>CM066735.1:0-10000000 GCA_033961575.1 Aselliscus stoliczkanus | reverse complement strand
TATGATATTAGCTGTGGCTTTGCTATATATGGCCTTTTTCATGTTGAGATATGTTCCTTGTCTTCCCACTTTGTTAACAGTTTTTATCATTAATTTATGTTGTGTTTTGTCGGATGCTTTTTCTGATTCTATTGAGATGATATATTTATTCTTTTGTGGTATATCATATGGATTGATTTGTGGATATTGAACTTTCCTTGCAGGCCTGTAGTGAATCCCCCTTGATCATGGTTTATGATACTTTTAATGTGTTGTTGAACTCCATGTGCTAATGTTTTATTAAGGATTGTTGCATCTGGGTTCATCAGAGATATTGGTCTTTAATTTCCTTTTTTTCCTAGTGCTATCAGGGTAATGCTGGCCTCATAGAGTGAGTTCAGAAGCATTTCTTTCTCTTCAGTTTTTGGACTAGTGTGAGAAACACTGAAATTAGTTCTTGTTTAGGTGTTTGGTAGAATTCTCCTGGGAATCTTCTGGTCCTGGACTTCTGTTTGTTGAGAGTTTTTGGATTCCTGATTTAGTCTTGTTACAATAATGGGTCTGATCAGATTCTCTGTTTCTTCCTGATTCAGTTTTGAAAGATTGCATGTTTCTTGGAATTTATCCATTTCTTCTAGGTTCTCCCATTTATCGTTGTATAGCTGTTCGTAGTATTCTCTTATGATCTTTTGCATTTCTGTCATGTGTGTTGTAACTTCTTTTAGTTTTGATTTTATTTATTTGGGCCCTGTTTCTGTTGTTCAGTGTGGCTGAGTGTTTACCAATATTTTTGTCTTTTCAAAGAACCAGCTGTTACTTTAAATGTTTGTCTCTATTTTGTTGATTTTCCCTGTGATCTTTATTGTTTCCTTCCCTCTGCTAACTTTGTGCTTTGTTCTTTCTCTAATTCATTAAGGTATAAGGTTAGATTGTTTGAGATTTTTCTTGTTTCTTCAGGTGGACTTGTATTGCTATAGACTTCTGTCTTAAAAACTTATTTTGTTTTGTCCCATAGATTTTGGAACATTGTCCTTCCATTTTCATTTGTCCCAAGATACTTTTAATATTGTCTTTGGCTGGCCAAGTGGCATGGTGGTTGGGAGCTGGCTTGGGATGCCAGCAGCCCAGGTTCGGATCCCACATATGAGGGCCAGTGACACTGCCCTCTTAAAAAAAGAAAAAGAAAGACAATATTGTCTATGATTTTTTTTTTTTTTGTAACCCATTGATTGTTTCGTAGTATGTATTTTAGCCTCCACATGTTTATGGGTGGGTTTTTTTTAGCTTTTCTCTGGTAATTGATTTTTAATTTCATACCAGTATGATCACAAAAGATGGTGGTAGGATTTAATTTTTTTTAAATTTATTGAGACTTGTGTTTTAGTCTAATGTATGATCTATCCTGGAGAATTTTCCATGTGGACCAGAAAAGAATGTGTATTCTACTGTCTTTGCATAGAATATTCTATGTATATCTATTAAGTTCACCTGTTCAAATGTGTCCTTATTGGACAATTTGAGGCCAATGAGTCTGTTGATTTTCTCTCCAGGTAGTCAGTCCATTGATGTAAGTGGTCTGTGTTATCTATTACTGTGCTACTGTCAGTCTCACCCTTATGTCTGTTCATATTAGCTTTAAAGTATTTATTGTGATACATGTACTGCCTCCCTGCCTTTTTTTTCATTTCCACTTGCATGAAATATCTTTCTCAATCCTGTCAATTTCAGTCTGTTTGTGTCTTTAGATCTGAAGTGATATATATAGGTTTTGGGTTTTTTATCCATTCAGCCACTTACTGTCTTTTTATTGGAGCATTTAGTTCATTTATAATTAATTGTTGATAGGTATGTACTCGTTGCCATTTTGTTAATTGGTTTTTAATTTTTCTCTGTTCCTTTTTCTTCCTTTTTTTTTTTTCTTGTGCATGATGACTTTCTACTGTTACGTTTGGACTCCTTTCTTTCCTTGTTTTGTGTATCATAAGTTTATGGTTTGTGGTTGCCATGAGCTTCATATATAACAGCATATGTTTATAGTAGTCTATTTTAAGTTGGTAGTCCCTTAAATTCGAACACATTTTAAAATATGCATACATTTTGTATGCACCACCCACACAAACTTTTTATGTTTAGATGTTATATATTGTACATTTGTGTGTTTGTGCCCCTTAGTTATTTTAGATACCCATGATTTTCCTACTTTTAACCATCATACTAGCTTTATAGTTAGTACCACTTTTACTAAATGTTTGCTTTTACCTGTGAGATTTTTTTTCTTCCTACATTGTCTTATTTTTACTATTGGCCTTTTCTGATTGAATAAGTCCCTTTAGCATTTCTTGTGGTGCCATTTTAGTGGTAATGAACTCCTTTAGTTTTCTCGTACCTGGAAAACTCCTTTTCTCCTTTATCTGAGTGATAACCTTATCACAGGGTAGAGTATTCTTGGTTTTATGTTTTTCTTTTCATGGCTTTGAATATATCGTGCAATTCCCTTCTAGCCTACAAAGTTTCTCCTGAAAAATCAGCTGATAATCATAGGGATGTTCCTGTGTCTGTAAGTAGATGCTTTTCTCTTGCTGCTTTTTAGATTCTCTTTTTATCTTTAACTTTTTGCATTTTAATTGTGATGTGTCTTGGTATGCTTCAGTTTGTGTTTCTCTTCTTTGGAACTCTATGCTTCCTGACTGGGATGTGTGTTTCCTTTACCATTATAAAAAAGGTTTCAGCCATTATTTCTTTAAAACGGTTTTCTGTCCCTTTTTCTCTTCACTTTGATGTGAATGTCACTATGGTCAGTATTGTCCTAGATATCCCTGAAAGTGTCCTCATTTTTTAAATTTTTTTTTATCTTGCTGGAGTTCAAATTGTGTGGTTTCCACTATCTTGTCTTCCAGTTCACTCGTTCTTTCTTCTCCATCATCCAATGTGCAGGTGTTTCCTCTAGTGTATTTATCATTTCAGTTATTGTGCTCTTCAGTTCCAATTGGTTCTTTCTAAACAATATTTTCTATCTCTTTATTGAAGTTCTCACTGAGTTCATCCATTCTCTGACTTTTTTAAAAAAAAATTTAGCATCATTGTAACCATTGTCTTGTACTCTTTATCTAGTAGATTGTTTTTCTTTGTTTAATTTAGTATCTTTTTTGGAAGTTTTTCCTGTTGTTTGGAATGTATTTTTGTGTTTTGTCATTTTCCCTATCTCTCTGCTTGTTTCTATGTGTTAGGTAGATCAGCTACTTCTCCCAATCTTGAAAGAATGGCTGTATGTATAAGTTGTCAAGGGGCCCTGTGGTATAGGCTCCTCTGGTCTCCAGAGTACTCCAGGGGTCTCTTCTATATGGTGTGTGTATGCATTCCTGGTGTACTTGGGCCTTGATTGTTATGGGCATACCTGCAAGTGGCCTTGTGTTCTCTAGCAAACTAGCTATGAAGACCAGCCATGACTGCTCCAGACCTGGGGTTGGCAAACTGAAGCTTGCAAGCCACATGTGGCTCTTTGGGTATGTTCCATCTCAAAAGTTTGCCAACCCCTGGAAGAGCCAATCCTGTCCTTCACAACAATTTAAAAATTATTTGAGAGCCATGAATATATTTTTACAAATAAGAAAAATTTCAAGTAATATTATGAATGAAACCATGATAGTTTTATTTTCATTTTCAATTTTACTTCAGAGCCACATGTTCATACCCAAAGAGCTGCATGTGGCTTGCGAGCTGCAGTTTGCCAGCCCCTGGCAATTGGGTCTGCAGGCATCAGCCCTGTGGAGCAGGAGCTGCATTTGAGGTGCTCCAGTGCTGGCCAAACCTGCCCACTGATGTTTCTGTGAAGTTGCTTGAACATTACTCTGGTGTGGGCTGAGGCAGGCCGCTGTGAGTCTTGGATGGAGCCACATGAGAGGATGTCTGGGGTTAGATGAGACAAACCAACATGTGTGACAGGGTTGGCTCTACCTTTGGGAGTAGGAGTATTGGAATGGTATACTTCTCCAGGGGTCTTTGGTCGATGTCTGTGCTTTCAGCTATGTATATTTTTAGAGTAAAGTGGTACCTTAGGCTGGGGTTACCCTGATAATAGAGGGTCATCAGTGAGGTAGACAAAGATTATATTGTGTGATTAAGGTGCCTCTCAGATGTTCACTCCGTTGCTGTCGGTGGTCTGTGTCAGAGATCAGGATGAGGCAGGCACACAGGATGCAAGTTCAAGATGAAGGAACAGAGGGCTACAGCTCGCTCAGGCAAGTAGCAACCACTCTGCTGTCCACATCGTTTTTATTGTGTTTCATGCAAGGAAATATGTGACTGAATCTGCAATAACAATTTTTACACAAGACAGCTGTGCTCTTATCTTAAGTTCCAAGAATAGCTAATCTTGGTCTTTCTAACCCAAAAGGAAGTTCATGTTCTAAGAACACTCAGTACTGTTTGCAGTCCTGAGCCAGATGTGACCCGTTTGCAGGACACATCCTCATCTTGGCAAGCCATCAACCTCCATACCCTCAGTTATCCTCTACAGTCTGTAAACAGCAGTTATTTCAGAGAAAGAGAGAAAGAAACTGGGAAAGGCAGCCAATAGGTGTTAGCCCGAATTCATTGTTCTAATATAAGAGGGTTTCTTAAGTACTTCTGCTGCTGCTGGCTCTACTGCAACAAAATTCCTGACACTCCAGTTGATGGGGACAACACCCATAGTCCTGCTGTGGCACAGCAAAGGGACTAGGTCAAACTGCAGTGAAGTCTCGGTCCAAAAATCTATGTAGAATCATTTCCATGGTGGAAGCCTCTAACCATGATGGCATTGATTTGAGGCTGCTCAGGGAAAAATATGTGTACTGGAATAGAAAGGACACCCATACCACTGAGGTTTTTCCAGTGACCTAAAATGTAAATCAGAGAAAGATATGAGAGAAGCAACAAGAGGAATTAAGGTATTGAAAAAACATCCATGATTTCACCCAATTGGAAATCCAAAATATACTGATTTACATAACAGAAAAGATAAAAGGGTACTCTTTGGCATTTGGGTCTCCAAGACATAGGTTTTTATTTATTTATTTTTAAAGATTTTATTGGGGAATTGGGGGAGGGGGACAGCATTGGGGAATCGGGGAAGGGGAACAGACAAGTTGCTGTCCTTTTGTTCTTTAGTCTAGTTGTGGAGGATGTTGGTATTCACTGGCCAATGTTGGTATTGTGATCATGGCGCTCTTCCCAGGTGAGGCAGTCGGTCGCCAGCCATTGGATGGCTGCACACGGCGGCTCACGCCAGCTCATGCCAGCTGCCAGCCACTCATGCTGGCTGCCAGCCACTCACGGCAGCCCACTGCAGCCCCTCTGTAGCCTATGCTGTTGCCTGTCGCCAGGGACTCACAGCAGCCCGGCTCCAGGTCGAGCTGTTGTTCACTGTCTTAGCTGTAGAGGGCACAACGTCCCAAGCCAACTCTTAGCCAATGAGCCCCATAGGTTTTGATTTAATGTTACCATGTCCCGTAATGCAGTTATTTACATATCCTCACATAATTAATGATAGGTCTCAAGTTACATTTATGCATGGGATGTCACTAAATTGAAGCAAGGTGTACCCCATTGTCTTAAGGGGAATACTGAATATAATATAAAAGGCAAATTGATATACTTCACCTTAACCATCAGAACATTTGCCTTGCCTTATGGTCATAATGCCCTATCTCCTTAAATATCCCCTAGCAAGCAGATCTCTTAACCAGAAATTCATAAAATTAAGTCTTTGCCACTTTCTAATTTGCTTCATGGAATGGGACTCCATGGTCCTTACATTATTCAAAGTAGAAAATATCACATGTTGCAAATTAAACAGGACTTTCAAGGATTAAAACTGTTATAAGAAACCTTTCAGGGAGAAGCTATTAACTCCAGTTATCCTTTATCTTTTGAATAGCTGGATTTGGCCTCTTGTTAAATCTAGAAATAATGAATGACATCTCACACTGGATTACCACAAACTTCAGGCTTTTGTCACACCAAATAAACTTCTGTGCTAAGTCCCCAACCTTATGAAATATACTGACTCTACTCGGCAATGTGTACACATCTGGTCTCATAGATTTAGGTAAGTCTGGTCTGTTCAGTGCCTATGTCAACAGCCTCTCAGCTGCAGTTTGCCTTCACTTCTGAAGGGACAGGACACTCCTTTACCTGCTGCCCCTCAAGGAACCTCAGCACCATTACCACCGCACAGCCTCTGCAGCCAGGAGCTGAGCTACATTTACCTTGCTCCAAGAGAAAAGATATGGCAGAGACCTACATATGTGAAATACAGCTATAAAGGAGTGGATGATCCACTGCCTAAAATATATGAGGGTTTGATGACTTGGTTAATTTTTAAAAATTATTTTAATAAATAAAATGCCACAATCTTCCTGCCACCATGAGAAACAGGTAGGGTCTCTTTTAGAACCCATATAATGTACATTCTTTTATGTTTGGGAGGCAATATATTCCTGTTTACAAAATTGCTTGAGATGTTACTTGCAAACTGCCCCACCTTGACTGGGCACCTCTAACATAAAAGACTCTAGACTGTTTCAGTTGCCATATGACAGGCACACCTGGTAAGTGTCCTCAGAGACTCCTTCACTATAAAGTTTCAGAGACCACCTCTCACACCTCCTGTGATTACCCTTGATGGCCTTACTTATAATGTTTTTCTCTCTCATCTGTTAGTTATCTTGACTAGATATTTATTAATTTTATTAATCTTGTCAAAGAACCAGAATTGAGTGTTTTGATTTTCTTCATTGATTTCACATACTTACATTGATTTCTTTTTTTATTATTATTCTGCTTCCTTTTGGTTTAATTTGCCCTTCTTTTCATTGTTTCCTAAGGTAAAGGCTTACATTAATGATTATAGGTTTTGTTTCTTCTGTTGTATTTGTTCAGTGGCATAAATTGCCCTTTGGGCATTGCCTTTGCTGCATCCCACAACCTTTGATACATTGTATTTTTATTTCATGTATTTCAAAATAGTTTTTTATTTCTCTTGAAGTTATTTGATTTCATGTGTTATTTTGAAGTGTGTTGTTGAATGTTCACATATTTGGAGAGTTTTCAAGTACTGTCCTGTTACCGATTTCTAGATTAATGCCTGTGTTGTGAGAGTATATTTTATATGGTTTCTGTCCTTTCAATATGTTAAGGTATGTTTTATGCTCCATATTATATTCTGTCTTGGTAAGTGTGTTATATAGCAAGACTAGCGAGCTGAATAAAGAGACACCACAGTCAAAGGCCAAATTAGGAGTCTTTATTCTAAAAGCCAGTGACTGCGAGAGGACTCAGGTCACTCCAAAACCTCACGGCCCTGAAGTGAGCTCAGGGATAGCATAAAAAGGCAAAATCCACATCCTGTTTTTAACGTGCGAGGGGAATTTTGGGCTAGGGGAATTCCATGCAAAGGGCACTGCGAGTAGCTAACCGTTTTACAGAAGCAAAAATAAGCAGAGTTAGGCCTATCCCTGGGTGGATATGTAGGGTTACACCTGTCTCTGGGCAGACCTTGTGTCTGGTGGGGACGTTTTGTTAGCTGAGGCTACACAAAATGGAGGATGGAGACAAAACGGAGTTACTCTTGTCAAGGACTATTGTTCATTCCCCACTGGTTTTATGTACATGAGTCAAATCGTGGACTCTTCCGTAAGGTTATCATGAGGAAGAGGACTATAGTGACCTCTGAGGACCATTAGCTTGACTGAATTGATCCTCCATTGGACAAAGTTGGTGAGGCGGTTTATGAGACAATGCTGATTATAAAGCTGAGGAGCAACAAAGTGATAGGACCCACGGCTGCAGAAAGGAAGTTGTTAGCCAGGGACACCCGTTGAAGAGTCTTTGGAACCAATTTTGGGAACCTTCCAATTGTCGGTTACATGCTTTGATATTTTTTCTGACTAGAGCTAGATTTTCCTGTATAATTCCCGCCTCATTAGATTCTTCTAGAGCAGTACATAGGCCTTCTTGTTGGAGGAAGAAGAGGTCTAGTCCCCTCCGGTTCTGTAGAACCATTTCAGCTAGGGAGTCAACCTGTCCGTTTAATCGGTAAATAGAATCCTCAAAGTATCCCAAGTCTTGGCTGACCTGACTAGTTAATTCTCCTATGTTGAGATCCTCTTTGATTAGGGCTGCCGTCCCCTCTGCTGCCGAACCTGCAATCCCTAACTCTACTAGAGGGGGGCCTAGGATTGGTGTTCTTTTCCCTCAGTGAGGGACTGAGAAGGATAGAGAAGGGTTCTCCCTTTATCCCCACTGTACAGGTATACTTGAGGGAGAACATATACAAGGATACAGAGAACAGGTTCAGAATGGTTACTAAATGTAAGAGAGGAGGTGCAGCAGGTAAGACGATCTGTGCTAGCAAACCAGGTTTGGTTTGGGGCCTGGTAAAGGGCCTCTGGGTCAGAACGTACCAGGATCGTGCGGTTGCAGCAACCAGCATAAGGGGAGGCCTGTAGGTTTTATGTGGAGGATAGTAAGCAGGTGTTCTTGCCCTGGAGACCACCGAGGGTAAGCTTTGGCTGGTGTTCCCAGTTACAGCCTGCATAGTTTCTTAAGCAGACAGGCTGACTGGAAGTCCCTATCCCTATATAGTAGTGGGGCTTGGAGTTTAAGCATAACTAGCAGTCGGCCCCCAGGGTCGGCTGGGTCGTATTAACAAACCTATGCATGGCAGCTAGCATAGATAGGAGGGAAGGTTCAGAAGGATGGGTAGGTAGGGGAGACAGGAGGGAAGAGTTGGAAGGATGGGTAAATATGGGAGACAGTACAGGAAGGGTAGGAGATGGGTGGTGTGTTGGGGGTTTACTTGGAAGAGGCTGGACAGGTATGGGGAGCACTAGGTCAGCTAGGGGACCTATGGACCTGCTGGGCAGGGCTTGTACTCATCTTTGAATGGTGAATAGTGTGCCTGGGTCTATGCCAGGGACATAGAGCCTTATTCCCCATGTCCGTCCCGTGTTCCAGGAAGAATCTTGGGAGTTTTTTGATTTTGAACACCATTGGGTTACATTGGCCTGTCTTGCAAGAACTAGGTGTAGAGGACCTCCAAACCTGAAGAAAGTAGTCCCTGTCTCTGTGATAGTTGTCAATAGTCGAGAGGGTTTCGCAGCCCCAATGGGGACAGAAAAATTCACCCGCATTCAGACATGCATGGCTGATTTTCCCCATCCCTTGACATATATAAATACCTAGTCCTTGTAAGCCCTTCTCCTGGGTTTGGGTTCCACATCCCCATGCCTTTACGCCTGCTCTACCCCCTCTCCCAGTGGTTGGTGTACCCTGGGTTACTGGGATAACCTCTTTAAACAGAGAGCAGATATCTATGGTGAATTGTAGGACTACCCATGTCTCAGTAAAATTTGAAAGTACCGCTCCTGACTTACCATCTCTAAATTCCCACACCCATTTAGGTGGAGGACAATGGGGGTTTCCCATTACATGGTCTGTAAGAACAAGGGTCATGAAACACGTGAGAGTCTTAGCTTTAAGGGGTCTGCGGAAGAGTCCAAGATCTTCCATTCTGGGTTGGCCTCTTTGAGTCGGATATGGTGAAGCCATGTTGGGATGCCGTAGACTTTTACTGCTGTAGAGGTGGTCAGGATGATGGTGTAAAGTCCCTTCCAGGTAGGAGATAGTCCTTAGATGGTGAACTTCTTTACCCACACAGAGTCACCGGGTTGGAAAGGGTATATCGGGTCAGAAGTTGGTACAGGTAAGGCGTCCCGGACACATTTGTGGATCTCACTCTGCATCAACTGTAAGGCCTATAAAGACTTGAGTAAATAGTAGTTATGGACTTCAGCTTTCAACTCTTCCCCAAGTCTGGGGAGAATGGGAGGGAGTCTCCTGAACATTATTTCATAAGATGAGAATCCCTCCCAGTATGGGGTGCACCTTGTCCTGAGTAGGGCAAAGGGCAACAGGTTGGTCCAGTTTTCACTGGTTTCTAGTGTAAATTTGGTGAGAACCTCTTTAAGGGTTCTATTCATACGTTCTACCTGCCCAGAACTCTGGGGCCGGTAGGCACAATGTAACTTCCAGTTAATATTCAATGTCTTTGTTATGTCCTGTGAGACTTTGGCTATAAATGCCGGGCCATTATCTGACCCTATGGTCATGGGCAGACCAAATCTGGGGATAATTTCCTGGAGTAGCTTTTTAGTTACAATAATGGCCATTTTTGCCCTAGTGGGGTAAGCTTCAACCCATCCTGAGAAGGTGTCTACAAAGACTAAGAGGTATTTATAGCCTGCCGCTGTAGGCTTGACTTCTGTGAAATCAACCTCCCAATGTTCTCCCGTAGAGTTTCCCCCATGCCCGGACTCCTATTGAAGTTCTTTTGCACTGTTTGGCATTTACCTGGGTACAGGCAGTACACCGGGAGACAATGCTGTCAACTACATTATCAAGATAGGGTATATAGCAACTTTTTCTCAGGAGTTCTGTTAGCTTAGAGTGACCTATGTGAGTGACAGCCTCATCCGCAGCCTGGTTCCCCCTTGCTTCAAGAGTCTCCTTTTTGGTGTCCTTTGCAATGTACAAGTGCTACAGTTTTGGGTAGCCAGATGGCTTCCAGTAGGGCTAGAATTTCCTCCTTGTTTTTGATGTCTTTCCTGGCCAAGGTTAGAAGTCCTCTCTCCCTGTACATGGCACTGTATACATGAGCTGTTGCAAACACGTACCTGCTATCGGTGTAAATGGTTACTGATTTTCCTTTTGCCCATCAGAGAGCCTGAATAAGGGCCATTAGTTCAGCCTTCTGGGCTGATGTTCCATGAGGGAGTGCCTATGACCAGATGACACGGTCCAGGGTAACACTGCTGCTCCCGCATACCTGATTCCTTCCTGTACATAACTGCTCCCATCCGTGAACAGTACCTCGTCCAGCACCACCAAGAGGATGTCAGTCAAATCCGGTCAGGCCGTCTTGACGATGTCAATAATCTCCAGGCAGTAGTGTAGAGGTTCTTTTGGATCGTCATCCTGAAGGAGGCTAGCAGGATTGATGGTAAGCGCCTTGTGTAACCTAATGCGAGGCTGGTTGAGCAGAAGAGCCTGATACTGAGTAATGTGGGCATTTGACACCCAATGCTCTGGAGTGCTTCAGAGCAAGGTCTCAACCGAATGTGGGGCCGTCAGGACGTTGCTATCCCAGGGTTAATTTGTCTGCTTCCCTGACCAGTAGGACTGTAGCTGCTATCGCCCAGAGGCAAGAGGGCCATCCAGAAGCCACAGGATCAAGCCTCTTTGATAGGTAGGCAACTGGCCTTTTCCAAGGTCCAAGGCTCTGGGTAAGGACCCCCTTTGCTATGCCTCTCATCTCATGGATGTAGAGGTGGAAGGGCTTGCTTACATCTGGCAGCATTAGGGCAGGGGCAGAGATAAGCGCAATGTTTAATTTGTCAAAAGCTTGCTGCTCAACCTCGGTCCATTCAAATGGTTGCAACCCTCCCGTGCTGGAATACAGTGGTTTCGCAATCTCAGCGAACCCTGGAATCCAAAGGCGGCAATAGCCCACAGCCCTCAGAAATTCTCGGACTTGTCTTTTGGTCTTTGGGGCCGGGCTTCGCAAAATCACCTCAATGCGGCTAAGGGAGAGCGTTCTCTTACCTCGGCTGATGTTATACCCAAGGTAGGTGACGTCAGGAGTGCAGAGTTGGGCCTTTTTGGATGACACCCGATATTCCAAGGCCTGTAGGGTGCTTAGGAGGCTCTCGGTGGGCTCTCGGCATTCAGCCTCAGTGCCAGTGGCAAGGAGGAGGTCATCTACATACTGTAGCAGGGTGTATCCAGGGTGTTTCTGCCAGAAGGTGAGGAGATCTCGGCCCAGGGCTTCATCAAATAGGGTCGGGGGGTTCTTGAGTCCCTGGGGCAGCTGAGTCCAGGTTAATTGTCCGGAGGTCCGTCTCTGGGTCCACCCATTCAAAAGCAAAAATGGGTTGGTTGATAGGGGCCAAGGGAATGCTAAAGAAGTCCAAGACAGTGTAAAACTTATGTTCAGTGGAGAGAAGGCTCAGCAGAGTATAGGGATTGGGTACAGTTGGGTGCATAGTTTCAACCCGCTTATTTACTTCCCTTAGATCCTGTACCAGCTGGTAGTCCTTTGCCCCTGCCTTTCGAATAGGGAGCAGGGGAGTATTCCAAGGAGACTTACCAGGAATGAGAATACCCGCCTCCCGAAGTTGCTGGATGTATGGGGCAATGCCTCGTTGAGCCTCTAGGGTCATAGGATACTGTCTTCCCCGGACTGGCGTTGTGTTGGCTGTCAGCTGAACTACAACGGGGGCTTGGTGGCTTGCCAGCCCCACAGAGTTGTTTCCAGCCCACAGAGCAGGAAAAAGTTATTGTAGGGTTTGTAGATAATTGCAGGGAATGCAGTCAGGTGGGGGTTCTGGAGACGTCCTTTCCTGTAAGAGATACTCTTCCGACAGAGGGTAGGTAAGGAGGATTCTAGTGGGAGGGGGGCCCTCATCCAGAGGGGCCACTGTGAAGTGTACTTTGTCTCCTTCAAAGGAGATGGTGGCTTATAATTTCCAGAGGAGATCTCGTCCCAGCAGGGGGTAAGGGCATTCTGGGATGACTAGGAAGGAGAGGGTTATAGTATTTTTTCTAAGGTCAACAGTTCTTAGTGTAGTCCATGGGTAGAGAGTTGATTTTCCCGTGGCTCTTGGATGGGTGTCTTTTAGGTGGTTACGGGTCCCATGGGCTCAGTCAGGACAGAATAGGTAGGTAGCACCAGTGTCTACCAGAAAGCTAATGGGCTTGCCCCCTACTTGTATTGTTACCCTGGGCTACTGGGGGCTTAGCTGAATGGAGCCCTGGCCCCATCAGTCCTCTTCTAGATTTAGGACGCATGGGGCTGGGGGTGCTCTTTTCCTTTCCCTGTCAGGTCCTTCAGGGCATTCCTTTTTCCAATGTCCTTCTTTCTTACAGTAGGTACATTGGGTCCTTCCTAGCTGGGGCCTAGCCCAGGGTTGTGGGCTTTTCTGTGCGCCCCTCCTATGTTGGGGTCCTGTTTCCTTCAGGGCTGCTATGACTGCCCTAGCTAGTCTTCTATCCTGTTTCTCACCAGGAGAGTCCCTGTTGTTGAATACTTTCTAGGCTACTTCGACTAGCTGAGACTGGTTCATGCCTTGAAACCCTTCCAATTTTTGGAGGTTTTTCTTAATGTCTGGGGCTGATTGGGTTACAAAAGCCAGGTTGATTGCCCTTTGGTTTTCTGGAGTGTCTGGGTCAATGGGAGTGTAAACTTGGTAGGCTTCACACAGACTCTCCAAGAAGGCCGTGGGTGATTCCTGATGTCCCTGAGTAATTTCGCTAATCTTGGAAAGGTTGGTGGGTTTCCTGGCTGCTGCTTTCATGCCTGATAAAAGAACATGGTGAAAAGTGTCCAAGTAAGCTTTCCCTCCCTCCGAGTTCAGGTCCCAGCGAGGCAGGAAGGACGGGAAAATTTCTTCAATATAGTCCCGATTCTCTTCAAGCGAGCCTCCTCCGGGCCCAAGGGCCGCTTTTCTGGCTTCAAGCCGAATTCTGTCCCTCTCCTCGGAGGTGAATAGAGTAACAAGGAGCTGATGGCAATCATCCCATGTTGGCTGATGGGTATAAAAAACAGACTCCAGCAGACTAATTAGAGCCTGGGATTTTTCAGAAAAATGGGGGGTTCTGGGTCTTCCAATTATAGAGGTTGCTCATGTAAAATGGGACATAGACCAAAAAAGGTTGCCCTCCCAGTTTCCTTCAGTGGGGGCGAGGGAGGAAGCTTCCCTCAAGGGAAGAATAGTCTCCTCTGCTAGCATAGAGAGCCTGAGGCTGTCCTCACAAGCCTGTGTGCGACTCCGAGTGTTGGGTGGAGAGAAAGGGGGAGGTTGGTTCCCTTCCTGGGGAGGCTGTTGGAAAACCTGAATCCCTTCCCTGGGAGGTGGTGGTCAAGGTGTGGCTGGAGGGTTATATGGGGGAGGTAAGTCTGCCTCCTCTGGGGCAGCAGGATTGGGGGTCTGTATTATGGTATTTTGTCAAGTCTTTTCTTGGGACCCGCCACGAGAATGCGTGTCCTGGTCTATATGGCACATTTCTTAAGCCATGGTGGGGGGTTCAGGACGTCTAGCCATTGGTCTATATACTGGAACTGGTCAGGGTGTCCGGGATCTCCCATAACCACATTCCAGACAGCCTGGGCAGTCCGCTGATCCAAGGACCCTACATCCGGCCAACCCACCCCAAACGTGGGCCAGTCCAATTCACATAGAGTCCTCAATCTTCCCTTTGATAATCTTATACCATAATCGCTGGAGAAACTGGACTTAAAATTATCCAACATACATTGTGAGGGTGTCTTGGCCATACTGGATCCCCCGCCCCTAGTGAGACAGAGGGAAACAATTCCGACCGAGATGAGGGAAAGAAGAAGTAGGATCTTTAGGGAAAACCAGAGATGGTAGGGTTCCTCTTGACCAAAGTGGGTCTAACCTGTGAGAAGACAAAAGAGACTATTCGGACAGGGAAAGAACGCAGAGGAGCAAAAAGTAATAGAGGGTGACCTCTATTGGACTGAAGTTCACAAGGGAACCCTGAAAGCAGAGATCAGTGATCCAAGACAAAATACCATCGGAGGTTAGGGGAACAGGAAAGAACCATATGATATCCTCAAGAAGATCTCTGACAAAGAGACAAAACTGACAAGACAGACAGGGCTCATAAAACGAGTTATAACAGATTTCCAGAAAAGCCAGGATTTCCAGAGAAACCAGGATTCCCTACCAACATCTTAGTCCGAGAATCAACTGAGAGAGTTATGACGGCGTCCAGTCCTCCTCTTGGTACCAGAATGACCTGTCCCAAGCCCAGAAGTGAGAAGTTCACTGACCTCCAGAGGCGAATATGAAGACTCCGAAAAGATAAAAGGTCATGACAAGCGTTTCCCGTCCGGCCGTCTGAAACACCGAGAAAAGTCTCTTGGGCCCTGGAATGTCTCAGGTGGCGCCTCCCCTAGAGCTTTTCAGGTAGTTGGCAGCCACGGGGGAAGACGTCCACCCTCGACGTCTGTCTCTACCTGGTGCCAGTAGGCACGAATCTCGCTGGGGCCTCCAAATGTTATGTAGGAAAACTAACGAGCCGAGTAAACAGACGCCTAGTCAAAGGCCAAATTAAGAGTCTTTATTTTAAAAGTCAGCGACCGCGAGAGGACTCAGGTCTCTCCAAAACCTCACAGCCGCAAAGTGAGTTCAGGGATAGCATATAAAGGCAAAAATCACATCCTGTTTTTAACGCGTGACGGGAATTTTGGGCTAGGGGAATTCCATGCAAAGGGCACTGCGAGTAGCTAACCGTTTTACAGAAGCGAAAATAAGCAGAGTTAGCCCTATCCCTGGGTAGATCTGTAGGGTTACACCTGTCTCTGGGCGGACCTTGTGTCTGGTGGGGACGTTTTGTTGGCCGAGGCTACACAAAATGGAGGATGGAGAAAAACGGAGTTACTCTTGTCAAGGATTATTGTTCAAGTGCTCCATGTGAACGTGAGAAGAATGTGTATTCTGTCCTTTTTTCATGAAGCATTGCTTAGATTACAGTTAAATCCAGTTCTTCCATATTGCTGTTGAATTCATTTCTGTCCTTCCTGATTTTCTCCTGGTGAGAATTTATAATTCATGATAATGGGGTGTTTCTACCACTATAGTAGGGGATTCATCTATTTCTCCTTGAATTCTGTCATTTATTGCTGCATGTATTTTGCATCTCTGTTGTTATGCACATACACATGAAGGGTTGCTATGCCTTCAACAAGCTGTCATCTGTTGTATTAATATGATAAGAAATACAAAAGAGGTTTTACCTTCACTTTTCTAATTTTCCGACCTCATATTGATATTCTTCCTGGTGAATATTATCATTGTTTTCAAATTAGGTGTATTCGTGACAAATTCCCTCAATTTTTATCACCAACTGTCCTTATTTTCCTATTTTTGAAGGATAATTTTGCTTCACAGAATTTTAGGAGAGTGGTTTTTTTTCCGTCAAAACCTTAAATATTTCAGTTCACTCTGTTTTTGCTTGCACAGTGTCAGAAAAGAAGTTTAGTTCAGGCTTTTGTTTACTAAGGTGTTTTCCCCTCTGTCTTCTTGCAGTATATTCTCTTATCTTTGATTTTTGTCTAGCTCATATATGAGATACTTGGGTGTGCACTTTTGTTGTTTGTCATGTTCAGTGTCATTTGAGTTTCATGGATTGTGCTGTCTAGCATTAATTTTAGGAAAAAAGTGATTGTTACTTCACTCATTTTTTTTCTGCTCTTTTCTGTATTTCTTTTCATTCAGGTAGTCCTGTGATATGTATGTAAATTTTCTATTTAAAGAAGGTTGCCCTTGAATTCATGGATGTTGTGTTCTTTTTCATTTTTGCATTAGGCTCAACTGAAATAGAATTCTTTTTTTAAAGTACAGGTCATGATAAGAACTAAATATTTGGATTTCTTTTTCAGAACAGTGTGTTTATTTTCTCTTTCCTAGTTTAGGAAATATTTGGTTACTTTGTGACTAAATTCTCTGATAAATCTAAGAAGGGAAGGTCATTTCAAGTTTTTTACTTTTTTCTAGTGAAGTCAGGGATGACATCTTGTAAGTTACTTAAATGCCAGATCAGAAACCTGAACTCTCTGACTCTACTTTTTATGATTGACTGCTGACAGCTTTTAAGCCACATTATTCTGTATTCCACTTGTGCCCTACATGTGCACAAGGTACATAGAAAGCCTTAGTGGTCTTTATTTTTCTTTTCTGGCATAACAAGAATTTGAATGTGAACTCTCATCCTAGCCCACCTCCTGATCTCAAAAATATGAAAGTCACCACAACTTTCCTTGCTCTTAGCCTATTTTCATGCCTGCTTGAGAGGCCTGCCTCACTCTCCCCAGATACCTGTTATGGAAGCAATAACCCCTTTCATATCCTAGTGGCTGAGTGTGGGGTCATCAGCTGAGGGATTCCCATGCTCAGGGACTGAGCTGTCATGCTTCTGTACTCCATGGAGGAGCTTGCTCATGACAGAAGAAGGGAGGGCAGCCTCTACGGTGTCTAGTCAGGAAAACTTCCTCCTGACGGGGAAGGGAAGATGGTATCTAATATTGGAGGAAACAACTGTTGACACCTCTAGGTATTTTATAACCATGCACAAACTCACCATCAAACCATTGTGGATGTCCCTGAACTCCCTTGTAATCTGCTGCTTGTAAGTTGTTCCTCAGTGTCAGCAGGGCTCAGGTTACACTGTTAATGGTTTTGCTAGAATGATCACTTCTAGAATATTATCATCTTAATGTGCATTCCTATATGCACCAGAAGTTGGCTAGAAGTAGCCCTGAGACATGAGTTTAGTGATATTGTAGTCTAAGGTGTCATGTCTTTATCCTTGTCCCTGAGCTGTAAGCTCCAAATGATGTTCTAGAGCATAATTGGACAGAAAGAGAAAGGATGAATTCGGTCTATGATAAATGGTACGTGAGGTAAAAGCAGTGCTTCCCTGTAAGAATATTTTCATTCAGCCAGCTGCATCTGATTATGCACATAACTTAGGAGATATTGCAGGTTAGGATCAAGACCCTCAAATAAAGCGAATATCTCAGTAAAGCAAGTCACAACAATTTTTTGTTTCACAGTGTATAAAAAAGCTCTGTTTACACTGTACCACAGCCTGTTAAGTGTGCAATACCATTATGTCTAAAGGATCAGTGTACATGTATCATCTGCACCTTCAGTGAGTCATAATCTTATTGCTGGTGGAGACTCTTGTCTCAATATTGATGAAAACGTAATATCTGCCAAGTGCAATAAAGTGAAACACAATAAGATGAGGTATGTCTGCACTTCTAATGGTCTGGAGGATTTTAGGACAATATAGCCAGCTAAGCTTTGTTAAAAGACGAATTTCCATAGGTCTCCTTCACTCTTCATTTTTGGTGGTGGGAATGGACGAAAAAGCTTCTAGTGTTTCGCCATATCTTTAGTCATTAAAACCTCAGGCAGATGTGACCCCCTGTTTAATGGAATGCTGTATATGATGGGTAATAAGGAAGGAGATAAAGTAATTTTTCTGAAAGAGAATCATTGGTTTTAAAATGATAATAGTTGTTTCTTTATGTAGCACATCTGTTCTTTTTCAACATGGTCTGAACACTCCTGTTAGAGAAGTAAGGTGGAATGTGATCAGAGTAAAAATGCATAATTTCTATGTGTTTGTAGTGGTGTTACATTTATAAGGAAGTTAAGTGTGGATAGAGAGTAAATTTCTGATGATGAAATCCTAGAATAAATGATTGGAGATGGAATAATCCTATCTAACTTTTGTGTAAAGGGAATCGCAGTGTCCAGTGCTCTCAGTCTCATGAATCACATATATTGGGATGTTTTAGGACTCAGTGTCCTTTGAGGATGTGGCTGTGACCTTCACCCTGGAGGAGTGGGCCTTACTGGATCCTTCACAGAAGAAACTCTATAGAGATGTGATGCGGGAAACCTTCAGGAACCTGGTCTCAATAGGTATGCATGACAACTTAATCTTTACCTTGTTAGTTTGAGGCCAAGTGTTTCTTGCCCATCAGCATTTTTCTAGAATGTGGAATGTGGAAGTGGATGACATTGATAAATAAACTGAGCATGATCACAGCTCATCACAGAACTAGAATTTAATGATTTTTGTATAACTTCTAAAACTTTCTGATAACTGTTCTGGGTCTGCATTTTAGGTAAAGAATGGGAAGATCATGACATCGAAGATGAGTACAGAAACAAGGAGAAAAAACTAAGGTGGGTCATATTCACAGTAGGAAGCATTTTCTCACAGGAGAAACTTGGTATGCTACAAAATATTAAAAAGAAGCATCCAAAATAACACCTGCTTCAAATTTATTACTTGTGAAAAAATTTTCACCAAATTACTTTCTTATATAAAACAGATATTCACCATTTATAAAATAGCTAACATGGAGACAACATTATTAAAGCCCATAATGAATCTCACTGTTTTGAAAATAGCAAGGTTGATGTTGTCTTGCAGAGTAATCAGTGTATTCAATGTCAGACAATTCAGACAAGACACAAAACTTACACTTCACTTTTTTAGTGATTTTATTTTTATTAGAATATTTGAACTACATTGTTATGTTTTACAGCAGTCGTTAATGTGCTTTTTCATGTTTTTCAGAAGTCATAAGATAGGGAGACTCTGTGAAAGTAAAGAAGGCAGTCAATGTGAGAAAAACTTCAGCTGTATACCGAATCTCAATTTGAAGAGGAAAACTCTTCCTAGAGTAGAACCATGGGAATACACCATGTGTGGAAATGTCTTCATGCATCATTCATCTCATAATAAGCACACCACATATCACACTGGACAGAAGTCCTCTGAGTATCAGAAACATGGAGAGAAACCACAAAATTATAAGGTATTAGGCAGAGTGTTCAGTTATCTTCAATTTTTTGAAAAACATGAAAAAAATTACAATGGAGAAATTTGTAAGTGTAAGGAATGTGGGAAAGCCTTCATGTCACTCAAAACCCTCCAAAGACACATGGTCACGCATACTGTAGATGCTCCTTTTAAATGTAAGGTGTGTGGGAAAACCTTTAGTTCTTCAACTTCACTTCAAACATGTGAAAGAATTCACACAGGACAGAAGCCTTATCAATGTAAACTGTGTGGAAAAGCCTTAAGGTGTTACCAAAGTCTTCAAATACATGAAAGAAATCACACGGGAGAGAAACCCTATATATGTAAAAAATGTAGTAAAGCATTTAGTTGTCTCCCTTATCTTCGAAGTCATGAAAGAACTCACACTGCCAAGAAACCCTATGAATGTAAGGAATGTGGAAGAGCCTTCAGATATCATCAAAGTTTTCGAAAACATGAAAAAAAATTCATTGGAGAGAAGCTCTATGATTGTAAGGAATGTGGAAAAGCTTTCAGATGTTTTAAAAGTTATCGAATACATAAAAGAAATCACAGTGAAGAGAAACCCTATGAATGTAAGGAATGTGGAAGAGCCTTCAAAAGTCATCACACTTTTCGAATACATGAAAGAAAATTCATTGGTGAGAAGCCCTATGAATGTAAGGAATGTGGGAAAGTCTTCCGATGTTATAAAAGTTTTCAAATACATGAAAGAAATCACACTGCAGAGAAACCCTATGAATGTAAAAAATGTAATAAAGCATTCAGTTGTCTCCCTTACCTTCGAAAACATGAAAGAAGTCACAATAAAGAGAAACCCTATGAATGTAAAAATTGTCGTAAAACATTCAAGTATCCCAGTGATCTTCGAACACATGAAAGAAATCACACTGAAGAGAAACCATATGCATGTGAGGAATGTAAAAAAGCCTTCAGACATTACAGTTCATTACAAATACATGAAAGAATGCACACAGGAGAGAAACCGCATGAATGTAAACACTGTGGTAAAGCCTTCACTTGGCGCACCACGCTTCGAAGACACATGAAAATGCATACTGGAAACACACCTTATCAATGTAAGGAATGTGGGAAAGCATTCACCTGCCTTAGTTTGTATCAAAGACATGAAAGGACTCACACTGGAGAGAAACCATATGAATGTAAACAATGTGGTAAAGCCTACAGACAAAAGTGTTCGTTACAAATTCACAAAAGAACTCATACTGGAGAAAAGCCCTATGAATGTAAGGAATGTGGAAAAGCCTTCAGTCGTAAAAAAATCCTTCAAGTACATGTGATAGTGCACACTAGAGAGAAATCATATAAATGTGAAGAATGTGGGAAAGCCTTCAGTCATTCCTCTGCCTTCCATAAGCATGGAAGGACTCACTGGATAAAACCTCTTGAATGTAAATAATATGGGAAAGATTTCAATTGGACCCATCCTTACATGTGAAATCTTCCACAAAAAGAAATGAAATCTAAATAACGTGAGAAGGCTTGATGTAAATTATTCACGTTTAGTGTTGCAGAAAACTTTCAAAATAAAGAATTATTAAAATTGTAAATAAAGCGTGTTTACCATCTTTCATCAAGTGCATTATTGGAATATGGATTTCTGCTGTAGTTGACCCTTGAACAGCTTGGGCTTTAAAGTCCCCAACCACCTTGCAACTGAAAATCTGCCTAGGACTCAAGCCATCCTGCATATAAGTGGATTTCTAACCCTTCGTACTAAATACAGTTGACCCTTGCAGAGTGTGAGGTTGAATTGCATGGGTCTTGTTATATGTGGGTTTTTTTTTCAACAGTCAACTTTAATTATTGTCAGAAATGATTATTGATTAAGTCTATGCATTGTCTTTCAACAAGAGTACGTAACATTAATAGGTAGTGATTTGTCATTGAATCAGTTAATCATATTATCTCTTTACATTTTGAAGCCTGTTATATCCATAGGTGAATTTAAGTGTATTTCTAATTTTAATTATATTTAATTTTTAATGAGGTTTTATTTGTTTTGTGTTCAGGGGCCATTGTAAAATGACAGCTTAGTATTTGGTGGCATTTTCCTGCTGACCTTTTGACACTTCTTTAATACCTGTAGTCTGTTCTACGTACCCTACCTTAATTACTGACAAAGCTCCTCTTTTAGGGTAACGGGTATAACAGCCTTTTTCCATTTTCCA
The DNA here is from genome assembly GCA_033961575.1 of Aselliscus stoliczkanus. Lineage (NCBI taxonomy): Eukaryota > Metazoa > Chordata > Mammalia > Chiroptera > Hipposideridae > Aselliscus > Aselliscus stoliczkanus. The sequence goes on along the minus strand of CM066735.1, from coordinate 9,978,359 downwards.
TGCTAATAAACAGTTGGAGTTAATTTTTATGTCAAGTTAATGAAAGAGTATAATTACATTTGGCTTTTGCTTTTGTTTTTCTTTCTGACTAACTCTTGGTGAATAGTATCTGATTTAAGAAGAGAGACCTGTGATAGCAAAAAAATATCTAGAGTTGGAGATATTCCCCCTGTTAGTAATGTTAGGAGCTCAGTAATGTTAGGAATGTATAAAGCTCTGCATTCCTATCCTTAACAGTAAAGATTCCTCATAAAAAGAAAGATACAAACATTGTTTTTCTTAATTTTTGCATTTGGTAAACAATTTGTATATTCTCTATGTAGTCATAGTTTTGGACATTATTAACTGGGACTTGAAATCTCGTATTTATTCGGGTCACAGATATTTGTGGTGTCTTTTGGTTGGTAATATCATTGATGGGATTTTTATTTACCTTCATGTATTTAAAACTTTATAGTATTTACATGTTTATTTTACTGCTGTACACACTGACACAAGATGTCCACCATGGCACCATGGAATTTCTTCCATTTAAGGCAACACCTATGTTCGTGCACACCATTCTAGTCCATTGTGAGTTTATTCTATGAGTAGGATGACATCTATGAAAGTCTACTTGATTCTCCAGTGAAAACACCAAAAAATGCTACAGATATTTAGAAACAATCACCAATGAATAATTGAGGTGAGTTATAGAAAAAGGGTATTATTTCCAGTAGTATTCTAATTTAGTATAAAGAAATTATGATAAACTTTCAATGTCTTTTTACCTCAGGAGTGGCTGGAAGTCTTTTGAGTCCATGATCTACAACCCCCATAGCCTTTTTTGCTGTTCACAGATTTCAATTCCATATGGCTAGACTTCTAGCACATATTGTAAAAGACTGGGATACAAAAGTAATAGGTGTAAGTTTTTATGAAGAGCAAAGGAATTCAATCTTTGTAACTTTTAGTGTTAACTTACATATTGGGGTTTCATTCAAACAGGCTCCAAAAGAGTGTCCTTGTTGGGTGATGAGCTTTTTCCATCTTTTGATGATAGTGTTACTATATATTTGTGAAAACTATCAAGTACATCTAAATTAAATATATATATATGGATTATATATGTATATAAAATAAATATATATACAATTTAAAAAGGAAAGAGACATTGGCTTTTATATGCTAGAAGAACATTAAACTCTCCTGAACCTTGGTTTTTGTATGTTTAATTTTTTCCACCACTATGGGATCCTCGATAGGAAGAATTGAACAAGTCGGAAGAAGGACATGCGTAACAGTAGTCCTTTGTCTCGATAATCTCTTAATTGATGAAACACCCTTTAGGGTTGCCCCTGCCCTCATCTCATACAGTTTCCCAGAATCTGTCTTTGTTAAAACACAACCTGTGAACATATCCTTGGAAGTGTTGTGGTTCTTAAACATAAAGGTGAGTCCTGCCTAAGAACGTCCTCAGTCATGGGCATGAGCATCTTTTCCGTCCATTGTCTCCATAGACCGTTTCCAGCTCTTTTCTTTCCAACTTTAGCCTACTTGTGCCTGCTTACTTGGAAACAACTTAAGAAATTTATGCATATCCCACTGTGAAAATTTTCTTTCAGGCAACACCAGACATCTGAGCTGAGAGTGTAACAGAGGCAGATATAGAACCTATATTATGGGCACACTTCGCACAGTCACAGCAATTTCACCTTTCACAAATTTATCAGATCTGCTGGCTTACTTATTCACCAACACTTAAAAATTGACTGACTTTGGGGAAAGAAGTAGCTCAAGACTTGTCAAGTAATCATTCCATTATCATCTACTTCCCTAGAACTATTTACCCATAGAAGCTTTGTCTGCCATTTTATGTATTGAAAAGTCTCCGAATCACCCAAGGTGGACATAAATTGCCCAAGGCATTCTCATACCAAAACCTTTTCTTCTCAATGGCTGCTGCTGCTGCACACAACTAGAGGAGCCACTGTTAGCAATCGATAGTCTTTTTGTCAGTGGAGGCCCTTGTACAGGCTTAGTAGATGATCCACCCCATCCATCTTTCCATTTTGCCCTGGGTTGTGAATGCAGGACCCCTCAGGCTTTTTACCCAGAGGCCTCGTCATTGAACAGATATTGGTAATTACAGAATAGACAAAAATGGTGCCTCTCATATTCCAACTACAGAAGGCAGTATGTTCTCCTGTTCTCTCATTGATGCAATGTATTTTAGAGGATGTCATATTGTAGACACATTGGCCATTTGGAGAGTCACTTGAACTCATAAATGACTAGGGAGTTCATATTTTTATTACTAGTGTGCTGCAACCACATCTGATAGAGTTTACTGCAGAGAAGCTGCATTCTGCCTCTAGTTCAAACAGGACTCACTCATGAGATCAGTTAGTCAAACCCCAGGCAATTATGCTAGCACCAGTAAATTCCCCAGCCTAGAATTGAAGTCATCTGCACCTTGTTAGTTTCCCTTAGCAGCACAATTATCTAGTTTTCTCATTTCAACAAGACTGATAGCTCATTCAGAGTTTCACCCTGTGGCTTAAAAACCTCTGGGAATATCTTGTCTCACATTTTCTACACATGTAGACATGTAGACAGAGTTTGTAGACTCTGCAGAGATTAAACCTCAATCTGCAGCTCATTTCATTGCTCAGATTGATAAAGTGTCTCAAATTTCTGAGACACATACCAACACCTCAGACCTGATGGTGTTGACTTTGGCCCTGTGGCCTCACAGATACAAAACTCTGTAGAAGCCTCTAACCTAAAGGTCTAGGCAAAATTCAAGAACTTCTATCTGCCATGGCTAACTTAGTGTCTGACCAATGAGCATATTTGGAAAGAAAAAACGTCCCCTGATAGTATAATTGTTGCACATACCTTCCAGGCCAAAGAAAAGGTTACTACAGTCAGTGGCACATAGAGTTCAGTATCCCTCACCGCTCTGATGCTCTTGTAACTAATAATATAAATGGAACCAGTTTAAAATGGAGTTAGACCTGCCCACCCATAGGAACTGCCTTGCACGGGTTAATCCTCAAAACTTTAGGAATGTTAAAACGGCCAAGTAGCCTTTGGACTGTGTCCCAAAAAAGTGTTTGTAAAGGTAACAAGAAAGCAGATATATGAATACTGGATTGATGACTACATGACTGAATATTTAAAACTTTGTTCAGAATTAATGTCACTATGTTAACTTATGTACACCAATAGAAATTCCTTCTTTCTATTGATGTACTTGTTCCCCTTCCCTTTCTCATAAATACTCTTTGCCTATGTCTCCCAATCAAAACACTGTAGGCTTCTGACTGAAGCAGTGCTTTCCAAATAGCTGTTTTTGGATCTCAAATAAATGCATGTTGCTTCTCACTCTGACACTATGATCGGACCATGGTAGAAACTCATAGACCAATTACTCATGCTATATCATACATGACCTGCTGAAGGCAAATACAAGGACTCACCAAGACACGCTAGAAATTATTGCTATTATCAACTTATTTGTAAAAATACAAACACTGGGCTTTTGAAAAAGGTATTCAATGGAACTAGTACCTCTCCTAGCACTTCAGGGTACAACTCTCCTAGGATGGCCTAGTGGATTACTTACACCAGCTTTGTCTTCTTTCACAGATATCTACCTGCTGATAGAGGCTTAGTTACATTCATCCCCCAGTCTTCAGGTGCTATTACCTTGTTCTGATCATCCAGCTTACTGTCAGAATGGTCACTCCTACAGTTATTTGGTTTATTGTAGTTTTGAACCCTAACCACCACTTATATGTCCCCCTCCAGGTCTTCCCAGAGTCTGTACCCTTCATGTCAGTATTTCATTTGGGGCATCCTTCTTCAAACACCTCTCACTTTATTGCCTCTCACTTTGACACTATGATTGGATTTTGGTAGGAACTCATGTTGAGATCACATTTCCCAGTGTATCCTCTGTTTCTTTCAAACTCTTATATGAAGACAGGTTTGGACTTTCTTATGCAGACATGACTTTGAAGTTGCCTGGAAATTGAAACCTGATAGACTTGTTTTAAATGCCAATTTCTCTCCTCAACAGTGATGGCAAACATGTTTTTTGTTTGTTTCTACATTTGAATTTGTTCTCAAATGATTAATTGCTGATCAAGCAGAAGTAATTGGTGCTTAGTGAGCAGTACTGAGGTAAGATCAACCTAGTTAAGAGGCTGGGCCTCACCTACATGGTTGCAGAACTGGGATCTTTTTGTGTTCTTATACTGATGGGCTTATATTTGCTGATAAATAATAAACTCACAAGAAACTGAAAAACGAACAAAAAAGCTGCCTCTGGGCTGTTCAACATCAATGTACTATTTTCCCACCAGTTGCACTCATGATGCATCATTATCTTGAATCACTGGTACTGACACATAATGTCATTTAAGAAACACATCATTAATAGCAATCAAGAAATGTCCCAAATACTCATAATCCATGCAGCAGTCGGCTAATGATACAGAAATTTTCCTTGTAAGAAAAGTCCCTTCAGCCATGGTTGCTGATGACCACTGGGCTTTGGACCACCTATTAGGAGCTAGGGAGAGGTCTGTGCCCCTAAAAGGGCTGCTTGCTGCATGTGGTAGGCTACACTGGCAAGGTGTCACCAGTAACACAAGGAATGAGATCAATTAAACATTACTAATGTAATTTATCAGAGTTTGGAAACCATCCTGATGCACTTTCCTGGATATCTCCCCATAACTTGGAATGACTGGAGTCAAATATTTTCTGAGGCTTATATAATCTTAATTACATGTTGCTTGTAAAAGCACTGACCTCATTTTTGATATCTGACTCCTAATCATGTTCAGCTACCTGCTCACCCTGCATAGCCCACAGGGTATAAGAACTTTAGGACAGTTGACATGTGCCACTTTTCTTTCTGTGTCACTGGGTCAACTTTGGGTCAACTTTGAAAACCTATAACCTATTAGGGTCAACTTTGAAAACATATAACCTATACTGCTATACATCTTCAAGGCTCAATCCATTGTCCTCTGCACAAGCCACCAGGACCAGCCTGCCCTTACCCTGTTCGCCTTAGAAAGTACCACAGTATTTTTCTATTCATTGTTAAGTGTGGTGACATCTGTCTTTTCATCCAATCCCATTTTTCACAGGATGTTATCCTGCCCTGAAAAGGGCAATGCTAAAACAGAAGTAAACAGTACCTCTGGTGACTCACAGATATTCTGGGTGGGGAATTTTTATAAGATATCCAAAAGCAGAGATCCCAATTCGATAATGTTTTTAGATGCAATGGTTGTAAAAAGAAAATCTTTGAAAATACATTAAAATAGTGTAGTGTTATGAGAAAAATACAGAGGAACAGAAGTTAATGGATTATATCTATTCTGATATGTAAAGAACTTTGGGTGATCATTTTCATCTTCACAACGAAGAAGACACTGAAAAATCTGAAATGAAAACCTCTTTTTTGATCCCTGAGAGATTTGAGATGATGTGGTAAACCAGTGCTTGCCCATACAAGAGACAGATGAATATACGGAATCACTGCTTAATGGTGTAAGAAACGACTGGAAGCAGCAAAGTCTGGGAATGTATAAATTGTTAGAGATAAATTTCTCAGAGACACAGTGTGGACTAGGTTGTGAATTAAAAGCATTAGGGAGTGAAGCCTGGAAAATACTGCCTTATGCTTTGGCAGCAAATGTGGAAAAGACAATATGTCTTATATTCTCAAAGCATTCCGTTCTCTGTACCTCAGGCCATTCCTCAATGAAAACCCATTTGCTAAACCCTTACCTGATTCTGGAAAGAGCAGTCAGACAACTCTCAGACTTTACAGATTTTCTCTCTGTGAAAAGGGGAGGAATAAATGATAAGAAACTTTCTGAAGTTCATAGTCCAAGGATGGTTTTTCACCAAAACATGAAAGGTTTAATTATAACACAAGAGAACATTTTCTAACCAAAACACCTTCACACCACATCACCGGGGCTCCAGTATAAAACCAGTGGATTAAAACAGAGATGCAAGACACAGAATTATTAAAGGTTAGGTTTCCAGGACTACCCAACACACCAGGGGAAAAAAGCAGGACCCTAGAGGACACTGAAGCCCCTGTCACCTACATGTACAGAAAACATTAAATGTAGTCTAAAGTCAATTCTAGAAATCATAAAACATCACACTAAAGGCTTTTTACTTCTAGTGTTATTTTTAAATATATAAGTGGGAATTCTATAACATATTTATGGTAAAACCAGGTCAAAGACAGAATTAAAAGGGAATTGTTAAAGTACCATGATGTAAAGAAAAATGAGGGCCAGCCAAGTGGCTCAGTTGGTTAACAGTTGGCTTAGAGCATGAGTACTGAGCAACAGGGCTGTCAGTTCGATTCCCACATGGGCCAGTGATGCTGTGCCCAAGCAGAGCTGTTGCTGAGCTGCCAACAGGTGGCAGGATGGCTCAGCTGGTGTAACAGTAAGATTGTCTGTTCAATGGTGGGCTACGCCTGCCCTCAACTTAGACTGAACTTGGCACCTTGAGCTGAGCTACAGCCCGGATGGCTCAGTGTATAGGGCATGTGCTCTTAATAACAAGGCTGCCGGGTTCAACTCCTGTATGGGATAGTGGCTATGCCCACCCGCAACTGAGATTGGACACAGCAACTTGAGCTTAGAGGCCATGAGCTGCTGACGGGAAGCCAGATGGTGGTGACTGGCGCCCTCCACAACGAAGATTGTAGGGCTGGCCGAGTGGCGCAGTGGTTAAGCGCTGGCTTAGGAAGCCAGCGGCCCCGGTTCGGTCCCACATATGAGGGCCAGTGACACTGCCCTCAAAAAAAAAAAAAAAAAACACAACGAAGATTGTAGAACAACAACTTGGCTGGTCCTGTTCTGCAATTCCCAAACACTGATCAACTCCCCCAATTCCCCAATAAAATCTCAAACAAACAAACAAAAAAACTAGACAGGATGAAAACAAAGCAGTACTGGGTAAACGAAATGACTATAGAAGATAAAGAAATAAGTTTACCAATATATTATGATACTAATAGATCTAATCGACAAAACAATACTACAAAAAGGGCAAAAGGGAATAAACCTACATATGTAACAAATCTGTGTATCACTGGAATTATAAATCTGAAACTCATTTTTTTTTTTGCCAAGGAAACCAATTTTATTGAAATACAGTTATCAAAATATTGAATATTTAAATCTGTGATACAATAGATGTGATTCTTTATTAAGTTACAAGATCTAGAAGTGGGTTTAATAATTACCATAATTTCCAAGTAGTGGTGCACATAAACAATAGTTTGAGGTATTTATAACATGTGAACATCTGATTCTTAGTGATGACAGTCACAGGTACTGATACTACTGTGGTTTACTGCCTATTTTCCTAAAGAAAAGAATGCTAAATTTTTTAGAGGTTAGTGAAAAGGAGAAATTTCTTTTTCCAATCCAAGTTCTCGATCTCCTGATTCCCATTCTCAGGTCCCTCTGAATTTGGAGAATTCCCAATCTACCATATAGTATTGCAGGTTTTCATAAGCTGTATGTAGGTGGAATTAGAGAAAGCAAGAGCAAGATTGAGAGAGCGTGACTGACAGACTGGCTGCTCAGGCAGGACCTCACAGGATGTTTACACTTCAGTGGGTGCCCTGTGAGTCCTGAGCCTGGTCCTCATTATCAAATGTTCAGAAATTTGGTTTGTATCAGTTCTTCCAGGGGCACCCTAGCTTTGGGAGATTGATTCATAAAAACCAAAGTCATAGGAAACTTACTGATTTTTAAGCAAATAGACAGACAGACAACCAAACAGCCTGCTTCAGGTCTTTGATATTTCTCTTTTTCCAGATTTCCCATGGTGACTTATCGTTTAGGCCTGTTCATCAGTAAAATAAGTTTTGAACAATCATCCCAATATATGTGTAATGTTAATTTCTAAATTAGACACATATTGCTGTGCTAATGTTATGAATATTGTGAATACAAATATATAAATCAAAATAAGATATACAAGACTTTAAAAGGAGACTATGAAAATGATAGGACTAATTAGATATTTCCTATATTTAATAAAAACAAAACCTGACATATTTCTTTCTGTCCCATGATACAGTACAATGTTTTTATTCTTTCTGTCTCCTTTTCCAATAATACTTTTCTGAGCTGCCTGCAGCCTTTAGGACATCCGTTTCTTTTATGTAGTGGTAAAACTGAACGCAGTCAAATGTGAAATTCACTCTGACTTGCAGCTCTGCTCCTCTCAAGCCCACATTAAGCTAAATATCTTCTCAACAAAAGCGTCTGAACATATAATACTTAGGATTTACCTACTAGCCACAGCAAGTTTTTAGATTTGTAAGAATTAGTTTCCATGTCTGCAAAAATGTCCAACCACTTAGAATCCACGGGCTTGTTTTGAAAGACCAGTTGTTTGTCAATCAGGTCTTAGCATCTATAAATTCATCATAGAGGCTATCCATGTCTAACATATCCATCATTTTTAAACACTCTGAAGTACACTGGATGTCATCATAAGTTAAACATCTCCTTCTCAGGGAAAATGGTTTTAAAGGACAGAGGTAATTTGAACTGGTGAAATCGAAGTTGGATTCCAAATAAGTTACAGTTCTAGTAAAGAAATTAATAAAGTCCTGCTTAACTAGGCTACTCTTTTCTGGTGACATTTTTATTTAGTTCTGAAGCAGTCTTATTTCCAAAAAAGGAATCATTTTCCTGCTGTATGAGTTTTTGTCTCAACCTATATATAATATCGAACAGCTCAGGTGCAGTCAGTTCCTCCTTTTCTAGGCTCTTTATAGCCTCTTCAAAGATCATCAAACAGTTCTGGAGAAGCAGCATATAAACTTCTATTTTATTGTAATCCTTTTCTCTATTCTTGCCCTCAATATATTTCCAATCAAAGGACTTTCTTCCTGTCCCACATTTTGAAAATATGATTTTATGTCAGGCCAACATTTTAGCATCCTTTCTATGGCTAGAAGCAACGACATCCATCTTGTAGGCACATGTCTAAAGAGGTTATCTCTTTCCATTTCTATAAAGGTAAAAATCAGTAAGTGCATCTGCTCATTTTGAGGAAACTGAAAAGTGACCCAAAACTTTCATTATGAAAGTCTCAATATCCTATTTAAGCAAATCACAACCCTTTTTGGCAATGTTGTACACAAGATGGGCAGGATACTGAATAGGTAAGATTTTTTCATCTTCTTTGTTAAGTTGATAGACTGAATGGAATTTGCCAAAACTTGCATTTGCACTATCTGATGAAAATGCAGATAGATGAGCTATTTCTAGTTTGTATTTGAACAAGATGTCAACAATCTTTTGTTTTATGATTTCAGCAGTTTCATTACAATAGACATGGAAATCAAGAAGACGATTTGAAACTCCATTTTTCAAGCCAAAGTACCTAAGAGTTAGTGGGGACACGTTTTTGTTGCCATGATTTTGCTCATCGCTTGAAGTTGATATGCTGAAGAAAACATGATTGTTAGTAAGAAATGACAGAATCAGTTCTATGCTGTAAGGGACCAACACATCTGTGATCAAAATTTCTCCTTTTGTTCACCCACAGGACACTTTAGTTGCAACCTCTAAATCAGGAAATGTAACTTTACTCAGTCTCATAGAACAATCGAGGGAATGATACAATAATGTATATTTGTTCGTGTGGTATGCCCAGACTAATTCAGCAGCTCCTATCTTTGACTGAACACTGGTGTCTTTTTTTTTTTTTTTAGTTTCAGGTGTACAACACAATGCAATAGTTATACTCTTTACCCCCCAAAGTGACACCCCCCTCCCCCATTTCACCACCCCACTCCCCCCCGTATCATATATATCTATTACAATTCTTTTGACTCCCTTCCACAGTATACTCCACATCCCCTGACTATCTATATATTCAGTTACAGTTGGCACATAATATTATACAACATCAGCTTCAAGTGTACAGTGCAGTGATCAAGCCTCTACTCCATCCATGAAGTGATCTCCCTAACAAGACATGTGACTCTCTGACATGCCACAAAGTTTTTACAACATTATATTCCCCGAACTGTGTTTCATATCCCTGTGGCAATATTGTAGTTGTCTATTTATGCTGTCTAATCCCTTCCCTTCTCCCTTATCCCCACCCCCCTCCCAACTAGCAACCCTCAGTTTTTCCTCTATATCTATGAGTCTGTTTACTTTGATCATTCATTCAGTTTGTCAGATTCCACATATAAGTGAGAGCATATGGTACTTGTCTTTCTCCGACTGACTTATTTCACTTAACATAATAGTCTCTTCACAACATTATCAATTACATTCCCAGAACTGCCCCCATATCCCTGCAGCAACATTGTAGTCACCCACCTACGCTGTCCAAAACCTTACCCCTCTCCCTCATGTCCACTCCCTCCCAGCCAGCAACCATCAGTTTTTCCTTTATATCTGCTTGATATGACTTCAATCTTCTTAAATTTACTGAGACTTGTTTTGTGGCCTAACGTGGTCTATCTTAGAAAATGTACTATATATACCTGAGAAGAATGTATATTCTGTTGTTTCAGGGTGAAATGCTCTAAAAATATCAATGAAGTCCAGCTGGTCTAAAGTGTCATTTAAGGCCCCTCTTTCTGTGTTGATTTACTGTCTTAAGGGTCTGTCCATTGGTGACAATGGGGTGTTGAAGTCCCCTACTATGATAGTGTTACTGTTGATCTCTGTCTTTATGTCTGTCAAAATCTGTTATATGTAATTAGGAGTTCCTATGTTGGGTACATAGATGTTTATTAGGGTTCTAGTGTCCTTCTTTGTCTTTTATTGTAGTCATTTTAAAGTCTATTTTTTCCAAAATAAGTATTGGTACTCCAGCTTATTTTTCTCTCATTTACATTTGCATGAAATATCTTATTCCATCTGTAAACAGCATATACATGTGTCCTATTTTCTTATCCACTCAGCCACTGTCTGTCTTTTGATTGGAGCATTTAGCCCATTCACATTTAAAATGATTATTGATAGGTGCATATGTATTGCCATTTTGTTATTTGTATTCCTGGTCTTCCTGGGTTAGCTTGTTTACCCCTTTCTTTTGTTTAAAAAATCCCTTTTAACATTTCTTGCAATGCTGGCTTGGTGGTAATGAACTCCTTAAGCTTATTCTTCTCTGAGAAACTCTTTATTTCTCCTTCAATTTTAAGTGATAGCCATGCTGGGTAGAGCAATCTTGGTTGTAGGCCTTTATTTTGTGTCACTTTGAATATCTCCTGCCACTCCCTTCTGGCCTGCAGACTTTCTGTAGACAAGTCAGCTGTTAGTCTAACAGGAGTTCCTTTGTATGTAACCTGCTGTCTTTCTCTTGCTGCTTTTAGGATTCTGTCTCTGTCTTTAACCTTTGCCATTTTAACTATGATGTGTCTTGGTGTGGACCTGTTTGGGTTCAGCTTGTTTGGAACCCTCTGCACTTCCTGGGCATGTATATTGATTTCCTTCACCAAGGTAGGGAAGTTTTCAATCATTATTTTTTCAATTACATTCTTGACCCCTTGCTTCTTCTCTTCTCTTTCTGGTATTCCTATGATCCGAAATATTCTTGCGCTTCATATTGTCCCATAGGGCTCTTAAATTATTTTCATTGTTTTTTATTCTTTGGTCTTTCTGTTGTTCCAACTGGGTGATTTCTGCTATTTTGTCTTCCAAATCGCTGATCCGCTCCTCTGCTTCATCTACTCTACTGGTAATTCCTTTGAGTGTATTCTTCATTTCAGTTATTGTATTCTTTAGTTGTAACTGGTTGTTTTTTATGATTTCTCTATCCTTCCTTATGTCCTCACTAAGTTTGTTAAACATTCTTATCATCAGTGTTCTAAACTCTGTCTCTGAAAGGTTGGATCCCTCTGTTTCATTTGGTTCCATTTCTAGAGGTTTCTTCTGGTCTTTTACTTGTGACATGTTTCTTTGTTTCCCCATTCTGGCTGTCACTCTGGGATTGCTTTGATGTATTAAATAGATCACTAGGAGAGCTCTGGCTGGATCATGCAGGCACACAGCTCACAGCCCAACACTCCCAGGAAAGCTCCCAGTCTCAGCCTGTCCCAATAAGCCACTCACAGATCAGGCCAAGCAACCCGACAACCAATCACCAGCCTGGCAACTCTGCAAGCGCAGTGTGGAGAGCCAGGAGCCGAGGCGACTTGTGCACTCCCGCGACTCAGTGAGCAGCCTGTTGGAGCCAGAGCACGCCCACCAGGCATTCCCCTGGCAACACAGCACACGCTGTGTGGAGGGTGGGGATCCGAGACAGCTCGCGCACTCCTGGGTCTCAGTGAGCAGCCTGTTGGAACTGGAGGGCATCCGCCCAGTGTTTCCCTGGCAACACAGTATAAGCCAGGCGGAGGGTGGGGATCCAAGGCCGCATGTGCATGCACGTGCGCGCACATACACTCACTTCTGCACCAATTCCACCAGACCAATGTGGTCCCGCACCTGATCCTCTGAGAGAGGGCCCAACCCTGACAAAATGGCGCCCTCCTTACACCACTTGCATGCAGGCTCCACACCAAGGGAACAATAGTCAAAAACCTCCAGCCTTTTCACGAAAGGTACTCAGTTCAGTCTGTCCCCGCAGGCTCCCGGGTCCGGCTCACACAGCTACTCCCTCCACCAGGAACCAGGTAAGTGCTCACTGGCAAGCAAGCCCGTGTGCCGGCTCCACTGATTCTCTAGCTGCTCTTAGTCTCACCGAGCTGAGCAAAGAGAGTCCTCACTAATTTACTGCCAGCTATCTTGGAACTTCTCTTCCCGGCAAAGGAACTCTGGGCTGGTTAGCTTGGTTTGCGGCCAGAGGGTCTCTCTCCCCCCACCAGAGAAACCTCCCCACGGCTGGGGCTTCCCTCACGGGCTTTGCCCTTTCTCGTCTCTGCCCGTCCTACCAGAACTGATGTGGCCTCCTCTTTAAGTTCTTTGTTTAGTGGTTCTGTTCATCTAGTGTTCCGGGGACCTCCAGGGTTGAATGCTGTATAATTTGTTTGTAATTTTGGTGTGATCCTGGGAGGTAGTTAGCACAGCGTCTGTCTATTCTGCCATTTTACCAGAAGTCTCTGAACACTGGTGTCTTTTTGGGACATGAAAACACTTTCAACTGGTTTAGAGGTACTTGCATGTCTCGTCCTGGACTTGTGACATACAGTCTCCATATGTGTTTTCACATCCCCTTCTCCACCATGCCCAACCCCAAATTCTTTTCTGCATATTGTACAGTGAGCTCTGTTTGGGTGATTTACCTCCCTAATCCAGTTGTATGTGTCCTTCTATCTTGCTGCCATTAATGGTGTGGAACTTCTCCAGGATATTTCTCACAGGTTCCTCCTCTTTAAAGGTGATGAAAACATAACTTTGTCTTTTGTTAGACCCTGGACCCAATGAAAACTCAATGGCTTCAATCTCCCCAAACTTGCAAAAGTGCTCTTTTTTTCTTCTCCTTAGTGGCTTGAGTTCAGACCCCCCACAAAGACTTTCCTCACAGGATCCTTCTTCACAAATATGGCCTTTTTGGGATTCATGCTATGGCCACCCAACCCATTCTCCTTCTGGTCTAGGACCCCATGTCCTCCTCTTTCCTGCTGAAGGTCCTCTGGTCAGTCTGGGAGCCCTTCAGGCTCCCTGTCTTCAGGGACAGCCTCGTGTGGGCTCTCAGCAGTGCCTGTCATCTCCATTGGCTGCTTGCCCTTATCTGTTTCTGACAGTGGGCAGACCTGGCCACTCTGCTCACTGTAGTGAATGCAGCAGAGTCAGCTTCATTCCCAGCCAGCCTCATCCCACACCATCTCCTAAAGCTCATTCTTTAAGTATTTCTTAGACAGGAGAGCAACCCCTAAAAAATTTTCAAGCACAGCAGAAAAGTCACTTAAAAATTAAAGTGCTTCATTAGAAAATATTCACTTACTGCAAAAGAAAGCTATACAGGAGGACTAGATAAATTAAGAAGAACATGGAGAACTGTAGAAAACAAAAAGTAAAATGGCAGGTATGATTGCAGCTATGTCTATAATACTAAAATGTGAATGGATTACCATTATCTAAACAGAAGGAAGAGATTGTCACACAGATTTTACAAAAACAAACCATGATCTAAATATGTGCTATGTACAGCACCTTGTAAGTTCAAAGGTACAAACAGGTTGAAAATAAAAGCATGGAAAGATACGAGGCCTGACAATTCAGTTCATGAACTCATCCCAGAAAAAGTGCCACACACCTCATTGCTGAATATCACTATGATCACCTTCGAAGTACTCTCCTTGGGAAGCTATGCACTGACACCAGCACATAGTCCACCCTTCAAGGCAATTCTGGAACTCTTTTACTGGAATGGCCATCAGAGCTGTCATCATTATTACCCTTGATGTCCTGAATGTCATCAAAATGTCTTCCTTTCAACATTTCCTTTATCTTTGGGTAAAGAAACAAGTTATTGGGGCCAGATCAGGTGAGTAGGGAGGGTATTCCAATACAGTTATTTGTTTACTGGCTAAAAACTCTCACAGACAGTGCTGTGTGAGCTTGTGCATTGTCATGATGCAAGAGTCATGAATTGTTGGCAAAAAGTTCAGGTCATCTTTTTCATGCAGCCTTTTCAGCACTTCTAAATAGTAAACTTGGTTAACTGTTTGTCCAGGTACAACTTCATAATGAATAATTCCTCTGATATCAAACAAAAAGGTTAGCAAAGTCATTGCAACAAGTTCACAAACTTAATAGACAGAACTTGTATATCTGTAAAGAGCACCCTCAAAATGGCTAGAAAAGTGACAAAAATATTCATCAAAATAGACTAGAAACAAGAAATACTACTAGAGATAGTGAGAGATATTATGTCATGTCTAAATGGCCAAAGTTTATGGCTTACATCTAAAACAGAACATAGAAAAATATGCATAGCCATTAATGCCTATACTAGCAAAGAAGAAAGATTTCAAATCAGTAAGCTAACCTTTCAATTTAGAGTTAAAAAGATGAGGTACCAAATTCAAAGCAAGGGGAAAAGAAAATAATAAAAATGAGACAGAGCAGAAGTTAATGAAATAAGGAATAGAAAAAACCACATAGAAAATCATTGAAACCAAAAGCTGGTTCTATGAAACATGAACAAAATTGACAAATTTATAGTTAGACTGCTGTACAGAAAAAGAGGGAAGATTCAAATTCATTGAAGAAACCCTCATTCAGAATAAAGAGGGTTATGACTACTGACATTATAGAAATAAAAAGGATTATAAAGGAATTCAGTGAACAATTATATGGCAACAAATTAGGTAATTAAGATAAAGTGGATAATTTTTTAAAACAAAAACTACTGTAAGGAACTCAAGAATAAATGGAAAACCTGACTAGAACTAGAACAATTAAAGGGGTTAAATAAGTAAACAAACAAACAAACAAACAAAAACACTCTTTAAATAATCCTAGGCTTATTTAACTGACTGAATTGACAAAATCCAATACTATTTCATAATTAAAGCACTCAGCACACAAGAAATAGAAAGCAATATTCTCACCTCGTAATAAGCATCTATGGAAAATCCACAGTTAATTTTTTTTTTTAAAGATTTTATTGGGGAAACAGAGAAGGGGAACAGATAAGTTGCTGTCCTGTTGTTCTTCAGTCTAGTTGCCTAGTTGTAGAGAACATTGCCTCACTGGCCCATGTTGGTATTGTCATTGCACTCTTCCCGAGTGAGGCAGATTGGTCCCCGCCCTCTGGACAGAGACTCACGGCTGCTCTTGGCAGTTCACACTGGCTGCTGGCTGCTCACACTGGCTGCTGGCCACTCACTGTAGCGTATGGCAGCCCACTGCAGCAGGGGCTGCAGCTACATCTTTGCTGACGACTCACAGCAGCCCAGCTCGAGGTGGAGCTGTCATTCACCATCTTAGCTGTAGAGGGCAGTGTCACTGGCCCTCATATGTGGAATCTGAACCGGGCCCTGCTGCTCAGAGCTGGCCTCCCAAGCCAGCTCTTAACCAAAGCACCACTCGGTCAGTCCCCCACAGTTAATATTATATTTAATGGTGAAAGGCTGAAATGCTTTCCCCTGAGATAAGGAACCAAAGAAGAATGTCTACCCTTGCCATTCCTATTCTAGAATGTACAGGAGATTTGAACTAGAACCATTAGGCATAAAATGGAGATAAAATGCATGCAGAGAGGTTAGGAAGATGTAAAACTATCTCTGCCTCCAGATGAGGTACCTAGTGGAGGGGTTTACAATATGTTACCCCCAAATATGGCATGTGGGCATATTGATTATTTTGAATTAAAGATACTTGAGATACAGCTGGTACAAGAAGAGAAGTCTGACCCTCCTTTGTCCCTGTGAAAGCAGGAGATGAATCTTCCATGTGAAAGGTGTCCTCCCTGCACAAGGAGGGTAGATAGCATCCTTATTATCAGAGATATGGAATCCAAGCCTCACAAGGCTGTATGAGCAAATTTTCTTCACCAATTAGTGCCACTAGTCCAAACCCCTCTCTGCCTTGTCAAGTATTACCAAAGTTATTGTTTCCATGTCCAAAAAGTATAATGCTTCCTACTCTGGTCACTTCCTTAAGCCTCAGTTTTTATGGGGCTCCCATACTTAGGAAATTAAAACTGTTTTCTCCTGTTATTATGTCTTATGTAATTTTAGTTATTAAACCAGCCACAGAATCAAGATGGGAAGAAAGGAAAAAATTTCCACCCCTGCACTTTCATATAGAAAACTCTAAGGAGTTCATAAAAAAGATTCAGAACTGATCATTGAATTCTGCATTGTTGCAAGATGCACGGTGAAAATATGAAAATCATTTGTGTTTATATACACCTGCAATGAACAATCTCATAATGAAATAAAAAGACAAATGCATTTAAAATAGTATCAAAGAAATCAAATACTTAAGAATAAATTATTTTAAAAGTACAAAACAAAAATTATGAAAACTACTAACATTATCAAAAGAAATTAGGAGAGGTGTACATAAATTGGAAACCACCCAAATTTCATGGATCAGAAGACTTTCTTGAAGTGGCACTGTTCCTCAAAATGACCTGGAGAATCAGTTTAGTGCTTATCAGAATCCCAGCTACTTTCTGTATAGAAATTGGCAAGTTGGTTTATACATTTATATGGAATAGCACAGAATTAGAATAACCAAACCATCTTGAAAAAGAAAAACAAATTGGTTAACTAACATTTACTGCTCTCAAAACTTGGTATGAAGTTGTAAACAGGATGGTGTGGTACTGACACAATGATAGACATATAGATATATGGAATAGATTGAGATTTGAGAAATAAACCCACACATCTATGGTCAACTGATTTTTCCAGAAAAAAAAGTGTCAAGAATGAAGAAGAAAATATTCCTTGTATAAATTGTTGCTGAGTCAAGTGTATATCCATGTGAAAAGAAAGAGGTTGTACACTTTTATCACACCACGTATAATAATACAGAAAATGGATCAAAGACTTAAACATAAGGGTAAAAGCATAACACACTTAGATACTAAGTATAGGAAATATTTCCTGACATTGGATTTAGCAAACAATTTCTAGATATGACACTATTAGTAAAGTCAGGGGAAAAAGGGAATTTAGACTTCATTAAATTAACTAATTTTGTGCTTCAAAGGACACAATCATGAAAGTGAAAACACTCTTTGGAATTTTTGTGTACTATTGCAGGGAATATAAATTGTGTTGCAGGTATGAAAAACAACATGGCAGTTTCTCAAAAAATTAGGAACTGAGTTAGCATCTGATCTAGCAGTTCTGGTTAAGTACTCCAAAGAATTGAAAGAAGAACTCAAACAGATATATATCCACTCATATTCATAATAGTATTCACAATAGTCAAAAGGTAGAAACCCACCAACAGATGGATAGATAAAAAAAATTGGGGGTATACACCTAAAATGTAGTATTTTAGCTTCAAAAAAAAAGCAAATTCTGACACACATTACAACACGGATGAACCTTAAGCACATTATTTAAGTGAAATCAGCCTGTCAAAAACACTGGGCCGGCCAAGTGACTCAGTAGGTTTAGAGTGTAAGCTCTGAGCAACAGGATCGCTGGTTTGATTCCCACAAGGGCCAGTGAGCTGCACCCAAGCTGAAATGCTGCTGAGCTGCCAACTGGTGGCAGGATAGTTCAACTGATAAGAGCACATGCTCCTAACAAAAAGGTTGCAAGTTGGACTCCTGCATGGAATGGTGGGCTATGCCCACCCACAACTAAGATTGGACACGACACTTTGAGCTGAATGGCTGCGAGCTGCAAATGGGCAGCCAGATGGCAACTGGACTTGGAGCTGAGCTAGCTGCGCCCTCCACAACTAAGATTGAAGGACAACAAATTAGCTGTTCCCCTTCCTCAATTACCCAATACTGTTCCCCTTCACCAATTCCCCAATAAAATTGTAAAAACAAAAACAAAAAAAGTCAGAAACTGTATGATTACACTTGTATGAGGTACCTGGAATGGTCAAATACATAGAAAATGGTGACTGGCTGTTGCCAGGAGCTGGGGTGAGGGGAGAATTAGGAATTGTGTCTGATAGGTTCAGTTTCAGCTGTGCAAGATGAAAATAGTTCTGTAGATTTGGTTTACAATATTAATGCACTTCACATTACAGAACTATACACTTAAAACATGGTTACAGTGTGATATTTCTTGTATGTGTAGTTACCACAAAGTGAAATTTTCAAACAAGATTGTAAACACAATTGACAGATGGAACAGAATTTTGTAAATTATATATCTGATAAGAGACTTAAATAGAAAGTATTTGAAGACTTTTATAACTGATTTGTAAAAAGTCAAATAACTCCATTTAAAAATGACAAAGGATCTAAATACATGTTTTTCCAAAGACAATATGCAGATGGCTAAGAGCACATGGAAAGATGCTTGACATCATTAGTCATAAAAAAAAAAAAAATGCAAATCAAAGCCCCAGTGAGAGACTGCTTCACTACTACCATTAGGATGGCTAGAATCAAAAAGTGAGATAAAGGCCAGCTGACTAGCTGAGTTGGTTAAGAGCTCGCTCAAGAGTGGGAGCTCTGAGCAACAGGGTTACCAGTTTGATTCCCAGCCTGAGTGGAGCTGCCAAGTGGCAGGAAGGCTGAGCTAAAAAAAAAAAAAAAAAAAAAGTGAGACAAAAATGTTGAAGACATATGGAGAAATTTGGACCCTCATACATTGGTGGTGCAAATACAAATGGTGCAAACACTTTGGAAAGCAATCTGGCAGGACCTCAGGAAAACCTATGATTATCATGTGGCCCATCAATTCCTCTTTTAGGTATATGCCCATGAAAAAAAGAAAACATGTTTGAACAAAACTTTCTTCATGAATTTTATAGCATATTATTCATCATGGGAAGATGGAAACTAAGCAAATGTCCATTAACAGATGAATTGGTAAACAAAACGTGTTTTATCTGGTTGTCGGTAGTTTTGTTGCAAGCATCTTTGCTCTGAGTATTTTAGCTAGAAGCATTTGTTGCCATAAAAATAATTGGCCACATTTAATCAGCAGGTGACCAAAGGTTAAGCTTCTTAAATCACTGTTACACTTTTTTGACAATTGTA
Organism: Aselliscus stoliczkanus; assembly: GCA_033961575.1. Taxonomy (NCBI): domain Eukaryota; kingdom Metazoa; phylum Chordata; class Mammalia; order Chiroptera; family Hipposideridae; genus Aselliscus; species Aselliscus stoliczkanus. The sequence goes on along the minus strand of CM066735.1, from coordinate 9,958,703 downwards.
TTTCTATGTGAAAGCCATTTTCATTAAGGTGCAGGGTGCAAGTTTGTACACACCATCAAGCACATGTTTGATTGTCATAACGTCAGAATTCAAGACTGTCATTGTTTTAGGAAATGCATGCTTTAGTTTTCTTTTTAATTCCTGCAAAATTATATTATTTTGTTTCATCTGTCCAGTGTTCTATTACTTGTCCTAAGTTTTTTAATGCATGATTAAAATTATTAGATTAATTTGAGAAGGTTTATTGTGGAGTATTTCTCACATTATTATAGTAGCTATTTTACTTTCTATTGACATCGTATATCTTTCTTCCTCTGTTGTCATTTTCACTTCCTGTTCTATAATATATGTATAAAGTTCTATAATATATGTAAATGGGCTATGCAAAGCAATTAAGAGTCAGAGATTACCACCCTATATTTAACAACAACAACAAAAATAATCCAGCGATATGCGTCTACAGAAGACTCTTTTTAGATTCAAAGATGCAAAAATTATGAAAACAAAAGGATGGGGAACAGACACATATGTAAACATCACCCATGCAAAAGCTATAGAGACCATCCTAACATCAGGAAAAAACAGACTTTAAAACAAAAAATAATACTAGAGATATAGAGGGCTATATCATGAAAAAGATCAATTCATCTGGAACCTATAACATTATAAACATATACATACCTGGCCCACCTGGAGTTCAGCAAGAGCGCGTTGGATTGCAGTCTGAGGCAGAAGCCTCAGGCCGGGCAAGTGCGGGAGGAGAGAGAGGAGACGACTGTGCAGAGGTAAGAGCTGCGCCCGCGGCTTGCCGGGTCCCCAGGAAGCAGGGTTCAGAGCCCCTCATCGACAGGGCAAGATCAGTCCCTGCACCCTCCCTGTTCAGGGATCAGTCTCTGTGCCCACTGGGTCCCGCGGAGCCCAGAAGCCTGAAACCTGGGAGCAGGGGAAAACAGAGGACTCACTGGCGGAGAAGCAGCATGCGCTGGGCGGAGACGCAGGTCCTGGAGAGACGGAGCAGGGATCGGAGTCGCGTGGAAAGGTGCGAGCAGTCCCCTAAACCCCGGCGGCAGTCCCTCCAGGAGCGCAGCAGGAGAACGGCGCGGGCGCGCGCCGGCTCCAAGGCAGAAGCCTTAAACCCGGGAGCAGGGGGAAACAGAGGACTCGTCGCCCGCGGAGACGCAGCGCGCCGGCCGGAGTCACAGGTCCCGGAGAGACGGAGTGGGGATCGGAGCCACGCGGCACGGTGTGCGCAGCCCCCTAAATCCCGGCAGACCGTTTGGGAGAGCAGCAGGAGATCCGCGTGGGCGCGCCGGCTCCAAGGCAGAAGCCTGAAACCCAGGAGCAGGGGAAAAAGAAGACTCGCTCAGACAAGCAGCGCGCCGGGTGGAGACGCAGGTCCCCGAGAGACGGAGCGGGGATCTGAGCCTCGGGGCAGGGGGCTTGCAGTCCCTTAAACTCCGGCAGTCTCTTTGGGAGAGCAGCAGGAGCACCGCGGGCGTGCGCCGGCTCCAAGGCAGAAACCTTAAACCCGGGAGCAGGGGAAAAAGGAGACTCACTCGGACACGCAGTGCGCCGGGCAGAGATGCAGGTCCCCGAGAGACGCGGAGCGGGGATCTTGGCCACACGGTAGGGTGCGCGCAATTCCCTAAATCCCGGCAGACCCTTTGGGAGAGCAGCAGGAACTCCGCTGGAGCATAAGAGGCAAAGGCCTTAGCTTAAAACAGTGTTGGAACTGTGGCTTTGTTTATTTTTATGTTTTTTATTTTTTTTCCCTTTTTCTACTCTTGAACAGAAAGCAAAAAAAAACCCAGTAACTCACCCACTCCCACAAACTTTGGCCCCCGCCAAGACAGTCTTAAACTGACTCCTGAATGGAGCAATAGGGGCAGACTAGGAAGATATTCCTACCTGCAGGGAGTTGAGAATTTCCACCCCAGTAAAGGCTGCAGAGTGAGACTACCTACCCCACCCCCACCTTTATGCAAGGCTTGGGAGGCAGGGCAGGTTCACCTGCTGAGGCACTAATTAACAGATTCTTAGCAGCAGGCTTTTGGTAGTGAGGAATTCTTTAATTCTCCACGGCTGTCAACCCAAAGGGTGCCCAGAGACACTCATTGAGCCTTTGGGGGTGCAGCCTGCCTTGGGACAGGCAAAAGCAAAAAGGCAGTGACTTTGTAAAAACCACCAATCACACGTCACAACCACACTCAAGTACAGCAAACCTGCAGGGCCAGGATCACGCTAGGCATCAGGTGGCCTACTGTTCCCACAAGATGCACAGGAATTTTTGTACAGCAGACAAACTGAAGAGAGCTTGGTGGACTTTAGCCTAGACCGGCACGGGTATTTTTGGTTTGTTTGGTTTTATTCTGTTTTGCTTTCCCTTTATTGGCTGCTTATCTTGGTTGTTTTTGGTTTTTATTGCTATTTCATTCTAATCATATTATAGTTTTTAATATAGGCATATATATATAGGTGTATATAGGTGAATATATGTCCATATATATGGTTGTGTAGACAAATATATATATTTTTCTTTTCCCTTTTTTCTTTTTCTTTTTCTTTCTTTTCTTTTTCTTTTTTCCCCACCCTCACTTTCTCTCTTATTTTATTCATTCTTCTCACTGCTATACTTTTCCTCTTTTCCTTTTTTCTGTAAATTTTATTTTTTTAATTTTTCTTACTTTTTTTATTATTATTTTAGTTTATTTTTATTTTTTATTTTTTTGGTATAGCTAATCGGTTTCTCATGTTTATTCTATTTTTTATTTTAGGATATTGTATTTTATTTTGTTTCCTCTTCTGTTATTATTGAGTATGTGGTTTTTGTTTTGATTCTGTTTGTTTTCTTCATTAGTATGACTGATATTTCTGTACAAGTTGACTGTAGTTTGATGGTTGGTTTTTCTTACTTGTGCGAGCATTTGGTTTCCTTTGGTGGCTGCCAAGGTTGTTCTTGTTGATCTGTTATGCTCTAAAATCACTCTGCAGCAGTGGGTCCAAACAAACAGACACAAGTATCATCATACCCAGAGGCCAACTTTAGATAAAACCAGAGCATTTCTGGGTTTGACATACAAGAGTCACACCCAAAAAGAAGTTGCTACAGGTACTAAGACCCATAGGGTCCAAGTTTCATCAGAGGGGTCAATCCTCTCACAGCAGCTCATAAACTGCAGAAGCTGCTGACTCTCACAGCTAATCAATCTGGGAGTCAATCCCACCTACTGACAAACCAAAAGTAATCAAAACTAAAACTTCAACAAGTGAGGACGCACGACACAAGGAACACCTCAGATACAAGCACAGGAGAATAGGGAGACTGAGTAATTCAAATATAAAGGACACACACCACATAAGTTTACCCAGAAAAGACTGAGAAATCTGGGGGATCTATCTGTTATATTGAAGCAAACACAAAGAGTAAGCCAGAATGGGGAGACAAAGAAACATAACACAAATAAAAGAACAGAAGAAACTTCCTGAATCAGTGGAAATAGAGGAAATAGAGGTAACCAACCTATCGGAGACAGAGTTCAGAACACTGATTATTAGAATGTTCAAGGAAATTAATGAAAATATAAAGAAGGATAGAGAAATCATGAAAAGCAACCAGCTAGAACTTAAGAACACAATTACTGAATTAAATAACAAACTTGATGGAATGACTAGCAGATTGGATGAAGCAGAAAATCGAATCAGTGACTTAGAAGACAAAATAGCAGAGATCACCCATGCGGAACAACAAAAAGAAAAAAGAATGAAAAACATGGAAAATAGTTTAAGAGAGCTGGGGGACAACATCAAACGCAATAACCTACAGGTCATTGGAGTACCAGAAGGAGAAGAGAGGGAGCAAGGGATTGAGAATATATTTGAAGTAATAATGTCTGAAAACTTCCCTAACCTGGCAAAGGACATTGAAATACAAGCCCAGGAAGTGCAGAGAGTTCCAACCAGGATGATTCCAAACAGGCCCACTCCAAGACACATTATAGTGAAAATGGCAAGGGTTAAGGACAAAGACAGAATCCTTAAAGCAGCAAGGGAAAGGCAGCAAGTTACTTACAAGGGTACCCCCATAAGATTATCAGCTGACTTTTCTACAGAAACTTTGCAGGCCAGAAGGGAGTGGCAGGAGGTTTTCAAAGTGATGAAAAATAAAGGCCTACAACCAAGATTGCTGTATCCAGCAAGGTTATCATTTAAAATCGAAGGCGAGATAAGGAGCTTTGCAGAAAAAAATAAGTTAAGGGAATTCATTACCACCAAGCCAGCTTTGCAGGAAATGCTAAAAGGGCTTCTTTAAGTAGAAGAGAAAAACAACCTATGAAAGACTACGAACACAAATAACAAAATGGCAATAAATACACACCTATCAATAATCACATTAAATGTAAATGGATTAAATGCTCCAATAAAAAGACATAGGGTGGCTGAATGGATAAGAGCAAGACCCCAGCATGTGCTGTATACAAGAGACTCACTTGAGATCCAAAGACTCATACAGGCTGAAAGTAAAGGGATGGAGTAAAATATTTCATGCAAATAGTACTGAGAAAAAAGCTGGAGTAGCGATACTTATATCAGATAAAATGGACTTTAAATTGAAGAATATAACAAAGGACAAAGAAGGACACTTCATAGTAATGAAAGGATTGATCCAACAAGAGGACATAACTCTAGTAAACATCTATGCACCTAACATAAGAGCCCCTAAATATATAAAACAGATATTGTCAGACATAAAGACGGAGATCAACAGTAACACTATCATAGTAGGGGACTTCAACACCCCGCTGTCACCAATGGACAGATCCTCCAGACAGAAAATCAATGTGGAAACAGTGACCTTAAATGACACATTAGACCAGCTGGATTTAACAGACATTTTCAGAGCATTTCATCCCAAAGCTACAGAATATACATTCTTTTCAAGTGCACATGGAACATTTTCTAAGATAGACCACATGTTAGGCCACAAAACAAGTCTCAATAAATTTAAGAAGATTGAAATCATTTCAACTGTATTCTCTGATCACAATGCTATGAAACTAGAAATCAATTATAAGAAGAAATTCGGGGGGCTGACAAATAAATGGAGGCTAAACAATATGCTATTAAATAGTGAGTGGGTCACAAATGAGATCAAGGAGGAAATCAAAAGATACCTGGAGACAAACGATAATGAAAACACCACGACCCAAAATCTCTGGGATGCTGCGAAAGCAGTCCTAAGAGGGAAGTTTATAGCAGTGCAAGCCTACCTAAAGAAGGAAGAAAAATCTCAAATCAACAGGTTATCCTTACACCTAAGGAAACTGGAAAAAGAACAGCAAAAGAGGCCCAAGGGGAGTACAAGAAAGGAGATAATAAAGACCAGAGCAGAAATAAACAATATAGAGAACAGAAAAACAATTCAAAAGATCAATGAAACCAAGAGCTGATTTCTTGAGAAGATAAACAAAATTGACAAACCTCTAGCCAGGCTCATCAAAAAAAAAAAAAAAAGAGAGAGAGGACTCAAATTAGCAAAATCAGGAATGAAAGAGGGGAAATTACTACAGACATCACAGAAATACAAAAAATTCTAAGAAATTACTCTGAGCAACTATATGCCAACAAATTTGACAATCTGGAAGAAATGGATAATTTTCTAGAAGCATACAACCTTCCAAAGCTAACGCAAGAAGAAACAGAAAATCTAAATACCCTGATTACTACCAAGGAAATTGAATCAGTAATTGACAAGCTCCCAAAAAACAAAAGCCCTGGACCAGACGGCTTCACAAGTGAATTTTATCAAACATTCAAAAAAGAACTATCACCTATTCTTCTCAAACTATTCCAAAAAATCCAGAAGGAGGGAAGGCTCCCAATCTTTTTATGAAGCCACTATCACCCTGATTCCAAAACCAGATAAAGACATCACAAAAAAAGGAAAACTACAGGCCAATCTCCCTGATGAATATAGATGCAAAAATTCTCAATAAAATATTAGCAAACAGAATTCAGCAATATATTAAGATCATACATCATGATCAAGTGGGATTCATCCCTAGTGCGCAAGTCTGGTTCAACATCCGTAAATCAATTAATGTGATACATCACATCAACAAAATGAAGGATAAAGATCACATGGTCATTTCAATAGATGCAGAAAAAGCATTTGACAAAATCCAACAGCCATTTATGTTAAAAACCCTTAGCAAAGTGGGAATACAGGGATCATATCTCAACATAATAAAAGCCCTATATGATAAACCTGTAGCTAACATCATACTCAATGGGGAAAATCTAAAACCATTCCCCTTAAGATCAGGAACAAGACAAGGCTGTCCACTTTCTCCTCTTTTATTCAACATAGTGCTGGAAGTTCTAGCCACAGCAATCAAACAACAAAAAGAAATAAAAGGCATCGAAATTGGCAAGGAAGAAGTAAAATTGTCATTATATGCAGATGACATGATACTGTATATAGAGAACCCCAAAGACTCCATCAAAAAACTATTGGAACTGATAGACGAATTCAGTAAAGTAGCAGGATATAAAATCAATGTTCAGAAATCAGTGGCATTTGCATATACCAATAATAAACTAATGGAAAGAGAAATTAAGAAAACTGTCCCATTTACAATTGCGTCAAGAACTATAAAATACCTAGGAATAAATTTAACCAAAGAAGTGAAAGATCTGTACTCAGAAAATTATAAGACACTGAAGAAAGAAACCATAGAGGATACAAATAAATGGAAACACCTACCATGCTCATGGATAGGAAGAATTAATATAGTTAAAATGTCCATACTGCCTAAAGCAATATATAGATTCAATGCAATTCCTACGAAACTACCAAGGGCATTTTTCACAGAAATAGAAAATATAATCCTAAAGTTTATATGGAATCATAAAAGACCCAGAATAGCCTCAGCAATTCTGAGAAATAAAAACAAAGTCGGGGGGATCACGCTACCAGACATCAAAACCTACTACAAGGCCACAGTAATCAAGACAGTTTGGTATTGGCATAAAAATAGACACATCGATCAGTGGAACAGAACAGAGAGCCCAGAAATAAATCCAAGCATTTACGGACAGTTAATCTATGACAAGGGAAGCAAGAATTTACACTGGAGTAAAGATAGTCTATTCAATAAATGGTGCTGGGAAAATTGGACTGACACATGCAAAAAAATGAAACTGGATCATCTCCTTATGCCTTATACAAGAACAAATTCAAAATGGGTTAAAGACTTAAATGTAAGACCTGAAACCATAAAAATCCTAAAAGAAAATATAGGGAGTACATTTGCAGACATTACCCGGAGCAATATTTTTACTGATACATCCCTACGGGCAAGGGAAGTAAAAGAAAAAATGAATATATGGGATTATATCAGACTTAAAAGTTTTTTCACAACAAAGGAAACCATTAATAAAACAAAAAGGAAGCCTACTGGATGGGAGAATATATTTGCCAACGATATATCTGATAAGGGGTTAATATCCAAAATTTATAAAACACTCATGAAACTCAACACCAAAAAAACAAACAACCCAATTAAAAAATGGGCAGAAGATATGAAGAGACATTTCTCTAAAGAGGACATACAGATGGCCAACAGGCATATGAAAAAAAGTTCAACCTCACTGGTCATTAGGGAAATGCAAATAAAAACCACCATGAGATACCACCTCACTCCAGTCAGAATGGCTATCATCAACAAATCAACAAACCACAAGTGCTGGCGGGGCTGTGGGGAAAAGGGGACCCTGCTGCACTGTTGGTGGGACTGCAGATTGGTGCAGCCACTATGGAAGTCAGTATGGAGGTATCTCAAAGAACTGGAAATAGAGCTACCGTTTGACCCAGCAATTCCACTCCTAGGTATTTATCCTGAAAAAACCAAGACACTTATTCAAAAAAGTTATGCACCCCTATGTTCATAGCAGCACAATTTACAATAGCTAAGACTTGGAAACAACCAAAATGCCCGTCAGTAGATGACTGGATTAAGAAACTGTGGTATATTTATACAATGGAGTATTACTCCGCTATAAGGAAGAATGAAATCGTGCCATTTGCAATGATATGGATGGACCTAGAGACTATAATGTTGAGTGAAATAAGTCAGTCAGAGAAGGACAAATACCATATGATCTCACTCATATGTGGAATCTGAAAAACTGTATGAATGAGCAAAGTAAACAGAAACTGTCTCATAGATATAGAGGAAAAATCAGGGTTGCTAATTGGGAGAGGAATGGTGATGAGGGAGAAGGGGAAGGGGAAGCGATTAGACAGCAAAAATAGGCAACTACAATATTGCTACTGGGTTAGGAAAAACAGTTTGGGGAATATAATTAATAATGTTGTAAATATTCTGTGGAAAGTCAGATGATCATAGGTCTTGTTAGGGAGACCATTTCATGGATGGAGTAGAGGTTTGATCACTGCACTGTATTACTAAAGCGGAGGTGGTATACCTACTGTAATTGAATATATATAGATAGTCACGGGATGTGGATTATACTGTGGAAGAGAGTCAGAAGAAGAGTAATAGATATATATGATATGGGGGGGAGTGGGGTGGTGTATTGGGGGTGGGGAGTTGTCACTTTGTGGGGTAAAATGTATAACTATTGCACTGTGTTGTACACCTGAAACTAATTAAAAATAAAATAAAATAAAATAAAATAAACATATACATACCTAATAGCAGTACCAAAATAAATGAAGCAAAAGTGAGTGAAATGAAGGGAGAAACAAATAATAGTTATTAGAAAACCTAATATCTCACTTTGAATATTATATACTGCAACCAGGAAAAATATCAACAAAGAAATAAAACATTTGTGAAACACTTAAAACCAAATACACATAGCATATCTACAGAACATTGCATCCAACAACAGAATATATATTTTTCACAAGTGCATGAAACTTTTTCCATAGTAGAACAAATGCTAGGACATATAAGGAAATTCATAAAATTTAAAACACTAAGGGGGCCCGCTGAGTGGCTCATTGGTTGAGATTTGGCTTGGGAGCAGGAGCTCTGAGCAGCAGGGCTACCGGTTCAGATCCTACATGGGCCAGTGACACTGCACCCTCTACAGCTAAGATGGTGAACAACAGCTCGACCTGGAGCTGGGGTGCCGTGAGTCTCCAGAGATGGTGAAGGCTGCAGTGAAGCTGCAGTGGGGCTGCAGTGGGCTGCCTTAAGCTACCATGAGTGGCAGACAGCCAGCATGAGCTGCTGTGAGGGGCTGTCCAATGGCCGGCAACCGATTGCCTCACCTGCTTAGAGTGCAATGATCACAATACCAACATGGGCCAGTGAAGTGAGGTTCTCCACAACTAGACTGAAGAACAAAAGGACAGCAATTTTTCTGTTCCCCTTTCCCAATTCCCCAACGCTATTCCCTCCCCCAATTTCCCAATAATTCTTTAAATAAATAAATAAATAAATAAAAATAAACACTAAGAGTATGTACTATCTACTGTCTGTGACAACAATGGGATAAAATTAGAAATCAGTAACTTAGAAAACATTGGAGAAATTCACAAAGGAAATTAAACAACACAGTTCTAAATAACCAATGTGTCAGAGAAGAAATCAGTACAGAAATGAGGAAAATAGTTTGTGTTAAATGGAAATGAAGACAATATGCTAATGTTTATGGGCTGTACCTAAAATAGTACTTAGAGAAAAACTTATAGCTGTAACTTCCTATGCTAACAAAGAAGAAAGCTATCAAATCAATAACCTAATTTCCCACTTTAACACACTTGACAAGATGAGCAATTAATCCTCAAGCAATGAGATTTAGGAAATAAAGATTAGAGGAGAAATTAATGGAATAGAGAATAGAAACATCACACAACAAATCAATGAAACCAAAAGAGAGTTTCATAAAAAGACCAATAAAATCAACAAATCTTTAGTTGGATTGACAGAGGGAAAAAAAAAAAAAAGGAAGATTCAAAATCCTAAATTCAGGCATGAAGAGGAACAATTGCCAATGACCTTACAGAAATAAAAAAGATTATAAAGGAATTCATGAATGACAGTACACCAACCAATTAGATAACTTAGATGAAATGGACAAATCAGTAGAAATACAACAAAGGAACAAAATTAACTCAAGAAAAAAATAGAAAATCATACTACAAGTATAAAAAGTGAAGTGGTTGAATTACTACTAACCAAAAAATTACCCAAAAAAGAAAAGCACAAGCCCAGATGACTTTACCACATAATTCTTCAAAACATTCAGAGTTTTAATATGATTCTTCAGGAACTCTCTTCTAAAACAGAAATCAACTGGGTGAAGTAGCCTCAGGGGCTGCCAAGAGCCTATGGGGCCCGGTCCAGGGCCTTGTTAATCTTCTCCCCTGGCTGGGAAAACTGGCTGATGGTGGAGGCGGGGCAGTGCGTCCAGCGATTCGCCTGCAACACCTATGGGTATGTGTACAACGTCACCTGCAAGTGAACAAATCGAAAGTTTTCAAAGCTAAAAGAAGTGGATGGGGTGCTTGGTGGAGCAACTGCCTGGAAGAATGTTGACTACTGCAGATTCAGGTCCCAAATGTGAACATTCTCATCCTCTTTCACGCATCTTCAGACTTGCTTTGCAGGCGAGCCAATGACCCACCTTCTACAAGTGCTGCAGTGCTTCATGTGCACACCACTGGCAGGACTAGGGCCTGGTTGGCCCACCTGCATCAGTGTCTGTTCTCCTTGCTCCCCAGAATGGTTTCCCAACATGCACTGTGTATTTTGAGGGTCTTTGCTCGTGTTGCAGAAACTTAACCCTTTTAGGGTTGTTGGCCAGGGTGTCAGTAAATGTAGTCCATCTGCCAATTAGTGGGTGAGTTCATTAATGTCCAGGGAGATTTTGTGTGTGGGGACGAGTATACATAACTAAGTGCAGAACTGTTCATTCATTTTTGTTGTTTTTTTTTTGTTTTTGTTTTCTTTTGAGGTCAGTGTCACTGGTCCTCATATGTGGGACCGAACCGGGACCGCTGGCTTCCTAAGCCAGCGCTTAACCACTGCACCACTCGGCCGGCCCTTGTTCATTCATTTTTTACATTTATGAGTCAATTGATGGTCTCTCACCATCAACCAACAGTCTTAAATCATTCACATTGTTTGCACAACTAATAAATTAAAACTTATTTAGTACATTAGATGTTCCTAAATATTTAACTGTTAATTGCAGATTTATTTAATCAAAATTTATTCTGAATATTTAATTAAATTGAAAATTATAATATTGCCTTCTCAATTTTTTAAATACCTTAAGAAGTAGACGTCCAACCCCATATCATGGTTCCAAAATTGACTACTATACTTAGGACTAAAAAGGTTATAAAATTGTTGATAATGTGGATTTAAATTCATTATTTCTATTCTTGCTTCCTAGATTACAATAAATTTGTTAGATACTTAAAAAAAAAAGAATCAACATTTTAAATTCATTCTATGTGACTAGTATTACTCTGATTCCAAAACCAGACAAAAGTATCACCAAAACATATCAGGAGACCAATTTTTCTTATGAAAATGGATGCAAAAAATAATAATACTTGAACACTTAATTCACCAATGTCTTAAAACAAATTTATACCACGACTAATTAGATTTATTCCAGGGTTGCTAGGTTGGGTTATCATCTCATAGTCAATTAATGTAATACAATGTATTATTAAAGCAATAAGCAACAATGGCATGATAATATCAGTAGACTCATAGACAGTATTTGACAAAATTCAACAGCCTTTCATGAAAAAAATCCTCAGCAAACCAGGTAGTAATGGAAATTTCCTTAACATGAAAATGGGCATCTGATTCTAAATGGTGAAAGGCTGGATACTTTCCTCTGAATATTAGAAATAAGTGAGGTTGTCTCTTCTTACCACTTTTATTTGACAAAATTGTAGATTTTAGCTATAACAATAATGCAATAAAAGAAAGAAAATGAACCCACATTAGATAGGAAAATATAAAACTATGTGTACTTGCAGATGGCATGTCTTATATACAGAAAACTCGAAGGAATCAACTTAAAAAAACTACTAGAACTGATTATCAAGTAAGGTAAGGCTTAGGACACAAGATCAATATACAAAATCCAATTGTATTACTATATGCTGGTGACAAACAATCAGAAAATGGAATCAAGAAAACAAATTGATACTACCAAAAAGAACAAAATAGTTATGATTAAATTTAACAAAAGAGAAACCAAACAAAACTTTGTTGAGCAAAACCAATGAAGATCTAAATACAAGGCATAAATTCCCATATACATGGATCTGTAGACTTAACATTTTTGAGATGGTAATATTCCCTCAAATGATCTATATACATATTCAATGCAATCCCTATCAGAATTCCAGTTGACTTCTTTATAGAAACTGACAAACTGTGTCAAGAATTCATACAGAATTGCAAGTCATCCAAAATACCTAAAACAATCTTGGAAAGAAAAGCTCAAATTGGAAGATTCATATATTCTTATTTCAGAACTTTCTACTGAACAATGGTAATGATGATAGTGTGGTACTGACACAAGGATAGACATATAGATCCTAGTAATAGAAATTGCTATTTCATAAGTAAATCCATACTTCTATGGTCAACTGATTTTCTAAAATGGTGCCAAGTATGATGAAAGAATATTCTCTTCAACTGGTGTTGGGACAGCTGAATAACCACATGCAGAAAATGGAGTTGGACATTCATTGGGTTGTCAAAAAGTCATGACATATTTTGTCTATGTTTTTCAAAGGTCATTTAGTCATATAAAGAACAAAGGTCTGTATTGATGATATAGAATGAAGGCCTGCTCAGGGTCATAGGAGAAGATACAGCTTAGGTATACACCCACTCCCTCAAGGAACTGGCCGTCCCTTGAGGAACTGGGATAAAATAAATTTTAGAAACAACTTCTGGGCAGTACGCCTGGAAGAAGATAAAAGTAACACACAACGGCCCTGGCTCCTGGCCAGATCCGGGTCCATACGTGTTTGAGCATACGTCATTTGGCACCAAGCTCTTGTCTTTTGGCACTAAGCCTTCTTTGTCCAGACCCCTATAAGAAGGGAGCTGAAAAGTCCCTGAGCAGCAGCCACCACTGCCCTGATGCAACTCTGCATTTCACCCGTGCTGTTTTCCCGGTACTGATGCCCGTGATGTTTTGCTGGTGCTAAAGCCTGTGATGTTTTTCCGGTGCTGATGCCCGTGATGTTTTGCCAGTGCTGATGCCGATGGGGTCCTGGTGGAATGCAGTAACTATTTACTTTACTTTCCATTTCCCTTAGATCCTTCTCTGTTAATAATAAACCTTTTATCTACTCTTAAGCAGCTTGTGGTGGTGTGTCTTGCGTATCGATCCTCAATTTAATCAACCAGTCTGTGCACAGCTAATCGATCATTTTCCTTATCGATACAAGATCAATCAATGAATATTGCCTGTTTTGTTTGATAACCTTTTGCCATCTTTCAGTGAGTTTCATAACTCCTCGTTCATAGAAGGACCTGTATTTGTAGAAAACTGAACAAGGTGCTGATTTATAGCCTCATCTGAATTCAATGTTATACCACACACAAGTAGTTTCAAAGAGAGAGAAACAAGTGGAAATTTGATGGATCAAGGTCAGGTGAGTATGGTCGGTGTAGCAACACATCTCATCCAAGCTCCAATCATTTTTGACAGGTCATCAAACTTGTGTGTGGTCTCGAGTTGTCCCGATGGAACACAACTCTTTTACAATAAACAAACTCTAGACATTTCTGGATGATGGATTCGTTCAAACTGTCCAACTGCCAACAGTACACATTCAAATTGATTGTTTGGTTCCTTGGTAGGAGCTCGAAAAACAGAACACCTTTAAAATCCCACCACGCTGAGAGCATAACATTCCTCTGATGAATGTCTGCTTTTGATGTCGTTTGAAGCCAGTCATCACATTGGGACCAAGACCGTTTGCACACCACATTGTTGTAAACAATCCACTTATCATCACCAGTTATCAGTCACTTCAAAAAAGGATCGTTTTCTTCACATTTAATGAGCATATTGCAGATATTTGTACACACCATCAAATGAACTTCTTTGAGTTCATGCAGAACCCAAATATCGAGCTTGCTTACATAGTTCAGCTTCTTCAGGTGATCGTAAATGCTTGAATGATGGATGTTCAATGTTTCTGCAATCTCTTGTGTCATGTGACATGGGTTTGACTTGATCAATGCCTTTATTTTGTCATCATCAACCTTAGTGGCCTCCCCAACCGAGGAGCTTCATTGAGATCAAAATCACCGGTATGGAATTTCGTGAACCATCATTGGCACAGACATTCTTGTAGAGCATTGTTGCCATAAACTTTATGCAACTTTTCACAAGCTTGGCATGCGTTCTTCCCTTCATGGAAGTAAAACAGTAAAATATGGCAAAAATGCACAGTTTGGTCTTCCATCTTCAACTTGTTGTAAAATCAAAACTCAACCAAATCGCTCAATTTTTTTTTAGAATGAAGGTAGAACTGTCAGCTGTCAAATGACAGCAATAACATAGATGCAAGTGACTCTAGTACTTCCAAAAATGAACTAGAGCCATCTGTTGCAAACATGCATCAATGACTTTTCGGACAACCCAATACATCACACCATGTACAATAATTTAGCAAAATGGATCAAAATCTAAACGTAACAGGTAAAACTTTAATACTCAAAAAAAAAAAAGTGGGGCCTAAAAAAAATGGCAGAATAGACAGACGCTGTGCTAACTGCCTCCCAGGATCACACCAAAATTGCAAATAATTTATACAACATTCAACACCAGAAGTCCCCAGAACATCAGATGAACAGAACCTCTAAACAAAGAACTTAAAGAGGAGGCCGTGTCAAGTCTGGTAGGAAGGGCGGAGACGAGAGAGGGCGAACCCTGTGAGGGATGCCTCAGCCAGAGGAAGGCTTCTCCGGTTGGGGGAGAGACCCTCCAGCCGCACGTCAAGCTCACCAGCCCAGAGTACCTTTGAAAGGAAGAGGAGTTACACGATAGCTGGCAGTAGAAATTAGTAAGGATTCTCTTTGCCCAGCTCAGTGAGGCTGAGGGCAGCTAGAGATCAGTGGGGCTGATGCATGGGCTCGCTCACCAGTGAGCACTCACCCAGTTCCTGGTGGAGGGAGTAGCTGTGGGAGAAGGTCCCAGAAGGCTGCAGTGACGGACTGAACTGGGCACTTTTGGTGCAGAAGCTGGAGGTTTTGGAACTATTGTTCCCCTGGAGTGGAGCTTGCACATGAGTAGTGTACAGGAGAGCGCCATTTTGTCAGGGTTGGGCCCTCCCACAGAGGGTCAGGTCCAGGACCTTTTTGCTCTTGTGGAATTGGTGCAGAAGTGCGTGTGTGCGTGCGTGCGCATGCAACCTTGGATCCCCACCCTCCGCACAGCTTCTGCTGCATTGCCAGGGAAACAAATGGTGGGTGCGCTCTGGCTCCATCAGGCTGCTCACTGAGACACAGGAGTATGCGAGCTGCCTCGGATCCCCACTCGCCAACTGCGTATGCAGAGTTGCCAAGCTGGTGATTGGTTGCTGGGCTGCTCGGCCTGATCTGCGAGTGGCTGAGGGGGACAGGATGAGAATGGGAGTTTTCCTGGGAGTGTTGGGCGGTGAGCTGTGTGTCTGCATGATCCATCCGGGGCTCTCCTGGTGATCTATCTAATACATCAAAGCAATCCCAGAGCGACAGCCAGAATGGGGAAACAAAGAAACATGTCACAAGTAAAAGATCAGAAGAAACCTCTAGAAATGGAACTAAATGAAACAGAGGGATCCAACCTTTCAGAGACAGAGTTTAGAACACTGATGTTAAGAATGTTTAACAAACTTAGTGAGGACATAAGGAAGGATAGAGAAATCATAAAAAACAACCAGTTAGAACTAAAGAATACAATAACTGAAATGAAGAACACACTTGAAGGAATTACCAGTAGAGTAGATGAAGCAGAAGAGCGGATCAGCAATTTGGAAGACAAAATAGCAGAAATCACCCAGTTGGAACAACAGAAAGACCAAAGAATGAAAAACAATGAAAATAGTTTAAGAGCCTATGGGACAAGATGAAGCACAAGAATAGGACGCATCATAGGAATACCAGAAGGAGAAGAGAAGAAGCAAGGGTTCGAGAATGTATTTGAAAAAATAATGACTGAAAACTTCCCTACCCTGATGAAGGAAACCAACATACATGCCCAGGAAGTGCAGAGGGTTCCAAACAAGCTGAACCCAAACAGGTCCACACCAAGACACATCATAGTTAAAATGGCAAAGGTTAAAGACAGAGACAGAATCCTAAAAGCAGCACGAGAAAGACAGCAGGTTACATACAAAGGAACTCCTGTTAGACTAACAGCTGACTTGTCTACAGAAACTCTGCAGGCCAGAAGGGAGTGGCAGGAGATATTCAAAGAGACACAAAATAAAGGCCCACAACCAAGATTGCTCTACCCAGCACGGCTATCACTTAAAATTGAAGGAGAAAAAAAGGGAGGAGATAATAAAAACTAGAGTGAAAATAAACAATATAGAGAACAGAAAAACAATACAAAAGATCAACGGAATCGCAAGCTGTTTTTTTTGAGAAGATAAACAAAATTGACAAACTTCTAGCCAGGCTCATCAGAAAAAAAAAAGAGAGAGGACTCAAATTAGTAAAATCAGGAATAAAAGAGGTGAAATGACTACAAACATCACAGAAATACAAAAAATATTAAGAAATTACTATGAGCAACTATATGCCAACAAATTTGATAATCTGGAAGAAGTGGATAATTTTCTAGAAGCATACAACCTTCAAAAGCTAACTCGAGAAGAAACGGAAAATCTAAATCGTCTGATTACTACCAAAGAAATTGAATCAGTAATCGACACGCTCCCAACAAACAAAAGCCTTGGACCAGATGGTTTCACAAGTGAATTTTATCAAACATTCAAAAAAGAACTATTACCTATTCTTCTCAAACTATTCCAAAAAATCCAGAAGGAGAGGAGGCTCCCAAATTCTTTTTAGGAAGCTATTATCACCCTGATTCCAAAACCAGATAAAGACAGCACAAAAAAGGAAAACTACAGGCCAATCTCACTGATGAACATAGATGCAAAAATTCTCAATAAAATATTAGCAAACAGAATTCAGCAATATATTAAGAAGATCATACATCATGATCAACGCAAGGCTGGTTCAACATCTGTAAATCAATTAATGTGATACACCATATCAACAAAATGAAGAATAAAAATCATATGGTCATATCAATAGATGCAGAAAAAGCATTCGACAAAATCCAACAGCCATTTGTGTTAAAAACCCTTAGCAAAGTGGGAATACAGAGATCATATATCAATATAATAAAAGCCATATATGATAAACCTACAGCTAACATCATATTCAATGGGGAAAACTAAAACCATACCCCTAAAGATCAGGAACAAGACAAGGCTGTCCACTTTCTCCTCTTTTATTCAACATTGTTCTGGAAGTTCTAGCCACAGCCATCAGACAAGAAAAACAAACAAAAGGCATCCAAATTGGCAAGGAAGAAGTAAAATTGTCATTATATGCAGATGACATGATACTGTATGTAGAGAACCTCAAAGACTCCATCAAAAAACTGTTGGAACTGACAGCCGAATTCAGTAAAGTAGCAGGATATAAAAATCAATATTCAGAAATCAGTAGCATTTGCATATGCCAATAATAAACTAATGGAAGGAGGAATTAAGAAAACTGTTCCATTTACAATTGCTTCGAGAACTATAAAATACCTAGGAATAAATTTAACCAAAGAAATAAAAGATCTGTACTCAGAAAATTATAAGACACTGAAGAAAGAAATAAAAGAAGATACAAATAAATGGAAACACCTACCATGCACATGGATAGGAAGAATTAATATAGTTAAAATGTCCATACTGCCTAAAGCAATATATAGATTCAATGCAATTCCTATCAAACTACCAAGGGCATTTTTCACAAAAATAGAAAATATAATCCTAAAATTTATATGGAACCATAAAAGACCCTGAATAGCTTTGGCAATCCTGAGAAATAAGAAGAAAGTCGGGGGTATCACGCTACCAGACATCAAAACATACTACAAGGCTACAGTAATCAAAACAGTATGGTACTGGCATAAAAACAGGCACGTAGACCAGTGGAACAGAGCAGAGACCCCAGAAATAAATCCATGTATATACGGACAGTTAATCTATGACAATGAAAGCAAGAATTTACACTGGGATAAAGATAGTATATTTAATAAATGGTGCTGGGAAAATTGGACTGACGCATGCAAAAAAATGAAACTGGACCTTATCCATACGCCATATACAAGAAAAAACTAAAATTGGATTAAAGACCTAAATGTAAGACCTGAAACCATAAAACTCCTAGAAGAAAATATAGGGAGTAAATTTGAAGACATTATTCTGAGCAATATTTTTACTGATACATCCCCACGGGCAAGGGAAATAAAAGAAAAAATGAACATATGGGATTATATCAAACTTAAAAGTTTTTTTCACAACAAAGGAAACCATCAATAAAACAAAAAGGAAGCCTACTGAATGGGAGAATATATTTGTCAATAATATATCTGATAAGGGGTTAATATCCAAAATTTATAAAACACTCATGCAACTCAACAACAAAAAATCAAACAACCCAATTAAAAAATAGGCAGAGGATATGAAGAGACATTTCTCTAAAGAGGCCATACAGATGACCAACAGGCATATGAAAAAATGTTCAACCTCACTTATCATTAGGGAAATGCAAATAAAAACCACAATGAGACACAACCTCCCTCCAGTCAGAATGGCTATCATCAATAAATCAACAACCAACAAGTGCTGGCGGGGCTGTGGGGAAAAGGGAACCCTGCTGCACTGTTGGTGGGATTGCAGATTG
The DNA here is from genome assembly GCA_033961575.1 of Aselliscus stoliczkanus. Lineage (NCBI taxonomy): Eukaryota > Metazoa > Chordata > Mammalia > Chiroptera > Hipposideridae > Aselliscus > Aselliscus stoliczkanus. Next base: position 9,939,720 of record CM066735.1, on the reverse strand, counting down.
GTACAGCTATGGAAGTCAGTATAGAGGTATCTCAAAAAACTGGAAATGGAACTATCTTTTGATCCAGCAATTCCACTCCTAGGTATTTATCCTGAAAAATCCAAGACACTAATTTGAAAAAATATATGCACCCCTATATTCATTGCAGTGCTATTTACAATAGTCAAGACTTGGAAACAATCGAAATGCCCAGCAGTAGATGACTGGATTAAGAAACTGTGGTACATTTACACAATGCAGTATTATGCAGCTATAAAGAAGAAAGAAATCGTACCATTTGCAATGATATAGATGGACGTAGAGAACATTATGTTAAGTGAAATAAGTCAGTCAGAGAAAGACAAATACCATATGATCTCACTTATATGTGGAATCTAAAGAACTGAATAAACAAGCAATGTAAAGAGAAATAGTCTTAGAGACACAAAGAAAAAACTATTGAGGGCTAGATGGGATGGGGATGGGCATGAGGGAGAAGGGGAAGGGACAAGGCAACATAAACTGATAACTACAATACTACAGCAGAGACAGAAGAGACAGTTTAGGGAATATAATCAATAAGGTTGTAAATATATTTTTTTAGGGGAACAGAAGGACGCATGTCTTTTTAGAGAGACCACTTCATGGACGGTGTAGTAACCTGACCATGCACTGCACATCTGAAGCTTCCACTGAATAATATTAAATGTTGACTATAAGGTAACACATATATAGTCATGGGATGCGGAATATAGTGTGGGGATGTAGTCAATGGAATTGTAATAGATATGTACAATATCGGGGGTTGGGGGGCAGGGGAGAGGGGAGTCACTTTGTAAGGGGTGAAAAAATAACTATTACATTGTTTTGTACATCTGTAACTAATAATAATGATAATAATAATAATAAAGATTTTTTAAAAATTGAAGGAGAAATAAAGAGCTTCTCAGAAAAGAATAAGTTTAAGGAATTCATTACCACCAAGCCAGCATTGCAAGAAATGTTAAAAGGGATTTTTTAAACAAAAGAAAGGGGTAAACAAATAAAAGGAATACAAATAACAAAATGGCAATACATAGGCACCTATCAACAATCATTTCAAATGAGAATGGGCTAAATCCTCCAATCAAAAGACAGAGAATGGCTGAGTGGATAAGAAAATAGGACCCATGTATATGCTGTTTACAGATGGAATAAGATATTTCATGCAAATGGAAATGGAAAAAAGCTGGAGGAGCAGTACTTACGTTGGACAAAATAGACTTTAAAATGAACACTACAATAAAAGACAAAGAAGGGTACTATAACCCTAATAAACATCTATGCACCCAATATAGGAGCTCCTAGTTATATATAACAGGTTTTGACAGACATAAAGACAGAGATCAATAGTAACACTATCGTAGTAGGGAACTTCAACATCCCATTGTTACCAATGGACAGATCCTCTAGACAGAAAATCAACATGGAAAGAGTGGCCTTAAATGACACTTTAGACCAGCTGGACTTCATCTATATTTTTAGAGCATTTCACCCTGAAACAACAGGATATACATTCTTCTCAAGTGCACATGGAACATTTTCCAAGATAGACCACACGTTAGGCCACAAAACAAGTCTCAGTAAATTTAAGAAGATTGAAATCATATCAAGCAGATATAAAGGAAAAACTGATGGTTGCTGGCTGGGAGGGGATGGGGATGAGGGAAAGGGGGAAGTTTTTGGACAGCGTAGGTGGGTGACTACAATGTTGCTGCAGGGATATGAGGGGAAGTTCTGAGAATGTAATTGATAATGTTGTGAAGAGACTATTATGTTAAGTGAAATAAGTCAGTTGGAGAAAGACAAATACCATATGATCTCACTTATATTTGGAATCTGAAAAACTGAATGAACAAGCAAAGTAAACAGAAACAGACTCATAGATATAGAGGAAAAACTGAGGGTTGCTGATTGGGAGGGGGATGGAGATAAGGGAGAAGGGGAAGGTATTTGACAGCATAAATAGGTATCTACAATATTGCCACAGGGATATGAAACACAGTTCAGGGAATATAATAATGTTGTAAAAATTTTGTGGCGTGTCAGATGGTCACATGTCTTGTTAGGGAGACCACTTCATGGATGGAGTAGAGGCTTGATAACTGCACTTTACACCTGAAGCTGATGTTGTATAATATTGTATGCCAACAGTAATTGAATATATAGACAGTCATGGTATGTGGAGTATACTGTGGAAGGGAGTCAAAGGAATTGTGATAGATATGTATGATATGGGGGGAGTGCGGTGGTGAACTAAGGGATGGGGGTTGTCTCTTTGAGGGGTAAAAAGTATAACTATTGCACTGTGTTGTACACTGAAACTAATTTTTTAAAAAAATGTTTATTTTAAAATAAAAGAATTTTTTTAAAAAAAGTAAGGTAAAATATTCATGACCTTGGATTTGGTAAAGGATTCTTAGATATGACACCAAAAGAGAAAAACACAGCAAAAGAAAGATAATTTGGATTTTGTCAAAATTATTAACTTTTATACTTCAGAGAATACCATCAAGAAAGTATGTCACGTCAAGTACAACTAGGTTGGGCACTTCGAGAGGGCCAACGGAGACTAAGAAACAGCAATGATAGGCAAGAGACAAAGGATAGTTCAAAAGCAGTGCTAGCCAGTGGACTCAGTGCCTCTAGGACAATAAGCCCCGAATCAAGCTTGACTGCAGCTTTTTTTGGGATACACACAAGGAAGTAGCATTGTATTTTTCCACAGTCTGTAAGTCACATACATCATTCCAGAGAACTTAGCTCTAAGTCCAATCACCCCATGGGCTGCAGGTTGCCTTTACCGAAAGTCCCATGACCTGTATACGTGCACCTCCTGGGAGACAGAAACTGCTCACTAAGAGGTCAAAGGGCAAGAATGCATAGAGGACAGATGTTATCATTTGTTCATGTTTCACTTCTCAGGCAGGCTATTAGCATTTGTAGACAAGGGGTCTTGGGCCCATATTCTTCACCTCCATGATTCCTCCCATGGTACCCCCTGGACTGTGTCTGGCTTGGGTTGCCCTGTCTTCATCTAGGGTCATACCCATCTTTGACTAACCAGCCCTGTTTCTTGGGGTCCCATGGGGAATTGCCATAAACGCAGTGAAAGTACTGTCTCTGTGAGGCTCTGTTGTTAAGGACAAATGCATGGGGGCAGAAAGCTAGTCTGATGTATGACCACAAAAGTAAAAACATACATTCGAGTATTTGAGTCCAGGTGGCCTGATGGTGGGAATTTAAATGGTGCTGCCTGTATAGAAAACAGTATGGAAGTTCCTCAAAATTTAAATAGAGATTTATACATTTTCTTTCCTTCAAGAACTTATCACTGTGGCTCATAATCTTCTGAATGATGAGCTGTACCCCATAAAAATTTAAATTTTATCTATCTATTTATTTATTTATTTATTTTATAATGATCATCGTAGCTCTTCACTGACCCCAACCATTTCTTAACATCTGAAGAATGTCATATTTCTCATGTAGTCATGAAGGTGAACATGCCCTTGGTGTCTGCAGGAGTGGAGAGTAGGTTACACGGTACAGTGTCTTATCTGCCAGTGCTTCAGGAAAAGTCATTGAGTTACTTTATAACCACTCTTACAGGCAGAACTCCTTTCTTTAGTGAGAATAAGATATAAAATTTCATGCAAGGGCCGGCCAAGTGGCTCAGTTGGTTAAGAGCTCGCTCAAGAGTACAAGCTGAGCTCTGAGAAATAGCAGTTCGATGTCCAGACCGAACTGAGCTGCCACTGAGCTGCCAACAGATGGCAGGATGGCTCAGCTGGAAAAAAAAAAAAACTTTATTCAATGCTCAGTGAGCACCTGCTATGTCTCAGATGCTGGGAATAGGGCATTCCCCCCATGCAATGGTTCAGAATTTAACCTACGTAAGAATTGTTGCTCCAAACAGGATAGATCTTTTAGTAAATCATTCAGTGTTAAAAGAAACAAAACTTTTTAATTTTAATATCTCTTTACCCCATTTATCCCACCACCCATTCTTTTTTTTTTTTTTTTAGCTAAGCCATCCTGCCACCCGTAGGCAGCTCAGCAGCTGCTCAGTTCGGGCTGGGAATCCAACCAGCAACCCTGCCCACCACCCATTCTTTACGTCTCGCAACCACCAATCTGTTCTCTGTATCTATGAGTGCGATTTTTTAAAATTTTGTTTGTTTGTTATTAGATTTCACATATGAGAGAGAGGTCATATAGTATTTGTCTTTTTCTAACTGACATATTTCACTTTGTATAATTCCCTTGCGGTTGTAACATATGAGTATGTCAAGATTTTACTTGTTTTATGGCTGAATAATATTCCAGCGTTTGTGCATGTGTGTGTGTGTGTGTGTGTGTGTGTGTGTGTCACAATTTCTTTACCCACTCATCCCCCTGTGGACACTTAGATTGTTTCCATATGTTGGCTATCATAAATAATGCTGCAATGAATATGGGTGACCACATGTCTTTTCGAGTTAGAGTTTTCCTTTTCTTCAGATAAATAGCCAGGAGTTGAATGGCTGCATCGCATGGTAGTTCTATTTTTAACTTTATGAGGAACCTCCATACTATTTCCCATAGTGGTTACACTAGTTTATCATCCCACCAACAATGCAAAAGTTTCCCTTTTCTCCACAACCTTGCCAACATTTGTTATTTCTTGTCTTTTTAATAAGAGCCATTCTGACAGGTGAGGTAATATCTCATTGTGGCTTTGATTTACATTTCTATGATAATTAGTGATGTTGAACATTTTTTTATGTATCTGATGACCATCAGTATGTGCCCACTTTTCTTTTTTTTGAGGGCAGTGTCACTGGCCCTCATATGTGGGACCCAAACCGGAGCCACTGGCTTCCCAAGCCAGCGCTTAACCACCGCACCACTTGGCCGGCAGCATGTGCCCATTTTTTAAAGAGACCTTTTGTTTGTTTGTTATTAAGTTGTATGAGTTCTTTGTATGTTTTAGATATTAACGACTATTCGATATATGATTTGCAAATATTTTCTCCCGTTCAGTAGGCTGCATTTTAATTTTGTTGTTGGTTTCCATTGCAGAAGCTTTTTAGTTTGATGTAATCTCACTTGTTTAGCTTTGCTTTTGGTACCAGGTTCAGAAAGTCATCACCATGACCTGTGGCCAGGATCTTATGGCCTATGATTTCTTGTCAGAGTTTATGATTTCAGGTCTTGCATTCAAGTCTTCAATCTATTTTGAGTTTATTTTTGTGTATGGTGTAAGATTGTGGTCCAGTTTCATTCTTTTGCATGTGGCTATTCACTTTACCTAACACCATTTATTTGAAGAGATTGTCCTTTGCCCAGTGGCTCTTTTGCTCTTGGCTCTTTCATCATAAATTAATTAACCATATATGAATGGGTTTATTTCTCAGCTATTTTGTTCCTTTGATCTGTGTGTCCGTGTTTTTTTTTTAATATCAACATTTTTTTTAAAAAGATTTTATTGGGGAATTGGCGGAGGGGAACAGCGTTGGGGAATCGGGGAAGGGGAACAGACAAGTTGCTGTCTTTTTGTTCTTCAGTCTAGTTGCGGAGGATGTTGCTTCACTGTTGGTATCCTCATTGTGCTCTTCCCGGAAGAGGCAGATCGGTCGCTGGCCTCTGGATGTCGCTCACCGCGGCTATTGGCAGCTCACGCTTGGCTGCCAGCCGCTCATGCTGGCTGCGGGCCACTCACTGTAGCCTATGGCAGCCCACTGCCCACACCATCACCGGGGCTCGCACAGCCCAGCTCCAGGTGGAGCTGTTGTTAGCTGTAGAGGGCAGTGTCACTGGCCCTCATGTAGGATCCGAACCGGGGCCGCTGGCATCCCAAAACCAGCGCTTAACCAATGCGCCACTCGGCCGGCCCTGTGTGTCCGTTTTTATACCAACACTATCTTGCTTTAATGACTATAGCTTTGTAATACAGTTTGAAATCAGGGAGTATGATGCATTCCCCTTCATTCTTCTTTTGTCTAACTTGCTTTGGCTATTCGTTTTTTTCCTGTGGTTGTATACACATTTTAGGATTACTTGTTCTATTTCTGTGAGGAATGCCATCGGAATTTCGATAAGGATTGCACTGAATCTGTAGATTTCTTTGGGCAGTTTGGACATTTTAATGATATCAATTCTTCCAGTCCATGAGCACAGAATATCTTCCCATTTCTTTGCATCTTTTCCAATTTCTTTCAATAATGTATTGTAGTTTTCAGAGCATAAGTCTTTTACCTCTGTGGTTAAATTTATTTCTAAGTATTTTGTTCTTTTTGATGCAATTGCAAATATAATTGTTTTCTTAAATTTTCTGATAATTTGCTATTAGTGTATAGAAACACAACAGATTTTGTATATTGATTTTGTATCCTGCAAGTTTAATGAATTTGCTTACTAGCTTTAACAGTTTTGTGCTGGAGATTTTAGGTTTTTTTTATATATGAGATCATGTCATTGGCAAAATTGTCAGTGACAATTTTGTTTCTTATCCTCCTATTTGGATGGTTTTTGTTTCCTTTTCTTGTCTGATTGCTGTGGCTAGGATTTCCAATAATATGTTGAATAAAAGTGGTAAGAATGGGCATCCATGTTTTTTCTGATCTTAAAGGGAGAGTTTTCAGCTTTTTACCATTGAGAATGATGTTAACTATGATGACAAACCCATATAATGTTTTGATGTGTTAGCAAAATGTTGCGTCAACATTACTACTCATGGAACCTGTGAAGAAGCTGGTCTCATAATACTAAATTATGGTCTAGGAGTGGCTGGGCTAATAGCGTTGGCCATATTTTGGAATGGATGAGGCCTGGCCCTCTAGTAAGTCCAGCAAGGACTTGGTCTTAGTTGAGCGATTAGGCTAGGAGGATAGCATGCAGCACAGTTCTGAGTTTGTGCCATGAAGTAACCTGAAGGAGGTGCTGGATGGTAGGGGTTGATTACGGGGTTGGCCACAGCTCTCACACTTGCTATTCTCTGCATATTCTGGTTAGTGAGGTGAGCCTGGTGCTCTTCTTTGTGCTGGGCTAAAGCTATTAGTTTGGTGCAAACGTTAATGTGGTTTTGGACCATGAATTTTAAATCATTATAACTAGATTCAAACACATCTTTATTAATCAAAATAGGAACCATTACAATCAACACATTTTGCCAAAGAGAAATAAGTTAGTTTATTCCTGTAGCATAAAAATCTATGCTTCAGTATTCGACGAATCCTGGAAAGCATTTTCTGCATGCTGCTGTTTGTGGAAGTGTTTTCCCTGCAAAAAGTTGTTGATATGCTTGAAGAAGTGGTAGTCAGTTGGCGAGAAATCAGATGAATATGGTGGATGAGGCAAAACTCTGTAGATCAATTTGTTCAACTTTTGAAGCATTGGTTGTACAACATGTGGTCAGGAGTTGTAATGGAGAAGAATTGGGCTCTTTCTGTTGACCAATGCTGGCTGCAGGCATTGCAGTTTTCATTGCATCTCATTGATTTGCTGAGCATACTTCTCAGATGTAATGGTTTTGCTGGGATTCAGAAAGCTGTAGTGGATCTGACTAGCAGCAGACCACCAAACAGTGACCATGACCTGTTTTGGGTGCAAGTTTGGCTTTGGGAAGTGCTTCGGAGCTTTTTCTCAGTCCAACCACTGAGATGACTGTCCCTGGTTGTTGTGTAAAATCCACTTTTCATCGCACATCACAATCCAATCAGAAATGGTTTGTTGTTGCATAGAATAATGCGGGGAGCCAGCCCCTGCAGGTCCAGGGGTTCCCTCAGGTGAGGATGGTGTCGATGAGGAAAAAGAATAATGGAGACACTGGAAAGAGTTTCACAGGAGTGTCACACTTTATTATTATGGCATGTCCTTTTTATAGGGACTCAACCAATATTCCAATCCCAAATTACGTTTCACATAGTTTTGATGTTTTGTTTTTCTTAGGACTTCTACAGTCTTTACTTTTTTGTAACTGCTCTCTCCAGGGTACACTGTGACCTATTCTATGTTTAAAGATTTACTAATCGTCTACAGAGTGGTTACCATGACTACCTAGTCATTATCCAAATTCCAGCAGCTAAATATAATTGCAAAACTCACAAGGCGCAGACTGGAACTATTACTTAAAAAAACTAGCAGTGGCTGTGTTTAGGGTAAAATTTATCTAAAGTCTATTCCTTAGTAATAAAAGGAAGTCTCAAACTTCTCTTATCCTATGGAGGACTAAATATTATTTTAACAGAGGGTAACATCTGTTTCTCAGTCAAAACTTCAGTATCCATTGATACAGCAATGCACAAGGCAAAGAACCAAAACAAGGCTGTTGATTAACATACCCCATGGTCAGTAAGCTGTCTCTTATCAGAACTCTCATGGCCAAAAGACCTTGGTCTGCTGGTCTCCAAAGAGATTTTTCACAGCTGCATAGGCAAGGATGAATGATAGCACCAGTTTTTCACAGAGGCTGTCTGTATCTCACACAGGCTTTTTTTGGGCCTATGTGGCCAGAGGCCTGAGCCTCAGTTTCCAAGGGGCTTGAGTCCCCTTTTTCTCATTCCCGGGGTCCCAAAAAGGAGCTGTAGCCTGCCTTGGGTTGTCTCCTCTCTTTGGAGATCTTACCTGTCATTGACTTACACAGCCATCTCTCAATGGGATACCACAGGGACTTGCCATAAATGCAGTGAAAGTACTGTCTCCCATAGGATCTGATGTGGAGGAAAGGCACATGGGTTCATAAAGACAGGAGATATTACATGACCAACCATAAGGCAGCACCACAGACATCCAGTGCTGAGGGTGGATCTTTATTTCAATGTGGCCTTGTCAGACACCAGGATGCTGTCATCCCCCGACAGAATAAGAGAAGACAACACTTCAAAACAACGTTTTTTGGTTTTTTTTATTTGTGGTCAGCTCATAAGGCACCCACTTATCAAGCTTTTCCACCTTTCCAATTTGCTTCAAATGCCCAATGACAGTAGAATGGTTGGCTACTTCTCGTGTAGTTGTAAGAGGATCAGCTTCGATGATTGCTCTCAGTTGGTCATTGTCAACGTCTGATGACTGGCTACTATGCTCCTCATCTTCAAGGCTTTTGTCTCCTTTGCAAAACTTGAACCACCACTACACTGTACATTTGTTAGCAGTTCCTGGGCCAAATATGTTGTTGATGTTGTGAGTTGTCTCCGCTGCTTTATGACCCATTTTGAACTTGAATAAGAAAATTGCTCAAATTTGCTTTTTGTCTCACACCTTTTCCATAGTCTAAAATACATATAAAATAAACAAGTAATAAGTCATTAGCAAAAAATCATAAGGTGAGAAATGCACATTAAAATGATGTATAACATAACTACATTTATTTAAGAATGTATTCCAATATCAAAGGCAAATTTGAATAATGCAAAAACTGCAATTATGTTTGCACCAACCTAATACATGCAGCGGTTTGATGGCCACAATTCTACCATTCATTTCTGTAACTGCTTTAGTGCTTCTTCTGGAGAGGGGAAACATACAAAACCAAACCCTTTGCTGTTACCACCCTCCATCCTAACCCTTGTAGTAGTGATTGTACCAAATGGAGAAAACTCTTCCTGGAAATGTTCATCAATACCATCACCAAGATTTTTCACATAAAAGTTAACGTCCTAGTATCTGGTGATCCTATCTTGCTTTATCTCTTCAAATTTTCACTCAAGATTCCTTCTACCATTCCATATTTTTCTGAGCTTTACCAATGTAAATTTGTTTTCCATTGTGCTCATGCACAGCTTTCTGTGCGTCTTACAAATATTTTTAAAAACCTGTGGATTATCCCTTTCATCAGACACTACTTTCACACCTAAGGAAGATCTGGACTTGTCAAAGAGATCCTTAAGACATACATCATCCATGTCTTCTCCAAAATTCTTGATGGAAACACTGGCAAACTCTTTTGCCCTAGCTACAAATTCTGCTTCTCATTCTTTACAAGACTTAAATCATCCAACAAATACTTTGCAATCATTTAGAAGCATCCCATGCATTTTTTCAATAGCTCTTTCAGCTGCTTCCTGTGTCTTGAAATGTACAAATTCATAACCTTTGGAACCATTTTCATCACAAACCACCTTTCTTGTGACATCCACATCAAGTTTTGTTACCAGGGAAATGATGATGTCATAACTTGAGTTTGGAAGAGTTCCTTCCTCTTATTTTTTGGCAGAGCTTGAGAAGGATACATATTAATTTTTCTTTCAATTTTTGGTAGAATTCCCCTGAGAAGCTATGTGAACCTGGAGATTTGTTTTGGGGGAGGTTTTTGGTTACTGATTTAGTGTCTTTACTAGTAATTAGACTTCAAATTTTCTATTTTTCTATGATTCAGTCTTGGTAGATTGTGTGATTCTAGGAATCTATCGATTCCTATTAGGCCATCCACTTGTAGACATAATTGCTCATAGTAGTTTCTTATAATCCTTTGTATTTCTGTAGTATCAGTTATAACACCTCTTCTTCTATTTCTGATTTTATTTGAGTCCCCTTTTTTTGTGAGTCTAGCTAAAGTTTTGTCTATTTTGCTTATCTTTTCAAAGAACCCGTTCTTAGATTCACTGATCTTTTCTATTGTCTTTTTAGTATATATTTCATTTATGTCTTCTCTGATCTTTGCTATTTACTTTTTTTCTAATAATTTTGGGTTTTGTTTGTTCTTCTTTTTTTAATTCCTTGAGGTGTAAATTTGTATAAAGCCTACATTTAAAATATTTGAGCATAACCATGTATAAGTATACTAAGTATTTCATACTGATAAAAGTGAACTGGCACTTTAAGGAAACTGACCAGGACATTGGGAAATCTATGGATGAACCTGGGCTTCCTGTTACTTTCTAGTCCCAACTTCCTGTTAAACTTCGTGGTTCTAACATCCATTGGGGGAGAAGGGTTATATAAGGGAGCCATCTTGAGAGATATCTCTCTTTTACACAAGGACAGCCAGCTGGAAGGTGCGTATTCCTATACTGCTGTGGCGGTTTTGTTTTCTTTTCCTGAATAAACCCTCTTTTTGATTAACTAAGTCAGAAGAAAGCTTCTAAGATGTTTTAAATTGGCAATTCTAAACATTTTATTTGGTTTCTGTAAATCCAGAGGATCACAATTTTAATGTAATGTGCTTTAGAATCAGTAGTACAAAGTGTAATTCATCGATTATAGAATTCTTGAATTCAAAGGAGAATTAGCTAGTTAGTAACCAACTCTTATATGTGCATATTTAAACAAGATGGTTAAAATTGAGCAAACTAAAGTCTGGAGATACATATAAATACTAGAATACCCATTGTCTAGGGCCTCAGCCATGAGATATCACTTAGATGATTTAATCGGAAATTGGCTTAAGGTCTTTAGTGGCAACAATTAAATGATGATGTGTGTTGAGTCCATTCTTGTCCACCTATGCCTGGATTTTGGAGTTCTGATGTTCCACCAATGGGATTAACTAGTCTGTGTAACTATACTTAATGCATTAAAGGCAGTATAATATCATTCTTCACAACAGAAGAAAAAAATTATACATTCAGATTTACCACATGATCCAGCAATACTACTTCTGAATATATACCCCCAAAGACTTAAATCCAGGTACTGAAAGCTATTTCACATTTGCATTCATGAGAGCCAAAATGTGGAAGCCAAATAGTGAAAATCATAGAAAAAGAAAGTAGGAAGGTGGTTGCCAGGTCTTGGGAGCCAAGGAGAATGGGAAGAGGTTACTTAGCGTATATAAACATGCAGCTTTCAAAGATGAAAACTGTTCTGAGATTGGTTTCTCAATGTCAATGTGCTTCTCACTTCTGAACTATACACTTAAGGTGTAAGTGTTATAGTATGTGTGTGTTACCACAATTAAGAGTAAAAATGTTAAAGCAAGGGAGTGAAAACACAATTCAAAGAATGAAAGGAGTTTGCAATCATATATCTGATAAGGGATTTGTATAAAAAAAACATATAAAGAACTCTTACAACTCAATAATAAATAAGTCAAATAACCCAATTTTAAAATGTCAAAGGATGTGAATAAGAATTATTTTCAAGGAAGATGTACAAATGGGCAAGCGTACATGAAAAGATGCTAGAAATCACTAGTCATCAAAGAAATCCAAATCTAAACCTCAGGATACCATGTCATAATCACCAGAATGGATGGAATAAAAAAGTGAGATAATATCTACTTTTGTGTGGATATGGAGAAATTATCCATAGCTGGTGAGAATATAAAATGCTGCTTCAGTCACTTAGGAAACCTGCCTGGCATTCTTCAAAAATTAAATCTAGAATTACTATAGCACCCAGGAATTTACTTTTAGGTATATTCCCAAAGAGACGACAATATATGTCCAAACAAAATCTTGTACATGAAGGTTTCTTGCAAAGTTATTCAGAATAACCAAAAACTAGAAACAAACCAAATATCTACAACAGATGAATAAACACAATGTACTTTATCCATACAATGCAGTATTATTTGGCTGTAAAAACAAATGAAGTATCATATTCCTTGTAAAAATTATGCTAAGTGTCTGAAGTCAATTACAAAGACAACCTATTATATGATTCCATTCATATATAAATCCAGAATGGGGAAATCTATAGACAGAGCAAGATTAGCAGTTGCCTAGGACTGTGGCTTGGAGGTGGAAGATGGAAAGATGGAGAAGTGACAGCTAAAGACTGCAGGGGTTTCTTTTTGAAATGACAAAAATGTTCAAAAGTTGTGACGATTGCACATTATCTGTGAATATATTGAAAACCACTAAATTGTACATATTAAAGGAATGCATTGTATGCTATGTGTATTGTATCTCAATAAAGCTATTAAAATAAATAATTAGGTGTTTTGAACCAATATTAAGTATATTTTGTTTTCAGATACATTTCACATTTCCAAATCTTTTACTGTTTTTTTTTTTGTCGTATTGGTGAAAATAGTTCAATTGCCGTAGGGATATCATAGCCTTTAACATTTCAAAATTTCTAAGGACACCTTCAAAAACTATCTAAAATAAATCTCCTCATACTGTAAAATTGTACACCTGAGAGTTTTACTGAATGCATTTAACACCTTATAGTTGGTCAGATGAGTTCCTAGTTGGCCCTGCCACCAGAACCAGGTTCTTGGTAGTCATGGGACTCTTTAGCTAAAGTGCCACATGTGTGGAGGTGGAGAAGGGATGGGTGGGAGGTTTAATGCTGTCAACCGTCAAATATCAAAATGGAGCTAAACTATTACACATGGTGAAGTTAGTTTTAAATGGGTCTGTAAACAAGCGTCACAGTTCCATGAGCGGCTTTGTAGCCTATGCCAGCCCCAGCCCACGGCAGGACCACTGATCCTCTGGTCTCAGTCTGGCCTGACTTGGGTGCCCATCTTGCTCTGCACAAGGGCGTCGCCCCATCTGGAAACAGACCCTGGAATTCCCTGCGCACACTTACGTCACCACGTTCAGAAAGAGGAGCAGGAAGACTACAGTGTCCTACTCTAGGTCTACGGACAAGTTTTGTTTGAAAGCCAAGTTTCTTGGAGGGAGCAGGTCCCGCCCGCAGGCGAAAGCTGGTTCCGTTCAGCCACCTGACCTCCTACCCTGTTGTCACTCAGGAATAACGGAGGCGGGTCCTTGAGAATTGTCCAATCAGGAGCGCAACAGGGTAGGTGGGTGGTGCGACGTTCCTCAAACCACATGACGCTCCTGGTTGGTGTTTCTCCTGCTCTTAACAGCCTACGTGTGTCTGTGGCAGTGTTAATCTCGCTGTGACCAGCGCGGGCAACGGGAGCCGCAGGGACCACGCCAGGGGACCCTAGACGCGGGGAAATGGTGAGTCGCGGTGCCGGATGTCCCAGGACGGGGAAGAGAGGCTAGTTGGAACCGGTAGGAACCGGCTGTGGGGGACCGGCCCTCCCCGCTATGAAGTCCTGTATGTGGGCACCGAGTCGGCCCCTGGCGCAGCTGAGACCTCGGTCTCCTCCAGGCAGCCTGGACTCCGGGCGTCCTGACCTAACGCTGCACGCGGCGACTTCGGCCCCGGAGCCTCTCTAGTCAGCTGTGTGCCCGCAGCCCCGCGTCTCTGCAGATTGTGACCACGGGAAGGGTCATCCGGGGACAATCGTGACTCGGGTTCCGGGGGTTAGTGCGTGAGAGGAGCTGCGATCTGCGAGACCCCTAGCTCCTCCTTTCTCCTCAGGGGACCCGTTTACTCCTGAGTTTTCGAAATGTTTGGGAAGCAGGGTCTCATGTCCACGGTCCAGTTCCCCAAACCTAGTTAGCTCTTCCAGGGACTGGCAATAAATCCATAAATTTTCAGATTTCTGCCCACATTGCCAAGTGCCACGAGTTCTGCCCACATTCCCAAATGTGTCCGAGTCACAGCATCAACTGTTTCTTTTCCTGCGTGCATTTCTAATACATGTAGTATATTGATTACCATTTTCCCACATTCAATGGATGGCTCATTTAAAATTTTGGGGTGTGTGTGTGTGTGTGTGTGTGTGTGTGTGTGTGTGTAGTTATTTTACATGAGAGGAAAGCCGAGAATAACTACCTGGAAGACGCTGTGTGAAATCCCCGTTCCTCTCCCCCAGGACCTTCCCTGGGCACAGACGTCCTTGGGTGGAGGCTCCTCATTGGAAACTTTCTGGGTGATCTGTCCTGTCAGCACTGCCTCTCTCTGGGTTTGTTACCTTGAAAAGATTTACTTTTTTTTTTTTTTGGTCTCCATTTTTCAATAAGTGTAAAATATATTTAATCAATAGATCTTGAAAGACAGTATAAAATATTTCCAAAGAGTCATGAGAGATAAATTTCAGAAAAAATAAAATATTCCAGTATTATATTGCATGTGATAAAATTTCTTGTTTCTTATTCCCCTCCCCCAAGCAGTAGTAGTAAGATTCTGAGGTCTCTTCACTTTCTCTTTTGGAGGCAGAGTGGTGATTTCAAATGGAATTCCAGGACTTAGATTTGACCATCAGAAGTGTTGAAGTAATGCTTAATTGTTTAAATTTTTTTTCTTGCCATGGCAATATTACTTTCTGAAAGTAACAAATACTTGTGGTTTTTTTGTTGAGCTAGAAAATTGCCTTACAATTTTCTTCCTTCTTATACACATAGATATTGGGCTTGCATGAATTACCTGGATTCTTCAAACACTGGGTTTTTGTCATTTAAAATATCCACTAAGTTTTAAGCAATGAGACTGGGAGCAGAGGCCTGTGGTCAGTGACCCAAGCGAAACCCCCCCTCCCACCCCCTTGAGCCTGCAAAGGGAAGTTCTTGAAGGCCCAGTGGTTCTTCTTGGGAAGCCTCCCCTGCAGGTGTCCTACCTGCTCACACCCACCATGGAGGGGCCTTTACACTGAGAGAAGTTGCAGCCCTGGAAAGCCAGGGGTGCACATTGGGACCTGAAGAGTGATGCCCTTGCTGAGGTTTTGATTGTGGTTCTCCAGTCCTGTTTCTAGAAACAGGTAGGAGTTTTGCATCCCCAGTGTAGGTGCACTCAGCATATAATTTGTGCACGTTAAGCAAGTGTGAGGGCTGGCCGAGTGGCGCATTGGTTAAGAGCTGGCTTGGGATGCCAGCGGCCCCGGTTCGGAACCCACATATGGAGGGCCAGTGACACTGCCCTTTACAGCTAAGATGGTGAACAACAGCTCCACCTGGAGCTGGGCTGCTGTGATTCCTGGGGCATGCATAGCAGCAGCCCCTGCTGTAGTGGGCTGCCATAGGCTACAGTGAGTGGCTGGCAGCCAGCGTGAGCGGCCAGCAGCTGGTGTGAACTGCCAAGAGCTGCTGTGAGTGGCCATCCAGAAGCCAGGGACGAATCTGCCACACCCGAGAAGAACGCAATGATGATACCAACATGGGTCAGTGAAGCAATGTCCTCCACAACTAGACTAAAGAACAAAAGGACAGCAACTTGTCTGTTCCCCATCCCCGGTTAGGCTGTTCCCCTCCCCCAATTCCCCAATAAAATCTTTAAAAAAAAAAAAAGAAAGTGTGAAAATCAGGAGCCTGTGTCCTGGGTTAAGGTTCATGAATTCAGTTATTTGTTTGGGTCAGAACGTTTAACAGAATTCAGGTGAGAATGGAAGCCTGGGGGAAGGAGCGTTTCCTCATTTACAGGAGAGGGCTGTGAAGCTCCCAGAGTTTATTCCGGTGGCTGCCCAGGTGTCCCTCCCTCCTTCCCCAGGGACTGACCCACTCTAGGGGTTCTGTCTCAACCTGGAGAGCCTGGAATGTGGAACCTTCTGAGAGCCGCTTTCCTTCTGTCCTGTGGGGGAGCAGCCTGCTTATCTGAGCTGATTCCAGTACTTGTGTTTCTTTCCTTCGGGTCCTTCCTTTATCGACTGAATAGTGCAGCTCTTTGGCTCTGGTTTCACATAATTTTATTATGTGAGAAATAACATTTTTAGTTTCTTGGGCGTAAAAATGTAAGTTGATTGAAAGAGATGTCAGTAAGGTAAGTAAAGAGTGGAACTAAATAGAATTTTTATTTCTTTCAGGCTAGAGAACTTCAAGATATGAGATGAATGTGTTTACGCTCTCAGGTCCATTTTTTTTCATTTTCACACCAGTGTTTGTATGTGAGTGTACCTACACAACACTGAAATTTTAAAGGCTAATACCTATTTCAACTGAAATGAAAACTCATGTAAATCTTTGAAAATCCTGCTATGTTTAGGGAGCTAAACCAAAATTTCTGTTGCTCTATAATATGCTATTTATTCCTAAAATACCCACATGTGAGATAGAGGGGAAGGACAAACTAGAATGCAACTTGGGTTTTTGTTTTTTTGTTTTTAATCTTTTATTGTGAAATAAACTTTTTTTTTAAAATTAGTTTCAGGTGTACAACACAATGCAGTAGTTATACTTTTTACCCCTCAAAGTGACAACTCCCCTCCCCCAGTGTCACGTCCTGCGTGGCAAGGGCGAGTGGGACACGAGAGGGGCGATGCAGATTAAGAAAAAACAAGAGACAGAGGAAAGATAGGAGCGAGACCAAGGGACTCAGCCAAAGACGACTGAGCCCCAAATCGGGTCAGCGCATAGCTTTTATTGAGAATTTACAAGGATGCAAACTGCAACAAATCATTAACGGTGGTTTGTAGTTCTCAGGATTTACACAGTCTTTTACTCCCCTGTAAGTGCTCTTTCCAGGGTGCACTGTGACTTACTCTTCCGTTAAAGGATTACCTTGTCTTTATTATGATAATTGCTATGAAACCCAGACTTGGTTTCTGTAAGTCACCTAAAGAATGTTTACTAAAGCTATCTTGACTATCTAGAAATCATCCTAAATTCTAGCAGTTAAACACAATCATAAAACTCACAGTATACTTGAGCTATACCAAAAGACTAGGAGTGGCTGTGTTTAAGGTAAAAGCATCTAAAATCTATTCGTTTGTAAATAACAATACCTAGCAACCAAAAGGGTTTCACACCTCTCTTATCCTACAGAGGGCTGCATCCCTTTCTCAAAGCTTCAGTATCTGCTGCTGCAACAAGGCACTGGGCAAAGGAATTCACACAAGGCTGATTAACAAATCCATGGTCAGCAGATGTCTTAGAGCTGCCTCTTACCCTGAACTCTCATGGCCTGAAGACTTAATCTTCCAGGAGACTATTCACAGTAGGGCCCTTAGGCAAATGCATCAGCTTCTCACAGGCCTGAGTTTTCTGGCCTGAGTTTGTCAGAGGTCTGTGCCTCAGTTTCCAAGGGGCTTGAGTCCCCAATATCTCAGTTCAGGGGTTCCCCACGGAACTACCGCCTGGCTTGGGTTGTCTCCCCTCTTTTAGGAGATCTTACCCGTCATTGGCTGCGTAGTTAGCTCATTGGGGTACCACAGGAACATGTCACAAGTGTAGTGAATATATTGTCTCCTATAGAAGAAAAGGCACATGGGTTCACAGAGGCAGGAGATATTACATGACCAACCATAAGGCAGCATCCCTAATATCCAGTGCTGAGCAGGGCAATGTGGCCTTGTCAGACACTGGGGTGCTATCAACTTCCCACACCCCAGTTCACCACCCCACTCCTCCCCCCCCATATCATACATATCTATTACAATTCCTTTGATATCCTTCCACAGTATACTCCACATCCCATGACTATCTATATATTCAATATCAGTTGGCATACAATATTATACAATATCAGCTTCAGGTGTACAGGGCAGGGATCAGGCCTCTACTCCATCCATGAAGTGGTCTCCCTAACAAGACATGTGACCATCTGGCACCCCACAAAATATTTACAACATTATTATATGCCCCGAACTGTGTTTCATATCCCTGTGGCAATATTGTAGTTGTCTATTTATGCTATCTAATCCCTTCCTCTTCTCCCTCATCCCCACCCCCCTCCCAACCAGCAACCCTCAGTTTTTCCTCTATATCTATGAGTCTGTTTACTTTGATCGTTCATTCAGTTTTGCAGATTCCACATCTAAGTGAGATCATATGGTATTTGTCTTTCTCCGACTGACTTATTTCACTTAACATAACAGTCTCGTCACAACATTATTAATTACATTCCCAGAATTTCCCCCCATATCCCTGTGACAATATTGTAGTCACCCACCTACACTGTCCAAAACCTTACCCCTCTCCCTCATGCCCACTCCCTCCCAGCCAGCAACCATCAGTGTTTCCTTTATATCTGCTTGATATGATTTCAATCTTCTTAAGTTTACTGAGACTTGTTTTGTGGCCTAACGTGGTCTATCTTGGAAAATGTCCCATGTGCACTTGAGAAGAATGTATATTCTGTTGTTTCAGGGTGAAATGCTCTAAAAATATCGACGAAGTCCAGCTGGTCTAAAGTGACGTTTAAGGCCACGCTTTCTGTGTTGATTTTCTGTCTAGAGGGTCTGTTCATTGGTGACAATGGAGTGTTGAAGTCCCCTACTATGATAGTGTTACTGTTGATCTCTGTCTTTATGTCTGTCAAAATCTGTTATATGTAATTAGGAGATCCTATGTTGGGTGCATAGATGTTTATTAGGGTTATAGTGCCCTTCTTTTTCTTTTATTGTAGTCATTTTAAAGTCTATTGTGTCCAAAATAAGTACTGCTACTCCAGCTTTTTTTTTCTCATTTCCATTTGCATGAAATATCTTATTCCATCTGTAAACAGCATATACATGTGTCCTATTTTCTTATCCACTCAGCCACTGTCTGTCTTTTGATTGGAGCATTTAGCCCATTCACATTTAAAATGATTATTGATAGGTGCATATGTATTGCCATTTTGTTATTTGTATTCCTGGCCTTCCTGGGTTAGCTTGTTTACCCCTTTCTTTTGTTTAAAAAAGCCCTTTTAACATTTCTTGCAATGCTGGCTTGGTGGTAATGAACTCCTTAAGCTTATTCTTTTCTGAGAAGCTCTTTATTTCTCCTTCAATTTTAAGTGATAGCCGTGCTGGGTAGAGCAATCTTGGTTGTAGGCCTTTATTTTGTGTCACTTTGAGTATCTCCTGCCACTCCCTTCTGGCCTGCAGAGTTTCTGTAGACAAGTCAGCTGTTAGTCTAATAAGAGTGCCTTTGTATGTAACCTGCTGTCTTTCTCTTGCTGCTTTTAGGATTCTGTCTCTGTCTTTAACCTTTGCCATTTTAACTATGATGTGTCTTGGTGTGGACCTGTTTGGGTTCAGCTTGTTTGGAACCCTCTGCACTTCCTGGGCATGTATATTGATTTCCTTCACCAGGGTAGGGAAGTTTTCAGTCATTATTTTTTCAAATACATTCTCAACCCCTTCTTCTCTTCTCCTTCTGGTATTCCTATGATGCATAATGTTCTTGCGCTTCATCTTGTTCCATAGGCTCTTAAACTATTTTCATCGTTTTTTATTCTTTGGTCTTTTTGTTGTGCCATCTGGGTGATTTCTGCTATTTTGTCTTCCAAATCGCTGATCCGTCCCTCTGCTTCATCTACTCTACTGGTGATTCCTTCGCGTGTGTTCTTCATTTCAGTTATTGTATTCGTTAGTTCTAATTAGTTGCTCTTTATGATTTGTCTATCCTTCCTTATGTCCTCACTAAGTTTGTTAAACATTCTTAACATCAGTGTTCTAAACTCTGTCTCTGAAAGGTTGGATCCCTCTGTTTCATTTAGTTCCATTTTTGGGGGTTTCTTCTGATCTTTTACTTGTGACATGTTTCTTTGTTTCCTCATTCTGGCTGTGCCTCTGGGATTGCTTTGATGTATTAGATAGATCACCAGGAGAACCCTGGCTGGATCACGCAGTTACACAGCTCATAGCCCAGCACTCCCAGGAAAACTCCCAATCTCAGCCTGTCCCAATCAGCCACTCACAGATCAGGCCGAGCAACCCAACAACCAATCACCAGCCTGGCAACTCTGCAAGCGCAGTGCGGAGAGCAGGGACCTAGGCGGCTCGCGCACTCCCGGGTCTCAGTGAGCAGCCTGTTGGAGCCAGAGGGCACCCGCCCAGCGTTTCCCTGGCAATGCAGTATAAGCCAGGTGGAGGGTGGGGATCCAAGGCTGCATGCATGCGAATGCACACACGCACTTCTGCACCAATTCCACCAGAGCAAAGAGGTTCCGGACCTGACCCTCTGTGGAAGGGCCCAACCCTGACAAAATGGCGCCCTCCTGTACACCACTCGCATGCAAGCTCCACACCAGGGGAATAATAGTCCAAGAACCTCCAGCTTTTGTACCAAAGGTGCTCAGTTCAGTCCGTCCCCACAGGCTTCTGGGCCCGACTCACACAGCTACTCCCTCCACCAGGAACCAGGTAAGTGCTCACCGGCGAGCAAGCCCTTGCGCCAACACCCCTGATACTCTAGCCGCACTCAGCCTCACCGAGCTGGGCAAAGAGAATCCTCACTAATTTACTGCCAGCTATCTTGGAACTCCTCTTCCTGGCAAAGGAACTGTGGGCTGGTGAGCTTGGTGTGCGGCCGGAGGGTCTCTTCCCCAACCTTAGAAGCCTCCCCACAGCTGGGGCTTCCCTCACGGGGTTCACCCTCTCTCTTCTCCACCCTTCCTACCAGACTTGACATGGCCTCCTTTAAGTTCTTCGTTTAGTGGTTCTGTTCATCTAGTGTTCTGGGGACCTCCGGGGTTGAATGTTGTATAAATTGTTGGTAATTTGCATGTGATCCTGGGAGGTAGTTAGCACAGCGTCTGTCTATTCCGCCATTTTACTGGAAGTCCCTGCAACTTGTTTTTTAATTAGTAAGAAATTTGCAAATTTTCATTTTGTATGGTTAATACTTTTGTTATTGTTTTTTGTGTGTTTTTTTGTTTTTCTTTTGTTGAGGGCAGTGTCACTGGCCCTCATATGTGGGATCAGAACCAGGGCCACTGGCATCCCAAGCCAACTCTTAACAACCACGCCGCTCGGCCAACCCTTGTTATTGTTTTTAAACAAATATTGTTAAAGCAATTAAATCTTAGGATGGTTTCCTATGTACAAAATTTAAAGTAAAACGTAGACTAGTAGATAGTAAATCATGGTGTGTATAAATTTCTATGTTTATTTTAAATAAATCTGTAAGATAGTAAATTCTAACTGAAGAAGTCACCGCGCACATATCTGGTCTCTCCAGTGCTGTTACTCCAGTCACCCCCAAATACATTTTTTATTATTTACTGAACTTCCTGTTAGTGTTTCTTTATATAAAAACAATGCTTGTTTATCTTGTTGTTGTTGTTGTTTGTTGATTTATTTTTTCTTTTTTTATTATTATTAGTTACAGATGTACAAAACAATGCAATAGTTATCCTTTTCACCCCTTACAAAGTGACTACCCCTTACCCCCTCTCCTGTCCCCCCCACCCCGATATCATACATATCTATTATAATTCCATTGACTACATCCCCACACTGTATTCCACATCCCATGACTATATATGTGTTAAATTATAGTCAACATTTAATATTATTCAGTGGAAGCTTCAGATATACAGTGCAGTGGTCAGGCCATTACACCATCGATGAAGTGGTCTCCCTGACAGGACATGAGGCCTTCTGATCCCCTAAAAAATATATTTACAACATTATTGATTATATTCCCTAAACTGTCTCTTCTGTCTCTGCAGTAGTATTGTAGTTATCAGTTTGTGTTGCCTCGCACCTTCCCCTTCTCCCTCATGCCCATCCCCGTCCCATCTAGCCCTCATCAATTTTTTCTTTATGTCTCTAAGACTATTTCTGTTTACATTGCTCGTTTATTCAGTTCTTTAGATTCCACATATAAGTGAGATCATATGGTATTTATCTTTCTCTGACTGACTTATTTCACTTAACATAATGTTCTCTACGTCCATCCATATCATTGCAAATGGTACGATTTCTTTCTTCTTTATAGCTGCATAATACTGCATTGTGTAAATGTACCACAGTTTCTTAATCCAGTCATCTACTGCTGGGCATTTCGATTGTTTCCAAGTCTTGACTATTGTAAATAGCACTGCAATGAATATAGGAGTGCATATCTTTTTTCGAATTAGTGTCTTGGGTTTTTCAGGATAAATACCTAGGAGTGGAATTTCTGAGTCAAAAGGTAGTTCCATTTCCAGTTTTTTGAGATACCTCCATACTGACTTCCATAGTGGCAGCACCAATTTGCGATTGCACCAACAGTGCAGCAGGGTTCCCTTTTCCCCACAGCCCCGCCAGCACTTATTGGTTGTTGATTTATTGATGATAGCCATTCTGACCGGAGGGAGGCTGTGTCTCATTGTGGTTTTTATTTGCATTTCTCTAATGATCAGTGAAGTTGATCATTTTTTTATATGCCTGTTGGCCATCTGTATGTCATCTTTAGAGAAATGTCTCTTCATATCCTCTGCCCATTTTTTAATTGGGTTGTTTGTTTTTTTGGTGTTGAGTTGCATGAGTGTTTTATAAATTTTGGATATCAACCCCTTATCAGATATATCATTGACAAATATATTCTCCCATTCAGTAGACTTCCTTTTGTTTTATTGATGGTTTTCTTTGTTGTGAAAAAACTTTTAAGTTTGATATAATCCCATATGTGCATTTTTTCCTTTACTTCCCTTGCCTGTTGGGATGTATCAGTACAAATATTGCTCAGGGTAATGTCTGCAAATTTACTCCCTATATTTTCTTCTAGGAGTTTTATAGTTTCAGGTCTTACATTTAAGTCTTTAATCCGTTTTGAATTTGTTCTTGTATATGGCATAAGGAGGTGGTCCAGTTTCATTTTTTTGCATGTGTCAGTCCAATTTTCCCAGCACCATTTATTGAATAGAATATCTTTACCTCAGTGTAAATTCTTGCTTCCATTCTCATAGATTAACTGTCTGTATATATATGTATTTATTTCTGGGCTCTCTGTTCTGTTCCACTGATCTATGTGCCTGTTTTTGTGCCAGTACCATACTGTTTTGATTACTTAGCTTTGTAGTATGTTTTGATGTCTGGTAGTGTGATACCCCTGACTTTCTTCTTATTTCTTAGGACTGCCAAGGCTATTTGGGCTCTTTTATGGTTCTATACAAATTTTAGGATTATATTTTCTATTTCTGTGAAAAATGCCCTTGGTAGTTTGATAGGAATTGCAGTGAATCTATATATTGCTTTAGGCAGTATGGACATTTTAACTATATTAATTCTTCTTATCCATGCACCTGGTAGGTGTTTCCATTTATTTGTATCTTCTTTTATTTCTTTCTTCAGTGTCTTATAATTTTCTGAGTACAGATCTTTCACTTCTTTGGTTAAATTTATTCCTAGGTATTTTATAGTTCTTGAAGCAATTGTAAATGGGACAGTTTTCTTAATTTCTCCTTCCATTAGTTTATTATTGATATATGCAAATGCAACTGATTTCTGAATATTGATTTTATATCCTGCTACCTTACTGAATTCGTTTATCTCTTCCAATAGTTTTTTGATGGAGTCTTTGGGGTTCTCTCTATATAGTATCATGTCATCTGCATATAATGACAATTTTACTTCTTCCTTGCCAATTTGGATGCCTTTTATTTCTTTTTCTTGTCTGATGGCTGTGGCTAGAACTTCCAGAACAATGTTGAATAAAAGAGGAGAAAGTAGGCAGCCTAGCCTTATTCCTGATCTTAAGGGAAATGGTTTTAGCTTTTCCCCATTGAGTATGATGTTAGCTGTAGGTTTATCATATATGGCCTTTCTTATGTTGAGATATGATCCCTGTATTCCCACTTCGCTAAGGGTTTTTAACATAAATCGATCTTGGATTTTGTCAAATGCTTTTTCTGCATCTATTGATATGACCATATGACTTTTATTCTCATTTTGTTGATGTGGTGTATCACATTAATTGATTTATGTGTGTTGAACCAGCCTTGCATACTAGGGATGAAACCCACTTGATCAAGATGTATGATCTTCTTAATATATTGCTGAATTCTGTTTGCTAATATTTTATTGAGAATTTTTGCCTCTATATTCATCAGGGATATTGGCCTGTAGTTTTTCCTTTTTTGTGCTGTCTTTATCTGGTTTTGGAATCAGGGTGATAGTGGCTTCATAAAAAGAATTTGGGAGCCTTCCATACTTGTGGATTTTTTGGAATAGTTTGAGAATAGGTGATAGTTCTTTTTTGAATGTTTAATAGAATTCACTTGTGAAGCCGTCTGGTCCAAGTCTTTTGCTTGCTGGGAGCTTATCGAATACTGATTCAATTTCCTTGGTAATAAATCAGACTCTTTAGATTTTCTGTTTCTTCTCGAGTAAGCTTTTGAAGGTTGTATGCTTCTAGAAAATTATCCATTTCTTCCAAATTGTCAAATTTGTTGGCATATAGTTGCTCATAGTAATTTCTTTAAATTTTTTGTATTTCTGTAATATCTGTAGTCATTTCACCTCTTTCATTGCTGATTTTACTAATTTGAGTCCTCTCTTTTTTTTTTTTTTTTTTTTTTTTGATGAGCCTGGCTAGAGGTTTGTCAATTTTGTTTATCTTCTCAAAAAAACAGCTCTTGGTTTCATTGATCTTTTGTATTATTTTTCTGTTCTCTATATCGTTTATTTCCACTCTGGTCTTCATTATCTCCTTCCTTGTACTCCCTTTGGGCTTCTTTTGCTGTTCTTTTTCCAGTTCCTTGAGGTGTAAGGATAACCTGTTGATTTGAGATTTTTCTTCATTCTTCAGGTAGGCCTGCACTGCTATGAACTTCCCTCTTAGGACTGCTTTCATTGCATCCCAGATATTTTGGGTCGTGGTGTTTTCATTTTCGTTTGTCTCAAGGTTATCTTGATTTCCTCCTTGATCTCATTTTTGACCCACTCACTATTTAGTAGCATGTTATTTAGCCTCCATTTATTTGTCAGCTTTCCAGATTTCTTCTTATAATTGATTTCTACTTTCATATCATTGTGGTCAGAGAAGACACTTGAAATGATTTCAATCTTCTTAAATTTATTGAGACTTGTTTTGTGGCCTAACATGTGGTCTGTCTTGGAAAATGTTCCATGTGTACTTGAGAAGAATGTGTATTCAGTAGCTTTGAGGTGAAATGCTCTGAATATATCAGTTAAATGCAGCTGGTCTAATGTGTCATTTAAGGTCGCTGTTTCCACATTGATTTTCTGTCTGGAGGATCTGTCCATTGGTGACAGCAGGGTATTGAAGTCCCCTACTATGATAGTGTTACTGTTGATCTCCGTCTTTATGTCTGACAATATCTGTTTTATATATTTAGGAGCTCCTATGTTAGGTGCATAGATGTTTACTAGTTTTATGTCCTCTTGTTGGATCGATCCCTTTATTATTATGAAGTGTCCTCTATTATATTCTTCAATTTAAAGTCCATTTTATCTGCTATGAGTATCACTGCTCCAGCTTTTTTCTAAGTTCCATTTGCATCAAATATTTTATTTCATCCCTTTACTTTCAGCCTGTATGTGTCTTTTGATCTGAGGTGAGTCTGTTGTATACAGCATATGCAGGGGTCTTGCTTTCTTATCCATTCAGCCACCCTATGTCTTTTGATGGGAGCATTTAATCCATTTACATATAATGTGATTACTGATAGGTGTGTATTTATTGCCATTTTGTTATTTGTGTTCCTAGTCTTCCTTAGGTTGTTTTTCTCTTCTGCTTAAAGAAACCCTTTTAACATATCCTGCAAAGCTGGCTTGATGGTAATGAATTCCCTTAGCTTATTCTTTTCTGGGAAGCTCTCCTTCAATTTTAAATGATAACCTTGCTGTATACAGCAATCTGGGTTGTAGGCCTTTATTTTTCATCACTTTGAAAACCTCCTGCCACTCCTTTCTGGCCTGCAGAGTTTCTGTTGAAAAGTCGGCTGATAATCTTATGGCGGTGCTCTTGTAACTTGCTGCCTTTCCCTTGCTGCTTTTAAGATTCTGTCTTTGTCCTTAACCCTTGCCATTTTCACTATAATGTGCCTTGGTGTGGGTTTGTTTGGGATCATCTTTGTTGGAACTCTCTGTACTTCCTGGGCTTGTATTTCAATGTCCTTTGCCAGGTTAGGGAAGTTTTCAGACATTATTACTTCAAATATGTTCTGAATCCCGTGCTCCCTCTCTTCTCCTTCTGGTATTCCAATGATCTGCTTGCTGTTGTATTTGATGTTGTCTCCCAGCTCCCTTAAACTGTTTTCAATGTTTTTCATTCCTTTCTCTTTTTTCTTTTTGTTGTTCCGCTTGGATGATCTCTGCTATCTTGTCTTCTAAGTCACTGATTAGATTTTCTGCTTCATCCAAGCTGCTAGTCATTCCATCGAGTTTGTTATTTAATTCAGTAATGGTGTTCTTAAGTTCTAGCTGGTTGCTTTTCATGATTTCCCTATCCTTCTTTATATTTTCATTAATTTCCTTGAACATTCTAATAATCAGTATTCTGAACTCTGTCTCTGATAGGTTGTTTACCTCTATTTCCTCTAGTCCTACTGATTCATGAGGTTTCTTTTGTTCATTTATTTGGGATATGTTTCTTTGTTTCCCCATTCTGCCTTACTCTTTGTGCTTGCTTCGAACAGGTGGATCCCCTAGGTGTCTCAGTCTTTTCTGGGTGGACTTATGTGGTGTGTGTCCTTTATATTTGTATTACTCAGTCTCCTTATTCTCCTGTGCATGTGTATCTAAGGAGTTCCTTGTGTTGTGTGTCTTCTCCTGTTGAAGTTGGGCTTTGATTGCTTTTGGCTTGTCAGTAGGTGGGATTGACTCCCAGGCCGATTAGCTGTGGAGATTAGCAGTGTCCACAATTTATGAGCTGCTGTGTGAGGGTTGACCCATCCAATGAAGCTTGGACCCTTTGGGCCCTTGTACCTGTAGCAACTTCCTTTTGGGTGTGACTCTTGTATGTCAAACCCAGAAATGCTCTGGTTTTATCTAAAGTTGGCCTCTGGGTATGATGATCCTTGTGTCTCTTTGTATGGGCCCAGCTGCAGAGCGATTTTAGAGCAAAACAGATCAACAAGTACAACCACTGCAGCCACCAAAGGAAACTAAATGCTCTCATATGTAAAAAAAAACAAAAACAGCCATCAACCTACAGTCAACTTGTACAGAAATATCAAACATACAAAAGAAAAAAACAAACAAAAATAAAACAGCTACACACACAAAAAGAACAAAAGACAAAACAAAATAAACTATAATACCATAAGATAAAAAATAGAATAAACACGAGAAACCAAATAGCTATACCAAAAAAATAAATTAAATTAAATTAAATTAAATTTGCAGAAAAAAGGAAAGGAGGAAAAGTAGAGCAGTGAGAAGAATGAACAAAAGAAGGGAGACCGTGAGGGTGGGAAAGAAAGAAAAAGAAAAGAAAGAAAAATGTATGTGTATATATATATATATATATATATATATATATTTGTCTACACACCCATATATATGGACATATATTCACCTATATACACCCATATATATGCCTATATTAAAAACTAGAAAATGATAATATTGAAATAGATATAAAAACCAAAAACAACCAAAATAAGCAACCAATAAAAGGGGAAAAAAAGAAAAGAAAAAATCAGTGCTGGTCTTGGCAAAAGTCCACCAAGCTCTCTTCAGGTTGTCCTCTGCTGTGCAAAAATTCCTCTGTGTCTTGTGGGAACAGAGCCGGTCACCTGATGCCTAGGGTGATCCTGGCACTGCAGGTTTGTTGTACATGAGTGTGGTTGTGACATGTGATGGTAGTTTTTACAAAGTCACTGCCATTTTGCTTTCGCCTGTCCCAAGGCAGGCTGCGCACTCCGAAGGCTCAATCAATGAGCGTTTTTGGGCACCCTTTCCGTTGACAGCCGTGGAGAATGAGAGTCCCGGGCTGCCAAAAGCCAGTTGCCAGGAGTCTGTCTGTTAATGCCTCAGCTGCTGAACCTGCCCTGCCTCCCAAGCCTTGCAGAAAAGGTGAGGGCAGGGTAAGTAGTCTCACTCTTTACAGCCTCTTCTGGGGCAGAAATTCTTGACCCCCTGCGGGTAGGAATAGCTCTGTAGTCTGCCCCTACTACCCCATTCTGTCTTGGCAGAGGCCAAAATTTCTGAGGGAGCGTGGAGGTGGGTTCTTATCTCTGTAGTTGTTTCTTTTTTTTGCTCTTGATCTGCTCTCTGAAGCTCGGTGCCTCAGCAGCTGTGGGTGTGGGATGCACCTCACATGTCTCGCCTCCTTCCCCCACTGGCCCAGCCTGCCCACCTTCCAGCAATCATTGTGTGAGACTCTTAGTTGTTTTGTGTGATGAGTAGACGTCCTTTTGAAGAGTTACAGAAGTTCAAATTGCGGATATTTCCAGGGGAGAACTCAGGGAACCCTCCTCACAGCCCCCATCTTTCCCCTTCTCCTAATGTCTTAAGCCTCCTCCTCCTTCTTCCCTTGTGTCCCCACCTGGACAGGCTGAGGACAAAGTCCAGGGCTTTCTCCTCTGGCACTGTCACCTTCCACCTCATAAGCCCCTGCCTGTGAGCAGGACTCCTGCCCTGGCCCCGCCCCTGACAAAGATTCTTTGCTGGAACAACATTAGTCAGGCTCCTGAGCCTCCTCCCAGGCCTACCTGTGCACGTCCTTGTAAAATCCAGTTTTAGCAGGAACCCTGAAGTCAGGTGAACCAGAATCCTCACCCTCCTATCTCATCCTCTCCATAGCTGATCAGGTTCCCCCTTCTGCACCATCAGGTGATGTCTGATCACCCAGGTATGTCTGCAGAAAGTATTCTGTTTAGCAGGAACCCCCAACCCCCTGATTTTTCTCTTTCTAATTTGCATGTACTGACACCAACCTGCTCTCTAGCTGTGAATTCCCACTTCTCGCTGCTGAACTCAGAGTGGAGCCCAATCTCATTTCTCCGCACTGTGAAATCCCACCACAATGGTTTGTATACCTATTGCAGTGGTTCTGATAAAAAATGCCTTACCAACCATCTTTGACAGGTGGTACTGAATATTTTTTCTGTAACACCATGTAACTCAATAGAAAACTAGGCCATTTTTTTTTTAACTCAAGCCTTTTACTGTCCTCTTGGTGTGTGTGTGGGGTGGGGTGGGGGAAGGGGACACACCAGCTTTTCCTACACACTGTATGTGTGTGGGGGTAGGCAGGCTACTGGCTTCATTCTCTATGTGGGAACTTCACCTCTGCAGGTGACTAGAACAGTTGGCTCAATGAACAGCATGTCCTGACATGACCACTCCCCGGGGGTCTGTCTTCTCTTGCTCAGACTTGCTCACCTGCTCTGCTGCCTAATGGCAGCCTGCACTATGGGCTGCTGGGTGCTTGGGAGCTGGTGCTGTGAGCTGTGCTGCCCCGTGTGGTAGTGTTGACCCCACAAACCCCAGTTCTATGTGCAGTCCACCAGAGTGGGCAGTTTTTAGAATTTCTAGGCATTCGGGAGCAGGCGTTTGGGGTGGGACCCTCCTTAAAGTGGTTCTGGGTCATTGTCTTCATCGGGATTTATCTGTGTGTTAGAGTGAAGGTGTGACAGAGGCTGAGATGTCTTGGATATACCCTGGGCTAGGGTGGGAAACAAACACTGCAACTCTGCAAGAAAGTGGCCCCATCTTCTGGTCACCTGTGAAACAGCAGTTATTTAAAAAGAAGAGCCGGGTAGGGGTGGGTGTGAGTGGGAAAGGCAGCCAATAGATGGTCTGCTAGCCTCACTCCTAATACTGGAGGGGCTCTCCAGGACCCTTAAGTACCTCTGTAGCTGCTGCCCCTGCCTCTACTGCAACACAGATCCTGACCCTTGGGGTCAAGGGGACAGCACACCCAAGGGATTAATTCAAACGTGACTTTAGCCATGATCCTTAAACTCTATAAAGGGAGCAATATACTATAGATACCCCCTTCCCCAAAATATATCCAATGACCAAAATAATAATAATAAATTAATAATAATAATAATAATAATAAGCAAGGCAGGACAGGAGGGAGGAAACACAAGAACAAAAACACTGAAAAAGTCAGTTTCACCAATTAGAAATCCACAATGTATTAAAAGAGTTTACACAAGAAAAAAGATGAGGGCTGGCCGAGTGGCGCGTTCGTTAAGAGCTGGTTTTGGGATGCCAACGGCCCGGGTTTGGATCCCGCATGTGAGGACCAGTGACACTGCCCTCTACAGCTGGCAGCAGCTCCACCTGGAGCTGGGCTGTGTGAGCCTCGGCGACGGTGTGGGCTGCAGCCCCTGCTGCAGTGGGCTGCCGTGGGCTGCAGTGGGTAGCCGGCAGCCAGTGTGAGTGGCCTGCGGCCAGCGTGGGCTGCCGATGGCCGCGGTGAGCCACCAGCCAGAGGCTGGCGACCGATCTGCCTCGTCCGGGAAGAGCGCGGTGACAGTGCCAACGTGGGCCGGTGAGGCGGCGTCCTCCGCAGGTAGACTAAAGAACAGAAGGACAGCAGCTTGTCTGTTCTCCTTCCCCAAGTTCCCGGCGCTGTTCCCCTCCCCCAATTCCCCAATAAAATCTTTAAAAAAAAAAAAAGAAAGAAAGAAAAAAGATGAAAAGTCACTGCTTGGCTTTGAGGCCTCTACAACAAAGATTCTGAATTAATTTTGCTATCTGCTGTAATGAACTAATTCAGAAACCTTCATAAAAGTAATCAATACTGGGACTCAAATTGCAGTTATATCTGGGATCCCACTAAATGTAGTCATGGTACCCCAATTATCTTTTTTTTTAATTTATTTTTTATCAGTTTCAGGTGTACAAAGCAACGTAATAGTTAGATATTTAACCCCCTCTAAACCCATCCCCCAAGCTACTACCCTTCTGACAACCTACATAGCTATTATAATACCATTGACTATCTTCTCTATGTTGTACTCCACATCCTGTGACTATATATAATTATATATTTAGTTACAGTTGACATTCAATATTATTCTACTTCAGCTTCAGATATATAGCACATTGGACACAGTCTCTGAAATGATCCCCCGATAATTCCAGTGTCCATCTGACACCTTACATGGTCTTTACAACATTGTTGATTATATTCCCCATAATTGACTACCAATTTGTATTTTTTTTTTTAAGATTTTATTGGAGAATTGGGGGAGGGGCACAGACAAGTTGCTGTCCTTTTGTTCTTCAGTCTAGTTGTGGAGGACATGGCTTCACTAGCCCATGTTGGTATTGTGATCATTGCGATCTCCCCAGCTGAGGCAGATTAGTCACCTGCCATTGGACGGCTGTTCACACTGGCTACCAGCTACTCACGGTAGTTCATGGCAGCCCACTGCAGCAGAGGCTGCAACCATCACCTTCGCCAGTGATTCACTGCAGACCAGCCCCAGGTCAAGCTGTTGTTCACCATCTTAGCTGTCACTGGCCCTCATATGTGAGACCTGAACCAGAGACCTGCTGCTCAGAGCTGGAGTCCCAAGCCAACTCTTAACCAACACGCCACTTGACCAGCCCCCAATCTGTATTTCTTAATACTTTGACCTTTTTCACGTTGCCCCCAACTCTGTTGGTACCCCAATAATCTTAAAGGCGTTACTCAATATCCTATAGAGGACAAATAGATATCCTGTTAGTGGGAATGTAATATGATATAACCTGTTTAGAAAACAGTATGTCAGTTCCTCCCAAATTAATTTAAAAGGATGCATTTTTTTCTTGAAGAACTTTCTGTAGTGACACAATGTTCTAAATGTTGAGTTGTACCCTTTAAAATTTAGAATTTATGGGCGGCTGGATGGCTCAGTTGATTAGGGCATGTGCTCTTTTTTTTTTTTTGAAGATTTTATTAGGGAATTGGCAGAGGGGAACAGCGTTGGGGAATCGGGGAAGGGGAACAGACAAGTTGCTGTCTTTTTGTTCTTCAGTTTAGTTGCGGAGGATGTTGCTTCACTGTTGGTATCATCATTGCGCTCTTCCCGGATGAGGCAGATCGGTCGCTGGCCTCTGAGTGTCGCTCACCGCGGCTATTGGCAGCTCACGCTGGCTGCCAGCCACTCACACTGGCTGCGGGCCACTCACTGTAGCCTATGGCAGCCCACTGCAGCAGGGGCTGCAGCCCACACCATCACCGGGGCTCGCACAGCCCAGCTCCAGGTGGAGCTGTTGTTAGCTGTAGAGGGCAGTGTCACTGGCCCTCATGTGGGATCCGAACCGGGGCCGCTGGCATCCCAAAACCAGCGCTTAACCAATGCGCCACTCGGCCGGCCCTAGGGCACATGCTCTTAACAACAAGGTTGCCGGTTCGACTCCCGCATGGGATGGTAGGCTGCATCCCCTGCAACTAGATTGGAAAAAAAAATCGGCTATTGGACTTGGAGCTGAGCTGCGTCCTCCACAACTAAGATTGAAGGAAGGAACTTGACTTGGAGCTGATGGGTCCTGGGAAAACCCACTGTCCCCCAATAAGATTTTTTTTTTTATTAAAAATAAATAAAAAATAAAATACATAAAATTTAGAATTTATTGTCTTTTTTTCAAATGATCGTCATATGTCTTCACTTAACATTTCTTAGCAACTGAGAAGTGTCATTCTTCTCACCTAGTCATGAAGGTGAACAAGTAGTATTTAGGAGTGAAGGTTGATAACATAATGTCTTTTCTGCCAGTGCTTCTGGTGAAGTCAGTGAATAAGCTTATAATGGCTCTTACTGGCTGTTACTCCCTTTTAGTTAGAATAGGATTTAAAATTTCACTTAGTGTTTTTTGTACCTACTATGCCCCAGGTGCTGGAAATAGGAGACTTCCCCCACCCAATGATTCAAAATTTAACCTGTGTGAGAAGTGGTGCCCTACCTCCAGATAGATCTTAACTTTGTCTTTTTAAAACATCTCCTTTTCCCATTTCTACCTGCCTTCTGCAACCACCATTCTGTTGTGTGTATCTGTGAGCTTTTTGTTTGTTTTAGATTTCACATGTTAGAGAGATTATATGGTATTTGTCTTTCTCTAACGACTTATTTCACTTAACATAATACCCTCGAGTTTCATCCATGTTGTTACAATACCCTGAAGGTTCATCCATGTTGTGACAAATGGCAAGATTTTGTTCTTTCTATGGCTGAATAACATTCCGTATATATTACTACAATTATTTTCTTTATTCAACCATCTATGGACACTTAGGTTGTTTCCATATCTTTGCTGTTGTAAAGATATATACATATCCATGCTGTAATCACATGGGTGTGTATACATCTTTTTGAGTTACTGTTTTTGTTTTCTTTGGATATACCAAGAGGTGGAATTGCTGGATGATATGGTAATTCTATTTTTAATTTTTTGAGAAACCTCCATAGGGTTTTTCATAGGGGCCATCCCAATTTACATTCCTATCAATAGTTAATGATTCCCTTTTCTCTACAATCTCACCAACACTTATTTCTTGTCTTTTTGATAAAACCCATTATCACAGGTGTGAGGTAGTTCTCATTGTGGTTTTGGTTTGCATTTCTCTGATAATTAAAGATTTTGAACATCTTTTCATGTACCTGTTGCCATCTCTATGACTTCTTTGGGAAAATATTTATTGAGATGTTCTGGGGGTTTTTTAAATCAGATTGTTTGGTTTTGGCTATTAAGCTGTTTGAGTTTTTTTGTAGATTTTGGATATTAACCTTTATTCATATATATGATTTGTAAGTATGTATTTTCTTTCATTGAGTAGGTTGCATTTTTATTTTGTTGATAAAAGGTTTTCCTTGTGCAGAAGCTTTTTAGTTTGATGTAGTCCACTTGTTTATTTTTGCTTTTGTTGCCTTTGCTTTTAGTGTCAGATACAGAAAATTGTTACCAAGACCCATGTCAAGGAGCTTATAGCCTATGAATTCTAAAAGTTTTATGGTTTGGGGGATCAAGTCTTTAATACATTTGAGTTGATTTTTGTGTACGGGGTAAGTTAGTGGTTCAGTTTTATTCTTTTGTATGTGTCTGTCCCGTTTTCCCAAAAACATGTATTTGAAGAGACTGTTTTTTAACATTGTATATTTTTGGCCCCTTTGTTGTGAATTAATTGACCATGTATGTGTGGGATTATTTGTACTTTGTAATATAGTTTGAAATCAGGGAGTGTGGTACAACTCTCTTTGTTTTTTTGTTTTCTTATGGGTTCCTCCCCTCCCTCCCCGCTATTTTGGATCTTTTGTGGTTCCATTCAAATTTTCGGGTTGAATCTGTAAACTGCTTTGGGTTTGTGTGTATTTTAACAATATTAATTCTTCCAATCCATGAATATGGACTGTTTTTCCAGTTATTTGTCTTCTCTGCATTTGTTTAACTAAAAGTAATGTATTGTAGTTTTTTGTTTGTTTTTTGTTTTTTTTGAGGGCAGTGTCACTGGCCCTCATGTGGGACCAGAACTGGGGCCGCTGGCATCCCAAGCCAGTGCTTAACCACCACACCACTCGGCCGGCCCTGTAGTTTTCAGTATACATTCAGTATACATGTCTTTTAACCGCTTTGGTTAAATTTATTCCTCAGTATTTTATTTTTGGTGAAATTGTAAATGGGATTGTTTTCATAATTTTTCTTGATCATAGTCCATTATTAATGCATAGAAATGCAACAGATATTTGTATATTTTGTACTCTTCAACTTTCCTGAATTAGTTTATCATTTCTATCAGATTTTTGCTGGAGTTTTAACTATTTTGTATATATAATAACATGTCATCTGCAGGTAGTGACAGCTTCCTTTCCAATTTGGATGCCTTTCTTTTCTTGCCTAATTACTCTCACTAGGACTTAAAATATTAAGTCACCAAAGTGGGCATCTTTGTCTTCTTCCTGATCTTAGTGTAAAAGCTTTCAGTTTTTTATCATTGAGTATGTTATCTGTGGCCTTATCCTTTGTTGATTAGGATGTTAGCTGTGAGCTTATCATATATGGTCTTTATTGCTTTGAGGTACGTTCCTCCATACTTACTTTTTTGAGAGCTTTTTTACAGAAATGGGTATTGAATTTTGTCATATTCTTTTCCTGCTATTATTGAGATGATTTTTATTCTTCATTTTGTTAATGTGGTGTATCATGGTTGATTTGTGTAATGTTGGACCATCCTTGTATCCCTGAAATAAATCCCACAATCATGATGTATAATTTTGATCATGATGTATAATGTATTCTTGAATTTGGTTTGCTAACATTTTGTTGAGTGTTTGCATCTATGTTCATCAGGGATATTACATATAAATTTTTTTGCTTTTCATGTCCTTATCTTGTTTTAGTATTGGGTAGTGCTGGTCTCATAACATGAGTTTGGAAGAATTCTCTCCTTGTCCATTTTTGGAAGAGTTTTATAAAGATTGGTATTAATTCTTTTTTGACTGTTTGGTGTAGAATTCACCAGTGATGCCCCAATGAAGCCATCTGGACCTCGACTTTTGTTTTTGGGGAGATGTCTAATTCTCATTCAATCTCCTTTCTAGTAATTTGTCTGTTCAGATGTTTTAATTATTCATGATTCAGTCTTGGTATATTGTATGTTTCTAGGAGTTTATTCATTTGTAATTGGTTGTCCAAATTGTTTACATATAATTGTTCATAGTAGTCTCTTATGATCTTTTGTATTTCTGTGGTATCAGTTTTTACTTATGTTTCACTTCTGATTTTATTAATTTCAGTCCTCTTTTTTGGTGAGTCTGGCCAAAGGTTTGTCAACTTTTTTTATCTTTTCAAAGAATCAAATCTTAATGTTATTGATTTTTTTTTCTATTGTCTGGAATTCACTGTTAGGTATATACACAAAAAAATGAAAATATATGTTCAAACAAAATCTTGTACATGAAAGTTTATTGCAGCATTATTCAGAATAGCCAAAAACTGGAAACAAACCAAATGTTTACAACAGATGAATAAACACAATGTACTTTATTCATAAAATGCAATATTATTTGGCTATAAAAGCAAATGAAGTATGCATACATGCTACTATGTGGATGTTCCTTGAAAAACTTATGCTAAGTGCCTGAAGTCAATTACAAAGACAACCTATTATATGATTCCATTCATATATAAATCCAGAATAGAGAAATCTATAGACACAGCAAGATTAGAGGTTGCCTAGGACTGTGGCTTGGAGGTGGAGGATGGAAAGATGAAGAAGTGATAGCTAAAGGGTACAGGGATTTCTTTTGAGACAATGAAAATGTTCAAAAATTGTGATAACTGCACGTATATGTGAATATACTGAAAACCAATGAATGAATTGTACCCATTAAAGGGATTCATTGTATGGTGTGTGTATTGTATCTTAATAAAGCTGTTTAAATTTTAAAAAATGCACAAGGATATTTGAACCAATGTGGTAGTTTATTGAGTTTTCAGTTACATTCAACATTTTCAAAATCTTACTATTTTTTTCCTTATTATGGTGAAAATAGAAATTCCGTTGCTATAGGGGTATCATAGCCATTTACATTTCAAAATCTCTTAAGGGGGCCGGCCGAGTGGCGCAGTGATTAAGCGCTGTCTTGGGAAGCCAGCGGCCTCGGTTCTCGTCCCATATATGAGGGCCAGTGACACTGCCCTCAAAAAAAAAAAAAAACTCCTAAGATCACAGTCAAAAACTATCTAAAATAAATTTTCTTCTAGTGTAAAATGTACACCCGTGAGTTTTGTTGAACACATCTCACAGCTTACTGATGGTCGAAGAGTGCCTGTGCCCATGTGGCTCTGTGGGGTTCAAATTTCTCTGCAGAACCCGGTACGTAGGAGGTCGTGGGACTCTTTAGCTAAAGTACCACATTTGCGGAGGTGGAGAAGGGATGGGTAGGAGGCTCAACGCTGTCAACATGGATCAACATGGAACCAAACTCTTTATTACACATGGTGAGGTCAGTTTTAAATAGGTTTGTAAACAAACGTCACAGTTCCATGAGTGGCCTCGCAGCCTGTGCCAGCCGCAGCCCCAGGCAGGACCGCTCACCATCTGGTCCTGGCCTGGACTGGCTGTCCTTCTTGCTCTGCACAAGGGCATCGCTCCACCTGGAAACCTTCCCTGGAATTCCCTTCGCACATCTATGTTACCACATACAGAAAGAGGAGCAGGAAGACAACAGTATCCCTCTAGGTCCACGAACAAGATTTGTTTAAAAGCCAACGTCCTTGGAGGAGCAGGTCCTGCCCACCAGCAAAAACTGGTTCCGTTAAGCCTTCTGACCTCACCCTGTTGTCACTCAGGAATAACGGAGGCGGGTCCTTGCGAACTGTCCAATCGAGCGCAAGTAGGTGGGGTGACACTCAGCAAACCTTGAGGATGCCCCTGGCTACGCTGAATTTCGAGTCTCACCTGCACTTTATGACCCAGGTGTCTGCTGTAGTGTCAGTCCTTTTGTGACCAGCACTAGCCGCAGGTGCCTCAGGAACGATGCTGGGGGACCTTGCAAACCGGGAAATGGTGAGTGTGCGGGACCAGGGTGGGAAGAAAGAGACCGCTGGCTAATTGGAACCAGCAGATACAGGACCACGCTTCCCCACGGTCAAGTCTCAAGTCTGCGGACCTGAGTCCACTCCCCTCCCCCACCTTGAACTTCTGTCCCCTGCAGCATACACAGTGGGGCCTGTGCCAGCAGCTGGAACCGCAGGTGTCCTATCCGGTCACTACGTGCTGCGATTTGGCCCCTCTGGGCAGCTCTGCACCCAGAGCTCCTCCTGCACGCAGAGCTTCTCCTCTCCCCAGATTGTGGTTACCATCAGGAGGGCCATCAGGAGACAGTCCTGACTTGGTCTCTGGGGTTTGTGCGTATGAGGAGCTGTGGGATTCCCAGTTCTCCCTTTCTCCCCAGGGGGAATCCGTTTTGTCCTGAGTTTTCTAAATGTTTAAACTTGGCCTCAATTTTACAACCCTGCCCTCCATCCCACTCAGCTCTTCCTAGAGTTTGTAATAAATCCCTAAATTTTCAGATTTCAGCCTGCATCTGAAATACCACCTTCCCGGCGTCTCCAATTCACAGCATCATCAAGTATTTGTACCCCATGGTGTATTTCAAACAAATGCAGTATTAATTATTTATCAGTTTCCCACCTTCAATAGATGCCTCATTTTAAAGATTTAATTTTTTACCAGTCGTTCTTTTATGTGAGAAGAAAGCCAAGAATAACCACCTGGAATATGTTGTATGAAATCCCCGTTCCTCTCCCCCAGGACCTTCCCTGGGCACAGACATCCTGTGGGAAGTCCTTGGGTGGAGGCTCCTCTTTGAAACTTTCTTGGGTGTTATGTATTGTCACACTGCCCCTCTGTTTGTAAAATTCCCCTGGCCAAGAAAGCGAAGAAAGAGGCTGACAACTCTAGCATTACATCAAGAGTTTATTAAGGGAACCTACATTGAGGCATTTCTTGGGTGTAGGCAAGACCATGTGGATATCCTGCCATGCTCTGCATGGCATTATTATATAGA
The DNA here is from genome assembly GCA_033961575.1 of Aselliscus stoliczkanus. Classification (NCBI taxonomy): domain Eukaryota; kingdom Metazoa; phylum Chordata; class Mammalia; order Chiroptera; family Hipposideridae; genus Aselliscus; species Aselliscus stoliczkanus. The sequence continues at coordinate 9,900,870 of CM066735.1, read as the reverse complement.
ATAAGGCCAAAAGGATTGGTGTACTGATGCTTGACCCACCCCAGATTAGGGTAAAACACCTTAAATACTTGCCCTGCGGCAGGGGAGGGGGTCTATCAAACAGTGTCTGAGGGGATTTAGAAGAGCAGTCTCTTTTCTGGCCAGATTTTTTTTTTTTTAAACTTTATTTGGGAACAGTGTGTTTCTTCCAGGACCCATCAGCTCCAAGTAAAGTCATTGTTTTCAATCTAGTTGTGGAGGGCGCAGCTGAGCTCCAAGTCCAATCATTGTCTTTAATCTAGTCGTGGAGGGTGAGCTCACTTGCCCATGTGGGAATCGAACCAGCAACCTTGGTGTCACAAGCACCATGCTCTAACCCACTGAGCCAACCGGCCACCCTCTGGCCAGATTTAACTTGTGTGTCCAACAGCACTCATGTCTTGGTAGAGTCTCCTCCACAACTTCCCTGTATTTGTCACCTTGCAAAGATTTAGTCACTTTTCTTAAGTCTCCATTTTTCAACAAACTTTGAGAGGCCTCCCAGGCTTCAGTTCTCACAGTGAGAAAACTCAGCTGGATTTAGTATAAGATTCTACCAAATTGAAGTCTCCAATTCATGGCACCCTAACAGAGAACTTAGAATCCTGACTTTCACAGATTTTCTCAGTGTGCACAAATTACACTCCAAGCACACCTGCACTGGATGCAAAACTCCTACCTATGTCTAGAACAGGCCCGGGCGACCAAAACTAAACCAGAGAAAGGGTATCACTGCCCTCCCTCACATGCACGTGCACCCCCAACTCTCCAGGGCTATAGCTTTTCTCGGTATAGAGGGCTAATACCAGAGGGCTCCACAGGGCCCTTAAGTATCTACTAGTGCTATCATGGCCTCTATTGCAGCCCAGACCCTGACCCTTGGGGTTCAGGGGACAACAGCCAGGGTACCCTTGTGGCAGACCCAAGGGAATGGTTCAAGCTAACTCAAGTATGAGGTCCTTAAATTCTATAAAGCTACCAGTTGTCATGGGGCAGGCTCCTAACCCTCATGGCACTGGTTAGAGGCTCTTTGAAAGAAAAAATATATAAATACCAAGGTAGAGAGGACACCTGTTCATTGACATATATTCAGTGACCAAAAACACAGAATAGGGAAGGACAGGAGGGAGAGAACAAAAGCAAAAATACTGAGAAAAAGGACCACAATTTGATCCAAATGGAAATCCAAAGTATCCAAAGTATACTCAAAGAATTACACAACAGAAAAAAATCAAGAGGCACTGTTTTATTTGGGAACCTCTATAAGCCGGGTTCTGAATGAATTTTGCCATGTGCTATAATGCCCAAAACTTGTATGTAAGTGTTCAATACTAAGTCTCCAATTACAGTTGTTCCAGGATCACACTAACTGTAACCAAGATAACTATGGTAATGCTAGAGGGATTACTACATATAAAATAGGGACAAATGTATATGTTCACCTTAACCATCAGACATTTCTTCTCTTGCCTGAATTACACTTGGTCTTAGTACCCATTGTCCTGAAGTATCCCCTAGTGGACAGGGAAGCTCTGAACCAATGATTCATATGCTAAAATTAAGTCTTTCCCACTTCCAAATTGATTCACAAAAAGGTACCCCACAGACCTTACCTGCCCCCCCAGTTTAATTACATAATATAGCTGAATTTAAATTAAACAGAGCCATGAAAGATTGAAAGCCATTATATACTAAGTTAGTGAAGAGGTGATTATCCCCAATGCATTGTGTGGTTTTTTTTAAACAGCTGAATTTGGCCTGTTCTTAAACCTGGAAAGAAGGAATGACACCTCACAGTGGACTACCGCAACCCAGAGGCTGTGGTCACACCAAATAAGCCACTTTTCTCTGTCCCCAACATTATGGAAATTACTTACTCCATCCACTCAGCAATGGATACACATTCTGGTCTGCTCAGCGCCGGTCAGCAGCCTCTCAGCTGTGGTTGGCCTTCACCTCTGAAGGCACATGACACAGCTTTACCTGGTTCCCCTTCAGCACCATTACCACTGCACAGTCTCTGAAGGCAGGATCTGAGCTGCATTTACCTTGCTCCAGGAGAACAGGTATGACATGACATTCATGATGTTCTCCTTGATGGACACTATTTGACATTCAGGACCTACATACATTGGGAAAAGCTCTGAAAAAGTGGATGGGCCATTGCCCCAAATATTATGAGGCTCTGACCCCTTGATTACATTATAAAAATTTATTTAATAAACAGATCTCTCCTTTCCTGACACTTTTCAGCAACCACAACACTGTCTATCTTTTAGTGTTTGGGAGGCAACATATTCCTGGTTTACAAATTTTACTTGATCTAATTTAATTCATTACTTGCAATTACAAACTGCCCCACCTTGAATTGGCACTCCTACCATAAAAAGCTCTAGACTGTTTGAGGTGCCATACGACAGGCACACCTGGTAGTGTCCTCAGAGACTCCTTCACTATAAGGTTTCATGGACCACCTCTCACACTTCCTGCAGTTACTCATGATAGCCTTCCGTTATAATTTCTGTCTCCTCCTTAGTTATGTTGACTAGATGCTTGTCAATTTTATTAATCATATCAGAGAATCAGCTCTTTTTTTGGTTGCAATTTTTTTCCCCAAAAAATAAGGGTTTATTTATTTTATTTTATTTATTTTTTTAACTTCATTAGGAAACAGTATGATTTTCCCAGGACCCATCAACTCCAAGTCAAGTTGTTGTCCTTCAACCTTAGTTGTGGCAGGCACAGCTCAGCTCCAATCCCAGTCACTGTTTTCAATCTAGTTGCGAGGGGCACAGCCCACCATCCCATGCAGGAGTCGATCTGGCAACCTTGATAAGAGCACATGCTCTAACCAACTGAGCCATCCAGCCACCCATCAACAGCTCAGCTCAAGGTGCTATGTTCAGTCTTAGTTCCACAATTACATTGATTTCTTATTTTATTACTTCTTCTATTTTGCTTATTATGGGTTTTATTAGCTCTGTGTGGTTTCCTAAGGTAGATGCTTACATTATTGATTATGCATCTTTCTCTTTTAATTAAAAAGAAATTTCATTTACAGCTGACATTCAATATTAGATTAGTTTCAGGTGTATACCATAGTGGTTGGATATTTACATAACCTACAAAGTAATCCCCCTGATATGTCTAGTACCACCTGGCACTATACATAGTTATTACAATGTTATTGACTATATTCACTATGCTGTACTTTACATCCCCATGACTATTTTATAGCTGCCAATTTGTACTTCTTAATCCCTTCACCTTTTTCACCCAGCATCCCCAAACCCCCTTCCATTTAATAACCATCAGTTTGTTCTCTGTATGTGTTTGTTTCTTGTTTTGTTTATCCATTTTTTTAGATTTCACATATAAGTGAAATGATATGGTATTTGTCTTTCTCTGACTTACTTCACTTAGCATAATACCCTCTATGCCCATGCATGTTGTCACAAATTGTAAGATTTCATCCTTTTTGTAGGTGACTAATACTCCATTGTATATATGTACCACATATCCAATCATCTACCGATGGACACTTAGTTGCTTCCATATCTTAGCTATTGTAAATAATGCTGCAGTGAACATAGGGATGGATATATCTTTTCGAATTAGTGTTTTGGATTTCTTTAGATAAATACCCAGGTGTGGGATTTCTCAGTCATATGGTAGTACTATTTTTAATTTTTTGAGGAACCTCCGTACTGTTTTCCATAGTTTCTGCTCCAATTTGGAATCCCGCTAACAGTGCACCAGGCTTCCTTTTTTCCACATCCTCATCAACACTTGTTTATTGATTTATTGGTGATAGCCATTCTGACAGGTGTGAGGTGATGTCTCATTCTGGCTTTAATTTCCATTTCTCTGATGGTTAGTGATGTCTATTGACCATTGTATGTCCTCTTTGGAGAAATGTCTGTTCCCATCCTAGGCCCAATTTTTATTCGGATTGTTTATTTGTTTGGTGTTAAGTTGTATGAGTTCTTTATATATTTTAGATATTAACCCCTTATCAGATGTATCATTGGTGAGTATCTTCTCCCATTCAGTAGGTTGTCTTTTCATTTTATGATGGTTTTTCTTCACTGTGTAAAGACATTTTAGTTTGATGTAGTCCCATTTGTTTACTTTTTCTTTTGTTTCCCTCTCCTGAGAAGACATATCTAAAAAAATATTGCTAAGCGTGATGTCAGAATTTACCGCCTATGTTTTCTTCTAGAAGTTTTATGGTTTTGGGTCTTACATTTAAGTCATAAATTCATTTTGAGTTTATTCTTGTATATGGTGTAAGAAGGTGGCCTAGTTTCATTTTTTTGCATGTATCTGTCCAGTTTTTCCAACACCATTTATTGAATAGACTGTCTTTGCCCCATTGTATATTCTTACCTCCTTTGTCATAGATTAATTGACTATATAGGTGTGGGTTTATTTCTGGGTTCTCTATTCTGTTCCATTGATCTAGGTATCTTTATGTCAGTACCATGCTGGTGGTGGTGGTGGTTGTTGTTGTTGTTGTTGTTTATTAGCTGACCCATCCTGCCATCTGTTGGCAGCTTAGCGGCAGCTCAGCTCAGACTGGGCATCAAACTGCTGTTGCTCAGAGCTCAGCTCGCACTGTTGAGCAAGCTCTTAACCAACTAAGCCACTCGGCCGGCCCTGTTGTTGTTGTTGTTGTTGTTGTTGTTGTTGTTGTTGTTTTTAGTGGCTTAAAACAATTTATTATCTTAGAGTTCTGGAGGTCAGAAGTCTAAAATGGGCCAGCAGCCTTCCAAGAACTCTCTTCTAAGAGCTGTAGGGGAGAATCTTGCCATTTGCAATTACTAGAGGCTGTTTACATTGCATAGCTCATGGCCACCACATCACATCTCCTTGTCTTCATTCTGGCTTCCCTCTAAATCACTAGTACCATACTGTTTTGATTACTATAGCCTTGTAATACAGTTTGGTATCAGGTATTTGTGATACCTCCAACTTTGTTCTTCTTTCTCAAGATTGCTGTGGCTATTCAAGGTCTTTTGTGGTTCCGTGTAAATTTTAGGATTATTTGTTCCAGTTCTGTGAAAAGTGCTGTTGGTATTTTGATAGGGGTTGCAGTAAATCTATAGATTTCTTTGAGTCATACGGACATTTTAGTGCTGTTAATTCTTCCTATCCAATAGCACAGTATATGCTTCCATTTATTTGTATCTTCTTCAATTTCTTTTTCCAATGTCATAAAGTTTTCCACGTACAGGTCTTTTACAAATTCCTTGGTTAAATATATCCCTAGATATATTTTTTTATGCAGTTGTAAATGGTATTGTTTTCTTAATTTCTCTGACAGTTTGTTATTTTTAGGTTGTTGGAAAAGTCATGATGCATTTTTGCAACAAAAAACATAGAAAAAATATGTCGTGATTTTTCCAACAACCCAGTAGTTTAAAAAATGCAACCAATTTTTGAATATTTTGTATCCTGCTACATTACAAAATACATTTATCAGTTCTAATAGTTTTTTTATGGATCTTTAGGGTTCTTTCTATTGGGTCGTCAGAAAAGTTATGATGCATTTTTGCAATGAAAACCATAGAAAAATATGTCATGACTTTTCCCACAACCCAATAGTATTATGTCATCTACAAATAATGACAATTTTGTTTCTTCCTTTCCATTTTTTTTTTTTTTTGGTCTGATTGCTATGGTAAAGACTTCTAATATTATGTTGAATAAAAATGGTGAAAGTGGACATCCTTGTTTTGTTCCTTAAAGAAGAATGCTTTTAGCTTTTCACCATTGAATATGTTAGCTGTGGATTTGTCATACATGGACTTTATTATGTTGAGGTATGGTCCTTCTGTTCTCACTTGGTTGAGAGTTTTTATCATAAATGGATGTTGGATTTGTCAAATGCTTTTTCTGCATCTACTGATATAATCATGATTTTTATACTTCATTTTGTTTATGTGGTATATCACGTTAATTGATTTGTGGATATTAAACCAATTTTACATACAAGGACAAAATCCTATGTATTGCTGAATTCAGTTTGCTAATATTTTGTTAAGGATTTTTGCATCTATGTTCATCGGAGATATTAGCCTGTAATGTCTCTCTTTATCTTGTTTAACCCATTCATTGGGGTGGGTTTTTTTTGTTGTTGTTTTTTAAACATTTATCCTTTACTATATAGACAAGGCACTTTTTTAAAAAAGATTTTATTGGGGAATTAGGGGAGGGCAACAGTGTTGGGGAATTGGGGGAGGGGAACAGCCAAATTGTTTTCCTTCATCTTAGTTTTGGAGGGCCCAGCAAGCTCAGCTCCAAGTCTAGTCACGCTTGCTCAGTGCAAGGTGCTGTGTTCAGTTAGTTGCGGATGGGTGTAGCCACCATCCCATGCGAGAGTCCAACCGGCAGCCTTGTTGCTAAGAGTGCACACTCTATCCACCGAGCCATCCGGGCAGCAGCTCAGCTCAAGGTGCCGCACCCAGCCTTAGTTGTGGGTGGGCGTAGCCACCATCAAACAGGCAACTTTATTGTTACACCAGCTGAGCCATCCTGCCACCTGTTGGCAGCTCAGCGACAGCTCAGCTCAGCTCAGTCTCAACATCACTGGTCCATGTGGGAATCGAACCAGCGACCCTATTGCTCAGAACTCGCACTCTTGAGCAAGCTCTTAACCAGCTTAGCCACTCATCCGGCCCCCATTCATTGTTTAGTAGCTTGTCCTTTAGCCTCCATGTGTTTGTGTGTTTTTCAATTTTCTTCTGGTAATTGATTTATAGTTTCATACCATTCTGCTCACAGAACATGTTTGATACGATTTCAGTCTCCTAAATATATTGAGATTTGTTTTGTTGCCTAACATGTAGTCTTCCTGGAAAATGTTACATGTGCACTTGAAAAGAATGTATATTTTGCTGCTTGGGATGAAATATCCATTAAATCCATTTGGTCTAATGTGTCATTTAAGGCTGCTGTTTCTTTGTTAATTTTCTGTCTGGATGATCTATCCATTGATGTCAATGGAGTGTTAATGTCCCCTACTATGACTGTATTACTGTTGATCTCTCCCTTTATGCCTGTCAATATTTGCTTTATATATTTAGGTGCTTCCATGTTGGGTGCATACATTTTTACCAAGGTTATAGTCTCTTGTTGAATTCATCCCTTTATCAGTATGTAATGTCTCTTCTCTCTTACACCCTTTGTTTTGAAGTCTCTTTTGGCTGATCTAAGTATTGCTACTCCAGCTTTTTGTTTGTTTGTTGGTTGGTTGGTTGGTTGGTTTCCATTTGCATGAAATATCTTTTTTCATTCCTTTACTTTCAGCCTGTGCATGTCCTTCAATCTGAAGTGGGTCTCTTGTAGGCAGCATAAGTATGGGTCTTCTTTTCTTATCCATTCAAGCACCCTATATCTTTTGATTGGAGCATTTAATCCATTTACATTGAAGATAATAATTATTATTATTTTTGAAGATTTTATTTGGGAATTGGGGAAGGGTAACAGTGTTGGGGAATTGGGGAAGTGGAACAGCCAAGTTGTTGTCCTTCAGTCTTAGTTGTGGAGGGCACAGCTAGCTCAGCTCCAAGTCCAGTCGCCATCTGTCTGCCCGTCGACAATTTGCGGCCACTCAGCTAAAGGTGCCACGTTCAATAAGATAATTATTGATAGTATGTGTTTTTGGGGTCTTTTTTTCTTCTTCTTAAAGAAGTCCCACTAACATTCCTTGTAATATTGGTTTGGTGGTAATGAACTCCTTTAGCTTTTTGTTGTCTGGGAGGCTCTTTATCTGTCCTTCAATTCTAAATGATAGCCTTGCTTGTAGGTTCTTGGTTGTAGGTCCTTGCTTTCCATCATTTTTAGTATTTCATGCCAGTCCCTTCTGGCCTGCGGAGTTTCTGTTGAGAAGTCAGCTGACAATCTTATGGGAGCTTCCTTGTAAGTGACTGCTTTTCTCTTGCTTCTTTCTTTTTCTTTTTTTTTTTTTTTATTATTTTTTTGAGGGCAGTTTCACTGGCCCTCATATGTGGGACTGAACCGGGGCCACTGGCTTCCCAAGCCAGCGCTTAACCACCACACCACTCGGCCTGCCCTCTTGCTGCTTTTAAGATCCTCTATTTGTCTTTTAACCTCTGGCATTGTCATTATGATGTGTCTCAGTGTTGGCCTTTTTGGGTTCAACTTGTTTGGTACTCTGCATTTCCTATGTCTATTTCCTTTGCCAGGATAGGGAAGTTTTCAGTCATTCTTTCCTCAAATAGGTTTTCAATCCCTTGCTCTCTCCTTCTGGTTACCCGTATGATGTGAATGTTGGTATGCTTAATGTTGTCCCAGGAGTCTCTTAAACTATCCTAATTTTTTAAATTATTTTTTCTTTTTGCTGTTCTGATTGGGTGTTATCTGCTACCTTGTCTTCCAAATGTTGATTTAATCTTCTGCTTCATGTAATCTGCTGTTGATTCCTTCTAATGTATTCTTTATTCAGTTATTGTAGTCTTCATTTCTGACCTTTTTTTTTTTTCTTTTGAGGGCAGTGTCACTGGTCCTCATATGTGGGAGTGAACCAGGGCCACTGGCTTCCCAAGCCAGCGCTTAACAACCGCGCCACTCGGCCGGCCCCTCTGAACTTCTTTTTTTTAATGATATCTATCTCTTCGTGTAAGTTCTCTCTGAAATTATCTTCCTTCCTAAAGTTCATTGACTGTCCTTATTATCAGTGTTTTCAACTCTGCATCTAGTAGATTGCTTGTCATTATTTTGTTTAGTTCTTTTGTTGGAGTTTTGCCCTGTTCTTTCATTTGGGACATGCTTCTTTGTCTCCTCATCTTGGCTGCCTCTCTGTGTTTGTTTCTATGTTTTAGGTAGGTGGTTGGGTGATGCAGTCTGAAGCTGTCCACCGGGTGTACTGTTTCTGGGGCCTCTTGGGAGGTGCTTTGGTGCAGGCAATGGTCAGTCACTGCCTGAGCTCTGCCAGGGTGGAGCACTTGTTATGAGATACAAAGTGATCTGCAGATGGATGACATTTTTGCTTGGCTCGGAGGTTCCTAGGAGAGGCTAAGTTGAAAAACCAAGGTTGGCTGCCACTAGTGTTGGGCTTGGGGTTGCTTAGAAGGGATATAGGGCATGCTGAGCCCAGACTCTGTTTGGGGGTTTGTGGAACTTTTAGAGATTTTAGGGAAGTGTACAATGCAGACAGAGGCTGGATGCTTTTGAGGAATAGCCACTGAAAGAAGTTCAGGCCTGTGCATGAGTTGGGTGGGGCAGATTCCCAGGGAATCATCAGGATGCATGATCATTGTTACCTAGTTTGATGGAGATTCACATTTGAAGCCTGCCTGCCAGTTGTTTGGGGGAGGGTCCTACAAAGGAACAATGGCGCCCTCCCGTACTTCTGTCTGGCCAGAGCATCCCCTTCACCTGTCATCTTGAAGCCAGAAAATTAAGCTTCTGTATATCCTGGTGCTTTTTGAGTTGCTTCTCCATGTGCTGGCCCCTTAAGAAGAATACCTGGGACTCCAGCAGCTCTCTGTGTCACCCAAACAGAATCCCCACTGATTTTTAGCAAGCAGTAGTGCAGAGCCTGGTGTGAGGCTGGGAACCCTCACTCCTCACTCCACAGCCAAGATATCCCTCCTAATTCTTAACCACTACACGTGGTGTAAGACCAGCCTATTTTGCATTTCCACCTTCTCCTACTAGTGTCATGCGGCTTCTTCTTGTATCCTTAGTTATAGCAGTTCTGTTCAACTTGTCTTCAAGTGGTTCTCAAGGATGGTGGTTTTACAATTTAGTTGTAATTTTGATGTGGTCAGGATGAGAGGAGACAAATATAGTATTTACCTACTCTGCCATGTAGACCAGAAGTCCCATCTTTCTTTTTTCTATTGCATATATTCGATGGCATAAATTTCCCTCTGGGTCTTACCTTTACTACGTCCTACAACCTTTGATAAATTGTATATTTATTTAATGCAAACTGAAATTTCATTTTCTTGAATTCTTTGATCCCATGTATTATTTGGAAGTGTGTTGTTGAATTTCCACATATTTGGAGTTTTTCCAACTTTCTTCCTGTTATTGATTTCTAGATTAATCCTGGTGTGATATGAGAGCATATTTTGTAGGATTTCTGTTCTTTTAAGTTTGTTACAGTGTTTTTTATGTCTCAGAATGTGTTTTGTTCTGGTGAATGTTCCATGAGAACTAGAAAATGTGTACTTTGCTGTTAGTTGCATGAAATATTCTATAGATTACAATTAAATTCAGGGTTTTTGTTTTTGTTTTGTTTTGTTTTGTTTTGTTTTTAGAAGGCAGTGTCACTGGCCCTCATATGTGGGATCCAAACTGGGGCTGCTGGTGTCCCAAACCAGCTCTTAACCACCACGCCACTCGGGCCAGCCCAAATTCAGTTTTTACATCGCGTTAAGTTCCTCTGTGGCCTTGATGATTTTCTTCCTACTGGAATTTATAATTTATGATACAGGGGTGTTGAATCTACAACTATACTAGTGGATTTATCCATTTCTGCTTGCAGTCTATCAGTTTTTGCCTCATATATTTTGCTTCTCTGTTCTTACGCACATACACGTGAAAGATTACTATGCCACTTTGGGGGATGGAATCCCTTACATTATGTAATGTCCCTCTTTATTTCTTAGTTTTTCTTTTTCTCTAATCTACATTGTGTAAAATTCATATGCTTAGGCCAGCTTTGTTTTCCTTAATTTTGGTATAGTACATCCTTATTCCTTTACCTTTCATCTAACTGTGTGTTTATATTTACAGTGACTTTCCTGTATACCACATATAATTGTGATTTTCAAACTCTAATATACAATACTCTATTGAGACCATTAATGATTAAAGTGGTGATTGATTCAGTTGGATTAATATCTACCACACCTGTTATTTTTTCTGTGTGTTGGCTTTGTTTCTTTTTTTTCTTTTCTTTTTTTTTTTTTTTTGAAGGCAGTGTCATTGGCCTTCATGTGGGACCTGAACCGGGGCCGCTGGCTTCCCAAGCCAGCACTTAACCACTGTGCCACTCAGCCGGCCCAGCTTTGTTTCTTTTTGACTTCCACCCTTTTCTGCCTTCTTTGGCGTTAATTGAGCATTTAACCTGATTCTTTGTTTTCCTCCTCTAACATTTTTAGTGGTTGCCCTTGAGTTTTCAGTATACATTTTACAACTAAGCCACACACTATACCACATCACTGGCCATGCGTATGACCATTAAAAATTAGGAGGGATATCTCAGCTGCTGAGGTCCCTTCCAAGGAGCAAGGGGTCCCAGCTCCTCTCCATCCCAGGTTTCCAGTGCTGGGAAGAGAAATCTCCATAGTTGCTGGCTGTGAAAAACAGCAGACATTGTAACTGAGGGAGCCTCAACACAGCTGGAGTCCTGGGCGCTCCTCTTAAAGGGAGCATACATGGACTTAACCACCGACAGAATTGCTGGCTCTGAGCTCCGGTGGTGGAGCAGCAGCTGGAGAGGCAGCAGGGACATATGGGGAGGAACTGAGTTGTCTGGCTACAGGACAGAGGCTGGAGGAGCAGCTTTCTCTTGGATGGAGGAGCTGATGGAGGCTGTTGTTTCTTTGTTGAGCCCTACCCCTTCCTTGGTGCAGGAGCAGGCTGCCTCCATATCTAAGTCTCCATTAGGCTGGCTAACTGTTCATTTGCCATGCCCTGATGATTTGAGACCCTGCCCTGCCCAACTTTGGGGCAATCCAAGCTATTATACTTCCAGTGTCTTTTTTGTACAAACTGCCTGCCTTGGCTCATGCTGGAGACTTTCCTAGGGTCTGCCAAAGGTTGGCAGAACCCAGACAAGCAGCCTCTGGCTTAAGCATGTCCTGTACCTCTGGCTGAGCAGCCCTAATCCCATCACTAGTGGCAGCCAGTCGTGGTTCGGGGCTTGGCTTCTCAAGGCAATTTCAAGCACAGCAGAGGCGGCAGCCATCTGCAGATTTTTTGTGGGTCCTGCCAGGTGGCCCCAGGTGGGGCACACTAAACTGCAGCTGGTCCCCTCCCAAGTAGCCCTGGGGTTGCCGCCCTCAGCAACCAACTTCAAAACAAGCTGGAATATCACCCAGCCACCTCCAAGGATAACACAGCCAAGGGGCAAATTGGGCAGGCAACAGAGCCCTGGTAAGGCAGATCCTCTGTAGGCTCTGTAGGGTCAGCCCCTTCACCACAACTCCTCCAATGTAGTCAAGACGTGTCCTCACAACCAATGAGCCCAAGGGTCAATCCCTCCCATTGATGTGCAAATAGCAACCAAGTCTCAACCACAAGAGGAGGGCACACACAACCCACACAAGTGACTCACCTGGAGTGCACAGCTCAAGTGACTAGGAAGATTGTACCACTGAAACCCCACAGCATTCCTACGACATAAGGCCACTCTAGTAACACCAGGAGACATAGCAGCCCTACCTAATACATAGAAACACAAAGGGAGGCAACCAAAATGGGGAGACAAAGAAACATGTCCCAAATAAAAGAATAGAACAAAGCTCCAGAGAAAGAGCTAAGCAAAATGGAGATAAGTAATCTACCAGATGCAGAGTTCCAAACACTGATTATAAGGATGCTCAGTGATCTCAAGGAGAACCTCAACAAAAAAATAGGAAACATAAAAATGGAGATAGAAAATATAATTAAGAACTAGTCAGAAATAAAGAATACAATAACAGAGCTGAGCTCTGAGCAACGGCGGTTCGATGCCAGCCCAAGCTGAGTTGCCGTTGAGCTGCCACAGGTGGCAGGATGGCTCAGCTAAAAAAAAAAAAAAACCGTAAGGAAAAAAAGAATACAATAACAGATGAAGTATACATTACAGAGAATCAACAGTAGTTTTGATGAAGCAGAGGTTCAAATCAGTGATTTAGAAGATAAGGTAGCACAAAACATGCAGTCAGAATAGCAGAAAGAAAAAATAACTCAAAATATTGAGGAGAGTTTAAGTGGACTCTGGGACAACCTCAAGCATACCAACATTCGCATTATAGGGGTAGCAGAAGTATAAGAGACAAAGCTAGGAATTGAAACCATATTTGAAGAAATAATGCCAGAAAACTTCCCAACCTGGCAAAGGAAATAGATATACAAAGTGTGACAATTCAGTTCGTTAACTCATCCTAGAAAAAGTGCTACATACCTCATTGCTGAATATCACTACAGTCACCTTTGAAGTATTTCTCTTGGGAAGCTATGCACTGACACCAGCACACAGTCCACCCTTCAAAACAATTTTGGAACTTTTTCTGGAATGGCCATCAGAGCTGTCATCATATTACCCTTGATGTCCTGAATGTCATCAAAATGTCTTCCTTTCAATATTTCCTTTATCTTCGGGTAAAGAAAGAAGTAATTGAGAGCCAGATCAGGTGAGTGGAGAGGGTGGGTGTTCCAATACAGTTATTTGTTTACTGGCTATAAACTCCCTCACAGACAGTGCCGTGTGAGCTGGTGCATTGTCATGATGCAAAAGCCATGAATTGTTCACAAAAAAATGCATGAAATTTTCATCTAACCTTTTCATTCAGCCTTTTCAGCACTTCCAAATAGTAAACTTAGTTAACTGTTTGTCTGGTTGGTACAAATTCATCCCTCTGATATCAAAACAAGGTTAGCAACATCGTTTTGACTCTTAATTTGGATTGATGGAACTGTTTTGGTCATGGAGAATTGGCTGACTTCCATTGTGCACTTTGACGCTTTGTTTCAGGGTTGTATTGGTACACCTATGTTTTATCACCAGTAATAACACACCAGTAATAACACAGCCAAAAACATCATCTTGCCTCTCCAAAAGAGCTTTGCAAACTTCGACTCTCCTTTGCTTTTGTTCATTGGTGAGCTCCTTCAGGACCATTTTTGCACCCACCTTTCTCATGCCATGATTTTCAGTTAAGATTTTCCTAACTTTTTCTCTATTGATGTTTGCTTGGTCTGCTATGCTTTTCACAGTCAGGTGATGATTTTCACGCCCAATTTGATGAATTTTTGCAATGTTTTCATCAGTTCTGGCCTCCCTGACCTCTCTTCATCAATGACATGTTCTCTCCCCTCAAAAAAACATTTAATCCATTTGTATACTTCCATTTTCTTTATGGCATTATCCCCATAAACTTGGACTAACATGTCCTTGCTTTCACTTCCACTTTTGCCAAGTTTAACAAGAAACTTAATGTTTTTTCATTGCTCTAATTCAAGCTCAGACATTCTTGGGACAGCACACAAAAACACACAACGACAATAATGAATGCCACTCCATAAGACACTGCCACACATCGACACGAACACAGTTGTAAGACACTGATATACCAAGTTTATGAAATCTTACTGAGCTTTTGTATAGTGTTGCCAATATAAGCACATGGTGGCAAATTCAGACCTAATTGTCAGACCTCATACAAGCCCAGGAAGCACAGACAGTCCCAAACAAGATGAACCCAAAGAGGCCAACACCAAGACACATCATAATTACAATGCCAAAGGTTAAAGACAAAGAAAGAATCTTAAAATCAGCAAGAGAAACGCAGTTATCTACAGGGAAATTTCCTTAAGACTACCACCTGATTTCTCAATAGAAACTTTGCCGGGCTGTCCAAGTGGCTCAGTTGCTTAGAGCGTGAGCTCTGAGCAACAGGGCACCAGCTCGATTCCCACATGGGCCAGTGAATGCTGCGTCCTAGCTGAGCTGTCGCTGTGCTGCTAACAGGTAGCAGAATGGCTCACCTGGTGTAACAACAAGATTGCCTGTTCGATGGTGGGCTACACCAACCTGCAACTAAAACTGAACTCGGCACCTTGAGCTGAGCTGCCGCCCAGATAGTTCAATGGATAGAGCGTACGTCTTAACAACAAGGCTGCCAGGTTCAACTCCCGCACGGGATGGTGGCTACGCCCACCCACAACTAAGACTGAACTCAGCACCTTGAGCTGAGCTGCCTCCCAGATGGCTCAGTGGATAGAGCTTGCGCTCTTAACAACAAATCTGCTGGTTTGACTCCCACATGGGATGGTGGCTACGCCCACCTGCAACTAAGATTGAACACAGCACCTTGAGCTTAGAGGCCACGAGCTGCCAATGAGAAACCAGATGGCGACTGGCGCCCTCCACAACAAAGATCAAAGAACAACAACTTAGCTGGTCCCCTTCCCCAATTTCCCAACACTGTTCCCCTACCCCAATTCCCCAATAAAATCTTCAAAAAAAAAAAAAAGAAAAGAAAAAGAAAGAAAGAAACTTTGCAGGCCAGTAGGGATTAGCAAAAAATATTCAAAGTGATGAAAAGCAAGGACCTACAACCAAGATTACTCTACCCAGCAAGTCTATCACGTAAAATTGAAGGACAGATAAAGAGCTTCCCAGACAAGAAAAAGCTAAAGGAGTTCATCACCACCAAACCTATATTACAAGGAATGTTAGAGGGACTTCTTTAAGATATGAAAAAAAAAATTTTAAATATGAATAATGTCAATAACTATATACTTATCAACAATTACTTTCAATGGAAATGGATTAAGGGCTCCAATCAAAAGATTGGCTAAATGGATAAGAAAACAAGACCCTGACATATGCTGCTTATAAGAGACTCACTTCAGATTGAAAGACACATACACAGACTCTAATTAAAGGGATGGATAAAGATATTTCATGAAAAGGAAACAAACAAACAAAAAAGCCAGGGTAACAATACTTCTACTAGACAAAATAGACTTTAAAACAAAAACTCTTAACAAGAGACACAGGATTTAGTAATCCCACTTCTGGGTATTTATCCAAACAAAATCAAAATGCTACTTTGAGGAACGTGCTCATCTATATGTTCATTTCAGTATTGTTTGCATAAGCCAAGATATGAAGGCAACCTGGATGTCCTTGAATGGATATAGAAGATGTGGTACATATATACAATGGAATATTACTCAGCTGTAAAAAAGGAACAAAATCTTGCCATCTGCAACACCATGGATGGACACAGAGGATGTTGTCCTGAGTGTAGTATGTCAGACAGTGAAAGACAAATGTCATATGATTTCACTTATAAGTGGAATCTAAAGAACAAAATAAAAAAAATGGAACAGAAACAAACTCATAGATACAGAGAACATTTTTATGGTTGCCAGATGGGAGGGGGTTTAGGGTAGGTGAAAAGGGGAAGGGATTGGGCCGGCCGAGTGGCGCATTGGTTAAGCGCTGGTTTTGGGATGCCAGCGACCCCGGTTCGGATCCCACATGAGGGCCAGTGACACTGCCCTCTACAGCTAACAACAGCTCCACCTGGAGCTGGGCTGTGCGAGCCCCGGGGATGGTGTGGGCTGCAGCCCCTGCTGCAGTGGGCTGCCATAGGCTACAGTGAGTGGCCCGCAGCCAGCGTGAGCGGCTGGCAGCCAAGCATGAGCTGCCGATAACCGCGGTGAGCGACATCCAGAGGCCAGCGACCGATCTGCCTCATCCGGGAAGAGCACAATGACGATACCAACAGTGAAGCAACATCCTCCGCAACTAAACTGAGGAACAAAAAGACAGCAACTTGTCTGTTCCCCTTCCCCGATTCCCCAACGCTGTTCCCCTCCGCCAATTCCCCAATAAAAAAAAGAAAAAAAAAAGAAAAGGGGAAGGGATTAAGAAATACAAATTGGTTGTTACACAGTAGTCATGGGGATTTAGAGTATAGTATGAGGAATATAGTTGATAATATTGAAATGAATACATATGGTGTCAGATGGGTATTAGATTTACTGGGGTGATAGATGGGAAGGGGATTGGGCAGGCTGAAAAAGATGAAGGGATTAAGAGATACAAATTGGTAGTTACAAAATAGTCATGGGGATGTAAAGTATAGGGAATATAATCAATAGTATGGTAATAATTATAGTGCCAGGTGGGTACTAGCAGGGGGATTACTTCCTAAATTACATAAATGTCTAACCACTGTGTTGTACACCTGAAACTAATGTAAAATACTGAATGTCAACTCTAATTTAAAAATTAAAAAGGGGGGAAAGATAAAGAAGAATAAGTGATTCAAAGGTCCAGTTATAAAACAAATAAGTCTTGGAGATGTAATATACAGTATAGGTATATAATGAATAATATTGTGATAGCATGGTACAGTGTCAGCTGGTTATTGGACTTATCATGATGATCACTTCTTTCACATTGGGAATATAATAATATGGTAATAACTCTAGTGCTAGATGGGTATGTTGAATAACTATGATGTACACCTGGAACTAATATAATATTACATGTCAGCTATATTAAAATAAAATTCAAAAAAACAGGCCAGCCGAATAGCATGTTGGTTAGGAGTTGGCTTGGGATGCCAGCTCCGAGCAGCAGGGCCCCGGTTCGGATCCCACATAAAGGGCCAGTGACGCTGCATCCTCTCCAGCTAAGATGGTGAACAACCTCTCCACCTAGAGCTGGGCTGCCTTGGGTTGCCGGTGACAGCGTAGGCTGCAGCCCCTGCTGCAGTGGGCTGCCATAAGCTACAGTGAGTGGCTGGCAGCTGGCTGAGCTGCCAAGAGCCTCTGTGAGTGGCCATCCAAAGGCTGGCTACTGATCTGCCTTACCCAGGAAGAACGCAATAATAATACCAACATGGGCCAGTGAAGCATCATCCTCCACAACTAAACTGAAGAACAAAAGGACAGCAACTTGTCTGTTCCCCTTCCGACTCCCCAACATTGTTCCCCTCCCCCAATTCCCCAATAAAATCTTAAAAAAGAAAAAAAATATCAACAAAAAAGGACAGCAACTTGTCTGTTCCCCTTTCCCGATTCCCCAATAAAAATCTTAAAAAAAAAAAAAAAAAATCCAGTTGGGCCAAATTCCAAAATTAGAAAAAATAATAATAATAAAAGTTTGATTTAATTCTAATTTTTGTTTCTCTAAAACTAAGGTATTTACTCTTCTTGCTTAGTTCAGTATGTTCTCTTTGTTTTTCTTTTTTTTTTTTCATTTTATTTATTTTGTATTTTTTGCCGACCTTCACTTTATTCTTTTTTTAAGATTTTATTGGGGAATTGCAGGGAGGAGGGGGAGGGAACAGCGTTGGGGAACCGGGGAAGGGGAACAGACAAGTTGCTGTCCTTTTGTTCTTCAGTCTAGTTGTGGAGGACATTGCTTCACTGGCCCATGTTGGTATCATCATTGCACTCTTCCTGGGTGAGGCAGCCTCTGGACGGTCATTCCTGGTGGCTCTTGGCAGCTCACGCTGGCTGCGGTCCATTCACTGTAGCCTATGGCAGCCCACTGCACCAGAGGCTGCAGCCCACACCATCGCTGGCCATCTTAACTATAGAGGCAACATTCACCATCTTAGCTATAGAGGTAACCAGGTGGAGCTGTTGTTCATCATTTTAACTGTAGAGGGCAGTATCACTGGCCCTCATATGTGGGATCTCAACTGGGGGCCCAGCTGCTCAGAGCTGGCGTCCCAAGCCAGCTCCTAACCAACGCACCACTTGGCTGGCCCTAACCTTCAGTTTAAACAATCTTTCTTTGGCATTCTAGACTGCAAGGTTCTCTTTCCATTTGTGAATTAAAACCTCGGGAGAAAGGATTACTAGTGGTGTCATTCCACTGCATCAGCAAATAGTATGTTGTTGATTCAAACCGTGACTAAGGTGGGAGAGGTCAATGTTGGTGGCAGGATAACAAGTCATTCATTACACATCACTATTAATACATTAAAAATCATTTGCTTTATTATTAATGTAAATGTAAGTTCACACATAGTCTACATAAAGTATGGCAAACCACCTGTAGGATCCATGCACAAAATACAGGTAACAAAGATTTAAGAGGCATTCTGGTGGTTCTGATATAATGACCTTAGAGCTCTGTTTTCCATGGGTTTGAAGACTGAGGCTCATTGTTTAGGAAACAAGATGTACATAATTTATGCACTTAGGGATGAGTTATCTGTACTTACTTAGATATCTCTGAAGGCTTATTTATGTCAACCACATCTGGTAGTATTCGGCACTCCTATCTATGGCTACTATAAAGATACATCAGGGTTTCAAAAACCACCACCTTATTTTCCTTAAAGAGCAGCTTGTAAAAGTAATAAAATATTCAGAATGTTCCTGTCTCATATTAATGCAGAGAATGATGCCCTAAACACGTACGTCATGCTGACTTACATCAACATTCTAAGGCAACCAAACAGATATCCATTTAGATTTTCATCACACATTGTGTATTACAGTGCCCTCAGTCTTCCAAGGAAAGGTAGATCTGAATGAATCCCACTCAACATATAAGGGCTCTCAGATGACAGCAACAAACAACCCATGCTCCACACACACTTGGAGTAAAAAAACAGAGCATCAAGTAACTTCACAGTGGGATCACATTAACATTTCCTTTTCAACAAACCTCAAATTCTATCAATATATAAACACTCATTATAAATAATTATATGTTTCCAACATCCATTCCTTTGATACTTTCCAACATATTCACAAGTTTTTTAACATTTGCTTATTGTCTGTATGTATTCTGATTTAAAGTAATATCTGAAAACTGTTCTGTACTGACTGCTTTGTAATGTCAATTCTTTGATATTTCAGATTTCATTTTTGAGTAAACGTTTTCTCACATTTTTTATTTTACACCTTTAAAGTCACTTTGGAGCATGAATTATGTGGATTTTCTGAAGTTTATATTTTGAACACAGGGTTTTCATCATTGATTTTGAATGTAATTTCTCTGCAGTAAGCATTCTCTGATATTGAGTGAGGCTGTAGGTCCAGCTACAGGGTTTCTTGCATTCAATTTTAAGGTTTCTCTCCATTATGAATTTTCATGTGTTGAGTAAACTGTAAATGGTGAGTAATGACTGCAACATTTTTCACATTTGTTAGACTTCTTGCTGGTATGAATTCTCTCATTCTTAGTAGCATATGAACACTGAGTAAAAGCTTTGCCACATTCTCTACCTTTGTAAGGCTTGTCTGCAGTATGAATTTTCTCATGCCTAGTAAGAAATGAATGCTGAGGAAAGGCTTTACCACATTGTCTACATTTGTATGCCTTCATTCCAGTATGAATTTTCCTATGTCCCTGTAGCATGAGTAATCGACTAAAGACTCTCCCACATGGAATACATTTGTAAGGTTCCTCTCCAGCATAAATATTTTTATGTTCAATAAGATATAAAGATTGGTTCAAAGACTTGTAATATTCACTGCATTTGTTTGACTTCTCTACAATATAACAATTCTGATGTATAAAAGTTGAGATTTCATGAAATTCTTCCCCATGTGTATGCTGGTTCTCTCGAAACTGAAATCTCTGATGCTTATTAGGATCTGACCCTTGTTTAAAGGTTTTCCAAGATTCACTGAATTGATAACTTCTCTCATCATTACATGTACTCAGTAGCATTTTGTGGAATGAACCTTCTATTCCGGTTTGGCAACAAGTCCAAGGTGTCCTCAGGAAACATACCTGGGTGGATGGATACTGTCTTTTTTTTGCTTCACATCCCAGGCCTCTTTCATTCTCTCTAAAAAGGTTATCAAATCTGGCTTAGAGTCAGTAAGATCCAGGAAGTGCAGGTTTCTGTAGTTTTCCAACATCACGTCCATGTACAGTTTCCACTCAGCTGGGTGGAGGCACCCCCACTCCTCCTGGGAGAAATCTATGGCCACATCCTTAAATGTCAGCCATCCCTGAGAGGCAGCCATTTCATCCTCATCCTCCTTCTGCGCTGGGTTGTTTCCTCAGGGGAAGTTCCTGAGAGGAATCATGTCTGCATCTTGAGAATGTGCCCACAAGGGCTTCAGCTCAGGCCCTTCATCTACTTCCTCCAAATTGACAGGCAGAAGGACCTTGAAATGCTGAGAAAGTCGCCATCTCCTGTCCTTTGTCACAGGACACAGTCAGGGACAAGGAGCTCCTCCCGTTTACCAAAGGTTTCTCTCAACAGTCAGAACTGTGTCCAGGAGTCCCCAGCTAATCCCTGGCCTCACCCTATTTTTCATTTTTGTGTAGTTTTAGTATGAGATATTCGGTATACATTTCTGTTGTTTATCATGTTCAGTTTTTTCTGAGCTTCCTGTATGTATAGTGTGCCAGCTATCATTAATTTTAGGAAAATCTCAGTGGTCATTACTTCAGTGATTTCTTCTGTTTCTGTCTTTTCCTTCAAGTATTCTTACTAAATGCATTTATTTATTTATTTATTTATTTATTTATTTATTTATTTATTTATTTATTTAAGATTTTATTGGGCAATTGGGGGAGAGGAACAGACAAGTTGCCGTCCTTTTGTTCTTCAGTCTAGTTGTGGAGGACATTGCTTCACTGGCCCATGTTGGTATCGTCATTGCGCTCTTCTCGAGTGAGGCAGATCAGTTGCCGGCCTCTGGACAGCCGCTCACAGTGGCTCTTGGCAGCTCACACCAGCTGCCAGCCATTCACGCTGGCTGCCGGCTACTCACTGTAGCCTATAGCAGCCCACTACAGCAGGGGCTACAGCTATGCCGTCCGATGACTCACAGCAGCCCAGTTCCAGGTGGAGCTGTTGTTCACCATCTTAGCTGCAGAGGGCAGTGTCACTGGCCCTCATATATGGGATCCGAACCCGGGCTGCTGGTGTCCCAAGCCAGCTCTTAACCAATGCACCACTCTGCCGGCCCTATTAAGTGCTTTTAAACCTTATATTTAAAGAACTTACAGAACATTGTCCCATGGTTCATGGATATTGTGTTCTGTCTTTTTTCTTTTTTATCTTTGCATGAGACTGCTCAAATAGAGTTTTGTTTTTCTTGTTTTTTTTGAGTACAGGCCATGTTATAAACAGAAAAAGAAATATTTGGGGCATTTTTTTTTTTTTAAGGTTTTATTGGGGAATTGGGGAAGGGAACACTGTTGGGAAATTGGGGAAGGGAAACATTGTGTTTTCCCAAGACCCATCAGCTCCAAGTCAAGTTGTTTTCCTTCAGTCTTACTTGTGGAGGTGCAAGTTCAGCTCCAAGGCCAGTCACAGCTTTCAGTCTAGTTGGGGGTAGAGGGGGAGGTACTGGGAGGGGGGCGTAGTCCACCATCCCATGCGGGAGTCAAACCAGCAACCTTATTGCACACTGAGCCATCCGGCTGCCAATCAGCATCTCATGGCTGCTCAGCTCAAGGTGCCATGTTCAATCTTAGTTGCAGTGGGGCACAGCCCACCATCCCATGGGGGAGTCAGTGGGAGTTGAACTGGCAACCTTGTTTGTAACAGCAGTCACTCTAACCAACTGAGCCATCTGGCTGCCCGTTGGCAGCTTAGCGACAGCTCAGCTCGGGCGCAGCTCACTGGCCCATGTAGGAATCAAACCGGTGACACTATTGGTCAGAGCTCATGCTCTAACCAACTGAGCCACTTGGCCAGCCCTGGGGCATTTTTTAAAATGCCAGTTTTTATTTTCTTTTTCATGGTTTAGAGACACCATGATGCATTGTGATTTAAATGCTCTGATAGATCAAAGAGATGTTCAAGGGTTTTTGTATTTTGTGTGTGTGTGTGTGGGGGGGTTGGGAATGACAGTAGACCTCCATTTTTTTGTTCATATTGCTGACAGTTTTAGAACCTCATCCCTTCTTTTTTCGTGTCCCATATTTGTTATACAAAGTGATAAGAAAACCTTAGTGCTCCGTCCTTTGGGGTAGCAGAGATGGAATCCATACAAGCTCCTGCCCTTGTGTTTGAACTCTCACCCTAGCCCACCCCCTAACCTCATAAAATTTAAAAAAAAAATAAATGAGTCCATGCACCTTTCCTTCCTCTCACAGGCTATTTCATACCCAGTTGAGAGGTCTGCCTTACTCTCCCCAGAGACCTCAATTATGGAAGCAATAACCCCTTTCATACCCTAGTGGCCAAGTGTGTGTCATCAGCTGAGGGATTCCCATGCTCAGGGCCTGAGCTGTCATGCTTCTTTATTCCACGGGGAAA
Organism: Aselliscus stoliczkanus; assembly: GCA_033961575.1. NCBI lineage: Eukaryota > Metazoa > Chordata > Mammalia > Chiroptera > Hipposideridae > Aselliscus > Aselliscus stoliczkanus. Next base: position 9,877,897 of record CM066735.1, on the reverse strand, counting down.
CTTGGACATGATGGAGAAGGGAGGGGAGCCCCTAGGGTGCCTGGTCAGGAAACACTTTCTCCTGATTGGGAAGTGGAGTTGTCATGTTCTGTTGGAGGAAAGCACTGCTGACAGCTTTGCATATTTTATAATCATGGGCAAATTTACCATCAAACCATGGTATACTTCAATGCACTCCCTTGCCAAGGATAGGTTTTCTTACAGTTCTGCTGGAAAGAGCTTTTATGGCATATTTCTCTCTCTCTCTCTCTCTCTCTCTCTCTCTCTCTCTCTCTCTCTCTCTCTCCCCCCCCCCCCAGTGTGTGTGTGTGTGTGTGTGTGTGTGTGTGTGTGTCTCAGTAATGGAGTAGAAACAGCCCTGAGGCACATGAGTATAGGAATTTTGTGTTCTGTGTTGTCATGCTTTCTTCCTCGTGTCTGAGCTCTAAATTCCAAATAACTATCTAACCCATTAAATCAGAAAGAGACACAAAAGAAAACTGAGTCTGTGATGACTATTACACACGGTAAAAACAATCCTATATAATAATATTTTTATTCTGCCAGGTGCATCTGATTACTGATAATGGTCTAGAAGACTTTAGAATAATATCGCCATTTATCTGCATTTTGTTAATTTTGGAATTGCCACAGGCCTCCAAGACTCTCATGTTTGGTAATGTGAATAGAACAAAAGCCTCTAGTTTTTCACTATGTTTTTTATTTATTGAAACCTCATATGGATTTGACCCTGTGCCTCATTGAGATGAAAGTCTTAAAATGAAATTTGTTTCATTTGTATAGATAGCATTTCTCTCATTTCCCAACATGCTCTGAACCTGCCATTAGAGTAAAATAAGATAATCACTATAAAAATGTATAAATAATTTCTATGTATTCATGATGCTGTTAAATTAATGAGGAAGTAAGTGTGGACGAGAATAAGTTTCTGATCAAATCGTAGGGTAAATATTTGGTGATGACAGAATATGTAACTTTTCTACAAATGGAAAATAGGTGTCCAGTGCTGTCAGTCTTACAAATTTTACTGTACACATTTTTGGGATGTCATAGGACCCAGTGGCCTTTGAGGATGTGGCTATGACCTTCACCCTGGAAGAGTGGGCCTTACTGGATCTTTCGCAGAAGAAACTCTACAGAGATGTGATGTGGGAAACCTTCAGGAACCTGGTCTCAGTAGGTAAGGATGATAAGTTATCTTCACCTTGTTAATTAGAGGATGGGATTCTTGCTCATCAAAGTTGTTCTAAGGTGTAATATGAGAACGGAGGACATTAGTAAATAAACTGGGCATGGTCACAGCTCATCATAGAATTAGACTCTAATAAATTTGGTATAATTTCTATTACTTTGCAATCAATTTTCTGCATCTGCATTTTAGGAAAGAAATGGGAAAGTCACGATATTGAAGAGCAGTACAAAAACCAGGGGAGAAAACGAAGGTAAATCACACAATAGAAAGCATTGTCTCATATGAGAAACATGTTATGCTGTGAAATTTTAAAAAGAAACAACCAAAACCCTTCTCGAATTTATGTTCAGTGTTTGAAAAGTAACCCAAAGAAAGACATCATTAATAAACCTTATATATGAATATCACTGTTTCAATAATAGCAAGGCTGAAGTCCTCTTGCGAGTATTCAATATATTCAATTTCAAACCATTCAGACAAGGCAGAAAACCTATTTCTTTGCTATAAAACATAAAAACGTAGTTCAAATATTTCAATAAATATAAAATCATTAATAATGTGATTCATGTTCTTTTACAGAAATTATATGGTAAAAAGAAGCTGTGACAGGAAAGAGGGTAGTCAATATGGAGAAATCTTGACCCTTCTTCCAAATCTAAATGTGAACAAGAAAACTCGTGAAGTAAAACCATGGGAATACAATGTGTGTGGAAATGTCTTAATGCAGCCTTCATTTCAGAATGGGAACATCAGATGTCACACTGGACACAAGCCCTCTGAGTATCAGAAATATGGAGAGAAGCCATATGAATATGACATAAGTGAAGGAGAGTTCAGTTACCTTCAGTGTTTTGAAAAACATGAGAGAAAGCACAATGGAGAGAAACCTTATGAACATAAAATATCTGATAAAGCTTTCAATTCCAGTTTTGTTCAAGTACATGAAGAAATTCATACTGGGGAAAAACTTTATGAATGTAAGGAATGTGAAAAAAACTTTGGTGATTTCTCAAGCCTTCAAGTACACATGATCACTCACACTGGGGAAGGACCTTATAAATGTAAAGCATGTGAGAAAGCATTCATTTCTCCCCGTTCATTTCGGATACATGAAAGGACTCACACTGGAGAGAAACCCTATGAACATAAGCCAGGTGATAAAGCCTACAGTAATTACACTTCCTTAAAAAAACATGCATGGACTCATACAAGAGTGAAACCCTATGAATGTAAGCAATGTGGTAAAGCTTATAGAGATTACAGTTCCTTAAAAACCCACGAAATAATTCACACTGGAGTGAAACCCTATGAATGTAAAATATGTAAAAAAGCATTCAGTTGTCTCAGTTATCTTCGAAGACATGAAAGGGCACACACAGGAGTGAAACCTTATGAATGTAAGCAATGTGGTCTAGCTTACAGATACTATGGTTCCTTAAAAATACACAAAAGGACTCACACTGGAGAGAAACCCTATGAATGTAAAACATGTAGAAAAGCATTCAGTTGTCTCAGTGATCTTCGAAAACATGAAAGAGCACACACAGGAATGAAACCCTATGAATGTAAGCAATGTGGTCTAGCTTACAGATACTATGGTTCCTTAAAAATACACAAAAGGACTCACACTGGGGAGAAACCCTATGAATGTAAAACATGTAGAAAAGCATTTAGTTGTCTCAGTGATCTTCGAAGACATGAAAGGACACACACAGGAGTAAAACCCTATGAATGTAAGCAATGTGGTCAAACTTACAGATACTATGGTTCCTTAAAAACACACACAAGGACTCACACTGGAGAGAAACCCTATGAATGTAAGCAATGTGGTAAAGGTTACAGAGATCCCAGGTCCTTAAAAACTCATGAAAGAGGTCACACTGGAGAGAAACCCTATGAATGTAAAACATGTAGAAAAGCATTCAGTTGTCTCCGTTATCTTCGAAAACATGAAAGGGCACACACAGGAGTGAAACCCTATGAATGTAAGCAATGTGGTAAAAGTTACAGAGATCCCAGTTCTTTAAAAACACATGAAAGAGGTCACACGGGAGAGAAACCCTATGAATGTAAAACATGTAGAAGAGCATTCAGTTGTCTCACTTATCTTCGAAGACATGAACGGGTACACACACGATTAAAATCCTAAATGTAAGCAATGTGGTCAAGCTTACAGATACTGTGGTTCCTTAAAAGCACACAAAAGGACTCACACAGGAGAGAAACCCTATAAATGTAAGCAGGCAATGTAGTCAAGCTTATGGTGATTACACCTCCTTAAAAATACACGGACTCACACTGGAGAGAAACCCTATGAATATAAAACATGGAGAAAAGCATTCAGTTGTCGCAGTTATCTTTAAAGACATGAAAGGGCACACAAAAGAGTGAAACCCTACGTATGTAAACAATATGGTAAAGGTTACTACAATCACACTACCTTAGAAACACACGAAAGAAGTCACACTGGAAAGACACCTTATGAATGTAAAACATGTAGAAGAATATTCAGTTGCCTCAAGTATCTTCAAAAACATAAAAGGACACACACAGGAGAGAAACCTGATGAAGGTAAACAATGAGATAAAGCTTTCCATTTTCATATAGGTTTTCAAATACATGAAAAAATAGCACTGGAGAGAAATGTAAGAAATGTGGGAAAGCTTTCATTTACACACAAACTATCGAACACAAGTGAGCATGCATACTGGAGACACACCATATGAATGTGAAGCATGTGGAAAAGCCTTCAGTCATCCTAGTTCCTTCCAAAAACATGAAAAGAATCACAGGATAAAACTTATTTAAATAAAGAGTGTTGAAAGGATTTCAGCGTGCACACAACTTTACATGTGAAAATCTCAGGTAAAACAGATAAAACTATGTAACATGAGAAAGCTTGATGTAAATTAATCCATGTATAACCTAGAAAGAAAGTTATTAAAGTTGTAAATACATTGTGTTTATCAAGCTTATTAAGTGTATCACTTCAATACAGATTTTTTATTACATTCTGAAATGAATACTGAGGTGAGATACCTCTGGGAGTCATCTTTCAACAGTAGTACAAGAGATTACAAGACAGTGTTTCTTCCTTAAATGAGTTAATATTTTCTCATTCCATTTTGAAGCTGTTTAGATCCCTGGGTGAGCTGAAGTGTCTTTTTTTTTTTTTTTTTTTTTTTTTTTTTAAGATTTTGGGGGAGGAGAACAGTGTTGGGGAATTGGGGAAGGGGACCAGCCAAGTTGTTATTCTTCAATCTTCGTTGTAGAGGGTTCCAGTCACCATCTGGTTTCCTGTCTGCAGCTCGTGGCCTCTAAGCTCAAGGTGTGTGTTCAATCTTAGTTGTGGGTGGGCATAGTCACCATCCCATGAGGGAGTCGAACGAGCAGCTTTGTTGTTAAGAGCCCATGCTCTATCCACTGAGCCAGCTGGGCAGCAGCTCAGCTCAAGGTGCTGAGTTTAGTCTTAGTTGCAGGTGGGCGTAGCCACCATCCCATGTGGAGTCAAACCCGGCAGCCTTGTTAAGAGCGCATGCCCTTGCCACAGAGCAATCCGGGTGGCAGCTCAGCTCAAGGTGCTGAGTTCAGTCTTAGTTGTGGGTGGGCATAGCACCATCAAACAGGCAATCTTGTTACACCAGCTGAGCTATCCTGTCACCTGTTAGCAGTTCAGCAACAGCTCAGCTCAGGCGTAGTGTCACTGGCCCATGTGGGAATTGAACCAGCGGCCCTGTTGCTCAGAGCACATGCTCTAAGCCAACTCTTAACCAATTGAGCCACTCTGCCAGCCCCTGAAGTGTATTTCTGATGTGCAGATAAGTTTTTATAATGTTTTGGTTTTTGTTTTCTGTGTTAAGGGGCCATTATAAAATGATATTTTGGTATTTGGTGGGATTTTATTACTGGCTTGGTGAGAGTTCCTGGGTATTCTTAGCCCATTAATTGTATACATTCTACTTTTTCTTCTTTTACTGACAAACTACTTTTTTGGGAGTGACAGGTGTACAAGGTGTGATCAAAAACTATGGTGGGGCCAGCGGAGTGGCACATTGGTTAAGAGCTGGTTTTGGGATACCAGCGGCCCCGGTTCGGATCCCACATATGAGGGCCAGTGACACTGCCCTCCACAGCTAACAACAGCTCTACCTGGAGCTGGGCTGTGAGAGCCCCAGCGACGGTGTAGGCTGCAGCCCCTGCTGCAGTGGGCTGTCATAGGCTACAGTGAGTGGCCGGCAGCCAGCGTGAGCGGCTGGCAGCCAGCGTGAGCTGCCAATAGCCGCGGTGAGCGACCATCCAGAGGCCGGTGACTGATCTGCCTCATCCGGGAAGAACACAATGACGATACCAACATGGGCCAGTGAAGCAACATCCTCTGCAACTAGACTGAAGAACAAAAAGACGGCAACTTGTCTGTTCCCCTTCCCCGATTCCCCAACGCTGTTCCCCTCCCCCAATTCCCCAATAAAATCATATATATATAGAATGTTTAAATTAAAAAAGTTATTACAGTAAAAGACACATTGCCATTAATCCTCCTCAAAATACTCCCCCTTGCTTCGAACACACTTATCCCATCATTCTTGCCACTTTCTGAAGCAGATCTGGAAATCCTCTTTTGGGAGTGTCTTTAGTTGAGCTATCGTGGCTGCCTCAATGTCCTGAATCATTTTGACGTTGGGGAAGAGCCAAATGTGTCACAGTGCCAGATCTGGTGAATAAGGTGAATGAGGAAACACCATAATGTTTTTATTTGACAGAAATTGCCATATACCAGAACTGAGATGTGACATGGAGTGTTGTCATGATGGAGGATGATTTAGGACACACTTTCTTTTTTTTTTTTTTTGAGGGCAGTGTCAATGGCCCTCATATGTGGGACCTGAACCAGGGGCTGCTGGCTTCCCAAGCCAGCGCTTAACCATCGCGCCACTCTGCCGGCCCTAGGACACACTTTAAAACACCTTCTCTCGGGCCGGCGGAGTGGCTCAGTTGGTTAAGAGTTGTCTTAGAGCGTGTGCTCTGAGCAACAGGGCTCCCAGTTTGATTCCCATATGGGCCAGTGAACACTGCGCCCTAGCTGAGCTGTCGCTGAGCTGCCAACAGGTGGCAGGATGGCTCAGCTGGTGTAACAACAAGATTGCCTGTTCAATGGTGGGGGACGCCCACCTGCAACTAAAGATTGAACTCAGCATCTTGAACTGAGCTGCCACCCGGATGGCTCAGTGGCAAGGGCGTGCTCTCTTAACAACAAGGCTGCTGGTTCAACTCCCGCATGGAATGGTGGCTACACCCACCCACACTAAGACTAAACTCAGCACCTTGAGCTTAGAGCCACTAGCTGCCGAGGGGAAGCCAGATGGCAACTGGTGCCCTCCACAACAAAGATTGAAGAACCACAACTTGGCTGATCCCCTCCCCAAATTCCCCAACACTGTCCCCCTCCCCCAATTCCCCGATAAAATCTATACAAACAAACAAACAAACAAACAACACCTCTCAACTGTAGCTCACCCCTGACAGGCTGCACTGAACAAGTTGAAACTTGTCACACACTGTTACTAAGGTTCAACGTACTGCTTCCCATATTGAAGATCCCTGCATTTCCATTGGATGGCACTCGGTAGCAGCACTGACCATATTTTGTGATCACAATGGAAAGGCTCCATGTCACACATTGCTTCTGGGATGGCAATTCCTGTCAAATAAAAATATTATGGTGTGTCCTCATCCAACACCTTATTCACCAGATCTGGCACCATGTGACTTCTGACTCTCCCCCAAAGTCAAAATGACCTTGAAAGATAAACATTTTGAATCAATTCAGGACATTGAGGCAATTAAAGACATTCACAAAAGAGGACTTCCAGAACTGCTTCAGAAAGTGGAAAGAACAATGGGATAAATATGTTCAAATTGAGGGAGAGAATTTTGAGTGGGATTAATGGCAATATGTCTTTTACTTTAATAAGTTTTTTTATTTAAACATGCATCATATTGTTTGATCACACCTTTTAAAAGCCTTTCTCTCTTTTCCATACTAATAAACACTTGGAATAAATTTTATGTATGGCCATTTTATGAAAATACAGTTTTGTGTGAATTAACGTTTTTGTATTTGGTCCTCCATTTATTGTTCTTCATTCTGACTGGTGTTTGGTTTAAGAAGAGAGACCTGTGAAAAGACAGAAAATCTAGAGTTGAAGATATCACTCCTGTGGGTAATGTTAGGAAATAGGTTTTCAAGAATCCATCCCTTTTAATGTTTCATCTTAGAATTCGTCAGTAGCCTCACTTGCATGAGATTTGCAAGGGTAAAACAAAGAATGCTTTAGTCAGATTTTGAAACCACCATACAGAAAAAGAGGGATATATATGGTCCTTTGAGGACAGAATATTTTTCCCATCTTCCAGATTCTTTGCCTTTCAATGAAGTCTATCTTCAAAACCACCACCAACCGTTTGATTTTTACTTTCTTAGAGCTATACATTTCCACTGATGTTTTCCCAAGATCCATCAGAGTTTGGATTTTTCTGTCAGCCTTCTTGTGTCCACCAGAAAATTAATTAAGACTTTCAGGTTTGGAAGTATTTTCTGATTCCCTCTTCTCTAGATATATCTCTGTAAGATCTAATTTGTATAGGAAACACCTTATGCTGTTAATAGTGCTTGTTTTCTAAGCCATGTGCTAACAATATTGTATTTGTCATTTTCTGAGGATATATTCAAATGTTTCATAATTACAGATTTTCAAATAAACTTTGATTCTCTTCATTTAATCATTATACATATGAGTCAATTTTATCATGTGCATTCAAGTTCAGGTAATTTTCCTCAGACATATTTTACTTTTTATTCATTTATAGTTACAATTTTTGTCATGAAAGCCATTTATCACTCGTTCTTAATACCAAAAACATCAGTCATTGTTTTTCAGTGCCTTCATACCAGTGACTTGTAGAATTGTACCTGTAGTCAAAATGGTAATGAAATCTAATAACAATGACCAGGAACTACACTTGACTGGGGTTGCTTAGCACTTTTGTAGAATTTTGGCTTGTGTTAGATGATCTGATGACTATTGAAGTAATGAAGACATTTTTGTGGAGTCCCTGTCAACATGAACAGGTAAATGCTGTGCTTGCCTCCCTTCATGACCCCATCAAAATTACAACTAAACGACAGAACCCTCATTGAGAATTGTCAGAGGTCTAACTAAACAGAAGTCCTATAACTAAGGATAATACAGAAGAAACCACCTGGAAACTGGTAGAAAGGGTGGAGACAAGGAACGTGCTGGTCCCACACCCACGTGTGGTAGTTAAAAATTGGGAGAGCTATTTTGGCTGTGGAGGTCCTCCCCAGAGGATCAAGGGGTCCTAGCTCCAACATGAGGCTTCCCAGCCCAGGGTTTCAGTGCCAGGGAGAGAAGTCCCCATAACTTCTGGGTGTGAAAACCAGCGGAGGTTTTGGCTGAGTGAGACAAGGGTGGCTGTGGTACCAGGTGCTCCTCTTAAAGGGCCAGTGCACAGACTTACTTACTGACAGACTTACTCAGCTCTAGCGCTGGGGCAGCAGCTCAAAAAGCAACAGGGACACATGGATAGGAACTGAATTGTCTGGAAGCTTTCTCTGGGACAAAGGAGCTGGCAGAAGCCATTGTTTCTTTATTGAGCCCTCCCCATTCCAGAGTGCAGACACAGGTGGGCGCCATATCTGAGTCTCCATCAACCTGGCTAACATCATTTGTTTGCCCCTCCATAGTAATTCCAAGATCCCACTCCACCCAACTTTCAGGCCCACCCAACCTGCTTCTAGTGGCTTTTCTGAATAAATGGCCCATCTTGACTCATGCTACAGATGTTCTTAAAATCTCTCAAAGGTTCCCAAAACCCAAACAAGCATCATCTGGCTTCAGCGAGTCCCTGGCTGAGCAGCCCAAAGCCCGATACTAGCGACAGCTGGCCTTGGTTCATGGCTTAGCCCTTAAAGGTATCTCCAAACCCAAAATGAGTGGTGGCCATCTGTGGATTGCTTTGTGGTTCATGCTGGGTGGTGCCAGGCAGGGCAAGGGCTGCAGCTGAACTTGGCCTGTGGTGGGGACCCTCCGAGGAAGCCTGGGGGGTTGCATGCTCAGTGGCCAGCTTCAGATCCAGCCAGACCATCACCCAGATGCCTCTGGGGCCAATACACCCAAAGGACAGTCTGGGCAGGCACCAGAGCCCTGCTAAAGTGAATCCTGCTGCATAAAGTCAGCCCCTGAACAACAGCTCCTTCACTGTAATCAGAGCCAGTCCTCACAACCATTCACCTCAAGGTTCAATCCCTCCCGTTGATGTGCAGATAGCAACCAAGGCTCAAGTACAACAGAAGGGTACACACAACCCACACAAGGTATACACCTGGAATACCCAGCTCAGGTGATCAGGGAGACTGTGCCACTCAGCCCCACAACACACCTACTACATACAGTCTTACTAAAGGTAAGACCAGGAGACATAATAGCCTTATTTAATACACAGAAACAAATACAGGGAGGCAGCCAAAGTGGAGAGACAAAACAAACAAACAAACAAACAAAAATGTCCTAAATGAAAGAACAGAACAAAACTCCAGAAAAAAAGGAAAGAAAATGGAGACCAGATGCAGAGTTCAAAACACTGGTTATAAGGATGCTCAGCGATCTCAGGGAGAACTTCAACAAAGAGATAGGGAACATAAAAATTGAGATAGAAAACATAAAAAAGAACCAGTCAGAAATAAAGACTACAATAATTGGAATAATTCATTAGAGGGAATGCACAGTAGATTACATGAAGCAGAGGATTGGACCAGCCATTTGGAAGATAAGGTAGAAAACACCCAATTAGAAGAGCAAAACAAATCCAAAAAAAGAGCATCATTTAAAGGACTTCTGGTACAATATCAACTGTACCATTTTCATCATAGGAGTACCAAAAGGAGAGGGGAGAGAACAAGAAATTGGAAATGTATTTGAAGGAATACTGACTGAAAACTTCCCTATCCTGGCAAAGGAGATAGACATAGAAGTCCAGGAAGTGCAGAGTCCCAAACAAGATGAACCCAGGGCCGGCAGAGTGGCGCGGTGGTTAAGCGCTGGCCTGGGAAGCCAGCGGCCCCTGTTCGGTCCCACATATGAGGGCCAGGGACACTGGCCTCAAAAAAAAAAAAAAATGAACCCCAAGAGGCCCACACTAAGACACATCATAATTAAAATGGCAAAGGTTAAAGACAGAATCTTAAAAGACGCAAGAGAAAAGCAGTTAGTTACCTACAAGGGAGCTCCCATAGGACAGCTGATATGTCAAGAGAAAGTTAACTGCATTTAACTTTGCAGGCCTGAAGAGACTGGCACAGAATATTCATGATCATGGTATCTCCTCTGCCAGGTAAGTATGGCACAGAATATTCAAAGTGGTGAAAAGCAAGGGCCTACAACCAAGATTACTTTACCCAGCAAAGCTGTCATTTAGAATAAAAGGCCAGATAAACAGCTTCCCCCCAGACAAGGAAAAGCTAAAGGAGTTCATTAACACCAAACCACTATTACAAGAAATGTTAGAGAACCTTCTCTAAGGGGGTTTACTGGCACCCAATATATGTAGAGCCTTTCTATACTGGACATTTCTGTCAGAATGGTCATTCTATAGTCTTTGGTGTATTGGAATAGTGGGCCCCAGCCACCACTCTTACATCCCACTCCTGGGTCTTCCATGTAGTCACCTTGTAGTCCGTGTACCCTGTGTGTCAATATTTCATTTTGGGCACCCTTCTTCAAAACCCCTCCACCCATGCAACATAAATGTGCCCCTTTCCTACCAATTGCACTCATGCTCTCTGTCCTAGGAGTCACTGGTGCTGACCTGGGCACATGATGCCATTCAACAAACACATCATTAAGCCAATCAAGAAATGTCAAACACTCACATACATATTGCAGACAGCTAATTCTTCAGATGATTTCCTTGAAGAAAAACCCTGCAGCCATGGTAACTGATGACCACTTGGCTTTGGACTACTTATTAGCATCCAGGGAGCATTCTGTGCCCCTAAAAGGACTTCTTGCTGCATGTGGGGAGGTTACACAGGCAAGGTGCAACCAGTAACACAAGGAATAAGACAACAAATTAAACAATTACATTACTAAAATATTGGAATTGAATTCTGGCACAACACTGACACTTTCCTGGATTTCTCTAACACTCTGGGATGACGAAATTCAAATGTTTCTTTGAGGCTTCGTATTAATTATACTGGGGGTGCCAAAAAAATGTACATACATGACTTGTATTCATCTTTTGTTATAAGTATATTTTGAGTATTACAATTTTTAATACAGTTTTTTCTTTTCTTAAAATATGTAGATTTTTTTTTTTTTGGCACCCTTAGTATGTTGCTTGTGCTTTTCACATGGCTTTTTAATTGACATTCCAATTCAAATTCATTAAAATGAGATGTGGTGGTCATTCAGTCAATAAACCTGAGGAGTGAATTTTAATAAAGACTGGCCTCATTTCTGATATTTGAATTTTAATGAGCTTCAGATACCTACTTGCTCACCTTGATTGGCTCTCAATGCGTGAACAAAATATAAAGGTTGACACATGTCCCATTTATTTTAGTGTCAGAATGAAGGAGGGTCACACCGTGAAAACCTACAGCTTCTCTGCACAAGTAACCTGGACCAGCTTACCCTTGCTGTATTCTACTTAGAAAGTATTGGGTTGTCAGAAAAGTCATGATGTATTTTTTTCTGTTTCTCGTTGCAAAATGCATTGTAACTTTCCGACAATAACTCTGATTAATAACCATATTGCTATTAAGTTGCTATTAACCCAATAACTCTGATTAATAACTATATTGCTATTAAGTTGATGCAAGTGGTGACAGCAGTCTTGACATCTGATCTCATTTTAGGGAGGATATTAATCCTGCCCACAAAAGGGCTATGATAAAACAGTCACCAATGGAAAATGTCTTTTTGATATTGATGAGCTCTTTGGAGTAGGACATTTTTATAAGATGAGTGTAAAAAAATACAAAACCAGAGATCTCAGTATGATAATGTTTTTTAGATGTATTAGTCACAGAAGAATATCTGAAACCACCCACATAGGCACTAGCAGTAAAATCATTAAGTGAAAATGGTATACTGTCACAAGGGAAATATACAGAACCATAGAAGTGAAGGGATGGTTTCTGTTCCAAAATATAAAGAGATTTAAGTGATCATTCTCATCTTAAGAAAGAAGAAAAAGACCAATCTGAAAAACAACATCCCTTCCGTGGGAGATATGAGGTCATGTGGCAAAGCAATGCCTACAGAACCAGGTGAATATAGGAAAATACCACCAACCTGGAGGAGAAAAGAAGGGAGCCAGCAACCTCTAGGAACACATAAACTGTTGATGACAAATTTGCTGGGCACATAGGGTGGACTAACTTGAGACTTAAAAGCTATAGGGGGGTCTAGTCTTAGAGTACTCCTACTCCCAAAATTCATAAATTTTCCCTAGAGGAACCCAAGCATATTTTCATTGTGAAGATTGGAAAAAAATTGCCTCATGCACCATGCAGAAAATGGAGGAAACACATTGACATATACTCAAAGCATTCTGCTGTCTGTAACTTAGGCCATCCATCAAAGAAAATCACTTTGCCAAAACCTGATCTGATTGTGGAAAGAGCTGTCAGACCTCCCAGACTCTTCTGGTTTCCCTCTGACAGAAGAGGAGGAATCAATGCTAAGAACCTGTTCAGAAGTTCATTGTCCAGGGATTCTGTCCCAGAAAACATGACAGCCTTAATCATAAGAGAACATTTCCCACCCAATACCTGAGCACCATGTTTCTAGGGATACCTAAACACAGCAGGAGAGAGAAACACGAGGATGCCAGAGGATGTTGATGCCAATGACACCTACAGCTAAAACAAACATTAGTAATAGTCTAACATCTATTCACGATATCATACAACCTCACACTAAGGGCCTATTTACCTCAAATCTTACTGTGAAAATTCACAAATATGTGGAAATTAAGTAAACCACTCTTGGACAAACACTGGTAAAGAGGAAAATAAAAGGGAATTTCTAAAATACCTCAAGACAATAAAAAAATTAAAGTACAATTTATGAAAACTTGTGGGATGCAGCATAATAGTAAAAGGGAAGTTTATACCAGTAAACACCTATATTAAGAAAGGTATCAGGCTGGCCAGGTGGCTCAGTTGGTTAGAGCATGTGCTCTTAATAACAAGGTTGATGATTCGACTCTTGCATGGGATGGTGGGCTGCGCCCTCTGGAGCTGAGCTTGCGACTTCCACAACGAAGATTGAAGGACAGCAACTTGACTTGTCCTGGAAAAACACAATGTTCCCCTTCCCCAACTACCCAACACTGTTCCCTTCCCCAATTCCCTAATAAAATCTTTTAAAAAAAAAAAAGAAAGGCCGGCCGAGTGGCTCAGTTGGTTAAGAGTTGGCTTAGAGCATGAGCTCTGAGCAACAGGGCCACAAGTTCAATTCCCACATGGACCAGTGATGCTGCGCCCGAGCTGAGCTGTCGCTGAGCTGCCAACAAGTAGCAGGATGGCTCAGCTGGTGTAACAACAAGATTGCCTGTTCAATGGTGGGCTATACCCACCCACAACTAAGACTGAACTCAGCACCTTTAGCTGAGCTGCCGCCCGGATTGCTCAGTGGATAGGGCGTGTGCTCTTAACAACAAGGTTGCTGGTTCAACTCCCACATGGGACGGTGGCTACGCTCAACCGTAATTAAGAGTGAACACAGCACCTTGAGCTTAGAGGCCATGAGCTGCTGATGGTGATTGGCATCCTCCACAATGAAGATTGAAGAACAACAACTTGGATGGTCCCCTTTCCCAATTCCCCAACACTGTTCCCCTCCCCCAATTCCCCAATAAAATCTTTTTTTTTTTTTTTTTTGAGAGAAGTGTCACTGGCCCTCATATATGGGACCCGAACCAGGGCCACTAGCTTCCCCTGCTAGCGCTTAACCACCACACCACTTGGCCAGCCCGATAAAATCTTTTTTTTAAAAAGGGTATCAAACTAACCTAAATTTATACCTCAAAGAACTAGAAAAAGAACCTAAGTTAGCAAAAGTTAGGAAATAAAATCAGAGCAAACATAAATAGACTATAGAAAAATAAAAAAATATCAAAACTAAATGCCAGTTTTTAAAAATAATACAAACAACAAACCCATACCTAACTAAACACAAAATGAGGAGAGAAAAGTACATAGTTTCAGAAATGATAGAGGACATATTACAACAAATGTCTCAAAATTAAAAAGGATCAAAAGTTCATATTATGAACATCAATATGCGAACAAATTGGGTAACCTAGAAGTGGATAAATTCCTAAAAAGATACAACCTACCAGGAAAAATATTAAAAAATAGAAGGCCTAAACAAACTAATAACAAATGCAAAGAATTAATACTAATTTTTCTTAAACTCTTCCAAAAACTAGAAGTAGAAAGCATGCTTCCAAACTCATTGTATGAGGCCAGCATCTCTCTGATTCCAAAGCCAGACAAATACATCACAAGAAAAGAAAATTACAGGCCAATATGTCTGTTCCAACTTGGTCAACAATAGTGCCCAGATATTTAGTCAAACATTCTCCTGGCTACTGTAAAAGGCTTTTTCAGTGGGATTGCCATTTCAAATGGTAGTTTGAGTAAATCAGATCACCCTCCATAAGATGGGTACTCTTCATCCAATCAATTGTAGTTCTTAATAGAAGAAAGATTGGCCTTCCCTCAACAAGGAGTTCTACCACTAGACTATCCTATCCTTGGATTTAAACTACAATTCTTTTTTGCTTGTCATACTGCCTATCTAGAGTGCAGATTTTTGAGTTACCCAAGTGTCTATAATCACATGAACCATTTCCTTAAAGAAAAAAATTTAATACATATGTATAAATTCACATGCTTACATACACACATAACAATGGTTTTGTTTTTCTGGAGAACCTAACACTTATTTCTAATACTTTATAAATCAAATAAATGACTCATTTTAAACGAGAAGCCATTTCTGTTTGTGCAATCTTCTAAACAGTGATTTTTTTTTTATTTTTTTTTTTTAAAGATTTTATTGGGGAATTGGCGGAGGGGAACAGCGTTGGGAAATCGGGGAAGGGGAACAGACAAGTTGCTGTCCTTTTGTTCTTCAGTTTAGTTGCGGAGGATGTTGCTTCACTGTTGGTATCATCATTGCGCTCTTCCCGGATGAGGCAGATAGGTCACTGGCCTCTGGATTTCGCTCACCGCGGCTATTGGCAGCTCACTCTTGGCTGCCAGCCGCTCACGCTGGCTGCGGGCCACTCACTGTAGCCTATGGCAGCCCACACCATCACCGGGGCTCGCACAGCCCAGCTCCAGGTGGAGCTGTTGTTAGCTGTAGAGGGCAGTGTCACTGGCCCTCATGTGGGATCCGAACCAGGGCCGCTGGCATCCCAAAACCAGCGCTTAACCAATGCGCCACTCGGCCGGCCCTAAACAGTGATTTTTATGAAATGTTCAATACCTTTTAGGAAAACACAAAAAAATGAATTTATTCACATATAAAATGCCAAGTGATATTAGAACTTCTACTTCCATCCTCTCCCAAACTGGTATTTACTGGAAATGATTTCATATTAAATGCATTAGGATTTCATAATAGTGTGAGGAGCTCTACTGATCCACTCTCCAATAAAACTGGTGAAAATTATTTTAATAACAATTACTTGGAGGAGGGGCAAGATGGCGGCTGTGAGGAGGGCTCCATGAAATCTCCCCTGGAAATATCCACAATTTGAACTTCTAATACGCTTCAAAGAGACATCTACTCATCACACAGAGCGACTAAGAGTTCCACACAAGGATTGCTGGAAGGTGGGCAGGCCGGGCGAGTAGGGGAAGAAGGCGGCGAGACGCGTGAGGTGCAGCCCGCACCCGCGGCTGCTGAGTCACGGTGAGTGTTGCCCCGGCTCGCTCCCTGCAGGCCCGCGGCCCACCTAGAGTTCAGCAAGAGCGTGTTGGTTTGCAGTCTGAGGCAGAAGCCTCAGGCCGGGCAAGTGCGGGAGGAGAGGAGACGACTGTGCAGAGGTACGAGCTGCACCCGCGTTCCCCAGGAAGCAGGGTGCAGAGCCCCGCAGCGACAGGGCAAGATCAGTCCCTGCACCCTCCCGGTTCAGGGATCAGTCTCTGTGCCCACCGGGTCCTGTGGAGCGCAGAAGCCTGAAACCCGGGAGCAGGGGAAAACAGAGGACTCGCCCGCGGAGAAGCAGCGCGCGCTGGGCGGAGACGCAGGTCCCGGAGAGACGGAGCGGGGATCGGAGCCACGCGGCACGGTGCGCGCAGTCCCCTAAATCCCGGCAGACCGTTTGGGAGAGCAGCAGGAGATCCGCGCGGGCGCGCCGGCTCCGAGGCAGAAGCCTGGAACCCGGGAGCAGGGGAAAAAGAGGACTCGCTCGGACAAGCAGTGCGCCGGGTGGAGACGCAGGTCCCCGAGAGACGCGGAGCGGAGATCTTGGCCACACGGTAGGGTGCGCGCAATTCCCTAAATCCCGGCAGACCCTTTGGGAGAGCAGCAGGAACTCCGCTGGAGCATAAGAGGCAAAGGCCTTAGCTTGAAACAGTGTTGGAACTGTGGCTTTGTTTATTTTTATTTTTGTTTTTTATTTTTTTTCCCTTTTTCTACTCTTGAACAGAAAGCAAAAAAAAAACCAACCCAATAACTCACCCACTCCCACAAACTTTGTCCCCCGCCAAGACAGTCTTAAACTGACTCCTGAAGGGAGCAATAGGGGCAGACTAGGAAGATATCCTTACCTGCAGGGGGTTGAGAATTTCCACCCAGTAAAGGCAGCAGAGTGAGACTACCCACCCCGCCCCCACCTTTAGGCAAGGCTTGGGAGGCAGGGCAGGTTCATCTGCTGAGGCACTAATTAACAGATTCTTAGCAGCAGGCTTTTGGTAGTGAGGAATTCTTTAATTCTCCACGGCTGTCAACCCAAAGGGTGCCCAGAGACACTCATTGAGCCTTTGGGGGTGCAGCCTGCCTTGGGACAGGCAAAAGCAAAAAGGCAGTGACTTTGTAAAAACCACCAATCACACGTCACAACCACACTCAAGTACAGCAAACCTGCAGGGCCAGGATCACGCTAGGCATCAGGTGGCCTACTGTTCCCACAAGACGCACAGGAATTTTTGTACAGCAGACAAACTGAAGAGAGCTTGGTGGACTTTAGCCTAGACCAGCACGGGTATTTTTGGTTTGTTTGGTTTTATTCTGTTTTGTTTTCCCTTTATTGGCTGCTTATCTTGGTTGTTTTTGGTTTTTATTTCTATTTCATTATAATCATATTGTAGTTTTTAATATAGGCATATATATATAGGTGTATATAGGTGAATATATGTCCATATATATGGGTGTGTAGACAAATATATATATATTTTTTTTCCTTTTTTCTTTTTCTTTTTCTTTCTTTTCTTTTTCTTTTTTCCCCACCCTCACTTTCTCTCTTATTTTATTCATTCTTCTCACTGCTATACTTTTCCTCTTTTCCTTTTTTCTGCAAATTTTATTTTTTAAATTTTTCTTACTTTTTTAATTATTATTTTAGTTTATTTGTATTTTTTATTTTTTAGGTATAGCTGATCGGTTTCTCATGTTTATTCTATTTTTTATTTTAGGATATTGTATTTTATTTTGTTTCCTCTTCTGTTATTATTGAGTATGTGGTTTTTGTTTTGTTTCTGTTTGTTTTCTTCATTAGTATGATTGATATTTCTGTACAAGTTGACTGTAGTTTGATGGTTGGTTGTTTTTAATTGTGCGAGCATTTGGTTTCCTTTGGTGGCTGCAGAGGTTGTTCTTGTTGATCTGTTATGCTCTAAAATCACTCTGCAGCAGTGGGTCCAAACAAACAGACAAAAGAATCATCATACCCGGAGGCCAACTTTAGATAAAACCAGAGCATTTCTGGGTTTGACATACAAGAGTCACACCCAAAAAGAAGTTACTACAGGTACTAAGACCCATAGGGTCCAAGTTTCATCAGAGGGGTCAATCCTCTCACAGCAGCTCATAAACTGCAGAAGCTGCTGATCCTCACAGCTAATCAATCTGGGAGTCAATCCCACCTACTGACAAACCAAAAGTAATCAAAACTAAAACTTCAACAAGTGAGGACGCACGACACAAGGAACACCTCAGATACAAGCACAGGAGAATAGGGAGACTGAGTAATTCAAATATAAAGGACACACACCATATAAGTTTACCCAGAAAAGACTGAGAAATCTGGGGGATCTATCTGTTATATTGAAGCAAACACAAAGAGTAAGCCAGAATGGGGAGACAAAGAAACATAACACAAATAAAAGAACAGAAGAAACTTCCTGAATCAGTGGAAATAGAGGAAATAGAGGTAACCAACCTATCGGAGACAGAGTTCAGAACACTGATTATTAGAATGTTCAAGGAAATTAATGAAAATATAAAGAAGGATAGAGAAATCATGAAAAGCAACCAGCTAGAACTTAAGAACACAATTACTGAATTAAATAACAAACTTGATGGAATCACTAGCAGACTGGATGAAGCAGAAAATCGAATCAGTGACTTAGAAGACAAAATAGCAGAGATCACCCATGCGGTACAACGAAAAGAAAAAAGAATGAAAAACATGGAAAATAGTTTAAGAGAGCTGGGGGACAACATCAGACGCAATAACCTAAGGGTCATTGGAGTACCAGAAGGAGAAGAGAGGGAGCAAGGGATTGAGAATATATTTGAAGTAATAATGTCTGAAAACTTCCCTAACCTGGCAAAGGACATTGAAATACAAGCCCAGGAAGTGCAGAGAGTTCCAAACAGGATGATTCCAAACAGGCCCACTCCAAGACACATTATAGTGAAAATGGCAAGGCTTAAGGACAAAGACAGAATCCTTAAAGCAGCAAGGGAAAGGCAGCAAGTTACTTACAAGGGTACCCCCATAAGATTATCAGCTGACTTTTCTACAGAAACTTTGCAGGCCAGAAGAGAGTGGCAGGAGGTTTTCAAAGTGATGAAAAATAAAGGCCTACAACCAAGATTGCTGTATCCAGCAAGGTTATCATTTAAAATCGAAGGCGAGATAAGGAGCTTTGCAGAAAAAAATAAGTTAAGGGAATTCATTACCACCAAGCCAGCTTTGCAGGAAATGCTAAAAGGGCTTCTTTAAGTAGAAGAGAAAAACAACCTATGAAAGACTACAAACACAAATAAGAAAATGGCAATAAATACACACCTATCAATAATCACATTAAATGTAAATGGATTAAATGCTCCAATAAAAAGACATAGGGTGGCTGAATGGATAAGAAAGCAAGACCCCAGTATATGCTGTATACAAGAGACTCACCTCAGATCCAAAGACTCATACAGGCTGAAAGTAAAGGGATGGAGTAAAATATTTCATGCAAATGGTACTGAGAAAAAAGCTGGAGTAGCGATACTTATATCAGATAAAATGGACTTTAAATTGAAGAATATAACAAAGGACAAAGAAGGACACTTCATAGTAATGAAGGGATCGATCCAACAAGAGGACATAACTCTAGTAAACATCTATGCACCTAACATAGGAGCCCCGAAATATATAAAACAGATATTGTCAGACATAAAGACAGAGATCAACAGTAACACTATCATAGTAGGGGACTTCAACACCCCGCTGTCACTAATGGACAGATCCTCCAGACAGAAAATCAATGTGGAAACAGCGACCTTAAATGACACATTAGACCAGCTGGATTTAACAGACATTTTCAGAGCATTTCATCCCAAAGCTACAGAATATACGTTCTTTTCAAGTGCACATGGAACATTTTCTAAGATAGACCACATGTTAGGCCACAAAACAAGTCTCAATAAATTTAAGAAGATTGAAATCATTTCAACTCTATTCTCTGACCACAATGCTATGAAACTAGAAATCAATTATAAGAAGAAATCCGGGAAGCTGACAAATAAATGGAGGCTAAACAATATGCTATTAAATAGTGAGTGGGTCACAAATGAGATCAAGGAGGAAATCAAAAAATACCTCGAGACAAACGAAAATGAAAACACCACGACCCAAAATCTCTGGGATGCTGCGAAAGCAGTCCTAAGAGGGAAGTTTATAGCAGTGCAGGCCTACCTAAAGAAGGAAGAAAAATCTCAAATCAACAGGTTATCCTTACACCTAAGGGAACTGGAAAAAGAACAGCAAAAGAGGCCCAAGGGGAGTACCAGAAAGGAGATAATAAAGACCAGAGCAGAAATAAACAATATAGAGAACAGAAAAACAATTCAAAAGATCAATGAAACCAAGAGCTGGTTTCTTGAGAAGATAAACAAAATTGACAAACCTCTAGCCAGGCTCATCAAAAAAACAGAGAGAGGACTCAAATTAGCAAAATCAGGAATGAAAGAGGGGAAATGACTACAGACATCACAGAAATACAAAAAATTCTAAGAAATTACTATGAGCAACTATATGCCAACAAATTTGACAATCTGGATGAAATGGATAATTTTCTAGAAGCATACAACCTTCCAAAGCTAACGCAAGAAGAAACAGAAAATCTAAATACCCTGATTACTACCAAGGAAATTGAATCAGTAATTGACAAGCTCCCAAAAAACAAAAGCCGTGGACCAGACGGCTTCACAAGTGAATTTTATCAAACATTCAAAAAAGAACTATCACCTATTCTTCTCAAACTATTCCAAAAAATCCAGAAGGAGGGAAGGCTCCCAAACTCTTTTTATGAAGCCTCTATCACCCTGATTCCAAAACCAGATAAAGACATCACAAAAAAGGAAAACTACAGGCCAATCTCCCTGATGAATATAGATGCAAAAATTCTCAATAAAATATTAGCAAACAGAATTCAGCAATATATTAAGAAGATCATACATCATGATCAAGTGGGATTCATCCCTAGTGCGCAAGGCTGGTTCAACATCCGTAAATCAATTAATGTGATACACCACATCAACAAAATGAAGGATAAAGATCACATGGTCATTTCAATAGATGCAGAAAAAGCATTTGACAAAATCCAACAGCCATTTATGTTAAAAACCCTTAGCAAAGTGGGAATACAGGGATCATATCTCAACATAATAAAAGCCATATATGATAAACCTACAGCTAACATTATACTCAATGGGGAAAAGCTAAAACCATTCCCCTTAAGATCAGGAACAAGACAAGGCTGTCCACTTTCTCCTCTTTTATTCAACATAGTGCTGGAAGTTCTAGCCACAGCAATCAGACAACAGAAAGAAATAAAAGGCATCCAAATTGGCAAGGAAGAAGTAAAATTGTCACTATATGCAGATGACATGATACTGTATATAGAGAACCCCAAAGACTCCATCAAAAAACTATTGGAACTGATAGACGAATTCAGTAAAGTAGCAGGATATAAAATCAATGTTCAGAAATCAGTGGCATTTGCATATACCAATAATAAACTAATGGAAAGCGAAATTAAGAAAACTGTCCCATTTACAATTGCGTCAAGAACTATAAAATACCTAGGAATAAATTTAACCAAAGAAGTGAAAGATCTGTACTCAGAAAATTATAAGACATTGAAGAAAGAAATCATAGAAGATACAAATAAATGGAAACACCTACCATGCTCATGGATAGGAAGAATTAATATAGTTAAAATGTCCATACTGCCTAAAGCAATATATAGATTCAATGCAATTCCTATCAAACTACCAAGGGCATTTTTCACAGAAATAGAAAATATAATCCTAAAGTTTATATGGAATCATAAAAGACCCAGAATAGCCTCGGCAATTCTGAGGAATAAAAACAAAGTTGGGGGATCACGCTACCAGACATCAAAACCTACTACAAGGCCACAGTAATCAAGACAGTTTGGTATTGGCATAAAAATAGGCACATCGATCAGTGGAATAGAACAGAGAGCCCAGAAATAAATCCAAGCATTTACGGACAGTTAATCTATGACAAGGGAAGCAAGAATTTACACTGGAGTAAAGATAGTCTATTCAATAAATGGTGCTGGGAAAATTGGACTGACACATGCAAAAAAATGAAACTGGATCATCTCCTTACGCCTTATACAAGAACAAATTCAAAATGGATTAAAGACTTAAATGTAAGACCTGAAACCATAAAAATCCTAAATGAAAATATAGGGAGTACATTTGCAGACATTACCCGGAGCAATATTTTTACTGATACATCCCTACGGGCAAGGGAAGTAAAAGAAAAAATGAACATATGGGATTATATCAGACTTAAAAGTTTTTTCACAACAAAGGAAACCATTAAGAAAACAAAAAGGAAGCCTACTGAATGGGAGAATATATTTGCCAACGATATATCTGATAAGGGGTTAATATCCAAAATTTATAAAACACTCATGAAACTCAACACCAAAAAAACAAACAACCCAATTAAAAAATGGGCAGAAGATATGAAGAGACATTTCTCTAAAGAGGACATACAGATGGCCAACAGGCATATGAAAAATAGTTCAACCTCACTGGTCATTAGGGAAATGCAAATAAAAACCACCATGAGATACCACCTCACTCCAGACAGAATGGCTATCATCAACAAATCAACAAACAACAAGTGCTGGCGGGGCTGTGGGGAAAAGGGGACCCTGCTGCACTGTTGGTGGGACTGCAGATTGGTGCAGCCACTATGGAAGTCAGTATGGAGGTATCTCAAAGAACTGGAAATAGAGCTACCTTTTGACCCAGCAATTCCACTCCTAGGTATTTATCCTGAAAAAACCAAGACACTTATTCAAAAATAGTTATGCACCCCGATGTTCATAGCAGCACAATTTACAATAGCTAAGACTTGGAAACAACCAAAATGCCCGTCAGTAGATGACTGGATTAAGAAACTGTGGTATATTTATACAATGGAGTATTACTCCGCTATAAAGAAGAATGAAATCGTACCATTTGCAATGATATGGATGGACCTAGAGACTATAATGTTGAGTGAAATAAGTCAGTCAGAGAAGGACAAATACCATATGATCTCACTTATATGTGGAATATGAAAAACTGTATGAATGAGCAAAGTAAACAGAAACTGTCTCATAGATATAGAGGAAAAATCAGGGTTGCTAATTTGGAGAGGAATGGGAATGAGGGAGAAGGGGAAGGGATTAGACAGCAAAAATAGGCAACTACAATATTGCTACTGGGATAGGAAAAACAGTTTGGGGAATATAATTAATAATGTTGTAAATATTCTGTGGAATGTTAGATGATCATAGGTCTTTTTAGGGAGACCATTTCATGGATGGAGTAGAGGTTTGATCACTGCACTGTATTACTAAAGTGGAGGTGGTATACCTACTGTAATTGAATATATATAGATAGTCATGGGATGTGGATTATACTGTGGAAGAGAGTCAGAGGAAGAGTAATAGATATATATGATATGGGGGGGTGTGGGGTGGTGTATTGGGGGTGGGGGGTTTGTCACTTTGAGGGGTAAAATGTATAACTATTGCACTGTGTTGTACACCTGAAACTATTGGGGGTGGGGGGGTTGTCACTTTGAGGGGTAAAATGTATAACTATTGCACTGTGTTGTACACCTGAAACTAATTAAAAATAAAATAAAATTAAAAAAACAAAAAAAAAAAACAAACACACACAAAAAAAAAAGAAAAAGAAAAAGAAAACAAGGCTTTGGTCGGTGTAATTAGTTAGGTTAATATGAGGTCATACTGGAATAGGGTGGGTTCTAAATCCAGTATGGCTGATGTTCCTATAATAAGAAGAGAAGAGACATGGAGACACAGACAGAAAAAAGGCTTTGTGAAGACAGAGGCAGACACTGGAGACATACATCTACTAGGTAATAAACGCCAAGAATGGCCAGCAGCCACTAGAAGGTAGAAATAGACAAAGAGGGATTTTCCCCTAGAGCCTTCAGGGAGGGCAAGACCCTGCTGATACCTTGATATTAAACTTTTATTCTTCAAAACTGTGAAAGAATGAATTCCTATTGTTTAAGTCACCCAGTTTGTGATACTTTATTATACCACTCTAGGAAACTAATAAAAATGCCTATTTAATAAAAAAAAAAAAAAAAAATAACAATTACTTAATTCCATTGGAAATGGTCCTAATGGCAAACAACAAATGAAAAACATCTACTCAAGAACATCTATGAAGATTTGTAAAAAACATGAGTCTGTGGTATTTGAATCAAAGCACTTTCTGCTTTTCTACTACTCCCAGCACACCACTCAAGACTAGGGTGCACTGTTACAATAAACCAAAACCTGTAAGAGTGAATATTCTGACAGAAATGTCTAGTATAGAAAGGCTCTACTTATAAGGTGTCAGTAAACCTGATGATCAGAACAAAATAATGACTTCGAAGACTGGGGGTTGAATCTAACTATTGCATCAAACAGCAAGATCTATCTATAAAATTTCAAGGTTTAAGTAAGCCATTAACCCTCTGAGGTTTGTAGAATGGGGTTGTAAGAGATACAAAGTTCATTGAATGTCTTTTTCAAGAGACCAGTGTTGTGTATTCCCATAACTGAGCTGACAATACTTTGTAGCACATCTTGGTGAGTCCTTGCATTTTGGCTTCAGCAGGGTCATGTATAATGAGTAATTTGTCTATATAAGTATCTACCATGGTCAGAGTATAGGAAGTAGCCAGAAGATGGGTTGGCCCTTTCAAGTCTGTTTACCATCAGCTGTAGAAACCTCTTCCTTGGACAAGTAGTCCATTGACTATATTACCAACAATGTGGTCTTTTCACATTAAGCTCATTGCTCAGTCACTACTCCAGGGGCACCAAAACAATTTACACAAGTGGATACTTTGGTCAACGTTACTCAACCAGTAGTTCACCGTAATCAGAAGTGTCTGGATGCTGAAGGTAACCACTTTGAGCACCTTTTGTAATTGCAGAAGTAAAACATGACTTGTATTCATTTTTTGTTATCGTTATATATTATTACATTTTAATAGTTTTTCCCTTAAAATGTGTATACATTTTTTTGGCTGTGTGTGTGTGTGTGTGTGTGTGTGTGTGTGTGTGTGTGTGTTATACTTGTAGTTCTAACAAATGTATAGTACTGGCATCAAAAGATGGAAAACATGCCATCAGTGAAAAAAATACTCTTGTGGTGCCCATTTTAATGAATCCTTTCCATTAAGTAAGTTAACACTTTAAAAAATATTTTAAAATTTCCTTTGCTCATTCCTAAACCTGTAGCTGTCACTGCTGATTGCTCCTTTTCCACATGTGCTAAACATCTAAGCAAATGGAAATGAAACCTGAGAACTGCAAAATGGGCTGTGGGGCTGTGTGAATCATTGCAACTAGATTTCCAGTCATTCCTGTGATAAAGACATTCAAAATTTCCCATTGCTCCTCTTCCACCCAATTAGGATATTACTCAAAATGACACCCTCTTTACAGCTCACCTCAGTTATTCCTTGGATGACTGCTATAAACATCCATAGCTCTTTGTGGTGTTTCCACTGGGAAATCACAGTAGACTTGCATAGATGTCACCGTACTCATAGAATAAACTCAGGATGGGCTAGAATGGTGCATGTGAGTGTAACTGTTTCTCTAAATTGTAGTTCTTAATAGAAGTTCTTAAATGAAAGAAACTTCATGGCTTAATGGGGTATATTTTGCACACTCAGTCTGTACAGCAACAAGATGAAAATGCCAAATACTAAAAAATTTTAAATATGATAAATAAAACTCTTCTCAAATGACATTAAACCCCAAAAGACACCACAAATATCTGTGGCCTAAGTCAGAAGAAAGTCACAAGTCCCAGATAATAATGACATCCTCACCAACTGAGACTCCTACCCTCATAGAAAGGAAATATACACAACTCCAGCCTCCTTGTCAATTTTCACTTTCCTTTAAAGCTTTTCTTTGCATCTTATAAACCAAAGCTTTACCACTTGTTAACCATTTCTGTTTTCCAACAAAAGTGTAAGCATCAGGACTGCAAGAAATGTTTGTCTCATGTCACTATATCCAAATCCGACAGTAACTTATTTGTGCTAAATTTTAGGGTACTTGACTCTAAAGTGCATGGAAGTGAGGGATGTTGCAACATCAGCATCAAGAATATAATCTGTAACAAAGAAAGCCTTGATTTACATAGTGGTTCTGTCTTCTTTACTAGGTTTATTTTTTCTCACAATTTACCTAAACTCATAGGCTTCAGTTGAGTCATAAAGGAGATATTAAAAAATTAAGTAGTTTAGGGCCAGCCGAGTGACTCAGTTGGTTAAGAGCTCACTCAAGAGTGTGAGCTGAGCTCTGAGCAACAGCAGTTTGATGCCAGCCCCAGCTGAGCTGCTGCTAAACTGCCAACAGGTGGCAGGATGACTCAGCTTAAAAAAAAAAAAAATTAAGTAGTATACTAAGAAATGAATTTATATATTTTTTGACTGAGGTACTTTTATGGTAAATAGTGTCTGATATACTGTAGGAAATACATCAGTGTTTAGATAATCAGCAGAAAAGGCAAAAGCTGTTGCAGAGCACCAGGAGCTGGTCTTGCTCTTATTGTAAGGCAAGTCCTATCCCGCAGAAGAGACAAATGTCATACACCTCCTTCATCAAAGGTACACACTGGCTGTGATGGACCAAGACAAAGATATTTTGTAACCATATCAGAAAATCGGTAAAGGATAAAACTCAAATCATAAAAGGACTAATATTCCATTCTTACTAAAATATCTGACTGTTAAGTTCTTTTAAATTAAGGTTATATTGTTTTTGCCTTCTAGAAAACAATTATGATTACCAATGATAGATAGTTTACCTCCTCATAGCATTCAATACAGAAAATGACTTGCTTTTATTTATTTATTTATTTATTTGAGGGCAGTGTCACTGGCCCTCATATGTGGGACCGAACCGGGGCCACTGGCTTCCCAAGCCAGCGCTTAGCCACCGTGCCACTCGGCCGGCCCATGACTTGCTTTCTTGAATAGCAATCAAATCATCTAACACAAGTTCAAATTCTTTAAGTACTTTTGAGCACCTGTTAGTGTTATACTCACAGTCCTTTATGGTTTGTGATCCTTCTTATAAGAATTCATTACGCCCCTCTCTTTGACCACAGCTCCAATCCTGCAGGTCACTGGCAAGAGGGCACTCAAAAACCATTATTTAAGTTTTGGTATTAAGAATAACTGAGAGGGGTGGCCAGGTGGCTCAGTTGTTAAGAGCACGTGCTCTAACAACAAGGTTGCCGGTTCGATTCCTGCATGGAAAGGTGGGCTGTGCCCCCTCCCCCACAACTAGATTAAGACAACTACTTGATTTGGAGTTGATGGGTCTTGGAAAAACACACTGTTCCCCAATAAAATTTTTAAAAAATAGCGGCGCGCTCCCCTCCGGCGGTAGGGGGTCCAGAGCTGGCTGCCGCTCGGCCCGCTCTGCTCCTGTTGGGGCATGTGCGGGCCTGTGTGTGTAGGGAAATGGACGTAGGGCAAGCCCTCTGCCTGAGGTCCTGCCGCTTCCGCCGCCAGGAACCTCCTTCTCCAGACCTAGCAAATGTGCAATACCAACATGTCTATGTCTCCTGATGATGCTGTAAGCACCTCACAGATTCCAGCTTCGGAACAAGAGACCCTGGTTAGACCAAATCAGTTACTTTTGAAGTTGTTAAAATCTGTTGGTGCACAAAAAGACACGTATACTATCAAAGAGGTTATATTTTATCTTGGCCAGTATATTATGAATAAACAATTATATGATGAGAAGCAACAGCATATTGTGTATTGTTCAAATGATCTTCTAGGGGATTTGTTTGGAGTGTCAAGCTTCTCTGTAAAAGAACACAGGAAAATATATACAATGATCTACAGGAACTTAGTAGTAGTCAATCAGCAGGAACCATCAGATTCAGGCACATCTGTGAGTGAAAGAAGGTATTACCTTGAAGGTGGGCGTGATCAAAAGGACCCTGTGCAAGAGCTACAGGAAGAGAAACCTTCATCTTCACATTTGGTTTCTAGACCGTCTACCTCATCTAGAAGGAGAACAATTAGTGAAACAGAAGAAAATTCAGATGAATTACCTGGTGAACGACAAAGAAAGCGCCACAGATCTGATAGTATTTCCTTTTCTTTTGATGTAAGTGTTGCTGTGTGTGTAATAAGGGAGATACGTTGTGAAAGAACCAGTAGCAGTGAATCAACAGGGACTCCATCAAATCTGGATGTTGATGCTGGTGTAAGTGAACATTCAGGTGATTGGTTGGATCAGGATTCAGTTTCAGACCGATTCAGTGTAGAATTTGAAGTTGAGTCTTTCAATTCAGAAGATTATAACCTTAGTGAAGAAGGACAAGAGCTCTCAGATGAAGATGATGAGGTGTATCGAGTTACTGTGTATCAGGCTGGGGAGAGTGATACAGATTCATTTGAAGATGATCCTGAAATTTCCTTAGCTATTGGAAGTGCACTTCATGCAGTGAAATGAACCCTCCCCTTCCACCACATTGCAACAGATGTTGGGCCCTTTGTGAGAATTGGCTTCCTGAAGACAAAGGGAAAGACAAAGGGAAAATGCCTGAGAAAACCGAACTAGAAAACTCAACACAAGTAGAAGAAGGCGTTGATGTTCCTGATTGTAAAAAAAATACAGTGAATGATTCCCAAGAATCATGTGTTGAGGAAAATGATGAAAAGATCACACAAGCCTCCCAATCCCAAGAAAGTGAGGACTACTCTCAGCCATCAACTTCTAGTAGCATCATTTATAGTAGCCAAGAAGATGTCAAAGAGTTTGAGAGGGAAGAAACACAAGACAAAGAAGAAAGTGTGGAATCTAGTTTTCCCCTTAATGCCACTGAACCTTGTGTGATTTGCCAAGGTCGACCTAAAAATGGTTGCATTGTCCATGGCAAAACAGGACATCTTATGGCATGCTTTACATGTGCAAAGAAGCTAAAGAAAAGGAACAAGCCCTGCCCAGTATGTAGACAGCCAATTCAAATGATTGTACTAACTTATTTTTCCTAGTCTATAAAAGTGGAATTATATATTTTTAAATATAACCCTAAAAATGTAGACATGAAATTTTATTTTTTTACATCTATCAAAGACAGAGCCAAATTAGTACATGTTGATTTGTTTTCTGTAGTGTAATATTCCCTACTGTGTAAGAGGGAATAGTTAATATTTATTTTCTTTAATGAAAACTTCTGTTTATATTTTATATTTAGGTTTTAATGTAGTTTGGATTGGATATATAGCTCATCTTTTACCCCTGCCCCTAATATTTTAAATAATTTCCACTTTTTTGGGGGGATTTTATTGGGGGAATTGGGGAAGGGGAATAGTGTTGGGGAATCAGGGAAGGTTAACAGCCAACTTGTCCTTCAGTCTTAGTTGTGGAGGGCACAGCTAGCTCAGCTCCAAGTCCAGTCACCATTCAGCCTCCTGTGGATCGCTCAGCTCAAGGTGCCGTGTTCAATCTTGGTGGTGGGCATAGCTTCACCATCCCATGCAGGAGTTGAACCACGTGCTCTTACCAGCTGAGCTGGCAGCTCAGAGGCAGCTCAGCTCAGGCTCAGCTCACTGGCCCATGTGGGAATCAAACCAGCGACCCTGTTGCTCAGAGCTCGCGCTCTTAACCAACTGAGCCACTTGGCCGGCCCTAATTTCGACTTTCTTAAATGAGAAGTATCCGATCTTTTTTTAAAAACTACTGTCTGTAGAACATTTAAATATAACTTATTTAGTACCTTTCATATAAGAAGAAAAAGTTTGTGAAAGATTTAATATTTAAATTTTAGATGTTCTTAAACCTTTTCATCCCAGAGCCTCTTAAAGTATTCTTGCCAGATATAAAAGAAATTGGTAGTTATATTTGGTGCTGGGTAAGCAAAACTGTTATTCTCCAGCTACTTTGGTATATAGTAAAGGATAGGTGGTAATGGTGTTCATTTGAGAAGACTTTGTGAATAGCCATCATTTACCCACAAGACAAAACTTTTTTTTTTTTTAAAGATTTTATAGGAGAATTGGGGAAGGGGACCAGCCAAGTTGTTGTTCTTCAATCTTCATTCTGGAGGGCGCCAGTCGCCATCTGGCTTGCCATCTGGCTTCCCATCGGCAGCTCGTCGCCTCTAAGCTCAAGATGCTGTGTTCAGTCTTAGTTGCAGGTGGGCATAGCCACCATCCCATGTGGGAGTCGAACCCTGTAGTCTTGTTGTTGAGAGTGCATCTCTATCCACTGAGCCATCCAGCTGGCAGCTCAGCTCAAGGTACCAAGTTCAATCTTTAGTTGCAGGCAGGCGTAGAACAGGCAATCTTGTTACACCAGCTGAACCATCCTGCCACCTGTTGGCAGCTCAGCAACAGCTCAGCTTGGGCGCAGTGTTCACTGGCCCATGTGGGAATCAAACTGGCTGTCTTGTTGCTCAGAGCATGTGCTCTAAGCCAACTCTTAACGAACTGAGCCACTCGGCCGGCCCCAAGACAAAACTTTTTAAAGGCTACCTAGTACAATATGGAATTGTCCTAGGCATCTAACCTGTATATCAGGCCCTTTTCCACACCTAATTTCAGGATGTAGTGCAATCTGTTAAGTTGAAAAATTCTTGGGCCGGCTGAGTGGCACGTTCGTTAAGAGTTGGCTTGGGATGCCAGCACTGAGCAGTAGGGCCCTGGTTTTGGATCCCCTATGAGGACCAGTGACACTGCCCTCTACAGCTAAGATGGTGAACAACAGCTCAACCTGGAGCTGGGCTGCCATGGGTCCCCTGCGACTGTGTAGGCTGCAGTGTGGCTGACCAGCAGCTGGCATGCGTGTTCATGAGCTGCCGTGAGTCGCCGTGAGCGGCTGTCCAATGGCTGGCGAGTGACTGCCTCACTTGGGAAGAGCACAATGATAATACCAACATGGGCCAGTGAAGCGACATCTTCCACAACTAGACTGAATAACAAAAACAACAGCAACTTTTCTGTTCCCCTTCCCCGATTCCCCAACGCTGTTACCCTCCCCCAATTCCCCAAGAAAATCTTAAAAAAAAAAAAAAAATTTAAGACACTTTGAAATGCCTTTGTGAGCTGGGTTACATGGTTCCTAGTAGTTAACTAGGTTTTAGACCTTTGCTTAATGCCAGTATTAGAAGCCAGTGAATTTACAAAGATTAATTGAGAAATTTAATAAACAGGACTATTGTTTTTTAAACTAGCTAGAAATGTCATAACTTCTCCCTAAATTGCCTAGAAATAACAGATCACTTTTCTTTAAGAATGATAGAGTCAAGGGCCAGCCGAGTGGCGCGGTGGTTAAGCGCTGGCCTGGGAAGCCAGTGGCCCTGGTTTGGTCCCACATATGAGGGCCAGTGACACTGCCCTCAGAAAAAAAAAAAAAAGAATGATAGGGTCAGAACATAGAATTTGAAAATATACTGCACAGCAAGTTTGTGAGCCCATTACTAATAGTACATAAAAACAACCTACACACAGGGCCGGCTGAGTGGCGTGGTGGTTAAGCACTGGCTTAGGAAGCCAGCGGCCCTGGTTCGGTCCCACATATGAGGTCCAGTGACACTGCCCTCAAAAAAAAAAAGTGGAGGGGCAGGCCGAGTGGCGCGGTGGTTAAGCGCTAGCCTGCAGCGGCCCTGGTTCAGGTCCCACATATGAGGGCCAGTGACACTGCCCTCAAAAAAAAAAAGTGGAGGGGCCGGCCGAGTGGCGCAGTGGTTAAGCACTGGCTTAGGAAGCCAGCAGCCCCGGTTCGGTCCCACATGTGAGGGCCAGTGACACTGCCCTCAAAAAAAAAAAAAAAGTGGAAATCAGACCATTACTGGTGGTTTTCAGGATACTCTTGATTGGAAGTGCAAAGAATGGGGATAATGGGCTGGAATCTGGTGTTCTCAAAGCTCATATGTATCTGTCTTTCTCCCTGTATGGTATCTCCAAAATCTAATCCCTTCTTCCCTAAATTTAATCCCTTCTTCCCTTCTGCCTTCCAAATCACATGCAAATGAGGCTACTGGTGAATTTTAACATGGTGCCATAAATGGGGTGGATTCTGGAAAATCTAGCTCCTAACATTACCTTCACCAGCATATTGCAATGCAATGGTGGTATCTCCAGCTCTACATTTTGTTGACCTGTATTCTTAATTCAAAGTCTGTTGATCATAAACCAGTCAGAAGGAAGTAGAGAAAGCAAAGTCTCCAATATGAAAATAATAATTCGCATGAAACTATACTAATAAACTTGCCATTTATAAACATTTATTCTAAATGTTTAATAATATGGAAAATAGAAAAAGACTCCTATACCCACCACCCCAAACAGGAGATTCCTCCAAGAAAAGTACAATATATACACTAGATTAGGGATGTTTAGGAACTGCCATACAAGGCCAGTAAAATTCCAACAAATACAAACTGTCATTTTTCAGTGGTCCCTTACCAGAATAAATAAAACATTATTTTAAAAATCAAACCTAATTGCATTTAGAAATATACTTCAATTCACCCATGGATCCAAGAAGCTTCAAAATAGAGAAAATATTAACTGGTTTAAAGAAAAAGCACTAACTATTAATTATATGCACTATTGTCTTTTTTTTTCTTCAGCTAAGACAGCAGATAATTTATTGTACATGTTACATTCAGCCACAACTGAGAACAACTTTGTCCAGAATGTCAAAGGTCCAGAGCAAAGGACTGTTTTTGTACGAGCAAGATGGGTCTCTCAAAAGGTGGTCGCAGGGCCAGCCAAGTGGCTCAGTTGGTTAAGAGTTGGCTTAGAGCGGGAGCTCTAAGCAACAGGGCCAGTGGTTTGATTCCCACATGGGCCAGTGAATGCTGCACCCGAGCTGAGCTGTCGCTGAGCTGCCAACAGGTGGCAGGATGGCTCAGCTGATGTAACAAGATTGCCTGTTCAATGGTGGGCTATGCCCACCCACAACTAAGACTGAACTTGGCACCTTGAGCTGAGCTGCCGCCCAGATGGCTCAGTGGATAGGGGATGCGCTCTTAACAACAAGGCTGCTGGTTCGACTCCCACATGGGATGGTGGCTGCGCCTACCCACAAATAAGATTGAACACAGCACCTTGAGCTTAGAGGCCATGAGCTACCAACGGGAAGCCAGATGGCTACTGGCGCCCTCCACAACGAAGACTGAAGAACAACCTGGCCGGTCCCCTTCCCCAATTCCCCAACACTGTTCCCCTCCTCCAATTCCCCAATAAAATGTTAAAAAAAAAAAAAAAAGTGGTCACAGGGAACGGATGGCATTGTATGTTCTAGATCCATTGAGAAGTTCTAGACAACAGGCATGCAGTCCAACAATTTGTTCCAATGTCCCTGGCCTCTGGCTTTCTTCATTTCTGCTCCTGTGGCTTCCATGGGTGCACAAGCTAGTGGTTTACTTGGACCTCCGCCTCATCTTTCTTCTTTTGCTCTTCAGCCTGCACAATGGTTTCTTCCCCCACGTGGCTCTCCTGGCGCAGAGGTTTCTAAGAAGATGATGCTAAGGCCAAGAGCAAATGCACTATTGTTGAAAGATGAGTCACAGAATTTTCTCACCTCAATATTCACTTGTAAAAGTAATTAGAAATCCACAGCCCACCACTGCATGTAAGAGGCTTGGTAAACACAACAGTCATGCACCACATGACATTTTGGTCAATGACAGACTGCATATATGACAGTGGTCTCATAACATTATGAGCTGAAAAATTGGAGCTGAAAAATTGCTATTGTTTAGTGACATCATAGCTGTTGTAATGTCATAGCACAACATATTATAATTGCCTACAGTATTCAGTACAGTAACATTGTAGAGGTTTGTAGTCTAGGAGCAGTAGGCTACAGCATTTTGCCTAGGTGTTTAGTGGGCTATACCATCTAGGTTTGTGTAAGTACACTCTACAATGTTTAAATAATGATAAAATTGCCCACTGACACATTTCTCAGAACATATCCGTATTCCTAAATGATGTATCACTGTATATTTACAACTTTTATAACAACTCTTTCATGTTGAAAATATCTCTAGAATATTATCCATCGATTATTTTCCATGAAACTTTCTCATGTTACATTTATATTTCTTTTTGGTGGGAGTTTCACATATAAGGATGTGGACCAACTGAAGTCTTTCCACATTCATGAGGACTTTTTTCAAGTGAGGCCCTTATGCCTTTGGAAGGAAATGGGGTGACAGAAGCCCTTCCCATAGTCTTCACATTTATATGGTTTGTCTCTAATATGTATTCTTGCATGTCCTTGAACATCTGAGTGAGAAATTAAGACTTAACCACATTCCTAGGGTTTCTCTCTGGTGAGTTCTCTCATGTCTTTGAAGAGAACTGGAATCACTGAATACTTTATGACATTCCTTACATTCATAGGACTTACATTCATTCTCCACTGTGAGTCCTTTCATGTGCTTAGAAACCTACCTGAGAACTGAAAGCTTTACCACATTCCTTAGATTCGTAGGGTTTCACTGCTGTGTGAGTCCTTTCATGTCTTTGTAAGGATCTGTGTGCTGTATAGGCTTTACCACATTTTTGCACACATAGGGCTTCTCTCCAGGGTGAGTCCTTTTATGTATTCGGAAACCTCGATGACAAATGAAAGCTTTACCACATTCCTTACATTCATAGGACTTCTCACCAGTGTGAGTCCTTTCATGTGCTTGGAAACCTACCTGAGAACGGAAAGGTTTACCACATTCCTCACATTTATAAGGTTTCACTCCTGTGTGAGTCCTTTTGTGTCTTTGTAAGGAACTGTGTGCTATGTAGGCTCTACCACATTGTTTACATTCATAGGGCTTTTCTCCAGTGTGAGTCCTTTCATGTATTTGGAAATTTCGATGAGAACTTAAAACTTTACCACATTCCTTACATTCATAGGGTTTCTTCCCTGTGTGAGTCGTTTCATGTCTTTGTAAGGAACTATGTGCTGTGTAGGCTTTACCACATTGTTTACACTCATAAGGCTTCTCTCCAGTGTGAGTCCTTTCATGTACTTTAAGAGAACTTGGAGAACTGAATGCTTTACTACATTGCTTACATTGATAAGGTCTACTTCCAGTATGTACTTCCATGTGTTTCTGAACATTTGATGGATAACTGAAGGCCTTCCCACATTGTTTACATTCATAGCGCTTCTCTCCAGTGTGAGTCCTTTCATGTCTTCGAAATGAACTGCGAGAAATGAATGCTTTCTCACACTCCCAACATTTGTAAGGCCTATCTCCAGTGTGAGTGATCAGGTGTACTCGAAGGCTTGAGTTAACAATAAAGGTTTTCCCACATTCCTTACATTTATAGGGTTTCTCTCCAGTGCGAGATCTTTCATGCATTTGAAAAGAATAGAGGTACTTGAAGGCTTTACCGCATTGTTTATATTCATAGGGGTTTTCTCCAGTGTGAGTATTTTCATGTCTTTGGAAACCTGGAAGAGAAATGAAAGCCTTACCACATTGCTTATATTCATAGTGTTTCTCTAGTATGTGAGTCTTTTCATGTGTTTGATATCGATAAGCTTTTCCAGGTTGTTTACATTGATACCATTTCTCTCCAGTGTGATCTCTTTCATGTGTTTGAAGTGAACTGAAGCTACTGAAGACTTTTCCACATTCCTCACAGTTAAAGGTTTTCTCTCCATTGTGATTTCTCTCATGTTTGTCAAAACACTGGAGATAACGGAAGCCTCTCCCACATACCTTACATTTATATGGCTTCTCCCCACATTTTTGATATTTATAACGCTTGTGTCCAATGCGATATCTGAAGTGCCTATCAAAGGATGACTGACTCATGAAGACGATTCCACATGCACTGTGTTCATGTGCTTTTACTCCAGTGGTTTTTCTGCTCAGATTCATATTTGGAATAAGGCTGAAGTGTTCTCCACAATCACTACCCTCTTTACTTTTAAAGAGTCCCTCTATCCTATGACTTCTATAAAAAATGAAAAGCACATTAATGATGTTTTTATTAATAATGTTATATTTATTATATTTATGATTTATAGGAAGGTTTTATACCTTGTCTAAATTATTTGAAATCGAACATCTTGCATTCTCTGCAAGAGGACTTTACCCTTACTTCTGTTTAAACAGTGATATTCATTATAGGGTTTATTAATACTGTTTCCAAGTGATCTGTTTTGCAAACACTGAACAACTATGACACATTTAAGAAAGTCTTTTACTGAAATAACTAAATTTAAGCAGGAGTTATCTGTTTTGTTTGCTTTTTTATTTTTATTTTTTGAAGGCAGTGTCACTGGCCCTCATATGTGGGACCCAAACCAGGGCCTCTGGCTTCCCAAGCCAGCGCTTAACCATCGCGCCACTCAGCCGGCCCTTGTTTGCTTTTTTATAATTTAATAACATACGAAGATTCTCACATGGGAAACTGCTTTCTATTGTGAGTGTGACTCACCTCATTTTTCTCCACTGGTTTTTGTACTGATTGTCAATGTCATGATCTTTCCATTTTTTCCCTAAAATGCAAACCCAGAAAATGATTCCAAAGCATTAAAATTATAGAAAAATTATTAGCTTCTAGATTCATAATGAATGTGGTTATGCCTAGTTTATTTACCAGCATCCTCCCTTTCCACATTCCACATCTTAGAACAACACTGATGGGCAAAAACACTTGTTCTCTTGCCAGATGGGTGGGGGCTTGGAGGATTGGATGAAAAAGGTGAAGGAATTAAGAAGTATAAATTGGCAGTTACAAAATAGTCACAGGGATGTAAATTAAAGCATAGAGAATATAGTAAAAAATACTGTAGTAAATATGTATGGCGCAAGGTAGGTACTGGACTTACCGGGGGTTTCACTTCATAAGTTATCTAATGTCTAATCACTATGTTGTACAACTTAAACTAATATAATATTGAATGTCAACTTTAACTGAAAATTTAAAACAAAATTTTTTTTAAAGAAAAATTTGTTCTCCAACTGATTAAGTGAAGGTGACTTGTCATCCTTACCTACTGAGGACAGGTTCCTGAAGGTTTCCCGCATCACATCTCTGTAGAGTTTCTTCTGTGAAGGATCCAGTAAGGCCCACTCCTCTAGGGTGAAGGTCATGGCCACATCTTCAAAGGCCACTGAGTCCTACAACATCCCAAATATGTGTACAGTAGGATGAGTGAGACTGACAGCACTGGACATCTATACTCCATTTATAGGAAGGTTACATATGACTCTGTCATCTCCAAATATTTATTCTATAACTTGATCATTAGAAATGTACTCCTTGTTTCTCAAAAATTTAACAGCATGATGAACACATGGAAATTATTTACATGCTTTTACTGTGATCACATTACACCTTATTTCTCCCTAATAACAAAGCTCTGAGCATGTTGAAAAATGTCAAAGATGCTATAGAAATGGAATATTATTATTAAAAGACTGTTGATTCTTTCTGAAAAAAATTCATCTCCTTCCTTATTACCTACCATTTACAGTACTTCATGAGCCAAAGGGTCAAATTTGCATGACATTTCAATAAAAAAAAAAACATAGTGAAGAGGCTGGTGATTGGTTGTCGGGCTGCTCGGCCTAATCTGCGAGCAGCTGATTGTGACAGGCTGAGACTGGGAGTTTTCCTGGGAATGTTGGGCCGTGAGCTGTGTGCCTGCGTGATCCAGCCAGGGCTCTCCTGGTGATCTAGCTAATACATCAAAGCAATCCCAGAGCGACAGCCAGAATGGAGAAACAAAGAAACATATCACAAGTAAAAGATCAGAAGAAACCTCTAGAAATGGAACTAAATGAAACAGAGGGAGCCAACCTTTCAGAGACAGAGTTTAGAACACTGATGATAAGAATGTTTAAGGAACTTAGTGAGGACATAAAGAAGGATAGGGAAACCATAAAAAACAACCTGTTAGAACTAAAGAATACAATAACTGAAATGAAGAACACACTCGAAGGAATCACCAGTAGAGTAGATGAAGCAGAGGAGCGGATCAGCAATTTGGAAGATAAAATAGCAGAAATCACCCAGTTGGCACAGCAAAAAGACCAAAGAATAAAAAACAATGAAAATAGTTTAAGAGCCCTATGGGACAAGGTGAAACGCAACCACCTTAGACTCATAGGAATACCAGAAGGAGAAGAGAAGAAGCAAGGGGTTGAAAATGTATTTGAAGAAATAATGACTGAAAACTTCCCTACCCTGGTGAAGGAAATCAACATACAGGCCCAGGAAGTGCAGAGGGTTCCAAACAAGCTGAACCCAAACAGGTCCACACCAAGACACATCATAGTTAAAATGGCAAAGGTTAAAGACAGAGACAGAATCCTAGAGGCTGCAAGAGAAAGACAGCAGGTTATGTACAAAGGAACTCCTGTTAGACTAACAGCTGACTTGTCTACAGACATTCTGCAGGCCAGAAGGGAGTGGCAGGAGATACTCAAAGTGACACAAAATAAAGGCCTACAACCAAGATTGCTCTACCCAGCACAGCTATCACTTAAAATTGAAGGAGAAATAAAGAGCTTCTCAGAAAAGAATAAGCTTAAGGAATTCATTACCACCAAGCCAGCATTGCAAGAAATGTTAAAAGGGCTTTTTTAAACAAAAGAAAGGGGTAAACAAGCTAACCCAGAGAGACAGTTTAAGAAGATTGAAGTCATATCAAGCAGATATAAAGGAAAAACTGATGGTTGCTGGCTGGGAGGGAGTGGGGAAGAGGGAGAGGGGGAAGGTTTTGGACAGTGTATGTGGGACTACAATGCTGTCGCAGGGATATGGGGGCAGTTCTGGGAATGTAAACGATAATGCTGTGAAGAGACTATTATGTTGCGAGAAATAAGTCAGTCGGAGAAGGACAGGTACCATGTGATCTCACTTGTGTGTGGAGTCTGAAGAGCTGAGTGAACGATCAAAGTAAACAGACTCGTAGATGTAGAGGAAAAACTGAGGGTTGCTAGTTGGGAGGGGGGGAGAGGGAGAAGGGGAAGGGATTAGACAGCATAAATAGACAACTACAATATTGCCACAGGGATATGAAACACAGTTCAGGGAATATAATAATGTTGTAAAAATTTTGTGGCATGTCAGATAGTCACATGTCTTGTTAGGGAGACCACTTCATGGATGGAGTAGAGGCTTGATCACTGCACTGTACACCTGAAGCTGATGTTGTATAGTATTGTATGCCAACTGCAACTGAGTATGTGGATGGTCACAGGATGTGGAGTATACTGTGGAGGGGAGTCAGGGGAGTTGTGATGGATATGTATGATATGGGGGGGAGTGGGGTGGCGAAATAGGGGAGGGGTGTTTTCATTTTGGGGGGTAAAGTGTATAACTATTGCATTGTGTTGTACACCTGAAACTAAAAAAAACCTGGTAGGGCCAGCCGAGTGGCTCAGTTGGTTAAGAGCTCACTCAACAGTGCGAGCTGAGCTCTGAGCAACAGCAGTTCTGTGCCCAGCCTGAGCTGAGCTACAGCTAAGCTGCCAACAGGTGGCAGGACGGCTCAGATAAAACAAACAAACAAACAAACAAACAAACAAACAAACCTGGTGATGCTTTAAAATAATATTAGTAACAATGTATTTGGTAACAACAAGCTTATGGATAAGTGAAATACATGATAGCAATGTGACAAGGGACAGGGAGGAGGGAATTGGGAATACTGTGGTATGAGGTACTTGATCAACCTCTGAAGTGGTACAGTGTTACCTGACAGTGGATGTGGCTTAGTTGTAAATATATACTTAAAACTAAACAGCAAAGAACTTTAATCAGATAAAATGTTTAATTAAAGCCAGACGAGGCAGAAAAAAATGAAAGACAAAAACAAAGAACATGGGCAACAAACGAAAAACAGTAAAAGATGGTAAATGTTAATCCAACTGTATCAATAACCACTTTAATCATCAATGGTCTCAATACAATTGAATATAGAGTAAGGTTTCAAAAAACACAATCATATATTGTCTACAAGAAACCTACTTTAGGGACCGACCGAGTGGCATGCTGGTTAAGAGTTGGCTTGATACGCCAGCTCTGAGCAGCAGGGCCCTGGTTTGGATCCCACATGAAGGCCAGTGATGCTGTGCCCTCTACAGCTAAGATGGTGAACAACAGCTCAACTTGAAGCTGGGCTCCTGTGAGTCGCCGGCGAAGGTGTAGGCTGCAGCCCGTGCTGCAGTGGGCTGCCATGAGCTACCGTGAGTGGCCAGCAGCCCACATGAGCTGATGTGAGCCGCCATTAGCGGCCGTCCAATGACCAGCAACCAACTGCCTCAGCCAGGAAAAGCACAGTGATCACAATACAACATGGGCCAGTGAAGTGACGTCCTCCACACTAGACCGAAGAACAAAAGGACAGCAACTTATCTGTTCCTCTTCTCCAATTCCCTAACACTGTTCCTCCCCCCATTCCCCAACTAAAAAATAATAATCGAAAAAAAAAAAAACTTTAAATATGAAGACACAGACAGATGAAAGGTAAAGGGATGAAGGCAAATATACCATGACAACACTAATCAAAAGAAAGCTCACATTGATATATGAATTTCAGACAATGCAGATTTCAAATCTAGGAAAACTCAGAGGTAAATAGGGTATCACAGAATGATAAAGGGGTCCATTCTCCAAGAAGGCTAGCAATCCTTTAGGTATATATGCATAGCAACACAGGGGCAAAATACATAAAACAAGAGCTAATAGAATGCAAGGAGAAACAGATGAATACACTGCAATGGCTGGAGAGTTCAACACCCTTTATTATGAAATATAAATTTCCATAGCAAGGAGAGAGCGAAACTGAGCAGCACTATGAAACAACTGGACTTAATTGTAATCTGTGGAATATTTCATGTAACAACAGAGTTCACATTCTTCTCAAGTTCATGTGGAACATTCATCAAGACAGAATACATTCTGGGACATAAAACACACCATAAAAATTTGAAAGAACAGGACCGGCCGAGTGGTGCATTGGTTAAGAGTTGGCTTGGGATGCCAGTTCTGAGCAGCAGGGCCCCGGTTCAGATCCCACATGAGGGCCAGTGATTCTGCACACTCTACAGCTAAGATGGTGAACAACAGCTAGACCTGGAGCTGGGCTGCCATGAGTTGCCAGCAATTGCATAGGCTGCAATGGGGCTTGCTGGCAGCTGGCATGTGCTTTCATGAGCTGCCCTGAGCTGCTGTGAGCAGCCGTCCAATGGCCGGCGAGTGCCTGCCTCACACAGGAAGAGCACAATGATAATATCAACATGGGCCAGTGAAGTGACGTCCTCCACAACTAGACTGAAGAACAAAGGGACAGCAAACTTGTCTGTTCCCCTTCCCCGATTCCCCAGTAAAATCTTTAAAAAAAAAAAATTAAAAGAATAAAAACCATATAAAATAAGCTTTTATATCACACAGACATCAATCTAGAAATCAGTAATAGGAAGATAGTTGGAAAACCTCCAAATAAATGGAGATTCAACAACACACTTCTAAATAATAAATGGGATCAAAAAATAAATAAAAGAGCCGGCCAAGTGGCACATTGGTTAAGAGCTGGTTTTGGGATGCCAGCGCCCCGGTTCGGATCCCACATATGAGGGCCAGTGACACTGCCCTCTACAGCTAACAACAGCTCCACCTGCAGCTGGGCTGTGTGAGCCCAGGTGACAGAATAGGCTGCAGCCCCTGCTCTAGTGGGCTGCCATAGGCTACAGTGAGCGGCCGGCAGCCAGCGCGAGCGGCTGGCAGCCAGCGTGAGCTGCCAATAGCTGCGGTGAGTGACCATCCAGAGGCCGGCTACCGATCTGCCTCATCCGGGAAGAGCGCAATGACGATACCAACATGGGCCAGTGAAGCAATGTCCTCCGCAACTAGACTGAAGAACAAAAAGACAGCAACTTGTCTGTTCCCCTTCCCCGATTCCCCAACGCTGTACCCCTCCCCCAATTCCCCAATAAAATCTTTAAAGAAAATAAAATAAATAAATAAATAAAGGGAAATTTAAAATGATTTTAAATTAAATGTAAATACAACATGTCAAAGGTTGTTGGATACAGGAAAAGCAGTGAATAGAGGGAAATCTATGCCATTGAACAAATACACTGAAAAAAATCAAAGATGTATAATTAATAATGTAAACGTCTAACTTAGGAAACAACAAAAGCACCAAATTAAACCCAAAGTACACAAAATGAAAGGAATAATAAATATTAATATTAGAAAAAAAATTAGAGTAATCTTGGGAAATAATGGAGAAAAATTTTAAAGCTGATTGTTGACAAGATTAATAAAATAAACATCAAGATAAACATCAAGAGTCAACATAACTAAGAAAAAAGGGAAGACAGAAATTACTGATATCAGAAATGAAAAGTGGGAGTAATGAAAATAAAAACGTTTGACAAAATCCAACATCTACTTATAATAATAAACTAGTAATAGAAACTTCCACTTATTGAGCTAGAACATCTTTACAAAACGTGTAACTAAATTTCATCACATGAGTGTAAATGAGAAATATCAGAAAGAACCCACAAGTAATTCCTGCAATTAATGAGAGTAAAGCAAGGCTGAAGGATACAGAAGTAAAATGCTTTCCCATAGACCCACACAAATATACACAACTATCTTTGACAACGAAGGAAAGGCAATTCAATGGAAAAAGAAAGTCTTTTAAACAAATAGTGCTACAAATAACAAATACACACACCCCAGATAGACACAGGCCATACAAATTAATTTTCACAAAAAGTAATTCAAAATACATTATAGATCTAAATGGAAAATGCAAAAACACTAAATCCCCTAGAAAATAACATACGAGAAAATCTAGGGGATCTTGGGTTTGGTGATAAATTTTTAGATACAACATTAAAAGCAGGGTCCAAAAAAGGGAAAACAAAATTTACTTCATTAACATGAAAAACTCCTGCTCTAAGAAAACCAGTGTTAAGAGAATGAAAATACAAGTCACAGAGTGGGAAATAATCTTTGCTAAACAGTTATTGATAAAGGACTGGTATCCAAAATATCCAAACTCTTAATACTCAACAGTAGGAAGACAACCCAATTAAAAGTGGGCCAAAGATCTGGACAGCTCGCCAAAGAAAAATATGAAAACATACTCAACATCACTGGGAGACTGAAAATAAAATAACAATGCAGTATCACTATGCACCGATTAAATGGCTAAAATTCAAAACTCTCAAAACACTGACTACTGGTGCAGATGTGAAGCTGCAGGTAATCCTCA
The DNA here is from genome assembly GCA_033961575.1 of Aselliscus stoliczkanus. Classification (NCBI taxonomy): domain Eukaryota; kingdom Metazoa; phylum Chordata; class Mammalia; order Chiroptera; family Hipposideridae; genus Aselliscus; species Aselliscus stoliczkanus. The sequence continues at coordinate 9,834,356 of CM066735.1, read as the reverse complement.
TTCATTGCTGGTGGGAATGGAATTGGGCACGCGCACATTAGAGACCAGAGCTTTATTTCAATACAAAATGTACTCTTACACACTCCTTGGTATAGACCTAGATGAACTGAAACCGTATGTTCACACAAAAACCTGTACACAAATATTTGTAGGTGCTTTACTCATAATCATCAAGAGTTAAGAGTTAAGCAAGATGTCCTTCAAGAGGCAGAAAGACAATTAGTGGTACATCCAAAGGACGAAATATTTTTCAGTAATAAAAGGAAATGCAGTAAGTGAAAGATACCAGTCTGACAATGCAATATGGTGTATAATTACAAGTATATGCATACAAGACAAAACTATCAACCAGCAAAAAGATCTTTGAGTTTCAAGGAGTTAGAGATTGGAGGAATGAGTAAATAGGTGGAGCACAGAAGATTTCTGGGAAGTAAAACTAAAGTATGATTTATAAACATGATGAATACATGTTATCATACATTTGCCCAAACCATAGATCCCATAACACAGTCAACGCTAAGGTAAACTGTGCACTTTAATGCAGCAATTTTGGCTCAGCAATTATAACACATGTACCATAGTCATAGATGTAAAAAAATAGTGCAAACTGTGTGGACGCACAAGGGTTATGTGGGAACTCTGTACTCTCTGAACCCAGTGTTTTCTGTAAACCGAAACCAGCTTTTAAAAAACTGAAGTCTATCAAAAACTAAAACAAGATGAAGACAAACTCATTACAATTCACCCTGATAACTGACTGATGGGTGAAACAGGCCATGTGTCATTAATAAGCCAATAAGCTCACATCAATAAGCCAGCCTGGTGCTCTAGGAGCCTGAGACCAGGAAGGAGGTGGAAGTTCCATGGAATGCTTTGTTGGAGAGCATGGCATTCTATATTCTGAGAAGCACCATGGTCACTATCAGTGTCTGGAACCCCAACGTGGATGAAAAGTGGCCTGGTGAGTCCTGGGATATAGGCTCAGTAGTGGACAGATAAGTGTTACCTACATTTACACTGTCAAGAGATTCCCAGAGTTCTTGTACCACAAAGAGGCACCTCATAGACAACAATCCAGGAGCCTGTGAACATATGCAGTGGGGACAACTGGGGGCCAGCAGCACGATGACTGCCTGATGTTGGGTGAGCTGTGTGACCCTTGGGCTTGGTCCTTCATCAGAAACATCCCAATTCAGGGATGAGGAGAAGCAACTCTCCACAGAGCTCCATCATGTACAAATGTGCACTGTCCTCCTGGAAGCCTGCACTGCCCAGGGCTGTGTGGTCAGTGAACCCCAGGGAACAGCCCAGGGAACCAAGGAGTCTGGCAGAGGGGTGACCTCCTCCAGCATCACAGCTTCTTTCAAGGGACGGGAGTAAGGAAGGTCATCCCTTCTGCAGGTGACATAAGCTGGAGGGAAAAAGTTTGGCTCCATCATATCACAAGTAGGTATGTCAGCAGCTAAGCTGAGCCGGTGGGAGCTGTTTCCAGGGCCAAAGGCCTAACAGGCAGGTACATCATAGAGGGTCACATGCTCAGTGCTCATGGAGCCTCCATCTTCAAGAGGGCCCAGTACAGGGCAGCAAGCGCAGCTCTGATGGCACACAGTGTGGGGCCCAGGACCATCTCTTAATCAGAAGTCTACGAGGCCAGGCGAGTGGTTCAGTTGGTTAACAGTTGGCTTAGAGCGTGTGCTCTGAGCAACAGGGCAGCAGTTCGATTCTCACAATGGCCAGTGAACGCTGAGCCCTAGCTGACCTGTCGCTGAGCTGTCAACGTGTGGGAGGATGTCTCAGCTGGTGTAACAAGATTGCCTGTTCAAGGGTGGTCCACCCGCAACTAAGACTAAACCTTGAGCTTAGAGGCCACGAGCTGCCGAATGGGAAGCCAGATGGCAACTGGCGCCCTCCACAATGAAAATTGAAGAACAACTTGGCTGGTCCCCTCACCCAAGTCCCCAACGCTGTTCCCCTCCCCCGGGGAATTGGGGAAGGGGAACAGACAAGTTGCTGTCTTTTAGTTCTTCAGTCTAGTTGTGGAGGATGTTGCTTCACTGGCCCATGTTGGTATCGTCATTGTGCTCTTCCCAGATGAGGCACATCGGTCACCAGCCTCTGGATGGTCGCTCAATCACCGCGGCTATTGGGAGCTCACGCTGGCTGCCAGCCACTCACACTGGCTGCCGGTCACTCACACTCACTGTATCCTATGGCAGCCCATTGCAGCAGGGGCTGCAGCCTACACCGTAGCTGGGGCTGGCGCAGCCCAGCTCCAGGTGGAGCTGTTGTTAGCTGTAGGGGGCAGTGTCGTTGGCCCTCATATGTGGGATCCAAACCCCGGGCCGCTGGCATCCCAAGCCAGCTCTTAACCAATGCACCACTCGGCCGACCCCCAATAAAACCTTTAAAAAAAGAAGCCTATGGAAAACTCAAGGTCCTCCTACAGAGAGGCTCAAATCATTGCCAACAGGGTTAGAGGCTTCCTCCATGACAACCAGTTGCTGTACAGAGTCTAAGTACCCTGGGCTTAAGCAGGGTTTGCTGTGCCAAACTGAAACTATGGGGCTGTCCGCTGTAACCCAGGATCTTTGTTGTAACAGGTGCGGGGGCAGGGGCAGTGTTACTTAGGGGTCTTGCTGGGCCCTGTGGAATTTCCCTCCCTACCATCTGTACACCTGTCTCTTCTCTGTCTGAAATTACTGCTCTTAAAGGAATGACCATGTGATGGGCTCACCTCATTCACAGGGTATAATAATCCTCATAGACTCCTCACCAAAGAGACTCCTCACCAAAGAGACTCCTCACCAAAGTTTGGTGATCCCAGCCTCCAACACACCTTCATTCTAAATACACAGTAGGGTTCCATCTAAGACATTGACCCAAAACCACTGTAAGGAGGTCCCCATTACCATACTCCTGCTCCCAAGGACAAGGAATGACTAAAACTGCCTTCTAGGAGTCCTCTATATATAGACCCCAGGCTTGCTGGGTCCCCAGTACAGCACAGCTCACAGGAGGACTCCCCAGCAAGCAGCAGTTCACAGTGCAGGAGCCTCCAGGCTTTCTCATCAGCCTGACAGGTAAGAGGCACCAAGGGGAAGGGGGGGGGGCTTAAGTTTTCAGTAAACAAACATCAAAAGTGTGGACCCCCACACACACCACTCAGGACAAGAACAAACACGGGTAAGAAAAATAGTTATTTGCACAGTCTTGTTTTTATATCAAGACACGCTAACAGGATGATCAAGAAATAATGAAACCTGGTTATTTGAATATGGATGGAGTAAGAGCACAGGAGTAGAGCAGGATATGCGGGCAGAAAGTCTTCTGAAGTTAGTTTCCTATCTTAGAAATGTTTAAAAATTACCAATATATTATTTATTAATAATAAGGAGAAAATTTTATATACACCATATTTTCCTATTCTTAATAATTATTTTTAATTAACTTTTGATTTATTAATTTAATTTTAACTTTTCTACATAGGAAATTATTTGAAGATTTGATCCTTTAAATACTAACAAATATAAAATTGCAAAGCACAGTAAATTAAAACTAACAAATCTCTTTCTAACAAAAAAGAAAAAGGGCATTATGGTTTGTCCTTATAGTAAACATTGGAGATATTTTCAGGAATGAGTAGCATATTATAATAACATTAGGGATTTGCAATTAAGCCTTTAATTGCAATACCAGGAATTTGAAAGATTTACGTAAGGCTTGAATTGTTTTCCTCAAATCAATTAAAAGATAAATTCAAATATTTTTTCCTCATATCCATTAAAACAGGAATTTGTATTAGGAATGGTATAGCCTTTTAAATGTCAAAGTTCTCTAGAGACATGAACATAAAAACACTGACATAAAAATGTAGAAAAAGCACACGGAGAAATTAAATACACCCATCTCATATCTTGAGGTTCAACTGCCTAAATGGAACAAAAATTGTATGTGGTTCCACAATTTTCTTCCCTTACTATCAACTTACATTTTAAAACCACAGTGCTAATGGAAACTAGAATCAAAGGACTGTGATCTTTCATTGAGAAAGGAATGCAAGAAAGAAACACCAATATTGTAATCAAAATATGCAGCTTCTTCCCTACAGTTCAGAAGGAAAACCTCCATTCAGAAAGTTGAACACATTTCCACATTTGGGGTCTAGACACCTCTGGTTGAGACAGAACCCCTGGAGTGGGTCAGTCCTTGGAGGAGGGAGGGACACCTGAGCAGCCTCAGGAATTAATTCTGGGAGCTCCACATACACCATTTCCCCTCCTGTAGGCAGGGAAGCACTCCCTCCTCCAGGCTTTCATGCTCACAGTGAGAAAAGTCAGCCTAATTCAGTTTAAAGTTCTGACCCACATGAACTCCCAAATTCACAAACCCTTTGTCCTGAGAAGGAACACCCCATCTTCAGACTTTTTCACTGTGCACAGATTACACTGAGTGCACCTATATCATGGATGCAACACTCAAATATAACATTTAAAATGTCTATGCCTAAGGAAACTACAATCACAACCTCCAAAAGAGGGCCACTCCCACCTACGAAGTGCACGCCCAGCTTTCCAGGGCTGCAGCTTCTCTTAGTGTAAAGGCCCCTCCAAGGTGGGTGTGAGCAGGTAGGACACCTGCAGGAGAGGCTCCTCAGGAAGAACCACTGGGCCTTCAAAGTACTTCCCTTTGCAGGTCAAAGGGGCCTTAAATTGGGTCAGTGATATCAGGCCTCTCCCCCTTCTCTGGAGTTGCTTGGGACCACCATTGATATTTTAAATACACAAACCCAGTGTTTGAACAATCCAGCAAAATCATTCAAACCCAGTGTTTGTGTAAAGAAGAGAGAAAAATTGTAAATGATTTTACTAGTTTAACCAGAAAATGCCTCATTTTTTATAAGTGAGTTATTTATTATTTCCAGGGCAAGTTTCTTTTGTAAATAATTAATCATGAGGTTGGTGGGTGGGCTGGGTCACACCACCTCTTGCCTCTGTTTCCCATTGCGCCAGGGCCCAAGATGCTGAGCACCAGAGCTGGGAGTTAAGTTGGGTGGTCGCAGATAAACTACCTCGCGGACCCTCTGAAGGCACGTGAGACTCAAACACAGTCATACTGATGGGAGTTTGTATATTAAAGCAACAGGTGATTTAGTTTGGTGTATACAACAGACCAAACTCAAAATGAAAAGAACGAGAAATTCCACAGTCAACTAATGGGACTTAATGTAGCCAAGGAATTCCGCAGTGTTGCCATAGAAACATACTGAATGGTATGAAATGAAGATGTTCTCAGAAAGTAAATATCTTTTGAATTTGAGAAAGTGTTAGGACAGAATATACTTTATGTAATTAAGTGGGCTATTCAGAAAACCTGAAGTCATTTTTTTTTAACTTCACTTTTTTTTTCTTTTTAATTTGATTGGGGAACAGCCAATGGTCATTAGCTACACATTGCTTTCATGCTATAATGACATAATTGACTCTTTTAGGGAGGGCGAAGCTCACAGTGGGCCATGCGGGGATCAAACCTGCAACCTTGGTGTTATCAGCAGCATGCTTTAACCAACTGAGCTAACCAGTCACCTCGAGATCATTTTTTTTTTTTTTTTTTTTTTTGAGGGCAGTGTCACTGACCCTCATATATGGGACTTGAACAGGGGCGCTGGCTTCCCAAGCCAGCACTTAACCACCGCGCCACTCGGCCGGCCCCTGAGGTCATTTTTTGCACTTTATTTTTTAATGTTTACATTAGAGTGCAAGGAATGTAAATGGTTTCATCTGTTGAAAGGCCTGTATTTATTTTTGGAAATTGAACAAGAAATCCATCTATCTCAAAAGCTGCAGATTATTTGATGGAGAGCAAAATATATAGATTTTTATTTTAGTAAATTTGTATCAGTAATTGAAAATGAGATGTCAAGAAAAGCCTATACTTCCTTAAATTTAGTTAGCCGTCTTTAAAAAAAAATTAAATGTAACCATTTTCGCTGGATTGATAGATTTCTTTTAGGGCATAGTTTGTGCTGTTGATGACCAACAAATATAAAATATATTGGGTTGTCAGAAAAGCCATGACATAACAAAAAACATAGAAAAAATAGTCATGACTTTTAAGAAAACCCAATAGTAGCTAGAATTAACTGTACAGTGGTATACTGATTATGTACAGTAGTGTAATCTAGATTGAATCCCAAAATAATTAGAATGCTTTACCAAAATAACAGGTATGCTTTACCTTAAACTTTCCAAATTTAAACTTTGAATCTAGTTTTCAGTGCTCAAAACAACTGTTGTTACTTTAAATGCATGAACAGAATGATCACTGATGTACTGAAACCAATATATTACAGAAATATTTTTTTCAGCTGTAGTTTCTCAGAAGAGTTATGGATTATGCAAACTGTTAAACCTTTGCCTACCTCCTTGACCTCCCTGCCCATTTGTCTCTTTGCTTAATCAAGGTGTTAAGCATAACTGGCACAACTTATGTTTTCCATTAAACCAAAAGTATGATGTTATTTGATATTTATCTTATATTTGTAACCTGAGTATTACCACCTAAATGTAATGTTCACATGTTAATTCCTACATTAAAATATTTGTTAGGGAAAAGAAATTAATCATACTTGAACACTTCAAGTTCAAAATTTCATTTGAAATCACCCCAAATTAAAGAGTCCTTAGAACCTTACTACACAGGCACAGGGTGGTAAAAAAAAAAAAAGTGAGAAAAGGAATTCTTAACAAAACCAACATAATACTGGAATATAAATATTTTAAATTCACCTCTTTCTTGCCTCTTTGTAAATATCTTATACTGTCTTTTAAGCTCAATTAATTGCATGCATTTTTACCCTCCTAAAAAACAAAGACAAATCAATACAGGCAAACATCGGATATATTGCGGGTTAGATTCTAGACCACGGAAATGAAGCAAATATTGAAATAAAATTATGTCTAATCTTTTTACTGGCGGAGTCTTACCTTCAATTTGTAAAAATCTCAACATCTATGAAATGCAATAAAGCTAAAGGCAATAAAACGAGGTACACCTGTACATCTCATTAGGGTGACAAACCCCGGAAAGGGCAGTGCTGACAGAAGAGATCACCCAGGCAAGTTTCTAAAGAGGAGCCTCCACCCAAGGCCTTCCCATAGGACGTCTGTGCCTAGAGAAGGTCCTGGGGGAGAGGAACAGGGACTTCATACAACGTCTTCGGTGGTTAATCTGGGCTTTCCTCTCACGTGAAACATTCACAAACATCCACGGGGCTTGGTGGAAAAAGGATAAATAATTAAAATATTGATTCTGTTTTATATGCACCCAGGAGAACAAATACTTGATGATGATGCTGTGGCTAAGAGCGGGGAAGTTGACATTGGGAATGCGGGAAGATATTAGAAATTTAGGAATTTGTTGCCAGTCCTAAAAAGAGGTAGGTAGGCTGTGGGAACAGGGTCGTGGATCTGAGACCTTGCTTTGAAATATCTGGAAAACTCAGGGGAAAAAATGGATCCCTAAGGAGAAAGGAGGGACTGGGGCCCCCACAGACAACAGCTCTTCCCACACAAGAACCCTGGAGCCCCAGTCACAATTGTGCCTGATGACCCTCAAAAGGTGACCGCACAAAGTGAGGAGACGCCAGGCTGCAGGCGCAGAGCTGCCCAGAAAGGCTCCGGGCCGGGACAGAAGTGGCCGCGCGCAGTGACGAGACGGGTACCCGGGATCCCGACTGCCGGCCCAGCCCCAGCGCTGCGAGCGAGAGGGCAATGGGGCCCCAGTGGAGCCCCCAGTGAACTCAGGGCTACAGACCGGCGGCGGCCGGTCCCACCACTTCCAGTTCCAACCAGCCCCTCGTTCCCGTCGCACCCGCCCCTCACACTCACCATTTCTAGGTTTCCTGGGTCTAAGTCCCGCCTACGACTCCCCGGAGCAGCGCAGATCACAGAGCGACAGAGGCAGAGAGACCCGTAACCCAGGCGATGGAGACTCCCCAGCACTGGGGAGAACGGATGTGCACGCCAGTTCACTGGGTTGCTCCACCTTGCCCCAGAGGAACCTCTGATTGGATAGTTACCAAGGCCCCGCCCACTCACGCCTGAATGACAGCCTGCGAGTGGGCTCGAGCCCCGCCGGCTGCCCTTTCTCCTATCTCCTCCACCCCGCCTCTTTACATTTATATTTAAACAGAAGTTTTTTCCGGACCTGGAGCTGATGCCTTGGACTTAACTGCAGTTTCTTTGTGAACTGGAGGGCACCGGTGTGAATGGGGAAGCCCTGATATGTGTTTCAGGATGGAAATGGTCTGTGGAGGCAATGGAAGGAAATGATGCTGATGCCGGTAACTGAGGACTTCCCCAGGAAGATACCACATGGGACTCACCTTTGTTTCAGAACCACAGTAAGTCGAGAGGCCTGTCCGAGGAGCCTGATTTAAACTCCAGGACAGATACTGGGTGCCCTCTCACTTCACTCCCAGTTACGTGGATGAAATGAGGGCAATGCAACCCCACAGGGTGTTTTCTCAGTTAAGACAGGGCTGCAAGAAAGGCCTGCTATATCCTTTCCAGTCGTTGAATTTTTCTTAAGAAAGATCCCTAGTGGTGCCAAGAAGAGTAAAAATCAAGGTTCAGGAGAGTTTACCATTGTTCTAGCATACAAAAGCAATTGTGCTGTTTCCGTACATACAGAGGGTGCCAAAAAAATACATACACATTTAAGAAAGGAAACCTATATTAAAATTTTAATACTCAATATATACCAAAAACAAAAGATGAATACAAGTCACGTTTGACTTCTGCAATTACAAGAAGTGCTCAAAGTAGTTACCATCGGCATCCAGACAATTCTGATTACTGCGAACTTAAGCTTAAACAGATAATATCTCTTAAAATGTGCATACATTTTTTTGGCTATATATATATTCAACATATATTGGTGTAATTATGAGTTTTCGCAAATGTATACTAATACTGCCATCAAAAGATGGAAAACATGCCACCACACCAAAAGAACACTTTTGTAGTGCCCTTTCTTTAAAAGATTTTATTGGAGAATTGGGGGAGGGGAACAGCGTTGGGGAATGGGGAAGTAGAACAGACAAGTTGCTGTCCTTTTGTTCTTCAGTCTAGCTGTGGAGGATGATGCTTCACTGGCCCATGTTGGTATTATCATTGCGCTCTTCCCAGGTGAGGCGGATAGGTCGCTGGCCATTGGACAGCAGCTCAGGGTGGCTCACGGCAACTCACGCCAGCTGCCAGCCGCTCACACTGGCTGCCAGCCACTCACAGTAGCTTATGGCAGCCCACTTTAGCTCTACTGCAGCCTACGCTGTTGCAGCCCAGCTCCAGGTAGAACTGTTGTTCACCATCTTAGCTGTAGAGAGCACAGCATCACTGGCCCTAATGTGAGATCCAAACTGGTGCCCTGCTGCTCAGAGCTGGCTTCCCAAGCCAACTCTTAACCAACGTGCCACTCAGCTGGCCCTTGTGGTGCCCATTTGAAAAACTACTCCAAAATATAAAAGACACAACAAATACCTGTGACCTAAATCCATAGGAAGTCCTAAGTCCCAGATAACAATGCCCAAACTCATGACCATGTATTTATGTACAAAATGTTTACAACTGCTAAAATGAAATTGAACCATATGTTCGTCTTTATCATTATGGGGAATCTTTCCTGTCCATCACAGGAATGCAGGAAATTCTGTATTGCTATGCTCTATGTATTTCCACATCCAAACAGTTCCTATTAATATTTAAAGTGTATTACATGGTGGAAGTTCAAGTGACCGATAATGACATCACTCACTGAGGCTTCTACCCTCATAGAAAAGATGTATACACAACCTAGTCTATTATCTCACATTTGTTTGCTTTCCTTCAAACCATTTCTTTCCATTGTATAAACCAAAACTTTACTATTTGTTCAATATCTTTTTTCCCACAAAAATATAAACACCAGGACTTCAAGAACTTGTTTTATGCCTCTATATTCAAATCCAACAGTGCCTTGATTCTTTGTGCTAAACTGGGTATGTTGACTCTAAAGTGTATGGCAATGAGGGATATTGAAATATTAACATCAAGAGTATATAGTCTCGGGCCGGCCGAGTGGCGCGATGGTTAAGCGCTGGCTTAGGAAGCCAGCAGCCCCGGTTCAGGTCCCACATATGAGGGCCAGTGACACTGCCCTAAAAAAAAAAAGAGTATATAGTCTCAAGTGCCCAGCAATAGGTGATTGGATAATGATGTGGTACATATATGTAATGGAATATTACTCGGCCATAGAAAAGAATATCTTACGATTTGTGACAACATAGATGGACTCAGAGGGTATTATGCTAAGTGAAATAAGTCAGGTAGAGAAAGACAAATACCATATGATCTTACTGATATGTGGAATATAAAGAAGAAAAAAACAAATGAACAAAGCAGACTCATAGATACAGAAAACAGATGGCTACCAGATGGGAGGAGATTTGGGGGGCTGGGTGAAAAAGTGAAGGGATTAAGAAGTACAAATTGGGAGTTACAAAATAGTCATAGGGATATAAAGTACAGCACAGGGAATATAGTCAATAATATTGTAATAACTAGTGCCAGGTGAGTATCAGACTTATCAGAGGGAATCACTTTGTAAATTATATAAATGTCTAACCACTATGTTGTACACCTGAAACTAATATAAAATAATATCTAATGTCAACTGTAATAAAAAAAAAGACTATAGTAAGTCTCCGGGGAGCCAGCCCCCACAAGTCCAGGGATTCCCTTGGGTGGGACGGCATCGGCGAGGAAAAAGAAAGAAAGATGGAGACACTGGTAAGAGTTTTACGGGAGTGTCACACTTTTTTTTTTTTTTTTTTTTAAAGATTTTATTGGGGAATTGACGGAGGGGAACAGCGTTGGGGAATCGGGGAAGGGGAACAGACAAGTTGCTGTCTTTTTGTTCTTCAGTTTAGTTGCGGAGGATGTTGCTTCACTGTTGGTATCGTCATTGCGCTCTTCCCGGATGAGGCAGATCGGTCGCTGGCCTCTGGATGTTGCTCACCGCAGCTATTGGCAGCTCATGCTGGCTGCCAGCCGCTCACGCTGGCTGCGGGCCACTCACTGTAGCCTATGGCAGCCCACTGCAGCAGGGGCTGCAGCCCACACCATCACTGGGGCTCGCACAGCCCAGCTCCAGGTGGAGCTGTTGTTAGCTGTAGAGGGCAGTGTCACTGGCCCTCATGTGGGATCCGAACCGGGGCTGCTGGCATCCCAAAACCAGCGCTTAACCAATGTGCCACTCGGCCGGCCCATGGGAGTGTCACACTTTATTGTTACAGCATGTCCCCTTTTATAGGGGCATCTGACCATTGCCTCAATCAAAAGTTATGTTTCACATGATCATGATGTTTTTTCTTAGAACTTTTTTTGTTTTCTTGTAATTGTATCTTTCCAGGGTACACTGTGGCCTATTCTATGTCAAAGATTTTACTTATCGTCTAAAGAGTGGTTACCATGACTATCTGGTCATTATCCAAATTCCAGCATAATCGTAAAATTTACAGGGGGCAGACTTCAGTTATTGCCAAGAGACTAGCAGTGGCTGAGTTTAGGGTTAAAATTATCAAAAGTCTATTTCTATGTGATTATAATACTTAGTAGCAAAAGGTCTCAAACTTTTCCTATCCTACAAAGGGCTGCATATTATTGCAATAGAGGGTAAGTAACATCTGTTTCTCAGTCAAAGCTTCAGTATTTGTTGCTACAGCAATGTATAAGGCAAAGAGTTAAAACAAGGCTGTTATTAACATACCTCATGGTCAGCAAGTTTTCTCTTATCAGAACTCTCATGGCTGGGAGACCTTGGTCTCCAAGGTAACCTTTCACAGCTACATAGACAAGTAAGCTCAAGGATGGATAATATCACCAGTTTTTCACAGAGGCTGTTGGTTCCTCACAGACAGGCTGTCAGTTTCTCACTGACAGGCTTTTGGCCTATGTGACCAGAGGCCTGAGCCTCAGTTTCCAAGGGGCTTGAGTCCCCTATTTCTCAGTCCTGGGGTCCCAAATGGGGCTGTAGCCTGCCTTGGGTTGTCTCCTCTTTGACTTACACAGCCATCTCTCATTGGGGCACCTCAGGGACTTGCCATAAATGCAGTGAAAGTACTGTCTCCTATAGGATCTGATGTGGAGGAAAGGCACATGGGTTCATAGAGACAGGAGATATTACATGACCAACCATAAGGCAGCACTCCAGACATCCAGTGCTGAGCGTGGATCTTTATTTCAATGTGGCCTTGTCAGACACTGGGGTGCTGTCGGCTCCCAACATAAGTCCCCGACTTAAAAGCGAGTTCCACTCCGGGAGAACGTTCATAAGTCTGATTTGTTCGTAAGTCTGACAAAGTGAGTCTTATACACCTGACACTTCCTAGCAGTCCCCTCCACATCACCACTGCTTTTCCTCTTGCTTCCAGACATTCTTGGCTCTGATTGAACACTGTACTATTGTACACTATCACACTGTACAGTAAGCACACAGCAGCACAACTGTGATAATGTCCGGCAGACACATGAGCTACTTCTGCGATTTGTTCACAACTCAAATGTTCGTAAGTCAGGGACTTACTGTATATATTGGGTCTTCAGAAAAGTCATGATGTATTTTGTCTATGTTTTTGAAAGTTCATTTATTTTTAAATTATTTATTTAAAACATTTTATGGAGAATTGGGAGAGGGGAACAGCATTGGGGAATCGGGGAAGGGGAACAGACAAGTTGCTGTCCTTTTGTTCTTTAGTCTAGTTGGAGGACATCGCTTCACTGGCCCATGTTGGTATTATCATTGCACTCTTCCCAGTGAGGCAGATCGGTCTCTGGCCTCTGGACTGCTGCTCACGGCTGCTCTTGGCAGCTCACACCGGCTGACGGCCACTCACTGTAGCTTATGGCAGCCCACTGCAGCAGGCGCTGCAGCCTGCACCATCACCAGCAACTCATAGCAGCCCAGCTCATGATCGAGCTGTTGTTCACCATCTTAGCTGTAGTGGGCAGTGTCATTGGCCCTCATATGTGGGATCCGAACCGGGGCCCTGCTGCTCAGAGCTGACATCCCAAGTCAGCTCTTAACCAATGTGCCACTCGGCCAGCCCCAAAGGTCATTTATTTATATAAAGAACAGTGACCAATCAATGATATATTGCCCGTTTTGTTCAATAACCTTTTGCCATCTTTCAGTGAGCTTCATAATTCCTTGTTCATAAAAGGACCTGTCTTTAACTGCGAAAAACTAAACAGGGTGCTGATTTACAGCCTCATCTGAATTGAACGTTACATCACGCAAGGAGTTTTGAAGAGAGCGAAACAAGTGGAAGTCTGATGGCTCAAGGTCAGGCGAGTATGGTGGGTGTGGCAACACATCCCACCCAAGCTCCAATAATTTTTGACCAGTGATCAAACTTGTATGTGGTCTCACATTGTTGTGATGGAACATAACCCCTTTACAATTAACAAGCTCTGGACGTTTCTGGATGATGGGCTCATTCAATCTGTCCAACTGCTGACAGTACACATTCAAATTGATTGTTTGGTTCCTTGGTAGAAGCTTGAAAGACGTGACACTGAGAGCATAACCTTCCTCTGATGAATGTCTGCTTTTGATGTCATTTGAGGCGAGTCATCATGTTGGGACCAAGACCGTTTGCACACCACATTATTGTAAACAATCCACTTCTCATCATCAGTTATCAATCGCTTCAAAAAAAGATCATTTTCCTCATGTTTAATGAGCATATTGCAGATGTTTATACGTGCCATCAAATGAATTTCTTTGAGTTCATGCAGAACCCAAATATCGAGCTTGCTTACATAGCCCAGCTTCTTCAGGTGGTCGTGAGTGCTTGAATGATGGATGTTCAATGTTTCTGCAATGTCTCGTGTTGTGTAACGTGGGTTTGACTTGATCAATGTCTTTATTTTGTCATTATCAACCTCGGTGGGCCTTCCTGACCGAGGAGTGTCGTTGAGATCAAACTCACCAGCCCAGAATTTCGTGAACCATCGTTGACACTGATATTCTTGTAGAGCATTGTCACCATAAACTTTATGCAACTTTTCAGAAGCTTGACGCTCATTCTTCCCTTTATGGAAGTAAAACAGTAAAATATGGCAAAAATGCACAGTTTGGTCTTCCATCTTCAACTTGTTGTAAAATCTACAAAACTCAACCAAATTGCTCAATTTTTTTTTTTTTAGAATGAAGCTAGAACTGTCAACTCAAATGACATAGCAATAACATAGATGCGAATGACTCTAATACTTCCAAAAATGAACTAGTGCCTTCTGTTGCAAACATGCATCATGACTTTTTGGAAGACCCAATATATAGTCTTTGAGCAAGACATGATTAGACCAGTATTCCTATTTTTCTCCTGGCTAGGTTGTGTTCTCTCAAAATTTACTTAAATTTATAGGCCTCAGTTGAGTCATAGAAGATATTAAAAAAATAATAATAATAATTTGTATATTTTAACTGAGGTATTTTAAGAAAAAAAAAACAAAAAACAGTGACTAATACACCATAGGAAATACATCAGTGTTTAGATAATAAAGAGGAAAGTCAAAAGCTGTTCCAGAAGACCAGAAGCTGGCCTTGCTCTCATTGCAAGGTCAACTTACTTCCTGTTGAAGAGAAAAATATCACACACCTCCTTTATCAAAGGTAACTGGTAACTATGATGGACTAAGGCATTTATAAGGGTCTGTTGCAACCATATCTCTAAAATTGATAAAAGATAAAGTTTCAAATCACAAAAATGATTAATACTCCCTCCTTCTTACTAAAATGACTGACTGTAAGTTCTTTTAAATTAAGTTTAGCTCCACTACATTGTTTTTGCCTTCTAGAAAACAATGATTACTATTACCAATGATAGAATAAAGTTTGCCTCCTCACAACATCCAATACAGAAAAACATTTTGCTTTCTTCAACAGCGACCAAACCCTAGAACACAAGCCAAATCCTAAAAGTACTTTTCAGCACCATTACTATTAAATTCACAGTGCATATTAGTTTGTGGTCACTCTTATTAGAATTCTTTACACACCTGTTTGACTACAGATGCAATCCTGTGGGTGACTGGCAAGAGGGCACTGATGAAAACCATATTTTGAGTTTTAGGTATTAAGAATGAATGAGGAGTTTCATGACAAAAATTGTAACTATAGAAGAATAACAAATAAAATTTGCCTTAAAAAAATACCTGAACTTGTATGCACATAATATTGACTCATAATGTGTAATGATTAAATGAAGAAAACTGCAACATTTCTCTGAAAAATCCATAATTATAATGGGACATTTTCATATATCCTCTCAGCATGTGAAGAACACAATATTAGTTAGCATACAACAGCTTAGAAACAGTTAATAAAATATTTCTATGAAACAACTAGAGAGTGTTACTCTGATGGAAAAAATACACATACATTTAATCATATACAATCAAACATAATTGAAAACATACTGAGGGATTACATTCGGCTACAAGAAACAAGAAATGAACACAGTCTTCCTGACAGGAGAAATGTACTTATTCTCGCATGAAATGACTGGGTCAAGGCAGCCAGTGTACAAGCAGGAGAGAAAAAAACACCTATGTCATTCTTTTTGATGGCACCATTGTAGATGTCATGGTGAATTAGGAAAACATATTCACTAGTACCATTAATAGCACAAAGCTCTTTCTTATCCAAATTAGACCTTATATGGATATAACCTAGAGAAGAGGGAAATCAGAAAATACTTCCAAGCAGGAAAGTCTGAGTTAGTTTCCTGGTGGACACAAGAGGGCTGACAGAAAAAATCAAAACTGATGAGTCTTTGATGTGGAAAGCATCAGAGGAAACTTATACCAATAATAAAATGAAAATCAAAAAGTTGGTGGTGGGGGGTGGCCAGTTAGCTCAGGTGGTTAGAGTGCAGGCTCATAACACCAATGTTGCCAGTTCTATTCCCACATGGTCCAATGAGCTGCGCCCTCCACAACTAGATTGAAGACAACTGCATGACTTGCACCTGATGGGTCCTGGAAAAACACTGTTCCCCAATAAAATTTCTAAAAAAAAAAGTTGTTGGTGGTTTTGAGAATAGTCTTGATTGGAAAAGCAAAGAATCTGGAAAATTGGATGAGACAGTCTTCAAAAGGTATTATCCACCTGTCTCTTGCCCAGTATGGTGGCTTCAAAATCTGGCTAGTGTGTTCTTCACTTCTCCCTTCCAAATCTTATACAAGTGAGGCTACTGGTGAATTCCAAGATGAAGCCATAAAGAGGATGCATTCTGGAAAATCTAGTTCCTGATGTTACCCATAAGGTGGGATGTCTCCAACTCTAGCTTTATTGTATAATAGGCCTCTCTTCTTAAATCAGTCTATTCACCAAATACAACTGAAAGGACAGAGAAAAAGCGAAGGCCCAAATATATAGTAATAATTCACATCAAACAATATTCTTTTATAAACTTGCCATACTTAAAACATTTATTCCAGGGCCAGCTGAGTGGTGCATTGGTTAGGAGTTTGCTTGGGATGCCAGCTCTGAGCAGCAGGGCCATGGTTCAGATCCCACATGAGGGCCAGTAACGCTGCGTCCTCTACAGCTAAGATGGTGAACAACAGCTCGACCTGGAGTTGGGCTACCGTGAGTCGCCGGTGATGGTGTAGGCTGCAGTGGGGCTGGCTGGTAGCTGGCATGTGCGTTCGTGAGCCACCGTGAGTGGGTGTCCAACAGCCGGCGAGTGACTGCATCACCCTGGAAGAGCGCAATGATAATACCAACAGGGGCCAGTGAAGCAACGTCCTCCACAACTAGACTGAAGAACAAAAGGACAGCAACTTTTCAGTTCCCCTTCCCTGATTGCCCAATAAAACCTTTAAAAAAATGTATTCCAAATGTTTTTCAGCATGAAAAATTGGAAAAGGCTCTTATACCTATACTTCCCCAAAGGAGCTCTGTTAGAGAGAAAGATAGAATATATACAATTGGAGATATTCAGGAAATGTCTCAAGGCCAGCAGGAAAATCCCAAACACTAAACTTAATTTTTCATGGCCCCTAACAGTGAACACATTATCAAAATGTTAAACCTAATTGCACAGTACAAATATACTTCAATTCACCCATAGATCCAACAGGCTTCAAAATGGAAAGGAATATTAAGTTTTAAGGAAAAGCACCCATTAATCTTATGTATTGTTGAAAGAGGACTCAGAATCTCACTTCAGTATTCATTTTTGAAAGCAATTAGTAGAAATACATATTCCAATGATGTACTTTCAGAAAGAGGCTTGATAAACGCAATGTATTTACATCTTTAATAACAACTCTTTCATGTTGAAAGTTTTCTGGAGCATTATACATGGTTTAATTGCCATCAAGCTTTCTCACTTTACTTACATTTATATTTGGTTTTGGCAGAAGTTTTTACTTGTAAGAACGTGACTCAATGTCTTATCCATGTTTACATTCAAGAGGTTTTATCCAATGATTCCTTTCATGTCTTCAGAATAAAAACTGGGATTAAAGGCTTCCCCACATCATGAACATTCATATGATGTCTCTACAGTGTACATTCTCATGTCTTCGAATGGTTGTGTGAAAATGAAGGCATTACCACAGTGCCTACATTCATAGGGTTTCTCTCCATTATGAGTTCTTTCATGTATTCAAAGATCACTGGGACACCTAAGTGCTTTCCCACATGTTTTACATTCAGAGGGTTTCCTTCCAGCATGATTTGTCATGTATTTGGAAACTTAGATGAGAACAGGAAGCTTTACCACATTGCTTATTCACAGGATCTCTGCTGTGAGACCTTTTGTGTGTTTGTAAGAAACTTATTTGTAGACTTGACCACATTGTTTACATTCACTGGGTTTCTCTCCAGTGTGAGTTCATGTTTTTGAAGATAACCTAGATACCTAAATGCTATATTACATTCTTTACATTTACAGCGTTTCCCTTCATGTGAGTTCTTTTGTGCCTTTGGAGATAACTGCGACAAATAAAAGCTTTAGTACATTCCTTATATTCATAGGGTTTCTCTCCAGTATGAGTTCTTTTGTGTGCTTGGAAGCATTTGTGATCCTTGTAGGCTTTGCCACACAGTTTACATTCATAGGGTTTCTCTCCAGTGTGAGTTCCTTCATGTGTTCAAAAAGAAATGGAGGGCCAGCCAAGTGGCGCGGTGGTTGAGCGCTGGCTTGGGAAGCCGGCAGCCCCGGTTCGGGTCCAACATATGAGGGCCAGTGACACTGCCCTAACAAAAAAAAAAAAAAAAAGAGACTTCCGGTAAAATGGCGCAATAGACAGACGCTGTGCTAACTGCCTCCCAGGATCACACCAAAATTACAAGCAAATTATACAGCATTCAACCCTGGAGGTCCCCGGAACACTGGAGGAACAGAACCACTAAACGAAGAACTTAAAGAGGAAGCCACGTCGGGTCTGGTAGGACGGGTGGAGACAAGAGAGAGCAAACCCCGTGAGGGAGGTCCCAGCTGTGGAGAGGCTTCTTCAGTTGGGGAAGAAACCCTCCGGCCGCACGCCAAGCTCACCAGCCCAGAGCTCCTTTGCCGGGAAGAGAAGTTCTAAGATAGCTGGCAGTAAATTAGTAAGGACTGTCTTTGCTCAGCTCGGTGAGGCTAAGAGCGGCTGGAGAATCAGTGGGGCTGGCGCCTGGGCTTGCTTGCCGGTGAGCACTTACCTGGTTCCTGGTGGAGGGAGTGGCTGTGTGAGCCGGGACCCTACAGAGACGGACTGAACTGAGCACCTTTGGTGCAAAGGCTGGAGTTTTTTGGACTGTTGTTCCCGTGGTGTGGGGCCTGCGCACGAGTGGTGTAGGGAGGGCGCCATTTTGTCGGGCTTGGGCCCTCCCACGAGGGATCGGGTCCAAGGCCTCGTTGGTCCGGTGGAATTGGCGCAGAAGTACATGAGTGCGTGCGTGTGTGTGTGCGCGCGTGCGCGCGCGCACGTGCTGCCTTGGATCCCCACCCTCTGCCTGGTTTATACTGTGTTGCCAGGGAAACGCAGGGCGGGTGCCCTCCGGATCCAACAGGCTGTTCACTGAGACCCGGGAGTGCGCGAGCCACCTCAGATCCCCACCCTCTTCAGGGTTTGTGCTGCATTGCCAGGGAAACACCTAGTGGGAGTGATCCAGCTCCAACAGGCTGCTCACCTAGACGCGGGAGTGCGCGAGCCACCTCGGGTCCCCACTCTCCACACTCGGTTTGCAGAGTTGCCAGGTTGGTGATTGGTTGTTGGGCTGCTCGGCCTGATCTGTGAGCGGCTGATTGGGACAGGCTGAGACTGGGAGTTTTCCTGGGAGTGTTGTGCCGTGAGCTGTGTGACTGCGTGATCCAGCCAGGGCTCTCCTGGTGATCTATCTGATACATCAAAGCAATCCCAGAGCAACAGCCAGAATGGGGAAACAAAGAAACATGTCACAAGTAAAAGATCAGAAGAAACCTCCAGAAATGGAACCAAATGAAACAGAGGGATCCAACCTTTCAGAGACAGAGTTTAGAACACTGATGATAAGAATGTTTAAGGAACTTAGCGAGGACATAAAGAAGGATAGGGAAACCATAAAAAACAACCTGTTAGAACTAAAGAATACAATAACTGAAATGAAGAACACACTCAAAGGAATCACCAGTAGAGTAGATGAAGCAGAGGAGCGGATCAGCGATTTGGAAGATGAAATAGCAGAACTCACCCAGTTGGCACAGCAAAAAGACCAAAGAATAAAAAGACAATGAAAATAGTTTAAGAGCCCTATGGGACAAGGTGAAGCGCAACCACCTTCGTATCATAGGGATACCAGAAGGAGAAGAGAAGAAGCAAGGGGTTGAAAATGTATTTGAAGAAATAATGACTGAAAACTTCCCTACCCTGGTGAAGGAAATCAACATACATGCCCAGGAAGTGCAGAGTGTTCCAAATAAGCTGAACCCAAATAGGTCCACACCAAGACACATCATAGTCAAAATGGCAAAGGTTAAAGACAGAGACAGAATCCTAGAGGCTGCAAGAGAAAGACAGCATACATACAAAGGAACTCCTGTTAGACGAACAGCTGACTTGTCTACAGAAACTCTGCAGGCTAGAAGGGAGTGGCAGGAGATATTCAAAGTGACACAAAATAACGGCCTACAACCAAGATTGCTCTACCCAGCATGGCTATCACTTAAAATTGAAGGAGAAATAAAGAGCTTCGCAGAAAAGATTAAGCTTAAGGAATTCATTACCACCAAGCCAGCATTGCAAGAAATGTTAAAAGGGCTTTTTTAAACAAAAGAAAGGGGTAAACAAGCTAACCCGGAGAGACAATTTAAGAAGATTGAAGTCATATCAAGCAGATATGATAGTTGCTGGCTGGGAGGGAATGGGGAAGAGGGAGAGGGGGAAAGTTTTGGACAGTGTATATGGGACTACAATGTTGCCGCAGGGATATGGGGACAGTTCTGGGAATGTAATTGATAATGTTGTGAAGAGACTATTATGTTGCAAGAAATAAGTCAGTCGGAGAAGGACAGGTACCATGTGATCTCACTTGTGTGTGGAGTCTGAAGAGCTGAGTGAACGATCAAAGTAAATAGACTCACAGATGTAGAGGAAAAACTGAGGATTGCTAGTTGGGAGAGGGGTGGGGCTGGGGGGGAAGGGGAAGGGATTAGACAGCATAGACAACTACAATATTGCCACAGGGATATGAAACACAGTTCGGGGAATATAATAATGTTGTAAAAATTTTGTGGCGTGTCAGATAGTCACATGTCTTGTTAGGGAGACCACTTCATGGATGGAGTAGAGGCTTGATCACTGCACTGTACACCTGAAGCTGATGTTGTATAGTATTGTATGCCAACTGCAACTGAATATGTGGATGGTCATGGGATGTGGATTATACTGTGGAGGGGAGTCAGGGGAGTTGTGATGGATATGTATGATATGGGGGGGAGTGGGGTGGCAAACTGGGGGAGGGAGGTTTTCACTTTGGGGGGTAAAGAGTATAACTATTGCATTGTGCTGTACACCTGAAACTAATAAAAAAAAGAAAAGAAAAGAAAAAAAGATACTGTTTAAAAAAAGAAGTGGAACACCTGAATGCTTTCCCACATTGCTTACATTCATAGGGCTTCTCTCCAGTGTGAGTTCTTTTGTGTGTTTGTGAGGAACTGTGAACTCTGAAGGCTTTTCCACACTCCTTACATTCATAAGGCTTCTCTCAAGTGTGAGTTCTTTCATGTTTTCAAAGGTCACTGGGACACCTGAATGCTTTATTACATTTTTTACATTCATAGGGTTTCTCTCCAGTGTGTTTTTTTTTTTCATGTTTTCAAAAACTAGAATAACATCTGAAGGCTTTTCCACACTCCTTACATTCATAGGGTTGGTCTCGAGAATGAGTTCTTTCATGTGTTTGTAAAGAACTATGATATCTGTAGGCTTTTCCACATTGCTTACATTCATACAGCTTCTCTCCTGTGTGAATGCTTTCATGTCTTCGAAGATCACTGGGTGAACTGAACACTTTACTACATTTTTTACATTCTTGGGGTTTTTCTCCAGTGTGATTTCTTTCATGTCTTTGAAGATGACTGGGTGAACTGAATGCTTTTCCACAGTGTTTACATTCATAGGGTTTCTCTCCACTGTGATTTCTTTCATGTATTCAGAAACAGAGGTGAGAACTGAAAGCTTTACCACACTGTTTACATTCATAGGGTTTCACTCCTGTTGAGTACTTTTATGTGACTGAAGACCTTGATAGCATGTGAAGGCTTTTCCACATTCTTTACATAGGGTTTCTCTCCTCTGTGACTCCTTTCATGTGCTTTCAAACTTTGATAGTATGTGAAAGCTTTTGTGCATTGTTTACACTGATGGGTTTTTTTCTCCAGTATGGATGCTTTCATATATTTGAAGAGAATTTGAAGAGCCCAAGGCCATTCCACATTCTTTACATACAAAGGGTTTCTCTCCGGTGTGACTTCTCTCATGTTTTTGGAGGGAAATGTAAACTCTGAAAGTTTTACTACATTGTTTACATTCATAGGGTTTCTGTCCAGTGTGAGTCCTTTCATGTATCCAAAATGAACTCGGAGAAATGAATGCTTTCTCACATGCCTTACATTTATAAGGTCCTTCCCCAGTGTTAGTGATCATGTGTACCTGAAGGCTTGAGAGAGCACAAAAGGCTTTCCCACATTCCTTACATTTGTAGGGTTTTCCCCTGGTATGAGTTCTTCCATGTCGTCAAAGAAAATACAGACAACTGAAGGCTTTACTACATTTTTTACATCCATAGGGTTTTCTCTCCTTTGTGAGTCCTTTCATGTGTTTTAAGAGTTTTGAGATATCTTACAGGCTTTTCCACATTTTTTACAATTATAAGGTTTCTGCCCAGTGTGGGTTCTTTCATGTATTTGAAGTAAAGATAAATAACTGAAGGCTCTCCCACATACCTTATATTTATATGGCTTCTCTCCATATGTCAGATACTCAGAAGGTTTGTGTCCAGTGTGGCATCTGATGTTCCTATTATGAGATGATGGCTGTATGAAGAATTTTTCACACATACTCTATTCCCATGGTTTTACTCCAGGAGGAGTTTTCTCGTTCAGATTGAGATTTGGAGCAAGGCTGAAGTTTTCTCCACAATGACTACCCTCTTTCCTTTCACAGATTCTCTCTACCATATGACTTCTGTAAAAAACAAGAAGCACTTTATTAATGATTTCTTTATCAGTGATTTTATATTAGTAAAATATTTAAACTACATTTTTATGATTTATTCCAGAAGTATAGGTTTTCTTCTTTGTTTAAATTGTTTGAAATTGAACATACTGAATGTTCTGTAAAGAACTTTACCCTTGTTATTATCAAAACAACAATATTCATATATAGGGTTTATTTCTACTGTTTGCAAATGAACTATTCTACAAACACTGAACATCTATATCATACATAAAAAAGTAATTTGGCAAAAGTGTTCCGAGATTAAATTTGAAAAAGTGGTTGTTTTGTTTGCTTTTTTTTTTTTTGAGGACAGTGTCATTGGCCCTCACATGTGGGACCCGAACCAGGACCACTGGTGTCCCAAGCCAGTGCTCAACCACCGCGCCATTCGGCCGGCCCTGTTTTGTTTGGTTTTTTTTTAAAAATTTTGTAACAGGGCCGGCCGAGTGGCGCGGTGATTAAGCGCTGGCTTGGGAAGCCAGTGGCCCCAGTTTGGTCCCACATATGAGGGCCAGTGACACTGCCCTCAAAAAAAAAAAATTCTGTAACATATCAAGATTCTCATGTAAGACAATGCTTTCTACTATGACTGTGACTCACCTTCCTTTTCTCCCCTGGTTTTTGTACTGATCTTCAATGGCATGATTTTCCCATTTTTTTCCTATAATGCAGACCAACAAAAATTAATCTAAAGTATTAGAAATTATAGGAAAATTATTAGATTCTATGTCCAAAAATGACTGTCACAATACCCAGTTTATTTATCAAGGGCTTCCATTCCCACATTATACATCTTAGAACAATGTTGATGGATAAGAAACACTTTCTCTCTAATTAACAAGGTGAAGGTAACATGTCATCCTTACCTACTGAAGCCAGGTTCCTAAAGGTTTCCTGCATCACATCTCTGTAGAGTTTCTTCTGTGAAGGATCCAGTAAGGACCACTCCTCCAAGATAAAGATCACAGCCACATCTTCATAGGATACTGAGTCCTAAAACATCCAAAATGTATGTTTAGTAGGCTGTGTGAGAGTGATGGTACTGGACACGTAGACTCCACTCATAAGGTTACATATGAATCTGTCATCTCCAAATATTTATTCTATGACTTGATCATCAGAAACATACTCTCTTCATACTTCCTTATAAATTTAGCAACATCACAAACACATGGAAATTATTTATACTTTTACAGTGATCCTATTATATCCCATTTTTCTCTAATGGCAGGGTACAGAGCATGTTGAGAAAGGATGGAAATGCTATACAGATTAAACAAATATCATTTTTAAATCATTGATTCCTTGTGAAAAAAAAAAAGCTTTCATGTCATTCCTTCAACCCACCACTTACAGCACTCCTTGACATGGGTGGTCACATCTGCATGAAGTTTCAGTGAATAAAAACATAGTCAAGAACTGGAAGCTTTTTCTTCTATTCTCACCACCAAAAATGAAAAGCCCAGGTGGCCATATTGTCCTAAAGTCCCCCAGGACATTAGAAGTACAGACATAACTCATTTTATTTCACTTCACTTTATTGTACTTCACAGAAACTGCATTTTTATCAATATCAGGTCCAGACCCTCTACTAGCAAAAAAAGCATCTCACTGAAGGCTCAGATGATGGTTAGTATTTTTTAGCAATAAAAACATTCAAACATTTTTAATTTTTCAGTTACAGTTGACATTCAATATTATATAGTTTCAGGTGTACAGCATAGTGGTCAGACATTTACATAACTTATGAAGTGACCCCCTGATATGTCTAGTACCCACCTGACACTATACATAGTTATTACAATATTATCGACTATATTCCCTATGCTGTACTTTATATCGCTTCAATAAAGCATTTTGAAATTAAGGTATGCACATTAGTTTATTAGACATAATGCTATTGCACACTTAATAGACTACAGTATAGTATAAACATAACATTTATATGCACTGGGAAATCGAAAAATTCATGACTCACTTTATTGTGATATTTGTTTTATTGGGGTGGTCTGGAACCAAACCTACAGTATTTCTGAGTTATGCTTGTAAACAGATGAAGCTGGCTGAATAAAAATATTGTAAGAAAGCATTGCTTTTACCTTATGTAATATTTATCACAGACACAATTCTTTCTTTCTCTCTGTCTGATTTGATGCAGCTAGAAAGTTATTAGAGCTCAGACATGAAGAAGGCATGACACCTTAGACCACGAAATCCCTATACTCTGTGCCTCAGGGCTGCTGCCAATCAATTTTTGGCACACAGGCACACACACTGAGATAATAAGGCAGAAGTGCACTTCCTGGCAGGACCATAGGAGTCTATCCTGAGCCATGCTGACAATGAGGAACAGGTTAATAGCTGCAGATTGCAAGAGAGTTCATTCATGTACACAACGGCTTGATAATGAATTTGCTCATGATTATAAACTATATAAATATATCAGCATGCTTTACTCCAAAATCACCTAAAGTCGCCATTTCCCAATAAGGAGAAGTATTTCCTGACTAGCCCTCCCTTCTTCTGTCATGTCCAAGCGCCCCCATGGAGTAAAGGAACATGAGAGCTCAGCCCCTTAGTATGGGAATCCCTCAGCTGATGACACCACATATTGTCACTAGGGAATGAAAGGGGTTACAGCTTCCATAACTGAAATATCTGAGGAGAGTAAGGCAGGCCTCTCAAGCAGGCATGAAAGAGCTTGTGAGAGCTAAGGTGAGAGTTCACACACAAGGGTGGGAGTTCCCTTCCTACCCTAAAAGAGGGAGCACTAAGTCTTTCTTATTACCTTGCACAGGCACAGGGCACAAGAAGAGAAAGGATGAGGCTTTAAAGCTGTCAGGTGTCAATCATGAAAAATTAGACTCAAAGACTTCAGTTTTCTGGTCTGGCATTTAAGAAACTTAGATGTTGTCATTACCAGCCTCTACTAGAAAAAAGTTTTTTAAAAATGTAATAAGCTTCTCTTCTTAGATCTATCAGAGTATTTAGGTCCTGGGATAACCCAGTGTCTCCAAAACTAAGAAAGAGAAAATAAAGATGGCTTTTTAAATTACTCCCCTCCTGCAATATTTTGTTTTTAACATAGTCTGTACACAAAAAATCTCTTATGAGTCTCATGCGAAAACAAAAAGGAATGAAAAATGACACAATATTCATGAACCCTGGTACAATCTTTAAAGGCTTAAATATACATCATGGGACTGAAAGAAGAGAAAGACAGAAAAGACAAGAAGATCAGTGAAGTATCACTCAGACTTTCCTAAAATTAATGGTGGATGACAAACTATAGATCCAGGAAACTCGGAGAACACGAAACATGGTAAACAAAAAAAGTTCACACCCAAGTATCTCATATTCACAACAGACAAAAATCAAAGACAGAGTAGGGCCGGCCAAGTGGTGCGCTGGTTAAGAGCTGGCTTGGGACGCCAGTGTCTCTGGTTCAGATCCCACATATGAGGGCCAGTGACACTGCCCTATACAGCTAAGATCGTGAACAACAACTCCATCTGGAGCTGGGCTGCTGTGAGTCCCCAGGACGGCATAGCTGCAGCCCCTGCTGCAGTGGGCTGCCATAAGCTACAGTGAGTGGCCAGCAGCCAGGGTGAGCGGCTGGCAGCCCGTGTGAGCTACCAAGAGCTGCTGTGAGCAACTGATCTGCCTCACCCAAGAAGAGCGCAATGATGATACCAACATAGGCCAGTGAAGCAATGTCTCCACAACTAGACTGAAGAACAAAAGGACAGCAACATGTCTGTTCCCCTTCTCCGGTTCCCTAAAGCTGTTCCCCTCCCCCAATTCCCCAATAAAAATCTTAAAAAGAAAGGCAAAGAGAATATATTGAAATATATTCTTACCTTTTATAGAGAAACAAAGGTTAGAATTAAATCAGACTCCTTTTCAGAAACTGTGCAAGAAGAGAGTGGAATGAAATATTGAAAGTTTGAAGGAAGGGCCGGCCAAGTGGCTCAGTTGGTTAAGAGCTCGCTCAAGAGTGCAAGCTGAACTCTGAGCAACAGCAATTCGATGCCCAGCCTGAGCTGAGCTGCTGCTGAGCTGCCAACAGGTGGCAGGATGGCTCAGCTAAAACAAAAACAAAAAATTAAAAAAAAATAAAGTTTGAAAGAATTCTGTGTCAAGCAAAATTTCCTTCAAAAATAAAGAAGAAATAAGAAGTTTTGAAACAAAAATTGAGGGAATATATTAGTACACCTACTTGGAAGAAATATTCAAAAGTTCATCAGAAAGAATGTAAAGGGTGACAGACTACAGAAAAATGAAGGTAAAATCTCTTTTGTATTTCTTATATTTAAGATAACAGATGACACTTTGCTTAATATTATCAACAATTTATTTGGCAATTATGAGCTTATGGACGAGTGAAATTAATGACAACAATGTGACAAAGGACACAGAAGGGGGAACTAGGAATAGTGTGATCTGAGGTACTTGCATGGCCATTGAAATGGTACAGTGAGACACAGGAGGTGACCTACTTGTAAATGTATACTCAAAATTCAAGGGTAACTGTCACGTCCTGCGTGGCAAGGGCAAGTGGGACACGAGAGGGGCGACACAGATTAAATAAGAACAAGAGACAGAAGAAAGATAAGAGCGAGACCAAGGGACTCAGCCAAAGAAGACTGAGCCCAAGGGACTCAGCCAAAGACGACTGAGCCCCGAATCGGGTCAGCGCATAGCTTTTATTGAGAATTTTCAAGGAAGCAAACTGCAACGAATCATTAACGGTGGTTTGTAGTTCTCAGGATTTACACAGTCTTCTACTCCCCTGTAAGTGCTCTCCCAATTAAAAGATTTATCTTGTGATAACCTCTGAGACTCAGACCCAGTCTCTGCCTATCATCCAAAGAATGTTTATCATGACTATCTTATGCTAAGGATAGACTTGTCTCTATATATCTCCTAAAGAATGTTTACCATGACTACCTAGCCATTATCCCAAATTCCAGCAGTTAGACTCTCAGGGAGTATACTTGAATTATTACTAAAAGACTAGCTTTGATCCTGTTCAGGGTAAAATCGTCTAAAGTTTTATTCCTATGTAAATACAATACCTAGCAATTAAAGGGGTCTCACACCACTCTATCCTACAGAGGGCTGCATCTGTTTCTTAGTTAAAGCTTCAGTATCTGTTGCTGCAACAAGGCACTAAACAAAGTAATTTACACAAGGCTGTTAACATAACTCATGGTCAGCAAGCTACCTGGAACTCTCATGGTCTGGAGACCTTTGGCCTCTGAGGAGACTTTTCACAGCAGAGCCCTTCGGCAAATGCATCAGCTTCTCACAGGCCTGAGTTTTCTGGCCTGAGTTTGTCAGAGGTCTGTGCCTCAGTTTCCAAGGGGCTTGAGTCCCCAATATCTTAGTTCAGGGGTTCCCCATGGAACTACCGCCTGGCTTGGGTTGTCTCCCCTCTTTTAGGAGATCTTACCCGTCTTTGGCTGCGTAGTTAGCTCATTGGGGTACCACAGGAACATGTCACAAGTGTAGTGAATATATTGTCTCCTATAGGAGAAAAGGCACATGGGTTCATAGAGACAGGAGATATTACATGACCAACCATAAGGCAGCACCCCTAATATCCAGTGCTGAACAGGGCAATGTGGCCTCGTCAGACACTGGGGTGCTGTCAGCTTCCCACAGGTAACCACTAAAATGGTTTCTAAAAATATGATATCCTAAGAGAAGAGAAAACATGAATCAGGTAAAATGCTCAATTAAAGCCAAAAAAGACAGAAAAAGGTGGAAAACCAAAAGAAACAAAGAAAAAAACCAACATACAGAAACAGTAAAAGGTGTGGTAGATATTAATCCAACTGAATCAATCACCACTTTATCATCAATGGTCTCAATACAACTGAAAGATACAGTAATATCAACTTTCAAAAAACAGTTACAGGGCCTGCCCAGTGGCATGTTGGTTAAGAGCTGGCTTGGGATGCCAGCGGCCCCGGTTCGGATCCCACATATGAGGGCCAGTGACACTGCCCACTACAGCTAAGATGGTGAACAATAGCTCCATCTGGAGCTGGCCTGTGTGAGTCCTGGAGATGGTGTAGGCTGCAGCCCCTGCTGCAGTGGGCTGCCATAAGCTACAGTGAGTGGCCGGCAGCCAGCATGAGTGGCCGGCAGCCAGAGTGAGCTGCCAATAGCCACAGTGAGCAGCCGTCCAAAGGCTGGCGACCAATCTGCCTCACCCGGGAAGAGCGCAATGATAATACCAACATGGGCCAATGAAGCGACGTCCTCCACAACTAGACTGAAGAACAAAGGAACAACAACTTGTCTGTTCCCCTTCCCCAATTCCCCAAAGCTGTTCCCCTCCCCCAATTCCCCAATAAAAATCTTTTTAAAAAAAATTACATGTCTAGAAGAAAGGCATATTAAATATCAAGACAGAGATAGATGGAAGGTAAAGGGATTAGTATTTATTTTTTATTTAAAAATTTTTTTTTAAAGCTGAGCCCTCCTGCCACCTGTTGGCAGCTCAGCAGCTGCTCAGCTCGGGCTGGGCATTAAACTGCTATTGCTCAGAGCTCAGCTCGCACTCTTGAGCGAGATCTTAACCAATTGAGCTATTCAGCCAGCCCTAAAGGGATTTTTAAAACGTACCATGCCAGCTGGCCAAGTGGTGCGGTGGTTGAGCACTGGCTTGGGAGGCCAGTGGCCCCGGTTCAGGTCCCACATGTGTTGGCCAGTGACACTGCCCTCAAAAAAAAAAATGTACCATGCCAACACTAATGAAAAGAAAGTTGCCACAGGTATATGAATTTCAGAAAATCATGAAGGACAGAGATGAACTAAACAGCGCCATATAGTAACTAAATTTCATTGTAATCTATGGAATACTTCATGTAACAACAGGCAAATTCACATTCTTCTCAAGTTCACATGGAACATTCACCAAGACAGAACACATTCTGAGACATAAAACACAACTTAACAAATTTGAAAGAATAGAAATCATATAAAATATGGTGTCACATCACTAAGGCATTAATCTAGAAACAAATAACAAAAAGATAGGTGATAAAAAACCCAAAATGTACACACTTCTAAATAGTGAAATGAAAACGAAACTTATGTAAGGTTGTGGGAACCAGCAAAAGTAATGCTTAAAGGGAAATTTATGACATAGAACAAATATACTAGAAAAAAGATGTATAATCAATAATATAAGCATCTAACTGAGGAAACAATAAAGGAAGAGCAAATTAAAGGAAAAAATAAAGGAAGAGCAAAGTAAACAGAATAATAATAATTAAAAAAGAAATCAAAGTAATTGTGTGCAAATATAAGAAGAAAATATAAAACAAAAAAAAGCTGGCTGTTGACAAAATTAATAAAATTGTTAAACAAGGTCGGCCAAGTGGCTCAGTTGGTTAAAAATGCAAGCTCTGAACAACAGGTACACCGGTTCTCACATGGACCTGTGAGCTGTGCCTGAGCTGAGCTGCTGCTGAGCTGCAAACTGGTTGCAGGATGGCTCAGCTGGTGAGTGCTCCTAACAACAAGGATGCCTGTTGGATTCCCACATGGGATGGTGTGCTATGCCCACCTGCAACTA
Organism: Aselliscus stoliczkanus; assembly: GCA_033961575.1. Taxonomy (NCBI): domain Eukaryota; kingdom Metazoa; phylum Chordata; class Mammalia; order Chiroptera; family Hipposideridae; genus Aselliscus; species Aselliscus stoliczkanus. The sequence goes on along the minus strand of CM066735.1, from coordinate 9,803,972 downwards.
AGATTGAACACCTTGAGCTGAGCTGCCCTGAGCAGCCACAATGGCCAGATGGCGACTGGACTTGGAGCTGAGCTAGCTGCAGCCTCCACAACTAAGATTGAAGGACAACAACTTGGCTGTTCCCCTTCCCCAATTCCCCAATGAAAAAAAAAATTAGGACTTCTGGTAAGATGGCAGAATAGATGGATGCTGTACCAACTGCCTCCTGGGATCACATCAAAATTACAAATAATTTATACAATATTTAACTTCGAAAGTCCCCTGAACACTAGATGAACAGAACCTCTACATGAAGGACGTAAAGAGGAAGCCACATCAAGTCTGTTAGGAGGGGTGCAGACGAGAGAGGGCGAGCCCTGTGAGGGACGCCCCAGCTGTGGAGAGGCTTCTCCGGTTGGGGGAGAGAAAACCTCCGGCCTACACTGAGCTCACTAGCCCAGAGTTGCTTTGCCAGGAGTTCTACAATAGCAGGCAATAGAAATTAGTAAGGACTCTCTTTGCTCTGCTTGGTGAGGCTGAGGGCAGCTGGAGAACCAGTGGGGCCCGCACACAGGTTCGCTCACCGGTGAGCACTCACCCGGTTCCTGTTGGAGGGAGTAGCTGTGTGAGCCAGGCCCAGGAGCCTGTGGGGAAGGACTGACCTGAGCACCTTTGGTGCAGAAGCTGGAGGTTTTGGGACCATTGTTTACCTGGTGTGGAGCTTGCACAAGAGTGGTGTACAGGAGGGCGCCATTTTTTCAGGGTTGGGCCCTCCCACAGAGGGTCAGATCCGGGACCCCATTGGTCTGGAGAAATTGGCGCAGGAGTGCATGTATGCATGCGAGCGTATGCGGCCTTGGATTCCCACACTCCGTCCTGCTTGTGCTGTGTTGCCGGGAAACACCAGGCGGGTGCCCTTCAGCTCCAACACACTGCTCACTGAATGCGGGAGTGCGCGAGCCACCTTGGGTCCTCACCCTCCGCCCTGCTTGTGGTGCATAGCCAGGGAAACTCAGGGCAGGTGCGCTCTGGCTCCATTAGGCTGTTCACTGAGATGCAGGTGTGCGCGAGCCGCCTTGGGTCTCGCTCTCCACACTGTTTGTGCCCAGTTACCAGGCTGGGGATTGGCTGTTGGGTTGCTTAGCCTGATGTGCCAGCAGCTGATCGGGACAGGCTGAGATGGGGTGTTTTCCTGAGAGTGTTGGGCCGGGTGCTGTGCACCTGCGTGACCAGATCGGGGCTTTCCTGGCGAGTTTGTGTGGACTTGTTGCTGGTGCAGAGTACATGCTGCTCTGACTTGCTGGGGGCCACTGACCACATCCAGTGGTGCCTTGGGGGCCTGCCCCACCCACCTAGAGCTGTGTTGCCAGAGGCACCCTGAGCCCCCGGTGCCTGGCCCACATCTCCGCAGGCCACAGAGGGGTTTTTGCAGCATCAGACAACCTACAACAACCGTGAAGATTTTTTTTTTTGGTAGTGAGCACAGTTCAAGAGCACACAGCAGCTAATTGTGGAAAGCTCACTGCAAGCCTGAGAGGCAGGCCAGCCCATAACACGTTAAACCCTTCCCTCCAGCAGCTGGTGCTGAGTTGCCCAGAGGCTCTCTATTGCTGAGCAAGTGGTCTGCAGATTAAAGAAGAGGACAGCCCCCCCCACCTTCTTTTTTTTCTCTCTTCTTTCTAGGTGATCTATCTAATACATTGAGGCATTCACAGAACGACAGCCAGAAGGAAGAAACAAAGAAACATGTCCCAAGTAAAAGATCAGAAGAAAACTCTAGAAATGGAACTAAATGAAACAGAGGTATCCAAACGTTCAGAGACAGAGTTTAGAACACTGATGATAAGAATGTTTAAGGAACTTAGCGAGGACAAAAAGAAGGATAGGGAAAACATAAAAAACAACCAGTTAGAACTAAAGAATACAATAACTGAAATGAAGAACACACTCGAAGGAATGACCAGTAGAATAGATGAAGCAGAGGAGCGGATCAGCGATTTGGAAGACAAAATAGCAGAAATCACCCAGTTGGAACAACAAAAAGAAAAAAGAATAAAAAAGAATGAAAATAGTTTAAGAGACCTCTGAGACTACATGAATCGCAACAACTATGGCATCATAGGAATATCAGAAGTAGAAGAGAACAAGCAAGGGATTCAGAATGTATTTAAAGAAATAATGACTGAAAACTTCCCTGCCCTGGTGAAGGAAGTCAACATACAAGCCCAGGAAGTTCAGAGAGTTCCAAACAAGCTGAACCCAAACAGGTCCACACCAAGACACATCATAGTTAAAATGGCAAAGGTTAAAGACAGAGACAGAATCCTAGAGGCAGTAAGAGAAGGACAGCAGGTCACATACAAAGGAACTCCTGTTAGACGAACAGCTGACTTGTCTACAGAAACTCTGCAGGCCAGAAGGGAGTGGCAGGAGATATTCAAAGTGACACAAAATAAAGGCCTACAACCAAGATTGCTCTACCCAGCACGGCTATCACTTAAAATTGAAGGAGAAATAAAGAGCTTCTCAGAAAAGAATAAGCTTAAGGAGTTCATTACCACCAAGCCAGCATTGCAAGAAATGTTAAAAGGGATTTTTTAAACAAAAGAAAGGGGTAAACAAGCTAACCCAGGAAGATCAGGAATACAAATAACAAAATGGCAATACATACGCACCTATCAATAATAATTTTAAATGTGAATGGGCTAAATGCTCCAATCAAAAGACAGACAGTGGCTGAGTGGATAAGAAAATAGGACACATGTATATGCTGTTTACAGATGGAATAAGATATTTCATGCAAATGGAAATGAGGGGGGGAAAAAACCTGGAGTACCAATACTTATTTTGGCCAAAATAGACTTTAAAATGACTACAATAAAATACAAAGAAGGGCACTATAACCCTAATAAACATCTATGCACCCAACATAGGAACTCCTAATTATATATAACAAATTTTGACAGACATAAAGACAGAGATCAACAGTAACACTATCATAGTAGGGGACTTCAACACCCCATTGTCACCAATGGACAGACCCTTTAGACAGAAAATCAACACAGAAAGAGGGGCCTTAAATTACACTTTAGAACAGCTGGACTTTGTTGATATTTTTAAAGCGTTTCACCCTGAAGAAACAGAATATACATTCTTCTCAAGTACACATGGGACACTTGCCAAGATAGACCACGTTAGGCCACAAAACAAGTCTCAGTAAATTTAAGAAGATTGAAGTCATATCAAGCAGATATAAAGGAAAAACTGATGGTTGCTGGCTGGGAGGGAGTGGGGATGAGGGAGATGGGGAAGGTTTTGAATAGCGTAGGTGGGTGACTACAATGTTGCCACAGGGATATGGGGGCAGTTCTTGGAATGTAATTGATAATGTTGTGAAGAGACGATTATGTTAAGTGAAATAAGTCAGTCAGAGAAAGAGAAATACCATATGATCTCACTTATATGTGGAATCTGAAAAACTGAATGAACGAGCAAAGTAAACAGACTCATAGATATAGAGGAAAAACTGAGGGTTGCTAGTTGGGAGGGGGTGGGGATAAGGGGGAAGGGGAAGGGATTAGACAGCATAAATAGACAACTACAATATTGCCACAGGGATATGAAACACAGTTCAGGGAATATAATAATGTTGTAAAAATTTTGGATGGAATAGAAGCTTGATCACTGCACTGTACACCTGAAGCTGATGTATAATATTATATGCCAACTGTAACTGAATATATAGATAGTCACAGGATGTGGAGTATACTGTGGAAGGGAGTCAAAGGAATTGTAATAGATATGTATGATATGGGGGGGAGGAGTGGGGGGGAGAATTGGGGGAGGGGGTTGTCACTTTGGGGGATAAAGAGTATAACTATTGCATTGTGTTGTACACCTGAAACTAATAAAAAAAAATGAAGAAAAAAAAATTAGGCCGGCCGAGTGGAGTGGTGGTTAAGCGCTGGCTTGGGAAGCCAGCAGCCCCAGTTCGGATCCCACATGTGAGGGCCGGTGACACTGTCCTCAAAAAAAAAAAAATTAATCATGGGGATGTAATATACAGCATACAGAATATAGTCAATAATATTGTGATAACATAGGTATGGTGTCAGATGGATGCTGGACTTATCATGATGATCACTTCTTTAGGTACATAAATGTTGAATACCTATGGTGTACAGTATAATAAAACTAATATAATATTGTATGTCAGCTATATTTTAATAAAAATCTTTTAAAAATAAAAGTTAGATGAAACTCTAAAAGGATTTATAAGAAAAAAAGCAGAGATAAAGTAGTTAGATAAATTGGTCAACCTATGATGTCATTTAGGTGGCAACACAGTTCTTTGGAAGTATTAAAAACAGATGTCCATGTCTTACAAATCTAGTCCTTACAGGACCAGAGGTGTGGCTCCAGAAACAATTTAAAGCCCACCCATTATTTTTTACCATTCCAAAACTGTTCCTATTTATGTCAAAAGGCTTGCCTTGGGCCTAGGTGTAAATACCTGGTCTTCTCCAGGAACGCTTAAATGCAAATTTCAGAGAGGTAGTCCTTATTAAAACAAGGGGCAGCCAAGTAGCTCAGTTGGTTAGAGCCTGCACTCTGAGCAACAGGGTTGCTGGTTCAATTCCCACATGGGCCAGTGAACTGCACCCTCTGCAACTAGATTGAAGACAACAACTTAAGCTGAGCTGCTGGTGGGTGGTCGGTTGGTTCAGTTGGTTAGAGTGCGTGCTCTTAACAATAAGGTTACCAGTTGGACTTCCGCATGGGATGGTGGGTTGTACCCAGCACAACTAGATTGAAAATGGCGACTGGACTTGGAGCTGAGCTGTGCCCTCCACAACTAAGATTAATGGACAACAACTTGACTTGGAACTGAAGAGTCCTGGGAAAAACATTGTTCCCCAATAAAATTTAAAAAAAAAAGAAGAGAGGGCCAGCCAAGTGGCGCTGTGGTTAAGCACTGGCTTGGGAAGCCAGCGGCCCCGGTTCGGTCCCACATATGAGGGTCAGTGACACTGCCCTCAAACAAACGAACAAACAAACAAAAAACCCAAACAAACAAAAAGAAAAAAAAAAGACAAGACAGGTGCCAATGAAATGCATCAAAAAAAAATGGTTGTCTCTTGCTCAGATGCAACCTCTACTCTGTCTGTGGAGTAGATCTTCACTCAATAAACTATTTTTGTTACCAGACTCAGATCTGGTGCCTCTTGCCACCCCGAGCCCAAGAACTCAAGTGACAAGAGTTGGTGGGGAGAAAGTGTTCATTATTGTAGATGCTGACAGCTAGGGAAGATGGCAGATTAATGTCTAGAAAAAAACCATCTTCTCTGAACTGAGAATAATCAACAGGTTTTATAGTTAGGCAAGCAAGTGGGGGAAAGGATAAAAAAAAAGTGGGAGTCTGTCATGTAAGTGTCAGGTCTGACAGTTGAGAAATTGCTTTCCAGGGACTGGTCGGCTTCATAATGTTACTTCGAACTCAGCAGCTATGTTTCATGCATCATCAGCAAAAACTGCAAGGGAGTTGCAACCATGGGTCCCAGTGTCTGGGCACCTGAGAACTGGGAAATTGTTCTTTTCAGGTTAGGGCTCTGCTAATTAATTATAATAGATCAAAAAGGTATATATAAGTCTTAAAGAAAGGGAACCGAACGGAATCATTAAATCAAGCAGTGAAGGGGGAAAAACAAAGAGAAAAAATCCGAATATCAGATGGCTAAACAGAGAGCTATGAGGTGAATCAGACTGCAAACTAGCTAAGTCTAATTATCAATATGTTATTGATTCCCCGAATTTCAGCCTTACACTTTCATTTTGCAGAAATATGAGGAGAGGGAGGTCATTTTGAACTTAACTTGTCAAGGATAAACACAAATCTTAATTGCCTCCTTATTCCAACTCCCCAAACAAATTTTAGATCCAACTGTTCTTTTTTAAACTAGTGAATTTTGCATTTTTGTGCCTAACGGCTAAAAGGTCTCTGTTTGCCTCTGTCTATACGTGTCTAGATATGTATGTTGTAAATGTGAGATAATTTCTTAAATTCTGGATGGTATTGTTAAAATTAATTTAACAAATTAAAATTAATTGATTTGAAGGCAAGCACTTGTAAGGATTGGATATTCTAAAATTCTCAGAAATATCGACACTAACTCAAATGTTTTTCAAGTTCACGTGGTCTAAGTTTAATCCTTAGTAAATAAAAGCTAGTCTAAGTTTATTGGCTTAAGTAAAACAGATATATCTTAATTTTACAAAAAAATAATTTCATATTATCTCTGATACAAAATTTATCAGCAGGAAAATATGTTGAGGTAATAATTGACTTTGATGTCTCATAGAATTTCTATAGGTAATCTTAAACCTAATTGTTAATAAATAGATGTAAATAGAATACAAATTTTTTTTGGTGAAACTTTTCAGTGATAGTTGTTTATGGTATGTGTATTTAAAAATAGTTTCAAAAAAAATCTTTTGGTAACTTGAAACCTTAGAGTTTTACTAAGTTAAGTTAAAAGACAGAAATTGTTGAATACCCAGATCATTTCCAAGTAATATAAAAACACTGAAACATAAATTACTAGACATAGGTGTACCTAGTTTTTGCTTCTTATTAAAGAGAAACCAAAAGATAAATTTGGAGCTTTTAATAAATATGTTTTGTTGAGGAAGCATATGTTTCTAAAAATTATAACATATATTTGCCAGTAAAACAAATCTCTATGTTTTTAGAGATTATAAAATGTCTTCACAAATTTGCCAAGCTAAAGAATGTTAATTGCTTACTTCTTAGTTTTCATTAGAAATTGAGGTTTCAAGGGTTAAAATGTCAATATATGTAATTAAAACTACTAGGAAAAACTTTGAAGTATTCCAGAGGGGCCCCCAGAACAGCTCAAAATATTTGTTGTCTCTCCTTACAAAAGAGAAATTTTAAACTAACTAAACTTGTTTGGTATGATAAATTGCATGGGAAGCATTCTCAAACAAGTGGTGAAAAACTTCTAAGGTATATTGTATGGTTAAGCAATGGTTGTAAATTAAATGACTAGTTGGGGTTATGGGAAACCCAAAATGGCTGCTTGGTTCTTCCAGGCTCCCTGGGAAATCTCATTTTCAGTTTTTTCATTCCTTCATTCATGATAGTGCATTTAGGGTGGACTCAGATTACATGTAGTAGCTTATGAGACAACACATTAAAATGAGACATCTTACACTATTGCCAAGTTTTGATAAAATGCCAAATTGGTAACTGTTTCCTTTCTCAGAAGCTCCCAGGAAATGAAGACTTTAAAGATTTTTGTTTATTGATAAGGACATCAAATAAAAACACTCTCCAACCTCATTGGAAGGGACTTTTCTCAGGAACCTAACTGGGAATAAACACCTACCCCTGTCTCTAACTCTCATCTCCACCTATAACTGACACCAAAGACTCCTTGAGGATGAGAAGCCACCAACATCAGACATAGACAGCTATCCCAAGACACTGACAAAACCTGTATACCAACAGATTGATGTCAAACTCAGAAACCATTTGTCTGTCTTTACCTGTCTACTAATGATATTAGTCATAATTATAGTTATTCTTTGAGCATTTTTATAGCCCAACTGTTAATGATTGCTGAAGATGTAGAAAATAACTTTTAATACTTTTCATAGCTTGTGTAAATGTTGTACTAGATGCAAAATACAGAAAAGTGAAACAGACAGAAAAAAGGTTGTGATAGTTTGAAGGATAGAAATGACCCAGAGTGTTTTTCAGAATGCATATAGTCTCAGACTTATAACGTCCTTAGTAAAAGGCTAATCTTTGTCCTAAGCAAGCCCTGTCCATTGTTCCTGCGTTCCAGAACCTTTGGAGGCACATGATCTTGTTGCCCATCTTGTATACCATTCTTATTTACTGTAAATGTTAAACTGTCTTGTACCCACCAATGTAAAAGAAATATGTATCTCTTCATTTTACTTTTTATCCAATCATAGATATTTCCCCACCTTGCTTTCTTCCACCTCCTTCATCTACCACCAATAGATTTCATGTAATCTTCCATGTTCCTTCCTTTGATTTCAAATGCATAAAAAGAACTTCTAAACTGTCATTCTTTGGAGCATTTTCTCAGTCCACTGAGATTTTGCTTCTAGGCATGCCCTCAGTTTGGCTTAAGTAAACTCTAATAAACTCATTATATTGCTTTTTTTAAAAATTATTATTAGTTTCAGGTATACAAAACAATGCAATGGTTATCCTTTTCACCTCTTACAAAGTCACAACCCCCTTCCCTCCATCCACTGCCCTGCCCCCAATATCATACATATCTATTACAATTCCATTGACTCCATTCCCACACTATATTCCATAACCCATGACTATATATGTATTAAATTATAGTTGACATATACTATTATTCAGCGGCAGCTTCAGATGTACAGTGCAGAGGTCAGGCCTCTACACTGTCCATGAAATGGTCTCCCTAACAAGACAGGAGTCCATGTGGTCCCCTAAAAAATATTTACAACATTATTGATTATATTCCCTAAACTGTCTTTTCTATCCCTGCAGCAATATTGTAGTTACCAATTTATGTTGTCTTGTCCCTTCCCCTTCTCCCTCATTCCCACCCCCATCCCATCTAGCAATCATTTTTTTCTCTGTGTCTCTAAGACTATTTCTGTTTACATTGCTCATTTATTCAGTTCTTTAGATTCCACATATAAGTGAGATCGTATGGTATTTGTCTTTCTCTGACTATTTCACTTAGCATAATGTTCTCTAGGTCAATCCATATCGTTGCAAATGGTAACATTATATTTTCTATAGGTTTGGACATTCTTATGTTGATACTAAACTAGAATGAGAGTGTCTTGTGTCCTGTAGGAGTCAAGGGTTTGGCATAAGGCTGCAAGGCCATTCATGGAACCCTGACCCTTGTTTAGTAATACACGCGCTTAAATGTGACCACACCATCTGTAATAAAGAGTCTGGCTCCATTTTAATCTTTGGTCCCTGCCAACCTTGAACCATCCACGCATCCCTTCCCCAACTCCACTCATTTGGTACTTAAGAGAAAGAATCCCAGAACACCTGGCTCCCCTGGGGAGTTGGAACCTGCAGCTTTTGCTAGGCACAAGGACTCTTCCACAAGCTATGAGATGTATTCATTAAATACTCAAGTGTACATTTTACACTGAAAGGAAATTTATTTTAGATCAGTTTTCACCTATGTTCCTAAAAAAGCTTAGAAATGTAAATGACTATAACATTCCTAAGGTAACTGAATTCCTATTTTCACTCATATAAGGAAACAATAAATCATTATGTAAATTTGAGATGCATATAACAATAGGATGCGCCTTAAGGAAATTACTAAGTGAAGTCAATCACAAAGACCATATATAATTCCATCCATATGAAAGACCCAAATAGGGAAATCTATAGAGAGAAAATAGACTACTGATTATCTAAAGCTGGGGATTGGAGGAGGAAGATGGGAAGATTGGGAATGATAGCTAAAGGGTAGAGGAGTGTCTCTTTGACATGACAAAAATGTTCAAAAATTGACAGTGGTAATGATTTCCTGTTTCTGTGAATATACTGAAAACCACTGAATTGTGCATTTTAACGGAGTGCACTTTACAGTGTATGCATTCCACCTCAATAAGGCTAAATAAATAAATAAATAAATAAATAAATGCCTTAAGAGTTTTGCAATCCAGGCTCTAAGGCATATAAGAGGTTCCAGGTTAATTAACACATTTATTACCTCACAATGTTATCTTTTGCGTGCACATGTGTCAGTGTGTGTGTGTGTGTGTGTGTGTGCGTGTGTGTGAAAGAGAGAGAGAGAGAGAGAGAGAGAGAGAGAGAGAGAGAGAGAGATTATTTTAGTGAATTCTATTTGCTTCATACAAAGTGAAAGTTCTGATACAGCTCCTAGAGGGGGGCACATTTTGGATATGCCTACTGTCATGGGACAGTGGATAAGTAGGGCTCTTCTCCTCTTCATGGACTGCACTCTGTAGTTAGAAAATTGCTGGTCAGTTGCTCTATTGTTTTTACTCATGTCCATTAATCCAGTGAATTTCTGGATCCTGTGTAGAAATACCTTCTGAAGTCACTGATATTTGTTCTGATCCTTGGAAGCCCACTCTCGGAAGTCTAATTCCTCAGTTCTATCCAAGAAAACTAGTTGGCCTATAATATAGGCTGTATATTCATTAAATACACACAACAATTCCTAATTGCCTTTCACCTCATTCTTTATTTTCTTGAGAGAGTCCTTTGACTTGAATTTTTCATGATCTTTTGCTAGCCAAGTTAATTCCTTTGCGAAGGGATTAAAAGCTTTATGTTTTATGGCTGTATTCTTCCCCATGTTCAGGCAAATGTCTGTGCCAGGACTCTGGAGCTGTGGTGGGGACAATAGGAAGCCTCTCTCTGGATGACAATCCCATTTTAGGAGCTGATTGTTCAGTGGAGGGGAAAGACAGCAGCCAGAGGTCCTCTTGATTTTATCCCTCCTGGCAACTCATGATTGGCTCATGTTTCAGCCTCATGAGATGGAGAAAGGGTTATCAGTGCCTCAATGTTCCCAGTAAAGCAATACCACAGTAGAGCCTCTACCATGAGAAGGGGCTAGGTGCAAGAAGGGTGCTCCGACTGTTCACATGAACCAATGAGTGACTTAAATTCAGCAATAGGTAGCTGAGGGCAAGATGGGTAATGCTGAAGTCCTGCTGGTCCTGGGAAAAAGCCCTTGTTCTGGAATCTCAGAGAGAAAGAAGTTTGGATTCTGTCTGCTCCTGGATGCAGCACTCAGGAAGGAGTGTTCACTTGCTGAGTTGAGAGGGGGTGAGGAGGGAGTAGACATGATTCATATACCACAGACGCTCACCTTTCTCACAGAATTTTCTTCAGTAGATGCTCCTCATTTGCTCTTTGCCTTTACGACAATTTCCAGAAGCTCTCCATGGTTGTTTTAAAAATAATTTTCATAGTTTCACTGGGGAGTAGGTAATTGGAGGCCCTCAGATTACCATACCACTCTAATGCATTTAAAATGCTTTCCAGGGCCGGCCGAGTGGCTCAGTTGGTTAAGAGCTCGCTCAAGAGTGCGAGCTGAGCTCTGAGCAACAGCTGTTCGAGGCCAGCCCGAGCTGAGTTGCCGTTGAGCTGCCAACAGGTGGCAGGATGGCTCAGCTAAAAAAAAAAAAAAATGCTTTCCATATCAGAAAATGCTGTCCAGATTGATACACTGTACAATGGAACTACGGGATGTAATATCATTTGTCATTTTAATAGAGAAACAGAACTGAGAAAATTCATTTTTTATGGTTTGCAAAAATGTAATGCATACTTCAAAAAATTATTGTTTTGTAGATAAACACATAGAAATGTGGCTTTCCATTAAAAATAAATTAATCATAGAAACTCTTACAAATAAAATTTGGGTAATACAAAATTTTTTATCATGAATTGTATATTGTTAACATCAAGTTTCAGAAACTCAGCTTGAGATGTAGAAATGTGCCTGAAGAAATGTTCTGAGCATGTCTCTGAACACTGGCTCTAGTTAATGGCTCAGAGACACACAGATGCTTCTATAGACTCATGGATTCCAATCCATCTGCGCTCCCATCCAGCTTTCTTTCTCTTTATGAGTAATCCCCATCAAATAAATGGTATAGTTTTACTTGTATATGTTGTTTCTTGTCTCCTGGAATGTCAACTTTAAAGTGAACAGGAATATTTGCTCAGCTTTGTTCACCATAGCACCTACTACAATAGAAGGACTGTCATACTATAGGAGATTGATACTTATTGAATATCAGAGCTCACAGAGAGACAGACAGACAGATGATGGACTCTCTCACACCGAAGTTTCACATAAACCTCACTATAGGCCCAGATCTTCACATAGTGAATTGTTCTCATTTCAATTTCATGTGGTAGAGCGGTGTCTCCTGGCTCCCAAACCAATCCCCAAAGGGGGTATTTCAGCTCTCCCTAATGGCAAGGGGATTTCACCCTTCCTGACACCACCCAGTACAATAAGCATGTCTCTACAGTGGGAGCCTGTGGACAACAGAGTCAGGGCCCGAAATGGCTGGTGTTAGGAGGTTCCAGCCCCTCCATTGCTCTAATTGCATCCAGAAACACACCCTTGATGACTTTTCCCTTGGTCACTTTGCTTTTCTATTGATACATCAGTGAGGGAGCAGAAGGTGAGTATCTCCTCACTCAGCAGCCATGTCCTTCACCTCTGTTGTGGGCCCCCCAGTTAACATCAACTCCACTGTGGACTCGTATTCCCGCAGACCTCACTCACTCCCTCCCATGATGGCTCCACTGTCTTACCTGAACTCTTTCTCTTGAGGATCAATGTCTAATTTGTATCCTCAATTTTAATTTATTAAAGTGGCTAAGCTCAAGAAGGTTCTGGAAGCTTGAGAGCAACCAAGCTCATGCCAGATTTTGGCAGCTTAGAAGCTGAGTTGATCCAAAGACAGACCAATAGCTGAACGTACTGGAAAAGAACATATAAAATGGATGACAACCATTATTATTAGCTCATCTCTTAAGATTCCTGAGTAGTAATTTATGGATACTTCCAGTACATAACATAATAAATGCTATTAATCTTATGTGCACCATAGCTAAGATCACAGCCAAACCATACATAGATAGCATCTGCTGCAGAATATAACAACTAAAGCTTATACCACTGAGCAAAGTTCTGTTTGGAAAACACTTCAAAAGATAAAACTGCGTAGTGGTTCATTTTACCCAAACTAGAGTATGAATTATAAATGTTCTTTTGGAAGAATATTAAAATAATTAGGTTGAATTATAATGTTCAAATCTATATTTACTTTAGAGATTTTTAAAATTTAAAATAATAAAATATATACAACTAAAACTGAAAAGAGAAAAGAGGTGGCTAAGTGACAACACAGACAGGCCAAACGCCATTGAAAGGTTTTTATTACTTACATTTTCCTAGATAAGGGGGCATGTCATGGCAGGCACTGCCACTGGGGTGCATCTGGTTTGATCAGGAGGCAGAATCAGTAGTGAGACAAAAACCTAGGCTAGAGCTTTGATTTGGGATTCCACAGGAGAGGTAAAGTAGGACAGAGTAAGCAGCTTAGAATTGGCTAGAGTGAAAAATTCCAGCAGGGGGCCAGCCGAGTGGCGCGTTGGTTAAGAGCTGGCTTGGGACGCCAGCAGCCCCAGTTCAGATCCCATATGTGAGGGCCAGTGACACTGCCCTCTACAGCTAAGGTGGTGAACAACAGCTCCACCTGGAGCTGGGCAAAGGCGTAGCTGCAGCTCCTGCTGCAGTGGGCTGCCATAGGCTACAGCGAGTGGCCAGCAGCCAGCATGAGTGGCTAGCAGCTGCTGTGAGCTGCCAAAAAGCCGCTGTGAGCGGCCGTCCAGAGGCTGGCGACCAATCTGCCTCACCCAAGAAGAGCGCAATGACGATACCAACATGGGCCAGTGAAGCAATGTCCTCCACAACTAGACTGAAGAACAAAAGGACAGCAACTTGTCTGTTCCCCTTCCCCAATTCCCCAACGCTGTTCCCCTCCTCTAATTCCCCAATAAATTCTTAAAAAAAAAAAAAAAGAAAAAAGAAAAATTCCAGCAGGCTTTAGGGCACAGGGACTGCCCTTAGTTGTGGGGAACCTGGCCCTGGGTTGGTTTATGCTAGGGGACATACCATCTTGGTGTGTGAGAGGTAAATAAAGATGTTTGTAGGGACATGGCTCTGGATCTGGTATGCACAGGAAAGGTGTGCTCCAGGTAACCTGTCTACCATCAGTGTGGAATTAAGTAACGCTGGGGAGGGTCAGTGTCTCCCTATGTCTGGAAGCCCACCAAAGATGTCAAAATATCTTAAAATACAGAAAATAAAATACATGATTAATACAACCAGAAAGAAGACAAAGATTTTTCTGTGCCAATCAGTACAATTTAACATGGAGGGGGGCGTTTAGAGGGTAGGGTGGGTGCATTAAGGGCAATTAGGCACCAAATAAAATAAAAACATTCCAGACTTTAAGGACATACACACATAGCCCACCCCTCCCTCCCCAAAGACAGCTATAAAATCACACAAGATTTGTCACCGGACATTAGGTACACACACCCAGACACAGACTTGTTAGGGACCGAGAGACCCTTGAGGAGCTGTAAATAAGAGGTATAAGAGGTGTTTACATGGCTCGCCTCTCTGGCTGTTGTTTTTGTAAGGCTGACAAGCACTTCAACATCCAGAGGCGACCTCGGTCTCCGTACAGATGAAACACCTCAGTACACAGAGGTTTTCGATACATTGGGTACAGCATATTTTGGATTTGACACATTGGATACAGATATCCTATGGATACAGATATCCCACAGCTGATGCTTGGAACAGTCCCTGCCCAAGGCCATTGCCTCTCCTTTCCTCCCCCGGCCTTAACAAGCCTATATCAATAAAGCACAGTTGCTAGACTGAGTCACTGTCCTCCCACCAGGAGACAGCTGCTCACCTAGCCCCCGCTTTCCAGTATTTCTTTGTCTGTCTTTCTTACACCCTCCATCGCCCCCACTCGGGACCGTTCTACTGGCGGCGCTGGACACACAGATTCACAAACCCTCAGAAATAATGGCCCAGAGACATGCCACTCAGGCCCTCTGCACTGCTCTGCAGCGTTCTCTCCCTCCTTAGACTAAGCACCATCTGATATATTACATATATTACTTGCATCTCTTTCCTGTCTCCTACAATGGCAGCTTCAAGGGGACAGGGATATTTGTTCCCTTTCATTCACTGCAGCACCTACTAGAAACTATTACACAGGAGAAGATTTATATTTATTGAATAACTAGCCTATGGACACACACAAACTCATCACAGGCCCACATGCACTTGATCTTAACAGTGAACTGTTCTCAGCCCATCCCAAATCAATCCCCCAAAGAATGTCTATCTGCCTGCCCTCATGGCTAAGGAACTTCACACTTCCTGAGCCCCCACATTACAATAAGGCCATCTCTGTAAGAGCCTGAAGAGGTGAGAGTCAGGGTCAGGAATGGAAGGAATTACCCTGTCCCATCCCCTTATTCGGCTATAATCACTTCCCTAATGGCACTCCGCCCCACGTGACCCTTCCTCACTTTGCTTTCCCATTGGAAGCTCACAGAGGACAACAAAGGTTTGTGGGTCATCACCCAGCCGCCATGACCTCTGCTGCTGTCTCCATGGTATGATGTCCATCATCTATCTCCCTGAGGTCTCACCTGCTGGCAGATATCCTGGGGTCAGCCCTGCGGGGATCTGCCCTCACCGAGCCCTTAATCACTGCCAACCCTTGAATGTCTGCTGGACATTCAAGCACAGAGAGAACACCTTAGGGACCCAGGAAAGCACTGGAAGCTGTTGCAAGAGCAGGTCACGAAGCGGCTGGGCTCATTTCTGCTTCTTCCCTTCAAGAACAGTGAGTGTGGCCTCCAGCATGCAGAAGGTGCACCACCTCCTGTGCCTGCGCACTTCAAGAAAGGCTGAAATCCCTGGCATTTGCCGCCACATACTTTGGTGTGGTGCCGCACTGTTCTGGGAGACGTGGGAGGTTAGGGGGCTTCCGGGGATGCCGAGGGCCTGGCTGAGATTTCCATTTCCCACAGGCCATGGGTCTGTAACTATGCAGGTTGAGTCCTATTCCCGAAGAAAGTAGGTACCGGCGTTGGTAGGTCGACTTCACACTCTCTGGAGGGAGACACAGCTCTCAGGGGAGGGAGCTGGTCGTGGTCAGCGCATGCGCTGCTGAATCCTCAGGGTGGACCATGGGGAGGATGACTTAGGACAGCAGGGCTCCTGAGGGACTCCTACAGCTAGAAGAGGGGGCATCTCCTTTGGACATTATTGGTGATTCTGAGACTATTGTGAAATGTGATTCTTGGTGCAGAACTGATGCGATGGCGGGGATGATTCTGTTCCAGGGGTTTGTGTCTCATAAGGTAGGCTCTGGCGCCGGCTGAGTGGCTCAGTTGGTTAAGAGCTCGCTCAAGAGTGAGAGCTGAGCTCTGAGCAGCAGTTTGATGCCCAACCTGAGCTGAGCTGCCGTTGAGCTGCCAACAGGTGGCAGAATGGCTCAGCTAAAAAAAAAAAAAAAAAAAAAAGTCTCATGATATATGCTCTGGGTTCTGTCACTGCTTCTCCTCAAAGTCCCCTAGGGTTGCAACACAGAAAACTTCCAGAGTAGGACAGGTGTTGTATTTAAACATGTTTCCCAGAAAGCAGGCAAGAGTCGGCTTGAGATGGGAACCTTCAGAGCTGGAAGTGGCCTCAAGACCTGCTCTTGGAAGACCGGATGCTGATGCCCAAGGATTAGATTAGATTAGATCCAGGCCAACCCCCATTTGGGGAGATCTGTCAGATACACCTCTGTTTCAGACCACACTTCCCAGATGTGACCTGAGAAACCTGGTGTCATCTCAAAGGTGGCCACTAGGGAGCCTTATCACTCTTACCAGTTGTGTGAATGAGGGCAGGTGTAGCCCTAGAGGGTGTTTGCTAACATTAATCTTGGTACCAAGAAGTGCTGTTGTGGCATGTGTCCTTCTTCACCGCACTCTACAGTTCTTTGTGGGAAAGACCCCAAGGTAGTGGAAGAAGTGTTGCACATGAAGCAATCTAAAGTCAGGAGAGGTTAACATTCCCCCAGCATGTGAAAATATTTTTGTTGTTTTCTATTAATTATTTTTAGTATATACACATACTGTTTTAAGAGTAGTTGTGAGTTTTTACAAATGTATAGTTATACCACCATTAAGGTAGAAAACACTACATCAGCCCAAGAAACATTCTTATGGTGCCTGTTTATGCTGAACCCCCCAACTTTAACCACTGATGTGTTAGAGGTTCCCATACCTTTGTCTTTTCCAGAATGTCACATAAGTGGAACACCATGTTGTCTTATGAGGCCTGTCTGGAAACTTTGATACCACATTTGTAAAAGTGCATAGTTATACAAACCTTGCAGTGTTCTTCTGATTTAAAAAAAAAAAATTTTTTTAAGGGAATGACTTTTTTATTTTTAATTGGGGTACAGCCATGGTCATTGGTTACACTTTCCTTTGATGTTACAGTGGCATAGTTGACTCTTTTAAAGAGAGCGCAGCTCACAGTAGCCCATGCGGGGATTTAACTGGAACCTTGATGTTATCAGCACGATGCTCTAACAAACTGAGCTAACTTGTCACCTCTAAAATTTTTTTATATTACCCCACAGGATGGGCATACATTATGCATTCAGATCTAAGAGATTCAACTATTATAAACTATGCAAATTTGGGTAAGTTTTGTGCTTAACTTTCTTCATTTGAATGATGAGAGGAATGATGGGGGCAGATCATATGAGATATAAATAATCATAAATTACATAATCTTTCCACTGCTAAGAAAACATAAATTAACACTGAAAAACAGGGACCAAGTCTGTGTTTCCTTTGCAGTTTAATGAAACAAAAGCTGTCACCTTCTACCCGTCTTCTTGACATCTCCTGGAAGTGTAAACACATGGAAATGATCCCTAAAAACAGCTAAAATGGGCTTTGGAAGCTGTAAGCATCATTGAAGCAAAAACTTTCTCACTATTCATCTTATAAAAAGACACAGAAAATTTCCCAGTTTGAGTATGTTGCCATACTCTCTTACCCCTGCATTCGGATGTTACTCAAAACAATACTCTATGACTGCACTTCACTTGTTATTTCTCTGCCATTGACCTCTAAACATCCATAGGTCTTTTCTGTGTTTTAACCAGGAAATCACACTGGACTTGCACAGATATCACTCTACTCTTAGAAGACCCAGGATGGGCTCCAGTTGTACAGATGACCAGAACTCTTCCTCAATCTGCAAGGAATTCCAAGGTCATGAGGTACAAATTGTATCATTCAATTGAATAGCAGCAAAATGATATGCCATTTCAAAAAGTAATTTAAGTACTTTTAACTGTTGTCAAACAGGAATATAAATGCCACAAATACCGATGGCCTAAAGCTGTGGGAAGTCTCATGTGCCACACAGCCATGTGCATACTCATAAATCAAGGCTTCAAGGTTCTGTTTAATTTATATTGGGCCACATTAATATATTTGGGGGGGCAGGTCTGTGGGGTCCCAGTTTGTTAAACCAATCTGTAAGTGGTAAAGACTTCCTTTAATTTGGTTCAGAGCTTCCCTCCTCAGTGTGGGATATTTTAGGACAACGGATGTTACAACCACCGACAATTTAGGCAAGACCACAGTTCTGATGGTTAAGGAGAAATACTGTCCTGTTTTTATTTTTTTCCCTATATTATATTCATTAACCCTCTCCCAAAATCCTCAGTGGTAACTTGCTTAAATTTAGTAGGATACCAGGGATAACTGTAACTTGAGAGCTAGTATTGATTAACTGATTGAAAGTTTCTGAATTAGAGCATTATGGCAAATAGAAAAATTAATGCAGGCCCTATGTTACAGAGGCCCCAAAGCCATGCAGTATATTTTAATGTTTTGCTATATAAAATCTTTTAGTATATTTTGAATTTCCAATAGGGTCAAATTGTGGATATTAGTTTCAATATTTTATCTATTATTTCCTTCCTCCTGAGTGAAATTGTTTTCTTTTCTTAATCATTGCATATACTTCAGGTGGGGGGGTACCTCTCTATTCTATTAATTTTTTTCCTCCCCTGAAACTAGGGGAGGAAACTAGGGCCTGAAACTAGTGCCATTATGGTTAGGAGCCTCCCCCATGATAACTGGTTGTTTTATAGAGTTTAAGGACCTAAGCTGAATTCAGGTTTGAACTAATCTCTTGGCTGTGCCACAGTGAGGCCACGGGTGTTGTCCTCTTAATCCCGAGAGTCAGGATCTGGGCTGCAGTAGAGGCAGCAGCAGCAGAGGCACTGAAGTAACCTGGGAGCCCTCTGGTATCAGGAGAGTTGACTCACTCACCACCTACGGGCTGTCTTTCCCCTCTCTTCTATTTCACTTTTAAAATAACTGCTCCTTCAGAGAGGACAACTACATGGGGCCATTACTTGCACAGGTAATAGTTGGCCTTCCTGCCTGCCCTCTCATGTCACACAGGCAGGGCTACTGTGGTTGAACTGTCTAGCCACCTCTAGAGGAGAGACTACGCTTTCTCCTCAGCTTGTTCAGGTTGGGGGCACAAGGGGAAGAGGGTGGGAAGAGGCTTACTTAAACCATGAGCCATCCAATACCTAAAAATGTCCACTGCTCATTACAAGATCAAAGGTGGGTAAGAAATATACAGATTTGTAATTGATTTATATAAACACTAACAGGAGGCTCAAGAAATTGTCAAAACTGTGTACTAGGGGTGACTGGAGTAACAGCACTAGAGGGACCAGGATATGTGGGTAGGGAGTCTTCTTAATTTAGACTTTCTATCTTACAGAATTATTTAAAATAAACAGAAATTTATATACATAATAATTTGCTATTTACTAGTAATTCTAAGATTTAATTCCTTTAAGCACTAAGTTACAAAAATGTAAACCCTATAAAATGAAAATTTTCAATCCTCTTTCTAACTAAAATGACATGCAGAATCATAGCTAGCCCTTCCCCTATATCTCATACTAGAGCAATTCTAGGAATAAGTAGCATATTATAATGCATTAGGAGTTTGAGTTTAACCCCTTAAATGTAGTAGACTTTTAAAGACTTAAATAAGCTTTTCCTCACATAAATTAAAATGGGAATTCAACTACATTAGCCTCTTAAATTGAATGTTCTGTAGACACACACATACAAACACTATGTAGAATGAAAAATGTGCCTGAAAATTTAAATGCATTCGTCTCACATTTTGAGGTTCTCTTGCCAGAAAGGAACAAAAATTCTATTTAGTTCCACTATTTACCAACATCATCTCTCTCAATCAACTTACTTTTTTTTTAAAAGAATTTATTGGGGAATTGGGGGAGGGGAACAGCTTTGGGGAATCAGGGAAGGGGAACAGACAAGCTGCTGTCTTTTTGTTCTGCAGTCTAGTTGTGAAGGACATTGTTTCACTGGCCCATGTTGGAATCGTCATTGCGCTCTTCCCGGATGAGGCAGATCTGTTGCCAACCTCTGGATGGTCGCTCACCACGGCTACTGGCAGCTCATGCTGGCTGCCGGCCACTCACTGTATCCTATGGCAGCCCACTGCAGCAGGGGCTGCAGCCTACACTGTCGCCAGGGTTCGCAGCCCAGCTCCAAGTGGAGCTGTTGTTAGCTGTAGAGGGCAATGTCACTGGCCCTCATATGTAGGATCCAAACCGGGGCCGCTGGTGTCCCAAGCCAGCTCTTAACCAATGTGCCACTCAGCCAGCCCACATTTTTTTTTTTTTTAAGATTTTCTTGGAGAATTAAGGGAGGGTAACAGTGTTAAGGAATTGGGGAAGGGGACCAGCCAAGTTGTTGTTCTTCAATCTTCTTTGTGCAGGGCGCCGGTTCATCTGGCTTCCCGTCGGCAGCTCCTGGCCTCTAAGCTCAAGGTGCTGTGTTCAATCTTAGTTGTAGGTGGGCGTAGCCACCATCCCATACGGGAGTCTAACCCTGTAACCTTGTTGTTAAGATCACACGGCCTATCCACTGAGCCATCCGGGCAGCAGCTCAGCTCAAGGTGCCAAGTTCAGTCTTAGTTGCGGGTGGGCATAACCCATCATGGAATAGGCAGTCTTGTTGCTACACCAGATGAGCCATCCTGCCACCTATTGGCAGCTCAGCGACAGCTCAGCTCGGGGCGCAGCATCAGTGGCCTATGTGGGAATCAAATCGGTGGCCCTGTTGCTCAGAGCTTGCGCTCTAAGCCAGCTCTTAACCAACTGAACCACTCGGCCGGCCCTTCAACTTACATTTTTAAACCCAAAAAACTAAACATAAAATAACACAGTGCTCAAGGAAACCAGGGCCAAAGGGCTGCACTATTCAGTTGATAAAGGATCCAAGGGAAAGAAACACAAATATTGGAATCAGCTCAGATGGGCAGCCTGCTCCCCGCAGGACAGAAGGAAAGCCGCTTTCAGAAGGTTCCACATTCCAGGCTCTCCAGGTTGAGACAGAACCCCTGGTGTGGCTCAGTCCCTGGGGAAAGAGGCAGGGACACCTGAGCAGCCCCAGCAATTAACTCTGGGAGCTCCCACAGCCTCCTCTCCCCAGGGAATAATGGAAACGCTCCCTCTCTCAGGCCTCATCTCACAGTGAGGAAACTCTCAGCTGGATTCAGTGTAAGGTTCTGGACCAAATGAACTCCCAGTTAATGAATCCTAGCCCGGATGCAGAACTCCTTTCACAGACTTTCTCAATGTGCACAAATTACACTCTGCATACACCTAAGAGGTGTGATCAAAACATACAGTTTTGTTTAAATTTAAAAAATATATTATTACCGTAAAAGACACATTACCACTAATTCCCCTCAAAATACTCCCCCTTGCTTCGAACACACTTACCCTATTGTTCTTGCCACTTTCTGAAGCAGTTCTGGAAGTCCTCTTTCATGAGTGTCTTTAGTTGTGCTGTCATGGCTGCCTCCATGTCCTGAATTGATTCAAAACATTTACCTTTCATGGTCATTTTGACTTTGGGGAAGAGCCAGAAGTGGCACGGTGCCAGATCCATTGAATAAGGTGAATGAGGATACACCATAAAGTTTTGTTTTGTTTTGTTTTGTTTTTGAGGGCAGTGTCACTGGCCCTCATATGTGGGACCTGAACTGGGGCCGCTGGCTTCCCAAACCAGTGCTTAACCACTGCACCACTCGGCTGGCCCCACCATAAAGTTTTTATTCACAGAAATTGCTGTATACCAGAAGTGATATGTGACATGGAGCCTTTCAAATGTGAGCAAAACATATGGTGAATGCTGCTGCCAAGTGCCAGCCAACGGATAAGCAGCAATCTTCAATAGGGGAAGCAGTGTGTTGAACCTTAGTAACAGTGTGAGACAAGTTTCAATTTGTTCAGTGCTGTCAGTCAGGTGTGAGCTATGGTTGAAAGAAGGTACTTTTTATAGTATGCCATAAATCATTCTCCATCATGACAATGCTCTGTGTCACACATTGCTTCTGGTACATCAATTTCTGTCAAGTAAAACACTACGGTGTGTCCTCCTTATACACCGGATCACCCACCTTATACACCGGATCTGGCATCATGCAACTTTTGGCTCTTCCCCAAAGTCAAAATGATTCAGAACTTCGAGGCAGCCAGAACAGCTCAGATAAAGATACTCACAAAAGAGGATTTCCAAAACTGCTTCAGAAAGTGGCAAGAATGGTGGGATAAGTGTGTTCAAAGCAAGGGGGAGCATTTTGAGGGAGATTAATAGCAATGTATTTTTTACCTTAATACATATTTTTAAAATTTAATCATTCACCGTATTTTTTTAGTATACCTCGTACACTGTGGATGTAAAACTCCTACCTATGTCTAGAAACAGGCCCAAGGAACCACAGCTAAAACCTCAGAAGGGGCCGGCCAAGTGGTTCAGTTGGTTAACAGCTCGCTCAAGAGTGCGAGCTGAGCTCTGAGCAACAGCGGTTCGATGCCCCCACCCCTACCCCCCACCCCAGCTAAGCAGCCGCTGAGCTTCCAAAGCGGCTGCCAACAGGTAGCAGGATGGCTCAGCTAAAAATAAAAAAATAAAAAAACCTCAGAAGGGGCATCAACCCCCCTCTCCCACATGCACTTACACCCCCAGCTTTCCAGGGCTGCAGCTTCTCTCAGTGTAAAGGCCCCTCCATGGTGGGTGTGAGCAGGTAGGACACCTGCAGGGGTGGCTCCCCAGGAAGAACCACTGGGCCTTCAAGTACTTCCCTTTGCAGCCAAGAGGGGCTTAGCTTGGGTCACTGAGCACAGGCCTCTAATCCCATTGGAGTTACTTTGGACCACAGTTGATATTCTAAATAACACAAACCCAGTGTTTGAACAATCCAGCAAAATGACTTAAAACCAGCATTAATGTGGAAAGGAAGAAAATTGTAAGGCACTTCAACTAAAAAAACACAAAAATATTACTTTCATTTTTAAAAAAAAAAGTCAATTATTGTTTCCAGGCATGTACTGAACTGTAAATAATTAATCAGACTTGAATACTTCTCTGCAAGGCTGAGCCCTGGAAATTCATTTGAACTCACCCAAAATAAAAGAACAGACCTCAAAATATTACTACCCACGCTGGGAGGAAAAAAAGGACATAAGAATTTTTAATACATGCAATGTAATACTGGAATATTTTATTTTTTCTGAAACTCACCTCTCTTGCACCTGTGGAAATAATTTATACTGTATTTCAGGTTTGTTAATTAAATTTTTATTCATTAAAAAAGACTAAAATAAAGTGATAAATGTTTAAAGGTGACGAACACAGGAAGGGGCAGTGCTGACAGGAGAGAACACCCAGGAAAGTTTCCAGAGAGGAGCCTCTACCCAAAGGACTTCCCATCTGACCTCTGTGCCCAGGAAGGTCCTGGGGGAGAGGAAGGGGGATTCCACACAACGTCTTCCAGTTGATTACTAGTTGCTTTTTCTCATGTAAAATATCCATAGACAAAAATAAACCTTTGATAAACAGCCATTCATTGACTGGGGAAATGATAAACAATTAAAATATTCTGTCTGTTTGAGATGCACCCCGGAAGTCCAGTAGCTGAAGATGATGCTGTGAATCAAAACGGGGAGATTGGCATTTGGGAACACGGGGAATGACCTGGAAATTTAGGGACTTATTATCAGTGCTAGGAAGTTGGCTGGGAGTACAGGGTGATGCTCCCCAAACATTTGGAACACTCAGGAGAAAACAGGTCCTCTCTGGGGAGAAAAAAGGGATTGGGGACCCCACAGACCACAGCTCCTCCGACACAGGAACTCCAGAGCCCCAGTCACCAGTGTCACCTGATGACCCTCCCTGTGGTCACCGCACCATCTGGGAGACTGGCGGTGATGCAGGCACAGAACTGCCCAGAGAGGCTCCGTGGCGAAGTCGCCGAGCTCAACGACAGGACATTTCTGTCTGGGGAACCTGCTGCCGGCCCAGCCCCCATGCTGTGTGTTGGAGGGAACTGAGGTCCAAGCGGCGCCTCCCGGGGACTGAGGCTCGGAGACTTGGGACTGGATGGCGGGAAGACCAGTTGCCACAGGCAGTTCTAACCGGCCCCTTCCTTGTTCCCATTCTAGGACCCCCAGTACCGCATACGCACCATTTCTGGGTCTCCTGAGTCTCCCTAACTCCTGCTTATGAGTCCCAAACCAGTACAGATCACAGCGACAGATGAGGGCAGAGCAGCGTGGGACTTTACGGACAGGGAAGACAGCGAGCCTAGCTGGAGTGAGCAGGATGTCGGCGCGGCTGCAGCTCTGCGCCTCAACCACCTGACCTGCAGCTCCTGATAAGACAGTTCCCAGGACATGGCTCCCTTGTGTCTGACCTACCAAACCAGCCTCGTCCTCTTCAAAGACATTTGCTCGAAAAGATCACCACCGTGGAATGGGGATCTTTCCTGACGAAAACACTGAAAAGTCACCTCACCATAATGCAATGATTATCTGGCTCTATTTTGATCTTTGTGCACAACTGGAGTCTGATGTGGTTTTGCAAGAAGGGTGCACAGGCACAGATACCAGGGATGCGTTAGGTGGCATCCTTCAGTCGGAGCACTGGAACTAAAAACAAGCTGTCATTTCCAAAGAAAAATGACTTCTGGGTATTTAGAAAGGTTAACCTTAGCAAATGTTTCTGACATAATTGTGTGTGTGTGTGTGTGTGTGTGTGTGTGTGTGTGTGTGTGTATGTGTGCAACCTATGGGAAATATAAGCAAGTGGCAATATTGCTCACTACCGGTCAAATCACTCTCCATGGTCAGGCACTACCCCTTACTGGTGGCTACACTATTTAATCCACCGATAATGAGACTTGTCAGAAAACTGGGTTTCATCTAAATAATAATCCCACTGATGGTAATCTGTGATACCAGAGCATAATATTCATTCTGACAATGATGGAATCACTCTGTGACATTCCATATAGTAGGCACAGATACTTTTCTGACCATTTCCTCTCTGCATTCCCTGAAGAAATGCTCTCTTTTAATATCATCTGAGACAAACAGTCCCACCCAAGTCCACCCAAACTGAAGCAACAACTCCATCATGCACAGGGACAGAGAAGCACCCCTGGAGACCACCTGACACATGCAGACTGAGGGGCAGAGCCAAAGAACCATAAGGATCTCAATGGAAAGAGAAAAGGAGGACCCAGGTTTCAGCCAGTGCTCAGCATACAAGGCAGAACACCACTGGGCAATGATAGCATCCTCAGTCACCATGGAACATATGAATAAAAGTTCTGTGGATATTCAGCATGAAGAATTGAGAGATGGAGAAGATATTTCTGTTTCATCACCTTTTTTTCACCTTACCTTTAAGAACTATCTGGAAAACAATAGTCTCAAAGCAGATTTCCTGGAATCACTCTGATTTCCTAAAGTCCGGTATACCTCTAGTTTTCTGTTTTGTTCTATCTCCTAACTCCTCATCTCCACCTCAGATACAGGACCCCCC
Organism: Aselliscus stoliczkanus; assembly: GCA_033961575.1. Lineage (NCBI taxonomy): Eukaryota > Metazoa > Chordata > Mammalia > Chiroptera > Hipposideridae > Aselliscus > Aselliscus stoliczkanus. The sequence continues at coordinate 9,778,363 of CM066735.1, read as the reverse complement.
TCTCCCATACTAAGAATGTGCATTCATTGGGCAAGATGCGTAAGTCTGGTTCCTTTTCTCACACTGGTGAACTTGAGAAATCTGGTGCTGAGGAAATCACATTTCATCCCTGTCCTTTCCCACCCTACTATCATTTGCACCTGTGGGAATTGTACAGTTCCAGCAGTGGCCCCATCTGGGCAGGAAATGTTGATGTGCTTCCTGCACTGGTGGCCATGAATTGTTCTGCTTCTCAGTCTGCCCCTGTGCTGAGGTCACATCAGGGTGCTCTCCCGGTCCTTTCATCACTGTGGTCAGCACTGTAGACATGGTATCTTAAGGTGTGTTTGGGAAGAGGAGATGGTTCTTGTGATATACCCGCCAGAGAATACACAGAGTGTTGGTGAGTTACCTGCACTGAGGGAAGCCCAGGAGAACTCAAGACTCACCCTATAAGATGTCTTCTAAGCCAAACAAAGAGGTTCACTTAAGGAGCTCAGGGAATCCTTTGTATATGTGGAGAGGGATATTTTCCCCACAACCTTGAAAAATGGCCCTAATGGAATGCATTACCCAGGGTTCAAGAAATTGCTCTTGGCTCTAAGTAAAAATAAGGGAGCAGATAATTCTTTTTGTGGTTGAAAGCATGAAGTACTTTTAAATGGCAGAACAACAAGATACATGTTTGTACTTAAAACATATTTTTTTCTTTGTAGTCTGATGAAAATATTGACATGATGTTTGAGGTAGTAGTGGGAGAGAGATCAACCAAATTCTTCTAACTTGTGGGGAAGGTATGAAATACTATAAACTAATAATCACAGCTGTTATTTTGAAGATTTGAAAGTATGAAAAAATAAGCTCTTGTAGAAAAAATAAAAATAGTCATCACAGAACTTTATTAAAAGCATTAGTTCTCAGTAGTTTTACAGGCCAGTTTCAATCTTACTTTTCAGGGAAGAACTGATTCATCTGCAGTGTAGAATGTTGTAGATTCCACTGAAAGATCTGCTTTTGTCTTTATAAGATGATGACAGTGAGAATAGGAACAGGAATGCTAATGCTAATAAAGGCACTTTAGGGAGGCTTTACTAAGTGTAGGGCACTCAGCTCCATGGGTAAACTGACTCATGACTTCATCTTCTCAGACTTCTAAACATGGAAGCACTAAGATGATCGCATTTGATAAGAGAGGAAACTGAGACTTAGGGGAGCTAAATGACTTGTCTAACTTTACATAGGCGGTCAGTGGGGGTGCTCAGACTCATCACCACAAAAACAAACTGCAGACCTATTTCCTCTGTGAATGTAGATTTTTTTTAAAAACCTCAACTAATACTAATACCTAATATAGCAGCATTTCAAAGGGATAATACAACATGGCCAAGTGGGATTTATTCCAGGTATGCAGGGTTGGGTTAACATCTCAAAATCAACTAATGTAATACATCCTATTAATAGAGTAAAAAACAAAAGTATCATGACCACCTCAAGAGACTTAGTGAAAGTACTTGACAAAATCCAACATCCTTTCATGGTAGAATACTCATCAAGTCAAGACTCAAAGAAAATTTCCTGAAACTGATAATAAGCAAATATGGGACACCCACAGCTAATATTATATTTAATGGTGAAAGGCTGCATGTTTTCTCCAGAAAATGAGGAACAAAACAAGGTTGCCATCTCTTCCCACTTCTATTTGACAATGTACTATAGATTTTAGCCAGAACAATTTTGCCAAAAAAAGGAAATAAGATGTAACCAGATTGGATAGAAAGAGGTAAAACCATCTTCACTTGCATATGACTAACCTGGTGTATAGAAACTCTATGGAATCTACTACAAATATTTATTAGAACTGATAGTTGAGTATAACAAATTTGTATGATACAAGATCAGTATATAAAAATAAATTGTATTTCTATACACTGCAATGAACAATCTGATAATGAAACTAACAAAAGAAATCTATTTGCAATAGATTAAAAAGGAATGAAATACAAATGAATTTTTAAGAAGTACAAAATAAATACTCTGAAAACTTGAAATCATCCTTAAGGAAATTTAATAAAGATCTACAAGTGTGAAATAACAAGTGTTGGCCAGAACGTGGAGAAAAAGGAACCAGTATGCACCATTGGTGGGAATGTAAATTGGTGCAGCCACTACAGAAAAAAGTATGGAGCATCCTTAAAAAATTAACAGAACTAACACATGACCCAGCAATTCCACTTCTGGGTATTTATTTGAAGAAAATGAAAACAATAACTCAAAAAGATATATGCAACCCCATATTCACTGCAGCATTATTTACAATGACTAAGATATGGAAACAACTGTCTATCAATAAATGAATAAAGAAATAGTAATATATATATATAAATATTATTCAGCCATAATAAAAGAATGAAATCTTGCTATTTGTGACAACATGAATGGATCTAGAGGGCATCATCCTATATGAAATATGTCAGACAGAGGAAGACAAATACCATATAGTCTCCCTTATATGTGGAAACTTGAAAAACACAAACAAAAACAAAGTTGATGGATACAGAAAATAGACTGGTGGTTGCCAGAATCAGGGGATGAGGGAGTATGAGAAATGGGTGAAGGGGATAACATGGTAAAAAAAAAAAAAGCAAGTGTGTTGTACCAAAAATGCATAATTATAATGATCACATAGTGACATAAATGATTACATACTTTTATATATTTAAATTTGTAAATTTAAATATATAAAAGTATTGGATGGTCATTAATGAATGCACATACATGCAAAGGGATATCAGTTATAGAGATACAAGAATTTTGAGGGTATTTAGAGGAAAAAAATCTCTTCTAATCATATATTCCCTGAAATTAATTTCTAGTAATAACAACCATTAAACTTTTTTTTTTTTAAGATTTTATTGGGGAGTTGGGGGAGGGGAACAGCATTGGGGAACCGGGGAAAGGGAACAGACAAGTTGCTGTCCTTTTGTTCTTCAGTCTAGTTGTGGAGGACATTGCTTCACTGGCTCATGTTGGTATCGTCATTGTTCTTTTCTCGGGTGAGGCATATCAGTCACCGGCCTCTGGAAGGCCTCTCACAGTGGCTTTTTGGCAGCTCACAGCAGCTGCTAGCCACTCACGCTGGCTGCCGGCCACTCACTGTAGCCTATGGCAGCCCACTGCAGCAGGGGCTGCAGCTATGCCGTCCTGGGGACTCACAGCAGCCCAACTCCAGGTAGAACTGTTGTTCACCATCTTAGCTGTAGAGGGCAGTGTCACTGGCCTTCATATATGGGATCTGAACGGGGGCTGCTGGCATCCCAAGACAGCTATTAACCAACACACCACTCGGCCGGCCCCCATTAAACTTTTTTATTGCCAAAAACTTTGATTTGCATTTTTGGAAATTCAAAACATTGGGGTATATTTGGGTGGGGATTTGGATATTTGGACATTGCAAATCTTTAATAAAAATGACTAAAGACCTTGGAATGATGCCATCCTTTTTCCTTGCTCTTTATTTCTCTCTAGCCAATAGAGGCAAGGAGAAAAAAAAAAATGAACCCTAAAAAATATTACATAAAGATCTAAATAATAGGGAAAATAGCCCATGTTCGTGAATCAGAAGACTTAACACTGTTGTGTTGGCAATATTTCCCCAAATGATATAGATTTTCAAGACAATCCCAAACATAATCTCAGCTGATGTCTTTATAGAAATCATTGAGCTGTTTCATAAATTTATATGGAATTACAGGGCAACCAGAATAGCGAAACCAATCTTGAAAAAGTAAAACAAACTAGTAGGACTAACATTTCCTGATTTCAAATTTTACTACTCAGCAGTGGTAATCAAGCTAAGGTGGTAATGACACAAGCACAGATATACAAATGAACGAATTAGATTGAGATTTCAGATTTAAGCAATTCACCATGGTCATCTGATTTAAAAATAAAAAAGTGCCAGGAATGAAGAAAGAATATTCTTTTCAAAAATTGGTGCCAAATGGCGTGTTGGTTAAGAGCTGGCTTGGGGGCCGGCCAAATGGCTCAGTTGGTTAAGAGCTCGCTCAAGAGTGCGAGCTGAGCTCTGAGCAACAGTGGTTCGATGCCAGCCCGAGCTGAGTTGCCCTTGAGCTGCCAATAGGTGGCAGGATGGCTCAGCTAAAAAAAAAAAAAAAAAAAAAAAGGAAAAAAACCAAACCAAACAAAAAAGAGCTGGCTTGGGACACCAGCCGCCCCAGTTCAGATCCCACACATGAGGGCCGGTGACACTGCTCTCTACAGCTAAGATGGTGAACAACAGCTCCACCTGGAGCTGGGCTGCTGTGAGTCCCAGGGGACGCCATAGCTGCAGCCCCTGCTGCAGTGGGCTGCCATAGGCTACAGTGAGTGGTGGGCAGCCAGCGTGAGCTGCTGACAGCAGTTGTGAGCTGCCAAGAGCCAAATGTGAGGGACCGTCTAGAGACCAGTGACCGATCTACCTCACACGAGAAGAGCGCAATGATGATACCAACATGGGCCAGTGAAGCAATGTCCTCCACAACTAGACTGAAGAACAAAAGGACAGCAACTTTTCTGTTTCCCCTCCCCCAATTCCCCAATAAAATCTTTTTAAAAAAAGAAAAAATTGGTGCTGGGACAACTGAATAGCAACACGTAAAAGAGTTAAGTTGGATCCTTACATTACACCACATACAATAATTTACCAAAGCAGATCAAAGACTTAACTCTGAAGGAAAATTATAATATTCTTAGAATAAATATAGGGGAAAATATGACCTTGGATTTGGCAAATAATTATTCGATATGACACCCAAAACAAACAGTAAAATTAAGTGTTTTTGGTATAGCAGTCCAAATAGGAATTGAATTACCTTAGGGATATTACAGTCTTTTACATTTCAAAATTCTCTAAGGATACATTCAAAAAACGATCTCAAATAAATTTCCTTCCAGAGTAAAAAACCTGAGAATGTAATGAACACATCTCACACTGAGAAGAGTCCTTGCGCCCAGGCTGGCGCTGGGGATTCCAACTTCCTACCTGAGCCAGGTGCTTGGGAAACCACGGGATTTTTTAGAGTAAGGAATGAGTGGGGGTGGAGAAGCGATGGGTGGAAGACTCAACGCTGTCAACAGGAAAAGATCAATAGAGCCAGACTAATCATTACACATGGTGAGGTGACTTTTAAACGTCTGTACCTGTTAAGAGGGGTTACAGTTCCATGAGTGACCTCGCAGCCTTATATATCAATGCAGAAGTCTCCCAGAGGACGAGTTCCAGTTGGCCTTCTGCCCAGTCACAAAAGCTCTGGCTGGCTGTCACTCAGGCGCGAAAGAGCAGGCCTTTCGAACTGTCCAATCAGGACCAGCCCCGGAGCAGGTGGGTGGGGCGACGGTCTTCAACCAGCCCGGACGTCCTGCTTGCTCCGGCCATCCTCGCCGGTCGTCAGCCCTTAAAGGTCCCAGGTTGCTTTGCTGCAGGCCCGTTGCATTGTAACCTATACCTTTACTGGGAATCGTAGGGAGGACGCCGAGGGACCCAGGAAACCTAGAAATGGTGAGTATGAGGAGCCGGGGTGCGGAGGCTGGTACGAGGGGATGGTTGGAACCGGCTGTATTGGGACACGACCTCCCCAAGGTCAAGTCCGGAGTCCGTGGAGCTGCTTCTCCGGCCTCAGTCCCCTCCGGCACGCACTGTGGGGGCTGGGCCGGCAGCCGGAAAGCCTGGCGTCCTCTCCGGTCACTGCGAGGGGGCGACTTCGGTCCCGGAGCCTCTCAGGGCAGCTCTGCGCCCGGAGCCTGGCGTCTCCCCAGATGGTGCGGTGACCACAGAGAGGGTCATCAATGGACAATGGTGACTCGGTCTCCGGGGGTTCGTGCGTGAGAGCTGTGGTCTGTGGGGGTCCCCAGTTCCTCCTTTCTCCCCCGGGGCATCTGTTTTCTCTCGAGTTTTCCAAATCTTTGGAAAGCAGGGCCTGAAGTCCACGAGCCTGACTGCCCCGCCAATCTTCCTAGGGGTGGCAATAAATCCCTAAATTTCCAAATCCCTCCCATATTCCAAACGCCAACTTCTCTTCTCCGATTCAGTCATCAACTATTTGTCTTTCGGGGTGCATTTCAAACAGACCTATATTTTAATTGTTTATCATTTTTCCATAATCAATGGATGGCCCTTTTAATACGGTTTATTTTTTGTTTGTGGATATTTTACATGAGAGAAAAGTGGCAAATAACCACTTGGAACTTACGCTGTATGAAATCCTTGTGCCTTACCTCCCAGGATCTTTCCTGGACACAGACATCCTAGGGAAGTCCTCTGGATGGAGATTCCTCCTTGAAACTTTCCTGGGTGATCTGTCTTGTCAGCACTGCTTCTCCTGGGTTTGTCACCTTAATAATATACATTCACTTTATTTATGGATTGTTCAAACACTGGGTTTGTATCTTTTTAAAATATCAGTAGTAGTCCAAAGCTACTCCAGTAGGGGATAGAAACCTGTAGGCAGGGATCTAAGGTAAGGCCCCCTTGAGCCTGCAAAAGGAAGCTTGAAGCCCAGTGGTTCTACCTGGGGAGCCTCCCCTGCAGGTGTCCTACCTGTTCTCACCCACCACGGAGGGGCCTTTACACTGAGAGAAGTTACAGCCCTGGAAAGCTAGGGGTACACATGCACAAGGGAGTGGGGTGGGGGGTGGGGGGGGAGTGGTGCCCCTTCTGAGGTTATGGTTTCTTAGGCATCAACATTTTTAGACATTTTCAGTTTGCATCCACAGTGTAGGTGCGCTCAGGTTGTCATTTGCACAGTGAGCAAGTTTGTGACGATCAGGTGTTCTATCTTGTGGACAAAGGGTTTGTGAATTTGGGAGTTCATTTGGGTGGGTCAGAATTTAAACTGAATCAAGCTGTTTCCTCACCTGAGAAAATGAAAGCCTGGGGGAAGGGGCACCTCCATGTTTATGGCAGGGCAGGTGTTTTGTGTGTGTGTGTGTGTGCGCGTGCGCGCAGCTCCCAAAATTCATTTCTGGAGCTGCCCAGAGGTCCCTCCTTCCTTCCCCAGGGACTTACCCACTCCAGGGGTTCTGTCTCAACCTGGAGAGCCTGGAATGTGGAACCTTCTGAAAGTGGCTTTCCTTCTGTCCTGTGGGAAGCAGGCTTCTTATCTGAGCTGTTTCCAATACCTGGTGTTTCTTTCCTTTGGATCCTTTATCGATTGAATAGTGCAGCCCTTTGGCTTTGGTGTCCCTGAGCATTTGGGCTCTGAAATTGGAAGATGACTGAGGGATAAGAGATGAGGAAAGCAAGAACATTGTGGAACCACATAGACTTTTGGTTCTGTTTAGACAAGAGAACCTGAAGATGTGAGATGAATACATTTAAGTTCTCATGTATATTTTTTTATTTTTAGATCATTTTTTGTATGTACATATCCCTAGAGCACATTGAAAATTAAAATGGCTAAAGCAATTGAATTCCTATTGTAATTAATGTGAAGAAAGCTACTGAAAGCTTATGTGAATCTTTGACAATCCTCTTACATTTAAGGAGCTAAACTCAGACCTCTGTGACATTATATTATTCTACTTATTCCTGAAAATACCCCCAAGTGTGAGATATAGGGGGAGGACAAACTGGGACTCTGCCTGTCCCCTTAGTTAGCAAGAGATTTGAAAATTTTCATTTTGTATGGTCTACACATTTGTAATCATTAGTGCTCAAAGGAATTAAATCTTAGAGTGGTTTCCCATGTACAAAAGATAAAATTAAAGATTGTTAAATAATAAAATATACATAAGTTTCCATTTATTTATTTTCTAATCTGTAAGATAAGAAGTCTAAAACATCAGAAAACTTACTGGCAACACGTTCCGGCCTCTTCCATAACTGTTATTTCAGCTACCCCAAAATACACAGTCTTGATCATGTCTTGAGCCTCCTGTTAGTGTTTCTGTATATAAATCAAACAATTAAAAATGCATTTTAGGGCCGGCCGAGTGGCGCAGTGGTTAAGCGCTGGCTTGGGAAGCCAGCGGCCCCGGTTCGGGTCCCACTTATGAGGGCCAGTGACACTGCCCTCAAAAAAAAAAAAAATGCATTTTACCCATGCATTTTACCCACCTTTGTTCTTCTAATGAGCAGTGGACTCCACATTTTTGGATGTTTGATGGCTCTGCCCCTTGTGCCCCAACCTGGACAAGCTGATGGGAAAGCCTGAGTGGTCTCTCCTCTAGACCAGGCAGGAGATTCTATGCACACTAGCCCTTGTCAGTGAGTAGGACTCTTGCCCTGGTCCTGTCCCCAACCTCAGAGTACACCCTGGCCAGGCTCCTTTCCCTGCTTCCTGAAACCATTCCAGGGCTGCTTGAGAGGCCGTCCTGCCCTCTCCTGAGATCTCTAGTATGTGAGTCCCAAGCCTTTTTCTACCCTCTTGGTATGTGTGGGGGCAACCACACCAATAACATGGGAGCCAGTCCTCTACAGGTGACCATGACAATTTTTAACAATTTTTCAATTATAGTTGACATAAAATATTATACTAGTTTCAGGTGTACAACAGTTGTCACTTTGAGCAGCATATCCCACATGACCACCCCATGGGTCTGTCTTCTCTTGTTCTGACTTGCTCACCTGCTCTGCTGCCTGATGGCGGCCCGCACTGTAGGCTGCTGGGTGCTGGGGAGCTGGTGCTGTAAGCTGTGCTGCACTGTGTGGCAGTTGTTGACCCTACCAAACCTCAGTTCTATGTGCAGTCGACTAGAGAGGGCAGTTTCAAGAATTTCTAGGCATTTGGGAGCAGGTGTATGGGACTAGCGTCCTCCCTAAAGTGGTCCTGGGTCGATTTCTTTGCCGGGATTTCTCTGTGTTAGAGGGGGCAGCCAGAAGGTGGTGGGCTGAGTCCCTAATGCCAGAGGGCTCCCCAGAACCCCTCAATGTCTCTGCTGCTGCTTGCTGCTCCTGCTTCTACTGCAGAACAGATACTGACCCTTGGGGGGGACAACACCTATAGCCTTGGCACAGCCAAGGGATTAGTTCAAACCTGACTGAAGTCCAGAGTCCTTAAACCCTATAGAACAAACCATTTGTCCTGGGGGAGGCTCCTAACCTTGATGGTACTGTTTTGATCCTCTCAGCAGAAGCAAGTTAACAAATACCAAGGTAGAGAGGCACCCCATCCCCCAAGTATATCCAGTGACGAAGAAACAAAACAGAGTAGGTCAAGAGGAAGAAAGTAATAGATAAACTACTGAAACAGAGGTCCACAATTTGACCCTATTGGAAATTCAAAATACAATAAAAGAATTTACATAGCAAAACACTTTTAAAAGTACATGGTTTTGTGGCCTCTGCAACATAAGTTCTGAATTAATTTTTATATCTGCTATAATGCATGAATTCAGAAACTTTCAAGCAGTTAATCAATACTAACTCTCAAATTACAGTTATTCCTGGGATCCCACTAAATTTAAGCAAGTTACCACTGATGATCTTGTGAGAGGGTTAATGAATATAATATAGAGAACAATATAAAGACAGGGCAGTGTTTCACCTTAACCATCAGAACCTTGGTCTTACCTAAATTCTCCATCGTTATAACCCCTGTTGTCCTAAAATATCCCACACTGAGGAGGGAATCTCTGAACCAATGATTCATGACTTTAAATTAAAGAAGTCTTTGCCATTTACAGATTGGCTTGACAAAGTGGGAACCCACATAACTTACCCACCAAATAAATCAATTAATATGGCCTAATGTAAACTACACAGGGCCTTGAAAGACTGAAAACCATATATAAAACATAGTTAGTAAAGGGTTGATTACTCCTTTTCACAGTCCAATTTGTCCTGTTAATAAACCTGGAAAGAATGAATGATACCTCACAGTGGCTTATCACAACCTTGAGGCTATGGTTCCACCAAATAGCTCTATTCCGAGTCCCCAACATTGTGGATATTACTGACTCCAATTACTCATCAGTTTGTAAATATCCTGCTGTCCCAGACTTGGCTAGGTCTGGTCTTTTCAGTGCCTACCTAGTTCAACAGCCTCTCAGCTGCACTTGGCCTTCACCTCTGAAGGGACATGATACACCCTTATGGAGTTATCCTCATGGATCTTCACCAGCTTTGTCATCCCACACAGTCACTGCAGGCAAGATCTGAACTGCATCCTGGTTTCTCCAAGAACACAGGTAGGACATTACATTAATGTCACCTCCTCTTAGGATACTCAGGGCATATGAATGTTGAAAAAGGAGCTAGCAGAAAGTGGATGGGACATTGCAATGCATATCATGTGAGGCCCTGACAACTTTGTTAAATTTTTGGATATTATTTGATAATCTGAGATCCGCTCCCTCCCTGACACCATGAAAAAATAGCTGTTGTTCCCTCAGCACCCACAACATCTAGGTTCTTTTGTTGTTCTGGAGGCAACATATTCTTTGTTTACAAATTTTACTTGAGCCCATTTATGTTGTTACTTGCAAATTTGCCACCGTGAATGGGTACCCCTGCCACAAAAGGCTGGAGACTCTCTTCAAATTGCCATCCATTCAGCACTGCTGTTAGTGCCCTAAGAGATTCCTTCTTCATAGACGCTACACTAACCTCCTGTTGTACCTCCTGGAGTGGCCCATGATGACCTGGAGTTGCCCATAGGCTTCTGTGCAAGAACCTGCACTAGACCCCACACTGTATGTCATTAGAGCTGCAGTCACCTCTACTTACAGGCTGTCCTGAAAATAGATAGCCCTGAGCACCTATGCAGCAGTCCATTATGCCTTGGGACCTGGAAACAGTATCCCAGTGGCTCCGCATGGCTACTGAGACCACCTTGAGACATGATGGAGCCAAACCTGAGCTCTCTGAAATATCCTGTCTATAGGAGGGAGTAGCCTTCCCTCTCCTCAGCCTCTTACAAGATGCCAAGGTGCTGAAGGAGGTCACCCCTTTCCCAGATCCCGCGGCTCCTTAGGGAGCTTATTAGGGTTACCTGACTTAAAAACAATGGGAGTTCATAGACTTTAGAGATGACATTGCCACATTTGTATGTGATGGAGCTCAGGCAGAATTGCTGCTTTCATGTCTTAATGGGACAACTTTGATGAAGGACCAGACCCAAGGGTCATCGCAACTGACACATCACAGTCATCTTAGCACCAACCAACAATTGGCCCTATCTGCACATATTTACAGACTTGGGCAATTCTCTAAGAGCTGCCCCTTTGTGGTAAAAGAACTTCAGGAATCTTTTGCCTCAGTTATTATCCTCGATATAAATCAAAGTAACACTTGTCTCTATATAAACTAAGGCCACAACACAAGGCCTCTCCAGGACACTACTCCACGTGGGAGTTCTAGACATTACTGATAGTAAGAAAGGGACTCATTGGACTCCTCAGAATATACAGAGCTGGGCTCTCATTCAATGGAGGTTTCTCTTCTCTTCCAAGTCTCAGGGTGCACACCTCATAGAACCATAATTGCTTATTGAAATAAGTTCAAATTAATTGAATGAAAGATGGTCTCTTTCTGTCATCAGAATGAATATTAAAATGTATGTCCTCATCTTTTTTCTTAGTAAACTTCTTTAAGTTACGTTTAGGCTGGGCCAGTGGCTCAGGTGGTTAAGAGCTCTAGAGTGTGAGCTCTGAGCAACAGGGTCGCCAGTTCGATTCCCACATGGGCCAGTGAGCTGCACCCACGCAGAGCTGCCGTTGAGCTGCCAACACGTGGCAGGATGGCTCAGCTGGTGAGAGCACGTGCTCCTAACAACAAAGTTGCCTGTTCAAGATGGTGGGCTACACCGGCCCACAACTAAAGACTGAACCCAGCACCTTGAGCTGAGCTGCCGCCCGGGTGGCTCAGGATAGAGCACATGCTCTTAACAACAAAGCTGCTGGTTCCACTCCTGCATGGGATGGTGGCTACACCCACCTGCAATTAATTGAACACAGCACCTTGAGCTGAATGGCACGACTGGACTTGGAACTGAGCTTGCTGTGCCCTCCACAACTAAGACAGAAGGACAACACTTGGCTGTTCCCCTTCCCCAATTTCCCAACACTGTTCCCGCCCCCAATTCCCCAATAAAATCTTTAAAAAAATAAAGAACAGTTATTTTTACAGAAAGTACAGAGACTTCCCACATAACGTCTCTGCCTGCACTATTTTATATTGTAATCTTGTGGTACATTTGTTACATTTGATGAGCCAACTTTGAATCATGAAAGTCCATAGTTTAGATTAAGGTTGAGTCTTTGTGTAATACAATCTCTGGTCTTCAGCTAATATAAAATGACATGTCTCTATCATTTCTGCATCATATATAGTGGTCCCCCCTTACGCACACGGGATATGTTCCAAGACCCGCAGTGGATGCCTGAAACTTCCGATAGTACCCTATATAGTCTGTTTTCCCTATACATACATACCGTGGTGCAATATGTGTCCATCAATTGTGGAACATGTTTTTTTGTTTATGTCTTCCATTCACAAATTTAATAGCTTTTCATCTTAACTAAGTACTTACCATGCATTGTGGCCATAACTTTTGCATTTTGAAGTGTGACAGCAAAACTAGAATGGATTTCTTTTTCATTGTTCAAAATTTCTGATAGAAGATTCATTTTTAGTGTAAATCTTAGCAATTTCAGCATACAATTTTTATTTTTTTAAGTTGAGAATTTTTTACCTTTTCACCTAAAGGAAAACACTTTACGGCTTCTCTTTGGCATACGAGATATGACAATTAAGTTCACGAACTTGTTGCAATGATGTTGCTAATCTTTTTTGATATCAGAGGAGTTATTCATTATGAATTTGTACCAACTGGATAAACAGTTAACCAAATTTACTATTTGTAAGTGCTGAAAAGGCTGAGTGAAAAAGTTAGACAACCTGAAGTTTTCACCAACAATTCATGACTCTTGCATCACAATAATGCACCAACTCACAAGGCACTGTCTGTGAGGGAGTTTTTAGCCAGTAAACAAATAACTGTATTGGAACACCCTCCCTATTCACCTGATATGGCCCCTGATGACTTCTTTCTTTACCCGAAGATAGAGGAAATATGGAAAAGAAGACATTTTAATGACATTCAGGACATCAAGGGTAATACGACAACAGCTTTGATGGCCATTCCAGAAAAAGTCCAAAATTGCTTGGAAGAGTGGACTAGGTGCTGGTGTCAGTGTATAGCTTCCCAAGGGGAGTACTTCGAAGATGCCTGTAGTGATATTCAGCAATGAGGTATGTAGGACTTTTTCTAGGATGAGTTCGTGAATTTAATTGTCTGACCTCGTACATGAATTGCTGGCATCACTACTCTTGCACTTTGGGGCCATTATAATGTAAAATAAGGTTCACTTGAACACAAGCATTGCGATACTTGGACAGTCAATCTGATAACAGAATGGGCTACTAAGTGACTAACAGGCAGAAAGTGTCTACATCATGGATTTGCTCAACAAAAGGATGATTCACATCTGGAGTGGGACAGAGTGCAACAGCCCGAGATTTCATCATGCTGCTCAGAATGGTACACAATTTAAAACTTATGAATTGTTTATTTCTAGAATTTTCCATTTAATATTCTTGGACTGCAGATGACTGCAAGTAAGGGAAACCATGGAAAGGGAAACTGGATAAGTGGAGACTACTATAGAATACTTTCACTGTCCTCAAAATCTGTGCTCCACTTATGCATTCATCCCTCCCTCCCACCCCCAAATCCCTGGCAGCCAAATATCTGTTTTGTTTTGTTTTGTTTTTATTTTATTGGAGAACAGCCATGGTCATTGGTGATACATTGCTTTCATGCAACAATGGCAAAGTTGACTCTTAGGGAGGGTGCAGCTCACAGTGAGTGGCCCATGTGGGGATAGAACCAGCAACCTTATACTTTTATCTTATCCAGAATGTCATGTGCTTGGAATCATACACTGTGTAACCTTGTCATAATGGCTTCTTTCACTTAGCAATATGATTTTAAGGTTTCTCCATTTCTTTTTGACTTGATAACCTCATTTACTTTTATCACGGAAGAATATTTTATCCAATCAATGTACTGGTGATTATCCATTTGTCTATTGAAATTATCCTTGTTACCTCTAAATCTTGAATATTATGCATAAAGCTCCTATAAACATACACGTGCAGGTTTTTATTAATGAACATAAGTTTTCAACTCATTTGGGTAGAAGAAATATATCTCAATATAATAAATGCTATATATAACAAACACACAGCTAATATCACACTCGGTGGTGAAAAGCTGAAAGCTTTTCCAGTAAGATCAGGAACAAAACAAGTATGCCAACTATTACCACTTCTATTCAACATAGTAGTGTAAGTCCCAGCGATCAGATAAGAAAAAAAAAGCACCCAAAATGCAAAGGAAGAAGTAAAACTCTCATTATTTGCAGGTGACATGACACTATTATGGAAAATCCTAAAGGCTCCATCAAAAAATTATTAGAACTAATAAATGACTTCAGCAAAGTTGAATACAGGATCAATATACAGAAATCAGCTGTGTTTCTAAACATCAATAATGAGTGATCGGAAAAAAATTAAGATAGCAATCCCATTTATAAGTGCACCAAAAAGCATAAAATACCTACAAATACATTTAACCAAAGAGGTGAAAGACCTGTACTCTGAAAACTAAGATATTTAAAAAAGAAACTGAAGAGCTGAGCTGCCAACAGGTGGCAGGATGGCTCAGCCAAAAAAAAAAAAAAAAAAAAAAAAACATGGGCAAAAGATCTGAACACAGGCTTCACCAGTGATATACAGATGGTAAATAAGCACATGAAAAGATGCTCAAAATCATGTCAGTGGGAAATTGCAAATCAAAGAAGAATGAGATATCATCAGACATTTATTAAAATGGTTAAAATTAAAAACACTGAGGACACCAACGTCACCTTGATTTTCTCCTGTTCTACAAGTTTTGTAGTTTTGCATTTACACTAAATCTATGATTCACTTTGAGTTCATTTTGTGAAAGATGTAAAATCTGTTTATAGATTCTTCCCCTTTTTCTTTGCTTATGAATGTCTAATTTTTCCTGCACTATTTGTTGTAAAGAGTCCGTATTCCCACTGAATTGCCTTTGGTCCTTCGTCAAAGATCAGTTCAGTATATTTGTGAGGATCTATAGAAAGCATGTCAACCTTTCTCTATTCTCTTATCAGTTCAAGGGGTTTTCTTATTTGGGATTCTTTGAGTTTCTACTTACACCACAAAAACAGTTTTATTTCTTGCTTCCCAATCTGTAAGCCTTTTATTCCTGTTTGGTTTTGTTTTTGTTTTTTTGTAGTTGCATTAGCTAAGAATTCCAGTACAAAGTTGACTAGAAGGGTGAGAGGGGACATTTTGCCTTCTTCCTGATGTTACTGGAAAGCCAAGGAGGACATACAGATGGTCAAATAGAGATATGAAAAGATGCTCAACATCACTAATCATCTGGGAAAATCAAATTAAAACCACAATGAGATATCACCTCACGCCTGTCAGAATGACCATTATCAATAAATCATCAAGCAACAAGTGTTGGCGAGGATGTGGAGAAAAGGGAACCCTCATGCACTGTTGGTGGGACTGCAAAATGGTGCAGCCACTCTGAAAAACAGTATGGAGGTTCTTCAAAAACGTTAAAAAAATAATAATTTTTGTTTTGTTTTGTGAACAACAGCTCCACCTGGAGCTGGGCTGCTGTGATTCCTTGGGATGGCATAGCTGCAGCCCCTGCTGCAGTGAGCTGCCATAGGCTACAGTGAGTGGCGGGCAGCCAATGTGAGCGGCTGGCAGCTGTTGTGAGCTGCCAAAAAGCCTCTGTGAGCGGCCGTCTAGAACAGGAGAAAATCAAGGTGACGTTAGGTTTGGTGATTAATTTTTAGATGTAACAACAAAAGCAAGATCCAGGGAAACAATGAAATTGAAGCAGTAATTTAAAAAACTCCCAACAAAATGGAACTGCCATATGACCCAGTAATTCCACTCTTGGGTATCTACCCAGGGGAATCCAAGACACTAATTCGAAAAATATGCACCCCTATGTTTATTGCAGCGCTATTTACAATAGCCAAGACTTGGAAACAACCAAAATACCCATTGGTAGATGACTGGATTAAGAAACTGTGGTACATTTATACAATGGAGTATTACTCCGCTATAAAGAAGAATGAAATCGTACCATTTGCAACAATATGGATGGACCTAGAGACTATTATGTTAAGTTAAATAAGTCAGTCGGAGAAAGAGAAATACCATATGATCTCACTTATATGTGGAATCTGAAAAACTGAATGAATGAGCAAGGTAAACAAAGTCTCATAGATATAGAGGAAAAACAGGGTTGTTAGTTGGGAGGGGGGGTGAGGATGAGGGAGAAGGGGAAGGGATTAGACAGCATAAATAGGTAACTACAATATTGCCACAGGGATATGAAAGACAGTTTGGGGAATATAATAATGTTGTAAATATTTTGTGGGGTGTCACATGGTCACATGTCTTGTTAGGCAGACCACTTCATGGATGAAGTAGAGGCTTGATCACTGCACTGCACACCTGAAGCTGATGTTGTATAATATTGTATGCCAACTGTAATTGAATATATAGATGGTCATGGGATGTGGATTATACTGTGGAAGGGAGTCAAAGAAATTGTAAGAGTTATGTATGATATAGGGGGGAGTGAGGTGGCGAACTGGGGAGGGGGGTTGTCACTTTTAGGGGTAAAAGGTATAACTATTGCACTGTGTTGTACACCTGAAGCTAATTTAAAAAAAAAGAAATGTTTATTTCACAATAAAAAATAAAAAAAACTCCCAACAAATAAAAGTCCAGGACCAGATGACTTCACAGGTGAATTCTACCAAACATTCAAAGAAGAATTAATA
Source organism: Aselliscus stoliczkanus (assembly GCA_033961575.1). Classification (NCBI taxonomy): domain Eukaryota; kingdom Metazoa; phylum Chordata; class Mammalia; order Chiroptera; family Hipposideridae; genus Aselliscus; species Aselliscus stoliczkanus. The sequence goes on along the minus strand of CM066735.1, from coordinate 9,761,479 downwards.
TTCATCCTTCTTAGTAATTACTATTTCAAAACAAAAACTGAAGAGAAAGGAATGTTTCCAAATTCATTCTACAAGGCCAGCATTACCCTGATACCAAAACCAAAGACATTACCAAAAAAAAAAAAAAAAAAAAAAAATTTACAAGCCAATATTCTTGATGAACATAGATGTAAAAATTCTCAACAAAATATTAGCAAACCAGACTCAACAATAAATTAAAAGGATTATACACCATGACCAAGGGGGATTCATCCCAGGGAATGCAAGGATGGTTCAACATCCATAAATCAATCAATGTGGTACATCACATATAAACAAAATAAAGGAAAACTGCATCAAATTGAAAAGTTTTTGCAGAGCAAAGGAAACAAGCAACAAAATGAAAAGATAATCTGCTGAATGGGAAAAGATATTTGCAAATGATATATCCAGTATGGATAAATATCCAGAATATATAAGGAACTCATACAACTTAACACCAAAAAAACCCAAACAATGCAATAAATGGGCATATATCCTTCCATTTATTTGTATTTTCTTCAGTTTCTTTAATATCTTATAGTTTTCAGAGGTCTTTCACCTCTTTGGTTAAATGTATTTGTAGGTATTTTATGCTTTTTGGTGCAATTATAAATGGGATTGCTTTGCTGAGAGTTTTTATCATAAAAGAATGTTGTCAAATGCTTGTTCTGCATCTATCGAGATGATCATGCAGTGTTTTATTTTGTTTATATGTGGTGTACCACGTTGACTGATTTACCACATTGATTGGGATGAATCCCCCTTGGTCATGGTGTATAATCCTTTTAATTTATTGTTGAGTCTCGTTTACTAATATTTTGTTGAGAATTTTTTTTTTTTTGAGGGCAGTGTCACTGGCCCTCATATGTGGGACTGAACCGAGGCCGCTGGCTTCCCAAGCCAGCGCTTAACCACCGCGCCACTCGGCCGGCCCTTGTTGAGAATTTTCACATCTATGTTCATCAAGAATATTGGCTGTAATTTTTTATTTTTTATTTTTTGATAATGTCTTTGGTTTTGGTATCAGGGTAATGCTGGCCTTGTAGAATGAATTTGGGAGTTTTATTCTTTCTTGAGGTAGGCCTGTATAGCTATAAAGTTCCCTCTTAGACCATTTTTGCTTCATCCCATAAATTTTGAAAAATTGTGTTTTCATTTTCACTTGTTTCCAGATTGGTTTTGATATGTTTTATTTCCTTTTTGATCCACTGGTTGTTTAGTAGCATGTTGTTCAGTCTCCACGTATCTGTGTTTTTCCCAGTTTTTTTTTCCTGTAGTTGATTCCTAGTTTCATGCCATTGTGGTCAGAAAAGATGCTTGATGTGATTTCAATCCTCTTGAATTTAGTGAGGCTTGTTCTGTGACCTGATATGTGACCTATCCTGGAGAATGTTCCATGTACACCTGGGAAGAAAATGTGTATTTTGCAGTTTGGGGACGAAATACTCTAAAAATGTCTATTAGGTTGATCCGGTCTAATGTGACATCTAAGGTCATTATTTCCTTATTAATTTTCTGTCTGGATGATCTATTCATTGGTGTGAATGGGGTAATAAAATCACCTACTATTATTGCATTACTGTGGATTTATGTCTCCCTTTATGTCCATTAATAATTGCTTTATATATTTAGGTGCTCCTATGTTGAGTTTGTGGATATGTTTTACAATTGATATATCCTCTTTTTGGATTGAGCCCTTTATAATTATGTAATTTCCTTCATTTCCTTTTATATTTTTTTTGTTTTAAAGTTTATTTTGTCTGATACGAGTATTGCTACCCCAGTTTTCTTTTTGTTATTATTTGTATGGAATACCTTTTCCCATCCCTTTGCTTTAAGTCTATATGTGTCTTTTGATTTGGAGTAAGTTTCTTGCAAGCCACATGTAGATGGGTCATGTTTTTTTAATCCATTCAGCCACCCTTTGTGTTTTTATTGGAGCACTTAAGCCATTTACACTTAAAGTAATTATTGATAAGTATGTACTTTTTGCCATTTTATTAAATTTTGTGGGTTGTTTTTATAGTTCTTGGTTCCTTTCTTCTCTTGATCTCTTTCCTTGTGTTTGCTGGTTTTCCTTAGTGTTTTGCTTGGGTTCTTTTTGTATATCTTTTTGTATATCTGTAGGTTTTTGGCTTGTGGTTACCATGAGGTTTATGTATATCTTTCTATATCTATAGCACTCTATTTCAAGCTCATAGGTATTTAAATTTCAATATATTCTATAAGAATTACATTGTTACTCCTCCATGCTTTATGTTATTAATGTCATGTTTTAGATCTTTTTGTTATATATTTCCTAACTACTATTGTAGTTTGAGTTGAGTTTGATACTTTTTTCGTCTGACCTTTGTAGTAGCTTTTTAAATATCTAATTTGTTATATTTATTGAATATTTGGCTTATCTGTGAAATTTTTCCTTTTCTCATATTTTCTTATTTCGGGTTATGGTCTTTCCTTTTCTGCTTATAGAAGACCCTTTAACGCTTCTTGTAAACCTAGTTTAATGGTGATGAGCTCCTTTAGTTTTTGCTTGTCTAGGAAACACTATTCTTCAATTTTGAATGACAACTCTGCTGGGTAAGTTCTACACTGTAGCTTCCTTTCTTTCAGCACTTTAAAGATGTCCTGCCACTCCCTTCTGGCCTGTAAAGTTGCTGCTGAGAAATCAGCTTATAGCATTATGGGATTTCCTTTGTATGTAACTTGTTTTCCTCTTGCTTCTTTTGAGATTGTCTCTTTAACTTTTGCCATTTTAATTACAGTATATCTTGGTGTGGGTCTCTTTGGGTTCATCTATGTGGAACTCTTTGTGCTTCCTGCACCTGGATGTGTCTCTTTTCCCTGGTTAGGAAAGCTTTCAGCCATTAAAGTTTCTGTTCCTTTTTTTTCCTTCTGGGATCCCTATAATGTAAATGTTTGAGTGTTTGATGTTATCCCAGAGGTCCCTTAAACTATCCTCCTTTTTTTTTATAATTCTTTTTTCTTTTTGCTCTTCTGATTGGCTGACATTCACCAGTGCATCTTCTAAGTTGCTGATCTGTTCTTCTGTATTAGCTAATCTTCTGTTGATCCCTCATAATGTGTTTTTCATTTCAGTTATTGTGTTCTTCAGGGCTGCTTAGTTATTATATTTTATAACTCTGGAAGTTCTAATTTCATCTATTCCACTCTTAAGCTTAATGAGCATCCTTATGACTATTTCTTTGAATTCTCCATCAGGCAAATTATTTATTTCCATTTCCTTAGGGGTTTTTCTGGGGGATTTTTTTTGTTCCTTCATTTAAAAGGTATTTTTCTGTCCTTTCATTTTGTTTGACTTTCTATGTTTTTTAAACAAATATAAAATAGCTATCTCTTCCAGCCTTGAAAAACTGGCTCCTTCAAACCTAAGAGAAGAAACAAATGTCCAAAAATGGACAGTCTTCTAAAGACAAAGTGGCTTAGACAGCAACTTGTCTGTTCCCCTCCCCCAATTCCCCAATAAAATCTTTTTTAAAATAAATAAATAAATAAATAAATAAATAAATAAATAAATAAATAAAGACAAAGTGCCAGCCTATCTAACGTACATCAAGGGTTTTTAAGCTGTAGATTCCAGACAGTACACTGTTACCAGAGAGATAAACAAGCAGACCAAAAGAAAGTGTCTTCTATGGGCCAGCATTTAGTATATAAAATTGGTCAAGGACAGAGCAGCTATTATAGAGCAGGGGCAAATATCAGGAATACTTTTTTTTTTTTTTTTTAGCTGAGCCATCCTGCCACCTGTTGGCAGCTCAACGGCAACTCAGCTCAGGCTGGCCTCGAACAGCTGTTGCTCAGAGCTCAGCTCGCACTCTTGAGTGAGCTCTTAACCAACTGAGCCACTCGGCCGGCCCCAGGAATACTTTAATACATGGGACAAGGAAAAACTGTTATCTAATTCGAAAAATGCATTGTATTCCCCTCTATTCCATGGACAATAGTCAATTCCTGGTAAATTTAAATATGAAAAATGAAACTAGGCTACTTTTAGAAGTCATATATTGACACAAGAATAGAGAGAATTTTGTCATATAAGAAAAAGAGTAGGGGCCGGCTAAGTGGCTCAGTTGGTTAAAGCGCAAGCTCTGAGCAATAGGGTCGCTGGTTCGATTCCCACATCGGCCAGTGAGCTGCACCCGAGCTGAGCTGCTGCTGAGCTGGTGAGAGCACGTGCTCTTTGCAGCAAGGCTTCCAGTTCAACACCCACATGAGATGGTGGGCTGCCCCACCCCCCCACTCCGCAACTAGACTGAAAGTGGCAACTAGACTTAGAACTTAGTTTGCACCCTCCACAACTAAGATTAAGGGCAGCAATTTGACTTGCAGCTGATGGGTTCTGGAAAAACACAATGTTCCCCTTCCCCAATTCCCCAACATTGTTTTCCTCCCCAATTCTCCAATAAAAATCTTTTTAAAACAAAAAAGAAAAGAAAACGAGTAAGCCATAAAGCCAGAGACTAACAAATTCAAATATGTTAAAATTAAGGTAATTAAAAGACAAACAAGACAGACGCTGCACTAACTGCCTCCCAGGATCACACCAAAATTACAAACAAATTATACAGCATTCAACCCTGGAGGTCCCCGGAACACTAGATGAACAGAACCACTAAACGAAGAACTTAAAGAGGAGGCCACGTCAGGTCTGGTAGGACAGGCGGAGACGAGAGAGGGCAAACCCCGTGAGGGAAGCCCTAGCCATGGGAAGCTTGTCTGGTTGGGGTAGAGACCCTCCGGCCGCACTCCAAGCTCACCAGCCCAGAGTTCCTTTGCCGGGAAGAGGAGTTCTAATATAGCCGGCAGTAAATTAGTGAGGACTCTCTTTGCTCAGCTTGGTGAGGCTAAGAGTGGATGGAGAATCAGTGGGGCCAGCGCCCAGGCTTGCTCACCGGTGAGCTCTTACCTAGTTACTGGCAGAGGGAGTGCCTGTGTGAGCTGGACCCAGGAGCCTATGGGAATGGACTGAACTGAGCACCTTTGGTGCAAAAGCTGGAGGTTTTTGCCAGCTCTTGTTTTTTTTGTTTTGTTTTGTTTTGTTTTTTTGAAGGCAGCGTCACTGGCCCTCACATGTGGGACCAAACCGGGGCCACTGGCTTCCCAGGCCAGCCCTTAACCACTGCGCCACTCGGCCGGCGCCAAGGCTGAAGGTTTTTGGACTGTTGTTCACGTGGTGTGGAGCCTGCACATGAGTGGTGTAGGGAGGGCGCCATTTTTACGGGCTTGGGCCCTCCAACGGAGGATCATGTCCGAGACCTCAATGGTCTGGTGGAATTGGTGCAGAAGTGCATGTGTGAGTGTACGCGCGCCTGCGGTCTTGGATCCCTACCCTCCTCCCGGATTATATTGCATTGCCAGAGAAATGCTGGGCGGGTGCCCTCTAGCTCCAACAGGCTGCTCACTGAGACCCGGGAGTGCGCGAGCCGCCTCAGATCCCCACCCTCCACACAGCTTGTGCTGCATTGCCAGGGAAATGCCTGGTGGTCGTGCTCCAGCTCCAACAGGCTGCTCACTGAGACACGGGAGTGCTCAAGCTGCAGGGAGTGCCCAAGCTGCCTCGGGTCCCCACTCTCCGCACTGCGCTTGCAGAGTTGCCAGGCTGGTGATTGGTTGTTGGGCTGCTCGGCCTCATCTGTGAGCGGCTGATTGGGACAGGCTGAGACTGGGAGTTTTCCTGGGAGTGTTGGGCCGTGAGCTGTGTGCCTGCATGATCCAGCCAGGGCTCTCCTGGTGATCTAGCTAATACATCAAAGCAATCCCAGAGCGACAGCCAGAATGGGGAAACAAAGAAACATGTCACAAGTAAAAGATCAGAAGAAACCTCTAGAAATGGAACTAAATGAAACAGAGGGAGCCAACCTTTCAGAGACAGAGTTTAGAACACTGATGATAAGAATGTTTAAGGAACTTAGCGAGGACATAAAGAAGGACAGGGAAACCATAAAAAACAACCTGTTAGAACTAAAGAATACAATAACTGAAATGAAGAACACACTCGAAGGAGTCACCAGTAGAGTAGATGAAGCAGAGGAGCGGATCAGCGATTTGGAAGATAAAATGGCAGAGATCACCCAGTTGGCACAGCAAAAAGACCAAAGAATAAAAAACAATGAAAATAGTTTAAGAGCCCTATGGGACAAGGTGAAACACAACCACATATGAATACCAGAAGGAGAAGAGAAGAAGCAAGGGGTTGAGAATGTATTTGCAAAAATAATGACTGAAAACTTCCCTACCCTGGTGAAGGAAATCAACATACATGCCCAGGAAGTGCAGAGTGTTCCAAACAAGCTGAACCCAAACAGGTCCACCTAAGACACATCATAGTTAAAATGGCAAAGGTTAAAGACAGAGACAGAATCCTAGAGGCTGCAAGAGAAAGACAGCAGGTTATGTACAAAGGAACTCCTGTTAGACTAACAGCTGACTTGTCTACAGAAACTCTGCAGGCCAGAAGGGAGTGGCAGGAGATACTCAAAGTGACCCAAAATAAAGGCCTACAACCAAGATTGCTCTACCCAGCACGGCTATCACTTAAAATTGAAAGAGAAATAAAGAGCTTCTCAGAAAAGAATAAGCTTAAGGAATTCATTACCACCAAGCTAGCATTGCAAGAAATGTTAAAAGGGATTTTTTAAACAAAAGAAAGGGGTAAACAAGGTAACCCAGGAAGACCAGGAATACAAATAACAAAATGGCAATACATATGCACCTATCAATAATCATTTTAAATGTGAATGGGCTAAATGCTGCAATCAAAAGACAGAGAGTGGCTGAGTGGATAAGAAAATAGGACACATGTATATGCTGTTTACAGATGGAATAAGATATTTCATGCAAATGGAAATGAGAAAAAAAAAGCTGGAGTACCAATACTTATTTTGGACAAAATAGACTTTAAAATGACTACAATAAAAGACAAAGAAGGGCACTATAACCCTAGTAAACATCTATGCACCCAACATAGGAACTCCTAATTACATATAACAGATTTTGACAGACATAAAGACAGAGATCAACAGTAACACTATCATAGTAGTGGACTTCAACACCATTGCCACCAATGGACAGACCCTTTAGACAGAAAATCAACACAGAAAGAGGGGCCTTAAATGATACTTTAGAGCAGCTGGACTTCGTTGATTCTTTTAGAGCATTTCACCCTGAAAATCAGAATATACATTCTTCTCAAGTACACATGGGACATTTTCCAAAATAGAACATGTTAGGCCACAAAACAAGTCTCAGTAAATTTAAGAAGATTGAAGTCATATCAAGCAGATATAAAGGAAAAACTGATGGTTGCTGGCTCGGAGGGAGTGGGGAAGAGGGAGAGGGGGAAGATTTTGGACAGTGTAGGTGGGACTACAGTGTTGCTGCAGAGATATGGGGGCAATTCTGGGAATGTAATTGATAATGTTGTGAAGAGACTATTATGTTGCGTGAAATAAGTCAGTCGGAGAAGGACAGGTCCCATGTGATGTCACTCGTGTGTGGAGTCTGAAAAGCTGAGTGAAATATCAAAGTAAACAGACTTGTAGATGTAGAGGAAAAACTGAAGGTTGCTAGTTGGGAGTGGGGTGGGGATGGGGGGAAGGGGAAGAGATTAGACAGCATAAATAGACAACTACAGTGTTGCCACAGGGATATGAGACACAGTTCGGGGAGTATAATAATGTTGTGAAAATTTTGTGGCGTGTCAGATAGTCACATGTCTTGTTAGGGAGACCACTTCATGGATGGAGTAGAGGCCTGATCACTGCACTGTACACCTGAAACTGATGTTGTGTAGTATTGTATGCCAACTGTAACTGAATATGTGGATGGTCACGGGATGTGGAGTATACTGTGGATGGGAGTCAGGGGAGTTGTGATAGATATGTATGATATGGAGGGTGAGTGGGTGGCGAACTGGGGGGAGGGGGGTTGTCACTTTGGGGGGTAAAGAGTATAACTATTGTATTGTGTTGTACACCTGAAACTAATAAAAAAAAATCCATGAAACTAAAAAAAAAAAAAAAAAAAAAAAAAAGATAAACAAAAAAGTGTCAGTATACATGCAGTAGAAAAGGTTTAGTTTGCAGTGTAATTGATGGGACTTCCCCAAAGCCTAAATGACCTGTCAGGATTGAAATAGGCAACTTGAATCTCTTCTAGCCTTTTCTGGTCTTTGTCCCCAGTTCCCTACAAAAACATCTTGAAGCCCTTGGAGTTACTTGACTGAGTGATGTAACATGTCTTTTTGTTGACTCCTGAAGAGTCTGTTTGGGGGATTTATGGAACTTTATAAAGATATTATTTGAGAGAGGTAAACACTGAATTCTTTCTAAGAACATGTGCCATCCTTTCATTTTATTTGATATTACCCAAGAAAAACATTTAATATTTTCCTTGAGGATCATTAAGTATTCTTTATTATGTTATTTGGTACTCAATTAAATTTGGTCTCGAGGAAATCAGGAGCAAGCTTCCAAATGTTGTGTCTTAATGTAACCACATAGAATGAGCTCAGTTCTTCAGGAAGTTGTGAGTACATGTGTGAATTATTATCTACCAGGGAAGCTCAGTAGAGACTCAGTGCCCAGAGTGTTTTCTGAGGGCTAATCATGTCAGCACCATCTGACAAATGTGTAAATTACAGAAAACAGGAGTTTACCTTATTCCACATTGTTCGCATAAACACTTTAGGCACACCAAGGCACTGTTATCTATAAGGATGGTAGGATCACTCTTGAAATTCCGGTTCCCACATACCAGCAAAGGACAAACTTTGTTACCCAGAGTTTGTAAAGGTATGTAATCTTGTGCCTGCTAATGTTCACTCTCGTCTGCCCACTAGGTGGTAGGGCTTTTTTACGAGCAAGCACTACAGATCTGCTGTAGAAAAATTAATTAGGGCTGAGCCAGGCAGCACATCTTATTCCCTGAACCCATGAGAGGTGTTTCTGTTTTGCTGTTGCTCTACCAAATAGGTCAATTCTACCATCAAAATTGCTAAGTGGAAGCCTTTTCTCTGTTCCCTACACATTCATATCAATGGGTTATTTACCTCTTTCAGGGACCAGCATTTAGGGGAATTACACCACTTGGGATTCCTATCCTTGGAATGGGTGGTCATGCTGCTGTGCCCACATAGGAACTTGGAAATGAGAGAAGTTGAGAGGAGAGCCTCTACAGTTGCTGGTTGGGTATCACTTGCTGCTAAAATTAGAGAAAGGAGATTTTATGGGTTTTTTGGTTTTTTTGTTTTGTATTTTTGAGGAAAGCACTGTTCAAGTCTTTATGTATTTTATAATCATGTACAAATTAATCATCAAACCATTGGGGACTTAAGTGAACTCCGCTGCAAATTCCATGTTTTAACTTGTTCCTCAAGGTTATCAGGCTCAGGTTACAGTGTTATGATTCTGCTGGGAAGACCTCCTTTCCTCTGTGATTTTATAATCTTGGTGTGCATGCCTGTATGTTCTGAAAATTGATGGGAAGCAACCCTGAGGCTCAGAAGATTTGGGGGACGTCTAAGTTGTCATGCCTTCTTCCTCATATTTGAGCTGTGTCTTCCAAATAACTTCCTGGCCCCAGGAAATGAAACAGAGCAAAGAAGGTAAAACTGATTCTGTGATAAATATTTTACAAACCAATTATAATTCATAGTGCTCCACAAGAATATTTTTATTCAGTCAACTGGATTTGACTACTTCTAATATCCTGGAGTACTTTAGGACCCTATGGCCAACTGGATCTTGTTAAAAGTTGGATTCCACAGGCCTTCTGGCCTCTCACGTTTGGTGATAAGAATAGAAAAAAAAAGCTTCCTGTTCTTCACTGTGTTTTTATTCATTAAAATCTCATGCAGGTATGATACTGTGCTTTATGGAGTGATAAGTGATATGGTGGGTATTAAAGAAGGAGATGAAAGAGGTTGGTTTTTTTCTTTTTTTTTACAATAAATTGACGTGCTTCAAATGGAAATATTTGTTTCCTTTGTATTGCATTTCTCTCATTTCTCCAAGGTGCTCTGTATTCTGATATTAGACAACAATGAATACTGATGTGATCACAATAAAAAATATAGCAATACATTCCTCGTGTCCATGATGCTGTTAAATGTATGAGGAAGTGAGTATGGCCAATAAGTAATAGTTCTGACAACAAAGTCATAGAATAAATGTTGGGAGACCACAGTCTTATGTGAATTTCTTATGAATTGAGTATAGATTCCTAGAGCTATTCATCTTATCCATTCTCCTGTACACATATTTGGGGTATTTCAGGACTCAGTGGCTTTTGAGGATGTGAGTGTGAAGTTCACCCTGGAGGAATGGGCTTTACTGGATCCTTCACAGAAGAAGCTCTACAGAGATGTGATGCGGGAAACCTTCAGGAACCTGGCTTCAATAGGTAGGGATGACATTCTTATCTGCTTAGTACAGTAAAACCTTGGATTGTGAGTAACTTGGTTTGCAAGTGTTCTGCAAGATGAGCAAACATTTGTAATACATTTTAACTTGGTAAATGAGCGATGTCTTGCAATACAAGTAGTTTGTTTCCAGAACGAATTATGCTCAGAAACCAAGGTATTACTGTATTAGAAAACCAGTGTTGCAACTAAGTATAATGCCAGGTGGGTACTAATCAAGGGGCTTACTGCATAAACCATATAAATGTCTAACCACTATGCTGTATACCTGAAACTAATATAAAATAATATTGATTGTCAACTGTAACTGAAAAACAATAAATAATTAAAAAAAAAAATACACACACCAAAACCAGTGTTGCTTGCTCATCAGTGGAATTCCAGGGAGTGAAATGTGGAGAGGGAATGAAATGTGGAGAGGGAATACACTGGTAAATAAACCAGGCATGGTCACAACTCATCATAGACATAGTATGTAATAATTTTTCTATAAAATTTTATAATTTGTAATGCTTTTTCCTGGTCTGCATTTTAGGAGAAATATGCAAAGACATTGAAGATCACTTTGAAAAGCATGGGACAAATTTAAGGTAAGTCACATAAGAAATTAATATCCCATAAAAGAATCTTAGTATGTCATAAAATTTTTAAAACAGCATATAAAACAAATCAGCCAAGTTTCAAATTCATCTATCATTGGAATATTTTCATCAAATTTTTTTCTTCAAATGTGATTTAGGTGTTTAGTTTCAAAAATAGTACATTTGGAAACTATTATGAAACTCCATTTATGAATACACTGTTTTGATAATAGCTATAGGTGAGCCTTCTTGCAGAGTCTTTAGCATATTTACTTTCAAACAAGCAGAAAGCACTGAAAATGTACTTTCCTTGATTATGGTAAAAAGCGATATTGTAATAACTTAATAAAAATCATTAGTAAATAAGATACTAAAAATATGCTTTTCACTTTTTACAGCAGTCATTTAGTAGACAGACTGGGTAAAAGTGAAGAAGGTAGTCAATATGGAGAAACCTTCAGCCAGATTCCAAATCATAATCAGAAAAAGAAAACTACTGGGATGAAACTATGTGAATGCAGTGTGTGTGGACAAGTCTTCATGAATCAGTCATTGTATAGTAGCCACATGAGATCTCACGCTACACCCAAAGCATATGAGAATCAGAAATATGAAGAAAAGCCATATAAATGTAAGGAATGTGGGAAAGCCTTCAAGTATCGCCAATCCATTCGAAGGCATGAAAGGATTCATACTGGAGTGAAACCCTATATATGTAAGCACTGTGGAAAAGCTTTCAGTTGTCTCAGTTACTGTCGAATTCATGAAATATCTCACACAGGCAAGAAACCGTATGAATGTAAGCAATGTGGTAAAGCTTTCAGTTGTCCCAATTACTTTCGAAAACATGAAAGAACTCATACTGGAGAGAAACCTTATGAATGTAAGCAATGTGGTAAAGCCTTTAGCTGTCCCACATCCTTTCGAAGTCATGAAAGGATACACAGTGGAGAAAAGCCCTACGAATGTAAAAAATGTGGCAAAGCTTTCAGTTGTCCAAGTTACTTTCGAAAACATAAAAGAATTCATACTGGAGAGAAACCTTATGAATGTAAGCAATGTGGTAAAGCCTTCAGTTGTCCCAGATCCTTTCGAAGTCATGAAAGGAGACACAGTGGAGAAAAGCCCTATGAATGTAAAAAATGTGGTAAAGCCTTCAGTTGTCCAAATTATTTTCGAAAACATGAACGAAGTCATACTGGAGAGAAACTCTATGAATGTAAGGAATGTGGGAAAGCCTTCAGTTGTCCAAGTTACTTTCGAAAACATGAAAGAAATCATACTGGAGAGAAACCCTATGAATGTAAGGAATGTGGGAAAGCTTTGAGTTCTCTCACCAACTTTCGAAGACACATGATGAAGCACACTGGAGATGGGCCTTATAAGTGTCAGGAGTGTGGGAAAGTCTTCGATTGTCCCAATTACTTTCGGTATCATGAAAGCACACATAGTGGAGAAAAGCCATATGAATGTAAGGAATGTGGGAAATCCTTTAGTACTCCCAGATCCCTTCAAAATCATGAAAAAACTCATACTAGAAAAAAACCTCATAAATGTAAGGAATGTGGTAAAGCCTTCAGTTTTCCCTGTTCCCTTCAAAAACATGAAAGAAGTCATACTGGGGAGAAACCCTATGAATGTAAGCAGTGTGGTAAAGCCTTCACTTATCTCAGTTCCATTCAAAAACATGAAAGAGCTCATAGTGGAGAGAAACCCTATGAATGTAAGGAATGTGGGAAAGCCTTCATTTCACTCTCTAATGTTCAAAGGCATATGATAAAGCACACTGGAGATGGACCTTGTAAATGTAAGGAATGTGGGAAAGCCTTCGATTGTCCTAGTTCATTACAAACACACGAAAGAACTCACACTGGAGAGAAACCCTATCAATGTAAAAATTGTAGCAAAGCTTTCAGTCGTCCCAGTTCTTTACGAAATCATGAAAGAACTCATACCTAAGAGAAAGTCTATGAATATAAGGAATGTGGGAGAGCCTTTCATAGACATGTAAGAATGCACACCAGAGAGATCCTGTATAGATACATATAGATTGTGGACAAGGCTTCATCTGTCTCATTTCCTTGAGAAGCCATTAAACAAACAAAACACAGTGGAGAAAATTCTATTGAATGTAAACTATAGGAAAACCTGCACTTGCCTCAAATCCGTACAAAATCATGTGAGAATGTATAGTGCATAGAAACTGTATAACTGAAAAATAAGACAAAGTTTTTAATTACAACAAATATTTTCAAAGGGATGTTAAAACTGCATCAGAGTTAAATCATACTGTAATAATATGGGTAGCCTGGTGAAAATTAATTCATGTAGGATACTCTAAAAATTTCACGATATGGAAGAAATGTTATAAACATTATACATGTATGATCTTTATTACTGACTTATTCTTTAAGTAATTCTCTGTAGTATGGAGTTCTATTTACTTTTGCAAGTAAATGTTGAAGTGAGATAATTCTGCAGTTACTGTTTAAGCAAGAGTTGCTAAGTTTAATAGGTAGTTTTTTTCTTTAGTCAGTAAAATTTTTATGTTTCTATTTTGAAGTCTGTTAGATCCATGGGTGAATTGAAATGTATTTCTAACATGCAAGTAGATTTAATTTTTACATAATTCTGTAATTGATCTATTAGGAAATAGATCATTGAAAAATGACACTTTGGTATTTGTTGGAGTTTTTCCTATTGGTCTCCTGTGACAAGAACTCTTACCTATTACATATATATAAAATATATTTCTGTTAAGAAAGAAAGGTGAAATATATGTGTATATGCAGAAAACTACCTTTTCATTGGCCTGAAGAGCCTTATTTTGTTTTCCTTGCCAATAAATATTTGGCATAAATGTGTAAATATGCCAAGTTCATCACATAGTCTCCTGTGAATTATATTTTAATGTATTGCCCTCTGCTCTTTATCATTCCTTCTGGTTGGGATTTGGGCTATGGAGTTTGCATTAAGAAGAGAGAACTGTGATACGACAATAAAATCTAGAGTTAGAGATGACCTTTCTTGACTGTTAAATCAACATGAGAAATGTGTGAACTATGTTTTCTTTTTTTTTTTTTTTAAAGATTTTATTGGGGAATTGGCGGAGGGGAACAGCGTTGGGGAACCGGAGAAGGGGAACAGACAAGTTGCTGTCCCTTCGTTCTTCAGTTTAGTTGCGGAGGACGTTGCTCCACTGTTGGTATCGTCATTGCGCTCCTCCCGCATGAGGCAGATCGGCCGCCGGCCTCCGGATGGTCGCCCACCGCGGCCATTGGCAGCTCGCGCTGGCTGCCAGCCGCCCACGCCGGCTGCGGGCCACTCACTGTAGCCCATGGCAGCCCACTGCAGCAGGGGCTGCAGCCTACACCATCATCAGGGCTCGTACAGCCCAGCTCCAGGTGGAGCCGCCGCTAGCTGTAGAGGGCAGTGTCACTGGCCCTCACGTGGGATCCGAACCGGGGCCGCTGGCATCCCAAAACCAGCGCTTAACCAATGCGCCACTCGGCCGGCCCTGAACTATGTTTTCTACAAGCTATTGCCTTTATGTTTCCATGTTAGAATTCACCAAATCCTATCTTACATGAAACTTGGAACAGAGAAGTGAAATAGGATTAGGCAGGTTTTGGAGCCACCTGTATAGATAAGACAGACAGATGTATGGGGCCTTTGCGAACACTTGCATCCAGATCATTTCCCTCATTCTTTGCCCTGCCAATCAAGAATATCCTCAAAACCACCAGTGTCTGCTTGACTTCCATTTGATTTCAGCTCTAGGCTTCTACAGTTGTCTCCAAAGTTCAATGTGAAAGATCCAGTGCAGTTGGGACTCTCCTGCAAGCCTTCATGTGTCCATCAGGCAACAAATGTAGACTGTCATCATTGAGAAGGTTCTCTGAAGCACTAACTCTGCTCTTTTCTATATTGTATTCATATAAGGTCTAATTTGTACAGTAAATACCTTGTTCTGTTAATACAGTGAGAGACCATGTGTTTCTGATTCCACTATGACAGCTGCAATGGTGCTGTCCAAATGAACCATGTTGGAGTTTGTCCCTCTGCTGCACTGAGCAGTAACTGCTCTGACCCAGTCTGACCATGTCAGAATTGGCATCTTCCTCATATCAGGCAGATTCTGGGTATTTCCTTTTACTCATTGTTGAGCTTAATCCTTCAAAATATTTTGAATCATCTTTGATTGTACATGATTGAAAGTTTGTGCATTTCTTCTCTAATGAGTGCTTCTGTAGTTTTTTCTTAGAAACATTTTATTAACTGTTTAACGGACACTTGTATGCTAAGAAATACTGTGTTTTTTTATTTCTAAGAGTATACATTAAAATACTCCATTGTAATTATGGATTTTTCTAAAGATTGATCTAAAAATCAATGTGTTTCTTCATTTAATCTTTATATATTCTGAATCAGTATTATCATGTGTATATAAATTCAAGTATTTTTTTCCTCAGGCAATTTTTTTATATTTATGATTTTTATCATGAGTCTACTTTCTTATTCCTCAGCCAAAAACCAAATCTTATTTTCTTCAATCCCCTCCTGCCAAAGATCACTAGATCACATCTGTGGTCACAGGGGTTTATGAATTTTAGTACAGTAGTCCCTCCCTATCTGCAGGGAAGATGGTCCAAGACCCCCAATGGATACCTGAAACTGTGGATAGTGCCAAATTTTATATATATTTTTTTTCCTGTACATACATATTTGATAAGTTTATTTATAAACTAGGCATAGTAAGTGAAACATTAACAACCATAGCAAATAACATAGAACAATTATAGCAATATACTGTAATAAAAGTTATGTAAATGTAGTCTATCTCACAATGTCTTATTGTACTGTCTATCACTCTTGTGATGATGTGAGATGATAAAATGAGTACATGATGTGATGGAAGTATGGTTAATGATGTAGGCATTGTGACATTGCGTTAGGCTTCTATTGACCTAACATGTCAGAGGAGGATCATCTGCTTCGAGTGATTCTGGATCATCAAGCCATAACAACTCAGTGATTGGATATCAGGAATAGAAGATATTGATGGTAGGGGCCAGCCGAGTGGCACGGTGGTTAAGTGCTGGCTTAGGAAGCCAGCGGCCCCGGTTCGGTCCCACATATGAGGGCCAGTGACACAGCCCTCAAAAAAAAAAAAATGTTGATGGCTGGGGATCCTCAAGAGTTGAAGGGTTTTTTTTGCCAGTATCTTGTGTAAGAACATCATATTCAGAAGTTGGTATCTCTTTCTTTTTAACTCATCAAAGTGTTGTTGCAGAGGTTGTAATCCTTTGGTGATCATACAGGTGACTTTAATGCTGTGTTTTATCAATTGACCATATTCCATAATTTTGTCTTTTACTGTCAGCACAATTTGAAACATTTTGGCAGATTTCAATAATGTCCACATTGCTGGTTCTGCTTCAGGTTTTCTTCCTCTTCCTCTTCCTCCTTCTCTGTGGGTGCCTCAACAAGTTCTTCCAATTCCTTATTTGTTGACACTTCTCATGGGCCTTCAATATGATCTTGCACTTCGTCGTCAAGCACGTTAGCAAATACTCCACTAGTCTTTCTGCATAAATGGTTTTCCTGACTTCTACCTCAATCCCCAGGAAGTCTTTAAAATAGCCCACGATTTCACTTTATAAGCTCCTCCAGAAGGCATTTATGTTTTCTGGTTTTAATTTGTCCATTGCAGCTTTTATGAATGTTATTGCATCAGCTATAGTGAATGATTTCCAGCCATGCATCATTATATCCAGATTTGGGTGTGCATGAATTGGTGATCAAATGCAATCAAATACCAGGTGGATGTATGAGGCCTTGACAAACCAAATGATGCCCTGATCAAAGGGCTGAAACAATGAAGTTGTATTTTGAGGTAAAAATACAACCTCAACATTTTCATTTTCATAGCAAACAGATTCAAGATTGCCAGATGCATGGTCTATTATTAATAGGACTTTAAATTTCAACCCTTCCTCTTTCAGGTTTTGTGGATTTTTTGTTGTCTTTTTACCATTTAAATTTTTTTCCCCCAATCTTCCAAGTATTTTTTCATTTCTGGAATGAAGCCTTGGTGGAACCATTCCATAAACAAGATAGCTGTCACCTCAGCTTTATTATATTGCTAGAACACAGGTAATTTTTAGTTTGGGGAGCATGTGGGTTCTTTGATTTTTATACTGTGGTTGGCTTTATCATATATCCTGAAGCATCGCCACATCGTACCAGATTTAATCTGTCCTTCTATGTTCTATGTCCTGGTGTCTCCTTTGTGCTTTTATCAATGTAGGTTCTATTGGGAATTTTCTAGATGCCCAGTTTCATTGCAATTGGTGACTTGCTTTGGATGGTATCCTTTCTCCTTAATCAGCTTCAACTTTACCAGAATTGTGATAGCAGCTCCTTCATCAACAGATGCAGTCTCTCCAGTAATTTTTATATTTTTCAGTCCAACCCTATTCCCAAATCAGTGTAACGATCTCTTTTTCAGTAAAAGGCTTTGTGTCACTTGTTTCAGAGTCTCCTTTGAAATCTTTGTATAGACTTAATGCTTTCTGATGTAACCTGTTGTGGTCAGTTGGGACACTTTTCCTGTTAGTGTCTTCCGCCCACATTTTTAAGCCTTTTCTATCTTAACTTAGCACTTGTCATGCACTGTGGCAATAACTTTTGCAGTTTGAAGTGTAATACCAAAACCGGAACAATTTCTTTTTCCTTCTTCACAATTTCATGGATAAAAGATTTGACATACCATAGCTCTTAGCAACCTCAGCATGATTTTTTTCTTTCCTTAATGCTGAGAACTTTCACCTTTTCACTTAAATGAAGCAAATTATGGCTTCTCTTTGGCATGTATAAATTGCCAACATCACTACTTTTGTGCTTTAGGGACGTTATCAAGTAAAATAAGTGTTATTTAAACACAAGCACTAGGGTAGCACAACAGTTGATCTCATGACAGACAGCTAGTGAATACAGTGTTGATACAATGGACAAAGGGGACAGAGTGAGACTGCATCATGTGACTCAGAATGTCAGAATGATGAGCAATTTAAAACTTATGAATTGCTTCTGGAATTTTTCACTTAATATTTTTGGATCACAGTTGACTCTAGATACTTAAATCCATGGAAAGCAAGAACATGAATAAGGGGGAAAACGACTAATAAGAATGACAACAAACTATAAAAGACTGTGGGGTATAACAGTAACAACACAGAGAAGGACTTCTTGTTAGATTTTGGCTTGTGTTAGATGATTTAATTGCTATTCAAAGAAGGAAGACATTTTTCTGTATTGGATGCTGTGAGGAAATGAATTTAATTCTATCATGGGTAATCATAATAGTTCATACCTAGCAGACAGAAAGAATGGCATAATACTAAACCTAGTTTGTAAGAAGGACAAGTTCTGTTACTGAAAACTGGGGAATTTTGGTTATTTTTATTTGGAAACCTGTTCTCTTTCATCACTTATCCAGACATGAATGCTTTTGCTTTTGTCTTACTAACAAAGTAGCTTTGGTGATGGACGCGTGTGACATTTTCTCTTCAACAGCCTATATCTAGGCTTAGCACAGTTGTGCTAGGCTAGCTCACAGTTGTCTGGAACAGTTTTTGCCTTTTTTTTGTTGTTGTTATGAAATATTGAAATATTTCTTTCCTACAGTATATTGGACACTCCTCCATAAAGTACGCCACTTAAAATATAAATATATATTTCTATTCATGTACTCCTTAGCAAGATATATAAAACTTGTTATCTCTTGTATGAGTTAATTGAGGCTTATAAATTTAGGTAAATTGGCAGAGAACACAAACCTACCAAGAAACAAAGTCAGGATCCCTCTTCCAATGAAGGCTTTCTTGCAGAAAGCAAGATGTTAATTTTTCAACGTCCCTGATAAGCCAGGATGATGTATAGGCTGAATACATACACAACTTAGCACAAATACTCAAGGCACTCTAAATATACAGGCATGAAAAAAAAAGGTCTCACACTCTTGGTGCTTATGTTTATGTTGGAAAAGAGAGATGGTTAAATCTTTGGTTTCTAAGTTGCAAATAAAGGTGTGAAAGGAAAGGAAACAATGACAGCTGAGATAATAGGGAAGCTGGGGTGGACTGTATACCTTTAAGGACGGTAGGGACCTCCGTGAGTGAGGATGTCATTTAATATTTTTTTTAAGTTAGGTATAGTTGCTGTACATTCTTACATTGGTTATATTAGTTTCAGGTGTACGATATAGTGATTGCACATTTTTATACCTCACAATGTGATTATCCCACTAATTTTAGTAATCATCTGTCACTGTGTAAACTTACCACAGTATTATTGATTATATTCCCCTTCCCCTTTTCATCAATCCCACCCTCTCCCTTCTAGTAACCATCCCTTTGGTCTCTGTTTTTATGAGTCTGTTTTTGTTTTTTAGATTACACATATAAGTAAAACCATATAGAGTTTGTCTTTTTCTACCTGACTTACTTCACTTGGTATAATACCTTCCAAATCCCTCCATGTTGTGACAAATGGCAAGATTTCATTCTTTTTAAATCCTGTGTAATATTCCACTATATATATATCACAAGGGTGTCATTATTGATCATTTTTCCCCATCATCTAATATTATCTTAGACACTTTGAGGATCTGCTCAGGTGTGCATGTAAAGAATCGACAGCAAGGGCTGGCCGAGTGGTGCAGTGGTTAAGAGCTGGCTTGGGATACCAATGGCCCGGGTTTGGAGCCCACATATGAGGGCCAGTGACACTGCCCTCTTAAAAAAAAAAATCAACAGCAATACAGAAATTCCTGCATTCCTGGGATTAACAGCAGTGGTTCTCACAAAGATAAAAGTATAGGCATCATTCCTTTTTTGTCATTGTAACCATGGTTATGAGTTTTAGAGCACATGCTATTTGATTATGAGTATGGACACGGAAATGTAGGCTTCCCATTGCTTTCGGCCATCATTATTTGTGGTATTTATGTTCCTGCTTAACATCAGTTGAAAGAGTTTGAAATTGTCTTTTGATTGAAATTATCATTTTGGCTGCTATTCAACTGAGAGACACACATGAAACCTTTGAGATCCTCCCAGATTGAGGAAGTGGCTCTGGTTATCTATACAGTTGTAGCTCATGGGTCTTCTATGAGTAGAAGGATGTCTGTGCAAGTCCAATGAGATTTCCTGGTTAAAATACCAAAAAGACCTATGGATGTTTAGAGGACAATGATCCACGGAAAAACTGAGGTGGACTGCAGACAGTATCATTTTGAGTAATACCCTAGTGCAGGGACAAAGGAGTATGGCAACATCATCAAACTGGGAGATTTTCTATGCCTTTTTATAAGAAGAGTAGCTGGACAGTTTTTGTTCCAATAAAGCACAAAGTCCCTAAAGTCCATGTTAGCTGTTTTCAGGGATCATTTCCATGTCTTTACACTTCCACAAGATGTTATGGAAGATGGGGTAAAAGCTGAAAACTTTTGTTTCATTGAGCAGCAAAGAAAATCCAAACTTAGTACCTTTTTTTAGTGCTAATTTATGTTTTCTTAGCCGTGTACAGATTATGTGATTTTTATAATTATTGGTATCTCATTTGAGCCCCTGTCCCCATCATTCTTCACATCAAGCATGTGAAGAATGTTAAACACAGAGTCTTACCCAAATACACATAACTCATAATAGTGGAATCACTCAATTTTGAAGGCATAATGTATGCCTCTCTATAGTGCAATGTCAAAAGTTTTAATCTCAGGAAAGACAACCAAGATGGCACAGTAGGTAAATGCTGTGTTTACCTTCTCTCACAACCACATCAAAATTACAACTAATCTACAAAACCACCATTATTGAGAATCACCCTAAATCAAGCTGAGCTGAATGAAGCCTTTCAACTAAAGACATGCAGAAGAAGTCACTTCCAGATGGGTAGGAAGGTCAGAGATGCGGAATGGGCTGGTTCCACACCGCATGTGACCATTAAAGATCGGGAAGGCCATTTCAGCTGTGGAAGTTCCTCCACATCCCCTAGAAAGGTGAGAGATCCCAGCCCCATTCCAGCCCAGGGTTCCAGTGCTGGAGAGAGAAGTCGGCATAATTTTTTTTTTAAAGATTTTATTGGGGAATGGGGGGAGTGGAACAGTGTTGGGGAATTGGGGGAGGGGACCAGCCATGTTGTTCTTCAATCTTCATTGTGGAGGGCGCCACAACAGCTTCCTGTCAGCAGCTCGTGGCCTCTAAGTTCAAGGTGCTATGTTCAATCTTAGTTGTGGGTGGGTGTAGCCACCATCCTATGTGGGAGTCAAACCAGCAGCCTTGTTAAGAGCTCTTGCCCTATCCACTGAACCATCCAGGCAACAGCTCAGCTCAAGGTGCCAAATTCAATCTGTTAGTTATGGGTGGGTGTAGCCCACTAATGAACAGGCAATCTTGTTACACCAGCCGAGCGGCAGCTCAGGGACAGCTCAGCTAGGGCACAGAGTTCACTGGCCCATGTGGGAATCAAACCAGCGGCCCCATTGCTCAAAGCACATGCTCTGAGCCAATTTTTAACCAACTGAGCCACTCAGCCGGCCCCCTGCATAATTTTTTATTGTGAAAACCAGTGGAGATTTTGACTGAGTGAGACTGAGTGTGGCTGCACTCACAGGCACTCCTCTTAAAGGGACCATGCACGGACTTACCCACCAACGGAATCACTGGCTCTGAGCTCCAGCGCTGGGGCAGCAGCTAGAGAGGCAGCACAGACATACAGTAGCAAACTGAGTTTTCTGGCTTCAGGATAGGGTCTAAAAGGGCAGATTTCTCTGGGACAGAGGAGCTAGTGGAAGCCATTGTTTCTTTGCTAAGCCCTCCTTCTTTCCTGCGTGTGGACACAGGCAGCTGCCATATCTGGGTATATGTCATTCATTTGCCAAGTCCTGGTGATTTGAGACCTGGCCTCGCCCAACTTTCAGGCACATACATGCTGCTTTCAGTGGCTTTTTTTGTGCAGACAAATTGCTTTGGCTCAAGCTGCAGACTTTCTTAGGGTCTCTTAAAGGTTCACAGAACCAAGACAAGCAGCCTCTGGCTTGAGTGTGTCCTGTACCTCTGGCTGAGCAGCCCTAAGCCGGCACTAGCGGCATCCAGCCTTGGTTCGCAGCTTGGCCTCTCAAGGTGCTTCCAAGCACAGCACAGGCAGCAGACATCTATGGATTTCTTTCTAGTTCCTGCTAGGTGGCCCCAGATGGGGCATGGGCTGTGGTTGAAGTAGACCTACAGCAGATCTCCTCCAAGGTGGTCCTGGGGCTGGCACCCGCAGTGGCCAGTTTCAGAACAAGCTAGAGCACCACCTAGCTGTCTCCAAGTATTACACACCCAAGCAGCAAATTAGACAGACACCAGAGTCCTGCTGAGGCAGATCCTTCTCTGTAGGGTCAGCCCATGAACACTCTTCTACTGTAGTCAAGGCCAGTCCTCACAACCAATGAGCCCAAGGGTCAATCCCTCCCACTGATGTGCAATTATCAGCCAAGGCTCAACTACAAGAGGAGGGCACACGTAAGCCACACAAGGGACACACCTGGAGTGCATGACTCAGGTGATCAGAGAGACTGCACCACTGAACCCCACAGCACACCCTACTAAGACCGGAAGACATAGCAGCCCAATCTAATACATAGAAACAAACACAGGAAGGCAGCCAAAGTGGGGAGACAATGAAACATGTCCCAAATAAAAGAACAGAACAAAGCTCCAAAAAAAGAACTAAGCGAAATGGAAATAAGCAATCAATCAGATGCAGAGTTCCAAACACTGGTTATAAGAATGCTCAATGATCTCAGGGAGAACTTCAACAGATAGATGAAAACCATAAAAAAAGAACCAGTCAGAAATAAAGGATACAATAACAGAAATGAATATATTACAGGAAATCAACAGATTAGATGAAGCAGAGGTTCCAACCAGCAATGTAGAAGATAAGGAAAATAGCAGAAAACACCCAACCAGAACATCAAAAAGAAAAAATAATTCAGAAACGGAGGAGAGTTTAAGGGGCCTCTCGGACAATATCAAGCATACCAACATTCATATTATAGGGGTACCAGAAGGAGAAGAGAGAGAGCGAGGAATTGAAAACCTATTTGAAGAAATAATGATAGAAAACTTCCCTAACCTGGTGAAGGAAACAGACATACAAGCCCAGGAAGCACAAAGTGTCCCAAACAAGATAACCCAAAGAGGCCAACATCAAGACACATCATAATTAAAATGCCAAAGGTTAAATATAAAGAGAGAATTTCAAAAGCAGCAAGAGAAAAGCAGTTAGTTACCTACCAGAGAGCCCCCATAAGACTGGCAGCTGATTTCTCAACAGAAACTTCGCAGTCAAGAACAGAATGGCATAAAATATTCCAAAGGAGGAAAAGCAATGACATACAACCAAGATTACTCTACCCAGCAAAGCTATCATTTAGAATTGAAGGACAGGGCTGGCCGAGTGGCGCATTGGTTAAGAGCTGATTTTGGGATGCCAGTAGCCCCGGTTTGGAGCCCACATATGAGGGCCAGTGACACTGCCCTCCACAGCTAACAACAGCTCCACCTGGAGCTGGGCTGTGCGAGCCCCGGCGACGGTGTAGGCTGCAGCCCCTGCTGCAGTGGGCTGCCATAGGCTACAGTGAGTGACCAACAGCTAGCGTGAGCGGCCGGCAGCCAGCGTGAGCTGCCCATAGCTGTGGTAAGTGACCATCCAGAGGCCAGCGATAGATCTGCCTCATCTGGGAAGAACGCAATGATGATACCAACATGGGCCAGTGAAGCAACGTCCTCCGCAACTAGACTGAAGAACAAAAAGACAGCAATTTGTCTGTTCCCCTTCCCCGATTCCCCAATGCTGTTCCCCTCCCCCAATTCCCCAATAAAATCTTTAAAAAAAAAAAAGAATTGAAGGACAGATAAGGAGCTTCCCAGACAAGAAAAAGCTGAAGGAGTTCATCACCACCAAACCAGTATTACAAGAATCTTCGAGGGACATCTTTAAAATGGGAGGGAAGTAAAGGATGGGTGAAAGGGGAAGGGATTAGGAAGTACAAGTTGGTTATCATACAGTAGTCACTGGGATGTAAGGTATAGCATAAGGAATATAGTCAGTAATATTGTAATAACTGGGTATGGTGCCAGATAAGTATTACATATATCAGGTTGATAGATGGGAATGGCATTGGGGGCAGAGTGAAAAAGGTGAAGGCATTAAATACAAATTGGTAGTTAATACAGTATGGGGAATATAATCAATAATGTTGAAAAGATCATATAAGGTGCCAGATGGGTACTGGACTTACTAAGAGGATCACGTCATAGACTCTGTAGATGCCTGACCAATGCACTATACACCTAAAGCTGAAGTAGAATAATATTGACTGTCAACTGTAAGTAAATATATAGGTATATATAGTCATGGCATGTGCAATACAACATAGGGAAGATAGTCAATGGTATTGTAACAGCTATATAAGATGTCAGAGAGGTAGTAGCTTGGGGGAGGTGGGTTATCACTTTATGAGGGGTTTAAATGTCTAACTCTTATGTTGCTTTGTATACCTGAAACTAATTTTAAAAATTAATTTTTTTAAAGTAAAAAAAAAAAAATTAAGGGGCTGCCGAGTGGTTAAGTGCTGGCTTGGGAAGCCAGCGGCCCCAGTTCAGGTCCCACATATGAGGGTCAGTGACATTGCCCTAAAAAAAAAAATAAAAAATAAAAATCTCAGAACACTGCAAGGTTTGTATAATTAAGCATTTTTACAAATGTGGCATCAATTTCAAAATACACCTAATAAGGCAACATGGCATTCCACCTATATGATATATTTTGGAAAAAGCAAAAGTATAGGAGCCTAAAACATCAGTGTTAAAGTTGTGGGGGTGTTCAGTTTGGGCACCACAAGAGTGTTCCTTTGGGCTGATGAAGTGCCTTCCACCTTGATGGCGGTATACCTATACATATGTGAAAACTCACAACTACTCTTAAAACAGTATGTGTGTATACTAAAATTAATTAATAGAAAACAACAAAAATGTTTTCACATGCTGGGAGACTGTTAAACTCTCCTGAGTTTTTATTGCTACCTGTGCAACACTTCCTTCCACCACCTTCTTAGGAAGAAGTGGGAAGAGTGGGAAAGGACATATGCCAATACAGACCCTTCTTGGAACCCATGCTGAAGTCAGAAAGTTTTCCCTAGAGCTACACCTGCCCTCATTCACAACTAGTGAGAGTCATAGGGCCCCCAGTGCCCACCTTTGAGATGACACAAGGTTTCTCAGGTCACATCTGGGAAATGCTGTGTTCTGAAACAGAGGTGCATCTGACAGATCACCCCAAATGGGGTTACCCTGGGTAATCCTTGGGGATCAGCATCTGGTCTTCCCAGAGCAGATCTTGAGGCCATTTCCAGCTCTTAGGGTTCCCATCTCAAGCCTACTCTGCCTGCTCTTTGGGAAACATGTTTTAATGTAACACCTATCCCATGCTAGAAATGTTCTCCATTGAAACCCCGGGAGACAGCTGTGAAGGAGTGACAAAACCCAGAGCCTATGTCATGAGGCACAAACCTCTCGAACACAATAATTTCCTCTGTTGCACCAGCTCTGCACCAAAAAGCACATTTCACAATAGTCTCAGAATCACCAATAATGTCTAAAGGAGATGCTCCCTCTTCTAGCTGTAGGAGTCCCTCAGGAGCCCTGCTGTCCTAAGTCACCTCCCCAAGTTCTGTGACAGGTTCCACCCTGAGGTTTCAGCGGCACATGCGCGGACCACGACCAGCTCCCTCCCCTGAGAGCTACCTCCAAAGTGAGTGGAGGAACCACCAGGGCTGGTGCCTACTTTTTTCAGGAGCAGGACTCACCCTGCAGAGTTCCAGCCCATGCCTGTGGGAAATGGAGATCTCAGCCAGGCCCTCCGCATGCCCCGGGCACCCCTCACATCACACAGCTCCCAGAATGCAGTGTGGCACCACACCTAAGGAAATGGTAGCAAATGCCAGGGATTTCAGCCTTCCCTGAAGTGCACAGGCACAGAAGGTGGTGCCCGCCCCCGCATGTTGGAGGCCACACCCATTGGTCCTTGAAGGGAAGAGGCAGAAATCGCCCAGCCACTTTGTGACCTGCTCTTGCAACAGCTTCCAGTGCTCTCCTGGGTTCAGAAGGTGTTCTCTCTGTGTCTGGGAGACCTGGGGTCCGAGGTCCCGAGGCCATGACCCCACCCCATCAGCAGACATTTAACGGTGGGCAGAGATAAAGGGCTCTGTGAGGGCAGATCCCCGCAGGACTGACCCCAGGATATCTGCCAGCAGGTGAGACCTCAAGGAGATAGATGATGGACATCATACCATGGAGACCGCAGCAGAGGTCATGGCGGCTGGGTGATGACGCACAAACCTTTGTTGTCCTCCCTGAGTTCTACTGGGAAGGCAAAGTGAGGAAGGGTCACGTGGGGCGGAGTGCCATTAGGGAAGTGATTATAGCCGAGTGAGGGGCTGGGACAGGATAATTCCTTCCATTCCTGGCCCTCTCACCTCTTCAGGCTCCTGAGTTTTGTCTCTTGTAGAGATGGTCTTATTGTACTGTACACCTCAGAAAATGTAAAGTCTTTTCCCCATCAGGACAGACATGTACACTGGAAGGATTGGTTTGGAGGCCAGGAGATACCCCTCTGTCACATGGGATGGGGCTGAGAAGAGTTCACTGTTAAGATAAATGCATGTGGGCCGGTGTATGTGTGTGTGTGTTTGAGGCCAGTTATTCAGTAAGTATTAATCTCCTTTTGTTTAACAGCTTCTAGTAGATGCTGTACTGAATGAAACGGAACAAATATCCTGTTCCTTGAAGCTGCCATTGTAGGAGACAAGAAACAAGAACTATAAGTTAGGTATGTAAGATATCAGATGGTGCTTAGTCTAAGGAGGGAGAGAAACCTGAGGAGGAGTTATTGAGGGCCTGGGCTGTGGGTGTCTGAGCCATTATCTCTGAGGATTTTTGAGTCTGTTTGTCTGTTTGGTTATGTGCACATATATATCCAGTAACAGTCTGTGATTATGTGTGTATGTCCTTAAAATCTAGAATGGTTTTATTTCATTTGGTGCCTAATTGCCCAGGTAGCACCTCCCTTACTATGTTAAATTGAACTCGAGCAGACAAATCCTTGCCTTCTGACTGTTTTAATCATGCATTTTCTTTTCTGTATCTTAAGATGTTTTGACATCTTGGGGAGCCTCTTAGTTGTGCAGGCATGACAGCACAACTATAAACATGAAAGAGGATTTCCAGAACTGCTTCAGGAAGTGGCAAGAATGATGGGATAAGTGTGTTTGAAGCCAGGGAGAGTATTTTGAGGGGGATTAATGGCAATGTGTCTTTTACTGTAATAATTTTTTATTTTATTTAAACACTCACCTATTGTTTGATCACACTTCGTACACATACTGTTTAGGAACTGGGAACAATCAACCCTTCACTACCTAGGTTTTCTATACAATTTTCAAGCCTTTAAGGCCCTGAATAATTTAAATTGGACCATATTAATTAATTTATTCAATGGGTAATGTTGGTGGAGCCCTACTTTGTCAAGCCAATCTGTAAGTGGCAAAGACTTCCTTTAATTTTAAGTCATGAATCATTGGTTCAGAGCTTCCCTCCTCAGTGTGGGATATTTTAGAACAGCAGGTGTTATAACCATGGAGAATTTTGGCAAGACCACAGTTCTGATGGTTAAGGAGAAATGTCCTGTTTTTATATTGTCCTCTATATTATATTCATTACCCCCTCCCAAGATCATCAGCTGTAACTTGCTTAAATTTAGTGGAATTCCAGGTATAACTGTAACTTGAGAGCTAATATTAACTGCTTGAAAGTTTAAAATTAACTCGGAACTTATGTTGCAGAGGACCCAAAGCCATGTACTTTTTTATGTGTTTTTGCTATGTAAATTCTTTTAGTGTATTTTGGATTTCAAATTGTGGACCTCTATTTCAGTATTATTATTTCCCTTCCTCATGACCTACCATTTTGTTTCTTCATCACTGAATAACTTGAGGGGAAGGGGTACCTCTCTATCCTGGTATTTGTTAATTTGTTTCTGCTGAGAGGATCAAAACAGTACCATCAGGGTTAGGAGCCTCCCCCAGGACAAATGGTTTGTTCTATAAGGCTTAAGTCAGGTTTGAACTAATCCCTTGGCTGTGCCACAGGTGTTGTCCCCTTAACCCCAAGGGTCAGGATCTGTGATGCAATAGAGGCAGGGGCAGCAGCAGCAGAGATACTTAGGGGTGCTGGGGAGTCCTCTGATGTTATGTGGATCAACCTGCCACCTACTGGCTGCCCTTCCCCCTCTCTTCTCTTTCATTCTTTTTAAATAAGTGCTCCTTCAGAGACAACCACTAGATGAGGCCACTTCCTGCCTGTCCCCTCATGTCACACAGGCAGGGCTACTGTGGTTGGATTTTCTTCTTAGTATAGAGCAGGAGTTGGCAAACTTTTGAGATGGAAGAGCCACCGGGGTCAGCAAACTGCAGCTCGCAGCCGCATGTGGCTCTTTGGGTACGTACGTGAGGCTCTGAAGTAAAACTGAAAATGAAAATAAAACTATCATAGTTTCATTTATAAAATCTTTAAAGGATATTATTCACATAATGGTGATTATGTAAAAATATATTTATGGCTCTCCAATAATTGTTAAATTGTTGTGAGGTGCAGGATTGGCTCTTCCAGGGGTTGGCAAACTTTTAAGAGGGAACATACCCAAAGAGCCGCATGTGGATCCCGAGCCTCAGTTTGCCAACCCCTGCCCTAGGTCATAGCAATCCCAGCTGTAGTGTATTTATCAGATCTACTTGATTACTTTTTCACACAACACTTTAAAATTGACTGATTTCGGATAGAGAAAACAAATGGTTCATGAATTTGTTGAAATAATTACCCTATTATCACCTCTATACCCACAGAGGCTTTATCAGCCTGTTTTATGCATTCAAAAGCCTCTAAACCTTCGATGGTAGACATAAATTGCCCAAGGTATTCTTGTACCAGAAGCCATTTTCTGTGCACAATTAGAGCATTTGTTGTTAGCATCCAACAGTCTTTCTGTAAATGAAGGCTATACCTAGGGCCATCTTAATTGTAAGTTTACACTTTGCCTTGGGTCATGAACACAGGATCTTTCAGACTTTCTATCCAGATGGCTCCCCATTAAACAGATACTTGCGAATAGAGCCAAAAATGGCACCTCTGGCAGATCACTACTGGAGGAGTAAGTGTGTTCCCGTTTCTCTCTGATTGATAGTATCTATTCAGGAAGAGGTCACCTTTCTCAACACTCTGGCCACTTTGGGAGTCACTTAGGAGTACATGAATGACTGCCATGTTCATATGTTTATGGGTGGTATGCTGCAACCACACCTGATGGAGTTTACCGCACAGATGCTGTGTTCTGTCCCTAGATCAAACAGGCCATTCCTGATCAAATATTAGACCCAAGCATCAGATCCATTAGTCAAATTCCAGGCAATCATGTTAGCATTAGAGAATTCCCTGCACAAGAATCAAGCTCAAGTGCACACTATTACAGTTCCTTTGACCAGGACACTGATCTAGCTGTGTCATTTCACCAATTCTTTATCCAAGGTCACCTCCTTTGGCATAAAGAACTCTGGGAATATCTTGACTAACAATACCCAAGTTCAAATCAAGGTCATTCTTCACTCTGCATATTTAAAACTTCAATGTGCAGAGGCTCATTTCTTTGCTCAGAGCAATAAATTGACTGATTTCTGAGACACACACTGAAACTTCAGACCTGATGCTGTTAACCATGTCCCTGTTGTCCCATGTAAGATATAACCATTTAGAAGCCTTTAACCTAAAGGTAAAGGCAAAATTCAAGGGACTTCCCTCCTTTAACATGGCTAACCTATTCACCAATGATATATCCAATACAGGGTTAATATTCAACATTTATTTAAAAACTCATATGACCCAACATCAAAAAAACAAACAGTCCAATTAAAAAATGAGCAGAAGACCTGAATAGATATTTCTCCAAAGAAAACATACAGAAGGCCAATAGACATATGAAAAGATGCTCAATGTCACTAATTATGAAAGAAATGCAAATAAAAACCACAATGAAATATTACTTCACACCTGTCAGAATGGCCATCATCAATAAATCAACAAACAACAAGTGTTGGTGAGAATGTGGAGAAAAGGGAACCCTCATACACTGTTGGTGGGATTGCAAATTGGTGTAGCCACTATGAACAGATGGAGATTCTTCATAATATTAAAAATAGAACTCCCTTATGACCCAGCAATTCCACTTCTAGGTATTTATCCAAAGACACTAATTTGAAAAGACATATGCACCCTAATGTTCACTGCAGCACTAGTCACAATAGCCAAGATATGGAAGCAATCCATTGATAGATTATTCAGCCATAAAAAAAAGAAAAAGAAAAAGAACTCTTACCATTTGCGACATGGATGGACCTAGAGGGTACTATGCTAAATGAAATACATCAAACAGAGAAAGACAAATACCATATGATCTCACTTATATGTGGAATCTAAAGAGTGAGACACACAGAAACAGACTCATAGATACAGAGAACAAGCTGATGGTTGCAGGATGGCAGGGGTGTTGGGGAGCTGAGTGAAAAAGGTGAAGTGATGGGCCAGCTGAGTGGCGCAGTAGTTAAGCGCTGGCTTGGGAAGCCAGCAGCCCCGATTCAGGTCCCACATATGAGGGCCAGCCCTCAAAAAATAAAAAAAATAAATTTTAAAAATTAAAAAATAAAAGGTGAAGTGATTAAGAAGCACAAATTTATAGTTATGACATAGTCAGGGGGATGTAAAGTACAGCATAGGGAATACAGTCAATAATATTTTAATAACTATGTATGGTGCTAGGTGGGTACTATACTAATCAGGGGGATCACTTTGTAAATTATATAAATGTCTAACTACTACACTATACATTTGAAACTAGCATAAAATAATATTGAATGTCAACAATAATTGAAAATAAATTAATTAAAATTTTTTTATTAAATGAGAAATGGTTTTTAAATTTAACTGGAAAAAACAGAAGGAAAACTTCATATAGCAAAAAAACCCTACAATGCCTTGAATATTTCTCAACATGTATTTACACCTCAGGTTTCACTTTCCAAAAGATATTATTTCATTTTAAGAAAATAGTTTACTCACCTAAAGAGGTTTAACAGAAGTAAAAACAGTACAAATGGACACTTATTGTTGATATGGATTCTGTACTTACCAGGATAGGCTGCTTTGTAATCCATGTGGATGCAGGATCTGCCATGGCTGCAGTGTTGTCCTCCTGACCCACTCCTGAGATGTAAGCAGCCTGTCTCTTGCTGGAAAGGGCATGGACCTCTGATTCCTCTTTTATGAAGATGTGAGTGAATAATCCAATCAGAGGATAATTCAGGAGCAACATCCTGTCTCACCTCCATGGGATTTGAGAGATTCTAGACTCTTTACACAAAAACACAAAAAAGTAGGGTTATTGGTACTGACAGATACTGCTGAAGAAAAGCTTAACATATTTGTATGTGAGGGGTGGTATTTGCAGCTGTATCAACATTTTAAATGTGTCCTTTCTCTCCCACTATTTTGACATCTTTGAATACATTCTATATGATTTGACCTTCCTATGTATATACATTTTCAAACAACATTCTTTTAATAGGAAAAATTAGAGACTCTTTAATGTTCATCAATAAAAGAATACCCAAAACATCTATTAACATTGCCATAGAATAAACTGTACAGCTTAAAAAAGTTAATATTTTATGCATTTACATTTCAAGTAATTTCAGTACATTTCATATTATTTCAACTATTTGATTATTTCCCTGTTTTGACCTAACTTGTTAATGGTCATTTAGTCTTTTTACTTGATTTACTTAGAATATTTCATGATTCCCTTGCTCCTTCTAAAAACTTGTTAGTTATATACAAATATTTGTGTAGTTGCATTAATGATTGAATCATGAATTTTACTTAATATAGCTTAATACAAATAATTACTTTTAACACCTCCCCCCAAAAGCTAACATATTAGAACATTTTTAATTGTTTTTACCTTTCCTGACTTTTGTATTACTGCTGTCATACATTTTAATTCTACATCATTTTAATCTCCATGAAACATTTCTAGTGTAATTTCATAAAACAGTATTCTTTAATATTTACCAATATATTATCTTTTCTGTTGCCCTTCATTCTTTTCAGAAGTTCCAGTTTTCAATCTGGAATTATTTTACTTTGGACTAAAGAACTCACTCCAGTATTTTCTCTAACTTAAGTCTGCTAACAATGAAATGTTTCAAAACATTTCAGCTTCTTTCTTAAGGCATCTTTATTTGGGGGCAATATTGCTGCTCAGTATGAAAATCTGCTTTGACAGGAGATTTCTTTAACACAAAAATTGGGGCTCCCAGTCGGGACCCCTCTCATTTCGAGAACTGTAAATTGCTGCTCTAATAAAGCTATCTTCTGCTACAAACTTTACCTCTCTTGTACCTGTTTCCATTCTTCGGCTTCATGAGACTACAATCCCAGCACAAGAAATATCCTACATCAATAGTATCAATATCCTGGGCTGGCCAAGGGGCGCATTGGTTAAGAGCTGGTTTTGGGATGCCAGCGTCCCCGGTTCGGATCCCACATATGAGGGCCAGTGACACTGCCCTCTACAGCTAACAACATCTCCACCTGGAGCTGGGCTGTGCGAGCCCCAGTGACGGTGTAGGCTGCAGCCCCTGCTGCAGTGGGCTGCCATAGGCTACAGTGAGTGGCCAGCAGCCAGCATGAACTGCCAATAGCCACGGTGAGCAACCATCCAGAGGCCGGCGACCGATCTGCCTCATCCGGGAAAGAGCGCAATGACAATACCAACATGGGCCAGTGAAGCAACATCCTCCGCAACTAGACTGAAGAAGAAAAAGACAGCAACTTGTCTGTTCCCCTTCCCCGATTCCCCAATGCTGTTCCCCTCCCCCAATTCCCTAATTAAAAAAAAAATCTTTAAAAAAAAATAGTATCAATATCCTATTTTGAGTCCAGTTGTTTAACATGATGTTTAAATTTAAGCTTTTCATTACTTTTTCATGTAGCAAATGCAAGGTGTGTGTGTGTGTGTGTGTGTGTGTGTATAATATATATTTTTTTACTTTCTACCACGTTAACTGAAAAGGAGAGGGGCATATTTAATATAAAAACAGAAGATATATCCTGAGATTTCCCAAAAATTTCTTAATGTCCTGCAGATGTAGGCACTTGTTTCATAGTAAATAATGGAATACCATTTTTGAAGAAATGGTTACTGTTCCTTTGAATCCTGTGCTTCCTCCAAGACAAGAAGCTGTGACTAAGTTGTTCAACATAGCATTACAGTGAAAGTCTTTCTAACTCTACTTTTCCTTAAAAAACAAACAAACAGGGCCAGCCGAGTGGCGCGGTGGTTAAGCGCTGTCTTGGGAAGCCAGCGGCCCCGGTTCGGGTCCCACATATGAGAGCCAGTGACACTGCCCTCAAAACAAACAAACAAACAAACAAACAACAACAAAAAAAACCGCTTAAAAATTGTCTCCATTAATGTCTATCTTATTTTACTTATATGATATCAACAGTCAACCATTTTCTTGCTTATTTGGCCTCAGTATTCTCTAGCATCTTTCTCATTATCTTTGGCTTTGAGATAGTGGTTGTAACTGGCTATTCTTTTTCCTGTATTGACTTTGCTTAGGGGATGTTGGGTTAATTAAATCTGCGAGTTGATGTCTTTCATCAGTTTGGAATATGCTTGTGTATTTTCACTTTTGATATCATTTCCTCCCCAAGTTCTCACTGCTTCCTTTTGATCACATCCCACTTGTCCTTTAATTCTGTCCTGAGTTTTCCTCTATGATTCACCCTGTGCTTTTGTTGGGATATTTTTTCTAAACTGTTTTTCGGTTAAGAAACCTATCCTTTTGCTGGATTTAATCTTGTCTTAATTTCTTATGTTTCAAATTTCAGATCTAAATATAAAACAATAGCTTTGATTTTAAAATATAGAAAAGCAGCTTCAAAATTGGTGAGAAATTTTTTCTTACGATGCAATAAAACTTAAAATGGAAGAGATAACATTATACTTTGGCTCATATTAAATATATTAGAACCTACAGTTCATCAAAATTCACCAATAAGAGAAGCATAGGAAAACCATAGAGTGGGATAGGAGAATTTGCATTATAGAGCTGATAAAGTACATCAAGCCAGAAAATATAATTTTGTCAAAAAAAAAAACATATTCTGTGGAATCTAAAGAACTGAATAAACGAGCAATGTAAACACAAATAGTCTTAGAGACACAAAGGAAAAACTGATGAGGGCTAGATGGGATGAGGATGGGCATGAGGGAGAAGAGGAAGGGACGAGGCAACATAAACTGATAACTACAATACTACTGCAGAGACAGAAGAGACAGTTTAGGGAATATAATCAATAAGGTTGTAAACTTTTTTTTTTTTTTTAGGGGAACAGAAGGACGCATGTCTTTTTAGGGAGACCACTTCATGGACGGTGTAGTGGTCTTACCACTGCACTGTACATCTGAAGCTGCCGCTGAATAATATTATATGTCAACTATAATTTAACACATATATAGTCATGGGATATGGAATATAGTGTGGGGATATAGTCAATGGAATTGTAATAGTTATGTATGATATCGGGGGTCGGGGGCAGGATGGGGGAGGGCAGAGTCACTTTGTAAGGGGTGAAAAAAATAACTATTGCATTGTTTTGTACATCTGTAACTAAATAATAATAATAATAATAATAATAATAATAATAATAATAAAGTTTTAAAAAAATGTAGGGAAAAACTCCATGGCCTTAATAAAGGCAGCTACTGTTCTGGCTTACGACAAACATAATGGAGGCTATTTATTAACTAGTTATGATGTACCATTGCTATAGACACACTGTCTCACTTTATCTTCTTGATCCCTATAGGAGCTAGATCAAAACAGAGCTAATATTTACTAAACACACACCATGTTCCACAAATTTTTACGTGTGTTATTTATCTTTCTCAATTCTCATAATATGATCATAATATTAGCCCTGTGTTAAAGATTATAAAACTGAGGATTAGAATGTTTAACTAACATTGACAGGAAAAATATGGAAGCAAGATTTGAACGGAGACTTGTTTAACTCTAGTGCTCATGTACTTAACAGATATACTAACTAAAACAATATAATAAATGTAACTCATTCTTAAAAAAAATAAAAAATACATATTCAAAACCCAATAGAAAAATGGGAAAGAAAAAAACCATCTTGAATAGGCACTACACAGAAGAGGATAAACAAATGGAAATAATAATGTAAAAAAATATATTTAACCTCTTTAACTTTAGGGAAATGCTAACAAAAATCGTAATAAGATCCTATTACATACACATGACTTTGGGGCAAGAGCCAGAAGTTGCACAGTGCCAGATCCGGTGAATAAGATCGATGAGGACACACTGTAATGATTTTATTTGACAGAAATTGCTGTATACCAGAAGCAATGTGTTACATGGAAGTTGTTGTGATGGAGGATGATTTACAGTACACTTTAAAATACACCATTTCTCAACCATAGCTTGCACCCAACTGACTGCACCAAACAAGTTGAAACTTGTCACACAGTGTTCCAAAGGTTGAACGTGCCGCTTCCCATATTGAAGATCCCTGCCTTTGTGTTGGATGGCACTTGGCAGCAGCATTCACCAATTTTGTGATCACAATGGAAAGGCTCCATGTCACACATCACTTCTGGTATGGCAATTTCTGTCAAATAAAAACATTGCGGGCTGGCAGAGTGGCTCAGTTTGTTAAGAGCGCAAGCTCTGAGCAATAGGTTCCCAGTTCAATTCCCACATGAGCTGCGCCCGAGCTGAGCTGCCACTGAGCTGCCAACAGGTGTCAGGATGGCTTAGCTGGTGATAGCACATGCTCCTAACAACAAGGTTGTTGGTTCAACTCCCACATGGGATGGTGGGCTATGCCCACCCACAACTAAGATTGAACATGGCACCTTGAGCTGAGCAGCTGTGAGCTGCCACGGGAGGTTATATGGCGACTGGACGTGGAGCTGAGCTAGCTGAGACATCCACAACTAAGATTGAAGGACAACTTGGCTGTTCCCCTTCACCAATTCCCGAATAAAATCTTTTTTAAAAAAAATACATAAAACAGGGCCAGCCAAGTGGCGCATTGGTTAAGAGATGGCTTGGGACGCTAGCAGCCCCGGTTTGGATCCCTCATATGAGGGCCAGTGACACTGCCCTCTACAGATAAGATGGTGAACAACAGCTCCACCAGGAGCTGGGTTGCACAAGTCCTGACGACAGTGTAGGCTGCAGCACCTGCTGCAGTGGGATGCCATAGGCTACAGTGAGTGGCCGGCAGCCAGCATGAGCAGCCAGCAGCCGGCGTGAGCTGCCGAGAGCTGCCGTGAGCGGCCATCCAGAGGCCGGCAACCGTTCTGCCTCACCTCGGAAGGGCACAATGATGATACCAACATGGGCCAGTGAAGCAATGTCCTCCACAACTAGACTGAAGAACAAAAAAGAAACAAACAAAATACAAAAAACAAACAAATAAATTTTTAAAAATTATGGTGTGTCCTCATCCACCTTATTCACCGGATCTGGCACCATGAAACTTCTGGCTCTTCCCCAAAGTCAAAATGATCATGAAAAGTAAATATTTTGAATCAATTCAGGACATCGAGACACCCACAACAGAGCAACTAAAGACACTCATGAAAGAGTACTTCCAGAACTGCTTCAGAAAATGGCAAGAACAATAGGATAAGTGTGTTTGAAGCAAGGGGGAGTATTTTGAGGGAAATTAGTGGCAATGTGTCTTTTACTGTAATAATACTTTTTTTTTAAATTTAAAGATCACTGTATGTTTTGATCACACCTCGTAGCTCCACAATGGAAACTAATCAAATGGTCTTCAGCAGGAGAGTGACAAATCCTATGCTCTCTGTACCCAGTGGAACTCCACACAGCAATCAGAATTCACAAATAATAACCGATACAATATTAAGGAGTCACCCTACAAAGCTAATAGTAATCCACTCCCAACACAGTGAATGAATCCACATCAACACTGCATGGTTCCCTTCCATGCATGTAAAACACTAAAACTGGCAAAGCTCTGTGATCCTGGTACAGCAGAGGCGGCCCTTTTGGTAGCCAGAGCAAGATGGCAGCAGAAAGCACATCCGAGAGGAAGCCGATACTCTGTTAATTAACTTCAGTGCTGGCAAATGAGGTGTTAGTTTATGGAAGTTCATGGTGATGTGTCTGACTTGTACTTTTCTCTATATAAGTTATATTTCAATAGTAATTTAGAAAAAAAAAGCCTAAGGTAGAAGTATATACCATGATCTACCATGCATCTGTCAGCAAACAATATTTTTAAGCATAAAGGAAGAGCAGAATCATGTCTATGATGATAATTATGTATTTGTTAAAAATTTGCAATTACATACATTTAAATTAAGGATAAGAAAAGTTTTAGTTGGCTACCTTACCAGAATATATGTTAAAGTTTGGAAAGGAATATGTGAAATAGGAGGATTGAAACACAGATGTTACATTTGATTATACATACTTGTCTTTCTGGAATACTTCATGGACTCTATGCTTACATGAAATTACACGGCTAACTGTAGTTTAAAAAAAATGTGTGTACTGTACTAAAAAACGTATATTTCAAGTGATTCACTTCTACCAATACCTTACAGCATTTTTAAAGCTGATTTACAACATTTTTATTCCTTAGGGTACTTATTAACAAATATTTCATAGAAACTGTTATTTGATCTTCGCAAATCCCCCTGAGCTCCATGGTATGAGTAACCCTAGTCTGTGGATCACTGAACAATTCAGGATGATTATGCCATGTCTTCTGGCTAATACACCAATTATCTCTCCCATACACTCTACTAATATTTACCTAATGAGTTTTTCTACTTCCATGCAATATAATCATGCTGCACAATGCAAATATTCCTTAAAGATATAAACAAAACACTACAAGTATAATTAATTATTCCCTTCTCAATATTCCCTTCTCAACTTCAGATATACTGATTACTAACACCTAATGCAAAAATGCAACTCCTTTTCTTTATATTCACAAGTCTGGTTAGCATTTATCAGGTTTCACTATACAGCCTCCCCAGGCAATCCCAAGAATGCAAAGGCTGTGTTTTCAACCAGCAAGAATGGTAAGGGGAGACTCCTCTCTGGCCTCAGGCAGCTAAAGAGGGAGCACAAGATGAGCCTGCCCAGAGACTCCCCCAACTTCACGGGAGATAAGCGGAGTAAAGCAGAAGATGGAATTCCTTAGATAATATCTGTGCTGGTTCTGATAATCTAAAGAACTCTGCATCGTGGCTGTGAGAATCCAGGGGGCAGTGATGGACAAGCAGCAACAAACATTACTGGATTCGGAGGGCCCCAGAAGCCCACTTACCCAGGGGGTTTTCTCACAGCTCCCTCTCACAGCTCCCTCCGCCTCTTTCATGTGGGAGTGAGGCAGGATAGCCTAGGAAACTGACAACTCCCTTCAGGGTACAAGTGGGGTGCCTCACTGTTACACAAGTAACAAGTGAATGTATCTAGTACCTACAGCTGGAGAAAAACAAAAACCAGTTTCTTCCAGCTAGGCCAATGCCTAGGACCAGGACCTGACCTTTAGTTAATTATGATGCCATTATTATCTCATTTGCATTGTGGTTACTGGGTCTCCTGTCATGCATCTGACACCATGACAATTCTGGAGGAACCAAATAAATAAAAAGTGGGAAAAGGAGGGTACTGCCCAGGGGGAGGAAATGAATGAACCACATCAATGGGGCATCACCGACTCCCTGCCCAGGGAGGAATAAAATCTCCTGATGATGATTTCCTCGGGCATGACTCAGTTCTCTGAGTTTGCCTTATTTTCCTCTCAAGTGTCTACTTTAATTTTAAATAAATCACTTTCATTTTCCTGCATCTATCTCACTGTTGAATTCTTTCATGCTTGGAGACAAGAACCCAGTCACCGAGGCTCCTGATTGAGTCCTCTCTTGGACATACCCGTGAGCCTCCTGTGACAGGAGAATATCTGCTGTGTTCTGCATTCATGGTACTTACTTTCTGAACTCCAAACCTGTTCTCCAGAATTCCTCTTCACTCCAAAAGCAGCCCCAACGCCTGGGCGTATGTTTCACTCAGAGGTAAAACCGAGTCTGTGACTGTTGCAGACCAATACCCCGGAGGAAATGGGGGAATCCAGAGTTAGCATCTGGCATCACCAGATTTCAATTATGATTAAAGTCAGGCAATTCTACTTGTTCCCAGCCTGAGTTTACATTGGAATCATCTGGAGAATTTTAAACACTAATGGATGTGTCCAGACCCAGAAATTCTTACCTGCTTATGTGGGGGTCAGCCTGGTGTACAGGAATTTCCCAATTCCCCAGAATCTAAAGGACAGCCAACTGTGTCCTCTAGCTGTTTTGAAGGCTGTGGTTCTCGACCTTGGTTTGCAGGAAACACACCAAGGGTTCTTTTAATACTGCGAGGCCTGGGCACATTCTCGCCAAGTGTGTCACAATGGCTGTGGAAGGAGCCAGGACATCAGAATTTATTTTGTAAGAATTCCAAGATTTTTGACTGTAAGTTCAGATGAAGGATCTCTCATTTCAAAGTTTCTCAGAATTTGCTGCACATTATAATTACATGATAAAATTAAAATGGATTGATGATGTCTGAATCCCAGGCAAGATCAACTGTGTATATTAGGGGTTCGGGGTGGAGAAGACAACAGTACTTTGAAATTTACCAAGATGATTTAAATATGCAAATTGTGTCTATGACAGCATTAGGTTGGAGAAAGGTACAGAAATGATGAATTAAATTACTCTGTGGATCACCTGGTATGAATAGCTCCCTGAGATTAGTGACTTCAGAGATGGAGAAGCAAGTAGAATCAAATGGTCTGAAAGACATGAGGAATTCAAAGAATGTGGAATGAAGTGATTTTGTTTGTTTGTTTGTTTGTTTTTAGAATACAAGACAGCTTAAAGAAGACAATAAAAATCACTAAATTCTTAGGTAGTGTTTACCTCTACATGCATTGAGAGTAACAAGGGATCAGAAACAAATGCTCAAAGGGACTTATTTATATCTGCAATGTTTAATTTTTTAAGCATTGTAACAAGAACATTGAACTGAGTATACTATTTATATTAAAATTTTGTTCTTAAATTTAAAAAAAAAAATCTATGAAAGGAGAGATTAGAGAAAAAAACAACACCCAAGTACCCATCATCTTACCTCAAAATTTATCAACCCATAAACGATTTGGATTCCATTCCAATAAAATAAAATTAAAATAAGTCCTTCCTATAATCAACTATTTAGTCAGTTTCCAAATTTCCAGTTATCTCGTTTGTTCATTTTCCTGGTTAAACATTGCGTTTGATTTAGGATCTCTATAAAAATCCATAATTTCCAACTGGTTGATCTGTATCTGAAGTCTCAATCTCTGTAGCCCATCCATGTTGGAATGGGAGAGAAGGATGGGGCGTATGTGTGTGTGTGAATTATTTCTAGATGGAATGGGCTTGTATGTCTTCCAGAGCTTAATATACTTTGGATTTTACTTATTGCAACTCCATGATGTTTAGTCTTGTGTCTATTGTTCCAGGGGCTTTACATTTGCAAGTAAAGGCTTGATCATGTTCGTATTGTGTTTCAAGGGCAGAAAGCTCAGTCATTATCAATTCCATGCCATTACCTTTCATCCTCCTTTCAGAATGTTACTGCCTTCTCCCCTGTCACAGTCAACTACACATGCTGCCACTCCTTAATCTACCTCATTGAGACAAGAAAAAATGAAACACAACAAATCAAAGTGTACTGAGTTGAGCTCAAGGTGTGATTGGGAGGGACAGAAAGAGCTGAACTAAAGCAGTGAAAATCAGAGAAACAGAGGCCTACCAGAGAGGTCCAAAACAACCAACTGAGCCAAAGTGGAAGGGAGAAGCAGAGGGAGCTAAGATAGGGGAGGAGGAGAGACAAGGAACGGTAGAAACCCAGCCTACCCAAAAAGCTTCCAGAAGTGGCAGATAGCACATTGCATTCAGACTTCTTCTATATGCAATGGCCCTTCCTACCCTTTTTCCCCCATGAAGCTTTCTCCTCACCTGTCACTATTCCTGGTTTATGGGTCTGTTGTTGTGTGCCCTGTTCTCCATCTCTTGCCCCAGGCAGCTACCAGTAACATATGTCTTTAAATCTTTCAGCAAAAAATGACACCATCTGGAAAGTCACTCCAGCACAAGTAGGAGAAATAAAGGTCAGCTTGTGTTCTGGTGCCTCTGGGAACCAACAGAGAGGTCACTGCCATCCAGTCACACAATCGCCCTATATTAAGAATAAGGTCAGGCCGGCCTAGTGGGGCGTTGGTTAAGAGTTGGCTTGGGACGCCAGCTCTGAGCAGCAGGGCCCCGGTTCAGTTCCCACATTAGGACAGTGATGCTGTGCCCTCTATAGCTAAGATGGTGAACAACAACTCAACCTGGAGCTGGGCTGCTGGGAGTCACCAGCAATGGCGTAGGCTACAGCGGAGCTGCAGTGGGCTGCCATAAGCTGCCATGAGCAGTCGTCCAGAGGCCAGCAACCGATCTGCCTCACCCAGGAAGAGCGCAATGATAATACCAACATGGGCCAGTGAGACTATGTCCTCCACAACTAGACTGAAGAACAAAAAGGACAACAACTTGTCGGTTTGTCTGTTTCCCTTCCCCAATTCCCCAACGCTGTTCCCTCCCCCAATTCCCCAATAAAATCTTAAAAAAAAAAAAATAATGTCAATGTGTGTCTCCCTGGTTCCAGGGGGAGACACACAAGGAATCTGGGCTCCTGTCCTGACAGCCACACTGTGTGCTGGGGAATGGCAGTTTGTAGGTATTAAACCAAAATGCCACACAGCTTTCCTACCCAGTCAGCTACCTTTTTTTTTTCCAACAGTCACTGCCCTAGATGCCATACACTTTTTATTCTATTCCACAGTTTTGAAGCAAGTGTTCTGTTCATTTTGTCCAGATTAATGGTTGCTTCAGTGGAGAATGATTCTTTGAGCTCCCTACTCTGCCGCTGTTGTTAACATGACTGGAAAAATATTTTGATATATCAATTATTCTTTATTCTCCCTCATGATTTTTTGTTTGTTTGGTGTTCAAAAATTCTTATTTCACTTTGTAAGATTTTTCCTTTGTATGAATATAAAAAATAACACCACAATTTAAACATTTATATTATTTTACCTTCACTAATTGAATCAGGTACTTTTGAGGAAAACAACCCCTGCGATGTTGCTATCACTCAGATCTGACTGGGCCACTGTATACTTTGTACAGATGATGCCCTCTACAGCTAAGATGGTGAACAACAGCTCGACCTGGAGCTAGGCTACCAGGAGTCACCGGCAACGACATAGGCTGCAATGAAGCTGCAGTGAGCTGCCATGAGCTACCGTGAGTGGCTAGCAGCCAGCGTGAGCGGCCAGCAGCTGGTGTGAGCTGCCAAGAGCTGCAGTGAGCAGCCATCCAGTGGCCAGCGACTGATCTGCCTCATCCCGGAAAAGTGCAATGATCACAATACCAACATGGGCCAGTGAAGCGATGTTCTCCACAACTAGACTGAAGAACAAAAAGGACAGCAACTTGTCTGTTCCCCTTCCCCAATTTCCCAATGCTGTTCCCCTCCCCCAATTCCCCAATAAAATCTTTTTTAAAAATAAATAAATAAATAATGTGACAGACTATTGGAAGAGGGAAGGAAAGATTAATGAGGGAAGAAGTCAACTCACGTTAACGGGACTTGAGGAGTAGGCACAGACACACGCAGTATTCAAATGAAGGGGCAGGTCTTGTTCTGACCATCACCACACCCACCCACCCACTATGCTGTCCTCCCAGGTGGGTCAAACAGTGTCAGCTGCTTCTGCATTGTGACCTCATACAGCCCCACTTCCAGGTCTCACAGGTAAGAGCCCTGTGTATACCCAACTCCACCTCCTGTTCCATAAAGGGTCCTGGGCCTAGACCCTGTAGGACCTGAGAGGGCCATGTGACACCCCCTGTCCCAGGACACTGGGGTGTGGGGATATGCAGATTAACTCACACTGAAGAGTTAGAACCCCCTAGTCCTGGGGTGGAGTCAGTCCCACATCCAAGCTGTGGGCTCTGGGAGGGAGCCATCATGTTAAACCCAGAGACCTTCATCAAGAGGCACAGGTCACAGCTCTTCACCTCAGATTAATCTACACTTCTGTTTCTCACTTTGACCCTCTGAAACCAGGCTTCCTTCCACCTCTGCTAGAACTGCTCTATCAGAAATTCAAAGAAGTCCAGAAAATGCCCTATCATTCCAAACTCACAGCACTCCTTTTCCATCTTGACCTAGT
This sequence comes from Aselliscus stoliczkanus, assembly GCA_033961575.1. Taxonomy (NCBI): domain Eukaryota; kingdom Metazoa; phylum Chordata; class Mammalia; order Chiroptera; family Hipposideridae; genus Aselliscus; species Aselliscus stoliczkanus. The sequence continues at coordinate 9,717,818 of CM066735.1, read as the reverse complement.
GAAAGAGTCCCCCATCTCATGTCTGCAACTTGACACTTTTTTCCACCAAATATTGTTCATGGCATTTGACTGAATAACTACAATATGCCAAGGCTGAGCAGATGACAAGTTCCCTTGACTTGGGACTGAGTGTCAGGGAGAAGGCGATAAGCCTGCTGCCATGGTTCTCTCCATGTAAAATGTTCCCAAATAACATTTCCTTCTTAGGATTCTAAGGTTAACACCATTAAAGACTCGCTCAGGTAATTTTTAGGTAACAGATAAGGATGTAACAGGTGGCATAAGTGCTAATTAAATTATATAAAAATGTCTTTTTTTTTTTGAGGGCAGTGCCACTGGCCCTCATATGTGGGACCTGAACCAGGGCCGCTGGCTTTCCAAGCCAGCGCTTAACCACTGTGCCACTCAGCCAGCCCTAAAAATGTCTTATTTTGAGTTACGATTTGGAAAAAAAAAATTATATATATATTTTATGTTAGAATGAGATGTAAAAGCAAGCTCAATAAAATTGGAATTTATGGAATCAAATTAATTTACCATTAAAAAAATTATCTCTAAAGTAGGTGTCATCTTTCCTTGAGTGTAAATATTATAAGAAAAGATTTTGGCTAAACACACTAAACCATTCCTCAGGCTAAGTTACCTCTGTAGAATTCACCATACAGTGAATAAAAATCATGGTAAAGAGAGAGGTGTACAAAGACAAGATCTCCTTTCTTGTCACATGAAACCCAATCTCTCATCCACAAAACCATATACTCTTCATATTTTTGTCTCTAAAAAGAGTTTAATAAAATACAGTTTTAATATAACAAAGCATCACAGTCCAGAGCAAGAAACTCATGTTAAAGGAGGCAGGTAATGGTTAAGAGCTGGCTTGGGATGCCAGCGGCCCTGGTTCGGATCCCAGGTATGAGGGCCAGTGTCACTGCCCTCAAACAAAAAAAAAAAAGAAGGCAGGTAAAACTGAGCACAGTCTCATGGTGGATAAACCACTTCCCGAGGGCCACACAACTCAGCTTCTTCAGCACAACCTTCTGCTATTTTTCATTCAGTTTTTACAACATCCTTCTTGGCTACTGGCTCTCTGCCTCCCTGGCCAGCCTGTCTGCCCTCAAGGCCACAGCCAGTCTCTCTCTTGCTTTTTTCATTTTCTGGGTCTGTCTCTGGATATCTCGTTGGCTGCGAAGAAGCTGTGGGAGACAGAGACCAGCTCCTGAGATCATCTCTGCCCAGTCTGAAGACTGTGCAGTGGTGGGCTCAGGGCTGGTGTGGAGAAACCCAGCACAAGTGCTGCCCGGTGCAATTATTTTTATCATGTCTGTGATATCCAAAGGACTCAGAAGATCTTCACTGCTGCGGGCCTGGAATCCCTGCAATCTCCTGTACGTACAGACTTGCTGGGCTTCTCCAGAGTCTCCTGTCGCCTGCTCTGGACCTTCTTGCCAGGATGGGAAGTTATCCTTGTGACTGGCCTGTTGAAAATGCAGCTGGTCAGCCTCATAGGAAGTGCAGACCTTTCAGTGTCTCCGCTTGGTGTTCGCTAAATAGACTTGTCTTTCCTTCTCTAAAGTCTGCGGCATCCTATTTCTTTTGAGCGTCTCCTTTTTAAACAAAAGGAAATGTGAAATTGGCATCATGGGAGATGAAGCCTTGAAGTTCATTTGGATCTTCCACCCTCCTCTCTCCCCGGAGAAATATGTCTCAGATTGCGCTGCAAGTCAGTCATCTGGAGGTTGTCAAAACTCAGTTATCAGAACCTCAACCCAAGTAGACCTGGAGTGGGGCCAAGAATTTGCATTTCTAAGAGTTCCCTGATGCTGCTGATGCTGCTAACACAGGCAGCACACATTGAGATCCCAATCCTGGGACACAAAGCACATATGAGTCAAGGACAGAAAGCTCAAGGTCAATACCCAGCATCAATTCCAGACTGTTTCCCTCCACCATCCTTGTCAATATCAACTACCGCATGCTGATTCCCCTAACCCACTGTCCTTTGGGCACAGGGATCACAGCTTTCATTGTTTTCCAAGTCTTCAGGTGTTGCTTCACCTCTTTTTTACTATGTTTCAGGACACACCTAGTTTCCATACTCCTTTAGTGCCTCATCTCCAGCAAAATCAGGTACCTTTCACCCCTAGATACTCACTTCCACTTGCACACCCAAGTCCCATCCTTATTCACATATCTCTGGTTCATAAATAAATAACTCAGAAACACTATAGTCCCATCACAGCATCTTTTTTACACAAATACCTCCACTGTAAATAACCATTTTTACTCCCCTCTCTTCCTTCTCTCTCTCCTACTCCTCCCTCTTAATCTTGTCTCCTCTGTCTGACTTAACACAACAATTGATACTTCTTATAAATCAATCCTGCTTTCACATTTGTTCTACATCCACACCCTTTCTAGGCAATTCCATCCATTTCCATGACTTCAAATACTATTTTAATGAACTGGGAATTCCCATAGGATCAGCACAATCTGACTTCAACACTAAGACCCAATATCCATCCACCTGTCCACTCACCACATCAGTGATGATATTTATGACTCAACTCACAATGCCCAGGTGCTATGTTGAACCAACTAGTTTCCCAAATAATTCATCACCATCTCAATGTCTCCTAAAGTCAATTGTTTGTGCTAACACCCTACCACCCCACACTCATATCAATGATCCATCTATCTACCATCCTGAATCCATGTAAAGATTCTGAAATTTTGAATAATTCTTGGTTATATTTCAGACTTCCTACAAAATACCATTTCCACAGAATGACCTTTCCTGATCCAGCAGTCAAAATTAATATTACATTCTTTGTGTTTATTTTTCAATTTTTATTTTTATGTGTATTATTACCTATTTGTTTCACATTATTTTTCTCATTAAATTGGATACTCCATGTCTAATGTGTATTTTAATGTTTATCATTACCACATTCTCTTATTGGTCTGCCCTCAGATGATGCTCAGACATATTTATTGAAAGAAACTATTTGAACTCCCAAAACCACTTTTAAATATTTCAAACAAATTCACTCAACCACAATTGTACAATGACATAATCTCTTGAAGGTTATCACTGCCTAAGATTTCAAATCCTTGCCCTCTGTAATCCGTTATAAAACTCTGGTCACAATGATCTACATATTTAAAATGTAAACCTAATTAGTGTACTTTTCCTTTTAAATTCCTCATGTCTTCAGAAGGTGTTTTTTTTAAACAGGGAACCAAAATCTCATTTTATTCTTGTTGTGCTGCCATAATTATTACTACTACCCCTTTCATTACTGAAAATGCTCCAGTTTAGAGGGAAAGTTATTTGGTCCTCCCATTAACAGAACATCTATTATATGCCAAGTTGTATATAAAACCTGTGATTCAGAATGTAACTTAACAAAACTGGTGCCCCTGTTTATTTTAATCTGAGTGAGAGGAGTTAATAGACCAATGAGTGTCTAATGTAGTGTTAGGTATAAGTAAGTGATGTGAGAAACAGTAAGGCCAACACAGAGACAGAGAAAGAGGGAGGGATGGAGTAAGAGAGGTTAGGTGGGATAAAGAGAGAAAGGGAACAACTACAATTATTGATGATGAAGAGATCAGGGAAGAACTAACTGATGACATAATATTTGATTACAGAACTGAGTTAAAAAACAAAAAAAGAAGATACCAAGCACATTGTAGGTAAAAAATCTTCCAGAGAGGGGAACAATTTAAACAGTGCAGAGCCAGCCAAATATTATTTCCAATTTTTAGTGATAGTGTTAGTTAAAAAAAGAATAAACAAAAACATCTGACCAATTATCCCTAGAAATCTTCATATACAACAAAAGTACAATATCCTGAAAATTACTTAACAAGTATTAACATTTTATTGAAATAAGATACCTTCTTGTTTTAAGAGCTATTGTCTATTAATTTAAAGCAGTAAGACAGAAGAAAAAAAAGTATATAAATTGACATTTGCTGTCGATATGGATTCTGTACTCACCGGGAAATGCTGGTTTGTAATCCAGGTTGGTGCAGGTTCCCGCCTGGCTGCAGCGTTGTCTTGCTGACCCACTCCTGAGATGCAAACAGCCTGTGGTTTCCTGGAAAATGCAGTGACTTCCTCCTCTGATTCCCCTTTTTTAGCCAAAGGGAGTGGATAATTCAATCAGCAGCTAATGCAGAGGTGACATCCTGTCTCATGTCAATGGGATTTGATAGACTCCTAAGTCTTTATACAGAAACACAAAAATATGGGGCTATTGACACTGTCTAATTAATTTTACTTAAAAAAGTTAATACACTTGTGGAAGGGGGTGTATTTGCAGTTTCTATCAACATTTTAATTTTATTTTTCTATCCCACTATGGCTACATTCTATAAAAATGGGAATAGAAGTTTCTATGCACAAACATGTCCACAAAATTTGTTTTAATAGGAAAAAAAATAGACTGTTAAAACATTTGTCAATAAATAATGTCCAAAATATTTATTAACGATTCTATAGAGGCAATGAACACTGACATTCTAATCAGTTACAAGATCTTGGCCATAATTACACTAATAGGATTCAGTATCAATTCTTTTGACCTCCCAACAAGTTAAACTGTTCATATTTCACATATTTATGTACAACTCTATAGAATTTTTAAAATATTCTTGAATAAAGAGTCTTTTCAGAGTAATAAAAAAAAACACAATTCTATAGAACCTATCACACAGCCATTAAAAATAAATTAATGTGGACTTCCAGTAAAATGGCACAATAGCACAGATGCTGTGCTAACTGCCTCCCAGGATCACACCAAAATTACAAGCAAATTATACAGCATTCAACCAAGGAGGTCCCCGAAACACTGGAAGAACAGAACCACTAAACGAAGAACTTAAAGGGGAAGCCGTGAAGAACTTAAAGAGGAAGCCGCGTCGGGTCTGGTAGGATGGGCAGAGACGAGAGAGGGCGAACCCCATGAGGGAGGTCCCAGCTGTGGAGAGGCTTCTCCGGTTGGGGGAGAGACCCTCCGGCCACACACCAAGCTCACCAGCCCAGAGCTCCTTTGCCGGGAAGAGAAGTTCTAAGATGGCTGGCAGTAAATTAGTGAGGACTCTCTTTGCTCAGCTCGGTGAGGCTAAGAGCGGCTGGAGAGTCAGTGGGGCCGGCACCCGGGCTTGTTCGCTGGTGAACACTTACCTGGTTCCTGGTGGAGGGAGTGGCTGTGTGAGCCGGCAGCCTGCGGGGATGGACTGAACTGAGCACCTTTGGTGCAAAAGCTGGAGGTTTTTGGACTGTTGTTCCCGTGGTGCGGAGCCTGCACACGAGCGGTGTAGGGAGGACGCCATTTTGTCGGGCTTGGGCCCTCCCACGGAGCATCAGGTCCAAGACCTCATTGGTCTGGTGGAATTGGTGCAGAAGTATGTGCGCGCGCGCGCGCACGCACGCGCGCCTGCGGCCTTGGATTCCCACCCTCTGCAGGGCTTGTGCTGCGTTGCCAGGGAAACGCCTAGTGGGAGTGATCCGGCTCCAACAGGCTGCTCACTGAGACGCGGGAGTGCACGAGCCGCCTCGGGTCCCTGCTCTCCGCACTCCGCTTGCAGAGTTGCCAGGCTGGTGATTGGTTGTCAGGCTGCTCGGCCTGATCTGCAAGTGGCGGATTGGGACAGGCTGAGACTGGGAGTTTTCCTGGGAGTGGTGGGCCGTGAGCTGTGTGCCTGCGTGATCCAGCCAGGGCTCTCCTGGTGATCTAGCTAATACATCAAAGCAATCCCAGAGCAACAGCCAGAATGGGGAAACAAAGAAACATGTCACAAGTAAAAGATCAGAAGAAACCTCCAGAAATGGAACCAAATGAAACAGAGGGATCCAACCTTTCAGAGAAACAGTTTAGAACACTGATGATAAGAATGTTTAAGGAACTTAGCGAGGACATAAAGAAGGATAGGGAAACCATAAAAAACAACCTGTTAGAACTAAAGAATACAATAACTGAAATGAAGAACACACTCAAAGAAATCACCAGTACAGTAGATGAAGCAGAGGAGCAGATCAGCGATTTGGAAGATAAAATAGCAGAACTCACCCAGTTGGCACAGCAAAAAGACCAAAGAATAAAAAACAATGAAAATAGTTTAAGAGCCCTATGGGACAAGGTGAAGAGCAACCACCTTCGTATCATAGGGATACCAGAAGGAGAAGAGAAGAAGCAAGGGGTCGAAAATGTATCTGAAAAAATAATGACTGAAAACTTCCCTACCCTGGTGAAGGAAATCAACATACATGCTCAGGAAGTGCAGAGGGTTCCAAACAAGCTGAACCCAAACAGGTCCACACCAAGACACATCATAGTTAAAATGGCAAAGGTTAAAGACAGAGACAGAATCCTAGAGGCTGCAAGAGAAAGACAGCAGGTTACATACAAAGGAATTCCTGTTAGACTAACAGCTGACTTGTCTACAGAAACTTTGCAGGCCAGAAGGGAGTGGCAGGAGATATTCAAAGTGACACAAAATAAAGGCCTACAACCAAGATTGCTCTACCCAGCACGGCTATCACTTAAAATTGAAGGAGAAATAAAGAACTTCTCAGAAAAGAAGGAATTCATTACCACCAAGCCAGCATTGCAAGAAATGTTAAAAGAGCTTTTTTAAACAAAAGAAAGGGGTAAACAAGCTAACCCAGAGAGACAATTTAAGAAGATTGAAATCATATCAAGCAGATATAAAGGAAAAACTGATGGTTGCTGGCTGGCAGGGAGTGGGGAAGAGGGAGAGGGGGAAGGTTTTGGACAGTGTAGGTGGGACTACAATGTTGCCGCAGGGATATGGGGACAGTTCTGGGAATGTAATTGATAATGTTGTGAAGAGACTATTATGTTGCGAGAAATAATTCAGTCGGAGAAGGACAGGTACCATGTGATCTCACTTGTGTGTGGAGTCTGAAGAGCTGAGTGAACGATCAAAGTAAACAGACTCGTAGATGTAGAGGAAAAACTGAGGGTTGCTAGTTGGGAGGGGGGTGGGGATGGGGGGAAGGGGAAGGGATTAGACAGCATAAATAGACAACTACAATATTGCCACAGGGATATGAAACACAGTTCGGGGAATATAATAATGTTGTAAAAATTTTGTGGCGTGTCAGATAGACACATGTCTTGTTAGGGAGACCACTTCATGGATGGAGTAGAGGCTTGATCACTGCACTGTACACCTGAAGCTGATGTTGTATAGTATTGTATGCCAACTGCAACTGAATATGTGGATGGTCATGGGATGTGGAGTATACTGTGGAGGGGAGTCAGGGGAGTTGTGATGGATATGTATGATATGGGGGGGAGTGGGGTGGCGAGCTGGGGGAGGGGGGTTTTCACTTTGGGGGGTAAAGAGTATAACTATTGCATTGTGTTGTACACCTGAAACTAATAAAAAATTAATTAATTAATTAATTAATATTTTGTACATTTGCATTTCACCTAATTAGCAGTAAATCTGAGATTATTTCAACTATCTTACTCTTTCCCTTCCCTTTGACCTACTAGTATTTATGTTCCTTTACTGTCTATTTCACTGACTTTGATGTAACTATTTTATTATTCCATTGTTCCCTCTATAAACTTGTTACTTGCAATCATGTACAAATCTTTGCATAATAAATGATTACATCATGAATTCTTTACTTAATATAATCTAGTAAAAATACTTCTACCACCTCCCCCAAATGCTAATACCTTAGAACACTTTCAATTTTATTTTTAACCTTCCTGACTTTTGCATGACTGTTGTCATGCATTGTATTTTTGTTTTTTGTTTTTCTCAATTACAGCTGTGCTGCCCTGTATTGTATTGTGAATCCACTGAGTCTGGGGTATAGAGAGGATTCCTGGAAGGTAGTTGTAGTCATTCCTTGTCTTTTGGGAGCAGGAGTATGGGAATGGGATCCTCCTTACAGTGGTGTTGGGTTGATGTCTTGGGCAGAACCTGTGTGTTTTCATGAAGGTGTGATTAGGCTGAGTTCTTCCCCACAGTAGGTTGGGCCTAAGGGAGAAGGAAGATGATTGTACCCTGTGAATGAGGTGAGCCCATCAGATGGTCACTCTTCAAAGAGCAGGCACTTCAGAGAAAAAGAGAGAAAGTGAAGAGACAGGGAAGGCAGCCCAGAGCTGGTGGGCTGAGTCCGCTCTCCTGATACCAGAGGGCTCCCCAGATTCCTTCAGTGCCTCTGCTGCTGCTCCTGCCTCTACTGCAGCCCATATCCTGACCCTCTGGGCTATTGGGGATAATACCCATGGCCTCATTGGGACACAGCAAAGGATTAGTTCAAACAGGACTTAAGCCCAGGGTCCTTAAATCCTACACACCAGCCATTTCCATGGGGAAGGCCTGTAACCCAAATGGCACTGATTTGAAGCCCTTTGGAGAAAGAAAATTATAAATACCAGGATAGGGAGGACACTCGCTCCCCCAAAGTTTACCCAGTGGCCTAATATGTAAATCAGGGAAGGACACAAGAGAAAGAAGAGAAAAAAGGTATTGTAAAAGGTCCACAATTTGACCCCATGGGAAATCAAAAATATACTAAAAGTGTTGATATAGCAAAAAATATAAAAAGGTGGGCCAGCCGAGAGGCTCAGTTGGTTAAGAGTTGGCTTAGAGCGCGAGCTCTGAGCAACAGGACAGCCAGTTCAATTCCCACATGGGCCAGTGATGCTGTGTCCAAGCTGAGCTGTTGCTGAGCTGCCAACAGGTGGCAGGATGGCTCAGCTGGTATAACAACAAGATTGCCTGTTCAATGGTGGGCTATGCCCACCCGCAACTAAGACTGAACTCAGCACCTTGAGCTGATCTGCCACCCAGATGGCTCAGTGGATAGGGCGTGCACTCTTAACAACAAGGCTGCCAGGTTTGACTCCTGCATGGGATGGTGCCTATGTCCACCCACAACTAAGACTGAACACAGTACCTAGAGCTTAGAGGCCACAAGCTGCCGATAGGAAGCCAGATGGCGACTGGCGTCCTCCACAATAAAGATTGAAGAACAACAACCTTGCCAGTCCCCTTCTCCAATTCCCCAATGCTGTTCTCCTCCCCAATTCCCCAATAAAATCTTTTATATATATAAAGATACTTCTTGACTTTTCAGCCTCTGAAATATGAGTTTTGAATTATGTTGACAACTCTGTAACTCAGTAATTTACAAACATTTGTGCAATTACTTAATACTAGGTTAAATTACAGTTATACCTGGGATCTCAGTAAATTTAAGAAAGGTACCCAAGATCTTAGGGGAATTACAGAATATAATTTAGAGGACAAATTTTTTTAGAGGGCAGTGTCACTGGCCCTCATATGTGGGATCCAAACCGGGGCCGCTGGCGTCCCAAGCCAGCTCTTAACCACCGCGCCACTTGGCCGGCCCTAGAGGACAAATTTTATACTTCACCCTAACCATCAGAAATCTTTGCTTTTTCTCACAGCCCTACCACCGATTGTTCTAAAATATCCCTTAGTGAGCAGGACAATTCTGAACCCATAATTCATGAATGTAAATTAGGTCTTCACCACTTCCTAATTGGCTTTACGAAATGTGACGCCATGGTCCCTACCCCTTATTTAAATTATAACTAATATGACCCAGTGTAAATTAAACAGGGTCGTCAAGGGTTAAAAACTGTTATAAGAAACCTTTTAGGAAAAAGTGATTATCCCCACTGCTTCTCCTTTGAACATCTGAATGTGACCTGTTCTTAAACCTGGAAAGAATGAGAGACACCTCACACTGGATTACTGCAACCTTGAGGCTGGTGGTCACACCAAAAATATTCCTACAGCCAGTCCCCAACATTATGGAAATTACTGCTTGCATCCACTCAGCAACCATTTAGATTTAGGTATGTCTGGTCTGTTCAGTGCCTATGTCAACAGCCTCTCAGCTGCAGTTGGCCTTCACCTCTGAAGGGACAGGACACACCTTTACTGGTTCCCCTCAGGGAACCTCAGCACCATTACCACTGCACAGTCTCTGCAGGCAGGATCTGAGCTGCATTTACCTTGATCTAGGAGAACAGGTATGGCATGACAGTAATGACATTCTCCTTTGTGGACATTTGTTTGACATTCAGGACATACATGTATTGGAAAACAGAGCTTGCAGAAGTGGATGCCCCAGATATACTATGAAGCCCTGAGACATTGGATACATTTTTAAAATATATTTAATAAACTGAAAACCACATCTTTCCTGAAACCATGAAGAAATAGCTAGAAATCCCTCTCAGCATCCACAACATTGTCTAGATCAGGAGTCGGCAAATTTTTGAGATGGAAGAGCCGCCAGGAGTCAGCAAACTGTGGCCCTGAAGTAAAATTGAAAATGAAAATAAAACTATCCTAGTTTCATTTATAACATTTTTAAAGGATATTATTCAGATAATGGTGATTATATAAAAATATATTTATGGCTCTCGAATAATATATATATATATTTTTTTAGCTGAGCCATCCTGCCACTGTTGGCAGCTCAGTGGCAGCTCAGCTCAGGCTGGGCATCGAACTGCTGTTGCTCAAAGCTCAGCTCACACTCTTGAGCAAGCGCTTAACCAACTGAGCCACTTGGCCAGCCGCAAATAATTTTTAAATTGTTGTGAGGGACAGGATTGGCTCTTCCAGGGGTCTACAAACTTTTGAGACAGAACGTACCCAAAGAGCCACATGTGGCTCAGGAGCCGCTGTTTGCCGACCCCTGGTTCAGATCCTTTTGTGTCTGGGAGGCAACATAATCCTGGTTTACAAATTTTACTTGATCCCATTTATGCCGTTACTTGCAAACTATCCAACCTCGAATATTCACTCCTACCATAGAAGGTTCTAGACTGTTTCAATTGCCATACAACAGGCACACCTGGTAGTGTCCTCAGAGACTCCTTCACTATAGAGCCTTCACTGACGACCTCCTGGAGTTACCCACAATGACCTTACATTGTGCTTCCTTACTTGGAAACTTCTTTAAAATTCTATGCGTATCCTGTTAGGCCTCTAAATGTTAGAGACCTTGACTTAATGTTAGGTCTCTGAATGTTAGGTCTCAGAGACCTTGACTTACAGACAGAGCCATGTCTGCAAGAAAACAACAAAATGTCTGTTAGCCTGCACCTGCAGACAGAACCCAGCTTGCGATAACAGAAAATGTCCCAAAACAGCTACTGGCATACAGGCAGTCAATACTTTTCTGTTCAGACAATACCACCCTGTCATCACTGCCCCTATATAACCCTCCTCATCCCCTCCCTTGGGGCTGCAAGTCTCCTTTAGATGTGCAGCCTGAGCTATAGCCGTCTTTGCTCAGCCCAATAGAATTTCTCTTAATAAAATAGACTTTCTTAAACTTTCTTAACTTGCCTGACAGGGTGCGTTCCTTTACCAGCCAACCTATCATATCCCAGTCTGGAAAATTTCTCTGAGCAGGGGGCTGTGAGCTAAGAGAGTGACAGCAGTAGCTGGCAGAACCTCTGTCATAAGCACCCACCATCAGCCACACCAACCGGAGCCATCGCATATTTTCATAAGATCTTCTTGCTTACCTTCACAGTACTTAAAAATTTACTGAGTTTGGGGGACGGCCAAATGGCTCAGTTGGTTAAGAGCTCAAGCTCTGAGCAACAGGGTCTCCAGTTCTATTCCCACATGGGCCAGTGAGCTGTGCCCAAGCTGAGCCACCGCTGAGCTGCCAACAGGTGGCAGGATGGTTCAGCTGGTGAGAGCATGTGCTCCCAACAACAAGGTTGCCTGTTTGACTCCCACACAGGGTTGGTGGGCTATGCCCACCCGCAACAGGGTTGGTGGGCTATGCCCACGTGCAACTAAGATTGAACACGGCACCTTGAGCTGAGCAGCCATGAGCTGCTGGGATGGCGACTGGACTTGGAGCTGAGCTGCTGCGCCTTCCACAACTAAGACTGAAGGACAACTGGGCTATTTCCCTTCCCCAATTCCCCAACGCTGTTCCCCTTCCCCAATTCCCCCATAAAATCTTTAAAACAAAATTATTTTTACTGAGTTTGAATGGGGAAACAAATCGCTCAAGAACTTGTACAAGTAAGAATCACTGCCTTCTTGTCATCTCCTCTCTACATCCTTTTTTTTTTTTTTAAGAGGGCAGTGTCAGGCCGGCCGAGTGGCGCAGTGGTTAAGCGCTGGCTTGGAAAGTCAGCAGCCCCGGTTCGGTCCCACATATGAGGGCCAGTGACACTGCCCTCAAGAAAAAAAAAAAAGAGGGTAGTGTCACTGGCCCTCATATGTGGGATCCGAACGGGGGCCGCTGGCATCCCAAGTCAGCTCTTAACCACTGCGCCACTCGGCCAGCCCATCTACATTCCTTTTTCATAGATGCTTTAGCAGCCCTCTATGATGCATCCTAGTGTCTAAACCACCCATAGTGAACTAAATTACTCACGTTGTTTTTGTACCAGAAACTATTTTACTAAGCTGATGCTGCACACATATAATTAAAGAAGCGCTGCTGGCAACTGACTGAGTCCTTTCGTAAGGGGAGGCCCTTGCACAGTCTGAGTTGCTGACCCTCCACAGCCAACTTCCCATTTTGTCTTGGATCATGAATGCAAGACCCCTCAGGATTGCAAACCAGAGGTTCCTCATTGAAAAGGTATCAATATTGGGGCCATCCGAGTGGCTCAGTTGGTTAAGAGTTAGCTTAAGAGTACGAGCTCTGAGCAACAGGGCCGCGGGTTCGATTCCCACATGGGCCAGTGACACTGTGCCCAAGCTGAGCTGCCACTGAGCTGCCAACAGGTGGCAGGATGGCTCAGCTGGTGAGAGCACATGCTCCTAGCAACAAGACTGCCTGTTCGATGATGGATTACGCCCACCGGCAAATAAGACTGAACTCAGCACCTTGAGCTGAGCTGCCACCTGGATGGCTCAGTGGATAGAGCATGTGAGATTAATAAAAGGGCTGCTGGGTTCAACTCCCACATGGAATGGTGGCTATACCCACCTGGAGCTAAGATTGTAACACAGCACCTTGAGCTTAGAGGCCACGAGCTGCCAATGGGCAGCCAGATGGCAAGTGGCACCCTCCACAGCTAAGATTGAAGAACAACAACTTGGCTGGTCCCCCTCCCCAATTCCCCAATACTGTTCCCCTCCCCCATTTTCCCAATTTAAAAAAGAGAGAGAGAAGGTATCAATACTTGCACAATAATGCATAATTGTCCCCTCTGGCATATTCTACTATGGGAGGGAGTGTATTCCCTTCACATTGATGCAATCTGTTCTAAAAGAGGTCACCTCCTTTCTAGACACTTTGGCCTCTTCAGGTGTCACTTGGGAGCACATGAGTGACCAGGGAGTTCATACACTTTATAGACAGTGTGCTATTTCCATACCTGACGGAGTCCACTGCACAGATGCTATGTTGTCCCTAGATCAAATAAGCCATCCCTGATCAAAGATTGGACCCAAGTATCAAATTGATTTGTCATCCTCCATGAATCATGCTATCATTAGAGAATTCCCTGGTCAAGAATAGAACCCATCTGCAAATTGTTACAGATCCTTTGGCCAGTGACAATGATCTAGCTGTGTGTGGTCCCACTCATAGCAACAACCTCTTATCCAAAGTTGCCCCTCTGGCCTAAGAGCTCTAAGTGATTATTCTCATCTTCACAAGAAGAAAAATACTGAAAACTTAAAATACCACAACTCTTCATAGATCATGAGAGATTTGAGATAACATAGTAAAGCAATGCCTACAGAACCAGAGACAGACAAATTTAGGGAAATACCGCCCACCTGGAGGAGAAACAAGGGGAGCCGGCAACATCTAGAAACACATAAACTACTGATGACAAATTAGCTGGAGACACCATGTGGACTAGCTTGAACGTTTAAAATTTTAGAGGGTCCAGTGTTGACATAACCCCCCAAATTCATGAATTTTTCCTAGAGAAACCCAAGCAGGTTCTCGTTGTGAAGATTAGAAAAGACTGCCTCATGCTCCATGTAGCAAACATGGGGAAATTTTTTTTTTAAAGATTTTACTGGGGAATTGTGGAGGGGAACAGTGTTGGGGGAATTGGGAAACAGGAACATTGGGTTTTTCCAGGACCCATCAGCTAAAGGGAAATATTTTTGACATATACTCAAAGCATTCTGTTGTCTATAACTTAGGCCATCCATCAAAGAAAATCAACTTGCCAAAACCTGATCTGATTGTGGAAAGAGCCATCAGACATCTCCCAGACCCTTCAGGTTTCCCTCTGACAGAGGAGGAGGAATCAATGTTAAGAAGCTGTTCTAAAGTTCATAGTCCAGGGATTCTGTCCCAGGAAACATGACAGGCTTCATCATAACATAAGAACATTTTCCCACTCAAATACTTTCCTACCATGTTTTTAAATGAGAAACAAATACCACATCTCTAGGTGAGAAACACATGTTTCTAGGTGTTCTCCCCAAACAAGTGGAAAAAAATACAAGAACATTAGAGGATATTAAAGCCTCTGACACCGATAGCTAAAGCACACATTAAAAGTAATCTAGGGCCAGCCGAGTGACGTGGTGGTTAAGCACTGGCTTGGGAAGCCAGTGGCCCCGGTTTGGGTCCCACATATGAGGACCAGTGACACTGCCCTCAATAAATAAATAAATAAATAAATAAATAAATAAATAAATAAATAAATAAATAAATAAATAAATAAATGTAATCTAATGCTGGCTGGCCAGGTGGCGCAGTTAGTTCAGAGCACAAGCTCTGAGCAATAGGACTGCTGGTTCAATTCTCACATGGGCCAGTGAGCTGTGCCTGAGCTGAGCTGTCGCTGATCTGCCAGCGGGCAGCCAGATGGCTCAGTTGGTGAGAGCCGCATGCTCTTAACAACAAGGTTGACAGTTCGACTCCCTCATAAGATGGTGGGCTCTGCCCCGCAACTAGATTGAAAGCTACAACTGGACTTGGAGCTGAGTTTGTGCCCTCCACTACTAAGATTGAAGGACAAAAACTTGACTTGGAGCTGATGGGTCCTAGAAAAACACAAGGTTACCTTTCCCCAATTCCCCAATAAAAATCCTAAAAAAAAAAAAAAGTAATCTAATGCCTATTCAAGATCACATATAATCTCATACTAAAGGCTTATTTACCTCAAGTCTTATTGTGAGAATTTTATAAATATGTGGAAATTAAATGAAATACTCTTGGACAACCACTGGATCAAAGAGGAAATCAAAGGGAATTTTAAAAATATATTGAAACAATAAAAAAATTAAAGCACAAAATATAAAAACTTGTTGAAGCAACATAAGGAGTAGTGAGAGGCAACTTTATACTATAAATATTTATATTAAGAAAGAAAGAGATCAAAATAACAACTTAAATTTACACCTCAAAGAACTACAAAAAGTCAAACAAAAACTTAAGGTAGCAAAATTTTGCAAATAATAAAGAGTAGAGCACAAATAAAACAGAATATAGAAAAATATCAAAACTGTGTTGGTTTTTTGAAACAATAAACAAAATTGACAAACTCTTACCTGAATAACTGAAAGTAAAATAGAAGACTCAAGTACATAAATCAGAAATGAAAGAAGATGCATTAAAACAGATACCTCATAAATAAAAAAGGACCAATAGGGAATATTATGAACACTTATATTCAAACAAATTGGATAACCTAGAAGAAATGGATAACTTCTTAGAAATATACAACTTACCAGGAAGAATTAAAAAATAGAAATCTTGATCAGATCAACAAGAAATAACAATCACAGGGCCAGCCAAGTGGTGCATTGGTTAAGAGTTGGCTTGGGACGCCAGCGGCCACAGTTCGGATCCCACATATGAGGGCCAGTGACACTGCCCTCTGCAGCTAAGGTGGTAAACAACAGCTCCACCTGGAGCTGGGCTACTGTGAGTCCCCAGGGACGGCATAGCTGCAATGCCTGCTGTAGTGGGCTGCCATAGGCTATAGTGAGCGGCTGGCAGCCGTGTGAGCTGCCAAGAGCCGCTGTGAGTGGCCGTCCAGAGGCCGGCGACCGATCTGCCTCACCCAAGAAGAGCGCAATGATGATATCAACATGGGCCAGCGAAGCAACGTCCTGCACAACTAGACTGAAGAACAAAAGGACAGCAACTTGGCTGTTCCCCTTCCCTGGTTTCCCAACGCTGTTCCCCTCCCACAATTCCCCAAGAATATCTTCACACAAAAAAATAACAATCACAAATTCAAAAAATTAATATCAATCTTTCTCTTTTTTTTTTTAGATTTTTATTGGGGAATTGG
Source organism: Aselliscus stoliczkanus (assembly GCA_033961575.1). Lineage (NCBI taxonomy): Eukaryota > Metazoa > Chordata > Mammalia > Chiroptera > Hipposideridae > Aselliscus > Aselliscus stoliczkanus. Next base: position 9,701,532 of record CM066735.1, on the reverse strand, counting down.
GGGAGGGAAACAGCGTTGGGTAGCCCGAGAAGGGGATCAGACAAGTTGCTGTCCTTTTGTTCTTCAATGTAGTTGTGGAGGACGTTGCTTCGCTGGCCCATGTTGGTATCATCATTGCGCTCTTCTTGGGTGAGGCAGATCGGTCGCCGGCCTTCGGATGGCCTCACAGCGGCTCTTGGCAGCTCACACAGACTGAAGGCCACTCACTGTAGCCTATGGCAGCCCACTGCAGCAGGGACTGCAGCTATGCTGTCCCGGAAACTCACAGCAGCCCAGCTCCAGGTGGAGCTGTTGTTCACCATCTTAGCTGCAGGGGGCAGTGTCACTGGCCCTCATGTGGGATCCAAACCGGGGCCACTGGCATCCCAAGCCAACTGCACCACTTGGCCGGCCATCTTCTTTTTTTTTTTTTTTTTTTGAGAAATGCTTTATTTATTTATTTATTTATTTATTTATTTATTTATTTTTAACACAGAGGAAGCTTAGTGGTGGATATATTTGGCCATTTGATGTTTTTATGACTAAGAGTTCAAGTTCAGGCTCTCTTTCTGATAGAATGTAAATGTATATATAGTTGTTAACAGAATTAAGCTTAGTTACTAAAAGAAGATTCGCTATCTGAACTTTCTTCTGTATTTTTTTTTCACCTTCATCATCAGGCACTGGAGCATCTGGCCTCTCAAGAAGATCTGGGTCTAGTCCTTCCCATATCACTTCCATCGCTGGAACACCCACTTGAGCCATTTTGAGATATCTGGCATATCTTGGATCTTTGGCTACAGTTAAGATATTATCTGCTGTTACTTTCCTTTCCTGTGGTCCAGTCTTGTAAACTGTTCTGCTGTGACTGCGCTGATGTGGTTTCAGAATGTGATTCATTTGTGATACTAGTGACACTTACAGGAGATAATTCAAATGTGACATCATCTAGGCCTGGGATAGATGATAACTTTGCATTCAAAATATTGAGACTTGTTTCAATTTGTTGGATATGAAGAGAAAGGTCTGCCAGTTTCTCCTCACAAACTGTAGAAAAACAGTTGAGGAATTGTACTGTGTGTATCACAAACCGGTTTAGAAATGACACCATTCTTTTCTGTTGAATAACTGGCACCTTGGTCATATCTATCCCTCACTCCATGACAGGATGCCCATTGTCATCTATCTCCTCAGCAAGTGAGGGACTCAGGGATCACCCCAATACCAATCTTTCTTAAACTATCCCCAAAACTAGAAATAGAAGGAAGCCTTCCAAAATTATTTTATGAGGCCAGCATCTCCCTGATACCAAAGCTGGACAAAGATACCACAAGGAAAGAAAACTACAAGCCAATATCTCTGTGTCAACTGCTCAGCAATAGTATCCAGCTATTTAGTCAAATATTCTATTATGTATTTCTATGCAGATTTTTTTCTATGAGATTTCCATTTTAATGAGTGGAGGGTTTTTTTGTTATTTTTTAAAAGATTTTATTGGGGAATGGGGGAGGGGAACAGCATTGGGAACAGACAAGTTGCTGTCCTTTTGTTCTTCAATCTAGTTGTGGAGGACGTTGCTTCACTGGCCCATGTTGGTATCATCATTGCGCTCTTCCCAAGTGAGGCAGCTCAGTCGTTGGCCTCTGGATGGCCACTCACAGCAGCTCTTGGTAGCTCACATGGGCTGCCAGCCGCTCACACTGGCTGCCAGCCATTCACTGTAGCCTATGACAGCATACTGCAGCAAGGGCTGGCTGCAGCTATGCCAACCCGGGGACTCACAGCAGCCCAGCTCCAGGTGGAGCTGTCGTTCACCATCTTAGCTGTAAAGGGCAGTGTCACTGGCCCTCATGTGTGATCAGAACCAGGGCCCTGCTGCTCAGAGCTCATGCTCCCAAGCAACTCTTAACCAACAAGCCACTCGGCCAGCCCCTATACATGAAATTTATACTAACGTTATTCATAGTAGACAAGAGATGGAAACAAGCCATATGTCCATGAATAGATGAATAAACAAAACATAGTTTATGCAGACCATGGAATATTATCCATCCATGGAAACGAATGAAAAACGTGCTACAACATGGATATCTTTTCTTTTTGTTTGTTTGGGGAGTTTTTCTGTTTGTTTTTTTGAGGGCAGTGTCACTGGCCCTCATATGTGGGACCGAACCGGGGCCGCTGGCTTCCCAAGCCAGCACTTAACTACCGCGCCACTCGGCCAGCCCGGATATCTTTTAAAAATTATGCTTAAGTCGATGAAGTCTATCACAAAGACCATATATAATAGAATTCCTTTCACATGAAAGCCCCAAGTAAAGGAAACAATAGAGACAGAAAGTAAATTAAGGGTTGCCAGAACAGAGGATTGGAGGAGGCAGATGGATAGATTGGGAGTCACAGGTAAAAGGGGGGGAGGTTTTTTTGTTTTGGGGGTTTTTTTTTAGGTGGATAAAATGTTCAAAATTTTACTGTGGTGATGACTGCACATATGTGTAAATATACCAAAGACCACTGATACTTTAGTGAGGTGCAGTCTATACTTGGTGAATTATATCTCAGTAAAGTTGCTCAGATAAGTAAATGCATTACGAATTTGCAGTGCAACTACAGGCATATTAGAGTTTCCCAGTTAATGAACACATCCATCACCTCACAAAGTTACTTTTTGTTTGTGTGTGTGGTGAGAATGTTTAACCCACTGCCTTAGCAAATTTCAAGTATACGATACAGTACAGGTGTCATGGTGTAATCTTTAAATATAAACAAGATATTTGGTCAATTATACCTCAGTAAAACTGATGGGAGAAAAGCTTCCAGGTGCATCCCATATTTACACAACAATTTATTTTTTTTTAATGTTATTAAACATAGGAATCAATTGCCTTAGGGATATTATAGTCACTTACATTTCAAAATTCTCTAGCGACTGATGCAAAAGTGATGCTCTATATTAAATTTTCTTTCAGTGTAAAATGTACACTAGAGAATGTAATGAACAAATCTCATACCCTGTGGTTAGGAGAGGAGTCCTTGTGCCCAGGCTGGGGCTGCGGGTTCCAACTTCCCGCTAGAGCCAAGTGCTCAGGAATTCTTTCCCTTAAGGACCAAAGGAGAAAGTTCAGGGAAGGGATGGGTGGAAGGTCAAGATTTGCAAAGATCAAAAGATTAAAATGGAGCCAGACTCTATTACAGATGGTCAGGTCACATTTAAGTGCACGCATTTATAAATAAGGGTCACAGGTCCATGAGTAGACTCAGCCTTATCCACCAACCCCTTGACCCGTAGAGGACCTAAAACCCTCTTGTTCCAGTCAGGCCTAGCATGGGACACCCTCTTGTCAGTACCTGTTCCATCTGGAAAACTAAATCAGGAATTCCCAGTGCATAACGGTGCCCTCTGCCACACAAAGAGCTGGGGGAAACAACAAAGGCAGCCTCAGGACTGGAAAAAAATCCTGCTTATGCAAATGTCCCAGGTGGAGAGGGTTACCAGCCCACAGGCCTACTGGATTCAGCGGAACCACGCGTCCCCCCTGTAGCTGTCATTCAGGCACGAGTGGGCGCGGCCTTGTGAACTACCCAATCAGGGGCGTCGCTGGGGTAGGTGGGTGGGGTGACCCACAGCGATGGTGTAGACGTCACTACTCACTCCTGTGGCGCTCAGGATACTGTGTCGTCTACCCTTCACCGTCACTGGTGGCTCTATCACAAACCTGTCTCTTTGTGACCTGTACTGTTCGTGGGACTAGAAAGGGTTCAGGGATACCCAGGAAACCTAGAAATGGTGAGTGTGCTGCCCCGGATGTGGAGATGGTGAGGAGGGGCTGGCTAGAACCGGCTGGAACCCGCCAGTGCTGGACTGGGCCTCTCTCCCCATGACACCCCATCACCACCCAAGTACGGAGTTTGCGGACCCGGGACGTCTCTGGGGACCTCAGTCGCCTCCGACACACAGCGTAGGGGCTGGGCGGCCTGCCGGGTCCCCGGGCGTCCTGTCCCATCATCACTGCTCTGCGGAGACTTCTGCCTGGACCCCGGAGCCTCTCAGGGTAGCCCTGCGCCCGCAGTCCCGCTTCTCCCCAGATTGTGCAGTGAACATGGGGAGACTCATCAGGGGACAGTCGTGACTCCGACTCGGGTTCGTGCGTGGAGGAGATGTGGTCTGTGGGATCCCCAGTCCCTCATTTTTCCCGAAGCGCAGCCGTATTCTCCTGGGTTTTCCAAATGTTTGGGGAGCTGAGTGTCAAATCCAACATACTGGCCCCCAGCTTAGCTTTTCTTGGCAAGAATTTCCAGATCCGTCCCTTCCTTCCCAAACGTCACTTCCCCACTATTTGTCATCCGTGTGCATCGTAAAGTCCCAATATTTTACTTGTTTATTGTTTTTTTTCACATCGCCATGGGTGGCTATTTCTTAAAGATATGTATTTTTTGTCTGTGAATATTTTACGTGAGAGGAAAGCCGAGAATAACCACCTGGAAGACGTTGTATGAAATCCCCGTTCCTCTCCCCCAGGACCTTCCCTGAGCACAGACGTCCTATGGGAAGTCCTTTGGGTGGAGGCTCCTCTTTGGAAACTTTCCTGGGAGATCTCTCCTATCAGCACTGCCTCTCCCTGGATTTGTAACCCTGAAAAGATTTATTGATTTATTTAAGTTTGCGTTTTTCAATAGAGGTGAGATGTATTCAATCAATAGAGCTTGAAAGACTATAAATATTTCCAAAGAGGTATGAGAGGGGTGAATTTTGGGGGGTGGGGGGTGGGAATTCCATTATTACGAATTCTTTCTTAAAAATTCTGGTTTCACTGTTTTCTTCGCTTCAGCCTGTGTAGTAAGTTTCTGAGGTCTGTTCTTTACTGTTGGGTATTTTCAAATGAAATTCTGGAGCTTAGACTCGCAGAGCAGACTCATCCAAGGGTGATAAATTATTACAAAAGAATGACGTGCCATGGAAGTAATAATTAACTGACACCTTTTTTTCTGAATGGAACTCATACTTGGGCTTTTCTGGTTGAACTAGAAAAGTGAGTTAAAGATTTTTTCGCCCCTTTTCCACATTATCACTGGCTTTCAGTGATTTTGCTAGATTGTTCAAATATTGAGTTTATGTCATTTAAGTGAATGGGGGCGGGGAAGTCCGGTGGTCAGTGACCCAGGCTAAAGACTCCTTGACCTGCAAAGGAAAGTATGTACTTGAAGGCCCAGTGGTTCTTCCTGGGGAGCCTCCCCTATAGGTGTCCTACCTGCTCACACCCACCTTGGAGGGGTCTTTACACTGAGAGAAGCTGCAGCCCTGGAAAGCTAGGGGTGCAGGTCATGAAGAGGGGGAGGAGATGACAACCCTTCTGAGGTTGTGGTTTCTTAAGTCTAGACATTTTTAGACTTTATGTTTGAATTTTGCATCCACAGTGTAGGTGCACTCAGTATAATTTATGAACATCGAGAAAGTCTGTGAAGACCAGGTGTTCTGAAGAACTCCCCAATTCAAAGGGTTTATGAATTGGGGAGTTCATTTGGGTCAGAACCTTAAACTGAATCAGGCTGAGAGTTTCCTCACCGTGAGAATGAAAGCCTGGAGGAGGGAGCATTTCTATGCTTACAGGAGCGGGGCTGTGTATGGAGCTCCCAGAATTCATTCCTGGGGCTGCACAGATGCCCCCCCACCCCCACCCTTTCCCGGGACTGACTTACTCCAGGGGTTGTGTCTTGGGAGAGACTAGATCCTAAGTTTGAGAACATATTCAACTTTCTGAGTGTGGGTTTCCTTCTGAACTGTAAGGGAAGCCAGCTGCATAACTGTTTTCATCCAATATTAGTGGGGGCTTTTTCCATTTAATTCCTTTCTCCATTGAGTTGCCGCCCTTTGATTCTACTTACCATTAGCACTGGGGCTTTTAATACGTAGCTGAATGAGTGATATGATGTGGTAAGGCAAGAAAATTGTGGAACCAAATACAGTGTTTGTTTTATTTAGGCAAGAAAACATCGAGATGTGAGATGGGCGTATTTTAAGTTCTCTGGTGCCTTTTTCATTTTGAGGTCATTGTTTGTTTGTGAGTCTAGGTCTCTAGAGAACTTTCCTATTTAGAAGCCTATACCATTCCTAATGCAAACGAATTCCTATTTTAATTGATATGAGGAAATCTCCTCCAGGCTTATGGAAATCTCTCAAATTTCTAGTACACATAATAACTTAATTACAAACCCCTGAGGCATTATAATACCCTACTCCTTCCTAAAGACATTCCCAGTGAGAAATATATGGAAGGAACGGATTATGTACATCTTGTCCGTTTATTTAGAAAGGGATTTGTCAATTTTTATGGTTTACAGTTGTAGCTGTTTAAAGGATTAAACCTTGGAGTGGTTTCCTACATAGAAAAGTTAGAATTTAATTTTTTATAAAACAAAAGTTAATTAAAACTAATGGCTAAGCATAGGAAAATGTGGTGTAAGTTTCCACCTTTAAGTAAATAATGCATGAGAAGGTTAAAGACATTCCTAAGCTAGGAAATGAACTTCAGAAGATGCCCTACTTGCATGTTCTGCTCCATCCCTGTGCTCTGACACCATCTACCCTCAAATAACTAGATATGATCACTCTGTTAGCATTTTTTAATATAAAAAAGCCAGTCCAAATAGATATTTTTCTTAACCTGTGTTTGTTGTTGTCATGAGTGGTAGGAGTCCACGTTTGATGTTTGTTTACTGAAAACTTAAGTCTCACTCATTTTTCCCCTTTTATTCTTCCCTTTTTTTTGTTATTAGTTTCAGCTGTATAAAACAATGTAATGATTAGACATTTATATACCTCACAAAGTGATAATTCCAATAAAACTGTTATCCTTCTGACATTATATAGTTTTTACATTATTATTTACTATATTCCCTATGCTGTACTTTAGATCTCCATGACTGTATGTTTAATTATAGTTGACATTCAATGTTATTTTATATTAGTTTCATGTGTACAGTGTACTGGTTAGACATTTATATAATTTATGAAGTGATCCCCTGATAAGTCTAGTATTCACCTGACACTATACATAATTACTACAATATTATTGAGTATATTACCCATCTTGTACTTTATATCCCTGTGACTATTTTGTAACCACCAATTTGCACTTCTTAATCCCTTCACCTATCTCACCCAGCCCTGAACCCTTTTCCCATTTAGTAACCATCAGTTTGTTCTCTGTATCTATGAGTTTGTTTCTGTTTCGTTTGTTCTTTTATTTTGTTCTTTAGATTCCACATATAAGTGAGAATATATGGTATTTGTCTGACTTACTTCACTTAGCATAATATCCTCTAGGTCCATCTATTTGTTGCAGTGGTAAGATTTCATTCTTTTTTTATGACAGAATAATGTTCTGTTGCATATATGTATCACATTTTTTAAAAAAGATTTTATTGGGGGAGGGGAACAGCGTTGGGGAATCGAGGAAGGGGAACAGACAAGTTGCTGTCCTTTTGTTCTTCAGTCTAGTTGTGGAGGATGCCGATTCACTGGCCCATGTTGGTATTATCATTGCGCTCTTCCCAGGTGAGGCAGTCGCTCGCCAGCCATTGGACAGCTGCTCACGGTGGTTCACGGCAGCTCACGAAAGTGCATGCCAGCTCAGCTGCCAGCCGGCCCCACTGCATCATACACCATCGTCACTGGAGACTCACAGCAGCCCAGCTCCAGGTTGAGCTGTTGTTCACCATCTTAGCTGTTGAGGGTGCAGTGTCACTGGCCCTCATGTGGGATCTGAACCGGGGTCCTGCTGCTCAGAGCTGGCATCCCAAGCCAACTCTTAACCAATGTGCCAGTCGGCTGGCCCACATTTTTAAAAAATTTTTTTTAAATTGGGGAATTGGGGGAGGGGAATAGACAAGATGCTGTCCTTTTCTTCTTCAATCTAGTTGTGGAGGACATTGCTTCACTGTCTCATGTTGGTATCATCATTGTACTCTTCTCGGGTGAGGCAGATCAGTCGCCAGCCTCTGGACAGCTGCTCACAGCGGATGTTGGCAGTTCACACCAGCTGCCAGCCGCTCACGCTGGCTGCCGGCCACTCACTAGCCTATGGCAGCCCACTGCAGCAGGGGCTGCAGCAATGCTGTCCCTCGGGGCTCACAGCAGCCTAGCTCCAGGAGGAGCTGTTGTTCACCATCTTAGCTGTAGAGGGCAGTGTCACTGGCCCTCATATGTGGGATCTGAACTGGGGCTGCTGGCGTCCCAAGCCAGCTCTTAACCACCACGCCACTCAGCCAGCCCCACATTTTTTTTTTAACATTGTTTTTAATTCAATTGTCTGTTGGGCATTTCAGTTGTTTCCATATCTTGGCCATTGTAAACAGTGCTGCAGGGAACATAGAGATGTATGTATGTTTTCGAAATAGTGTTTTGGATTTCTTTGGATAAATATCTAGGAGAGGAATTGCTGGGTCATAAGGTAGTTCTATTTTTCTTTTTTGAGGAACCTCCACACTGTTTTCCATAATGGCTGCATCAATTTGCAACCCCACCAACAGTGCACAAGGAGTTCCCTTTTCTCCACATCCTCATCACCACTTGTTATTTGTTGATTCATTGATGGTCATTCTGACAGGTGTGAGGTGATATCTCATTGTGGCTTTTATTTACATTTCTCTGATGATCAATGACGTTGAACATCTTTTTGTATGTCTACTGGCCATCTGTATGTCCTCTTTGGAGAAATGTCTGTTCAGGTCATCTACCCATTTTTTAATTGGATTGTTAGTTTTTTTGGTGCTGAATTGCATGAGATCTTTATAAATTTTGGATGTTAACCCCTTATCGGATTTATCATTGGCAAATATTTTCTCCCATTCAGTAGGCTGTCTTTTTGTTCTGTTGGTTTTCTTTGGTATGCAAAAACTTTTTCATTTGATGTAGTCCCATTTATTTAATTTATCTTTTGTTTCCCTTGTCTGAGGAGATATAGCAGGGAAAATATTACTAAAGGTAATGCCAGAGAGTTTGTTGGGAGGCTCCTGCACTGTGAGCTGCTGCTTGCTGGGGAGCCTTCTTGTGAGCTGTGCTGCCCTGTGTTGCATTGTTGACCCCATCAAGTCTAGTTGTATATATAGAATCCTTTGAGTTGGCAGTTTGATCATTCCTTGTCCTTTGTGAGCAGAATATGAGAACCGAACCCTCCTTGTAGTGCTCCCAAGTCAGTGTCTTGGCTGGAACCCTACTGTGTGTTTAGTTTGTAGGTGTGATGAGGCTGGGTTTGCCCAGACATTGGGGGAGATCTTGGTGGATACGAGGGTGGTTATAGTTTGTGAATGAGGTGAGCTGGTCAGATGGCCACGCCTTAAAGAGCAGTTATTTCAGAGAAAAAGGGAAGAGACAGGGGAGGCAGACAGTAGGTAGGGAAAGTCCAGAGGGTCCAGCAGGACCCCTAAGTAACACTGCTGCTGCTGCCCCTGCCCCCGCCCCTGTTGCAACAAAGATCCTGGATTACAATGGACAGCACCATAGTTTCAGTTTGGCACAGCAAACCCTGCTTAAGCCCAGGGTACTTAGACTCTGTACAGCAACTGGTTGTCATGGAGGAGGCCTTTAACCCTGTTGGCAGTGATTTGAGCCTCTCTGGAGGAAGACCTTGAGTTATCCATAGACTTCTGATTAAGAAATGGTCCTGGGCCCCACACTGTGTGCCATCAGAGCTGCGGTTGCTGCCCTGTACTGGGCCCTCTTGAAGATGGAGGCTCCACGAGCACTGAGCATGTGACCCTCTATGATGTGCCTGCCTGTTAGGCCTTTGGCCCTGGAAACAGCTCCCACTGGCTCAGCTTAGCTGCCACACACCTACTTGTGATATGATGGAGCCAAACATTTTCCCTCCAGCTTATGTCACCTGCAGAAGGGATGACCTTCCTTACTCCCGTCCCTTGAAAGAAGCTGTGATGCTGGAGGAGGTCACCCCTCTGCCAGACTCCTTGGTTCCCTGGGCTGTTCCCTGGGGTTCACTGGCCGCACAGCCCTGGGCAGTGCAGGCTTCCAGGGGGACAGTGCACATTCGTACATGATGGAGCTCCGTGGAGAGTCGCTGCTCCTCATCCCTGAATTGGGACGTTTCTGATGAAGGACCAAGCCCAAGGGTCACACAGCTCACCCAACATCAGGCAGTCATCATGCTACTGGCCCCCAGTTGTCCCCGCTGCATATATGTTCACAGGCTCCTGGACTGTTGTCTAAGAGTTGCCTCTTTGTGGTACAAGAACTCTGGGAATCTCTCGACTCAGATTCCCAGAATATAAATGTAGGTAAGAGTTGTCTGTCCATTACTGAGCCTACATCCCAGGACTCACCAGGCCACTCCTCATCCACGTTGGGGACACTGATAGTGACCATGGTGCTTCTCAGAATATAGAATGCCACGCTCTCCAACAAGGCGTTCCATGGAAGTTCCACCTCCTTCCTGGTCTCAGGCTCCTAGAGCACCAGGCTAGCTTATTGAAGTGAGGTCAGATCGGGTGAATGACACATGGCCTGTTTCACCCATCAGTCAATCATTGGGGTGAATTGTAATGAGTCTTCATCTTGTTTTAGTTTTCGAAAGACTTCAGTTTTTTAAAAGCTTTTTAGGTTTACAGAAAAAACGGTTTCAGAGAGTACAGAGTTCCCACATAACCCCTGTGCATCCACTAGTTTGCCCTATATTTTACGTCTTCTGTGACTATGGTTCATTTGTTACAATTGCCAAACCAAAATTGCTACATTAAAGTGCACAGTTTACCTTAACTTTGACTTTGTATTATGGGATCTGTGGGTTTAGGCAAATGTATAATGATGTGTATTTATCATTTTTATATCCTATACTGTAGTTTTACTTCCCAGATATCTTCTGTGCTCCACCTATTGATACATCTCTCCAACTCCTAAATTCTTCAAACCCAACGATCTTTTTATTAACTCATGGTTTTGTCAGTTCCTGGTTGTCATTACTTGGAATGTCAAGTGCGTAGCCTTGTCAGATTGGCTTCTTTCTCTTAGCAGTGTACTTTTAAGGTTCCTCCATGTGTTTTCATGACTTAATCTCTCATGTCTTTTTGCCACATACATTTATCGATATTGAATTTACCACTGATTGTCTGCCTTTGAAGGACATCCTGCTCAACTCTAACTCTTGGTAATTATGAATAAAGCACCAGCAAGTATTCATGTACAGGTTTGTGTGTTTACATAAGGTTTTAGTTCAGTTAGGTCTACACCAAGGAGTGTAATTGCTGGATCTTACTATATGTAGTAAGAGTATATTTTATATTGAAAGAAAGTTCTGTTCTCCAATGTGGGTGTGCCCGATTCCATTCCCACCAGCAATAAATGAAGATTGCCTGTACTTTCACATCTCCACCAATATTTGGTGTTCTGAATGTTTGTGTTTTAACCATTTAATAAGTGGTATAGTGATACCTTATTGTTGTTTCATTTACACCTATATTTTCTCATATGTTGTCTTGGAGGGGATACTTTTCATTTTACATTTAGATCTATGATATGTTTTGAATTAATTCTTGTGAAATATGTAAGGTCTTTATCTTCATTAGGGTTAGTTGTCTTTTCTAGATGTTTGCCAATTTTATTCATCTTGTCACAAAAGCAGCTTTTTAAAAAATTTGTTTTCCGTGGATTTTCCACAATATTTCTTTTCTAATTTTTATTATTTGTTTTATCTTTATTTTGTTTACTTTCAATTTAATTTGTTCTTTTTAAAAATTGTTTCTTATGGTAGGTGCTTATGTTATTGATTACATATAGTTTTGTTTTTTTGTTTGTTTGTTTTTTTAGTATATCTGTTCAATGCCATAACTTTCCCTCTAGGCACTGCTTTCACTGCATCCCACAAACTGTGATACATTGTGTTTTGATTTGATTTACTTTAAAATAAGTTGTTATTTTGATTGAGACTTGTGTTGTAATCCTGTGGGGTTTTGAATCTCCACATATATTTGGGGGTTTTTGATCTATCCTCCTCTTACTGATTTCTAGATTAATTCCTGTGTGGTCTAAGAGCATCTTTTGTATCATTTCTCTTCTTCCAAATTTTTGACGTGTGCTTTATGTCCCAGGATGAGTTTTGTCTTGGTGAATGAATGCTCTATGTGAACTTTAGAAAATTGTGTATTCTGTTGTTGCATGAAGTATTGCACAGATTACAATTAAACACAGTAGTTTCATACTGCTCTTCAATTCCGCCATGTCCTTTCTGATTTTCTGCTATGGAATTCATGATAAGGGGATGTTGACCTCTCCAGCCACAGCAGTGGATTTATCCCTTTCTCCTTGGATTCCATCAGCCCTTAACTTACATATTTTGCCCCTGTGTTGCGATGCACATACACCTAAAGGATTGCTAGGCCTTCCTGCAGAATGGACTCCTTTATTGCCATTCCCCTCTTTATCTCTAAGGTTTCCTTGGCTTGAAATCTTCATTGTCTATATGTCAAACACATATACCAGCTTTCCTCTGTTTACTGTTGGCATGGTATATTTTGTTTCATCCATTTACCTTTTGTCTATCTCCATCTTTATATTTAAAGTGGGTTTCTTTTAGACATCATGTAAGTGTAATTTTTAAAAACCTGATACTATTGTATCTGTCAGTTGCATTGAGATGATTGATGATTAAACTGTATTGATACTGATAGATTAATATTTACCAAACCTTTCTACTGTTTTCTATTTTTGCCCTTGTTCTTTGTTCTTTTTTGTCTTCAACCTTTTTTCTGCCTTCTTTGGCTTTAATTCAGCATTTTACCTTGTTTAATTTTTATTTTCTTGTAGCATATTAGTCACATGTTTTAAAAAGGAACTTTTTTAGTTTTCCTTGAGTTTTGTTTTTTTTTTGAGGGCAGTGTCACTGGCCCTCATGTGTGGGGCCCAAACTGGGGCTGCTGGCTTCCCAAGCCAGCGCCTAACCACTGCACCACTTGGCCGGCCCTTTCCTTGAGTTTTGAGTATACATTTACAACTAACCTACATCTCCTGTCAATTAGCATACACCACTTCACTGTTTATGCAAATACCTCCTACCACATCATTCTCAATCTCCCCCCAGTCTCTGTCACATTGCTGTCATTTATTTCAATTGCCCATCAGCATTTTTACTAATATTTCTATTACTTATTACTAATTTCAAACAAAGTATCACGTGTTATATAAGAAATACAAAAATTGTTTTACCTATATTTATTGCTTTACTAATTCTCCACCTTTGTCATTTGCATTCTTTCTGATTAATTTTTTAACACTTCAAAGAAGGTATACTAGGACAAATTTGTGTCTCAGTCCTTATTTCTCCTTTATTTTTGAAGGATAATTTTGCTTAACACATAATTCTACAAGTTTTTAAAATTTCAAAATGTTCAATATTTCACTCCACTGTGTTCTTCCCTTCATGGTTTTTTTCTGAAAAGAAGTTTGATTTAATTCAAATCTTTATTTCTGTATACCTGATGTCTGTTTTCCCTTCTGACTTTCAATAAATTCTGTCTTTGATTTTTGTCTAATTTGAATATGCTGTACTTCAAGATGCATTTTTGGTGTTTTTCATGTTTTGTGTTGTAAAGAACTCTGTATCTATAGTGTGCTGCATATTAATTTTAGGAAATTTTAGCAATCATTCCTTCATTTATCTCTCCTATTTATTTCTGTCTCTTTTATTTTTGTTAGGTATTTCTATTATATATATTTCAAACCTCATGTTAAAGAAGGCTGCTCTAGTATTCATGCATACTGTGATGGATACTGTGTTCTGTCTTTTTTGTTCTTTATCATCTTTGCATTAGACTCTAGTGAAATCGATTTTTTTTTGTTTGTTTATTTAGTGCAGGCCTTATGAAGAACCCAAGATTTGGGCCGTATTTATTCCTATTTTGGAGATCTCAAGGCTCTGGTCTCAGAGTGGTTCATATTTTTGTTTGGTTATTTTTTGGGGCGGTGGCATTGTGTCTTTTTGTGATTTGCTGTGTGTGTAAGAGAGAGAGAAAAAAAGGAAGAGAGGGAGAGATTGAGAATGATAGCTCCTAAGTTTTTAAGTGCCACATCAGAAGTTAGTGGGGTATCCTCTGGAGTGACTTGGTGAACCCCTCCTCTGAACTTGGAGAATGGAAATTCTGTGTTCTTTTTGGAGGAAAAGCACTGTTGAATCCTTTATGTATTCTATAATTGGGCAAACTCACCAATAACCCATGTGGACTTCAGTGAAGTCCCTTGTAGGCTGCAGCTCTTAACCTGTTCCTCAAGAGCAGTGAGGCCCAGGGTATCCAGTTATGGTTTGACCAGAAAGAGCTCTGGCATATTCTCTCACTATGTGGTCTAATACTTGACTGGAGGAGCAGCCTGAGCACATGAGTGAGCACAAAGATCTTATAGTCTAACTTGTCATGATTTCTTCCTAGTGTCTAAGCTTTAAGTTCCAAATAACTTACTATCTTCTTTAAATTGGACAGAGAGAGAAAGGAAGAGCTCATCCTGTGATCAGTATTACACAAGTTACAAGCAATGCTTCTACAAGCATAGTTACATTCAGCCAGCTGCATCTGATTACTGACTGATAAGAGGCCTGGAGGACTTGAGGATGACATGGTCAGCTCGCTTTGTTGCAAGTTTGATTTCCGCAGGCCTCCCGGACTCTTATGTTTGTTAATGTGAATACAAGGAAAAGCTGCCAGTTTTTCACTATATTTTATTCATTAGAACGTTATGAAGTTTTTATCCTCCACCTCCTCAAGTGCTGTAAATGGTCAGTAAGTAATAAGGAAGAAGATGAAGAAAATTGGATTTCACAAAGAATTGATTGTCTTAAAATAACATGTGTTTTATCATTTTGGCATTTCAGTTATTTTTCTACATGCACAGGACCTTGACATTGGATATAAATAAAATGAAAAGTGATCACAGTAAAAATGTGTATGTAATTTCTTTTTTTTTTTTTGAGGGCAATGTCACTGGCCCACATATGTGGGACCCGAACCGGGGCCACTGGCTTCCCAAGCCAGAGCTTAACCACCACGCCACTCGGCCGACGCTGTAATTTCTGTGTGTTGATGGTATTAGATTTATGAGAAAGTAAGTGTGGCAAGAGAGTAAGTTTTTGATGATCAAGTCATAAATTAGATGTTTACAGAAGAAAATCATATGTAACCTTTCTATAAATGGAGTCTAGATGCCCAGTGCTGTCTAGTCTCACTAATCCTACTATACACATATTTGGGATGTTTTAGGACTCAGTGGCCTTTGAGGATGTGGCTGTGACCTTCACCCTGGAGGAGTGGGCCTTACTGGATCCTTCACAGAAGAAACTCTATAGAGATGTGATGTGGGAAACCTTCAGGAACCTGGCTTCAGTAGGTAAGGATGAGGACATTCCTTCAATTAGAAAATATCTTGTCAATTAGAAAATAAATGCTTATTTCTCATCAACATTGTTTTAAGATGTGGAACGTGTAAAGAGAGGACACTGGTTAATATACTGTGCATAGTCACAGCTTATCATGGATCTAGAATCTAATAATTTTTCTGTAATTCTAATGCTTTCAAATCATTTTTCTGGATCTGTGTTTTAGGAATAAAATGGAAAGATCCTGACATTGAAGATCAGTACAAAAATCAGGAGAGAAAACTAAGGTGAGTCATATAATAGAAAGCAGTGTCTCGTGTGAAAATTGTAGTATGTTATGAAATTTTTAAAAACAAAAAAAAAATAAACCACACTAAAAATGTTTTTCTTCTTAGAAAATGTTTGCCAAAAATACTTTCCTAAATGTACCATACATGTTCAGTGTTTGCAAAATAGTTCATTTGGAAACAGTATTAATAAACCCTATATATATGAATAATAGCAAGGTCTTTTTGAAGAACATTCAGAATATTTAATTTCAGACAATTTAGACGAGAGACTACTTTTACTTTTCCTATGTCATAATAAATATAATGAATATAAAATCGTTAATAAACAAATCATTGGGCTGGCCGAGTGGTGCGGTGGTTAAGCGCTGGCTTGGGAGGCCAGCGGCCCCGGTTCAGGTCCCACATGTGAGGGCCAGTGACACTGCCCTCAAAAAAAAAACAAAAACAAAAAAAAAAACAAAAAATCATTAATACTGTGCTTCTCGTTTTTCACAGAAGTCCAGTGGTAGAAAGTCTCTGCAAAAGTAAAGAGGTTGGTCAGTGTGGAGAAAACTTCAACTTTATTTCAAATCTCAATCTGAAGAAAGCTACCATGAAACCCCATGAACACAGTGTGTGTGGGAAAGTCTTTATTTATCATTCATCCTTCGATGGACATATCAGATGTCACCCTGGACACTGTCCGTCTGGCTGTCAGAAATCTGGAGAGAAGCCATATAAATGTAAGGTATGTGGGAAAGCCTTTAGTTATCTCCAGTGTTTTAAACAACATGAAAGAAATCATAATGGGGAGAAAACTTATAAATGTAAAAAACGTGGGAAAGTCTTCATGTACTGCAAAACCCTTCAAAAACACATGATGAAACACACTAGACATTCTTATAAATGTAAGGAATGTGGTAAAGTCTTCAGTTGTTCAAATTCACTTCAGTTACATGAAAGAATGCACATTAGAGAGAAACACTATGAGTGTAAACAATGTGGAAAAGCCTTCAGAGGTTATCGAAGTCTTCAAATACATGAAAGAAGTCACAGTGGAGTGAAACCCTATGCATGTAAAAAATGTAGGAAAGTTTTCAGATGTCTCAGTTATCTTCGAAATCATGAAAAAAATCACACCAGAGAGAAGTCCTATGAATGTAAAATATGTAGTAAAGCATTTAGGTATCCCAGTCGTCTTAAAATACATGAAAGAACACACACTGCAGAGAAACCCTATGGATGTAAGGAATGTGGAAAAACCTTTAGATATTATCAAAGTCTTCAAACACATGAAAGAAGTCACACTGGAGAAAAACCCTATGTATGTAAAACATGTAGTAAACCATTCAGTTGTCTTGGTAATCTTCGAAAACATGAAAGAAATCACATTGGAGAGAAGCCCTATGTATGTAAAAAATGTAATAAAGCATTTATTTATCTCAGTTCTCTTCGAAATCATGAAAAAAATCACACTGGAGAGAAGCCCTATGAATGTAAGGATTGTAGAAAAACCTTTAGATGTTATCAAAGTCTTCAAGTACATGAAAGAAATCACACTGGAGAGAAACCCTATATATGTAAAAAATGTAGTAAAGCATTTAGTTGTCTCCCTTATCTTCGAATACATGAAAGAACTCATACTGGAGAGAAACCATATCAATGTAAGGAATGTGGAAGAGCCTTCAGATATCATCAAAGTTTTCGAAAACATGAAAGAAAATTCATTGGAGAGAAGCCCTATGAATGTAAGGAATGTGGAAAAGCCTTCAAATGTTATAAAAGTTTTCGAAGCCATGAAAGAATTCACACTGCGGAAAAACCCTACAAATGTAAAATATGTGGTAAAGCATTTAGGTATCCCAGTCGTCTTCAAGAACATGAAAGAACTCACACTGCAGAGAAGCCCTATGAATGTAAGGAATGTAGAAAAGCCTTTAGATATTATCAAAGTCTTCAAACACATGAAAGAAGTCACACTGGAGAGAAACCCTATGCATGTAAAACATGTAGTAAAGCATTCAGTCGTCTCCGCTCTCTTAAAACACATGAAAGAAATCACACTGGAGAGAAACCCTATGTATGTAAAAAATGTAGTAAAGCATTTATTTGTCTCAGTTATCTTCGAAATCATGAAAAAAATCACACTGGAGAGAAGCCTTATGAATGCAAGGAATGTAGAAAAGCCTTTAGGTGTTATCAAAGTCTTCAAATACATGAAAGAAATCACACTGGAGAGAAACCATATGTATGTAAAAAATGCAGTAAAGCATTTAGTTGTGTCTCTTATCTTCGAAGTCATGAAAAAATTCACACTGTAGAGAAACCCTATGAATGTAAGGATTGTGGAAAAGCCTTCAGATATTACCGTAATTACCAAATACATGAACGAAAATTCACTGGAGAGAAACCCTATGAATGTAAGGAATGTGGGAAAGCCTTCAGATGTTATAAAAGTTTTCGAAGACACAAAAGGACTCACACTGGAGAGAAACCCTATGAACATAAAATGTAGTAAAGCATTTAGTTATCCCAGTTATCCTGATTGCATGAAAGGACTCATACTGTAGAGAAGCCCTATGAATGTGAGGAATGTGGAAAAACCTTCAGACATTATCAAAGTCTTCAAACATATAAAAGAACTACACTTAAGAGAAACCCTGTGAATGTAAAATATGTAGTACAGCATTTAGATATTCCCATTATTTCTGAAGACATGAAAAAAAATGACAGCGGAGAGACTATGAATGTAAATGTGGAAAAACCTTCAGATGTTATAAAAGTTTTTGAAAACACAAAAGGAGTCACTGTAGAGAAACCTTGGGAATGTAAACAATGTGGCAGAGCCTTCAAAGATTACTCTTGCTTGCAACCACATGAAAGAAATACTGGAGAGAAACCCTATAAATGCAAGAAATATGGGAAAGCCTCTCATCACCTTAAAAATACACATGAGACAGCACACTGGAGAGAACCCAATGAATGTAAAGAATGTGGTAAAGCATACAGAGATTACAGTTCCTTAGAAAAGCACAAAAGAACTCAGAAGCCCTATGAATGTAAGAAAGTTGAAAAATCCTTCAAATGTTATCAAAGGGTCAAAAACAAAACAAAATCCAACCAAGTAAATTTCAAGACCTAATTGGCTTTAATTAAGGAATTTATGAATTTGGCAGCATCCCATCTAGCAACTAGAAGGATGCTCTGAGGGGTTGCCCAAATGGAAGATTTTTATAGGGTGGGGCAAAGGGGCTATTGACAAAAGGAAAGAAAGTGTTATTTGGGGTCTGGATATCTTTTCTTTGGGAGAAGAGAAGGAGAAGTGTTATTATAATGCAGATTGCCTCTCTGGGGTATGGGGAGGGCCTGTGTGACAGATTACAATATTTCATACTGGTTGATTATGTTTCTGGGAGATGCTGAAACTGCAATTAGATCAGGTGATATGAAAATCAAGATTTGGGCAGGGCAGGATCAGTGCCTAGAAAATCTGTCCCCAGGTAACAGGTATGCAGTCCTTGGGGAGCCACTGATGATGGGGACAGGGCCAAGTTTCATGTCTCCTGGGGACTCAGCATTTTTCCTGCAGGAAAAGCCATTTGAACTTTATCAGCTATATCAGTAGCACAGTATTTTTGTATGAAAAGCGAGAGATTTTCTGAACAGTGACTTATTTAACTGCAATATTTTGAAATAAAACTTAAAAATCAAGGTTTGGTATGAAGGGCTATTAGCATGAGTAATACCATTTGGGGCCTGTGGTTTTTTTAACATGTTTTTGAAGATGTGAAAGGAAATCACACAAGAGAGATATCCAATGAATGTAAACTGGTAAAGCTTACAGATACCACAGTTCCTTACAAAACACAATAAGACAGAGGAGAGAAACACCATGAATGTAAGTGATGTGGTAGAGCTTTCATTTCTCATCTATGTTTTTAAATACATGAAAGAATTCACACTGGAGATATTCTGTGGATGTAAACATTGTGGTAAAGCCTTCATTTGAAGACACATGAGTGCACAGTAGAGAGACATCACATAAATGTGAAGAATGTGGGAAAACTTTAATTATCCCAGTTCCTTCCAAAGGAACGAGAGGATTCACTGGGGAAAACTTCTTGAATGTAAACTATAGAAAGGACTTCATTTGGCTCACATTTTTACTTGTGAAAACTCCCATGAAAAGTAAATATAAATGTAAGTAACATGAGAAAGCTTGATGGAAATTAACTCATGTATAGTGTCCCAGTAAACTTTCAACATGAAAGCATTGTTAATAAAATTGTAAATATATTGTTTATCGAGTCTCTTTTCTGAAAGTACACCACTGAAAAGTGGATTTCTACTAATAACTCAGAAATGAATATTGAGGTGAGATAATTCTGGGAGTCATCTTCACCCATAATACCTCAGATTAATAGGTAATTCTTTTTTTCTTAAATCAATCAGTTAATAGTATTTTTATATTAGATATTTTTAATTACATTTCAAACACCAAAGCATAAACGTTAATATTTGATTGTTGGAAAATACAGCATTTTCTCACTTGTGTTAACATATATTTGGCTTATGGAAATAATCAGCTAAAATGAAATATTTTAGGCATTTGGGTATAAAATGTGCTAGGTAATAAAATATAATTTTACTTTATTGCTATTTATGAGAGCAACCAAAATTATGTTCGATTAAGTATTCTTTTTTCAATACTGTTAGCATTACTGAACTAAGAAAAAATACTGTGAACGAATATACCTACATAACATTTTAAATTCCAGTATGTTTTAAATGGGAAGAATTTCATTGATGGAAGTTTTTAAGATTTCAAATTCCTTTTACTCTGTTCACTGAGAAGTTTCAGTAGACAGAATCTAAAGAAAGAATGAAATTTCATTTTAATCCCTTTGCCTTCTTTTTTTTGGTCAAGAACTTCCTTGGTGGACATAGTTAATAGTATTTTATTTTTCCATTTTGAAACCTTTTGGATCCATGGGTGAGTTGAAGTGTATTTCTAATGTGCATTTAGATTTCAGTTTTGTGTGTGTGTGTGTGTGTGTGTGTGTGTGTGTGTTTTACAGGGCCATCGAAAAATGAATGTGATAGTTGTTAGGATTTTCCTCCTGGTCTTGTGGCAGTTCCTGTAAATCTCTAGTTCATTATATATATTCTACCTTTTTTACTGACAAAGCTCCTTTTATAGATGATAGGTAAAACAGCCTTTTCCCATTTTTCATATCTATAAATAGTGGGAATAATTGTTTTGTATGGCAAGCTTATGAAAATATAGTTTCATGTAAATGATTGTTTTCATATTTTGGGCCTTTGCATTTCTTTTATTCTGACAGGTATTTGCTGAATAGACTTTAATTTAAGAAGAGCCTTGTGATAAGGCAACAAAATCTAGAGCTGGAGGTACTCCCCTGGGAGTAATTTTAGGAACTATCAATTTTCCAGAATCCACCCCCTTTATGATGCCATGTTAGAATTCACCAGTAGCCTCATTTGCATGTAATTTGGAAGGCAGAAGGGAAGAAGGCATTAGTCAGGTTTAGGAGCCACCAACATACAGGGGGAGAGAGAAATGCATAGGGGTTTCCAGGACACTGTCTTCCAACCCATTTCCTCATTCTTTTCACTTCAATCATGAGTATCCTCAAAGTCACCACCAACTGTTTGATATCCATTTTTGAGAGGTGTAGATGTTCTCTGATGTCTTCACAAGATCCACACCAAAGATTCAACAGAATTTGGGTTTTTCTATAAGCCCTCTTGTTTCCACCAGGAAACTGATTCAGACTTTCCTGCTTGGGAATATTGTCTGATTTCCTCTCCTCTAGGTTATATCTGTTTAAGGTCTTAATTTCTATAGGACACACCTTAAGATATTAACAGTGCTACTGAGTATGTTTTCTTGATTCACCATGACATCTACAATGGTGCCATCAAAAAGAACAACATGAGGGGCCGGCCGAGTGGCTCAGTTGGTTAAGACTTAACTTAAGAGCGCGAGCTCTGAGCAACAGGGACCGCTGGTTTGATTCCCACATGGGCCAGTGATACTGTGCCCAAGCTGAGCTGCCACTGAGCTGCCAACAGGTGGCAGGATGGCTTAGCTGATGAGAGCATGTGTTCCTAACAACAAGACTGCCTGTTTGATTGTGGGCTACACCCGCCCACAACTAAGACTGAACTCGGCACCTTGAGCTGAGCTGCTGCCCAGATGGCTCAGTGGATAGGGCGTGTGCTCTTACAACAAGGCTGCCAGGTTTGACTCCTGCATGGGATGATGGCTATGCCCACCCGCAACTAAGACTGAACTTGGCACCTTGAGCTGAGCTGCTGCCCAGATGGCTCAGTGGATAGGGCGTGTGCTCTTACAACAAGGCTGCCAGGTTTGACTCCTGCATGGGATGATGGCTATGCCCACCCGCAACTAAGACTGAACTTGGCACCTTGAGCTGAGCTGCAGCCTGGATGGCTCAGTGGATAGAGCATGTGCTCTTAACAACAAGACTGCTGGTTCAACTCCCACATGGGATAATGGCTACGCCCACCCACAACTAAGATTGTAACATAGCACCTTGAGATCAGAGGTCACGAGCTGCTGATGGGCAACCAGATGGCTACTGGCGCCCTCCACAACGAAGATTGAAGAACAACAACTTGGCTGGTCCCCCTCCCCAATTCCCCAACACTGTTCCCCTCCCTCAATTACCCAATTTAAAAAAAAAAAAAAAGAACAATATGGGAGTTTATTTCTCTACTGCATTGTACACTGGCTGCATTAACCTGGTCCCTCCATGTGAGAAAAGCACCTTTATGTCAAGATGACTGGGTGTTTCCTGTTACTTGTAGCTAAATGTATTCCTTTAATGTGTTTTCAATTGTGTTTAATTACATGTGAGTAAAAGTATGTGTGCATTTTTTTGTCAAATGCTTCTGTTGTTTCATGGAAATACTTCATTAACTGTTTTCTAAGTCACCACATGCTAACAGATATTATAGAAATGTGCTGCTTAATGACGGATATCTTCTGAGAAATGCATCATACGTGATTTTGTCATTTGTGTGAACATCATGGAGTATGCTTAAACAAACCTAGATGTTGTAGCCTACTACACACCTAACTATAGCCTACTATATCTAAACCGATATGCTATAGCCTGTTAATCCTGGGCTACAAATCTGTATAGTATGTTGTATCGATAAGGAAAATTATCGATTAGCTGTGCACAGACTGATGGATTAAATTGAGGATCGATACGCAAGACACACCACCACAAGCCGTTTAAGAGTAGATAAAAGGTTTATTATTAATAGGGAAAGAACTAAGGGAAATGGAAAGTAAAGTAAATAGTTACAGCATACCACCAGGACCCCATCCGCATCAGCACCGGCAAAATATCACGGACATCAGCACTGGCAAAACATCACGGGCATCAGCACCGGAAAAACATCACGAGCATCAGCACCGGAAAAACATCACGGGCATCAGCACCGGAAAAACATCACGGGCATCAGCACCGGAAAAACATCATGGACATCAGTACCGGAAAAACATCACAGACGAAACGCCGAGTTGCATCAGGGCAGTGGCGGCTGCTGCTGCTCACGGACTTTTTAATAGGGGTCTGAACAAATAAGGCTTAGTGCCAAAAGACAAGAGCTTGGTGCCAAATGACGTATGATCAAAGCACGTACGGACCCAGATCTGACCAGGAGCGTGTTACTTTTATCTTCTTTCCGGGTGTACTGCCCAGAAATTGTTTCTAAAATTTATCTATCCCAGTTCCTCAAGGGACGGCCAGTTCCTTGAGGGAGTGGGTGCATACCCAAGCTGTGACCCTTGAACAGGCCTTCATTCTATATCATCAATACATATGTTACTGTACTGAGTACTGTAGGCAGTTTAACACAATGGTAAGTATTTGTATCTAAACATAGAAAAAGGTACAATAAAAACACAGTACAAAAGAAAAATTAGTACACCTGTATAGAACACTTAGCATGAATGGAGTTTCGGGACTGGAAGTTGCTCTCTCTGAGTTGGTGAGTGACTGAAGGCCTACGACATACTGTACACTGCTGTACAATATAAACACTGGACACTTAGGCTCCACTACATTTATTTAAAAGTTTTTGTTTTGTTTTGTTCTGTCATGTTTTTTTATTTTTTATTTATTTTATTTTATTTTTTTTAGCTGAGCCATCCTGCCATCTGTTGGCAGCGCAACGGCAACTCAGCTCGGGCTGGCATTGAACTGCTGTTGCTCAGAGCTCAGCTCGCACTCTTGAGCCAGCTCTTAACCAACTGAGCCACTCGGCCAGCCTGTTTTTTTTTGTTGTTTTTTTTTGAGGGCAGTGTCACTGGCCCTCATATGTGGGACCCGAACCAGGGCTGCTGGCTTCCCAAGCCAGTGCTTAACCACCGTGCCACTCGGCCAGCCCTATTTAAAAGTTTTTTTAATCCTAAATTAACTTGAGCTTACTTTATAAGCTTAGATTTGTTTTTACCTTTCAACTCTTACAGTAACAGCTTAAAACACAAACACATTGTACAGTTATACAGAAATATTTTCTTTATGTCCTTATGCTAAAAGCTTTTTTCTGTTTTGTTAAAAAGTAAGCACAGGGCCGGCTGAGTGGTGCGGTGGTTAAGAGCTGGCTTCGTACGCCAGTGGCCCTGGTTCGGATCCCACATATGAGGGCCAGTGACACTGCCCTCAAAAAAAAAAAAATGTAAGCACACGCACACACACATTAGCTTAGGCCTTCACAGGGTCAGGATCACCAATATCACTGCCTCCATCTCCACATCTTATGCCCCTGGAAGGTCTTCAGCAACAGTAACACACAGGAGCTGTCATCTCCTCTGATAACACTGCCTTCTTCTGGAACACCTGAAGGACCTGCCTGAGGCTCTTGAGAAGGTGTCAGTCTTTTCAGAAATAAGTTCATGGTGGTTTTCCTGGTTTGTTTGTTTTTCCTTCATAGTTTTGCTTGTGAGCAAATAACGCACCATAAACAATTCTCTGTTACTAAAAAACTCATTGTTTGGATTCATGTTTTCAAACTTTTTAATTTGTTTTTTAGTCAGAGATTTTCGTGAATGGCTTCTTTTTGTTTTTTAGCTGAGCCATCCTGCTACCTGTTGGCAGCTCAGTGGCTGCTCAGCTCGGGCTGGGCATCAAACTGCTGTTGCGCAGAGCTCAGCTTGCACTCTTGAGTGAGCTCTTAACCAACTGAGCCACTCGGCCAGCCCCAAAATTACAAATTTGAGTTCTTCTTTTGAGGGCAGTGTCACTGGCCCTCATATGTGGGATCTGAATTGGGGCCACTGGCTTCCCACGCCAGCTCTTAATCACTGTGCCACTCGGCCGGCCCAAACTTTTTAAGAAGCTTTTTGCACCCTGAGAAAGCTTCTGCTAAGTCCTTTGTGAATTTTCTTAAAAGTTCTTTGTCCTCTGCAATTTTTTCTCTCTTGCCTCTTTAGTTATGTGTTTCAGTTCCACTTCCAACACCTCAGTCAATTCCTCAGGTGCCCCCTCTGGGAGGTCCTCAGTGTCAGCCTCACCCACACCCAGCTTCAGGTTTGTCATCTCAGCCACAGCTATGTTGATTTTTGTAACGTCCTCATCCTTGGCAAATCATTTGAAGTCATGGATGAACCTCTTTTTTTTATAGAAGTTTATTATTAAAGAATATAGTACAAAAACAGGCACAAAAGGGTGATCTTTTGATACAAGTTAATAAAAATGAAAACTCCAGGAAAAATAAATTTTATTGGACAAAAGAAATGAAACACACAGGAGGACTATAAATTATTAATGAGAAAATAAAATTTTTCTAATAATTGAAGAACAAAAAGCTGTGTTAGAAAGAATGGAAGAGAAGTAGAACTGTTGCTAGTAAGAATATAAATTCGTTCAACCATCTTGAAGAGCAATTTGGCAATTCCTAGAAAGTCCAAAGGTGTGCAGGACCCAATGATTCTACTAGATGTCAACACCAGAAAACTCACACTTGCACATAAAGAGATATGGACAAGAATGCTCATGGCGATACTATTTGTAATACTGAGACACTGAAAACAACTCTCTGGACAGTAGAAAATGAATATGTGCTATTTCATGATTTATGTAGCACAATGCAACATTTTAAGTTAAATTAGATCTATATGAATCAGATAAATCTTTAAAATATGATGAATGAATACAGGAAGCTGAAAAGGTACAAAATAGGGCTGGCCGAGTGGCGCATTGGTTAAGCGCTGGTTTTGGGATGCCAGCGGCCCCGGTTCGGATCCCACATGAGGGCCAGTGACACTGCCCTCTACAGCTAACAACAGCTCCACCTGGAGCTGGGCTGTGCGAGCCCCGGTGATGGTGTGGGCTGCAGCCCCCGCTGCAGTGGGTTGCCATAGGCTACATTGAGTGGCCCGCAGCCAGCGTGAGCGGCTGGCAGCCAAGTGTGAGCTGCCAATAGCTGCGGTGAGCGACATCCAGAGGCCAGCGACTGAACTGCCTCATCCGGGAAGAGCGCAATGACGATACCAACAGTGAAGCAACATCCTCCGCAACTAAACTGAAGAACAAAAAGACAGCAACTTGTCTGTTCCCCTTCCCCGATTCCCCAACGCTGTTCCCCTCCGCCAATTCCCCAATAAAATCTTTAAAAAAAAAAAAAAGGTACAAAATAGTAAAGTACTGTAACATGCATTTTCACATAATCTAAATACTGTATACTGGCATTTGTAATAAACACATTCACAGATACTATATACACCAACTTTAAGAATGTAAGGGGAAGAGGAGATGGGCAAAGGGAATGCTTTAGTTTATCTTTAAAAAAAGAAAAAATGGGGCCGGCCGAGTGGCTCAGTGGATTAAGAGCTTGCTCTGGAGTGAGCTGAGCTCAGCAATAGCAGTTCAATGCCCAGTCCGAGCTGAGCTGCTGCTGAGCTGCTAATAGGTGGCAGGATGGCTCAAATATAAAAAAATAAAAATAAAAAAAAATAGAAAGATAAAAAATGGTCAAGACCTGAAACAAATATGCTAACATCTATTAGCTCTGTGATGAATATAGAACTACCTTGTACATTTTCTGCACTTTTTACTTGAAATGTTTCATAGTTTTAATGTTTTGTTTTTTTTTAAAGTTGAACTAGCCAAATTGTCTTCTATGTGTAAAGTATATACATGAGCCCTTGGAAATAACCATTCCATGAAAACCAGGCAGTCAAAAGGACGAACCTCTTGAGTGTCTTCTTCCAGATGTCACTCATATGCTCCTTAGTGACATCACCCCCAAGCCAGTGTAAGACTCGATGCAGGCATAGATATAATTCTTCCAGAATTGCATCGTGTCTTCCTTGGTTGTGGCAATAGCCTGGGCAAAGGTCCTTAGCAGTAGGCTTTAACAGTTGCTATAATTCCTTGATCCACTGGTTGCATCAAAGAGGTGTTTGGAGGAAAAAAAACACCAGTTTGGTATTGAGATGAAGATCACCGGTTTAAATATATATATATATATATTTAAATATATATTTATATTTATATATCCAGGAGCATTAACAACAATAAGCAAACTCTTTTTTATTTTTTTGAGGGTAGTATCACTGGCCCTCATATGTGGGACCCGAACTGGGGCCGCTGGCTTCCCAAGCCAGCACTTAACCACTGCACCATTTGGCTGGCCCAGCAAACTCTTAAAAGCTATGTTATTCTCCAATCCAAACGAAACTTCTCCATTTTGCTGCCCTAGTAATTCAGGAGGGCATCTTGGGAGAGGAGCTGGGTCATCCATGACTTATTTCTGGTGTACAGGGGCGCTGTGTGCCTACTGATATGCTTGAAGGCCCTGGGCTTCTCACTGCCAGCTCACAAAGGGTTTCAATTTGTAGTCTGCATCATTGCCCCAAGCTAGACTGTTATCTGTCCTTAAAAGGCTTGAAACCTGGCATTGATTTGTCTTGCTATTACCAGAATTGGGAAGTTTTGTCCATATTGAATATTTGCTTTATAATTTTACTCCACAACTTATCTAGAGTTTCCAAAAATTCTTCAGCTGCCTTGGCATCAGCACAGAGTCACCACTCAATTTCACTTCATGTAATGAATAACAATTCTTGAATCATTTAAGCCACTAAGAGCATGTTCATAGTGACCAGCTAACGACGGGCTTAGATGGATGGACCAATGAGAGGCTTCTGGTTTGTTAGAAAAAGAACAATAAATACAGCACACGCACACTCAAACTGAATTGGCTGACCCCATTAGAAAGACAGTGAAGGAAGAAACTTGAAGCAATAGCTGAAGGAATAATTTCACAAAAATAACCTCAAAGATGTATTAGAACGTAGTATTTCAAAATAACTCTTTTAAACCAAATGTAGTGTCCAATAATGCAGCCTGTAAGGTTACATACAAAGACCGTAAATTTTGATAAGAATTCAGAGACAGTAAATGATTCAGATGAAAGAATGACTTTTTGAATTCAGAACATTCTAACTCTTTTTGAAAAGCAAGTGAAAAGATTAGTTTGTCATGGGATCATGGTGAAGCTATTTCCAAAAGACCAGAGTCAAAAGAAATATCCCCCTTTTGCAATGGATTAGGAAATGCAGACAAGAGCACTGTGCAAGGAAGAGACAGAACATAAAGTAAGCAACAGTTAGAAAAGAGTATACAGGCCTAGCCCAGGCATCTTAGGAAAGCTGTCTCATCTGATGTCAGCTACAATTCCAGGAAATCTTTACTTTTAACCAGATGGTATGCAGGTCCAGTCAGGATTTGATGCTTGCTTTTGACATAACATGAATCTAAGAATCTATTCCCTGAAGTTTGGCCGCACAAGGGTTGGTTAGCAGTACAAGGTTGAGGAGAATCTAGAGGTGTCTTTTGCAATACATGGAATATCTGGGTTGCAAGATGTGATGCTAAGGTGTTCATCTCCTAGGAGTGAGCTGTGAAAAGATTGTTCTACAGAAGTATGGTTTTGTTTTTTTGTTTTAAAGATTTTATTGAGGGGTTGGGGGAGGGGAACAGCATTGGGGATTCGGGGAAGGAGAACAGACAAGTTGCTGTCCTTTTGTTTTTCAGTCTAGTTGTGAAGGACATCACTTCACAGGCCCTTCCTATTGTGATTATTGCGCTCTTCCTGGCTGAGGCAGTCGGTCACCAGCCATTGGACGGCGGCTCACGGCAGCTCACGCCAACTGCCGGCCGCTCATGCTGGCTGCTGGCCACTCACTGCAGCCCAGTTCCAGGTTGAGCTGTTGTACACCATCTTAGCAGCATACTGGTCCACGTGGGATCCGAACCGGCGGCCCTGCTGCTTAAAGTTCTCATTCCCAAGCCACCTCTTAACCAATGAGCTACTGGGCCAGCCCAAGCATGGTTATTTTTAATAGAAGCTACTAGGCCCTTATAGTATTGAAGGATATCTTCTTTTGTCAGCTGGGAATCAAGAGAGGCAAAGGCCAGGTGCATTGGGAATCCTCTGATTATTTCAAAGGCTGAGAGTTTGAGTTCTAAGGTGATGGATTTGAGATATAGAGCAACCAATGGTGATGCTTTTGGTCAAGATATTTGGAGGATCTTTAGAGATTTTCCAAATTGAGTCATAATAGTGCCATTAGTGTATAACTAACCCTGAAGATTGAGGATGGTAAGCACAGTGAGAGGGTAAAACAGCCAGACAGCACTGACTTATCAAAGTATGTAACCACTGAAATAGGTTCCCTGGTTACTGTGTAGCTACTATCATATTTAAGGAACTATTGCATTATAGTATGCTACTTACTCCTGAAAATACGCCTGATGTGAGATATAGGGGATGGACAAATGATGCCACAAGTTCTTTTAGAGATTTGAAACATTCCATTTTGTGTATTTTACACTTTTGTAACCTTTAGTGTTTAAAGGAATTAAGTCTTTGAATGGTTTCCTATGTACGAAAGTTAAAATTAGACTGTTAATAGTAAAATATACATAAATTGTGGTTTATTTTAAATAAACCTGTAAGATAGGAATATCTAAATAAAGAAGACTCACTGCCCACAATCCTCATGTCCTCCAGCGCTGTTACTCCAGCCACCTACAAATACACAGCTGTGATCATTTCTTGAACCTCCTGTTGGTGTTTTTTTATATAGATAAAGCAATTACAAATGAATTTTTTACCCATGTTTGTCCTTACAGGTCTCAGATTAGTTATACCTGGGATCTCACTAAATTTAAGCAAATTCCCCTGATAATCACATTAATGTATATAATATAGAGGACAGAGATTAGTGATGTAAACAGCATGGTAGGGTGAGAGGACCCCCAGTTTTCTCCCCTTGGAGTTACAACAATTTGGACAGCTGTAATTCAACAAAGAATTCCCTGCTCAACACTCAAACACATGTGAGATCCTCACATTGAAACATCTGAAGGTGGGCATATCTGAGCAGAGAGGACAGAAGAGGGAAGGACAGAGACGGGTGCTGAGAACAGCCAGGAGCCCACTACTGCCCCAGCCGATTCCATAGCAGGGGAAGTGTCGGGTTACAGTGTGCACACCCTGTAAGTCCTAAGGAACATGGGTAAAATCAACATTCCTGCCTGAGTAGTCAGCAAACACTCCCCCTAAACCCAGTGACAGGCAGAGACAGAACACAGCTGTGTGGCAGCTATGGTCTAGCAGCTGCCTTTACGGGACAGAAAACAAAGCCATAAACATTTAGCTGCCTCCCCTCACTCTACCAGAGCTCACAGTGGCTCCAGCAGAGGCTGTAGCAGTGGAGGTGTCGGGTTACAGTGCACAGTGCAGTAGCCCTGAAGACTGGAGGAGCAGAAACATTTCTCCCTGAGGGGCAGATACACACTTGCAAAACCCAGTAGTAGCAAAAACCAGTAGAGACACAGAGGTGTATCAGCTGAGGCCTGCCAGCCATCATTACTAGAAAAAGAGCAAAGCCACAAGCATGCAAACTGACCTACCCTGGCCCACCTTGCCCCCTCCCATTGCAGCAGAACTTGGTAGGTGCACCTAGGATCTCTCAGGTAGTGCAGTACTGCTGCCAGCATCTAGCTACTGGAGGCAATGCCAGGATCTTACCCCATTGCCCACCATGTTACCCTTTGGGCATAGTGTCTTGATACTGAGGTGACCTGGTCACAGAGGAGATGCCCACCTCCTCAGGAAATAATGGGGTATTTGCCATGGCAGAGGCAACACCTCCCCACAGAGATCCCTAAAGCCCAATCAGTGTAGGTAAGAGGCAATAAAAATTTGCACCTGCTGCAAAATGAGAAACCTCTACTTACCAACCTGCCAAACAGTGGAGAGTCAAATGCTTTTTTTAAAGAGCAGATTTCCATTCTTAGGGGAGCTCTGATCAAAACGGCAGAGAAGGTAAACGCTGTGCTTGCCTCCTGCCATGACCATATTAAAATTACAACTAGGGCCGGCCGAGTGGCGCATTGGTTAAGCGCTGGTTTTGGGATGCCAGCGGCCCCGGTTCGGATCCCACATGAGGGCCAGTGACACTGCCCTCTACAGCTAACAACAGCTCCACCTGGAGCTGGGCTGTGCGAGCCCCGGTGATGGTGTGGGCTGCAGCCCCTGCTGCAGTGGGCTGCCATAGGCTACAGTGAGCGGCCAGCAGCCAGCGTGAGCGGCTGGCAGCCAAGAGTGAGCTGCCAATAGCCGCGATGAGCGACATCCAGAGGCCAGCGACTGATCTGCCTCATCCGGGAAGAGCGCAATGACGATACCAACAGTGAAGCAACATCCTCCGCAACTAAACTGAAGAACAAGAAGACGGCAACTTGTCTGTTCCCCTTCCCCGATTCCCCAACGCTGCTCCCCTCCACCAATTCCCCAATAAAATCTTAAAAAAAAAAAAATTACAACTAAATTATAGAACAGTCAACCTGGAGAACCATCGAAAGACTAGTTGACTATAAGGATATAAAGAAGGAACATCAAAGGGGCCGGCCAAGTGGCTCAGTTGGTTAAGAGTTGACTTAGAGAGTGAGCTCTGAGCAACAGGGCCGCCGGTTTGATTCCACATGGGCCAGTGAATGCTGCACCTTAGCTGAGCTGTTGCGGAACTGCCAACAGGTGGCAGGATGGCTCAGCTGGTGTAACAAGATTGCCTGTTCAATGGTGGGCTATGCCCACCCGCAAAAAAAAAAAAGAAGGAACATCAAGATAGGTAAGAGGGTCAGAGACACGAAACAGGCCAGTCCC
Source organism: Aselliscus stoliczkanus (assembly GCA_033961575.1). Lineage (NCBI taxonomy): Eukaryota > Metazoa > Chordata > Mammalia > Chiroptera > Hipposideridae > Aselliscus > Aselliscus stoliczkanus. Next base: position 9,669,677 of record CM066735.1, on the reverse strand, counting down.
ACACCCAAGGGGTCCCAAACCCACACTGTTCTTGCTTTCCAGCCCAGAACACCAGTGCTAGGAAGAGGAGCCCTCAAAACATCTGTCTGTGAAAATCAGTGGGGATTCCATCTGTCCAGGTGAGAAGGAAGGCTGGTGGAAACCCAGGTGTTCTCGTAAAAGGCCCACACACAGACTCTCTCAAACTGGGCTCTGGGCTCTGGAGGAGGGATGGCATATTGGGAGGCACTAGAGACAAACAGGGAGAGGCTGAGTTATGTGACTTCAGGGCAAGGGCTGCCATTGTCCTTGTGTCGAGCCCTTCCCCCACAGCCAAATCTGAATCTGCATTGGCCTGGAGAGCTCCATCCTAATGACTCACTGGGACTTCACCCCACCCAATTCATGCACTGTCTAGAAATAAACTCACAGCTGTATGGTCATTTAACCTATGACAAAGGAGGCAAGAATATACAATGGGGTAAAGACAGTCTATTCAATAAATTATGTTGGGAAAACTGGACAAATACATGCAAAAAACAAAAGAGAAAAAGAAAGAAAAAGGACTAGATCACTTTCTTACACCATATACAAGACTAAACTCAAAATGGATCAAAGACTTAAATGTAAGACCCAAAACCATAAGACATTTAGAAGAAAACATAGGCAGCAAACTCTGTGACATTGCTCTTAGTGATATTTTTTCTGATATATCTCTGTGAGCATTGAAAACAAAAGAAATAATAAACAAATAGGACATCAAACTAAAAAGTTTTTGCACAGCAGAGGAAAGTACAAACGAAACAAAAAGACAACCCACTGAATGGGAGAAGGTATTCACTAATGATACATCCAATACAGGGTTAATATTCAAAATTTATTTCAAAAAACTCATACAACCCAACATGAAAAAAAAAAATCCAATTAAAATATGGGCAAAGGACCTGAATAGATATTTCTACAAAGAAAATAAACAGATTGTTGTGGGATACTCGGACAGAGAGACGGGAGACCAAGGCTTAGAGTGGGAAGCAGCGTTTATTGATGCCAGCACTGTTCAGCGGATTCACATCCAGAGGCTGAGCCCCAATCTGGACAGGACTTGGAGCTTTATACCCTGAGGTTTCCGGGTTAGCAGCTAGGATTCCGTATAGGGTGTATGGCATCGTGTTAGTTTTTTACTGGTTACCAGGTGAAGTGGGAATTAGGAAATGCTAACCTCAAAAGTCTTGGTGGCCATGTGGTCCGGGAAAGCCTTTGTCTAGGGCTCCCCTGCCACATTCCCCCCTTTGATGCTTGATCCCATATGTGGGATAGAGAGCATCATCTCCTTTGACAAGTTGTTGGCCCAGGGGTTGATACTTCTACAATATGAGGACCTTAGCAGCAGTTTTACATTCTACAATGGCCTCTATGAGGGAAGATGTAGAGCGAATGATAAGGGGGAGAAGGCAGGGTAAAAGGAGGCATGTTCCAAGGAGCAGGAGGATGATTCCAATTAATGCTTTAAATCCCCTGAGAGTGAAGAACCAAAGAGGCTTTTGGGGTCCCTTCCCGTCCATTTTTGAACTGGGACATGGGCAAGTTTTCTAATTAACGGCAATGGCAGAGACGGCTTTGCCAGTGTCATCAATCTGTTGACAACAGTCTGACTGATTGAATTTGCCAGACTCCACCTTCTTCAGCCAGTAAGTAGCCCAGTGCTTGGTGGTTCTGGTAAATGGCAGCCCACATCTGGGTCTGTTGGATAGCGAGGAGCTCTAAAGCTGTTGTAGTTTCATTGGTGATTATTTCTAGAACAGCTTTTAACCTGATGATATGGTTGAGCATGTAGATGGGGGTATGATATCCGCAACTCCTGTCTTGAGCCCAAGTGGCTGGGCTACAATATTGGATGACCCGTTCATCTTACCCCCAGGTCTGAGGCCCTCCCTCATTAAGGGACCTCCTGGGCCTGATCTTGGATGCCTCACAGATCCGGGTATCTGATGTGGGTATGGCAGGTCCAACAGGTAACCTAATTGGCCTTTTTGACCCCTGGGCAATTGTGGCCACCTATTGATTTTTGAGGAATGGGGAAGGACCAGTAAGATCTGTCAGCATAGGTACAAGCCTGAGGAATTTTACCCTGGTAGCACTGGGCAGGCATGTAAGTGTAGAAATCAAATGCTACCTGAGATGTTGTCCCTATCTGAAAGGACTGGAAGCACTATTCAGCACAAGGGGTAGCAATACCATCTCTGACTAGGAAGAAAAGAGGGAGGGTAGGGATCAGAGTCCTTAGGGTATGCATCTTGCAAGGAAGACTTCCTTAAGCTTCGGCTGTGCATGGATTGGTCAGCTTCCGGTGTGACCAAAGCAGGGCTGATGGTCTCCTCCTAAGGATTAGTATCGTCATTGGCTATCTTTCCCCCAGAGAGTGATTTTGAGGGGCTCGGAGGGGTCAGAGGCACAGTTCCAGCTAGCGGCTGCAGGTTTCAATCTGTTGTGGTGTATCCATGGAGTGATCTCTGCAACCTTGACTGCCATGGGGGTAGACAAAATGACAGTAAAGGGGCCCCTCCATAGGGGTTTTAAGGGCTGGAGTTTCCATTCCTTGACCCAAACTGAATCCCCAGGCTTGAAGGGATGAACTTGAGTCGTTAAGCTAATGGGGAGCCTCTCCTGTACCCATTCGTTGAGATTCTGTAGGGTAGACCCTAACACCTCAAGCTGTTGTCTTAAGGTTAGGTCTCCTATTTCCTTAAGGTCCCCTGTGGGAGGGGTTTCTCTTCAATGGTGTTCTGTAGCGTCACCACAGTGTTTCCAGCCAATTGCCTATTTCCCTGGACATAGCTGCTGCCATCGGTATAGTATTCTACATCGGTCAGTATAGTATTCTACATGGGGTCTGTAAGAGGCTGATCAGTCAGGTCCGGCCTACTGGAGAACACTTTGTCCATGACTTCTGAGCTAGGAGAATTATAGACAGTCAGGGAAATTGCCATGGTAGAAATTGCCAGGGTGGAAACCATAACAGAACCAGGAGAAATAGTTTTTCTTTTTCAATTGGGAAATTGGAGGAGGGGAACAGCGTTGGGGAATCAGGGAAGGGGAACAGACAAGTTGCTGTCTTTTTGTTTTTTGGTCTAGTTGCGGAGGACGTTGCTTCACTGGCCCATGTTGGTATCGTCATTGCGCTCTTTCCCAGTGAGACAGATCGGTTGCAGGCCTCTGGCCTCTGCATGGTCTCTCACCACAGCTATTGGCAGCTCACACTGGCTGCCAGCTGCTCACACTGGCTGCCAGCCACTCACTGTAGCCTATGGCAGCCCACTGCAGCAGGGGCTGCTGCTTACACCATTACCGGGGCTTGCAGCCCACCTCTAGGTGGAGCTGTTGTTAGCTGTAGAGGACATTGTCACAGGCCCTCGTATGTGGGATCCGAACCAGGGCCGCTGGCATCCCAAAACCAGCTCTTAAGGTATGCGCCACTCTGCTGGCCCAAGGAGAAATAATCTTAATAGCTGACTGTTGGGTTTAAGTCACAGGACCCTGCCAGAATGACAAACTTGGGAGGGGGAGGAGCAGATAGTTTTTTCTCAAAGCCTATAACAAAGAAGTCAGAAGTTTCACCTCCAGAGTAGGGGATTAAGAGAGGTTAGTTAATATAAGATAAGACTGGAGTCCTTTCTTCAAAGTCAGTCTCTGCTAACATGCTCCTTTCAGAGCAGAGACATTGATTAAGCTGATTAAGCGCTAAGGAAATTAGACAGTTTCAAGAAAACACCTCCTCTGGGCTAGGCAACAATGTAAATCTGATAATAGTGCCAAGAGGTCACCCTCCCCAGACATACAAAAGGTATAAAAACCGTTTGACCTAACTAGTGGGCACCCCAGTAGGGAACGGGAACCCCTCTCATTTTGAGAGCTGTTAACTTTCTACTCTAGTAAACTGTCCTCTGCTGTAAACTCTACCTCTCTGGTCCGTGTCTCCATTCTTTGGCTTCACGAGACTACGATCCCGGCATAAAAAATATCCTACATCACTTCGATGCAGTCATGGTCTGGGGCCCAGGCCCTACAGGCAGTAAAGTGGCTGGGTTTAGGGTCCATACGATCTCAAGGCGGACTTGTGGGTTTTCACATAGTAGCCCTTGGTACTTGGCCATTCAGGAGTGGTAAGCCAATAGTGTCCCCTATGATTAATAGGACTTGGACTAAGTGTGGAGCCTGGACAGTTAATTCCTGACCCAGGGTCAGCTTGTCAGCCTCAGACACGAGGAGGACCATTGCTGCGAATGCCCTCAGGCAAGGTGGCCATCCTAATGCCACTGAGTCAAGCTGTTTTGAGAGGAAGGCTACCAGGCGGTTCCAATCCCTAGCAGTTGGGTAAGGACTCCCATTGTTGTTCCTGTATATTCATGTACGTAGAGAAAGAAAGGTTTTGTGTATGTTCATGTATGTAGAGGAAGAAAGGCTTGGTGATGTCTGGGAGCCCTAGGCCAGGGGCATGAGTGAGAGCCCGTTTAATCTCATTAAAAGCCTTTTGTTGTGGAGACTCCCGCTGAAAAAAGTTCACACCCCCCCCCCCCCGCTTTGTGGCTTCGTAAAGGGGTTTGGCCATAGTGGAGAAGTTGGGGATCCAGATCCTACAGAAGCCTGCCGTACCTAAGATTCGTGAACCTGTTTCCAATTGGTGGGGACCGGGATGGTACATATTGCCTGTTGTCTTTCTGGGCCAAGCTGGCGTCCCTTTGCCAGATGGAAACCAAGGTATTTGACCTTGTCTTGGCACATCTGGGCCTTTTTCTTGGAGATCTTGTAGCCTGCTTCCCACAAGAGATTAAGGATGTGATATGTACCCTGCATGCAATTATCGTAGTTCTTCCCAGCTAGCAAGAGGTCATCTACCTATTGAAGTAGTATGCAGCCGTTTTGACTGGCTAGAAACAGCTTTAGGTCCGAAGCTAAGGTGGCCCCGAAAATAGTCGGGGAGTTTTTGAAGCCTTTTGGTAGCCTTGTCCATGTTAGCTGGCCTTTGTTCCCATTCTTAGTGTCTTCCCACTGGAAGACAAAGAGTGGCTGGCTCTGTGGGGTCAGATGAATACAGAAGAGGGTGTCCTTGAGGTCCAGACAGGTGAAGTGGGTTGCTTCGGCTGAGATGAGGCTCAGGAGAGTATATGGATTGGGAACAACGGGAGATAGAGTGACCATTGCTTGGTTTATAGCCCTCAAGTCCTGTACTGGATGGTAATCTTTGGTGCCACGCTTCTGAACTGGAAGCAGGGGCGTGTTCCAGGGTGACTGGCAGGGACAAAGAATCCCATATTTTAAGAGCCTGTCCAGGTGTTTTTGGATGCCTATTTGTGCTTTATGGGGAATGTAGTATTGCTTGTGGTGCACCAGTTCTGCCCCGGGTTTTAATTCTACAACCACTGGGGGCTGCATGTCATGCCAGGCCTGGTGGGTTGTCTTCTGCCCAGACTCCCGGTATCGAGAAAGGGAGTTCCGGTCCCTCTCAGAACTCTTCTACAAGACCAAAGAGTTGCCATTCTTCCTCCTAGGGTATGGTGAGAGACATAATTTTTGCCCCTGATTTGCTTAACGTTAGCTCAGCATTGCTGCTGTGGTTAAAGGTGATTTGAGCCTGGATTTTCCTAGTAAGTCTCTTCCCAATAATGCCACAGGGCAGTCAGGCAGGTAGAGGAACTGATGAGTAATTTCTCAGCCTCCAAGGGTGCACTGTCGAGACTGTAGAAAGGACCAACGGACCCGTCCTCTCGTGGCACCCATGATGGTGACCTGTTTTGGGGAGAGGGGGCCTATGGGCTGTATCACCACAGAATGCTCAACACCTGTGTCAACCATAAAGTCAATGGGTCAGCCCCCAATTAACATTTGGACCAGAGGCTCCTGGGGTCCCAGCTGAATGGAGCCCGGTCTGGCCTATTCTACCCTGTATTCTTCCATACCAGTAAGTCAGATGAAGTCATCCCCAGAAGGGTTTGGTGCCTGCTGGGGCAGCTGGTAACTGCCGGGAGTGATTCGACCTGGCCTCCAGAGGTTCCAACCGATTGGCATTCTTCCCAACCACTGAGGACATTCATTTTTCCAGTGGCCTCGTTGGTGGCAGTACACACATTGGTCTTGTCCCAGCCTTGGTCTCACGCTGGGTGGTCCCTCCTGATGTTGCCCTCACTGGGGTGGTCTCAGGTTTGGAACGGCATTTCATCCTGGGGTCCCAATCTGCTTGACAAGTGCAGCAGCAAGCAAGTCCACCTTTTTCTTCATCTTCTGATCTGCTTCTCAACAAGCTTCTTGATCACGGTTCACGTAAACCTTGGTTGCCACTTAGAGGAGCTGGCTGATATTCATGCCAGCGAATCCATCTAGTTTCTGAAGTTTTCATCGGATGTCGCTCTGGGACTGTCCAACGAAAGTGGCATTGACCATCCGCTGATTTTCAAAGGCCTCAGGGTCGAAAGGGATGTAGAGATGGAACATTTCAGAGTCTTTCATAAAATTGGCTTGGGCTTTCCTCAGGTCCCTGGAGCACTTCAGAGATCTTGTTCATATTGATGACTTTTTTGCCGCCATCCTTTAGGCCTCCTATAAGGGCTTCTTGATACCGTTCCAACATCTGGAAGTCCCGGTCATCACTGGGGTCCCATTGGGGGTCCTCCTCAGGGAAATGGTTCTATGCATACATTTGGATGTTTAAGGTTTCAGGCGGGACATGTTCCTCCAGCCACTTTATGGCTCCCTGTTTGACTCACCAGCATTCCTTGGTGTTGAAGAGAGTTAAGAGGAGCTGGTGACAATCAGTCCAGGTGGGTCTATGCGTTTGAATGATTGACTGAAGGAGGTCAGTCAAAGCCAGGGGTTTTCAGTATATGATGGGGTATGATTCTTCCAGTTTAAGAGATCAGTGGTTGAAAAGGTTAGTACACAAACATGCACCAGCCTCCCTGAATTTGGCCATCCTGATCGGAACACAGGGCCTCTGGTTTCCGAGCTGGAGAGTGTAAGCCTCAGGGCCCTTAGTCTGCGGCCGTTTATCAGTGGGCCCGCTCAGGGTCAGGACTGGCAGCAGCGGCATAGCAGGAGGGTCCAGAAGTGGGGTAGCAGTCGTATATGGTTAAGGCCAGCGAGGGCGGCACTGAAGGCTGAGCTGGCGGCTCAGGGGCCCGTGGAAGTGGTGGGTAGATAGGCGAATAGGATGGCGGGGTCCCCACTGGGTCTGAAGGCAAGACTGGCTTTGGTCCTTTTGTTTTGTCCTTAAGCAGCTTCCAGGAGGGGACCACAGCTCAGGCCAAAAGAACCCTACTCTGATCTTCCAAACAGGACCTCAACCAAGGGGGCCTAGTGCATACAATGGCCTCCTATGAATCGATATAAGGGAACTGGTTGGGGTGACTGGGGCTACCAGTAACAACAAGGTAGACTCTCCGAATGAGATCCCTATCAAAGCTTCCCTCTGTTGGCCATTCAACACCAAATGATGGCCAATCAGTTTCATAGAAGGTGCGGAGTTTTGGGGGGTCATCTTAGTGCCATATTCCCCTGAGAACCGCTTCTTAAAATTCTTTAACATACACCCTAATGGAGTCTGGGTACTCTGTTGCCCACCCATGGTAACTACCGGAAATCGGCACAACACATGACCACTCAGATATTTGCTCTGTCCGTCTCCAGCCACTCCTCTCACGGGGATATTTCAGGCACCTCTTAGCAATCAATGGGTCAATATAAGCCCCCAACTCGGATCACAAAACCGGAGACAATTTAGTGATACCACCCTAAGCCGTATGAGGTTTCCCACGGACCCCTGATCAGGACTCAACACTCGCTTTGCAGACAGACTCCATCTCATTCACACAGACTCAGACAGATTCATTCTTCACCGACCACTCTGTTCCTGGAAGTCACGGTTTCTCTCAGAAATTGAGATACTCGGGTGAGTCCGGGAGGTGATCAGTCTCCCCTTCTGTCCGCTGATGGACAGGCTGCCTTAAGGGACCCGGGTCCTAAACTGTCTGGTCAGGTGGCGCTCCCAAGCTGTTTCCCGCAGCCTTCCGTGTTCCGTTGTGCTCCCGGGTTGGCCCCCCGTGGCTGGCAGGGGAGACGTCCCCACTGAAGGACAAGGGTCCACTGGTGCAAAATAGAGTTCATGTCCTCTTTAGTCGGGGGAGCCGGGCCTTGGGGACAAGGGACACAGAAAATATCACCATCTCCGTAACCTGGGGGAGCCTCCTGGTATGTTGCGAGATATTCAGGCAGAGAGACGGGACAACAAGGCTCGGATTGGAAAGCAGCGTTTATTGATGCCAGCACCGTTCAGCGGATGCACATCCAGAGGCTGAGCCCCAATCTGGACAGGACTCAGAGCTTTATATACTGAGGTTTCCAGGTTAGTAGCTAGGATTCCGTATTAGGGCATGTGGCATCATGTTAGTTTCTGACTGGTTCTCGGTGAGATAGGAATTAGGAAATGCTAAACGCGGAAGCCTTAGTAGCTATATGTTCTGGGCCAATAGGCATATGAAAAGATGCTCAATGTCACTAATAAGAGAAATGCAAATGAAAGCTACAATGAAGTATCACCTCACACCATCATTAATAAATCAACAAACAAGTGTTGGCGAGGATGTGGAGGAAAGGGAAACCTCATGCACTGTTGGTGGGACTGCAAACTGGTGCAGCCATTATAGGAAGTAATATGAAGTTTCCTCAAAAAATTAGAAATAGAACTACTTTATGATTCAGCAATTCCACTCTGGGTATTTATCCAAAGAAATCCAAAACTCTTATTCGAAAAGATATACGCACCCCTATTTTCACTGCAGTGATATTTACAATAGCCAAGATATGGAAGCAAAAAAAAATATATATGATCATCAATACACAATTGGATAAAGAAGATGTGGTACATATGCACAATGGAATATTATTCTGCCATAAAAAAAGAATGAGATCTTACTATTTGCGACAACATAGATGGACCTAGAGGGTATTATGTCTTACCACCATAGGACCTGCATTACAGGAAATATAGAAGGGTGTTCTTCTACCTGAAACCAAAAGACAAAAGGATACAAAACTATGAGTAAGATGACTAACAAAGCAGGAAATTGTAACATTTGTTCAGAATAGGGTATTGAACACTTGAATGTAACGTAAGGTTAAAGGATGTAAAAATATTTTAAAACAAAGAAGAGAAAAACAATAGCTACTGCAATTTGGAAATGAATTCACAGAATAAAAAGGGATAATTTGTAATGAATAAAACATAAAAGGAAAGGGGGCAAAGGAATGAATTTTTTACAGGTGAATGGAGATAAGAAACAATCAAAAGAAAAAGGATTACAGTATATATGAAACTTTCTTTTGCATGGTACCCACCAAAAAAATCTAGAAGTGAGATACATAACATGAAAAAGAGAAAACAGAGAGGGAAAAAGGTCATAAAATACCATCAAACTAAAATAACACAGAGGGCAGGCCAAGTGGCACATTGGTTAAGAGTTGGCTTGGGATGCCAGCTCTGAGCAGCATGGCCCTGGTTCGGATCCCACATGAGGGCCAGTGACACTGACCTCTGCAGCTAAGATGGTGAATGATGGCTCAACCTGGAGCTGGGCTGCCGTGGGTCACTGGCGACAGCACGGGCTGCAGCCCCTGTTGCAGTGGGCTGCCGTAGGCCTCCGTGAGTGGCCAGCAGCAGGCATGAGCTGTCAAGAGAGCTGCCGTGAGCGGCCATCCAGTGGCCAGTGACCGATCTGCTTCACCCGGGAAGAGCACAATGATAATACCAACATGGGCCAGTGAAGCAATGTCCTTCACAACTAGACTGAAGAACAAAAGGACAGCAACTTCTCTGTTCCCCTCTCCCAATTCCCCAATACAATCTTAAAAAAAAAAAAGGCACAGAGTAGGGGTCTGTGGGGTGGAGCAGTTGGTTAAGAGCATGACCTCTGAGCAACATGGTCACCAGTTCAATTCCCACATGGGCCAGTGAGCTGCACCCGAGCTGAGCTGCCAATGGGTGGCCAGATGGCTCAGCTAGTAAGAGCACATGTCTTTTATATATATATATATATTTTTTTTTTACTGGGGAATTGGGGGACGGGAACAACATTGGGGAATCGGGAAAGGGGAACAGACAAGTTGCTGTCCTTTTGTTCTTCAGTTTAGTTGTGGAGGACATTGCTTCACTGGCCCATGTTGGTATTATCATTGCTCTCTTCCGGGCAGAGGCAGTCGCTTGCAGGCCTTTAGATGGCTGCTCAGGGTGGCTCATGACAGCCCAGCTCCAGGTCGAGCTGTTGTTCACCATCTTAGCTGCAGAGGGCACAGCATCACTGGCCCTCATGTGGGATCAGAACAGCGGCCCTTCTGCTTAGAGCTGACGTCCCAATACAAATCTTTTTTTTGTTTTACGATTTTTTTGGGGAATTGGAGGAGGGGAACAGCGTTGGGGAATCGGAGAAGGGGAACACACAAGTTGCTGTCTTTTTGTTCTTCAATCTAGTTGCGGAGGACGTTGCTTCACTGGCCCATGTTGGTATCGTCATTGCACCCTTCCTGGGTGAGACAGATCGGTTGCCGGCCTCTGGCCTCTGGATGGTCTCTCACCGCAGCTATTGGCAGCTCATGCTGGCTGCCAGCCGTTCACGCTGGCTGCCGGCCACTCACTGTAGCCTATGGCAGCCCGCTGCAGCAGGGGCTGCAGCCTACACCGTCGCCGGGGCTCGCACAGCCCAGCTCCAGGTGGAGCTGTTGTTAGCTGTGGAGGGCAGTGTCACTGGCCCTCATATGTGGGATCCAAACCGGGGCCGCTGGCATCCCAAAACCAGCTCTTAACCAATGCGCCACTCGGCCGGCCCCCAATCCAACTCTTAACCAACTTGCCACCGAGAGCGTGTGGTTTTTTTTTTTTAAAGATTTTATTGGGGAATTGGGGGAGGGGAACAGCACTGGGGAATCGGGGAAAGGGAACAGACAAGTTGATGTCTTTTTCAGTCTAGTTGTGGAGGACGTCGCTTCACTGGCCCATGTTGGTGTCATCACTGTACTCTTCCCGAATGAGGCAGATCTGTCGCCGGCCTCTCGGTGTCGCTCACCGCGGCTATTGGCACTGACGCTGGCTGCCAACCGCTCACGCTGGCTGCCGGCCACTCACTGTAGCCTATGGCAGCCCACTGCAGCAGGGGCTGCAGCCCACACCATCACCGGGGCTCTCACAGCCCAGCTCCAGGTGGAGCTGTTGTTAGCTGTAGAGGGCAGTGTCACTGGCCCTCATATGTGGGATCCGAACCGGGGCTGCTGGCATCCCAAAACCAGCTCTTAACCAATGCACCACTCGGCCGGCCCGAGAGCGTGTGTTTTTATCAACAAGGTTGCCGGTTCAACTTCCACATGGGATGGTGGGTTGCGCTCCCCCTTGCCCTCCAGCAAGTAAATTGAAAGCAGCAACTGGACTTAGAGCTGAGCTTGCGCCCTCCACAACTAAGATTGAATGACAACAACTTGACTTGGAGCTGATAGGTCCTGGAAAGACACAATGTTCCTCTTCCCCAATTCTCCATCATTGTTCTCTCTCCAATAAAATCTTTTAAAATTTAAAAACAAAAGGCACAGGGCCGGCCGAGTGGCGCGGTGGTTGGGAGCTGGCTTGGGACGCCAGTGGCCCCGGTTCGGATCCCACATGTCAGAGCCAGTGACACCGCCCTCAAAAATAAATAAATTAATTAATAAACAAATAAATAAATAAATGGCACAGAGTAACAAGTTGTATCAATAAACAAAACCCAACTATATGCTGCCTGCAGGAGACACATCTCAGCTGCAAGAACAAACATAGACTGAAAATGAGGAGGTGCAAAATGATACTCCAAACAAGTAACAACCAGAGAAAAGTGGGTGTACTGTACTTATATCTCACAAAATAGATTTCAGGATAAAAAGGGTAACGAGACAAAAATGGACATTTTACCACAAGATTGCCATGGGGATACGAAAGACTGTTTGAGGAATATAATCAATAATGTTGTAAAGATTTTGTAGAGTATCAGATGGACAGTTGTCTTATTAGGGAGATCACTTCATGGATGGTGTAGATTCCTGACCACTGCAGTGTACACCTGAAGCTGAAGCTGAATAATAATGAATGTCAATTATAATTTTGTTGGGGGCCGACAGCCCCCCAGTGTCTGACAAGGTCACATTGCCATGCTCAGCACTGGATGTTTAGGGTGCTGCCTTATGGTTGGTAATGTAATATCTCCTGCCTCTATGAACCCACGTGCCTTTCCTCTACATTGGATCCTATAGGAGACAGTACCCTCATCGCATTTATGGCAAGTTCCTGTGGTACCCCAGTGAGAGATAACCACACAGCCAAGATCTCCTAGAACAGAGGGGAGACAACCTAAGCCAGGCGGTAGTTCCGTGGGGACCCCAGGACTAAGAAAGCCTCTTGGAAACAGAGGCCCAGACCCCTGACCACATAGGCCAAAGGTCTGCTGTGAGAAACTGATGATCTCAACAGTCTGTTGAGCTCACTTGCCTAGGGTCATTGCTGTGAGAGGTCTCCTTGAAGTCTAAAGTTTCCAGGCCATGAGACTTCCGATAAGAGATGACTTGCTGACCATGAGCTATGTTAATCAATAGCCTTAATTGGATTCTTTGCCTTGTACATTGTTGTAGCAACAGACACTGAAGCTTTAGCTCAAGTATATGCCCTGTGAGTCTTACTGCTGGAATTTGGGACTAGATAGTCAAGGTAGTCATGGTAACCATTCTTTAGGTGATATGCAGAAACTGAGTCTGGGTCACAAAGAGATTATCATAGATGAGATTATCCTTAAACATAGAAAAGGTCACAGTGTGCCCTGGGGAGAATTATTACAAAGAAGTAAAGACTGTAAAAGTCCTAAAGAAGAAAAATACATCAAAACTATGTGGCCCTTAACTTGTAATTGAGGTAATGGTCAAGAGTTCCTAGGGCCGGCCGAGTGGCGCGGTAGTTAAGCACTGGCCTGGGAAGCCAGCGGCCCTGGTTCGGTCCCACATATGAGGGTCAATGACACTGCCCTCAAAAAAAAAAAAAGTCCCTATAAAAGGAGACTTGCTGTACCAATAAAGTGTGACACTCCTGCGAAACTCTCTCCAGTGTCTCTATCTTTCTTTCTTTTCTCACCGACGCTGTCCACACCTGAGGGAACCCCTGGATTCGCGGAGGCTGGACCCCCCGCATAATTTTAGATAGGTAGATAGATAGATAGAGATATAGATAGATATATCTATATTTATGACCACAGGATGTGGAGTACAGAATAAGAAATAGAGTCAGTGGAACTGTAACAGCTATATACAATGTCAGAGCTGTTGTAGATTGGGGGAGGGGTGTTATCACCTTATGAGGAGTATAAATGTCTATTACATTGCTTTGCACATCTGAAACTAATTTTAAAAAGAAAAGAAAGGGGCCAGCCGAGTGGCATGGTGGTTAAGCACTGGCTTGGGAAGCCAGCGGCCCCGGTTCGGGTCCCACATATGAGGGTCAGTGAAACTGCCCTCAAAAAAAAAAAAAGAAAGAAAGAAAGAAAAGAAAAAAAAGAATGCCATTAAATGCTTCAAAAGGTACTGAGGAGAAAAAGGCATTTTATAATGATAAAGGTGACAAAGCATCAAGAAGACATAACACTTATTATTATATATGCAACCAACCTGAGAGCACCAAAATATATAAAGCAATTACTAACAAAACTAAAGGGAGAAACTGACAAAGCACAACTATATTAGGGGACCTAAATACCGCGTTGACAGCAATGGATAGATAGAAAATCAATAAGGAAATATCAGCCTTAAATGACACATTAGACCAAATGGACATAATCAATATTTACACAGAGATTTTCATTCCAGAACACCTGATTATATTCTTCTGTAGTGGACATGGAACATTCTCAAGGATAGACTGTATGTTGAGACACAAAACTGACCTTAACAAATTTCAGAGGATTGAAATCATACCTAGCATATTCTCTGACCACAGTCCTTTAAAATTGGAAATGAACTGCAACAACAACAAAAAAAGTAAGAAAAACCAGAAATATGTGAATATTGAATAAGATGCTAGTAAACAACCAATAGATCAAAGAAGAAATAAAAGAAGAGATCAAAAGATACACAGAGACAAATGAGAAAGACAATATGATATATCAATATTTGGGGGGGTACCAAAAAGTGCTAATAAAAGGGAAGTTTATATCATTGTAGGCTTACCCCCAAAAAAACAAGAAAAATCTCAACTAAACAACCTAACATTTCACTTTATTTTTATTTTTATTTTTTATTTTTATTTTTTTTGAGGTCAGTGTCACTGGCCCTCATATGTGGGACCTGAACTGGGGCTTCTGGCTTCCTAAGCCAGCACTTAACCACCGCGCCCCTCAGCCGGCCCTGTTTTTATTTTTTTATTGGGGAATTGGGGGCGGGGAACAGCATTGGGGAACCAGGGAAGGGGAATAAACAAGTTGTTGTCCTTTTGTTCTTCAGTCTAGTTGTGGAGGACATTGCTTCACTGGCCCATGTTGGTATCATCATTGCGCTCTTCTTGGGTGAGGCAGATAGGTCATCGGCCTCTGGACGGCCACTCACGCTGGCCGGCCACTCACTGTAGCCTATGGCAGCCCACTGCAGCAAGGGCTGCAGCTATGCCGTCCCCGGGGACTCACAGCAGCCCAGCTCCAGGTGGAGCTGTTGTTTACCACCTTAGCTGTAGAGGGCAATGTCACTGGCCTTCATATGTGGGATCCGAACTGGGGCCACTAGTGTCCCAAGCCAGCTCTTAACCAACGCAGCACTCAGCCGTCCCCTAACATTCACTTCAAAAAACTAGAAAAAGAAAAACAAATTAAGCCCAATGTTAGTAGAAGGAGGGGAATTAAATGAGAACAAAAATGAATAGAAAAAAATTAGTGCAACAGAGAGCTGGTTCTTTGAAAATATTACTAAAATTGACAAACCTCTGGCTACATTCACTAAAGAAAAAAGAGAAAAGACTCAAATAAAATCAGCAATGAAAGAGAAGTTAAAATGAACATTACAGAAATACAAAGCACTATACAAGAATAGTATGAAAGTCTATATGCCAGCAAATTTGATAACTTAGAAGAAATGGACAAGTTCTTAGAAATATATAAACTTCTTTGACTGAATCATGAAGAACTGGAAAATCTAAATACAAATCAAAGCTAAAGAAATTGAAAGTGATCAGAAACTTCCCAGAAAACAAAAGTCCATGACAAGATGGCTTCACTAGTGAATTCTACCAAACATTTAAAGAAAATTTAATACCTGTTCTTCTCAAACTTTTCCAAAAAATTAAAGAGGCAATATTTCCTAAGGTATTTTATGAAGCCAACATTACCCTGATACCAAAACCTACCAAGGACAACACACACAAAAAAAATTTACAGACCAGTGTCTCAGATGAATATAGATGCAAAAATCCTAAACAAAATATCAGCAAATCGAATACAACACATTAAAAAGAAAATACAGGGCTGGCTGAGTGGCGCGTTGGTTAAGAGCTGGCTTTGGACGCCTGCGGCCCTGGTTCGGATCCCACATATGAGGGCCAGTGACACTGCCCTCCACAGCTAACAACAGCTCCACCTGGAGCTGGGCTGTGTGAGCCCCAGCGATGGTGTAGGCTGCAGCCCCTGCTGCAGTGGGCTGCCATAGGCTACAGTGAGTGGCCGGCAGCCAGCGTGAGCAGCTGGAAGCCAGTGTGAGCTGCCAATAGCCACAGTGAGCGACATCCGGAGGCTGGCGACCGATCAGCCTCATCTGGGAAGAGCACAATGACGATACCAACATGGGCCAGTGAAGCAACAGCCTCCGCAACTAGACTGAAGAGCAAAAAGACAACAACTTGTCTGTTCCCCTTCCCCGATTACCCAATGCTGTTCCCCTCCCCCAATTCCCCAATAAAATCTTTAAAGAAAAAAAAACACTCAATAAAATGGGTATATGTTATGATGAGCAGGGAAAGAGAAAGGGGGGCACACGTTAGAGAGGACCCAATTAATTTATTTAGTAGCATACAATAGCAAAAGACAAAGACAATCAGAAAATACGCAATTACAGAAGGTAAAGGCAGTTAAGACTAAACTATACACATTAATAACAATGTTACGCAAAAGAAGCTTACCAAACAGTGGGGAAACAACAATGGACAGGTCCGAAACCAAAAAGACCTCACCAGGTCCATGGCTGGAGACTGGGGCTGCAAGCTGCATGTAAGTTCAAGTTCCAAAGCACTACCATCCCCCAATGCTGCAAGCTGCAGGTAAGTTTAAGTTCCAAAGCACTGCCATCCCCCAATGCTGCACGCTGCATGCAAGGTCTAAATAATGATGCTGATGAAAGAAGATGAAGAGGAAGAAGATGAAGAACTGCCAATTGAGGTCTGTCTTATATATTTCTTCAGAGCCAAGTTTTTGTTCCTCTCAGGGAACGGCCAGTTCTGCAAAGGTTAGACAGTTATGTGATAAGGATATTGCTTATCCAGCTGAAAAGCCAGTTCAACAGGAGAAGCAGCCCGCTGTTCCTGCCTGTGGCTATTGGCTCAAGGCCAGTTAAGGCTTTGCAACTTTTCTGTCATGTCATTCTGGGAGAAACAGTAAAACAAAACTTCACTTCATATCTCCCCTTCTGGGGATGAAATGAGGGAGAAACAGACCAAAAGGAATAAAAAGAAACAGACCAACCATCACTTCATGTCTTCACATCTTTCCTGCCAGGGAACATGAGGGAAAAAGAGAAACAGACCAAAAGAAACAATGGAGTCACATCGGCCAAAGAAGGCAAATTTCCTTAACCTAACATCTTTCCCACAGTATATAAGAAAATTACCTCAACCTACTGAAGGCCATATATGACAAACACTCAGCTAATATCACATTCATTTGTGAAAAACTGAAAGCTTTTCCTCTAAGATTACAAACAAAAGAAGGATGCCCACTCTCACCACTGTTATTCAAAATAGTATTGAAACCTTAGCCTGAGCAATCAGGCAAGAGAAAGAAATAAAAAACATCCAAATTGGGAATGAAGAAATAAAACTGTCACTTTTTGTAGGTGATGATTCTATATATAGAAAACCCTAAAGACTCTACCAAAAAATGATTAGAAACAATAAACAAATATAGTAAAGTTGCAGGATACAAAATCAATGTACAAAGGGCCGGCCAAGTGGCGCAGTGGTTAAACGCTAGCTTGGGAAGCCAGCGGCCCCGGTTCGGTCCTACATATGAGGGACAGTGACACTGTCCTCAAAAAACAAAACAAAACAAGAAAACAAAAAAATCAATGTACAAAACCATTGTGTTCCTATATACTAATAATGAAATTTCAGGAAAAGAAATTTAAAAAACAATTCCATATGCAATTGCAACAAAAAGAATAAAATACCTAGGAATTAACTTAACAAAGGGTGTTAAGGATCTTTAAAATGAAAACTATAAGACACTGTTGAAAGAAATTAAAGAAGACACAAGGAAATGAAAAGATATTCTGTGCTTATGGACTGGAAGAGCCAGCATAGTTAAAATGGCCATATTACTGAAAGCAATATACAGATTTAATGCAATCTCCATCAAAACCCCATGACATTTTTCAAAGAAATAGAACCAAGAACTCATCAAATTTGTATGGAACCACAAAAGACCCCAAATAGCCAAAGCAATCCTGAAAATAAAGAACAAAGCCTACGGTATCATATACTCTAACTTAAAATTATAGTACAAAACTACAATAATAAAAGCAGAATGGTACTGGAAGAAAAATAGACACACAGACCAGTGGAGCAGAATTGAGAGCCCAGAAATAAACCCACATGCATATGGGTAACTAATTTTCAACAAAGGAGCCAAAAATATACAGGGAGAAAATAAAGCTCTTCAATAAATGGTGCTGGGAAAATTGGAAAGCCAGGTGTAAAAGAATGAAACTAGACTTTAATGTGTCACAATACACAAAGATTTACTCAAAATGCATCAAAGATGTAAATATAAGACCTGAAACAATAAAATGCATAAAAGAAAATGTAGATACTAAACTTTTGGACCTTGGTCTCAGAGCGGATTTTATTAATTTGACCCCAAAGTGAAGGGAAGTAAAAGCAAAAATAAATGAATGGGACTATGTGAAACCAAAAGGCTGCATAGCCAAAGAAACCATCAACAAAAGAAAAAGGCAACCAACTGAATGGGAGAAGATATTTGCAAACAGTATCTCTAATAAGGGGCTAATATTCCAAATATGCTTATGTAAAGAACTCATACAACTCAAAATAAAAATAAAAAATCCTGGTAAAAAAAATGGCAGAGGACCTGAATAGACATTTCTCCCAAAAAGACATACAAATTGCCAACAGCTATATAAAAAGATGCTCAGCTTCACTGGCTATAAGGGAAATGCCACTCAAAACTACAGTAAGATACCAACCAAAACTACAGTAAGAATGGCTATTAACAAAAAGACAAGAAATAACAAATATTGGAGAGGATGTGGAGAAAAAGGAACCCTTAGACACTGATAGTGGGAATGTAAACTGGTATAGCCACCATGAAAAATAGTATGGGGTTTCCTCAAAAATTAAGACTAGAGCTACCATATGTCCCAGCAATTCCTGCTCTGGACATCTACCCCAAAATTTTGAAAAAAAATGTATTCATAAAGATATGTATCCCTATGTTCTTTGCAGCATTGTTCATGGTAGCCAAAACATGGAAATATGTCCCTCTATGGATGACTGGATAAAGAAGAGTTGGTACATATACACAATGGAATACTACTCAGCCATAAGAAAGGATGAAATACTGACATTTGCAATAACGGGGATGGATCTTGAGAGTAGCATGCTAAGCAAAATAAGTTAGATGGGAAAAGACAAGAACCATATGTGAGGTATAAAACAGAAGGCAACAAATGAATAAATAAACAAAAAACTTGTAGACACAGACAACAATTTAGTGGTTACTGGAGGATAAGCAGATGGGGGGAGGTCGAAGTAGGTAAAGGGATCAAATATATGGTAACAGGAGCCTTGACTTTGGGTGATGAGTACACAATGCACTATACAGATGATGTATTATACAATTGTACACTTGAACTGATCTAATCTTATTAACCAAGGCCAGCCCAATAGATTAATAAATTTTTTATTTATTTATAGTTTTTAGTTGAGCCATCCTGCCACCTGTTGGCAGCTCAATGGCAGCTCAACTCACGCTGGGCAACCAACTGCTGTTGATCAGAGCTCAGCTCACACTCTTGAGCAAGCTCTTAACTAATTGAGCCACTTGGCCTGCCCTTAGATTAATAAAAAAATTTAAAATAATAATGTAGACGATATATATGATAAATATTCCTTCTTAACTATCCGAACTCTGGTGTTGCCTAAATTCTCCATAACAAGCTAGGTGCTAAAATATTCCACACTGAGGAGGGAAGCTCTAAACCAATGAGTCATGACTTAGAATTAAAGGAAGTCTTTGCCACTTACAGATTGGCTTGACAAAATCGGACCCTACAGACCTTACTTCTCAAAATTAGTTAATATGGCCCAGTGTAAATTACACAGGACCTTGAACGATTGAAGTCTTGAAAACTGTATACAAAAAACCTAGTTAGTGAAGGGTTGATTATATCTGATCCTTTTCACAGCCAATTTGTCCTGTTACCAAACCTGGAAAGAATGGATGACATCTCACAGTGGCTTGTCACAACCTTGAGGCTATGTTTGCACCAAACAACTCTATATCCAGCTCCCAACAATATGAAAATTATTTTATCCAATCAGCAATTGATAAATATCCTGCTGTCCCAGATTTGGTTAAATCTGTTCAGTGCCTATGTCAACAGCCTCTCAGCTGCACTTGGCCTTCACCTCTGAAGGGACATGACACGCCTTTACCTGGTTCTCCTCAGGGAATCTCAGATCATTACCACTGCACACAGTCTCTGCAGGCAGGATCTGAACTGCATCCTGGTTTCTCCAAGGACACAGGTAGGACATTACATCAATATCACCTCCTCTTAGGACACTCAGGGCATACAAATATTGAAAAAGGAGCTAGCAGAAAGTAGATGGGACATTGCCATGTATATCATGTGAGGCCCTGACAACTTTGTTAAGTTTCTCTTCTAGAAAGAGAGCCCCACTCTCTCCCTGACACCATAAAGAAACACCTCAGCACCCACAACATCTAAGTTCTTTTGTTGTTCTGGAGGCAACATATTCCTTGTTTACAAATTTTACTTGAGCCCATTTATGCTGTTACTTGCAAATTTGCCATTGTGAATGGGCACCCCTGCCACAAAAGGCTGGAGACTCTTCAAATTGCCATCCAGTCAGCACTGCTGTTAGTGCCCTAAGAGATTCCTTCTTCACAGATGCTATACTAACCTCCTGTCATGCCTCCTGGAGTGGCCCATGATGGCCTGGAGTTGCCCATAGGCTTCTGTGCAAGAAACTGCACTAGATCCCACACTGTATGTCATTAGAGCTGCAGTCACCTTTACTTACAGGCTGTCCTGAAAGTAGATAGCCCTGAGCACCTATGCTGCAGTCCATTATGCCTTGGGACCTGGAAATAGCATCCCGGTGGCTCTGCATGGCTACTGAGACCCCCTTGAGACATGATGGAGCCAAACCTGAGCTCTCTGGAATATCCTGTCTATAGGAGGGAGCGGCCTACCCTCTCCTCAGCCTCTTACAAGACACCAAGGTGCTGAAGGAGGTCACCCATTTCCCAGACCCCGAGGCTCCCTAGGGAGCTCATTAGGGTTACCTGACTTAAAAACAATGGGAGTTCATAGACTTTAAAGATGATATCACCACATTTGTATGGATGGAGCTCAGGCAGAATTGCTGCTTTCATGTCTTAATGGGACAACTCTGATGAAGGACCGGACCCAAGGGTCATCGCAACTGACATATCACAGTCATCTTAGCACCAACCAACAATTGGCCCTATCTGCACATGTTTACAGACTTGGGCAATTCTCTAAAAGTTTCCCCTTTGTGGTAAAAGAACTCCAAGAATCTCTTGCCTCAGTTATTACCCTCAATATAAATCACAGTAACACTTGTCTCAAAATATCCTAAGGCGACAACACAAGGTCTCTCCAGGACACTCCTCCACATGGGAGTTCCAGACACTACTGATAGTAAGAAAGGGATTCAATGGACTTCTCAGAATATACAGTGCTGGGCTCTCATTTAATGGAAGCTTCTCCTCTTTCTAAGACTAAGGGTGCAGGCCTGGAACCATAATGGCTTACTGAAATAAGTTCAAATTAATTGAATGGAAGATGGTCTGTTTCTGTCATCAGTCATCAAGGATGAGTAGTAATAATGCATCTATCTTCATTTTTTTCCCCCTGATAGACTTTACTTTTTTAAGAGCAGTTCTAGATTTGCAGAAAACTTGATGAGAAAGTATGGAGACTTTCCACACAACCCCTCTGCCTCCACACCATGTGCCTTGTATTCTGTGTCTCGTGGTCCTGTGCTACATTTGTTAATTTGATAAGCCAACATTGATGCATAAAATTCCGTTGTTTATATTACAGTTGATTGTGTTATACAACCTCTGGGCTTTGGCTAATGTAAAATGACATGTAGCCATCATTTCTGTATCATATAGAATGCTTTCACTGTCCTAAAACCCTTCTGTGCTCCACCTATTCATTCATTTCTTCCTCCCGTCTCCAAATCCCTGGCAACCAAAGATCTTTTAGTATCTTACACTTTTATCTCACCCAGAATGTCATGTGCTTGGAACCGTATACTGTGTTACCTTGTTATAGTGGCTTCTTTCACTTAGCAATATGATATTAAGGTTTCTCTGTGTCTTTTTTACTTGGTAACCTCATTTCTTTTCATCATGGAAGAATATTTTATTTTGTTTATCCATTCGTCTTGTTACCTCTAAGTCTTAAAAATTATATGGGCCAGCCGAGTGATGCAGTGGTTAAGCGCTAGCTTGGGAAGCCAGTGGCCCCAGTTTGGTCCCACATATGAGAGCCAGTGACACTGCCCTCAAAAAAAAATATGCATAAAGCTCCTATAATCATGCATGTGCAAGGTATTTTTTATGAACGTAAGTTCTCAATTCATTTGGGTAAATTTGAGGAAGCATGATTGCTGCTTCATACAGTAAGAGCAGGCTTAGTTTTAAGAAACTGCCTTTCTGGGCCGGCCGAGTGGCTCAGTTGGTTAAGAGCTCGCTCAAGAGTGCGAGCTGTGGGCCGGCCGAATGGCACAGTGGTTAAGAGGTGGCTTGGCATGCCAGCGGCCCAGTTCAGATCCCACATATGAGGGCCAGTAACACTGCCCTCTTTAAAAAAAAAAAAAAAAGTGTGAGCTCAACACTGAGCAACAGCAGTTCGATGCCCAGCCCAAGCTGAACTGCTGCTGAAAAAAAGAAACTGCCTTTCTTCCAGTGTAGGTGGACCATTTTCCATTCCTACCAGCAATGAGCAAGGGTTCCTGTTGCTCTCCATCTTTGCCATCATTTGGTGTCCTCAGTGTTTTTACTTTTATCCATTTAAATAAATGTCTGGTGATATCTCACTCTTCTTTGATTTGCAATTTCTTACTGACATGATTTTGAGCATCTTTTCACGTGCTTATTTACCATCTGTATATCACTGGTGAAGCATGTGTTCAGATCTTTTGCCTATTATTAATTGGGTTGTTTGTCTTCTTTTTGTTGAGATCTAGGAGTTCTTTGGATGTTTTGGATACCAGTTCTTTATCAGGAAATCTTTATTATTTCCAAAGATTTTCTGCTAGTCTGTGGCTTGTATTTTTATTCTCTCAACACTGTTTCACTAAGCAGGAGTGTTTCATTTTAATGAAGTCAAATTTTGTTGGGTTCTTTTTTTTTTTTATCTTGCTATTGTTGTATCTAAAAATTAATCACCTAACCCAAGGTGACCTAGATTTTCTCCTATGTTATTTTTTTAGAGTATTATAGTTTTACTTTTTACACTAAGATCATAAGATCTTTAATCCATTTTTAGTTAATTTTTGTGAAAAATTTTGTCTGTCTAGATCTTTTTGTTTCCAATACAGCTGTCCAGTTTTTCCACCATTATTTATTGAAAGAACTATGTTTTTTCCATTGAATTGCCTTTGGCCCTTCATCAAAGATCAGTTCAGTATATCTGTGGAACATTGTAGAAGGCAATCACTTTTTGTATATTAACCTTTCATCTTTCAGCCTTTCACTACTTACTCTCTTATTAGTTCAAGGGGTTTTCTTTATTATTGTGGATTCCTTGAGAGTTCTCCTTAGACAATCCTGCCAAATGCCACAAAACTGTTGTATTTCTTTCTTCCCAATCTGTATACCTTTTATGTCCTTGTTTTGTCTAGGTGCATTAGCTAAGAAATCCAATACATTGTAGACTAACTACAGTGGTGAGCAGGGACATCTTTGCCTTCTTCCTGATGTTATCAGAAAGGATCTAATTCTTTCAGTGGAGTTCCCTTGTATAAACAAGAGTCCACTTGATGCAGAGGTGGGTATGAGCAGAGGGAAGCATTCTCTAGCCCAGTGATTTGGTCTCAAACTTTAATAAGCCTGTGTTCCTGGGCTTAGCCTTCTCTGAGATATGAAAGATATTAGGAACTGGGGTCCTTGTCCCCAGTTCCTAGCAAAAACTCCTTGAAGCCCTTGGAATTACTTGAGTGATAAGAGTGATAGCATGTCTCTTTTTTTTAATGAGGCAACTCTTAGCAAGCTCCTAGATTATTTTATGATGGGGGTTGGATATAGAAACACCAAGCCTTGATTAGTGGCTTCGAACTTTCAGCCCCAACTTCCAGCCTCTGAAGACAGGAAGAGGGGCTGAAGAGTGACTTCATCACCATTGGCCAATGCTTTAATAAATTGTGTCCATGTAATGAAACCTACATCAAACCCTTAAAGACAGGATTCACAGGGTTTCTGTGTTGAACACAACCAGGTGCTGGTGTTCTCGGAGAGTGGGCCTTTCTCAGCGCAAAGTCCAGGTCCTTGGCAACTCGAGCAAAGAATTGAACGAGATACCAGAGTAAAGCAGTAGAATAAGTAGTTTATTAGAAAAGATAGTACATTTAGAAGTAAAAGTAGACCTGAGTACTAGAGGATGGCTCAAGGGCCCATTACTAGAAGTTACATTCCAAAGAGTGTGGAGTGGGCCACATGCAAAGGTGAGGCTCAAAGGGAAGAAGCGGTAAAAAGGAGCAGGGAAGAAGCAGCAGCAGAAGCAGCCACAGCAGAAGCAGCGAGGGCTTCCCAGGACTTGGGGTAAATTTTTATCCTTTTTCTCTAGAATGGGCTGTTCTCTCTGGGCGTAGGACCACTTGATTGGTACCTGTGATTGACAAGAGGTACTGCGTAGGTGTGAGTGACTGGTCTGATCTAGTTGGATATTTTGTGTCCATTTGCTCTTCCCGCAGGGGTAGGTAGTTACAATACAACGGGGAGTTTTGGCTGGAGAGGGGAAGTGCCTCAGGTGGTTGCACTCTGTGGACGTGTAGGAATGCAGAGACCCAATGCCTGCCTCTAACTGCCTGCTTTGTTTTCCCCTTGAGAGACGTGATCCCCATAAAATCTCTATGGGAAGCTGAGGGACAGGAGGTCTCTTCTTCTGTATCTGCTTCCTGCTGGGCAGGGGTGTAGAGCTGTCCCTGCCTATTGGGGGTTCACAGAACTCTCACCCTAGCTGGTCTCAGATGAGAGGAAGGGGTCTCAAGCTCCGCCTGGAAGCCCGTGTCGGCTTTTTTGTTTGTTGGGGTATCCCCTGCATCCTCAAGGCTCCTGAATGAGGACAAAAATATCAATCTGTTAGTTCTTATGAAACTTGTGGCTATTCAGTCCAACACTCAGGTGGCCTCAGTTGTCTGGACACAGAATGGGTTTGACATTTAGTTTCCTGGCCTGGGAGATATTAGGAAGTCTCAAGCTTTCAACTAGTTATCAGAAGCAGGGGTAGGAGACTTCTATTGTTTCAGATTCAGGAACTAATTTACAAAGCAATTAAGAAGCAAGGGGGATCTTCCATCCAAGATTCACAAACTGGTTAGAAGAGCAGTCAAAGCCCAAGAGCTAAGAAACTAAATAACTAGGGAGGAGACTTAACATTTCTATAGAAAAGGAAACATTCAAGTTTTTCAGTGGTGGGGGTTGGTGCTGCTCAGTTGGCTGGTAACACTGGGAGGGTGAGGTGTCCTTGGAGGGTGTGTAAGCTCTGCAGCCCCAGCTCCACCTCCACCCCTTCACCCTTATCTCCACCCCACATTGCCCTATGCATCTCTTCCTTTTGTCTGATCCTGAGTTGTATTCTTTTTTTTTTTTTCTTTTTTGAGGTCCGCGTCACTGGCTCTCATATGTGGGACCCGAACTGGGGCCGCTGGCTTCCTAAGCCAGCGCTTAACCACCGCGCCATTTGGCCGGCCCCTGAGTTGTATTCTTTATAGTAAAACAATGATAGTAAGTACAGTCATCCCTTTATCTGTGGGGGATACATTCCTAAACCTGAAATGAATGCTTGAAACCACAGATAGTGTTAATACCAAACCCTATACTGTATGATTTTTTTCTTTCCTTATTAAGTTAACAATTCTCCTTTTCTTTTTATTTATTTATTTATTTAATTATTTATTTATTTATTTATTTATTTTGAGGGCAGTGTCACTGACCCTCATATGTGGGACCCGAACCAGGGCCGCCAGCTTCCAAAGCCAGTGCCTAACCATCGCGCCACTCAGCCAGCCCTCACATTTTCTTTTTAAAGGAAGCACTTTATGGCTTCTCTTTGGCATATCTGAATTGCCAGTATCACTACTCTTGCGCTTTGGGGCCATTATTAAGGAATATAAGAGTTACTTGAACACAAGCACTACAATACCTTGATAGTCGATCTGACAACCAAAATGGCTGCTAAGTGACTGTTTGGTGGGGAGCGTATATTGTTTGGAGATGCTGTACAAAGGTGTGATTCACACCCTGGGCTGGAGATTTTATTATGCTATTCATAATGGTGCACAATTAACTCATGAAATGCTTATTTCTGGAATTTGCCGTTTAATATTTTTGGACCACTGTTGACCACAGGTAATTGAAACCACAAAAAACAAAACTAGGGCCGGCTGAGTGGCACGGTTAATCGCTGGCTTGCGAAGCCAGCGGCCCCAGTTCGGGTCCCACATTTGAGGGTCAGTGACACTGCCCTAAAAAAATAAAATAAAATAAAATTATAAAAACAAAACAAAACTATGGGTAAGGGGGGGCTACTGTAAAGCACTTTGTTGAGTTCTCAGAATCATTTTAGTAATTACCAAGGAACTTCAAGAGAATCTATGAATTTGTGGACAGGTAAATAGAAATGTCAGTAGCCCAAGCACCTGATTTGTGGCTGGCATCTGAATAGGGACAGTGTGTTGCACTGAGCTCTTAATCTATAGAATCTGATGTGAACTCTGGGTAGTTATTGTTAGAATTGAAGTGAACTGTTGGACACCTATTTGGTGACAAATAGTTGGAAAGTGGTGTTAGAACAGACACCACATATTTGGTGTCAGGAGGGGGAGAAAACCTTATCCTCACAGGAGAGTAAAAAAGGCTAGAAGAAACTGACATTGGCTGTTTCTCTCTCCCAGAGTCAGTTAGGCTCTGGGAAAATCCCAGTCAGTTATACACTTGTGAAATACATTGTTTCAAGAACATTCCTTGTTTAGAACAGAATATTCTGGGCACATTTTTCAGTAGTTACATTTTGGTCACTCATTCTAATTTTGGAAACAGCAATTTACCCTACCACTTCTATCCTCTGAAAGAAGAGTTGTTGATTTTTAAGTTTCTTGGGATTTTTCCTCTGGTAACTGGAATGCCGGCTTCTAAGCAACTCACACAACAAACTAGAAACTAGAGTCTCTGACTTCTTTTTTGATATTTGCTGACAGCTTTAAACCTTCACCCCTCCTTCATCCCCTTGCGCTCCATATCTGTACATACTGATAAGAAAGTCTGGGTGCTCCTTCCTTTGGTTTTGGCAAGTGATTCAACCCACAGAGGGCCCTACCCTGTGCTGAATGCGTACCCCAGCCCACCCCCTAACCTCAGTAAAAAGCCAGGCCAGGCTCCTTTCCTTGATCTCCCAAGGCATTTCCCACCTGCTTGAAGAGCCTGCATGGCCCTCCCCAGACCCTTCCATTGTGGAAGTAATATAAACCCTTTTCATTTCTGGGGGGGATGTGTGTTGTCATCCATGTAGACATCTGAACCAAATCTTAGTGGGGGTTCATGTTGGGAGCCGACAGCCCCCCCCAGTGTTTGACAAGGCCAAATGGAAGTAAAGATCCACGCTCAGCACTGCATGTTTAGGGTGCTATCTTATGGTTGGTCATGTAATATCTCTTGCCTCTGTGAACCCATGTGCCTTTCCTCTATATAGGATCCTATAGAAGACAGTACTCTCATTGCATTTATGGCAAGTTCCTGGTACCCCAATGAGATAACTATGCAGCCAACGACGAGTAAGATCTAGAAAAGAGGGGAGACAACCTAAGCCAGGTGGTAGTTCTGTGGGGACCCCAGGACTGAGAAATAGGGGACTCAAGCCCCTTGGAAACAGAGGCACATAAGCCAAAAAGCCTGGCTATGAGAAACTGATAATAACATCAATCTGTTAAGCTCGCTTGCCTAGGATAATCACAGTGAAAAGTCTCCTTGGAGACTAAAAGTCTCCAGGCCATGAGAGTTCCGATAAGAGACAACTTGCTGACCATGAGCTATGTTAATCAATAGCCTTAATTAGATTCTTTGCTTTGTACATTGTTGTAGCAACAGACACTGAAGCTTTAGCTCAAGTATACACCCCCCTGTGAGTCTTACTGCTGGAATTTGGGACTAGGTAGTCATGGTAACTATTCTTCAGGTGATATGTAGAAACTGAGTCTGGGTCATAAAGAGATTATCACAGATGAGATTATCCTAAACCGTAGAAAAGGTCACAGTGTGCCCTGGGGAGAACAATTATAAGGAAGTAAAAACTGTAAAACTCTTAAGAAAGAAAATTACATCAAAACTATGTGGAACTTAAACTTGTGATTGGATAATGGTCAAAAGTCCCTATATAGGGGACATGCTGTGGCAATAAAGTGTGACACTTTTTCTCTGAAACTCCCCCCAGTGTCTCCACTGTCTCCCTTCTTTATTTTCTTCCCTCACCTATGCCATCTCCACCAGAGGGAAACCCTGGACTCACGGAGGCTGGACCTCCGCAGGTTCACCTGCCTGTCCAGTTATCATTATTGTGGCAGGGAGCCCTAGAAAAAGGCTTTCCTGGACCACATGGCCACCTAGGCTTCCACATCCAACACTTCCTAATTCCTGTCTCACCAGGGAACCAGTCAGAAACTAACACAACACTACATGTCCTAATATGGAATCCTAGCTGCTAACTCGGAAACATCATGGTATAAAGAGTTCTTAGTCCTGTCCAGATCCAGGCTCAGCCTCTGGATGTGAATCTGCTGAGCTGGTGCTGGCATCAATAAATGCTGCTTCCCGCAGCAAGCCTTGGTGTCCCATCTCTCTGTCCGAGTATCCTGCAACATAACGGGAGGCTCGCCCGGGATACCGAGACAGCGACATTTCTGCTTCCCTTGTTCCCGAGCACTGGCTCCCCTGGATGAAAAGGGATGAGAACTCTACTCAGCGCCAGTGGACCCTTGTCCATCAGCAGGGACATTCTCTTGCCAGCCACGGGCGACCAACCCAGGAGCACAATGGAACCTGGGGGACTGCAGGAACCAGTTTGGGAGCACCGCCTGACCAGACAGGTAAGGACCCGGGTCCCTTAGGGCAGCCTGTCCATCAGTGGACAGAAGGGGAGACTGATCACCTCCCGGAGTCACCCGAGTATCTCGATTTTTTAGAGACACCGTGACTCCCAGGAACAGGACGGAGGATGGAAAATGAATCTGAGTCCCTGTGACTGAGACACAGTTTGTCTGCAAAGCGAATGTTGAGTCTCGGTCTGTAGGTCCGTGGCGAACCTCATATGTCTTAGGGTGGCATCACTAAATTGTCTTATAAGGTTTAGTGATCCAAGTTGGGGGCTTATACCAATTCCTAAGAGGCACCTGAAATATCTCCGTGAGGGAGTGGTAGGAGAGGGGCAAAGCAAATATCTGAGTGATCGAGTGTTGCGCCGATTTCAGGTGGTTGCCATGGGTGGGCAACAGAGTACCCAGACTCCATTAGGATGTGTGCTAAAGAATTTTAAGAAGGAGTTCTCGGGGGATTACGGTACTAAGATTGTCACATCCTGCACGACTGAGCAGTGGGAGTGGAGAAGGGACAGCAAAAGTTTAAGAAAGAAAGAGAGAAACAAAACAAGAGAAAATGCAGTTTGAGGCCAGGGAGCTTGAGGCCTCGTGGACTGGAAGCCCCAAATCGGGTCTGACTGCTCCTTTTATTATCTTACACATAAACAAGGGTCAATGTAGCTTCCGTGGCCTGAGTCTCACACCAAAAACAGCTCAGGGCCAAATCACCCACACCTGCAAGCTGCCATTACTGGAGGTCTCATGAGGTTATTGTCATGCACCTCTTAAAATACAGAATTTCCTCTGCCAAGGCTTACTCATAATGCACAGGGGACAGATATTATCACATCAATAGGCTGCCAGACCCTGAAGCAAGGGATCCATGCCCTATTTCTGTGAACTCATGATTCCTCCTGTGGCACCTTCAGGCATCCACGCAGCTGTGTCTGGCTTAGGACGTTTTTACCTTGAGAAATCTTACCAAATCATTGACTAACCGGACATCCTTTGGCGTCAAGTGGGGACACATACAGTAAGCATAATATTGAAGTAATAATCTATCTTTAATGGAGAAGTGCATGGGGGCAGACAGGCAGGGTATAATGTGACATAAGATGACCACCAAAATCTCCGCACCTTCTGTGAAACTGATTGGCCATCATTTGGTGTTGAATGGCCAACAGAGGGAAGCTTTGATAGGGATCTCATTCGGAGAGTCTACCTTGTCGTTACTGGCAGCCCCAGTCACCCCAACCAGTTCCCTTATATCGATTCATAGGAGGCCATTGTATGTACTAGGCCCCCTTGGTTGAGGTTCTGTTTGGAAGATCACAGTAGGGTTCTTTTGGCCCGAGCTATGGTCCCCTCCCAGAAGCTGTTTAAGGGCCAAACAAAGGAACCAAAGCCGGTCTTGCCTTCAGACACGGAGGAGATCCCACCACGCTATTTGCCTATCCACCCGCCCCTTCCACGGGCCCCTGAGCCACCAGCCCAGCCTTCAGTGCCGCCCTGCTGGCCTTACCATCTCTGCCCGCTATCCCCCTTCTGGACCTTCCTGCTACGGTGCCACCGTCAGTCCTGACCCCGTACAGGCCCACAGATAAATGGCTGCAAACAAACAGTCCTAAGGCTGAAGCTGTCCAGCTCCCCCTACGGGAAACCAGAGGACCCATGTACTATGATCAGGATGGCCAAATTCAGGGAGGCCAGCACATGTTTGTGTACCAGCCCTTCTCAACCACCGATTTCTTAAATTGGAAGAATCATACCCCATCATATACTGAGAAGCCCGGCTTTGACTAACCTCCTTTAGTCAATCATTCAAATGCATCGGATCACCTGGGCTGATTGTCACCAACTCCTCCTAATGCTCTTTAGCACTGAGGAGTGCCGGCAAGTCACACAGGGAGCCATAAAGTGGCTGGAGGAACATGCCCCGCCTAGGACCTTAAACATCCAAATGTATGCACAGAACCATTTCCCTAAGGAGGACCCCCAATGGGACCCCAGTGATGACCGGGACTTCCAGATGTTGGAACGGTATCAAGAAGCCCTCATAGGAGACCTGAAGGATGGTGGCAAAAAAGCCATCAATATGAACAAGATCTCTGAAGTGCTCCAGGGACCCGAGGAAAGCCGAAGCCAATTTTATGAAAGACTCTGTGAAACGTTCCGTCTCTCACCCCCTTCAACAAAGAGACCCTCGAAAATCAACGGATGGTCAATGCCACTTTCATCAGGCAGTCCAAGGGCGACATCCAGCGAAAACTTCAGAAACTGGATGGATTTACTGGCATGAATATCAGACAACTTCTTGAAGTGGTGACCAAAGTCTATGTCAACTGTGACCAAGAAGCTTGTCGAGAAGCAGATCAGAAGATGAAGAAAAAGGTGGACTTGCTTGCTGCTGCACTTGTTGAGCAGACTGGGACCCCAAGACGAAATGCCGTTCCAAACCTAGGACCACCCCAGAGAGGGTGACGTCGGGGGACCACCCACCGGGAGACCAAGGCTGAGACAAGACCAATGTGCTTACTGCATCCGACGAGGCCACTGGAAAAATGAATGTCCTCAGTGGTTGGGAAGAATGCCAACAGGTTTGAACCCCCGAAGGCCGGGTCAAATCACTCCCGGCCATTACCAGCCGCCTCATCAGGCTGCGAATTCTTAGGTACAGCAGGCTTCTGTAGGATATGGATCTCCAACTTCTCCACTATGGCCAAACCCCTTTACGAAGACATAAAGGGGAGTTAATGTGAACCTTTTCTGTAGGAGTCTCCACATAATGAGATTAAATGGGATGTCACTCTTGACCCTGGCCTAGGGCTCCTGGACATCATACCTAACTGTTATTGGATTGGCACCGGCCAGTAGCCTACCTCTCAAAACAACTCTACTCAGTGGCATTGGGATGGCCACCTTGCCTAAGGATGCTCCCAGTAACAATCCTCCCCATGTCTGAGGCTGACAAGCTGACTCTGGGTCAGGAATTAACTGTCCAGGTTTTGCACTCGGTCTGAGCCCCATTAGATCATAAGGGACACTATTGGCTTACCAACTCCCGAATTTCTAAGTATCAAGGGCTAATGTGTGAAAACCCACAAGTCCGCCTTGAGATCGTATGGACCCTAAACCCAGCCACTTTACTGCCTGTAGGGCCTAGGCCCCCAGACCATGACTGCATTGAAGTCATGGACAAAGTGTTCTCCAGTAGGCCGGACCTGACTGATCAGCCTCTTACAGACTCCGATGTAGAATACTATATTGATGGCAGCAGCTACATCCAGGGAAATAGGCAGTTGGCTGGAAACACTGTGGTGACGCTACAGAACACCATTGAAGAGAAACTCCTCCCACAGGGGACCTTAAGGAAATAGGAGACCTAACCTTAAGACAACAGCTTGAGGTGTTAGGGTCTACCCTACAGAATCTCAATGAATGGGTACAGGAGAGGCTCCCCATTAGCTTAACGACTCAAGTTCATCCCTTCAAGCCTGGGGATTCAGTTTGGGTCAAGGAATGGAAACTCCAGGCCTTAAAACCCCTATGGAGGGGCCCCTTTACTGTCATTTTGTCTACCCCCATGGCAGTCAAGGTTGCAGAGATCACTCCATGGATACACCACAACAGATTGAAACCTGCAGCCGCTAGCTGGAACTGTGCCTCTGACCCCTCCGAACCCCTCAAAATCACTCTCTGGGGGAAGATAGCCAACGATGATACTGGTCCTTAGGAGGAGACCATCAGCCCCGCTTTGGTCACACCGGAAGCTGACCAATCCATGCACAGCCGAAGCTTAAGGAAGTCTTCCTTGCAAGATGCATACCCTAAGGACTCTGATCCCTACCCTCCCTCTTTTCTTCCTAGTCAGAGATGGTATTGCTACCCCTTGTGCTGAATAGTGCTTCTAGTCCTTTCAGATAGGGACAACATCTCAGGTAGCATTTGATTTCTACACTTACATGCCTGCCCAGTGCTACCAGGGTAAAATTCCTCAGGCTTGTACCTATGCTGACAGATCTTACTGGTCCTTCCCCATTCCTCAAAAATCAATAGGTGGCCACAATTGCCCAGGGGTCAAAAAGGCCAATCAGGTTATCTGTTGGACCCACGATACCCACATCAGATACTCCAATGGAGGAGGCGTCCAAGATTAGGCTCAAAAGGAGGCAGTACAAGAGATGGTTAAATGACTTATCAACCAAACTGCCACAAAACCTCCCTCCCAATGACAGGTCCCAGGGCCCCAACTATATGGACAACTCAAGGCTAAATTAAGTAAAACCTTAAGTTTCCCAACTCTGGGGGAAAACCTCTTTATTGACCTCATCGAATGCATAGCCCAGGAACTTAATGTCACAGGGTGCTGGGTATGTGGAGCACTCATGAGTGAAGCCTGGCCATGGAAGGGAACTAGCCTAACTGTCCTTGACCTTCAATGGAACTGTACCACAAACCAACCTTCACAGAAACAGCCCCTAGGATGGGTTCTCGCCTCTGAAGTAGTTGGGGAAGAATGTCTTAGCCAGACAGGTACGCCCTACATCCAGTGGGTAAGAGATACCCCATGCAGAAGAGTCCAGAACCTAAATGGCTCATCTCTCAGCTAGTGCCCAGATGTCCCGACCTGGTATTGGAACCGTATCATCAATTCCACCTCCTGTTCCCTCTTAGATCCTAGCTCCTCCATCTCCAGTTGCACCTTTCCCAATGGTAGCAGCAACCCCTTCCACGCACTCCTGGTCCTTAGTATTATATGAGATAACTTAAACTCCACCGTGTACACTCACTGGGCAGCACCCGATGGCTTATTATGGATCTGTGGCAAACAGGCGTACTCCCATCTCCCCTCCAACTGGGCTGAGAGCTGTACACTTGGTGTAA
Organism: Aselliscus stoliczkanus; assembly: GCA_033961575.1. Classification (NCBI taxonomy): domain Eukaryota; kingdom Metazoa; phylum Chordata; class Mammalia; order Chiroptera; family Hipposideridae; genus Aselliscus; species Aselliscus stoliczkanus. Next base: position 9,635,929 of record CM066735.1, on the reverse strand, counting down.
GTTAGCCTGTTTTTTTCCTGCTTCCTAACAAACTGGCCAAGAACTAGGCGTCCCCTTATACCAAGATTTACAGATAAGGCCCAGGAGGTCTCTTGATGTAGGAGGGTATCAAACTTGGGGAAAAGATGAATGCCCTCCCCAGTGGATCATCCAATATTATGGCCCAGCTACTTCGGCTCAAGATGGGAGTTGGGGATATCATACCCCCATCTACATGCTCAACCGTATCATCAGGTTACAGGCTGTTCTGGAAATAATCACCAATGAAACTATGACAACTTTAGAGCTCCTTGCTATTCAGCAGACCCAGATGCGGGCCGCTATTTATCAAAACCGCCTAGCACTGGGCTACTTACTGGCAGAAGAAGGTGGCATCTGTGGCAAATTCAATCAGTCAGACTGTTGCCTACAGATGGACAACAATGGCAAAGCGGTCTCCACCATTGCCACCAATATTAGAAAACTTGCCCATGTCCCATTTCAGAGATGGACAGGGTGGGACACCAAAAGCCTCTTTGGAAGATAGTTCTCCACCCTTAGAGGATTTAAAGCATTAGTTGGAATCATCCTCCTGCTCCTTGGAGCAGGCCTCCTTTTACCCTGCCTTCTCCCCTTTATCATTTGGTCTACCTCTTCCCTCACAGAGGCCATTGTAGAATGTAAAACTACTACTAAGGTCCTCATGTTATGGAGGTACCAACCCCTCGGCCAACAACCCATTGAAGGAGATGATGCTCTCTGACCCATGTATGGGTTCGAGCATCAAAGAGGGGAATGTGGCAGGGAGCCCTAGACAAAGGCTTTCCTGGACCACATGACCACCTAGACGTCAACGTCCAACACTTACTAATTCCTACGTCACCCAGGAACCAGTCAGAAACTAACACAACACCACATACCCTAATACAGAATCCTAGCTGCTAACCCAGAAACCTCAGGGTATAGAGCTTCGAGTCCTGTCAGGATCGGGGCTTAGCCACTGGATGTGAATCTGCTGAGCCAATGCCAGCATCAATAAACGCTGCTTCCTGCTCCAAGCCTTGGCATCCCGTCTCTCTGTTCGACTATCTCTCAGCATAACAGTTAAGAGTAGGTAACATTGTACATATTTTACAATACTTTAAGCTATTGATAAATCCTCCAGGTCTTTTGGTATCAGTACATGCCATCCTTGTATCAGTGTTCAAGTGTAAATACACAATACATTCTGTGAAAATTGTTGAAAAATTGGTGGGATATAGTTAGTGATCAAGTTCAAATTCATAGGAAATTGCAATAGAGTGCATGCGTTAACCGTTCCTCCATTCGTGCATAATTTATTCATTTGTTCACAATCGTCTTCAACACTTGGGATTATTAAATTGACTAATTTTTGTTCTAATCATTGTGAAACGGGACCTGCTGGACATTTTCTATTACCTAATTTCCAAAGTGATGGAATTTTTGTTCACATATGATCTTTCATTTTCTGTTACATATGTTTTACTTTTTCCATTAAAAAATTTTTTTTGTTTACTTTTACTCTGCAAACTTGCTGTGGCTATTTGGAGTTTGTGAAGGATTCACAAGGCACACAGGAATAGAAGTTAGAAAGTTTATTCAAGAAGAAAAGCACTGGGCCAGCCGAAAAGCACTTAGGACGCCAGCTCTGAGCAGCAGGGCCCTGGTTTGGATCCCCGTTATGAGGGCCAGTGACACTGCCCTCTACAGCTAAGATAGTGAACAAGTGCTCGACCAGGAGCTGGGCTGCCATGAGTTGCCGGCGACTGTGTAGGCTGCAGCCTCTGCTGCAGTGGGCTGCCTGCCATAAGCTACAGTGAGCGGCCAGCAGCCAGCGTGAGTGGCCGGTGGCCAGCAGCCAGCATGAGTGGCCGGCAGCCGGTGTGAGTTGCCAAGAGCCGCCATGAACGGCCATCCAGAGGCTGGTGACCGATCTGCCTCACCTGGGAAGAGCACATTGATAATACCAACATGGGCCCGTGAAACAACGTCCTCCACAACTAGACTGAGGAGCAAAAGGACAGCAACTTGTCTATTCCCCTTCCCTGATTCCCCAATGCTGTTCCCCTCCCCCAATTCCCCAATAAAATCTTTAAAAAAAAGAAAAGAAAAGCACTGACAAAGAAGCCACGGGGGTGGGGGGCTGGGTTGCGGGGGTAAGAGGAGTGGACAGAGTCTAAATAGAGCAGACAACTGCGCTGCTCTTTAGGTTAGCTTTTCTTATATAGGAAAGCATAGGTAATTCTCGTACAGTAGAGGATGTGACATGTAGACTGAAGTCATTTGATTGACATGCACAGGTTATATAACTGGTTTCTTTCTGCTAATGCTCTTACCCAGAATGCATACAGAAAAATCCACTGGGAGGGACCAAGCTATAATGTTCATTTTCTTTTATTGTATTATAATGAGGCTGAAATTCAAGCTATGGGCAGGCTCCAGCAGTCTGAGCAAGCACTAGATAATTCTGGTCAGGTTCTTATCTCCTTTTCTAGGGGTGTTTCCACAGAAAAATTTATCTCTAAGGGCTGAGCCTGGATGGTCCTTGTGGAGTGGATGCAGGCATGGGAGGTACCTGGGAGTGGATGCTGGAGTGCAAAGTACCTATCAAATTACTTTCTGCTAATCCCCCTAGGGCTCACTTTTTGTTAACTGTTTTTCTATCTCATCAAAACTAGCCATTTTGTATTATGTCCATGTAAGAAACATCCAAATCTGTAGAAAATTTTAATGAGTTTATATGAGCCAAACTGATGATAATTGCTGGGAATCAAAATCTCAATGGATTATGAAAATGGCAGTTTCACAGCTTATTTTATACATTAGAATCAAAGGAGAAGACGTAAGGAAGTTACATGAAATGCATTGGTGGTAGATTAAGGGGGTCGGAGAAAGCAAAACAGGGAAATCTCTGGGCTTGGATAAAAACTAAAATGGAGAGACATACTTCTTTTACATTAGTGGGCACAGGATAGTTAACATTTTACAGCACTTAGGGATGGTATTCAGGGAACAAGATAACAATGAGAGGTTCTGTGGTCTTGTGCTCTGGTGAGGTGGGTTGTGCCCTGAGGGGTCCAGAAAAAAGGATTACTCTGACATTCCAAGCATGTGTTATCTTAGATGCACAGGAAAATAGACAGGCTCACTTGAGGTAAAGAGTGACCTTTGTCAAGGAAGCTACAGGCCAAGGATGTGACTACCGGCCATGACCTGCCTTTATTTAGGAATTTTTATGTTCAGACCATCCTATGCAGTAAAAGCTCTCCTGAATTCTCACCACACCCAGCATCTTTCAGTTAATCGCCTTACTTCTTATGAAATCCTTTTGTTAACTGCTTCCCTTATAACCCTTTACATTGTAATAACCTTAATCCAGCTACTCTTCTCCCTTCTGAGACTAATGAAGCCGCTCCTGACTACTTGACACTGACGATCACCTCCTGACTCCTCTTGACAATTTGCAGGAGATTCCTTTAAGTAAAGCTGATTGATTACTCATGGTTTACAGATGGTTCATATTTTTTAAATGTAAGTGGTAAGTACTGTGCTAATTATGCTATTGTTACCCCTTTTGAAGTTGGTGAGGCGGCATCTTTGTCTCTGGCCACTTCAGCACAGCCGGATGAACTATATGCCCTCACTAGAGCTTGCTTTCAGCAAAGGGTAAAACTGTCACCATTTATACTGACAGTAGATATGCTTTTGGTGTATTTCATGACTTTGGAGTGTTAATGGAAACAACATGGTTTCCTTACCTCCAATGGAGATAAAATTAAAAATTGCCCATATGTCCAGGAATTATTGGATACTATATTTTACATGATGCTTATTAAGATTCCAGGACATTCAGGGCCGGCCGAGTGGCGCTGTGGTTAAACGCTGGCTTGGAAAGCCAGCGGCCCCGGTACGGTCCCACATGTGAGGGCCAGTAAATACTGCCCTCACAAAAAAAAAAAAAAAGATTGCAGGACATTCTAAACTTGACTCCCTGGAAGCTAAAGGAAATCACCTGGCTGACATTTCTGCTAAGAATGCTGCCCTTAAAGGCATCAGCTGCAGTCAAAACTCTATCGTGGTCCAAAGGATATTTCCCCAGCTGGTAATTTAGAAAAACTAGCCAGAGAAGCCCAATATTTGACTTCAGGAAAGAAAAATAAGATTGGAAATCAAAAAATTAGTGGTTTGAGAAAGGAAAGAAGGAAGGAAGGAAGGAAGGAAGGAAGGAAGGAAGGAAGGAAGGAAGGAAGGAAGGAAGGAAGGAAGGAAGGAAGGAAAGGAAAGGAAGGAAGGAAGAGCAAGCTTGGGTTCAGACCAAATAACAACCCAGTCCTACCAGAGACTCTAAAATTTCCAATGCCGACTACCACTGTACATGCATTAAACCATTGGCCCACTCACAAAATGATAGCATTCATGAATCAACATTGGTGGGAAATATTAAGAAGGCCACAAAAAGCACCTACCTTAAGTGGCCCACCTGTCCAAAGTACAACCCAGGGAAGCCTGTGGGCACTGCTCCTTGACAGTTTAAATAGCCTAATTGTATAGAGCATTAATTATGAAAACAAAATGGACTCTAATAATTCTGATAGCTATGTCAGTCACAAAGTGACAGTCATGCCAGAGCATTATGTGAATAGTGTGCCCAGGGAACACCCTAACCAGATAACTCCAGACAAAGGGTGGAGTGTGACCATTTGGACGGCTTTATCAGATTGCAGATGGGTGCACCACACCCTGTCTTGAGCATAAAATCAGAGCTCTCTGATGGCTCCTGGCTCAGCTGACTTTTGACTGAGTGCTTGAGGCCTTGCCTTCTGAGTTCATCAGCCCAGCCTGACACCCAATGCTATGTACCCTATGCCTTAGAGACTCTCTCTGAACACCAGTCTCTCTCTCTCTCTCTCTCTCTCTCTTTCTCTCTCTCTCTCTCTCTTTCTCAACCTTCTTTCATAAGACTGTTCACCTTGCCTGACCCTATTGCTTGCAAACCTGTGTGACCTTCTGTGTGAAACCAATCTACCTCAACTATTAGAGACTCCTCTGGCCGGAGCCTTGGTTAATGCCCGTGGTAAACTGAGTCAGTAGCACTAGATCCATGGCGTTATTCTAATAAAGTCTGACATTGGGGAAAGATAATGTGTATGAGACTGCTACTCTGGTAGCCACGTCACACTCACAATACTAATAAATCATTTGAGGTTTGGCAAATAGATTTTATTCAGCTTCCCTCATCTCATGGATACAAATATGTTTTAATCATGATATGTATGTTTTCTCACTGGACTGAAGCTTTCCATTGCAGACAAGTTAATGCCTCTAAAGTGGCTAAAGTCCTGTTAGAGAAGGTTATTCCTACTCGAGAGCTCCTCTTGAAATCCACAGTGGTCAAGGACCCCATTTAGCTGGTCAAGTACTCCAACAAGTTTCTGCTATTTGGCCAGTTTTACATTTTCACTCAATCCTCAGGTTTAGTTGAACGTTGTTAAGATTCAATTAGCAAAATTTGCAGTAACACTCCAAATACCTTGGCCAAAAGCATTGTTGGTCCTCTTAAATGTCAGATCCACCCCTTTGGGGACTCAGCTCTAACCATTCAAGATATAATTACAGGATGCCCCATGCATTTGGCTCCTGCCTCTCTTGATCCACAGTAGGTTAAAGGAGACATACTTCAGTATTGTAAAGGCTTAATTATTTCTATTGAAAACAATCATGCTTTGGTAGCACAACCTTTTTACAGCTCACTTCAAGGAAATGAAAAACTCAAAATCCATACTCTGCAACCTAGATATTTGTGTACTGGAAAAGACACCTTAAGAACAATTCCCTCTAGACTCTCTGGAACGGCCCCTATCAGGTACTATTGACTAACCCCTGTTCTGCTAACTCCAGGGAGTAGGCCCTTGGATACACGTGTCACACCTAAAGAAGGCACCAAACCCTGACTGGAAACGCTTACACTGGTGACCTGAAACTAAAGTTGTCGAAATTTTTTTTTCTTTTTTGAGGGCAGTGTCACTGGCCCTCATATGTGGAACCTGAACCTAGGCCGCTGGCTTCCCAAGTCAGCACTTAACCATTGTGCCAAAGCTGTCAAAATTTAAAGCCTGTGGCCTCTGAAGAAAATGACTTTCCCCAGATGACTGGATCAGGCTTGCACAAACCTTTTTCTCTACTATTAATTCTTAGTTCGTTTTTCCCTTTTGCCTGGAAGAAAGGAGCACTTGTTTACATTCTCTAATCTACTGTGAAAGGGGGAAGCTTTTCTGATTAATTATTGAATCTGTCATCAAGAACTTAAATCTATCCAAGATAATGATGATCTTCGTTCTATTACCTACAGGTTTGAGCTCCTGATTTAAATTCATCATATAGACTAAGTTTGTTGCGTTGTTCTAATTGTTTTGAATTCTTCTTATTGTTAAGCTCTGCACCCATTGTTTGTTAACCCTGGACACAAGCTGTTCATGATTCATACACCTTCCCTCTGATGTGAGAGATGACACCCAGAAGAGGTCCTTCCTGATATCAAGGGACAAAAGTCTGTTGAAGTCGCAAGACCGGACTATTGATCAGTAATGCTTTCAGAGAAAGATCTTGATCAAACGGGGGAATGATAAAGATTATGATGAGACTTTAAAAGAACATGATCAGTCTAGAGGGTCTGTGGGAAGAGCTAGGGCTTATGGGAGGAGTTCTCATACTTGATGTCATCCCTAGAACCCTAGAGGAAGAATTCTATGTTTGTAACTGTCCCTCCCCTTAACTTTTTTTTTTCCCTTTCCTAAATATTTCTCATCTTGGCACACTGGGCAGTGTGTGCACATGGCTTGCTATGTCTGCATACACTGGATTGCATTTCTTTCTTTTGCCCAAATAAATCCTTTCTAATGATGAAGCACCTAGTTGATACTGTTTTTCAGTTGACACAATAGAATACTCTTTAATCATAAAGACAAATTAAGTACTGATACATGCTACAACAGAGATGTACCTTGAAAAATTATGCTAAGTGAGTCATGTCAATCATGAAGACCATATATTATATAATGCCATGCATATGAAAGACCTAAATAGGTAAATCTATAGAGAAACAAAGTAAATTAGTGGTTGCCTAGGCCTGAGGATTGGAAGAGTAAGATGGGAATAATAGCTAAATTATATAATACTGTATATGTATATTAAATCATGTTGCAATCTTTAAATACAATTTTATTAGTCAACTATACCACAATAAAACTGGGAAAGAAGGGCCGGCTGAGTGGTGCGTTGGTTAAGAGCTGGTTTTGGAATGCCAATGGCTCCGGTTCGAATCCCACATATGAGGGCAAGTGACACTGCCATCTACAGCTAACAACAGCTCCACCTGGCACTGGGCTGTGCAAGCCCTGGCAACAGTGTAGGCTGCAGCTCCTGCTGCAGTGGGCTGCCATAGGCTACAGTGAGTGACCGGCAGCCAGCGCGAGCTGCCAATAGCTGCTGTGAGCGACATCCAGAGGCCAGAGGGCGGCAACCGATCTGCCTCACCCGAGAAGAGCGCAATGACGATACCAACATGGGCCAGTGAAACAACGTCCTCCGCAACTAGACTGAAGAACAGAAAGACAGCAACTTGTCTGTTCCCCTTCCCTGATTCCCCAACGCTGTTCCCCTCCCCCAATTCACCAATAAAATCTTTAAAAAAAAAAAAAACTGGGAAAGAAGTTTCTAAGTGTATCCCAAAATTACATAATGATTTATAATTTTACTTTTATCAGTGAAAATAGGAATTCAGCCCTAGGGATGTGTGGACAAGGAGCCACATACTAAACCTGACAAACTCAGGGGAGGCCAGTATGGCAGCCCCTACAAACCCAGAGACTGAAATTAACCACATAGAATGGTCTGAACATAAAAATTCCTGACTAAAAGCAGGTCAAGGCCGGTAGTCATATCCTTGACCTGTAGCTTCCTTGACAAAGGTCACTCTTACCTTAAGTGAGCCTGTCTCTTGTCTTTTTGCATCTAAGATAACATGCCCTTGGAGTGTCAGGGTAATCCCTTTTTCTGGACCCCTCAGGACACAATCTATACGGCTCCCACCCCCACACCAGAGAACCAGACTACAGAACCCCTCATTGTTATCTTGTTCCCTGAATACTATTTCTCTGGGCTGTAAAATGTTAATTGTTAACTATTCTGTGGCCACCAATGTAAAAGAAGTATGTTTCTCCATTTTACTTTTTATCCAAGCCCAGAGATTTCTCTGCTTTGCTTTGATAAAAGTGAATTGGCATCTTAAGATGACTAACCATAGAGGTGGGAGGACTATAGGTGGAGCTGGGCCCCTTGTTAACTTTCTAGTCCTGACTTCCTGTTAAACTTTGTGGTAACTTTTAAGGAAGGTATTTAGAGAGAGAGCGAGAGAGAGGTCAGTTTAGGAGTGCTCTCTCTTTTTTTGCACGTGTGTGGCAGGTTGGAGCCCTGGTCGAAGGTGTGCGTTCACACACTGTTGTGGTTTTCTTTTTCTTTTCCTGAATAAACCACTCTTTTGGTGGACTACCTGGATAATTATTTTGTCCAGTCGACATTTATGGTGGCCCATACGGGGACCAGAGAAGACCGAACGGAGCTCTAGCGGCTTCTAATTGGTGAGCAAACCAATAAGGCACCTACTAAGCCATTTTGGCTCGATGTTTTGCTCCTTGGTTTAAGGCCACTCCTGGATCTGAACCAGCGGGTTTTTGCATCTGGCGTTCTCCAGGCTTTATTCAGAAATTATTTTTTTGCTGGTTGCTGTGCATTTGTGTGAATATGTTAAAGGCCTATTTGTTGGTCTCTTATCTGAGTACTCATTGTGTCACGTCAGCTTGAATTCTTCAGAAAACAAGCTGCACTTTGAGACAAAGACTGGTCTTCGCCTAAAGTCCCTTTGGGAATAAAGGTTATTTCTACTGAAATTGGTTATTGTTGGTCAGTATTAGACTGTGCAGTCTCATTGAGCAAGTGAGAAGAGTGCCACCCAGCTCAACCTATAACTTAACTCCTTAAGGGTTGGTTATTTCCCTAGAACTGGCTTTTAGTCTTCTGCCTGATTCTCAGTGATCAGACTATTCCAGATAGAGGTGAGCTGAAGACCTACAGGTTGCTCAAGTTGTGAACAGGCTTGGGCCCAGAGCCAGCTCAGTCTGTAAGTTGACTTCCTGAGATTTGGCTATCTGCTTGGAACTGGCTTTGGCCTTCAGTCTGATTTGCAGTGATCAGACTGTTTCAGAGAGAGTGACGTGAGCTGAAGACCTGCAGGTTGTTTGAGTTGTGAATTGTTTTGGGCCCAGTATTAAAAATGGGATCCCGGGCCGGCCGAGTGGCGCGGTGGTTAAGCGCTGGTCTTGGGAAGCCAGTGGCCCCGGTTCGGGTCCCACATATGAGGGCCTGTGACACTGCCCTCAAAAAAAAAAAAAAAAAGGGATCCCTATTGTCTAGACCTTCTAAAACTGTCCCTCCTCCCGGGGCACCTACCAAGTATATGTTTAAAACCTACCAGGGGCCGGCCAAGTGGTGCAGTGGTTAAGAGCTGGCTTGGGATGCCGGCGGCCCCAGTTCAGATCCACATATGAGAGCCAGTGACACTGCCCTCAAAAAAATAAAAAATAAAATAAAACCTACCGGGAATTTTTCTGCACATATTTAACTGAATGTACAGATCTGACTCTGGATAATTTTAAATATCAGTGGCCGCTTTGGGGAACTTTTGAGATTCCCAAGCTTGATTTTCTGAAAATTAAGTTGGATAGTAACAGTACTGTAATTGAGAAAGAGGAATGGAATGCCTATTTGGAGTGGTATATGGAGGCCTCCAAATAGGACTATGGATCTAGTTACCTTTTTACAAAATAAAGTCTCAAAATTAACAGAGACTGTTAAAAATTTAAAAAGAAAAAAAATATGGTACCTGAAACCTCTTGTTCTCCCTCTTCTATACTGCCCTGCCCTTCCTCCACTGCTCCTTTATCTCAAACTCCACCTTTGATGCCATCTTGCTCTTCATTGCCACGTCTTCTGCTTTCGACTCAACCCCCAGCAACATCTTCTCTCAAATCTTCTTCTCTCTCCTTCCTCGGAACCTAGCAGTACTTTTCCATTTAAGATTAAATACCCTGGAGATCCTAATAAACCCCACGTCTCCTACATTCCCTGGACCAAAGCTCAGTTATAAACTATTGCATGGGTCGGCAAACTTGAGACAGAAGAGCTGCCAGGGGTTAGCAAACTGTGGCTCGTGAGCCACAGGCTCTGAAGTAAAATTGAAAATGAAAATAAAACTATCATAGTTTCACTTATAAAATTTTTAAAGGATATTATTCACATAATGGTGATTATGTAAAAATATATTTCGAATAATTTTTAAATTGTTGGGAGGGTCAGGATTGGCTTTTCCAAGGGTCGGTAAACTTTTGAGATGGAACGTACCCAAACAGCCATATGTGGCTCGCAAGCCACAGTTTGCAACCCCTGAGCTATTGTAAAGGAATTTCCTAAGGTAACTAGGGATTCTAATAAGTTTTCTGAGGAATTTGATATTATTATTCAGGCCTATCAGCCTGGGTTTTCTGATTTGTATCAGCTAATCCATATGTTGGTTGGTGAAGGCCAAGCTAGACAGACTTTGGATGAGGATTGCCAGATCATTGCACCCTGAAAGGGATTTAGAAAAGCAAACCCCCAATTATTGGGAGGTAACCAGGAAACTTGCTCAAAAACTACATCAAGCAATTCCTGAGGCTTTTCCAAGGTCTATCGGTTGGAGCAAAATTCAGGATTGCTCAGAAAGGCCTGGTAAATCTGTTCATGACTATTACAAAAGATTTCTGGTCATTTTTAAGGAAAATTCTGGTCTTCTTCAGATTTTGGCTATACAGGGGTAGCTTTTAATGCTTTGTTTGTCAGTTGGGTCAGTGAAGACCTTTCCTTCCTGGTTAAGAGATCCAGAATGGGATGGGGAAAAATGCCTACCGTAGGCTTGGTAAATTTGGCTGATGAGCTTGCTAATACCCTAGACAGGCCACCTAGATGTAAGATTGCCAAAACATTTGATTTTCAACAGAGGTAAATGAGAGCCACTGTGGAAAACCAGAAAACTCCAACTTTTTGCCATTACTGCAAGGAGCAAGGACCCTGGAAAAGGATTGCCATAATTATGTTTTAAAAAAGTGTACAAGGGCTGGCCGAGTGGCGTGGTGGTTAAGCGCTGGCTTGGGAAGCCAGCGGCCCTGGTTCGGGTCCCACATATGAGGGCCAGTGACACTGCCCTCAGGAGAAAAAAAAAAGTGTACAAGACACTCTGCCTTCTGACCAACGTCTTTCAGGCCGTCTTAATTCCCAGTGACAGGGCTCTGAGGAACTACGGGGGCTTCTTCCAGTCCTTCCCCTTAATCATCTTGGAGAAACTTTTTTTCAAATTGGGGAGGAAACTGTTTCCGTTCTAATTGACACCAGTGCTACGCCCTCGGTGCTCAACCCACTGTTATAAACTGGCTCCTGACTCGGAGTAATAAGACATTTCACATAGTGGGAATTTAAAATAAACCTCAACAGGTTTGCATATCTGAACCTATTCCCTTTTGTCTAGGTCCTGTAAGAGATGAACATTATTTTCTCCTTAGTTCTTCTGCCCCTACCTATTTATTAGGCAGAGACTTCCTTAGAGAAGTATCATGTTGGAATATCCTTTCCTCAAAAAGGAGATATGTTAAGAGTTTGATGGTAACCATCAGAATCACCAATCAGGTGAATTACATGACTTTTCAGCATTTTTATGTGTGCTGTCTCTGATGGTACAGTAACTGAATCTGAAAATACTGATCAATGGTCCCTATTGGACCAACTACCATCTTCTTTATGGGCAAAATCTTCAACTGACATTGGCAGAATTCACAGTGCACCTCCTATCAAGGATCAAACTGACCTTCAAAGCCTCTGCACAGAATTAATATCCTATAAGTAAGGAGGTCCTTCTGACATTGAGGGACAAAAGGCTGAATAGATACTGAGGGACAAGAGGCTGAACAGACATCAAGGGACAAAAGGCTGGACGTTGGAAAACCTGAGACCAGAAGAACTGACTGTTGATCAATGATACTTTTAGAGGAAAGATCTTGATCAAGAGGGGGTAATAATAAAAGTCAACTGACATCTTAAGATGACCAGAGTTGGGAGGACTATGGGTGGAGCTGGGCCCCTTGTTAACTCTCTAGTCCTGACTTCCTGTTAAACTTTGTGGTAACTTCTGAGGGAGATATATATACAGAGAGAGGTCATCTTGGGAACACTCTCTCTTTTTTGCACGTGTGTGGCGGGATGGAGTCCTGGCCCAAGGTGTGCATTCACACACTGCTGTGGTTTTGTTTCTTTTTCTTTTCCCAAATAAACCTTTTGGTGGGCTACATGGAGAATTATTTTGTCCAGTTCACAGCTTCCTCCCACCTCCTTAATCTACCACCAATAGATATCATGTAACCCTCCTTACATCTCCTCCTTTTGAAACTGGAGGCCAAATGAGTCTGGGGGGCTTGTGCTGCCTGTGCTGCTTAACCAGTAGATGGACACAGGAGCTGGGTCATAGCATAAGCATTTATTATCAGAGCACCAGTGGTCTGAGAGGCAGCAGGTTAACACTTCCAAAAACGGCTTTAACATTCTCAGACCAGCTTAGGGTTTTTAAGGGAAAATCTGGGCATTCCTCCAGAGGCTATGTGAGGGTTCCAGGAGTCTGCATGAAGCCTTCCCTGTGGCTATAAGATTCTCTGGTGGAGTCAGGAACCCAGGAACAATGATGGGATTAGCATGGAGATAATGATAGACCACAGAGATTATGATCAATAAGCCTAAGGGTATTAATCATGTTTCAGGGTAATTCTCTAAAACAGGAAACTGGTGGGACAGAGCACATTCTGAGTTCAAGCTGCAAGGGGTTGATCTATTGTTAAGCTATAGGTAGGCCAAGTAAAGGTGAGGCCAGGCCGGGGACATGGCAAGACCTCTACTGCGGGGGGGGTCCCAACTGGGCCCTGCTTCGCTTTGATTCTAATGTATAAAATAAGCTACAAAACTGCCATTTTCTGAAGCATTTTTTTAATCTGTTGAGATTTTGCTTCCCAGCAATTGTCATCAGTTTGGTTCAAATAAACTCATTAAACTTTTCTACAGGTTTGGATGTTTCTTATATGGACAGATATTAAATCTGTGGACAGAAAAGGAGCCACATGTTAAAACTGACAAGCTCAGTAGGCTGAAAGTTACCATTTAGGATGGCATGAACATAACAATTCCTAACTAAGGTGAGTGGGCCATGGCTGGAAGCCACATCGTTAGCCTGAAGCTTCCTTGATAAAGTCAATCTTTACCTTAACTGAGCCTGTCTATTGTCTTTTTGCACCTAAAATAACATCCTTGGAATGTCAGTAATCCCTTTTTCTGGACCAGTGCGGAACACTACAGAATCCCTCACTATTGTTCTTCTCTGCTGATTACCATCTCTATGTGCTATAAAAAGCAAACTGTTAACTATCCTATACCCACATATGTAGAAGTACCTATCTCTCCAATTTACTTTTATCCAATCCCAGAGATTTCCACTCTTTCTCCCACCCCTTTAATCTACCACCAATGGATTTCTGTAACCCTCTTCCTTTGATTCTACATATAAGGTAAACGGCAAACCACCATTTTGTGGAGCATTTTCTCAATCCGTTGCGATTTTGCTTCCCTGCAATTGTTGTCAGTATGGCTCAAATAAACTCTCATAAGCTTTCTCTTAGGCAGGGAGAAACTGACCTAAAATAAATTTCCTTTATTGTAACTGAAAATGTAATGAACACATCTCTCAGCCTGTGGTTAGACTGGGAAGAGTCATTACTTCCAGGCTAGGGCTACCAGTTCCGACTTCCCACCAGAGCTAAGTGCCCTGGGATTCTTTCTCTTAAGTTCCAAGTGAGTAGGGGAGGAGCAAGGGATGGGTAGAAGGTTGAATCCTGGCAAGTTTCAAGATTAAAATAGAGCCAGACTCTATCATAGATGGTGAGGTCACATTAAATGTCTGTTTCTGGGACACCCTAGGTGTAAGACCCTCTTGTTCCAGTGTGGCCTGCCTTGGCCCACCCTCTTGTGTGTACTTACTCCATCTTCTTTTTTTTTTTTTTTTTTTTTTTGAGGGCAGTGTCACTGGCCCTCATATGTGGGACCCAAACCGGGGCCGCTGGCTTCCCAAACCAGCGCTCAACCACCACGCCACTCGCTCAACCACCACGCCACTCGGCTGACCTTGTACTTTATCTTGAAACTGAATCCAGAATACCCTGTGCACACCTCTGACCACGCCTTATGAAGAAGCTGCGGAAAAGACAAAGGAGTGCGCCCCAGGCCAGAAAAAGTTCTGTTTAAACGTTGGGGGCTGGGGTAGACAGATTGCAGCCTTCTAGCTGAAACTAGTTCTGCAGATCCAGAGGGCCTCGCTGTGGTTGTCACTCCAGCTCAAGGGGGCGCGGCCTTTTGAATTGGCCAATAAGGAGCGTTGCTGGGGCGGGTAGGCGGGGTGACGCTAGTACAGACGTGAACGTCTCCCTCTGCCAGCGTTCTAGATCGCTTGTCATCTGCCGTTAAAAGTCCCCGGTGGCTTTGCTGCATCCTCTGTCGGCGCTGTAATTCACAGCGGTGGTAGGCGTCGTTGGCAGGATTTACGAAGACCCAGGAAAAGTAGAAATGGTGAGTGTGCGGGGCCGGGTGCGGCGATGGCGATGAAGGACTCGTAGAGTGGGGGCTGGGCCGAGAGCCGGGACCCCGGGCGTCCTGTCCCGTCACTGTGTGCGGCAAATTCGGCCCCGGAGCCTCTCTGGGCAGCTCTGCGACCCCACCTAAGTGTCTCCCCAGATTGTGTGTTCACCACAGAGACGGTCATCAGGGGACAGTCGTGACTTTTGACTATGGAGTTTGTGCGTGGGAGGAGCTGTGGTGTGTGGCATCCCCAGTCCCTTCTTTCTGCACAGTGGCACCTGTTCTCTCCTGAGTTTTCCAGTGTTGGGGAACAGGGTGTAAAATCCATCACCCTGGCCCCCCAGCCTAGCTTTTCTGGGCAAGAAGTCCCCCAATTTCCAGATCCGTCCCTTCCTTCCCAAACGTCACTTCCCCTCCCTGAGTCACAGCATCATTATCCACTATTTGTCATCCGTATGCATCTGAAACAGTTCCAATATTTTACTTGTTTATCCTTTTTTTCACATCGCCACGGATGGCTATTTCTTGAAGATACATTTTTTTTTTTGTCTGTGGATATTTTACGTGAGAGAAAAGCCGAGAATAACCTTGATTTATTTAAGTTTCTGTTTTCAATAGGGGTGAGATGTATTTACTACTCAATAGAGTATGAAAGACAGTATAAAATAGTTCCAAAAAAGCAAGGTGGTGAATTTCAGGGGAAAAAAATTCCAGTATTACCAATTCATTTGTTAAAGAATTCTGGTTTCACTATTGTCTATACTTAACGCGTTTGTAGTAAAGTTTCTGAGGTCTGTTCTTTACTTTTGGGTGTTTTCAAATGAAATTCTAGAGTTTAGACTTTCAGAGCAGACTCATCCAAGTGTGATAAATTACTACAAAACAATGACTTGCCATGGAAGTAGTAGTTAACTGACACCCTTTTTTTCTGAATGGAACCCATATTTGGGCCTTTCTGGTTGAACTAGTAAGAGTGAGTTTTCTTCTTCCTTTCCACATTATCACTGGGTTTCAGGGATTTGCTGCATTCTTCAAACATTGGGTTTGTGTCATTTAAAATATCCGCTTGGTCCAAAGCGGACTGGGAGCAGAGGCCTGTGGCTAAGGCCCCTTGACCTGCAAAGGGAAGTACTTGAAGGCCCAGTGGTTCTTCCTGGGTAGCCTCCCCTATAGGTGTCCTACCTGCTCATACCCACCTTGGAGGGGTCTTTACGCTGAGAGAAGCTGCAGCCCTGGAAAGCTGGGGGTGCAGGTCATGAGGAAGGGGAGGAGATGACAACCCTTCTGAGGTTGTGGTTTCTTAAGTCTAGACATTTTTAGACATTATGTTTGAATTTTGCATTCACAATGTAAGTGCACTCAGTATAATTTATGAACATTGAGAAAGTGAAGATCAGGGGTTCTGTCTCTTGGACAAAGGGTTTATGGATTGAGTAGTACATTTGGGTCAGAACCTTAAACTGAATCAGGCTGAGAATTTCCTCATTGTGAGAATGGAAGCCTGGGGGAGGGAGCACTTCTATGTTTACTGGAGGGAGGCTGTGTGTGGAGCTCCGAGTTCACTTCTGGGGCTGCTCAGATGTCCCTCCCTCCCCTTCTTTCCTGGCCCCTACTTCAGGGGTTGTGTCTTAATTAGGAAAGACTAGATCCTAAGTTTGGGAACATATTCAACTTTCTGAGTTTCCTTCTGAACTGTTAAGGGAAGTTGGCTGCATAACTGATTTCATTCCAATATTAGGGCTTTTTCCATTTAATTCCTTTCTCCATTGAAGTGCTGCCCTTTGATTCTACTGCCCTTTAGCACCTGGGCTTTTAATATGTAGTTGAATGAGCAATACAATGTGAGTAAGGCAAGAAAATTGTGGAACCAAATACAGTGTTTGTTTTATTTAGGCAAGAGAACATCAAGATGTGAGATGGGCGTATTTTAAGTTCTTTGGTGCCTTTTTCATTTTTAGGTCATTGTGAGTCTATGTCTCTAGAGGACTTTCCTATTTAGAAGCTTATACCATTCCTAATGCAAATGAATTCCTATTTTAATTGATATGAGGGAAACTCCTCCAGGCTTGTGGAAATCTCTCAAATTCCTAGTACATATAATAGCTTCCTTAAAAACACCCGGAGGCATTATAATACCCTACTCCTCCCTGAAAACATTCCCAGTGATAAACCCCTTGTCCTTTTAGTTAGAAAGGGATTTGTAAATCTCACCACCCCCCCTATTTGTTGTTCTCAGCCTACTTGTGGAGGACTCCCCTTCACTGGCCCATGTTGGTATTATGATCATTGTTCTCTTCCCAGCTGAGGCAGTCGATTGCCGGCCATTGGACAGCCAGCCACTCATGGCCACTCGTGGTGGCTCATGGCAACTCTCACCGGCTGCCATGGCAACTCACGCCATCTGCCGGCCACTCACAGCAGCCCAGCTCCAGGTTGAGCCATTGTTCACAATCTTAGTTATTTGAGGGCACAGCTCACTGGCCCATGTGGGAATTGAACCGGCAGCCCTGTTATTTCAGAGCTCATACTCTTACCAACTGACCTAACTGGCCACCCTGATTTGTAAGTTTTTGTGGTTTAGTTATATCTGTTATGTTTAAAGGATTAAATCTTGGAGTGGTTTCCTGTATAGAAAAGTTAAAATTAAGTTTTTTGTTTGTTTGTTTTTGTTTTTTTGGAGGAAAGTTTTCATCCTCCTCTTTTTTTTCTTTAAATTTTATTGGGAAACAGTGTGTTTTTCTAGGACCCATCAGCTCCAAGTCAAGTAGTTGTTTCAATCTAGTTGTGGAGGGCACATGTGGTGATGGAACTGGCAACCTTGGTGTTATGAGCTAACCAGCCACCCCCTAAAGTTAAGTTTTTTATAAAGCAAAAGTTAATTAAAAATAATGGTTAAACAGGAAAATGTGGTATATGTAAGTTTCCACCTTTAAGTAAATAATGCATGGGAAGATTAAAACATTCCTAAGCTGGGAAACTAACTTCAGAAGACTCCCTGCCCACATGCCCTGCTCCACTCTTGTCCTTACTCCATCCACCCTCAAATGACCAACTCTTGATCATCTGTTAGTGTTTCTGTATATAATAACAAGCCAGTATGAATGCCTGTTTGTTTGTTTTTTATTTTTATTGGGGAATTGGGAGAGGGAAACAGTGTTGGGAAAGGGGAACAGCCAAGTTGTCCTTCAGTCTTAGTTGTGGAGGCACAGCTAGTTCAGCTCCAAGTCCAGTCGCCGTCCAGCTGCCTATCGGCAGCTCAGCTCAGTGTGTCATGTTCAATCTTAGTTCATCCCATGCGGCAGTCAAACTGGCAACCTTGTTAGGAGCAAGTGCTCTCACCAGCTGAGCCATTCTACCACCTGTTGGCAGCTCAGTGGCAGCTCAGCTCGGGTGCAGCTCACTGGCCCATGTGGGAATCAAACCGGTGACTCTGCTGCCCAGAGCTCATGCTCTAACCAACTGCGCCACTTGACCGGTTCTAAATGCCTGTTTTTCTTATTCATATATGTTCTTGTCATGAGTGGTGTGCATCTACATATTTGGTGTTTGACTACTGAAAAATTCTGCCTGTTAAAAAACAAAATTCAACCCAGTTAATTTGAAAACCTAATTGGCTTTAAGTGATTTGTGAATCTAGTAGCATCATTTCTAGCAACTAAAGGGCACCAAAAGTTTTAATAGGGAGAAGGGTGGGGCAAGGGAGCTATTAACAAAAGAAAAGAAAGGATTATTTTAAAGGCCAGGACATCTTTTTTATTTGGGAGGCAGAGATGGGGACATATGTTTATCATGCAGATTTCCTCTTTCTATAGGATAGGTGATGGAGAGGGGCCCCTTGACTGATTACCTTACCTGTGCTTGACCAGAAAATTCTAGACTGGTTGATTAAGATTACATTTGTGGGATAGGTTGGAACTGCAATTAGGTCAGGTATTAAATCTAGGTTTGATATCATGGGCTTTTAGCAGAACTGATGCCATTTTGGGCCTGTGGTTTTCTATTTCACAAGCCTCACCCCTCCCTTTTCTGCTACTACATGCTTTCTTTTTTTAAATTTATTTTTCAGTTATAGTAAACATACACTATTATGTTATTTTCAGGTGTACTACATAGTGACTGCACATTTATATACCTTATAAAGCGATTCCAAAATAAGTCTAGGACCCATCTAACACCATAGATAGTTATTATTATTGACTATATTCCCTGGGCCGTAATTTGCAGGCCCAAAACTATGAAACTGGCGGTTTGTACTTCTTAATCCCCTTTACCGTTTTTGCCCACCTACCCAACACCCCTCCCATCTGGCAACCAAGAGTTGATTCTCTGTATCTGTGAGTTTGTTTCTGTTTTGTTTTCTTTGTTCCTTTTTTTTGTTTTTCAAACTCTACATATAAGTGAAATCACGTGGTATTTGTCTTTCTCTGTTTGATTTATTTTACTTAGCATAATATCCTCTAGGTCCATGTTGCAAATGGCATGGTGTCGTTCTTTTTTATGGCTGAGTAATATTCCATTGTATATATGGGGTCTGACAATTAAGTTTGCGAACTTATTGCAACCATGTTGCTAAACTTTTTTTTAATATCAGGGATTATTCATTATGAATTTGTACCAACTGGACAAGCAGTTAACCAAGTTTACTATTTGGAAGTGCTAAAAAGGCTGCATGAAAAAGTTAGTTGACCTGAACTTTTCACCCAACAATTTATGGCTCTTACATCACAACAATGCACCAGTTCACATGGCACTGTCTATGAAGGAGTTTTTAGCCAGTCAACAAATAACTTATTGGAACACCCTCCCTACTCAACTGATCTGGCCCCCCAGTGAGTTATTTCTTCACCCAAAGATAAAGGAAATACTAAAAGGAAGACATTTTGATGACATTCAGCACATCAAGGGTAATCCGACAACAGCTCTGATGGTCATTCCAGAAATAGAATTCCAATATTACTTTGAAGGGTGGACTAGGTACTGGCATCAGTGCAGTGTCCCAAAGGGAGTACTTCAAAGGTGACCATAGTGATATTCAGCAATGAGGTATGTAACACTTTTTCTAGGATGAGTTTGCAAACTTAATTGCTTGATCTCATATATACCACCTCTTATTTAATCATCCACTGAAGGACACTTAAGTAATTTCTATGTATTGGCCACTGTGAATAATGTTGAAATAAACATAGGGGTACATATATCTTTATAAATAAGTGTTTTCAAATTTTTTGGGTAGATACCCAGAAGAGGGATTGCTGTATCATATGGTTGCTGTAAAAATTTTAAGGAACCTCCACATTGTTTTCCATAGTGGCTGCATCAATTTACATGCCCATCAGTGGTGTATGGATTCCTTTTCCTCCATATGCTTTCCAGCACTTATTATTTCTTGTCTTGTTGATAATTCAGACAGATGTGAAGTGATTCCTCATTATGATTTTGATTTGGATTTCCCTTATAGCTAGTGAAGTTGAGCATCTTCTCATATATCTGTTGGCCATTAGTATGTCTTCTTGGGAGAAATATCTGTTCAGGTCCTTTGCCAATTTTTTAATTGGATTGTTTGATTCTTTTTGTTGTCGTTGAGTTGTATGAGTTCTTCATATATTTTGGATATTAGCCTCTTATTGGAGGTATTGTTTGCAAATATCTTCTCCAATTTGGTTGGTTGCCTTTTCGATTAGTTGATGGTTTCTTTTGCTGTACAGAAGCTTTTAAGTTTGATATGGTCTCATTCATATGTTTTTGCTTTTATTTCCCTTAGCTTTTAGGTCAAGTTCTCAAAAGCCTCTCTGAGACAAAGGTCCGGAAGTTTAGTACCTATGTTGTCTTCTATGATTTTTATTGTTTCAGTTCTTGTATTTAGGTCTTTGATTTATTTTGAGTCAAGTTCTCAAAAGCCTCTCTGAGACCAAGGTCCAGAAGTTTAGTACCTATGTTGTCTTCTATGATTTTTATTGTCTCAGTTCTTGTATTTAGGTCTTTGATTCTTTTTGAGTAATTTTTTTTTGTGTGGTGTCAGATAGCACTCTAGTTTCATTCCTTTTCATGTGGCTTTCCAATTTTCACAGCACCATTTTATTGAAGGGACTATTTTTACCTCATTGCATGTACTTGCCACCTTTGGCATAGATAAATTGACCATATAAGCATGAATTTGTTTCTGGGCTCTCTATTCTGTTCTATTGACCCATATGTCTGTTCTTAAGCCAGTATCGTGCTGTTTTGATTACAATAGCCTTGTAGAACTGTGGGGAGCCAGCCCCATGAGACCTTGGGTTCCTTCTGGTGGGATGGCATCGGCGAGGAGAAAGAAGGATGGAGGGAGACACCGGATAGAGGTTCAGAGGAGCTACACACACACACACACACACACACACACACACTCTCTCTCACACACTTAATTATTAAAGCCTGGCCTCTTTTATAGGGGCTTCTGACCATTACCTCAATTGCAAGTTATGTTTCACATGATCAGGATGTTTTTCTCTTTCTCAGAGCTTTTACCTTTTTGTAATTGTATCTTTCCAGGGTACACCAGTTACCATGACTACCTTACAGGGCGTATACTTGAACTTAGTAGCAAAAGGAGTCTCAAACTTTTCCTATCCTAGGAAGAGCTGCATATTATTGCAATAGAGGGGAACATCTGCTTCTCAGTCAGAGCTTCAGTTTTTGTTGCTACAGCAATGTACAAAGCAAACAGTTAAAACAAGGCTGTTAATCAAAATACCTCATGGTCAGTAAGTTGTCTCTTATCAGAACTCTCATGGCCGAGAGACCTTGGTCTCCTTGTCTCCAAGGAAACCTTTCACAGCTGCTTAGGCCAAGGGGCTTGAGTCCCCAGTATCTCAGTTCAGGGGTCCCCTCAGGCTATATAGCCTGTTTTAGGGAGTTTCCTTTTCTTTAGGAAATATTGCCCTGTCATTGACTTACACAGTCAGCTGTCATCAGGGTACCACAGGAACTTGTCACAAATGCAGGGAGTCTATTGTCTCCTATAGGAGGAAAGGCACATGGGTTCATAGAGGCAGGAGATATTACATGACCAACCATAAGGCAGCATCCCAGACATCCAGTGCTGAGCGTGGATCTTTATTTCAATGTGGCCCTGTCAGACACCGGGAGACTCAGCCCCCAACATAGAACAGTTTGATATCAGGTAGCATGATACTTTCAACTTTGTTCTTTCTCAATATTGCTTTGGCTAATTCCATATAAATTTTAGGATTATTCTCGTTCCGTGAAAAATGCCATTGGTCTTTTGATAGGAATTGCATTGAATCTGTAGATTGCTTTGAGTAATATGGTCATTTCAATGTTAATTCTTTCTATCCATGAGCATGGTATATGCTTCCATTTGTGTGCAAGTTCTTTGTTTTGGGGGGAGAGGTTAAATAGTATCTTATATAGAATTTTTTTTTTTTAAGATTTTATTGGGGAATTGGGGAAGGGCAACAGTGTTAGGGAATTGGGGAAGGGGAACAGCCAAGTTGTTGTCCTTAAATTTCAGTTGTGGAGGGCACAGCTAGCTCAGCTCCAAGTCCAGTCGCCATCTGGCTGCCCGTGGCAGCTCAGGGCAGCTCAGCTCAAGGTGCTGCATTCAATCTTAGTTGTGGGTGGGCGTAGCCCACCATCCCATGTGGCAGTTCAACCAGCAACCTTGTTGTTAGGAGCACTCACCAGCTGGCCACCCTGCCACCTATTGACAGCTCAGCTTGGGCGCAGCTCACTGCCCCTGTGGGAATTGAACCGGTGACCCCGTTACTCAGAGATTGCGCTCTTAACCAACTGAGCCACTCAGCTGGCCCTGTTTGTAAGTTCTTTAGCTTCTTTAGTGCCTTAATTTTCTGAATATAGGTTTTTTTTTACCTCCTTGATTAAATTTATTCCTAGGTATTTTATTCTTTTTGATGCAAATATAAATGGGAGTGTCTTCTTAATTTCTCTTTCTGATAATTTGTTATTGGTAAATAAAAATATAACCGGTTTCTGAATATTAATTTTGTATCCTGCTAATTTACTGAATTCACTTATCAGTTCTAATAGTTTTTTGGTAGACTCTTTCACATTCTCTAAATATATTATGTCATCTGTACATAATGATATTTTTTTTCCTTTACTATTCAGATGCTTTTATTTCTTTTTTTTTTTTTTTTTTTTTTTTTTTTTTTTTTTTTGAGGGTAGTGTCACTGGCCCTCATATGTGGGACCCGAACCGGGGCTGCTGGCTTCCCAAGCCAGCGCCCAACCACCGCACCACTCGGCCGGCCCTTTATTTTTTTTTTTTGTCTGGTTGCAATGGCTAAGACTTCAAATACTGTGTTGAGTAAAAGTAGACATCCTGGGCCCGCCGAGTGGTGCATTGGTTAAGAGCTGGTTTTGGGATGCCAGCAGCCCCGGTTTGGATCCCTCATATGAGGGCCAGTGACACTGCCCTCTACAACTAACAACAGCTTCACCTGGAGCTGGGCTGTGCGAGCCCTGGCGACGGTGTAGGCTGCAGCCCCTGCTGCAGTGGGTTGTCATAGGCTACAGTGAGTGGCCGGCAGCCAGCATGAGAGGCCTGGCAGCCAGCGTGAGCTGCCAATAGCCGCAGTGAGCGAAATTCAGAGGCCGGCGACTGATCTGCCTCATCTGGGAAGAGCGCAATGATGATACCAACATGGGCCAGTGAAGCAACATCCTCCGCAACTAGACTGAAGAGCAAAAGGACAGCAACTTGTCTGTTCCCCTCCCCCAATTCCCCAATAAAATCTTTTAAAAAGAAAAAAAAAGTAGACATCCTTGTCTTATTCCTGATCTTAAAGAAAGAGCTTTCAAGTTTTGAATATTGAGTATGATTTTTAGCTGTGGGTTTGTCATATGAGTATATGGCCTTTGCTATGTTGAGGTATGTTCTTTCTATCATCACTTAGCTGTGAGTTTTTATTGTAAATAGATGTTGAATTTTATCACATGCTTTTTCTGCATATATTGATATGATCATATAATTTTTATCCTCCATTTTGTTTATGTGGTATGTCACAATAAGTGATGTAGACATTGACCCAACCTTGCATCCCAGGTATAAATCCTTCTTGTTCATGGTGTGTAATCTTTTTAATGTATTGCTGAAATCAGTTGGCAAATGTTTTGTTGAGGATTTTTGCATCTATGTTCATCAGGGTTATTGGACTGTAATTTCATATTTTTGTGTGTTCTTGCCAGGTTTTTAGTATTAGGGTAATGTTGGCCTTATAAAATAAATTAGGAAGTGCTGTCTCTTCAGTTTTTTGGAAGAATTTGCGAAGATTAGGTATTAAATCTTCTTGAATATTTGGTTGAATTCACTAGTGCAGTCATTTGTGCTGAACTTTTGTTTTTTGGGAGGTTTTTTTGTTGTTGTTTTTAAAGATTTTATTGGGGATTCAGGGAAGGGGAACAGACAAGGTGCTGTCCATTTGTTCTTCTGTCAAGTTGTGGAGGACATCACTTCACTGACCCATGTTAGTGTTATCATTGCTCTCTTTCCAGGTGATACAGTCACTCGCCGGCCATTGGATGCCACACACGGTGGCTCATGGAAGCTCATGCCAACTGCCAGCCACTCACACTGGCTGCCAGCCACTCACAGTAGCTCATGGCAGCCCAGCTCCAGGTGGAGCTGTTGTTCACCATCTTAGCTGTAGAGGGCAGTGTCACTGGCCCTCATGTGGGATCTGAACTGGGGCCCTGCTGCTCAGAGCTGGCCTCCTAAGCCAATTCTTAACCAATGCACCATTTGGCTGGCCCAGGGAGGTTTTTTTTTTCCTTCAAAATTTATTGGAGACTTGGGGAAGGGGACCAGCCAAGTTGCTGTCCTTCAGTCTTAGTTGTGGAGGGTGCAGCCCAGCTCCAGTCACCACCTGGCCGCCTGTCGGCAGCTGGCAGCCACTCAGCTCAAGGTGCCGTGTTCAATCTTAATTGCGGATGGGTGCAGCCAACCCGGCAACTTTGAAAGCCAACTATGAAAGCCAAACCGGCAACTTTGTTGTTAGGAGCATGTGCCTGCGGCAACTCAGCTTTGGCACAGCTCACTGGCCCATATGGGAAGCAAACCGGCAACCCTGTTACTCAGAGCTCACGCCCTTAACCAACTGAGCCACTCCGCTGGCCCCTTTGGGAGGTTTCTGATGCCTTTCAATTTTCTTTCTGTTGATCCATTCATTTAGATTTTCCAATTCTTTATGCTTCAGTCTGGGAAGGTTATATATATATATTTCTAAGAATTTATCCATTTCTTTGGGCCAGCTGAGTGGCGCGGTGGTTAAGAGCTGGCTTGGGACTCCAGCGGCCCCTGTTCGGATCCCACATATAAGGGCCAGTGATACTGCCCTCAAAAAAAAGAAAAAAATAATAATTTATCCATTTCTTTTTTTAGGTTATTTAATTTGGTGACATATAGCCTTTCATAATATTCTTGTGTAGTCCTTTGTATTTCTGTGGTGTCTGTTTTTAATTTCTCTTTATTTCTGATTTTGTTTCTTCAGTAATTCTAGCCAGAGGTTTGTCAATTTTATTTACTTTTTCAAAGTACCAGCTTTTCGTTGCATTATTTTTTACTATTGTCTTTTTTTCTATTTTTTTTTTAAGTTGAGCCATCCTGCCACCTGTTGGCAACTCAGCAGCAGCTCAGCTCAGAATGGGCGTCGAGCTGCTGTTCCTCAGAGCTCAGCTTGCACTCCTGAGCGAGCTCTTAACCAACTGAGCCACTCCGCTAGCCCCCCTTTTCTATTTTATTTAATTCTGCTTATTTCATTATTTTCTTCCTTCTGACTTTGGGTTTCATGTGGTCTTGTTATATAAGGCAAAATGTTAGGTTGTTTGAGATTTTTCTTGTTTTTTGAGGTAGGCCTGTAATGCTGTAAATTTCCCGTAGTACGTACCACTTTTGCTGCATCCCAAAATTTTTGATAGATCGTATTGTCATTCTCATTTGTCTTTTTATTATTTTTTAAAAATTTTCCTGGGTAACAATGAGTTTTTTCCAAGACCCATCAGCTCCAAGTCCAGTCACCATTTTCAATATAGTTGTGGGGGGCGCAGCCCATCATCCCATGTGGGAATCGAACTGGCAACGTTCTTGTTCAGAGCACACCCTCTAACCAACTGAGTCACCCAGCCGCCCCCTCTCTATTTTTTTAAAGATTTTATTGAGGAATTGGGGGAGGGGAACAGCATTGGGGAATGGGGGAAGGGGAACAGACAAGTTGCTGTTTTTTTGTTCTTCAGTCTAGTTAAGGAGGACGTTGCTTCACTGGCCCACGTTGGTATTGTCATTGTGCTCTTCCCGGATGAGGCAGATCAGTTGCCAGCCTCTGGATGGTTGCTCACCTCGGCTATTGGCAGCTCACGCTGGCTGCCGGCCACTCACTGTAGCCTATGGCAGCCCACTGCAGCAGGGGCTGCAGCCCATACCGTCGCCAGGGCTCACAGCCTAGTTCCAGGTGGAGCTGTTGTTCACCGTGGAGGGCAGTGTCACTGGCCCTCATCTGTGGGATCCGAACCGGGGCCACTGGCTTCCCAAGCCAGCGCTTAACCACAGCGCCATTCGGCCTGCCCATCTTTTGCCCATTTTTAATTGGCTTATTTGTCTTCTCATTGTTCAGTTTTAAGAGTTCTTTGAATATTTTTTAAAAATATTTTATTGGGGAATTGGGGGAGGGGAACAGTGTTGGGGAATTGGGGGAGGGGACCAGCAAAGTCGTTGTTATTCAGTCTTCATTGGGGAGGGTGCCAGTCGCCATCTGGATTCCCGTAGGCAGCTCATGGCCTCTAAGCTCAAGGTGCTGTGTTCAATCTTAGTTGCAGGTGGGCGTAGCCACCATCCCATATGGGAGTTGAACACGGCAGCCTTGTTGTTACGAGCACTCGCCCTATCCACTGAGCCATCAGGGCGGCAGCTCAGCTCAAGATATGGAGTTCAGTCTTTAGTTGTGGGTGAGCATAGCCCACCATTGAACAGGCACTCTTGTTTGTTACAACAGCTGAGCCATCCTGCCACCTGTTGGCAGCTCAGCAACAGCTCAGTCGGGCACAACATTCACTGGCCCATGCGGGAATCAAACTGGCGGCTTTGTTGCTCACAGCACGCGCCCTAAGCCAACTCTTCACCACTGAGCCTCTTGGCCGGCCCCTGAATACTTTTTTTTTTGTTTGTTTTTTGCTGAGCCATCCTGCCACCTGTTGGCAGCTCAACAGCAACTCATCTTGGGCTGGCATCGAACCGCCATTGCTCAGAGCTCAGCTTGCACATTATTATTTATTTATTTTTTTAATTAGCTTCAGGTGTACAACAAACCGCAAAGTTATACGTTTTACCCCTCAAAGTGACAACCCCCCGCCCCCAATTTCCTCCCCCGCGCTCCTCCCCCTCATATCAAACTATTACAATTCCTTTGACTCCCTTCCACCATATAATCCACATCCTGTGACTATATATTCAATTACAGTTGGCATACAATATTATACAACATCAATTTCAGGTATACAGTGCAGTGATCAAGCCTCTACTCCATCCATGAAGTGGTCTCCCTAACAAAACATGTGACCATCTGACACCCCACAAAATTTTAACAACATTATATTCCCCAAACTGTCTTTCATATCCCTGTGACAATATACTGTAGTTACCAATTTATGCTGTCTAATCCTTTCCCCTTCTCCCTCATCCCCAACCCCCTCCCAACTAGCAACCCTGTTTTTCCTCTATATCTATGAGACTGTTTCTGTTTCTTTTGCTCATTCATTCAGTTTTTCAAATTCCACATATAAGTGAGATCATATGGTATTTGTTTTTCTCCAACTGACTTATTTCACTTAACATAATAGTCTCTAGGTCCATCCATAGCGTTGCAAATGGTACAATTTCATTCTTCTTTATAGCGGAGTATTACTCCATTGTATAAATGTACCACAGTTTCTTAATCCAGTCATCTACCGATGGGCATTTTGGTTGTTTCCAAGTCTTGGCTATTGTAAATAGCACTGCAATAAACATTGGGGTGCATATATTTTTTCGAATTAACGTCTTGAGTTCCTCTGGGTAGATACCCAAGAGTGGAATTGCTGGGTCATACGGCAGTTCCATTTCCAGTGTTTTGAGATACCTCCATGCTGATTTCCATAATGGCTACACCAATTTGCAGTCCCACCAACAGTGCACCAGGGTTCCCTTTTCTCCACACCCTCTCCAGCACTTGTTTGTTGATTTGTTGATGATAGACATTCTGACTTGATTGAGGTGGTATCTCATTGTGGTTTTTATTTGCATTTCTCTGATGATCAGTAAGGGTGAACATTTTTTCATATGTCTGTTGGACATCTGTATGTCCTCTTTAGAGAAATGCGTCCTCATATCCTCTGCCCATTTTTTGATTGGGTTGTTTATTTTTTTGGTGTTGAGTTGCATGAGTGTTTTATAAATTTTGGATATCAACCCCTTATCAGATATATCGTTGGCAAATATCTTCTCCCATTCGGTAGGCTGCCTTTTTGTTTATTATGATTTCCTTTGCTGTGAAAAAACTTTTAGTTTGACGTTATCCCATATGTTCATTTTTTCTTTTATTTCCCTTGCCTGAGGGGATATATCGGTAAAAATATTACTCAGAGTAATGTCTGCAAACTTACTCCCTATACTTTCTTCTAGGAGTTTTATAGTTTCAGGTCTTACATTTAAGTCTTTAATCCATTTTGAGTTTGTTCTCATATATGGTGTAAGTAGGTGGTCTATTTTCATTTTTTTGCATGTGTCAGTCCAATTTTCGCAGCACCATTTATTAAATAGACTATCTTTACTCCAGTGTAAATTCTTGCTTCCATTGTCATAGATTAAATGACCGTATATAGATGGGTTTATTCCTGGGCTCTCTATTCTATTCCATTGGTCTATGTGTCTGTTTTTATGCCAGTACCATACTGTTTTGATTACTGTAGCCTTGTAGTATGTTTTGATGTCAGGTAGTGTGATGCCTCCCACTTTGTTCTTATTTCTCAACATTGCCGTAGCTATTCGGGATCTTTTGTGGCTCCATATAAATGTTAGGATTCTATGTTCTATTTCTGAGAAAAATGTCCTTGGTAGTTTGATTGGAATTGCATTGAATCTATATGTTGCTTTAGGCAGTATTGACATTTTAACTATATTAATTCCTCCTATCCATGAGCATGGTATTTCCATTTATTTGTATCTTCTTTGATTTGTCTCTTCAGTGTCTCATAATTTTCTGCGTACAGGTCTTTTACTTCTTTAGTTAAATTGATTCCTAGATATTTTATTGTTTTTGAAGGAATTGTAAAAGGGATTGATTTCCTGATTTCTTCTTCTGATAGTTTATTATTGGTGTATAGAAATGCCACTGATTTCTGAATATTAATTTTGTATCCTGCTACCGTACCAATTTCGTGTTATCAGTTTTAACAGTTTTTTGGTGGAGTCTTTGGGATTCTCTATAGTATCATGTCATCTGCATATAATGACAATTTTACTTCCTCTTTTCCAATTTGAATGCCTTTTATTTCATTTTCTTGTCTGATTGCTGTGGCTAGAACTTCCAGAATTATGTTAAATAGAAGTGGTGAAAGTGGACAGCCTTGTCTTGTTCCTGATCTTAAGGGGAAAGCTTTCAGCCTTTCCCCATTGAGAACGATGTTTGCTGTGGGCTTATATATGGCCTTTATTATGTTGAGGTATGATCCCACAATTCCCACTTTGCTAAGAGATTTTATCATAAATGGCTGCTGGATTTTGTCAAATGCCTTTTCTGCATCTATTGATATGATCATATGAGTTTTATTTTTCATTTTGTTAACGTGATGTATTACGTTAATTGATTTGAGGATATTGAACTAGCCTTGCGTACCAGGAATGAATCCCACTTGATCGTGGTGTATGATCTTTTTAATGAGATGTTGAATTCGATTTGCTAGTATTTTGTTGAGAATTTTTGCATCTATGTTCATTAGGGATATTGGCCTGTAGTTTTTCCTTTTTTGTAATATCTATGTGTGACTTAGGAATCAGGGTGATAGTGGCTTCATAGAAAGCGTTTGGGAGCCTTCCTTCTTTCTGTATTTTTTGGAATAGTTTGAGGAGAATAAGTACTAATTCTTTTTTGAATGTTTTGTAAAATACACCTGTGTAGCCATCTGGTCCAGGGCTTTTGTTTGTTGGAAGATTGTTGATTACTGATTCAGTTTCTTAGGCAGTAATCAGTCTGTTCAGAGTTTCTGTTTCTTTTTGGTTCAGACTTGGTAGATTGTATGCTTCTAGAAATTTATCCATTTCTTCCAGATTGTCGAGTTTGTTAGCATATAGTTGCTCATAGTATTTTCTTAAATTTTTCTGTATTTCTGTGGTATTTGTTGTCCCTTGTCTTTCATTTCTGATTTTATTAATTTGGGCCCTCTCTTTTTCTTGGTTAGTCGTGCTCCTTAGCACTTTGTCGATTTTGTTTATCTTTTCAAAAAGCCAACTCTTGGTTTCATTGATCTTTTGTATTGTTTTTTTGTTCTCTATTTCATATATTTCTGCTCTGGTCTTTATTATTTCCTTCCTTATGCTCCCTTTAGGATTGTTTTGCTGTTTTTTTCGAGGTCCCTTAGGTGTAAAGAGAGTCTCTTGATTTGAGATTTTTCTTCCTTCTTTAGGTAGGCCTGCACTGCTATGAACTTCCCTCTTAGAACTGCTTTCGCTGCATCCCAGAGATTTTGGGTCGTGGTGTTTTCATTTTCGTTTGTCTCAAGGTATCTTTTGATTTCCTCCTTGATCTCATTTTTGACCCACTCACTATTTAGTAGCATGTTATTTAGCTTCCATGTATTTGTAAGCTTTCCAGATTTCTTCTTATAATTGATTTCTAGTTTCATAGCATTGTGGTCAGAGAAGACGCTTGATATGATTTCAGTCTTCTTAAATTTGTTGAGACTTGTTTTGTGGTCTAACATGTGGTCTATCTTGGAGCATGTTCGGTGTGCACTTGAGAAGAATGTATATTCTGTAACTTTGGGGTGAAATGCTCTAAAAATATCAATTAAATCCAGCTGGTCTAAAGTGTCATTTAAGGCCACTATGTCCGTGTTGATTTTCTGTCTGGAGGATCTGTCCTTTGGTGACAACGGGGTGTTGAAGTCCCCTACTATGATAGTGTTACTGTTGATCTCTGCCTTTATGTCTGTCAGAATCTGTTTTATATATTTAGGAGCTCCTATATTGGGTGCATAGATGCTTACTAGGGTTATATCATCTTGTTGAATTGATCCCGTTATTATTATTTTAGTGCCTTTCTTTGTCTTTTATTGTAGTCTTCATTTTAAAGTCTATTTTGTCTGAAATAAGTATTGCTACTCCAGCTTTTTTCTCATTTCCATTTGCATGAAATGTCTTATTCCATCCCTTTACTTTCAGTCTGTATGTGTCTTTTGGTCTGAGATGAGTCTCTTGTAGACAGCATATGCATAGGTCCTGTTTTCTGATCCACTCAGCCACTCTGTGTCTTTTGATTGGAGCATTTAGCCCATTCACATTTAAAGTAATTACTGATAGGTGTATATTTATTGCCATTTTGTTATTTTTATTTCTTTTGTTCCTGGGTTAGCTTGTTTTCCCTTTTCTTCTGTTTAAAACAGCTCTTTTAACATTTCCTGCAATGCTGGTTTGGTGGTAATGAACTCCTTAAGCTTATTCTTTTCTGAGTAGCTCTTTATCTTTTCTTCAATTTTAAGTGATAGCCATGCTGGGTAGAGCACTCTTGGTTGTAGACCTTTATTTTGTGTCACTTTGAATATCTCCTGCCATTCCCTTCTGGCCTGCAGAGTTTCAGAAGAAAAGTCAGCTGTTAATCTTATAGGAGTTCCTTTGTATGTAACCTGTTGTCTTTCTCTTGCTGCTTTTAGGATTCTGTCTCTGTCTTTAACCTTTGCCATTTTAACTATGATGTGTCTTGGTGAGGGCCTGTTTGGATTCAGCCTGTTTGGAACTCTTTGTACCTCCTGGGCTTGTATGTCGATTTCCTTCACCATGGTAGGGAAGTTTTCAGTCATTATTTCTTTAAATACATTCTCAATCCCTTGCTTCTTCTCTTCTCCTTCTGGTATTCCTTTGACGCGAAGGTTGTTGTGTTTCATGTTGTCCCAGAGGTCTTTTAAACTATTTTCATTCTTTTTTATTCTTTTTTCTTTTTATTGTTCCAGCTGGGTGATTTCTGCTATTTTGTCTTCTGATTCGCTGATCCGCTCCTCTGCTTCATCTATTCTACTGGTGATTCCTTCCAGTGTGTTCTTCATTTCAGTTATTGTATTCTTTAGTTCTAACAGGTTGTTTTTTATGGTTTCCCTATCCTTCTTTATGTCCTCGCTAAGTTCCTTAAAATTCTTATCATCAGTGTTCTAAACTCTGTCTCTGAACGTTTGGATACCTCTGTTTCATTTAGTTCCACTTCTAGAGTTTTCTTCTGATCTTTTACTTAGGACATGTTTCTTTGATTTTTCATTCTGGATGTCATTCTGTGAATGCTTCGGTGTATTAGACAGATCACCTAGAAAGAAGAGAAAAGAAAAAAAGAAAAAAAAAAAAAAAGGAAGAGGTGGACGGGCTCTCCGTCCTTTTTAATCTGCAGACCACGTGTTCAGGGTTGTAGTGAGCTTTCCACAATTAGCTGCTGTGTACTCTGGAACCGTGCTTACTACCAAAAAAATATATATATATCTTCACAGGTTGTTGCAGGTTGTCTGCTACTGAGTCTCAGTGAACAGACTGATGCAGCTAGAGAGCACCCGCCTGGCGTTTCCTTGGAAATGCAGCACAAGCAGGGCGGAGGGTGGGGACCCAGGGCCCCATGCTCACGCACGCACTCCTGCGCCAAGTTCACCAGACCAATGGGATCCCGGATCTGACCCTCTGTGGGAGAGCCCAACCCTGAATAAATGGCGGCCTCCTGTACACCGCTCATGTGCAAGCTCTGCACCAGTGGAACAATACTCCCAAAACTTCCAGCTTCTGCACCAAAGGTGCTCAGTTCAGTCCCTCCCACAGGCTCCTTGGCCTGGCTCATGCACCTACTCCCTCCAACAGGAACCGGGTGAGTGCTCGCCCACGAGCGAACCTGTGCGCCGGCCCCACTGGTTCTCCAGCTGCCCCCAGTCTCACCGATCCGAGCAAAGAGTGTGCTCACTAATTTCTACTGCCCACTATCGTGGAACTCCTTTTCCTGGCAAAGCAACTCTGGGCTAATGAGCTCGGTGTGGGGCCGGAGGGTCTCTCCCCCAAACAGAGAAATCTCCCCACACAGCTGGGGCGTCCCTCACGGGGCTCGCCCTCTCTCGTCTGCGCCTCTCCTTCCAGACTTGATGTGGCCTCCTCTTTGGGTCCTTCGTTTAGAGGTTCTGTTCATCTAATGTTCAGGGGACTTCTGAGGTTAAATGTTGCATAAATTATTTGTAATTTTGATGTGATCCTGGGAGGCAGTTTGGAGAGCGTCCGTCTATTCCACAGTCTTACAGGAACTCTCCCTTCTTCTTCAGCTTGCACTCTTGAGTGAGCTCTTAACCAACTGAGCCACTCGGCCGGCCCCTGAATATTTTTTATATGAATCATTTATCAGGTAAATGTTCAACAAAATATCTACTGTATAACTTCATTCTCTTAACACTTTCCCAGCACAAGGTCTTTCATTTTAAAAGTGAACCTTATTTTTTCCCTATTTTGGAATTTTTTGATGTCTTATCTAAAACTTTATCACTAAATGCAAGGTCACATAGATTGTCTCATATGTTACCTTCGAGGAATTTTTTTCTTCTGCATTTTACATTTAGGTATATAGTCTATATTTTGAGTTAATTTTGGTGCAAAGTTTTAAGTTCTGTTTCTATTGGGTTGTCGGAAAAGCCATGACGCATTTTTGCAATGAAAAACAGAAAAAATATGTCATGAGTTTTCTGACAACCGAATATATTCATTTTTTTGTGTGTATATATTTTGTATGTGTATATCTATTATTGCCAGCATGGTTTGTGTTTAAAAGACTTTCTTTTTTCTTATAATTGCCTTTATTCATTTGTCAAAGTTCAGGTCACTATACAATAAAATGTTGGATTGCGAGTAACTTGGTTTGTGACTGTTCCACAAGATGAGCAAACATTTCTAATACATTTTAACATGGTAAACAAGCCATGTCTTGCAATATGAGTAGTTTATTTCCAGAACAAATTATGCTTGCAACCAAGGTATTACTGTATTTGTGTACGTCTATAGGGAACCAGTTGACTTGTGGAATTAATTTCAGCCTGTTAATTCCGGATGTTATTTCTGTTATTGTGATTTTTTTTCAGATGTTTTATTTAGACAGCTATGTCATATGGAACAAAGGCATTTTTATTTCTTGTTTCCCAGTCTCTGTACTTTTATGTCCAATTATTGGGGAATTGGGGCAGGGGAACAGTGTTGGGTAATTGGGGGAGGGGACTAGCTGTTCTTCACTCTTCATTTTGGAGGGCTCCAGTTGCTATCTGGCTTCCAGTCGGCCACTCATGGCCTCTAAACTCAAGGTGCTGTGTTCAACCTTAGTCGCAGGTGGGCGTAGCCACCATCCCATGCGGGAGTTGAACCTGGCAGCCTTGTTAAGAGCACAAGTCCTATCCACTGAGCCATCTGGGCGGCAGCTCAGGTCAAGGTACTGAGTTCAGTCTTAGTTGCGGGTGGGCATAGCCACCATCCTATGCGGGAGTTGAACCCGGCAGCCTTGTTGTTGAGAGCATACGCCCTATCCACTGAGCTCTCCTGGTGCCAGCTGAGCTCAAGGTGCCGAGTTCAGTCTTTAGTTGCAGGTGGGCATAGCCCACCATTGAACAGGCAATCTTGTTGTTACACCAGCTGAGCCATCCTGCCCCCTGTTGACAGCTCAGCAATAGTTCAGCTAGAGCGCAGCATTCACTGGCCCATGTGGGAATCAATCCGGCGGCTCATGGTGTGCATTTCTGGTGTTTTTCATGTTTGGTGTTCTCTGAGCTACTTGTGTCTTTTCCTTTAGGTAGTCTCGTTATCTGAATTTAAACCTTCTGCCATGGCTCTACAGTTCATGGGTGTTTTGTTCTGTGATGTTAGTTCTTTTTGTCTTTTCTTTAGCCTTTGGCAAAATGGACTGTTTTCAGTACTGGCCTTGTTAACAACAGAATATTTGGGGCATATTTTAAAATGCTCTTTGATTTTCTCTTTCACAGTGTTGGAAAAAGTGGTTTGATTGTTACCTCAGTGCTCTGATGGATCTAAGAAGAGTTGTTCATTTTAAGTTCTTTTGCTTTTCCTGTAGAAGTTCCAAGTTCCTTAAATGCATGACCAGAAATCTGAATTCTCTGCCCCAGTTACTGTTGATTGATAGATCCCTCTTCATTTCCCTTTGACCTACATCTATAAGAAGTAATGAGAGTGCCTTAGTGCTCCTTCTTTTGGAGGTGGCAAGAGATTCAGTCCTTTTAAGATACTGCTCTTGAATGCGAACTCTTACCCTAACCTCAATTTTACAGGAAGACCAGACATCTTTCCTTGCTCTCTCAAGTCATTTCATGTCCTCTGGAGAGGCCTGTCTGGGCTTTCCCCACAGTCCTCAATTATGAATTAATAAACCCTGCATACACTATTGGCCATGTGTGGTGGCATCAGCTAAGGGATCCTATCCTCAGGGCTTGAGATATCATGCTCCATTTCTCCACAGGGGAACTTGGGAATTAGAGAAGTTGGGAATGCAGCCTCAGGTGGCTGGTTCAGAAACACTTCATCCTACAATTTAAAGGTGGAGATTTTATGTTCTTTTGAAGGAAAGCACTGCTGATTCCCTTCATGTGTGTTATGCTCATGGGTAATTTCACCATCAAACCATTGTGGCTTTCAGTGAATGTATCTGTAATTGGCAGCTCTCAAATTATTCGTCAAGGTCGCCACGGCACAGTGTCATTTCTGCCAAAAAGAGCATTTCTAGCCTATTTGTCACTGTGTGTGGCTAATGTGCCAAAAATTGGCTCCAAGCAGCCCTGAGGCACATAAGTACAGGGATTTTTGTGACCTAAGTTGTCATGCCTTTTTCCTAGTGTCTGAGTTCTAAGTTTCAATTAACTTTCTAGCCCATCAAATTGGACAGAGAGAGAAAAGAACAACTGAGTCTAATAAATACTATGCAAGGCAAAAACCATGCTTCTTTACAAAAATATTTTTATTTCACCAGCTGCATCCAACTATTCCTAAAGACCTGGAGTACTTAGGTATAATATAAACAGCTGGACCTTATTAAAAGTTGGATTTCCACTGGTCTCCTGGACTCTCACATTTGGTGATGGGAATAGAAGAAAAAACTTGCAATTCTTTATTTTGTATTTATTAATTAAAATGTTATGCAGATTTGACCCTCCATCTCATGGAGAGCTGTAAATGGTAAGTAATAAGGAAGGAAATAAAGTTTTTCTCACAAGGTATTGATGGTTTTAAAATGATGTGTTTTATTTGTATAGCATTTTTATCACTTCTCAACATGCTCTGAACCTGCCATTGAAGAGAAATAAGATGTAATGTGGTCATAGTAAAAGTGTGTAAGTAATTTCCATGTGTTCATCATACTGTTAATTTCATGAGGAAGTAATTGTGGACGGTAAGTTTCCAATGATCACGTCATAGAATAAATGTTTGGAGATGACAGAGTCATACTTAAAATTCGTATAAATGGAGTATAGATGTCTAGTGCTGTTAGTCTCACATCCTACTGTAGGATGTGAGTCTACAGCATCCTGTAGTTAGCCTCAACATCGTACTGTACACATATTTGGGGTGTTTTAGGACTCAGTGGCCTTTGAGGATGTGAGTGTGAACTTCACCTTGGAGGAGTGGGCCTTACTGGATCCTTCACAGAAGAAACTCTACAGAGATGTGATGCAGGAAACTTTCAGGAACCTGGACTCATTAGGTAAGGATGATGACCTTCCTTCACTTGCTCAGTTAGAGAACAAGTATTTTTTGCTCATGATTATTTTTCTAAGATGTAGAATGTGGAAAAGGAGGATCTTGGTAAATAAACTAGACATGGTCACAAGGGACATGGAATGTAACGATTTTCT
Source organism: Aselliscus stoliczkanus (assembly GCA_033961575.1). Taxonomy (NCBI): domain Eukaryota; kingdom Metazoa; phylum Chordata; class Mammalia; order Chiroptera; family Hipposideridae; genus Aselliscus; species Aselliscus stoliczkanus. The sequence continues at coordinate 9,599,059 of CM066735.1, read as the reverse complement.
TCTAAATTCTAATATTTAGTAATCATTTTTCTCTGTCTTCATTTTAGGCAGAAAATGGGAAGATAATGACATTGAAGAGTCATACAAAAACCACAGAAGAAAAGTAAGGTGAGTCACACTCACAATAGGAAGTAGTATCTTGTGAGAATTCTAGTATGTTACAAATTTTTTTTTTTTAGCTGAGCCATCCTGCCACCTGTTGGCAGCTTAACAGCAGCTCAGCTCGGGCCGGGCATCGAACTGCTGTTGCTCAGAGCTCAGCTTGCACTCATGAGCAAGCTCTTAACCAACTGAGCCACTTGGCTGGCCCTACAAATTTTTAAAAGAAGGAAATAAACAACTGCTGCTTCAAATTTAGTTATTCTTAGAAAATTTTTACCAACAATACTTTCTTTTTATGTGCCATAGATATTCAGTGTTTGCAAAATTGTTTATTTGGAAACAGTATTAATAAACCCTATATATGAATATCACTGTTTAGATAATTACAAGGGAGAGTACTTTTTGAGAGCATTCAGTATGTTCAACTGCAGAGAATTCAGATAAGACAAAAAACTTACACTTTTCCTATGATTTCTAATAAGTATTTTGAAGAAATCATTAATAACATGCTTCTCATTTTTTACAGAAGTCAATTGATAGAAAGACTCTGTGAAAGTAAAGAGGGTAGTCAATGTGGAGAAAATTCCAGCCTTATCCCAAATCTCAGTCTGAACAAGAAAACTACTGGAATGAAACAACATGAATGCAATGCATGTGGAAAAGTCTTCACACATCTTTTATCGTTTAATAGGCATATGAGCTGTCATAGTGGACACAAACCATATGAGTATCTGAGTTATGGAGAGAAGCCATATAAGTGTAAGGTATGTGGGAAAGCTTATATTTCTTCAAGTTCATTTAAAATACATCAAAGGATGCACACCAAAGAGAAAATCTATGATTGTAAGGAATGTGGGAAAGTCTTCCATTTTCGCCCATCCTTTGAAACACATAAAAGAATTCACACAGGAGAAAAACAATACAAATGTGAGGAATGCGGGAAAGCGTTCATGTGGCTCACAAGCTTTCGAAGACACATCGCAATGCATATTGGAGGTGGACCTTATAAATGTAAACAGTGTGGAATAGTCTTTAGGTATCATCGTACTTTTCAATCACATGAAAGGACTCACATAGGAGAGAACGCCTATGAATGTAAGGAATGTGGTAGAACTTTCAATTCTCAACGAGGTTTCCAAGTACATCAAAGATATCACAAAGGAGAAAACCCCTTTGAATGTAAACAGTGTCGGAAAGTCTTTAAATATCTTCGTACTTTTCAAGCACATGAAAGGACTCACACAGGGGAGAAACTGTACGAATGTAAGCAATGTGGCAAAACTTTCAGTTCTCATCGAGGTTTCCAAATACATGAAAGATATCACAAAGGAGAGAAACCATATGAATGTAAAAAATGTGGTAAAGCTTTCAGTTCTCATCAAAGTTTCCAAATACATGTAAGAAGTCACAAGGGAGAGAAACCGTATGAGTGTAACCAATGTGGTAAAGGTTTCAATTGTTATCGTGGTTTCCAGATACATGAAAGAAATCATAAGGGAGAGAAATCCTATGAGTGTAAATGTGGTAAAGCCTTCGTTTATTACTATTCCTTACTCTTACACAGAGGAACTCATACTGGAGAGAAACCCTATGAATGCAAGGAATGTGGGAAAGTCCTCTCCAGTCATCAAGGCTTAAAGATACACAAGAGATTGCACACAGGAGAGAAACCCTATCAATGTAAACAGTGTGGGAAAGCCTTCATGTATCCGTCTGGATTTCGGGCACACCTGAAAATACATGCTGGAAATAGACCTTATCAGTGTAAGGAATGTGGGAAAGCCTTCATTTATCCATCAGGCGTTCGAGCACACATGAAAATACACACTGGAAATAGACCATATCAGTGTAAGGAATGTGGGTCAGCATTTTATATTCTCAGTACATTACGCAAACATGAAATGATTCATACTGGAGAGAAACCCCATGAATGTAAACAATGTGGTAAAGCCTTTAGAGATTACAGTTACTTACAAATACACAAAAGAATTCATACAGGAGAGAAACCCTATGAATGTAAACAATGTGGTAAAGCTTTTGTTTCTCAGGTAGGTTTCCAAACACATGAAAGAAGCCACACTGGAGAGAAACCATATGAGTGCAAAGAATGTGGGAAAGCTTTCAGTTCTCCCAGTTCCTTCCGCAGGCATAAAAAGACTCACTGGACAAGTACTGTTGAATGTAAGTAGAATAGGAAGACTTCAATTGGTCCTTATATGTGAGGGGAAAAAAAACAAACCCAAAAAGAGATAAGTGTGAGTAGCATGAGAAAGCTTGATGGGAATTAATCCATGCATGTTCCAGAAAACTTTTAAGATGGAGTTATTGTAAATGTTGTAAATATATTGTTTATTAAGCTTCCTTCTGAAAGTGCGTTGTTGGACTGTGGATTTTTATGATTTTCAGAGCTGAATATTGATATAATTTCATGAATCTTTATTCTGCAATAATACTGAGATTAGTACTATTTTATTTTTTCCATTTTGAAGCCTGTTTAATCATAGCGGAATGGAAATATATTTTTAATAAGCAATTAGTGTTAATTTTTTGATAATGTTCTATTTGTTGTGTGTTAAGGGGACACTGAAAAATAAAAGTTTGATTATTGTTGGGTTTTCCGTACTGGCTTTGTGTCAGTTCCTGGATATCTTTAATCCATTAAATAGTATTCTACTTATCTTACTGAGAAAGCTTTTTTTGGCGGGCGGGGGGAAGGAGCCTATTTTCATTTTCCACATTAATAAATGATTGGAATAATTTTTTTTTTTTTGAGGGCAGTGTCACTGGCCCTCATGTGTGGGACCCAAACCAGGGCCGCTGGCGTCCCAAGCCAGCTCTTAACCACTGCGCCACTCGGCCAGCTCTGATTGGAGTAAATTTTATGTATGGCAAAAGTATGAAAGAATACAGCTTCATGTGAATTATTATTTTCATATAGATTTCTCCTAGGCAACACCAGGGTGCTGTGAGCTGAAAAGGATGACAGAGTTGGTGACATATATGATGGGCTGATTCCCTTCAGCCACAGGAATCCCAACTGTCACATATTTATCAGCTCTGCTTTCTTATTCCAAGAATAGTTAAAATTTGACTGACTTTGAATGAGAAAACAAATGGCTGTAGCACTTGCCGAAATAAGTCACTCCATTAATGTCTTTCTCCCAACATCCCTTTACTATAAAGGCTTTAGCAGCTTTCTCTTAGGCATCTAAGAGTCTCCAAACCACCCATGGTAGACCCAAATTTCCCAGGGCATTCTCGTTCAAGGGACGATTTTCGTCAGCCTGTGCTGCATACAATTACAGAAGCCACTGCTGATGACCGACAAAATCTTTTTGTAATGGAAGCCCTTCCAGGCCCTGCACTGATGATGCTGTACAGCCTGCTTCCCACTTTGCCTTGGGTCATGAATGCAGGACCCTCAGGCTTTCTAACCATAAGTCTCCTCATTGAAGAGATACTGGTACTTACAGCACAGAGCCAAAAATAGTTTCCCAGGTATATCCTGGGTGTGCTTCCTTCACATTAATGTAATCCATTTTGGAAGAGGTCACTTTTCTAGACTTATTGGGAGTCTCTTGGGAGCAAATGAATGACCAAGGAGTTCATATACTTTATAGACAGTGTGTTGCCACCATACCTAATGGAATCCACTACATCGATGCTGTGGTCTGTCCCTAGATCAAACACGCCATCCCTGGTTTAAAAAAAAAAATTGGACATAAACAGATCTGTTAGTCGAACTCCATCCAAGCAGTTGTGTTAGCATTAGAGAATTTCTTCTTCAAGAATTGAATTCATTTACACGTTTTTATAGGTTCTTTGTGTTTTTCCAATGTCTAGCTGTCTCATCCCACCAATAGCAACAACTCTGTATCCAGTGTCAACCCCCTTTGGCATAACGAACCCTGGGAATATCTTGTTTCACAATAACCAAATATAAATCAAGGTCACTGATAACTGCACATATTAAACTGCAATCTGCAAAGACTCGTTTCATTATTCAGGGAGATAAACTGAGTCAGATTTCTAAGACACATACTGACACCTCAGGCTTGATGCTGTTAACTAATATTGGCCCTTTGGGCCTACATAATACTAAACCATTTAGAGGTGTCTAACCTAAAGGTATAGGCAAATCTGAAGGGAGTTTCTTCCTCTGTCATGGCTAATTAGTGACTGACTAATGCACCTAATGTGAAAAAAATGCACCACTGGTAATATAATCAATTAACATACTTTTCAAACCAAGGAAAGGGTCCTTACAGCTAATGGCAAATGCACTTTTTAGGGCCCCTAACCCCTCTGTTGGGCTACTTGCTATGCTCACACCATGGTAGAAACTCATAAACAAATTACTCATATTGGCATACATGACCCTACTGAAGTCAAAATGCAAGGACTTTTGAAGACCTAGCGACTGATATTATCACCTAATTTATCAAAATAGAAAACACTGGGCTCCTTTTGTGATGAGAACTCTTTTTTTTTTTTTTTTTTAATGTCAGTCACTTTTTTTTCCCCCTTTTTTTCCCATTAGTTTCAGGTGTACAACAATGCAATAGTTATACTCTTTATCCCCCAAAGTGACAACCCCCCTCCCCAGTTCACCACCCTACCCCCGCCATATCATACATATCTATTACAATTCTTTTGACTCCCTTCCACAGTATACTCCACATCCCGTGACTATATATTCAGTTACAGTTGGCATACAATATTATACAACATCAGCTTCAGGTGTACAGTGCAGTGATCAAGCTTCTATTCCATCCATGAAGTGGTCTCCGTAATAAGACATGTGACTATCTGACATGCCACAAAATTTTTACATTATATTCCCCAAACTTTCATATCCCTGTGGTAATATTGTAGTTGTCTATTTACGCTATCTAATCCCTTCCCCTTCCCCCTTATCCCCACCTCCCTCCCAACTAGCAACCCTCAGTTTTTCCTCTATGTCTATGAGTCTGTTTACTATAAGTGAGATCATATGGTGCTTGTCTTCCTCCGACTTATTTCACTTAACATAAGTCTCTTCACAACATTATCAATTACAGTCCCAGAACTGCTACCATATCCCTGCAGCAACATTGTAGTCACCCACCTACGCTGTCCAAAACATTCCCCCTCTCCCTCACCCCATTCCTTCCCATCCAGCAACCATCAGTTTTTACTTTAAATCTGCTTGATATGACTTCAATCTTCTGAAATTTACTGAGACTTGTTTTGTGGCCTAACGTGGTCTATCTTGGAAAATGTCCCATGTGTACTTGAGAAGAATGTACACTCTGCTTTTTCAGGCTGAAATGCTCCAAAAATACCAATGAAGTCCAGCTGGTCTAAAGTGTCATATAAGGCCCCTCTTTCTGTGTTGATTTTCTGTCTAAAGGGTCTGTCCACTGGTTACAATGGGGTGCTGAAGTCCCCTACTATGATAGTGTTACTGTTGATCTCTGTCTTTATGTCTGTCAAAATCTGTTACATGTAATTAGGAGCTCCTATGTTGGGTGCATAGATGTTTATTAGGGTTATAGTGCCCTTCTTTGTCTTTTACCGTAGTCATTCTAAAGTCTATTTTGTCCAAAATAAATACTGCTACTCCAGCGTTTTTATTTCTCATTTCCATTTGCATGAAATATCTTATTCCATCTGTAAACAGCGTGTACATGTGTCCTATTTTCTTATCCACTCAGCCACTCTCTGTCTTTTCATTGGAGTATTTAGCCCATTCACATTTAAAATTATTATTGATAGGTGTATATGTATTGCCATTTTGTTATTTGTATTCCTGGTCTTCCTCGGTTAGCTTGTTTACCCTTTTCTTCTGTTTAAAAAAGCCCTTTTAACATTTCTTGCAATGCTGGCTTGGTGGTAATGAATTCCTTAAGCTTATTCTTTTCTGAGAAGCTCTTTATTTCTCCTTCAATTTTAAGTGATAGCCGTGCTGGATATTGCAATCTTGGTTGTAGGCCTTTATTTTGTGTCACTCTGAATATCTCCTGCCACTCCCTTCTGGCCTGCAGAGTTTCTGTAGACAAGTCAGCTGTTAGTCTAACAGGAATTCCTTTGTATGTAACCTGCTGTCTTTCTCTTGCAGCCTCTAGGATTCTGTCTCTGTCTTTAACCTTTGCCATTTTAACTATGATGTGTCTTGGTGTGGACCTGTTTGTGTTCAGCTTGTTTGGAACCCTCTGCACTTCCTGGTCATGTATGTTAATTTCCTTCACCAGGGTAGGGAAGTTTTCTGTCATTTTTTTCAAATACATTCTCGACCCCTTGCTTCTTCTCTTCTCCTTCTGGTATTCCTATGAGTCTACGGTGGTTGTGTTTCACCTTGTCCCATAGGGCTCTTAAACTATTTTCATTGTTTTTTATTCTTTGGTCTTTTTGTTGTGCCAACTGGGTGATTTCTGCTATTTTTGTCTTCCAAATCGCTGATCCGCTCCTCTGCTTCATCTACTTCATTTCGGTTCTTCATTTCAGTTATTGTATTCTTTAGTTCTAACAGGTTGTTTTTTATGATTTCTCTATCCTTCCTTATGTCCTCACTAAGTTTGTTAAATATTCTTATCATCAGTGTTCTAAACTCCATCTCTGAAAGGTTGGATCCCTCTGTTTCATTTAGTTCCATTTCTAGGGGTTACTTCTGGTCTTTTACTTGTGACGTTTCTTTGTTTCCCAATTCTGGCTGTCGCTCTGGGATTGCTTTGATGTATTAGATAGATCACCAGGAGAGCCCTGGCTGGATCATGCAGGCACACAGCTCACGGCACAACACTCCCAGGAAAACTCCCAGTCTCAGCCTGTCCCAATCAGCCACTCGCAGATCAGGCCGAGCAGCTGACAACCAATCACCAGTCTGGCAACTCTGCAAGTACAGTGTGGAGAGCCGGGAACCCAGGCGCCTCTAGCACTCCCATGTCTCAGTGAGCAGCCAGTTGGAGCCGGAGCATGCCCACCAGGCGTTTCCCTGGCAACGCAGCACAAGCCGGGCAGAGGGTGGGGATCCAAAGCCACATGTGCGCGCACGGACACACGCACTTCTGCGCCAATTCCACCAGACCAATAAGGTCCCAGACCTGATCCTCTGTGGGAAGGCCCAACCCCGACAAAATGGTGCCCTCACACCACTCCCGTGCAGGCTCCACACCAGGGGAACAATAGTCTAAGAACCTCCAGCCTTTGCACCAAAGGTGCTCAGTTCAGTCTGCCCCGTAGGCTCCTGGGTCCGACTCACACAGCTACTCCCACCAGGAACCAGGTAAGTGCTCACCGGCGAGGAAGCCCGTACGCCGGTCCCACTGATTCTCTAGCTGTTCTTAGCCTCACCGAGCTGAGCAAAGAGTCCTCACTAATTTACTGCCAGCTATCTTGGAACTTCTCTTCCCAGCAAAGGAACTCTGGGCTGGTGAGCTTGGAGTGCGGCCGGAGGGACTCTCCCCCAACCGGAGAAGCCTCTCCACAGCTGGGACTTCCCTCACGGGGTTCGCCCTTTATCGTCTCCGCCCGTCCTACCAGACCCGATGCGGCTTCCTCTTTAAGTTCTTCATTTAGTGGTTCTGTTCATCTAGTGTTCTGGGGACCTCCAGGGTTGAATGCTGTATAATTTGTTTGTAATTTTGGTGTGATCCTGGGAGGTAGCACAGCGTCTGTGTATGCTGCCATTTTACCGGAAGTCTTATTTATTTATTTATTTATTTATTTATTTATTTATTTGGAGGGCAGTGTCACTGGCCCTCATATGTGGGACCGAACCGGAGCCCCTGGCTTCCCAAGCCAGCGCTTAACCACCGCGCCACTCGGCTGGTCCTTGAAAACACTGGGGTCTTGAAAAAGGCATTCCATGGATTTTGTTCCTCTCTTGTGACCCTTTAGAGCTCTCATAGGTTGGCTTAATGACTTATTTAGAGAAATCTTGCTTTCTTCTAAATGGATCTTCCTGCTGTTTGAGGCATTATTTTGAGTCAGTACCCAGTCGTTAGGGCCTATCACAATATGTCTGAACATCAGGCTTTAATAACACCTTATAGAGATTTTCTTTTGTGTCAGCAAGTAGGAGGGTCAAACCTTGAAAATTTGCAGCCTCTAACCTTACATAGCTTAAAGAGCCAACCCATTCTTTGTAGAAGCCACCTATATCTCAGCTTACCCTTTCCCTCTTCTTAGGAGTAATAATTATTTTTCTCTTCACTTGATGCATGTTGTGACATAGGGTGTTAATTCAGCCCCCAGAGGGGCAGTGATAAAACAAGGTAATCAATGAGAAAGGTTTCTCAGGTGACAAACAGCTGCTGAGTGGGGGGAATTTTCAGAAGATGAGGATACAAAATCCAAAAGCAGAGATCCCAGCATGATAATGTTTCTATATGCATTGGTCACCAAAGAAAAACTTTGAAACCACCCACATGCGATCTAGCAGTAGAATCAATAATTGAAAATGGTACTCTTGAAAGGGAAATATTGAGAGCAACACAGTGAATGGATGGATGGTTTCTGTTCCGATATGTAAATACCCTGGAGTGTTCATTCTTGTCTTTACAACAAGAAAAAACTGAAAAACCTGAAAAGCAATACCTGTCTTAGATCCATGAGACATTTGAGGTCATGGCAAAGCAATGCCCCCACAATGAGAGACTGTCGAATATGGAGAATTGCCACATACTGAGAGCAGAGGCCAGTGGAGCCAGCTACTTCTAGGAACATGTAAATGGTAGATGAATCACTGGAGACACAGTAAGGACTTGCTTAAGATTTACAAACTAAGTGGGGGTCTGTCTTAGGGTGCTTTCCACAGTTTATGAATTTTTCTTGCAGGAGCCCAAACAGGTTCTCATAATGAAGATGGGGGAAAATTGCCACATGCTTCTTTCAAGAAACGGGAAAACATTTTGATACATACACAGCATTCTGTCCTCTGTAATTTAGGCCATCCCTCAAAGAAAACTACTTTTCCTGAACCTTATCTCCGTGAAAGAGCCATCACACCCTTCAGGTTTACTCTGAAAAAAAGGAGGAATTAATGCTAAGAACCTGTTTTAGAGTTTAATATTCAAGGATTCTGTCCCAGGAAACATGACAGGCTTAACATTAAGAGAGCATTTTTCCACCCAAATACCTGACCACCGTATCACTAAAGCTGTGGTATAAAAACTGGATTAACCTAAAGATACACAGAGTGTACTTAAGATTGAGTTTCTAGGAATATACAAACAGGAGATATATACAAGGACACTAGAGAATATTGAAGCCCCTGACACCTACAGCAAACATATAATTGGATGCCTATTCTAGAAATCATAAATGCCACACTAAAGGCCTAGTTACCTCAAATCTTATTGTGAAAATTCACAAGTATGTGGAAACTAAACAAACGTGCTCCCTGGTTTCACTTCCTGGTTAAAATTGTTTTGGTTTCATTTGTATATAAACCATAAGCAATTTATTTTATTGGTGAAAGAGCTGTCATGCAACTCCCAGACCCTTCAGGTTTCCCTCTGACAAGAGGAATCAAAGTTAAGAACCTCCTCTGAAGTTCATAGTCCAGGCATTCTGTCCCAGGAAACATGACAGGTTTAATCATAACAAGAACATTTTCCCACCCAATACCTGAGCACCATATCACCAGGGCTCCAGTAAAAACAGTTGATTAGAGCAGAGCTTCAAGACACTGACTTACAAATGAGTTTCTAGGGAAGCTCCTGGTGTTTACACCATGAGGGAAAAAGACAACGACACTAGAGGATATTGAAGCCCCTGACACAGCTACAGTGAACATTAAACATAGTATACCTCCTATTCAAGGAAACAAAAAGTTACATTAAAGGCCTATTTCCAATATTGTTAAAATTCACAAATATGTGGAAATTAACATGCTTCCTGGCTTTGCTTCTTGGTTAAAATTGTTTTTGTTTTTGTTTTTATAAATGAGTTTTGGGTATTTTCTAGTCAGGTATTAGCCAAACATTGGGAATTTCAAGGAGAAACAGATCAAGTGTTGGATTTGAGAGCATGAAGGACACGTTTTATATCCACATCAAAGAGAAACTGTATTTATGCTTTAAACACTATAAACAGATAAGCTGCAAAAATAAAACTCTGGAGCAAGATTCAAAATCTTAAGAATACTTAAATTTCTTATATTGCAAAAAGCTGTAATTTTTGTCAAATGCTTATGTGGATGTTTCTTAGAAATATAGTTGTGTTTTCAAATGACTGCTTTAGTAACAAATATTATTGTCTTTATTTTCCATTTACGGAGTGTATATATTAAAATATTCCTTTTCAGCACTGGGTTTTCAGATCCACTTTAATTTTCTCCATTTAATCATCATACATTCTAAGTCAATATTAGCATGTCATACAAGTTCAGAAAACTTATTTTCAGGCAAATTTAATTTTGATTCTTATTTAGTTTAAATTTTTGTCATTAAACTAACATCATTCACTTATAATACCAAAAAGTTAAGTCATGTTTTGTTTTGTTTTTTAAGATTTTATTAGGAAATTGGGGGAGGGGAACAGCGTAAGGGAACCGGGGAAGGGGAACAGACAATTTACGGTCCTTTTTTGTTCTTCAGTCTAGTTGTGGAGGATGTTGCTTCAATGGCCCTTGTTGGTATTATCATTGCGCTCTTCCTGCATGAGGCAGTCGCTCACCGGCCTCTGGACAGCCACTCACGGCGGCTCTTGGCAGCTCACACCGGCTGCCAGACACTCATGCTGGCTGCCGGCCACTCACTGGCCACTCACTGTAGCCTATGGCAGCCCATTGCAGCAGAGGCTGCAGCCATCTTAGCTATAGAGGCAACCAGGTGGAGCTATTGTTCACCACTTAGCTGTAGAGGGCAGTGTCACTGGCCCTCATATATGGGATCTGAACCAGAGCCCTGTTGCTCAGAGCTGGTGTCCCAAGCCACCTAACAAATGCGCCACTCTGCTGGCCCAAGTCATGTTTCTTTCAGTACCCTCTTACCAAAGATAATCAGGACACACCTGCAGTTATAGAGAGAGGTGTATTGACTTGTAGTAGTAAGCACGACCACAAACAATAAATGACTGTGCATGTACCAGTAAAAGGGTGCACAAAAGGGCTTCTGAGACCATTTGGATTGGTGTTCGGTGATTTCGCTGATATTCAGTGAAGCCAAATGTTACCCTTTATTGGATGCTTTGAGGAGATGAATGTAATTCTGTGACTGGTAATCATAATTGTTTGAAATAGGTTGGTCATTTTTGTGGTTTGGACTCTGCTCTCATTGACCATTTTAAGAGACATTACAGGGCCAGCCCAGTGGCGTGGTGGTTAAGCGCTGGCTTGGGAAGCCAGCGGCCCTGGTTTGGTCCCATATAGGAAGGCCAGTGACAATGCCCAAAAAAAAGAGAGACATTACAGAAGTCCTTTGATCTTTTTATGTATATTTTGTTTTTTTATTAAATTATGGGGTAACGTGGTTAATAACATTATATAAATTATAGGTGTACAGCTTTGTAATATGACATCTGTATACTCCATTGTGTGCTCACCACCCAAAATAGGGTAGGGCTGGCCAAGTGGCTCAGTTGGTTAAGAGCTCGCTCAAGAGTGAGAGCTGAGCTCTGAGAAACAGCAGTTCGATGCCCAGCCCGAGCTGAGCTGCCAACAGGTGGCAGGATGGCTCAGCTGAAAAAAAAAAAAAAACAGACAAAAGTATCACAAATCTAGAGACCAATTTCTCTTATGAAAATGGATGCACAAAACCTCAACAAGTATTAGCAAACCTAATCCAGCAACATAGGATTCTCTAGCTAAAGTACCACATCTACGTAGGCAGAGAAGGGATGGGTAGAAGCCTTAATGCTGTAAGCAAAGATAAAAATGGAGCCAGACTTTTTATTACATACTGAGAGGCCATTTTTACGTTTTGCTTTTTTTTGTTTTTAAAGATTTTATTGGGGAATTGGGGGAGGACAACAGCGTTGGGGAATCAGGGAGGGGAACAGACAAGTTGCTGTCCTTTGGTTCTTCAGTCTAGTTGTGGAGGACATCGTTTCACTGGCCCATGTTGGTATTATCATTGCATTCCTCCTGGGTGAGGCAGTCGCTCGCCAGCCATTAGATGGCTGCCCACGGTGGCTCTCGCCGAATGCCGGCCAGCCCCACTGCAGCCTATGCCATTGCCAGCAACTCACGGCAGCCCAGCTCCAGGTGAAGCTGTTGTTCACCATCTTAGCTGTAGAGAGCACAGCATCACTGGTCCACTATGGGACCCGAACTGGGGCCCGCTGCTCAGAGCTGGCGTCCCAAGCCAACTCCTAACCAATGTTCCACTCGGCTGGCCCTTTATGTGTGTTTTTAAACAAGGTCATAGTTCAATGAGTGGCCTTGCAGCCTGTGCCAACTCCTGACCCAAGGAGGACCTCTGACCTTCTTGTCCCAGTCTGGCCTGGCCTAGGAGCCCGTCTTGCTCCGGACAAGGGCATCCCTTTATCTGGAAACTGAGTCTGGAATTTCCTGTGCATGCCTGTGTCCCCACATTCAGAAGGAGCTACAGGAAGATGCCACTGTCCCTTTAGGGACCCAGAATAAGTTTTGACTAAAAGCAAATGTCCCTGAAGGAGACGTGTTGACATTCAAAGGCGGAAGCTGGTTCTGATATAGGGAAGGGTCATGAGGAACAATTTTACAGAAGAAGGAACTAAGAGGTTGGATTCCAACCCTGCTGCCTGTGTGCTTCAAGACACAGAATTCAGGCAGATGTTAATCAATTACACAGAGCAAACTATTGAAAGAATAGATTCCATTATGACCATCCCTTAAGCCCACGGAAAGGAAACTCAGGTTGTGCCTTACAAGAGTTAAAACAAATCTGCCCTTATATTTCTTGCATCTTACTGAAGTTAAAGATAAACTTAACATTCATTGTTCTTCAGTTCTCTTCCCACCCGCCCCCTATACCAATGAATATTCCGTGGAAACAGAAAACATATAAACCCTAGCTCAGGGGGTGGGAAGAGTCTGTCTCTTCCTCTAGCGATTTAGAGACCACCACTCTGGGGTGGCCTTTGTTTTGTTACTTATTCTAAATAAACTTACTTTTACTTTAAATTCTATATCGGCTCACGTTTGACTTCTTTCCTATGTAAGGCCAAGAACTCTCCTTTCCTGTAACGGTTTTGCTCAGCCAACGGACCAGTTCCTCTGGTTGTCAGCTCTTCTGGTTGCAGCTCAGGAATCGGGGAGGCGGGTCCTTGCGAATTGTCCAATCAAAGGTTCATCAGGGCAGGTGGGCGGGGCGACGCTCCGCTAACCAAGTGGATGCTCCCGGCAGCTCTTGTGATCTCACCTCACCTGCTGTTAACTGTCCAGGTGTCTGCTCTAGCGTCACACCCGCTGTGGCCTGCACTGGCAGTGGGAGCCGAAGGTACCACGCTGGGGACCCCAGAACCCAGGAAATGGTGGGTGTGCGGGGCCAGGTTCTGAGAGAGACCCGCTGCGCCGGGACCCGGCCTCCCCGCGGTCACCTCCGGAGTCTGCGGACCTAAGTACAGCACGGGCTCCGCTTGGACCTCAATCCCCTCCGCCACGCAGCGTGGGCCCTGGGCAGGCAGCCGGGACTCCTGACGCCCTGTCCTGTCAGTGTGCGGTGGCTTGGGCCCCGGCCTCAGAGTCTCTCTGAGCAGCTCTGCACCCGCAGCTCCGCGTCCCCAGAGGGTGCAGTGACCACAGGTAGGGTCTTCGGGTAACAATCATAACTCGTTCTCTGGGGTTTATGTATGGGAGGGGCTGTGGTCTGTGGGATTCCTCCTTTCTCCCCAGGGGACCCATTTTCTCCTGAGTTTTCCTTCCAAATGCTTGGGAAGCAGCGTCTCAAATCCAGGACCCTATCCTCCTGCCTACCTCTTCCCGGGACTGGCAGTAAGTCCCTATATTAAAATGACTTCCTGCAAACATATTCTGGTCCTCTTTAGCGCTGTTACTCCGGACATCCCCAAATACACGGTTTTGATGATTTCCTTAGTATTTCTTTATATAAAAACAAACCATTGCAAATGCATAATTTTCTTACCCACGTTTGTCCTTGTAATAAGCTGTCGGACTCCACATTTTTTGTTTTTTGCTGACAGCTTAAGCCTCCTCCTTCCCACTTCCCTTGTGTCCTTGCTGGACAGCCTGTGCAAAAAGTCCGGGGCTCCCTCCTTCGGCAGTCTTCACATTCCAACTTCACAAGCCCCTGCCTGTGAGGACTCTTGCCCTGGCTCCGCCCCCAACCACGGTAGGCACCCAGACCAGACTCCTTTTCCTCTTCCTGAAGTTAGAGCTGCTTGAGGGGCGACCCTGTACTCCCGAGACCTCTTTTATGTGAGTGTAAGCCTTTTCCTAACATCTCAGTGTGTGTGTGTGTGTGTGTGTGTGTGTGTGTGTGTGTGTGTGTGTGAGAGAGAGAGAGAGAGAGAGAGAGAGAGAGAGAGAGAGAGAGAGAGAGAGAGAGAGAGAGACGAGCTTCATTCTCAACATGGGACCACCCCTCTGCAGGGACCATAACAGTTGGTTTAATGAGCATATCTCACATGACCATCCGGTGGGTCTGTCTTCTCTTGCTCTGACTTGCTCACCTGCTCTGCTGCCTGATGGCAGCCTGCACTGTGTGCTGCTGGGAAGCTGGTACTATGAGCTGTGCTGCCCAATGGGGCAATGTTGGCCCTACTAAACCCCAGTTCTATGTGCAGTCAACCAGAGTGGACAGTTTCAAGGATTTCCAGGCATTTAGGAGCAGGTGTGTGGGATTGGGGCCCTCTCTAAAGTCCTAGGTCAATGTCTTTGCCGAGATTTAACTGTATGTTAGATTGAAGCTGTGACAGAGGCTGGGTTGGCCCCAACATACCCTGAGGATGGGGGTGGGAGAGTGGAACTTACCGTGTGTGGGAGGTAGACCCATGGGGTGGTCACTCCTGAAAGAGCAGTTACTTAAAAAGAGAAAGAAAGGAAAGCAGGGAAAGGCAGCCAGTAAGTAGGTGGCTAGCTGATCCACATAATACGGGAGGGCTCCCCAGGGCCCCTCAGTGCCTCTGCTGCTGCTGCCTCTGCTTCTACTGCAGCACAGATCCTGACCATTGGGGTTAAAGGGACAATACCTAGGGCCTCACTGTGGCACAGCCAAGGGGTTAGTTCAAACCTGACTTAAGCCCAGGGTCCTTAAACCCTATAGAACAAACCATTTGTCCTGGGGGAGGCTTCTAACCCTGATGGCACTAATTAGAGGCTCTTTGGAGAAAAAAAATTGTAAATACAGACATACCTCATTTAATTGTGTTTTGCTTTATTGCACTTCACAGATGTTGTGTTTGTTACAAATTGAAGGCAAGACCCTCCACAGCAAAAAGATTACGACTCACTTTATTGCTACACTTGCTTTAATGTGATGGTCTGGAACCGAACCTGCAACATCTCTGAGGTAGGCCTGTATCAGGATAGAGAGAACACCCCCTTTCCTGAAGTACAGCAGGTCCTCAAATAATGTAGTTTCATTCAGTGTCATTTTGTTATAACACTGATGAGAAAAAAAAGTGGAAAAAAAGAAAGCAGTGAGCCTCATGGGCAGTGTCCCATACCACTGGAGAAGCCAAGTGCTTAGTCACTACGTTTTTTCCGTAGTGGGAGAAAACCCAGGCTTAGCAAGGGAGTCTCTCTTGGCAGTGAGGTGTGCTGCTCTGGGGGAGGGGTGATGTGGCTGCTATGAAACTGTGATTCTTAGCCTGCGATGTGTATATTCTCAGTTTATTCTCTCCAGTGGTGTGCTGAAACTTCACTGGACTCCCGGAAAAGTACTCTCATCCTTGGGTGGTTGTCAAAATCGGTGCACTGTGGGGCGATTTTGGTGGAAAACTCCCTAGTCCACCTTCTTACCGACATGTCTTTTACTTGTTCTATTTAGACCATTGATGTTTAGTGTGATTATTGATATAGCTGGATTAATATCTACCATATGTTTATCATTTTTTATTTGTTGCCCTTGTTCTTCTTTGTCTTCTACCTTTTCAGCCTTATTAAAAGCATTTTACTTGATTCCATTATTTATTTATTTATTCATTTTTCTTAGCATGTCATCATACATTATATTTGTTTACTGTTTTAGACATTGCCATTGAATTTGCAATATACATTTACAACTACTCCAAGTTCTTTCCAAAATAGCACCATAGCACTTCGCTGGATGTATAAATTCCTCATAACAGAGTATTGCTAATTCTTCATAAGAGAATATTCTCAATTCCTCTTGCCCTGTCCCTCGTAACATTGCTACGATTCATGTTCCAAAAGCTGTAATTACTGAATAAATTGCTACTATTTTTTGTTTCAGAGAGTCTTTATTAATCCCTTACTTTTGAAAGATGATTTTCTTGGCACAAAATTCTAGTTGGGTGGTTTCTCTTTGAACACTTTATTTCACAAAACTCTTTTCCTGCTTGCATGTTTTCTGAAAAGAAGTCCAATTTCATTCTTACCCTTGTTTCTCTATAAGGTTTTTTTTTTCCCATTCTTTCAAGATCTTCTCTTTGTTTTTTTATTTTTCTGAACTTCGAATATGGTATTTCTAGGTGTATATTTTTAGGTTTTTAATCTTGTTTGGTGATCTTTGAGTTTCCCAGATCTTTGTTTTGGTGTCTATCATTAATTTGGTGAAAATATCACTCATTATTGCTCTACTTATTTGTCCTTTTCTTCTCCTTCATGTATTCCCATTATGTGTATGTTATACCTTTTGTAATTTTCCCAAAGTTCTTGGATTTCTGTTCTTTTTTATTTTTTATTTTTATCTTTGCATTTCATTTTGGAAAGTTGTATTGACTTCTCTGCAAGCTCTCTGATTCTTTCCTCACATATTTCTACTGTATTCCTGAACCCTCCAAAGAAATTCTTAATTTCTGTTCTGTTGTTTTGGTTTTTATTTTTTGCATTTTCCATTGGGTTCTTTCTTAGTGTTTCTATCTCTGTTTAGACTCCCTCTCTATTCTTGCATGTTGTTCCTTATTTCCATGAGAACACTTAGCACATTAATCATGATTGTTTTACATTTCTGGTTTGATAATCCAACATATCTGTTACATCTGAATTATGTTCTTTTGCTTGTTCTATCTCATGACAATGTGTCTTAATTCTTTAGCATTTCTTGTAGTTTTTTGCTGAATGCCATACATGATGTACAGTGTAAAAGGAACTGAGATAAATAGACCTGTAGTGTGAAGTTTTATGTTTATTTGACTAGGGTTTAGGATGTGTTTACTATTTACTCTAACTGTCAGAGGCCAAAATATACTCAGGGGTCTTAGCTTTCATTATCCATGTCATCTTTAGGGTTTTATAGAGTCTTCTTAAATAAGTTTTCAAATATATAGCTCTTTCACTGTATTCCACTGTTATTAATTAGGGATCCTCCTGATGTAGTGCTCTGTTGTGAATGGAGAGGAGGTGTTCTACAGTCCTATGATTTGGTCTCTGTATTTTAATGAGTCTGTATCCTGGTCTATGACATTCTGTGGTATGATAAGAAAGATATTTGGTCTTTGTCTATGATTCCTAGCAAAGACCTCCTAAAGCCCTTGGACTTTCTGAGAGATAAGGTGATGGGAGCATCGATGTTCTGATGAGGTGACTGCAGGCCCCTACATAGCTTCAGGATGGGTGTCGGTCATCAGGAAGACCAAGCTTAGATTAGAGGCTTAGAACTTCCAGCCCAGCGTCTAACCTCTGGGGAGAAGAGAGGGCTACAGGTTGAGTTAATAACCACTGGCCAAAGATTCAATCAGTCATGCCTACATAATGAAACCATCCAAACCCCTACACCTTGGGATTCAAAGAGATCTGAGTTGGTGAATACATCAGTGCTCTGGGACGGTGTCATGCCTAGAGTGCCTAGAATCTCCTAATTTCCCACCCTCACTTTGCCCTGTGTATCCTTTCCACTTGACTGTTCTTGAGTTGTATCTTTTATAATAAACCAATAATAACAAAGCACTTTTCCTAGTTCTTTAAAGCTTTTCTTTTTTTTTCTTCAAAGATTTTTATTAGGGAATTGGAGGAGGGGAACAGCGTTGGGGAACCGGGAAGGGGAACAGACAAGTTGCTGTCCTTTCGTTCTTCAGTCTAGTTGTGGAGGACGTTGCTTTACTGGTCCATGTTGGTATCATCATTGCGCTCTTCTTGGGTGAGGCAGATTTGGTCGTCGGCCTCTGGACGGCCGCTCACAGTGGCTCTTGGCAGCTCACACCAGCTGGTGGCCACCCACACTGGCTGCTGGCCACTCACTGTAACCTATGGCAGCCCACTACAGCAGGGGCTGCAGCTATGCCATCCAGGGACTCACAGCAGCCCAGCTCCAGATGGAGCTGTTGTTCACCATCTTAGCTATAAGGGCAGTGTCACTGGCCCTCATAGTGGGATCCGAACCGGGAATCCAATGTCCCAAGCCAGCTCTTAACCAATGCTCCACTCGGACGGCCCAGCACTTTTCCTAGTTCTAAAACTCATTCAACAAACATGGGGTGTATCTAGGGAACCTCGGAATATGTAGTCAGACATGCAGAAATGTGTGTGGCCCGGGCCTCCCTATTTGTGGCTGGCATTTGAAGTGGGGGCAGTCTTGTGGGACTGAGCCCTTAAACTGTGGAGTCTGATCTTAACTCTGGTTGGTGTTAGAATTGAAGTGAGCTGTAGGCCACCCAGTTGGTGTTGGAGAGTGGTTTTGGAAAACACGCCACATATTTGCTGTCAGGAGTTTTAAAAAACTAATTAACCTCACAAGTGTTTCTAAGTTTCCCCTCACCATTAACTTAGGTCAGGCAGAAAGTATAGAAGGGACTTAATTTGCCAGTTTCCCTCCCCCGCCGTGTCAGTTGGTACTAGTAAAATCCCAGTCCGCTAGGCTCTACTGAAAGAATCTCTGAGGACAGGTCTTGTTAAGAAGAACAGAATATTGCTGGCATATTTTAAAATGGTTATTTTTCTATCTCTCCCAGTTTTGGGAGACAGCAGTTTGCCCAGTTTGCCCTGTGATTAATGGTTTGATAGAGCTGAATTGTTGATTTTAAGTTTCTTAGTTTTTTTCTGGTGAGGATAGGAATGTCATTTTTCAAGGTCCTTACGTGTCAGTGGAGAAACCAGAGGTCTCTGACTCCATTTTTTAATGATTGACAGCTGACAGCTTTAAAAGCCTCTTCCTCCTTTCACCTTGTGCCCCACATCTGAACAAGGTGATAATAAAGCCTGAGGATTCACTCCTTTGGAGCTAGTAAGAGACTTAATCCCTGGAAGCCTCTGCCCTTGTGTGCAAAATCTCACCCTAGCCTACCCACCCCCTAACCTCAATAAAAAATTAAAAAATAAAAAACCCAGGCCAGCCTCTGTTCCTGACTCTCTGAAGCCATTTCCCACCTGCTTGAGAGGCCTGCCCTGCTCTCCCCAGACACCTCAATTATGGAAGTAATAAACCTTTTCGTATGTTTCTGGCAGGAAAGTGTTATCAACCAAACCTAGGGTGGAGTCCCATCTGACCATAACAGTTATAAAAGAGGTAATATGGTATATATATTGCAATACACTTTACTTAACAGTTCTATTGATAAATACTCCAGATCTTTACATATCAATACACACTACCCTTTGTTCTTAAAGTATACATATAATGATGAATGTATATAACCCATTCTTTCTAAATAGACACATGTCTTGTTACCAATTTTTGCTGCCAAAACTGTGACTGAAAACTCAGATTGCCACTTTACAGGGCAAACAAGCATATACAAATTATGTTCTTTTCAAAACTGAATTTCTTCTTAAAATTTTTATTCTCAAATATATTCATAAAATAATACACAAACTGTGTTATGGTACAATTTAGTAATACCAATCAATACGAACATCCTTGGAATCATCAAGATTCATAAATGGCCTGTGGGCAGTGGCAAGGGAGTCCTGATATTCCCGTCCCTGACTCATCTCTGTCCTGCCCCAGAGTTGACCACTGTCCTTATTTTTTATTCTTCATACCTTTGCCATCTACTATTTTTCACTAAGCAGTGTTCTTTCAGTTTTGCCTCCTTTGACCTTTCACGGAATGAATATTAATGGAGTTCCTTGAAATGGTTTTCCTGTGGGTTACTTTGCTTCATATGTTTCACACATGCTGGTATCTGAGGCCTCGGATCTGGTCTAGGACTGTGGGGTTCAAACTTCCCACCAGAGCCAAGTGCCCCTGAGACCACAGGACTCTTTAAAGTAACAGATGAGTGGGGGTGTGGGAGGGAAGGGTGACTTCTCCCCCCTGGAACTGATCCAAGATCAAAACGGAGCCAGACTCATCATTACCTATGGTGAGGTCACTTTTAAGTGTCTGTGTTTGTGAAGAAGGGTCACAGTTCCGTAAGTGACCTGGTGGCTTTATGGTTAAACGCAGTGTCCTTGGAGAGGACAGATTCGGACCCACAGCCCAAACAAAGTCTGCTCAGAGACAAGACCTCCGGCCTGCTGTCACTCAGGCAGAAGAGGGCGGGCCTTTCGAACTGTCCAATCAGGGGAGTCAGTGGTAACGTACGTGTGGGCGGTGCTCAGATTACGGCGTGGACTGTGTGGACTGCGTGATAGTGGCTTCTAGCTCCTGCGATCGTACTGGGTTACCCTCTCATTACCTTCAGAGGCCTGCGGCACATCATCCTCTGTCGCTGTCACCTGCACTTGCCGCAGAAGTCGTAGGGTAGACGGCAGGGAACCCCTGAAACCGAGAAATGGTGAGTGTGCAGGGACGGGTGTTGGGAGATGGGGTCGAGGGTCTGGTTGAAGCCGAGGCAGGACCCGACCTCCCAGAGGTCATTCTGGAGTCTGTGGACCGGAGTCTTCTCAGACCTCAGTCCCCTTCGGCACACGGCATGGGGATTCTGCTGGCAGCCGTAACCTCCAGGCGGTCTGTTCTGTCACCGCGCATGTGACCCCGTAGCCCCCAGATTGTGTGGTGATCTCGGGTCAACGGGACAGTGGGGATTCAGTCTCCAGGATTCGTGCATGGGAGGAGCTGTGGTCAGTGGGATCCCCAGTTCCTCCTTTCTCCCCAGGGGACTCGTTTTCCTTTTACTTTTCTAGATGTTTGGTAAGCAGGACCTCAAGTCCACAACCCTGCCCCCTTAGCCTAGCTATTCCTAGGAGTGGCAGTAAATCCCTAAATTTCCAGATCTTTCCCCGCATTTCCAGACGCCATCTTCCCCTCTCCAGTGTATAGTAACTAACATTAACTATTTGTCCTCCGTCGTCCATTTGAAGCAGACACAGCATTTTAATTGTTTATCATTTATCCACAGAGCTATGGATGGCTCTTTTCAAAGATTTATTTTTTGTGTGGATATTTTACATGAGAGGAAAGCAGGGAATAACCACCTGGAATATGTTGTATGAAATCCCCGTTCCTCTCCCCCAGGACCTTTCCTATGGGAACAGACATCCTATGGGAAGTCTGTAGGGTGGAGGTTCCTCTTGGGAAACTTTCCTGGGTGATATGCCCTTTCAGCGCAGTTTCAGGTCAGTACTGCCCCCTCCCTACGTTTGTCACTTTGAACAGATTTATTCACTTGAGACATAGTTTTTCAAAAAAAATTTTAAATTGATGTAATCAATAGAGCTTGGGAGACAGTATAAAATATTTTCAGGGAGGCAAGAAAGAGGTGAATTTAAGAAAAAAAATAAAATAAAATATTTCATTATTACATACATTTGCTAAAATTTTATTTCCCTTTTTTCCCCCCCTAAGTTGGTGTAGTAATATTCTAAGGTCTGTTCTTTTTCTTGGGGTGTTTTCAAAAGGCATATCAGGGCTTAGGCTTAAAACATCTAGAAGTGTTCCAATATGGTTTACAAATCCCTTTCTTTTTTTCTTTTCTTTTTTTGAAATAATAAACTAACATACTCATTTCTGGTAGGAATAGATGTTTTTGGGTTTTCTTGTTGAACTGGTAAAAGTCCCCTACAATTTTCTTTCCTCTTTATTCATAAACTGTGTTGAAATGATTTTGCTGGATTCTTGAAACACTGGGTTTATGTCATTTAAATTATCAATGGTGGTCCAAAGCATTGTGATGGGGGAGAGGAGAGGTCTGAGGCCAGTGACTCCAAACCAAGCTTCCCCCGACCCCTCCTTGAGCTGGCAAAAGGGGCTTTCTTAGGCCTTGACAATTTTTACATGTTGAGTTTTGTATCCATGATATAGATGCACTCAGAGTGTAATTTGTGCACATTGAGAAAGCCTGTGGAGGTCAGGATTTCTATCTCTTGCAAAAAATGGTTTGTGAATTTGGGAGTTCATTTGGGTCAGATACTTAAACTGAATCAGGCTGATACTTTCCTCACTGTGATAATGGAATTCTGAGGGAGGGAGCGCTTCCATGCTTACACGGACATGGTGTGTGTATGTGTAGTAGCTCGCAGAGTTCATTCCTGAGGCTGCTCAGGTGCCTCTGTCTTTCTCCAGGGACTGACCCAATTTAGGGGTTCTGTCTCAACCGGCAGTATCTAGACTCCCATGCTTGGGAATGTGTTTAACTTTCTGAATGTAGGTTTTTTCTTTTTAACTGTGGGTAAGCAGGCTGTTTTTCTCAGCTGATTTTAATATTTGTATTTCTTTCCTTTAGATATCTTTATCTGTTGAATATATCAGTCATTTAACTAGTTTCTTTTAGCAGTTCACAGTTTTATTTCCTGTGTTAGTGTGTAAGATTTTGGATTTCTTGGGCTTTGAAAATGTAATTTGATTGATAAATAAGTGTGTAAAGAAGAAAACCCTGAAACCAAACAGACATTTTGTTCCATTTCAGACAACAGAATCTCAGGCTGTGAGATGGGTGTATTTATTGTTTTGTTTTTTGTTTTTGGTTTTTTTTTTTTTTTTTTTTTTTGAGGGCAGTGTCACTGGCCCTCATATGTGGGACCGAACCGGGGCCACTGGCTTCCCAGGCCAGCGCTTAACCACTGCGCCACTCGGCCGGCCCTGAGATGGGTGTATTTAAACTCTAGGGCCGGCCGAGTGGCGCAGTGGTTAAGCGCTGGCTTGGGAAGCCAGCGGCCCCAGTTAGGTCCCACATATGAGGGCCAGTGACACTGCCCTCAAAACATAAATAAATAAATAAATAAATGAATAAATAAATAAACTCTCAGGCACATTTTTCAATTTTAGATCAATTTTTGTATGTGTATGTCCCTAGAGAACTTTGATATTTTAAAGGCTATACTAAAGACAAATGAATTTCTATTTAATTGATGAGAAGAAAGAGCTATTGACTTTCTGTTTTAATTGATATAAGAAAAACAAATCATGCTTATGTAAATCTTAGAAAATCCTAGTAGGTTTCAAGGATTAAATGTAAACTCCTAAACTGCTTACTTCTGACAGTGACCCCCAATGTGAAATGGAGAGACAAACTGTGTCTCTTGTCCTTTTAGTTAGAAAGAAAATTTTTGAAATTTTGAAAATTTTTATTTTTTATGTTTTGCAGTTTTATACCCATTAGTGTTTAAAGAATTAAATCTTAGAATGATTTCCTATATAGAAAAGTTAAAATTAAATTAATTTAAAATTAAAGTAGCAATATGGTATATGTAAATTTCTGTTTATTTTAAATAAATGCATGCAGAGGGTAACAAATTCACTAGATACTAATTTTTGTTTTTAAGAAATTTTATTGGGAAACAGTGTGTTCTTTTAGGACTCATCAGCTCCAAGTCAAGTAGTTGTTGCAATCTAGTTGTGGAGGGCGTTTTTTTTCCAGTACCCATCAGCTCCAAGTCAAGTAGTTGCTTTCTTTTTTTTTTTTACGGGGTATCTTTCCATTTATTTGTGTTTTCTTCAATTTCTTTTATCAGTGTTTTATAGTTTTTAGCATACAGAGGATTTATACTTCCTTGGTTAATTATCTGATTATTTTTAATACTATTGTTGAGTGGGATTGTTTTCTTTATATCTTTTTCAAATAGTTCATTGTTAGTTTATAGAAATACAACTGATTTCTGTAAGTTGACTTTGTATCCTGAAACTTTATTGAATTCGATTATGAGTTATAATAGATTTTTGGTGGAGTCCTTAGAATTTTCTGTATACAAGGTCATGTCATCAGCAAATAGAGACAATTTTACTTCTTCTTTTCGGATTTGGACACCTTTATTTCTTCTTCTTGCCTAATTGCTCTGGATAGGACTTACGGTATTATACTGAATAAGAAGGGAGAGAGTGAGCACCCTTGTCTTATCTTGTCTTGAAAAGGGAAAGCTTTTAACCTTTTCAACATGGAGGATGATGTTAGCTGTGGGTTTGTTACACATGGCCTTTGTTATGTTGAAGTATGTTTTCTCTATCCAATTTGTTGAGAGTTTTTACCATGGAAGAATATTAAATTTTGTCAAATGCTTTTTCTGCATCTTCAAGTAGTTGCTTTCAATCTAGTTGTAGAAGGCGCAGCTCCTTGGCCCATGTGGGAATTGAACTGGCAATCTTAGTCTTATGAGCCTGCACTCTAACCACCTGAGCTAACTGGCTGTCCCTAGATACTAATTTTTTTAAGTCTAGTAGGGTTTTTTGTTGTTGTTGTTGTTGTTGTTGTTTGGGTTTTTTAAAAGATTTTATTGGGGAATTGGGGGAGGGGAACAGACAAGTTGCTGTCCTTTTGTTCTTCAGTCTAGCTGTGGAGGACGTGCTTCAGTGGCCCATGTTGGTATTATCATTGCACTCTTCCCGGATGAGGCAGTCACTCTCCGACCATTGGCCGGCAGCTCATAAAAGCGCACGGCAGCTGCTGGCCAGCCCCACTGCAACCTACACTGTGGCGGGCTACTCATGGAAGCCCAGCTCTAGGTTGAGCTGTTGTTCACCATCTTAGCTGTAGAGGGCGCAGCATCACTGGCCTTCTATGTGGGATCCGAACCAGGGCTCTGCTGCTCAAAGCTGGCATCCCAAGCCAACTCTGAAAAAACGCGCCACTGGGCCGGCCCGTTTTTTTTTTTTTTTAAAGGTTTTATTGGGGAAATGGAGAATTGGGGAAGGGGAACAGCCAAGTTGTTGTCCTTCAATCTTAGTTGTGGAGGGCGCAGCTAGCTCAGCTCCCAAGTCCAGTCTCCATCCAGCTACCCTTGGCAGCTCACAGCTGCTCCGCTCAAGATGCCTTGTTCAATCTTAGTTGTGGGTGGGCAATGCCCACCATCCCATACGGGAGTAGAACCAGCAACCTTGTTGTTAGGAGTGCATACTCTCACCAGCTGAGCCATCCTGCCACCTGTTGGCAGCTGTGGCAGCTCAGCTCAGGCGCAGCTCACTGGCCCATGTGGGAATCGAACCAGGAATCCCTGTTGCTCAGAGCTCATGCTCTTAACCAACTGAGCCACTCGGCTGGCCCAAAATATCCTGTGTTCTACCTATCGATTCATCCCTCCCTACAATCCCCAATTCCTTCACAAACAAAGATTTTTTTTACTGGCTCATAGTTTTGTTTCTTCCAGATTGTCACATACGTGGAATCATACAGTGTGTAGCCTTATCAGAATGTCTTCTTTCACTTAACAATATACTTTTAAGTTTTCTCCTTGTCTTTTCAAGGCTTGATACCTCAATTTTTTTCCATCACTGTGGAATATTTCATTGTATGCTTGTTTATTCTACTATTGAAGGATATATTGAAAGATAACTTTTAAGTCTTGGCAATTATGAGTAGAACACCTATCTTTATAGAAACATTTGTATGTTTCTGTGCGAATACAAGTTTTTATCTCATTTGGGTAAATACCAGGGAGTACGATGGCTAGATAGTATGGTACAAATATGTTTAATTGTAAGAAACTGCCTGTCTACCAAAGTAGGCATGCCATTTTCCATTCCCACCAGCAATGAATATTCTTTTTTTTTTTTTTGAGGGCAGTGTCACTGGCCCTCGTATGTGGGACCGAACCGGGGCCGCTGGCTTCCCAGGCCAGCACTTAACCACCGTGCCACTCGGCCGGCCTGCAATGAGGATTCTTGTAGCTGTACCATCTTCACTGTATTTGGTGTTCTGAGTCCTTTGAATTTTATCCATTGTAATAAGTGTCTAAGTGTAAGTGATATCCATTGTTTTTTGTTTTGTTTTTTTTAAAAGATTTTTTTTTTTATTGGGGAATTGGCGGAGGGGAACAGCGGTGGGGAATCGGGGAAGGGGAACAGATAAGTTGCTGTCTTTTTGTTCTTCAGTTTAGTTGCGGAGGATGTTGCTTCACTGTTGGTATCGTCATTGCGCTCTTCCCGGATGAGGCAGATCGGTCGCTGGCCTCTGGATGTCGCTCACCGCGGCTATTGGCAGCTCACTCTTGGCTGCCAGCCGCTCACGCTGGCTGCTGGCCGCTCACTGTAGCCTATGGCAGCCCACTGCAGCAGGGGCTGCAGCCCACACCATCACCGGGGCTCGCACAGCCCAGCTCCAGGTGGAGCTGTTGTTAGCTGTAGAGGGCAGTGTCACTGGCCCTCATGTGGGATCCGAACCGGGGCCGCTGGCATCCCAAAACCAGCACTTAACCAATGCGCCACTCGGCCGGCACGATATCCATTGTTAATTCATAATTCCCTTATGACATTTGATGTTGACCTTACTTTCATATGCTTATTTGCCAACTGTATGTCATCTTTAGAGATGTGTGTTCAGATCTTTTGCCCATTTTTAAATGGATTGTCTGTCTTATTGTTGAGTTTTAAGGGTTCTTTGGACATTTTGGATACCAGTCCTTCATCAGATAAGTGTTCTGCAAAGATTTTTTTTCCCGGTCTGTGCCCATCTTTTCATTCTCTTATCACTGTTTTTTTGTAGAACAAGGGATTTTATTTTAAAGAAGTGATGCATAGGGCCAGCCGAGTGGTGCATTGGTTAAGAGCTGGTTTTGGGATGCCAGCAGCCCCGGTTCGGATCCCACATATGAGGGCCAGTGACACCGCCCTCTACAGCTAACAACAACTCCACCTGGAGCTGGGCTGTGCGAGCCCCAGCAATGGTGTAGGCTGCAGCCCCTGCTGCAGTGGGCTGCCATAGGCTACAGTGAGTGGCCGGCAGCCAGCATGAGCTGCCAATAGCCGCAGTGAGCGACCATCCAGAGGCCGGCGACCGATCTGCCTCATCCGAGAAGAACGCAATGACCATACCAACATGGGCCAGTGAAGCAATGTCCTCTGCAACTAGACTGAAGAACAAAAGGACAGCAACTTGTCCATTCCCCTTCCCCGATTCCCCAACATTGTTCCACTCCCCCAATTCCCCAATAAAATCTTTAAAAAAAAAAAAAAAAAGAAGTGATGCATACTATTTTACCTTTGTTTGTTGTATCTTAAAATTTGTCAGTTAGCCCAAGATCACTTTCATTTTCTTCTATGTTATTTTCTAGGCATTTTTTGCATTTTACATTTAGATCTGTGGTCTGTTTTCAGTTAATTTTTGTGAAAGGTATAAGGTCTGTATCTAGATTCATTGTTTTGTTTTGTTTTTGTACGTGGATGACCATTAGTTCCAGCACTGTTTAAAAGACTTTGTTTTCCCTATTGAATTGCCTTTTAGTCCTTTTTCAAAGGTCAATTGATTATATTTGTGTGGGTCTATAGGAAAGAAATTGAATTCTGTATCCTTCAACCTCCTTTACTCTTTATTAATTCCCAGAGTGATCTCTGTTGTGGATTCTTTCAGATGTTTACATAGAAAAATCATGTCATAGGCAGCAAAGTTTTATATCTTGCTTCCCAATCTGTATACTTTTTATTTCCTTTTCTTAACTTATTGAATTAACTGGATTTTCTAGTACAATGTTGAATAGGATGGTGAGAGGAGGAGACTTCTTACCCTGTTCATTATCTTACCAGAAAAGCATCTAGTTTTTCACCATTAAGTATAATGTTACATACAAGTTTCATGTAAATGTTCTTTTTCAAGACTAGAAACTCCCCTCTGTTCCTAGTCTGTTATCATAAATGGGTATTGGATTTTATCAAATGCCTTTTCATTTTTCCCTCCCCTTATACCTGATAGAGTATCCCCCCTTATCTGTGGGGATATGTTCCAGGACCCCATTGGATGCCTGAAACCTCAGATAGTACCAAAATCCTATCTGTACTGTTTTTTTTCTATATGTTTATACCTATGATAAAGTTTAATTTATAAATTGCTATTAACAAAGAGTACCAATAATAACTAATAATAAAATAGAACATTGATTACAATATACTATAATAAAAGTTGTGTGAATATGGTCTCTCTCGCTCTCAAAATATCTTACTTTATTGCACTCACTCTTCTTGTGACGGATGTGAGATGACACTATGAGATGAACAGAGGTGAATGATGTAGGCATTGTGATGTATTGTAAGGCTTCTGTTGATCTGATGTGATAACCAAGATAGCTACCAAATGACTAATGGGCAGGTAGTATATACAGCATAGATGTCCTGGGCAAAGGGATGTTTCATGTCCATGCTGTGACAGAGTAATGGCGTGAGATTTTATCACACTATTCTGAACAGAGCGCAATTTAAAACTTGTGGATTGTTAATTTCTGAAATTTTCCATTTAATATTTTTGGACTGGAGTTGACCATGGGTAACTGAAACCGCAGAAAGTGAGATTGTGGATAATGGGGGACTAATGGAATAGTAATTTCTGTCTTCCCTTTTTTCTCTCCTTGACTAGACGTTTATCAAATTTTTTTTAGTTATTTTACAGAGCCAAATGTTGATTTTCTTGATATTCTCTATTAATTTCCTGCATTTTTTGTCATCTTTTTTTACTTTTTTTACTTTTTGCCATTTTATTTTACTTATTTTCATTGAGATGTAATTGACATAACATATTAGTTTCAGGTGTACAACATAATGATTCAATATTTACATAGTGAAATGTCACCAGAATAAGTCTAGTTAATATCTATCGTAATACAGGTAAAATTTTTTTCTTGATGAGAAATTTTAAGATTTACTCTTAACAACTTTCAAATATACAATACAATATTATTAACTATAGTCACCATGCTGTATGTTACATTCCCATGATTTATTTTATAATTAAATGTACCTTTTGACCCCGTTCCATAATCCCCACCTGCCAACCACCTGCCAACCACCAGCTTGTGCTCTGTATCTCTGGGCTCAGGTTTTTTTATTTTGTTTTTGTTTTTAGATTCCATATATAGGTGAAATCGTACAGTATTTGTTTTTCTCTGCTTTATTTCACCTAGCGTAATGCCCATCCCTGTTGTCGCAAATGGCAAGATTTTTTATGGCTGAATAATATTCCATTGTGTATACGAGTGTATACCACATTTTCTTTATCCTTTAATTCATTGGGGGACACTTAGGTTGTTTCCATGTCTTGGTTTTTATAAATAATGCCACATTGAAAATGGGGGTGCATATATCTTTTTGAGTTAGTGTTTTCAATTCCTTTGAATAAATATGCAGGAATGAATTCGTGAATGATATGGCAGTTCTATTTTTAATTTTTTGAGGTATTTCCATACTGTTTTCCATAGCAGGTGCACCAATTTACATTCCCACCAAGAGTAAACAAAGGTTAGCCTTTTCTCCACATCCTAACCAACACTAGTTATTTCAAATGTGAGGTGATATCTCATTGTGGTTTTGATTTGCATTTCCCTGATGTTTAGTGATGCTGAGCATCTTTCCATGTATCTGTTGGCCTTCTGTATGTTTTCTTTGGGAACATGTCCTTTTAGATCCTCTGCCCTTTTTTTTTTTTTTTTTTGAGGGCAGTGTCACTGGCCCTCACATGTGGGACCCAAACTGGGGCCGCTGGCTTCCGAAGTCAGCGCTTAACCACCGCGATCTGCCTATTTTTTAATTGGATTGTTTGGGGTTTTGTTATTCAGTTTATGAGTTCTTTATATATTGGGTTGTCGGAAAAGTCGTGACACATTTTTGCAATGAAAAACGGAAAAAATACATCATGACTTTTCCGATAACCCAATATTTTGGGATATTAACCCCTTATCAGATGTATTGACATTTGATTGACATATATATCTGATTGACATACATAATTGACAGATACTTCTCTCATTCAATAGGTTGCCTTTTCATTTTGTTGATCCTGTCTATTACTGTGCAGAAGTTTTATAGCTTGATGTCATCCCTCTTGTTGATTTTTGCTTTTGTTGCTTTTGCTTTTGCTGTCAAAATTCAAAAAAATCATCTCTAATACTGTCAAGGAGCTTAACACCTGTGTTTTCATCTAGAAGTTTTATGGTTCCAGGTCTTACTTTCAAGTCTTTAATCCATTTTGAGTTTATTTTTGTGTATGGTTAAGAGAGTTCCAGCCGGCCGAGTGGCGCGGTGGTTGGGCACTGGCGTGGGAAGCCAGCGGCCCCGGTTCGGGTCCCACATGTGGGGGCCAGTGATGCTGCCCTCAGAAAAAAAAAAAAGAGAGAGTTCCAGTTTCATTCTTTTGCTTGTGGCTTCTAGTTTCCCTAAAACTATTTATTAAACAGCCTGTCCTTTCCCCATTGTATATTCCTGGTTACTTTGTCATAAATTAATTCACCTTGTAAGCATGGGTTTATTTCTGGACTGTTTTCTTCCATTGATCTATGTGTCTGGTTTTGTTTTGTTTTGTTTTGTTTTTTAAAGATTTTATTGGGGAATTGGGGGAGGGGAACAGGTTGCTGTCTTTTTATTCTTCAGTCTAGTTGTGGAGGACGTTGCTTCACTGGCCATGTTGGCATCATCACCACGCTCCTCCCTGATGAGGCAGATGGGTCGCCGGCCTCTGGACGGTCACTCACCGCGGCTATTGGCAGCTCACACTGGCTGCTGGCCATTCACTGTAGCCTATGGCAGCCCACTGCAGCAGGGGCTGCAGCCTACACCGTTGCCGGGGCTCGCGCAGCCCAGCTCCAGGTGGAGCTGTTGTTAGCTGTAGAGGGCAGTGTCACTGGCCCTCATATGTGGGATCCGAACAGGGGCCGCTGGTGTCCCAAGCCAACTCTTAACCAATGCGCCATTCGGCTGGCCCTCTATATGTCTGTTTTTATGCTAATACCATGTTATTTTAGTTACTACAGCTTTGTAATACAGTTTGAAAGCAGGAAGCATGATGCCTCCAGATTTGTTCTTCATCTCAAGGTTGCTTTAGCTATTCAGAGTCTTTTGTGGTTCCATACAAATTTTACAATTGTATGTTCTATTTCTGTGGAAAATGTCTCTGGATTTTGATAGGGATTGTACTGAATCTGTAAATTGGTTTGGGTAGTATGGACATTTTAACTATTGATTTTTCCAATCCATGAGCAAGAACGTCTTTCCATTTAGTTGTGTCGTCACTTTTTTTCAGTAATGTCTTGTAGTTTAATATACAGGTCTTTCATTTCCTTGGTTAAATTTATTCCTAAGTATTTTATTCTTTTTGATGCAATTGCAAGTGGATTGTTTTAATTTTTCTTTCTGTTGGTTCATTATTAATGCCTAGAAATGCTACAGATTTTCGTATATTGATTTTGTATTCTGCAACTTTACTGAATTCATTTATTAGTTCTAACAGCTTTTTGGTGGAGTCTTCAGGGTTTTTCTATATGTAATTGTTTTGTATTGGTCTCAGCCTATCAATAACCATTGTTGTGGTTGGACCAGCCCTCGTGGTTCTTACTATGATTTCAAGATGTCTTTCAATAGTACCATCAGGAAACTTTGAAAATATAAAGGTTTATTACTCACAGGACTTGGAAATTACATAGCACACTTGGGACCACATAGCAAGGTTTCAGGGCAAGAGCTAATTCACAGGCCTGGGGTTTTGCTTTTATTGTGTTTGAGGGGGCCTAGAATTTCATGTGCTCATTCTTTATTGGTAAATTAAAACATAAGAGTGGATAGTTAAAGTGTGGGAAGAGAAAAAAACAAGTGACCCAAATGGTTCAAAATTCTAAGGATAGACGTTACCAAAGATTTTGGAAACTTTTTTTTTTTTTGAGGTCAGTGTCACTGGCTCTCATATGTGGGACCCAAACCGGGGCCGCTGGCTTCCGAAGCCAGCGCTTAGCCAACGTGCCACTTGGCCGGCCCTGGAAACTATTTTTTAAATCTGGAAACTTTATCTAAAAATTATTATCCCAATTAAATCTGTCTAAATCATTTGCTCCCAAAAGTTGTATGTAGGCTACCCATGAAAACTTCATTAGATGGGGCCGGCTGAGTGGCGCATTGGTTAAGAGCTGGTTTTGGGATGCCAGCGGCACCGGTTCGGATCCCACATATGAGGGCCAGTGACACTGCCCTCCACAGCTAACAACAGCTCCACCTGGAGCTGGGCTGTGCGAGCCCCAGCGACGGTATAGGCTGCAACCCCTGCTGCAGTGGGCACCCATAGGCTACAGTGAGCAGCCGGCAGCCAGCGTGAGCTGCCAATAGCCGTGGTGAGCGACCATCCAGAGACCAGTGACCTATCTGCCTCATCTGGGAAGAGTGCAATGACGATACCAACATGGGCCAGTGAAGCAACATCCTCCGCAACTAGACTGAAGAACAAAAAGAAACTTGTCTGTTCCCCTTCCCCAATTCCCCAAAGCTGTTCCCCTCCCCCAATTCCCCAATAAAATCTTTAAAAAAAAAAAAATTCATTAGACAAAGTCAGCTTTCATTTCAAGTTACTTTCCTTGCTGATAAATTTTGTAATAGAGATAACATAATTTATTTGACTTGTAAACATAGGTGGAATAAAAGTTACATTTAATGCTGATAACTCTGAAGACATACCTATTTCAATTAAGCCAGATTTTTATTAAGTTAGGTTTTATTAACCAAAGGTTATCCCAGATCATATGAACTTGAAGAGCATTTGGGTTAGTGTCTATATTTCTTTTCTTTTTTTTTTTTTTTTAACGGCAGTGTCACTGGCCCTCAAATATGGGACCCAAACTGGGGTCACTGGCTTCCCAAGTCAGCACTTAACCACTGCGCCACTCAGCTGGCCCTATATTTCTTTTTCTTTTCTTTTTTTAAAAAAAGATTTTATTGGGGAATTGGAGAAGGAAACAAACTGTGTTTTTCCAGGACCCATCAGCTCCAAGTCAACTTGTTGTCCTTCAATCTTAGTTGTGGAGGGCACAAGCCCAGCTCCAAGTCCAGCTGCCACTTTCAATCTAGTTGCAGAGGGGCGCAGCCCACCATCCCATGCAGGAGTCGAACCAGCAACCTTGTTAAGAGCACATGCTCTGGCCGGCCGAGTCCCGCGGTGGTTAAGCACTGGCCTGGGAAGCCGGCAGCCCCAGTTCAGATTCCACATATGAGGGCCAGTGACACTGCCCTCAAAAAAAAAAAAAAAAGGGGGCAGGCCAAGTGGCGTGGTGGTTAAGTGCCGGTTTGGGAAGCCAGCGGCCCCAGTTCGGGTCCCACATATGAGGGCCAGTGACACTACCCTCAAAAAAAAAAAAAAAAAAAGAGCACATCCTCTTAACCAACTGAACCACCTGGTCAACCCTATTTGAAATAGAGCTCTTTTCTAAATTTTGGCAATACCATTTGGAGTTAGAGAAAAAAATCACGTATATATTACATACATCCATAGATATACATAAACATACACACAGAGACCTTATAGCCTCTTTGATAGCAGTTTATATTTTGAAAGGCCTCTTTCCCCCCTTTTTTTCCTCTTCAGTCTCAGGCAAGTGGATAGTGTTTAGATACCTCCTGTGGTGTTTGCATTTCAAAGACTTGGTAAGATTTACATCTTCAAGGGACAGAGGAAGAATGTAAGATTTCTCCTAAGAGTTTTGATGCCTTTTGGTTAGTTTTTCCAGGAATTGTCTGATCAACTTCCCCTTTCTTTTGTCCTGTCTCTCCTTACCTGCCTATAAAACCGTTTGGCCATGCTGAGAGGGGAGGGAGATGGCCTTTGGACAGGAGTCTGCCCTCCTCCCAGAATGATGGCATTCTTGTAAACCTGCTTTTCTTTCCACGAACCTCTTCTCTCGAGTTTTGGCTTTCATGCAGTAAGCAGCTCGTCCTTTAACATGATAACAAGTACACTTCAAGACATAGAGCCGACTGACCCAAGAGAAGGAAGCAGCCTCTTTATATTATTTGAGGGTTTTTTGTTTTGTTTTGTTTTTTAAATTTATTTATTTATTTTTAATTAGTTTCAGGTGTACAACACAGTACAATAGTTATACTTTTTACCCCTCAAAGTGACAACCCCCTTCCCCCATTTAGCCACCACACTCCTCCCCCCCATATCATATATATCTATTACACTTCCTCTGACTCCCTTCCATATTATAATCCACATCCCTTGACTATCTATATATTCAATTACAGTTGGTATACAATATTATACCACCTCAGCTTCAGGTGTACAGTGCAGTGGTCAAGCCTCTACTCCATCCATGAAATGGTCTCCCTAACAAGACATATGACCATGTTTGAGGGTTTTTATCTCTGAGGACAGAAAACGGGCAACAGGTTAAACCTGACAAGCTCAGGAGACTGAAAACAACCACATAAGATGGCGTGAGCATAAAAAATTTCATAACTAAGTGGGCCATGGCGGGAAGTCACATTTTTAGCCCAAAGCTTCCTTCATAAAGTTAAGCTGTGCCTTTAAGTGGGCCTGTCTATTGTCTTTTTTGCACCTAAGATGACATTCTTGGAATGTCAGTAATCCTTCTGTTTTTGTTTTTGTTTTTTAGCTGAGCCATCCTGCCACCTGTTGGCAGCTCAGTGGCAGCTCAACTCAGGCTAGGCATCAAACTGCTGTTGCTCAGAATTCAGCTCGCACTTTTTTTTTTTTTAAAGTTAAAAATTCCTTAATTTTTTATTCCTGGTACCACTACCACAATTTACAGGGCAATATACCTGATGTAATGAAAAGAAAAAGACAAAGACAAAGCTACTACAGATAAAAGACCTCAGGAATGTACATCTAATTGACACTACATTGCATTAATCAATAGCTGCACTTTTTGCAAACCATGGCTATGACAGTCCTGAACAAGAAGGGTTTCCTGTTTAAGCTGCAGTAACTTTTCTGACTATGGATCATCGTTACTCCTGTGGCAGATTTTTACAGTTCCTCTAATGCATTTGGGACGACTGTCTCAAAGTAACCTGCAGCTTTCCTGACAACTCCTCACTGTCTCTCCTGCTAAGAACTGTAGCCCTTTTCTGCTGAGTTTTTAGAACTTTCTGCTACCATATCCACCACTTCCACCACCAGATCCATAACCACCACCATAGGGACTGCCCGAGCTTCTTCCACCAAAACTGCCCCCCACTTTCATGGGTCCATAATTTGATTGTTGTTGTCCGCTATAATTTCCAAAATCATTGTAGTTCCCACCACCATAGTTACCACCAAAATTTTCCCCTTCATTGTAACCATCATATCCTCCACCTTAACCACCATATCCACCTCCTTGATTTCCATATCTTGGCCCTCCACTACCACCGTAGCCTCCTCTACTGCTATGACCAGGACCACTGCCATAGTTGCCATCATCACCTACAAATCCATTATATCCACCATCACCTCCTCCATAACTACCTCTGCTGCCACCTCCACCACCATAGCCTCCTCTTCCTCCAAAGTTTCCACCATGGCCAAAGTTACCCCCACCACCTCCAAAATTTCCTCCGCAACCCATAAAGTTGCCAGATCCACCTCCACAACCTCTTTGTGATCCAGCAGACTGCACTTCTTGTTTAGAAAGGGCCTTTTTCACTTCACAATTACGCCCATTAATAGTGTGGTATTTTTGAACAACAATTTTATCAACTGTATCATGATCATCAAAAGTTACAAAAGCAAATCCTCTTTTTTTCCCCACTCTGCCTTGTCTTCCATAACTTCTATGGTTTCAATCTTGCCATACTTTTCAAAGTAGTCTCTCAAATTGTATTCTTCTGTATCTTCTTTAATACCACCAACAAAAATTTTCTTCACTGTTAAATGGGCACCAGGCTTTACAGAATCCTCTCTAGAAACAGCTCTCTTTGGTTCCACTACATGCCCATCAACCTTGTGTGGTCTAGCACACATCGCTGCATCCACCTGTTCAACACAAGAGTAAGTAACAAAACCAAAGCCCCTGGAACGTTTTGTTTGGGGATCTCTCATCACCACACAATCTGTGAGGGGTGCCCCATTTCTCAAAATGTTCTCCTAAACTATCATCTGTAGTTTCAAAGCTCAGACCACCAATAAACAATTTTCTTAACTGCTCTGGTTCCTTTGGATCATGGCCCTCCTCCCCCCGGCGGCGACAGTTGGAGTTGGGCTGGGGGCGACCAGGCGGTGGTTTTACCTCCATTTTGAGACCGGACTTGCCTCTTCCAACTCGAATTTAATATGGGACCGAGAGGAAGAGCTCAGCTCGCACTCTTGAGTGAGCTCTTAACCAACTGAGCCACTCGGCTGGCCCTAGTAATCCTTCTGGATCAGAGCTGGAAACTGCAAAATCCCTCATTATTATGCTTGTCTCCTGATTACCAACTCTATGTGCTGTAGAAAGAGAACTATTAACTATCCTGCACCCACCTATGTAAAAGAAGTACCTGTCTCTCCAATTTACTTTTATCCAGTCACAGAGATTTCCACACTTTGCTTTCTCCCACCCCCGCCATCTATCACCAATGGATTTCATGTAACCTTCCCACTTTGATTCTATGTATAAAATAAGCAGCAAACCACCATTTTGCAGAACATTTTCTCAATCCAAAGAGATTTTGTCTCAAACTCTTATAAGCTTTCTCTTAGGCTGGATATTTTTTGTTGACGTTACTTGGCATAGTCGGCAGGATTTCAAAGAAGCCCACCCAGGACCACCCTGTAGACCTGGATTCAGTGCTAGGTACCAGCAGGGATCCATTGTGCCCCACTGGCTGAACTTGGGTCAGTTTTTCTTGGAATTCTGGAACTCCCTGTTTTAAGGTAGGAGGCCCTGGCTTTATTTGCGCTGTTTTTGTTTGTTTGTTTGTTTGTTTGTTTTTAATCCTTGAGGTGGTGTTAAAGATTAAGGGTTGAGATAACACAGGTTAAGGACAAGAGTTACGATAACTCAGGAACAGGAGAAAAAAATGGGTGACTGGTTTTAATTTTGTTTTTCAATTGGAATTACTGTGAGTCTGAACAAAACTTCTTGCTGAATAAATGAGAGTCTGAACTTGTTCAGCTCTGAAGATAAGGGGCATTTACTCCCTCCCGCTCAAATTTCAGGTATTCTTAGGTGACTAAGAATCTTTGTGGAGGTGTTTGAGGGTACTCCTCTAAATGTTCAGTGGCCCCATAGGGATTTCCAACACAACTGTAATTAAATATTTGACTATTCCGGGGACACGCACGTAAAGGCTGGTTACCTAGCACTCTGAATCCTCACAGTTGTACTGGACAGCCAGGGAGAGAAACCAAGGCACATAAGAGGGTGGAAGCAACTTAGGAGGTGACAGCCCCTGGGGCTCAACCCATAAGCAGCACACTTCAACCCACTACATAGTATCACTAGATATTTATTCAGACTCTGCAGATCTCAAAAGAAAACAAAAAATTAACATGGGAAATAATGCCTCAAAGGCCGACAAGCTCCCAGACCTCAACCCCATTAACACTCCTGCAGATGTACAGTTCCTAGGAGTCTTGCAAGTACTTACAGGCATGGAAAGATTTAACTAAAGGTGATATCAACGTAAGATGGCCAAAATGGAGCTCTTAAAACATGTAAATTAATTTTTGTGTGCACAATTTTAAAAAGCCAGCTTAAAAATCAAATTGAGTGAAATAGGAGGCTTACCTCAATTGGCAAATAGAAGCCTCTGAAATGGTACAGAGAGATGTTCCTCTCTCCAGGAAGTTAGTAAGAAAATTTTAATGACTGTCTCTGAACTAAAGAAGGTTTCTGAAGCTGCTCAATGCCAACACCCCATTTTTCTTTTTTTTTTTTTTGAGGGCAGTGTCACTGGCCCTCATATGTGGGACTGAACTGGGGCCACGGGCTTCCCAAGCCAGCACTTAACCACTGCGCCACTCGGCCAGCCCAACACCCCATTTTTCCTTTTCGGGTGTCCCAGTGTGTGCTTTACTTGTCTGGACTTACTCTCCTTTACCTCTGTCTCTCTCTTCTGCACCTCTGTTGCAGCTCCCTGTGGACAGGAGCTGGTCTTGGATGGAGGGGAATCCATGGATGTATGCAAGCAGAACTAAGAAACCTAAAGATTTCCCCCAACCCTCTCTAGGACCCTGATGAGTTCACAAAGGAATTGAATTAACAGAACATAAAATCCAGACTTTTCTTTTCTCTATTTATTTATTTATTGGGGAACAGTGTGTTTTTCCAACACCCATCAGCTCCAAGTCAAGTAGTTGTTTCAATCTAATTGTGGAGGGTGCAGCTCAGTGGTCCATGTGGGATCGAACCAGCAACCTTGATGTTATAAGCACTGTGCTCTAACCAACTGAGCTAACCGGCCATCTCAATCCTGGCTTTTCTGATTATTCCAATTAATGCACCTACTGGTTTCTGAGAGCAAAGCAACAGAATTATTAAAGGTTTTGCTAGAGAAACTCCAGTAGAGGAATCTGCTTTAATTGTAAAAAGACAAGTCACCTTAAGAATTGTAAAAAACTAAAATAGGATTTAGAAACAAAGGAAATAGAAGCAAGCTTAGGGCTGCTCCAAGGGCTATGAGGGCATTTCCCCTTCTTACTAACACTGGGGATACTGTATCTGTTAACACTACCTAAGTTGCCCTCTCCCGTGGAGTAAAGCTTCTGTACAAATGGTAGGAACATCTAATCAACTAATGTCTGTTTAAATCAGAACCTATTCCTTCCAGCTAGGAAATGTTATGGACAACATATATTTTTACTACTCAAGTCTGCCCCAGTTTTTTTTTAACCTGATAGTGTGAGACTTACTAACCAATGATGCTCATGTATCCCCCCAGAAGAGTGAAATGTATTTAGGACCAAATTAATCAGATTGGGGAAAACAATGATTTTAAAAGAAACTATAGGGCTGACCGAGTGGTGCACTGGTTAAGAGATGTCTTGGGAGTGCTAGCTTTCAGCAGCAGGGCTGCCGGTTCAGATTCCACATGAGGGCCAGTGACTATGTCCTTTACAGCTAAGATGGTGAACAAAAGCTTGACCTGGACTGGGCTGCCGTGAGTCGCTGGTAATGACGTGGGCTGCAGTGAGCTACCGTGAGCTACTGTGAGTGGCAGCCAGTGTGAGCAGCCAGCAGCTGCCATGAGCTGCCATGAGCCTTCGTGAGTGGCCGTCCAATGGCCAGTGACTGATTGCCTCACCCAGGAAGATCACAATGATAATACCAACATGGTCCAGTGAAGTGACATCTTCCACAACTAGACTGAAGAACAAAAGGACAGCAACTTGTCTGTTCCTCTCTCCCAATTCCCCAATAAAAATCTTTTAAAAATAAATAAAAATAAAAGAAAATATAATTATGAAAGAAATTAGTCTTGATACTGATGTAATGTTTCTTACAGGATGTTCCAATACAATATTAGGCTTTTTCCAGTACAGCTGTTGGTTATTGGTTGACAAGATTAAATCAGCCACACCTATTAAAGTAACTATTGATAACTTTGCTTCTACCTAATACTGGCTAATAGCCTTTGAGGCCTGATACACCAGCTGGAATTACCTCATTGTACAAGATTAACTTTAAATGGCAGGGAGGCTTATAATTCCGTGGATGAGTACCTATCTTTCCAGTAAAGAAACCAAATGGGAAAGGATGGAAATGTGCACGGGATCTCAGCTATCAATAGATATCCCATGGTTCCAAATCCACGTACCCTATTATCAGCTATTCCTGTATGTATTACCAATATTTTTTTCTTTTTTTAAAATTTAATTTAATTTTATATTTTTTATTTAGTTTCTGGTCTACAACACAGTGCAGTAGTATACTTTTTACCCCACAAAGTGAGAACCGCCCTCGCCCAAACCGTAGCCCCACTCCGCCCCCATAACAAACATATCTATTACAATTCCACTGACTCCACTCCCACACTATACTCTACATCCCGTGACTATCTATATATTCAATTATAGTTAACATACAATATTATACACATCAGCTTCAGGTGTACAGTGCAGTGATCGAGCCTCTACCCCATCCATGAAGTAGTCTCCCTAACAAGACATGTGACCATTTGACACCCTACAAAATATTTACAATATTATTTATTTTGTTCCCGGAGCTGTCTTTCATATCCCTGTGGCAATATTGTAGTTACCTATTTATGCTGTCTAATCCCTTCCCCTTCTCCCTCATCCCCACTCCCCTCCCAACTAGCAACCATCAGTTTTTCTTCTATATCTCTGAGACTATTTCTGTTTACTTCGCTCATTCAATTCAGTTTTTTAGATTCCACATATAAGTGAGGTCATATGGTATTTGTCTTTCTCTGACTGAATTATTTCACTTAACATAATGTTCTCTAGATCCATCCATATCATTGCAAATGGTACGATTTCATTCTTTTTTATAGTTGAGTAATACTCCATTATGTAAATGTACCACAGTTTAATATAGTTGTCTACAGATGGGCATTTCAGTTGTTTCCAAGCCTTGGCTATTGTAAATAGTGCTGCAATAAACATAGGGGTGCATATATTTTTTTGAATTAGCGTCTTGGGTTACTCTAGATAGCTACCCAAGAGTGGAGTTGCTGGGTCACACGGTAGTTCCATTTCCAGTTTTTTGAGATACCTCCATACTGATTTCCATAATGGCTGTACGAATATGCAGTCCCACCAACAGTGTACCAGGGTTCCCTTTTCTCCACAACCTCACCAGCACTTGTTGTTTGTTGATTTATTGATGACAGCCATTCTGACTGCAGTGAGGTAATATCTCATTGTGGTTTTATTTGCATTTCTCTAATGATTAGTGAGGTTGAACATTTTTCATATGCCTGTTGGCCATCTGTATGTTCTCTTTAGAGAAATGCCTCTTCATATCCTCTGCCCGTTGTTTTTTTTTTTTTAGAGGACGGTGTCACTGGCCCTCATATGTGGGATCTGACCTGGGGCCTCTGGCGTCCCAAGCCAGCTCTTAACCACTGCACCACTCAGCCGGCCACCTCTACCCATTTTTTAATTGGGTTGTTTGTTTTTTTTGGTGTTGAGTTAAATGAGTTTTATAAATTTTGGATATTAACCTCTTATCAAATATATCTTTGGCAAATATCTTCTCCCATTCAGTAGGCTGCCTTTTTATTTTATTGATGATTTCCTTTGCTGTGAAAAAACTTTTAAGTTTGATGTAATTCCATATGTTCATTTTTTCTTTTACTTACCTTGCCCGAGGGGATATATCAGTAAAAATATTACTGAGTGTAATGTCTGTAAATTTATTCCTTATGTTTTCTTCTAGGAGTTTTATGGTTTCAGGTCTTATATTTAAGTCTTTAATCCATTTTGAATTTGTTCTCATATGTGGTGTAAGTAGGTAGTCCATTTTCATTTTTTTGCAATGTGTCAGTCCGATTTTCCCAGCACCATTTATTAAATAGACTATCTTTACTCCAATGTAAATTCTTGCTTCCATTGTCACAGATTAAATGACCATATATGAATGGGTTTATTTCTGTGCGCTCTATTCTGTTCCATTAATTTATGTGTCTGTTTTTATGTCAGTACCATACTGTTTTTATTATTATAACCTTGTAGTATGATTTGATGTTGGGTAGCGTGATACCTCCCACTTTGTTCTTGTTTCTC
Source organism: Aselliscus stoliczkanus (assembly GCA_033961575.1). Classification (NCBI taxonomy): domain Eukaryota; kingdom Metazoa; phylum Chordata; class Mammalia; order Chiroptera; family Hipposideridae; genus Aselliscus; species Aselliscus stoliczkanus. The sequence continues at coordinate 9,557,194 of CM066735.1, read as the reverse complement.
AAGATTGCCATGGCTATTCGGGGTCTTTTATGGTTCCATATAAATTTTAGGATTATATGTTCTATTTCTGAGAAAAATGTCCTTGGCAGTTTGATAGGAATTGCATTGAATCTCTATATTGCCTTAGGTAGTATTGACATTTTAACTATATTAATTCTTCCTATCCATAAACATGATACGTATTTCCATTTATTTGTATCTTTTTTTATTTCTCTTTTCAGTGTCTTATAATTTTCTGAAAACAGATCTTTTACTTCTTTGGTTAAATTTATTCCTGGACATTTTATTGGTTTTGAAGCAATTGTAAATGGGATTCACTTCCTGATTTCTTTTTCTGATAGATTATTATTGGTGTATACAAATGCAACTGATTTCTGAATATTAATTTTGTATCCTGCCAACTTACTAAATTAATTTATCAGTTCTAACAGTTTTTTGGTGGAGTCTTTGGAATTCTCTCTATATAGTATCATGTCATCTGCATATAGTGACAGTTTTACTTCCTCCTTTCCAATTTGGGTGCCTTTTATTTCTTTTTCTTCTCTGATTGCTGTGGCTAGAATTTCCAGAACTATGTTGAATAGATGTGGTGAAAGTGGGCAGCCTTGTCTTGTTCCTGATCTTAAGTGGAAAGCTTTTAGCCTTTCCCCATTGAGTACTACGTTTGCTGTGGGCTTATCATATATGGATGGCCTTTATTATGTTGAGATGTGATCCCTCTGTTCCCACCTTGCTAAGAGTTTTTATCATAAATGGCTGCTGGATTTTGTCAAATGCTTTTTCTGCATCTATTTATATGATCATATTTTTATTTTTCATTTTGTTAATGTGATGGATCACATTAATTGATTTGCAGATATTGAACCAACCTTGCATACCAGGAATGAGTCCCACTTTATTGTGGTGTATGATCTTTTTAATGTGATGCTGAATTCAGTTTGCTAGTATTTTGTTGAGGATTTTTGCATCTGTGTTCATTAGAGATATCGGCCTGTAGTTTTCTGGTTTTGTAATATCTTTGTCTGATTTTGGGATCAGAGTAATAGTGGCTTCATAAAATGTGCTTGGGAGCCTTCCCTTCTTCTATATTTTTTTTTGAATAGTTTGAGGAGAATAGGTATTAATTCTTTTTTGAATGTTTTGTAAAATTCACCTGTGAAGCCATCTGGTCCAGGAGTTTTGTTTGTTGGAAGCTTGTTGATTACTGATTCAATTTCTTTGGTAGTAATCTGTCTGTTCAGAGTTTCTGTTTCTTCTTGGTTCAGAAGATCTACCAATCTTCTTCTTGGTAGATTGTATGCTTCTAGAAATTTATCCATTTCTTCTAGATTGTCAAATTTGTTGGCATATAGTTGCTTGTAGTATTTTTTTTTTAATTTTATGTATTTCTGTGGTACCTGCTGTCACTTCTCTTTCATTTCGATTTTATTAATTTGGGTCCTCTCTATTCTTGGTGAGTCTGGCGAAAGGTTTGTCGATTTTGTTTGTCTTTTAAAAAAAACCAGCTCTAGGGCCAGCCAAGTGGCGCATTGGTTAAGAGGTGGTTTGGGACACCAGCGGCTCTGGTTCAGATCCCACATATGAGGGCAAGTGACACTGCCCTCTACAGCTAAAAACAGCTCCACCTGGAGCTGGGCTGTGCGAGCCCTGGTGACGGTGTAGGCTGCAGCCCCTGCTGCAGTGGGCTGCCATAGGCTACAGTGAGTGACCGGCATCCAATGTGAGTGGCCGGCAGCCAGCGTGAGCTGGCAGTAGCCGTGGTGAGTGGCCGTCCAGAGGCCGGCGACCCATCTGCCCCATCTGGGAAGAGCGCAATGAGTATACCAACATGGGGCAGTGAAGCAAAGTCCTCCACAACTAGACTGAAGAACAAAAGGACAGCAACTTGTCTGTTCCCCTCCCCCCAATTTCCCAATAAAAATTTTTTAAAAATCTAAAAAAAAATAACAAAAGCCCAGCTTTGATTTCATTGATCTTTTGTATTGTTTTTTTGGTCTCTATTTCATTTATTTATGCTCTGGTCTTTATTACTTCCTTCCTTGCACTCCCTTTGGTCTTGTTTTGCTGTTCTTTTTCAAATTCCCATAGGTGTGAAGATAGTCTGTTGATTAGACATTGTTCTTGTTTCTTTAGATAGGCCTGCATTGCAATGAAATTCCTTCTTAGGACTGCTTTTGCTGCATCCCATAGATTTTTGAGTTGTTGTGTTTTCATTTTCATTTGTTTCAAGATAGCTTTTGATTTCTTCCTTGATCTCATTTTTAATCCACTCTTTATTTAGTAACATGTTATCCAGCCTCCATGTATTTGTGTGTTTTCCAGTTCTTTTCTTGTAGTTGATTTAATTTCATAATGTTGTGGTCAGAGAAGATACTTGGTATGGTTTCAGTTTTCTTAAATTTATTGAGACTTGTTTTGTGGCCTAACATGTGGTCTATCTTGAAAAATGTTCCATCAGCACTTGAGAAGAATGCATTTTCTGTAGCTTTGGGGTGAAATGCATTGAAAATATCGATTAAATCCAGCTGGTCTAATGTGTCATTTAAGCCACTGTTCCTACATTGCTTTTCTGTCTGGAGGATCTGTCCATTGGTGACAGCGGGGTGTTGAAGTCCCCTACTACAATAGTGTTACTATTGATCTCTGTCTTTATGTCTGTCAAAATCTGTTTTATATATTTAGGGGCTCCTATGTTGGGTGCATAGATGTTTGTTTGTTTGTTTGTTTTAATTTTATTTTAATTAGCTTCAGGTGTACAACACAGTGCAATAGTTATACTTTTTACCCCTCAAAGTGATGACCCCCCAATTCTCCCTCCCACTTCTCCCCCCCATATTATACTATCTATTACAATTCCTTTGACTCCCTTCCACCGTATAATCCACATCCCGTGACTATCTATATATATTCAATTACAGTTGGCATACAATATTATACAACATCAATTTCAGGTATACTGTGCAGTGATCAAGCCTCTACTCCATCCATGAAGTGGTTTCCCTAACAAAACATGTAACCATCTGACACCCCACAAAATTTTTACCACATTATTATATTCCCCAAACAGTCTTTCATATCCCTGTGACAATACTGTAGTTACCTATTTATGCTGTCTAATCCCTTCCCCTTCTTCCTCATCCCCACCCCACTCCCAACTAGCAACCCTGTTTTTCCTCTATATCTATGAGACTGTTTCTGTTTACTTTGCTCATTCATTCAGTTTTTCAGATTCCACATATAAGTGAGATCATATGGTATTTGTCTTTCTCCAACTGACTTATTTCACTTAACATAATAGTCTCTAGGTCCATCCATATCGTTGTGGTACGATTTCATTCTTCTTTATAGCAGAGTAATACTCCATTGTATAAATGTACCACAGTTTCTTAATCCAGTCATCTACTGATGGGCATTTCAGTTGTTTCCAAGTCTTGGCTATTTTAAATAGTGCTGCAATAAACATAGGGGTGCATGTATTTTTTCGAATTACCGTCTTGGATTCCTCTGGGTAGATACCCAAGAGTGGAATTGCTGGGTCATACAGCAGTTCCTTTTCCAGTTTTTTGAGATACCTCCAAACTGATTTCCATAATGGCTGAGGTGCATAGATGTTTACTAGGGTTATGTCCTCTTGTTGAACCGATTCCTTTATTATTATGTAGTGCCCTTCTTTGTCTTTTATTGTAGTTTTCATTTTAAAGTCTATTTTATCTGATATAAGCATTGCTACTCGAGCTTTTTCTCATTTCCATTTGTGTGAAATATCTTATTCCATTCCTTTACTTTCAGTCTGTGTCTGTCTTTTGATCTAAGATGAGTCTCTTGTAAACAGTATATGCAAGGATCTTGCTTTCTTATCCATTCTGCCACCCTGTGTCTTTTGATTGGAGCATTTAAATCATTTACATTTAATATGATTATTGATAGGTGCATAGTTATTGTCATTTTGTTAATTGTGTTTCTGGTCTTCCTTGGATAGGTTTTTTCCCCTTTTTTCTGTTTAAAAAGGCTCTTTTAACATTTCCTGCAATGCTGGCTTGGTAGTAATGAATTCCTTAAGCTTATTCTTTTCTGAGAAGCTCTTATCTCTTCTTCAACTTTAAGTGGTGGCAATGCTGGGTAGAGCAATCTCGTTGTAGGCCTTTATTTTGCATGTATTTGAATATTTCCTGCCACTCCCTTCTGGCCTGCAGAGTTTTCGTAGAAAAGTCAGCTGATATTCTTATGGGAGTGCCCTTGTAAGTAACTTGCTGCCTATCCCTTGCTGCTTTTAGGATTCTGTCTTTGTCCTTAACCCTTGCCATTTTCACTATAATGTGTCTTGGTGTGGGCCTGTTTGGGTTCATCTTGGTTGGAACTCTGTGCACTTCCTGTGCTTGTATGTTGATTTCCTTTGCCAGGTTAGGGAAGTTTTCAGTCATTATTTCTTCAAATACATTCTCAACCACTTGCTCCCTCTCGTCTCCTTCTGATGTTCCTATGATTTGATTGTTGTTGCACTTGATGTTGTCCCACAGGTCCCTTAAACTATTTTCGTTGTTTTTTATTATTTTTTATTTTATTTTTGTTGTTCTGCTTGGGTGATCTCTGCTATCTTGTCTTCTAAGTCGATGATTTGATTCTCTGCTTCATCCAATCTGCTGGTAATTCCTTCGAGTTTGTTATTTATTTCAGTAATTGTATTCTTTAGTTTTAGCTGGTTGTTTTTCATGATTTCTCTATCCTTCTTTATATTATCACTAATTTTCTTGAACATTATTATCATCAGTTTTCTTAACTCTGTCTCTGATAGATTGGATACTTCTGTTTCCTCTAGTTCCACCGATTTAGGAGGTTTCTTCTCTTCTTTTATTTGGGATGTATTTCTTTGTTTCCCCAGTCTGGCTTACTCTTTGCGCTTGCTTCAATGTATTAGATAGATCCCGTAGGTCTCTCAGTCTTTTCTGGGTGAACTTATGTGGTATATGTCCTTTATATTTGAATTGTTCAGTCTCCCTATTCTGTGCGTGCGCACTAGAGGTGTCCCTTGTGTTGTGTGTCTTCTCCTGTTGAAGTAGAGCTTTGATTGCTTTTGGCTTGTCAGTAGGTGGGATTGACTCCCAGGCTGATTGATATCCACAGTGTTTGAGCCGCTGTGTGAGGGTTGACCCCTCAGATGAGATGAGCCTTGGCCCCTATGGGCTCTTGTGCCTATAGAAATTTCCCTTTGGGTGTGACTGTTGTATGTGTAACCCAGAAATGCTCTGGTTTGGTCTGAAGTTGGCCTTTGGGTGTGATAATTCTTGTGCCTTTTTGGCTGGGCCCTGCTGCAGAGCAATTTTAGAGCAAAACAGATCAATAAGCACAACCACAACAGCCACCAAAAGAAACCAGATACTCTCACATGTAAAAACAACCAACAACCAACACTCAGTATGCACAGAAATATCAAACATGCAAACAAACACAAAAAAACTACACGACAAACAAAAGAGAAACCCTCCCCCAAAAAAACAATTGCAGAAAAATGGAAAATAGGAAAAGAAAGAAGAAAAGAAGGTAGAGAGAGAGGATAAAAGAAAGAAGAAAAAAATATATACATCTATACACCTATATATATGGACAAATATTTACACATTAAAAAAGTAAAAATGATAATAATAAAATAGAAAAACAAATGTAACCAAAACAAACAAAAACCCAACACACCACAAAAGACAAACAAAAAAAAAATGCAAAAACAAACAAACAGTGCGAGTCTTGGCTAAAGTTTAGCAAGCTATATCCAGGTTGTCCTCTGCTGTACAAAAACTTCTCTGCAACTTGTGGGGGCAGAACCAGTCACCTGGCACCCAAAGTAATCCTGGCAATGCAGGTCTAGATGAGTGGGACTATGAGGTGTGGTTTTTACAAAATCAATGTTGTTTCTGCTTTCGCCTGCGCAGAGGTGTGCTGAGGGCTCCGCAGCCAGAAGGCTTGGTGTGCATCTTAGGGCATGCTTTCTGCTGGAGGCTGTGGGGGGTGTGAGATTTCTGAGCTGCTAAAAGCCCCCTGCTGGGGTCCTGCGAGTGACTCAGCAGATGAAGTTGCCCTGCCTCCCAAGCTGCACAGGATAGGTGGGCACAGGATAGGCAGACCCACCCTCTGCAGCCTCTTACATACCCGAGTCCCTTCACCTCCTGAGAATAGGAGCACCCCTGTAATCCGACACTACTCCTCCATTCAGGGATCAGCTTAAGACTCTGGAATAGTGGGGCTAGGGTTTCTGAGGGAGGGTGGGAGTGGGTTCTTATTTATGCGGTTGTTTTTTGCTTTCTGCCTGAGAAAGTTCCGCTGCAGTTTTGAGCTGAGGCTTCTGCCTCAGCTGCTCCAGCCATGCTCTTACTGCACTCTCTGCAGAACCATGGGGCGTGGGGAGAGAGCCTGTCGCCTTGCTGCTGTAATGCTCTCCAATCTGCTTCCTGGGGCCCTGCATCTCCACAGCAGCAGGTACGGACTGTGTCTCCCCATGCCTCCCTTCCCTCTTCCCCCACTCACCTGGTTTGCCCACCTTCAAGTAATCGTCGTGCGAGTCTCTCAGCTGTTCTGTGTGATGAGCAGAGGTTCCTCTGATGAGTTATAACTGTTCAATTTGCGGTAATTTCCAGGGGAGAACTCAGGGAGCCCTCCTCACTGCCACAATTTCTATATAAAATAGTGGGTTTTTTTGTCTCTCCAATTTGATTTATTATTTTTAATTTTTAATTTTTTAATTTTTTTTTTTGAGGGCAGTGTCACTGACCCTCATATGTGGGACCCAAACCGGGGCTGCTGGCTTCCCAAGCAAGCGCTTAACCACCGCACCACTCAGCCTGCCCCTGTCTCTCCAATTTTAGAGATAATAGTTTCCCCATGTCCCCAATACTCTGATAGATTTAAGAAGAGCTGTTTATTTTAAATTTTTTGCTTTTTTCTTGTGAGGTTGGGAACAATGGCTACTAAATTCACTATGTGAGAGACAAAAAAAAAATAATTCTCTGACTCCAGTTTTTGATGACTGACTGCTGACAGCTTTGAAGCCTCCTCCTCCTCCTCCTTCTAGTGCCCCACATTTATCCAAGGTGATAAGAAAGCCTTCGTCTTCCTCCTTTGGGCGTGGCAAAAGATTCAATCCATGTACGCTGCTGCCCCTATGAGTGAACTCACTTTAGTTTACCTCCCCCAAAAAAGTCCATATGCTTTTTCTTGCTCCTTTATTTCATGCCTCGAGAGTCCTGCCTTACTCCCCAGAGGCCTCACTTATGGGAGTAATAAACTCATACCTTTTTTGGCAGTGTGTGGTGTCATCAGCAGAGGGATTCCTACACTCAGGGGTAGACTCCTATGCTTCTGTGCACCGTAGGGGAGCTGAGAATTTGGAAGGGCTGCCTCTGGAGTGTCTGGTTAGGAAATGTGCTCCTGAAATTACCAAATGGAGATGTTACATTTTGTTTGGAGGGAAGCACTGGAGAATCCTTTATATATTTTATAATTATGGGCAGTCCATCAAGCCATTGTGGAGTTCAGTGAACTACCTTGCAATTTCCAGCTCTTAATCTGTTCCTCCCGGTCAGCAAGGGCTGGGGCATACTGTTAGGGTTTGACCAAAAAGAGCTCTTTTAGCACCTTATCTCAGTATGTGTGCCTGTGTTTGCTGAAAACTGGTGAGAAGCACCTCTGGGGTTCATGTGTATAGGGTTTTTGTTGGTGGCCTAAGTTGTCATGCCTTTTTAGCATGCCATATCATGCAAAGTTGTCTGAGGCCCAGCTCCTGAAGAACTTTGTAGTTCCCTGAAGTGGGACAGAGAGAATGGGTAAACTGAGTCTGTAATAAATATTGGGTTGTTGGAAAAGTCATGACGTAGTTTTTCTATGTTTTTCATTGCAAAAATGCATCATGACTTTTTCGAGAACCCAATATTAGGAAAGTTAAAAGTACTACTTCACAAGAATATTTTTTTAGCCAACTGGATCTGGCTACTTCTAATTGCCTGGAGTACTTCACACCAATATAACCAGCTGGTCCTTGTTATAAGTTGGATTTCCCCAGGCTGCCTGGACTCTCATGTTTGGTGATGGGAATAGAAGTAAAAGCTTCTAGTTTCTCACCGTGTTTTCATTCATTAAAACCTCATGTAGATTTGACACTGTACATCATGGAGTGCTGAGTTAAATGGTAGGTAATAAGAAAGGAGGTGAGAGAGTAGCTGGTGTATTTAAAATGATGTTTTTTGTGCCAGCCGAGTGGCAGCTTTGTTTAAGAGTTGGCTAGGGAGCGCCAGCTCTGAGCAACAGGGCCGGGGTTCGGATCCCACATGAGGGCCAGCGACGCTGCGCCCTCCACAGCTAAGATGGTGAACAACAGCTTGACTTGGAGCTGAGCTGCCATGAGTCCCGGCGACAGCATAGGTTGCAGTGGGGCTGGCCGGCAGCTGGTGTGAGATACCTTGAGCGACCATCCAATGGCCGGCGACCAACTGCCTCAGCCAGGAAGAGTGCAATGACGATACCAACATGGGCCAGTGAAGCGACATCCTCCTCAACTAGACTGAAGAACAAAAGGACAGGAACTTGTCTGTTCCCCTTCCCCAATTCCCCAGCGCTGTTCCCCTCCCCCAATTCCCCAATAAAACCTTCAGAAAAAAATAAATGAAATGAATAAATAAATGATGTTTGTTTCATTTGTATAGTATTTCTCTCATTTCTCCTGGATACTCTAGATCCTGACATTAAAAAACAATAATATTTAAAGGGATCACAGTAAAAATGCATAAATATTTTCCATGTATTCATGATGCTGTTAAATTTATGAGCAATTAAGTCTGGACAGAGTGAGTTTCTGATGATCGAGACATAAAATAAATGTTTGGAGACCACAGAATCATATGTAACTTTCCTGTATATTGAGTATAGATCCCATGTATTGTCAGTCCCATGCATCCTACTGTACACATATTTGCAATGTTTAGGACTCAGTGAACTTTGAGGATGTGGCTGTGACCTTCACCCTGGAGGAGTGGGCCTTACTGGATCCTTCACAGAAGAAACTCTACAGAGATGTAATGCGGGAAACCTTCAGGAACCTGGCCTCAGTAGGTAGGGACGATAACATTCTTAATTATTTTGTGATTTAGAGAAAAATTATTTCTTGCCCCCAGTGATGTTCCAAGATGTAGCATGTGGAAAAGGAATACATTAGTAAATAAACTAAGCATGGTCACAGCTCATTATGAACGTATAATCTAATACTATTTCTGTAATTTCTAATACTGTGGAGTTTTTTCTAGGTCTGCATTTAGGGAAAAAGTGGGAAGATTATAACATTGAAAATCAATACAAAATCCAGGGGAGAAAACTAAGGTAAGTCACACAATAGTCAGTCTTATTCCACGTGAGAATTGTAGTATGTCATGAATTTTTAAAAACAAGCCAATAAGATAAACCCTTCTTGAAGTTTATTTACCCTTAACCCCATATATGAAGATTGCTGTTTTCATAATAGCTGTGGTCAAGTCCTCTTACAGAGCATTCAGTATATTTACTTACAAACAATCCAGAAAGGACAGAAAACCTTCACTTTTGTTGTAAATTATAAAAATGCAATTCCGGTACTCTACTAATAAATATGAAATTAGAGAAATCATTAATAACATGCTTCTCGTTTTTTACAGAAGTCATGTGGTAGAAAAACTCCATGAAAGCAAAGAAGGTAGTCAGTGTCAAGAAACCATTAGCCAAATTCTGAATCTTCACCTGAACACGAACATTTCTGAAGTAAAACTATGTAAATGTAGTGTGTGTGGAAAAGTTTTTGTGCGCCATTCATCCCTTAATAGGCACATCAGATCTCACACTGGACACAAACCATATGAGTATCATGAATGTGAAGAAAAGCCATATAAATGTAAAGAATGTGGAAAAGGCTTCAGTTACCGCAAATCTGTTCATAGACATGAGAGAACTCACACTGGAGAGAAACCCTATGAATGTAAGGAGTGTGGGAAAGCCTTCACGTGGCTCACAACCTTTCGAAGACACATGATAACACACACTGGAGATGCTCCTTATAAATGTAAGGAATGTGGGAAAGCCTTTAGTTGTTCCACTTCACTTCGAACACATGAAAGAACTCACACTGGAGAGAAACCCTATGAATGTAAACAGTGTGGTAAATCCCTCAGATCGCCTCTAGGCTTGCGAATACATGAAAGAAATCACACTGGAGAAAAACCCTATGAATGTAAGCAGTGTGGTAAAGCCCTCAGTTGTCCCAGTTCCTTTCGAAGACATGAAAGGACTCACACTGCAGAGAAACAATATGAATGTAAACAGTGTGAAAAAACCTTCAGTTCTCCTCTAGGTTTAAGAATACATGAAAGAATTCACACTGGCGAGAAACCCTATGAATGTAAGGAATGTGGTAAAGCCTTCATTTCTCTTTCAAGCGTTCGAACACACATGGTAACACACACAGGAGATGGACCTTATAAATGTAAGGAATGTGGGAAAGCATTCATCTGTCCCAGTTCTTTTCGATCACATGAAAGGACTCACACTGGAGAGAAGCCATATGAATGTAAGCAGTGTGGTAAAACCTTCAGTTGGCCCAGTTCCTTTAGAATACATGAAAGAATACACACAGGAGAGAAACCCTATAAGTGTGTGGAATGTGGGAAGACCTTCATTTATCGTACAACTTTTCAAGGACACATGAGAAAGCACAGTGGAGAGAAACCCTATAAGTGTAAAGAATGTGGAAAAGCCTTCATTTCTCCCTCAAGTGTTCGAACACACATGATAATGCATACTGGAGAGGGACCTTATAAATGTAAGGAATGTGGGAAAGCCTTCAATTTTCCCAGTTCATTTCGAATACATGAAAGAACTCACACTGGAGAGAAGCCCTATGAATGTAAGGAATGTGGTAGAGCCTTCAGTTGTTACACATCCTTTCGAACACATGAAAAAACCCACACTGGAGAGAAACCCTTCGAATGTAAAGAATGTGGAAAAGCCTTCGTTTATCGCACTACCTTTCGAGGACACATGAGAACGCACACTGGTGAGAAACCATATAAATGTAAACAATGTGGGAAAGCCTTCAGTCGTCCCCATTCCTTTAGAAGGCATGAAAGATCTCATATGGAATAAAAACCTCTTGAACTTAAGCAATATTAAAAGGACATCAGTTGACCTTCATCCTTACGTGTGAAAACTCCCACTGGAATGAAACCCTATAAATATAAGTAATTAAGTAATATGAGAAAACCTGATACAAACTAATCCATGTATAAAGTTCCAGAAAACTATAACATGAAAATCATTATAAAAGTTATAAATGTATTGTCGCTATCAGTGCCTCATTCTTAAAAGTGGATCTCTGAACTGTGGATATTTACTGCTTCCAAAAATGAACACTCGGGCCGGCTGAGTGGCACGGTGGTTAAGCGCTGGCTTGGGAAGCCAGTGGCCCCGGTTCAGGTCCCACATATGAGGGCCAGTGACACTGCCCTCAAAAAAGAAAAAAAAAAGAACCCACAAAAATGAACACTGAGGGAATACTCTTTATGCAATACTACATAGGGTTTATAGGTATTTTCTCCTTAAATCACTTAATAGCATTTTTCTTTCCATTTTAGAGCCTGTTTGATATACAGATGAATTGAAGTGTATTTCTCATATGCAAGTAAATTTATTTTTTATGTTTCAATTGTTTTGTAAGGAATTATTGAAAAATGTTTTGGTATTTGTTGGGGTTTTTCTACTGGCCTCCTGTGCCAGGTATTGGATATCCTATATGTATTCCTTCTTTCTTACGAGAAAACCAACTCTTTTGTTGTGGCCAGAAGACCTCTAATTCCGTTTTTCTTGCTAATAAAAAATGGCATAACTCTTTAAATGCAAATTTTATCATATAGCCTCGTGAATGATAGTTGACCCTTGAACAATGCAGGGGTTAGGGACACTGACATCCTATGCAGTTGAAGATGTGAGTAAAACTACAGTCAGCTGTCCGCATACATGGATTCCCAATCATAGAGTTGACGTTTGGATTGCTGTTATTGAACAATGAAATGTAGAATTGGTTCTAAATTGTGTTTTGTCACCTGGGTAATATGACAATTTTTAGAATCTTTTCCTTTTATGGTTTCGTTTTAGAATTCACCTGTAGCTTCATTTGCAGGAGATTTGGAGTGCAGAAGTATAGAAGGCATTAGTCAGGTTTTGGAGCCACCATACAGGGAGGGAGTCAGGTACACAAGAATTGAGGACACCTGCTTCCAGCGTTTTCCTGATTCCTTGCTCTGTCAATCAAGAGTATCCTCAAAACCAGAATCAACTGCTTGACTCCATTTTCTTGGAGGTGTAGGTTTCCACACGTACCCTCAGAAGTTCCACATCAAAGGTCCATCATTGTTTGGATTTTCTTGCAATCTTCTATGTGTCTTCAAGGCAACTAATTTGAACTTGGATGGTTTGGAATATTTTCTGATGCTTGCACTTCCATCTTTCCTAGATTGTATTCATATAAGGTCTAATATGTACAGTAAACACCTTGTTCTGGTAATACCGTGAGTGACCATGTATTTTTGATTCCACTATGACAGCTGCAATGGTGCCATTCAAATGAACCACGTTGGAGTTTGTTCCTCTGCTGCACTGAGCAGTGACTGCTCTGACCCAGTCTGTCCATGTGAGAATCAGCACCATCCTCATATCAGGCAGATTATGAATGTTTGCCATTGCTCACAGCTGTACATCAGTGTGCAGCACATTTTCAATTATGTGTGTTAGTGGTTAAAAACAAAGTATTTTTGTCAACTAAAATCTGTAGTTCTCAGAAATATTTTATTGTTTTCATACAATTTGTATATAACAGTTATTGTGATTTTTATTTCCTGAGCACATATATTATAATATCCCATTGTAATTATGGATTTTCAGATCAACCTTGTAATTTTGCCAAGTTAATAGTTATATAGTCTCACTCAATATTACTTTGTATATACATATTTGTTTTTTTTTTTTCTCTCACAGGTAAATTGTATCCTTTTTATTCTTTTATAGTTACAGTTTTTGTCTTGAAGCTAATTTCTCATTCATTTGTTTTGTCAGTGCCATTTCACCTAAACCTACCTGGATCACACCAGGAGTCAACAAGAGTGGTGTATATTGTAGCATTAAGAATAACAACGGGCCGGCCGAGTGGCGCAGTGGTTAAGCACTGGCTTAGGAAGCCAGAGGCCCCTGTTCGGGTCCCACATATGAGGGCCAGTGACACTGCCCTCAAAAAAAAAAAAAAAAATAACAGCAAAACCTAAATGACTGTGGATTTGTCAGTAAAAGGGTGCTCAAAACAACATACGATTTGGCCTTTTGCAGGTGATTTGATTATTATTCAAGGAAGCAAGACATTTCTGGATGTATTGGATGCTGTGAGGTGAACTTAAATCTATTATTGGCAATCATAAATGTTATTTTCTAGAAGGCCAAAACAGTGTAGTAGAGCTAAACCTAATCCATAAGCTTCAATCAGTCATGTTACTAAGGGGGGAATTTTAGTTTTGTTTTTTTGTTGTTTAGTTCTCTTTGTATGTGTGTTTTTATGTTGTTGTTGTTTTTTAGCTAAGCCATCCTGCCACCTGTTGGCAGCTCAGCGACAGCTCAGCTCAGGCTGGGCATTGAACTGCTGTTGCTCAGAGCTCAGCTCACACTTTTTTTTTTTTAAGATTTTATTGGGGAATTGGGGGAGGGGAACAGTGTTGGGGAATTGGGGGAGGGACCAGCCAAGTTGTTGTTCTTCAATCTTTGTTGTGGAGGGCTCCAGTCGCCATCTGGCTTCCCATCTTGAGCGAGCGCTTAACCAACTAAGCCACTAGGCCGGCCCTAGTTATTTTCATAATTTGGAATTCTCTCTCTTACCAATTTTACAGATATATTGGGTTGTCGGGAAAGTCATGACGCATTTTTTGCATTTTTTTCTATGCAAAGAGCATCATGACTTTCCCGACAACCCAGTAGTTTAAAAAAATACCCCTTATTTTTGTCTTAATCCATCATGATCACTGAGTAGCTTTGTCTGATGATGGAAGTGTTTGACATTTTTCCCTTCACAATAAGAGAAAGCAAGGCCAGCCCCCAGTCCATTGGGATAGTTTTTGTCTTTCCTACTCATTATCTAAATACTGATATTGGTGTATTGGATGGATATTGTTTACTGTAAAGTACCTCAGTGAAAATGTAGAAATTCACTTCTTAGTAAAGTACATAGAAGCTTTAATATCTCCTTTGTGACTCAACTGAGGCCTATATATTTAGGTAAATTGAGAGAGAACACAAACCTAGCAAGGAAGAAAGACAGGACCATTATTCCAATAAAGCATTTATTGCTCAGAGACTATACACTTGATACAAATTTTTCAATATACCTCATCTACCAGATACTGTAGATTCAAAACATACCCTATTTAGCACAAATAAGGCACTGTTGGACACATATTTGTGTGGGAAAAGAGATGGTTAACAAATGGTAAAGTTTGGTTCATAAGATGAAAATCAGAGCTTTGATGAAATGTAAAAAAAAAAAAGGATATTAGGGAGGCTGGATGTGTGTATATATTTCTCTAAAGGTAGGAGCCTCAGTGAATGACAGTGCTATTATCAATCACTTGAATTTCTTCCATGCACTACACCTTACAATTTCAAGGAACCACTTTGGTGTGGAAGTAAATAGTGGGCAGCAATGTAGAAAGTCTTGCTTTCCTGTGACTGATGGGAAAGATTCCCCATAAATATACAGACATAGTTCATATTCATTTTTTGCAGTTTTGCATGTGATCATGAGTTTGGACATGAGTATCTGGACCTTGAGATTTTCCATTGATTTAGGCCACAGATATTGCTGGTGTCTTTGTATTTAACATCATTTAAAAAAAATTTAATTTGGGCTGGCCGAGTGGTGCAGTGGTTAAGCGCTGGCTTAGGAAGCCAGCAGCCCCGGTTCGGGTCCCACATATGAGGGCCAGTGACACTGCCCTCAAAAAAAAAAAAATTAATTCACCGTTTTATTTATTTATTTATTTATTTATTTATTTATTTATTTATTTTGAGGGCATTGTCACTGGCCATCGTATGTGGGACCCGAACCGGGGCCACTGGCGTCCCAAGCCAGCACTTAACCAATGCGCCACTCGGCCGGCCCTATATTTGTATTTTTATTGGAGAATTGGGGAAGGGGAACAGCTAAGTTGTCCTTCAGTCTTAGTTGTGAAGGGCGCAGCTAGCTCAGTTCCAAGTCCAGTTGCCATCCAGCTACCCATCAGCGGCTCGTGGCCACTCAGATCAAGGTGTCATGTTCAATCTTAGTTGCAGGTGGGCTCCACCATCCCATGCAGGAGTTGAACCGGCATCCTTGTTGTTAGGAGCATGTGCTTTCACCAGATGAGCCATCCTGCCATCAGGCAGCTCAGCGACAGCATGGGTGCAGCTCAGTAGCCCATGTGGGAATCGAACTGGTGACCCTGTTGCTCAGAGCTCATGCCCTTAACCAGCTGAGCCACTCAGCTGGCCCCTTCACCTTTATTTATTTTTTTTTTAAGATTTTTTTTGGGAATTGGCGGAGGGGAACAGACAAGTTGCTGTCTTTTTGTTCTTCAGTTTAGTTGCGGAGGATGTTGCTTCACTGTTGGTATTGTCATTGCGCTCTTCCCGGATGAGGCAGATCGGTCGCTGGCCTCTGGATGTCGCTCACCGCGGCTATTGGCCGCTCACGCTTGGCTGCCAGCCACTCACGATAGCTGCAGGCCACTCACTGTAGCCTATGGCAGCCTACTGCAGCAGGGGCTGCAGCCCACACCATCACTGGGGCTCGCACAGCCCAGCTCCAGGTGGAGCTGTTGTTAGCTGTAGAGGGCAGTGTCACTGGCCCTCATGTGGGATCCGAACCGGGGCCGCTGGCATCCCAAAACCAGCGCTTAACCAATGCGCCACTCGGCCGGCCCATCCCTTCACCTTTATTTTAAAGTTTTATAGTATTTGGCATTTTCATTTTGCTTCTATATTAAACCCTGGAATCCCTCCCAATTTGAGAAAACGTTAGGTTTATCTGCACTGTTCTAGGCTATCCTGAATTTATTCTCTGAATAGAGTGATATTTATGCAATATCACTGTGATCAAATATTCTACTGAATGTTTATGTAAAGGTACTTTTTGAATGGGAGCATCTATTAAATAGATAAAAGTTTGAGTAAATCAGAATACCCTTCATAATGTGGGTGGGCCTCATCAAATCAATTGAAGGCCTTAATAGAACAAAAACTGCACTTCCCTAAGCAAGAAGGAATTCTGCCAACAGACTGCCTTTGGGGGTGAACTACAACTCTTTTTAAGCACACTTACCGGGCACATACCTCAGCAACAGGTACCTTGGGACAGGATTAGAAACACTGAATTCCTGCTCTTCCTGGGAAGAAGGCCCTCTGGTAACCACAGGGACAGGGAGCATTGTCCTTCCAGCCTGTCCACGGACACTGCACATTCTGGAATTAGCCTCATCAACTGAAAAATGATATTAACTAGGTGTTTCATCACTAAAAGGATTTATTTAGGAGAAAGAAAGGATTGCAACCTAGTGCATGCAGACATGGCAAGTCATGAGCATACCCTGGCCCATGTGCCAAGGTGGAGGGGTATTTATATAAGGGGAAAGGAAATAAAGGGGAGGAGTAATTAGAACCATAGAGCTTTATTATAAACAGTTCTTTCTGTAGGTTCCTCATGTGTAGGGTTCTCGTGATTACACAGAGTGTGAGAAGTCCTCCCATAAGCTCTAATTCTTCCCATAGACCCTCCTGATAATTACGTTCACTTACAGTCCTAGTCAATCTTTATCATTCCTCCCTCTTGATCAAGATCCTTCTCTAAAAGCATCACAGGTCTTCCATCTTCAGCCTTTTTGTCCCTTGATATCAGAAGGACCTCTTTTGGGTGTTGTTTCTCATGTTAGAGGAAAGGTATATGGATCAAAAACAGCTCATGTCCAGGGTTAATAGGCAACAGATGTGAACGTTAAGAATTTATAACAGGATTAGAACAATATAACAACTTAGTCTATATGATGAATTTAAATCAGGAGCTCAAACCTGTAGATAATGAAACAAAAACCATCATTATCTTAGATAGATCAAAGTTCTTGATGACAGATTCAATAACCAGAAATTTCCCCCTTTCAACAATAGCCTAGGAAAAGAGTGAAGTAGGAATAGTAAGAAAAAGAGTTGTACAGGCCTGGTTCAGTCTTTTTGGCAATTCCTCTCCTTCAGGTCACCTTTAAGTTTTGACAGCTTAAGTTTCAGGTCACTAGACTGTGCAGTGCAGTTCCAGTCAAGGTTTGGTGCCTTCTTTAGGTGTGACACATGTATCCAAGAGTATTCCCTGAGGTTAGCAGCACAGAGGTTAGTCAACAGTACCTGATAGGGGCCCTTCCCACGAAGCTGGAGAGAATCCTTTTTGAGATGTGCTGTCTTTCCCAGTAAATAAAATCTCTAGGTTGTAGAGTATGGTTTTGAGTTTTTCATTTCCCTGGAGTACACTGTGAAAAGATTGTTCTACCAAAGCACAATTATTTTCAATAGAAGCAATTAAGCCTTTATATACTATAGTATGTCATTTATAAACTGTGCATCAAAAGAAGCAGAAGCCCAGCCTGCCGAGTGGCTCAGTTGGTTAAGAACATGAGCTCTGAGCAACAGGGTTGCTGGTTCGATTCCCACATGGGCTAGTGAGCTGCACCCGAGCTGAGCTGGTGAGAGCGCATGCTCTTAACAGCAAGGTTGCCAGTTCAACATCCATATGGGATAGTGGGCTACACCCCTCCTCTCCCCACCCCCCCACAACTAAAGATTGAACATGGCACCTTGAGCTGAGTAGCCGCAAGCTGCCGACAGGTGGCTGGATGGTTCAGTGTGCAAAAAGGTTGGCGGTTCGACTCCCGCATGGGGTGGTGGCTATGCCCCCCCATTGCAATTAGATTGAAAGCAACTGGATTTAGAGCTAAGCTGGTGCCCTCCACAACTAAGATTGAAGGACAACAACTTGACTTGGTGCTGATGGGTCCTGGAAAAACACTGTTCCCTTCCCCAATTCCTCAGCACTGTTCCCCTCCCCAGTTTCCCAATAAAAATCTTCAAAAAAAGAAGGAGTAGCAGGAGCCAAATGCATGGGGCGTCCTGTAATTACCTCAAAAGGCGAAAGCCTTTGAGTTGCAAAATAGATCTGACATTAAAGAGGACCAAAGATAATGCTTTCGGCCAACATATTTGGAGAGTTACTGCAGATTTTGCTAATTGAATCTTAATAATATTCAACTTAAACCTGAGGATTGGGCCAGCCGAGTGGCGCATTGGTTAAGAGCTGGCAGCACCCAGGTTCAGATCCCACATACGAGGGCAAGTGACACTGCCCTCTACAGCTAAGATGGTGAACAACAGCTCCATCTGGAGCTGGGCTGCCATGAGTCGCTGGCGAGAGCGTAGGCTGCAGCCCCTGCTGCAGTGGCCTGCCATAAGCTACCATGAGTGGCTGGCAGCCAGCATGAGCAACTGGCAGCTGGCGTGGGCTGCCAAGAGCCTCTTGTGAGTGGCCATCCAGTGGCCAGCGACCGATCTGCCTAATCCAGGAAGAGCACAATGATAATACCAACGTGGGCCAGTGAAGCGATGTCTTCCACAACTAGACTGAAGAACAAAAAGATAGCAACTTGTCTGTTCCCCTCCCTCCATTCCCCCATCGCTGTTCCCCTCCCCCAATTTCCCAAGGAAAAAAAAAACCCTGAGGATTGAGGGTGTTAAGCACAGTGAAAAGGTAAAACTGGCCAAGTAGCAGAAACTGTTTTAGCACCTGACCAGCAAAACGGGCTCCTCGATCACTGGGCAGTTCCAGTGGAGCTCCTGAGTAGGAATAACCTTCTCTAACAGGACTTTAGCCACTTTAGAGGCATTAACTTGTCTCCAATGGAAAGCTTCAGTCCAGTGAGATCACATATATGTCATGACTAAAACATTTATATCCATGAGATGAGGCATTCCACTCAGTTTTAGCACTATTTTAGAGCTATTTTTGTCCCATTTGGGTTTTTTTTTTTGATTTTTTTAGGGCAGTGTCACTGGCCCTCATATGTGGGATCCGAACCGGGGCCGCTGGCTTCCCAAGCCAGCACTTAACCACCGCGCCACTCGGCTGGCCCCCATTTGGTTTTAAGAAAATTAAGTTCGGGAATCTCGAAAGTGCCCCACAGTGGCCACTGATTATCTGAATGACTTTTAGTCAGATTTGTCCCTTTAGTTAAATATGTGCATGGAAATGGCCTGTGACTTATAACCGTGGACTCGGCCAGGGTCTCTGGCAGAGGAATGAACGGTCTTGAAATGTTTAGATAGCTGACATCCCATTTGTCAGAATCTTTTCTCTAGAGTAAAAAGCCCAAGACAATTTACAACAGCTTGAGCAACCTACAAGTCAGCCAGCCTCCTCTAGAAGAGTCTGAGCACACAGAACCAGGCCAAAGACTAAAATTCAGTTCTAGGAAAATAACCAACCCTGAGAGTGTTGTTATAGGCTGAGTTGAGTGGCACTCCTCTCAATGAGATGACACAGTCTAATTCTGGGCCAAACTGACTAATTTCCGTAGAAATAACCTCTGTCCCCAAAGGGCTCTTTAGCCCAAAACTATCTTTGTCCAAAGAAATCATGCTGGCATTCCAAATCGAGTACTTACAGATAACAGACAAACAGGCAAGGGGATTTTTAACAACAATAACAAAAAAAACTCTAAACAATTTCCAAATAAAGCCCAGAGAGCTTCAAAATACAAAAAGCAGAAGTTCAATTCCTGGAGAAGACTTATCCTAAGCTCCCAAAATTGGAGAGCAAGCTGGGAGCCAAAGTGGCTCTATGTGGGGTGTCAGCACCTGGATGCTTACCTGCCATGAATCTGTCAGGGTTGTTCTCTGGAATCCCAGATGACCCCCAAAAATGTTGGCTGAAAAATAATATCAACTAGGTGTTTCATCACCAAAATGGATTTTTCTGAGAAAAAGTAAGGTTTACAACCCAGTGAATGCAGACATGGTAAGCCACTTGAACACACACGACCATGTTAAATACATGCATGAACATTGCCTAACAGACTCCATTCCCAGCTGTGGACCCTTTAGTGGCCTATAAACGGGTTTCAGCCCCTCTTCAGCCACTGTCTGAGAGTCCATAGAGAACACTGACTCAAACAATCACCCATTGTGAGAAAGCCTGTGTGGAGGTCCAGATTTCTAGAGGAGACGTTCCAGCACTCCATTGGAGGAAGAAAAAAAAATGAATGATTTTGGATGAATTGAACAGGGTAAGAAAAACAGTTTGATTTTACTTACATCATCTCTCCACTAAGATGGTACAATTTAGGGCCAAGAGAGATCTTGAGAGCACTGCATTGTAAGCTAACATGACTTGGGGGAGGGGAGAAGTGGGGACAGTGGATCCTACTATCACAGTTTCTATCAAGACGCCTGCCAAGGGGCCGGCTGAGTGGCTCTGTTGGTTAAGAGTTGGCTTGGAGTGCGAGCACTGAGCAATAGGGCCGCCGGTTTGATTCCCATATGGGCCAGTGAATGCTGTGCCCTAGCTGAGCTGTCACTGAGCTGCCAACAGGTGTCAGCATGGCTCAGCTGGTGTAACAACAAGATTGCCTGTTCAATGGTGGGTTGTGCCCACCCGCAACTAAAGATTGAGCTGAGTTGCTGCCTGGATGGCTCAGAGGAGCAGAATGTGTGCTCTTTTTTTTTTTTTAAGAGGGCAGTGTCACCAGCCCTCATATGTGGGATCCGAACCCAGGCCGCTGGCATCCAAAGCCAGCTCTTAACCACTGCGCCACTCGGCCGGCCCCGAGCGTGTACTCTTAACAACACTGGTTCGACTCCCACATGGAATGGTGGCAACGCCCATCCACAACTAAGACTGAACACAGCACCTTGAGCTTAGAGGCCAGGAGCTGCCAACAGGAAGCCAGATGGCAACTGGTGCCCTCCACAATGAAGATTGAAGAATAACAACTTGGCTGATCCCCTCTCCCAATTCCCCAACACTGTTCCTCTCCCTCAATTTCCCAGTTAAAAAAAAAAAAATCTCAAAAAAAAAAAAAAAAAAGGAAGCCTGCCAACAAGCCACTGGGAATTCCTCACCCATGGATTCCTCCAACTGGCCCATAGATACCCCCAGGGCTCTACATACCTCACCCACACACCTCACCCACCCTGTCCCAGCTCTCTGTGTGCACAGATGGGTGATGAACACATGCAAAAATTGGCAGAATCTGCAGGCCAGGGAGAGACCACAAACTTGAGCTTTAGTGCCTGCCACCTTTAAGGGGGAAACAGAAAGGCTGTCCACATTTGACCTAGTGTTTACAGGATCCAGAGAAGGCTAACAAAGTTAAGAATTCTGCCACCAGAGAGAGCAAAAAGCATGGAGCAGGTATACCCATAGAAGGTTCTAGATAGCCTCAGAATCTCTAGCAGGGCTGATGGAAGTTATCTCTATCCTGAAGGAAGTTAGTAAAGACTGGAAGAGCTGACTGCTACTTCAAATATAAAGATAGCAATGAAAACTTCAAATAACGTGAAAAATAAAGGTAATATGACACCACCAAAGGATCACAATAATCTTCCACTAACCAAACCAAAAGACAGGGAGATCTGCAATTTAGCTGATAAAGATTCAAAATAACTGTTCTAAGGAAACAATAAGCTATAAGAAATCAGGCAATTCAATGAAATCAGGAAAAGCCTATACAAACAAAATAAGTTTAACAAAGAAATAGAAATCAGTTAAAAGAACCAAACAGAAATTCTGAAACTGAAGAATATAAAGAGTGAAATGAAAAATGCAGTAGAGAGCATCCACAGTAGGCCTAATCAAACAAACAAAAAAAAACGTGAGTTGGAGACAGGAACTTTGAACATATCAAGCCAGAGAACAAAGAAAAAGAATGAAAAAAAAGTGAAGAAAGCCTACATGATCTATAGGATATCATCAAAAGAACAAATTTGTAAATTCTTAGAATTGCAGAGCAAAAGAAAGGAAGAGGGGAGCAGAGAGCTTATTTAAAGATAATAATGGCTGACAACTTCCCAAATCTGGGCAGATATTTGGATATCCAAGTAAATGACATTCATAGATTACCAAACAAAATCAACTTGAAGAAATCCTCTCCAAGACACATTATAATAGAACTGTCAAAAACCAAAGACAGAATCTTAAAAACAACAGGAGAAAAAAGCTTGTGACTGGGGAAAGACCCGCCCCGGAGTGCGTCGCTTGTGCTGGAAACAAGTGGAAGAAGATGGCGCTCACCAGCTTTTTACCTGCACCTACACAGCTATCTCAGGACCAGCTTGAGGATGAAGAAAAGGCGAGATCCCAGAGATCACAGCAGACCTCCCTGGTCTCCTCCCGGAGAGAGCCTCCCCCCGTACAGGTACCAGAAAGGCTGGATACCTCGGTTATTAGATGATTTTCGAGATGGAGGTGCTTTTCCAGAGATCCATGTGGCCCAGTATCCACTGGATATGAGACAAAAGAAAAAAAATGTCAAATGCCCTGGCCATTCAGGTGGATGCTGAAGGAAAAATCAAATATGATGCGATTGCTTAACAACGACAGTTAAAAGACAAGGTTATTTACAGCAAGTACACTGACCTGGTTCCCAAGGAAGTCATGAATGCAGATGACCCAGACCTGCAAAGACCTGATGAAGAAGCTATTAAAGAGATAACAGAAAAGATGAGGGTAGCCTTAGAAAAATCTGTATCACAGAAGGTTGCTGCAGCCATGCCAGTTCAAGCAGCTGATAAACTGACTCCTGCTCAGTATATCCGATACACACCATCTCAGCTAGGAGTGGCTTTCAACTCAGGAGTAAAACAGAGGGTTATTCGGATGGTGGAAATGCAGAAAGATCCAATGGAGCCTCCAAGGTTCAAGATTAATAAGAAAATACCCTGAGAACCACCTTCTCCTCCTGCACCTGTCATGCATTCTCCTAGCCGAAAGATGACTTGTGAAGGAACAAGAGTGGAAGATTCTTCCTTGTATTTCAAACTGGAAAAAAATGCAAAGGGTTATACAATTCCATTAGCCAAATGCCTGGCTGCTGATGGAAGAGGACTGCAGACAGTTCATATCAATGAAAATTTTGCCAAACTGGCTGAAGCCCTCTACATTGCTGATCAGAAGGCTCCTGAAGCTGTGGAAATGGGTGATCAAGTAGAGAGAAAGATGATGCAGAAAGAAAAGGAGAAACATGAAGAGAAACTGAGAGAGATGGCCCAGAGAGCCAGGGAGAGAAGAGCTGGGATCAAAACCCATGTGGAAAAAGGATGGAGAGGCATGTGAGAGGGACGAAATCCGGCATGACAGGTGGAAGGAGAGATAGCACGACCGGAACCTTTCCAGGGCAGCTCCTGATAAGAGGTCAAAACTACAGAGAAATGAAAATCGAGACATCAGCAAGGTCATTGCCCTTGGTGTGCCCAATCCTTGGACTTCCAATGAAGTTCAGTATGACCAGAGGCTCTTCAACCAATCCAAGGGTATGGACAGTGGTTTCGCAGGGAGAGAAGATGAAATTTACAATGTTTATGATCAAGCCTGGAGAGGTGGTAAAGATATGGCCCAGAATGTTTACAGGCCCAGTAAAAATCTGGACAAGGACATGTATGGTGATGACCTAGAAGCCAGAATAAAGACCAACAGATTTGTTCCTGATAAGGCGTTTTCTGGTTCAGACCATAGGCAAAGAGGTTGGGAAGGACCAGTTCAGTTTGAGGAAGATCCTTTTGGTTTGGACAAGTTTTTGGAAGAAGCCAAACAGCACGGTGGCTCTAAAAGACCCTCAGATAGCAGCCGCCCCAAGGAACATGAGCATGAAGGCAAGAAGAGGAGGAAGGAGTAGACAGGCCTCTCTATAACCCTTATCCATAACCCTAATGACACAGCTCCTGTGGGGGAACACTTTCTAAATGGCCAGGATAAAAACCAAATCTGAGGGGCTGGCCTAGTGGCTCAGTTGGTTAAGAGCTCGCTCAAGAGTGTGAGCTGAGCTCTGAGCAACAGCGGTTCGATACCAGCCTGAGCTGAGTTGCCATTAAGCTGCCAACAAGTGGCAGGATGGCTCAGCTAAAAAAAAAGACAAATCTGGGTGTCAGACCCCAGTGCTACTTTTTATTATGGGAGAAAGGGGGATGGATAATTCTACTTTGAACTATTTCGGTTTTTTTAAAGAGTGGGTTGTGTTTGTGCTTCTCCCACTTTTAGCATTTACATACTGCCCTGCACATGAAATTAAGACCACTTCCTTTTGTGTGACCTTAGTACTTTGGGGTTAATACTTTGTGTAAGAATGACTGTTTATGGATAAAGTGACCCCAAACACAATGAGAAGGATGTTCCCGTGTTGGAACTGTCCTGCCAAATGATGTTTTCCCCTATTTGTTCTGTTTGAATTTGGAGTGGGGAGAGGAAGCTCTTGCTTGGTGCAACTATTTGTTTCAAATAAAAACATTTAGAAAAAAAAAAAAAAAAAAGCTTGTGACTTATTAGGGAACCTCCATAAGTCTTTCAGAGGATTTCTCAGCAGAAACCTTACAGATCAGGGGAGAGTGGTAAGATATATTAAAGTGCTGACAAAACAAAAAACAAAACAAAGCAAAACCTATCAATCTAGAATACATTACCCAGAAAATCTATCTTTCAGAAATGAAGGAGACAGATTTTCCCAAGCAAACAAAATTTGAGGGAGTTTATTACCACTAGACCTGTCTTACAAGAAGTGCTGAAAGGAGCCTTCAAGCTGAAATGAAAGGACACTAATTAGTAACATGAAGACCTATAAATATACAACACACTGGTAAAGGTAAGTATACAGTAAAATTCAGGATACTCTAATACTGTAATATGGTGAAAAGTTAACCACTTAACTCCTGTATAAAGGTTAACAAGAGTATTAAAAATTAGCTATAATAAATTTTTTAATGAGTACACAATAAAAAAGAGGTAAATTGTGACATCAAAACTATAAAAGAGGGGGAGTAAAAGGGTAGAGTTTTTGTATGTGATTGAAGGTGTTAAAGCATAAAAATAGACTTATGTCTATAAGATGTTTTATGTAAGTCTTGTGGTAACCACTATGCAAAAACCTACAAAAGATAAAGAGAAGGGAATCAAAGCATACTAATATGGAAAATCAATCCACAGAGGAAGGCAGCCAGAGATAAAATAACAAGGGAACTACAAAACAGATAGAAAAAGATTAATAAAATGGCACTAGTAAGTCCTTACTTATCAATAATTACTCTAAATATAAAAGGGTTGAATCATCTAATCAGAAGACATATGAGTAGAGTGGATTGATGGATTTTAAAAAGAAAGAAAAACAAGACCCAACTACTACATGCTGCCTACAAGAGACTTATTTCAGCTTTAAGAACTCACATAGACTCAAAGTGAAGGGATGGAAAAAGATATTCCATGCAAATGAAAGCCAAAAGAGAGCAGGGATAGGTATACTTTTATAATGATAAAGGGGTCAATTCATCAAGAAGATGTAACAGTCACAAATATATAGGCATCCAACATCAGAGCACCTAAATATATTAAACAAATACCTAACAGATCTTAAGGGAAAATAGACAATACAATAATAGTAGAAGACTTCAATACCCACTTTCAACAATGAATAAATCATCCAGAGAGAAAATCAATGCGGAAACACTGGACTAAACCATACTTTAGACCAAATGAACCTGTTATTAAACTCAAGGGGTTCACCGCTTGGGGTGTTCCATTTAAGAATGAGACATAGTTGTTATTCAGTAGTAATTTTATTTACTTGAAGCAAGTAAAGGAAACGGGATTCACATCCAAAGCTCTGTCTTCCCAAAGAGAGCCTTAGTCATTGCTTATATACACTATTTGGTTAATTACACGTTGGTTTCTTCTTTATAGTTGGCTATACTTATCAGGTTGAGTTCCTGTCAAGTTCATCCTGTTTACAGCTGCATCTCCAAATACTGTGCTACATTTTAACATTTAGCAAGAATAGCATTTAGTAAGAATCACCCAGACCTCGAGACCCTTGTCCTGTCTAACAGACCTAACAGACATATACAGAATATTCCACCTAACAGCAGCAGAATATACATTCTTCTTAAGTGCACATGAAACATTCTCCAGGGTAAATCATATAATAGGTCACAAAACAATTCTTAGCAAATTTAAGAAGACTGAAGTCATATCAAGTATCTTTTCTGACCACAATGGTATGAAACTAAAAATCAGTAATAGGAGGAAAGCTGGAAATTTCACAAATATGTGCAAAATAAGCAACATACACCTGAACAACAAATGGGTCAAAAAAGAATAAAAAGGGGCTGGCTGAGTGGCGCGGTGGTTAAGAGCTGGCTTGGGACTCCAGTGGCCCCAGCACAGCCCTCAAAAAAAAAGATAAAAAGTAACTTTAGGGGCCGGCTCAGTGGCGCGTTGCTTAGGAGCTGGCTTGGTACGCCAGCTCTGAGCAGTGGGGCCCCAGTTCAGATCACACATATGAGGGCTAGTGACACTGCCCTCTATTGCTAAGGTGGTGAACAACAGCTCCACCTGGTTGCCTCTATAGCTAAGATGGCCAGCGACGGTGCTGCTACAGCCTCTGCTGTAGTGGGCTGCCATAGGCTACAGTGAGTGGCTGGCAGCTAGCATGAGCTGACAAGAGCTGCTTTGAGTGGCCATTCAGAGGCCGACAACCAATCTGCCTCACCCGGGAAGAGTGTATTGATAATACCAACATGGGCCAGTGAAGCAACGTCCTCCACAACTAGACTGAAGAACAAAAAAAAAGGACCCCAACTTGTCTGTTCCCCTTCCTCTATTCCCCAATGCTGTTCCCCTTTCCCAAATCCCCAACAAAATCTTTTGAAAAAATTTAAAAATAACTTTAAACAAAGTGAAAACACAACATAACAAAACCTATGGGATACTGCAAAGGCAGTTTAAAAGGCAAGTTCATAGAGGTAAACTCCTATTTTAAGAAAAAAGAAAGACCAATAATTTTGGATTTTAATATTTGGGGAATGCTTCATTATTCTCCCAGAGAAAAAAACGCCATTAGAAGACATTAGATGGGGGAGGCCGGGTGGCTCGGTTAGAGCGTGAGCTCTGAGCAACAGGGTTGCCAGTTCAATTCCCAAATAGGCCAGTGAGTTGCATCCTCCACAACTAGACTGAAGACAATGACTTGAGTTAAGGTACAGCTGAGCTGCCGGTGGGCAACAAGATGGCTCAGTTGGTTAGAGCACATGCTCTTAATAATCAGGTTGCCAGTTCAATTCTCGCATGGGATGGTGGGCTGCGCCCTGTGCAACTAACTTGAAAACTGCGACTGGACTTGGAGCTGAGCTGTGCCCACCACAACTAAGATTGAAGGACAACAACTTGACTTGGAGCTGATGGGTCCTGGGAAAAACACAATATTCCCCTTCCCCAATTCCCCAACACTGTTCCCTTCCCCACTTCCCTAATAAAATCTGAAACAACAACAACAAAAAAGACTGCATCATGAAGAAATAGAAAAATCTGAACAAACCAATAACAAATTAAATCAGTAATCAAAAACCTCTCAAAAAGAAAAGTCCAGGACCAGATGGCTTCCCTATTGAACTCTACCAAACATTTAAAGAATTAACATCAATCTTGAACTTTTCCAAAAAAATTAAAGAGGAAGGAATAATCCCAAACTCATTTTATTTTATTTTTTTATTTTTTTATTTTTTCCAAACTCATTTTATAAGGCCAGCATTATCATGATACTAAAGCCAGATAAGGACACTACAAGAAAATTACAGACAAATATCCCTGATAAATATACATGCAAAATTTCTCAACGTAACACTAGCAAACTCAATTCAAAAGTACATTAAAAGGATCATCATACACCATGATTAAGTGGGATTTATCCTAGGGATGCAAAGATGCTTCAACATATGCAAATCAATAAATGTGATACATCATCACATTAGTAGAGTGAAAGATAAAAATCCTATGATCATCTTGATAGATGCACAAAAGCATTTGAAAAAAAAATCCTTTCATTTAAAACACTCAACAAATTGAGTATAACTGCAGGAGAAGATGGCGGTCTCCACAGGAGTTAAAGTTCCTCGTAATTTTCACTTGTTGGAAGAACTTGAAGGACAAAAAGGAGTAGGCAATGGTATGTTTAGCTGGGGCCTGGAAGATGATGACGATATGACACTTACAAGGTGAACAGGCATGATTATTGGGCCACCAAGGACAAATTATGAAAACAGAATATATAGCCTGAAAGTAGAATGTGGACCTAAATACCCAGAAGCTCCTCCATCAGTTAGATTTGTAACCAAAATTAATATGAATGGAATAAATAATTCCAGTGGAATGGTGGATGCACAGAGCATACCAGTGTTAACAAAATGGCGAAATTCATATAGGATTAAAGTTGTACTCCAAGAGCTAAGACGTCTAATGATGTCCAAAGAAAATATGAAGCTTCCACAGCCACCAGAAGGACAAACATACAATTAATTTTTTGGTCTCAAACTTGTCTTAAATCAACAATCTTCTACTCATGTTAATATCTTGAATAAATATCACAATGCAGAATACCTACACATTAAGTAAAAGAATTCCAGCTGTTAAACACGACTTGAACATTTGTAAGAATATATTTAATATACGTACACCTATTATGTTTTCAGGTAACAGGAGGAAAAATGCAACACAATTTTTTTTTAAGGCACTGTCTTTTAAACATAAACCTGGCGTATTCAAAATAGAATTAAGGCTTACAAAATGAACGTATGGTGAGAAGTGTCAGATAGCTGTGGAAGCATGTGTGTTTCTAAAAAGTAAAAATCTCAAGAAAGAAAAAGAAATGGCATGCTTTATCTCTCTTAGGGAAAGAGTTTTCATTTTAAATTGTCTAAAGTAGCAGGTACAATGAATATTGTCACAAATTGTTTTAATTTTTGAAGCAGTGTGGGTGCTGACTACTAGTAGTATCAAAATATGTCCAGAATTGTTTTGTATTTTTTTTTGAGGGCAGTGTCACTGGCCCTCATATGTGAGACCCGAACCAGGGCCACTGGCTTCCCAAGCCAGCGCTTAACCTCCGTTCCACTCGGCCGGCCCTGTCCAGAATTGTTTTGATACTTGTATTTATAATTTTAAAAATGTAGTGAGGGAAGGTCAAAAAAAATAAAATAAAACAAATTGGGTATAGAAGGAACAGACTTCAACATAATAAGGGCCATATATGACAGACTCACAGCCAATATCATACGCAACAGCAAAAGGTTGAAAGTTTTCCCTCTAATATTAGTAACAAGACAAAGGTGCCCATTATTACCACTCCTATTTAATATAGTACTGGAAGTCCTAGTCAGAAAAATCAGGCAAGAAAAAGAAATAAAAGGCATCCAAATCAGAAAGAAAGAAGTAAAATATAATTGGATATTGTACAGTGAAAATCCTAAAAACTTCACCAGAAAACGGTTAGAACTAATCAATGAATTCAGTAAAGTTGCAGAATACAAAATCAACGTACAGAAATCAATTTAATTTCTATATATTAACAACAAATTATCTAAAAAAGAAATAAAGAAAGCAATCCCATCCACAATGGCATCCAAAACAATAAAATGCTGGTCATTACACTCTAACGCCAGCACCACCTCTAGCTGACTGAATGACAGCTGAAGAGATGGGCTTAGTAAAGAGGCCTCTATACCATAGTTCATACAAGCCGACTACTCCAAAATTGACTGGTGGTGAAGTATCAAAGAGGCAACTGGCTACACAAAACACACACAGCAGTTCACCCTCTACTGGAGGAATAAAAAAAACACCTCACTGTTATAGGCCTGGTACTGTGGCACTCTGTGAAATTAAACGTTATCAGAAGTCTAAAATTCCCTTCCAGCATTTGTTGCAAGAAAATGCTCAGGACTTCAAAACAGACCTGTGCTTTCAGAGCACAGCTACTGCTGCTTTGCAGGAGGCAAGTGTGGCCTATCTGGTTGGTCTTTTTGAAGGCACCAACCTGTGTGAAATCCATGCCAAATGTCTAACAATTATGCTGAAAGACACCAGTTAGCATGCCATATATGCGGAGATGTGCTGAACAATCCACTATGATGGGAACCATTTCATTATTTTAAAAAAACTTTTTTTCATCTTCCTGTTATTGGTAGTTCTGAATGTTAGATATTTTTCCCCATGGGGTCAAAAGGTACTTAAGTAGATGGTTGCAAGTGGAAAAATAGGGCACAGAAATCAGGTATTAAAAGTTTTCCCAGGGCTGGCCGAGTGGCACGGTAGTTAAGAGCTGGCTTGGGACGCCAGCGGCCCCGGTTCAGATCCCACATATGAGGCCCAGTGACACTGCTCTCTACAGCTAAGATGGTGAACAACAGCTCTACCTGGAGCTGGGCTGCTGTGAGTCCCTGGGGACAGCATAGCTGCAGCCCCTGCTGCAGTGGGCTGCCATAGCCTACAGTGAGTGGCCAGCAGCCAGTGTGAGCGGCTGGCAGCCGGTGTGAGCTTCCAAGAGCCTATGTGAGCAGCCATCCAGAGGCCAGCAACCAATCTGTCTCACCCGAGAAGAGTGCAATGATGATACCAACATGGGCCAGTGAAGCATTGTTCTCCACAACTAGACTGAAGAACAAAAGGACAGTAACATGTCTGTTCCCCTTCCCTGATTCTTCAATAAAATCTTTAAAAAAAAAAAGTTTTTCCATTTTCATTTGTGTGTGAATTTCTAATATAAAGCATTAATGCAAGTCAAAATGTTTCAATGAACAAGACTCAGCAGTTTCACTTCATAACAATTATAAATAAACCTGTTAAATTTTTCTAAACAATGCCAGCATTTCGATTTTTATTTTTTTTTAAAAGTAAATTTCTTTCTGATGGCAACAAAATGGAGTTTGTGGCATTTTTATCATACAGTAGATTCCACCCATTCACTGTACTTCTTTTTTTTTTTTTTTAAGATTTTTATTGGGGAATTGGGGGAGGGGAACAGACAAGTTTCTGTCCTTTTGTTCTTCAGTCTAGTTGTGGAGGATTTTGCTTCACTGGTCCATGTTGGTATTATCATTGTGCTCTTCCCGGGTGAGGCAGATCGGTCACCTGGCCTCGGACAGCGGCTCACAGTGGCTCATGGCGGTTCTTGGCAGCTCACTCCCGCTGCCAGGTACTCACGCTGGCTGCCGGCCACTCACTGTAGCTTATGGCAGCTCACTGCAGCAGGGGCTGCAGCCTACACGGTTACCAGGACTCACGCAGCCCAGCTCCAGGTAGAGCTGTTGTTCACCATCTTAGCTGTAGAGGGCAGTGTCACTTGCCCTCATATGTGGGATCCGAAGCTGGGCGCTGCTGCTCAGACATGGTGTCCCAAGCCAGCTCTAACCAACGTGCCACGTGGCTGGCCCTATACTTCTTTAACTCTACTGTCCTACATGTAAGTACCATACATGTTTTTGTTTTGTTTTGTTTTGTTTTGTTTTTGAGGGCGGTGTCACTGGCCCTCATATGTGGGACCCGAACCAGGGCTGCTGGTGTCCCAAGCCAGCTCTTAACCACCGCGCCACTCGGCCGGCCCACATGTTTTTAATGTTAGTCATCTGTGCTATTCCTGTAAGTTTGCTATTTAAATACATTAAACTATAAAAAATATAATGAAATACTTAGGAATAAATTTAAGGAGGTGAAAGAGCTGTACACTGAAAACTACACGACATTGATGAAAGAAATTAAAGAAGTCACAAAGAAATGAAAAGATATCCCATGTTTAGGTATTGGAAGAATATTGTTAAAATGTTCATACTACCCAAAAAGCCATCTATAGATTCAATGCAATCCCTATCAAGATTCCAATGACATTTTTAAAGAATAAAAAAAAAAATCCTAAAATGTACATGGATCCACAAAAGATCCTGAATAGCCAAATCAGTCCTGAGAAAGCAGAGCAAAGTTTCCTGATTTCAAAAACATTTCCTGATTTAAAACTATATTACAAAGCTATCATAATTAAAACAAAATGTTACAGTCATAAACACAGACACATAGACCAAGAGCCCAGAAATAAACCCACACATATTATTTGACAAGGGAGCCAAGAAAACTCAGTGGAGGAAAATCTTTTCAATAAGTGGTGCTGGGGATATTGGATATGCACATGCAAACTAATGAAACCAGATCCTTGTCTTACACCACTCACAAAAATTAACTCAAAATGGATTAAAAACTTAAATGTAAGACCTGAAAACATAAAACATAGTCTGTAACCTCCTTGATGTAGGTCTTGGTGATTTTTTGAATCTGACACCAAAAGCAAAAGCAACAAAAGCAAGATTAAAAATGGGACCACATCAAGCTAAAAAGGTTTTGTACAGTGAAGGAAACCATCAACAAAATGAAAGCCTACTGAGTAGGAGAAGATATTTGCAAATAATACATCTAATAAGGGGTTAATAGCCATAATGTATAAGGAACTCATACACCTTAACATGAAAAAGTTTTTAAATGGGCAGAAGACCTGAATAAACATTTCTCCAAAGAGGACATACATGGACAACAGATGTATAAAGAAATGATCAACATCACTAATCACTAGAGAAATGCAAATAAAAACCACAGGGAGATACCACCTCACTCCAGTCAGAATGGCTATCATCAATAAATCAACAAGTGTTGGTGAGGATGTGGAGAAAAGGGACCTCTTGTGCACTGTTGGTGGGATTGCAAATTGGTGCAACCACTATGGAAAATAGTATGGGGTTCCTCAAAAAATTAAAAATAGAACTACCTTATGATCCAGCAGTTCCACTTCTGGAATATATCCAAAGGAAACAAAAACACTATGTCAAAGAGATATCTGCACCCCCACATACATAGCAGCATTATTCACAGTAGCCAAGACATGAAAACAACCTAAATGTCCATTGACTGATGAATGAATAAAGAAGTCGTGGTATATATGTGCAGTGGGATATTATTCGGCCATAAAAAAGAAGGAAATCCTGTCATTTGCAACAAAATGGATGGAACCTTGAGGGCATTATTCTAAATTAACAATGCTGTATGGTATATTTGAAAGCTAAGAGAGTAAATCCTAAGAGTTCTCATTACAATATAGAAAACTTTTTTGTCTTGGGCGGGCTGAGTGGCACGTTGGTTAAGAGCTGGCTTGGGATGCCAGCGGCCCCGGTTCGGATCCCACATATGAGGGCCAGTGACACTGCCCTTACAGCTAAGATGGTGAACAACAGCTCCCCCTGGAGCTGGGCTGCTGTGAGTCCCCGGGATGGCTCGCTGCAGCCCCTACTGCAATGGGTTGCCATAGGCTACATTGAGTGTCTGGCAACCAGTGTGAGCAGCTGGCAGCCGGTGTGAGCTGCCAAAAGCCACCATGAGCGGCCATCCAGAGGCCGGCAACCAATCTGCCTCACCCGAGAAGAGCGCAATGATGATAGCAACATAGGCCAGTGAAGCAACATCCTCCACAACTAGGCTGAAGAACAAAAGGACAGCAACTTGTCTGTTCCCCTTCCCGGTTCCCCAACGCTGTTCCCTTCCCCCAATTTCCCAATTAAATATTTTTTAAAAAGAAAAATTTTTTGTCTTTTCTTTTTTTCTATCTGTATGAGATGATGGATGTTAACTAAACTTACTGTGGTAATCATTTCACAACATATGTAAGTAAAGTCATTATATTATGCTGTACAACTTTAACTTCTGCAGCTCAAGCAGTGGCCACGCGGGGGCAGCAATGGACAGGTCTAAAAGGCAGCCTGGTGTTAATGGTGCCTGCTGGGCAGCCCTAAAGCTTTCCAAGCCAAGACCTCTGCTCCTTTTACCACCTGCTCCACCCATCCAGTGGCGGTGCCCGCCAGCACAATAGCAAGTGGAAATTATGCAAAAGCTAAATTAGATCAGTCCTTATTTTACGCTGAATTCCACATTGCACCCACCTCACTGGAGCTAAAAACCTCCCTTCCCCGTGGCCCCTAAAGTCCCACGCGATCTACCCCATACACACCCTCCTCACTTCCCTGCCTTCGTCTCCTCCCACTTTCTCCCTCACGTCCTCTGCTCCAGCCACACGAGCCTTCTAGTGCCTCAAGTCAAACAAAGTCAGGACAGTGTCTGGGTTTGGGGGCAGCTTTGGTGTCTAGAAAAATCCATCTTTATAGTTACTTTGTAAATGTATAGTCCATTTAAATTATACCTTGAGAAACACAGTTTCACTTCAGCCTTTAGTTCCAGTTACAGCTAATATGTTACTTTTACACCTGGCAGAGTTGACCATCACCTTCCAAGAGGCCACTGACTCCACATTTGGGTCCACTTAGACTGAAGTAGTGGGTTGAAATCGCTTAAACATTGTAGGTGGCACTTGTTAAATGATATATTTTATTCTTTAATCTTGTTAAGTGCCTCCACCCAGCAAACCCTTCTGAGGTCCTTAGCAGTTATTATAAATTTGAAAAGTAAACATATAAATAGGAGGCAATGTGTTCCTTTAAACATTCTGGTACTGCTCCTAAACTCAGCCAAATTATTGTATACTTTTCAACTTAAAGTTACAAGCCTGAAATCAATTAATCATCTCTTGAAGGAGACACAAAACTCTGGTACGCTTGTTCCCTCCAAAGTGGTGGCAGGAGTAGTTGGGGGACTAGAGTAGAGGGAGGCTTCTCACTGTAAACTATTTGGGATTTTTAAAACTGAAATTACAAGGCGGGCCGGGGTGGGGGAGAGTTCAACTTTGTACAATTTTCTTTCATTAAAAAGAAAACATATACCTGAAGCAATTAGAACCAAATGTTAACATTAGCTTCTTCATGTGGTGGTACCAGGGATGTTTTAGGGATATCTTCTGTGCTTTCTGGTTTGTTAGTTTGTTTTGAATTTAGGTAAAATACATATACCATAAAATTTACTATCTTTCCCATTTTTAAGCATCCACTTCAGTGGCATTAAGTGCATTCACATTGTCGCGCAATCATCACCACCATCCATCTCCAGAACTTTCTCACCTTCCTAAACTGAAACTCTGTCCCCATTAAACACTCACTCCCCTCCCCGCCCCCAGCTCCTGTCACCACCACCTACTTTCTGTCTCTATGGATCTGACTCTTCTAGGGACCTCATATAAGGGGAATCTCATAGATCTTTGTGTCTGGTTATTTCACTTAACATAATGTCCTCGGGGTTCATCCATATTACAACATTTGTCAGAATCTTGTCTGTGTTTTTCAAGTTAACACATTGTTTGTGGGAAACGAGTAAACTCGTCATATCGCTCAAATGCCCGCATACAATGTGTTAAATTTAAAAATACAAAAGCATGTGTACATGATTTAAATAAATGAGACCTTTTACAGGGCCTACAATAAACGGCAAATACCTGTGGGGTCTCAGCTTTCTCCCTCTGGTTATGTAGAAAGTTCTGAATGCACTTTTCTCCCTCTCTTCTCCCTCTCTTCACCCTCACGTAAATGGAGTCCTCACCTGTTGGTTTTCTGTGGCAGTAAATAAGGATTTAGCTCACAACCTCCCTTTCCTTTCACCTGTCTCCTCAGGCCAGTGTAGATCCTGCTTAAGTTCCTCTGTTGGCCATCTTTGAAATTTTTCAATAAAACACTTTCACCTTTACTTCTTCTTCTGCCAACGAAAATTCTTTTGACTGTTCCATCTGGGTAATATGGAAAGTGTTTTTAAGACACTTTCTATAGGCCAGGCATTCCTCAGTATTTCTACATAGATTAACTAGTTTAATACTCACAAAAACCACATCAGATTTCAAATAGATGCCCTTACTCTTCCCATTTTAGGGATGGAAAACCTAGGCCCAGAAAGGGTAAGCCACTTGCTCCATGTCACAGTGCTTTGCCATGGCAGAGCCTGAGCTGCCTCTGGTAACTTTTGTTTTTTGTTTTGAATTACACCAGGAATGAGTAAATTATTTCCTTAATGGCTATCACTGAGGTTTATTAGAGCTCAGCCAGGATACACTTAACAGTTGTATGTAAATTTTACATCAAAGAATTGCAAACAACTATTAAAATATAGTTAATGGTATGAGCACTGAAGTGTTGAGAGGAAAGAGTGCAGATGTCTGTGACGTACTAAAATAGGAAAAAAGTAAGATGGATGGATAAATAGACATTAAAGCAAATATATTCAAATGTTAATTGCAATATCTAGGAGCGAGTATGTGAGTGTCACTGTACAATTCTTTCAACTTTGCTATATGTTTGAAGTATTTCAGAATAAATGCTGGGATGTCTGTCCTTAACTTCCCACAGGAAAATCTATCTTCTCCCACCTGGACAAGCAAGTGGTCCCTCAGATTCAATGCATCCGCACTTGGGTTTATCTATGAGTACTTCCCCACAAAATGGTTCCTCTCCCTGAGTGTCCTTCTTGGAGTGGGTTCTGATTCACCAGGCCTGAAAGCTAGGAGTTCCCAGTGACCATTGATTTATCTTAGGGTGACCAACTGTCCTCCCAGTTTACCCAAGATGGAGAGGGATCCTGGGATGTGGGACTTTGCTAAAATCAGGAAAGGACCTGGGTAAACTGGAATTAGTTGGTTCCCTATCATTTCTGGCTCTTAAACATGTTCAGTTTATCCAAACTGTCACTACCCTAGACTATAATAATAATAATAATGCACATGATAGTGACGGTCAGAATAATCATAAGCAGTGGCAGCTAGCTTATAGCGAGTGATTGCTATGGGAAAGGTCTTATTCTGCACGTTCTATGTGTGGCAAGTCTTTCGATCCACACGGCAGTCTATATTGAACAACTGTAACATCATCCATGTTAAAGGTGAAGAAATAAGGCACAGAGAGGTAAAGTCCCTAGTCAACAGTCACACAGCTAAATAACAGCTGAGGAGCTGCAATCCAAACCCAGGCAGACAGCTGCAGAACACCTAGGCTCCGCCACCTTTGAACAGCCACCCGGAATGCCAAATGACTATTTAGGTAAATATCATTTTCCGGATTACAAAAATATTACTCGCTTATAATTTGTAAAGATGAATTCTATAAAGAAATCAACAAAGGGAATTTTCCAGAATGCTGGGTGAGAAGCGGAGGAGCGGTGGCTGCCTGAGGTGTGCACAGCAACGTACTCCTTCCCACTCCCCCGCACCGGCCTCGGCTCTCTCACGGGCTGTCAAAAATGGTGAAAGATACCACTTACTATGATGTTTTGGGGTCAAACCCAATGCCACCCAGGAAGAATTGAAAAAGGCTTACAGGAAACTGGCCTTGAAGTACCACCCTG
The DNA here is from genome assembly GCA_033961575.1 of Aselliscus stoliczkanus. Taxonomy (NCBI): domain Eukaryota; kingdom Metazoa; phylum Chordata; class Mammalia; order Chiroptera; family Hipposideridae; genus Aselliscus; species Aselliscus stoliczkanus. Next base: position 9,519,750 of record CM066735.1, on the reverse strand, counting down.
ATAAGAATCCAAATGAAGGAGAAAAGTTTAAACAGATATCTCAAGCTTATGAAGTGCTCTCTGATGCAAAGAAAAGGGAATTATATGACAAAGGAGGAGAACATGTAATTAAAGAAGGTGGAGCAGGTGGTGGTTTTGGCTGCCCCATGGACGTCTTTGACATGTTTTTTGGAGGGGTAGGAAGGATGCAGAGAAAAAGAAGAGGTAAAAATGTTGTGCATCAGCTCTTAGTAACCTTAGAAGATTTATATAATGGTACAACAAGAAAACTAGCTCTGCAAAAGAATGTGATTTGTAACAAATGTGAAGGCCGAGGTGGTAAGAAAGGAGCAGTAGAGTGCTATCCCAATTGCCAAGGTACTGGGATGCAAATAAGAATTCATCAGATAGGACCTGGAATGGTTCAGCAAATTCAGTCTGTGTGCATGGAGTGCCAGGGCCATGGGGAATGGATCGGTCCTAAAGATAGATGTAAAAGCTGCAATGGAAGGAAGATAGTTCAAGAGAAGATTCTAGAAGTTTATATTGACAAAGGCATGAAAGATGGCCAGAACATAACAGTCCATGGTGAAGGAGACCAAGAACCAGGACTGGAGCCCGGAGATATTATCATCGTTTTAGATTAGAAAGACCATGCTGTTTTTACTCGACGAGAAGACCTTTTCATGTGTATGGACATACAGCTGGGTGAAGCATTGTGTGGCTTTCAAAAGCCAATATCTACTCTTGACAACCGAACCATAATCATCATCTCTCATCCAGGTCAGATTGTCAAGCATGGGGATATCAAGTGTGTGCTAAATGAAGACATGCCAATTTATTGTAGACCATATGAAAAGGGTCATCTAATCATCAAATTTAAGGTAAACTTTCCTGAGAATGGCTTTCTCTCTCCTGATAAACTCTTTGCTTGAAAACCTCCTACCCGAAAGGAAGAAAGTAGAAAAGACTAATGAAATAGACCAGATAGAACTGGTAGACTTTGATCCAAATCAAGAAAGATGGCGCCATCACAATGGAGAAGCATATGAGGATGATGACCATCATCCCAGGGGTGGTGTCCAGTGTCAGACCTCTTAATGGGGCCAGTGAGGAACACTCACTGCTGGCATTTTAAATGCAGTAGTGAAGGACTGGAATCATAATATGCTCGCTACTTGCTATTGTTTTTGTTTTAATATTCAACTATAGTAGTGTTTTAAAAGTTAAATGAAGAATAAACTCAAATATAAAAGCTCTGGGCCGGCCAAGCTTTTGGTGGTTAAGAGCTGGCTTGGGACGCCAGTGGCCCTGGTTTGGATCCCACATATGAGGGCCAGTGACACTGCCCTCAAAAAATTAAATTAAATTAAATTAAAAATAATAGGGCCGGCCGAGTGGCGCGGTGGTTAAGCGCTGGCTTGGGAAGCCAGTGGCCCCAGTTCAGTCCCACATGTGAGGGCCAGTGACACTGCCCTCAAAAAAAATAAATAAATAAATAATAATAATAATAATAATAATAATAATAAAAGCTCTGACTTTGCCCTGTATGTATGATGACTTCAGTGTGCGAGATAAGTTTAATACCTGTAAAAACTAAAAAAAAATTTCCTCTAGCATTTGTTAGGCCATACATACTTTGTAGTTAAGTTCAGTTATGTACATGAATTAGCTTAGACTGAAATGCTAGGCATATGTATTGACTTCAGTGTATGACCCTTAATTGTTATGGGTCATGAAGTTAAAACTCTGTATTTAACTGGCAAAGAACTTAATTTGTAAAGAAGTGTTAGTCTTTATAGTTGTATTAAGTGGGTTTCATTGTGATGCTTCTGCATTTATTCTACTGCCTCAACTGTTACTTGAAGATGGCATGCTATATTATTTAGTCTGACGTATCGGTGACAGAAATGATACCTTTCTAAAGAAGCATTTTAAAATCTGCTTCTTGGGCCGGCTGAGTGACGCGGTGGTTAAGCGCTGGCTTGGGAGGACCCGGGTTCAGGTCCCACATGTGAGGGCCAGTGACACTGCCCTCAAAAAAAATAAAATAAAATAAAATAAAATCTGCTTCTTGTTTATAATCTGCTTCTTGAGGGCTTGTACTTACAGAACTGCATTCCCTTCTACTGTGCCATCTTTTTATTTATTTTTTTTTTTAAGATTTTATTGGGGAATTGGGGGAGGGGAGCAGCATTGGGGAATCAGGGAAGGAGAACAGACAAGTTGCTGTCTTTTTGTTCTTCAGTCTAGTTGCAGAGGACCTTGCTTCACTGGCCCATGTTGTTATCATCATCAGGCTCTTCCCGGATGAGGCAGATGGGTCGCCGGCCTCTGGATGTCGCTCACCGCGGCGATTGGCAGCTCACGCTGGCTGCCGGCTGCTCACGCTGGCTGCAGGCCACTCACTGTAGCCTATGGCAGCCCACTGCAGCAGGGGCTGCAGCCTACACTGTTGCCGGGGCTTGTGCAGCCCAGCTGCGGCTGGAGCTGTTGTTCACCATCTTAGCTGTAGAGGGAAGTGTCACTGGCCCTCACATGTGGGATATGAACCGGGGCTGCTGGCGTCCCAAACAAGCTCTTAACCAATGTGCCACTCAGCCGGCCCCTGTGCCATCTTTTTAAAAATACATACAACTATATGAAAGAAAAAAAAAAAGAAGGAAGTCCATAAAGTATAAAGTAATCATTTCCTATAGCAACACTCCCCAGAGGATACCACTCTTCACCTGGTTCCTGTTGGCACCAGAATTTCTTCTTGATGTATAGCAATCAAGCACTGGTAGTTTGTTTTGTTTATTTATTTATTTATTTATTTATTTATTTATTTATTTATTTATGATTTTGTTGGGGGATTGGAGGAGGGGAACAGTGTTGGGGAATTGGGAGAGGGGACCAGCCAAGTTGTTGTTCAGTCTTCGTTGTGGAGGCCACCAGTCACCATCTGGCTTCCCGTCGGCAGCTGGTGGCCTCTAAGCTCAAGGGGCTGTGTTCAATCTTAGCTGCGGGTGGGTGTAGCCACCATTCCATGTGGCAGCCTTGTTAAGAGCACACACTCTATCCACAGAGTCATCGGGGCAGCAGCTCAGCTCAAGGTGCTGAGTTCAGTCTTAGTTGCAAGTGGGCGTAGCCACCTTCGAACAGGCAATCTTGTTGTTACACCAGCTGAGCCATCCTGCCACCTGATGGTAGCTCAGCAACAGCTCAGCTGGGGCGCAGCATTCACTGGCCCATGTGGGAATTGAACCAGTGGCCCTGTTGCTCAGAGCTCTTGCTCCTAAGCCAACTCTTAACCAACTGAGTCACAAAGCCAGCTCCACTTGTAGTTTTATATCAAGATATAGAGTGATTGGGGCAGCTGGTTGACTCAGGTGGTTAGAGCGCAGGTTCATAACACCAAGGTTGCCAGTTTGATTCCCACATGGGCCAGTGAGCTGCACCCTCCACAACTAAATTGAAAACAACGACTTGACTTGGAGCTAATGGGTCCTGGAAAAACACACTGTTCTCCAATAAAGTTTATAAAAAAATATACATATAGCGTGATAGAGATAGATAGATAGATAGATAGATAGATAGATAGATAGATAGATAGATATAAGGATAGAGAGAAGTAGAGAGATGTAGGTAGGTAGAGACAGATGAGAGATAGATAAATGGATAGATATATAATAGATAGATGATATGGGTCTGCTTTGTCTTACTCTTTTCCACACTGATCTTGTAAAAACATATCTTGGACCCCATCCCCCTCCAAGCCTGTTACCCTCCAGATCAAGTCCTTACTCCACAATTTCAGGCCATTGTTCCTATGGCCCCTTTAACCTCTGTTCCCCACCTCCTGATACTGTCCACTCGCCTCCCACCTCAGGCTCTCCTCACACCACAAGCACCAGTCTGGTGCCAACCTCCCTTCACTGACCCATGCTTGTCAGAAGTAATGTTAGCCCCATGCCCCATCTGCTCCCATTGAGTGTATTGGTTGTCCACTCAGACCTGGTTTCATGGGAACTCTTGGTGGGGAAGCGGGGGGAGGGTGTTTAACAACAGTAGAGGCTAGGGAGTTGGGTGATGGGGAGGGGTGCCAATTGTGTCAGGGTGTCAGGGTGTCTGAGGAGGTGGCATTTAAGCCAATTACTTCCTGACAGGAAGATGAGGGAGGAATGTGGTCCAGTGGAGGGCACAGCAAGTGCAAAGGCCCTGAGGTGGGAATTAGCTGTACTCAGTGTAACTTGAGCACTGTGACCAGGGTGTGAGAGAGATGCAGAATCTAATCAGGAGTGACTGAAGTATCTCCAAGAGTTGTGTCTGGGTCAGATTATCAACACTACCACCAACAATGTTAGAATTGGAACCAGCTGTAGGGAGTGGGTGGGATAAGCTGGGGGTGGGGGGCAGGGAATCTGCACATTCAGACCTGAAGGAAGAGGGGTCCTGAAGGGGCACCTCTTCACTCCATCATCCCCCAAATAATTCCTGAGCAACAACCTGTGTGCTCTGGATTCTAGATGCCAGAGAAACAAAGCAGGGAACAAGGCCCAGAAAGTTCCTGGCCCCTTGGAGCTCACTCTGGTGGCAAGACAGACCAAAACAAGATAAACAGGTGTGTGGTCTGCCAAGTCAGGATAAGGGCAACAGAGCAAACTGCTGCAGGAGAGGGCGTCAGAATGGGGTGGAGGGGTGCATTTTCAATAAATTAAAGAAACACAAATACAATGGGAAGGGAGCCACGGGTTGGGGTGGGGAGGGTAATCTGGAGAAGGAAAAACTTTTAGGCAGGTGGAACAGCAAGTGCCAAGGCCCTGAGGTCAGAGCATGACCCTATTCCAGGAAGGGTAAGAAGGCCAGAGGAGTGGTAAAAGCAAGAAGAGGGGAGTGGGAGCACGGCATGCAGACACCAAAGGAAGAACTCAACCAAGGGATTGACGTTGCTCTTGGGAAGCAAGGCAGGATTGGAGAGGAAGGGAGTCTCTGAGCCAAATTCTGATCCACTGTCACAGAAAATCAGCAGAACATGGCTCCCCTGGGCAAATGGAGGGAGAAGAGCTTATTTAGAACCCCAGAGGTGAGCAAACAGATCTAGCCAAGAATCCACAAGCTTCATCACACACTCTGTACAAAGTCTTATTTATTTTAGTCATGTGGACATGCTTTTGTGATTTTTAATTTAAAAAACATTAACACTTTAAAAACTTATAAAATGGTATTACTAGTATCCCATTTTTCTGAAGACAAATGTAGGCATAGAAAAATCAACAGAAAAAAAAGTAATGGATAGTGACTCTCTAGGCAAGTGTCATCGTTTTCTTTTTGCTTTTCAGTATGTTCCAACTTTTCATGTATTACAATCAGATAATATACTTTTGTGTGATCTTAAAAACAATACAGAAAGCATAGAAGATTATCCCTAAAACACCCCTGTACCCATCACTTGAAGAAGCAAATGTTAACATTTGGTCCTAATTGCTTCTGATAGTTTCTTTTTTCCTTTTTTTGTGAAAGAAAACAGTAGGGATAAAGTTGAAGCCCATTTCCCAACCCCCCCAACTTGTCCCCAAGCCCCAGTTCCATCCCCCATCCCCACCCCTGTGTCCCCAGAAAACAAACCCTGACCTGAATCTGAAGTGAGGTCTGTGTTTCCTGTTTACATTTGACTAAAGATATATCAAGAGGAAGTGTGCATTTGTTCTGCTGGCAAAATAACTAACAGGGTTTTTAAAGCAAAACTTCAAACAGCACATAAATTATAAAATAGAAAGAGAATGCCCCACCCTATCCCCAAAGAAAGGCGAATGATTAACAGCTAGAAAATAAATTTCTCTAGAATGTCAGCCCCAGCAGGGTGGGATTTCCTTCTGTCCTGTACACGGCTGCGTCAGCCAGTACCAGGCTTACGGTACAGTGAGTGATCAGAACATCTTGAATACATTTTTCAATTTCTTGCATCCTGCCCATTTTCAAAGTAAACTATTTTAATTGGGAATAATTTTAGATTTATGGAAAAGTTGCCAAAAACAGTGCAAGGAGCTCCATTATAGTCTGCCCATTCTATGGCTAATATCTTCTAGAACCATGATCCACTTGCAACTATGAAGAAATTATGTATCTTGGTTGTGCTACAATTCATGAAACTCCAGGCTTTATTTGGGTGTCACCAGTTTTTGCACCAATGCCCCTTTTCTGACCCAGGATCCCACATTTCATCGTGTCCTCCTGTCTGTTGGGTCTCATCCAGTCTGTGACAGTTCCTCAAACTTTTTTTCTTTTTCATAACTGAGATAATTTTGCAGAGCACTGATCATCAGGTCTTCTGTAGATTATCTCTCAATTTGGGAGTACCTGGTACCATTCTTCTCATCAGTCACCCATGGTTACTGGTTACTGGAAGAAACCCACAGAGGTGAGGTGCCCTTCTCACTACATTATGTCAGGGCCAGGTGATATTAAAGAGATATACCACTATAACGTTAGCCTGGACATCTGGTTGAGCTGGTGTCTGCCAGGTATCTCCACTATAAAGTTCCCATCTTTTGCTTTTCCATACTTTATTCATTGGATGAGAGTCAATAACTCTTTTGAGCCTGGTTCACACTCAAAAGGAAGCAGGAAGGATTGAGTTCTAGCTTTTGGAAGAGGCTCTCGATTTACATAATTTAGAATTCTAAGGAAGGCTTGACTCTTTTGCCCTCACACCCATTTTAAAGACCAGGAAACTGAGGTTGAAGACGACAGACTTCCCCACTAGAGGGTGGCCCAGCTGAGGGTGAGGCCCCACCCAGAGCGGGATCGGGGCTGTGGTGCCCAAGTGTGAAGGCAGGTGGCGACTCTGGGCCTCTGTGGGGGAAAAGAGAAAAATCCGTCCCGGAGCCCCCCTGCCGGGCCCCAATCTTTCGGTCTGGGCAGCCCTCTGAGGTGTGTTACCCTGTTTTACAGATGCGCTGCCTGCGTCCTGGAGGCGGAGGCGGAGGCGTGGCGGCGCTGGGTGGACGAACAGGATTCCCGGGCGCAGCCAGCCAGGCCAGGTGCCGAAAGCTGGGCCCCAGAGGTCACCTGGGCCGGCCCCGGGCCCGCGGGCAGGGCTAATGGGCCACTGCACCTGAAAGTCCCGCAACCCACGACTACCAGCACCCCGCACTTCTGCAGCTCAGCTCCCAGGGCGCCTGCCCTTGACCTTAACCACCGGTCGGGCCCCGTTGGCCATAGGTGAGACCTGCTCCACGGGAGTAGATGCGGGTGGGCCACGTTCCGGGGGAGGGGTCTCCGCCTGTCCTCGTGACCCACTTCCTGTTTGTCTGGGCTGCAGGAGTGAGAGGAACAAACAGCCAGCCCGTGCTGGGTGACCCAGGCGTTGAATGAGGGGCTCCCATCCCCTTTGGCAAGGGACTGTAGGGATCAGAGCATGAGTGTGCAAGGGATGAATCAGGGAGGGAGGAGGGAGGCAGGGAGGTGAGGCCACAAGTACAGGGGCCCCATTGCCCGGGCACTTGTCCACCTGTCGTCAATGGGCTGGGATCATTTGGAGAGTCTGTAGGCAACTGCTGAGGGTATGAGGGTCAAAAGTTTGTGGTCACATGGTGTGTCATCAGCTGTCTCCTGCCTGGGTTCCTTCTGTAGGAATGGGGGTGGGGAAGAGAGGAAGGTGTGGGCAGGACTTCCTGGAAAAGGGAGACCCTGCTGTCTGGGAGAGGGGGTGACCCTGGGACACATACTCAGATGTTGTCAAACACACCACACACACCATACACACATCTCACGTTAGAGATACAATGTAGACACACAACACCACCCAGGCACAAAATGGACGGACACAGAAATCATCATCCCACACAGTTTCAGTTGACAATTCAGGCGTGCATCACAGATACGACATGGGCCTTGCCAGCTCAGTGTACACATCTACACAGGACTCCCAGGCACAGCAGACATGTGACCCAGGCAGGCACACTCGGCTATACACAGAAAGCGACTCAGACACACCCAGATACAAGCTGACAAACATCCTCAGAAAACACAGACACACAAGATGTGTGTCTGGCTGGGACAAACACAGCATGTGCAGATAACGGGCACCTCGGGCCAACAACACAAACAAGCTCATGCGGGCAGAAAGAGCCTTTGGGGGTGAGTGGGGCTGCATGTGTGTGCCAAACCCTCACCCCCAATCCATTGTTCAGCCCTGGGGAACTCCAAGGCTCACATGATCCAAGGGGAGGGCTTCTGAAACAATCCTCGGAGAAACTGCATCATCCTCACTAATGATCCATTTCCGCCCCAGAGAATAAAGGCTCAGTGACCATCGCCAGTTCTGTACTGGAGCTCACCTGCCTCTTGAAGGGCCCAGCTGACTGACTGGCTTGTGCCTCTGCCAGGGTGAGTGCTGGGCCCATGATGGGAGGACAAAATTGACCTGCATGACCACCCTTCCTGGCCCCTGGCTAGACCGTGCCTGCCCCACTCACCCTCCCTGCCAGCTCTTTCCCTGAAGTCCTGGGAACTAGGTCCCCCTACCCCAAGGGTTTCTTGCTGGGCCAGAGCAGGGCAAGTGGGAGTCTCAAGAGTCTACTGCCCACATCTCAGCCCCGGGCCCCCAGACACTTGTCTTTCTCCTCCCAGATGGACACAAGGACCGTGCTGCTCATCCTGCAAGCCTCACTGGTGCTCCCCCTGGCTGACAGTACTGCCCCCATCCTGCGCTTTGTGGCTGTGGGTGACTGGGGAGGGGTCCCCAATGCCCCTTTCTACACAGCCCGGGAAACGGCCAATGCCAAGGAGATTGCCAGGACGGCAAAGATCCTGGGCACAGACTTCATCCTATCTCTGGGGGACAATTTCTACTTCACTGGTGTGCAGGATGCCAACGACAAGAGGTTCCAGGTGTGTGCCACTGGAGTGGGTGGGAGGGAGCGGGACGTGTGCAGAAGCCATTCTACTTTTTGACTCTGAAGAAGGCAGAGGGAAGCTGACACTTGTGGGGACCTAGAGCACTCAATGTCTCTCTTGTCCCCAGCTCCTGCCTTGGGGGCAGCATCAGGGTAGCTGCTTGACCCTCAGATGGGGGGGTGCCCTTTCTGTCCACTGCAGGAGACTTTTGAGGATGTGTTCTCTGCCCCCTCCCTCCGCAATGTGCCCTGGTATGTGCTGGCTGGCAACCATGACCATCTGGGCAACATCTCAGCACAGATAGCCTATTCCAGGATCTCCAAACGCTGGTAAGTCTGACCCCCACCCACTCCCTACACCTCGTTCAGGTGGACAGAGGAGCCCATTGGCCTGAGCTTGACCCTGGGGCCTCTCCACCCAACATGTGTGTCTGCCGTCTCTATCCCTCCACAGGAACTTCCCCAGCCCTTACTACCGCCTGCACTTCAAGATCCCACGGTCCAATGTGACCGTGGCCATCTTCATGCTGGACACGGTGACACTCTGTGGAAACTCAGATGATTTCCTCAGCCGACAGCCACAGAGGCCCCGTGATGCACAGATGGCTCGCACGCAGCTGTCCTGGCTCAAGAAGCAGCTGGCAGCGGCCAAGGAGGACTACGTGCTGGTGGCTGGCCACTACCCGGTGTGGTCCATTGCCGAGCACGGGCCCACCCACTGCCTGGTCCACCACCTGCTACCACTGCTGGCCACTTACAAGGTCACTGCCTACCTGTGTGGCCATGACCACAACCTGCAGGTGAGAGGCCTGCAAGCGGGATGGGGTGGGGAGCTAGGTAAGGGGTCCCCACCCCAGTTGATGTGCCACATAGCACATTGGCGGTCTCCCAACTGTTACTGTACCTCAAACTCTATGCTCTTTAACCAAGAAGACAACCCAAAGTTCCCAAAAAGCCATCATAATAGCTACCAGTTGCCAATAGCTCACTCAGCGCAGACTTGTGAAGTAGGATCAATATACTCTTACAGATGAGGAAACTGAGGCCCAGAGGGCGTTTATGTTCCATGCCCAAGGTGACTCTGTGGCCAGGGACCACTTAAGACCCTAGATTCAAGACAGGGCACAAAGCCTGTGGTCGACCTCACTGAGGGGCTGGAGGCCACTGACCCTGGGTCCTCTGTCCACAGTATCTTCAGGATGAAAACGGAATGGGCTACATACTGAGTGGGGCTGGGAACTTCATGGACCCCTCAAGGAGGCACTTTCGCAAGGTTCCCAGTGGCTACTTGCGTTTCCACTATGGGGTTGAGAACTCACTTGGTGGCTTCGCCTATGTGGAAGTCAGCCCCAAAGAGATGAGCATCACTTACATTGAGGCCTCTGGCAAGTCCCTCTTCAAGACCAGACTGCCAAGGCGAGCCAGGCTTGAGCATTTGTGAGGGGCCTGAGGCAGAGGGGCTTCCCGGCTGGGGAGTGGGGCCCTGCTGGGACCCTGCCCCTTGGCCGCTTTCTCAGGGGACTGTGGTCCTGCTGAGCAGGAAGAAGAACCACAGATGCTCCTGAACCCAACGTCCTTCTGTCACTGGCAAATATTCAATAAAAGAATAGATGCAAGACTGAACGTGTGTCACGAGTGTTCCTTTCCTCACGTCTCTGGCGAGATGTATCACCTGGGTTTGAGAGTGGCTCCCCCTCTTGCTGGCCTGTACCTCCATCTCTTACTCCATCCACAGCCAACTGGCCCCATACATGGATACAATTTTAAGTAAAGACCAAACAGGAAAAAGGGTACAACACAAAGCAAGCCTTCCTCTCCCATGCCCACCTCCCTAGGGGCAGCCACCACCATCATTTTCTTTCCTTCCACAATTGATGCCTCTGTAATAACCCCCACACACACACACACACTTCTATACAAAGCAGCACAATAGCCACATAGTTCTGCATGTGTTCTTTCTAGTTAACCACAACTCTTGTCTCTACTTAACCACAACTCAACTGTTCCTAACAGAACATTCATTTTGTTAATTTCAACATGGAGTTGTTAATATGGTCATTCGGCTCAAAAATCTAAAGTTTCACCTTTCTAGGTGAAATCTTTTATCCCCTCCTTTTTTTTACCTCCCCCTCTCCTAAAAAGAAATAACATTTTATAAATGCTTGTTTCCTTCTAGTATCTATGCAAATAAAAGCAAATGTGATCTTTTTTCTCCCCTTTCTCACTGATCCTCACCTTGCTTTTCTTTTTAACAGCTTTCCTGAGGTGTAATTAATACATTGAAAGCATATAGTTCTGTCAGCTTTGACAAAGATACAAACCCACTATCACAATCAAGGTATACTCATGTCTTGTGCCCCCAAAGGTGCCCTCTGCACTTTCCTATTCCTGCCTCTTATACCTAGAGATCTGCCCACCAGCTCTCGGTGATTCCTGGCTCTTTCTTTGGCTACAGAGTCCCCACCGTATGCCTAACCCATTGCCTATCTCCTGAGGGTTGCCAGGAGTACTTCCAATAATTTTGCTATCTTTAAAAAATACTGCAGGGCAGGCCGAGTGGCATGTTGGTTAAGAGTTGGCTTGGGACGCCAGCTCTGAGCAGCAGGGCCTGGTTTGGATCCCACATGGGCTAGTGAAGCTGCGCCCTCCACAGCTAAGATGGCAAACAACAGCTTTACCTGGAGCTGGACTGCCATGAGTCACTGGTGAAGGCATAGGCTGCAACCCCTGCTGCAATGGGCTGCCCTGAGCTACCAGAGTGGCTGGTAGCCAGTGTGAGCGGCTGGCAGCTGGCGTGAGCTGCTGTGAGCGGCCATCCAGTGGCCAGTGAGTGACTGCCTCACCCGGGAAGAGCTCAATGACGATACCAACATGGGCCAGTGAAGCAACGTCCTCTATAGCTAGACTGATGAACAAAAGGACAGCAACTTGGGCCAGCTGAGTGGCGTGGCACAGTGGTTAAGTGCTGGCTTGGGAAGCCAGTGGCCCCAGTTCGGGTCCCACATATGAGGGCCAGTGACACTGCCCTCAAAAAAAAAAAAAAAAAAGACAGCAACTTGTCTGTTCCCCTTCCCTGATTCCCCAACGCTGTTCCCCTCCTGCAATTTCCCAATAAAATCTTTAAAAAAAAAATACTACGGGCCGGCTGAGTGGCCCATTGGTTAAGTGCTGGCTTGGGATACCAGCGGCCCCGGTTCGGGTCCCACATATGAGGGCCAGTGACACTGCCTTAAAAAAAAAAAATATTTCGGCCGAGTGGTGTGGTGGTTAAGCGCTGGCCTTGGAAGCCAGCGGCCCCGGTTCGGTCCCACATATGAGGGCCAGTGACACTGCCCTCAAAAAAATAAAATAAAATAAAATAAAATAAAATAAAATAAAATAAAATAAAATAAAATACTGCAATAAATGACCCTGTACCTGCTTCCTCGTGGGCAGCTATATTTGTGGGATAAACAAGACACATTTCCAAGAGTAGGACTGCCTTCCTTTTTCACAGCCTATGTCACTGGTTCCTTGCTGGGGCCCACTGAAATCATCTCCAATCTTCCCCTTTTCGCAACATAGCTACAGTGGGCATCCCTGGACCTACACTTTTGTACATGTGTGCAAGTACTAATATATACGTAGGAAAAACTTCCAGAAGTGGGATTATTTCAGGGCCCCTTCCTTATGATGAATGCTGAAAACAGTGTGAATCCTGAGCTGAAAGCTGCAGGGAAGCCCATTTATACCCTCTAGGGAGAGTTAAGCAACACCCACCCACACACTGCCCTGCCCAAACCACCCGGCACAAGGCAAGTCACAGAAACTTCTCCCTTGGCCCGCCCTGAAGTGCTACTTCAGCTGCTACAGGGCAGTCTACTAGCTCAGCTGAATGAGATGAAATGACAACCCGGACAAAATGTGACGGAGGTTATTGCTGGGGAGAGTAACTTGGTGGAAATGGCACCTTCCATTCACTACTTTAGAGATGTCGATAGTGTTGAATTTGTTACAAGATACATGTGTTACTGTTAAAGCAAAGCTATCTTACCAAAATGTCAGCCCTGAATTCCTTCCAGATGATGTTATCTGGCTGGTATTACTACCAGCCAAGCTTTATGCCAAAAAAACACCATCACTTCTAATTCTGACCCATGAGGCAAGGGCCATAATCATCCTTGCCTCTCAAAGGACATTATAGAAACTGGACAGATTAAGTGCCCAGAGTCATGCCCAGGAGTGGCAGACCCTCAGTCTTAACCCCGGTTGTCAAGGCAACTCACAGCCACCCAGCTTCTTCCCACTGACTCAGAGGCTCTGGGCAGGCAGAGGTCTGAATCAGAGATCAGCCCAATTTCTCCATTTGCAGGGCCCAGAGCTTGGAATTAGCCCAACGTCCTGTTCACAGGGCCCAGACGGTGGAAAGGAGAAGTGACGCATCAAAGCTGACACAGGGAATGAGTGGTAGGGAGGGGGACTGACCCCCTCCTCCACAATGGCCAGGCGCTTGTACCAAGCACCAAGGACCAAGTCCTGTTCCAGATAGCTGAGGACACAAGAATCACCAAAAAAATAAGGCAGGGTGGACACTCTCCCTCAGAGTGCTTCTGTCCATCTCAGGGGATGACACCAATGAGCACATAGCCATTGCTAAAAGGATGCTTTCTGAACTGCAAGGAACAACATGACAGAGTTCCTCAAGACCAGTCATAGGGACTCACCTCTTCTCACTCTTCCTAAGGAACATATCTGATTCAGCATCACAGATATCATGTCCCCACTGCACTTCTCACACCAGATGCTGGGACGGTCACCAGCACCCTCATGCAGCAAGCACACTGTCACCAGGGAGTCAGGCCACACCCACCTCCTCAACAACTTCCAAGGCCAAGAATCATGAATAAGAAGGTGAGAGACCTGTCTTACTAAACAGCAAAATGCACTGTCATCAAAAAAGCATGACACTGGCTCTGGGGAAATGTCCAGAGGAATCCAGAAACAACCTCAAGAACACATGAGAACATCATGTAGTTTGAAGGTGGCATTGCAACTTCACGGAAAAGATCATTTGCCTTGTCAATTTGCCCAGAAAAAGACAAGAGCCAGAATCCTACTTCCAACCACGTAATTGAATAACTTCCAGAGAGATCACATAGTTCAGTATAAAAATAAAATAGAAGTTGAAAAATAAACATCCCCACGAAAATCTGAATGAGATGGTTCTTAGTAGCTCTATTCATCATTGACCCCAAACAGGAAACAATCAGCATGTCTATCACTAGTTGAAAGAATAAACAAGCTGATATATCCTCATCATGGAATACAACTCAATGAGAGAAAAAAAGAACAAACTACTAATAGACACAATCTGAACCAGTCTCGAAAGTAGTACGCTGAATAAAAGAGACCAAACTCAAAAGGCTACAGATTGTATGATTCTGTTTATGTGACTTTCTGAAAGATACAAAGCTATAGGAACTAATAACAGATCAATTGGTGCCAGGGGATGGGGGTGGGGAAGGAATTGACAACAAAGACACATGAGGAAACTTCTTGGGGTGTTCACTATCTTGATTGTATGATGGTTTAATAATAGATTCATGCATGTCAAGACATAAAATTTCATAGTTTAAATACATACAGTTTATTGTCTGTAGATTATATCTCAATAAAGCTGTGAAGGAAGGGAGGGAGGGAGGAAGGACTAAAGTGACAGCAGTCTCCAGCAAATATAGGATTGCCCATATACCGTGGCAGAGTCGCACTATGAATTGCAGTAACTACTAAAATAAGGGTTATCTGTACGTGTATGTATATTAACCATTAAGTGAAAATAGCAAGTTGCAAGGCAACGTGCATAGTATGAACCCATCCTGTGTGTGTGCTCAAGTTTGTACCAACACGGGGCTGGGGGGGGGGGGGCGAGGGCAGTCCTCCAGGAAGGCACTTCCAAGAGTAACACTGCCCCCTAATGGAAATTTTGTAGATAGGTCTATTTGACGTCTCATTACAAGTTTGTTATTTTCCTGAACACCTTATAAAACAGCTCACCAGTGACCAAACTCCTGCCAACATCAACAGTCAATTATCTTCCTTGATCTTACCTCAAACTCCTAGCCACATAAGACAGCTGACCACTCTCCACGTTTTGAAATACCTTTTTCTGGCGGCTTTCAAGAGAGGAAACACACTTCTTTCTCCTCCTACTTCACTGTCCTGTCCAGCCTCTTGCTGTCTTCTCCTCCTAACCTCTAAGGTTGAGGAGCTCCTGTCTCTTTAGCCCTCTTCTTTTGCTATACTTTGCCTTTCAGCCCTGAAACCAGGTGGCTTCCTCTGGCCCCAACGCTTCCGATAATCTCCATATAGGTGCAACTCTGAAAATCAAATCTAGGTCTTTCTCCTGAGCTCCAGACTCCATTGCCAAAGGCCTGTTCCATACCTTCCTTTGCTTGTCTCAAGCTTATCCAAAACACAACCCTTGACTTCTCCAAATCATCTCGCTGGGCCCGCCTCATCTGAGTAAAAAGCAGAACCCAGGGCTCCACAGTAGGAGTCATCCTTGACTCTCCTCTCTCCTTCACTCCATCATAAATCCTACAGGTGCTACTTCTACCTGTGTAACTCCTACTTAGGCTTTGGATTTCAACTTGAGCATCAGCCTTCCCTAACCTCTCAGACTAGTTTGGCAACCCTCTCCATCATCATATGCTTTCAGATATCCACACACTCTCCTCTGCTGCACTAAAGATTGTAGTAATTGATCCTTAGTGTTTATGTCCAGACTCTTCACTAAACTGTGGGAATTGAGGAGCCTTGTCCCCTCCCCAGCCAGTGCCTACCTATAAAACCTCTGCTATTAGAACCTCAGCAACTCAAAGTGTGGTCCGCGGACCAGCAGCATGGGTGTCATTGTGAAGCTAGTTGGAAAAGCACACAGGCCCCACTCCCCAACCTAACGCATCAGTCCTGAATTGTAATAAGATCCGCAGGTTCTTATGAAAGTTTGAGAGAGCGAAACTCCCGCGAGGTCACCCCCCCTCACCGCTCCCGGAATGGGAGTACGCATGCGCCTAGAGTTGCTGGAGGAGGCGGGACTGCTCGCTGGGTGGTCCCGGCCGCAGGTGGGCGGGACGTGTGGGGAGGAGAGGTGGTTCCGCTTCCGCCGAGAGCCGGAAGTCGCTGTCTCTCGGGTGAACGAAGCTGTCCCAACGAGGGAAGGCGAGTGTAGGTGCCTTTGCGCGGGCAGGCGATGGAACCGGGTGGGGCTGGGTGGTCTTCGACTCAGGGGCGCTCACGGGGTCTTGGAGGAGGAGCCGAGGGCCTCGGGCTTGGGGGGACAGCCCGTCGAGGAGCTTGACTCCCCTAGATCCCAGCCAGCTAAGCGCGGCTGCTCGTTTGCCTGGCTCCTGCAGGAGGCGACGCCAGAGTCTTGGTGAACCTGAAGGTACCGCCCACCCACTACCTCGTGAGTTACGACAGGATCTGGGGCCGACCCCTCTTCCATCCCAACCGTGGCGCACTTGGACTTAAGTCGCCACTGAAAGGTGGAGGCCCCTGGAGCTTTCTATGCTGACCAGACCTCTTTTTGGGGTGGGGGTGGGGAGACTGTAGTCACCGGGTAAAATGAGATTCTGGGGCCCATCTGTAACTTCTGATTCAGAAGACTCGTGTATTCATACAACAAGTAGTTATTGAGCGCTTAATGCACACCGGGCACTATGTGTGTTGGGGCTTTAGCAGTGGGCAAATCATGCCCCGCCCCTCCGGAACTGACGTCCCAGTGCGGGGAGATCTGGGGTGAGGGTCAGAAATCAGCGTTTAATGAGCACGCCCAGGAGATTATGTTGCAGGTGGTATCCAGGGCCAGACTTTGGGGGAAAAAAACAAAACAGTGCCCCGGGAAGTGAGAGCATGGACTATAGAACTGACTATATACATCTTACTAAAGCCTACAAAGTCTTGTGGGGTCAACTGCTGCTTCTGTCGCATCTCATACCCATCTCCCCATTGTTCACTGAGCTTCAGCTGTATCAGTCTTCTTTCTCTTTCTTAAGAAAAGCTTCTTCTGCTTCAGAGCCTTTGCAGGTGCTGTTCCCTCTGTTTGGACTACCATGCATGGTGCCTTCTCTCATCATTCAGCTTAAATTACTTACCCAGAGGGTCTTCCCTTGCCACCCTTATCTGCCATAGCACCATTCTGGAAGTGTTTACCTAGCCCTCGTATTAACCTCATAGGACTAATCAATATTTTTGAAATGATTTTGCTTATTAGTCAACTTGTTAAGGATCTGTCTTCATCCACTAGAATATGTTTCACAAAGGCAGATACCTTGCTTACCTCGATTGCAGCGTTACTGTAGTTTAGTGTAGGGCCTGGCATTCATTTATTCATTCATTTACTCAGTAAATATTTGCTGAGTGCCAGTTCTGTGCCACGAGCAGCCGCTCTAAGCTCGGAGGATACAAAGAAAAGAAAAAAATCCCTGCCCCTCATGGAATTTACATTTGGAGTCTGTTGTGGGTAGGGGCGGGGGGGGGGGCGGGAGTTGGAGATGCAGGGAGACCAAGGAGGAGGCTGTTATGATAATCCCGGCCAGAGATGACTGGGACTCCAGACTCAGACCAGGGCACTGGCCCTGGAGGTGGTGAAAAGTGGTCAGATTCTGAAAGTGTTTTAGGGGTAGAACAGCAGGATGAGGGTCAGATAGGGGTGTCAGAGAGAGAAAAGAATCGAGAATGAGTCTAAGGTTTTTGGAAAGATGGATTTACTATCTACTGAAATGGGGACGACTGCGAGAGAGCAGGTTGAAGTGTCAGGAGTTTGGTTTTGAACAGTTTACATTTAAACGTTTGTGAGCATCAGGTGGAGGTATAGCCAAGGCAGGTAGACAGGTGAGTCTGCAGTTAAGGCCAGAGATTCAGGTGGCATCGGTGTAGAGGAGGCATTTGAAACCCTGAGGCTGGGTGAGATCTCCATGGAGGTGAATGCAGACAGAGAGGAGAGGGGCCCAAGATTGAGCCTGTGGACTCATTAGAGCAGTTGTGGGTATAGGGGGAGAAGCAGCAGCAGAGAGTGAAAGGAGCTGCCAGTGAGGCAACAGCATGAGTGCAGGGTCCTGAGAGCCCTGTAGGAAGGGCAGGAGAATGGAACCAGCATGCCCAGTGCCCTGAGGAGTAGGGACTGCCTCTTGGGGTGAGCAGCATAGGGTGGGTGGTGGAGGGAGAATGGGAGGTAATGCAGATGGCACATGTAGACAACTCTACTAGAAAAGCCTGCAGAGAATGAGTGTTTATTTGTTTGAATGATGGGAGAGGTAGTAACAAATGTGTTTGTTAATGATCCAATAGAGAGAGAAAATGTGATGTTGGGATCCAGAGCACAAGGTAACAATTTGTTTTTGTGGGGAGCGTAGACATTCTTCCAAGGCAAAGGAGGAAAGGCCAAATGGGTGGTCCTGGGGGCTTATGGATATTCTCTGCCAACTGCTTCTGTTTAGTCAGTGACTTGGAAGCACCCTCAATTAAGAATGCGGATGTTACATAAAAAGCGATTGCTAAATGTGTGTGAAACTCTGGTCTTTCCGCTGTCAGGCTGCTGACCTCCCCTGTCATGGAGGAATGATGCTAGAACAAGTCGGGAGAGAGAGAGAGATAGAGATATTGGGGAGTGGAGCTCCTTGGGATGTTCAGGGAGATGAACCCAGAGCTCGGAACCTAGCGTGTGGCATAGAGATGTGTGTGCTCAGTGGTAGTTGCTGCCTCCAAGACATCTGTCCCTAGACGTCCCTCTGGTACCTGACCCCATCATTTTGCTCAATACCCTGTTCTTCTCATATGTTAGACATCGGAGAGTGATACCACACTCTCCCGCTACTCACCAACTCTGTCCCCAACCACAACCGTGGGAGTCATTTTGGACTCTTCCTTCTCACTCCATATCTTACTCTGCTGACTTGTCTCTTCAGTCTCGCCCATTGCTGTCTCCACCCCAGACAGTTCTGTCCTGGTTCTGACTTCATCTTCATCCAGACTTCTCATGTACTTCAGTCCCTTAAAAGCACAAAATGATTTTGTTATTTCTCTCCCCATGACCTCCAGGATCCATCTAAACATTTGAAACCCTCCTGTTTGCTCCCTCTTCAGCCTGTGCCACCTCCCCAACCTGTTTGGTCCCCAAATGCTGGCCGGGCCCTTAGATACCTGGCCCTCAGCCTTGCATGTTGTGTTTCTCTGCTCGAAATGCTTGTCCCCACCTTTCTGCCCCGCAGCCCCTGATCTTGGAGAGGCTACTCAGGGGTCCATCCAGAGGCTCTGTCAAATCCCTTGAGTGTCATTCCTCCTGGGTGCCACTTGTCTGTGCCTTGAAAAGAGGAGCAGCTGCTCCTAAAATCACCAGCTCTTGAGCACTTAGCCTCCGCCCAGCCTTGAGCAGCTGGCCTATCAGAGTCCCTCATGTCATCCTCACCAGGAACAGTGGCTTCCTGTGTAGGTGCCGACAATGGATGGGTTAGACACTGCAAGCACTTAATGTCGGCCCCTCTGAGGTAGTAACCTCATCTCTATTTTATCGATAAGGAAACTGAGGCACAGAGAGATTAAGTAACCTACTCAAGCCACGCAGTAAGTGGGGGCCAGGGTTAGCACCCAGAGCCTGCTCCCACCTACTCTACCCAGAGTGCACTGGGATTGTCCACTGCCCCCAGTGGGTGCCATTGTGCAAGTCCTCCCTTCACCATGGGCCAGCCAGGCCATCTTCCCAGCCTGCTTCCAAGAGCATCTGGAGGGATTCATGGATCCTATGAGTCGCTGACTTCTGTTTCCTCCCCCCATAGGTTCTCCCTCCCATTGACATGGGGCGCAGAAAGTCAAAAAGGAAGCCACCCCCGAAGAAGAAGATGACAGGCACCCTAGAGACCCAGTTCACCTGTCCCTTCTGCAACCATGAGAAGTCTTGTGATGTAAAAATGTGAGTGAGGGGTTGGGGCTTCCCTTCCCCTCCCTCAGTTGGAAAGTGGCTCCCTGCTGGACACAGGTCTCTTCACTCACCAGTCCCTCTATCTCCTGTTACAGGGACCGTGCCCGTAACACCGGAGTCATTTCTTGTACTGTGTGCCTAGAGGAATTCCAGACGCCTATCACATGTATCCTTCAAAAACTGTGCTTTTTCCAGGGGGTGGGTGTGGGGTGGTAAGGGCTGTTCAAGAACATCTGGCAAAATGCAGGGGGCCTTGAATCCAGCTCCTGTAACTCTGGACGTGCTGTGTGCCCTGGTGCAGGGCTGCAGCCACCTGCTGACTTAGGTGTGGGGGCAGTGAAGGGCTGGGGTCTGGCTGACACCAGCATGAGCAGTGTCAGCATGAGGTATGTAGCAGAATGGGTCCAATGCTAGTAGTTGCCCTTGACCTCAGTGGCTCAGATCTGTCAGAACCAGTGGATGTGTATAGCGATTGGATAGATGCCTGTGAGGCAGCCAATCAGTAGCAACACAGAGGACCCACCCCCTTGGCAGCCCCACAGCTGTGGCCCCACCCACTGAATACCAATCCAGAGACATTCCTGGGGTCTAGGGTGGGTCCAGGGCTCTCACAGGTGTGTGTGTGTGTGTGTGTGTGTGTGTGTGTGTGTGTGTGTGTGTGTGTGTGTGTGTGTGTGTGTGTGTTGGGCATGAATGTGTGGCTGCAAGTGTGGCCATGGGATATGCTCATGGGCAGGGGATGGAGTTGAGTTGTTAGGCCCTGGGAGCGTGAACTGCCTCCTTTGGCTCCGAAAGGCTTTGATTTGCTCCCTCCTCTGGCCCCTGACCGTCCTGGCTCTGAGGACCTGGCTCCTTCAGGGGCCAATGTCCTCACAGCCTGAGTGAGGGCAAGCCCTGCAGAGACAGCCTCGGGACTCCAGCCTCCTTACCCACCTCCCCAGCACCTCATCTATTTGAACTGGATTGCTCGCCCTCCCCTGCCTTCCAAGGCCTGTGGCCTGAGATTCAAAGCCACAGGCCCCTCCGCTTGGCCCTATTAGGGCAACCCTGATTCGTGTCTAGTTTTCTTTTATAGAGGATGGAGAGGCTGGGTCTGGGAAAATTGTTGGTCACTAACCCTGAAATAAAGCAGCCACTGCAAACTCCTGGCTCTCTGATTTCCTGGGTTCTGGTCAGCCCCAGAGGCTCAACAAGGGGGTAGGGAGAGACTAACTTGGCAGGCCATTGGAAGTGGGGTTTAGTCAGCCCTGCGAACTGCAACATTTGTCTACTCAACAAGCATTCTGGGTGAAACCAGGTCAGTGCTGGGCACAAGGGACATCAATGAAGCTACAGACACCTGGGCAAGTCCTTAGTCCCAATGAAAAATGGAGCCAACAGAGCCTGTAGTGGGAGGCGGGAGGTCAGGGAACCTAGCCTTCCCTGAGGGAGGTGATGCTCAAGGGCCACCCTGTGCCAGATGCTGCTCTCAGGCTTGCCTGCCTTACAGTGTCCCAACAGCCATCCTGTGAAGCAGGGGCCTCAGGCTCAAAGATGAGGAAACAGGCCAGAAATGGGAGGTCACTGGCCCAAGATCCCACAGCCAGAAGGTGGTGCAGCTCGTCCTTCAACCTGGGAGACCTGGCTTCACAGCTCAGGGTTCAGGCTGAGGAAACAGCTGGTGGCTCCCTGGGGGCTGTAGGGGATAGGGAGTTCTGAAGAGTAAGAGTCCACAAAAGGCACTTTCGTCCAAGGGAGGTGAAAAGTTTTGAAGGCTGGAGGTGGTGCTAGATGCAGGTATGTGTTACAATAAATATTGGTCTTTGTCCCTGGTTCAAGGCACAGAGCTCCCAAAACCCTTGAAATTTCCTGAGCAATCACCTAGGTTGGGGCTGGTCATCAGAAAGACAGAGTGATTACTGAGTGGGAACTGGCAGACACACCCATCCACTTTTGGGAAGAGGAAGTGGATGGCTACAGATTAAGCTCTCTTAAAAACTTCAGCAAGGGCCGGCTGAGTTGTGCAGTGGTTAGGCACTGGCTTGGGAAGCCAGCAGCCCCAGTTCGGGTCCCACATATGAGGGCCAGTGACACTGCCCTCAAAAAAAAAAATTTTTTTTCAGCAAGATTTGATGGGTTGGTGAACACATGGAGGTGCTGGGAGAGGGCATGGAAGCTCCGTGCCCCTTTCCCATGCCTTGCCTCACACATCGCTTCCACCTGGCTGTTCCTGAGTTATATCCTCTTATCATGAATTGGTAATCTAGTAAGTAAAATGCTTCTCTGAGTTCTGTGAGCCACTAGTAAATTAAACCTGAGGAGGGGGTGGTGGGAAATCCTGATTGATAGCCAGTTGGTCCGAAGCACAGGCGACAACCTGGACTTGCAATTGGCAGCTGCAGTGGGGAAGAGGCCATCTTATAGAACCTACAGCCCTTATCCTGGGGGATCTGACGCTATCTCCAGATGGCCAGTGTCAATATTGAGTTCATTGCTTGGTGGTGTTGGAAAAAGCACACATCTGAACATGGCTGATGGTGAGTGTCTGGGCACTCATGGTGCCCTCAGGTGGTCTCATGGGTATGGAGGTCCTGATGCTAAGCAGCGTTGGGCAGACCCAGCTCCTCTTGCATTAGATTTCTCATTGGTACAGTGGGAAGGATGATGGAACCTTCCTCCTGGGGCCATGCTGAGGATGGAGATGACTAGCACGGTGCCTGGCATGGTTTGAGCAACTCTGGAACCTACTTCAGGTAGTGAGGGATGTGAACAGCTGAGGAAGATGCTGAGCTGGCTGGACGCCCTGACCACCAGGCCCAGCCTCTGGGTCTGGCATGTGCCCCCGGAGGTCCACCTTGTTCTGGCATGCCCCTTCCTCCTGCTCCCACCTCCCCTCCAAGGCCCCAGGTAAGGTACCCGGCCCAGGCAGGAGCCAGCAGACATGAACCTGGATGGTAGGGAGGGTTGCCTCTGGGGTCCAGGGAAAGGGGACTAATTCCTCTGGCATCCAGGGCCCACCTACCCTGGTCTCACAGGTGAAGTGCTAATATGGTGCTGTTTTCCCGAGGAAGCAGGGCTCAGGGCCAGGTGTGGATCCTCCTCAGTATGGCTTCCCATGCTGGCCATGGAGGAGCAGGACTCAGTAGCCAGGCCAAGAGCGCCTGGAATCCGGTTTATAAGGCCCGAGGGACAGTGTGCATTTGTGCACGCGGGTCTTCTGGTGTCTATCTGTATGTAGGTCCCCACGTTCCAGCCTCAAACCCTGCCCTGGGGAGGGAAGGGGAGAAGGTTGCTCTGTGACTCCTCCATGGCTGCATTCTCTCCTTGGAACCCTGGCAGTTTGGTGGCTTGCAAGGAGGATGGCTAGGGCCCACATCACAAAACAGGGTCCCCTCTGAAACTGGATGGTTTCGGCCCTGTCCACAACTTCTAGAGTCCTGGGTTAGCAGGTGAGATCTGGATGAACCCTAATAGGGCAGAATGGGTTGGGTGCATGCTCTGTGCCAAGTTGGTAAAGTGCCATTGCCCTGGGCCTTTGAAGTGTCCATCATCCCCCACTGCCCTGTCCCCCACCCCCACAATCCACTCCAGGACTAAAGGGCTCCTCCTGTCCACAGGGGCCTCCAGGACCTGGCTTGTCCATTCTCATTGGTCGGTAGCAAATGTCATCCCATCTGGAGGTGTCATTTAAGCTTCTTCATGACCCCCTGCTTGCTTTCCAGACTGACAAACAGGCCTAGAGGAGGGGAAGTGACTCGCCCAAGGTCACCTGGTCCCATCCAGTCTGTCCCAGCACTTGGGCCCTTTCTCACCTCAGCCCATAGTTTCCCAGGGAAGGTACATGGGCCTGAGCATGTGTGTGAGTATTGTGTACATATGTGAGGGTGTGCATTGTGTTTTTTTGTTTGTTTGTTTGTTTTTTAGGGCTGTCACTGGCCCTCACATGTGGGACCCGAACCGGAGCCGCTGGCTTCCCAAGCCAGCGCCTAACCACCGCGCCACTCGGCCAGCCCAACATTGTGTGTCTTTTTATGTGGGAGTATGTGCTGCATGTGTATGAGTTGTGTGCCTAAGGCTGCAGTGAGTATGTGCACACCATACCAAGTGGTGTGTATGTGTGGATTTTGTGTGAGTGTGTGCCTGTCCTGGGTCCAACTGAGTGGCTGTGAGTTCCATGTTTGTATCTGAGGTTGCATGTGAGTATATGTGCCTGAGCAGATGTGTGTGCGGGCAATGGAGCATATCTGAACGAGGCTGTCTGCACATGTGCAAAAGCCACACAGGCTCCAGGACAGAGCAGCTTGAGTCCTCATATGATTTTACAGCCATTTATTGTGCTCCAGTGAAATAGAAAAAGAAAGTGCTCGCCTTACAAACGCCGCTGTCACATCCACATATGCCAGTCGCTGCAAACCAAACTGCGTGTGTCCGCTGGGTCTCTGGGCATGCAGTTGGCTCCCACTGCGGGATTGGGTGGGGGCGGGCAGAGCCTGGGCTCTAGGGGCTTTGCTTGGGGGACTTCTTGTCCTGGGGGACCCACCTGTGAGGGAGTTGGGGGACAGCTGGGGTAGCTATGCTCAGTGCGTCCTTTGGGTGCTGTTGGGAACACCCCGCTTGGTCGATGTTGGACCCTGCAGCGCTCCAGGGATAAGGGTCTCCTTTCCCCCTCCCCCCCCCACTGCCCACCAGTCTCCCAGTTTGCTACCCCCAAATGCTAACCCTGTAGGCAGGTGCCAGGGGGCTGGAGGGCGCCATGCAGGGGGCAGGGGGCAGCAGGGCCGGCTGGGCCCTGCTGAGAGCAGCAGCTGGCCTCCCTGGGGGGAAGGCAGAGGGGCCAGGGCCCTAGGCAGAGTTGTAGTAGTTGTGTGGGTGATGGTTGTGGGTAGGCTCGCCCAGCTCCTGGTACTCTGGTGTCAGGCAGTACTTGGGGTCGTAGACCTGGCGTGGCAGCCCATACACTGTCATGCCCCGCTGCGAGGCCCCCTTGTTGCTGCCCATCTGCAGGCTGATGTTGAGTGTGTCACAGTGCTCCATGCCCAGCCCTGGCTCAAAGATCTGCCGCTTGGTCCCTGGCGCCGTCATGCCGGCCTGCAGAAGGCAGCATGTTCAGGCTGTGGGCACAGCAAGGGGCAAGGACCCCACCAGCATGCCCCATGGCCCTCCACACACCTGGCTGGCTCCCTTGTTGGTGCCCATCTGCAGGCTGATAGTGGCCTGGTCCAGGGGCTGGTCTGTGCCCAGCTTGGGGTTATAGAGGTGGCGCCGGGTGCCATAGGCCGTCATGCCCTGCTGGCTGGCAAACTTGTTGGTGCCCATCTACAGAGCCAGAAGGAGAGTCACTTCAAGGGTTACAGAGCCTCACCATGCACCGTGAGAGGTACCGATGTCAGTGGACACACAGCCCTCTAACAAGGTACTGTTTCCACCCTCGGGCTACAGACTAGAAACTGAGGCCCAGAGAGGGTGCATCACAGGCCAGTAAGCGGCTTGGAGCACCGGGGCCCGACCTCCAGGGTTCAAGTCCCAGCCTGGCTTCTCATCACCTGGATGATCCTGACAAGTGAGCTAGCTTCTCCAGGCCTCAGTTTCCTCATCTGTATAAAGGGTATGATGGTAACAGTCCCCACCCTCTAGAGCTCTTGGAGGAATGAGTTAGGGTATAGAATTAGAGCACAGAACCTGGCATGTAGTTTACTTAAGGCCAAATAATACTGTCCCCCAAAGCCTACAGGGACCAGGACGCCTTCCCGGCCTCCTTAACCTCCTGCCTCGGCTCAGCAGCAGGAGACCCAGGTGAGGAGGGGACAGTACCTGCAGCCCAATGATGTTCCGCCCTTCTCGTAGCTTTTCCGGCTCAAATTTCCGTTCCTGCTTCTCTGCGTACTTGACCCCCACGTTCACCTTGTTCCCTTTTGTCTTGGCCTGGGGGTGGGGGTTGATGAGGGAGCCTCTGGGCTGTGCTGTTCCCTCCCAGCACCTGCTTTCCCCTCCCACCCACCCTGGGCTCAAGGACAGGAATGGCTCCACTCAAATCCTGACCCAGACTGCTCACAGTCCCCTTGCCCCATGCCCACACTTGATCCATACTCACCATGCTGGCCAGAGCCAGGAGGGTGGACTGCACCTGGGTGTGGTTGGTGTTCTCGAAAAGGTCATTGGCCTCAAAGATGTCATGGGGCTTCACCCCGTACTTGGTGATGGCCTTGATGAAGTTGCCTATATTCTCCAGCTGCGGGGAGTCAGTGGTAGAAGGTAGTTGTGGGGAGGTCTGAGGAGCTATGGCCAGGGGTTGAAAGAGTTAAAAAAAAGTCTGAGCTCACCTGGTGCCAATTTTGGGTTGACTCATTGATCCTCTTCACGGAGCCTGGCTGGAGCTTATTGATGAACCTACGAGAAGTCGGAGAAAGAATTGACAGGACTCCCTCCTTCCTCCACGGCTACCCTTCCAAGGGCACAGGCAAAGCCCTCAGACTTGTCCATACCTCTCTTCTGCCTTCTCTCACCCCCACACCCAATCCCTCAACAAGCCCTCTTGCTCTGTCTTCTGAAGACATCCAGAAGACCACAGCTTCCCACCAGACTGCTCTGAGCCCCCAGTGTCTCTCTCCTGGGCTCTTGCAATGGCCTCCCGGTAGGCTTCCAGCTTCCACCTCGTCCCCTACAAACCCTTCATCTTGCAGCTGGAATGGCTTTTTCAAAACAATTCCAGTTATTCCCCACTTCAAAATGCTCCCATGGTTTCCTAACTCAGCATGACTAAGAGGCCCCATGTCAGTGGCCCCCAACTAACTACTTCCAATTCCTGAATCACTCTGTACTGCCAACTCCTCGCTGTCCCTGGAACACAAAAGGCACGTTCCCACCTCAGGGCCTTTGCATTAGGCGTTCCCTCTGCTTGGCCTGCTCTCGCCTCCGATGCTCACCCTGCTCCCTCCCTCACTTAGACCAAGGTTCTGCTCAAATGTTACATCTTCAGAAAGATCTCCCAGACCGTTCTATACAAAGCAGCAACTCTTCACCCCACCTGGTCCCCATCCTTTCCCGCTGACTCTTCTCCACGGCACTTTCCACCACAGGCAAGTCAGTATGTGATTATTTCATTGATTGTTCGATCCATCTTTACTCGGTCTAAAGCTCCATGTGAGCTCCGAGGCTGTTTTGTTCAATATGTCCAGTGTCTAACCTGGCATACAGCAGAAGCGCCATAATGCTTGGTGCATGAAGGACTGATGGGGTGGGTGGCTCTGTACTCTTCGCTCCCTAAGCCCTGTCTGAGCTGGGACACCAGGCTGTCCCCCTCTTCCTTGTTCCCAATGGATATGGTAGAAAAAGATACTCTTTTGTCCTCTCCTCCCCTTTCCCAGTACCTAGGCTGCACCTTCAGGAACCTTACCAAGGGCACAATCTGGCCCTCGTGGTCACCCTGCCCTGGGTCAGACTCAGAGATGCAGACAGGACCTCTGCTGGGCTCAGGGCCCCACCCACCATTAGAGTTGCAATTGTATCTGGAATTGGGGCATGGGAGCTGTGAGGGTTTGCATCGTCCTCAGTGATTTAAGTTCTGAGAAGGGTAGACAATCAGGGCCTACTTAAATTACTGTGGCACATCCTCATGTCACCAAGCCAGTGATGGACAGTTGTTGTTGCCCATTGTCTTTTAGTTGTGACCACTCTTGGGACACTAGAAGCCTTAAATGGGCCTGTGTGGCCTGTATGCAAGGTGGTTAAGAGGCTAGAATGTGCGGACATTTCTGTTGGAATAGCATGGGACTTTGAGTGATGTGTTTTACCTAAGCCTCAGTTTTCTTTCCTGTTCAATGGGCACAATGATTATTTGCCACCTCAGAGGACTGTTTTAAGGTTTGAGATATAAAGTGCCCAACCCAGGAGGGACTGAGGGGGAGAGATGAGTACCCAGTTGGGGCGCAGCCCTAGGCAGAGTCTAGGCTATGAGTGTCCCACTCACTCGCAAAGAATGATGCCATCTTTGAGGCCGTCCATGAAGTTGTTGCCTATGCGACGTCCTGTCACCCCCTCGATCCACTCTCGAAGCTCCTGCTCCCGTTGGAGGTCGTACTTCTGGGCCAGCTGGGGGTAGGGGACACAGACATGATGGTGAGGACACAGGTCGGGAGAGGCTTCACTTCCTAAGCTCCATCTCCTTCTTTGTCCCTTCCCAACTAAGGCAATTCTGCCACAGTGTCCATGGGAGTGGAGGGGTGGGGTAGGCTGAGGGGGCTCAGGGCCAGGACTGAGGTGGCACCTGCCCAAGGGGCCATTCCGGGCATTCTGAGGTTTGGCACCAGAGAATTCAGACAAGGGTGGGTGGCGATACTTTGAGCTGGGGGGCGGTGCCTGGCCTCCTGGTTCCCCCTCCAGGCCAAACTTGGGGCTTTGCTTCCCCTGGCCCTGCCCCTCTCCACCTCCCTGCTGGAAGACTGGGTGCCTCAGGCAGTGGGGGAGGAGACCTAAGGGGGTGCCCCTGAATGTTGCCTCTCAGGGGACTCTTCCAGGTCCTCATCTCTGGGGCTCCAGCTCAGGCTGGGGTTCCGGGCTTGTCTTTGTCTTACTCTTGGCCCTGTGCACTGTGTCTATTTCTCTGTCTCTCTCACCATTCCCCATGTCCTCTGTCTCTTTCTCCTGGTTATGCCTGCCTTTCCTAGGCCCTGTCTTCCTGCCCCATCATCTCTCCATGTCTGGCTGGGGGTGGGGCTCATGGTTCGTCCATCTCTGGATCACTCTCTGTTTCGGACTCCAGTTTTCCTGCTTCTGGTGCGGGTGGGGCTCATCTGTCTCCCCCGCTGACCCTCCATCCCGGTCTCAGCCTTATCTCGCTCCTGGCTCGCCCTCCCACATCTGTCTCTCTCCGGTCTCAGGCTCTCAGAATCCCCGTTTCACTAGAACCCTCCGCCCCGAGCCCATGGAGGACAGCGCTGCCCCTTCTCCTGGGGGAGGGGGAGTTGAGAGGGGGGCGGCCCCCTCACCTGGTCCGGGCCCTGCGGTCCCTCTCCCCACCAGCCCGACTTTATAAAGCAAACCGGCCCTTATATAGCGAGGCCCTACGGGCCCGGGCTCCCCAAGGCCGCCTTATATGGCTCGGCGGCTCCACTGAGCCCTGGGGCAGGCTCTGGAAGGGGGGAGGAGGGTAGTGCTGGGATGTGTCTCCAGCCTGAGCACCCGCCCCCCACCTGCTCCCTCCTCCAGCCATGAGGATTCCTGACCCAGGTTCCAATTCCAGCTCCCCACTTCCTCTCTGTGGAATCCTGGCAAAAGTCACTCTCTGGCTCAGTGTTCCCCTCTGTCAAATGGGACTGGGATTCCTCTCGTTGTGGGCCTCAAGGGAGCATTCCAGTGGGTTGGGGACTTCCAATTTGCTACCCTAGAGAAGCTGACCCCATTCTCGTGTAAAGAAGGGGAGTCCAGAATCCCAGCTCTGCACCTCCGTTTTGTAGGACCTTAGCTACTCGCCTCTCCTCTCTGAACCTCAGTCTTCCCATCCATAGCATGGAGGTGGTGTCTCAGTATCTTCTTATTTCCAAAATTAGGAGACCCCGGCTGTGTCTCTAATGCTCACTCTCTGCTCTCTTCAGCTTTCTTCTCCTTCCTTCAAGATCTCCCACATTTTCTGGGCCTCACCTCCCAGGAACCCCAGCTCTCAAGTGCTCCCCAACCTCCTTGTCAGGCTGAGGGAGTAGGGAACGTCAACAAGTCCTCCCCCAGGCTGCCATGAAAACAAAGGGTTAACAGAGGACTTTGATCAAGTGGGGTCTTTGCAATGGAACAACTCCCTCTGTTTACCCGTGGCTGCCTGTGTGTCCCCCACTCCACCCCCCTACCAAAGCTGAGGGCTCTGGGATGCTCAGGAGGGAGAGGAAGGCAGCCCCTATGGCATACTTGTCCTTCTTCCCTCAGGTTCCAAGTCACTTGGGATAGGCAGGAGGGGATCCAGGGAACCCCAAGAGTGGGGCCCCTGACCTGGCAGGGCATGTGGGCCAGGCCAGGAGAGGCACTCCAACCCTACCTTGTTCTTGACCTCGGCTGACAGCCCGTAGGCGGGGCCTCGGTTGAAGTGAGCAGAGGACATGCTGGCCGGTGGTGGGCAGTGGTGACGATGGTGCTGACGACCGTGGCAGCAGCTGAGGCTCTGTCTGTACCCTCTTCCCTCCTCACACGTTTTTGAAGCTCTGGAGGCGCCCGGGCCTCTTCCAGGGCCATCCTATTGGCTGCAGGGGCCTGCCAAGGGGCGGGCCGCCCCCACCTCGGCCAGCCCCCCTTCGTGATGTCAGGGCCTTGGTATTGGGAGCTGATTGTGTCATTGTTTCCACCTAGAGGGGTGGCCTGGGTTATTCTTTGAGGGGGTGCTTAGCCAGACAGAGACCAACCTTTCCCCACTCCTCCCCACCCCCCACTGTTCATTGGGCCCTGGCTGGGTCTCCTAGTCTCTTTGTGTCTGTCTCTGAGGCTATCTGTGTCTCGCTCTGATGCCGTCTCTCCATGTCTCTCTCCAGTCTTGAGGCAGGACAGCGACACGTGGTAGTATAACAAGCACCACGTTAGGTTTAACTCCAGACATAACAGTCCATAACTGTAAGTAAGTCCCTTCTCTCAGCCTCTGTTGCCACATCCATAAAATGGGCTAATGATAGTCCCTGCTTCCTGAGGGTTGTGAGGATCAGAAGAAAAAAGGCTTCCTACGTGGCTTCCCAGTGTCAGGCACAGGGGAAGACTCAGGGAATAGCAGTATTTCTGCTGAAAATCGGGCCCCCATTTCTGTTCCCTCCAGCCCTTCATAAGACCTTGGGGAGCAGAGATACTGGATCTCACCCTTTCCAACTACCCAAGGGTTGCCTGAGCCACAGTGTGACTATGTTAACAGGTTCCAGGCCCTGGCTAGATCTCACCTCTGGACCACTGGGTTGGGTGACATGCCTACATTGTGCCACATATGTTAAGACAGTTGGTGACACTTGGATGACACGTCAACAACCTGCCACACACTAATATGTTAAGGACATGCAATTTGCTGGCTGCGTACGTACTAAGGGCACAGCTGTGATATGCTAATATCACAGCAGCCCTCATATCAGGCCCTGTTCCCAGTGCTGTACATATATCAGTCAATTCTCACAACACCCTCAGAAGGGACGCTGTTATTATACACAATCTAAAGATGGGAAAACTGGGGCATGGGAGTGTGGAATCACTGCCCCAGTGTCAGAGCAGAATTTGAACCCAGGTCAAGGCTGAGAGGCATTGCTAAGAGGCAAAGGCAGGTCTCTCAGCCTTGGCACTGTTGACATCAGGGTTGAATAATTCTGCGTGGTAGGGGGGCTGTCCTGGGTATTGTAGGATTTTAAGCAGCATCCCGGGGGTTCTACCTACTGATAGATGCCAGTAGCACCTCTTTAGTCTTGACAAACAGAAATGTCTCCTGATGTTTCCAAATGATCGGGGGCAGGGGACAGATCACCCCTATTTAAGATCGACTAGGCTAAGGCAACTATGGACAAATTCTGGCGTGTAATGGTATGTGGAAGATACACTAAAATACATAAATGAGCTAACTAACAATTAGCTCCTGCTATGTACTAAGTGCATTGGATCTGTTAACTCATTCCTCACAGCAGCCTTATGAGGAGGGGTCGAATGAGGCAGAGAGGAGAAGTCGACTGCCAGGGAATATACAGCACGAGGGTGGCGGAACCAGGATGCCAGTATTCTGCCCTCGCGGAGCGGCCCTTGGCGGGCACAGGTTGCTACTGCGCATGTGAGGACCCGTGCCCCTGAGGAGCTCGCAGCCCACGCCCCCTGGCGGCCCAGGATGGGGGTGGGGCCTGGGGGGGACCCGGTGGCGGTGACGCGCACGTTGACTCACTCTGCCCCGCCTCCCGATCTGCGGCCTCTTGGCCATTTATAGAATCCGCGCCGACTCTGAAGTCACGGCCCAGGCACGACGGGGGCGGAGTGGAGGAATAGTTGGCGCGGCCCCCCCACCCCCATAGGGCAACCGGGGGTCTCCCTAGATGGCGGCCCTTTCTGGGTCTGTCCTGTCTCAACAATTATGGGTCTGTGCCTTTGTATCTGATACTCTGTCTCTATGTCCTATGTCCGTCTTTCTGCGTCCCTTAATCTTTTTTGTGTCTCACCCTTTGTCTCTCTCTGTCTCCATGAATCTGTCAGTCTCTGTCTCTGTCTCTGTCTCTCTCTCTCTTTCTCTCCATGTCTCCTCTGGTCCCACATCTCAGGACCACTGTTTTTCTTTCTTGATGTCTGTATTGTTTCTGTCTCTGTGTCTCTGCTGGGTAGATGAGAGTAGAGACAGAGAGAAGTGGTTGATGCCATCCTGAGGCCCACACCCCAGAGGACTCCTCTATCACTGGCTGCTTGGTGTGCATTCCCCTCAGCTCCTAGGTTTCCTGTCTAAATGAAAAGATGGGATCTTGTAGAGAATAGTTTCCCAAATGGTCCAGGCTAGTCATGAAAGAAAAGCCCTGCCTTTTCTCAATCTTAAGAGTCCCCTAAAACCTTCATGACTGTCAGAACACACACACACACACCCTCTGTACCTGTGAGTCTCTGGGAAAGAGTCACCAGCCCTTCCCCCTGCACCTGCCTACCTTAGCAGCCCTGCTTTGCCATCTCCCTTCTGACCTAGCCTTCCCCTCCAGAAAAAAAGCTGTTGTTCCTAATGGCTTCTGTTTCTGGAGGGCTCATTCTGCGGCAGACACTGTGCCAGGCACAATCTCATTTCATCCTCACCACCACCCTCTTGGTGAAAACTCTTAGGCCCGCTTTATAGATAAGGAAACTCAAGGTTCAAAGAGGCCAGGCCACTCTCCCAGAACCTCCCTGCTCCTGCTACTCCCAGATCCTTCCACATGTATTTCTTGACTGTTAAGCAAGCTCCTACCACAGGACCTTTACACGGGCAGTTCCTTCTACCTGGACACATTTCTTGAAGATGCCTACATAACCTCTACTCACTTCCTCTGCTCAGATGTCACCTCTTCAGAGAGGCTTTCTCTGACCACCTGCTGTAAAATAATAACAACCCCTAGCACCAGACTGACTGTGAGAGGGTGGGCGTGAGGGAGGGGAGCTGTTAACTTAAGTGTTTGCACCTGGCATAAAATGTCTACCTCCATAAGAACTTTCATTTTAAAGGGATTTTAAAAAGCACCTTCTCTGGCCGGCCAAGTGGCTCAGTTGGTTAAGAGCTCGCTCAAGAGTGTGAGCTGAGCTCTGAGCAACGGCAGTTCAATGCCAGCCTGAGCTGATTTGCTGTTGAGCTGCCAACAGGTGGCAGGATGGCTCAGTAAAAAAAAAAAAAAAAAAAAAGCACCCCCTTGCTATCTATCTCCTTTCCTTGCTTTTTTTTCTTATCATCTCCCATTTGCTTATTATTTATCTCATACTATAAGAAGAGAAAGTCCATGGGGGCACAGCTTTGCTTGTTCACTGATCTATCTCAAGTGCCCAGTACAGTGCCTATACGCAGCAGGTGCTCAAAAAATGCTGTGTAAATACAATTAAAGTGGGTGAGCCAGGACTCAAACCCATGTCTGTCTAAAATATTGGTGCTTAACCACACACAAAAGGCAGTTTCCCAGCATCTCCTGGACAGAGGACAGTTGAGTTAGGGGGTCATCTTTGCATTTGCATTCCAACCTTCCCCAGACCAACTGGAAGATGGAGAGGGGGTTGGGTCACAGTCTGTGGTTCTAGTTATTCCAGGCCATTCTACAGCTGCCCACACCCTTGTCCAGCATGAGCTTTGCAAGTTTTGTAGGAGAGGGCCGGCCAAGTGGCGCGGTGGTTAAGTGCTGGCTTGGGACACCGGCGGCCCTGGTTCGGGTCCCACATATGAGGGCCAGTGACACTGCCCTCAAAAAAAAAAAAAAGTAAAAGCAAGTTTTGTAGGAGAAACATCTAGTTGAACAAAAGAGCATTTTTTAAAAAGTGGACAGGTGATGATCAGATTGGCAAAAATCAGAATACTTGACCAAGGCTATGGTAACACTGTTCATTAGAGTGGGCAATTTGTCAATGGCTTTCAAAATGACAAGTGTCCTTACCTTTTCTGATGGTTAATTTTATGTGTCAACCTGATTGGGCTACAGGGTGTCCAGATATTTGGTCAAACATTCTTCTGTGTGTGACTGTGAGAGTGCTTTTTAGATGAGACTAACATCTGAATTGGTAATGGAGTGAAGCAGATTGCCTTCCCCAATATGGGTAGGCCCCTTCCAATTCAAGTTGGAAGCCTGAATAAAACAAAAGGCTGACCCTCCATTGAGAGACAATTCTTGCCTGAGTGCCTTCAGGCATTGGTCTTTTCCTGCCTTCAGACTGGAACTAAAACATCAGTGCTTCTTGGGTCTCAAGCCTGCCAGTATTCTGACTGGAGCTTATACCATTGGCTCTTCTGGGTATCCAGCTTGACAACTTCAGATCTTGGATTTCTCAGCTTCCATAGTCATGTGACTCAATTCCTTACAATGAACTAATATATATATACTTTCTCTGGAGAACCCTGTCTTATCTAATATATTTTTCTGAACCAGCAAATCTTTTTTTTTTAGAATAGTCCTAAAAAGTACAAGTGTAGGTGTGAAGAATGACATATGTGCAAGAACATTTATTACAGTGGCCTTTTAATAACAAGTCACCCTATAGCTCATCAACAGGGAACAATTGAGATAGACAAATATGAAGGCAGGATATGCAGCATTTTGTTTCATTTAAATACACTGTGGTGCTGTAGTTACGAGTGGGAGATCTGAATCCATATTCCATGGGTTTGAGACCTACCCTGGTACTTCCTGGCTGTGTGACCTTGTGGTGCCTCAGTTTCCTCCTCTGGAAAATGGGCATATTAACACTGACTGCTTCATAGGTTTATTTTTAACTTTTTATTTTGAGATAATTTTACACTTACAGAAAAGTTGCAAAAATAGGGTATATACCCTTCACTCACCTGCCCCTGCTGTTAATCTTACATAACCACAGTACATTTATTAAAACTAAGAAATTAACCTTAGTACAATACTATTAATAAACTACAGACTGAATTTGGAGTTCTCATTTTCTTTTTTTTTTTTTTTAAAGATTTTATTGGGGAATTGGCGGAGGGGAACAGCGTTGGGGAATCGGGGAAGGGGAACAGACAAGTTGCTGTCTTTTTGTTCTTCAGTTTAGTTGCGGAGGATGTTGCTTCACTGTTGGTATCATCATTGCTCTCTTCCCGGATGAGGCAGATCAGTCGCTGGCCTCTGGATGTCGCTCACCGCGGCTATTGGCAGCTCATGCTTGGCTGCCAGCCGCTCACGCTGGCTGCGGGCCACTCACTGTAGCCTATGGCAGCCCACTGCAGCAGTGGCTGCAGCCCACACCATCACCGGGGCTCGCACAGCCCAGCTCCAGGTGGAGCTGTTGTTAGCTGTAGAGGGCAGTGTCACTGGCCCTCATGTGGGATCTGAACCGGGGCCGCTGGCATCGCAAAACCAGCGCTTAACCAATGGGCCACTCGGCCGGCCCCTGGAGTTCTCATTTTCTATTCATATCCTTTTTCTGTTCCAGGACACAATCCAAGATTCCTCATTACATTTAGTTGTCATGTCTCATTAGACTCTTCCAGTCTGTGGCAGTCCTTCAGTCTTTTATGACCTTGACTCTTTTGAGAAGTACTGGTTTATAATTTTGTAGATTGTCTTTCAATTTGGTTTGTCTTGATTAGACTGAGGTTTTTTGCATTGCTGGGAAGGATACCAGGATACCACAGAGGTGATGTTTCATTCTGAGGGGGGGTATGATGTCACTATGAGTCATCGCTGGTGATGTTAACCTTGGTCTCTTGGTTAAGGTGGTTCTGCCAGGACCCTCCACTGTAAATCTATGTTCCCTAGCATTGTTTTGAGGGCTGCATGTTAAAGGGTCTACAAACTTAACACATACCACTATGGTCTGTGTTAATAAATACAAAAATATGTAAAGGATAGTGTTTGAATGACTACTTCTGTGAAGATAAGAAAATAAGAGCCATAACTGCCCTGTGAGGGGAATGGACACTGGGAGCTCTGAAGCCTAGTTGCCACATGGCGACCCTACCACCAACCACGCGATTCCTCACCCACGCCCCACCTGAGCAACACTAACTGTGTGTGTGCCTTAGGTAGAGGGCAATAGCGCTCCCATCAGCTGTCCACGTGGCTGTCAACGTGCTGGGGCAGGGTGCGGAAGCCCTCCTGGGCCGACAGTTGATTGGCTGAAGAATCTCTCAGATCGGCCAATCACAGAAATCTGATGGGGCAGAGTGTATTGCATCATGGAGGCCAAAGTCACTGCCCTCAAAAAAAAAAAAGGGGGTATTGCAGAAATGGATTTCTTTACGTGGGGGGGGTGTATAACCATCCTCGCCTGGAGCCTTTGATACTGCCACGCCCTCATTTTATGTGCTAATTCACTTAGGTTAACAGCCTAAAACTGAAGCTTTCTCCGGGAGCCCAGGAGCTCCCCCTCACCACTCCAATGTCCTCATTTTTTATCACTTATCTTTTTTTAGTAGACTCTTTAAAAATGATACAATATGTAACATAAATTTTACCATTTTTAAAAAAGATTTTATTGTGGAATTGGGGGAGGGGAACAGACAAGTTGCTGTCCTTTTGTTCTTCAGTCTAGTTGTGGAGGACATTGCTTCACTGGCCCATGTTGGTATCGTCATTGCGCTCTTTCTGGGTGAGGCAGATCGGTCGCAGGCCTCTGGACAGCCACTCACGGCGGCTCTTGGCAACTCACACCGGCTGCCAGCCACTCGTGCTGGCTGCTGGCCACTCACTGTAGCCTATGGTAGCCCACTGCAGCACGGGCTGCAGCTATGCCTTCAGCCAGCGACTCACAGCAGTGCAGCCCCAGGTGGAGCTGCTGTTCACCATCTTAGCTGTAGAGGGCAGTGTCACTGGCCCTCATATGTGGGATCCGAACCAGGGCCCTGCTGCTCAGAGCCGGCATCCCAAGCCAGTTCTTAACCAGTGCGCCACTCAGCCAGCCCAAATTTACCATTTTTAAGTGTACTATTTTGTGGTATCATGTACATTTATGTTGTGTACCACCAGTCATCTTCAGGATTTTTTTCCATCCTCAAAGACTGAAACTCTGTCCCCATTAAACATTAACTCCTGGGGGCCGGCCGAATGGCTCAGTTGGTTAAGAGCTCGCTCAAGAGTGCAAGCTGAGCTCTGAGCAACAGCGGTTCGAGGCCAGCCCGAGCTGAGTTGCCGTTGAGCTGCCAACAGGTGGCAGGATGGCTCAGCTAAAAAAAACAAAAAAACTCCCCATCCCCCTTCTCCCAATCCCTGGCACCCACCATTCTACTTTCTGTTTCTATGATAATTTGACAATTCAAGGGACCTCGTATAAATGGATTTACACAGTATTTGTCCTTTTGTCACTGGTTTATTTCACAAAAGGACAGAATTTCCTTCCTTCTTAAGGCTGAACAATATTACATTATATGTACATACCACATTATTTTTATCAGTTCAGCTGTTGGACATTTGAGTTGCTTTGACTACTGTGAATCATGCTGCTATGAATATACTGTGTAACTATTTGAGTCCTTGATTTCCATTCTTCTGGGTATATACCCAGAAGTGGGATTGTTGAATCATATGGTAGCTCTATTTTCAATTTGTTGAAGAACCACTATGCTGTTTTTCATAGTGGCTGAACCATTTTAAATTCCCACCAATGGTGTACAAGGGTTCCACTTTCTTCACACCCTCACTAACATTTGTTAAATTGATAACAGCCATCCTAATGGGTGTGAAGTGTTTAAATAGACTTTTAAAGTATATAATGCATATAGAAAAGTATACAAATTAAAGCACAATTAATCAATTATCATTTTTTAAAAACTTTTAAATTGAGACATTACTTAAAGTAAAATGCACAAACAGTAATGGAGAGCTCAATGAATTTTTACACACAGCTCAAAATATAAGATATATCTTTTTTTAAAGTCTTAATCTAATAATAACGATTTTGTTAATCACATGTAGCATTTTACATTTTTACTTCATGAATTTGGAAAAAAATTCTAAGCATTTGGCGAACTTAAATTTCTTTTCCTTTTTGAGATTTTTTTTTTTTTTTTTTTTTTGAGGGCAGTGTCACTGGCCCTCATATGTGGGACCCGAACCTGGGCCGCTGGCTTCCCAAGCCAGCGATTAACCACCGCACCACTCGGCCGGCCCCCAAATTTCTTTTCCTTTTTAAAATTAATTTTATATTTCCCTTTGGATCTAGCACACAACACATATTTGTTTTAAAATATGTATAATGAATTATTTTGATGCTTTGAAATGGCAGAATGACAGAATACATAAATCTAAATAACTAAATTAATACACAAAACATAGAGACTCAAGCTCTACACACAAGCAAAAAGGACTGAAAAATGTTAACAAAAGGTAACATGTTCGAAGTTCAAAAGTAGATTAAGGTTAACAAGATGATAGACAAAAGCATATCCGAAACAGTTTTAAAGTTGCGCTTAATATTTTTCAAGCTGCAAATAGTTGTAAAATATTTCAATAGAATACACGTCTTTTGTTTGTATCCCTCACTAGAATGCCAGCTCCCCAAGGTCAGGGATCTTTTTGTGCTCACTGTGGTTACTCAAGGCTTAGAGCAGTGACTGGTACAAAGGAGGCACTCAATAAATGCTTGTTGAGTGAATCTGAGCCTTCTGGTTGTGGGATGGGCACAGCCTCAGGCTCCTCTGCACAACCTCCTCCACTCTGGCCCTGGGTCCAAGTCTGCAGCAGGTTTAGGGGAGCTCTTCCACATCTCTTCAACCCCTTCCCACACTCTGCTCTGGGATGTGAGGGCTCCCCTGCCTCAGGCCCTGGACAACATGATGCAGTACCTTCATAGCATATTGAGGATGTCCACCACCAGTGCAACCAAAGTCAACACCCCTCAAACTTTAAAACAACATCACTATGATGCCAGATACACAGACTACAGCCATAGGCACACCACTCAGTAAGGCCACTAATAAGTTGTAGAGGCAGCTCGCTGTACACAGCAACCAATTTTGGACAGTAGAGTGAGGGTTGCTGTAAGGGAGGGAAAGGGGAATGCAAGAGAGGAGCAAGAAGGCCCTCACATGTCCCCAGACCCAAGTACCCCAAACTAACAAAGGGCTGTGAGCATAGAGGTCTGTGAGGTAATGCAGGCTGCCCTGGAGCTGGGAAAATATAAGGGAAGGCTGTGGTAGGGTAATTAGGCATGCAAAGGCAGTCACATGGGGCTGTCACAAGGGACAGTTGCTGGGGTTTAAAGGTTGGGTGAACATCAAGACAGTTGTGACAATTATCACAAGGGACAGTTTCTAGGCTTTAAATATTAGGATGAGCATCAGGAACATTCATCTATTCATTTATTCATTTTGTAACTAACATCTACTGAGCACCTACCATGTTCCAGGGCCTGTCTCTAATGCTGCTGACAACACACACAACAGAAAAAAATCTCCCTGCCCTCATGGAGCTTATGGTAACAGAGCACACAGGAGATGTTCAATATGTGGTGGTGGTGTGTGTGTGTGGGTGTCTCCAGGGGTGTTTATTCCAAGTGGTGAAAGCTGAAAAGAGAAACTGCATGGTAACCCCAGCACATCTGATGGCCTAATTGCAATGGATCAGCACCAGGTCTGGTGGGAGGCAGGGGTCAAAGGAAGACAGGAGATTAAGTGAATGTGACCCTGGGCCCACCCAGCTGTCCCCCATCTGCCATGGAGCAGGTAACCAGAAGCAACAGCCATAGTTCCTGGGGCTAGTGGAGTAAGAAGTCCATTGATGTCCCCCCCATTCTGGATAGCTCTGGACAGTATAGCTGGGGGCCTGGCATGGAGGAGTCTAGACCCTGAGTCAACCTCTGCCTGGGCTGACGTAGAGTGACAAAGTGAACTGGCATCTTAAGAGGCTTAACCATAGAGTTGGGAGGACTATGGGTGAGGCTGGGCCCCTTGTTAAAACTCTATAATCCTGACTTCCCATTTATTCTTATGGTAATCCCAGGGGGAGGGACCCTTAATAAAGGGATTGGCCATCTTGGAACCTGGGTCTTTTTACCTCCACGTGTGCTGCCCATAGGAGCTTCATGTAGGAGGTGTGCCTCCTGCAATGCAGTGGTGGTTTTGCTTCTTTTTCCTTTCCCGAATAAACCGTTTTCTTTTGTGGATTACTTGGAGAGTTATTTTTCAACAGTCAACATATTGGGGACCTCGTCCGGGATCCAGAGAACTCCGATGACTTCTGACCGGTGAG
Organism: Aselliscus stoliczkanus; assembly: GCA_033961575.1. NCBI lineage: Eukaryota > Metazoa > Chordata > Mammalia > Chiroptera > Hipposideridae > Aselliscus > Aselliscus stoliczkanus. Next base: position 9,479,623 of record CM066735.1, on the reverse strand, counting down.
CAAAAAGCTATGGTGCCAAACTGAGCTGTTTCGCTCAACTTTTTGCTCCCTGGCTTAGAGGCCTCGGGTAAGTTTCTCCTGAATCTGAACCAACGGGCCTTTGTGTCTGGCACTCTCCAGCTTTTTATTAGGGTTTTTTGTTTTAAAATTTTTTGTTTTGTTTCATTCATTTGTTTTGTTGGTGTGTGTGTGTGTGTGTGTGAGTGCTTTAAGGTCTATTTGTTTGTACTCGGCACGTCGGCTTGCTTTCTTTGGAAAGTAGGCTCTGTTTCTTTTTGAGATAAAAATTGGCCTTTGCCTAACATCGCTTTGGTTTGTTTTTTTTTTGAGGGCAATGTTTCTGGCCCTCACATGTGGGACCCGAACCGGGGCTGCTGGCTTACCCAAACCAGCGCCCAACCACTGCACCACTCGGCCGGCCCGCCTAACATCCCTTTGGAATAAGAGGTTATTTCTACTGAAATTGGTCCGTTTAGCTGATGCTAGATGGTGCTGTGTCAGTAAAAAGTTAACCGAGTGCCACACAGCTCAGTTGATAACCAAACTCCCTGAGAGTTGATTATTTGTCTGGAACTGGCTCTAGCCTTCGGTCTGATTCCCAGTGATCAGACTGTTCCAGAGTGCGGTGAGCTGAAGACCTGCAGGTTATAAGAGCTATAAACGGTTTTGGGCCCAGCCTTTAAAATGGGATCTCGAGTGTCCAAGCCTTCTAAAACTGTCCCTCCTCCAGGGACACCGGCCGAATACCTGTTTACAAACCGCGAGAATTTTCATGCACGTATTTAACTAAATGGGCAGATCTGACTAAGGATAATCCTAAAAATCAGTGGTCTCTTTGGGGAACTTTTGAGATTTCCAAACTTGAATTTCTTAAAACTAAATTGGATCGTAACAGTGTAATTCAGAAAGGAATGGAATGCGTATTTGGAGTGATATATAGAGGCTGCCAAACAGGACCGCGAATTTAAAGTTGTCGGTTTACAAAATAGTCTCAAAGTTAACAAAAACTGTTAATTCTAAAAGAGAATGGTGTCTGAAACCTCGTGCTCTTTGTCTACAACTCTGCCTTGCCCTTCCCCCACTGCTTCTTTGACGTCTTTCTCACCTTCGACGCCATCTTGCTCTTCCACCTTTTCCACTGTCGACGACCTCTTGTTCTTCACCCCTTACACCTCCAACGCCATCTTGCTCTTCTTCATCCCTTCCACCTTCGACGCCATCTTGCTCTTCACCTCTTCCACCATCGACGACATCTTGCTCTTTTTCATGCCCACCTCCAACTCAAACCCCAGCAACACCCTCCTTCGAATCTCACTCTCTTCTTCCTTTTTGTACATGAAAAAGAAGGACATGCCGTTGGGGTACTCGCTCAAAAACATGGAGATCAATATAAACCCCTAGGATACTAGAGTCAACAACTGGATCCTGTAGCTCAGGGATACCCCCTCTTGCCTCAGAGCTGTTGCTGCCACTACACTCCTGGTAAAGGTCACAGAAAAGATTGTTGTGGGACCCCCTCTAACCATCTTGGTTCTCATGCAGTAAATGCTCTCCAGAATTCTCGTCACACCCAACATTTGTCAGCCACCTTACTTCCTATGAAATCCTTCTATTAACTGCTTCCCATACAACCCTCTCACATTGTAATAACCTTAATCCAGTTACTGACTTCCTTCTGAGACTGAGGAAACCCCTCATGACTGCCTGACATTAACAGATCACCTCATGACGATTTACAAAAAAAAACCTACTTTGGGTAGGGCTGATTTCTCATGGTTTACAGATGGTTCATACTTAAAAAGATGACAAGGGTAAGTACTGTGCTGGTTATGCTGTTGTGACTCCTTCTGAAGTCATTAAGGCAGCACCTTTACCTCTGGCCACTTCAGCACAGCAGGCTGAACTGTATGCCCTCACGGGAGCTTGCATTTTAGCAAAGGATAAAGCTGTCACCATTTACACTGACAGCAGATATGCCTTTGGGGTAGCCCGTGACTTTGGAATGCTATGGAAGCAACGTGTTTTCCTTATTTCCAATGGAGATCAAATTAAGAATGGTCCATATGTACAGAAAGTATTGGATGCCATACTTTTGCCTGATGCCTTAGCCATTATTAAAATTCCAGGGCATTCTAAATTCGACTCCCTGGAGACTAAAGGAAATCACCTGGCTGATATTTCTGCTAAAAATGCTGCCTTTAAAGGCATCAGTAGCAGTCTAACCTTTGTCATGGTCCAGAGAGGAGCTTCTCAAGTTGATAACTTAGAAAAACTGGCCAGAGAAGCCCAACAATCAGCTCCTGAAGAAGAAAAACATGACTGGAAATCCAACAATTGTTGGTTTAATAAGGAAAAGAGGCTCTGGCTTGGACCAAATAACAATCCAGTTCTACTAGAAACTCAGAATTTCCCACTTGTAACCACTGTACATGCATTGAACCATTGGTCAATTGACAAAATAGTAGCTTTCATGCTCCAGTATTGATGGGGAAATATTAATAAGGCTACAAAAAGTGCCTATCTCAGGTGTCCCACCTGTCCTAAGTATAACTCAGGGAAGCCTATTCACACTGCCCCTGGACATTTTAAATTGCTTGATGGACCATTTGAAGTTTAGCAACTAGACTTGATACAGCTTCCCCCATCTCAAGGATACAAGTAAGTTTTAGTCATGATATGTATGTTTTCTCACTGGACTGAAGCTTTCCCTTGCAGATAGGCTAATGCACCAGCAGTGGCTAATGTGCTGTTAGAGAAGGTTATTCCTTCTTGGGAACTCCTCTTGAACTTAATAGTGATCAAGGAACCCATTTCACTGGTTAGGTGCTAAAACAAATCTATTTGGCCAATCCTATAACATTTTCACTGTGCCTACCACCCTCAGTCTTCAGGATTGGTTGAACGCACCAATGGTATCATTAAGACTCAATTGGCAAAATAAACAGAAACTTCTCAAATACCTTGGCCAAAGACATTGCCATTAGTCCTTTTAAATCTCAGATCTACTCCCTTTGGGACTCAATAAGCTCTCACCCTTTGAGATAATTACAGGACGCCCTATGCATTTGGTCCCTGCCTCTCTCGATCCATAGTTGGTGAAAGGAGACATACTTCAGTATTGTAAAGACTTAATTCTATTAACAGTAACCATACTTTAGTGAAACAATCATGTGACAATACACTCCAGGGAAATAAAAAACTAAAATTTCATACATTAAAATATGGAGAGTTGATTGGAAAAGACACCTAAAAAGGATTCCAGCCACGCTGGAAGGGCCCTTACAAGGTACTGTTGACAAACCCCGGTGCTGCTAAACTACAGGATGTAATTTCTTGGATACACATGTCACACCTAAAGAAGGCACCAAACCCTGACTGGAAAAGCAGTATGGTGACCTGAAACTAAAGCTGTCAAAATTTTAAGGCAAATGAGCCCTGTGGAGCCTGAATTCCTGGTCTGTGACCTGCCACGAAAATTAGATTACTATGTTGTAATTCTAACTTTTACTTTAAGTTCTGCTTCAGATGTCGGTCAACACTGGATGCCAGCTGTTTCCCGATCCCTACACTTCCCCATGACATGAGAGGTAACACTTAGAAGAGGCCCTTTGACACCGAGGAAACTAAACGCTGATCAGACATCAAGGGACGAAAAGACTGGACTTGAAGAACCTGAGACTAAAGACCTGACTGTTGATCAATGATCTTTTAGAAGAGGGGGGAATGATCAAGTGAACTGGCATCTTAAGATGCTTAACCATAGAGTTAGGAGTACTATGGGTGAGACTGGGCCCCTTGTTAACTATAATCCTGACTTCCCGTTTATTCCTATGGTAATCCCAGGGGGAGGGACCCTTAATAAAGGGATTGGCCATCTTGGAACCTGGGTCTTTTTGCCTCCACGTGGACTGCCAGTAGGAGTTCCATGTAGAAGGTGTGCTTCCCGCATTGCCGGTGGTGGTCTTGCTTCTTTTTCCTTTCCCGAATAAACCGTTTACTTTTATGGATTACTTGCCGAGTTATTTTTCAGAGTCAACAAGAGACACAGGACTGGCCCATGAGACTCCGTAGCCTAGCTCAAAGAACCTTTCTGGAAGGGGCTCCCCCTTCCTCATCTGAACACCTTCAGCAGTGCTACCCCACCTTCCCCATGCTACCAGATCCCCGCCCCCACAGGAGGGAAGAGGAGGGAATGGGAGGCACGTGGAGAATATCCACCCAGGCCCAGTGAGGTTGATTTTGATTGTCTCCTTGAAGAACAGGTACCGCCTGAGGGCGCTGATGGCCAGGGAGAGAATGGACAGGCACTTGGGGAGTGAACGAGGAAAAGGGAGTTAGGTCCAGCCCCTCACTCAGGTCCTGCCCCTGCACGACCTGGAGGAGTTTGCGTGAGTCCAAGGTGGTTCTGGGCTCACGTGAGGCTGTGGAACGCGCTGCCGGAGCTCAGAAGCTTATTTGGCGCAAGACGAAGTCAGGAGGCTGAACCACGGGAGGGCGCCAGAGGGATGGGCAGGTGTCATTGCGCTGCGACCACGTCTATGCCCCAGGTACCTCCTATGTCCGACTGCCCAGCTCCTATAGCCAGCGGGGTGGATGCCAGATGCACCATCTCTACTGTCGCCATACCCGGAGGCAAAGGAATTATCCGGTGATCACGGACATGGCGCACATAGGGGAGAAGTACAAACACAGGGATCCAGACAGTGCATTTTTACACGTTTGGAGGTACTTGCATCCTTAATAGTTCATTCCCACATTTCAGGTGGGAAAACGGGCCACCACCTGGATTCACGGCCCTCCCCAAGTCCGGCCTCCCAACCGGAAACGATCCAGTCTGTCCTTTCCGGTCCACATTACTCAATTCCCTAGGCCGGGGTTGCGGCTTGCCTCGTTAGGGGCGGGACCTAGTTTGTTACTAGGCGGTACCAAGGTCGTTATGCCTTCCTATTGGGACTCATGCCTTTTGGGCGGGACTTCTTTAAACCAGCGCTCTTGATTTGCTGTCTCCCTGGTCCGTGACCCGGAAGCTCTCCGGGCAACATGGCGGCTCCCAGTAACAAGACGCAGCTGACTGGGAGTCCGCGGCCACCCGCCTGAGTAGGTAAGTCGCGCGTGTAGAGGCGAGCGCGAACTGTAGGGCCGCGGGGAGGTCCATTCTGGGCCGGCTGCGCGGGAGGTCGGACTCAGACGGACCCGTCTGCAGAGCCAGGGCACCTTGACCTTGTAGGGTGCCAGGCTGGGACCTGCCGGGAAAGGCCTCCCTCTGTGCACCCGCCTCTTCCTGTCCTTAATTTCCCATTTTGCAGATGAGATAGCTGAGGCTCAGAGTGGTTTAGGCCCTCTCCCGAAGTCACGCCGCCGTCGACAGCTAGGCTAGAATTCAAACCCCCATCTGCCTGCATCTCCCAAAGAACCCAGAGTGTCGGCAGCCAGTCTTAAAGCTGCTGTAGGCGCACCCCGCAATGGGGTTCAGATTTATAGGTTATAGACGTTTTGTAGAAGTTGAGCTTTTCTTCCCATTTCACTGATACTTGTTAGGTACCTAATTTTGTGTGTGTGTGTGTATGTATATGTATGTGTGTGTATATATATATATCAGGCATTGTTCCAGGGGTTGGAGACACAGCAATGAGGAAGACAGACAAAAACCCACCATCTCCTGCGAGAGCCAGACATTGAACAAGTCAGAAAGAAAGAGAACTGGTGATTTCAGATGCTAGTAGGTGCTAAAAATGCATTTATCAGAGTGATAGCGGCTTTAGACAGGGAGTGGGGCAGCAGCGGTTAGGGAAGGCCTCTCATTTGAAAATAAACCTGAATGACCAGAGACAGAGACACCAATGGACTGATCTGGGGTAGGAAATTTCCAAACAGAAAGAAAAGCAAATGCAAAGGTTCTGAGACTAGAATAAACTTAGCTTGTTTAAGACACAGTGTAGCTGGGGCTGTCATTGATAAGGGTTGAGTTTGGAGGAGTAGACCCTGTCTGATTTTATCTTAAGTATGGTATACCATTGGCAGTTTTAGGCAGAGAATGCTGAATTTATTTCACGTTTTAAAAAACTTCCTTTGGTGGGCCAGCTGAGTGGCTCAGTTGGTTAAGAGTTGGCTTAAAGCATGTGCTCTGAGCACCTGGGCCGCAGATTTGATTCCCACATAGGCCAATGAATGCTGCGCCCTAGCTGAGCTGTCGCTGAGCTGCCAACAGGTGGCAGGATGGCTCAGCTGGTGTAACAAGATTGCCTATTCAATGGTGTGCTACGGTCACCCACAACTAAAAGATTGAACTTGGCACCTTGAGCTGAGATGCTGCCAGGATGGCTCAGAGGATAGAGCGTGCGCTCTTAACAACAAGGCAGCTGGGTTTGACTCCCGCATGGGATGGTGGCTATGCCCACCCGCAACTAAGATTGAACACAGCACCTTAAGCTTTGAGACAAGCTGCTGATGGGAAGCCTGATGGCGACTGGTGCCCTCGACAACGAAGACTGAAGAACAAAAACTTGGCTGGTCCCCTTCCCCAATTCCTCAACACTGTTCCCCTCCCCCAATTCCCCAATAAAATATTTTAAAAAAAACAAAACAAAAAACTTCCTTTGGCCAAAGTGGGGAGAACTGACTGGGGGCAAGTAAGGAAAGAAGTGGGAGAATGGGAAACAGGTCATGGATTGGGATGTTGACCTATAGATGGAGAGAAATAGATGCATTGGGGATGAATTTGGAAGTAGTCATCAGGATTGTATGGATTGAATGGGGGAGTGAGAGACACAGCGTACTCAGCAATGAATCCTAGGTTTGTGGTATGAATAATTAGGAATGGTGGTGTCATTGGCTAGGATAGGGAGGAACAAGTTTAAACAAGGATACCAGTTTGGAGAAAATTAAGTTTGAGATGGCTAGGTATACACCAAAGTGGCAGTTAGGCATGGAGGCCGGTGCTCATGCCTGGTGATAAACATTTGGATCCATCAGCACATAGATCATCATTTCTCAAACTTTAACACACATAGAAGAAACCTGGACTCTAGTTGAAAGGCAGATTCTCATTCAGTAGTTCTGGGTTAGGGCTGAGATTTTCCATTTTTAATAAGCTCCCAGATGATGGTACCAATGTAGCTGGTCCCCGGAACACAATTTGAGTAGTGAAGATTTAAATTAAGGTCTTAATCTTAGCTGTTTATGAGAGACATTGGCGTGTGCTAAAATGCTGATGCCTGGGTCCTGTCTCTAGATATTCTGATTTAATATATCTGGGATATGGCCTGGGCATGGCGATTTTTCAAAGTTCCCTAGATTACTCTAACATGAACAGAGTGTGAGCTGCCCACAGGAATACAAAGAAGAGAGGAACAAGTTGAATGACACCTCAGAGTAGTAAACAGACAAATCCAGAATGTAGGACTTTGTAGCCTTCTTACTTAAAGTGTGGTCTCCAGATCAGTAGTATTAGCATCACTGAGAAGTGTATTAGATGTGCAAGAGTCTATCTCCACTCCAGAGCTGCTGAATCAGAATTAGCATTTTAACAAGATCCCAGGTGATTTGTCTGCACATTCAAGTTTGCAAATATTGTAAATTTTAGAGAAGGAAGGGGGTCTTGCTGATTAGCTGAGAACCAGGCCTGGGTGCTAGTAAGAAAATCAAGATTGTCAAGAAGGTGGCAAGAGGATATCACCCATGCCACATACTACTGTGAACTCAAAGAAAATGAGGCCTGAGAAGTAATCACTGGCTTTGATAACTTTAGAACACACACAGTGGTGTAGTGATTGGGGCAGCAGCCAAGTTGGAGTGAGTAGAACACAGTGTGTAGACACCGTAGGAAAAGCTTTGTTGTAAAGGGAGCAGAGATGTGAAGCAGAGGCTGAAGTGAGGCTTCAGGTCAAGATGGGAGACACCAGAGAAAGTTTAAATAGTGATAAGAATAAACATGTATGAATTCATTTGATGAGGCCAGCATTGCCCTGATACAAACCAGACACTAAAAAACTATAAACCAATATCTCTTATGAATATCAATACAAATATCCTCAACAAAATACTAGCAAACCAAATTTTAGCAACGTATAAAAAAGGATTGTAGGGCCGGCCGAGTGGTGCATTGGTTTAGACGCCAGCGTCCCCAGTTCGGATCCCACATATGAGGGCCAGTGACACTGCCCTCTACAGCTAACAAGAGCTCCACCTGGAGCTGGGCTGCGAGCCCCCGGTGATGGTGTAGGCTGCAGCCCCTGCTGCAGAGGGCTGTCATAGGCTACAGTGAGTGGCCGGCAGCCAGCGTGAGCGACTGGCAGCCAGCATGAGCTGCCAATAGCCGCGGTGAAAGACCATCCAGAGGCCGGTGACCGATCTGCCTCATCCAGGAACAGTGCAATGACAATACCAACATGGGCCAGTGAAGCAACTTCCTCCGCAACTAGACTGAAGAACTAAAAGACAGCAACTTGTCTGTTCTTTTTCCCTAATTACCCAACGCTGTTCCCCTCCCCTAATTCCCCAATAAAATCTTAAAAAAAAAAAAAGGATTGTCTACCATGTTCAAGTGGAATTTATCCCAGAAATGCAAGGTTAGTTTAAAATCTGAAAATCAGTTAATGTAATATACTGTAATAATAGATTCTAAAGAAAAAACACGAGTATATCAATAGTTGCAACAAAAAGCATTTGACAAAATCCAATACCATTTCTGATAATAACATTCAATATCTAGGTATAGAAGGGAATTTCCTCAACCTGATAAAGGTCATCTATGAAAAATTCATAGCTCACATCATACTTAATGATGAAAGACTGAATGCTTTCCCCCTAAGATCAGGAACAAGACAAGGAAGTGGCTATTGCCACTTCTATTCAGTGTCTTACTAGAGGTTCCAACAAGGGCACTTGGGCAAGAAAAAATAAAAGGCATCCAGATTGGAAATAAAGAAGTAAATTTATCTCTATTTGCAGATGACATGATGTTTTTGTTTTTTTTAAGATTTTATTGAGGGGCTGGCCGAGTGGCATGGTGGTTAAGCGCTGGCTTCGGAAGCCAGCGGCCCCGGTTCGGGTCCCACATATGAGGGCCAGTAACACTGCCCTCAAGAAAAAAAAAAAAAGATTTTATTGGGGAATTGAGGTTGGGGAATAGCGTTGGGGAATTGGGGAAGGGGAACAGACAAGTTGCTGTCCTTTTGTTCTTCAGTCTAGTTGCGGAGGACGTTGCTTCACTGGCCCATGTTGGTATTATCATTGCGCTCTTCCAGGCTGAGGCAGATTGGCCATCGGCCTCTGGATGGCCACTCACGGTGGCTCTTGGCAGCTCACGCAGGCTGCCGGCCGCTTACATTGGCTGCTGGCCACTCACTGTAGCTTATGGAAGCCAACTGTAGCAAAGGCTGCAGCCTACACTGTTGCCAGCGACTCACAGCAGCCCAGCTCCAGGTGGAACTGTTGTTCACCATCTTAGCTATAGAGGGCAGTGTCACTGGCCCTCATATGTGGGATCCGAACTAGGGCCCTGCTGCTCAGAGCTGGTGTCCCAATCCAGCTCTTAACCAACGCACCACTCATGGCCCGACATGATTTTATATATAGAAAATTCTAAGGAATCCAATACAGAGCTATTAGAGCTAAGAAGTGAATTCTGCAGAGTTGCAGTATACAAGATCAACATGTAAAAATGTATTTCTATACATTAGCAATGAACAGTGCAGAAATAAAATTAAGAAAGTAATCCCATATATAATAGCTTCGTAATGAATGAAATACAAATAAATTTAACTGAAAAATAAAAGACTTGTGGCTCACCTCGGCTTCAGAGTTATCTCCACCATGGCCAGTCAGTCGCAGGGTATTCAGCAGCTGCTGCAGGCTAAGAAGTGGGAGAAAGTGTCCGAGGCCTGCAAGTGAAAGAACCGGAGGCTGAAGCAGGCCAAAGAAGAGGCTCAGGCTGAAATTGAACAGTACCGCTTACAGAGGGAGAAGGAATTCAAGGCCAAGGAGGCTGTGGCTCTGGGATCGCACAGCAGTTGCAGCACTGAAGTGGAGAAGGACACCCAAGAGAAGATGAGCATCCTCCAGACCTACTTCTGGCAGAACAGGGATGAAGACCTGGATAAACCTCTTGGCCTTTGTCTGCAACATCCGGCCAGAAATCCATGAAAACTACCGTGTAAATGGATAGAGGAAGAAGAAAGAAGCGCCTGTTCCATGGATCAGCATCTCGGTGCCTCCCTGGAATATGAAGCTTTAGCAAAGCTTGAGTTATATTCTTGTAAAAGTCATTAAATTATTTCTGTTTACTATATAGTAGGTCCTTCTACTTTTAGGAGAATAGCAAATCTAGCTTCTTTGTATAAACTTAGAGCTTATCCAAAGATTTCATCTTTTTACCTCATATTTCTTAGAAATTTAAGAGTATATGTTGTCTGTTTTCCTATGCCTTTTAGCTCAAGCAATATATGTATATCAACACTTTTTTTTTCTTTTTTTTTTTTCTTTTTTTTTAGCTGAGCCATCCTGCCACCTGTTGGCAGCTCAAAGGCAACTCAGCTCGGGCTGGCCTCGAACTGCCGTTGCTCAGAGCTCAGCTCGCACTCTTGAGCGAGCTCTTAACCAACTGAGCCATTCAGCCGGCCCAACACTGACTTTTTCTTTCTTAGATGTAGTAAAAAAAAAACAAAAAAACTTTTAAAGATAGATAGGGATTAAATGGTTTTTTCCCCTAAAGCTTTCTTGAAGGTCAGGGGCTTTATCCATGAAAAAGTAGTAAATAGTTATTTGTAACCTGTGTAAAGCAGAAGCCAGCCTTAAAATAGTCCTTTTTGGCTAAGGGTTAGAATAATGAATACTAGTATAATGGTTTGGGCTGCTTCTAGTTTCTCTTAATCCAAATTTCTAGATGATAGGATTCAAAAACTGTTACTTGTTATTACTTGGTGTACTGATAATCACTTAAAACTAAATGATTTTTTGTCATGCGTTTTCCCCTCTCTGGTTCATCCTTTTTGATAATATAAAGTGTACTTTGACCCAGAAAAAAATAAAAAATCAATAAATAAAAATAAATAAAAGACTCATACACTGAAAACTATAAAACATTGTTGAGAGAAATTAAAGATCTAAATAAATAGGTATCCCATGTTCAGGGATCAGAAGATAATTATTAAGATGCCAATATTCCCCAAATCGATCTACAGAGTCAACACAATCTGTATCAGGATCCCTCTGGCTTTTTGCAAAAATAGCTGATTGTATATGTAATTTCAAGGGACCCAGAAAGCCAAAACAACCTTGTAAAAGAATAGAGTTGGAGGACTTACACTTCCTGATTTTAAAACTTATATAACTAGGGCTGGCAAAGTGGCGCATTGGTAAGAGCTGGTTTGGGACGCCAGTGGCCCCGGTTTGGATCCCACATATGAGGGCCAGTGACACTGCCCTCTACAGCTAACAACAGCTCCACCTGGAACTGGGCTGTGTGAGCCCGAGCGACGGTGTAGGCTGCAACCCCTGCTGCAGTGGGCTGCCAAAGGCTGCAGTGAGTGGCCGGCAGCCAGTATGAGCAGCGGGCAGCAAGTGTGAACTGCCAATAGCTGCGGTGAGCGGCTGTCCAGAGGCTGGTGACTGAGTGCAATGATGATACCAACATGGGTCAGTGAAGCAACGTCCTCTGCAACTAGACTGAAGAACAAAAGGACAGCAACTTGTCTCTTCCCCTTCCCCGATTCCCCAATAAAATCTTTAAAAAAAAACTTAGAAAACTACAATAATCAAAACTGTGTAGTACTGGCCTAAGGCTCAACATACAGATCAATGGAATAGAATTGAGAGTCCAGAAATAAACCCTTACATTTATGGTCAGTTGATTTTCAGCAAGAATGCTAAGACAATAACATGGGGGGAAAGAATAGTTTCTTCAACAAATAGCTGGGACAACTGGATATCCACGTGAAATGAAACCCTTCCTTACACTATACATAAAGATTCATTCAGGGATGGCCGAGTGGCGCATTGGTTAAGAGCTGGTTTGGGGATGCCAGCAGCCCCGGTTCGGATCCCACATATGAGGGCCAGTGACACTGCCCTCCACAGCTAACAACAGCTCCACCTGGAGCTGGGCTGTGCGAGCCCCAGCAATGGTGTAGGCTGCAGCCCCTGCTGCAGTGGGCTGCCATAGGCTACAGTGAGTGGCCGGCAGCCAGCGTGAGTGGCTGGCAGCCAGCTTGAGCTGCCAATAGCCGCAGTGAGCGACATCCAGAGGCCAGGGACCGATCTGCCTCATGCAGGAAGAGCACAATGACGATACCAACATGGGCCAGTGAAGCAAATCCTCCGCAACTAGACTGAGGAACAAAAAGACAGCAACTTATCTGTTCCCCTTCCCTGATTCCCCAACGATGTTCCCCTCCCCCAATTCCCCAATAAAAATCTTAAAAAAAAAAAATTCATTCAAAGTGGATCATAGACCTAAATGTAAAAGCTAAAACTAGAAGAAAGCAAGTAAATATTCATGACTTCAGGCTTGGCAATGTTTTTTTAGATACAACATCAAAAGCAGAGCTATAAAAGAAAAACAGATAAATTGGACTTCATCAGAATTTAAAACTTTTGCTACAGTGATAACATCAAGAAAGTGCAAAGACAACCCAAACAATAGAAGAAATTATTTGTAAATCATAAAGGTCTAGTATCCAGGATATATACAGAACTCTTAGGGCTGGCAGAGTGGTGCGTTGGTTAAGAGTTGGTTTGGGACGCCAGCTCTGTGCATCAGGGCCCCGGTTCGGATTCCACATGAGGGCCAGTGACACTGCGCCCTCTACAGCTAAGATGGTGAACAACAGCTCAACCTGGAGCTGGGCTGCCATGAGTTGCCGTGGATGGCGTAGGCTGCAGCCCTTGCTGCCGTGGGCTACTGTGAGCTACCATGAGTGGCTGGCAGCCAATGTGAGCAACCAGCAGCCAGCATGAGCTGCCGTGAGCCACGCCATTAGCGGCTGTCCCCTGGCCAGAGACCGACTCCCTCAGCCTGGAAGAGCGCAGTAATACCAACATGGGCCAGTGAAGCGACGCCCTCCACTAGACTGAAGAACAAAAGGATAGCAACTTGTCTGTTCCCCTTCCCCGATTCCCCACCGCTTTCCCCTCCCCCAATTCCCCAATTAAAAAAAAAATCTTTAAAAAAAAAACCAAACTCTTACAACTCAATAAAAAGAGAACCCAATTTTAAAATGGACAAAAGATCTAAATAGAATTTTCTCCAGTGATGATACACAGTGGCCAATAAGTGTACACAAAGATGCTTAACATCATTAAGCATTAGGGAATTGCAAATCCAAATCAGAAGGAGATACCACTTCACACTCCTTAGGACTTCTGTAATAAAAGACAGACAATAAGTGTTGGCAAGGATGTGGAGAAATTGGAACCTTTATACTTTGCTGGTGGGAATGTAAAATGGTGCAGCTGCCTTGGAAAACAGTTCCAGGGGCTCCTCAAAATGTCCACTGTAATATACCATACATTAGAATTACTGTATTTTCCAGCAATATGTCTTCTAAGTCTATACCAAGGGAAGTGTAAACATATATTCACACAAAAACTTCCAGACAAATGTTCATAACAGCATTAGTCATAATAATACAATTGTGGGAACAACCCAAATGTTCATGAATTGATGGACAAATAAAATGTTATATCTATACAATGGAATATTTTTGGCAATTAAAAGGAGTGAAGTCTGATACATGCTACAATAACGATAAACCTTGAAAACATGCTTAGTGAAAGATGCTAGCCACAAAAGAATACATATCACATGATTCCATTTATATGGAATACCCAGAGTAAGCAAATTTATAGAAATGGTACATTACTGGTTTCCCAGGGTTAAGGATGAGGGGAAATGAGAATGATGACTAATGGGTATAGGTTCTAAAATTAGATTACAGTGGTGGTTCCACAACTCTCTGAATGTACTAAAAAAGTAAATGTCGAATTTCACACTTTCACAGCGTGAACTGTATGGTAGATATGTGAATAAAGTTGTTAAAATAAAAAGAATGACTTGGCGGGGAGGGGGACCATTGCAGGAGCAAATTCTTCTAGATATTGAAGGCTCTGGCCCAGCAGACCAGGGACTCTTGATTGTAACATTCATTTAAGCTCCATCTTGTGGATGAGGAAATCAGTTGGGCTGGTTGAGTTAGCCATGCAGTCTGGAACATGGCCTTTGCCTAAGCAGATGGGGTGCCAGGCTGATGCTGTCTCTTCTCTCTTGACCAGGTGGTTGTCCAACAAACAAAGGCATGAGCTGGGCCCAAGCCATCCTGCTGGCCCGGGGCCTGTCGCGGGGCTGGGGAGGCATCTGTGGCGCTGCCCTCACGGGAACCCCCTTCTCTCAGGTAACTGCCAGGTTAACAGGGTGGAGGGAGGCAGGCAGGCAGGCAGGCAGGCCTGGGATCTGCTCCCAAGCCCTTCAGGATCCACCCAGTGAAGCCAGCTCTGGGGAATCTGGGCTGGCTTGTGTTTTAAGGCCCGATTGAATGTCTCTTATTCATTTTAAAAAGTGCTGGTGCTGGGCCGGCCGAGTGGCGCAGTGGTTAAGCGCTGGCTTGGGACGCCAGCAGCCCCAGTTCAGATCCCACATATGAGGGTCAGTGACACTGCTCTCAAAAAAAAAAAAAAAAAAAAGTGCTGGTGTCCACATGTCTGAGGGATTTGAATTTGAACCTAAGGATGTACTCACATGTGAGATAAGTGGGTGGTGACTGTGGTAACTCCTACATCCACTTGTAAAGATGAGGGCAGAAAATTGAACTTCCACCCCTTACCCAGATTGACCAGATGGCCTAAGCCAATCAGCGGCCATAGATTGCAACTACAATGATGGTGGTGGTGGTGATAATAGTTCCCTTATGAGCCCTTCCTCTATGCCATGTGCTGTGCATTTCATTTATATTGTCTCCTTGGTGGGGCCTCCCCTTATTTTGGGTATTCTAGAGCATCCTTTCCAATATTTGCCTTATGCACATACCACCTGTAGTATTAGTTGCCTACATTTTCACTTTAAATGAATGACTTTTTATTTATTTTTTTTAACATCACTCTATCTAAGCAGGACTTCAGGATGGCTGTTGGGGGTAGCGGAGCTTAAACTCTAATCTTAGCTCTGCCACTCTGCAGCTATGGGACACGAGGCATCCTACTTCACCCCTTTATGCCTCAGTTTCTTCATCTGTAAAACGGGTACAGTAAGTGCTCAACAATGCCTGGAACATAAGAATACTCAGTAAATATTAGTTCTAATTAGCTATATATTTAAAGATGCATTATGTATAACCATTCTCATTTAAACACTCAGTTTAAATTAAAATAAATTTGTGGGCTAGCCAAATGGCTCAGTTGGTTAAGAGCTCGCTCAAGAGTGCGAGCTGAGCTCTGAGCAACAGCAGTTTGATGCCCAGCCCGAGCTGAGCTGCCGTTGAGCTGCCAACAGGTGGCAGGATGGCTCAGCTTTAAAAAAAAAAAAAATTTGTTAGTGTACCATCTAGACCAGGGGTCGACACACTTTTTTGTAAAGGGTCAGATAATATTTTTAGATTTGCAGCCTACGCGGTCTCTGTCACAACTATACAGCGTGCCACTGTAGCACAAAGCAGCCCCACACCACACACAATGAATAAGCATGGCTGTGTTTCAATAAAACTTTATTAACAGATGCAGGCCGATGCCTGGATTTGCCCACAGGCAGCGGTTTACCTACTTCTATTCTAGAGGGATCTGGTCTGTCTGCTCCCAGCAGCATGCACTCCCCACTCTGGAAACAAGATCTCTCCTTAACCCAAGGGAGATGCCATCATAACAGATGGGGAAATTGAAGCCTGAGCAAAGTGGGATGTGGGTGTCACCTGGCAGAGGACAGTCAAACTAAGACTCCTGCTGACTCCAAAATCTGCATTTTTTTTTTTTTTGAGGGCAGTGTCACTGGCCCTTATATGTGGGACCCAAACCAGGGCCGCTGGCTTCCCAAGCCAGTGCTTAACCACTGTGCCACTCGGCTGGCCCTGCATTTTCGTTTTTTAACTCAGTTTTTAAAATTTATCTTTTGAAAAGGCACTACAGTTAGTTACAGTGAGCAATATACTATAGTTCGAAATTCAGAAAGTTCTGAGGCTACCTCATGACAAGGGTCTGTCCTCCCGTCCAGCCACCACTTAGCTCCCCATCTAGAAGCAAAAGATGTTACCCGCTTATTGTATTTCCTCCCAGAGATACATCACGGAAGCAAAATATATATATACACACAGCCAATCCTCATTATTCACTGTAGTTATAGCCTATAAAGTTGCTGCATAAACTGAATTAGTGATTACTAAACCTTTGCTCCCAAGGGAAGTATGGGTAAGGTTCCTGCAAGCTTCTGGTACGTTTTCTTCAACCAATCAATACATAACCTTACTGTATGTGTGTTTCTGTTTAAAGACAACTTATTTAATATACCGTTGATTCATTAACATTGAACTCACAACCAACAGTACTATAACTCATGCCTGAATGAAACTTATGTACTACGTGTATTTTTCCGTAGGCAACAGAGCCTTCTTGCACGCAGGATCACTAGGCAGCACTTCTGCATCACACCTGGGGGAGCATTTTCAACATCAAAATCACCAACAAAAAGATGTGACAAACATGCACTAAATGAACCTCTAAAAGGACAGTTGTTGACAGTATGAGAGACAAAAAACAAGAAGGCAGAACAACCTCAGCTGGGAATGTTAGGTGACTCAACCGCACATGTCCATGAGTGACTTGAAAAGTGCCATGAGAGATTATTGATTTGGGGATTACAAATGAATTTTGGCAAGTAGGGAAATTTGCAAATATGGAATCTGCAAGTAATGAGGATCTACTGTATATAAATTTGAGGGATTTTTTTATACATATGGGAACCTACCATTTTACACCCTGCTTTTTTCCATTTAACAATATGCCTCGAAGCTCACACAAGACCTTCTCAGTGTGTCTTAAAACAGTAGGTGCTCCTTGTCCAAGTTCATGGTCATATGCTTTATCATTTCCGTGCTGATGCACACGGGGGCCATGTCCACTGACACAGCGGACACACAAAAATCATTTAGTGCAGGGCCGGCCGAGTGGCGCGGTGGTTAAGTGCTGGCCCTGGTTCAGGTCCCACATATGAGGGCCAGTGACACTGCCCTCAAAAAAATGTCATTTAGTGCAGGTGTGTTCAGAGCTTTGAGGATTGCTGCGACAGAGGGTGTGTTTGTCCTCGCAGTGAATATTGCCAAATTGCTTCCGGGGAGGTTTTACCATTGTTCTCGTCTGTAACGTGCCTGATCTTGTGTTTGTAACCACAGCACACTTTCTCAGAGGCCCTTAGGGATGCCCATTGGCACCTTTTCCAGGAAAGAGCCAGTCCGGCAGTCTCCTAAGGGCACTGGGAGGTGCCAGATTCCAGCAGTGGTTCTCTGTCCCCAGGTGCTCCCCCAGGGCCTGAAAGGCCTCCACTGCAGCTCAGCTGCCCACAACTCTGACTCATCCCTGGTCCCACGCCCAACTGAGCCCCTGCGGAAACCTGCCAAGGCCCTGGAACCCCACGAGGAGCTGTTTAGGCAGGCGCCGGATGGGGCACGGGACAAGGCCAGCTTTGTGCGGGCCGTGCAGAACTTCGGGCAGCACAATGTGCACAAGCGGGGTCACGTAGACTTCATCTACCTGGCCCTGCGCAAGATGAGGGAGTATGGCGTCGAGCGGGACCTGGCCGTCTACAACCTGCTGCTCGACATCTTCCCCAAGGAGGTCTTCCGGGCTCGCACTGTCTTCCAGAAAATCTTCATCCACTACCCCCGGCAGCAGGAGTGCGGGATTGCTGTCCTGGAGCAGATGGAGAACCACGGTGAGGCCAGCAGGCTTGGGGCAGGGGAGGGGCTGTCTCCCCCTCCAGGGTCAAGGCCCTTCCATCGCTCCATGGCTCTTGACTGTCTTCTCTTTGTCTGGACTGCTTCCCTTTTCCCTCTTTCTCAATCTTCCTGTCTCATATCTTTTCTCTCTCCCTCTGACTTTTCCTTTAAATTCTCTTGGATTCCCTCTTCCCTCTCTGCCATCAATTCCCTTACTTCAATTCTCCTTGTCTCTGGTTCTTTCCATCTCGCCCTTCCATGATTCCCTCTGGGTCCTGGCCCCCTCCGCTGGTCCGTGTCCTGCGTCTCCCCTCTCTGCCCCCTCCCTGAGGTTCTGCCACCATCTACCCGGCACAGGGGTGATGCCCAACAAGGAGACAGAGTTCCTGCTGATTCAGATATTTGGGCGCAAAAGCTATCCCATGCTCAAGTTTGTGCGCATGAAGCTGTGGTTCTCCCGTTTCAAGAACGTCAACCCTTTCCCGGTGCCTCAGGACCTACCCCAGGACCCCGTGGACCTGGCCAGGTTGGGCCTGCGGCACATGGAGCCTGATCTCAGCGCCAGGGTCACCGTCTACCAGGTATCCACCAGTCCACACCCTTGGCCACCAACCTGGCCTGGGTACCCCCTTTGCTCAGTCCAACAGTCCATTATTCCAGGCTGAGGCTTCTGCTAGATTCCCGTGGCCCTCACTCCTCATGGCAGCTTGACTCCTGACTTCTGCTCCTAGCTCTCACCCCCCACACACTATAATCCAAGCATCTGCCTGCCTTTCTGTTCCTTGTGTGATCCGTGCCAGTTCCCTCCTTAGACCTTTACACTTTGTGCTCACTGTTCCCTCAGCCAGGAACACTCTTCCCCACGGACTTCATGTTCCTCCAGTCTCAGCACCATCATCTCTTCCTCAGGGTCCCCTTCCTGACCACTGCTTCCCTGTACTGAGCTTGGTTGCTCATTCACTGTGGCTCAGTTTCCCATGTCACCCAGAGCCCAACATGGGGTCTGACACAAAGCTGATACTCAGCAGCTGTTTGCTGAATGACTGAATGAAATATTCCATACCTTCCCATGTCCTGGGGTCCCACTCATGCCAGGCCATGGGGGATCCAAAGAAAGCCCCTCACAGCATTAGTCTGGTCGTGGAGGCTGACACTTGATAACAGTTTCCCTCAGAGGCACTGGTTCTGAGATGGAGAAGCCTGGGAGCCGTGGTAGCCCAGAAGGGGCAGGGAGCAGGGAGGGCTTCCTGGAGGAGGTGAAGGTGAGTTGGGCTCAAGAAGGACAGGAGAGGTGAGGAGTATATTCCAGGGAGGGAGTAGCATGTGCCAAGGCTTGGAGGGTTAAAGGAGATGCTTAAAGAGCTTCCGTTGATGCAGGAGGTCAGGGTGGGAGAGAAGCAGCATGGAGGACGATGGTTTTTGAACCTGTTGGTGAGGAGAGATCCAAGAGGAGGGGTGGGGTGGAGGTCAAGTTTCTGGAAGGAGGTGCCAAAGTACTCTCTAGTGGCTGTGTGGATGATGTTGGATGGTGGGGGAGATGGCAGAGGGGCTAGGATAGTGGTGTCCAGATGAGAGAGGACAGAGACTTGTCCTTGAGTGTAGCTACATAATGCAGGGTAGTTTTTAACACATTTCTTTTTTTGTAAGTAATGTATTAAAAAGTCAAACAGTACGTAAGAACAAATAATGAAGAGTTCTCTCCTGGGCCGGCTGAGTGGTGCGGGGGTTAAGAGCTGGCTTGGGACACCAGCCTCCCCGGTTCGGATCCCACATAGGAAGGCCAGTGACACTGCTCTCTTAAAAAAAAAAAAAGAAAAAGAAAAGAGTTCTCTCCTCTCCTGGCCCTTCAGCCCCATCCGGCCCCAGAGGTAGTCACTTCTGTGTCCATTCCAGAAAGATCCTGTGCTTTTACAAGCAGATGCATACTTTTTTTTTTCTTTGCACATATATCCTTTGTGTTTAAATACTCTATTTTCCCCATCTCATTATGAAAAATACAGAAAGGTTGAAAGCATGGTAAAATGATCACTGACACTACTTAGTTTTAGAAGGGAAACAATCCAAGTATCCATCAAGAGCAAATTGTGCCTGTAGACTGTGGCACCTCAATCAAAGATGGGTGAAAAGGGCCGGCCGAGTGGCTCAGTTGGTTAAGAGCTCGCTCAAGAGTGCGAGCTGAGCTCTGAGCAACAGCTGTTCGAGGCCAGCCCGAGCTGAGTTGCCGTTGAGCCACCAACAGGTGGCAGGATGGCTCAGCTAAAAAAAAAAAAAAGATGGGTGAAAAGAACAAGTGAAAGGGTGAAGTATGTACAGTGATATAGTCAGCTACCTTCAATGTGAGAAGGGAGGGGAAATAAAAGTGCATATATCTATTTGCCTATTTTCACAAAAATAAAGATAAGTCAGAAATATGTAGAAGTCATCATCTCTGGGCAGGCAGAGATGGGGTAGATAGAGAAAACAGAAATGGAAGAGAGACATGGGTTTATTTAATACAGGTTGGCTTTTAAACTATGTAGATGTTTAGTGCATTAAATAAAAAAGAGAAAAACACCACCAAAATTAAAAACAAACAAATGGAAGTGGCTAAATATCTAATTGATAGCAAAACCAATGAGAATAAAATTCTTCTGAGTCACTGTAATCTGATTGCCCATCCTTAGTGGCTGAAGAAACAAGATCTACAGAGAAATCCTGAACTTAACCCCACAGCATTATGGTTAGTAGTATCAAAACTATATATATTGACGCATAAGTCCAATAAGTGCATGTATTACTGCTTGGTAGGAATCAAGATTTTTAGGATGAGATATAATAATACAATCAAATGTTTTAAAAACTCCATGTGTTAAATTTGAAATGAAAAATCAGTATTTATATATTGTCCAGTAAAAGGGCCCCGAAGCAAAACATACTTTTCCACCCAAAAAAATGTATTTTAAAAAGTGTTTCTCTGGGGGCCAGCTGAGTGGTGCGATGGTTAAGCGCTGGCTTGGGAAGCCAGTGGCCCCGGTTCGGGTCCCACATATGAGGGCCAGTGACACTGCCCTCAAAAAAAGAAAGTGTTTCTCTGGGCTGGCCGAGTGGCTCAGGTGGTTAAGAGCTTGCTCAAGAGTGTAAGCTGAACACTGAGCTACAACAGTTCGATGCCCAGCCCAAGCTGAGTTGCCACTGAGCTGCCAACAGGTGGCAGGATGGCTCAGCTTTAAAAAAAAGTGTTTCTCGGGGAACCCCAGTTAGGACCCCCCTCTCGTTTTGAGAGCTGTTACTTTCTAAACTATCCTCTGCTGCAAACTCTAAAAAAAAAAAAAGAGTTTCTCCAGTGGCAGAGCATCACACACATTCAGCACCATGCCTTTTGCTGATTTCAGTAATATAGTTGGGCGTCCATTTTTGTATCCACTGATGTTTGTATCCACCGCTCCACCTCAATTCTTTTTAACTTGACATGATGGATGATGTGTGTGCCAACAGTAGTCTGCTCTCATGTGCTGGCCACAACATATATACATTTTTTTAAAAATTAAATTTCATTTAGTTGATTTTAGTCACATGAAATGTAAAACTAAGAAGATGCAAAAGGGTATACACCTCCCCTCCCTGTCCTCTACAGAGGCAAACACTGAGACTTGCTTCTTGTGTCTCTTCTGGAATAGTATGTGTGCAATTATTTTTTTCTCTAAATTTTATAAGCACTGAGCACTTACTATGTGCCCAAGGCACTGTGCTCAGCATTTTTAGAACTATCTCAAGTAAGTGCTGTTATTATCCCATTTGAATTGGAGAAACTGATGCACAGGTACAGTGACTTGGCCAGGGCCACACAGCCTGTTGCAGAGCCCAGATTTTAACGCAGGTAGGTGGACTCCAACATTTCCATTTTGTGAGCATCTTAAATGTTGGTGGCTATTATGCTGAATTGGACAGAAGCAGGAAGAGGGAGGGCTTGAGTGACGTGTATGAGGCCCAGTAGACAGACCCAAAATTCGCTAGGACACCCCCCTTCCCAACTTCTCTCTCCCTTGCTGCAAGCTTCCACCCCTACTCTTCCTTGTAGATGCCTTCATTGAACGACTCCACAGGTACAGTGGATCCCACCGAGCCACACATCGTAGGTAAGGCCCTGTGCATGGAGCAGCTAATTTCTCACAGGGACTGATGGGTGGATTCACAAGGGCTTTGGACTGAGCCCCTCAGCCAGGGCCCCTAGGACATGCATTTCTCCATACCAGGAATCCAAAGTCCCGATCAACAGGCTGCCCTGGCCCGCCACAACCCAGCCCGGCCTATCTTCGTCGAGGGCCCCTTCTCCCTGTGGCTCCGCAACAAATGTGTTTATTACCACATCCTCAGAGCTGACTTGCTGCCCCCTGAGGCGAGGGTGAGGGCCCAAAGCATGAGTGGGGGGTGAGGGGAGTGGGCTGGCACTGCCATGAGAGCTCATGAGGGCTGATTCTGGATGGGGGTGGGGATGGGGAGTGGTGGCAGTTCCAGGTGGCTGCAAAATCCTAGGCCTCTCTCTCTGCCTGCACTTCCCCCCACAGGAAGTGGAGGAGATTCCAGAGGAATGGAACCTCTACTACCCGATGCAGCTTGATTTGGACTACGGGAGAAGCGGCTGGGATGACTATGAATTTGACATTAATGAAGGTAAAAACTGGGATGAGCAACAACACACTGGATGAGGTGCAGCGTCCGGGGTCAGACAGAGGCTGGGATCCAGGCTGAGACACAGCACATTTACCACACACATACCCAGCAGATGCCCAAGTATACACACACACCCCCACTAGGAGCTCCAGACCTGTCAGCTCTCAGAAATGGAGCACCTCTGTGCTGGCTACTAAGCTTAACCAGAACAGGGCCAGTGGGGGAATAGGTAACTTATATTCTTGGGGTCTCAAGGGAGGAGCACACTACCTAGTCTCAGGTGGGAAGTGGGGAGGACTTTCTGGTGGAATCTTCAAGAACCAGGAAGCATCACACAGGTGAAACAGGATGGGCTTCCCCGATTCCCCAACGCTGTTCCCCTCCCCCAATTCCCCAATAAAATCTTTAAAAAAAAAAAAGAAAGAAACATGGGATGGGCAGTCTAGGTAGAGTGCATATCTTGTACAAAGGCTTGGACACACAAGAAAGCCGAAGGGGAGCTTAAAGCGCCTGCCCATGGCCTGGAAGGTGATGAGCATGAAGTGTGTGTGTGTGTGGGGACAGGGGGTGCTGATTCCGTCTCCACTGCATAAACTCAGGGCCTATCTCTACCAACAGTGGAAGAAGGTCCTGTCTTTGCCATGTGCATGGCGGGTGCCCATGATCAGGCCACACTAGCCAAGTGGATCCAGGGCCTACAGGAGACCAACCCAGCCCTGGCCCAGATCCCCGTGGTCTTCCGCTTGGCAGCATCCACTGGGGAGCTCCTGGCATCCTCAGGACTAGAAGAGCCATCCCCGCCACCACCCGAGGGGCAGGAAGAAGAGGAAGATGATCCACAGCAACAGCAGCGGGGCCAGCGCTGAGCCTAAGTGGGCACAAGGGCACTGGCTTGGACTGCTGTGAAAGCATGAGATGACCTTTGAATGTACAGCAAATAAAAGTTTTCCGGCTTGGGGCTGCCTTCCCTTCCCTCCTCTGGCATTTTAGCATCCCTGCCCCTTTAATGCCTAGCGGCACAGCTTTTCAAGGGCTCTCCAGTATTTAGGACTCACAGGTCAGACCCAGGCCTGCCTTCTGCTTTCACCTGACAGCTCCGACCCTTACCTTGTCATCTCCAACATGCACTCAAGATAAAGGCAGGAGGGAGAAGCCCCCACCCTCCAAAGGCTACGGGTTCATCTGTCGTTCTTCCTGGAGTTGCCCTCAAACCTTCAGCCCCTCCCTCCGTCTCTAAGAAGTTAGAAAGTTAGAAAAGGAGTAAGACTGCAGGCTGTTCCACGTGCCTGTTGAGCGCATGCGCACTTCTCGTGCTCGGTTTCCTTTTGGCGCCGCAAGGCAGTGAGTCCATGAGAAATTTCCCGGCGGCGCTGAAGATGCGCGCCACTTCCGGTCGGGCTCCTAACAACGGGGGAGGCTGGTAACCAGGGAGGGGGGGATGGCGGAGCGGGCGCCTGAGGCAGAGGCGGAGGCTGAGGCGGGAGCAGGCGGGGAGGCGGCAGCCGAGGAGGGCGCGGCTGGCCGCAAGGCACGGGGTCGACCGCGGCTCACGGAGTCGGACAGGGCCAGACGGCGGCTCGAGTCCCGGAAGAAGTACGACGTGCGGCGCGTGTACCTGGGCGAAGCGCACGGGCCCTGGGTGGATCTGCGGCGCCGCAGCGGCTGGAGCGACGCCAAGCTCGCCGCCTACCTCATCTCGCTGGAGCGCGGCCAGAGGACCGGTCGCCACGGGTGAGGGCGCCCGGCCCTTGGGAGGGAGGGAATGAGGGAGGAGACGCCCCCATCCCCCGCTGAGTCTTGCCCCGCCCCTCCATCAGGCCCCGCCCCTAGCACCTCTGAGCCCCGCCCAGTAGCCCGGGTACAGGCCTGGGTCTTCCTCCGACTGTCGGTCTTAGAGCGCGCCTGGCTCCTGGCTCCCGGCTCCGCCTCCCGTCGCTCCGGCCGCCCAATCCTAGAATGCGCCCAGCCTCAACCTGCCTCCTGTGCCCTTGCTTGGCCCCGCCCGCTAGAGCTCTGGCTGCCCAAACCCGGTACGGGCCCCACCTGCAAGCGTTCTAACTGCCCAGTCCCTGGAGCGGCGGCCCCGCCTCCTGAGTCCTCTGTGGTGGTAGGTTCCCCTGCTGACCCGTGGGATTTCACAGGCCTCATCCTCCAAAATCCCCACAGTGTAGCCTGAGACTATGACTGCGCACCCTGGACCACCCCCCATGCCCCTCATGAGGTTCCGGTGCCCCAGCTTGGACTGTGTGTAGCCCCATTCCTACAACCCTAGAACCCACATACCCTGAGGACCCCTCACAATCCAGATCGCATTCCCCTAAACCTCTTGGCTTCTGCGGAGCAACTCAGCCCAGGAAGACCCAGGTGAAGAGAAAACCCAGAGTTAGCTGCACAGGGGGAGGGCAGAGAGAGACCTTTGCAGATTCTGTCTTGAGAATGAGCAGTGTTGGAATTTTTCACTTCCAGCCTTATAGGTTGATGTGATGATTAGTATACAGCAAAGGGGGCTGGCCGAGTGGCTCAGTTGGTTAAGAGCTCGCTCAAGAGTGCGAGCTGAGCTCTGAGCAACAGCAGTTCGATGCCCAGCCCGAGCTGAACAGCCGCTGAACTGCCAACAGGTAGCAGCATGGCTCAGCTAAGAAAGAAATAAAAAAGAGAAAGAAAAAAAAAGTTTAAAAAAAAAAATACAGCAAAAGGCTTAGAACAGTCCTGGCACATAGTGAGCACTCTAGGTATTAGCTGTGCTTTCTGTCACAAGCAATGCTCCAACAAAAGCCTTTTTCTGCTCTGGTTTTATTTGCACACATTCTCATGTGTCTCTGGGGAGAGATTCTGAGGGTCAGGAATCAACCAGATCCTGCCTAATTGTACCCACCCGCTCCTCAGGATGGCAGGATGGTTCATATACCCAAGAGCATGGCAGGAAATGCTGAGTGCTTTAAAATCCTCAAACCAGTGTCCAACCATTGGAGTTCTGGGTAGAGTTGCAGACCCTGTATTTTTATTTTTATTTTTTTTCCTGCAAAGCTGCCGGGAAGACTTGATTTGCAGCTGGAGAACTACTGGCCAGAGAGAGCCCCTGGAGGTCCCTAAATTGAAAGTGGTATTTGCAGAAACTTGGTTTGCCTGAGCTGGAGCTGAGTGGGCCTGCAGAACTGGGGTGAGGGCACTGAGACAACCCAGGCAGTGCGTGGCAAAAACCTGGCCCAGGGACCCATGGGTGATCAGGAAAATATACTAATCTGGGTGAGGAGTATCCTGGGGGGAATAGGCATGACCAGAGATAGGGAATCAGTTATTTCAGTTGTTCAATTATATATAACCTGTCTTATACCTGGAAGGATTTTAGTTCAAGGGCAGTAAAACATGGACAAGAAGGGAGGAGTGAAAAGAAAGGAAAATGAAGGACACAGTGAGTCCAGTATCAATGCTATTGGATTGAGGCATAAGTCACAGGGAACATGACAAGGGCAATTTTGTGGCGTGGTGAGGTAAAAACCTGACCAGAAGGGTTCAAGAGACATGAAGTTGGAATGGTGAATGGGCCATACATTTGCCTTGGAGCTTTCAAGCAGCCAGTGGGAAATGGGAAACAATGGTCTGTAGTGGAATTTCCAGTTTCTTCATTCATTTGTTTAAGGAACATTTATTGAGCACCAACTATGTGCCAGACACATGTATAGGTACTGAGGGTACCACAATGAACAAAAAGATCACTGCCTCATGGAGCTGATATTTTAAAGGGCAGAGGGCAGAGGCTTGTCTGGCATGCAAAGGCTTGTTGTCTACTGCAGACAAGAAACCTAATAAATAAATTATGCAGTATGTGAGAGATTGATAGGGGCTGTGGAAAAAATAAAAGTGAAATAAAGAAAGAGGAATCAGGAGTGTGAGCTGGAGGTTTAAATAGGGTATTGGGGTGCACCTTGAGAAGACTGCATTTGAGTAGACCTGAAGGGGGCCAGGGAGAGTCATACAGCTATCCAGAGGACGAATATTAGAGAAAGGAGGAATAGCAAGTGCAAAGGCCCTGAGGTAGAACCCTCCCGGGTGTCCTGATTTGTACATGGGCCAGCAAGGGGAACATGTAGTTGGAGCACAATTAGTGAGGGAAAGGAGTAAGGGAAGACAAGGGCAGGGAGGCGATGGAGCCTGTGGGCTGCCGGGAGGACCCTGGTTTTTCCTCCCAGTGAAGTAGGAGCTCTCCGGTGGGACTTTTTTTGCCTTCCTTAAGTGCAGAATATTGAGTTCCACACAAATACGCAGAGAGGTCACATGTCTTGCTTAGATGTTAAAAGAAGCACTCTCCAGGGTGTGTGTGGCAGGAGGAATGGGTGGGGTATAAGTTGAAAGAAGGTTGGCCAAGAGTTGACAGTTATTAAAGCCAGTGATGGGTTCAAGGAGGTTCACTCTTCCCTATAGCTTTGTGTGTGTTTGTCTTTTCATATCTTAAACTCATGAGAAAATTGAAAGAATCAACATGACTCCTATGTTGACACTGTGGGAGGGGAGGGCAGGACCTGGGAGACCAGGAAAGATGCGACTGCTCGGGTCTAGGTGACCCATGATGAGGCTGGACCGGGACAGGGCCATGGGAAAGTGGAGAGAAGTGGTTGAATTTGAGGCCAGCAGCCTTCACTGATCAGTGTGGGAATGAGAGATGCCACAGGTTTGGGCCTAAGCATCTGGAAAGTTGCTGTTAACTGAGAAAGGCCAGATTGGGGTTCAGAATGACAGCTTTCAGGCTGGCTGAGTGGCACGGTGGTTAAGTGCTGGCTTGGGAAGCCAGTGGCCCGGGTTCGGGACCCACATGTGAGGGCCAGTGACACTGCCCTCAAAAAAAAAAAAAAAAGTTAGAATGACAACTTTCATATGAGACTCCTACATGGGGTGTCAAGGAGGGGGTTGGAGTGGTGGTGTGGTGGGGAGAGGGCCAGGCAAGAAATGAGTGTGGAAGTCACCAGGATGGTGATGGTACGGTGATAGAGCTTGCCAAGGGGATGCGTGTGAACAGAGCACATAGGTCTGAACCCATTGCCATTCCTCCATGCTTCCAGAAGTCAGTGGCGAGGGAGAAGCAGCAGCCTGGGAGGCCGGTGGAGGGCCAGGCAGGGCAATGTCCTGGAGGCCAAGGGAAGGATCTACGGGTCAAATACTGCTGGGCTGAATGAGACAGCCTTCCCTGGTGATTGTAACCAGAAAGTTTGTGGCATGGTGGAGAAAAATCCTGACCAAAGAGGCTCAAGGGAGATGAAGGCACAGACATGGAGACTGTTAGTGTAGACAACTCTCAAAGAATGGCAAAGGAATGGAGTGAAAGTTGGCAGGGAAGGGGCTCAAGGTCATTTTAATCCAAGATGTTAGAAGTACCAGCGTGTTTGGATGCTGGTGGGAATATCAAGTCAAGAGTGAAAGCAAAGTGCAGAGGAGAGCAAGGGACAGTTGCTGGCCACCATTTGGGACTGGTCACTGAGAGGAAAGCATAGCCAGGCCCTGGAGAACCCCCAAGAATAACTGTTGCCCTCAAATGCAGGTGACAACTATAGGGAGTCACAGAGGTGGTAGAATTTAAAGAAGCAGGCAGTGGGTACTTTGGGTTGAAGGAGAAAGCACTTCATTAAGGTCAGAATGTGGCCTGACCCCATTTAATCCCTACAGCAACTCTCTGGGGGAGGCACTGCTGTTATACCCATTTCACAGATGAGGAAACTGAGGCTCAGAGTGAATGGGACCTGCTTGAGATCACACAGCCAGTCGATAGCAGAGATGAGACTTGAACTGGGATCTGACTGACGCCAAGCCTGTCCCTACCACTATGTGTTCCCAGCACCCCAGCCATGGAGAGGCCATGAGCAAGTGGAAATGGCCATGGGTGTTTGTTTAGACTTGGGTTTGCGGGACGGTCTGAGAAGCCTGATCCCTTGATGGGGATAGAGGCTCCTGGGATGGGCAAGGGGGAGCAGATCACCAGGCAGAGATTAGATCCTGGGGCAGGAAGGACAAAGGAGACTTGGGGCTCGGAGACTTGGGGCTCGGAGGTTGAGAATTGTTATCAGGCTAGACAGGACAGAGCGTGTGGGCAGTGGAGCTGAGAAGAGACCCTGGACTGGCTGTCAGGATATTTGTGGTGAGAGCATGGCCCCGGCCACAGCCAGGTCAGTGATCCAGGGCCTGGCTCTGTGATAACATTGATAGTCATAATGATCATTGTCACCATTTGCTGAGTGGTAACTGATTGCCAGGGCTGCACCAAACTCCTTACAATGTACATAATTTCATGCCAACCTCATGAGGAAGGTGCTATTATGGTCCCTTGCTACAGATGGAGAAACAGGCACAGGGATGCAAGGTCACTCACCCAGGGTCATGGAGCCTGCTGCTACAGCTTAGAAAAGGAAGAACAAGAAAACAGCCAGAGTGAGGTAGGCAGACGTGGAAGCATAGTGGCAGGAAGGCAGAGGGAGGCCCCTAAAGGGTCCAGGAGAGATAGATCCAAAGTACCTGCCTTCAGTCTATGTAGAGCTGGTGCTGGGCCACAGCCAGGTGGCCTAAGTTGGGTTAGGAACCCACCTGATGGCCATCTTGGTGTAGGAGGCCATGAAAGCCCTGGCCTTTGGACCCAGCCCTGCCCTGGGCTCCCTGAGGCCGTGGCTCACTGGGGCATGCAGTTGGGGTATTGAGCCTCCGCCAAGGTGGGGAAGGCCCCAAAGGTAGGTGTTTGACTGGGCCTGAGCTGGCTGCAGGAGCAGCACTGCTAGAGGGGGAGCACCTTGGGCTGGGGCCCTCGTAGAATAGGCAGTTAGGGTCAGGAGCAACGCCAGCCCTCCAGGTTGTGTCTGACAATCTCCCCGGACTCTTGGCCAGCCTAGGGGTAGACTCTGCAGGTTCCTGGATAGGGCATCCCAGGTTCTACTGCTGTGTAACAAATTACCATAAACTTAGTGGCTTAAAACCACACAAATTTATTATCTCACTATGGGTCAGGAGTCTGGCACATTTTAGCTGAGTCTTCAGCTCAGGGTCTCACAAGGCTGAAATCAAGGTATCAGCCAGCTGTGTCTTCATCTAGAGACAAAACTAGGTAAAGATCTGCTCCCAGACTCCCTCAGTGCTTTGGCAGAATTCATGTACTTGTGATTGTAGGAATGAGGTCCCTACAGTCTTGCTGTCTGTTGGCGGGACTGCTCTCTGCTTCTGGAGGCAGTTCATTCTAATGTCCTTGCCATGTGACCTCCTCATTCTCAGCCTCTGGTCTCTGACTTCAGCAGGACCCTTTTAATGGCTCCCCTGATTAGGCAGGCCCACCTCCATAAGCTCCCTCTTGGTTAATTCAGTCACCTAGCCACGGGAATGGTATCCTGTCATATTAATAGGCTCACCCCACTCATGGGGAGAGGATTATACATGACATGTACCCCAGAGGGTGGGATTGTGGGGCCATATTAGAATTCTGCATGGCACACCAACTTTCTGTACCCCTTTCTGACCTCTCCACTCCCTGGTTATGGAACCCTGGGCTGGAGGCCTCACCAGCTGAGTGAGCCTCAGATTTTCACTCTGTGAGGTGGGTGATGATACTAAACCTCTCTACAAGGGCTGGTGTCCATGCAGGAGAGAGCCCAAGTGAAGGGCCACAAGAAATAGAACAGGCCCAGGAAAGAAGTTAACATTCTTCCCCAGAGCAGGATGAGCAGTAGCTGGAGTTGCTGTCATCTCATCATCAGTCAGGCCCTGCGTCACTCCCCCCCTGCCTCTCTCTGTTACAGGAAGCCTTGGGAGCAGGTCCCTAAAAAGCCAAAGAGGAAGAAAAGTAAGTAGGACTGCAGCCAGGGGGGCGGACCCGGTGTTGGGAGTAACTGGCTTTATTGTTCCTTCCCTCCCCACTCCCTTCCTCCCTCTTTCCCCCTTTGCTCCCTCATCCTCTCAGGGACATTTTTTTGGAGGGCCTGCATGTGGCAGGCACTGTGCAGAATAAGACAGACCCAGCCCTGCCTTCACAGAGCCCACAGTCTCATGGGAAAGACAAGGGACCGGCTGAGGAGGGCTATGATGGAGAAGTCGGGGCACTGGGGCTCAGGGAGGGGCCTGACCTAGCCCCGGGTGGCGCCAGGACTAACTCTGTGCTTTGCCTATCTGGTGCCCTCATCATCCCCATCTCACACATAAAGACTCCCAGGAAGGCCGAGTCACTGCCCCAGGCTACACAGCTGGAAGGTGGCAGTACTAGACTACAACTCAGATCCTCCAGGTTCCTAGTGGTCCCCATAGCTCCTCAGTTCTCCTTCCCGGTGTGTGGGAGTCAGCCAGGGAAGAGCCAGACAGAGCAGAGGGAACAGCTTGTGCCAGGGTCTAAAGGGCATATTGTGTGCCAGGCTCAAGGGGAGTCAGGCGTGGGCAGTCAGAGCAGAGGCCTGGAGCCCATCCTCCTGACCCTGAGCCCTGGGGCTGTGGGTTTTGGGCCATGTCCAGTAGGGTGAGAGCCAGCAGTCCAGGGACAGCTGTCTGGTTGCAGTGAGCCCCACTCCTTGTCATAGTTCTGAGAGGCAGGGGCCAGGTGATCTAAGACCGTGACCCCCAAGTCCCAAAAGGGTGGGGATGGAGATAAGAAAACAAGTGCTGGTCTAGAGAAGCGGCTGCTGGCGGTGTCCCCATGACTGTCACTGTGTTGGAGGCCCTGGGCAGCATCTCTAAGTCCAAGGACCTTTTCTGGGCTCCCTCCTCATATCCCAGCCTGGAAGTTTGGGGGCACACCTTCCTCTCACTTGGTTGAGGGACCAGTATCATCACACATATTGCTGGTACCAATTCTTGGGCACTTGCAGTGTGTGCTCAGCCCCATTCTGTGCCCTTTCGATGTCTTAACTCCTTAACCTCCTTCCTAGCAGCCCTCAGGGAATGGGGACCCTTTATTCTCCCCTGGCCATAGGGGGCAACTGAGGTTCAGAGAAGCCAAATCACTTGCCTGGAGCCACCAACTAGGAAGTGGCAGAGCCAGGATTTGAACCCTAGTGGCCTGGCTCCACCTTCCCACCCCCTCGAAGTAAGTGCTGGATATACAAGAAGAACAACACAGATAAGTGTCCCTGCTCTTGGAGAGCTGGCATCTAGTGCCAGAGGCAGACAAGAAACGGAAACAGATAAAATAGATGGTATCTAGGTGCTACCAAGAGAAAAAGAACAGAAAGTCAGGTCTGCTAGAGGGAAAGGGAGGGTGGGCTGATTGAAGAAGAGACCTGAGTGAAAGGACTAGGACGTAGCCGATGCAAAGTCCCTGAGGCAGGACCACACCAGGCTCAGTTGAGGAACCATGAGGCTGGAGTGGAGTGAGCCAAGGGAAGGGTGGAAGTAGGTGAGGACAGGAGGTGACTGGGCAGAATGTGCAGGGCCTTGTGAACCCCTGGGAGGACTGTGGCTTTCCACCCCCAGTGAGGTGGGATCCAGCGAGGATTCTGAGCAAATGAGGAATGTGACCTGACTCAAGTATTCACAGGCGCCCTCTGGTGGTTTTGGGGAGAATAGACTCGGGCACCAGGGTGGGGAGCTGGGCAGGGTGGAGGGACTGATTAGAACTATAAAAAGCTGCTAACAATGACTGCGCATCTGTATGCGGCATGCCCCACTGTTTATGTGAATTAACATCTAGTGAGGACAGTCTCTGGTCAGTTTGTTATCTCAAGGGTGGTCCCACCTCTGAGCCTCAGTTTCTTCACCTATAAACCAGGGACAGGCCCGGACAGGGCTCAAGGTTGTCTCAATCCCTAGGAGCTTGAAGGCCTGGGTAGTTCTGGGGGCCATGCGGCCTGGGTGGCCTAGCCCTGCCATCACACCCACCCCAGCCCTGTGTGTGCAGGGCGGCGACGCAATGTGAATTGCCTGAAGAACGTGGTAATCTGGTACGAGGACCACAAGCACCGCTGCCCATATGAGCCGCACCTGGCTGAGCTGGACCCCACCTTTGGCCTGTACACCACAGCCGTGTGGCAGTGCGAAGCTGGCCACCGCTACTTCCAAGACCTGCACTCACCCCTGAAGCCGCTCAGCGACTCAGACCCCGACAGTGACAAAGGTGGGTCTGTAGGGCAAGGGCACACAGTGGCCTGGAGGCCTATAGCCTCTCGAGGAGAGAGTCACCCTGGACTCTCTGCCCTCCTGGGTCTTGCCAGCTTAAGGCTACTGTCACAAACATCGCAGACACTAGATGGCATCCGTTTTAGCATCAGGGTTGGAGCTTGGACTCATAGAGCCAGGCTGCAATCCTTTGAGTCCTTACAGAGCCTGAGAGGCGGTCCCTGTTTTACAGAGGGACAGCTGAGGTACGGAGCAATTTGACCATCTGTGCCCAAGGCCAGTCGCAGGCAGGGCTGGGCTTTGGGTCCCAAAAACCTGGCTGGGTGGAGGGAAGGGTTGCTAGGCCTCAGACTCACTAGGGTGGCTCTTCTCTCCTGGCCTCTTCCTCTTCCTTTATTTTCTCTGGCCCTTTCTCTGGTTCAAGATCTCTCTCTCCCAGTCTCATCTCTTTCCCTCTGTCCATCCTGCTGTCCTTCTTACTCTCCTCTCTCTCTATCTCTCTCTCCCTCTCTCCCCCTCTCTCCCACTCATCCTTTCTGTTTCCTCTCTCTCCCTCTCTCCTCTGTCTCCTTCCTTTTCCCTGCCCCCCTCCACTATCTCCCCGCATCTCTCCTCCATCTCACACCCTTTCTGTTTCTCATTCTGTATGCCCCCATCACCCCCCCAGTCCTCGTCTCTCAGCGTCCCTGCCCCTCTTCTGCCATCCCACATTGGTCACATGCATTGGCTGGCTGCCAGTTCAGGGTTGGGAGGGACTCAGTTACAAAGGTCCAGTGGGACCTGGTGGGGGAGCAGAGGAAACATTGTGGGTGAGGGGCTGCCCGCCTGCTTCAGGAGCTTGGCATGAGCTGTGAGAAAGATTGTGGGACCTGATGCCAGGTGCCCTATCAGGGCTGAGTGTGGGGTCAGTCACAGGGCTGAGTGCTAGCTGGCAGGCATCTCAGAGCAGGTGGCATCCCAGCTGGTGAGGGGAAGCTGTGGGCGAGAGGTGTTCTGGGTAGGCATCCTGGCCAATGGCCGTCCCATTGTGTCAGAGCTCCAGCTTGCAGCCTGCCCCTTGGCCATCCTGTCCTGTGCTCCACTCCAGGCGCACCCCAAACCACTCTGAGTCCTCCCCACAGCCCTGTCATTAGCCCCACTGAGCAGCTGAGGAAATTAAGGCCTTGGGAGTAACATGACTGGTCCAGCTGGGATGGGTACGGCACCCAGAGGAGCCCCCTGGCTTCCCAACCTAACTTTGATACTAGTCGCTGTGGGATCTGGGCTCTTGGAAATGAACACTGGGATTGATTATCCAGGTCTGCTATGGGTGCTGGGGGCCATGAGGGAGTACCCAGCCCTGTTCCCTCAGTAGCACCCTTACCTGCTCTGTGCCTGGGGCAGCCCTGCCACCTCTCACTCAGGAAAAGGACCTCCTGCCAGGACTGTGGGAGGCTGGGGTTGCACAGCCATTTCAGTCATGAGTGTTGTTATCATCTTCAGAGAAGTCCAGTGTCAGCCTCAACAGTTGGACACTGCAGTCAGGGACCCAGATGCACACCCAGCCATGCCCCACAACTCACTAGGTGGCTGCCCCCTCCATCAGGGTAGAGCCAGGGACAGAAGGGAGGAGCTGATCCCCCTGCTACCTCTGCTCCCACCCCAGGGCCTGAGGATACTAAAGATAGTGGGAAACATTGATAGGGTGCTTACTCCTAAGCCCTTTACACATATTTGCTCATTAAATACCCAAAGGTAGGTGCCAAGTTATCCCCAGGCCCAGAGAGATTATGTAAGGCACCCGTGTTCACACAGCTGGAGGAACAAGCACTGGAATCCCCCACGCACACACCGGTTGCCTGTCTCCAGAGCCTGCACTCTCTGTGTGACCCTCTGTGGCACCCAGACAGTGTACCCCAGCTGTGTCACAAGTGTGTAACTTTAGGGACTGTCATTCATTTTTCCTGTCACCAGTTTCTCCCTATCTGGGGACATTAGCACCGAACACCTGGGTAAGATGTCAGCAGCCTTGGCCTTCATCACAGCCTTAGTCTGAGAGTTATTCACTTTTACAAATTTGTGCTCACTTGTACCATACAGCCCTGTGGGCACTGGGGGCTGTGCACGGGCACCCCTTACAGTAGACAAGTAAAATAGAGTACACTGGAAGGTATTGGGAGGGGGGAAATAAAGGAAAAACAAGGTGGTCAGAGGTCTTACTGAAATAATACCATTGATGCAGGTGAGGGAGGGAGCCCACACAGGTGTCTGAGAGAAGAGGGTTCAGGCAGAGCAAATGTCAAGTGGAAGGGCCCTGAGGCTGGAAGCTGTCTAGTGTCCCTAGGCACAGGAGGGAGGCCAGCGGGGCTGGAGAGGAGGGGCAGGCTGTGTGACTGCAGTGTGAGCTTTGGCTGCTATGCCAAGTGAACTGGGAAGGGCCTTACTTCAGTAAGACCAGCTGCTGAAACAGACACATCCCAGTACACCTGACCCACAAGTTTGCCTTCCATCCCAGGACTCTGGTTCTTTCTGTTCTGGGTCTCCAGCCTCTGCTGGGTCCTGGCCGACTGGTGGGGACAGACAGAAGCTCCTTGCTGGGAGCTCACTACCACTCGCGTTCCATTGGGACTCAGCTGTGTGGCTACACTTATCCATTGGGTTGTTGGAAAAGTCATGACGCCTTTTTGTAACGAAAAACATAGAGAAAATATGTCATGACTTTTCCGACAACCCAGTACATGGGATGCTGGGAAACGTAGTCTACCTGGGTGTCAGGAGGAACAGACTCAGGTTTGGTGAGCATCTGGCCTGTCTCTTTCACAGAAAGTGATGAGCGAGTTCTTAGTCGAAGAGGGACATGACCTAAGCAGGTGTTTGTAGGCTCCCTGTGGGCACCGGGGAGGACAGACTGGGGAGGTGGGGGTGAAGTAGGAGCTAGGGGACCAGGTAAAAGGGACTACATGGTCCTGGCAGGGGAATGATGGGGACATGACCAGGGTACACAGGGTGGGTGGGAGAAGCTGTCAGCCTACGGATGTAGTTTGAATGCAGCACCAACAGGTTTTTCTGACAGACTGGAAGTGGGTGTGAGAGAAAGGGAGAAGTTAAGGATAGCCCCGGGACTTGGCCTGAGCAGCTAGAGGACATAGCTGCCACCCACTGTGACGGGGACATCCATGAATGCTGTGGGCTTTTTCTGGGGGCAGATTGAGAACTCAGAGTTGCTGAATGGAGTGTGAGATACCTGTGAGACCCCCATGGTGGGGTGGGGGCAGCAGAGGAAGCAGTGGGATGTAAGAGTCTGCAGCTCCACAGGAGGTCCAGGCAGGAGCTGTCCACATGGAGAAACCAGGGTGGTGGCAGCATCATAAAAATAGATATTTGGTCTTTGTTCCCGGTTCCTGGCACAGAGCTCATAAAACCCTAGGAATTCCCTGAGTAATAGAAATGTTTTTTGTTATCATAATGAGTCCCTTTCATAAGGAGCCCCTTTGGAACATACCTGGGTCTATACTAATGAGGTGACTGAGGGAGGGGCCCCAGGATAGTTTCAGGAGGGGGACTGGTCACCAGAAAGACCAAACATGTGATTAGAGGGCAGAGATCTCTCAGCCCTACCCTAATCCCCTGGGAATGGACAGGGCTGGAAACTGTGTTATAAAAACTCTGGAGCAGTGAGGTTCAGAGAACTTCCAGGTTGGTGAACACGTGAAAGGTGGCTCACCTGAAGAGGGCCTGGCAGCTCTGTGCCCCTGCCCCTGTACCTTGCACTCTTCCTTGCATCTCTTCCATCCAGCTTTTGATGAGTGACGTCCTTTGTAATAAAACTGTGATCAGAAGTAGAGCATTTTCTTGAGTTCTTTTGTTCTAGCAAATTATCAAACCTGAGCAGGGAGTCAGTTGTGGGAACTCCCAGTCTAGTACCAGAAATACAGGTGACCCAGGACTTTCGGCTGGCATCTGAGGTGGGGGCAGTCTTGTGGGGTCTGACGCTAATTCCAGGTAGATAGTGTAAGAACTGTATTGAAACCAAGCTGGTGTCACAGTCAGGGCTAAGACCCTCGGGTGGGCAGAGCACTCAGGAGCAGCCCTGGCTAGAACCTTTCAGACCTATAAGAGCAAATGAGGAGACTGAGAAAGAGCCATGTGGGGGTGGCTAGGAAACCAGAGTGGGTCCGGAGGCTGAGGGAGGACAGTGTCTCTGAGGAGCACGGATGATGGGGGAGGATGGAGACTGGGAAGTGACTGATGTTTGTGGCAGTGAAGAGTCACAGCGCCCTGGTGAGCCCTCAACAAACACCAACTGTTGCTGCCACTATTGTAACTGTCTCCTTTCCTCTGTTACCACAGTAGACAATGGCCTGGTGGCCAGCAGCTCTGACTCGTCCAGCTCCGGCTCTGGCTCTGACTCCGAGGAACCCCCTGAAATTCAGCCAGCCAAGGTGACAGTGGCAACAGCGGCAGTTACCCCCACTAGCCCAGTGGGCAGCAGTGGGCTCATCACACAAGAGGGCGTGCACATCCCTTTTGATGTCCACCACGTGGAAAGCCTGGCCGAGCAGGGTACCCCGCTGTGCCCCAACCCAGCAGGCAGTGGACCCGAAACTCTGGAGACGGTGGTGTGCGTGCCAGTGCCTGTGCAGGTGGGCCCGGGCCCTGGCACCCTCTTTGAGAACATGCCCCAGGAGGCGCTGGGAGAGATGGTGGCCAGCTGTCCCATGCCAGGCATGGTGCCCGGCTCTCAGGTGATCATCATCGCAGGCCCTGGTTATGATGCCCTCACGGCCGAGGGCATCCACCTCAACATGGCAGCTGGCAGCAGTACCCCCAATGGGGGCCTGGGCGACGAGGTGCCCTGCTCCATGATGGAGGGTGTGGCGGCCTACACCCAGACGGAGCCTGAGGGCAGCCAGCCCAGCACCATGGACCCCGCCGCCATGGCAGGCATGGAAACCAAGAAAGGTCGGGGAGGCCATGCTAGCCTGGGAGGGCTGGGGGGAATGTGGGAGGGGGATGGCGAGGAGTGGGCCCACAGCGGGCTCCTTGACAGCCCTAGTCCCATGGACACCCACCCTGTGTCCACCCCGTAGAGAAGGAGGACCTGTACATGCTCAAAAAGGAGGAGAAGGAAGAACCAGTGGCCCCAGAGCTGACAGAGCTGGCAGCGACAGTTCCTGCAAGTACAGAGCCTGAGGCAGAGGCAGAGGCAGACGGGGAGGAGCTGGACGGCAGCGACATGTCAGCCATCATCTATGAGATCCCCAAGGAGCCTGAGAAGTGGGTGTTGGGTGGGTGGGGGCGGAGACAAGGACAGCTGGCCCGGTATGGGAGTCCTGATGTCACGAGCCCCTTCCCCTCCAGGAGGCGGCGGAGCAAGCGGTCACGGGTGATGGACGCCGATGGCCTACTTGAGATGTTTCACTGTCCCTACGAGGGCTGCAGCCAGGTGTATGTGGCCCTCAGTAGTTTCCAGGTGAGGCCACCACCCAAGTGGCTGGGCAGTGCCTGCTTCTGTGTCCAGCTGCCTATACGCTGGGGTGTGGGCAGTGTGGCTTGTGGAGGGCTCCAGCAGGTGCCATAGGCCTGCCTCCCACATGCCCATTCATCCCAGCTGATCTTAGCAGCTTCTCACAGACCCTGCCCCAGCCACAGAGCACCAGGCGTCATCTTGCTGCCTTCTCTTCCCACTCTCCAGGGCACCCACCCACAGCCTCTCTCCGCACACCCCAAGTGGCTGCCTGGTCCTGGCCTGGTGGCTTCCCACACACTTCTGCCCTTCCAGCTGCCCAAACTCCTTCTGCCTCTGCCCAGGCCACCCTCTCAGCTCAGGACGCCCCTGAACCCGCCAGGAAGCCCACCCCAGTCCCCTAGGACTGATGGGGCCTGTGAGCCCCAGGTCACTGCACCACCAGGATGTACTGTAGTTTGTCCTCTGTGCGTGGATGGGACGCCTCAAGGGCAGAGACAGTCATATCCCCACTCTGGGCAAAGGAGGTGGCACCAGTAGACCCTTGTATTTGCTGAG
Organism: Aselliscus stoliczkanus; assembly: GCA_033961575.1. Classification (NCBI taxonomy): domain Eukaryota; kingdom Metazoa; phylum Chordata; class Mammalia; order Chiroptera; family Hipposideridae; genus Aselliscus; species Aselliscus stoliczkanus. Next base: position 9,440,992 of record CM066735.1, on the reverse strand, counting down.
TCATGTTTTCATTAAGCATGTATTGAGCACCTGCCAGTGGCAGGCCTGGTGCTGGGTACTGGAGTTGTAGATGTGCTAGTGAGTTTAAAGAGTGAAAGGAGAAAGGAATGGGTGACTTGGGGAGTATCTATCTGTCCCAGGCCCTGGGGGCAACATACTACCATAGCAAAGAGCTCTCTGTGGAGCTGACAGCCCTAGAATCCAGTCCCAGCCCTGCCACTGCCCACCTGTAAGACATTGGCCAAACCACTAAGCCTCTGGAGCCTGTTTCCCCATCCATAAACAGGGCTAATGGCTGGGCCCCTTCACAGAGTTATGACAAGGTTGACTTGTCATACCTGGGATGTTCCATCCCAGAGCCTGGCTGTAGCAAGTGCTCAGTAAAGCTGCTATTTGATCCCAGTTTTGCCCTTGGGCCCCAGCTCCAACCTGGGAGCCCATCCCAAGGGCAAAGGCACCCCTCTTCCCGCCTCCAGCAAGTTCAGCCCCAGCCTGTCTCTCAGCTGCCCTCACTGTCCCCACAGCCCCACTCTTACCTGTCTCACCCCCAGAATCACGTCAACCTCGTGCACCGGAAAGGGAAGACCAAAGTGTGCCCCCACCCTGGCTGTGGCAAGAAGTTCTATCTATCCAACCACCTGCGGCGGCACATGATCATCCACTCAGGTCAGGCCCAGGGCCTGGGCCTCCGAGCTGGGGCTGGGGCAGGTGGGGTCAAACTCAGGCACTGGACTGCCCCTCAGAGCCTCCTCCCTGTCCTCTACATGGGTTGGCATGAGATGATGGAAGTACAGTGATTAACCTGGTGCTAAGCTGGAACTATATAAGTCACAGTGACACTGACTTACAAATCATGTGAAGCTGGGCAAGGGCTGGCTGTTTCTTCTCCAGCTCGGGGCCCCTTGGCCTCCCCACTCCTGTTAATATCAGCAGGTCTCATGCAGGAGCAGTTCCGGGGCTGAGGGAGGACAGTGAACCACCCTAGATGGGCAGCATGGTGGACAGCGAGCTTGGAACAGGGCCTCTGTTCTGCTCCAAGTTCTTCCTTTGCCTAGGGTTGGGCTGTGGACACAGTGGCCAGCACTGGTATCCGTGCCCAGCATGAGGGCACAGCTTCAGATTTTTCCAGACCAGAACTTTGGGTTTTTATGTGAAGTTGCCTCCAAGTTCAAATATTGGAGTCAAATTTAGACCCATCTTGGTTTAGACCCATTTTTACACTCTGTGCGCTTAAGGCACTCGAGTTCATATTCCAGCTCTGCTCAGGGTGTTCCTGGGCAGCCTCCCTAAGTCTCATGCGGGGCTGTGAGCCTCCCTTCTTGTTAGCCCTTCTCTATTAGAGTCGGTGTTCAAGCCCGGAAGATGTGGGGTTTGGTCCATCTGCACCCTGTCTGGTCTCTGCAGCGCAGCAGAGATACCCGACAGACCCCTGTCGAAGGGTGGAGTCCTCAGCCTCGCGTTTTCCCCAGGTGTCCGTGAATTCACTTGTGAGACCTGTGGCAAATCCTTCAAGAGAAAGAACCATCTGGAGGTACACCGGCGCACACACACCGGCGAGACACCTCTGCAGTAAGTGACGGGCGTCCTGCAAGGGAGCTGGGAGGGAGGGGATCCCGGCCTGGACCCCTACGGAACAGGTCTTACTGGAGGGCTCCACCCCTCGAGTTGCCACGGCCCCAGGCCCCAGGTGGTGCCGCCCCTTTTGGGGGCTGGCCCTGCCTCTGTGGTTGAGCTCCGGCCCCACCCTCTCTGGCCCCGCCCTGGTGCCACCCACCAACTCCCTGCAGGTGCGAGATCTGCGGCTACCAGTGCAGACAGCGCGCATCGCTCAACTGGCACATGAAGAAGCACATGGCCGAGGTGCAGTACAATTTCACATGCGAACGCTGTGGGAAGCGTTTCGAGAAGCTGGACAGCGTCAAGTTCCACACGCTCAAAAGCCACCCAGACCACAAGTCCGCCTGACCCACCCGACCACTGACCGTCCCTATTTATTCGTTCGCTCGCTCGGACGCTACACCCGGGCCTGTTGGGCCCATGGGACAGATGCAGGGGCTGCCCAGACCGCAGGCCGGAAGGAGGTGCCCCTACGCCGCCCCAGGGCTGGTCCCCTCACCCCACCCCACCTTGTCTCCGGAGCTGGCGCCTGGGGCTGCACTACTGGAACTGTTTCAAGAGAACAGAGCGAGATTAAAGAGCAAGAAAGGAGATGTCCTTTCCGAGGCCTGGATGCTTTTGAGGGGGTGGGCCCTTCTCTTATCCCTTGCTGAACAAGGCTTGGGGCGAGGGAGGAAGGGGATGCCCCTGCACACAGACAGGGCCCTTTCCTGTCAGCCTCAGCAGTGCTTGGGCCACCCCAAACACTCCCTCCTCTCACAGTGTCAGGGCTGTGTGGTTGGGGGCCCACGGAGGTCATTGGACATCTCAGGACTCAATACTGACGCTTGGTCCTAAAATCCCTCATAAGTCACTCGTTCCCTGGAGAGCTCAGGGACCCGTTGGGGAGATGTTCAGTACAGAAAATAGAGTAGTATATTTCCGGGGGTGCTGTTTAGGTCGATGGTCAGGGAAGGCCTCTCTGAGGAGGTGGCAATTGAGCATGGACCGGAATAACAAAGGTTCCATCCCTGAAGAAAGCTGGGGGAGGCAAGTCCCAGGCCGAAGGAACAGCCAGTGTCAAAGCACCAACGTAGAATGGGCTCAGCGTGTTCCTGGAACAGGAAGCCGCGGGGATAGGGGTGGCTGCCCTGGCCCCATTTCCCAGAGGAGGATGCTGAGGCTGCCGCCTCTTCATCCTGCAGACAGCGCGGCCGCCAGGTGGCGCGAAAGCCGCTTGGGTCCTGATGGCTGCAGCCACGTGACCACGGGGACTGCATCCGCGAGCCCGGGCACGTGCCCTAGGGAGCCCTGAGGCGCCCTGTGCAGATTGGCCCTGCTGACTCCTCACCAGCTCGTGGGGCGGTGCTGCAGCTCAAGTCTTATTTTATGCTTGGCCCCGGGGGCTACCCCAGCCAGGGACAGAAGTGTCGACAAGGAAGAGCGAGTACGGCCGCTGGGGCCGCCCCCCACCAGTCGCCCCTTCTCCCACCAGACTCAGTCCCCTTCACTATCCCAGCATAGCCAGAGCCAGCAGTTCCCATGGGAACCGCAGTCGGGTCTGCGCACCCAAGAGTAGCCCCCCTCCTTCCGGCATAGGCATAGCTTCTGATCCGACAGGAGCCGGGAGGATCATGGTGTGGGGAACAAGCCGTGGCTCGAGGTCCCCAGGGTCGACAACCATGTTGCCCCGGCATACCCTAGAGGGGCCACCTGGGGACCCGCTTCGCCACCGCCCAGACGGTGCGGGCCACCATGATTGGCTTGCCCTCTCCATAAGCGTGGCAGCGCTCTCTGCTACGCGTGTTCTCGTTGGTTCAATCTCGAGGGTGTCCTCTCGCAATTCGTTCTCTCGAGGGCTGTCCCTGATTGGTCAAATTAGGCTATTCCCTCAGGGTTTGACGGCACTCTCGGACAGTCTGGAGCCTAAAAAGGCCTTCAGGAACGAGGATAGGATGGGAACTGTGTCTCGGGTTTAGGGGGTCCTGGCTACCCCTACGGCAGCTCCCTAGATCTGGCCGTCAGGCTGCTGTCTATGGTGCTGAAGCCTCACTCGCAGGTGTCGCCCTAGTGAGCAAACCGCCTTATAGCAGCCCCGACGTGAACGTGCATTGTGCCCCCGCACCCAAGGTGGATTCGCCATACCTTAGTAAGGGCGAGGTCCTCCCCAGCAGAAAAAGAGCATGACTCCACAAGCTGACTAATCACGAGCCAAGAAACCCAAAGTTTATGGGGGTCTGAGAAGGCCCAGTGGTTTCCCGGGACTGCAGGGAGCCAGCGGGATTTTTCTGGGATCCTAAGCCCCAAACCTCTTTACTCCCTTCGCAGCAGTGCTGAGTGTCCCTGAACTGTGGGGTGTCAGTCTCCACCTTTTGAATCCTAGAGACACCTAGTCCACAGTGTCCCAGGTCCTTCTGCAGGCAGACTAGGATCCCTGCTGTCGCCACCTTCCTCCCTTGGTCTTGGGGGACTACACCTGGTACCCCAAAGCCTGGGGACCCAGGCCTCTGCCCACTGAAGTCTTGGTTCCTTGTCCCTTTCCAGTCCTCTTGGTGGACAGCACCTCCGGAAGGTAGTTCAATCGGGCCACGGATACCTCCTAGTCCTCTTCGCTCCTCCAGCTCTGGATGCTAAACAGAGGAGTGCCCGCCCTGTCTACCGGCCAGAAAACCTTCCCCAAAAAGAGGCGCCAAGACAGGAAGCAGGATCCACTGGGGCAAAGGGCCCAAATCTGGCGACAGGAGTCCCCAGGAAGCTACTCCGGCCAGCGCGCTCTCTCTTCCACCTGCCGCGCCGTCGGGCGCCGCGAGGAGGTGGGGCTCGGCTGCTCCAGCCAATAAGCGACGCCGGCGCTGGCAGCTGCTGATATAAAGGGCTGGGGGCGGCGGCTGCGCGGCCCAGATCGCGGAGCGCGCAGCGCGGGCCATAGGGTGGGAGGGAGGGCGGGCAAGGGGAGAGAACTGAGCACTCGGAACCGGACTGGCCGGGCTGAGGGGTGGCGGCAAAAGGCAGAGCGCTGCGATCTCTGTCGGGAAGCTCAACCTTCCTGGGCCCCGCAGGGCCGCGCAGGGGGCGTTCTCACTCTCGCGCCCGCTCCCTCTGTCCATCCCCTGCCGCCCGCAGACCACTCCGTGGCTCGGTTATCCGCGCGCTCGTCCCCGGGCTCGGGCCCGTCTCTGGCCCTCGAGGGAGCCGCCGCCTCCACTGAAACCTCTGCAGCGGCGGTGCCAGAGGCGGCCCAGGCAGGACCCCAGCGTAAGCATCGAGCGCCCCCCAAGGATTGCACGACCCCCGGAGCCGCCCTCAACACGGACCGCGCCCGCCGGGCACACGAGAATGGTCACTGTAGGTATTCCCTGTCCCTGAGAGGGAATTCGGTCGAGAACGGGATTAGGCACAGGCTCCGCGGAGATGGAGTGGCGGGGCGGAGGGGGGGGGTAGGACCAGGCCTAGCTAGGCCCAGGTGGGGGGGGTAGGACCGAGCCTCGGGGCCTGAGAGTGGGCAGGGCGGCGCCCAGAGTGCTGAGGGCGCTTAGAGTCTGGCCTGAGAGACCTTAGAGAACCGAGCTGAGATTCAGGGGAGCATCCTATGGCGCCCTGGGGGCGGGATTGCCCCCCTCCAGCAGGCCTGATGGGGGAGGGGCCGCGGCAGCCGAGGATACCTCCTTCATCCAGGCCCGGACCCCGCAGGCCGCCCAGGCAAACGCAGGGCCCCAATCACTGGTGCTGGGCCAGGACAAGGCGGCAAGGCGTCCCTGAGAGCACCGGGGAAACGGGTGGTGTCGGATCGTGCGCCCCGGGCCTCGGTCGCTCCCGGGAGCCGGGCGTCTCGTCCTCGAGCCCGTCGACCTTGCGGCAAGCGGGGAGGGGAGAGGAGGGGGCGCGTCCGGAGGCCCCGCGGGCCCGCCGCCGCTGCTGCCGCGTCCCTTTGTTTCTCGGCGCTTCTTCGCGGGCTGTAGCATCGCGCGGGCGCCTCAGGCTGCCGGGAGGGGGAGGGGAGAGAAGGGCCCACGGGTGGGAGGATGCTTCCCGGCTCCTGGGCCCCCACTTCCCGGGGGATGGGGTAAGATGCTCAGACAGGTCCCCTAGGCCAGGTCCAGGCGCCCCATCCCGCCAAGGCTCTGGGCCGCGGGGTGACCTTGAGCGCGCCTGCCCGCCCGCGCCACTAGCCGGGCTCCCGGTGCTTTCAGCAGCCACCGAGCTGGTCAGCTCCCCAGCGCGCAGCCACGCCCGACCACGCCCGGACCGACCACGCCCATGTCCCGCCCATTTAGGCCCCGCCCCTATGGCCCTGGGGGGCCGGCCTCGCCCGAGCCCTCAGATTTCCACTCGGCATTCCGGGCGTCTCCCAGGGGCGGGGCTGGCCGGTTCTAGCCCCACCCCGGCTCCACCCCCGCCCCCACCGCGCTACTCCGCTCCCCGTGCCGCCCCGCGTCCTTTGTCTGGTCCCAGCGCCCGGGCTTCCTTCTTCCCCTCTTCCGGTCTCTCGGTTCTCTGTGTGTGTCTCTGTACACTGGGTCTCTTTTTGGGCCTCTTTCTGGAGTCTTGGAGAGCACAGTGGGTGGGGAGATGCTCAGCACTTGCTCCTGGATCCTGGGACCGCCCCCCTGATCTGAGAAATGAGGCCTGTGAGGCCATGCTTTTCTGCTGTGTGACTTCAAGCTGGCTCCTTCCCCTCTCTGGTCCTCATGCTGCTCATCCAGGTCCAGGGACGTGAATGTGGCTTCCTCAGAACCCTCAGAACCCTCACAACAGTCTAGCATCCATTCCTCAGATTTGTTCCTTCATTTGAAAAAGGGAAACAGATGCACAAAGTGGACAGGGTGTGGTCAGAGGTCACAGGAGGGCGTTGGAGGCTTGGTTACTCCAATGGAGGGCACTCAGGCAGAGACCCACCATGGGGACAGACTGGGAGGAAGTGAGAACAAATTGAGACAGTGAGGGCCCTGCATGGAAGGAGAAGGGCCCAGAAGTGGGAGGCTCAGTTAGCACCACGTGGTGGGCCAGCCTTACCATGCATAGCCACTCAATGCCCTATTGTCATCAGTATCCAGGCATCTGTCACTGTGACCCCGCAGGGGGTAGGGGGGAGTGTGCAGCTGGGGGCTAAAGGGGTCAGACACTGGAGGGTCTACATAGCAAGTGACCTCAGGTGTGTTCACTGCAAAATCCTTGCCAGATGTATGTGCAAAAGAGTTGGAGAGTGAGAGAGATGGAGGGGGAGACGGGTTCAGAGGGGAGAGGTGGACAGAGGAGAAAGAGAAACAGGAGGGAAAGGAAGAGAGAAACAAAGAGGAAGAGATCCAGAAGAAGAGCTGGAGAGTGGGAGGGAAGGTTCCATTGCTCCCAGTCAGCATCTACCTCTCCATCCAAGGCCCTCCTCCCCTCTGATTTCACCCCTCCGATTCTGGGACAGTCCTCGAAGATCCCTGTGATCAGTGTGTCATCACAGGCCACACATTTGCTGTGGGTTGGAGCAGGGTGGGTGTGACCTACACCAGTCTGATCCCCATTATCAGCTCAGCTGGCTCAGCTGGCTCAGCCGTGAAGGAAATGCAGGCGACACTGATCCAACTAAGCTCCGGCAGAGATGGGAGGGAGATGGGGTGATGGTGAGATTAGTAGCCTGGGACTCAAGATCCCAGGTAGGAACTCCTCAATGACCTCTTAACCTTCAAGTTGAAGGCAGCATTTAGGGTTGGGGGAGCCTGTAACCCTGTAGGCTTTGCAGTCATCTGATCAGGAGTCAAACCATAACTGCATTACTACCACCTCCCCCTGTCACCCTGGACAAGTCAAAGGTTCCTCTGTCCCTTAGTTTCTCCGTCTGAAAAATGGAGAAATCTCCAGTTTTCCATATGGTTGAGGGAAGTCAATGAAAACTTTGCACATGCTCAGTGCCTGGCTTATATAGTAGAGGTCCCAAAGCTAGAATCTGGTGTGTCCTGAAACAGGGCTGTGTACTGCTGAATGCTTGTTAGGCTCCCATAACAGACATTATCAACTGATCACAGAACTCTACCTCGCTGAGCTGGACAGAGTTCAGAATTCTTCTCCATACAGGGGGGCCTTTTTCCCTTAAGTGGAGGGACAGAGGTCTAGAGAGGCAACATGAGTATCAGAGGACACACAATGAGGAGGGGGAAGCCAGTAGCTGGCATGTGGTGGCATCCAGTAAATATTTGTTGAATTGGATTAGTAGTAAATTCAGCCAACAGAATGGGTTTATATGTGGATGCTTGGGGGGTGCTCAGCTTCACTTGGCTGTTATTATTTTTACTATATGGGCCTTTTCATTAGGAGTCCAAGCCCTGGATTTGAATTCTTGGTCCGCCATTTGCCTGCTGCTCAACCTTGTGCAAATGTCTACCCCTTCATTGAGACTCCATTTCCTCATCTGTTAAATAGAGAAAAGAGTCCCCTAACATTCAACATTGGGAGAACTGCTGGAAATTCTCACATAAGAATTTTGTCTGGCACATAGCAGGAGTTCAATATATGGCCGTGTTATTAGTAAAGTACTAATGTAGGGGACACAGCTCCATGGAGTGTGCTTTACTGCTTTACTACAGGCACCTGAAACAGACATTGCTAATCAGCCCAGTGCTTGTTCCTGCTCAGCCCGGACATGACTTCAGAATAATCCTCCACACAGCCCCCCAGGTAGCCAAACTCACTAGAGATGCAGGGGAGTTGACCCTCTGTGCCATCCTTTTAATAAGAATAAATGGAAAGGAAGCAGAGGCCCAAAGAAGAGCTAAGATGATCCCTGAAGCTGCCCAACGCATTGGCCACAGTCATTAAAAGCTCTGAAGTCTGACATAAACAGGTTTGAAATGGAGTTCCTCCCTATTTACATCACCCAACATCTCTGAGCTCAGTTTCCTCACTTTTAAAATGGAGAATGTGTTCCTGTCTTTCAAGGTTGTTGAGAGAAATAATGAAATGATGCCTTGAAGTGCTTCACAGTGCCTGGCGCATGGTAGATGCACAGTGGAGCAGGATGATTATTAATAGGATTATGAGGCAAGAATTGTGTATGTGGCAAACCTGTTTCCACTTTCCATGGTTGTACCTATGGCAGGCATGGCTAACTGATCCTAGAATGCTTTCCGTATGCACCCATATGTGGCTTTACATCCTTCAAGGGCCGGCCAAGTGGTGCGGTGGTTAAGCGCAGGCCTCAGAAGCCAGCGGCCCCGGTTCGGGTCCCACATATGAGGGCCAGTGACACTGCCCTCAACAAAACAAAACAAAACAAAACAATACATCATTCCCTGGGCCACTGAGCCAGTAATTTGGAGTTTGCAGCGAAGTGGAGTAGAGTGGCCCAGAAGTGTTAAGTAGCATACCTGAGGACACACAGCTGGGAAATGTTAAGGCTGGCACTAGTTTGGCACTGACAGTTGGAAATACAGACTCTGGGTCAGAAAAACTCATGGGCAAATCCCCGATCCACCATTTATGGGCTGCATGATCTTTGGTAATTTTGAAACATCTCTGAATCTTACTCTTTTTTTTTTTTTTTAAAGATTTTTATTGGGGAAGGGGAACAGACAAGTTGCTGTCCTTTTGTTCTCAGTCTAGTTGTGGAGGACGTTGCTTCACTGACCCATGTTGGTATGGTCATTGTGCTCTTCCCTAGTGAGGCAGATCAGTCGCCAGCCTCTGGATGGCCACTCACAGCGGCTCTCGGCAGCTCACGACAGCTCTTGGCAGCTCACACCGGCTGCCGGCCGCTCACTGTAGCCTATGGCAGCTCACTGCAGCAGGGGCTGCAGCTACACGGTCACCGGCAACTCACAGCAGCCCAGCTCCAGGTAGAGCTGTTGTTCACCATCTTAGCTGTAGAGGATGTAGTGTCATTGGTCCTCATATGTGGGATCGGAACCGGGGCCCTGATGCTCAGAGCCGGCATCCCACGCCAGCTCTTTTTTTTTTTTTTGGGGCAGTGTCACTGGCCCTCATATGTGAGACCTGAACCGGGGCCACTGGCTTCCCAAGCCAGCGCTTAACCACCGCACCATTCGGCCGGCCCCCAAGCCAGCTCTTAACCAACGTGCCACTCGGCCGGCCCTGAATCTTACTTTCTTCATCTGTTGTCTTAGCTCAAGCTGTTATAACAAAATATCATAAACTGGGTGGCTTAAATGACATTTATTTCTCATAGTTCTGGGAGCTGGATAGTCCAAGATCAAGGTGCCAGCTGATTCGGTTCCTGGTGAGAGCTCAATTCCTGATTTGCAGACACTTGTCTTCTTGCTGTGTCCTCACATGGTGGAGAGAGATCATTTCTCTCCTGTCCCTTTTAATAAAGACATGGATCCCATTCATGGGGTCTTCACGTTCATGACCTATTTGTCTCCCAAAGGCCCCACCCCCAAGTACCATAACATTGGGCGTTAGGGCTTCAACATATGAACTTGGAAGGGGACACAAGCATTTAGTCCATAGCATCTGTTAAGCAGGGGGAATAAAACCCTCCTCTTTTCGGGACTATTATGAATAAGAAAAGAAAAATTGCCTCTAGAGGGCTTTGCTCTGTGCCTGGCATACAGGGAACAATATTTGGGAACAATTATAATATTGTATTTTGGGCCAGGGATGGCTGAGATGATGTGTACTTGCTGACTCTAATTCTGTGGCCACAGCAGACATTGTTGATCAATCACAATGGTCTCTCCTGCTAAAACTGGATGTAGCTTCAAATCCTTAATTTCATCCCTCTAGAAAGACTCTACAATCGATTTGAGTTTTTAAGTGAGGGCAACCTATTCCCATCCATGCTGTAAGAGAAGACCTAAGGAAATACTGGCTACTTTACCTTCCGATGCCCAAGACAGACATCAATCAATCCAGCACTGTTTCTTCCTGAGTCCAGATGTGGCTTTAACATTCTTCTTGATAATGTAAAATAGATGTAGAATATATTTGAAAGTTGTTTAGAGAGTAGATTTTTCATCACAAGAAAATGTTTTGTAACTATGTATGGTGATGGATTGTTAGCAAGACTCATTGTGGTAATCATTTTGCAATATATACAAATATAAAATCATTATGTTGTACACCTGAAACTAATATAATGTTACATGTCAGTTATATTTCAATTTAAAACATAGATGTAGGAAAAGAACATTCAGTAAAATTCATCATCCATCCTTTAAAAAAAATACCTTTTAGGTACTAGGAATAAATTAAACATCTTAACCTGATACAGGCCATTTAACAAAAAAACCAACAGCAAAAGGGTGACCGATTGGATCAATTGGTTAGAGCATAGTGCTGATAACACCAAGGTTGCCAGGTCAATCCCCGCATGGGCCACTGTGAGCTGCGCCCTCCCTAAAAGAGTCAACTATGCCACTCTAGCATGAAAGCAATGTGTAACCAATGACGATGGCTGTTCCCCAATAAAATTTATTTTTTTTAAAAACCTACAGCAAAGATCATATTTAGCTGTGAAATATTTAAAGCATTTCCTTTAATGTCAGGGATAAAGAAGGCACATCATATTTGTTGCCCCTGCAATAATATAAGAAAAATAAACAACAGGTATAGATTGGAGATAAATAAAGCAGTCATTATTTGCCGATGTTATGTTATACATTTAAAAAAACATCTCAGTGAAAATTATGAGTCAGGGAAAATTATGCATAAAGCAAAAGAAATATCAACACATTTGGGATAGGAGTTACCTTTGGTGGGAGGAGGAAAGTACATAGTCATAGGACTTAAGAGGGCTTCCAAGCTAATAAAAATGTTACATTTCTTATTGAGAAGATAAAAGTGTTCGTTTTTATTCTGAAAGTGTACAGGTTGATTTAATACAAACAGGTAAACATATATACAAAGGGCTATATGGCATTTATATATGGAATTTTTCACAATATAATCATGTTAAGTGCTTTGCTTGGTGCTCAAGGAGTGGAAGGGATTATTAGAATAATACGTTGTCTTCTCCACATATTCAAGCCCATGTCGGACATGACTGATCCGTTACCACCAAGCACCTCCTTACTCCCCTGTCCCTGGTGTGGGGACTGGGCGGTGAGCGGGTGTGGCCTGTTGTCTTCAGCAGATACTCGGGGCCATGGAGTCTCAGGTGGCAGGGGGCCCGGCCGGCCCGGCCCTGCCCAATGGGCCACTCCTTGGTACAAACGGAGCCACTGATGACAGCAAGACCAACCTCATCGTCAACTACCTGCCCCAGAACATGACCCAGGATGAGTTCAAGAGTCTCTTCGGCAGCATTGGTGACATTGAGTCCTGCAAGTTGGTTCGGGACAAGATCACAGGTGTGGCTGCTGGCAGGTGGGAAGGGGGAGGGACAGAGATGGTAGCCTGAGGAGTATAGGTGTGATGAGGGCAGGTGGGACCCTGGGGAATTTGAGGTGTAATGGAGAGACAGGTATGGCCTCAGGTGGGAGGTATTGAGGGCAGATGAGACCCTGGGGTATCTGAGGCGTGATGGAGAGGCAGGGTGACTCCAGAAGGGAGGTATTGGGGCAGGTGGGACCCTGGAGGTTTTTGAAGTGTAATGAGACAGGTGTGGCCTCAGGTGGAGTCTCTCAGGGGTGATGGGACAGGTGGGACCATAGGGTCTAAGATGTCCTAGAGGTGGCCAGCCTCTCAGGCTTCGGTCCAGGGAGTAGGTCATTGTCCTGGTCCTGCCCACAGGGCAGAGCCTGGGCTATGGGTTTGTGAACTACTCTGACCCCAACGACGCAGACAAAGCCATCAACACTCTCAACGGCCTCAAACTGCAGACAAAGACCATCAAGGTTGGTGCCCTTATTTCCCTGTGCTGCCCATCCCCCTTTTAGTGCCTATCCTGACTGTCCCCTTTTTCCCTTTGTTACTGCTCACTGGACGCCCCCTTCACTACTGCCCATACTCCTCCAGGGCTCATTCCCTGAGAGGTCCAAATCTCTCCCCCAAAGCCCCCCGACCAATGGCTCTGCCTCTCCGAACCTCAGTCTCCTCACTTGTCAATGGGGAGAATATCAACCCCACATGATGTGGTGGCTCAGGGAAGTACCCACCGGCAGGCAGGCCGGCAGTAGGAGAGAGTGATCAGAGTGGGCAGCCCCCTCTCTGCCTTTGTCATGGAAATGACGAAATGGTGGGGGCCCATCTGCCATCTGGAACCTAATTAGGGTCTGGGAGGGCGGGATTAATGGTAGGCCCTTCCCCTACCTTTGTGCAATGCCCCTCCCCCATGACCACCCCTCTCAGCAGCTGCAGCTGGGACCCTGGGAGCCCAGGTTCCCTGGGGGAAAGATCGCCATGGAAACCTCCCTCTCTAGATTCGCCTGGGGGTTTCTGGGCTCCGCCCCACAAATCTGCTACTGATCACTGGGGGAAGCTTGGCTGGGGGGTTACTTACTCATCTGGCCCCCAGTTCACCACAGGAACAGAGGTGCAAGAATCTTTTCCTCCCCCTGATCTAGAGATGAGGTCATGGCCTGATGGTTCCCTTCATGGCCAACTAGGCCCAGAAGCCCCCAAGTGTGAGGGTAGACCCTAGTGACGAGCTATAAGGCCCAGAGGACCACTGTGTACGCGTGACGTGGTTAATGTCAGTGTGTGTGTGACCTTAGGTTATGAGATGGTGTTTGCGGGACACTGTAGCTATGTGAGTGGCTGTCATCACATGGGTCCAGCAATTATAGACAGGGTGTGTTACTATGTGTCTGTGGGACATGGTATCTATTTGACAGGTGCTTTGTCACACACTACCACTCCAGCTGTGACCTGGTGGGGCTGCTGCGTGGGTGTGTCTGTCTGTGACAGGGTGTTTGTGTCATGGTGAAGTTGGGTGGGTGTGTACCTGTGCCTCATTTAGTGTGGAATGTGTGTGACGTGGGCTTGTGTGGTGGTATGACTCTTACTGTAATTGTCCAAGATTCCCAGAGTTGCCATGAATGTAGCCAAGCCCTTGTGTTACCCTCCTGCAGGGGTGGTCACTATGGCTGTGCAATGGGTGGCACAGTGTGGCCTGCTGTGTGCATGCGCGTGCATGTATCTGCATGGGTGGTTGTGTTGTATGGTCAGTCCCGACTAACAGATTCCACCCAAAATGTTTCCTGTTGCCCATTGTGTGCCAGGCCCCATCCTGGTGAGGGGGTGAGGTACCAGGATCAGTTCACATCATGGAAGGACAGGAAAGGCCCCTGAAGATCTACTCTGTATCTCAGATGACCCTTGACTCCAAACACCCAGCAGCTCAAGCCCCCTTCCCATTATCCCCAATTCTGATCCACCAACAAGTTCTTTTTTTTTTTTTTTTTTTGAGGGCAGTGTCACTGGCCCTCATATGTGGGACCCGAACCGGGGCCGCTGGCTTCCCAAACTAGCGCTCAACCACTGCGCCACTCGGCCGACCCATCAACAAGTTCTCACCCCTCAAAGCTCACAGACTAATGGGGGAGAGTGAGAACTGTCAAATACATGGCTATGATTTTTAATTTTTATTACAGAAATAATAGCAGCTGATGTGTTGTTGTTTTTTCTGGAGGAGCCCAGGTGTGCACAATGGCATTAATTAGAATCCCCCACCCCGCCCCTTGAGCACCCTTACCCCGTCCACTCCCAGCTCAATTTATTCATTTTGTTAGTTTTTTAATTAGTTATTTGTAATGAAGTAACATGCCCTTGCAACTCACAGCCCCAAACAAAAGCCAGAGCCCTGACAATGACCCCTATCTACCCAGAGGCTAATTTAGAAGAAATAGAAAAACAGACATTGGCAAATATAAAGGGGAGAGGGGCTCATGACATCCCCACCCTACTCTCGCCAGTTATAAGTTGCCCTGTTAGTACCGGGGGATGTGCCATCCATACCATGTTTCCAGACATTGATAAACACACAATGAGATGGGGTCACACAATACTTGCTGCTCGATAAATGGACTTTTCTTTCCCCCACTTTACAATACTCACCACTGTTTCAGGGAAATCAATATCCCTGTCCACCATTTTTTAAACAGCTGCAGAGATTTCATTGCTGGGCTGGACCATAATTAATGACATGAATCAAATGATCATACTAAAACGTGTCTAATTCACAACTGAAAGAAGTGCTTTGAGAGTACAGGGAGAACATTTCAACTGAGACCTAGAGAAGAAAAGAGAGGAAGAGAGTTCCAGGTAGAGAGAACAGCCAGGGCAAAAGCCCTGAGGCAGGAAATGTGCCTGGTGTTTGGGGAACAAGGAAGAGGCCTGTGTGACTGGAACAGAGCAATCAAAGGAGAAGTGTGTGGAGATGAGGGCCGGGGGTTGATGGGGTAACTCGTGTAGGGCCTTGTGAGTCAGGAAAAGGACCTGGACTCTAAGGAAGGTGGGAGCCAGAGAAGGTTCTGAGCAGAGGAGGGATGTGACCTGGCTCAGATGTTCACAGGTGCCCTCTGGCTGCTGTGGCGGGGAACAGCCTGTGAGGGGTGAGGATGGGATTGGGGAACAGGACTGAGATGGCTGTACTGGTCGGGTGTACAATGGTAGGTACTGGGCTAGAGTGGGGAATCAAAATGGGCAGAAATATGCAGATTCTGGATGATGAGGAAGGTGGAGCCAGCGGGATTGATGGTGGATTGGATGTGGGTGTGAAAGTCAGAGACGCATCAAAGATGACTGAAGCTGAGTTCTGAGCACCGAGGAGGACAGAGCTTCCATTACTAAGTCCAGGCAAGGTGGGGGCAATTGGGAGCTGGACACAGCTACACTGAGTGTGACCCTAGTGAGGCCCCCTCGTGGGGTGCCTGGAGGCAGGTGTCACACAGTTGTGGAGCTTGGGGGCCAGGTCCATGGTGGGGATGGACATTTGGGAGTCTTTAGGATTGAGCTGGTGACTGAAGACCTGA
Source organism: Aselliscus stoliczkanus (assembly GCA_033961575.1). Taxonomy (NCBI): domain Eukaryota; kingdom Metazoa; phylum Chordata; class Mammalia; order Chiroptera; family Hipposideridae; genus Aselliscus; species Aselliscus stoliczkanus. The sequence continues at coordinate 9,425,537 of CM066735.1, read as the reverse complement.
GTGACCCTCAGAGGACCAGTGTAGTTGGGAAAAGAAGGGGCCAGCGTCCCAGGCTCACTTTCCAAAGGAGTGGGAAGCATCAATGTTGATGGGATGTCCAACATGAGAGCATGAGCTAGGGATGCAAGAGTCCTTGAGGTCCCCAGAGAGACATGTGACCCCAGGAGCATGGCTCCTTTGACCTCTTTAGCCAACAAGTCCCCCATCACTCTATGCAGGCAGGGCCACGGCCACATTGTCCCAGCCATGGCCATACCCTCTCCCCCACGCCCTGGTCAGCTGCACCCATGGTGACTTCTCAAGAGATATTTGTTGAGTGAGCAGATGAGACATTCCTGTGACTCAGTGATGGTTCAATTGTGGCCTCTCTCTCCCCATCTGCAAAATGGGTCTCCCCTCACGCCTGTCCATCTAACCCTCCCCAAGGTGTCCTATGCCCGACCCAGCTCTGCATCTATCCGGGATGCCAACCTGTATGTCAGTGGACTCCCCAAGACCATGAGCCAGAAGGAAATGGAACAGCTCTTCTCCCAATATGGCCGCATCATCACTTCCCGCATCCTGGTGGACCAGGTCACAGGTTGGGCTGCTGGGGAGGGTGCACCTGGCAGGGACGTTGGGCGGAGGCACCAAGGTGGGTCCAGAATGGAGAAATGGGGAATGGCAGGGTGAGAAGGGGAGAGTGGAAGGGGGTCACACAAAGTGGGCAGGGTCCTCAGGATACCCTCACCCCCTGGCAGGTGTGTCTCGGGGTGTGGGGTTCATCCGCTTCGACAAGAGGATTGAGGCCGAGGAGGCCATCAAAGGACTGAATGGACAGAAGCCGCTGGGTGCAACTGAGCCCATCACAGTCAAGTTCGCCAACAACCCGAGTCAGAAAACAGGGCAGGCCCTGCTTACTCACCTTTACCAGTCATCGGCCCGCCGCTACGCAGGCCCCCTGCACCATCAGACGCAGCGTTTCCGGTGAGCCACCTGCTGCCCCCATCCCTGCATAGGGTCCCAAGGCTCGAAGCTGTCCTCCCTGAACCCCATTTCTGCAGGACGGAGGGATATCAGTGTGGTACCCACACGCTGGGACTGCTGAGGGCCCTGCAAAGGGCTGCTGGGGGTCTGTCAGGTGCTGAGGCCAGGCCCATGTTTACGGCAAGCACTCAATGTGTGCAGGGCACTACAAGTGGCATTATCAATGTTAAGAGTTTAGAGTCACCTGATCAGGTCTAGCTCTGACTGAGTCCCTCTTTCGGGCACGTGGCTCCAGCTATCAGCCCCTCGGTTTCCTCGTGCACATTTCAGGAGTGCTTACTGTGTGCCAGGCACACGCCTTTGTTTTGCACAGCAACCCTATGAGAATGCAGCTTGTCTTGTGCCCATTTGACAGATGGGGACCCTGAGGCTCAGAGAGGCATTGTCGCTTGCCCAGCCTAGGCACTGTGGTGAGGAGACTCTGAACCTTCCCTTGTGGGGACCTGAGCCCTGCTGGATGGGGACAGGCCAAGAAGCCTGGAGAGGGAGGACAAGGACTCAACAGGGCAGGCGAGAGGCAGTGCTGGAGTGACCACTGTCCGTGCCAGGCAGTGTCCAGCCGGGCAGGGAGCGGGAGGCGGGGGCAGGGCTGACGCTGCTGGCCTGCAGAGTGGGGGCAGGGAGGGCAGGCTGGCTGACCAGCATCACAGCCGGGAGGGTGCCTGGAGGCCACCGGTGACCACCCCTTCTGCTCCACAGGCTGGACAATTTGCTCAACATGGCCTACGGAGTCAAGAGGTAACAGTGCCCCCGCCCTGCTGCCCCCAGCCCCTCACTGTCCCTCCTCAGACCCTTACCCTGATGGACACCTTCCCCGCCTCACCCCCAGGAATGCCAGTTTAGCCGTGTCTGTCCCTGTTGGGCAGTAGTGTGTCCATTAAGAGATTTGGGGGCTGTGGAGTTTAGTAAATGCCTACAAAGAGCTACTATGGCATTTGGTCCATGGGCTCTGTCCGTGACCCTCTCCAGCCCAGTGGAAGGTGGGCAGTGTTGCCTGGGTCATAGCCATGCCCCCTGGTTCCCATATTAAGTCTTGAGTTCCACCTGCCACTACTGGTTGTCTTTGTAGAGGGTCGCAGACTGCCCCTATCTGCCCTGTGGTTGGGGATGGACCTTGAGGACCCCACAACATTGCCCACATCTTTGACCCTGTGAAGGTCCTGTGTTTATTGCATCATGAGCTGTTGAGCGTATGCTGAGTGCCAGGTGCTTGGCTTGGGGCTGAGGATCCAGCGTGGTCCAGCCAGACTTGGTCCCTCATGGAGATGAGTTGATACTGAGCATAGTGCTTGGCACATAGTGAGCGCTCAATAAAAGGTAGCTGTTATTATGATTATTGTTACTGTTATTGATTATTTCAGTCTAGTGGGAAAGGAGACAGATGGATGAACAGTGATTAGGGTGGTGAAGGGGGCAGAAAGAATAATGAGGACCCAGCAGGGACCCCCAACCAGTCTGAGGTCACAGAGCACAAGTGAAGTTCCTGGCAGCAGAAACAGCCTGAATGAAGGCCTGTAGGAAGGAGCAAGCAGTTAGTCCCAAGAGCTCAAACTGAATGGCTCAGGCCCTGAGGGTCTCTGCCCAGTTGAATGGATCCCCCGTACCCACTGTTTGTTAGGAGCTGTTCTGTGTTGGGGCACCACAGAGAACAAAACTTAGAAAAGAGGGAGCTGATAATAAATATACGATTTGAATAGGAAAAGGCGAAAGAATGACAGAAGGGAGGAGGTGGCCAAGTTATTGATCAGAGGAGGCTGCCCTAAAGGGGGTGACAGTTGTACTGAGACCTGAATAAGAGAAGAGAGGCACTTAAATGACTAGGTTCACATCCTGACTCCCAGCATTGCCTTTCCTGGGTGGACTACCAGTCACATGGCTGGGTGGCCAGTGGGACAAATGGAACATCACGACAGAGAGCAGGGTCAGGATGCGATCAGGGTAGGTGCAAGGGCAGTTATGTGGGAAGATGTCCCAAGAGGAGTTGTCAGGGATGTGGGGAAATGGTCAGAGTCAAAAGGGCCAAGGACTGGTAGGGCCAAAGGTCACGAGGTCAGGGTATAGTTCCAGGCTTGGGGCAGAGTCATGGGTGAGGGCCTAATGTTCAGGGATAGTCAGAGGTCAGGAGAGGGTACAGGTCAGGATGGACTTTGGGGGCTGGTATCTCCGAGTGGGTGAGGTTGAAGGTGAGGTTATGATGGAGGTCATGGTGAGTCAGGACACTGCAGGGCTCACAAGAGTCCCAAGGTCAAGGCACGGTCAGAGGTCATGGCAGTGTTGGGGATCACGGGGTCACAGTGGGGTCGGGGGCATGCTGGGGGTCAGGGCAGAGCCCGCGTGACCCCCAAAGTAGTCCCCTGTCGCTCATCGCCAGGTTCTCGCCCATCGCCATCGACGGCATGAGCGGCCTGGCGGGCGTGGGCCTGTCAGGGGGTGCAACGGGCGCTGGATGGTGCATCTTCGTGTACAACCTGTCGCCGGAGGCAGACGAGAGTGTGCTGTGGCAGCTGTTTGGGCCCTTCGGGGCGGTCACCAATGTCAAGGTCATCCGTGACTTCACCACCAACAAGTGCAAGGGCTTCGGCTTTGTCACCATGACCAACTATGATGAGGCGGCCATGGCCATCGCCAGCCTCAATGGCTACCGCCTGGGTGAGCGCGTGCTGCAGGTGTCCTTCAAGACCAGCAAACAGCACAAGGCCTAAGCCTCCGCCGCCCTTCCCACCCTCCCCGGGCAGCAGAGAGAGAGAGAGAGAGAGAGAGAGAGAGAGAGAGAGAGAGAGAGAAGGGGCCCCAGAGAGACAGCACAGGCAGATCCCGGACAGCACGAGGCCCTGCACCCCTGCGGGAGCCACAGGGTGAGCACTCGGGCTGGGAGGGTCTGCAGGGAATGGGGGGCTGCCTGGGGTCCTTCACCCCATCCTCCTGCTCCCACCCCAGGCTGGGCTGTTCACTCTCTCGTCTTGGTTTTGTTCATGGCGATGGTTTTTGTTTCTTTTTTCGGCTAAAACGAAAGCAGAGATGTGCCCCCACCCCACCCTCAACCACCCTCCAGGGGATGGCTTTTGGGAGGGTTCTGGGGGTGCCCTCCAGGCCTCCCCAACACCAAGGTGAGCCTGAGCAGGGGAGGGAACAGGTTTAAAAATCCCCAACAAAGCTAAACATGAGAGGGGTGTGGGCATCCCTGGCCCAGAGCTCCTTGGTGATGTGTGAGGAGCAGGGGGAGGGGCTGGAAACAGAAACAAAATGAAAAAAAAAGGGGGGGTGGGAGGGAAAGAAAAATTCTATTTTTGTAAAAAGGGAAAAAAGACCTCGTGGAGAATTTTTACTGGGGATTCTTGAACTTGAAAAAAAAAAAAAAAAGACAAAAAAAATAATATTTTGACAGGCTATGTTTACCAACTGGGGCAAAGACAGGGAGCAGGGCTTAGGGGCTGGGGCGGGGGCCACAGGGCCACAAAGAGAAACATGCAGGGGCACACACTCACACCCCACAGGAACACACAGCAGCACTGACAGACCCAGAGACACACCCCAGACACGTTTAGGAACTCTGCCAAACTAAGACACGTGGACAAACATGGATAAAACACAGGAAACTGAAGTATAGGGACACGTAAACGTGGCAGAAGTAGAACATGGACTTGGACAAACATAAACACAAGCAGGTGTGGCCATGCAAACGTTTCCATGCATATAGGTGGAAACATGAAAGTGGAGACATACATTTGGACACACAATTCTAGACACCCAGTTATGGAGAAACAGAGACACAATACCCAGGAACACACAGACATGCCATAGCATCCGTCAGGCCCAGGAGAGAGGTCCCAGCCCTAGTCTGCTTCCTCTAGCCAGGCCAGCCCGACCCCTCCTCTGGGCACTTGGCCCCAGTCATCCCTGCCCCGAGTTCTCTGCAGAGCTCTCTCCTGCTCATCAGTGGTCCCTGCCGCCCAAGAACACAGGCGTGCACACACAGCATCCATGCATCCAGACACACAGGATACCTCGTTCACTTTTGGCGTCATGGTGGGCTGGAGGCAGCACCCCCCCAACACTTGAGGCCAAAGGACTCCCTGTCCCTGAGACTGAGCCTCCCCTGGGTCCAGGCCCTGGCCCACAAGACCGAGGGGGAGGTGGGGCCCTGAGCCTCCCCTGACCCAGGGCCTTCCTGGCAGCAATCACCTGCCGCTCCCTACCAGGCTCAGGGTGGACAGGTCCCGGGGCCTAGCCCCGCATTCCCTTCCTGTTCACTCGTCACCCCCTTTCAGTTTGTTGGGTTTTTCCGTCTTTCCAGATGAGTGAGGGCAGTGGACGCAGCCTCCATCCCGAGCCCCAGCCCTGGCTTCTGTCTGGACTTCCCATCCCCCTAGTTTTCATTCTTTGTAAGGAAAAATTCCCACAGAAGCCAAAGGCCAGAGCCCCTGTGAGCCCTCGCAGCCCCCCACCCCCTGCAGCGGGCCCAGTCAGAACTGAGAATCGCAAACCCCAATTTTAGATTCAGTTGACCTTCCTCCAGTGTCCCTGCTTTGGTGTCCGGCCATGGCCCCATCTGACTGCCCAGCTCTCTCTCCCCCACCCTCCCCGGTGTTTGTTATTAAACGTCTGTGGAGCTTCTGCTGCAAGGAACAAAACGAAAAAAAAAAAAATCAAAAAAGCAACAAAAAAACACAAATAGAAGAGGAAAAAAGCAACAAAAAAAGGAAGAAAAAAACACACAGAAGAGATTTAAAAAAAAAAAAAAAGGAAAAAAACACCAGATATAAACTGGCACCAGTTAACTTTCTTGTACTTTTTTGCCGAATTTAGCTTCTTGTAGTTTTAACTTATTGCTATGTTAACTATTTATTCTTGTTGCCCTGTAAGGACATTTGTGTATATTTCTGTTCCTTCATCCAGTTTGCAAGTTTAAAGGAACCACGATGTTCTCTTTGTTTCTTTAAGTTTTGCCGAGACGTGGTTATGCCTAATTTATTTATAAAAGGGGAAGTGGAATCATTAAAGTAATAATAATTATTAATAACAGTAACGGTAGCCGAGTGGCAGCGGGGGCACGTGCGCTTTATGGGGCAGTCCTCCACGTAGCCAGCGACGTCCGGATCTCAATGGGATTATTTTTGCTCGTCTTGAGAATTTTTTCAGTCCTATTTAGCTGGTGAAAACCCTAGCTTGTTCTTGATACACGAACCTATTTATTCTTGTGGTTTTTAAGTCCTCTCTGATCTCCTCATTCCCCTCCAGCAGGGCAGGCCCCCCAGCGGGTCCCTCCCTCTCCCTCTGCTGTTTCTTGGGGCTTTCTCCCCTCTGCCCTCCTTGCACGTGGGGACACGTGTGTACACGTGGGCAGCGTGCTGGGGGCATCTGTGAGCAATAAGGGCTGGGTTTGTCCCCCACCATGGGGGAGACTGGGCTCTGGAGAGGGGGCATCACCCCCCACCCCCCACTGAGGCCTAGGCCCCTGCCACCCCCAAGACTGGGAGGGCACTTCTTTTCTAAAACACAGAACTCAGCCCAGCCAGCCAGGCCCCCTCCAGGGCAGCCAGCCCCTCACCCTAGAGGATGGGGCCTGGGGTCTTCCACCTCCCTGGGGGCAGGGGCAGGGCCCGTGTGTTGGGGGCTCAGCCCCTTCAGCCCTCCCTTCATCGTTATTTATTCGGAAGGTTTCACATCATGACGGAGTCCATATGTTGGAGGTGATAAAGACTGTAAAAAAAAAAAAAAAAAAAAAAAAAAAAAGACCAAAAAAAAAAAAAAAAAAAAAAAAAAAAACCAAACAAGAACACTTTGCGTTGCATTTAGACTATTTATTACCGGATTATAGGCCTGGCCGCGGTAACAGACTTTTACATGGAATTGTTTAATTATTTGTACTTTTCATGCCAGAAAATAAAAGTTCAGAATCTTAAGGCCTCAGTTGGGTGTTTGTACACCAGAAAGCAAGGAGCGTTGGAGCGTGCTGTTGGCCCTGGCTGTGTGGCCTTGTGCAGACTGCTGTCCCTCTCTGGGCCTAGGTCTCGAGATGAGCTTCTTGGCCTACACGCAGCACAGATGAGACTGGGAGGGTGGGAGACTGGCTCAGGAGGAAATCCAGATGGAAATCCAGGGTCCCTTGGTGCCAGACTTTGCTGTTCTGTGGGCATCTCAGGTGTGAATCATCTCAAGTGTGACTCAGGCCCTGTGTAGCTGGCCTGACGGGGGAGGCCGGCCCAGAAAGCTGCTGCCCTGTCTGTTCTGCCCTCTGCCCACCCTTAGCCCAATTCACACCTCCCGAAGCAAGACAGACACAGATGGGTTGGGGGGATCATTTATTTTTGAGGTCACAGTCAATTCTCTTTCCCCACCAGGAGGAGAGGCAGATGCCCTGGGTACGGGGTTCAGGGCAGAGTGGGCAGTAAACCACCAGGCTTGGGGCCTGGGAAAGGTGCACTTCGCTACTTTAATCCACCTTTTGGGGATGCCAAGGCCTGGGAATATGGCTCTGTCAAGCCTGGTCCCCCAAGAGCAGGGCAGGGGGTCTCTCATGGTTCCTGCCCCCAAGGGAAGGGCAAGGGAACCCAGAGGGGCAGGTCTTGGTCCACGGATTGTGGGGTGGGTGGGCAGCACCGCTGGGGGCTGGTTCCATGCCTTCTGGGGCCAGAGAAAGACCCAATGAGAAAGAGACAAAGAGACATGGGTGAGGAGAGCAGTGGTGCTGGCCTGTTTTCCTTAGACCCCACTGCATCCCCAACCCAGGCAGGCAGAAACCCAGCTCCCTAAACCACCTCTGTGCCAAGTAGGGCTAGAGTTCATCGTGGTCGCCATTCGCAGGCAGTTCAGGGGGTGGCTCCGGACAGGCGGCCGGCGTCATCAGCTCCATGAGGTACTCGCAGCGACTGGGTTCCATGGTGCTGGTCACCACTGTCTCCTTCCCACACAGCAAGCGCACCTGGGGAGGGTGGGCAGGCAGGTGGGGGCTCAGGTGGGCTCGCACAGGCCTGGGTCACCCGACACTGCCCCCAACCCCGTCTCCCACCCACCATTTACTCACAGTGGTGGAGCGGTTGGGGCCCTGCCAGCAGCCTGTGCCCTGCTCATACTTCATGGCACTGAACTTGTCGTGCTCAGGACCGGCCCATGAGCCCCAGGTGCTGTAGGAGAGTAGGGTGCTGAGGGTGGGCCGGCTTGGGGTCTGGGGGGTTGGAGGTGAACAGCGAAGGGGGGCCCAGCCTGAGATCACTCACCCGAGGTTGGTGGGGGAGCCTCCAAGCTTGGGTTTCTGTGAGACAAGCTTGAAGGGACAGAGTCTATAGATGTACCTGTCATGAGATAGGGATGGTGTGCAAGGACACAGGACCTCAGCCACCCTGATGGTCCTACATATGGGGTGTGGGGGGCATATACAGACCCCTCAAACTCCACGGACTGCCCCTAAAGCCACCTCCCTTACTCCCTGTGACCTTGCTCAGGCTTGGACCCTCCAAGTCCACCCGCCCACCTGCCCTTGGCCGGGTAACGCACTCATTGGTGGTGAGCTCATAGCACTGGCTATACAGGTAGGCGAACTCCCCACTGGGACCAAAATCAAAGGAAATCTCCTGCTCCAGGTTCCTGGAAGGGAAGGGAAGTGGTGAAGGGGCAGTCGGAGCAGCCATGTCACCACAGACCCACTCACGTCAACACTGGAAGTTCCTGTGATCTATAATGGAGGGATGTGTGGGGGCTGGGCTCTGGCTCCCTGCCGCCCGGGGACCTCAGGAAGCACTGCCACTTCTTTGCCTGGGTGACAGCGGTTGCCTCAGCGACTCCCCATTACCACCTCCTCTGGGGAGCTGGGCAGCAGGCAGCTGTGGGGCAGGTGGAGACACTGCCCTGCTGTGGCCAGATCCACACCCCCATACCTGATGGACTCCTCCACGTCCCTCAAGGACCGCTCAGCCTCCTCAAACTTGTTGCGGGCCTCCTGGGCAGCTGCCAGGGGCAGAGGAGGAGAAAGTCAGAGGCGCTCCTACCCTCATTCAGGGAGCGGGGGAGGGAGTGCCTGGACACACCTGCTTCCCAACCCCCCAGGCCTGCTCTGGGTGACACTGGGCACAGGAAGGCCCTGTGGGCCCTACCAGCCACAGGGCAGACCCCACCCCATAGCCCAGGCTCTCAGCTCCCAAGGGAACAGGGCCAGGGCTCCTGGGGCCCCTCTGCTCCCCACCTGACAGGGCTGCACAAACGAGCAGCAGCCTGTAAGGAGGCAGGAGGGCCCCTGGGGCTGATGGGGGTGGTGCCAGCCTCCCCAAGCCTCAGCCCCCATCTTGCTCAAGGAGCAGGTGGGGCCTGGTTCATGGGCCCCTGCAGGTACAGGTGACAGGAGGCAGGTATGGGCAGGGCCCCTCCTTCCTGGGCCCAGCGAGCCCTCACCGTCAATGAAGGCCTGCGTCTGCTCGTCGTAGGGTGGCATTTTGTCCTCCTCGGTGGTGCTGGCCGGCTGGGAGGGCACAAGTGGGGGTGGGGCCTCCTGGGGAAGGGGCGATCAGCGAGTGACCCAGTCCCCGGTCCCCCACACTCCCTTCTCCCCGAGACACACACCTTGGGCTGCTCCCCCTGCACCTGGGAATCCTCCTCCTCCGCTTCCTCTTCCTCCTCCTCAGCCTCCTCTTCTTCCTCTTCCTCCTCCTCCTCGGTGGGCAGTGAAGGAACTGGGGGCTGCTCCTCCTTGAGCTCGGTCAGGTCAGGAGCAGAGGGCACTGGCGAATCAGTGGGCAGCACCTGATGGGCGTATGGGGTGCTCAGTGTTGAGGATTTGGGGTCCGCCCCCTACACCCATGGCACTGGGTCCATGCTCACACCTCGCGCCAGGGGCGGCCTCAGTGTCTCTGCTCCTTCCAAGAAGCCTGGAGAGAGGGACTGACAGCTGGAGGGTGGAGGGCTAAGGTGGCCTAGCTGGCCAGGGTGGCTCAGCACCAGAACTGGGGGCAGTTCCTTTGTGAGGCATCAGGGGATGGGGCAGGGGGGCAGGACCACATCACCTCCCCGCTCCACTGACCTCAGACTGGTACTTGTCCCTGATGGCAGCCCAGACACGGTCATGGAAGGTGGTGGCGTCCATCTGCATGTCTCCCCCTAGCAGAGTCTGTGTGCATTTGTTGGGGTACTGTCAGGATCGGGGCCTCCGGGTGCCCCTCCTGTGCGCCAGGCACAAGGCCACGCCTGGGCCAGACTGGGTGAGGTGAAGCAGCCAGAAGGGGGCAGCACAAGACAGCAGAAAGAGGAGAGCCCCCACTAAGAGGGTGGGGGAGGGGGACTACTGGAGAGACTAAGGAGAGTGACACAGACAGGGAAGAGAGCACTAGAGCCAAAGATCACCAGGCCCTCAGTGGGAGAGGCCATGAGGGACAGGAAGGGACCAGCAGGGGAGAGCAATGGACAGGGATGGAGGAGCAAGGTCCAGGCTGCACAGAGACAGAGTCAAAGGCCTGCATGTGAGGAGTACGAACTGGACACACACACTCATGGGAGCCAGTCCAGGCATGTGTGGACGGGAAATCTGGCTCTGTCGCAACCACCTTATGGCACCCATGTGACCCCACCAGGTCCCAAAGGGCAGGGAGAATTGGTGCTGGGTAGTTGCCTTCCTGGCTTACCCAGGCAATGCCGGGCCACATCAGCCACTCCGGGTGCCCCAGCAGCCCTGGTCTAGGGCCAGCAGGGAACTTTCCATGGGAACAGCCCACAGCCAGCCCGCCCTCAGCGCTGAAGCCACCTGGGGCAATCCCCTCTAGGAGTCCCAGGCCAAGGGGCAGGGCGGGGTACCTGGGCTTCCCCTTCTGAGAGCGCCCCGTCCCCATCAGTGTCCAGCTCCGGGTGGGTCTGCAGCTCGGCCACCGAGACCCTGCAGGGGCACAGGCCAAGAGAGGGGTGAGCAGCAGGAAGTGGGAAGCGGAGCTCTAGGGGTGGGGCCCCCTCCAGCCTCCACCCTTGGGAAGAACAGGTCCCAGCCACCGAGTCCCCTGCGTCTTACCCCCTATCCTTAAATCACCCTTAAATGAAGGTGCTCAGAGGAGGGACAGGGGTGGGATTACGAGACACCTGGATCTGCTGTGTCCCCAAAGACCCCTCTCTTCCTGACCCTCCAGCAGCATCCATTTCCGTCCACCCTCAGCACCCAATACATCCAAACTGCCCTTTGACTGGTGCCCTCCACTCAGCGGAGCCCAAGTACCCACAAAGGGCCGGGCACCACATCCTGTCCCCAACCCATCACCACTGCCAACCAGGGAAGGTTATGCCCTGCCTGTTCTGCCCTCTTGTTTCCTCTGAAGTCCCCTGATCCTTGCTGGGTTGCCTGCCCAGCCTCCTTGTTCCCAACAGCCACCTTCCACTGAGCCATTTGTCTGGGGTCAGCCAACAAGTTCAGGGGCACAGCTGGGATTCAAAGGGGTCTGGTTTTGACCACAGATAGGCTGGGGAACAGCAGTGGGATCCCTTGTCACCTCACTCAGTTCCTTGGGAGGGCAGTTTCCCTCATCTCCTCCCCCAACCCTGGCCTGCTCTGGACCTGTTTTACACATAAGTAGAGGCTCACTCAGAGAGGGCTTGGGACCAGCTCAGGCCCCATGGTGAGGTGGGGGGCTGGCTGGTTTCTAAAGGCGGGTGGGTGGGAGGAGGAGATCCCAGGGAAGGACAGGCATACTCACACCCCGTCCATGTCATCGTCCAGCTCCTGGAAGGCGTTGGTCGCCAGCTCCTGCTCCCGCTGGACCTTGGAGGCGGCCTGCTGCTCTGTGAAGGGGCCAGCTTTGTTATCCTCTGCCCTGCCTGCTGGCTCCCACCACCCTGAAATCTGCCCTCCCCCAACACCAGCTGTGTGCCTGGCCCTATGCTGGGCACTGAAGCCCTGGGTCAGGCCACTGTGTGGGACAGATTGGGGGCAGGAGCCAGGCAACGACAAGGGCTAGCCGGGGAGGCAGGGGAGGAGAGGAGAAGTGCCAGGCTGTGGGGAAATTCTGAAGGGAGAGCTGATGGGTCTGCAGATGGGTCAGATGTGAGGGGTGACTGAGGACACTCCTGGGACTTTGGTTTAAACAAGCGGGGGCTAGCAGAGACCATGTGAGAGGCAGGTGGGGAGACCATGCCTTGGGTTGCCATGTCCAGGAGGCCCCCACAAGAAGGGGCCCAGCATCCCACTGGGCTTGCTCTCCAACATGAAGGTCAGGGAATGGAGGAGACATGGGTGGAAGTGTAGCCAGGCAAAGAGAGTAACCTGGTGAGTCTGGGGTTCCCGTGGGACATTTAGAGGCAGGTACGTTCAAGTACAGCTTCATTTGTGGGTAGGGAATCAAAGCAGAGAAGACAGAGGTCAGGGTCCTAGGCCAGAAGAGGCACCAGGGTCTTGGGCCCACTGAGCAGGAGACTGTGGGCCACTAGGAAAGTGCAGGGAAACCATCCTCGTGGAGCAGTGTCTTCCATGAAGGTGGTGAAGAAAATTTCAGGCTTAGACACGAAATTCAGGCCTCAGGAACCAGGACACGGAGTAAAGGAAGCAGATTCAATCAGGGCAAAGAGGCTACATGGCTTCATAGCACTGGAAGGGAAGGCTGAGCTTGGGGACACATGTCTGGACAGCAGAGGTCTGAGCGGATTTCTAGGCCAAGGGAAGGTGCCACCCAGGAAAGGGGAGAAAACTGAAGGCCCGGTGTCTCTAAGAAGCAGGAGATGGTGGAAGCCAGGGTGTGGGGGCAGATGCGGCCTCCAATGAGGAAAGAATGAAGAGGGGAAACCTTGCAGGTACTTTCACCCAATGAGCCTGTGGGATTCTAGACAGGGAGCCTCTTGGGAGTCAGCTCTTTCCTGGTTTTCTGGCTTCCCATTCCTCCTCTGCTCTGAATCCTCTTTGGCTCCCACCTCATTTGGGGTAAAAGTCCAAGTCTCCCCATAGTCCCTAAGGCCCTGCCCATCAACACCTGCCCTGGTCTCCCCCGCCTCTCCTCGCTCCCTCCTTCTAGCCACACAGCTGCCTTGCTGCTCCTTAAAAATCAAACATGATACTGCCTTGGGGCTTTTGCATCTCCTCTCTGCAGGCAAGGGATTTCTCCATCTTGTTTAATGCTGTATTGCTGGCACCTGGAGTGTGCCTGGCACATAGCAGGCACTCAGCAAATGCTTGTTGGATGGACTACTGAATTCTTGATTACGATAAATGAAGGCAGAGAGAGAGGGAAGGAAGAATGCAGCAGATGCCCAGGGAGACAGAGGAGATCAACGGCGTGGCCTCAGAGGGAGGCTTGCCTGGATTCTGGTTGTCAGCCACATGAGCAGCTGGGGCCACACCTCCAAATCCTTCCAGCAATGTTTTGTCCTTTAACTAATCTGGAGTAGAAGGCTTCTTTCTCCTCCACCTCCCACTTCTATCCTGCTTCCATGGCATGTTCCCTGACAGAGCAGACTGAGAATGAGGACCAAGGCTTCCAATTTCCCATAATGGTGGCACAACCTGCCAACAGCGAGAAAAAGCTGGACACAGAATAAAAAATCATCTTAAGGGCCGGAAGAGTGATGCAGTGGTTAAGCACTGGCTTGGGAAGCCAGCGGCCCCGGTTCGGGTCCCACATATGAGGGCCAGTGACCCTGCCCTCAACAACAACAACAATGAAATCATCTTAAAACTAACCAAGGCAGTAGGAATTGCCAGGGTAAAGAGGCATTTGGGAAAGTAAGAGATGCAGAAGTTGGTTTTTCCCTAAAGGACCTTGCCAATCCTGGCAAATTTGGATGTCTGTTTTGATAAGAACTTGTTGGGGGACGGTCGAGTGGCGTGATGGTTAAGTGCTGGCTTGGGAAGCCAGCAGTCCCGGTTCAGGTCCCACATATGAGGGCCAGTAACACTGCCTTCAAAAAAAAAAAAAAAAAGAAAAGAAAAGAAAAAAAGAACTTGTTGGGCCAAGAAGATGGAAATCAAACTCCAAGGTGGGAGCATAATAGCAGACACCCCCCAACCCCACATAACTACACTGTGACTCCAGGGGGCTATACCCTCAGGGAGAGAGAGGCTGGACCTGAAATTACCCAGCCTGCACTCAGATCTCAGCTCACACTGCCTGAGAGGTTGGAGAAACTTCCAACCTGAATTTGGATTTGGGGTCCCTAAATGGTAGTGTTTCCACATGGCTGGCAGAAGGAAAAGCCCCTCCTCTCTAGACAAGGACCTTTCATCCTAGGCTCCAAGTTATTCCTACAACTGACTGTCAAATATGATGATCAACACACAGTCCAAGATATTGGGTTGTCGAAAAAGTCATGATGTATTTTTTCTGTTTTTTGTTGCAAAAATGTGTCATGACTGTCCCGACAACCCAATAATTACGCACATGGGGAACTGAGGTATCATGATGAAGTCAGCAGAGAAAACAAATAGATAATGAGTGCGAGTCTTCTGGACCCAGGCTCTTCCTGGCCAAGAGCCAAGGGCAGGTGAGTCATGGCCACCCAGAAACATACCTTCCCACAGCTTCTGGTGCTTGTCTTTGGCCTCCTTCTCTGGCTTCTCCGCCTCTTCCTTCACCATCCGTAGCATCTCCACCTTGTCCTCCAGGGACTTCTTTCCGGCCTGTAGCTCAATGAGCTTTTGCTGGGTTGGGAGAAGACAAGGGGCCAGCTCTCCTCCTGTTATGCCTTCTTCCTTATGAAATTCCACCCCACTGCCTCTACTTCCCATGGCAATCACAGGATCTTTCCAAAACACATACCTCCTTCAGTCCCCCCACAGCCCACTGAAGAGAAACCCAAACACCTCAATGTAGTCCCAAGGTCCCGTGTGACCAGGCCCCTGCTGCCTCTCAGCCCCATCTGCCCCACTGCTATCTTAAACTCTAGACCCAACTGCCCTGACAACATTCAGACCTCCTAAAGCTCTCTGCCTCCAGTTCTTCACACATGCTTTCCTTCTGTCTGGAACACTCTGCCTGGCTACCTCTGAATTACCTTACAGATTTCAGCTTATATAGAGACCTCCTCCTCCAGGAAGTCTTCCCTGCTTCCTTCCCTCAAGATGATTGAGGAGAGGAGGGGAACCAGGCAAGTCTCCTCTATGCGCCGCGGTCCCAAACTTCCCTTTTCCCAGCAGCCCTGGGCATTACTTGTCTGTCTGTCCTTCCCACTAGATAGTGTACCCTTGAGGCAGTTCCTGGTCTGCTTCTAGACTCATGCTCAGTGTAAAATGTCCACATCCTGGGCCTCTGTGGACATTTCAGAAGGAACAAGTATGTTGGGCAGGTTCTAGCCTAGGGATAGGGCCCCAAGGTATAGGGTTTTAGTCTAAGCTCCCAGGGGATCACTTTCCTCCCAAGACCTTGGCCAACATCTCAGCCTGGCCTACTGCCAGGATCCTCCCCAAGAGGGCAAAGGTCACTTAGAGACAACCTCACCACATGGCTCCACCACTATTCCCTAAACTTGGGAAGGATCTCACTGTCCCCAAACTCAGGAGAGGCCTCACTACCCCATGAATTTGAGAGGGACTTCGCTAGCCCAGCCATGGGGATGGGAGAAGACCTGGAACCTTCCCTGGGCAGAAAAATAGAGCTGGAACACTTGCTCAGTAGGTCAAGCAGGAGCCCAGGAGCAGTGCTGAGGACTCTGACCCATGAAATAGCTATGGGGGTGGCAGGCAGGGGAGGGAGATACACATTTGGGGACATGCCCTCTTCTGGCCCAAAAAGCATTCACCCTATTGCTCTAACCCAGTTGCTGCTGACTGACACCATGTTGAGTCCTTCCCCAGAACAGAGAAGTCAGTCATCAGCCTCATCTTACAGACAACAGAGCCACGACCCGGGATGCAGAGAGGCATCACTCCTGTTCTAGGAGGTGGCAGAGCCCACTTTAGTCTGCCACCCAAGGCCCCAGTAAACACCTGTGCTGACCACTGTCCACTTGGTAACGGCTTAACTAATGACTAAATGCCCAATGGACAAACGAGTAAACCAAGGTGCAGGCAGACTATAACCGGCCCCAGGGTCAGGCATCTGGAGCAGGCGTCAACCATACCCAGCCTTGCCAGCTCATGCCTCCAGGCCTCCTCGTGGCCCAGATTGTCCTGGGCCAGCCTCATGGGGACCCTCACCTGTTTCTCCTCCCGGGCCTTCTTCCAGTCCTCAATAAGGATCTTTTTCAGGCGGAACCCCTCACGCGTAATCTCTGCCATCTGCTGCAATGTCTCTCTCTCCTTACGGCCCTTCTCTCTGGGGTGGGGGGCACACACAGGCAGCACCAGGGGGCACTTAGAACCCATCAGATCTGACTCTTCCAAAAGGGCTCAACCCCACCTGCTGTCCCCACATTGGGGAAGATAAGAGAGCAAAAGCACCTCCCCAGGTTCTCTAGGCCTCAGAGCCTCACATCACTGTCCTTGGGAGGAAGGATAGTGGGCAAGGTTCACCCATCCTCAGGGTCAAGAGAGGGACTAGATAGCGTGGGGATGTGGGGCTGGAAATTGGCTCCCAAGAGACAAAGGAGAGAAAAGCCCACAAGTCACAGACTCATGGATAATCTGGCAAGTAAGCATGTTGTGTGTGATCCACCCTCTATTTAAATAAAAGATCTTCCCTCAGGAGAGTTTACATAAATTATCAGGACTTCTGGTTCTGTTGAAAAAAAGAATCAGGCTCTGTCACCTGCCATCAACAACAGGAGTCAAGGGCAGCTGTCCCTTTAGATGCCCCATTCCCCACTGCCTTATACTCAGCCTGTTTCTGCCCTTTAGATTACCTGCCTGTGGTCATTTCGGGTTTCAGGTCCTGCTGCAGAGCATAGCAATTAAAAGCATAGAGTCTCAAATTAGACAGACCTGGGCTCTGTTATCTCCTAGCTACATGACCCTGAGGAAGTCATTCTTATTCTAAACTTGAGCTTCCTCACCTGTTGAACAGGCAAATGACTGCAATTGCTTCTGAACCAGAGGGAAAACTGGTGATGGAGCATTCACTAGGCACCTGGCACAGAGTGAGTGCTCAATACTCAAAAGTAGAAAAGAGAGGGGGGCTTGATTCACTGAGCTGGGCAAGGCAAGGTCCTGGAGGGGTAGGTGGTACCCACGTACTTGCAGGTGTTCTCACAGACGATCCCACTATTGTACTCATCTGTCCCGTCACAGCAGTCTGAGGACAGAGGTGGGGGTGTCATCAGACCTGGCAGTGCCTCCCCCCTCCACCCATGTCTTTTCCCCTAACCCCAGTGGGATCTCATTTACCACAAACTCCATCGTTGACCCATCTGGATGAGATGTATAGGGGCTTGTAGCCTGTGTTGGTGCAGTGGAAGCTGCCGTTGGGACAGGCGGCAGTGCCTGTGGGCAAGAAGGGAGGGAGAGTTTTCAGAGTGTGTTCAGAGCCTGACATGTCACATCCACCCAGACAAACCCCCTACCCTAACACCCATGCATACAGAGAGCACAACAAACATAAAAACAACCATTTCCAAGTAAAGGAAGGAGACAGTTGCATACTCAGGGTCTGAAACAAAACTCTCCAATGCTCCCTCCTGCCTCTCCTCACCAACACCCTCAGAGGAGGGCCACCAACTCCTCCCTCCCTTGCCTTCACCCCAGTCTCTTGTCTGCACTTTGGCCCTCTCCCATCTCTGGATGTTTGCACATGCTGGCCTCTCCATTTGCAGCACCCTTCAGGATGCAGCCGAGACCTAACCTCCTGATCCTCAGGCTAGGTGGGGGCCTTTCTGAACTCCCACACCTGCTGTGGCTCTCCTTACCAAACCACTGACCACTTGCTTCTGTGCCTGCTTTCCCCACTCAACAAGGAATGGGTCTGTCTTGGTCACCACACAGGGCCAAGCATTCACCAGGTGTTCAATACAGGTATGATGAATGAATGAAGAAAAAACTCACCTGGCTCATCTGAGCCATCCTTGCAGTCACAGTAGTCATCATTGACCTGATCAAAAGGAATGGTGGCCGAACTGTCCAGGCAAGTGAAAGGCTTGGATTCATCATAGAAGTGAAGGTCTGGGGAGGCAGGAAAGGACTCAGTCCAGGGCAGGAAGAGGCCCTCTGAACCTAATAGCAACTCTGCCTCTACTCACCAGCTGAGCACTGCCACCTTCCCTACCCAGAGGAAGGGAAACTGAGGCAAAAGGCTATAAAACGCCTAGCCCAAAGCCAAAATCGGCCCCTCCCACACCCTACGCCGATCAACCAGCAGCGGACTTACTGGTGAGGGAGACGCCTCGGGGCCGCTTGACTTCCACGGTCCAGCACACGGGGAGCAGCAACAGTAACAGTAACATCTTGCCGGAGGTTCGGAGGCTGGAAAAGTGTTCTGTGGGAGGAAGCAGGCTTCGGGGAGATGCGCTGTGCTCCAAAGGTGCAAGAAAGGGGCGGCGGGTCAGTGGCAGAGGGCTACTACCAGTTAAAAGCAAGCACCCCTTCCTCCTTGCCAACTGGATTCCTCCGTCGCTTCCGGGCAATGGGGCTCAGGGAGGAAGACATAGGAGGGAGTCTCCCCAATCCTGCCCAGTGGAGGGGAGTCTCATTTTGCTCATTACGGTAGTGGGGATCTCAAAACCTCCGCTCTCCATTGGGGGGGGTGAGCTATCCAATTCCCGCCAATAGGCCAAAGGGGTTAACAGCCTCCTCCTCTCCAGACGTATACCCTCAGGCCAACCCACAGTAGGAAATTTGGGGAGCCCTACCTCCCGCTAATTCATCACCTCCAAGAGGCCAGGGCAAAGGTCAATATCCACCGCGCCCCCCTAGCCCAGCAGCCAACGGTTCCTCCTGCAGAAAGAAAGCGGAAATGTGCGGGCTGCGTCACTTCCGACATCACGGCGTGCACCTGGAATGGAGGCTCAACGACGCCATGTTGGGAGTGACAAATGAGACAGCCATCTTGGATGGGACCGTGAAACCTTAGAAGGGATACTTCTGAAGGTTCGCGCTTAATGGCGGCGCAAGGCGCCTCCATCTTGGGAGTGGCGGGTTCTTCGGTCTCAAAAGAAAGTTCCTGAAAAATGACCGCGAACCCCAGGAGGGGTTGCGGAAGAAGAGGAAATGAGATGAGCACGTGTCTCTGAAGTACCCTACTCGACCATTCGGCTCCGCGACTCCGCCCTGTTCTCTGTTGGGACCGCCCCTCCACGCAGCATCAGCCAATGAGAGCAGTGGTGCATAATACAGGCAGTTTCCATGGGAGCGCTGTAAGGAGGAGGGGAGGAGGTTACCTAGCAACCGGGAGATGCTGCGAGGCCCCGCCAAGCGGTCGGAAAGCGCATTTCCATTGCCGGAGGAACCCGAGCTGACAGATCCCGGACCCGAGCGATTTCTACTCGCCCCCCTAAACCTCAGGTGTCTTTGGCCCCAACCCAGTCATGACGTCTCCCCTGTGCAGGGTGGCCTCCGCCAACGCCTTGCCTTCTCAGGACCAGATTTCGGCCTCTTCCAAGACCAAGGGCAGTCAGTCTCAGGCCAAGCGCGGCCACCCTAGAGGCAAGGGCGCTTCACAGGCCTGGCCCCCACTCCATTCCAAGAAGGAATCTGTCTGTGCCAGCCGGGGGAAGTCTACTGTGCACACGCAGGTGGCTGAGTTACAAAGGAAGATACAACTCTTAGGTAAGATGGCTCCAAAGGGCATAGAAGGGTCAGGAGTTAACAATGTCCACACAGCCCTCTGACTAGGCATGCTGTGACAAGAATGTTTCACCAGTGTTCATCCAGGTGGTCAGTTTCTGGAAGCAAAAAATCATAGTTGTTCATATTTTCCTCATCTCATAAAACTTGCCCTGGGCTCAGAGCCAGCTGGGCTGTATTTCATACTTTTGTGTAATCTCAACTCTTCTGTTGTGCATGGTATGGTGAAGAACATAGGTTTTAGAGCCAGATTTTCTGGGTTCAAGTCCTGACTCTGTATACACTAATTGTTTGACGTTGGGGGACTAAGAGTAATCTAATTGCTCTGTTTCTCCATCTGTAAAATGAGGATAACAGTACAACCCTATAGGTAGTTGTGTTAAATGCTTAGAGCAGTGCCTGGCACATAGTAACACATTATAAAGTGCAAACCAGTGGTTCTCAATGGAAGAAGGCCATTTTGCTCCTCAGGGGACATTTGGCAATGACTGGAGACATTTTTTGGTTGTCATATTATTGGGGGGGTGCTACTGGCATCAAAGAGGGTGGAGGCCAGGGATGCTGCTCAACATCAGACAATGCACAAGACTGCTCACCAAAGGAAATAATTGTCCATCCCAAATGTCCCAATCCATCACACTGACATTAGGAAATACTGGTATAAACTATTATTGTCATTGTTTTATTATTAGGAGGCAGTCTTTTTTTTTTTTTTTTTAAGATTTTATTGGGGAATTGGGGAAGGGGAACAGCCAAGTTGTTGTCCGTCAATCTTAGTTGTGGAGGGTGCGGCTAGCTCAGCTCCAAGTCCAGTCGCCATCCAGCCACCCGTCAGCAGCGTGCAGCTGCTCAGCTCACAATGCCGTGTTCAATCTTAGTTGCGGGTGAGCATAGCCTGCCATCCCATGCAGGAGTCGAACCAGCAACCTTGTTGTTAGGAGCACGTGCTCTCACCAGCTGAGCCATCTGGCCACCTGTTGGAAATTCAGCGACAGCTCAGCTTGGGCGCAGCTCACTGGCCCATGTGGGAATTGAACCGGCAATCCTGTTGCTCAGAGCTCACACTCTTAACCAATTGAGCCACTCAGCCAGTCCTAGGAGGCAATCTTGCTTAGTTGTTGAAGGTATGGGCTCAGGAGTCAGACTGCTGTGACCTTAGACAATCTAATAAGCCTGAGCCTCAGTCTTTTCATCTATAAAATGGGTATGATATGGATATCGATGTGCACCTATTGGCATATGGTATTTGATACCTGGAAAGTTCTTGGACCAGCATCTGATACATAATAAATGCTCAACATGAAGTATTATGATAATATTAAGTTGATGATTACAAAAAGGTCCTTCCTCTGCGAAGTCCTCCCCAACCCCCATGATACTCTGCTTGTGCCTGCCCACCTCACTTGACCCCAGAGGGTGACCGGAAGGCCTTTTATGAGAGTACCCAGTGGAATATCAAGAAGAATCAGGAGACCATCAAGCAGCTACGCGAGGAGACCAGGGTGCTGCAACTACAGCTGACGGACCTGATCCAGGTGAGGGTGCAGAGGTTCCGAGCGGTATGGCCAGCATTCCCGGGTGCAGGGCACTACCTCAGGTAGATGTGGCCTGAATAAATGGTGATTGGGCTCCTTTGCTTGCAGGGAGATGAGAAAGTGGTCCAGGCAGTGATTCAGGAATGGAAGTCAGAGAAGCCATACCTGAAGAACAGGACAGGCCAGGTTTGCCCATCCCCACTCCACTAACCATCTCCTTTCATTTGCAGCCTGGATCCCCTCCCCACTGGACTCCCTACCTCCCTTCCCTGCCTCTCTAATCCTTTCTCCACACCAGCTGCCACTCATTTATTCACTCAATTAATCTTTATCACACACTGACCACATGCCTGGTGTGGTATTAGGTGTTGGTGATTGTGCAGTGAAAAAAACAAGCCCCCATTCCCCAATACCTTATATTTTAATGGAGAAACAGACATAAAAACCTAAGAATAAGAAATATAGAAACAAACAGGCCGACCGAATGGTGCGGTGGTTAAGCGCTGGCTTGGGAAGCCAGCAGCCCCGGTTCAGGTCCCACATATGAGGGCCAGTGACACTGTCCTAAAAAAAATAATAAAAAAAAAAAAAATTTATATATATATACACACACAAAACAGTTTCTAGTAGTAACAAGAGAAACAAAATAAAATAGAGTAGCTGCCTAGAGATCAATGGGGACAGGGATTCACACTTTAGATTGGGGTGTGGAGGTCAGCAAAGACTCTTCTAAGAGATGATATTTGTGCTGAGAATGGGCCAGGCAGGAAATGATCTGGGGAAAAGCATTACAGGCAGAGGGAACAGCAAATGCAGTGTCTCTGGGGTAGGAACAAGTATAGTGTTGGAGACAAAGGGGGTGGCCAGAGTGGCTGGATGGAAGTGAGTGATAGGGGCTCAGTAAGAGGTGAGGTCAGGGCAATCACCAGGGGCTAAACCTTGCAGCAGGCCTGTTGGCCATGATGAGGAGTGCACATTTTATATGCCAAGAATCAGGGAAGTGGAAAATGGATTGTGAGAAAGCAAGAGTGGAAGGCAGGAGGAGGTCATCCCGGTGAAAGATGGCTGCACTAAGATGAAAGTGCTGGAAATGGGAAGAAAGAAAGTGCTGAGGGAACCTTTGAAATAGAACAGAGAATTACAAACGAATTGGATGTAGGTCGGGAGAGAAAAAGAGAAAGTGAGGATGACATCAAGGTTTTGGACTTGAGCACCTGGAAGGATGGAGCTGCCATGAGCTGATATAGGGAAGATTCAAGAAGGGCAGATTTGGGGAAAGAGCAAGTGCTCGATTTTGGGCACAATGATTTTGAGGTACCTCTGAAGACATCTGGAAGGCAGTGTAGATATGGATATATGAGCCTGTAGTTCAGGAGAAAGCCAAATTTGGGTGTCTTCAGTGTATAGGTGACCTTTAAAACCCTGAGACTGGATAGGATCACCATGGGGGTGGGGGTGGACAATGGAGAGAAGGGCCTGGGGTTGCGTCTTCAAAGGCAAAAAAGACAAAGAAGGGGCAGCCAGGGAGGTGGGTGGAAACCAGGGAATAGGCTTCTGGAAGCCACCAAAGAAAAAATCTGCAGGACGATCAGCCAGGTCAGACACTGCTAAGAGACAAGGGAGATGAGAGCCAAAATATGGGAGAAGAAAGGGAGGAAAGACTAGGTGGGTTTCAGGCCCCTGCCCTTGCTACCCTCCCTCCAGCAGGCCCTGGAGCACCTGGACCACCAGCTGAGGGAGAAGGTGAACCAGCTCAATGCTCTGCGGCACCAGGTGGGGTTGCGGCAGAAGTGGCTAGAGGAGCTCCAGCTGCAGCACAACCTGCGTGAGCTGGAGATGGCTGAGGCCCAAGACGGCAACACTGAGGTGGCTAAGGTGGGGCCACTGAGGTGCAGAAGGTGGGAGTTGGGCCGGGGCAGAGGGGGCACGTGATCCTGGGAGAGGAGGAATTGAGGAGGGAGGGGACTCAGCACAGCCTTGCTTCCCTCTAGACCTTGCGGAACCTGGAGAACCGTCTGGAGAAGGCCCGGATGAAGGCAGAGGAGGCGGAACACATCACCAGTGTATACCTGCAGCTCAAAGACTATCTACAAGTAGGGACCAGGATGGGGGGGAGGCGGAGGCAAGTGGGAGGGTCAGCCTGGCCAGTCACGGGCCTGCCCCATTCCTCATACCCCTAGGAAGAGAGCCTTTGCTTGGAGAACCGTCTGGATTCTATGGAGGCTGAAGTGGTAAAGACAAAACACGAGCTTGAGGAACTGCATGTGGTGAACCAGGAGGCGCTCACCGCCCGGGACATTGCTAAGGTGCCAGCCTGCTGGTCTCTGGGGGTACTGCCCAGGTGCCATGGTCTCCTGGCCCCAGAATCTGAATCCCAACTGTCCCCAAGCCCTTCCCACCTATCTCCTAGGACTCTGCGGCCTGGCCCAGCTGTCCGAATTTGGGCTCTCAGCTCTGGCACTGAGCCATAGTAGATGCCAGCTAGTCCTGCAGTTTCCCCCTGTTTGCCCTCCAGAACCAGCTGCAGTATCTGGAAGAGACAGTGTTCCGAGAGCGCAAGAAGCGCGAACGCTACATATCAGAGTGCAAGAAGCGTGCGGAGGAGAGGAAACTGCAGAACGAACGCATGGAGCGGAAGGTGAGCACTCCAGCTCACACAGGGTGCCTGGACAAAGGCCCTGTCCTGCACTCCTGATCCCTGCCTGGGTGCCCTTACCCAGCCCCCAGACTGGGCCCACCCCCTACCTGACCCCTATCCGGATACCCTTTCCCAGCCTCTACCCTAAGTCCTTATCCACAAGCTGACCTTGGCCCTGACCTCAACCTGGAGCAGACCCAGCGGGAGCACGTGCTGCTGCAGTCCGATGATACGATCCAGGATAGCCTACACACCAAGGAGGAGGAGCTGTGGCGGCGCTGGAGCACGTACCAGATGGAGGTGCTCTTTGGCAAGGTCAAGGATGCCACTGGTGTGGCCGAATCACACGTGAGTGCTGCCCACAGGCCTCAGCACCCTGGATCAATTCCTCAGCACACAAACCTGCTCTCTTAAAAGATACTCCCTTCCTCCTCCAGCTATCGCCCCATTTCTCTGTTGCTTCTCACAGCAAAACCCAGCAAGCTGTCTACACTGGCCATCATTACCTCTCCTTCCGTTCACTCTTACACCAGTGGCACTGATTTCTTTGGCATGTGGGCTCTGTGAGAACTGGGAGTTTGGTCTCTACTTTCCTGTGTCTCCATCTCCTGAAACATTGTCTGGGGCACAGTGGAACTGCCCAGTGACACCCTCAGACCCAGGAAAGCTGAATCGCTGCCCTAGGACCCACACTTTGCATTGTCTTTCTCGAGATTTTCTGAGACCCTTTTTCCTCTGCTGGCGAACACTGATATCCCTGGATCCCAGTCTGGTTTCTCCCCTTTGGGCATTCTCCACCTGCTAGTCTTCCCATGTGATGACCCCTGAGGAGTCCCAGGAATCAGACCTTTGGGGCCACTGGGGCACTGTGGCTGGTGGCCTTTGCAGAAATTGACCTGGTGGGTGGATTGCTCCTACCACAGGCCATATTTCCTCACCGGATTGGGCAAGACTCGCAGCCAGAATGTTGCCAGCACCTTGATTTTGGAAAGCAGCTATGGTCACTGGTACCCTACCCAGCATGCTGATTTTTGGCTGATTAAAATTCCTGATGTAGAGAGGGAAGGGTCTGCAAAAAACTTTTGTCGAAGGCTGCCCACCCTTGAGGCAGCCCTGAGTCTAACTCACAGCGTCCTTAAACAACGTTGTGCATAAGCCACCAGCTTGAGCCACCAGTGCTGAGTGCCCTGGGGGAGGGGGTACACCTGAGCCTGCCCAGGCCTTGGCTTTGACTGGGACTGGGTGGCCCCCAGGCGGTAGTACTGCGGTTCCTGGCACAGGGCGACACCTTCACGCAGTTGGAGATGCTCAAGAGCGAGAACGAGCAGACGCTGCTGAAGCTGAAGCAAGAGAAGCAGCGGTTGCAGCGGGAGCTTGAAGATCTCAAGTACTCGGGGGAGGCCACTTTGGTGAGGTGAGGCGAGGCCCTGGTCCCCGAGGAGGAGGGTGAGGACTGCAGGTCCGCGGCACTCCCATGGCGACCTCCGTGCTCCCTGCAGCGAACAGAAGCTGCAGGAAGAGTTGCAGGGGCGCCTCAAGGCGGAGGAGCAGCGGCGGGCTGAGGCCCAGAGCCAGCTGGAGCGGGTCAAACGGGCAATGCAAATGCTGAAGGAGGGCCTTGAACACCTGGCTGGCAAGCTGGACCAAGTCACGGTGGCTGGCCTTGCCCCTGAGGAAGCCCCGCCTGGAACCTCCCAGGACTTAAGAGACGGTGCAGACCCTCAGGTGGGATTCCTGCCCCGAAACCCACTGGAGGGAACCCACCACCCCATGCCCTGTCCTGGACGTCAGAGGCCTGCGTTCCGGGGAGTCATTACCCCCACGTCCCCAGGGGCACCCCCTTACTCCTTAAGCGGCCCAAGACTTCAGAGATCCTGTCTTGCCTCAAGTCCCTACCCCAGGGAAAAGTCCCACCTTGTCCCTTCATCCAAAACCTCAGAGACCCCCACTGCAATCCTGGAGCTGCGGCAGACAAGAGAAGCCCCGCCCTGACCGCAGCAAAATCCCATTTCTTCAGGTCATCCCCGCATTGGCATCTCTCAAGTTATCTCTTGGGCCGGCCGAGTGGCGCGGTGGTTAAGCGCTGGCTTGGGAAGCCAGCGGCCCCGGTTCGGTCCCACATGTGAGGGCCAATGATACTGCCCTCAAAAAAAGAAAAAAGTTATTATCCCTTCACCCACCCCCACAAGAAAGACCTGTCCCCACTCCTTGTTCTGCCCTCACAGGCGTGGCCCTTTATTGCGAAGGCCCCGCCCCATAGAGGATAGCACCACCCTTGTGGGTGACCCCTCACTTTCGAAGACCTGACCCCTGGGGATAAGAGCCCCCCCTCCCCCTGCCCGAGGCCCCGCCCTCTCCCGGCAGACCAGGCTCGGTTCCCAGCCGCAGGAGGCCAGCCGCTCTGTGAAGGAGCTGGATCCCAAGACGAGTGACTATCTGCTGAATCTGCTGGGCTTCGTGGAGGAAAAGCTGCTAAAGCTGCAGGCACAACTCGAGAGCCACAATGTGCCTGAGATGCTGCGCCACATCGCGGACCGCGAGGTGCTCATCACCAGGGGGCAGGGCTGAGGGGGCGGGGGCGGACACGAGGGAGACCGGGAGGAGGGCGATGGGCCGGGAATGGGTCTTAGGGACAACCGGTGAAGTTTGATAAGCCAGGAGAGCGTCCAGAAGGTCCGGGGAAGCCAGAGGGGGAGGGCTGGGGGAGCCGGGGTAGAACCTCGAGGACCAGGAGCATGACCCCAGAGACCACGGGCGGGCCTGGAGAAGGGGTGGGGCTGGGCATCAGGGTGAGCGCTAAGAACAAAAGACGCAGCGGTCCCGAGGAAAACTAAACCGGAGGAGTGGGCGAGTATGGAATCAGGGTGTATCTCGGAATGGGATGGGGAGGAGGGGGAACAGGACTTTCTTGTAGCCCTTGCCCCGCCCACACTCTTCTCTCCGGCTCCCCTCTTTCACAGTTCTACTCCAGCTTAGAGGGAAAGCTACCCGCGTACAACACCCGCATCACCCTGCCCCTTACCAGTCCCAAGGACAAGTTCTTCGGTTAGTACTGGCAGGAAAAAGGGGCGGGGCTGGGGGCCCAAGCATATCATCTGGAGGTGGTCCCAGGCCAGGCTCAGGGCCAAGGTGGGGGTGAGTGGTAGAGATTGCACAGGGAAATCTGACCCAGGGATCGGGGACCTGAAGCCCTTTATCACACATACACACACCCCGCAGACGAAGAGGAGACTGAAGACGAAGACAACAACGTCGTGACTCGCGCGGAGCTCAAGATCCGTTCCCAGAAATTAATCGAATCCCGCAGCAAGAAGCACAGACTCTCACGGAGGTCCTAGACAAGTCCTCACACCCACCTGGCGCCTCTGGGCCACTGCGGAGCTCCGGATCCCTCTGGGCTCAGCCTCCAGCCCTCAGGGCCCCTTCAAGGACTGAACGCAGACAGGACAAGGGAGCAGAATGGGCCAGCGGAGTCCAGCTCGGAGTGGAGAAGGGGGCTGGGCCTCTGGACGTTCCCACAGTAAATATCCCCAGGCGGCCTCAGAATCACGCAATAAAGGTCACCGACCAGCCCCCTGGGTATTCGCCTCTCCTTGACCCTGCACCGCCCCAAAGATGGCACCCCTCAAACCCAGAGCCACAGGCTCAGCCCCCTCTGACCTGGGGATTGATGACTGCCATAGCCTGGGACACAGATTGCGCTCCCCGCTGCCCCTCCAGAGAAACAGGAGGTAATCCACACTTGGGGCGGACCAGCCGTCTCCACCTGAGAACCGAGGACTCTCAATCTGATCACACAGACCTGCCCCTCACTTAGCTGTACACACTAGCTCCTGTACACCTGGGGGGACAAGCCCTCCCCTGGGAGAGAGGTGGCACAGATTGATACATACCTATAGGGAGAGCCAGAACCTCCCCCCGCTGGGCCTGGGCTGGGCGCTGGGGTCCGGCTGGGGGCGTGTGAGAGCCGTAGGTCCCCTCCTCCCCTCCCGTCCCGCCCCGCCCCTGCGCGGCCAGCTCACCCCGCTCCGCCCCGCCGGTCCCAAGCGCCCCGCCACTGCCCGCCGCCTCTGGCCCTTCCGCCTCACTCAGCAGCGGAGCGGGACGGGCGCGGGCCATGCAGCGGACAGCAGGGAAAGAGCTCGCCCTGGTAAGGGAACTGTAGATCCCAGGACCTCGCATCCCTGGCGGCCCCCGGTTCAGAAACTCTAGGTCCCCGCCCCCCAGACCCGATCTCCCAGCAAACCGGACCCTTCGGACTCTCGCAGGATTCCCTACCTCGGGCCTCCGGGCCTCGGACCCATTGAAGGGGCTGGTTCCTCTTAGGGATGAGGGGGGAGTTGTCTCTGAGCGCGTCTGCGGGAGCAGCTAGAAACAGACTGTGAAACTGAACCCTGGGACGAACCCCAAACGCCACCTCAACCTCCCAGAACCAGGGAGGAGGATGCCCGTGGCGCCGAGGGGACTTGCCTAGCCTAGGACCCCGCCCGGAGTCTCACTGACTACAGCGAGAATGGCTCAGCCTAAGTCCGCGTGCGAGAGGGCAGCGGAGGACCTGGGACCCGGTACCCCGCGGCTCCCTGAGCCTTTCTCCGTGTCCAGGCGCCGCTGCAGGACTGGGGCGAGGAGACCGAGAACGGCGCGGTGTACAGTGTCTCCCTGAGGCGGCAGCGCAGTCAGCGCCTGAGCCCGGGAGAAGGGCCTTGGGACAACCAGGTGAGAAGGGGGTGGAAGGGCAGGCAGGGCAGGAGGAGACCAGGTGAGGGCGGGGCAGAGTGGAGGGGCCTGGAGGTACGGAGACTGGGGCGGATTGGAGGGGCGGGGCTGAGGGGAGGGCGGGATTTACAGGTGGACACTTCAGGCAGGCGACCAGGTGAGTGGGGTAGATGAGTGAGGCGGGGCCAGGTCGGCGCCAGGTTCCCGAGCGGGACTAGGGGACAGAACTAGACGGCTGGGCCTAGGTAAGCCAAGTTACTGGGCGGAGCTGGAGGGGAGAGGGGTCTTTAGAAGCGTCCGGGTGAAGGCGGGTGGGGTGAAGGGCAGGGACCTGGACGGTCAGTGAAGCGCGGCTGGAGAGCTGATAGCAGCCTGGGGGTGAGCCGGAACAAGTGAGTGGGGGCAGAGGGCGGGGCCCTGGAGGATGAGGGTGTTCAGGTTATTTGTAAACGGGGCAGAATAATGAATCCAGGGGGCCAGACTCAGAGGAATGGGCAGGATAAGATGTGAGAGCGGTGCCAGCAATGGGCGTGACTGGAAAAGGGGTGCTCCGGGAACGACTCCTCTGTGCCATTGCCTCCCCACCCCGCAGGTCCGCAGCCCCAATGCCGACGCCTTCCTCCATTACCGCACGAGCAAGGTTCGAGCACTGAGGGCAGCGCGGCTGGAGCGGCTGGTGTGGGAGTTGGTGTCTGGAGACCGCCAACAGGACCCGAGCTTCGTGCCGGCCTTCCTGGCCACCCACCGGGCTTTTGTGCCCACTGACCGGGTGCTGGGCCTTCTCCTGCCGCCACCACCGCCACCGCTGCCACCCTGGTCAGTACCAGTGGGAAACCTTGTGTTCCCACCCTAGACCCCCACCTGGGCCCTCTCCGATTTAGAACCAGGAAACCCCCCAACCCCAGATCCCTCTTCCTAAGCCCTCCCAGCGCCCCTTCTTCACCTGATTTGGGGGGATCTTCCCAGGGTAGAGATCAAGAAGACAGAGGGACAAGATCTGAACTTCAACAAGAACCTGAGGTTGGTTTCCCATCCGGTAGCAGTGGTGGGGCAGGGGGGTAAGGGGTTGGCTGGGGTGTTAGAAGGTAAAGGTCAGAATGGTGGGGGCTGCAGAGCTCCCTGCTGGCCTCTGAGGCCCCACCCCTCTGGACAGGGCTGTGGTGTCTGTGCTGGGCTCCTGGCTGCACGACCACCCTCAGGACTTCTGGGACCCGCCTGCCCACTCAAACCTAGGCAGTGTCCGCACCTTTTTGGGCTGGGCCGCCCCATTGGGGACTGAGGCCCTGGAGGCAGAGAAGCTACTGGGAAATTTCCTGGAGGAGGCTGAGCAAGAGCAGGAAGAAGAGGAGCAGCCCCCAGCATGGGCAGGTGAGGGGTTTGGGGCCCCGATAGAGCCCTGAGAAGACCTTTCCTGCTTGCTCCCTCCCCAGGGGCCTCCTTCCCTCAGGGATCTGCAGACCTTGGACAAGGTTCTTAACTTTATCTGAGTCTCAGTTTCCCCACCTGTAAAATGGGGATAAAAACTCTTTGTCTAACATTTTGATATTTGTCTAGCACCGTTCCCACTCTATCCTAACAACAAAGATACTCACTCGACCATTAAACCAGGATGCCCTGTGTTTCTAACTACAAATTATTCCATTACTACTTGCCTTAGGAGCCACAAAGACCAGGGTTCAAATCCCAGTTCTTCCATTTGCTGACCATGTGACTGTAAATAAGTCATGAGCCTCAGTTTCCTTATCTGTGAAATGGGGGTGGTAATAGTACTTACCTCATTGGCATCTTCATTCAGCAGATATTTAGCTACTGGCTCTGGGCACATAACAGTGAACTGGAACTCTCACTTCACTGGGGAAGATAATCAGTAAACAAGTAAACAAACTATGAGGGCCTGGCAAATAGTATTAATTTCATTATTGTTATCACTGCTTCTTATTTATTAGAATTGACCACTTATAATGAAATCTACACAAGAAACCATACCTTTTTTTTTTTTTTTTAAGATTTTTATTGGGGAATTGGGGGAAGGGAACAGCGTTGGGGAATTGGAGAAGGGGAACAGACAAGTTGCTGTCCTTTTGTTCTTCAGTCTAGTTGTGGAAGACGTCGCTTCACTGGCCCATGCTGGTATTATCATTGCGCTCTTCCCAGGTAAGGCAGATCGGTTGCCGGCCTCTGGACAGCCGCTCATGGCAGCTGTTGGCAGCTCACTCCGGCTGCCAGCCGCTCACACTGGCTGCCGACCACTCACTGTAGCCTATGGCAGCCCACTGCAGTAGGGGCTGCAGCTACACAGTCACCGGCAACTCACAGCAGCCCAGCTCCAGGTGGAGCTGTTGTTCACCACCTTAGGTATAGAGGGCAGTGTCACTGGCCCTCATATGTGGGATCCAAATAGGGGCCCTGCTGTTCAGAGCTGGCATCACAAGCCAGCTCTTAACCAACGCACCACTCTGCTGGCCCAGAAACCATACTTTATTTTCTTGTGTAGTAGGTGTCAGTGAACTATCTCGTCTTTTATAGAAAAGCCTACCAACCTCTGTTGTAGAGAGCTTTTAGGAGATGGAAAAATATCCACATACTTCAATTGTGTCTTTGTTCAGTAGTCACCTCCTCAGACATGCCTTCTCTGATCCCCTCCCAACAAATATATTCTTGCACTCTGTGTCCTCTTAGCCTGCCTTATTTTTCTGCATAGCACTCATTGGTTTTGTCCCCAGCTCTGTCACCAGGGGCAGGAACAACGAAGATTTGTTGACTGAATAAGTGCATCCTGCTTATAAAGTATCATCTTTCACCCATCTGTGTTTCATCTGATCCCTATCACAAAAGCTCTATCTCCTTAATCCCAATCCTTAAATCCTCAGGTTAAAGGAGCCACATTTCTCTTCACTTTACAAAGTAGCAGCCACTTCGCTCTCCTGTTGATAAAGTCTGTTATTTATGTCTATTTTATCCCCCCATCTCCCCTCCTGGTTACTAAGTATCTTTCTTCCTCTGCTTTCAAGACTTCACTCACCAGCTGATCTAACCACTATGCTGTACGCCTCAAACTAATATAAAATAATATTGAATGTCAATTATAATTTTTAAAAAAGTCATGAGGACATAAAGTACCACATAGGGGGCCGGCCGAGTGGCGCAGTGGTTAAGCGCTGGCTTGGGAAGCCAGCGGCCCCAGTTCGAGTCCCACATACGAGGGCCAGTGACACTGCCCTCAAAAAAAAAAAAAAGGACCATATAGGGAATATAGTCAATAATATTGTAATAACTATGTACAGTGTCAGAT
Source organism: Aselliscus stoliczkanus (assembly GCA_033961575.1). Classification (NCBI taxonomy): domain Eukaryota; kingdom Metazoa; phylum Chordata; class Mammalia; order Chiroptera; family Hipposideridae; genus Aselliscus; species Aselliscus stoliczkanus. The sequence goes on along the minus strand of CM066735.1, from coordinate 9,393,729 downwards.
GGATAATAGACTTATTGGTGTTATCACATTGTGAGGTATACAAGTGACTGTTGTTTTGTACACCTGAAGCTAATTAAGAAAAAAAAAACATTTCACCAGCTGATACCAAGTCATTGGAACTGCACAGTCCAATGCAGTAGCCACTAGCCCCGATAGTATTGCAATTGAACTTAAATTAATTAAGTTAAAAATAAAAATTCAGGGCCGGCCGAGTGGCACATTGGTTAAGAGCTGGCCTGGGACGCCAGTGACCCCGGTACGAATCCCACATATGAGGGCCAGTGACACTGCCCTCTGTAGCTAACAACACCTCCACATGGAGCTTGGCTGCGAGCCCTGGCGGCAGTGTAGGCTGCAGCCCCTGCTGCAGTGGGCTGCCATAGGTTACAGTGAGTGGCCGGCAGCCAGTGTGAGTGGCTGGCAGCCGGAGTGAGCTGCCAAGAGGCACTGTGAGCGGCCGTCCAGAGGCCGGTGACCAATCTGCCTCATCTGGGAAGAGTGCAATGATGATACCAACATGGGCCAGTGAAGCAACGTCCTCCGCAACTAGACTGAAGAACAAAAAGACAGCAACTTATCTGTTCCCCTCCCCCAGTTCCCCAATAAAATCTTTAAATAAATAAATAAATAAATAAATAAATAAATAAATAGATAAAAATTCAGTTCCTTGGTTTCACTACCCACATTTCTTGTGCTCAGCAGCCAAGCAGGACAGCACAGGTAGAAAATACTGTCATCATTGCAGAAAACTCTATAGACGGTGCTGCCCTAAGCCCTGAGTTCTTGAGGTCAGAGGAGAAAATGAACATTTATTAAATACCTACTGTGTGCCAGGCTCTAGGAGCCTTAACATTTTTATTTTGGGGTAACTTTTTACTATGAAAAATTTCATACATATACAAAAGTAGACAGAGTATTAGTATAAAGAACACTCAAACACCCATCACTACTCATTTTCAATTACCAATTTGAAAAAAAAAATTTCTTTTTGAAGCTGATTTGAAGGCAAATCCCAGACTTATATCACTTCACAGATCAATGTTTAGATTTATACCTCTAACTGACAAGGACTTTAAAATATATATAACCTTCATTCCCACAATCATTTCCAACAAAATCAGCAGTAATTATTTAATATCAAAAAACACCCAGTCCATAGTCAAATCCCCCCATTGTCCCTAAATTGTCTTTTTTACAGTTGTTTCTTTGAAATCCAAAGATCCATTCAAGGAATTCATTTGTGTTTCTTAGGTCTCTTTTATTCTTTGACAGTTCTTCTTTGCCTTTTATTTAATGCCATTAGGAAAAAGAAATGGGTCATTTGTCCTTGGCAATGTTTCACATTCTTCTCCATTGCCTGTTTGCTTTTTCATGGTGACATGTAATATGTTCCTGTATCCCACATATTTGCTGTAAGATCTGAAAGTTTGATTAGATTTAGGATTTTTTCCCCCAATGCCTACTGTTTAAAACTAATATTTTGCAATGTCATCTATCCTAATTTGAAGTGAAAGACAGATAATCAAGCAGACTTACATAGATAGTTTGAAAATCATAATATGATGCTGTAAGTGTAACATAAAAGAAAAGAAAAGGAAAGCAATTTGCACAACAATAAACTATGCTTGTGGAAGTATGGATGCTTGGACATGCCTCACTAGGAGACACGGTGAAGTTGTCTGTTTCCTTTGTCAGAGCATCATAGTGAATGTGTCAGGCACAAACACCAACTAATGCAGGGGAGTGTGCACTGGTGACACAGATACAGTAACATAGGCTTTGGCAATATCATTTTCCAAAATGGTGAACACTTGCAATTTCCAAACAAAACAAGGTCCAGACTTTCACAGTCTTTGCATTCCTGGAGCCAAAATAATTAGTGTTTATGAGCAAGGTAGCTGAGTGCTAGATTACTGTAAACAGGTTTTTCAAGGACACAAATGTCTTAGAGGGACATTTGGAGACTGGGTGGCACAATTCTTCACTATGCATGCCCTCCCACCTCACCCCCCCTTTGTGGAAGATTTCAGCTTCCAAAATGTCCCTAGAGGGTGCAACCATTGATACCCACTACGGTAAAGTCATATCTGAGTACTTTATACAATTGTGGTATGCATGATCTTATTTGATTTCTTTTTAAATCCAGATGAAGAAAACAAGCACAGAGAGGTTTAAAGGCTTGCTTCTGTTCACACAGCAAGCCCAGTGGACAAATTGGATTTGAATTTGGCATTTCCTGACAATAACCTTCTCTTAACCATAAAATTATACCACATCTCAAAAAATGAAAAGGGCATAGGAACTTATCCTAATACAGGTTCAGTATTATGAAGCTCTATTTTCTTTTTTTTCTTTTTTTTGAGGGCAGTGTCACTGGCCCTCATATGTGGGACCCAAACCAGGGCCCCTGGCTTCCCAAGCCAGTGCTTAACCACTGCACCACTCAGCTGGCTCATGAAGCTCTATTTTCTACACTGCGCTTTCAGCATCTGGCTTCAAATCGCTACCCTGCCATTTACTGAAGGTGTGACTTAGGATTAAGTGTTCCTGTTTCCCCACCCATAGAAGGTGGTTAATCATACCTGGCTCACTAGTTAGTGTTCTAAGTTACCGAGTTACTCTACACGAGGTGCTCAGTGAATGTGGCTGTTGCTCTGAAGTTCTTAAAAACATTCAAGGAGGTCTCCGTTTAACAAATGAGGAAAGTGAGGCTCAGGGACTTGCCCAAGGTCACACAGCCAGTCCTGAATTCACACCTGAGAGTTTTTAACCCCCTCTAACGCTCTCTCAGGACCTCCCGAAACTGTCCAGACCCCTAGCTCAGACTCCCCGGAAGGCTACTTGGAGGAGGAGGAAGGACTGGTGCAGAAAGGCCCCGAGCTCCTGGAATACAGTGTAGATGAGGTGGCAGAGCAGTTGACACTAATGGATGCGGTGAGGACGCCGGAGGGGCGTGGCGAGGGAGGGGGGCAGGTCCCACTGAGCACAGATCCTACCCATCCACCACCATCACCCCTCTCCGCTCAGAAACTCTTCTTGCGTGTGCGGCCCTGGGAGTGCCTGGGCTCCGTGTGGTCGCAGCGGGACCGTCCAGGGGCCGCAGGCATTGCCCCCACTGTGCGCGCCACTGTGACTCAGTTCAACACAGTGACGGGTTGCGTGCTGGGTTCCGTGCTCGGGGCGCCGGGCCTGACCGCCCCGCAGAGGGCTCAGCGGCTGGAGAAGTGGATCCGCATTGCACAGGTGCGAGGTGTAGGGGAGGGGATGCGGGTGTGGGGCATGGAGGCGGAACCGAGGTCCGAAGAGAGACGAACGGGGCGGGCAGAAGGCAGAGGACAGGGGTCTGGGAATGTGGAGACAGTTGGGGGTGGGAGGTGCCTAAATAAAAGCCTAGGAAGGGGCTGTGGCAGGCTGGGCCCGTGACCGCAGAGTCGGACGTTGGGCAGGTCTTCGGATAAGAGGATGGGATGGGGTGAGGAGTGATGGGGCGGGATAAGGGTTGGAGGAGGGACCAAAGCCCAGAGAAGGGTGAGTGTTCCAAAAGAGATTGGGTGGGGGCGGGCATATGCCTCGGGGCTTAGAGGAAGAGAAAGAAATGGGGGCCCAGGACAGAAAGTGGGGCCGTGACAAGTAGGGAGAGGGGTGTAGAAGGTTAAACCTGGTGAGATTTGGGTTCAGGGAGGAGGCGTCTGGGTCCAGAAGAGATGCTATGGGAGCGTCTAGGGCCCAGGGAGACGTTGGAATGGGCACTCGGGAAGCCAAGGTCAGAAGTAGGGGATGGAGGAGCAGCTGTGGGAGTGACTGGGGTTCCTGGTGGGGAGGTGGGAGGGGCTGCCAGAGGAGGAGACTGAGTCTTGGTAGCATGTCAGATGTGGGGTGAGTCGTAGGGGTATGACCTAGGGTCAGAAATGATGAGACCAAAGGCGGATCATACCTGGGAGTCAAGGCTCAGGGTCTGACCAGTGCCCCTACGCAACTCCCCAGCGCTGCAGGGAACTGCGGAACTTCTCCTCTCTACGTGCCATCCTGTCCGCCCTGCAGTCTAACCCTATATATCGGCTCAAAAGCAGCTGGGGTGCTGTGAGTAGGTGAGCAAGAATGGGTGGGGGCCACTGGAGTGAGACCTCCTCCTTACCCCATCCCACCTCTGACTAGCCCAGCCTCTGACCCGCCCCCCTCTTCCTGTGTCCCCAGGGAACCGTTATCCACTTTCAGGAAACTGTCACAGATTTTCTCGGATGAGAACAACCACCTAAGCAGCAGAGAGATTCTTTCCCAGGTACAGAGACCTGGGGAGGACACCTGGGGCTGGACAAGGGATCACTTGCCCTAACATCTGGCGTCCTTTCCCTAGCCTCAGGAAGGACCTTGCGCTTGTATGTAGGCAGTCCCATGTCTTTACTGCCCTAGCTGTCCTCATGATAGCTCACACTTGGTAACTGCCTTATTTATTCATTCAACAAATACCAGAAGTTACTGGGAAAGGTCACTCAAGGCTAGAGTCATAGCAAAGAGTGGGAAAAAGAAAAGATTGTGCCAGGGACTTGACTTTGATAAGCAAAACTAAAACATGTGTGCCAACAGGTCAGACTGAGGTTTGAATTGTAATTAGGGGCGGTGCTTAGAATGAGTCCAGAATACACGGAACGTTCTTCACGGTTCACCTCCTGCAGGTCTCTACCCTCAGAGACAGAATGCCCTCCCTGCTCCCCCCAGCGTCTCCCCCTCCTCCCCCTTTGTTGTTTTTATCTCTGCATGTCCTTAATTATATGTTCATTTGGTTGTTGCTCTCTCTCCTTCCATAACATCTGCTTCACCAGGCCAGGGTTTTTGTCAGTTTTACCCAGTGCTGCCTCCCCAGCACTTAGGACAGTGCCTGGTCCAGAGTAGGCACTTAATATCTGTGAGTAAATGAATATATCACATAAGAATGATCTCGGGGAACAAGGAGTTCTGCATGAAGCACCTACTGTGTACCAGATACTGTGCTAGGAGGCTTGGCCATGAACTAGACAGACACGGTTCCTGCCTTGGGGGAATTCAGGCCCCAGATAGGGGAGACACAGCGCAATAATAACTGCCCCAGCAATAATATAATTAATTAATTATCAACATCATGAAAGCAAGATTCAGGGCATTCCTAGGGGATTTGCCTAGGGACCTGTTCCCTCCAGGCCTGGCACAAGGATTCTAACCTGTGTTGAGACTGGCGCTGGGGCCATCATACCCGCAAAACCCACCTCTGGTCATCCCCAGTGAGGCCAGTCATCTGCTGCTTATCTGCTCCCTGCCTTCCTTCCCCTGTTCATTTTCTCTTGAGTATGGCCTTTACAACTGGTTTGTGATTGCTGAAAGCAAAATGGCTGTATATTGAAGCATCTTCCCTGAAGGAGGGGTCATAGAGACCCCAGGACTGCTCAGTCCTCCTCTCCTCCAGGAAGAGGCCACCGAGGGACCCCAAGAGGAGGACATCCCCCCAGGAAGCCTGTCTTCAGTGAGTGATGTGGTTTCAGATGGGGGACAACGGGGACCCTTGGAGGGGAAGGGAGCATGATGGGGTTGGTGATGGCTGAGAGTGACTGGACTTTGGGGACTGCAGAAACTGCCCCCAGGCCCGGTCCCCTATCTTGGCACTTTTCTCACGGACCTGGTTATGCTGGACACAGCCCTCCCGGACATGCTAGAGGTTTGTCTCCTGACCCTGGACTCTTGACCCCAGCACCACTTGGGCCTCCTGACATCCCACCCTTGACTCTGCCTGTACTCCTGACCCCAGCCCCCTTAGTGCAATGGGGCTCCTGACATCCTAACCTTTGACCTTGACCCTCTATCCTTGACCCTGGAAGCTCCAGTTCAAACAAAGTTTGCCCCTAGGGGGATCTCATCAATTTTGAGAAGAGGAGGAAGGTGAGTGGGGACTGAGATGGGTGTGGGGGAGGACCAAGGCGGTGGCAGGGCATGGGTGGGGTCTCAGAAGCCACTCCCTCAGGAGTGGGAGATCCTGGCCCGTATCCAGCAGCTGCAGAGGCGCTGTCATAGCTACTGCCTGAGCCCCTGCCCACCCATCCTGGCTGCCCTGCGTGCCCATCGCCAACTCAGCGAGGAGCAGAGGTGACTGCCCTGTGCCCTAGCCCAGCCCCATCCCAGCTGACCCGGGATGGCACACTGGATTTGTTTACCCTGTGCACCTTTCCAAATCTTCCTAAAATCCCCCTTATGAGCCCTGACCCCCAATCTGTGGACTTGGATTATCTCCAGCCCAACTGAGGGCCCCAAATGACTTCAGATGTCAAACTTCGACCGCATCTGTCTTTAACGTGCAACTGACTATTCAACTCAACCATCCCATCTGTTTTCTTCGCACCTCTGAACCTATCTGATATGTAACCCCATTTGTGAGACTCATCTGACTTTCTGAGCCCAATCACTAACCCCCAATTTTGAGTAACTGACTTCGATTTTGATGTATATTTGACTGTCTAACTCAGCTATCCCAGTCATTTCCTTTCATTCTATTGAATCCGTGACCCTAACCATTGATCCAATGATTATCTGAGCTTGAACTCTATCCTTGACCCAATTTGACTCCTCAGTCCCACCTTCTGAATCCCTGAGTGACCTGACAATGAAGCCATCCATCTCATCCCTAATAAGACCCTGATGCTGTGTGACCCCATTTACTACCCTGACCCTGTCATTTGGTGTCCAACACCTGGCTGTTCCCCATAACACCCAAAACCCAGCTCCAAAATTATTCTGACCCTTGTCACCCAACCCATTCCCCCGTCCCCCATCTGCATCTTGACCCCTCAGTTACCGCATCTCCCGTGTCATTGAGCCTCCGGCCGCCTCCTGCCCCAGCTCCCCACACGTGCGGCGACGAATCAGCCTCACCAAGCGTCTTAGTGCGTGAGTGTCAGGGTGTCTGAGTGGGGTGACATGGGCACAGATGAGGGAGGCTGCTCCTGGGAGAGCCTGTCCTCAGCCTCAGCCCCTGTCCCTATCCTCAGGAAGCTGTCCCGAGAGAGAGGCTCATCCCCTGGTGGGAGTCCTGGGGACCCCTCATCCCCCACCTCTAGGTGAGCATCCTGCTTGGTGAAGGGACTGGAGATGGCAGGCTCAGAAGTCAGGGCAGCCACCGCACCTCAGGCTTTGCATTTCGCCCAGTCTATCCCCAGGGTCCCCCCCATCCAGTCCTAGAACCAGGGACCCTCCTCCTAGAAGTCCCCCGGCCTCTCCAGGGCCCCAGGGCCCCAGCACCAAGGTACCAGGCCTGCCTGTGTATGTATGTGGGACTGTGGGCCCCCAGGGCTGTATATGTGTGTGTGTGTACATGTGATTTGGGGCCAGGGGTATACACAGGAGATTGTACTCGTGCTTGGCTCTGCACTCGGGGTGCCTTTCCATGGGACCATGTGCATCTTCATGGTCCCAATTGAGGAATTGTCCCTCCATCTGGCATGTACTCAGACCTGAACCTGTGTGTCTGCTCGCCCACAGGGCATTCTGGGGTGCAGTCACACACTTTTGTGAGAATATGTTTGTCCCCAGAAATTTGCATACCTAAAGGGGAAATGTAGGCATGTCATCCAAAATATCCATAGAACCATGTACAGCGCTGTTCATGGATATGCACTTGTGTACAACAACTGTGAGCATATATATGTACTCACTATTCTGTGTACACAGGATATCTTATGTAAAAACATGGGTTTGTGTGTTTATCAATCATATGTAAATTTGTATAACAGGGAATGAAGAGCCATAGGTGATGGGATTGTACAGATGTGGGTTTGTATGTGTACCCTAATTGTGTGTCCCCAGGCTCTGGGTGTGTAGGGGCATGTATTGAGGGAGGGGCCTACTGCTGTCCCATCACTCAGCCTGCAACTTCCACTGCCTACAGCTGCCCCTGGCATTGCCCCTGAGCTGCCCTCACATCCCCGTTGTGGGGCAGCAGGGCTTGGAGGTCCGGGTCATTCGCGTCAGCATCGAGAACGACCATGGGAACCTGTATCGAAGCATCCTGGTGAGGGGCTGGGCTGAGGACCTGCTGGGGGTAGCCCTGCCCTTGGGGCTTGGGCCATCACACCTCACCTCATACCTCCTCTTCCTAGCTCACTAGTCAAGACAAGGCCCCCATCGTGGTACAGAGAGCCTTGCAGAAGCACAACGTGGCCCAGCCCTGGGCCCGTGACTACCAACTCTTCCAAGTCCTTCCTGGGGACAAGGGTGAGGAGGGACATCTTGGAACCTGTGCTAGAGGGCAGCTAGGAGGGTGGCTGAGTGACCAGAGTCAAGGATGGCACTAACAGGGCCATGAGGTGGTACAGACACAGAGTAGGGGTAAGATGAAGTAGGGTGGGAGAAAGAGGCAATAAAATATCTGTGCCTCAATTTTATGGGTCATGTGGTTGTCCTGGCTCAGTGTGAGGAAAGGGGGCACCAAAGCTGTCTTCCTAGGATTTATGGAGAAATGAGATTATCCAGGGTCAAACAGGAGAGGGCATGTAAGAAGTTGTTTGGGCTTAAATTATAGGATTATGAGGTTGTTCAGACTCAACCTGGTGGGGTGTGAGACTGAAGGGAGTTTGGGCTTCAACTTGAGGGGAAATTAGTTTTTCCAGGCTCAGCATGGGGACTCTGAAGTTATCTGAACTTGGTATAGGAGAAGGCCACATGGCATTGAAATTCAGTGTAGGGAAGCATGAAGTTGTTCAGCATACAAGGTTGTCCAGTTTTTGCAAGTGAGAGGCAAGAGGTTAATTTGTTAAAGGACAGACATGAAGTAGGCTGGACACTAGAAAGGAAAGTATGAGGTTGTTCAGGTGTCAAGTGTGAGGGCCACAGGTTGTGCAGGCTGGAAGTTGTCCAAGTTCATGGTGAGAACAGCATGAACTTGCCTGGGAATTGGCTGTGGGGGAAGGGTGGGATGGACATGAAGTTGTTTAGGATTTGTGGACTGTGTTTGCCCAAGCTTATAGTTCAAACTGTGTAGACTCCAGGGGAAATGGCAGGAGGTTGCCCAGGTTTGTGGTCGGAAGAAGACATGAAGTTGTGTGGCTTCAAGTGGGAAATTGCCTAGGTTCTCAATAAGAGGAGAATAAGGTTGTCTTAGCACAGGCTGAGGAGACCCAAGGTTGTTCAAGCCCCAAGTTGAATGGCAGAAAGTTACCTAGACCTAAGTCTCTTGTAGGGGAAGTATAAGGTTGTTTGGGATTTCATCATTATGTCCACACCTGGCCAGAACTCCTGATTCCTGACAACGCCAATGTCTTCTATGCCATGAGTCCAGCCGTCCCTGGAGACTTCATGCTGCGGCGGAAAGAGGAGGCCTGGCACACAACCTCAGTCTCCCCAACCTAAGGTGGCCCTCTCCTGCCTCCGGGACACAGGTCCCATGGGCAGCTTGTATCACCATCCTCTCCCAGGAAGCTCCCATTCCCTAGTAGAGCCCACTGAGCTCCAAACCTTGTGACCCCTCCCCCAACTTTACTGGGCCCCATCCCTCTGATCTTCTTGGCACTGGATCCCTATCCCAAAGCCATCAGCCCACAGGATGGCTGGTGGAGGGCTCCATTGCATACTGGGAATCAGACTCTTCCCCAGAGAAATCTTGTTATTATTGGAAATACAATCGAACTGACAGAAGTAGATGAAAACAGTGATCAAAGTTATGAATGAAACGGGTCAGTCTTGTTTGTTCTGTGCCTATGCCTCATGTTCACTCTTTATCAAGATAAAAATGTAAAAGGAAAGAGAAAAAAAAACACCTAAGAGTCCTAGGAAAAAGGTTGGGTGAGGCATGACTTGACGCCAAGGTGGGGGTGTGGGGCTCTCACACAGGGTTCAGGACTCCCTCCCCCAACATTTTTGGGGCAATATGCTTTTCTGCTGTGTATATGGGAGATGAAGAAATGAAATCCCATTGGAATCAGAGGCAAATAACATCATCATCCATGAGTCAATAAGGGCTATAAGGATAAAAGGAGAAGGTGAATTGTCTGTCGGTACTGGGGTAGGAAGAAGAAACAGGGCAGAAGGCAGAGATGAAGTAAGCTGTAGGGCCACAGGCAACAGTCAGAACAACAACAATAATAATAACATGTCCACTTACGCACTCTGCTGTGTTGGACTCCATCTAGGGGCTTTATAGCTAACTTATTAATCAGGATTCTTTTTTTCAAATGGTCCAAAAAACCAATTCAAACAGACACAGGCAAAAAAAAAAAAATTAATGGATTATGTAATTGAAAAGATTTATTTGTCCAGCTTCAGGCACACTTGGATCCAGGGACTCAAAATATGTCTCAGGATTTCGTTGCTGTTTCTTATTTGCTGTAAGAATGAGATAGCCCATTGTTCCCCCAAATCAATCACCTCCTTTGGTAATAGAACCAGTGATTTTTATCTGGTCACCCAGAGTAAAAACTACATTTTCAGTCTCCTTGCGGCAAAATGTGGTCATGAGACTAAGTCCTAGACAATGATGTGTAAAGGGAACTCCCATTGGCTGTGGGTAAATGCTGTGTCCTGCCCTTTCTCCTTTTCTGCCTTCTGCTGTTTAGAATGAAAACATAAGGTGGATCATGTTGGACTGGGTGATTCATACCCTCTAAATTACTGAACAACAAACTGGAAGGAACATGGCTATCTGAGACCAAAGAGCTACCATATTGTATTGCTGCTACTTGGATTGTTACAAAAGAGAAGTAAATGTTTCTCTTAAGCCACTATTACTTGTGTCTCTGTTGCAGTAGCCAAAAGAACATTTTAAATAACATAGCCCCACTCCAAGGCAGGCTCACACTTCCTGTGGGCGGTGCCAGGTTTACATCTCACCAGCTCCACACTCCCATGCAAGTAGAACCTCTTTTTCTCATCAGCTCCAGCAAAAGCCCCACACCAGATGCCCATTGGACCAATTTGTGTCATGTGGCCATCCCAAACCAATAACTCTGTTCAGAGGAATGTGATAGGCTGATTAGTCAGGCCTGGGTCCTGTGCCCATACTTGGAAGGGGCAGAGAAACTTCAACTCACAGGAGTGAAGTCTGGAAGGGCACAAAAATGGAAATTACATTTGGGTGCTGTTACTAAAAGAAGGGAGAATTCTGGTGAATGGGTGAAAAACATTGTCTAGGGTTCTAAACACTGTTCTTGGAGCATTAAAGGGAGATGCCCAGGCCCTATCTGTGGTGGGAGAGAAGATAGAAGAATCTAAGCATTATGTAGGGTCTGGTAAAACAAATTACAGTACACAACATGCTACTTTACAGGCTTTGGGGTGGGGGGCGCTTGCTATAAGTATTAAGACCTTAGGATCAATTGGATATAAGTAACAATATCCTTGAACTAGCTTAAAATATAATTGCTGGGCCGGCTGAGTGGCGTGGTGAAGCGCTGGCTTTGGAAGCCAGCGGCCCCGGTTTGGTCCCACATATGAGGGCCAGTAACACTGCCCTCAAAAAAAAAAATAATTGCTGTATGATGTAATATATGAATTATACCTCAATAAAAATAAAATAATTGATATCCTTCTTGAGTGCCTACTATGTGCCAGGCACTGTTTTAAGAACTTGACATACAAGGTCTGCCAATTAAGTTGATGAATTCAGGGCCGGCCGAGTGGCCGGTGGTTAAGAGCTGGCTTGGGACACCAGCAGCCCCGGTTCGGATCCCACATATGAGGGCCAGTGACACTGCCCTCAAAAAAAAAAGTTGACGAATTCATCCTAGAAAAAAGTGCTGCATACCTCATTGCTGAATATCACTATGATCACTTTTGAAGTACTCCCCTTGGGAAGCTATGCACTCACGCCAGCGCCTAGTTCACCCTTGAAAGCAATTTTGGAACTCTTTTTCTGGAAGGGCCATCAGAGCTGTCATCGTGTTAACCTTGATGTCCTGAATGTCATCAAAATGTCTTCCTTTTAATATTTCCTTTATCTTTGGGTAAAGAAAGAAGTCATTTGGGGCCAGATCAGGTGAGTAGGGAGGGTGTTCCAAATCAGTTATTTGTTTACTAGCTAAAAACTCCCTCACAGACAGTGCAGTGTGAGCTGGTGCATTGTCGTGATGCAAGAGCCATGAATTGTTGGCAAAAAGTTCAGGTCGTTTTTGTCTAACTTTTTCACACACACTTTTCAGCACTTCCAAATAGTAAACTTGGTTAACTGCTTGTCCAGTTGGTACAAATTCATAATGAATAATCCCTCTGATATAAAAAACATCTTTTGACTCTCGATTTGGACTGACGGAATTTTTTTGGTCATGGGGAATTGGCTGACTTCCATTGTGCACTTTGACGCTTTGTTTCAGGGTCCTAACTTCGACTCTCCTTTTGTTCATCAGTGAGCTCCTTCGGGACCATTTTTGCACACTCCTTTCTCATGCCAAGATTTTCAGTTACGGTTTTCCTGTTTCTCTATCGATGTTTACTTGGTCGGCTATGCTTCTCACAGTCAGCCAATGATTTTGACTCACAATTCAATGAATTTTTGCAGTGTTTTCATCAGGTTTGCTGGTTACTGGCCACTCTGACCTCTCTTCATCAGTGACTCGTTTTCTCCCCTCAGAAAAACATTTAATCAATTTGTACACTGCCGTTTTCTTCACAGCATTATCTCCATAAACTTGGACTGACATGTTCCTGATTTCACTTCCACTTTTGCTAAGTTTAACAAGAAATTTAATGTTTGTTCATGGCAATGAATCAAGAATGAAACATCAATATCATATGGTAGTTGATATTAAGGGGATGCTAAATAATAATAACAGCAACAATAAGCCATTTAATGGCAATGGGAAGTGTGGGATGGGAGGGTTCCTATTTAGATAGATAGATAGATAGATAGATATAGATATAGATATAGATTTTTTTTTCTCTTTTTTTGAGGGCAGTGTCACTGGCCCTCATATGTGGGACCCGAACCAGGGCCGCTGGCTTCTGAAGCCAGAGCTTAACCACCATAGATAGATATATTTTAGTTGAGCCATTCTAACACCTGTTGGCAGCTCAGCGGCTGCTCAGCTCAGGCCGGGAATCCAACTAGAAACCCCGTTGCTCAGAGCTCTCACTTGAGCGAACTCTTAACCAACTGAGCCACTCGGCGGACCCCTTGCTATTTTAATAGGATGATCAGGGAGGGCTTCACCGAGGAGGTGACATTTGGGTGTGAGTGAAATGAAGTGACCCCTGGTATTTAGAGAAAGAGCCCTCCACCATAGGGAATAGACGGTACAAAAGCCCATGTTAGCTTCACCACCAAGCAATTTCTTCCCTCATACTGGCAAAAAAATGTTCTTGGCTACTCCATCTGCCCACCTTGTTGCCCAACAGAAAGGGACACCACCTCTCCCAGTAATGCCAGGTAAAGTCCCAGGATGGAAGCTCATTGGTTGCCATTTGAATCACATGCCCACTCTGAACAAATCACTATGCTCCACAGAATGGAGCGTTCTGGTTGGCTAATCTAGGTTGGGCAAGAGCAGTGAGGTAGGTATCCCCCTTTCCCAGGCTTGTACCCCCGTGGGGTGTTTACCCCAATTTAAGCTCAGCCCAAGCAAATAGCTTCTATGGTTTGTTCTATAGTTACTTCCCAGATTATTGAAAGTAACTGCACACTCCTCGTAAAATAAAATCCCATATATACGAATGTAAACAGTAATGTTTTCAAAAAAAATTACAATTAAATGTCAGAATATATGTAATTTTACAAATATAGGATCATATCGTACATACTGGTTGGCAGCACTGCCTAGCACTGTGCACTCAACAGCTAGTCACTATTACGATTATTATTTATTCCTATCCACCCTGGGAAGAGATGTTGACCAACAAGATAATATCAGTAGCTTACATTTTTGGAATGTTTGCTATATGCCAAGCCAAATTTTACAGATGAGAAGGCTGAAGCTCAGATAAGGTAGGTCACCTTTCCAGGGTCACACAGCAAGAAAGTGTCCGACGCAAAAACCGGAGCTATTCCTCCCTCCCCTCGAGCGGCAGCGGGGCCGGGACGCGGGGTGGGGGTGGGGGCCGCGGAGCTGCTCTTCCCGCGGGGCTGGGCAGGGCTGCTGCCTCTTGCTTATCTCAGCTAGGGCTGCCGGCTGGTCCCGCCCCCTCGGGGACGTTGCCACTTGGAGGCGCCTGGCCGGGAAGGGCCTGGTCAGCTGTGTCCGGCGGAGGCAGCTGCTGACCCAGCTGTGAAGTGTGCCAGAGGTGGAGGAAGGGGGAGGGCAGGAGCTCTGGGCCAACCGTGGCGGGGGCTGCATCATGGATCACTTCTGGGCGCCCCTCTGGCCTGGTGTGGGCTCCCTCTGTTTCCTGCTCGCTGGGGCCGCCTGGACTCCTGCACCCAACCTCCCGGGCCCCGAGTTTGAAAGCAAAGGTAAGGATGGAGCTCTGTGTGCCCGTCCCGACCACCCCCGCACAGGGTCTTGTAGCGCAATGCTGGGGCCTGAACTTCTAGCCTGTGTCCTGGGAGGCTATGCTTGTGTCTAAACTCCTAGAGCGGGTCTTGGTGGGGCATGCGGATGGACGGTGTGTGTGTGTGTGTGTGTGTGTGTGTGTGTGTGTGTGTGTGTGTGTGTGTGTCTAAGTCCCCAGGCTGAATTCTGGGGGGGAAGCTGGAGAGGGACTTCCAGAGAGCCTGGGACATACTGCGTCTTAATGGGGGTGGTACTCGGTGTGGGCTCTGTGGTCTAGAGTCCCTGAGGTGAGGGGAACTGGCAGATTCTCCAGTGGGGGAGAGAAAAAAGCCCGGGTGCGAGTCAGAGGGGCCTGGCCGCAGGCTACTGTAAACAGGGTTTGTGTGCGGGCACCAGATCCCTTGCCCCGACGGGTGAAGGATGGGGGAGGGGGGGCACGGTTGGCGCTATCACACAGCGGGGAGCCTGTCGAGGCTGATAGGGAGCCCCGCCTCCTCTGCATACACCCACGGGCATGCTAGTCCATGGCTGAGGAAAGCCGGGCAGCCGGAGTCGGAGGCCTTGAACGCTGCACGCAGCTGGTCGTGGGGTGGGCGGGTGTGTGTTGGGGCGAAAGTAAGGCAAGCAACCTGCGTTTAGCAGTTCGGGGAGACACCATCCCTGCGTACCCCTCGAGGGGCCCTGCTGGGGTAGAGAGCGGGGTGGGGCTTTGGTCTTATCTGTCCGCACAGGCGGCGGGAAAGAGGGGGAGGGTTCTGTGGCTTCAGGACAGGGCTCGGTTGTCCTGACCCCCTCCTCTTGCCCACCCAAGCGGCCCTGCTGGCGGCCCGCGGACCCGAAGAGCTTCTGTGCTTCACTGAGCGGTTGGAGGACTTGATATGTTTTTGGGAGGAAGCAGCAAGCGCCGGGGTCGGCCCCGACAACTACAGCTTTTCCTACCAGCTCGAGTGAGTCCGACGGGGCAGGCAGAGCGCCCCCACGCGTGGAGGGATCAGGCAGGCATGGGCCGGGGCCGGATGGCATCTCCCCTGCTGGTCACTGGTGGGAAGCCCGCGGGGTCAGGGCTGACACGTCCCCTAGTGGCCAGGGCGAGAACACTCCGGTGATCACCGCTGGGGCGCAACCCCAAACATCAGGGCTGAGACAACACCCCTCCAAATCAGGTCTAAGGCGAAGCGTACGTCGGGCCTGGGACGCCCTCTGGTGTTAGTGTCCAAAATGCGCCCACAGTCCCCGGTTACTCCGCACACAGGGGTGAGCGGTGGAAGCCATGCCGCCTGCACCAGTCGCCCGCGGCCCGTGGAGGTGTGCGCTTCTGGTGTTCGCTGCCTACCGCAGACACTTCGAGCTTCGTGCCCCTAGAACTGCGTGTCACAGCGGCCTCCTCTGGCGCTCCACGCTACAGCCGTGTCATCCAGATCAACGAAGTGGGTAAGTTCGCCGGAAATGCGGGAGTGGTCCGGAGGGGGTCTCGGTCTCCGCCCACCAGAGCAACGCTTTTCTGCAGTGCTTCTGGATCCCCCAGTGGGGCTGCAGGCACGGCGGGCCGACGAAGGCGGCCACGTGATTCTGCGCTGGCTCCCACCACCTGGAGCCCCCATGGCAAACCTCATCCGCTACGAGGTGAACATCTCCGCAGGCAGCGCAGCAGGGGGCGCGCAGAGGGTGAGGCCCGCCTCTCCCCAAAGGCTACCCCAAAGGCCCAACCTAAGTCCCGCCCAGATGGTCACCACAGCCCCGCCTCCATGGTCTCGCTCGCCCGACTTGCCATTGCCCTTAGCCCAAGTAGCTCCACGCCCACCGAACAGAATCCCTTTCTCAATGCCTCCTAGCTCACCTGAATCTAACTTGTCCCAAAACCCTAGATCCCTCAGCGCCCGGCTCCCTGTACGCCTTGGCGCCGCGTTACCAGCAGCCATATCCTAATTGGCTCCGAGCCTTCCTGGGCTTCACCTCCTCCTTTTTTTTTTTTTTGAGGGCAGTGTCACTGGCCCTCATATGTGGGACCGAACCGGGTGCCGCTGGCTTCCCAAGTCAGCGCTTAACCACCGCGCCACTCGGCCGGCCCTCACCTCCTACTTTTATTGCCCTCCCCACCTTGCCTGGGCGCCGTCCTTCCTTTCTCTGATTGGTCAGCGCTACAGATCGTCGCTGTTGGCTCCGCCCGTATTGACCACACCTCTCACCTGCGCCCCACCCCCAGGTGGAGATCCTGGATGGCCGCACTGAGTGCGTGCTAAGCAAACTGCGGGGCCGAACGCGTTACACCTTCATGGTACGTGCACGTATGGCCGAGCCAAGCTTTGATGGCTTCTGGAGCGCCTGGTCGGAGCCTGCATCGCTGCTGACAGCTAGTGGTGAGGCCCCAGCCAGGGGTGTAGAAAGGGCTGGGGCGGAGCGTGGGCAAGCTCACCACCCTGACTTCTTACCGGCTCTCCAGACCTGGACCCCCTTATTCTGACGTTGTCCCTCATCCTCGTGCTCATCCTGCTGCTGCTGGCTGTACTCGCCCTGCTCTCCCATCGCCGGTAAGCACCCTATTCTGGCACCTGGCCCAGACCCCTCCCCACCAACGTCCCCCTTTCGCTGTGGAAACCTAGGCTCAGAGAGGGGCAGGCATTTGCTCAAGGTCACACAGTGAGGAGTCAGTGGCAGGGCTGAGATGCAAGACAGACCAGACCCAGAATCTTAAAATATTCTGCTTTGAGGGACATTCACCTAGTTTTCATTCTACCTCAGTGGCTACCCCTTCTTGGATTCCTTTGTTAGTTCCTTTCCCCTATTTCATCAACTTTTGTAAAATCAATGAGATGGGCTTAATGGTAAGATTTAGCTCCTAGTGTCTCCCCATCCCTGTTGTCAAGCTCCTCAGATACTTTGTGATATGACCAGCCACCCTGAGGTTTTTGTAATTCTAAGCACATACCATGTGGTTTCACACCCCAAGCCTTAGCACATGCTGTTCCTTCTGCCTAGAATGCTCTTCCTGCCTTGCCCACCCAGCAAATTCCTAGTTGTCTTTTGAGGCTCCGTTCATTTATTTGTTTGGAAAATACATATTGAATGCCAACTATGTGCTAGACACTGGGGAGAAAGTGGAGAACAAACCAGATGTTCCTGACGTTGTGGATCTCATAGTTGAGTCAGACAACAAACAAGGGAACCAACAGATATATATTTGATTATAAATTGTGATAAGTGATAGCAGAGAAACAAATGGGATATGGAACATGACAGGATGGTTAGGGAAGACCTCTGGGAGGTAACATCAGAGTGGAAATCTGAAGGTTGGAAGGCAGCTATATGAAAAGCAGGGATAAGAAACAGCAAGTAAAAAGACCCCGAGGTAGGTATGAGCTTGACATTGAAGTAGCTACAAGCTACAAGAGCTCTATGGCTAGAGCAGAGAGTGTTAAGAGGGAGTGGTAGATGATGAGAGTGAGGTGACAAGTCAGAATATTCAGGGTCTTCTGCAGCACTGTGGGGAGGAGATTGGATTTTATTCTGAATGCATTGGGGAACCATGGCAAAGAGTGAGAGAAGTAACATACTGGACCTCCAGGCAAGCCTGAGCCAGGTCTGGAGGAAACATGAGGCAATATTATGTTGAAATCCTATACATTCTTCAAAATCCTATTTCAGTTACCCTCCTATAGGGCCCTGCAGATGCTTTAGCCAAAGCCCCTGCTCCCCAACCCCTATGCATTCCTCTCCTTTCATCACGACCAGGGGTTAGGAGTGTCTGTGCCCGTGACTGGGTGTGGAGTGGGTATTGGTGAGCATTCAATGACACATGCCCATGTACCTGTTTCTTTTGGTTTCACCAGGACTCTGAAGCAGAAGATCTGGCCTGGCATCCCAAGTCCCGAGAGTGAGTTTGAGGGTCTCTTCACCACCCACAAGGGTAACTTCCAGGTAGGTGGCCTGATTGTCCCCTCAGGGCCTGTGGCTTCCCTGCTTCTGTGGCCAAACTCCAGGTCTCTGAGCCAGCTGGTGCTGTTTTCCCAGCTGTGGCTGTACCAGAACGATGGCTGTCTGTGGTGGAGCCCCTACACCCCCTTCACAGAGGACCCACCCGCCCCCCTGGAAGTTCTCTCTGAGCGCTGCTGGGGGGTGACACAAGCAGTGGAGCCAAGGACAAATGTTGAGGGGCCCCTGCTGGAGCCAGTGGGCAGTAAGCATGCCCAGGACACCTACCTGGTGCTGGACAAGTGGCTGCTGCCTCAGAGCCCGCCTAGTGAGGACCTCTCACAGCTTGGTGGCGGTTTGGACATAGCAGCCATGGATGAAGGCTCAGAAGCATCCTCCTGCTCATCCATTTTGGCTCTGAAGCCAGGGGGTGCCTCAGCTGCCAGCTTTGAGTACACCATCCTGGACCCCAGCTCCCAGCTCTTGCGTCCGAGAGCACTGCCCCCTGAGCTGCCCCCCACCCCACCCCACCTAAAGTACCTGTACCTCGTGGTGTCAGACTCTGGCATCTCTACTGACTACAGCTCAGGGGACTCCCAGGGAGCCATGGGGGGCTCATGTAATGGCCCCTACTCCAACCCTTATGAGAACAGCCTTGTCCCAGCCCCCAAGCCAACCCTCACCTACATGGCCTGCTCCTATGACTCTAGTCCACAGATGCTTGGGGACCCAGCATGACCTCAAGTGCTAATCCAGGTACAAGACTTATTGGGCAGGATCGGCAAGACCTCCCTCAAGACTAGGGGCATTGCTGACCTTGGCTATGTGCCCAATCCATCCTGCTCAGGAAGTCACAACCTTGCAGTATTTTTAAATGTATAGGTTTTTTTTTTTTTGGTATACACACACACATATAAATATAAATACATATATATATATATATATATATATATATATATATATATGTTTTTCTATCATGACTTCTACAAACACTCTATGAGCCCCATCTTTTCTGGGTCCAGGCCATAGGAGCAGCAGTAAAAGGCTGTGAGCTCGGTCTGAAATTCAGGACCTGGAAATCTCAATAGTAAGCATAATAAAATGAATGTCAGTATACGAGGTGGGACAATTAAGTTCGCAAACTCATCCTAGAAAAAAGTGCTACATACCTCATTGCTGAGTATCACTACAGTCACCTTCAAAGTACTCCCCTTGGGAAGCTATGCACTGCCGCCAGTGCCTAGTCCACTCTTCAAAGCAATTTTGGAGCTCTTTTTCTGGAAGGGCCATTACAGCTGTCGTTGTATTACCCTTGATGTCCTGAAAGTCATCAAAATATCTTCCTTTCAATATTTCCTTTATCTTTGGGTAAAGAAAGAAGTCATTAGGGGCCAGATCAGGTGAGTAGGGAGGATGTTCCAATATAGTTGTTTACTGACTAAAAACTTCCTCACAGACAGTGCCATGTGAGCTGGTGTGAGAACCATGAATTGTTGGCAAAAATTTCAGATCATCTTTTTCATGCAGCCTTTTCAGCACTTCCAAATAGTAAACTTGGTTAACTGTTCAGTTGATACAAATTCATAATGAATATCTGATATCAAAAAAAGATTAGCAACATCATTGCAACAAGTTCAGGAACTTGTCAGACCTCGTAAGTTACATTAGCTGCCTAACAAACAATTCCTAAAAATCTGATAGGCTTAACATATTAAGTGGTTTCTCTCTCATATTTCAATTCAAACAGGTGGGCATCCATCCCTGGGATGAGTTAGAAGCTCAGACCCTTCCTGTTTGTAGCTTCACTATCTCCCAAGGCCACGCTGAGGTCTTTAGATGGATCCTTTGCAGTCAGCCAACAAGTCAAGGGAGAGACAGAAGATTCTGTGGGCCATTTTAGGGATCTTGCGAAGAAGTGGGTGGGCTCCATCTCCTCTTCACAAATTCTACTGGCCAAAAATGGTTACATGACCCTAGCTAGAACCATGGATGGCAAGGAAATGTGGTTTAGCTGTGCACCCAGGGAGAAGAAAGCTTTAATGGGCCTCTAGCTTCTCTGTACCAATATAATAACATTAATTCATAGGGCTTTATTCTATATCAGGCCCCATTCTAAGAAAGCACTCTCATGACACCCAATGTTATCAAGTGGTTCAATGGGAGTTCAGGTTTAATCACTTTTTTTTTTTTTTTTTGAGGGCAGTGTCACTAGCCCTCATATGTGGGGCCGCTGACTTCCCAAGCCAGTGCTTAACCACCGTGCCACTCGGCCTGCCCTAATTACTTTTTAAAAGTTGGACATAACCTAGGAAAGCTAAACACATGCATACCTTCTCCTCCAGCAATTCCACTTCTAGGTACCCTGTTTTCCCAAAAATAAGACCTGGCCAGAAAATAAGTCCTTGTATGATTTTAGGTGCCAAAATATGGCACCTTGGCATACTGAATATTTTAAGCTGAAGGAGTTTGTGGAAAAGGCACCCTTCTCCCTGAAACAGGTCATAAAACCCTCATGTGAGGGGTGCGTGCCCTCTATATCCTGGAGGAATCATGCTAGGGCTTCTTCTCCAGCTAGATCTTATTTTCAGGGAAACAGGATATATACTCTAAAGACCTTCACACACACACACATCAGGACATGTGTGCAAGAATGTTCACAGCAGTAAAGTCAACCTGATGACTACATTAGGGTATAGTTACCCATGGAATTATATGCAGTAGGGATAAAGAAATGAACTAGAAAATGTGGCCAAATCTTAGTAACAATATTGAAGGGGAGAAGAAAGAAGTCTCATAAGTTTACATTTCTCATGAAACTATAAAGTTTAATACAGCAAAACTAAACAATATACTGATAGGGTACAATATGTACATGATAATGCTCCTTTTAAAAGAGAAAAAGCATTTTACATTCTTTAGGTCTTTGAATCTGCACATGTCCCTGATGTAAGTATTCCAGCCATGGGAAACTGAGGTATAGAGAGGTGGTCACATACCAAAGCTCAAGGCTGGCCTCCAGAACTTGAACCCTTGTTTGAGCTGGGATCACAAGCCTGGGTAGGCCATGGTGTGACTGTCATCTCTCCATCTGGTTGGAAAGCCACCCACCACTCTGCCCTGGAGGCCCGCCCACCTGGCTCCAGGCAGGCCCTGAGGCAGCGCTGTCCTGGGCCTGGTGCATCCAACTGCAGCCAGCATTGGGCAGGGAAATACCTCTGGAGCAGTGACAGCTGCAGGGCATCCCCACTGTCTCCCTCCTCCGGGGTCTGGAGGGCCACAATGAGCCCACAGCCTCGGCCAGGCCCAACCCGGTAGCTGAAGTGGGCAGCTGTGTCCAGAAGCAGGGCAGCCAGGTAGGCGGCTTCCTGGGACCCCAGATCTTCAGCTAAGTACTCCTCCAGGCCATCAAGCAGCAGAAGGGCGGGAGCTGGCCCCTGGGCCTCATGAGCAGAGCACAGGAACCGGAGGAGCTCACCCGTTGAGGGTGGGTACTGGAAACGGATCTTCTATTGGGAGGAAAAAAAGGAAAGGCCCAGATTCAGCAGAGGAAGCCAGGCTCCCAGCTATAGCAGCCCGGCTTCCGTGCATTCTTTCCTGAACGAGGATCTCACTCCCCCGACAGATTCAGAGTGAAGCAGCTCAGAGTAGTGGAATATTCTTTTATTTGCTCCCTCCTTTTTTATCCATCACTCATCCCTGCTCGGTATTATCTGAGATAAGGTATGTCTTCGTGCGAAATCTCTAGGGCAATCTTTCCATGCAAAACCCACCCCTAGCCTTCTCAGTATAACCCCATCATTGACTACGGCTTCTCTGGAACCAACTCGCTTCAGGACTACCAGGCTTAGCCCCGCCTTTATCCACCCTGATCCCACCATTAGAGCACCGCTTTTCGCTAACTCCGCCCCCCTATTGGATAGTCTTTCACTCAATTTTAAGTCTCATGTCCCGCCCCCCGCTCATCCTGACTGCGCCACCTAATGGCTGTTTCGGCTCGCCCTTCCTTCGTGCCCGCCATTGGTCTGTATATCTGTCACTCAATCCTGGATCCGTCCCGCGACTGGCTGGTGAAGCTCTGATCCCGTCCCGTCTCCCGGTTACCTGTAGTCGCAGGGGGTCCAGGGCTGCACGTGTCCTGTAGGGCAGGCTTTGCAGAGGTCTCCGGGTCAGGAAGAAGACAGGGCCTCGTCCATCCCCTGCCGCCTCCAGGGCCGCCGCGAATAGCAGCGCTGTTTTTCCAGAGCCTGGACCGCCGAGCAGCAGCAAAGGCGGTTCGGCCTCAGCTGCATTCTCCTCCCCGGGCTCGGCCGCCCTGCCCGGTTCTAGCACCCGCCTCAGCGTCTCCGCCATCCACAAAGTACCTCTGTCCAATTGGCGGCCTGTTCCTGCCCTTAGTCCCTCCAAGCCGAGGCCTCATTGGTTACGATGCACTTGGCTTCTCCATTGGTCTGTGACTCTGTCCATCAAAGATCGGATTCTGCTATCTCCTTCACTGGGGGAAGGGGCAAATAACCTAGTCTGAGGAAGGAGGAATGCTGGTGTCTGAAGAAGAAAAGGCCCTTCCCTTGGTTGAGTCTGCTGAGGGAAGCAGCACAAATACTATTGTTGTGAACTAATCAGATAATCAGACAGATATAAGGGTTGAGAGTTGGAGAGAGCAGTTCTTCCCTAATCATTGACACATTAAAGTCTCCTAGTTTCAGTTTGCTTACCTGTACAATGGAACTCATGATATCGCCGAGGAATATCGCCATGGGCATGTATCTGTGTGTGTTTCTGCTGATATCACCCAAAGACAGTAGGAAGCGAAGAAATGGAGTAGCTGTGTATTTGTCTCTGCATCTGAGTACCTGTACAAGTGTGTGGGGGCGGGCTGAAGGCACAAGGACATTTGTGTGCGAAACATCAGAAGCTGTCTCTGAGGGCCTGTGAGGAGTCTCTACTGGCTTCCTTTATGGCCTGGAGGTTCCCTAGGTCCTGCTAGGGGTGGGGGTGGGGGCGGGGCGGAGACAGCACCGTAGAGCCAAGTAGAGGCCAGGAAAAACAAAGAGACAGGTTGGAAAACTGAGTGAGGGCCATGGCAGGGACCTTGTTTGCTTTGTTCACTAGGTAACTCCAGCGCCCAGAACAGTGACTAGCTCATTGTAGATTCTCAATTTATGATTGTTAAATGAATGGATGAAGAAAGAAAGGTAGGATTGATGAGGAACTGGGAGAGAAGGAGGAACAAGGTGAGTGATTGCTGGCTAGGGCTCCTCACCCAGACTTTGCCCTAGAGCTGCCATTCAAGCCCCTGTTGCCCTGGCAACTCTGTCTCTTGGTAACCTCAAAGTAGTGTCGTTGCCAGGAGACCCAGAAGGACTGCTGAACTGAGATTTCCTGGACTTTCTCACTCCCTCTGAGACCAGAACTCAGCTCCACAACATCCTCCAATATACCCACTCACACAGCTGGTTCCTCCACTCCCTTACACACACACACACACCATGGCATCTCTGTGTATATTCCACTTCCAGAATCCCCATCACCAACATGCTCACAACCCTATCCTGTACTGACACAAAGCATCCCATATTCACTCTCTTCCACATTCACGCCCCCACACCCTTCCCTGGAACACACACCAGAACACACCGATACAACAATATCATTGTCACCACACACACACACACACACACACACACATTTCCTTTCAGCTGATGTTCCTGCAGTTCTTTCTATACACACACACAGAGATAAGGTACATTGTTACACTGCCTTGTCAAAAGTACCTCAGCCCCCCCCCCGAACAGATACACAACCCATGATTCACATCACTTTGCAACACTCCAAATGAACAAACACCCAGTAGTGACAGCTGTATCACACAGTTATAATACATATACAGGAGCATGCTGAACACAGCCCCACCTCAGGTCCTTTGCATTTGCTGTTCTGCCTAGAGAACTAAGCTCTCAGATATCCCTGGGCTCATTTTCCCACTCCATTTAGGTCTCTGCTCAAAAATCACTTACTCAGAGAGGCCTTCCCTGACCACCTATGTAAAATCACACACCCTTTACTCTTTAACTGCTTATCTGTCTTTATTTATCTTCAAATAAGTTATTTCCGACATTATGTATTTATGTTATTGCCTCTATCCTCACTAGAACGCCAGTGCCACTAGGGTAAGGTCTTTATTTTGTTCACTGCTGGATCCCCAGCTCCTAGAAGAGCACCTGGCACACAGTAGCTGCTCATAAATGTAGGCTGAGTACATTGGAAGAAAAGCAGATATTTGGCATATCTCTCATGCAAACCGCATTTCTTTCTCTCACTTTTCAGAATCCTGTTTTCATGTCCTGCCAGAAGGACGTTTCACACAGAAAAGCTCCCTGGGGGAGGAAGGACTGATGTGTGAAGGAATGGGGAAGCAGACAGCTCAGGGTCAGTCTGTGCTTCTCCCTCACTTATCAACCTCCTTAGTTAAATCATTTAACAAATATTTATTGAGCATCTACTGTGTACCAGGCCCTGTTATGGGCACTGGGGACTCAACAGTGAACAGATGACAAAGTCTTTGTCTGAGCTGACATCTTAGTGAGGGAGAAGATAATGAACACTAAGCATAAAGAAATTTAAATAGTCTATGAGCAGATGTTAAGTGTTTGCACAGGGAAGGGAAGTTGTGAGGGCCAATTGTTTGTTTTTTATGCAGTTTTGAATAGGGTGGTGGTAGGGGCAGACCTCATTGTGGGGTTAACAGTTGAGAAAAGGCTTGAAGGAGGTGAAGGAGTGAACCATGCAGATAGGTAGGGAAAGAACATTCCAAGTTGAGGCATCTGCACATGCAAAGGACCTGAGGCACTGGAAGAACTTGGTCCTTATCATAGACTACCATGGGGATCCACAAGTGGATTTGACCAGAGGACGAATGTGGTCTCACTTACATTCTAAGCTGGAGCTCAGTTTTGATTGAGTTGAGCTTGAGATGCTGTAAGACCCACAGGGACACATCGAGAAGCTTTTGAATGGACAAGTACATCTTACACTGGGTTCTCTACCTAAGATTGTCTATCCTGGGAAAGGGGTGTGGACAAGGCCTGGTCTGCTGTCACCATCCTTTCCAGTAAGTCCAGGCACTTCTTTGTGTCCTGCAGCCCCAATTTTACATTTTCTTGGACCCCGTATAACATCAGGACCGTGGACAGCACCAACAAGGTTGGTCGAGGTGCTGTCTGCGTGCTGAAACTTTGCTTCCTTCCTGGCCCGCGTGGAGGCAGCTGTGCAACAGGAGGCACCAAGGGTCTCAGGGGTGCGAGCCCTGGAAATAGGAGCTATGGTTGGTAAAGCAGGGTGCTCCATTATTCTGTCCCTCCCTTGCCTTCAGCCTTTTCATTCTCCCTTCTCATCCCCTGTTACCCACAGTCAGGCCCACCACCTCCCTCTCTCTTATTCTGCTTCTGCCACACAGGCTGGATATAACAGGCACACTCACACCTCAGGGTCTTCATGCTTGCTCTTCCCTCTGCCTGAAATGCTCCTCCTCTTACCCCAGGTATTTTCATAGCTCCCTTCTTTCTCTCCTTCATGCTTCATCTTCGGTATCATCTCCTCAGAAAGAACTTTCCTGGGCCAGCCGAGTGGCGCATTGGTTAAGAGCTGGTTTTGGGATGCCAGCGGCCCCAGTTCGGATCCCACATATGAGGGCCAGTGACACTGCCCTCTACAGCTAACAACAGCTCCACCTGGAGCTGGGCTGTGCGAGCCCCGGCAACGGTGTAGGCTGCAGCCCCTGCTGCAGTGGGCTACCATAGGCTACAGTGAGTGGCTGGCAGCCAGCGTGAGTGGCTGGCAGCCAGCGTGAGCTGCCAATAGCCGCGGTGAGGGACATCCAGAAGCCAGCGACCGATCTGCCTAATTCGGGAAGAGCACAATGATGATACCAACATCCTCCGCAACTAGACTGAGGAACATAAAGACAGCAACTTGTCTCTTCCCCTTCCCCGATTCCCCAAAACTGTTCCCCTCCCTCAATTCCCCAATAAAATCTTTAAAAAAAAAAAAGAACTTTCCTGACTACCCTCTTTAAATTGCAAACTGTGTTCCCATCCCACAGTTGTCCCATTGTCTTCTCTAGCTTGAGTTTTCTCTTTATTATTTATCAATATAGAACATATCAAAGATACCAATCCTTGACCTAAATCTTTGTTCCTAGAGTTTGTAATTCAGAATTTTTTAGATTTTCAAAAGGTGCTATGGTATAAATACTATATTGTATAACCTGCCTGTTGGGACCTGGGCTAACATTTCAAAATCCAACACTTTATCTTTATTGAAACATAAGAATATTCACATCAAACTAAATAAAGCTATAATAACCTCATATCAGTCCAGGTTTTTGCCACAAATGAGTTATGAAAAAGATGTTTGGTTTTCAGACCTTTTTGAAATTTGGAGTTGGGGCTCTGTACGTAGCTTATGTGTCTTGTTCATTATCTGTATCTTACACATTAGAATGTGGCCCGGAATTTGTGTCTGTTCTGTTCACTGCTACAGATCCTGTGTCTAACTACACAGCACCTGGCACACAGTAGGTGCTCCTTAGTGTTTGTTGAATGAATTAATGAATGAATGTGGGGAGAAGGAAATCAGACACCCCTTTCCTGCTCCCTGGATGATGCCATGCCCCAAGTGTTCTCTCTGAAGCCCCTCAGAGCCATGGTGGGGGGATATCTGTGGCTTCCTGCTCCTCCTACTCTCCTTAGTCTCTGCTGGGTCCTCAGCATAACCTCATAATCAGAACCCCTGCTTTCATCCATGCAGTCAGGGGTTTGGCTTGGAGGTTCCTACTACTCTCAGCATCCCCCTTCACTATCAGGACCCTCAGAGCCCCTTCACTCTGTTCTCTGTGCCCTGCACCCTGGCCATGGTCAGAAACAAGTCAGCTGCCTGGGAAAGACAGTTTGTGAGGCCCCTCACCATGGGTTTGTGTGCCTTATGTATGGCTTGTGGGTCTGCATTTGACATGAAAAAACAATGGCACGAAAAGGTTAGTTAATTTTCCTGAGGCCAAGCAATACTAAGGCAAGATTTAAATCCAAGTTGCTGTCTCCACAGCCCCACACTGTCTTTCCACAATCACCCTTAGATATACTGTGACAATACGCATACACGCACACCCAGCCTCACCGACACCTAGACCCACAATTAAAGTCCTCCACACTCAACCACCCAGGAGAGGAAGGCAGGTGGCCAAAGTTCTGTTACAAACAGGTCTTTATTAAAGATGAGGAGAGGGTGGGAAAGGGAGGTGGTGTTTCCTCTATCTACTGCCTTTGGCTGCCACAAGGTTGGGGAGCCCTGTCTGCTCTACCCATGCCTCCCTAGATGTCACACCTGCATGAGGCTGAGGCACAGGGGGCAGTGTGAAGGACAGGGGTGGGTTCCAAGGTAAAAAAAAGTCCTTTCCTACAGCCCTAACAAATAATAGAGTGTTTGGGGGGACCTGGGTACAGGTAAAGGAAGACAGTACTCTGAACCCTCAAACCTCTAAACAGGACACGCCCTGCATAAGTAGGGAGTTAGGAGGGACTGGGTGAGAGGGTGCATGTGGGGAAGGAACTGCGAGGGGAAGGGGGGTGCCCCAAGGACCCTGCCATAGGGGAGCCTGCAGGATTTGATTCTGAGGAGGACCTAATGACAAAGGATAACCCCATTTCCCTCCCAATTTTGCACATGCTTAGACATGGGCAGTCCCCCATTAACTGGAATCATACCCACCCACCCACCCTACAAATTCTGAAAACCAAGGACTCCTATTGGTTGTGAACACTGGGCCGAAGTTGCCCTCTTGCCTGAGGATTCTAAGAAGTAAAGGGGAGACTCCCATTGGCTGGAGTAAACTCCTTTTGTTGGAATTCAGAGAACTGCAGCCTCCCATTGGCTAGGCAATGGCCAATGGGGTCACGATTTGAACCTTAAAAGGACAATCCTAGGGGGCAGTGGTCCATCTCCCAGTTGTGCCCACTTGGATGTCTCAGAGGGCAAGAGAAGCAGCGGATCCCCTATATGTCCTTCCAGCCATCCTCTGATGTCTGGGCCTGACTGGTTTGGGGATGCGGCTTTGGCACTCACATGACACACATATACAAAGGGCACGCGCGCGCGCGCACACACACACACACACACACACACTGAAGGGAAGAAATGGAAACTGGGCAGATTCTGGATGGGTGATAGGACCTCACAGCAGGTGGTCACGGCTAGCAAACAGGTAAGGGCTGAAGTTGTCCCGGTGGAAGGGGGAGGGATAGAGTCCGCTAAGGGTGTACAGGTCCCGAAGTAGGGGCGTGGGCAGCAGTAGCTTTCGGCCACGTCCACCACCTCCACCTGGCCCTCCAGGCCCAGGGGAGGAGGGTGAGGGACCTTGGCTGGGGGTCGGTGCTGGCAGGGGCAGGGGCAGCGGCAGAGGCGTTGGCTCGGACCTCAATCGAGGGCGGGGCACACGGGGTGATGAACACATGGCTGGAGGCCTGGATGAAACGCAGCTGGGGATCAGGTGGCCACGGCGGGTGCAGTTCTGCGGCTCTGGGGGTCAGGGGTCAGAAGTCAGGGGATCACAAAGCTTGGGAGGAGGTGAGACCTCTGTGGCAGTAACTGCCATCTGGAATTCCCCGCATATATCCCCCCACTCCCTTGACACTCACTGGATGGGGTGAGCCGTGCCGGTGTCGAATGCGGCCTGCAGGCCTCGGGTTCCTGAGACAAAGAGGCAGAGGGATGGGGCTAGCGGCCCCCTGGGCCCCGCCAGCCACAACATGAGGGACTCATTGGGCAGGGAGCCCGATGGAAAAGAACCAGCTTCTCAGGATTAACCATGTCCCCTTGGCAGGGAGAGAGGGGGCACACCCTTCTATTCTGTGGGACTGTCCTCCCGGACATAAGTCCACAGAGATAGGCCATCCCCCTACCTCCCCATAGCCCTAAGATCCCCCCTCCACCTCTTGCCTGACTCCCTGCCTTCTTGGTCCCATTCCACCCACTACCATCTCCAGCCGGGAGCAGCCCCCGGCCCCCCTTACCTGGGCCACACTTAACTTTTCGAGGGCACTGTCCACGGTGGGGGCTTGGCCCAGGTCCTCCCAGGGGGAGAGCCTTCGACTGGAAGGCAGCCGGCTCTGAAAGTTGTGTACCACACAGGTGACCTGGGACAGAAGGAGAGAGGACTGTTGAGGCCTGAGAATAATAAGATAGGAGTAGTATAAAACCATCCCCATTTTTCAGATAAGAAAACTGAGGCTCAGGTTTTCACAGACAGCTAACATTTTTATGGTGCTCACTGTGTGCCAGGAACTGTTCTTTCCACCCTAAGTGGTAGCTACTATTATTATTTATTCCACAGAACCAGGACTAGGAGGAAGCAAGTAAAGTTGAGTTTTGCAAAGGCAGGATTGAAGCCTGACTTTATTTAAATTATTTTATTTTATTTTATTTTATTTATGTATTTATTTATTTTTGAGGGCAGTGTCACTGGCCCTCACATGTGGGACCTGAACCGGGGCCACCGGCTTCCCAAGCCAGCGCTTAACCACGCACCACTCGGCTGGCCCTATTTAAATTTTTGATATTTTTTACATGAGTTTTGATTTCTAAAAAATGTTTCATTAAGGGCCGGCCGAGTGGCACGGTGGTTAAGCACTGGCTTGGGAAGCCAGCAGCCCAGATTTGGGTCCCACATATGAGGGCCTGTGATACTGCCCTCAAAAAAAAAAAAGTTTCATTAAAATATTATTTATCTGGACCGGCCGAGTGGCGCGGTGGTTAAGCGCTGGCTTGGGAAGCCAGTGGCCCCAGTTCGGTCCCACATATGAGGGCCAGTGACACTGCCCTCAAAAAAAAAAATTATTTATCTGGATTAGTGAATGTTTTAGTACCCCCTTAAATTATGCACTCAAAGTAAGTGCCTTACTCGCCTCATTCTGTCATCCCATTTCACAGGTGAGAACAAGGTAAGGTTAAAGGTCTCCTCCAAGGTCACACAGTCCACACCCTTCACCATTATGTGGCCCTGCCTCTTGGGTCAGAGAGCTGATGGAAGGTCTCCTATACCAGGATGGGTGCGAAGGGGACTCACCAGGAAAGTGGCAATAGCCGCCCCAGTCAGGAAGCCAGCCAACACATCAGACCAGTGGTTGCGGTACTCGGCCACGCGGACCACGCCCACCAGGAAGGCGGGGCACAGCAGGGCCAGGCAGAGAGAGGGTTTGACCAAGCGGGAGCCCTTCACACGGAACACCAGTGTCACGTACATCTGCAGGAGCCAAACAGGTCAGGGGACACAGGCGACACAGCTGCCAAACCCAAGTGGCCACTGCATTCGGGGCTAGGGGGCATAACCAGAATCCCCAGGGTTGGTAGTAGGGCTGGTGGATGTAGTCAGGGGCTCCAGGAAACAGAGCCAGGAGATCAGGGGATGGAGTCATGGATTCCCAGTGGGCCCTTGCAGTGATGGGGATGTTGCCAGATCACCAAAGAGCAGTAAAGAGCATATGGTGCCATGTGTCCAGGGAACAGTCACAGATGGGGAAAAACACTTGCTGGGCTAGGGTGTGGCCACAAAACCAGAGGGTGGAGTTAGGGGCCCAGAGGCAGGTCCAGGAGCTCCAGGACCTGGAATCCCAGGCAACCACCAACAGGGTTAGAAACTAGACTCAGATGCCAGAAAAAGAAGTCAATGCAACAGGGGTGCATTAGGGAAAAGCAGGAAAGAGTCAGGAAGCTCTACCACAGTTGAGTCAAGGGCATAGCCAGGAAACTAATGGGCAAAGACAAAGGTGGGGGGCGCGAGGGCTCTAGGGGGCAGAGAAGAAAGCCCACACACAGCGGCCCCGGTTCGGTCCCACATACGAGGACCAATGACACTGCCCTCAAAAAAAAGAAAAGAAAAGAAAAGAAAAAAGAAAGCCCACACACCCAGTCTCCCAGCCAGTATCCAGGACCTGTAGCATCCTGTGGACATGGTTAAACACCAGGGACAGCACCCTAGTCCCACAGGGTGGAGCCAACAGCCTCCATCGGGCGTGGCATTACTGGGTCAGGAGGTGTGGTCAAACACCAAGAGAAGCAGTGAAGAACAGCAATTGTCAGACTCGGAGGCGTGACCAAGGTCTGAAGGGAGGAGTGAAGAGATCAGTGTTTTCCTTGTTAGGCTCTGCCTTAGGGGCACAGTCACAGCGCTGGGGCAGGGCCTCACCGGGGAAGGAATCTAGAGGCTCCAGCCCAGGTGGCCTCCTGCTTACTGGCCGCCCCCCACCGCCGCGCTCCCAATTCGGGGCTCACCGCCGTGTAGGTGACCGCATAGGCACAAAGGGCGGCATCCTTGCAGGGGAAGGCGCGGCGTGCAGCGGCCACCAGGCTGGGGCTGCCCGCGCAGGCACCCTGGTCAGTGACAAAGCGGTCGGGCCCTGGCTGGTCTGGTGAGGGCGGTGGGCAGCCCAGAGCCGTGTAGTTGGGGCGGCACACGGACAGGAAGTGCGGCGTGGGGTTGCCGGTCACTACCTGCCCTGCGTTGGCGAAGATAGTTGTGGTGAACAGGCCGAAGGAGTAGACCCCTGAGGATGGAGTGGGAGAAGGGGTTCATGGTGGGGGCTGATGTCCCTCCTCCTGTGAACCCCCTTATGACTTTTCTGGGCACCTGTCTCCTTGTTTTTGTGACCACCATTAAAGCAACTGGGACTCCCCTTAATGCTGTACCCCATTATAGCTGGACCACCGTGATTGATGGTATTCTGGGTCTCTTGCCTCAGTCCCTCTGGATTACCACTATGTCAGGAATGGACCCTCTCCTGTGACTCCATTGTAGCTTGGCTGGGACTCCTCAACAGCATTACATCAGGATTGGGCTCATGCCTGGGACCTCTAGTACCACACTGATGGCATTTCTAGGCCTCATATACTTGCCCTGGATTCACTATTACTGAGTTGATCACTTTTCCTCTGGATCACCAATAAGCCAGAACTGGATCTCCAGCCCTCTGCCACAGGAACCACCATTATGGATGAGCTATGCCCCCTCCCCTATGCCATGACTACCCACTGTGGCTGGGACTACATTTAAAGCACAGCTGAGGACTCATCTCCCTGGGGCCCCATGGTATTTGGCATGCGCCTGTAACCCCCTTTTCAGACTGAGATTCTCCTTGTGGCAATTTGGGACCCTCCTCTTAAGTTGCTGTCATGGTTAGCTTAGGCCCCACCCATGTCCCTAAAACCTCCATTAATGCCTGGCCTGAGCTTAAGTACCTATTTGCCCCTAAAGGCATCATCATGGTGATTCTAGAATCCCCCTGGAATTCTGACTATGGCTAAGCCTGGCCCATATCTCTTTGTGTGGCTGACCCCTGACCCTGTCACTCACCCAGGAAGCGAACCAGCCTCCTCAGTGGGGGACTGAAGCGGCAGCAGGCCCCAGACACGATGGTGCTCTCCCCGATGATGGGGATGGCTGAGGGTGGTGCAGGGAAAAAGGCACGTGCCAACTCCCCCAGCAGGATCTGTGGGTGAGACCAAGACAGGGTCTCCCTAGCCTTCAGACCCAGCCCTCTACCTACCTCCCCCTGGCCCTCCTGCCTCCTAGGAGGTCCTCCCACACTCTACCATGGCTACCCTCAATCTCACCGTGAGGATGGGCCCAGCAGTGACCAGGGCATAGATAAGTGCAGGAGGTACTCGGCTGGCAGCCTCAGGCCCCGGGTAGGGCTTGGCGTAAGTACTGTCATAGCAGAAGAAGCCCTGTGTGTGCACAGGGAAGGTGTCCGTGAACTCCAAGCGGTAAGCAAGCAGGACCACCACACCCAGCAGCACTGACTGCCGCACAGCCAGGGTGAAGAGAAAGATGGAGAGAGATGGAGAGAGAAGAACGAGGGTCAGGCCTGAGCTGGGGACATGAAGAGAGAGACACATACAAACATGGAGAGGGAGAGAGACAGGGATTTGGGGAGAGAGTGATCAAAACTGAAGGAAATAAAAAAGTGAAAGAAACAGAGAGGTGGGGAAGGAGGTGAGAGAAGGGTCAGGGTCTGGGAGACACAAAGAAAGACATGGAGACAGAAACAAAAGGAGAGAGAAGACAGAAGTGGAGGGAAAAAGAAAAGAGGGAAGAGAAGAGGAGGAAGAGAAAAAGCAAAGAATAGAAAGAGAAGGGACTAGAATGGTAGAATAGAGAGAGGAGAGAGGAGATGGGATTGGGCAGAGACAGTGAGGACACAGCTGGAACCACACCAGAAAGAGATACAGAGACAGTGGGAGGCAGAGTGACAGATCACCAGGGAAAGAAATACTACTACTAGTAGAACTAGCTAC
Source organism: Aselliscus stoliczkanus (assembly GCA_033961575.1). Lineage (NCBI taxonomy): Eukaryota > Metazoa > Chordata > Mammalia > Chiroptera > Hipposideridae > Aselliscus > Aselliscus stoliczkanus. The sequence goes on along the minus strand of CM066735.1, from coordinate 9,360,046 downwards.
CACAGGTATAACACTTAATGTGGGAGGGATGTCATACTAAACCTCTTCTGTGAATGAATACATTTTACCTTCATAGCAGCCCTAGGAAAGACAGACTCTAAATACGCCCATTTGACAGAAGAGGAAACTGAGACTCAGGAGGATATGTGAGGTGCCCCAGAGTTTCACAGTAAGGATGGGCAGAGCAGGATTGGAACCCTGGAAGTAACGCCTCTGAATGCAAGCTCATAGCCACATCTCAAGAGAATGGTAACAACTCTCTCATTCCCCAGAGACAGGGAGTGAGAGATCAGGGAGAGAGAGGGCAGGACTGCAGCCAGGGAGATGAAAAAATAGGACCAGGTAGGGACCTTGTCAAGATAAGGGAGACTGAGGTTGGGCAGAGAGGGACAGGAAGACAGGTATACCCCCTTCCCACTGAGAGTCTAAGGAAGGTACCCAGCTCCTCACCTCCACGAAGACAAAGCAGGGAATGATGGAGAAACTCCTCTTCAGCTGAGGTCTCCCTCCAGCCATGGTGAATGCCCAGACCTGTGGAGGTGGTGAGGGAGTGGAGTGGCAGGGATGGGGCCTAGGGGGTGGCTCAGGTTGCTGGCCCAAGTCCTCTGGCCACATCCCTGATCCCATGGAGGACTACCAAGGAGCTCTGGCTCCACTCCTTATGCCTTCTGGCCATGCTGCTGCATATCCAGGTTTTGGCCCTGCCCATGCCCATTGGAGGCACTAGCCTTCCCTGACACAATCGGCTTAGCTCAACCTGTGGGGCGGGGGGGGGGGGGGGACCCAGGGATTCTCTAGTGGTCCTCACTCCCTACAGCCTACATAGGAGATTCCAACCCCATACTTTTAGGAGGGCGTCTCCTCATTACCAAGCAGGACCCCTCCCCTTGGCCTTTATTTTTATTTTTTATTATTATTATTATTATTTTTTTTTGAGGGCAGTGTCACTGGCCCTCATATGTGGGACCTGAACTGGGGCTGCCAGCTTCCCAAGCCAGCGCTTAACCACTGCACCACTCAGCCAGCCCACTCCCCTTGGCCTTTAGAAGACACTTCTCCAGCTTAAAGGGGATCCATCAACCACAAAAAAGGATACACTTGTAAGGGTCTTTACCCCAAACAGTTTTTAGGAGACCACATCCTCTTTCCTCACATGCTTTAGGGGACACCATGCTCCATGTCCCCCACCCCCGCTAGACCCCTACCCTGAGCCCCTTCCCCCATGGCTCACAGGTGCCTTTCTCCTGTCTCTATGGTTCATGGCTGATGGCCAGGCCCTCCTTTTCTCCCAGCTGCCTCCCTCTCCTCTACCTCCTTCCAGCCCATCTGCCTCCCTGTATCACTAGGGGGTTATCCCCAGTACTGAACAGCTAAAAATCACACCTGCTTGACCCATTCTCCCAGCCTGGCCTCACCTGTGAAAGGGCCCTATGGCTTCCCACAGGCTGCTGCCACATCCACGGACTCACAGCTGCTCCTTGTGGCCAGCAGGGCAGGGATGGTCACCCCCATTGCACAGATGTGGAAACTGAGGCCCAGGCAGATGAGGGTCACTCTGGGTCCAGTGTTCAATCCACAAGGCTTGCTCTGTGGTGTGACATGTGGGATGAGGGTCACTAGAGGTCCCGGATGTCCACATGGCCATGGCCTCCTCACCCTCTCAGAGACACAATCACCCACATTGGTACCTCCAGAGTACACAACTCAGCCACAGCCTCTATCCCTACCCTCTCCCCGCACACACACACCATGGTCCAGCATTCAAATATCCCATCAACATGGACCAAGTGACTGCTGGGTTCCAGGCACTGTGCTGGGTGCCAGCCTTGTGGTGAACAAGACAGGCCCTCTCATTCAGACAGGTGCCCCCAACACCCACCACACACATAACTGCACATTCACACACACAGACAGAGCAGTGTGCACATGGCCTGTCACAGACACCCACACAGATCAAACAACTCCCCCATACACATAGTCACAGGGATATACAGGAGGTCCTCCACACACCTCAGAGCTCCATACACAGCCCCACAAAAGCCCTCATCCCACCACCATCAGAGACGTGGACTCAGAACTGCCAACATACTTAAGAGTCACATCAAAAAGAGTCACCACATACAATGGGGGTGACAGAACTAGTCACTGTGTCACACCCCAAATTCAGTGGCAACCATACACATTTATAGTTCTTGTCCACATTGACAGCCTTAGGAGAGACACAGTGTCAGCTACAACCACAGCCACATGGCCACATAAGGACATATACATGGACCATGACAGACTCACACACAGAGCCACACAACCACACAAGAAAGGTGCATGATCACAGCCACACACTAGAAGGCAAAAATGGCCCCCCCACACCATCAGAAGGAATACACAACAGTAGCCACACATGACAGTCATATGCATACAACCATACAGACACCAAGACATCTTCACAATCACAGCGATAGCAGCCACAATGACACAGCCACACACACACATCATCAGAGTGATACCCACCACCACAGCCACACAATGACAGCCACAGGAGACAGACACACACATGACACAGACACTCCAGAAACCACACAATGACAGCTATACAGACACAGAATGATAGTTACACAATCACACACTGACATATAATGACAACCACACAATCACAGTCACCCTCATCACCACCACTTGGCTTCTCAAGCCGGGGGTCCCTTCCTCAAGCTCCCCTCCCCCAGCCTGGTCCCAAGCTCCAGTTCGCCGCCTCCTCTTCCCCTCCCCACGCTGTACCCGCAGGGGACCCGACCGGCAAGAATCCAACCCGGGCCAGACGGACAGACCGAGGGTCGAGGATCGGAAGCCCGCGAGAGCGGGTAGAGGGGGCGCCCCAAGCTCCTCCCTCTCACCGGGTCGATGTTGTTGCCACCTGAGCCCCGGCTCCGCCTAAACGTCACCGGCGCGGCGGGACCGACAGACTGATGGCTGGCCTGGCAGGCGGGTGGAGGCACAGATGGAGATGCTGTCCACCCGGCTCCGCGCCGCGCAGACTCCGCGGTGGGGCTAGGGGCGGGGCCTCCAGGAGCCTTATTTGCATAACACCATGGGAGGGTGCTCGCGAAGTGATTTTGGGCGGGCCCTCGGTTGCTCTTTGGGGAGGGACGTGTTAGAATTGGGAAAGAATAAAGGATGGAGATTCAGAGGGAAGACTTGGTGAGGGGAGGCGCTGAGGGGAAATGGAGGGCGGAATGTCAGTGCGTGACTCTGGGCCAGGACGCTCCCTCTCTGGCCTGTTTCCCCATTTGGGCAGTAGGGGCAGCAGGCCAAATCGCCAACGTACCCCAGAAATGAAGGCTGGTGGCTAGTGTGAAAGAGCCTGTCTGGCCACTCATATCTGGACAGACTAACCCCTGACCTTGTCATATACTAATCTGGCCTCACACTGTCTCCTGACCCTAGGCCCACACATCCTGAACAGCCTCTGGGGTCTCTGCACCCTCCCCAACACTGGGGAGTAAGTGGGGCGGGGGGTCATTCTCAGGCATAGGAATCAGCAGGAGCAACAGTCCGCAGGTGGAGGAGGGTCTCAGCTAGTTTATTTTCTCTCTGGAAGGGTCTTCGGGGAGAGCAGTCCCAGCTGCTCAGGCTGTGGAGAAGAAAGGGTGGGTAAGGGCCCGGCCTGGTCAAGTGAACCCCAGGGTTGGGGGTCAGGATGCATGCAGGTGTCCAGTTTGGGAGCTGGTAGGGCCCACTGTGTGGGATTCCAGGGCTGGCCAGGACAGGCAGGGAGGTGGGGCAGGGGAGGATCCACACCAGGTGGGAAGGAGTGGCTCTTGCTGAATGGTGGCTGGGTAGGATCCTGGTTGGAGTCAGAGTCTGAGTCCCAGGAAAAGAGCAGAGGATTCAGGCATCGGTGCCCCTTGTAGCCTGCAAAAGTGATAGGTGCGGACTGGCCGAGTGGCGTGGTGGTTAAGCGCTGGCTTGGGAAGCCAGAGGCCCAGGTTTGGGTCCCACATATGAGGGCCAGTGACACTGTCCTCAAAAAAAAAAAGGCATAGGTGCCATTTCGGCCCTCCATGCACAAACCTTGAATGTGACCCTTGAGTGACATGTGACTATGGGCCAGTGTCCCTTGATCACATCCTTTGAATGTGACCCAATGTGACACCAAAGTATGACCTCAATGATCCTTGAATTTTATTCCATTCATCCTTAAAAAAAATCCCGGTGACCCTGAGTGACCCCTGGATGAAACCTCTAGTGACTCCTTAGAATGTGACCCAAGAATAAGACCAACAGACGTGCTCCCCAAATACGGCCTTTGAGCGTGACCTCCATGTGTGAAGCTGAAGAACCCCCCCACCCTGGAGCATGACTCAGCCCCCCTTACCTCTGAGGCTCGCAGCCTTGGGGCAGACCCCTGAGGACATGATGAGGCCATCAAAGGAGTTCTGCAGCACATGCACAGCAGACCTGTGGGGAGATGGAGAGCTGGGGGACCCTGGTGCCTGGTGATTCTGGACTGCTTGGGGCTGCAGCAGGGGGGGCTGTTGGTCGGGCAGGGGAGGAGTGGAGTCCTAGTTGGAGAGGGAGGTCTGAATCAGGTGAGTTCCAGGTTCTGGTAGTTGCTGCTTGATCTGATTGGGGACAGAGCAGATGAGGGTCAGGGGTCAGAGGTCACAATGGGAGCTAGGCATTACCATATGTCACTCAGCTCCTTCTGGAGGTCATTCCTCCAGGAGCCATTGCCTGCTGGTGGCATCTCCTCTGTTTCTGGCCAGTTGGATGTTTCACACTCCTGCTGCTTCATCTTGGTCAGGACCTGGGGCCCAGAGTGGGGTGGGAGGGGTGAGAGAAGAGCATAGTAATAATAATGATGATGGTGCAAGATGACCATTACGTGATACTTATTACATGTTAGGCTGCCCTCAAAGGGCTTAACACTCAGTTCATGCAGCTATCCCTTCGGGTAGGGATGTGTTGTTATTACACAGATGAGGAAACTGAGGCCCAGAGACATGACGAAACTTGCCCAGTCACACAGCAGTAGGTGGCAGAATTGAGATTTGAACCCAGGCCTTCTGGCTCTAGTCCAATGACAGAGGCCGACAGAAATCCCCATACCCCCAGCTCATGTAGGGTCGCTGTCTTCCCCTCTCACCTTGCGGCACTTCACCTGGGTCTTCTGCATCTTTTGGATGTTCACCAGGTTCTCGATGATCTCTTCCTCCTGGGCCTCTGTGGGGGGAGGGGACTCAGGGGGACCAGGGCGCAGAAGGACATCCCCCCCCCCAGGGGCTGTGGGCTCTGGGCACTCACGGAGCTTCTGATAGATGAAGGCCACCTCCTCCCGTACCAGCTCCAGCTCCTCCCACAGAAACTTCTTGCTGAGGAAACAGTGTAGCCTAGATCCCCAGCCCCTGCCCAGCCCCCTCTTGGCCTCCCATTTGCCCACCTGCCTCCCCAAGCCTCCTCCACCTCCCATGTTCCCATCTCCTCCTGACCTCCATTCTTGCATTTCCTTAGCCTCCCATTGCCTGGCCTCCATCTCCCTAGCCTCTGCTCGCCCCCCACCTCCCATATCCCCAGGCTCTGCCCCTCTAAACCTCCCCACCCCCCAGCTTCCTGATACCCTTGCCTCCCACCCCATCCCACTTCGTAGTCACACACACACACACACACACACACACAGACATTCTCCAGTCTTCCCCTCCCATCCCTCCCTCTTGGCCCTCAAGCCTTCCATGATCCCTCATCCCCCTTAGTCAGGCCTCTCTCCCATTTCCCCATCCTGGCCTCCCTTCCCTCCCACAGCCTCCAGGCTGCCTGCTTGGCAGTGCCCACCTATCCCGGATTTCCTGGGCAAGCAGCTGCAGGCAGCGGGTGGTGCAGGCCCGCTGCACCCCCTCACTGTCACACAGGGTCTTCTGCAGCCCCTGCAGGCCTTGCGCCAGAGCCCCGTACAGCTCCTGCTGTCCCTGCTCCATGTCCCACTTGTGCCCCTCTTTCTCTGTCTGGTGGCTTGTGGGGCTCAGCACTTCTGCAGAGAAGGTGGGAGCTTGACTGAGCCCCAACTACACCCTGAGCCCCAACTACACCCTGAACCCACCTTGCCCTAGCTTGGCCAGATCCCAACACTGAATCCAGACTCACCCATTGCTCTCATCCTGACCCAGTTGACCCCAATAGCCTCCAGCCTGACCTTAACCCTTAGCCAATTCTCACCTTCAAGCTGTTGGATCTTGATTTGCTGCAGGCAGCTCTCCTTCTCCAACATGGTCACTGAGTGGTTTAGGAACTCGAAAGCCTGTGGGAGAAGAGTTCAGGCCTGGGGATGGGAGGGGTGTGGAGGACAGGGACAGAGGTTTTTGGGGGCAGGGATGGCCGAGGCAGCTCACCTTGGTTTGGGCTTGTAGCTGGTTCTTGAGTGACTCCAGTTCGCATTGCAGGAGTGTTTGGGTATCAGAAATCATCATGGACTTAACTGTGAGCAGAGGTGAGGGTCAGCCAGTCTGGGAGGGGTGGGGGCAGGGGCAAGGTCAGGGCAGAGGTCAGCAGAAGCTCAGGGTAGAGGTAAAGGCAGGGGGTAAAATCAGGAATGGGGATCCACCGAGGCTGAGGTAAGGAGTAGGGGTCAAGGTCAGAGACAAGGATGGAGGGCAAGGTTAGGGGCAAGAATCAACTAATGTTGGGGCAGGGATGGTGGAGTTCCGCAGAGACTGGGGCAGAGGTTTGGAAGCAAGAACTAGCAGGTCTCCCACCCATAGTCTTGTTGGGAGGGAAGTTTCTCACCTCTGACTTTGGAAGAACTGGTCTCCAATGGCTTCTAGGGAAGGGGGACATGAGGGCAGTAGAAATTCATCCCTGGGCTGCCTCTTAGCTCATCCCAAATCAGTGTTGGGAGTTTGGACATGAGTTGTTGGGTCTGCTGAGTTTTGGGTGTCCCTGATCCCGAGTGCAGGCAAATCTGCCTCCAGGCACATGCAGGCATCTCCTCTGGCCTGCACATGCTCAGAAGTGCACTTGTGTGGCTTGTCCCCTTATATGTGCAGATCTGTGGGCTGTCCATGATAGCATGTACCTGCAAAGCTGTCTCTGGCCTGGGCTAGGGAAATGGCCCTCCTCCTTAGAAGCAAATGACACTGACAATGTCTGCAGGCAGCGCCAATAGCACACAACATGTAATCACATATGGTTGTCAAAACACAATCGCAGCCACACACACAACTTCGGACACAGTCATGTGCTTCAAGTTGTAAGACCCAGGGCATCTGCTCACACCCATCTCAGGCACACAATCACACAGACACATAGGCAGTCACACCCAGAGACAATCACAGACAAGACCCCACTACGACACACAATTGCACATCCATTCCATTCATTCCCTCATCCATTAAAACATTTTCAGTGAGGGCCAGCTGACCACTGGGAGCTGTTCTCAGGTGATGAAGACACACAGTAGGGGTTCTTGAGGAGGACCTCCCTGCCCCCACCACGCCCTCCCTAAGCCCCACAGCAGTAGATTGCAGTGCATCAGGAAGGGGCTTCCCCCGGTGAGAGTGACCTTAGTGATGCTCTGATGCTTCTTCACAAGGTCCTTGTCATTACAGCGCTCCTGTGAGGCTGGGTTGGGGAAAGGGGGGGGACCCATGTGACCGAGGCCCCAAGTCCCTCTCCACCCTCCAGTCTGTACTCCTCACTGTGTTCTCGGAAGCAGCTGGCCCCAAGGTCTCTGATTCTGGGGTCCTGGACCAGTGAATTGTATCGTCCAAGATCTTGTCTGAGGAAGCGCCTGGGGGTGGGTGGATGAGGGCTTCCTGAGGGCCAGCCCTGAGCATCCAGGCCCTCCCGACTACCCTGCCCTGGGGCAGCACCTCAACAAACCCCAGTACTTGTCACACTTCCTGTTAGCAAGCAAACACGAGTTGGAGGGTGAGGGAGATGAGCAGTAGCAGTGCACAGAGTAGTCAGGGTCCCAGGGTAGGCCAGCCAGAAGAGGGTCGCTTCAAATAGGGAGGACAGGGGCTGCACTGAGGCCAGGCCCCATGTCCCACACTCCCAGACTCTCCCCCCAGCACCTCAAAGGCCTCAGCCCTGAACACAGGGCCTCCCAGTTATAGTAAAGCTTGTTGAAAGATGATCCCAGCCCCAGGCTTGGGTTGGGCAGTGAGGATCCAGAAGACCTCACAGGAGAAAGTGAGGGGCCTAAAAGGAAAAAAAGAGCCTAAAAGATAAAAAGGATCTTAACATTGGGCCCTACAGGAAGGACTTTCCTGGCAGGAAACAGCATGTGCAAAAGCTTGGAGGTGTGGAACCATGGGTTCTGTACTGGTAAATTCAGGATGGCTGGAGGCAGGGTCCAAGAGGAAGCAACAGGAAGTTAGTAGGGCAGCTCAAGCAAGGCACTGAAAACCGAGCAGGGGAGTTTGGACCTGGCTCCCCCAAGTAAATGAGAGCCATAGTGTGTGAACAGGAGAGGCAGGGCATATCTATTGAATAAATAATAGCTGAATTGGGGTCCAGGCCTCTGCTACGTGAGGCTGGGAACAGGACAGAACTCAGCTTTGGGTCTCATATCCATGCCCCATGTCCTTCCAGTGTAGTCAGGGCTGGCTGATAGAGACAGCTGAGGCAGGGCTGTTTGGAAAAATTGCCAGTTGAAGGGTTAACCAGCCAAAACGGCCATGCTTTAGGCCTTTCTGTTCTGCTTTTGCTGGGCTCTCTGGTGTTCTTCCTCTGCTCATTCCTCCTAAGAGACTCCTACACACCCTTCAAAACTCTACTCAGCGTCTCCTCTGTAAAAGCTTCCTTAATCCTTTTTTAAGCTCATATTTTCTGAGCACCTCATTGAGTGCTGGCACCACTCTCAGCACTCATTGGGTCTTGACACCCACCCTGTAGTGTTGGAGTTATTCTTTTGTGTGAAATGTTCTAGCCTACCTTTTCAAAAGTCACTGGAGACCCTCTAGCTGGATGGCCTGGGTTCAAATCCTAGCTCTGCCCCTTCTCAGCTGTGTGATGTTGGAAGAGTTACTAAACCTCTCATGCCTCAGTATCCCCAACTATAAAAACGAGCTGTCATACTAACACCTTATTGGGTTGTTTTGACTAAGTAAATTAATCCATGTCAGTGCCTCACATACAGGAGTGAGAAGCTCAGTGTTTGTCCTCGAATATCACTCTGAGAACCTGGACCTGGGGACCACAAGAGCCCTAGGAAGCTTGTAAGGGTCAAGAGACGGCGCATTTCTGAGAGCCAACTGCAGACAGATCCCCAGTCGAGCCTCCCTCCTCCTCCCACATCAGATGTTCCTCCAGAAGTCCCTACCGGGAAAATTCTTGGGGAAAAGGGTCGGGGTCATTAGCCTGGGCCCGCCCCTTCGGGCCCTTAATCCTGCACCCTCCAAGCTTCCAACCCCCTTTCACCCCTACCTACCATATACCACCTGCTCATGCTCTCCCATCAGGGACCTCGAAGCCAGTCCCCAGCTGTGACGCTGAAATTTGATCTCGTGGGGCACCATCCCTTTAAAAGGCACGGAGCCCAAAGGTGGTCACAGAGAGGGGTGTGGTTGGCATTTTAGCTCCGCCCCCGCTGATGCAGTTGAAGACCTCATTGGCGCCTTCCCTCTTCCGCAGCTCTTGGAAGCCACCGTGTAATTGGATAAAACCTCTGTGAGGCGGGATTTCAGGCTGATTTCTGCTAATCGATTAGTAAATTACGATACAGGAGTCGGCAGATTACAATTGGATTGGCTTCCGCTTTAGTTGGGAGGCGGAACGAGTTCTGGGTCCCACGAGGGGAGGTGTCGCAGGAAGTCTGCGGGAGTGAGGTACAGAGCCCAGTCCTCCTGGCCTGAGAAATCCGGCCCCGGCGTTTCTGGTCTCGGATTCCCGGGTGCCGCGGGCTGAGGTCTGGATTCCTACTAGTGGGTGGGGTCGGTGTCTTCGAGATGAGATTTGGGGGTTTCCCAGGATTAGATGGGCCTTCTTTGGGGAGCTTCATAACGATATCTGAGATCTTGTTATGAGAGCAGGAGTTTTTGTTGTTAGAACTGGATCCCGGAATGATATTTGGGAGTCACTGGCGTGATCTCTGAACACCTAGGGCTACGAGCTTGGGCTGCTGGGGCCGAAATTTGGGGGTCTCGGAGGTGGCATGGATGTTGAGGTCCACAGAGCCTCAGATCTCGAGAACCTACATTTGGAGAGATGGGGTCGAGGTTTGTTAGGACTGCTCTGGGTCTTCCCTACCCCCATTCCTGGGCTGCTATCCCAGCATCTCAGCTGGATTGGCTGTGACCCTGGCCTTGAGCAGGTACACAGGGTCTGAAGGCTGCCTGCCAAGGTAAAGCTCTGAGCCACCCGGTGCCTCTTTCCCAGGCCTGCAAGATGGAGGAAGGTGAGAATCTGGGAAGCCTGGTTAAGGTGGTCCATCTACTGGTCTTGTCCGGGGCCTGGGGTATGCAAATATGGGTGACCTTCATCTCAGGTAGGGACCCTCGGCCTGGACATCATGGGTACCCGGGATGGGGACAGGAATGAAATGGGGACCTGAAGTATCCTGACAGTCATGTGGTCCCTTCCACCCACAGGTTTCCTTCTTTTCCGAGGCCTTCCCCGACATACCTTCGGCCTTGTGCAGAGTAAACTCTTCCCTTTCTACTTTCACATCTCCATGGGCTGTGCCTTCGTCAACTTCTGCATCTTGGTTCCACAGCACAGCTGGACTCAGCTCACATTCTGGGAGGCCAGCCAGGTATTCGGGCTTGGGATTCACTACCCTCGTTTCCAGGACGCCACTGAGCACCTATGGCTACACCTTTGTGAAAATTAAACAGAAACTGCCTTTTCTTCCTGGGGGATACAAAGCTGGGCTCTGGATACCTTTGAGCATTACACAGCCTGCACAACCATCCCTAGCAGCCCTGTTTACCCCGCAGTGTATCTCTGTTGGTTGCTGCTCCCTCTTCTCCCTCTGGCTGGGCCTGCTGCCTAGCTGGGGTGACTCAGCTGGGTTAGGGCACTGATGCCAGCTCACTGTTTAAAAACCTGCCTGATTGGGAATTTACAGTTCCCCCTCTTGCACCACTACCCCCATCTACATATTTTTCCCAGCCACAAAGCAAGGGACCATTTCTACATCTTGTATTTCTCTCTTGTCCTCTCTCTGTCCCCATTATGTGGGCAGATGAGGCCTGACAGTGGTTTCAAGAATAATCCTACAGAGACAGGAGAGGATTATGGGTAACTGGATCTTTAAAGACTTTTTAGTCACTCCCTGAGGGCCCAGTGTCAGCTTCTGGGGTCTTGGCATGGGCCACAGAGGAGACGGGTTGTCTTACAGGCTCTCTGTTTTGGGGTAACAAGTGGACAGTTAATGGTGTTCTGTCCCAATTCGGGGAAGAGAGGTTCTGTCCTGAGATATCCTCGGTTTGGGGGAACAGAGGAGAAGTGGAAACAGGCTATGTTCTGGAAACTTCCAGTGTGGGTATCAGAGTAGAGGAGAACTCAGAAGGTTTTGGGGGATATAGAGGAGATGGTGATGGAGCCTTTCCTGCTGGTTTCAGGGTGTGAGAGCTGGAGTTCTGGTTGGGGCCCCTAGTTTGGGTTAAGAGGAGAGGGAGACCTGGCTTTGACCTAATACTGTCTCCCATCCTCCTCTGGGCTTTGAGGATGCAGAAGGATCCTCTGGAGGGCCCCTCCTACCTCCCAGGCATGGCTCACCTTGTCCTCTTCCCGCCAACCCCACCAGCTCTGCCTGCTGCTCCTGAGCCTCACGCTGGCTACCATCAACGCCCGCTGGCTGGGGCCCCGCACCACAGCTGCCATGTGGGCCCTGCAGACTGTGGAGAAGAAGCGGGGCCTGGGTGGGGAGGTGCCAGGCCGCTACCAGGAACCCGACCCCTACCATCAGCTGCGGGCACAGGATCCCAAGTACAATGCCCTCCGCCAGATCTTCTTCCGCTATCATGGCCTGTCCTCCATTTGCAATCTGGGCTGCCTCCTGAGCAATGGGCTCTGTCTCGCTGGCCTCGCCTTGGGCCTCAGGATCCTCTAGCACCCACTGCCTCTCTGTCCCTGCCAGGAACCCAAATAACAATAAAACCGTCTTTGGAAATGGTTGCTATCATTTATCTCCAACTTGAAGCAGGGGGAAGGGCAATCAAAGGTGGAGCTTAGGACCTGTTTCCCCATTCGCAAGGCATGATGATTTGGAGTGTTAGTTATTGCAGCCCCTGGTTCTTCCTATAAAGTTGTCCATTTGTTGAGCACCCGCTGTATGCCAGGCATGAAGCTAACTATTGCACATATCATGTATTGTAAAAATAGCTACTTCTGATCCATAGGGGACAAGAGTAGTTCCAAAGAGAAGTGTACAGTGGTCCCCCTCTTATCCATGGGGGATATAGTCTGAGACCCTCGGTGGATACCTGAAACTGAATAGTACCAAACCCTATATATCTATGTTTTTTCCTATATATATATACCTTTTCACTAAAAGAAAGCATTTCATGGCTTCTCTTTGGCATATCTGAATTGCCAACATCACTACTCTTGTGCTTTAGGGCCATTATTAAGTAAAATAAGGGTTACTTGAACACAAGCACTGTGACACCACAACAGTTGATCTGATAACTGAGATGGCTACCAAGTTACTGTTGGGTGGGGAGCATCCACAGCATGGATATGCTGGACTAAGGGGTGATTCTTGTCCAGATGAGATGGAGTGGAATGGCACAAAATTTCATCATGCTATTCAGAACAGTGCACAATTTTAACCTTATGAATTTTATTATTCCTGGAATTTTCCATTTAATATTTTCAGACCATGCTTGACTGCAGGTAACTGAAACCACAGAAGGGAAACATGGATAAGTGGGGACTACTGTACAAGCCAGTGCATGATTCTCCACATTTTCCCTTCACCACGATGACCAGTGTGACTGAGAAGCAAACCTTGGGTGTTGGGTGCCATGGAAGCTTTGGGGCTGCTTGTTACTGAGTATATGTCAGCTCTTCCTGACTGATGTATGTCATCTCCATTCATTCTCATGGCAGTCCTTAAAGGCACCTGCTGTTCCCATGAAGCAATGGAACTCAGAGAAGTTCAGCAAGTCACTTAAGGTGGCATTGTTGGAATTTGAACACCAACAAAGCCTGAACTATTATTATACCTGCAGATCCTCTCCCGCTGTCTTGAAGAAAACTCTTAAGTCCTCAGCTGGGGTTGGATGTGCCAAATTTCCTTACTTTGTGGCCTCAGGCAAGGGGCTGCCCCTCTCTGAGCCTCAGTGTCCTTAGCTGTAAAAAGGTGATTAATTCCAAGGGCCCTTTACACTATTTGGCAAAGGGATCTACACACTTCAGGGTCAGGCGCTGCAACTTACAAACACTAATTCAGATCAGAGCCCACATACAACCCTGTGAGGTGGAGACTCAGTATCAACCACTTGACGGTAGGGGAAACTGAGGCCCAGAGAAGTTAAGTAACATGTCCAAAGTTACATGTCCAGAAAGCGATGGGGCTCGGATTCAAACCGTGCTCCAGAATCCTCGCTCTCAACCGCTCTGCGCATAGTAGGAGCCCTATAGGTAGGACAAATGCAACGTTTATTGTTGGTGGGCGGGCCCTAGACTGCTGCACCTCCCCCCACTTTTCACAAGCCCCACCCCGGACTCGGCCCCGCCCCGCCCTACCCCCCGGGTGCGGCTCCTCCTCCCCCGTCTGGGAGGAGCCCGCTTGGGATCCGGGTGGCTGCGGGCAGCGGCGGCTGAGTCTGCGGGGTCGGGGTCGCGGCGGATGCTAGGCCGCAGCGAGTTCGGAGGTGGAGCCCCCGCGGGCAGCGACCCCCAACGCGAGGTGACCCCCTTGGAGGGAGCGCACCCCGCCCCGCACCTCCGCGTCCCAGCAGGTCTGGAGGAGTAGGGGTTCTGGGGGGGGGGACCCAGAGGAATAAAGGCCGGCGGCGGGGGCCGCCCCTTACCTCGCCCCCACCCAGCTGGCTGATCCGGGAGCGTTAATAGGGCGCGGGCGGTGCCGAGAACCCAGCTGGGAACATGAGATGGGACCATATGGTGATGGGAGGAAGCTCCTGAGTTCTGCACAGGCTGGGGCGCCCTAAATCCAGCGAAGGGAGACAGGGCTGAATCCCTGGATCCTAACTAGTGCCAGGAGTGAGGGAGGGTCGGTAGATGGTCAGAAAGAGTTGGGGCCGGCAGAAAGGGGTGATCAGACAGGTGGGCTGGGGGTGGGGCGGAGGCCCTAGCTTGGCAACCATGCCCAGCTTGGGGAAAGGCTTCCTGTCTGGTCTTCCCCTCCACAAACTCGTTCTCCCAGAACACGGGGTGGGGCTGAGGGCTGGACAGGAAAGGGGGGCCAGTTGTGTCCTTTAAAATGGAAAAAAGCGCCACAGGCGATTGAGAAAGAGTTTTGCCAGGGGTTCCTTTGTGGGTGTGCCCTCCATTCACCCAGGCTTTCTGGAACCTACCTATGCAGCTCAGGAACAGCCATAGAAAACTGTGGAAACTGAGGCCATGAGGGTTGAGGAGGTATCCTGGACCCAGATGAAGCAACCCAGCTGTGGGGACAGAGTACCAGGAAAGACAGGACCAGGGGTGGAAAAGGCGTGGGTTGTTCTGATGGTGGGGTTCTTAATTGTTATTAGGTGGCTGGGGTGGTTTCCTTTGATTTGAGGACCGTCACCTTGGCCTCCTTGGGCTGGGACTGGGGTTCTTGTGAGTCAGCTGTACCAAGAGCGAGATGGACCCAGCCCCTTTGACAAACAGAAGGTAGTAGTACCCATTTGGAGGCAGAGCAGGACTTAAACCTGGGCTGGATCCACTGAAATTCCCCTCTCCATGCGTATCAGGGAGGAGGTTAACCTAGGCTTGGGTGTTGGCAGGGCAGGCACCCTGCAGGTGGCTGACACCTGCCAAAGTCAACACCCAGGCCTGGATGGCAGGGAGACTCTATCCAGCTGGCAGGGCCCCCCCTCCCTTCAACTTACACCTGGGCCACACCAGCTGCTCACCAGGGGGCAAAGTCCACACTTGCATCTTTTGTTGGGTCTGGTTCCTCATGGCCAGAGGAGGCACTCCATGCACTCTCCATCCTAGGCCCTTGCATTTGACAAGCATCCCCATTTTCCAGAGGAGGGCACTAAATCCTAGAGATAGCAAGTGATCAGTTCAGGGTAACTTGGCCTTCAAGTGACGGATCCAGGATTTGAATCCAGATCTGGTGTATACACTGAAGCCATTACTGGTGTTTTATTTCCCTTCAGGGCTCCAGGCTTCCCTCCAGGAGGCTCCCCACAGGATGGCATCAGCTGGAGACCCCCCTACAGGCCCACGGGATGCAGCAGACCAGAATTTTGATTACATGTTCAAGCTTCTGCTCATTGGCAACAGCAGCGTGGGCAAAACGTCCTTCCTGTTCCGCTACGCAGATGACTCCTTCACACCTGCCTTTGTCAGCACTGTGGGCATTGACTTCAAGGTCAAGACCGTCTACCGCCACGACAAGAGGATCAAACTGCAAATCTGGGTGGGCTGGGCAGCTAGCTGTCCATGGGTCTGCAGCTTGGGGAGAGTCTGGATTTCCTCCAGGAAAGTCTCTGTGAGGCTGTAGGTCTGTGGGGAGGGGTTTCTTGTGAGGTAGAATGGCCCAGAGTCAGGGAAGGGGCGTGGGATGGGTGTGAAGGGTATGGGGGTATTTATGAGATGAATTCATCAGCAAGAGGGGATATTCCCTGCCCAGTGATGTCTGAGGGGGAGTCTGTACTAACCCAAGGCAGTTGGAAGTCCTGGTGAATAATGGGGAAGAGGTTTGGGTACTATCTCAAGTGTGAGCCCAAAGGCCCACAAAGCACCTGCCAGGTGTCCACACCCCTGCTCCCAACACAGCTTCTGGCAACGATTGTTATGGTAACAAGCACCAGTGTGTCTGTACCAAGATGGTACCCTCTGGTCCAGGTAGCTCTTATTTGTGGTTATTAGGTTGGTTCTTAGAGATGAAGTCAAAGGGGCTTACAAGTCTGAAAGAGGTCACTGACCCCTCAGTCTGGGAACTCCTCAAGGGCAGGGCTATGTCACTCCCATCAGACTGAAGGTTGTGCAAGCAGGTCCATATTTCTTCCATCAGACTGGGGCTGTGAGGGCAAGCTCATTTCTCCCCCATCAGACTGGAGACTATGCAGGCAGGCCCATGTTTCTCCCATTAGACTAGGGCTGTGCGGGCAGTTCTGTGTTGCTTCCATTATACTGAGGCTGTGAAGGCAGGACCATATCTCACTCATCAGACTGGGATTGTGAGTACAGGGCAATACCCACCTCAGACAGGGCCCTGCAGGGGTGGGGTGGGGAACAATGTGACTTCTAGCCGGCTGACCCCACTATTTTCCCAGGACACAGCAGGCCAGGAGCGCTACCGCACAATCACCACAGCCTACTATCGAGGAGCCATGGGTTTCCTGCTCATGTATGACGTTGCCAACCAGGAGTCCTTCACTGCCGTTCAGGACTGGTGAGTGCTTACTGACCACTGACCCCCTAACCTTTGCCCTCTCCTCTTACCCCAAATCTCTGGCTTAATATCCCTCAAACTCCACAGGGCCACACAGATCAAGACGTATTCCTGGGACAATGCTCAGGTCATCCTCGTGGGGAACAAATGTGACCTAGAGGATGAGCGTGTTGTGCCTGCCGAGGATGGTCGAAGGCTTGCTGATGACCTTGGTTAGTGCTCAACCTGGGCCATAGGCCCTGGACCTCCCAGAACCAAACCTCCACTCCCACTCTCAGATCCCAGGTCCAACTACAGTCACCAACCCTTTGCTCTTTGAGGGCCTGCCCAGAAAAATGCCTACATGTATGCCACTTTCTCCATTTAATTCCAGGGGATTCACCCACAGATCCCCTCTTCCTGACCGCATCCCGGGGAACCCAGACTCAGCCAAACTATTTCTGGAAATTTATCCTACAGACATCTCACCCATGTGGGAAGTGGTGACTATAGCAAGTTGCAGTACTGTTAGTAGCAGGGAAACCTGGGCAACCTCCCAGATGTCTCACAGTGGAGGAAGCAGCAAAACATAAAGTATATCCGCACAGTAGAATACTATGCACTATGCAGCCATGAAAAGGGATGAGGGTGTTCTTTATATTCTTCTATGGCAGATTTCTGGGATATATAGTTAAGTGGGAAAAGCAAACTGCAGAATAATGAGTATGGCTGCTTCCTTTAGTCCAGGGGTCAGCAAACATTTGCTTAAAGAGCCAGATAGGAAATATTTTTGGTTGTAGTATCTCTGTCACTATTCAGCTCTGCCTGAAAGCAACCATAGATAATACATCAATGAATGAGCATGACTGTCTGCCAGGGAAACTTTATTTACAGAAACAGGCAATGGGCCAGATTTGGCCTGTACCTTGAAGTATGCCAAAACCTGCATTAGCGTATAAAAAGGATGAGAATAAGAATATATATTTATGCTTGCCTAAAGGAACTCTGGAAAGATACAGATGGATCTTGTAACAGCGGTGATCTGTGTGTTTAAGAACTGGCAGGCCAGGCACCAGGGTTGGAAAGGGACTTTTCAGTCTATCTTTTTAAATCAGATGAATGGATTATCTATTCCAAATTTAAGTTCAATGAAAATCTTTTCCTGGAGTATTCAAGGCTCTCCCAGGACTTTCCTTGTGGGAGGTGATATAACTATTGTAGGGAGGGCATGTTAAGGACCCAGACTCTGAAACTGGAATCCCAGTCTGCAACCACTGTTGTGCGACTTAGGGAACATTGCCTCCCCTCTCTGTGCTTCCATCTCTCCAACTAGGAAACAGAGATGAAAACAGTGTCTACTTCATAGGGCTGTTAGAAAGATTAAGCGAATGCTGGCCTCAGTTGAACATTAATTCATATTATTTCTTGATTGCTTTGTGATCTTCAGTTTTTATATCTGTCTTGATATTTTTTAGCAGTTTCTAGCTTCTTCAGTGAATATTTATAATCAGAAAAAAATATTAAAACAAAAAGAACTCTGGGCCGGCCGAGTGGCGTGGTGGTTAAGCGCTGGCTTGGGAAGCCGGCGGCCCCAGTTCGGGTCCCGCATGGGCCCTCATATGGCCGCTGGCTTCCCAAGCCAGCGCTTAACCACCACGCCACTCGGCCGGCCCAGAACTCAGATTATTTGAGGTAGAGCCACAAATGGGTAAGGAAATGCCAGATTTGCCCAGGAAGACAGCAGGGTGACATTGGTGATCACTAGGCTCATAGTAGATATGAGTTTGTGCCCTGCCTCTGTCATTCATTCATTCATTCATTCATTCATTTATTCATCCATCCATCCATCCATCCATCCATCCATCCATCCATCCATCCATCCATCCAGTTATTAGCAAGTAGTTTCGAGCACCTGCTTCATGCCAGGCACTGGCTTCACAGTGAACAAGGCAGACAAAAATCCTGCCTTCTTGGAGCCAGTGTTCTAGTAGCAGAGATGGATAATTACACACCTAACTATTTAATTACAATTACATTTTTATAGTGCAGCATGACAAGTGCCAGGGTAGAAACCCATTTACCCTTCACTGTATAATTTGGCGAGTGTTTGTCTGAATTTCTGGCTCACCTTGGCAGGTGTGGCATGTGAGGACACATCAGGGACCTTTCAGAGATAGCTCCCTACAGGCAGATTATGAACCAGCCTTTTAGGGGTACAGGAAGGATCATCATGCACACCCTCATTTTCAGGTTGATGGGCCACTTTTTGTAGCTGAGGGACCTTGGGCAAATCCCCAAAGCATTTGTACCACCTCCCACTTTGGGGAGGACAAACAAGTTAACGATGGTCACTATGATTCTAAGAATGTACTCAAAGCAACCTCACGTCCCCCCTTCCCAAGAGGAGTCAGCCAGCCTGCCCTTGCTCCTAGGACCCAAGGTGGTACACTAGGAATATTTATTATTATTTATTTATATATAAAATATTTAATATTTATTACCAATTATTATTCAAGCCAGGCAGCAAAGGTGTGAATCCCAGCTCTGCCACGCATTGTTACCTATGTGAATTTAGATGAGGTGACTTTCCCTCTTTGTACCTCGGTTTCCTCATCTGTAAAGTGGGTTATAATAGGATGAACCTCAGAACATCATTAAATGCGTTAATTTATGTAAAGTGCTTAGAGAAGTCCCTGTGACATAGTAAGCATGATGTAAGCACTTATTATTACTACAATTTTTAGCGCATTCTGTAGGCCAGGAGCTGTGAGGATTGCACGCTCTCCACAAACACTGGGAAACTGCCATTACCTGCCTAATGGAGATTGCAAACTGGTCGTCCCATGGACTACAGCCACCTTCAGCTGTGTTTTATTTGGTCTAGAGCACATTTTTCAGAACATGTGAAATAACTGGCTCCATTTCAAAAGTCTACATAAATATCTTCACTGTACCTTCCTGTGCAGCACAATTGCGGGGAAACTGAGCTGCAGCCACCCATGGGCACCCCATGCCCTCTGGGCATAGCTCAGAGCAGAGCTGCTACCATAGGTTTTTATCAGCATGGTTCCCATTTTATAGATGGGAAAACTGAGGGTCAGAGACTAAGGTACTCAGCCATGGGCCCACAGCTGCATAACAGGGCTTGGAACCCAGATTTGTATGATGCCACAGCCCAGGCTTTGCCCCTGAGGATCTCACAGGTGCCCCCCAACATGTCCATCCAGGTTTCGAGTTCTTCGAGGCAAGCGCCAAGGAGAACATCAACGTGAAGCAGGTCTTTGAGCGCCTGGTGGACATCATCTGTGAGAAGATGAATGAGTCCCTGGAACCCAGCTCCAGCCCGGGCAGCAATGGGAAAGGCCCAGCCTTGGGGGACACCCCACCTCCCCAGCCCAGTGGCTGCAGCTGCTAAAGATGATCCCCAACCCCTGGCCACCCCCTCCTGCCTTGGCAGGGACTGTGACTGAGGCATGAGCCACAAGGGCTGTTTCCAAGCTCAGGGCATCCCCTTCCCTTCCGTCAGCTGTCAGCTGCCCCCCACTTCTGTGTGACTTGTTCTCTCACCATGGCTACCAGCCTGCCAAAGCAGCCCCTGTCACAGGCTCCAGACCCTGGGGACTCTGCATTAGAAGCAGGGTCTGGGGATGTTGACATGCATGAGCTTGCTGCTTCTCAGGCGTTTTAATGGGGAGAGCATGGATACCCTATTCCACCCTGGCTGGTGGAGAGGCTTCCACAGTGCCTTCTGGGTTAGAGCCATTGCTGACATCCATTCTGTATTGGGCATTGTCTGGAGTTCACGAGCTGGCCGAAGATGGTTGTCTTTTCCCTCTGCCATGTGGGTTCTCAGAGTTCATCCCTAGAGATATAGAAAGCCGCTCTTTGCTCAGGGTCCCCTGATCTGGTACCAAGCCTGCCCATGAACCTCCTTAGACCTGAAGGCTCCAAGGCAAGGAGGTGACTGATCCTGGCTGACCCCTCCCTTCTGGCTTGCAGATCCTGTGCCTGTGAAAGCAGCTTTTCCAGTTGTCAAGGGATAGGGAGTCAGAGTACCACTCCCTGGCTTCAGGGACACCAGAAGTGCCTTCTGAGTTTCCCGGGAATTTAACATCGCCCATGACCCTGACACTTTTGGCTTATTATGGTGCACCTGATCGGGGATTGAAATCTGGAACTATGTAACTTGTCAGGCCAGGTAGAGAATCACCCAGCCCCTGGCTTTCGTGCTTGGGACTTTGTGCCAGCAGTTAACCTGAGAGCAAAGATCCTGGGCCCTCTTGCCCAGACCTGCCACCCCAGGGCCCATTTGACTGGTGATGTTTTAAGCAAGGTCTTTCCACATCTTACATCCTGCTAGAAAAGGAAATTGAGCAATGTTCCCATAAGCTGTGCTCGCTGTTAACTGTCTGATAAAAGGACTTGGGCTCCTTCCACTTGAGGACCAGTGAAGATCCAGTGTCCATTTCCTGAGCCATGTCATCAGTGAGGCCCGGTGATGGGATGTTTTCTGCTAGTGAAGAAGTCACTCGAAGGAGTGTTTTGGGTTTGGGCTGGAGGGGCAAGAAGGTAGGGTTGTGTAACTGCTATTGTCACTTGTATTTCACAGTATAGCTTGGGAGTGGTAGGCTGATGGGGGTTGCCTGGGATCAGTCTCCCTGGTTGAGGCTGGGGTTCCCAGCTCAGCAGCCCTTCCTGCTCACCAAAGTCCTTCTCCAGTGGCACTGCACCTCTTTCTGCCCTGGAACACTAACTGATACCTCTTAACTTGACAGACTGTGAAGATGGCCTGAGTGGATGATTTGTGTTCCCAATTCCACTGCCAACCCCTGCCAGCAAAATGACCTCCTATAGCCCTAAAGATCTCAGCCTCCTCCTTTGGGGTATGGGGAAGGCCTAGTTTAAGTTTAACACAACATAGCTCTTACCGTTATAGAAGCTCTAGATTGAATTTCTTTCTAGAGGGCCCGGTTTACCCTATACTAGAGTCTGCCCCGAAAGCTTCAAAGTGAGGATATCTTTGCATATCAACAAATTAGATGACTGGTGAAATGGACAAATTTCTGGAAATCCACAAAGAGAGGATCTGAATGTTTGGGGCAGAAGTAAAAAATGTTAGTTGCTTTAATGTAAAAGTGAAGTTAAATTAGCTCAAAAAGCCTTCTTAAGATGCACCATGGCCTAGCTAGATGCTGTGGCCAGTCCCTTTTCCCTATGCTGCTGCTAGAAAATAATGGTGGGTCAGAGAGCTGTTGCCTTAGGGATGAGGTGATTGTCACCACCCATGTGATAAAACCAGCTTTGGCTGTAACTTGTACCTGACCTGGCCCAAGCTTTCTGTTTACACAAGATTTTTAACAGTTCAGCTTCAAGGAGCAACTGAGACAGCTGCCTCAGGTTCTCTCAAGACTGGGAATCATGTAAAATTTTTTTGTTGTTCTAAAAAATAATGCAAATTTTTATTTTATGATGTTTGGGGGAGAGGTTTAACTCAAGATGGTCTCTGGGGAACAGAAACTGATGTCCTCACAGATCCCTGTAGGAGATGGAGGTTGGTTGAGTTTACAAACAAAAATTAAACCAAAGGCTGTGGGGAAAACCACCTCCCAATTACAGGGAGCCTGGAGTCGAGCTGATGCCTGAGGGCTGGTCATGCATCCATGCTGTCCCTTCTTACCATTTGCTTTTAGCAACTTGTCTTTCCACAGGTGGTTTGGTGGGAAATTGCCATGGCCGCTGTGGTTTGAGGTTCTGCTTTTTTCTTTTTTGTGGCTTCTCTGGGAATCTTGTTCTCGTGTCTGTCTCTCTTGCTTGACTTAGAAAAACAACTAATGGGTGAAATTTGGTCTTAGTGTTGAAACCCTAATTCTGCCAACTGGCTTCTCCCCAACCATCCCGAAACACACTAAGGAGTGAGCTCTGGACCTGCTGCCCATTTCTATGCTGAATGTGGTTCTCCTGTGGAAGCAATTCTTTGATGTACATTTGGAAAGACGTGCACTTTTCTCCACAAGAAAAAAAAAAAATTAAAGCCGTTGTGCCCAGATGCGGTTGTTCTCTTATTTCCATTAGTGAAGTGTGATTTCCAGGAAGAGTGCTATTGAATCATAGCCAAGCAGATGGTTGAGGACCATGTGTGATGCAGCCAATCCCAGATTAGGCCAGCGAGGCACAGGCCTGGGGCTGTGTCTAGCAGCGACTCATGGCCACCACCTTGACCCTAGAAAATTCCCCTGTGTGGAGGGCAGGGAGGATAGTGTTGCCCCAGCTAATCTTACTAGGAATGTCTGTCCTCCCAGCAGCTAGAGGGCACCTGTGAACACCTGGGTCTGCTCAGGTCCTGCTCAGAACCCTCCATGGCTCCCACCTGACTGGGACTAAATGCTGAAGTTCTTGTGGCTTGCAAGGTCTTGCGTGACCTGACCTGTCACTTCCCTGCTCTCAGCATTCCAAACTTGCCCCCTACACTTGCGTTGCTTCAGTCACATTGGCCTCCTTGCTTCTATTTTAACACAACTGGCTCCTGCCTCAGGGCCTTTGCATTGGCTATTCCGTCAGCCTAAAACCCTCTTATCCCAAGTAGTCGCATGGCTTCCCTCACTTCCTCTTTCAAGTCTGTCCACAAATTTTGCCTTTTCTTTGCACCCTGCAACCTGTTTAGTACTGCAACCCCTCCCCCAACATTTCTGATGTCTCTTTCCCTGTGACCCCTTCCCATAGGCTAGCATCTAAAATACTCTGTCCGGGGTCTGGCTGAGTGGCGTGGTGGTTAAGACAGGTGGTTAAGCGCTGGCTTAGGAAGCCAGCGGCCCTGGTTTGGGTCCCACATATGAGGGCCAGTGACACTGCCCTCAAAAAAATAAAAATAAAGTACTCTGTCATTTACTCATTTAACTTAAACAAGTGTCTCCTTCACTGTAATGTTAGCTCCTCAGATGCAGGGGTTTTTCTTTTTTTTTCCACCACCACACCCAGCTTTTCCTGTCTGATACAATAAAAAAGAAGTAGTCTTTGTCCCTAGTTTCTGGCACACATTTCCTAAAACTCATAGAATCTCTGGAGTGCTAAGAGTGTCTTTTGTTTGCTAATAACAGGACAGGGGTGGAGGGGTGGGGGTTGCGCACCTGGGTAGCCTCAGCATGGGAGTTGGTCTAATCAAGTCATGATTGGAGGGTTAGCACTTTCAGCCCAGCCCCCGTCCTCCGAAGAGTGGAGAGGCTGAAAAGAGTTAATTACCAATGGCCAATGATTTAATCAATCATGCCTAGGTAATGAAACCCCCATGAAAACCCTAAATAATGGAGTTCAGAGAGCTTCTGGGTTGGTGAACACTTCGAGGTTCTGGGAGGGTGGCACACCCAGAAAAGGCATGGAAACTCCATGCGCCTTCCCCATATCTTGCCCTGTGCATCCCTTCTATCTGGCTTTTCCTCTGTTGTAGCCTTAATAATAAACGTAATAGCAAGTAAAAACTATTTTGTAATAGCTTTTACGTTTACAAAACGTTTACGTTTCCTGAATTCAGTGAATCATTATATTTATCAAACTGGAAATGTAGGGAGGATTGCAGGAACCCCCTGACTTTGTAACCAAGTCTGACAGAAGCATGGCTCCTCTGGGGACTCGATGTTTGGGACTGGCATCTGAAATGAAGACAATCTTGTGGGACTGAGTCCTTAAACCTGTGGCTTCTGATGTGAATTCTGGGTAGTTAGTGTCAGAATTGAATTCAACTGTCGGACCCCCCATTGGTGCCCACAGAGAATTGCTTGGTGTAGAAAACCCCACCATTGGGTGTCATAAGTATTATGAGTAAAAACAGTTTATTTGTGACATACAACAAGCACTGTATAGATGTTTGTTGAATATTCATGGGTATGCATGAACTGCAGAGTCTGAGTGTGCTAGGTCCACAGACTTGCAAATGGTCCCAGGATTCTCAGCTCTGCTCTCTGTGCCTTCTCTCTGCAGCCTCACCGCCATGAGGTGGCCCCCTCTGAAGCAGGTGAGTTCAGGGGAGCTGCTTTCCTGGTCACCCTGGCCCAAGTTCCAAAACAGGTCTCTTGGCCAGCTTGAGTCTCATGCTCATGACTGAACCAATGACTGCCAACAGAGAGATGGAATGTACTGATTGGCTGGCTGGGATCATGAATCCATGCCTGAACCAATGACTAAGGTCAGACAGATGGAACATGCTGATTGGCCGGCTGGGATCAAGTGCCCACCCTGGCTTGGTACTGGAAATGTGAGAGGTAGGATGGTTTTGAAGAAAGCTAGGTGTATTTCCCAGAAGTGGGAAATGATTGCAGCAATAGCAAATAATGACATGAGTTCCATTTTATGCTCCTCAAAAATCTCTGCAAAATAAAGGTGGAAAAATTAAACCACCATTTGCAAGCCCCAGTGAAAGAATTGATTCAGGCTTCTATGGTCAATAAGATCAGTAAGCCCTTGGATTATTTACTGTCAGCCATGACCATGGCCATCCCTTAGAAGCATCTGGATAAATGTTCTATAAGTCCTCATTCCCAGACCACAGCCCAGTCAGTCCCATTAAACCAGAAGACAGGGAGATATGTAACTGCAGAACCAGCTCAAACTGGTCCTATCCTGTTTCTAACAAGACCCAGAACCAAGTTTAAACCTTGGATACACCACTTATGAGCAACACTTGTGAATGCTTAAGTGCTTCCCCTATGGAAACAAAGGACTGGGACATGACCGGAACCTAAACACTGGAACCCTTTCAGGGTCGAAGGGTCCTTTGTCCAGGAAGATCTGGTGCTGAAACCCCTTAAACCTTGCTCTGAACCCTGGATTGGGGAGATTTGAACCTTGCCTCCTCTCTCCATGCCAGTCCACCTCACAATAAATAAAAGCTGCTTTCTTTTCTCAAAAGATGGTGCCATAGTATTGGTTTCTATGCACATCAGAAATCGAGCCCTTGCTCAGTAACATGAGATCCAGTCTTGAGTATTTTGTTAAAGCTCTCACGGGGTTCTAATGTGCAGCCAGATCTGAGAACAAGTGACTTGAGGAAATATGGGCAAGAAAGGAACAAGGTAAAGGCACCACAGAGCAGCAGCAGCAAATCCAGAAGGTATGGAATTCCCAGTGTTCCTCACTCTTCCTGCAACAAATCAAAGGTAAGTGGGGTTGGGGAAGAGGAGGAAGAATCTAGAGCAGCCATTCTAGTGTAGTCCCTGTGCCAGTGCATCATCACTGGAGAACTTGTTAGAAGTGCAGATTTCCGGGTCCCTCTCCAGCTCTCCTGAAGCAAAAGCTAGGGGGAGGGGAGACACTTGTGCTTTAACAGAACATCCAGAGGATTCTAATGCATGCTGTAATTTCAGAACTACTGGATTCGAATAAAAGGGTGTAGGAGACATGACAATCAAATGTGATGTGTGGACCTTGTTTAGTTCCCAGTTCAAAGAAACCAAATGAAAAAGGACATTTTGGAGCCAATTAGGAAAATTCAATGATTGCCTGGGTGTTGGGTGATGGAAAGAAATGGCTGCTAATTGTCTTAGCTGTTGTCTTGCTTTGTTTGGGCTGCTATGACAGAATATAGACTGGGTGGTTTATAAGCAACAGACATTTATTTCTCACAGTTCTGGAGTCTGGGAAGTTCAAGATCAATGGCCAGCAGATTCAGTGTGTCTGATAAGGACCAGTTTCTTTTATTTATTTATTTATTTATTTATTTTTAAAAGATTTTATTGGGGAATTGGTGGAGGGTAACAGCGTTGGGGAATCGGGGAAGGGGAACAGACAAGTTGCTGTCTTTTTGTTCTTCAGTTTAGTTGCGGAGGATGTTGCTTCACTGTTGGTATCGTCATTGCACTCTTCCCGGATGAGGCAGATCGGTCACTGGCCTCTGGATGTCGCTCACCGTGGCTATTGGCAGCTCACACTTGGCTGGCAGCCGCTCACGCTGGCTGCGGGCCACTCACTGTAGCCTATGGCAGCCCACTGCAGCAGGGGCTTGCACAGCCCAGCTCCAGGTGGAGCTGTTGTTAGCTGTAGAGGGCAGTGTCACTGGCCCTCATGTGGGATCCGAACCGGGGCCGCTGGCATCCCAAAACCAGCGCTTAACCAATGTGCCACTCGGCCGGCCAGGACCAGTTTCTTGAACCATAGATGGCTTTTTTTTTTTTTTTTTTTTACTGTGTCCTCACATGGCAGAAGGAACAAAGTAGCTCTCTGGTGTCTCTTTTTTTTTTCTTCTTTTTCTTCAGAGAGCAGTGTCACTGGCCCTCATATATGGGATCTGAACCAGGGCCACTGGCGTCCCAAGCCAGCTTTTAACCACTGCGCCACTCTGCTGGCCCTCTGGTGTCTCTTTTACAAAGGTGCTAATCCCATTCATGTGGGCCCTACCCTCATGACCTAATTATCTCCCAAAGGCCACACCTCCTAATACCATCACCTTGGGGATTAGGTTTCAACGAATGAATTTTGGGGAGACACACACATTCAATCAGGTATGAAAATGCTATTAGGGTTGTGGACACAAATGTATACATTTTGAAAATGTACCCTGA
Organism: Aselliscus stoliczkanus; assembly: GCA_033961575.1. Lineage (NCBI taxonomy): Eukaryota > Metazoa > Chordata > Mammalia > Chiroptera > Hipposideridae > Aselliscus > Aselliscus stoliczkanus. The sequence continues at coordinate 9,333,010 of CM066735.1, read as the reverse complement.
AGTATGAAGGGGGGAATGACAATGGGATTTTTTTTTTAATGATTTTATTGGGGAATTGGGGGAGGGGAACAGCGTTGGGGAATCGGGGAAGAGGAACAGACAAGTTGCTGTCTTTTTGTTCTTCAGTCTAGTTGCGGGGGACATTGCTTCACTGGCCCATGTTGGTATCGTCATTGCGCTCTTCCTGGATGAAGCAGATCGGTCGCTGGCCTCTGGATGGTCGCTCACCGCAGCTATTGGCAGCTCACGCCAATAGACCAGCCAGACAATGGGATTTGTTTTAAATTCAAGGGGAGAGCCGGCCGAGTGGTGCAATGGTTAAGGGCTGGCTTGGGACACCAGCGGCCCCAGTTCGGGTCCCACATATGAGGGCCAGTGACATTGCCCTCAAAAACAAACAAACAAAATAAATAAATAAATAAATTCAAGGGGAAAAAAGGATAATGAAACAAATAATATCAAACCCTTGGTGATTGCTGGATCTGGGTGATGGTTATGTGGGGCTTTCTTTGGATGAGTTGTCTTCTGTGAACACTTTAGATTTTTTTCACAAAATATTTTTTAATTAAATTTATTGGGGGGGACAATGGTTAGTAAAATTACATAGGTTTCAAGTGTACAATTCTATGATACATCCCCTATATATCACATTGTGTGCTCACTATCCAGAGTCAGTTCTTTCCATCACCATATATTCACAAAATGACTTACAAAACAAGACAGGTACATGAGAAGGCAGGCTGTGTCATCCCTCAGATACTTAGAACTAAAATAATTGTCAGCTAGGGCTGGCAGAGTGGCGCGTTGTTTAAGAGCTGGCTTGGGACGCCAGTGGCCCTGATTCGGATCCCATATATGAGGGCCAATGACACTGCCCTCTACAGCTAAGACTGTGAACAACAGCTCCACCTGGAGCTGGGCTGCTGTGAGTTGCCGGCAATGGCATAGCTGCAGCCCCTGCTGCAGGTGGCTGCCATAGGCTACAGTGAGTGGTCGGCAGCCAGCGTGAGCGGCTGACAGCCCGTGTGAGCTGCCAAGAGCTGCTGTGAGAGGCCGTACAGAGGCCGGCGACCTATCTGCCTCACCCGAGAAGAGCATAGTAATGATACCAACATGGGCCAGTGAAGCGATGTCCTCCACAACTAGACTGAAGAACAAAAAGACAGCAACTTGTCTGTTCCCCTCCCCCAATTCCCCAATAAAATCTTAAAAAACAATAATAATAAAATAAAATACAAATCAGGCAGATGAAACATGTGTAGGTTGGATGGTAGAGATCTGCAGAAAAACAATACTGCATATTGAAAATCAGTGTGGGAGAGGCACATGAGAAAAACTTGGGGACTCAAAAGGGTGGAGAGGGTCGGCCGAGTGGCATGTTGGTTAGGAATTGGCTTGGGATGCCAGCTCTGAGCAGCAGGGCCCAGGTTCAGATCCCACATATGATGGCCAGTGACTCTGCTCCCTCTACAGCTAAGATGGTGAACTACAGCTCCATTCGAAGCTGGGCTGCCATGTCATCGGGGATGGCGTAGGCTGCAGTGGGGCTGGCCTGCAGCGAGTGTGAGCTTTTGTGAGCTGCCGTGAGCCACAGTGAGTGGCTGTCCAATGGCCAGCAAGTGACTGCCAGCAAGTGGCTGTCCAATGGCCAGCAAGCACAATGATAATACCAACATGGGCCACTGAAACAATGTCCTCCACAACTAGACTGAAGAACAAAAGGACAGCAACTTGTCTGTTTCCCTTTCCCGATTCCCCAATGCTGTTCCCCTCCCCCAATTTCCCAATACAATCTTAAAAAAAAAATGGTGGAGAATTAAAAAAAATAAAAAATAACAGCTTTGAGCTGCCCCAGTGGCTCAGCTGGTTAAGAGCTCGCTCAAGAGTGTGAGCTTTGAGCAACAGGGTCGCCGGTTCAATTCCCAGCCTGAGCTGAGCTGCCAACAGGTGGCAGGATGGCTCAGCTTAAAAAAAATAATAATAACAGCTTTATTGAGATGTAATTCCTATATTATACAATTCATCTTTCAAAAGCATATGTTAAGTGGTTTAATCCCTGTACATTTAATGTAATTGCTAAGGAGGTGGAGCTTATATCTGCCATTTTCTATGTGTTGTCAATTTGTCTTTTTTGTTGTTCTTGTTCTGATATTCATCCACTATGACCTTCTTTTGTGTTAGATATTTTCTAGTGCACCATTTTAATTCCCTTGTTGTTGCTTTTACTATATTTTAAAATTATTTTCTTAGTGGTTGCCCTGGGGATTACAAAGAATAGCTTTACTTTTTACAACCTAGTTTAAATGAATACTAAATTAATTTCATTAGCCTACATATAGCTCTGTTTTTCTCTAAACTTCTTAGTGCTATTATCGTCATGTGAATTACATCTTCATATAATTCAGTTTTATAGTTATTACCTTATGCACTTGTCTTTAAATAAGGTAGGAGAAGAAAAGTTTTAAAGAACATAGTTTTCTCCCTGGGGCTTATCTGGACTTGGCTCTGAGCTGAGATCTGCACCTTGGACATGCTCAAGGATGAGACTAGCTCCTGTGCATAACGTTTCCATGATGAGAGGCCTTTGAGCATCTCTAGTGGTGCATGTAGAATTCATCACCTTTCCACCATTGCCTCCCTGTGATCTTTGCCTTGAGCAAGACCTCCCTCGAGTTGATGACAATAATTTCCCAGAATCATAGGGCATTGCACAAAGCCTCTGATGCATTCCACCTAATCAATGCTAGCAACAAACAATGGGGCAGCCCATTTTACAAATGAGGAAGGCTGTGGTCCTCACTCAGTCAGACAGCTAGTGAGTGACAGAACTAGGACTAGAGTTTGGAGACCCAGCCCTTATCCTCTCAAGCCTACCCCCAGGGAAGTGTAGGGCATACTCACTAGCTGAATGAAGAAAGCATATTCCCAGAGTAAGTTGTTTCTCATCTGAATCAGTTCTGAGCCCCAGAACCCTCATGCCTTTCCCCACTTTCTAGGCCACCCTGCTTAAAATGACCTCTCCTCTCACCTTTCCAATTTTATATTTCTCCTGAACACTTATCACTATCATACAATGTCGTCACACTGTCTGCCTATCTGCCCTCGTGCACCTTTCCTAAAGACAGATCATTACTTCAATATTATGCTTACTTTATTTATCCCCACTTAGCTTTATCCCCAAAAGATGACTGGTTAGTCAAAGACGGGTAAGATTCCTCAAGGGAGGAACAACCTAAGCCAGGCACAGCCACATGGGAGCCATGAGAGGAATCACATAGAGGACAAAAGGCATAGACCCCTTGCTTAAGGTTCTGGCAGCCTGCATGTGAAATGCCCTATTGATGTGATAATATCTGTTCACTGTGCATTCTTATCAGTAGGACTCAGCAGTGGAAGTTTCTTTCTCTTAAGAGGTGCATGCCAATACCTTCAGGTAATGGCAGCTTGCAAGCATGGGAGATTAGGCCCTGAGCTAAATTCTTGGGTGTGAGACTCACAGACCTTGGAAGCTACATTTATCTTTCCTTATGTGTAAGACAATAAAAGAAGCAGTCAGGCCCGATTCGGGGCTCTCAGCTCTCAGTCCACTAGGCTGAAGTCCCCTGGCCCCAACTGCATTTTTCTCTTATTTGTGTCTCTCTCTTTCTTAACCTTTCGCCGTCCCTTCTCCACTCCCACTGCTCTGTCGTGCTGGACTTGACAATACAATATATTTTCCAATTTAAAGAAACATACTTCTTGTCTTTCTCTGCCAATTCGAAGTTCAGCTCCACGAGGGCAGGGACTTTTGTCTGTTTAGTTCCTTGTATCCCCAGTGCCTACAACAGTGCCTGGACATAGTAAGTGCTCAATAAAGTTTGTGGAGTAAAAAAGTGAATGTTAAAACTCTTCTACTGGCTTTCTGTTACACTCAGAATAAAGCTAAACCCTTCTCTGCAGCCCACAGGGCTTTGTATGATCTCCCCCACTTCAACTCCATGCCCTCATCTCCCTTTACCTCCCTTCTCACTCATCCTGCTCTGGACACAGGGGCCTCCCTGCTGGTCCTTGAATAAATCCAGCTTATCCCTGCCTCAGGGCCTTTGCACCAGCTGTTCCCTCTGCCTTTCCCCCACACACATGTCTTTCTCTCACCTCCTCAGGTCACTGTTAAATGTCACCTCCTCATAGAGGCCCTCCCTAATCTTCCCTATTCTATCACCATGTTTTATTGTCTCCCCTACTTGAATGTCAATGCCACATTGGCAGAGATTTTTTTCCTTTTGTCATTGCTGTGTCTTCAGTGTCCAGAACAGTGCTTGGTACACAGTAGGTGCTCAATAAAAGAGTTCAGTGGGCCAGCCAAGTGGCACATTCGTTAAGAGCTGGTTTTGGGATGCCAGCAGCCCCAATTCGGATCCCACATATGAGGGCCAGTGACACTGCCCTCTACAGCTACGATGGTGAACAACAGCTCCACTTGGAGCTGAGCTGCTGTGAGTCCGGGCGATGGTGTAGGCTGCAGCCCCTGCTGCAGTGGGCTGCCATAGGGTACAGTGAGTGGCCGGCAACCAGCATGAGTGGCCGGCAGCCTCCGTGAGCTGCCAATAGCCACGGTGAGCGACCAGCCAAAGGCCGGCAACCAATCTGCCTCATCCGGGAAGAGCACAATGACGATACCAACATGGGCCAGTGAAGCAACGTCCTCCACAACTAGACTGAAGAACAAAAAGACAGCAACTTGTCTGTTCCCCTTCCCCGAATCCCCAACGCTGTTCCCCTCCCCCAATTCCCCAATTAAAAATAAATAAACAAACAAACAAACAAACAAATAAATAAATAAATAAATAAAAGAGCTCAGTGTGTCCCAGAGGTGCTGGGCCTTTTCTGTATCACTACCGCCCCCAGCAAGCCCCCACTTAGGTGGAAGCTCTGAGTCTTGGATGTTTTCAGGAGCTTGGGAAAACAGCCCTAAGGATACAAATATCCAAGCAGACAGGACCTGGTTAGGGGCTCATAGACTCCAAGGCCCCATAACCTCCCACCCCTTTTGGGCCACCCAAACTGCTCTCAGATTTAGGGACAAAGCCATAGGACCTTAGCTCCTTCTTGCTTGACTATCCCCACTACACTCCAGCATCTGGACTCCTCACCACCTACTCCACACACCCCAGAACACCCCTGTATTCATCTGTGCTGAGGTCCAACTGGGGTGATGTCCTGAATTATTAACTAGCTGTGTGATCTTGGAGAAGTCACTACTTTTTTCTTTGCCTTAGTTTCCCCAACTGTAAATGTGACCAACTGTGACCCAACTAGATTTTTATGGGGGTAAAGAGAAACAAATCTACATGAAGAACCCAGCAATGGTTTGACACAGAGTAACTGTTAGTATTTCTGAGTGCTCTTTACATATGAACAGAAAGGGTAACATGTATCCAGCGCCTTCTCAGCCCTCTACATGTATTTTCTCACTCATTTCACACTACAACCTCATGAGGTGGGTGCTTCATGAGGTGGGTACTTCTTTTCTCTGTTTCACAGGTGAAGAAACAGGCTCAGAGAGATTAAGAGACCAGACTGTGGGTGGGCAGAGCAGTCTCCTGCAGGTGACAGGGCCTCCACTTCTCATGCTGGGGTCATTGAGATGTTCCTCCTTCTAGGCCCCCAGCACTTGTTTCTGGAAGCTTGGGCTGCCTTGAGATCAGCGTTGGCAATTCAGTGACCGCCCCTCACTTAAGAAGCCTCTATTAAGTGCCTCATGTTTGCTGGACACTGAACTGGGCACTGGGAATGCCACAATGTACAAAACAGGCAAAATTGGTGGGGCCAAAATTTGAATGGGAAAAACAGGTAAATTGGTAGTGATTAAGCACTGGACAGACACTGGAGCAGGGTAAGGAGATGGAGTTTGGTAGTGATTTGGGGGTAAATCCTGCTATAGAGAGGGGTTCAGTAACAGCCTCACTAAGGAAGTGACAATGGAATAGACTTGAAAGAGGTGAGGTAGGAAGACATTTAGGGGAAGAGCATTCCAGGCAGAAGAAACAGCCTTTGCAAAAGCTCTGAGGCTGGCATGTGCCTGGTGTGTTTGTGTAGCAGTGAGGGGGCCAGTGTGGCTGCAGTACAATGAGGGAAGGGGTGAGTGGGAGGAGATGACATCAGGAGGTGACAGTCGGGTTGTGTAGGGCACAGTGGGCTAGTGTGAATGTAGCCCCATGTTCATCTTTGAGGCCCTGACCTGGGACTCGACTGGCCAGTTCTCCGCAGGGTCCAGCTCCCAGCAGGAGCCATTCAGGGTGATGGATGAATTAATGAATGATTCCTATTTCCTCCCTCAGTGAAGATACTTGAGTTTATTCACCTGTGGCAGAAGTCAAGGGGAAGCTGAGGTTGGGTTTGAAGCCCAGCTCCACCATTCCCTGGCCGTGGGAACCTCTCTGTGCCTCAGTTTTCTTATCTGTAAAATAAAGAAGTGCAGTCCCCACCTGGAGGGGTATGATGGGGACAGAATTCACAAAGTGAGTGCCCAGTCACATGGCCTTCAATATCACCAGGATGATCATTTCTCATCGCTTTTGTTGAAACTTAGATTCTCTATACAGCAGGCAGTGTGGTCCAGGCAATGGACTCAGGCCAATGTGGATTCAAATCCTCTGGCCCTTCATGTTCCCTCCCTGAGTCTCAGTTTCCTCATCTGTGAAACAGGGATGGTAACCCTAACTCCCTAAAACTATGTGGATGAAATGAGCTGAACACCCAATGAGAGTTGATTTCCCTCTCCCCTGACCCCTTTTGCTGGAGTTCCTGCAAATACACAATTTATATAAAAGTCACCAGCCCTCGGGGTTTACCAAGGTTATGGCCAAAACAATCTCAGGTTACCTCATGGTGGATGACACCTGTGGATACATGACACCATCGAAGGCCACAGTCCCAGTGGATTTACAGCAGCTCCTTGGGTATGTGGGGCCAGTCGTCATTTCAAAAGAGGAACCAGAAAAATCTGTGCAGTTCTTTACTCCACAGCACTTCAGCTGCAGAGAGGAAAATAAACACTTGAAGACTTCCTTTCAAATATTAAAGTAACAAAAACAGCAGAAATCAGTCACCATGGCTACTGTCTAGCACAGTCATAATATTCTAGGGCTTGTGCTGAATGCCTCCCTTGTCCCCGCCATCATGGCTCAGAGCTGTCTGTGGTCCCCATCTTACTTGGAGTAAAAGTTGAACTCCTCACCATCGACTACAAGGTTCTGCACGACCTACCCTGTCACCTCCAGGTCCTCATCTCCCCCCACTCTCACTCAGCTTTAGCCACACTTGTCCCCTTGCTGTTTCTCAAACACACAAAGCGAGTGCCAGCCTCAGGGCCTTTGGACAGGCTGTTCCCTCTTTTTGGAATGCTGTTCCTTCAAATATCTGCACAACTCCCTCCCTGACTTCATTCAGGTCTCTGTTTTCTTTTTCTTTTTTTTTTTTCAGGGCAGTGTCACTGGCCCTCGTATGTGGGACCGAACCGGGGCCGCTGGCTTCCCAAGCCAGCACTTAACCACCATGCCACTCAGCCAGCCCTCAGGTCTCTGTTTAAATGTCCCTCCTCAGTGAGGCCTTCCCGGACCCCTCATTCCAAATTAGCCACAACCCCTGAATCAATCAGTCTGGACTAAGTGATGCTACGTAACAAATAGCCCTTCAATCTCAGCCACTCATTTCCCTTCATACCACATTCCCCTCACAACTTAGTAGTAGACTGTTTATCAAATTCACTCAGGGATTCAGGCAGATGAAGCAGCCACCGTTTAGATGGTTCCACTATGGTCGTAATGTGAAAGAGAGCTCTGGGGGGCCCGACACCAGCAATTAATGTGGCCCGGAAGTGACACACATCATTTTTGCTCACAGCTGATTGGCCGGAACTCATCACATGACCTGCAACTAACTATATACAAGGGGACAGGCCAGGCCATTCTACTGTGTGCTGAAAATAGGTGACAAGCACTTAGGAGTCAACAAAACCCTCACGCTATGCATTTTCTCTGCCTTGTTTTTCCTCATAACACTTATCATCCCTGACACCAATGTTTACTTGATAGCTTCTTGTCCATCTTGCCATTCAAGTGTCAGCAACAGAATGGCAAGGATTTTATTTTGTGCACAGCTGTGCCCCCAGGGCCCTGAAAAGTGCCCAGAACATAGTACATGCTCATAAAAATTAGTTGAAGGGTTCTGTGAACGAATGAGAGATATTCTCTATTCTCTCAAGCTTGAAAAGCCAAAACTGCCCCCTCCCAAGCCTCTACATGACCCCAACCAATTCCTGGGCCCAAGACTCAGAAAAGAACAGGCCTTAGAGACCCTTAACTGCCTGCCCCAGGAGCTTAGATGACACATGGAAGTTGGTCCTGCTCCTTAAACACCAAGACTCAAGATGTAAATCTCACTATCTCACACCCATGCAGATGGCTATGATAAAAACAAACAAACAAACAAACAAACAAACAAACAAACAACCCCAGAAAACAAGCGTTGGCAAGAGTGTGGAGAAACTGGAACCCTTGTGCTTTGCTGGTGGGAATGTAAAATGGTGCAACCGCTGTGGAAAACAGTGTGGAAATTCCTCAAAAAACTAAGCAGAGAATTGCCATATGATCCAGCAAGCCCACTTCTGGGTATGTATCTAAAAGAACCAAGAGCAGGATCTCAAACACCTAAGCAGGATATATACACCCATGTTTATAGCAGCGTTATTCACAATCGCCAAAAGGCGGAAGCAACTTAGTGTTCATCGATGGATTAGTGGATAAAGAAAATGTGATCCTTTCAGACAATGGAACATTATTCAGCCTTAAAAAGGAAGGACAGGGCCAGCTGAGTGATGTGGTGTGCTCCAGGACCACTTCTTCAACGTCATTGAAACAGGAAACCATGAACATGTAAAATAGCAAGGTGCTTGCTTGCTATTTTGTGAGGCTGTTTGGTGAGGCTTCCTGGGGACAGAACAGAGAGGTGGGGGCTTCCCTTCGGCTTTCTTCACATTAGTTCCCTCCCCACAGCCTTGGGTGTGCACTGGAGAGTGACAAACTCAGGCTACCATCACCCCCGCGGGAGGGACTCGGGTGAGAGCATGGGTCTCCATCAGAGCGCATCATCTGGTCCTACTCATCACAAACGAGTTTGAATCATCTGCTCTTTCCAACAGCACACACACCAGCTACACTCCTCTCTTTTGGCTGTAACTCGATTAAAGACTTGAATGTCATCTTTAGCAACTGAATCTCTCTCCCTCTGCACAATAAAAAAGGGAGGCAAATTTAATTTTCTATTTTTTAAATAAAAGTCTAAATAAAAACATTTTCCACCGAAGAGGTGATATAGTCACATGGTTCAAAATTCATAAAACACAGAAGAGTAGACCATGAAAAGTCTCCCTCCCACCTTTTTCTCCCAGCCAACAAGTTCTTCCCACTCCACGACGACTGTCACTGTTTCCTGTGTCCCAAAAGAGATATTCTATGTGTGTCAAAGCAAAGTATATTCTATTATTTTTCCTCCTTGCTTCATACGACTTTATTGTTCTGCATCTGGCTATTCTCTCCAGGAGTAGCAATTGCTCTTGGTGCCCTCCTCGCATCCCAGTGGCCTTTGTCATTTTTGTGCCCACTGTGCCTTGCTTCCCACTGCTAGCAACTGATGGCTCTCTGTGGCCTCTCCACAACATGCGCTCTTGGAGCAGTGCTCAACCCATGACTGATGGAGGTGGTGGGTCAGCATCACAGTTCCCTTGTTCCTTGAGTGGAAAAATGGTGAGTGTTTGGAAATGTGTCCCAGATGTCTCCCAGCAGAACTGAGTCCATTTGCCCACATTGTCACCTTTTATGGACTGACTTCGCTTCCCTGCCTCATTTCCCTGTCCCCTACAGGGCCTTCTAAAGATCAGCTCTCGGGCTGGCCGAGTGGCGCGGTGGTTAAGCGCTGGCTTGGGAAGCCAGCGGCCCCGGTTCGGGTCCCACATGTGAGGGCCAGTGACACTGCCCTCAAAAAAAAAAAAAATCGGGGCCGGCCGAGTGGCGCATTGGTTAAGCGCTGGTTTTGGGATGCCAGCGGCCCCGGTTCAGATCCCACATGAGGGCCAGTGACACTGCCCTCTACAGCTAACAACAGCTCCACCTGGAGCTGGGCTGTGCGAACCCCGGTGATGGTGTGGGCTGCAGCCCCTGCTGCAGTGGTCTGCCATAGGCTACAGTGAGTGGCCCGCAGCCAGCGTGAGCGGCCAATAGCCGCGGTGAGCGACATCCAGAGGCCAGCGACCAATCTGCCTCATCCGGGAAGAGCGCAATGACGATACCAACAGTGAAGCAACATCCTCTGCAACTAAACTGAAGAACAAAAAGACAGCAACTTGTCTGTTCCCCTTCCCCAATTCCCCAACGCTGTTCCCCTCCGCCAATTCCCCAATAAAATCTTTAAAAAAAAAAAATCATTGAAGATCAGCTTTCAAATAAACCAGGAGCCTTCAAATTATTGTCTCAGAGTTGGCCTCTGGGGGGACGTGAATGAGGATCTCACTATGTCTTGAAAAATGCCCCCATCTTGTGCAGAGGCCCTTCTTGTTTCTTTTCACCTGCATCAGACTCCCTTGTGACGATTATTATAAATTAACTTCTCCCACTAGGCCCAGAGGGGTGGGGGGTGGGGGTGGGGAATCTTTTGCACATCTTGGTATGTATGTCATGCATCCGTTGAAGAGGCAAATCCTGGGGCTGGCCGAGTGGCTCAGTTGGTTAAGAGTTGTCTTAGAGCTCGTGTTCTGAGCAACAGAGCTCCAGTTCGATTCCCACATGGGCCAGTGAACGCTGCACCCTAGCTGAGCTGTCACTGAGCTGCCAACAGGTGGCAGGATGGCTCAGCTGGTATAACAACAAGATTGCCTGTTCAATGGTGGGCTATGCCCACCTGCAACCAAGACAGAACTCGGCACCTTGAGCTGAGCTGTCGCCCGGATGGCTCAAAGGATAGAGCATGTGCTCTTAACAACAAGGCTGCTGGTTCAACTCCAGCATGGGATGGTGGCTACGCCCACCAGCAACTAAGATAGAACACAGCACCTTGAGCTTAGAGGCCACGAGCTGCAGACAGAAAGCCAGATGGCGACTAGAACCCTCCACAATGAAGTCTGAAGAACAACAACTTGTCTGTTCCCCTTCCCCAATTCCCCAATACTGTTCCCCTCCCCCAATTCCTTGGATCATTTCTAAAAATGGAATGATTGGGCCAAAGTGTCCATCTTTGTCATTTTGATGGGTTTTGCTGTTTTCAACATAATTCAAAAGCCTTGACAACTTTTAGTTTTTCCCATTTCTTTTTATCACCCACCACCATATGCAGGAGAGACGGTCACAATAACTGAGCTAGTTTCTTGAGGCCTTGAGGGGAGAGCTGAGGTTTTTGGCTTTTCACCCCATCTCTGGAGGCCCAATATTCTGACCTAGTGGACTGGTGGTCTGGCCATCCGGGATCTCTGTTGAGCAGCCCAGAGCCTGAATGCCTCCCAGTGGGGGTGGGGGTGGGGGGAGCGTCCCTTGGTTCTGTTTATATCTCATGCAGAGGGAAGAAGCTGCACTGTACTTACAATTGGGAGGAAGGCAAGAACCACTGTGGTGATTGTGATTTCCACGATGAGAATGACAACCATGCATAAGAAGCACTGGGAGACACAGAGAGTGTGCAGGGGACTGGGAGCCTACTGGGAGTCCCTGCCGACCCCCACCCTCCACCCCCGCCATGTGACCTCCCCAGTTTGAAAGAACTCACACCCCCGTGTGGGGTAGGGGGGTGTTATTTTTTTTGATGTGTTGCTTTCCTGCATGTTGTCCAGGATGCCGGCAGTGGGGTATTCTTAGGAGCCGCTAGCTAGCTGGACCCCGATTTTACACTCAGCACTTTGTGTGACAGGGAGGCCAATGTGTGTCAGGGAGGCCTAAGTGGGGACCTCCAGCTGAAGTAAAAGCTGTGTGTACAGATGTAAGGGGGTTCAGGGGGCGGAGGGAAGGTGGGAAGGCCAGAACAGAGGCAGGAGGAGGAGAGGAGAAGCCTCAGACCCACCAATGTGGGGGAAGGGGTGATGAACTGAAGGGGAAAGGACAGGTTGGTGGGAGTCAGAAGGAAAATACCAACATTTGCTGACATTTCCAATAAATTCATTTGCACGGTGGAAAACAATGGGAAATTTGGCAGAGGGCAAGTCTTCAAGTTACCCATCAAGGAGAAACTGCTTTCTTCCCTGGGCCTTAGTTTCCCTATCTGTACAATGCAGTGATGGGACCAGTTTTGTGGAGCTTATTGAAGCCAGGTGGGGGCAAAGTAAGGTCAGCACCTGGCTTCCCTTTCATCTATTTCCATTTATGCCTATTATTATTGTTGTGGTTATTATTATTATTATTATTATTATTATTATTAAGACTGTTTAATAATTCAGGCTTTGAGTCACCAGACTGATCGATGACAGGGCTTATCAGGCCTTGTCACAGAGAGGCAGGAAAGCACAGCCCACAAGGATAAACTTGGGTGCAGGGCTTAGCAGTTGTGGGACCTCAGATGAATGGCTCATGTAACAGATTATGAGGATTAATGTTAATATCAATATTACTATCTCTCTGCCTCTGGGTGACTGAGATAACAAGGCTCAGCAATTCCTAGTGACTCTATCTTCAGAATCTATCCTGAATCTGCTAATTCTCACCTCCTCCACACCCCCACGGGGTCCAGCCTCCACCATCTCCCACTTGGACCAGCGCAGCCCCTCCCCTGTTCTCCCCATAGTCTGTCCCCCCCATGGCCACCAGAGGACACATGTGAGCACATGAGTCCCCCAAGTCCCTCCTCTGCTCTAGAACCTTCTGTGGCTCCCAACACCATCAAAAGGGCTTCGCTTTTATGAATGAGGTGTTGGAGGCTTTGGAGGGACAGATGGTGAAGGTAAAGTAGATAGGATTTGCCAATGGGTTGGATGTAGGGTTTGAGAGAGAGGACTCTAGGACCTGGCCAATGAATATTTGTTGAAGAAGTAACTAAAAAAAAAAACGAGAGGGGCCGGCTGAGTGGCTCAGTTGGTTAAGACCGTGACCTCTAAGCAACAGGGTCTCCAGTTCGATTCCCACATGGACCAATGAGCTGCACTCGAGCTGAGCTGCCTTGAGCACTGATGGGCGGCTGATGGTTCAATAGTTAGAGTGTGTGCTCTTAGCAACAGGATTGCCGGTTCAACTCCCACATGGGATGGTGCGCTGCGCCCACCTGCAACTAAGATTGAACAGAGCACCTTGAGCTGAGAGGCCATGATCTAGCTGGGTGGCCGGACGGTGACTGGACTTGGAGTTGAACTAGCTGTGCCCTCCACAACTAAGACTGAAGGACAGCAACTTGGCTGTTCCCCTTCCCTAATTCCCCAATGAAATCTGAAAGAAAGAAAGAAAGAAAGAAAGAAAGAAAGAAAGAAAGAAAGAAAGAAAGAAAGAAAGAAAGAAAGAAAGAAAAAGAAAGAAAGAAAGAAAGAAAGAAAGAAAGAAAGAAAGAAAGAAAGAAAGAAAGAAAGAAAGAAAGAAAGAAAAATGATAGAGCTTTAAGGGCGGGGGCAAGGTGCTTTTCATAATTGGACTTGTCTATGCTCTGGGAGATGATTAGAGTAAGGATCTCCCTGAAACCCCCAAATTGAAATAATTGGAGTTTTGTAGCGACAGAGTGGAGGAAGGAAAATAAACACACTGAAGACAGATTAAATTTAGGGTGGGATAATTCACTCAGGAAGTTTGTAAAGGAAATGGGAATAGGAAAGCTGGGAGCTGGATTTTGGGGAGATGTTTAGCCAAGACTTATGTAAGAATAAGAAATGTGAAACCTGCAACATGCTGCCTGCATGATAATGCTTGAAACTTCCATACCCCATGTACTTGAACATGCACTTGTGCATGTATAACAATTACAATGTTGTGTTAGTAGGGGACATACACATAGGCCAGTGGAAAGAGCAGTGTGCCCTGATCAGACTCATGCACAATGGAAACTTTTGGAAACAGAGGAGGGCTGGAGTGGACATTCAGTAAGGGGGACAGTATGTTACTGACTGGGGGAAAAAAATCATATCAGATTCCTACTTCACACCACACACATTATTAACTCCTGAAGGCTAAAGAGCTAAAAGTGAGAAAGTAGACCAAAACTATTGGAAGAAAACCTAGGAGAGTATAATTTATAATCTTGGGTAGGGAAGGAGTTCTATTTGAGACTTATCATGAAGGAAAAGGTGGATGTATTGATGACATCAACTGAGACACCATAAACACTGTAAAATAGGGGATAGAAGGAGTTTGCAGCATGTGCAATGAAGGACTCATACATGAGGGGGTAGTTTGGGGGCTTGCGTGCAGATCCAACTTACAAATAAGAGAGTGCCTCTGCTTTCTTTGGTTGCTCCACACCACCTGGCAAAGCCAAGCAGCACTATGATGCAGCCCATCACTGGACACAGGTAACTAACATGAAGCAGGTACGCAAAGGACAGCCTGAGGACCCTTGTGCGGACAGCACCTCTGAACTTGACATAGATGCTCAGGCCAATGAGGATCATGCCAGACATCTTTAGAACAGAAATCAGAAAGGGAAAACAGTCCGTTAGTTGTATTCAAATAGAACTCTCCTGGGGGAGGGAGGAGAGTGAAAGTCAGTAAAAACATTAGCAAAAACATTTTAAAAAATGACGATACCCGGGCTGGCTCAGTTGGTTAAGAGCTTGCTCAAGAGTGCGAGCTGAGCTCTGAGCAACGGCGGTTCAATGCCAGCCCAAGCTGAGTTGCCGTTGAGCTGCCAACAGGTGGCAGGATGGCTCAGCTTAAAAAAAAAAATGATGATACCTGTTGATGAGGATGTGGAGAAACATTTTCTTTTTTTTTTTTTTTTGTTTATTCTGAGAAACATTTTCATACATTGCTGACAAGCAGCAAACTCTTTTTGTGTGCATGGGCAGGAGGACCCTTGTAATTCATATTTAAAACCTTAAAGATTTTATATTAAAAAAACTTAACCTAGAAATTCCATCTAGATATTCAGCTTAAGGGAAATAGTCACATATTTACCTCAGTACTAGGATGCTCAGGGAGGTTCATTAAGGAGAAAACATCAAAAGGAACTGAAACAACCTGTTGCATCCAGCACGACTGAGTAGTGGGAGTGGAGAAGGGATGGCGAAAGGTTAAGAAAGAGAGACACAAATAAGAGCAAAATGCAATTGATGCCAGGGGACTCAAGCCTCATGGACTGAGCCCTGAATTGGGCCTGACTGTTCCTTCTATTGTCTCACACATAAGAAAAGATCAATATATCTTCAGCGGTCTGTGAGTCTCACACCAGAGAATTTAGCTCAGGGCCAAATCACCCATGCCTGCAGGCTGCCATTACGGAAGGTCCCATGGTGTTATAGTCATGCACCTCCTAAGAGACAGAAACTTCCTCTGCTGAAACTTACTGATAAGAATGCATGGAGGACAGATATGAACACATCAATAGGTCATTTCACATGCAGGCTGTCAGAATCTGAAACAAGAGGTCTACGCCTTTTTTCTCAACTCAGTGATTCCTCCTATGGCTCCCATGTGACTGTGCCTGTTTTAGGTTGTTCCTCCCTTGAGGAATCTTATCCGTCATTGACTAACCAGCCATCCTTTGGGGCCAAGTAGGGATCCATAGAGTAGGCATAATATTGAAGTAATGATCTGTCTTTATGGAAAGGTGCATGGGGCAGGCAGGCTATCGTGTGATGACAACAACCAATAAGACAGAGTAAGTAGGTAAATCATGGTATGGCCATGCAATGGGGACCCTAGACAGTTATTTCAAATGATGCTGTAAGACAGAGAGTGACATTTTTTTTCCCCCTGAAAATTCCCTTTGCAGGTTGTAAGTTCTCTGTTGAAATAAAAACTCTGCCAGTATAGCTCAAAAGCAGCTATACTCAATTTGTAATCAATTCTTTAAAAATTCACAAATACATTTTATCTCTCTATCTGGCTATAGTTTGCTGGCCCCTATTGTAGGATAATGTTTATTGATATGGAAAGATGTTTTTAATGCCTTTATATTAATATCTTTTTTAAAAAGTGGATTGCTGGCAGTCAGGCCCTTTGGTATTTGCCCAACAGAGTTGAAACTTATGTCCACAAAAAAACCTGCACATGAATGTTTCTAGCAGCTTTATTCATAACTGCCAAAACTTGGAAGCAACCAAGATGTCCTTCAGCAGGTGAATGGACAAATAAACTGTGGGACAGCCAGATGGTAGAATATCAGCACTAAAATGAAATGGCTATTGAGCCATGAAAAGACATGGAGGACATTTACAGCCATACTGCTAAGTGAAAGAAGCCAATCTGGAAAGGCTACACGGTGTATGAGTCTAAGTATATGACATTCTGGAAAAGTCAAAACTAGAGAGACAATAGAAGGATCAGCGGTTGCCAGGGATTTGCAGGGAGGGAGTGATGTGTAGGCGGAGCACAGAGGATTTTCAGGGCAGTGAAACTGCTCCATATGGTACTAAAATGGTAGATGTGTTGTCAAAAGCCATAGAACGTACACCACCGAGAGTGAACCCTAATGTAAACTATGGACCTTGGGTGATAATGACACGACAATGTAGGTTCATCAGTTGTAACATACACACAACTCTGGTGGGGATGTTGATAATGGGAGAGGCTGTTCACGTGTTGGGGCAGGAGGTAATTGGGAAATCTAGTTTCTGCTCAATGTTGCTGTGAAACTAAAATGTTATAAAAAATAAAGTCTACTCAAAGGGGTGGAAAGTTAAATTTTTTTTAAAGGGAAAAAAAATTAGACTGTAAAGTACTAGCACCCTATGTTTGCTTTGCTATTTTTAAAATGTATATAGAGGGCCGGCTGAGTGGTGCACTGGTTAAGAGCTGGTTTGGGATGCCAGCAGCCCCGGTTCGAATCCCACATATGAGGGCCAGTGACACTGCCCTCTACAGCTAACAACAGCTCCACCTGGAGCTGGGCTGCTGTGAGTCCCCGGAATGGATGGCATAGCTGCAGCCCCTGCTACAGTGAGCTGCCATAGGCTACAGTGAGCGGCTGGCAACCAGCGTGAGAGGCTGGCAGCCAGCGTGAGCTGCCAATAGCCATGGTGAGCGACCATCCAGAGGCCGGCGACCGATCTGCCTCACCTGGGAAGAGCGCAATGATGATACCAACATGGGCCAGTGACGCAACGTCCTCCGCAACTAGACTGAAGAACAAAGACAGCAACTTGTCTGTTCCCCTTCCCCGATTCCCCAATGCTGTTCCCCTCCCCTAATGCCCCAATAAAAATCTTAAAAAAAAAATGTATATAGAAAAGTCTGGAAAGATCTAATGATGATGATATTTATTGAGCCATGTTCCCATGATAGGCATAAGCCCTTTAAATGCACTGTCTCATTTAATTCCCATCAAAATGTTACAGGTAACAAGAGGAGCAGTGATATTTAATATCCCTTTCTTTCCTATTAGCCTATCCTTATACTGTTCTACTATAAAAACTGTTATTTCTTGACAATATGCATTTTGAGTTATTTTTATAGTAAGAAAAAAGTGTTTTGAAAAACTTAAAGGGCCAAGACAATGACTATTCCTTTCTGCTCTCCCCAAACAATTTCGTTTTCTGCAGGATTTGACTTAGAGCCAAACTCTCCCACCACTGGTTCCCCAGCTCACACTCTTCTGTGATTTTTACCAGCTCTAGGTCAATGGAGGCTATGCCTGTACCCAATGTGTCCTGCTGCTTATCATCTGCCCTACATCCCTCCTGCTTCCCTGGGGACTACAGTTCCGGATGCCAATGAATTTGGATCAACTTATTTCTGTCTTCGAGGGAGCCAGCTGTGGAGGAAGGGCTGTGAAGCCCAGGGGTCTGGGTTGTGACATACTTACAGCTAGGAAGCCATTGAGGAAAAATAACAGTCTCTTCAGGAAGAATAGGGAGTGTGCATTTCAGCCATGTCGGTCAGGCTGGAGGGGCCTGGCCATTTAAGTCAGCATCTTCCTAAACCTCTGGGTTACTGTTTCCTGAGATGGTAGAAGGCTGGGGAGGGTGGGTAGCACCAAAGCTGATTTGCTCTACCCCTCTCTCTCCTGGCTGCCTGATCATCTGCAGAGAAGGGGGCCCAGCTGTCACCCCTCTTCAGTCATAAGCCTTTATCACGTCACAATTGGATGCTGGAGCAAGGCTCCTGGTGCCAGGGAAGCAGGTGTCTCAAACTGTCCCCTGCTGGCTCCTCCAAATAGAACACACCAGGGGAGGAGAAAAGGCATGGTGTGCTGCCCTGATACCCCAGTGCCTTGTGGGCAGAGTACTCAGCACTGACTATCATGTGGTTGATGCCCTTCCCCCCAACTAGACTGGGGGCTCTAAGAGGGGTAGCAGCCTGGGCTGTCCTATTCATGGCTGTGTTCCCAAAGCCTAGTACACAGTAGGTGCTCAAGAAACCAATGTGGAATGAATGAATCAAGAGGCTCCATGACACAGGAAACTAACTACAAACCACCAGGGATCCAAAGACCCTGCCCACACATTAGCTCATTTGGCTCATCCTTCTCACAGGGCTCAGAGAGGCCAAGATAACAGCTTGAGGCCACATAAGAAGCAGGGTCAAGGCTGGACTTTGAAGCTTCACGAGTGTCATGAAGGTGGGAACCTGTGACACACCCTTCCACTTCAAGAACCAGTTCTTTTTCCATCCGGGACCTGCCCTGCCAAAGCTGGTGAAACGATTAAGCCCATGTGTCATGGATCACTAGGACTTTCTGGATGATAACAGAGGCATCGAGGGCATTTCAGGGCATAAAAATGTGCACTTGGACAGAGCTCCAGGCCCAGCTCTGGCAGCCCCTAGCCCACATTGTCTTCCTGCCTTCCACCCCATCCAGATCCATGTGACACCAACCCTGTGCCCTTTGTGTTCATTGCCCTGGGCTGGCCATGTGTCTTCCCAGGTCCTGGAGGGCTCAGGACTTTCAGAATCTTCTGTGACCCAGCTTAAAAGAAGAAAATAATTTACATTTGAATTAGTGTAATGAATGGTTGTCAAATCTGTAGCTTCTTGGAACATGCAGAACCAAGCAAGATGTTCATGGAAGAGGGACTGTCTCTTCCCTGGACCCTGGACCATGTTCACGGCTAGGAGTATGTCCCTCCACGTCTTTCTCTAAATGGCCATTTAAAATAAGGAGCCTCAGATTCAGGGGTTGAGGGCCTAAAAGTGGGGGGCGTAAAGGAGGGCAAGAAAACGGGGGGGGGGGTGAAAGGGAGCATGGGAAATGCAAAGTGCAAAGGAAGGTGGAGAAAAGGGTGACACAAAGGAGAGCGGAATGGAGACAGGGATGCAAATGAGGATGGGAAAAGAACGGGTGGATAAGGGAGGGGAGGATGGGAGGCAGAGGGTGGTGAGATGTAGGAGCACGGTGGAGCAACCCCGGTAATAACTGGAGAAGGGAGTATCCTGGGAGCGCTGGTTAATTAGGTGCTCCACTCCGTGGCCCCACCACTTCACTGCAAGGCAGCGACTGGGTACCTGCCTTGAGTGCCCCCTGGCGGCCATCAGCAGAAGCGCGATCCTACGTGTGTCGGACTTTGGTGTCTACTTGCTGTATACATCCATCCAATTGTACCTCGGTCCCCCAGACCGCCGCACAGCCCACCAGTGTGAGGAAATGGAGGGACAAGCCCTATCTGCCAAGTCCCCCCAATACACACGCATTAAATTGATGCGAAGAGACAGAATTGTGCAGGCATCTGACGAATTACTACAATTTGTCGAAAAACATTTGGCGGGCTTCCCGAGTGGCTCAGTTGGCTAAGAGTTGGCTTAAGAGTGTGAGCTCTGGGGCCGGCCAAGTGGCGCGGTGGTTAACAGCTGGCTTGGGATGCCAGCGGGCCCGGTTCGGATCCCACATATGAGGGCCAGTGACACTGCCCTCTAAAAAAAAAAAAAAATAGAGTCTGACCTCTGAGCAACAGAGCTGCCAGTTCGATTCCCACGTGGGCCAGTGACGCTGTGCCTGAGCTGAGCTGTCACTGAGCTACCAACAGGTGGCAGAATGTCTCAGCTGGTGTAATAACAAGATTGCCTGTTCAATGGTGGACGTAGCAACTAAGACTGAATTCAGCACCTTGAGCTGAGCTGCCACCCGGATGGCTCAGTAGATAGGGCGTGTGCTCTAAACAACAAGACTGCTGGTTTGACTCCCACATGGGATGGTGGCTACACCCACCTGCAACTAATATTGATCACAGCACCTTGAGCTTAGAGGCCATGAGCTGCCGTTGGGAAGCCAGATGGCGACTAGCACCCTCCACAATGAAGACTGAAGAACAACAACTTGTCTGTTCCCCTTCCCCAATTCCCTAACACTGTTCCCCTCCCCCAATTCCCCAATAAAATCTTTTAAAAAACAGAAAAAAAGAAAGACATTTGGCAAAAAAGCATGCAGAAAAACAGTGCAAATTGATCAGTGACAGTTTAAAGGTTCTGGAAAACAGTGAAAAGCTCCTCTTGAAGTGGCTCTACAGAGCCATTGGGAGGACATTCAAATGCCATTGTAGAAGTAACACAAGAATCACTCCACTATTTCCTTAACAACAGGGCATAGAGTGCATTGACATTGTCCCAATTTATTTTCCTATGCTTGGTCTCCTATATTTTAGGAGATTTTTTTCTTTTTTTAGATTTTATTGGGGAATTGGGGGAGGGAACAGCATTGGGGAATTGAAGGAGGGGAACAGACAAGTTGCTGCCCTTTTGTTCTTCAGTCTAGTTGTGGAGGGCATCACTTCACTGGCCCATGTTGGTATTGTGATCATTGCTCTCTTCCCGACTGAGGCAGATCAGTCACCGGCCATTGGACGGCCACTCATGGTGGCTCATGGTGGCTCACGGCAGCTCAAGCTGGCTGCTGGCCACTCACAGTAGCTTACAGCAGCCCAGTACAGCCCCACTGCAGCCTACACTGTTGTAGGCGACTCACGGCAGTCCAGTTCCAGGTCAAGCTGTTGTTCACCATCTTAGATGTACAGGGCACAGCATCACTGGACCATGTGGGATCCAAACCGGCAGCCCTGCTGATCAGAGCTTGCACTCCCAAGCCAACTCTCAACCAACGAGCCACTCAGTCAGCCCTGAATTGTACATTTTAAATGGCTAATTTAATGTTATGTGAATTTCATCTTTCTTTTTAAAGATTTTTATTGGGGAATTGTGGGAGGGGAACAGACAAGTTGCTGTCCATTTGTTCTTCAGTCTAGTTGTGGAGGACGTCACTTTACTGGCCCATGTTGGTATTATCATTGCCCTCTTCCCGGGTGAGGATCGGTCACTGGCCTCTGGACGGCCGCTCACAGCGGCTCTTAGCAGCTCACTCCGGCTGCTGACCGCTCACGCTGGCTGCCAGCTACTCACCATAGCTTATGGAAGCCCACTGCAGCAGGGGCTGCAGCCTACACCTTCGCCAGGACTCACACAGCCCAGCTCCAGGTGGAGCTGCTGTTCATCATCTTAGCTGTAGAGGGCAGTGTCACTGTCCTTCATATATGGGATCCAAACTGGGGCTGCTGGCGTCCCAAGCCAGCTTTTAACCAACATGCCACTCTGCTGGCCTGTGAATTTCATCTTAACAAAACAAAACAAAACAAAACAAAACAAAACAAAAGATCAGGGCCTGGCCTTCTCTGTAAAAGCAGAAACATTTTGATCTTTCCCAAATAACTGTAGACAGGTAGGGTTTGCGGGGGAATCCGTGAGGGAGGCCACATTGTCAGGGGGCTGGGCCCAACACTTGTTTGTTCAGATCCTTGTGTTCCCAATGAACTGGCCAAGTGACTTAAGCCATGGCACTCACCTGGCTGAGCCTCGATTTCTTTACCTGCCAAAAGGTCATAATGGTAGCATCTGCCTCCCAGGGTCATTGTAAGCCTTCTTAGATATCCTCCACGCAATGGACTTAGCGTGTGGGCTAGGCAATGCCAGCCAAAACTGTCATCTTTTTAAAATTGTGAATATCTTTCCTTGCCCTATTCTAACCATAGAATGAGTCTGGTGGTTTAGCTCCTGTCTTCGAAAGGAACAGATCCTCAAAAAGTTAAACACAGAATTACTGTATGATCCAGCAATTCCACTCCTACGTTATACACACAAAAAATTGAAAGCAGGGACACAGACCCATGTTCATATTGACAATAGCTACAAGGTGGAAATAACCCAAGTGCCTATCAATAAATGAGTGGATAAACAAAATGTAGCATATCTTTACAGTAGAATATTACTTAGCCTTAAAAAGAAGGAAATTCTGACACATGCTACAACATGGGTGAACTTTGAAAGTATGCTGTGTGAAATAAGCAAGCATATTAGTCAGCTAGGGCTGCCTTAGCAAAGTACCACAGGCTGAGTGGCTTAACAACGGAAATTTATTTTCTCACAGTTCCGGAGGCTAAAAGTCTGAGATCAAGGTGTTGGCAGACTTGGTTTCTCCTAAGGCCTCTCTCCTTGGCTTGCAGATGGCCGCCTTCTCCCAGTATCCTCACATGGTCTTCCCTCTGTGTGTCTCCTTTTCTTCTTCTTTTTAATTATTTTTTTAAACTTTATTGGGGAACAGTATGTTTTCCCAGGACCCATCAGCTCCAAGTCAAGTTGTTTTCCTTTAATCTTAGTTGTGGAGCGCACAGCTCAGCTCCAAGTCCAGTCACCATTTTTTTTCAATCTAGTTGTAGGGGGCGCAGCTCACGCTCTGACCAACTGGGCCACCCAGCATTCCTGTACCCTCTTCTTATAAGGACACAAGTCCTATTGGATTAGGACCCACCCCAATTACCTCATTTAACCTTAATTATCTCTTTAAAGGCCCTATAATCCAAATACTGTCATATTCTGAGGTGCTGGGGATGAGGACTTCAATGTATGAATTTAAAGGGGATACAATTGAGCCCATAACAGTCAGTCACAAAAGAACAAATGCTGCGTGACTCCACTTATATGAGGTCCCTAGAGTAGGCAAATGCCTAGACACATAAAGTAGAATGGTGGGTACAGGGGCTGGGGAAGAGGGGAGTGAGTGTTTAATGGGGAGAGAGTTTCAGTAGGGGAAGATGGAAAGAGTTCTGGAGATGGATGGTGGGGATGACTGCACAATAGTATGACTGCTGAATACCATTGAACTGGTCACTTAAAAATGGTAAATTTTATATCAACCAGACAACAAATAACAGGTGTTGGTGAAGATATGGAGAAAAGGGAAACCTCGTGCCCTGTTAGTAGGATTGTAAATTGGTGCAGCCACTATGATAAATGGTATGGAGTTGCCTTAAAAAATTAAAAATAGAACTACCTCATGACCCAGCAATTGCACTTCTGGGTATTTATCCCAAAAACTCTAATCCAAAATGATATATGCATCCCTGTGTTCATTGCAGTGTTATTTACAGTAGCCAAGATATGAAGCAACCTAAGAGCCCATTGATGGACAAATGGATAAAGAAGATGTGGTACATGTATGCAATGGAATATTACTCTGCCATAAAAAGAATGAAATCTTACCATTTATGACAACATGGAAGGAGCTAGAGGGTATTATGCTAAGTGAACTAAGTCAGACAGAGAAAGACAAATACCATATAATTTCACTTATATGTAGAATCTAAAAATTAAAACAAATGAATAAACAAAACAGAAACAAATACATAGATAAAGAGAACAAACTGATGGTTGCCAGAGGGGGAGGGGCAGGGGAAGGGTGAATAAGGTGAAAGGATTAAGAAGTACAAACTTCCAGTTATAAAACCAACAAATCTTGGGGATGTAATATATTGCACAGGGAATATCATCAATAATATCATAAAACTATGCACTATGACAGATGGTTACTAGACTTATCACAGCGATTGCTTTGTTGGATATATAAATGTTGACTAAACTATGTTGTACACCTGAAACTAATATAATATTGTACTTAACTATATTTTAAATTTAAAATATTGTCAACTTTATGTGTACCAGGAATAGAGGCCCCCTGGTGGTGGGAGGTGGAAATGACTGGGTTGAGCACACAGATCCGTATTGCAGCTCCTGTGGAATGTCATCTCCAGCGCCTGTCACCTCGGGCAGTGGAGTGGGTGTAATATTGCCCCAAACGCTAAAATCCATGTCCACCTGGAGCCTCAGAACGTGACCTTATTTGGTAATAGGATCATTGCGGATGCAATTAGTTTGGGATCTCCAGATGACATGACATCAGTTTGGATTTAGGGTGGGTTTAGGTCCTACACTCAATGGGCCTTGGAGGTTCAATGTTTTGGAAAAATGATCCCAAGGTGTTGCTAAGAGGGTGTGGCAGGTTCCAAAGCTGTGCATTCAGAAGAATCCCAACTTTGAAAAATTAGCCCAGACACCTGTTCTGTAGAGAACAATGACCAAAAAGGAATCCACAAAAATGCCGTATTGGTGGGCATTTGGGCAACGGTGTTTTTTTTTTATGCAGTCTTTTCTGAAAATGTTCACAAATTGTCTCTAATAAGCATGTATTCCTTTGGCAATCAGAAAAAAATGTTAAGAACATGGAGGGATGTTATGATTGTCAAAGGGACCCGGGGATCAAAGGATCCAAGGCGCTGAATGAGTGTCTTCAGCCAGGACCTCTGCATTCTTGGCAAGGTTTTTTCTCCATCTCAGGGGATGTTCCTTGCTGAGCCTGGTGGGGATACTGAAAGCCGCGATCTCATCTGGGACTATGCAAGTGAGAGAGAATTTACAGAAACAAAAACCAGCTCTGACCTGAAACTTAGCCAGGACTCAGGGTCACGGGAAACAATCCCACCCAGCACAGGAATTTCTTCCACAGGCTGCGTTCAGATTGTTTTCTGTGGTTCTCTCTTAAAAGATCTGAGAGTTGGGCCGGCCAAGTGCCGTGTTGGTTGGGAGCTGGCTTGGGATGCCGGTGGCCCCGATTCGGATCCCACATGTGAGGGCCGGTGACACAGCCCTCAAAAAAAATAAAATAAAAAGATCTGAGAGTTGGTGTACGCCTTTCTTGGAGCCTTTACTCCATGCCAGGCACTTAACAGTCTGGAACCTTCCTTCTCATCCTTGGAGGTAGGTGGGTACCCAATTTACAGACAGAGAACCAGAGGCATGATGGGGAAAGCCTCGTGCCCCAGGACACACTACTGAGATCTAAAGGCTGGCCTTCTGAGTCCAAAGTCAGGACTTCGTTCTGACGGGTGGCGTCTGCCCATTCACTAATTCAGCCAGCAAGCATCCATTGAGTGCCTAGTATGCCAACCATTGTGCATAAACAAGAATGACACAAGGTCTGCCATCCCAAACTCAGATATTTTGGGGACCCAGATATGTAAACAGACAATTACAATATTGGCTTCTTTCTGAGAACATCAGGTGATGGGGATCTCACCATCTGACAAATCAACGTGGTTCATTATTGATGGGCTCCAGTCTGACTCCCTCATTTGTTGGACTGGCAAGTGCTCAGGCCTCTGTGAGGCCAAGGGCCTCTGAGCCCGCAGCTGTTCCATTTGGAAGTCCAGCCTTAGATCTGCCTCCCTATCCCCTGCTTGGCCAGGCTTCGAGTCTGTCAGAGGTAACCTCTGACTCTTCACTCTTGGTCTTTCTGACACCAGAAGACCCTCAAGGCATCACCAGACTCCTTTTAATGTGTTTAATGCATTGGGTTTTTTTGGGGGTTTTTTTTTGAGGGCAGTGTCACTGGTCCTCAAATGTGGGACCGAATCGGGGAATGTGTTTAATGCAGACAGATGGAGCAGCTGGCACCAATATCCAGCTTCCATTATTTAAAAACAAAATGAAGTCTGACCATTTTTCATCACAAAAGTAGCCTGGGCTATGAGTCCACTTATATGAAATACTTAGAATAGGCAAGCTTATAAAGACAGAGGTAAACCACAGGTTACCAAGGGTAAGGGAGAAAGTTATTGCTAAATGGGTACAGAATTTCTGCTTGGAGCAATGAAAAACCTTGGAAATTGTGGTGCTGTTTGCACAACCCTGTGACTATAACTAATGCCACTGAAAATTGAACAATTAAAAATAATGAAAATGGCAAATTTTATATTATACATATCTTGCCACAATTTTAAAAAACATGAAAAGTAATCTATGCTTAGTCTTAAAACATTCAAACATTGCAAAAATTAATAGCAATCTAGAGAGCCTCCCTTTTAATCTCACATATTTCTCCAGATTTTTCTACTTTATATTAACCTTTATAGCATTACGACCTTAAACGACCTGGGTCCTCTCAAGGTCACCCTGCCCCACAATGTTGAGGATTCCTATCCGCTTCAGTACCTGGTACACAGTAGGAGCACAATAAAGACCCATTGACTCCTTATTCAAACTTCATTGAAATGAGAAAACCCTTGTGTCTGGAATCTATAGATCTGGGTGCAGCTCTGTCTCTGCCCCTCACTGGCTGTGGGACCCTGATCCATTGCTTCACCTCAGTATACCTGAATCTTACCTGTAAAATGGGCTTAAGCAGTGTTTTCACATGAAAATGTGGTAAAATTGATAGCCTCATATGCTGCTGGTGAGAATATACAATGGGACAGCCACTTTGGGAAACAGGCTAGCAGTTCCTCAAAAGGCTAAATATAGAATTACTGTATGACCCTCTAGATCAGGGATTAGCAAACTTTTGAGACAGAAGAGCCGCCAGGAGTCAGCAAATTGCGGCTCGCAAACTGTGGCTCCGAAGTAAAATTGAAACTGAAAATAAAACTATCATAGTTTCAGGGCTGGCTGAGTGGCTCAGTTGGTTAAGAGCTTGCTCAAAAATGCGAGCTGAGGGCCGGCCGAGTGGCGCATTGGTTAAGCGCTGGTTTTGGGATGCCAGCGGCCCCGGTTCGGATCCCACATGAGGGCCAGTGACACTGCCCTCTACAGCTAACAACAGCTCCACCTGGAGCTGGGCTGTGCGAGCCCCGGTGATGGTGTGGGCTGCAGCCCCTGCTGCAGTGGGCTGCCATAGGCTGCAGTGAGTGGCCCACAACCAGCGTGAGCGGCTGGCAGCCAGCGTGAGCTGCCAATAGCCGCGATGAGCGACATCCAGAGGCCAGCGACCGATCTGCCTCATCCGGGAAGAGCAATGACGATACCAACAGTGAAGCAACATCCTCCGCAACTAAAACTGAAGAACAAGAAGACGGCAACTTGTCTATTCCCCTTCCCCGATTCCCCAACGCTGTTCCCCTCCACCAATTCCCCAATAAAATCTTTAAAAAAAAAAAAAAAAAAAAAATTGCGAGCTGAGCTCTGAGCAACAGCAGTTCGATGCCAGCCTGAGCTGAGTTGCCATTGAGCTGCCAATAGGTGGCAGGATAGCTCAGCTGAAAAAAAAAAAACTATCATAGTTTCACTTATAAAATTTTTAAAGGATATTATTCACATAATGGGGATTATGTAAAAATATATTTATAGCTCTCGAATAATTTTTTAAATTGTCGTGAGGGACAGGATTGGGTCTTCCAGGGGTTGGCAAACTTTTGAGATAGAACGTACCCAAAAGCCACATGTGGTTCACAAGCCGCAGTTTGCCGACTCCTGCTTTAGATAGCCACCCAAGAAGAATGTAAAAACACACGCACGCTAGTCCTTGTGCTTGAATAGTCAGAGTGGCACTATTCGCAATAGTCAAAAGGTAGAAAGAGAGCCCAAATGTTCCTTCACAGATGAATGGGTAAGCAAATTGTGGTCTATCCATACAGTGGAATATTATTCAGTCAAAATCAGGAATGAAGTTCTGACATAGGCTACAGGGAGAATGAACCGTGAACACATTTCACTCAGTGAAAGAAGCCAGATGCAAAAGACCACATATTGGATTATTCCAGTCATATGAAAGCCCAGGTTATTGGGGACAAGAGACAGGGGATGGGAAGTGAGAGCTAAAGGGTGCAGTGTTGTTTTTTGCAGGTGATAAAAATGTTTTATAATGGCCCTTGATGGAGGTTGCATGTATCTGTGAACATACTAAAAACGATTGAATTGTATACTTTATTTATTTATTTATTTTCTTGAGGGCAGTGTCACCGGCCCTCATATGTGGGACCCGAACCGGGGCCGCTGGCTTCTGAAGCCAGCGCTTAACCACTGCGCCACTCAGCCGGCCCTGAGTTGTATACTTTTTTTTTTTTTAAGATTTTATTGGGAAATTGGCGGAGGGGAACAGCATTGGGGAATCGGGGAAGGGGAACAGACAAGTTGTCTTTTTGTTCTTCAGTTTAGTTGCGGAGGATGTTGCTTCACTGTTGGTATCCTCATTGAGCTCTTCCCGGATGAGGCAGATTGGTCGCTGGCCTCTGGATGTAGCTCACCGCGGCTATTGGCAGCTCATGCTGGCTGCCAGCCGCTCACGCTGGCTGCGGGCCACTCACTGTAGCCTATGGCAGCCCACTGCAGCAGGGGCTGCAGCCCACACCATCACCGGGGCTCGCACAGCCCAGCTCCAGGTGGAGCTGTTGTTAGCTGTAGAGGGCAGTGTCACTGGCCCTCATGTGGGTATCCGAACCGGGGCCGCTGGCATCCCAAAACCAGCGCTTAACCAATGCGCCACTCGGCCGGCCCTGAGTTGTATACTTTAAATGAGACATTATATGATATGTGAAGTATATCTCAATAGAGCTATTTTTTTAAAAAAATAGATTTTGCTTTTGAGCTGGGGTTAAGGAGAAGCTGCTGGCCGAGGGAGGCCCTAGGTCAGCTGTCTAGCCATGTAAGTAAACTGAAAGACTGAAGAGGGAGGAGACCCAGGAGAGCACAGTGCCCACAGCTCAGCCCAGAAGGCTGAGGTCAGGTCAGTCCAGCCACGAACTAGTAACCATTTCCTTTGTGGCCTTAAAGAAATGGACTGTGATCTTACGTTGTAGACTAAAACCACAGAGGAGGTTCCCTTTGTGGGATCTCCCGTCCCACATCGGAAGATTTTCCTCATGGGTTTTTGGAGCAAGCACAGTGGGTTCCTCCTGGCCTTAACCGTTCCGGAAACCCCCTCTTCTCTCTGCATCGCTGGATCTGGCCTGTTAATTACAGTCCCCTGAGACACTCTGCTTTACCCAAGCCACTTTCTGGACCCTGGGATGACTTTGCCTTCATTTGACTCATTTTACCTTAATTTCCTCTTTAAAGATCTTATCTCCAAATATAGTTCCATTCTGAGGTCCTGGGGGGGCGGGTAGGGCTTTAACACATGAATTGGGGCGTGGGGGGAGGAGGTGGTGGGCTGGCAGAATTCAGTCTCTAAAAGGAAGTGAGACCAGGAAGGGAAGGCAGGTAGTAAAGCGGGTTTTAGGGCTGGTTAGCCCTCTTTCTAGGAGACAGCACTTAGGACAAGCCCCTGCAGGCAATGGAGCTGGGGAATTATCCAGCAGCACTGCTCCCTCCAGTGCTGTCAGCCACTGGCTGAGGGCTGCTTTCAGGAGGTATTAATCCTTAGGCACTTCTCCCCTGCTCTGTGCAGCCTCCAGAGAAAACTGTCTGACAAAGGCAACTGGATGTTGGAGCAGAGCCTGTGAAGATCTCAATGGCAAAGTTCACGTCTACCAAACTTCTATTCATCCCTCAGCTTTCAGGATCACCTGCACAGATAGCCTTCTTTGACTTCCCCGCCCTTTTTATATATACTCTTTAAACCCAGGCCTGTCTGACCCCAGAATTTGAGTGCTTAATCCTGTGCCACAGTTGCCCTGAAGGTCACATCAGAGGATAAATGACCACTTCTCTGAATCTTGGTTTTCTCATCTGTAAAATGGAGTGGGCTGAGCCTGGCCTGGAGCTGCCTGGGTAGGATCCCCGGTCAATCCTTCTACTTCACAGGGTCCCTCCTCTGCCTTGGGGGAGACACAAACAGGATGGTTAAAAGCACAAGGCTGGATTCACATAGTGCTTGTTTCAAATCCCAGCGGTTCAAATCTCAACTCTGCCACTTACCTGCTATCTGGCTTTAAAAAGGCGACTTTACCTCTCTGAGCCTTAGATTGATTTATTGAGCAATTATTATGGAAGGCTCTTTTCTAGAATAGGGAACACAGGCATAAGCAAAGCAGACAAGCATCTCTTCCCACCTGGAGCTGACATCTTCCTGGTTGTGGTGGTGTTAAGGGTGGGAGGTGGGAAGGAGATGGGGTGAGGAGGAGACGATAAACAGATGTGTAATATAATCTGAAATGTCAATGGAAAGATGCGTCATAAAGAAAAATAAAGCACCATCTTCTACTGGGTGGTCAGGGACATGGCCTTTGAACAGAGACCTAAAAGAGAAATGAGGAAGGAGCCCTGTGCATACCTGAGGGAAGCGCATTCTAGGCAGAGGGAACAGGAAGTGTAAAAGCCCTGAGCTGAATGGTGTGTGGAACAAGGAGGCTGGTGTGGCTGGAGCTGAGTGAGGGGGAGAATGGAAGAGGGGAAGGCAGGGAGGTAACAGGGCACGTTGTATAGGGCCTTGTTGACCATGGGGAAGACTTGGGCTTTTATCCCCAAGGTGGGAGCCATGGAGGGTTCTGAGCAAAAGAGGGATGTGTTCTGATTCAGGTGCTCACAGGTGCCCTCTGGCTGCTGAGTGTGGGAGGTGAGGGCAGGAGCCTGGGGACCAGGGCGGAGGTGACTGCACAGAAAGCAAGTGAGTGATGAAAGCGGCTTGCCCAAGGTGGGGGGCTGAGAAAGAGGAGAGAAGTGTTCAGATTCTGGCTAGATTCGAAGGGCGGAATCGACAGGCTTAGCACTGGGCTGTCTGTAGCCAGGCAGGGGTATTTCTTGTACCTGATACATGATCAGTTATAGATGCTGTCGTCTCTTGCCCCCCTCCTGGCTAAGGGAAGCTTTGAATCACATTATTACAAATTCATTTGCTTTCATCCAGCACACCCAGGGCAATGCAGGGCATTATCCTGTTCATTTTGGCCAATGCTATAAAGTGGTCTATTTAAATCTGCATGTCCCTGATCATGGGTGAGTGGGTATCTCTTTGAATGCTTTGCACCTTCCTTTTTTAAAAAACCACTTTATTAAGGTATGATTGACATACATGAAACTGTACATATTTAATGTATACAATACAATGAGTTTGGTGGGCTCATCTTTTGTGAGTTAACTGTTCCTGTTCTTGACACATTTTCTATATAGGGGTGGAGGGCTGTCCTGTTCTAGTTGAGTTGCAGAAGTTCCTCAAGCCTTGGTTGGTTTCAGACCTTGCAAATGTTATCTCCCATAAAACAGGCAACTGGAGGGCACTTCCAATTAAACACAAGTCCTATCTCTTTTGCCTCTGAGTCTGTCTCAAGTCTGCCCACTTCTCTCCACCATGACCCCCCAATTTTGTTCCTTTAGGCTGCCACCATCTTGTCCTTGACACCTCCAGTCTTTCCCATTCCAAGTTACGCTCCACTTTAGATTCAGGGCAACCTATCTAAAACAAGATTTAGAGAGTCTGGCTGCATCCCTCTCCTGCTCCAAATCTTCCCATGGCTCCCCACTGCCCTTGCAATAAAGTCTGGTCAGATCCCACTAACTTTTCCAGTTTCCTTTCTCTCCAGTTTTCATCTCAAAAATGGATTAATTACACACACACACACACACACACACACACACACACACACACACACACACACTCTATACACCAGTCAAATAAATGCCACCGGTTTCCTGAATGCCTCTCCTCCAGGCCTCAGCTCATGCTGTTCCCACTGCCTGGAAGGCCCTCCACCTACCTGACTCCAGCATAGCCTTTAGGTCTCAGCTTAGATGGTCTCTCCTCTGAAAAGCCCTCTGGCTGGGTCAGACATTGCCACAGGGCTCCTGCAGTACATAGGATTCCCCCCATGACAGCCCTGATTACTGGGTCACCATCGCCCAAACTACTGTCCTAACTCCAAAACACTCCCCAAATTTCCTCATGCTGCCCCTTTGCAGTCAGCCCCTCCTCACCCAGCCTAGGCAAGCAGGGCTCTGCTCTCCCACACTGCAGTTTTGTCTTCCTGAGAATATAAATGGAATTATACAATATGTAGCCTTTTGAGTCTGGCCTCTTTCACTGCAGCATTTGAGCATAAAGATTTGTTGCCTGTATCAATAGTGTGTTCCATTTTGTTACTGAAGAATATTCCATTGTACAGATGGACCTGAGTTTGTTTTACATTCACCCATTGAAAGACAATTGGGTTGTTTACAACTATTGGTGAGTATGAATCAAGCTGCTATAAACATTCCCGTACAGACCTGTATGAAAAGGTATATCTTCATTTCTAAGTATGTAGCAGTGGGATTTCTGAGTGTTTCATGTTTTAAGAACCACCAAGGGCCGGCCGAGGGGTGCATTGGTTAAGAGCTGGTTTGGGGATGCCAACAGCTCTGGTTCGGATCCCACATATGAGGGCCAGTGACACTGCCCTCTACAGCTAACAACAGCTCCACCTGGAGCTGGGCTGCGAGCCCCGGTGACGGTGTAGGCTGCAGCCCCTGCTGCAATGGGCTGCCATAGGCTACAGTGAGTGGCCGGCAGCCAGCATGAGCTGCCAACAACCGCGGTGAGCGACATCCAGAGGCTGGTGACTGATCTGCCTCATCTGGGAAGAGCGCAATGATGATACCAACATGGGCCAGTGAAGCAACATCCTCCGCAACTAGACTGAAGAACTAAAAGACAGAAACTTGTCTGTTCCCCTTCCCCAATTCCCCAACGCTGTTCCCCTCACCCAATTCCCCAATAAAATCTTTAAAAAAAAAAAAAAAAAAGAACCACCAAAATTTTCCAGAGCCACTGTATCACTTTGCATTCTCACCAGCAGCATCAGAGTGATCCAGTTTCTCCACATCCTGTAGCACTTGATATTATGGGTATTTTTAGTTTAGCTGTTCTAATAGGTGTGAAACAAAAGTGTCTTAAGGCTGATATTATGAGCTGAAATGCAGGATTTGAACCCAAGCATCTGAGCTTCAATCTGCTGCATGGTGCTCCCTTCTTTTCTTGGCAGAGTCATTTTCTAGAGGTAAAGGAAGTAGCCGGGCTGGGGAAACTTGGTCCATCGAGAAGACAGAATTTTGTGGAAGTCGCTGCTGCCTGCTCTAAAAGGTTGTGCTAAGGAGGGAATGCTACAGGCAGGAGGGCAGGACTTTGGTGCAAGATGTGGCTCTGGGTTCAAAGCCAAACTCTACCAACTGGGTGGCCTGAGTTCTGCTGAGCCCTCGTTGTGTCATCTGATGAATGCATCTTGGAAGACCCATCTCACAGGCACAGTGTCCCCTGGAGCCCTGGCCAGTCAGCAAGAAAGTTCCTGCAAAGTTTGCCTTAGCTCTTCACAGTCGACTCACACATATGCTTCGGTGGTGGAAGAAGTGGCACAGAGAACTCAGATGGAGAAACAGTCATTATAGGGGCCAGTCCAAGGGGAGCTGGCTAGGCTGAGGGCTCTGAGGTTGGAGCAGCTGGCGTGGCCTCACTTTCTCCAACCACCAAAGGAATCGAGAATATAAGGCTGTATTGCAGCTTGAATAATGATGGATATGATGTAAAAGTGTCCCTTCCTGGAATATTATTCAGCAAGAAAAGGGAAATGAGGTCTCAAGTCATGAAAAAACATGCAGGAACTTTATGCATATTGCTAAGTGAAAGAAGCCAATCTGAAAAGGCCATATACTGTATGATTTCAACCACCTCATATTCTAGAAAAGGCAAAACTGTAGAGACAGTAAAAAGATCAGTGGTCTCAAGGGATTGGGGGAGGGAGGAAAGGATGACTAGGAGGAGCACAGAGGATTTTTAGGGCAGTGCGATATTCTAATGGGACACATGTCATTATATATTTGCCCAAACCCACAGAATGTACAGCACTGTATCAATTTTGGTTTATCAGTTGTCATAAATGTACCTCACTCAAGCAAGATGCTAATGATAGATGAAACTATATGGGGTGGGGGAGGAATATATGGGAACTTTCTGTATTATCTGCTCAATTTTCTATAAACTAAAACCTCTCAAAAAATCGAAGTCCATTCATTTAAAAAAGAAAAATGTTTCTTCTGCCCTCTACCCCAGCCACACCAACCTCTTGGAATACTTTGAAGAGAGTACCTAGAAAATCAAGTAACTATGTATGTATACATTTTTCCCTAATATTTTACAAAAAAGATGGCTTCCTGTACACCCTGTTTTGCACCATGTTTTTCTCATTCCAATCCATTCCATACACACTGCATATATGTTGTTCTCATCGTTTCTTTTATTTAAATACAAGACTCATTCTTTTTCACAGCTGCATAGTATTCCATTATAGAGAGAGAGAGAATGGAGCCAGCCCTATGTGGATAGTCATTACTGTTCTTGGCTGTTTAGTCAACACTGCCACAATTATCCTCATCATTTTCTATGTAAAGTCTAGATAGAAGTGGGCTTTCTGAGTCATAGGGCTCATGGGTTTGTAACTGAAACATCCAGCTGATTTGTCTTCCGTTTGACATTTACTTAAGGACACCTGTGCCAGTGACAGACATGAGAATTGGATCTTCCTGAAATAAACCAGAGGGTTTCCCTGCCTTGGCCTTCTACTGCTTCCACTACCCACTGGGTTATTCCCAGGTCCCCAGTGGGAGGCCTTCCACCACCCTTGAGTCTCACCCTTTTATCCCTGCCCCCTGATGTGGGGGACTTCTCCTTCTCCTCTTGATCTTGCCTCGCAAATCCCTCTGCCTAAGACTCCCTCCCTTTCTGGTTCTGCCTGGCTGACACCCACTTGGATTTTAGGCCACAACACTGACATCACCTCCTTCCAGAACCCCCCCCCTGCCATGCCTGACATACAGCAGGTGCTCAATAAATACTGGTGGAATGAATGAAGGAAAGAGGCAGGAAAGGGGAGGGGACAGGCTGATAGATGAGGGGATCTGTAGGCCATAGGGAGGGGTGTGTCTCTCTCCGAGGGCAATGGGGAGCCACAGCAGGCTTTATGCAGGGAAGAGGCATGATGGAAAATTTCATTTATTTACAGGCACATCTTTTTGTGCCATGGGCCATTAACAGTAGAAGTTTGTAAGTACATACAATAAAACATATTGATGGTAAAGGAAATCCATTACAAACTTTTTCAAAAAATTTTTTTGGAGAACAGTGTGTTTTTCCAGGACCCGTCGGCTCCAAGTCAAGTCATTGTTTCAATCTAGTTGTGGAGGGCGCAGCTCAGTGGCCCATGTGGAAATCAAACTGGCAACCTTGTTGTTCAGAGCACACTCTCTAACCAACTAAGCCACCCAGCTACCCCAAATATGTTTTAATTGTAATGAAATTGCGCATCTTTCTAAACACACTAAATATGAGGCTGAGTGTCAGGTTAAGTGAGTGTTATCATTAGAAGCAGGGCAAGCGTGAATGATGAAAGTTTTTCTCCTCTAATTTCATGGACCTCCTTGAATTCTATTTGCAGACCTCTTATGTGACTGGGGACCCTCATGAAAACTCCCCAGATTTTAGGATGTGATAAGA
Source organism: Aselliscus stoliczkanus (assembly GCA_033961575.1). NCBI lineage: Eukaryota > Metazoa > Chordata > Mammalia > Chiroptera > Hipposideridae > Aselliscus > Aselliscus stoliczkanus. The sequence goes on along the minus strand of CM066735.1, from coordinate 9,297,433 downwards.
AGACCGGAAAATGAGAAAAACTAGACAGAAGTATCACCAAGAGAGATAAGGAGTGATTTCCAGAGACAATGGATTAGCATCCAGGCAGACAAGCTTCCAGTGGCTGGGCCATCTGTTCAAAGACAAACAGGAAGCCTGAGGCCTGCCTCTGTGGCCTCTCTGGGTTCGGCATTTGTCTTTATGATTTAAACTCCCAAAGGCAGGACATCCCCAGCTAGCTTCTAGCTTCCTTCCCTAGCAAGGAAAACAAGGCAGGGATGGCCGAGTGGCGCAGTGGTTAAGCGCTTGCTTGGGAAGCCGGCGGCCCAGGTTCGGGTCCCGCATGTGAGGGCCAGTGGCACTGCCCTCAAAAAAAAAAAAAAAGAAAAAGAAAAACAAGGCAGCATCTCCCTAGATTCTGTGTCTCCTGGGCTCTGTGCTCTCTTGACAACACCTCTTGGTCCCCCATCTCAGAGAGTACCATCCATATTTCACAGATGAGGAAACTGAGGCCCGGAATGGCTTCAGTTCATCCCACTTGGCTGTGGCTGTCAGGATTGGTATCCAGGTCTCTTTGGACTCCAAGTCCTGCCTGTGACTGTTCCTACTCTGAGTTCGCCACTGACAGCAAGACACCTATTCATTCATTTATTCATCAGGTGATTCACCAAGTTGCCAAAATGCATCTGAAGGACCAGGGGAGAGGTTTTCCTGAACATAACAGACCCAGTTTAAGTCCTACGACTCAGATGTTATGTGATTTTAGGCCAGTAGCTGCTCCTCTCTCAGCCTCAATTTCCCACACTGATAGGTTATAATCTGGGGTGATGACTCCACCTGCCGAGTGAGTTGGAACCTGGCCACAGCAGATGTTCAGGAAATACTTGTTGAACGAATGTCCCTTGCACCTCCCTCCCCTCACCCTGCCTTACCTGCTTACTTCCAGAACTCACCTCTCCTTGTGATGAGGGGGTTTCCTGCCTGTGGGCAGGAGAACTGGGTGCAGGCAAGTGCCCTGGGATGGCTGGTCCTGCTATTTCTGCTGTGGGCACCAGGGAGCAGTGGGCACTGACATTCCACTCCCCTCACTGCTGCCACTTGCCTCCAGCACCCCTCAGTTTAGGAAGCCGAGGAATTGATCCCTCTGTTATCAGGCTGGGTTCTCCCATCACACTGATGGTGGAAATGGGAGGCAGCAGGGGATAAGGAGGCATCAGGGTCCTCTGGTCACTGGACCCTTCCCACTCTGCCTCATTCACTCTTTTATTGAGCACCTACTGTATTCATAGCCCTCTGCTTGGCATGGGATACAACAGCAAATAAGATAAAATTCCTTGCTCTGATTGAGCTGACATCTGACTAGGGAAACGAAACCAGACAGTTACGAGAGTGGTCAGGGTTGTAATGGGGAAACCCAAGTGTTGGTCGGGGGAGCCCAGAAGAGCCCCTGACCCAGCTTGGGCAGGAAAGAAAGGTAGTCAAGGAAGGCGTGAGACCTGAGGAATGAATAGAAGTTTGTACAGGTAAAGATGGGGAAACAGTGCTCCAGGCAAAGGGTGCAGCCTGTGCAAAATCTGGAAGCAGCTTCACCCCTCCCGCTACCACTACAGAAAGATAGGAAAGCGACATTGATTAGAATATAATGTGACACTGAGGTCCTAGAACAAGCACTGAGCAGCAGATCAGGAAAACAGAAGAGAGAGGCCAGAAATAGGTATTTATGGAGCGCCAACTATGTGCCAGGTGGGGGACCTCTTAGAGACAGATAAGCTGGCCAACCTGACACAGCATGATCAGGGCTGTAATGGGGGATGCACAAACAGCTGTGGGAGGCAGGGATGTCCAAGCTGAGATTTAAGGGATAGAGAAGAGGTCAGGTGAGGAGAGGGTGGAATAACATTCCAGGTGGAGAAAACAGCACTGGGCATTGGTGTGGACAGAGATGGTCTTCAACTCTACTCCATTGCTCACACAGACGTCCAACTTGCCAGCAAGTTGATTTGCAAGGAACTGCCCACTTCTGGCCATCTCCTCAGGTCCCTCCCGACCCAGCCCAGTCATCTTTCACTTGGACCAGTGCAATCCTTCCTCCCAGGTCTTTAGGCTCCCATCCTCACACACAGCCTGTTCTCCCACAGCTGCCAAAGGAGGACAAAGTCCCCAACAAGCGTGGCCTCTGTTTGATCAGCTGTCAGGGTCACTCCAGCCCCGCCTGGCTGAGTCAGGCTTCAAGAGGAATTGCCTCACCAATCAGGTCTGGCAGGCACGGGGGGCGGGCTACCCAGCTCCAGACAGCTGGGCGGGGCCTTTACTTGGAGGGATCACTGAAGTTGCGTTTCCACCAAGACAGGACTTGGAGTTGCTGGGCTCATAGCCCCCACCAGCTCTGGTGTGGAATCACCCCCTACAAGGCCTGGAGCGTGATGCTCCCAATGTCCATGACTCATGCTGTGTCTGACCATGAGCCCTCATGGAGCAGATGAGGAAAGCGACTCAGAGAAATTGAGAGATTTACCCTCGATCACACAGCCTGGCCTGGATTGGGACCCGGCTGATACTTAGAGACAACTACTTTGGGTCAAGTTCCCTCGGTCGCAGATCTGGAATCACAGATCTGACACTGATTCACTGAATGAAATGGGGCAAGTCACTCTAGCTCTCTGGGCCTCAGTTTCCTCATCTGTAAAAGAGGGATGATGATGGCAACCTCATGTGGGAAGAGGAACAGCATGTGCAAAGGCCCTGAGGTACAGCTGTGTCCTAGTGTTTAGGGGAACATTGAGGAGGCAGGCAGAGAGAGTGGGAGGAGGGGAGTACAGGGAGGTGGCAAGGGCAGTTCATGCAGGGCCTTGTGGGCCTGGGTGAGGACTTTGGCTTTTATCCTGAATGAGGTGGGAGCCATGAAGGATTCTAAGCAGAGGAGGAACATGACCAGATTTGGGTGTTCCCAGTCTCCTTCTGTCTACTGAAGGGGTAACAAACTGTAAGGGGTGAGGGCAGGAGCCCGGAGACAAAGTATGATGGGGCTGGATTGAAAGGAGGTAGAGGGGAGGGGAAAAATCTGCCAACCTTTGATCATATCCATATTTCCTGTCCAGCCTGCTCCCAAGTAGGGACTTTAGCCCAGGTGGCTGCAGGTTGGGGTGAGAGTGACTGGGTGGGGCACAGCAGGGAGTGATGGGCGGGGTCACACCTGGCCTCTCTCATGCCAAAGTGGCTGGACCACTCTGGCAGGTATTTAAGCTACTGACACACATGCACCATGTCACATGCCAGGCTGGGAGCAACCCTGCTGTGCCCTCCTGGTCTGGGGCTAAGCGGCAGGGTACGAGGGTTCCCCCACAATCCAGGCCTCCCTCCTAGGGCTCAGGATCTGACATTGATCCACTGGACAACTGGGCAAGTCACTCTGCTTCTCTGGGCCTCAGTTTCCTCACCTGTAAAAGGGGACTAATGATAGCACCCATACACATGCAAAGGCGCTGAGGTAGAGCTGTGCCCTAGTATTTTTCAGGTTCAAACTCTCCCTAGGCCGCTCCTAGGCTGGAAGGGCCATCAGAAGGGGGAATCTGCTTGTGCAAAGGCTTGGTTGGAGGTGAATAAGGGATTGGAACATTCAGAGGATGAGTGAGGGCTGGAGAATTATCTAAGACTACTGCAGTGGGGCTGGGAGAGGGACCATTGGGAAGAGAGTAGAGACCACAGATTCATCAGAATATCTCCACATCCTCCTCCCAGTGGAGGCTGCCGGGCCAGTCCAGCCTCCCAGACTGGCTTACTCAGGTGCCACCACCAGGTCCTGAGTCACATCTCCTGGCTCATCAGAGCCCAGCTGTACCACTCCGCCTCCCTCTGCTGGGACTGGGGCCCATCCCACGGAGGACTCAAGACCCCTGTGATCGCTCAGGCCTGGGCAAGAGCCCGAACACCTGTGCATTGTTTAATCCCATAGTAAAATGGGAGAAAGGAGAGTTCCTGTTGCTCATGTGAATTTCAGGTTTGCACTTAATAAACGTGCAAGATTATATTTATTATGGTGATTATTAGGAGGCACAAAGAACTTCACCGAGTCCGAGACCCCCACGCTTGGCCTCCGTCCCGGCGCCTCTCCTCCTCTCCCTCCTCAGAGCCTCAGTTTCCCCAGCCCAGCCCCGAGGGCGCGGGAGTGGCAGGGGCCCCGCGCCCTTCCCGCCGGCAGGGGCAGCACGGAGCGGCCTGGGACACCCGGAAGGGCCCCGCCTCCGGCCCCGGTCTCGCCACGCCCAGCCCGGCTGCCCAGAACCTGGACGCGGCAGCAGCGGCCACGACGGGGACGGTACGCGCCGCTGTGGTGGTGGCGGGACGCGGGGCACCATGGCGGCCGCCGAGCGCCGCGCCTTCGCGCTCAAGATCAACAGGTAGTGCGGCCGCTAGGTCCCCTCCCGGTGACCCCACGTGCCCGAGCCCCGCCCCGGCCCAGCTCTGCCTGGGTGCCTCCCATTCAAGTCCCTTCTGTTTTCTCCAGGTCCGCCGGGGCTGGGGGAGGCGGGGAGGGTGCCAGGGTCGGGCTGCGGGTCGCGTCCGGGCAGCGAACGCGATGGCGGCTGCGGTCGGTCCTCTGGGCCGGCGGGACCGTGGGGGAGTGTCCTGGGGGCCTTCCTGGAGGCAGCGGTGCAGGGAAAACCGTGTAGCTGGGTGCCCTCCGCGCCCCTTCCCTACCTCCTGGCCCTTCCCGGGTCCCTAGCCTGAGGGCATGGGTGTTGGGGAGGGAGACTTTGCATCCCATCCTCTGTGCCTGGTTTGGGGCGCTGGGATTTGGGACCAGGGATGGTGCTCCTGGCAGCCTTTGAACCCCCTCGGGAAGTTTCCCGTGCTCTTGCCTCCGCCAGGGTCCCGTGTCCAGCTGTCTGGGGGGCAGGGGACAGCTGTGGAAGTCCCCCCCTACCCCCCCGCCCTGCTTCAGGCTCTCCCAGCACTGACTGGACGCGCTGGAGATGGATGGGTGATTGAATGGAGAGAGTGGGGGCTGGGGACAACCAGCTGGTGGGCAGACGGGGGAGGGGACAGGCGCCAGGCGCTGGGGGATCCATTTCCGTGGCCTATGGAGGTTGTGAGAGACTCGACCTGGGAGGGAGATGTCAGACTGTCTGGGGATGAAGAGCCTTTCTCCCTCGTTAGGGCTTTACCTCCACAGGGGTCAGAATCTACTCAGGGGTCCTCTCCACAGGGGACCTATCCTGGCCACTCCCAGGTGAAAAAGCTGTCCTGTGGGTCCAGCGCTGGTCTGATGGAGACACAAGAAAAAATCTGCCCCTTTCGAGGGGCAGATGCAGTAGGGGAGACAGATGGGAAGCACAATAAAGTAGATTATTTGTTAGTGATAAGTGCTCTGGGGACACAAAAGGCAGAGAAGGGAGATAGGGAGGGTGAGGGATCTTTTAGATATGGAAGGCAGGTCAGGAATGTCTGGATGAGAAGATGACATTTGAGCTAAGATCTGAAGGAGATGAGAGAGAAGTCCATGCCCATATGTGGGAGAAAAGTGGTCCAAGCACAGGGAAGGGCCAGTGCAAAGGCCCTGAGGCAGGAGCAGGCTTGTGTTCATCTGAGGCCACCCAGGCTGGTGAGAGTGAGGAAGTGGACAGTGGGAGCAGGTCATGCTGGTCCTTGTGGATTGTGGGGAGGACTTTAACTTTTATCCCTAGTGAAGTGGGAATCATGGAGAGCTCTAAACAGAGAGATGTGACCTGGGGCATAGTGGTTGGGCAATTTTTTTTATTTTTTATTTTTTATTTTTTTTTAGAGGGCAGTGTCACTGGCCCTCATATGTGGGATCCGAACCTGGGCTGCTGACGTCCCAAGCCAGATCGTAACCACCGCGCCACTCGGCCGGCCCTGGTTGGGCAATTTTTATGTTCTTTCATCTCTATGTCTCCGAATCATCTCAGTCTTGGAGCTTTGGTACCTCTGAGCCTCTTTCTTTCCCTCTTAGTTCTTATGTCTTTGGGTCCTAGCTTCCATCAAGTGAGTAAGAGGGTCCCACCCTGGGGAATGGATGCCACAGAGCCCAGGGTAAAAAGCATAGAGAAAGATACTGGGGCTCCATTGAATCACAAGCAAATGGCTGAAGTCTTCCAGCCACCCTCTGATGAGGTCTCTAGAGCTTTCTAGTGGACACCCAGGCATCTACATGTTCAATGTGGACTTATATTCCTCTATTCACTCATTCATTTATTCCACAAATAACTATATTAACACAAAAATTAGATAGTCCCTTAGTTTCCTAATGAACAGATTCTTGAAAAAACAAGACCTTGGGGGACAACCTAAAAATAGAAACTCTTAGGGCCGGCCTAGTGGCGCGGTGGTTAAGCAAGCCAGCGGCCCCGGTTCGGTCTCACATATGAGGGCCAGTGACACTGCCCTCAAAAAAAAAAAAAAAAAATTCTTGTGAATGTAAATAACATGCACAAATATTATTGTATACAATATAATTTGTTCATTTTTTTTACTTGTACTATTTAAAATAAAATACAATAGAACGGTGATAATGACCATTCTAATAATATGTTTATCACATGCTGGAATAGCACTTGTTTAATAGTCACCAGAGCCCCTTGATATAGGCATAACTATTGAAACTGAGACTCACAGTGGTTAGGTCACTGTCAAGGGCCTCGTGGAGGAAGTGAGCCCAGGGAATGTGTGGCCATGGAGCCCAGAACAATCTTGGAAATTGTGCCTCTTTCTGCCACCACATAGCCCCAACCTTGTCTATTCATTCTTCCTGGGCATCTGACAGCAGTGTCTTCATTCTGGCCCTCAGTGGTTCGATATGGGGCAGTTTGCGCTTTTCATTTAAAAACAATGATTTGTTGCACCAGTGGAGGGCCATGAAATAGACATTGACAAAATTCCAAAGGTACTTCTAGGATTTCAAGGAAATGGCTCCCTCCGACCCCGTCCCAAAATATGTCTGCAAACATAAGCACATGCATATGTCATTACTTTCTACCTGTTAAAAAATTGTGATGTATAACATGCATGCAGTAAAGTGCAAAGTTTAAAGAGTAATTATAAAACAAATGCCAGGGAAAAAGTCACTTGGGTTAAGGGGCTGTCTCCACCTTCCTGGGCCTCCCCACTCCAGTAGCCCCTCCTGATCTGCATCTAGTTTTGCCACATGGAACCACTATGCTGATGGTGGCTGCCATCCTTTCCTCACTTGCATTCTGGTTTCTCCATCCAGGATGGCTCCCTGTCTGTTGTGGGTTAGTTTCGCCTGTTTAGAGCATCCTATAAATGGAATCATGTGGTATGTTGGGCCCAGTTTTCACCCAGCATAATGTCAGGAGGAGGGCTCATCTGTCCTGTTGCTTGTAGTCAGGTTTATCCTTTTTCATTGCTGCATAGTATTCCCTTCCCTGTGCATTCTCCATCTTTGATCAAGGAACATGTGAGTCGTTTCACTTTGGGGCTGACCAGGGCTGCTGTGAATATTTTCAGCCACATGTTTCCTCCTGAGTATCTATACCTCCAAGTGGAATTGCTGGATCAGCATATCTTTAGCTTTTCTTGATAATTACAGATGGTTTTTCAAGGGGGTTCTGCCAGTGCATGAGAGTCCCCATTGCTCATTGACATTGGCACTCATACTATTTGTCTTTAAAGTTTTCTGCCATCCCAGAGGGCTGGCGTGGGGTGGGATGTGAAGAGGAATATCTTTGTGGTTTTTATTTAGATTCAGTTTCTTCCCTCACTTTTTGCATAAGTGGGAACACACAGCACCCTAGGCTTGTGTCATTCTTGTCCTGGTTTTATCGTCCTCCTCTCCTGTGAGAGTAGATCTCTGTTAATCCAGCCAGCCCTGCGGGTGAGGGCCACAATCTCACATGAATTCCCAATGATACTCCATCTTTTTCCCCTCTAATCATCTCTTTCGTGTTGCATAGGGTTGTCAATTTTTCACCTTTGGAGAATTTATCTCATCCATAGCTGTATATAATCCACCATCTGATCTTTACAGCTGCCCTCATTGCAATTGTGAGATCACTTCCTGGGAAAACCACTACATTCAGCTTAACAGTTTGCCTGCCTTTTTGAAACATGCTCTATGGGGTCATCTGATGTGGAAGTAGAAACAGGTGACTCCCAGGGGTGGGATCCCAAATACCCAAGAGGGTAGGTAGGGCTGTCCTTAGTGAGACAGGGAGATAGTGGGAGGGCAGGTGATGGTCAAGCCGTGTACAGAATGCCTCCAAGACCCCAATGTGGGCACACAAAGGAGGCAGGTGTCACACGGGACGGACCTGAGGACTCAGTGTTTAGATGGTGTTGAAGCCCCAAGACAGGATGGGACTGGTGTGTAAGATGCGTTTGGACAGCGACAAGGCAGGTTATGGAGCCTCTCTTCTTGGCCTGCTCCCCACATGGAAGACGTGGAGTGCCTAGCACTGAGGCACACAGATTTTGACCTCCAGTTGACCAGGGCTTGATTCTGGACCTGCTGTGTTTGACTGCTGACCCTGGGTGGGTTACAACCCCTCTCTGAGCTTCACCCTTGGTGTCAAAAACAGGGCCAGAATTCCAGTTGCCCAAGATCCTCTTTAAGGCAACATGGTGACAGCGAGCCTTAATTGAGCACTTACCTACAAACAGCTCAATAAAGTGTAGGTACTGTTCCCTGAGCCCAGAGGTCCACAGAGGGGTAGTCACTCACCCATGCTCACCCAGCTCCAAGTGCAGAGCCCTGCGACTCAGTAACCAACTGGCTCCCATGGCCATGGCATTGTGTACCCGCCCTTTTCCCACTCCAGGGGCCTTTCTCCAAGCCCAGTGACGCAGGAGCTCCAGCCCTCCTGCTTTTTCCTCTCCCTGCTCTGGGGCAGCAGCTGCAGAACAGCTGGGACCAGGGCACAGACAGGTCCCCTGCCCTGGCATCTTTTGTAAATCATCCCCTAAGCCCCAGTGTGCCCAGGCTTCCAGAGGCCCCAATTTGGGGAATTTGAGGAACATCCCTAATTTTAAATACCCTTTGAATATTCTAGAAGCTCCTCCCACACACTTCTTTTACCCCCAACCCCCAGTGAATAGAAGCAAGACACTGGGACAGTTGACAGAAAATAAATAAAATAGAATACAGGAACAGAAAAGGAGTAAGGCTGGTCTCTCAAACTGGAGGCTCCCACATTGGATCAGGTTATGGTTAAGGTTTGTTTAACCTACATGGATTTGAATTTAGAGGCTTCCAGATGGGGCTGAGGTTCCTAGTTGGTCCCAGCCCCCCCCACTCCCAACCTGTTTTACCTTTGGTGGCCTATGGGCCAACAAGTTTGCAATCCTCAGCATAGTGCTTTTTGGGGGCACAATTTTTTATGAAAATTTGCAAGCACACAGAAAAGTGAGAAGCGGAAGGAAGTCCCAAACACCCAGGCAGTTCCCTTCTCAATTTCAAGAAGGACTGAGGCCCAGAAAGGGTGTCCCAAGTACCCAAAGCCACACAGCTAAAAGGTCTAGGGCTTCCCCCAACTTAGAGTAGATTTAAGACACTTGGACCAGGAGGGAGATTGGGAAGAATTCACTCATGCCATCAAAAATAAAAACACATATTGAACACCTACTATATGCGGGATCCAGCACTGGAGTCTCTGTGGGGACTACACATTCCTGGGTCCTGCTTTCACAGAGTTCCCAGGGAGCAGGGGTCTCTATGCTCAGAGCCCAGCCTCAGGACCTTTGCACTTGCTGTTCCCTCTGTTTGGCACACTGTTCCTCCCAATAACTTCAGCCTCTCTCCTTCCCTTTCTTCCAAGCTCTGCTGGAGAAATTGAGGACCTAGGGGAAACCCTACCCCCACCCAATCTGTCCCAAATTCTCATGCTGGTTCCCTCCACTGTGGGTCTTGCCCCTTCACCCTTATCCTCCCTGATTTTGAAGGCCAGAGCAGATGTAGGGAACAGGAAGGCCACAGCCCTGACCTTGGTTGTAGGGTGTGCTCTGGGAGTGATTGCTGGCCTCTTATACACAATCCCATCTCAGACTCTGAGAACATGCAAGTATGGAGTGCTCTCTGAATGCCAGGACCCTGCTCAGCTCCCACAGCAGCCTGTGAGGTCAGGGCAGCTACAAATGGGTAAACTGAGGCTCAGAGGCAGGAGTGAATTATCTAAGGCCCCCTAGCAAGTGTGGGATGGGGTACACATTCTGGATGGGCTGTATGGCTGGGTGTGTTTAGGGGACCCCAGGGTGGATGGAGGTCTCCCGATGAGAAAGCAGAGACCAGAGGGTTAGAGGACAGGACTCAGACCCCTGGTGGGGGTGGGAGTGGAGGGTTGAATGAAGAGGGATCTGTGACCCCTCAGGCCCTCTGCAGGCTGTTTCACCCATCTATATTTGGAGTGGGGGTTGTAAGGGCCTCAGTCCCACCTTGGAGGGATTGGTGACTAGGGGCTATGTGTCTGCCACAGCCCTGGGATCTGCAGGCTGAGATCTATGGATCCCGAAGCCTAGGTTCTCTTGGCCTGCGGACTGTTTTTTTCTTTCCACAGCCTGGATTTTCCTCTCATAGAATGAATTTGTTGGCTCCAAAGCCCAGGTTCTCAAGGCCCTACTGCCTGAGTTTTCCTGCCCCCAGTGCCTCCTTCCTGTCCCTGCAGGACAGTGGCTGCCGAGGTGCGGAAGCAGGTGTCCCGGGAACGCAGTGGCTCCCCCCACTCCAGCAGGCGCTGCAGCAGCTCCCTGGGGGTAAGTGTTTGAAAGATGTCTTCCCCACTGCCCTCTAGCAGAAGTGTGGTTCCCTTCTGACTGGGCTCTGTACCACCCACCCCTCCCACTAGTGCCTGTCCTGTGGGGAAGCTGAGGCGATTTCACTGGGAAGGACCTAGCCTTGGCAGGGAAGGGGTCTCTGGCCTGGCCCCAGTGTTGTCCCCATTCCTGGTTCCCTGTGAGCTGAGAGGGTGGTCCCCCCCTCTGCAGCTGCTTCCTGGAGGGGTGACAGCCCTGTGGGTGGTCAGCGGGGAGAAGCTCCAGCCTGATGTTGCCCCACCTCCTGTTGCGTGGACCACCCAGATGGGGATGGGGGAAGGCTGACTGGGGGATGGGAGGTATATCCGGCTGCAGAGGGGAGTGGGTGGGGCCATCTTGCCACAGGGCCTCTGTTTCTTTGCTGTAGTCAACAGGACTTTCCTTCCACTATTAGTTCCCTGCCCTTCCAGGCCTAGGGTGTGATTTCCTGCCTGGAAAGAGGAGTGAGGTGGCCAAGCTGGGGTGGGGGAGGAGAGTCTGAGGTCACCGTCCTCCATGGAACCTCCACAGCTCAAGCACCCTCCATGGCTCCCACTACCCTCTTATTCAAGTCTAAGGCCAGTCCAAGCCCACGCTCACCGTCCACCTCCCACTCCGAGTGCCCAGGGCAGGGGTCACAGCCACTTTGCTCCAAACCAGGTCCCGCTGACGGAAGTCATTGAGCCCCTGGACTTTGAAGACGTACTGCTGAGCCGGCCGCCAGATGCTGAGCCCGGGCCCCTCCGGGACCTGGTCGAATTTCCAGCTGATGACCTAGAACTGCTGCTGCAGCCCCGGGAATGCCGGACCACAGAGCCTGGGATCCCTGAGAATGAGTGGGTTCAGCCCCACACCCTCCCTGCCCATAAGGCTACTCTGCCTCTCTGTGCCGCCTCCCTCACCACCACCCCAGCAAGCTCCCAACAGCCCCACATTCAACTCCTGGCTCCTCTGTGTGACCTTGGACAAACCGCCCTCCATCTCCCTATCTCTGAAACAGACAAAAGGACATGCTCCACCTCACAGGTCACTGGAAGGATTAGCATTAGGCCTTGCCTCTGTTTACCCTGATTTTATTTTGCACAGGAAGCTGGATGCCCAGGTGAAGGCTGCGGTGGAGATGTACACAGAGGACTGGATCATTGCCCACAGAAGGTGGGTCTGTCTGGGGCCAGCTCAGGGTGGAGGGTCAAGGGGCTGGGTCTGAGCCCAGAAGAGCCCATTGTCTGTAGCTGGTCCTCCTACTTACCTGCCCACTGTCCCTGCAAGGGCAGCGCACTTCTCTGATGGAGCACAGGGATGGCCTTGCAGGCATCACCTGGGCCTTGCAGGTGTGTCGGGTACTCTGGGGAGCCCTCATCCCTGCTACCCACCCCGCTCGCCTCCTTCTAGGTACCAGCATCTGAGTGCAGCATACAGTCCCATCACCATAGAGACCCAGAGAGAGCGTCAGAAGGGCCTCACCCGCCAGGTCTATGAGCAGGATGCTTCTGGGGATGAGAAGTCCAGCCCGGAGGACTCGGTGAGGGAGCCCGGGTGGGCATCACTGCAGGGGTATGTGTGTGGGCTCTAGGCCCAGCTCTCAGTCACATGTGACGGGAAATGATCGAAAAAGTCTTGAACCCAAAAGGAAATGTCAGCCTCATGAGTGAAAAATGAAGCGTAGTATAAACATTTATTAAGCGATTCACTTGTGAGGCAGGGCAACCATTACATCCATTTTATAGATAAAGAAACTGAGGCACAGTAAAGTGATTAGAGGGCATTCACTGGCCCACTGGGTCTGGAGCCAATGTTTTGTCAACCAACGTTTATTAAGCAACTACTTTATACCAATAATAAGCATACCAAGAAATATTCTTATTGTTCCCATTTTACTATTTACTCGTATAGATGTAGATGGGGAAACTGAGCCCCTCAGAGTTGGGATTGAGACCCCGGATCACAGAGCTGAGCTGGAATTTGAACCAGGGCAGCCTAGCTCTGACAATAGCTGAATCTGGGAGGTCAGGCAGGATCCTGAGCCAGTGATAGCCCCAGTGGGAAGAACTCTCCACTCCCTGGCAACAATGAGCAAAGTCCCAGAGAAAGCCCTCAGTGGCCCAGCCCAGGTATATCTTTATATTGGAGCCAATCCCTGGGGCCTGTAGATGTTGTGTTTTGATTGGCCAGATGAGGGTCATGTGAAGCCCAGAACATGGGAATAGGAGTAGCCTTTCCAACAATGGTGAAGGAGGGAGGCTTGCCAAACAGAAGTTTCTGGAAACAGGGCCAACAAAGCCCCCAGCCACTGCCTGGCCCTCTACTTCCCCATCTGTAGAATGGGCATGAGGAATGTCTCACCCAAGTGGGATGAAGATGCATCCAGGTGGATGCTCAGTGTTTGCACATTCTCCTCTGACAGGATGACCCCCGGCATTCCTCGGGCTCCCCAGAGGACACTCCGCGAAGCAGTGGCGCCTCTGGCATTTTTGACCTGAGGAACTTGGCAGCTGACTCACTGCTGCCCTCACTTCTGGAGCGTGCAGCCCCCGAGGACGTGGACCGGCGTAATGAGGTCCTGCGGCGGCAGCACCGGCCCCGCACCCTGCTCTCGCTCTACCCAGCACCTGACGAGGTGGGTGCCTGTAGGCCTGCACAGGCCCTGAGGCCAATACCCATCCAACTGACATGTATCCCTATTTATTATCCTACCCACATGTACTGGTTGCTTACTATATACCCTGTATTTTTATTTGGTGGATTTTTTTGGATGCTTAGTATATACCTCTATATTCAACCAATACTTATTATATACCTACTGTATAGTCCTCTCTTTAATCAAACAATTTAACCAACCAGTATTTATTGAGCACCTATTATATATGCCTATATTTATCTAACCAACATTTACTGGGCACCTAGTGTATATCCTGTATTTTATTCAATGGTTTTTATTAGACACCTACTATATCTAACCAACTTTTGCTAGGTACGTAGTGTGTATACCTGTGTTTTCATTCAACCATTTTTTGAGTCCGAACTGTATACTCCTATATTTATTCAATCAGTGCTTCTTGGGTACTTAGTATATATCTCTATAAATGTCCATTCAGCATTAATCTAATGCTTTCTGTATATGTCTATGTTATCCAACCAACTTTTAGTAGGTACCTGCTGTATACCTCTGTACTTATTCAACCAACGTATTTAGGTACCTACTGTATGGCAGGCACTGGGGATACAACCATGAACAAGATAGACCCAGTCCCTGTCCCCCAAGTTCATAGACTAGTGGAGGAGAGACCCTCCTAACCAGGAAATTACAACCCAGACAGAGTAGTTCCATGATGAAATGCTGGTAATTGTCCTCACGTGGCCCTCAATGTCCTAGCCACATGGCCCATCACAACAGGGCATTGTGAGCACCTAGAGGAGGTGCCTGCCCCAGGGGTCAGGGGAAGCGCCAGCTGAGCTGTAATCTGAACGATGAGCAGGCATCAGTCAGATGAGGAGGGAAGAATAAAGACACTCCAGGCAGGGGGAACAGCATGTGCAAAGGCTCAGAGGCAAGGATCTGCAAGAAGTTTAGTCAGGCTGGGGATAGAACTGGTCTCAGACCATGCATTCCAAGCATTACATGGAGGACATGTCCCAGCCTCACCCCCCGCCGGGCTTTTGGCAGGATGAGGCTGTGGAACGCTGCAGCCGCCCGGAGCCACCCCATGAACACTTCGGACAGAGGATCCTGGTCAAGTGTCTGTCACTTAAGTGAGTATGCTGCCTACCCTTCCCTCTCCCTTCAGACATGCAAGAGGACCACATGAGTTACAGTGTGGCACACACTTGGTGCTCGCTATGAGAGCCATGCCATTGCCATGTACAGCTCTGAGACCCATGAGACTGCCCATGGACGGGAAATAAGACTTCCTTTTTCATTATTCAAAGCCACCAATCCTTAAGTACCAACTGTGTGCTAGGCTCTGTTCTCAGCATATATTAATCTTCATGTATATTAACTCTAATCTTCACCACAACCTTGTCAGGTGGGCACAAGTGGTGAAAACAAGGCACAAAGTGAAGAAGTAATTGTGTCCAAGATCACACAACTTGTGAGGCCAGAGTCCAGCATGCGCCCACTCTGTGGCTGGGATCTAGGCTGGAGGGGGCACTGGTGACCCTGGGCCTGGTTTCCAGCCGCCCGAGGGCCCCCCCACATTAGTCCCCGGGGAACAGCCAGAAGTGCGTGGGAACAGAGCTGAACAGGATGTGGCCTTGGACTTGCGCCCGGCCTTGCCCCTCCCCACCCTGAGTTCCTGCCTGGATGAGGGCAGGAAAGGGAGGCCTGGCCTGGCTTGAGGCCCAGGTAGGCCGCCTGCTCCAAACACAAGGGTTGGGAACTGGCTCTGTGGGCTCATCCAGTCATTCAACAAACAATCATTGAGTAACTACTGTATACAGGACATGTAACCATGGGATGTCCACATAGGGCTCTCTAGGTGGGGGACACAGCACACAGGAAGGTGGTGAGACGTCTGGAGAGGGGAAAATGAGGCCACCATGGGGGTGGGGCAGGGCCAGTTTAGGCAAGAATTTGTTCTTAGAGCAGTGAGAGCCTCAAATTTTAAGTTTTAAGATGCTTCCTTTGAAGGTACTTGGTGAGTTGGGGCCAACAAGCAGAGTAAAACAAGGAGGTGGTTATAGTAGCCATTCATATGAGTGAAGACAGGAGGACTCAGTCAAGGGTAGCAAAGGTAGCAGAGGACACCCCAGAGAGGGGAGACAGGGAGACCCAGGAGTCGAGAATTTCAAGTTGGGAGGGATTGTTGTCCCAAAAGCCGCCTCCATGCCAACTGAATGAGGGCCATGGTTGTGATGGGAGGAGCTCTGTGTGAATTACTGCAGGGGGCAGAATCTTGGTGCCTCAGTTTCCCCTTTTGCAAAATGGGACAGGCCTTTCCTGCAAGCCCTTAAATGGTGGTTCTGCGTGGCCCAATAGGAATTAGATGTCCCCCACACTGCACCAAGGCTGGGTTGGGCCTCGAGGGGGTGGGATATGTGGATGGCAGAACAGCCTCTGCCAGATCACCCCATTCACCCGCAGGTTTGAGATCGAAATTGAGCCCATCTTTGGCATCTTGGCCCTGTATGATGTGCGGGAGAAAAAGAAGGTAGGAGTCCCTTTCTTCCCCTTCCTCCCCCACTTTCCTCCTTGTTGCAGGGCAGCGGGCTTCCTACAGGTGGTGGCCCAGCTGCCTCTCATGCCTCCAGATCTCGGAGAACTTCTACTTTGACCTAAACTCGGACTCCACGAAGGGGCTGCTGCGAGCCCATGGCACCCACCCCGCCATCTCCACCCTGGCCCGCTCTGCCATCTTCTCCGTGACCTACCCCTCACCTGACATCTTCCTGGTCATCAAGGTGCTCGCTGGGGCTGGGCAAGGGGGTGGTAATGGTGAATGCCACTGGCGCAGTCCCTGCTCTCATGGAAGAAGACAGACATGTCCCAAGAACAATGATCAGGACTGTTGAAGCGCAGGCATGGGGTGAGCCTGGAGAAGGCTCCTGACCCAACCTAGGTGGGGAGAAATCACTTAAGGCTTCTGCAGAGAGGTGACAGCAGAGCCAAGACAAATGAGTGGGCAGCCTGTAGAGATACAGCATCCTGGCACATGGGGACAAACATTTAAAATGTTTTCTTAAGTAGAGATTTTTTTTCAGTTTATTAGAGGAGGAAAGACCTAGTTGACATATTTATTTGGGATTTTCTAGGAGTGAGCTCAAATTTCCTTACCCAAAACGGTCAGTTGGTTACCCTAATGACATTAACTAAGCACATATGGACAGGCACTTGTCACGGTCAGTCAGGCTTCACAGGGATTCCCGCCTTTAGTCCTCACAGCAGCCCTGGGAGATAGGGGTTGCCACAGCCTGCATTTTACAGATAGGGAAACTGAGGCACAGAACAAGTAAGGGACCTGCTCAGGGTCCCACAGCCTGGAGTGGGCAGGATTGAAGTCCAGTTCTTGTGGCCCAGAGCTATGCTTGGAGTGGCTTATGTTTATACTAACAAAGAAAAATGAAGATGTAGGAATAATATGGAGCTTTGGGTTTGGGGTGGGTTCAAAAGGTGAGGAGGGGCCTGCTAGACAGCAAGTCAACTGCTAGCACTCAATCCCCAGGACAGTGGGAACCATGGGAGGTGCTGGAGCAAAAACTCTAGCTGAATGGGTGTCTGGGAGCTCATGAGGGGTCCAGGAGGTTGGGGATAGGGTGGGGATGTTGGGGTCCTGGCAGCACCTCACTGGGCCTGCCTGCCCCTCAGCTGGAGAAGGTGCTACAGCAAGGGGACATCAGCGAATGCTGTGAGCCCTACATGGTGATGAAGGAGGTGGACACAGCCAAGGTAAGCGGGCAGAGGCTGGACCTAGGGTGTAAGGGCAACCCGATTGGGCAGATCCTCATTCAGCAGGCCTGGGGCACTGAGCTTGTGAGTCTCCCCACAGAACAAAGAGAAGCTGGAGAAGCTGCGCCTGGCGGCGGAGCAGTTCTGCACCCGCCTGGGCCGCTACCGCATGCCCTTCGCCTGGACCGCCGTACACTTGGCCAACATCGTGAGCAGCGCAGGGCAGCCCGATCGTGACTCGGACTCTGAGGGCGGTGAGGAGGCGAGGCTGACTGTGCAGGCGACGCTGACCGGTCAGGGCGTGGCTACTGGGGAGGGAAGGGGAGCCCTCTGCTGGTCGAATTCGGTACCAGGCTGACTCCCTAAGTCTCTGTACCTTCCACCCTCTCATCAGTGTCTCTCTCCATCCATCACTGTCACTCCCTCCTCTAGAGCGTCGACCGGCCTGGACCGACCGCCGCCGTCGGGGGCCCCCAGACCGAACAAGTAGTGGGGACGATGCCTGCAGTTTCTCCGGCTTCCGCCCAGCCACACTAACTGTCACCAACTTCTTTAAGCAGGTGTTGTGGCCCCGGGACAGGGGCTGGGGAAGGGGCCTTGAGGGACACACCCCAGTTTCCCCCTGTGGCCGCACAGGTCCCGGGGACCCAGCTCACAGGGACTGGTCCCGTGCAGGAAGCAGAGCGGCTCAGTGATGAGGACCTCTTCAAGTTCCTCGCTGACATGCGGCGCCCATCGTCTTTGCTACGGCGTCTAAGGCCTGTGACTGGTGCGTGGCCCACCCGGTAAACAAGAGGTGTCACACAGTTACCCTCAACAAACATAGACTGACCACCTGCTGTGTCTAGCCCTGGGGACCCCACAGTGACCATGATAGACAAGTCCTCAACTTCAGGGACTAAACCTTCTAGTGAGGGCCACAAATTAGACACAGAATAAATAAGAAAGATAGTGGGTCAAATGAAGGATGTGGTGGTATGGGCCCTGAGGGCAGAGCTGATCAAATATGTGGCAAGAGATGAGTTGAGAGCGACTTATGGCCTTAGCACCTGAAGAGCAGCCACCAGAGGGCATTGTGGGAGAGCCAGAGCCCTGACTCTGAAGCCCAGAGAGGGTAGGGCCTGGCCCAGAGGCTCCCAGTCAAATACTAACCTGCTATCTCTCCCCAGCCCAGCTGAAGATCGACATCTCCCCCGCCCCCGAGAACCCCCACTTCTGCTTGTCCCCGGAACTGCTTCACGTCAAGCCCTACCCAGACCCCAGGGGCCGGCCCACCAAGGAGATCCTGGAGTTTCCTGCCCGTGAGGTCTACGCACCCCACACCAGCTACAGGTACAGCCTCCAGGACCCAGCTGGGAATTTGAGTGGGGGATGTTCAGGCATCATGCAAAAAGAGATCCACTTTCTCTCAGACAGACACCCAGGGTAAGATGCCACTGCTTGCTTTAATGGGGGTTGTATAGGCATGAAAAGGCACATGTCCTTCCTTCCCCGCTCCTCAGCGGGGCCATGTCGTCTGCCTGCGTCCCGGCCTGTTTCTGTCTGCTTCATGGCTGGAAGCAGGGTCCTGTGGCCTGGCCAACCCTAGCGGACTGGCAGCTCCTCTATGGCGCTCCACGGGTTGCAAGGGCTTGGAAGCATCCCTTGGTGCATGGCTGATCCACAGTTCCTCCAGGCAGTCTCAGGCTGGGAGTGCCGCTGTATGGAGTCTGGGAGAGAGATGAAGCTTGAGATGAGGTTCAGCCAAGGCAGAGGGTCCCCCATCTGATTGCCCGTGCACCCTCAGTCCAACTGCCCTGCACACCCAATCCCTGCCAGGCTCACCTCTCCTGGATTTGTCGTAGCCGGTGTTCCTGCGCCGCCATCTCTCGTCTCTGTCGCTGCACATGGCCCGTGAGGGCCCACACAATGTGGCTCTGCTTGTCTGCGTGAGCCTGTGGGGTCAGGACAGACATCTCAGCTGGGGGCCGCCTCACCTCCCATTCCTGAGCCTGCCCAACTGCCCTCCCCTCTATTGCATCTCTGACCCAGCAAGTCACTGCCACTCCCTCATCTCAACTTCCCATCAGTAAAATGAGGATGAATTGGGACTCACTTCATGTGGTTATGAGCATGATATGGAGTATTAATGGGCATAAAACAGTACTGGGTGCTTACTGGACACTCAAGAAATGTTACCAGTCACTATAAGAGTATGCATTTATTGAGTATCTACCATGTGCCCAGCCCCATGCTGACTATTTTATCTGCATTGAGTCCCTGTTTCTGCTCTGAGACATCAGTTGTTGCCCTTATTTGCAACTGGGGAAACTGAGGCACAGAAATGGACATGGGTCTCATGGGGTAGAGGCCGTAGTGCTGGGAGGCTGACCGGGTGGGTTGGCTTCTGGGACTTGCTCCAGGAGCAATTTCTGGATGGGAATCAAGGTCTTGACTTCCCCAGGGCTGGAGCCCCTTACCTTTAAGGCCTCAAATTCTTGGCGGGCATGGCCCAGCCAAGCGCCTCTCAGCCGGACTTCTAGCTGCTGCATGCTGTCCTGTAGCACCTGCTGTCCCTGGGCCACCTCCCTCAGCGCATGGGCCATGGCTTCTGCCCGCAGCTTTAGAGCATCTTCTTCTGTCTGATGAATAGTTAGTGAGACATTAGTAGGATTACCAACTTGCCTTTGCTTGGAACTTGCCTGATTTTAACAGAGTACTGTATTTCAGGAACCCCTTCTTCCTGGCAAACTCAAACAGTGGGTCACTCTAGACATGACTCCACTACAGACTCCTGCACACCCCACAGTGCCCCAACTGCAGTACCTACCTGTATGTCCAACAAGCTTTTGCGTAGCTCCTGGGCTGCATCCCAGCCCTCACTGACCTCTTGCTCTAAAAGCCCCAGTACATGGCCGTAGAGGCCTAGGCTATGCCTGGCTTCCATCAGCCGTGCTTCTGTAGCCCTATATTCGCTATTGAGGGCCTGGCCCAGCTGCAGGGCCCCGTGGAAGAGCAGGGTCAGCTCCTCATTCTGTGCTGGCTCCAGGTTGTCAATGGGGGCTGCAGAGGCAGGCCGGACCACCATTGCCACGGCACACAGCAGACATAGCACGATCATGGTTATGGCTGAGGGACTGGCGGTACAGCCACAGTGCCACCGCCATCGCCTTTTATGCCCCAACACCCCCTTAACCCCCGGTCAATCGTTAACCAGCCAGCTGGGTGCCCCGTGTTGTGCAAGGCCTGGTGGTGGCGTGACGGTTGCATCAGATGAATGTCCAGCTGAGCCATGCTGGGATCACGCTAGCTGGGGCTCTGAGCCAGGTGTGGGCTGGGAGCACTGGGAAAAGACAGGCCCAAGCCCTGCTGGGAGACCCTGAGGCTCTGAGCTTTGGTTTTCCCACCTGTGGATAGGCACGACAACAATAACAGTAATAACAATGAGGCTTTTATGAGCGCTGCCGGTTTGCCCAAAGCTGTTTTGCGGCCATTACAGTAGCTGGTCTCATACTCTTCCCACAAGTCTTCAATGCCGGGGCCTTTGTTGGTCTGGTTGAGAGCTGGGGGCGTAGGTACAGGTGGCAAGATTTTCCCAAGGCCACACAGCCCCACCCCAGGACCCACACATGCCCCAGGTCAATGCTAACTGCCATTTTTTTCCCTGGATGACTGGGCAAGTGCCTCAGTTTCCTTGCCTATAAAATGGGTATGACAGTAGTCTTCCCTTGCAGGCTGCTTATGAGAAGTAAATTAATTGTTTCATGTTGAAGGCTTAGAAAGCCTGGTGCACGGTAGGCGCTCCATTAGTTTTTGGTGCAATTATTGTCATTATTGTTATCATCTTTGGTATTGTTACAGAAGCTCAGCTGGGAGGCTCAATGACCGCACTATATATAGATAGAGAAACTGAGGCCCAGAGAGAGGTTGGGGCTTGCACAGAGTTATCCCTGGGAAGACAGGCAGTACTCTGACCCCAGCCCAGCCCCTAACCTCTGACTCTATCCAGTTTCCCCACCTGAGAGAGACCTCATAAGTAGGACCTCTCCTGGAGGAAGCAGTGCTCAGGCTCCTGAGCGGTGAGGGGCAGTTCAGCTTGGTGGGACTCGTGCCTGACCTCTGGCCCACCTGGGCTACCTTCTTGGAACCTCAGCCCTGAGCACCCAGCCCTGTCTCACCATGCCTCATTAGTGCCCCCAAAGTGCCTTTGTGTTCCCACCGTCTGCTACACTGTTTCTCCATCTGTGTTCTGAGGGTGCCCATCTGTCCCCCACTCTGCCAGTCACATTTCTGGTGGCCCATGCCCCTAATTGCCACTTACCCAGCCCTCGTTGCCCAAGCTGTGTGGCCACTGTCCTGTGTCCCAGTAGCCCAACTTCTTCCATCTCTCTTACTCACCCTGCACCCCCCATCCCTGCAGGAACCTGCTCTACGTGTACCCACACAGCCTCAACTTCAGCAGCCGCCAGGGCTCCGTGCGCAACCTCACTGTGCGAGTCCAGTACATGGCAGGCGAGGACCCCAGCCAGGCCCTGCCGGTCAGTGGCTGCGCCAGGGGGAGGTGGCTGGGCTCTCCCTGGTTGGCCCCTCATGCCTCTGCTCTCCCAGGTCATCTTTGGCAAATCCAGCTGCAGTGAATTCACTCGTGAGGCCTCCACACCGGTGGTCTACCACAATAAGTAGGTGGGGTGGGGGCACTGGCACTGATGGGGAACAGGGGCAGGAAGGGAGGGGCAGGTTTTGGAAACAGTAGTGGGCAAACCCAAGGCAGAGAGCAGAAACAGTGGGGCCTGCAGCACTGGGGACACATGGCCAAGTAGTGGGGGCAGGCAAAAGGGATTTTAGCCCCCATCAGAATCCAAGTCCGGCCTGCCAGGTCCCCTGAGTTCTACGAGGAGTTCAAGCTGCGTCTTCCAGCCTGCGTGACCGAGAACCACCACCTGCTCTTCACCTTCTACCACGTCAGCTGCCAGCCCCGGCCCGGCACAGCCCTCGAGACTCCTGTGGGCTTTACTGTGAGGCCCCCCCACCGGCCTGCATCCTCCCCTCCCCGGCCCTCCTAGCCCCTGCCCTGCCTCGCCCCTGACTCCCAGCCTCTCCCCAGTGGATCCCACTGCTGCAGCACGGCCGCCTGAGGACGGGCCCCTTCTGCCTGCCTGTATCTGTGGACCAGCCCCCACCCAGCTACTCTGTGCTCACACCTGACGTACGTGCCCTGCTCCGCCACCGCCTCCCTCCGCCCTGGCCCGCCATAGTTCCCCAGGCTTCTGTATAATGGGATCCCAGGGAATGCATTACCCACTTTCCCACCAACACCTGGTGCCCTGCCAAACCCCAATATTGTTCCCCATGCTCCTCATGGTCCCCCATTCATACCCTGCTTTTCTTCTCATTAACACCCTTGGAAACCTTGTTGTCCTCTGTTATGGCCTCCAGGACCCCTGGCTGTCTCCTCACCCCATTATTGCCTCTGTGTATCCTATTGCTCCCATGTGTCTCTCCCTGTCCCCCACTATCCCTGCCTCATTAGTGCTCCCTGCTTCTGCACTCACTGAGCCCCACTAGCAGCCTTGCCTGCCTCCCTAAGCAGGAGTACTTCAGGGTTGTTCACTCCCATGTCCCCTCCGTGAATGCTCCATCACCCTCTGTCATTAATGTCCCTGGGACCTCGTGTTCCACATTATACTATTTCTGATTCACTCCCTTCAATTAGTGTTTACCCTGGGTCTCCATTCTCTGTTCCCCCATTAGCATCCTGGGCTCCCAGCCTACCCAATAGACCCCCACAGTGCTTCCTCCCATCTGCCCTCCACCCCCTACCTGGGCTCTGGGCCAGGCCAGGGGCAGGGTGCCCAGCTGTTCCCCCAGGCAGGGCCATGTTCAGGCCACAGTGTCGCAATGGCTGGGGCCAGTAGCCAGATCAGTGGGGGAGGGCCACCAGTGCCCACCGGATGTGTCCCTCCCACAGGTGGCGCTGCCGGGTATGCGGTGGGTGGACGGCCATAAGGGCGTGTTCAGCGTGGAGCTCACGGCTGTGTCCTCTGTGCATCCGCAGGTAGGGGGTGGGATGGGAACCCAGGAGTCCAGCCCTGGGGTTGGGCAACAGTTCTTACTGACCAGGGAGGCCGGGCCTTGGGCCATGGACATGACTGCAGTCATCTGGACTTGTCTCCCAGGAAGCTGCTGACTCAGGCAGGACTGCTGTGCCAATGGGCATCCCAGCTGGGGCTTTGGCCCTTTACGTGGTCTCCCTGCTCCATTTTCCCCTGCTGTTTCTGTGGTCACTCCCCCTTTCTCCTTTCCTTCTTCTAGTTTCTCGTCCCTGTCCATACTATCAATTCATTGATCCCTGGCCTCAGTGTCTCTGCCCACTCAGCCTCCTACTCAATCCCCTGGGGGCTTCCTATACCAGGGGCCCTGGCCACTCCCCACTCACCCCTGGCTCCCCCGTACCCAGGACCCACACCTGGACAAGTTCTTCACCCTGGTGCATGTCCTGGAGGAGGGCGCCTTCCCATTCCGGCTCAAGGACGGTGTGCTGAGTGAGGGTACTGTGGAGCAGGAGCTGCGGGCAAGCTTGGCGGCCCTGCGCCTCACCAGCCCTGAGCCTCTCGTCGCCTTCTCTCACCATGTGCTGGACAAGCTCGTACGTCTGGTCGTGCGGCCCCCGATCATTGGCGGCCAGATAGGTAAGTGAGCAGGGCCTCAGACGTCAGTTTCCCAATCTGGAAAATGGCCCCAACCCCCTGGGGCCCCAACCCCCTGGGCCAAGAGCTGGTCCTCTGTGATTCTTTGATGGCTACATGATCCCTTGGACCCTAAAGTCTATTCCTCAGCAAGGTAGGAGGCCCTGTGCACTGGAACCTGACCTCTGCTCTGTCCGGCAGTGAACCTGGGTCGTGGAGCCTTTGAAGCAATGGCCCATATAGTCAGCGTCGTCCACCGGAGTCTAGAATCTGCCCAGGATGCCCGTGGTCACTGCCCACTGCTGGCTGCTTATGTCTACTATGCCTTTCGAGTGCCTGGCACCGATCCCAGCCTCCCAGGTGGTGAGTGTTGGTGGAAGACACTGGGAGACAGGAAATACCTGGGAGGAGAGTATTGGAGGCAAACAGCATATGCAAAGGTCCTAGGCCTCACAGGCCTTGGTTCGTTTGAGCAAATTGTAAGAGAGGAGTAACTTTTTGCCCTACTCTCAGGGGTGTGGTCTCTGTACACTTGACTGGCAGGTGATTCAGTGAGTCAGCAAATGGGGACTCAAGCTGGGTTGCCTGGGTTTGAATCCCAGCTCTGCCTTCTATAAACTCTGTGATCCTGGGCAACTGACTTCACCTCTCTGGGCCTGTTTTCCCATTTTGTAAAATGACTATAATGATAGCGTCCCCTACTGGGGCTGCTGGTAACAGTAAATGACACAGTAATCCATTATTGTGCAAAATGCTTGGCACAATGAGTACTCAATAAAGTTGGATTTTCTTTTTTTCTCATTTGATAAATAATTAATAATAACCACTAACTCCTCTGGGCATTTACTATGTACCAGGCACTTACTATTTTCTCAGTGTTTTTCAGTCTCCCCAAAATTACTATGAGGTAGCAGCTATTATCACACCTATTTTATAGGTGAGGAACCTGGAGGCTCAGAAAAAGAAAGTGACTTTGCCAGGGGCAGCCCACTGGGAAGGGGCAAGTCATCGGGGCCGGTAGGCTAGTGGCTGACCATATTCCCTTCATGCTCAGGGGCCCCTCCAGTGACAGTACAGCCTGCCACACTGGCCCGTGGCCCTGGCCGCCCTGCAAGCCTCTACCTGGCTCGCTCTAAGAGCATTAGCAGCAGCAACCCTGACTTGGCCGTGGCCCTTGGCTCTGTGGACGATGAGGTCTCCCGCATTCTGGCCAGCAAGGTAGGGTGAGGGGGGCCCTGAAACCTCCAGCCTCAGTGGCCATGGCTGCCAGGTGGGTGGGTAAAGGACCTCAGTGTTGATGAAGGACAGGAAATAACAGAGCAGCATGAACACAGGTTTGACTCTGGGCGGCAAGGTTGGGCTGTGGCTGCCAAGATGGGAACTGTGATGGGTTTGCACTGGACTCCATACTCTGGTGCTGACCCAAGAATGGGTGGCTGGAACTTGGCCTGGTTGAAAAAAAGAGGTGTGTATATAGTGCAGCAGGTACATGTACATGTGTGCCCCATGCATGTACGTACACAGGTGGATATAGATGTGTGCCCCACGTATGTACATACGAGGGTGCACATGCATGTGAGCCCCATATATGAACATAAACAGGTGGATATAGGTGTGTACCCAATGAATGTACATACACGGGTGCATATAATATATAAGTGTGCCCCTGTGAATACATCCACAGGTATATATACATGTGTTTGCCCATGCATGTACATACATGTGTGTCCCATGCACGTGCAAACACAGGTGCATGTATGTGCACACCTGTTTTCCAGGATTGCATGTGGGTACCCACATGGGCACACATGGTCCAGGGCAGTGTTCACACTTCGGTGTTTCATGCTGGTTTCTCTGCCCTCTGCCTGTGGATTCTACCACTTGCCCATGTATCTCCAGGGTATCGACCGCTCACACTCCTGGGTGAATTCTGCTTATGCTCCAGGAGGCAGCAAGGCTGTGCTGCGACGGGCACCCCCTTATTGCGGGGCCGACCCCAGACAGGTGCCCTCCCCCCCTGCCCGTGCACGTGTGTGACCCCACCTCAGAATGAGCCCCTCTTACCTCCCTGGCTGCAGCTGACTAACCTAGCGGGGCTGCCTGAAGGAGGCAGTGGACTCCTCCTGCCTTTGTTTGGGTCTGTGGAGCCGGTGTGGTAGGCATCACAGAGTCATCTAAACCAGCCTTTTGCTGCCACATGGTCCACATCCTCAGGCAGAGACAGAAGGGACAGGGGTGATATATGTAAATAGCATGCAAATGATATGCAAATGCAACCACTGTAACCTTATTGCGCTGCATGGCCTATTTTTTCCTTTAATCCACTTTGTTTAGGAGACTCTTCAATTGTCCTTTTGACATAACAACCTGAATGGTGCCAAGGGGATAGAATTGAACCTCTGGGCTCTTCCATCCTGTTTCAGGAAAAGAGGGACCCCTGTGGGCAACTCCCTTTATTCTAGCTCCTTCCCAGGCACCTGGTGTGGGGAGGAGCTGTGCTTTCAGACAGAGCTGGGTTCAAGTCCTGGCTCTGCTATGGGCTCGCTTTGTACTCTAGGCTTTATATCACATTTTCAGATGTGGTAAAGATTTGAAATAAAGTGCTCAGTACAGCAGTCCTGAACCTGGGAGGGAATTAGGGCATTGCAGGCGGGATGTTTTGGTGAGATAGATCCTCGGCCCAGCCTCACTCCTGAGCTGCTGGCCAGTTGAGGAGACAGATATTCAAACGCACCAGTGTATGAGTGCACAGTGTGGAAAGGCCTGAAAGGAAACTACCAGCAACGAGGCCACCAGCCTCCCTCTAGGTGGTCTGGGGATCTCTCCAGAAAGATGACATTTTTGTGGGACCTGAAGGGTGAGGTAGAGCCAGGAAGCCACAGGGACTGGTTTCCCTGCACACTTGGCCCCAAGTTCCCTGTTCCAGTTTTGTGCCCATCACCCAGGCAACCTGCACTGCATGGCAGGCCAGGGGACTATTAGCAGTACAAGCAGGGGGACTTTTGAACAGACTTCTCCCAGGATTGCTGGGAATCTGGGTTCATGGGCCCTGCCAGCCCCCATTCATTTTTATTAGGACTCCCACAAGTGCTCTCAGATCTCTAAGGTGTCAGCTGGGCCTTGAAGATCACATAGGGTGTGTTGAGGAGGCAAGAGAGTAGATGATACTGAGGCTGGCCTTTGCAGTGGATGGCCCATCTGGTACATGCCAAGGAGGCAGGGCATGTGGCTGGGACAGTGGGAGCTGGGGGGGGCCCTCCAGTGCTGAGGCAGAGGCCTGGGCAGGTCCCAGGGCTGGGTCACCTCCATCATTGGACCTCCTCTCCCTGTGAGCAGCCTTACCTTCTGACCAGCAAAGGAAGAGGGGAGAGTGGAGCCTGAGCCCCCATACCCATTTCACAGATGGGGACAATGAGACACAGCAAGGTTCCAAGCAAGGCTGGAGTGGGGCTAGGCCTGGAACCCGGAGCTCTCTTGGCCGCTCCCACTGTCTCTCATCACCATCTCACCTCTTCTATATTTCTTCTTGTTTCTCCTTCTCCATCTTCACGTTAACCCCCTCTGTCTATACTCTCCCTCTTCCACATCCGTTTTCTCTTCCTCCCCTGTCCACCTTTGAACTCACTGACTCAATCACACTCTCCACCCTTGTTGTTACTCGCTGTTACTTCCTCTGACCACACTTTCTCTCTTCACTGTCTACAGTGATTTCACCTTCACCACCTACATTCTCCCCATCCATTCTGTCACTTATGTCCCTGTCTGGTCCTGCTGCATCCATGCTCATCTTTGTACTCTCTGCTAGTGGGCTCTGGTCCACATTCTCGCCTGTTCTGTTCACCCTGCTTGTCACCTTACCATACCTTCCTTGTTATTTTCATCTCCATCACACTTTTTCCTTCTCCATGCCCCTACTGCCCATCCACACGGACACGTTTTCCTCTGTCCATGTCAACCATCTCTCTTCCTGTTCACACCGCCAACACCCACACTAACCCTCCCTCGCCATCCCACCCTCTTCATTCCATCCCATCATAGGCCATCGACCGCAGCTCTAACCGAACCTCCTACCTCGAGAGCTCCTCCTTGGCCCCACCAGCCACCCAGCCAAGACGCACTGTGCAGAAGGTAGTGGGAGGCAGAGGGTGGGTGACAAAATTTTGGCCCAGTCCCAGCAAAGGGGTCCAGAGCTCCCATCCCCTGAACCCAGCAGAGTCTGGTGAGCATGGGGAAAGGACACATCGAATCCTTCTGCCCCCTCTTTCCTGCATGGCTGGCCTCCTGCTGCTCTAACCCTGAGCCCTCCAGCTGCATCTTCCCATGTCATGCGCTCCAGAGCGGGGTGGGGGGTAGGGGCAGGCTCCTCTGCTCCCTGTGACCCCTGCCCCTGCCTCCAGCTTCTTCATGAGGAGCTGGCTTTGCAATGGGTGGTCAGTGGCAGTGCTGTGCGTGAGGCCGTCCTGCAGCACGCCTGGTTCTTCTTTCAACTCATGGTGAGATGCCCTCCTCCCCTCTTGAAAGCATGTTATATTATGTGTCTCCTTGGAGAGAGAAACCTCCTGGGATTGCACCTGAGACCCCTGAGACATGGCCCAAAAGACCCCCACATAGAAAGATATGAGATGCCTAACGGGATCTCTCCCTGTGGAGGCCCCCTGAAACTTACCTGAAACCCCTTCCATAGAGAGAAGACACCCTCCACTTTCCCTATGAGACTGGAGAGACCCTTAAACAGTGAAGAGACCCCCTTCAAGAGCCAGCCCCAGAGAGAAATGGAAACCTCTGTGGTCACCCCCCCACACCCTTCAAGAAGTGCCTTGGAAGACCCCTCCTGACTACAAGCCCTACCCAATCTGGTGGGCCTTCAAGATCCACCCAGGGCTCCCTTAAGCCCCACCCTATGCACAGACTTTTCCCCAGGAGAACTGTTCCACTCCCTCATTCTTCCCTCCCCTGGCACTCTGCCTGGGACCCTCTCAGACTCCACCCATGACCTTCTCAAGCCCTGCCACAATCTGCAAGTCCCTTCCACAGCCTCTCAGGCCCTACCTTCAGCCCAGAACTCCTGGGATCAAGTTCTATCCAGGACCCCTTATGCGGGCCTTTAGCCTACCTCCCTCGCTGTTAAAGTATCACTTGCAGCCCCTCAAGCCCCTCCCCACTTCTTGCCCTGCCCTCAGGTAAAAAGCATGGCGCTGCACCTGATTCTGGGCCAGCGGCTGGACACACCCCGCAAAATCCGCTTCCCTGGGCGCTTCCTGGATGACATCGCGGCCCTGGTGGGGTCTGTAGGCATGGAGGTCATCACCCGGGTCTACAAGGTGAAGGGGGAGGGTCCTCAATGAGGGAGGGGCTTGAGGAAGGACATAAGGACATAAAAGGAGGGGGCTGCGAGACCATGAATCCCATTTGCTGGATAAGTCGGTTCATTCAGCATCTATTTCTTGAGCACCTACTGTATATACAGCCCTGTGCTGGGTGCTAGAGACACAGCAGTAAACAAAACAGACCCAAATCCTTGCCCTTATGGAACTGACTTTTATGGGGAGACTTGAAGGAGGTGAGGAGGCAAGCTATGCTATGTCTGGGGGAAGAGTATTTAAGGTAGGGGGCATAGCAAGTGCAAAGGTCCTGAGGCAGTATTGTGCCTGCACTGTTAGAGGAGAAATGAAGTGATGAGTGTGGTTGGAATGGAGGGAGCAAAGCAGGAATGGGAGTGAGGCAGAGAAGTTACAAGCAGATCCATTACCCTTTACCACAGTGTCAGGATACAATAAGTGCTCAATAAATGGACATTGATGTTCTGAGACTTTGGGAGAGTTGTGACAGTTGAGAGAGTGGAGCTTATGGAGGACCAGAGGGCATTTGTCTGTTAGCTGTGACCAGAATGTCTGATTTTTAAAGTAGAATAGGACTTCTGGATTTGATGGGAACTTTCCAGATTTTTGAATGCCAGTCTGGCTCAAGTCAGCCCTTGTGCAATCTCCTGTGACGTCTGGTCTGGTCTCAAAAGTCTCGACCTTGTTCCACTGGAGCCTCCCCAAGGGCTGACATTCCCAGGGGATGACCCAGATTATGAGGAAATCACCCTGAGAAAGGGTTGCAAGAAAGAACAACGCCCCTGAGAAGCACCATCATAGCTGCTAGTGGGGCATCGGAGGCAGGCCACCGATGGTTTCATTCCTGGACATTCATCGAGCGCTGACTCTGTCAGGCTCTGTGCACAGGGCAGTCTCTGCCCCATTGTAGACTCAGAGCTCAGGCAGGGTTGCTATTTTGTTTCTTTGGGTGACAGGGAACTGAGGGCTGCTGAGGCTGACTTGAGAGGTCACAGAGTGGCTCATGAGAACATGAGGGCAGAACAAGCACCAGCTGGGCCTTGAAGCTGTAGCTGTCTCCGTACTGTTCCTTACCCTTGCTGGGCACACCCTGCCCCAGGATCTTTGCCTTACTGTTCCTTCTGCTTGCAATGCCTTTCTCCCCGTCCTTCGGGCTACTCTCAAAACTGCACCCTGTTCAGTTGTCTTCGAAACACAAAGAATTATCTGGAATCCTTTTGTTTATTGTCTGTCTTCCCTTACACAAGACTGTGAGCTGTACAGAGCTGTACAAGCAGGGCTGTACAAGCCCTGGTTCTCAGGGCATGGCGCATAGTAGATGCTCAGTACATGCTCATTAAATGGTTGCTGGGGGCTTATCAGTTATGGCCGAGGTTAATTTGCTCAAACATAATCACAAGTGCTTTAAATGTGACCACAGTTTATTTCTGAGTGTAAGTGGGCTGGGGGGTGCTCCATGGTGTGGGCCTGGCAATCAAGGTTCATCATGGTGCCTGCCATATTTGGCATGGTAGGCTGTGGGAACATTTAAGTGGCCATATTACTTCCCCTCAAATTCCACTAGAATGTGATCACATGGTTATCCTCAGCTGCAAGGAAGGCTGGGAAATGTGGTCTTTACCAGCTCTGAGCTCGATACCCTGAGATGGGGAGAAAAGATGTAGGGGGGAGTCAGCAACCAGTCTCTGCCATCCATGTTATGTTATCGAAATTTGATGAAACAGGAAAGAAAATAGTGCCCTGAATGGTGCCCTGAGGAGTATAGACACATTTACTGTGGGCAAAGGAGGGGATTAGTCAGAGAGAGAAGGACAACCAGGAAGGCTGGTAGTGGCTAAAGAGCAGAGATGAGGGTATGTCAAGAAGACCCAGGGCTCTGGGGCAGTGATGTGGCTCCTGGAGGTCACTGGTGGCCTTGGCAAGAGTCAGGCCCTGTGTGGGGACAGGTTTGATGGGGGGGTGTGGGCATGAGCTGACAGGCCCTGTGTCCCCAGGACATGGAGCTGGCCGAGCGCCTCAATGCCAGCCTGGCCTTCTTCCTCAGCGACCTGCTGTCCCTGGCAGACCGTGGCTTTGTCTTCAGCCTGATTCGGGCCCACTACAAGCAGGTAGGGGTGGGCATGGCAGGAACAGTGCACCTGCAGGTGGTATAGTGGGGTGGTGGGCGTGGCAGGCAGGGAAACTTTAAACGTTGTTCCGCTGATTCCTTCCCCTGCAGGTGGCCTCACGGCTACAGTCAGCCCCCAACCCGGCGGTGCTGATGACCCTGCGTATGGACTTCACCCGCATCCTGTGCAGCCATGAGCACTACGTGACCCTCAACCTCCCCTGCTGTCCCCTGTCGCCCCCGGCCTCGCCCTCACCCTCTGTATCCTCCACCACCTCTCAGGTGGGCTGGCCTTACTTCTGGCTCCTTCCATTGACCTATGACCTTCAACCTATCTTCTGGGGTTCCCTCTGTCCCAGGGGGACTGACCCTTCACCTCTGAACCCCCAAGGTCAGCAGTTTTCCAGGAGGACCAGCTTCTAATTTCTCACCTCTAAATCAACTCCTAGATCTGCCTTCCATCTGCTGTTTCTCCACCCTCTGACCTTTGACCCCATGCCCTGTCATATCCGATAGGTTAACCCCAACCACTTACTTCTGACCCTTAAATCAGTGCATACTGTCATTTCCAGATGAGTTAATGCCAATCTCTCACCTCTGACCCTTAACTCCAAATGAATTAATCCTAACTCTCACCTCTGATCCTTGCCCCTTGCCCCCTGCCATCCGTGCTTTTTCCTCCCCCCTCTGCAGAGCTCCACCTTCTCCAGCCAGGCTCCAGACTCCAAGGTGACCAGCATGTTTGAGCTGAGTGGGCCTTTCCGGCAGCAGCACTTCCTGGCTGGGCTCCTGTTGACAGAACTGGCACTGGCCCTGGAACCTGAGGCTGAGGGGTAAGCACAGGCCCTGACTGGCCTCTGGGTATGAAGATCCAGGCACTGCATCCGCTCTGTCCTGAGCACCTCACTACCCCACAGGGCATCTCTGCTGCACAAGAAAGCCATCAGTGCTGTCCACAGTCTGCTCAGTGGCCATGACGCTGACCCCCGCTACGCTGAGGCCACCGTGAAGGCCCGTGTGGCCGAGCTGTACTTGCCCCTGCTGTCGCTTGCCCGGGACACACTGCCACGGCTACACGACTTTGCTGGTCAGTGCGTCAGGGCAGGATGGGATCACATGATCCAGGGGCTTGATTGATACACAAAGCTCAGGTCAGGAAAGGAGGGAGAGCACAGTTAGGAGTTAAAACACAGCATTAAGGTCAATAGATTGGGTTCAAGTGCTGGCGCTGGGCCCCAGGCAAACCATTAACCTCACTGAGCCTCAAGTTTCTCCCTTATAAAATGAGGACAGTGGTAGCACCAACTATTTCCTATAGTTATGTGAATATTTGGGGAGTTGAGGCACTGGGATATTGTCAGGCTACAATAGATGGGAGATATTATAACATTAATTATCTTCTAAGAAGAGAGGATGTGAGGAGGGAAGATGGGGAACATCAGGGTGAGAAGGCGGTTGAAGCGCTGTGTTCATTCATCCACTCGTGCACATTCTTTGACACTACTGAGGGACATACGTACAGTGGTTGGAGGCACAGACTAGGGATTTGTAGGTTGATCCCCTTCATTATTTAAGGGGATTCTCAGTTGTTATCTCTTGAGTTTTCTTTTCCCTGTCTCATTTTCTCGCCTCTTTCCTTCTGGGACTCCAATTACATGTATGTTAGACCTTTTGATCATGTCATACGTGCATGCTATGCTCTGTTGTTTTCCATTATTTTTTCTCTGTGTGCTTCACTTGGGAAATTTTCTGTTCACCTGTCTTTGAGTTTACTACATCTGTCTTCTGCTGTGTCCAGGCTTCTATTAATCCCATCTGTTGAGTTCTGAATTTCAGATACTATTTTTTCAGTTGGAAAATATC
Organism: Aselliscus stoliczkanus; assembly: GCA_033961575.1. NCBI lineage: Eukaryota > Metazoa > Chordata > Mammalia > Chiroptera > Hipposideridae > Aselliscus > Aselliscus stoliczkanus. The sequence continues at coordinate 9,264,334 of CM066735.1, read as the reverse complement.
TATTTAATTTTTTTTTTGTAGTAGTATTAGTAGATTCCAGTTCTCTGTTGAAATTCTCCTTCTGAATTTTACCCATTTTAGTCTATCTTTTCTGCAACTTTTTCCTTTAAAGTCTTTATTTGCTAACTTTTGGTCATCTAAGTACATGATTCTATTGTCTCTCTTTCTTTCTTGTCAGTTGTATTTTCATGCCTCTTCTCATGTCTTGTAGCTTTTTACTGTATTTTGGACATTGTAGGTAAAAGAACCATCTGAAATGAAACAATGTCATCTTTCCCTAGTGAGGGTTCCTCTTTCCCTCTCTTAGGCAGATAGGTTAAGGTGCTGATCACCTCAATGCAATGAGAAACTCAATTAAGCTGGACTGGAACTATAGTTAGACTCAGTCAACGTTTTGTTTTAAGAATCTCTAGTGTGTGACCTCTTCTGTATTTGTTGGCTGTTCCTCTCTCTGGTGAGATTTCTTTTCAGGGGAGGGATACTTTTTTAAGATCATAGATTTTAGAACCAGACTGTTTAGGTTAAAATCCTAGCTTGACCACTTACCTACCTGCTGTGTGACCCCAGGCAAATAACTCAACCTCTCTGTGCCTCATTTTCCTTGTCTATAAAGTAAGGATTATAAAAGTACTTATCTCATATGGTTGTTTTGAAGATTAAGAGTTCATATTTTTATTTTTTTTATTTTTTTTATTTTTTTAAAGATTTTATTGGGGAATTGGGGGAGGGAAAATATTGGGGAATTAGGGGAGAGGACGAGCCAAGTTGTTCTTCAATCTTCATTGTGGAGGATGCCAGTCGCCATCTGGCTTCCCGATGGCAGCTCGTGGCCTCTAAGCTCAAAGTGCTGTGTTCAATCTTAGTTGCGGGTGGGCGTTGCCACCATCCCATGCGGGAGTTGTACCAGCAGCCTTGGTGGCTAAGAGCACACACTCTATCTTTTGAGCCATCTGGGGCAGCTCAGCTCAAGGTGCCAAGTTCAATCTTTAGTTGCAAGTAGGTGTAGCCCACCACTGAACAGGCAATCTTGTTGTTACACCAGCTGCTGTTGGCAGCTCAGCAACAGCTCAGCTAAGGTGCAGCATTCACGGGCCCATGTAGGATTCGAACCGGTGGCCCTTTTGCTCAGAGCAGTGCTTTAAGCCAACTCTTTACCAATTGAGCCACTTGGCTGGCCAAAGAGTTAATATTTTTAAAATTAGAATAGCACCTGAGTGCTTGCTTCGGCAGCACATATACTAAAATTGGAACGATACAGAGAAGATTAGCATGGCCCCTACGCAAGGATAACATGCAAATTCGTGAAGTGTTCCATATATTTTTATACCATATGATCTCACTTATATGTGGAATTTGAAAAACTGAATGAATGAGCAAAGGAAACAGAAACAGTCTCATAGATACAGAGGAAAAACAGGGTTGCTAGTTGGAAGGGCGTTGGGGATGAGGGAGAAGGGGAAGGGATTAGACAGCATAAATAGGTAACTACAGTATTGTCACAGGGATATGAAAGACTGTTTGGGGAATATAATAATGTGGTAAAAATTTTGTGGGGTGTCAGATGGTCACATGTTTTGTTAGGGAGACCACTTCATGGATGGAGTAGAGGCTTGATCACTGCACTGTATACCTGAAATTGATGTTGTATAATATTGTATGCCAACTGTAATTGAATATATAGATAGTCACGGGATGTGGATTATACAATGGAAGGGAGTCAAAGGAATTGTAATAGATAGTATAATATGAGGGGGAGGAGTGGGGGGGAGAATTGGGGAAGGGGGTTGTCAGTTTAAGGGGTAAAAAGTATAACTATTGCACTGTGTTGTACACCTGAAGCTAATTAAAATTAAAAAAATTAAAAAAAAAAGAATAGCACCTGACACATAGCAGATGCTTTGTAATTGCCAATTGATGCTATAATAGCAGCAGCAGTATATATTATTGTTGTCATTGTCATCACCATCATCATCTTTACAATTACTACTCCTGTGGGCCAGGGCCATGTTCTAAGTGTTGAGTATATAGCAGTGGCCAGAGCAGACACAGTCCAGGCCTTTGTGGACACAATGAATATATCTAATTACAAGTATAATAAGTGACCTCTAGGAATGGAATACTGGAGAATCCACCCTGGTCTGGGAGGGTTGATATCAGGGAAGACTTCTATGCGGAGATAACCTTTGAGCTAAAATTTCGGACAGAGGGACAGCACTTACCAAGGGCTCATTCTTCTCTCCCCCTCCCCTCTTCCCAGAGGGCCCAGGTCAACGGTCAAGACTCGCCTCAATGCTTGACTCAGACACAGAAGGAGAAGGGGACATTGGAGGCACCATCAACCCCTCAGTGGCTATGGCCATCGCTGGTGGCCCCCTGGCCCCTGGCTCCCGGGGAAGCATTTCTCAGGGCCCAGCAACGGTGAGTACAGGGCTGGTCCTCAGAGACATCGTCCGACCTGTAATAGAAGTAATGTAATGAGATTCAAATCAGCTAGTTCTCGTCTTCCATGAAGAAAATGAAAATCAACTCTGTCCCTTCTGAGTGCCCTGTCCCTTCTCTGGCCTCAGGGTTCTCGCTCAGGCTGTCCCCTCTCGGCTGAGTCCAGCCGGACCCTGCTGGTGTGTGTGCTGTGGGTACTGAAGAATGCAGAGCCAGCCCTGCTGCAGCACTGGGCTGCCGACCTGTCCCCCGCTCAGCTGGGTCGTCTCTTGGACTTGCTGTACCTCTGCCTGGCTGCCTTCGAGTATAAGGTTTGGTGGGGTGGGCAGGGGACTGGGGTGTGGGGGGCAGGCTAAGTGTGCAGGACCCTTGGTGCTGTGGGCTGGGCATGAAGGAGTGGACTGTCCTCCTGCGCCAGTTCCTGAGGGTAAAGGGGTGGACTATTTCTGTGCTGAAGTGAAGAGAAAGGAAGGATTGTCTTCATGAATAGAATTTGGAAGGTACCGAGACCTTGCAGTAAAGAAGAGATATGTGTCTTTAAGCACAGTCCTAGAGGTTAGAAAGGGCCTAAGAAAGCAGGATCAGCTTAGCCCAGGTCCCACGAAAAAGGGCAGAATCAACCTGGAACCCGTTCTCTGCCCTCCCAGGGGAAAAAGGCCTTCGAGCGCATCAATAGCCTCACATTCAAGAAGTCCCTGGACATGAAGGCTCGATTGGAAGAAGCCATCTTGGGCACCATTGGAGCACGACAGGAGATGGTGCGACGGAGCCGTGGTGAGCGGGAGATGTACTCTGTACACGTCCACCTAGCTGCTCCCACCCTGTGTCCAAGGGGCCCCAAGAGGACCCACCCCTATCTCTCTGTCTGACTCTCTTTTCCCAGAAAGACATCCATGTGTGATCCTCATACACATGGGTGCCTGTGTCCCATCTGTTCTCTCATGTCATTCATATCTAACTGTGTGCATACACTTAGTAAGCGTCCGTGTCACCCAGTGTCCTCACAGGTCATCCCACCTTTGTATCTTTGTGCCTGTATTCTTCTCATGGTCATATGTGTCCTTATGTTTTTGCACATCTGTGAACATGTACCTACGCATCTCAGAGAGGAGCCCATTCGGGAACCAGGAGAATGTACGCTGGCGGAAAAGCATCACACACTGGAGACAAACCTCAGACCGTGTGGATAAGTGGGTGTGGGCCGGAAGAAGTTCCCTGGGGTTAGACCAGTTTTGAGAGAACCAGCGCCCCGGGGCAGCTGGGGGCAGGGTGGGGTCTGGCCCTGAGAGGCTCCCCAAGTCCTTCCTCTCCTCTGCAGGACCAAGGAAGAAATGGAACATGAGGCCTTGGTGGATGGGAACCTGGCAACCGAGGCAAGCCTGGTGGTTCTGGACACACTGGAGATCATCGTGCAAGTAGGTCTTGATCCAGCATCTCCCTGACCTCTGACCCCACCCCAGTGCCTTGTGATTCCTGACTCCAGAATCCCTCTCCTTCCCTGACCCCACAATTACCCCGGTTCCTGACATCTGAATTTCTGATCCCCCCAGACGGTGATGCTGTCAGAGGCCCGGGAGAGTGTCTTGGGCGCGGTACTGAAAGTCGTGTTATATAGTCTGGGCAGTGCCCAGAGTGCCCTCTTCTTGCAGCACGGCCTGGCCACACAGCGGGCCCTGGTGTCCAAGGTGAGCACCACTCGCAGCCACAGGTCTTAGAGTTATAGTCACCGCCCAGTCTATGTGCTCAGCAACTCCATGAGGCAAAGAATCCTTAGCCACAGTTTACAGAGGAGAGAGCTGAGGATCAGAGTGGCAAAGTCACTCACTCAGTCTCACACAGCAATGGCTTAACAGAGGTCTGACACCAAAGCCTGCTGTGCATGGCCAAAGAAGTCAGAATAGACAGGTGCCCCTGCCCAAGTGCACGTGGGCAGGGGGTCTGACTAGTGTCTGTCTTGGCCCTGGGGGGCAGTTCCCAGAGCTGCTGTTTGAAGAGGAGACGGAGCTGTGTGCTGACCTCTGCTTGAGGCTTCTGCGACACTGCGGCAGCCGCATCAGCACCATCCGCACGCACGCCAGTGCCTCACTGTACCTCCTCATGCGCCAGAATTTCGAGATTGGCAACGTAAGTAGAAACATCTGGCCAGGGGTTTGGTGTGATAGACCGAAGGCTGGCAAGAAGAGGGGTGAAGTCAGCAGGTCGAGCAGGCCCTGGTATGAGGGTCCGAAGCCCACAGGTGTGCTTTCCCTCCCTGCCCCTGCAGAACTTTGCCCGCGTGAAGATGCAAGTGACCATGTCACTGTCGTCCCTAGTGGGAACAACGCAGAACTTCAGTGAGGAACACCTGCGACGCTCACTCAAGACCATCCTCACCTATGCCGAGGAGGACGTGGGGCTGCGGGATAGCACTTTTGCTGAGCAGGTGACCCCACCAGGCCCTTGTCCCACTCTCGGCAACTCAAGAGCTTGACCCCTGACCCCACCACCTCAGCCCTGTCACTTCCCAATGAGGGCCACTGTCCCAACCCAGGTCCAGGACCTGATGTTCAACCTGCATATGATCCTGACGGACACAGTGAAGATGAAGGAGCATCAGGAGGACCCTGAGATGCTCATTGACCTCATGTACAGGTGAGGCGGGCCAAGGGGACCTTTGGGCACTCACACCCAGACAGGTTAGGGGATAGATGAGTAGATTTATGAGATGAGGAGGGAGCAAGTGCGCATACAGGTGATAAGAGGGACAAATAAGGAGGGACAAGTGAAGAAGAGTCAGGAGAGCAGACAGATGAAGGTAATCAGATGAGTGAGCAGACAGGTGAGGACACAGGTAAGGTGTGGGCAGGTGAAAAAGGTGCCAGATGAACCTACAGAACAAAGATGGGGGACAAGTGGGAGGGACAGGTGAGGTGTTAACAATAGGTGAATGAGTGATGGATCAGGGGAATAAGTGATTTGGAGGAGAGGTAAGGATGTATATGTAATAAGGGGGCATACGGGAGGAATGGCCCTGAGTAGATAGGTGAAATGGTGCACATGCAGGGGTGTTGGTGATTAGGGCATGGCTCAAGGTTCTACCAGTAAATGGGTAAGCAGGACAAATGAGAGAATGACACTTGTGGAGGTAGTGAAAGGATGAACAGGTGAAGGATAGAGGTAAGGAGGGACTAGGGGTTGGATAAGTGAGGAGACAGGTAAATAGATGGGAGATGATGGATAGGCAAATGGGAAGACAGGTGAGAGATTGGACAGGCAGGGGACTATGACAGACTGGACAGGTGAGACAAGTAAATGGGGTACAAGTAAGGAGATTGTCTGATCAGTGGGAGACAGGTAGAAGGACAATTAAGAAAATGAGTGGAACAATAGGTGAGTAGACAGGTAAGGAGATGGACAGGTGGGATAGTGGCCAAAGGGATGGATAGGTAAGGAGACAGATGAAGGGATGAACAGGTGGGGAAATGGCTAAGGAGATGGATAGGTGAGACAGGTGAAAGGATGAAAGGTGGGACAGGTGAGGAAACAAGTGAGGATGGACTGGTGAATGAGGTACAGGTGAGAGGAGGGTCAGGTGAAATAGGTAAGAGGATGGATAGGTGAGGAGACAGGTGAAAGACGAATAGATGAGGGGATAGATAGGTGAGGGAACAGGTAACTGACGGGGTACAGGTTAGGAGACTGGCTGATCAGTGGGACAGATGGGTGGGGTAACAAGTGAAGAGGATGGATGGGTGAGGATGAGGGGTAGGTAAGGTGAGTCCCCATCTTCCTCGTGTTCCTCCTCACCTGGGCACCAGGATTGCCCGGGGCTACCAGGGCTCCCCAGACCTGCGGCTGACATGGCTGCAGAACATGGCAGGGAAGCATGCGGAGCTAGGCAACCACGCAGAAGCCGCGCAGTGCATGGTGCATGCGGCTGCGCTGGTGGCTGAGTACCTTGCCCTCCTCGAGGACAGCCGCCACCTGCCTGTGGGCTGTGTTTCCTTCCAGGTAAGTGGCCAGAGAGGTGGTGGGCTGAGGGCAGGACTCGTGTGGGGCAAGGAGCAGACTAACACCACCTTCCACCCCAGAATATCTCGTCCAATGTGCTGGAGGAGTCTGCCATCTCTGATGATATCCTGTCGCCTGACGAGGAAGGCTTCTGCTCCGGGAAGCACTTCACTGAGCTGGGGCTGGTAGGGCTGCTGGAGCAGGCGGCTGCCTACTTCACCATGGTGAGGCCTGGGGCTGCTGCAGGACACAGGGCTCGGGTTGGGTGGCATCAGAGATACCTGCTCCTGGAGATTTAAGGGGAAGCTGCTGTGTGGACCTTCCCAGGAGGAGGATTTACAAAAAAATGGGGACCCTCAGAGTTCCCCATCACCTGCCTTTCTTCACTGAAAACTCTTGATACAGCCTGGATATAGTAAGCCTTCAACACATTTAGCTACTATTTAAAAAATCTTCGCTCAAGAGTGTGAGCTCTGACCAACAGAGTTGCCGTTTGGCATCCCAGCCCAAGCTGAGCAGCCGCTGAGCTGGATGGCTCAGCTAAAAAAAAAAATATATATATATTATATATATATATATATAATATATATATATATGTTTTTATTATAGAAAATTTCAAGCACACATGAAAAAAAAGTTGTATCTTTACCACCCTCATACCCAGCACTCAAATTCATCAACCATCCGTATTTACCATCCTGTTTCATCTCTCCTAGCTTTTTTTTGTATTTTGTTTTTGTTTTTGTGGGATTGACATCCAAAAAGACAAAATCTCAGTTTTCACAAATTAATGAAACCTAATGTGACCGTTCGGCTGGAGTCTTGATAAACCCTTGCTACTCAGTGTGGCTGGAGGACCAACAGTGTGGATATTACCCAGGGTTTGTTAGAAATGCAGAGTGCTGGGCCCTCCAGCCCTCTGAACCGTGTATTTTAACAAGATCTCAGATGAGCACATTGGAGTTAGAGAAGCTCCAGCTTAAAACATCCGACACCACACCATCAAACCCATGAGTACCTCTCTGTGTAGTTCCTGCTGATGAAATCCCTTTTACACAACTTTTATCTCACATGATCAAGTTAACAGGAGTTCTTAAATACTAGCCCATGCTTAGATGACCCTGATTATCTCAAACAAAATTTTTTTTTGCGGTTGGTTTGTTTGAATCAGAATCCACATAAGACCCACAGTAGCTGTGCCTGCAAGTCTCATAAGTCTCTTTTAATTATAAAAAGAAAGCAAAAAAGAGGGCCTTAGTTTCACCTCTTTTTGCAATAGGGGTTTTGTGCATTTATTTTCCATTGTAATAAAGGGGTTTCTCCTCCAATTTGCTTGTTTGTGTGACAGCACTTGTTCTTTTTATGCATTTTACTTGTTGGAGACCGAGGCTTTGTTCCAGAGGGTTTTCTGGCCTACACCAGGCTGGTTGTGTCCCTATGTTGTTGTTTTCCCTCGTTTCTGGGAACTGGTAGTTACACCTGGGGCCCCACTCAGATTCAGGGTCAGGTTGTCCCTCAAGATAATTTTTCTGTGGTGCTAAGACATCCTCCCCATTCTACCCCCCTCCACCGTGATATTGTTTTCATTATTGTCACTTTGCTGGAGTCTCAGAGACAAAGGCCTCAGGGGAAGAAGCCAGAAGGTAAACACAGACCTTCTGACAGTATACATCCCAGGGTGCCTACTGTGTGCCAGGTTTGATGCTGGCACCAGCTGGGAACAAGGGGCACCCACAAGCAGCCATTAGTGGTTAGGGAGGGCTTAAACAACAGACCAGGTAGGCTGCCATTCTGGTCCTTCCCCTGGGGAGCCCTGCTATGTCTCTGAGTTGTTTCACCTCTGAGAAATGAGAGGAAAAAAAACCAAACACCTCCTTCCACTCATGAAGGAACACAGGTAAAGTGCAGATGTACACAGCACCTGGTCCACAGTAAATGTGGTGGGGGGCCACAGAGGGGTCTATATAAAGAGGCCGAGTGGAAAAGCTGGTGGTGGGTGGTCAGGGCGGGCTTCCTAGAGGAGGTGATAGTGGATGGAGCCTTGGACGGTGAGTGGGAACACAGGCGAAGGTTGTCCCGAGCAAAAGAGGACCCGGGAGGGTGCTGGAAATTCTAACTTGCTTCACTCCCACCCCCAGGGCGGGCTCTACGAGGCAGTGAATGAGGTATACAAGACCTTGATCCCCATCCTGGAAGCCCACCGCGACTACAAGAAGCTGGCTGCTGTGCACGGCAAACTGCAGGAGGCCTTCACCAAGATCATGCACCAGGTGGGCTCAGATGCCCTCCTAGACCCTGGCCTTGGTCCTGCCCCCCCTTCCCTGCCCTCAACTGACCTTGACCCTTCTCTCCTCCACAGAGCTCTGGCTGGGAGGTGAGTCAGCCTGGTGGCCATCCGCCTGTGGGCCCCCAAGACGGCAGGTCCGCTGTAGTCAGACAAACCACCAGGGGGCGCTGGAGGAGCATGGCTGCTTGGCCCCAGGGGCTGGGGCCCAGTGGGTGATGACGTACCCCCACTACTTCCCTTCAGAACCCCCCTCCCTGCCCCAGATCTGTAGGGCAGCTTGTGACTCACCCAGCTGGGAGCTATCCAGAAACACCCCTCCCTCGGGCAGGGCCAGCTCGGTCATTGCCTAGGAGGGGGGTCTCCAACTCCCCCTGTCTCTGTTTCTCATTGTCTGTATCTCTTGGTTGCTTTCCCTCCATCTCTCCCTGCCTGTCTGTCTGTCTCCCTGTTTTGATCACTCCCTCTCTGTCTCTCTTGGTCTCTCCCTGTCTCCTTAGCTTCCCCCAGGATCTCTGCTCCTCATTGCCATTTAATGCTCCCCCTCTCCCCCCTCTCCCCCACTTGAGTCTATTTTTAGGCATCTCCTAGTTTGGGGAGAATTTTCTTGCCAAAGATGGCAAGAACCCAGAGATGAGGCCGGCGGGCTGGGTGTGGGCTGGGTGGGGCGGGTAAGTCCCCTCCTTTCCTGGATCTCTGGTCTCTGCCCCTTGGATGGTTCTCATGGGGCACCATAACCAGGACCCTGGAGGTTGGGGGCTCTGACCTTTGACCTCTCCCATGACTTTGTCTCTCTTTGTCTATCCCCATGTCCCGGTGCCTGCCCCACTCTGTCTGGATATGCCTTGGTGAGTGAACATGGAGCCACCCCCTGCCTTTCTGGTTGAGTGGGGTCCCTCCTTCCAAACTCAGGGCTGGGGAGGGGGAGGATGTCCTGGAACAAGGGAGCCAGGCCTTGGTCCCAAGCATTTATTGAGCATCTGCTACATACCCAGTCCCATAGGTACTGAGGATACAGCTGTGAGCAGTATAGTCCCAGTCCTCATTTTATATTGGGATCCAGGCTCTGAAAAACTGCATGGGGTGTGAGGGAGAAACAGAAACTAGGGGCTTGTATTAAATGAGGATGAAGATTTGGGGAAGGCAGGAGACAGAAGCTGGGGAGAAAGAGTGAGGGTGTAGACCGTTGGTGGTAGCCTACGTCCATTCCACAATAATCTCAGGGTCTCCCCGCCCACATCCACACGTGGAGCCCAAGGACTCTCATCTCTGGGGCAGGGGGACCTCCAATGGGGCCTCCTAGGCAACAATGCCCCTTCCCACAGCCCCAGCGTGTTTTTGGAACGTACTTCCGTGTGGGTTTCTATGGTGCCCGCTTCGGTGACCTGGATGAACAGGAGTTTGTGTACAAGGAGCCGTCCATCACGAAGTTGGCTGAGATCTCACATCGGCTAGAGGCACGTCCTGGTGGTGGGTGGTGGGGTGGGGCACAAGGCCCTGGGGTGGAGTGGGGGCTGTACCTCTGCAGCCCAAGTCAGCCCCGTGTCCCCAGGAGTTCTACATGGAGAGGTTTGGGGAAGACGTGGTTGAGATTATCAAAGATTCGAACCCCGTGGACAAGACCAAGCTCGACCCCCAGAAGGTGAGGGCTCCCGACCATCCCCCTGGGGTCCCCAGAATCCTATATTCAGGGTGACTCCAAGTACTCTTGTCTGGAACCCTCACATCCTATTTCTCTGGGAAACTCCAAAGCTTATCTCCCTCAGGGACCCCAAAATCCTTAACCTTAGGGGATTCCCAAAAATCCAGATGTAGGGGGACCTGGAAACCCCAGATGCAAAGTCCCCAGATCCATAGAGACACAAATCCCCTTTCTCCAGGGTTGGGGTCCCACTGGGAGTCCTGCAAGCCCTGGGGAGGGTCTGTTGGGGCTGTGGGAACCTCACACCTGAGCCCCGTGCCCAGGCTTACATCCAGATCACATATGTGGAACCGCATTTCGATACCTATGAGCTCAAGGACCGGGTGACCTACTTCGACCGCAACTATGGGCTGCGCACCTTTCTGTTCTGTACGCCCTTCACACCTGATGGGCGTGCGCACGGGGAGCTGCACGAACAACACAAGCGCAAGACACTGCTGAGCACAGACCATGCCTTCCCCTACATCAAGACTCGCATCCACGTGTGCCACCGGGAGGAGGTGGGCGGGGGCCCCAGGCTCTGGTTGGGGAGGTGAGGGGACTCCAACCTCCAGACCGGAATCTGTAGCCTCAAATCTTTACCTCCAGACCCAGCCGACACAAGGCTGGACCAAAGGCCCCAGAGCCAGACAATGGCTGCTGAGCCAGGCCCTCCATCCTGCCAGACACAGGCAGGCAGGAGACCTGGCCAGACACTGTTCATTATACAGCTACTTGGATCCCCTCCCACCCTAGCTGCCCTGGGTCAGGATATCTTCAGGTCCAGCCAGTGCATGCCCCCTCCCAACCCTGCAGATGGTGTTGACACCAGTGGAGGTGGCTATCGAGGACATGCAGAAGAAAACACGGGAGCTGGCCTTTGCCACCGAGCAGGACCCACCTGATGCCAAGATGCTGCAGATGGTGCTACAGGGCTCTGTGGGGCCCACTGTGAACCAGGCACGGCTGGTGGGGGACGCAGGCTGCCCAAGGATCTCCAGGGGCCATGCAGACACCCTCACAAACCCCTCTCTCTCCACAGGGTCCCCTGGAGGTGGCCCAAGTGTTTTTGGCGGAGATCCCAGAAGACCCCAAGCTCTTCAGGCATCACAACAAGCTGCGACTCTGTTTCAAGGACTTCTGCAAGAAGTAGGCCTAACTTTTCCCATTTCAGTTCCTCCAACCCCCATCATGGCTCTCTGCTTACCTGATCCCCCATTCTAGCTCCTGACCCCACTTCATGACTCCTCCACCTCTGGTCTTGCTTTCTCTCCTGAGTGCCAATCCCTAAGCACCTTCTGCCGTCTGGCCCTCAGGTGTGAGGATGCACTGCGGAAGAACAAGGCCCTGATTGGGCCGGACCAGAAGGAGTACCATCGTGAGCTGGAGCGCAATTACACCCGCCTGCGGGAGGCTCTGCAGCCCCTACTCACCCAGCGCCTGCCCCAGCTGCTGGCACCGACCACAGCCAGCCTCAGGTGACTGACCTGGGCCCCGCACCTAGTGAGGCCAAGAGGAGGCAGGATGGACGCTGCCATGTGACTACTTGGATGTGTGTACAAATGCATGCTCTGGGCAGCCATTTTGGATCCTGATGGGTCAGTTCCCAACAGGTGACTTCATCTTTCTGAATCTCTGTTTCTACATCTGTAAAAATGGGTACAAATTGTTTCTCCAGTGGTGGGTTCCAAGAGAAAATCTAGAAATCCACAGCCAGATTAGAATGGATATGAAAGGAACAAGGAAGATTCTAGAAGGATCTCTGGAGGAGAGGGAAGGGGGGAGGGAGAGGGCTGGGAGCATTATGGAGTTGGGGGCCCTGTGGCCCTATTGACCACCTTACTCCTCCCCCCAGGAACTCCTTGAACAGAGCAAGTTTCCGGAAACCTGACCTCTGAGCCCACAGGACCTGAAGCCACACCCAGAGGAACCAGCACCCTGGCCTCAGCTGTCTGTGCCTTTCTGGGAGTCTGTCCCACCACCCACTTGGCCATGGGGCGACCACATTGCACACAGGGCTGGGCCCACTGTCCATTTGTCTGTCTGTTCCTGTCTGTGCACTGATATTTCTTATCTTTTTTAATTTAAAATTTTTTATAAGCATCCTGTGTGGTGTGGTCCCTGGGGGCTGGGTCATGTGAGCAGTCTGTCCATACACCTTGATCTTTCACTGACACTGAGACCCTATTGGGTGCCAGGGACACAGCAGTGACAACAGACCCAAATGTCTGTCCTTGTGGGATGGATGTTCTGGTGGGGAAGGCAACACACAAATGAAAATGTCACATGTGTGCATGGGGAATAATAGAACATTCATTAAATCCTTGCTGAGTGCCCAACCCAAAAGGCTCCCAGAAAGACATTGCCCCATTTATGGGTCTTTTTGCCCTTGGGAAACTCCCATAGGCCCCAGCCTCATGGTTAGTGAATCTTCTCAGTACCATTATCAGGTAGATACATTTTTTTTTTTTTTTTGAGGGCAGTATCACTGGCCCTCATATGTGGGACCGAACCGGGGCCGCTGGCTTCCCAGGCCAGCGCTTAACCACCGCGCCACTCGGCCGGCCCCCAGGTAGATACATTCTTAACCCCACCTTACAAATGGGGAAACCGAGGCTCTGGGCACTTAAAGGCATAGTACGGCTGAGAATGGAGCCCAGGTCTGGCTGGCCAGGGAGCCGAGGCCTTAGCCACGGCCAGGGCAGCCTCGCACTGACCCAGTCCCCCTCCCCGCCCCTCGGCGGTCACGCCACTGTGTACCAGGCCTGCGCTGGGCCGTTTCCAGCCCAGGGCCGACTGGGGGAGGGCTGACCTCCCGCCGCGCCCGCCTGGAGCCGGGCCCGGCCAGCCCCGCCCCCTCCCGCCCTCCGCTGCGTCCCGGCTGCAGCCGTCGGGGCAGGACAGCGGCGGGGGCCCCTGCCTCGGGGATGGGAGGCGAGGGGACATGGCCGGGCACCCCCACGCGCGCACACACCTGCGGTCCAGGTGCGATTGTGTCCTCCCGGCCTCACACCCCACCCACCCGCTGCCCGGCCCTTAGGCGGCTGGAGGGCGGGGCCGGTGCCGAGGGGCGGGGGCCGGGCCGTAGTGGGCGGGGCCAGCCCGTAGGGGGCGAGGCGGGGAGGGGCTTCGGCCGAGGGCCGGGAGGCCGGGCGGCGGCGCGCGGAGGACGCACGGGCGGCGGGACGCAGGGACGCGGCGGCCGGAGCGCGCGAGGCGAGTAGGACCCGGGGTTGGGTCGGGGTTCGAGTGCGGATCGGGGTTCGAGCCTAGTCACCACCCCATCTCCAACCCCGGGGCGCGACCTCGCGGGTCTCTACCAGCTGCTGCCTCCACCTCCACCATCTCAGCCCAAACTTTACGGACTTTTGAGTGTCTCGGTCCCCGCGTCTCTCCAGTCTTCATGTTTGACCCTCGTTCCTGCTTTTCTCCCTCAACCCCGCCCTCCTCCATCTGCACCTCGCGCCCTGACCCTCCGCCCCATCACTGCCTCCCCTCTGCCTCTCCCCTTCTCCTCCCCCTCTGTACCTCTTTCCCCCCCTCCGTCTCCCGTCGCCCTCCTCCGTGGCCCGGCCGCAGCCAGGCCCCAGGCGGCGGGAAGGCGTCCGGGCGTCCGGCCTGGCTGGGCCTCGGCCTGGCGGCTGGGCCAGCGTGGGGAGCGGCAGCTGTTTGCCATTAGCCGGAGACCCCACAGGCCCCGCCCCTCCCTGCATGGGCGGTGTCCTCCTCACCCCCTTTTTTGAGGCTAGAAGAGGGCGGGAAGACCCCAGAGATATACAGGCCGGTCTGAGAGCTGAGCTTTAAGGAGACCCCGTCGGACATTCGAGCCCACCCGAACCCTGCACCTTTTCCCTGAGACCCCTAGCTTGTCGCCTGTTTAAGTGTCCTGTCCTAGACTTTCTCTCAATCTCTATCTTGTGTCCCCTTTCCTGTCCTCCAGGGTTTCTGTAAAGGGAGAGGGGCCTGAGCCACAGAGATCCCCCAGTTTGCTTTCTGGAGTCACCTGCCCTCTCTGAGGGCAGTCAGATGGCTGGAGACCCCCAGACTTCAGTCTTTATGTGTAGGAAATGGGTAGAGGGATGTGGAGTGGGGGTGAGATGGCTTGACCCACACAGTAGGGGAATCTGCCAGGCTTAGGTTCAAATCCAGGACCAAACAAACACTTTCCCCTCCAGTGACCCTGGGCAAGTCACTGCATATTTCTGTGTCCCCAGAGTCCCATCTGTGAAAACATGATGGTAACTACCTACCTGGTGGGGTTTTCTGATGACTGAATGAGTTACCCAGATACTATTATTTTCCCTGCCCCTATCCACCTCCAAGGGCCCCTACAGGCTATTCCAATCCTGCTCCCTGCCTCCAGACTCTCTCAGGTCCCCGGAAAATATTTTTGATTGTGTTGTACAGGGGATGAGCCTCCAGACAGGTGGAAAGCCAAATTTCCTACAATCAGTGACCATGTGTTCCAGGTGTTGCAAGACAGAGAAGTGAGGACAGAGACGTGGAGAGACAGGGAGAGAGAAGTGGAGAGAGACACAGAGAGACAAAGGTGTGGAGAGACGCAGATGTGGAGAGATGCAGAGAGACCAGGATGAGAGAGAGAGATAAATCAAGACACTAAGCAAGAGACACCCAGGGTGTGAGACAAGGACAAGCTCGGCAGCCCCTGAAGCCCCAGCCCTGCCTTCATGCCCAGCAGGTGCCCCACCTGGTGCATCCTCCCAGGTACCCACTGCCCTGGCACCAACAGGCCAGAAAGGGTCTTCTCTGGTGGCAGGATAAGCCGGGACCTCTGTAGCAGGGTGGCTGGAGGTCAGACAGCAGAGAGGACTGGGTAAGCTCAGGCAGAGTGTTGGGGACAAAAAGACCCTGGCTAGAATCCAGGGCTGGGAGGTTGGTTGGCCCTGATTGTCCCTCCCCTTTGTAGCCTCCAGGCATCCCCTCTTACTTCCTCCCTTCACCCCCATGACTTCCTGGGCCACCGCCCGGCTTCTATCCTTGCTGTGCCCCCCCCCCCCCCCGCAAGCCGGACGTGTCTTAGGGGGGCAGGAAGTTCTCCTGTAGCCTGGCTCCAAAACTGTTTATTTTTAGAGAAAATTGTTTCCATAAAGGGGAAAGGCTTTGCTCCTTGTTGCCTCCCCACAACTTTCCCTACCATCCACCACCCCCCCAGGCTGGCCTGACCCAGCTCTGTTTTGGGGTCCTCTACCCTGAGCTGTGGCTCTCTTTGTGTCCCTGGGTCTGTGTCTCATTGCATCCTTGTAGGAAGGCTGTACCCCTATTACCACCCCAGACCCCTGCCCACCTCAGCTTCCATAACCAGATCCTGGCCTGGACTAAGGGGAGTGCGTGCAGGAAGGGTGGGGCCTGTAAGGCTTGGGGCCCCTGGGCTGGGGGCCTTGTGGAGGTGGGGCTGTGGGAACAGCTGGAGCCTGTCCAGGGGCTGGACAGATGTGCCGGCAGGCTATGAGGTTTGGTTTCTTTGTTCCAGGCCGCGGGGGCCCCCCACCCCTTTCCACAGCCAGGCTGGGTGTATGCCTATGAGAGGGTCCCATACCAGGGAAGAGGGATGTTGGAGGGAACAGCTGTGGAGGGGGGTGGCCATATTCCCTCCCCTCCCCCTGCATATCCTTCCTGACTCCCATGTCCATTGCCCCCTCTCCCCAGGTAAGCCTCAGCCTGTGCTGCAGGCGGTCTGACCTAGGGTCTCCCAGTGACTCTTGAGGAGCATCTGCAGCCCAGAGGATGGCGCAAGTCCTGCACGTGCCAGCCCCCTTCCCAGGTCAGGCATCTGGGGAGGAAGGAGCCCTCCCTGCCCAGGGGTTGGAGGTGGGGGTTGAGGGGAGATGGGCCTGTCCTGGAGGCCTGAGATTGGGAAGGGTGACCTGTCCTGGGTCCTGGAGGTGGGAGAGATAAGGCCCTACCTGGAGTGGGGGTGGGAGTTGAGGATGAGATGCAGCCCTGCCTTGAGGGCCTAAATGGGAACACTTTGGCTCTGCCATTGAGAGTCTGAGAGGGACACCAGGCCCTGTCCTGTGCGGGGGGTGAGTCTGAGTCTGGAGACACAAATGAGCAGGTGAAGGCCCAGTGGGATTTATTTGCCGTCCCTTGGTCAAATAAACTATGACTCTCCGGGGTACATCAGTCTTACCCCCAGAGGGGACAACAGTGTTCAGAGGTGCTAGTGTTTCTCCCCTCCTCAGGGACTCCCGGCCCAGCCTCCCCGCCGGCCTTCCCTGCCAAGGAGACAGACCCTCCCTACTCCGTGGAGACGCCCTATGGCTACCGCCTGGACCTGGACTTTCTCAAGTATGTAGACGACATTGAGAAGGGCCACACACTGCGGCGCGTGGCTGTGCAGCGCAGGCCCCGCCTCGGCTCACTGCCCCGAGGCCCTGGCTCCTGGTGGACATCCACCGAGTCGCTGTGTTCCAACGCCAGTGGGGACAGCCGCCATTCAGCCTACTCCTACTGTGGTCGAGGCTTCTACCCTCAGTATGGCGCCCTGGAGGCCCGCAGCGGCTTCAACCCCCGTGTGGAGCGCACGCTGCTGGATGCCCGGCGCCGCCTGGAGGACCAGGCTGCCGCACCCACTGGCTTGGGCTCCCTGACACCCAGCGCCGCTGGCTCAACCAGCTCGTTGGTGGGCGTGGGGCTACCACCCCCGACGCCACGGGGCTCTGGACTGTCCACTCCTGTGGCACCTAGCGCCGGGCACCTGGCCCATGTGCGAGAGCAGATGGCAGGTGCTCTGCGGAAGCTGCGGCAGCTGGAGGAGCAGGTGAAACTGATCCCCGTGCTCCAGGTGAAGCTTTCGGTGCTGCAGGAGGAAAAGCGGCAGCTCACAGTACAGCTTAAGAGCCAGAAATTCCTGGGCCACCCCTCAGGGGCCCGGGGCCGCAGCGAGCTCTGCCTGGACCTCCCTGAGCCCCCCGAGGACCCAGTGGCACTCAAGACTCGGAGCGTGGGCACCTGGGTCCGTGAGCGAGACTTGGGCATGCCTGATGGGGAGGCAGCCCTTGCCTCCAAGGTCGCTGTGCTGGAGACCCAGCTCAAGAAAGCGCTCCAGGAGCTACAGGCAGCTCAGGCCCGGCAGGCTGACCCCCAGCCCCAGGCCTGGCCACCTCCGGACAGCCCAGTCCGCGTGGACACCTTCCGGGTGGTGGAGGGGCCACGGGAAGTGGAGGTGGCAGCCAGCACAGCCGCTGGGGCCCCTGCACAGCGGGCCCAGAGTCTGGAGCCCTACGGGGCAGGGCTGCGGGCCCTGGTGACATCTGGAGGGGCCGAGAGCCCTCCTGTTTTCCGCAGCCATGAGATGGTGGAGACAGTGTTCCCTGCGCCCACGGCATCCACTGGCAACATCCATCTGGTGAAGAAGATCAGTATCACAGAGCGAAGTTGCGATGGGGCAGCAGGTGAGCCATAACTGTCCAGGGAGGGTGGTAGAGGGTTCCTCTTTCTTCACCTGAAGAGCAGGGTCCAACCCAACTTTGGTCTTCTACCAGACAGACTGCTGCCCCTCTCAGAGCCTCTGTCTCATCATCTGCAAAAAGGAGACAAAATTGTGTCACCGACTCAGTGCAATAGGGACCTTGCTGAGAAATTGGGTGTTTGTTAAGTGTGCATCCTCATGTCTAACACATTGTAAGTGTCCAGAAAACAGGAGGTGTTTTGGTGGGAGGTTGTTGGTTTGCTGGGCAAAAATTCCTCCCTGTTTATTAAGTAAGTGGCAGGAACCAATCTCAGACCAGTTTAAGCAATGAAAAGGGAAATGTGTTGTTCATGTAACTTAGTGACAGCTTCAAGCATAGCTGTATCTAGGTGCCCTGGAGTCTCTAAGTCTCTTTCTCTTCCTCTGTGCCTACTGGAGGCTTCTCTCTCAGGTGGGCAAAGAGAGCCCCACTGCTCTTTGCATCTGTCCTTGCAGCCCTGTGAAAGGAGAGCCCCTTAGTCCCAATAGTGCCAAAAAAAAAATTCCAGGGGTGGTGCTCATTGGCTGGCTTGGGTCATATGCTTGACACCAAGCTAATCACTGTGTCCCTCACTGCCTAGCAGTGAGGGGGGTCCTGAGGGTAGAGGAGCCCCACCCAAGTCCTGTGGCCAAGTCCTAAGCTAGGAAAGAGATGCTCCCTGAAGGAGGTTCTGAGCCCTCATGCCAAGAAAGAGGATGTGGGATGTGCAGAATGGCAGCTGCCCCACCACTGCCACGCTGAGGCTCCTGGGAGAAGCCGCCAGAATGATTCATAATAATAACGACAGCTGTTCTTTATCAGACACCAGCCTGGTATGGAGTGCTGTGCTGAGTGTTTCACCCATGGAGGAGCTAAAGATGGGGAGCTGTGCAGCCAGACATCCTGGGTTCAAATTCCATTTCTTGCTGTCTTCCTGGGTAGGCAACTTCACCTCTCTGGGCCTCAGCTTCCCTTTCTGCGAAGTGGAGTAATTGTCCCCACTTCTAGGATGCTTGTGAATTAGAGCATACAGTTAGTGCTCAATCAGTGCTTGTCACTGCTTCTATTGATGATTTTCAGGTCAACTCTGTTTATAGTTAGGGAAACTGAGGCTCAGGGAGAAGCTGCACCTGCCCTGTGTCATACAGCCAAGGAGATCTAAACACAGGTTGGCCTGAACCTGCAGCAGGGCTCAGAGGTGGGGTACAGGTCCTCATCCCAGCCTCAACTGTCAGGTGTCCAGAGCCCCGTGGTGGGACTGTAGGGCACAGCTGAAGGGTGGAGACCTGACCCAGCTGTGTTTTTGTGCTTCCTCATGTTGTTCCTGGCCAACTCTGGGCACCACCCCTCTGTTCTGTGTCCATCCCAAACACCCAGCCCTGCAACTCTGGCCCCCAGCCAGGGGCCCCACCCGGCCCATCCTTGGGATCTCTGAGAGGCAACCTCCATTCCAGACGTGCTTCCCAGGGCAGCCATGGGGCCTTATTCCTGCAGAACACACAGACATAGCAAGGTCCCCACCCTGTGCAAGCCCCGACAGTTCTTCCTTGTGTCTCATTTAACTCTTGCTACAGCCAATCCCAACCTCCACCTTGCTTGAGTGGAGCTGGTGTGTGCTAATTCATTTCAGTGTCTACCCATTCAACATGTTTGTAGAGTGGGGGTCCTGACAGCCTGATGTCACCAGATTACTGTGAGGCTTAAATGTATCAATTTGTGGCAAGTGTTCAACAGATAAGTAGTGGAGGCTTCATGGGTTAGTTGGTGGTTTTTTGAACCAGGTGTGAAAGGAAAGAAGCAGCCAGGTGGCAAAGAGGTGGGAAGAAGAATGTTCTGGGAGCAGGGTCACAGCAGGGAGAAAGGCTCTGAGGTGAGGAGGGGCATGTGTGTTGAATAAGCTGGAATAGGAGGAGGCTAGAGAAGCAAGGTCCAGGATAGCATCAGGGATTGGTCCCACAGGGCTTGTAGACTGGAGAGAAGCAATATGGGAAATAAAATGAGATACTATGAGGACTTGACAAGTTTTCGCAGCATGTATTTGCTTAGATGGGTCAGCTAGATGCGTAGGTCAGGGAGGGCTCCCTGGAGGAGGAGGCAAGGAGGAGCCCAACCTCTCTGCCATTTACAGTTTGCTCACTGCAGTTGAAAGGTGGAGAAGGTGAGTGGCAGCCTTCCCTTCGGGCTGGCAAAGGCAGGTTAGGGCTACTAAAGGCCTGGAAACCCCCAAGTCCCATTCCCCCATCTGACAAAGGCCCCACAGAGATCAGTGGGAGAAGTGGCAGCCAGGCATGTGCAAGCTGTAGGGTCTCTCCAAGGTTTGTAAATTTCCTCTGCTCTTGTTCAAAACATATTCCTATGAAAGCAGTTCATATTCTTTGTGGAAGCTTTGGGAAGTATGGAAAAATCTAGAACACAAAATAAAACCCTCATAAACCCACCACCACCCAAACGCAGCTGCTGTCAACACTTCTGCTTCTTTCCTTCTGAAATTTTTAACACAGAAAATAATGTATATTTTTCAAGTCTCACAACACAGAGCTGGTGGAATTTGTTATTTTGCGTTATTTTTAAAAGCATTTAGGCAGCCCTTACTACAGACCAAGGCATTATTTGACTCTTTCATAGTTTAATTCATTTAAATTGCCAGCACCACTATGAAGTGGGGTAGTGCTTTTAATCCCCATGTTACAGATGAGGAAACTGAGGCACCGGGAGATTAAGGGATTTGCCCATGGCTCTCAAAGCCAGGTTTTAAACTCTTTGATTTCTTTGATTTAACATTATCTCGGGGCATTTCCTCATGTTATTAAAAATTATTGGGATGTGTTTTTTTAAACAGCCACATCATTTCTTTACTCAAGGGTGCCACGCAGATGTCCTTCTGCGGGGAACCCTTTATGTCCTCTGATCGGTTTCTGAAGGGGCATTTTTGAGGACCTTGAGGTCTGTCACCAAATTGCTTTACAGACGCACACGCACACACACGCATGCATGCGCCCTCAACTCCCTTCCTGCACTGGGTGGCTGAGTAATTTAAATATTTAACGATTTCTTTTGGACTAAGGAGCTCAAACCTGAGTTAATGAAATTCTGCTCATGTCAACCACACCTCTGTTGTTTCATTCTACTCTTTTTTTTCACCTTCAACTCCACCCTCAATGATGACAGTTGGTAAATATTTTCAGCTTTGCAGGCCATATGATCTCTGTTGCAATGACTCAGTGCTGCTGGGTTCTTTTTTTTTTTCTTTCAGCTTTATTAAGGTATAATTAATATACAAAATATTGCACTTTTTTTTTCTTTTTTTTTTTTTTGAGGGCAGTGTCACTGGCCCTCAAATGTGGGACTGAACTGGGGCCGCTGGCTTCCCAAGCCAGTGCTTAACCACCGTGCCACTCGGCTGGCCAAATATTGCACATTTTTAAAGTATACATTTTGATGAATTTGGTGCCTCAGTTCTGCCTTTGTAGCATGAAAGCAGACATAAACGATATAGGTATGAATGAATGAGAGTGGATGTGTGCCAAGAAAACTTCACATGTCAATACATACTGAAATGTCAGTTTCAAATATTTTCATATGTCCCAAATAGAATCTTTCTTTGAATTTTTTTCCAATCATTTAAAAATGTAAAAACCATGACCTAGAGCCATAGTTTATCAATTTCTGTGCCATTCACACATCCCCACCATCAATTCGCATCCCCACCTCACTTAATATCATTCCTGGCAATCCACCTTCCAGAAGCTTATTTAGATATTTGGGTGTGCTTTAAAAAAATGCCCTGTGTTTAATTTCCTAAAATGGTATTGTACTTGAGGGGAAAATAAATCTTGTTCTTTTCTTATTTTTTCCACTGTACCCACTATTTTTGAACTCTCCATCCTGATGTTTATAAATCTAATTTGACGCTTTCAATGCCCTAGTATGTGCTACACTTTTCTTATCCTATCCCCCTTTGGTGGGCACCTGGGTTACTTCCAACTCCTGGCTGCCGTGAACAGTGTTGGGGCCATCTTTACTTGCCCCCTCCGATAGGGTCACTGGGCTTCAGAAGATGCAGAGTTTCAGAAGTCTGTCTGATCCTCTCCAGAAAAGCTCTCCCCGTTCACACTCCCCATCAGCTCTGATTGGGTCGGAGGTACCCATTTCCCCACATCCCCACCAATATACTTTTTTATCTTTCTAATTTTTTTGCCCATCTGATGCTGGTACAAACTGGTATCTGCTTGTTGTTTTTTTGTTTATTTTTTAAAAAGGTTTTATTGAGGAATTGGGGGAGGGGAACAGCATTGGGGAATTGAGGAAGGGGAACAGACAAGTTGCTGTTCTTTTTGTTCTTCAATCTAGTTGTGGAGGACGTCGTTTCATTGGCCCATGTTGGTATTATCCTTGCACTCTTCCCGGGTGAGGCAGTTGCTTGCCAGCCGTTGGACAGCAGTTCATGGCAGCTCACGCCTGCTCTCGGCCAGCCCCACTGCAGCCCAGCTCCAGGTGGAGCTGTTGTTTACCATCTTAGCTGTAGAGGGCGCAGTGTCACTGGCCCTCATGTGGTATCTGAACACGGGCCCTGCTGCTCAGAGCTGGCATGCCAAGCCAACTCTTTTTTTTTTTTTTTTTTAAAGATTTTATTAGGGAATTGGGGGAGGGGAACAGACAAGTTGCTGTCCTTTTGTTCTTCAGTCTAGTTGTGGAGGAAGGACATTGCTTCACTGGCCCATGTTGGTATCGTCATTGCGTTTGGTTGCCGGCCTCTGGATGGCCGCTCACCATGGCTATTGGCAGCTCACGCTGGCTGCCGGCCACTTATTGCAACCTATGACAGCCCACTGCAGCAGGGGCTCGCCCAGCCCAATTCCAGGTGGAGCTGTTGTTAGCTGTACAGGGCAGTGTCACTGGCCCTCATATGTGGGATCCGAACCGGGGCTGCTGGCGTCCCAAGCCAGCTCTTAACCACCAAACCACTTGGCCGGCCCCCAAGCCAACTCTTAACCAACACTCCACTCTGCTGGCCCGGTATCTCCTTGTTTTAATTTGCATTTTTTTAAAAATTTCTGATGAGGTTGGGCATCACCATATTTGTTTAATAAGATTCCTCTGTGGATTGCTTATTTGTAGCCTTTGTCCATTTTCCTTTGGGCAATTTTGAGAAGTTCCTGGCGTATCCCAGAATAGGAGTTGGTGAACTATGGCTTGCAGGCCAAATCCATCCCACTGCCTGTTTTTATATGGCTCACAAGCTAAGAATGGTTTTTAAGTTTTTAAATGGTTGAACAATATGAAAAGAAGAGTAACGTTTTGTGACACGAGCAAAATTATATGAAATTCAAATTTATAAGAACACAGCCACACCCGTCATTTACATACTGTCTAGAGTTGCTTTTGTACTATTTTCGACTGAGACTTTATGGCCCACATAGAGAAAGTATTTACTATCTGGCCCTTTACAGAAAAAGTTTGTTTACTCCTCCTATTTTAGCACAATAATCACTTACCATTTTTAACATTGTGAATATCTTCCCCCAGTCTATATTCTTCTGTCAGTTAACTGTATCTATAAGTTTTTTGTTTAGTTTTTATCGAATAGAAATCTTCACATTGGATATAGTCGAACCCATTGTATTTTTTTTTAAATTATTTCCTATTTTCATTGAGATATAATTGACATATAACATCATATTAGTTTAAGGTACAAATTCAGGATTTGATATATGTATATATTACAAAATGATTACCACAATAAGTCTAGTCAATACCTATCACCTTGGAGTTACATTTTTTTTTCTCGTGATGAGAACATTTAAGCTGTATACACTTAGCAACTTCTTTTTCTTTTTTTTTTTTTTTTGAGGGCAGTGTCACTGGCCCTCATATGTGGGACTGAACCAGGACCACTGGCTTCCCAAGCCAACGCTTAACCCACTGCGCCACTCGGCCGGCCCTAGCAACTTTTAAATATACAATACAGTATTATGAATGATAGTCACCAGGCTGTACATTACATCCCCAGATTGCCAGGATTTATCTTTTTTTTTTTTTTTTTTTTTGAGGGTAGTGTCACTGGCCCTCATATGTGGGACCCGAACCGGGGCCGCTGGCTTCCCAAGCCAGCGCCCAACCACCATGCCACTCGGCCAGCCCCAGGATTTATCTTATAACTGGAAGTTTGTACCTTTTGTCCCTCTTCACCCATCCTGCCCCCTGCCCCTGGTAACCATCAATCTGCTGTCAGTGTCAATAAGTTCAGTTTTATTAGATCCCACATATACGTGAAATCCCATTGTCTTTCATATATGATTTGTGCTTTGAAGAATTTTTAAAGGAATCTTGCCCCTTCCTGAGGCCCCTGATATTCTGCTACATTTCCTTCCTGTGACTTTGTAGTTGTACCTTCATGTTATTCCTTCAAAATTTATTTTCTGTGTAAGGCATGAGGTAGGGAGCCAGCTTGATTTTTCTTGGGGAGAGGAAGTTGCTCTCCCCAACACCATAGGGCCTACCCTTGACCACTGGTTTGTAGTACCCCCCTCTCTTACCCCCAATTCCCTCGGCTATGCTGGGCTCTCTGTCCTCCATTCCTTTGGCCCATATCTTCCTGCATCAATGCCCCCCTAATTGGACTGTGTTGACTTTGGAATGTTTTACTCTCTCCCAGGCCAGGTGTACCATCTCTGACCTTTTTTTTTTTTTTTTTTTTTTTGAGGGCAGTGTCACTGGCCCTCACATGTGGGACCGAACTGGAGCCGCTGGCTTCCCAAGCCAGCGCTTAACAACCGTGCCACTCAGCCGGCCCTCTCTGACCCTTTTTTGTAAAATTCTCTTAGCTGGTTATGGACTTTAGTTTTTCCATATAAATTTTGTTATCAGTTTACGCCATTCCCCAGTGGAATAACAGTAATAAATATCAGTTTTATTATTGTTCTTGTTATTTTAGCACTGCAGTGTCTGACCTTGAACTCCTCATACTGAAAGGAGCCACCCTAGCTTTTGGAGGCAGGGCCTGCTTTTCTTGGGGATGGAATGGGCCATGGTGCTACTCCCCTCCTTTTTTTTCCCCATTAAAAAAAAAAATTGTGGTAAAATACATATAACATAAAATTTACTATTGCAACCATTTTTGAGTGTCCAGATCAGTGGCATTCAGCACATTTACACTGTTGTGCAGCCATCACCACCATTCATCCTCGGAACTTTCTCATCTTCCTGATGTAAAATTGTCCCCATTAAACAATCACTCCCGTCTTCCTCCCCTAGCTCTTGGCACTCACCCTTCCACTTCCTGTTCTATGGATTTGACTCCTTTAGGGACCTCCTGTAAGTAGTTTTTTGTCCTCTTGTGCCTGGCTTATTTCACTCAGCATAATGTTGCTTTACCTGAAATTTTGACCCTCCCAGTTGTTTAAATCAGGATCCCTGAATTTGGTGCAAACACTGAGACTGCCAACTGGCCATCTGCCTCCTGACACATTCCACTTGGTCTCATAATGCTTTTGTTTGTTTGATGTGAATTTAGCGACAAGATTTTTTTGTTTATTATTCGGGAGATTCATGTTAAATTCCAATGTGTGTTCTTCCCCACTGGAGTTCAAGTTCTGATTCTGGGATAAGCCTGGCCCAGCCACACCCTGGGTTGGGGTGCTGTTGGATATTTACATTCATGGCCAAGTGTCTCATCTATTCTGTGTGCCTATCCCAAGTATTTACCCAAGTTGAGTGTCACCCACAGAATGGAAGAAGTAGTTACTGTGTAAAAAAAAGTCTTAACTGTTAAAAGGGATTAAAATGAATTGGTTTGCAGAAGCTTTGGCCAGTGGCAGGAAGGGGATGCCCTGGGGAAGCCACATGTGGCCTGGGGGGACCCAAGCTCTTCGGAGACTTGGACAGCCACTCATAGTGGCGACTGGACTTTTATTTCTTGCTCCAGGCTGGTGATCTAGGGCTGGAGCTTCCTGCCGACCCATTCCCAGAGGAGCACTGGGCACCCTAGGGGATCTGGTGCCCACAAAGTCACCATTGTCCTTAGACCGACCTAGATGGGTTTTCTAAAAAATTGTGGTAAAATATGCATAACATAAAATTTCCCATTTAAACCATTTTTAAGTATCCAATTCGGTGGCATTAAGTACATTCACATTGCTGTGCAACCATCACCACCATCCTCCTCCAAAATCTTTTCATCTTCCCAAACCGAAACTCTGCCTAAGTGGGGTTTTAATTTTCATTTTCCAATAGATTTACACTTTCTTTTTCCTGATTATTAAAGTAATACCTGCTTAAAACTAAGTAAAGAAGGAAAGAAAGGAAACTGGATATAAAACAATATCTACAGCATAACCTGCTTTTTTGTTTAAAAAAAAATCATATTGGGCCGACCGAGTGGCTCAGTTGGTTAAGAGCTCACTCAAAAGTGCGAGCTGAGGGCCGGCCGAGTGTCGCAGTGGTTAAGAGCCAGCTTGAGAAGCCAGCGGTTCGGGTCCCACATATGAGGGCCAGTAACACTGCCCTCAAAAAAAAAAAGTGCGAGCTGAGCTCTGAGCAACTGGCAGTTAGATGCCCAGCCCGAGCTGAGCTGCCAACAGGTGACAGGATGGCTCAGCTAAAAAAAATTTAAAAAAAACAAAAATCATATTAAGTCTTACCAAATATAGTTAACAATTTTCTTGAACTAACAGATGCCTCTCGAGCCCTCTTGATGTGCAGGCATTGTTCTAAGCTCTTCATCCCACCTTACTGTCTTTAGTCTGTGCAAGATGCCAGGAAGTACGAATGTCATTCTCCTGAGGCATAGAGAGGTTAAGTGAATTGCTTGAGGTCACACAGCTTGCTCCCAGGAGATGTGATTCTCTACAGTGACCACCACACTCGGCTGTGATCAAACCTTGTTTCCAAACAACACTCAGTATGCTGTTGGAGTAGGGTCATGAGCCAGGTTTGTGGGGTCACAGGGTCCTCCCTTTCCCTGACCAGCTATGGGGCAAACAACAAATGGAGGGGGCATTGAATTCTGCTGCTCACTTGCTGGGTGACCTTGGGCAGCCTTCTGTACCTCAGTTTACTCAGTTGTAATAGTCCCACTTCTCATGGGCTAGGAAGATTTTATGAAATAATACAAGAATTAGTCCTCAGAGCGCCTGGCCCTGGGAGCCAGTTATTATTGTTGTTGCTTTGCTGTTGTTACCCACAGCCAATGCCTCTTTCCTGCCCCTCTAGGTCTCCCACAGTTTCCTACAGAGTCATCCTTAGCACCCCCAGGGTCCACAGCAGCCTCCTTGGCACAGCCTAAGAAGGACACAGGCCAGGTGCCCACCCTGGATGCTGTCAACAGGGAGCCCACTAGGCAATCAGCCTCATGTGAATCAGAGGAGGCCAAAGGCGCAGGTAAGTGAGGGTGGCCGCTAAGAGGGACAAGGCACAGGTGGCCTGGGCATGGCATCTGACTTTGAAAGACCCTTGTAATACCACTCCTCCCCTAGGCAAGCCCCAGGCAAGCATGAGGTCCATCATGAAGCGGAAAGAGGAGCCTGCAGACTCTGAGGTCCACCGGAGGAGCCTTCAGTTCGTTGGGGTCAATGGCGGGTGAGAGGAGCTCCTATCCAACTCTCCGCACTTTCCTCGGCTTCCATCCCTGTTGTCCTTGGTTCATTCATGCCAAGAATGTACCAAGGACCTGTTCTAAGGCCCTCACTTTGATTCATTCATTTTAACTAAAGCACAGTAGACAGATAAGGAAACAGACATGATGAAGTCGAGGGCCTTGTTGGAGCTCCCACGATGACCAGCAGTCTGCCCTAGTGGTGTGCTTCCAGAGCTTGTGCTGTCACCACTGTATTGCACTACCCCAGGGAAGGTGTCAGACTCAGTTCCCTGGCCTGATGAAGCTCCCTTGCCAGCGAGACCTCAGGCACTGATGAGCGGTTCCAGCAGTGTGGTTGGAGCAATGGGGATGCTCAGGCAGTGTGGGATCTTGGAGAGGCATGGATGCCCCCAGGGAAGTCACTGAAGGAGGGGACACATGCTGCAGCCCAGCAGGAGCTAGCAGTGAAGAGAAGGGACTGAGGGCTCTCCTGGTGGAGGGCACAGCCTGGATAAAGGCTCCGAAGTGGGAGGAAGCAGAGTGACCTGACAAGTGGGAGGCATGGGGAGCAATAGACAGGGACAGTTTGGGGCCTCGAATGCTGGGAAGCTTAGACTTTATCCAGAGGAAGCAAGAAGCTTGAGGATCCCATTTGCAGTGGGGCGAGGCTCTGACAGTAACACCCATGTAAGAACCAAAGCATATGACAGGTAGGTACCAAATGGTAGAAGGGAAAAGCAGTGTCCCTCCCTGGCCCCCACAGCATGATCCCAATCATAGCTAATGTTTATTGAGCACTGTGTGTCAGGTGCTATAAGCCACATTTCTGTAGCCCTGTGAGGCCCATACTACCATTATCCTCATTTAACAGATAGGGAAACTGAGGTCCAGAAGTCAGCCCCATGCCCCTCCCCCACCACGTCCTGTCCCGTCTGCAGCATCTTCCCTACCTTGCCCATCCCTCCTCCCCAGGTATGAGTCTTCATCCGAGGACTCCAGCACGGCGGAGAACTTCTCTGACAATGAGAGCACAGAGAACGAAGCCGTAGAACCTGGGGAGAGGGTGCCGAGTGTGGCTGAAGCCCCCCAGCTCAGGCCCACAGGGACGGCAGTGGCCAGTACCAGCCGGGAGGAGTGCCAGCTATCTCGGGAGTCTCAGCACATGCCCACAGTTGAGAAGGCATCACAGTCAAATGCCGAGGAGGAGATCCGGTCAGTTTTCTGGGTGGGAGGGATTCAGGTAGGGCCCAGGGGTGTGTTTGGAGTGACCTCTGCCTCAGATCCCACTGTTCAGGCCTTTTGAAGGAACACCCAATCAGTCATGCACACCTTAGCTTGAACTAGCAAACAAGTACTTTCTCCTTCTAGGCATCTTGAAGGTCTGGAGGGTTTGATGAAGGGCCTGAAGGGGCAATTTGGGCTGTTGGGTTAGGATTTAGGGGCCAGGCAAAGTTTGTCCTTCAACTACCTGCCTTCCCTGGTACATTTTTGCCCCACTGGTCAATCCTGTTTATCTCTTTTTTTCTCTGATGAAAAATTTGCCCTTGGGAAAAGATTTTCCATTGCCACTGACTGACCACTTGGAATAAACTGTGGCCTGTGTGTCCACTTTCTCTTAGGGTCTGTTTTTTTCTCATGTCTGCCCCTCGGGGTATAGCATTATTATAAAATGTGTTTTTGGTGTAGCGGCTCTAAGGTTCCACCACTCAGGTAAGCCTTGGCAGGGCTGGGTGGGTGCCATGGTAGGGAGCATTGGGGCCTCTCTGAGCACCCCAGCCAGATATGGGAAGTAGGAAGCCCAAAGAGGCTGAGGTGGTTGCGCCCCAGATAAACCCCTTTGCCTCTCCCTGGCAGGATGGAGCTAAGCCCCGACCTCATCTCAGCCTGCTTGGCCCTGGAAAAGTACCTGGACAACCCCAACGCCCTCACTGAGCGTGAGCTGGTACGGTAGGGCCCTAGACCCGGCGGGGGGCTCCTTCCCCATCACCCAGATCCTGGCTTCTCCTTGTTTGCAGTGTCCCCTGTGCCTGCCTCAGGGGGACCCAGGAGCTTGGGATGTGTGAATGCTTGAGTAATGGGCCTTGGAGAGGGACCAGGGAGGTGGGGTGGGGCACAAGGATGATCTTCTGCCAGCAAATCTGGCCTTAGTTTCTGGCCCTTTGGGGCTTCCGGGAAGGGGCTACCATATTTCCCTCTGCCGGTATCTACACTAGCCTTCAAAGGTCATATCCCAGATAGAGACATTCACATCTTCCTCTAGGGGACAGATCTAGGATTGTAGTGTCTACACTTCCCTCTAGAGTCCTTGTCCAGGATGGGGACATGACACTTTATTCCAGGGGCTCATCTGGGTGGGGTACCCACACTCTCCCCTTCAAGGCTCTGTGGCTTCTTACCTGGAGCTTTGCCCTGGAGAGGGTGGGCTGCTACTCTCCCTCATGCCCTTTTCCTCTCCGACCTGCATCCAGAAAGTGGCCTACACCACAGTGCTGCAGGAGTGGCTGCGCCTGGCCTGTCGCAGCGACGCCCACCCCGAGCTTGTGCGACGCCACCTGGTCACATTCCGGGCTATGTCAGCGCGGCTGCTGGACTATGTGGTCAACATTGCCGACAGCAATGGCAACACTGCGCTGCACTACTCTGTATCCCACGCCAACTTTCCAGTGGTGCAGCAGCTGCTGGACAGCGGTGAGCTCCCCCAGGCAGGATGAGGGGGTCCTGGGGGACCGGGCCAGCTGCCACCCCCAGTTTGATGATCTGATGGGGGAGACCCTACCATTGGTCAGATGGAGGAAATGCTGCCTTCCCAGTCTAATGGAGGGAGACACTCTCCTCTCAGTCTGGTGGGGCGACACAAGCTCTACCTGTAGCCCCATTATTCTGGAAAGGGCAGCCTTTGTCTTATGGAAAACATGAGGACTTGCCATCATCTGCAAGGACCCCTGTATAATGGAAGCCACACTTCTGAAACCCTAGTCTGAGGCACAGACGTGGCCTCCAATCTGGGGCTTGGAGAGATGTGGTATTCAATTCAGCAAGAAAATACTGGTCCTTCCCTAGCCTGACTGGGGAAACACACCCCATCTGATGAAGGAGGCAGAGCCCACAATCTGATGGAGGAGGCATAAGCCAGTCTCAAGGAGACTGGCTATTTCAGATTAATGGTGACATAGCCCCTACTCATATCTCTAAATGTAGGTACCAATGTCAGGGGGCCCCAGTCTAATGAAGGAGGCACAGTCTCCACTTTTAGAAGCCACTCATCTAACGAGGTGACACGATGGAGTCAGAAACCCGGGGGCAGAATGGGATTCTCAGTCTGAGAAAAGGGAAGAATTAGGCCTAGACTGATGGAGGACACACAATGCCCAGTGCTCATATGGTAGAGTGAAACAAGGTTCCCAGTCTGATGACACATGTGGGCTGTCCTCGGGGACCCTCCTCCAGCCTTGAGGCAGGCCTGGCCAGCTTCAGCTGGTCGGAGGGCTCATATCTGTCTCCTCCTTCCCCCCAGGTGTCTGCCAGGTGGACAAGCAGAACCGTGCTGGCTACAGTCCCATCATGCTTACTGCTCTGGCCACCCTAAAGACACAGGATGACATTGAGACTGTCCTGCAGCTCTTTCGGCTCGGAGACGTCAATGCCAAAGCCAGCCAGGTACGGGCCCCAGGCGCTGCAGACCTGGGCAGCCTTTCCCATGTACTAAGTCCTGGCTGTGTGCCAAGCCAAGACCTGATTTTGTTCCCTGTCAAGGGAGAGTCCCCACCCCACAGATGAGAAAATTGAGGTTCAGAAGAGCAGAGTCACTTCCTCAAGTTCTATCTAGAGGGGTGGAGATTCGAACTAGGGGGTGTCTAGCTCCAGAGCCCCTTTCTTATGACCTGCCTGCCAGGCTGCCTCAGATGCAGGACCTTCTGGTGGAAACAGGATGAGTTGAGGATGGGGAAAGACATGGGGTTTCTCAGCCTTTCTTAACCTGACACCGTCCCACATCCTGCTTGATAATTCATTGGGCAACAACTGGATGCGGGGGACTCAAATGATGGACAAGCAGGCATGGTCGCCACACTCCTAAAGCTCACTAGCCAGCTGGCAGTTTCTGGAGCAACAAGCTTTGCAGGCTGCGCAAAGGTTTGGAGGGGCTTTGGATTCGGAGACTGCAGGGAATTCACTAGGGGCGTTTGATCAGGGCAGTGGCATGGCCTGCTTTCTGGTTTGAAATTTTTCTTTGGCTGCATGGTGGGAAACGGAAGCTGGGAGACTCGTGGTGACAGGGGTGTAGATGGGTGTCCAAGCAGAAGAGCAGGGCAGCCAGGATCCAGTGGGGACAGTGAAAAGTGCAGCGGCTTAAACGCAGTGAAGGAAAGAAGCTGTGATGGTGCCTAACAGGCACAGACCCTGGTCGCTTCTAGTTTTGTTTTTTTGGGGGTTTTTTTTTGAGGGCAGTGTCACCGGCCCTCATGTGGGACCCGAACCGGGGCCACTGGCTTCTGAAGCCAGCGCTCAACCACCGTGCCACTCGGCGGGCCCTCTGGTCGCTTCTATTGATTTCATTATTTTGATTACAAATTTTTAGTGGTTTACGTTTTTTTCATTGAGGTGAAATTCACATAGGATTAACCGTGGCATTTAGTACATTCACAACATTGTATAATCATCACTTCTATCTACTTCCAGAACGTTCCCATCACCCCTAAAGGAAACCCTGCACCCATTCGCAGTCACTCCCCATTCTTCCTCCCCCAGCCCCTGGCAGCCACCTCCCCCAGCCCCAAGACAGTCTGCTTTCTGTCTCTATGGTTTTATCTATTGTGGGTATTTCATATAAATGGAGTCATGTAGCATGCATGTATCCTTTAGTGTCTGGCTTCTCTCACTGAGCATAATGTTTTCAAGGTTCATCCATGCTGTAACATGCATTAGTACTTCATTTATTTTTGAGGCTGAATAATATTCTGTAGCATGGGTTTACCGCAATTTGTTTATCTTATTCATCCACTGATGAACCTCAGTAATTTTTATTGAGGTTCAACGTACATACAGAAAAGTGTACAAATCTTAGCTTGATAAATTTTTACATATGTTTACACCTGTGAGTTAGGCACCTGCTTTAGGTGGGTGTGGGAGGAGGAGACATTTAAGCTGAGACCTGAGGGGTGATTAGGGAACAGCAGGAAGACGAGGGACCAGCAAGTGCCATGGCCGGTCGGTGGTCGGGCTGTTTGAGATACGGAAGGAGGCCAGCAAGTGGGGGTGCCATTAGCCTCAGAGTACTCAGAAACCATGGGAGGTTCTGGAGCAGGGGTGACATGCCTTGGGGCCTGCATGGTCCATAAGCTTGTTCTGTGCCCTGCCCAGGCAGGGCAGACAGCCCTGATGCTGGCAGTTAGCCACGGGCGTGTGGACGTGGTCAGAGCGCTGCTAGCCTGCAAGGCAGACGTCAATGTGCAAGATGATGATGGCTCCACGGCCCTCATGTGCGCCTGCGAGCATGGCCACAAGGAGATCACAGGGCTGCTGCTGGCCGCGTCCAGCTGTGACATCTCACTCACTGACCGCGTGAGTCCCCACCCAGGTGCTCCTGGGGGAGGTTGGGAGCACAGTGCTTGGGGTCATCATAGCAACGGATGCTTTACAGGATGGGAGCACAGCTTTGATGGTGGCCTTGGATGCGGGGCAGAGTGAAATTGCGTCTATGCTGTACTCCCACATGAACATCAAGTGCTCGGTGAGTCTCCACTCTGGCAGGGCAGGGGGTGGGCTTTGGGAGGGGACAGATGTTTATGAAGAGCTGATGGTATATGGGACCTGAGCCGGGGACTTAATAGTCATCTGCTTGTTGAATCTTCATGGTGCCCCATGAGGAAATGAGTCATGGAGAGCTGAGACTGCATGACATGGTTGACATGACAGTATTTGAACCCGAATCTGTCTGGTTCCAGATGCATGCTCTTAATCACCATTCACTCATTTGAGAAATACTTACAGAGCACCCACTGTGTCAGGCCTGGCAGTCAGAGCACTGAACAAAACACCAAAGTTTCTGCCCTCATAGTGCAGACATTCTAATAAGAGACACAATAAGCAAATTAGTATATCATAGCCAGGGGTTGGTAAGTGCTGGGAAGAAATATAAAATAGGATAAGAGGATATGTCAACTATAATTTAACACATATATAGTCATGGGATGTGGAATATAGTGTGGGGATGGAGTCAATGGAATTGTAATAGATATGTGTGATATTGGGGGAGGGGGACAGGGGAGGAGGGAGTCACTTTGTAGGGGGAGGAAATAACTTGCATTGTTTTGTACATCTGCAACTAATAATAATAACAATAATAATAATAATAATAGGATAAGAGGGATGGTGAGCGGCAGAGGAGTCATTTTAGACCTTGATAAAGTGGTGACATTTGAACCAACACTTAAGGAAGTGAGGGAGCAAATTGTGTGGGTCTCTAGGCAGATAGAACAGCCTGTGCAAAGGCCCTGAGGCGGGAGCATGCCTGGTGTGTTTGAGGGGCATCAAGGAGCCCAGTGGGAGATGAGGGCAGGGAGGCAACGCCACAAGTCATGTAAGGGCCTTGCAGGCCAGTGAGGATTTTGGCTTTTACTCAAAACATGTCAATATATTAAAGGCCTTGAGGTGTATCCCTGTAAAGAAACCTAACTGTGTCTAACCCAGCATTTCTCTTATTTGACCACAGGAATCTGGGTTTGTTTTTTTTAAATCTTGCCAGCTAGCAAAATACTTTTCCAGAAGCATAACAGGAGGATAATATTAATACTTGCTGTGACTTAAATGCCTGATGGAGGAGAAAGCCCTTCTAGTCTGATAGAAGAGACAAGTTCTTCCAGTCTGATGGACTGTATACTAAGTTCCTACTAGGCATGAGTTCTTGAACCTTCCACAATAACCCAATTCCATTGTGTAAAGTACTATTATTATTTCCATTTTTTCAGGTAGGAAAGATGAAGTTAGTAGTGGTTAGATCCCTGGTTCAAGGTCTCACAACCTTGTAAATGGCAGAGACCTGGGTTCAGTCTGACTCCAGAGCTTGGGCAGGAGCCTAACTGCCCCCTCCTCCTTACCCCTACCTTGCACTTGCCCTGGCCTCCCTGAGGCATATCTGGGGCCAGGTTCAAGGGTGGCATGGTGGCTGTCAACCACAACAATTTCCCAAATGGTCTAAGAGAGGAAAGGTTGCCATCCATCTCCACCTGGCTCCGAGGTTCTTCCGAGGCTCTGCGTTTTTCTGACTTCGCTCCCCTGGGTGTCAGGACACTTGAGCCTCAGTCGTGGTGCTCAGGATCACCCGGGGATCAGTTTGGGGCCTTGGTTTCCTCAACTGGAAGATGGGGGTGAGGGGGCCGGGTTATGCCTGATCTGTGGTCCCTAGGACTCCTGAGGGAGGAACCCCAATCCTCCATCATTGTCCACCTGGACCACTGGTATTGCCTCTGCCCTGGCCCCCCTGCACCCACCCTTACTGGCCCCTCCAGTCTGTTCTCTTCACAGCAGCTGGAGGTCGTTGTGAACACCTAAGTCAGAGCACATCCCTCCTCTGTTTACAGCCCTCCATGGGTCCCACTTGGAGAAAAAGCTGGCTATCTTGCATAACTGCCCTCCCCTCCCCTCACTCCTTTTCCTCGCCCCCTCCCTCACTAAGCTCCAACCATACCAGCCTTATCACTGCTCCTGTCTCAGGGCCTTTGCACTGGCTTTTCCTCTGCCTGGAAAGCTCTCCTGTATCTTCTTGGCTGGCCCCTCAGCTTCATTCAGCCCAGATGTCCCCCTCCCTGACCATCCGTTACCCACTTTCATTCCCTTCCATCCCTTATCTCTAATGAAAATCCTCTACTGCATTCATTTATTTACTTCTTTGAAGCCTCTCCCCGACAACGTTGCCTCCTTGAGGCCAAGGGATCACTGCCTCTTGTTCACTCACCACAGCCACAGGGCCAGCCAACAAAGCTGGACATTTGTAAGCAAGGATGCCAAACAAGGAATTCCGCTTCTCGTTTCAGTTTGCCCCGATGTCAGATGACGAAAGTCCTGCCTCATCCTCTGCAGAAGAGTAGCTGTGAGAGGGGACCAGAGCCTTCTCCCCTCGGGGGCCAGCTGGCCCCAGATTAAACCACTCCTCCTCCCTTGTCCCTCATCCCTCATCTCCTCCCTGGCCAGCCCCTTCTCATACCCACCAAGGTCCAAATCTCAAAGGCAAGTGGCTTTTTCTTGTGCTTCCCAGGAGGAGCCCCCAACAGTGACTGCAGCTTAAAGCGGGTTTTTCCTGGTACCCCAGTTCAAAGCAGCCACAGTGCAGACCGAAGTTACACTCTCATATACATTGGCATCAGTGGCTGACACTGGGATGTGGGTTTATGAAGAACCCTGAGAACAATCAGCTGGCAATGATGGAGGAGGAGGGTGAAAGGAAAAAAATACTGTGTTTTTGAATCATTGTCGGGGTTGGGGAGACATCATATTAACTTGTTGCCAAATTTGAAAGTCACTGGAATTACGTATTTTCATTTTAATCCTGAATGTTATTGTGCATGGGTGGCGTCTGAAGTGGTTTAACACTCCTCATGCCCCCCGCATTTAATTGTCTGGTATATAATAGCATTTTGTCCACTCCCACGACAGACGGCTTTCTTGGGGGATTTTCTTCTGGTCTTTTCACAAAATGGATTCTGTCCTTGTCACCTGGGGAAGGAAATTCAGTCCTTTCTTCCGCTTTCTCGCTGCCACTGCCAGTGTTGCCCCCATTCAGTTGGTGGGGGGCTCAGGACCACGCAGCTGAGATGTGTCAGCAGTTCATATCAAGAAATTACCCCGCAATCCGACCCTTCCCCACATGGAGGCCCCGGCAAATATTTTCTTAGAAAATCCCTCAGACCTGAAGACGCAGGAAATGAATCTAGTTCCCAGTGTGGCTGCTGAGTCCCTGGGCTTAGAATCTTGGTTGCAGACCGTCCTCCTCCTCCCCAGACTCCAGATTTTCTCTCCTCCAAGGAAAGAAAACAGGGCATGTGCTTGTTGGCAGAGCATGGGGCAGGCTCCAGAAACCCCATGTGTGCAAGATTAAAAGTTGGCTGCCCCCGGAGGGCTCCCAGCACAAACTTAAAGAGACAGGGCTTTGCTGAAAACCAAACAAGGGCCAGCTGGGTTTTTTTTAACAACCTACAGGCTTTCCGGAGCTGCCTGGAACAGAGCCTGCTGGAAATGGGGCTCGCCAGCCAGACACACGCAGTTTCCTTCATGGCCTGTTTTGTCGCCAGAATCTCAATATGGTTTTCTTTCCTGTTCCTACCTTTTGTGAGCCAAAGAAAAAAGGGACAGGTTCCAAGCCTCGAAAACTGCCTTGTGACAGGGGAGTAAGACCCTTAGCTAATAGGTGTCCTGTCCAGTTCTCAGCTCAGCCGCCAGGGTTGGAGCCAGACAACAAGAGGACAGATCAGACCCAGAGTGCTCATCCATTCATTCAATAAAGTGAAATGCTGGCTTCTCTCCTAGAGAAGTGGGTTTCTTGGTTTGATGGAGCCTGGCTTGCTTTGATTTTGATTGAAGGGATCAAACTCTTCTAGATTTTGTACCTAAGACAAAAGAGTTTGGATGGTCAAAGGAGGGAGGCACCCCAGATTGTGTGTGTGTGTGTGTGTGTGTGTGTGTGTGTGTGTGTGTAAATTGAAGACAAAACAAAACCCAAGCTGCTTGAGGCTGACCGCTGGTATCTGTTGGAAGGCTACTCAGATTTGAGCAGCTTTGAGAAGCAGTACAGAGTTGTGTGCCTGTGTGTCCTGGCCTGGAGCCAGCGGGTGTGTTTATTTTAAGCTTCTAGAAGCAGCTTATTGACCCCACACACACATACACACACCCAGATAAATCCATATTTGTCCCTTTATTCCTCTTTCCCCCAATACCCGTAGTAGGCTGCAGAGGGTCCTAACTTTGTCTCCATTCTTTTCTCACATGTATTCATGACCTTTAATTTCACTTTGCAACCACGGTACGTCCATAAAGACAGTATTACACTTAAATGAAGTATTCCTTTTTGTAATCATTTTTTAGAAAGTAAAGGAATTTAATAAAGCTACCTTATGATAATGCCCACATGTCTGTGTCTGATCTTTGTCTCATTGTATTCCTCTTTAAGATTTAAACTAGATCTTTTTTAGAATTCACTTATTTTTAACAATATTCAAAGCTGCCGAAAAATGGCAAGAATATTACGATAAACTCCCTTACCAGCATTGTCCCATGCTGTAGCCACTAGCCACGTGTGACTATTTCCATTTAAATGTAAATTATAATTAACTTGGCAGGTGGTTATTGTACTGGGCTTCAGAGAGAGAGAAAGTTCTAACAAATAACCTAGATGAACACCTCAGACAAAGTCTTTACTGATTGTTTTTCCCTCCTGATAGAATTATTCATAGTGATTGTAAAAAGCAAGTTTCAAACAATACCGAAATGTTTGTCATAGTGGAGGGTGTCCTGGTCCCACTTGGTAGAAATGCCCATCACAGTCAACATTTTTTTTTATTTTTATTTTTTTAATTGAGGGCAGTTTTATTGGGGGACCTGAACCGGGGCCGCTGGTTTCCCAAGACAGCGCTTCACCACCATGCCGTGCCACTCGGCCTGTCCACAGTCAACATTTTTTAGTATCCCCTGTCCAACCTTTTTCTAATAGGGTGAGTCTTAAAATATTTTGTTTTGGTGTTTTATCTTTTGAGGTATAGTTTTGTTTTGTTTTTTAAAGATTTTATTGGGGAATTGGCGGAGGGGAACAGCGTTGGGGAATCGGGGAAGGGGAACAGACAAGTTGCTGTCTTTTTGTTCTTCAGTCTAGTTGCGGAGGATGTTGCTTCACTGTTGGTATCGTCATTGCGCTCTTCCCGGATGAGGCAGATCGGTCGCTGGCCTCTGGATGTCGCTCACCGCGGCTATTGGCAGCTCACACTTGGCTGCCAGCAGCTCACGCTGGCTGCGGGCCACTCACTGTAGCCTATGGCAGCCCACTGCAGCAGGGGCTGCAGCCCACACCATCACCGGGGCTCGCACAGCCCAGCTCCAGGTGAAGCTGTTGTTAGCTGTAGAGGGCAGTGTCACTGGCCCTCATGTGGGATCCGAACCGGGGCCGCTGGCATCCCAAAACCAGCGCTTAACCAATGCGCCACTCGGCCGGCCCTTGAGGTATAGTTTTAAACATACATTTTGTGCACAAGTGTACAGCTCCACAACTCTTTGAAAACTGAGTCACCAGCACCAGGACAGAAACTAGAGCATCCTGGGCATGGTCCCCAGTCACCGGCCCTCCCCCCTCACTCCCTCCAAAGGTGATTGATAATTGATGGCTCTCAGCTTCTCACTTCCATGGTTTTACCTCTGGGCTGTTCAACCAGGAGCTAATGGGTCACTTTCAGAGGTTTTAGGAAGTCCTAGGAATTTTATGCAAAATTGTGTTTCTGAGCAGAAGTCCACAATACCTGTCAATTTTTTTAGAGGGGTTTGTGAGCCAAGAAGGGGCCTTTTGGAAATTTTTTTTCATTTATTTTCTTTTATTGGAGAATTGGGGGAGGGGAACAGCGTTGGGGAATGAGGGAAGGGGAACAGACAAGTTGCTGTCGTTTTGTTCTTCAGTCTAGTTGTGGAGGAAGAACTTCTATTGCTTCACTGGCCCATGTTTGTATCATCATTGCTCTCTTCTCGGGTGAGGCAGATCGGTCGCCGGCCTCTGGACGGCTGCTCACAGTGGCTCTTGGCAGCTCACAGTCGGCTGCCAGCCACTCACGCTGGCTGCCGGCCACTCACTATAGCCTATGGCAGCCCACTGCAGCAGGGGCTGCAGCTATGCTGTCACGGGGACTCAACAGCAGTCCAGCTCCAGGTGAAGCTGTTGTTCACCATCTTAGCTGTAGAGGGCAGTGTCACTGAACCTCATATGTGGGATCCAAACCGGGGCCACTGGCATCCCAAGCCAGCTCTTAACCAATGTGCCACTCGGCCGGCCCCTGGAAATTTTTTAAAAATTGTTTTTCACAAGTAATTGCCTGGGACTATTTTGTCATTTTTGTTCATCTGGTTCAGCTAATGCTTAAGAACCCATTCCCTACTACCACCCAATCTTGCTTTGATTTTTTTTTTTTTTTTAGATTTTTGTTTATTGGGGAATTGATGAAGGGGGAGAGCCAAATTGTTGTCCTTCCATCTTAGCTGTGGTGGGCACAGGAAGCTCAGCTCCAAGTCCAGTCACCATCTGGCTGCCCTTCGGCAGCTCACGGCTGCTCAGCTCAAGGCGCTGTGTTCAATCTTAGTTGCAAGGGGGGGGTGTAGCTCACCATCCCACGCAGGAGTCAAACTGGCAACCTTGTTAGGAGCTTGTGCTCTCAACACCTGAGCCATCCTGCCACCTGTTGGCAGCCCAGCAGCAGCTCAGGCCAGGCGCAGTTCAGCCCAGGCCCATGTGGGACTCAAATTTGCAACCCTTTTGCTCAGAGCTCCCACTCTTAACCAACTGAGCCACTCGGCCAACCCCTGCTTTGATTTTTTTTTATACATGTATTTTTAATTGTAATAAAGTATACATAACATCTATCTAAACCATTTTTTTTTTCAGGGCATTGTCACTGGCCCTCATATGTGGGACCCAAACTGGGGCCGCTGACTTCCCAAGCCAGCACTTAACCACCGTACCACTCAGCCGGCCCTATCTAAACCGTTTTTAAGTGTCCAGTTTGGTGGCATTAAGTACATTCTGTTGCACCACCATCACCACCATCCATCTCCAGAACTCTTTTCATCTTCCCCAACTGAAACTCTGTTCTCATTAAACATTAACTTCCCATCCCCCTTCCCCAGCCCCTGCACCCACCATTCTACTTTCTGTATCTAGGATTTGCCTACTCTAAGGACCTCAAATATGTGAATCATACAGTATTTTCCCTTTGTGTCTGGCTTATTTCAGTCAGCATAATGTCTTCCAGGTTCATCCATGTTGTAGCATGTGACAGAATGTCCTTCCTTTTTAAGTCTGAATAATATTCCATTGTGTGTCTATATCACATTTTGTTTATCCAGTCATCTAACAATGGACAACTAGGTTGCTTCTACCTTTTGGCTACTGTCAATAATGCTGTGTGTATGAACATCTCTTCAAGTTCCAGCTTTCCATTTTTGGGGGTATATATATGTATAAGTGAAATTGCTGGGTCTTATGGTAATTGTCTTTTTAATTTTTGAGGAACCACTATATTGTTTTCCATAGTGGCTGCACCATTTTATATTCTCACACACAGTGCACAAGGGTTCCAGTTTCTCTAAATCCCTGCCAACACTTGTTACTCTGTTTTTTGTTTTGTCTTATTTTTTTTTATAGTAGCTATCCTACTAGCTGTGAGGTGGTTCTAACTTTGCTTTTTGGAAGGGAGGTGAGTGACCTTTTTTGATTTGGAGCAATTATGTCTGTCAGTGTATGATTGTGCAATCTTGAACGGTTTGTCTCTTGAACACCCTGCCCCAGCTGATAAGAGAGCTATCATTAGCCATTTGGCTTAGAAAGGTTAGAACTCGCCAAGGTCACAGGTAAACTGCAGAGCCAGAAACTGAACCCAAGGTCTTATCTCCTTTTTATTTCACTCAGCATTGTTAGGTAATCTACTGACTTTAGTCACAGAAGGTGAGCCCCTGCCACCAAAGGTCACACAGCTGATGTCAGCATCCAGTGCTCAGTCATCAGGTGGGTGAGCAGCACTGCCTTTGAGCACAGACTCTGGGAACCCGGCTCCATGCCCCGACACCAAAATTCCTGTAGGAAACCACTCAGATGTCATAACTTCCACATCTACTAGCCAGTCCATGAGACAAAGGCTGGGGAGCTTCTTAACCTGAAAATCTGGGATGGCCGTCTGGGGTCCTAAACTCAAAAGCTACACAAAATCCCAAAATGGATGGATATTGGGTGCATTGTTTCAAGGAAAAAACTCTTATTGCTTTTGTCAGGTTTCAAAGGGACCTGTGACCCAAGGACGACTAAATATATTAGTCCTAACTATGTCCCCAGCTACATGACCACTGTAGAAATATAAAAACATGAGCAATCCCTGGGGTCTTGGCAAAAACTATCTCATGGAAATAAGCTCTGAGGAGAAAGGGGGCCCCTGGCCTGGGGTTCAGGACCTATCAGATTCCTGATGGTCAATCGAAGTCACTTTCCCTGACAGTTTTGTGGTAGCTTCTTTCCTCCTTCGCTGTCTGTGACTTCTCTGTTTTACTGACTTCTCCTCTTCCCTACAATTTCTACAATTAGAGGCTCTCAGAGCCTTGGACCTCCTCCTCTCCTTACTGTCCCACAGGGTAATCTCATCTGGTCTTTGGACTCCTGGATTTGTATCCCCAGCCCAAATGTCTGCAGACTCATACTCGTATAGCCAACCAACCACCTTCTTGATAACTCCAAACTGTTCATTTTATGCAACCCCTCACCTCCAAGCCTGCTCGTCCCCCTCTTGACCGATAGCACCACCACCATTCATGTATTCGGTCAAACACCCAGGAAGTGTCCTTTGTCTCTTCCTCATTCTGCACATCCAGTCTGCCCACAAGTTATCTCAATTTCGGAAGATCTAGAGCTAGTCCACTGCATTCCTTGTCCCTGTGTAACACCTTCCAATGCTTCCTGTTACATCAGAAAAATCTTCAGGGCTTAAACAAATTAACTTTTTCCCCACTTCAACAGCCTTTGCATTTACTCTTTCTTCTGTCTGGCAATTTGTATTCCAGAACCTCTATCATTCAGGGAGTCCAACCCTGACCACCTGACTTAAAGTCTCTTTCCTCCCCGCCCCAACTCTAATGATTCTATTCTATGACTGTATTCTATTGCCTTCATAGCAGGTGTTTCTGTCTTCAAAGACCCTGTTCACTTGTTTCCTTGATTATTATGAAGTCTTGCCAGTAAAGCAGTGACTTTCAATTATTTATTTATTTAAAAAAATTATTGGGGAACAATGTGTTTTTTTTCCAGGACCCATCAGCTCCAAGTCAAGTTGTTGACCTTCAATCTTAGTTGTTGAGGGCGCAGCCCAGTTCCAAGTCTAGTTGCTGTTTTCAGTCTAGTTGTGGGGGACACAGCCCACCATCTCATGGGGGAATCGAACTGGCAACCTAGGAGCACATGCTCTAACCAACTGAGCCGGCCACCCTCAATTATATATTTTTATGTGACCTATAGTAAGATATGTATTTTACATGTGACCCAGCCATCCAGGTGTTATGGCTATGTAATAAATTACCCCCAAATTTACTGGCTTTAAATAATGGCATTGATCTTGCTCACAGATCTACATTTTGAACAGGGCATGGTGGGGACAGCTCATTTCTGCTCCTCTTGGTATCAGTTTGGATGGCTCAAAGGCTGATGACTGGAATAATTTCAATACTCACTTCCTTGTCTGGTAATTGGTGCTGGCTTTGGCTGGAACCTTATCTGGGACCATCAGGTTGCCTGGGCTTCCTCACAACATGGCAGCTGGGCTCAGAGAGAGAGAGAAAATCTTGAAATTAAGGAGAGGGGGGAGAGAGAGGGAGGGAGAGAGAGAAAGAAAAAAAAAACAGGCAAAAGATGTATCCTCATTTCTCACCTAGGGTTGGACGTCACACAGTATCCTTTCTACATTCTTTTGTTGCACAAAGTCCTGGTCAAGTTCAAGAGGAAAGAAATTAGAGTCTACCTTTTTTTTTTTTTTAAAGATTTTATTGAGGAATTGGGGGAGGGGAACAGCATTGGGGAATCGGGGAAGGGGAACAGACAAGTTGCTGTCCTTTTGTTCTTCAGTCTAGTTGTGGAGGACGTCACTTCACTGGCCCATGTTGGTATCATCATTGCGCTCTTCCTGGGCGAGGCAGTCGCTCACCGGCCATTGGATGGCCGCTCATGCTGGCTGCCAGCCACTCACGATAGCTTACGGCAGCCTAATACTGCAGAGTCTGCAGCCTACGCCGTCGCTAGAGACTCACAGCAGCCCAGCTACAGGTTGAGCTGTTGTTCACCATCTTAGCTATAGAGGACGTAGAGTCACTAGCCCCCTTGTGGGATCCCAACAGAGGACCTGCTGCTCAGAGCTGGTGTCCCAAGCCAACTCCTAACCAACGCACCACTCAGCCGGCCCTGTAATAAAATTTTAATTTAAACATTCACCGTATTGTGTGATCACATCTAGCGCTTTCTGAGTAACAGGCACCATCGTCATTTAATCCTCATGCCACTTCTGAAGTAGGCACTATTCTGACCATTTTACTCATGAGGAAAGTGAGTCACAGAGTGATGAAGTTATTTATCCAGGGTAATACAGCTAGTAAGTAGCAAATCTGGGACTGGAATCCAATAAGCCTGGTTGCAGCCTCCATTTTGCTATGCAGCCTCTTATAGAATTTACTTATTTTTCGTGGGCATCGCATCTAGCATGCGCTCCATCTATGAAGCAAAGTACAGCTTCAGGTTATAGCAGCTGCTTTCCAGTCTGCGCAGACGCAGGAGGCAGGACTCCCGGAGACACCCCTCCCCTGCGCCTATTGGCTATCGCTTATGACCGACAGAGGATCCAGCATTAGGCCAAACCGGAAAAGGCTGTCCCTCATTCGCTGATGACTGACGGAGGATCAAGCAAATAGAAATGGATCTTTTCAGAAAGGGGGCGGGCTCCTTGGGCAGTTAAATTTGCGCGGGATTGGCGCTCGCGCAGTCATGGCGGCTTTCCGCGACATGGAGGAGTTATGCCAGGGGCTGCTGAGCTTGCTGGGTGCCAACCACGCCGAGGCGCAGCAGCGGCGGCTGCTGGGCCGCCACGAGCAGATGATGGAGAGGCTGCTGGAGACTCAAGACGGAGCCGAGCAGCAGCTGCGAGGTGAGGGCAGGGT
Source organism: Aselliscus stoliczkanus (assembly GCA_033961575.1). Taxonomy (NCBI): domain Eukaryota; kingdom Metazoa; phylum Chordata; class Mammalia; order Chiroptera; family Hipposideridae; genus Aselliscus; species Aselliscus stoliczkanus. The sequence goes on along the minus strand of CM066735.1, from coordinate 9,219,992 downwards.
CGCGGCCGCGGCTCTTGTCCTTGTAATGGGGCGGGGCGGCCAGGTCGGCCTCTCAAATCCCTCCCTTCTGGGGGCCTCCATTCCCTGCCCTATTTCCGGTGGAACCAGTGGGCGGGCGCTGCTCACTCTGAGCCTCAGTTTCCCCATCCGTGAAACGGGCGTTGGGACAGCAGCCACCTCCAAGGGTTTAGTGGTGAATATAGGAGTTTGGAGCGCCTATCCCAGTTCTAAATGTTATGTGAACAGGAGCTGGGGGACTCCAGGTTTAAATTAGGGCTCAGGAGTCAAAGCTTCGGGATTGAAACCCAGCACCCCCACTTCCTGAGGTTGTGCAGATGTTTCACTGAGCACCTGCTGTGTTCCAGGCGTAGTGCCATCCCTGAGATGGCTGCATGGAACAAAACAGACAAAAATCTCTTAGGCTGATATGCTAGTGGAGGGATTGCAGAGAATAAACAACAACCAAAACCAACAACAAATGGCTACATCAGGAGATGATGGGCTAAGGAGAAAACCTAGGTGTAGGGAGGAGTGATGATGTTTTGGGGGCGGGGTCAGCGAAGGCCTTCTGAGATGATGTTTTAGCAGAAACCCCAAGGAGATGAGGGAGGGAGCCAGGTCTATGGTGAGGATTAAATAAATTGATGTGGGTGAAGTGCTTCCTACTTTTCATGGAGAGAATACTGGAAAAATAGTACCATTGTTATCGAATCTAAAACACCATCAGAAAGAAAAGCTCTGCTAATATATGTCTTAATATGCCACAGAGAAGACTAAATCCAGCCTTCCCACAGGTAATGCCCAGATCCTCTGACTTGGATTTCAGCTGCAAACTCATGAGCCCTATGGTCTCAGTCCAGTGGCTTCCGATTCAAGCCTCAGTTTCCTTATATGTGAAATGGTACTGCTGATAGCACCCATTATTGCTGCTATTCTCAGTGCCAGTGTGTTGGTTTTTTTTTAAAGATTTTATTGGGGAATTGGGGGAGGGGAACAGCATTGGGGAACTGGGGAAGGGGAACAGACAAGTTGCTGTCCTTTTGTTCTTCAGTCTAGTTGTGGAGGACATTGCTTCACTGGCCCATGTTGGTATCATCATTGCGCTCTTCTTGGGTGAGGCAGATTGGTCACCGGCCTCTGGACTGTCGCTCACAGCGGCTCTTGGCAGTTCCCACCAGCGGCCAGTCGCTCACGCTGGCTGCCGGCCACTCACTGTAGCCTATGGCAACCCACTGTAGCAAGGGCTGCAGCTATGCCATCCCGCGGACTCACAGCAGCCCAGCTCCAGATGGAGCCGTTGTTCACCATCTTAGCTGTAGAGGGCAGTGTCACTGGCCCTGGTGTGGGATCCGAACCGGATCCAATGGCATCCCAAGCCAGCTCTTAACCAACGCACCACTTGGCAGGCCCCCCCCCTTTTTTTTTTTTTTTGTTTAAGGCTACAAAAGTTTTGTGTGTGTGTGTTGTAAAATAGACATAAGATTTACCATTTTAAACATTTTTAAGAGTACAGTTCAGTGGGAGTGAGTACATTGTGCAACCATCATCACCATCTATCTCCAGAACTTTTTCCTTATCCCAAACTGAAACTTTGTGCACTAACTTCCCATCCCCTCTCCTTTCTACTTTATTTCTCTATGAATTTTGCTCCTCTAGGGACTTAATTTAAGTGGGATTATGCAGTATTTGTCCATTTGTGTCTGACTTATTTCACTGAGCATAATTTCTTCAAGGTTCATCCATATTGTAGCATGGGTCAGAATTTCCTTTTTAAGGCTGAATAATATTCCATTGCATATATAAACCACATTTTGTTTATCCATTTATCCGTCAGTAGACACTTGGGTTGCTTCCAACCCTTGGCAATTGTGAATAATGATGCTATGAAAATGGGAATACAAATATCTCTAAGTCCCCTGCTTTCAGTTCTTTTTTTGTATTTTTCAGGAATTGACTTGCAGAATCAAATGGTAATTTGAGTTTAATTTTTTGAGGAACTGCCATTTCGTTTTTCACAATGATTTTTTTGGTGCCAGGGGTGTTTAATGCTTATTTACAGTTATATTTAATGAGGACATGCCATTTAGGTTGAGACTTGAATGACCTAAGAGCATTCCTGGCAGACAGGATGAAAAGGCAGGGTCGTGAAGTGAGAGTGAGTTTAGACACCCAAGGGAAAGAGGTAGAAGATGAGGTCAGCAGCATCCTGACCCCTTAGGCCTGTGAGCTTCCAGGAAGAATTTGGGTGTTCATTTAAGCATGGTAGATGTCCTGGTCAGGGTCTTCTCACTATTTTCTCCTCCTCCTCCTCCTCCTTTTCCTCTTTTATCTTTCCTCCTGTCCCCTCTCCATTAACTCTCTAGAGGGAGTTAATGGTTTGGGGAGATCAGCATCACCCAGCCTGCCTGGGTTTTAGCAGAACGGATGGATTTGGGGCTGGAGAGAGAAGAGTCAGTGTTCTAGGGAGCTGGGGCTTTGAGTCAAACGGATCTGGTTCACATCCAGGTGTCAGAGCTGTATGCCTGTGGACAAGTCGCTGAACCTCTCTGCGCGTCTGTTCTTCACCTCTCAAATGGCGAGGGGAGTTAAGCCACCTCCTTCAGAGGGTTGTGAGAATGCACTGAGTAGGAGCTCCCAGGACATCCTGCACTCTTAGTACACACTTAGGAGGGTGAGTGGAGAAGGGGCGGGAAGGCTGCATAAGAAAGACAGACCCTCAGCTCTCTGAACAGGAAATCAGCAGGCACTGTTTCAAACAGACAAGTCAAGAAAGAGCAGCATAAGCAAATTATTTAGAAATATGAAGGTCAGTGCCCGAGAAAACAGTGAAGAGTTGAAAGTTGGCTGCCTCAGAGGGGTGGAGGGGTGTGTGTGTGTGTGTGTGTGTGTGTGTGTGTGTGTGTAAATTTTCACAGCTATATACATGTTATACTTTCATTAAAAATTAACTTGTCAGTTTGTAAACACTTAAATTCCAGCCCTCCAGGAAACATTTTTATCTGTGCCGTCTCCGAGTTGGCATGTTCCTCGGACTCTGTGGGAAGGAATACAATAATCTTTTTTAGGTGCTTTTGATCTTTCTGGAGGTTTTTGTTCAACACGTGTGTTTTCTGAGTAGGTGCTGGCAATACACCGTGACTATAAGATGCAGTCTCGGATTTGAGGAAGAAAGACAAAGAATAAGTAATTCAATGTGATGCGGGCTGTCATGGGAGCACAGTTGTGCTCCAGGAGGGAGAGGCGCATGCCCCACCACATGAGCATTACCCAGGAGGTCTTGAAGTCTGGGTCCGGAAGTGTCCCATGGAAGACAGGCAGGCGGAAGCCCAGGGCTGTGAAAAATGTGGCGTGTTTGCAGAATGAGCCATCTTTGCTGTCTCACTCTGCAAAGAAAAGCATGTGGCAGGGTTAAAAGCAGGGAGAAAGGAGGCTGGTAAGGATGGTGAAAATGCTCAAAGGGACCTGGACTTTATCCTGAAGACACTGGGGAGCCATGGAAGGTCTTAGAGCAGGGGAGTGAGTTCACATTTGCCTCTAATGCAGCCACTCTGAGGGCAGAGGGCAGAAAGGATTGGCAGATTGGCAACAAGAGAGACCAAGGCAGGGCATGGTACGAAGGCTGTCCAGGATGGTTCTGGAGGGAGGTGGGGGACCTGCCAGGTTTGGATGGCCAATTTGATGCAGAAAGTGAGTCAGTCCCTGGCTTCTTGCTCAGGTGACAAGATCATTTGTGACATAAATTAACACATTGTTTGTGGGAAACGAGTAAACTCGTCATATTGCTCAAATGCCCGCTTACAATGTGAATGTGGGAAACGAGTAAACTCGTCATATCGCTCAAATGCCTGCATACAATGTGTTAAGACCAGGTGTGGGCTGGCCCAGTGGCGTGCTGGTTAAGCACTGGCTTGGGAAGCCAGCGGCCCCGGTTTGGGTCCCACATATGAGGGCCAGTGACACTGCCCTCAAAAAAATAATAATAATAATAAATTAAGACTAAGTGTGCAGAGAAGGACCGGAGTTGGTGTGCATGTGGATTCTAATGTGTTTCGGTGAAATGGCAGCACTTATGCAAGGTCCAGGTGGAACTGACTGGTGGGTGTTTGGAAATAGGATGAGCAGGTCAGAGAGCTGCACACAGGGAAGTGGGAACTTTCATTTTTGATGGGGGTGATTGAGACCACAGGCCAGCGAATTGCCTGCCCTCTCTGCTCCTCGGGCTGTCCTGGGGAAAGGGCAGAGCCGGGCTGGGGAGCCAGCATTGAGGGGGGGCTCAGTCTTCTCCCACTCTGCAGAGATCCTCGAAGTGGAGAAGGATGTGGCCCAGAGCCTTCTTGACGCGAAGGAGCAGGCACACCAGGGGAGTGCTGAGTTGCAACAGATTGAAGCCGAGCTTCAGAAGGCCAGCGAGGAGGACGCTCAGCTGAAAGCCAGCCTCCTATATCCTTTCCTGCATGCCCGAAATGGCTGGGCCTCCACTTCACCCGGGAGGCGCGAGTTCATTTATGCTACAATAGAAAATAAGTGTGGAGCCAGAGGCCCGGAGCCCCGTGGGGCTGATGTTGGCACCTGGGCAGTCCTCCTTCCAAAACCAGGGATCCTTAACTGACTGTTTTACTCAGCTCACCAGAGAGCTAGAGGACCTCAAGGAGATCGAGGCCAGTCTCGAAAAACAGGAGAAGGAAGTTGATGAAGACACAACGGTCACTATCCCTGCAGCCACGTAGGTCTCACAAGTGGTGGTGTGAGTGTGACCTGTGTCTGTGTGGGTTCAGCCCCGTAGGTCTTTGTTGGGGTTAATGCTGGGGTTGGGGTAACTTTCTTTTTCACTTTTTTGTTTGTTTCTTGTGCAGGTATGTGGGTCAACTTTATCACCGAATTAGTAAAATTGAGTGGGATTATGAGTGTGAACCGGGAATGATCAAAGGCAGTATCCTTTGTGGAAAAAAGGAACCCTGTGCACTGGTGGTGGGGATGTGGGGATGTGTAGCCACTGTGGGACAGGATGGTGGATCATAAAAATGACACAGAATCACCATGAGATCCAGCAATTCCACTTCTGAGTATAAACACAAAAGAACTGAAAGCTGGGACTGGAACAGATACTTGCACACCCATGTTCAGAGCAGCATTGGTCACAGTAGCCACAAGTGGAAGAACCCAAGTGCCCATTGATAGATGAATTGCTAAACAAAACGGGAAAATGGGGTATACACATATAATGGAATAGTATTCAGCCTTAAAAGGAAGGAAATTCTGACACATGCTGCAACGTGGATGAAAATGGAAGACATTCTAAGTGAAATAAGCCAGTCACAAAAAGACAAATACTGTATAATTGCACTAACATGAGGTCCCTAGAGGAGTCAGATCCATAGAGACAGGAAGCAGAATGGTAGAGGCCTGGGGAGGCAGTGGGGATTGGGGAATTAGTATTTAATGGGGACTGGGAAGATGAAAAAGTTTTGGAGATGGATGGTGGCACAAAAATATGAATGTGCTTAATACCATCGAACTGGACACTTAAAAATGGTTGAGATAGTAAATTTTATGTTATATGTATTTTACTACAATTAAAAAGAAAGATAGTGGGCCGGCCGAGTGGCGCGGTGGTTGGGGGCTGGCTTGGGACGCCAGCAGCCCTAGTTCTAATGCCACTTATGAGGCCCAGTGACACTGCCCTCTAAAAAAAAAAAAAGATAGTGCATTATCAGTTTTAACTTTTTGTTCACGAAAATTTGTTTCAGTCTCTATCTTAATAAGCTTTTAAGGCATCATTCTTTTTTTTTTTTTTTTTTGAGGGCAGTATCACTGGCCCTCACATGTGGGACCTGAATCAGGACTGCTGGCTTTCCAAGCCAGCACTTAACCACCGCACCACTTGGCCGGCCCAAGGCATCATTCTTTTGACATGGGGCTGTGGGAGGGCTGTGTGTGGCAGGTTTCCTTACATCCTTGCCCTCAGTCCATCACGGCCCCCATGTTGCCCAGCCCATCCACCTGGACAGCACCCAGCTCTCCAAGAAATTCATCAGCGACTATCTTTGGAGTTTGGTGAACACGGAGTGGTAGCCAAGAGCCTCGTGGATTGTGTCTTGCACACAGTGGGAATCATTCATGGTGGGTGATTGGTGCCTTGATGGTGAGATATGCTTAAAATGAAATGTTTGTACAACTAAATTGGATTTTTACTGGATTTTAGCCTCAGGTGCTGGACCAGCCTGGGCTAGGTCACCATAGAGAACTTACTTAACTACCAGGCCTGTGACTTTACATCTTTGACAACACTCTACAGATGGCACCATAGTATATGATGATAAATTCCAGGTCGTTATCATTTGCTATTCAAGTTTGGCCCTTTTTTATTCCTTCAGGGTATATCTTTGAGTGCCACTATGTGCCAGAACTGTGCTAGGTACCCAAGACACAGATGAAGGTGACAGGGATCCCTTTCGCCCATGGAAGAAGCAAACGTGAGCAGATGCCACCCTTATGCCTGGTTAAAACACATTTCCCAGCCTCCCTTGCAACTAAGTTCAAGCCAATAAAATGTAAGTGGAAGTGTTGTATGAGACTCCTAGAAGGCTCTTTAAAAGGCAAGGGAGTATCCCCCTTCCCTTCCCCTCTATTTTCTGGAATTTGGATGTGATGGCTGTAGCCCTGGTAGCCATACTGCCACGTGTAAGGAGGTGTGCAGTCCTCTAGGGATGGTAGGAAACTGGTTCCCTAAGGATGGTACCTGCTCAGGACTCCTTGTAGTGGAGGGGGATCCTAAACTATCTTGTGTATGCCATTGTTTTTTTTGTGTGTTTCTATCACAAACCGCCAAAATAAACCCAACTGATTTAGCATACAACCTAGACTCGGGCTAGCCAATCGATGTGTTCATCTAACCCTTATCCTCAGTGATTTGGGCACTATTATGAGTGGGAAGCTTGTGGCCTGCCTGCCTGAGGGGACAGAGGACGTAGAGTCCCACTGGTACATTTTGCCCCCTAGATACCACCTTGCCTGAAGTCAATAGATTAGTTAGTTACATGAATCTGTGGTTGTTGGGTACCATGCATCTCTGTACAACTAAATTGTTTACAATAAGCATAATTAGTGTTTTTAATCAGAGAGGGACAGTCTAGGCAGAAGGAACGGTAAGTTCTAGCAGCCTCTGAGCACATTGCAGTAGGCACTGAAAACATTCCATTTCAATGACCCGTGGAGGTGCTAGGGCAAAGAAGCCTGCCTGTTGGGCTCTAGGGAGATGGACTCAAAAAAAGAGGGCTCGATAGTTGTCCCTAGCATAAAAAGTCCCCGTCCATTTGGCTTGAAAGATTCCCAAAAGTACTTAAGGGGCCCCTCTTTAATGCCAGGGCCTGGCTTTACATATTCAAGTAAATGTTCACACAGCCCTTCTGGGCTACTTTCATTTTCTAGAGTCTTTTATGGTGTGAAATGGGAACAGAGGCTCCCATCTGTACCATCGGCCTTCAAAGGGCAAAAGACTTGACCTAAAAAAAAAAGACTTGACCTAGAACAGGGTTTTCTCATCTCAGCCCTGGTGACCTCTGGGCCAGTTATTCTCTGGTAGGGTAATCCTGGACGTTGCAAGACATTTAGCAATATACCTGGCCTCCACCCTCCAGGTGCCAGGAGCATCCCCACACCCTCCATTGTGACATTCACAAGTTTCTCTGGTTATTGCCGGTGTCCCTGGGGGATGCCACACAAGGTTGCCCATCCACCTTGCAGCCTCATCCAGGAACCAACCAGGCATAGGTCCGTGGTCAGCTGAGTAGCAGATGTCACCCTAGTGGCCATTCCTGCTTACAGCTGGCCTCCACCTGCTCACTTGTGTGGGTAAAGGTCCCAGGAGTACCCCTCCCAGCCCTGGTAAGCCCTGAGGACTTGTTAGGATGGAGCCAGCCCAGCTGAGAATCTAGGGTGGGAGATGCGCATTTTCCCTAGACCCAGAGTGCCTGGGAGAATGCAGACGTGGGGTTGGGTTCCTACAGAAGAGGCCTATCTGTGTCCCCGGCCCAGGGCCTAAGCCCCTGTGGGCCTGCTCTCCCCACCAAAGCAATCACCTGGTTTTGTTCTGGGAGTGGACCGAGGAGGCATTGGCCTGCCTGGAGCTCACTTTCCCTAAGAAGGCCCCTTTAGGGAGGCTCACCCAGGCTCAGAGGGGCCGCACCCATCTGCCTCCGACCCCCTAGCCTCCGTCTCCCCTGACAGCCCCAGGGACTGACCCAAAGGAGTGAGCAAGTCGGGGAGGAACGTGGCCTGACAGGGCCCTGGTTGGTGGGTGGGTTCAGGGAGCTGCCTTAGCTCACTGGGACCGGGAGAGGCCCTGGCCCTCGACATGCCTGGGCCCTGACTCACTGGTGCTGGCCTGACGCCTGGGACAGCCAGCGGGATAGCCTTGGGCCCACAGCTTCCAGCCTGCACGCCCACCCACCCCCGCAAGCTGCTCAATTGGCAGCCACCAGCTCTTGTCCGAAATTCTGGAGGCTGGCCAGAGGCATACTGAGCGGTAGGCCCAGCCCTGTTGAGGAAGCATCAAGATTCATGTCCCCAGGACCAGGGAGTAGAGAATAGATCACCAGACTACAGAACTGAGGGTGAACTCCATAGCATCACCCCTATTCCTAATCCTGCACCCACTCAGGTCCAGCAAGGGCCCAGCACCGTCCCAAGGGGGTGAGGAGTATTCATTTTCCAGATGGGGAAACAGGTATGGCAGGGTTCAGTCAGTTGCCCAAAGTCAGGACAGTGGCGCCCTTGGAATCTGAACCCCAGCAATGGGGTCCCTGGAGGAGCAGTTTGGCTTTTCAGATGAGAAACAGCCTCTGAGGCACCTGCTCGTAGTCCAAGGTCACACAGGTACAAGAGACCAAGCAGGAACTGGAACTTGTGCCTGCACTTGGTCAAGCTCTCAAAGGTGACAGAATTCGACTGAGGTCCTAGATACTTAAAGTCATTATTGTTCGGTGATTATGGGTCAGGTATCTGCACACCGGGCAACCTGGCTGAAGGGTATATTGAGTTGAGAGGCCGAACCCCTCACCCTGGGCCTCTGACAAGCTTGGCAAGCTGAGCTGGGGGAGGCCAGGAATGTTCTGGGGGCATCAACACAAAGATGCTTGGGTTCCCCATGTGTGGTCTGCATTGGTCCATCCTCACAGCCCCAGGACCTTCCAGTGGCCTCCCTGTCCAACTCAGAAATGTGGGCTGCACATCTGTGACCTGCCAGCCCCCTTCAGGGAGCCACGCTCCAGTGGAGGCCATGACAAACGGGTCGAGCAAGTGCTGTGTGCTTGGCTCCATGTTTCCTTACAGGCACAGAGAGGCCAAGCTATTTGTGTAAGGATTTGCAGCTGATGGATGGCAGAGCTGGGATTTGAACTTGTGCACTTAACGCTAACCTACGAACTAGTCATTTCAGTGTGTGATAACGTTGCTGCTGTTGGGAGGAAAGGCTCTGTAGGAGGCCCAGCGAGGAGATGTCATGTGAGCCCAGACTTGAGCTCCCAGAGGACAAAAGTCAGAGGCCAGTGTGGAGGGAACCTTGAGGTCCACGGGGCCTGATCACGCTGGGCCTGCAGTCCAATGAGACATGGGGAGGATTTTCAGATTCCAGGGGGCACCACAGTTGGGGCCCTGATAAAAGGGAGCCTGATGCTGGCTGGACTCTTGACACAGGTCACAGTGCAGACGCCCAGCCTGACTAGGGGCCTGGTCTCACTATGAACCTCCAAGTTCTCCCACTCCATTTCAGGCAGTGTGGGAGAGGAGACCAGGATGAGCGGAGCAGCTGGGCTGGGGAGGGTGGGGCTTGGGAAGGAGGGAGCCCCTCCACCCAGGGCAGGAAGCCACAGTGAAACCTGAGCTGTGGGGAGGGGAGGCTGGACTGGACCCAGGAGTCCTGGGAGCTGTACCTTCACTTCCCCTACCCGGCTGACCTGTTCGATTGGGTGGGTGATATGACCTGTGCTCTCACACTCAAAACCCTCAGCCTCTTACCCCTTCATGATAGTGAGAATTCACTTCCTGGGGAGAGGAAGGGAGTAGGCGTAGACCCCTAGTGGGGGCTGGCCAAGGCGAGGGGGTTGAGGCAGTCTTCCCCCTCTTCCCTGCCTCCCACTTCCCTCCCAAGGACCTGGGCCCAGCCCCACAGGCTCCAGCCTGACTCACCGCAGGCAGCTGTGGTTTGGGATGCCAGGGCTAGGGGTGGGCAGCAGCAGAGGACAAGAGTTGGAGCATCAGGCTTCGGGGAGCAGCTTCCCTCGGCCACCCACCCCATCCTGCTAGAGCTGTTGAGCTCAGACCCCATCCTCAGAGGTAGCAGCCCCCAAGCTCCAGACTGCCCCGCATCTCTACAGGACCAGCACCGTGGGACGGGCCCTGAACCCACAGGCCAGGGAGTTGGTCATATGTCCAGGGGCCAAATCTTAACCTGGGTGACATCTATGCCTTTCACTATGGTATGCTGTTCTGAGCCCAGAGAACCACTGTCAGAGAGGGGATCACCCCTATGGTGACTCTCACCAGCTGGCACTGGAAAAAGGCAAGCGGAAGGGAGTCTGGGTCCAGGGACCTCGAACCTCCCCTTTTCCCATCTGTAAAGGGAGTACACGGGTCACCATTCCCTCCTCAGGAGGCCATCACGAAGAGCAGATGAGTTAATCCCTGAGACATGCTTATCTTTATTTGTCACAAAACCCTTACTCCATCACCTCTGGCCTCTTACAAGCAGCTCAGACCTGTCTGTCTCCTTTTCCCTCGCAGTGCCCTCCAGCCACCTCCTGGCCCCTCCCGTGTGCTGGCTAGTCAGGATCATTTGTCTCGTTTTCCACACGGCTGAGCATGGAATCAGTCAATCAACCAATTATCGGTGGCCAGTGTGCAGGCCCCGGAGCTTCCTGTGTAGCCTGTTCAGCTTTTGCCCCAGAGGCATTTTGGAACTTTCCCAAGACAAAAGGCGGAAGGAAGGAAGTGCCACCCTGTGGACACAGAAAAGATAACAGTCCCTGCGGCTCCTGGCCTTCGCTTCCAACCACGGTTCCCCCACACTCACAGAGCAGGAGAGGTGAGATCAGTTTCCCCTTTTCAGCTGGGAAAATTGAAGCTCTGATGGGCCCACAGTCACCCATCTCAGCCCAGATGGCCTGGCCCCATCTGCTTTTTCCCCGCCCCACTGTCCCAACACTGGGTTGCCAGCTGCTGGGTCTATTCCTGCCCTCCCTTGCTTCACCCTATGAGACAGGGAACCTCATTTCCCAGGTCCTGCTGGATTCAGCCAATGGGCACGTTAGTGCAGGGCGGGGCACGAGGGAAGAGGCTGGGGTCTCTCATGGACAATGTCTCTCCAAAGCTCCAATAACGCCACACCCTCCTTGTGCTGTGGCTTATTTCTGGTTGCCTCCTTGTCCCCTATTTTTTTTGTGTTTTCTTTTAAAAATAAGTATCACTAGCATTATTTTAAATTGTGGTCCACTACACATAACATAAATTTACCCTTTTTAACCGTTCTTGAGTGTACATTTCAGTAGTATTAAGCATAGTCAATTGGTTGTGCAGCCATCACCACCATTCATCTCCAGAGCTTTCTCAGCTTCCAAACTGACGACACTCTGTCCCATTAAATACTAACTCCCACTCCCCTCCCCCAGCCCCGGGGACCCACCATTCTTTTTGTCTGTATGAATCTGACTCTTCCAGGGACCTCATATAACTGATATCACACTTGTCCTTTTGTGACTGGCTTATCTTACTGAGCGAGGTTCATCCATGTTGTAACGTGTCAGAACTTTTTGTTTTGTTTTTTAGAAGATTTTATTGGAGAATTGGGTGAGGGGAACAGCGTTGGGGAACCGGGGAAGGGGAGCAGACAAGTTGCTGTCCTTTTGTTCTTCAGTCTAGTTGTGGAGGACATTGCTTCACTGGCCCATGTTGGTATCATTACTGCGCTGTTCCCGGGTGAGGCAGATTGGTCTCTAGCCTCTGAGCAGCTGCTCACAGCGCCTCTTGGATGAACAGATTTAGCAACACCCCAACTCAGGGAAGCGCCCAGCAGAGCTGCTACCCAGCTCAGCCCAATATCAACCCTGAACCTGCAGCCTGTCCTGAGCTCTGGGAAAACGCTCTTTCCAGATTCTTCTCCCTGCCGAGTCCAGCCCATTAACAGATGCAGGAAGTGCAAGAACAGAAGAAGGCATTTCAGGTTTAGCCACATGGTTCATTTAAGAAATGGGATCAGTCACAGTAAGACATTCAGGCTATAAAAACATTCTATACAGTTGTTTAAAATCAAAACCCATCCTCCCACAGCAGCCCACAAAGACAACATTGACAGTTCTCCCTCAGCGTGCTGCACACAAGCCCAGCAAATCATCTGCACAGAAAGATGAAGCATCCCAGGGACAGTCTCCCCCAGTGTAGACCTCCCTTCCCCAGGGTCACCGAACAAATGCAGTACCCAGGGTTTGAAAAATAAATAGATATTTTTTCTTTCTTTCTTTCTTTCTTTCTTTATATATATATATGAGTGATAAGTGTTTCAGCAAATATACAAAGTGCAAACATAAAATGCCCCACTCTCCTGTACTGGGATTTACAGGCTTCAGAAAGAAACACGGCTCACAGGTTCCTCTGGGATGGAGCAGTGTTTTGTGGTTGTAGTGCACAACTGACAAGGAAGCCACAGGGGGTTCCCCCCCACTGTCTGTTTGATTGTAACTGCTACATGTATGACAATTTCAGAAAGCATTCTTGTTTTATAAGTCCCGTACAGTGACCTCACTGAGGGGATGTTGTCCAGGGCTGAAACGCCGTGCGTGTTTCCAATGGACAAATGACAAGTGACAACTGTCTTGGGGAAATTAATGGCTCAGGGGCATCTGCATAGAAGTGGAAACACTACCAGACGTCCTGATCTTGGCTTTGAAGAGCTGGGAGAAAGGCCCAGACAGCCCTTCACTGTCCCCCATCCCATCCCACTCCCGCCCTGGGGCCTTCTAGACCTGGGAGCCTATCCCTGCCAGAACAGAAAACAGGGCAAAATAATATCGAATGTTGACTTTACACAATGTACAAGTTTGAACTGGAAAAGTGCAAAGGCACCTGGAAGGGACCGGGGATGGGGCTCAGGGCTGGTGTCTAGACAGCCACCCCTGGGCTGAAGGATGCTGTTAGAGGTCGAAGGCCACTTCACGAACAAGGTACCTAGGTGTCTCAGGCACTTAATAAATATTAAGGGTGATGGGTGGGCTCAGGCTTTCCCTGGGGGATTTGAGGTTTTTGGTTAATGAATGAAGCTCAGTGTGCTGGATTTGGCCATGTCAAGACCAACACCAGGACTCCTTTCCAGGCTTAAGGGGAGAGCACATACCCAGCTTAGAAAACACTAATTTGATCTTGATCTGGAGGTGGCAGAGCAAAAGCTTACTCTGGCGTCCAGCAAGGCTCGCAAGGCAGAGGTAAACACATTTACTCCTGAGTTTAGGGGCCTAGCAGCTGCCTGGGACCCTGTGGGTAGCTCCTGCTGCCCCCTATGCAAAGCCACTTGCTTTCTCTCACTCGGTGTCCATCCATCCGTTCCTCAGGTGAGGAGCCAGTCGAGGAGGAGAGAAGGTCAAGAAAAAAAACCCCAACCAAGACCCATTCTGTGTGTGCCATCACCTGCCTCCCAGACAAATAAATATATAAAACAAAGCTCTGGCAGACAGGCCCATGGCTGCCAGCGCTGAGGTGCAGCCGCCAGCAGTGCTTTTGGCCACTTCTTCCTTCGAACGGAACAGGAGGGCATCGAGGTCTTGGGAAGGGTTTGGGGCAGGTCAAGGGTCTGGGAAGAAAGTGTTCTTCCTGCCCTTGAGCTACAGCGTCTGGGGAAGGACAGGATTCGAGGCAGCAGCTCATGCCACGTCATCATCCAGGCTGACCATCTGTCTCTGTCAACGAAACCATAAACGCCGGAAATAATCAGTCCAATGTCCGGTAAACATGGCCAGAGGCCACCTGCCCCTCATCACCGGCCTAGACCAGCAGTCACCTCCGCCCGAGTCTCCTGGCTCCTGACCTCGTCCGCAGTCTGTTTCCCCGACTGCCGCCAGAGGGAGCCTGTGAGCACCCGGGTGAGGTCGGGTTCTCGCCCTTCCCCAGTCTCCTCCCACAGCAGCTGGGGGGGGGGGGAGCCCGAGTCAGGCCACGTCCCTCTTCCCAGAACTCTCCATGACCCCCACCTCACTGAGAGCAAAGCCTCAGTCCTCCCCATGGCCCACAAGGTCCTGCTCCATCTGCTCCACCCCCACTCCCTGCCCTTGTCTCCTCCCTCTTGCCCTCTCACTCGCTAGGCTACAGTCACACTGGCCCTCTCGCCTCAGTGCTCCAACACACCAGACTTGGCCCAGCCTCAGGGCTTTTGCACACGTGCTGCTCAGGGAGGCCCACCTAAATCAACTTATTTAAAAATTGCCTCCCCCCCACTCCCAGCCCCCACTGGCTTTCCTCTGCTCTGCTTCCATGACTTATGGTCCCTCCTTACCGCCCCGACCCCACCATGAGGACAGATTTGGAGGATCTTCAGCCTTCCTTGGGAGCCATGGCCCTGGAGCTGGGCAGGGCACTCACTGAGGGGTAGGTGTAGCCGTCCTGGCTGTGGGAGATGTGGACCTCGTCCTCCGTGGTCTTCTGGTACACGGGATTGTCGAAGTGGATGCTATTTATGCTCTTCAGCCGCCAGTTCTTCCACAGCAGGAAGGCCCCGAAGCACAGGACGGCAAGCAGCACTGTGGGGGCAGGTGGCCTAGCGTCACTCCCTGTCCTACCCCCGTGCCCCAAGCAGGAGTGATGCTGCTTTCAGATTCCCCACCTTTACTACTTGTTAATGGTTTTATTTTGATTTGTTTTCGTTTGATTAAATGGTACTTGTCCATTTAAAAAAAAAAAAGGGCCGGCCGAGTGGCGCAGTGGTTAAGCGCTGGCTTTGGAAGCCAGAGGCCCGGTTCGGGTCCCACATATGAGGACCAGGGACACTGCCCTAAAAAAAAAAAAAAAAAAAAAAAAAATCTATGCCATAAAGCATAACAAATTTCTCACTTGAAGGCCACTGTGACCGCCTCACCCGAGAAATGCTCCACTGATGTGGATTCTTCCAGGTTTCTTTTGTGATTACTCACACATGGGCTACTTTTTCAAAAAATGGCACTGTTCTCAATATACTGGACCACAACTCACTCTCTTCCGTTTCATTGTGGGTGGGGCTGGATCGCTTTTCCCATCATGTATGGTGGGCCTCAAGGAGAACATATCCTGTTCTCTCCCTGCCCCTTTCCCTTGATCCAGGGCACAGCCCAGGTTTTTAAGAACCTGGCCAGTGCCCAGCGTGCGGGAGAAACTCAGGCTCTACTGGAAGATGCAGGGCAGGTGCCACCCTGGGCAGCCACCAGGGAGGTGAGGGTCCCACCTGCTATGTCTGTTAACCCATAGTCAGACAACTGTTGAGCACCTAAATACAGGTGTCTGTGAGCAGGCTGAGTGGTGAAGGGACACCTCGAAAGGATTTCCTCAGAAGAGGAGAAAGGGGTGTGATGTTCACCTGAGCTATGATTGGCAGGGCTGAGGGAGGTAAAGTGGAGTTCCACAAACTGGTGCCTGAAAGAGAACTATTCACCTCACCTCCCCCAGGTATCAGCGAGGCCTTACCAACGGTGCCTGTCACTGTACACGCACCTTGGAGCTTGGCCCCATCTCCCCATTTGACACATCAGCTGTCTCACTTTGCTCACTGTCAGCTCCCAGGGGGTGGGGTGTTTATTTTTTTCACAGCTGTGTCCCCAGTGCCCAGAAGTGGGCTTGGTACACAGTACGTGCTCACCTTGATTTGTTAAGTGAATGAAGTTAGAGAGGAGGGCGTAGTGATGAATAGGGCACAATGTGAGGAGAAAAGGTGGCTGGGCAGGGAGGTCAGTGAAGTGGGGGAGGACGGGCCAGCAAACTTACCAATGGGGAGGACAATGTACAGTGCTCCCACACTCCTGGGCGTCTTCTCGTCCCCTCTGTTAGCAGCGTCACCCAGACCTGTTAGGAGAAGGGAGAAAGTAAGGCTTAGATCCTCAGTCAGGGCCATGGAAACACAGCAGGAATATGATGACCCACACACAAAGGGAAACACCTAAGGCTTCTCATTGCCCTTAAAAGTGCAGAGGAACTTGGAGCATCTCCCAGGCTTGAGGGGCACCATGCTGGCCTGCCCCCAGACTTTATTTGTTAGCAATCAGAGTTATGGGACCCCACGTGGTTTGAAGAGGGTTCTTTAGCTCAGCAGCGAGAGGCACTGAGGAGGGAGCTGTCAGTCTCCAAGAGAGGAAAGTCTGCAGTTATATTCCCAGTGGTCACTGGTGGAGTTTTTCAACCTGGTCCTGCATCCGATGACAATGAACCTATTCTGGATGGGGCAGGGGCCACCTTCTGACCCCATAATGCTCACCAATTCCAGAGCCTGAATTGGATCACACCAAACCCCATGGTCCTGTGTCAACTGTCCCCAGCTAATAAAAAATATGGGGTGGGGGAGGAGACCTCATTATATAACCACTAACCATGTATGGGTACCAGGCCCACGTAATATAATGGCTCCATGCAAATGAAAGTTTAAAGGTCTCTAAACAGGCAAATGGGCTGAGAAGGCTAAATAAGCCACATCTGGATCCCATGCACACTAGTGAGCCGTGATTAACATCGAGTTATATTCAAATCCACCTGGGTTTTAATTCTACCAGCTGTCGTATGTGTGTGTACTAAGTTTATACCTAGTATTACATTTGTGCATATCTAAGAAACCTTGTGGGCCAGCCGAGTGGCGTATTGGTTAAGAGCTGGTTTTGGGATGCCAGCGGCCCCAGTTCGGATCCCACATATGAGGGCCAGTGACACTGCCCTCTACAGCTAACAACAGCCCCACCTGGAGCTGGGCTGCAAGCCCGGGTGACGGTGTAGGCTGCAGCCCCTGCTGCAGTGGGCTGCCACAGGCTACAGTGAGTGGCCGGCAGCCAGCGTGAGCGGCTGGCAGCCAGCGTGAGCTGCCAATAGCCATGGTGAAAGACAATCCAGAGGCCGGCGACTAATCTGACTCATCCAGGAAGAAAGCATGATGATTACCAACCAACATGGGCCAGTGAAGCAACGTCCTCCGCAACTAAACTGAAGAACAAAAAGACAGCAACTTTTCTGTTCCCCTTCCCCAAGTCCCCAACGCTGTTCCCCTCCCCCAATTCCCCAATAAAATCTTTTTCTTTTAAAAAAAGAAACCTTGTGGGCCGGCCGAGTGGCGCATTGGTTAAGCGCTGGTTTTGGGATGCCAGCGGCCCCGGTTCGGATCCCACATGAGGGCCAGTGACACTGCCCTCTACAGCTAACAACAGCTCCACCTGGAGCTGGGCTGTGCGAGCCCCGGTGATGGTGTGGGCTGCAGCCCCTGCTGCAGTGGGCTGCCATAGGCTGCAGTGAGTGGCCCACAGCCAGCGTGAGCGGCTGGCAGCCAGCGTGAGCTGCCAATAGCCGCGGTGAGCGACATCCAGAGGCCAGCGGCCGATCTGCCTCATCCGGGAAGAGCAATGACGATACCAACCGTGAAGCAACATCCTCCGCAACTAAAACTGAAGAACAAGAAGACGGCAACTTGTCTGTTCCCCTTCCCCGATTCCCCAACGCTGTTCCCCTCCACCAATTCCCCAATAAAATCTTTAAAAAAAAAAAAAAAAAAAAGAAACCTTGTAACAACAATAATTTAGGGCAGCAGCAAGGTCCTTGGGTTTTTCCCTTAAAAGAGCTCCTTTGCCAAATTCCAGAAGCTCTGGTTGGGCCCAACTGTGAAGTGGTTTTTCAGGTGGCCCCCTTAAGTGAGAAGGGTTCGAGGCTCCCACAACCACAGCAATTCCTGATTTATCTCGTTTATGGTTGAACAAAGGCTTCCGCTACTCTGACGGAAAAACATTTGTTTGAAACTTGCTGATGTGACTTTTTTTTTCTGGTCAGAGAAGTATAGGAGCTCCATTTCTGGCTGCTCAAAAAGCCAGGTCGGGCGCCCTCTGGTGGAAAAATACGTGAAAGGCGGGTCTTGGATCAATTCACTAAGAGCCCAGCTAGCTCTGACTTCCTCCAAGGAGATCATAACCTTGAGGCCATAGATCATGACCTTGAGGCCACATTTGGGTGAAGAGAATGAGGCACTTGCTTCAGGTACAAAACTTAAAAGTGCCCCCCCAAAACTCAGTCATCTAGTACTATTTTAATGTGATATTTTTAAAAATCAAAATTAATTTTAGGGGCGGCAGGTTAGCTCAGGTGGTTGGAGCCCAGGCTCATAACGCCAACGTTGAGGGTTTGATTCCCACATGGGCCAAGGAGTTGTGCCCTCCACAACTAGATTGAAGAAAACTACATGACTTGGAGCTGATGGGTCCTGGAAAAACACACTGTTCCCCAATAAAATTTCTTAAAAATAAAAAAAATTAATTCCAATACCCCATGATGAACAAAATATCCAGATTTATAGGACGACTGGATTGGATGCTACTCTTGCATGATCGTGCCTCACTGGGATCCTGGTTCCAATCAAACTTTATTTACAAGACCAGGTGGTCAGCCCCGCAGGCTGTAGTTTGATGATTTGATTTTTTAAAAATACCAAATTAAACTATTATTTGAGTCCTGGGTTTGTTGGTGCTCCCTTAGATGCTGCATGAAGGAGTACCTCACCTGCCTCACCCTACTCCTGGCCCTCCTGGGCACACACCTGAAAACAGGACAGTGAATGGATCTAGATAACATTTCAGACTCCTAGGCCCCTGTGCCTGGAAGACTCTGGGATCAGCAGCCACCATGTACTCAGGCTCTTCACAGGAGGCAGCCCATGTGATCCCTACTATTACCAGAAGGTAGGTGGGCACTATTACCAGCCTCATTTTATTTATTTATTTATTTATTTATTTATTTATTTATTTACTTATTTAGGGGGCAGTGTCACTGGCCCTCATATGTGGGATCCGAACCGGGGCCGCTGGTGTCCCAAGCCAGCTCTTAACCACCGCGCCACTTGGCCGGTCCGGGCAGCCTCATTTTATAAGTATGGAAACAGAAGCTTCAGAGAGGCACAGTCCATGTCAGAGACAGTCAATGAAAAAGCCCAGACTAAATCGACTCCCTAGCTCTTCATAGAGATGCTCTAGCCTCTAGAGGAGCCCATAGAAGTGCTCATCCAATGAGCTGGGTGCCAGGGTGGTCTCAGCCTTTACCTTGGTGGGGTGTAGTCAGTGTCTCGGTGAGCTCAGGACTGACCATGTGTTTTGGCCCCATGGCTGTCAAATGAACTGTGGCGGGCCTCCGGGTGGTCACTACAGAGTCAGGATCTGAAAGAATAAACATTTCCTGAGTGTGGCCCGAGGGCCACTCTGATAGCTGTGTGGGTAACAACGCAGAGGCAATGAGCGCCATCGGGTCACAAAGAAATAAATGAAAACAAATGCAGTGAAAATACAAACCCATTAATATCTACATTATTGGGCTGGCCGAGTGGCGCGGTGTTAAGAGCTGGCTTGGGATGCCAGCAGCCCCAGTTTGGATCCCACATATGAGGGCCAGTGACACTTCCCCCTACAGCTAACAACAGCTCCACCTGGAGCTGGGCTGCTGTGAGTCGCTGGCAACGGCATAGCTGCAGCCCCTGCTGCAGTGGGCTGCCATAGGCTACAGTGAGCGGCTGGCAGCCAGCGTGAGCGGCAGGCAGCCTCTGTGAGCTGCCAAGAGCCTCTGTGAACAGCAGTCCAGGGGCCGGCGAATGATCTGCCTCACCCAAGAGGAGCACAATAAGGATACCAACATGTGCTAGTGAAGCAACGTCCTCCACAACTAGACTGAAGAACAAAAGGACAGCAACTTGTCTGTTCCCCTTCCCCAGTTCCCCAATAAAATATTAAAAAAAAAAAAAAATCTACATTATTACATTACTTGTTTTTCAAAAAAGGAGATTTGCAGTGTTATGAACACACTGGCTCCAAATTGAGACTTTCTCTGAGAATGAGAAGAATTGAAAAGGGCCATTCCTCACTCGATTTGGGTGCCTAAAATCAATCACTCCCAAGGGGACCAGGCAAGAGTGAACTAGACATCAAAGGTAAACTGAGTCTAAGTGCCCTGCATAGTGCTGGTATGCCCAACATTCAAGAAAGGTAGACTCTGTTTACCCCAACTCAGGAGTCCTTACAATGGCCTCCTGGGGCCTCGATCTCCCATTTGACAGATGAGCAAAGAGAGCCTCAGGAAGATCCAGCTACAGGGCTGAGCTACAGGGATGGCAGAAATAGGAGTCAAGCTGGGTAGGCTGGTGCCCCCACCTGTGAGGCAGTTCCTCCTGTCCTCGGCCAGCAGCATGCCGTCGGGGCAGGCACAGGTGAACTTGGGTGAGTGGGGGTTGATCTGCGGGGCTGGGAGACACAGGTACTGGCAGCCGCCATTGGGGAGGGTGGTCCTCTCACACCAGTTCATCCCTGAGGCAGAAAAGGTGGGGAAGTCAGGGTGACAGTGAGGTCAGGAAATTCTAGGAAATTCCAGGGCATCATTAGGGAAGTGGGGAAGGGGGTGACCATGCTATCTTTACCTCTTGGCTGGGTGAGGTTGTGAAAAAGAACAATGTCCTCTGGTGACAACAGGTTTTCTGCCATCAAACTAATGTCAGACCCCGTGAGGCGGTTGGCACTGAAAATGGCTTCGTTGATGATATCTGTCCAAAATACTTTATCCTGCATGGGCATGAAAGTAGATAACAGGTCCCATTAATCGCTGGGATGGGACACAGACCACTGTCTTCCCAACCCCTGAATCTCTGGGGTTCTCTGGCAAGATGCAGTTGTAGGTGGTAGCATCATTTCTTCTTCTTCTTCTTCTTCTTCTTCTTCTTCTTCTTCTTCTTCTTCTTCTTCTTCTTCTTCTTTCTTCTTCTTCTTTCTTCTTTAAATTTAATTGTGGTAAAATACACATATGTGCTATCTTAAACATTTTTGTGTCCAATTGCGTGGCATTAAGTACATTCACACTGTTGTGCCACCATCACCACCATCCATCTCCAGAACTTCCTCATCTTCCCAAACTGAAACTCTGTCCTCATTAAACACTAAGTCCCCATTTCCCCTCCCCCAGTCCCTGGTGCCCCCACCATTCTACTTTCTGTGTCTATGGATTTTACTCTTCTAGGGACATTCTATAAGTGGAGTCATTCTATAGGTAGAGTCATACAGTATTTATCCTTTCGTGTCTGGCTTCTTTCACTGAGCACAATGTCCTCAAGGTTCATCCACGTTGTAGCAGGCGTCAGGATTTCCTTCCTTGTTAAGACTGAATAATATTCCATTGTGTGAATAGACCACATTTTATTTGTCCAGTTATCCTTGACAGACACCCAGCATTGCTTTCACCTTTTGGCTATCGTGAATCAAGCTGCTTGAACACGGGTGTGTGAATGTAGCAACATTTCTTTAGAGTAGAATTTCCCTACTGGGGTGCTCTTTGAGGCTGATAACCCTTCGTCGTGGCCCCCTCTTCTTTGTAGGCTGTTTAGTAGCACCCTTGGCCTCTACCCACTAGATGCCAGTAGTAACCCCTCACAAATTGTGACAACTAAAAAATCTCCAGACATTTCCAAATGTCCCCTGAAGGGCAAGATGGCCTCCAATTGAGAACTGCTGCTTTAGACCTTTCAAGGCTCTTTCGGCAAGAATAAAAGAGAAATAACCCCAGGCCTAAGACCTCTTCATAGTCATAGGCAGTTTTCTAAGTTAGTCTTGGCTTGAATGAACTAAACAACGTTTGTTGACCCATTTACACGAGTGCTCATGCCTCATACATGAGTGGCACTCAATGAGCAGCACTTGACTATGAATTCTCTCAAGCCCCAAAGGAGCGATCGTATACTTCCAACCCCACCTCAAAGACGGCCAAGGAAAAGGGGTGTGCCAGCTTTTTCTTGTCCTCCAAAACTGTCTTCCGGTTCCCCCCATTGACATCAATGCTGGAGATGGAGTGGAGCTTGGAGTCGACCCAGTAGAGGCGGCCACTGGAAAGATCTAGAATGCACAGGTGGACAAGGAAAAGTCACATAATGAAGCCAGAGAGGCTTTGGGCCTGGCCACTCTGCTCCCAGCAGGAAGGAGCCCCCAAAGGACCCAGCTGAGATGTGCCCAGAAAAGCAGTCTGAGCCAGGGACTGGGGTGGGAGGCAGGGAGTGGGATTGGCGGGGTGAGTTTAGTTGTGGGAGCCACATCGTTGTGTTCAGGGTCAGCCTGGCCACTCTCCTCTCTCCTCCAGACTGTGCCCAACCCCTGGGACCACACAGTCCCACACACATACCCAAGGTGATGCCATTGGGCCACTGGATGTCCTCTGTCACCAATGAATAAACGTCCACACCATTCAGGCCCCCCTTCTTGATCTTGGCAGGAGTCCCCCAGTCCGTCCAGTACATGAAGCTGGTGGGAGAGCAGGGAGAACAGACATCTGGATGCCGGCGGGGCGGCTCCCAGCCAACGCCAAAGAGCAGCCTCCACCTAAAGCAGCCAGGCCAGGACTCCGAAACAGTCCCTGGGGAGACCCAATTGGTTCCTTCTGCTCCCCCAACCTTGCCTACTCTTCTCCGGCCTGCCACCTGGTGAGACCTGGCAGGATTTTAGAACCTTAAAGAACAAAGGGAGGTTTGGATTCCAACATCAGGACTGGGGCCCTGGAATCTGTATCCTAAATTCCACTTTCTGAGGGGTTTTATAATTTATTTTTTGTAATTTATTTATTTTATTTTTTGCTTTTCAAATGCATATATATAGGCATACCTCAGAGATTTGGTCCCATACCACCACAGTGAAGCAGTGCTGCCTTGTGAGCGATAGGAGAAAAAAGGGGAACAAAATTCTAAATTTCCATGTGCTGAATGTCAGTTAAATGAATTATGGCCCATGAGGTGGACAGAGAGGGAACCCCACATGCCAAATGAGAGAGCCAGGTGGAGAACAGAGAGCCAACATGGGCTGCTATTCAGGTACAGAGAAACCCAAGAGCAGACACAGACCACACACACACAGCCCACTTATATCTAAGTGGATTGTTTCTGGGTCTCTCTCTCTCTCTCTCTCTCTCTCTCTCTCTCTCTCTCTCTCTCTCTCTCTCTCACTCTCTGTCGGGCTGAGAGGCTAAATTTACTGGACTACATGTCCCTCCACCAAATGAGAGCATTTGTCTTATTTGACTGGGGCCCAAGCTTGCCCAGCCCACCTCTACCCCAGGGTCTGTCCCATCTGAATCACGCTCCCAGCCAAATGCTCCCTTTTCCTCCGGTTACTGCTACCTATCCTGGGGTTGTCAACACCCCTCCAGAATTGTGAAATTCCACACGTGACATGCAGGGGAAGCAAACATGGTCTGACAGGTACAGAGTACGCGGGGTGGGGGCCACACGTTTCTCCAGGGGACATGTGAACTGGTCTCTGTGGACCTGGGAGTTGCTGAGTCAGCCCAGGGATCCTGCAGACACCCACCTGGAGCCTCCACAGGGTGGTGACCTTCAGTCCTTGCAAAAATCATCCATTGATTAACATTGGGCCTGCATATTTTTACCTTTCTCTTATCCTGGCATAGGACACTGCCGTAAAAGACTAAATCAGAATTTTATTTTCTAATGTCTAATAAGTATTAATTTCTAATACCAACTTAAATTGGTATTTTAATTTCTGGTTTTGGATTCCATTCCACAAGGCAGGACTTTTCAGAGTCCACTTCCATCTCAGGTGACATAGCAGACATCAGAGGGATTGATCCTCATGGTCCCCAAAGGGCAGGTGTGAGGGTCTCCTGATTCCAGCCCTCACCCCACTCAGCCTAGTCTACCTTGGACACAAACCTTGCCACCTCACTCCAAGTCCTAACTGGTTCTTCATTGTCTCTGTACCCTTACGCTTTGGGGATACCCACCCATGGACAGGGTCCACCACAATGGCCCTGGGCTTGGAGCCTTTCTCCTTAAAGAGCGTCTTTCTCTTCACGCCCTTGGTGTCGGCCACAGAGATGGTGCCCAGGATGGAATCAGTCCAGTATATATTGCTGTAGATCCAGTCCACTGCCAGCCCGTCGGGGGCCTGGAGGTCCTCGCCGATGACCGTGTCATAGGAGAAGCTGGGTGCTCTGTCAATCTGGGTGCTGAGGAGTGAGGAGGAGGAAGGCGAAGGCTTTAGTGCCAGGGGCCATTATTTCACCCAGGATAGGGCTGGGTGCAGGCCGAGGCTCACCTGTAGATCTTCCTTTGGGACAGATCTGACCAATAGATTCTGTTGCTGGCCACCTCCATGTCCAGAGCCACCACGTTCTTCAAGTTCAGGATGAGGCTGGTGTATTCTCTGCGGTCCAGTGTCATCTTCCTCACCTCGTGGCGGTTGGTGAAAAAGAGGTAGGCGATGGTGCCTGTGGAGGAAGGAAGGGCGCTCAGGGGAATGGAAGGGACCCCTGACCCCTGGCTTGTCACCCTCTGGGGCCTGGCTGAACCAGAGAAGATGACCAGGGCATGGGGTGGAGCGCCTACCTGGTGTATTAACAGTAAGGTTCTGATGCTCTGACTTCTGGGGCCTTGCAGATCCTGGAGGGATGGATGGCCCCTCGTAGGCCTCGCCAGTTTCTACACAGTTACCCACTCGCCTCAAGTGCAAACTAACCAGCCCACACACACCACCTCCTTTATTGGAGTATCACACTCCAGGCCACCATCCCCTGTCTTGGAGATGGAATCAGACAACCAGGAACAGTCCCTACATCCCAGGGCCCACTGACATTATGCAAACTAGCCAATTCTAAGCCTGTTTACCCTATCTCACCTCTTCCTTCCCAAGGAAACCACAACAAAGCCTCCTGCCCTTGTCTTCCTCTCACACCCTCTGCTTCCTGACCAACCTTGGTGCTTCCCTGTGGAGCCCTGCAAGTTGTGACATGTCCCCTCCTTTTGGGAGCTGTAACAAACTGTCTTTACAATGCCCATTGTCTCCTGATCTGTTGGCCTCGTCAAAGAAGCATACTAATAAAAACTACATTTTAAAACACCTGGGATCCAGCATTTTACATTTTAGGACCCAAAGTTGAAGATAATGGCTAACGTGTAAGGAGTGGTTCCTTACAGCGCAGAATTCTTTTTAGTAATTTTCCTACTACGTTTTCCTTCATTGATCCTCATACCCCTACAAGGCAGAGGCTATTTTCAAACTCAAAAGGGATTAAAATCAAAAGGGATTAAGACTCAGAGAAGGGAAGTGACTTGCTTAAGGTCACACAGCTAGTGAGTGGCAGAGCCAGGATTTGAACCAGGGTCTCTCAGACTCTGGAGGCTGTGCTGTACCTATGACACCAATATTCACCAACAAACTGACTACTTCTACAACTGACCTCTCTCAGAATGTCCCTTCCCATGACACCATCCCACCCCTGGGATGGCACCTGTATAGACACCGAGCGTTACAGATTGGAATGAAAGTAATATGTCAAATCCTGGAGGATTTCAGGAACTCAGCCCCCAGTGTTCTCCAGAACCAGGACATGCACGGGATGTGACAGGGAGGCCAGAGGCTGTCTAGAGGGATGACAACAGGGGTGAAGGACTTAAAGTTGAAGAGGCTCTTAGGGAAACAGGCAAAGCTCTAAAATATTTCTGCAAAACTGACTTCGCTGGGATCACACTACAAGAGGAGAACATGGTGCAAAACAAAGAATATTTGGGCGATTGTCTGGATGGCAAGTCTGCCAGAACAATTATGCCTCCAAAACACGGGATCCCTTGATTTAGGTGATTCTAAGATTTAGTGCACGATTGCAGTTCTAACCTAAACTTCAGGTAGAAAAGAAACTCACCTATTTCTACTATTTTGTTTCATTATGAGCTATTATATATTTTGGTCTCTTTTAAATGCACTTGCTTTTTTGGGTGGGTGGGTGGGTGGGTATAGGTACTATAGCTAAGAAGAAGAGAGAGGGGAGGTGTGAACTGTTTGGGGCCATGGCTTCCCACCTCTTGCCCTCTGAAGTCTTTGGCAGGGCTGGGGGCTGCAAACCGCCCCCCATGGGGCTGACGTGTGTCTGCTGAGAAGCTGGACACGTGAGGGCAACCTTCTAGCAAGCGTGACTTCTAACTGCACTGTCATTCACCTGCAGGAGGTCTCAGGAGCAAACAGCCTGCCCCCAGGTCATTTTAGTCTGTGCAAAGTTCAGATGCTGAAATTCCTCACCCGTTTGCTTTGGGAGTAGCCAAGCCAACCCCCTCCTGCCGCCTCTGCACACTCACCCGTGGCCTTGCAGGCCTTGGTGAGGGGGTCCAGCTGGAAGCCCGACTCACACTCACACTTGAAGCTGCCCTCAAGGTTCACGCAGATCTGGCTGCAGGCGTTGGGGTCCTGACACTCGTCAATATCTGCGAGTCAGGACAGAGAAAGAGGTTTGGGACATTTTCCCCAAGGGCTGTGGGTAGAGTGATGGGTTCTGACCCAAAGCCATGCCCCACAATGGCAAATGGGCGATGGCCATCTCCTCTGGGGAAGATATCTAGAGCTGGGGTCTCAGTGACCATCGGGCTCAGAAATAAAATCATGGAAATGGCCAAGAACCGTCTACAACAATGACTTTGACCTCACCATTCACCTCAGGGGTGAGGCCACCAGGGTGAAGCTGTGTCAGCTGAGATTTCTTTCTTAATTATTAATCCCCAAAGGCAAGAACCAAGGGCTAAGCCTGTGCTAGATGTCTTGCGCCTCTGGCATTTCATTAAATCCTAACAGCCTTGCGAGTAGGGACTGTTTATATGCCTACGTAACAGATAGGGAAACCGAGGCATAGAGGGTTTGGCCGCCATGTCAGAGGAAAAGCCCACGGAGGCCCAGAGCCCACCCTGCTTAGGAATCACCTTCACATTTTTGCTGGTCTGCCAGCTGGTAGCCCTTGGGACACAAGCACTCGTAGCCAATCTTGAGGTCATTGCAGATGTGGGAACAGCCGCCCTTGTTGTCTAGGCACTCGTTGGTCCCTGCGCCGGGTGAGGAGCACAAACTGGTCACGCTCAGGCCTCCGGCCACCCCTTCCCTGCCATCCTCGCTATTTCACCATCTTTACAACAGTCACAATGACTTTGAGGCCAGTGAAGTACTATGACCCCTAAGATGACTTAAAGTAACCATTGTCATGAGCAACACCATGAATGAACCTAGAGGACATCATGCTAGGTGAAATAAGCCAGACACAAAAGGACAAATACTATATAATCCCACCTATATGAGGTCTTTAGAGGAGTCAAATTGATAGAGATAAAGAGTAGAATGGTAGGGGGCGGGCCTAGTGGCGCATTGGTTAAGAGCTGGCTTGGGATGCCAGCGGCCCTGGTTCAGATCCCACATATGAGGGCCAGTGACGCTGTCCTCTACAGCTAACAACAGCTCCACCTGGAGCTGGGCTGCTGTGAGTCCCCGAGACGGCATAGCTGCAGCACCTGCTGCAATGGGCTGCCATAGGCTACAGTGAGTGGCTGGCAGCCAGCATGAGCGGCCGGCAGCTGCTGTGAGCTGCCAAGAGCCAATGTGAGCGGCTGTCCAGAGGCCAACGACCGATCTGCCTCACCCAAGAAGAGCACAATGATGATACCAACATGGGCCAGTGAAGCAATGCCCTCCACAACTAGACTGAAGAACAAAGGACAGCAACTTGTCTGTTCCCCTTCTCCGGTTCCCCAACGCTGTTCCCCTCCCCAATTCCCCAATAAATTTTTTTTTTTCTTTTTTAAGATTTTATTGGGGAATTGGCAGAGGGGAACAGCGTTGGGGAATTGGGGAAGGGAAACAGACAAGTTGCTGTCTTTTTGTTCTTCAGTTTTTAGTTGCGGAGGATGTTGCTTCACTGTTGGTATCGTCATTGCGCTCTTCCCTGATGAGGCAGATCGGTCACTGGCCTCTGGATGTCGCTCACCGCAGCTATTGGCAGCTCACGCTTGGCTGCCAGCCGCTCACGCTGGCTGCGGGCCACTCACTGTAGCCTATGGCAGCCCACTGCAGCAGGGGCTGCAGCCCACACCATCACCGGGGCTCACACAGCACAGCTCCAGGTGGAGCTGTTGTTAGCTGTAGAGGGCAGTGTCAGTGGCCCTCATGTGGGATCCGAACCAGGGCCGCTGGCATCCCAAAACCAGAGCTTAACCAATGCGCCACTCGCCGGCCCTATTTTTTTTTTTTTAATGTTATTTCACATCACATAAAAGTTCCATGAGATTCAAATTTCAGTGTCTGTAATAGTTTTCTTGAAACACACGTTCATGGGTACACATCTGCATGCGTATGTATGGCTGCTTTCCTGCTACCATGGCCTAGTTGAATAACTGTGACAGAGACCACACGGCCAGAAAAGTCCGAATATTTACACAATAGGCCACAGGGAGTTGCCAAAACTCTACAAGAGTCCCATCAGCCAATTCCAGCAGCCCTAGGATGTGTGAGCAACTACAGTCCCATCTTATGGATGTGCAAACTGAAACTTGGAGGCAAAGCCACCTATCCTCCCCATACCTGTCGCACTCCAGAGCCAAAGCACCTAGGGGCACAGGTGGGCTGGGGCTTTGTGACCCCACAGCACCTGTGTCTAGGTCCCACTCCTAGCTCCCTACAAGCTTGAGAGCTGCCGCCACCCTGGGGCTCACCACACTCCTTGATGGGCTCATCTGACCAGTCCCGGCAGTCCCGGACCGAGTTGCACACTTTGTCCATGGTGATGCATTCGCCGCTGCGGCACTTGAACTTGTTGGGGCCCTCACACAAAGTCACTATGAGAGCCAAAAAAAGAGGGTCAGGTGCTTCTGAGCTGCAGGACCATGCTTAAGGCTTTTTAATAATATAGTTAATTTGCATAAGATTATATGCAAATGTTTTGCTAATAAAACATAATAATTATTGAACACCTGTGAACCCAGCTTAAGAATTAGGATGTCACC
Source organism: Aselliscus stoliczkanus (assembly GCA_033961575.1). Lineage (NCBI taxonomy): Eukaryota > Metazoa > Chordata > Mammalia > Chiroptera > Hipposideridae > Aselliscus > Aselliscus stoliczkanus. The sequence goes on along the minus strand of CM066735.1, from coordinate 9,190,963 downwards.
AAGAGCAGGAGTTAATAAATTCTGGACCATGGCCAAACCCACCCACTGCCTGTTTGTTTAAATAAAGTTTTATTGGCACACAGCCTGGCCCATTCATTTACACACTGTCTGTGGCTGTTTTCTCAAGACAATGGAGAGTTGAATAGTTGCAACAGAGACTGTGGCCCACAAAGCCAAAAATATTTACTATCTGGTCTTTTGTGGTAAAAGTTTGTAGACCCCGTGATCATCATACCCCATTATCCGTCCCATCCTGTTACCCTCTGCTACACCTCCAGAGGTAACAATGATACTGAATTTGAGGTTTACCAGTCCCTTATTTTTTCATTAATAGTTCTATCAAACATGCATTATATATATATATATATATATATATATATATATATTTTTTTTTTTTAAGAGGGCAAGGTCAATGGCCCTCATATGTGGGATCTGAACCGGGGCTGCTGGCATCCCAAGCCAGCTCTTAACCAATGCGCCACTCAGCCAGTCCTATATGATATTTTTTGTTGTTGAATTTTGCTTGCTTTCGAGTCTTGTAAAATAGCTGTATTCAGGGCCATCCGAGTGGCGTGGTGGTTAAGTGCTGGCTTGGGATGCCAGCAGCCCCGGTTCGGATCCCATATACGAGGGCCAGTGACACTGCCCTAAAAAAAAAAAAAATACAAGTTGCATATGTGTAAAAAAAAAAAAAAAATAGCTGTATTCAGTAATCTCCTGTAGCTTGCTTCTTGCTGTCAACTCTGACATTATGAGGTTTGTATGCATTGCTGCTAAGGGTTGTAGCCTCATTTTGTGAGCTGTATGATAGTCCACTGTGTGACTACATCATCATTTTAATATTATTTCCATACACCTGTGTTGATAGCAGCATTACTCACAATAGCCAAAAGATGAAAGCCACCCAAATGTCCTTCAACTAATGAATGTATAAACGTAATGTGGTCCATCCATACAATGGAATATTATTCAGGCTTAAAAAGGAAGGAAATTCTGACACACTACAATGTGGATGAATCTGGAGGACATTATGCTGAGTGAGATAAACCAGTCACAAAAAGACAAACATGATTTCACGTATACCCTAGAGTAGTGAAACTTATGGAGACAGAAAATGGAATGCTGGGTACCAGGGGTTGGGGGAGGACGATTGGGTACTTAGTGTTTAATGGGGACAGGGTTTCAGTTTGAGAAGATGAAGAAGTTCTGGAAACGGATGGTGGGGATGGTTGCACAACTATGTGAATGTACTGAATGTCACAGATCTGAACACTTGAAATATGGTGAAGACGTTAAATTTTGTGTGGTATGTATTTTACCAGCTTAAAAAAAAAAAAAAGATAGTGTATATCTTCATATAAACTATTTTAAAAAGCAGCATTCTTACATTATGTGTATTTTACCACAATTAAAAATGTTTAAATTAACTCTGTTGCTGAGGAACACTTGTGCTGCTTCCAGAGTTTTGCTATCAGCACAATGCTGCTCTGCTGGACCACAACCCGTCTGCTGGAACCCGTCTCCAGGAGTCATTCCCAGGAGTGGGACTGCTGTATTGTACATTCAGGAAAGTGTTTTACATCGTCTTGTGCATGTAACTCTGAGCTCAAAGCTATGGACTCTGACCACTCCAACCTCACTAAATCTCATAGTCCTGAAGTAGGTCCTTTCATTACATACATTTTTCAGATCAGGGGGTTCAAGTAAGTTGCCCAAGGACACACAGCTGGTTTGGGGCTGATGTGAGAACCTCCACCTTCGTCTGGGATCCATCCCTCTTGTCCTTCCTCATTTCCCCCACAGCCTAGGGCCCTCAGGGCATGGAGCTCACCATTGATGCAGCCAAGCTCATCACTCTTGTCCTTACAGTCATACTCCCTGTCGCACTGCTGGCTGCCGTGGATGCAGGTCCCATCCGAGCACTGGAACTCGTCAGGCCGGCACGTGGCCATAGCTGGAAAAGACAGGGATTGTGTAGATTTTTCTCAAAGAGCAGCGAAAACGGGAGAACCGCCACGTTTCAAGCAGTAATTTTCCAACAGCCTAACAGGAGCTGACTGCCCTGAGCTTCGGGGACGGCGTGTGGACCAAGGAGATTTAGACATGAAAAAACACATCCACCCTCCTCCACCAGCAGAAGACAGCAGCTATCCATTTTACCTGCTTCTTCGAGCAGGAAAAAGAGGAAAGATGTGGTCTTCCTTCCCACCATGATGGGGAAACTCCCAGGTACACCTGTCTTTGTATTCTCACATTTAACCAATGTAGACTTTATTTATTTTATTTTATTTTTTTAAGATTTTATTGAGGAATTGGGGGAGAGGAACAGTGTTGGGGAATTGGGGAAGGAGACCAGCCAAGTTGTTCTTCAATCTTCCTTGTGGAGGGCGCCAGTCACCATCTGGCTTCCTGTCGGCAGCTCAAGGTGCTGTGTTCAATCTTAGCTGCGGGTGGGTGTAGCCACCATCCCATGTGGGAGTTGAACGAGCAGCCTCGTTAAGGGTGAACGTTCTATCCTCTGAACCATCCTGGCGGCAGCTCAGCTTAAGGTGCAGAGTCAGTCTTAGTTGCAGGTGGGCGTAGCCCACCATCAAACAGGCAATCTTGTTGTTACACCAGCTGAGCCATCCTGCCACCTGTTGGCAGGTCAGTGACAGCTCAGCTGGGGCGCAGCATCACTGGCCCATGTGGGAATCAAACCGGCGGCCCTGTTGCTCAGAGCTCACACTCTAAGCAAACTCTTAACCAACTGAGCCACTCGGCCGGCCCCAATGTAGATTTTAGAAGATTTTCTTTTATAGCAGTAAGTACTTTTTTCCTTAATGAAGAAGAATCAAGGAAAATTATTACTGAAGTAACAGAGCAATGGTTGGAAAATCAGAAAGGGGAGGAAAGCACCCAAAATCCAAATACCCCACCACAACTATGACAGTTTTCTTACACTTCTCTCCAGTTTTGCCTCATATGCATTTTTTAGATGACATTAATTCATTAAAAAGCTACAGACCCTGGCTCGGCCGAGTGGCGCATTGGTTAAGAGCTGGTTTTGGGATGCCAGCATCCCTGGTTCAGATCCCACATATGAGGGCCAGTGACACTGCCCTCTACAGCTAACAACAGCTCCACCTGGAGCTGGGCTATGAGTCCCGGAGACGGTGTAGGCTGTAGCCCCTGCTGCAGTGGGCTGCCATAGTCTGCAGTGAGTGGCCGGCAGCCAGCATGAGCGGCTGGCAGCCAGCGTGAGCTGCCAATAGCCCGGTCAGCGACCATCCAGAGGCCGCCGACCAATCTGCCTCACCCGAGAAGAGCGCAATGACGATACCAACATGGGCCAGTGAAGCAACGTCCTCCACAACTAGACTGAAGAATAAAAGACAGCAACTTGTTTGTTCCCCTTCCCCAATTCCCCAACGCTGTTCCCCTCCCCCAAATCCCCAATAAAATCTTTAAAAAAAAAGCTACAGACCCAACGGCCATTCTCAGCAGAAAAGGAATGATGTGATCCCAAGCTAGAGAGAGGCAGGTCAAGTAAATTATGACAAATCAGATCAATACCACCAAGCACAATGCGAAGGACAGACTGCAAACATGAAAAATGATGAGATGACGCGATGTGGTAAAGGATGACGTAACAATTAAATCTTGGAGAACACATATGGTGACTGGAAGAGGGTAATTCTGGCCATGGTCCAGACCTCGACCTCACACAGGATTTGCTTTGTGCTAAAACATGTTTCAGTTTTCTGTACTTTCCTGTGGGTTATATTGCACAGTAAAAATGTTTACAATTTTAAAATGCGATTTCAGGATGTCAGTGAGAAGACATAGTAAATCTGTGGGCAGAATGAGCCTCTTTCCACCTTAAGAAAAATAATGCAAATTTTTGGAGCTCTGTATGTTCAGGTGGATACTTCCTCTGCTGTGACATATGTGAAAAAGGGAATGATCTTACTTTTTATTTGTTTTAAAGAAATTTTATTAGGGAACAGAGTGGTTTTTCCAGGATCCATCAGCTCCAAGTCAAGAAGCTGTTTCAATCTAGTTATGGGTGTGTGGTGGGGGGATGTCAGCCCACCATCCCATGCGGGAAACAAACAGGAAACCTTGATGTTAAGTGCATGCACTCTAACCAACTGAGCCATCCAGCCTCCCTGGAATGATCTTATTTTTAACCCATATGTATATTTTTGAATTAAAGAAAAAGAAAACAAAAAACCAAAGGTAACTTTAGCAAAGCATGAACTGTGATGATGGCTAAAATGTTAGGCAGACGGGATTTTTACTTTCACAGGTGTGTCTCAGAAGACTACTCTGCCTTTCTGTGCCTCAGTTTCCCCATCTGTGAAGAGTATGAGAAGCTGTGCACAAGTTATGGAGATGAAATAAATTTTTGTTAAGTTTTAGAATAGATCACATACAAAGTCATCCATTGTCTTTAAAACATGATGCTAAAATTGTCTAATTAATAACATCTACAGAGCAATTACAACTCTATGAAAACTGCACCTGGGCAAAGATACTGAAGACACACAAAGATGAAACACCTTCTGGATTGACAGTGATTCTACATCTCTGGCCTCAAAATAATGGCGCGTGGGTTCAAGGAGCACTGACACAGGGCCAGGGCCCACGCAACATCATTTATGTGCACCATTTCCAACACAGGAACCTCTAACCATGGGCAGCTATTTAAGTTTCACTTAATTAAAATGAAACAAAACTAAAAATTCTGTTCTTCAGTCGCACTATGCAATGTTGGCTAGCAGCTACTGCACTGGGCAGAGCAGATGTGGGATGCATCCACCTTCCACAAAGTTCACTGCTGGGTGGCATTGGATTCTAATGGCAGCTGGCCAAGGCCAATGCTATTGCCCCATTTGACAGGGGAGGACACCACAGAGCAGTGATATTGAGTCCTTGGCCAAGGGTCACACAGCTCTGATGTCATCAGCTAGTCCTGGAGCCCAGGATCCTTTGTAAACCAAAATAGTACTGCACCTTGTGGCTTTATGTCTCTTGTCAAAAAGAGATTAATTAAAAAGGTGTGTGAGGGGCCGCCGGTTAGCTCTGCTGGTTAAAGCACAGGTTTATAAGACCAAAGTTGCCTGTTCGATTCCCATATGGGCCAAGGAGTTGTGCCCTTCACAACTATATTGAAGACAACTATTGACTTCGAGCTGAGGGGTCCTGGAAAAACACACTGTTCCCCAATAAAAATTCTAAAAATAATAATAAACAGATAATTAAATAAATAAATTGGCGTATGATTGGAAATTGTTTAACCACCTAAAGGCACCATTCATCCCACACCCAGGGTAGCACAGGGACAAGTGAGGGGATCCCGCTCTGCGCTCCTACCGCAGTTCTCCTCGTCAGACTTGTCCTTGCAGTCAGAACCGCCGTCGCAGCGCCAGCTAGAGTGGATGCATTCTCCGCTGTGGCAGTGGAACTCGAGGGCTGAGCAGGGGTTTTCCCCTTGTGCTGCGGACGTGTTGCGGCCACCACAGTGCTGGGGCCACTCATCTGAGCCATCATGGCAGTCAGGGTCGCCGTCGCAGAGCCACAGCTCAGGGATGCAGCTGGAGCTATTGCACTGGAAACTAGAGGGGCCGCAGGTGGGCGTGGGGCAGGATGCCTCGTCGGAGCCGTCCAAACAGTCCCAGTCAGAGTCACAGACAAACCCTGGCGCGATGCACTTCCCATCGTGGCAGCGAAACTCGTCCTGAGAGCATGTCTTGGGAGCTGTGCAGATTGATGGGAGACAACCCCGTCACCGGGAGCCCCCCATCTCTCAACACCAGCCTATTCCACAAAATAGGGACACTGAGCAAGGAGGGACCAGATCCCTGTAAGTGGCCCCTGGAGAGGTGGGGTAGCAGTCAGTGGTCTTCGACTGGACTCGGAACCACTGCCTAGGTGGGATTCCCCAGCTCCTTCCTGGGGCCCCCTGTGCCTCAGTTTCCTCATCTGTGTTTACCTCTGGGTATTATTATGAGGACTTGGTGAGTAAAGATCTCAGGTTGGTCTAGGCACACAGGGAAGCGTTATTTAAGGGTTATTATTATTATTATTAAAAGAGCTTCCCACCAAAAAAGTGGTAATTATGTGACGGGATGGAGGTGTTAAGTAACCTTATTGTGGTCATCATTTCACAATGTAAGTCTCTCGGTATCCTTAGGGGATTGGTTCCAGAAACATCTGCAGATACTAAGATCCAGGAACGCTCAAGTCCCTTATATAAAATGGCGAAGTATTTGCCTATAACCGGTATTTGCATATAAGCCATAGCAGGGTATGCCTACACATCACTTAATTTGCATAAATTCAGCATGCGTCTCAGCATCTGGCAAATTCAAGTTTTACTTTTTGGAACTTTCTGGAATGTTTCCTCCTGATATTTTCAATGTGTTGGTTGAGTCCAGGGAGGCAAAATCCGCTGATGTAGATGGCAGACTGTATATATATATTATATTTCAATTATATCTCAGTAAAGGTGGAAGAAAAATAAGAGCCTGGAAAAGAAGCCAATCCATTTTTTTTGGGAAATGTTCTCCCGAGGAGTTGTTTCATCAGATGACCACTAATGAAGGTTAGATGTGTGTTTCTAAGGTAAATGTAAGTGAACACTCACATCTTGATTTCAATAAACTTTCTTAAGGGTTTTTATATTTTGTAAACTTTAAGATTTGATGTGACCTTAGTTATTCAAAATTTTCCCAATTATTTTGTTTTTGAGAGCCTTACTCCATTAAAAAAAAAAAATCTATACAACTGGGCCGGCTGAGTGGCGCAGTGGTTAAGCGCTGGCTTGGGAAGCCAGCGGCTCTGGTTCGGGTCCCACATATGAGGGCCAGTGACACTGCCCTCAAAAAAAAAAAAAGCTCTATACAATTTTAAAAAACAATAATAATACATAAAATCAAAGAGCCAAGACAGGGCCGGCCGAGTGGCGCATTGGTTAAGCGCTGGTTTTGGGATGCCAGCGGCCCCGGTTCGGATCCCACATGAGGGTCAGTGACACTGCCCTCTACAGCTAACAACAGCTCCCCCTGGAGCTGGGCTGTGCGAGCCCCGGTGATGGTGTGGGCTGCAGCCCCTGCTGCAGTGGGCTGCCATAGGCTACAGTGAGTGGCCCGCAGCCAGCGTGAGCGGCTGGCAGCCAGCGTGAGCTGCCAATAGCCGCGGTGAGCGACATCCAGAGGCCAGCGACCGATCTGCCTCATCCGGGAAGAGCGCAATGACGATACCAACAGTGAAGCAACATCCTCCGCAACTAGACTGGGGAACAAAGGGACAGCAACTTGTCTGTTCCCCTTCCCCGATTCCCCATCGCTGTTCCCCTCCGCCAATTCCCCAATAAAATCTTAAAAAAAAAAAAAAAAAAAAGAGCCAAGACAGACACCCAGCTCCGAAGTGGACACCCCTCCAGGATTCTTGGCCTTGTTTCTTTGCAGAAGCCTCAGCTTGGTTAAGCTTTTCTCCTCTTAGTGGTTAGTTGGGTGAGCGAGTCTTGGTGTGTGCTCAGCCCCCTGGGGGTGGTTGAGGGTGGTCACAGTGACTCACCGAATGAAGAGGGTGCCATGAGGCGGGCACTTAGCAAGGACAGCCTTGCTGAATGTGCTGGTGACCCTAAGAGGGGCACCATTGTTACCCCCTGCAATGCATTCTGGTCAAGGTGGGGTTTAAAGGGTGGGAGGAGAGGCTTGGTAGAAGCCCCCAGGAGATGGAGGAGAAGAGCAGCTGATCCGCACATAGGGCAGGGCTGCTGGGGGAACAAACTCTGACAGCGGCTGGAACCCACTTGGGCCACTTACGACAGCTTTGCTCATCTGAGCCATTCTCACAGTCCACCTGTCCATCACACCTCCAGAACTGAGGAATGCAGCGGTTGACACGTCCTCCACAGCTGAAGTCCTCCACCTTGCAGGTGACAGACACTGAGGAAGAAACAGGACTGAGCCTTAACTGAAAGGGAAGACCAATCTGCCCTGCCAGTCCTAGCTGTGCCAAGGAAGAACACAGAGTTTTCAGAAAGAGGGTGCCAATCCTGCCTTCCTAGGTCAAGATTTAGACGCCAGGTGACAAAAAATGAGATAGAGGTGCTAGTTACACAACATTATGAATATATTAATGCTACTGAATTGGTTGCTTTAAAATAGTTAAATTTGTGTTGTATGAATTTCACCCCAGTTTTTATAAAAAAAAGCTGTTAAAGGGAAGTTCTTCCCTCTCCATCTCCCAATTCATGGTTGAAAACAGAAATCTGATGACCAATTTCCAACTTATCTGTTACCCTCTATCATCAAAAAGTGCTGGGATGGGTGTCACGCCCAAATGGGACTCACTGCACGTCTCCTGGGACTCATCAGAACTGTCCTTGCACTCTGAGCTCCCGTCGCAAACCCACTTGTAGGAAATACATGTCCCGTCTTGGCACTGGAACTCATTTCTTTCACATTTGTCTTCCACTGAGGGAGAAGGAAAGGGGAAGGAAAGTTCAATGCCAAGGTCAGAAACTGACCATGTTACCTTGTCTGTTTCTTGCCAACAGAAGAATAAACCAGAAATACAACTCTTTGCAACTGTGGTTCCCAGGAAATGAAACATACACAACAAACTAAATTTTGTGAAACAAAAATATAGCAGAGGATTGAGAGAGAGAGAGAGAGAGAGAAAGAAAGAGAGAGAGACACTTGTCAAAAATGTATAACTGTTGTTGAATCCAAAGTATGAATCCACTGGGATATGGGAACAAAATATTAGAACTTCAGTTCACATTAATAAAAAAATTATTTAGCATATTACATATCTGTATTGGAGACAATGAGGAAAACGGACACTGCAAAAATCATTAAAACTTGAGGAAGATTTTCCCGTAGGTAGAGTGGAAGTAGAAAATGAAAAAAACAATGAGAAATTAATGTGGAGACCAGAGAGCAGAGATCCTGCAGCAAAGATTATCATAGAGAGAGTACTAAAAAAAATGTATACACAGGGCTGGCTGAGTGGCTTGGTGGTTAGGATCCCACATATGAGGGCCAGTGAAACTGCCCTCAAAAAAAAGAAAAAAAATGTATACACAGGGCCAGCCGAGTGGCGCATTGGTTAGGAGCTGCCTTGGGACGCCAGCTCTGAGCAGCAGGGCCCCAGTTCAGATCCCACATATGAGGGCCAGTGACACTGCGCCCTCTACAGCTAAGGTGGTGAACAACAGCTCCACCTGGTTGCCTAAGATGGCAGGCAATGGTGTGGGCTGTAGCCTCTGCTGCAGTGGGCTGCCATAGGCTAGTGAGTGGCCGGCAGCCAGCGTGAGTGGCCTGCAGCCGGTGTCAGCTGCTAAGAGCCGCAGTGAGCAGCCATCCGGAGGCCGGTTAGCAACTTCCTCACCCAGGAAAAGCGCAATGATAATACCAACATGGGCCAGTGAAGCGACATCCTCCACAACTAGACTGAAGAACAAAAGGACAGCAACTTCTCTGTTCCCCTCCTCTAATTCCCCAATAAAATCTTTAAAAAAAAAAATGTATACACATTCTAAGAGGAAAACTGTATTAAAATTGTAATACTCAATATATACCGATAACAAAAGATGAATATACAAGTCACGTTTGACTTCTGCAATTACAAGAGGTGCTCAAAGTGGTTACCATCAGCGTTCAAACACTTCTGATTATGGTGAACTGCTTGAGTGACGTTGACCAAAGTGTCCACTTGTATACATTGTTTTGGCACCCCCGGTATGTCTGAAGGTCAGAGCCAAAGAAATGAAACAGGAACAGTAGTCTTAGATGTAATAAGATAAAAGTTTTCCTAGAAAAAGAAAGACTCACATTTTTACATAAAAATGAGGACAAAGTAAGTGTTTGGGAAATTTCCTAAAATACATGATTTTTGTACCTGGGCAAGATCAAAATTATATTGACTGCATTTTGTTTTAGGTATTATGCTTTGATTTAGAATGCATTGCTATGCGTGAACTGGAATCACAGCAAACTTTTGGTGGATGATACCTGGTAATAAAAATCTTTTAATCCTGAAGTATAACTTTGATTTCCTATGTAAACTAAAACAATGAGGCCAATAAAAATTCTGATCCGACTTATCTCAACATGCTTTATATTGAATAAATAAGGAAATAAGATAAAAACAATAAATCTTGCAAGTAGCAGGATTTATCTGATGAGTCAGATGTTCTATAGGCAAGTATTATATAAAACATAAGTTTTAATTGATGGCATATCACTTATAGTTTCATTATCCTTGTAAGAAGATTGAGAAAGCTTTTCTTCCTTTTTAATTTTATTTTATTGGGGAATTGGGGAAGGGGAACAGCCAAGTTGTTATCCTTCAATCTTAGTTGTGGAGGGTGCAGCTTAGCTCAGCTCAAAATCCAGTCACCATCCTGCTGCCCATCAGCAGCTCACGGCCGCTCAGCTCAAGGTACCGTGTTCAAGCTTAGTTGCGGGTGGGAGTAGCACCTCATCCCATGCAAGAGTTGAACTGGCAACCTTGTTGTTAGGTGTACGTGCTCTCACGATCTGAGCAATCCTGCCACCTGTTGGCAGCTAAGCTCCAGCGCAGCTCACTGGCCCATGTGGGAATCGAACTGGCAACCCTGTTGCTCAGAGCTCATGCCCTAACTAACTGAACCACTCAGCCGGCCCCACTTTACTAACTCTTTACTTATTTACTTATATATATGTATGTATTTGAGTTCTCAAATATGCATGGACAGAGAGAGAAAACTGATATGGCATATCCAGTAAAGGGTTCCATGGAAGAAAGGTATGCCCCCGTTCACATCTATTTTGATGGTTCACCCGGCTCTTTCATGCAGATTCCTTGAGAGGCAGTGTAATGAAGTGATTAGACAGACCTGGGCATAAATGGCTTTCCAGACCATTTAACTAGAATGACTTGGGTAACTGGCTTAACCCTTCTGGGCCTCAGTGTCCTCATCTGTAAAATGGGGGAGAAGACCAGTCCCTATTTTCAAGAGAGTATTAAAGACCAGAACAAAAAGGAGCCCTGCCCACATGCTGACACAAGAGACATCAGCTTAAAAACAGACAGGTGAGAGCCAGCCGAGTTGCGCGGTGGTTAAGAGCTGGCTTGGGATGCCAGTGGCCCCGGTTCGGGTCCCATATGTGAGGGCCAGTGACACTGCCCTCAAAAGAAAAAAAAAAGAAAAAACAGACAGGTGATATGTTCATCCAATAGGACATGACTTTGAAATAAAAAGGGACAAGTAGCTGATAAACACATCAACACGGATAAATTGCTGAAACATTTTGTGTGTCTGGCTTCTTTTGTTCAAGTATGTACTCTGCATTTATGTGAAGTGCTAGTTCAGGAGAAATAACCTATAATGATAGAACTCAGATTAGCAGGTACCTTTAGTATGTGGGGGCGGTAATTAAATTAGAGAAAGGGGCACAAGGAAACTCTCTGGGAGGCTAGAAACATTCTATATCTAAATGGGAGGTGATTACTTGAAAATAGACGTTTATAAAACCTCACTGAACTGTTGTTCACTTAATATCTGTCCATTTTACAGTATGTCAATTATTTCTCAATTTAAAAAGAAGAAAAACCTGGGTCTTCAAAGTTCAAGTCCAGTGCTCCTGCCAAAGTTTAGGAAACCAGTTAGATGAGATTAGAAGAGATATGAGGAGGGCCCAAAGGAGGATAGAGGTGATAGAAATACAAGTAGTGTTTCGACAGAATTTGGTAAGTGTGAATTATGAGGTCCAGGTGACAAGGACAATGAGTGGAAGAAAGGGAGGGAGGAGGGAAGCATGAGTTGAGCTTTGGAATCTGCCATGGTCACACACACTGATAACTGTATTGCCCAACTATTGATGGGTACAGGTTGTTTCCTTCGGAGATGCGTCTACAATATACCCCATTGACTCAGGGCTGAATTGTGATCATGCCTAAATGAGGAAATGACTCACTTCTCCCTGATGTTGGCACACAGGATGGGGTAAAAAGCAATTGGAATTTGAAGATTCTTAGAAAAAAAAAACTAAAAAGGAAGTTCAAGCAAGGGGCACTGGCCAGGAGGGTCTTGGAGGAGGAACCTGTTGTCACTCCAGCCCCCACCACAGCTGATCAAAGCTTTGGTTACCACTGTATATCCAAACCTGTAGAGAATTTTTATAAGTTTATTTGAACCAAACTGACGACAATTGCCAGGAAGCAAGATTTCAAAAGCTGTGCAGAATTGATAGTTTTGTAGATTCTTTTATGTATTTGAGATTAAGGAGGGAATGTAAGGAAGATTACATGGAGGTGGGAAAAAACAAGGAGAGAGTTGAATTACAGTCTAGGTAACAGGATTATGTACTCTCCTGTGGGTGGTTACTCTTATTGCAAAAGTATGTTAACCTAGATGCACAGAAACAATGGACAGGACTTGCTTAAGGCAAAGATTAACCTTTCACTAAAGAAGTTACATGGCTGAGTTGTGACTACCCACCATGACCTGCCCAGCTAGGGATTTACGATCAGATCATCCTGTGAGGTTATTTTCTGTAAAACCCCTTTTTTCATGCACCACTAATGCTCTCGCCTTCCAACGTTTGCACAAGGATACATCCATCTTACAAACAAACTGACACTGAAATAATGATAATATCTTAAGGCCCTTTAAAGAGATATAGATTAAAAGCAATAAACCCCTTTCCTGGACATCAAGCCTTCACCTGGCAACAGTTCTCCAAATATTTGCTAACCACAGATGGCTGAAGACCTCACCAACAGGAAGACCCCACCACTACCTATTTCTATCAGACTGGGTCATCCAACAGCTGGCCATTAGCTCCAGACAATGTTTGGAAAGTGGATAGATTTTACTGTTAGTTTCATTTAAATTTCAGCGAAAGTAAGACAGAGCACACACTTCTATATCTCTTTCTGCTGAGGATGCCTAAAATTACGTAAGCACTCAAAAAAAGTCTCTAAACTCTAGCCCTTAGATCTCTCCTCTTATGAGTGGCCAATCAGGAACAAAGTTATCAAAACAGAAAAGGAGAATATACATTTCTGCTTTTCCTCCAGCGCACAAATGAGGTAGTAAACGCTTTCAATGTTTGCTGTCCAGTGTTATGAAGATAGTTGTGGTAAGGGAAATCAAAATTATAGATAGAATCATTTCTTGGAAAAACTAAATGGCTGGAACTAACAGACTCAGCTGAAATGAATGGGAAATCAATTTACCAGGGTTCCTTTCCAAACTCAGATGCCAAGTTATTTTCCCCAAGAGCGATCTCTATGGTTGATTTTGTTGGCAGCAGCTTTGGGGAGTGGCAGCCTGTCTCTGTCACTTCACTGTTCACTGCTAGTTACTTCCACAGTGTCTTAGCAACAAATGGTCACTTGCTTGACAGCTGGGCAAAGTGTGGATGTTATTAATATACTTAACGCAGAATGTGAAGGGACCATCAAAGCACCCAACAACAAAGGCTCTAGAATTGGGTCTTATCAGGGGAGGAGCCTTACGGATAAGAGCCGGACTAGTCTGGAGAGAATGAATGAGGCACTTCATTCCCCTTAAAGGTTTGCAGTGTCAAAAAAGTTCTCCCTATCTTTTACCAGTTTGCCCTGGAAGAAGCCACTAAAGCAGATAAACCTCTTTGGAGGGCACTACTTTCTCGGAGTTTGGATGTGCCCTTGAGGTATTTGATACTCCACTCACAACTGTCATATACATGTAGACGTGAACAAAAGCCATCTCCATCTTTGTGTCCTTGCATGCTGTGACATTTAACCAACCTGACTGTCCTTAGTAAGCATATGAAAGCCTTCTGGTTAATGGTTATCCGTGTTCTTTAAAACCTAACCATAAATTCTTTTGTTAGCAATGACCAGGATGACAACCAAGATGAATATCAAACTGGGGTAGTATGGACCACCAGGAGGCATGGCCCTTGGCACTACTGCACTGTCCCTTTGTCCTGTCATTCATTAGTACTTGAATTATACTTTTTTTTTTTTTTAAAGGTAACAGGAGCCTTCTGCCGAGAATAATTTTTTCAAAACTACTGGGTCTTCTCTTCCACTCCAACCCTATCTTCCCTTAAGTAAATTAGCCTACAATAAATTCTGTTATATTCTATGGAGTTGCCTGCTTCGTTTGTCAGTCTTAAGATACCTTCTCTTTATGGTGGCCATTATTACACCTTTGCTCCAATCTGTCAACTGTTAACAGATTTTGATCTGGCTGAGTGAAGGTCTGCAATTCAAATTCCAACTACTGGGTTTTGGGAAAAGTCATGACGCATTTTTTCTGTTTTTCGTTGCAAAAATGCGTCATGACTTTTCCAACATCCCAATACTTCCATTCACAAAGGAAACGGACAATCCCCCTTCTGCCCCCGGGGACGCTTTGAAGACAGCTAAGGAGCAAGCTGGTGCAGCCAGGGTTGCTACAAATGTACAGAATCGGAATCTTGTTTGCACCAGAGAAGAGAAGCAGCTGTCAGCTCTCAGAAGTCTGGGGGAACACATCGGGGCTTAGAGCTTCCTTGAGAACAGGAGATATATCAGATCCCCAGCCATCGGTGAGAGAAAAAAACTAAAAAGTAAGCATCACAGCTTGCTCAAGACTTCATTGCCATTATTTCCTCCTAGGGAAGGAGTCAATCAGCATACGAACTACAGGTTAACCAAGTGTCTCTTGATCAAGCCACTCTCCCTCCACTTCACACAACTGGTGGCCAAATTATTACGCCAGTCCTCTGCTATGTGAGGGCAACCCCCCTCTCTTTCTCCCCTCCCTTTTATGAGCTGAGCTGGTTCAACATAGGAAAAGGACCATGTTTATCTGTTACCTAGGGCAAAGTCAAATGCCTCCGGAAGCTCATTTTTTAAAAACCACTCAGGATCATATACCAACTAGCTTCTTGCCCAAATCTAAACTCGAAGTCCCCTAAAACGAAAAATCGCCATGTGAGAAGCTAAGTTGAACCCATTTAGAGCCTCTAGAGAACAAATAAGGCAACCCTGAGGGGTCCGTCTCCGGGTCTCTGCGCCTCCACGCAGTGCCGTTTCCGTCCAACCGAGGGGGGACCGGCGTTTCAGCCTCAGAAGGAACCAAGGCACATCTGTGACTAGTCCCGGACAGGCGAGCGAGGGAGGCCCGGAAGACCAAGTGGGGACGAAGGCTTCGCTACAGATCGCGGAGGAAACCCGCAACGAGAACCAGGAGCTTTGCGGCCGTCTCCTCCATGCTGCGGAGGCGCATCCAGGGGCTAGGGGCACGTCGCCTCCTTTGTGACAGGAGCCGGGGTCGGACACGCGGAGCCTCCTTGGGCCGCAGCGCGCCTCCGGCGCTGCCCCGCCCCGTGCAGCGCACCTCCGCAGCAGCCGCCTCCATTGGTTAAGGGGAGCGGCTCCCGGCTCGCCTGTTTGAATTGCGCCCAGTGGGAGTCCGGGGAGAGCCAGCGGGGAGGGGCGGAGTGGGAGGCGCTGGCTCTGTGCAGAAGCACGCGTGCGGCGGCTGGCTCCGAAGCGTTCCGCTCTGCTCCGCGAGCCTGTGGCGCCCTCGGGCCACACAAAGCCAACCAGCTAGGCAGCCTCGGTAACTCTTGCCCGTGGGTGGGCTCCTGCAGGGACCTCCAGGCTGAACAGCGGGGTTTCGCGTCACCCTCGCCCCGAGAATAACTCGAGGAAAGGCTCCCTCATCCCCAGGGCTAGAGGTCCTCGTGCCTTGCTCTGAGCGAGACAAGGGGATCCCCTCTTCGAAGGAGACTTGTGGGGAAATCCGCACCCCGTTTCGCCTGACTCCCCCAGACTCCCCAAACAATCGCGCCCCTTAAGCTCTCCCTTCAGCTGTTTGGAAAGGATTTCGTGCCATTTCCCCACGTCTCCCAAGGATGGAGTGATTTTTCGTTATCCCCTTAAAAAAATGACCACGGGGCTCTCGGAGCTCATCTCGGCCCCCCGCGGGCGCCTGGAGCTAGCCTTACCTGCAGCCCCCGCCGCGGCGAGGAGCAGGGCAACGGACCAGCACAGCCTCATGCTCCCAGCCCCCGCCAGCAATGCCCCAGCCCAGGCCGCTATCCGCTGTCCGCGGTCCACAGTGTGCCCGCTGTAAACCCGGGCTTCGCGCAGCCCAGCGGCGACTGCACGCGGCGCCCCAGTCATTTGCAGCATTTCAATGCGAGGTTTCTCGTAGGGGGGAGGAGTTTGCAGTGGGGTGATTTTCAAATATCTTCACCTCGCTGTGAGAGGAGGAGTTTCGAACGGCTGATGTGACATAGGCCCCTTAACCCGTGAAGCCCTGACTGGGATTCCAGTGCTATCCAAAGCCGCTCCAGGGCGGGCTCCTTGCTTTGTCGAATTTGGGTAGCCCGAGAAGAACCGAGCCTCCCCAAACTGGAAATGGGCCTCCTGAAAGATCTTCCTTAAGTATCCCCTAACTTCTAATTGCTACCTTTCTCTTTGGTGTCCAAAGATTAAACCGTCTGTACTTCCAAAACATCTAATTGGCTAATGACAATCTCCCCTTCTGCCTCAAAAGGAAAAATTAGAAATGTTGGAAACTTTCCCCCTTCCTTTCTCTACTTTCCTTTTCCTTTCTAGGAATTGTATACAGATTTCAACTGAGTTCAGGCCTATATAGTTTTTAGTTTTTCCAAGTTACAGTATAAACGGTAATCAATGAGGCATTTAAATAAAATCCTCACAGAAGTACGGCCAAAAACTGATTTTGTTTTGTGGGATCCAGCACTTATATGAATTATGAACAAAAATGCCTCTAAAATCATTTGACCCATAACCCTGGAATCTGGACATTAATTTTTTTTTTTTTACTTTGATAAGCATTTATTTGATGCTGAATTTACCTCTTGGCTATAAGTTTTTGTTTCTTCCATTTCTCCTGGGGTATCTTTCTTCTGTGCAAGCTTCTCTTCTGGTTTAGGAACAATCAGCTCTTTCCCAGTTAGGATCAGCTCAATGTAGCAGGGGGAGCTCATTATGGGTTAATCCCCCCATGAACTCTATTAGTTCTGCACAGTATCTTGGGAGCTTTGTTCACCTCAATGACCGGAGAGTCTACATCTAAACTCTTAAGTTCAGCATTACTCCCTGTGTTTTTAAGTGTGTAGCAGCAAAAATTCATCACTCTTTGGGCCACGGACCCTTCATCCAGCCCCACTGTTTAGCCTGGCCAATTCCACCATTGTAAGATGGAATGGCACACATTGCTTTTGTAAAGTGACATTTTTCATATACTTGGTGGTGTTTTCGGATCTGCATACCTTTGATGGACTGGGCAAGTGTCATGAGTGTTTTTAAAGTGAACATGAAGATTGGGTTCCCCCAAGAATGAGTGGAGTTCTCTGGGGCTTACAAACTGAACTTGGTGGGGGTATACTAAGCTCTCAGCAGGCCGATGGGGAAACCCATGAGAGAAGGCAGAAAGGGGACAACTGAATGCTCAGAAAGAACACAGTGATTAATCCAGAGGAAGAAATTTATAAACAGAGTGTTTGGCAGTTAAGAGTCCCAACTCCAGAATCAGACAGAGCTTGGGTGAGTAAATTAGCTTTCACAACCTGGAAAGGGGAGAAAATATGCCTGTTTCCCTTACTTGGCAGGTTCACTGTCAGATACAAATGAGATAATTAACCATCACCTGGACGAATTTACAAGGATGGACAAGTTCTGGGAGTTGTTGCAAAATTTTCAATGTGTCACCCTTAAATTCCAACCCTTATACCATATGCTACATTTTTTTTCCCCCGTCAATTAGGATCATAGGTTTGATTTCCCTTAAAAAAAAAAATTACAAGACATATCATTCTCTGTTTCTATTGTGAAACCAGCTTTCTTTTAACGTCTGAGGTCCTTTCCCTTCAAAAGACTAGAAAAGGGCAGGCTGAGTGGCGCGGTGGTTGGGCACTGGCTTCGGAGGTCAGCGGCCCTGGTTCGGGTCCCACATATGAGGGCCAGTGACACTGCCCTCAAAAAAAAAAAAAAAAAAAAAAAGGCCAGGAAAGAGGGACCACTAAGAGGTTTTCTTCCGGAAAGGAACTTAGCTTAATGTGTCTCCAGAGCTAGTCCTACATAGATGTAAGGGCAGGCCTGGCACAGGGCCACAAAAACTCTGAAAACATCGCTGGGATGCCAAGGCCTGGACACCCAGGATAGCCCTCCCCAGCTCTCTTGATCTGCCTGCAGAAATCATGAGGCCTCTTCTGTCCCTAATACCAGGCATGGACATGGTCATATACTACCCTGTGATGGGGCCATGCTGATTAATTTCTCAACTTCTAATTCTTGGAGCCTCCATTGCTCTTCTGCAACTAGCTCAGAGGGTTGTGAGAATTCAGTGAATTTATATATGTGTGTATATGAAATGATTGGAGCCACGCTTGGCATAATAAACACCATACATGCATTTGCTTTTTTTTTTTTTTTAAGATTTTATTGGGGGGCTGGCCGAGTGGCGCATTGGTTAAGCGCTGGTTTTGGGATGCCAGCGGCCCCAGTTCGGATCCCACATGAGGGCCAGTGACACTGCCCTCTACAGCTGACAACAGCTCCACCTGGAGCTGGGCTGCAGCCCCTGCTGCAGTGGGCTGCCATAGGCTGCAGTGAGTGGCCTGCAGCCAGCGTGAGCCGCTGGCAGCCAAGCGTGAGCTGCCAATAGCCGCGATGAGCGACATCCAGAGGTCAGCGACCGATCTGCCTCATCCGGGAAGAGCGCAATGACGATACCAACAGTGAAGCAACATCCTCCGCAACTAGACTGAAGAACAAGTAGACGGCAACTTGTCTGTTCCCTTTCCCCGATTCCCCAACGCTGTTCCCCTCCCCCAATTCCCCAATAAAAAAAATCTTAAAAAAAAAAAAAGATTTTATTGGGGAATTGGGGGAGGGGAACAGCTTTGGCGAGTCGGAGAAGGGGAACAGACAAGTTGCTGTCTTTTTGTTCTTCAGTCTAGATGCTGAGGACGTCGCTTCACTGGCCCATGTTGGTATCGTCATTGTGCTCTTCCCGGATGAGGCAGATTGGTCGCTGGCCTCTGGATGTTGCTCATCGTGACTATTGGCAGCTCACGCTGACTGCCAGCTGCTCACGCCGGCTGCCGGCCACTCACTGTAGCCCATGGCAGCCCACTGCAGCAGGGGCTACAGCCTATACTGTCGCCGGGGCTCACGCAGCCCAGCTCCAGGTGGAGCTGTTGTTAGCTGTAGACGGCAGTGTCACTGGCCCTCATATGTGGGATCCAAACTGGGGCCGCTGGCATCCCAAAACCAGCTCTTAACCAATGTGCCACTCGGCCGGCCCACATTGGCTGCTTTTTTTTTCCTTTTTTTGTCGTCTTTGTGTTACAACTGCATCTTTTTGTCTTCTTTTTATGGAAGATTTTCTTTCTCATAGGCACTTAAAAGTAATTCTTCCCTAGAATCCACTTTATTTGAAAGTTCCTGAGCTTGCAAAGTCATCTAAGACAACCCAGGCTAGGCGTCTCACTCATTCTAATTGACAGCTCACCTTGTCCTGGTTTTCACCTCTCTACTTCACCAGGTGGCTCAGACTACAATCAGGCTCCACCCGAGGAAGTCAGGCCTTTTGGCAGAGGTGAGCAGTGGCAGCTGCGGTCTGGCCCTTGGCCAGAGAAAGGGTGAGGAACCAACCACAGGTGATTTGGTGCTTTCTAGTAGGTGCAACAAGGGACCTGCCTTGACTTGGTTGCCATCAATTATCTCCATAAAATGCCTGTTAGCCACAGGAGGGCAGAGACCCTAGCTTATATCTCCAGCACCTGTCTGTAGTAAGGGTTAAATAAATAAGTGAAAATAAGAGAAAGTATGATGGGCGTGGCTGCAACATCAGAGATGCGCTATTTCTAAATTCCACTGTCCTTGGGATTTTGATAATTTGGAATTTAAATTTATCTTGTGCTGTGAGTCCTTCCTTTCAAATAGAGCTACAGACTGAAAAACAAGTCTATGTTGAGAACATGGAGACAGCCCTGAGCTGGTGGTTAGGGGAGATTCAAAACTGACCAAGGGGTGCCCTAGTGGCTCAGTTGGTTAAGAGTTCGCTTAGAGGGCCGACTGAGTGGTGCGGTGGTTGGGTGCTGGCTTGGGAGGCCAGCGGCCCCGGTTCGGGTCCCACATATGAGGGCCAGTGACACTGCCCTCAAAAAATAAATACAAAAATAAAAAATAAAATGTTAAAAAAAAAATGGTTCGCTTAGAGCGTGTGCTCTGAGCAACAGGGCCACTGGTTCGAATCCCATATGGGCCAGTGATGCTGCGCCCTAGCTGAGCTGTCGCTGAGCTGCCATCAGGTGGCAGGATGGCTCAGCTGGTGTAACAACAAGATTGCCTGTTCAATGGTGGGCTATGCCCACCCGCAACTAAAGATGGAACTCGGCACCTTGAGCTGAGCTGCCGCCCAGATGGCTCAGAGGATAGAGCGTGCGCTCTTAACAACAAGGCTGCTGTTTCAACTCCCTCATGGGATGGTGGCTATGCCCACCCACACCACCCACAACTAAGATTGAACACAGCACCTTAAGGTTAGAGGCCACAAGCTGCCATGGGGAAGCCAGATGACGACTGGCACCCTCCACAACAAAGACTGAAGAACAACTTGGCTGGTCCCCTCCCCCAATTCACCAACACTGTTCCCCTCCCCCAATTCCCCAATAAAATCTTTAAAAAGAATACTGACCAAGATACCGCCTTGTCCTCAAGGACTTCAGGAGAGAGAACCAGGCAGGATACATCTATAAACACAGGGCCACACAGTGCACAAGAATGCAGAGGCCAATTCTAGTATGAGAAGTGGAAGGCTACTAGAGAAAAAGGATATTTGCATTTAGTTTGAAGCGTTGAAAACATTCCATGGTTCAAAAGTAAACAGATTTTTTTTTAGATCAGAAAAAAGGAAAGGATGCCCACTTTCATCACTTCTATTCAACCACATAGTTTTGGAAGTTCTGGTAGGATAATTAGGCCAAAAAGAAAAAAAAAAAAAAAAAAAAGAAAGACGAGGCATCCAAATTGGAAAGGAGGAAGTAGAAAAGAAGTAGAAGTTGGGGCTGGCTGAGTGGCGCGGTGGTTAAGCGCTGGCTTAGGAAGCCAGCGGCCCCGGTTCATGTCCCACATATGAGGGCCAGTGACAATGCCCTCAAAAAAAAAAAGAAGTAGAAGTTGTATGTGTAGAAAATCCTAAGAGTCTACACACACCACGCACACACACGCACATACGCACACACATGTGCACACACGCACACACAG
The DNA here is from genome assembly GCA_033961575.1 of Aselliscus stoliczkanus. Lineage (NCBI taxonomy): Eukaryota > Metazoa > Chordata > Mammalia > Chiroptera > Hipposideridae > Aselliscus > Aselliscus stoliczkanus. Next base: position 9,169,696 of record CM066735.1, on the reverse strand, counting down.
AACTGTTAGAACTAATATGCAAATTAAGCAAAGTTGTAGGATGTAAAACAACATACAAAAAATGTTTCATTTCACACACTAGCAAAGAACAACTGAAAAAGGAAATTAAGAAAACAATTCCAATTATAATAGCACCAAAAAGAAAAAAGTTCTTAGAAATAAATTTAGCCAAGGTGAAAGACTTGTATACTGAAAACTAAAATATGTTGCTGAATGAAATTAAAGCAGACACAAATAAAAAGACATGTGGGGGACGGCCAAGTGGTGCGTTGGTTAGGAACTGGCTTGGGATTCTAGCAGCCCTGGTTCGGATCCCACATATGAGGGCCAGTGACACTGCCCTCTACAGCTAAGATGGTGAACAACAACTCCACCTGGAGCTGGGCTGCTGTGAGTCCCTGAGGATGGCATAGCTGCAGCTCCTGCTGCAGTGGGCTGCCATAGGCTACAGTGAGTGGCCGGCAGCCAGCGTGAGCGGCTGGCAGCCGGTGTGAGCTGCCAAGAGCCACTGTGAGCAGCCGTCCAGAGGCCAGCGATTGATTTGCCTCACCCGAGAAGAGCGCAATGATGATACAGACATGGGCCAGTGAAGCAATGTTCTTCCTCCACAACGACTGAAGAACAAAAGGACAGCAACTTGTCTGTTCCCCTTTCCCAGTTCTCCAATGCTGTTCCCCTCCCCCAATTCCCCAATAAAATCTTTAAAAAAAAAAAAAAAGACATGCTAGAGCGGGTGGCCAGTTAGTTAGCTCAGTTGGTTAGAGCACAGGTTCATAACACCAAGGTTGCTGGTTCGATTCCCATATGGGCCAAGCTACTTGACTTGGAGCTGATGGGTCCTGGTAAAACACACTATTCCCACCCCCCAAAAAAAATCGTACCAAAAATAAAGAGAGGCTGAGTTCATGGATTGGAAGGCTTAATGTTGTTAAGATGAAATCGTTTGCAGTTTGAAGTGCGACAGCAAAACTAGCACAGATTTCTGTTTCTTTCTTCACAATTTCATGGACAGAGGATTCATTCTTCCTATAGCTCTTAGCAACCTCAGCATCTGATTTTTTTATTAAGTCAAGAACTTTCACCTTTTCACTTAAAGGAAGTACTTTGGCATATTTGAATTGCCAGCATCACAACTCTTGCACTTTGGGGCCATTATTAAGTAAACTAAGTGTCACTTGAACACAAGCACTGTGATACCATGACAGTCAATCTGATCCCCAATACAGCTACTAAATGACTAATCAGCAGGGAGCATATACAGAGTGGACACGCTGGACAAAGGGGTGATTCACGTTCTGAACTGGATGGAGCAGGATGGTGCCAGATTTCATCACACTACTCAGAAGGGTACACAATTTAAAAGATATAAATTGTTTATATGTGGAATTTTTCATTTAATATTTTCAGGCTATATTTGGCTGCTGGTAATTGAAACCTAGGAAAGCAAAACCATAGTTAAAGGGGGACTATTGTATATGGGAAACCTCTGCAACTTTCCACACAATTTTGCTCTGAACCTAAAACTGGTCTTAAAGTCCATTTTTTTTTTTTTTTGAGGGCAGTGTCACTGGACCTCATATATGGGACCTGAACCGGGGCTGCTGGTTTTCCAAGCCAGCGCTTAACCACCGCACCACTCAACTGGCCCAATAAAGTCTATTTTTTTAAAAATTAGGTTAAAAATTCCAAAAGGTGAATACACTGTATAGTGAAAAACCTCTTTGCATTCTGGCCACCAGCCCCAGCCCCTCTCACAATTGGGACTGCTACAGTTTTGAGTATATCCTTCTAGAAACATCCTAAGCACTTACAAGGATTTAAACATGTTGGAACCCCCTCCTTATTTCTTCTGGAAAGTGTAGCACCCATGCACACAGGTCAGCAACCCCAGCTTTCACTGCATAATGTCTCCTAAAGAATGTTCTGGGTGAGAAGGTGGTTTTCAAATGAGGCTAGTGATGGACAGGAATTTAGCAGACAGGAGAGGTGGTGAGGTGGAGATGGGATAATTTAGCTGAAGGGCAAGGTGCATGAGTGGAATGGAGGGAGGTGCAAACAAAGTGGGGATGACACAGAAGGCCTTGGCATGCCCCTTGAATGAGGAAGCTATTTTAGGGGTAGTGGGGAGTCTTTCAGGTCAGCAGGCTGGGAGTGGCAGGATCAAAGTGGTAAATTGGGCAGATAGTTTAGTAATTAGATCATAGGAAAGTGAAAGGAGAGTGACAAAGGCCTGGGTAGGAGCTGGGGGTGGGGTGGGGGCACCTCAGGGAGAACAGGAAAGAGGGGGAAGCTCACACTTCGTAGGTTATACTGTATATTTAACCGATGGGCCAGTTATTAATCCACATGAACCCTGAAATGAAAAGCTCTGTCATTCATGGTCCTGGCTTTGTCATGGTTTAGGAATTACATCCATGTGAAATGCATTGCTTACAGACTGGCTCCCAGGTGGAGAGTTTCCTGAATGGATTTGAAATATCTGCAATGATCTGGAAGACCCTGGAAAGCTTTGGCGGCATGGGAAGTCTGGCCAGAAGTGGGGAAAGTCAGTGCTCCATCTCAATTAATGCACCTCTGTGACCCTGGACAAGTCAGTCCTCTTTCCTGGGTCTTCATTTCCAACTATTCATTTCTCATTATACAAACTTTCCCTGAGAATCTACTCTGTTTCAGGAACAAACATTCTAGGTGCTGAGGACACAGACGAAACTAGACAAGGATCCTACCCCTCATGGAGCTGACATTCCAGTTGGGAAGTAAGGCAGGAGACACATCAGCAAAATGATTTGGGTAATCAAGTTCATGATAACGAGAGGAGGAGTGACTGGGGTGGGAGGTGCCTATTTTTAAAATTACTTTTTATTTCAGATATAACATATGCACTACAATAAAGTGCACAAACCTCAGCTGTTCAGCTCCAGAGATTTGTTTTTTGTTTTTTTTTATTTTTATTTTTTTTAGCTGAGCCATCCTGCCACCTGTTGGCAGCTCAACGGCAACTCAGCTCGGGCTGGCCTCGAACAGCTGTTGCTCAGAGCTCAGCTCGCACTCTTGAGCGAGCTCTTAACCAACTGAGCTACTCGGCCGGCCCTCTCCAGAGATTTGTTTTATATAACCACAGCTGTGTAGCTACCCACTGGAGCAAGATAAAGAAAGAAAAGAGAAAAAAACCCTTTTGTCAGTGGGTTTGACAAACCCCCAAGCCACATGTGCAACCTTAGCTTTCACAGCCTCTTACGTCAGCCATGGCGACCTAGGCCTCAGGGTCAAGGGCAGCACAGCCTCCCAAACTCTCTTTCAGGCCACCCTCTCCCTGATGCCAGGAACCCATAGGAATCCAGGGAGAAAAAGCCCATCAGAAAGTTCTGAAGGGGCCCAGCAGACCTGTGCTTGATCTTCTCAGTCTGCGCCTGAGGACGCCTGGGCAACCCGGTTGTTCCACCTGAAATCCAGGGCCCTTTCTTCCTGGGTTCTATTGATACAACTCTTCATCTTAGGTCAGGTAGAGGAGACATCACACCTGTCTACTGGCTGCCTGCAACTAGAGCGCTCTCCTTTCCTCCTTTTTTTCCCTAAATTTAAATAATTAAAAATTGTAAAATACACATAACATAAATTTTCTTTTTTTAAGATTTTATTGGGGAATTGGGAGAGGGGAACAGTATTGGGGAATCGGGGAAGGGGAACAGACAAGCTGCTGTCCTTTAGTGCTTCAGTCTAGTTGTGGAGGACTTTGCTTCACTGGCCCATGTTGGTATCATCATTGCACTCTTTCTGGCTGAGGCAGTCGCTTGCCGGCCATTGGACGCTCACGAAAGTGCACACCTGCTGTTGGCCAGTCCCACTGCAGGCTATGCCGTGGTCGGTGCTATCTCAAGTCAGCCCAGCTCCAAGTCAAGCTGTTGTTCACCAACTTAGCTGTAGAGGGCAGTGTCACTGGCCCTAATGTAGGATCTGAACCGGGGCCCCGCTGCTCAGAGCTGGCATCCCAAGCCAACTCTTAACCAATGCACCATTTGGCCGGCCCCACATAACATAAAATTTAGCACCTTAACCAGGTCTGTGGTATTAAGCACATTCACATGGTTGTGTCACCATCCCCACCACCCATCTTCAGAATTTTCTCATCTTTCCAAACTGAAACTCTGTCCCCATTAAACACTCACTTCCCTCCCCTCCTCCGGTCCCTGGCACCACCATCTACTGTCTCTATGAACCTGACTCCTCTGGGGACCTCATATAAGTGGGATCACACAATATTTGTCCTTCTGTGTCTGGCTTATTTCACTGAATTTGATATCCTCAAGACTCATCCATGTTGGATCAGGTGTCAGAATTTCCTTTAAAGCTGAATAATATTCCACTGTATTGATACACCACATTTCATTTAGCCATCCATCAATGGACACTTGGGCTGCTTCCACCTGTGGCTACTGTGAATAATGGTATGAACATGGGTGGGCAGATATCCCCGAGTCCCTGTTTCCAGTTCTTCTGGGTGTACATTCAGAAGTGGGATTGCCGGATCATGTGGTGATTCTATTTTTTTTTTTGAGGGCAATGTCACCAGCCCTCACATGTGGGATCTGAACCAGGGCCGCTGGCGTCCCAAGCCAGCTCTTAACCACCGTGCCACTCGGCCGGCCCTAAAAATACAATTCTTTTTTTTTTTTTTTTAAAGATTTTATTGGGGAATTGGGGGAGGGGAACAGCGTTGGGGAATCGGGGAAGGGGAACAGACAAGTTGCCGTCTTTTTGTTCTTTTTTTTTTTTTTTTAAAGATTTTATTGGGGATTTGGTGGAGGGGAACATCGTTGGGGAATTGGGGAAGGGGAACAGACAAGTTGCTGTCTTCTTGTTCTTCAGTTTAGTTGCGGAGGATGTTGCTTCACTGTTGGTATCCTCATTGCGCTCTTCCCGGATGAGGCAGATCGGTCGCTGGCCTCTGGATGTCGCTCATCGCGGTGTTCTTCAGTCTAGTTGCGGAGGATGTTGCTTCACTGGCCCATGTTGATGTCATCATTGCACTCTTCCTGGATGAGGCAGATCGGTCGCTGGACTCTGGATGGTCGCTCACCGCGGCTATTGGCAGCTCACGCTGGCTGCCAGCTGCTCACGCTGGCTGCCAGCTGCTCACGCTGGCTGCCGGCCACTCACTGTAGCCCATGGCAGCCCACTGTAGCAGGGGCTGCAGCCTACACTGTCGCCAAGGCTCGCATAGCCCAGCTCCAAGTGGAGCTGTTGTTAGCTGTAGAGGGCAGTGTCACTGGCCCTCATATGTGGGATCCGAACCGGGACCGCTGGCGTCCCAAAACCAGCTCTTAACCAATGTGCCACTCGGCCGGCCCCTAAAAATACAATTCTTGACTGTTGGCTTTTGGATCCTGGCTTTCCTCTCCTCCTGTCTGGTTGTTACATTGGTGCCTGGAAGTGAAGCCGCACTCATCTGCATGGAGGTGAAAGTCATATTCTGAGAACGCTAAGAGTAGCCAGGGCCAGAACAGCTTGCAATGTTATTTGCAAATAATAGAAAGCCCAGAGTTATTCAATCAGCTGACCTATTACATGCAGCTGAATGCAATCCTAACTGATCTGAAGGGTTGGAGGTAACTGCGCTTCAGGGACCTTTGGAAAGAGTGTTTTAACTTTGCCTTGATTTTTATGGGTAAATAACCACAGTGAGCACAAGCCGCCGCCTCTGTCACTTCCTGTGTGACCCTGGGCAAGTTACTTGAGTCTTCTTTTTTTTTTTTTTTTTTTTTTGAGGGCAGTGTCACTGGCCCTCATATGTGGGACCCGAACCGGGGCTGCTGGCTTCCCAAGCCAGCACTTAACCATCGCACCACTCGGCCGGCCCAAGATGCAAAGAAGGGAATTTTTTTTTTTTTTTTTTTTTAGCTGAGCCATCATGCCACCTCTTGGCAGCTCAGCAGCAGCTAAGCTTGGGCTGGGAATTGAGCTGCTGTTGCTCAGAGTTCAGCTTGCACTCTTGAGCGAGCTCTTAACCAACTGAGCCACTTGTCTGGCCCTACTTGAGTCTTCTGTGCTTTGATTTCCTCCATCAAATGGAGATGAGGATCACCTCACTTATTAGGACTAGCATCTGGGTCAAATGAGTTAATGGTATTAGCTGCTCTTATTATTGTCATTGTGGAGATTCCAGACAGTCCCCTGGGAGACCGGGCACCTCATCCTGGGATTTGGGTCACATCTTTCAGCCTGAACACTAAGCGCTGCATGCTCTGATTTTGTTCATGCTGTTGCCTCTATCAGAGTGCCTTTCTTTCTACGCCTCTCATCTAACCTTAGTGGGCATATTGCGATTTTGCCTGCCCAGCACCCATTTTCCTTACTTCTCAACTCAGAGCAGAGGGAGGGACAACCTCTCCCTGATTCTCAGTTCATGTACTTTGGGGAAGGAATAGCCAGTCTCGTTTCCAATCTCAAGGGACTGGCCATGATTTAGGCCAGTTAGAATAAAAAATCACCCCCAACCTTAGAGATTGACTCAAGGATGGGCATGTGACTCAAGCTAAGCAATGAGAGGATTGGGAAACAGGGGTTGTCTTTCTGATGGGATAGCTGGGTTAGGGGGGATGGAGCAATGGGGAAGGCATCCCATTTGCCACCACTAGGGAAGAGTCTGCCTAGAGGGAAGTCCCCAGAGAAGCAGGAACAAAGCCAAGGCAGAGAGTACTGACCTCAGAGCTACATCTGAGAACACTGATACAGCCATGCTGGCAAGGTACCTCTTGGAGTTTTCAGTTACATGTGCCAGTATATTTCCTTTTTTTGCATAAACCAGTTTGGGTTGAATTTCTGCTACACATTCAACCGAAGCCCCTGCCAGACATGACAAACAAACTCTTATCCTCGAAGGCTCAGCTCAAGTATCACCTCCTCACCCAAGCCCTCCAGTCTCTTTTCCATCACTGGTGGCCTGGGTGTTCCTCCTATGCTCTGACATGATTACGCTGTGCAGCCATATGGTCACTAGAGAGGGAACTGCTTGAGGGCGGGACCTCATTCTTATTCATGGCAGCACCCCAGCTCCCAGATGGAGCTCGATAAACAATGAATGAATGAATGAATGATAAATGCAATACTTCCTTGAGAAGCCTTATTAGACAGTGGGAGTTCCCATAAAGTCACCTCAAGAATCACTTAAAGAATTAAAGTTGGTATTTTTATTCATTTAAAATCCCGATAGCAAATGAAATCTTTCGTGCAATGTGAATTTTTTTCTGGAGAGACGGGTCCTAGTTTTCATCAGATTCCCAAAGAATAAGAGTTTTATAACCTCTGCTTCAGGGGTCGGCAAACTTTTGAGACAGAAGAGCCACCAGGAGTCAGCAAACTGTAGTTCGTGAGCCACAGGCTCTGAAGTAAAATTGAAAATGAAAATAAAACTATCATAGTTTCATTTATAAAAATTTTAAAGGATATTATTCACAAAATGGTGATTATGTAAAAATATGTTTGTGGCTCTCGAATAATTTTTAAATTATTGCGAGGGACAGGATTGGCTCTTCCAGGGGTTGGCAAACTTTTGAGATGGAACGTACCCAAAAAGGTACATGTGGCTTGCGAGCCACAATTTGCCGACCTCTGCTCTGCTTCATGAAAAAAATCCCTCTGGGAGATGGAGGTCAAGATATTAATTCAGTCTGAATTTAATTTTGTCCCATCTTATGTAAACACCCAGAGCGTGAACATCTTTTTTCATTGAGTAAACTGGTTTTAATGAGTCTTTAAAATATTAATAAATGTCTGTCTTCCTAATATGAATATGAGCAAAATCATTCATCCCCCCCGCCTTTTTTTTTTTAGAGGGCAGTGTCACTGACCCTCATATGTGGGATCTGAACCGGGGCCTCTGGCGTCCCAAGCCAGCTCTTAACCACCTTGCCACTCTGCCGGCCCCATCCCCCCGTTTTAACAGATGAAGAAACTGAAGCACAGAGAAGGGAAGGGGTTTGCCCAAGGTCACAGAGCAGGTTGGTGGCAGAGTTGGTCTCCCCCTCTTTGAGCTATGCTCCCCCTTTATTTTGTTCAGGATCTGAACCTCTTTATTGCCTTGGGGGATCTGCAAGCTGCCTGCCACTTTAGACTTTCCAAAGGCCAGATATTCGCTTTCCCAGCGCCAGTTGCACAAGAACATGAACACGTGACCTGGATTCACCCAAGACTTTGACTCCAGAGCCAGACTGCGGATCTGGCACCTGTTGTTGTTTTGATTCTGAAACAACCCAATCTGGTTTGTGACATCTGCAAACAAGAATCTGCTTGATAAAAAGTCTATTAGATTAAAACTGAACTGAAGTAACCCATGTCTGGGACTAGAAAAACCACTCATGTCACTTCAAATTCTTGGTCTCATGATCTCCTACTTAGAACATTCCTCTGAGGTTGATCTGAATTCCATTTATTTTCATTGTTATCTTTGTTTAATTATAGCCCGTACTTCAATGTAAAAACCTTAAAAAGTAGAAAACTTAGAAGCTTCTGAGAAGCAATAGACACCCACAATGAATTCAAGATAATCACTGTTTGAATTTTATTTCATCTCCTCTCTCTCTAAATTTATATATATATATAAAGCATATTTAAAAAAAAAATATATATATAAATATGTACGTTTTTATGAAACATGGTTATTTTGTATGCACAATGTGGTAGTCATTAAGCTTGTTCTTCTAGGTCCCAAAAAGATCGCTCTTTTTTTGTTACCAAATTAAGTTAGTTACGGCCGTATTGATTGGGCCAGAGACGTTTTCCTAGCTTGGCAACTCATGGAGGCACATGTCATGACAGAGCCTCCATATTCCTGGGTCCCTGAGTGACTACATAACACCAACTCATGTGTGAAGAAAAAAAGATTGGCCTTTGTTGATTTAAACCACTTAGATGATGGGAATGTTTGTTATATCAGCCTGTTTTGACTGGTAGAATGTTTTTTACTCTTATTTTGAAATAACTATAGACTCAGAAGCAGTTGTACCAATGGTAGAGAAGAGGTCCCATAGCCCCTCCCCTAACACCCCCCATAGTAGGTAACATCTTACATGACTATAATTTTTTATTAAACTCAGGAAATTGACATTAATACAACACAATTAACAAGACTATAGACTCGACTTGGGTTTTATTGACTGATACCATTTTGGGGCCTGCCCCCCCACCCTTCGGTCATATACAACCCCTTCTTCATGCCCAGAATATGATGTTTAATGGCTGTTCAGTATCTTCTGGATGAACCTTGGCAGGCATTGCCACTCTATTATTGAGCACTTTGATTCCCATCAAAAACATGGAAATTATACCTGTTCATATATTTTTGTATCGCTAATGATTTCCTTAAGAGAAATTTCTGAGAAAAGGGTATAAACATTTTTTTTCAAAAACTGGGGAGTTGGGGGAGGGGAACAGCATTGGGGAACTGGGGAAGGGGAACAGACAAGCTGCTGTCCCCTTGTTCCTCAGTCCAGTTGTGGGGGACATTGCCTCACTGGCCCATGTTGTCATCATCACTGCGCTCTTCTCGGGTGAGGCAGACTGGTTGCCGGCCTCTGGTCGGCTGCTCACAGCTGCTCTTGGCAGCTCACTCAGGCTGCCGGCCGCTCACTGTAGCCTATGGCAACCCACTGCAGCAGGAGCTGCAGCTATGCTGTCCCCGGGTACTCACAGCAGCCCAGGTCCAGGTGAAGCTGCTGTCCACCATCTTAGCTGTAGAGGGCAGTGTCACTGGCCCTCATATGTGGGATCCGAACCGGGGCCTCTGGCATCCCAAGCCAGCTCCTAATCAACATGCCACTCGGCCCGGCTGGGTATAAACATTTTTAACTCATCTTGTCAGATTGCTTTTTATTTTTTAAAAAAGATTTTATTAGGGAATTGGGGAAGAGAACTGCGTTGGGAAACCGGGGAAGAGGAACAGACAAGTCACTGTCCTTTTGTTCCGTCTAGTCGCTTCCCTGGCCCATGTTGGTAATGTGATCATTGCGCTCTTCCCAGGTGAGGCAGATCGGTCGCTGGCCATTGGATTGCCGCTCACAGGGGCTCATGGCAGCTCACGCCGGCTGCCGGCCACTCACGGTGGCTTATGGCAGCCCACTGCAGCCCCACTGCAGCCTATGCCGTCGCCGGTGACTCATGGAAGCCCAGCTCTAAGTCGAGCTATTGTTCATCATCTTAGCTGTAGAGGGCGCAGCGTCACTGGCCCATGTGGATCTGAACCGGCGGCCCTGCTGCTCAGAGCTCCAGCTCCCAAGCCAACTCTTAATCAATGAGTCACTTGACTGGCCCTCAAATTGCTTTTCAGAAAGCCACATCTGGGTGCAGTTGTGGATGAGGGCCCGGCTTCCATCACCTTGCCAACAGTGTGTTATCATTTAACAAATCTTTACCAATTTGCTAAGCCGAGTAATAATAACAATACTGATAATATATTTCATCATTGTTTTAATTTGCATTTACTTTGTGGTTAATAGGATAAAATCCTTTTTCACGTACTTGTATTTCTTCTTTGTGGTTCCTCTGTGGAGCTTCTAAATAGCAAATAGGAAGAAATTCTCCATTGTCAGTTCCTCAAAGTGTTTATTCAGCAAACAAGCTAGCATTTATTTTTCAGTTTCCACCAATTCATATTTACCACAGCCCTCTCCTGTTGGTTACTTATCAACAAGCCTTCATGGGTGTCATAGAATATGCTTTGAAAACACCTTTTTAGTATTCTCTTCAAGAGGGCATACATGCTTCCTCCCCCAGATTATCAACAAAGGCAAGAAGGGACAGGAAAGAGACATCAGGGGAAGACCTGCCAGGTGAGGCACTATGGGAAGGATATGCATGTGCAAATGCCCAGAAGTCTGTGTTATCAAGTTTCAGTGTGGCTAAGGATTAGAATACGATGGCTGGCAAGATGCCAGGCTGATGATCAGGGCCCCATGTGCACTCAGGAATTGCAAGATTAGAAGCCTCTGGCTACGTGGAAACAGCAGCCTGTCGGGAGTGAGGATGGGAGCCAGGGAACCAGAGGGAAGCTGACAACATGGGTCCAGCGATGGTGAAGGTAGTGGACCAGGTGGGGGCCAATGGTGGAGGAGCGGTGGATGGATTGAAGTGTTACTTAGGAGAATGGACTGAGCTGGGGGGCTGAACAGGATGGCGGAGCCTGAAAGGAATGACAGTTGATTTGGATTGCTGAGGACCTTTGGGGCCACCTGTGAGGTGGTGATACAGGAGCAGAATCAGGTGTGGGAGGAACGTGATGAGTCGGGCTCTGGCCGTCTCATAAGTATTAATTCTCCGGAAGATACAAATGGATTTATGGTAGAAAGCTTTGAGACCATGACGTAAACTGAAAACCCAACTATTCTGTTGAATTAAACACTGGTGAGGAATCTAGAAATGGTTCTTAAAATTTATGAACATGTGTCCAGAACCTCACCAGCTTGGAAAAGCTCCCAACTCCATCCTCTTATCCCTTTGCTCCAGCGCTAAGAGCAGTTTGGGATGTGGTGTGTCTGGGGTGTATTCTGATAGACCTTTCTTTAAATGTGGCAGTGACACAATCCAGAGCAAATATCTGGAATCCTGTGTGCGCACTAAAATGGCATCTTGCTGGACATTTCTATCCTTAACAATGTTCTAAAGATCTTTCCATGTTGATTTAATTAGACCTGTGTCACTGGAAAAGTTGTTTTAGGATGTTTTAGTCACTGTCGCTGCATAAGGTATCACCCAACAGCCTAGTGGCTTAAAACAAGTTATTCTCTTATGGTTTGTGTGTCAGGAATGTGGGAAGGGCTCCACTAGGCTGGTGCACACAGCTGGGGAAAGAGCTGGAGCAGCTGGAGATTGGCCAGTCATCTCTTTCTCATGTGGTCTGGATGGTGTCAGCATGGGCTTATTTGGGCTTCCTCACAACATGGCGATCCCTAGGCAGTTGGGCTGTTTCATGGCAGCTGGTGGCTTCAGGACTGAGTGTTCCAACAAGCAAAGGTAGAAGCTGTGGTGCTGTGTCAGCAGTCAGTGTCACTTCCGCTGCTCTCCATGAGTTACCAGTGAGTCCCAAACTAAACCCAAGAGAATTAATCTATGTTGTTTTTTTTTTGAGGGCAGTGTCACTGGCCCTCACATGTGGGACCCGAACCGGGGCCGCTGGCGTCCCAAGCCAGCACTCAACCACCGCGCCACTCGGCCGGCCCAGAATTAGTCTGTCTTGATAGGGGGAATTGCAAGGTTCTAGAACCGCAGGAGATATTGTTGTGGCATTCTGTCACATGTAAAGTCCCATAGTCTTCCTGACTGGCCCCCTCTCAGTCCCGGCTGTGTCAGGGCACTCCATGTCTTGCACAGAAAATATGACATTCCAACCTTCAGCCATGCCATGGACATCCCCACCTGTGACTTGCTGAGGCTTCCCCTGTGTGCCTGGGGACAGAGACCTGCACCCCATTGCTCAAACCACCATCCTTTCCATGGGGTCATTTCACCCTGCCAGACCCAGGCAGGACCATTCTCTCTGAGGACTCTTGTGACCCCCAAACCTAGGCTCAAATCTGTGTGGCCTTGGGCAAGTGTCTCAACCTCTCTGTGCCTCACTCATGTCACCTGTGAAATGGAAATAAAGCCCCCTACCCCTCAGGGTGGCTGGGAGAAATGGGGAAAGCACTAGCCAGGAGGGCAGAGATGGAGGGGGAAGGCTGTCCACATAGATGGGTGCTGAGAGGGAAGGCAGCAAGTAGCTGTCCCTAGGAGTGGCAGTTCAGGTTGGTGGAGGTCCCTGGTTCGTGGCCAGTGTCCACACAAGGGCCAAGCTGGTTCCAGGACTTCAGGCCAAGGATGATGTGGGAGAGCCAGGCCAGGGAGCCTGCAGCCCTGACCTCTCATTTCCACCAAAGCATATGTGTCCCTGGGTAACCATGACATTTGGCTTTGCACAGGTGGATGATCAGCCAAGCTAACCCCTCCTGTCAATTACCTTCATAGAAATTATTTTCCTTTTATAATCACAGAAAATACAGAAATGCCTCAGGAAGGAAGTAGAAACCTTGCTGAGCATCTTTTGGTTTCTAACCTCCCAGTGGGCTGAGAGAAGTGCAGAGCTGCCCAAGGTCACACAGCCTGGAAATGGCAGGCCCAGGACTCACACCCACGACCACCTGGAGTGAAAGTCGGGCACAGCCTCAGGCAAATGCTTCCCTCCTCTGTGCCTGTTTTCTCATCTGAAAACTGGCAATAACCACCAAATGAGCTCACACCTCATTTTCTGCGTCTTCAGGCTTCATGAGCCTCCTCCTTCTCAATGTGGCCCCCAATGCCTGGCCCCCTAGCAACAGAACCCACATTAGCTGGGCACACAGGCAACAGTGGAAAGGTGGCATTTATCAGCTTCCCGAGAAGGGAGTGATACAGCTAGATGTGACCATCTAACTACACTGTGGTCAAGGGGTACAAAGGAGTAATGTGTCAGTTTCCAGAGGGGGTCCCTAAAGGGTGGGGTGAAGTGGGCTCTTCTCTTCCTGACTCCCCTCCTTGTTGAGAGCTGGAATGTGGAATGGATAGATGGAACCCCAGCAGCCATCTTGGGCCATGAGGCGACCTTGGACATAAGGGTGGCAGAGAGTGAAGCAACAAGACAGAAGGAATTTTCTCCCACACTGTGAGGCACCAACTCCACACTCTGACGTGAGAGCAATATGAAATCATGTCTAAAGTCAATATTACTTTGGATTTTGCTGCCATTCACCAACAAACTATATCATTATACTTTTCTCATCTTCAAAGTTCTGAGTGTACTTTTTTCCCCCCTCAAAGGACTCATTTTTAAATTGACCTCATTCTGAATACCATGAAATTGAGGGTTTGGTGAACTGATTTTCTGTAAACATGAAAATAAATGCAAATCTATTAAAATAAAGTCAAAGCTATTAAAAAAAAAACCAAAATGTGGATTTCCAAATTGATGGAGTGAGAATCCTGGAAAATCTGCTCCCTAACAGCAACAATAAAACTAGAGAGAGTTACCAAGAACAGCCATTTCAGGGTTTTGGAGGTTTATCAAAGGCATTAGACAAACTAAGAAGTGTTTATTCAAGGAAACCTACGGAATGGAGAGCAGTGAGTGGGAGACTGTGGTGTGTTTTAGCCTGGGGTTGCCCCCTGGGCTGGGACTCCCAGTTCCTGTCTGCCAGACCATAAACATCACGATGCGGCAATGGTGCTGACTTGGTTTGGAGCTGAGCGGCAAGACCTCAGGCCCCTGGGCATACTGGAAACAGCAGGGAACTCACAGTGGAATGAATGGGCCAGGTCAAAGTCTCCTAACTAGCCCAAAGTGGGGATCATGGTTGCCAGGAGGTCCAGGGAATCAGATAGCCTCAGTTGGTTGGGCCCATGTGTTTCTAGGGTCTGCAGGCATGCTCATAGAGCTGGAAAGAGCCCCGTCAAACCACACATCTCAGCTTGCTCAATGGGAGGCCATGTGCGTGAGAAAACTCAAGAGGTAGAGGGCAAAGGTAGGTCTCACCTGCAAAATGCCTGAGCCCAGGCCACCGGCATGGGGCCTCGCTGACTCAGGTGCTTTAAGCACCACCTCTGAGCCATCACTGGCCGACACGGGGTGACTCCTAGAGGAAGCCGGATTGAAAATAAGGAATTAAAACAAAAACTGAACAGAGTCATCAGTTGCTGCACACTGAGGGGGAGACAGATCCTACAGTTAGTTCAGCAATGACTATACAAACAAAAACCAAAAAAATACCACAACTCCCTGTAGGAGGAATCAACTCAGACTTGTTACAACCTATTATTATTATTTTTTTTTTTTGAGGGCAGTGTCACTGGCCCTCATATGTGGGACCGAACCGGGGTTGCTGGCTTCCCAAGCCAGCACTTAACCACCATGCCACTGGCTGGCCCTCAACCTATTATTTTTGAAATGTACACTTTTGAACAAAAAAATTCAAGACTACACTGAGGCAAAAAGCAATCAATAGAAACCTTTCTTGGAGGGGTCCAGACATTGGACTTCAAATCAGCCATTATAAATACAGTAAAACCTTGGATTGCAAGTAATTTGGTTTGTGAGTGTTCCGCAAGACAAGAAAACATTTCTAATACATTTTAACGTGGTAAATGAGCTATGTCTTGCAATACGAGTAATTTGTTTCTGGAACGAATTATGCTTGCAAACCAAGGCATTACTGTACATTCAAAGAACTAAAGGAAACGGTGTTTGAAGAACTACAAGGATGACAACGACTCAGGAATAAAGGTCTTACTGAAGGGACGAAAATTAGAGACAAGCCAAAGTGGTTCTGGGCTTGGAAGCCCTTCCAGCTCACTGGGCTCCCGCGTGCCCCAGGCTTCGTCTTCACGGCACTGCCCACTGTGTGGCACCTGCCTGTGCATGAGCACCTCCCCAGTCCCGTCTCGGCTGCAGGTAGAGAAGGGACCGAGCTGCTTGCTGTGTGTGGGGCATGGCTGGCTTGAATAGATGATGGGGAATGGCAGTGAAACCCGGTAGGGCTGGGCGCCTGAGCTTGCTGTCAGGCAGTCTGAGGCCTGGGTAAGTGCTTTCCCTCTGCCTGGGCCTCAGTATCCTCCCCTCTGAGGTCCTGTGGGATCTGGTGACAGGACACAAGTCTCCGCACAGGCTGCCAGGGCCAAGGAACAAGTTCACCAGAAGAAGGCAAGCTTGTGCGTTTTGTTGTTGGTTTAATTTATTACTGTTTGACATCCAGTGACACTGACATACCCCCGCCGGGACTGCGGACCCTGGGCCCCGGCGAGTGTGACCTGTCCAATAAAATACAGTACAAGGAGTGGACGGCTACACACATGCATCCACGGCTTAAACTACAGTGATTCCAAACTGTGGCCGCAACAGTACTGCCAGGAAAGGAAAAGAAAAACAGATGTCGTGTGTTCCCCAATTCGCAATTTTGTTTTTTGTCATTTTAAACAGTTAATGCTGTTACAAATGCTACTGATGCCAGGACAGGGCCAGACACAAACAGTCCTACATCTTCTCTGCTGTATAAATATGGAAGATTTTTGTTTATACAGTTTACCCACGTCTGAAACTACATCTGCTGCTACCCATTACTGCTAAGGGCTACACCGTCTCGGCTTTGCAACGAGGGGCTTGGGGTCGAGACTCTGGAATGTCGGGACTCAGTCTTCCTCACTGCCACTTCCTGAGCGGTCCTGTGGGGGTACAGGAGGAGAGAGCATGAGTTGGCACCCTCGAGGGCTCCCTGAAACTGAAACACTGAAATGGGCAACGCAGCTGCTCTTCTTCCTGGGGGTGTGTGAGCAGCACGGGCACCGTGAGGATCGAGGTGGGGCGGCCTCTGGCCTCAGCGCTGCTGTCAGGGCCACACCCCAACGCCATTTTCTTCCTGAAAATGTACCCGTACTGACTCTTCCTCGGGAGCTGGGAGCCCTACTGTTCTTTGCCCCGTCCCTGTGCGCCTGACCCATGGCTTCAAAACCACTGTGGCTGTTCCTGACCAGCAACATCTTGGTTCATCCGTTTAAATACCTTAAGCAGTTTTGTAAAGGTCACAAAATGGCATGTGGGTTCTGGACTGGGCACATGGGGCACTGTTACAGCCCAGACCTCCCTCCAGAAACACAGGCCGCCCTTCCCTGTCAGGATGTCAATGACACCCTCATAAAGTCATGTATGAGATCAGATCTATCCCAAGGTACTTGGTTTTGCTGTTTTCTCAAATGGCTACAGACCAGCAACACCGAAATGGAGCTTACTGAGCTTGGCTAGGAGCTCTGTAGAAGTGGAAACTGAGGCTCAGGAGTGAAGTGAACTGTCCCGGACCCACAGCAGGGAAGGGTCAGGTGTCTGGACTGGAACCAGGGGACAAAGCTTATTTAACCCCAGCAAGTGGGTCTGCCCCACACACCCCAGAAACTGTCCACTGCAGGCTCGACACGCATGTATCTTCTCCCCAGTTTGTGGGGACTGCAGCCCGCGCCAGGGAACACACATTGCCGGGGCAACCACTCAGCCCCATTCAGTGTTGTTCCACGAAGTTTTTGTAACCGCAGAGCTAGGGTTTTTTGTTTTTTTTTTAACCCACTAACATTGTTTGGAAATCCTCCTAGACAGGCCAGAACAGAGTCACGAGCAGAGGCCTGAGGCACCTGGTGTGTCCCATGGGATGAGGACACCATGACAGCCATTACTAGATGGCACTGTGTCTGCTTGGGGAGGACATATGTTGAGGGGACAGGGGCTATATAGGGGCATCTTTGCTCCTGGGCTCAACAAAGACTGTTCCCCCCACCCTCCCCAACCCAGGGCTGTGGTAGGCCAGGCTGGTGGTCTGGGCTGGCAGCTCTGCAGGCTGCAGCAGCAGGGAAAGGAAGCCACCCTGTCCCCCGAGATGCCCTGGTGCTAAGTGTCATGTGGACTTGGCCCTGAGTTACATGCCAGGTAACGCTGAGCCTCAGTTTCCCCATCTGTGGAGTGGAGGTGTTAAGAGTATCTACCCTCACAGGGACTGTGGTGCAAGGGTCTAGGACACAGCAGGGGGACGGAGCCCCATTGACGGGCTGCCGCCGGATGCCTGCTCCCACCTGCCCAGGGCCCTGGGGCCTCACCTCCTCCTGCTCCTCCTCGCTGTCGTCGTCGCTCACCACCGGCTTGGCCCGGGACCCGCGGCTTGGTCGCCGCCGGCCCCCTTTCAGCCGATCTTGTGCCTTCTCCTTCCGGCCCAGCTTGATCTTCACTTTGACTGAGCGGGCTGGAGTGGAGACCAGAAAGGGGGTTAAAAAGAAAGGATATGAGCTCGGGAGAGCACAGCACCTCCTGAGTTGGGGGCATCTGGGAGCTGGGTGGGCTGTGAACAGAAGGCGCCATGGGCCTCTGGTTCTCGCAGGCAGGCGTGAACCCCGAGATTCCAACCATCCCGGGAGGCACCACCCACCCACCCACCCATGCAGGCACCCAGGGACTCACACTCGGACTCCGAGCCTTCCTCCTCGCCCTCTTCCTCCTCCTCGCTCTCCTCGCCCTCACTGTCATCCTCTTTCTCTATTTTCTGCCGCACGCTGGTGAAAACGGACTGTAGGACAATGGAGTCTTCGTAGATCTGGTGGCGACACGGGCTCGAGTGGGCTGGGGCCCAATAGGAACTGCCTGCCCATCCCACCCCACCTGGGCCACAGATATGGCTAGGACAGCCCATGTGGGGCAACGGGACATCTCAATAATCCTTTCCCTATTGGTGTCCAAGAGTGTGTATCAGGGTTATGAAACCGTCCTGGACAAAAATGGTCAGGTGTGTTCGTTTAGAAGCAGCTGCAGTTTCCTCCCTCCCCCAGAATCCTAGCAAGCATCCATTTTTTTTTTTTTTTTTTTTAAAAGAGGGCAGTGTCACTGGCCCTCATATGTGGGATCCAAACTGGGCTGTTGGCGTCCCAGGGCAGCTCTTAACCACCGCGCCACCTGGCCGGCCCATAGCATCCATTTTTAAAGAGTCTGAGGTCTACAGTAACTAGAAATGCATGCCCCGTTTAAGCCAGCATTTCTCCTAAATTTATGACTGTAAAATCTCTTTTCCAGAAGGCACCCATCCCAAACACACTTGGGAAAACTGCCCCTTTGAGGCTGTGTGTGTGTTGTTAATCTCATCATAGGAAAGGACATATCCACGGGATTTTCAAGAGTCCCCTAGTGAATTCAAAATAAAACTCCAAGATACACATGGATCACACTCACAGGATCATCCTGGATGGATGGGACTGAGTTTATTTTCTGTATTTCACCTATTTTTCTGCATTCTCAGTAACGCACACGTATTGCTTTTGTAATTTGTAAAATATTCTAAGTTGCTGGGAATTATTTTTAAAGCAATCAATTCAAAAGAGAGCAAGCGGCATGTTTGTCTGAGGCGCATCTGTGAAGTTGCCCCCGTGTCCTCACCAGGGAGCCCTCCAGGTTGAAGGTCTGCGCGTTCTGGCACAGCAGCATGACGTCCTTCTCCAGGTCATTGAGGCTGCGGTACTTGTGGTTGCGGATGCGCTCCTGTGGGTGGGGTGATGAGAGAAGCAGCCTCACCTCAGGACCCTGCCGCCTGCCGGAGACTCAGGGGCTGGCAGTCCCTCTCCTAACAAGGTCACAGCCGAGTCTCCAGGCTCTTCCAGAGGTTTGGAAGCCCAGACCCACTGAACACAAGAGCCACATGCACAACTTGAGGCCCGAGCTGTGGGTAACCCTGAAGGATCCCTGAATGCTGGCTGCCTGCTGACACATCCTCAGGACCCTCAAGGCCATGAGGAACCCCGAGCCAATGATGGGATCCCTGGCCAGGGGGTCCAAGGTCCTGGGTCAGATTCCCCTAAACATCGATGTGGGCACACCCTGTGAGAAGCCCACCCCCCCCACTCTAGGATTACCTTAATCTTCTTGAAGTCCACAGGTTTGCGGATGAGCTCATAGTACTCGGGTAGCTCCTTGCGTGAGGGCAGCTGGATGAAGACCTCACTGAGTTGACGTCCACTACTACTGCAAGGGGACATGGTGGGTGTCACTCACAGACCCTGCCCACGGGGGCAGCCCCCACCCTGTCCAGCAGCCCCCACCGGGCTACCCTCCATTGTTTGAGAACAGAGAGGGTGAGAAAGTCGAAGACAAGTTGGGAGTTCTTCCCTGTACACGTGTTGTCTTGAGAGTTCTGGAATATTCCTGAGAGGCAACCATGCACAGAGAGGCCTTGGCACTTGAAAGATCCCTATTATTCATGATGCAAACATCAGTTTGCTCATATTGGGAGCATTAAGTGCCAGCGTTTTGAGAGAGATGACTTTTTGCAAGCATGTTGTGTCTCTTGTGGAGAGCACTTCGAGCAGTTAACTTTGGAGCGTTTTGTTAAACCCCAGGAGGGAAGATGTCCCCCAGCAAGACATTAATGGAAGATGGAAAGCTGTTTTCTAGTCCTTTCCACTGAGAAAGCACTTGTTTTCCACAACGGAGCAGAGGAAAGATGTGCCATTTGTGGCCACGAGAGGCAACTGGACCTCAGGCGCGGTCTCACTTTTGGAGGAACCTGTGCACTGAGCCAGCAGGTCATGCCACATCTGAGCCTGGCTCTGTGATGGGGACAGGGGCTCAGGGGCGACATCACTCCTGGGGTCTGCCTGGGGAGGAAGTGAGCAGGCGCACCAAGGACTGAAAGACCAGGAGAGAAAACACCACCACTAGTGTGCCATGCATTTCTGTTCCCACAGCCTTGCCTGACCTGCCCCAGGGGTCCTGCTGGGCCTCCTGAGACAGGCAGCAGAGGCCCAGGGCTGTGGTCCAGGGAGCTGGGGACTTGGTGGCGATCCTGTTCTACAGGTACCATTTCCTCACCCAGGCGCCCACACACTCTGGCTGTGGTTTCATCCACGTCCTGCAGCCAAAATGTCTGACCCACTGCCCCTGGCTGCTTCATCACTTGGGCTTTTCACAGTCACTTCTCGGAGATGGTCAATCTGGGCCCAGTGCTGCCAGTGGGCTATAAAGCCCATTTGCTCCCCTTGTTTCATTTTCTTTTCGAGATTGTTCTCAAAAGGCAAGCAGCCCACCCACTCCATCCCACTGTCTGCCCATCCTGATTGCACCTCACTCTTGTTTTTGTAGACCATTCTGGAAGACAGCAGTGACAATACAATTGCTTTTAGGGTTTTCTCCTTGGATGCTCCGATTTCACAATGCCCTTAAGGAACAGCTTGGCCAGGACTGCCACCCTGAGGCTGTTCCTAGCTGGATCCCAGGTGACCTATTGCTCACTTGGGGTTTCTGTGCATCACAAGACCTCTGGCCCAACAGCCAGGCTAGAACCCAGTCCCTGTACCTCGCTTGCTTTGGACGAGTGCCATCATCAGTCCTTGCTCTGGGCCGGGCACACTTTAACACTGGTTCTCATCAAGCTCTGTTATTCTAATTGTTGCAATGAGGCAAAAGTTCAGCCTGCCCTGTCTGGACAGAGACTATCTTGGGCCTTGCCTTCCAAGCCTTCCTTACCAGTGTTATGTGGGGATGCCAGCAAGTGGCAGCTTCCCTTCCAGGCTGAGTTTTCAGCTACATCCTGCCCTGGGCGGGGTCCAGCTGTCTCAGACAAGGGGGGACATGTCACCTCTAGGCCATCGTTCCCAGTCAGTGAACCCCTGCCTGGAAGCACAGGTTTCTTTTCTCATGAATGGGCTGGTGGGTGGTTTGGCCACCGGCAACTAAAATTTATGTCAATTCCAAAACTGAGAATAGGTAACAAAACATGCTGGCTGTTTCACTACAGACAAGCAGGCTTGGGGCAAAGGGGAAAAGAGGTCAACCCAGCTCTGCTCTGGGAAACTTTGGTCATCAAGCTCAGGCAGAACCTGGATCTGCCCCGGCCCCCAACTCAACCGCACACATCCGGCTCTCCCCATGGAACCTTCTAAGCAAAGAGCCCTCCGTTTTACACTCTGACCCAGGACTCCTGTCCACAGGCCTAAAATATCAAGTTCTGCAGGGTGATAGTCTGTCTTTCATACAAAGTACAAAGGACTGTGAGGTTTTCTACTCTTATTTCATTGAGAAATGCCAATTGAGACCCACAAAATTCATTTCACAGCCCACTCATGGGTAGACTCCCAGCTTGAAAAGCCCTGCTCGCAGCCTGGTCTTCTCTGGCATCCACACAGGTGGCTGGCCTCCGGGGGATGTGTGGCCCTCCAAGGAGCCCTGAAAGTGGGACTCTAATGCTGTAATATAGCAGAAAGTTTCATAAGAAAACCCTTCCTCCTGTCAGGCTAAGAAATTATTTGACAGAAAAGAGCGGGGAGAAACAAGTCCTCCTCTTATAAACCTCTGGGGAAATTGTATCCTTGAGGAATAAATGCACACCCAGCTCCGGGCCTGACAACCCTTGTCTGCTGCAACAAGCTCTGAGGGCCAATGGTCTCGAACTGGGTATGTTAGGGAGGGACAAGTGCCAGGACCATGGGGGACTTTTAAAATTGTCTGCTCTCAGACAGCCCAGACCTCTTGGAAGGCCACTGCTGTAAGACTTTAATTGCTCATTAATTCTAATTGCTCATTAATTTCCTGAAGAGCCCAACCCCCCCCCCCCCCTCGGCTGCTGTAATACACTGCAGGCCAAGAGCTGTGCTGGCTGACTCACCAACAATCCTCACCTCTGTATTAGACGTGGACACCCACAGTTCTCCACATCCTGGGAATAAATCCCAAAGTCCTTCTGATGGTCCCACAGTCCTCCAGGATGGGCTGCCCATGGCCTCTGACATCAGCGTTCCTCTCTGCACCTCCTCACACACACCTTTGGGCCCATGACACACCACTGCTCTCCCCAAGAACCCAGGCTCCCACCCTAATCTCAGCACAAATGTCACCTCTCCTGTGAGTGCTCTGACTCTCCTCCACCTAGCCTTCACACCTCTTAAAAAGGGAGGCTGGAGCTGTTAGACAAAGGTACAGATCTTCAGTGCTCAAGCTCAACTCCTCGAGGGGTCTGAGGCTCCTGTGAGCCTGACATTCCATACCAGCTGAGTTTGGCTTCTTCTGGATGTTATGGGATCACACAGTGTGAGAGCTCCAAGGCCTGGCAGCAACCACGTCCCCACACCACCATCTGTGGGGCTTATCCCTGCTGGCGCATGCTCATGCGTTCATGCGTTTAGATAACTGCGTTGTGCCGAGTGGGCACCTGCCACGGTCCACTTGTCCATCTGCTGTGACTGGTTTGGGTTATTATGAAGCAAGAGGCTGTGGACTCGCATCTCTTGGGCATTTCCTGGGGGTGGAAGTGCCTGGACACAGGGTGGAGGACACTCAGCTTTGGCAGATACTGAGTACGAGTCCACCCCTCCAGCAGCGGGTGGGCCATCATGGTTCTGTGCAGACACTTGCTCCTGTCACTATTCCTCGATGTGGCTGTTTGACCCCTTAGGCATGAATTGCAATCTCTGTTTTTTTTTGAGGGCAGTGTCACTGGCCCTCATATGTGGGACCCGAACTGGGGCAGCTGGCTTCCCAAGCCAGCGCTTAACCACTGCGCCATTCAACTGGCAACCTATTTTTATTTTATTTTTTTTAGCTGAGCCGGCAGCTCAGTGGCAGCTCAGCTTGGGCTGAGCATCGAACTGCTGTTGCTCAGAGCTCAGCTCGCACTCTTGAGCGAGCTCTTAACCAACTGAGCCACTTGGCCAGCCCTTCCCTTGGTTTGAATTCCTATTTCCTTGATGAGCATGAAGCCGGGCACCTTTTCACAGGCACATCGGTCAGTTGACGGCCTCTTCAGGCAGTCCCTCTTCATGCCTTTGCTTCCCTCAGGCGTTCTCTGTGGGACGCACTTCTCTTGTCTATGGCGTGTCTTCCTACTCTCTTGATGGTCTTTTGGTGAATGGATCTTAAGTTCGTTTTTTGTGTGTTTTTTTTGTGAAGATTTTATTAGGGAGTTGCGGGAGGGGAACAGCATAGGGGAATTGGGGGAGGTGAACAGACAAGTTGTGGTCCTTTTTTGTTCCTCAGTCTAGTTGTGGAGGATGTTGCTTCACTGGCCCATGTTGGTATCGTTATTGCGCTCTTCCTGGGTGAGGCAGTCGCTTGTTGGCCTCTGGACGGTTGCCCACGGCGGCTCTTGGCAGCTTACGCTGGCTGCCAGCAACTCACTGTAGCCTATGGCAGCCCACTGCAGCAGGGGCTGCAGCCCACCATCGCCAGCCATCTTAGCTATAGAGGCAACCAGGTGGAGCTGTTGTTCATCGCCTTAGCTGCAGAGGGCAGTGTCACCTGTCCTCATATGTGGGATCCGAACCAGGGCCCTGCTGCTCAGAGCTGGCATCCCAAGCCAGCTCCTAACGGTGCCACTTGGCTAGTCCGAATGGATCTTAGTTTTAATCAAAGTCTAATTTACCAGTATTTCCTTTAATCCTTGATGTTTCTCCTGTCCTGTCACAGAAATCTTTGCCTATCCCAAAGTCACTGAGCTACAGCATTTTCTTCTTAGAAGCTTTGATATTTTTACCTTTTTGCATTATCTATGAGGCCAGTTGCCCTGATTAATTTCTTTCTTTTTAGAGGGCAGTGTCACTGGCCCTCATATGTGGGATCCGAACCGGGGCCACTGGCATCCCAAGCCAGCTCTTAACATCTGCACCAGTTGGCCGGCCCATCCCTGATTAATTTCTGTCCATAGAAGTTACCATCCACCTCACCACACCTAGAACATGAACAAGGGCAGAGACCTTGCCTGTTTTACTCACCATGCTAGCTTCAGCACCTGGAATAAGGCCTAGTACACAGTAGGTGCTCAATAAACTTTTGTTGGATGGAGGAAGAAAGAGCTCAGGGTGAAAGTCTTCAGGTAACAGGGCAGGGACTGAACCCAAGGTAACCTCTAACCAGGGTGCCTCATTATCCCCCAAGCCCCATGTGGTCATTTATACACTACCCTGTTCTAGAAAAGACTCTGGCAACAACTACCAGGAGTCCTGCTGCACAGAGGGCACACCATGTCAGCTTCCTGCTTGTGAGACTTGCTCTGAAGAAACTTCTGCAGAAAGAGTTGCTTGGAAGTCTATCTCTGGACCTGTCCTGTGTCTGCCTGCCCTGGCAGGAGTGGGGATGGGAATGAAAGAGGCGGCAAAAATCCCGAGGCCGTCAGGATCAGCTCCATGACCCTCATTTAGACATGAAGGAAGGAAGTGCCCGCCATGGCCCCAAATCTTCCAGCCTGGACTATCACCTGGTTGGGCAACAACAGCGGCTGCACTGCTGATAATGCATATTGATGACGAGAATAATGATGACGTTATTCTCTCCTGCCTCTAGATGCCAGCCCTCGTAGCAGGGACTTTCATCAACCTTGTTACCACCGTTCCCATCATTACAACAGGATATGATATGCAGGAGAGGCTCAGAGAGACCAAGGCCTTGTGTCATTTCACAAGCTCTTCTTCCGGGAGCTCAAATAACCCTGGTGGGGACCCTTAATATTTAACTTGCCCAGACAATGTCTGCCTCTGTGAAAATGTGCCCTCTCCTACACCAATTCTAGGTGCTGGTGAGACTACCCATCATCGAGTAGCATCCTTTCCCAGGACTTGGACAGGACCAAGCACAGCATCTCACATCTGACCTCAATGATTGGTCCAGGCAAGGGCCTGAAACACAGACAACCAATCAGAGCCCTTTCCCGGGATTTTCTACCAGGATTTAGGGAGGCAACAGTCTCTTTCCTCTTGGGGTATGAGGCCTTGAGGAATGAGGCCCAGAGCTGTGGTAGCCATGGTTCAACTGTGAGAACTGTGTGGGAGGAGAGAAATGGCTGATGACTCTGGGCCTCAAGAATTAGAAAAAGGAGTCCCTACTCTGCTGAGGGACTTAGAACTGGGTTCCTGACATACAGAGCCAAAAAGTCCACACTGACACATCCCTTTGAGTATAGTATTGTATTTGTCTTTAAATTAAAATTATAACACAGAGGAGAAACAAATAGCATCAGGAGAGACCAACAGCGCCCTGAATAGGACAGAACCATTGATTCTTAGTGTCTAAGGGATCATCCATCCATCCATACCCCTCTCTAAACAGATGGAAAAATGAAAGAAGCTATGAAAGATGGCTAGATACACAGAAAATCGGTGGCAGGCAGGGCTTGAGCAGAGGCCCCCTAGGCTAAGTCAGGGACTCCCCAACCCTTCGCATACACTGCTCTAAATCAAGGATCAGCAAACCTTTTCTGTAAATAGCCACCATAATTATTTTAGGCTTTGGGCATCATACCGTATCTATCTGTTGCAATTACTCAAGTCTGCCACTGTTTCACAAAAGAAGCCACTGACTTTATGTAGGTAAATGGGCTTTGGGTGTGTTTCAATAAAATTTCATTTACAAAGTACAAAATTCAAATTTCATATAAGTTCACATCATGATAGTATTCTCCTTTTAATTCTCTCCAAATCATCTAAATAAACCATTCTTAATTCACAGGCTATACATACACAGCCAGTGGGCCAGATTTGTTTTTTTCTGTTCATTTGCTGATTTGCTAACCCCTGGTGTGAAAATTAGAGAAAGAATGTCTGTAACAGGGATGGTAACATATTGCTTGGTGTCCTCGCATCCTCTGACCAGGGCAGACACCAGAAATGGAACACGGCACTCACTATGCCTTGAGTTCCCATGGCCTCGGCCAGGCACAAGCAACCGAGGATGGTGCTCATGATAGATCGTACTTGTCAAGTATAGAAGTGGCCCCAATCTGTCTGGAAGGAATCCCTCTGTCCCTCAGCCCTGCTCTCCTTCCTGGAGTTCACTTCACCATTTTCCTATGACATCTTTCAATGACATCTAGCTTTGTGCAGGACTGGGGGGCCGTAGCCTAGAGAAGCTTGCTTGCTTTTCTAAATTAATAAGTGTGGGGCCAGCTGAGTGGCATGGTGGTTAAGCGCTGGTTTGGGAAGCCAGCAGCCCCGGTTCGGGTCCCACATATGAGAGCCAGTGACACTGCCCTAAAAAAAAAAAATGTCAGCAGCTCCCAGAGTGCTGCTGAGCAGGTGTACGGCAGAGGAGGTGTCAAGCCTAAGGACTGCAGAATCCCCATACTGGGAACCCAGGGTGCTGGGGGTTCTCTGCTGCTGTGGTGAGGGGCTGATGGACCCACCTCAACACCTGTGTGGAGACCCTCACAGTCACTCTTTCTTCCTTCTTCCTGCTAATTTTTAAGCTTAGCTAACTTCCATTTTTTACTAGGTTCACCTCAGAAGTTCAACGTTTCTCAATTCATCTTTCTATCCTCTTATCTGTCCCTTGGCTTAATTGTAAGGTTTACCGATTTTTTAATTTCTCATTTACTCGACCTTGTCTTCAGACCTCTTTTCTCATCCTTTTCCTTTCTTTCGTTTTTTAGCCCTTTTGAATATTCCATTTTATACTGCCTGTGTTACCTGTTTACTATCCTCTTTTAAAAGAACATCTTGGGCCGACCGAGTGGCGTGGTGGTTAAGCGCTGGCTTGGGAAGCCAGTGGCCCCGGTTCGGTCTCACATGTGAGGGCCAGTGACACTGCCCTCAAAAAAAAAAAAAGAACATCTCTACTGTTTTCCCTGCTCACAGAAGTAGCAGGAGCCTGCTGAAATGCACTGTGCACTTCAGAACAGGGGTCAGCAAACTTTTGAAATGGAAGAGCCGCCAGGGCTTGTTGCAAACTGCAGCTCGCGAGCCACATGCGGCTCTTTGGGTACGTACATGTGGCTCTGAAGTAAAATTGAAAATAAAAATAAAACTATTGTAGTTTCATTTATAAAATTTTAAAGGATATTATTCACATAATGGTGATTTCATTTGTTTTATAGGTCTTGAAAAACTTCGAGGGACAAGATTGGCTCTTCCAGGGGTCGGCAAACTTTTGAGACAGAATGTACCCAAAGAGCCACATGTAGCTCGTGAGCTGCAGTTTGCGAACCCCTGCTTTAGAAAGATCTCACATGGAAGGGTTTCTAAGGAAGGCAGAGGGGCAGTCTCTAGGAGCGACCTACTCATACAAATCTACTTGCTTCCAGAGTCCAGGTATCTGCCCTGTCCTGTTTGAAGCTGTATGTAATTCTAGTTTTAAGACCATTCTAAACCGGATTTTTTTTTTTTTTTTTTTGGGAATGATCTGTCTCTACCATGGTGATCACTGCCAGAGAGCAAAGTCTGGGGATAGAATCAGTCTGATAAACAAGGCCGGTGGAGCTTTTTCCAGCAAATTCTGTGGCAGGATCAGACCCTCTGCATGGCTCCCCAAGGCCACCCTGGCTAATCTTCCTGTGGCTCTGAGCCCCACTGGGCCCTTAGCCTGGCCCACGCCCATGCTCAGGCTGGCCCAGGGCTTGACGCTGGGGATCACACTGTTTTCAAGCTATCTCACACCTCGGTGCCTGTTATGCCAGGTTCCAGGCTGGGTGCCGAGCAGATAGGGCTGACCTCAGTCCTGGACCCGCAGGCACAGGCCCACTTCCTCCTTCTGGAGCGCGCTCATTCTGAGCACAAGCTCCAGATGAAGGGCTATCTGGCCTTCCAAAGGCTGAAGCTTGAGAACCCTGGGGACTCCCTGCCCTTCCAGGAAGGGCTCCCACACCGCCTGCCCTCTGGCCTCTCCCTCCCTCTCAGGGGCCTAAGTGGCTAGAAGCCAAGTGCAATGATCTCTCCTGCAGAATGCTTCAGCCTGACAACCTTCTCTGGGGCTTGTTACGTTGTTCCAGTTTTTCTTAAAATCAAGGCAGAACATTTCAACTCTGAATAGCCACCTTCTTTTTAATTTTAATCAAGGAAGTGCAAGAGCAGAGGGGAAGTGCTGCCAGGCCCAGGCCTGGGCCGAAGGGGCCACCACAAATCTGGCTGGTGCCCTTCTTCACCCACAGTGGATGTGGGCTGATCTGGGCTGCGTGCCTGGCCCACGTTACTCACTGACAGTCTCCATAACCTCATGTAGGGGTTTCCACTTTGTGTTGCAGATTTGGAAACTGAGGCAGAAAAATGGATGTCGAAGCCAGATCTTTGGGACACTCAAGTCCCATAGTCCCTAAAGGGCTACTGCCTGGAAGGAGGAAGGGGACCCAGAGAATCTGTCCAGTGGGGTTCAGCCGTGGGGAGCTTAGCCTGGGTGGCCTGTACACATCACCACCTTTCTGAGCTGTCTCAGCACAAGTTGCGAGTATCTCCTAAGAACAAGGATGTTGCCTTCTGTGATCTCAGCATGATCAAGCTCAGGAGGCTAGGCGCTGACAGGCCTCCACTGCCCCACAGGCAGTCTTTATAGAGGAGGCGATTCTGCCCTGCAGCTGGTAGTAGTCGAACTCTATACTGTGGACTGGAAAGCACAGAGAAGGTCCTATGGAGTCCTCTGGAGGCTGCCTGCTGAGGCGATATCTCCAGCAGACATACTTCTCTGAAACCTTTCTCAAGGCCCCCAAGGGATGTGGGCCACCAGTACATTCCTGCTGACCAGCATGTGGAGACAGTGCCTGAATGCTTCTGAAGGATCAAGGGACGAAGACACAACCGGCAGCATGCGTAGCCCCCAAGACAAGGTCCCAACATGACCCAGGAGCCTGTGCCTGACTTACTTGGATGTAAGTGCAAATTCCTACTTACAACTGAATTCCTTAATTCTGGCTTTGATTCTGGCTGTTAATCAGTGAGTCCTCTGATGTCATTTGAGATTTCCAGTCACCAGGCTCTGCATGCTGGCTTGGCCCCTTTGGGGGCCCCCCAGCTTCCTCTGGGCCTGGGAAACTTGTGCACTTGGCCTCTAGGACTTGGCATATGCTGACCCCTCTGCCCGTTGACACTTATTCCCTCCTCTTCCTCTGGTGGGCCCCTGCTCGTCTTCAGGCTCTGCTTACGAGGCACTTCTCCAGGAGGCCCCATGGACCCTGGAGCCCCTGTGCCAACTCCAGTCAGACACAGTACTGCAGATTCTGCAAGCTTTCCCCACTGTGGCCCCACAGTGTGAAGTGAATTCGCACCCCAACCCAGTAGGGGGCTGAGGCTGGGAAGGCCAGATGCTGCAAACTTCAGGAAGTGCCACTCACAGGGCGCACTGGGGCCTCTGGAGGCGTGAAGGCAGCAAAGCTTCCAAGACAGGACATAATGTTCATGTGGATGAGGATGTAAATACAAAGGGGCTATCATACAACACTGCACTGGTATTTAAATACAAATGGGGGCGGATCTTGAAATAAACAGTGAAAAGCAACATATGGAATGATGCCAAGCTGACGGAAGGGCGGCCCTGCTCAGACATGTAGCAGAGGCACAATTGGGCTACTTCCGGAGTCAGCTCATCAAGGTGTAACCCTGGCTCCCACCTGTGGTCACTGGGGACAGTGTCAGGGGCACCACGTCCTCCTGCTCTGCAAAGCAGGCTCCTGATTAAATCCAAACATTGACAACATGATGAAATTATTCTCTGGCATCCAGGAAGAACTAAGCTGTAACAATTCACTCTCTTTAGGCTCCAGATTTAACTCAAGTATAGAATTTAGCTAATTATAATTGCGTTCCAGAAAGCATTTCTATTTTTTAAAATCCAAATGTTTCATTTTCTGTTCTGGAAAGGAGCAACTAACTGGAAGTTTGAGAGAAGAAAGTGCGAGTTAGGCGACCTCTAATTTTATCCCATTCTGGTTTCCTTTGGTGTGGTACAGTGGACGTTCCAGGTATGACAGAGATCTCATAAAGAATTTAACCCGGCACAGACAGATGTCAGGCCTTTGTCCTTGGCTCCTGGGAGGTGATCACTCAGCCCCTGGAGTGTCTGCCTCATGGGTGCTGTGGGCCCAGACAGTTAAGGATGTAATTTAGGGCAGAGGAACTGGGTCATGTGGTATCAGCTCGACTTGCAGAGAGGTAGGAGACACGTCAGCCACGTGGGCAGTTGGTTGTGTCTATGTGACCAAATTCCAGTAAAAACTCTAGACACCAAAGCTTCCCTGGCTGGCAATGCTCCGTGAGTGTTGTTTTATAATGTTGTCGGCGCTGTCTGTGACGCCATGGGGAGGGGACAAAAGGAAGCTCCAGGCGTGGGGCTCTCCTGGATGCTGCTCCACACACATCTCTTCTGTTGGCTGATTTTAATCTGTATCCTTTTGCTGCAATAAACTCATAGGCATGAGTGTAACAGCTTTCAGAGAGTTCTGAGAGTGTTTTTTTGTTTTTTTTTTTTGTTGTTGTTGTTGTTGAGGGCAGTGTCACTGGCCTTCATATGTGGGATCCGAACCGGGGCCGCTGGCGTCCCAAACCAGCTCTTAACCACCACGCCACTTGGCCGGCCCGAGTTCTGAGAGTTTTCTAGAGAATCCTCGAGCCTGTGGAGTCAGAAGTGAGGGCAGTCTGTGGGCTGAGGGAACCATATTGTTGTTTCCCTGTTCCAAACTCAGTTTGTCATGAACAACAATATCCATTAAATAGGTCAACTTTGTACTCAAACATCTTTATTTTTTTTTGAGGGCAGTATCACGGGCCCTCATATGTGGCACCTGAACCAGGGCCGCTGGTGTCCCAAGCCAGCTCTTAACCACCGCACCACTCGGCTGGCCCTCAAACATCTTTTGAAAGTATCTGCTAGATTACGTAAGCTTTCAACCAGGAAAACGTAAGTTTATGTGCCTCCTTGATCTCTCCCTGTGTGACCACCAGCAAAACAGTAAATCGATGGCCTTTTTCCAACCATGAACCAAACGTTTCTCAAGGCCAGCAGCTCGTATTTGTTGCCCCCTTGTTAACTCCTCTACAGTTCTTCTGTTAATGGAGAATTCTCAGTTCTGTGATGTCATCTGTTCTAGGAAGATGTGAGGTAAACATAAACCATACATCACACCCTCCAGTAAGGTGTCCTGCCACATGGGTCTGAGTCAGCTGGGACTCGTGTTGCTCTCATTGAACTGGATGTCAGCATCCCTACCAGGATCTCAGCCCCCTGTAACAGCAGTCTCCAGACAGGCGTCACTAAACCCTAAAAGCTAAGTTTTAATTTACTGCCTATCACTCTATCTTTTTTTAAAAAAAGCTTTTATTGGGGAATTGGGAGAGAGGAACAGCGTTGGGGAATTGGGGAAGGGAAACAGACAAGTTGCTATCCTTTTGTTCTTCAGTCTAGTTGTGGAGGACGTCACTTCACTGGCCCATGTTGGTATTATCATTGTCCTCTTCTGGGCTGAGGCAGTCGCTTGCCGGCCATTGGACGGCCACACACACAGCTCACAGTAGCTCACGAAAGCACATGCCAGCTACCAGCCAGCCCACTGCAGCCTACGCCGGCACCGGCAACTCACAGCAGCCCAGTTCCAGGTGGAGCTGTTGTTCACATCTTAGCTGTGGAGGGCAGTGTCACTGGCCCTCATGTAGGATCTGAACCAGGGCCCTGCTGCTCAGAGCTGGCATCCCAAGCCAACTTTTAACCAACACGCCATTCAGCCGGCCCTTATCAATCTTTCGCAGCCTGGAAGAATGACTGTAGCAGCTGGGGAATCTGTTCTCTTCTGGCATGTGATATACAGCTAAATAACGATGTTAAGGAAGGTTTTTCAGTAAGTCACAGGATGGCTAAGAGAGTGGACTGACAATTGACATATTTCTTTTAAATTTGAAAATATCCCAGGCCTCATTAACAAGTTCAGCTTTTTTCAAACTGATGTGTAACATCACACAGGAAAGCACACACATCTTACTTGTATGTACACATTGATGAATGTTTTCATGTATACATGCAGACTGATAGATAAATTTCCTAACATTCCAGAAAGCTCCCTCGTGGTCCTTCCCTGTCAATTCCCCTGTCTCAAGGTAACCACTGTTCAAGGCCCATCAGAAGTCCAGCTTCTGAACTTCCTATTAACTGGAAGCACATAGAGGTACTCAGTGTCTGGCTTCTTTCACGCAACAAAAATGTCTATACGATTCTTCCATGGAGCAGTGGTACCTGTTTTTGTGGCGGTTAGAACTCCATCATTCTCCCGGGGGCGGACACTGGGCTGTTTCCTTTGGGACAGTTACAATCAAAGCTGCTGTGGACGTGTTTGCACAAGTCTCTTGGTGGACATGCACACAGCCCTCTCAGGTTTACAACCAGGGTTGGAGTTGCTGGGTTTGAAGGTCCTGTTCATCTTTCTGTTGAGCTTTGGAAGATACTGCAGAAGAGTTGCACGCTCCCATCAGCAGCATATGAGGTCTGACTGCTCCACATCCTCGTCAACACCTAAAGGCATTGTAACATTTCTGTTGGGTGTGCGGAGGCATCTCACCCTCGTTTTTTTTTTTGTTTTGTTTTGTTTTTTTTTATTGGGGAATTGGCGGAGGGGAACAGTGTTGGGGTATCGGGGAAGGAGAACAGACAAGTTACTGTCTTCTCGTTCTTCAGTTTAGTTGCGGAGGATGTTGCTTCACTGTTGGTATCATCATTGCGCTCTTCCCGGATGAGGCAGATCGGTCGCTGGCCTCTGGATGTCGCTCACCGCGGCTATTGGCAGCTCACGCTTGGCTGCCAGCCGCTCACGCTGGCTGCGGGCCACTCACTGTAGCCTATGGCAGCCCACTGCAGCAGGGGCTGCAGCCCACACCATCACCGGGGCTTGCACAGCCCAGCTCCAGGTGGAGCTGTTGTTAGCTGTGGAGGGCAGTGTCACTGGCCCTCATGTGGGATCTGAACCGGGGCCGCTGGCATCCCAAAACCAGCGCTTAACCAATGCGCCACTCGGCCGGCCCCTCACCCTCGTTTTATTGTGCATTTCCTTGGTGTGGTTGATGGAAAGGTCTCAAGCACCTTTTCACATGCTGACTGGTCATCAGGACATCATCTTGCAGGAGGTATCTGTTCATACCTTTGCCCCATTTTAAAACTGGGTTTTCTTTTCTCAGTCTGCGGCAGGAGTTTTCACTGCCTTCATGAGCGTATCCTTTGATATTCTTACTTTTAGTGAGAAGTAGTGTGTGTTCTGTTGAAGAAGTCTATGTCGACTTCAAGGCCATGAAGATTTTCTCCCATGCCTTCTAGAACTTTGTTTTACCTTTCACATTTATGTCTATTATCCATTTCAAATTAATATGTATACGGTGTTAAGCAGGGTCAAGGTTCTTCTCCATGTGGATATCCAAAAGATCAGCATGACTTTTGAAAAGTCCATCCTTGCTCCATTGACCTTCAAGGGTATTCTTCACTTTGTAATTTTAAGCTTTCCCCACAAGAACATGATTGGGAAGCAGACACCGGGGTCTACTGGATTTTTACACATTCCGTATTTTATCTTTTAGTTTTCTTTGTGGAATTTGCATCAAAGGTCAAACTTGCAAATTAGTGTCAATATCTTCTTCTCAATACTGACACTAATTACATTTTTAGGTCTAGCAGTTGAACTTGCACATGCCTCTTTTCCAGTTCATTTGTTTCTCTTCTTCTTTTTTTTTTTTTTTTTTTTGAGGGCAGTGTCACTGGCCCTCATATGTGGGACCCGAACCGGGGCCACTGGCTTCCCAAGCCAGCGCTTAACCACCACGCCACTCGGCCGGCCCTGTTTCTCTTCTAATAAATTCTCTTTTAAGGGCAATTTGTATCCTTTATTTGGGTACTATAATTGTCACCATCCCCAAAATGTCATGGTTGGTAAGAGTCTCTCCAAAGATGCACCGAGAGCTCACACCTTGACATTTTTCTCTCCTATTGATTAAAATTGTCCCTTACTTTGCTTCATGATTAACTGCAAAGCATTACAATAAAATCGAGCTGTACAACCCTTCTGTTATGGGGACAAGTGTAATGGTCAGTATGGACTAGGAAGTGGAATGAGACACGAGAGCAGAGGAACAATCCGAGTTCTGGGCAAGGTGCAGGCCGTGAGTGTCTGGCCACCGTCTGAAACTGCACACCACCCACCCTGCGCCAGAAGAACGTGTATGTGTCTCCTCGGAGGGGTGCAGGAGAGCCATTACTCTACTCTCATTACTTGAATGGTGCTTGTGATGCACAGACACATTCAGGTCAGCTGAAAGCATGTACTGTTCCATTTTTGGTGTCTTATGAGGTCGGGTCCCAGTGCCTAGAGTGGAGCCTTTACAATGTGTGGCTGACCCGCAGAGGCCCAGGGTAAAAACTGAGCTTGCTTGTCACGAAGTATGGTGAGAGGGCAGCGAGGGCGGGAAAGTCTACAGAAAAAAAGCTACACCGGCCTCCACCGTAGTCCACCGGCCTGAGACAGGCACCCACCACAGCACAGACCCTCTCCTCTCCTTCCACCTTGCTCCATCACTGTCCCTGAACCTACCGGCCACCCCTCTTCCTGCACCTGCTGCTGCCTGTGCAGGAAAACTCATCCCCAGAGCTCCCCTCCTCAGGGCTCCTCTACCTGCCGCTGCCTCACTTTGCTTTCCTCTTCTCATACTGACACTGCTTGTGTGCTTTCATCTTTCAGAATGTAAGATTCACGAGCGCAGGGGCACTGAGACACCCACATTCGACCAATGTCTGCGGAACGAACGAGCCAACAGCAGGCTCCCAGGCACGTGGAAGGGCCACAGCATGTCTGCCCGCCCCATTCCTCGGCTTACCTGTCCTTGTACTTGATCACGGCGTCCACGATCTTCTTCATCTTCTTGGTGAGGTTGGGCGGGTTGGGGGAGAGCTTCTCCGCGGGAGGGCGCCCGCGCTTCTTCTGTTTCTTGCTCTCGTCATCCTTGTCACGGCTGCGGGTGCTGGTGGTCGGGGTGGAGGGGCCGGCGTCGCTGTCCCGTTTGCGCTTCCGCGATGACTTCTTCTGCCGGACCTCCTCTTCTATCTCCTCCAGCGTGCCCTCCTCGATGGCCTTCAGGGTCAATAGTGGTAAAATAGGACAGCCAGCACCGAGGTCGACAAGTAGAGGCCGCGGCGCAAACCAGAGCTCTCAGCAGCTCCCGGAGTCCCCAGGGCGCGCCCTGCATACGCCCGGCCCTCACACATAAATGGCTATACCATATGAATTAAAGTGTCACATCCTTACTGTGCGGAGTCCAAGAAAGGGACTCGTGGAATCCCTCCACCCAGAAGTGACACTGCTAACACTTCTGCTCTGGACCTGTCGCATTTTTTAAAAATTTGGGGTAGAACAGATATACTATAAAATTCACCACTTTAACCAATTTTAAGTGTGCAGTTCAGTGGCAGTAGGTCCATTCACACTGTGTGCAGCCATCACCGCCACCACCTCGGGGACCATGCACACTGTGCACGGTCCAGACAGCATGGAATGGCATCCACATACCACATCGTGACTCATGTTTTTGTTTACTACATCCTGGATATATTTCCTGTCGTTTCTCTGCAACATAATTTTTAATGCCTGCTTAGTAGTTCATTGTACAAAAGGGCCTTAATTGTTCTTGGGCATTTGGGTTGTTTCCATGATTTGGGCGGATGCGGCTATTCTAAGTAATGCCATGACCAATCCCTGTCCTTCTTGTAGATAGATTCCTGACAGTGAAACGCTGAGTTGAAGAACGTGAATGTAAACAATATTAATTTTAAAATAATCTCGATTTATTTATTCTCACTAAGTAACTTGCACTTATATCCCTGAAAACAAAATGAAGGGAAGCCAGGTTTCCAGGGAAGATTGGAATCAGAAAAGGGAGTGGGGCCTGGACCCAAAGGGATGTGCTGGTCACTCATCTCACATTTATCAGCTGCGACCAAGAGCTGGGCTTGGGGCCTGGTATTGAGGACACAGCACTCAGTGGAACCAGGTGGGCACTAATCAGACATACTGCCCGCAAACATGGTGGCAAGTGTGTTTTGTGCCAGAAGAAGGGTGAGTGGTGCTCCGATTGCCATGTCCTGTTTGGGGGTCGGGGAGAGGAGGTGGCACTTAAGTTGAAATCTGAAGGGTGGAGGGAGGGAATAGCATCCAGGCCAAAGGACCAGCATGGAGGGCACCTGGCAGGCAGGAGGGACTGAAGGAAGGTCGACACGGGGGAAGGTATGTACTGCAGGCACGGGGGGTGGGGGAGTAGTGGGTTACATGGTGTCCCCCAAAATTAATGTCTGCCTGGAAACTCAGAATGTGATCTTATTTAGAAATGGGGTCTCTACATGTAATTACTAAAGAATCAAGATAAGTTCATGCTATGTTAGGGTGAGCTCTAAATCCAATGAGAAAGACAGAAAAGGCCACAGAGAGAGACATAAGGGAGAGACCATGTGAAGACAGAGGCAGAGAGTGGAGTGATGTGCCACCAGCCAGGGAATGCCAGGGCCAACACAAGCTGAAAGAGGGAAGGATTGTTCCTTAAGCCTGTTTGGGGGGAAAACAAGGTCCCATTGACACCTTGCATTTGGACTCTTGGCCCCCCAGAACTGTGGGAGAATAAATTACTGTTGTTTTTTTTGTTTGTTTGTTTGTTTTAAATATAGAAGATTTATTAAAGAGGAAAGTCGGCTGGGCAGAGTCTGTTGGAAACTACTCAAATTACTGTTGTTTTAAGCCATCAAGTTTGTGGTACTTGTTATGGCAGCCCTAGGAATATCTAATACCAGGGTCTCTGGTCTCATGGCTAGAAAGACAAGAACTAGGAATATTCTGAAGGGTTTTGGCATATATGGCATCAGAGTGGCTGCCAAAACAGTGGTGCCAGTTACCCGCTCACCACTAAGAGAAGGGAGTACCTGTTTCAGGCAAATGTATTTTTTATTAATGTAAATTTTATTGAGTATGACGTACAAAATGGCATGTGCTTGCTCAATGGGGAAAGAATAGTGTTTTCAATAAATGGCACCAGGACAACTGGCTATCCACATGTAAAAGAATGAAGGTGGACACTGACTTAATGCTGTATACAAAAAATGAACTTAAAGAGGATTATGGATGTAAATATAAAAGCTGAAACTCTTGAAAAAAAATATAAGGGTATATCTTTGTGACCTTTCATTTGGTGATGGATTCTCAGACATGATAATACCAAAGGATGAGCAAAAAAAAAAAAAAGAGGGCTGGCCGAGTGTCTCAGTTGGTTAAGAGCTGGCTTAGAGCGTGTGCTCTGAGCATCAGGGCCGTGATTTGATTCCCACATGGGCCAGTGAACTCTGCGTCCTAGCTGAGATGTCACTGAGCTGCCAACAGGTGGCAGGATGGCTCAGCTGGTGTAACAACAAGATTGCCTGTTCAATAGTGGGCTACGCCCACATGCACTAAAGTTGGAACTCGGCACCTTGAGCTGAGCTGCCGCCTGGATGGCTCAGTGGATAGGGCGTGCGCTCTTAATAACAAGGCTGCCGGGCTCGACTCCCACATGAGATGGTAGCTATGCCCACCCTCAACTAACACTGAACTTGGTACCTTGAGCTGAGCTGCCACCTGGATGGCTCAGAGGATAGAGTGTGTGCTCTTAACAACAAGGCTGCTGGTTCGACTCCCGCATTGGGATGGTGGCTATGCCCACCCTCAACTAAGATTGAACACAGCACCTTGAGCTTAGAGGCCACTAGATGCTGACGGGAAGCCACATGGCAACTGGCGCCTTCTACAACGAAGACTGAAGAACAACAACTTGGCTGGTCCCCTCCCTCAATTCCCCAACACTGTTCCCCTCCCCCAAATTCCCCAATAAAATCTTTAAAAAAAAAAAAAAGATAAACTGGACTTCATCAAAATTAAAAACTTTTGTGCTCCAAAGGACACCCATGAAGAAAGTGAAAGGACAACCCACGGAATAGAAAACACTGCAAATCACACATCTGATAAGAGTCTTGTAAAGAAGGCATACACATGAACAAACATGGAAAGAAGCTCAACGTCATTCGCCCATCGGAGAAATGCAACTCAAAACCCCAGTGAGATACTACCTCGTACCCACTAAAATGGCTAGAATAAAAAAGACAGCTACGCTGGCTTGGGAAGCCAGTGGTCCCGGTTCAGTTCCACATATGAGGGCCAGTGACACTGCCCTCAAAAAAAAAAAAAAAAAAAAAAAAAAAGACAGTTAATAACAAGTATTCAGAGGATGTGGAGAAACCCTTACATTCTGCTGGTAGAAATGTAAAAGTACAGCCGTTTTGGAAAACGGTTTGGCGATTCCTCAAAAGGTTAAACACAGGACTACCATTTGATCCAGCAATTCCACTTCTAGGTATATACCTGAGACAAATCAAAACATGTCCTTACAAAACTTGTACACAAATGTTCACAGCAGCATTATTCACAAAGTGGAAACCCCCAAAGTGGAAACAACCCAAGTGTCCATCAACTGATGAGTGGATAAACAAAATGTGGTATATCCACACAATGGAATATTTTTCAGCCTTGACAAGGAATGATGTGCTGTGCTTTTTTTTTTTTTTTTTTTTTTTTGAGGGCAGTGTCACTGGCCCTCACATGTGGGACCTGAACCGGGGCTGCTGGCTTTCCAGGCCAGCGCTTAACCACTGCGCCACTCGGCCGGCCCGTGATGTGCTTTTTTAAAAAAATTTTATTATTATTATTTTCCAGCTGAGCCATCCTGCCACCTGTTGGTAGCTCACCTCCGGCTGGGCATCGAACTGCTGTTGCTCAGAGCTCAGCTCGCACTCTTGAGCGAGCTCTTAACCAACTGAGCCACTCGGCTGGCCCAGGAATGATGTGCTTCAACATGGATAAACCATGGAAGTATTTTGGCCAGTGAAAGAAGCCAGACACCAAAGGATCACATATTACACGATTCCATTTATATGAAATGGCCAGGATAGGGTGGTTGCCAAGGGCTAGACGGAATAAAAAAATAGCAAGACAGCTAAAGAGGAAAGGGCTTCTTTGTGGGGTGATGAGAATGTTCTAAAATTGATTTGTGATGATAGTTGCATGACTCTGTGAATACAGTAAAAACCACTGACATCTTAAATGGCTGAACTCTACGGGATATAAATTACACTTCAAAAACCAAGAAAGAAAGAAATGTGCACAAAACATAACAACATATGGGCAAAAGGCACCCACTGTCTCAAAAATGTGGGTCTGGCGACGCTCCATGGGAGCTATTACAGGTGTGTAACTGGGCCCAAGTTCCCTAGTCAGGGGTTTTCTTCTTGGCTCTGGAGCCCTGGGCTAAAAAACAGGACACCCCACCTGCCCCAACCCAAGGTTCGTCTGGTTCCCTGGCATGTTTCAATGGCCCCTCCCATGCACACCTTAGTGGACGAGGTCTCAAGTCTGCGGTCATTTGAGTTCCCACGAGGGGACTGGGCTGCAGTTAATCCAGGGTAACTTCAGGGTGTACAACCAAAGGCAGCATTTCTCATTTTGGGGTGTGGCACTCAGCAGAGTGCACCTGAAAGCTGCCATCTGCCTTCTAGGAAGAGTTGCTTCAGAGATTTTGATGAAACAACTTTCAAGTTGGATTCTTAATCATGACCTCTGCACTCAAGAGGCCCCAACATGGGGAGGGGTCTGATTTATCAGCAGAACCCCAGTGATGACCTCATTTGCTAGAGACCTGTGCAGAGGCAGTGGGTCCTCAGCTGGGGTGGGGGCTGAGTCAGGAGGGCCACCAGGCACCCGCGGCCCTGACTCAGAATTCTGCAGCTGCGGCTACAAGGGACTACTTGCTGAAAATGAGTGCTCATGCTGCCTCTATGAGCAGCTCTGGCTGCGTCTTACCAGTGACTTGTTCCCCCTCCCTCCACAAAGCCGGCCAGGAGTCCAGTGCTATGGGGGTGATGTGCCCCAAGTGGGCTGCCTGGGTGCTCACGAATCTCTTGTTGTGTTTCCCATGGACAGGCACTCAGGAGGCCAGCACCGTTCTGGGATCAGCAATGTTTTACTTAACCTCATGAAGAGGTGAACCCTCACACCTGAAAAGGCCATTTACACCCAGCAGTGAGTTTTGAGCTGCTTCGGGATGGCATGGATGCTCCTTCCTGCATCTGGTTAGAAGGAACTAGTGAACCTAAACCCATGTTAGAAGTGTCGTTGTCATGAATGAAAGCCAAGAATGGCCGAGGGAGGGCCG
This sequence comes from Aselliscus stoliczkanus, assembly GCA_033961575.1. Lineage (NCBI taxonomy): Eukaryota > Metazoa > Chordata > Mammalia > Chiroptera > Hipposideridae > Aselliscus > Aselliscus stoliczkanus. Next base: position 9,129,196 of record CM066735.1, on the reverse strand, counting down.
GCCGAGTGGCGCAGTGGTTAAGCGCTGGCTTCGGAAGCCAGCGGCCCCGGTTTGGGTCCCACATATGAGGGCCAGTGACACTGCCCTCAAAAAAAGAATGGCCGAGGGAACCTGCTCAGGTTTCAAACAAAGGCGGAGTCCCGGTGGCTGAGACTCTGCCCCCAGACCCACCCCTCACCGGCCCTCTCTGGCATGTACCTTGAGCCATTGCTTCTCCGTCAGTGAGTCGCTGTAGTCCACCTCCTTGCGGTGGCGGGAGCCACGGCCGAACATCTTCTCCTCCTCCTCCTCGCAAGTAAGCCGCTCCACCTCAGCATCGTCCTTGATGATCCAGGAGGGGAGCTCGTCCTCCTCCATCAGGCGCGGCTTCCGCTTGGGGTTTCGGGCCTCCTCACGTCTGCGGTCAAGGTCCATGCGCTGGGGAGCGAGGAAGGGGTGGGGACAGAAGGAGAGAGGCGTAAGCATGGGAGAGCCAGCAGGACGTGGAGTGGGCATGCTGACAAGGGGCTGCTGCTCTGCCTTGGGGACTAATGCCACAGTGCTATTTAAACAACAGCTCTGGGTTTTGTGGTGGTCAAGGTGGCCTGACTCTTATGTCAGGCCCTGGCTAATGGCTCTGCTTTGGGGACAGAGAAAACTGGGAAGGATGGGAAGGTTGCAGAAAGGGGGCCGAAATGGGTGACAGCTCCAGGGTTTAGCCTTGCCAGGAGGCACAAAGCCTGCTAGGACCAAGGGCCCCATCTGATTCCATGCTTCCCACCCAGGCGCATAAAGGGATCTATGCCCAAGGCCCTTGCCAGCCCCTTGGCCTTGGACAGTTAACACCCTCTGCAAGGGAGTATAAGAACAACAGGCTAAGGAGAACGGGCATTTGGGGACTGAGGGTCACAAACAGGAGGAAGGCTGGGTGTCTATCTCACTACCCCTTTGACACACTTAGGACACAGAAGATGGGTCAGTTTAGGAGGTATTGTGAGGCCACCACCTGCTAGAGATACCATTGTCACTGAGACTTCCTGCTGTTTGAGGTCATCAGGGTGGAGTGTGTAAACCCGAGAACCTCACTTCATGTGGGTGGAAGACTGAGCACCCTAAGGTGTGCAAGGTGGAAATGCCATCTCTGCCCCTGCCCGCAGCACTTACCATGAATAGGTCAAACTCCTCCTCATGCCGGGCAATCATCTGGTTTACAGTCTCGTCATCGGGCACTTCATCTTCTTCCTATAAGATTTCACACGTTTAGTTCGAGGGCGGAGGGGCCGGGGTGGGCGGCAGCCGGGCTCGGAAGTGAGCGGCGGCGTCCATGGGAAATGAGCTGGTGGTCCCAGTCCGGCTGCGGTGGATGGGGACCCTCATGGCAGCGAGAGGCACACACGCACACGCACACACACGCTCCGTGGGATCAGGGCCCTTGCTGGCCGTCTCAGCCGAGAAGCCGAGGATTGAATGGGCATGGAGACTGAACTACCCCTCTCACCTTTAGAGGTGGCTCCTCCAAGTCGGGGTTGACGCCCGCTGGCGGAGGGGCAGTGTGGGCGAAGCTGGCACTGCCGCTGCCCGTGCTGCAGTGTCTGCTCTGTGGATAAATAGAGGACTTCAGTCTCCAGGGCTGTCAATCCGGCGTCTTTCACCAGCAGTTTAGAAAAAAAAAAACCACTTCAAAGAAAAAGCAAGTACTCATCCTCTTTCCTTTCAGCCCACACTCCCTTTACTCCAAAGGGATGCAAAAAAAATAAGAGCGCAAAAAAGGTAAAAAAACAAAAATGAAAGCCGCTCATGCGTCCACCACTCACGCCGGGGAGGGGGTAGGGGCCGGCGCTGCCCTCACCTCGTCCTGCTCCTCATGCTCCAGGATGGCCTGCAAGAAGGCGCGCCTCTCGTGGCTGGAGGACTTCTGGTCGAACATGCCGGCCTGAATCACCTTCTGGTCAACGTTGAGCTTGTACTTGGCTGCGGCCAGAATCTTCTCCTCTACGCTGTTGACCGTGCAGAGGCGGAGCACGCGCACCTCGTTCTGCTGCCCGATTCGGTGGGCACGATCCTGTGCTTGCAGGTCCTGGGGAAGACACACTGGTCAGTCCTGAGCCAGTTCTTTTGAGTTTCAAGGGGAAGTCGACCTTGTGAAGCCATCAGGAGTGGCGGGGACCTTCCAATTCTCCAAGCCTGCCTCTTGCCCAGACGTTCTGCCTGCCCCAACCAGCAGCTGTACAGCTGGGAGCTCAGGTATAGGATGTAGAGCCCATGCCAGGACGATTTTACCCCGAGTTCCTGCAGAAGGGTCACTTTCTACCTTAGTAGGATTCGAGACACACTTGAGAAGTAGTTTGGGAGGACAGCCCTGTGCGGGGTTATATTCCCAAGCAGCTCCTGCCAGAGCTGCATGGGTCCCCTCACCTACGCCGGGAGGGCCCTGTGCTCCGCATGTCAGTAACACAGTGTGAGTACCATTCACAGGATGGGTCCAATGCTGAACAGCATGTTGGTGACACCTACTTTGGTCGTGGACCCTGCTACTTCCTTGCTGTGCAATCGGGCCTGAGCCCAGCCCTCTGAACCTCAGGATTCACTCTGTTGACACAATCCTTTCTCGTGGCTATTGTGTGCCTGAGAGGAGTGAATGGGCATCAAGTGCTCAACCCAGTGTCTGGTGTGGAGCAAGCTGCGATAGAAGTGGTAGCCATGGCTGCCAATGCTATTTGTATCATCACCCCCAGCACAGTACCAGGAGGGCTCCCACGAAATCCTGTGCCAAGGACCTGGCACTGTGTGTGGCTGAACTCGAGATTTGCCCCCAACGGGGGTACCAGAGGCCATACCTGATGGGAGACAGGAGAGCCTTGTATCCACTGCTTGGCCCCCTGGTTAGGCCAGCATGCTTTCTAGCAGAGCCAGCACTAAAAGACATACTTCCTGGCCCTACAGTGAGCTTAGTGGCTTCTGATGCCTCCCAGTGTGACGAAGGGGAGAGGGCTTCACTGCCTGCTGTCTGTCTGCTGACAGGAGAAACACATCTTGACCAACTCTCAGGAAACTGGCCAGTCATCGAGGTCCAGGCAGAAATTATTCCCTAGGCTGACAGTAGAAAGAGACACTAGCAACCACCCAGAACATTGGCCCATCAGGTGAACTATAATTTACACACTGATAATTGGTGCCATCAGGCTATGGTAGGGGCACACTCATACCCCATCACTGGGAGAGAAGCCTGGAGAACCTTTCGGAGGCCACTTGGGCAGAAGTGACATCATGAAGGGGACACTCTTGTGGACCAAGCAATACCATCTCTCAGGGTTGACCTGGCTGGTGCTCCAAGAGAGGAACAATAGGGCTTCCCGAGAGGGGCTCGAGGTTGTGCTGAGAAAAAGAAACCCAGACACCTGCCATCAGGAGCCTGAATTAAAAGTCTCAGGGCCGCCATAAGGTGGGACAGCCAGCAGCTGATTAATAGTGGGTGGAGACCCAGTGTGCTCACACAGGCTAAACACACCAGCTGCTTAAGGGAAGGGACACGCGCTGGAACACGCGGTAAATTTGTGAAAAGCAGAACATACAGAGAGATGATAGCATATGCTCAGAGAAGAGCAGGATAGGTGGGGAAGGGGAAAAAATGGACTCAACTCTGAGTCACTGATTTTTGAATTAAAAAAAAACATGTTTCTTTTTTTTTCATGGTTTTTTTTTTTTTTTTTTTTTTTTTAAGGCAGTGGCTTCTTAAGCCAGTGCTTAACCACCACGCCACTCGGCTGGCCCCAAAACATGTTACTTTTATAATAAAACAGGAAAAAATTAAATACCTTAAAAACTGTTGTATCTATAAAATACCACATCCTGGTATCTGCTGGCATGAGCCCCATGGAAGACATCAGGTAACAAACAGAGCAGCAGCACACAATGTACATACAATGTGCGCCGAATGCTGTTTTACAGAGCACAGTGAGAGAGCTCCCACGGACACGGACTAGAGGACCTGCATCATTAAAACAGCACGATTACTGCCAGCTGATAGAGCTGGGGCCTTTCCACCCTTTCTTTATATATTTATGCACTACCAGGATCTTAAATAATATGTAACAAAGGAGTATGTTTTGTCACAAAACAAAAAGCTTATTTTGGTTTGAGAAAGTGGGAAAGGAATATTCTCTGGGCTTCTCTCCAAAGGGTTCGGGAGGATGTCAGGGAAGCTGGTGGTGCTTGTGATGATGGGCAGCATCTCAATGAGGCCTCAAGACCCTCTTCCCAGGGTGCCAGCAGCTTTTACCTGGTGGGGATTCCAGTCACTGTCAAAAATGATCACAGTGTCGGCCGACTGGAGGTTCAGGCCAAGACCCCCGGCCCGGGTGCTGAGCAGGAAGATGAAGTACTCGGAGCCAGGCTCGTTGAAGGTTTTCAGCAGCATGCCTCGGTCCTCTGCTTTGGTGGTTCCTGCCGGGCGCAGGGAAAACCTGGTTAGTGGGGTGACTCGGGGTGGTGGTGGGTGGTAGCAAGGAGACACAGAGGAACCCAGGCTTTGGAGAGAGGAGACAGTATCCATGTGCACCACAGGGGCCACCTAAGCCACAGCCACTCTCTCAACTTGTGGCCCTGAGCTGCAATTAGCGAGCGACTCAGATCTACAGTGACACTACTGAATACCACTGCCCCTGCCTCAGCAGGTAAGAATGAGCCCCACAGGGCCGGCTACGCTGAGTAAAGTGGGGCTACTACAAGAACTAGGTGAGTCGAGGGCTGGAGCCCAGCAACACTCTGGATAGAAGGGCCTTGTCGTTGGTGCTCTTACCACCAGCCCCTGCCCAGTTGTTCCACTGGGGAATGGGAAACACCCTCGCTACTGTCGGTAACACCCCTTGTCCCCAAAATACGGGAACAAGCAACCAGCCAGAGGCCTAGCACTGCCCTCAATCTTACTGCGATGAGCTTTCTTGGCTCACAAAGACAGGCAAGCACCGGATGCCTTGCAACAGGGACTCGTTTCCCTTTGGGCAGGACAGGCTTCCCCTCAAGTCACAGGGATTCTCAGGTGATGGCCCAGGACGAGATCCTCAGCATTGTGAGCATCTAAGCTCATTGGGCTGCTGTCAGTTCATAGCACAGTTGTCTTTGGAAAATTCAGGAGTCATTTTTGGCAATTAAACAAAAATTAAACCACTCACCTACACGTCCCAATAAGCAATGCAGGGCCCCTGCTGCCCACCAGAGCCTGGGCTCCAGATGTGTCCACAGCTGCTCCAGCTCTGAGAGGTGGAGGCCGTGGACACAGCATGGGCAGGCCCAAGTGGAGGGGCTGCCTCTCCAGACGCCCAGCCTGTTCCCTCAATCTAACCACTCTGACAGTGGAAAGTTCCATTTCACAACGTGTCACTGAGCACCCACCCTTCCTTTGTTCTTCAACAGAGTTTCTACCTCTGTAGCAGTGATCACGAGAGGTACCAGGGATGAACCATACCCAGCTCACAAAGTACTCATTCTTTTGCAAAAAATGCTTCTCGTGGAGAAAAAGGAAGAAAAAGGGATATATGTGCACTGGAATGGGTGGGAACTCACTCTCTGCATACGGCCTCTCCTCTGGGGAGTTAGGACAGTGACACAGACAAGAACAGTCTCTCCCAAAGGCTTATACCCTGAAGGATGGAGTCGCAGCTAGAGAGGCCAAAGAACAAAGGGAGGAAGGAGGTGAGCATGAGCAGATTTGTGTTTGTAAAAGCTGCCTGGGACAGGGTTCCAAGAACAGATGAGGAAGGCAAGTTGGGCACACAGGGCAGGTTCTGGGTGGGGACGAGGAGGGCAGACACGGACAGATGATCAGTCCAGCAACCATAGGTTTGTGGTCTGTGAAACCACAGTTCCACAAAACAGGGGCACAAAAGGTTGGGGTGTTCAGCCAAGGAGACGAACCTGGCAATGAACTTAGGTAAAGGCTCTGAGAAGTGTGGGGGAAAAAAGAAACCTGTTTAACCTTTTTCACCCGGGGACTCCCTAGTTCATTTTCCTCGGGAACCCCATTTACCCCTACTGTCTGACAGAGGGTGGGGACTCTCTCTAGGGCCTCCCTGGTCAGCTGACATGTCACACCATGTCCTGCATGCTGTCAGCATCTCACTCAGCCCCCTTGTCCCCCCAGCTCCCGTGTGCTGGGAAAAAGGCAGGAACGCAGTACTTGCCAAGAGAGTGCAGGGTCACTGCAGAATGCTGTGCCCAGGGGAGCTCACTGCTCTCAGCCCTGCAGCGTGCACTTCCCTCCCTCCCTTTCCTGCTGCTCTTGGTGCTTATGGTCCCGACAGGGACCAGCCTGATTCCGGCTCCAGGCCTGACAGGTGACAGTTGCACAGCCACCTGGGCAGTGGAGAGAGACGGGCATGTGGCTCACAGCAGCCTAATGAGAGCCAGCCCCTGGACCTCTGGGGAAATGGGCTGTCTCTCTGTTGGGGACCCTGAGCAGGTAGAAGGGAAGCCTGTAGAGGATGAAGCCAAGATGGAGGACAAAGGGGCCAAGAGCTCCGGAAAAGCTGCTCCAACATCATCTTGACACCTGGATCCAGCAAGATAACCACTGGGGTTCAGTTACGTGAGTACACTTTTTTCTTTATGCACACAGGATATGGGTTTGTCTCACCTCCAACCAAAACAGGATTGCTGTGTACCCCTTAACCACTGGACCCAATGTTGTAGTACAAAGACCCAGCCATTCTCCCAGGCTGTGGGCCCTGATCCAGCTACAGTCCTTCCAGAACCCTCCATCCCAGCCCTGTAAGCCTGTGTCACTGAGCATGCTTCTATGCTCACTCCCACCAACAAATGCGGAGTCTCGGGGCCTCACTCTGCCTTGCGAAGGAGGGCGCAAAGGCCAGAAGTTTCAGCAGCAGTGGATAATAAGGGCCCTTAACAAATGTCTCTCTTGAGTCACACTCACCATCAAGCCTGAGGTATTTAAAGCCACGATAAGCAAAGTAATCTTCCATGATGGTCATAAGGGAGGTCATCTGACAGAAGAGCAGCACTTTATGGTTGGTGGCTCGGAGTTTGGGCAGAATTCTATCGAGGAGCTCGAATTTCCCCGAGGCTCGGTACAGGTCCAGCCTGGTGAGTGGAGGCAAGAGGGAAGAACACACAGTGTTAACGGCACCTTGTAGGTGGGCAAAGGAAGCACGCTCCCATCTTCAGCCTGACCTGAGCTGGCCTATGTGGGCTGGTCATCAGGGTCAAGGATACAGAAATGGCTTCCTAGGTAATTTCCCCCAATCCAATAAAGTTTCAGCAAAGCCATTTCAACCCAGCTAAAATAAAATCAGGCCATCCTTGGTCAAAGGTGACCATGTAGTCATCATCCAACTTGGCTACTTTCAAGAGTGAGAAGAAACGCTATTAGTAACTATGCTGGGACAATGTCTCCAATTCGTTAAAGAACCAGGAGCACAGGCTCACGCTGTAAAGTGCCCACACCGAACCACACGCAGGGCGAGTGGCCCCCACAGCTTCTCTTAGTCACTCCAGTCAGCAACCCCTGGTTTACACATGTGGACACTGAGGCTGGGGGGACAGTGCAACATGGCTGCTGCTGTGTCAGGGCCAGGCTCTGAACCCATGTCTCTGGGACCCTACTATGCAATTTGGTATAAAAAAATACACACCAAAAAGAACCTTTTGCTCTTTGATGCGGTGCCTTTGTTCTTGGAAGTAGTTTAGTGCCCCATAGAAATGATTGAGGCTTTAGCTATAAGAATGTTTTAGCAAGGCTTTTGGCAATGGTGAAATCTAGAGGCAGCTTCCATGTACAACACCAGGAGCTGCACTTCATAAACAATGCTGGAGAAAACACACCCACAGCAAGGTGGGTAGAGGATCTCTCTGTTGGCAGACAGGGTTTAACCTCAGAGTAGATAAGAAAGCTGTCAAGGTTCACAGAGCCTGGAGACGGCAGAGTGGGGCTTGGAAGCCAAGTCTCCCTTAGGAATTCTGCCTCTTTGGGATTAATGGGGGCAACTCTCAAAGTGTGGAGGATTTTTCATTCTTCTTTGAGTTTGTCTATATTTTCTACATTTTCAGCCATGAATATAGTGCTTTGAAATTAGACCTATATAACAATGCCAATAAATCCAACAAAACAAATGAGAAACACCGTCTGCCCATCCCATCCAACTGGGAGGCTTCTCACCCTTGGACAATGCCACCGGTAAACCCCAAGTGCTCGGAAAAGGACTCCTGCAATGGAATGAGAGAGAATTCAGTGGGGGTGGGGGGGGATGGGGGGGAGGGGGCAGAAACAAGCCATCTGGCGCCATGCCTCTGACCCCTCACACCAATTCTTGGCGACCGCCCACAGTAGCTCCAAGGCCACACAGACACTGAATGCAGCTTTTCCATCCCACCCATGTCCCTTCCCTTGTGTTCCTGAGGAAGAAATGGAAGTCACAACGTTAACACTCTTAACCACCAAAACGAGCACACAAGGACAGTGTGCTTCTGAGGCCATCTCCGGGGGTGCTGAAAACAGAATCCCAGGGGAATTGCAACAACCCTAAAATGTTCTGCCAAAAAATATGGACATGCATGTGCTTTTCAGAAGCAGGAATTCAGATTCTCAAAGGGCACTGTGGCCCAAAGGTTCTGACCCAGAGACTTCATGAAGAGGAAAGCTACCCTCAAAGTACTGTCCCAGGACAGCCTCGCACATGACCTCACCAGATGGGAAATGACCCCAAAGAGTTTCTGAGTATGTCCATGGTTATCTAAGGGAGAGCTTTCAGGGGCTTCCATTTTCATCACACATTTTCCTACACTGTTTAGGTTCTTTCCCATAAGCACTTGCAAACAGAAAATCAACAGACAAATATACAGGCATCGCCTATTCAAAATATTAAAGACTATTTTTCTTCAAAGCTGTCAGGGAGAAACAGCTCTGCCTATGGGCTCAGCACCAACACATCTCTGAGCGGAGGGCCTTGTGGTGTGCTGCTTGGCTTGCTGTCCCCATGATGGACGGGTACTCAGGCGGGGCCGGGGCTGGGCAGAGTGGGCCTCACCTCAATGTGCTGGAACATGTACGGGTGGTTGCAGATCTTCCTCAGCTGCATGATGGTGTTCATCAGGGTCTTGGTGCCGCCTTTGCCCTGGAGAGGCAGGAGAGAGGCTTTCAAATCGGGGCTTGTCCCTAGAGGGGTTGTGGTGGGATGGGTGGTGGGAGGAGGACTATGGAAAGAGAAGTTTCAGGAGGTGGTGTGGGTTATGGCAAAGAAATCAGGAGTGAGGAGCTGGCTCCTGTAGAGGCTCAGAGGCCTGAAACCAGCTCCGGAGGGAGCACAGACTCCCTAGTGTACTGGACAGGGAAGGTGGGGAGAAGGGAAGTAAGACTCACAGAGCTGAGGCCACATCACAAACACTCTGAGAAGCCAGCTTTATCCTGGGCATTATGGGGAGTCCCTGGGGGACTGCAGCCAGATGGGCCATGATGACTTAGGAAGAGCTCTAATACAGGGTGAAGGGAGGATATGGGGGTGGGTGGGTGCTGTGGGCCAGAGGTAAACAAGGAAACACACTGCTGCCACAGCTCAGGTAAAAAAGGCCCCAAACAAAACATCTTGAGAAGGAAATGGGGAGGCAGGGCCAAGCATGAGGCACTGGGTACAGAATCAAAAGACCTCGGAGGATAATTTCACTCCTAGTAAGGGGAGCTGGGGGTGGGGTGGGGCATGGGACTCCAGAGCGATCCCAGAAGGCAGAAGCCTGCCCAGCCCCCCTCCTCTCCACTGTAACCCCCCCACCCAAAATTACTTTGGTATCAAGGTGAGGGGCTAAGCGGTCATGGCTGTTGAGGCAGCTATTTCCCAGATGGGAAGGTGGGGCTCAGTAGAACATTCTAATTTTGCTGGAGTTAGTCCTAAGCCCCAGGCTGCCAATGGTCGCACCTGTAGAGGCCAACATTTCATAAACAAAGAGGACACCAGACAACAGCTGACTTCAGAGGGTTGTGGGGAACTAACAGGCCAGGAGCCTTTACTGACTGGGCGTGATCACACCAGCTATGACTTAAACAATGGCTCTACAATGCCCTCAGGATCACCAACAGATTGGGCCAATAAGAATCAAGTGGATGGGGAGGCCCGCCCACAGTACAACATCCATGCCGTTGCTCCACACATCCGGCTGCCCCCAACCCAGTGGAGAAGTGGGGCCCAGGCCAACCTTTTTGTCCTTCTCGGAGCCGTCAGTCAGCAGCACCCCCTTGGCCTGCATGTGCCGGTAGAGTACACGCTGCAGGGCAGACATGTCGCACTTGATGACGTACTCCACCTGTAGGAGGCACATGGTACCGTCAGTGGGGGCCAAGGGACCCTGAGCCTCCCCCATTCCCGCCACCACCTAAGCCCTCTCTCTCTGGTCTCTTGATTCTCAGAGGCATCCTGGGCCCCGGGATGTGTGCTCTGATCGGGGATAACAGTGAGGAGCCCCCAGCTGGGGGCATCAGGGAACTCGTGGACTATGGGAGATATATCAGGACAGAGAAATATTGGGGGGTGGGGGTGTCCTAGGCATAAGGGGCAACTCGGCCATCTTTAGAAGGTGTCTCCACCATTGGCCAGAAAAAAAGACCAAGTGTGACTGGGTGGACGACTGTGGCCTAGAACCTTGAGCCCTGCCATGGGCAAAAATCAGGGTCCTGGGGGCTGCTGTGGGATTGGTTCCCTAAGCAAGAACCCAGGGCCATCTCATGGTGGGGGGCAGCACAACCCAATAAGATCATGGCCTCTGAGCTCCTGTGACACGGTTGGGTAGGACCTGCCTGGGCATCTGGCACACTGACAATGGGGGATTCAGCGCTCTAACACCTGTCTTCTGCTTCAGATACTTTAGTGACCCAGAGGAGGTGAGTAGCTGTCCCCAGGATGGATTGACTCTAGAATGACGGGGCAAGGCCAGGACCATGAGACCACAGGCCTGGGAGAGCCACCTGACCCACCTCACCGGGCAGCCCTGCACGGTGCTGCATTGCAGCGTCTTCTGCTTAAATCTCCTACAGTACCTTTTCGGGCAACTGAGCCTCGACCTCCTTCTTGAGCCGCCGGAGAAGGAAGGGCCGCAGCACTTTGTGGAGACGACGGATGATGAGGATGGTCTCCTCCTCGTTCAGGTCCACCTGGAATGCCACGAGAGATGTAAACCTAGTGTTACTTCTGAAGGCAGGTAGGGGGCATGTGGAGGCGCGCAGAGGGTCATCTAGAGTCGTCCTGGGCCCAGCCTCTTCGGACTGCTTTCTGCTTTATGGGGCTTGGCAGGGTACCTTCTTCTTTTGGAGAGCAGCAACGATCTGGCCTTTCCCTGGAAATCCTGGGACGTGACACCAAAGGCCACTGGGTACCATCTTCCATAAGCCTTATAAAGAGTAACACAGCAGCACACTGTGTTGCTTCCCCAAAGTAATTCAAACTAGTGTGCCTGGACACCTGCCAACATGTCCAAATGAAAGTTAAGTGGCACCATGGGGGCTACATTCATAAAAGGTTTGGTGTATACTAGATGATTCTCACGGAGGCTCCACCACTTGGAGCCCCATATTCACTGTCTTTTCAGCTGGAGTGAGATGGAGGACAAGAAATACTGCTCTCCCAGAATACCTGCTACTCTGACAAGAAGTTAAATTTTTTTTTAATTTTTTTGTTTTGTTTTGTTTTTCCATATGCGGGAACCGAACCAGGGCCGCTGGCTTCCCAGGCCAGCGCTTAACCACCGTGCCACTCGGCCGGCTCTAAATTTTTAAAAAGTGAAAAATAAGACGACATTTGAACATTTCTTCTATGGGTCCCCTGAAAAAATCTCTTGTTTGGCAAAGCGTTTGCTCAACTTGAAAATGGATAAAATTAGAACATCTGCTCCCCAGCTCTTGGGATGGGGGTCCTGGGATTCTTGGAAAGATTTGTTTCTCCTTCAGCCTCAACTGACGCCAAGGAGAGAGAACCCTAGGGATGAGGCCAGCAGAGGATCCTCCACACACATGGTGTGGTGGCCCCAGCTGTCCTCCATTTGCCTGAGGACAGCCTCATAATCAGGAATTGGTGAGAACTGCCACTCCTCGTTACCCTCTGCAGCTATGCCCACTTCCTCAGTCACCAGGCTCTGGCAGCTCAATGACCTTCAACAGAAAACGCAGCTGGCCCACAAACACGGCTCAAACCCCAAAAGCATGGGAAGCTCATTCTGGAGCTGGCTTGGGGACTTAATCAAATGATGAAGACCTGATCACTGACAGCTCACATGCCACACTCTCGTTTTCTCACTGACAATGCCTCCCATGGCCATACACTGAGATACAATGGTCACAGAGATCTTTAAAACGAAACATACAGAATCTGACCACGTTGCTCCTATAACTGAAAACTTCTGAGCTTCCCACCGCCCTTAGGGTGAAACCTGAACTCTGACAGGCCCCTCGGGCCCTCTAGCTGAGCCTGCGCACTGTTATGGCCCTGCAGCTGCCTCAAGGCCACATTCCTCACTGTGCCCTCCCTGTGCAGGGTCAGGGAAGCCCTGAGAATCTCCCCACAGTTCACCTGCTCGATCTCTGCTTCTCTCTGGGGCCCTCGTGGCTCTTCCAACCTCAAGACCAAGGCTGACTTGTCCCATGAAGACATGGACTTCAGCTCGCGCACCCAGCACAGGCCTGGCCCATTGTGGTGGGCACTCAATATACACTCATTGAGGCAAGCCAGCTGGGCCCAGGACTGTCAATCAGGCACAGCTCCTCTGAGGATGACCCATGACCATGTCCACATGGCCAGCCATGCACACCCACCTTTTCTCCAGTCATGGCAAAGGGTGCGTTGAACCACTGCTCGAAGGTGCTGCAGCTCTTGAAGATGGTGGGCAACAGGAAGTTGAGGAGTGCCCAGAGCTCAGGGAGCTTGTTCTGAAGTGGCGTGCCCGTCAGCAGCAGTCGGCGGGGGGCCACGTAGTGTGTGTTGAGGACCTGTGTCAGCTTACAGTGGTGGTTCTTCATGCGATGGCCTTCATCCACGATCATGTACTTCCAACGGATCTGCAGGCCAAAGAGTTGTTCAATGGAAAGGCCTCAGGGAGAGACTCTCACAGCCACTAAGCAAGAGGGCTGTAGGTGGAAGAGCCCATCAAGGTAGAGAATGTGGGCATGACAATGTACCCTGATGAGGGACCAGCACATAAAAAGATAGCCACACAATGCACCTCCATAAAGCATGGAATGAGGACAGACAGGGAGACGTGCGTGGGACAGGCTGTTGGATGAACAAAAGCATGTTGCAGAAAAGTATTTTTGGTTTCCCCCCAAAATTATATATGCTAGTATGCAGCACAGAAAAATCCCAAACACACTCTTTGCTGATTAGAGAGGCCCCTGGAGTCGGGGGGACTAGAGGGTACATGGTGCAGTAATGACTACATTTTCTAATCAGCAGGTTGTGCCTCTAAAGGCGAGCGTGGCACAGGCAGGTGCAGAGTGTGAGCTCTGGGGAGCTGGGTTGTGCCCCAGAGCCTGTTGGTGGCTACACGTCTGACAGATAGAGGCTAGATGCCAATTCTATTGGTGCATGGGAGTCCCACAGCCGTCCCGGGCTTTAGCCTCCTGGGTAAATAGTGAGGTCTGACAGGAAGTGCAACACAGGGCACAGCAGCCACCTTCCGCTAGGAACCCCCATCACATGGCATTTACGTTAATCAGAGCCATTGTCAAATAAGAACAGGATGACTTTGTACTGAGTTAGAGGGTGACCCACACAGTGGACATCTCCCTGGTCCTCACTGGTCATTTGTAGACTTCGGGATACCTATCAAGCACCCAATATCATTTTGACCAAGTCCCAGAGGTGTGGTAGCATATAAGTAACTCCTCTGTCCCTGGTTCAAAGACTCTATCCTTGACCTCACTGGATGGCTAGTGGTGAGGCCAGACGCATCATCTTCAGCCTTGACACCTCCCCAACCCAGGAAACCAGCTTTATGCAGGCAAAGAATGGTGTCCAGCAAAGAACAGTGTCTGTTTTATATCTGGGTCACAGTATGTTCTCAGTAATTAACTTTGGCCTAACTAAAGATGCCTCCACAAGTATTAATACATCAGTTAAGAGGCCTGCATGGCCACAACTGAATGTGCCAGCCCAGCAGTTCAAGACTGACAGGCCACACAGGGCCTCACAGCGAGTCATGGGCTGGTTTCCCATGGCTGTGGTGGGGGAGGCAAAGCCACCATGGAGGGAGGGCTGAGGACTCTAGAGACAGAGACAAGGCTAGACTTCTCATGGTTCTGCCAAGGAAACTGCAGGCAGACAGGTGGGTCTGGAGGCACTTGTGTGACTAGGTTCTTTGGGCAGAAGGACCGGGAGGAGCTAGTCCACAAGCTGTGAAGATGATTCCGTTTCTGGACCTGACCTTGGGCCAGACTGGGAACAGTCAAGAGGCCAACCCAGGGTCGCCCTGACCGGGGCCTTTCACACACACACAGCAGCTGTCTTTAAACATACATGCAGGGGAATCATTGAAAAATTACTTGCGAAGTGCTTTGAGAAGAAGTGTAACACAGACATGACAATCCTGGATCGGGCAGGACCACGTGCTCCCTGACAGCACTGAGCACCTTGGCCTGGTGTTTTACACAAGGTCACACTACCTTTGCAAGGATGTGCTTGTCTTTAATGATGTATTCGTATGTTGTTAACAAGACATTGAACTTGCCACTCCGGAGCTGGGGGACAAAAGCCCTCCTGGCTGCTGGAGAGCCCTGTGAGGGAGAGAAGACATGAATATGTCAGCTTCTCAGGCCACCAAGGCCGAGTCACAGTACCTTGATGAAGGCGGAAAGCTGGGCAAGGCTGTCTGGCTCCTGCCCTCCAACCCCAACATGCGAGTGCCAACTGCATGGAGTGGAGAAAGGCATGTGGGCCACTGGCAGCCCGGGCCCTCTGGGAGGCTTGCTGCTTGCAGCACCACCTGCCCCAGTCCCAGTGGCCAATCAGCTCCCACCTCTTTCTGGGTCTCATCTCAGGCCTCCAAGCTGGAAACCTCAGCTTCCCCCGCACTGCCTCCCACTGGAGTGCTGGCCACCGAGATCACTCTCTGACAGCAGCTCCAGCCTCTCCTCAATTAGCAAATCTGCCTAAGCCTCCCCAGTTTCAAACTCCTGACCGATCTGACCAGGGCCCCAGCTTTCTCCAGGGTCACAATCCAGACTGATCACTGGGTCCCATAAGCTTTTGCTAGAACAGCATTTAACTCTTCAAGCATACCAAGTTTTTCCCATACATGCTGTTCCTTCTGCCAGGACCCTCATCTCTCCACAGGCAAAGAACCTTACAGCACAGGGTGAGGAACTTGGACCCGGGAGCCCAATGGCCAGGCATAACTTGGCTCTGCCACTAAGAGGCTGTGTGAGGCCATATGCCTCAGTGTCCCCCAGGACAACAGGCACAATTAGCCCCCATTTAACAGGATGAAATGATCTAGATAAATCATCATACATGATGAATGAGTTTTAACCAAAGCTCAGGTGAGAATGACAAAAGCTTCCAGTGAGTGCATCAATGTCACCAGATTCCACAAATTATGCAAAACTTCACTTAAAAAAATGAGCATTACCCCCAAATAAACAAGTGATCTCAAACCTGTATTAATAACACGATCCTATGTATAAAATAACATAGGAAAATGCGCACATACGCCTCATGTTATTAATGCAAGCTGACTTCCCTCTTTACTTATCTGCATTCCCTACTCTCCCACCCTGCCCTCACCCACATTCACCTCCTCAGGCTGTGACATACCTTGTAAGACACCTTCACCACAGAGGGGGCCCACTTGTCAAATTCGTACGCCCAGTTTGACAGTGTTCTGACAGAAACAAGGAAGGAACAGTCAGGTTCGAGTTCAGTCAACAACAGCTCACTGTTCACACCAATGTCCACTGGGAAGTGAGGCCTACATGGTGGTGACCCTCAGAGCTGGCAGAGTAACTGACTGTCTCCAACGGCGGCCAAACGAGGGAAGGAGCAAAAGGTGCCCTGGTGGGAGGAACAGGGACACACACAAAGGTGTGTGTGTGTGTGTGTGTGTGTGTGTGTGTGTGTGGGGTGTTATAGGGACAGAGAGGGGCCTGAGTCACGCTAGGCTGAAGCCAGGAGGCTGGAGTGGGCTGTACCCATGGTGGGACCTCATAGACCAGTCAGTCTTCTGTCACTACTGTGGGGTCACAGCCCCCCGTGAGAATCAGCCATGTGCTGCAGACCTACTGCCAAAAAAAACAGACAGACTCATAGTGCTTCGTTTCAGGTTCAGAACCGTGCTATGCTATGGAGGCCTGGGGGAACAGGAGACACCACCTGTATCTTTATGCCACTTTGAAATGAAGATGGCAGCCACTGGGAGCTCCTGCCCCGTAAGAAACAGAATGAAGACGGTGAGCAGGTGAGGCCAAACTGGGCTCAGGCAGAGGACTGAGTGGGAACAGGGTGGGAGGGAGAACTTGGGCTGCTCCTCCTCAGGATGAGCAAGGCCAAGAAGGGTGGGGAGAGACAAGCAGTGACTGGAGGTGTGGGTGGGCAGAAGGCTGGTGAGGAGGCATACATCACTCAGGAGAGGGTGATGACAACAATAAAGCCAAGTTCACGAGGCGGCGAATTCCCAGAGAGATAGTGGGACACAAATTTTTGGTGGGGGAGGGAACCCACTCAAAAAGTCTAAACTGGGTGGTTTGTAAAGACAGAACTCAAAGGCTGAGTGGTAGACTGCTCATGGTTCGTCCAGCTTTTCCCTTCAAGAAGCTTCAGGAGGGTGCTGCTGTCTCTACCTTGAATCCACAGCTCCCAAGCTTCCTAGCAGCTGGGGCCAACCAGGTGCTCACAGTCAGGGCCAATGAGAAGGAAGCTTAAGTTGCTGGGGTGAAAGCCAGGGAAGTTCTTGAAAGAGGGTGGGGAGCAGGGAGACTCAGCTACCATATGCTCCTGGTGTCCTTTGCCCTGCCCACTATGTTGGGAACTGAGATATGATGATGGAGGCAGTGCAACCATCTTGCAACCATGAGGCAAGAAGCCTGATAGTGGAAGTCACACGCTAAGGGTGACTGAGCAGAAAACTGTAGGAGCCAGGGGCTGTGATGGCATCTTAAAGCCACTGGGCCTCCTCAGAAGGCCTGGCTGTGGACGTCCCCTTATGAGGATCAGCAAGATCACCCCAGTCTAGTCCCTGAAGTCTGGCTTCTATTGCAGGGAGCAATAGGGGACAGCTTGAGAGAAGCAGCAAGCTGAAGCCTCAGATGTGGGTGCATGAGCAGCAGGAAGTAGAGCCAAGAGTCAGGAGGGGGGCTGAGGACCTAGATGGAAGACAGGGGTCAAGAGCGGGGCAGGATAAGCAAACTCATGGTGGACAGCTGCACACCCCAACCAGTGGAGGGGACAGCTGTATGCTCAAAGTCTAAAAACATTCTCTAGGGCATGGAGGAAATGACATTTGACAGACTGGACCCTTGTCTTGGTGGGACATGGGTGTAAAAGGCTGAAGAGGAACACATGGCATAACCTCAGTGAAGGGAATGAGGGAAAGGAGCTCACTTAAATGACCTTGGGAAAAGTGTTTTAACTGGAAACTAAGCCTAAAGATGAAAGGAATTGCATCTAAACATAATAAATACTCTAGTTGGTAAAGTTGGTTCTCACAGGTTAATTATTCTGAAAGTGCTGTATATGTGTACACTGGGAAAGAACAAGGGGAAAGCCCTAGAATGAACTGTGGGGTCCTAGCTGAGAGTCGGAGAAAACAGTATGACCATGTGTTTAACTTAATAAAGATCAGATGAGACAGTGGCGATGTTAGATAGGTGTGTATAAAGCTTAGCACACATACGCTATTTCCTAGTGCTGTTCGCTCAGAGGACCTAGGAGGACATCCCAAAAGCAAAGGGCACACCCAGCACCCACAACTCGGTTTCCAACTCCATTCGCTAACAAGACAAACCAGGCTGATTCTAGGCCTGGGGCGGGAAATGTACAAGTTGGGCTTGGAGCCTCTTTGGGTGCCAAAAAGCAAAGAAGAGCTCAAAACACCCTACAGTGACCGGGACATGTTAAAGGGACACAGAAGCCAATGGAAAGAGCTCCTGATGGCAACAGCTGGACCGATTTGAGCAACAAAACAGATAAACTAGTATTGGGACTATAGCCCAAAGTATAAAATAAATATCTGTGAATCCATGCTGATAAAAATAACTGAATAAATTAACCACGGGGAGACAAAAAATCTTCTGTACAGAATTCCAAATAATTTATGTATCTATTTCCCCTCAAGGAGATAGAGCTTAACTGCCCACTGCTCGTGTATGAACGTAATGGCTGTTTTCCCAGAATACAGTATGGGGGGCGGGGGGAGAGACTTCACAGCAGAGAGAGCTGACAAACACTACCTCAGCCAGGTGATCAAGGTCCACATCAACAGTGAGAAGTCACACTGACAGTAACTGCTTCTGATATGATGTGATGAGAGGCACACTTCACCTCTAGCCTTCCACCCCCAAACCCATTATCCCACGTTAAGGACAAGAAAATCACTAGACAGACCCGGACTGAGGAACACCTTACAAAATTCCTGGGCAGTCCTCCTTAAAACCATCAAGGTCATTTAAAATATGGACACATATTTTAGGACATATATCTGAAGAATGGTCACAGACCCGTGAAGGCTAAGGAGACGTGATGACTAAAGGTAATATAGGATCCTAAAATAGAAATTGGACATTAGGGAAAAAAACCATTGAAATCCAAACAAAGTCTGGAGTTCAGTGAATAGTAATGTGCCAGGGCTGGTTCCCGAGTTGTGACAAATATAACAGTCATATAAGAAGTTATCAACACCAGGGGAAATTGAAGGGAGGATATCCGGGACCTCTCTGTAGTATCTTCACAACTTTTACACAAATCTGGAAGTATTGGGCCAGTAGAGTGGCTCAGTTGGTTAAGACTGTGAGCTCTCACAGCCAGCCGAGTGGTGCATCGGTTAAGAGTTGGCTTGGGACGCCAGCTCTGAGAAGCAGAGCCCCGGTTCGGATCCCACATGAGGGCCAGTGATGCTGCACCCTCTAAAGTTAAGATGTAAACAATAGCTCAACCTGGAGCTGGGCTGCCATGAGGTGACTGTGACAGCGTAGGCTGCACGGGGCTGGTGTGCACTTTCGTGATCTGCTGTGAGCCGCTGTCCAATGGCCGGCGAGCGACTGCCTCACCCAGTAAGAGCGCAATGATAATACCAACATGGGCCAGTGAAGCAATGTCCTCCACGACTAGACTGAAGAACAAAAGGACAGTAACTTGTCTGTTCCCCTCCCCCAATTCCCCAATAAAATGTTAAAAAAAAAAAAATACTGTGAGCTCTGAGTAACAGGGACACTGGTTTGACTCCCACATGGGCCAGTGAGCTGCTCCCGAGCTGAGCTGCCACTGAGCTGCCAACAGGTGGCATGATGGCTCAGCCGGTGAGAGCACGTTCTCCTAACAACATGGATGCCTGTTCGACTCCCACATGAGATGGTGGGCTATGCCCACCCACAACTAAGATTCAACAGGGCACCTTGAGCTGAGTGGCCGCAAGCTGCCAACGGGCAGCTGTATGGCGACTGGACCTGGAGCTGAGCTAGCTGTGCCCTGCACAACTAAGACTGAAAGACAACTACTGGCTGGTCTCCTTCCCCAATTCCCCAACACTGGTCCCCTTCCCAAATTCCCCAATAAAACCTTAAAAATAAATAAATACGTAAATAAAATAAAATAAAATAAAATTTATTCATGTAAAACAACAACCACAATATAATGACAGGGACATAGTAAAACCCACTGGAAGGGTCTCCCAAGGCCAAATCTGTGACAATTTAAGGAACAAAATAAATAATGATAGTGTCCATTCTGGGTTCTAATAATGACAATAGCCCACTGTAATATAAAGAATTACACGAATAAATAGATAAATGGGGGAGAAGAGGCAGTTCTTCCTTACAGAGGAATTGCCGCACACGTGGAAGGAATGATGGAAAGAGAAATCCACTGTTTGGCACCTCCTGCAGTAACAAAAATAATTTCAGGTGAGACTCATCTGACAGATGCTGAAATCATTAGGACAGTGTGATGAGAAATGGGGTATTTACATGGCTTCTAAGTGCCTTCCCACAAGATACTTAGCAATTACAATGGAAAACCCTTACGGTTACGTTGGGAAAACCAGCAGGCACCACATAACCCTCTCCTATGATGGAGTCCCTCAGCATCTCATGCCTCCTGACAAGAGGCCCCCAAAAGGGCACAGCATCCCTCCTGGCAAATTCTCACCAGTTTCAGAAATAGGCACATCACACAAACACCAACTGAGGGACAGTCTACCAAATTCCTGACCAGGATTCCAATGTCAGGATCATTAAGGACAAAGATAAACTGGGGAACTGTCAGAAATGCAACAACAAAAAGCGAAGTGGGATTCTGGACCAGAAAAAGGTTATTAATGGAGAAACAGAATCAGGTCTCTAGATTCATTAACAGTTTTAAATCACTGCTTTCTGCCTGGTGCTGATAACTGTCCTAGAGTTAAGATTTGAGAGGCTGGGTGAAAGTTGTATAGGAATTCTTTAACGGTCTTTGCAATTATTGTGAGTCTGAAATCATTTCAAAATGAAAAGTTAAAAACGAAAAACCCAGCCTGCAAAACAGCACACTGGAGAGAGCTATCCCAATGAAGATGAAGTCACATCTCAGGGGAACAGAGAGAGGCACTTCGGTGCCTGCAGGGACCGGAGACAGTGCACAGGCAAGTGCAGGGGGAAGCTGAGAAGCAAAGTTGGGTTTGATCATGAGGTAGAAGCAGGCAACGCCTTCTGCCAATCTGGGACTTACTACTGCAAGAAAACAGTTCTCTCCACGAAGCCTGACAAGGTAGCCCATTTTATACCACCATGAAGAAGGGAAGGCAGAAAGAAGAAATGAATGTCTCCAAGTTAAATTCTGGGAGGGTTCTGGGGCTCCCCAGCTGTGGGTGTGTGGCTGGAGGCCTGGCTGTCTTAAAAACAGGAGGACATGAGCACTTGGCTTTCTCACTCTTCCCTTCATTTGCAGGTCTGATGGGGTCCCCACTGAGCACTGGGCCAAAGTTAAGGGGGTTCCCGTCCAGGGCCAGGCCAAGTGCACACAGAAGCCTGGCCATATCAGAGCAGACCATCCCCAGGCCCGACATGTGACCTGAGCTGGGTCAATGAGAAGGGGCCCTGGGACTTCTGGAAACACTCGGGGCAAGTGAGATGTTCTGTGGCACTGGCTGAGTTGGCAAGAAGGCTGCCTAGAGTGGCCAGCGGAATCTGGGATGTGGAGGGATATCTGCTGGGAAGAAGAGGCCAGCAACACAAAGAACTGGTGAGTGAGAGCCTCTTTGGGATGCTGTTTGGGTACCCAAGCCCTGTCACACATAAGAATTTGTGATGCCTGGGCTGGGCAGAGATGTGACTGACAGGGTTCCAATGCCACCACTAGGGAGTGGAAACTGTATTTACTCAAACAGCTCCACTCCACTCTTTTAGCAGAAGGATCCTCAGGTCCTGTGACTCCCTTGTATGGGATTTGCTGGTTGCTGGTCTGTAGGCTTGAAGGGAACCCTAAGGATATCCTGTGAGAGCTCCCCTGATTGAGACAATGGAAGGACACTGTCACCTACCCCTTAAAACCAAAGGCAGGCTGTTATGGGCTGAGTTGTGTCTTCCTAATCTCCATATATTGAAGTCCTCACCCTGAGGACCTCAGAACGTGACTGTATTTGAAGAGAGGGTTTCTAAAGAGATAGTGAAGTTACATTTAGGTCATTAGGGTGGACTCTAATCCAGTGACTGGTTTCCTATTCCAGATAACACACAGAGAAGACCATGTGAGACATGGGGAGAAGATGGACAACTGCAAGGCTGAGAGAGAGGCCTCAAAAGAAACCAACCCTGCTGATACCCTGTTGGTCGGACTTATGGTCCCCTGGAAAATAATGCCTGTTGTTGAAGCCACCACCAGGCTGTGGTACTTGATTGGGGCAGCTCGAGCAAACTGACACACAGGTGTGTGAGTGAAGGCTGGGGTGCCACTGACACTGGGCAGTGGGGCCTCCAGGAGTGGACACACTTACGAGAGAGGTACAATGATGAGGAAGGGCCCATTGATGCGCTTGTGCTCCATGAGGTATGTGATGAGCGCGATGGTCTGGATGGTCTTCCCCAGGCCCATCTCGTCAGCCAGGATGCCGTTCAGGTTGTTATTATAAAGGGACACCAGCCACTCCAAGCCCTTAATCTGCAAGGAGACAGCCAGCACTGAAACCCCAGTCTGTTTTGAGCGCA
This sequence comes from Aselliscus stoliczkanus, assembly GCA_033961575.1. Taxonomy (NCBI): domain Eukaryota; kingdom Metazoa; phylum Chordata; class Mammalia; order Chiroptera; family Hipposideridae; genus Aselliscus; species Aselliscus stoliczkanus. Next base: position 9,106,845 of record CM066735.1, on the reverse strand, counting down.
TTCCCTGCGTTTCAAAGACTCGAGCACATCAGCCACCAACCACCCAAAGCCATCTTTAGTTGGTATATTGCTCTGAATCACCTTGCTCCTTTTTTCCTTAGCCTCATCCTCAGCAATCATTCCTGTCAAATCACCGGGTTGCTGTGTTAATAATATATGTACAGTATGTAAAATTTCTTCTTCAGGTACACATCTGAATGGCTAAGTTTTTATCTGTTACAACACCCATCTGTCACTGACTGACGAAACAATGCAGCGCTATGTGACAAACCTGCCCATAACCATGTGACACTCGATTCAGGAGAGCATGAGGGCTTCAGGGGAACCTGCTGAAGAATTCACCACTGGGCCAACAACTGCCTAACCATCATGTCAACACTAACTGAGAGTTTTCCAAAGCTTGTGAGCTTTCTGCAATATAGGCGATTAAAGCAAAGACAGTTTTCAAATTGAATATGTTATGAAGGAAAACTGGAAATTTTCTAACAGATTAAGTTACTTTTGGCCAAGTTCTGATTCCTTTGATTATACTGGTTACTGGAAATTTCCACTGGTCACCGGTTTTGCTTCTTTGAAACTTGATACTGGCATAGAGGTTCTGAGAGGTTTCAAGAAAAGTTGGGGTTCAGGGGTCACAACCAAATAGAAAATTAGGGAGACATGTTCTTTGGCTGGGGATAAACCAGATGCCTCTCGGGAGCTCAGAGATAAGCTTGGGATGTGGTGACACAGAAAAAGAAACTACCATGAGCAGCTCCAATTCTTGGCTGCTCTAGGCCAGGCCTGACAAAGAGCATTACCTCACCATCACTGAAGGAAGGAAGGGGCTGAGTCCAGGGCTGCTGGCTCCTGACATCTAAGCTCTCACTCTTCACTGTCACACTGCACAGAGCTCCAGGGAACATGGAACAAGCACTTGTGTGCCCATACCTCGGTCCCATCCTGGTTTGACCTTTCCAGAGATGTGTGATTTTTTAGGAATCACTGCACCTCTCTGTTCCGCATTTGCCCCCCACCCTATAAAATGCAGAGGATGAAAATCCCTTTTTCACAGTTGTTGGGGATTCAGAAGCTAACACACTATCAGCCTGCCCAGCAGGCAGATCAAGCATCCAGCAGATACTGATATACTGCACCATTTCACTTCCTCTTGGTGGCTAATCTAACAGATCGTGTTTCTGCTTTACAGATGGGGAACTAAAGCGTAGAGGGAAAGAGCGAAGTGCCCCAAGACAAATAGTGGAACATCAACTTGGGTCTTGCCTGATTTCAGCAGCCTCCCACAATCTGAGAACTCATCTGTAGAGACCACTATGTGGGCCTGGCCGCCTCCTACTCTCCTGCCTCACCTGGTACTGTTTGAGGACGCCATTGACCATAAGCGCTGACTGCTTATCCACTCTCTCAGTGACGGCGTGCGCCACAGCATAATAGGACTGCAGGCCACGAGCGAGGGCCTGGGACACGCCGTATTCATCATCAACATCTTGCTTGGCATTCCTGGAAGCGAACAGAAGCAATGTATGAAGACACACATCGCTATCTGGGACAATGTACTTCTGATAGAAGACTCTGGAACAGCCCTTTCTGTCTGATAGCCATGACCCTCTGAGCCTTAAGATAAATAAAAGTGTAGCTAGACAGTCAGGAGAGGCAAGGCAACAAGTACCAACCCAGGGGAGGGAGGGAGATGCTAAGACTGAACTCCTGTTTGTAGTTCCACATTGGCTGCTGGCTGGAGGGTGGTGAGTGCTATCCAGGGAGAAACTGGGATTCTAATGGTCCTGCCTGTCCACGCTGTGGAAAGCTGGTGGAGTAGGAGTGTGTATAGGGGTGCCTTACTCAATGATGTGCCGGGCGTCAACCTCAGAGACATCATCACTGTCTGGATCTGGAATCTTCTTCTTCTCCTCCACAGGCAGAGTGGGAGGCTGCGCTGGCTGTGGCTGCTCCTCCTCCTCCTCCTACCAACAGATGAGCCTGTGTCACTTCAGGTCACCCCACAGGGACAGGCATAGGACTCCCGAGGGAAATCACACTTTTGGAAGCAAGTGTTTTCACAACCCTTTCGCCCTTTTCTTATCTCAGAATGTGTCATGACTCTTCTTCTTTACATCTTCGTTTAATTGCTCAGTATATTATTTTTAGTATTCCAAGCACAGAGTCCAGACATTTCTTTTTAAGGCTATCTCAGGGTATTTTGTACTTTTGTTATTAATAATAGATTCCTTATGTTCCCCCTGCCTTCATTAAACAATATATACTACACATTTATTCCTTGCCTAACTCACTCAAGCAATTTTTCACTTGAATCTCATGGATCTTTCTAAATATTAAACATTTCATAGCCGATTTTCAACATTTATTGCTCTTGATTTACTTTCAGCTTTATGAATATGGCTAAAACACCTAAAATTGTCAAATAATACTGGTAATAACAGGCATCCTAGTTTACAGAGGTTTCCTATAAACATGTAAATTAAGGATGAGTGTTGTGTTTCGTTAAAGTGATTTTTCAGCATTTACTGAGTAGACACTAAAGGGATTTTGGATGACATGTTGATAAAAGACACATGAATACATTTCCCAATATTAAACCATCCGGCATAAATTATATACAAAATCCCAGCAGATTATTTTCTTTATGTATAATGGAACTGCTATAAAACTAAAAAACGTGTATTTGTAATTAATCAAAATTCAGTGGGATTTCCCTTGGGGCATGCAAAATGATTTCATAAATCATTTGGAATAATGAACAGGTGATAATAGCACAAACGTTTTGTCCCCCCTCCCCACATAACTGGTACAGACTTATGGTAACTTATGTTACCACATCTGAAATTAAAATAGCGGTGAGACTTCTGGCTAAGTCTGAGTGAGGTGGTCAGCAAATTCTCTCCTCAAAAAGCGACTTTAGGGTTGGACAAAACTGGCAAAAGCAATCATTTCAGAGCTCTAGGAGATTGAGACATATTAATGTTTGAAAAACCACTGACCTATGGGTAAGAAGAATGGGAATTTGTAGTGTTCGTACTTGGGATTGCTTCCATCTCTCCTCCCTCACAGCTCCATCATGAAGGTTCTGCCAGGGTAGGTAGGCTGTGAGTGAGGACTGGCAGCTAAGGCTGATGGGGGACTTAGTCATTTTGTGGCAGTGGGCATTGCCAATTCCAGCAGCACTGTCAGTGGAGGTGAGGTTCTCAGCCATCACTGGGAAAGCATATTACTGTCTGAGGCAGTGACTATGTGCTGAGGAAATGAGAAAGGGCCTGGCAGAAAGTAAAAGCCAGGGCAGACTAAAAAATGGCCTAAATTTGAAACGTGTTTCCCCTATACACAACTAACCCACTGGCAGGAGACAGAAGCCTTACTGGCTGGCTGGCTCTAGGTGTTTGAGCACAATCTCTGCCCAATCATTGGATGACTACTAAGTTATGAAGAAACACGGCTAACTTCTTGGGAGTCAGGATTAAAAATAAAAATGAGAATAGGGCCAGCCGAGTGGCGCAGTAGTTAAGCGCTGGCTTCGGAAGCCCGCGGCCCCGGTTCAGGTCCCACATATGAGGGCCAGTGACACAGCCCTAAAAAAAAAAAAAAAATGAGAATAAAACCCAAACAATAAATTGAGCAGAGATACCAAAGGAGGCATACACCATAGGAGAAACAATTCCATAGATTTAGCCCAGGTAAATTACTAAACAAGCAAACAAACAATACGACCAAAACAATCCCCGCTAGGGGTGAAGTCAGGATTTAGAGGGCTCCTCCTAATCATTACGATTCCAGCTCCTCCTAATCATTACGATTCCAGCAAAAAGGAGGAAAGTGTGGTAAGCATTCAGGAACAAAACAATTGAACCAGTATTTATTTCCAGATGTTGGACTTAGCATACAATCTTTGAAACAACTATTATTTTAAATATGTTAAAAACTAATGTAAACATGTGCAAAGAACTAAAGGAAACAATGAATCAACAAATACAGAATCTCAATAGAAGACAGAAACAATAAACTCTCCAAATTTCACAGAAAGAATGAAACTACCCAGTTAAGAAGCTGTGGGGCCAGCCAAGTGGCGCGGTGGTTAAGCGCTGGCTTGGGAAGCCAGCGGCCCCGGTTCGGTCCCACATGTGAGGGCCAGTGACACTGCTCTCAAAAAAAAAAAGAAGCTGAACACCAAGGAAAAGAAATACAAAGAGAGGGTTTACAAACTGCTAAAAGACAAAGACAAATAGAAAATCCTGAAAGCAAGAAAGATGAAAATGAATCATGAAGTACAGAGGAACTTCAACACAATTAGTGGCTAAATTCTCATCTGAAACAAGAGGCCAGGAAGTAGTGAAATGACATATTCAAAAAGAAAGAGACTGTCAACAAAGAATTCTATAGCTTGCTAAACTATTTTTCCAAAATGAAAGCTACAAAAATATCTTCCCAGGGCCAGCCGAGTGGCGCATTGGTTAAGAGCTGGTTTTGGGATGCCAGCGGCCCCGGTTTGGATCCCACATATGAGGGCCAGTGACACTGCCCTCTATAGCTAACAACAGCTCCACCTGGAGCTGGGCTGTGGGAGCCCCGGCGACAGTGTAGGCTGCAGCGGGCTGCCATAGGCTACAGTGAGTGGCCGGCAGCCAGCCTGAGCGGCTGGCAGCCAGCCGTGAGCTGCCAATAGCCACGGTGAGCAACCATCCAGAGGCCGGCGACCGATCTGCCTCATCCGGGAAGAGCGCAATGACGATACCAACATGGGCCAGTGAAGCAACATTCTCCGCAACTAGCCTGAAGAACAAAAAGAACAGCAACTTGTCTGTTCCCCTTCCCCAATTCCTCAACGCTGTTCCCCTCCCCCAATTCCTCAATAAAATCTTTAAAAAAAAAAAAAAATCTAACCAGATAAAGACTGAGAGAATTATTGCTAGCAAATATGCCTTATAATAAATGCTATGGGCCAGCAGAGTGGCGTGGTGGCTAAGCGCTGGCTTGGGGAGCCAGTGGCCCCAGTTCGGGTACCACATATGAGGGCCAGTGACACCGCCCTCGAAAAAAAAAGAAGTCTTTAAGCTGAAAGGAAATGACAGCAGACAGAAACCTGAATCCACAAAGAGAAATAAAGAGTATCAGATATGGTAAATACATGGATCAATATAAAAGACTCTATAAATATATTTTTTCTTCTTCTCTATTAACACTTTGTAAGCGGGCATAAAAAGCTATATGACGAGTTCACTCATTTCCCGCAAAAAATGTGTTAACTTCTTTAGACTAAGTCTTGAGACTATATAAAGTATTAATTAGAAGACTGTATCATTGGGTTTATAACATATATAGATGTAATATATATGACAATAACAATACAATGGAAGAAGAGCGAAGAAGTTATACTGGAGCAAAATTTCTATATTTAACCAGAATGGAGTTATTATTTATCTTGAAGTATACTGTGATAAATCAATATGTATATTGTAATCCTCAGAGTAAGTATAAAGCAAATAACTAAAAAAAGTTAGTAACAATTGGAACCTTCAGAATAAAATGCTACACTAAAAAATAATCAACCCAAAAGAAGACTAGTAGAGGAACAGAGAAACAAAAAAAGACAAGAGACAAATAAAAAAATAGCAAAACAGCAAATGTAAACAAAAGCATATCAATAATAAAATTCATATGAACAGACAGGTTTAAAGTAAACTATAGTAAAGAAAAAATATATACCATGACAACAGTAACCATAAGAAAGGTGAAGTGACGACTATACTAATATCAATCAAAATACTTTAAAACAAGAAATATTATTACAGAGAAATATAGATATTTTATAATAAAATATTAAATACACCAGGAAGATATAAAAACTAATTATACCTATCAAGAAAGCATAAAAATACATGAAGCAAAAATTGACAGAGTTTAAAGGAAAAATAAATTCAACAAAAATAGATGGATGGGCTGGCAGAGTGGTGCGGTGGTTAAGCGCTGGCTTAGGAAGCCAGCGGCCCCGGTTCGGTCCCACATGTGAGGGCCAGTGACAACGCCCTCAAAAAAAAAAAAAAAAAAAAATAGGTGGAGATTTTACTAATTCATTCTCAACAACTTATAGAACTAGACAAAAATCAGCACAAATATATATGACCTGAACAATACTATCCACTAGCTCAACTACCATATATAGAGCACTCCACCCAAAGACTAAAGAATCCGTTTTAGGTGAACATGAAACATTCTCTAGAATGCTAAGCCATAAAATAGTATTGATGAATTTAAAAGAATTAAAATCATACAAAGTGGGCCAGCCGAGTGGTTCAGTTGGTTAAGAGTTGGCTTGGGAGTGCAAGCTCTGAGCAGCAGGACCACTGGTTTGGTTCCCACATGGACAAGTGATGCTGCGCCCTCTACAGCTAAGATGGGGAACAACAGCTCGACCTGGAAATGGGCTGCCGTGAGTGGTCGGTGACGGCATAGGCTGCAGTGGGGCTGCAGTGAGCTACTGTGAGTGGCCGGCAGCCAGTGTGAGTGGCTGACAGCCAGTGAGAGCTGCCGTCAGTGGTTGTCCAATGGCCGGTGACCAACTGCCTCAGCCAGGAAAAGCACAATGATCATAATAACAACATGGGCCAGTGAAGCAGCATCCTCCACAACTACACTGAAGAACAAAAGGACAGCAACTTGTCTGTTCCCCTTCCCTGACACCCCAACGCTGTTGTCCTCCCCAATTCCCCAATAAAATCTTTAAAAAAAAAAAAGGGGCCTGCTGAGTGCTATGTTGGTTAAGAACTGGCTTAGGACGCCAGCGACCCTAGTTCGGATCCCACATATGAGGGCCAGTGACACTGCCTTCTACAGCTAAGATGGTGAACAACAGCTCCACCTGGAGCTGGGCTGCTGTGAGTCCCTGGGACGGCATAGCTGCAGTCCCTGCTGTAGTGGGATGCCATAGGCTACAGTGAGTGGCTGGCAGCCAGAGTGAGCTGCCAAGAGCCGCTGTGAGCGGCCGTCCAGAGGCAGGCGACCGATCTGCCTCACCCAAGAAGAGCTCAATGATGATACCACTATTTTTTTTTTTGTTTGTTTGACGGCAGTGTCACTGGCCCTGATATGTGGGACCCGAACCAGGGCCGCTGGCTTCTCAAGCCAGCGCTTAACCACCGCACCACTCGGCCGGCCCTCAATGATGATACCAACATAGGCCAGTGAAGCAATGTCCTCCACAACTAGACAGAAGAACAAAAGAACAGAAACTTGTCTGTTCCCCTTCCCCAGTTCCCCAATGCTGTTCCCCTCCCCCAATTCCACAACTTAAAAAAAAAAAAAAAATCTAAATCATACAGAGTATCTTCTCCTATCACAAGAGAATTAGAAATCAAACACAGGAAAAAATCTGGGTAATTATCAAATGCTTAAAATTTAAGAACAAACTTCTAAATGACCCAAAGGTCAAAAAAAAAAAATCATTAGAGAAATTACAAAATATTTTGAACGGAATGAAAATAAAAACAACTTACCAAAATGTATAGACTGAAGCTTAAAAAGTGCTTAGAAGAAAATTTATAGCTTTAATCACTTACACATCAATAAATTTATAGCTTTAAGCACCTCGAATCAATAACACAAGCTTACAGCAATGAAAGAGATAATCACTATCGACTCCAGAGAAATATGATAAAGAACTAACTTCATAGCATGTAATATAACTTCATGCCAACAAATAACTAAGATGAATGGACAAATTCCTAGAAAGACACAAATTACTAAAACTGATTCAGAATAAAATCTGTAACAGCTAACTGAATTAGTAACTAGCCCAGATGACTTCACTGGTGAATTCTACCATATATTTTAAGATTAACACGAATTCTTCATAAACTCTTCCAGATACTAGAGGTGAAGGGAACATTTTCCATCCACTCTATATGAGGCAAATGTTAACCTAATATCAAAGCCATACAAAAATATCACAAGAAAACTAAAGACCAATACCCCTCTAATGAATATAGACTGAATATAGAAAAAGTCCTCAACAAAATATTAGCAACACTGTGTGATGCACAAAAAAGATCGTACACCAGGACAAAGAAGAACTTGTTCCAGAAATGCAAGGTTGGTTTAATATCCAAAATTAATTTATATAATGAAGCATATTATTAAAAGGCAAAAACCAATCAAGTTAACAGACAAAGTATGAGACAAAATCTAGCCTGTTCATGATAAAAAACTCTCAATAAACTAGGATTAGAAGAAAATTTACTTAATCTGAATTCACAGATGCTCTTAAGCATCTGTGAAAAACCAACAGCTCTTACCTATCAGCACGGATAGACTAAATGCATTACCCCTAAGTTTGGAAACAAAGCAAGGACGTCTGCTCTTGACATTTCTATTCAACATTGCACTGAAGAATCCAGCCAGTGCAATAAGGCAAGAAAAAAGAAGTTAAAGGCACACAGATAGGAAGGGAAGTAGTAAAATTACCATGATTTACAGTAACATGATCCTGTATGTGAAAATCATAAAGAATCTACAGGGCCGGCCGAGTGGCGCATTGGTTAAGCGCTGGTTTTGGGATGCCAGCAGCCCCGGTTCGGATCCCACGTGAGGGCCAGTGACACTGCCCTCTATAGCTAACAACAGCTCCACCTGGAGCTGGGCTGTGCGAGCCCCGGTGATGGTGTGGGCTGCAGCCCCTGCTGCAGTGGGCTGCCATAGGCTACAGTGAGTGGCCCACAGCCAGCGTGAGCGGCTGGCAGCCAAGCGTGAGCTGCCAATAGCCGCGATGAGCGACATCCAGAGGCTGCGACCGATCTGCCTCATCCGGGAAGAGCGCAATGACGATACCAACAGTGAAGCAACATCCTCTGCAACTAAACTGAAGAACGAAAAGACAGCAACTTGTCTGTTCCCCTTCCCCGATTCCCCAACGCTGTTCCCCTCCGCCAATTCCCCAATAAAATCTTTAAAAAAAAAAAAAAAAAAAGAATCTACAAAAAACAAAAATCAAACTATCAGAACTAACAATATAAGTTTAGAAAATTATTAGGATAACATATCAATATTTTTAAAAATCAATATAAAAATTGTATTTCCATATTAGTAGCAACAAAATATCCAAAAGTAAAATTAAGAAAATTCTATTAATAACAGCATCAAAAGGAATAAAATATTTAAGAATTTAATAAAAATGTAAAAACTATACTCTGAAAACTGCAAAACACCACTCAGAGAAATTAAAGATTAACAAAATAAATGAGAAACATTCCATGTTCATGTATTGGAAGACTAAATATTGTTAAGTTGTGATTTTCCCCAAATTAGTATATAGATTCAACTCAAAGCTAATAAAAATCACAACAAGCATTTTTGTTGTAACTGATAAGCTGACACGAAACTTTATATAGGAATGCAAAGGATCTAGAATAGACAATAAAAGCAATAAAGTTAGAGATATAATACTACCTGGTTTCAAAACAAATTAGAAGTTACAATAATCAAGATACAGTGGTACTGGCACAAAGAGACACAGAGATCAACACAACAGAACTGAGTCAGAAACAAATCCTTAGACTTGTGGTCAACTGATATCCTACAAAAGTGCCAAGACTATTCAATCGGGGAGAGAATACTCTTTTCATCAAATGGTGCTTTGTAAAATGGATATCCATATGCAAAAAAAAAAATAAACTTAGATCTCTACCTCACAGATATCAACTCAACTATGACCCTAAATGCAAGTCATTAAATTGTAAAGTTTTTAAAAGAAAACACGGAATAAAAATCTTTGTGACTTCCAAGAGTTTTTATAGATACAACACAAAAAGCATAATTCATAAAAAAAAGATGAAAAACTGGATTTTACCAAAATTAAAAAATTTTGCATTTCAAAAGACATCTTCAACAACAACAACAAAAAGGCAAAGCCAAAGAAGATATTTACAAGTTATATCTGATCAGGGACATGTATCAAGAATACAAAGCCGGCTGGGCCGGCCAAGTGGCACAGTGGTTAAGCGCTGGCTTGGGAAGCCAGCAGCCCCGGTTTGGGTCCCACATATGAGGGCCAGTGACACTGTGCTCTACAGCTAAAATGGTGAACAACAGCTCCACCTGGAGCTGGGCTGCACGAGTCCCGGTGACAGTGTAGGCTGCAGCCCCTGCTGCAGTGGGCTGCCATAAGCTACACTGAGTGGCTGGCAGCCTGCGTGAGCGGCCGGCAGCTGAAGTGAGCTGCCAAGAGCCGCTGTGAGCTGCCAAGAGCCACTGTGAGCGGCCGTCCAGAGGCCGGTGACCAATCTGTCTCATCCAGGGAGAGCACAATGATAATACCAACATGGGCCAGTGAAGCGACATCCTCCACAACTAGAAAGAAGAACAAAAGGACAGCAACTTGTCTGTTCCTCTCCCCTGGTTCCCCAACGCTGTTCCCCTCCCCTAATTCCCCAATAAAAATCTTCCAAAAAAAAAAAAAAAAAAAAAGACTGCATAGGGCCGGCCAAGTGGCTTAATGGTAAGAATTGGCTGGGTAGCACAAGCTCTGGTAACAGGGCCACTGGTTCGAATCCCACATGGGGGCCAGTGACAGAGCACCCTCTACAGCTAAGATGGTAAAGAACAGCTTGACCTGGGACTGGGCTGCCATGAGTCACAGGCAACAGCGTAGGCTGCAGCAGGAGTGTGCTGCCATAAGCTGCCATGAGTGGCCGGCAGCCGGTGAGAGCTGTCATGAGCGGCTGTCCAAGGGCTGGCGACCGATCTGCCTCAGCGGGAAGAGCACAATGATCGCAATACTAACATGGTCCAGTGAAGCAGCATCCTCCACAACTAGACTGAAGAACAAAAGGACAGCAACTTGTCTGTTCTCCTTCCCTGGTTCCCCAACGCTGTGCTGTTCCCCTCCTCCAATTCCCCAATAAAAATCTTTTTAAAAAAAATGTGCAAAAGATTGGAGCAGACTTTCAGCAAAGAAGATTATATGAATGGTACATAAGCCTAAGATGTTGAACATCGTTAGTTGCTAGGAAAATACAAATCAAAACGACAATAAGTTACCAATACACACCCACTAAGACTACTATAATCAAAAGGGCAGATAATACCAAGTGTTGATAAGGATATGAAGAAACTGGAACCTGTGAACTGGTACAACCACTTTAGAAAACAGTCTGGCAGTTCCTTAAAAAGTTAAACATAAACTTACCATATGACCCAGCAATGCCACTCCTAGGTATCTACCCAAGAAAAATGAAAACATATGTCCACACATAGACATGTACTGAAATGTTCACAGCAACAGTATTCATAGTAGCAAAAAATGGAAACACAATTGCTGAACTGGTGAAAGGGTAAACAAAATGTGGTAGAGCTAAACAATGAAATATGACTCAGGAATAAAAAGAAATGAGCTCTTGATATACAGAACAACATGAATGAACTTCAAAAACATGCCAAGTGAAAGAAGCCAGACACAAAATACTACATGTCATGACTCCATTTACATGAAATATCCAGAAAAGGCAAATCTGTAGAGACAGAATCTACATCAGTGGTCTCTTGGGGCGGGAGGAGGGAGCAGGAACGAACTGAAAACTGACAGGAAGGAGTTTTTTGGGGTGACAGAAATGTTCTAAAGCTGGCATGTAGCGATAATTGTATGCGTACAACTCCATAAATTCACTAAAAATCATTGAATTATACACTTACTATGTGTGCATTTTATGGTGTGTAAATTATACATCCATAACACTGTTAAAAAATTATAACAAAATGCTATACTGGTCTAAGAATAATTAGCATGTTAAAAGAAACCAAACAGGTAATACTAAAAGGACTCTAGCGGATATAAATTCCAAATACACCATTTTTCAAAAATATCACAGGTCAATGAAGAAGGGATGGATTACATGGCATGCCAATTCACTTAGTACTACTAGGAAGGAGAAAAGTTAGAGCTACACCCCATATCTTATACCAATTAAATTCCAGATGACCTAAAGTGGTAAGAGGGAAGGGAGTGAAAACAGGACAAAGAGAAAGATATGTATAGGTGAACAAAAGCTGACTTCTGGATGAGGTAAATACATAAAGAGCACTTAAAATTTCAGTTGAAAAATACAACTTATTAGAAATAGGCAAAGGAAGCAAACCATTCAAAGAAGAAACCTAAAAGGTAACACCTAAAAGAATGGTTAACCTTAATAGCAATGAAGGAAATGCCTATTAAAATTTCCTTTTTAAAAACATACGGAGGTGGCAAAGCTTTTGAAGGCCCTTCAAAGCCTCTTAAGATGCTCCCCGCAGCGGAAGGGGGAGTGGAGCCTTGCTGGATGCTAGCTGGAGCACACACTGCCGGCAGCAGCTCTGTCCCTGGGCCCCCTGAGTTACCCCCCCAGGTAGGTGAGCCAAGGCAGCCAGAGGGGCGGGCTCTCAGCAGAGCTTCGTCAACCAGGGGAAACTAGAAACCACCTTAACACGGCATAATTAAATGATTTAGAGAATATGCACAAAGCCATTTATGTTTCCAAAGAGATTATAACAAGCAAATGTGTACATGATCTAATGCTCACAACTTCATACTGATGATTGGGGATGGGGGGACACTGTTGAGCACTTGAATGGTGGCTAGTATGCTCAAGGACATTAAATTCTACCTAATTTGATTAATTCAGTTTAAAATTAAAACAGTTATGTGTGGCTGGAGGCTACTGCATTAGACAGTGCATCTCTAAAGCACCAACCTTCCACCAAGACTGGGGCCTCGGCTGCCCTCTGCCCATCTCTTGTCCCCTATGATGCCCTGCCAGAGTAGGAAATGGTCACAGCATTCAGAGGTGACGAATGCACAGGGAGTAGAGGTCACCGCTAGCTAGTGAGTGCTAAGGGCCTTGGCAGCAGGAAGTGAATTCTTACCTCCTCCTCTTCTTCTGAGCCACTTTCTTCACTATCAGATCTTGGAGCTACTTCATACCTAAAAAAATATTAGTTTTAATAAAAATCTCCCCCAAACCAGCATGATTCACTTTCCTTAGCAAACTGGCTTGTTTCCAAACGCGAGCAAAATCACCCCCAGCTGCCAGCCAGCTCCCATGGAATGAGGCTGACTCAGGATCCTGGAACTTGCAGCTGGAACTTGAGGCCCAACTCACCCCGGGTTCATTTCAAGCCAAGCCTCCAGCTGCCCTGCTTTGGGTGCGTCCGTGCCTGTGAGGATCTTCCCGCTCTCCACGTGGATCACTTTCACAGGCAGGTCGCTCATCTGGCTGGTCTCATCCAAAGGCTGAAAAAGAGCATCCTGTGTGACTTTAAGTTCTGTGGTGTCCATACCTCAGGTGTTCACTAACCACGGCCAAGTGGGAAAATTGCCCTCCCAACTCCATGCCCAGAAAATGCCACACAAACGTGGCCAGTGGTTGTGAAAATGGGTTAACTGCATATTTATAATTCAGGAAAAAAATATAACCCATTGATGACAGCGGTTTCTTTGAGGTAATTGACATACATGTTTTCATTTTCAAACAATATATTCACAGTTCAAAACTCAAAAGAGTATAATAAAATGTGAATTCTCCCCACTCCTGTCCCTCAGCCTGACAGCTGCTCTCTTCATAGATGCCCACCAGTATCATTTTGTCATGCATCCTTCCAGGTCAATTCCAGGCATAAGAAACAAGGACCAGTTTCTCCCGTTTTTTACACAAATGACTGTACTATTCACATTCTCTGGCCCTTGATTTTCTTCCATCCATACTGTATTGTTACTTCGTTCTTTTTTGTTAAACAGATAACTGGAATATTTGAAAAATAAAACAACTAACTTCCTGTTAGCAACAAATATGGAATGCCTCAGTTTCTCATTTTCAGGTATCAACTTTGGATGAATATTTTCCCCTTCAAATTTCCTGGAGATATCTTTCAGGATCAGGATGAAGTTCTTAGTTTGCATTGTTAAAGGGAAAATTGGATACAACTAAATTGGACTAAAATTGGAGGCAGGAAGGCATGTAGAGAGAGCTCTCATGCCCTACCAGTCTATATCAATTACACCAAACAGGAAGAAAAGAAGTTAGTTACAGACCCCAACAGGAAGGAACCTACCTTGCACTCCCAAACAGGAAATGCATCTACTTTAGGACCCCAACAGAAAAGTTTTCCTCTTGCCCAGCAACAAGCCCAGCCAACTGAAACCCAGCTCGACCAATGAGAAACTGTCATCACCTGAACTTTTACTTTATTCCGGTGAATTTTCATTTTTCTCTTGCTGATGATCTCCTTGCCCCACCTTCGTTTTTATAAAAGCCTTCTATCTTGTATAATCCCTCAGGCTATCTCTCTGCTTGCTACCGTGTTTCCCCCAAATAAGACCTAACCGGAAAATAAGACCTAGCATGATTTTCAGGGTGCTCGTAATATAAGCCTTACTCCAAAATAAGCCCCAGTTAAGATCGTCAGTCAGACATGACTGTATTTGAATAAATGTAGATTTTTGTGCATGAATAAATGAAAAAAATGTGTCTTTTGGAGCAAAAATTAATATAAGACCCGGTCTTATTTTCGGGGAAACATGGTAGATGAGATCCTACCCAATAAACATTTAATGAAGCCAATTAAATCTTCAAATTTACTCAGTTATATTTTATTAACAGTATCTTCCAGGTACTTATAGCTCCCCCTCCTGCCTCCCAAGTGCTGCACTCACCATCAACACAACCCACACACTAGAGAAAGATTAGTCTCTGTGCACATTACAACAATATCACCCTCAAAGTGGCCCACCATCGGAGGTGACACCAACCCCTGCCACACAAACCCTCAGTGACTTTAATGGTGCTGGTGCCTGACCCTGCCCACCCTGAGCATTCTGATTCAAGTGCTCTGGGGTTTTATAAAAGCTCCCCAGGTGATTCAGATGTACAGCCAAAACTGAAAACCACTGGCTGGGAACAAGGACAATTCATAGCCATCTGTTACTAAACAAGAGGGAACAGCTGCAGTGACTACCCAACAGAATTCCCTGAACTCACGTTTCCCTTGAACATCCCAAACAGTCTTACAAAGACTGACTGTACTGTAGTAAAATACCAGCCCACATTTTCCCCTAAAAATTCAACATAACATTTTAAATAAAATCATGTGAAATAAATATGTATTCAAGTTAATCACTAGTCGCTACCTTCTAGGAAATGGCCCACAGGGAAAAGTGTTCATCTGATATGGACTGAATTGTGTTCCCCCAAATTCAAATGCAGAAGCCCCAACTTTCCAATGTGACTGTACTTGGAGATAGGCCCTTGGGGGTTGGGGTGGGAGAGTAGTTAGATTAGGTCATGAGGGGTGGGGCCTTTGTGATGGGATTAGTGTCCCTATAAGAAAAGACACCAGAGCTCACTCTCTCTCAACTTCATGTGAGGACACAGGGAGAAGGCAGCCGTCCATAGGCCAGGAAGAGAGCCCTCACCAGGAACCTACCTTGCTACACCCTGATCTTGGATTTCCAGTCTCTAGAAATGTGAGAACATAAATGTCTGTTATTTAACCCACCCAGGCTATGGTGCTATGGTGTTCTGTTAGGGCAGCCCAAGATAAGAAAGCATCAAAAGGTAACGTACAAGGAGGCTCATTACAACAATGTCCACAACAGGAAAAAAATGCCACAAGGAAAATAAACCAACAGGGGAGGAGGAAAAGAGCTACTCAGTGCAGAATCTTTGTAACAACTAAAAATGGGAAGAAACTTAAAGAGCTATCAGTCTGAATGATGCAATTGATTCTAATACAGCAACACAATAAATAAAAATAGAATTACTGGCTTGATATAGGAAGTGGCCCAAGATATTTGGCTAAGTGGGAAAAATCTAGCTAATGTCTAGATTAACCCAAATAGTCCCAAAACAAAACAAAGAGGATATAAGCATAAAGATTTCGAGAAGTACAGAGAAGATGTTATCCAGGGATCCACATGCGTGCCTGGGGGCTTCTACTTTTCATGTTATCGTTTAAATTTTTTCTACAAGAAATATGACATTTCAGTGATGTTAGAACGAATAAGGTAAGTGTCCATGAGCTAATGTGGAAAGATGTCTGAGATACAAGACTAGGGAGGAAAAAGAAAACCATCCAGTGGCTCAGGTACAGAAAAAAACAGAAGCAAACACTCCAATGGTTTTGGTCTGGGAAGTGGAATGAGAAGGGGTCAGGGGAGGCAGTATAAGAAATGCTTCTGATTTACACATCTCACTTGTATACATTTCCTTTTCAAATGAGTGCATTACAGTACAACGGCTGCCTTCAGGAGGCGGGAAGGAATGTGATGGAAAGATGGGCATGTGGGGACAGCACTTCTCTGAGTGGGTCACTTTGTAAGGCTATGGCTTCTGAAACAAGCTAGTGTTTCGCACACTAAATAAATCAACAATGAGTAAACAAAACCAACAAAGGTGGAGGAAACCACACCATTGGGGCACAAGGGGGAAACAAATCCAAGTAACTTTTGTACATAGTATTTGGAGCACAGACTCTCAGGAGGAAGATCTCCAAACAAAAACTGACCTCTAGCTAGGAGACTCCTTTTGCGGAGGGGGATGCGTTAGCAATTCTGAATGTACATCCTGCATATTCTAGGACTGAGCAAATAAGGAAACACATCGTGGCTAATGGAAGCCAGGTTTCCACTGTTTCAATATGGAAAGGGAGAAGGATAGAAATAACCCTGTGGTACTGGGTGAGGATTGCTGGTATCAGTGTGACCTCAGGTCTTTTATATAGCTAGCAATGCAAACGTGTAAGCACACATACACCCATGTCCTAGATCTATCCACTGAGAGGGCCTAGAAGCAACGACACCTCAAGAACAGTTGGCACTCTTAGATCTTGGTTTCTAAATATTTTTCTCTGAGAAAAGGAACCAGGGCTCCATGGAGAAATGGTTGACTCCAGAGCTTAGGCAGGAAAAGCAGGTGAGCCTGGACCATTCTGGTGTGCAAAGAAGTCGGGAAGCCCCCAAAGAATGATGGGGACATATCAAAAGGACACAGGAGCCAATCTGAAGCGGTTCCTACTGGCCCAAACTGGAATAATTTGAGCATACACAATGCCAGTGAAGGATTAAACTAAGTAAATCCATTAAACAAAATAAGAACCCAGGAATCAGCACCAGAAGCTGGCAAACTAAAGCCCATGGGCCAAATAGAAAAGATGAGAAAGCTTTTCCTTTCTACAGAAAGCCAACTACAAAACAGAAGGAATGATGGGGAAAATCACCATTCTTAACCATTGATGATAAAACTGACACACACAGAGGTAATCAATAGATGCTGAAACCAGTGGGTAAAAGTATGA
The DNA here is from genome assembly GCA_033961575.1 of Aselliscus stoliczkanus. NCBI lineage: Eukaryota > Metazoa > Chordata > Mammalia > Chiroptera > Hipposideridae > Aselliscus > Aselliscus stoliczkanus. Next base: position 9,089,523 of record CM066735.1, on the reverse strand, counting down.
GGAGTTACAACATGTGTACACATTCTCAAATATCTCCCCACAAGGCACTTAATAATTACAAAAGGAAAAGCAGTAACTTTACAGTGGACATTGCCTTGGCCGACACCAAGGGATCAAGGTCACCACCACCAGTGATGGAACAAATCTACGCCATATACTCTCAATGTGATGCACCAAGTACAGTGTCACTTCAGGGTCTTCCTGAGAAAACACGTAACCTGAATCTAATCACAAGGAAACATTAGTCACACCCAAACTGAGGGCCACTGTAAGAAATCTCTGGCCTGTGCTCTTCAGAAATGCCAAGGTCATAAAAGGCAAAGAAAAAGTGAGGAGCTGTTCAAGATCAAAGGAAACGAAGGGACCAACTCCGAGTACAGTGTATGACGGGTTTTCTGTTGCTGTGAAGGATACTGAGGGACAACTGGCAAAATCTTAATAAGGGCTGTGGATTAGATCATCATATAAAGTCCATATTCATTCCCGGTTTTTGATCATTGTACAGTTATGAAAAAGAATGACCCTGATTTTAGGAAATATACACTGAAACACACTGAAGTAAAGGGCCATCATGTTTACATGACTCTCAAATGGTTTAGGAAAAAAATGATATGTGAAATCGGAATGTGGGTAAAGAGTATGCAGGAATTCTCTGTAGTGATCTTACACCTGTCTTGTGAATCTAAAATTATGTTGAAGCAAAAACTAAAAAATAAATAACATGGCACATGAACAGAAAAAAGATCTACAAGAAAACACCCAATATTAATAACGTTTCCTCTGGGTAGTGGGATTGAGGAAGGGGTGGGATGGTGGCAGGGGACATACATGGATTCTTACCATTATCATATATAGCTTTTGTAGTTAAAAAAGGGGGGAAAAAAATAAAATTAGGGCCGGCCGAGTGGCGCATTGGTTAAGCGCTGGTTTTGGGATGCCAGCGGCCCCGGTTCGGATCCCACATGAGTGCCAATGACACTGCCCTCTACAGCTAACAACAGCTCCACCTGGAGCTGGGCTGTGCGAGCCCCGGTGATGGTGTGGGCTGCAGCCCCTGCTGCAGTGGGCTGCCATAGGCTACAGTGAGTGGCCCGCAGCCAGCGTGAGCAGCTGGCAGCCAAGCGTGAGCTGCCAATAGCCGCGGTGAGCGACATCCAGAGGCCAGCGACCGATCTGCCTCATCCAGGAAAAGAGCAATGACGATACCAACAGTGAAGCAACATCCTCCGCAACTAAACTGAAGAACAAGAAGACGGCAACTTGTCTGTTCCCCTTCCCCCGATTCCCCAACGCTGTTCCCCTCCACCAATTCCCCAATAAAATCTTTAAAAATAAATAAATAAATAAATAAAAAAATAAAATTAAAGGCTGAACAGACCTAAGCTCCAGGGCTGGGTTGGTATTTCCACGAAAAGAAACCCCTGGTTCCTCACCTCACCATCGGGTCCGATTGCAGGCGTCTGTCCTTCTGCGTTTTCTGCCTTCTGGAAGAAGTAAAGAGAGACAGTCACTCCCTAACAGGGGAGTCTGACTGAGGGAGGCAACGCATGCTCCGGTCCCACCAAAGGGCAGGCACACAGCCAGGCCCCAGCGCACCTTCTTTTTCTTCTTCTTCTTTTTCTCCTTGGCAACCTGGGCAGCCTTGTGCTGCCGCACCAGCTCCGTGAGGTTAGCCACATACTCGTCTGTCTGCTGCAAGAGGTAGGCCAAGCGCTTGTCCTTCTTCTGGTCGATGAGCTTGCGGTACCCTTCCTCATCTTCCGCCTGCAAAAGCGTGTGGTTATGGCTTCTGCTTGCGAGACACACTCATCCATTAGCACCCAAGGCAGGTGAACCGAAGTGAGAAGCCCACTAGGGTTTGTTAACCAGCAACCAGACCAGCATTTAGGGAGCACTTAGTCACACCTGGCAGGCACTGTGCTGTATGTACCACATATGTGCCTTTCACTTAACTGTCACCTCTCCTTTCAGTATTTCCCCAACTCCTGCCCAGTGCTAGGCCCTGGCGGACCTGCTGGACAGACATAATCCTGCCCAGAGCTGTTTAAAAAAGCCAACAGCAAGTTCTGTCCCCTCTGCCCACAAGCACGCCCCAAATCCAAACCCTTCTCTCCACCTGGTCCAAGCCACATCTCTCCCACAGACCCCTGAGGCAAACCCCTCCCAGCTTTCAAAGAACAATTTGGATCACATCACCCTCTAGTTACAGCCTCCCATGGCTCTCCTTCATGTTCAGAATTAAACCCAAAGCCCTCCCTATGGTTTGCAAGGCCCCTTGTGACCAGCCAGTGGGACTGACTCCACTCCTCCCCGGCACCATGCCATTCCAGGGGCTGCTTGCTGTGTTTTGCACTTGGCTTTTTCCCACCTTTGGTCCTTGACCATGGTTTCTCTATTGCTAGGACGTACTTCCTCCACATTTCCACATTTGTGGGTCATGCCCACCCTTCCTGTACCACCTTGTCAATTCCATCCTCATCCTGCTTCATTCCCTTCAGTGCACTTTCCACCACGCCAAACTATCTGTTGGTTTCCCTTGCGGATCTCTCTCCCTAGGGCTAGCGCCAGCCCCATGAAAGCAGAGTCTGTGTCCTGTCCTTACTACTGTGACTCCCATACACACCGTAATGCCTGTCAGTATCTGCCCAAAGAGAATGATCCAGGAATAGATGCTTAGACACAATGGGTGGGATGTGGGTTTCGGGTCACACCGTTAATGGCCCGAGAGGGGCTGCCACCTCCATTTTCTGGAGAACTGTGCAGCCAGCTAACCGACTGAAGTCATGCAGTTACAGCTGGTGTGACCAGGCAAAAGTCAGGCCAGTTCTTTCAGAAGAAACCCAAGCCCTTTCTTTCTCTCTGTCCCAGCTCTAACTCTGGGCAGTAAAAAGACACAGCATAACGCAGGGTGATAGATCTCTTGTCCCTGCAACACCCAGTACACACACAAAGGGACACGAAGTCACAAATGCAGAATCTTACCATGAGTCTCCGCATCCTCTCCTTCTCGATTCTTTCGTTCTCCTTCTTCTGTTCCCGCTCTGTATTGGCGTGGTATGTGGCCACTGCCTTCGTGAGTTTCTGAATTTTGCCAGTGACAGACCTGTGATATTCTTTGAAATCCTTGGCATGCTGAAGAATGCTGTTGAGGTATTCCTGCAGCGACAAACACAAGACAAGACTTTTCAACAGGAGTCACTGTCACACTTCAGCGAGACAAAATTTAAAGGCAGCTGGTTTAAAACCAAGAGGGTTTCAGAACAGTACTGTGACAATTTGCCTCTGAGGTTCGTATTCTCAGTGTGAGGATAAAACTCAGTGTGGGCAACTGTGATGAGAAGGGCCCTCTTTTCACACAACAGACAGGCAATCAGCCTTGCTGAGACAAGCTGGCATGAACACTAACTGCTTCAAAATGCACCCCCGCCGCCCTCCCAAGTTATTCCACTGTCAGAAATTTTAAGGAAATAGCAGAGATTGGCTGAAAAATTCAAGTAAAAGAATGCCTATCCCAGTGTTATTTTTAACACTAGAAAGTTGAGAGTACTCTAGATGTCTCCAAACGGAAACAGCTACATAAAAGTCTGGATGCTGGACACACTGAGATGGAATACAAGGCAGATGTTAAAAATCATGCTTCAGCAATACTTTAAATAAGTCAATGTATGTATACATGTTTAAAAGGCACAATTTAGCCGGCCGAGTGGCGCGGTGGTTAAGCGCTGGCTTGGGCAGACAGCGGCCCCGGTTCAGATCCCACATATGAGAGCCAGTGACACTGCCCTCAAAAAAAAAAAAAAAAAAAAAAAAAAGTTAGTCCTTAAAAGGCACAATTTCACATTTAATTACTATATGAATACAGAAACAATAAGGTTGGAATGATATACCCAAATGTTAGCAGCGACCTACACTCAGTGTTAACTTTTTGTTATTTTAAACAATACTAGTAATAGATGTTGATTGTAGGGAAATTTTTAGAAAATATAAATGAGTGAACAATAAACAGAATCAATCTAAATCCTATTTGAGTACAGATTTTGGTGTCCTTGACTGATCTTATAAAAACCTAACTTAGGGCTGGCTGAGTGGCGCATTGTTTAGGAGTTGGCTTGGGACGCCAATTCTGGGCAGCAGAGCCCCATTTGGATTCCACATGAGAGCCAGTGACACTGCTCCCTCCACAGCTAAAATGGCAAACAGCTTGACCTGGAGCTGGGCAGCCGTGAAGCGCCTGTGTAGGCTGCAGTGGGGCTGGGCAGCAGCTGGCGTGCGCTTTCGTGAGCTGCCATGAGCAGCAGTCCAACGGCCGGCGAGAGACTGCCTCACCTGGGAAGAGCGCAATGATAATACCAACATGGGCCAGTGAAGCAACGTCCTCCACAACTAGACTGAAGAACAAGAGGACAGCAACTTGTCTGTTCCGATTCCCCAGCACTGTTCCCCTCCCCCAATTCTCCAATAAAATCTTAACAAAAACAAAAACCCTAACTTACATCAGTCCCTCTTCTATTCAGGACTGCCCATGGCTGCTACCTCACTCAGAGCAATATCCCAGCTGTTCCCTCAGCCAAAGGCCCTGCATGCTCCAGCCATCCCTTCCCTGTCCTCCCCACCTTCCACTCTCCCCCTTGCTCTTTCCACTCTGGCTATACAGGGATCCTTGCTTTTCACAGAACACATGGGCACATTTCAGCCCCAAGGCCTTTGTACCTCCTCATCAGTCTGGAAAGCTCTTTGCCCACTTGGCTCCCTCCCTTGGGTCTCTGCTCAGAGCTCACCTTCTCAGATCAAACATTCCCAGCCTTCAGCTCCCCATCACCTTCCATCCCTGCTTCATGTTTTTTTACATCCTATCACCTCCCAACGTTGCATGCCCACTGGATTATGGCCCATCTTACCCTAACACTCAGTTCTGTCCACTAATAAATTCATTGTGCCTAGAATACTATTATGAACAGAAAAGAGAAACAGCATGTTCCGACACAAAACAAACAAGACTCAACAGTGTGTGGGGTGAGGACCCAAGTACACAGGTGGGCTGGCAGGGAAAAACGCACAACCGCTGGGGACCCACCTGGTGCTTCTGCCGGCGCTTGCGCTCTTGCTCGATCTTCTGCTGCTTCTCTAGCTTCTCGGTGATGCGGGCCTCGCGCAGGGACTGCCGCTTGCTGCGCTTGTAGGCCTTGGCGTTGAGGGCCGTCTCGAGGGCCGTGTCCCTCCTCATGCACACCACCACCTCCTGCCGCAGCTTCAGGAGGAAGAGGAGAAACTGGCAGTGGGCACCCCTTGGTCACGTCCACACAATATGTACAACTACACAGCGCAAGCTAGGCAGAACATTGCTGCTTCCACAAGGGTTCTTACGAAGTGCCATAAGCACAAATACGCGTGTGCAGGGTGTCTGGGAAGTGCCCAAGGGTGGACAAGCAGGAGACGGCTGCCTCTGGGCGCCCAGCAGCAGCTCTTACACCTGCAGGCCTCCAGCTTGGCCTTCTCTCAACCACATATAAACGTTTCTCATGGGTCATTCAAGAGTACAGCACCCTTAGATAATAGACCAATTTACATTTTCTGCTTCAACCTGGTAACTAGTGACTTAGGGAACACCTAATGTGCTACCACTGTGCAGATCGTGGAAAGGAGGGAACAGCAAGCTAACAAGTGTGGGTGGGCACTGCTGCTTTTACTGGTTGAGGTACACTTAACAACTGCCCAGCGAGCAATTATTTGAATCTAAGCATTAGTGTTGGAGAAAGGGCACTTTTCCTAAAGCAACGGGCCTACACCTGTGCCCACCTGCCTCTGGAAGTTCAGCAGCCTGAGGGCCTTGAGCTCAATAGTTGCTTTGGTTCGCAAATCCCCGGCCAGCGACCCGGGAAGGTTTTCAAGTTCCTGAATTCGGTGAGCAATACGAGCCTGCAGCCTGGGGGGCAAAAACAGAAAAAAGGACAGGCAATGAGAGGTCTGCTTACAAGGAGCCCACCTATGCCCTTTCTTTAAGCCAGAGCATCAGAAGAATCCATCTTTTTTTTTTAAGAAGATTTATATTGGGGAATTGGGGGAGAGGAACAGACAAGTTGCTGTCCCTTTGTTCTTCAGTTTGGTTGTGGAGGACGTCGCTTCACTGGCCCATGTTGGTATTATCATTGCGCTCTTCCCAGGTGAGGCCGTTGCTCGCCGGCCTTTGGATGGCTGCTCACGGGAGCTCACAAAAGTGCACGACAACTGCTGGCCAGCCCACTGCAGCCTACGCCCTCGCAAGTGACTCACGGCAGCCCAGCTCCAGGTCGAGCTGTGGTTCACCATCTTAACTATAGAGGGCGCGCAGCATCACTGGCCCGCATGTGGCATCCAAACCGGGGCCTTGCTGCTGAGAGCTGGCATCCCAAGCCACCTCTTAACCAATGCGCCACTCGGCTGGCCCAAGAATCCATCTTTTGAGGGAGGAAGATCAGCTGGTCATGTGGCAACAGATGGCTCAGAAAAGGATGGCAGCCACAGAGCACTCAGAGCCACAGCAAAGAGGAAAGAGGACAGGGTGAAGCAGGCTTATGCATTTCAGCGGCATGAGCCAGGCTCTCTCCCCCAGTCCTGGGAACTGACTTAGCCTGGGAGGCTCAGCGTCCTCATCTATAAACTGGGGAGATCCCTCAAAAGCATCACCACAGGCTGTCTGCAGTTCAGAGGGATAATCCCCTTACTCAGTCTTTCACACATATTTACTGAGTACCTACTGTGTGCCCACAGCCTTACCAGAAAGACGGCTATTAAGGAGTTAAAAAATTAAATATCTGTGGTAATTCTGGAGAGTGGTAAGTACCTTGAGGAGGGGGCCTCAGCAATGAAGCCTAAGTGAGCACTCGGAGTCATGCATTGCCTATGCAAAGACCCTAGGGCAGAAATGAGTCTAAATTGTTAAAGAAACAGTAATTGGAACAAGGAAAGTGGGGCTGGCGAGGACAGAGCATGGGGCAGGGGCTGAACAGAAAGGAATTTACTGGGTGGGTAAATGGAGCCAATAGCAGGTTTTAACCTAGGGAATAGATCTAACATTAAGTAAACTGTGAAAGGAGACTTCCAACTGCTGTGTGGGAAACGACTGCATAGGCAAGGGTGAGAGCAGAGAGGAAGTATAGACCAGGTGGCAGAGTTAACAGTGAGGGGTGGGCAACCATTCCTAGATAGGGGAGGGGAGCTGAGGATTCAGCAAGGGGACACGGGGATCAGGATGAGCAAGAGTCAAGGGGCTGCAGGGTCTGTGGTCTGATGAGCTGCAGGATGGTGGGTACATGGGATAGAGACAGGAGGGAAAAGCAGGGGATGTGAGGACATCTGTACAGGCCATCTTGAAGCCATCCAGATGAAGCTGGAGGGATGGGGGTGCCTGGGTACTGAGGCTGTAGCTCCAAGACATGTCACAGCTGGGTAGCACTCTAGATGGTCATTAGGCAAAGAATTACTGCTGTATTTGGGGATATACAGTGAATGAGGCACAGCCCCTTCCGAGTGTACATTCACCGAGGGAGGCCTGCTCTGTACAAGTTATAAATGCAATGGGGAAACGGGAAGTGTAAGGTGCTTGGGAAGTGAATCTCAAGACAACCCCAGCAGTGTGGGATGGAGTGTCATCTACCTACTGTGCTCCAGGCATCTCACATGGCGCCTGGCACTTAGGAGGCCTTGGCAAAGCGGCCAGCAACTAGTGACGTGTGAGAAGGATCCACTGCTGAGTTTGCAGGGTTGGGTTTTTTTTTTTTTTGAGTGTTGATGAACCAAAAGTTGGATACACTGTGTTGGCGAGGGGAGACAGGCACTTTCATTTTAACATACGAGTATATCCATATAATCTCTCAGGAGGGCAGTTTTGCAGCATCTACAAAATTTCTCTGTGCACACTCCCTATACCTCGGCAATGCCACTTTCAGGGACTTATTCTGACATTTGTGTACATGTGTGAAATGAGAAACAAACACAGTGTATGTACTACGGCACTGTCTTAATGACAGATTAGAAACAACCTAACATCCACTCAGCCAGGGCACTGATTGAATGAATGATGGTATCACAACCAGACAAAAAATACTGTGCACCAGAAAAAAGAAAAGCTCCTTTTGGACAGCCAGGGAACCATCTCCATAATGTTATTATGGGAGGAACACACATCATGAACCATTTGGGGACAATTCAGCTATCTGTAACTGTCTGCCTGTATACACAGAATTTCTCTGGAAGGATACATGCCAACCAGGGAACTGGGAGCCTGGGACAGAGGCAGATGGTGATTTCTTGTTGCAAATCCCGCTGGCCTTTAGAACTGTGACCCACACCAACGCTGGCCTGGGTGGGGGCGGCACCCTGGAATCCTGAAGCGGCAGCAGGGCCCTCACCTGTACTCTCGCTCCTGCAGAATCTCCACAGGGTCCAGGCCCCGAGGTTTCTGGATGGGGGTGATGCGGCTCTGTTTCTGGTGCAGCGGCACCATGGGGGCAGGCTGGGCTGGCTGTCCTGGTGACTGCGTCTGGGGTGGCATCACAGGGGAAGCAGCGGGCGGGACAGCGGGGGGCGCGGGTGAGGGTCGGCCCGTAGGCTGAGGGGGGATCAGCTTCTGAGGTGTGCTCGTGGGGGCAGCAGCATTCGCCATGGGTCCTGGTGAGAGTCAAACAGCAGATCAACTGAGCTCCAGGTCAATTCCAAGTGGAAATGAAAAGCCTGCTGAGTGCTCACTGCCTTGGTGACAGACAAAAGACGAGGTCCGCACCTCCCCATCTCCCACTGAACTGGCAGGCAGCTTTGCTCTTGCTCAGCAGACTCCTCACCCCGTCTCAAAGGTCCAGCCTCTTCCAGATCTCAGCCTACAAGCCTTTCCTAAAGCCTTGCACTGATCCAAGTGCTGACCCTGAGCTCAGTCTTTCTGGGTTGTGGCCTCAAAGGACCAGAATGACTCCCTGACTCCCATCTACCATGGTTCCAACAGAATCTGATTTAAGCAATTAACTTGTCTATGCCCCTCACTAAGCCTCAGGCTCTAAGAGGATGGAAAACGAGTCCATTTTTCACTGCTTCAACCCAACAGAAGTGACCCCTCAGATACTTGCTGACAACTACCCTGAAAGAAGACTGAGGCCATACATGGTGAGGAGACAGAACCCTGAGGCGCCCTATCAGGCTGCTGGGGTTGGCGGGGATGGAGCATGGGGGGTAGTATCAGGATAAAGAGGGGTTAGCTGTGACCTCCAGGCTGGGACGCACCACGGCCTGATGGACTGTGCTTGCCTGTGGCTGCAGCCATGCCTCCCCATGGCCTCTCAATGGAGTCACAGTGGACTCATTCTTTCACACCATTCTCTTTTCATTATGTATAAAGAGGCCCGAGAATCTGCAAACCACAGGACAAGGGTGGGCAAGAATCGTGGAGTGGAACCAACCCAAGCCTCTGGGAAATAACCAGGAACAGGTAAAGCCCAAAGAAGCGAGGACTTGTCCTCGGCTGTCTCTTTCTGGCCAGGCTCATCTCAGGGTCTGTACCATACAACCTTGTGATGGGACTTAGGGCATAGACATGTCACCAAGACAGAGGGAACTCACCTTCAGGCCAGGGCTTGGGAGGCCCTCCGGGGGGCTGGCCCGGCATCCCGGGGGGCACGCCTGAGGGTCCTGGGGGGGGCATGTTGGGCCCTCCCATTCCTAAACACAAGGAGAAACAAACAAGAGGATAAAATGTGTTCTGTCCTTATATCTGCACCCACCCCGTGGACAGCCCTAGTTCCAGGAAGCACATCCAAAAATCCCCTCAGTGTGGGTATCAGGGGACAGAGTGGAAAATGGAGAAAGAGCACTTATCCTAACAGCAGCTCTGCCTACCTGGGAGCCCTGAACACCGGGCACTGTGCCATCCCCAAGGGAGAAACCCATTGTCAGCAGAGCGTAGGTCTGCGTGACACTGCTGCCCCGACTATGTCCAGTTTGCTGAGAAGCCTTTCCCTCTCCCAAGGGCTGTGGACACTGGGCCTTAACTTACCGTGAGGCCTGCTGTAATTTGGAGGTGCTGGGCCTGGGCCTGGGCCTGGGCCAGGTCCAGGTCCAGGGCCGGGTCCTGTTGCAGACACAGAGGGTGGAGGTAGTGTTGGCACCTGCTGCTGCATCCCAGGCATCGGCCGCTTGCCTTGCACTGCCATCTGCAGGTGGTCGGGCAAGGGCTGCCCCCTGGCCAGCATCTTGTAGGCCATGATCTGAGCTCTGAGCTGGTGCAGCTGGTTCTGGTTAAATGGGGTTGGGCCCCGGTTCTGCTGCCCCAAAGCCTGTGGGTCAGCACCATCCAACGGGGCCCCTCCTGGACCAGATGACATCTGAGGGCCTGAGGCTGGGCCGCTGGCTGGAACTGGACTAGAGGCATGCTCAGAGCCACCCAGCGGTGAGGGGTAACCTGCAGGGAAATGCAGACCCGAAAGGTCACTTGGCAGCATATGCCCAGTGATTTTTAAGGCAAAGATGGTAATCTTTCCATGAAGCTTATACTGGCACCTACCCTGAGATATGGGATGGCCAAATTTTTTCATTCTCGTCCAAATAAGAGGCCCCCAGCAACCTGACTGGCGGCCGGAAACATTAGTTTTGTTTGGCCCACCATTCAGGAAGTTGCTGATGGTCCATACTGAGAGGTTACACAGATCCATACTTTCTCTAGGCCTGCCCTTCTGGCCCTCGTTTTGGCCAGGCACATTCCCCTCACTTCTGTTACCTGGGGAACCCTGAGCTTCCTGCCCTAAAGACAGGAAGTCAACTATTCCATCACTTCTTAAACTTCTAGAAATGCCACCTGGAGCACTTCAGTGCACAGCCTGGCCTCCGTACCCAAGATTCTGACTCGGCCAGTCTGGAGTAAGACCCAGGAATCTGCATTTCTAATACGCTCCAGGGTGGCACCAGAGCTGCTAGCCCGAGAAGCCCACTCTGCCCCGCTGCCATCTCACACCCACTGTTGGACACGGGTCCTTCCGACCAGCGTTCACTCTTCTGGGGCTTCTCTGAGATAAGACGGCCTGAAGAGGGCACCAGCCACGCTCAAGCTCAATAGCCTCCTGTGGTGGTGTCCCCCACCATCCTGGGTCCTCCCTGTGGGAGACCCAATTAGGAAAATGACCTCAGGACTCCTGGGGGTGACAAACACGAGGAAAGAAAGGAAACAAAATAATACCTTGAGAGTGCTGGTCCATGGGGCTCGGCGGAGGCCCCATTCCTGTGTGGCCCCCCGACCGCATTCCCATCCCCTTCATCTGGTTGTAACGGGGGTCGTCTGACATGCCCTTCTCATGCATAGACTCCATTGGCTACAAGGGGCAATGACAAGGCATGATCAACAAGAGGGGACAGGAGGAGATGGCATAGCAAAGCACTACCCGAGAAAAGTTCAATGTCACTGAAAACATCCACCCAACGTCACCACAGCATTTACTGAATTACAAACATGACTGAGCAGTTTAAGTCTAATACATGGTTCTGACAGCTACTTATGTGTCAAGCAGATGCATAAAATATTGCCACCCAGTGGAGGGTAACTGCCTGGAAGACTGGTGGTCAGGAGGCAAGGGGACAACTGGACCAGGGCGCATGTCAAGAACAGGAAGGGACTTTCAGATGGCCTAAATCCCACAAGGAAAAGGGCACAAGTGACAGTTCCTGGTCAGAGGCAGTTTTAGCTAGTACTTAAGACTCCCTGTTCATTGTCACAATGAGACCTTATAACCACAAATCTTCAGAGAGGGGACCCTCTTCCTTGGGAGGCTGTAAACAAGAGGGATACACAGAAACTTCTGTCCTCAAGTAAGGTAACAATATGTCAGATGTTCTCACTGATGGGAGATCAGCTTCCTGCCTGCTAGCTGGGAGAGAGGCTGTCTGTGGCATCATTCTGTCCCTCCTAGGAGGTACTATCAGACCTGAATGATGACACCTACTTTCCTTCCTAATGCTCAGCACTAAGCACTTGCCCTATGGGAATGGCTGGTTACGGAGACACTTCCCAAGACACTTGCAGGGCACTCTGCTAGGCCCTGATGAACACAAATGTCCTGCTCTCCGGGAATTTAGTTCAATGGGTGACCCAGGAAAGTCGACTGTAGCTCAGTGTGTGCAGTGAGAGGAAGCTGAGAGGGTGCCTGACTGGGACATGAGGAGCAGCTGCCTACACACAAAATGGGTGAGGCCCTCAGGAGGCTGCCGGAGCCCTGGGTGTGGGCCTGCCCTCCACACTCTTCCCTGGGCTGGAAGAACTGCCTGATGGGCTTGCCTCCACTCAGAGCACGAGGTCTGTACAGACAGGGGGTGTCCTGTTACCACCAGACTCTGTCTCCTAGGCTCCTCACATTGGGTAGACACAAGGCAGGCCTCTGACAGACATTCATGTTATGCATGTATGTGTGAGCAATTCCAGGAGGAAGAAATAAAATGGGCAGAGAGGGATAGAGCGGGCTGTGCTGGAGAAGAAGCTGGCCTAAACCAGTGTGTGTGTGGAGGGATTAGTTATCAATAGTGTCCCAGGAAGAAGTGACAAGACATACTGTACCACAGTTAACAGACATATACAGAGAGGAGGGGAGGGCGGGGGTCGCCTTGCTGTGCTGGAAGCCACTGAGGTGTCACAGGCCTGGGGTGCAGGGAGCAACAGAAGGATGAGACAGCTCTGCCACCTACTAGCTGAGTGACCATCTCTCTGAGGCCCTGGTTCTCATCTGTAAAATGAGCATAATACCCATCTACACCTGATAGATGGGGGTGGGGTAAAGTGGAATAGGGTGCAAAGACATGGAAGGCCCCAGTAGGGAGGCCAGAGGGTTGGCAGGGACCCCTCACCCTCAGGCCACACCATCTGCATCTTCTACCTGAGGGTCCTGTGGTCCCTGAGGCTGGGAAATCGCACCCTTTCCTGCAAAAGCTAATACATATAAGAAGATAGTTCCTTGTTTCCTCCAACCACCTCCCAAGAACAGAGAGAGAAAGGAAAACTATTTGTGTTGAGAGGTTTTTTTTTCACCTCACTGGCAAAAGTAGCCCTGATCAGGTCAGAAAAGGCTGACACAGTTGTGCCCAAGTGCGGGACAAAGGGCCTACATGGCCCCGCTCTGTGGGTTATATGGGTATGCAGAGCAAACAAAGTGGAAGAGACCTTCTGCCTTAAGCTATCTTTTAGGGATCTCAACATTTTTATTCAAAAGGCAACTTAGGAGCAATGTTACCACATTTCCCATGGAGAACAGGTATGAGAGACACAAGGCGGAGGGGAGCGGTGCGGAGACAGACATGTTCCTGCCGGCCCCCAGCAGGGACCATGGTACATGGCTCACCCCCGCGACCTCTGATCATGCAGACCCAGCCAGTCAGGGCAGTGGGCCCAGGGCTCCCTACCTTGTGCATCTGGTGCATGTTGTCCTGAGCGTAGCCTCCAGGCCCCTGGCTTGGGATGGGGTGTCCTGCTGAGGGAGGCCCTGGGCTGGGCCCCATCATACTGTGGGCAGAGCCAGGGGAGGGACCTGGACTAGGGCCCAACATGGCTCCAGGGGACGGGCCAGGGCCCGGAGAAGGGCCTGGCCGAGGAGTCCCACCCAGGGGTGGGTCTGGAGTAGACATCTTCACAGGAGCTGTAGACAGTGGTCTCCTGCTGGAAAGAAGTCTCGGTCAGTCTGGGGGTCATGGCCATTGGCTGGGTGGGTCAAGGTACCACGGGAGAACCAATCATGTCAGAAGCACCCATCTGACAAGGATATGGCACCTTTGACATGGAAGAGCCTGTCACCAAGATCTTTCTCCTCCATTCCTCTGGAAGGAGGGCATACATCAGGCACACAAAATCAGATCAAAGTCCCCTAAGTAAGAGGTGGGACCCGGGAGGTGGGGGTGCCTCGCTTCCCTTGCCATCTTTCTGATTACAGCAAAGGGTAACGATGTGCACTTTACAGCACACCACTAAAATGCTTGCTCACCTTCCACTTTAACAAAAAAGGAGAGCATGACTAAGGCTCAAAGCCTTTGCTGGCAACAGCATCTGACTGGACATTCGTAAATTCAACAGAAAACAAACATTCATGGCAAGTGACACTGGTTTTCCATTTAAGGCAGCGAGACCAAGTTTTCTTTAAAAAGTAGGTTCACTTAAAAAGAAGTATTTACATGAATAATGGCACTCTGATCAAATACTGGGTTGTCGGAAAAGTCATGACATATTTTTGCAACGAAAAACATGAAAAAATATGTCATGACTTTTCCAACAACCCAATACTTCAAGAGTGTTAATCAGGGCCGGCCGAGTGGCTCAGTTGGTTAAGAGCTCGCTCAAGAGTGCGAGCTGAGCTCTGAGCAACAGCTGTTCGAGGCCAGCCCGAGCTGAGTTGCTGTTGAGCTGCCAACAGGTGGCAGGATGGCTCAGCTAAAAAAAAAAAAAAAAAAAAAAAGAGTGTTAATCAAGTGTCTAAAGTTTGATGACTGTTGTAAACTAAAAATTGACACCCAGGGGCAGCCCAGTTGCTCAGTTGGTTAGAGTACGTGCTCTGAACAAGGTTGCTGGTTCGATTCCCACATGGGCCAGTGAGCTGCACCCTCCACAACAAGACTGAAGATAACGACTTGAGCTGAGCTGCCAATGAGCTGCCGATTGGCAGTCAGATGGCTCCGTTGGTTAGAGAGCGTGCTCTTGACAACAAGGCTTGCAGGTTTGATTCCCACATAGGATGGTGGGCTGCGCCCCCTGCAACTATTGGGTCATCAGGAAAGTCATGACATGTTTTTCAATGCAAAAATTTGTCATGACTGTCCCAACGACCCAACAGATTGAAAATGGCGATTGAACTTGGAGCTGAGCTGCTCCCTCCACAACTAGATTGAAACAGCTACTTGACTTGGAGCTGATGGGTCCTGGAAAAACACTGTTCCCCAATCAAATTTCTTTAAAAAAATAAAAATAAAAATTGACACCCAGAACTCTGACCCAGAGCCTCCAAAAACATCCATAAATAAATAAGCTTAAAAAATATCTAATGTTGATAAATTATGCTTGCTAAGATAGGACCACAAGCTGATAAATTTTATAAAGGCTCTCTACAATTAGGGTTGAATTTTCAGGTAATCTTTAATCTGTTATGCAGTTATACAGCCTTAAATAAAATTCTCTTTAATAACCTCTTTCGTCATGATGGAGTAATAGTCTCAGTGCTGAAATCTGGAAAACACAAAAAGAATACAGAAGCTCAAAATCACCCATCATCCCATGAGACACAGAAGTTACATGCTTGCTGCTGGTCCTGAAGAGAGGAAGAAGCAACCCTGCCCCCTCCTTACCCCTCCCAGCAGGGCGGAGGAGAAGGTGTGTGGGAGAGAGGGTTGGGGGTATCCTCAGAGCCCCTCAGAGCCCCCTAAGATGTGAGGACAGACCTGAGCCATCCAGGATGGGCCCTCTCAGGATGGAGAGCTGCCCTGGTGTTGCCTCTGGGACCTGCCACACTTCAGTGCCTCTCTTCTTCTGGACTGTTACACGACACACATGCATACAACGCACTCTCTCAATGAATACTCAGCACGTTGTAGGGAAGCTTTTCCTTCAAATAAGCGTACCTATGACCATTTTTATCATTTAAGTCTTCAAAACATTAACTCTAACAGCTCCACCCCATTCTCTTGTTTTATGTATCCTGAATTATTGAAAAGCCCCTCTCCTGTTGGTATGTCACAAATCTGGTTTTTGTTTTTGTTTTCAAATAGAATATTGTTGCCCCTAAACTTTACTGGGCACTTCTGATTCTAAGGGATAAATCCTGTTAGAAGTGTAAGACCATTTTCAATTCTCTTGATAAAAAAAAAGGTTCAAATTGAAACGTGTTATTTTCCTCGATAATAGATCAAAAGCCCAATCTTCTTCACACCAGTTTCATGATCAAATAATTGGAGCAGAGAGGATCAGAAACCTTGGCAGGGTAGGGACCAGTGCTGGCACACCAGCCTGACTGGGAACAGACTCCAGTGTGTGAGAAAAATGCTGCTCCATCCTCTGGGCATCCTGGATTTCCTCCAAGTTCAAAGAGCCTCAGTACCGACCCTTAAATCAACCATACAAGAGTGCTGGAGAACTGGTGTCTGCTCACAATCACTTCCTCACAAATCCAAACCCAATAAGCTTGTGGAGGGGAGAGAAAGACATGACAAACTTTTTAAAATATATATATTTGAGACAAATTCATTTGGAAGCGAAGTCTGATCTAATTCAGTTCTGTGTGGATATTCACACATTCTGCCAAGGAAACAGAATCCTGTTTGATCCCGAGATGCCATCTCAGTCTCTGCCATGTGACAGTGGTCTGTGCCCTGTATCTCCTTTGCTAAAATGCTGATTCTGGAGTCTGAAACCTCTAGTCCAGGGGAGGACGCACCTGCAGTCACAATTCACAGGTGGGAAGCCAAACGACACGGACATGGCTGCAGCTGGTGGATGATTAGGACTCCTCAGGCATCCCCTCTGACCCCTTCAGTCCACAGCCCCTCTCAGGCCCAGAGCACTGCAGTGAGGTGGGAAGAGTGCTGGTCCTGCAAATCCTTAAGGACTCCTGCAGCATCTGGGAGCTCAGGGTTTCTTTCTCACCTGGAGGTCTCTATTGTAAGTCAAGCCAACTGAAACTGACAGCAAAACAATCCACACAACCTAGGGAACATCATCTCCCTATGTAGAGGCAGACATGCCAACCAGCCAACACTGAAAATGTCTTTGGAATGATGGTTCCTCTCAAGGTAGTTTATACTTCGACCTTCCCCTCTTCTTTCCAAAAAAGCGTATGGTACCTCTGCTTCCATTCAGCAGCGCCCACTTCACCGACAACACAGAGAAGCCACCAAAGATACTGGAGTGCACAGTAAAAGACTTTCGTGCCCAAATATGGCAATGTCCGCTTCTGAGAAGCACAGCATTTCACAACACTTTTAAAATATTTGCTTCAGAAACTGCCACCTCCGAAGGGTCAGGCTGCAATGAAGCAGCTAAGTGCACAGAGCCATCAGCAAATGTATTTCTGGAATGAAAGCTCAGACACCTGTCATTAAAGGGTATCCCAAAAAGTGCAGACACAATACAAAACTATCCTAAGCAGCACAGCAGGTAGGGCTCCATCAAACACTGAGGTGCCCAATCAGGTTGCTGGTCCCGCATGTGGACATGCGCCATTGAACTGGAGACAACAAGAAAGTGGAACCAGGACTGGCTCTCTGGTCCTTAGTGTAGTAGTGAGGAAGGGCTCTTCATTCTATTTACCTTAACTGAGTTGCAGCACACCTAAAGTACCCGATTCTAGGTACACAGCTGGATGAAGCCTAGATCAGACATAGCACTTTCAACATTCCAGAAGGCACCCTCTGCCCCGCTCCCAGTCAAGACCATCCTCCCAGGCAGAACCACAGTCCTGACTCTACCACTGTAGTTTCATGTGTTATTGAACTGTATCTGAAAAGAAAATCACACAACAGTGTCCTTTGGCTTATCTGGGAGGAGCATGCAGGTTGTCGGGTGTAGCAGTTCTTATTATTTGTTCTTATTATTTGTCCTATTCATGGATGTCATACTAGGTTTGGGCTAGTGCGAATAAAGCTGCTACGAACAATGTTATCTGGGGAACATGGGTGCTCATTTTTCTTGGGTATCCAAGACTGGAACGGTTGGTCATAGGGAAGGCATAAATTTAGCTTTGGTGGATACTGTCGATTTTCCAAATTAAGACTCCAGTCCTACACACTGCCCTCCCCACAGTGTGTGAGCCTTCCAGTTCCTCCACACGTCAACACAGGCACTTGGCACTGTCAGTCTTTTAAATTTATAACATTCTGGTGGTTGTATAATCGTATCTCATTATGGTTTTATTTTGTATTTTCATTGTGACTTAACGGTATTGAACGCCTTTCCGTATTCTTACTGGCCATTGAGATAGCCACTTCTGTAAAGGCTGTACGTTTTTGCTAACATTTTATTGGGAATAAGTGGTTGCAATGACCATATCCCAGTCTATGACTCACCTTTGTGCTCACTTAATGGTGTCTTGTGATGAAAAGGAGGGTCTCAATTTTAATGATGTGTGATTTATCAAGTGTGTTCCTTTATGGTTCATGGTGTGGGGGATCCTGTTTAAGAAACCTGTGTCTACTGTGACATAATGAAAAATATGTATTTGGTTTCTACCTTCTATACCTCACACAGAGCTTCTAAAACCCTTGTAATTTCCTAAGTGATATGGGTGACAGGAGAATATTCCACAGAGCTCCAAAATCCCTTAGAATTTTGTGGGCGGTAGACATGCCTTTTGTTCTAATGAGGTTGGCTACTAGATAGCTTCAGGATGAGGGTCAGTCACCAAAATGACCAAGCCATGGTTGGAAGCTTGGAACTTTCAGCCCAACTCCCCATCCTCCAGGGAGGAGAGAAGGGCTGGAGTGTGAATTCACTGATCACACTTACGTGATAAAGCTTCCATAAAAGCTAAATTACACAGTCCAGAAATCTTCTGGGTTGGTGAACATAGCCACATGCCAGGAGGGTGAGGCACCCCAACTCCACAAGGACAGAAGCTCCTGCACCCAGGACCCTTTCAGACCTCACCTCATGTATCTCTTCATCTGCTTGTTCATCTTATTCTTTATAATAAACTGGTAAACGTAAGTAAATGTCTCCTTGAATTTTATGAGCTATTCTAGCATATTTTCAAAACCAAGGAGCAGGTTCTGAGAACTCCTGATTTGTAGGTCAGCTGGACAGAAGAGTGGGTAACCTGAGGGCCCACTAGTTGCGATTGACATCAGAAGTGGGGGCAGTCCTGTGGGACAGAGCCCTTAATCTGTGGAGTCTGCACTAACTGCTGTTAGTTCCAGAACAGAACTGTAGGACACCCAGTTGGTGTCTGCAGAAATCTGGAGAATTGCTTGGTGTTGAAAATCCATGTTTGGTGTCAGAAGTGTGAGTAGAGGAAACAGGATTCCCTCTACTACCTCAAGCTCATGGCAAAGAAGAAGGGAAGGAATATTTTAATATCCAAGGGGATTGCGACTTGCCCCTACGCCTACTGATTTACAACTGCTGAGTCACAAAGAAATCACAGGGAGGAAGCTCCAACCAGAGAGGGAAGCAGGGCTGTGATTTGGTGAGAGGGACTCGGATTTATTCACGAAGCCTGCACCACCACACTACACGAAAGGACTATCACTGGCCCCACTAACAGAGGGGTCCCTGAGACTCAGGTCAGTGGAGGAGCTGGAGTCACAGGCCAATGTTGCAGTGCAACTCACTGCAGGGCAGCCCAAACTCTGAGCATGGACTCTGTCACCTGCCAACTGCACGATGCTGGATGAGTGACTTAACCTGAGCTTCTGTTTTCTCTTTTGTAGGCTGGAGGTTGAGACCAGTCCCTCCATCAGGGGTCACAGCCAGCATCAAATGAGCTAACAAATGCAAGGCACATACAGGCAGGAAGTGCTACCACATGTCTGATGAAATCAAGGGTCCTCATATTTACAAGGCAGTTTGCTCACTGCTTGTCACTACTGTCCTAGAAGTGTCATGCAGATTAAGTCCTTCCACCCTTCTTTCCCCATACAGAGATTAGTAAACGAGAGCCATATAATAAGTAACTGCTCTGGAAAACTTCCTAAATTTAGCCTCCCTGCAGGACAAACCTTAATTAATGCTCCCAGCCCTCAGCACTCAAGACAACAGGCTCACTTCTCCCCTCCAGGAGCAGAGGCTGCACAAGGCAGCTTTGCTGAACCAGAAGAGCGGTGGCTGCCTGAAGGCCAGCACAGCCCCATGCAAACAAAGTCCAGTCTGTAAATCAATGGGCAGGGTTTGGGGTGCTGCAAACTCTCCCTTAACTTCTTGGCTCCCACTGCCACAAAATGTGCTTAGCCTTTATTAAGCTCCTTTCGGCCAGCCAACCCTTCCTGAGGGGTGAGGGTGGGCTTGGCCTTGATGAGAGTTGGAAAGGGTGTGGGATGGGGTACCACTATACTCCAGAAAGATGCCTATCCCAGGAGGGCCAGACAGAAATTTGAGGAGAGGGCAAGGAATGCCCTTCTTCCCCACCCCTTCTTCCCTCACCCCTGACCTTTCTATACAAGAAATTAAAGAGTTGGCTTTTCCAGCAAATTCCTTGGGTCCCCAAGATCATCCTAAGTAAAGCCTTGGAGGTTGCAGGTGGCTTCCATGGTGCTGCCTGGACTCCCACAGCAAGTCTCCCTCTGACAAGTCACTTGATCTCTGGGCTGGGAAACGGAACGTGACTTCACACAACACCGAAATCCATCTCAAACCAGACAGCCACACTTAAGCAGGTGAGAAAAAAATGACGGACAAGGGAATGCAGGGGCCAAAATGGTGAAACCGCTAGCACGTGTGTCTGGAAGCCTAATCAAGATGCAGGTGGCCCATGGGCTGGTTGCATCATCGCACCACCAGGAGGAAGAGAGCCTGGAAATCCAGGAAGGCAGCCCAAAGGAATGTGACTGGAAGTCAAACTACTAGGAGCAAGAATCAAAAGGCTGCAAGTTAAGACATTCAGGAAAGGGTCTGGAAGTGACTTGGCCACATCACCTCAATTTCTCTGAGAACCACCTCAACTGCCAAACAACCAGAAACCTCCCCACAATTGAAGTCCTGATACCATAAAAATGATTGATGTAGCTCCATGCACATGGACAAAGATGATGGTCCAAAACAAAGCAGGGGAAAAGAAAGTCCAAGTGCTTGGACTAAGCTCCATTTTGGTAAGAATAATACAGTAGATCCCTAAACAACATGGTTTAAATTGCATGGGTCCACTGACAAGCAGATTTTTTTCAACACTGTAAATATATTTTTCTCTTCTTTAGGATTTTTTTAAAATTGGGGAACTGTGTTTTTCCAGGACCCATCAGCTCCAAATCAAGTAGCTGTTTCAATCTAGTTGTAGAGGGCGCATCTCAGTGGACCATGTGGGGATCGAACCGGCACCTTGGTGTTATGAGCACTGCACTCTAACCAACTGAGCTAACTGGCCGCCCCTTCTTTACGATTTTCTTAATAACATTTTCTTTTCTCTAAATTATAATACAGTATATAATACACGTAACATACAACATATCCGTTAATCGACTGTTTATGTTATCAGTAAGGCTTCCAGTCAACAGTAGGCTATTAAGTTCTGGAGAAGTCAAAAGTTACATGTAGGGCCAGCCAAGTGGCGCATTGGTTAAGAGCTGGTTTTGGGATGCCAGTGGCCCCGGTTCAGATCCCACATATGAGAGCCAGTGACACTGCCCTCCACAGCTAACAACAGCTCCACCTGGAGCTGGGCTGTGTGAGCCCCGGCGATGGTGTAGGCTGCAGCCCCTGCTGCAGTGGGCTACCATAGGCTACAGTGAGTGGCCGGCAGCCAGCATGAGCAGCTGGCAGCCAGCGTGAGCTGCCAATAGCCGCAATGAGCGACTATCCAGAGGCTGGCGACTGATCTACCTCATCCGGGAAGAACGCAATGACGATACCAACATGGGCCAGTGAAGCAACATCCTCCGCAAGTAGACTGAAGAACAAAAAGACAGCAACTTGTCTGTTCCCCTTCCCCGATTCCCCAACAGTGTTCCCCTCCCCCAATTCCCCAATAAAATCTTTAAAAAAAATAAAAAAAAAGTTACATGTAGATTTTCAACTGGGTGGGATGGGGGAGAAAAGGGGAAAGGGGAACCACCAACCCCTACATTGTTTAAAGGTCAACTGTGCTGTATACACATGTTAATCCAAGCCTAGAAGCCTGCCCAAAGAAAACATGCACCAAACTGGTAGGCGGTGGCCAGCAGCTCTTTCTGGATTGTAACCTACATTCTCCACATCACCGATTTCTGGTGTTTTTTTCTCTATGTGTGTTTGTTTTTTACAATAACCCTCTATTACTTTTGTAATCAGATTTTTATAAAACACTTAAAAAAAGAAAAAAAAACAAAAACTCCAGGTCAGAAAAATACCCAGGAACTATATACCCAGAAAAGATGCCCAGGAAGTGCCTTCTGTGGAAATAAAAGAGAACGATGAAAGGGTCTGAGCACTGAATTATTTTCCATCTACTTTCAACTTCATCAAAATTATCATTTTTTTATTTTTTTTGTGTGTGTGTCACTGGCCCTCAGATGTGGGACCGGAACCGGGGCTGCTGGCTTCCTAGGCCAGTGCTTAACCAGCACGCCACTTGGCCAGCCCTCAAAATTATCATTTAAAATAGAAACATCTGAGCTTGGGAAGCCAGCGGCCCCGGTTCGGGTCCCAATTGTGAGGGTCAATGACAATGCCCTAAAAATAAATAAATAAATAAATAAATAAATAAATAAAAAATAGAAATGTCTGTCACCATTCAAATGAGGAACCAGACTGCTGGAGGATTACATGTCTACTTTCTTCTTTCTGAACACCCTTGCTTTTCTCTTATAAATAAAAAAGGGCCCTGTAGGCCAGCTATTGTGGCAGGGACCCTCTAATATCTGCTTGCTGGAATTATGGTTTGTTTTGTTTTTTTATCTTGCCAGAAAAACAGCCCCAGGTTGGCCCCACGACATCTTCCATGTTGTTTTCGGGTGTGGAGAAACATGTTTCATCAGCAGATACAACACTGCAGTCAAGTCGTGGCAAGGTGATCAAACCTATCAATGGCAGTTGGGCAAAACCAGCCCCTTACGTTACATTTAAAATACAAAACATTTCCGTCTGAATACTGATTCTACCAAGGAAACCCTCCACACAGAACCTGATGGTGTGGGGCACTCTAGTCCTTGAAAGAACCTGGAAAGACTTAAGAGGCGGGGCATTTGTGGTCTTAGGGATCCAGTGGAAATGGCTTATTCCTGAGACTGTGCTTCCCCAATACTGAGTGTCCTGTAGCATTTTCCTTGCAATATAATTAAGCAGCAAAACCTTGCGCTACATTTAAAAGGGAATACCTTTCAGAAGGGAAAGTCGGGCCAGCCAAGTGGCTCAGTTGGTTAAGAGTTGGCTTAAAGCACATGCTCTGAGCAGCAGGGTCGCCAGTTCGATTCCCACATGGGCCTTTTACTGCACCCTAGCTGAGCTGTTGCTGAGCTGCCAACAGGTGGCAGGATGGCTCAGCTGGAGTAACAACAACATTGCCTGTTCAATGGTGGGCTATGCCCACCCACAACTAAGACCGAACTCGGCAGCTTAAGATGAGATGCTACCTAGATGGCTCAGTGGATAGAGCGTGCACTCTTAACAAGGTTGTCAGTTCGACTCCCGCACAGGATGGTGGCTACACCCACCCGCAACTAAGACTGAACACAGAACCTTGAGCTTAGAGGCCATGAGCTGCCCATGGGAAGCCAGATGGTGGCTGGTCCCCTCCCCCAATTCCCCAACACTGTTCCCTTCCCCCAATTCCCCCAATAAAATCTTTTTAAAAGGAAAGTCATGTCATGATGATCAATTACAATGTTTTCTCAGTTCTACCTAAAAGGCAGACAAGTCGAATTTTAACAAGTATTTTTAGCACTGGGAATTACATATCATTTTATTCATTGGAATCCACCCCCCCACTCTTTAAAAACTTTTTCATTCACTTGAAAACCACTGAAGAGCACCTCCCCATATATAACATGCCAGAAGACATGACAACCTGGCTGACTGTCTGTCTTGAGGAAGTTCATACTCTAATCCAGAAGAAAGGAGTAGTGTCTATACTATAAGAATACGAACACTGGGCCGGCAGAGTGGCGCGGTGGTTGAGCGCTGGCTTGGGAAGCCAGCAGCCCCGGTTCGGGTCCCACATATGAGGGCCAGTGACACTGCCCACAAAAAAAAAAAAAAAAAAAAAAAAAAAAAAAGAATACGAACACTATCCTACCTATCCACTAGATGGGTGTTTTTCAAACTCTTTTGACCATGACCCATAGTCATGACATGGCCCAATACAAACACACCTCAAGTAACCGCAACAAGTTTTACAAATTCCCTCCTCACTCTGGTCCCGTTAAGGCTGGCCAAGCCTAGATGAATGTCATAACTCACCACTGGGTCTCCTGTGGTGCCTGCTGTGTATATTCAACACTGAGTAGGACACATGGAGCGGGCAGTACAGAAGTCTTCCAAGATAGGAGCTCAGAAACTGCAAGAATGACCTGGGTGGCATGGCACCCACACTGGCAGAGTATCACTCAGGACAGGCCCTCCCAGCCACCCCAAATACCAACTCTGGGCTGAGCAAGGTTCCAGGCAATGGGCATCCAGAAGAAAACAAAATCCCTGTCTAATAGGACTGATAACTGAGTGACAGGGACAAGCACACAAATAAATATGACACAACATCATGTAGGGGGTGGAAGTGCTATGAAAAAATAATCAAGCAGAGTTAACTTGAACAGTCTAGCTCAGGAGTCGGCAAACTTGAGACGGAAGAGCCAATCCTGTCCCTCACAACAATTTAAAAATTATTCGAGAGCCAAACAAATGAAATCACCATTGTGTGAATAATATCCTTTAAACATTTTATAAATGAAACTATGATAGTTTTATTTTCATTTTCAGTTTTACTTCATAGCCACATGTACGTACCCAAAGAGCCGCATGTGGCTCATGAGCCGCAGTTTGCCAAACCCTGGTCTAGGTGATGGAAGATGCTCTTTCAAGGTGGCCAGGGATGGTCTCAATGATGGGGACATATCTGAGCAGACACCTGAAGTGAAATGGGAGTCACATAGCTATCTATTGGCAGAGGAGGGACTGGCAAGTGCAAAGGCCCTGGAGTAGGACCTGGGGGCAGATGAGGTCAGAGATGGGTGGGAGAGTAGATCACAGGCATTGAAGGCAGTGATGAGGAGGTAGAAGTCTACTTTAGGTGCAATGTGAAACCACTGGAATATTCTGGAAAGGTCAATGGCTTGATCTGATGATCGTTTTAGATTTCTCCGGACAGGCTGATGTAACAGATGTGCGGCGAGAAGGGTCAGGGATGACCAAGGTGACCCTGTGGAAATGCCTTATTCCTGAGACTTGGGGCTGCCCAGAGTTGAAGCCAAGCTTGGCAAAGCCCAACCACGCTAGATTTCAGCCCCAACTCACCCCCGCTTGGTTCAATACTGAGGAGTAAGGAAGCTATGGGAGGAACAGGATTATACAGTCAGAAAGCTTGTCTTTTGCCCCAAATCCCACAGGAAGTAGAATCCTGCCTCAGGTCTGTCTGACTGCAAGGTCTGAGTAACTGATTCAGACTTAGGATCAGAAGGCAGAGGAGGAGAGTACAGGCGAAGAGAAGCCCTCCTACAGGCAGGAGCATGCAGGGGATGTTCTGTGAAGGTGGGCAAAGGTTCTGTGCTGGTGGGCTCTGAGCACCAGCAGCCCAGGCTGTGATCAGTGGTCACCAGGGCCTGATGTAGCTCCGAGGGCGAAGCAAGTGTCACCACCAGGACAGTGAGACCATCCACTGTGATACTTCACTGGGACTCTCCGGCATGTCATGGCGGCACACATCAAATCCTGCAGCCTCATCTCCCACTGTCACAGGTTAGGCAGCAACTGTCACATGGCCACATGATTCCTGAGCCAGTGGGGCCAACCTGCTGGCTAAACAGGAATTTAAACCAGTCCAAGGAGCCATTTTAAAGGCCATTGCTATTAAAACTGAGGCCCATCTGCCTTTATCACAGTCACAGCGAGTAAACTTCACACTGAGCAAAACTCACTGTTTTCAGTAACAAGTCTCCACATGCAAAAATGAAGACATGCCCCTTCAGCAAAACAAATGAGTCCCAAAGTGAAGCTCTGGAAACTACTCTGGGGTGCAAAGGCCAGGTAGGGGCCAAGGCAGGTTTATGCCCTGCTAACTTGTGCCTGTTTTCTAAAGAAAGCCCCTGCCCTGAGTTAGGTGAAGGGAAACCCATGCATCCCATCCCTTTCCTCTGCCTTGTGAAATCTGATCTCCTCACAAACCCAGCTACACCTGGTGCTTCCCTCCAGGCCCTTTCCTGTATAGAACGATGAGTAGAAGCCAAATTTCCCATGTCTGTCAATTCCACATCCTGAAAAATTAATAGCAGCAGCATGCAACTAGAAAACTCCAACCAAGATATCACTGATCATATTAATGAGCCTAATACTTCTTCAGGATGATATCTATAAGGTTGACAGCAACAGCAGCTCCATTTGGCCTCAGATTCAGTTCTGACATGTTTCTCCTCGGATATTTTCCCCATATTCCTGTAGTTGTTACTTCCTTTTTATAGTAGGTTTTTCCACATCTCTTTAAATTCTAATTTTTAAGAAAAACTTTGATTAGGGCCAGCCGAGTGGCTCAGTTGGTTAAGAGCTCGCACAAGAGTGCCAGCTGAGCTCTGAGCAACAGCAGTTGGATGCCCAGCTCGTGCTGAGCTGCCGCTGAGCTGCCAACAGGTGGCAGGATGGCTCAGCTTAAACAAAAAAAGTGGCTTGGGATGCCAGCTGTAAGCAGCAAGGCCCTTGTTCCATTCCCTCATGAGAGCCAGTGACGCTGCACCCTCTACAGCTAAGATGGTGAACAACAGCTCGACCAAGAGCTGGACTACCATGAGTAGACAGCAACAGCCGCGCTGAGGTTGGCCAGCAGCTGGCATGCGCTTTCATGAGCTGCCATGAGCGGCCATCCAATGGCCGGTGGAGGGGCTAGCCCGCCTCAGCCAGGAAGAGCGCAATGATAATACCAACATGGGCCAGTGAAGCAATGTCCTCCACAATTAGACTGAAGAACAAAAGGACAGCAACTTGTCTGTTCACCTTCCCGGTTTCCCCAATAAAATCTTTAAAAAAAAACAACCCAAAACAACTTTGATTCGTTCTGCAGTGTTCCAATCAATGTTACAAGTTATGAAGAAATACGTGAAATGGACAATGAACATTTGATATTTTTCAAAAGCCATGCCACCAAACACACTTCCCTCTTTCGAGTGCCTTATGGTAAAATTACAAAGCATACAAATTTCTAAGTATTAAGGACAAGAAGAAGTTGATGCCTTTGTTACCACCCTAAAAACAAATGGAGCTATTACAATGGGGCAAAAATATATCCACCAAGATGTTCTAGAATCTTTTTTTTTTTTTTAAGATTTTATTGGGGAATTGGGGGAAGGGAACAGTGTTGGGGAATTGGGGAAGAGGACCAGTCAAGTTATTGTTCTTCAATCTTTACTGTGGAGGGCACCAGTTGCAGTTGCCATCTGGCTTCCCATCAGCAGCTCGTGGCCTCTAAGCTCAAGGTGCTGTGTTCAGTCTTAGATGCGGGTGGGCGTAGCCACCATCCCATGCAGGAGTCAAACCAGCAGCCTTGTTGTTAAGAGCGCACGCCCTATCCACTGAACCATCCGAGCAGTAGCTCAACACAAGATGCTGAGTTCAATCTTTTTAGTTGTGGATGGGCGTAGCCCACCATTGAACAGGCAATCTTGTTACCAGCTGAGCCATCCTGCCACCTGTTGGCAGCTCAACGACAGTTCAGCTAGGGCGCAGCGTTCACTGGCCCATGTTGGAATCAAACCGTCGGCCCTGTTGCTCAGAGCACAAGCCCTACGCCAATTCTTAACCAACTGAGTCACTCGGCTGGCCCTAGAATCTTAATAATGACAACAGCTACCAACTGTTTAGCACTATGCATCAGGCACCCTTCTAAGCACTTAACATTCGTTATTTTGCTATTGTTTAGTCTTTGCAGCAATCCTACAAGTTGGGTACTATTACTGTCCCCCTTTGCAAATAAGGAGATGGTTACGAGCAAACCAGAACAGGTCCCTTGTCTGCCTGTTCCCAGAGAAATCGCCAGCCCCCAGCAGTGCCTGGCTCATGGCAGGCACTCAGTGCACATTTGTTCACTGCATAAATGGGGAATGAGTGATTGGGCCGCTTCTTGCACAACTCCACTCACACTGTGTTCTATCTGTGGTTGGTGTGAATGGGTCCCTCTTGGGCCATGTCTTGCACAACTCCAAGAGGCACCATTCACATTGTGTTCGGTCTACTGTCAATGTGAATGGGTCTCTCTGTGCCATGGAAGCCCTGATGACCGAGGCCAAAATCAGCTGGCAAATCTGAGGATTTACTATGTGCCAGGTACCGTCACCCCCATTTCTCTGAGGCACCAAGAAGAAAAGTGGCAAAGCCTGGAGTCAAAACCCAGGATGGGGCTGGCCGAGTGGCACATTAAGAGCTGGCTTGGGACGCCAGTGGTCCCGGTTCAGATCCCACATATGAGGGCCAGTGACACTGCCCTCTACAGCTAACAACAGCTCCACCTGGAGTTAGGCTGCGAGCCCCGGTGACAGTGTAGGCTGCAGCCCCTGCTGCAGTGGGCTGCCATAGCCAGCGTGAGCGGCTGGCAGCCAGTGTGAGCGGCTGGCAGCCAGTGTGAGCTGCCAATAGCCGCGGTGAGCGACCATCCAGAGGCCGGCGACCAATCTGCCTCATCCAGGAAGAGCACAATGACAATAGCAACATGGACCAGTGAAGCAACGTCCTCCGCAACTAGATTGAAGAACAAAAAGACAGCCATTTGTCTGTTCCCCTTCCCCGATTCCCCAACACTGTTCCCCTCCCCCAATTCCCCAATAAAATCTTTAAAAAAAAACAACAACAAAAAAAAAACCCAGGGTGGCTGACTGGAGAGCCCCAGATGAAGAAATATCCCTGGATGTCAGTCTCTTCATCAGGAGAATGTTCTCACCAGACAATCACCCAAATACCTAGGTCCTCCTGCCCTTCCATATGACCTCCCAGTGTTTTGAGGTTCCACAAGGAGTGGCAAAGGTATGTAAATAAAAACGCGTTTGTGTGAGATGCTTTGCACAGACAGAGAAAAGTTTGGAGACCACTGCACTAATGATGTCACCCCACCCCCACCTGACTCAAAAACCTGAAAGATCTGTCTCCTGAAGAGTTAGACACAAAATTATTTTAGACGGCATGTGGACAAATATTTGTTATTTTCACAATTATGTAGGCATTGACTTAAAACAAATTAGTAAAAAATATATAACTATACCAAGCATTTCACACACAAGTTCACTCAATCCTCCCAAAGGCCCTTCATTCAGCGCACAAATGTTTGCTAAGGGTCTATCATGTGCCAAGCCAGGTAACACTGCGGGAGACACCACCCCTACTGTGATGGCCCGCAGAGAATGGATGTGGAATTACAAATGGAGTCAACTTCTACACAGGAAAGGATCCAGGCAATGTGCGAGTGAAGCAAAGGGAACAATGACTGTTACAGGGCAGTCAAAATACAAGCCTGGACATCCTCCCTGACTCTGATAGTAAAGCCCCCTCTTCCAGGCAGCCTCCTTGATCTCTGGCTCCAGCCGCTCTGCTGGGTATCCACTGTGTTCCTTTCACAGTAAGAGTTGTGAGGATTTAAATGATAGGCCAAGGGGAGTTGTTTCCCCTGTTTACCACCTGTTCTACAAGATTGGAGAGGCTCCTCAGGGCATCCAACCCCCAACCATCTGACACCCAGTTAGGGACTCAATGGATATTTGCTGAACAATGAAGAAAGAGATTGAACCAGACAGTAACAACACGCTTCTCACTTGTCAGGAACCATTTTACAGGCTTTCGTCAGCTTCATTTGTGACATTATTCCCATTTCACAAAGGAGGAAACTAAGAGGTACAGAGATTAAACTGTTTGCCTAAAGTCACACAGCTAAGTGACTGTCAGTGCCGGGAATCAAACCCTAATCCCGTTTGTCAATTCAAACTGAAAACTTGTTTCCAATTCCTGGGAAGTGGCTCTCACTTGTTTATTGCCCACTTTTCCAAAGATTCACTGGGAGAGAAAAAAAAAAAAAATCAAGACTGGTGTCTTTAAGACCGGCAAAAACACTCTCTGAAAGGTCCACGTTTTAAATAAAAGCCTTCATCTGGAAAATCAATTGAGAGGAAGGGAAAAGGATGCAAAACAAAACAAAAAAAATGCTTTCAATAGCAAACAGTGCCGGTCCTCCTCCACTTGCTGCCGACTAGCCACTCAAGGCAAACATTTTGAAGTCACTACTCGCAAGGATAGGGCAAGTTATTTACCTTTCCTTGAAAATCTAGAATACATGGTTTTTAAAAAAAAATCTTATGTCGGCTAACCCAAGGGTGCTGCTAATGCTCGTGTCCAGGCTTTACTGGACACATCTGGGGTTTTTCCTACGGAGCCGCG
The DNA here is from genome assembly GCA_033961575.1 of Aselliscus stoliczkanus. Classification (NCBI taxonomy): domain Eukaryota; kingdom Metazoa; phylum Chordata; class Mammalia; order Chiroptera; family Hipposideridae; genus Aselliscus; species Aselliscus stoliczkanus. The sequence goes on along the minus strand of CM066735.1, from coordinate 9,059,312 downwards.
ATCGCAGCCTCCCAAAAAGGCAATATTCGGGTCGGACCTTTTAAAACATAGCCAGAAAATCCCCGAAGCCTGGCTATTGTTGCAGCCGCGGGGGAGACCCTGGCCCGCCGAGCGAGGCGGCAAGCTTTGTCCCGCGACCCCGGCAAGAGCGCGCGCGGGGGGCGCGCGGCCTCCACGCGGCCCGGGCCCCTACCCCGCCCGGCCGCGGATGCTCCAGCCGCCGCGGCCTCACTACCCTGAGGCTTTCCCCGCGCGCGCGGTGCCGGACGCGCTTCTTGACCCTCGGGCGCCGCCGTACCCCGGCCCCGCTCCGGGCGCCAGTGGTCCCCTCCCCCCTCGGCCCCCCGGCTCCATTCAAACCACCCTCCCAAGCCCCGCGCGGCGCTCCCCCCGCGGCCTGCGTTCCTTACCCGGAGCTGCCGGCGCCGCCGCCTTCCCGACACCGCCCCCGCCCCTCTGCGCGGGGCCTGGGGCAGAGTGAGTTTCTCCCCTCTCCTCACGAAACAAAGAAGCCGCCGCCGCCGCCACCAAGCGAGAGTAAGCCTCGTGCGCGCGCCCGAATCGGCCGCCCCCCCCCGCCTCCCGCGTCCCCGCTGCGCGCGCACTCACTGCCGCCCTCCCCCCCACCACGGACGGCCTCTCCCGTTTCCGCCGCCCGCCTGGCCTCGTGCGCGCGCCCGCCCGCCCTTCCGCTCCCAGCGCGCGTGCGCTCTGGACGGGGGAACAGGGGAGGTGGGCCGGGCCAGAGAGAGCAGACGCGTCCGATGCACCTCCCGCCTCTGTCCGGGAAGCTCCTGCGCCTGCGCACAGGGGCCTTCTTTTCCTCGCACGACTCGCGTCCCCACGCAGCGGAGCGTGCGCAGAGCGGGCGCCACTGCGGCGGTGGTGGTGGCGGCGGCGATTGCTGGTGGGGGGCAGGGACGGGGAGGCGGTGGTGCCTGCAGGGAAGGGATGGCCGAGGGGCCCTGAGAGTCGGAATGAGGACCTGAGGCCCCGTGCGTGAAGCTGGACTGAGATGGAGCAGAGTCGGCCAAGCGCGGGCCTGAGAGTCGCTTAAATCCCTGGTCGGGGGATGGCGGGGCGTGTTGCGAAGTCAGGAAGGCCCGCACGGTAGCTGCCTTTTCTGCTAAGCCTGCCTAGTTCCATTAATTAGTTTAGCAAGTATTTATTAACCTGCTACTGTGTCCCATGCACAGGTGCAGCGGCACAGACCAGACAAAAATCTCACTGTCTAGTAAGGAAGGCAAGTGAGAGACAAGAGAAATGAGTAAAATACATTGTGTTGAGACAGAGATATCTTGGGTCGTGGAAATGTTAAATGGGACAGCCAGGGAAGGGCTCCTGCGAAGAAGACATTTGAGTCAAGACCTCAAAGCAGTGTGGGCTAGCCTTTTTCCTCGTGTGAAGGCCCAAAGCCTCTAAGCAGCCTTTTCTGTGTTCTGAAAGTATCTCCACCATCTGATTTAGTCCCCCAACTGGACAGGCGCTCCCCGAGGTCAGGTTCCACAGCCTGTGACTGTCCCCACCCTTGCCTCTGAGGCCTGCTCTTCCTCATTTTTTAGGTGTCAGCTGACTCACCAACTCAAGCCTCACCTCCTTTTTGATCACTGGCTCCTTTTCCCTTCATTTTTCTTGGGTACCCGCTTTTCTATTGTCTGTCTCCCTCCCCTTAATTTAAGTGACAAAGATGTTAATTTTGGTCACTAGTGAATACCCAGCATTTAGCGTGCTGCTCCCCTCCACCACAGATACTAGATACTTCACATTTTTTATAATTGAAAGAATATTAGATTGCCTATTGAGTGTGTATCATGTCTGCATCAGTTTGTTGAACTTTTCCAAGCTCAGGGTGAGTGAGCCACTTGTAACATAGAGCAGAAGAGGAGATCTCACACTGGAATCAGAAAAACCTGGATTGAAAACCTGACTCCATTGTTAGTGGCGGGGGGTGCCAGGCAAGTTTATTGGACTCATCTACGCTACCGTTTCTTCACCTGTACAATGGAAATAATTATGGCGCCCATCTCCACAGGCTGGTTATGAGAAATCCGTATGTGGGCCACCTTGGAGTTCTCTAAACCTTAGGTCGTAATGTTGAGTAATATACAGTAAATGGGCAAGTTTGAATCTGAACACCGGTCTTTCATTTAAGTAATATTTCTTAAGCACCCTCAACATGACTGCAGTGATAACACTGAGAAGGCAGGGCTCCTGCCCATGGAGCGGATAGTCGGTGAGTTCCAGTCGATAGTCTCCCATATCGATCACACTAACACATGATAGAAAAGTCTAAGTGCAATGGAAGAAAAGCCTAGGGTGTGCTCAGGTATAACGTGGGATCTTCCTTGGACTGAGGAGTCAGGTAGACCTTTCTGAGGAAGAGGTATACATGTCAAAATCCAAAGAATGAGCAAGAGCAAAGAGGAGGATGACACTAGAGAGAAAACAGGATGTGCCAAGGCCCTGAAGAGAAAGAGTGTGGGAACAGAAAAAGGCTCAAGGGTGCTTGAAGGGGAGGTTAGTAGCAGCCACACTTGGTAGGGCCTTGTGGGCTGTGGTGAGCATCAGCTTTTTCTGTAGCACAGTGGGAAGCAGTTGAAGGGCTTTAATCAGGAGAACCCCATGGCTGCTGGGTGAAGACTGGGCCAGCTGCTAAGAAGAGGAAGTGGGGAGTCCCTTTAGGCCATAGCAGTGGCCCAGAGTAGAGAAAGTGGTGGCTTGTACTAGAGTGAAACTGGTAGAGATACAGAGAGTTGGAGGAAGAATAATTGGAAGAGTGGGGCCGGCCGAGTGGCGCAGTGGTTAAGAGCTGTCTTGGGATGCCAGCGGCCCCGGTTTGGGTCCCACATATGAGGGCCAGTGACACTGCCCTCAAAAAAAGAAAGAAATTGGAAGAGTGGTTCTGAGAGGTAAAGGAGGGTCAAGAGTGAACTCCCAGCTTTCCCTTCCCTGCAGCTGGGATGATGGGGACATGGAAACTGGCAAGGAAGGATCAATAGTCCTGTTTGAAAGATACGATGTCTCTTGGGAACAATCCTATAGACCAGTAGTTCATGGGTGTACACTGGAACTCAGACTAAGCAAGATGGATGCCTTTAGTACTTGTATTTATGTCTATGATACATTTTGAATTAATTTTTATAGGTGGTATGAAGTAAGATTGAAGTTCATTGTTTTTCTTAGGAATATGCAGTTGTTCTAGCACCCATTTCAGACTAGCTGCTTACCCATTGAATTACTTTGGTATTTTTGTCAAAACCAGTTGACTATTTAAGTGTGAGTCAGTTTCTGGACTCTATTTTGTTCATTGATTGATAAGTTCTACGCTTGTCATGATTACTGTAGCTTTATAATGTCTTGAAATCAGGTAGTCTTCCAACTTTGTTCTTTTTAAAAATTGTTTCAGCTACTCTAGGGTCCTTTGTGTAACCATGTAAATTTTAGAAGCAGCTTATTGATTTCTACCAAAAAAATATGATGGGATTTTGACTGGTATTGCCTTGAATCTGTAGAGCAATTTGGGGAGAATCACCGTCTTAACAACTATTAAGTCTTCTATGAACATGGTATATCTCTTAAAATTGTCACATTCCCATTAAACTTTTCAAATTTCCATTAAGCTTGCTCTTTTGGACTTTTTTATTTTTTTTTTATTTTACATTTTGTTCATTTTTTAATTACAGTTAACATTCAATATTATTTTATATTAGTTTCAGGTGTACAGCATACTGGTTAGACATTTATATGATTTATGAAGTGATCCCCCTGACTAATAACCACCTGGCACTATACATAGTTATTGCAATATTACTGACTATATTCTCTATACTGTACTTTACATCCCTGTGTTTTGTAACTACCAATTTGTATTTTTTTTTTCCAATTTGTATTTCTTAATCCCTTATTTTTTTATCCAGTTAGGGCCTTTTCTAATTTCCATTAAATTTGCTCGTTTGGGGCCTTTCCTACTTCACTGACATGAGTCTTGACAAGGTCAAGGGACCTACCTGTTTCTGAATCCAGTGGTCTATTCTCATCTTGACCTACTTTGATCTATTGGCAACAGTTGACATATTCCCTTCTTACAACAGTCACCTCACTTGGCTTCCAGAGCACCACACACTCCTGGGTTTCTTCCCACCCCATCAGCTACTCCTTCCTAGGATCTTTTACAGCTTCCTCCTCTTCATACTGGCCTTTTAATAATGAACTGCCTGGGACACAGACCTTTGCCCCCTCTTTATATTCACCCCTTTGGCTTCCAGTCTTGTGACCATAAAAAAACTACCTATTTTCTAGGCATCTACTGAAAGGAATTGAAAACAGGTACTCCGATACTCATAAACAAATGTTTATTGCTACTGCAGTATTCATAATAACGAAGAGATGGAAATATTTCAAGTGTTCCTCAACAAATGAATGGATAAACAAATCGTGTTATTATACATTCAGTGGAATATTTAGCCATAAAAAGGAACGTAGTGGGACGGCCGAGTGGCGCATTGGTTAAGAGCTGGTTTTGGGATGCCAGCAGCCCCGGTTCAGATCCCACATGAGGGCCAGTGACTGCCCTCTACAGCTAACAACAGCTCCACCTGGAGCTGGGCTGTACGAGCCCCGGCGATGGTGTAGGCTGCAGCCGCTGCTGCAGTGGGCTGCGATAGGCTACAGTGAGTGGCTGGCAGCCAGCGTGAGCTGCCGATAGCCACAGTGCTCTCACGGCCATTCAGAGGCCGGCAACTGATCTGCCTCATCCGGGAAAGAGCACAATGAGATACCAACATGGGCCAGTGAAGCCATGTCCTCCACAACTAGACTGAAGAACAAAAGGACAGCATCTTGTCTGTCCCCCTTCCCCTGTTCCCCAACGCTGTTCCCCTCCCCCAATTCCCCAATAAAATCGTTAAAAAAAAAAAAAAAGGAACATAGTCCTAAAGCATGCTACAATGTGGATGAACCTTGAAAACATGCTAAGCGAAAGAAGATGGACACAGGGCCGGCCGAGTGGCTCAGTTGGTTAAGAGCTCGCTCAAGAGTGTGAGCTGAGCTCTGAGCAACGGCGGTTCGATGCCAGCCTGAGCTGAGTTGCTGTTGGGCTGCCAACAGGTGGCAGGATGGCTCAGCTAAAAAAAAAAAAAAAAAAAAAAAAAAGTCGGACACCAAAGGGCCACATGTATGAATTTATTTCAAATGTCCAGGATATAGAGACAGCAGATTGCCAGAGGCTGAGGGTAGTAAGGGAAGTAACTGCTTAATGGGTAAAGGGTTTTATTTTGGGACAATGAAAATATTTTGGAACTAGATAGAGGAGGTGCTTACAGAATATTGTGAAAGTACTAAATGCCACGAAGTTGTTCAGTTTAGAATATTCAATTTTGTTAAATGAATCTTACCTTAAGAAAAATGTCTACATGCTGATGATTTTCAAATGTTTATCTTCGGCCTGGACCTCACCCTTGAGCTCCAGAAAATTGCCTCTTAGACACCACCACTTGAGTATTATATAGGAGTTAAAATTTCAGTTCTACTATGGCCTTCTTTTGCTCAAAACCCTCTACTGTCTCCCATCTCGCCAAGAATAAAAGGCAAAGACCATCAAGAGAATAGGAAGACAGGGCCAGCCAAGTGGCTCAGTTCGTTAAGAGTTGGCTTAAGAGGGCGAGCTCTGAGCAACAGGGCCACTGGTTCAATTCCCACATGGGACAGAGACGCTGTGCCCAAGCTGAGCCGTCACTGAGCTGCCAACAGGTGGCAGGATGACTGAGCTGGTGTAACAACAAGATTGCCTGTTCGAGGGCCGGCTGAGTGGCGTGGTGGTTAAGCACTGGTTTGGGAAGCCAGCGGTCCTGGTTCGGGTCCCACATATGAGGGCCAGTGACACTGCCCTTAAAAAAAAAAAAAAAAAAAAAAAAAAAAGATTGCCTGTTCGATGGTGGGCTATGCCCACCCGCAACTAAGACTGAACTCTGTACCTTGAGCTGAGGCTGCTGCCAGGATGGCTCAGTGGATAGAGCGAGCGCTTTTTTTTTTTTTTTTGAAGGCAGTGTCACTGGACCTCATATGTGGGACCGAACCGGGGCCACTGGCTTCCCAAGCCAGTGCTTAACCACCGCGTGCGTGAGTGCTCTTAACAAGGCTTCTGGTTCGACTCCCACATGGGATGGTGGCAACGCCCACACGCAACTAAGACTGAACTCGGTACCTTGAGCTGAGCTGCCGTCTGGATGGCTCAGTGGGTAGAAAGAGCGCTCTTAACAACAAGGCTGCTGATTCGACTCCAGCATGGAATGGTGCCTACGCCCACCCGGAACTAAGATTTAACAAAGCACCTTGAGCTTAGAGACCATGAGCTGCTGACGGGATTCTAGATGGCAACTGGCGCCCTCCACAACTTAGATTGAAGAACAACATTCATTCCCCAACACTGTTCCCCTCCCCCAATTCCCCAATAAAATCTTAGGGGGATAAATAAAAACCCTAAACATAATCTTACCATATGACCCAGCAGTGATGCTCCTTGGTGCTTACCCAAATGAGCTAAAAACAGATGTCCACACCAAAACCTGCAAATGGATGTTTATAGCAGCTTCAATCACAATTGCCAAAACTTAGAAATGATCAAGAAATCCTTCAGAAGGTGAATGGATAAATAAACTGGGGTACATCCAGACAATGAAATATTAGTGCTAAAAAGAAATGAGTTATCAAGTCATAAAAACACATGAAGGAAACTTAAATACATATTACTAGGTGAAAGAAGGCAATCTGGACAGGTTATATCCTATATCGTTCCAACTATGTGGCATTCTGGAAAAGGCAAAACTATGGAGACAGTAAAAAGATCAGTGGTTTCCATGGATTAGAGAGAAGGGAAGGATGAACAGGTTGAATGTGTTAGGTGGTCTCCAGAGATACAGAATCAATAGAATGTTGGATATACATATATCCTATTTCTCTGAATACATATATCCTATTTCTCTGAAGAAACAATATATATATATTCTTGAGGGGGAGAGGAGAATATACATATATTTAGATAGCATAGAGTATTTTTCTTGTTTGTTTTGTTTTTTTTTGTTTTTTTTTTTGAGGGCAGTGTCACTGGCCCTCACATATGGGACCGAACCGGGGCCACTGGCTTCCCAAGCCAGCGCTTAACCACCGCAACACTCGGCCGGCCCAAATAATTGTTGTTGTGTTTTTTTTGAGGGCAGTGTCACTGGCCCTCATATGTGGGATCCGAACCACTGCTCCACTCAGCCGGCCCAAATAATTGTTGTTGTGTTTTTTATGAGGGCAGTGTCACTGGCCCTCATATGTGGGATCCGAACCACTGCACCACTCGGCCGGCCCAGATATTGCATTCTTGAGTCTAAATTCTGCAGGGCAGGAGGCTGAAAAGCCAGGCAAGGGTTTCTATGCTAGAGTCATAAAGAGAATTTCTTTGGGAAACCTCAGTCTTTGCTCTAAAGACCTCAACTGATTGGACGAGGCCCACCCACATTATGGATGTTCATCCACTTTACTCAATGTCAACTGATTTAAATGTTAATCACATCTTTAAAAATACCTTCACAGCAACATCTAGACTTGTGTTTGACCAGACAACCGGGCACCATGGCCTAGCCATGTTGATGCATAAAACTAACCATCACAGAGAAAAGTTGATTTCTCTCTTTGACTCAACAGCAAAGGCTTGAAATAAAAAGCTCACCTGTGTCCAGTATGTAAAAATGTAAAATTCATCCTTGTCAGTTGTCACTGTAAGAAGAATAATTTTTGAGTAATCTTTCCATATCCTCCTTGCAACATGAAATCACTTATTTACTAACCAAACATCTATTTCTCAAACATTACCTACTGCCTTGAAAACTGGTCCTCACAAGAAAGCAACTTCCACAATTCAGGCGGTAAGACATGTAGTGTGGGAAAACATATTACAAACCCAGGACAATGGATTTCTTTTAGCAGGCAGCCATGGGTTGTTTTTGTTTGTTTGTTTTCTTTTAGGGCAGTGTCACTGGCCCTCAAATGTGGGACCCAAACCAGGGCTTCTGGCTTCCCAAGCCAGCGCTTAACCATTAACCACCATGCCACTCTGCCGGCCTCGGCCATGTTTTTTGTTTTTTTCAATTGGGGAATTGGGGGAGGGGAACAGCGTTGGGGAATTGGGGAAGGGGAACAGCCAAGTTGCTGTCTTTTTTGTTCTTCAGTCTAGTTGTGGAGGCTGTTGCTTCACTGGCCCATGTTGATATCGTCATTGCGTTCTTCCCGGATGAGGCAGAACGGTTGCCGGCCTCTGGATGTCGCTCACCGCGGCTATTGGCAGCTCAAGCTGGCTGCCAGCCGCTCACGCTTGCTGCCGGCCACTCACTGTAGCCTATAGCAGCCCGCTGCAGCAGGGGCTGCAGCCTACATTGTTACCGGGGCTCGCAGTCCAGCTCCAGGTGGAGCTGTTGTTAGCTGTAGAGGGCAGTGTCACTGGCCCTCATACATGGGATCCGAACCTTGGCCGCTGGCATCCCCAAACCAGCTCTTAACCAATGTGCCACTTGGCTGGCCCCGGCCACGGTTTTAATTAAACACTGCAACTAACCAGCATGTCACATTACGCTTGCACTAGACCATGCCACTTCCTGCAACTACAGGTGGAAATCTAACTACCCACATTTGTCATAATTTTATAGGTGTTTTTATTTATTTATTTAATTTTATTTTTAAGTTGCAGAAAAGGAGTTTATTTGAAATATACATTTCAAAGCAGAAGCGGACTGACAAGTAGGGTCATTATTAGAAAAGAAAGTACACTCCAAAGAGTTTGGAGCGGGCCGAGCAAAGGAAGCTCAAAAGGCTCAAAAAAGGCCTTATAGGTGTTTTATTCTCGGTATAGTTTGTTTTCTTTTAGGTTGAATTTATTAAACTCTTCTAAAACACCAGTTCTCAATCATTACACTTTGGGCCTCCATCAAGAGTAATCAAAAATTGGTTTTACAGCTCCACCTGGAGCTGGGCTGTGCGAGCCCCGGTGATGGTGTGGGCTGCAGCCCCTGCTGCAGTGGGCTGCCATAGGCTACAGTGAGTGGCCCGCAGCCAGCGTGAGCGGCTGGCAGCCAGCGTGAGCTGCCAGTAGCCGCAGTGAGCGACATCCAGAGGCCGGCGACCGATCTGCCTCATCCGGGAAGAACGCAATGACGATACCAACAGTGAAGCAACATCCTCCGCAACTAAACTGAAGAACAAAAAGACAGCAACTTGTCTGTTCCCCTTCCCCTGTTCCCCAACACTGTTCCCCTCCGCCAATTCCCCAATAAAATATTTAAAAAAAAAGAAAAAGATCCATATTGAAGAAACAATTAAGTTAGTTTAAAAAAAAAATTGGTTTTACACACACATACACACACACACTTAGATACACACACAAACATATAATTTGGGCTAGGTTTGATATAGACATTTGACCAAAGAGGTTACATTTGGCAAATAGGCACAAGAAAAGATGTTTAACGTCATTAGCCATTGAAGAAATGTAAATTAAGGCCACAATGAGAAATCACTACATACCTATTAGAATGGCTAAAATATAAAATTAGTGACAACACTAAATGTTGTTGAAGGTGTGGAAAACGGGAATACATTGGAATACACATGAATACATTGCAGCTGGAGATGTAAGTGGTACAGCCACTCTGGAAAACAGTTTGGCAGTTTCAGAAGAAACTATACAGACAACTATCACATGACCCATTAATTACACTGCGGGAAATTTATTGTAGAGAAATGAAAACGTACGTTCATGCAGAAATCGGTGCATAAATGTTCTTAGCAGCTTTATATGTAATAAACAAAACCTGGCAGCAGGCCAGGCATCCTTCACAGAGGCAAATGGTTAAACAGACTGGTCCATCAGTACCATGGAATATTACTCAGCAATAAAAGGCAATGAACTCGCTTGCATATTGATTTATGCAACAACCCAGATGAATGAATCTCCATGAAATTATGCTGAGCACAATATTTTTTAAAAACCATCCTCAAAAAGGTTACATACTATCTGATTCCATTTATATTATCATTTTTTTTAATTATTTTTATTTTTTTAAATTTTTTTAGCTGAGCCATCCTGCTACCTGTTAGCAACTCAGCTCGGGCTGGCATCGAACCGCCGTTGCTCAGAGTTCAGCTCGCACTCTTGAGCGAGCTCTTAACCAACTGAGCCATTTGGCCAGCCCTATTAACATTTTTTAAATGGTAACATTTTCAAGATGGGGGACAGATTAGCAGTTGCCAGGAGGGAGGTGGGCATGGTTATTGAAAGGCAGCACTGGGGATCCTTGTGACATTGGAACTGTTTGGTATCTTGACTGTGGTGGTGGATACGCAAACCCAAACACATGATAAAATTGTGTAGAATTTGATATACCCACCCATGCAAAATGAGTACAAGTTAACCTGAGAAAATCTAAATAAGATCAATGAATTGTATCAATGTCAGTATGCTAACTCATATATTTCTATAAAGCAGGGGGGAATACTGGAGTTACTTATATTAAATAAACATAAATATATCCTGGCTGTGATATTATACTATCGTTTTTTAAAAGGCTAAACTTTTTGGGGACTCACACAAATAATTGTACAGCTATGTTCATAGAGGCATTATTTACAAAAGACAAGATGTGGAAGCAACCCTAGTGTCTACTGACAGATTACTGGATGAACAAACTGGTCCATCCATACAATGGAATATTATTCAGCCTTAAAAAGGAAGGAAATTCTGACACGTGCTACCATATGGATGAATCTTGAAGACATCATGCTCACGAAGAAAGCCAGACGCAAATGACAAGTACTGTGTGATTCCACTTATATGAAGTACCAGGCAAATAGAAACAGAAAGTAGAATAGAGGTTACCAGGGCCTGGAGAAGGGGGACAGGGAGTTAGTGTTTAATGGGGACAGAGTTTCAGTTTGGGAAGATGAAAATATTCTGGAGATGGATAATGGTGATGTTTGCAAAACAATGTGAATGTACTTAATATCACTAAATGGTGCACTTAAAAAATAGTAAGTTTTAGGGCTGGCCGAGTGGCGCGTTGGTTAAGAGCTGGCTTGGGATGCCTGAGGCCCTGGTTCGGATTCCACATATGAGAGCCAGTGACACTGCCCTCTACAGCTAATATGGTGAACAACAGCTCAACCTGGAGCTGGGCTGCACGAGTCCCAGCGACGGTATAGGCTGCAGCCCCTGCTGCAGTGGGCTGCGAGTGGCCGGCAGCTGGAATGAGCTGCCAATAGCCACCGTGAGTGGCCGGCCAGAGGCCGGGCGACCAATCTGCCTCACCAGGGAAGAGCACGATGATAATACCGACATGGGCCAGTGAAGCAATGTCCTCCACAACTAGACTGAAGAAGAAAAGGACAACAACTTGTCTGTTCCCCTTCCCCAATTCCCCAATGCTGCCTCCCCAATTCCCCAATAAAATCTTTAAAAATATATATATAGTAAATTTTAATTTTAACACAATAAAAATGAGGGGGTTACCACTGGGAGAAGCTGAGAAAGTGTATAAGAATCTCTCTGTATTATTTCTTACAACTGCAAAACAAGGGGAAAAAAAAGAAAATTAAAAAAAAAAACTAACTGCATGTAAACAATGATCTCAATAAAGTTTTCCATTAAAAAGTTAAGTCAGTATGCAGATAATTAATTAATCGACCCTAACATTATTTTATGCTTTGGCTACTATACTAGCATTCTTTTTTTTTTTTTTTTTGAGGGCAGTGACACTGGCCCTCATATGTGGGACCTGAACCGGGGCCGCTGGCTTCCCAGGCCAGCGCTTAACCACCACGCCACTTGGCCGGCCCTATATTAGCATTCTGTTTCTACTCTAGTGTAAGAGTCTCCTCCAGAGATTTTTAAAATGTATATGAAGATCTTAATGATCCTTGGGATAAAATTCTCATAAACATATTAAGATGAGGTTAAACAAAGCAAAGCAGTGGATCACTTGGGTTTCCTCAGATGTCTTTAAGCTGCCACCCAGGAAAATGAAGGGAGGGAGGAAGAGAACAAGGGAGGGAGAGAGACAGAGAGAGATCGATCACACTCCTTTCCTGGAGATTCATTCATCTGGGTTGTTGCATAAATCAATAGTTCATTGCCTTTTATCGCTGAGTAATATTCCATGGTACTGATGGACCAGTCTGTTTAACCATTCACCTGTGTGAAAGATGCCTGTCCTGCTGCCAGGTTTTGTCTATTACAGATAAAGCTGCTACAAACATGCACCGATTTCTGCATGAACATACATTTTCGTTTCTCTTCAATAAATTTCCCGCAGTGTAATTAATGGGTCATGTGATAGTTGTCTGTATAGTTTCTTCTGAAACTGCCAAACTGTTTTCCAGAGTGGCTGTACCACTTACATAATGTATTCATGTGTATTCCAATGTATTCCCATTTCTCCGCATCTTTACCAACATTTAGTGTTGTCACTAATTTTATATTTTAGCCATTCTAATAGGTATGTAGTGATTTCTCATTGTGGCCTTAATTTACATTTCTTTAATGGCTAATGACATTAAACATCTTTTCTTGGGCCTTGATGGGTATTTACCCCCGAAGAAGTAGCAGGAGCAGCCATGAGATCTGGTGAGTGCACTCAGCTTCTCCTTCCCACTCACTCAGAAGAGAGAACAGTTTAAACTCTGATTGTTTCACTCTCCCTCCAAGGTCAGTAGGAGGCATAACATTCTGAAGCCTGTAGAACTCACCACCCCAGCTTTTTACCACGAACTGTGTATAACGTATGGTTATTTACTTCATCTGGCTTTTGGAGTTCATGTGAATTTGGGCAAATGAATAGCCAAGCAGGTTGAGGGAGATGCATCCGCTTAGCAGTGATCTCATAAGATATGTTGGGTCCCTTCTCTGTTACCATTAAACCTTAGTTGCTAGAAGAAAATTAAAAGGAAAGAAAGACTCCCTTATGGGAGCTACAGTCATGTTGGGTGGCAAGACAATTCAACCAAAAGGACTTAATTCATTACTTGGCCTATTGGTCCGTGCAGCTCTTCCATCCTGATGGACGTTATGCTTTAAAGAAATATCCAAAGAAAGAACATTGGCCTGTGCAACGCTTCCCACATTCACCAGATAGGTGAACTGCTAAGGGGGTTTGTTCAAAACACAGCTTCGAGAATCTCTGGAGATTCTGAGACCTCTTGGTAGAGCCCTAGAATTTGTTACTAACGAGGTGAGTTTGTTACTAAACAGCTGAGGAGGCAATGATTTCAGTGGGGCAGATCCACAGGCTCATGGACATACCCCACCTGCTTGCTGATACTCAGAGAAAGATGGGGGCCTCCAGCAAGGTATTCCCACCTGTTGTGGCCACGTGATTAATTTAAAATGACCGTTTTTTAAACTCTAGATTTAAATGTGTGCTATAAAACACCTTTTTACTGTGGCTGTCAGAATCCCCTGGAAGACCTCTTAACACACAGATCACTGGGTCCCACCCACAGAGTGTCCTATTCAGCAGATTTGGAGCAGGGCCTAGGAACCTGCATTACAGGGAGCTTCCACTGCTGGCCAGGAACCACTGTGTTAGGTGATGACATCTGGCAAGGTTTCAGACTATTGTCACCCCGGTACCCTTGTCATAGATGAGGCAGCCGAGCCCAGAAGTAAAGGAACTTGTCCTGGATCACACATCAGGGCTGGGGGGCTGGGAGGTGGCTGGCTGTCTCTAAGCAGAGCTCTAGTCTGGTCCCTGGGAGGAGCCACTGTCTAGAAAGGAAGACTCCTGCACACTTTGGGATTGAGTGCCTGTATTACCTATTTATTTAAATAAGTCATTGAATGGCTCAGAATAGGCCCAATGGTGTCATAATATGGCCCACAAGACCCTGCTCCCCTCTTGCCTCCCCCATTATGCTTCTCACCACCTGCTTCAAAGCAGCAGTCCTGTACAGCCAACTGCAGGTCCCCTGATGATTGCACACGATGCCTCAGCCGGAATGCACTCTCTGCCTCCCTCCTTGGCTTACTATATAAAAACTCAATTTAGATTTAGCTTCTACCCACTCGCCCAGACTGGTTAGATACCCCTCTTTTGTTGGGAGAAATAGGGACACTTGGGACTCCTTTTTTAAAGGAGTTGAAAGGATGGATGAGTTTAGCAAGCCAAAGGGTGGGTGCTAAAGGGAGTCAGTGTTAAGGGACCAGATGTTAATATTAGCAACAATCACTAATCCTTGTGTAGCACTTCCTGGGGGCCAGCTACTCTTCTAAGCCTTGAATATGTAAAACCAGATCTAATGGGAATGTAGAGTGGCCCCCACAACGGAGGATTATTTGACTCAAAATCTCAATGACATTGTGATTGAGAATCCTTGCCTTAGATTGGCTTCTGACAAATCCTTGAAGAAAATGGACCCAATGTGGGCCAAACCCCAACATACACCTCCTGCTTATTTTCGCCTCAGAGAAGGGAGATAAATGCTATATTTTAGCTGTTTTCAGTTCACACTCCCTGTGGCCAGCTTCACCCTGGCAAAGGAAAGCAAACAGAGCTCCTCTGCCAGCCCTGGGGACGAAGATTGAATTTGTCCATATGTCCACTTTGGGAGGCATTTTGATAGTTTCTTCCAAAGGGAAACATACTTATCATTTAGGTTTTTACCCAAATGATTTAAAAACTTACGTACACGCAAAAACCTGCACATGAGTGTTTACGGCAGCTTTATTCACTAATTGCGAAAACTTGAAAGCAACCAAAATGGTCCCTCAATAAGCGAAAGGATTGACAAAACCCTGGTACATCCAAACAATGGAATATTATTCAGTGATAAAGAGAAATGAGCTATCAAGTCACCACAAGAAGACATGCAAAAACCTTAAATGCATGTTACTAGGTGAAAGAACCCAATCTGAAAAGGCTATGTACTGTATGATTCAAATTCTATGACATTCTGGAAAAGGCAGAACTGGAGACAGTAAAAAGATCAGGGGGAGGGCTGGCCGAGTGGCTCAATAGGTTAAGAGCTCGCTCAAGAGTGTGAGCTGAGCTCTGAGCAACAGCAGTTCGATGTCTGGCCCAAGCTGAGCTGCCGCTAAGCTGCCAACAGGTGGCAGGATGGCTCAGTTAAAAAAAAAAAAAAAAAGATCAGGGATTTCCAGGGTTGGAGTGGAGCGGTGAGGATTTTTAGGGCACTGAAACCATTCTGTATGATACTATATTGATGGATACATATCATTATACATTTGTGTCTAAACCCATAGAATGTACATCACAGAGAGAGAACCCTAATGTATGTAAACTATGGACTTTGGGGGATCATGGTGTGTCAATGTGGGTTCATCAATTGCAAAAAATACACCAGTCTGGTGGGGATGGTGATAGTTGTAGGGACAACAGGTTTATAGGAAATCTCTGTACTTTCTGCTCAATTTTGCTATAAACCTAAAAATGCTTTAAAAAAATAAAGCCTATTAAAAAAAAAGAATGGACAATATCAAGAGTAAACCCTAATATAAACCCTTGGACTTTAGTTAATACAATAATATATCAAAATTGGTTCAATTGTAATAAATTTCTATTGTAAATAATGTTCCACACTAATGCAAGATGTTAGTAACGAGAGAAACTGAAATCTATGGGATGGGGAGCTGGGGGACAGGAATCTGTAATTGTGCTCAATTTTCTGTAAACTAACACTGCTGTAAAAAATAAAGTCTATTTGTTTAAGAACTATACGTACTTATATGAATATGACCTTCACCAAACCCTATGCTGTATCTCCTACGATTGCCCCAGGCACAGAGAGGGTTAATAATCAACCCAAGGTCAGCACAGTCCTAGCAGAGCTGGCTTATTCACATCCAGGCAGGTGAACTATGGCATCTGTGCTCTTAACCACTGCACTGTGCCACCTGCTGCAAATGACAAAAGCAAAGGGACCTGCAGAGCTAGAGATGGGAGGGAGTAGGCTGCCTGCAGGTGACATGAGAAGCCGTGAAAGGGAGAGGACCCCAGGTGACTGCTGTCACTCATTCTTAATGGTCTGTGACAGTGCTGGGGTTGGTTTATCTGGAAGGTCTCATCTTATGTACTATTATTAGTCAGTGTTCTCCACAGAAAAAGAAATAATAGGATGTGTCCATAGATCAAGATTTGCTATGGATGGAGTTGTTTCACCCAAAATTCATATGTTGAGGCCCCAACCCTCAATGTAACTGTTCTTGGAGATAGGCCTTTATGTAAGTAATTAAGGTTAGATGAGGTCATGAGGGTGGGGCCTTGATCTGATAGGATTAGTGTCCTTATAAGAAGAGACACCAGAGAAAAATCTCATATTCGTTTTTTCTGCCATGTGAGGACACAATGAGAAGGTGGCCATCTACAAGCTAGCCAGAGAGCCCTCACGAGAGGTTTCTGGCCCTTTGACCTTGGACTTCCTAGGCTTCAGAACTATGAAAAAAAAATTAACTTCTGTTTAGAAGCCTCCTGGTTTACAGTATTTGGTGTGGCAGCCTGAGCAGACGAATACAAGATTGATTTTAAGGAATTTGATCTGGTGAGGATAGTGACTGACAAGTCCAAAATCTGAAGACCCAGGAAGAGCTGGTGCTGCAGTTCAAGCTCCAAGTCTGTGTGCTGGCAGAATTCCCTCTTGCTCAGGGGAGGTCAGTTTTTTGATCTACTCAGGCCTTCAATTGATTGGATAAGGCCCACCCACATTATGAAGAGCAATCTATTTTACTCAAAGTCTGCTGATTTCAATGTGAATCTCATCCAAAAACACCCACATAGAAACATCCAGAATAATGTTTGCTCAAATATCTGGGCACTGTAGCCCAGCCAAGTTGACAGATAAAATTAACCATCACAGCACCAAAATAGGCTAGAAATTTGTGGGCACAGTGTGGGCACTGTGTTTGCTGGACACTCTCTGGACAACTTTGCCGTGGACATATTCCACTGCCTGGATGGACCAGGGTTGGTTTCTCTATTCACTTAGTGAGAGACATCTTTATTGCTTCAAGTTTTCACAATTAGTGAATAAAGCTGCTGTAAACATTCACGTGTAGGTTCTTGCGTGGACATAAGTTTTTAACTCATTTGGGTAAATACCTAGAAGTACAATTGCTGGATCGTATGGTAAGAGTACCTTTCATTTTGGAAGAAACTGCCAAAATGCCTCCAAGTGGACATACGGACAAATTCACTCTTCGTCCCCAGGGCTGGCAGAGGAGCTCTGTTTGCTCTCCTTTGCCAGGGTGAAGCTGGCCACAGGGAGTGTGAACTGAAAACAGCTAAAATGTAGCATTTATCTCCCTTCTCTGAGGAGAAAATGAGCAGGAGGTGTATGTTGGGGTTTGGCCCACATTGGGTCCATTTTTTCAAGGATTTGTCAGAAGCCGATCTAAGTCAAGGGTTCTCAACCACAGTGTCATTGACATTTTGAGTCAAATAACCCTCCGTTGTGGGGACCATCTTGTGACTGTGGGATGCCGAGCCACAACCCTGGGCTCTATCCATCACTGCTCAGCACTGAGGCCAGAGCCCAGGCTCGCCCCTGGGTGCCACCTTGTCTGGCCTTCCCTATAGAAGGTCATGGTAGGGGGCCCAGTGTCCTGGGTTCCTGTTCTTTCCCTTTTGTTTGGTCCTTCACTGTAATTGACCATCCCACTGTCTGGCGGCTGCTCAGTTGATGGTTAGTTTGGTGTGGGACAGTGAAGGAGAGATGGGATTGGGTTTCATCTCTCTCCTCTGTGTCTCCTCTCCTCCACATCCACTCGCTAGAACTACCCAGGTGCCCACCACCCGGACCCTGTTGGTTGTTTAAAAGACCAAGGATGGGAAGGGGAGACAGCCTCAGGCATAGGAGGTCCTTCCAGCCTCCAGCTGGGGATTCAGGGACAGGGATGACCCTTCAAAGACATCTGCTCCCTTCCACTGCCCTTCCCTGCCCTCCCCACTTCCCCGGCCGTGGATTCTAGACTGATCTGTCACCACTTACAGATGTCTGTTGACTGACTTGGGGACAGAGGCTGGACCAACTAGGGGTGAGACTGTCTCTACACGTTTGATGTACAAAACTATATCAGTCTACAAGACAAATTAAGTTATGAAAATTCAGTAACTAGTATTTAATACTAATCCCTATTATAAAGTATTCTATAGGAAAAACAAGAAAAAAGTATTCTATATTCATATGACTTCAGAAACTCTTATGTGATAAAGGATATCCTCCCTCCAGTGTCCAATGTCTAGTTTCAACCCTAGAGGGGGGACAGATTTGCATATTTATTTGTCTGTTACGTAGGTTTACGTGCCATAGTCCTGTTTAGAGTTTTAGGATGCCTTCAGTACTTTTTGAAATAAAAATATTTCCTATTTTGAAAAATTTCACCCCCTCAACCCCAGGGTTCTGACCACCAAAGAAATGTCTCCAAACATGGCCAGATGTCCCTTGGAGGGCAAAACTAAGAAGTACTGATTTGGGTAGCTTCTAACCATCCTTTTACCTTCACCTATTCTTTGGAGGATCACAGCAGGAATGACTCATCACCCTGGCCCATGCCACCGGGGGTTTGTACAGACCCTGCAGGAGGGCATGGGTGTTACAGAACCAATTGGCTGTTCCATCAGCCCCTTTCCATCCACCTCCTCTTTGCCTCTCCGGTAATTTCTCCTCCCTTTCTTCCACTGACCTCATTTACAGTGCACATTAAGCCTGGGAGTGGCACCTGTGAGATTGTGGCAGAACAGGTTGTCCCACCCTGAACTGGAGAAACGAGAACCTGTCTCTGCCAGAACTAGGGTTCCATGAACCTCACCTGCACTTGTGCTCCTGTCAGCAGGGTGACCTTGGGAAAGGGACAGTGGGTGGGGCCTAAGTGGCTCTGCTTCTCCCAGGGGAAGGGTTTCACTGTCCTGGGTTTCTCTGGCAGTTACTTCTCCCTGGGGCTGCTCACCAGTTCTTCTAATGACTTTATAAACCCGAGACACTTCTAAGAAGGCAGAAGCAGACTCGTAACACTGGGAAGTGACTACCACCTCACCCCCATAAAGGTGGCTACTATCAAGAAAACAGAAAATAACAAGTGTTGGTGAGAATGTAAATTTGAGCCCTTGTGCACTATTGGTGGGAATGTAAAATGGTTCAGCCACTATGGAAAACAATATGGCAGTTCCTCAAAAAATTAGAAATAGAATTATCATATGATCTAGCAGCCCTACTTTTGAGTATATGATCAAAAGAATTGAAAGCAGGGTCCATAAAGTCAGAGCAGTCTTGACTTTAAAAATAAAATAGTTATTTTACCAGCAAAAATGCTATTGAAAAATAGCAGGGGCCAGCTGAGTGGCACGTTGGTTAGGAGCTGGCTTGGGATGCCAGCTCTGAGCAGCAGGGCCCCAGTTCAGATCCCACATATGAGGGCCAGTGACCCTGCCCTCTGTAGCTAAGGTGGTGAACAACACTCCGCCAGGGTGCCTCTATAGCTAAGATGGCCGGCGACGGTGTGGGCTGCAGCCTCTGCTGCAGAGGGCTGCCATAGGCTACAGTGAGTGGCCGGCAGCCAGAGTGAGCGGCCGGCAGTCTGTGTGAGCTGCCAAGAGCCACCATAAGCGACCGACCAGAGGCAGGCGACAGATCTGCCTCACCTGGGAAGAACGCAATGATAATACCAACATGGGCCAGTGAAGCAACGTCCTCTACAACTAGACTGAAGAACCAAAACGGACAGCAACTTGTCTGTTCCCCTTCCCTGGTTCCCCAAAGCTGTTCCCTTCCCCCAAATCCCGAATAAAATCTTTAAAAAATAGAAATAACAGAGAGTTGCAGTTTGGGACATGCAAGCTATGGCAACACCATAGGCCAGTCAGAGAACAAAGGAGAAGCACTGTTCTTTTATAGAGGAAAGGGGTTAGTTGAGAGGAACTTTGATAACCAAAGTTCCTGTCAGAAGAAACTGAAAGCTTGGAGTATGCCGACTTTTCATTGGCTGGATTGTGACAATCTCTCACTGGCTGAACTGTTGCCAGGGAACAGAAAAATCTTCCTTCCTCCTGCTGGGGTGTAGAGTAGAAAACATCTTCTTCTTGGAGATGCAAGGTACCTCTTCCTGTTTGGAGCAACCAATGATAATGGGTAGGGCATGAGAGCACCCCCTCCAGGCTCTCCCTACTCCAATCTTAGGTTTGCTTTATTAATTTTTCATAGCAGCATTATTCACAATAGCCAAGAGATTGAAACAACAACCCAAGTGTCCATCAATGGATGAATGGATAGATAAACAAAATATGAGTATATCCATACAACAGAATATTATTCATCTTTATAAAGGAAGGATGTTGGGCCGGCCGAGTGGCGCGGTGGTTGAGAGCTGGCTTGGGAAGCCAGCGGCCCTGGTTCGGGTCCCACATATGAGGGCCAGTGACACTGCCCTCAAAAAAAAAAAGAAGGATGTTTTGACATCTGCTACAATGTGGATGAATCTGGAGGACAAACTAAATGAAATGAGCCAGACACAAAATGAGAAATACTGTATGATTTCACTTATAGGGGTCCCTAGAGGAGTCAAATTCAGAGACAGAAAATAGAATGGTGGGTGCCAGGGGCTGGGGAGGGGGGATGGGATGGAGAGTTAGTGTTAATGGGGAAAGTTTTAGTTTTGCAAAATGAAAACAGTTCTGAAGATGGATGGTATAATGGCTGCACAACGATGTGTGCTGAATGACGCTGAACTGGACACTTAAAAATGGTTATGGGCCGACCGAGTGGCTCAGTTGCTTAAGAGCTCGCTCAAGAGTGGGAGCTGAGCTCCGAGCAACAGCAGTTCAATGCCCAGCCTGAGCTGAGCTGAAGCTGAGCTGCCAACAGGTGGCAGGATGGCTCAGATAAAAAAAAAAAATAAGAAAAAAAGGTTATGATGGTAAATTTTATGTTATGCATATTTTACCTGAATTTTTTGAAAACTTCATAAGCAGTAATAAATCCAAGTCACCCATCTAACCTCTGTTGAGTACAGCCAGGTCCTCATGACCAACCTCAGGTGCAGGCTGAGATGTGAAGAATTTCCAAATGAGAAGAATCAACCCAATAATTAAGAATCAACTCTGCTGGCATATCCGGTCACCCTGGAAAAACCTGGAAACTATTTTCACCTGATCAAGGTCATGACAGCTGTATTTATGAGGGAACATGGAGGATCCCTTCACAATGCTCTCTTCAGCCCTTCTGAGATCAATTCTGTGTCCCATCTGACAGGATGAAGTTATGAAAGCGCCAGCCAGTCCCTGAGTCAGCAAGCACATGTGGTAATTACTGCTGGAGGCTGAGTCAACCACCAATGGCCAACGATATAATCAATGATGCCTATGTAAGAAAGCCTCCACAAAAACCCAAAAGGACAGGGTTCAGAGAGCTTCCAAGATGGTGAACCAGATGCTTCCACATACTAAGCCCCAAACTCCATAGGGTCAGAAGGACCTCGCCCTTTGTACCTTTTCAACTGGCTTTTGATTTGTATTCTTTAATATAATAAACCAGAATCTGATCAGTCAAACATTTCTCTGAATTATTTGAACTGCTCTAGCAAATTAATCAAACCTGAGGAGGGGTCATGGGGACGTCTGGTTTATAGCTGGAGGGTCAGAAACACAGGTGACAACCTGGACTTGGCCATTGGCATCAAAGGGGTCGGGGGGTAGTCTTGTCCAACCTGTGGCGTTGGATGCTATCTGCAAGTGGTGGGGGGCAATATGGATCTCATTCTTAAAAAACTGGTTGTGGGGCCACCAAGTGGCATGTTGTTTAGGAGTTGGCTTGGGACGTCAGCTCTGAGCAGCAGGGCCCCAGTTCGGATCCCACACAGAGGGTCAGTGATGCTGTGCCCGCTACAGCTAAGACAGTGAACAACAGCTCAACCTGGAGCTGGGCTGCTGTGAGTCGCCAGCAATGGTGTAGGCTGCAGTGGGGCTGGCCGGCAGCTGGCATGAGTTTTCGTGAGATGCCGCGAGCGGCCGTCCAATAGCCGGCGAGTGATTGCCTTACCCGGGAAGAGTACAATGAAAATACCAACATGGGCCAGTGAAGCGACATTCTACACAACTAGACTGAAAAACAAAAGGACAGCAACTTGTCTGTTTTTCTTCCCCGATTCCCCAGCACTGTTCCCTTCCCCCAACTCCCCAATAAAATCTTAAGAAAAAAAACTGGTTGTGCATTTTGGCCTGCCCTCAGCGCCCTCTCCCCAGGACTAGCTCAGAAGCTTGCTTTTCTTTCATCCCCACCAAGTCCCAGGGTGAGGCAACTTCCCAGGTAGCATTTGCCATTTTACATCCCCACCAAGGTGCTATCCACCGCCATCTGGGGCAAGGGATGGCAGAAGGGTCAAGCAACAGACAGATCAAAAGCCTATGAAAAGGAAATGAGGATGGGATCAAAATGGCACACTACAAAAAAAAAAGCCAATCAAACACATAAGAAGGCAGTAACAGAGGAATGAAGGAACAAAAAAAGAGATGAGACAGAGCAAAGAAAATAGTCCCATATCTCTCAGCAGATATTTCTCCAGCACTGACCATGGCCAGACACTGGAGACTTAACATTGAGAAGTTTCTGTTGGCGACAGGGGTGCATTGTCCTCCACACACATCAATTTGCAAAAATAAGCAAATATTATTGCCAACCAGGGAAGCACACCCAAGCTTCAGTGTTCAGAGTTTTTCCTGTGGTTTTGTTAGGTAAGCATCGCTGATTGAATTGTTACACGACTGATTAAAGCATTTCCACATGGCTCGAGGTCCGGCTGATACCACATAACTCATCCATCTAATCACATGGTTGGTCTTCCTGGCCCTCATTCTGAGTACCTCCTTAGCCTAAGTGATCCATGGTCCCACCACTAGCTATCTAAATAGCACAAACTATTGTATCAAGTGTGGCCCAAGGGGCCCACCATGAAGCCAGCACACTCCTGTCACAGGGGAAATCCCAAGGGTTTAGGGGTTACCTACCAGGAGCCAGGACAGAGGCCAGACCTCTCTTTGGATAATTCTTCACTATACAATATTACACTTTAATTAATTAATTTTTTTAAAATTTTTTTTTTTGAGGGCGGTGTCACTGGCCCTCACATGTGGGACTCGAACCGGCGCCGCTGGCATTGTAAACCAGCACTTAACCACAATGCCACTTGGCCGGCCCAATATACTTTAATTTAGAATTTGTCAAAATAATGACTTGCATCTAGATCAATTGTATAATAATAAAACTGTAGAACAGAGCCGACCGAGTGGCACGTTGGATAAGAGCTGGCTTGTGATGCCAGCTCTGAGCAGCAGGGCTCAGGTTCGGATCCCACATGAGGGCCAGTGACACTGCCCTCTACAACTAAGATGGTAAACAACAGCTTGACCTGGAGCTGGGCTGCCATGAGTCGCCAGCGACTGCGTAGGCTGCAGCCTCTGCTGCAGTGGGCTGCCATAAGCTACCGAGACTGGCTGGCAGCCAGCGTGAGTAGCCGGCAGCTGGCGTGAGCTGCCAAGAGCTGCTGTGAGTGGCCGTCCAGTGGCCGGCGACCTATCTGCCTCACCTGGGAAGAGCGCAATGATGATACCAACATGGGCCAGTGAAGCAACGTCCTCCACAACTAGACTGAAGAACAAAAGGACAGCAACTTGTCTGCTCCCTTCCCTGATTCCCCAGCGCTGTTCCCCTGCCCCAATTCCCAAAAAAAATCTTAATACTAAAACAAAACAAAAAAAATTGTAGAATATCAAAACCAGAGAGATGACTTTCAGATCAGCCAGAATAAAGAGATTATCCTCAAAGAAACAACAATTATACTGACAGCAACATTGCAAAAGCACCATTGGAAGCCAGAAGACAGGCAATTGTATGTTCAATATACTGATTTTAGAAAAACCAAAGTCAACTTTGTATCAAAAATAGTTTTCAAGAACACAGTGAAATGAAGACATTTGCAGGCAAATAAAACAGTTTGCCACAAGTCGACTTTCATCAAAGGAAATTTTAAAGGATATTCTCCAAGCAGGAGAAAATTTACCCCAAACTTCGGAAGGGCTGAGACCCAATAAAGAACGTTGAATGAAAAAAAGTGGTAAATGTAGTTAAATATAAATGAATGTTGAACTTGAAATACTAGTAATAACGCAGTGTATTGTGAGGTTGAAAAATATACAGGTTAGAACTATTTTTTTTAAGTAGTATGCTGGCCAGAGGTTAGAACTATTTTTTTTAAGTAGTATGCTGGCCAGAGTTCAGCAAATGTTTCTCTAGCATAGAAGACAGACCAGATCCCTGATGTTTATGTGTCAGGGTGGGCATGTGACATGAGAAATGTAAATGTACGAATCTCCTTGTGGTGAGTGCTCTGAAGGCTGAGTGTATGACAAGGGGCTGGAACTTGGGAAGATGTATAGAATGATGCTGCAGGTGACAGCTGAGGAAGGAACTGGAGTTAGGAAGGTCAGGGCGGGTGGAGACTGTGTAAGCTGGCGACTTAGGACAACTAGTTTCTGTGAAAATGAAGACTGTGAGCTTATAACATAGTGCGTGTCAGAAGTGGTTTTGCAGACTGCCACCTGCCCTCACGCACCAACTGAACTTGTGTGTCTGGGTGCACTGGGCTGGCTCCATTTGCCTTCAAAGCCTAGCACAGCTGTGTGGCGCTACTGCACAGCTGGTGGTGTGTGCAGGGAAGTGTGACAATTGTTTTTGTTTTAAGGAGAAAGAAACTGTGCTTCAACCCAGAGGACGGGTAAGCACCATCCTGAGCGTCGCTGTCGTCTCTCAACACCTGTGGCTGGCTGGCTGTTATATCATTTTGAGTACTTCTGTGTGGTCTTGAAATAATTCCTAACTTTAAAATATTTTCTCAACACTAATCATGAGGGAAATGCAAATCAAACCACAATGAAGCACCACTGCTCATGCATTAGGGTAGCTATTGTATTTTTTAAAATGAAAGAAAATAACAAGTGTATAAAGATATGGAGAACTTGAAACCCTTGTGTATTGCTGGGGGGAATGTGGAATGGTGCAGCCGGTGTGGAAAACAGTTGCAGCGTGTTGTAGCATGTGCCAGAATTTCCTTCCTTTTTAAGACTGAATATTATTCCATTGTGTGTTTATTTTGTTACCCATGAATTCATTAATGGATGCTTGGGTTGTTTTTACCTTTTGGCTATTGTGAACATGGGTGTACACATATCTGTTCAACACCCTATTTTCAATTTTTTTTAATTTAATTTAATTTTTTTTTTTTTTTTTTTTGAGGGCAGTGTCACTGGCCCTCGTATATGGGCCCCGAACCAGGGCCGCTGGCTTCCCAAGCCAGCGCTTAACCACTGTGCCACTTGGACGGCCCTTAACTTTATTTTTTTAATTTGTTTTTAACAACAGTGCAATAGTTATACTTTTTACCCCACAAAGTGCCAACCCATCCCCCAATCCACAGCCCCATTCCCCCCCATATCATAATATCTATTACAACTCCCCTGACCCCACTACCACACTATACTCCTCATCCCGTGACTATATGTATACATTCAATTACAGCTAACATTCAATATTATACAAAATCAGCTTCAGGTATATAGTGCAGTGATCAAGCCTCTACCCCATCCCCAAAGCGGTCTCCCCAACAAGACATGCGACCATCTCACACCCCACAAAGCATTCACAACATTATCAATTACATTCCCAGAACTGCCCCCCATATCCCTGCAGCAGCATTGTAGTCACCCACCTACACTGTCCAAAACCTTCCCCTTCTCCCTCATCCCCACCCACTGCCAGCCAGCAACCATCAGTTTTTCCTTTATATCTGCTTGATATGATTTCAATCTTCTTAAATTTACTAAGACTTGTTTTGTGGCCTAACATGTGGTCTATCTTGGAAAATGTCCCATGTGCACTTGAGAAGAACGTATATTCTGTTGTTTCAAGGTGAAATGCTCTGAAAATATCGATGAATTACAGCTGGTCTAAAGTGTTCTTTAAGGCCACTCTTTCCGTTTTCTGTGTAGAGGATCTGTCCATTGGTGACAACGGGGTGTTGAAGTCCCCCACTACGATAGTGTTACTGTTGATCTCTGTCTTTATGTCTGTCAAAATCTGTTTTATAGAGCTGGCCGAGTGGCACAGTGGTTAAGTGCTGGCTTGGGAATCCAGCGGCCCTGGTTCGGGTCCCACATTTGAGGGCCAGTGACACTGCCCTCCAAAAAAACAAAACAAACAAACAAAAAATCTGTTTTATATAATTAGGAGCTCCTATGTTGGGTGCATAGATGTTTATTAGGGTTATGGTGCCCTTCTTTGTCTTTTATTGTAGTCTTCATTTTAAAGTCTATTTTGTCCAACGTAAGTACTGCTCCTCCAGCTTTTTTTTTCACATTTCCATTTGCATGAAATATCTTATTCCATCTGTGCTATACATGGGTTCTATTTTCTTATCTACTCAGCCACTCTCTGTCTTTTGATTGGAGCATTTAGCCCATTCACATTTAAAGTGATTGTTGATAGGTGCATATGTACTGACATTTTGTTATTTGTATTCCTGGTCTTCCTTGCTAGCTTAGCTTGCTTGGTGGTAATGAATTCCTTAAGCTTATTCTTTTCTGAGAAGCTCTTTATTTCTCCTTCAATTTTAAGTGATAGCCATGCTGGGTAGAGTAATCTTGGTTGTAGACCTTTATTTTGCATCGCTTTGAATATATCCTGCCAATCCCTTCTGGACTGCAGAGTTTCTGTAGACAAGTCAGCTGTTAGTCTAATCGGAGTTCCTTTGTATGTAACCTACTGTCTTTCTCTTGCTGCTTTTAGGATTCTGTCTCTGTCTTTAACCTTTGCCATTTTAACTATGATGTGTCTTGGTGTGGACCTGTTTGGGTTCAGCTTGTTTGGAACCCTCTGCACTTCCTGG
Organism: Aselliscus stoliczkanus; assembly: GCA_033961575.1. Classification (NCBI taxonomy): domain Eukaryota; kingdom Metazoa; phylum Chordata; class Mammalia; order Chiroptera; family Hipposideridae; genus Aselliscus; species Aselliscus stoliczkanus. The sequence continues at coordinate 9,032,344 of CM066735.1, read as the reverse complement.
GCTTGTATGTCGATTTCCTTCACCAGGGTAGGGAAGTTTTCAGTCATTATTTATTCAAATACATTCTCAATCCCTTGCTTCTTCTCTTCTCCTTCTGGTATTCCTATGATGTGATTATTGTTTTGCTTCATCTTGTCCCATAGGGCTCTTAAACTATTTTCATTGCTTTTTACTCTTTGGTGTTTTCATTGTTCCAACTGGGTGACTTCTGCTATTTTGTCTTCCAAATCGCTGATCCAATTCTCTGCTCTGTCTATTCTACTGGTGATTCTTTTGAGTGTGTTCTTCATTTCAGTTATTGTATTGTTTAGTTCTAAGTGGTTGTTTTTTATTTCTTTATCCTTCCATATGTCCTCACTAAGTTTGTTAAACATTCTTATCATCAGTGTTCTAAACTCTGTCTCTGAAAGGTTGGATCCCTCTGTTTCATTTAGTTCCATTTCTAGAGGTTTCTTCTGATCTTTTACTTGTGACATGTTTCTTTGTTTCCTCATTCTGGCTGTCACTCTGGGATTGCTTTGATGTATTAGATAACCAGGAAAGCCCTGGCTGGATCATGCAGGAGCACAGCTCACAGCCAAACACTCCCAGGAAAACTTCCAATCTCATTCTGGGCCAATCAGCCGCTCGTAGGTCAGGCCGAGCCACCCGACAACCAATCACCAGTCTGGCAACTCTGCACTCGCAGTACAGACAGCAGGAACCCAACATGGCTCACGCACTTCGGCATCTCAGTGAGCAGCCTGCTGGAGCCGGAGCGCACCCGCCCGGCATTTCCCTGGCAACACAGCACAAACAAGGCAGAGGGTGGGGATCCAAGGCTGCATGCACGCGCACGCACGCACACACGCACACATGCACTGCTGCGCCAATTCCACTAGACCAATGTGGTCCCGGACCTGGCCCTCTGTGGCAGGGCCCAACCCTGACAAAATGGTGCCCTCCTATATACCACTCGCAGGCAAGCTCCACACCAGGGGAACAGTAGTCCCAAAACCTCCAGCTCCCGTGCCAAAGGTACTCAGTTCAGTCCATCCCCGCAAGCTCCTGGTTCCGCTCACACAGCTACTCCCTCCACCAGGAACCAGGTGAGTGCTCATCAGCGAGTGAGTCCATGTGCTGGCTCCAGTGGTTCTCCAGCCACCCTTAGCCTCAACGAGCTGAGCAAAGAAAGTCCTCACTAATTTCTACGGCCAGCTATCGTGGAACTCCTCTTCCTGGCAAAGTAACTCTGGGCTGGTGAGCTTGGTGTGGGGTCGGAGAGTCTCTCCCCCAACTGGAGAAGCCTCCCCCTGGCTGAGGTGTCCCTCATGGGGTTTGCCCTCTCTCGTCTCCACCCCACCTACCAGACTCAAAGTGACCTACTCTTTAGGTCCTTTGTTTAGAGGTTCTGTTCATCTTGTGTTCCGGGGACTTCCAGGGTTGAATGTTGTATAATTTGTAATTTTGATGTGATCCTAGGAGGCAGTTGCCACAGCATCTGTCTATTCTGCCATCTTACCGGAAGTCCCTCAATTCTTTTAGGTACATGCCCAACAGTGGAATTCCTGGATTGCATGGTAATTTTATGTTCAATTTTTTGAGGAACTGTCCAACTATTTTTCTTCATGGCTGCAGCATTTTACATTCCCACCAGTAGTGAGTTCCAATTTCTCTACATCCTCACCAACACTTGTTATTTACTTTTTTAGTATACACATACACTAGCCATACTGATGCATGTGAGATGATATCTCATTTTGGTCATCTTCATATTTTGAAAGTGTTCCAACTCTGTAGCAGCTTTTTTTTTTTTTTAAGATTTTTTTATTGGGGAATTGGGGGAGGGAAACAGCATTGGGGAACTGGGGAAGGGGAACAGACAAGTTGCTGTCCTTTTGTTCTTCTAGTTGCAGAGGACATTGCTTCACTGGCCCATGTTGGTATGTCATTGCACTCTTCCCGGATGAGGCAGATTGGTCACCGACCTCTGGATGGCCGCTCACAGCGGCTATTGGCAGCTCACGCTGGCTGCCAGCCACTCACTGTAGCCTGTGGCAGCCCACTGCAGCGGGGTCTGCAGCCTACACCATCACTGGGACTCGTGCAGCCCAGTTCCAGGTGCAGCTGTTATTCACCATCTTAGCTGTAGAGGGCAGTGTCACTGGCCCTCATATGTGGGATATGAACCAGGGCCGCTGGTGTCCCAATCCCGCTCTTAACCAAGGTGCCCAACTCGGCCAGCCCAACTCTGTGGCAGCTTTTGTAAACCCCCAAAGGGTAAGGCTTACAGGATTATTTCAAAAGCCTACACCCAAATGCTTAATTTTTCCGGAGAAGTATGGAGACTTTTCAGAGCACTGAAGGCCACAGATCAGAAGCCCAACTGGGAGAAAACAGAGCCGCAGACATTATGTGAGCCTCAACAAAGACTAGCGCCATCCCTGCGGGGATGCTGAGAGCTTCCCACAGATGCCTTCCCAGGAGTGATGTCTGAACTGACCCGCAGAGCATACGGCCTACACTGTGACTGGCCAGCGCTTAGCAGGACCAGATGGTGGAAAACTCTAAAAGGTCTAGCATGGGTAACATCCAGGGGTGCTGGTTTCTCAGAGCATCCCTTTTTATTTTCAGTTCAAAGGACCACGAGAATTTCAATTAAATGCAGAGGGTGCCAGAAAAATGTATACACATTTTAAGAAAGGAAAACTGAATTAAAATTGTAATACTCAATATATACCAATAACAAAAGATAAATACAAGTCACGTTTCACTTCTGCAATTACACGAGGTGCTCAAAGTGGTTACCATCAGCATCCAGACACTTCTGATTACGGCAAACTACTGCTTGAGCAACGTTGACCAAAGTGTCCACTTGTATACGTTTTTTTGGCACCCCTGGTATTTTTCATTTAATTATTTGCCATGAAGGGTTAGAACCAACTACAAAGTTTGAAGACACAGTCCACCCAAGGCTTCCCTCATTTCTGATATCAATTGCAAAATCAGAAGTCCTCAAGACCACCCTGGGGTTTGATAAGTCACTGGAAAAACTCACAGAACTGACAGGAAGCTGTTATACTCATGGTTATGGTTTATTACAAGGAAAGGATACAGGTTGAAATCAGCCAAGAAAGAGGAGCAGAGGACAGCGTCCAGGAGAAGTACCAACTGTGAAGCTTCCATCAAGCTTTACTCTCCTGGCATCAATATGTGACAGTACACACAGTATGTGTATGTGCCACATATGAGTATGACCAACCAGGAAAGCTCACCCAAGCACAAGGTTACAAATTTTTACTAGGGCTCCATCATGTGGGCACAATTGCTTAATTAGTTGATTACCCACCAGTTGTCTCAGTCCCCAGGTCCACTGATACCACATGACCCAGAGGCCCCATCTTAAATGGCATTGTGGGTCTTTCTGGGCTAAATCATACCATTAGACTATCCAGTGTGACCCAAGGCCCTGAGGCAAACAAAGACACTCCTATCAGGCGTGGCATCTTAAGAGTAGACCTCCTGAAAGCTGGGAACAAAGGCCAGACCTCTTTTGGGGCAAGGTTAAACTCTTACTACACAGTTTCCCAGTCCATTTTCTCCAGAAAATGGTAAACTCCATGAAGGCAGGGACTGGAGCCATCTTTGCTGTCTCCCAGTGCCAGGGAGCTTGTTGGATATAAAGAGTGGGAACTATATTTTTTTTTTAAAGACTTCTCCAGTATTGAATCATTTGCATCATTGTCAAAGGATAGGATGTGAATGTGCCACCGATGAAGGCCTGAGTGCTCAGCAGGAATCAGAGCTGCCCCCTTGGCTGTGGTCTATACAGTTGGTTCTTCCTCTGATGATGATGGCCACTGCAGTGGATTGAATGCTTGTGTCCCTCCAAATTCATGTTGAAATCCTAATGCTCAGTGGGATGGTATCAGAAGTTGGGGCCTTTGGGAGGTCATTAGGTCACGAGGGTGATGCCCCCATGAATGGGATTAGTGCCGTTATAAAAGAGACCCCACAGGGCCGGCTGAGTAGCTCGGTTGGTTAAGAGCTCACTCAAGAGTGTGAGCTGAGCTCTGAGCAATGGCGGTTCGATGCCAGCCCGAGCTGAGTTGCCGTTGAGCTGCCAACAGGTGGCAGCATGGCTCAGCTAAAATAAAAATAAAGTAAAAGAGACCCCACAGAACTCTCTGGCCTTATGTCTGCTGTGTGAGAATACATTGGAAAGTCAGCCAGAAGAGAGGCCTCTCATTGTGAATAGGCTGCTATGAACACAGGTGTGCAAGTATCTGTTCAAGACCCTGCTTTTAGGGTTGGCCAAATGGCTCAATTAGTTAAGAGCTCGCTCAAGAGTGTGATCTGTTTAAGCGCTGGGTTAGGAAGCCAGCGACCCCAGTTCGGGTCCCACATGAGGGCCAGTGACACTGCCCTCAAAAAAAAAGAGTGCGAGCTGAGCTCTGAGCAACAGCAGTTTGATGCCCAGCCCCAGCTGAGCAACCACTGATCTACCAACAGGTAGCAGGATGGCTCAGCTAAAAAAAAAAAAAAAAAAAAAAAAAGACCCTGCTTTTGATTCTGGGGTGCATATACCTAAAGATGGAATTGCTGGATCATATGGAAATTCTATTGTTTTCTTTTTTGAGGGACCACCATACTGTTTTCCATAGTGGCTGTCATCATGTCTGTTTTCACTGTTATCTTCTAATTAGAACAAGTGATGCTTGCTGCCATGTATGATAATAATGAAAATTTCCTTTGAGAAAATTCACTAGATGAAATGGTGAAGTTACTGAAATAAAACTAAAATCCTGATAAAAAACCTGGATGTAGAGCATATAGAGGCATAGCTCCAGCTGCTCTGACTGCTTCAGGTGATTTATAGGCCAAAGATGAACTTTCCAGGTGGGCTTTTTTTTTATTCTTTGCCTTATTTATTTTGTTTTGTTTTTTCATTTATGCTTACAGCTAATGATGCTAATATTTCTGCTTTATCCTGCTATTAATATGGAACAAATCTCCAACAAAGGGGTAGACTAGGAGATTTTTCTGACATCCTCTCTGGCAGTTTTGTATATTTCATTCATGATGCTTCCAAGCGATATTCACAGATTTGTCAGTAGAAACACAAACTAACACAGACTTTTTGGCAGTCACATATCCTAGGAGCTCCTGGCATATTAATTGCTTCACACACTTTTTTGCCATGACTGCAGCTAATAGAATCAGGCCCAGCTGTCTCCATGATAGTATTGTACCATATCAATGTTACCTTCATCCCTACAAGAACATGGTTACAAAGGGACCAGACGCACTCTTCTCCATGATAACTGTACCATATCAGTGTCACCCTCAACTCTCCAAGAACATGGCCACACAGGGGCCCAGGTAGAGCCAGGAGGGAAAAAAATACTGGTGCATTTTTTAAATTTCCATTTAAACAATTTCCATCTCTGTAGGTCAAGTTTGCAATGCTTTAAGAGCAGAAAGTCTCATAATGGGCCTCAATTGTTTTGCAAGGTAGCACTTCAAAGCAGAGCTTCTTGGAGCAATGGCCTAAAATCGAAAAGGTGAAGAGACCTTCTCCTAAACCACATGCTGAAGTGAAACAACCTCCCAGCTATGGTCTCAAGAGAAGAGACCATTAAGAATCTTACCCAGGATCTAATGCCTGGGATCCAGTAAGTGTCATTAATTGCTCAATGATTGAACAGGATATTCCATTTGCAGCAAATCAGGCTGTCTTTTGAGGTCACCTCAAAACCCTCCCACAAAACATATACTGCAGGATCTAAATTCATGCATTTAACTACAAATAATGACTATCTTAGTCTGTTCAGGCTGCTATAACAGAATACCATAGGCTGGGTGCCTTATAAACAACAGGCATTTATTTCAGCTCTGGAGCCTGGGAAGTACAAACAAGATCAAAGTGTCAGGCAATTTGATGTCTGGTGAGAGCTCACTTTATAGAGGAACATCTCACTGTGCTCTTGTGTGGTGGAAAGAGAGGACAAGCGAGCTCTCTGGGGTCCCTTATAAGGGTACTAATCCCATTCATGAGGATTCTATCCTCATGGCCTGATCATCTCTGAAAAGCCCCACTTTCTAATATCACCTTGGGAGTTAGGATTTCAACATGGTTGGGACTGGGGCACAAATATTCAGACCATAACATTGACTGAGTGTGTATTACAGTCAGACACCTGCTCCTTCATATCTTCATCCAGTGTTGGTGATGGACAGAGAAAACATTAAGAAGTACTAGCCATAAAGGCAAAACAGGGCAAGAGGCAAGAGAGTGATCTCAGACAGGGTGGTCAGGGAACACCTTTTTAATAAGGTGATGCTGAGCAGAACCCAGAATGACAGGAGAGAGCCAGGCAGTTATATGGGAAAAACAGCTTTGGGGGGTGGGGGTGGAGAGAAGAAGCAGCAAGTGCAAAGGCCCTGAGGTCTGACCATGCTCTGTGTACTTGTGTTTAAAAAGAGCTAGGAACTGCATGGGCTGGGGGAGAGAAGTGCCAGATGAACCAGCAAGGGTTTACAGGCCACCGTGAAGACTTTGATGGTTACTGGACTGTCTGTGCTGACCTCAGAGGCAACTAGGAAGCATTTAACAAGTGCTGAGGGCTGAAGAAAAGGAGGCCATCTTGTTTTTATCCCACAGCGTGGTATGTGCTAAAAATTAGTTACCTTAAATTGCTTTCTGAACAAGATGGAGAGAGGCTTTTGTTGTTGTTTTTCTATTTTCTTTGAATAATTTTTTTGAAAGCCAGTAAGCAGCTATAGACACAATTAAAAGTAGACAAACTTTTAAAAAAAGGAGATGAGAGATAGCAAACACATCCTTCACAAAGCAAAGATCTATTAGTATTTCCCCACCAACATCCCATTGGAGGCCCAGCTCTCCTTGTGTTCAGTAGTTCTCTCCATTATTGTGTGTGTGTTGCGGGGGGAGGACCAAAGAGCATTCAGGTGTGGTGAAGTCAAATCAAAGGTGTACAGGCAGTACTACATCAAGGTCTACAGTTTGGGCCCTAATCTCAAGTGGGGATTGGTCACCCTTAACTTCTGCCAGGCTGTGCTGGATTCCAGAGCTGAAGTAGACAGCAGACTCAACCAGCATCCAGACCTCAAATCGGGCCCAGGTGCCAGTTGTCATCTGCATCATAAGGTAAACATTCACAAGATGCTCATTAGTGGGAGGAGAGGCAAAGGAGGAACTTTAAAGTGAAGGGGAGTAGAGCTCTGTGGCTGTCTCCAGAAGACCTCAGTAAGCCCAGTAATGACCATCAGGAAAAGTACGGCCACTGCAATCTACACTGGGTCTCCAAACAGCAGTGGAATTGGCCAATGGGCCAGCACCAGGCAAAGGACACTCAGCAGTAGAGCAAGCAGTGAGGAACAAATATAGACAACTTGGTCAGAGAGTAGAATGGGGAGGGAGTTGAGTGGACAAAATAATCCCTGTAAGGTCAGCTTTTCTGCTTCAGGTATCTTCTCCTCCTGCAACCACACTTTTTGTTGTATTTTTTTTTTTGGATTTTTTTTTTTTTAGGCTAAGATGCATGGTCTCACTTTAACTCATGTCATGTGATGAGGTTTCTTGCACCCTGGGCCTTGTATCCTCTTAGGTAACTAACTAACCAGGAAGTCCCAGGGTGATGTGCATCACAGAGGTGAACTAATGTAGAATTCATTGCCAGGACAAGGAGAAGCATTGGTTAAGACTTTGGACTTGAACCAGACTCCTTGGGTCTGAATTCAAGTCCTGCCACTTGCCTGTAAAATGAGGACAAGGGGACAGCAAGACTACCTGTATGACAAAATGGAAATATCAATAGAGAGATAGAAAATATAAAAAGAAATTCTAGTGAAGATTTGATCAGGTAGAAGAATCAGCAAAAATGAAGGTAAGACAATAATAATTGTCTTACCTGAGTCTGAGGAACAGAAAAAAGAATGAAGAAAAGTGATCAGAGCCTGAGGGATTTGTGGGAAACCATCAAGTGAACCAGTATACTCATTGTGGGATTTCCAGATGGAGAATAGTGAGAGATAGGGGCAGAGAGAATGTTTGAAGAAATAATGGCTGAAAACTTCCCAAGTTTGATGAAAGACATGAATATAAGCATCCAAGAAGTTTAATGAACTCCACGTACAATGAATAAAAGAAATACATGCTGAGACATATTATAATCAAATTGTCAAAATCCAGAGACAGAGAATCTTGAAGGAAGCAAGGATGAAGCAACTCATCATGTACAAAGGATTCTCAAGATGATCAGCAGATTTCTTATTAGAAACTGTAGGGGCCAGAAGGCAGTGGCCTGATATATTCAGAGTGAAGAAAACTGTCAAGCAAGGATCCTATATCTGGCAAAACTGTCCTTCAAATGTGAGAGAGAAATTAAGACATCCCCAGATAAACAAAAGCTGAAGGAGTTTAGTACCACCAGATCTGTAAGATATGCTCAGGGCTGTCCTGCAGGGTGAAATGAAAGGACTCTAGACATAAAGCCATATGGAGAAATAAAGAGCTCAATAAAGGTAATTACATGGGCAGTTATAAAAGCTAGCATTATTTTAACAATGGTATGTAACTCCACTGTTTTCTACATAATTTAAAAGATTTTTCAACACATAATGTATAACAAAATGTGATTTTTTTTTTGACACCAACAACTGAAAGGAGATGTAAAGCATAGTTTTCATATGCTATTGACATGAAGCTGGTATAAATCCAAATTACAATGTTATATGTATAGGATGTTAAATGTAATCACTGTGGTAACCACAAAGAAAATAGCTATAGACTATACACAAGAAGAAATGAGAAAAGGATTTAAATGTTTCACTACAATCAATTAACTAAACACAAAAGAAGACAGTAATGCAGACAATAAGGTATATAGAAAAAGCTATAAGGTATAGAAAAAGCTATAAGGTATAGAAAACAAATAGCAGTGTGACAGGGGTAAGTCCCTCCTTATCAATCAGCTTTAAAAAGGAAGGAAATTCTGACATGTGCAATAACATAGATGAACCTTGAGGACATTTTGCTGAGTGAAATAAGCCAGCCACAAAAAGACAAATACTGTGTGAACCCATTTATATGAGTTCCCTAGATGAGTCAAATTTATACAGACAGAAAAAGGAATGGTGGGGGCCAAGGGCTGGGTGGGGAGAGTGTGCTTAATGGAAACAGAGTTTCAGTTTGAAAAGATGAGAAAGTTCTTGAGATGGATGGTGGAGATGGCTGCACAACAATTTGAACATGCTTATTATCACTGAACTGTACACTCAAGAATGGTTAAGATGGTAAGTTTTATGATATGTGTATTTTACCACAATTTTTTAAATTGAAAAAAAGAAGACATATCTTTAGTGGGGACAGACTTTCAGTTTGGGAAGATGAAAAGGTTTTGGAGGTGGGTGGTGGTGATGGCTGCACGATGTGAATGTGCTAAACACCACTGAACTGGACACTTAAAAATGGTCATAATGGTAAATTTTATGTTATGTATATCTCACCACAGTTAACAAAAAATTATGTGAGAACTAAAAAGAAAAAAAAAACAGTTCTCAAACCATTAAAAGACATGGAGGAAATTTAAATGCATATTGTTTTAGTAAATGAAGCCAATCTGAAAACACTACATACTACATGATTCTACCCATAGGACATCCTGGAAAAAGGCAAAACTATGGAGACTATAAAAGATCAGTATTTTCCAGGAGTTCAGGGATGAGGGAGGAATAAGTGGAGCACAGGAGACTTTTAGGACCATGGAACTATTCTGTGAAATACAGTGATGGTGGATGCATGTCATTATACACTTGTCCAAACTCATAGAATTGTATACTACTAAGAGTGAGCCCTAATGTAAACTATGGGCTTCAGTTAATAATATAATGGTTCATTCTTTATCACTGATGCAAGATGTTAATAAGGTGAAATTGGGATGGGAGGAGAAGTAGGGGTATATATTGAAACTTGCTGTACTTGCTACTCAAGTTTTCCAAAACCCTAAAACTGTTTAAAAACTAAAGACTATTAATTTTTACCAAGTGCATGTCCCATCCCAACTGACTGGGACCAAGTCCAGCTCTATCAGGGCCAAAGTCATGGATCCCCAGGCTTGGCTCCCCAGCAATCTCCCCTTTTGATCCGTGATCCCTCTGGCTTCCGGAGGCAGGGAGTGATCTAGGCAAGATGTCATGTGAGGGTCTGAGGAACCCAAGTATCACAGGCATGGCTGGGAGCTGGGTTTTTTAAAAGTCCCCTTTAAGGTCAATTTATCTTTGTTCAGGTTGCTCTGGATTCACCATAATGAGTTAATTTCATTTCCCTTAAAAAGGATGAGGGAGAGGGCCGGCCGAGTGGCGCATTGGTTAAGCGCTGGTTTTGGGATGCCAGCGGCCCCGGTTCGGATCCCACATGAGGGCCAGTGACACTGCCCTCTACAGCTAACAACAGCTCCACCTGGAGCTGGGCTGTGCGAGCCCCGGTGATGGTGTGGGCTGCAGCCCCTGCTGCAGTGGGCTGCCATAGGCTGCAGTGAGTGGCCCACAGCCAGCGTGAGCGGCTGGCAGCCAGCATGAGCTGCCAATAGCCGTGATGAGCGACATCCAGAGGCCAGCGACCGATCTGCCTCATCCGGGAAGAGCAATGACGATACCAACCGTGAAGCAACATCCTCCGCAACTAAAACTGAAGAACAAGAAGACGGCAACTTGTCTGTTCCCCTTCCCCGATTCCCCAACGCTGTTCCCCTCCACCAATTCCCCAATAAAATCTTTAAAAAAAAAAAAAAAGGATGAGGGAGAGAGACCAGGAAATAAGGAATGAAAAAGAGGCAAGAGTTCCGACTTCACTCAGGTTTCCATAGGAACCCTTAAGTGGCATTAAATGCCCTATTTCTCCTCAGTTGGATTCAGTATGTAATAATTTATCATGAATTAATCATTAAAAACCTATCTGTGGGCTGGCTGAGTGGCACGGTGGTTAAGCACTGGCTTGGGAAGCCAGTGGCCCCGGTTCAGGTCCCACATATGAGGGCCAGTGACACTGCCCTCAAAAAAAACAAAAACAAAAAAACCTATCTGTGTGTAGAAATTCATGCCCCTTATTATCCTAAGTCCTTAATAAACACATTGTTAAAAATCGATCAGTATTTGAGGAATAGGCAATATCTCCCTACAGAGCCTGACAACATAGGGTAAACAAGGCAGGTCACTGCTATGGTGGCCTGTCACACCTGCATCAGAATCCCCTGAGGGAGATCTACCCAAGGAAGGAAGCCCCATCTGCAGCTGGCAACAGCTGCTCAACATGATCACTAGATGGAGGGAGACATCCTCCTGAGGTAGGTCCCTCAAACCAGTGCAAACCCACACAATTCCCAAGTCATCTCTCCTGCTCTGCCCCTGATTTCTCATCCAATGAGACACAAGCATCCACTCCACGGGGCTGGTGGCATCACACTCACGGGAAGTCAGGACTTGGGGCTGCTTTCCTCCTGTTCATCTGTACAGATGGAAGATCCAGCTGGCACTTCAGTTAACTTCTTTAGGGGCAACACTCAGGACAAGCCCCATGAATGCTGAAGCAAGAACCTCTCCCACCATCAATTCCATGAAACCCTGAATTTTATTCCAAAGGGAGCAGTCCAACTTAAATTTTCCCACAAGTGATCCAGATCAATCCTAGTTCCAGGCAAAGGCCAGATCAACCTTAATGCAGTAAACAGTGCACTGATTAAAACTGATGGGGATTAGGAGATCCAAGATGGCTGAGTAGGAAAATTCTGTGCTTGCCTCATCCCATGAACACATCAAAATTACAACTAAATGATAGAAAAATCAACCTGTAGAACCATCTGAACTCTAGCTGAATAGAAGTTTTATAACTAAGGATATAAAGAAGTCACATTGAGACTGGTAGGAGGGGCAGAGACATGAAATGGGCTGGTCCCACACCCACAGTTGAAAATTGGGAGAGCTATCTCGGCCACAGAGTTTCCCCATGAATGAGCAAGAGAACCCAGCCCGCCACATGATCCCAAGCCTGGAGTACTGGTGCCGAAAAGAGGAGCCCCCACAACTTCTGACTGTGAAAAACGGTGGGGATTCTGACCATCTGGGTGGGATGGAAGGCTGCGGGAAACCCAGACACCTTTTTAAAGGGCCCACACAGGCATTCACCCTGGGCTCCGGCAGAGGGATGGTGACTCTGGGGGCACCTGAGGCATATGGGAGAGATGGAGTTGTGTAACTTCAGGGGGAGGACTAGAGGAACAGTCCTCATTTTCCCTCTGTGGGGCTCTTCTCCCATGCTGCCAGCAGGTGGGTGCCATCTTTCCTGTGTTGAGCCTACCCCCACAGGCCAAATCTGAATCTGATTGGTCTGGTGAACTCCACAGCTCTGCCCTGCTGACTCACTGAAACCCTGCCTCACCCAAGCTTCCAAACCTCAGGATGCTTTATCAGCAGCTGAACCTTACTGAAGCGAGCAGTGGGCAGCAGGCCTGGGAGTGTCCTGGCTTTTTTTGGAACTACCTCAATATTTCTTTTTTTTTTTTTCTTGAGGGCAGTGTCGCTGGCCCTCATATGTGGGATCTGAACTGGGGCCGCTGGCTTCACAAGCCAGCGCTTAACCACCGCACCACTCGGCTGGCCCATGGAACTACCTCAGAACCAGTACTAGTGACAGCTGTCCTTGGTTTGCAGCTTGACCTTTCCCATATGCCTCCAGGTCCAGCACAGGCAGCAACCAACCAGGGATAACTTTGTAGCTCCTACCAGGTACTCCCAGGCCAGTCACAGGCAGTGGCCAACCTGGGCCTGGACTGAAGCCCTCCCAATAGGCCCCAGAATAAATATACTTGGATGTTGGCTTCATACCACAGCAGAGCACCACCCAATTAGCCACCCCAAGTGGCACACCCAAAGGGTAATCTCAATAGACACCAGAGCCTGCTGAGGGGAATCCCACTCTGTGGGGTAAGCCCCCCCCCGACAATAGCCCATAAGCTGTGAATGTAGCCACATCAGTCTGAGGGTCAATACCACCTACTGACATGCTAACAGCAATCAAGGATCAACTATAAAGAGGGCACACACAACCCACAAAAGTGTCTCTCCTGGAGCACATGTCTCAGGTGACCAGGAAGATGATGCCACTGGGCCCGACAGGACCCTACTACTTAAGGCCACTCTACTAAGGCTGGGCGACATAGCAGTCCTACCTGATACATAGAAATAAACAGAGAGGCAGCCAAAATGAGGAAATAAAGAAACATGTCCCAAATGAAGGAACAGGAGAAAACTCCAGAAAAGAACTAAACAAAATGGAGGCAAGCAACCTAGCAGAGACAGAGTTCAAAACAATGGTTGTAAACTCCACCTGGAACTGGGCTGTGTGAGCCCCGGCTCCGGTGATGGAGTAGGCTGCAGCCCCTGCTGCAGTGGGCTGCCATTGGCTACAGTGAGTGGCCAGCAGCTCAGCCAGCTTGAGCTGCCAATAGCCGCGGTGAGCGACCATCCAGAGGCCGGCGGCCGATCTGCCTCATCCGGGAAGAATGCAATGACGATACAAACATGGGCCAGTGAAGCAACGTTCTCTGCAACTAGACTGAAGAACAAAAAGACAGCAACTTGTCTGTTCCCCTTCCCTGATTCCCCAATGCTGTTCCTCTCCCCCCAATTCCCTAATAAAATCTTTAAAAAAACACAAAACAAACAAAAAAAACAATGGTTGTAAGGATACTCAAGGAACTTAGTGAGAACTTTAAAAGAGATAGCAAGCATAACAAAGGACATAGAAACCATAAAAAAGAACCAGTCAGAAGTGAAGAATACAATAACTGAAATGAGGAATGCATTAGAAGGAATCACCAGCAGACTAGATGAAGCAGAGGATCGAATCAACAATTTGGAAGACAAGGTAGCAGAAAACACCCAATCAGAACAGCAAAAAGAAAAATAGAATCAAAAAAAAAATGAGGATAGTTGAAGAGATCTCTGTGACAACATCAAAAATAACAACATTTGCATCATAGGGATACTGGAAGGAGACGAAGAAAGCAAGGGATTTAAAATCTATTTGAAGAAATAATGACTGAAAACTTTCCTAACCTGGAAAAGGAAATAGACGTACAAGCCCAGGAAGCACAGAGAATCCCAAACAAGATGAACCCCAACAGGCCCACATCAAGACATAGCATAATTAAAATGCCAAATGTTAAAGGAAAAGAGAGAATCCTAAAAGTAGCAAGAGCAAAGCAGTTAGTTACTTACAAGGGAGCGCCCATAAGACTGTCAGCTGACTTCTCAACAGAAGCTTTGCAGGCCAGAGGAGATTGGCACAAAATATTCAAAGTGATGAAAAACAAGGAACAACAACCAAAGCTACTCTACCCAGCAAGGCTATCATTTAAAATCAAAGGACAGATAAAGAGCTTCCTAGACAAGAAAAAGCTAAAGGAGTTCATCACCATTAAATCAGTATTACAAGGAATGTTAGAGGGACTTCTTTAAGATGTGGGTGGGGGGGGAGATAAAAAATATGAGTAGTAAAATGGCAAAAACTATATATCTATCAACAGTTGCTTTCACTGTAAGTGGATTTAATGATCCAATCAAAAGCAGGGTGGCTTAATAGATAAGAAAACAAAACCTTGGGCTGGCTGAGTGGCTCAGTTGGTTAAGAGTTGGCTTAAGAGCACAAGCTCTGAGCAGCAGGGTCACTGGTTGGATTCCTACATGGGCCAGTGACTCTGAGCCCAAACTGAGCTGTCACTGAGCTGCCAACAGGTGGCAGGATGGCTCAGCTGGTGGAACAACGATTGCCTTTTCGATGGTGGGCTATGCCCACCGGCAACTAAAGCTGAACTCCGCACCTTGAGCTGAGCTGCTAGCCGGATTGCTCAGTGGATAGAGCACACGCATTTATTTATTTATTTATTTATTTATTTATTTATTTATTTATTTATTTTTGGAGGGCAGTGTCACTGGACCTCATATGTGGGACCAAACTGGGGCCGTTGGCTTCCCAAGCCAGCACTTAACTACCGCGCCACTCGGCCAGCCAAGCACGTGCTTTTAACAACAAGGCTGCTGATTTGACTCCCGCATGGGATGGTGTCTACACCCACCCGGAACTAAGATTGAACACAGCACCTTAAGCTTAGAGGCCACAAGCTGCCGACGGGAAACCAGATGGCGACTGTCACCTTCCACAACGAAGACTGAAGAACAACAACTTGGTTGGTCCCCTTCCCCAATTCCCCCAACCTTGTTCCCCTTCCCTAATTCCCCCCCAAAAAAATCTTTAAAAACCAAAACAAAACCCTTATAAATGCTGCCTACAAAAGACTTATTCAGATTGAAAGACACAGGCTGAAAGTAAAGGGATGGAAAAGTTATTTCATGAAAATGTAAACAAACAAAAAGCTGGGGTAGCAATACTTATACCAGAAAAAAAATAGACTTTAAAACAAAGACTAGGGTAAGCTGAGTTGCTCAGTTGGTTAAGAGCATGAGCTCTGAACAACAGAGTCGCCAGTTCGATTCCCACATGGGTCACAGAGTTGCACCCAAGCTGAGCTGCCGCTGATCTGGTGAGAGTACATGCTCTTAGCAGCAAGGTTGCCAGTTCGACACCTGTATTGGATGGTGGGCGGTGCTTCCCCGCAACTAAGATTGAACAAGGCAGGCACCTTGAGCTGAGCAGCTGCGAGCTGGATGGCTCAGTGTGCAACGAGCTTGCAGGTTCGACTTCTACATGTGATGGTGGGCTATGCACCCCTGCAACTAGATTGAAAGCAGAGACTGGACTTAGAGTTGAGCTTGCGCCCTCCACAACTAAGATTGATTGAAGGACAACAGCTTGACTTGGAGCCGATGGGTCCTGGAAAAACGCAATGTTCCCCTTCCCCAATTCCCCAACACTGTTCTCCTCCCCAATTCCCCAATTAAAAAAAAAAATCTTTAAAAAAACAAAAAAACAAAGGCTATAACAAGAGGCAAAGAAGGACCCAGTAATCCCACTTCCTGGTATTTATCCAAAGTAACCCAAAACACTACTTGGAGTGGACGTGTGCTTCCATATGTTCATTGCAGCATTGTTTACAGTGGCCAAGGTATGGAGGCAGCCTGGGTGTCCATTGATGGAAGAATGGAAAAAGAGGTGGTGGCACATATATGCAATGGAACATTGCTCAGCCATGAAAGAGAATGGATTCTTGCCAACTGCAGCGACATGGATGGACCTGGAGGGTATTATGATGAGCGAAGTATGTCAGACAGAGAAAGACAGATGCAATGTGATTTTGCTTATATGTGGAATCTAGAAAAGAAAATAAACAAGAAAACAGAAGCAGACTCATAGATAAAGAGAACATTTTGATGGCTGCCAGATGGGAAAGGGTTGAGAGGGTGGGTGTAAAAAGGGGAAAGGATTAAGAAGTACAAATTAGTAGTTACAAAATAATCATGGGAATGTAAAGTACAACATATGGAATATAACCAATGATATGGTAATAACTATATGTAGTTCCTGGTAGGCACTAGACTAGTCAGGAGGATCACTTCTTACATTATATAAATGTCTAACAATGTGCTATACATCTGACATTAATATAAAATAATGTTGAATGTCAACTGTAAAAATTAAAAGGATGGAAAGGTGAAGGGCCATTTTCTAGGCGTAAAACAAATAAGTCATGTAGATGTAACGTACCGTATGGGGAATATAGTGAATAATATTGTGGTAGCATGGTATGGTGTTAAATGGTTGCTGGATTTATCATGGTGATCACTTCTTTAGGCATAAAAATGTTGAATAACTTGTGTACACCTAAAACCAATACAATATTGTATGCTAACTATATTTTTCGTAAAAATCTTTTTAAAAAAAACTGATAGGGAAGTGGCTGGTGCCCATCCCAGGAAATGGAAAAGGAGGGATCTGGTGCCCTCTAATGGTCACACACTTGTCAGCTCCACCACCACCCATAGCCCACCAAGTCAACGGAAGTCACCAAAATGTCCTTCACTAGGTGAATAAACTGGTAATCCAACTAATGGAATATATTTAGTGATTATAAAAACTGAGTTATCAAATCATAAAGATATTCAGGGGCCGGCCGAGTGGTGCGGTGGTTAAGCGCTGCCTTGGGAAGCCAGCAGCCCCCGTTCGGGTCCCACATATGAGGGCCAGTGACACTGCCCTCAAAAAAAAAAAAAATAATAATAATAATAAAAGAATTCTCGGGCCGGCCGTGTGGTGCATTGGTAAAGAGCTGGTTTTGAGATGCCAGTGGCCCCGGTTCAGATCCCACATATGAGGGCCAGTGACACTGCCCTCTACAGCTAACAACAGCTCCACCTGGAGCTTGGCTGCGCGAGCCCCGGTGACGGTGTAGGCTGCAGCCCCTGCTGCAGTGGGCTGCCATAGGCTGCAGTGAGTGGCCGGCAGCCAGCATGAGCGGCTGGCAGCCAGTGTGAGCTGCCAATAGCCGCGGTGAGCGACACCCAGAGGCCGGCGACCGATCTGCCTCATCCGGGAAGAGTGCAATGATGACACCAACATGGGCCAGTGAAGCGACATCCTCCGCAACTAGACTGAAGAACAAAAAGACAGCAACTTGTCTGTTCCCCTCCCCCAATTCCCCAATAAAATCTTAAAAAAAAAAAAAAAGAATTCTCATCTGTAACTAAAGATTAATAACCAAAAAGGAAAAGAGCAAAGGATGTGATCAGTCACTTCATGGAAAACAAAATTAAACCACACCTCAAAATACAAATGGCTTTTAAACCTATCAGAAGATGCTCAACCTCATTCATAAAATAAATGCAAATTACAACTACCATTTTTCAACTATCACATTGGCAAAATTCAAAAGCTTGGTAACAGGCTCAGTGGTAGAGGTTGAGGGACAACTGGCAACCGCATACACTGCTGGTGGGAGGGGAAAATGGGCCAACCCCTGTAGGGAAATGGCAACACTGACTTAAATGACAATTGCACACACGTGTGTGTGGGGGGGGAATACACATAACATGAAGTTTATCATCTTAACCATTTTTTTTTTTTGAGGGCAGTGTCACTGGCCCTCATATGTGGGATCTGAACCGGGGCTCCTGGCGTCCCAAGCAAGCACTTAACCACCACGCCACTCGGCCAGCCCCCATCTTAACCATTAAGTGGCATTAAGCACAGTCACATTTTTGTGCAGTCATAATCACCATCCATCTCCAGAACATTTTTCATCTTGTCAATGTGAAACTCTGTCCCCACTAAACACTCACTCCCCGTTCCCTCTCCCCCAGCCCCTGGCACCCCCCATTCTACTGCCTATCTTTATGATTTTGACTACACCAAGTACCTCATATAAGAGGATTCATACAGTATTTGTCCTTTTGTATCTGGCTTATTTCACTCAGCATAATGTCCTCAAGCTTCATCCGTGCTGTAGCAGGTGTCAGAATTTTCTTCCCTTTTAAGGCTGAATAATATTCCACTGTGTGGATATACTTCCATTTTGTATTTTCATTCATCTATTGTTGAATACTGAGTTGTTTACACCTCTTGGCGATTGTGAATAATGCTGCTATAAACATGGGTGTGCAGATAGCTGTTCATGTCCACACTTCCAATTCTTTTGGTATATCTCTAGGAGCGTCACGGTGCTGTGTCATATGGTAATTGCATGCTTAACTTTTTGAGGAACCACCAAACCATTTTTCACAGTAGCTGTGCCATTTTGCTTTCCCACCAAGAGTGCACAAGGGTTTCATTTTCTCCACATCCTTGCCAACGCTTTTCATCTCTGGTGTTTTTTGTTGTTGTTGTTGTTGTTGTTTTTTGAGGGCAGTGGTACTGGCCCTCATATGTGGGACCGAACCGGGGCCGCTGGCTTCCCAAGCCAGTGCTTAACCAACGCGCCACTCAGTCGGCCCTCATCTCTGGTGTTTTGATTATAACCCCCCTGATGGGTGTATACGCACCCGTCTTTTAACCTACAAATTCCACTTTTGGGAATTTACCTTCAACCTCTGCTGAAATTTGTGTTCGTTAGTTCATTCCATATCCTGGCCACCCTTGCATATTGGTGCGTGTAATCTTGCCCTCTTACCTCCTGTGTTATTCCACAAGTGGGATCGGCCTGGGGTTAACTGTCGTTTACATGTGGACATTTATACTGATTTCAATTTTTAGACAATTATACATATTTAGACAAATATACTTTTTATGGCATACTCCAAGAAATACAATCTTCATAACCTACTTCCAAAAATCCAGTTTTCACTTTTTAAAAAAAAGATTTTATTGGGGAATTGGGGGAGGGAAACATCGTTGGGGAATCAGGGAAGAGGAACAGACAAGTTGTTGTCCTTTTGTTCTTCAGTCTATTGTGGAGGACCTTGCTTCACTAGCTCATGTTGGTATTGTGATCATTGTGCTCTTCCCGGGTGAGGCAGTTGCTCGCCAGCCATTGGACAGACTCTCATGGCGGCTCATGAAAGCACACGCCTGCTGCTGGCCAGCCCCACTGCAGCCTTCGCTGTTCCCAGCAACTCACAGCAGCCCAGCTCTAGGTCGAGCTGTTGTTCATCATCTTAGCTGTAGAGGGCACAGTGTCACTGGCCCTCTACGTGGTATCCAAACCGGGGCTCTGCTGCTCAGAGCTGGCGTCCCAATCCAATTCTTTTTTTTTTTAAATTAGTTTCAGGTGTACAACACAGTGCAATAGTTATACATTTTACCCCTCAAAGTGACAACCCCCCACCCCAAATTCGCCACCCCACTCCCCCCCATATCTTATATATCTATTACTCTTCCTCTGACTCTTTTCCACAGTATAATCCACATCCCGTGACTATCTATATATATTCAATTACAGTAGGTATACCACCTCCGCTTTAGTAATACAGTGCAGTGATCAGCTCCATCCATGAAATGGTCTCCCTAACAAGACCTATAATCATCTGACATTCCACAGAATATTTACATCATTATTAATTATATTCCCCAAACTGTTTTTCACATCCCAGTGGCAATATTGTAGTAGCCTATTTTTGCTGTCCAATCCCTTCCCCTTCTCCCTCATCCCCATTCCCCTCCCAATTAGCAACCCTGATTTTTCCTCTATATCTATGAGACAGTTTCTGTTTACTTTGCTCATTCATACAGTTTTTCAGATTCCACATATGAGTGAGATCATATGGTATTTATCTTTCTCTGACTATTTCACTTAACATAAATGTCTCTAGGTCCATCCATATCATTGCAAATGGTACGATTTCATTCTTCTTTATAGCGGAGTACTACTCCATTGTATAAATATACCACAGTTTCTTAATCCAGTCATCTACTGATGAGCATTTTGGTTGTTTCCAAGTCTTAACTATTGTAAATTGTGCTGCTATGAACATAGGGGTGCATAACTTTTTTTGAATAAGTGTCTTGTTTTTTTTCAGGATAAATACCTAGGAGTGGAATTGCTGGGTCAAACCGTAGCTCTATTTCCAGTTCTTTGAGATACCTCCATACTGACTTCCATAGTGGCTGCACCAATCTGCAATCCCACCAACAGTACAGCAGGGTCCCCTTTTCCCCACAGCCCCGCCAGCACTTGTTGTTTGTTGATTTATTGATGATAGCCATTCTGACTGGAGTGAGGTGGTATCTCATGGTAGTTTTTATTTGCATTTCCCTAATGACCAGTGAGGTTGAACTTTTTTTCATATGCCTGTTGGCCATCTTTATGTCCTCTTTAGAGAAATGTCTCTTCATATCTTCTGCCCATTTTTTAATTGGGTTGTTTGTTTTTTTGGTGTTGAGTTTCATGAGTGTTTTATAAATTTTGGATATTAACCCCTTATCAGATACATCGTTGGCAAATATATTCTCCCATTCAGTAGGCTTCCTTTTTGTTTTATTAATGGTTTCCTTTGTTGTGAAAAAACTTTTAAGTCTGATATGATCCCATATGTTCATTTTTTCTTTTACTTCCCTTGCCCGTAGGGATGTATCAGTAAAAATATTGCTCCGGGTAATGTCTGCAAATGTACTCCCTATATTTTCTTTTAGGAGTTTTATGGTGTCAGGTCTTACATTTAAGTCTTTAATCCATTTTGAATTTGTTCTTGTATAAGGCGTAAGGAGGTGGTCCAGTTTCATTTTTTTGCATGTGTCAGTCCAATTTTCCCAGCACCATTTATTGAATAGACTATCTTTACTCCAGTGTAAATTCTTGCTTCCCTTGTCATAGATTAACTGTTCATAAATGCCTGGATTTATTTCTGGGCTCTCTGTTCTGTTCCACTGATCGATGTGCCTGTTTTTATGCCAATACCAAACTGTCTTGATTACTGTAGCCTTGTAGTAGGTTTTGATGTCTGGTAGCGTGATCCCCCCGACTTGGTTCTTATTTCTCAGAATTGCCGAGGCTATTCTGGGTCTTTTATGATTCCATATAAATTTTAGGATTATATTTTCTATTTCTGTGAAAAATGCCCTTGGTAGTTCGATAGGAATTGCATTGAATCTATATATTGCTTTAGGCAGTATGGACATTTTAACTATATTAATTCTTCCTATCCATGAGCATGGTAGGTGTTTCCATTTATTTGTATCTTCTATGATTTCTTTCTTCAGTGTCTTATAATTTTCTGAGTACAGATCTTTCACTTCTTTGGTTAAATTTATTCCTAGGTATTTTATAGTTCTTGACACAATTGTAAATGGGACAGTTTTCTTAATTTCTCTTTCCATTAGTTTATTATTGGTATATGCAAATGCCACTGATTTCTGAACATTGATTTTATATCCTGCTACTTTACTGAATTCGTCTCAGTTCCAATAGTTTTTTGATGGAGTCTTTGGGGTTCTCTATATACAGTATCATGTCATCTGCATATAATGACAATTTTACTTCTTCCTTGCCAATTTGGATGCTTTTTATTTCTTTCTGTTGTCTGATTGCTGTGGCTAGAACTTCCAGCACTATGTTGAATAAAAGAGGAGAAAGTGGACAGCCTTGTCTTGTTCCTGATCTTAAGGGGAATGGTTTTAGCTTTTCCCCATTGAGTATGATGTTAGCTGTAGGTTTATCATATATGGCTTTTAAAAATAGGGAACGTTTCACGAATTTGCGTGTCATCTTTGTGCAGGGGCCATGCTAATCTTCTCTGTATCGTTCCAATTTTAGTATATGTGCTGCCGAAGTGAGCACCCAATCCAATTCTTAACCAACGCGCTCCTTGGCCAGCCCCAGCTTTCACTCTTAACTTGCTAAGCACCACTAAAGGACAGGAGTCCCTGAGCTATGTGCTCTCAAGCCAAGAGCTGTTGCCGAGTTGTTTGGTCTATGAAACTCTTCCCCAAAATAATAGAGCTTTGATGCCTGGACCCGAATTTCTGTGTTAATATATCTGCTAAGGGGATAAAGGTAGTTCCATGCTCATCCTTAACTCCAAACTGGAATTCTCCCGTGACCCCAAGTTTGGGCAGGGCTAAGGGGCTGACCCCATCTGCTAAAAAATATAAGGCAGCCAGCTACTCAGGTGTTGTTCCTTGAACCATTCCCAGTTTTGTTTGATGTCCTAGATTTTACTATATACAATGTAAGAGATGAAAAACATGTAAAGACTAATCCAACCAATATCCCAATACCCACCACCCAGCTCTTCCGATATAGCTAAAGTCTCCAGTGTGCTCCTCCCCAGTTTCCTGCCCTGGACCCTGCCACAGATAGTGACTGTCCCGAATCTGGGGTTTAACCTACCCTGGCACAATTTTATATCATTACAGGAAATTGGCTTTTAAAGGCTTTTAAATTTTATTGCTTTTTGAATTCGAGTCTTCCTGACTTGCTTGATCCTTTCAATAGCATGGTATTATCTCTAAAATCAATTGAACACTGGTTACTTGAGTAAGTAAAATTTTCATGTAAAAGGGCTGGTTCCTCACAAATATTCTTAAAGCTTCTGCACACCATCAAGGCGATGACCCTGTGAGGATATCCTTACTCTCAGCTGGTTGTTAGCTTATTGCTCTGGTGTTGTTGGTAATGAATTAAATCACTGCTGTCCATGTGTTTGGTTTTGTTTCTTGTTTTCCTTTGAAGTTTTGCTTTATTTTAGGTTGTCTGAACATGTTAAACTTTTGATAGAAGGCATTATGCCATATGTAGTCAACTTCAACTTACTTTTATCTAACCCTACATTATGTTTGGGTCAGGTGTGTAGACAGAGGCCCATGGATGTGGTTCATTCATGTTCATTGCCATGAGACCTGCCATGGTCTGAATGTTTGTATGCCCCCAATTCATACGTAGAAATCCTAACCCCCAATGTGATGGTATTAGGAGGTAGGACCTTTGGGAGGTTCTTGGGTCATGATGGTGGAGCCCTCATGAATGGGATTTGTGCCCTTATAAAGGGATCCCAAGGAACTCACTTGTCCCTTCCACCATGTGAGGACACCAAGAAAAGTCTACAACCCAGGAGAGAGCCCTCACCTGATGATGCTGGCACTTATATCTCAGATTTCCAGCCTCCAGAACTGTGAGAAATAAGTTTCTGTTGTTTATAAACCACTTGGTCTGAGGTATTTTGTTATAGCAGCCTAGGTAGATTAAGGCAGTCCCCCAGCATCTGTACATACCACACTTTATCTATATATACATTGATGGAGACTTCATAATTTGCTTTGGAGACTTGAGTGTCTCCAGGTGTACACAGAATTCTCTAGGAGAATCACACCTGTGCTCACCACAGCTGAAGACACACACATCCTTTGACACAACTGTCAAACAGTTCTCACACGCGGTTGCACCAATTTCCATCTCACCAGTTGTAAGAACTCCTGTTTCTCCACAACCTCTTCCACACTTGGTACTGTCAGACTTTTTAACTTTTGTCAGTCTGATGCCTAGGAAATGGCATTCGTGTTGGGATCCCCTTCCTACTTTCCAAGCTGACTCAGGTCCACATGGCCAACCCAGAGACACTGACTAAAGAGTAGGGACAATGTGGCTTCATTCTCCACTCGACCAGTCCCATTGCCTCATCCAGAAATTGACCAGAGGCTGGGGACTGGGAGAGCCTCTCAATCAACATTCTCTCAAATGCTTAAAGAATACAAAGATTTATCACTGAACCAGTTCTCTGGGGAAACAAAAAAAATCTGATTATCTAATTAGCATTTCTTATTACTTCCTCCACTGATATGCTGTCATTGGGATATCTACCAAACAGCTTACTTGCATAGTTTTTTGGGGGATCAATTTAACTTTACTTCCTGTCTTTGGAGATTTTATATATATATATTTTTTTTTTTTTTTGAGGGCAATGTCACTGGCCCTCATATGTGGGACCGAAAAGGGCCGCTGGCTTCCCAGGCCAGCGCTTAACCACCGCGCCACTCGGCCGGCCCTTTTTTTTTTTTTTTGAAGGCTCTGGTGAGTGTCTAGAAGAATATGTTAAGTCAGGGGCATGGGATTATGGGGCCTAATTTCTCTTACTAATTTCTGTATTGTTTTGATTTTATACAGCAAGCACATTGCCTTGGGAAAAAAGAAGAGTTAAAAAAACTTTATGAGAATGGATATCAAAGAAATACTTGTACACAAATGTTCATAGCAGTACTATTCACAATAGCTCAAAGGTGGAAACAACCTAAATGTCCATCTTTGGATGAACGGATAAATGAAAGATGGTCCATCCACACAGTGGAGTATGACTCAGCCATGAGAAGGAATGGAGCCCTGACACAAGCTATAGATGAACCTTGAAAACATAGGCTAGGGGCTGCCTGAGTGGTGTGTTGGTTAAGAGCTGGCTACGGACACCAGCTCTGAGCAGCAGGGCCCCCAGTTCGGATCTCACATGAGGGCCAGTGAGTCTGCGCCCTCTATGGTTAAGATGGTGAACAACAGCTCCACCTGGAGCTGGACTGCCATGAGTCGCTGACGACGGCGTAGGCTGCAGTGGGGCGGCAGTGGGCTGCCGTAGGCTACCATGAGTAGCCGGCAGCCAGTGTGAGCAGCCATGAGCGGCCATCCAATGGCTGGCAAGCGACTGCCTCATGCGGGAAGAGCGCAATGATAATGCCAACATGGGCCAGTGAAGCAACGTCCTCCACAACTAGGCTGAAGCTGAAGAACAAAAGGACAGCAGCTTGTGTGTTCCCCTTCCCCGTCTCCCCAGCGCTGTTCCCCTCCCCCAATTCCCCAATAAAATCTTTTTTAAAAACCCGAAAAACCATAGGCTAAGTAAGATGTCAGACATAAAAAGTCACATATTATGATTCCATTTATATGAAATATCCAGAATCAGTAAATCTTTTAGAGACAGGAAGCAGATTGGTGGTTGACAGGAGCTAGATGGAAGGGGGAATGGGGAGTGACTGCTAAATGGGTTCAGCGTTTTGTTTTGGAGTGATGAAAATGTTTTTGAAATAGACGTGTTGCTCACTCAAAGATGCAAATATTCTAAATACCCCTGCATTATACACCTTAAAGGGGTTAATTTCATATTATGTGAGTTTTACCTCAATAAAAATAAAAAACTTACATCCTTACCAAGGCAAACTACCCTAGTATTTTTTTCCCATATTCAGAGTGAGTCGCATAAGAAAAAAACGGGGTGGTGAGGGAACCCCTGGGACATCTCCAACAAACGCAGCGGATCAAAGAAACAGTTTTTGGCAGGCCCTCCTTGGCCACATAAAAATATGATGCTTGCAGCCCCCTAAGGCAGCTTCTGGTTCTAGCTGACTCTAGGATGGCTCCTGGCTGTTGCCCTTGTTCTGGCCTCAACTGGTCCAGAGGTGGCCCTCACAGGTATTGTTTTTAATAATGAATGACTCTTAGTAGCAGCCATCTAGTCTGCCTCAAGTTTGAGGAAGGGACACAGCGTCCTTGCTGCCGCCCCCTGGGAATTCTCAAAGGGGCAAGTCTGGGACTTGCCATGTGGGTGGCAGCGCTCTCTCTGGAAGCTCCATTAGGGTAGCTCATGGCAAATCAGTGACAGCATATGTGGATGGATGCCTGTGCGTCATCAGCTCCAGATAAGACTGCAAGAACAAAAGTATTGGGCTCCGGGCCAGCCGAGTGGCGCATTGGTTAAGAGGTGGTTTTGGGGACTTCCGGTAGAATGGCGCAATAGACAGACGCTGTGCTAGCTGCCTCCCAGGATTGCACCAAAATTACAAGGAAATTATACAGCATTCAACCCTGGAGGTCCCCCGAACACTGGATGAACAGAACCACTAAACGAAGAACTTTAAGAGGAGGCTGTGTTGGGTCTGGTGGGACGGGTGGAGACGAGAGAGGGCGAATCCCGTGGGAGGCTTCTCTGGGTTGGGGGAGAGACCCTCCGGCCGCACACCAGGCTCACCAGCCGAGAGTTCCTTTGTCGGGAAGAGGAGTTCTAAGATAGCTGGCAGTAAATTAGTGAGGACTCTCTTTGCTCAGCTCGGTGAGGCTGAGAGCGGCTGGAGAATCAGTGGGGCCAGCATCCAGGCTTCTCGCCGGTGAGCACTTACCTGGTTCCTGGTTGGGGGGGTGGCTGTGTGAGCCGGACCCAGGAGCCTGCAGGAACAGACTGAACTGAGCACCTTTGGTCCAAAGGCTGGAGGTTTTTGGACTGTTGTTCCCGTGGTGTGGAGCCTGCACATGAGTGGTGTAGGTAGGGCGCCATTTTGTCCAGCTTGGGCCCTCCCACGGAGGATCAGGTCCGAGACCTCATTGGACTGGTGGAATTGGTGCAGAAGTGCGTGTGCGCGCGCGCACGCGCGCCTGCGGCCTTCAATCCCCATCCTCCACGCGGCTTATACTGCGTTGCCAGGGAAACGCTGGGCGGGTGCCCTCCGGCTCCAACAGGCTGCACACTGAGACCCAGGAGCGCACAAGCCGCCTCGGATCCCCACCCTCTGCTTGGCTCGTGCTGCGTTGCCAGGGAAACGCCTGGTGGGCGTGCTCCGGCTCCAACAGGCTGCTCACTGAGACACTTGCCAGGGAAACGCCTGGTGGGCGTGCTCTGGCTCCAACAGGCTGCTCACTGAGACACAGGAGTGCGCAAACCCACTCGGGTCCTGCTCTCCGCACTGCGCTTGTAGAGTTGCCAGGCTGGTGACTGGTTGTCGGGCTGCTCGGCCTCATCTGTGAGCGGCTGATTGGGACAGGCTGAGACTGGGAGTTTTCCTGGGAGTGTTGTGCCGTGAGCTGTGTGCCTGCATGATCCAGCCAGGGCTCTCCTGGTGATCTATCTAATACATCAAAGCAATCCCAGAGCGACAGCCAGAATGGGGAAACGAAGAAACATGTCACAAGTAAAAGATCAGAAGAAACCTCTAGAAATGGAACTAAATGAAACAGAGGGACCCAACCTTTCAGAGACAGAATTTAGAACACTGATGATAAGAATGTTTAAGGAATTTAGCAAGGACATAAAAAAGGATAGGGAAACCATAAAAAAAAAGCCTGTTAGAACTAAAGAATACAATAACTGAAATGAAGAACACACTCGAAGGAATCACCTGTAGAGTAGATGAAGCAGAGGAGCGGATCAGCGATTTGGAAGATAAAATAGCAGAAATCACCCAGTTGGCACAACAAAAAGACCAAAGAATAAAAAACAATGAAAATAGTTTAGGAGCCCTATGGGACAAGGTGAAGCACAACCACCCTCGAATCATAGAAATACCAGAAGGAAAAGAGAAGAAGCAAGGTGTCGAAAAGGTATTTGAAAAAATAATGACTGAAAACTTCCCTACCCTGGTGAAGGAAATCAATATACATGCCTGGGAAGTGCAGAGGGTTCCAAACAAGCTGAACCCAAACAGGTCCACACCAAGATACATCATAGTTAAAATGGCAAAGCTTAAAGACAGAGACAGAATCCTAGAGGCAGCAAGAGAAAGACAGCAGGTTACATACAAAGGACCTCCTGTTAGACTAACAGCTGACTTGTCTACAGAAACTCTGCAGGCCAGAAGGGAGTGGCAGGAGATATTCAAAGTGACACAAAATAAAGGCCTACAACCAAGATTGCTATACCCAGCACAGCTATCACTTAAAATTGAAGGAGAAATAAATAGCTTCTCAGAAAAGAAGCTTAAGGAATTCATTACCACCAAGCCAGCATTGCAAGAAATGTTAAAAGGGCTTTTTTAAACAAAAGAAAGGGGTAAACAAGCTAACCCAGGGAGACCAGGAATACAAATAACCAAAATGGCAATACATATGCACCTATCAATAATCATTTTAAATGTGAATGGGCTAAATGCTGCAATCAAAAGACAGAGAGTGGCTGAGTGGATAAGAAAATAGGACACATGTATATGCTGTTTACAGATGGAATAAGATACTTCATGCAAATGGAAATGAGAAAAAAAGAGAAAGCTGGAGTACCAATACTTATTTTGGACAAAAATAGACTTTAAAATGACTACAACAAAAGACAAAGAAGGACACTATAACCCTGATAAACATCTATGCACCCAACATAGGAACTCCTAATTACATATAACAGATTTTGACCGACATGGAGACAGAGATCAACAGTGACACTATCATAGTAGGGGACTTCAACACCATTGCCACCAATGGACAGACCTGTTAGACAGAAAATCAACACAGAAAGAGGGGCCTTAAATGATACTTTGGACCAGCTGGACTTCGTTGATATTTTTGGAGCATTTTACCCTGAAAAAACAGAATATACATTCTTCTCAAGTACACATGGGATATTTTCCAAGACAGACCATGTTAGGCCACAAAACAAGTCTCAGTAAATTTAAGAAGATTGAAGTCATATCAAGCAGATAAAGGAAAAACTGATGGTTGTTGGCTGGGAGGGAGTGAGGAAGAGGGAGTGGGGGAAGGTTTTGGACAGTGTAGGTGGGACTACAATGTTGCCGCAGGGATATGGGGGCAGTTCTGGGAATGCAATTGATAATGTTGTGAAGAGACTATTATGTTGCGTGAAATAAGTCAGTCGGAGAAGGACAGGTACCATGTGGTCTCACTTGTGTGTGGAGTCTGAAGAGCTGAGTGAACGAGCAAAGTAAACAGACTCGTAGATGTAGAGGAAAAACTGAGGGTTGCTAGTTGGGAGGGGGGTGGGGATGGGGGGAAGGGGAAGGGATTAGACAGCATAGATAGACAGCTACAATATTGCCACAGGGATATGAAACACAGTTCCGGGAATATAATAATGTTGTAAAAATTTTGTGGCATGTCAGATAGTCTCATGTCTTGTTAGGGAGACCACTCCATGGATGGAGTAGAGGCTTGATCACTGCACTGTACACCTGAAGCTGATGTTGTATAGTATTTTACGCCAGCTGTAACTGAGTATGTGGATGGTCACGGGATGTGGAGTATACTGTGGAGGGGAGTCAGGGGAGTTGTGATGGATATGTATGATATTGGGGGGGAGTGGGGTGGCCAACTGGGGGAGGGGGAGTGTCACTTTGTGGGGTAAAGAGTAAAACTATTGCATTGTGTTGTACACCTGGAACTAATAAAAAAATTAAAAAAAAAAAAGAGGTGGTTTTGGGATGCCAGTGGCCCCAGTTCAGATCCCACATATGAGGGCCAGTGACATTGCCCTCCACAGCTAGCAACAGCTCCACCTGGAGCTGGGCTGTGCGAGCCCCGGCAACGGTGTTGGCTGCAGCCCCTGCTGCAGTGAGTGGCTGGCAGCCAGCGTGAGCGACCATCCAGAGGCCGGCAACCGAGTGCAATGGTGATACCAACATGGGCCAGTGAAGCAACGTCCTCCGCAACTAGACTGAAGAACAAAAGGACAGCAACTTGTCTGTTCTCCCTTCCCGTTCCCCTCCCCCAATTCCGCAATAAAATCTTAAAAAAAAAAAAAAGTATTGGGCTCCATTTCACTGGGCCCCTAATAACATGATTGATTCACGCATTTTATCAAAAATGATAAAATTGGAGGTGGCTGGTTAGCTCATTTGGTTAGAGTGCAGTGCTCACAACACTGAGGTTGCCGGTTGAATCCCCACATGGTCCACTGATTTGCACCCTCCACAACTACATTGAAACAATTATTTGACTTGGAGCTGATGGGTCCTGGAAAAACACACTGTGGCCCAATAAAAAAAATAAAAATTTAAAAGAATGATAAAATTGTTAGAAGATAGGCTGACAGGAAACCTAATGGGAGGGACCAGTCTACACAGTGGGAAGAGACGTAGTATGCTTCTCTGTGTAATGCACTAGTAAGCAGCAGCACCCCCTAAGGAGGAACGTGCTGGAACAATTGAACAGGATTCTAATCAAACCTCAGCCCTGACTTCGGCCACCATCTACCTACCATCTCTATAGAGCAGTGTGTGCTAACTGCACTACCTACAACGTTGCTTCACAGTACAGAAGCAAAATGTTCAGCGGTTCCCATGGGTGACTGGAAGAGCCAGCCAGCTTCTCAGAGCTGAACCTCGGGTGCCCTCTGCTGGTCTCTCTGATAACAACAGTCAGTATTGAGAACATACTGAAGGCCAACTGCTGGCTTGGCCTGGCCTGACAAAATGATGCAAATTAATCAAGAATAAATTTTAAGAGGAAGGGAGAACTGGAAAATGTTCATATTAGATTCAAGTATCTTTTGGCTCTGAGCAACACCCACACCCAGGCTCCGGGCTCGATTGGTCCTCTATTTACTGAGCCAGCTCCTGCCCAGCAGGCTGGGCTGTCCACAGCTGGGGAGGAGCAGCTGCCCCAAGGTAAAATGGGAAGTGCATGGATGGACTGAGAGCCTTAATCCTCCCTACACAGCTACACCACAGACTGAGAATGCTTTCGTGTGGTTTGATTTTTTCCTAACAGTCCTGATAGAATCATTCCCATTTACAGATAAGGAACTTAAAGCAAGCAGAAGTCACTTCACCTGTCCCAGGCCACAAAACTAGTGTGAAAGCTGAGCAATACATTATTATTAACTGTAGTCACCATGCTGAACTTATTTACAACTGGAAGTTTGTACCTTTTGACTCCCTTCACCATTTCACCTACCCATACCCTCTCAATAGCACCTAATCTGTTCTATGAACTCGTTTTTCCTTTAGATTGCACATATAAGAGAGATCATATGGTAATTGTCTTATTTCACTTAGCATAATGCCCTCAAGGTGCATCCCTATTGTTGCAAATGGCAAGATTTCCTTCTTTTTATGGTTGAATAATATTCCATTGTGTGTATACACATCTGCTTTACCCATTCATTTACTGATGGACATCCAAGTTGTTGCCATATCTATTGTAAATAATGCTGCAGTGAACCTGAAGGTGCAGGTATTTTTCAAGTTAGTGTTTACTTCAGCTAAATATCCAGGAGTATAATTGCTGGGTCATATGGTAGCTCTATTCTTAATTTTTTGAGGAATCTCCATACTGTTTTGTATAGATGCTGCACCAATTTACATTCCCACCAGCAGTGCACCAATGCATGTTATTTATTGTCCATTTCTTTTTTTTCTTTTAATTGGGGAATTGGGGGAGGGGAATAGTGTTGGGGAATTGAGGAAGGCGACCAGCCAAGTTGTTGTTCTTCAATCTTTGTTATGGAGGGTGCCAGTTGCCATCTGGCTTCCAGTCTGCAGCTCTTGGCCTCTAAGCTCAAGGTGCTGTGTTCAATCTTAGTTGCGGGTGGGCGTAGCCACCATCCCATGCGGGAGTCGAACCAGCAGCCTTGTTGTTAAGAGCGCACGCCCTATCCACTGAGCCATCCAGGCAGCAGCTCAGTTCAAGGTGCTGAGTTCAATCTTTAGTTGTGGGCAGGCCCACCCTTGAACAGGCAATCTTGTTGTTACACCAGCTGAGCCATCCTGCCACCTGTTGGCAGCTCAGCGACAGCTCTGCTCAAGCACAGAGTTCACTGGCCCATGTGGGAATCGAACCGGCTAGCCCTGTTGCTCAGAGCTCGCTCTCTAGGCCAACTCCTAACCAACTGAGCCACTTCGCCGGCCCTATTTCTTGTCGTTTTTATAATAGCCATTCTGACAGGTGTGAGGTGGTATCACATTGTGGTTTTGATTTGTATCTCCCTGACTAGTGATGTTGAGCACCTTTTCATGTACCTGTTGGCTGGCCATCTGTATGTCTTCCTTGGACAAGTGTCAGTTCAGATCCTCTGTCCATTTTTTAATTGGATTGTAATTTTGCCATTAAGTTGTATGAGTTTTTATATATTTTGGATATATATAACTTGCAAATATTTTCTCATTCATCACGTTGCCTTTTCGTTTAGTTTATGGTTTCTCTTTAGTTTGACGTAGTCCCTCTTGGTTTTCTTTTGTTGCCTTTGCTTTCGGTCTCAAATCCAAAAAGACCAACAAGATCGATGTCAAGGAACTCATTGCCTATTTTCTTCTAGTTTTATAGATTCATTAATTTGCAACAAAATAGCCAAGAATGCACAATTGGCAAAGAACAGTCTATTCAATAAATGGTGTTGGGGAACTGAATGGCCACATGCAAAGAATGCAACTGGACCACTATCTTACAGCACACACAAATATCAAGTCACAATGGATTAAAGTCTTGATTCTAACAATGGTATCTGTGTACCTAAACATAGAAAAGGTGTTTATCTAAACATAAAATATGGTATTGTGTGTAGCCTAAATGTTCAGTGTTTATAGTACACAGCAGTGTACAGTATGTCCTAGGCCTTCACTGTCACTCACCAACTCACCCAGAGCAACTTCCAGTCCCGCAAGCTCTCTTCATGGTAAGTGCCCTATACAGGTGTGCCATTTTTTATCTTTTATACCGTTATGTCATGTTTGGATATATATACCTTTCGTTTAGATACACAAATAATTACCACTGTTACAATTGCCTGCAGTATTCAATACAGTAACATGCTGTACAGATTGGTAGTCTAGGAGCAGTAGACTGTATTGTGTAGCCTAGGTGTGTGGTACACTGTACCACCTAGGTTTGTGGAAGTGCACTGTAATGTCTGCACAATGACAAAATCTCCTAATGACGCATTTCTCAGAACATATCAATCACTAGGTGGCACGTGACTATAGTGATAATTTTACTTATGATTTGGATGCATTTTTCTTGCCTAATTGCTCCGGTCCAGATTATTACAAAGCTAAGTGTGAAAGTTGAGGTTCAGACCCTACTTTAAAGCCCACTTCTTTCCCAGATCCTACTGCCCTTACAGAAACCGGGACAGTATGTCCACTTCGCTGTTGCTGGCTCTGGGCAGGGCTGAGACCAGAGGGCCTCTTCCCCTGGGCTGGCCAATGGAAGGGGAGCCAACCTCAGTCCACTTGCCACTTGCTAGCCAGACTATATCAGCTCCCAGCCACAATGGGCATGTGCAGTTATCTCGTTTAAGTCTTTCCATGTTTGCTGGGGCTCACACTGCTGAGTAGTGTGGGGGAATGGGAGCTCCCCAGTGAACAAGGAGACCTGGACCTGTCCTGTGGGAGCCTGTATGTGGCCCGAGATGCACAGCATGAGGAATACCTGGTCCCTTGTCCAATCTAACAACTCCAGTACACACGCCTTCTATCAAACTCAGGAGGCCAGAGCTATTGCAGTGGGGAGTAAAAAATATGGCAGGATTCCTCTGGGAAAGGCCAACCCTCCTACCAGAGACAAAGCCACAGGGACTTCAGACCTATACTAAGCCCCTTAATTCCTATGAATACATTGAGAGTTGTTTAGTTTGTTGCCAACCACTACCGAGCTTGTTATGGGGGTTTGCATGGAACACATCCTGTCAGGAAGTCAGAAGTGGCACTTAGGAACTGACTCATGCAATGAAGTGCAGTCCTCTTTTAATACTTCTGATCACAGTGAGGAACAAGTCTCACTTTGATGCCAGTGTGGCTTAAACCCTTCCCTGAAGTTGGCTAATCTCTCTCTCTTTCTTGAACAAAAATGTGAGGATTTAGGTCCAGAGCCTTTGGCATATAACATTATAGGATTACAGTTTAGTATTATTTGACTTCTGTTTTCATTGCATTTTAAAATTTTTCTGTATTCAAATTTTATTAATGGCTAGTGATAGCAGCACTTAATTTCTGGCAGGATGTTATCAGGATCAAAGATGGTGTCGTGAATTTGAGAATTAAGTGAGAGGGTTGGGAGTTACAGTTTGAATCATGGCTCTGCCACAGTCTTAGAAAAATAACAAACTTTTTGAACCTCACGTTTTCCTTTGTAAAATGGAAATGCTGACTTGGAAGACGCTCCTCTGCCCCCAAAATAAAGATAAACATTATCATGTGTCCAGTGCACCCATTGTAGGAATGGAAGGTTCAACTACCAAACTTAATAGCAAAGCACACGAACAAAAACATCATAACAAAGCTGGCTGTTTCATCTCCTGGTTTTATTAACTAGCCACAGGCCACCCAGGTGAGAGAGTTAGTCTCATTCTTCTAATAGTTTAGTTTTTAAAGTATGATTACCATAACCTATCTAAGTACCAGCTAGGAACACTAACATATTCCTTAACATAGGACTCTGTGTTTTCAAGGTTACTAAAGTATAACAAAGGCAGAATCTATGATTCCAGTTCAGAAAATGTTTTATCCTTCCTAGTCACTTTAACATCACTATCAATAAACAAATGCTAAAAACCAGGTTGTTTTTGCAAAATTTCCCTGTGAAAACCAAACAGTCCTACCATTGTCAATCTCAAGTTTGGTATTGCTTATATAAGGTATTACCATTTGGGGGAAGCTGGGCAAAGGGTACACAGGATGTCTCTGTATTATTTTTCTGGTTTCCTCTGGGACTATAGTTATTTCAAAATAAGTTAAAATTAAAAAAAAAAAGTTACTCATGAAAATGAGAGTATAAACATTGCAGCTAAGAATTTAAAACAACAATCTGAATGGCCTTAGGAGAGCTTGGAAGTCACCTGACAGATATAACTCAGTCAGGGGGACCAAGAGGCCCAGTGAAAAAGGCTTATTTATGTATAAAGCTCATTACAAATTCTAGCAGTGATAGACATTATATGGTCTTATGGCTCTGCTCTCCCCAACTCCTAGACCAAGAAGGCTCTGAATTAGCTTCAGCTAACAAGGAACGATGTGAGAGGAAAAAAAGACCCCATAATTCTGTGAAACCCAGCGGGAGAACACTGCATATTATTCAGTCACTCTGCACTTTAGGCTCATTCACACGAACTGCACAATTCCGGGCAAAGAGTCGGCCAGGGCTCGGAGCTGCTTTGGGACCCCGGCCTCACTGTGTTTCATCTCGGGCCCTCCGACTGCACAAGCGAGTCGGCCTGGCTCAGGGCCAGCTTGTCCTTCTTCTCCTTCTGCAAGACCTGCTCCTCCCACAGCGCCTGGTCCACCTGATCGTCGGTGAGCACGACAGGCTGGTATTTCTTGTCGAAGAGCCGCTCGTTGGCCTCCGAGCAGAGCTGATGGGGCCCGACGACGCGCAAATGTGCCGGCAGGTGGAGAAACTCGTCGTCGTTGATGTCACAGTCGCGCATCCGAGCCTCCAGCACCCACCAGCGGCCTACGAAGCCCACGTCCAGGATCCGGTCCGGGAACTCGGCCCAGCGGGGCTGCAAGTAGCGGCAGCGGACCTGGTACAGACTGGCCTGGGGGTCATAGGGCGCCTCGTACACCAGCGAGCAGAGGCCCAGGTTCACGTGGCGCAGACGACCGCGGCCCCGCAGCCAGAGCAATCGCTGCACGCACGTTTCTGCGTCGCGGTTGCGCGTGGCCGGCGCTAGCAGCAGAAGGGTCCCTGAAGCATCGAGCAGCGCCTCCTCGAACGCCGCCTCGCTCGGTGCCAACGCGCAGCAGGCCGCCGCGCCGCCCAGCAACCCCATGTACACGGCCGCCCTCCCTGGCCGGGCCCGAGCCGCAGCCGCTGCGTCCCCGCAGGCCTCGGCGTAGTCCCGGAGCAGCGCGCGGGCCCAGACGCCTAAAGGGAGAGACGTGCGGTGAGAGAGGTCCAGCCGCTGCGGTGCCCTTTCCCTCCGCTCGCCGCTACTCACCCAGCCGCGCCCACGCGCCCGGCTTGGCTGCTGCCGCGGCCTCCCCGTCTCCGCCGCTTCGCGACCGAAGTCTCTTCAGAGCACCCGCCGCCATCCCCTTCCGGCTTAGCGCCCGTCCTCCGAAGAGAAACGCCAGGAGTCGAAGTAAACGGTCCCGGCAGTCTTAGCTGCGCAAGCACTAAAACTGCCGGAAGTGGCTCCCCATCGGAAGAGAAAACGGGACCGGAGCCGGATGTTGCTGTCTGGGCCGAGTTGGAGTGACTGACGTGTAGGCGGGCCGCGCAGGCGCAGAAGCCCCTGGCCACGCCGGTGAGCCAGCCTCAGGTGACAAGGGAAAAAGGTTGCACCTGTGGGGTAGGGACGGCGAGTTCACGCCCGGGTGAGTGTGGGTAGCCGCCCGGCCCGGCTCGGGGCTGACTCCAGGAAGGGTGCTGACTGGGATTGCGGGCGGGCCTGATTGGCCTCTGTCCTCAGAGCGAGATGTGGTGACGCCCCTGAGCGACTATGGCAGCGACCGACGAGCTAGCCTTCCATGGTGAGTGCGGCTGCGACCTGGCCAGAACCTCCTATCCAGGCCCCAACTCGTATCTAACAGGAGCAGCAGTCAGTTGTAAACCCTGACCCCAGCATGAAACCCAGCCCTGAACTCTGACCTCAAACCCAGACCACCACTCCAGACCTGACCCCATCTTAGAACCTGCCTTCAATTGCGGTCTCTTGTTAGTTGTGAGGTAACACACCTTCCCACTCCCCAAAATTGAGGAAGCTGGGCCAGGCTCTGAGTTGGGGAGAGCGCCGAGGTGACCATGGTTAGTCTTGGACCCTAGACGAGGAGTGGGCCAAACCAAATCGTCCTAACCTCTCAAACATGCCTGTGTGCCATATTTATTCTTGTAGAGTTCCAGGAAGCCACTAATCTACTGGCTGAGACCCCAGACGCGGTCACCACCAGCAGAAGTGATCAGCTGACTCCACAGGGGCACGTGGCTGTGGCCGTGGGCTTGGGAGCTGAGGATGAGGTGGAGGAAAGTGACAAGGCTGCGGTGAGTCACATAAGTCCCTGTGCCTGACTCCATCCAGCCCCCCCGTTGACCCAGGCTGGAAGGGCAGGCCCTGAAAGCCCATGCTGTGCAGCTTCTACAGGAGGAGAAGGAGCAGCCTGGATTCTGGACCTTTGACTACTATCAGAGCTACTTTGATGTGGATACCTCGCAGGTCAGGCCCGGGAACCTTGGCGGGATGGACTTGGGAGTCACGCTTAGGGTTCAGCTACTATTCACTGAGCACTGCCTGTGCACCTGGGCAAGTTGCTGGAGATACACATGTGGGAGTACAAGAGCTTCCACGCAAGCTAGCAGAAGTAACAGGTGTACTGGAAGGATTATGATGTGATGACTGGGGCTTTTGGAAAACATGGAGGATGCACATCATACGGTAGGTTAGAGAAAGGCCTCCTGGAGGAGGAGGGGAATTTGCTGAGATGGAAAGGAGGAAAGAAGACTTACCAGGGCAGAATGAAAGGAAGTATAAGTATGTTCCAGGCATAGGGGACCAAAAGATGAGAGAAGGCATGAATTATTGCAGAAGCTCAATCTGGTTGGAGAGTGAGAAGTGGGGGGTAGGTAGGCAGAAGCCAGATCACAAAGGGCCTTGTGAGCTATGTTAAGGAGTTCGGGTTTTATCCTGAGGGTACTGGAGAGTCATGGGTCTAGAGCAGGAGAAGATTGAGTGGAACGAGCTGATATGCAACATGGAAGGTGGATCAGAGGCCCCAGGCCAGGGTGGAAGATAATAAGCCAGGGTTACAGAGTAGGGGACCTATTGGAGATATGTGGGAAGGAGAATGCCCAGGACTTGCTGACTGTCCTTACTGTGGTTAGGGGCAGCAGCAGGGGTGGCAGTCCAGGGCAGCCTAGCAAAGAAGAAAATGGCAGGCCTGGAAGTCCTTCAGAGTAATGAAACACAGGAATATTGTGTGGGGTCTGGCCAGGGGAAGCGGGGCCATGGGAATAGCCCATTAAAATCCCAGAGGGAAGAGCTGATTCCTTTCAAGTAGTATGGCGAGGGGCGGTGGGAGGGCAGCAGAAAGCCTTTAAGGGCAGGGGAGGAGACTGGCCCCTTTCCTCTGTGGGTGGTGGGGAGCCCTGCCAGGCTTCCATCCTGGGCCCTGGCCTTGCCTCCAGGTTCTGGACCGGATCAAAGGCTCACTGTTGCCCAGACCTGGCAACAACTTTGTACGGCACCATCTGCGGAATCGGCCGGACCTGTATGGTGAGTGAGGTTGTGCTTTCAGCTCATTCAATTATTCATTCAGCAAATGTGAACTGAGTGCCAGGCCCTGAAATACAGCTGAGAAGAAAGCAGAATCACTCACGGAAAGCATGAAACTTATATTGCTCAGGGAGACAGATACAAAATGATTGCAGAGAGCGATGGGACCAGGAAGAGAAACAGCTGGTGTAGAGGATAAGAGTTGCTACTTTGCATGGGTTGCTCAGGGAAGTCCCCTCTGAGGAGGGTGAGAGAATGAGCCTTGTTGGTGTCATGGTTGGGGGTGGAGAGACCTAAAGGAAGAACACTCCAGAAGGGGCATAAGCCCTGTGGCCGAAACGTGCCTGAACTGCAGGGCACCATTGGCGTTGGGGCAGTGAATTGCCAGGCGGCCACCAGGGTGACAGATTGCACAGGCCTCCTAAGCCTCATTGAGAAGGGCTCTTCAGTGCTCTTAGGTCCCTCTGGCCACTGTACGGGGCAAGGGTGGAAGCCAGGAGACCTAGGAAGAGGTGACTGTCCTGGTCCAGGTGTGGGATGGTGCTGGCGCTTGGCCCCAGGGGGT
Organism: Aselliscus stoliczkanus; assembly: GCA_033961575.1. Lineage (NCBI taxonomy): Eukaryota > Metazoa > Chordata > Mammalia > Chiroptera > Hipposideridae > Aselliscus > Aselliscus stoliczkanus. Next base: position 8,993,502 of record CM066735.1, on the reverse strand, counting down.
AAGGAGTGGTTGGATCTGGGCCTATCTTGAAGGTAGGGGTTTGCTGACCCACTAAAGGTGGGATGGAAAGAGAGGGACCATGGAGGGCACCAAGGTTTTTGCCTGGGCTATGAGAAGGATAGAGTTGCTGTTTATAGATGGGAAAAGCTGAGTAGGTTTGAGAGGAAAGTGCGAGTGTGGTGGAGGAGATGCACATGTGGAAACAATTACTATAAACCTGAGGCTCAGGGTAGAGGCCTGGACTTGAGATGTTTGAGAGTCATCTGCCCAGAGGTGGCACAAAGCCTGAGGTTGAACAAGATCTCGCAAGGGGTGGACACAGATGGAGAGGACCGAGGACTGGGCCCAGCTGGCCCCCTATCATTACAGAGGTCAGGTTATCAAAGAGTTTGAGGAATTGCCAGTGACACGAGACAGAAGCCAAGAGGAGAGTGTTTCCAGAAGGAGGGGCGGGGGGGATCAGCTACATCACAGACTCTCTTGAAAGGCCAAGAAAAGTGAGGACTGAGAGCCAGCACTGGATTCAGCCACCAGGTTGTCATGGGTGTGAGTTGAGTTGGTTGGGGTGGAGACAGCACAGAGCTTGGGAAGAGGCTGGGACAAACAGGACAAGTCACCTGTCCTAGGAGCTCTGGGCCTGGGACCCTGATGACACCCCATCCGCAGGCCCTTTCTGGATCTGTGCCACACTGGCCTTCGTCCTGGCCATTACCGGCAACCTGACACTGGTGCTGGCCCAGAGGAGGGACCCCTCCATCCACTACAGCCCCCAGTTCCACAAAGGTAAGCAAAGCAGGCAAGGCCCAGCACCTGGGGAGACCGGGGGTGTCGAGGGCCTGGGGGTGCTGACTGCCTGCCTTGCCCTGCAGTGAGCGTGGCTGGCATCACCATTTACTGCTACGCCTGGCTGGTGCCGCTGGCACTGTGGGGCTTTCTGCGGTGGCGCAAGGGCATCCGGGAGCGCATGGGGCCTTACACCTACCTGGAGACTGTGTGCGTCTATGGCTACTCCCTCTTTGTCTTCATCCCCACCGTGGTGAGTGCAGCCCATGGGGTGGTGGCGGGCAGGAGCCTTGGAGACACCCGGTAACCAGCTGCCATGTTGCCCCCAGGTCTTGTGGCTTATCCCTGTCCCGTGGCTGCAGTGGCTCTTTGGGGCTTTGGCTCTGGCCCTGTCAGCCTCTGGCCTGGTGTTCACCCTCTGGCCCGTCGTCCGCGAGGACACCAGGTTGGTAGCCTCTGTGCTGCTGTCTGCCGTCGTGCTGCTCCATGCCCTCCTGGCTGTGGGCTGTAAGGTATGGGTCTGGGATGGTCACAGCTGGGCCTTGGAGTTGGGGTTCAGCTTGCTGGCCCTGACGCTGACCCCAGGGGGTCTCGGTTCAGTTTTATTTCTTCCAGCCGCTGCCTCTGGAGCACATAGCACCTCCATCCCAGGTCATATCTCTGACCTCAAATACACTCCTGACATCCACCTCGCCAAGGACCATGCTAACCTAGGAAGGCACTAGCCTGCAGGTAAGAAATTGTTTCCAGCTGTGGCTGAAGGGCTGGCTTCCAGTCTCTCCCTACCCCCCAAAGTGAGAAGTCACAAGGCCACCACTAGTTTCTCTTTTTCAGGTCCAACATGAGGGGGATGCCTTTGCCTGCCCTGCCCCCCCAATGATGGCTGAAGGCTCCCTTGACACTTCAAGATCACTCTGTTACTTTCCACACTTTTCTTACAAAGCAAACACTTTTATTTTCTATGCAAAGGTGATTCAGAGAATTTATATAAAGGCGGGAGAGGGGTGGCTGAGCAGGGAGCGTCCAGTACAGCTGTCACCCCACAGGCCGCCTGCTGGGCATTCCGCTTTCCCCAACGGAACAGGCAGGAGAGCAAAAGGGGCCACCCCAGCCTCAGCTGCCCACCCTTCCCAGTGTGCCCAGTTGGCAGGGCCTGGCCTCAGCTCCACCACATCCAAGTTTGGGGGTGTTAGAATCAGGTGGGGTAGAAGTAGAAGAAAATTGCCTGTGCTGAAACATACATTTCCTCGTTTATTTTGTTTTTCTATTTTTTGGAGGGAAAGGTCCCGGCAAGGCCCCTTCCCAGGCTGGGAAAGGACCAAAATGCCATCGTTGTAGTAGGGACTGAAATATCTACAAATATTGAGGGAAATACACAGGCCTAATTTTAGCTTCAAGGAAAAGGATGCCTTCCATGACAGATCCTTGAGGTTTCTGTGTCTGCCCCCAGTGGCTGACAGTGACCTTCCCCATCCAGGCCCACAGGCTGCCTGTTCTAGCTCTTGTTGGGGGTAGGGGACCTGCAGGGGCTTGGGGACAGGACAGCAGCAAGAGGCAGGGCCAAGGACTGAGGGCCTTCCCGACAGCCAGGGTGGGTTGTACATTCAAGTGTGAGGTGAATCCTTTTGTGGGAGGGGCTGTGGGACTGCACAGGCCCAGACCCACCCTGTCCTGAAGGTCCGGCAGGGCCACCCCTCACCACTGACCTCTGAGTTGGGGAGGGGCTGCTGGCTCGGCCCGGCCGGCCTGGTTTCTCAGAGGGTCTGTGGATTGATACTGGTTCTTTTCGTAAAAAAATAAAATTAAAAAAAGCAGCATGTCACGCCCATTGTGACCAAGGCCTGGTAGTTGAAGGCCCTGCCTAGCCAGGACTGCCTTCCCACTGGAGACAGACAAGGGGGGGGGGGCAGGTGCTCCCCACAAGGCCCACAGTTGTCAGGCCTGGACACGCCTGTTAGGAGAGATGTTAAACCCAGGTCAGGGTGGAGAGGGCAGGAGGGGGGAAACAGGGCTCCCACGACATGATCTTCTGTAAAATATGGCAGCGACACACGCTCAGGGCCAAGATGTGGGTGGTCTGTAGGGTGAGGATAGTAGCGGCAACATTGTGTAAAAAAGTGTCCGAGTTCCCATAGCAAAGAGGGCTGTGACCGGTGTTTGGGCTTCTCCAGTACAAGGGTGAAAGCCGCCTGGGTGGAGGGGTGGGTGGGCAGGGTCTTCATTTGGTTTCCTGGTGCTGACAGTCCATTCCCCACTGGAGGGGTCTAGCTCCCATAGTGCATGGTGTTGGTTGGGATGGACATGGGCGAGGCCATCGAGATGGCGGGGCCACCCATGGTGAACTGGCTGTTGACTGCATAGTGGGCACTGGAGCTGCCGCCACTGCTGCCCTGGGCGCCGGAGGATCCTGTGGAGTGAGGCGTGGGTAGTGAGGACCAGCTCTGCCCCCTCGCCCACCCAGCCCCACAGCAGAGTCAGAGGGAGAAAGAGAGCAGGCAAGAGGGCGGGTGGGCGGCCCAGCAGTCAGAGCACTCACACCCGCGGGACCCACTCCCTCATTACCTTGGACAATCCCTGTGCTCATTATGGAGCCCATCCGGGAGTGGGTGTGATTGACAATCCCCGTGTTGGCTGCGCAGCAGAGGGAGGAAGGAAGGGAGACGGAGTCACCGCCCCCGCCAGCCCCAGCCCATGTTCTGCCAGCAGTGGGCGCTCCCACTCGCGATTTCACACCAGGATGCAGAGAGGGTGGGTGCAGTGGCGGCAGAGCGAGGCAGAGAGGAATGGAGGACCTCAGCCAGGAGCCCCAGGAAGAGGAAAAGGATGACGGCGACGGTGATACAGAAGGCCCAAGTGCACAGGCCATCCTGGGTGGCACCCCCACCACACCCAGACCCGGGGATACTCACCTAAAGGAATCAGGTTGTTGTGGCCCACACTGGAGCCACCAGCGATAACACTGCTCAGGTCATAGGCAGTCGGCATCCCTGTACCCAGAGAGGAGATGTCAGGGGAGGGGACAGTGTCCTGGGCAGGGTGTGAGGGGCCAGAACTGCCAGCTTTGCCCAGGGAGTGCTGGCAGGTATGACCAGGAAGTGGCCCTGCCACCCACCCACACGGGGGGCCTGCTCACCAGCCACAGCCATCCCACTGCTGAGGTTGTAGGTGCTGCCCGTGTTCCACATGTTCTCCGAGGGGGATGTGTAGTGGGAGCCAGGCGGGGGCGAGGGTGTCGTGCCTGTGTATCTGCGGCAGAGATGGACCCATGGGCAGGGCCGAGGGGCTGTGGGCCAGGACGGCGCCCCCCACGCAGGCCAAGGACCCATCATCGTACCTGAAGAAGGGGTTTTTCAGATCTAGGAGGTTACTGGATTTGGAGCCCGTCTGGTCTACCTGGGCCACAATACTGATGTCGTAGCTCTGTCTGTGGAGAGGGCAAGGGAGGGTGGCCATGAGCTGGCGGGGTGACGGACCCCTGCCTCCCCCAGCCCTGGGTGACAGCTCACACCTTTTGTTGGCAATAAGCAGGCATGTCCCTGAGAGCGTGTCCCCGGCCTTGGCGAACAGTGGTGACTGGAACAGGCACCGGACCTGGTACCAATGGGTCAGGGGCTCTGTCGGGGCCGTGGACAGCCACACGGTCATTCTGCCAAGCAGGGACAGGCATGTGTTTTACTGGGCTGGAGCCACCGCCCTGTGCACCTTGAGCTCTCCCCAGATATCTGCCCTCTGACAGGTCCCCTGGGGTCCTGGAGCTAACACAGGCTGGCCACGCAGGCACTCCCACCCATATGCCCACACATACACACACAAGGGGACCATAGCCATGGGGTGCCCAGCAACGCTGACATATGTGCCAAGAGACAGACCAGGTCCCGTGAAGGACAGTCACTCAGAACAGGGTAGACACACTCCCCTCCCACAAGTCTCTGGCTCAAAGGCAAGCTCTCACTGCCTTTTGGAAGGGACTGGGGGACCTGGAGGGGTCGCATCCTACCCTCCCAGCCCCTGGCTCAGCTTCTGAAGCAGCCAGGCCTGTGGATCACAACTGCAAGGACGTCCTGGGGGGCCCAAGGGCAGCACGCTTTGCTCTTGCACTCACATGGAGCCAATGAACGCGACGTCAAACCAGAAAGCCAGACCGTGAACCAGCCCAGAATGCAGCATGTGGAATTTGAATGGGATTTCTATCCTGGAAGGCAAAGGGCAATGATTCCTGGAGAAGCCAAAAAGGGGCTGCTAGGAGAGCATAGGAGTTGGCAGTGCGCAGTCCAGGACCCCCGCCTGCTCACCTGCCCTGGGGCAGCAGAATGCCTATGGGAGCCAGCAATGGCCTGGGAGGAGGGGCATGGGGGCTGGTACCTGTGCAAATCCCCTTCTTTGGCTTCTAAGAAGTTCACTGTGTACTTGACAGACTTGGCCATCAGGATTCGGATGTCAAATGTGTCCTGGGAAAGACCAGAGGGGTGATCTGGCTTCGGGTTCAGGCCAGCAAGGCATGGGAAAGCCCCGCCCCTCTCCCTGAGTCTGGCTATGGCCTCTGGGCTGTTCAGCAGCTCAAATCAGTTTGCCCTTCTCAGCCATGCTGGGAAGGATGAATTGGTATGACACCATGGAGGACAATTAGGTGACAGTTCTCAAAATGACAAGCGTTCATATGGATTAAAGACATGGCAGTTCCACTTTCAGGAGTTTAAACTATGGGTAGATATGCACATATACACACGTAATTAGATTGTCTACAGTAGTGACAAGCTAGAAATCCTCTAATTAAATCAACGATGACCCAACCATAAAAGGCTGTGAGCACATGAAAAAGAACGAAGAGGCTCTTTACAAACAGATGGGCAAAGATCTCCGAGATAAACTGTTAAGCAAGCCACACACACACAAAAAACAAGTTAGAGAACTGTGTGCTGATGTCCGTTCCCAGCTACAATGGAGATTTTCTATCAGACTAACTCCTGCCAATAACTATATGAGCTGAATAAAATAGAGAAAAAAAAACCCAATTGTTTGAAAGCACTGGAGAGCGGCTGCAGCAGTCACTGCTTTGGGGGCAAAGAGCCTAGAGAGAAGGGAGAAGCTTTTTTCAGTGGCCTCCCTGGGTAGGGAAAGCCAAGTGGGGGCTCCAGGTTACCAAGGCCGCTGGGACTCAAGGGGCCAAGATGCTAAAGAAAAGGGAAATGCGGAAATGCAAGGTGGCCATTTTCGTATGCGATTTCACGTCATGGCATTTGCCAAGTCCTGAGCTGTATATGGGGTGGGGTTAGAGGCCAAGACAGGCAAGAGGCCACTTTTTTTTTTCTTCTTTTTTTAAATTGGGGAATTGGGGGAGGGAACAGTGTTGGGAAATCAGGGAAGGTGAACAGACAAGTTGCTGTCCTTTTGTTCTTCAGTCTAGTTGCAGAGGACACTGCTTCACTGGCCCATGTTGGTATTTTCATTGCACTCTTCTCAGGTGAGGCAGATCGGTCGCTGGCCTCTGGACGGCCACTCATGGCAGCTCTTGGCAGCTCACTCCGGCTGCCGGCCGCTCACGCTGGCTGCTGGCCCCTCACTGTAGCCTATGGCAGCCCACTGCAGCAGGGGCTGCAGCTATGCCATCCGGGGGACTCAAAGCAGCCCAGCTCCAGGTGGAGACACTGTTCACCATCTTAGCTGCAGAGGGCAGTGTCACTGGCCCTCATATGTAGGATTCGAACTGGGGCCGCTGGCGTCCCAAGCCAGCTCTTAACCAACGCACCATTCGGCCAGCCCAGGATGCCACTTCTAAGGCACTAAAAAGCTAAGGAAAGGTTCAGCAGTATTGGTGCTTGGAGGCTGGAATAAGGGACCCTGTGAACCACCAGGCCATTGAGACCACTGAAGGCTCCTCCCTAAAGCCACCATTCTCAAAGTGTGGTCCCTTCCACAGAGCACCCTCAAGGTCAAAATTATTTACATAATAAGACTCAGATGTTTTCTGCCTTTTCCATTCGTTCCACTCACCTGTGATATCACAATAGAGGAATGCAGAAGCAGAATTCAACTGTCTTCTGTTAAGCCAGATATTAAAGAGATTTGCAAATTAAAAACCCACTATTCTCACTGAAAAGTTTTGGAAAATAGTTTTTCCTTAAACATACTATTTATGTTAACAGGTAACGGGGTTTGAATATTGTTGTTTTAAATGAATATTTTTACATTTCTTGGGTTTAGTTTTTTTTTTGTTTTGTTTTGTTTTGTTTTAGAGGGCAGTGTCTGGCCCTTATATGTGGGATCCGAACCCACGCCGCTGGCGTCCCAAGCCAGCTCTTAACTACCACGCCACTCGCCCGGCCCAAAAGGATAGCAGGTTGTTTTGGTTTTTTTTTTCTGAGGGCAGTGTCACTGGCCCTCATATGTGGGACCCAAACAGGGGCCACTGGCTTCCCAAGCCAGCGCTTAACCACCGCGCCACTCGGCCGGCCCTGGGCTTAGTTTTTAATACCAACAGACATCGACAGTTGTCAATAGATACAACACATTTTAACAAATGTTCTTTGGGATCCTCAATTTTTTACAATGTGAAGGGGTCCTGAGATCAAAATCTTGAAAACTGCTGCCTTACAGGGAAGCCAGGAAATATACCAGCCAAGTAGAGTCTGAAAAGCAAACACCAAACATCTCAAGTGCATGACAGGACCAAAGTCCATATGGCTAACTGCCTAAAGAAAACAAATCCTTGGAAGGAAAAACATCATCCAGAACCTCTATAATTTTTCATTCTGGTGTTCGATGACCAGGCACCAAGAGACAGGACCAAAGGATGAGAACAAAGAAACCAAAAGAATAAAACAACAGAAATACAATTACCACTTAGCCAGATACTAAAAGTGATCAAAGACAATACATTTAAGAAAAAAGGTGGGGAAAAAAAGTGAAAATATTTCACAGAAAACTGAAATAATAAAAATAAGCCAAATAAAATTCTACAATAGAACTGAAATTAAGAATTTAAAAAATCAGATTAGACATGGCAAAGAGACAATTAGAACTGGAAGGTGGATCAGTAGAAAATATGAAAATAAGGAATTGAGAGAATAAAGTATGGAAAATACAGAATAGAGTGTAAGACTCATCTGAGACATGGTGAAAAGTTCTAATGTACATGTAATCAGAATCCTGGTAGAACGATGAGAATGGTGTGGCAGTATGTTTAAAGAGATATTGCCCAAGAATCTTTCGAAAATAGTGAAAAACTTCAAGAGGAGAAGCAATAATATATACCATGTTAAAACAAAAGAAGCCAAAAAAAGAGTTAAAAAAAACCCCACAGGATAAATAAAAAAATAGTAAAATGATACATTTATACTCATAAAGAGCAGTAATGACAGTAAATGTAAATGGTCCGAATATTTTAATTAAAACACAGAAAACATTAATCTGGTTAAAAAACAAAACCCAAATATATGCTACTTACACAAGGAAAGCCTTAATAAGAACACAAAAAGGCTGAAGGTAGAAGGGCAGAGAAATATATATTATACAACAATTAACCAAATTAAAGCCAGAGTAGCTGAACAACTATCAGAAAAAAACAGACTTTAAGGCAAGAAATACCACTCAAGATAAAAAGCCACTTTTAATAACAAAATGATCAATCCAACAGGAAGATATAATAATCCTAAACCTGTACGCACTATGCACCTAATAATGTCGTGTCCAAAAATATAAAGCAAAACCTATCAGAACGAAGTCAGAAAATAAATCTACAGTCAGTAATAGACAGGAAAATCAGATCAAAAAATCACTAGAGACAGAGATTTGAGCAACATACTAACAAACACGAGCTAATTGACAGTAATAAAACTCTGTACTCAACAAGTGATTAATATACATTTTTCTCAGTACACACAGAATATAAACCAAGAGACCACATACTGGGAATATGGCAACTCTCAAATTCAAAGGACTAATATTGTAATACAGTGTATGTTCTCTGACCACAAAGTAAGACAGAATAGTATGTTGCTCATGCTCTATATATTTTGAGAAAAAAAGGTTTACACACACAGACACACACACACACACACATATTTAGGTATAAAACTTCTGGAAAGATACAAGAAATGCTGTTTGCCAACAGGAAGGAGAACTGTGTGTTTGGGGACAGGAGTTGGGAGGTTTCTCTTTTACACTTTTTTGATTTTTGAACCGTAGGGTCTATATAATCAGTTCAAAAATCTCAATAATTAAAGTCAATCAAATAAAATCAGTTGACCAAGGATCAATTCATCTAGTAACAGTTCACATGTACTGCGTGCTTACTGTGTGCTGAGCATTCACATGCATTGTCACTTTATTCCGGACATCGCTGTGAGAGAGCTCTGTGCAGGGGCAGAAGCGAGAGCTCAGAGAAGGAAAGTAGATTCCCTAGAGCTGCATAGCTTGCACGAGGCCTGCCAGGAAAGCCCGTGCCCTTGTCCCGTCACCCCAAAGGAGGGCCATGCCCAGTGCTAACTGCGATAGCACCCTCGTTGCCCCACTCACCACCACAGGCTGCCGGAAATACTCGTCCACAGCGGCGCCTCGGAGGGCCGACAGGTCCACTCCATGGAAGGATGGCTGGTACCTGAAGAAAGCCCCCGCCCCCCACGGCAAGGTCACCAGCAGCAGGAGAGGCAGGTGAGGCAGCCTGCCCTCCTCCCAGCTGGCCCTTGTCCAGCCCCAGTCCTGCCGTCCTGAGAACGAGGGGAAAGGGGCGGGACACTCACCAGAAGTTGGCCTTGGTGAACTGCTCCATGTATAGCTGTTCATCTGTGAAGGGCGCGAGGTGGACATCACCAATGGTAGGGAACATGTTTCCTGGGAGGCAGGGAGGGGTGCTGGCGTCACAGTGGGACATCCCTAAGGCCTGGCAGAGCCTCCAAAGGGCCCCAGGACCCCCAACCCTGACCCTTCCCACTCTCATTCATTAATGCATTCATGCGACAGAGGTACTGGGCACCTACTTTGCCAGTGGCCATGACGACACTTGACATGGAACATCTCGCTAAACCCTGGACAGCCAGCTGGGGAGTCAGGGGGGCCTGTCCTTGAGTCCCATTACTATGGCTGGTAGACAGGAAGTCACCTACTACAACCTCAGGGGTAAGCAAGTGGTGCCCAGGGTGTGACCACGCCTCCAGGGCCCTGCTCCATAAGCCAAGCAATGCCTCATGCACCGTAGTCCATGGACGTGCAGCCTGAGAAAGTGAAGCAGAGGGCCGTGGGCAGAGTAAAGCTGCGCCCCAGACTATACCATCGGGGCATCAGCTGAGGCCAGAGGCTGGGAAGGAAGGGGTTCAGCTGAATCCCCACTGCTAGGATAGCCCAGGCTCTGGCAGGCAGGGTGGGCAGCTTGGCTACACTGTCTGGCCCATGGCCTGAAAGGGGATGGGGGCAGGGTCTTCATCTGCATGACCCAAAGAACAGATGAGTCAGGGCCAGCAGCATGGAGAGACAGGGGTCCATAGAGAAGTCCAGGGCGCCAAGTCACCTGGCCTCCAGATGTGGGCCTCCCTCCCTCCTTTGCAGGGAGAGGGCCGAGGCACTACAGGAATCGGGCAGGGGAGGGGAGATGTTCCACTCGGGTCCAGGGATCACTTGCTGGGCCACCTGCCAAAAAGGCGTCTGCAAGACCCCAGGGGCATCATGGGAAAGTGCCCCAGCCCTGAAGGCACCTAAAGGTGTGCAGCTGGGGAGAGGATTCCTTTCAGTCTCCCCAAAGAGCTTCCTGAGATGGAACGAAGCCACACTCATGGGGCGGGGCAGGGGGCAGCACAGGCTCCAGGTCTCATCTTGGGCAGGCTACTTGACCAGTGGGGGAGTGTGCAGCTGCATATGAGAGCCTGACTCCTGTCCATCCTTATGTCCCATAAGGAGGAACCCACTCTGCCAGGGCCACCACCCCTTGCCAGGCTTAGCTACCTAATGGGCACAATGGGAGGAAAGTGGGTCCAGACAACCGCCACCCTGGGCAGCCTGGCTTCCCACACTCACACCTGGGACACAAGACACAGTACACAGCTGTGGGAAATGAGAACTGAGGCAGGTCCCTGCAGCCTGGATCCAGGAAGACCAGGGTACCAAAGTGGGTGCTTCCCGGCAGACTAAGCCACCCCTACCCTCCATGAGGACACTAGTCTACTGGCCTCCCACCCCACTGTCCTGGCCAGGCTCTCCTGTGCCACACGCACATGCACACATACATACACACCCTTACTTGTACAGAAATACTCAAAAACAGACAACCCAAACTAAAAAATGGACACACCAGCAGACCTTCAGAGGCAGGGGCAGACCCCCAGGGACACAGATGGGCAGGTATAATAAACAGTGACCCAGGAGCACTGTCCATACTCCATTGTCCATGTCCATGTCCAGGCACAGTGAAACAAACAGGAGGCCACAGATGGGCATGCCAGACAGCTGCCCCCGCTACACACCGACCCCCACCCTCTCTCCCAGGCCCAAAGGAGTGCAGGGGCCTGTCAGGCTGAAGGCAAGGGGACAGGGCTGGGGAGGAGGGTGACAGGTGTTGGCTCCTCTGTACCCTCGACAGAGCACCTTCTGCACTTGCCACATTCCTGGGACACCGGGCAGGGCACGAGATGGGAGGCTCTCAGGGGACCTGAGGGCAACCCTAACGTACCCTGGCCAGGCGAGCTGGCAGATGGACGTGTGGTCTGTCTGGGGACTAGGTTCCCAAGCCACAGCCAGCTGGCGAGGGGGGGGCCTGGGGGGCAGGGCAAAGATCCCGATGCCCTCAGTACCCCAGGATGTCAAAACAGGCTAGCAGGGTGCTGAATCACCACTGTGTTGACTAAGCAGATGCCAGGGGCTCCCCAATGGGGCCCCGGTGGGCACACCCCTGGGCTCTGGGCACCGGGCAGCAGGGACACTTACCACCAGGCCTCAGGTACTTCTTGGCGTGGAGGTAGCTCTCGAGCATGCGCTCATTGAAGAGCATGTAGCCCATGGGCTCCGAGATGATGATGTCCACCTGCTCGGGGAGGGAGACCTCCTCCACCTTTCCAGGGATGACCACAATCCGGTCAGTGAGGTTGTTACTCTTCACCAAGACCTGTAGGCGAGAGGACCGGACGGGTCACGGGGGTCCCTGAACCTGCCACTTGCCACGTGTCCCCAAGGGAAGGAGGGCCTCCAACAACACACAGCCACCCAAATCCTTCTACCTCCTTTGTCAGCACCCTAACCATGCCCGTGATTAGCCAAGGTCCCAGCCCTCCCTCAGGGCTTTCCGTGCTGCAGCTCCAGGTCCCCATGTGACCCCCACCCTGCAAGGAAAACTGCTGATGGGAGAAGAGATGGGGACATTAGACTTTGCTACAGCCACCAAAAACAAACGAGGACACACCTTCCACCCCAGCAATTCCAGTGCTAGAAATCTGTCCCACAGACATAGTCACACACAGGAGAGGTGACACATGTATGAGGAGTTCAGTACAAAATCTGTCTGTGCAATAATAGTCTGTGTTTAAACAAACAATGGTCTGTCCAGGCAAAGGGATGCTCTGTGGCCACTAGAAAGAGCAAGAAAGCTCTTCATGTCACAGTCGCAACAAACTGTAAGGGAGCAGAGCAAGATGGTGGTGGGCTACCATCTGCATAAGAGCCAGGCAGGTGGAGGAGCACACGCAGCTTAAGGAGCTCCCACTAGCTCTGCAGAGCTCGCAGATACGGCCCTCGCCTTCTGGTGACGGCTGCGCAGCTGGGAGCCAGGGGTGCGGAGGGGACTTCACTATTCAACCTTCTGTGGCTTTTAGGTTTTGAATCTTCTGAATGAAGGTTTTAGTGCAAGAGGGAACAACAACAAAACGACAGCTTAAATTAATGAAATGAAACCCAGTTGTTATTCCTATTTCACAGATACGGAAAGACAGAGATCCCACCCCAGTCTCTGTGACTGCACAGTCCCCTGAAGCACGAGGCTGTTTAGCCTCTGAAGACCCCAAACTTCCCCTGAACTCAGTAAGTAACCAACAGTCATAGAGGGGACACCACTTCAGATCCAAGCAAGCTTCCTCCTCCTGCAACTACTTGGTTTTGGGGACGAGACCAAAGTAGAGAAATGATGTCTCCAGGTTCCCCTGGGTCTAGGGTTCAGGTCTCCTGGGTGCCCCCAGCAGGGCCAGTTTCCCCAGGCTGGAGTGGGTGCAAAATGAAGGACGAGAACAGGCTGGGATCCCCGTGGGTGCTGACCTCTGCATGCTGGGCCATGGTGCTAGCCTCTACCGCGTAGATCTTCCTTGCTCCAGCTTGGGCGGCGAAAAATGACAGGATCCCAGAGCCACAGCCAACATCAAGAACGATCTAAGGGAGGAGAGGCCAGTGAGAAAGAGACACCGATGAAGCGGTCGTGATCATAAAGGTGTGCATGTCACCAGGCTCGGGCTCGCTGCAGACCCTCCCCGCTGAGTGGACCCCAGGACCTGAAGCCTGCCCACCTAGCCCAAGCAGCTGACCACAGCATGATTTCTGAGCTGCCTGGAGTACATGGTGGTCCCCGGTTCTGGACCTGAAGATGGTAGAACAGGATTTCTAAAGACAGCTAATCTGTTAAGACCATCACATGCTCTTGGACCTGATTCAAAAAGGACTGGTTGAGCCGTGAGCTATCTGTGCAGTACAGTGGACACCTGGCTGCCACAGTGAGCCTATGGTTTCTCTGGGAATGAGTGCTCACTGGGGAAGGACACCTCTGAGGCCTTCAGTGTGACCGCCGAGGTCCACACAGCGAGTAGGAGGTTGGAAGCCCCTGACCCCAGGCCCCACAGGTCTTCCCCACAACCTGGGAGGAGGTCCTGGAGAAAGTCTACTCAGCCCCAACCCCACAGGCTCCAGGGCCTCTGAATCAGCTGGACCGAGTGCTGTGGTCCTCCCTAGAAACTGGCTCAGCAGCTGAGAGGTGTCCTTCTGGGCCCTCTGCAGGCCTCAATGGGGGAAAAGAGGCCTGCAGGATGAGGGGGTATTGATGACAGTATCTCCTGGTTGCATACTGACCCAGTTAGGAGAAGCAGCCAGTGGCTGGACTGGGGCAGGTGAGCTGCTCAAGCCCCGGGGCCAGCTGGGCATAGATAGACTCAAGAGCTGCTGGCCCCAGGGATCTGGGCTCTTGGAAGAGGCCAGGCTAGTGTATGGTAGATCATCACTTATTCTGAATTTGTCTGATTGTTCCTGTGTCAGAGGAACCAGGATACAAGTTCCTGGTGAAGATGCGCTTTCTATAGCAGAACTGCTCTGGGCACAGCAGTGGGCAGAGTAAGTGCCCAGAAGGGGCACTGAGACAGTCAGACAGGAGGGCCTCAGGGTGCCTCTCAGAGTTCACGATGAACCAAGAAATGGACCTCTGTCCTGGGAGGGCTGGAAGGCACTTTGCTGAAGGAGTGTGCAGTTCCCGGGCCCAACGCCACATACCAGCAGCCGGAAGAAGCTCGGGACACCAGGATGGTGCCAAGAGGCATGCCGCTGTGTCCAGGACAACCCCTCTCCAGGCATGGGGTCAGGCCCTGAGACGCAGGGAGCTCTGTCCTGAGGGAATTCTCAGCAATGCTTGGGGGGTATAATCAAGGCAATGGATGAGGCAGATCCAAACGGGCTGAGAGCCCCCAAAGATAAGTTGAGAAAAACACAAGCTCCCATTTGGTTCAAAGGGGGTAAAGAAGAGAGTCAACTTTCACTTCTGAACACAGGTGCTCTGTACTGCTCTTTTTAAAATCATGAGTATACAACGTGTTCTCAAATAATGTGACTTCATTCAACATGGTTCATTATGACGTTGATGAGACGCTGTAGGAAGCTAACTCCTGTTTATATCAATTAGTCTACATAAAACTGATCTCCTTTATGCCATTTTGCCTTAAATTCGCAGAACCTATCGACATTGAGGACTAGGGCCGGCCAGTAAGCTTAGTTGGTTAGAGCACAGTACTCATACACCAAGGTTGCCAGTTCAATCCCCACGACTAGATTGAAACAACTACTTGACTTGGAGCTGATAGGTCCTGGAAAAACACCTGTTCCCCAATTAAAAAACATAACAAACAAACAAAAAAACCATTAAGGACTCACTTTACACTACTTGGTAATATTAAAAAGGTATTAAAAGGAACAACAGAAATAACTAGGTAAATTACACTATATCCATATGACTTGATAGTATGTCTCAAGACACACCGTTAGGGGGTTGTCACTTTGAGGGGTAAAATGTATAACTATTGCACTGTGTTGTACAACTGAAACTAATTAAAAAAAAAAAAAGACACACTGTTAGGTGGGGGATAAGTATTTTGCCGGAAGAGCATGTAGTAGAACACAATCCAATTGTGTATGTATGTAAAAAAGATTAAAGAACTCTAAAATACGAATACTGGTACATGCATGGGAAAAACTGGGTAATGGCTGTTTCGGAGGGAAATGACGTAGGCCTTTCATGCCTGTATTGTACATGCTGGGTTGAGTTTTCACTCAGAAGTGGATTTTGCTTTTGTAATCTGAAAAAATTAAAGATGAAATCCATGAGCAAAGGAAAAAGAGAGAGGTAACGGCTGCAGTGGGGTGCGCTGGGAGCCTGAGGGAAGCGAAGCAAGGGAGAGGAAGGAGGGAGGAGGGAAGCCGGGCAGGCCTCATTCACCTTGTCCTTGAAGTCTGTGTGGTTCTGCAGGATTGCGCGCTGATAGGTGCCCGTCCGCACGTAGTCCTGCATCATATTCTGTTGCTGGGACAGGTAGCCATAAAACTGGAACAGAGACAAGCCAATGGCACAGGGCACACAGCAGCACAAACGGCCGAGGCCCTCGCTGGCCCTCGACAGAGGAGGGCCTACCTTGGGCACAAACCTCCCGAGGGAGGCCGCACCCCCTCTGCCAGCCCAGACCCCACTGGCAGCTGCTGGCTGCTCCAGGAGAGGGACCAGGAAGCCAGAGGCAGCCCCCAGGAGGAACACCGCCACCATCATCGTGACCAAAGGACACAGCTGGATGCCACCTGGACCTGGAAGCCACCAGGAGAACTCAAGATTTGCCACAGGCAGGGTTCTGGGATCAGGGGCCGCCTGCCCCATCTTAGGGGCCCCAAAGAAGCGCAGGAGTAGATCAAAACAGAACCCTAGGACTCAGAGCGCCAGGCGGGCGAGGTGCTGCGGGGTCTCTCTGTAAGACAACGGGCGATCGGGAGGCAGCGTGGCACCTGGGCAGGGGCACAGGCTTTGGCATCAGGCAGGCCTGGCTTCCCATCTTGGCTCTGTTGCATAATAGCTGTGTGACTTGGAGCAAGTCACTTAACCTCTCTGAGCCTCAGTTTTCTCATCTGCAAAATGGGGACAATAATAGTACTTACCTCCTAGAGTTGTTGGGAGGGCTCAAGTGCTTCCGTACCTGTGAAAGCACTTGGACCAGTGCCTGGCGTGCCCTACGTGGTCAGTACATTCTGACTATGCTATCATTACTCAAAAACACCTATGGACCTGAATGAAGTTCACCTGCACTCAAGTCCTTCCAGCAACCCTCCTAGGCAGGCCCTGGAATCTGTTTCACAGATGAAGAAACTGAGGCCCAGAGCAAGTGGAGGAAACCTGCCCAAGGTTACGCAGCTAGTAAGGGGCAGAGCCAGGACGTGAACCCAGGTGGACCTGCCCTGTGCTGCGCGGCCTCCCGGGGGCCATCGGGTGGCGGTGGCCTGGCCAGGGACGGCACGTACCCACCTGGAAATACTGTACGGCGGAGGACTCCTCCGTCCGCTCGCTGAACACCGACCGCTCCAGGGTATGGCCCCGGCAGGTCTTCAGGATGTTGTAGAAGGAACAGAAATCTGGAAGGGGGAAGTCAGGTCACGCATGGGTGTCTCAGGGGTAGAAGGGTTCAGATGGGCCAGTGGCCTTCGGTCTAGCTGTGTACCCTGACTTTCCTGTGTTGAGCATGTGTGACTTGGAAATTTTTTTTTTCCCAAAAACAAAGGAAAAGACAGGCAGCCAAACCCGCCATCACTTGGTGGCTGACACAAGAAGGCGGATGTCCCACACTCTGGGGTGAGTGTGCTCCACGCGCTGGTGTGGACCGAGACTTTGCAGGGCATCAGCCTGCCACCCAGGCATCAGACTTCTGGGATCCGCCCCAGCAAACAACTGCACGTTCACGCAGTAACACAAGGCAGTGTCTGAGCATGGAAGTGGACACAGGGATGCCACCTCAGTGTCCTGTCACAGAGGACTGCACAGCCACAAGCAGACACAGAAAAGCATGTCAGAGAGCCAACCGCCATGGGTCTGCAGGACTGAATGGTATACAGCCTTTAAAATGAACTATATTTATTTACACAGAATAATGACCGCTAATTGTATCAAGTATAGGAAAGCGGAACCAATCAGAGACAGAAAGTGGAATGGTGGGTACCAGGGGCTAGAGGAGGCGGGTGGGGACTTAGTGTTTAATGGGGACAGAGTTCGGGAAGATGAGCAAGTTCTGGAGATGAATCGGTGGTGACGGATGCACAATGTGAGTGTACTTAATGCCACTGGGCACTCAAAAAAGGTTAAAGTGGTAAATTTTTTTGTTACATCTATTTTACTGCAATTTTAAAAAATGAAGGCTGGCTGAGTGGCTCAGTTGGTTAAGAGCTCTCTCAAGAGTGCGAGCTGATGTCTGAGTAACAGCAGTTCGATGCCCAGCCCAAACTGAGCTGCCGCTAAATTGCCAACAGGTGGCAGGATGGCTCAGCTAAAAAAAAATAAATAAATAATTAAATAAATAATTAAATAAAAATTGATAGGAATGAAAAAGAAAAAAAGTAAAATATAGGAGCAGCCGGTTAGCTCAGTTGGTTAGAACGCAGTGCTCATAACACCAAGGTTGCCGGTTCGATCCCCACATGGGCCACTGAGTTGCGCCCTCCACAACTGGATTGAAACTAGATTGAAACAATGACTTGACTTGGAGCTGATGGGTCCTGGAAAAACACACTGTTCCCCAATAAAATTAAAACGAACAAAAAAGTAAAATATAAATATCCACAGAATAGAAAAAGACTAGAGCAGTTGACAACACTAACTCTTAAAAGTTATTAGTGGTTGGCCCGGCTGAGTGGCGCAGTGGTTAAGTGCTGGTTTGGGAAGCCAGCGGCCCTGGTTCGGGTCCCACATATGAGGGCCAGTGACACTGCCCTCAAAAAAAAAAAAGGTCATTAGTGGTGGTGTTTTCTCTTATTTTTTTTTAAACTTTATTGGGGAACAGTGTGTTTTTCCAAGACCCATGAGCTCTAAGTCAAATCGTTGTTTTCAATCAAGGAGGGCGCAGCTCAGCTCCAAGTCAAGTTGTTGTCTTCAATCTAGTAGTGAAGGGAGCAGCTCATTGGCCCATGTGGGAATCGAACCTGCAACCTTGTGTTACAAGCACTGCGCTCTAACCAACTGAGCCAACCAGCCACCCAACGGCAGCTCAGCTCCAAGTCAAGCCACTGTCTTCAATCTAGTTGTGAAGGGCGCAGCTCACTGGCCCATGTGAGAATCAAACCGGCAACCTTGGTGTTATGAGCCCAGGCTCTAACCACCTGAGCTAACCGGCTACCTCTCTAACTTATTTTTTTTAACAATGAATTTAAAGTTTTTATGTACATAAAAAAGGAAAGGAAATGTGGAGCATAAGAAAGCCTCTGGGTGGGGGGCAGCCCACTACCTAGCTGCTTTCTCCCCACCCTGGCCTTCTCCTCTGCAGGTGGCAGCTCTGAGACCCAGTGCACAAGAAAGGGAAGGGGTGGCCCTAGGCTGGTCCAGGGGAGTCTCCTCCATGGGGTGGCACTGAGCCAAGTGAGGCGGCTCCGGGGCACTGGCGGTGGCCAAAAGCAGATGGCCTCTCCAACTAGGACTCTCCCACCCCAATCCCAGTGCCACCCACCAGACCCACTGACTTCTGCTCTGTGGTGACCAAGTCCTGTCACTAGACCTTCAAGCAGTATCCAGGCTTGGGCATCCTACTGCCTCCACTGCTGCCCCGCCCCTAAGCCATCCAAGCCCTCCTCAGTAAGCTCATGGGTACATTTGTGTCCCTCCACACAGGTCTTCTTAGAACCCTCCAGTGGCTTCTCTCTGAGCTCAGAACAGAGTCTCCACCTGCCTCAGGACTTCGTCTTACCCCATCCTCTGCTGTCAGGCAAGTCGGAACCCCAAGCCCCACCTGAGAGGCTCCTCCTGGAGGCCTGGGGAACAGTCCAGCCGGGTGGTCAGGACAAGCCTCTCAGAAGAGGGGACTTGTAAGCTAAGCCCAGGAGGACCCAAAGGAGCCAGTGAGGGGGCGTCTAGGGCACAGTGTTCCAGACATCGAGAATGTGCTCTGACCAGGAGAGTTCTCCACATGGGAATGTGATTCTGAATGGCAGCAGAGCCTTCGCTGGGGCAGGTGGGTGGCCCATGGTTGAATCAGGCTCCAGGCCCCCGCCAGCCACGGCCCAGAGCCTAAGCCCCCCTGGTTCTGGGCACTGTATGTGCCACCAGGACAGAAGGGACACATACCGTTGGGTGTGGCGAACTGGATGAGGACGCTGTTGCAGCCCAGGGTGATGATGAAGGACTGCTTGCCCACACGGCTACACTCTGTCTCGCGGGACACCGAGCACTTGAACACACACACGTCTTCATCTGTGAGGAGACAGGCGGGCATGAGCCAACAGGCCCCAGGGCCAGCGAGAAAGGCTCCTTGTCAGCTGCCTCTGAGTCTTGTCCTCATCACCCTTCCCCTTCTTTTGTTCCCCCGGTTCTTCTGGGGTGCCACAAATCCCTCCCTGAAAGCGCTGCCATGTGCCCTGGATGCCCACCCATGTTGAGGCCAATCAGGCAGTAGGGATACAGCCTGTCCAGTAAGAGAAGACTGCTGTCCACAGGGCTGAGATACAGGGTTGCCAGAAGCTGTGGGGCCCAGCAAGACATCTTGGCCTAGCACATTCCCTCATGGAGCAGGTCCTGGTGACAGGCCCCCTGTCCATCCAACAGGCACTAAGGTGGGAAGACAAAGTGACAAAAGGGCAACTGTGACAGGATCAGGCGGTCCCACGACCCTGGCAGGAAGCCCAGGCCCAGGTGAGGGAATCAGGCATTCACTCTCCTAACCTTGGGTGTCACATGGAGGCAGGGGACTACTGGCCTTCAAAGCTGAGCGGGACTAGGACAGTGGTGAAGAAAGAATTTTGGGTGGCACCTCTGCTTCCTTTAGCTGAGCCCTCTCCTCCTTGCATTTATGTGGCATAGTGATTATGAGCGTGGCCACTGGAGGCAGACAGCCTGGATCCATGTCCTGCCTATGCCGCTGAGTGTGTCATGAGGACAGACCACTTAAGCCTCTCTGAGCCTTAGTTTTCTCATCTGTCAAATGGGACTAATGGTGGGACAGGCACAGGACAGCACACATGCAGGATGCACTGCATCCACACGCCTGCCACTATTACTGAACATTCATTCAACGGGCACGTGGTACATTGACCTCAGCCCAACTTAGCATCACCAGGAACAGGATAAACCCACAGGACGCTGTGGCTCTGATGTAATGCAGGGGGACAGACGCGGCATCTGTTACACATTCTTGGCAACAATTTTACCCTGGTCCTATCACAAGGGGACAACAGATAGTATCAGATTGTGGGGCAGTCTTCGATACAACCTGCCTGGTCTCCTCAAAATTGCCAATGTCAGTAAATACGTTTCTAGGAACTATTACAGAGTGAGGGAGACTAAAGAGACGTGACCATCAAATGCCAAGTGTGACCCTGGACTGGAGCTGAAGGAAAAACTTTTCAAAAGCTATAAAGGACGACTGGGGAAACATGAGTGTGGTTTGCAGATGTGACAATTTTAAAATGATTTGGATGTGACGGTAGCATTATGGCTCTGAAAAAGAATAAGAATGCTTTTATTCTTAGAAAATACATATGGGAGAATTTTAAGTGGCTTCTTGTGATGTCTACAACTTGCTTTTTTGTTTTGTTTTGTTTTTGAGGGCAGTGCCACTGGCCCTCATATGTGGGACCCGAACCGAGGCCGCTGACTTCCCAAGCCAGCGCTTAACCACCGCACCACTCGGCCGGCCCTCTACAACTTGCTTTTAAGTGGCTTATGAAATCCTCAACAAAATATATGTATAGAGAGAAGCACAAGTACAAATGTAGCAAAAGGTTCTCCACCACCCAGAATAGCCAAAACAATCTCAAAAGAGAACAAAGTTGGAAGACTCACACTTTCTGATATCAAAACTTACTATAAAGGTATAGCAATCAAAACAGAATAGTTCATGGGCTGGCCGAGTGGCTCGTTGGTTAAGAGTTGGCTTGGGAGCATGAGCTCTGAGCAGCTGGGCAGCCGGTTCAGATCCCACATGGGCCAGTGATGCTGCACCCTCTACAGCTAAGATAGTGAACAACAGCTCAACCTAGAGCTCGGCTGCCGGGAGTCACCGGCGATGGCATAGGCTGCAGTGGGCTGCCGTGAGCAGCTGTCCAATGGCTGGCAACCAATCTGCCTCACCACCCGGGAAGAGCACAATGATCACAATATCAACATGGGCCAGTGAAGCGACGTCCTCCACAAATAGACTGAAGAACAAAAGGACAGCAACTTGTCTGTTCCCCTTCCCTGATTCCCCAACACTCTTCCTTCCCGCAATAAAAATATTTTAAAAACCGAACAAAATAAAACAAAAAAAACAGAATAGTCCTGGCGAAAGGATAAACATACAGATCAATGGAATAGAATCAGAGTCCAGAAACAAACCCTTACATTACAACTGATTTTTAACAAGGGTGCCAAGAATAATCAATGGGGAGAAAATAGTCTCTTCAATGAATGAATGGTGCTGGGACACTGGATCTCCATGTGCAAAAGAATGAAGTTAGATCCCTACCTCACACCATATAAAAACCTAACTCAAATGCCCAAATGACCTAAATATAAGAGTGAAAACTATAAAACTCCTAGAAGAAAACACTGGAGTAAATCTTTATGACCTTGGATTTGGCAAAAGGTTCTCAGATATGACACCAAAAGCAAGAGTATCAAAGGGAAAACTATATAAATTGGACTTCATCAAAATTAAAAACTTATGTGCATCAAGGACACTATAAGGAAAGTGAAAAGACAACCTACAGGATGGGAGAAAATATTTGGACATCAGGTACCTGATAAAGATCCAGAGTCCAGAATATACAAAGAACTCTTAACAACAAAAAGATAACCCAATTCAAAAATGGGCAAAGGTCTTGAAGACAAAGGTTTCTCCAAAGAAGACATACATGGCCAACAAGCCCATGAAAAGACATCATTAGTCATTAGGAACTGCAAATCAAAACCACCATGAGATACCAATTCATACTCACCAGGATGGCTATAATTTAAAACAAAAAAAGGGTGGGGGTTACCAAGGGTGCCAAGAACATGGAAAAATCAGAACCCTCATACCCTGCTTGGTAGGAATGGAAGATGGCACAGCCTCTGTGGAAAACAGTTCGGTGATTCTTCACAAAGTTAAACATAGAGTTACTGTTTGACTCAGCAATCCTACTGCTGGCTATATACCCAAAAGAACTGAAAGAAGATATTCAAACAAACACTTGTATGCAAATATTCATAGTAAGTACTATTCACAATAGCCAAAAAGTAGAAACAACTCAAATGTTTATCAACTGCCAAATGGATAAACAAAATGTGGTGTAATCCATACAACGAAATATTATTCAGCCATAAAAAGGAATGAAGCCTTGATACATCTACAGAATGGATGAACCTAAGAAACATTATGCCCAGTGAAAGAAGCCACACACAAAAGGTCTCATATATGATTCCATTTATATGAAATATCCAGATTCGGCAAATCCAGAGACAGAAAGCAGATTGGTGGTTGTCAGGTGCTGGGAGGAGGGACGATGGGGAGTGACTGCTTAATGGACAAGAGGTTTTCTTTGGAGTGATAAAAATATTTTGGAACTAGATAGAGGTGACAGTTACACGATACTGGGAATGTACTAAATGCCACTGAATTCTATGCTTTCAAATAGTCTATGTAAAAAAAATAGTTTGTTATATGAATTTTATCTCAACAGAAAAACGTTCCCAATGGGTGAATGTAGATATGAAGGGTGTTCACTGGGCTCCTTGCTCTCTCCTCTTGTGTAGACTGGGTCAGGGCCACAGTTTGGCAGGTTCTGCCAAACTGCCTCACACTTCAGGAGCCAGGTGCCGCCCTCCTGGGGGACTGCGCATAGCCCAGGGGGACTGACCATGGGTAGGAGGGAAGAGTATATTGGCAGGGGCACTGCTGCCAGACTCACAGGGGACCCAATACAAGGTGCTCCCAAGTCCAGCTATAAGCGGGTCCCAGGAAGGGACCCAAACATTGGCATCGTGCCCACGCGCATGACCCTTCTGGGGCAGGAGATAAGCCAACCTGTCAGCTGCATCAGGGTGACAACAAGCAGACCAGGGAGGACCTCTGTTTACAAAGCAGCCTGGCAAACTGATCAGTTGCCCTAGGTGCCCTGCAACCTGGCACTGGGCAGGCAACCACAGGACCTGTGGCTGAGCAAAACTTGGCTGCGTCCAAGGGGCCTGGGCTTGGGCCAGGGAAGCTGGGGCTGAGGGCAACCCACCTGTCCCATCATCACTGTGGCTCCCAAAGCTCGTGAGAGTCACAGCTATGCCACCCCACAGGCTGGTCCCTGGCACATAGGAGGTGCTCGATAAATATTTAACAATCCAAAACAAACAAAAAAAAGCTGGACCACGTTCCTACATGCTTTGAAAAGTTTCAGGAGAAGTCCAAGCTGTTGGACTGGCAGTCAAGGCCCTGCATGACCTGTACCCCATTCATCTGCCTCTCCACTCCTCAGACCCTTCCCCATGGCCACACTCAACCCTTCCCCCAACAGGCCAGCTCCAGGTCTTTGCACATGCTGTTCCCCTCTTCCCCTTCCCCTCAGGATGATAGGCAGAGGCGGTGACACTGTGCCTCTGCCAGTGGCCAGCTGCACATGGAGCTCAGGTTCACCCACTGCCCACAGTCACCTGTGGCTGGGCAGGTCACAGCTGAAATGTACACCCTGCCTCCTGGCTCCCTAATGGCTCCCCAAGGGGAGAGTGTCCTGGGAGAGAGCTCCCCCTCCCCATCAGGAAAAGGGTATGGACCCAGCAATGATGATTAGGTCCCCCCACAGGCACAGCCTTGTCTGTCAGGAACCCTGCTGGCAGACATGAAGGTTGGCACCATCCTCTCAAGTCACCCTTTATTCAGCCATCAGTGGGTGAGCCACAGAAGGGGCAGGAATTCGAGGCCTCTGTGCCTTGCGCCCAGAAACCAATCTAGAAAGCACCAGCCTTATCCCATAAGGCCAGTGTTTTCAGGGGCTGTGTGCACATGGCCGGGAGAGGTGAGGGACAGGAAGCAGGAAAGGGCTAGCACGCTGCTGTGACAATTTCAGTGGGGGAGACAGGCCACAAAGGGGGCTGTGGCCAAGAGACTGTACTGGGGTCCCGCCGATTGGAGTTGGTAGAGCTGTGTTTCTTTTCCTTGCAGTAATAGGAACAGCAGCTGAGCTGTGCCCACCCCCACTATGTCAGTCATTTTCTCCCAAGAGGCTCTCCCAAGGGAGGGTTTGAACAGGGAGTGTGAGGGAGACAAACCCAGATTGAGGGATGTTAATCATGCCATGGACATCACAAACGTGTGCCCTGCTCCTGGTCCCAGCTGGGAACCCCGGGCTGGCCTCCCCGCTGCCACCCTGCCACGTCGATCCTGCTAAAGCTCTGGGGCCCGCAGATGAGGGCCTGGAATCACCAGGGACACCACCCCAGGGGGACCCGAGTGGAGTCAGAAAACCGCCCCACCTGTCTTGCTCCCTGAGAAGGCCCCTGTAAATCCATCACAAAAACAGAGTTCCCATGGGGAGCCAGGCCCAAACCGCACCCACATCCTGCTGGGGCTGGGATGTCAGGATGTCAGATTGCAAATAACAATACTCTCCTGGTGCCAGGCTGTTGCTACTCTTTACATGAACCCCTCAGAGCACCCCTGTAAGTATTTACTGTCACTGCCCCCATTGGCTCAGACGGATTAAGTATCTGATTCAAGGTCACACAGCAAGTGAGTGGCCCCGATGACTGGCTCTAGAGTCTGTGCTCCTAACCAACGTGCTGTCCAACCTCTCTGTGCTTCCTAGAGCAAGAGTCAGCCAACTTTATCTGTAAAGGACCAGACAGTAAATATTTTCAGCTTTGCAGGCTGTATAATCTCTGCTACTACAACTCAACTCTGCCACAGACATTATATAAACAAGCGAGTGTGGTTTTGTGCCAATAAAACTTTATTACAAACCCAGCAGGAGCATCTGCAACTGCAGGTGCAGAAAGGCTGGGCGCTGAGCCCCCTTCTCCACCCACTTCCTCATCTGCTCACCAGACACTGAGCAGTGGAGACACCATCCCCATCCCAGAGAAGATGCAGAGAGCTGGGTGGCAGTGGCAGGGATGAGGATCGAGGCAGTGATGAGTGCTGAGGCCAGGGGGACAGGGCCACTGTGGGAACCCAGAGGTGGCGCCTGACCCAGACTGGGAAAGAGACTGGGACCAAACTCTCCAATGAGAGGAAACAGCATGTGGGACGGCAGAGAGAAAAGGTGGGCTGTGATACTGTGACTTATAATATATACTTGGTCCCTGGCACAGAGCTCCTAAAACCCTTGGAATTTCCTAAGTGATACGAGTGATAAAGGTGTCTTTTGTGATTCATAACAAGCCCCTTTCAACCACTGCAGAACTTGTCGGTGACGTTTGGAAAGCCCCTAAGAAAGATGGCTGGTTATAAGGGGGACCAATTAAGTAATTAGAGAGTTGGAACTTTCAGTCTCTTCCACCCCGTGTCTGTCAATAGCCAATGACTCAATCAATAATGAAGCCTCCATGAAAACCCAAAAGGACTGGGTTCAGAGAGCTTCCGGGCTGTTGAACACCTGGAGATTCGGGGACAGTGGCATCCCTTCCCACACACCTTGACGATTCATCTCTTCCACCTGCTATTCCTGAGTTATATCCTTTTTTTTGAGGGCAGTGTCACTGACCCTCATATGTGGGACCCGAACCGGGCCCGATGGCTTCCCAAGCCAGCACTTAACCACTGCGCCACTCAGCAGGCTGAGTTATATTCTTTTATACTAACTTGTAATCTAGTAAATAAAATGTTTTCCTGAGTTCTGTAAGACACTCTAGCAGATCTGTCAAACCTGAGGAGGGGGTTATAGGAAAACCCAATGTATAGCCCGTCGCTCAGAAGCACAGGTGATAACTTGGATCTGTGATTGGTGCAGGGAGAGTGGGGCAGTCTTGTGGGATTGAGTTTTTTTTTTTTTTGAGGCAGTGTCACTGGTCCTCATATGTGGGATCCAAACCAGGCCGCTGGCTTCCCAAAGCAGTGCTTAACCACTGCGCCACTCGGCCGGCCCAGGGACTGAGCTTTTAACCTGTGGGATCTGATGCTATCTCCAGGTAGGCAGTGTCAGAATGGAACCGAATTATAGGACACCTAACTTGGTGTGTGGGAAGCTAACCCCCCCGCCCCCCCCAGTGATCAGAAGCATTCAGTGTGAGACTCGCAGGAGGAGTGATTTTCTTTGGAAGGGCGCCAACAGGGAGAATGGGGGTGATCGAGACTACAGCCCAGGGACGTTGCTAAGCTAAGACAGACTCCCAGGCAAGACAGGTGGTTTGTGGGAGGGTAGTTGAGGGGTCCCAAGAGGTCCTGGTGGAGGAGTGGCTCAGCAGTCTGGCTCCTCCCACAGCCACGGGCAGCACCAGAGGTGAGACAGACAGATGACTGGGACAGAAATGAAGGAGAAGCTGCTGGCCAGGAGATGAGGAAGGCTGGGAAGGAGACAGCTCTAGGGGGAACAGGCTGCCTGCTCCCCACCCACCAGAGCCAACCTCCTTGTCAGCTCTCAGACAGCACCCTGTGATCCAGGCAGCAGAATCTTGCACGAGGATGAAAGGTTCTCCGGGAGGAGAGTTTAACTCCAAGCATTTGGTCCTGTGTTACTGGGTCCCTCTGATCCTGGGCCTTGTTTGAAGGAAACTGCCTGCTCACCACCTCACCTGGGGCCCAGCACCCAGATGGCCCTCAGAAGAGCTAGCGGCCTCAGGAAGAGATAGACACAGGGACACCTGTCTCAGGGGATGTGCCGAGCCTCCAGTCACCTCCCAGTCACAGTGTCTAACGCGGCTCACCTGCTGTGGTCTCTTGTCTGCTCACAACCCCTTCATGGTTTCCCAGGCTTTCTGGAACGAGTCCAAACTCCTTATCGGGCCCACGAGCCCTGCCGACATCTGCAGCTTCATCACATCTTTCCATCTCCCCAGTCGCACCAGACCCCCAGGCAGAAGGACTTCCCTCTGGCCTGCATGGCTTCTGAGACCCAGCACACCCTTCCTCTATTCCCAAGGGTCTCTGTCACCTCCTCCTAGAGGTCCTCCAGCACTTCCTGGACAAGCCTGCATCGCAGGATTTTTAAGTCCTGTCTTGCACAGACCCAGGGCTCTGCATGTGGAGGGCACTCAGGGATGCTGCCCTGCATCTGCTGACCCAGGACACGCAGGTCAGGGAGGCCGGCCCTTTCCCTACATGCAAGAGGCAGCCAGTATGGGGAACCTAGTACATGGCCTGGGGAAGGTCATTTAGCTGCTCAAAGACATTGGGCACTGGGTGGCCCCACACAGTAAGTAACCTTTCTCCTCACTATCCTTACCCTGTCTTCTTGCTTCTGGAAAGTAATGGAACAAGCAGGAGGGCCTTGAGCCCTCAGGCTTGACAGACCAAGGTCAGAAGGGCCCAGTAAAACAGGGCCAAATGCCTGGAGTTCAGCTCTCCTCCCGGAGAACCTTCCATACTCGTGCAAGATGAGCGAAGTTCTTTCCCTCACGGAGAACAGGGAGGTGGAGCACGAGATGGGAAAGCAGTCTCTAGCTCACAGGAAAACCAACAAAAAGGCCACATTTCATGTCCTTGCCTCTCTAGCAGAAAAACTATTACAGTCACCAAATGAGAAATAATTAAAGCTATTTATCTTGGCAGACTTGGGGTTGGGGGGGGGGCGGAGTAGAAACGCTTGTCCAAATGTGAGGTCTTTTATTAAATTGCCTCCTGCTGCCAAATAATATACAGGCTATTCACCTTCTAAAGGAAAAATGTTCCAAGTAAAGGGGGGAGACAGGTGAAAAGAAGGGTGAGGCATGGAGAAAAAGGTGCTCTCCCGAGCAGCTTCCCTCTGCTCAGGGGCCCTGGGCAGCTCCTCCCTACAGCTGCCCTGTGGCAAATGCAGGCACAGGGAACCAGTGGTGAACAGGATGCCAGGCCCTATCTTCTTGCACTTGCAGGCGCCAGTGGGAGGCCGACGGCATACAGTACATCAGTGAGAAGGGAAGGTAAGAGGGGCTGGAAAGAACTCGGGGTAGGGGGATCTGATCACAGATGTAGGATACAATGCAGATTACGGACTGTGTCGGGGAGCTGGCAACATCCATGTCAAGCCAGGTGCTGGGTGATGCAGGGCTCAAATCCTGGAAGGGCCTCCCGCCTCCCAGAGACACAGGCCCCACTGTCCTGGCAGCAGCAACCAAGTTTCCAAACTGTGGGCACTGGAAGCTTCCCTCTATCCCTGCATGGCAAGGCACCTCTGTGGCCAGGAGAGGGAAGAAGTCACTCTCTGACCATCTAGCAGGGAAGGCCAAGAAAGGCAGTGGTTAAAATGATGGGCATCAAGGTGGATCTGGGTTCAGGGCTGAACTTGCTGTTCTCCTGTGACTGCAGGCCTCAGTGTCCTCATCTGTCAAATGGCGATCATGACACAGCCCGTGAGGTGAGATAACACAACCCACATGAAGGGCCTGGCAGCTGAGCCCACTACCTGCCTTCACCCCCGACCTCAGGAGCTCCATCTGTGAAATGGGAATGAAATGATGATAAAACCCCTCCCTGCTGTAAGAATTCGCTGAGATGGTGGAGGTGGCAGTAAGTATACTAAGTACTCAGTGACCAGTAGCAGCCATCATGACTGTCATCAGATCAATCCTACCCCGGGGAATCCTAACCCAGTCCGGGCTCCCTCTCCAACAGTAACCGAAGCCGGGTGCTCTGATGCTGTCCTCGGAGACATTCCAAGCAGCTGCTGCCACAAACTGCCCAGCACCTGGGTATTTGAGGATCATGAGGTCACCCTAAGCTCCTTGGGCAGGCCCCGCACACCCCACAGTCCGCATCTAGGCATCTCTTCCCAGGACAAACTGTCAGGCTCCCGACCTAGCAATCCCAGAGCCTTAGTTTATAGCTCTACTTATAAATGTCAGACAGGATCTAACTACAATAGACCCAGACTGCTTAAGGCAGCAGCAAACTTAAATACCCACTGAATGAGTGAATGAAGGTACAGCCAATGAAGGCATAGATTTCAGTCTGTAGATGCAGCCAGGTTAAGATGACCAAGCCACACTGTCCGTGACAGAACAGTGTAAAATACAAAAAAAAAAATACACATTTTAAGAAAAGAAAAAACTGTATTAAAGTTGTAATACTCAATATATTTCAATAACGTAAGATGAATACAAATCATGTGTATACATTTTTTGGCACCCCTGGTATATCCACCATAGGTGCAAAATTGAGAGGGAGGAGGAAGCCAGGTGCACTGCACGCCTGGGGATTTTCTAGAAAGAAACACAAAAAAATGATGTCAGTGGCTGCCTCTGGAAGGGAGGTGCAGTTTTCATGGGCATCCTCCTCTCCTATTGTTGAAACTACAGAACTTTAAGCACAGTGGGGTTCTGGGGACAGATTTATGCATGCGTGTCTGTATGAGCTTAAAAATCTATGTGGGAAAGAAACACCACAAGACCAAAGTGTAGGAACAGGCCAAAACCAGGAGGGAGGAAAAGGCAGACTTTTCATGTTACACCCTCCTGAACAGTTGGAATTTTTACTCAGTTACTCAAAAGATAACGAGACAAAAAGGCAATCATTACATGGCCTGGACCCTCCTGGATGGGGAAGAGTAGTGGGAACAGGCCCAGCCCTCTCCCTCTGCAGCCTCAGGCTCTGTGTGACCTAAAAGTCCTTCTCTAGCTGGAGGATGGAGGACATGGTATCTCAGCCTCCGGCCACTCTCTCTCCCAAAGCAAGCCCACACCCCTCCTCCCCCACTCCCTCTTAATCAGGGTGTGATGGAGGCGGGGCAGCACGCTGGCCAGGTCAGGGTGCCCAGGGCCACTAGAAGCTTGGGTTTCTTTAAGCCTGGGGCAGTGGGCTTCCATTTAGGTCAACTGTTACCTGGAGGGGAGGCCACACTGCAAGGTTCCTCGTTCTGGAGTCAGTCAGCCATACTGAGCTCTGCCAGCTGCAAACAAGGGGACCCTCACCCCTACCAAAGCCTTAGGTTTTGTGTCTAAAAATAATAATGCATTGCTCAGTGTTGTCATAAAGACTAACACCCTGTGCCCATCCCAAGACACAAGGGCCACAGCAGGTGCTGTTGGCCACCATGTCACTAAGGCATTGTGACCAGATGGAAAGAGTTGACAGAAGGAGACCCAGAGAGAATTCTGGACACAAGACCATGCTGGGCCCAGACCAAGCATCTGGCACGGTCCCCAGCCTTGGGGGACCAAATCAGGCTCAGGGACGCTCCTTAGGAACACAGGCACAGCCACCCGGCTGTGGCTGAGAGACACACCCACCTCACGCCATGCTGGGGCACATGTTTGTTTAGGTTGGGTTTTTTTTTTAAGATTTTCATTGGGGAATTGGGGAAGGGGAACAGACAAGTTGCTGTCCTTTTTTGTTCTTCAGTCTAGTTGTGGAGGACACTGCTTCACTGGCCCATGTTGGTATCATCATTGCGCTCTTCTCGGGTGAGGCAGATCGGTCGCCAGCCTCTGGATGGCCGCTCACAGCAGCTCTAGGCAGCTCACACCGGCTGCCGGCTACTCACTGTAGCCTATGGCAGCCCACTGCAGCACGGGCTGCAGCTATGCCATCCGGGACTCACGCAGCCCAGCTCCAGGTGGAGCTGTTGTTCACCATCTTAGCTGTAGAGGGCAGTGTCACTGGCCCTCATATGTGGGATCCGAACCGGGGCCACTGGCATCCCAAGCCAGCTCTTAACCAATGTGCCACTAGGCTGGCCCTAGGTTGGGTTTTTAGACCAGGTCAAAACAGCCCCTGGTGAAGGCTGACACCCCAGAGTTGGGGGAAGATGAGGTTACATCTCTGGGAGGAGACAAGATGGGGGTTTCTTTTAGTGGCATTTTATCTCTTAAGGTGGGGTGGAAAATACAGTGTTTGCTGTATTATCCTTCATTCCTTTCAAAATATTTCACAATGACTCAACACAGCCACCTCTGGTGGCCCAAAAGGCTCACACTGAGGTCCAGAGTTGGTGATTTACAGGGCAGCTGAAAAAAATCAAACAGCTAAATCTACTACTCCAAGGAGGGCCCTGAGAATACAGGTTCCCCAGGAGGGCTAATCATCTCCAAAGTCACCTAGCTCAGGGCTCCAGGGAGGCGCATGAGCAGGACTGAGGATGGAGGAGGCTCCTGGTCTGAGAGGTAGCCATCTGGGGCAAGGAAAGGGGGTGCAGAGTTGGGGGGTGAGGGGGGACAGCAACTCCCGGTTCCCCCAGGGTTTCCTCTTGGCATCTGGGGAAGGCAAGTGTGTCCCCCACCTCCGTCCCCCACCCCATCCCCAGCACTACTCAGGCCACTGGCCTCCCCACCTCCTGCTGGGTCTAAACTCAGCTGTTGGTGGGGGTGATACCCTGAGAAAGGCAGGCAGGCCCACCCTGGGCTGCCCCAGGGCTGACCATAGGAAGAGAAAGGCCCCTTCACTAGAGACACCCAAAGCTTCTAAATCAGTGATGGTTTGCTTCTCAAGGTCAGAGGCCAGAGAGGGGACGTCTCTCCATGGGGCGGAGGACAGGACACAACCTCTGCCTTCAGGGGTTAAAGGCTTCAGGCCCTGTAGGCCTGGTTTAGAGGGGCCTAAAAACAAGTCTAATTATGGGGTATGTGGAAGGGCAACCCTAAGCAAAGGAAGCCCAGACAAAGAAAGGGCCTGGCTTTTCTGAAAAGAATCCTAGGGCACTGATTTGGGGGGGGGGGGCTATTACATGCAAATGTCTCCCCATCCATGCTAATCAGCCGAAGCCTGGCTTTGTGAGCTACAAAAGGGATGGCAGATGTGCGCCAGTTCCTAGGCCCCTGAAAGCACAGGGGCTTAGCGGATAATTATGAAGAAGGAGGGGGTGGGGTGAGCAAGGAAACAAACAGGCCGCCCCAGCCCCTTGCTGCTCCACAAGCTGGACCTCCAGCCTCTTCCTTCGCCTGGCCTCGCTTCTCCAGCCATGACTTCGAAGCTGTAATTTATGCAATACTAGGCACATCTAATGCCACGCATTGTATTAGTTTATGCTCCCAACCACATTCTGGAGTACATTTAGTTTGTTTTTAAGAGGGGAAACTGAGGCACAAAGTGATGACATGCTGCAAGCAGCTCAGCCTAGGGACTCAGCAGCCTGTAAGAGACAGCCTAACCACATCCCAACTTCGGGGAGATTTGGGCCTAGGAGGCTACAGAGGGCCAGGCTCAGGGCACTGGGAAGGACACAGGCTCTGGGTCTGGGCAGAGCCAGGCCTGGCTGGTTGATCACCACTAGCAGGCACTGTCCCTCGGAGCCACCACTACAGGGAGGCAGTGGAGCCTACCTCCTATAGCTGTGAGGGGTCACCAAGAGTCCCTCCCCACCACCTGTGACACATGGCAGGAGCTGGGAGGGCAGTGCTCTGCAAGGACAGAGGCAGGCAGGGGAGGCCCTTGGCAGACGAGACACTGAAAGAGGCCTGGAAGGCCGGGTTGGCCTGAGGTGTGTCACGGAACCCAGGCTGTGCAGGGCAGCGGGTGTACTCCACACTCTGGCTCCCACTGCTGCTGGGGGCAGTGTGCCCAGTGCAGGAAGTGGGGCCGGTCACGGGTCTGAGGAGTGTGCATGTGGCTCCTGGGAGTGGGGGGCTGCCTTCGGTCAGCTGGGAGGACCTCAACCCAAAGCCTGAGTGGCTGCGGAGAAGCAACACTGGTGGAGGCCAGAGGAAAGGCAAGGTTAGCCTCGAAGGGAAATGAGTGCAGAGGAAACTGCAGCCCAGGCCTGAGGCCGACTAGAATCCTCACCAAGGGCCCATGTTGAAAGCAAGGTTTTGACCACTGGCCCAGGGGTGGAACTGGATGTCCTGAGGCCGGATCGCTGATGGAAGGGCTTCTACCAGGCTCCTGAGGCTCCAGGAGTCCCGCTGGCCACACTGCAGGCTCAGACAGGATGTTTGAGTTAGGAGGGCTGCCTCCCAGTCACCTCACCAGATGTGACTCCAGCTGTAGCACAGGCAAGAGGGAACACTATAAGGACTCGGCAACTAGGCAGGAATGAGGAAAGACTGGCTTTGGACTCCAGAAGAGCCCAAGGGGCCAGTGCTCTGACACAGGACAAGGACAAGGTGGGTACTTCCTCCACACCAGGTGCTGAAGCCCCTGGTACGGCTCACCAGCACCCAAGAAGCAGCAGGGCTGATGGAGGCCCCTGAGCCCACCTGGGTTGGAATCCCAACTCTGCTGCCCACCACACAGTGCCTCAGTTTCCTCGTTTACAAAACGGGGGTAAGGCCGGCCGAGTGG
Source organism: Aselliscus stoliczkanus (assembly GCA_033961575.1). Lineage (NCBI taxonomy): Eukaryota > Metazoa > Chordata > Mammalia > Chiroptera > Hipposideridae > Aselliscus > Aselliscus stoliczkanus. Next base: position 8,959,969 of record CM066735.1, on the reverse strand, counting down.
CTCAGTTGGTTAAGAGCACAAGCTCTGAACAACAGGGTCACCGGTTCGATTCCCACTTGAGCCAGTGAGCTGTGCCCGAGCTGAGCTGCCGCTGAGCTGCCAACAGGTGGCAGGATGGCTCAGCCGGTGAGAGCACGGGTTCTTAACAACAAGGCTGCCGGTTAGACTCCCATATGGGATGGTAGGCTCACCCGCAGATAAGATTGAACACGGTCCTTTGAGCTGAGCAGCCGTGAGCTGCTGACAGGTGGTCAGATGGCGACTGTGGACTTGGGGCTGAGCTAGCTGCACCCTCCACAACTAAGATTAAAGGACAACAACTTGGCTGTTCCCCTCCCCAAATTCCCCAACACTGTTCCCCTCTCTAATTCCCCAATAAAATCTTTTAAAAAACAACAACAAATGGGGGTAAGAGCTGTGGCTACTGTGGCTCCCCAAGGGGTGTACATGGTGTAGGGAGCAGAGAATGGGGTAACCTGACTCACACCTCTGCCAAGCGCCCTTATGCCAACAGCACACAGCAGTCAGCGCCCTTCAGGGCTGTTCCATGGTTAGGCGAGTCAATGAACGTAAAGTGCCTGGCACTGGGCCTGTCTGACACATGCTTGTGCTTGGTAAACATTAGCCACAGTAGGGCCTGCAAGCGCCCGATAAGCGGGGCCCAGAGGTAAGGGGAGTCAGAGCCTTGCCACGAGGAGGGGCTCCGGGAGGCACACAAGAGAAGTCTGAAAGCTCCAGCCTGCCTTTGCCTTTCCCTCCAGCTCAAGGAAGAATGTGGCAAGTTCTCTGGAATGTCTCCCTTTGGGTTTCAAGAGGTCCCCAATCTGTCTTTGATTATTGATTCCCATGCCCCCTGTGAGGGATCACAAGAGCATCCCTTTCTCATTAAGGCGCTGCTCTGCCAGGGTCCTTTCCTCGCTCAAAATCCCATCCGTGCCTGGTTGTCATGCAAGTTTCTATCCATAAAACCATTCCCCTCTGACATGTGTAACGCAGCCAGTGAAAACGAATCCCAGCCACAGCCACAGGAATACAATTAGCGGGGGAGCAAATCCACTAACAATCTAAAAGAAAAACAGCCCAGACCCACTCTTGCCAAAGCTGTTGGTGATGAATTGCTTGAAAGAGACAAACAAAAACAGGGAATAAAAGGGGGTTCTCCGCTCTCTATGCAATGAGTAGAAGTGTGGAGAAGACAGAGTCCCCTTCCCAACAGAAAAACAAAACCAAAAAAAAACAGTCTGGACTTGTTTCCAAGAAGGCCCAGTCTGGCTGCCGGGGACAGACTCACCTGCCCAAACAAAAATTACCCAGAGGTTGAGGCTGGGGGATAAGTTCTGAGTCTGGCTTTGGGTGGCGGTTATACAGGTGTACACAACTGTCGAACGCACGGAACGGAACACCTAAGGCCTGGGCATCTGTGATTAAACAATTAAAATAATCAAAAGAATAACCCACCAGAGGAGACACACGAAGGCCACAGAGTCTCCGTCTCCGACTCCTGCAGGTCTGGGTGGAGCTCAGTCTCAATGTCCTTCATATAACAGGTTTTCGGGGAACAAAGGGAATGGGGGTGGGAGAAGTCCGGGACTGCAGGTTTCTCACTCAAAAGGCAGAGCTGGGCAGAGGAACAAGTGTCAGGGCAGGTGCCACGGTTTCCCTGGGCGGAAGGTGCCCAGGTCCCCGCCCTGCACTATTCCGGGCCCTGAATCCTGAAACTCCCAAATGAGTCCCTGATGTGAGAGGGCAGGAGCGTGATCACACAAAGGGAGGGGCCCCCTCCTGAGTCATTCCACACAAGGAAGGGCTCGGGCAGGATCTCCAAGGCCACCTCTCTGTGCCCAGCCCAGCTCTATACTTGTCTTGGGGTTTAATGATCACCCCCACACCTGGGGCACATCTTCTCTTCCCGGCCACCCAGCAGGTTGAGGCAATATATAGAATACATATTATAGCATGTATTATTCACCTACTATGTGTGAAGGGCTGACACTAGCGCTCAAAACCACCCTCCATTTTCCAGGAAGGAAACTACAGCAAGATCTAGGGTCACTTGGCCAGGGTCACAAAGTCACATCAAGGTTAGGCTCCCAGCCTATGCTAATCATGACTTCCAGCAGCTTCTGATCCAGAGCGGCTGCTGGACTTCACCAGGAGGTGGAAGGGAGAACATTCTAGCCAGGGAATGCAAAGCAGAGGAGACACAGGGACCCAGAACTGACCCAGAGACACTACAGACTCCTGCTGCCTGGGGGGCAGGCTGGCACCCCAGCCAAGCCACTGCCCTCTTATTCCGGAGTTCCCTCCTTCCCGCCTCCTGTTCCCACGCTTAAACTCCTCAGCTGCCATTCTCTGGGCCCCTAAGCCACATTCCCCACAGTGGGAGATGGGGCTCCTTGTCTCTGCTCCCCAAGACTGAGAGTGTACCGTGAGTGGGGATCATATCTGATTTGTGCAGCAGCACTGTGCCTACAGTCCAGGCACAGATGTCCACTCTTGCCACAGCCATCGGCCACCAGCTCAGGCCTTCAGTGAGGCAAGGAAACAGATTCAGGAGGCTAAGGCTCACCCAGGATCACACTGCTAGGAAAGGACGGGGGACCGAACAGGGCTAGTAGCCCAGACACAGTCATAGGGTCATTTTCCTCCCAGCACTCTTGGAATAAATGCCAAGCCCCTTTTCTGGGTCCCACCCCTCCCCATGTGCCCTGCTCCAACCACGCTGGCCTCTGGCTAATCTTGGCCATGCCAGGCCCACAGGCTCACTCCTAAAGAAGGTCTTCCCACCTGCTGGGGAGCAGCCCTATTTTAAGCACTTTTATGTCTATTAGCTCACAACTCACAACAACCCCCCAAGGGTGGATGCCATCAAGATCCCCATTTTATAGTCGAGGAAACAGGCACAAAGAGGACATGCTGATGGTGAGGAATGGAGTTGGGACTTGGCCCTGGGCCCCACCTGAGCAGGGCTGAGGAACCCCCAACCCTGTCCCTGACCAACCAACCTCCCCTCCCCCTGGAACCAGCTCCTCCCCTGGCGTTCCGCAAGCTTCGGCTCCTTATTTTCTCCCAGGCACGACCACTAGGGGCACTATTGTGTTCGGGTACTTATGACTTAGCGCCTGTCACACAACGCCCCCAGACCCGGAAATGGGGGCCATATGCTTACTCAGGTGTTACTGTATCCCCAGCTCCTAAAACAGTAACTGGCACACAGCAGATGCTCAGTAAAATTTTGTTGTTTAAAGTTAGATGAATGGAAACTACCACATAAAAAGACAGCAAGCCCATTGTCCATATACGTTTCCAGTTGAAGGAATGAAAGATCGGGTTGCCCCCTCTTCAAAGAACTGTTGGTGGGCCTGTCATCAGGCGTGAGGTCAGCTCCTCTAGCTCCCTCTCCGCGCCCCACCCAGACCTGCCATCTGGTTGGGTCTGCCCCTACCCCAGCCATCCAAGGGCGCTGCCTCTTGGTTCTCACTCTGTCTCCTCTCAGCAGCAGCCAACACTGCTGACCTTATTCCTACCCAGTGGAAAACACTCCCCCAAAGCACACAGATACAGAGTCCCTTCCTCTCCCACTGACCACCCCTCGCTTACAAGCCAGGGCACCCACTCCACTCCCCAATCTCATACTGTCCTCCAGGTGCTGTCAGCCTTTCCTAGGTCACATATCCCTTTGAGGGACATCAAAAGCAGGGGAGCTTCTCCTTCCCACCAAATGCACAGAGAACCAACGGCAACGCTATGACCCGTTTACCAGATACACATGGAGTGAAGCGTATTACATGTGTTCCCTCCAGAAAGGTGTCACTGTCACACTTTTCTACAATCAAGGAGGCTCCTCCAAGGTCATAGCCACCAATTCTTGTCCCTCTACCCTTATGCAAAACTGCATACAGTTTCAGGGGATCATGGGACACCCTCCTCCCCAGGAGCCTTGCATAGACTTCTGGTTAAGAGCCCGAGCTCTGAGGCCTCCACTCTCCACCAGGAGCAGCCAGGTCTGGCCCTCCATCCCACCCTCTCTGGGACGGGCATCTTGCCTGATGCCCTGGCAAACTTAACTCACCACCTCCCTGGGTAGCAGGTAGATCCCGGAAAAGGAGCCACACGTGCCACTAATGGTTTCTGAGTCTCCCCCATTCTGCTAAATCTGGCCTGATCCGAAGCCTGGCACCTGAGTCACCGTGAATTCATACTACACTCCTTCCGTCAAAAGGCCCCGTACCCCCACCATGCCCAGACCCCCACATGTAATGCTTGCTTGCTTGCCACGTGACGCCTACTTTCCACCTATGATCTCACATACAGGCCCCAACAATCCCAACAGGAGTACCGTGCCGAGCCCTCAGCCCCTTGCCTAAAACACGTCAGCCCAGTGTGTTTCAGGTTACAGGTGGACTTCAGAGATGTTGTGGGTTGAGTTCCAGACCACCAATAAGGCGAGTATCACAACAAAGAGAGCCGTAATCTTTTTACTGGTGGAGGGCCTTGCCTTCAATTTATAAAAAACACAACATGTATGAGGCACAATCAAATAAGGTACGCCTGTAACAAACTTTTCAGTTTTATAAAGGTACCAAGGTACAGATGATGTAGATTGTCCCTGGCAGAGCATGGGCAACACCTGTAACCAAGCATGTTTTGCAGGGAAACATGTGACTAGTCACACTGAATTGGATACGCAGAGATAATAAAGAGCCCCACATGGCAGAGTTCGGGTCAGGTTACATTTTGCTGTCAAATGAATAGTAGGCTAGGTTTTCATAACTTCTGGATTTCCAAATTACCAAGGAGGGGCTGTGGGCCTGAACAGGTGCAGGTGGAGGTGAGGATGGGGAGGGGCTGGGAGGTGGGTAGTGGATGGGCCTGAGACTGGAAACCAGGCCACGTTAGGACTTGGGGTAACAGCCCCCACCTGCATAGAGCTCAAATTCAGCCATTGGAGGGAGGGTCTGGGGGCCCACCGAGGTTGTAAGCTAAAAGAAAGACGCCTTCCCACACCCAATGGAGACCTGGGTTCAGACAAATGCTTCTCTATTTTAAGAAACAAACCACTGCAAGTGAGAGGACAGATGGCTACTGGCGCAAGGCCTGTATTGGGGCAGCGATGATCAGGGAGGAGACTCTGTCCAACTGGGGTGGCATATGCCCCTTCTGAAGGTGGCACCACTATCTACCTGGTTTCAGGGCATGTAGGACTGGGGTTGCCAGGCTTTCTGATTTTTCAGAAGTACAAAGTCAGATTTTGATGTGAGGTCACCCCATTTAAAAAACATTGGACATCTACTTTTATTTTAACCACATAGCCAAGCAAACCCTGCAGGCAGGTCACTTAAAACAACCCTGATCAAGGGTCAGGGCCTTTGTCATCTTGTTCCCAATGCCCTGGGCAGAATTCACCTTTTGTTCCATATCACAATTTCTAGACCTCTGACATGCTTCTGGGGCAGGCTAAGGTGAAACTATTTGGTTACATTCTTGTTCTCTAGTTTGGAAGCTTCCACAGACTTCTCTCTCCCTGCTCCCATCTACACAATAACCTGCTACCAGAGTTATCTTCAGAAATACCATTTTTATCATGTTAGACCCCAGTGACAAATGGTGGACAGCTCCTGACCATATACATGAAAAGGCCCTGTCACTTGTAAAACGTAACTTGGGCCCAACCTTGTTACCTCCTCTTTAGCTCTGCCATTCCTCAGAGGGACCCCTTTTGCTCCATGCTACTCTTCTGTTATAACCCCCCACCCTCCACCTGACCACCTCTCCATAAACCAGGAATGTCCTTCCCAACACTGGCTACATCCACATCCTACCCACTGTGGCCAAGGCAACTATCTCCCAATATCTGTTCTCCCTTTTACCTACAGAAAGAGAAATCCTGAAATTAGTTAAACACATAGTCACTCAGACTAAAGACCACATTTCCCAGCTTCCCTTGCAGCTAGTGGTGGCCAAGTGACTGCATTCTAGGCAATAAGATGCAAGGAGAAGCCCCCTCAGCCAGTTCTTGGGAACCTCCCTTAACAGGCACCTGGCCTGTGCCCTTAGCATAATTTGTCCCTTCTTTATCCTGCTGCCTGGAAACCAGGGTGTAATGGCTGAACTCCAGCCACCACGTTGATCCATGAAGACAAGACCTCACTCCAGGAAGAGCCTGGGTCAGAGGAGTTTCTCAAGCAGAGGCTCCACACCAACCCTGGTCTGCCAACCTCCAGACTTCAGTACAAAGAGCATGAGAAATAAAATGCTATCTTGTCTAAGCCACTGCTACTCTGGGTCTGTGTTATACACAAATTGAATCCTGATCACCTTTTTTTCACTAAACCACTCTGCAGTGAGACAGCGGGTCCAATAGCTCTGAACTCCAAAGCCAGCTCTGCTGTCTGCCAGCCATGTCCCTTGGTCTCTAGACTTTCCACCTCTGGTTTTCCACCAATAAAAGGGGAGTGGTGTCCTTGGACCTCCCAGGACTGTTTTAAGGACCACTGGTAACACACAGCAAGGGCCATACCTGTCAGGTTAACTGACCCACACAACCCAGAAAGTGTACTCTATCTGGCCTGAGCAATCAGGACATGACACAATCAAAACAGACGCGCACACAATGAAAGGATTTCTGGTTTCTCTTAAAGCTGTGGCACCCCTGGTTGAGGCCAAGTTCCCACAGTGCCCCCTTCTTGGGCCCGCTTCATTCATTTATCCCAGGGGTCCACAAGCTTTTCCTGTCAAGGGCCAGCAAATAAATATTTTAGGCTTTGCACAACACTATGGTCTTGATTGAATATTCTTCTTTAGGCTTTTCTTTTTTTTAAACCAACCCTTCAAAAATGTACAAACCTGGGCCGGCTGAATGGCGCAGTGGTTAAGTGCTGGCTTGGGAAGCCAGAGGCCCCAGTTCAGGTCCCACATATGAGGGCCAGTGACACTGCCCTCAAAAAAAAAAAAAAAATGTACAAACCTCCCTCAGCTCTGACTGCAGGCCTGACCTGGCCCACAGGCTACAGTATGCCCACAGGCCCTAATTTATACCATTATCCTTTCCTAGCTGCCCCCAAGATCAAGTACTTCAGTATGTCAATACCAGTTCATGCAGAGCCTGGTACACAGTAAATGCTCAATAAAGGACAGCAACTAGTAGCAACTTACAGCATGACAGTGAATGTCCTAAAGGCTAGACACACAGGACAAACTCTTCTGCGCCCTCTCCCCATCCCCCAGCTGTCGGGGGGGGGGGGTACCAGGAGTGTGACTGAAGGAAGTCACAAGGGTTCCTGATCTGTGATAGCAGGCCATTCTTCACCTTGTTTTCACAGAGGGTTTTTCTCTGGGGTTTCCACACCTTGTCATGCCCCCCACAAGCTGAAATTTAGCCCTTGACAGAGCCAGTCCTGCTGTATATCTCTTCCTAGCCAAGGGGGAAGGGAGAGTCCAGAGAACCAGCCAAACTGACTTGTGCTGACCAAGAAAGAAAAAGTGGCACAGTCATCCCCAGAAAGGCCGCCATGGGGCTGAGGAACTGAGAGTCTGTTCTGCTCTCCTCCTCAGCCACCCATGATGGGCTTTCTCAAGAAGTTGCCTTCTTTCAAGGGGAGGGCAGCCTGCGTCCACAAACTCCAGAGGCTGTGCCAAAGCTTCCTCAAGCCCAGGAAGCCTGCACTTCTGCCCAGGGAAAATGCCCTGGTTTTGGTAGCTGCCATTTAGCCAGTGCCATGGACACAGGCCAGGGTGACTTCAAGGGGCAAGAAAAGATGGGGAGAGTTACCCTTCACTGCAGGCTGCCTGGGACAGGGCCTTCTGCAGATGTCATTGCTCCTACATGGATGGTGCAGACATCAGGGAACAGGGATGAATGTCCTGCTACCCAGCCCTGCAGCCTGAGGCGGAGGTTGCAACCCAAGGGTCCCTCTCCCATCTGCTGGGGGAGTGAGACAGCTGGGCAGTCCTGCAGCTTAAAAGGCTCCCTCCTAGAAAAGCCAGTTTTTCACCACTCCACAACAATAACACCACTATCGATAATATCTTAGAAATATCGACTGTTTATTGCTGGACACCCTGCTTTACACCCCCACAGTCCACTTCACCTGCCACTTCACCACGGTCCCAAGTAGCAGGAGTCCCACTGCAGATGAGGAAACCAAGGTTTTGCGCAGGTGAGTGTTGCTACAGATGAGGAAACAGGCTTGGGGAGGTAAAAGGGCTAGTTTAAGGCCTTGTCAGACTCCATATTCAGAACCCTTGCCAGCACTCAAGGTTGCCTCTGGTCCACCTCCCACATGTGAGGCATGGGGAGATGCATAGTGGGTGTCCTGGCCAACCACCCTGTCCTCACCCAAACACAGATTCGAATCCCAGGGGGTGTCCTGGAAGCACAAGCAGCTAGCAGGACCCCATCTCATGAAGAGACAGGTGAGCAGAACAGGGCTCCTGACACCTTCTCACCTAGCCAAAGCATTCAGGTCCCAGAAGGGTCCAGGTGGGGAAATTCGGAGGCCAGGGAAAAGAAGAAGTTCATCCCCAGAGAAGGCCTAACGCTCCCAGCAGCCTGGTTCACCCACAAGTCCTCCCCAGCTGTCACGTCCCCACACGACCCCCCAGTGGCTGGACCATCTTTGACCTTTTCCAGGGGACTGTTGGCCAGCACTCCACACCCAGCAGGCCGCCTCTCAGATCCAGGAGCAGCGTGCAGCCCACACCCCAGCCCTGGGACTTTGCACTCCCTGACACCCTTCAGAGCAATCCGTCCTGTGCACCCACACTCTCCAGGCCTGCTCAGGAACCAGAGCTGCCTCACCCTCAGCAATAACCCAGCCAACTTTGAGGCCATCACCAGCCCTGTATGGGAGCAGGTGCTACCTCCAAAGAAGTGTTCATTTATTGAGGAAACACACTGTTTCAGTCTTGTCATCACCCCCATTCTATCGATGAGGAAACTGAGGCACAAAGACACACAGCTACTGGCAGGGCACCAGTCGAGCCCACATGGTGGACCAATACAAAATATGCCGAAGCCCTAACCCCCAGAACCTATGAAGGTGACCTTATTTGTTAAAGGGTCTTTGCCAGTGTAATTAAGGATCTTGAGATAACATCATCCTGGATCTAGGGTGCATCTTAAATCCAAAGACCAGTGTCCTTGTAAATAAAGACACAAAGACAGGGGGAGAGGCTCTATGAAGACGGAGGCAGAGCCTGCAGATCTGTTGCTGTAAGCCAAGCATTATCTGGAGCCACAGAGGCTGGAAGAGGCAAGGAAGGGTTGCCCTCCAGAGCCTTTGGAGGGAGCGTGGCCCTGCCAACACCTTGATTTCGAACTTTTGGCTAGGAACTCTGAGAGAATACATTCCTGTTGCTTTAAGTCACCAAGTTTGTTATGTCAGCCCTGAGAAACTAATACAAGCAGGTTCAGTTGACTCCAGAACCCCTGTTCTCAACCCCACACCAATCTTATGTGAGCATAAAAGGGAAGAAAATCTTCCAGACTCCTGGGAGTACATCATCCCAGACCAAGGTTCTCAGTTTGAGAAACACACACTTTCTCCTTTTTACAAACAATGTATCAGTTACAAATTACCTTGAAAAGAGAGGTGTTATCTTCATAGCTCATAACATTCAAGATTATCAACAAAACAGAAAAGTACAAGCTCGCCTGGACAAAGATGTTACTAGGGGAAACTGGGTATGGAACATATGGGGAACTCTGTACTATCTTCCCAATAATCCTATAAACTTCAAAATGTTTTAAAGTAAAAAAAAAAAAAAGTTTAAGATGGAGCTTAACAGTTTGTCCTGAGCTCCGATGCTCACCTGGGACACCCTTCTCCCCTCTCCTCATCTGGTCCAAAAGACCCAGCCAGCTCTGCTCCAGCAAAGAGACGTGCGACATTCGGGAAACAGACACCTCTCCGCTAGTTAGCGTTTTTCAAGTCAAGGCACAGGGAGAACCCTGTGTGAACCAAACTTCTCTCATTCCCAAAGTGTAAAAAATAATCACACAGGCCAATGCAAGTTAAGGCACCCAAGTGGCTCCCCAGAGCATCAGTGCAAGAAACCCTGAGAGACAAAGCTGAATGAAACAGAATAGCAAAATGTGAAGCAGGAATCACCAATGGGAGAGAACTGATAAGAAAGAGTAACAAGAGAAAGAAAAAGGATGAACTACAAAGACTCGGGGTCCTTGGCAAACATTTATAATTTTTTTTCCCACTAAAATGTCAGTTTTGAAACTAGCTTCTGAAAATAGACCCAGCTTCGCACATCCCCTAAAAGGAAGATCAGAGAGGACTGTGGCACGGGAGGAAGCTGTGTTACCTCTTCGAAGCCCGGCATCAAGAAGGGGCCCCACCGGGCAACGTTTTCACCAGGAGCACATCCAGGGGCTCGCACCACCCTCGCGTGGGCCCCTCTACCCTGATCTAGAAGTTTCCCACTCAGGGCGTCCAAACGCCAAGCCCTCCAAATGAGTGAAACTGGTCCTCTGTCGCCCCAGACTGGGCACCACTTTCCAACTGTCCTTAGCAGTCCGGGGGGGGGTCCCCTAAGCTGACCAGAGGCTGCCCACACCCCTCCCTCCAGCCCGCCAGGGAGGCCACACCCGCCCGCCAGACTCCAACCTCTCCCACACCCCAGGCCCCCTCCTGCGCATCCAGCCCCACACCCCCGGCTTCCTCCGAGCTCACCTTGCACTCTCGGCCCCCCACTTCCTGCGCACCCCCTCCCAATCTCAGGGCCCTCATTCCCCGATTTCCCGCTTCCCTCCGGACTCGGGGCACCTCACCTCTGGCCACCACGCACGCCCTCTTTTCTCCCTCTGCCTCTTGACAGCGTTCCTCCACACCCCTCACTTGGGGCTCCCCACACCCGGCTTCCAGGACACAGCGCCACGCACCCTACGCGAGTCCCCCACAGCTTGGGGCCCCTTTACCCTCCAGACGCCGGGCCCTTCGGCCACCGCGTCCCTCCCACCCCGGGCCCCCCGCCCGGCCGGCCTCGTGCGCAGCCCCCGCGCGGCGCACGGCCCACGGCCAGGCTCCGGGACCCCGCACTCACGGCTGTAGAGGGCGATGCCCGCCGCGTCCGGGCCGGCGCGCACCTCGAGGCGCAGCGCCTGCTGCTCCGCGTGCCGCTGGATCTCGCCGTTCGCGTCGCCAATGGTGAGGAGGCGGGCGCCGGGGAACACGGACACGGCCGCGCAGGGCCCCGCGACGCCCGGGCCCGCCACCCCCACGACTCCCGTGCCCGGCGCCGCCGCCGCCGCCGCCGCCGCCGCCGCTGCCATCTTGGATCCGGCTCCAGGCCCCGCCGCCGCCGCCGCCGCCGCGCCCGGGCCCAGGCCGCCGCCGCTGCTGCTGCCGCCGCCGCCGCCGCCGCCGCCGCGCAGGCCGAGGCAGAGGCCAAGCCAGGCAGCGCCGCCTGCCGGCTACGCGCCGCCTCGCTGCTAGCGCCGCCCGCCCGGGCTCGTGGCGCAGCGCCCTCTGCCGGCGGCCCTGAGCGCAGCAGGGAGGGAGCACGCCGGGGGACGGGGCTGGCCCAGCTCCGCCCAGCCCCGCCCCGCGCGAGCGGTCGCCGCTTTGTGAGTCCAAGGAACGGCGGGGGCCGGAGCGTGCGTCAGGGGGCGGTGCTCGGCCCCGCGCACACGCCCCTACGCCTGAGACCCGCCCCCAGCCCGGGGAGGCTGGAACGACCGCCCTAGGAAGGTGGTGTGGGTGCGGAGGCCCGGGAAGGGCGGGGCAGGAGCGCGTTAGGGAGCGGTGCTCGACTGTGTGGACACGCTCCGGGTCCCGTCCCGCGCAAACGGCCGCACTCCGTGAGGCGGCTCTCCTGCCCCGGAACGCCGGACAGCTCAGACACGCCCCTGAGGCTGGGCTCCGCCCCCTGGTTCTTCAAGGCTTTGTGAGGCGTCACGCTGAAAGCGGAGTCCAGCCGCGATGGGGCCCGCCCCTGTACGGGCCCTGCTCCCTCCCATTTAGGCCTTCCTTTGTGAAGCGTCGGGCTCAAGGGGAGAACAGGATGAGGGGCGGGGCCAGGGCCTGGGACACGCCCCCAACCTGTGGCCCCACCCCCAGCCCTTCTTGCTGTTAGAGCGGTTCCGGGCGGGACTCGGTCTGTGCACCCGACCAGAACCCCTCCTGCGGCACTTACGCACTCCTCTCTTCCCCATTATCTCCATTCCCGTCCCACAGAGCTCCTTTCTCCCATCCTTGGCCCTTCACTGTCTCCTCCCCCACAAAATATTGTTGGACCCCTCCCTGAGTCAATCACTTGGTCCCTTGCCTCACCTTGTTACTCTCCCCTTCCCCAATGATGGCTGGCTAGTTGGTCCACCAGAACATGGCCAAGTGCCCCTTGTCATACACACACACACATCCATCCATCTTCCCTCCAAGTAACCCCCTCTGTTGCTCCAGGGCCGCATTCCCTTTTGGGAAGCCAAGGAGGCTTATCTACACTTTGCACCTTCCCCAGCGCCCACCCTTCCCTGAACCTCCTCATTTACTACTCATTATTCCCAATGTCCCTCTGCCCCCACACCCCATCATTCCACCTCCTGTACCTACCAGTGCTAGGACTTTAGCAGAAGCTCCGTGGGGCACTGTCCCCTCCTTGTACCCCAGTGGGCCTCCACACACATCACTCTGCCTGCATGCAGTTGAGGGGTACTTCCCTGACCCACCAGGCTCTAGCTATTGGACCCCAGAAGTCCCTAGCTTTAATGATTACACTCCATAGAGGCCTTGGGAACATCTCAACACGTGCTATAATTAATAACTTAGGCATGCCAGCAAGCAGACACACAGAACATAACCCCAGGTACCCTATGTTCCAAAAACTCAGTTGCATTGGCCAAGTCAGGTGTAGCAAGGGAAGAGGAAACCAGAGGATTGTGCAGAGAGCTCAGACATCTTGTAGCCCAGCTGGGGGCCAGAAGGATCCTAACATCTTCTTCCTTGATGGCCTGAGAAGCTGGGAATCCAAAGAGAGGCTTCCTGCATTCTGTCCAGCCTCTGGGCCAATGCCTGCACCCCTCCCCCACTCCTGCTCCTCTGTGAAAAAGGTCCCAAGAACAGGGGTCCCTTTGTCTCTGTTCAGTTCCCTGAGAAAGCAGCAGTTAGAACCCCTCAAAGTAGCTGAAGGAACCTTGGCTCCCACACAGCCCAGCCCCGACTCAGCCTGGCCAGTTCAAATGAGAGCGGGCTGAACGGAGGGCACAGCACACACAGAGAGAGGGGCCCAATCCTCAGCCTCACTGACAGGCCCGGAAGGTGCTGAATTCAGGAAGCTCAGGTGAAGATGATGTGGAGATAGGCCTCTTCCGGGGCCCAAAGTTGTCAGCAGTCACATTGGAGCCTGAGGGAGCATCCAGGGTGGCTGCATCGCCTTCTGAAGTCATTCTCTTTGTCCGTGGAAGAAAAATAAAGAGAACTGGGTGATTTGGGGTTTCAGGGTCTAGCGTTTCCCCATGTTCTGAGCCTGAGATTCCCTAATCCATCTCTCTCATCTCACCCACATACACAAACCCCACAGCCTCAGGGCCCTGATCTGCCTTCTGGCCTCCTGCCTTCCTCTCTGCTGAATAGGGGACCAGGGAGCCTGGGTTCAAATCCCAGGTCCAGCGCTTCCTAGTGGTGTGACCACAGTTGAGCGACTTAACTCCTCTGTGCTCTGTTTCACCTTTTGCACAATGGAGAGAACGCTAGTACCCACTCCTGGGGTTGCTATGAAGCATAAAGGAATTAAATAGATAAAGCACCTGGCCTATCATAAGTACTAAATGTTAAGTGAACAAAGCTATTACTATTATTTCCAGGCCCTCCCGTTCTGGGCTTCGTCAAAAGTTTACCCTCTTCTTCCACCTTGAAGGCTTCTTGTCCAAAATGCCATTCAAAAAGAAATAAGTTTGGGCTGGCTGAGTGGTAAGAGTTAACTTAAGAGCGCGAGCTCTGAGCAACAGGGCTGCCTGTTCGATTCCCACATGAGCCAGTGAGCTGCCGCTGAACTAGCTGACAAGAGCATATGCTGCTAACAAGACTGTCTGTTCGATGGTGGGCTACGCCGCCAGCAACTAAGACTGAACTCAACACCTTGAGCTGAGCTGCTGCCCAGATGGCTCAGTTGATAGAGCGTGCACTCTTAATAACAAGGCTGCTGATTTGGCTCCCACATGGGATGGTGGCTATGCCCACCCACAACTAAGATTATAACACAGCATCTTGAGCTCAGAGGCCACGAGCTGCCGACAGGCAGCCAGATGGCAACTGGTGCCCTCCACAACTAAAATTAAAGAACAACAACCAGGCTGGTCCCCCTCACCAATTCCCCAACACTGTTCTCCTCTCCCAATTCCCCAATTTAAAAAAACAAAAAAGAAAGATAGAGTTTTATTAAAACTGAAGAGACTCCGGGCCTGCAAAGCGGCATGGTGGTTAAGAGCTGGCTTGGGATGCTAACGGCCCGAGTTTGGATCCCACATATGAGGGCCAGTGACACTGCCCTCTTAAAAAAAAAAAAATTGGGGGCCGGCCGAGTGGCGCAGTGGTTAAGCACTGGCTTGGGAAGCCAGCGGCCCGGCTTCGGTCCCACATATGAGGGCCAGTGACACTGCCCTCAAAAAAAAACAAAAACTGAAGCGACTCTTAGTCCTGCTCCTTCCTAGCTAGGTGACCACATTATAGGCCACAGACAGCTTCAATCACCTTGTTAAAAAAAAAAAAAAAGTCAGCCACACCCCATAGGTGGTTACAAGGTCAACATCAGTGAAGTAACACAGTATAAACTGGAGACCTGACAGCTGCTTCATTTGCATTTCAGCCAACAGCACAGCTTTCTAACACTTCACTTCTAAAAGAAACTGGAATTGAAAGCAAGGACTGAAAAAGATACTTGTACACCCATGTTCATAGCAGCATTATTCACAATAGCCAAAAAGTGAAAGCAACCCAAGTGTCCATCAGCAGGTGACTAGATAATCAAAATGTGGTATATACATACAATGGAATATTATTCAGCCTTAAAAAGGAAGGAAATTCTGATGTGATTTAAAACATGAATGAACCTTGAAGACATTATGCTAACTGAAATAAGCCAGACCCAAAACAATAAACATTGTATGGGGGCCAGCCCAGTGGCGCGTTGATTAAGAGCTAGCTTGGGACACCAGAGGCCCTGGTTCGGATCCCACATATGAGGGCCAGTGACACTGCCCTCTACAGCTAAGGTGGTGAACAACAGCTCCACCTGGTTGCCTTGATAGCTAAGATGGTGAATATTACCTCTATAGCTAAGATGGCCAGCAACGGTGTGGGCTGCAGCCTCCACTGCAGTGGGCTGCCACAGGCTACAGTGAGTGGCCAGCAGCCAGCGTGAGCTGCCAAGAGCCGCCCTGAGCGATCGTCCAGAGGCCGGCAAGTGACTGCCTCACCCAGGAAGAGTGCAATGACAATACCAACATGGGCCAGTGAAGCAACGTTCTCCACAACTGGACTGAAGAACAAAAAGGACTGCAACTTGTCTGTTCCCCTTCCCCGATTCCCCTACACTATGCCCCTCCCCCAATTTCATAATGAAATCTTAAAAAAAAAAATTGTATGGCATTTCTCTATAAAATGTCCAAAAAAGGCAAATCCACAGAGACAGAAAGTAGAATGGTGGTTCTCAGGGGCTGGGGGGAGGTAAGACTGAGGAGTTAATATATAGTGGGGACAGAGTTTCAGATTTCCAAGATGAAGCCTGGAGATGGATTGTGATAATGGTTGCACAACAATATGAATGTACTTAATGTCACAGAACTGCACACTTAAAAATGATTACAATGGTACATTTTGTTATGTATATTTTACCACAATTAAAAAAAATAAACTGGGCCGGCAGAGTGGCCTGTTGGTTAAGAGTTGGCTTGGGATCGCAAGCTCTGAGCAGCAGGGCCCCAGTTCGGGTCCCACATGGACAAGTGATGCTGTGCCCTCTACAGCTAAGATGGTGAACAATAGCTCAACCTGGAGCTGGGTTGCCAAGAGTCACCAGGGATGACACAGGCTGCAGCCCCTGCTGCAGTGGGCTGCTGTGAGCTACCGCGAGTGGCTGGCAGCCAGCATGAGTGGCTGGCAGCTGCCATGAGCGGCTGTGAGCTGCTGTGAGTGGCCGTCCAGTGGCCGGTGACAGATTATCTCACCCGGGGAAGAGCGCAATGACAATACCAATATGGGCCAGTGAAGCGACATCCTCCACAACTAGACTGAAGAACAAAAGGACAGCAACTTGCCTGTTCCCCTTTCCCGATTCCCCAACACTGTTCCCCTTTCCCAATTCCCCAATAAAATCTTTAAAAAATAAAATAAAAATAAATAAAATAAATAAAAATAAACTATTGTAGAAAAGATCACCAGGATTTACGATTAAGGAAAGAAGCACCATGCAGTGTGTCTAGCATGCTCCCATTTGTGTTTAAAACGGTGAGCATACACATTTGCTATTTTCAATTTTGCTTGCATTTTGCAAGAAGCTCCTAACAGTGGTTAGTTATTCTGTGTGTGTAGAGAGAGAGACCAGTGGGCAGAGAGGGGTTAAGTGACAGAAGAAAACACTGCTGTATATGTAACTTTGACATATGGATGTATTTCCAAAAAAGAAAAAATTTTAATTAAGAAAAAAAAATACACACACACACACACACACACACACACACACACAGGCACACACACTCTCGTATAGTCACCAGGACAAAAATACTGAGAAATAAGTTGTTTTCCTGTTTTTCATTGTTTCATTTTAAATATCTTTGTAAAAAACGGACAAATCACCAGGCAAGCGCCTTGAACCTCACGGAAAATTTTAGAACTTGCCCTGCCTGTTGGGTTTTTTCTTAGCAGCTCAGGATTTGTTTCCTGAGCAGATACCTCTGAGAGCTGAACAACTTGGCGCCAAGCTCCTTCCTTGCCACCATATATCAGTGACTGAGGGGCCAGTTTAAACTTCCCTGCTTCTCTCTCTGGAACTCCAGACTCATGTCTCCATCTGCTCTTGGGCATCACCTGGAGAGGTGGCCAGTCCCTTGTCCCTCCAAGTCTGCCCCTCCCTAGGACACCCCTGCTCCTCCTTCTCCCTCAGCCCGCCTACTGAATCCAAAATGAGGCCATGTTTCCCACCCGCAGAATCTACCTGATCTGCATCTGTTCGCTTCTTCCACCTCCGCTGCCAATACACTGGACCAAAGAGCTTTACGTACCTGGACCAGTACCATCACACCCTCCAAATCTGTCCTTCCAGCAGCCACCAGAGGGCGCCTGTGAGCACCTGAGTAAGTTATGCTTCTCCTCTGCTCTGAACCCTCCATGGCTCCAACCACACTTGGGGTAAAAGTTAAAATTCTCCGCTGGCCTCCTAGACTTCCCACTTCGTTCCATCCACTTATATGGGCCGTGCCAAGAACGTGTCCTGAGCTTGGATCAATCTTCCACAGCTGCCTCCTGTTTGTCGCCCATCTCTGAGACATCTTGGATCTCCTATCTAAGTGAGAAATGAGCTTCCTGGTCACTCCTAGCCCATGTACTATCAGCTGTCTCCCCCCATAGAATTAAGAAGCTCTGAGAGAGTGAGGCCTGGTCCTGTTCTTATCCAGACACCTAGGAAGGGTGTGTTGACCAATCCAATCTTCCCCACCCCCCGCCCCCACCCCCATTCCCCATCATGGTGCCTCAAGCTGACAGACTCTGCCCCAGATGCCCTGACAGCAGTCCTGAGGCGTCCAAATAGGACATCTGAGGCCACCTCAAGTGGGACCACCTGCTCCCCAGACCTGTACCCCTCTCTATGTGGAGAGGAAAAGCTGAACATTTTCTTGATCCATGGTGGCCCATGGCTCAATGTCTCTAATTTAGTTTTTGTTTTTTTTTAAGTAATAAAGTACAAAGACCAAGGCCACCCCAAGATACAACTGTGCAGAGGAGTCCTATAGACCTAGGTTGAAATCCCAGCCCAAACATCTGTAATCTGGGGAACAACACCCCTCGATAAGGGGGTGGTGTGCAGTGAGACCCTGCCTACTAAAATGGAAATGCACAACTGGGATATTTAAGTTGAAGTCTCAGAAACTGAACACAAAGGTAGGTTTTTATTTATACCAACAGGGGACCACAGTGTGCAACAGAATGTCACAAGGCTCCATGACACTCCCAAAATTACCAGGTCACCATGAGTCCCCTCTGTCATCATTCTGGGGGTTTGGCCCAACTGAATGCAAAGGCAGTGCTGACGTTGACAGCAAGCACCCCCAGGGGCCTGCCGATTGCCACATGAAATCCTGGACATGGCTGCCTCCAATCCCCCAGGATTTCTCAGAGCCAACTCTGAGCTCACAAACAATTCCCTGCTTGCTGATTCTGGGCTTTTTCTAGGCCCCTGAAGCTCAGAGACAGCAGGTGAACCCAATGCAGTGGTGGCCCCCGCCTCCCTGGGGTTAGGACAGTCAGCAGAAAACTGGGACTAAGAAATGAAATGACTGGGCCAGCTCAGTGGCTCAGTTGATTAAGAGCTTGAACTCTGAGCAACAGGGTCGCTGGTTCAATTCCCACTTGGGCCAGTGAGCTGCACCCAAGCTGAGCTCAGCTGAGTTGCCAACAGGTGACAGGATCGCTCAGCTGGTGAGAGCACATGCTCCTAACAACAAGGTTGCTGGTTCAACTCCCACATGGGATGGTGGGCCCACCCGCAACTAAGATTGAACATAGCACCTTGAGCAGAGCAGGCACAAGCTGCTGACGGGTGGCCGGATGGCGACTGGCCTTGGAGCTGAGATAGCTGCGCCCTCCACAGATTTGAAGGACAACTTGGCTGTTTCCCGTCCCCAATTCCCCAACACTGTTCCCTGTCCCCAATACCCCCTCCAAAAAATTATAATAATAGGGCCGGCCGAGTGGTGGTTAAGCGCTGGCTTGGGAAGCCAGCGGCCCCGGTTCAGTCCCACATATGAGGGCCAGTGACACTGCCCTCAAAAAAAAAAAAAATTATAATAAAAAAATGAAAGAAATGAAATGACTTACGGTTGAGATGGCAAACAGAGAGTTATCGAAGGACATGTCTGAAAAAGAAAGAGAGAGGAAAACCAGGACTGGACTGGAGCCAGTTTAAATTCCATGCTCACTGCCCTCCCTTGAAGCCCACAGGCTCAATGTCAACCCTGCGGAAGGGGGTGGGAATCCATCTCCCAGAATCCTCTTTGCTCCCTTCCAGCCCATTCTGCAGGATGAACGGTTCACAGCTGCAAATTCACAGCTGCAAATTGCAGTGTCCCTCTCCTGCTCCAAGCATTCCTTCGGCAGCCTCTCACTGCCCTCCAGAAAATGGGTGCCTCGTCTCAACTCCCACTTTCTAGAACACCTATCAGCTCCTCCACCACCCCAGGTTCTCCCCAAAGTGCCTCCTGAATGTCTCTGCTTAAACATCACTTTTTTGGGGGGGAATCACCTGCCTAGCCCTAGACAGGTCTGGCTAGCCATAGACTGTTTTCCCACTGGAGTGTGGGCTTGTAGGCAGAGACCACCTGTGTCTTGGTCATCGACAGAGCTCCTCTAGATCTCAACACATAACACATAGTAGGTGTTCAACAAATGTGTGGGACAGTGAAACAAAGAGGGCACAGAGTTTCTCTGGGCCTCTTGCAGAGCATCACACATCACAGACAGGCTGCCCCTCGCCCCCTGATGGAAGCCGGCAGAATGACACGTTTGGACCACAAGTGGTGCTCCATTTAAGGATGGTGCCGTGCACTGTGAAAGCACTCGGCTGTCCTGGTGGACAAGACAAATGTAGTCTGTCCCCGTGGAGCTGATGGTCCAGCAGTGGAAGTGAACATTACGTACACAACAGGCAATAATTACTTGATTGTGTTCTACTGAGAGGTAAGAATGACAGGGTGCCTGCCCAGGGCATGCTTACTAAGTGGAAAGAATAGACCCTGTCTAGGGAGTCAAGGAAGACTTCCTGGAGGAGGTGATCTTCAGACTGAGACTGGAGGGAAGAAGAGTGCTCTAGGCAGAGGGCAGAGTGTGTGAAAGGCCTGAGGATGGGGCAAGGAGAGAAGGTGAGAGGTGAAACCTGGGGGAGGAGGTGAGCGGGAAAGGGGTAAGGGTGTGTTCTCGACCCTAAGGAAAGTCATCACCCCCAGGAGAGGTTCAGTAGTAAGTGGTGAAGCCTGATGGCATTTTGAGGCAGTGACCCCCTACCTGGGAGGGGAGGGGGAGGGTACAGGAGGGAGGAGGAAGCACAGACCTGTGATGGCGAAGTTAATCTGGGCCCAGCAGGATTCTTGCTCTCTGCAAAGGGATTCCAGAGAGAGTGATGACTTGCCCATCTCAGGCAGGAGGCTTATTCCAGGCCCTAAACTTGACCTTCACTCCCCACCCACCTCATATTATCTGAGAATCCTATCAGATGGAAATTCTCTTACAAGAGCCCCACAAGCCAGATGAAGTCAGGATTAGATACCGGGGCTGCTGCTAGCTCTCTGCCATCAGGCAGCAGGGTGTCCTGGCCTTAGGAGAAACTAAAGGCCAGGACCAATTGGGACATCCTGATGCCCAGGAACAAGGGCATCAAGTTGGGCACTGCACAACCCCAGGGGACGCCACTTGCCTCACCCACTATCAATGTCTAGAGTGATGAGGCCCTCTTGGGATAAGCGGAAGGCTCAGCAAGTCTCCCTGTGTAACTGAGCACTGTGCTTCAGTCTCCTTGTCTGTAAAATGGGGCTATTCACAGTGCCTGCTCCCAGGGCTGCTATGAGGATAGTGGGAGCTCCAGGTTCAGAGTCTCCTAGCACAGTGCCCCACACACCTGTTGTTATTAAGTGTTCCTCCCATCAGAGGGCGCTGTTTGGAGTGGAGCTCTCACTCCTCCAGAAAAGTGCCCTTCTGTTCCCAGGACCTGGCCAGCTTCTGGAGCCCTTAACACCTGACAGGAACTCCTGCCCGGGGACTGAATATTTCTTTCCCCAAAACCACCCGCTGAGGCTCTCCAGAGACAGTCTCACCTTTTCTTCTGCAATTTTTTATCTTTCACTGGGGACAAAAAATAAATAAGCATTTGTTAGATTTTGGTACTGGATGCATCCTAGTTGCAAGTTTCTAAAAGCTAAGAAACCAAAAGCCTCCCTCAGACATTTCTGACCCAGCCTTGCTTTCTCCCCTGGCAAATTTGCTACTCAACGAGAGAGCTACTGCAAACGTTTATTTTCCCCAAGTACTTGAAGTAATGTGTGTTGGTAAAAACTTGAAACAAGGTGTAAGCATGTAAAAAAAATTTTTTTAATATTAATTTCAGTGGGTGCCAGGGGCAGGGTGGGGAAATGGAGAGTTAGTGTATAATGGGGACAGAATTTCGGTTTGGGAAGATGAAGGAGTCCTGGAGATGGATGGTGGTCATGGGTGCACAACAGCGTAAATGTGCTTAGTGCCATTGAACTGGACACTTAAAAAGGGTTCAAATGATAAATTTTATATTATGTATATTTTACCACAATAATATATATAAATTTCGCCTGCCCACCACCATCGTACTTCTGGAGGGTTCTTCACTACTGAGTGTTGGAGTAAGACCTCCTCAACTCCATGCTCCTGAAAAATGGGTGTGAATGGGAGTGCATTCACATGTTCCAGGGATGGCACACTGCAGCCTGTGGATCATACTTTCTTTGCCTACTGGTTACCTTTCTTGATCACCAGGGCAATGACCACCAGCCCAGCAAGGAGGAGGGCTCCAGCCAGACTCAAGGAGAATGCCAGGATCCAAGTGGGCACTAAAGGAAAATGGGAAAAGAGAGAGTGGGCAGGTCATAGAGTTGTGACAGGGAGGAGGTAGGAGACCTGTCATTCCTGCAGGTTATCTTGGGGGAGCCAGCCTGCTGCCCATAGCCCCCAACTATGTGGCTTGGATGTAGCTGGACCCCAGGGACCCAGCAAACCTTGTGTTTAGCCAAATAGCATATTCCCTCCCCCAGCTATCATGAATGGTTCAGAGGTGGGCATGTGACCCATGCTGAGCCAATGAGAAGCTAATTCTGGGACTTTGGACAGGCCACTGGGAAGAGAGGTTTACTCCTCTGGCCAGTATTACAAAGCTGGTAGGATAGACATCTGGAGCTGCTGGGCATGATTTTGCCACCATGAGGGGGAGGGCTTGCCTGAGAATAAGACACAGGAGAAAGCAGAACTGAGAGGTGGCAAATGGTTCCTGACATTTTTGTGCACCTGGATCCAGCCATGCCTGAAGTGAGAACTGACTTCAGTTCAGTGAACCAACAAATCCCCTTTTGTTGTTGAAGCCAGTTTGAATCAAGTTTTCAGTTACTTGCAGCCTGAAGAGTCCTGCTGGCTTTAGTCTGGGTACCAGGGGTTCAGAGAACATCCACCCCTGCCACATGGTGGACCCTGAGGCCCTCGCAAAGGTCAGCCACAGAAGCAATGAAGCCCCAGCGCTAGTTTCCTTCTCTGCAAAGGATTTGGATCCCTTCCCTGGAGAGAGAAGGGATCTCTCAGGACAGCCAGGAGCAGATGCCCTGACCCCAGTGGAGGTCAGGAGCTAAGCCAGGAGGGGAAAGGAAAGATACACACTTGGTATTTTCACAGTGTTAGCCCTTATTCATTTATTCATCTGGGGCAGGAGTGGGGTTGTAACCTCCCAACTCTGAGACCACAGGACCAAGGTGAGAGAAGGGGGCCCTTGAGAGTGGAACTCAAGGCCAGAAAGGACACAGAGACTCTTCTGTCATCACAACATGTGAGCCTCTGCTGGCAACAAAGTTCTCTTTGCAGCTAGAAAGTTCCAGTTGATTGGTGAATCAGAGGCTCCACCTGGAGGCTCCTCCCTCACTCCTGCTCCTGGATCCAGAGCGCATCCTCCCCCTCATCCTGGAAAGACTACAGAAAGACAGCAGTCCTCCCAGAACTCTGTCCCACTCAGGCAAAAAGCCAGAGTCCTTGCTGTAGCCACAAAGCCCTGCACAATCCTTTTTGCTATACTCCTGCTCTCATCTCCCTCCACTTCCTTCCGTGCTCACTAAGAGTCAGCCAAGGGTGCCTCCATGTTCCTCAAATACACCAGGTGCACTCCAGCCTCAGGGCTTTTGCACAGCCTGTTCCTTTTACCTGGAACCCTCCTACTCCAGACACCCATGTGGCTGGCTTTTTATCATTTAGGTCTTTGCTCAAAAGTTGCCTCTTGGGGTGGCTGGGTGGCTCAGTTGGTTAGAGCGCGGGCTCTTGTTTGTTTTATTTTTTTTTTTTGAGGGCAGTGTCAGTGGCCCTCATGTGGGACCTGAACCAGGGCCGCTGGCTTCCCAAGCCAGCGCTTAACCACCGCGCCACTCGGCCGGCCCTAGAGTGTGTGCTCTTAACAACAAAGTTGCTGGTTCGACTACCGCATGGGATGGTGGGCTAAGCCCCTTGCAACTAGATTGAAAGCAGCAACTGGATTTGGAGCTGAGCTTGCGCCCTCCACAACTAAGACTGAAGGACAACAACTTAACTTAGAGCTGATGGGTCCTGGAAAAAAACACATTGTTCTCTGAAAGAGCACATTGTTCCCCAATAAAGTTTTTAAAAAAAAAAAGTCGCCTCTTCAGAGAGGCCTTCTCTGGCCACTCTCTGTATTTAAAATGATGTACTTCACCAGGCTTTATTTCATCCTTGGCACTTTATTTGTCCCCTGCCAGCAGACTGTATATTTATTTATTGGACTCCTTATTTATTGCCTGTCCCCATCTCCTCAGAATGTCAGCTACAAGAGGGCAGGGACATTGTTTCATTTACTGCTGAAATTGCACTGCCAAAGACAGTGCCTGGTACACACAAAAATGTATGTGGCCAGGAGAGGCAGTGGTAGCAGAGCACGGAGATTTAACGCCTGGGCTTTGAAGGCCAGTGGAATCCCAGCTGTGCCTCCTGCTAGCTGTATGGCTTGGCAAGTCCCTTCATCTCTTGTGCCATGGTTTCCTTATCTGCAAAATGGGAAAAATCATTGTACCCATCGCATGAGGATTAAACAAGAAAAGGTGAATAAGTCCTGGCAAATTGGAAGCCTGAATCATCCTGTGACAACTTCCAAGCAGAGGGAATGGCACATGGAAAGGCTTGGCAGTGAGAAAATGGAGTCCTGGGCAGTGAACACTGATGGGAGGGCCTTACCTGGGAAGGAGACATTCACGGGCTCACTGAGGTCTGACAGCTGAGGCTGCCTGTGCTCCCCTAGCACACCATACTGGCAGAGGAACGTCTTTCCTGCAGCCTCCCTGCCTCCACTTAGGTTGAAGGTGACCCGGAGCTGGTCTGCAGGGGCCTGCAGGAGCTGGACCACCTTCTCGCCTTGGTACAGAGTAAAATTGGCCCCTGGGAAGCCCTTGGGGGCTATGCATTCAATGTAGATGGGGTCCTCCTGGCTGCTGGGGTGTGGGGGCACCAGTAGGATGGATGGCGCTGGGATGGCCATGGAGCCTGCAATGCAGAATAACGGAGGTCTAGTGGGTGGGTAGTTGTTATAGAAAAGAGGCCAACCTTGCTGTGTCCTTGGGCAAGCGGCTCTCACCCTCTCTGGGCCTTGGTTTTTATGTACTACTGGAGGCTAGTCATCCCACCCCCACTGCGATGTTTTGTTTTGTTTTTGAGGGCAGTGTCGCTGACCCTCATATGTGGGACCCAAACCGGGGCCACTGGCGTCCCAAGCCAGCTCTTAACCACTGCGCCACTCGGCCGGCCCCCCACTGCAATGTTCAGGGAATCAGTAAGGGGTTACTGCTTTTGAGTCATGTTATTATAACTGCAATGGTTGTTACACAGCAATGCAATTACAGTCTCATTACTTCAAGCAACAGCACTGACTGTAGGTGCTGGGGACGGAGCAGTGAGTGTAACAGACAGACAGACAGACAGATAGACAGACAGACATGCCTGCCTCAGGGAGCTGAAGTTCTCAAGAAAATAAGGAGTGCTGTGCAGCACATCACAGTAATGAGAAGGCTGCATTAGCTGGGGTGACGGCGCAGGGCTTCCCTGAAGAGGTGACACAGGAAGAGCTGGGGGAAAGCATTCAGAGAGGGAATGGCATGGGCAAAGACTGGGAGACTGGGAAGGGCTTGGGGTGTTCGAGGAGGCCAGGGTGGCTGGAAGGGATGAGTCGGGAGACAGTGGGAGGAGGGGAGGACAGAGGGGTTCTATCTTGCTTCCCAGGCTGTGGTAAGGAATATGGATTTCAGAGTTAGGTTTTTGGCAAGAGAGACCAGTGTCTCCCCAGCTGCCCAAGTCTCCTGAGCAGAGTGTCTGGCCCAGGTGATGTCTACACAAGCCTTCCCTTGTTCTCCAGCACATCTCCTGCTGTCCTGGCCTTGGAGGTGAGAGCCTCCGAGGAGAAAGCAGGCTGAGTCATAGGGCGTGGGCCCCACTGTCTCCAGCAAGGGTGTGTGTGTGTGTGTGTGTGTGTGTGTGTGTGTGTGTGTGGTGCCATTTCTGATATCGGTGATGTGGGACTAAGGAGGAGCGCAATGAGAGAAAGCCGTGCTCCTAGGGCATTTCCAAGGCTCTGGGGCAAATCTGTCAGTGCTCAGCCTTCTCCTGCCCCTTGGGGAGGGCAGCCCCGCACTGGTTTCTGCCCCCAGAGCAGAGGCCAGGTGGGCGGGAATCAGGGTGGGGGGGAGGGGAGGGGGGCAGCGTGGGGGTGGTGCAGGGGTGGCAGGCTCACCAGCTGCAAAGAGCAGGACAGTCCAGGGCATAGCTCCTCCTGTGTTTGGCCGGGCAATGTGGCTGAGGCCAGTGCCCACAGCTCACCACAACTCCTGTGAGGCCAGAGAAGGGAAAGGAGAAGCTGGGCTAATCTGAGTCAAGTGTTTCCTCACTGGCAGGAAGTTGCACACACACTAGGGTGCTGAAAGGGACTCTCGCCTCTCCCCACCCCTTCCATGGGCACACAGCAGACCCTGGCACCTCTCCCTGCCTTGGTGGCCATGGTTCTGCAGTTGGACGGTCACAAACAGATGAGTTCGTTGGGGTATGTATATATTTTTTCTAACCCTGAGAAGACTCCTGGGTATGAGGAAGGGTAAGGACTGTGGGCTGTTTGGGAAACCCCAAGACACACAAAGTGGCCTAACCAGTGCCAAAGTTGATACACATATTGGGCAGAGGTGGTAAGGCATGGTGGTTAGAGGTTGGCCTCTGTGACCTCGGGCAAGACATGGTCCTTCTTTGAAGCCTCATCTTGCTGCTCTGTAGAATGGGACTAAAAGGAGCAGACAGAAGATCCAAAGAACTCATGGTATGAAGTGCAATGCCTAGTGGGATGAGAGCCCTCCCAATGTGAAGCCACAGGAAAGAAAAGCCTCAGGAGTTTCACCAGCCAGGTGAAACACTAGTTCCAGACCTGAAGCAATGACACATGTACTCTGCAGGATAAATTTCCTCCCATTTACAGAAACTTCCAAAAGTCTCTCTGACCAGTAGGTTTGCTTAGGTCTCTAAACATTGCTATTCAAATCAAGCAGGTCCACCGGGTGATTTACACCTAGGAAGGATGCGCACATCTGGTCACCAAACACTAAAAGGAGCATTAGAGTAGCCTTTTTTCTCTGGACACACAAAGCTCATTCCAACCTCAGGGCCTTTGCACATGCTATCTCCCCTGCCTGGGATACAATTCTATCACCCTAATCAAATCTCACATCTACTTCAGGTCCCAGCTTAAATATTACTTCTAGGAACTCTTCCCAGGTCCGTCTGGACTTAAATCCCCTTGCTAGATTCTCCCATAGAGGGCCGGTCGAGTGGCACGATGGTTAGGAGCTGGCTTGGGGCACCCGCGGCCTGGGTTTAGATCCCACATGTGAGGGCCAGTGACACTGCCCTCCAAAAAAAAAAAAAAATTCTCCCATAGTGCCTTGTATTTTCTTTTTTTAAAGATTTTATTGGGGAATTGGGGGCGGGGAACAGTGTTGGGGAACCAGGGAAGGGAAACAGACAAGTTGTCCTTTTGTTCTTCAGTCTAGTTGTGGAGGAC
The DNA here is from genome assembly GCA_033961575.1 of Aselliscus stoliczkanus. NCBI lineage: Eukaryota > Metazoa > Chordata > Mammalia > Chiroptera > Hipposideridae > Aselliscus > Aselliscus stoliczkanus. Next base: position 8,932,933 of record CM066735.1, on the reverse strand, counting down.
ATTGCTTCACTGGCCCATGTTGGTATCGTCATTGCACTCTTCTCGGGTGAGGCAGATTGGTAGTCGGCCTCTGGACAGCCACTCATGGCGGCTACTGGCAGCTCACACAGACTGCCGACCACTCACACTGGCTGTCGGCCACTCACTGTAGCCTATGGCAGCCCACTACAGCAGGGGTTGCAGCTTGCCATCCCTGGGGACTCACAGCAGCCCAACTCCAGGGGGAGCTATTGTTCACTATGTTAGCTGTGGAGGGCAGTGTCACTGGCCCTCATATGTGGGATCTGAACCAGGGCCGCTGGCGTCCCAAGCCAGCTCTTAACCAACATACCACTCAGCCGGCCCTAGTGCCTTGTATTTTCTATTCTTGCAATTAGCATGCTTGTTATTTCCAAGGAATTTGTCCATTTCATCTAAGTTGTCAAATTTTTTGGTATGGTGCTGTTCATAGTCCCTTGATATCCTTTTAATGTCTGTAGGGGGTGTAGTGATGTTCCCTCTTTCATGCCTATTGATAATGTGTTTTCCCTTTTTTCTTGATTTGTCTTGCTATGGGTTAATCACTTTTATTCATCTCTCAAAGTAGCAACTTTTGACTTTGCTATTTTTTCCTCTCCTATTTCTTGGCTTTTTGGTCTTTAGTTTTTTCTTCTATTTATCTTGTGTCTAATTGGCTCTTCTTTTATTAGCTTCTTAAGATGGAAACTTAGATCATTGATTTTAAACTTCTGTCTTCTTATATAAGTATTTAAAGCTATACACTTCCCTCTCAGCACTGCTTTAACTACATCTCACATTTTGATATATTGTCTTCATTATCATTGTTAGAAATGCAATCTTATTTCCCTTGAGAATTTTTCTGACCCATTTTTTTTTTTTTGAGGGCAGTAGTATCACTGGCCCTCATATGTGGGACTGAACCGGGGCCGCTGGCTTCCTAGGCCAGCGCTTAACCACCGCGCCACTCAGCCGGCCCTGACCCATTTTTATTTAGAAGTTGTGTTGCTTAATTTATAAATATTTGGGCTTTTTTTGATAACTTGTTGAGTAGTTTTCATATTTAATTCCTTTGTGGTCAGAGAATATACTCGATTTAATTTCAATAATTTAAAATTTATTGATTTTTTTTAATGGCCCAGCATATCTTGATCCACATTCTATGTGCAGTTGTTTGATATAATATTCTATAAATGTCAATTAGATCAGGTCAAGGTGGTTCACAGAACGTGCTTGAATTTATTGAATTCATCCAGCGCTCTTCCTCGACAGGCACAGGGATGGGGTCCTTGTTGCCTCCTGAAGTTTCCCAATGCCTACCACAGTGCTTGGCACACAGTGAACCATAAATATTTCTTGATTGTATGACCTGAAAGCCAAAAAACATTCATTCAATCTATATTTGTGGTTCTGTCCTATGTGTGCAGGAGAGAGCTGAGATTCCTGGCTTCGATGTGTAGGAAACAGAGCTGAGAGATTCCTTCCATATATATCTGACTCCAAAAGCCTGAGGAGATAGAGGAAGGGCATTCTAGGTAGCGGGAATATATGTAATGGGCCTTAGATGTATGTAAGGACTTCATACTGGGAGCATTTAGTATGATGCAGAAATCTATAACCTGGAATTCTGAATTCAGAAAAATACCCATACGCGCCTGTATGGTCAGCTCTCACATAGCTGTTGCCCTTAAGAGGGACAACTGAGGAGACGTGGGCAGGGTGAAGGGAAATCAAGGAAGGATGGTGACTCCTGGCGATCTGGAAGCTGTTACCAGCCCAGGCCTGAAGTTGCTGGGGAGGAAGCAGTCCTGAAATTTGGAGAAAGCTGGAATTACAGGCTTTCATAGAGAGATACAGACAAACAGGGTGGAAGCCACGGGATATATACCTAGACTTACCTCTCGTCTCAGCCTCAGATCTCCTGCCAGGGTTGAACTCAAGTGAGCATGCTGATCCAGTGTATAGTGATCAGCCTCCTGGGGTATGGAGTGGTGCAGGGAAGGGTGAAACAACCCTGGTCGGGGGTACACAATGACTGTCGGGCACATACTCTTGGAATTTGGTTATAATCTCAAGGGATCCCTGAAATTCAGAAACCAGTCTACAAACTCCCCATGGTTGTAGAACCCTAGGCTAAGATTTTAGACCACAGGTCGGCAAACTGCGGCTCACAAGCCACATGCAGCTCTTTGGGTACATCCCATCTCAAAAGTTTGCCGACCCCGGGAAGAGCCAATCCTGTCCCTCAGAACAATTTAAAAATTATTCGAGAACCATATATTTTTACAAATAAGGAAAATTTAAAGTAATATTATGAAACTATGAAACTATGAAAATATTATGAAATTATGAAACTATGATAGTTTTATTTTCGTTTTTAATTTTACTTCAGAGCCACATGTACGTACCCAAAGAGCCACATGTGGCTCACAAGCCGGTTTGCCAACACCTGGAGGCTCTTCCATCTCAAAGGTTTGCTGACCCCTGTTCTATGCCAATACTACAGAGGGACCCCTACATGACGTGGCCTTTGCTGACTGCTCCCATCTCTTCTCTAGGTACTCCTCTCACCCTCATCTCCCCTTCACCTCCTTTCTGGCCCTTGAACCCTCTGAGTGCTTTCTGACCTCAGGGCACTGTTCTCTCTGCTCGCCTTCTCCTGTCCTTTCTACTTCCAATCTGAGCTTCAATGCCACTTCCTCAGGGAAACCTTCCCTGACTCCATCCAGGCTAAATGAGACATACCACCTACAACCTAGTATTTACTTCTTAGCGCCTGTGACTACCTGAAATCATCTTAGTGGAGTGACACTAGCATGATAGCTCCACAAGGACATTGATTCACAATGTCAGATCTCAGTGAATATTTGTTGAATACGGGGGAGGGGAAGAGTTTTTGTTTAAGGGAAATAAGAATCACCCATTTAGGTCCCAGATGTCAGTGAAAATGAAGGAGTCATTAGCTCTCCAAGTCCCTCCAGAAACATTGACAAATCAAGCAAAAATGGCCAAAATCAACTTTATCTGAACTCTGGAAAAGAACCAAAGGTTCATGCCAATGAAGCAAATGCTCAGTTAGGAAAAAGGCAATGTGAACATGGCAGGAAAGCTTTGTGGTGTTTTCCCTGCCTTTCCCTCATCTCCTTCCCCAGCATGGAAGTTCTAGAAGATAGCAGCCTGTGCCCCCAATATGGAGCCCTGATCCCTGGTTCCTGAGGGAGCAGAGCAGCCCTCCTTCTCAATCTTGTTTGTCTGTTCTGACATGTCTGGGAGCTACCTGCAGGACTGACTCCAGATACTTGTTTGTTTGATTCAAAGTGCACTCACTCCCAGAAAATGCTGTAAGTCGAATGAAGACCCACAGCCAAAAATTACAATTGAGGACAATGATACACATGCCAAAAGCTGGGAGGAAAAGCTGGGGTGAGAGTCGCTTTGGGTAATCAGAGCATTCAAAAATACCCATACATACTGGGGAATTTAGAAAGCAACATGCATGCCCAGAGCAGAACAAATTCTCAGAAAAACCTGAGAAGACAAGCTTTCACCTCTGGCGGATCTCTAGGTTCAGCACAAACAGGAAGCAAAGGTTAAGGCAGAGCTGAAAAATGCTCTGGCAAAGTGTTGACGGAACACTTCATAGATATGCAGAATAAGAGAGTTTTTTCATTGTTTCTTTTTCTTCCTTTTTCCTCTTCATAATATATAAGTAACTCTTATAACTTAATAGTAAAAAGACAGACAACCTGATTTAAAAATGGACGAAGACTGGCCGTGTGGCACGTTGGTTAAGAGTTGGCTTGGGAGCGCGAGCTCTGAGCAGCAGGGCCCCGGTTCGGATCTCACATGGGCCAGTGATGCTGAGCCATCTACAGCTAAGATGGTGAACAACAGCTCAACCTGGAGCTGAGCTGCCAAGAGTTGCCAGCAATGACACAGGCTGCAGCCCCTGCTGCAGTGGCCTGCCGTGAGCTACCGTGAGTGGCTGGCAGCCAGCATGAGCGGCTGGCAGCCGGCATGAGCTGCTGGCAGCCGGCATGTGCTGCTGTGAGCCACCGTGAGCGGCTTTCCAGTGGCCGGTGACTGATTACCTTACCTGGGAAGAGCGCAATGATAATACCAACATGGGCCAGTGAAGCTACGTCCTCCACAACTAAACTGAAGAATAAAAGGACTGGGCCGGCTGAGTGGCACATTGGTTAAGAGCTGGTTTTGGGATGCCAGTGGCCCCGGTTCGGATCCCACATATGAGGGCCAATGACACTGCCCTCTACAGCTAACAACAACTCCACCTGGAGCTGGGCTGTGCGAGCCCCAGCGACAGTGAAGGCTGCAGCCCCTGCTGCGGTGGGCTGCCATGGGCTACAGTGAGTGGTTGGCAGCCAGCGTGAGTGGCTGGCAGCCAGCGTGAGCTGTCAATAGCTGCGGTGAGCAACCATCCAGAAGCCGGCAACCAATCTGCCTCATCTGGGAAGAATGCAATGACAATACCAACATGGGCCAGTGAAGCAACGTCCTCCGCAACTAGACTGAAGAACAAAAAGACAGTAACTTGTCTGTTCCCCTCCCCCAATTTCCCAATAAAATCGTCTGTTCCCCTCCCCCAATTTCCCAATAAAATCTTTAAAAAAAAAATGGACGAAAGACTTGAATAGACATTTTTCTAAAGATATATAAATGGACAACAAGCACATGAAAAGATGCTCAACATCATTATGGAAACACAAATCAAAACCACAATGAGATACCACTTCACATCCATTAGGAATGCTATAATAAAAATAAAATAGAAAAGAACAAGTGTTGATGAGGATGTGGAAAAATTGAAACCCTCCATACACGGTTGGTGGGAATGTAAAATGGTGCAGCCATTGTGGAACAGTTTGGCAGTGCCTCAAAAAGTTAAACATACAATTACCAAATTATCCATGAATTCCACTCCTAGGGGATACACACTAAGGAATTGAAAGCAGATACTCAAACAAATACACGTGTATGCATGTTCATAGCAGCATTATGCACAATAGCCAAAAGATAGAAACAACCCAAATATCTATCAACAGATGAATGGATAAACAAATGGTGGCATACCCATACAATGGAATGTTACAATTCAGCCACAAGAAGGAATTAAATACTGATACATGCTATGAGAAACCTTGAAAATATTATGCTAAGTGAAATTAGCTTGTCACAAATGATCACATATTCCACTTACATAAAATATCCAGAATCGATAAATCCGTAAAGGGAGATTAGCTGTTGCCAAAGGCTAGGGTGAGTGGGGGAATGAGGAATAACTGTTTAATGGGTACAGGGTTTCCTCTTAAGCTGATGAAAATGTTCTGAAATAGGTAGAAGTGGTAGCTGCACATTGTGAATGTACTAAATGCAACTTATTCACATTAAAAAGGTTAATTTTATGTAATGTGAATTTCATCTAATTAAGAAAAATCCATTTAAAAAAAAGAATCACCCATTTCCCACAACTACTTCAAAACGTCCAAGCAGAGTCTGAATGGCAGAAAAACTTGAAGTGAAACGGAGTAACAAAGATGACTGTATATAAACTTTGACATTTAAAAGTGGTGTTATGTCCCCAACTTCTCCAAATGCAGGAAGGAACTGACAGCCACCAGCTGTATTTGAAGAGTAACTGTCACCACCTGCCAACTTCTCCCAGGCCTATCTTTAAAAGACTCAAAATTTCTGTCTAAACATTTTTTTTCTTATATTTAGACAGAATCAACCAGCAGAGTCCATTTTTCCAATCACTTCTTTGCTTATCTGTCTGCTTCCCAGAGGAAGGTCGCCTCCAAATCCTCTAAGCCAGACTGAGGAAGAGGTTAAATGGTTGGATGATAAACCTGGAATATAACAGATAATATTTACTGAGGGCATATAATGTGCCAAGCACTTAACAAGCATTATCTCAATCTTCACAACAGCCCAGTGAGGTTGGCCTAGTATCTCCCGCATTTTACAGATGAGTAAAATGAGGTCCAGTAGGGTGACTGCCTCAAGTAAAGGGTGGGGCATGGTTTGAACTAGGCAACCAGGCTCCCAGGCCCACTCTTCACCTTTTCTCTGCTAACTCTAAGCACCTGAGCTGTTCTTCCTCTGGGCCACTTCAATCACTGCTTACCTGCCGGCCCCCTCCCTGAGTTTGAGACCCTTGGGGTGCCAGTGGGGTTACGCCCCTCCATTGACTGCAAGGAAAACCAAGCGCTCACTATGGGCCAGCTCTCATCTCACTAAATTCTCATCACCTCCAATTTACAGATGAGGAAACTGATAAGAGTGATGGTTCTAAGGCGCAAAGGGAATGAAGGGTTGGATTCTAACCTGGGGGTCACGCTTACAGAACAGGGGAAGCATAATACCCGGTTATTGGAAAAGTCTCTGCAGGCCCCAGCTGAGCCTTTTTATACACGAGCCCTATGGGTCGCGTGCAGGGATACGTCCTGCCTCTATTTTGGTCCGGCTCACAGTCTGGCTCGCCCAAGTGTCCTGACCCGCGGCGTATTCTGGGAAAACCGCAGGGCCGTGCGGTATAGAAGGACCCGGCCGCCTCCACTTTAGTTGTCTTAACGTTTGCCTGAGAAGAACGTACCATCATGGTCCTTATTTTTCTTATTTTCCTTCACCAGCCATTGAGACTAAAAGTGGAGGCCTTTCAGCAAAACATCTCTCAAAGGTTTAACTTTTTCGGGAGCATCAGGGATTAATTCGGACAACTACACTCGCAAAGGTGCTTCACTCCCGACTCCGCTGGTTTCGGACAACGGGGAGAAGCGGCTGCCAATGAGCTCCGCCGAGTAGCAGAGGGGGCAGGGCTAGCCCTTAAAGGAGCGCGACCCGTTAGCAGACCGGAGGGTGACCCGGATGATGGCTGCCAGCGCGGCCCTAGCCTTGGCCTTGTGGCTACTGCCGTCAGTAGGGGTGGGAGGGGCAGGACCCCCACCAATCCAGGACGGCGAGTTCACGTTTCTGCTGCCTGCAGGAAGGAAACAATGTTTCTATCAGTCTGCGCCGGCCAACGCAAGTCTCGAGACTGAGTACCAGGTAGAGGGGTCCCGGGCAGGGTAGCGAGCAGAGCCAGGGGAGGGGGCGTGGCTAAGCAGCTTCAGCGAGGCTTGCATTAAAAAGAGAAAGAGGAGGAGCCCGTACGTGAGGAACGCGGGGGCGGAGCCCGGGAGAGCAAGATGGAGTGGGTGGGGACAGCGCGTGGGAGCGGAAGGGGTGGGAATATGGAAGGCGGGGCCAGAGTGAGAAAGCCAGGGGCGGGGCCATCGGGAAGAACTGGGACCCCTTCGGGGGCCGGACACTCGCTGGTGGGCGTGGCCAGGATTCGCTACGATAAAGGGCTTGGGCTAAAAGACTGGACCCTGTGGTCTCATTTTGGGCGTGGCCAAGTCCGGAGCATGGCCAGGTAAACGTCGATCAAGGACTCCCGATGGGGTCCTGACTAGATGGAAGAGCCGATCCCAAAGCTGTTTTATTAGTGGGGGCAGAGCCATACAAGGGGCGCGGCCCAAAACGGGTGGGGGCAGGACCAGGTTGCAGGTGTAGGTGTCAGCGCTCAGGTAGGCCCCTGGTGGTCTGTATGGGTCTGTGCTGGTGATCCAGCCCTGGCCTTCTCTGGCCAGTGCCCTTAGCCTACCCCTAGCCCTCCACCTGCCCTTACCTGTCCCCCAGGTGATCGGAGGTGCTGGGCTGGATGTGGATTTCACGCTGGAGAGCCCTCAGGGAGTGCTGCTGGTCAGTGAGTCCCGCAAGGCAGACGGGGTGCACACGTGAGTTAAATCCCGCTGCCTGCTGGGGTTCGGTTACAGCCCTGCCCTTCCCCAGCGGCCTCGGGTTACCGCTGTGACTGTTCACAAAGTCCAGCAGGCCGGCCATTCAGGGTCATGTCTGTCTGTCTTAACAGGGTGGAGCCCACGGAGGCTGGGGACTACAAACTGTGCTTTGACAACTCCTTCAGCACAATCTCTGAGAAGTTAGTATTCTTCGAACTCATCTTTGACAGCCTGCAGGATGATGAGGAGGTTGAAGGTTGGGTAGAGGCTGTGGAGCCAGAGGAGATGCTGGATGTCAAGATGGAGGACATCAAGGTATGCCCAGGTTGAGCTGGGGCCACCTATCCCAGATCTCTGGCATTGGACAGCAGTGTGCCCCTGTCCTCCCACCTTGGCTGGGGTCCTCCTTGACCTGACCCAGCTTCCTCTAGTAGCGGTATTCCCAATTTTATTAACAGTAGCAACTCAGTTAAAAATAGCACATTTCTAGGTGTAAGCCCTGTTTTAAGTGCTTAAATAACTGATTAAATCTCCATAACCGCCCTATGAAGTAGGTAATGTACTCTAATCACCCCCCATTTTATTGAGGCATAGGATGGCTAAGTAACTGTCCTAAGGCCACACAGCTAGCAACTGGCAGAGCCAATATTTGAATCCAGGCAGTCTGGCTTCAGCAACTGTGCTTTTACCACTAGTAAATAGATGCTTTACACTTACTTAAGCATTCAGTTCTCACAGCAATCCTGAGGAGAGAATTGAGGCCCAGATAGGGTAATTAACTTGCTCATGGTCACACATCCGGTGAGTGGCAGAATGAGGATTTAGACTCAAGCAGGCAGCTTGCTTGGACAGTCTGTGCTCTCAGCTCTCTCCCACCTAGCAACAAGGACTCTCACCCCATTTTGTTCAGTATTATTGGTCTCTGCTCCTCAAAGGACTGGGGCCTGACCTGCTCCTCCCTGTGCCCCACAGGAGTCTATCGAGACCATGAGGACGCGGCTGGAGCGCAGCATCCAGATGCTGACACTGCTGCGAGCCTTTGAGGCACGTGACCGCAACCTGCAGGAAGGCAACCTGGAGCGGGTCAACTTCTGGTCAGCTGTGAATGTGGCTGTGCTGCTGCTGGTGGCCGTGCTACAGGTCTGCACACTTAAGCGCTTCTTCCAGGACAAGCGCCCCATGCCTACATAGCCCCTGCCCCTGAGGAAGAACAGGGAAAAGGAATGGCAGCAGGGTGCATGCATGTGAGACTTGGGGGATCCCTTCCTCAGCTTGGTTTCCTACAGGAGGGAAGGCTGTGCATCTTCCCTTCTGAGCAGGGAATACCAGCTGGCTTTTAGGCATGGGCCATCCAGAACGGGTGGCTCAGTGGTTGCACCTACCTTCTTGGAAATTATGTATGGGGGACATTGCAGCATTTGAATGCAACCCTGGGATTTTTCGGGCCCTGCCCGTCCCCTACTGTAAATGTGCCTTAGCCTGAGTCTTCCAGCTGCACCAGCACTGCCTGGTGCAGGATTGCGCCCAGGAAGCAAACTTCCCCTTCCTTTCCCCGCTGGCCCTGTGAGCCAGGTCATGGTGAGGGGGGCTTGCAGCTCATGAGACTCTATGCCTTCTTCTCCTTGTCACTCAACCTTAAGCCTGTTGCTGCAGCTGAGGTGGCCTGCTCATGCCAGGGGCTGGGAAGGAGACGAGACTGCAGTGTTCTTGCCAGGACAGTCACTTTATTGACAGGAAGGGGCTGGCCCCTTGGCCTAGCAGGGGCTCGGTGTGAGGCCTGATAACAGAATTCCAGGAGAGGGGCCTGCAAAACCACCTGCCCCTCCCACTCTCCCTGCAGGGGCCCCAGACAAGGCTGAGGGATGGTCCAGCCTGCACAGGAACCTCATAAAACGAAGGGTGGTCTGCCTGGGGACTGGAGCCAATAAATTATGATCAGAAAATCACAGAGCCTGGTGATTGGGGCTCAGAGACACCAGCTGGGACAGACCTGCCCCCAAGGGGGCAGCCAGGCAGGCGGGAGAGGTCTCCCACGAAGCTCAGAAGAAGGGTCTGGCGGGAGCCGATGGAGGTGGTCGCCTGGGCATAAGAGAAAAATCAGAAAGCAAAGTTTAACTGTGTCACTGCTGGCTGGGCCAGGCCTGGGGCCCTTTGAGGGGGTAGTGCTCAGGACTGCAGGGTGGAGAGGGGGCCTGACCACTGCAGTTTGGGATGGAGGGCCAGGATCCCCTTTCTTCAGTGATTCTGAAGCCTGCCCCAAGCGTGTGTGTGTGTGTGTGTGTGTGTGTGTGTGTGTGTGTATTGTGGTGGGGTGGTGAGGATTATCTGCCCCAACTCCTGAGGTACTAGGGAAAGCAAAAGCTCTCCCCTCTAAAGCAAGGATTCCTCTAGACCAGGGGTCAGCAAACTGCAGCTCACGAGCCACATGCGGCTCTTTGGGTATGTACATGTGGCTCTGAAGTAAAATTGAAAATGAAAATGAAACTATCATGGTTTCCTTTATAAAATTTTTAAGGGATATTAGTCACATAATGGTGATTTGTTTTATGGCTCTCGAGTAATTTTTAAATTGTTGTGAGGGACAGGATTGGCTCATCCATCTCAAAAGTTTGCCGATCCCTGCTCTTGAAGAAGTGAACCCTCTGCACAAGAGCAGAGGTCCCATGAGTGAGGTGCGGGGAAGCCCATGGTAGGAGGGGTGGGGTGGGGCCCTTTTCAGAGGCCTCCTGGGGGAAGGCCCTACTGGGGGAAGGCAAGCAGCCCACGTCCTCAGCCTGAACACCAACACAAAAGGCCCACACAGCAGCCACCAGAAGCTTCTTCCCTTTATTTTAGTTTATTAATAGGATACAGAGTGCAGGCACTTACAGTGGTCAAACCGAGCGAGGAGTGAGCGAGAAGGTCTGCTCAGAGAGTGGCCGCCTGGGGCCCGCCCCATGGGGGAGGCCTTGGTGGGAGCTGAGAGGCCCCCCACAGCCTCCCCACCCACTCAGCCCCAAGCCCAAGCCACCCAGGGGAAGGGGGCAGAGGGAGGAGAAAGACAGCGAGGCCGGCAGAGCTGAGGGTTCCGGACCTGGCAAAGGCACCTCTGGCAGCTGAGGCTGGGCCGTGTGGTTAATACGACCAAGGAAGGAATATGTACAACTCAGGCAGGGCAGGCAACGCTAGGCCTACCGGGCCTGGTTTGCCACCAGGTGAACCCGCTGCTGAGAATCGGACACACTCCTTGTGCCCCAGCAAGGACTGAGGGTACAGGCACTCTTGGTGCCCAGTTTTGAGAAGGCCTGGTCTACTCAGGCTTTGTAGTCCAGAGAGGCCCCTTGGGCAAGTTTTCTCTCATCCCATCCCTTATTCAAGATGGCAGTCAGGGTACAGCTCCCTCCTCTGCTATCAGATGCCCCATCCCCCAAAGTGCAACACCCCAGTTGCCCTTGCCCAGGGCTGCAGGGCCCCTTCATTCAGTGCTGTGTCCAGCTGGGGATGGGGGCAAGGCCAGCCCCTGACTGGGCCAAGGTTAGGAAAGAGTCAGGAAGCCTGGTCCTGACACGGGGATGGGAAGGCGAGGAGTGGCACAGGGGCCCAGATCACTGAAGCTCCTGCACCGAGGGTGCACAAGGAACCCCCGAGAACATGCCCCCTGCAGCCTAGTCGAGCAGGGATGGCTCGGCTGGGCGGATAATGGTGGGCCGGCTGGGCGCAGCCGGGGGTCTTCTGCTGCAAAGAGAATAAAGACAGACAGGGAGGGGGAGACGCCAGTGAGGCTGAAAGCAGGGCAACAATGAAGATCCAGGCCCCACCACCCTGTCCCAGGGTGCTGCCCTCTGCTAGAGGCTCTGAAGGGTGCCAGGAAGGATTCTGCCAAGCCCAGGCATCGGTACCCCTGCCGTCACTCGTTCTGCTACCCTGGGCAAGTCCCCCACCCACTCTGCACCTCAGGTTCCTCATAAGACAAATGGTGAGAGTCTGGCATGCAGGGTGGGGAGAGGAAGGACAGGGTTGTGCCATGACTGACATGTGTGTCATCAGTAAGGAAGCAAAGGCCAAAGCCAGGAGAAGAGTCCCAAGATACACGGTGGATCCACCCCGAGGCAAAGGATAGGCCTAGAGCCCTGGAGTCACCTGACTCTACCACTCCATGATTTTGGGCAAGGGACTTGGCTTCTCTGGGCCTCAGTTTCCCAACAGTCAAATGGAGATGCTGGTGACTCCACTTCTGCAGAGTGCAGGCCAGTGGCTCTCAATGGTAAGTAGTGAGGGGGCCAACTTACCTGGGCACTCCGGGGGGGATGCCGGGTGGAATCCGAACGGGCCGAGATGGGATCTGAGGCGGGGCCGAGAAGGGGTCATTATTGGCAAATACGCTCTGGGGTCCAGGCCGGGACGGGATGGGGGGCGCTGAGAAGGAGGCTGCTGCCCCCACCGGCACGGGTATCATGGGGGGCCCCGGGGTGGGGCCCCTCACTGCTGGGGGCCGGCCTGGGGGGTGCACGCTGGACATGGGTCGGCGCTGTGGAGTGGGGCTGTGGAGGAAGGAGAGGGTGTGAGCTAGAGATGGTGGGCAAGAGCACCAGTCATGCCAATATGGCCGCAGAAGCTTGAGGTGGGGCAGGGCTGCTGGCCACCATGGCCGCCTCTGTAATGTGGGCTGGCACCAGCTACCACCCAGGGAGATGTGGGTAAACGCCTGGTCCTGGGCAAGGGGCAGTGCAGGTACACTGGGATCCTCTGCCCATCTCCTGACCTATTTGGAGATGGTTGTCCTCCTACCCAAAACCCTTGGCCACCAAGGATTCCTGCTTCCCTCTGACCTCACTCCCAGACATTTCCCTCTCACTGACCTGGCTCGGGCCTCCATACATTCATGAATTCTCCAATCTACCTTCTGTAGTTAAAGATCCTAACAGAGCCCAGCCCTGCCCTCCAAATCAAGTCCAAATGCTTCCAGAGGCCACAAGCCCTTGCCCTAGGTGAACCACAGGCTCCCCCTGGGTCTGAACACCCATTGCTCCCCAGGCTGGATGCTGTGTCTTCTCCCTAAGTAACTCCATGGTTCCCTAAAGTCTCAGTGGGGCTGATACCTTCTATGACATTTTCCTGACCTACCCTCTCTCCTCCCATCATTTGCGTGCCCTTCCATTGGTTAGTTGTCTTTGCCGGCTACTCTAAATTGCCCATGCTAGGGTCTCACTTCCACCCAAAAGCTCTGGGGCAGAGGGGAGGGGATGTGCTCATTATGTCCTATGTCCCTCCTGATCCCCCCACACCTGCAATTCTAGGCTGTGCTCTGTGCCTCAGGAGACCAAGCCCCATGGCTGGTGTCGCCCAGGCCTCCTGCCCTCTCTGGCTTCCACTTGGGCTAAAGCAGTGGAAGGCATCATGAGACAGGTGGTACTTGAACCCTCTCTTCTGGTCCCTTCAGGCTAAGGTGGGCTAGCAGCTCCCATTCTCACACACCCTAGATGCTGTGCCATCCGGGTCAGGCCCCTTCACCCTGCCCACCCGTGGGTTGTACCCTGACGAACACACGGGGGGGTGGGGTAGGGGGAGCTAGGAACCTCCAGGCAGCAGCCTCTGTAGCACATGTGTGACCAGGCCTCTCGAACCTGTGGCTGCTGGTGTTCTGGAGCCAGGTGTCATCAACGGGTGGGGGCACGGGTGTGGACACAGTACTGGTGCTGATGTCCCCAATGATGTTGAGTGCTTCCTTGAGCGCATGGTACATGCGCAGCATGTCGTCCCGCCGCTGGGCCTGGTCAGCTGACTCCTCCATAAGGCTGCTCTGGTCTGCTGATGAGTATAGGTAGGCCAGCAGCTCATGGTGGATGAAGGCCTTCGTCTGGGGACAAGGGTCAGAGAAGTCAGGACTTCCCACCACACCAACCATGAACTCAGCTGACCATTGCAACCTCCTAGAAAAGCATCCACCACATTACATAGGGTATTCTTTGTCTTTAATTTATCACAGAACACATAAGATGTTTAAAATGCAGGTGAGCTTTCCACCCAGCTATGTTCCAAATCTCTCAGGGATGCTTTCAAGTGTTCTTCCAACCCACTTCAGGAGATTCTTATTAAATTTATTCCTAGAATCTTAGCTCTTTTATTGCTATCTTTTCTGCTATCATTTTGTCTTCAAACTGGCCTTTGTTCGATAACTACAACTATAATGTTATAGGTCCTTTAATAACATTGTTGATGCAATGTCGTAGGCACCTCTTATTTATTTATATCAATTAGCCTATGGTATTTTTTTTTAATTTAAGTATAGTTGGTATTCAATATGATATTAGTTATATTAGTTTCAGGTGTACTTCAATTAGCCTGTGGTAAAATTGGTTTTGTTATATCTTATTTTGCTTGAAGTTGCAAAACCTATTACTGACAAGTGAGGACATATTGTACTAGTTTCTGTTCATTAATTTTATACTTAGTTCCTGAATCCTCTCACAGGGTACAGTAGTTTTTCAGTTATTCTTCTTAGGGTTTCTAGGTACACATGTTCATGTGTATGTGAATGTCAAGAAATAGGAAAAATTTTTCCTATTCGTTTTTAATGTTCACAGCTCTAAATTATGTTTCTTATCTAAGTGCACTGGCTAGTTAACTCTACAAGAAAGCTAAATAAAAATAGAAATGGCCAACTTGTTCTTGATTTTAGAGGGGTAATTCCAGAGTGTCCACATTAAGGTCAAGAGTGGCCTGAGGGGCCGGCCGAGTGGCGCGGTGGTTAAGCACTGGCTTGGAAAGCCAGCGGACCCAATTCGGGTCCCACATATGAGGGCCAGTAACACTGCCCTCAAAAAAAAAAAAAAAACAAAAAAACAACAACAGAGAGTGGCCTGAGACTGTAAATTGATTCAGTGGATATATGACACCTCATAACAGAAGACTCCTACAAATTATCTATATTGGAAATTTTCTCAAACTTTCAACATTTGCAAAGATGACCGCACTTGATAGTTTTTGACTTGTGAACTATGTGAATGTATCAGCTATTTTTTTTGTTTGTTTTTATTTTTTTTATTTTTTGAGGGCAGTGTCACTGGCCCTCATATGTGGGACCAAACCGGGGCTGCTGGCTTCCCAAGCCAGCGCTTAACCACCACGCCACTCGGCCGGCCCACATCAGCTATTTAAACACTTAAATTTTGAGAAACTAGTAGAAGGAAAAATAAAATATAATCTGAAGGTACAATGAAAACTTCTCTCTTCACTCTGACATCCTTAGCCCCCGACTTCTCCTTCTAGGAAGATTGTACAAACTCCCAGAGATTTCTATGTATCTACTATATATATATATATATATATATATATATATATATATATATATATATATATTGCCTTCCTTTTTACACAAATGGAGCCTTCCTGTATATTCTGTTATGCTCCATACCTCTTGCACTTAATAATCAAAGTTGTTATTATAGACAAGGAGATACTCCTCATTCTTTTTGTGTGTGTGA
Source organism: Aselliscus stoliczkanus (assembly GCA_033961575.1). Classification (NCBI taxonomy): domain Eukaryota; kingdom Metazoa; phylum Chordata; class Mammalia; order Chiroptera; family Hipposideridae; genus Aselliscus; species Aselliscus stoliczkanus. The sequence goes on along the minus strand of CM066735.1, from coordinate 8,917,674 downwards.
TAGAAAGGATATTTATTAAACAGAGTATATTAAATGGATAGAAATTTCCAATTTTGGCCATTACAAAACAATGCTCAAAATAATAACCATGTATGTGGTCAACTGGCATGTGGGCAAATGTCTCTGTGGGAGAAATTCCTGCAAGTAGAACTGCAGGGTCAACATATATATGCATTTAAATTTCAAAGCTGCAGAACCATTTATATCACAAATCTCATCTATGTGTGAAAAATATACCAGGGCACCCACAAAACTTAACACTGATCAACACTGAGGAAACTGTGAAGAGATGAGCAAAAGGGAAGATTTTTGCTTTAGACGCTGTTATAGTTACAGCTTTTTAGTCACAACACAAATCAAACCTGGTCTTATAGTTTCCTGAATACCTACTGCCGAGCCAAATGGGTGAAGGTGTGAATCACTGAAACCCCAGCAGCCTGGAGTGGGAAACATTAATATAGCTGCATTTCACCAAAGAGAAGCCTAAAGCCCTGAGACGCTCGTGAGCCCTAGGGCATGCAGGTAACTCCTGAGAGTAAAGGTAGGTTAGGCCATGAGTCACCAGGGGGCCGATGCTGCCAACACCAGGCAATAGTTGGGGACGGATACAGTCTGGCTTTGAATCCCTCTTCCCACTCCTTTGAGTGGCTTGAGGCAGGTTTCTTGACCTCTCTGGGCCTCTGTTTTCCAGTCTACAAAATGGGGATGATAGCAGTCCTTCTTCTAGGGTTACTTTAAGACTAAAAAATTAATTTTGAGCAAGTACACATGTGTTGTGTTAGCTTCAATTACCTGATTAATGGGAGTGTGAGTTCCATGTGGCCTGCACCTTTCAATTTCCCAGGAGAGGCTGGAAATCCTGATTTTGATGGTTAAAAGGTGGTGACTCACTCTAATTTTTGATTTTATACAGTGTTCTGGTCAACTAGGGCTGTAGCTGCCCAGGGACCCTCCCCAAGACTGGTGGCCCGGGGGAACAGGCACTCACATTATTGATCATGAGGTGCATGATCGTCTTTGGCATGAGGTCGCGGATGGACTTGTTGATGATGGCCACGTATGAGTCCACTAGGTTGCGAATGGTCTCCACCTGGCGCTCCAGCTGTGGGTCCATGGAAAAGGTGTTCTCCTGTGCTCCGTCCTCGTTTTCTGCCTGCAAGGGAAGAGGGGAGGCGGTGAGGGGTGATCTCAGCCTCAGGCGAGCATGGGGATGTCTCCCTTCTCTGGAAATTGCTTGCCCTGTCCCACCCACAACCAAGCCTCCAGGGCTGGCCCCCAACGGCCATGTTAGCACCATGTGGCCCTGCCTACTCCTGGCCTGAGCTGCCTAGACGGGGTGGGCTAGATCTTCTCACTGGGGGGCTGGAACATGTTAACTTTGAGACCGAGGATGGCCATTTTCTGTGCCTCAAGGACAGAAGAGAAAACAAAACAGACAGGATGCCAGTCCCTATGCATCCTTGTTCTTGGCTTCAGTTGTAGAATCTTCTGGGCCCTGATGACAAAACCCTCCCCCACCTTTCTACTTTGTTTGATTGAGGGTATTGGGCTACGTGCCTTCAGAGCGTTCTGGCAAATACAGCCTGGAAATGACCCATCCTGTGAGACCCCAGCCCCTTTTCTCTACAAGATGGGGTCAGCTCAGCCAAAGGTATGCGGGCCAGACAGAGCAGAGCGGCTCCTCACCTGGTCCTTCTCGGGGTAGACACCAGCTCGGAGGAATGAGGCCTTCCAGCTGTCTACATCCTCCTGGGAGTCACAGGCCAGCTCAATCTGCCGAAGGTCCTTGTAGACATTCCTGTGGTGGGAGGGAGAGGCAAGTGCTTGATCCTGACCGTGGGTGTAGTGAGTCTGGGGTCTGAGCGACTGGGATTCACACTTAAACCAGACACTCACAACCAGAGACTCTAGGATGGTAGCAGCACCTGTACGCTATCCTGTCCTACAAGGTGGACATGGCTGAGACGGCCAAGCTGCCCCAAAGCCTTTTGTGTGAGATTTGGGTTTGAGATTAGGCACAGCCCTTGTGACAGAGCTCTGGCCAATTGGTGATCAGTAAGCAGCTGCCCTACGAGACTTCTGAAAGGAGTTGTGAAGGGAGGGACATGCCTTTATTGCTATTCCTCCTCTTCCCTGCTGCCTGGAACATCATCAGAATGGCTAGAATTTGGGCAGCCATCTTGGACAGAGAAGGAAGGCTGAGGAGTAAAGAGGGCCTGGGCCCAGGTGCCTTGGAGCTGCCCTAGATGGTAAAGTCTAAACTTGATTTATATAAAACCCCAAAACTTCTATCTTGTTTCTGCTACTATTATTCTGGATTTTCTAAACTCTTAAATGATACATTTGGTAATATCTTCACCCCCTGCACAGAGGGCACAGGGCCAGGGAGATGGGATAGCTGCCTTGATGTCACACAGCCCAGAAGAGCTTCCCAACAGAGCTGTCCCACTGCAGAGGCAGGACCTCCCATGTGCCCCGAGGGCTTCTTGGGCAGGGGAGGTGTGTGTGTAGGGCGGGGGATGAGATGAAAAGAGCTATAAAGGTTTTTGAAGCCAGCTGATGGCCAAAGTAGGTCTCAGAGCTTTAGGCCTGTCCAGAACAAAGCAGGACAGAGCTTTTCTTACACAAAACAGATGGCTCGACTGGAACTGGTGGTACAGACGGGAGCACCTGTGAGCACCTGAGTCAGAGCCCTCCCCATGGCTGCATGATTTCATCCCAGTCTCTGCCCAGAAGGGTTGTCCCTGACCACCCATCACAAGTGCCCATGGCATTTCCTGTTTCTCACCTGACTCCCTTTCTAGAATGTTAAGACTCCAGGGCAGGGACTATACACAAGTGCTCAGTGAATGGTGTTGAATGACTGAAGGAGGCCATTGGTTTCCACCCTGGGACCCCATGGGCCCTCACCTCTGCTCTGTGTTGAAGATGGCGAAGACGTGTTTGTTGGACATGAAGCCCTTCTCAACATCACGGATTTTGAGGTTGTCCAGAGGCAGCATGTACTTCTTCTCTTTCTCCTGAGGGCAGAAGGGGAGGGGTCACCCTGGGCTGTTTAACTGAGGACCTGAGGATGCCCAGGGCTGGATTCTACCACCAGGACCAACACCTGATGCTTCTCATATGGGCTGCTTTACTCAGGTTAACTCATCAGTCACCATCACCCCTTTGCTCAACCCTGCCCAGCCATGCCAGCCTTCTTGACACTCCCTGAACATTCTAGGCGAGCTCCCGCCCCAGGGCCTTTGCACATCTGGGACTTCTGCCTTGAATGTTCATCCCTCCCAATGCCTTTGTGGCTCCCTCTTTGCCTCCTTCAAGTCTTTGTGCAGAGGGGACCCTCCTGGCAACACCTGCCCTGACCCTACCTGGATCGCCCTCCCACCCCTTCTCCCCTTGGCGCTTCCCTCACAACACAACACACCATATATATCTTGCTTATTGACCTACGTTGTCATGTCACCTGGACTGAATTAATCAGTTCCTCTAGGGCAGACGCTCCCATCTATTTTGCTCACTGCTTACACACAGTGGCTGCTCAAAACTGGCCAGCTCTGACTCTACCCAGAATCCACTTCTCCCCTTCAGGCTGAGGGAATGAAACCATTAACTCGACTACAGCCTCACAACAAGACTATAGCTTCACAACAAGACTGAGAATGAGTTACCACTATTCTCCCATTTACAGAGGGGAGACTGAGGCACATAGAGGGGCAGGTGTCAGGGGCAGGACTGAGATTTTGGATGATCCCGAAGCTGGAAAGCAAGGCACCACTGAACTAATGCCTGAACACCAAAACCACAGAAGTGTCACTCGCTTCCTAAGGGCAGCCCCGTTCAGGAAGTACAAGGGCCAGGCACAGAATTTTTGATGGCTTCTGGGGAAGCAGCTCTGAGAGGACGAGTCCCTTGGCCAGGGGCATGGGCCTGGTGAGTCACACTCCAGAGTCCAATGCTCACCCACCAAGCACTTACTGTGTACCCAGCACAAGGCTGGTGTATCACTGTTAGTCTTCACAATAGCCACCTGTGGGTGTGGTACGCATGCACATACTAACTAGGTTTTCACATGGGGAAACCAGAGCACAATGCCACGTGACCCACACCACCTCTCAAGGACCAATGAGAAGTGCTGCTCATCCATCAACTCACAGAACCCTCCCCATCCCTGCCAAGGAAGCATGACACTCAGAGAAGGAAGTTGGCTGCCAGGGCCACACAGCCAGCAGAGTGGGCCACAGAGGGACATGTGCCCCAATGCCAGGTTTTCTCTACTGCCCTCCAGGCCTTTCACCTCCTGGGCAACTTTGGTGACCCGCCCCCTCACCCAGCAGTTTCTTTCTTTTTACCTATCTTGTCCCTGTCCACAGTAAGGCCCCAGAAATAAGCCCAACATGGCTGCTGCATCCAAATTTAAGAGCAGCCACAGTGATGGAGGGAAGGGTGCTAGGGGATCCCTGGCTGGTGGGGGCTGGCTCCGAGTTTCAGGACTATGGGCAGGGAAGCAGGAGCAAGCGGCAGGCCTGGTGCCTCAGTCCTTTGGCACTGGGAGCTCAGAGAGCTCTGTCCCTCCCTGGCCGTGTGACCTTGGGCAAGTCACTTCCCCTGTGCCTCAGTATCTGTCAAAGCTCAACAGGAGTCTTGCCCTCCTGGTTTGAGGTGAAGGTTCACACAAAGTCACAATTTGTGAAAGTGCTACTAAGCAAATGCCCAGCCCAGAGTTGGTGCTTAGGAGGCACGAGGGGTTTGCTTTTGTCTGTCTCACTCTCCAGAGTAAGCCACTCTCCACAGCTCCAGTGTCCGCCCACCAGGCTTCAGGCAGGGGGAAAGCAGGACAGAGAGCTCCTTCAGGCTGAGCCACAGTGAGACAGAAAGAGGGGTCTGGCGGCCACTGAGATAACAGGCCCCACATTCAGTTGCAGGCTCGGAGTCCAAGGGAGGCAGGGTGGTGAAGACATGGCATACCAGTCATCCCAGGAAAGGGCTGGGGTCCTCTTACTTCTCAGGGAAGTTTTGGGGGCTTTAGAAGGGGCCAGGGTGGGAATTCCCTGACCGGGGGTTTTGGAAGGACCTTCACTGCCCCCTCCCTACCGTGTCATGAGGAAGGAAGCTTCCAGTCAGCCAAACAGGCCAAGTAACTGAGTCACAGTCCTTTCAGACTCCAAGCAAAACGCCACATCTGGAACTGTTTATAGTGATTCCACCCAGAGCATGGTGGCTGCCTTCCTGATGTTGCTGGCACACATGCGCATGCGCGGACGCGGACACACACACACACACACACACACACACACACACGCATGTGTGTGCCTGCCCCCACTCCGACCCCCAAGGAGACCGTCTCCTGTGCGCAGAGGCTACAGATCCAAATCCTCCCTCTCCCCAACCCCTCCTTAGGATTTCCTGAAAACCCACAACTTTCTCCAGATGCGAGCCAGCCCAGCCTTGCCACGTCAGAAGAGCCAGAGCGGATTGTCACAGGCAGAGCAGTGGCTTCCTCGCCTGCTTGGAGGTGCTGAGGCATGGTGGCCCTGTTGCTGCCTGGGGGGCCCGTGGGATGAACAGCCGGCCCCGCCAACCCAGTGTTCAGACTACCTGTTCAGGGGGCTCTGAATGTGTACAGTAGTCTGCACATTGGTTAGGCTGGGCTCGGGCCAGCAGCACGTCAGGACTGGGCCCCCCAAACTTGCTGCCACCTCCCCAGAGAGGCAGACCTGGAGGTGAGTGTCATCATTGCCCATCACCCTGTTTCCCACTGGGGTGGAGGCTTGGACAGAAGATTCTGCAGTCCAGAAGGGCCTTGGGGGGTGGGGAACAGGGAAGGCAGAGGGAGCCCCAAAACGGGTCATGAGGTTGGGGGGCCCTGGCTGAATCATCCTCCTACTCACACCCCATCCTGTAACTACCTCCTCTTGTTCATTTTTTAAATAAAGAAATATGGAGAGACGTCTTGCCCCTCTCTGAGGCTTCTCTAAGCTACGGGGGTGGCCACCATGTGTGACTCTGAGGGTCCCGACTGGGATACTAACTTGGGGGGGGATACAGGATTTCGCTCCTGCCCCTCCCGATCTGAGCCTGCTTTGTGTCTGGGGCACACACAGGGCCTCTTTCATGGGCCTGCTGGTTCTCATTACTGCCGGTGGGCGCTCCACTTTCCTCCCAACACCGCCCCTGCCTCTGGTCTGGGGCCCCAAGGGAGAGTCTGGGGTTCCTGCTTTCAACCCCCAGATCAGGGGAAAACAAAGGGCTCCTCCTTAAGTTCAAGAAGCTCTCAAAATGGGACTCTCAATGGCACCATGCAGCGAACTAAGATGGGGTTTGGGCCCAGAACTTATTCTACAGCTGCCCAAGGCTGGTGTCAGGCCCTGAGAACCCCCAAGCCCAAAGGCGGGGACGAGCCCTGAGCTTGCCTGACAGCAGACAAACCACAGAGCAGGCTGGGTTTCAGACTGCGGGGGCTAAGGGAGCGGAAAAAATGTGAAAGCGTCACCTCACTCCTCACCCGGCCATTTTGAGGAGCTCATCCGGCCACATGGGTTCCTTAAGGAAGGCCTGGTTGCCCTCCCTCTGCATCCCAAACCCATGATGCTGTGGGGTCATGGAAAACCCCTATCCTGATTTAGAAACAGCCACCCAGGCTCCGTTTGGAGTCTCAGAGCTCCTGAGCTTCCGGAATATTCTAGGGGCGAGTCTCTGGCCTTGTGTAGAGTAGGATGATTTCACCCCAAATACCCTCCCTTAGAGGAACCACACCCGGCCTAGGCAGTGGGGCAATAGTCCAGGCGGGGGCTGAGGTGTCTCGTGGGTCAGAGAGCTCATGCCCTATACTCATCAGAGGGACCCATTTTTGCTCTGTGACATGGGGAAAGTCACTGACAAAGTGAGGATTTTCTGAGAAGGAGGAGGAGGGTGTCTTTATGTATAGCCTTGGTGGGCTCCCCAGCCAGTGAGCTTGGAACAGGAAGTGAGCGTCATAAACAAGAGGGCCAAAGACAGGCCTTGACAGAGCTCTACCCGACTTCTCTCTGAGTCTAGGTGGAAGTGTACATGGATGTACCCAGGCCTTCCTGTCCCAGGATGGGGTCAGTGAGGCATCTGGTGTGGGCCACTTCTGCAGGGGGTCTTCCTAAACCCCTAGGGGAGGAAAGCCAGGTAGGATGGCTCCAGGGGCAACAAGATAAGCCTGACTTCTCCTCCAAGAGCACCTGGGCTGGGTTGGTGGCTGTGCCATCCCAGGTGAGCCGGACACACAGTGGCTGTGTGACCAGATTCTGGTCAGGAACACATGAGCACCCATATTTCCCTTCTTGGGGCCACTAGAGGCCACGTGGTAATGGGCATGAAGGCAGCCATCTTGGACTATGAGGGGAGGTAAAGCCTAGGTAGGCCCTGGACAGCCTCGCAGAGCTGCCAAGCTCACCAAGGGCACGGGCAAGAAACAGACTTCTGTTTTTGTTAAGTGCCTTCATTTTGGGCCTGTGTCACAGACATCTAATAGTGCCCTGGTCAACAGGGCAACCCAAGAAAATGACTAAAACACAGTGCCCCTTGCAGGTGACCCTCAGCCCATGACAGTGGCAACAGGAGCAGGAGTGGCTTCACTCCTAGGCCACTATGCCACAGTTATGTTGTTCCATTAAGAGAACTATGTAAAGAAATGGGACACTCAGAATGGGAGGATGGGCTAGAGCAGAGGTGGAAGACAGACCTGGACAGAGAGGCTGCCCACTGGGCTGGGGGTGTACTCACAGCCGCCCACCCACAGGTTTATGGAGACCAGAGTATGCAGTGCTGCTCCCTGTGGTGACTGTTCCTGGTGCTGTTTTGTGAAGCCTCTCTCCGTCCTTCTGATAAGGACAAGCACATGTGGAGTGTTGTAAAGACAGACACTATGGCTAAGCACTTCGCAGTTGGCAGGGGCACTCTACCCACTTCACAGATGAGGAAACTTGAGGCCTAGAGAGACTAAGGGCCTGGCTGAGCCCATGTAGGTTGTAGACCACAGAAGCCCAGTAGCCTAGCTGCCTGGCTGTGAGCCTAAGTCCCTGAACTCAGGCTATGGCCCCTCTGAGCCAGGGCACCCCTTGCTGTGACTTTGGAGGCTGAGGTTAGTTTCCAGCCTGCCAGTGGCTCTAAAAGGCTGTGATATAATGTGTGATGCCTAGTACACCTTCCATCCTAATGGTGAGCTCTGAGGCACAGGGGCGCTTGAGAAAACCTTTCTTTTTTTTTAAGTTGAGCCATCCTGCCACCTGTTGGCAGCTCAGCGGCAGCTCAGTTTGGGCTGGGAATCAAACCAGCGACCCTGAGCTCAGAGCTCGCACTCTTGAGTGAGCTCTTAACCAACCGAGCCACTCGGCTGGCCCTTTGGGAAACCTTTCTTGAATGAACAAACAAAAGAGTAAGCAAGTAAGTGAATGAGTAATAGAGTACGTGAATGAGTGAGCAACCACCCAGACCATCCTTTCTCACCCTACGGCCCTATCCCTGAAAGCCACTCACCTCCTCATCTTTGTACCAGGACAGAGACTCAGCCGTCAGCACAAACCAGTACTCCTTGGAGCCACCCTTCATCAAGCTGATGTTATTGATGGTCAGCCAGCCCCTGCGGATCACCTGGGGGAAAGTTTGCAGCTCAGTGAGGGACCCACCGCCCAGCCCGGCCCACCCCCAGCACAGCACCCTGTGCCCTCGCCCCCAGAAAGGCAGGAAGCCAGGGAACCATGACAGAGACACCTCCAGCCCGAAGACAAGACAACCCAACTCCGCCTTGCCCCAAGTACTTCCTGCTGGAAACCTGCATGGAGCGCTTGGGTGGACAGTCACCCATGCAATGAAGCAGCTCCTTTTCTCTTTTTTTCAGGAGCCAATCAGCAGAGGCTCAACTCGCAGCCTAAATTCTGCTGCCTGCTCTGTCAGCTCATCTGCTCAGCTCACCGGGGCAGGAGCTCGATGGGCACAGGGACCTGCTCTGACAACCCCTGCCCCGGCACTCCCTTCCCCACAGGCTCTTTTCAGGGTATAAGGATGTAGGTATATCTATACCCAGAAGGCTGAGGACAAAGGTTTGAGCACAGGGGACCTGTAGGGGATATGCTCTATGCTGGCCTCAAGCCCCATGATCCCACTTTTCTCTGCCTCACATGTTGGGGTTCTGGGCTGACCGACCCCCTGGATGAGGCTTATCAGGCCATAGCTGTTACCTGAGTGAGAGGCAGAACCCAGGCCTGCGTGGGAAACTCACCTGACAGTTAAATGCAAGCAGCCTGGGGGACCATGCTCCCATGTTCCCTGGATCATGGAGGCATGTGTGGGCCAGAGGCCCCCATCACTCTGGGATGGGGACCCCAGGGCAGTGGGAAGCACGTGAAGGCACAGGCAGGGCTGCCCCAGGCCAAGACAGCAACAGACTGGGCCAAGCTACAGAGGGTGGGCTGCATGTGGCTGGACAGCCGGGAAAGGCAGGTGTTGTGAGGGGAAGGAGCACCCTAGATGGGGCTGCAGGGATGCCTCTGGGGCCCACACACCTTCCTAGTGGGTGGGTCTCAGGAGGGGCTTCATCCTGCCTACCCTGACCTGCCCCCACGCCTGTTGAATCTTAAGAAGTGACCAGCCCCTGGCCCTCACCCTTCTGGGACTGAGTGTGGGGCTCTGAACGACAGAGGCCATGAAGGTGGAGGTGGCCACAGAGCACCCGGAGACCGCAGAGAGCACACAGAAGTCCCTGCCCAGGCTGGTGACAGCATGAGATACCACCTAGGAGCTCGTTAAAGCCAAGAGCATGGACGTCTCCACCTCTGAGATGATGAGACATCACTTGAGTGTTGTGGCCACCAGGAAGCAGGCAGTGACCTCTGGCACCTGCCAACCCATGAGCTGCCTGGCGGGCAGAGGCCATCAGCCCCAGCAAGATCATGGAATCCTCCTGGGCATCAGGGTGACCAACTAATCCTGGTTTGCTCAGGATGCTCCAGTTTGGCACTAGAAGTCTCAAATGTTGGGAGCACCCTCAGTGCTGGGCAAAGCAGGAAAGATGGTTACACTGGGGGTAAGGCTGGTCTCCAGACTCAGGCCCAAGGTCATTCTGCACAAGACCCAGGAAGGAGCCCCTGCATCTGGCCACCACACCCAGCCCCAGAGCTTTGTGGCTCTGTTCATGCCTGCTCCTCTACTCCCCGGGTGACATGTGGGGGGCCTTTCCTGCCTTAGTCCAGGCCCACAGAATGAGTACTTCTAACCTTCAGTTTAGTTGCTGACTGACAGCCAGGGGAAGGAAAGAGGCGGGGTGCAGAAACAGGTTTTCAGTGCTCCCCAAATAATTCTTCCCATGGCGAGGCCTTCACATTTCTGGGCCCAATATGTTTTCCAAGAGCAAATGTACCCTGACCACCCCTTGCTGGCCTGGCTTGCCTACATCCATCCTTGGTTAATAGTTGCCACAGCTGGCAGGCAGGGCCCTGGCTGTGCTCTAGGGTATGTGGCAATTTCGGGGGTGGGGGGGAAGGGGGTCATGCCAGGGATGGCACATCTGAGCCTCAGGGCAGGAGGCTGCTTGTCAGGCCTGGAGAAACCTGAGGTCTCTTCTCCCTCAAGCCACCCAAACAGCTACCTTTGTGGGAGACCAACTGGGGTCAGAGACTAAATCCCACCCTGGGATGGTGCAATCTGTGGGTAGACACAGGTGCTGAGTCTAGAGGAAAAAGAGTACTTGGGCCTCCTCATCTAAAAGCCAGATTTGTGTCCAAGTGGACTGGGCTTAGAATGAGGTGGGGAAGGGAGTGGGGTAGGCAGGGGAGACAGAAGAGGCAAGCGGGGCTACCATGCTCCTGGGTGCACAGCAACAAGCATGCCGGGGAGGGTGGAGGGGCCACAGAGACAGCATAAGCAGCAGGCAAGAAGCAACACAGCTAGGGACCACCAGCATGGTGAGCCAGACTCCTCCCAGGTAAGGGTCCCAGCCCCAGTCACCTGGGCAAGGATGGCAACCACAACTAGGAGACTCAAGGACCAGCCACACGTTGTGGCCAGGGGTGTGGATCCAGCAGGAAAAGAATAACTAAGCCTCTCAGGTGAGAGGTGTGGTGAGAAGTAGGCCCCTGGGCTGTTTAGAGGCAGGATATCATTCAAGTTCAAAGGGGATGGGGTGACACATGGGCAAGTGGAACCATGGGCCAAGGGTAATTCATTTATCCTGCCACCGTCCCACCACTCCAGTGCCACCACTCCACCTCACCAAGCTCTGGCCCTTTCTGCATCTTTTGAGAGAATTCTAGGCCCTGGGCATAAGAGAGGCAAAAGCACAGGATCAAATCAGCTACTAGAAAGATCCTTGGGCCTCCAGAAGAGGGCAGCAGTGGGACCAGACCAGTGCCTCAGTGGCTAGCGGGTGGGACAGTATCCTAGAAAGAAGGCCTGTGTTAGGGTTGGAGACCCAGGCCGTGCTTTCTGAGATGGAGAGCTGGGGCTGAAGCCAGCTGCCCAGAGGTGGGCACCTTGAAAAGAGCTCAACTCTCAGACATGTGAAGTGCCTGCTCCCCACCAGGCTGGGCCACACACAGAGAGCAGGTGTAACCTACAACAGGGATGGCAAATGCCACTCATGTGGGGGCCACAACAATCAACAGGTAGGGACTGCCCGGAGTCCTGTGGTGAGAATTTTAGGCTCAGTGGGAAAGGTTGCTAGCATCAACTAGTGATGTCTGCCACAAGCAAAGGATATGGGAAGGGAACAAGAGGAATATAAGAGCTTAATCCATCTTTGTATGTGCCATGGAGGCAGGATAGTGACAGCATCAAGAAGAGAGATCCCTGATCAATTAATCATGTCTGTCATGGGACTGTGTCACATACAAAACTATCACATTGGAAAAAAATTTTTCTGGCCAGTTAGTCACATCTGCCATAGAACGGGGAGTGGTGGCATGCTTAGGAAAGAATGGCAGGATTGATTAGTGGTATCTGCCATGGATGGGCACATGAAAGGGGAGAGGCACAAGGGAAAGAGTGCTGCATCAATTAGTAATGTCTGCCATGAGCACAGGATAGGAGAAATTTCTGCATGGTGATGTCTACACTGGAGATGGAGTGGCAGCAGTGGAAAGTTACAGCAGGACTGGAGCAAAATCTTCCCTGGCCAGGGATGTGAGGGGAGGGAAATGTGGGGTGTTAGCACAGTATTTGCCATCCCTGACCTACAGGAAACCATATCAACATGTCAGGAATGCTCTGGAGCAGTGGGCCTCCCACCAGGGAAGGTTAGTGTCTGTGTGAGTCAGCTTATGCCCAGGGCAACATGACATTGGGCATCAGCCATGGCAGGGGGTTTTAAGGTTAGTTTGATTTTTAGTTGTTTTATTATTTTGTGGGGGAAGGGAATGTTAAGGGGTGGCAGGATCTCCACCACTACTAGATTCTCTAACATTTGCTACCACGCTAAGTGGGTACTTACCAAGATCTCCCCCTTTGAAAATGCAAAGTTAGGATTGTGGATAAATCAAAGAAGAGCAGGCAGAAGAAAAGAGACGTAAGGGACATGAGGGGATGGAGAAAAAGCATGAAAAGCACAAAAATGGGAGAAGAGAAGAGCAGAGGAAAAAACAGCAAAAGAAAAAAAATTACATGCTATTAATTATATTCATGGTGTTAATATTTAATTCATTATCATCTCCTGAAACAAAAAAAGCAACAACATATGTATTACCTACAGCAAGCGCAAAAAAAATCATGCAGTGGTTACACCCTTCTTTTCCAGAGGGCTCTATAATCGTGCAAGATAAACAGCAGAACCCCCACCTCCCCCAACAATGTGGACAAGCAGGGGACATGGGCAGAAATTTTCCAAGATGATGATTTTCTCAAAAAAAAAAAAAAAAAATCTAATACTGACAAATATAAAGCTGTTCCTATTTCACAGGCCTCTGGTTGGGCACAACATCGAGGAAGAAAACCCTGTGTGTGGCTTAGGGTTCCTCCAGGTGTGGGGTCAAAGCACCTCCAGTCTCCTCAGAACTGCTTGTCACAATGCAAGTTCCCATAGGCTCCAAGTCCTTGGGGCTGGTAATCCAATGTGGCTGCAGACACCAGGAGTGATTGGGATGCCCAGAGGGTCAAATTCTAACCATGGCCTTGGATGTTCAGACAGGGCCTTTCAGGTGTACAAAATCTGCCCCCTCGGCCCTGCCAGAGCTTTGGCTCTCAGAATCTGGTCGGGCATACCGCAGGCCAGGTGCCATCACAAGGCTCAGAGGTCCCTCATTGCCCTCCCACCCTTGCCCAAGGGTGGAGCTGTGGGCCCTGGAGGGGTGGCTACCTGGTTGGGAATGGCTCTCTTCTTGTTCAGCTGCGTGCTCCTCTGCTGGGCGCTGAAAGCAAAGCACAGAGAGGCTCGTGTGGGCAAGACGCCAGTGGGGGCAAAGAGCAAGAGGCCCTCATGGCCCGGGTGAGGTTCTCTCCCACATGAGGGGGTCAGTGACCAGTTAAGGGAAGGTCAGAGGGAAGCCACCCTGCACACAAGGAGCTGCTCAAGGGAAAGAGCTCAGGCTCATGGAATGGGGAAACTTATGGAGTTAAACCGAGACTTCTAGGCCCTGATATCAACCACTTCTGAGGGTACCAGCTATTTCCAGCAGTCACTGGGTCCTGGAGCCTCAAAGAGTGGGCATGAGAAGCTGGATTCCCAGGTGGCTGGAAGATAGTCATGGTGGCTTCAGAGTAACCTGAGCCCCAGGGCTGTTTCGGGGTCAAAACCTTCAGGCTTCCTCCCACTTTCAATTCCTAAGCCTGACCCCAGCCCAGGTCCTAAGTGGTTCTGACCTGAGAGATGAGACTGTGGGACAGCTGCTTGCCAATAAAACATCACTCATCTTGGATGGCTCCTGGCCCGAACCAGAGGACAGTCAAGGTGAACAGGGTGTGTTTCTACAAGGTCCCTTATTTGTCTACAGTCCCAGATCTCTTTTCATCTATCGTGTTTCCTTGCTAGTTCATGCCAGGAAATGATGAGTGCAGACCAAGTCCACGTATCTTGTTTGTGGGCACTTACTTATGTCTCTTATCCTACTTTATTTCCTACTTGGACAATCATATCACCATCTGCAAATAACTGACATCTCCTGTTAATAAGACATCATATTTTCTTATCGTATTGCTTTAGCTGGACTTTCAGAACATGAAAAAGCAAACCACTTTATTTCATTCCTTTACTGACTGCATCTGGGGTTTTACCTTAAAAATCAAGCTGGCTGTTGGATATGTTGTGTGTGTGTGTGTGTGTGTGTGTGTGTGCGCGCGCGCGCACAAAGGAAACAGCCTTCTGTTCCCTAATCAGTAAAGTTGAAACATTAAGAATGGAGGTAGAATTTTATTCAATGAGTTTCCTAACAATGAGTGTATTCAATGAGTTTATTATAGGGCTTTTTCTCTGGCCCCTGTTCTCAATGTTTAGAGAGCAATGGGAAAGCAGCCCAGAATATATAAGCAAAGGAAGAAATTTGATCAATGTCTGAAGCAGACAGGACCAAGCTAAGCCACACATGGTGATGGCTGAGTGCTAGAGAGGTCCCAGACATGCTATTTCCTAAGGACTTCCTGGCTCCTTCCTTTTCCTGGCAGCCCACATGTCTGCACCTTTCCCTTGCCTGCACCCAATCAGATATTCCTTACTGCCTTGGGCAGGGGTAAGCCTGAAGGCTTCCCCTTGGTCTGCAGGAGTCTCCTGGTGATGGGCCTGGCCTCTCATTTCCCCCTTACATACGTCTCTCTATGCTCCTGTTCCTCAGCTTTCCTTCCCTGTCTTATAACACTTTCTTAGGGTCTCCAGCCTGTCACGACTTCCTCAGGAAGGTCTCTCCAGGACTAGTCCTTTGTGCCCGTTTCCCACAACCCCTCACCTACTCTCCTTTCCAACTCTCATCGTCCTGTGACAATTTGCTCAATGACAATGTGTCCACAAACTATGGGCTCTGAAGGGGCAGGCCTATGCTTGGCTTATTCACTGTGCTAGGCCAAAGGCCCTGAGACAGCACTTTATGGCTGTTCAGTGGGCCCCTAGGATATCCCACCCAGGGCTGGGGCCCTGGCTGATACCTGGACCCCACCCACAGCCATTCACACACCAGGGAAAAGGCACACACAGCAGGCAATACCCACCAGGTCACCAGCTGCTCAGTATAGTAACAGCTGGGGGAGGTGGGAAGGCCCAGGAATCCAGAGGAAAGAGTGGAGTGGTCAAAGGAAAAACAGGAGAGATTGTGAGAAGGAACTGTGGATGAAGTGTGAGAAGCAGAGACATCAAGGTGAGGAAAACAGCAGCAAACCGAAGACGGGGGACCAGCGTTTTCAGCCCACACACATCTGGCTGCTGGGGGACAGGAGCAGGAGGGGCTGCTCCTCAGGTTCTGAGAACCCCGCCTGAGGGGTGGTCCATGGCCAGGGCCCCTCAGCTCACCTCCAGTAGGGACAGCCCAGCTGGGGCCCCAAGCTTCTGATCATGCCCTCATTCATTCAATCAATCATTCACTCATTCCACTCACCTATCCTGTGCTCAGCACAGAACAGCTGCTCAATCAACTGCACTGAGTGCACTGATGAATGTTCTACCTGGGTAACTACTTAGCCTAACAGAGAGACCCCTGACAGGAAGACCCTCTTGCCCCAGCCTGCTAACTCAAGACTGGGCTCTGGCAGCAGGTCCCTCCTCAAAGAAGCCTCCCTGCAGTCCCCAGGCCGTGCCAGAGGGCCACCCTCTGGACTCCCATGGACCCTACACAGCCCCATCCTGTCACTGACCACACCGTATCTTTACTGCCCATGTGCACGTCCTTCCCCAGCACAAGACTTTACTTTAAGGGTGCTGTCACATAGGGCCTGGCACGAAGAAGGCACACCAGCAATACTTGCTAAGTGATACAAGGGAGTTGGCTACTAATGGTCTGTTATTTTATTGGGCTCAGGCAAGAAGACCTTTGTGAACTACAAGAACAATCCACATTGCACCCAAGCTCGCTGAGTGGGGCCCAGGAGCTGATGGAATAATTGGGTGATGCCTGAGACCACCAGCACTTACATCTACATCCAGCTAAAATCAGAGCTCCCTGCTCTAGCCCCTTATCCAGGTTCCAGGAAAGGTTCTGGTTGAAAACCTACACTGTATGAATAGATGCCATGGAGATCCTGGGCAGCCCTGACTCCGTGAGACACTCTGTGAAAGGGCCGAGTGAGGATGGGGAATCTAGGAAAGCTGCACCAGCATCTATGAAAGGCTCTGAGAAGTCCCGCAGGAAAGGAAGCACTGGACACTGGCTAGCCTCATCCTTCTCTAATGAGTGTGACCCCAGGACTGCCTTTCCTTCCTTAAACTAACCACAGGGTGCCCCATAGGAGGTGCACTGGGAACACTGGGGATGGGGCCGCTACTAGCCCAGGCAAGCTTCCCGATCCTCTCACTCCAGGACCCTGATAGAGAGACCCTTGTGCTCCAGCCCACTGAGGGAATCCCAACTCGACTGTCTGAGAGCAGACATCGGTGCCAACCCCCAGCCGCTCTCCTGAAAAGTACATACTTGGCAAATCCAATGAAGTCCTCGTGGTTTGTATTGATGTAGGACTGCTCGATGTCAATGAGAAGAAGAATCTGAGGGAAAGAAGGGATCACTGTAAGTACAGATGGTCCCTGACTTACAATGGTTTGATTTACGACTTTACAATGGTGCGAAACCAATACACATATAGTAGAAACCGTATTTCACATTCTGAATTCTGATCTTTTCGCAGGCTAGCGAAATGCAGTACAATACTTTCCTGTGATGCTGGGCAGCGGCAGTGAGCCGCAGCTCCCAGTCAGCTCTAGCACGAGGGTAAATAGCCAATACTCTGCAGTGTATTCTTTGTGTCAGATGACTTTGCTTAAGTGTAGGCTAATGTAAGTATTTGAGCACATTTACAGCAGGCTAGACTAAGCTATGATGTTTGGTAGGTTAGGTGTTAAATGCATTTTCAACCTACAATATTTTCAACTTACAATGGATTTATCAGGACCTAACTCCCTTCTAAGTTGAGCACAACAGCTAGAGCACTTCTTGTACCAGCCAGCAGGGGGAGCCCATAACCACACTGCTTTCCAGATGGAATAACAAGGGCAACTCATACATATTGGAAAATGGGACATGGGTGCTTCCAGATGACAGGGCCTCACAAGTAATATTGGGCCAACAGAGCAGAGCAAGGCAGTCCAGCATGGTGGTCATGGGCACAGCCTCTGGGCTGACCACCTGGGCAGCAGGCTTGGCTCAGCCACTGCTTGGCTGTGTGATCCTGAGCCTCATGTTACCAAGCTATGGAATGGGGAGACAAGAGCCCGCTGCAAAGGGTTAAATAATTCACAATATGTAAAGTCTTAGCTAGCACTTAGCATTTCCTAAGTGCTGCATTTAGACAGCAAAGATAATGTGGCCAGGTAAGAACATTAAAATGAACACACACACATAAATACAGGCACTCACAAGCCAGTCAGATGGCATCTCAGATAAGGGGCAGGCGCTTAAACAGTACTCTGGCCCTTCCTGTGACCTCACTGTGGCTTCAAGCCCTCAAGCATAAAACGGACGGGGCACTAGGTCAGACCTTGTGGGGTTGCTGGAAAATACTGGCGTGTTCTCTCCGTAGGATCCACTGTCACTGGCTTTATAAAACCTGAACCCTGTCGCCCTGGGGCCCATGGATGGAGCCTGGCAGTGTTGACAGTGGGGCAACCAGGAGCTGTGATGTGTACGGAAGGGACAGCAGCATCCTTGCCAAAAGTGACAACAAAACGAATTGGAATCGCTCAAGCTTTTGATCCAGCTTCCAGGCTACAGAAGCTACCAAGAGATAGGGCACAGGTTGACTGGGGGAATTCCCTGAAGGCCAAATGAGCCAGTTTCTTCTCTATCAATGTCAAGGGAAGAGGAACCATTCTAAACAAGGTGATATCACAACCGAATATTACACGTCAGCTTGTTTCGGTTCTGGTTTGAACAAACAGCTGCAGAGGCCAATGGGTTCTGGAAAGTGACTCAGAACAGGTGTTGGGCTGTATGAAAACAGAATTAAGGCCCTTGGTTGCATTCAGCAGGGGACATGTGAGACTCATGCTGTGACTACGTGGAGGAGTCCAACTCTCTACCTTTCTTCACAAAAAAATTAAAACACATAAAACACCCTAATGTCCTCTGGCAGGCAAGTAGATAAACAAGCTATGGTCCACACATTCAACAATCAAAAGCAACAAACTTCGATAAACCACAAACAGGGATGAATCCTGAATACATACATCATGCTGAGAGAAGGAAGTCAGAATCAAAGGGATACATACTGGAAGAGACCATTCACAGAACATTCTGGAAAAGGCAAAACCATAGGGATGGAGGCAGCCAAGTGGTTGCCAGGGGCTGAGGGGAGGGGCGAGGTTGCCAACAAAGACGCAAAGGATGAGAATTTAGGGGGGTGGTAATGACAGAACCATTCTATAATCTTGACTGAGGTGGGGTTACTGCATGCATTGGTCAAAACTCAAAGAACTGTACACTCAAGATTTACTGCAAATATATTATACCTGAAAATTAAGACAAAAAGCCAATACCTGATCCTTGGTTCTCCCCTCCCGTTCCCGGATGTAAGTGGTGACAATTCGTTCTGTCTCCTCTCTCAACCGGGGGTAGGAGCTGAGCTGGGGGGAAAGCAGAGTGGCAGCGTTGGCTGGGTCCTCATGGCAAGGGGAGCAACATGAACCACACCAAAAACACAGGGAAAGGTGGGTGACATGAGGTGGGCCCACCGAGTCCCCACCCCACTCCTGTCTCATAGCCACTCCAGCTGGGAGACCAGGGGGCAATGGGGAGTCAGTGGGCCGGAAAGAGCAACAGGGTGTTCACACACAAGCAGAGAGGCTTTTTGAGAACGTGATTTGGAGGTGAAAAGTGGCAGAGAAAGTGGGTGACAGCCAACCCCCTCCCGCCTAGCACTTAGTGAGAGCAAGGACACTGAGTGTAATTAAAGCCGCCAGGTGACTGGGACGAGTGCTCTTGCTGAGCTTGTGAGTGCGTAGTGCTTGTTCTAGGATGGTGGGTCAGCATCTGGGCCATCAACCTCGGAGGGACCCCCTTGCAGAGAACTGTTTCCCATCTTTGGAATCCACTCCTCCCAACACCCCGAGAGCCTCAGCCTTTATAGCAGTAACAAACCAAACACATGGGGAGCCCACCTTCTACAGTTTGGGTTAAGTCCACAAGTTGGGGAAAATTGAGTGGATGGTCAAAAACTCATAGAAAACCTACACATTGCAATATTTCACCCCTTTGGTGATAGTTCAGAAACACCCTTTCCTTAAGGGTTCCAGGAACCGGCACTGACTCTTATCCCCACTGCCTCCTTAGTAAATGCATACGGCAACATCAAAGGCCTCCCAAGCCCCTTCAGCAGTCCAATCTGCAAAGGTGGGCACACAAGGAATGCATCTCCCGTTTTGGTTTTGTCTGCCGATGCAAAGTTGAGATGATACTTAGTGTCAAGGGGCCCACAGAGGGGGGTTCCTGCCGAGGCAGTCTCCCAGATGCATGGGTTAAGACTAACAACAAAGGGAGAAGATGGGAGACAAATGCATAGGTGATAATAACAAAACCTTCTGTTACCTTCTCGGCACACTTTTTAATGACCGTGGCCAGTTCTGAGACCACGAGATCAACACACTTCAAACTTGGCTCTTTGAGTTTTACAATCTGTTTTTTCACAATGGCTTCAAAGGCCATGTCGGGGGTGAAGAGCCCCGTCCTGGGTCATGCGGAAGGTGGGACCAAGTAGAAAGACACCCAGACACAGTGCAGGCCACACACCCGGGACGGGAGACAGAGAGAGAGAAACGAGAGTCAGCTGGTTAGTGACATGCATAGAAGAGCCTGGGCCCGCATTTGCCCCAGAAGCTGCTTCGGATCAAAGAGGCGTCCTGGGTCCGAGGGGTGGTATGGGGTTTAATTATAGAAGTGCTTTTTCGGTGTCATCATACAGATGGCTAAGGGTGTGTGGATGCCTTAAGTTTTCATATCTGTGACAACAGGCTTCAGGATGATAATCTCCGACCCATCTGTGTTTCTTTCCCCTCCCTTTTTCAGTCGAAGAAGCTTAAGAAGCAAATGTGGGCTTTTCCAGACTGAGAACAGAAGGCTCAAGCAGAAATCCCCTGCCTGGAAGGCCGACCCAGAGCTCTACGGCCATCGTGGACGTGCAAGCACAAACCGCCCACCGGGAAGCGCTTCAGCTGCTTAGCCAAAGCGTGCTGCCCTGGGAACCAGGCCCTCGGGGGACCCAGCTCATCCTGCCTGGTGGAGGCAGTGGCCTGTGAACACGGCACACAGGCACTTGTGACCTAGTGGATCTGAGGACAGGCTGCCTGAGGTGACAGCAATGCTCCTAGAGGGAGCAGGGGAATTGGCAGAGGCAGTCAGGAGCCATGCCCACGTTAGACGTGAGCACTTATTAAGCTACTGGTCTTCGGGCCTTTCTTGGCACCTCAGAGACAGAGAAGTGGTAGGCTCTAGGGAAGCCTGAGGGCTCTAGGCATTTGTCAAGAACGGGTGACCACTAGGGAGGTTCAGAGAGCTTGGCCTCCAGCAGCTGACGCAGGGTCCCTCTCTGCTTCCCAGATGGCAGCAAAGCAATAGCCCAATGACACCCCCAATTCCATCAGACACATGCTAGGCTTGGTATCAGGGTCCCAGGGAACCCTACCCACCAATATGGCCAGTTATGGAGGCCTGGCACCCTCCCCCACAGTTGCATCCAGGGTGACACGCCCCCCACTCCAGCCTCTGGCAAGAGGCCCTGTTCTTGGAAACCAAGGAAATATGGGGGTGAAGCAGCACTGGGAGTCTGATACCAAAGCCCCGAACCCCAGTTTCCACACGGCCAGGAGTCCCCTGCCAAGGGGCCGATACCTTACTGGTACACTGCCTAACTGTATTGATTAGCTCCTGGATAACCAGGTCGACACATTTCAGACAGGGCTCTTTCAGCTTGACGACCTGCTTTTTCACAATGGCCTCGAATGCCAAGTCCGGGGTGAAGAGCCCGGTCCTAAAACCATCCGAACCCGGGGGGCAAGGAAGATAAGTCAGAGAGAAACAAAGCATGGTCAGCAATTTCACAGACACGGGTCAGGTTCCCGATGAAGAACCAAGGTCATGGCAAATTGGACGCCTGCGTCCACTACCTGGAAACCCCCAGAGTAACCTGAGGACTCCGTGGTGATATGAGACTGGCCAACTGAAGTGATTACTTTTGTAGGAATACGAGGGGATGCAGGAGGCTCACATGGGACAAATGTTGGGTTCCTGTAATCATGACTCAGATCTGGCTCCCCATCCCCAACTCTTAGGACAAATATGAAGTGAGCTTTCTTGGCTGATCAT
The DNA here is from genome assembly GCA_033961575.1 of Aselliscus stoliczkanus. Taxonomy (NCBI): domain Eukaryota; kingdom Metazoa; phylum Chordata; class Mammalia; order Chiroptera; family Hipposideridae; genus Aselliscus; species Aselliscus stoliczkanus. Next base: position 8,896,237 of record CM066735.1, on the reverse strand, counting down.
GGTAACTAGGGCTCATGCCAAATGGCTGGGCGGTTTAACCAATGTTTAATTCAAGGGCAGCAGACAGTCCAGTGGCCCATGACAGACTCACAAGGACTAAGCATACCCACCTTTGAGTGCTCCTGGAGACCCACAAGAACTTACAGCTACTGAAAACCACCACCCAGGAACCCTGTCAAGGCCTCACAGTCAGAGCACCCAGAGGTTTGGGGGAACCAACTGGCTGGAGGGTGGCATGGCGGAGGTGAAGAAACAATGGCAACTCTCCCTGTGGAACTTGCCTGACTCCATGAATGTTCTTAATAGCATAGCTGATCTCCCGTCTTAAATCCTTCTCATCGAACTCCATCTGAGAAGAGAAACCAAACACATGCAAGGACGTACTGGGGGCATCCCAACTAATGTGAGTTTGGGGAATGCCATCTCCCACGTACATCTGCATTCACATGGAAGAATACTAAAACTGGTCAATGCTTTTAAAAATATTAAAAACCCAGTATCAGCAAGAATTTTGTGAAACTAACACTCTTGTTCTTTTAGAGGAATCAATTCATATAAACTTTCTTATGAGCTACTTGCAGTACAAATCAAGAACCTCCAAAAATATACCTATATGGTCACTTGGTAAATTTTAATGCTCTAGAAACTTATCTTGAGGAATTAATCATTAGTTCCAGTCACAAAACTATTCATAACTGCTGAAAAATATGAAAATAGGTTAAATGTCCAAAAATGAGAGGCTGGTTAAATGCACGATGGGACATCAACAAAATAAAGTCCTGTTTTGTCACTGACAATGCATGAAATGTTAATAACTAGTTTCAAAAGATGGCCACCACACAAAAACATCTGGGTACAAAAAGACACAGAATTAAAAACAATACACAGAGGGTGCCAAAAAATGTATACACATTTTAAGAAAGGAAAAAAACTGTATTAAAATTGTAGTACTCAGGGACTGGCCGAGTGGTACGGTGGTTAAGCACTGGCTTGGGAAGCCAACGGCCCTGGTTTGAGTCCCACATATGAGGGCCAGTGACACTGCTCTCCAAAAAAAAAAAAAAAAAAAAAAAAAAATTGTAGTACTCAGGGTGACCAGTTAGCTCAGTTGGTTAGAGCATTGTGCTAATAACACCAAGGTTGACGGTTTGATCCCCATATGGGCCACTGTGAGCTATGCCCTCCTTTAAAAAAAAAAAAAAAAACATTAAAAAAAAAAAGTAATATTCAATATATGCCAGTAACAATAGATGACTACAAGTCACATTTGACTTCTGGAATTACAAGAGGTGCTCAAAGTGGTTACCATCAGTGTAATTTTAATACAATTTTTTCATTTCTTAAAATGTGTGCACATTTTTTTTTAAATTTATTGGGGAACAGTGTGTTTTTTCCAGGACCCATCAACTCCAGGTCAAGTTATTGTTTTCAATCTAGTTGTGGAGGGCGCAGCTCACTGGCCCACATGGGAATCAAACCGGCAACGTTGGCACTAAGAGCCTGTGCTCTAATCACCTGAGCTAACCGGCAGCCCCAACATTTCTTTGGATACCCTCTGTGTATGTGCACATAGCATGAATGAATATACGTGCTGGCTTTGTGTGTGAGGGTGGTGGGGTGGGGGGAGCTTATCATTTGCATAGAAATAATTCTGGATGCTAATTAGTATTTAGGTGCTAATAGTTGTTTGTGGGTGTTAGGATTATGAGAGTTTTTCTCCTTTTAGCTTTTGATCTTTAATTGAAAAGAACTTCACTGGTTTTGATAAAAACGATGTGTGGTCTCAATAAAAAGTAAAACTTCAAGCAAATTTTTAAAAAAATTTCAAATCCCAGCATCAAGAACTGTAAGAACATCCTTGCAGATCTATGCAAAGACACACATCTGGACACTCATGTGCAATTGCATATGGAAGGATATTTAATATTATCTATGCATTCCATTGCACATGCTGGCTCCATAAGCTGCTTTTTCTTTTTTTTTCTCTTTAACATGTTAGGGACATTTTCTCATGTGAAATCACCTCTATTTTCTATGTATTTTGCAAAGAACATGTACTGGTTTTTGTCAGAGGAAAAAAATGGAACATTTTCTATAGCTCTGCTGGAAATCTGTAAGCTGCCTGTTCAGGGAAGGAAGCCCGAAGGGGACGGCTCCCCCAGGCCACTCTGCTCTCAGCAGGCTCAGACCTGGAGGCAGGAGCTCAAAACATCAAGCCCTGGGAGGAGGCTGAGCTTGAGGCGGAGCAGGAGGGTGCCTGGCCAGAGACAAGAGGACCCAGCCGCTCTACCTTCACAAGCTCAAAAGGAAACCGCTCGTGGAAGATGCGATTGATTCGGGCACCCCCAGAGAGCTCCAGCGTGTCCACTTGGTCTCCAGAGCCCTCGATCCTCTTTTCAAAGTCCACCCCAAACTGCTGGACCATCCTACAAGGAAAAAGAAAACCTGAATGTCAAAGCAGAGGTTTTGACACAGTTCCAATATTATGTCCCTAGTTAAGCTGACTTACCTCTTTTCACTTTTTAGCAGCAAAACGTACATGCAGGTCAAAACAAATAAACAAAATTCAGGAGCTATAGGTGGCAAGCATTCACTACATGCCAGGCCTACTCTGTAGTCCTGCTATGATTATTCACTCATTGAATTGAGTGAATTCAGTTACTACTCCCACTTTGCAGATGACAAGAGTGAGGTACAGGGGTCAGAGCTTGCAACCCTCACCTCTGCCCTGATACAACAGGAGTATGGTGTGAAAAGGTAGTCTCTCCACACAATTCAGGGGCCTTCCACTGGTTCCCCCCGCCCCCTGCCCCCGCAGCCTGTGTGGGGTGGTACATCACCACTATGGGCTGTGAGGCCTTGGACGGGTGCCCTTGCCCACTGAACTTTAGTTTCCTAATCTGTACAGTAGGTTAATTGTTACAGCACCTCCACACAGGGTCATTGTGAGGATTCAAGGAGTTTCTAGATTTCATCAACTCTAAGAAGTCATCGACCCTAAAATGCACCATCAGTCAATGCACCCACAAAAAAGAAAAAATGCTGCCAATTGATGGTAATTCACCTAAAACTTCGAAATTCAGAGTAGAATTTTTGCATTTTTTGGAAGTGCTCATATAATTGACAAGATGTGATAATACCATGTGTGGCCCTTTAGAACTCAGACCTTAAAACGTGTCTCTAAGTGTCACCAAGTAGTACTCTGATGATGTGAGCACTACAGAAGAACTAAGGTCTTTATTAGTATCTTGGTTTTCTTTAGCACCTCTAGTTGGTCCCCTCAAGTCCCTTGTACTGTCTGCCTTAATCATTTCCTTACTACTGCCCTGTGAATTCTTGATCTACTCAAGTACAGGCATACCTCGGAGATATTGCAGGTTTGGTTCCAGTCCAGTGCAATAAAGCGAGTGTCGCAACAAAGCGAGTCACACAAATTTTTTGGTTTCCCAGAGCATGTTTTATCTTTACAATACACTGCAGTCTATTAAATGTCCAAAGCATTATGTCTAAAAAACAATGTAGATGCCTAAATTAAAAAACAATTAGATACCTTTATTGTTAAAATGTGCTAACCATCATCTGAGTCTGTTGGAAAAATGGCACCGATAGATTTTCATGATAGAGGAGGGTTGCCATAAACCAAGTTGTAAAAAACTCAGTATCTGCAAAGCTCAAGGTGTGCCTGTATTGTGTGGGGTTTCCCCAAAGGGGAGCTGCTTCAGTGGGAACCAGCCCCATGGGACTGCAGCATGGAGCCCACAAGCTTTAGCCGAGAGAAACCTAGGTCTTACGAGCAAATACAGGAGATATCAGTGCATTGTTGGGGGGGCCAGGCCAGGCACATATGAGGACTAATTTCCCAGGGGTCCTGGAGTACAAGCCACGCTCACAGAGCGTATATCCCCCAAACTCATGTTGATGTCCTAACCTCCAGTACCTCTGAATGTGACCTCATTTGGAAACAGAGTCATTGTGATGTAATTCGTTAAGATGAGGTCATATTAGAGTGTGACCCTAGGCCAATGTGACTGGTGTCTTTAGAAAACAGGGAAATTTGGATGCACCCAGGGAAAAGCCATGTGAAGATAAAGACAGAGATTGGGAACACCCAACGCTGGCGCAAACCACCAGAAGCCCCCAGAAGGAACCAACCCTGTTGACACCTTGATCTCACGCTTTTGGTACACGACAACAAATTTCTATTGCTCATGGTGTTTTACCATAGCAGCCAAAAAGAACGAATGCTGCAATGTCCAGGGCATGTGAGATATCAACAGATGACCAGCGATCACCAGAGACGAGAGGTCCCGAGTGTATAGCCACAACTGCATGTCTAGGGAACAGGCATTCCTGTTTCTAGTTCTAGGGGAGAGATCTAGATGCAAAGCAGAAAAGCTGAGGAAGGACAGCGGGCTTGAGAGATGTCCCCAGCCCCTCTGCCTGTGGAAAGAACCTGCAGGGTCTTTCAAATGATCTGCATTCTAGTCACAGCTGGTAGGTAAAGGAGGAGGTTGTACAACTTCATTCCCTGACCCGCAGCAATAACCAAGCTGAGCTGTGCTGGCGGGGAGGAAGCCAGATCCAAAACAATGCATCATAAGGATGGTGATAAAAGTAGAAACGGGGCCAGCCGAGTGGCGTATTGGTGAAGAGTTGGTTTGGGACGCCAGTTCTGAGCAGTAGGGCCCTGGTTTGGATCCTACATTAGGGCCAGTGACACTGGTGAACAGCTAAGATGGTGAACAACAGCTCCACCTGGAGCTGGGCTGCTGTGAGTCGCTGGCAGCGGTGTAGACTGCAGTGGGGCCGGCTGGCAGCTGGCATGCGCTTTTGTGAGTTGTCATGAGCCACCGTGAGCAGCTGTCCCATGACCGGAGAGTGATTACCTCAGCCGAGAAGAGTGCAATGATCACAATACCAACATGGGCCAGTGAAGCAATGTCCTCAACTAGACTGAAGAAAAAAAGGACAGCAACTTGTCTGTTCCCCTTCCCCGATTTCCCAATAAAATCTTTAAAAAAAAAAATGTGGAAAGTTAGCTTTTCCGTCCCTGGCTTCCTGTGGGCCACACACTGCATGTGCTTGTGCATGACCTGTGGACCTACAGGCATGGTCGCCGGGAACACCTCTCTGCAGACGGTGTAAGTGACACATTCAAACTTAAGTGCTCCTCGACCCCGCAACCCCTCTCAGGAGTCCACCCTGCAAAAATCCTCCCATGTACGTTCAACGATGAATTTGAGAAGCATCTGTTGATGCAAAAAATACCCAAATGTCCCTCAGGGGTGTCAGGTCACAGGAATAACCTGTGGGATAGGCCAGGCGGCCACAAGAAATGGGAGGCTCTCCATGATGCTTCCGTCATTTGTTCTTTTCTCTTAATGAAAAATTTTTTTTTTTTTTTTTGAGGGCAATGTCACTGGCACTCATATGTGGGACCCGAACCGAGGCTGCTGGCTTCCCAAACCAGCTCTTCACCACCACGCCACTTGGCCAGCCCCGTCATTTGTTCTTATTCTGTTGTAAAACAACAACCTAAAGATGGGAACCAGCATGCAGAGGAGGAGAGTTTTTTGGCCTTTTTGCATCACTTTTATAATAAAGGCTGGGAAGAAAGTTATGCAACAAGCCATTTAAAGGGACAACCACCAGTGGAAAAAGAAGGACCAAGGGCTTGTGCTTGTCTGTGTGGCCTGCAGGAGCTAGGACCCATGGAGAAGACGCTGAAGAAGAAGGGCCCAGCCCTCCTGGGGGGCTGCAGATGACAGTAGTGCTCCTCTGTGATGTGCAAATTACCTGCAGGGCACTAGTGAAAAATGACAATTAACGTGCTAAATGCTGAAGGATGGGCACTATCTGTAGATGGCATCTCCTGGCCCAGTCCTACCGAGGGCTTCTTGAGCAGCACCGAGCAGTATTTTCACAAGTTCCCCCAATGGCCATGAAAGGTAATAGCTGCTGCTGTCATTTTAGGGGCAAGGAAAGTAAGGCTCAGAGAGACATAGTCACCTGGCAGTGGTCGCCCAGCAGGCCCAGGCTTACCCACAGGCCATAGTCTCTGCAGCACATGGCCTCTAAATTTTCTCTTAAAGTCTACAAAGGACCAGCATTTGCTCTGTAGAAAGCTTTGCAGAATGCAGTTAAAATGATCTGAGCATAAAAGCATTCTCACCCCATTCCAACCACCATGCATTGCCATGTAGCCAAGAGGGTAGGGAACGTCAGGCCTACCAAGGCCACAGGGCAGTATCCCTCTGGTGTGCCTGTGGGAGGAGTCTCATGCATGGAACCATCTGCCATATGAGCTGCCAGGGAGTTTCCAGAACCCACTCTAGCCAAGCCCTTCCAGCACTCAGGGTCCCCAGCAGGGCAGAAACCAAAAGTTCTGGGGCAAGAGGGGCTCCAAGTGAGAACCTAGGTTTGTGGGGCATACCCACTCCCCAGCCTCAGAGTTACACAGCTGCGAGTCCCTATGACTCTGATCTAGACTCAGAGTCAGGATAAGGATTCCGAGACCAAACAGAAGCAGCTAACACAGGGTCCAGCTCCAGCCATCCTGCCCCCCATATATGTCCTCTTGCAGCAGCTCAGATGGGCTCCTGTAAGCACCTAAGGGACGCCATGCCCATCCTCTGCTCAGAAGCCTCCATGGCTCCCACCTCACTCAGAGCAAAAGCCTAAGTCCTCCCTGGTCCACAAGGCCTTACACACTCTGCCCTGACCTCCCTGCCCCCCCCCCACCTCTTCCCAACTCTCCCTCATTCACTATGCTCCAGCCCTATGGCCATCCTCCAACATGCTGGACACAGTCCTGCCTCAGGGCCTTTGCACTGGCCAAGCCCCATCCCCCAGGACTCTACGTGGCTCCCTCCCTCACTTCTTTAGGTTTTTGCCTCAGTCTCACTGTCAGAGAGCTCTTCTTGACCACTTTATTTTCAATGGCACAACATGCCCACCTGGCACCCTTTAGCCCCTTCTCCACTTTAATATTTTGTCATTTCGCACACTATACATTTTCTTATTTACTTATTTTCTGTCTCATCCCTCCCCTTCCCCTTTCTGAGCAAATAGGGCAGGAATAGGCATCTGCCCTGGTCACTGCAGGGACCCCAGTGCTCAGGACAGGGCCAGACACACAGGAGGCACTTGGAAAATGTTTGAGTTAATAGGTGGATAAATGAGGCTTGGTGCCCAGCTCAGACTGGGACCCTGTGATTGAGTGGGGGCCCCGGTGAGCCAGGCTGGGGGATTGGGGGACACGTACTGTAGCAGGGCTTTGGTTTTGCGCGTGGGGTCATCAGGCCGGAAGTTCTTGTACTCCTCCACCTCCTTTTCCAGAGACAGTAGCTGGCTCTGCAACTTGCTGCGCAAGGTTGGCAGGGACTCCCGGATGTGGTTAGTCAGTTGCTGTGGGAAAGAAGTCAAAGGTCAGCTGTCAGTGTAGTTATGAGGAAGGGGCAGGCCAGCTCTGCCCGCCGAGGGCCATGCCACGATGCCCCTGAGCCCAGCACACCCCTCGCAGCCTCAAGAGAAAGCTGGAGCCTCAAGAGAACATCCAGCTGGCGTCACACTTGTGCACGGGGCAGGGAGAGGCAGCACAGGGCTGCCCATAGCAGTGAGACACTGCACACAGCCCAAGGGGTCTTTGTAGCACAGATCAGTCAGCGTGCCCACACCATGGAGTACACGCAACTGCGTGCAAGGACTAGGCAAGGCGACATGTGTGCTGACCCAGAACAGCCTCCCACAAGTGCCGCTCAGTGAAAAGCCCAGGAGGCCACTGCAGGACCATGAACAGATGGACCAACAGACAGGCCACAGTCCATATGGACTGCAGGACATCAGGTGGATGTGCAGACATGGGGATGGGCCCTACAAACTAAGTCGGACACAGCTCCCCAAAAAAGGTATGGAACATATGCATGAAGTGCTCCCTTCTGGGAAAGAGAGTAAGAACATGTTTTTATTTGCAGGGACAGAGAGAAGGAAGTGTCACAGGAAACAAATGCAGAAGGAAAGGGCAAAATGGAGCCGGCGGGGCAGGAAAGAGACCTTTCGCCACAGCCCCCTTTCCTCCACTACTCTCTCTGCTTTTGCATCAAGTGGTTGTGTTCATTAGTCACACATTTTAAAAGGCACTGCAGGGCCGGCAGAGTGGTGCAGTGGTTAAGTGGCACGCTTGGGAAGCCAGCGGCCCTGGTTTGGGTCCCATATATGAGGATACGAGGGCCAGTGACACTGCCCTCCGGGGGGGGGGGGAGGCACTGCAGAAAAGATCAGGGAATGAGTCAAGGAGTGTCGTTAGAGCAAAACCCAGATACAGAGCAGTGGGCAAATACCTTACTGCTCTGCTCAGGTGGGAAAGAATGGTCGGAAAAAGGAAGGGGGCCATACAGACACATCGGCCCTCCAGGCACTGAATGTCTCTAAAAGGAAGCCCAGGAAATGATGCCACTGGCAGCCTCTGGGGAAGGGACCCGTCATGGAATGGGAGGAAGTGGGACATTCACTAAATTTGAGCCGTATGCATATCTTTTTTTTTTTTTTTTTTGAGGGCAGTGTCACTGGCCCTCATATGTGGGACCCGAACCAGGGCCGCTGGCTTCCCAAACCAGCGCTTAACCACTGCACCACTCGGCCGGCCCTATAACTCTTTTTTTTAAAATTAGTATGGAGGGGGCGGAGAGAGAAAAGGGAGAAAAGAAGGAAAGAAGAGGGCAGGGGAAGTGAGGGGGAGAAGGGAAGGAAGGGCAAAATAAAAGCCATAAAATCAGGTAACACCCCAAAAGTGAAAACCTGCACTTTGTTACCATCGGACTTGCAATAGAAAAGAAATTACAAAGTGTCCATGAAGCTTGACATAAGGCTGAAGGAGCATGGTACCCTGTGGTATGAATCTGGGCTACCCCAAAGTCCTCTGTGACCAGTGGCGCCCGCAGGGTCCCCTCTGAGGGAGCTGAAGATCTCAAGGTCAGGAGCTATGCTACATGCTCTGCAGACCACACTGGTCTCCAACAACAACCTAGAGCATTTTAGCAACTCCATGTAACTCCTGGGAAAACGGAGGGAAGAACAACTGCTCCAGAAAGCACCTGATATGGAGCCAGGCCCCCAGGAGGCCAGCTCAGCTGTGGGATCGCAGAGAAGGCTCCAGCGCCTGCAGGGGACTTTACTTTCAGGGTAGTTTTACTTCCCGTCCCATTCCTCCACCCCTCTGCCCAGGCTGACCCACTTCCTTTCCTGGAGGGCGGCTCCCACTAGACACTTCCTTCCTTCTTTGCTCCCCTAAGCCACAGTCTCTGCCTTCCTGCTCTGTGCCCACTCTCTTCCTGGCTTCCATCACTACCGAACACTTGATCAAGCATTTATCTGGTGACTTGTTCCAAGTCTGTCCCCACATTAGAAATCGGCCTTCCCAGAGGACAGGGCTCTGCTCTCATGTTGCCACTGTGTCCCCATGGTGTACGTGAAGGAATGACTCGGAATGTAGCTCTGAGGCCCTGCCGCCATCTGGGAAGCTGCCATAAAGTATCAAGGAGGGAATGTCTAGCAACTCCAGATGGGCAAATCAGGACAGCACTTAAGGACAAGCACTGCCTGTTACAGTGTGGCTACATAATCCCCCATCAGGGGCTTCAAGTAAATCAGCACATATGCAAAATGATACTATTAACAGCTTCCTTTCATTGACTAGAAGATGAGAAGCCATCCCATTGGCCTCCAAAGTGTGACTGGTTAAACAGATTAGGGCCCATCTGCTTAGGAAATACTACACAGCCACCAGATAGAGGAGGGCTCTTTTCTGCATGAACAAAGCTCCAGGAGAAACTGCTGAGTAAAAAAAAGCAAGGGTGGCATCCATGACTGTGTCATCATTTATGGTAGGAATGTGATTCGAGAAAGTCCTTTTTGCTTTTATGGACAGATTTTAAACAGTATTAATAGTGGTGCCCTGTGTGTTGGAGGGAGGCGCTTCTTCACTGTACACTTTTTATACTGGTTTTGTTTAAGAACCCTGTGAATATACACACACACACACACACACACACACACACAAAAAAAAAAGTGATAGAAAAACAATGAAATACTGGAATTGATGGCATTTGGTACGGCCTGCATTTCACGCAGTGTATGCACTGAGCACTTAGCAGATGCCAGCCCTCGGGGGCGTGAATGGTGATGATTCCTGACTGATGGATAAGGGAGTAGGGCTTGGAGAAGCTGGACCCCTGGTCCAGGGCCACCGGGTCAGAAGCTGGCCTGGGCTTTTTTTGGGCCCAAGAGGGTCAGGCTCTGAATCTGAAGCCTTCCCACTTAGCTACTCTGCTTTGGTTCAGGCCAAGTGTTCATAACCCAGGTCACCAACCTCAGGAACTGTATGCAAACTTTTGGATATGTGACTAAATAATTACAATGGCAATTAAAATAATAGCAATAGTAATAATAATAGCAATGGTAATAATATTACTGACCAACTTACTGAGCATCCATTCTTCATTAGGCCCCAAATCAAAAGTGGGACTGAACCCATTCTGCTAAAACAAAAGCTGCTCTAGACCAAGGCCAGTTCCATCGTGAATGGCAGCAATTGTGCAGTGCACAGCATGCGCAACCGCACAAAACCACTGCCCTACCTGATTCAGAGTCTTCTGTAGGTGTGGGGTGCCCATGCGGTCAGCCATGTGCCGGTAGGCTGGGTGGGAGAGGAAGAACTTCCTCTCAGCCGCCAGTGCTGCACGAATGTCTTTCTTGCCCTCAATGTCCTTCTGGCTGCGGTTCACCACACCAATGTAGCCTGTGGGGAGAAAGGGTCAGAGTAGGGGCATTGCCAGGATGGCCAAAGTGCCCAGGTGCCCAGGCACACAGAGCCAGGCAAGGTGCAGGTGAAGACGTGGATTCTTTACTACAAGTCACTGACACAGAGTCCCAGGCTGTATGCATTACTTAGAAACAATACAGAGAATGCAAACACAATGCAGTTGAAAAGCAACCTAAGCGTCTAGAGAAAGGAGAGATGAAATCCAGCCTGGTTTGAGGGGAGGCAGATACAGACAAGCTTTGGAGAAGCTGAAATCCACAAACTGAGCTTTAAAGACAGGTTAAGAACAAAAAACTCAAAAAGAAGGGCAATTTGGGGACAGCTTATCTTGCTAGACATTAAAACCTATCCTAGGGGTGGCCGGATAGCTCAGTTGGTAAGATCTTGGGCCCTGAACAACAGGGTTGCCAGTTGGATTCCCACATGGGGCAGTAAGCTGCGCCAATAAGCGCACCCTCTACAGCTAAGATTGTGAACAACGGATCGACCTGGAGCCAGGTAGAATGCAATGTTCATAATGGGCCAGTGAGCTGCGTCCTCCACAACTAGACTGAGAACAACGGCTTGACTCGGGAAGGGAGGGAGGGTGGGGAGAGCCAAAAGAATAATCTTAAGAGAAAAAACAGAATAATCTTAGGAGGGAAAAAAACCCCACCCTATTCTAAAGCTATTATATTGAAAAATGTTGGGTATATTGGGACATGTAAGTCTGAGAGATAAAGGGAACAAAAGTCCAAAATCACCCAGCAGCAGGTAGGCACTAATAGCTAACATTTCAAACTCTGTAGGAAGGGAGCTGGATTATTCAATGGTCGCTGTTGGCAAAGTTGGGTGCCTACCAAAATTAATTCTTTTTTTTTTTTTTTTTGAGGGCAGTGTCACTGGCCCTCATATGCGGGACCCGAACCGGGGCCGCCGGCTTCTCAAGCCAGCGCTTAACCACCATGCCACTCGGCCGGCCCCCAAAATTAATTCTTGAAGGATCATAGATTCACACATAAAATATGAAACTATAGAAGTATTTGAAAAAAACATGGGTGAGTTTTTTCTTGAGGGATCATAGATTCACACATAAAATACGAAACAATATTAGTATTTGAAAAAAACATGAGTGAGTTTTAAAAAAATGTATTTATACTAAAATATTCTGAATGAAACCTCTTAACAGTTAACCATAAGTACATGAGAAATGGGACATGAGGAAGAGGGTTGTAAGACAGTCTCCTCAATTGAAAGCCTTCAGTATTATTTTGGAATTTTTTTCGAAACGTGGGAAACTATGTTTTTAGGCTAAAAATGCTAGTATGAAGAAAAGCTCTGTAATAAAGAATAGACAGAGAAGGGGCCGGTCGAGTGGCTCAGTTGGTTAAGCGTTGGCTTAGAGAGCGAGCTGTGAACAATAGGGCAGCCGGTTCGATTCCCACATGGACCAGTGACTCTACGCCCGAGCTGAGCTGTCTCTGACCTGCCAACAAGTGGCAGGATGGCTTAGCTGGTGTAACAACAAGATTGCCTGTTCGATGGTGGGCTACACCCACCTGCAACTAAGACTGAACTCAAGACCTTGAGCTGAGCTGCCGCCCGGATGTCTCAGTGGATAGGGCGTGTGCTCTTAACAACAAGGCTGCTGGTTCAACTCTTGCATGGATTGATGGCTACGCCTACCTGCAACTAAGATTGAACACAGCACCTTGAGCTTAGAGGCCACGAGCTGCCGACAGGAAGCCAGATGGTAACTGGCACCCTCCACAACGAAGACTGAAGAACAACAACTTGGTTGGTCCCCTTCCCCAATTCCCAACACTGTTCCCCTCCCCCAATTCCCCAATAAAATTCTTTAAAAAGGAAAAAATATATAGAGAGAAAAACATAAAGAGGAAGATGAGAAAAAAAAATAAAAAGGGAAGCAGGATGGTATTCAAAAAGCCAGAACAGCCAGTAGCCACCGAGCATGGAAATGATGCACCCAGCAATATGGGTGTACGAATGGGTGTCATGGGAAATAATGAACTTAGTCTAGTGGTGGACACATGGTAGGGGCTCAACAAACAGAGGCAGTTATTCATTGTTATTAATATAACTTGGAAAAGTAGACAAGGGAGAGGTGGCAAAAGGCCTGTTCTCTCAGCAGTGGGGGTCTTTCAACACTTCTCTTGGGAAGAAGAGGAGTGGCGCCTGCTGAATCTTGTGAAGACCTGATTGCTTTTTGTCCTCTCCTTATTAGTCATTATATCCATTTTACAGATGAGGGAACCAAGGCATGCCAAGAGAAGATCACGGAGAGGATCAGTAGGAGAACCCAGATCCATGAGAAGCCCAAAGTCTCTAATCATCTGTGTGCCATCGTAAGCGAAGGATGCAGTTGGTGCAGAGAGGCATCTGGCTTGGGTTTTAGTTCCTCTAAAGGTGCCAGAGAAGGGCAAGCCGAGTGGCTCAATTGGTTAAGAGCTTCCTCAAGAATGCGAGCTAAGCTCTGAGCAACAGCAGTGCGATGCCCAGCCCGAGCTGAGCTGCCGCTGAGCTCCCAACAGGTGGCAGGATGGCTCAGCTAAAAAAATAAAAAATAAAAATAAAAAAATAAAATAAAGGTGTCAGAGGTCTGAGTCTTTCATAAGCTAAGAAAAGGATCCAACTGGAAGGATTCTGAAAGCCGCAAGGAGGAGAAAACTCAGAAAGAGCCTGATGTCCTAAGTCTGGAGCGAGCATATAAGTGAATGGAGACAGGTGAAGATGAGGAGGTCCACATCATCTGGCCACTGGGGCAGCAATGCTGAGCCCCACTAATGTCCCTGAGTTTAAGATGGTGGCCCAAGATGTGTGCAAGGGAGCACGGGGGCTGGTGGCTGGTGGAGGACATGGGGGCAAACGGGGTTTTCTTCCCTCTTCAGTACTGACCTGTCCTTCCTAAACCTCTGACACCAATTTGCTCTTCAGCCTCTGATCCTTGCAGCCAAGTAGGTTTTTGGGTTTTGCCCCTAACTACACTCTACCCTGATCTGCAGCCACCGTTGTCATTGAGTCACTAAGTGAGTCACTTAGGTGACTCAGCAGTGCTGGGGGAAGGTGGCACAATCAAGATCTGAATGTTTCCCCCATGCCTATCCCAAATATCACAGAGGGAAACCCTGGGAGCATAAGATAAGACCTAAATGGTGCTGGCAAGGTATGAGAGCCAGAAGGTGGCCACAGCTGAGAGCTGATCCCAGAGGGAAGGAATGGGAAAGGAAGGACTGCAATTAGGGAAGAAATGGTCTAAAAAAACCAAAAACCTAGATGGATAGTCAACACTATGTCACAGCAAAAATCCAGAACCAACCTAAGTGTCCAACAAATGGGGAATAAGTAAGAAACAGCCAACACACATCCATATAAAGGACTCCACAGGACCTTTTGAAATCATCTTGATGAATATCTGCCTGTTGGGAAATGTTCTACTAGTCTGTTATGTGAAATGGAAAATCGGGTCACAAAGCAGCATGGTGCTGGAGGGCTGGCGCTCAAAACCAGCTCTACCACTTGCTAACTGTGAGAGCCGGAGCAAGAGATTTAGCCTTTCTTTGCCTCAGTTTCTTCATCCATAAAGTGGGGATGTGAACAGAGCTACCATGTTGGTTTATCAGAATGATGTGGGCTCTTATATATCAAGAGCTTAGAATAGTACCAGACATTTAATAAATGTTTGCTATTCTCATTTTTTGGAAATAAAAGTACTTAGGGCACTCCTGTCAGAAACTCTGAACCTGAAACTTGAACCTAATCAGGCCTCTGTCTAGATCTAATTACCAGTTTACATGTACCTACCATTGGCCAAGCCTGAGTGTGGGATGTGATCTGGTTTCTTCCACAAATGAATGTTACAGAAAAAAACAAAGGGTCTGGGAGAGGAACTGTTTAAACAGAAACTTAGGTATTTATGTGTAAAATGATATGATGCCTAGGATTTGCTTTACAATCCCCAGGGAAACTATGACAACAGGAGGTGAGGATGTGTAGAGGAACTCAAAATTAGCTGTGTGTTGGGCCGACTGAGTGGCGCGCTGGTTAAGAACTGGTTTGGATCCCACATATGAGGGCCAGTGACACTGCCACTACAGCTAAGATGGTGAACAGCAGCTCCACTTGGGGCTGGGCTGCTGTAAGTCGCCAGGCGATGGCGTAGCTGCAGTCCCTGCTGCAGTGGGCTGCCGTAGGCTACAGTGAGTGGCCGGCAGCTGGTGTGAGATGCCAAGAGCCACCATGAGCAGCCGTCCAGAGGCTGGTGATGGATCTACCTCACCCAGGAAGAGCGCAATGACGATACCAACGTGAGCCAGTGAAGCAATATCCTCCACAACTAAAGAACAAAAAGACAGCAACTTGTCTGTTCCCCTCTATCAATTCCCCAGTAAAATCTTAAAAAAAAAAAAAAAAAATTAGCTGTGTGTTGATAATCACTGAGGCTGGGTCCATGGGGGGCTCCTAATACTTCTCTACTGTCAAGAATGTTGAAAAATGTTCATAATAGTATGAAAATTAATAAAAGTTACAAATTCTGAGGAACATTTTGGAAGGAGAACCACAAAGTAGTAATTAGTGGCTATTTAAAAAATCGTAAACAGCTGACCCTGAACAACTTGTGATTATGGGCACTGACCTCCTATGCAGTCTACAATCCATGTATAACTGTAGTTGATCCTCTGCATATGCGGATTCCCAACTGGAACTGACCCTTGAGCATGGGTTTGAACTGCATGGGTCAATAGAAAAAATCTACATGTAACTGGACCCACGCAGTTCAAATCCATGTTGTTCAAGGATGAACTGTATTTGTTTTCTCATGTTCCCCAAATGAGCAGTGTTAACTGTAATTAAACAATGAATGGGGCCGGCCGAGTGGCGCGGTGGTTAAGCGCTGGCTTGGGAAGCCAGCGGCCCCGGTTCAGTCCCACATGTGAGGGCCAGTGACACTGCCCTCAAAAAAAAAAAAAAAAAAAAAAAATGAATGTATCGGGGCCGGCCGAGTGGCTCCAGTGGCTCAGTTGGTTAAGAGCGTGAGCTCTGAGAAACGGGATCACCTGTTTGATTCCCACATGGGACAGTGAGCTGCACCCGAGCTGACCTGCAGCTGAGTTGCCAACAGATGGCAAGATGGCTCAGCTGGTGAGCACATGCTCCTAACAACAAAGTTTCTGGTTCAACTCCCGCATAGCATGGTGGGTTACAACCGCCCGCAACTAAGATTGAACACAGCACCTTGAGCTAAACAGCTTCGAGCTGCCGATAGGCAGCCAGATGGTGACTGGACTTGGAGCTGAGCTAGCTGTGCTCTCCACAACGAAGATTGAAGGACAACAACTTGGCTGCTCCCCTTCCCTGATTCCCCAACAACTGTTCCTCTCCCCCAATTCCCTAATAAAATCTTAAAAAAAAAAAAAAAGAATGTATACAAACAGGAAGGAAAAGATATATGTGTTCACTCAGAAAAAAAGAAGTTAGAAGAGTTGGGAAATAGGTGATAAGGGAATGTATCTGGGAGCATAAGCCAAGGTTTCAATAATGAGAACAACAAAAACAAATTTTGTTTTTAAAAAGCAGGAGTGTACCAGCTCTCCTGCTCAACCCCACCTTCCTTTCCTGCCCTCCTTTGGCCCTGTAGCCCCCCCAGGTCTCCCTTCCCTGGCCCTGTGCTCTCCCACTGCCCCGCCCCATGGCCCCAGTTCCCTACTCCCCACCTCGTGGTCCCCAGCCCCCGACCCAGCCATACCTCTTCTCAAGGGGAGCAGCTTGTTCTCCAAGACGTCCCTGGCATCGGTGCCCTCGTCCATCAGGTCGAGCTTGGTGATGACGCCAATGGTCCGCAGGCCTGAAAAAGCTCAAAGGTCAACGGCGCCACAAGAAAAGAGCCCCAAGCCACCATGGGTCCAATTGAGCCCCCTTACTTCGAGGCTGTGCAACCTGGAGTAAGCCATAACATCACCTGTCTGAATGTTAGTTTTCATCATGTCAAATGAAGACAGTAACAGCACCAATCTCAGGAGGTTAGCCGTGAGAATAAACCTGACACAGCAGGTATTATTAAAGCATGGCAAACGTTTAATCAATAAACACTGGTCACTGTCATCAACGTTCATACAATCAATGACTGCATCTTGCTGCTGCAGCATCATGGGAAACCTCATCACACTTCCGGGTCAGAGGCACCATGCTGTGCTCAGAACATGCCAACCATGGCAACTGTTTCTAGGGTAACCTTTCACCTGAATGGCCAAAATTCCATTCTGGAGGCCACCCATTGAATTCTACCCCTCCCTAGGTCACCCAGAATCTAGAGGGCCCTCCTAGCAAAGCCTGACACCTGCAGATCAAACTCCCCCACCAGTGCCACCCGTGTGTGTGCCCATGCATGCGTGCATGTGTAGGACACTCAGGGGACTGAGGGAGGCCCAGGGAGATCTCCAGTAGGTGCTAATTGGGCAATTAGGGGGTGACAGCATGCTCTCCCAGGGGCCCCTGCCCGCTCCCATTCTGCTGTGAGATTGGGAGCTGGCATCACCTCTTTCGAGGCCACAGGTGTGAATATGCACAAAGCTCATGCCTGGTCAGGAGGGGAGAGGCAGAGCAAGGTAAAAAGATGTGACCAGGAGGGCCGGCCGAGTTGCGCGGTGGTTAAGTGCTGGCGCCCCTGGTTCAGGTCCCACATATGAGGGCCAGTGACACTGCCCTCAAAAAAACAAATAAAAATAAATGAATTTAAAAAAAAAAAAAAAAAGATGTGACTGGGAAGAGAATCTGGGGGATCAACTCTACCGGAAATGTCCGATGTCACCAGAGCATTGCTTATTAGAGGCCTGAAACAACGCAAATGTTCAAGAACAAAGAGAAGACAACAATGGGTCGCCTAGTGGATAGCTGTGTATATTCGCCCCTATGGTAACAGGAACACACACACGTATCACAGAAAAATAAAGATCATCCCATTTTTAAAAATGTGCGTTTCATTTAAATGAAAGAACAAACTGAAAGGATGTCGGCCCAGTGTGGTCACCAATATTTCTGCAGGGAGAGAGGAGCTGTCACTTTTTAGGTTCTATATTCTACAATGGTGACATTTTTTCAGTATTAATTATGAATACTTTCAAAGGCCGAAAAATACTTTTTTAATGAAGAACGACAGCATCAAGTTCACAAATGGTGCTTAACCTTCACCCAGATTTACTCACAACTTGATCAAGCTGCTGCAATGTCCTTGTCACAGTCAAACCCCATTTGGTAGGACCAGACTGTGGGGATGCGGAGGCTGTGGGGGGCTGTCAGCAAGGGCAGCCCCTCCTGGAAGAGTGTGCCTGGGATGACTTTGGAGGGAAGCCGGCACAGCCTGTCCCCCACAGGACAAAGATGCTTAACACACACACAGCCCTAGACAATGAAGAGCTTGCAGTCCAGGGCAGCAAAGGGCCATCAGCAGCCACCCAATACTGACTACCCCACTAGGCATAACTTGGAGCTAGAAACCAGCGAACATGAGCCACAGAGCCTGTCTCCCCAGGCTCCTTGCTGGTCCCCGACTCCCTCCAAACCACTATGGGATCAGGCAGTTGGAGACCATTTTGTAAAATGTATTTCAGTGTGTGTCACACTCCATTAAACCTCCAACACTCTCAGAATCAAACCAGATCCCACGGTGGCCCACAAGGAAATGGCCCTGGCCCCAGCCCTGCCCTCACCTCCCCTGCCCTCCCTTCAGCTCACTCTACTCCAGCTACATGGGCCTCCTTGCTGTGCTTTGGGCACCCCACGCTCAAATCACACCCAGCCTATTTGGCATCCACTGTCCGTTTGCCTGGGTTTTGTCTCCTTTTATTATTCTGGCCTTGCCTAAAACCTCACACCTTCACAGGCCCCTGACCCCTCCCACCCCAGACATTCTCAAAGGGTTCTACTTTTTTCCAGTGTTTACCTCTACTGGAAATTATCCTACTTGCTTATTTCCTTGTTGGAGTCTGCCTTCCCCCATTGGAATATCAGCCCCCGGTGGCAGGGACCCTCTCAATTTTGTCCCCTGCAGGGTTCCCAAGGCCAAAACAGAGCCTGGCATGCAGCAGGTGCTTAACTGAGATTTATTAAATAAATGGCCACTGGAAAAATTTGACCCAGAATGCCCTGAGCCAGAGATGCCACAGCCCAGTCCCCATTACTCTCTCTCTATTGCTCCAACTTGCTTCATTAACTCATCGTTCTTTCACCTCCCATTCCTGGCCCCTGAGCAGTTATGGAGACATCTCTAGTCCTCTCAGCAACTCTGCAGGCTGGGATTGCTGCTCCCATCTGGACAGAAAGGGGACCAAGGCTCGGGAGGGCAAATAACATCTAGAAGTGGGATTTGGACTTGCATCTGTATCCTGGGAAGGCTGGGCTCTTCCCACTTCCCTAAACTAGCTTTCAGTGCAGGAGAAGTGGGGACCATCATGTCTGAAGAGGAATGCCCAGCTGCCACACAACAGCCTCCTGGAAGACGCCCTCCAGCACAGCAGGTCCTCATGGGAAATGCCAGGTCCCAGATGGCCTTTTCCTAGGGAGGCCATGTGCCAAAGAGAATGCCAGTGACTTGGAATCAAGGATGCTGGGCAAGTCACAATGCTCCAAGGCACCTGGAACAGGGGACTGCTGCTGTGAGGTTCGATGGTTACCTTGGGGGTCGACCTCCTTGGCCATCTTGAGGGCGTCTGAGTTGGCCAGGTCCATGTTGGCAGGAGTGACAGCAAGGATGAGGCTGCTCTCCCGGCTGATGAACTGCAGGATCATATCCTTGATCTGGTACTCAATGTCTGGGGGCTGGTCCCCCACGGGCACCTTGGTGATGCCAGGGAGGTCGATGAGGGTCAGGTTCAACACTGGGAGGGAAACCAGAGGGAAAGGTCATCAGAGCCTGGGAGAGGGGAGGCACACACAGCCACTGAAGCCAATCAGCCCATTTCCCCAAAGGCCATGGGGTCAGGCCTCAGGATTCCTCCTGCTGCTCCAAGTGGATCACAACTTTTGATCCAGTAGCTCCCCTCCTAGGATCCTATCCTAGACACCCTGTATCTACTCCATTTCTGTGATGCAGTTTTTTTTTTTTTAATTGGGGATTGGGGAATGGGGGAGGGGAAAGCATTGGGGATTCAGTCAGGGATGGGGAACAGACAAGTTGCTGTCCTTTTGTTCTTCAGTCTAGTTGCGGAGGACATTGCTTCACTGTTGGTATCGTCATTGCGCTCTTCCCGGATGAGGCAGATAGGTCCCCAGCCTCTGGATGTCGCTCACTGCGGCTATTGGCAGCTCACGCTGGCTGCCGGCCACTCACTGTAGCCTATGGCAGCCCACTGCAGCAGGGAATGCAGCCTACACCACCGCCGGGGCTCGCACAGCCCGGCTCCAGGTGGAGCTGTTGTTAGCTGTAGAGGGCAGTGTCACTGGCCCTCATATGTGGGATCCGAACCGGGGCTGCTGGCATCCCAAAACCAGCTCTTAACCAATGTGCCACTCGGCCGGCCCTGTGATGCAGTTTTAAAAGAGGACATCTGCATTTGCAGATCAGAACATTTTGAATGGTTCAATTAATTCAGCACAAAGATTCAGCCAATACCAAGGAACCATAAAAACAAAAACATGGGGCCGGCTGAGAGGCGCGGTGGTTACGCGCTGGCTTGGGAAGCCAGCGGCCCCGATTCGGGTCCCACATATGAGGGCCAGTGACATCGCCCTCAAAAAAACAAAACAAAAAAAACAAACAAGGGGCCAGCCAGGTGGCGCGGAGGTTAAGCGCTGGCTTGGGAAGCCAGCAGCCCCAGTTCGGGTCCCACATATGAGGGCCAGTGACACTGCCCTCAAAAAACAAAACAAAAAACAAAACAAAAAACAAACAAACAAAAAGATGAGGGCCGGCCGAGTGGCGCATTGGTTAAGAGCTGGTTTGGGATGCCAGCAGCCCGGTTCAGATCCCATATATGAGAGGTCAGTGACACTGCCCTCTAACAGCTAACAAAAGCTAACAACAGCTCCACCTGGAGCTGGGCTGCAAGCCCTGGGACGGCATAGCTACAGCCCCTGCTGCAGTGGGCTGCCATAAGCTACAGTGAGTGGCAGGCAGCCAGTGTGAGTGGTTGGCAGCCAGCATGAGCTGCCAATAGTCACGGTGAACGACCGTCCAGAGGCCGGCAACGGATCTGCCTCATCCGGGAAGAGCGCAATGACGATACCAACATGGGCCAGTGAAGCAACGTCCCCCACAACTAGACTGAAGAACAAAAAAAAAGACAGCAACTTGTCTGTTCCCATTCCCCGATTTCCCAACACTGTTCCCCTCCCCAATTCCCCAATAAAATCTTTAAAAAAAAGATGACACTTAAAAAAAATGAAAAATCACTCTGAGATGCATTCATACAAAAAACAGGCATAATTTTTATATAATGCTACAATTTAGTGTAAGTGGTGAAACAGATGTAAACGATAAAATACATGTATATATTCATAAATGCTTACATATGCTTTATCATTTGAAGAACATGAAAAGTATCTGTAATATTGGAGGCCAGTGTAGGCTTTGCTATATATTCTTTTGTAGTTTTCTAAGATGAGTCATGTATAGGCATCATTTATTCAAAAATAAATTTAAAAACTCATCACAAGGGGGCCGGTTGAGTGGCTCATTAGTTAGGAGCTGGCTTGGGACGCCCGCTCTGGGCAGCGGGGCCCCAGTTCGGATCCCACATATGAGGGCCAGTGACACTGCACCCTCTACAGCTAAAATGGTGAACAACAGCTCCACCTGGTTGGCTCTATAGCTAAGATGGCCCACGACAGTGTGGGCTGCAGCCTGTGCTGCAGTGGGCTGCCATAGGCTACAGTGAGCGGCCAGCAGCCAGTGTGAGCTGCTGTGAGCAACAATCTAGAGGTGGGCAAGCGAATGACTGCCTCATGCAGGAATAGAGCAATGATGATAACAACATGGGCCAGTGAGGCAACGTCCTCCGCAACTAGACTGAAGAACAAAAAAGGACAGCAACTTGTCTGTTCCCCTTCCCCGATTCCCCTACACTGTTCCCCTCCCCAATTCCCTAATAAAATCTTAAAAAAAAAAACAAAAAAAAACCAACCTCATCACAAGGAACCCATGTTGAGCAGTTAGGGTCTGCTGGAATATTCCCCAAATACTGTTCGAGTTAGCGATCTGTGCTCTGGGCCAGAGGCAACACATGGCCAGAGGCTACCCGTGACCCCAGGCTGCTCTGTTTAAATGATGCAGTTTTAAAATCAGGACATTTTGCAGAGAAGTCTATCTCTGAATCCTCTTGAAAAACGGAAATTCTGGCTACCTTGGGCTGATTTCACTTGTTATTATGTGGCTGTCATCACCTGGGAGCCAAGTGGTTGACTGCCTCTTTAAAGGACCATACAAAATTGGCAGTTACAAAATAGTCATGGGGATGTTAAGTATAGCAAAGGGAATATGGTCAATAGTTATTACATTGGGTTGTTGGAATATATATTATACTGGGTTGACATATTTTTGCAATGAAAAACATAGAAAAAATACGTCATGACTTTTCAGACAACCCAATAGTCAACAATAATAACAGTATGGTGTCAGGTGGGTACTATACTTATGAGGGGATCACTTCGTAAGTTATATAAATGTCTAACCACTGTGCTGTACATTTAAAAATAATAAAATATTGAATGTCAACTGTAATTGAAAAAAATTAAAAACAAACAAATAAAAGGAGCAGCATACAGCTGCAATTTGCCCCAACTTCCAACAGTTTTCCTGGCATGATGTTTTTCTTAAAGCTGAGATCAATTTCTCAGTGAGATGTTCCTACCAAAAGTGGGAAGCTACAGATCAAGAGGACCAAGTGTGTGTCTGAAGAAAATGAGAAGGCACATATTCTTTGTGACAGCGAGGCCAACCCAACCTGTCAGCTTTCCTCTGCCCCCATGATAGGCTCGTGCCCGCACTGCCTACCGTGTGGGGAGTAGACCCGCAGGTTGATGGGCACTGGGGAGATGCCTTTGTTGGTCCCCGTGACCCTGTCCGTCTCCGCTTCGATCTCCTGTCGAACTTCATCAAAGTCTGTAAACTTTTTGGACTTGCAGTGCAAAAACTCAGCATATTCTGCAAAGGGAAGAAAGATGCTCAAAATGAGAAAGAAAAGTGGTCTTGAAGAGGGTGGGGAACAGATAGCCTGTGGAACAAGAACTTTGCAAGCAGATAACGTAAAGAACCAGTCACAGTCGCTCTAGGAATCTAGGAGCAATAGATTCCTCCTCGTGAACAAGTATTTGAGGAGTGGCACTCCTATAGGCCGAGCCCCCTTCTGGTCCTCAGGGATTCCACAAGGAACAAAGCTGGCAAAGATCCTGTCCCCATGGAATGGACTTTCTCATGAAGCATTTTGTAAAACTATACATTGTAACATGAGTCAAAGAAGAAAAAGAAAAAACCAACAGGTGTATGTGACCAGCATTTATTCTTTTTTGGTGATCAGAAGAGAAAATATCGGCATTCATCACTCAGAGCACAGGTGATGTACGTTCGATGAAACTTCTGCTGTGGTGTCATATGTGAGACTGAGTCCCGGGTCACGAGATGTAACTTCCCTCACTGTGGGTCACGGTCAGAAGAGACACAAGCTGCTATCCTAGTGGGTACCAGCGCTCGCCACCAGTGTTCGCCAGCTGGCACATGTCCCTGGGACTCATCTGTCCTTCACACCAAGACACACACACAGTACAGGGAACAGGGCACAACTGCTGGCCTCACCAAAGCCCATCTCGCTGTCCTGCTGTCCCTCTTCCCCTCCTCCCCTCCTGGCTATTCATGGGGTCCCCCACCTAGACATGAACCCCTCAGGAGAAATGCTTTCTGGGTAGGGTCTCAAGTGGATGTAAAGGATCTCTTCACGCCTTCTGAGCTTGGGATGTCTGAAAGCCATACTGACCCTGAGATAAAGGGAAATAAATATATAAGTGACTAAAGAAACAGTGCTGGTCCTATCATTAAGCCAGAGTAATCCAAAGCACAAAGCAAGGATAAAAAATGTTCACTGTAGGATGGAGATGCTGAGTTTACAGGGGCTTACTGTATAATTCCTCAATTTTTCCTTATGTTTGAATTTTCATAGTAAATGTTGGGGACAAGACTCAGAGATCACGGCTCCTGCAGTGATGCTAGAAAGAAGGAAGTTAAGTGGCGTGGCAAACAGCCTAAGAACTGGACCACTGCAGAGACGCAAAGATACGTGTTCTTTCAAAAAGTAAAAAACTTGAAATCGTCTCAATGTCCACCAGGAGGAGACCTGGCTACATAAATCAGAGCACAGACATACCATCAGCTGCCTCCAAAGTAAGGATGGACATGGAGGACTGCGACAGAGAAAGGTCAGGCGGATCTAGAATCTGTACCCACAGGTGTAACGAGACAGAAAGAAATGTGTACAAGGAGGTTTGCCATCCATCACAGTAACCAACAAACTATGGCCAACACTCAGCCCTTGCTTTCTCTGGCCAGGCCCAGCGTGTGGTCCCATTTGCTCCTTAGCAGGTAGGCATCTCTGTGATACCCATATCACAGATAAGGAAACTGAGGCCCAGGGAGATGAAGTGACTTGGTCCAAGCTCAGTGATGGAGATGGGATTTGGAATTCAGACACTCTGTCTCCAGGCAGTGGCTCCCAAATCACATGGCCTTTGTGAGGCTACCTGCAGGCTCTTTGCCGCTGTGGCCGGCGTCAGGGGAACTCCAAGAGCACTGAGGACTTTGTCCAGCATGGGCACCAGCCACTCAATAGCAGAGGCAATTCCAGCTGAATGGCCCAGGATCACCCACACCACCTCCATCAGCTGACCCAGGTCCCGGAGACAGTCATGCTCTAGCCCTCCACAAGGACAAGAGGGAACATTTGACTGCTCTTCCTGCAGCAGCCACCCCAAAATGGAACAGTCCTCCAACTCTGCTTAAGGCCCTAGGCTCAGCACCCCAAAGAAACCATATCCCTTCCAGGAGGAGTGCAGAGGGCTGTGGGATGGGAAAAGGGTTGGGGGCCACAACACGGGCCCTCTTTCCTGCAGATGTCTGCCCTTCCAGGCCTGATGCCTAGAAGGCCCAGCCCCACCTCCTCCTCTTTCAGGGCCTACCTGCTTGTCACTTCTTCCAGGGAGCCTTCCCTGACTCCATGCCACCTGGCACCCCATCCTGTATCTTGGGCCTTTACCCCCGCAGAGTCAGATCACTGTGGATCATGCTTATGGGACTAGGACCTGCCAGCTGTGGCTTCCCAGAGCTCTGATGGTGCTGGCAGCCTCCTGTGTGTGGATGAAGGATACGCAGGAGACAGTGTTGGAAAGCTCTGGCTTCTTCCTCAGCAGGTCAATGGGCAGCAGGCAGGTTCAGGAGCCAGCCATCTCTCATCACCTGCCTTCCTTACTGAGTTCCTTGTCACTACCATGTGCTAAATTCCAGAGTCACACCAATATTAAAAAGCTTCTACCAAGCCTGCTTTTCCCCCGTAGCACTGACCTTCTTAAAGCTAAACCTTGGCCCTCCTCTCCTCAAAACCCTCCATTGGGGTGACCAGTTAGTTCAGCTGATTAGAGCGTGGTGCTGGTAACACCAAGCTTACCGGTTCAATCCCCGCATGGACCACTGCGAGCTGCGCCCCCACCCAAAAGTATCAACTATGCCATTGTAGCATGAAAGCAATGTGTAGCCAATGACCATGGCTGTTTCCCAATTAAAAAAAAACAACAACAAAAAAAAACAATCCAGTGCTCCCACTTCACCCAAGTAAAATCCAAAGTCTTGACCACATCCCACAGGGCCCTACAAACTTTCCTTCCCCTCCAATTTCTGACCTCAACTCACTCCGGTGCAGCCATGCTGTTTCCCTGCTCACACTCCAGGGCTGCTCCTGTCTCAGAGCTCTTCTGTTTACCAGCTGGCAAACTCATGGCTCCTTCGCCTCATTCAGGTGTCACCTTCTCTGTGAGGCCTGCTCTGGCCCACATCTGGGATGACAGGCCTCCCCAGGCTCGTTCCCCATTCAATGTCTTATCCTCATGCCTTATCATCCTCCAAGTACTCTAGTATCAGTTACCTTCTCATCCTGTGTATTTTCTCTGGTTCCCAGCTGGAAGATCCACCCCATAGGGCAAAGAAATCTGTGTTGTTCACTCTGGTCCCCGGGGCTCCCTCCTGGCACACAGCAGGTGCTTAATAATTACATGCATGACTAAATGATTCTGCAAGAATACAGTTCCTGCTTCAAGTTCTGTGAGGTGGCCCAGCACCTCCAAAGCCACCAAGCTGGATATATAGAGGGTTGGACAAGAACGGGGCCTGGCGGGGCCACCAGCTGTCTCTTCTCCTCCCTCACTCCTTCCTTCCCAAAGCACTACTTGACAATATAAGCCTAGCGCCAGCCAAGTTCCTGGTCTGATGGGGAAGATGGACACTGCACAAACGTGTCACAGGAGGCATGATAGAGACCCAACATAACAGGAACTGGGAGGGGTGGCCTGCCCATGTCCAGTCCCAGCCCACCCCAAGATG
Source organism: Aselliscus stoliczkanus (assembly GCA_033961575.1). Classification (NCBI taxonomy): domain Eukaryota; kingdom Metazoa; phylum Chordata; class Mammalia; order Chiroptera; family Hipposideridae; genus Aselliscus; species Aselliscus stoliczkanus. The sequence continues at coordinate 8,869,850 of CM066735.1, read as the reverse complement.
ATGGAGGAAGGTAAGGGTAGGCAGAGAGCCCGTGCCTGAGCCATCTGTCTTATGTGGCAACCTTTCCCCTCTCCTAAGGATGCTCTTTGGACCAGAGGGGAGAGGCTACAGGGAGGGAGGGGGCTGCCCGTTGGCCAGGATCACTCTCTGTACCTTAGTTTCCCGGTGAGGAAAATAAAAAAAGAGAAATAGACAGGACGGGTTAGCCTGGACCTGCACAGCCCTGTACGTTTTTGAATGCTGGAGATGATTTAATTATCCACTATCTCAGTAAATCCGATGAGGTCTTAGGACTGAGCCCCTACTTTGCAATTCCTGACCGGCTCCTTCTCAACACATCCCCAGCAGCCAAGGGCAAGCCACTGCCCACTCTGCCTGCCCAGTTCCTGCTGCAGAGCTGCGCCCATCCCCAGTCCAGCTGCAGTGGTTTCAAACCTTCTGTTCCTCATGTGCACGTAACAAAGCCAGTCCCACCGGTCCCTGGGGCCTGCCACAGCATTTTGAAAGCCACACAAACACACCTGCACTCCTAAAGAAGCAGCTTCCCTGGAAGGAGGGTCAGTATGTATACTCAGTCCTCAGGGCTCTGTGGGACCCAGCCTGGGGCCTAGAGCACAAACGGAATAAAGGAATAAAGTAGCACTCACACTGCCAACCCCCAGGAGCCAGCCGCGCTTGCCCACCACAGGGCTCTCCTCATCCCAACTGTGGGGTGTGTGTGAATGCACTTGCATTTTTTTTTTTTTCCAAGAGGAGGTTCTGCTCTCCCCACAGAATTTGTTCCCCGCCTCCTTCAGGTCTCTGCTTTAAACACCTTGCTTTGGGAGGCCCACCCTGACCATCTGACACCAACAGCACCCCTGCCCTGTCCTTTTGTCCCTTCTTCCATGGCACTCTTCACATTGACACACCGCGCATGTTCCCTGATAAAGCTGGATTTGCAAGAGAGGGGCTGAGGAATTTGGTTTTACTCATACTCCAGCTGGTGCATGGTACAGAGTAGCTGATCAACAGTTTTATTGAGCAGCCTATTACAAAGTATTGGGTGCCGTAGCCTGGGAAGATATCACCTTGTGACTGCCAAGCAGGTCCCCACTGTGCTAAACGGCCAATCCCCTAGCTCGGACATCCCCTAGGCTCTTCAAGAAGGTGTTCTCAGAAAGCAGGTGACAAGTGCATGCCACTACTTTCTGCGGTCGGGCTAGCTGGGACATGAGGAAACACCCCCAAGACAGAGGCCACAGTCCCATCAGACCTGGCTTCTGATTGTCCTGTTTTAAAGGAGCTCAAGGAGATCCACAGGGCTGAAAGCAAGGTCAGGAGATCATCCTCCCTAACCCAAATGCACACCAGGTCACATGCCTTGCTGGCATTTCTTAAGAATTGTGAAATATCTTGCTGGAATGACCTGCCTTCAGCCCCACCCCTCAGGCCTAGAGAAGGCCAGTCAGGCACCACATGTGAGGAGCCGACAAGAAGAAAAGAGGGCAGTAGGGGTGCCTAGCCACATCCTTCTATCAGGGCTTCAGTTATCCCACAATGAAACGACACAGAACCCAGACAGAACCCAGTGCTGAGGTGATACGAGAAAGCCATCAAATATAGTGCTGGACCCACGGGGAGCACACAGATAGCTCGGATGCTGTTCTTATGGACACTTGCAAGGCTGTCTGGAGTCTCGGTGCTCTGCACGGAGGGGCACTGCCCTGATCTTCATGGACAGATCCCATCCATTCTTTATTCTGAACCCAGCAAAGAGCAGAACCACCAGGCCCACCCATGGCAGCAGGAAGTGGGGTTTGCCTTCCCAAAACCTGGCACAGGCAGGTACGCTGGTCTGGTTGACCCGGCCCACAAGCAATTATGTGAGACAGATCCAATATCCAGGGACTTTTCAGAGCCTTTAGCCACCCAAGAAGGGACAAAGCACAAGGCATCTCCCAAATTCGTTTGGTCCTCAAGCTCCCTCTGACTTGAGACAAGTGAACATGTCCCAGTCTAGGACACGCTGCCACCGGGAGACTGTGATACTGTGATTTATAGTAAGAAATACATTTGGTCTTCCCTCCATTCCTGGCCCAGAGGTCATAATTCTTGGCAAGTCCTAAGTGATAAGAGTCATAGAGTCTAAATACTCATAAGTCCCTTTTAACCCCACCTGAGTTCAAGTCAAGGGGAACCAACCACGCGATTAGAGGATTGGCACATTCAATCAACCACCAATGAGGAATGATTTAATCAATCATGCCAACATGATGAAGCTCCCACAATAACCCAAAAGAGTGGGTTTGGAGAGTTTCCAGGTTGGTGAACAGGTGGAGGTGCTGGGACAGGGCGTGGAAGCCCCATACCTTGCCCCACGTATCGCTTCCATCTGGCTGTTCCTGAGTTATATACTCTTAAAATAAACTTGTAATCTAACAAGTAAAATGCTTCTCTGAATTCTGAGCCGCTCTAGAAAATTAATTGAACCCGAGGAGGGAGTCATTGGAACCTCTGATCTATAGCCAAGTTGGTCAGAGGCACATGTGACGACCTGAACTTGCAACTGGTGTCTAAAGAAGGGTGTGGGGTGGTACAGTCTTGTGGCACCGAGCCTTTACTCTGTGGGATCTGACACTATCTCCAGGTAAGTAGTGTCAGAACTGAACTACATTGTAGGACACCTGGTAAGTGTCCACTTAAAATTAGGTGAGCTGCTTGTTGGTGTAGAAAAAGAACACACACTGGAGAAGGTGACAGCCCTGGCTGGCATCCTGACCAGCCCCAGCCTGACTCTAGCCAGCTCCCAGCTTGGTTTCCTCACTGAAATATAAGGTGTGTCCCCAACTACTGCAGGCTACAGGCTTTATAGAGAGGGCCCTGCCAGGGCCCGGCTCACGGGTAAAGGTGCAGCACAGTTGCTGATAATCCCATCCACAAGAGAGAAGGGGCACAGCAGCAGCCCTTAAAGCACACCTAGGCACCCAGCACCTACTGGGGGGAGAGTGGTGGATAAAGCCGATCAGCGTCCTCGTTCTTGTGACACTGGAGTTGCCACAAGAAAATAAAATAGGATGATATGGGCCGGCTGAGTGGCGTGGTGGTTAAGCGCTGGCTTGGGAAGCCAGTGGCCCCAGTTCGGGTCCCACATAGGAGGGCCAGTGACACTGCCCTCAAAGAAGAAAAAAAAAAAAATAGCACGATGTCACGTAACATGGGCTGCGTAGGAACTAAGGCAGCAGTGGGGTAAGTGTGGGAGTCCCCAAGGAGAGCAGAAGGATGCTGCAGGGTGTGCCAGGCAGGGAGCACAGTTAGCATGAAGGCCTGGAGGTGGGGACAAATGAGGCCAGCTCAAGGATGAGAAGGGAGATTGTGGCTGCAGCGGGGACCGGAGGAGGTAAGGTTCCAGAGGCCAGCAAGGCCCCATCAGGGACATCAGGGACACAAAGCCACCAGGAGGAGGCTGGGAGCCAAGTCCTGACAACTCCTCTCTGGCTCCTGTGAGCAATGGCCAAGGACAAGGCCAGGAGAGGCTCAGGAGGCCCCAGTCATCCAAATTCCACAGAACAGTCCCGAGCACCGAGCATCCAGGGTATATGAGGCGCAGGCGTTGTTGCCAAGGAGAAGCAGGCTTCACCTATGAGCCACCAAACTTCCTGGTGCCTGAGGTAAATTTTTTTTAAATTTTTATCTGAGCCATCCTGCCACCTGTTGGCAGCTCAGCGGCTGCTCAGCTCGGGCTGGTCATCGAACTGCTGTTGCTCAGAGCTCAGCTTGCACTCTTGAGCGAGCTCTTAACCAACTGAGCCACTCAGCCGGCCCTTGAGGTAATTTTTAAACTAACCAAATTAAAAGTAATGTGTCACCAAGACCAGTCTGGAGGAAGAGAAGCTGGACAGCACTGGGCATCCCAGGAGTCAGAGAGAAGTACCGAGCCCCAGCCTCAGGGCCACACCACAGCCACACAGAGTGCCAGGGCTACAAGGGAGGCACCACTACCACCCCATTTCACAGAAGAGGAAACCAAGGCACAAGAGAGAGAAGCTACTTGTCCAAGACCCTAGACAGTAAAGGGTGGCAGCCTGGCTCTGAGTCGTGTCCCAGCGAGTCAACTGGACAAAAGTTCAATCTCTAAGAACAACGTGGTCCCTGTAGCCCCTAGAGGGGACCAGGAGCCCCAGCCATCATTGCATCCCACCCAGCACTTAGCTTCCTCCCTCCAATCAGCAGCATGTCCCACCACGCACCCAACTCCCCCAGCCCCAGCGCCTGTTATTCAGTTCCTCGGTGGCCTTCACACCTTGAGGTCACTCTAGACTGCCCTTCACACCTGCAGCACTGCCCTGGGCCAGGCCCCATCACTGCTCGCCTGTCCCAGTCCTTCTCACCTGTATTCCTGTCACTGCCTGTCCCTCCTCCACAAGGCAGCCAGTGGGCTGAGCCATCTCTCCCCACCCCAAGCGCCACTCGGGCTCCCATGGCTTGAATCCCTCACACCTTCCAAGCCGTGCCACCTGCCTCCTGGTCCCTCCCCAGCCTCACCTCACAGCTTCCCACACTCTGTTGCCCCGCCTAGAATGTTCTCTCAAAGTAGAGCCAGTGCGTTATGTACCCTCCTCCCACAATGTCCTGTGCTTTCCCCTCAGCGAGGCTGGGCTCAGGGAGGGCTGGGACCCTAAGAGAACTCATACTGCCTCACTGGCATCTGGCCCATACCCAGCACGGAGTGGGCACATATCTATTTGGGGCCTTAAGAGACTGGAATGCCATGGTCCAGTGGGGAAGGGGGAATATGCAAGCCTATGTGGGATACCCAGGCTCCTCTCCCCCACCTATACCCCCCCCCCAAACCAACAGAATCAAACTACATCTCCACCTCTATGGCTGCCACCCTATCCCTACCTGGCCCCCGGCACCTGATCCCACTCCTCCTAGGTGCCCCTGCCCCTCCAATGGTCTCTGTGGTCTCTTCTCCACCACCAGCTACAGGATATGATTAAGTCACACCTCAGCCTAAGGCCATACTCCCCAAGAGTGAGTTTAAGATGGGGCTTTCAAGATGACCGCCCCCCCGGGGCCCCACAGGCAAGTGGCTTCAGCTCAGAAGCCTCAGTTCAGTTCCCTGCGAAGTGGGCATAACAGGAATGGAGATTTCAACATTAACCTGGGGCAGGCACTGGGCCGATATGTGCCCACAAGTTCCTGCCCTTGGTGTTCCCGGAGGGCTGCTGTTCATCATGTGATTCTCCTCCCTCCCCGCAGAAGGAATTTCAGTTCCTCCAAGAGGCCACTCTGGCATCGGGGCCTCAATGTCCTCACACATACTACTCTCTGCTGGGAAGGGGGTTCCCTCCTTCCCCGACATCCCCATTGCATCGTCAGCCTCAGAGCACACACTGCTTCCTCGGAAGAGCTCCCTGATGTCCCCGCCCTCCGTGATCGAGTTAGTTACCTTCCCCCCACTACACATGCTTCCATCTGATGAGGCCCAGGCCTGTGTGTCTCTTTTAAGTCTCCCTCATCTGTCCCTGGACATTAATGGGAGTGCCAGGAGGGCAGGTGGCAGGTCCTGGTCCTGCTTACCTCATGTCCCAGCTCTGGACCAGCCTATGGCACAAAGTGGTCCGTGGACCACTGCTGGGTGACACCCACAGTGATAAGGGAACCTCCTACCATGACATGGTCATGACCTTCCTGTGCGGGAAGCCAGCCAACCTGTTCTCCCAGCAAGTTGCCCCTTAACAGGCTGGCAACAAGCACAATACTACAGCCACTGGTACAGCACCCCACAGTGAGGGCCTCAAGTGTGCGTGGCACTGCTTCAAGAGTGTATCTGTATTGAATAACATGGTCTTCATGGCAAGCAACCAACAGAAGGCAGTGCTATTATTTTTTTTTTTTTTCTTAGAGGGCAGTGTCACTGGCCCTCATATGTGGGATCCGAACCAGGGCTGCAGGCGTCCCAAGCCAGCTCTTAACCACCGCGCCACTCAGCCGGCCCAAGGCAGTGCTATTATTATCTCTACTGTCCAGGCAGGAAACGTGGCTGTGAGCAGCAGTCCCTCCCCAGGGGCCAGCCAGCCAGTAAGCTGCAGAGCCGGGACTGGAACCTGGGCAATCTTAGCTCCCAGCCCCTACTCAACAAGGCAGAGCTTTTCCCAGTGTGGCCAAGAGCCAGGAGCATCAGCACCACCAGAGAACTCATTAAAATGCAAATTATCACCCTACTACCCCATCAACCTGCAAAATGGGAAGCAGAAACCCAACAAGCCAAGCCCTCTATGGCTTTGATCCACCGACTCTGAAACCTGCAGCTCTACTGCTGCTCGTCCTGGCACAGCAGATTGGCCAGCTGAATCCAGAGGAGGCAGTCCTTTGGCTCATCCATGGTCTATGACATGGCAGAGATCACAAAGAGGAGGTGCTGGCCAATCCACTGTTGCTGCCCATTGAAGCCACGCCCTCCTCCCACAGGTGGATAGGACAAAGTCAGAAGATGAAGGCATGAGAATTGGCACAACTCTAACATCAGATCCCAGATCTGGTGCCAGCTTCTTAGAAAGGCAGGTATCCTGGCCTGGTTTCAGTTTCCCCATCTGTAAAATAAGGGTGTGTCAGCTGCCTTCTCAGTGTCCCATCGGCCAGGGCTGACACTCCAGGTCTGTGGGGAAGCAGCACAGAGACCCTGAATGGAGACTCCAGGGTTCTGGAGAGAAGAGAGGACCCACCCCTGATGGCTCCCCTCTCTCCTCCACCTTCTCACTTGGGATGCTTTCCAAGGAGTGGGTTTCAAGTTGGAAGACACGCCCATGTCATGTCAGACTTATGTGGGAAGAGCAGAAATAAACTGAAGCCACCAAGGGGAACACAGAAAAAGAAATTTACATGTGGGCCATTCTTTATTCAACAGGTGGTTCTCTCCCTAAAGTCAACGTCATAATTAAAAAAGAAATGGTAGGGATGCTGCTCCAATGAAAACAGGAAACACAACAATGGAGTGTTGCATGGGACTGATGAGAGCAGCTGTAAACAAGCCAGGGAAGGTATTTGGGGGATAACTGGTAACATGAATCTGGACTGGTCATTAGATAACATGCAAGAATGATTACTTGGGCCAGCCGAGTGGCGCATTGGTTAAGCGCTGGCTTGGGACGCCAGTGGCCCCAGTTCGGGTCCCACATGAGGGCCAGTGACACAGCCCCCAAAAACAAAAAAAAAACAAAGAATCATTACTTTTCTTGGGTGTGGTCTGTGACTGCAGGAGAGCGTCCTTACTGCAAGGGGAGCCACAATGAAGCATTTGCGGTTGATGTCCCAATGTCTACCATTGATTTTGAAACGTTCAGCAAAAACATGTTATCCACAATACAGCAAGCACATATGGCACCTGGCGGCCTGTTCATGGCTGAGGACTCTCGGGGCGGGGGTGGGTGTTCAGTTCAGTGAACTGTGCTTCAACTTCCCTGCACATGGAAAACGTGAATTAAAGCCCAGCCATCAGACTCCTTTGTAAGCCCTGTGGTTCCTGCTAGACACGGCATCCACATTAGTTTCCTGCTACAGCTTTGATGCACCCCACTGTACCTGTTTTTGAGAAGATGAGCTGCAGAATGAGAGGCCGCCGAGTGACGATTCCTGAACCTCGGGGAAGGAAGTCTCTGTGGGAGAGGAAAGGGACAGAAATTACTCAGAAGGCTGGTTTTGCAGGACAGGAAGTATGACCACATGTGGTGGAGCAATCCCCTCTTGCAATTTGGGCAACCTCAGCAAAGACACCAACCCCAGCAGAACACTGGGGAACGCTCTGGCGTTGGAGGGTCCTGAGATCATGGGAGGTGGGGGACAGGGGAGGACTGCATGGAACGTCAGTGACACATGGAACCATTTCCCTCCAGTTGGCTGTGCTCCAGCCCCAACATACCCAAAGGGCCTTTTCCTTAACAAATATTTGAACCATCTCCCCCAGGCCCCAAAGAGATCAGTATGTTCCCTACATACATGTTTTAAATTAATCTAATGCCATTTGTATGATACAAAGACTAAAAGGAAAGTAGTTGATGATAAAATATGGTATGTTTCGTATCCCAAAAAGATGATATAAATAGGAGGAGGGTCAGTGGTTGCCCAGGGGTGGAAAACAGAGAGGAGGGAGCTTTCTGGGGTGATGGAAATATTTTAATACGGGACTGTGGTGATGTTTGCTAATATTTACTGTAAATTTACTGAGTCACCGCATTTGAACATTTGAAATGGGTAAATTTTCTAGCACATAATTTTCTAGCTCCTCAATACAGCTTTTTAATAAAAAAAGATTTCACATATTTCAATACAGAAGTACTTACTACCTGCACCAACTTACACTAGTACACGTGGATTTGGGCAGAGTAGGAAGACCAGAAGCCGCCCTGGACCATTAAGAAAGGAAAGAGAAGCAGCAGGGATCCAGGTGGGTACTGGAGTAGACGCAGCATTTTCAGAGATTATTAAAGCTATACAAAGGACCCTGTTATTTCATGTAAAATGAGAAAGATTCTAGGCTCAGGGAATCTCAAATAAGGTTTGCACCCAGGTAAATGTTTGGATTATCTGAAATCTGTGCAGGACACACAACAATTGGGACAGAACAGGTGTGTTTCATATATGGCAAGACAATAGTGTTCCTGGGTTCCTAGCGTAGTGTCACTGGTGCTACCTCACTCTCCAGTACTGCGGCAACCCCAGTGTCTCAGGGGGCACCACAGCCGTGTTGGGAACCCTTCTTGGGACCCTGGAGGACGCCAGAGGCAGCCCTCTCGGCTCGAGCTGGGCAGCATCAGAATCCCTGAGAGAGTGTTAACCCAGTGCCCCGTCACCACCACACACTATGCACAATGGGGTCCGAGCCCCATTGGCCTGGGGGCTGTCCCACCACACTCATGCAGCACCTCGCCTCCCCTGGCTGGGAGCAGGGTCTCAGCAGTAACCACACAACAGGTTGGCCTGCACCCTCATGCAGAACTGCAGCCCAGCCTGCGAAATGAGGGGCCCTCCATGGGTTACAGGGCTCTAAGGGCCCCCACAGGGGTGCTGCCCACAAGCAGCAAAGCGGGGCACTCAATTCGACGGGCCCAGAGAGAGGTGGAGTGAAGATGGTGCTAGCAGTCATGAGAAGGCTGGCTGTCATTCTTGGAGCAAGGCCACCCAATGGGGCTCAGGAACAGCCAGGTTATAACTGTGTGTACTTTTACAGGTGTGTGGCTTTAAAAGACCCTTCTGGCTGCTGCAGGTATGAGAGTGGGAGCCATGAGGCAGGCAGAATGCACCTGCGCTGATCCAGGTGAGCAATGATGGGGCTGGCCTGGGAGGTGGTAGGGACACAGACAGCAGTGGACAGACACTGGATAGAGCCAAGAGGGGTTTAGGAGATGAACAGTCACGACCAGGGACCAGGCTGGACTGAGAAGAACCATGGAGGGTGGGAGGGGCCAAAACAGAGGGAAGAACATTTGCAGGACACACATGAGCCCACTTACGGTTGGAGGAGCCCAAAACCCCTGGAGACACAGTCAGCCTTCCATATCTATGGTGTTACCTGTGCAGCCTAGTTCCTGAGGATGACAAAGACCCCATGGGCTATGCCTGCCCTTCGAGGAGCATTTCATACCCGCTTCACACAGCATGATATCATAAACTATGTATTCCTAGTCTCCCATTTGGCAGATGAGGAGACTGAGATACAGGGAGGCTATGTGATCTGGCCAAAGTTACACGTTCATTCATGCAAGTATTACTCATGCCTACCAAACACAATGGAGGTGCTGGGAACACCAGCGCCAACATTCTGAGAGGGGCCACATGAGATGTGGGGGGAGGGGAACAAAGAAGACACACCATAGGGGTTAGAGGGCTTGGGGCTGGAATGGTCAAAAAAGGCCTCTCTTAAAAGGGAAAATGCGAGGGGCGACTGGTTAGCTCAGGTGGTTAGAGCACAGTGCTCATTAACACCAAGGTTGCCAGTTTGATCCCCGCATGGGCCACTGAGATGCGCTCTCCACAACTATTGGGTTTTCGGAAAAGTCATGACGTATTTTTTTCTATGTTTTTCGTTGTAAAAATGTGTCATGACTTTTCCGACAACCCAACAGATTGAAGACAATTACTTGACTTGGAGCTGATGGGTCTTGGAAAAACACACTGTTCCCCAATAAAACCCTTTAAAAAAAAAAAATTATAGGGCCGGCCGAGTGGCACGGTGGTTGGGTGCTAGCTTGGGAAGCCAGCGGCCCAGGTTCGGGTCCCACATAGGAGGGCCAGTGACACTGCCCTCAAAAAAAAAAAAAAAAATTACATTTTTTTAAAAAAGGGAAAATGAGGGGCGAGCTACATGTAGGGGTGTGGTGGGCAGGGCAAGAGAGACAGCAAAGAGGCCACATGTGGGTAATCAGACCCCAAAGTAAGCTTTAGCTCAGCGCTCACCAGAGGGGGTACCCAGTGTCTCCAGGAGAGCAACACCCCTTTATAAAGGATACCAGGCTCTCCCAGAGATGCAGTGGGCCTGCTGGGAGCTGTTAACCTCTAGAGTACCAACATGGCCTTGACCCTGGCTCCGTGCAACCCCAGGCCAGCTGGCTCACAGGCAGGCCCTCAGAGGTAGGGACAGAGGCACCTTGTGCATCAGAGACCATGGGCGCTGGCCCAACACAGAATCACCAGCAGCAGCAGTGACACTGCGTGCCCTTCATAAGAATCTCCCACTCCACTTCTTCCATGCGAGTGGAACACGTCAGTGACCAAACAATACATGTGAATGCATCCCCAACATCTGTCTGTGCGTTTCCTCCATGCTGATACGTGTGACCAAGCTGGTTCCTTTTTGTTGCTGACCCATGTTCCACTGCATGGATGGACTACAGTTTGTTCACCTATTCACTAGTTGATGGGACATTTGGGGTCTTTCCAATTCAGGGCCATAAGAAAACTGCTATGAACATTCTCATACATGCCTTTTGCAGACATATGCCCTTGTTCCTCCTGATGAATCATAGGGTAAACTTGAATTTGAACAGACAAAACTAGTCTCTGCTGACAGAAATCATAGAGCAGTCAGTTCCCCCTGGGGAAGCTGATGGAAGGGGCATGAGGGGGACTTTTCTGGGATGATGACAGCATTCCCTGTCTTGATCTTCCCAGTGATTACCAGGGTACATGCATTTATTTTGAAAATCAAGGTGTATACTTAAGATTCGGTGACTTCCTGTATCTAAGTTAAATCTCAATAAGGTCACAAATACAAACAAGTCCAGGAGCATATGCTCATGAAGACTCAGAGAGAACACGGCATTAAAATTTGCCCACAGAATCATTATCATCTTGTTACTTTCCCCGTAAGAATAGCTCAGATCTAAAGCACTTTAAAGCCCATGGTGGGGGGATTAAATAATTTAGGGCCCATCCACACTACTGTGCAGTCACCAAAAAGAAAAGAAAAAAAGCTCTTTATCTCCTGACATGAAACTTTCTTCTGGAAACACAGAGGAAAACAAAAGGTACAGAAATGTGTCTGTTTTACAACTGAAGGGAGAAAAAAAAAAAAACCAAGCCCATGGAGGCTGGGGCCTGCTGGGAGGGAGAGTCAGCACAGGTTCTGGAACACCTTTGAACTGTGCTTCATCCACATGGGTTAGTGACTCTAAAAAAGTACTTGATTTTAAAAGTAGTTAGTCTTTGTCAAGCAGTCACTGTATGCCAGGCAAGGAGCTGAGAACTTTCTGGGGATTTATCACATTTAACTATGAAAAAATCCACCAGGATGGGTCTGTGAGCCCCACGTTACAGATGTAAGTAGGCCCATAGGCTGAGCAGCTGCGCAAGGTCACCCATGGTCTGGGAGGGGAGCAAGCGTGGACTGAAACACATGGAGTCTCAGCTTCTGACCACCAACCAGGTCACCAGGCCTCTGCGCCCTCACATCTGATGCAGAAGCCGCCGGTGTCTCCCCAGCCAGGGCCAGGCCCTCTGCCACTGGTGTTGGAACGTACTGTCCTGTGTCTGTGCGTGTTTGGGCAGGTGGGGGGACAGGAACAGTGAGTACAAAGGTGACACCACAGACATGGACAATGAGAGCCTGAGAAGAACACGAGGGCCAGTGGTGCCCAAGAGAACTGAGAGCTCTGGGCACACGCAGAGGAAGTCGGCTTTCTGGGGCTGGAACTGGGTGGCAAGCAGGAAGGACGAGTGGAGGGCAAAGCCTGGGTGAAGGAGGCAGAGCCTTAGGGGAGAAGGCTAGGCCTCACAAGCCAGGAGCTCTGGGACTCATCTGTGTTTCCAGAAGCTCCTGGACTGAGTAGAACGGGCAGAGACACCCATCCTTGGCCTGGAGAGCCCCCAAAAAGCAGCCCCCCAGAAATCTCCAAGGGGCTCAGTGAGGAGGCGCCTGTCTAGCTGTTATAAGGCTACCCACGGAGTTTCCTGGCACTCAGCAGCAGGGGCACTCTTGGGGCCTTCCCAGTGGCATGGTGGAAGGAAACCTCTTCCCAAGCAGCTCTACCCGAAACACTTACAGTCACTTATCTGAAGGCGACTTTCAAGCCTCAGTCATCTGCTTCCTCCTTGACCCCACCTATGTTCCACGGGTCACCATGTCCCTCCCAGTGACTCAAAGCATCCACCTTTCTCTTTCACCTCTCCACTGCTACAAGGGCCACTGTGCACCCAGGCTGCCCTTTGTGCTGTGTGACCTTGGGCCAGTTTCCCTGCCTCTCTGGTGTGGGTTTCCTTGTCAGTAAGACGGGGGTAATTCCACCCACTTCAGATGGTAGCTGGGTACCAGAAAAACCAGCATCCCAGGACTCGCCCCACAGCTTTGGTTCAAACGACACCTCCCTAGGGAGATGTTACCTCCCTAGGGAGATGTTTCCCACCCTCCTTCACAGCTCTAGCCCCACCCTGCCCAACCTTCCTTCGGAGCTTCATTTGCCTCCACAGCACTAACACTCTAAATGTCCCTTATCTGCTTCTTGTCTGCCCCTCCCCCACGTCAGCACCCTAGGACTGGATCTTGGGGCTATTCTGTTCCCTGGGACACAGCAGACGCTCAGTGTGTTAACTATGATTATTTCAGCACCTGGCCTCTAACCCATGAGCCCAGGGCTGGCCCCAGGCTTCTGACCTATCCTTCTCCTAGGTTATCAATGACCTGGACTCCAAATTTCCTTTCTGCAGAGACCACGTGACCAATCCCAGGTTTGACAGGGTCTCCCATTTGCCTATCCCACCACTCCCTACACCCTCCACATCTGGGATCTCTCCTGAATTTCTGGTCTCCAAGCCTTTGCAGGGCTGTACCCTCTGCCAGGAAACCCTTCCCCACAGACCTGGCTCACCCACCTATGGGCAGGTGCAGTGGATTGCACCCCTCCCTCCCAAATGTACACCCTTCCTACTTCCACCAACACAGCCTCTCCCATGGAGGCCTATGACATGCCCGAACTTTTTCACCTTGCTGGTTACTGCTGGATCTCCAGCATCTAGAGCAGTGCCTGACATTGAGCAGCTGTTCATCATACATGCTGAATGGACAAAAGGAACATGGACTCTGGAACCAGGCAGCCTGGGTTCAAAGCTCAGCTCGGCCCCCGTGAGCCATGAGGCCCTGGACAGATCTCCACCCTCTCTGGGCCCAGCCACCTGTGGGATGGGAGGACACCACTCATCCATCACAGAGGGCCTGTCTGGTTGTGTAACCTGGCACGAGTCACTTCACCACTGTGGAGCCTCAGTTTCTTTCCCAGCTCTAAGATGGGCTGCCTCTCGCTCTCCCTAGAAAGTGATGAGGGCCCTGGGGAGTGTCCCCTGAAAAGAGCCCAAGGCCCCCCAGGAACCCCTTAACTCCCAGCTTCCATGAGTGTGGGAACTCCTGCGTACAGAATAATGGAGGCCAACGCCCCAGGCTTGCAGGTGGGCAGGCCTTTCCAGGAGAGGGAACACAAACAGATAAGCCAGAAGAGAATGAGTCACCAACATGCCTGACCCAGAGGAGGCCCAGGCTACCTCACCTGAGGTACCTGGTGGCAGGCACCTGGCAAGGGCCCTGAGCTGAGATCCCTTCCTCATCACCACATCCTTCTGGGGTCACTCAAAGCCTCAGTGCAGCCACCAGCCACAGAAGAGTCCTCAACAGGAGCCCCACACTCCAAGGCCCAGGTCACACCCACCATATAGGGAACACTGGCCACCAGCACCCACCCAGCCTGGGCAACATCTCAGCAAACCCTCTAGCAACACCAAAGGACTGGGGCCAGGGCCAATACACCCATTTCACACATGGGTAGATTAAGGCTCCGAGTTTCCGGACTTGCCCTGGCCACTCAGCCAGGAAGAAGCATAGCTAGGATGGGGGAGACACCCCAGTCACCCCCTTTCTGGTTTTGCTGGAACAGAAGTAAAACTCACTCTCCAGAGCCCAACATCCAGCCTGAGCACATCTTGCCCTAAGCCCTGCTTCATCTGCACCCTGTATCCAACAGTAAGCACTGGTCACCCAGAACCGAGCCTGGGCCCAGTCCCTGGGCAGCTGCCCCTGTGTCGCTGTGGTCACTCCACAGACCAGGCAGTGTGGTTATGCCCCTGATCAGATCACAGACTCAGGGCTCCTCCTGCCTCTCAACCCCCACTCTGCCCAGCAGCAAGTCCTGCTGCTTCTACCTTCAAATGCAACCATTTCTCTCCGCGTCCAAGGCCACTGGTTCGGCCCATCAGCGACTGCCTGGACTCGTGCAATTGCCGCCTCTGGCAGCCTACTGTCACCCCCCTACTCGGTTCTCCCCAGAGTGGCCACAGGGCACCTCTGGGTGCCAAGTCAGGGAACATCCCATTCTGCTCAGGTCCTCCTGAGGCTACCACCTGCCTCTGTCTTTTTTTTTTCTCATTAGCTTCAGGTGTACAAATCAACATAGTACAATAGTTAGACATTTACACCCCTCACAAAGAGATAACTCCCCCAATCTACTACCTCTCTGACATTGTATATAGCTGTTACAATACTACTAACTATATTCCCTATGCTGTACGTTACATCCCGTGGCAATATATGTATATATTTAATTAGAGTTGCCAGTCAATATTATCGTTACATCAGCTTCAGGTGTACAGCGCAGTGGTCAGGCATCTACACAGCCCATGAAGTAGTCTCCCTAATAAGTCCGGTACCCATCTGGCACCCTACATAATCTTTACAACATTATCGAATATTCCCCAAACTGTTTTTCATATCCCCATGGCAATATTGTGACTACAAATTTGTACTTTCTAATCCCTTCACCTTCTCCCCCATCTCCACCCCCCTCCCATCTAACAACCATCAGTATTTTTTCTCTATATTGGAGTCTATTTGTTTTGTTCATTTATTCTGTTCTTTAGATTCCCCATGTAAGTGAGATCACAGGGTTATGTCTTTCTCTGACTGACTTATTTCACTTAGCATAATATTCTCTAGGTCCACCCATGTTGTTGCAAATGTTAACAATTCATTCTTTTTTATGGCCGAGTAATACTTCATTGAGTAAATGTACCACAGTTTCTTTATTCAATCATCTATCGATGGGCATGTCGATTGCTTCCATATCTTGGCTATTGTAAATAGTGCTGCAATAAACATGGGGATGCATATATTTTCTTTTTTAGCTGAGCCTCCCAGCTGTTGGCAGCTCAGCTCGGGCTGGGCATCGAACAGCTGTTGCTCAGAGCTCAGCTCGCTATTTTTTTTTTTTTTTTTTGAGGGCAGTGTCACTGGACCTCATATGTGGGACTGAACCGGGGCCGCTGGCTTCCCAAGCCAGCGCTTAACCACCGCGCCACTCAGCTGGCCCCTTATTTTTTCGAATTAGTGTTTTGGATTTCTCTGGATAATACCCAGGAATGTAACTGCTGGGTCATACGGCAGTTCCATTTTCAATTTTTTGAGGAGCCTCCATACTGATTGCCATAGTGGCTGCACCAATCTGGAGTCCCACCAACAGTGCACGAAGGTTCCCTGTTCTCCACAACCTCGCCAACACTTGTTGTTTGTTGATTTATTGATGACAGCCGTTCTGACAGGAGTGAGGTGGTATCTTGTTGTACTACCTCTCTCTCTTAAAAGCCCAAGTCCTCCCCACAGCTCAAAAGGCCCTGCATGATCTGCCCATCACATCACTGCCCTCACCTCCTCCTATTCTTCCCCTTACTCACTCAGTTCCTGTCACACTGGCCTCCTCCATGTTCCCCAAACATACCATGCAGGATCCTGCCTCAGGACCTTTTTTTCACTCTGGCTGTTCCCTGGGCCTAGAACCCTCTCCCTGCAGCATTCACATAGCCAGCAGGCAACTCCCAGTCAAACTGTCTCTTCGCAACTCCCACCCCCAATATGAAGCAGATCCCATCTGTCACACACCATCCTGCTCAATTCTACCTCTGACAACTTCCAGTTTACTGATTTGTTCACATGGCTGTCGTCTGTCCCCTCCCACCCATTAGAATGGCAGCCTCACAAGGGCAGGGTCCTCTGTCTGGCACATTCTCTGCCCTGTCCCCAGCTCCCAACACAGAGCCAGGCATGAGGCATGTGACCAATGCTCATGGGGTGAAGGATCAAACCTGCCACTGTACAAATGAGACTGAGGATCAGACAGCAGTGGGGAGCGACCCCACTCTGGATGCCAGCCCTTCACCAAATTCCCAGCAGGCTCCTCCCTGCTCAGGAATTCTGCAGGTTCCAGGGCCAGCCCCACCCTTGGCACTCGGCCCTAGTGTCACCTGCTCCATGGTCTCATCTGGCGGCCAGGCCAGGAGCAAAAGCAGGAAGTGGCCGATGGCAGCCTGCAGCCCTGGCTTTAGGCTTCTCAGGGTCCAGATGGAATCGAGGTACTGCCCTTTCTTTGTAGGCAATCTGGGCAGGTTGGCTCACCTCTTTGTGTCTCAGTTTCCTTATTTATTAAGTGGGAATAATGCCACCAGCCTCAGAGGGTAGTTGGAAGAGTTGGCAAAGTTCTTACCTGAGAGAGAGCATTTGACCCATACAATGAAAGGAAAACTCAATACAATATGTGTCAGATCACATCCCTCCTTGCTGCAAAGTGTTCCTGTGGCCTCCAAGGCCCCGAGCGCCCTCCACCTCCACCTAGCTCACTATTTGTAACCAAACTTCGTGATCAAGGTACAGAAAAGAGGCCAAACCTATTCCTGCCTCAGGGCCTTTGCTTGTGCCAATTCCCTGCCTAGAACATCTTCTCTGTGCCTTCCCACAATCCTGGCTCCCTCTGTTCACTCAGGACTCAACACAGATTTCAACTCTTCTGAATGTCCCCTACTGACTCCACATCATCCCATTTTCACTCTCCTGTGTGGGTTTACAAGGACGGCCACTCCCTGCAGCAGGGCTTTCCAGAGTGAAACCCGTTAATCACATAGATGTAGGGAATCGGCTAACGTGGCCTTGGAACTGGCCCAGGAAGCAACCCCAGCTGCACTGTTGAAAGCCTAATGCAAATACGCAGAACAGATTATGTCCTCCATTTTTTTTTTTAATGATTGTGCACGTTTCTAGCCCACACAAGGACAAGAAACTTGGAGGCGACACTCAACCCCTTGATAGAGGTTGTCTGTGGAGTGAGAATGGAAAACTTTGTTTTATAGTCTCCAAAGTGATCTTTTATAACTTTTATAACAGGCAAGTATTAATTTTTTTTTTTTTTTTTTAAGATTTTATTGGGGAATTGGCGGAGGGGAACAGCGTTGGGGAATCGGGGAAGGGGAACAGACAAGTTGCTGTCTTTTTGTTCTTCAGTTTAGTTGCGGAGGATGTTGCTTCACTGTTGGTATCGTCATTGCGCTCTTCCCGGATGAGGCAGATCGGTCGCCGGCCTCTGGATGTCGCTCACTGTGGCTATTGGCAGCTCATGCTTGGCTGCCAGCCGCTCACGCTGGCTGCGGGCCACTCACTGTAGCCTATGGCAGCCCACTGCAGCAGGGGCTGCAGCCCACACCATCACCGGGGCTCGCACAGCCCAGCTCCAGGTGGAGCTGTTGTTAGCTGTAGAGGGCAGTGTCACTGGCCCTCATGTGGGATCCGAACCGGGGCCGCTGGCATCCCAAAACCAGCGCTTAACCAATGCGCCACTCGGCCGGCCCAAGTATTAATTTTTAACTTTACAGTTGTACTGAGAAGTCCCAAAGCAACTGGTCAGCCAAGCAGCCTTTTCAAGGGTGACAGGAAAACCACTGACATTTTGGGATCAAGCTCTCAACTCCGCCCTCCTAGGGGTCCCCTGAGCGACCTCCTCATTGCTCCATACAGCACAGTTCAAAGGCTGGCCATGTGAGCTTGGCAGCAAGATCACGCACATCTCATCTATAAAACAGGGTGTGGTGAGGAAGGGAAGAGACAGTACAGGCGTCCAGGGACCGGGGCTGGGGGCTGGTGAGCACTTGCCGTGTCTCTGTAGCCCCTGGACGGTGGTCGGCCACATGTGCACTTCCAGCTCTGGTTTGTCACCACCTGAGGGGCCCAACTGAACCCACAGGTAGGATGTTAGTGAGCATACAAGAAGGAAAGCCAGACAGTGCCCCACTCCACTCCCAACATTTCAGGAGCATCCTCCTTGCAGGTTCTTTCCTTCAGTAGAAGACTGGGCAATGGCCTCCAGGGACAAGCTCCTTCTCAGAGCCTCTTCTGATGTGATGGGGTGCCACACTGCGAGGAACTGTCCAGGCAGACTGGGTGCAGTGCCACACAAGACAGACCAGCCTCACCGCCCTTCCTGGTCATCTCTTTCCCACCCCCTACAACCATCTCTCAGCCAATCCTGTTGGCTGCCTAAGAAATACCCAGACCACCCACTTCTCCCCTGCTCAGTCCCAACCCTTAGGCTAAGTTCCCTGGGTCACAGACACACTCCCCCCCATCTATCTCCCTGGGCCTGGCCTGGCCCTGCCCCACGTGTTCTCAGCCCAGCAGCCAAGGAGAGCTTTTCACACTGCAAGTCAGATCACACTGCGTACGTGCTTAAAACCCACCCGTGGCTTCCAGCACACTCAGGATAAAATCAGTCTCCTCCCTGTGACTCACAGAGCCCTGCACCAGCACAGTCACCTCCTTGCCATTCCCTGCTCAAGGCCCTGGGAGCTGATGCCTCAGCCTGGGCTGCTCTGCCACCAGATACCCCCCACCAGTACCCTCCACTCTTCCTTAGGACACTGGCTGGTTGGTGCCTCCTGGGAGAGCCTGACCCCCACCACCCCAGACCCGGTTCTGTCCCCTCCCCCTCACAATCTTTGCTATAATCTCAGCATATAAGCTTCCTTCCTGCCACTGGGACTCCAACCCCCCAGACTGTCAGCCTCATGAAGACAAGGATTGTCTGCTTAGTATCTGGCACAAAGCAGGTGCTCAATAAATGCCTGCTGAGGAGTAAACAGCAAGAGCAGCTGGCATCTCTGGGGTACATGTGACACGGGCACTGTGCTGAGTTCCATGCATACAAGTCTTTGTTTCAACCTCAGAGAGGTTCTCACTAACCCCATTTCTTAGATGGGGAAACCAAGGCTCGATCATCCAGACCAAAGTAACACAGCTAACGGCGCTCCCACCAATGAGGAACAAGCCCAGTCTGCCTCATTCCTGTGCCCATCTGCAGGGCACCATGCCAATCACCACACCTAACATCTGGCAACAAAATGGAAAGGAGACCTGAGCTCTAAAGACAGGAAGGCCAGTCACATTTCCCTGCAGGGACAACCTGGCGAGCAGACACGGTGGTGTAGAGAACAGGGTCTGCAACTGGACAGCTCTGCCACAGCCTTGCTGTGTGGCCTGGACAAGGGTCATCCTTTCGCCAAACCTCAGTTGTATCACCTATAAAATGGGGATAACAGTGCCCACCCCATCAGGCTGTCA
Organism: Aselliscus stoliczkanus; assembly: GCA_033961575.1. NCBI lineage: Eukaryota > Metazoa > Chordata > Mammalia > Chiroptera > Hipposideridae > Aselliscus > Aselliscus stoliczkanus. Next base: position 8,849,956 of record CM066735.1, on the reverse strand, counting down.
GCAGGACCAAGAGGACGAGACACGAAGTCCAGGACCTGGCACATGTAAGGCCCTATTCAGCAGGACAGTTCACAAAGGTGATGGGGGAAGGGAGACCCTTTTCCTTGGAACCTCAAAAGGACCCTGGCACAGACTTTCCTGGTAGACCTGGCAAGATTATTCTAAATCTTCTTCCTCTCCAACACAGCAACCCCTTCCAAGGATCAGCCCTGGGCATAATGGACGCACAAGCCTGACCCTCTATCAGGAGGGGAAAACCTAGAAAACTAAAAGCTCATGTAGGAGAGTGACTGGACTTAGTGGCACTGGGCCAGACTGAGGAATACTTCGCAGCTGTAAAGAAAGCACAGGGCAAGGGAAAAACGGCAAGTCAGTAATAACAGCGGGAGACATCAATACCCCACCTTCAACAATGGACAGCACAGGAGATATAAGTCAACAAGGAAATAGAAAATTGTAAACACCATAAATCAACAAGACCTAACTGACATGTATAGAACTCTCCCCCCAGCAGCAGAAGAATACACATTCTTATCAAGGGCACATTCTCTAGGCTAGGCCTTATTTGAATGAAGTTGAACTCCTCCTCTACACCACTTGTAGGATGTCCAGAATGGGCAAATTCACAGACAGAAAGTAGATTAGCATTTGCTAGGAGCTGGGGGTTGGGAGTGACTGCTTAATGGGTACAGTTTCTTTTGGGGGCATGAAAATGTTCTGAAATTATTATAGATAGTGGTGATGATCACTGCACAACTCTGCAAATATACAAAAAGGCACTGAAGAGCATGTTTTCAAAAAATGAATGTTATGGTATGTTAATTACATTTCAGTAAAGATATTTTTTATATTAAGTTTATTGGGGTGACAAATGTTTAGTAAAATTACACAGGCATCAAGTGTATATTTCTATAATACATCATCTGTATGTTATTTATTTATATATATTTTTAAAAGCACAAGAGCAACCATGAACCAACAAGGGAAAACTTCTATCATCCATCCTTAAGCTAAAAACCCTGTCAACCTACACAAACCCTTCCGGGAAGGCCCAGGCCTCTGACCATGGCCAGTCCTCATCCCACCCTCCTAAGCCTTACCCCTCTGTGACCCTGATCTTAACTAATGCCTCCACTTTTTTTTTTTTTTAAGATTTTATTGGGGAATTGGGGGAGGAGAACAGTGTTGGGAATTGGGGGAAGGGACAAGCCAAGTTGTTGTTCTTCAATCTTCATTGTAGAAGGTGCCAGTCGCCATGTGGCTTCCCGTCAGCATCTAGTGGCCTCTAAGCTCAAGGTGCTGTGTTCAATCTTAGTTGCGGGTGGGCGTAGCCACCATCCCATGCGGGAGTCAAACCAGCAGCGTTGTTGTTAAGAGCGCATGCTCTATCCACTGAGCCATCTGGGCGGCAGCTCAGTTCAAGGTGCCGAGTTCAGTCTTAGTTGCAGGTGGGCATAGCCCACTATCAAACAGACAATCTTGCTGTTACACCAGCGGAGCCATCCTGCCACCTGTTGGCAGCTCAGTGACAGCTCAGCTCGGGCGCAGTGTCACTGGCTCATGTGGGAATCGAACCGGCAGCCCTGTTGCTCATGCTCGCACTCTGAAGCCAACTCTTAACCAATTGAGCCACTCGGCCAGTCCCATGCCTCCACTTCTTTGTGGAATGTCTGACTAGTGTGTGCCTCCCCTACCTGGCCTAACTCCAAGAAGTAACCAGGCCTGTTTCGCCCAAAATGAGTGGTAGCCCAGGCTGGACCTTGGCACAGAGCAGGCTCAGCCGCCCTTACTGAGTGAGTCCTGCTTCATGACTGAGACACAGATGGGTGAATTTACAAGGAGAGGGAGATGAGTTTTTCAAGCATCTAATATTCCGGGCAATGGCCTGGGGCACCCGCGGGAACAAAGCTACACTATTAGGGGGGCATTCAGCCTATTCTACTGGGTGGAGATGGACAATAAACAAATAAAAAGGTAGGACAGTGACAGGGTGTGACAATGGCTTCCAAGAAAAATTAAACAGGGCAACAGCATGGAGTAACAGGGTGGGGGCATTTTAGTAGAGTGGCCAGGGTGGGTCTCCAGAGGAGGGAACATTTGAGCAGAGGCCTGATGGAGGTGATGAGTAAGCCACAGGGCTATCTGAGGGTAAGAGCTTTCCAGGCAAAGGAAACATGTGCAAATGCCCTAAGGTAGGACTATCTGTGCCTGACATATTTAAGGAACAGTGAGGAGACCAGTGCGGCTGGTACAGAGCAAGGGGAGGAGTAGCATGAGATGAGGGAAGACAAGTGCTGGGACAGGGAGGAGGGTAAGGAGGGTCTTCTGGGTGGCAGTGAGGACTTAAGCTTCCACACTGACAGAACATGGCAGGTTTTGAGCAGAGGAGGAACATATTCTTAAACTCCCTCTGGCCACTGTGAGAAGAACAGCCTGGGGGTACGGGCGGCAAGGCCAGCGATGCAAGACCTAGAGGAGGAGGCTGCACTGGTCCAGGTGAGTAGTGATGCTGAAGAAATAGTATAGTTATAGTACTGATACATGAAGACCTTTTTTGGGGAAATCAACAAGCTGATTCTGAAATTTATATGTAAAGGCGAAGGAACTTGACTGGCCAAAACAATTTTGGAAAAGAAGAAGTCTCATCCCACCTGATTCAAGACTTACTATAAACCTACAGTAATAAAGAGATGTGGTTTTGGTCAAAGGGCAAATGCATAAAATGGAGCCCCACAAACATGGCCAACTGATTTCTGACAAAGGCAACTCAATGAAGAAAGGATGGTCTTTTCAATAGTAGTACTCAAAACAACTGGATATTCATATGCAAAACAAATTATAAACCTTAACCTATACCTCGTAAGCCATAAAAAATTAACTCAAAATTGTATCCCACTTATAAGCCACACAGAAACCTGCACATAAGTGTTTATATCAGCATTATTTATAATCATCAAAAAATGGGAGACAACCCGTTTGTCTTTCAGTGGGTGAATGGTTTAGGAGATGGTGGTCTAGCCATAGTAGGATACATCCTCAGCACTGAAAAGGATAGAACTATTGATGAACACAGCCTAGATGGCTCTCAAATGCGTCATGCAGTGTGGAAAGGATGCATGAGCCCATTTATATGACATTCTAGAAAAGGCAAAACCACAGGGTGGAAAACCCATCAATAGGCCCTAAGTGGGGGGTAGGGGAGGAGTGACTACAGACCAGCATGGGGATTTGGGGGGTGATGGAAGTCTTCTATGTGTTGATTGCAGTGGTGGTTACAGAACTCTCTGAATTTGTCAAAACTCTTAAAACTGCATGCTAAAATGGGTGGTGTCTACTCTGCGTAAATTATATAGTTCAAGAGAGAAAAAGAACAAATGGGCAAGCACTCTATGTGCTAATACACTAAAAATCTCCAAGAAATACTGTTAAGTAACAGTTTCATTGTTCGGAACAGGGTGTAAAGCTGTGTATGGGGGAGGGGAGAATCAAAACACCTTCCAATTTGCTTCCATTTGCATTGAGAAACTGGCAGGATGCACAGGAGACTGAAAAGGGTAGCTGGCTGTAGAAGCAGGCCTCTCTCTCTATGCTGGACATATTATATATTCAAACAATTATAGAACCCTCAATGCTTCAGAAGAATAATGTATAAAAAGGAGAAAAAGTAACTTTGCAGTGGGGATAGCTGACTGACACTACCTTATCAAGAGATCAAGGTCAACATCATCCATGGTAAACCTTGTTGACATCATGGACCCCTGACAGGATGCAGAGAGAGGGACACTTCACCTCTATGGCCTTCTTCCCCCACCACCCACAGCCCCAGGATAATCATGAGAAAATACTAGATAAACGCTTAAATTTGGGGGTCATGAAAAACAAGAAAAGGCTGTGGCTGTCACAGACCAACAGAGACTAAGAAGAAGTGCAAATAAAATGCAATGTGAGATCCTGGAGGGGGCACTGGCATAGAAAAAGTATATAGTGGGAAAAACTGGGAAAGTCTGAATAAAGTCTGGCTTTCACCAATGCTAATATACTAAGGTTAATTTCTTGGTTGTGAGAAATGTGTCATTGTAAGGTTAAGATGCTAATGTTAGAGAAAGACAGGTGAGAGGTATATAGGAGCTTTCTGTATCTTTGCAACTTTTTTGTAAATTTAAAACTTATTGATTTTTCATAAATCTAAAATTATTCCAAAATAAAGTTTACTAAAAACAAAACAAAGGTAAACCCCCCTCAAGACACTAAATAGCAAGGACTTTGCATGAGGTGGTCACATTCTGGCAAGACTTCACACTGTCAGAGGTGGACTTACGGTTACATTCGGGGTGGGGAACAGGGGACATTTCCACAAAGAAATAGAGAAAAAGGATCCGACAAGAGCCACACACTGATGGAGGTGGTTTCCATATAAAGGGCAATGGGACCTCCTCCTTACTCTGTGCATGTGCTAAAGGAGTGAACTTTATTTTACAATGAACACACAGTAGAATTATTCTTGTAATTAAAAAAAGAGATGAAAAACCATGCCAGCAGTCCGTTTTCACTTAGTGCTGAGAGCGTATTCCAGATAGGGTCTTTCCACTTCAGAAAGCAGCCTGCCCTGAGCTCCCCAGTGGTCTGTCCCTGGTAGTACTACTGGAAGATGCCGCAGAAGCCAGGCTTCCAGACAAGGGAAACTCCGTGTTGCAAGACAAGAAATCATGCCAACCCAAACCACAGGAAGGCTCCCTCCAGCTGAGTAGGTGGCTCCTGGCCTGCATTCACAGGCCCTTGGTCTAGATTTCTAGATCCCTGGCACTCATTGCCCTGCCAGGTAAAAAGAGTAACTTCTCAAGGCATCATCCTCAAAGCCACTAGCTCCCCAGATACAAAGGCCAGCTGGGGGCCTCCCGGGTGAGAAAGCTGGACCCTCCAGAAGGACCCTGCCCATCACTGTGGAAGACAAAGGCCCCAGGGCCTGAGACAGATGGGGCTGTGTCCCACGATGGGGGCTAGGCTGGCCGTGCCAGGGAGTATCACCCAGCAGGCGGGTGTCACCCCAGCTGGGACTGTTCCTGCCTGCTCTGCTAGCCCGCCAGCCTACCAGTCACAAAACATTCTTATCACTGGGAAAAATGTGTCATGGGGCACATTCTCCAGGGCACCTCCTCCTCCATCTGGGCGTAGGAGTATCATTGGAGCCATGGACAGCTCTACTGACTGCTTGTCCAGAGCCCCATGGGTCTGCGGTAGAGTGGATTCAAGTTTAACCAAAGGAGGTCTTCTGTGACAAACAGAGCAGCTGCTCTCGGCACTGTGACACGAGCCTGGAAGGCCCCTGGGGGTTTAAATTGGTCTGGGGAGAAGTCTGGCACTGGGCGCTAGTATGTTACGGCATCTCCCCATGATGGATATTAATGGACTGCCAGAGCTGAGGAGCAACAACTCCCAGAGGCTTTCTTTCCTTGGTTCTTGGTCTAAGCGGGCACTTGGGCATCCATGGGGGGGAAGGGGATTGCCTTCAAATGTTGGGCCCCTGTTTAAGAGTGCTAAAGTGCCTGGGCAGAATGGTGCCCACTCTTGTTGCGGCTCCCAGAGAGGAGGCAAGAGTCGGAGGGGGCACCTGACTGGTAGCTGTGCAGGGCGTGGGGAGGGGACATCTTCTTTATAGGTGGGGAGCCAGTCCAGAGAGACAGCCATGCCTGGCCAACCTCAGGGTCTTAGCCTATTATTATTATTACTCTTTGTTTCAGTGGGGCAAATTACAGTCCTCCCAATAAAGAAGTGCTTGCTTCTGTGCCCCTGGAGCACCACATGCCCAGGTGGATTCACGGTCCCACACACCCCCAGGTGGACTGTGAGCCCCAGAAGGTGAGTTCGGGGCAGTCCTCTGGCCCCTCCTCAACGCTCATCTGTGCAGTGAAACTAATCAGTGATGGTTTCTAGGTATATTCTTTCAACAAATATGCATGCTCCTACTATGTGCCAGGACAGCATGGGACATGCAGATGCAAATCCCTGCTCTTGAGGCTCTGCTATTCTGAGGGTTTGGGGGGAAGATACAGAGGAAACAAATAATTTCAGGTGCTAGCAAAAACTCTAAAGAGAGGGCCGGCCAAGTGGCACGGCGGTTAAGCGCTGGCTTGGGAAGCCAGTGGCCCCGGTTCAGGTCCACATATGAAGGCCAATGATACTGCCCTCAAAACAACAACAACAACAACAACTAAAATTCTAAAGAAAATCCATCAAGGCAGGCAGTCTGAGAGCGCTGGGATGGAGGTCAGGGACAGCCTCTCAGGGAGGTGAGGTTTGAGCAGGGATCCAAGGAGAGAAGGGCAAGGCAGGTCTTACAGAACTCTGGACAAAGAGGAGATGCAGAGAAAGGATGAGAAAGTCCCAGGGTGGAAGTGAGCCTGGGGTTTCCAGGGGCAGCCAGGGGGCCATGTGGCTGGAGGGAGGAGCGAGGCGTAAAGTGGGAAGAGGTGACAACAGGGAGGTGAGGGCGGCCATAGGAGATGAGGTGGGAGCCATGGAGGATGGTGGACAGAGGAGGGACGTGCCCTGACTCAGGTGGAGACAGGCGCCCTGTGGATGCTGTGGAGGGTAAGGGAGGGAGTTGCGAGAGCAGGGTATGGGTGACTGCACTGATCCAGGCTGTGGAAGAGGTGAGAAGGAGGTGAAGCTTGGTGAAGACATGCTGAGCAGTTCCAAATCTGCTCACTTAACCCCAGTGAAGCAGCTACTTGGTGGCATCCTGGACACCACGCCCAGGTAGGTGAGGGTTGCACACCCAGTGCCGGTCATCAACCTTCCCATGTCCTCCTCTCCCACATTCCCCTACACAGGTATCCCCCCCGTCCAGGTGCAAATCCTGGGGCTGGATGACTGGAAACAGCCTCAACATCCATTAGCAGGAGCTGGTAAATAAAGGTGCTTTTGTATCACGGGGTACTACCCAGCCGTGAAATGGCCTATGGATAATGGCATGAGCCATGGGCTGAGGCCCACAGCCAGCAGGCAAAATAGGCAGAAAGGTACGAGTTCAGCAGTCACCTGTCTGCTTCTAACCTGCTCCTGCCTGTCCTCCTCAGCTCAGCAGAAAGACCTACTGCCTCCTCCAAGGAGCATTCCCTGACCACAATTCCTGTCCTAAGGCTCCCTATCAGGGCCTCTATCTTCCACACGCCTCCACTCACTCTGCACTGGAATGTGCCTTCTGAGAGGAAACAGGACCTCTCGAGCCCCACTCACATAACATCACATTTGAACACAGCCTCTGCTGCCTGTTATGGCAGTGCCCTTCTCCACCGGGGACAGATACTGGTTGAGTGGACAAGTGGGTGGGGGCGAGCCTCCCACCTGCCTGCCCCATTCTGCCCATTAATGCCTCATCTTTGAAATGAGGCCAACCCAAGATGACGTACAGACAGTAAGTACTCTACCTGGCACACGGCCAGGTAGAGTACTTACTCTACTTCTTTCCTCAAAGAAGTGGAAAGTCCACTCAGTGCAGAAGGAAGACCAGAGCCACGGCTCTGGTCACCACCGAAGGAGGCAAATCAAGCAGGTGAGGCATAGCACTGGTCACCCCAATGGGCACCGCAAGGACTCCAGAAGGCTTTGCATTACTCCTTGAACCCTGCCTTGTTATAAAAACTTCTGAGGCCACGCTGAGGCACACACAGTGCAGGAGGAGTGAAAACTAGACCCCACGAAGCCAGTCCAAGGGGAAAAGAAGTTGAAAAGAACAGACACAGCCAGGGATGTGGGTGCTACTCCACATTCAGGCCCGCAAGCTTTGGGGGGTGGGCATCCCAGGCCGGTCAAGACTTTGGGTTCAAGTGTGATCACCTGCAATCCCAGCATCCTTGGGTAAGCCTCTGTGACTCAGTTTCCTCATCAGTAAACAGGGATCAAGCCCTGGCTTCAAAGTAAGTAAGGCACCTTGTGCCAAGGCCCCAGTGTGGATCATGGCACACGGAGGGTGCTGTCATCAATCATGCCAAGGTGACTTCATTGCCTCTTGCCTCCATTCCCTACCCCTCTGGGACAGCCATGAAGCTCCAAGCAGCAGTCACAAACATTCCAACAGGGAAAGACCTCTAGGACATGATGAGTGGTTGGAAAACAAGTTGCCAAATTATATAAACAGGGCGATCCCAATTCTGGAAAGGAGACATACTAAAAAAGAACCAACCCCAACAATGCTGTATATGTGTATTTTCTATACATACTAGCATGTACATATGTACATAAATACATGGGGAGTCTGACAGGGTATCCCCCAAACTGATAATGGTATTCCCATGCAGAGCTGGGACCAAGGGACAGGGTGGGCCATGTGTTCTTCCTCATCTGTCATTGTTTCCCTTTTTTTAACAATACTGTCACCAGTATTTACTGGCGTAATTAAAATTTAGGACAAGCAGGCCTCCGATGGGCAGTTTCCTAATCCTCAAGTGCCTACTGGCTCTTGCCTCCATCTCAGTCCCTTTTCCACATGTGCAGCGGGGACCTGGCAGGCCATGTGTGCAGGGGCCTCCATTCTTGCCCTTCCCTCTGCCTGTGACGCTCTCCTCCAGGGTCTTCAAGGGGCTGGTTCCACTGCAGGGCACCCACCCCGACCGCCTCTTCTGAAGCAGCCCCCACTCTCTCACTACTCCAGCCATTTTCAATGCACTTCTTGATCTTCAGGACATTCTTATTCATTTAACCATTCACCTGATCTCTGTCCATCTCAGTGCCCCTTGGATCCCCAGTACCCGGCACAAAATAGATGCTGCTTGAGACATGCCAGTCGGACACACAGCTAATCAAATGATTCCAAAAGCCAGAAGTTGCTCAATCTGTGACCTCAGCCCCATCCTCAGACACAAGCACCATGGCGTCCACCATTCACCCCACTCCTAAAAGCTATGGCCACACCTCCCCATCCCTGCTGTCCCCAGGGGTCTGTCTGGCTCTGGATGAGTAAGGCCCAGCTCAGGTCCTGGCTCCTGCACTCCTCCCTGTGTCACTTCATGGCAGTTCTCCCCTCTGGCCTCGGTTTCCCCACCTCTAAAGCAGGGGTGCTAAGAGCAGTACCTGTCCCCCAGGGCTTCTGGAACCTTGTGGTCAGATTTTAGACACGGCACAGGGTGATTCTCAAAAATATCTGCTCTTACTGTGTCATAAACATCCAGAAGCATGTGAAACCGAAAGGGCCACGCAGCCTCTGATTCAAGCTGAGAGTGACTCCAAGAAACCCCCTAGCACCAACAGGGACCTCATCACCAATACTAACTAGCAGGAACCCAATCACACCCGGATGCACTCTTTCCTATCCAGTGCAGCTTCGGAGGCAGGGTAATTGTTCTTTTATTCAGATTGTAGCTAATGCCCTATAAATATCTCATTATTGGCTTTTATTTTTCCAAAGCTTTAACACAATAAGAGCTTAATTACAGCATGCACTTGGCAGCCCAGTAAATTAAGGGTTAGCCGATGTTCCCATTTTTCTCTAGTAGAGGGGCCTGTAATTTTGACATTTTCATTCAAATCAGGCAAAAGCTTGGCAGATGTGGCTCCAAGCCAAATGCAAACACCCAGAGAGGCACAGGGTTCCGTTCTAAGACAGGCCCCTTCTTCTGGCACTATCTTTGAAAACTCTCACTCCAGAACCTTCCATGAGACCATCCTCTGCCCTCAACTAGAACTGACCTATTCAATCTATGTACCTAGTGAAGGCCATTATCCTTAGACAAACAACTCTGAGCTTTAGATAAAGTTGTCTTCCTGATTACAAATATAATCCCCAAATGAGCAAAAATAAACCAAGAATCACATGGGGGGACAACCCACATTTGGAGCTCAGGGACATACATCTCTCCAGGCTTTTTACTACATAAATACAATTGTTTTGAACAAGATGGGATCACAATGCATTTGGTTTGCGACCTAACAGGTCTTACAAGGTTTTCTGGGTCATTAAATCCTCTTCCATTGGGTTGTCAGGAAAGTCATGCAGTATTTGTCTGTTTTTCAATGCAAAAATGCGTCATGACTTTCCCGACAACCCAACAGATCACTCTTGAGGAGCTATTTCACAATCGGTTATCTGGACACATTGTTTGTCTAGCCAATTCCCTGCTGTTGGGGATTCTTGCTCCCAACTTCCCATTACCATAAAGGAAATGAGTGGAAATAATTTTCAGAGCCAAATATTGCTCAGAGCCACCGTTCCCACTTAGAAACAAACCAGGAAAGGGCTCCCGCTAGCACTTCAGGACCTGGGGAAATGGTGTGCATGTGGTTCCCCGGCTGGTTCTGGCTTTCACTGACAGGCACTCAATTAATGAGTGTTTGTGCTAAAATTCGCTATTACTTATATTAACAAAGTAGTTATGAATTCCTTTTCTTTAAGGACAAAGAAATTAACAACTGATCCTCAGAGTCCTGACCCAGGGCTATGCAAAATGCAGGGGTCTAATGTTTCACAAGGATTAACTAATTTGATCCTAGGCCCACCCCCAAGAGGAAGGGACCACTGTGATCCCCATTTTCCAGTGGAGGAAACTGAGGCCCAGAGAATTGAGGTTATTCAACTAATGTACGGCAGTGCGTGGATGGCCACATTCCCACAGGCACCTCTGGACCCTCCTCATTGGGGCTGACCCGGGTACTACAGACCACACAGGCAATGGTAATTTTGTTTTGCCCCAAAGAAAGGACAATGGAAATAGCAGCCATATTTCCAAGTGGCTTTAAACACCTAAGATCCATTAAGGGACAAACCAGCCCAAAGGGCAGACCGTGTGCTCCATGTCTGGCAGGGACATGAGCCAATGGTCATCTGGCACCCACTGCCAGATAGAAGCTGTCTCTCTAGAGGGACACATCACCAAAGACCAAATGGAAATACAGCTGGAGATAGCGGAATCCCATGGGCAGCTGTTTCTTGTTAAAAGAAAAATAGCACAGGCCGACCAAGTGGTGCATTGGTTAAGAGCTGGTTTGGGATGCCAGCGGCCCCGGTTCGGATCCCACATATTAGGGCCTGTGACACTGCCCTCTACAGCTAACAACAGCTCCACCTGGAGCTGGTCTGCGCAAGCCCCGGCGATGGTGTACGCTGCAGCCCCTGCTGCAGTGGGCTGTCATAGGCTATAGTGAGTGGCTAGCAGCCAGCGTGAGCTGCCAATAGCTGTGGTGAGCGACCATCCAGAGGCCGGCGACCGATCTGCCTCATCCAGGAAGAGCACAATGATGATACCAACATGGGCCAGTGAAGCAACGTCCTCCGCAACTAGACTAACGAACAAAAAGACAGCAACTTGTCTGTTCCCCTTCCCCGATTCCCCAAAGCTATTCCCCTCCCCCAATTCCCCAATAAAATCTTTTTAAAAAAATGAAAAATGGCTCCAGACACCTACATGAATTCATGGGATCCGCTCACTGAGAAAATCAAGGTAAGGCTGAGAATCAAAGATGAAGCCTCCAGCTTCCCCAGGACTGGATCCAGAAATACAGTGAAGGACTAAGGACTCCACCAGCAGCTTTTCCTGGGCTCATAGCCCTCCCTAGTCCCAGGGCTGGGCATGGCCTACACCCACCCAGACTGACCAGAACACCTCCCTAACTTGATCTCCTCCCCCTATACTAGCCTCCAGGCACACTCCCACCTCAGTGCCTTTGCACTGGCTGGGATGCTCTTCCAGCAGATCTCCACTGATGGCTCTTCCTTCACCTCCTTAAGTCCCTGTTCAAATGTCCCCTTCTCATGGAGGCCTTCCCTGCCCCCTCCCCATTTAAAACCCTAAACCTTCCCCAGCCCCCTTCCATGTGCTCTCCTTAATCCTGCTCTTTTTTTTTCCATAACAGTTATCACCTTCTACCACATTTCTTCTGTATCTGGCCCCTGCAGAAAAGCCAGCTCCCCCAGGGCCGGAGTTTTGGTATCTTGCTCAGGACTGTCTACAGCCCTAGAACAGGGCCAGAAACACATTTCAATGAACGAATGAAAATGCAGAGCACTTAGGCACCCTCCCAAGCACTCTAAATGGTCTCATTTAATCCTCACTCCACCCTCAATGAGGGGCACCAGGTGATATTATCTGCCCTAAGAAGTCAAACACACCCAACCAGGACACCTGAATGAGGCCTATGAGTAGGTACTGTTAACAGCCCCATTTCCTAGCTGGGGAAACTGAGGCTCACAGAGGAAAGGCTCAAAGAACCAAGCCCAGGCCTCAGGAGTTAGAGGCCTTAACCTTGGCCTCCTCCAGCTCTTTTCCCAAGAAAAAATTTCCCAAGCCCCCTCTTATCAGGTCCTGAGGCTAAATGACAAGGGTGAAAATAAAGGTATCTGCTGGTGCAGAGCAGGAAAAGCCAAGGGTTTTAAATGCAAAGGTTTCCAGGTCCAGGTGGCAAATGTGAAATGGGCCTGGGTAAGCACTAGGGAGTGGTGGAGACTGTGGCAGCTCAAGTGGCCAGTCCTAGTTTGACCAGGCAGCTAGCAGATGCTGCTTCTGAGATCCAGGCAGTTGGTACCAAGCAAGACATGGGATCAGGGAAGCCAGAAAACACTGATTGTAACAGCAGCAGCCATGGGTACACAGCTACCGCCAAACATGGTGGAGCTGGGCCCAGGGCCAAGAGCCTGTGTGCTACACCACTAAACTCTAAAGATCTCTGGGCATTTGTTAGCACTGCAGAAATCTGGATTTTTATGAAAATCTAATTTTTAAATATTGACAGCTAATTAAAAACAAAACATTTTAAACACATGCAGGTGAAACAAAAGACCCAGATTTGGCCCCCAGGGCCACTGGCACACAACCCCTATACAGGGCTAAGTTACTGGATCATTCCCACTCCAACCACAGTCTTAGAAAATCCACAAGGAGGAGGCGCAATGAAATGGAGCAACCTGTGCTGACTCCCAGACACCTGCCCTTGACCCCACTTGTTTGTTCCTAGAAATCAGTGGGCTATCCACTGTACTGGTCCATGGTGAGAAGACTAAAGCCACAGTTTCACCAAATGCCCAAAAAGAAGTAGGGAATGGAATTCAAAGTGAGGCCCATCTGCCATCCCCTTGGATCAGGGCTTTGTAGCTGAGAAGCCTTCCTCACATTCCAGAAATAAAAAGAAATTAGCTCTGTTAGAGTATACCATACCCAAAGATGGGCCTTTTGACAACTTTGGTTCTCAGGCCCTGAATTAATGCCCTTAACGACGGATGTTGCATTGTAGATTTATGGGAGGAGGTTGCTACAAAAGCCAGCTCAGTAGTAGTTGGCAGTCACCAGAAGCCAGCGTGGATCAGGGAGAAAAGCGAGGGACAGAAGAAAGATGGAGAAAAGAGAGAGACTCACCCCCTGCAAAGCCCCCATATCCTCACTGAACAGCCTCAAGCAAAAGTGCTCAGCTCTCTAAGCCTCAGCTTCCTGCTCTGTGTAAAATGGGATCATAGCAGTGCCACCTTCATAATGCTTAAATGAAGTCCAGTGTGAAACTTGAAACCATTTTAATTTTGATTAGCTTTTGTTGTCAATATGAGAGGAACCAACACAGTGAATAATGGCCATAGACCTACTGTGTGCCTGGTACCATGCTAAATAAGCACTTTCAACATACTATGTCATTGCATCCTTGCAACAATCTTGAGAGACCATCAACCCATTTTTAGGGCCCATCATCCCATTTTTAGGAGGGGCAAACAAGACTCACAGAAACCTGTGCAAAATCAAAGGCAACTCAAATAGACAGAGCTTTGCAGATGCCCATCAGGAGCCTGGGCAGGCAGGAAGATGGCCATGCAGGGAGGCCCATAACCCAGGCCTAGCTGACCCCAAACCCACACCTTTCTGCCATAGCAGACAGAGGGCAAAGTGCTAGAGACAAAGCAGCAAAGGAGGAAATTCATGCTGCTGAGAACAAAACCCCAGGCCTCTGGGAAGGCAGGGGTGAGGCCACCAGACTGGTGGCCTCGGGCAAATAGCGGGGCCTTTCTGAGCCTCCCTGTTCATCTCTAAGGTGGGGAATAACAGAACTTCCACCCATTTGCTCATCAAGGAACTCAGGATGCTGAACCAAGAAAGAGCTCAGCCTGGCTGCCTGCTGGATGAACATTACTCCTTAACACTGAAAACAACAGTAATAACAACAACCACTACAAAGCTATCATTTGACAGTCATAGTCACAAATGGAGTCTTTCTCAGAATGGAAATGTGGCCACCCATCTGGGAAGCAGAAGAAGAAAGAGGGGAGAATCAACCACCCTCAATGGCCACAGGATTGGTTCTCATTCATTAGCTTCCTGAATCCACGAAAGAGCACAGAGAGTGGAATCTGCCCACTGGACAGATGGGCAAACTGAGGCTTCTCAGGGCTGCCCTGGGAAGACCTTATCCCAGCTCTTATCACAGAAGCCTGATCAGACAAGAAGTCCCCTCCCAGGCTCCAGGAGGGTCCCCAATTGGCAGGCTTTAGCTTGGCCCCTGGCCCCTGTGTCCTGGGATCCTGGAACACCCTGACATGGGCCAGGAAATAATCCTGGAGAAAATCCCTCCCCAAATCCTAATTCCAACTGAGATGGAAGTAGTTCAAGTCTCATCCTTCAGCTCCTTTCTCTTCTCTAAGTTCCTATCACCCCCCACTCATAGAGGTTAGGCCAGACAGTCAGGAGCTGTTAAGGGCACTGATGGGCAGAATAGAAGGACAGGCACTAGGACAGAGGAACTAAAGGATCCACTTGGAAGAGAGGAGCCCGTGTTTGCCAGGGGCCAAATTGAAGAGTCAAGCCAGAAAAGCCAGACAACAGGCTCCCCTAGATCCAGACAGCCAGTCAGAAAGCAGAAGACAGCTGGGGTAACCCAACAGAGGGTTGGCTAAGTGTGAAAGGCTTTAAGGGGCACGACCGGGCAGCCTGACTACATAGGTTACCCTAGACAGCTAGCCAGACAGCAGGGGACTGCCCTGCAGAAACAGATGGACAACCAAATGGTGGTGGCAGAGAGGCCTATCCAGGACAGAGAGACAGCTAACCAGACGGCAAGGGCTGCTCCAGATAAATAAACAGCCAGCCAGACCGCAGGGGTCGGCTCGAAACATATCTAGGTGGCAGGTTTTGGACAGAGAAGCCCTGATCCACAGGCAACCAGATGGTAGAATTCACCCACTAAAGCTGGGGTCCAGAGTCGGCACCGCACCTGGCCCACGCCCCCCCACCTTGGGACTGGGCCGACTCCCCAGACCCTGCAGGGCGCCCTACGCTCAGGGCATCCCACAGGACCCGCCTCCTAGTCCTGGTCCCCACCGCAGGCACGCAAGCGCCGCAGTTACGCCGGCGGCGCAGGGCGCGCCATTCCCGGTCCGCCCTCCGCGCCGTAGGCCGCCGCCCGCCCGCCGCGGCCGCCGCGGGAGCTCACCGGCCCACGAAGTTCTCCAGCACCGAGCTCTTGCCGGCGCTCTGGCCGCCCACCACGGCGATCTGCGGAAGGTCCAAGTGGCAGCTCTGGCCGATGGAGCTAAAGGCGTCCTGTAGCTTGTTGACCAGCGGGATCAGCTCTTCCATTCCGCGGTTGCCCATGGCGCCGGCAGCCCCGGCCCGAGGCCCCCCGCCCGCCCTCGGCCCTCAACGACACGGCCCCACAGCGTCCACGGAGGTTGCTCCCCGCCCGCCTGGGCCTCGGCGCGACGCCCGCTCCGGCTCGGCCTCACGGTCGCTACTTCATCCGGTTCTCAGGCAACACCCGACCGGAGCGACCTCCCGCCGGGGCCTCGGGGCTGAGCCCAAAGCCCGCGCGCCATCCCCGATTGGTCGGTCAAGCTGCCACTTGTGAACACCAGCCAATGAAAGTGAGGTACGGACCTACGGCTGAGTGGGCCTTCCCCCTGGGGACCTCCTCGCGGGCTCATTGGATGTTAGAGCTGTCGCTGTTATGCGAAAACCAATAGAGGCGGGTAGTGAAATGTCAAGGCCGGTAAGTGGTGTTTCGGGAAAAGGCATGTTGGTTCCGCCTGCTAGGGGGAGGCAGGAAAATCCGCCAGTTTTATTGGCAGCAACGTTGGCCAATGATGGTTGGCCAAGGATTTATCATTTGACGCTACCCTAGTTCTCTAAAAACTTCCCATTGGTTTATATAAATATCATTCCATTCTATCAGCCAACAAACCGAAAGAGGGCGGACTTTAACCTCCGAATCTTGACTGATTGAGAACTGTATCTGTCAATCAACAATCTCCCTTTCTTACTCGTGATTGCCGTCTTCTGGAGCACAGGGTAAGGCCCACCGTACCAGCCGAAGGGCACTTCTTGGTAGGAGCCGGTGGTGATTGTCACTTGTGAGTGTCCAGGCTCTAAAGAAAACTACTAGTCCCAGAATACATCTCGGCCCCCGACTAGCAAACCAGCTCTCTGCGCGGGGTTCCTAGGCTCTTTGAAGGTGGGAGTTCAGCGATGTTAATGGTTCCTAAGGAGAGGCGGTCTAGTTCTGCTATGTCGTCTCCCACTTTCATTCCTGTATCAAATCACACCTCCACGCCTTTGCGAATCCTGTACGCTCTCCTAAGAATACCTTCCGCTCACGCCGGGTCTAGAGGAGGCTAACACGTCCAACGTTGTTTCCCTGCCTCTTCAGCTGTAGCGCATCATGATCTTTTTGAGTACTCATTGACACTCAGTGGATCCTCTGCCCATGAAAAGACACATTAAGAAGTGATTTGATCCCTCTGGGCATAGATGGATTGGTGAGAAACTGAGGAGTTCGGAGAATGCATTAGAGCCCAGTAGGGAGTCAGGAGCCATGGAGGTGGGGAGGCAGGCTGATCCTGAGAAACAGTGGAGAGGAGGATGGCAGAGTGGCCAATAGTATATGACCACTCCAAGAACCAAACCTCTGGTCTTAGAGAAACGGGCATACAGAGACCAACAAGAATTGGCATTGCAGCCTTGACTCAAATAGCAGAATAACCTGAAAACACTCTAGCTGCTCATCCGTGGAGCTATTATAGTTAAATAAATACTATGCAGCAGCTATAAATAAGATGATGACGTCTTCATGTACTGACATGTAAACAATTTGGAAGATACTGAGGGGAAAGAAAGCAAGGTACAGAACTGAAGAACACCAACCAACATTCATGAAAATATGTACATATGGAAAATTTCTGGAATACACAAACTGATCAAAATAGTTGCATTTTTATGTTATCTGAATGGTGATCCTATACATGATTACTTTTTCAATTTAAAAACCCTTATCTTCTGGGGCCGGCCGAGTGGCGCGGTGGTTAAGTGCTGGCTTGGGAAGCCAGTGGCCCCGGTTCGGTCCCACATATGAGGACCAGTGACACTGCCCTCAAAAAAAAAAAAAAAAAATTAAAAAACAAATATATATATTATAAATAAATAAATGAAAACCCGTATCTTCTGGGCCACTCGAGTGGCATGTTGGTTAAGAGTTGGCTTTGGACTCCAGCTTTTAGCAGCAGGGCCCCCGTTCGGATCCCACATGCGGGCCAGTGACGCTGAGTGCTCTACAGCTAAGAAGGTGAACAACAGCTCGACCTGGAGCTAGGCTGCCCTGAGTCATCGGCGACGGCGTAGGCTGCAGTGGGGCTGGCCAGCAGCTGGCGTGGGCTTTTGTGAGCTGCCATGATTGGCCATCCAATGGCCGGCAAGCAACTGCCTCAGCCGGGAAGAGTGCAATAATACCAACATGGGCCAGTGAAGTGACGTCCTCCTCAACTAGACTGAAGAACAAAAAGGACAGCAACTTGTGTGTTCCCCTTCCCCATTCCCTCAATAAAAATCTTAAAAAAAAAAAAAAAAACCCTTATCTTCTAACAGTACCAACTCTGTAATTGGCCATATCTGGGTTATATCCTGGGCCTGTTTATTTGCTGGGTGATAAGGACCAAATGACTTGGTTTCCCTGAACCTGTTTCATCATCTGCAAAATGGCTCACGTAGCTATTCATGCATCATAAAGTTGCAAGAATAAAATACACATAACAACCATTTAGAACAAGGTAAGGCACAGTGTAAGCACCTGCTAGATCACACCTATTGTAATTATCACTGTTTTCTGACAGCAAGATTAAACCACATGTTGGAAAAACCAAGGCTAAGGGCATGAGCCATAAGCTCTGGAGCCAGGCTACTACTTCCTCAGTGGTGACCTTGGGCAAGTTATTTCCCCTCTCTGGGCCTCTTTTGTCACCTGTAAAAAGTGGGAGGACAAGAGTGCCCACACCTAAAGTGGCTGGGGGCCTGGGCCACAGGAGAAGAAATGCAGCTCCCACTCTGGGTCACTTCCTACATGCTGGGCTGTGCCAGGTGGTTTCCAGATACCAGCTGTTACTTGGTTATTAGTTACTACTATCAAAGGGATGTGAGGGACATCAGCCACAATGACACTAAGACCAGGAAGGGGACCAAAACAGGCCACCTCCCCAAGGAGGCACAGACACACTCTATAATAAAAAAACAAATCCTTCAATATTTTCCATCACCTCCCCGGTCCTCCAAGCCGGGTCAATTCAGTGTGATTCCCACAGAGGCCAGGGCTTCAGTGGCCCAGGTGGGACAGAGGGTGGGGTCCCCATACATGGTACCCATGAAGTCCCGGACGAAGCTGGGAAAGCGTTTCTCCACAATGCTGGCGCGAACCGCTCCCATCAGCCGCAACTATGGGGCAGAGGTGTCAGTGTCAGCCACCCACACCTGAAGACCCCGCCCCCACCCGTCTTGCCCACCAAAGCCACAGGCCCACCTGATAGGCAATGTTGTGAACAGTGAGGTGGTGCAGGGCGGCGGTGTTGTCACTGTGGAGTAGTGCATGCAGGAAGGCCCGGCTGTGCCTGGGAACAGGAGGTCAGAGCTCAACAGTGTAGGGTCCTGCCCCTCTCCCCAACCTTCCCCAGGCCCCATCCTCTCCTACTTCTGGCAGGTGGGACAGGAACATTCAGGGTCTACGGGGCGGAAGTCCTTCTGGAAATGCTTCTTCTTCAGCTGCAGGTTCCCCGTGGGCACCAGGGCGGAGCCAAAGCGCTGGGGGAAGAGAGTGGGAAAGAAAGGCAGGTCAACCAGATCTTTACCCTCTCTGTCCCCACATCCACTTTGGCACTGCCCAAGCCCCGGCCCCTACTTCCCAGAGCCTCACCGCTGTCCGCGTGGGGAAAACGCAGTCGAACATGTCGCATCCAAGAGCCACGCAGACCACAAGATCAGTTGCATAGCTGGGGGTGGGGCCGTGAGGGGAGACAAGCACAGTACCTCAAGCCCTGGTCACACACCTAGGCCCTCTTCCTGACCCTCAGATTCGCCCTGGACTGAGAGCCTCAGAACCACCCCCAGCAGGCCATGTTCTCCTTAGTCCACTCCCAAGCAGGTCATGTCTTCCCCCCCACACCACGGGGCAGGGGGTCCCCAGAAATCCACTCCCTAAAGGGGGCTCGCTGTCCCCTTTTGGACATACCCAACCCCCATCAGGTATCGGGGCTTGTCCTTAGGCAGCCTCGAAGTGCTCAGCGCCACCATCCTCCAGAACTGGCCCTTACTCTCACCGCCGCTCAGGCCCCCGATAGCAAAGCCAGGAACATCCCTCTTGGTCATCTCTGGGGGTACAGGGCAAGGTGAGGGGTAGCCACACAAAAGGGAATGCTCCTCCTCCTCTTCTTCTTCCCTGTCCCCCTTCATCTCCACAGCCACAGTCTTGGTGTAGTCTTCACTGTCACCCTTCCTTCCTTTGGGCAACCACTCCAGCCTTCTCATGGGCCTTCTGCTTCCTTTCCTACTGGGATTTTTCTATGGTTCCCCACTGGTTCCTATCACATTCCCACTCAACAGCCCTCCATGGCTCACCAGCCCCTCAGTGTAACAATTAACGCTATAGATTCTAGAGCTCCAGGTCTGGGACCAAATCCCAGCTCTGCAACATTCAACTGTCTGGCTTGGGGTGAGTGACTTAACAGCTCTATGCCTCAGTTTTCCCTTCTGTAAACTCAGGAACCTGGTAGTTCCCACATTATAGGATGGTTATGATAAATCAATGGGTCAATCCATGATCAAAACTTGGCATAGTGTCTGGTGAACACCCCAAAATTGATAGCTATTGGAATTACTATTCTGCAAACATTCTACTCCATTCTGCCTCTGGGCCTTTGCTTCTGCTGTTCCTTTGCTTCAGCTGTTCCTTCCACTTTGAGTGCCCTTTCGCCCATTACCAACCACTGCCTGAGCACCATTGCATGTCAGGCCTTTGTGGGGACCCCAGCTACGTGACAAGCCCTGGTCCTGCCAGCACATGGCTCTACCTTCCAGGCAGGTGGCCCGGAGATCTGCGTCCAGCCCACCCTGGATGATGGCGAAGAGATTTTGCTTGTCCGGCCGCCGATGGGCTGCAATGCAGCGGTCCAGCCAGCGGATTGATCTGTAAGAGGACCAATCAGCCATTTGGGCCTGGTGAGGAGTAGGGAAACAAGGCTGCAGGACCAAGACCCCCTTCCCAGACACACACACACACACACACACACACACACACACACACACACACACACACACACCTGTACATGGCCTCCTCTACACGTGGTCCCGTCACAGTGCTGCTGACCACGTCGTCTAGCTGCATGATGATGTCTGAGCCTGGGGGGTGAGAATGGGGCACTCTCACTAAGAAAGCCCCCACCTCGTGTTGGGAACTGACTGGACCGCCAAAAGTTCCTCCTTGGGTCTTCCTGACTCCCACATAACCTCCTAATCTGTTTATACAACAGCCAGAGGGAACTTTCAAAATGCACATCTGCTCTTGCCTCCCCCAGCTAATCCCTGCCCTGGCACATAGAATAAAATCCTACTTCTGCAAATTTACCCTTCAAGAATAAAACATTGTGTTGTGGCAACAATAACAAGATTGGAACCCAAGAGTCCATCAACAGGGGTCTCTTTAAATAAACCATGGTCCATCCCTTAACAGAATGTACCTTCCTCACCATTCCAAAATCCAGACACTTCTCAAAACAAAAGGCTTTTTTTTATGTTTATGGCACATTCATTTGGTAACAAAACCCAAGATGGTTATAAACCGTTCAAACCATGTTTATCCATGTTGTACGAACATAATGGTCCCAGAGATGGTTATAAACAGTTCAAAAATCCAATTCATTATGAAGATTCATAAAGTGTTAATCCAATAAAAGTGAAGTGTATGCCATGTGATCCAGCAATTCCGCTTTTGGGTATATATACCCAAAAGAATTAAAAGCATGGGGCCGACCGAGTGGCGCATTGGTTAAGCGCTGGTTTTGGGATGCCAGCGGCCCCGGTTCGGATCCCACATGAGGGCCAGTGACACTGCCTTCTACAGCTAACAACAGCTCCACCTGGAGCTGGGCTGTGCGAGCCCCGGTGATGGTGTGGGCTGCAGCCCCTGCTGCAGTGGGCTGCCATAGGCTGCAGTGAGTGGCCCGCAGCCAGCGTGAGCGGCTGGCAGCCAAGAGTGAGCTGCCAATAGCCGCGATGAGCGACATCCAGAGGCCAGCGACCCATCTGCCTCATCCGGGAAGAGCACAATGACGATACCAACAGTGAAGCAACATCCTCCGCAACTAAAACTGAAGAACAAGAAGACGGCAACTTGTCTGTTCCCCTTCCCCGATTCCCCAACGCTGTTCCCCTCCACCAATTCCCCAATAAAATCTTTAAAAATAAATAAATAAATTAAAAAAAAAAAAAAGAATTAAAAGCATGGTCTTGAAGAGAAACTTGCACACCCATGTTCATAGCATTATGAGAGCCAAGACGTGGAAGCAACCCAAGTTTCCATCGACAGATGAACAGATAAACAAAATGTGATGTAGACATACAATGGAATGTTATGCAGCCTTGAAAAGGAAGGAAATTCTGATACCTGTCACACCATGGATGAAACTTGAGGCCATTATGTTAAGTGAAATAAGCCAGTCACTAAAGGACAAATACTATATAATTCTACTTAGATGAGGTCCCTAAAGTAGTTAAATTCTTAGAGAAGGATGGGTGTCAGAGGCAGGGGAAAACGAATGGGGAGTTGTTGTTTAATGGGGTCAGAGTTTTAGTTTTGCAATAGAAAGAGTTCTAGAGATGGATGGTGGTGATGGCTGTACAACATGTGAATGTTCTTAATGCCACTGAACTGGCCACTTAAAAATGGTTAATGTTGCTGGGCCGGCCGAGTGGTGCGGTAGTTAAGCGCTGGCTTGGGAAGCCAGTGGCCCCGGTTCGGGTCCCACATATGAGGGCCAGGGATACTGCCCTCAAAAAAAAAAAAAATTGATTAATGCTAAATTTTACGTGATGTGCGTTTTACCAGAATTTAACCGGAAAAAAAAAAAGTGAAGTGTAATACCACAGGATACTGCCCCAAACCCCACTGAGATGCTGTGTAATAAATGGTATGTGCCCTCTATTATCTTTCTAAAATGTGAAAATTCTGACACCAATTTGCCTCCAAGAATTTCAGATTAGGGACTGTGGACTTTTATGTTATATATTAGGAAAGCTCAAGAAAATATTGCCAATATGTATCATTACAGGAAAAAAAAAAACACAGTACAACATACTAGCCAAAGCTGGGGCGATTTGACAATCAGTAAGGATTGATCCAATTGCAGTGACTGAGATGCATCAAATACATTTAAATTCATGGTGATCCTGAAAAAGTAAACATTAGTTTGTCCCTGGTAGAGATGCTAAGTAATCAATCTATGAAAACTAGTAAATAGGAGGAAAGAATGATTCCCACATTTCCTACATAAAATGAACTACTTGATCTTGGAGTAAGTGAGAGATGGTTCTCTTTACAGAAGTAATCGGGATAATAAATGAAGAAAGAGGGCCAGCCGAGTGGCGTGGTGGTTAAGCGCTGGCTTGGGAAGCCAGTGGCCCCGGTTCGGGTCCCACATATGAGGGCCAGTGACACTGCCCTCAAAAAAAGAAAAAAAGAAAAAGAAAAAAATAAAATAAATGAAGAAAGAATAACAGAATTAGAACAATACCATTTTGTAACTGCTAATGGCATAACGGTCCCAAGCAAGGAGCATGGATGGCTTATAGGGAGAGAAGGGCAGACATTAGGCACCCTCTGATGGAAATACAATCAGTGAAGTCTTGCCAAAAGGAAGAAGAACTTAAATCTGGCTCAAACCTCTAGATCCATGTGCCAACCTACAGGAAATCTAGGAGGCAGAGAAAAACTGAAAGTGATCAGCAAAAATCAGACTGTGTGAAGCACTACAGGACAGGACAAAGAAACCAGTTTCCAAGAATCCAATTGCAAAAAAAAAAAAGGAGAAACTATATAATATGTAATATACATAATATATATTAAAATAGATTTATGAGATTTTTCAAACAATTATAGTATCTGCACATAATTTGGACCCTGAAGTAAACAGCTTATAGAAAAGAAAAAAAAATAGGGTTAAGAGCTCGCTCAAGAGTGCGAGCTGAGCTCTTAGCAATGGCGGTTTGATGCCAGGCCGAGCTGAGTTGCCGTTGAGCTGCCAACAGGTGGCAGGATGGCTCAGCTAAAAATAAAAATAAAAAAAAATAGGGCCGGCTCAGTGGTTCAGTTGGTTAAGAGTGGGAGCTCTGAGCAACAGGGTCACTGGTTCAATTCCCACATGGGCCAGTGAACTGCACCCGAACTGAGCTGTCACCGAGTTGCCAACAGGATGGCTCAGCTGGTGAGAACACATGCTCCTAATAACAAAGTTGCCAGTTCGACTCCCACAGGAGATGATGGGCTATGCTAACCTGCAACTAAAATTGAACACAGC
Source organism: Aselliscus stoliczkanus (assembly GCA_033961575.1). Classification (NCBI taxonomy): domain Eukaryota; kingdom Metazoa; phylum Chordata; class Mammalia; order Chiroptera; family Hipposideridae; genus Aselliscus; species Aselliscus stoliczkanus. The sequence goes on along the minus strand of CM066735.1, from coordinate 8,826,168 downwards.
ACCTTGAGCTTAGAGGTCATGAGCTGCAGATGGGAAGCCAGATGGCAACTGGTGCCCTCCACAACAAAGACTGAAGAACAACAACTTGGCCGGTCCCCTTCCTTAATTCCCCAACACTATTCCCCTCTCCCAATTCCCCAATAAAATCTTAAAAAAAAAAAAAATCAATGAAGCATAACAGTTCAGTGGTATATTATTTGGCTATAAAGAGGAATAAAGTACTGATCGCACTATAATATAAATGAACCTCAAAGACATTATACAATAAAATTATACAAAATAAAAGAAGCCATTCACAAAAGACCACATATTGTATGATTTCCTCTACACGAAATATCTAGAATATGCAAATCTATAAAGACAGAAAGTAGATTAGTTAAGGCTTGGGGAGGGAGGAATGGGGAGTGACCTATAATGTGTATAGGATTTCTTTTTTTTTGTTGTTAGCTGAGCCATCCTGCCATCTGTTGGCAGCTCAGCAGCTGCTCAGCAGCTGCTCATCCAACCAGCAACCCTGTTGCTCAGAGCTCGAACTCTTGAGTGAGCTCTTAATCAACTGAGCCACTCGGCTGGCCCGGGTATGGGATTTCTTTTGGGGGTAATAAAGATGTTCTGAAATTAAATTATGGTAATGGTTGTACAACTCTGGAAATATACTAAAAACCACTGAAGTGTATATTTTCTTTTTATTTTAGTTTAGTTTAGTTTTTTTGAGCCATCCTGCCACCTGTTGGCAGCTCAGTGGCTGCTCAGCTTCGGCTGGGAATCCAACCAGCAACCCTCTTGCTGAGAGCTCACACTCTTGAGCGAGCTCTTAAACAACTGAGGCACTCGGCCAGACCTGAAGTATACATTTTAAATGAATCAATTATATGTTCATAATATCTTAATAAAGCAGTTAAGAAAAGAAAAGAAAAGAAAAGAAAAGAAAAGAAAAGAAAAGAAAAGAAGAGATGGACTGGCCGAGTGGCACATTGGTTAAGAGCTGGCTTGGGACGCCAGCGGCCCCGGTTCGGATCCCACATATGAGGGCCAGTGACACTGCCCTCTACAGCTAACAACAGCTCCACCTGGAGCTGGGCTGCGAGCCCCGGTGCTGGTGTAGGCTGCAGCCTCTGCTACAGTGGGCTGCCCTAGGCTACAGTGAGTGGCCGGCAGCCAGCGTGAGCGGCTGGCAGCCAGCCTGAGCTGCCAATAGCCGCTATGAGCGACCATCCGAGAGGCCGGCGACCAATCTGCCTCAACCGGGAAGAGCACAATAACGATACCAACATGGGCCAGTGAAGCAACGTCCTCCACAACTAGACTGAAGAACAAAAAGACAGCAACTTGTCTGTTCGCCTTCCCCGATTCCCCAACACTGTTCCTCTCCCCCAATTCCCCAACAAAATCTTTAAAAAAAAAAAATAGAAAAGAAACAAAACAAATAAAAGGATAAAATAAACCAACCAGAGGGCCAGCCGAGTGGTGCCGTGGTTAAGACAGCGGCCCCGGTTCGGGTCCCACATATGAGGACCAGTGACACTGCCCTCGGAAAAATTTTAAAATAAATAAATAAGCCAACCAGAGATTGGCTTTTGGAAAAAATCAACTCAAAATCAATAAACCCCTAGTAAACTGATCAAGAAAAAAAGAGATCATGGGCCGGCCGAGTGGCGCATTGGTTAAGCGCTGGTTTTGGGATGCCAGCGGCCCCGGTTCGGATCCCACGTGAGGGCCAGTGACACTGCCCTCTACAGCTAACAACAGCTCCACCTGGAGCTGGGCTGTGCGAGCCCCTGTGATGATGTGGGCTGCAGCCCCTGCTGCAGTGGGCTACCATAGGCTACAGTGAGTGGCCCGCAGCCAGCGTGAGCGGCTGGCAGCCAAGCGTGAGCTGCCAATAGCCGCGGTGAGCGACATCCAGAGGCCGGCGACCGATCTGCCTCACCCGGGAAGAGCGCAATGATGATACCAACAGTGAAGCAACATCCTCCGCAACTAAAACTGAAGAACAAAAAGACAGCAACTTTTCTGTTCCCCTTCCCCGATTCCCCAATAAAAAAAAATAAAAAAATAAAAAAGAGATCACAAGTTACCAGTATCAGGGATGAAAAAAGAGACATCGCCACAGATCCGATGACATTAAGAGGATAATAAGAGAATATTATGATAAACTTTATGCCAAGAAAATCGAAATAAAGTTCACAGAATGGCCAAATTTTGGGCCGGCCGAGTGGCGCGGTGATTAAGCGCTGGACTGGGAAGCCAGCAGCCCCAATTCACGTCCCACATATGAGGGCCAGTGACACTGCCCTCAAAAAAAAAAAAAGGAATTGCCAAATTTTTTGAAAAATCCAACTTACCAAATCTGACCCAAGACAAAACACAAAATCTTAACACCCTATCAACATGTTATATAAATTGAATTAATCATCAAAAACCTTCCCACAACAAAACTGCAGACCCAGGGGGTTTTACAGGAAAATTTTATGAAACATTTAACATAATGGCTGTGACCTGGTGATTGTAGAAACTGGGTGACTGGTGGATGAGGTTGTGTCTGTTTCAGCATATATTTGAATTTAAATAAAGAAAAGCAACTTAGGGGCCAGCCGAGTGGTGCGGTGGTTAATTGCTGGCAACCCCGGTTCGGTCCCACATGTGAGGGCCAGTGACACTGCCCTCAAAAAAAAAAAAAAAAAAAAAATTACATATACACATGGTTCCAAATGTTCAAAATACCTCAAATTTTTAAAAACTATAACAGGATAGTCAGTGAAAAGTCTCTTGGGCCTGCCGAGTGGCTCAGTTGGGTTAAGAGCCAGAGCTCTGAGCAACAGGGTCAACTGCTTGGATTCCCACATGGTCCAATGAGCTGCGCTGGAGCTGAGCTGCCAACAGGTGGCAGGATGGCTCAGCTGGTGAGCACATGTGTTCCTAACGCCAAAGGGTGGCAGGATGGTGACTGGACTTGGAACTGAGCTAGCTGCGCCCTCCACAACTAAGACTGAAGAACAACAACTTCGCTGTTCCCCTTCACCAATTCCCCAATAAAATCCTTAAAAAAGAAAAAGAAGCAAGTCATATATGTGGTTTTGTTCATTCTTTTTTTTTTCTTCATACAAATAGAAACATACAATACACTCTATCTGCACTGGTTTTTTTCCTTTTTCTAATTGTGACGTTCTCACCAATGCCTGTTTCCCTTGTGGACTATAAGTTCCATGGATGATGTAACACCAGCACCATGATTATGAGTAAAAGCCAAAGAACTTATGGAGGCACTGCAAAGCACCATCTGGGATGGGAAGGTTTGTATCTGTGTTTCCTTAGCACTTTACAAGATTGGGAAAATGTTCATTGTCCTTAACAAGGAATTCTGGATATAGATGGAGATGGGAGGAGCCCAAAGCCTTACCAATCACCTCTTGTTGCCTCCATTATTGCTCAATTATTTCTCCATTATTGCTCAATTAATTTGCAATTTAAGAGTAATCATAGTAAAAGGATAATAGAAGCTACTACATGCCAAGCACTGTGCTAAGAGATTTACCAACATTACATGACTCTTGTGAGCTATCGGCTTTCAAGTTGGCTTAACTGAAGCTCCGGTAAGGGGAGTGATTAGCCCAAAGCCACGCAGCACGTAAGGGGCTGGGCCTCCTAACCTCTATTCACGAAAGGCAGGGGAAGGGGTCGCTCCCTAGGATCTGCTCACCCAGCGCGTTCTGGATCTCCACGGACCTCTCCGGGCTCAGAAGGGTCTCATCGCCGTCGTAGGGGGAGTGGAAGCGGACGCCCTCCTCCGTCACCTCGGACAGAGACACCAGGGACACCATCTGGAAGCCGCCGCTGTCCTGGGGGAAACCCCACCGCAGGGCAGTCAGGAGAGGCGTTAGGGGAGCTCCACCTCGGAGGAGCGCTTTCGCATCCCGGCCCCGACCCCACCTCACCGTCAGCAGATTGTGGGGCCAATTCATGAAGCCGTGGAGACCGTGGGCTTTCTGGATCAGCTCGGGGCCCTGGGTTGGAGGGAAGGGTCAGATTAGAGGTGAGCGCGACCCTGGGAGCTCGTGGAGAGACAGAGTTAGCCAACGTGGGTCCCCGCCGTTCCCTCACGCCCAGCACAAGGCCTGGGCCACTGGGAGTGCTCAATAAGAGTTTGTCGATTGACTTTTGGAGGCGTGCTCGGGCCTAGGGGCTGTACCACGGTTCCCCAAACTCCGCCACCACCCGGGACAGGCAGAGCCCACCCACCGGCCTCAGACCCAGATGGTAGGTGTTGCCCAGGCAGATGCGGCAGCCCAGCGCGTCCAGCTGCTCCGCTGTGATGCCTTTCATGGTGGCCTGCGTGCCCACTGGCATGAACACTGGCGTGGCCACCGATCCGTGCGGCAGGCGCAGCTCGCCTGCCCGGGCCCTGGAGAGGCTGCACTCCGCCACCAGACGGAAGATCCGCGGGGCCGACTCCAAGGAAGTCGGGCTGGCTGCCGCCGCCATCTTGCCTGCCAGAACCACGTGGGCAGGATCCTGGGCGGCGCCATATTGCTTAAAGTCACGTGACGTATGACGCCTTGGGAGAGTGTCAGGGGAACCATGGCAACAACTACAGTGCCTTGCTGGTTCCTGTCTGGAATCCCAGTTCGCTCACACCCGTAGAGCACTGTAGCGAGTATCACACATTGTCTTGTGATCACATTGTAAGTTATATAATTGTCTAATCACTATGTTGTACACGTAAAACTAATATAATATTTTATATCAACTGTAATTGAAAAAATTTTTTAATTGTCTTGAGTTCAAGTCCCATCCTTGCCATTTCCTTGCTCTACAATCAAAGCTTCTCCAAGCCATAATTTTCTATTCCATAAAATGGGGCGAATAATACACATCGTGAAGGCATTGTCTTCGCATAAAGACATTATGAAGATTGAATGAGAATGATAGATGTGTATAGATCATTACATGTTGCCTGGCACAGACTTTTGTCTGTCTTGTTCATTGCTTTGTCCCAACAGTTTAGAATAGGACCTGGCACATATTACCTGTTCAGTCAACATTACCTTATTTAATTAAAGCAGAAATCTCAGATTTACAGAAGGGAAGACAGGTCCTGAGTCTGGCCATATCCATTCAATGTACACCTACATATACATCCCCACTAGTGCAAGTCTTCATGCTGCACAGGGATGAGAAAGGCTGGGTCACGGATTTATTAAGCACTGGCTGCATTCCACTAATAATAATAGCAATATAAAAAATACATAATACTGATCGGTATTGTTGGTAGTGGAACTTATATCTATCCTGGCCAGCAGAGGGCGCGACTGCACAAGAGTCCTTCCTATGAGGACCACTGCCCTAACTGGGCTGACAAAAGCAAGATTCTGACCTTCTAGGAGCCTTGGGTTAATGATGCCAGTTTCTCAGGGTGGTGAAGAGTCTCACTGAGGACACCTCTGGAAAAAAACACCCAGGTTTGCAGTGCCATCATCTGCAACACTCTCCTCATTTTCCCATGGCTGGCTCATATTTTGACCATCAGTTGCTCCTAACTCCCCCAATTTTAACAACTCTTCACCTTCCATGACTGTGTATCACATAACCTGTAACTCATAATATCTTCCCCCTTCCATCTTCCCGTTTGCAGTAATAACAGCTCAGTCTTTCCAGGAGCTCAGACTTAGGGATGGTCCTTGACCTCTGTGTCTCACTCCCTACATCTGATTCATCAGAAAATCATGGCTGCTCAGCTTTCTGAATCCAGCCAGAATCAACCACTTCACACTCTCCTCCATAGCTCTCACCCTGGTCCAGAAATGAACGGCTCTTGCTCAGATTATTGCGGTCGTCTCCTCACTGTTTTGACTTCTGTCCTTTAATCCTTACACTATATACCTGAAGGCATTTCAAAACTAATGCTTTCAACATTTCACCATTCTGTATGACATGATGTCTGTTATAGGCTTTTTGAACATTCACCATATTGGCTCTTTGTTTGCATTAATTTATTTCAAGTTTTTTTTTTCAAAATGTGCCAGAAATGCACACAAAAAAAAACAAAAAATTGATAGTTCGAATATTTTATGTATTTAATAATAACAATTTGTGGGCCAGACAAGAGGCGTGTTGGTTAAGAGTTGGTTTGGGGGCCGGCCGAATGGCTCCTTGGTTAAGAGCTGGCTTGGGACGCCAGCAACGCCAGTTCAGATCCCACATATGAGGGCCAGTGACGCTGCCCTCTACAGCTAAGATGGTGAACAACAGCTCCACCAGGAGCTGGGTTGCGTGAGTCCCTGCAACAGTGTAGACTGCAGCCTCTGCTGCAGTGGGCTGCCATGGGATACAGTGAGTTGCCGGCAGCCAGCGTGAGTGGCCAGCAGCCTGAGTGAGCTGCCAATAGCCGCCGTGAATGGCCATCCAGAGGCCAGTGACTGATCAGCCTCACCCGGGAAGAGCGCAATGATAATACCAACATGGGCCATTGAAGCAACATCCTCCACAACTAGCCTGAACAACAAAAGGACCGTAACTTGTCTGTTCCCCTTCCCTGATTCCCCAACACTGTTCCCCTTCCCCAATTCCCCAATACAATTCTTTTTTTTTTTTTGAGGGCAGTGTCACTGGCCCTCATACGTGGGACCCGAACTGGGGCCGCTGGTGTCCCAAGCCAGCTCCCAACCACCATGCCACTCAGCCGGCCCCCCAATACAAATCTTTAAAAAAAAAAAAAAAGTTGGCTTGGGACTCCAGCTCTGAGCAGCAGGGCCCAGGTTTGGATCCCACATGAGGGCCAGTGACATTGTGCCCTTTACAGCTAAGATGGTGAACAACAGCTTGACCTGGAGCTGGGCTGCCGTGAGTCCCCAGTGATGCCCAGGCTGCAATGGGGCTGGCCGGTAGCTGGCGTGTGCTTTCGTGAGCCGCAGGGAGCAGCCATCCAGAGGCTGGCAAGCAACTCCTTCACCCAGGGAGAGTGCAATGATAATACCAACATGGACCAGTGAAGGGGCTTCCTCCACAACTAGACTGAAGAACAAAAGGACAACAACTTGTCTGTTCCCCTTCCCCTGATTCCCCAATGCTGTTCCCCTCCCCGAATTCCCCAATAAAACGTTTAAAAAAATTAATAAATAGGGGCTGGCCTAGTGGCACGGTGATCAAGAGCTGGCATGGGATGCCAGCAGACAGGGTTCGGATCTCACATATGAGGGCCTGTGAAACTGCCCCCTTAATAAAATAAAAAAATAATAAATAAAATAATAATAATTTGAGGTGCTTTGTATATAAATGACATTATTTTTATGAGCAAAAAATTTTGGATATATTCATCTGGATATATCTGACCATCATGGCAAAAAGTAAAGAAAGGTCCTTTCAATTCCTAGTTCACTGAAAGATTTTTATTATAAAAAAAATTTTTTTTAAAGATTTTATTGGGGGATTGGGGGAGGAAACAGACAAGTTGCTGTCCTTTTGTTCTTCAGTCTAGTTGTGGAGGACGTTGCTTCACTGGCCCATGTTGGTATTATCATTGTGCTCTTCCTGGGTGAGGCAGTCACTCGCCAGACATTGGACGGCCACTCTCAGTGGCTCAGGTGAGCTCATACTGGCTTCTGACTGCTCACGCTGGCTGCCAGCCACTCACGGTAGCTCATGACCAAACACTGCAGCTCCACTGCAGCCTAGGCCACCATCAGTGACTCAAGGCAGTCCAGCTCCAGTTCGAGCTGTTGTTCATCATCTTAGCTGCAGAGGGCGCAGCGTCACTGGCCTCCATGTGGGATCTGAACCAGGGCCCTGCTGCTCAGAGCTGATGTACCAAGCCAACCCTTAACCAACACACCACTCGGCTGGCCCAAATAAAATTTTATTGTACATTTTTCCATAGAGAGATAACCATATAATTTGTCTCATTTCATTTATAATGCCTGAAGAACAGGGTCTGCTGAGTGGCTCAGTTGGTTAATAGCTCACTCAAGTGTGTGAGCTCTGAGCAACAGGGCTACCGGTTTCAATTCCTGGCCTGAGTTGAGCTGCAGCTGAGCTGCCAACAAGTGGCAGGATGGCTCAAGCTTAAAAATAAAATAAACAGAGGGCCGGCCGAGTGGCGCATTGGTTAAGCGCTGGTTTGGGGATGCCAGCGGCCCTGGTTCGGATCCCACATGAGGGCCAGTGACACTGCCCTCTACAGCTAACAACAGCTCCACCTGGAGCTGGGCTGTGCGAGCGCCGGTGATGGTGTGGGCTGCAGTGGGCTGCCATAGGCTATAGTGAGTGGCCCACAGCCAGCGTGAGTGGCTGGCAGCCAAGCATGAGCTGCCAATAGCCGTGGTGAGCGACATCCAGAGGCCAGCGACCGATCTGCCTCATCCGGGAAGAGCGCAATGACGATACCAACAGTGAAGCAACATCCTCCACAACTTAAACTGAAGAACAAAAAGACAGCAACTTGTCTGTTCCCCTTCCCCGATTCCCCAACACTGTTCCCCTCCGCCAATTCCCCAATAAAATCTTTAAAAAAATAAATAAATAAAAAATAAACAGAGACTTCCAGTAAAATGGCAGAATAGACAGATGCTGTGCTAACTACCTCCCAGGATCACACCAAAATTACAAGCAAATTATACAGCATTCAACCCTGGAGGTCCCTGAAACACTGGATGAACAGAACCACTAAATGAAGAACTTAAAGAGAAGGCTGCGTCAGGTCTGGTAGGACGGGCGGAGACAAGAGAGGATAAACCCCGTGAGGGAGGCCCCAGCTGTGGGGAGGCTTCTCCGGTTGGAGGAGAGACCCTCCGGCCTCACACCAGGCTCACCAGCCCAGAGTTCCTTTGCTGGGAAGAGAAGTTCCAAGATAGCTGGCAGTAAATTAGTGAGGACTCTCTTTGCTCATCTCGGTGAGGCTAACAGCGGCTAGAGAATCAGTGGGGCCAGCGCATGGGCTTGCTCAACGGTGAGCATTTACCTGGTTCCTGGTGGAGGGAGTGGCTGTGAGAGCCGGGCCTGCGAGCCTGCGGGGATGGACTGAACTGAGCACCTTTGGTGCAAAGGCTGGAGGTTTTTGGACTGTTGTTCCCCTGTTGTGGAGCCTGCACACAAGTGGTGTAGGGAGGGCGCCATTTTGTCAGGGTTGGGCCCTCCCACAGATGATCAGGTCCGGGACCTCATTGTTCTGGTGGAATTGGCGCAAAAGTGCGTGTGGGCATGCACGCTCATGCGGCCTTGGATCCGCACCCTCTGCCCAGCTTATACTGCGTTGCCAGGGAAACTCTGGGCAGGTGCCCTCCGGCTCCAACAGGCTGCTCACTGAGACCCAGGAGTGCACAAGCTGCCTCGGATCCTCACCCTCCACAGGGTTTGTGCTGCATTGCCAGGGGAACACCTGGTGGGAGTGCTCCGGCTCCAACAGGCTGCTCACTGAGACGTGGGAGTGCGCAAGCCACCTTTGGGCCCCGCTCTCCGCACTGTTCTTGCAGAGTTGCCAGTCTGGTGATTGGTTGTCGGGCTGCTTGGCCTGATTTGCGAGTGGCTAATTGGGACAGGCTGAGACTGGGAGTTTTCCTGGGAGTGTTGGGCCGTGATTTGTGTGCCTGCGTGGTCCAGCCGGGGCTCTCCTGGTGATCTATCTAATACATCAAAGCGATCCCAGAGCGACAGCCAGCATGGGGAAACAAAGAAACATGTCACAAGTAAAAGATCAGAAGAAACCTCTAGAAATGGAACCAAATGAAACAGAGGGATCCAACCTTTCAGAGACAGAGTTTAGAACACTGATGATAAGAATGTTTAACAAACTTAGGACATAAGGAAGGATAGAGAAAGCATAAAAAACAACCGGTTAGAACTCAAGAATACACTAACTGAAATGAAGAACACACTCGAAGGAATTACCAGTAGAGTAGATGAAGCAGAGGAGCGGATCAGCGATTTGGAAGACAAAATAGCAGAAATCACCCAGTTGGCACAACAAAAAGACCAAAGAATAAAAAACAATGAAAATAATTTAAGAGCCCAATGGAACAAGATACTCGCAACAATCTCGACTCATAGGAATACCAGAAGGAGAAGAGAAGAAGCAAGGGGTCGAGAATGTATTTGAAAAAATAATGACTGAACACTTCCCTATCCTGGTGAAGGAAATCAACGTACATGCCCAGGAAGTGCAGAGGGTTTCAAACAAGCTGAACCCAAACAGGTCCACACCAAGACACATCATAGTTAAAATGGCAAAGCTTAAAGACAGAGACAGAATCCTAGAGGCAGCAAGAGAAAGACAGCAGGTTACATACAAAGGACCTCCTGTTAGACTAACAGCTGACTTGTCTACAGAAACTCTGCAGACCAGAAGGGAGTGGCAGGAGATATTCAAAGTAACATAAAATAAAGGCCTACAACCAAGACTGCTCTACCCAGCATGGCTATCACTTAAAATTGAAGGAGAAATAAAGAGCTTCTCAGAAAAAAATAAGCTTAAGGGGTTCATTACCACCAAGCCAGCATTGCAAGAAATGTTAAAAGGGCTTTTTTAAACAAAAGAAAGGGGTAAACAAGCTCACCCAGGAAGACCAGGAATACAAATAACAAAACGGCAATACGTATGCACCTATCAATAATCATTTTAAATGTGAATGGGCTAAGTACTCCGATCAAAAGACAGAGAGTGGCTGAGTGGATAAGAAAATAGGACACATGTATATGCTGTTTACAGATGGAATAAGATATTTCATGCAAATTGAAATGAGAAAAAAAAAGCTGGATTACCAATACTTATTTTGGATAAAATAAACATTAAAATGACTACAATAAAAGACAAAGAAGGGCACTATAATCCTAATAAACATCTATGCACCCAACAAAGGAACTCCTAATTACACATAACAGATTTTGACAGAATAAAGACAGAGATCAACAGTAACACTATCATAGTAGGGGACTTCAACACCCCATTGTCACCAATGGACAGACCCTTTAGACAGAAAATCAACACAGAAAGAGGGGCCTTAAATGACACTTTAGACCAGCGGGACTCTGTTGATATTTTTAGAGCATTTCACCCTGAAAAAACAGAATATACATTCTTCTCAAGTACACATGGGACATTTTCCAAGATAGACCACGTTAGGCCACAAAACAAGTCTCAGTAAATTTAAGAAGATTGAAGGCATATCAAGCAGATATAAAGGAAAAACTGATGGTTGTTGGCTGGGAGGGAGTGGGGATGAGGTAGAGGGGCAAGGTTTTGGACAGCGTAGGTGGGTGACTAAAATGTTGCTGCAGGGATATGGGGGCAGTTCTGGGAATGTAATTTATAATGTTGTGAAGAGAATATTATTTTAAGTGAAATAAGTCAGTCAGAGAAAGACAAGTACCATATGATCTCACTTATATGTGGAACCTGAAAAACTGAATGAACGAGCAAAGTAAACAGAAACAGACTCATAGAGGAAAAACTGAGGGTGGCTAGTTGGAAGTGGGGTGGGGATAAGGGAGATGGGGAAGGGATTAGACAGCATAAATAGGCAACTACAATATTGCCACAGGGATATGAAACACAGTTCAGGGACTATAATAATGTTGTAAAAATTTTGTGGTGTGTCAGATAGTCACGTCTTGTTAGGGAGACCACTTCATGGATGGAGTAGAGGCTTGATCACTGCACTGTACACCTAAAGCTGATGTTGTATAATATTGTATGTAAACTGTAACTGAATATATAGATAGTCACGGGTTGTGGAGTATACTGTGGAAGGGAGTCAAAGGAATTGTAATAGATATGTATGACGGGGGGGGGGAGTGGGGTTGTCACTTTGGGGGGTAAAGAGTATAACTATTGGGCCGGCCAAATGGTGCATTGGGTAAGAGCTGGTTTTGGGATGCCATAGGCCCTGGTTCGGATCCCACATATGAGGGCAAGTAACACTGCCCTCTACAGCTAACAACAGCTCCACCTTGAGCTGGGCTGTGCAAGCCCTGGCGACTGTCCCTGCTGCAGTGGGCTGCCATAGGCTACATACAATGAGTGGCCAGCAGCCAGCGTGAGCAGCTGGCAGCCAGCGTGAGCTGCCAAGAGCCACGGTGAGCGACCATCTGGAGGCCAGTGACCTATCTGCCTCATCCAGGAAGAGTGCAATGACGATACCAACATGGGTCAGTGAAGCAATGTCCTAAGCAACTAGACTGAAGAACAAAAAGACAGCAACTTGTCTGTTCCCCTCCCCCAATTCCCCAATAAAATCTTTCAAAAAAAATGAGTATAACTATTGCATTGTATTGTACACCTGAAACTAATAAAATAAATAAATAAATAAATAAATAAATAAATAAATAAATAAATAAATAAAATAAACAATAAAAATTTTTTTTTAAATGCCTCATGACAAGTTTTGTTTTCTAAGTTATTAATAAATTTTATTTCCATTCCTGAGAAAAACATAGCTTGGGACTCAAAGTCAAAGACAATTTTAAAAATTTACTTTTCAATTACAGTTGATATACAATATTATATTAGTTTTATGTGTACAACATAGCGATTAGACAATTATATGGTATCTGTTTCTATATTTTGGCATCTTATTAATATTTTACTTAGAATTTTTGCATCTTTGTTATAAATTATATTGGTCTATAATTTTCATTTCCTGTAGTACTGTCTTTGCCTGAGTCTGTTGTTCAAATCATGCTAACTTCATCAAATAAATTAGGAGTTTTCCTCCTCTTCCTATTTTCAGGGAGAAATTCTGCAAGATTGGAATTATCTGTTTCTTGAATGTTTTATTGACCTCACCTGTTAATCCATCCGGTTTTGTTTTCCTTATAGGAATATTTTAAACTACTGATTTTAGTTTTGTACCGATTAAAAAGGACTATTCAGATGTTCTATTTCTTCTCAAGTCAATTCAGGTAAGTAGAATTTTTCTACGAATTTGTTCATTTCATTTAAGCTGTCTTAATTTATTGGCCAACAATTGCTCCTAATGTCCTCATATCATTATAATCCCCTCTTTGTGGACTTCAAATACACAGGTTTGAATTATTCATAATCCTTGAATGATGACACCTTATCATGATGATCCATGTGAGGCTTCTCTCTCCTTCCTTTCTTCTCTTCAATCCCTATCTCCACAGCCTATGAATTTGTGTACATATTTTTATTTCATACTAAAACAACTACTACAGTTTCCTTTATGTTATGGTAACCCTTAAATATTTTTGTACATCCATGACTTTGAAATTTCCTGTCTTGTTTAACATGTGTCTTTAGAAAACAACAAAGAACTGGATTTTGTGGTTTGGAACCATTCCAATAATCTTCGCATTTTACTGACAAGCTTACTCCATTTGCATTTATAATGGTTACTGGTATGTTTGGATCTGATACCACCTTTTACAGGCATTCTTTTTGTGAAGCATTTGTGGGTTCTGTTTTTTTAAGATTTTATTGAGGAATTGGGGGAACAGCGTTGGGGAATCAGGGAAGGGGAACAGACAAGTTGCTGTCTTTTTGTTCTTCAGTCTAGTTGTGGAGGACGTTGCTTCACTGGCCCATGTTGGTATCGTCATTGTGCTCTTCCTGGATGAGGAAGATCAGTTGCCGGCCTCTAGATGGTCGCTCACCACTGCTATTGGCAGCTCACGCTGGCTGCCAGCCGCTCACGCTGGCTGCCCGCCACTCACTGTAGCCTATGGCAGCCCACTGCAGCCTGCACCATTGCTGGGGCTCACACAGCCCAGCTCCAGGTGGAGCTGTTGTTAGCTGTAGAGGGCAGTGTCACTTGCCCTCATATGTGGGATCCGAACCGGGGCCGCTGGCATCCCCAAAACAGCTCTTAACCAATTTGCCACTCCGCCGGCCCTGTGGGTTCTTTTATTTGCTTTTTCTCCCATCTCTCTTGCCTTCTTTCGAATTGATCAAAAAAATTTCCCCTTTATATTTTTCTCAGTTCACTTTTCCTCTGATTTCACTGTAATGTATGTACTGTCTTTTTTTTTTTTTTTTTGAGGGCAGTGTCACTGGCTCTCACATGTGGGACCAAACCGGGGACGCTGGCTTCCCAAGCCAGCACTTAACCACTGTGCCACTCGGCCGGCCCTGTGCCGTCTTTTTTTTGTGATGGACTTGCTAGCAATGTTAAGTGGCATACTTAACAAATTAAAGATTAACCAGTACCTCTACCATATCCCAGTCAACATAAAGCATAGGAAAGCTCCCTGTGTCACGTCCTTTCAAACTCTTGTATTTTCAAAACTCTTTAAGTTTTGCCAATCAGGTGTGTGTGAAATGGCATCTCATTGGGGTTTCAATCTGCATTTCTCTGATTCCTACTGAGATTGAACACCTTTGCAGATGTTGGAGCCATTTATCAACATCTGTCATTACTCAGTTTAGGATATTTGGCAGCAGAATTCAACACGGCTGAGCTGCTTTTTTTTTTAATTTAGTGTTTTGGATATATATATATATACTTTTTTTCTTTCACATGAAACAAAAGTACAAAATGATGGGTTGTTGGATTTTTTTTTTGAGGGCAGTATCACTGGCCATCATATATGGGACCCAAACCGGGGCCGCTGGCTTCCTAAGCCAGCACTTAACCACCGCGCCACTCAGCCAGCCCAAAATGGTGGTTTTTTTAGAGGCTGTAACTACAAGTGTCTTCATTGAACTATAATGTTTTACGCACAATTCTGCATTTGTAATATTTCAGTTTCAAATGTATAAAAAATTCAGAAAGTGTAAAAGTCAAACTCATTTCTGCCTCATTCCCTATCCACTTTCCATTTCAGCCTTCCTAGTAACATGTTTTATTAGATTCTTGTGTCTTTCCAGCATTTATTTCTTCATGCAAACAGAAGGGAATACAAAGCTAAATACTTATATTCATATTTTTTTTACACAAAAATGGCTTGCTAATTACACTGACGGGCACACCTTGCTTTTTGTCTACATTTTGGAGACCATCCTATGTCAGTATAGGGTCTCCTTGTTCTTTTTTCCTTTTTTTAAAGATTTTATTGGGGAACTGGGGGAGGGACCAACCAAGTTGTTGTTCTTCAATCTTTGTTGTGGAGGGTGCCAGTAGCCATCTGGCTTCTGGTCCTCAGCTCGTAGCCTCTAAGCTCAAGGTGCTGTGTTCAAACTTAGTTGCGGGTGGGCGTAGCCACCATCCCATGCGGAAGTGAAACCATCAGCCTTGTTGTTAAGAGCTCACGCCCTATCCACTGAGCCATCTGGGCGCAGCTCTGCTCAAGGTGCGGGGTTCAGTCTTAGTTGCGGGTGGGCCCCAAACCAGGGCCGCTGGCTTCCCAAGCTAGGGCTTAACCACCGCACCACTCAGCCGGCCTTACTCCTACCTTCTTGAAACACTGTCTTCCTATATAACTTTTCTGGCCTCATTCTCCTTTTAAGTTTTTTTTCAAAAAAATTCATCCAAATAATATAATATGATGATTAACCACCAACACTGCCAATACTAATGGAGCAGGTGCCAGTGTGTGTCAGGTGTCTGGTACATTCTACATTATCATTGCCTCATTTAACCCTCACTGTACAATGAGGTGGGTGTCATTTTTATTCCCACTTTATGAACGAAAAAACTGAAGCAGAGACGTTTACTGAGTTGCTCATGGTCACATGACTAGTAACAAAGGAACAGGAATTGAAATCTAGTCCTGTGTGAGTTCTGTGATGCCACCCTCTTATACTATTTCTTTACCTGAAGGAGAAGGCACTATTGCAGAACAGAGAAGGAGTGGAAAGGTTACAGCCAGAGGAACATGGGAGGAGGAATTCAAGCTCTGCCACTCCGAAGCCAGGTGACTTTGGTCAGGTGATCATCACTCTCTGAATCTCAGTTTTTTCATCTTTAAATAGGGACAGAGCATCATTATGAAGATAAGCAGCGATTGTCACACAGTAAATACCCAAATACACGCATAGATATACATGTAATAAACAATATGGAGCACCCACTCTGTGTCAGGCACTGTTCTCACTGCTGTCAACATAGTAGTGAACAAGCACACAAAAATCTGTGCCTTGAAGGAGTGAACAAGAAAAATTACCAGTACCGGCTGAGTGACTCAGTTGGTTAAGAGTTGGCTTAGAACATGTGCTCTGAGCAACAGGGCCACCGGTTCGATTCCCACATGGGCCAGTGAACGCTGCGCCCTATCTGAGCTGTTGGTGAGCTGCCAACAGGGGACAGGATTGCTCAGCAGGTGTAACAACAAGATTTGCCTGTTTGATGGTGGGCTACTCCCACCCACAACTAAAGATTGAACTCGGCACCGTGAGGTGAGCTGTCGCCAGGATGGCTTAGCGGATTGAGCACGCGCTCTTAACAACAAGGTTGCTGGTTTGACTCCCACATGGGATGGTGGCTATGCCCACCCGCCATTAAGATTGAACACATCACCTTGAGCTTAGAGGCCAGAAGCTTCCGATGAGAAGCCAGATGGCCACTGGCGCCCTCCACAACAAAGATTGAAGAACAACTTGGCTGGTCCCCTCCCCCAATTCCTCAACATATTCCCCCTCCCCCCAGTTCCCCAATTTAAAAAATCTAAAAGAAAAAAGAAAAATTACTAAAACATACGTCTCAGGTAGTGAGGAGTGCTGGAGAATGAAGAAGGCAGGGATGGAGAGGAGTTGGAAGTGATTATTTTAAGTAGGGTGGTCAGAATCAGATTCACTGAGCTGACATTTGAGTTAAGGCCTGAAGGAAGTGAGGGAGGAGCCATTATGGGAACTGAGAAAAAGCATTTCACGCAGTGGAAACAGTGAGAACAAAGGCCCCGAGGTGGGAATGTGTCTGGATGATTTGCGGTCCAGAGAGGAGGTCAGTGTAGCTAGAGAGAGTGAGGGAACGAGCGGAAGATGAGGGTCGGGAGTCAAACAACAAGATCCTGCTTTCGTCTGAAACTAGATGGGGGTGTGGGGTGTGTAGAGAAGCGAGCTGTTTGTGTCAGTAAAACGGAAAGTGGGGGCTGGAAGGGGGTGCGGCCGAGGGTCAGTGACAACCACTTTAGGATTTCTGGGCCGCTCAATAAGATTGATTGGAGATGCCAATGAGGTCGCCCCTTGGAAAGGCACGGGGAGGGCGGCTTCAGCACGCTGGACAGCGCCCCACGCGTTGCCTGGAAACTAGGGAAGCGGAGCGCAGGGCGCAAGGTACGTAACCTATGGAGGCGTGGCAGAGGGCGAGGCCTGTGAGAGAGTCCTATTAGAAGCGTTTGTTAACGACAAATTGACACCGCTCCTCTGCCAGGATAGAGAGCAGGAACTGCTGGGGGTGGAGTCTGTGAAATGCTTCTATTCGCAGCGGGGCCTTTTGACTGGGCATGCAAGCGTGCATCGGATGGTGTTAGGGGCGAACAAGAAGCGCTTTACAAAGGGGTTTGGTTAAGTGGTGCCTCTGCCGATATACGCATCCCTCAAGTGGAGACCCACGCATTACCTAAGGTGCATTACCGGGATTGGGGATGCTCAGTAGACACCCCCCCCCAACCTCTTCTCAAGAATCACGTCAGCTGCCCAGGGTAGCCCCCCAACCTGGCCTTAAATGGAGGGTATTGAGGTCCTGGGACCCAGAAGGGCCGGTGTTTGATTTTTGGGCAGAGTCGGGAATCCACAAACCTCTGAATTAGGGGTTTGGAACACCTCTAACGTTGAAACGGGTCCTTACAGCCTTGGGTTCAGGAGGTTGTCCTGGGAGCCTGGTTTTTGCTTTATGCATCCGAAAATGGGGCATTCCTGTGATCTCGCCCCACCTCTTCTCCTGCCTGGGTGATAAAGAGGCTGAGCTTAAGATGCCAGCTTCTTGGAAGGCACTGTAAATGCCATGGACCTAGGACTGGGTAATGACCTCTGTGGCCATTCCCTAACATTTCTGCTTGTTTCCTCACAACAGAGGGGAGGACCTGTGAGCCTGGGCCCCTCCCTCTCTCTGCTGTATCCTGTGACAAGGCAATGCCCTTTGCAGGGCTGTCTTCCCTTTCTGGGACATGCAGTTTTTACCTCCTGGGTCTGGGAGCTGTTTTCCGTCTGTCACCAAGACCAGAGAACTCTTGCCACCTAAATCCCCTGAATCTCACAGCTTGGATATTCCAGAATTCAAGCCCCTTTCCTGGTCTGTTGATCTCCATTCACAGCTCTCCCACACACCTATTCTCTGCTCAACAGACTAAAGGACTGTTCTGAGGCATGATTCAGCCTGGGTCTTCCCAGTTCAGAATCCTTCCGTGATTCCCAATTACCCTCAAGATAAATGTTCGAGTTCCTCTGCCTGGCTTTCAAGGCCCTGCACTGTGTGCCCCTCACACAGCCACACTACTCCCTTTTTGCAACCAAAATGCTTCACCCACCTGCCTTAGCTCCTTTAAGTCTATTCCCACCCCGCAGAATTTTTGTGCATGCTGTTCCCTCTGCATGGCAGATCTTTCCCTTACCCTCCCTAATACACCCTTTGTCCCAATTCAAAGGTCCTGTCTCACCTGAAACACAGAAAGCCTTTCCCGACACTTCCTGCCCAGCTGGGACAGGGCCCTCTTGGTGCCTGGAAGCTCCACGAGGGCTGGGACTATGTCCACTGCCATAGTCCCAGCACCCTTTGCAGGACTGATACATAAGCAATACCCAATGAATACATATTGAGTGAATGAAACAGCAAACACAGGAAGTTTCCATTTATTCTGGAATGAGTTAGAATGATCATCCGGGCCAAGACAGTTTCCTGTTAAGGGCAGCCAGCGCGGGGCTCACGTTTGGAGTCTGAATCCTGAGGCTGAAAGCCCAGCTGCAGAGCCAGGCCTCAGTTGGGGCAGGCCCTTCTGACTATGGAAGAATAGTCAATGGTCTGAGCAAGTGAATGCTCTGCCAGGAGAGGGTAGCTGGGCAGCTAGGTGATAACTTCCAGGTCAGACTGGAACTCAGCCCAGACACCAGGGTGGCTGTAACTGCTCATCTGGAGGTGGAAATCCTGGATGTATGCCCCATTACCGCTCAGGTCCTAGGTAGCCAATTCCCAATCCCTCCCCTGAAGATCAGTCCAAATTTCTGGAAAGGCCCTGCAATTCCCCTCAGATGTCATCTTAACCCACCATGCCAGTGTCCAGCTGTTCCGGTCATGTGGTCTTTCTCCTTTCTTTCCTTCCTTCCTTCCCTCCAAAGGCATCCTGGGGCCCTCAGGGGTGTTGTATTCAGTCCTGGGTCACTGACCCCCCCCCCCCGCGGCCTATCCACCAAGTACCCTATCTTGATTAACTCAGAGTAAGCATGTGAGCTGTGTAGTCCTTCCTGCTCAAGCTCCTGGTGATCTCTGGTGGTGACTGAAAGATGCACAGCACTGTCCTCCTGCAACATGTGGGCCAAAGCATCTCTTCATCATCAGGCAGCTGTTGCTCACCATGGTCCTGACAGAGGAAAAGAAGGTGGAGAAGCAGCTCAGTGGGCCTTCCTCCAGGATGGCTTCCTGGGTTTGGCGGGCCAAGAGGCCTGGGAAGATCTTGGGTCAACTTTGAATGGGTGATGCACCAGTAGCAAGGCCTTCTTTGTGCTCAAGGCAGCAGTCACATCTTTCTGAACCCAGCTCCTTGGGGTAGCATGTCCTAAAGGCTGGATACTACCATTGGCCAGCTGCATCACTGTATCATCAGCACCAATGAAGTCCCCAAGCAGTTAGGATGCTAAGGGATCTGTGCTCATGAGCTGTTCCCTTGGCACAGGTACCCACTGTGCTGCAAAGATGCTGCTGACTCAGTGCTGTCCAGACCTGACCACAGTGATCCTGGCTAATAAACTCCATGGCTGTGCCTATAGCCTGGGAGTGGAGTTGGGGGTGGCGGAGGGAGGGTGAAACCTTCATCCAGCCCTGTAGTGGCTTGAAGTGTCCCTGAAAGGTTATGTCCAAATCCTAACTGCTGATGTCTGTGAATGGGACCTTATTTGTAAACAGGATCCCTGTAGGTGTAATTACAGTTCTTGAGATGAGCTCATCCTGGATTAGGGTGGGCCCTAATCCAATGACTGGCATCTTTTAAGAAGGAGTTGAGATATTGAATCATGTACAGGAATTTGAATATGGTGGTGGTCGCTGCTTGGGAAACTGATGGGAGAGACCTGTGTTGACAATGCAAGTAGTTTGAAGGCTTTTCTCAGGTGGGGCCAGAATATTCCTCCCTGTGAATTTGAGCGACACAGGTTCTATCCATAGCCTGTATCCTCTCACCTCAAAGACAAAGTCCCAATGATCTCACGTGAGTCTTTTTGTTGCAGCCCCTGGATGTGTCTGGGAGAGGAGCCAGGATGGGTACCCATCCCTCAGGTCTGTCTCCTCTTCCCACTTATGCACACACTCGAGGAATCCCACGGCACTTCAGACTCACTTGAATGTTCACATTGTGAGCCACCTCTCAGGCGGGCTTCACAGGACCCCTCTCCTGAGAGATGGGCTGGACCACTTGGTATCTGGGGCCTCCTCTGCAACAGCAGAAAGCAAAACTCGTTTCAATATTTTGAGTGCCGGACACCTTCCTTTCACTTCTCCAAGACAACAAATCTTCATCCTTTGAAGGCACAGTGGAGTTCCTGTCTTAGCTGAGTGCTTCTGAGTCAAGAATGGCTTGTGCTTCTCCCAAGGGCCACGGTTAACCAAGCACGGGATGCCAAAAGGCTGTCTGGGACTCAGGCTATGAACACTGCCTGGTGTGAGGGTGAAAAGGCAGCAAGTCGAGAGGGGTCCTGAAGAGCAGTCCTAGGTCTTGCCTGTCCAAGAGGCTGTTCCCAGAGGCCACCTTCTGGGAGGGTCAGAGTTGAGAAGCACTGGTCTGAGGAGGGCTTCTCCATCTCCGCACTGCTGACATTTAAGTGTCGAGTGTTCTGAAGCATCCTTGGCTTCTCCTCACTAGGTGACAAATGTCCCCAAGCACTACAAAATTGCTCAGGATACAGGGCTGGGCCACTGCCAAGAACCCCAACTGCGCATTCTGAAATTCTGGGCAGGGCAGCACCAGAAATAAAGGCTGCAGCTGTCACAGAGCGCCACCCCAACAACAGAGGTTCCACGGCTGGGGTTTCCAATTTCTTGGGGTGCTTCAGCCATTCAATTGGACTTTTTCAAATTAGGTTCCACATGCTAATCCCACAGGGACATTTTACCTCATGGTGGCTTAAAATTGCACTTAAATCACACCCATTCTTAGACTGGAGAAAACAAAGCATGCTGAATGATGTGAGCAAACCCCAGCAGCAGCATGGGCCACCAGGTCACTCTGCAGAGAGCCAGGAACGGGGTGTGGCGCTCACTGGGACACTGGAACTGGATGCTGGCCCTGGCCAACTCAGAGTAAGCATCTACTGGCCTGGAGCGAGACCATCTCTGGTGACCGAGGGTCGTCCTGCCACCCACGCCACTTTCTCACACTGGCAACGGAGTAGTTGCTCTGCTGGAGGGTCAGACACCCAGGCCTACGACGGTGCAGTTTTCTTTCTTTTTCTTTATTTGTCTACATTCAGCTGAATTCAGATGTACTGCCTGAATGATCCAGACATACAAAAAACCCACTCTTTCCCACTGGTTTTTAAAATAAAATCTTCACTTATAAAACTGAAACACTAAAGCATTAAAATACAGAAAGCTCGTTTAACTCACTTCACAAAAGCATTAACAGATGAGGTATCCCTTCTGTAACTATTTCAAGACAAACTGAGTTAACACTAACACCAATTGTAAATAGACAGAGGGATACTGAACTGCAAGAACTCAGAAAACTCTACTCAGACAAAGTTGTAATGGCAACTAACAAACCATTGAAGACGCAGAGTCCCAAACACGGCTAAATATGGGTCACAGGACGGGTCACAAGAGTGCCCAGCTGCACCTCACAACACAGCAACGTGGACGGGGTAGGGCGAGGGGGCCCAGAGGGGCCACAGACATGTTAACTGTGATGCATAAAACTGAATCTTACAACGAGGAGGGGTAAGTGCAGAAGGTACAAATCTTCACCCTCAGGGCTTTATCTGTACTGGTAGTTCATGCTGTGGTCTGCGTTCCTGCCGTAGCCTCCTTGTGATGACTGGTAGGAGCTGGGAGGGCCGCTATAATTCTGGCCGGACCCCGGGGAGTTGTAGTTCGACTGTGACGAGTAGCCTCCTGAGAGAGAGAGGGGGGATGGGGATCAGCCCAGTCACAGAGGCGTCAGCAGTGGGAACTGTAACTGAGGCTGCCTGAGTACCAGGCTGGGCCCGCTGCCCCACACCAGGCTCTGTTTGACTCTTAGTCTTGTCAGCATTTTTTCATGTTGGTGCCAACATTTAAGAGTAGGGCAATTTCTGGCTTCTGAAAAGCCAAGAAGCTGGAAGGATGCCTAACTCCATGCTCACAAGGCCCCATATGCCCGCGTCTCCTGCTCCATACCCCACACAGAAGCCAAGAGTCAGCTGCCACTGCAGCCCTGCCCACACTGCCACATCCCTCACAGCTTGTGTGTGGCCCCGGGACCCCCATGCTGTGCCACCTGCAGCTCCAAGCCCACCTTGTTTGCCTTGGTAGGAGGAGCCGCCCCCAGAACCTCCTCCGTAGCCCCCATGTGACCCTGGGTTGTAGGATGACCCGCCTGAGCCGTAGCTGTTCCCACCGCTTCGGCCTCCGCTACCACTGTAGTCTGGGAGAGAGAAGACAGCGTGGTTAAGGGGCCTTGCACTATGGCCATGGATGTGGCAGGCCCTTGGCCGAGACCCTGGACATATGCGAATTTCCCTAACTGCTTACATGTGGAATGTCAGTCCCACCATGAAGTGTTGGGGGCTGGCTGGAGCCCTGCAAGGTTACCATGCCCTGGGTTGACCTGATCACCACATTCTGATGCCCAATTCCAAACTGCCTTCCCACTGGCTCCTCCAACCCAAGCTTCCCAGTTCAGCAACCGGGCAGCCAGCCCAAGTCCTGGCTGCTGCTGCTGATCACTGTCCCATCATGAACAACCGAACATCTATACTTCCCCAGCTGGGCCACCAGCACAGTAGAGCCCACCGGGTCTGTGCAGGAGGTGGAGCGAGGAGTTAATTCAGGCTCTTTTAGGGGTTACATGCAACCCAGTCTCCAGAGACCACCTCGTAGCAGCTGCCCAGACTCTCAAGACTCCAGCCTCAACTCACAGCCTCTGGGGCTTTGGCCTGGGGTCTCTGCTAGACCTGCCTTCAGAGAAGGTGACAAGAAGGGAATAGCCAGGTGCTAGGCCAGGGGTACTCTGCCAGCTTGCTTCTAGTCCCTCAGCCCGAGGTGGGGCAGTGCTGAGCTTCCGGGGGACTGGACGCCAACTCACTGAATTTGCTCTCGTAGCTGTAGTCCGAGCCGCCGCCACCCCCAGGGGAGCTGTAGGAGTTGGAGTAGGAGGAATAGTTGCCTTGGCCGTGACTATAGCCTTTCTGCTTGCCCTGTGGGGGGCCGTAGTTGCTGTACTGGCTCTGGTTGTACGACTGCTGCTGGCTTGGGTGAGACTGGTAGCCCGAGCCATATGAGGGCTTCTGCTGGCCCCCGTGTGGCTGCTTCTTCCCGGCATGTTTCGGGGGCACTGGCGAGTTGTAGTTGTCGCCTTGGTAATAGGAGCCGTAGCCGGAGGAGCCACCACCGCCCCCGCCGCCGCCGCCGCCGCCGCCACCACCGGCATTCCCAGAATGCCCTCCATTGCTGTAGAACTGACCTAAACAGGAAGGCAGCAGGTCAGGCGGAGGCTCGGGGAGATGGGGAAAGTGGAAAGGAGGGAAGGTCGCAGCTGTGGGCCTTGAAGGCTGACCCACCAGCCCACTGCCCAGACGGGGCAGTGAAAGAGGCAAGAGAGCGAGGAACAGAGGCTCCAGTCCCTAAAGCAGCCTGGTCTGGGCTGGCCCAGCCTTCAGCTCCACTCACCCATCAGCTGATGACAACAATGGATCTTTGCCAAGCAGCAGCAGGAGAGCAGCTTTTGCAGCAGATGTCATGTTACAATGAGATGGGCTCCAAGTGCAGGATGACATTCACGACTAGCTGACCTCTACCCAGATGTCCCCATCGGTGACAGGAAAAGCAAAGCCCCGGAGAAGCAGCCAGCCCTCCCCCGCCGTGCTGGGAAGAGGAACGGCAGTCACAGGCCTGGGCGACCCCACAAAATGCTCTTTAATGAGGCCCCTGAAACTGGTGTTATTCCTGGAAGACCAACTGGTCTGACCTAGTTCTCCAAGAACCTGGAATACAGACTTAGCCAAATGAACTGGGGTTTTTCTCTGGTGGGACTTGTGCAAACATGACTTACGGAGCAATTCAATAGCCTTGTGGAGAAAGACTAATGTTGGGGTCAGGAGATCCAGGTGTTAACTCAAGCTACAGCCTCAGTGGTCCCTCAAAGGGCCCCTCCTTGTTCCCAGCACAGCTGCTGGGCGCAGGCAGGAATGAGCAGCAGGACTGACAAGCGTGCAGCAAGACCGCCACGTTCTCAGGTTCTGGAGCTGAGAATGTCACGGAGAGCTCCCCTCCCACCTTTTGGTCATTAGGTAAGGATCCCAGAACACAGGTTTGTCAAGGTATGGCCCCCACCAGACACTCAGGTGGACCTATGGGGGGATAGGTCAGCTAAGGTGAGGGGGGATGGGGGAAGTAAGTGTTGTGGGTGGCTGTCCGGCCTAGGCAGTGGAGCTCCTGGGTTTCCAGAGTATGTAGGCATGGGCATATCTTTGCTGGCTGTGGCTCTGCCCCTTTCTACAGATGGCCAGGGCTGATGCCTGGTTACCCCGGCTACGCCCAGTGGGGGTGGGATGGGGAGCGGATGTGCCCAACCAGCTTGTCCCTTCCTCCCTCCCTCCTTTCCTTCCCATGTTTAGCACCAAGGGGCCCCCTGCCTCTTGGGTGAATTTGGGAGTCCTAACAAACCTTCCGCCCACTGAAGATGTGCACCCCATTAATGATGTGCCTTGGGTTGTTTGAACAATAATTTGGACAGAACTGTTATCCGCCATGGGTTTATTTTCTACAGGCGGGCTGCCCCCCACCCTGTCCCAGCCCCATCACAAAACCAAGGAGAAGGGCGTGCCCCACAATGGAAGAGAGCAAACATGCGAAAAGGCCAGAGGACAGGAGGTCCTCTTTGGGTCCCCTCTTAGAACTCTGCCATTATCAGCTGCCCTTCCTCAAACACGGGAGGGAATGAATGAAGACGCCAAGTAGTGAGGGCTTGTTACTTTAACATGTATTGATTAAAAAAAAATAAAAGGGATGGGGAAGTTTTCAACGTCATTCAGGATAACTATTTCCTGGTATAAAAAGACATTATTCTCAAACAATAACTTTCTAAAAAAAAGTACATCATGCAATCAAAGTTTTAAAAAGGTTCACTGAATGTTTCAAACCTCTGGGAACAAATTATGCAGTAACCGTTTTGACCAGTTTTTGCCTGAATAAACGCAAAATCTTGCAAGTCAACGCAGAGGCAGGCTTTGCTGCAAAAAGCTGCTGATGGGATCCCAAACCAGGCTTGTTTCCAGGGACTCCCACCAGGAAACGGGGGCCTGACTAAAAAGCCCGATCGCCTGTGTGTGCCTCTGCACACAGGGAGAAGTCATAAACGCAAGTATGCACCCTAAGATGAGAGGGCGGAAGCTTCCAGGGCTTCTGCAATCTGCCGTGGCTGCATGCCCAGCAGCAGGCCCCACTAACGTCAGTTCTTCACTGGAGAATTGAGCTACATACTAGGCTCTGTCTGCTTGTTTTAAAAGTCCCATAGGGCCGGCTGGGTGGCTCAGTTGGTTAAGAGCTCTCTCAAGAGTGCGAGCTGAGCTCTGAGCAACGGTGGTTCTATGCCAGCCCAAGCTGAGTTGCTGTTGAGCTGCCAACAGGTGGCAGGATGGCTCAGCTAAAAAAAAAAGAAAAAAACAACAAACAAACAAACAAACAAACAAACAAAAAAACACTTGCATTTTGGGCCGGCCAAGTGGCATGGTGGTTGGGCGCTGGTTTGGGGGGCCAGTGGCCCCGGTATGGGTCCCACATGGGAGGGGCAGTGACGCTGCCCTCCAAAAAAAAAAAATTTTAACAACAAAAATGATAGAATCCCATGCATTTAGAACTGTGATTAGGACTTGCAAAATTCTGCGTTATCGCTCCCTTAAAGCCTGTCTGTTTCTTGCACTAAATGATGGAAGCACAGTTTTGATACCTTTGAGAGTTCACTTCTCGCTAAACCAGCCACAGTCTATCCATCCCCAAACACGAACCCACCAGAGCATTTACAAGAGGCGGGAGAGGTAACTTAGCACAATATACAATTCCCAAATGTTCCCAACGTTTTACATGCTTATGAAAAAAAAAAAAAAAAAAGTCGGTTGCTCTGGATACTGATGTGGTGAAATCGTTTTCATCACTGTCAAAGGCATCAACCAGATTTGGGAATTTGTTAAAAGGTTAAAAATTCATACAAAACCTGCTGTAAATTAAGACAAAGGTAGATTAAAATGTATCATTATGTCTCTTAAATAAAGTAATGCTTTCCATAAAAAGCAAAGGTGGGCTTTTGCCTTGATGCTGACCAACGCTGGCTCTAGAATTCTGTGCAGTTCTGCACAAAAAAATGCATTCTGAAAATTGCTTTCCACTTATTGTGAACTTCAATATGACCAAGTTCAAAGGCAAATCACGATAAAAACTGCCATTGTCTTAAATTCTGCAGGCTAAGAGTTTCAGACAAGCTGCGGTGACAAGCCACGGTTGAGAAACCCAGTGAAGCACAAGGGCACAGCACGGACACTTTGGGTTTTGGAGTTCGAGAAAATTGGAGTAAAAAGTTGATTTTGTGTGCAATACTTTTAGATGCTCTAGGAAGACCCAAAATCATGATAGCCGTAGCAGTCTGTGAAAAAGTCACCTACAAAAGGGGGAGACAGAGCAGAGAAAAAAAATTAGAATTCTTTTGAAAAATGGCACAGAGCGCCACATTTGAAATTCATGTTTTAGATTTCTCTGCTCCTGTAACCCCCCAGTGAAGGCTCCTTCTCAAGACAAGAGCTGTGCACTGTCAGGAAAAGCATATTCACAGGACTGGTGCTTCATTCGCATGGCTTAAAGCAGAGAAATTTAAAATTTTGACTTCAAAGGAATTTTCAAGTCACACGTGTGTGTTAACATTTACACAGTAAATCACGCTTTTGCAGAATGGGGGTGGGGTGGGGGAGAGGGCTTTGAGGACCACTTGACCTAATCACTAAGAACATGTATGGGCGACCCTGCTCTAACTCAGGCACAGGAGCTAAACTGCAGCTTCTTCCCAAGTTCAGACAAAGAGAAACACACACTTACTGTAGCCAGCTGTTGCCGAGTTGCCTCCGTACCCATAGCTGCCATACCCAGCGCCTGGAAGGGAACAGACAGTTACCAGGACTGGAGGCAGGTCTCCCCTGTGCTCACCTCTCCCAGCATCTCAGCTTGACCCCAGGGTACTCACACACACCCCAGGGAGCAAGCCTGGCCCACGGGGACAGTACAGGACAAGGGTCCTCACCAGCATTCATGTAGCCTCCATGGTTGGCGCCACCAAATCCTCTCCCTCTCCCTCGACCACGGATGTTCCCTCCTCTTCCCCGCCCTCGAAGGTTTGGGGGCGGGGGCACTTCGTTGTGCATGGGGCCTCCCATGCCAAAGCCAGGGTTATGGGGCTGGAGGGGAGAGAACAGACAAGTTACATTCGCCTCAGGCTCAGAAACAGAAAATTGGTGCCAAGGCCAGAGGTCTCAAGGGTAACCAGTTACCTTAGCAGCAAATTTCGGTCCACCTCTGACAGGCACAGGTGCTCTCTTCTTTTTATTGGCTTCGAGAGCAAGAGGGGCATCGGGGAACAGCTTTTCTAGTGCAGCAAGAGCAGCGTATGCTTTTGCCACCTTTTTGTTTGAACCAGCACCTTGAAACTTCTGTCCATCCACCTCGACCTGGGAAGAACAGACACATGTCCAGAGTGATTCAATGCCTCCCTCCATGTCAGGGGAATTCTCCAAAGGCCACAGGCCTTCAGGGGAATGGCCCCAGGGCTGCTCACCTCCATGACAAAGCGCTTGTCATGGCTGCCACCAGTCTCTGAGATGAGCTCGTACTTGAGACCTCGCCTCTTCTCGTTAAGCTCCATGACAGGGTTCTTGCCATGCTTGGTCAGGATCGGCCCCTGCTGTTTTACGTTCTCAGGGGAAACAGAAAAGAAAACCAACACACTCAGCTAAGGGCTGTCCAGCAAGTGAAGAACAGCCACACCCGCATCATGACCGAGGCCCTCTACTCCATGTACCCTGCTGTTCCTTGCCACCCTCACCTCGAAAGTCATCTGTGAGCGTCCCAGCAATGGGACCACCTCCCCCTCCCTCTCCCTCTCTGGGGAATGGCCTGTCCCTGTCCTCCACCAACGGCCACCCCAGTGCAGATCTGAGTGCTGGGTCAACATCAGCAAAGCCCTCTTGGCTTAAAGGCTCACACCCTATAGGTTCCCGGACTTGAAAGTGACTCCTTTCAGGGGAAATAAGGACCAGTAACCATCCAGGCTCACAGGACACAGGGCTGCCTGCTCCATCCTGTTAGGCACTCCGGAGCCCACCATGGGCTCACCTCGGCAGTGGGATCTGAGGTGAAGGCAGCGCTGGGGGTTGAGGCAGCCTCTACCACAGGCGGTGGCGCCACCACAGCTGGCTTGGCTTCTGTCTCCTCAGCCGAGTCCTCCCCTTTACTGGAGTCTCTGCCTTCAGCGCCCGTAGGCAAGCCCATATCCTGTAACACCTGGGAAGGAGACCCACAGATGCCCCAGTAAGGGAGGGCCCAGTACTGGGGCATCCTGACTCAGAACCTCCTAGGGTGGCGTCCAGCAATATGGAGGGTGTTTTTTCCTTTAGCTCCCCACATGCCCAGTTATGTGTGGACACCTTCTGCCTGTCAGCAACGACAAAGGCATCCTTGCCACATGTGACTTGGCAAACACTCGAAAATCTAACCATTTCAGTGTTCACCCACCCTAATGGTACCTTCACTAAGGGCTTAAATAGGGCACAATGGCTCTGAAGGAGCCACAGATGAAGAAAATGCTTTTGCTGTTCAGAGGACAAGTATAGGCTGCACAAGATCGCCGACCACCCTACCTTAACAGCCACATGCAGCTTGGCAGTCTTTTTGGATGGTCCGGAAGCCTCGAATGAGCTGCCATCTACCTCCACAGACATGGTGAAGATGGGGGCATGGACCGGCCCGGCCTGGGAAACCAGTTTATACTGCAGCCCCGGCTTCAGTTGGTTCAGCCTCATCAGGGCATTCATAGCCTGGGGAGGCTCTGCCTTCTCCTCTAGAGAGAGACCACCAACATCATTCTGGAACATCAGTCAATTCTGAATCAGGAAGGGGGAATGGCTTCTGACAGCTTTGTGTCATGCGATGAAGTGGATTGGGTGGTCACATACTCCAAAACCTTGCCTGTACTATTCCCAGGCACAAAATACCCAAGGGGTCACCAGCTGGGGCACATTCACCCTACTCGTGTTTTGTAGCAATGTTATACTTAATAGTTTTAAAAATGTCTTAAAAATCATGTCCAAAAAAAGTAAGCCTTTAAAAAGTAGGCATCTCTGCACTTTGGGGTGAAATCTTAATTGAGCGTAAAAACGGCCCACGAATAATTGCCTATACCTTTCTTCTGAATCTTCTTCTTCTTTTTGCTTGGAGACTTTTCCTCCCCATCCTCCTCCATTGGGCGTTTCATGGGCGTAATGGCATAGGTGGTACTCGGGGGAATTTGAACTGAAAGAAAAGATTAGGACAGAAGCAACTGAGAGTCCAGTCTGGCGCTCTGTGGGGAAGTCTATGAGGCCACCACCTGGCCCGGCCCCCTCAGCATGCTTACCCGTGTAGTCCACTGGGTTTTCATTCTTTGGTTTCTTGGGCATCTTAGAAGGCAGAGGGTCCATACCCAGGACTTTATGCAGCTGGCCGAACGCAGCGAGTCGCAAAGCATGCTGGAAAGGTGGAAGAGGAAAAGGAGCCTGACTCAGCCACCCTGCACTCCTGACCAAGGTGTGTGCGCTTGCTAATGCCTTCTGCAAGGGGCAGGAGCTGAGGGGTTTGCTATCAGTCTCCCCTACAACAGCAAGGGGTACCCCAACAGCCAGGGGAGGACCTGACTGCCAGGGCCCAGCCTTGCTGTGGGGGAAGGCCAGCCTGTGACCACCCGCCTAGAGAGGAATACAGGAGACCCCAACCTGGGGACTGGTTGCCACACGGAGCCACGTGTGGGGCCTGCAAGGGAAGGACCCCTGGAGCAGTCCACACAGCAAATATATCTCCCCGCTGAACTCGGTGTCTGAAAACAGCACTCGAGCAGGCTGAGGGGCAGGCGACAACCACGCGTGGCGCCAGGGGAAAGAAGCATCCCAGATTGGGGCGCCCTGTATCAGGCATGATCCTTTCGTCTTCAGTCCCCAACCTGAGCCTATAAGTCCAGTGGTGACCCTGAGAATACCCAGTAATGGAACTAGAAGCCAGTGATTACAGACTGGGTAAGGGCTCACGGTGGCAACGGTGATGACTATACCTGCGCACTCTGTGTGATATCTTCCCGTTGCTGTCTGTCTAGATGCCCAATAGCATCAGTGGCTTCTTTTTCACAAGGGTCATAAATGCCAGAACCATCTGAAGGCAGGAAACAAGGAAGATATGCAGAGGATTATCTTTTAGCATCTCGGAAGAGTTGTGCTGGCTGAGGGAACCAGATGCGTTACCCGCCACGCCCCATCCACACCCAGCTCTGGAAAACACGCCGAGCTCGGTGACCCACTCAGCGTCCAGCCCATGAGAGAAATAATCCACATGTGTCTCAGAGCAAGGAGCTCACGTGGGAGTGGGTCACGCCTGTCCCGGATCCGCCCTGAGTCACAGCTGCGGAGCCGGCACAGGGCTGGATATGATGGTGCAAGAGGGTAGTCACATGCTTCAGCCCTAGGGGGACACAGTGTTGCTGCTGCCCTAACCCAGTCAGAGGGACCCGCCAGGAAGTGGCCTCAGGGCCTTGATCCCTGTCCTTTCCCTGCAACTTGCAAAGCACAAGGCCCCAACCTGGCATCACGATGCCTGACGCCAAGCACTCCAGCACTCTCCGCAGGGCCTCGCCAGCACCCATGGGTCTGTTGGCTGTGCCGATGGACTTCTCACAGAGAAGCTCGAGGGGCTGAAAGGTAAGAGAGACAGTTAGCCAGTGTCCAGGAGGAGGGTCAGCCAATGCTGAAGAGCTGTCACCGTGTGGTGTCTGGAAAGGGGCTGGCACAGGGAGTCACAGCCATCCAAGTTCACAAGTCGGGGCTAAGTCAAATTGGATACCCAGAGCCAGACTCAGCAGACATTTCCTTAAAGGACCACACATTCCATCCTTTAGGTTGCGTAGGCCAGGAGGCTAAGCTGAGGCTACTATGTAGGTACTTATATTTGAAAATACAAACATCATTCTTAACTGTGGGCTGTATAGGAAAACAGGCAGCTGGCCAGAGTTGGCATGTAGGCCCATTTGCTGACCTCTGGTCAAGAACAGTGAAAACGGCTTCGTAATGAAGTGGAGCACGTCACAATAAGTGTGCTCCCTGGCCAGTCCTTTCCCTAGGTTGACCAGTACACCTTCCATAAGGGTTCTGGGTCTCACTCTCACCCCTAACCCAGGATGTGGCACACAGTAGTCGCTCAACAAGCAGCTATGATGGGGACATATCAGCCACACCCCAAAGGGCCACTCCAGCCCAGTTACTATAAGGTATTCCTGGGCAATGGGAGGTCCCTGCACATGTGACCCCCAGGTGGCCATAGCTAACAAAGTGCCTTACCCATCCTCTGAGAGGACCCCAGGTGGGCACACGGGTGCACAGGTCCCTCAGGACCCGGATGACAATGACACATGACTTCAGCCCATTGGCTCTGGCCTAGAAGAACAAAGCACAGGCTATTTATACCAAGACACTTCCCAGAACACAAGGCAAATGTGAACAACACAAGTCTCAGGGCGCTACTTTGTCCAGGGTAGAAGGGTGAATATTCACAACCATCAAATGTGTGGTCGGCAGCAATGCCACCATGTGTACAAGAATAATGGTACTCTTGGCACAAAGCAGCAGCAGCCCACCTATTCAGTCACAAGCCTCCTTGGGGGTGTCAAATTGTTATGTGCGCTGTGTTAGCAACTGCACACCTGCAGGTGCTAAGTTCAGCACGGCGCTCTTCAACATTACCGAAACTTTATGGTGCAAGTTAGCCAAGTTAAAACTTAGGAATTTTCTACCAAAAGACAAATAGAAGAACAAAATGCAAACCTGGAACCACTTGGCGTGTCGGAGGGACGCCAAGGCAGCAAGGCATTTCTGCCTGTCCAGGACGTCCGGGGGGTCGTTGACTGATAGCGTTTCTATTCATGGATGGAATAAGAAGACAAGGCACAGTTTGACCAAGGGGTTTCTGTCAGGTGGAAAGGGGATGTGGCAGCTTCCTAAAGGGCAGCAGAGGCTCCCAGAATCTCAAGTCATCTCCGCCCTGGACCAGGGAAGGAGAAGCCAGAGTGTGTTAACTCTGCCCAGAGAGAAAATCGTAAAAATCAGAGGCCCCTCAAAAAAGAAAAAAAAAAAAGAAAAAAAAGAAAAAAGAAAAAGCAAAAAGAAAAAAGAAAACACAAGTGGGAAGTTGCTCTACAAGGAATAATCCCATAGGGGATGGGACAGATAGGTGGGTCCCATCTTCTAATAGACTGTTACCTTGCTTCCTCCCCACGATCTCCCAATAAATTAGCTAGGCTAAAAATTTCAACGGGGGGAAAAAAACCTGCACACACACATACACAACACACACACATAAAAAACCCACAAAAAAAGGTGGGGGGAGTGGAAATGAACTCCTTCTCTGCTTCCCACAACAGCCATCCTGAGGCATCTGGAGCAAAGGGGACCACCTCTGCCCACCAGGCGGGACTGCCCTAGCCCCAGCCCTTGACAGAGAGAGTCCTGTTGGTCAAAGGTCCAGCGTCCCTAAATTGATAAACTAGTAGGGCTTTGGTAGTTGGAATCAGATCAGAACCAAGGTAATCAAAGAACAGCAACAAGAGTACCAAGTGTGAGCCTATGCTCCAGCAAAACCAAAGCGTTTGTCCCTTCTGCCAGCTGCGAATCAGGGATTTGGATAAGGCCTGTTTCCTTTACTTTGTGGTGTGAGATTTGTGATTAATAAGCATCCACATGGAAGAGATGCATGAGCGGCCCTGGGTGGACTTGAAATTTTGAAAGCATTATTAGCAGCTGAGGTTTTGTTTTGAAAAATCACACAACTGTTTAAAACTTTATCCAAAACTCTGTATCAGCTCTTCGCATTTCAATCACTGCACTGATAAAAGCAGCCAATGGAAGAAGCCCTCAGTTCTGCGGCACCACAAGCTGTTAGCACAACTCCAATGTGATGTTCATGCAGAAACCATCTGGTTGCCTTCCATATTTTAAAAACTGTAACATCACCCAAGACACGCTTTTCCAAGGCCAGGGAATGGCTCAACAGAAAACCCAAGTATAATACTGATGACAAATTCAAGGATTAAGATAAGCCAAAAAGGCGCAATCATCTGAAAAGTGCTACTCACTTTTAGTGCAACTGTTTGGTCAAACTCCCCAGTACCAAAACCAAACGGGAGATATGATCTCAGAGTAAAGGTGGGCAAAACTACACCGATATCCTTTTATTAACGCAGTCTAAAACTGAATAGCACATTTGAACAGTGAGGGAACACCAAGTTTCCAAAGTCCTGCTGGCATTCTCAGCCTCCCTACCTCCAGCTAATACTTTCTCCATTTCTTCTCTCACAACGGGAGATGTCAGGTGGATGGTCAAGGACAATGGAGGTTCTTTTGTATTTTTTATCACAATCGCAGCATCATCAACAGATTGGAGTATTTCGTACTTGTCTTCTGTAACAGCCTAAAAAAGAAAATGCAACTTTCGAAACACTTTCCCCTCAAGGGATTCAACACCTGTATTTAGCCTTGCTTGTTACTGCAGCAGACAGGCCAATTTCTTGGGGCATGAGAGACAGCAGTCCCTTCATACAGGAGGTCACGACCTCACTCTTGATGCCTAGGTCTTGGGCATTTTCTGTGTACTTCGTAAAGACAGAATTTCACTGGGAGCTTCATAACACAATGGGCAAGAGTTTAAGGTCTGTGAGGAGACGAGAGTTTGAGTCCGCATTTTGTCATTTGATGGTTGTATAACTTTAATCATTAATCTCAATTAAGATTGTGGTTTCTCATTTATAAAGTGGACTTAATGACATAACCTACACCACAAAGTTGCAGGAGGCTTAAAGTGGGCCCTGCATGGAAAGCACAGCACCTAGCACAGAATGGGCATCCAGCTACCGCTATTTCCACACCTGGATGAGTTGTGTGGAGTACAAACGGTGTAAAGTAGTTCGTATAATATGATGCATATTAAAGCATGTACTTGCTGCAAATGAATGTGTCTATCAGGATGGTCAAAACAGTCTGACTTCTGCTTTCTTTATACCAGTTATATACCTTGATGAAGAAAATTCAACCTTTTGGGGCCAGCTGAGTGGCACGCAGTGGTTAAGCACTGGCTTGGGAAGCCAGCGGCCCCAGTTCAGGTCCCACACATGAGGGCCAGTGACACTGCCCTCAAAAAAATAAAAAATAAAGGGAAATACAGTAAATATCACATTGTGGGAAGGACAACCACACTTTGAAAAATCTCAGATGGGATTTCTCTCCCTCAGCAGCACTTGCCTTCAGGCTGAACATTCTGGGGAGTGGGGCTATCCTGTGCATTGTAGGGTGATGAGCACTATCTCCAGCTTCCACCCAATTGATGCCCTTAGCACCCCCACGCATCAGCTGTGAAAACCAAAACTGTCCCCAGAATCTGCCATATGTCCCCTGGGGGGCAAAGCTGCCCCAGTCAAGAAACCCTAACTTAAATCAACAAAAATACACTTTATTTGTATCTTTCTCTAAAGATCAACTCTATATAAAAAGTTGTCCTTCCTTTAGAAATACATCAATTTAATTTTCTTTAATTAGTATATTTTTTATAGATAAGGATAAAATTAACTTAAAAATTACTTAGTACTAAAACAAGGAAGCTTAGGGATTCATCTTAAATACCACCCCAGAAGTATCTACTATGTTGCATTAGCTCCACATTTCAATTCAACTTTTGTACCGAACCCCAAATTGTTAAGTCACATGCGACAGAATCCGTGTTTACATACAAAAGTGAATGGTGTGCCTCTAAGAAATGAGATTTTTTTACTTTTGCTTTTACTTTCTTCTTTTACTTATCTTGTCACTAAATTCAGAGTGACTGTGTCCCAAGGTGGCAAAACATGGCCGTGATGAAGCCCAGAACTCACCAGCTGGGGATGCTGGGGTCAGTTCCTTAGCATTCCTGCACCTCAAGTCACATCTTCCCAAATACTTAGACGATAAAGCCCTAAGACTGGCATTGTGAAGATGAAATGATACTTGTGAACAGCACGCCTGGCCTAGGATAGGGTGTAGTAAATGCTCAAGAAATATCACAGGCTATTCTTTATGCAAAACTTTTGTAATGAAATAAACTAGTTTTTAAAAAGTTTTTGTTTATGTCCAGGTTTGGATCAGGGAGGAAGAGTTAATCATTGTACTATCTATTCATCTACCCAATGGTGTCTGGATGTGAAGTTCACGCCCAGTGAGGCCCTAGAAGAGCACAGCCCGAGCATCTGGGTGCCATGGCAGTCAGCCAGCCTGTCCACAGCACCTCAATGGCTCTGGAGCATTTTACGTGTTACCTATCCAGAAAATATGAGCATAACAGGTGCAAGGGTGGGTTTGAAGCATGCCTCTTAGCTCACGGCAGTTAGGCATCTATTCCTCTGCCCCTCATCCTCAATAAGCAACACCCAGTCCTACCCAGTGGAGGCAGTCACTCACAGTGAGCTGGATGGCCAGGTTGTCAGCCACCTTGTCTAAGAGGGCAGTCGTGGGCTTCTCCTTGCATAGCAGTACCAACTCCAGGTCCAAGTCCCCCTTAAGCAGCAGGCCCTTCGCCACAAGGCCAACACGCATCACACCCCGCAGGGTTCTGGTCATGTGCTCCGTCTTCTGCTCCCTGAGGGACAGATCAATGCATGTTAAGTGAGAGATTCAGTCTGGCTGGAGTTTCTTTTAAAACGAAGATGGCGGCCGGGCGAGTGGCGCGTTGGTTAAGAGCTGGCTTGGGATGTCAGCGGCCCTGGTTCAGATCCCACATATGAGGGCCAGTGACACTGCCCTCTACAGCAAAGATGGTGAACAACAGCTCCACCTAGAGCTGGGCTGCTGTGAGTCCCCTAGGACAGCACAGCCGCAGCCCTGGCTGCAGTGGGCTGCCATAGGCTACAGTGAGTAGCCGGCAGCCAGCGTGAGCTGCCAATAGCCGCAGTGAGTGACCATCCAGAGGTCGTCGACCTATCTGCCTCATCTGGGAAGAGCGCAATGACGATACCAACATGGGCCAGTGAAGCAATGTCCTCCACAACTAGACTGAAGAACAAAAGGACAGCAACTTGTTCGTTCCCCTAAGCTGTTTCCCCTCCCCCAATTCCCCAATAAAATCTTTTTTTAAAAAAAGAAGATGGCCAGTCTCCATAGGGAAAAAGAAAAAAAAGAAACCAATAAAACTTCAAACTTACCCTGCCCCTTCTTTGGTCTCATCCTCTGGGGGCATGTCCAAGTTCTCAGACTCAGCGTGTTCGCTACTGCCTTTCTCCTGCTCATCAATCCAGTCAGACACAGCTTTGAGAGCCCGCTCTGTGTGGGATACCATGTTCTGGACGGCCTCCAGCTCCTCTTGGGTTGGATAAACGGAAGAATGCTTTGCCATCACATGGCGATCATCATTTACAAAAATTCGCAATGGACGCTGAAAATGTGGAAACTCAGTTAAAAACAATGCAAAGAGACAAAGCAACCTACCGCTTATCTTTGAAGCTGCACAACTCATAACTATGCTTTATCATTCATGTGAAAATAAGAGATTAGTCCCCCATTATCCGCGGGAATACATTCCAAGACCCACAGTGGATGCCTGAAACCTCTGGTAGTACTGAACCCTATATAGACTGTTATGTGTTTGTCCTATGCGTATATACCTCTGATAAAGTTTAATTTATAAATCACGCACAGTAAGAGATTAACAATAAATAAAATAAATTATACTGTGATAAAAGTTATGTAAATGTGGTAATTCTCTCTCTCAAAATATCTCATTGGGGCTGGCCGAGTGGCACGGGTGGTTAAGTGCTGGCTTGGGAAGCCAGCGGCCCCGGTTCAGGTCCCACATGTGAGGGCCAGTGACATTGCCCTCAAAAAAAAAAAAAAAAAAAAAATGCATTGTACTGTACTCACCCCTCCTCGTCTTCTTGTGATGTGATGATTACACAATGCCTACGTGATGAGATGAAGTGAGGTGAATTTGAATCGTTTATTCCTGGAATTTTCCATATAATATGTTTGGACTATGGTTGACATTGGGTAACTGAAACCGCGGAAAGCAAAGCCGCGGATAAGGGGGAACTAGGGGACTATTGTATATGAACACTACTGAAGGTCAGAAAAGTACAACCAAATATAACAGTTGTCCTTTCTCTAGGCAGTGGGGAAAGGAGACACTCTATACATTTCATAATATTTGAATTGTTATACTATGTAGTGTAATTCAAAAAATCTAATGAAACATATATATAATAGAATCAAATGTTTTGAGGTAATACTACAAACATTTGTACACAAATTAAGAAATAGCATCTATGATTTAAAAAGAAACTTTCTTACCATTTTTCCTTCTTTTTCTGTAGTGTCTGGAAATCAAATTTTGCTTATCTTTTCAAATTATGACAGTTTTCCTTGGTGTTATCAATACTTCGGCTATCTATAAGATCAGAAAATCTTTTTAGTTTCAATTATTTCATAAATGGATGAATTTTAGAATCCAGGCAGCAGTGCTGCCTCATGAAGGAGTCCTGTTAGCACAGCAGGACATATCTTTGTTTCCAAGTAACCACCACTAAGCCAAGGTATAAACAACTAATTATAAAATTCCCTAAAAATGAAAACAGCTGGTTTCTGAAAACCAAGTTTCACTTCAGGCCCACACTCAGATGGTTTTTACTTTTTCTATCTTCTTTCATCATTTCTTATATAAAGTATGCCAATTTTTACAAATATAAAAACATTAACAAGCCTCCAAAAAAAGAGTACAGGTAGAAATATTCAGCAAAATTTTGGTGTTTGGAGCAGGAAAAGAGAAGGAAGGAGCTCATCCTTGAGGGTAATGAGGACATATAAGGAAAGCAAGCAGTAGACATAGGGCCCCAAAAGGCTTCTACAACCTGGAAAGGCAAGAACCTTCTGAAATGTCAGATGGATGTGACCACTAAACCACATGGATACACCTGTGGGTTCAGCTTTGCAGAGGCTGAGACAACTGAAGTGCACAACAGAAGTCTTCAAGACAAACGTAGCAATAATTACAATTTTGGACTCTTTAAATAGCATGCTGACTACAACCTACTCAAGTCCCACTCTGTGCATGCAAATACCCTGGTCCATAATGAAATCTTCCAAATAAGAATAACAGAAAACCCATCAGCATGACATGCAAAAGATGAATGCACCCAGGCCGGCCAAGTGGTGCAATGGTTAACAGTTGGCTTGGGACACCAGCTCTGAACAGCAGGGCCGGGTTCAGATCCCACGTAAGAGCTGAGATGGTGAACAACAGCTCTACCTGAAGCTGGGCTGCTGTGATGCATGCCGGCAGCCGGCACGAGCTTTCGTGAGCTGCCGTCTAATGGCCAGCAAGGAACTGCCTCCGCCAGGAAGAGCGCAATAATACCACCAACATGGGCCAGTGAAGCAACGTTCTCCACAACTAGACTGAAGAACAAAAGGACAGCAATTTGTCTGTTCCCCTCCCCCAATTCCTCAATAAAATCTTTAAAAAAAAAAAAATGATGAATGCAACCACCTAGCAGCTACCTCCTTCAATCTAAGCCAGTTACAAATCAGGGTAGCAGGCTCGTCCTGGAAAGGCACCCGCTTCTAGAACAAATATTGATGTGATTGGCCAAAGCAAGAATTTCCCACATTTCTTCCGAATGACCCAGCAATCAGATCGATAATTTAAAGGTTCCAAAGTAGAACTGAAAATTTAAGAGTGGAATGGAAGGTGATGGCCCTGCGGAGCCAGGCAAGAAGACAGGTGAGATCAAAGGCTTCATGGCAGGGGAAAGAGAAAGAAGGGGAATGGGGAGTGGAGGACCAGTCAGTCCCTGGGCTCAGCTGCTGGCCGTGCGTGGGCCCTTGGTGTGCCACTTGGTAGTCACCAAGTGGGAGCTTCCACACACACCTGGCCCAGAAACCCTGCTTCCCCAGCCACACTACCCATGTAGGCTTAAAGTTTCCTTGGAGCTTCTTTCTACACCTGCAACATAGAAGCAGCCTCTCTCTCTCCCTCTGCAGGAGACTGAAAAGCGAATGACTCGGGCGGGCCGAGTGGCACAGAGGTTAAGCGCTGGCTTGTGAAGCCAGCGGCCCCGGTTCAGGTCCCACATATGAGGGCCAGTGACAGTACCCTCAAAAAAAAAAAAAAAAAAAAAAAAAAAAAAAAAAGTGAATGACTCAATCTCTGCAAAGCATGAAGCACAGATAAAGTCCGACCTACACCAACAGGCTGCTGATGTGGGAGCTAAGTGATGAGTGATATGCATGCAAAAGCACATCCTGTAGTTAGGAATCATCACCGTTCAGTTGGGGACAAATGATACTGTGGTGTGTTCGAAAAAAAATCTTTACCTGTTAAATACATATTTAAGATAATTTACGGGCTGGCCGAGTGGCGCGGTGGTTAGGCGCTGGCTTGGGAGGCCAGCGGCCCTGGTTCGGGTCCCACATATGAGGGCCAATGACACTACCCTCAAATAAATAAATAAATAAATAAATAAATAAATAAATAAATAAATAAAGCACATGCCTGGTATTTGCTCTTAAATACTCCAGTGAGGCGGGGGAATGGAGAAGGATGAAACAAGATTGCACAGTATTGATAGCTGTTGAAGCCAGGCAATGGGTATATTGGGATTCGTTTGCATGTATTTGACAATTTCCGTAATAGGTGTTTTTATATTTTTAAATGCTCAGTAAACTTAAGTACTCTGATCTAAAAATCAAACCAGAGCTCAGAAAACCAAGTCCAAACTGATAAGAAACAGGCCACCACAAAATCATAGCCTAATGGTGAGAACCCATGTTAAACTACCACCAGTCCTGGCTGTACCTACGCTGGAACCTCATCAATCTGATAACAAAGGCTGATGTTTAAAGATGTAGTTATTTATTCAACACGTATTCAGTGTGAAACTCCTCCATGCCAGGCCCTAGAATACCTGGTAGGACCATGATGGACACGGCCTACTAGCACACCCTGAAGGACAAACTCCTTACCTCCAACTCTGACAAGGTGCAGGAAAAAATGCTTTATTGTACACCTACCACCTATTCATTTGACATCCCTCCTCAAATATCAAATCTAGAGATTTTAAAAATAACACAGCTGGGCCGGCCGAGTGGCGCATTGGTTAAGAGCTGGTTTTTGGGATGCCAGAGGCCCCGGGTTCGGATCCCATGTATGAGGGCCAGTGACACTGCCCTCTACAGTTAACAACAGCTCCACCTGGAGCTGGGCTGTGCGAGCCCCGGCGACGGTGTAGGCTGCAGCCCCTGCTGCGGTGGGCTGCCATAGGCTACAGTGAGTGGCCGGGAGCCAGCCTGAGCGGCCGGCAGCCAGCGTGAGCTGCCAATAACTGCGGTGAGCAACATCCAGAGGCCGGCGACCGATCTGCCTCATTCGGGAAGTGCGCAATGACGATACCAACATGGGCCAGTGAAGCAACATCCTCCACAACTAGACTGAAGAACAAAAAGACAGCAACTTGTCTGTTCCCCTCCCCCAATCCCCAATAAAATCTTAAAAAAATAAAAAAAAAAATAAAGGGGCCAGCCGA
Organism: Aselliscus stoliczkanus; assembly: GCA_033961575.1. Classification (NCBI taxonomy): domain Eukaryota; kingdom Metazoa; phylum Chordata; class Mammalia; order Chiroptera; family Hipposideridae; genus Aselliscus; species Aselliscus stoliczkanus. Next base: position 8,785,077 of record CM066735.1, on the reverse strand, counting down.
GTGGCGAGGAGGTTAAGCGCTGGCCTGGGAAGCCAGCGGCCCCGGTTCAGGTCCCACATATAAGGGCCAGTGACACTGCCCTCTACAGCCAGGATGGTGGACAACAGCTCCACTTGGAGCTGGGCTGCTGTGAGTCCCTGGGGATGGCATAGCTGCAGCGGGCTGCCATAAGCTATAGTGAGTGGCGGCAGCCAACATGAGCGGCTGGCAGCCAGTGTAAGCTGCCAAGAGCTGCTGTGAGCGGCTGTCTAGAGGCCGGCGACCAATCTGCCTCACCCGAGAAGAGGGCAACGACGATACTAAAATGGGCCAGTGAGGCAGCATCCTCCGCAATTAGATTGAAGAGCAAAAGGACAGGGCTGGCTCAGTGGCTCAGTTGGTTAAGAGCTCGCTCAAGAGTGCGAGCTGAGCTGTGAGCAACAGCAGTTCGATTCCCAGCCCGAACTGAGCAGCCGCTGAGCTGCCAACAGGTAGCAGGATGGCTCAGCTGAAAAAAAAAAGAAGCAACTTGCCTGTAGAAGAGCAAAAGGACAGCAACTTATCTGTTCCCCTCCCCCAATTCCGCAATAAAATCTTAAAAAAAAAAAAAACCTAGAAAACTAATAGATAAAAAATTTAGAACAGCAGTTGCCTTTGGGGAGTGGTGGCAGGAAACACCTGGAAAGGAGCCCAAGGGCACTTTATGGGGGTGTTGGTCACGGGCTACACCGTGGTAGGGGGTGGGGTGTATGCAACGGTCAGAACTCATTGAATGATACACTCAAGACCTGTGCATTACTTCAAAAGAAAAAAAGAACTGTACATATACTGGACTCTAGGTAATATTCAGAAGGAAGATTTAACTTTCTGCTCCTTATCCTAAAATGCATCATGAAAATACTGAAAAATGAACAGAATAGATGGATGAACAGATGTGTCAAACATAAGTATAGTCAAATATCAATCAATGGCAGAACCTAGGGTGTGTATATAAGTACATGTTCACTGTAAAATAGTGTCACCTTTTGTGTTTGAATTTTTCATAATGTTTCAAATATATAACTATAATTGATTCAGCACATTACATTTGTACAAATCCATGAGTCCGTAATGATACTTAAAAAAACAAAAACTAATCTGCCACCATTGGAGATGTCTACATCCCAACTCTATACTCTGAAAATTATTTTAAAAGGTACTGAAGCGCACCTAGTTGATGTGGGGAATCTCTACTATAAATGCCATCTAACAGAGGTAAGCAGCAGAAAACCCCCCTTCTCCCACAGAGGATCAAAATACATTATCAAAATATCAGTCCATGGAAAGTGTCTCTGGACATGCACACACCCCTCAAATGCACCTGTCTTCAGCAAACATCCGGAATGTAGATTTCCATCTACTGTCTTCACCTCACTGTTTAAAACTCTGCTATAGCGGGCTACCTCACTTGATCTTCCTCTGCTCCAAGTGGCAGGACCAGAAGGAACCTCTGACGGGACTCATCGGAATGTGGCTGGCTCTAAACACCACACTGGCCCATCTGTAGTCCATTCATCTTGGGCCCTTCTCCTAGACCAGGCCTTGGTGGTGATGCCTCTTGATTCGGGTAGACCAAGTGAGTAAGAATACTAATCATCTGAACTAAAACAAATGTTTGAAAACTGGAGCCAACACTCCTTTGCAGGACAACAAAACCTATGCCTTGCAACTCTATCTATGTGAGCCCAGATCTGTCAACCAAGCCAGCCTACTTGAAGCCAGGTGGTCTGATCTTAAATACCGGGGAATCCATCTCATTAACAAACAGAGGTCTTTTGGATAAGCAGAAATCTCCTTTTCAAAAATTTTAGCCAAGGGCTGGCCAAGTGGCTCAGTTGGTTGAGAGCTCGCTCAAGAGTGCAAACTGAGCTCTGAGCAACAGCAGTTCAATGCCCAGCCTGAGCTGAGCTTCAGTTTGAGCTGCCAACAGGTAGCAGGATGGCTCAGCCAAAAAAAAAAAAATTTTTTTAGCCAGTCTGGGCCGGCCAAGTGGCGCATTGGTTAAGAGCTGGCTTGGGACGCCAGCTCTGAGCAGCAGGCGCCGTTTCGGATCCCACATATGAGGGCCAGTGACACTACCCTCTACAGCTAACATGGTGAACAATACCTCCACCTGGAGCTGGGCGATGGCTAAGCTGCAGCCCCTGCTGCAGTGGGCTGCCATAAGCTACAGTGAGTGGCAGGCAGCTAGCATGAGTGGCCAGCAGCCGGTGTGAGCTGCCAAGAGCCGCTGTGAGCGGCCGTCCAGAGGCCATAGACCGATCTGCCTCACCTGGAAAGAGTGCAATGATGATACCAACATGGGCCGGTGAAGCAACATCCTCCACAACTAGACTGAAGGAACCCAAGGACAGCAACTTGTCTGTTCTCCTTCCCTGGTTCCCCAACGCTTTTCCCCTCAAATTCCCCAATAAAATCTTTAAAAAAAAAAAAAAACTCTAGACAGAAACACTGCTAACGATAAACCATAACAAGCACGCACATAACAAGCACACACTCCACTCCACTGCCCGCTACCAACCTAACTAAAGAAAAGCTATAAACGGCCGCACAAAGCTGCTCCTGCAACCTTGTTTATGATTCAAACCTGGGCACAAGTAAAGCCTAATTTTTACTAGGCCAAGGGAGGAATGAGTGGAGTGAAGGATCAGGATTTTAACCATGACCTGTGTGGTTTGAGATAATCTAATGCACAGGAATCAGGTTTCTTTCCTTTGTTCTCAAAACCAGCCCATCCACTGCACTGCATGGAGTTACAGAAGTTTAAACCACAAAAACGTATGCCTGCAATCTGATGACCATCTTTCTAACCTCTTGCTAATTAGAATGACGTTCATGTCACTTACTGCTGGGAAAGGAACATGCCCAAGTCAGCATGTGTGGATCAGCAAATGTTTGTAGAACGAACAGGTGTAGTGGCAACAACCTAACAGGTATTGCCCCATCTATATTTGAGAGTGGACCCCCTCCTTCCAGAGTATTTCACAAAACCTTACAGCTATCCCAGCAACTCTGGGGAATTGTCCTGAAGGGGTGCTGGTCCTGAGAAGACTTTGACATGTACAAGGACACAACCCAGCTCCTCCTGGTTTTGTTACCTCTGGAACTATCCTATGCTGGAGTATGAAGTGAAATGATACACAAGTGCTACTCTTCAGTGACTCTGAAAACATTTACAGATTCGCATCAAGGACACATACAAAATGATTTTAAAGCAACCCAGGCAGAAGATGCCAATCTCAAATCTGGTTATAAACACCACCTGAGAAATTTTTAAGGCTAACACAAATCTGAAGTTGCTAGTATAATAGTTCAGAGTTCTGTCTGCAACAGTGTTTTTTATTGGACCATAGGGAGGTATAAAGTTAGGAATAAAGATTTTCACAAACATTTTCAATGTAAAGGGCCATCCTTTAAGCTTAATTTTCTTCCTGTATTTTTAGTGTTAAAACATCCTTTCTCTTATGAAAAGATGAAGATGGTGTATGATAACTAAAAAGGTATCTTCCTTGACAACGTAACAGGTTGGCAAATACAGACTGTTCTTCAAAATGTTTCTGAAACTCCAACTGGTCTGTGAGACGAAGGACCCCAGCCAGGCCCTCTGGCATTGTGGAGCGCCATGGGTCTTAGAGACAGAAGCCCCAGGATTACGTTCACCTGGGCTCCCCAACCTGGCAGCTGTGGAACCTCCAGCAAATCACTTGCCTTTTTGGAGCTGGGACAGAAATGACATGAAAATACAACCAACGTCTCATACTTGCAAATAATAAGGATTAAAGGTGACAATGTGGGAAAATGCTTTTTCAACTGTAAAACTACATATGCAATGTATTACAGGAGTTAATGTCAATTACTCTTGGATGAACCAATAGAAATGTTTTGAAATCTGCCTCCGAGAGGATATAATCTCACAGGAGAAGGTTTAACATGACTCCAAGAGGGATTATCAAACCCTCTTCCCAACATGTTCTTCAGGCAGCAAAGAGGTGAGAGAGGCCAGCATAAGAAATCTTCCATACCTGGTGGGGGAACACACAACCCCATACATCCATCCCCAGCGGAAAGCCTTGGAGGATTTTTTTTTTTTTTTGAGGGCAGTGTCACTGGCCCTCACATGTGGGACCTGAACCAGGGCCACTGGCTTCCCAAGCCAGCGCTTAACCAAAGCGCCACTCGGCAGGCCCAGGAGGATTTTTTTTTTTTTTAATGTAGCATACAATTCAACTTCTTTACTTTCCTCAAAGTGTTTTTTTTGTTTTGTTTTTTAAGAGGGCAGTGTCACTGGCCCTCATATGTGGGATCCGAACCAGGGCCGCTGGCCTCCCAAGCCAGCGCCCAATCAACCGCGCTACTCGGCAGTCCCAGTTGGTTCTTTTTTATTGCTAAGTAGTATTCCATTGTATGGATGTACCTTGATTTGTGTAACCATTCACCTGCTGAAGGACATTTCAGCTCTTGGCTATTACAAATAAAGCTGCTATGAGTATTTGTGTATCAGTTTTTCTGTGAATATAAATGTTCATTTCTTTGGGATAAATAAATAACTAAAAGTCAAATTGCTAGGTCATATGGTAGTTGTCTGTTAGTTTTGTGAGAAACTGCCAAAGTGTTTTTCCAGAGCTGAAGCGTTAGTTTTTAAAAAAACAAACTCAAGTAACTTCACCAAATTTGACTCAATTCACCTTCTCTCCAACCCTGTCAGATCACACATCTGTTCTGTAAGGTAGAGTCATTGTTGAGCTCTCACTGGGCAGCCCACAGACCTCCCTGTTTACTGGGCAGCTATTATCCCCTCCTGTAAGCATTCTGCACAGGTCACCCACAGGACAAATATTTAAGTACCACTATGAGCCATGGGGCCAGGCTGGTATTTCCATATTGTTGACATTCGGACTGTTGTTTTTATTTGAATTATGAATACAACAGATTATCAATCTGCAAAAAACTCTATATGTACCACTGAGATGCAAACCTAACTTGCAAAATTTCATTCTTTAAACACACATGCACACACTCAGATAAAGAGTGTAAGCAGTTGAAGTAAAATAGTTGAAAGGCAAGCAACAGAAAATCAAGTAGCCTGGAAGATTATCCCAATTAAGACCTTCCCTTGAGTTTGAACCACAATCCTACTGAAAAAAAGAGGGAAGGCTGTATGAAATGTTCAAGAAAAATTACCAGGGGGCCGGCCGAGTGGCGCATTGGTTAAGAGCTGGTTTTGGGATGCCAGTGGCCCCGGTTCAGATCCCACATATGAGGGCCAGTGACACTGCCCTCTGTACAGCTAACAACAGCTCCACCTGAAGCTGGGCTGTGCGAGCCCCAGCGACAGTGTGGGCTGCAGCTCCTGCTGCAGTGGGCTGCCATAGGCTACAGTGAGTGGCCAACAGCCAGCGTGAGCTGCCAATAGCCATGGTGAGCGACCATCCAGAGGCCGGCGAACGATCTGCCTCATCCAGGAAGAGCGCAATGACGATACCAACATGGGCCAGTGAAGCAACGTCCTAAGCAACTAGACTGAAGAACAAAAAGACAGCAACTTGTCTGTTCCCCTCCCCCAATTTCCCAATAAAATCTTTTTTTTTTTTTTTTTTTTTGAGGGCAGTGTCACTGGCCCTCATATGTGGGACCCGAACCGGGGCCGCTGGCTTCCCAAACCAGCGCTTAACCACTGTGCCACTCGGCTGGCCCCCATAAAATCTTAAAAAAAAAAAAAAAAAAGAAAGACAAAAGAAAAAAGAAAAATTACCATGGACCTCAAATTGCCAGTAGCACCACTTCTCACTGATCACCTAAGATTATAAAAATAATATGGAGCAAACCTGCACACTCTAATAAAAGGATGAACAGGGCCGGCCAAGTGGTGTGGTGGTTAAGAGCTGGTTTGGGATGCCAGCGGCCCCGGTTCGGGTCCCACATATGAGGGCCAGTGACACTGCCCTCAAAATAAATAAAAATAATAAATAAATAAATAAATACATAAAAGGATGAACACTCAACTCTGTCTGAATGATCCTTGGTGTTCACATATGGCTCCCAAGAAAATGGCCAAGACAGTAAACTCATTTTCCTGTTAAAACTAGTGACTACATTTTCAATTTCTTCATTATATGTACATGGAATGAGAAGAGAAAAAAATTTCAACTGGACACTGGTTTCTCAAGACATCTAAAAACAGCAGATGTTAAATGTCTGTCTGAATTCCCAAATGCAATTTATAATGGGATCACCTATAAAGTGCTGTCTTGAAAAAATTCCACTGGAGTTGAACAGAGCATAAATATGGCAAGAAACCATTTTTTAAAATCAGTATACTGGGCCAGCTGAGTGGCGCGGTGGTAAGTGCTGGCTTGGGAAGTCAGCGGCCCCGGTTCAGTCCCACATATGAGGGCCAGCGATACTGCCCTCAATAAATAAATAAGTAAATAAATAAATAAATAAATAAATAAATAAATAAATAAATCAGTATACTGACAAGGCTCCCTAGCAAACACCTGTGTGGCTGGCTTTCACTATTATTTCTACAATGCTGCTAGCACCACAAAGAGGCAGCACCAACTTATCCTAAGTAAGAAAGCAGAGAGAGAAGCTAGTTGTTTCAGGAGAAATTATCAGATGCTGCTGCAGGAAACTAAAGTCAAATTCATCAGGACCCGACACCCTTCACTAACAAATTGGTGTAGACTCCTGTCAAACCACCATCTGTGTCAAATTTCAAACCCTTCCACTGGAAACAAAAATCAAATCTTCTTCTCTCAGGACTTTGCATCCAATATAGAGAGCCTAGAAAATCCTAGTTCCTGTGAAGGTTTAATCAAAGCATGAAGTGAATAAAATGTCACCACTTCATGGGACATACATGCTAATACTAGAATGTGATATTTACACATCTTTCAAAACTGCACAAGGTTAATAAACTTACTGACAAAATGCAGCAGGTCAAGTCCAAGAAGGTATAAACCCAAGTTTCTAGGGAAAAGGAATCATTCCTCTGAGCTGTAAAAGGTGAAATTAAGAGTAACTGGGGAAGGGGGGTCAGAGAAATAATTAAGAGGGAGATGTCCCAGCCCAAGGAAAACTTCTAAAGTCTTTTTCACAAGTGAGAACATTTCCAACCCTCACACTTTGCAGACTCCTAAAGACAGACAAGATGCTGCCTATTGTTTACCCAGAGCAGATGCTTACAGACTTATAAAAGAAGGTCTTTCCTCACCACCGACTGCACCTAGGGGAGCATGAAAATGAATATCATATATGTGACATATGAGTATTAGCAGCCACCCTTGCCAGTGTGAGTTTTGACAGTACGAATTTAAGAAAATAAGGAACAGCCTTGGTAAGATTCCTCACTCCCAGGACCATAGGTCTCCAAAAAACAAATTAAAAAAAAAACCCTCTTAAGTATACTAGGAGCTAAAGGAATTTTTGCCTATAGGCATTGGACGAGTTCAGAAAAACAAAGGTGCAAATGATTAGACACCACTCCACTCCAAAAAGTGGGTGATTCCCAGGCTTGCCCAAGCTCCCTGGAGGGTAGGGAGACTGGCAAGTCAGTGTCCAGTGCCGTCAAGGCCAAATCTAGCAGTAACTGCCAGCCCCCAATCAGCTCCAGACAACACTAGGGCCTGCACAGATTCCACTGGCAAATGGCAGGGACCAGGAACTGCCCACATAGCCAAGAGACAGTTCCGGAGCAAAGCCCCAGGACTAGGGACAGAGATGGTAGCACCTGCCTGTGCCCTAAAGCCTTATCTTCTTTTCCCTTTCCCAGCTGTGAATGGGCCAGCCTCTGGTTCCCACACATCATTCACAGCCTGAGTAGTGCTGTCTACATTCCACAAGACCACACACAAAGCATCACATAAAAAGCATAGTGGCAGCACTGTGAGCAATCCGTGGAGGTTCCCACCAGACACCTGAGGAAAAGAGAGACTAAATTTGAGTCCTAACTTCAGGTGGCACCTTTTGTTTTCCATGCACCCCAAATATGCCACCAGATCACTCGTAAAGATGAAACAAGGCTCCTAAGCCATCAGAAATACAGATTCACAAACTGAAATACGTGAATCTAGAAAAGGCAGGCTTATCACAGAAATTAATGTTCCCTAAGCAGAATCCCAAGCAACTTTAAATAATTTGAAAATGCTGAGAAGAGATGACTTACTCTCCCCAAGTTTAAACACTGAGCTGGGAGAGAGCATGCTTATCATTGTACACCCCAAATAATTTATCCAGGTGGAGGATTAACCCAGGCACAGCCTCAAAAGTCACCCCCAAGAATTTCAGTCATTCAACTACTAGCCGAAATAGGGTAGAAGAGGATTTTTAGCACTCGTGTTTGGGTCCCAAACTTGCAGATTACAGTGCATCCAAATATTGCTCTGTATCACCATTTTGGGGGAGGATGCAAATCCTAAGCAATATGGAAAAAGCTCAACAAAAATGAAAACACCCTCCCCCAGGTTTAGATCCTGATATGGGGGAGGCCTAGCTAACCAGAGATTTGGGAAACCCATGAACCCAGAAAGGCCTGCTCTGCAATCCGCGTACAGACAGGGTTCCAGAGAGGGAGCCCGCCTCTCCGCGCCATGTAAAGACAAAGGAGGCCACGTTTCCCGCCTCCGGAACCTGGGACCCTCCTGGAACACGGGGCGCGAGTGGGACAAAGAGGAAGGAAGGGTGAGGAGGAGGGGGTCGCCCCTGCCGCGCGGGCCTGGATGCTCCAGGCCCGAGGGGGGTGTGTGCTCCCAGCACGTGCGAGCGCGCACGCGGGGCGCCACCACAGACAAAGCCCGACCCGGGGGAGGCTGCGGCCGGGGGCCCGGTGCGCGCGCACCCCCAGCGCCAGGCGCTGCCGCCGGACGAGGGGCCGCGAGGGGGGGACGGATGCGCGCGCACTGGGTCCTCGCCGCCGATGCCGCCATTTTGTTTCTTCGGCACAATGGGAGAGTAACGGCCGAGCGCGGGAGCGAAGCTGGCGAGGGAGGAATGAACCAGGCGCTGGTGGGAAGGGACCGGGCGGAGACGAGGAGCGCGGGGCTCCTCCGGCCTTGTCACCACGACACCGCGGTTGGGACCACGCTGAGTGGGAGGACGGGAGGGGGGAGGGGCAAAGGGGGAGCAGGCCCAGCCGCCGCCACATTGGAGCTTACCTTGTTGGCGTCCCCTTCCCCAACTGCAGCTGCCGCCGCCCGCCTACCACAGCCCGCCGGGGTCTCCCCCCAAAAAGCCACGCGGTGCGCACCGGGCTGCTGAGTCCAACTGCAATGGCGAGAAGAGGAGGAGGAGGAGCCGGGGCCGGGGGCGAGCGGGCGGGCGGGCGCGCGCCGGGGAGGTGCGGGGGCCACGTGACCTGCCGGAGCCCCACCCCCTCGCCGCCGCTTTGCCGCTCGACGCAGGCCCAGCCGGCAACGGAAGGAGGGACGAAAAGAAAATAAAGAGACGGGCTCTTGTCACGTGATAGGGTCGTAGACGTTGCTTAGCTTGTCACGTGCACTGAAACGTCTCCCGTTTCGGAGCCTTGCTTCATCATGTGGCAGTGGCAAATTTAGAGTCCTCCTGGGCCACGTGACAAGGACTTTCTCTTTCCCTTTGCCGTATTGGTCGGTGTGTATCTTGTGACATCGTCGGCTTTTTTTTTTTTTCTAGGGCGGTTATAAGACGCCATTATCACGTGACGCGGGACGAAGGGAGGAGCCTCCTGCAGCTTCCAGTTTACGCGCCTGTGCAGCCGCCATCTCACGCGCGTCGCCATGAGTACGTTGGCGGAAATGGCTCTGAGAGGCTCTCCAGTTAGCGTCCTCCTAGAGGCCGGATCTCGGTCGAGGAGGTGTGGCCTCGAAAAGAAACCGCCCCCAGGAGCTGCCAACCCGCTCTCCTCTTCACTCGCAATAGTTGGGGGAAACCGGAGGTGCTGGTGCGAGGAAGGGCTGGTCCTGGAGCCTGCGAAAGTCAGAGCCGATCTGGTCTAATCTTCCAGCCCGCTTCACAGATGAGCCCAGTCAAGAAGGAGACCTGATTCGAGGATTCATGGCCCCTTCGTGGGAGAACCAGTGCTGCGACTCAAACCCTCGACCAACAGCTTGGGTCTCATTAGTAAAAGCACCTTTTCTTTACAAGCCTCGTGTCGGTGAATCCTCCCGGACGCCTTGTGAGATCCCTGATGTATACAATTTGTGCTTCAATGAAGCCCCGGCTCCTTACAGTGTCAGGATCTGGCTGGCGCTCGACAGACGCTGCTAGGCAAGTTGACAGGTGCAAGGTTGTGGTTCAGACGCTGCCGAAATCCGGAAAAAAGTTGTAAACGTTTTCTTCCTGAAGGAGATGAGAAGTCATTCAGGACTTACAGCCTACTAGCGGGTCGTCCTAGCAAAAACGTAGGGGCGGTGCAGTTAATTTGTCTGCCCTAGGTTTGAGTCCCCAGGCGTAACCAAGGACTAAGCCTCCATTTCCTTACCTGCAAAATGATTATTTTTTTAAAAAAGCTCTTGACAAAATTCTTTGCGCAGAACAAGTGTCCCAAAATAATAGCTACAATTTTTTTTTAAAGTAAGGCGTAAAGGGCCGGCCGAGTGGCGCGGTGGTTAAGCGCTGGCTTTCAAAGCCAGCGGCCCCAGTTCGGTCCCACATATGAGGGCTAGTGACACTGCCCTCAAAAAAAATAAAGTAAGGCGTAAAAATACGATTACAGAAATGGGTGCGTGCTGTACCTGCTTTTCTTTTTTATTTACACTTTAGTTAGGATTTTGAGCCGATAATCTATTCACATGATATAAAAGGATGTGAGAAAACGAAGTCAGTCTTCCTCCCCCAGACTCTCTCCTTCCTGGCAGCCATTGTGAAGTTTTTAGCCTCTCCAGAGATATTTTACTCCCAGAGATGCTTAATTGTATTTTTATTACTGTTTTTTACATAAATGGTAGACATTCTGCATCTTCTTTCCCTCCCTAACTTGGAGATCTTTCTTAAATAGGGCTTGAGATTGAAGAAAAGTTTGGTAAAATTAATGGCGTATGTATTCAGACAGTTGATTAAAGTAAGTTTAGATTGTTCAATAATAAAGGTGATAACTGACTTGAACACTAAAGGTAGAGATCAGAAGTGTCTCTGACCCGAGTGTACAGGCTCTGCTGCAGAGCAGCTTGACTAAGCTAACAGCGCTGCCAAGTGGCAGAACAGAGAAGGTTTCTAGTTTTCTGACTCCCAGGTCCAAGACCTTTCTTGGGAGGGGCCCATGGTTACATTTATGAAGAATTTGCTTTTGAGGATCTTATACCTGTAAGGCAGTCCCTATCAAAGAAGCAAAAAACACAGTAAGGGGCAGGTAGGATTCTGATTTCAAGCTGACTTTGACTCAAACCACAATCTCCATGGAGGAGTCTGGACAGATCTGGAGAGTTTTTCAGCCTCAAAGCTTTGCTGGAGTAACCAGCCTGGAGTGAGTGCTGGAGAGAGTTAGTGGTTGTGATTGTTACCTATTGGACTTATGGACCATTAAATCCAGGTGATCCACTGGATTGCAGTTAAAGTGGAAGAAACCAAAATGCCCTTAAAAGTGCAATCTGTCTGGACCTACCACTACCTCACTCACCGGGAGCTGCTGGATAAGAGGTTTTCAGCCCAACCTTCTGACATGCTGCATTCATGATGCTTCTTGTCTGTGTTTTCTCCTTGGTCACCATACGAGTTGTAGACCTAACATGCTAGCTGTCTTCTCATCCCTGTATCTCCACTCTAACCCAGCCTCCTACCTTTGTTTTTCCATCACATCATTCTCTCTCCCTCTTGCCTTAACTGACACCCCGTCATCTAGCTATAACCCTCTTCTCCCTATTACACCTCCCCCTTCATTGGTTGAAGATTGAGGTTTGTCCCCTCTTCTTCCAGTCCCTCTATCTAAACAGCTTCTGCCATCCCCAGGACTTTGATGTCCTCCTGAACGTCTTCCACTCATTGTCTTCAGAGATTTCTACCACTTCAGCCCTCCCCGCAACTCCCTTGATCACACCCAAGAACTCCCCTTAAAAACTTTCTGAGCCATGCCAGCTGCCTTCCCACCCTCTTAGTAGAGTAGACATGTGTTGACCACAGTGTTTTGGGGAACCACCCCTCTGGCTTGCTAAATATGTAGTTCCGTTGGTAGGTCCCCACTACCTGACCCCAAAACTAGGACCTAGTGATTAGCTTAGTAGTGACAAAATAAGGTCAGTGAGCATCAGGCTTGGGACTTTGGAGCAAGAGAAGCCCTGTTTCTCTAGTCTTGAAGCCACAGAAATATAAGGTGTAGTTAGGGAGACGGGGTTGCACCTTGATGAAAGAACTTAACAGAGAATGAAACCAGCCTGGAAGAAAACTAAACCAAAAGATGGAGTGAGAAATGGTATGGTGTTTCCTCAAAAAAAATTAAACATGGAATTACCGTATGACCCAGCAACTGAAAGCAGGGCCTGGAAGATGTTTGCACTCCCATGTTCATAGCATTATTTACAATAGCCAAAAAGTGGAAGCAGTCCAAATGTCCGTCAATGGATGAACAAATAAACAATGTATACTCATACAATGGAATATTATTCAGCTTTAAAAAGGAAGGAAATCCTGGCACATGCAGCAACATGGATGAACCTTAATGCCATTATGCTAAGTGAAATAAACCAGTCACCAAAGGACAACTGTATGATTCCACTTATAGGAGGTTCCCAGATGAGTGAAATCCATCAAGACAGGAGGTGGAGTGGTGTGTACTGGGGAAGGGGAATAAGGAATTGTTTAATGGGGACAGTTTAAGTCTGGGGAGACGAAGAGTTCCGGAGATGGATGGTGGTGATGATTGCACAATAGTGTGAATGTGCTTAATACCGCTAAACTGTACACTCAAAAATGGTTAAAGTGATAAATTTTATGTGTATTTTATGACAATTTAAAGAAATTAAAAGAAAAAAAATGGAGTGAAAGTGAAGCTAGGTTGTGGCCACATCACTTGAGCCCCAGGAAGTTGAGATTTGTGGGGAAAAAATACACAGCCACACACAGTGATGCTATCATTTGGGCCATGTGTGGGACCCCAACCACCTTCAGGTCATCATCCTCACCTGCCAGGACCCTCGCTGCTGCCCTCGCTGTTGCTCTTTCATCCCTCAGAGCTACCTGTGACTTGCCTGCTGGGCCTCCTCGTTCTGAGAACCAAGACTTGTCTTTAGGGAACCACCTCTCCTCCACTTTGTTCCTGCCTCCCAGTCTCCACCCTCTCACCTCAGGGCCTTTGCACTGGCTGTTCCCTCTGCTTGAAACACTCTCCCCCCCCACCATATTCAGAGCTTCCTCCCTCTCAGCTCTCTGCTCAAGTGTCACCTTAGAGAGGCCACCTACCCTGAGCGCCATTTCTTTTTTTCCCCCAAAGATTTTATTGGGGAATTGGGGGAGGGAAATGGTATTGGGGAATTGGGGAGGGGACCAGCCAAGTTATTCTTCAATCTTTGTTGTGGAGGGCACCAGTCACCATCTGGCTTCCTGTCGGCAGCTTGTGGCCTCTCAGCTCAAGGTGCTGTGTTCAATCTTAGTTGCGGGTGGGCATAGCCACCATCCCATGAGGGAGTTGAACCAGCAGCCTTGTTGTTAGGAGCACACGCTCTATCCTCTGAGCCATCTGGGCGGCAGCTCAGCTCAAGGTGCCAAGTTCAGTCTTAGTTGCGGGCAGGCGTAGCCCACCATCGAACAGGCAATCTTGTTGTTACACCAGCTGAGTCATCCTGCCACCTGTTGGCAACTCAGCAACAACTCAACTAGGGTGCAGTGTTCACTGGCCCATATGGGAATCAAACCGGCGGCGCTGTTGCTCAGAGCAACTCTTAACCAACTGAGCCACTCAGCCGGCCCCCATGACCATCATTTCTTTTTTTTTTTTTTTTTTTTTTTTTTTTTTTTTAAAGATTTTATTGGGGAATTGGTGGAGGGGAACAGCGTTGGGGAATCGGGGAAGGGGAACAGACAAGTTGCTGTCTTCTTGTTCTTCAGTTTTTTAGTTGCGGAGGATGTTGCTTCACTGTTGGTATCGTCATTGCGCTCTTCCCGGATGAGGCAGATCGGTCGCTGGCCTCTGGATGTCGCTCATCGCAGCTATTGGCAGCTCACGCTTGGCTGCCAGCCACTCACGCTGGCTGCGGGCCACTCACTGTAGCCTATGGCAGCCCACTGCAGCAGGGGCTGCAGCCCACACCATCACCGGGGCTCGCACAGCCCAGCTCCAGGTGGAGCTGTTGTTAGCTGTAGAGGGCAGTGTCACTGGCCCTCATGTGGGATCCGAACCGGGGCCGCTGGCATCCCAAAACCAGCGCTTAACCAATGCGCCACTCGGCCGGCCCCATGACCATCATTTCTTAAAGAGCACTATCCAATTAGGCTGCTTTATTCTTCTTCAATGTTTATCACCACCTATTTTATATTGATATTATCCATCTCCCTTGCTAGATGGTAAACTCTGAGACCAGGAAACAAGGTTCTTGTTCACTCCTGTATGTCTACTATGTGAAGTGCCCAGCTTAGAGCACTCAAAGCAGCAAATGAGTGTGCATGAGTTACCCACACTGCCTCCCACTGTGCCTAAGTCAGTCCAACCTTACGGAGAGATGAGCCAAAAGGGAACTCCCCACTTCCTTTAATCCATACTTTTTAATAAATAAGGTATAACATACACAATCCAAAAGTGTATAGCTTGGCAAATATCCTTTTTTAAAGATTTTATTGGGGTATTGGGGGAGGGGAACAGCATTGGGGAACTGGGGAAGGGGAACAGACAGCTTGCTGTCCTTTTTTTTTCTGAGGGCAGTGTCACTGTCCCTATGTGGGACCCGAACCGGGGCCGCTGGCTTCCCAAGCCAGCGCTTAACCACCGTGCCACTTGGCTGGCCCTAGGTTGCTGTCCTTTTGTTCTTCAGTTTAGTTGTGGAGGACATTGCTTCACTGGCCCATGTTGGTATCGTCATTGCGCTCTTCCTGGGTGAGGCAGATCGGTCACTGGCCTCTGGACTGCGGCTCACAGCAGCTCTTGGCAGCTCACATTGGCTGCCAGCTGCTCACTGTAGCCTATGGTAGCCCATGCAGCAGGGGCTGCAGTCTACGCTGTCCCAAGGACTCACAGCAGCCCAGCTACAGGTGGAGCTGTTGTTCACCATCTTAGCTGTAGAGGGTGCAGTGTCACTGGACCTCACATGTGGGATCCAAACCGAGGCCCTGCTGCTCAGAGCTAGCGTCCCAAGCCAGCTCTTAACCAACGCGCCACTTGGCCGGCCCACAAATATTTTTATAGTATACATCTATGTAAGCACCACCCCAATCAAGATAAGGAATATTGTCATCACCCCAGAAAATTCCTTTCTGCCCTTCCTAGCCAATTCTCAACCCTCTTACATCACCAGGATTAGCTTTACCTGTTCTAGAAAGTTGCAGAATGGAAACACACAACATGTTCTTCATTGTGTCTGTTAGTTGCCTGGGCTGCTTTGAGTTTTCAGCCAGCCTGTAACTGGTCAGCACACCTGCGCCTGCATGCCTCCTTTCTAAAAGATCAGTGGTCCCCTTTCCCCTGGTCTGGCCTCATCCTGGATCATTCTGGATCTGTACCTCTCAGAGTTGCAAACCACAGAAATGAATGCTAGCCAACCCAAGCAGAAAAGAGCTTTGGTAATGCCTGCTGGTAACTCACAGACCATGCAGGAGGGTAAGAGGAGCTGGCCTGGAAGACCACACAACCAGGAGCAGCTACTGGGGACAAGGTGAAATAACCATTACATGCATGACCCTGCCCTTGTGGAGCTGACCTGGAGGGGGAGGCAGGCAATACACAGTAAGCAAAGTATGTATGTCCCATAGTGGCAAGTGCAATGGACAAAAACAAAGCAAGGTGAGGGGTGTGAAGGGGCTGGGGTAGGTGCAGTCTGAAGTCATACAGCACACAGGAAAGTATGGAAAGCTGAGGGACAGAGGGCAAGCAAATTGCTGGGAGAAGAGCCTTCCAGACACAGGGAACAGCCAGTGCAAAGTCCCAGAAGTTGACTATACTTGTGGAAGGAGCAGCAAGGAGGCTCCAGGGGCTGGAGTGGGGCAAGAGAGGATGAGAGGAAGGGACATTCAGGAAAAGGCAGATAGTTTTTACAAGGCCCTGTGGATCCAATGCAGACAGTGGCTTTCACCCCTGAAAGCTGTGGGAGAGTTTGGGGCAGTGGAGGCATAGGACCCATCCTACATTGCTCCCTTGCACACACCCTCTAGTCCATGCTCCTCTCCACCAACCCCAGCTAAATCTAACTCTGTCTGTACCTCACACCTAGGTGAATTTGGGGGGAAAAAAGAAAAGAAAAAAACCCAACAACCTCCCTAACATTTCGCATTCATGTGGTATTCTCCCATGAAACTAGATGATTTCTCATACCTCCTTTCTTATCACAGCTTCCAACATTTCTCCATGTGCCACTCTCAGCTGAGGACCTTCCTTCTTTCATGAGAAAATAATTGCTTGTGTCCATGTTCTTCTGCCACCACAGCCACCAGCACTTGTGCTACATTTCCTGCCTTCCACTTAGCCTCAGATGTCCCTGTATGGCTCTCCCCTGCATCCAATTTTTCTCCTTCTCTACCCAAGGCTCAGATCTCCTCTCTGTCTATACTCACTCCCCAGGTGATCTCAGCCAGCTCCATGACAGACCATGAAAGACCATCAAAACACAGAGTATTCCTGATTGCATGCTTCCATCCTGGTACTCTTCCCTAAAATCCAGGCACACACATCCAACCATCTATGTGACAGCTTCCCTTGGAGATATTGCATTCAGCAGGTCCAAAGTCCACCTACCATTGAGGACACTGTCCTATACAGATCTCTTTGGATCTGCTTTAGTTTCTTTGCATCATTGTCAGGGTTTTGCATGTTTTTGCCGGACAGCCTGCATCTGCAACTCTCGGGGCATTACCTTGGGCTCTGGACCACTTGCCAATGCACGTTTGTTGCATACTTAGGGAATGAGAAGTGCCTGGGAACTTAAACATTCCCCTGGGGCTGCCTTTAGGCAAGGACTTACCAGTGTAGAACAACTTGGAGAAGTAATTCACCTTCCAGAGCTCCCCTGCAGGATTAGATGCCCTCTGCAGGATTCTGCCTGAGCTTGCTCCCCTGCAACCCTGCTTCCTCCTGTTTCTTTGGCTCCTCTCTCACATTCCACATATAATCAATAAGGTCAGTTCTATCTTCAAATGATATCCCAAATCAGCATGCTTTTCATCACCTTCACCAAGACCACCTAAGTCTAGTCCACCATCAGCATGCACACGAACTAGTGCAGTAGCCTCCTCATTGGTCTCAGTGCTCCTTATTTTGTGTCATACAGTCTTTGCACACAGCGGCCAGAAGGCTTTGAGCATACATAAAAGACCGGGAATTTAAATGCTGCTGTATGCTAATAACAACCACTAACACTGCACTTCCCCAGGGCCAGGCACTGTGCTAAGCCCTTTACATTCATTCAGTTGTCCCATGCCTGTATACTGGGTGCCTGCTATGTACCAGGCACTCTACCCTGCCTGGGATAAGGTGGCAAAGAAGAGGCAAGATATGAGTCCTTTTTGAACTGACATTCTGGGTGGGGGGACTGACAGTAAGTGTGGAAACACAAATAAATAATTGGAGATTGTGACAAGTACCATGAAAAAATAAACAGGGAGATGTGGTCATCACCAAGACAGGCCAACTTTAGATGAGCAGAGAAGGCTTCCTAGAGGAGGTGATCCCTGAGTTGAAAGTGTAAGGATGAGGAGCTAACCTTGCAAAAAGCCAGGTGGAGAGCATTTCAGGCACAAGCCCTGGGGCGAGGGTGGCTGGATGAGTCAGCAAGAGGGAGGTGATGAGGCAGATTGGGCAGGGCCTTGTGGGTTGTAGTGAGCATTTTGGCTTGCACTCTGAGTAAAGTGGGAGCCATGGAGGATTCTTGATCAGAGAAGGAGCATGAACTCAGGTGTTCGGCACCTGTGGGAACAGTGGAGCCAAGGAGCATGAAGGCAGGAGCTAGGGACCAGGGGTTGGCTGCACCGGTCCTGGTGAGTAATAATGGGGGCTGTGAGCTGAAGATATGGGGAGAATGGGCAGGCTTTGGAGCTATTTTGGAGTCAGGGCTAAGAGAAGCTAGGATAAGGAAAAGTACATAAGACAGTAGGTATGGGCTTTGGAGCCAAGGAGACCTGGGTTCAAATGCCTTCTTGGCCCCTTTGCTGCTGGGCAACATTTAGAGATGTCGCTCAACCTCCCTGCCTCAATTAATTAATGGAGGGAGCAATAGAAGTAAGAGTATAGTACGCAGATAGGAAGTACTCAAAAAATTGTGGTTAGTTAAGAAAAAATTCCATGGATGGGTATATATGGGGGAGAAAGGCAGTTAACATGGTGGAGCAGTTGTCCCAAAGGTGACAGTGACCCATAGCTGGCACCAGGGGGCAGCAGCGAGCCTCCAGGCAGCCAGGGAGCTTTGCAAGTCCAAAGCGGCTAGACTAGACTGTAGCACCTCAGGTGACTGGGCCAGGTTACCAAGCAAGCCTGGGGCCACGTGTCCAGGCCATGTGACTGAGGAGGGGGGCGGGAGGTGGAGAGGCCATGGCCACCTTCTGGGGTTTAGGCACCAGAACCTAATAAAGAGCACTTGTTCAGGAGAAACCTGAGCAGCCTGCACGGTGGAATTCAGGCGGAGACAGGAGCCAACAGACAGGGCTTCCTCCCCTGGGGACAGTTGCCCCAGCTCTAGGATCCCAGGGCAGTCAAAGCCGGGGTTCCCCCTACCAGCCTCCCACTGCCCGCACAAACACTCCAGGCTCAGGCTCTGTACAATAGGCACTTTATTAGTGGTTGGAATGCAGTTACACACAGGGGTGTGCGGACAGAATGGGGGTGGGAGGGCTGGCAACAGGCACAGGACACAGTGACCCCCAGCAGGGATTTCTCCCTCTCCGGGATCCTGGAACTGTGCTGATGAGCAAAGACATGAAGTCGAGGGCTTTAGGATATGGTGAAGGGGGAACCAGGAGACCAGGTCCCAAATTCCACAAATTTGGCAAAAGGATCCTCAAGTGAGGTGACTAGGCAGGGGGGCCTGGTGTGCCTGTGGCATCTGTCCCACACCCCTTCCCCTGAAATCATCCCTTGGGTGGATCCAGTTTCTTTTCTCCCTTACAAAGAGAGCTGTGTCAATAACTGGCAGAGGAAGGGGAGGAGGGTGGAATTCAGCCCAGCTCTTCTAGCCAGCCAGCAGGTTTCCATTAGGCAGCTATTAGCGGTCTCCTCCCTCCTGCTCCCAGCGGCCTCCCAGAATAGTCTCTCTTCATCTTCCATCAAGAGGGACTGCTGCTGCCTCCCATGCCAGGAGACACCCCCACCTGGGCACGCACTCCCACCCCAGCCATGCCAGATAAACAGAAGGCACTCCTCTGTGGCCCCATCTCAGCTGCTGAGACAGACAGAAAAAAGCTAATAGACACTTTAATGTATGTCCAGCTTAAAAAAATAATAAGGAAATGCATGTGGCGGTCTGTGAGCCAGTTGTTCAGCTATGTAGAAGGGGCTCAGTCCTGGCTTGAGCAAACAAAAGTGGACGGGGCCTTTGGGAGCTGGAGCTTACTATGGCCACCACTCCTGCAGACATAAACGTCAGTCAAACCATAAAATGGAACAGGAAGCTTGAAACAGCCCACAGAGGTTGGGCTCCATCGCATGCCAGACACTTCAAGAACGTTCATGGGACTTCTCCCCATCAGGCCAGTGAGGGCTGGCGTGACTTGTTGTACAGTCTTGGGGGGACTGCCATGAAAAGTCCGACTGCCCCTTGGCATGGGGAAAAGATGCCACAAATCCTCCACATACCTGGAAACTGGGGTAATTGGATGATGGGGGATGGCAGTGACAGGGCTTCAGGTTAGCCCAATGGGCTGGGGGTTCAGACCCTGCTGCCGAGCACCCAAAATGAGACTTTCCAGGGAGGTGGGGGAAGACAGGGCCTTTAGGACTCGGCCAGTTTCTTGTTGGTCTTGTTCAAAAGCTTCTTGAGGTTGGAAGACATGAAGTAAGGCCTCTCGGCTGAGCCATCATTCCTCTCCAGGTCCTCCACTGTGGAGAGAGACCCCAGAGCAGGTGGCATGAGGGGAGCCCACAGGCAGGGGCTTCTGGGGACACAGCGTGGGCAGGCAGGGGCCACAGAGAAGCCTCAGAGGGTTAGGAAGCAAGACATACTGGGGCTGGAGAGAATCGGACTATAGTGGGCTCGGGAATGGGACACACACGCTCCCCACACTCCCAGGCAAGGAAGCCCCACATGCACCCCAAGTCTACAGGGAGGAAGCAAGGAGCAGGCCTCCCTCCTTCTCTACTCCTCGACTTCCACTTGCTTCCCCTCCTCCGCACTCCCCTTCAACAGGATGTCTCTCAACTCAGGCGACATGAAGTAGGGTCGCTCCTGAGAGCCGTCATTCCTTTCCAGGTCCTCACCTGGGCTCCCCCCAGGAACCAGCAGGGGGGAAAATGGGGTGGTCAGGAAGGAAGGGGAAGAGGGAGGCAAGAAAGAACAGGGAAGCCAGCAGGCATGGAGGAGAGGAAAAGAGAAAAAAAAAAACACAGATGGAGAGACCAGAGTTAGTGGCAGCCACACATCACCCCCCCCCCCCCCAACAAAGCTGGAAACTCGGAAGCCAAGGGCCCGGGGGCAAAGCATTCAAGCTGCAGCTTGGACCAGGGGACAATAGAATGGAGCAGCTCTGAGCACAGGAAGGAAGCTGAGAGGGCATGCCGGGGCCCTAGGATGAGTCCCTGGGAAGCTGGGGGCCCCAGGCAGGTGAATATGTGGCCCCATGGGAGAAAGATGTTCTGCCCAGAGGGGAGAAGGGAGTCAGGGTCCAGCAAGGGTCAAGGTGAAGGGTCACTCACAGAAGCAGAGGAACAATGTGTCCACACACATGCCGTAGACGCTGAAGAAGCCATGGGCAATCAGGTAGGAGCCGATGATCACCGTCTGGGTGATGGGACAGGAACTGTTTCTATCCCAGCTCCTGCTCAGGGCAACCCCCACCCACTCAGTCCCTCCCAGGAAAAGATCACATCATTCCTCTGCTGATAAGCCTTAGAATAACAACCTAACTCCTCACCCGAGGGCAGGGCCCTACCATCCACAGGACATTCCTTACTCTCTTTAACCCCAGTGCCTTGGCACATGCTGTTGCCCTGACTTAGTTTCCTTTATCATGCCTCTTCATTGTTCTGCTTTAAGATCAAAACTCAAGTCCTCAGGTACCACCTCCTCCAAGTCACCTCTGACATCTAGACCGGTTTATGTTCTCCTAGTACTGAGCACCCCTTTTCTGAGGCCTTCATCTGGTTGCATTTTATGCAAGTTTAGGGCATTACAGGTTTTGTCCCCATCCCCACTAGGCTGTGTCTGTCCTGATGATTGCTATGTTCCCAGCAATTTGGTGACTCATAGTGCCTTGGTAGGTACCTGATAAACATTTTTTGACTGAAGCCAGTGGACCTTGGAGAGAGATTAAATAAACTGCCCAGTTACACATCCTAAAGCTAGCAAAAAGAGGACTAAGATAAAATCTAGGTCATAGGGCTCCAAGACCTGCACTCAGATATACTGTTTCCTAGAGTGATAATCTAACTCCTCCACCTCCTCTTCACTTCACTCTCTCCACACCAGCCACACTGGTTTCCTCACTGCCCCTGGCATGGTCCTAACTTAGGGACTCTGTCCTTGTTCCTTCGTCTGGATGTTGCCTTCATCTCCTTTAGATCTTAGATTTGACATTACTTCCACAATGAAGCTGCCTGGACTCCCAGACCTGCACAAATTCTCCACCACAGGTTCCAACAGTTCCGTAATTCTGCCCTGTGGCATATACCAGTTTGCAATCACCCATCCACCCATATCATTATTGATTAATGCCTATTTACCTCTAGACTATAAGACCTATAGAGAGAAGCCCTTCCTCCCCCTGGGCCTGGTACATAATAGGTTCTTAATAAATGTTTGTGGGCTCAGAAGATAGCCAATCCTCTACTTCTGACCACCCACAACTGTCCAGTCAAAGGAGGCCAGGTGAGTCCCAACACCTTCTTTTCCTCCAACCTCTGCCCATCCCCAAAGTCCATACCAGTATAGGGACCCAGTAATAATTGAGAGGCGGTGCTGTGTCTTGTACGATCCTAATACGATGGGTGAAGAAGAAGAAAGCCAGGATTCCTGGAAAGGGGTTGGAAACCAAAATGGTTGAGAGTTCTAGCTAAAGGAAGTAGTGTCCCCAAGAAGACCCCGCCCATCACAGAAGAGGACATGAGGATGCCACAGTACCACAGGTTGGGTTAGCAGCACTCACCCACACTACCCACAACCAGAAGTTTGCCCAACAGGAAGAGGAAGTCGGTAACTTTGTCCAGGACAGCCACTCTGCAGGAACAAGTGAAGAGCAGGTATGAATGTTGGCTCAGGGGCCAGGGGAAGAGGGAGGCGATGAGAGGATGGTGTTTTCCCTGACCTGATGATGTTTCTCATGAGCAGGAAGAAGGCGTTTCTGGCTGAGGTGCAGAAGTTGGTGCCATAGATAGCAATCTGGATGGAGGTAAGAGGGAAGGATCAGGCCCCCTGGGTAGGAATGAGGGCTCCTCCCATCCAGCAGGAGCTGGTGGGTTGGTTCTGGGTCCCAGGCCTACTCACCATGATGTAGGCGTTCCTGTTGAGGAATTTGATGAACTTCTCCAGGCACCAGAAGCAGCATTTGAGACAGGTCATGAGGAACTTGGCAAACTTGTTGTCCGCAGCTGGGAAAGAATGGAGGGATGCAGAGATGAGGGGAGAAGCCCCCCCACCTCGTCGTTACATGTATTTGCTGCAGTGCGGGACTCCCAGAGTTCACCTTCTCAGAGAGATAGGGAGAAGAGACTTCTTGATCCAGGAACGTGGGGGTTCTGACCCCAGTGAGGGACCCAATCTTGAAGGCTTTGAGCCCAGCCTCCAAGACAGGAACCAATCACAACCCACACTGCTGCTCTAGCCCCGCCTCCCAAGCAGAAGCCAATCTTTGCAGACTCCTTGGCCCCAACCTATAGTACAACCAAGCCCAACCTCACAGCCCCTCCCTTATAAAGAAGAAAACAGTATTAGCCCAGCCCTCCACAGTGCAAATAAATCCCATCCCAACCCTCTTTTCAGGAATTAGTGCTGGCCCAGCCCTATTGGTTCCTGTGCCCAGTGGGCTTTCAGTAGCTCCTCCAAGGCAGGAACCAATCATCCAAGCTCTTTAGCTGCCCTCATCTCTCCATAGTCAGAAACCAATCACTGTCCCACCACTTTAGCCCCACAATCCTATTCTGCCCCTCAGCCACGACCCCCAATTTAAGGCCAAAGCCACCAGCATGTGGGCCTCACCTTTTAGGCGCTGATCCAAGTATTCCAGCACCACTCGAATGATCTGTACAATGGCCAGAATGAGGGCACCAAAGGCCAGGGAGCCTGTGTGGTACCTGTGGGCCAAGGGCATGGTCAGTGGCTGGGCCAGACTTCTTTCATCCCAACTGCCCCCACCCCCAGCCCACTGGGGTCCCACCTGAGTGCCCGGCTGAAGGCAGAGAAGAGCGGGAAGGCAGGAAGGTCATCTGGCTTGTGCAGGGCCCAGTAGTAGGAGGCGAAGGCCCCAGCTAAGGTGACCTGGCCCAGAGCCAGCACGAAGTTGGCCAGCCAGAAGAACATGAAGGCATTGAAGATCTGTAGGCCCAGCAGGGCCCGGTGGTAGCCCGACTCGCCCCCATAGAAGGCGAACTGGCAGTGGGCACCGGGGCACAGGTGGGATTCATTGGAAGAGGGGAAGGTCTGTGGGAGGGACATACACCAGTCATAACCTAGGGACGTGGGGTTCAGAGTGGGCTCTGGACATCAGATCTGGGTCACCTACACCATGGGGTGGGTCAGGAGTCATGGGGATCCGAGTTAAGTCAAGGGATTGGGGGTTCAGGATTGCAGCTTGTAAAAGGGGTTCTAGAAGCAAGACTAGGGATCATGGACTCAATGGGTATCAGTGAGGCAGGATAGGCTATTTTGGGGATCAGGGTGGGGTGATATGTCAGTGGAGTGGCCATGTGGACAGGATAGGAGTGGCAGAGATCAGTATGAGGACCACAATGTTAAGTTAGGGGCTTGTGGAAAGCAAGAAAGGGGTTCTAGAAGCAAGAACTGGCCATCACTGAGTTAAGAGAGGGGTGTGGGGCAGAAAATAAAGTCAAGGTGGGAAAAGGTAGGTGGTCTAGCACTCAAGAGACCGGGGAAACGCCGAGTTTGATCTCTTCCCCTCCATGCCCACCATATCCAGCATAACTGGCCTCAAATGTTTATTGAATGATCCCCAAAAAGGGATGAAAAGTTTCAGATCCTCTATGGGCTGTTGGGGAAATAGCCACCCCCCATCTCTGGACACCCACCTCAGGGTTGCAGGTTTTCCCAACAACAGGGCAGGTGTTGACATCACCGAAGATCTTATAAACGGCTTCATTGGAAGTGGACAGGAAGCTGGAAGCTTGTTAAGGACCCTGAGGTCAGAGATTAGGGACCCCAGGGGCTTGTGGGGAAAGGATCCCTTCCCCCACCAGGTTTTGGCCCTGCCCCCATGCTGCAGGTCACTTATAGGCAAGTTTGGTCCTTAGCAATCCCCGGGGTCGAGGTTTAGGGTCTGACGGTGGATACACAGCAGTGCTGGCCCAGTAGGCGATGCAAAGGCACAGCAAGAAGAAGGTGACCAGTGGGTACAACATGGAGCACATCACATATCCCACAGCCCTGGGGAGAAGCAGACACGGGCATCAGGGCTTGAGCAGCCCTGGGACCACCCCAGTCAGACCCCTGGCACCTGGCACCCACCTACTGGCTTCTTTGATGAGTGCAATGGCGATGAGAATTCTCTTTCGTAGAAAGATTAGCAGCAAGATGATAATAACCTCGAGGATGCTCAGAATTATCACTGCAGGGGACAGGGGGTGTTTGAGACTGCCAGCTGCCTGGGCTCCCCATTCCCTCCCAGCCCTCAATGGGGACAGGATTGGGGGGTTGGGACTCACTGAAAGCCAGCCAGGTCTGTTGCAAGTGCAGGTACACTCGGAGGTCTGTCTGAAAGCCGAGGTCCACCAGGGAGACATCAGAGCCAGCCTTACCACGCAGCCGGGAGTACTCCATGTAGCAGTGAAATATTCCTGCACAGGGAAACCGCCATGCAACGATTGATCTCAGCCTAACCACTGCTCCCCCAACGATACACAGCAGGTACAACCACCCCGATTTAACAGAAGCAAAAACGTAGGCTGAGAGAGGCTACCATTACTTGCTCCTGCCTCAGGGCCTTTGTGCTTGCTGTTCCCGCTGCCTGGTACATCCTCTCCCTGACTGGATCCTTCACATCCTCCAGCCTCTGCTGAAAAGTCACCTTCTCATGAGACCTTCCATAAACCTTCCCGCTTTTTAGAATTTATCCCTCTCATACTCCAACTTCTTATCCCTCTTCTCACTTTGGAATCCAAGAGGGTTTTCTGGTTTGTTTCGTGTCCATTTCCCCCATACCCAGATTATAAGCTCCAAAGGAGCAAGGATTTGTCCTGTTTTATTCATTGCAGTAAGCCCAGGACTAGAAAACTGCCCAGGACACAGTAGGCACTCAATACATGTTTGATGAATGAATGGGTGTCAGGATGCTGTGTGGCCTGAGGCTTTCCCCTGACCCCCTTGACACCCTGTAAAATGATTCATGGGTAGGGAGGGAGGACACGGGTGTTAACATCCAGTGGGGGGCCGGCCTAGTGGTGCGGTGGTTAAGCGCTGGCTTAGGAAGCCAGCAGCCCCGGTTCAGGTCCCACATATGAGGGCCAGTGACACTGCCCTCAAAAAACAAAAAAAAAATCCAGTGGGGTAGCATTGGGATTGTTAGCAATCCCTTTAGTTCTTTATAGAAGAAAATTGTAAAATACAGATAAAATATAAAAAGCCGGGCCAGCCGAGTGGCGCATTGTTTAAGAGCTGGCTTGGGACACCAACTCTGAGCAGCAGAGCCCCGGTTCAGATCCCACATATGAGGGCCAGTGACACTGCCCTCTACAGCTAAGATGGTGAACAACAGATCCACCTCTGAAGCTGGGTTGCATGAGGCCTGGCAACAGTGTAAGCTGCAGCCCCTGCTGTAGTGGGCTGCCATAAGCTACAGTGAGTGGCCGGCAGCCAGTGTGAATGGCCAGCAGCCAGAGTGAGTTGCCAATAGCTGCTGTGAATGGCTGTCCAGAGGCCGGCAACCAATCTGCCTTACCAGGGAAGAGAGCAATAATACCAACATGGACCAGTGAAGCAACATCCTCCACAACTAGATAGGAGAACAAAAGGACAGCAATTTGTCTGTTCCCCTCCCCCACTTCCCCAATAAAAATCTTTTAAAAAATAAACAACAAAATAAAAAAGCCTAGTCACCTACAAGTAAAATGCCAGCACCCAGCTAGGAACCACTATTAACATGAATGTTTTAATGTCTGTGTCCTCAGGTTGGGCTGCGTAACAGGCATCTTTCCCCCTGGAAAGTTTAAATGAATAACCAGACTATAAAGCACTGGGTTTTGAGCTTGGCTTCTGGGTTCTATAGGCCTCAGCTCTCCAAGGCCCTCCCCTGCCTCCTCCTCACACTATCTTCTTTTCATTAAGCCTCCTAACTAGTAAATACTAATTATCCCCATTTTATGGAAGAAGAAATTGAGGTATAGGGAGGTTGAGTCACTTTCCCAAAGTCACAGGGCAAGGAATTGGCAGTAACAGCATTTGATCCCCAGAGCATGCATCTTTAGCTACTATGTTAAGTAGTCTACCTGGGAATGAATGCCTTTTGGTGTTCATAAAATACAGATCCAGGCCCTAGTTTGGAAGACTATGATTTAACCCACCCCCAGCAGTGAGCACTGAGACTATTTCCCAGGGTCTGCTGTCATAAACAACACTGAAATAAACATCTTCACAAATCTGCCAAGTAAAAGATGAAAGACATCTGATGACTTAGAAGAAGATTCTTGATGGGCCACTGACAGGTCAAAGGGCATGGGCATTTTGCAGACTATGGTGGGGGGAGGGGGAGACGCACCATAGCCCAGCACCAAAATCACCATGACGATCATCACCCAGACCATAATGCCAGCCAGGAAGCGGAGCAGCACGATGAACAGGAGGCTCATCACCATGGCGATGACCAGGCCTCTGGGAGATAAAAAATGGTGGCATGAGTGGCCCTACCTTTTCGCCAACCTCAGACTGCCTCGCCAGGGGAGGGCCACCATCTCTCACAACTTACATGACAATCCAGTACCAGGAGACTGTGTAATCTTCAAATATCCGCATGGCCAGCTGCCGCGCCTCCAGCACCCCATTGGCCTTCCTAGGGTAAGATGGTCAAGGGTAGTATCAGACCCCCTCCCTGATTGGGCCAGCCACAGGGGATGCCTTGTCCCACCCAAGAAAGTGCAACACCAGTATGGTGGGCCAGAGTCCTCACTTGGCGCCTTCTACCAGCTCTGTGATGTTTTTCCGAGCACCGTGCCCATCCTCATAGGTCGTCTCATTGCCCACCATGAGGACCCCCTTGTGGGCGTGGATGGCTGGGAAGCATCGCCGGGCCACTGCATGGAGCAAGGGATGGAACAGTATTCAAGTGGAATCCCTGACACTGCCCCACACCCCACCCAAGCTCATAGGACCCCAGACTCACAGGGTGTGCTGGGAGTGAGGACAGCCGGGCAGTCGCCATCCCGAAGCACCTCAGCCACATTCTGCCAAGAGAGGGGTGGTTAATTATCCAGGCCAGCACCCTCCAACTGGCCCTGCCCAGGATCTCCTCACCTTGCTATTCGGGAAGCCAGGCACACAGAACTGCTTGTAATACTCAAAGTCCTGGGATGTGTAAGCACTCAAGTAGGTGAGGTATCGGTCAGGGCATTTCTCCACGCAGATCTTGGGGGAGCAGGAGGCAGGATTGGGTGGGGTCAAACACCCGATCCCCACTCAAAACAGAGGTTATACTTCCAGTTCATCAGAAAGAAAGAAAAAGCTGGGAGAAAAGCCATCAGTACAGGGGGGAAAGGACCTGGTAATGGAAATCGGGGACAGAGAATGGGACAAGTTACCTGGGGGGTGGGACACTGAAATTCCAGCAGTACCAGGGGGCTGGCACACTTCACAATGTTGAAATAAAATAGGTAGGGTTTGTTCCTGGGGTTGGGGAAAGGAGATGGAAACTGTCAAGACTTCTCAACCATCCTATATAAAATATCTTAATGAAAACAATAATAACAATAACTACAGCAGCAGCAACTCCATGCCAGGTGCTATTCTAAGCTCTGCACACTATAGGTTCATCTAACCATCACAACAGCCTTATGAGGATAGGACTGTTATGATACCCATTTTAGAGATGGGAAAAATGGGGCCCAGAGAGATTAGGACACTTGCCCTAGGTCACACAGCAAGGGAGTGGTGCAGCCCTCACTTTTACAGGTGAGGTAAAAGAACTCCCTCTTTTACCTTATCTGTTCATGGTAACCTGACATCAGATCCGATGCTGTCTCCTCTCTGTCTCTCCCCTAAAACATGGGCTGCCACAGGACAAGACTTAATGTCTCATTTAATGCTCTGTCCCCAAAGCTTAGAAAAGTGGCTGGGGATGGTGGGAGTTTTATAAACACTTGTTGACTGGACTAATGGACCTAGAACCTTTTCCCCAGGGCTCACGAAGCCCTCCTACCCACTCACCCCAGACCCACCAGACCCCAAGGAGTCAAACTTACGCATTTTTCGTGCCCTTCTGCCCACAGAACTCGCCTCGGCTATCAGTAGGGTAGATCACCTTTCGAGGGTCCCCATGGGTCCAAGCTGTGGAGGGAGCCAGGGACACTGAGGCACTGCCACTCCTCAGCACCAGCCCCACTCCTGTCCCAGAGGCTGTGGCTTGCCCTCCCACACTGGAACTCCAAGTCCTGTCCCCCACATCTCCACTCACCTATGATCCCTACAGCCACATAGCCCACGATGGCCAGGAGGAGGAACACACAGCAAATGATGTCTGTGCAGCCCCTATGGAACAAGGGACAGTGTCAGTCAGGGTGAGAGCCTTGGTGCCCTGTGTATCATGGACCCATTGTATCCTGCACACATACTCCCATCCATGTGTTATCTGGACACATGTTCCTGAGTGGTGTAAATGCTGTACCAAAGTGCACATGCATTTTAAATTTTAATATCTAATGCTACACTGTCTTCAAAGCAGATTGCAGCAATGTCCAGCTCTCTTTTGATTCAAAGTGCTTATTTCCCCACATCTTTACCAGCATTAAATATTGTTTTAAAAAACTTGGGCCGGGGCTGGCCGAGTGTCGCGGTGGTTAAGGACTGGCTTGGGAAGCCAGCGGCCCCCCCAGTTCAGATCCCACATATGAAGGCCAGTGACACTGCCCTCAAAAAAAAAAACAAAAAAAAAACTTGGGCCGGCCGAGTGGCGCGGTGGTTAAGAGATGGTTTGGGATGCCAGTGGCCCCGGTTCGGATCCCACATATGAGGGCCAGTGACACTTCCCTCTACAGCTAACAGCAGCTCCACCTGGAGCTGGGCTGCGAGCCCCGGCGATGGTGTAGGGTGCAGCCCCTGCTGCAGTGGGCTGCCATAGGCTACAGTGAGTGGCCGGCAGCCAGCGTGAGCAGCTGGCAGCCAGCGTGAACTGCCAATAGCCACGGTGAGCGACCATCCAGAGGCCGGCGACTGATCTGCCTCATCCGGGAAGAGAGCAATGACGATACCAACATGGGTCAGTGAAGCAATGTCCTCCACAACTAGACTAAAGAATAAAAAGGCAGCAACTTGTCTGTTCCCCTTCCCCGATTCCCCAACACTGTTCCCCTCCCCCAATTCCCCAATAAAATCTTTTAAAAAAACAACAAAAAAACAAAAAACTTAAGGCCGGCTGAGGGGCTCAGTTGGTTAAGAGCACAAGCTCTGAGCAACAGGGTCACCGGTTTGTTTCCCATATAGGCCAGTGAGTTGCACCCGAGCTGAGCTGCCACTGAGCTGCCAACAGGCAGGATGGCTCAGCGGGTGAGAGCACGTGCTCCTAACAACAAGGCTGCTGGTTCGACTCCTGCATGGGATGGTGGGCTATGCCCACCCACAACTAATTAAACACGGAACCTTGAGCTGAGCGTCCAAGAGGTGTCGTTGGGAGGCTGGATGGCAAGTGGACATGGAGCTGAACTAGCTGCACCCTCCACAACTAAGATTGAAGGACAACAACTTAGCTGTTCCCCGCCCCCAATTCCCCAATAAAATATTTTTTTAAAAAAAACAAAAAACTTAAGCTATTTTTAGAAGATTAAATATAAATACAATAAAAATTAAAACCACGTGGGAATGTGTACAATAAAAAGTAAGTCTTCCTTTCACATACGCCTGCCCATAAGTAACCCCTGTTAATGATTTCTTGTGAGTCCTTTGGGCTATTTATTAAGTACAAATGTTTAAAAAGTTTTTATTTTGTTAACTCAAGTGTGATATGATACACCCACTGTTCTGTGTCTTGCTTTTTTTTGCTTAATATATTTAGGGATCCATATCATTATGTATGTACATTTTAAGAGCTGTGAAATATTACAACCTATGGATCCACTGTGATTTAGCTAACTAGTTCCAAAGGATGGACATTCAGATGGTTCGATTTTTGCTATTTTCCAAAAGACAGCTATTTCATATATTTTTGTCCGTGTGTGCAGCTCATGGAGGATTTTCTTCCTAGAATTTTAATCTTTGGAACAAAAAGCTGCACATTTAAAATCTTCATACTTCCAAATTCCCTCCAAAAAGCTGCAACAATTAGTTCCAGAGCAGAACATGTGTCGATCTATTTAAATCTTTCCTAATCTGTGACAGGAAATTCTATTTGACTGTTTTAAATTGCATTCCTTTACTTTCCAGTAAGTTTGAGCATTTTTCCATAACTTCATTGTCTACCAATTTCTTGTTCTAGAAATTACGTGTTCTAGTCTTTTGCCTAAATTTAAAAAAAAAAAACATTTGTAAGGACTCTTTGTATATTAAAGAAATTAGTCCTTTTATCCTCAAGTTGAAAATATTTATCACCAGTTTGTTGGACTACAGAGGAGTGTGAAGAAAGGGTGGGGCAGTAAGCAGAGATACTCCATACAAACACAGGAACCCAAAGAAAGCCCTTACCTGTTGTAAATGGGTCCTTTGAAGGTGGGGTCATACTTTTGTGGAGTTCCTGAAAATCAGCAAGATTGAACTGGGTGAGCCAAGAAGGGGCTGGGAGACCACCCTCTCCCAGGTGCCCCTAGGGTTATCTTTGCCCCAGGAGTAAGTTTCAGAAACCCTGAGGATTTTCTGCCTCACTCATCCTCCAGGCGAGCACATCCAAGCCCCTGGCAGAGCCGGCCAGGGATGGGGTCAAAGTTGCTAATTGGATTTATCAGCTGAAGGCCACCCCTTGCGGAGAGGGCTGAAACCCGGGCCACCTGGGAGCCAGGAGAGGAAGGGGTCTAGGTGGTATCCCACAGGAGGGGGATTCCAGGGCAGGCCCTTTGGGTGAAGGCTGCTGGCAGGTGATGGTAGGGGGGCTTACAGAGATCGACATTTCTGCTGCCCCCTCCCAGTGGCCAAGCCCGGGTGCGGGAGGACTACCTACCGTGTTTCCCGTAGTAATGCTGCCGCTCGCCCCCCATCCCTGCGGGAGCCCAGCCCCGGCGACAGCCCGCCTGGTCCCGCGCCCCCTCGGACCCGAGGTCTGGCTGCGTGGGCGTCCCGAGGGAGGGACCGATGGACCCACTGGCGGCGGCTCCTCCCAGCAGAGAGCCGGGCAGGGCGGCCCAAACCGGTCTGACCGGCCCCAGCGGAGCGGCTGCCTGGGGTAGGCTGGGACTGAGGGAGGTGGGAGGAGAAGCCGGGTGGGGCGGCAGCTGCTCCCGCCACTCACCCGCGGGCCGAATTTAGCCCTCCCCGCCCCCTGCCCAGCCCCGACCCGGGGAACCCTGTGACTTCACCCTGGGGCCTGGGCCTGCCTCCCCACCCATCAGGCCACAGAGCCTAGCACACCTCTCAATCATGAAAGGGTGCCTAATATTCCCCCATTCTCCAGGTATGAAAACTGAAGCCCAGGGAAGTCAATTGGCTGGTGGCTGGCCTCAAACATCCAATTGTAGGGTATTTGAGCTGAAAATTCTCAAACCAGTGAACATATTTAAGGCAGCATTTTCAAAAAATTAAACGCCAACAGTTAAACACTGAGAGAGTCTATATAAAAATTCATACGGCCAGTCCCTTGAAAACCGGCAAATTGGGGCTGGCAGCCCCCACACCACATCCCTGCCTGGCACTGCCTAGGTGGTCCTTTTGTGGACCCCAAGGCTACACCTTGGGTGTAGCGAGCTTATCATCCCTGCACACTTTCATAAACTGAGAATGGATCCTGAAGCCACTGTTTTGTAGAACAAGTATTTATTGAGCTCCTACTGGGAGCAGGCCCAGGGTTGAGCACCAGTATAGCTGCAAATCAGACTCAGTCTTGTGTGTCTGTCTTTGTGGAGCTGATATCCTACTGGGTGGCCCTGGACTCAAATGATCCTTTTGCCTCACTGAGCCAGAGGACACTTAGGCTACGGTCTTGCCTCCCCTGAGCTTCAGTTTCCTCAACTGTGAAATGGGGCTAAAGTATGAAACCAAAACTTGTCAAAACCAGGCATGGGATGCCAGAAGGTACACAGCTGGCATGGTGTTTACAGTTGGAATGGATGTATTCCAACTGTATTGTCAGTTTAGGGGTGTTCAACTGATGTAGGAGTATACAGTAGGTATGGGGGTACCTCCAGCATTGGGCATAGTCAGGGTGGCATTATACAGTCAGTGTAGAGTCATACAGCTGACGTGGTGGTAGATAATTGCCATGGGGATGTTTAGTTAGTGTGTGGTATATAGTAGGAGTGGGGGTATACAGCTGGTAGGAGATATACAGTCAGCACAGAGTTGTACAGGTGTAGGAATATGCAATTGCCAGAGGGTGCACTTCAGTTGGCTGTACCCCCATGCCAGCCATTTACCCCCATGTAAATTCTATACTCCCTCAATCTCACTGCATCTCCCAAAAGCCATTGGGGCCAGTTTTATACTTTACAGTATAGTCAACTATATCCTGTCGGCATGAGGGTATAGTCAGCAGGAATATAGATTCAGTGTGGGGCATACAGTTAGCATGGGATTATATAGTGTGGTCATATACAGTTGGTGCTTAATAATTACAGCTCTGCCTCAGAGTCAAGCAACACACCCCACCTCTACCCGACTCTGATCACTAATTCAGCTCCTCTCTAGAAAAAGGCCACCTACCCACAGTGGCCTCCAGCTGACTCCTGGCCCACCGACTTCAGCAAACAGGCGAGGCTCCAGTCTCCAAGCCATGCCCCTGGGTGACCAGGCCTCCTAAAGAAATCTTGCGGTTTTCTGAAGTCCCTGCCTTTTCCCTGATAGCTGAAAGGCCAGCTAGTCCCACCCCACCCATTCTGAGCAGTGCCCAGGCCGAAGCTTCTTCTCTTCCCAGATACACTAGGCCCCTTGAAGACACTCCTGCAGACTCAAGACTTCAACCACTAGTTCCATCCTGATGATTCCCAAATGTCGGTCCCTGGGACCTGCTCACCCCCCAGCTGCACGCCCCCGTGACACCTACGTCCCAGCGCCCCAAGTGGGGTTCTCATGGGCGTCTCACACTCAGCACTGGCACATCCGAGTCCCTTCCTGATCGTCCTCCAACCTGCCTTGACTCAGAAATGGCAGCTCCGTCATCCAGAACTCTCAGGCCAGAAACCTGGGACACTTCTCTGCTTAACATCAGCTCTGACTTCAGAATCTATCCAGAATCCAACCATTTCTCACCCCTTTCTTGGCCCCCACCCTTGTCTCCCAGCTCTCACCCTTACCCCACGCTGTCTGTTCCTCCCATTGAGGTCAGAGGAGTCTGTAAGTACCTGAGTCAGCTCTCCCTCCTCTGCCCAGACCCCCCATGGCTGCCACCTCATTCAGAGGAGAAGCCCAACTCCTCACCGTGGCCCACAAGGTCCTGCCAGCTCTGTCCTGTCCCCTCACTGCCCTCACCTCCTCCCTCTTACCCCTTTGCTCATTCCATTCCATTCACTTGACTCCTGCTTATACCGCAAACTCACCAGGTATGGTCTCACCTCAGGACCTTTGCACTTGTTCCTTCTACCTAGAAAGCTCTTCCCCAAGATGTCCATGTGGCTCCACCTCCTTTAGGCCTCTGCTCAAACAGCACCTCCTCAGAGAGGCTTTCTCTGACCATTCTATCCAAAACAGCACCCTTTCCCCCTCCATCCATCACCTGATTTTATTTTGTTTCTTATCACCATCTGACCATTGCCCACTCCCATGCCAGAGGGTAGGGATTTATATCTGTTTTGTTTGGGCTATGTTCCCAGTACCTGGCATAAAACAGGTATGCAACAAGCGTTTGTTGAATGAATAACCACAATATATAATTTATGTATATATAGTTGACCCCTGAGCAACATGGGTTTGAACTGTGCTGGTCCACTTATACATGGATATTTTTCAATAAATACATATCGTACTGTAAATGTATTTACTCTTCCTTATGATTTTTAGTAACATTTTTTCTGTAGCTTACTTTATTGAAGAATATAGTATGTAATACATATAACATACAAAATATGTATTCATTGACTGCTTATTAACAGTAATGCTTCTGGTCAACAATAGGATATTAAGTTTTGGGGGAATCAAAAGTTATACAGATGTTCGATTGCACAGGGAGTTGACACCCCTAATCCCCACACGGTTAACTGTATAGTTAAGACTGAAAATGAAAATATAGTTTAGAGTTTTCCAGGTGTGCATATTTTAAAACTTAATTTGTGAATTTTATTCATAAAAGAATTTAATACATGACAAATGTGAAATTTTCAATTGGCAGGGAAAGGATAAATCAGCCAGTAGGCTTCACTGTGCATTTGGAAGAAAATAAAGGTACATATAGCAAAACAATTCCACATGGATTAGTCATGCAAATATATAAAAAACTCAAATGGTTACAAATATGAGGGGCAAACACAAGAGCTTATTTCTACCATCTGAGAGGAGGCGAGACCGGTAAGATGGGTGGAGGAGAGATAAGGGAGCACTGAAAATTTCAGTGTCAGCTAAATGGCAGCCTGATTGGCAGAGTGGGAGCAGCCACATAACAGCTGGTGCTAACAGAGGACCTTTTAGATACTGGCTCCCTGCTCTTCACTATACTGGAGGTCCTATCATCAACCCATTTTATAGCAGGGGAAACAAGGGTTCACGGAGGAGAAGCAGCTTACCCAGTCACCTAGCAACAAGTGGTGGTGAGTGGGAGCCCCCAAGGGTGGTTGAGCAGGAGCATTACCAGGCCAGGCTGGGGAAGGGAAGACACTTGAGGAAGCCTCAGACAATTCTCGGGGGAATTGGTGGTTGCCTATGGGACAGCTGAGCCATGACTTTGCTGTGTGAACTTGAGTTATCCCTCTGTAAGATGGAACTAAAGATGCAGAGAGGGGCAGCTGGCATAGGCTTGGCTCAGGGCCTGCCTGGTCGGCCCTTAGGAAATACAAGAGGGAACACTGGTACTGTCATCTGATGGGTTCTACTATTTCTCACTAACATTAGCAGGTGGGGATAGAGAGAGGGGCGAGGCAAATACTGATGGTTTCTGATAATGAGCCTGATCCAAACCCCACACAATGGGAACCTGCTGAATCTTTGCAACAATACTGCAAGGTAATAATAAAAGTACGAATGCCCCAATGCCTCCATTTACTGACCTGTTTGTCATGTGCCAGGCACGCTTCTAAAACGTTACACAGTTGAACTCAGTTCATCCTTACAGCAACTTTGTGAGGCTGATCCTATCACTATACCCCCATATGACAGATGAGGAAACTGAGGTCCAGAGAGAAATAACGTGCAGATAGTCACTAAGATATTAAGCATAGAGCCAGGCCACCAGTTTCTGACTTAGTGTCTGTATGACATTCCTGTGGTTGTAACATATTTATCATCTTCAGGTTCTAGAGGTCAGATATCCAAGGTACATCTCCCTGGACTAAAATTCAAATAAAGGTGTTGGCAGGGCTGCATTCCTTCTGTAGATTCTCTTTCCCTGACTCTTTCAACTTCTATAAGCTGCCCTCTTTCCTTGGCTCGTGGCCTCTTCCTCCATCCTCAAAGCTGGCATTCCCATCAAGCCCATCTGCATCCATTGTCATTGCCTCCTTGTCTGACTCTCCCCAGCTTCCCTCTTTTCTTACCATTGTCCTAGGCCCATTTGGATAACCCAGGATAATCTCCCCACTTCAAAATCCTTAATTTAATCTCTTCTGCAAATTCCCTTTTGACATGTAAAGTAACATAGTCACAAATTCCAGGAATTAGGATGTGGACATCTTTGGGGGAGACCACTATGCTGCCTAACACAGTGTTTTTACCATCTAGGCCAGGGGTTGACAAAAATGTCATCAGGGGGGCAAATCCACCCACCGCTTATTTTCATATGACCCACAAAGGATCTTTACATTTTTATTTATTTTTTTCTCTTTTTATTTTTTTGTTCTTTGGTTTTTACATTTTTATTTATTTATTTTTTTGAGGGCAGTGTCACTGGCCCTCACATGCGGGACCCGAACCGGGACCCGAACCGGGACCGCCGGCTTCCCAAGCCAGCGCTTAACCACCGCGCCACTCGGCCGGCAAGGTTTTTACATTTTTAAATGGCTGAAAAATATCAAAAAAGGAAGACTATTTTGTCATGTGAAAATTATGTGAAATTCAAATATCAGTGGCCATCAATCAAGTTTTCATGGCACATAGCCATGCTGGTTTTCATGCTGTCTGGCTGCTTTCACACAATAATGGCAGACTTAAGTAGCGTGATAGAAACTGTATGTAGCCTACAAAGCTAAAAATGTCTATTCTCTGGCCTTTTATGGAATTTGCCGCCTCCTTATCCCTAGGCCATGAACCAACATGTGCTGAGCCCCAGTCTGTGCCAGCATGTTTCATGTGCTCTCCTTGTAACAGCCAGAAATAGTAAGGCATGTCATTCATTCCCCAGCAATACGGGTGGGGAAACCAGTAAGCCCTTTTCCTCCCCAGGCTTTTTCTGTCAGGAAAATGGGACTCATACCTGCATTTGCTTCATAGGTGTTGCCAGGACTTGATGCTCAAAAAGCACTTAGCACAGGTCTGGTTTGTTGAAACACTAACCAGGAGTTTGGTTCCATTTTACAGAGGGGGCAAACTGAGGCCCCTTGCTCAGACCACATAGCTGGTGAGGGACGAAGCTGTGAATCAAACCAAGGCCCTCTGGCTCCAATCTAGGCCTTTACTTTGGCAGATACTGGAAGAGGAAAACCAAAAATGTGACAATGGTGGAGGAAAAGATGTGGGAAAGTTGGGCCATTAGGCCAGGCTGAGTGCGGGGGTGGGGTAGGGAGGTGGCCTTTTGGTCCTGGCTTGGCTGGGCATGACGGCCAGCTCACCCGGAGCAGTGGGCATAGATTAGGGAACTAACACAGTCTACCTATTCACAATGCTGGTGCCAGGATATCAAGTGCCACCCAGCCCACGTGGCTTCCAGATAATGGCCAAGTCTCCAAGGCCTGCAGCAGCTCAAGAACTGGCCACATGGCCAGGCTGGCTTGAGCCTCCCCTACCACTTTTCCAAAAGTATGTGCCTGAGGAATGGTCTTCCCAGCTGCCCAGTTGAGTCCCTTTGACAAAAGATTTGGGGACAGCATCTGGGTGGGAAAGCTGGAAGTGGTTCTACTGGTCATAATGCTAAGAACAAAAGATTGAGCAGTACTGTGTGCCAGGCACCAACCAGACATTTGTTTCTAGAAACTCATGTCATTCTCATAGGGTTCTGAGGGCAAATGGCACAATACAGAAACTGAGGCACAGGAATGCTTCATGGCTTGCCTGAAATCACACAGCCAACAGGAGCTGGGATTTGAACTCTGCTCCTGACATCATGCTCTTGAACTCTATGCTCAATGAATAACTGATTAACTGGGTATTTACCATGGACCCAGTTAATGGACCAAGCTTTGAGCTAAGTGCTGTAACTACACTTCACAGAACCCTCGAGGCAGCCCCCAGAGGGAGCCAATACTGTTGTTAACCCCATTTTATAAATAAAGAAATTGAAGGAAGGCATAGGTATGAAAGGATATGAAACATAAAGATGGTACAGTACTAGGAAGAATGGACCTGGGACTGAAACTGAGCCAATGCTGGGTTCCAAAACTTGGCTGAGAGTCAAAACTCTATGGTTAGCTTTTTTGTAGAAGTGTTCACCTATTTAGCACCTTGGTACCAGGTGATTCATGCCCCTCAACCATCGCCTTCGTCCTGGTCTCCTGGTTTCTGCCATTGTAGTCCCTAGAGGCCAGGGGGTGCATGTGAACACCTGAGTCAGCCAGCTCCCTCCTCTGCTCAGAATTCTCAATACCTCCCATCTTCTCAGAATAAAAGTCCAGGTCCTTCCCATGGCCCACAAGGCTCTGTACACTCTGCCATCGTCCCCTTCCTGTCCTCACTTCCTCTCATTCTACCCCTTGATCCCTTCACTCCAGCCACACAGGCCTCACTGCTCCTCAAACACATCAGACATGATCCCACCCCAGGGCCTTTGCACAGACAGTACCCTCTGCCTGAAACATGCTACACTGCTCCCTCCAGCACTCACTCCTCTGTCATCTCAGGATGGCCTTCTCTGATCCTGCTATTTAAAATTTTAAATCCTGCCTCCAGGCCCTATAGATGACTCCCACCTTTCTTTCCTGTTTTTTCTTTGGAGCCCTTCCATGACGTTTCAAGAATTTTCCTCATTCATCTTAATTTCTTGCCTGGTTTGCTTTCTAGAATGTCAGCTCCACAAGTGCAGTGCCTGCTGTGTCTCCAGCATCTAGAATAGAACCTGGTACATGGTGCCTGCCTGTACAATGTTTGCTGAAGGAAGTTATAAATGAACTTGTTTATATTAAGTAACCTATATGCTTATCAAGATTTTAAAAAAACAAACAAAAAAATCCCTTATACCGCAACAAGACTTGAGACTAAGAGAAATCACTCTCCCTCTCACCCCTGGCCTGGAGCCCTTATTTCCTCTCCCTGGGGGCAGTTCCTCTCACTGATTTCCCTTTTCACCTTCTAGGCACTGTCTACAGTTCACGTACATAAACAGATTTGTAGCTATTTATCCCCCAGTTTTGTCATACATACTGTTCCCACTTTGCTATTTCACAGACTAACATAATGGGACATTGTTTCCCATTGGATAGGTTAGTCCTACTTCATCTTTTTTTTTTTTTTAGCTGAGCCATCCTGCCACCTGTTGGCAGCTCAACGGCAGCTCAGCTTGGGCTGGGCATCGAACTGCTGTTGCTCAGAGCTCAGCTCGCACTCTTGAGCGAGCTACTTCATCTTTCTTTTTTTTTTGACGGCAGTGTCACTGGCCCTCATATGTGGGACCCGAACCGGGGCTGCTGGCTTCCCAAGCCAGCGCTTAACCATAACACTCAGCAGGCCCCTACTTCATCTTTTTACAAGGCAACATAGTATCCTACTCTGGGAACAGGACAGTTTTTCATTAAACCAGCATGAGAAGCTTTAAAAGGATACAAATGCCACACACACACAGAAATTAGAAGACTGAGCTCTGGAGACTTCTTGGTTATGTTACCTCTGGGATGAGGACAGCTGGCTGAGGATTTGTAATGGGTTCTTTCAGATGGGAGACTAAAATCCTTTGTGTGTGCAGCTGAGGGCTTATTTTTAATTTTCAGCCCCCACATGGAGAATATATTAATTTTGTTTATATAAGAATTTTAAAATATTTAAAATAACCCTCCCTTTGAGGGTTTCTGGGGCAAGGGCATAAGAGAACTTTCTGGGGTGATGGGAAGGCTCTTACCAGAAATCTGTAAATTTTTGTTGTTGTTCAGGGCCAAATATTAAAGATTTTAAGCTTTATGGATCACATATTATCTCTATTTATATTATTTTTTTAAAACAACCATTTACTGACATAAGAGTCATTCTTAGTCCACTGGCTTTACAAAAACAGGCCACAGCCCAACAATGTGAATATATTTAACACTACTGAATCATACACTTAAAGACAGTTAAGATGGTAAATTTTGTATTATGTTTTTTACCATAAAAAAATAAAGTAATAATAATACTAATAGGCCCTGCTTGAGCATGAGGTGCTTCTGGGGTGCAGGTAATATTTTTCTCCTGAGCTGGGTGCTGCTTACATGGGTGTGAAAACTCCTAGAGTTTAGGACCTGAACCTCTTTTTTTTTTTTTTTTTTTTTTTTTGAGGGCAGTGTCACTGGCCCTCATATGTGGGACCCGAACCGGGGCCGCTGGCGTCCCAAGCCAGCTCTTAACCACCGCGCCACTTGGCTGGCCCAGGACCTGAACCTTTTATGTATGAATTTTCTGCTTTGATAAAAAGTTTAAAATATTCCCCTTGATTGGTTAAACATAAGATGGTCCACCCACAAATGCACTACTTGATGCAGCTGTCAAAAATGGTTGAGGAAGCTTTCCAGGAACTGACATGAGAGATCATCTCCAACACATATTAAGAAGAAGAAGAAAAAAAGCAACACATGAACATCTTTCATGCAACAAATATTTGATGAGCATCTACTATGTGCCAGGCACCGTCAATACACCTTCAAACCAAAAGGCATGCATTCTTGTCTCATGAAGCCAGCACACTAGGGATTTGCTGAGTTTTGTTAAATAAATAAATAAATAAATAAATAAATAAATAAATAAATAATAAACAAACCAAACAGCCACAAAATAAAGAATATGTACATATTTTCATGTGATGGTCTGAGACCTAGACTCCGTTTGGAAGAAAACACAAGGTGTTGTAATACTGATGGACTTCAAAAGGGTGTGTGGTTTGGGAGAAGAAACAAGGAGACGTCATGATAAAGCAATAAAATCTTCTGTATTTTGAAGCATGTGAATGTATCATATTATTTCATTTTTTTTAAGTTGTAATTAAGAAGTAAATACCCGGGCCGGCTGAGTGGCGCAGTGGTTAAGCGCTGGCTTAGGAAGCCGGCAGCCCCGGTTACGATTTATTTTTTTTTTTTAATCAGATGTCAGGACCCCATTGTTGGCTGAGTTAGACTCTAGTGAACTGGGCCATAGAATCTGGTTTTCTTAACAAGTAGCATTACTTTTTTCCAACCTCCCCCGCCATCCTAGTGTATTGTTTTAGGTTCTAGAATCTTATTCCATGCTGCTTATGCCAAGGATGGGCTGGGAAGGATGGCAGTGACTATTGCTGACCCTGTTCCTCTTGGAGCCACTGCCTTCCTGTAAACATGATGTCTACTGAGAAGGGATCTTCATGCCCTGCCCAGGCCAGCCCAATTCTATGTTCTGACACAAAGCACTGCTTCTCTATCAGCTCGCAGAAAATCCATGTCCCCAGTATCACCAGCCCCAGACGCCTCCTGAGCACCTGGAGATTGCCAGAAACGGGGCAAAATGCTTCCCATCATGCCCAGCCCTATGGATGAAGATAC
This sequence comes from Aselliscus stoliczkanus, assembly GCA_033961575.1. NCBI lineage: Eukaryota > Metazoa > Chordata > Mammalia > Chiroptera > Hipposideridae > Aselliscus > Aselliscus stoliczkanus. Next base: position 8,743,307 of record CM066735.1, on the reverse strand, counting down.
AGTTTCATAGAGGTCACCAACATGCTCACGGCCATACTATACTGCTCGTAAGTGTTAGAGCCAGGATTTGAGCCTATGTCTGTCTAATGTCACTCATAAATTCACGGAAGGGGTGGGGTACAAGGGAAGGATACGTGAGTCACTCTTGCACATTCTTCCTAAAGGAAAGGGCCTGCTTATCTGGTAGAGTCTTCATGGGGCAGCCCAAGGGGCCCACGTTTTTGGTTCTGATGAGAATGAACTGTTTATAAGCTAAGCAAGACGCTCACCCACTTTTTTTTTTTTTTTGAGGGCAGTGTCACTGTGTAATTGGCCCTCACATGTGGGACCTGAACCAGGGCCGCTGGGTTCCCAAGCCAGCGCTTAACTACCGCGCCACTCCACCGGCCCAACCCTCACCCACTTCGAAGAGTCAAGAAATGTGGCCTCCCCTGGAGAAGATAAGGGCGTGGCTTCAATATTTAGCCACAGCACTCACTGGAGGGTCCTCTGGGCCTTATAGAGAGAAATGATTAAGCAACTGTATGATTTTTTTTGCTGTTTCCCCTGCCTGAAACGCACTTCTCCCAAATTTTCCCACGGCCATCGGCTCAACCTCCAGCCCTTGGTCACTTAAAATAACCCCAGATGATTTCCCCTACATACACGGTATCCCATGCTTTGCTTCATAGCACTTACAACAACCTAAAATTACATATCTGTTCCTTTGTCTGTGAGGTCAAGAATTCTGCTTTGTTCACTGCTGTGTTTTCAGTGTCTAGTCCCTACCTGTGAGATGCTCAATAAATACTTTTTGATGGAATGTGTTCCCAGCACCCAGCACAAGGTCTGCTGGACACAGAGGTCCGCTGTCTCGTGTGTGTGCCTGGCAGGGCCTGGGGTTTGCTCAGGTCCATCCATGGCTGGCTCCCTTTAGCTAAATTCAAGGCCGAATGAATCACATCATTGTCCACTCTGTTCCCCATCCCCACCCCAGTCCAGCCTCATGGAGACCAAAGATCCCTTAGGTGCTGCCCAGAGGCAGGCAGGGCTTGGCCTGGATCTCAGGCTGAAATTTCCAGATCAGAGACAGCTGCCCACACCCAAGGGACACACAGCACAGGCAGCCACAGGGTCTGGGGCTTGAGCCAAGAACAAGAACAAGGGGGCCCCTCAGGAGACCGGTAGCTTCAAGCAAGGAGGGGAGTGGCTGGGCAGTGGCCAGGTCCCCCTGCCTCAGAGCAGGGAGGGTCCCAGCCTCCTCCAACTGTCTCTCTCTGCAGCTTCCTAAGGCCACATTTTTCTGTGGTGGAGGAAGGGAGGCACAGCACTAGTAAGTTTTTCTTTATTTTTGAGTGGTTTCCGGCACCTTCCCCAAAGCCATGCAGTCTCACAGTTTCCAGGAAGTTCTTGTCACCCAAGAAGGGCTTGCAGGGCCCCTTTACCCCAGGGCAGTGTTTCGTGGGGCTCGTGCCCAGCTCATCCGCGGGGACCCAAAATGGAGAAGAGAAAGGAGAAACTGAGGGCCGTACCCCTCTCCCAGCCGTGGGAACCCGGGAAAAAGACGTACAGTAGGGTGTGGTGGAGAGGGGCCTCATCTTGGCCTCATTCCCTGGGCCCTGAGGAGAAGGCCTCCCTGAAAGGTTCGCGGGAGGGGGGTCCCAGTCGCCCAGATCCCGCAAAATGGCAGCAGGCACCCCCAACCGCTTGCACAGGGTGAGGAAAGTTTCCCAATTGTTTCCAGCTTTCTACCTGCCCCCTCATCGGAGGCGCTCTGGAGACCTGATGGGCTCCCACCCTTGCATTCAGTCTGCCCAGTCTTGCCTCAGTCTCCCCCACAGCCGAAACACCAGGACAGCAATTTCCAGGGAGATGTGATCAGGAGGAAGAAATGGACAAAAAGAACTGGAAGAGGAGAGGGGTTGGAGGAATTTGGGGCCCTGTCCCTTTTCAGAGCCCCGGTCGCCGCGCCTCCCCTCCCCCGCCTGGCATCTGAGCCTCCCAGATAACGGACCCGGGAGGAGCATGCGCCATGCGCCCCGGTCCATCAGCCAGAGGGACAGCAAGGGCTCCATGGAGGGGACACAGGGCGCACTGGAGGGAAAACGGGTAGTGGGCTCCGCGCAGAGAGGGATGCAGGCCCAGGAGGGAAGCAAGGGGGCCGCAGCTGCAATGAGGGTGTTTGACATCAGACGTCCCCCTTCCCCACGGTCCCCCCAACAGCAGAGCCGGCCGCCGGCAGAGGCGACTCCTACCGTAGGCTTCGTCTTTCCGCTCGTCCTCCATGGCCAAGGCAGGCGGGGAGGGGAGTCCGAACCAGCGAGACCCCAGCCCGGGAGGGCGGGAGGCTCGGCGGGCTGCAGCGCCCCGCCCCGGGCCCGGCCCCGCCCTACTGGCCTGCTCCCCGCGCCCTCTCCAATGGGAGTCCCAGGCGGGCGGGGGCGGGGCCCGGGGCGGGGCAGGCGGGGCAGGGGGTGGGGCCTCAACCTTTGTTTCCCAAATAGGCTCAGGACAGGACGGACCCTCTTGAAGTGTTTGGTGCAAAAGGAGCAGTCGTCATTCATTCATCCATCCACCCATTCATTCGTCCAACAGATATTGAGAGCTTGCTGACTGTATGCCAGTGAACAGACAAAATTATGGCAGGTTTCATTCATCACATTGGCAAGAATTTGAGTGTGGTTAACATCAAGCCAGGTGAGCAGATGCTGTGGGTCAGAATGTTACCTGATAGAAAGATTAAATAAAATCCAGACGGTGTCCGTCCTGTGCGATTCCTCTTTGCCATCGCAGGCATGTGTGCTTTGGAAGTCCATGCCAATGGGTGTTACTTGGGGCTTTGATAGTTTCTGTAAAAAAATGGGGGAGGGCCGGCCGAGTGGCGCATTGGCTAAGAGCTGGTTTTAGGGGCCGGCTGAGTGGTGCTGTGGTTAAGAGCTGGCTTGGGACACAGGCGGCTCCGGTTCGGGTCCCACATAGGAGAGCCAGCGAAACTGCCCTCAAAAAAATAAATAAATAAAATAAAACTATCATAGTTCACTTAAAAAAAAAAAAAGCTGGGTTTGGGATGCCAGTGGCCCCGGTTCGGATCCCACATATGTTGGCCAGTGACACTGCCCTCTACAGCTAACAACAGCTCCACCTGGAGCTGGGCTGTGTGAGCCCCGGCGACGGTGTCGGCTACAGCCTCTGCTGCAGTGGGCTGTCATGGGCTACAGTGAGTGGCGCAGCCAGCGTGAACTGCCAATAGCCCCGGTAAGGGACCATCCAGAGGCTGGCGACCGATCTGCCTCATCCCGGAAGAGCACAATGACGATACCAACATGGGCCAGTGAAGCAACATCCTCCACAACTAGACTGAAGAAAAAGGACAGCAACTTGTCTGCTCCCCTTCCCCGATTCCCCAATGCTGTTCTCCTCCCCTATTTCCCCAATAAAATCTTTAAAAAAAAATGGGGGAGAAATACATGTCCACCAACAGCGGAATGCATACAATATTATGGTAGGGTCACAGGAGGGGATACCATGCAAGAGATAAAAAGAATGAAGTCATCAGGGAAATGCACATTAAAACTCAATGCAATACCACTCTTCACCTCTTTGTGCTGCCCAAACATCTCTCAGTCTGCCGGCACCATGAAGACTTAGACTTGGGAGCATGCCTTTGACCACCCATGGGAAACTGTTACAACAGCTGCAATGCAGAAATACCCAAACCCTATGAACTTAAGTGTAGTTGGAGTTGATGTATGGGACAGACATATAGATCCTTCTGCAAAGTTGCACAGCCATAGACTTCTCAGCACCAAGTGGAAACTGCCTTCCATTGTGAAATCTCTTATTGTGCAGCAAGAACCAAAACATATGTACAAGAATATTCTGTTGTTGATCCTGTAGAGAAAACAATGGAACTTAAATCCACTAATATTGCATTTACAAATATGGTTTCAGTAGATAAGAGACTTATAAACAAACCACATCCTCAGGACCCAGAAAAAATTGTTTTGACTCAAGAAGCCATAATCACTGTGAAAGGAGTCATTCTCAGTAGTGATCTCGAAGGACTGATAGCAAGTGCAATATCTTCAAATGCTGATAAGGACTGAGAAACAATGAAATGGGTAATACATACATTAAATGCTGAGACTGAAGAATTGATGGCTTCGGCAAGAGGGAGCAAAGGGCACCAATGGCAACAGCAGCATTTGTAGAGAAATGATGATGAAAGTTGGTATACAACACCCAGTACCCCAGGTCTGTACTAGCTGACAACATATTTATTTGTTATTTAAAAAATACAACTATAGGGCCAGCCGAGTGGTGCGTTGGTTAAGATTTGGCTTGGGATGCAGTACCAGCTCTGAGCTGCAGGGCCCCTGTTCAGATCCCACATGAGGGCCAGTGACACTGCGCTCTCTACAGCTAAGATGGTGAACAACAGCTTGACCTGGAGCTGGGCTGCTGAGTCGCAGGCAATGGCGTAGGATGCAGTGGGGCTGGCCAGCAGCTGAGGTGAGCTTTCATCAACCGAGTTGCTGTGCAATGGCTTGTGAGTGACTGCCTAACGCAGGATGAGTGCAATGATAATACCAACAACATGGGCCAGTGAACTGACGCTCTCCACAACTAGACTGAAGAACAAAAAAGGAAAGCAATTTGTCTGATCCCCTTCCCCAATTCCCCAACGGTGTTCCCCTCCCCCAATTCCCCAATGCCATTCCCTCCCTCAATTCCCCAATAAAATCTAAAAAAAACAAACAATAAAAAACAAAACAAAAAAACCTATAATTTATGTAGAATTTTTAAAAATAAGTTGAAGAAAGGCTATGTGACTTTTGATCAAAACAGAGAGGTGCAGGGTTTCTAAAATCATTTGAAATTAGAAAAAAACACAAACTGGAATGAAATACCACTATACATCCACCAGAATAGCTAAAACTGAAAAGAAAGACAGTATCAAGTGGTGTTGAGGATCTAGGGCAAATGGGACTCTCCTCCACTGCTGGTGGGAATGGAAGATGATGACACAACCACTTGCCACAAGGTCTGGCAGTGTCTTATAAAGTCAAATGGGCACCAACCATATGACCCAGCCATTGTACTCCTAGGTATTTACCCAAGAAAAATAAAAGCACTTAAGAAAAAGAAAGAAAAGGCCACGGCCAAGGGTGCAGTGGTTAAGCTTGAGAAGCCAGCAGCCCCAGTTCGGGTCCCACATATGAGTGCCAGTGACACTGCCCTCAAAAAAAAAAAAAAACAGAAAAAAAAGTAAAGAAAAACCCATAAAGACATATAGACAAATGTTCACCTGGTGGGGCTATTGTGTGGCTTCCGGGGGGACTGGAAACAGTATTGTGGTTACACAGGTGGGCTCAGTTTGTGAGTTACTTGACTTTCTTAATATATGCTACATTCTTTAAATGGGGAAAAATTTAAATAATTTAAGAAAGAAGGAAGTGGTTCTGCAGGTTATAACAATAATTGATGTTTATAGGGAGCTTATTCAGCATTAGGGGAGGAATTAAGTGCTTTATATTAAATCTTTATAACAATTTTCCAGTTGGGGAAAGTAACACAGAGAGGTTAATTTACCCCCAGTCACCGTTGGTGAGCATGGGGCTGTAAGAGTCATAGAGCCGGACTTCACAAGCCACACGTTCCACACCCCTCAGCCACAACCCTGCCAGTGTAAACCCAACTAGGCTTCTAGGTCCTACTGGTGAATAAAAATAGCAAGTAATGTTTAGTGTTTAGTCATGTATGGAGAGGGAGAAAGAGAGAGAGAGAGAGAGAGAGAGAACATCACACACACAGACACACGCGCGCGCGCACACACACACACACACACACACAAAATCTTCATGAAACGAAAGAGAAAAAGACCTGAACACTCCATTGGTTATTAGGGGGACCAGGATGGAATGGGGCAGGCAAAGGTGACAAGATTTTCTGATCTGTGTTCTCTCTTTCTCTATCCTTTAATGGGAGGAATTATTTATATGTTTCTTGGGTAGTTAAAACTCTACTTCAAAAAAAATAGATTTAAACAACCCAGTCACAAAAGGACAAATACTGTATGAATCCATTTATAGGAGGTCCCTAGAGAAGTCAAATCCATAGAGACAAGAAGTAGATGGCGGGTGCCAGGGGCTGGGGGAGGGGGATGGGAGTGTTTATTGGGGACAGAGTTTCAGTGTGGGAAGATGAGAAAGTTCTGGAGACGGGTGGTGGGCATGATTACACAACAATGTGAATGTACTTAATGCCACAGAACTGTACACTTAAAATGAATAAAATGGTATATGTTATGTATATTTTACCATAATAAAAGTTTTTAAAAAATAGATTTAAAAAAATAAGGTGCAACACAGGTGACAGAGGACACTTGGGAAAGCCCAAAGGGGGGAATCTGACCTAGACATTGCATGGGAGGTCAGAGAGGGTTTCCTGAAGAAGAGACCCGAGAACTGAGTGAGAACAAAGTAGAGAAAGCAAAAAGGGGCAGGCGTGCACTGAGTGGTCAGGTGCCAGAGGAAAGACAGAAAGACAGAGAGGAACTGAAATTAGGGAAGTCAGTGTGTCTGGGTCAGCGGGTTCAAGTGGTGCCTCGTGGGAGAGGTAATCAGGGGTCTGACTGTGTCAGGCAGGGCAGCTCTGGGCAATGGGGAGCCACAGGGGATGTGAAAGTGAGGGTGGATGGCAAGAGCTGTGAGTTTCAGAGAGATTCCTTTAGTGCTGTAGAGAAGGGATTGAATGGGATGCCTAGAAACAGCGACCCTGAGGAGAGGCTGGGCAGGCTATAAGCACATAGGAGGAACTGGGACAAGGCCACAGGCCCTGGGGACAGGGGAAGTTGCAGCTGAGGCGGGGCAGTTGTTCACACAGAGAAGCTCTGTTCTCTGACCCCACTGAAGCTTTTGGGCTCATAAATTTTTCAGCCAAACAGGTCTTGAGTTTCAGATTCCAGGGCTCCTGGCCTCAGCTTTTGCGTCCTATTTACTGCCTGAAAACATCTCAGGGCCCCAGGAGAAGAGCCCTTGCAAGGTTCAGTGATTCCTGCACTGGGGCAAGGACTGTCAACACCTGAAACCCCTGAGTCACCTTCTGAGCTTGGGCCTGGTAGGATCATGGAGGACATCCCTCTTTTGGGCAGAGCCAGCATAAAACCTTGGGGTCTTCAGGGCTAGAATTCCAGCCTTTCCATTGCTAGCAGATGACTTTGTACAAGTCATTCATTCTCTGAGCCTCAGTTTTTCTATTTGCCAAATGGAGGTAATAGGTTTCCCTAATTCTAGGTGTTGTTTCGTGGAGGATTACTGTGTGGGAGACGATTAGAGTAGCACCTGGGTATAGTGAGCTCCACAGAGGCATGAGCTATTGTTAGTCATAATAATATTTGTATCCCACAATGCAGCACAGCAGTTGGGTGAAGGCTGGGACCCTGCTTACTAAGACTCAGATTCAAATTCTGACTCTGCATCCAGACTATGTGGCCTTGGCCAAGTGGCTTTATCTCTCACTGCCTCTGCTGCTTCCTATGATGTAAGAAGACCAGGTCTTCTCCTCAGGTCCTGAATTATTAGAAAAAACATAATTGGGAAGACCAGAATCAAAGACAGCAAAAAAAAAAAAAAAAAAAAACTTACAAAAAGAATAAAAAAAGACATGAAGGAGCATTAGAAGATAAGTGCCCGATGAACGTGCACTCATTTTTTTTTCATTTTTTTTTTTTGAGGGCAGTGTCACTGGCCCTCATATGTGGGACCCAAACCGGGGCCGCTGGCTTCCCAAGCCAGTGCTTAACCACCGCGCCACTCGTGCACTCTTGTGGTGGTTATTGTGTTATTGTTGATGTCAGATGCCAGTGGAGGGGGAGTGGGCAGTTCTGAGAGCCACAGCTTTCTCTCTTCTCTTCCTAAAGTCCCCTGCAGGGATGCCCACCCCACCCCCAGAGCTGATAAAGGTCTGGGGCTGGGTTTGGGGAAGAGGTCTGGGAGAGCTGAGTGTCTCCCCCTGGAGGACTGCAGGATGCTCTGAGAAGCAGGATTGGTCCCAGCCTGGCTGAGATTGAATTTCCCTTTTCTTCTCTCCTCCCCCAAACTTCCCTGCAGCCCAGATCCCAGTCATGGAGTAGAACCTGGGTCCACTGTAGTTGATGTGCAGGGAGCAGAGGCACTGTGCCAGGCATGAGTGATGCCCAGGAACTCAGTGAGCACAGCCTGTGGCAGCAGCACCATGACTGCTATGCCCATTCATCAGAAGGGGAGACTGAGGCACAAGCGATGCAATCACTAACCCAATGCTCCATAGCCAATAGTGGAGTCAGGCTTCAAACCCAGCACCTGTGCTCTTAACTGCCATATAGTAAATAATAATAATGGCAAATAATAATAACAGTGTCAGCTACATCCCAGGCACTGCTCCAAACATCATGTTGTATGTAAGAACTCATGCAATCTGCGCTATAACTTAATTAGGAAAATGCAGTCAATAATTCTATTTCACAGATATGCAAACTGAGATCCAGAGAGAGGAGGTCAAGTGCCCAAGGCCACCCAGCTGGTTGGTTGCAGATCCAGGACTTGAGCCCAAGCAGCTATCTCCAGAGCCCATGTGCTCAACAAGCATATATAAACAACAAAAACAATACTAGTACCAGCTTTGTGCTAAGCTCTGCACTGGGAATCTTTCTCTTGGGTTGTTCTGACTCATTAGGTCGTGGTGGAAATTTCTCAAATGCCCGCCCTTCCTCTTATCTCCCTGCCCACAGCCCCTCATTCATTCTCCAATGCACACTCCCAAACCCTGCTGCCAGTTCAGTTGCCTCATCACTTCCATCCTCTCCAGGGATCATCTTGTTTTGGGGTATTTATGTTGTGTCTCTCGCCCTCCCTAGAATGAGAGCAGTGGGGTGGCTTTGTCTATGTCGCCATCCCTAGCACACAGAAGGCACTCAATAAACATTCACTGAGTGAATCAACAGTATCATCATCATAATGAAAGCAGCTTCCATATGCCCAGTCCAGCACACAGTAAGTGCTTAATAAATGTTTGTTAAATGAATAATATCATCATAATTATAGTCATAATAGTAACCATTTATCTCTTCAATATTCTATCAACATCTTAATGTCACACAGTAGGAGTTTATAAATATTTTTAGAATGAATAAGAGTAACATTAGGAATAATAATAAAAGCAGCTACATTTGTCCTACTTAGAGTGCAACCCACAGTTCCTGAGTGAAATAATGTACTAGTGAGTAAATATCTGAGTGAAAGTATAATTTACAAATATTTATTGTATGAATGAGTGAGAAAATGAATGATTTGGACAAATATTATTGAGCACCCAGTGCTGGGCACTGGGGACACAGACATTAACAGGACAAAGTCCCTGCCCAATTGGGGCTGACTTGCGTGTGGGAGAGACAGAGGAAGAACAAGATAAATGGATGGATGGGTGGGTGGATGGATGGATGGATGGATAAATGGATGGGTGGTTGCATGGATGCATGGATGCATGGATGGTCTGTCTGGGGTCTCCGCCCATCAGCACTCCTGGGTGAGATGGAAAAGTGAGGCAGGGCAGCGGTCCCTTCCGAAGCCCTGCCTCTTCCAGCCCCCGGTCTTCTTGTACGCCGACAGCGCCGCTCACCTGGCGGCCTCCCCTTTAAGACGGGCTCACCTGGGCGCTCACCTGTGCGCGGACACTTCCGCAGGAAGAAGGAAGCAGAGCTACCGTCGTCTCCTGACCTCCCTCCCCGCCTCCTAGATCTGCCGGCCGCCTCCATGTCTGCCTCGGCTGTCTTCATCCTCGACGTCAAGGGCAAGGTGAGGCTGGGCGCAGGGGTCAGGGACGGACAGGTGAGGCTCCGCTCCCCCGGACCCAGGCTCCGCTCCTCCTCGCAGGAAGAAAGGCCCCAGAAAGCTCTGGGACGTGCGAACACTCCTTCCCCCAATCCCGGGGAGTCCCGGGTTCAATCCCATCTCCACTGTTTACTAGCCGCCTACCTGGGACAAGGGGCTTCACTTCTCTAAGTCTCAGTCTCCCTATTTTTGGAAATGGGAATAACAGAGTTTCCCACCCCATAACAGTTAATACAACCTGATGCGTGTAAACCACTTAGCACGGTAGTCTTGTTGCAAATATTAGACGGTTAATTAACTGAAATTGCTATTTCTATCACCATCATCAATCACAGTATTAATATTTGGGAAAGACAGCAGGGGCAGGGGGCCCCTAATTCCTCTTTGGGGCTGCCTTATCCCTTTCTGAGTACCCTCTCATTCATCTTGTCATTCAATAGCAATAATAACAGTGGTGGTTAAAAGAATATTCCTGATAATAATAATAGTAAGAGCTAAGGTATTTGAGGACCTGCTGTGTGCCCTCCTGGTTCTAAACACCAGACTAGGGCCGGCTGAGTGTCGCAGTGGTTAAGCACTGGCTTGGGAAGCCAGCGGCGGCCCCGGTTCGGGTCCCACATAAGAGGGCCAGTGACACTGCACTCAAAAATAAATAAATAAATAAATAAATAAATAAATAAATAAATAAATAAACACCAGACTAAACAACCTTACCACGTAGATGCTATTATTACTAACTGTTTAATGCCTGCCTGGCAGATCTATTGAGTTGTCGGAAAAGTCATGACGTATTTTTTCTATGGTTTTCATTGCAGAAATGCATCATGACTTTTCCAACAACACAATATATGAGCTGAAAGAGATATGTGAGCATATCTTTTTTCTTTTCTTACTTTTTGGCATAATCTTTCGGTTTCTTCTCCTTTCTTTCTATATAGTCTTTCTTTTTTTCCCTATAATCTCTCCTTCCTTCTGTCCTTCCTTTCCTCCTTTCTTTCCTTTTTTTATCCTAACCTCACCAGTTTGGTGCATATGAAGTCCTGAGCAAGAGCAGGAATCCTGGAGCCAGGGCACCTTGGTCCAATTCCCAGTTTCTCAGTTACTATGGACATGGTTCCTACCTCAGTTTCCCCATGTATATAATGGAGATGATGATGACATCCACCTCACAGGGTTGTGGTGAGAACTTAAACAGCAAGAGAACATCCAGTCTTTAGTAGAATAGGACCTGGACCTCAGTTAGGGCTCTAGACACCTTAGCTGTTGTTATGTGCCCATTTCACAGAGAAGAAAACTGAGGTGTAGAGAGACAGAGCCTTGCTCAGGCCCTTCGGCCAGGAAGTAGGATCAGAACCAGGCACTCTGATGCCTCTGGGTGGAGGGTCCCGGGATCCCAGTGGTGACTGGACCTTCTCTGCCCACCCTTAGCCCCTGATCAGCCGCAACTACAAGGGTGATGTGGCTATGAGTGAGATAGAGCACTTCATGCCTCTGCTCATGCAGCGGGAGGAGGAGGGCGCCTTGGCGCCGCTGCTGAGCCATGGTCGGGTCCACTTCCTGTGGATCAAACACAGCAACCTCTACTGTATCCGGCTACAGGTGGGATCCTAGGGGGCCCGGGGCGGTGGCAGCTTAGGCCAAGAGAAGGTAGGCTGAGGACAGCAGTTGCATTGCACATCAGTGGGGGCTCAGGCTGGGGTGGGGTAGAGGGGGGTAGAGATGGGGGAGGTGGGGAGGGGAGGGTGGGGGTGGTTCAGGGTCTGTGCTCCATTTGATCCCTTCCCAAATGGCACCTTTTCCTTAACCTTGCTGCCCACAGTGGTAGCCACCACGTTGAAGAATGCCAATGCCTCACTCGTGTACTCCTTCCTTTACAAGACAGTGGAGGTAGGTCCTGGCCTCCCATTGGCCTGCTGGTCTGTCTGTTCACCTGCCTTGCCAGGCTCTTTCAGGATCCATCTCTCCTAGGAAGCTTTGCCTGACCTCCCTGGGGGTCAAAGCCCCATCACTCTTTGTTCTCACTGGCTGCAATGGGATCGTCTCCCCCTATCAGACATGGATCAAGGAGGTCTCTGAGAGGGTGTCAGTGCTCAAATCTGAGCCAGGGAACTGAGTTCCAATCCCAGCTCCCTCCACTTCCTGGCTGTGTGACCTTGAGCAAGTCACTTCTCTCTATGCTTCTAAACAGAGTTACAAGTCCTGCCTTAGGGTTGTTGTACAAATTAATCAAATTCATACCTCTAAAGTGCCTAAAATAGTGCTCAGTATATGGTAAGTACTCAATAAAGGTTTGGTCTTGTTAGCTTTATCACTGATGTTATAAAATCATGTAATGATTTATTGAGCACTTACTATATGCCATTCTCAATGACTGAGAAAGTGCTTAGTCAATACTTTTCAACAAATAAGAAATATTTATTGGTTTGTCTATTCTCTGTCAGACAAAGAGAAGACACAGCTATGCATTAGACATTTCCCTGTCTGTCCTGAGGAGACAAGAAGGAAATTAAACAGGAGGATATTAAATCAGTGACTGGGATGTTAGTCTTACCATAGCCTGATACTCCTCATTGAGGAGGTGACATTTGAGCTTGGGCCTGGATGACAAGTAGCCCTCTGTGAGGAAAGCTGGGAGAAGAGTGTCCGTGGCGGAGGGGATGGCTTATGCAAAGGCCCTAGGGTAGGAATAGAAAGGTCAGTGAGATTGGAGCAGAATGAGGGATGAGGGTGGTTCAAATGTTGATGACTGACAGGTTTCTGCTGTGGTTATACCTACTAATTCCTAGGGGTCCCCAAACCTCCCGGGACCTGTAGTTCATGAACTTCATCATATTTCTGTATAACAGGTTTCCTTTACCATTCTATTTTATTTTATGCATTTACAAACTTTATACTCAGGTGGGTCCATGAACATCACCAGATATCAGATATGCAGGGATCTATGGCCCACAAAACCAACAATGATTCTGAGACCTTCCAATTCCTCCTCCAGGAAGTTTTCCTGGACCTCCCCACCTCTGGGCTCCTACTTGTGTTTTCCTCATGACTGTACCCAACATGTTGGATCATATTAGTCCTATTACCCATCCATTTCTCCCACTAGACTTTTGCATGAGGGCAGGGACCCTGTGGATTTTCTTCACCATTAATATCCTGGCATTGGTATACAGTAGGCACTCAATAATTGCTTGTTAGATGGATGGCTGGATCTGTGGGACCCAGCTCATGGCTGCATTGGCTACACCTCTGTGGGTGTCTGCTCCCCGCACCCGCAGGTATTCTCCGAATACTTCAAGGAGCTAGAGGAGGAGAGCATCCGGGACAACTTTGTCATTGTCTATGAGCTGCTAGATGAGCTCATGGACTTCGGCTTCCCACAGACCACTGACAGCAAGATTCTGCAGGAGTGAGTAGGCCATATCGGCAGCCACAGGGCGGGCCACAGGTGGAGGTGTCTCTGGGCCCACCTACTCATGCCCCCTGCCATCCTGCTAGGTACATCACGCAGCAGGGCAATAAGCTGGAGACAGGTAAGTCACGGGTGCCGCCCACCGTCACCAATGCTGTGTCCTGGCGCTCTGAGGGCATCAAGTATAAGAAGAATGAGGTCTTCATTGACGTTATAGAGTCTGTCAACTTGCTGGTGAGCCCCTAAACTTCCACCCTACCCCTACCATGGCCTAGGAGCAGGATAGGGGACTCTCTGCCAGTTGATCCCCCATACTTGCATCCTCAGGTCAATGCCAATGGCAGCGTCCTGCTGAGTGAGATCGTGGGCACCATCAAGCTCAAGGTGTTTCTGTCCGGAATGCCAGAGCTGCGGCTTGGCCTCAATGACCGCGTGCTCTTTGAGCTCACTGGCCGTAAGTGTCTGGAGAGGGACTCATGGAGGAGGCGGAGACCCCTCTGCTTCTGGGGACCCAGAGAATTGCAGCCCTTTCTGAAATAAGCTTTCATGTGCCCTCTGCTGGTCATGGCCAGCAGTGCAGTTGCTGGTTCATTGAGCCAACGCTGCTTCATTATAGAGCGCCAGGTGCAAGGACAGAGGGCAGTGAAGAAAAAGACAAATCCTGGCCCTGTTGGAGCTGACATTCTAGACTATCCTAGGAGACAGAATAGCACCATATTTAAAATATTCCCTGGGTTCAGATCCTAACTCTGCCCCTGGCTAGCTGGGTGACTGGGCAAGTTACTCATCAACTCTGGGCCTCAGTTTCCTCATCTGTAAAATGGGGGTGATTGTAGCAGTGGGTGATAAGGCCTTCCCTGGCCCCTAGGGTCACCCTGCATGCTTGGCTCCGAGTTTCAGGGAGCAAGAACAAGTCTGTGGAACTGGAGGATGTGAAATTTCACCAGTGTGTGCGACTCTCTCGTTTTGACAATGATCGCACCATCTCCTTCATCCCACCTGATGGCGACTTCGAGCTTATGTCCTACCGCCTCAGCACCCAGGTGAGGCAGGGTCAAGTCTCAGGGCAGGGAGGGAGAGTTTATCCCAGAGCCTCTCAGAACCCCCCTTCCTCTGTCTGCAGGTCAAGCCACTAATCTGGATTGAATCCGTCATTGAGAAGTTCTCCCATAGCCGTGTGGAGATCATGGTCAAGGTGGGCCGGAGGAACAGTTACTCATAGTGCTTTATCTGCCCCTCCCACCGCCTCACTGATCTAACTTCATCTCCCACCTCCTTCCTGGCTTATTTCCCTCCAGCCACACTGGTCTCCTGGCTGGTTCTCAAACATGCCAGGCACCATTCTCCCCATCCCACCCCAGGGCCTTTGCACTAGCTATTCCCTATCCCTGGCTCACTCCGTCCCCTACCCACTCAGGTATCCTCATGGCTTCTTTTCTGAGAGGCTTTCCCTGATTTTCCTATTTAGAATTGTACCCCCCTAACATTCCCCACCTCCCTTCTTTGCTCTATTGTTTTCTTCTATACTTATTACTATGTTTTACTTACATATTTTACTGTCTTAAAAACATAGTATACTTATATGATTTAAAGAATAGCAATGAGGGCTGGCTGAGTGGCGTGGTGGTTAAGCGCTGGCTTGGGAAGCCCAGTGGCCCCAGTTTGGTCCCACGTATGAGGGCCAGTGACACTGCCCTCAAAAAAAAAAAAAAAAAAAAAGAATATCAATGAACCACCCAGCTTATTCGAATGTACTTGACCAGAGCCTCTGAACCCCTACATGTCCCTCCCCCAATTCCTGCTCCCCTCTTGCCCAGAGGTAGTCACGATCTTGAATTTTATGTAAGTTATTTGCTTTTCTTTATAATTTTGCCACCCACATGTGTAACAACAAATAATTTGTTTTGCCCGTTTCTGATCCTCATATCTGTGGACTCAGGCTGTATGGTTTATGTATAACTTGCTTTGTTCATGTAACATTGATTTTAAGATGAATTCTGGGAATCATAGCTTAGTGCATCCACTACTATAGCTGTAGAATATTCCACCATGGGACTCTTCTATCTCCATTCTCTTGCTTGGGTTGTTTTCAGATCTTGGCTATTCCAGTCTGCGTTGCCCTAAACAGCTCTGTGCATGTCTCCTGGTGCCCCAAGCAAGGGCTTCTCTAGAGCTTAGTTTAGTCCTCTTTTGCCAATGTGGAAACTGAGGTCCAAGGCATTAAGATGTCACTCATCTAAGAACTTGGGTCTGCCTGGCTCAAGAGTCTGTGTTGTTAGATATGACTTTATTCCCAAATCTTGTGGTCTCAGGGGAGCTGGGCTGCAGAGCAGGTGGTCACCAGGGAGGGTCTTGATGCTCTCCAATATCCCCATGTCTACATGCAGGAAAGGGGAAGAGTCTATTAAAACTAATGCCTTCCAGGAAGGATGTCCCCCACTTACCTCCATGTCTTCTGCTCCTGATTCTGCCTCTCAAATATCCCTCCTCAAATGAATAAATAATAGTAATCGTAATTCCAGCTATCACCCATGGAACACTTAGAATCCTTGTATTAAAAGCTTGTCCTGGGGCCGGCCGAGTGGCGTGGTGGTTAAGCGCTGACTTGGGAAGCCAGCAGCCCCGGTTAGATCCCACATATGAGGGCCAGTGACACTGCCCTCAAAAAAAACAAAAAACAAAAAAACAAAAAAAAGCTTGTACTGTGTCACACAGCTCTAAATATTCAGAGGTTGCCAAAAAAATGTATACACATTTTAAGAAAGGAAAAAACTATTAAAATTGTAATGCTCAATATATACAGATAATGAAAGATGAATATAAGTCACATTTGACTTCTGCAATTAACAAGAGGTGCTCAAAGTGGTGGTAACCACTTTGTATCAGTGTCCAGATACTTCTCTCTTTTTTTTTTTTAAAAGATTTTATTGGGGAATTGGGGCAGGGGAACAGCATTGGGGAATTGGCGAAGGGGAACAGACAAGTTGCTGTCTTTTTGTTCTTCAGTCTAGTTGCGGAGGATGTTGCTTCACTGGCTCATGTTGGTATCGTCATTGCACTCTTCCCGGATGAGGCAGATTGGTTGCTGGCCTCTGGACGGCCGCTCACCGCGACTATTGGCAGCTCACACTGGCTGCCAGCCACTCACTCTGGCTGCCAGCCACTCACTGTAGCCTATGGCAGCCCACTGCAGCAGGGGCTGCAGCCTACACCGTCACCTGGGCTTGCACAGCCCAGTTCCAGGTGGAGCTGTTGTTAGCTGTAGAGGGCAGTGTCACTGGCCCTCATATGTGGGATCCGAAATGGGGCTGCTGGTGTCCCAAACCAGCTCTTAACCAACGTGCCATTCGGCCGGTCCCAGATACTTCTAATTATAGTGAACTACTGCTTGAGCAATGTTGACCAAAGTGTCCATTTGTGTACATTTTTTTGGCACCCCCCAGTATATGTACTATGCCACACAACTCTAGATATATAATGTAACTTCATTTTTTTGTAAGGAGGGCATGTGATGGCTGAGGATGCAGGCTTAATTTGAATCCCTACTGTACTAGTTACCAGCTATGTGACCTGGGTAAATTGCTCTTTCTCTCTGTGCCTCAGTCTCGTCATCTGGAAATTGGACCTTAGGAATGGATCCTACTTTAAAGAATCAGTGAGAGGGCTAAGTGGTTGGCATATGGCAGGGGCTCTGTAAATGCCAGCTGTTAAATGAAAACTCTTCTGTGATGGGCTGAGAGGTATTTTGAACCAGGCAAAGGTATATGACCCTTTCTAAATGGAAGGCACCAAGGGCAGGGTCTCTGGAGTCTTTTGTGGGTGTGGACCCCGGCTTTGCTTCTTGTTGGCTGTGTGTCTCCAGGCAACTGCCTTAACTTCTCTATGTCTGTTTTCCTCTGTAAAGTGGGCAGGTGGTTCCCACTTCAGTATTGTAGATGCTCTCAATAGAGGTTAAGACCATGCATGGAAAGGGCTTGGTGAATAGTTGCAGAATTCATGAGCAATTTCTTCCTGCCGCATGCTCTCTCCACAATAGGCAAAGGGGCAGTTTAAGAAGCAGTCGGTGGCCAACGGTGTGGAGATATCTGTGCCAGTACCCAGTGATGCTGACTCCCCACGCTTCAAAACCAGCGTGGGCAGTGCCAAGTATGTGCCTGAGAAGAACATTGTGATTTGGAGTATAAAGTCTTTCCCGGTAAGCACGGGAAGGGTGGGAATCTGGGGGCACCTGCTCCAACTGCTTGAGGGCCAGACAGAGAACTAATTGGAAAGCCACATCTGCATGCACATGGTTGTCCTTGAGGGGTATTAAGCTGGATGCCAGGCCAGTGTGGTGGTTAAGCTCCCCCTCCTCAGCTCTGGAGGAAACCAGCCCTGGGTTCAAACTCCTACTCTTGCCTCTCTGAGCTCAATGGCCTTGGAAATCCCTTTCCCTCATGGAGCCTCAGTTTGTCCATCTGTGAAATAGGCACGATCATGTTACCCATGTCCTTGGGGTATTTGGCCTTCCCTGGAATCTGGGGGGTTCATCAGGGCCTTAAAAATGGGAGATGATCATTAGAAGCCCCCCACCAACCCCCTCAAGCAGGCTTTACAGTCACAAACTTTGCCTGTAAGTCTTGGCCAGGAGCCTTTACTTTCTTGTCTGTTAAATGGGTTGAGACTGAGTGTGCTTCAGGGGTTGCTGTGAGGATGGTCTGAGGTATATAGGGGCTGCTCAGTGTGTTTGATGGCCCCATGTGCCTTCAGGGGGGCAAGGAGTACCTGATGCGCGCCCACTTTGGCCTCCCCAGCGTGGAGAAAGAGGAGGAGGAAGGCCGACCCCCCATTGGGGTCAAGTTTGAGATCCCCTATTTCACCGTCTCTGGGATTCAGGTGAGGGAACAGGCAGGCTGGCTCTTCTCCTTAACCTCTGCTGGTTCCCCTCTCTCCCATCTCTTGTCTCTCAGGTCACCACTGTTCCCTGGCCTGGGTCTCCTTTTTCCCCCACTTATCACTTTGTGCCACTTTGTTCCCCACTAGCTCGTTCTCTTCAGTCCCTCTCCCACGCTCAAGCTGTTCACCATTCCCTTGGCCTGTGCCACCTTGTCTTCCCAAAACTGTACTGTGTCTATTTCCTTACACTATGCCATCTCTTTGCCACTGTCCTGGACCACCTTCCTTACCCCCACTCCCACTGCCCATGCCACATCTGTGCCCCAAGCCATGTCACGTCATTACTCCTAGCCTGTGCCATCTTATTCTCCCAAGTTGTGTCACATATATTCCTCTGGCCCAGTAAGCTGTTTCCCCCAAGCCTTGGCCACCTCCTTTCCTTTCCTTACAGGTCCGATACATGAAAATCATCGAGAAAAGTGGTTATCAGGCCCTGCCCTGGGTTCGCTACATCACCCAGAGTGGTGGTAAGACACCCCAGCTCCCTGGGACAATAGGGTCAAGAAGGGGATGGTCTTGGGGCTTTGATACATTGTTGCTCAGAGGGCTCCAAAGCTCAATAGGTCTGGCCCCAGGCCTACCCCATCTTTGTCACTATACCACCCTGGGCCTCAGTTTTCCTATTTTCAAAATGGGGGCAGTTGCCAGTTCCCGGTTTTGGATAAGGGGCTGAATATAACACTCCCATTTGCTGCCTAGAAATAAGCTTGTTGCTATAGTTACAGTCCCTATATTTGACCCCATCCTTAACTTTGTTACATCCTCACGGGGTTGGTTGATTATGTGCACTGGGACTGGGGATGGGGGCGTGGACTGTCCCTCTGTTCCCTTTCTCCAGTTCTAAATCAGTCCCTGCCCATTGTTTACTTGCAGATTATCAACTCCGTACCAGCTAGAAGGGAGAAGAGGTGGGGGCTTGAACATGGGCCTCCCTCCCTTAGTCCTTGTCTGCAGACTTTAGAAGGAGGGAGGGAATGTGGGGAGTGTGTGTGTGTGTGAGCAGGCCCATTGGCTTAGCAGTTTTTGGCTTCCCGTTCCCAGCACCTGGCCCCCTCCCCTCCTTGTCCTCTACCCATAGGCTGGGAATGATGGTCTCCCTGCTTCCCTCTGCCTTGGGAGTCTGCACTTTTATATGCAGAAAGAAAGGAGGGGCTTGAAGGCCCCTCATGAGTGCCTTCTTGCAGTGATCTGCCTTAGAGGGTATTGGAACCCCTTTTCCTTCACAGCTGCTGAGCTGAGAGGCCCCCCTGGCCTACTCCTCTACATTTTAGGATGGCATTAAAAAGATGAATTTTGCCGCTGTGTACATGCTTCTTGGCTGGGGACTGGGAATGCTAGGGGCGTCCCTGAATTGCTGGGATGGGAGTGGGCAACAAATCCATTCCTCAGCCCTGGTCATAGCTCATCTGGTCTAACCCAGCGGCCTTCACCTCTGTCCCCAGGCTCCAGACTTCCCTCTCCCACCAGTCAGTTCCCCGCCTAGCCGCCAGAGGGCACCGGTTAACTTCTAACTCAGATCCTGGCTCCTCTGCTCAAAACCCTCCCGCAGTTCCCATCTTGTTAAAAGTCAAGTTGTCACTGCTGCCCACAAGCCTGATCCGCAGTACCCCTCCCGCCACCTACCTGCCCTCACCGCCTCCTCCTCTATACTTCGTTCTTCCTGGACACACCAAGCACGCTGTCACCTCAGGGCCTTTGCATCTGTAGTGCCCTCCACCTGGCATGCTTTTCCTTAGATACCCACATGGTTCCTTTCCGTACCTTCAGATCTCAAATCAATGTCACCAACTCAGGGTGGCCCTCCCTAACCGCTCTACTTCAATGGCCTTCCTTTCCCAAGGGACTGTCACTTGCCCCGTTTTATCAGCTCCTTAGTGTTTACCACGCTGAAAAGATTTAATTATTGTCTTCTCCTACCCTAAACGGTAGACGTCCAGTAGCAGGTGCTGCCCAGCTCGCTTTCCAGTTGGGCGCCTAGCACACAGCAAATATTTGAATGAAGGCTTCTGTAAGATCCACCTCCCAGGCTCAACCACATGGCAGCTGCAGCATGAACCTTGCTTCTCGCCCTTAAACTTGTTATGCCAGGGCTGGCTCAGTCTGAGCCAGATCATGTTTCTTTTCTTCACTCACCCTCATTTCCCCGTTTTATTTTCTTCACGGTGTTTAACGGTATCTTAAGTTATTTAGGTGCTATTTTGGGCTCGCCAGCGCCGGGAACGGTTCCTGCACACGGTGTGTGAATGAAAGAAAAAACACTCCGTGCTTCGTAAGGGCGAATAAATGCTTATCGCCGAGTGAATGGTGGAACCTTGTACTGGGCTGCCCCACTCTTGCCTGCCTTTCCCTCGGAGGTGCCGAGGTCCTGGAGCAGCCCGCTCTACCATTCCCCTGACCTTTCTCCCCTGGGTCGGTTAAACCGGTCCTCTTTCCCGCCCGCTAGGCGCGTTTGAAAAACCGAAAACCCCGCGGTTGCCCGCGGGCTACCGGTCGTCGCGGCTCGGCCAATCAGGAGCGGAACCGCCCACGTCGGAGCGCAAAACCTGCTCAGCAACGAGTAGCCATTGGCTACGCTGGATGTGGGCGGTGAGCCGCAAGGTCGCGCGCCGGGCAACGCGACTGGGCTACAATGTAGCGAGTTCATAAGAAAACAAATCCGTGGCGTTAGGGGTGGGGCCTCGATCGCGCTGGCTCCGCCCTCTGGCGGTCGGCTAGGCGGCCGCATCCGCCGTACTAGCTCAGAAGAGACCCCGCCCGTCGAGGAGGAGGGAGGGTGAGTTGAGGGGAGACCCAGCCCCTAAGGGGCGGGCTTCGGGTTGGGCCCTGCGGGCCGTGGAGGGTTGGACCCGGCTCCCAGCCGCTCGGGACCCGCGGGCTGACCGAGGGGAGGAGCCCGCCGGGAGGGCAGGGGTCGCTCCAGAGCCTCGGACTGGCAAGCCGGGCCGGGAGCCTGGCTCAGGCCGGGCGCGCCGCGAGAAGGTTGTTCTGGCCAGCATTCGTGGTCTCCCCCATACTGACCTCGTCGGGGTGGGGCGGGGGCTTCGCAGACCGCCAGTGTCGACATGCTGCTGGAGGAGGTCCGCGCCGGCGACCTGCTGAGCGGGGCCGCGGCCCGGGGCGACGTGCAGGAGGTGCGCCGCCTTCTGTACCGCGAGCTAGTGCACCCCGACGTCCTGAACCGCTTCGGCAAGACGGCACTGCAGGTGAGGCCGGGCCAGCCGGCAGCGAGGACTGGAATCCCAGACTCCTAACCCCTCATCTCCTGGCCCCAGGGGTGGTCAACTGGGATCCGGTCCTCCATCTCTGAGCTGATTTTCCTCCCTGATGTCCCCTTTCGTAGGTGGGTGGTGGATGGCATTACGATGGGGGAGGGGAAGTCTTTCCATCTCTGGAGTATTCCTTGTTCTCTGGACGTGGGGGGAATCAGTTTCCCTGGGGAGGTTCTTATTCCATGAGTGAGGGTTCAGCTTCTTCGGATCCCGGTTTCATGGGACAGCTCTGGTTTCTTTGGGCTTTTATGGGGGGAATCTGGGATTGAAGAAGGGATTCTCTGAGAGTTACCCAGTTTCTTTGGGAGGGGGGTGTGTAAATCTCCATTCCTGTTTTATTTTTTTCCCCCCCAGAATTCTGTTATATTATGTGAGGTTCCAATGGAGGAACAGTTACAGATTGCATGGTAGTCCCTATTCCCTGGGAGTCATTTTACATGGGAACCCCATTTCTTGTGGGATCAGATACTCTGGGGTGCATTCTGATTACATGGGAGGGACTATTCCTTTGAGAAGGAGTTTCCAATTCCCTGGGCATCTCCTTTCCCTTCAGGGGGCTGTCAAGTTCTTTGGGGAAACAGTTCTCATTCTATGAGGCCAGTTTCCTGGAGGGGGGGGTTATATTTCCTGGTAATTTCCCTTATCTGAGGGGGTTTCTCTGGTTCTTTAGGGGAGGGTCTAAGGTTCCTTGTAAATTCTCATAGGGGCTGTTCCCTAGAGATGTGTCTTTAGGGGAGTGACCAGTTTTTTTTGGGTCCCTATTCCTAAGAGACCTTGTTCTCTGGGGTCTCAAACAAGTGTCCTGAAGGGCTTGTGTTCACTGGGTTTTCCTTATTCTTCAGAGGACCTCTTCTCTGCTGTTCCCTATTTCTTTTCTTTTCTTTTCTTTTTTTTTTTTTTTTGAGGGCAGTGTCACTGGCCCTCATACGTGGGACCCGAACCGGGGCCGCTGGCTTCCCAAGCCAGGGCTTAACCACCGCACCACTCGGCCTGCCCTGTTCCCTATTTCTGAATGACTCCTCTCTCCAGTGACCTGTTTTCCTGGAACCCCTCCCTTGAGGACCCCCTACACTCTACCCTCACACAGGTCATGATGTTCGGTAGCCCCACCATTGCCCTGGAGCTTCTGAAGCAAGGTGCCAGCCCGAATGTCCAGGACGCCTCCGGTACCACTCCAGCCCATGATGCAGCCCGCACTGGATTCCTTGACACCCTGAAGGTTTTGGTAGAGCATGGCGCTGATGTCAACGCACCTGATGACACTGGGGCACTCCCCATCCATCTGGCAGTGCTAGAGGGCCATAGAGCTGTGGTCAGCTTCCTAGCTGCTGAGTCTGATCTCCATCATAAGGATGCAAGGGGGCTCACACCCCTTGAGCTGGCAAGGAGAAGAGGGGCTCAGGATCTCATGGACATACTGCAGGGACACATGCTGACACCGCTGTGACCTGGGGCCACCCACTCCAGCAACAGGACCCAGCTGGGTTCCATGTCAGAAAAGGAGGAGAGAAACACTTTCTCTTCTCGCTCCTCCTGCCCACCGCCAAAGGTGGAGGGGCACCAGTTTGTGGCTTGTTGGTGTTGATTTCGGGGGGGGGGTTGTTTACGGGGGCATTTCTCATTTGTTTTTGTCACCCCTTTTGGTGTGTTGGGCAGAGAAGGGCTCCTGCAGGCAACAGCCACCTAAACGGTTCAGTTTCCTTCAAGTCCCATACTTCTGGGGCTGCAGATGAGTCCCAAGGGCAGAGCGTTTAAAGCTTCAGCCCCAGAGTGAGGTCATCGCTTCCAGGGCTCCTGGAACCTGGCAAATTTGGCTGGGTACCCAGAGAGAGACCTCAAGCGTGCACACTGCTTTCAAGCATGGGGGGAGGGGGAAGTTTCAAATGAGTAAAAGGGTAGTATGAGTTCATATTTTGTTGGAAACTTGTTTTCCAGCCTCTTGTACAATGTTAAGAAAAGATTCTATTTATTAAGCTTTATGGAAAAAAGTTGTGTGTGATAATTTAATGCTTTTACCCATTAAATTAAGACTTGTGCATGATCACAGCGTTGGTGTCTTCTGAATTTTGAATCTGTGATGGAGAGTCGCACGTCCCGGATGTTCATGGGGGTGGTGGGCACGGGCGTCGCGGATCGCGGATGCTTCGGGAAAGGGGGCAGAGGGATATTTCTCAGGGCGCCACGGGGGAGTGAGCTAGGTGGGGCAGCGGTTTGCGCTGTCGGAACGGAAGGGAGGCAGGAAACCACGAGTGGAGAAAGAGCCCCCAGCTGTCAGCTGGGTGCCGGAGCTCCGGGGGTTGGGTGGGCTGGGCGGTGCCAGCAACCTTCTCCATAGAGGCGTAATCCATGGGCGGGGACTGCGGCCAAGGGGCGTAAGGGATCCCGGAAAAACCAGGGTTGGGTAGGTACTGCCCGCGAGTCTCCGCCCTCTTTAAAGCTGGCGTTGGGCGGTGCCTGGAGCAGCCCTGCCTCCTTGTGGGGGCGCTGCTCGCGGTACGCGTGCGCAGTGAGCCGCAGAGCCGCCATGCCGGAGTCGCGCGGGTCGTCACCCTTGCGGGTGAACGCAGCGTTTGCTGCGCGGTACGGCCGCTACCGGGAACGCGAGGAGCTGCAGCGGTGTGAGTGCAGGGCGCAGGCGCGCCTAGCAGCGGCGCTGCAGGGTCGTCGGGAAGTGGGGGCTGATCTGGTCTCCCCAGGCTGACCTGGTGTGGGGGGGGGCCCCCATCTTTTCCCCGCAGTGAAAGATCGCTACCGAGACCGAGACAGTGGCGACGACTCCAGCTCCGAGTCAGACTCCAGCGACGGGCGCGTTGTGAGCATCCTCATCCCGGTGCCGGACGTGCGGGAGGCATTCAAGCCCTCCACCGCATCCTGACTCCTACTACAGAGGCCGGCTAACCCCCAACTCCATCGCTCCCTACAGGAGCGTCCACCTCCCGCCCCCAATGCCACAAGGGAACGGGACTCTCCCGGTCCCTAGGGGTTTGCCAAAGCCCCCTCATCCCCTTCCCCCGCCAGGGATCCATCTGCCCATCCTGATGTATTTTGTATGGTCCCTTTGTTCCCCATTTACTCTTCCAAGAATCTAACCATTTCTGTGATCTACTCTGTCCTGGAAGTGATACATCTCTGCCACATGGAGAATTCAGCTGCTCCTCAGTTACTTTTTCCCACCTCACTGTGCAGCCAAGCCCCTCCTGTTGTTCACCATGTGCTGTCTCTGCCCACCTTCCCTATATCAATGAGAGTACCCTTCCTTTGCTCTACTACTTTCCTGTATCTCTTATCCTGTACTTGTGTGTGGGCTGTGCTCCCTTCATCCACTGTTTTCACCTGGCCACACCTGCTTCTCCCCAGCGGCATCCCCCTTCCTCCTAATGTGTGCCCCTCCCACCACCCTGATTCAAACACCCTCTCAGCCCACCTGCCCCAGTTGCTTACTGAAGTCTGTCTCCAATCGTTTTTCTTCCCTAGGAATTTGACCCCCAACAGGAGCGTGACTTTTACAGGACTCTCTCCTTGTTGAAGAAAAAGGACCCCCGCATTTATCAGAAAGATGCCACTTTCTACCAGAGAACAGGTCTGAGGCTGCTTCTCCCCAAGGCCCAGGGTCCTCATTGCCTTATCATTTGTTGTGATGATTTAATGAATCATTGTATGTCAAAAGTGCTTGGCAGAGTGTCTTAGATTATTACCAGTTGATGTTAATAACGACTGTGTGCTTGGTACTGTTCAGAGCATGAGTTACTCACTAAATGATCACTGCCAAGTACTTAACTGCCAGGTGGTAGCTAGTGTGATACCTGTTGTACAGCTGGGAACTGGTGGCTTGGGGATTTGAAGCCTCCATCTGACCTGGCCCCGCCCAGTAGGATTCTCTGCCTGGGAAGGAAGGGGGTCGTAGGTTGTGGGTGATGGCAGGTGTCTCCTGGTGGCCCCGCAGCAACATCCTCAGATAGCGAGGGGGAGCCTACAGCCAAGAAGCAAAAGAAGATGCCACCCATGTACCTGAAGGACTACGAGAGGAAGGTTATCTTGGAGAAAAAAGGGTGAGGAGAAAGCCTGACACATACCACTCCCTGTCCTACCTTCCCAAAGCAGGCAAACACTTGGGGGTCGTAGGGGCAGGGGTGGGAAGAAGCCAGTGACTCACCAGAATTGAGCAAACCCCAGATAACAGGCTCCTTGGTGACTGCCTTTATTGCATTGGCTCCCCGACCTGCTGCTCATAACTGTCCTTCACCCCACTGGGACAGACAGGCTGTGGAGAGTCTGTTTTGAAGCCCCACCCTTCCTTGCACAGCAAATATGTCGACGAAGAGAATTCAGATGGGGAGACCTCCAATCAGAGACTCCAGGTGGGTGGGGCAGAGGCCGGGTGGTGGGCTGAGGGACCTGAGGCTGGGCCTGAGGCTCACAGCACGCTCTCTGCAGCAGTTCTCGAAAAGTTACGTGGAAGAACAGCAACAGCTCAAGGAAAGGTGAGCTGGGTGGTGAGTGGCCAAATGGATAGGAGTTGACCCTCTGGGGTTGGAGAGTCCTGGGTTCAAATCCTGCTCTGCCTGTCACTTAATTTGTGTGTCCTTGGGCATGCTACTTGTTATCTCCATGCCTCAGTTTCCTGATCTGTTAAATGGGGTTGATAAGGCTCTCTATGTCTCAGTACTATTCTGAGCTTGTCGAGGAGAGCTCAGGGCTTAGTAAATGGGTTTAATCTTGTGGCAATGGGCAGGGGCCAGCCTGCCTATCCTGAGTCTTGTTCTCTTGCATGGGCAGCTTCCGGGCATTCATGGAAGACAGTGAGGATGAGAACAGTGCTGGGGAAGGTGGCTCTGGGTTGCTGCAGAAACGTGCTAAAACCAAGGAGGAGAAGGTGGGTGCTGGGACTCTACTAGACCCGGGCTTGTGGCAGGGAGCTGGGGCTCCTGCAGACCCTGAATTCTGGCCTTCCCCCAGGCCCAGGAGGATGCTGACTATGTCAAATGGTTGAAGGGGCAGAAGGAGATTCAGAACCTTGAGATCCTGAGAGAGCTGGTGAGTTTCCACGCATAGTTGCTGACGGACTGTACTGCCTTTCCCGCCTCCATCCAGTCTTTTTCCAGAAACCAAACCTTGAAGGGGTAGCTAAGAGCACATACTCTGAAGATAAGGTGTGTCTGTCTCTGGACCTCAGTTTCTAAATCTATGAAATGGGGATACTGCCTCCCAGCTACTTCACAGGCTGGCTGTGAAGTTTGTCACTTGAATCCACTTGGTGTCCATGTCTGCCTGCCTTCCCTGTCTCCAAGTCTGTAACGTGGATCCTGTCACCCCTTCACTCCCAGACTCATCTCAAGGAATATTGGAACAACCCAGAATTGGATGAAGGGGAGCAGTTCCTACGGGATTATATCCTCAACAAACGCTACGAGGAGGAGGAAGAAGATGAGGAAGAGGAGGAGGAGGAGGAGGAGGAAGGGTGAGTAGCCATGTTACCCCCAGGGGCCTGGAGCCAATGCTGGCCAGAAAGCAAAGGGTACAGGTGTTTACTTTTTTCACACAGATGGTAACAGACGTCATCTGTGAAGAAGAGCCGCAGAGTGTGGGCTCTTGGAGCCAGGTGGCACTAGTTCAAATCCTGACCTGCTGTTAGACTTCTGTGCCTCTATTTCCCCATCTGTACAATGGGGGTAATGGTGGTACTATACTGCAGAGTTCTTGAGAGGATTAAATTAGTTAATTCAACTGGTACACAGGAGCTCGGCTCACCCCAGCCCCGTCTCACTCATTTCATCCCTCAGAGTCCCAGGTCCCCCAGTCCAGCTGACTGTGGATGATTCCTCAGATGAGGGGGAGCTATTTCTGAAGAAGCAGGAGGACTTCGAGCACAAATACAACTTCCGCTTTGAGGAGCCGGACTCGGCTTTGGTGGGTAGCCGGGGCTGGGGTTTGGGAGGAGTGGTCCTATGGAGCCCAAGCTGGGGGATCTCAGAATCTGTTGCCCACAGGTCAAGACCTACCCTCGGAGCATCACTTCCTCCGTGCGCCGTAAGGATGAGCGCAGGAAGGAGAGGAGGGAGGAGACTCGGGAGCGAAAGAGGAGGGTGAGTGTGGGGGGGGCGGGTTCAGGTTGGCCCCCTAGCCTGCAGGGAGAGCCCATAACCTCCCTCTCCCCACCCCCTGGCCTGTCACCCACAGGAGAAAGCAAAAAAGCAGGAGGAGCTCAAGCAGCTGAAAAACCTGAAGAGGAAGGAGATTCTGGCCAAGCTGGAGAAGCTGCGGCAGGTTACGGGCAACAAAACGCTGGGCTTTGAGGAGCGGGATCTCGAGGATGACTTCGACCCCATCCAGCATGACCAACTTATGCAGGTATGGCCCCTACACCCTGGTCCGGTCAGGGTGGAGCTCAGTGCTCAGGAGCGTGGCTCTGGAATTAGTGGCCGTTTTCTGGCTGTGTGGTCTCAAAAAAGTGATTGGACCTCTGAACCTTTGTCAAGTAGTCTCACCATAGCATCTGTCTCAGAAGTATTGTAAGGATAGCTAGAGAGGAATACATATAAAAGTTTAGTTGGTAAGTGCTCAAGGAACAGTGGGTCACTGTATTTCCTTTAAACTCATTCATTATGCCTTTAATGTCTTTTGTTGTATTTGTGGGAACATAGCATCAGGCCATAGAAACAGATGATGAAATAAGGGCTGTGTGTGGGAAAGAGTGGCACTGTTGGAACCCCAGAGAGGCCCCTGACCATGTCTGGGAGGTCAGGGAAGGGGACTGAGGATGTATAGGTGGGCCAGGTGAAAACTGGAGTATGTGTGGGGGTGCTGTGTGATCAGAGTTTAGTCTTCACTTTCTAGAAGTTCTCAGTCCTGAGCTTAAGTTTCTTTGTTTTTAAAGATTTTATTGGGGAATTGGGGGAGGGGAACAGTGTTGGGGAATTGGGGAAGGGGACCAGCCAAGTTGTTGTTCTTCAGTCTTCGTTGTGCAGTGCATCAGTCACCATCTGGCTTCCCGTTGGCAGTACGTGGCTTCTAAGTTCAAGATGCTGTGTTCAATCTTAGTTGCAGGTGGTCGTAGCCACCATCCCATGAGGGAGTCGAACTAGCAGCCTTGTTAAGAGCGGATGCTCTATGCACTCAGCCATCGGGGCGGCAGCTCGGTTCAAGGTGCCAAGCTCAGTCTTAGTTGTGGGTAGGCGTAGCCCACCATTGAACAGGCAATCTTGTTGTTACACTAGCTGAGCCATCCTGCCACCTGTTGGCAGGTCAACCACAGCTCAGCTCAGGCGCAGCATCACTGGACCACGTGGGAATTGAACCGGCAGCCCTGTTGCTCAGAGCTCGCGCTCTAAGCCAACTCTTAACCAATTGAGCCACTCAGCCTGCCCCTGAGCTTCAGTTTCTTAATAGGATAGAGGTAGTTTTTGTGTCGGAGTGCTTATACACATGCAGTGAGATGCAGCCAGCATTGGGCATATAGTAGGTGCTCAATAAGTGACTTAGTTAGTAATATCTGCCTTTGCTAGATCCCACTGGGCATTGGGGTTCCAGTAAAGGCCCAATACAGTGTCAGCCCTGTTGGAGCTCATGGAGTGGCAAGAACCAGGCTAACGTTCATTGATTACCTACTGTATGCCAAGCACCAGGCAGCATAGCAGTCCCTGCCTTCTCAAAGCCCTCAGTCTAGTGGCAGGCATTTAACGGTATAGTTACAACCTTCAGGGTTCTTAGCAGTGATGGGGACATGCAGGGGTCTTAGAGGCATCCCCTTGCCAGCTCTGTCAGGCCCACATCAGGAGCTGGGTCCTGAGAGGGTGCTGGGAAGCCATGTATGATGCAGAGTAAAGCTGTCTGAGAGGAGTATGCCCTGTTACCCTCTTGGTCCCTGGCCTTGCAGAAATGTTTCGGGGATGAGTATTATAGCACCATGGAGGAGGAGAAGCCGCAATTTGAGGAAGAAGAAGGGCTTGAAGGTGAGTTCACTGGGCTAGGTTGAGAGTGCTGAGCCTAAAGCCTGAGATCCCACTCTGAACCTCCAGAGCCCACCCCTCCCTATTTGTCTTTGGAACCAGATGACTGGAACTGGGATGCATGGGCTGGGCTGGAGCAGGGTAGAGATTGGAGTCAGCAGGAACTGCACTGTGAGGACCCAGACTTCAACGTAGGCCATGGGCATGGGGGTGACGGGGGCTTTAGAGGGTCTCAGGGGCCCCCCAAAGGCTGGCCTGACCTGCATGCCCCGGCAGATGGATGCTGACTATGACCCCAGCCAGCCGCGGAAGAAACAGCGTGAGGCCCCCTCTACAGGCAAGAAACGCAAGTTGCGTTTTGCTACTGTTGTGAGGCACAAAAAGCCAGTGTTCAACCCTGGTAAGGCTCCCAGTGGGCAGGCGGTGGGCGGGCAGGGGCTCCACAGGGCCTGGCATACCCCAGCAGCCCAGTTCTCCCCAAGCAGAGGACAAGACATTTGAGGAGTACCTGGATGAGTATTACCAGCTGGACTATGAGGACATCGTCGACGACCTGCCCTGTCGCTTCAAGTACCGCACCGTGGTGCCCTGCGACTTTGGGCTCAGCACTGAGGAGGTAGGGCCCACAGAGGGCGCGCGACACTATGGGACACCTAGTAGGGAAGAGGGAGCGCAAGCCAGCAGGTGCTGCCACACCACCTGTTCCTCATCTTGAAAATGACAAGAATAATAGTGCTAATGACAGTACAAAAAATATTTCCTGTCTGAAAGGGTTTCTGTGAGATGGGGGGCTTCAAACAGCCCCTTATAAATTTCACAGTTGATCCTTGAACAACATGGGGGTTTGGGGTGCAGACCCCTAACCAGTTGAAAATCCATAACTTTTTTTTTAAAAGATTTTATTGGGGAATTGGGGAGGGGAACAGTGTTGGGGAATCAGGGAAGGGGAACAGACAAGTTGCTGTCCTTTAGTTCTTCAGTCTAGTTGTGGAGGACGTTGCTTCTCTCGCCCATGTTGGTATTATCAGTGCACTCTTTCCAGGTGAGGCAGTTGCTCACTGGCCACTGGACGGTCATTCATGCCAGCTGCCAGCCACTCACAGTAGCTTATGGCAGCCCACGGCAGCCTACACCATCACTGGCGACTCACAGCAGCCCAGCTCCAGGTCGAGCTGTTCACCATCTTAGCTGTAGAGGGCACAGAGTCTCTGGCCCTCATGTGGGATCTGAACCGGGGCCCTGCTGCTCAGAGCTGGCATCCCAAGCCTACTCTCAACCAATGTGCTACTCGGCTGGCCCTCCATGTATAACTTTATTTTTTTTTTAAGAAGGCAGTGTCACTGGCCCTCACATGTGGGATCTGAACCGGGGCCGCTGGCGCCCCAAGCCACTCAGCCGGCCCCATGTATAACTTTTGAGGGCAGTGACACTGGCCCTCATATGTGGGACCTGAACCGGGTCTGCTGGCTTCCCAAACCAGCGCTCAACCACCGCGCCACTCAGCCGGCCCCAGTATAACTTTTGATTCTCCAAAAACTCAACTATAGTTGGCCCTTCATATCTGTGGGTTTGACATCTGTGGATTCAACCTCTGAGAAAGCTGACTGTACTAATAGCCTACTTTTTTTTTTTTTCTCTAAGAGGGCAGTGTCACTGGCCCTCATTTGTGGGATCTGGCTCCTAACCACCATGCCACTTGGCCGGCCCCTAATAGCCTACTTTTGAGCAGAAGCCGTATTGATACCATGAACAATTGTTTAACACATATTTTATCTATGTGTTAGATACTGTATTCTTGCAATAAAGCAAACTAGAGAAAAGAAAATGTTAAAACAAGGAAGAAAACATACATTTACTATATTTATTGACAAAGATCCATTGACAAAGATATAAGTGGACTCGTGTGGTTCGAACCCATGTTGTTCAGGGGTCAGCTGCCTTTAATTCTGTTACTACCGTGTTTCCCTAAAAATAAGACCTAGCTGTAGAAGAAGCCCTAGCATGATTCCTCCAGGATATAGAGGGCACGCACCCCTCACATGAGGGTTTTATGACCTGTTTCAGGGAAAAGGGTGCCTTTTCCACAAACTCCTTCAGATTAAAATATTCAGTATGCCAAGGTGCCATATTTTGGCACCTAAAATCATGTGAGGGCTTATTTTCCAGCAAGTCTTATTTTTGGGGAAACGGTATATATCTGCAGCAGGGTGGCCATTAAGACTAGGTGGGCCCTGGAACCACATGGCTTTGGTTCAAATCCTAGCTTAGCCATTCATCAGCTGTGAGACACTGGGCATGTGACTTTAGGCTAGTGCCTCAGTTTACCCATCTAAAAAACAGACCTAATAACAGCCCCCACGTCATGGCTTTCGAACTGAAATGAAACGAATGTGTGGCTCTTTGAACAGCACTTGTCCCTTAGCCATGATGGCTGTGGGTGCTTGATTATTCATGGGCAGTAATAATAGCTGATATTTATTGAGCTCATACCACCTATATTCACTCAGTCTTACTGATGACTTTCCAGTAGGTTCTGAGGGGATGCCCACCTCATAAATGAAACTGAGGCCTGAAGCCAGGAGCCTGGAGGTTGGGGAATGTGGGCCTCATCTATAATTAGCAAATCTGGGGATGTGCACAGAGACCCCTGCTCTGAGGCTGCTGGGACCATGGTGAATGAGGGCTCCAGGGTCCCAGGCCCAAATTGGAATCTGTAGTCAGCTACTTCCTGGCTGTGTGACTTGGGGCATAACCCTTTTCTGAGCTTGTTTCCCCATCTTATGTCCTCCACAAAAAACATAGATTGCCCTCCACAGAAATCAGTTCTCTCCCAGCGTCATGACATCCTTGCCAGGTGGTACTAGCATTACCTGCTTTGAGTGATGAGGTGACTGAGACTTAGAGTCAGCGCAGCATACACACCCCAACCCCTCTCTGGGGCTCATGCACCCCTTTCTCATTCCATGCAGATCCTTGCTGCTGACGACAAGGAGCTGAACCGGTGGTGCTCCCTGAAGAAGACCTGCATGTACAGGTGATGGGGTGGGGCTGGGCCAGGTATTCAGGAGGAGTGGTGGGTAAGGCATGCATGGTCACCTCCCAGAGCACCCAATGACAGGTATGTCCACCGGGCACCTGCAGGTCGGAGCAGGAGGAGCAGCAGGACAAGAGGGCATACAGCCAGAAGGCCCAGAACTCATGGAAAAAGAGGCAGATCTTCAAGTCGCTCTGCCCAGAGTGAGTGTTGCTGGCTGGGGGAGGGTGGGCTGGGGAGCCCGCCAGGCCCAGAGGGGTTTTCATGTCGCTCTGGCAGCCATTTGTTGCATGACCTTGGGGATATGCCCTCCCCTGAGACCTGGATTCAAATCCTGGCTGGGCTATAACTGTGTGACCTTGGGCGTCACTTCCCCTCTATGGCGTTTCCTCGTTTATAAAACAGGGAATAAAGATGGCTCATTTCTTGTTGGTTTTTTTGAGGATTAAGTAAATCCGTGAAAAATGCTTAAAACATAGTAAATGCCAAACAGGTTTTAGCTACTGTTATATGTTATTTCCTGGTCTATATATAAAGTAGAGGTGATAGTAGTTCACAGAGTTGGTTTTAAGCTAAAATGAGTTAATTTGTGTGACTAGCTTAGTGTAGGCCTGGGTTCAAATACCAGAATTATCAGCAATACAGTCCAGCGTCAGGGTTCAGTAGAAAAACCCTGGTTTTGGTTTCAGACACAGGTTTGAATTTGTGGCAGGCCCTTGAATTGCTGCATTGCCATCTCTCTGTTCCTCTCCTTTCCTCATCTGTAAATGTGTGCCCAGGATCGGGCCTAATCGTGCTTAGCTTGAGCCCCAACTTTCCTCTCCCAGGACAGAGACACCCACGGAAGCCACAGGGAAGCCACAGAGAGACAAAGCCAGCCCGCAGGGACAGCTGCTGGCACCTGATGGGGACTGCAGGAAGGGGCCCCGGCCTGAGAGCCCCCCAGCAAAGGAAGAGGCTGCCCCTGGGTCACCCACTGAGAAGCCAGTCCCCCAGAGGCGGAGGAGGGGCAAGAAGGCTCGTCTCCTAGGCCCCACAGTGACGCTTGGTGGACAAGAGTTCAGCCGTCAGAGACTGCAGGCCTTTGGCCTTAATCCAAAACGTCTGCACTTCCGCCGGCTGGGCCGGCAACGGAGAAAGCAACAGGGGCTCCAGAGTGGCCCCTGAGCTTGAAGGAGCAGGCAGGGGCCCTCAGACTCCTTCCCTCCAATTAAGCCCCCAAATGCATCGCCCTCTTGTTGACTGTACAGACCCGCATGTCTATCTGTGGGCAAGGGAGAATTCCCATCTTACAGATATGGAAGCTGAGGCTCATTTAACAAGCTCCCTAGGCGACTTGGAAATCTCACCTTGAGACACCCTGTGCCCCATATCTTAAATGCTGGGTCCAGCCATAGCTAAGGTCAAGTCAAATGGCTTTATTAGCCCCCAGCAGCCACAATTCCTCCATGGTCACCAGCCCTTGGCAGGACAGGGGCTTCAAGACCAGTGACAGCATGGGCATTCCAGTGCAAACTACAGTACTTGAGTCAGGCCCTGAGTGATTGCCCAGGAGCTAGCCCTCCCTCTTTCCTGTGAGGAGGGCCCAGCTGGTGGGAGGCAGGCCCACAGGCTCTGTCCCTGGCTGAATGGCCCAGCCTGGAGGTTTCCAGTGCTGGTCTCAGTTGCTCTTATCAAGGTGGTGAGAAGGGGAAAGTCCCATCACCACCAGAGTTCAACAAGCTCCCACACCCAGTGTGACATAAATAAAAAAATAAATAGTGTCTATTCCATCTTCTCTCCCATCCCATCCCTTTATAAAAACACAAAGTCCTCTGAGCTTGGCCGCTTAGCCTTGAGGAGCTGCCCAGTTCGAGAATGCTGCAAAGCTGGTTGGGAGAGCTGGGAACAGAGGTTATCCAGGCTGTGGTCCTGAGCATGGCCCTCAGCCAGGGTGAACATGGGGTACCGCTCTGTAGCCGAGGAGGAACTGAGGACCTGGTGGGAGGAGAGAGAACAGCTCAAAAGTAGTAGCCTTGTTACTTATCCTGCATAGCTATTCTAACAGGTATATTTAACAGGTGCTGCCTGAACTCAGCTCCCATCCCTCTAGCGCTGGCCTTGGCATACTTTTGAGACAAAAGAGCTGCCAGGAGTTAGCAAACTGTGGCTCAAGTAAAGTTGAAAATGAAAATAAAACTATCATAGTTTCATTTATAAAATTTTTAAAGCATATTATTCAAGTAATGGTGATTATGTGAAAATATATTAATGGCTCTCAATTTTCAAATTGTTGTGAGGGACAGGATTGGCTCTTCCAGGGGTCGGCAAACGAGATGGAACGTACCCAAAGAGCTGCATGTGGCTCGTGAGCCGCAGTTTGCCGATCTCTGCTCTAGGGGACAGTGACTGGTTCAGTGATAAGCATGTGACCAGCCAATGAAAGGAGGCCCTGGAAGTTGTGCTGTGAAAGTGGGGCTCCCTTTTCCCTGAACTGGGAAGTAGGTGCCGACTCTTGCCACCATAAGGTTACAGCCCTGATGGGGCAGTAGAGCCAAGAGACAGGGAGAGGTCCTGCCACTTGAACTGAGTGCAGCTGTCCCCCAAGGCAGTAGTGCCCCTGACTTTTCATATTCCCCTTTTTCTGAGTCTATTCAGAGCTAGGCTTTTGTAGCTTTGTAGGTAGGATGACAATCTTTTTTTTTTTTTGAGGGCAGTGTCACTGGCCCTCATATGTGGGACCCGAACCGCGGCTGCTGGCTTCCAAAGCCAGGGCTTAACCACCGCGCCACTCGGCTGGCCTAGGATGACAATCTTGATAACAGCCTAGAAAGCAGCCTGTCCAGGTGTGCTGACCTTAGGGCTCTATTCCTCTCCCACCCCACCCCTGCCCCTTCCCACCCTCCACCACTCCTCTTGCTCACCCTGGTCAGCTCTGAGCACAGTGTCTCAAACTCCTTCCTGTCTCCAGCATAGAACCCCACAGTACAGCTTGGGTCCATCTTAGCGAAGGCCATCTTGCGGGGTGAGGTGCAATGGAAGGACTGGGGCAGACAAATGAGGGAAGCTCAGGGGGCCCCAGCTCCCTCCACATGCCCCCAACCCCACCCAGGGGTCCCAGCTCACCTCCAAGGGAAAGTCAGCCTGGCTGACATCCACAGTGGGCTGGCAGTAGTGGGGATCCAGGTAGAGCAGGAAGTCATCTGCAGGGAAGGAGGCGTGAGCAGGGCTGGGGAAGGTTAGGTAGGGTGGGATGGAGCTGGATGGGGTAGGCCTACCTTGGTAGCCGATGAAGTACAGTGAGTGCCGCGGCTTGCCCCCCATGATGCCCAAGCACAGCTCTGAACGTAGGAGCTCCTGTAGGGAGGCAAGTGGGCAAAGACGAGAACTCGGCAGGTGCTGTCAGGCAGTCATTAAACAAACGCTTAGCAAATGCCCAACATGTGCAAGACCAGGCCTGTGCTGGGCCCTGGGGGCAGCAGTGATCAAGACAGACAAAGCCACTGCCTTATGGAACTGATGTGTAGGAGATAACAAGGAGATAAACAAGGAACAAGATACGTGAGTTATGTGTCAGAAGGTGATAACACTGGGAAAAGAATAAAGGAGGACAAGGAGCTTTGCAATTATAAATAGGGGAGTCAAGAAAGGCCTCACTGGGAAGTGATATTTCAGCAAAGATGGGGAGTTAAGAGTGCATCTTGGGGACTGGCCAGGTGGTGCAGTTGGTTAGAGCACGCGAGCTCTGAGCAACAGGGTCACCAGTTCGATTCCCTCATGGGTCAGTGAGCTGTGCCCAAGCTGAGCTGCCATCGGGTGGCAAGATGGCTCAGCTGGTGAGAGCTCATGCTCTTAACAGCAAGGTTGCCGGGTTCAACTCCTGCATGGGATGGTGGGCTGCACCCAACCCCTTGCCCCACAACTAGATTAAAAGCAGCGACTGGACTTGGAGTTGAGCTTGAGCCCTCCACAACTAAGATTGAAGGACAACAACCTGACTTGGAGCTGATGGGTACTGGAAAAACACAATGTTCCCCTTCCCCAATTCCCCAACAAAGTCTTAAGAAATCTTGGGAAACACAAGTGCAAAGGTCCTGAGGCAGATGTGTTCTGAAAACAGCGAGGAGACCTGTTTGGCTGCAGCAGAGTGCCTGAGGAGAGTCGTCAAGAAGGGTCAAGGGCATGGTTCAGGGTCATGTGGACTGTGGGGAGATCTGTGGCCTTTTTTCTGAGTGCAAACACACCAGGGTGTTTCCAGCCTTGCCCGTTCCCTTTGCCTGGAGCTCTCCTCCTCATGTGCTCCTGGCAGGAGTGGGGCTCTCCCAGACTGCACAGCCACCCTACTCTGACCTTCATTGTTAGTTTTGGTTCCTTTGCAGTCTGAGTTGTAATGCCAAAACTGTATATTTGGTTCCAAATCCACTGCCGGTCATTCCATTAGAATGTCTACTCCCAGAGTGCATGAATTTTTGCCTGTTTACATCTGAATCCCCAGCAGCTGGGAGAGTACTTGGCACGTAACTGGTGCCCTTAACTATTGGGTAAACAGATGAAGGAATGACGGAAGCACATACGTATATCTAACCCAAGCAGAAAAACCTGGAGGGCTCTCAGAGGGAGGCACGATGGAATCTGGTTGAACCTACCTTCACACAGGGCACATACACGGGGTTGAGAGTCTCGCCACCCAGCCGCACGGGCACCAGGATGACCACAGACTTCCACTCAGCTGTGGGGTCTGGCCTAGCCACCAGGCGTGCCACATCTGCCTTGTACACTGGAAGGACAGGGCAGCAAGTCAGCTTCTCGCCACCCTTCAAGCTTCAGAGTGTGGCCTTCCATCCCACGGGTCCAACCTTGCCTGAGCAACCTCTAGGAGGGTGACACTCCCATCATCAGTGGAGAACATCTTTGCAGAGTCCCCAGACTCCCCCAGAATCCTAGGGCCTCCAGGCAAGTGTGGACACCCCTATTTTACAGAGAACATCCAAGGCCCTGAGAGTTGGACAAAGAACATACAGCCAAGAGGAGGTCGAATCTTCCCCAGTCCCAGGCCTGACTGGTCCTCACTGACTCAGGCACCTGGGTTAGCCAATACAGAAATGGGAGTACAGAGCAGTCCTCAACCGAAGGTCCCTGTGTGTCCCTCCTCAAGTCCAATCTGTTTTCTGTTCTCCCCCTCCTCCCTTGCAGGTGCCCAAAGAAGTAGACTCAACCCTTTCTGGAGACACAGCTGCTATAGTCAGAATATTTGTGTCCCCCCCAAATTTGTGTGTTGAAATCCTAACAGCAAAGTGATGGCATGTGGAGGTACGGCCTTTGGGAGGTGATTAGGTTTTTGAGGGTAGAGCCCTTAAGAATAGGATTAGTGCCCTTATAAAAGAGGTAGCCCTCAATTTTGTAAAACTATGTACAGTGATGGATGTTAACTCAACATACTGTGGTGATCATTTTGCAATGCACACAAATATCAAATCATGATGTTGTACACCTGAAACTAATAAGTCAATTATACCTCAATGGAAACAAAACAAAAGCCCAGAGAGCTTGTTTGCCCATTCTGCCATGTGAAGACATAGCAAAATGAAATAAGGAGTGGGCTCCTACCAGACACCAAATCTGCCTGCACCTTAATCTTGGATTTCCCAATCTCCAGAATTATGAGAAATAAATTCCTATTGTTTATAAGCCACCCAATCTATGCTATTTTTTTGTTATAGCAGCCTGAATGGACTAAGACAATGACTCTCTGTGAAAATTGAAACTTGCCCCAAACCCCTACAATTTTGTATAAAAATTCACAGTTTTTGTAGATTCCCTAATACCAACCCATGGAGATTCCTATTATTTTGTTTGTTTGGGTTTTTTGTTTTTGTTTTTTTGAGGGCAGTGTCACTGGCCCTCATATGTGGGACCGAACCTGGGCCGCTGGCTTCCCAAGCCAGCGCTTAACCACCGCGCCACTCGGCCGGCCCCGGAGATTCCTATTAATTAATACCCTTTCTAAGCTGATTTGGAGGATGGCAGGGAACATTTATTAAGTGACAAACGCTGCTCTATGGGTTTAACTTGTGTTATAGACTCATTTAATTCTTATAACAACCCTACCAGGTGGAGGAGACCAGACTTTTGTACATGTTAGAACTGTTTACAGAGTAACAGTTAATTAGACTTGAGAGAAAGAAGTCCTTATGTTTTTTATTCTGTCTCTTGGGAGCAGCCTCTGAAGTTTCCTTCAGAAGGAATGGAGGGATCCTGAGCATTTCCCAGTGTAAGCCTTGAATCCTTTCCAAGGGTCCCTCTGACCAAGAATTTGTTTCAGTCTCTGAGAAAGGTGGGTCCTAAGAAGCAGCTGAGGTAGTGACTGGCGTTGACGGTGAGAACCCCATGACCTTGGTTCCCAGCCCCTTACCTGTGCAGTCCTGAGAAACATACACCACCAAACGGGTGACCTCTGAGCAGTTCTCAACAGCTTTCCTAGGGGTGGGAGGAAAGGCCTGAGTTTCTGGGGGTACCCACTGGCTCCCATATCCCCTATAGCGGCCCTCACCTGAGTATATGTGCCACTAGAGATGGCCCATACCAGTCACCTGCCTTCTTGCCTGAGCTCTGCCCAAGCTCCACCAGCTGGTGTAGACCAAAGGGGGCCGTGGGGTGGTCAGCGAACCAGGATACAATCTGCCGGTGCCGGCGTTCCTGCTCCAGCTCAGGGTTGCCCTGGGCCCAGCAAGGGGACATCCAGCAAGCAGGTCCATGGTGCCGGTTGGGAGAGGCCAACCCTGAAGGCTCAGAGGGGCCCAGGCCCATGTTCTTGGCCCACGTCCAGTCTGGTGGGGATGAAGTACATAGTCAACTGGTACCAATGAGTGGGGGCATAGTTCCCGTTTACTCATGCTTTACATACAATTCTAATGCTCCTGCGATCCCATGTTTAACAATTTTCACATTTCTGAAACTTGATAAACAACTCTTAACATCCCCCCCACACACAAAACTTACTTTACACACAATTCTAACATGAATTTAAACTCTTAGTTTACAAACAATTCTAACACTGCTAACCTATGTGGTTGGCTTGTATTCCTGGTGTGCACTTCCCCCTCTGCCCCTCACCTCTGGACAGGAAATGCAGCAGGAGGCCCTGTGCCAGCATCATCTGCCCACTTCGTAACATGCAGCCCCAGCCACAGTCTGAGGTCAGACAGCCCCCAGCGAGAGGCGGGAAGTCTCGGCGGTATGTGAGCCACAGGCGGGACATGAAGTCTCGCTGGAAACGCTGGATGTCACCTACAAGAGCAGGCTTGTCAACTGCCACCAGGAACACCCCTGGAGGCCTCCCTCTACCCTGGTCTGAGGTTACCAGCTCACCCTCGCTCTCAAAGCGGTAGCGGCGGCCACAGAGGTGGACGCTGGAGATCTTGCTAAAGCTGGTCCGGCTTTTGACTGCCCAACCTGCGGAGACATGGGACAGCAAGATGTCGGACATGAAACGTCTAACAGTTATGACAGCGACAATACTTATATCCCCCACCTGTGAAATGGGGACCATTTTACTTCCCACCTCAGGAGAGGCACTGGAGAATCCATGCCACATTCCTATCCGATGGAGGCAGGCCCTCCAGGAACAGCCACACACCAATGTTTCATCAATTCAGGATGAATTAAGGCAGTTCTAATGATTGTACCCATTTCACAGAAGGGAAAAGTGGAAGCACCGGAAAGCAAAAAAGCCTGCTCAAGGTCACAGAGGAACAGACAAGATTTGAAAACACAGTCCCTGGTGGACCTGCCACAGATTCGTCCTGGGCAGGGCAGGGCGGGGGACCCACAGGTGACTCACAGGAGAACAAATGGTGGAATACTCGGAAAACAGGGCTGATTCCTTGACTTCCACCGACCTCTAGGCCTGGCTCTCAGCCTGGCCGGATTCTCGCACTGCAGAACCCGGCCCCCTGGGCCCGCCCCCTCCTCACCGTACTTGACGTTGTTCCAGGCAGTCAGAAACTTCGCCTTAAACTTGTCCACCTCGTCCGGCTCTCCCGGGGCTGCCGCGGACGAGCCCAGAGCGGGGCCGCTGGCGCCGGAGGACCCCAGGCCGTTGCGGTCCGGGACTCGGGGCCCCCGCGGTCTGCGGCCCTCGGGGTGCCGTCCGTCCTCGGGGCCCCCGCTCCGGTACTGCACCGCCGCCGGCGATATGGAGTTCATGGGCGCGCCGGAGGGGGGGTGGCGGGCGGACCGAGGGGCCAGGTGGGGGCCGCACGCTAGCGCGCCAGGAGCCAGGACGCGGGCAAGACGCGAGCGCCCAGGAAGGCGCTAGTCTGCCCCCGATGCGGCGACCAGGCCCCCAAGCCCAGCCCGGGACGCTGTCGCCGCCGCCGCCATTTTAGCGGCTCTGACTAGGGAGAAAGGCGGGCGTGACTGATCCGGATACCCTGCCCCGTACCCCAGCTCGGTCGCCGGGCCGGGTCCCAGGTGGACGGGCTGGGGCCTCCAGAAGGAAGCGGCGCCTCACGCACCCCACGCCCACCTGCAGCCTTATCCCAGCGCCCAGGAGCGCCGAGCCCCTGCAAGCCCTTATCGGAGGCCCCAGAGCTGCGAAGCCCCGCCCCGGCCCCGCCCCCGCCTGCGCCCTGGGGACTGACCGCTTGGCGGGGACTCGGCGGGGACCCGGCGGGGGTCTGCACGTGCCTGAGTCTCCCAGGGGACCGCGGCGCCCTGTGCGAGCTGCGTACCCAGAACCTGTCTCCTCTTGGGGCCAAACCTGTGTGTGATTCT
Source organism: Aselliscus stoliczkanus (assembly GCA_033961575.1). Lineage (NCBI taxonomy): Eukaryota > Metazoa > Chordata > Mammalia > Chiroptera > Hipposideridae > Aselliscus > Aselliscus stoliczkanus. The sequence goes on along the minus strand of CM066735.1, from coordinate 8,702,112 downwards.
TCCTCCCCACCCCACTTCCCCCCTCCAGCCACACCTCTGTGTGCCTCTGTTTCTCCAGGAGCAAAACGGGGCTCAAATACACGCCACAACAGACACGAGCCTTCCTAACAAACTTGCTGAGGGAAAGAAACCAGACAAAAAAGAAGAGTATACTCTCTGGTCCCATCTGTATCAAACTCTAGAAAGTACAATTTCCTAATACCATCAGTGGTTGCCTAGGGATGGGGTGGGGAGAGGCGAGAGGGAGGAATTTTAAAAGGTCGAGAGGATACTTTTTGGGGTCGTGTGTTTGTTTAGTATCTGAATTTTGGTGACGATTTCCAGGATGTGAAAACTCATTGGAGTGTACACTTTAAACGTGGATTGTTTGTTGTATGTCAATTATACTTCAGTAAAGCTGTAAAACTTTTTCAGTGCATCTAACTCAAAGGAATGTCAGAAAGAGAAGCTGAAATCATCCGTGTAAAGTTCTTAGAATGGCATTTGAGGTACAGTTAGGGCTCAGCGAAAGCCTGAAAGGCAAGGAGAGTCAACTCTGTGAACCACAGAGAGGGTGGCCTCTAGTGGCAAGTCCAGGGACACTGTCCCCAGCTGGCTGAAGGAAGTTAGAACAGGATTTGGATGAGGGTGTGGGACAAAAAGAAGACACAAAAGGACAGTCACCTCCATGACTATCCCTATGTTCTCCCCTCACTCACTTCCCTTCAGTCACATCTACCTTCTTTCTCAAACTCAACAGGTACAGTCCCGCCTCGACCTTTGCACTTGCTGTTCCCTCTCTTCCCTGAGATATTTGCATGGCTCTCTCTCAACCTTTTTCAGGACTTTATTCAAATGTCAAACCCGCAGAGTGACCTCCCTCAAAACTCCTCCTTTCCCTGGACTCCTGTCCCCCTTCCCTGCTATATTTTTTTTCCAGAGCAATTACCACAACATAATTCAGCTCTCGCTGATATAACAAATACTGCAGGCCGGGTGGCTTAAAAAACAAACATTTATTTCCCACAGTCTGAGATCAGGGTGCTAGGATCTTGGTGAGGGCCTCTTCCTGGTCATGTCCTCACATGAGAGATATCGCAAGTCTCTTCCTCTTTTTAAAAGGGCATTATTCCCATCTTGGGGACTCCACCCTTATGCCCTCATCTAACTAACCACCTCACAAAGGCCTACCACCAAATACCATCACACTGGGAATTAGGGCTTCAACATGAATTTTGGGGGGACACAAATATTCAAACCATAGCACTGATTTTATACACACACACACACACACACACACACACACACACACACACACACCAGTTCTGACAATGAAGTTTAAGAACTCATCCTAGAAAAAGTGCTACATACCTCATTGCTGAATATCACTATGGTCACCTTTGAAGTACTCCCCTTGGGAAGCTATGCACACTCGCTCCAGCGCCTAGTCCACCCTTCAAAACAATTTTCGAATTCTTTTTCTGGAATGGCCATCAGAGCTGTTGTCGAATTACCCTTCATGTCCTGAATGTCATCAAAATGTCTTCCTTTCAATATTTCTTTTATCTCAAAAGAAGTCATTGGGGGCCAGATCAGGTGAATAGGGAGGGTGTTCCAATATAGTTATTTGTTTACTGGCTAAAAATTCCCTGACAGATAGTGCTGTGTGAGCTGTTGCATTCTCCTGATGCAAGAATCATGAATTGTTGGAGAAATGTTCAGGTCATCTAACTTTTTCATGCAGCCTTTTCAGCACTTCCAAATAAACTTGGTTAACTGTCCATTTCATACAAATTCACAGTGAATAATCCCTCTGATATAAAAAAAAAAATGTTAGCAACACCGTTGCAACAAGTTTGTGAACTTAATTGTCTGACCTCGTGTGTGTGTGTGTGTGTGTGTGTGTGTGTGTGTGTGTGTGTGTGTGTGTACATACACTGGCCTCCCAGCTCCACCCCATCTCCAGTGTCCCCTTGTTTATGGCCTCCTGGCTGCCACCACTGACCTCTCAAATCCACACAACAGCAAGAAGAACCTATCTATTTATAAAATTATTTTTTTCAAGTGATACAATTTATTTACTTCTTAAATATTTTTTATTTTAAAATAATCTCTTTTGGGCCGGGCGAGTGGCACAGTGGTTAAGAGCTGGCTTGGGAGGCCAGTGGCCCCGGTTCGGATCCCAAATGAGGGCCAGTGACACTGCCCTCTTAAAAAAATAAAATAAAAAAAATAAAAATAATCTCTTTTAATTGAGGTATAATTGACATATAACATATTAGTTGTAGGAGTACAACATAATGATTCAATATTTGTATGTATTGCAAAATGATCACCACAATAAGTCTAGTTAACGTCTGTTAACTAAAAATAAAATAGCGCTTCTAAATATAAAGATACTTTATTATTTTTTTTTTTTGAGGGCAGTGTTATTGGCCCTCATACGTGGGACATGAACCGGGGTCGCCGGCTTCCCAAACCAGCGCCTAACCACCACGCCACTCGGCCGGCCCTATAAAGATACTTTATAAAAATAAAATTATTTATGAACGGGCTGGCCGAGTGGCGCATTGGTTAAGAGCTGGTTTGGGACGCCAGCTCTGAGCAGCAGGGCCCCGGTTCGGATCCCACATATGAGGACCAGTGACACTGCCCTCTACAGCTAAGATGGTGAACTCCACCTGGAGCTGGGCTGCAGTGAGTCACCGGCAACAGCATAGACTGCAGCCCCTGCTGCAGTGGGCTGCCATAAGCTACAGTAAGTGGCCGGCAGCCAGCGTGAGCAGCCAGCAGCCAATGTGAGCTGCCAAGAGCTGCCATGAGTGGCCGTCCAGAGGCCAGCGACTGATCTACCTCACCCGGGAAGAGCTCAATGACAATATCAACATGGGCCAATGAAGCGATGTCCTCCACAACTACACTGAAGAACAAAAGAACAGCGACTTGTCTGTTACCCTTCCCCAATTCCCCAACACTGTTCCCCTCTCCTAATTCCTCAATAAAATCTTTTTAAAAAATAAATAAAATAAAATAAAAAATAACTTTGAAAAGTCCAATAGAGGATTGGTGAAATAAATTAAGACTAGTTACTTAAAAAAAAAAAAAGAAAATTATTTATGAGCAATTTTCACCACACCAAAGAAAAAAAAACCTAGACCAGGGCTGTCCAATAGAAATGTAGTGTGAGATATAATTTCCAATATTATATTCTAGTAGCCATGTTAAAAATATATACAACCACTCCAATTAAAGAATGGGCATAGGATCTGAAAGATGACCATCAGGTACATGATAAGATGCTCAACAGGGTGGCCGATTAGCTCAATCGGTTAGAGCGCAGTGTTCATAACACCAAGGTTGCAGGTTTGATCCCCACAAGGGCCCCTGAGCTGAGCCCTCCACACTAGATTGAATCAACTACTTGACTTGGACTTGGTGGGTCTGGGTAAATACACTGTTCCCCAACTAGAAAAAAAAAAAAAGATACTCAACATCCCTAATCATCAGGGAAATGCAAATCAAAACCACAATGACATATCACCTCACACTTGTTAAAATAGTTTCCATCAAAAAGCTAAGAGAGGGTTGGCCGAGTGGCATGTTGGTTGAGTTGGCTTGGGATACCAGCTCTGAGCAGCAGGGCTCTGGTTCAGATCCTAAATGAAGGGCAAGTGACTCTGCGCCCTCTACAGCTAAGATGATGAACTACAGCTCAACCTAGAGCTGGGCTTCCATGAGTTGCCAGCAAAGGCGTAGGCTGCAGCCCCGGCTGTAGTGGGCTGCTATGAGCTACTGGAGTGGCTGGCAGCCAGCGTGAGCGGCCGGCAGCCAGTGTGAGCGGCCTGCAGCTGGCGTAAGCTGCCGTGAGCTGCTGTGAGAGGCCGTCCAATGGCTGGTAAGTGACTGCCTCACCCAGGAAGAGCGCAATGATAATACCAACATGGGCCAGTGAAGCTGCGTCCTCCACAACTAGACCGAAGAACAAAAGGACAGCAACTTGTCTGTTCCCCTTCCCCAGTTCCCCAATGCTGTTCCCCTCCCCCAATTCCCCAATAAAATCTTGGGGGGGGGGAAGATAAGAGATAAGTGTTATCACTTAACATAATGCCCTCAATTTCCAGCTATGCTGTCCCAAATGACAAGATTTTCTTCATTTTTCATCTTTTTTTTTTTTTTTTTTTTTTTAGCTGAGCCATCCTGCCACCTGTTGGCAGCTCAACGGCAACTCAGCTCCGGCTGGCATCAAACCACTGTTGCTCAGAGCTCAGCTCGCACTCTTGAGTGAGCTCTTAACCAACTGACCCACTCGGCTGGCCCCATTTTTCTTTCTTTTTAAATTATATATATATAAAATGGAATATTATACGAGGTCTGACAATTAAGTTCACGAACTTATTGCAAAGGTGTTGCTAACCTTTTTTGATATCAGAGGTATTATTCATTATGAATTTGTACCAACCGGATAAACAGTTAACCAAGTTTACTTTTTGGAAGTGCTGAAAGGTCACATGAAAAAATTACATGGGAGGGCCGGCCGAGGGGCGCGTTGGTTAAGCGCTGGCCTGAGAAGCCAGCGGCCCAGGTTCGGGTCCCACATCTGAGGGCCAGTGGCACTGCCCTCAAAAAAAAATAAAAAATATCGGGCCGGCCGAGTCGCGCGGTGGGTCCCACATATGAGGACCAGTGACACTGCCCTCAAAAAGAAAAAAAAGAAAAAATTACATGACCTGAAGTTTTCAACCAACAATTCATGACTCTTGCATCACGACAATGCACCAGCTCACACAGCACTGTCTGTGAGGGAGTTTTTGCCAGTACACAAATAACTTTATTGGAACACCCTCCCTATTCACCTGATCTGGCCCACAATGACTTCTTTCTTTACCCAAAGATAAAGGAAATATTGAAAGGAAGACATTTTGGTGACATTCAGAACATTAAGGGTAATACGACAATAGTTCTGGTGGCCATTCCAGAAAAAGAGTTCCAAAATTGCTTTGAAGGGTGGACTAAGTGCTGGTGTCAGTGCATAGCTTCCCAAGGGCAGTACTTCGAAGGTGACCATAGTAATATTCAGCAATGAGGTATGTAGCACTTTTTTAGGATGTTTGTGAACTTCATTGTCAGACCTTGTATATAATATATAATTTCTTTCATATATATATAATTTCTTTTATCCATTCATCTATAGATGGATACTTAGGTTGTTTCCATATCTTGGCTACTGTAAATAATGCTTCAGGGAACATGGGGGTGCAGATATCTTTTTGAGATACTGTTTTTTATTTTCTTTAGGTATATTCGAAGAAGTGGAATTGTTGGTTCATATGGTAGTTCTATTTTTTTAAAGTTTTTGAGGAACCTTTATACTGCTTTACACAGTGGCTAAACCAATTTACTACCAACAGTATGTGAGGGTTCCCTTTCTTCACATCCCTAACGCTCATTACGAGGTGTGATCAAAAGATGCTGTGAATGTTTAAATGAAAAACATGTATTACTGGCCCAGCCGAGTGGCTCAGTTGATTAAGAGCATGAACTCTGAGCAACAGTGTCGCTGGTTCGATTCCCACATAGACCAGTGAGCTGCTTCCGAGCTGAGCTGCCGCTGAACTGCCAACAGGTGGCATGATGGCTCAGCTGGTGAGAGCCCGTGCTCCTAACAAGGTTGCCGGTTGGACTTCCACATGGGATGGTGGGCTATGACCACCCGCAACTAAGATTGAACACAGCACCTTGAGCTGAGTGGCCGCGAGCTGTGAGGGGCAGCCCAATGGTGACTGGACTTGGGACTGAGCTAGCTGTGCCTTCCACAACTAAGACTGAAGGACAACAACTTGCCTGTTCCCCTTCCCCAATTTCCCAACACTGTTCCCCTTCCCCAATTCCCCAATAAAATCTTTAAAAAAATGTATTACAGTAAAAGACACATTTCCATTAATTCCCCTCAAAAGACTCTCCCTTGCTCAAACACACTTATCCCATTGTTTCTGAAGCAGTTCTGGAAGTCCTGTTTCCTGAGTGTCTTTACATCATCCTCCGTAACAATATTCTGTGTCCCACATCGCTTCTGGTACGGCAATTTCTATGAAATAAAAACATTATGGTGTGTCCTCATCCACCCTATTGACTGAATCTGGCACCATGCAACTTCTGGCTTTTCCCCAAAGTCAAAATGACCATGAAAGGGAAACATTTTATTTATTTTATTTATTTATTTTTTTTTGAGGGCAGTGTCACTGGCCCCCATATGTGGGACCCGAACCGGGGCCGCTGGCTTCCTAAGCCAGCGCTTCACCACCATGTCACTGGCCCGGCCCGAGAGGGAAACATTTTAAATCGATTCAGAACATCGAGGCAGCCATGACAGCGCAACTAAAGACACTCACAAAAGAGGACTTCCAGAACTGCTTCCGAAAGTTGCAAGAACAATGTGATAAGTGTGTTTGAAATGAGGCAGAGTGGGTTTTTTTGTTTTGTTTTGTTTTGTTGAGATTTTGTTGGGGAATTGGGAGAGAGGAACAGCGTTGGAGAATTGGGGAAGAGGAACAGCCAAGTTGTTGTCCTTCAGTCTCAGTTGTGGAGGGCGCAGCTAGCTCAGCTCCAAGTCCAGTCGCCATCTGGCCGCCTGTCAGCAGCTCGTGGCCACTCAGCTCAAGGTGCTGTATTCAATTTTAGTTTAGTTGCAGGTGGGCATAGGCCACCATCCCATGCAGGAGTCTAACTGGAAACCTTGTTGTTAGGAGTACATGCTCTTACCAGCTAAGCCATCCTGCCACCTGTTGGCAGCTCAGTGGCAGTTCAGCTCAGGCGCAGCTCACTAGTCTATGTGGGAATCGAACCAGCAGCTCTGTTGCTCAGAGCTCGCGCTCTTAACCAACTGAGCCACTCGGCCAGCCTGAGGCAGAGTATTTTGAGGGGGGTTAATGGCAATGTATCTTTTACTGTAATACATTTTTTTACATTTAAACATTCACAGTATCTTTTGATCACACCTCATATTTCTTTTTTCTTTTTTTTTTTTGAGGGCAGTGTCGCTGGCCCTCATATGTGGGACCTGAACCGGGGCCGCTGGCTTCCCAAGCCAGCGCTTAACCCCCGCACCACTCGGCCGGCCCACACCTCATATTTCTTGCCTGTTCGATAATAGGCATTCTGACAGGTATGAGTTGATATCTCATTGTGGTTCTGATTTGCATTTCCCTAATGACTAGTGATGTTGAGCATCTTTTCATGTACCTGATGGCCGTCTGTATGTCTTGTTTGGAAAAATACCTATTCAGGTCCTCCAAAAAGACATACGTATTGAAGTTCTAACACCAAGTACCTGTGGCTGTGACCTTATTTGGAAATAAGATCTTTGCCAAAGTAATTAGTTAAGGTGAGATCATACTGATTTGGGGTGAGCCCTGAATCCAAGATGACTGGTGTCCTTACAAGAAGACAGAGTGACACAAACACACAGGAAAAAGGTCATGAGGCCATGGAGGCAGAGATTGGGGTTGTGTCACCGCAGGCAAACTGATGAACACCAGTAACCGTCAGAAGCTAGGAAGAGACAAGGAAGGGTTCTCCCCTCTCCCTTGAAGCCTTCAGAGAGAGCATGGCCCCACTGACACTTTAACTTTGAAATTCTAGCTTCCAGAACTGTGAGAGAACCCACTTCTGTTTCAGGCAATCCAGTTTGTAGTAATTTATTAAAACAGCTGCTGGAAATTTAGGTAGCCTGTTGATCCATCCTCTCTTCTAGGCCTTGGCTTGCCCATCACTTGCTCCTCTAGTTTGGGCCTGCCTCCTTTATGTGTTCTCAGGCTTCCCCTGACCGCAAGAGTAATAACTCCTAGCCACCTGTGTCATTGCTTGTTAATCACTGTTTCTTCTGTGAGTGCGAAGGTCCCAAAAAAGACAAGTGACAACTGTCCTAACTCCATTATTCTTTCAAGAACATCCATCATCATTCGCAGCATGCCCACACCAAGGGCAAGTGATAACAAACAGAGGAAATGAGCAGTATCTGCTCTCCAGGGTCTCTGGTGTTAGAACAGTCTAGATACACAATTACAGTTTGTTGAATGACTAAATAAATGATAATAGAACTTAATTGTCCTCAGAGCCTCCTCCCAGCTGTTTCCGAGAGTCTCCACAGTTGCCTTCTCTAGGGATCCAGGTCAACTTCTTTGAGCCTTGCCCTACTGGCTTTATCTGTCTTAAGTCATTTAACCCTCAGTACAACCCTATATAGTAGGTACAGATATTATCCCATTTTATAGATGAGGAAATAGAGGCTCAGAAATAAAAGTCATACCACAGGTGAGCTACTATTATTCTCAGTGGTAATCTTCATAGTTGCCATTAATTTAAAACTCAGAAAGCAACCCGATAAAAACACGAGCAAGGGCCGGCCGAGTGGCGTGGTGGTTAAGAGCTGGCTTGGGACTCCAGTGGTCCCGGTTCGGGTGAGGGCCAGTGACACAGCCCTCCAAAAAAAAAAAAAAAACACGAGCAAAAGGTTTGAACAGATTCTTCACAAATGAAGATAACTGGGCACCAAGTAGCACATGAAAAGATTCTAAACATCGTTAGCCAGCAGGGAAATGCAAAATAACATGGCAATGAGATGTCACTACAAACCTGTTACAACGGCTAACATGAAAAAGACTGACCTTACCAAGTACTGGTGAGAATATAAAGGAATTGGAATATTTGAAGTTCATGTAGGTTATTTTATGTCAACAGTACCTCATTGGAATTGAAAAAAACAAACCAGTCTGGTAACATTAGGGCGCCAATGCAAAATTGAGTGGAGTTCTGTAAGGTAGGAGTGTCTTCTCGTGACTGTATTTTGGTATAAGCGCATTAGTTTTATCATAGCTCTCTCAGCAATTCCAAGAATGTTTCCATGCCTCGCCACCCAGTTCCCACGCCCCTTAAAATAAATCAAGCTCTAGAAATCCCTCCCAGGCTGAGTAGTTGCTAGAATAAATGACACACTTTTCAAGAAAACATAAATATGCGGATAGATGCTTTCTCATGATAGATCCTTTTCCTTGTCCAACTTTCTTGCTTTCTTGGAGTCATCTGTCCTGTCTCTTGTACCTATTGCACTGAGTTGTGTGAGAGAATGTGCTAGAAATGGGCTGTGCTTATTGTTGTCTTTTGGCTGAAAGGATGCAAGACTTTTTTAATTCAACAAATGTATCCTGAGCATCACTTATGTGCCAGATTCTGTGCTGGATTTGGTGCCATAGCAATGGATAACACAATTGTCTCTTCTTGGAGTCTTGGAGGTGGGAAGTGGGAGATAGATGATGAACTCATTACAAAAATGATTACATAGTTATGATTTTAATAAGGGTCATGTAGGAAAACACAAGCTTGCAATAGTTTGGGGGCTGTGATACAGGAGGACTTCTATGAGGAAGCCGCATTTAAGATGGGCTCTGTATTAGTCAGAATAAGTCAACTTTCACTGCAGTAACAAGCAAGTTCAAAGCTTAGTGGTTTAACACAACCAAAGTTTATTTCTCCCTCATTTTACTTTTCCTAATGAGCTGGCAGGGTCCCAGCTCCACACAGTTATGCAGGGGTCTAGACTGATGAGGCACCCACCCACCATTCTTTTTTTTTTTTTTTTTTGAGGGCAGTGTCACTGGCCCTCATATGTGGGACTGAACCAGAGCCACTGGCTTCCCAAGCCAGCGCTTAACCACCGCACCACTCGGCTGGCCCTCCCACCATTCTTGTAGTAGCTGTACCATCTGGAACTCATCACCTCAGAGGGACAAGAGAAAGACTGGAGAAGTGTGTGTGAGCTTTTTGATGTTTCTGCTCAGAAGTGAGTGACATACAAAAGTGATATATATTATCTCCACTCACATTTCAGTGGCTGGAATTAGCCAAGGGAGCCACTTAATTCAATGTAGTTTTTCATTCAATGGATACTGGTCTATCCTAGAAATGTCTATCATGGGATCGAAAGGATGAATAGAAATTAGTCAGAAAAAAGAGAGGAAGTGTATTCATGGCAGAATGAAGAGAACATTCAAAGGCAGTGGAAGCAAAGAGACAGTGGGTGTATGGACTCAACATTTAGACAGAAATGGGTTTTCAGTCTAGACCACTATTTCCAGCCAAAATATTGATCAAGTATAAGGAGCAAGTAAAGACATTTTATTTAAAAATAATCTTTTCGTTTCTGATCACGAGATACAGGGAAAGGCTATGTCTGTGACTCCTTGGGCTATCTGTAAATGACCTTACACAACACCAGGCTCATCTTGCCCCCAAGTGTTCTCTCACATTTGACACCTGCAAAGTATAGTATAGTACCTGACTATGTGGAAAGTTTAAACTTGTGTTTTCCAGCTCACCAGCAGATACTGAAACGGAACTTGCTGTTCTAATTGTTGATTTCCTAAAACTCTCACAAACGAGGTTGCAGGCAAATTATTACTACACAGCTCTTAGAGCCATTAAAACTTTTTTTTTCTTAAGATTTTTTTTTTTTTTTGAGGGCAGTGTCACTGGCCCTCATATGTGAGACCCGAACTGGGGCCGCTGGCTTCCCAAGCCAGCGCTTAACCACCACGCCACTCGGCCGGCCCTAAAGATTTTATTGGGGAATTGGGAGAGGGGAACAGTGTTGGGGAATCAGGAAAGGGGAACAGACAAGTTGCTGTCCTTTCATTCTTAGTCTATTTGTGGAGAACGTCGCTTCACTGGCCCATGTTGGTATTAACATTATGCTCCTCCTGGGTGAGGCAGTTGCTCGCTGGCCATTTGCTCACGGCTGCTCATAGCAACTCACAAAAGCGCATGCCAGCTGCTGGCCAGCCCCACTGCTGCCTACGCTGTCACCTTTGGCCCATGGCAGCCCAGCTCCAGGTCGAGCTGTTGTGCACCATCTTAGCTGTAGAGGGCGCAGCGTCACTGGCCCTCATATGGGATCTGAACTGGGGCCCTGCTGCTCAGAGCTGGCGTCCCAAGCCAACTCCTAACCAATGTGCCACTCGGCCAGTCCTAAAACTTTTAAAAATAAATTTCAGCTATTAGTTTACTTATTTCTTTGTTTATTTATTTATTTTTTAAAGAAATTTTATTGGGGCACAGTGTGTTTTTCCAGGACCCATCAACTCCAAGTCAAGTAGTTGTCTTCAATCTAGTTGTGGAGGGCACAGCTCCTTGGCCCATGTGGGAATTGAACCAGCAACCTTGGTGTTATGAGCCTGCACTCTAACCACCTGAGCTAACTGGCCGCCCCAAAACTTTTTTTTTTTAAATATTTTATTGGGGAATTGGGGGAGGGAAACAGTGTTGGGGAATTGGGGAAGGAGAACAGCCAAGTTATTGTCCTTCAGTCTTAGTTATGGAGGGCACAGCAAGCTCAGCTCCAAGTCCAGTAGCCATCTGGCTGCCCATGGGCAGCTTGCTGCTGCTCAACTCAAGGTGCTGTGTTCAGTCTTAGTTGCGGCCTTGTTAAGAACGCATGCTCTATCCCCTGAGCCACCCTGGTGGCAGCTCAGCTCAAGGTGTTGAGTTCAATCTTTAGTTGTGGGTGGGTGGGTGGGTGTAACCCACCATCCCATGGGGTAGCTGACCAGGAAACCTTGTTGTTAGGAGCACGTGCTCTTACCAGCTGAGCCATCCTGCTACCTGTTGGCAACTCAGCAGCAGCTCAGCTCAGGCACAGCTCACTGGCCTATGTGGGAATTGAACCAGCGACCTTGTTGCCCAGAGCTTGCACTTTTTTTTTTTTGAGGGTAGTGTTACTGGCCCTCATATGTGGGACCCGAACCGGGGCCGCTGGCTTCCTAAGCCAGCGCTTAACCACCGCGCCACTCAGCCGGCCCCAGAGCTCGCACTCTTAAGCAAGCTCTTAACCAACTGAGTCATTCGGCTGGCCCCAAAACTTGTTTTTAAATTAAAATTTATTGGGGTGACAATGGTTAGTAAAATTACATAGGTTTCAAGTGTACAATTCTGTAATACATCATCTATATACCACATTGTGTGTTCAGCCCCCAGAGTCAGTTCTTCCATCACCATAAATTTAATTCCTTTATCCTCGTCTACTATCCCCCCACCATTAAAACATTTTAAATTGCCTTTTCTTAAATAGTAGCAACTACGACCCTTTCTGTGTTCCTAGCCTTCTAAGGCCCAGGCTGCCCATGGCCCCTGGAAGGCAGCCCCTGGGGGTCCCCCACACACAAGAAGAGAGATGGAGGAAGTGCAGGCCAGGCCAAGCATGGGGAATTAACAGTCAATTTTTTTTGTGGGGGGGGTGGGGCTCATACTAGGGTTCCATGGGTCTTGAGGACCTCTGTGTATCTGTCAATTTTCTTCTACATGTTCTTTTTTGCTTGTTTCCATAGCCTTATTGGCTGTTTTTATTGCCGGTAATGGATCTTGGCCTTCTCCTTCCTCTATTCCAAAGTGGCTATAACTGCCTGGTACTTCCAGCCAACATCATAGCCAGGTGCCCTTGGTAGGCAAACTTCCTTGTGGACTTCAGACTCATCACCTTGAGGGCAGCAGGAACCACCACTCATTTTTTCTTGTCATAGGGCGGCGGAAGCCCATCAAAAACCTTGAAGTGGTCCAGGACAGCTTGGCCCCTCTTGGTCATGTGGGGCAGCATCCTCGCTCAGTCAGCCAAAAGATGCAGCTGGAAGCTTGGAAGTGGTAGGGACCTTGGATTGGGTTGGTGTTCTTCTGCTTGAGGAGGAAGGCCAGGCATTTCAACTTGTTTCTGTAGAAATTGCCAGAAATGTTGATGCCTTCACAGTACACAATCACCACCTTCGGTCCCAGTTTTACTTGCTTGGCCTGGGAGAGAGGGGATGGGGCTAACAGCTTAAGGAGTATGGGGTTTCCTTTTGGGGTGCTGAAAATGTTTTGAAACTAGGTAGAGACATACCATTGTGAACTACTCAATGCCACTAAATAGTTCCTTTAAAACAATTAATTTTATGTTATGTGAATATCACCTCAATTTAAAAAAATAAAAGGAAGTACACCAGGCCTTTGCTCATGCTGATTCCTCTTCCAGAAATACCCTTCTCACTGCCTTCTTCTTTTTCTGACCTCAGCTCACTTCAGCTCCCCAAAGAGGCCTTCCTTAATTTATGGATCTAAAATAGCGCCCAGTCACTCATGTATCACACTATGATATTTTATTTGTTTATGGAACACATCATTATGCAAAATTATCTTATTAACTTGTATATGGATTTTTTTTTGGTCTCCCACTAAAATGGGAGTCCCTTATGGGCAGGGAACAGTATGTGTTCCCATTTTCAGATGAGAAAACTGAGGCTCAGGGCAGTTTAGAAACATGAAAGTCACTCTGCCATCTGTCTGCTCTAGAACCCATGCTCCTGGCATCTCAGCCAGTGATCCTAAACTCAAATATTTTCAGGGGACAGGTTAGCAATACAAATGTCCAAAGCTGCTGGGTGGCATGACATGGGAGCATCTGCCCACTCAAGGGCCTCTCAGGCAGACATTTAAACCTTTTTAAACAAATTAATGAACTTTATTTTTTAGAGCAGTTTTAGGTTCACAGCAAAACTGAGCAGAAGGTACATAGATTTCCTATATACCATCGTCCCCCACCCCAACCTCCCCACTATGGACACAACACAGTGGTATATTTGGTACAATCGATGGACCGATGTGGCCACATCATCATCATCCAAAGTCCATAGCTTACATTGGTGGTGTACATTCTGGGGGTTTCGACAAATGTATAATGACATGTAAATATTACAGTATCATAAAAATCACCTGTGCTGTGCCTATTCATCCCTCCCCACCTCTTAACCCCCATCAATCTCTGATCATTTTACTGTCTCGAGTTTTGCCTTTTTCAGAATGTCACAGAATTGGAATCACAAAGTATGTAGGCTTTTCGATTGGCTTCTTTCATTTAGTAACATGCATTTAAGTTTCCTCCATGTCTTTTCATGTGATGAGAGCTCATTTCTTTTTAGGGTTGAGTAGATATTTTATTTTATTATTATTTTTTTTAAGGGCAGTGACACTGGCCCTCATATGTGGGACCCTAACTGGGGCCGCTGGCTTCCCAAGCCAGCGCTTAACCACCGTGCCACTCAGCCAGCCCTTGAGTAGATATTTTTTTGTTTGTTCGTTTGTTTTGTTTTGTTTTGTTTTGTTTGTTTTTTGTTTTGTTTTTTGAGGGCAGTGTCACTGGCCCTCATATATGGGACCGAACCGGGGCCGCTGGCTTCCCAAGCCAGCGCTCAACCACCGCGCCATTCGGCCGGTCCTTGAATGGATATTTTATTGTCAGCATGTTCCACAGTTTATCCATTCACCTACTGAAAGACATTTTGGTTAATTCTGAGTTTTGGCAATTATGAACAAAGCTGCTAGCAACATCCTGTGCAGTTTTTGTATAGACCGTACTCTATTCCTTAGAAGAAAGGCACCAATTCCAGTCTCCCTCAAGCTCCACCCTTAAAGGGAGGAGTATCAAGAATTTTTGGACAGTAGAAGATGTGGAAGGCGTGGAGTCTTTGTGTTCCGCCCGCCCACTACTTGGGTTAAGGTGCTGCTCAAAGCGGCGCCAACTGAGGTTTCCTTGGAGAGTCTACCGCTTTGATTTCTAAACGTTTTTTGGGTCAGAGCCCTCCTGACTACCTGGTGAAAGCCGTGGTCCTTCCCGCAAAATGCAAGTGGGCCCTTACTACCAACATTTGGATATTAAGTAGTGGTCTCAGCATCCTTTTTGACAAACCTGGCAGTTCTACCAAGAAAGACCATGTTGAAGGCCATTCTAGGCAGCATTCCAGGGAACCCTCAGACCAGCACTGACCCCTTGAGCCCAGAGTGCATTTGTCCTTCAACTCTGCTGCCAGAATGTATAAAGGAGTGTTCCATAGGAAATGTATGAAAACACAGGCCCAGTAAGTCTCCAATCCAATCCAGGCTGGCTATGAGGTGACATTGGAGTGGCTGTGGTGATTTGGGGAATGCAGGAAGTTGAGTTGCGCACAGGCTGCAGTGGGGCTGGCAGGCAGCTGACATGCGCTTTAGTGAGCTGCCCTGAGCGGCTTCCAATGGCCAGCGATCATTGCCTCACCTGGGAGGAGCGCAAGGATAATACCAACATGGGTCGGTGAAGCGACTTCCTCCACAACTAGACTGAAGAACAAAAGGACAGCAACTTGTCTGTTCCCCTTCCCCGATTCTCCAAAGCTGTTCCCCTCGCCCAATTCCCCAATAAAATCTTAAAAAAAAAAAAAGAAAGAAAAAGAATTTTTGGACATAGATTAAGGTCACCAAAATGATTAATAATATTATGGGGGAGAGGGCCGGCTGAGTGGCGCATTGATTAAGAGCTGGTTTTGGGATGCCATCGGTGCCGGTTCGGATCCCACATATGAGGGCCAGTGACACTGACCTCCACAGCTAACAACAGCTCCACCTGGAGCTGGGCTATGCGAGCCTTGGCGACAGTGTAGGCTGCAGCCCCTGCTGCAGTGGGCTGCCATAGGCTATAGTGAGTGGCTGGCAGCCAACGTGAGCTGCCAATAGCCGTGGTGAGCGACATCCAGAGGCCGGCGACCGATCTGCCTCATCCGGGAAGAGCGCAATGATGATACCAACATGGGCCAGTGAAGCAACATCCTCCGCAACTAGACTGAAGAACAAAAAGACAGCAACTTGTCTGTTTCCCTTCCCCGAGTTCCCAACGCTGTTCCCCTCCTCCAATTCCCCAATGAAATCTTTAAAAAAAAAAAAAATATATATATATATATATATTATGGGGGAGAAACTTTGATGCTATGCAAATATCCTGTTTCTCAAAGTTTTGCCCATCAACTTTCCCATCAATTAATGGATTCTGTGTGCAATGATTATTACAGTGCTATTCTGTTAGTTTTCTATTTTCATCGTTTATTCTCCATTTGTTCGTTGGAATTCTTCTCTCAGGAAGAAATTTCCCTTCTCCCATTTTTTTTTTTTTGAAGATTTTATTGGAGGAGGGGAACAATGTTGGGGAATTGGGGGAGGGGACTGACCAAGTTGTTGTTCTTCAGTCTTCCTTGTGGAGGGTGCCAGTTGCCATCTGGCTTCCGGTGGGCAGCTTGTGGCCTCTAAGCTCAAGGTGCTGTGTTCAATCTTAGCTGCAGATGGGCATAGCCACCATCCCATACGGGAGTTGAACCCCGCAACCTTGTTGTTAAGAGCACACACCCTGTCTACTGAGCCATTCAGGGGGCAGCTCAGCTCAGTCTTAGTTGCGGGTGGGCATAGCCCACCATTGAACAGGCAATCTTGTTGTTACACCAGCTGAGCCATCCTGCCACCTGTTGGTAGGTCAATGACAGCTCAACTAGGTCACAGCGTTCATTGGCCCATGTGGGATCCAACCGTCAGCCCTGTTGCTCAGAGCAGGTGCTCTAAGCCAATTCTTAGCCACTTGGCCAGCCCCCTTCTCCTATTTTAAATTGATTCAATCATGACTTTAAATCAGGATAGACTTGCAGTCATTTATTTTATTTTTTTGGGTTATAATCCAAGACTATTGCTATTTATTTATTTATTTATTTTTAAAAATTCTTTTATTGTGAAATAAATATTTTTTTAAAAATTAGCTTCAGGTGAGTGTACAACACAGTGCAATAGTTATATTTTTTATCCCTCAAAGTGACAACCCCCCACCCCCAATTCGCCACCTGACTCCTCCCCCCATATCATACATATCTATTACAATTTGCTATTTATTTGTTTATTTATTTATTTTTTGAGGGCAGTGTCACTGGCCCTCATATGTGGGACCCGAACCGGGGCCGCTGACTTCCCAAGCCAGCACTTAACCACCATGCTACTCAGCCGGCCCTGCTATTTATTTTTTATTGTTCAAATTGTTCCAGCTGTGGCCAGTGAGAGTTCTTTTAGACTGGTGTCCTTTTGGCATTTTTTTTTTTAAAGCTCTTTCTGGCATTGGAAGATGCTGCTAGATCATTTTTCATTTTCTCTGCCACAGCCCTAGAATCAGCCATTTCTCCAAAGACCCCTGGTTTCCTGTATTGGAAATGATATTTAGAAACCCAGATCTGGGTGCTGAGTATATTCATTGCTACTGGAGTGTCACTGCTTCTGGAGGCAGATAGAGCTAGGAAATATGTGTGTATGTCCTATCACATGAACGTACACATATCTATATTTATTTTCATGTTTAACTATTAAAAATAAACATGTCATACTGATAACCTCAATTCAGCACCATATCGCTTGTTCATAACTTCCTTCTCCAACAGTATGAGACCTGGCTGTCAATATCTACAGCATATATACAAAGTTTGACAATTAAGTTCACGAACTTGCCATCATGCACGTATATTGGCAGCACTGTACAAACAGCTCAGTAAGGTTTCATAACCTTGGAATATCAGTGTCTCACAGCTGTGTTCGTGTCGATGTGTGGCAGTGCCTTGCTGAGTGGTGTTTGTTATTGTTGTGTGTTTTTGTGTGCCATCCCAAGAATGTCTGAGCTTGAATTACAGCAAAGAACAAACATTAAATTTCTTGCTAAAGTTCGCAAGAGTGGAAGTGAAACCAGGGACATGTTAGTTCAAGTTTGTGGGGATAATGCCATGAAGAAAATGGCAATGTACAAATGGATTAAACATTTTTCTGAGGGGAGAGAACGCGTCACTGATGAGAGAGGTCAGGGCGGCCAGTAACGAGCAGAACTGACGAAAACATTGCAAAAATTTGTGGAATTGTGCATCAAAATGGTTGGCTGACTGTGAGAAGCATAGTAGACCAAGTAAACATCGATAAAGAAACAGTTAGGAAAATCTTAACTGAAAATCTTGGCATGAGAAAGGTGTGTGCAAAAATGGTCCTGAAGGAGCACAGCAATGAACAAAAGCAAAGGAGAGTCAAAGTTTGCCAAGACCTTTTCGAGAGACAAGATGATGTTTTGGGCCATGTTATCACTGGTCATGAAACACAGGTGTACCAATATGACCCTGAAACAAAGCATCAAAGTGCACAATGGAAGTCAGCCAATTCTCCACGACCAAAAAAGTTCCGTCAGTCCAAATCAAGAGTCAAAACGACGTTGCCTGACTTTGTTGAT
This sequence comes from Aselliscus stoliczkanus, assembly GCA_033961575.1. Classification (NCBI taxonomy): domain Eukaryota; kingdom Metazoa; phylum Chordata; class Mammalia; order Chiroptera; family Hipposideridae; genus Aselliscus; species Aselliscus stoliczkanus. The sequence goes on along the minus strand of CM066735.1, from coordinate 8,684,015 downwards.
ATCAGAGGGATTATTCATTAAGAATTTGTTCCAACTGGACAAACAGTTAACCAAGTTTACTGTTTGGAAGTGCTGAAAAGCCTACATGAAAAGGTTAGATGAAAATGACCTGAACTTTTTGCCAACACTTCATGGCTCTTGCATCACAACAATGCACCTCACACAGCACTGTCTGTGAGGGAGTTTTTAGCCAGTAAACAAATTACTGTATTGGAACACCCTCCCTATTCACCTGATCTGGGCCCCAATGACTTCTTTCTTTACCCGAAGATAAAGAAAAGATTGAAACGAAGACATTTTGATGATATTCAGTACATCAAGGGTAATATGATGACAGCTCTGATGGCCATTCCAGAAAAAGAGTTCCAAAATTGCTTTGAAGGGTAGACTAACCACTGGCATCAGTAGATAGCTTCCCAAGGGGAGTACTTTAAAGGTGACCATAGTGATATTTAGCAACAAAGTATATAGTACTTTTTCTAGGATGAGTTTGGAAACTCATTAATTGTCAGACTTTGGTACTTATTTGTTCAATGCTAGCATATAAGTAGATCCAGAATTGTTAACCTGTACACTTTGTGAAACAAATTTACCCACTAGAGTACCGTGTTTCTGTACAGTTCAGACAGAGGTTTGAAGGAGAAACCTCTGAGCTAAGCAAACAAGCCTGTGGTTGTGAACTGGAGCTGACCATCTGGCCTCCAGTTTGAGACCCCCATGACTTCTTTCTGGTCACTGGCTGTGAGAAAATTGTCAGTTTGCACCTCCCTTCAGCCATAGTCACCTCTCAGGATTATTTGGAGGAGGGTGGAAAGGGGAGTTGGGAACCCCTGCTGCAGTCCCCTGGTTCTTTTGAAGGGTGTGGGTCTGAGGGGACCATGGGAGGCATTTTACCCTTTCAGACATGGCTCGGTAAGAGTGGGTGAAGACTGGGCAGGGCGGTCCCTGTGGGTAAGGGCCCTGGCAGCAGAACCTGCTAGGCAGGTATACTGGCCCAGGCATGCATCAGGGCAGGTAGATTGTAGCAGGAGCTTGGGGGCCAGGGGTGCTCTTCCCCTATGAAGAGACTAGGGTTGGCTGGGGTGGGACCAGGGGACCTGGTGGTGCCTGGGGCCCTCCTAATGCATTGGCAGGGATACAGTGGTGACCAATATACCCAAGCTAACATTTATTGGGCTCTCATTGTATGCCCAGGCTCTGTTCCAATTGTTCCTTTCATCTTCAACAACATCCCTCAGAGTGGGTGCTGTTATTATCTCCATTTTACAGATTAGACCACAAGGCTCAGAGGGGCAACAGTTCAACTGAATCTAGCTCCAGACCCCTAGCTCTTAATTAACATTTACACAAGGACTGGGCAGAGGGCCTGCAGCTGCAGGGTCTAGGACACAGATACGCAATAGACCAGATGAATAAATAACCCAGGTAATTTCAGATGGCGCCAACTACCATGAGAGATTGGGGAGGAGGGGAACAAATCAAGGAAGGACTCTCTGAAGGAGGTGACCAGCTGAGAAAGGCTGGAAGAAGGGTGTTTCATGTAGACTGTCCCCCAAGACCAAGGCCTTGAAGTATGTGAAGAACAAGGAGGAGGCCAGTGGCGCTGGAAGGAAGTAAGGCAGGCGGAGAGTGGAGAAGTAAGGAGGAGAGACTGCAGGGCCTCATGGGCCCTGATTAGGACCTGGGCGTTTACTCAGAGAGACATGGGGAGCCATGGAGAGTTTGGAGCCAAAGGAGGGGTGTGATCTGAGTTTTAAGAACTGTGGCTGCAGGTGTGGAATGGCGGTTAAGGATGGAAGCACAGAGGAGTCCAGGAGGCCCCTGACTTCTGCCTGAGCCTCAGGAACCCTGAGTCCCTAGGCTCCCCAGTCTATGGGAAACAGGCGCTGGGAGGTGGCAGGAGTGGGAGGTGCTGGGCCCCCAGTGGCAGGAAGGGCCTCCTTCCGCTGCTGCTTAGTGGCCATGGGAGGTGAGACAGTTGCCTGGGAGGTGAAAGGCAGCCACCCTCCCACCCTGGGTGCGGTTTCCCCTTCTCAGAAGGGGGAATTTTCTGAGTGCCTGCTGTGTGCCTGGCATGTTTCTGCTGCATTTGGGGACTCCAGGGCTCATTCCAGCAAGCTTGGTTCGCATGGCTCTGGGACGCTGGTACCCAAACCTTAATCCCCCATCCCCACCCATCAGCCCCACTGACTGCACTGCCCCGCACTTGGCTTTCATTGGTCGGAGTAGATCCTGAGGAAGAGAGGGAGGAACAGTGTGACCAGATCCACTGGGGTCTCCAAGGGGGAACGTGGGGGCACAACCCGGTCTGGTTGTCCCTCTCGGTCGCTGCTCCAGAGTCATCTAAAGTTGAACCCCATCCCCAGCCTTGCACTCATTGCCCCTGGGGCACCCTCACCCCACCCGCAGCCGGCAGAGGCTGAGACAGCCGATGGAAAGAAAGGGCACTGTCCTGGGGAAGGTCGCGCTGCAGCTGGGGAAGGTCTCGCGGCAGCCAGGCCCAGCGCCCCTTCTGGGCCATGGCTGCTGGTCTGAGGGCGAGGGAGCTGAGGCCAGCCCAGAAGCTCCTGGGAACTGTGTGTGTGATGTGTGTGGGGAGAAGGGTGCGGGGCCAGCTGAGACTGGCCCGCTGGAGGAGCGGAGGCCTGGGAGAGGCGTGGGAGAGCAACACAGGCAGAGAAAGACACAGAGACAGGGAGAAACAGAGACCGAGACTAAAGAGACACAATGAGGGAGACACACAGAGAAACTAAGGGAGACACTCATTTATTCCTTCATTCATTCACTTACTCTGCGGATATTTATTGGGCACCGGCTGTGTCTGGGCAGTGCCCATCACAGTCGCAAATCTCTGCCCTCAGTGGGACTGACAGCCTATTGGTGACACAGCCCAGAAACACGATAAATGAGTAAATCCCATCTTCGGGAGCAATCAGGGTTGGGGAATGGGAGAATAGGGGCACACAAGCCAGATCCTCATTATCTGGGGAGGAGGTGGAGGTTCTCCCACTGGAATCCTGCCTGCGTCTGCCCTCCCCCTCTCACTCCAAGCCGGAGGTGGGAGCGGGGAAAATGGGGAGGAGTCCGCCCCCAGGAGTCGCCGAGACCTATCTGCTGTGGGGAAGGGATTCAGGCTACGGCCATCCCTGCCGAAGACCCCTCCTAACCAACGTTGTTGGGGTCCCTCTGCCGACAGGGAGTCCATAGGGTGCAGCCCAGGAGGCTCAGTCGAAAGGTAAGGGGAAAATGGGGAGGGACCAGTGCCCAGGAGCCCGAGGACGGACGGGACCCCTCTGCTGAGGGTAGGGGGAGAGGTTCAGGCTGCGGCTGTCCCCGCTGAGAACGCTCCTCTTCCCGCGTCTCCTGGTCCTCCCACTGAGACTGGGTGTCCCAGGGAGGGCAGCCCAGGCCCGGAGGGGGCAGCCGAGGGCTCGCCGGTGCCAGTCGCCGCCGGGTCGCTCTTCGGTGCCGCGGCGGGTGGCACAGGCTAGCAGCCACGGGCTGGGTGCCGGGTTCCAAAGGGCGGGGCAACTCCTTGCGACCGCCGGCTCTCCGCGTTGCGGGCCTGTCCCCTAGCTGCCAGCTCCAGGCCCTCCCCGCCCACCCCCGGAGCGGCATCCGCTCTCCCCGCTCCAGGCTGCGCTACTGTGCTGGGCTCAAGATCAGGGCGCAGGGTGAGTGTACTGCGCTGGGCTCTTGGTGGGGCGGTGTTCCGTCTGGCCCGGAGGGCTTGCCTTGGCCACTACCCGTGTCCCCTTGCTTGGGGTTCGTGGGCCTTTCCCGGAAGTCTCCTGGGAAGGGAAGAACGCGACAAACGGGCTAGATGCAGAGCGCGGGCTGGGGTTGGGGGCGCCTGGAATCTCCCCGCCTCGCCCTTTCGGGGCCACGCCACTGCAAGTTTCGCTACCTCTGTCCTGCTGCCAGGCCAGCCGAGGCTGAGTCCCTAGCGTGGTTGAGTCCCTTATTCTCTGTGGGTCTGTTTTTGCGCCTGGCTCCCTCTGTGTAACGGGAGCCGTCTGACATGCGTTTGCTCCAGCCATGTCTAAATAAGTCCGTTTCCCTCCCCATGCCTCAGTTTTCTCATCTGTTAAGTGGGATCTGCGCAATTATGTAACCGTTTCTGCGTGGCTGTGTTTGTGTGGGAGCATGAAAACCTTTGTCTGTTTCTCTGCGAGGTGCTTCTTTTCAGCCTCAGTTTCCTTGTCTGTAAATTGGGACTAAAGGGAGAGTTGTTCAGGGGATTAAAGGGTGCACTGCAAATGGGAAGTATTATTATACTTTAATAACATGTGTATCCCTCTACAAGAGCCTGTTTGTGCGATGTGGATCCTGTCTGCTGCCCTCCAGCTCTGCCTCTATGAAATGGGTGGATAGGCTTAGCTTCCTCACGGGGTTTTGCGGTGGATGAAGGGAGTTTGGCAAGAAAAAGCCTTGTGTGCATCAAGACGTGTAGACTGCGAGGCTTGGGGCTCGAGCATGGGGTGTGGGTGGAGGTTGTGAAATTGAGGTCTGTGCGACTGGGCGAGACCCTGTCTGCATGTGGCAGAATTTGTGTCCTTGTATGTCTCTGCCTGTGTAGCTTTGCCCATGGGTGAACACATTTTCGTGTTTTCCTGATGGAGTCTGTGTAATTTTGCCCTAGTTTGTGTCACTGTATTTGTATGTCCCGTTCTATGTGTGGCTGTATTTGTGTGCGTTCTGCCTGTTTATAGTTGACTATGCCTCTGGATATTCTTGTTTGTATGTGAATTATGAGTATCCCTCAGGAATTGTCCTGATATTATTTCTGTGTCCGCCTGTCTCTGTGGCCAGGCCCCTTCCATTCCGAACTCTCCCGGGGCCCCAATGAGCATGTGGGGTGGAGGGCAGGGTGCTAGGGCCCCTTTCCCAGTTCTGCGAGGCACATGCTTGCCTCCGCAGGCGGCTGGGATGGTGCGAGCCCAGCCTGACACTGCACCCGGCCTCTCTGCAGCCTTGGGGCGGGAGGCCCATGGATCCGGGGCTTTTGAGGCCGGCGCCGGTGAGCGAGGTCATCGTCCTGCACTACAACTACACCGGCAAGCTCCGCGGTGCGCGCTACCAGCCCGGCGCGGGACTGCGTGCCGATGCTGTCGTGTGCCTGGCTGTGTGCGCGCTCATCGTGATCGAGAACTTGGTGGTACTGTTAGTGCTCGGACGTAACCCGCGCTTCCATGCACCCATGTTCCTGCTCTTGGGCAGCCTCACACTGTCCGACCTGCTGGCCGGCGCCGCGTACGCCGCCAACATTCTATTGTCCGGGCCACTCACGCTGCGCCTATCGCCGGCGCTCTGGTTTGCACGTGAGGGTGGTGTCTTCGTTGCGCTGGCCGCTTCTGTGCTGAGTCTCCTGGCCATCGCGCTGGAACGCCTTCTCACCATGGCGCGCCGGGGACCCGCGCCCGCTGCTGGTCGGGGGCGCACACTGGCTCTGGCGGCCGCCACCTGGGGCGTGTCGCTGCTCCTCGGGCTACTGCCAGCGCTGGGCTGGAATTGCCTGGGCCACCTGGACTCCTGCTCCACGGTCCTGCCGCTTTACTCCAAGGCCTACCTGCTCTTCTGTGTGCTGGTCTTCCTTGGCATCCTGGCCGCCATCTGTACGCTTTACGCACGCATCTACTGCCAGGTACGCTCCAACGCACAGCGCCTGCGGGCGCGTCCTGGGGCTACTGGGGGCCTCTCCAGGCGAGCGCGCCGCACGCCGCGCTCGCTGGCTCTATTGCGTACTCTCACTATAGTGCTCCTGGCCTTTGTGGCATGTTGGGGCCCCCTCTTCCTACTGCTCTTGCTCGACGTGGCATGCCCGGCGCGCGCCTGCCCCGTGCTCTTTCAGGCGGACCTCTTCATGGGCCTGGCCATGGCCAACTCTTTTCTGAACCCCATCATCTACACGCTTACGAACCGCGACCTGCGCAACGCGCTCCTGCGCCTAGTCTGCTGCGGCCGCCGCCCCTGTGGCCGAGACGGGGGCGCCTCCCCGCCATCTGGGAGCGCGGCTGGGGCTTCATACGGCCTGCACTGCCGGCTGCCTCCAGGCCTGGATGGCAGCTCCAGCCGCTCTGAGCGCTCGTCGCCCCAGCGAGAGGGACTAGACACCAGCGGCTCTAATAGCGCGCCCACAGCCGCCGGGACCCTGGTATCCGCACCCGCACCAGCCGCAGACTGACGCCCTCTGGCCTGCCATTGCCCTCCCTAAGAGGTGTTTTGCAGACTTTTTTCTCTCTGCCCTTGTGGAATTGACGTTCTGGTGGGGGCACAGGCAATACCGGAGTGAAGAAATGATGGAGACAGTTCCAGTGACAATACAGTAATGCGAATGTGGTCAGAGGAGGCCTCCCTGCAGACGTGGTAACGTGATGTGAGCTGAGACATTGTCCTGGGAACACCTGAAGCAAGAGCTCTTACCGTGAGGGAACAGCAGGTGCAAAGTCCGTGAGGCTGGAACGTTCCTATGTGCTCTATGAAAAGCAAGGATCCAGGTGTTACTGGAGCAGCAGTGGAGGTGAAAGCGGGAGGGAACAAAGGCAGGGAGATGACAGAGCAGATCACTGTGAGCTCAGAGAGGACTTTACTTTTGTTCTAAGTGAGGTGGGAGCCATGGAAGGTTCTAGGTAGAGAAGGGTCTTGACTTGGTTCAGGTGTTCACAGATCTCTGTGTGAGGCAAAGGCGGAAGCTGGGAGAACAAGGTAAAAGTGACTGCCCTGGCCCAGAGGAGTGCTGATGGGGACACTGGATAGATTCTGGAAACAGGGGACAGAATCACTGACGAATTGAGTGTGAGAGTGAGAAAGAAAGGAGTCAAGGACAGCTCTGCAGTTTAGAGGAGAGGACGCCAAAGACAGGACACCCTAAAATTTGACTCTGGGAATAATAGCCAAGTCCTACCTGAAATAAGATGTCTTTGAGTGTGGTGTCAGATCCTGCATAAAAAAATAAAAATATAATAAAATAATAAGAGCAATTATAGCTTATTGTGCCTGACTAGTCTCCCCACAGTGGTAGGTACAGGACACACCCTTTTCTCACCCTTACTGCTACCTTGCAAAGTGAGTTCCTCACCCCGATTTGACAGATGAGGGAACTCGAAGCACTAAGTACCTTGCCCCAGTGTCTGAGCCAGGATACTGCTCCCAGGCGCAGTCCTTGAGTCTGGCTCCTCCAGAGGGGTCTGCATTTTCGGGCGGGGGCGACACTAGGGACCCGTATATGCCCATAAAAGGCTCCAGACGCGCTGGCCATAGCCCCCGGCTGTTCCCGAGCGCATTCCTGACCCTTGTGCTGCATGGACGGCTGGTGGGTGACTGGGTGGGGCGTGCAACCGGGGCGCTTCAGGCTCAGACTAAGGCGCGCCATCTGCCGGAAGTCTGTGGAACTGCATGCGGTCACAAAGAGCCATGTGTTTGGGGGGGCACTCACTCAGCCTGGGGGCCTGAGACGTCACCGGTCACGCTCAGGTCCCAACGGGCTACACGCACGGGAAACCAACCTATTCTTGGAACACAAACACACTCAAGCCTGGAGTCACGGTCCCAGGACTGGACCCAATTCCCCACCCACCCTGATGCTCCTAATTCCAGGTTCCTTTAATATTCCAGGGGACCCTGAAGCTCACCCCATTGTTTGGTTGCTTGATGGCGTGATGGTAGATTGATTCGCTTGTTCACATTTTACAAAATTAAAAAAACACCAGTTCCCCTTCTTGAGCGTGATGACTGTGGGGATTCCTGGGAAACTTCCAGAGCTATCCTGTAGATAAATGAGCTGAAATGTAAATATATCTATCCTCTTTTTACACAATTTCAGCACTGCTCTGCATCTTGCTTTGTTCACTTCATAGTGTATCCTGGAAATTGTTGCCCATCCACAGATTTTTGTATTGTTTGACTGCTTTAGTATGCTCAGGCTGCCATGACAAACACCACAGCCTGGGTGGCTGAAACAACAGAAATTTATTTCTCACAGTGCTGGAGGCTGGAAGTCCAAGATGAGGGTGCCAGCATGGTCGGGTGCTGGAGAGGACTCTTCCTGGCGAGCTGATGGTAGCCTTCCCATTGTGTGCTCTCATGGTGTAGACAAAGTGAAAAGGAGCTCTCGGGTGTCCCTTCTTATAAGGGCACTAATCCCGTTATGGGGCACCACCCTCATGAACTCATCTAAACCTAATCAATTCAGTCCATAGCGCTTCTTTTTTAATTTTTTAAATATTAAAGTAAATATTCATATAGCAAATGTCTTCTTCCTTTTCACTGACTGCATAATAAAATACTTCCCAGCATGGATGTGAACGACTTAATACACTGAGGGACCCCTGGGTTGAGTCCAATCCTTTGCCTTTATACACAGCACTACAAAACACATCCGTGTACACGTATGTGAGTATACCTTACATAAATCTCTACAAGTGGCACTGCTGGGTCACAGGACCTGTAGGTTTGATTTTGAGATATGAGAGGTTGCCTCGAGGAGAATCAGAACTTTTCCACAGCCTCGGCAACTGCCTGTATTTGCCGGCTATGCTATAGTGTTCCCCTCTCGAGGGGTCCAGAACACCAGACTTTCGCAACTGGGAAGGCAGTGGAAGAGGGGTACCCCACCACATGCTTCCGCGCGGGTTTAATCCCAGACCCTGAGCAGGGACACTGAATCCCCCAAATTCATTCGGGAGGCTGGTGGAATTCTTCCTTAGACCTTTCTTTGCGTTTCCATTATTCACTTAGTTTTCATAAAGGACTCTTTTAAAAATAGCCTTGGGCCAGCCAAGTGGCGCGGTGGTTAAGAGCTGGCTTGGTAAGCCAGCGGCCCCGGTTCGGGTCCCACATATGAGGGCCAGTGACACTGCCCTCTTAAAAAAAAGCCTTAAATACATTTATTTAAAAGTTAACTTTATATCATAAACAGCATAAATGGTCAGTATTCCTTACCATGAAAAACAGCAATCGTTAACATCTGTTAGGCGCTAGCATTCGCATTTAGTGCTCCCGGTAACCTAGGAGGTGCTAGCATTATTATCACCTCAAAGGGAAGAAACAGAAGCATGGAGAAGTGAAGTCACAGGCCCACCCGCACAGAGCTAGAGAGGGAGGCAGGGCGGGACTTCGAACGCCCCGCAGGCGAGCGTCACGTATCTCTACATTAGAGATAACTATTGTAGAAAACCGAGACAAAGAAACCCCAGATGGATAGATAATTCTCGGGGGATCCTGCGGCCGCCGACCGTGAGGCCTGCATTGAAGAGAGAAGAGCAGGTCGTAGAGAGCAGTCCCGCGCTGAGACGACGAAATAGGTCGAATGGAAGGGACAATGCAAAGGGGTAACGGGCTCTCCTGGCCGTGCGCCCTCGACCGACGCCCAGCTCCTAGCCCGTGGGCGCTAGGCACCTAAGAGAAGGGCGGGGAATCGCGATTCCTTTCCCACCGCGCCCTCTCCCCGCCTCCTTCCCGGGCGTCTAGAGGCCTCCCCCCACCCGACGGTCGCGACCTCTCAGGCTTTGCCGCCCGGGAACCGAGGTCCCCCGACAGCGGAGGCGCTCGCGGGTTCTGGATAGCGAAGGGTAGGCGGGAGCCGCCCCGGGCCGGGCTGCGGCCCCTCGGGTTTCCCGGAAGCTCGGCGAGCGGGTGGCACCACAGTGTCCCGGGTATCCCCGCCCCGCGGCGAGAGCTACGGCTGGGGCCGAGGTGAGCGCGCCGGCAGCTGCGGCTGCGGGGAGGGGTGGCCACTGATGCTCCGTGCGGGCAGGGACGCGTCTGGCTTAGAACCCGAGGCTCCGATTCCCGCGGAGCTGAGCACGCTGCTTGGTGCGCCGAGGGCTCTGGTTCCTGATCCCGCTGCACTGCAATGACGGATGCTGTGGTGGCGGCGCTGGGGTGGCGCAGCTTGGCGACAGCAGGCGGGGTGGGAGAGGGGGGAGAGGGCCCTGTGCCAGCCCCGCCGCCGGAGGCCGGGGGCCGCCGGGACTTTTATTCTGACACGGCAAGCGCCAGGCTCTGCTTAGTCATGGTGACCTGCGCGCGCTCCGCGCCTCCCTCCGCCCCCCCCCCCCGGGCAAAGCGATGGAGGCGCTGCGGCCTGGGCGACGGAGGCGGAGCCCGAGCGCGGCCATGGCGGGGTGAGTGAGCGGCCTGCGCCGGGGCTGCGGGCACGGCGGGCCGGTAGCGCCCCTGCGGCCGTTCCGGGGGGCCGGGGGACGCGGCGCCGCGGGCCCGGTGGTCTGGGGGGTTCCGGTGGTCCCCCGGAAGGCCAGGAGGGCGCGGCTCCAGTTCCATCCTTTTGTTGGACGGTGCGACTCGCGGGGTGGCCCGGGAACCACACAAGCCGGACGAGAGGCCCAGGGAGCGCCGCTCCGACGGAGGCCCCGGGACCCCGGGGCGTTGGGGGGCTTGACCTGCGCCCTGGGATTGGCAGTCGAGGCCGCGGTGGGGTTGCTTCCTCCCTTTTCCAGGCCTCGGTGGCGGCTCAGGCGAGCATGCGCAGTCCCTCACCTAAGGCTCCGTGAGGGCAAGTGTCCAGTGCCTAGGGGGCACCGCTGACCGATTGGCCAAAGACCAAGAGGCAGATCCGGGGTCTTGGCTGGGGAGAGGTGGACAAGCGGCGCCCCGGGGAGGGTGAAGGAGGGTACTCTGGTAGGCACGGTGCAGTGGTCAGCCAGCCAGCCATATCTTACCCCTGGGCAGTACCAGGCCCCAGGCTGCACGTGAGGGAGGCACATGAGAGGGTGGGCACAACCCTCACCTACACAAGGCTCCCTGCCCTCTGAAGCGCTGGGGCTGAGGGCCAGAGGGACGGGTCACCCCTCAACAGGCAAGCAGAGAAGCTTATTTCAGTTCCTGATAAGTGCCGTGATGGAAATAAAACAGGGAGGTGATTCTATGCTGAGCCTCAGAAAGATAAGATGGAGAACCTGGGGATCCTCTTGCAGATCCACCCCCCTTCTCCCTGCAGGACCTTTCAAATCACAACTCATGCTCCAGCCCTCCAGACTCCACAGGTTTCATGGAAACCCTCCCTTCAGTAGTCATTACCTGTCATTACACGCCTCCCTGATTCTCCAGATTGCCTCTCTCATTCTGCTTCTGAGCGTTTGCACTCACTGTTCTCTCTGCCTGGAAAATTAATTCCCACCCCACCCCCTTTCATATGTTCATCCTTCTTGTCTCAGCTCTAACAGGGGACTAGACTACCTGATTTAAAGTTACACTGTCACAATGCTGTTGTCATTTTCTTCACGATCTCAATTTCTACTTAAGTCTTGCTTAATTTATTTATGGCCATTCCTTCCCCAGATATCAACTCCAGCACAGTTTTCGTCTGTCTTGCTCACTGCTGGGTCCCTGGTACTTAGAAAAGTGCCTGGTACACAGTAGATGCTCAATAAATGTTGGTGAGGTGAATGAAGGAGTGAATTGGACATGTCCTAGGAAGGGAATGGCCACCAGACAGCTGGAACAGAGTGAGCAAAGGAGAGAGGTGGACAGGGGCTGACTTGGAAGGGCTTTGCAGGCCATTGAAGTGTTCAGTTTTACTCTTCATTCTATAGGGAGTTGTGGGGGGATTCTGAGCAAGGGGGGAACATCATCTGACATGTTTTAAGATAGACCCTTGGGCTGGTGAGGCCATAGGACATTTAGCAAGCACAAATGGACACAGCTTCACCTGGGCTTGGCAAGGAAAACTGGTTTAGGAGTTGCTTTATCTTAAAAAAAAAAAAAGACCTGGCCTCAGGCCCTGCCCCCAGCCATGTGCTCTCCCTCCTCCAGGCCCCTGAGTGCCAGTGGTGGTGTTGTCCCTTGTCACCTGGAAACCCATGCATCCGGAATCCAGGCCTAGCAGGGCTGGGGCCCGTACCCGATTCCTGCCCCTGAGGTCACAGTGCCCTGAGGGGGCAGGGGACTTGGTGATGTACGCCTCCACTGAGTGCAAGGCTGAGGTGACACCCTCCCAGCATGGCAACCGCACCTTCAGTTACACGCTAGAGGACCACACCAAGCAGGCCTTTGGCATCATGAATGAACTGCGGCTCAGCCAGCAGCTATGTGATGTCACGCTGCAGGTCAAGTACCAGGATGCGCCCGCTGCCCAGTTCATGGCCCACAAGGTGGTGCTGGCATCATCCAGCCCTGTTTTCAAAGCCATGTTTACCAACGGGCTGCGGGAGCAGGGCATGGAGGTGGTGTCCATTGAGGGCATCCACCCCAAGGTCATGGAGCGTCTCATTGAGTTCGCCTACACAGCCTCCATCTCCATGGGCGAGAAGTGTGTGCTCCACGTCATGAATGGTGCTGTCATGTACCAGATCGACAGCGTCGTCCGTGCCTGCAGTGACTTCCTGGTGCAGCAGCTGGACCCCAGCAATGCCATCGGCATCGCCAACTTTGCTGAGCAGATCGGTTGTGCCGAGCTGCACCAACGTGCCCGCGAGTACATCTACATGCACTTTGGGGAGGTGAGTGAGGGGAGGCCACATGGAGCAGGGCTTGGGGATGGTATCAGAAGGACCAGGGATGCACAGGTGGATATCACTGTCTTCCCTTGGGAAATGAAGGGTCAAGGCAAGGAGCTGGAGAGAAGTGGGGCTCCGAGCTTCTAGTCTGCACATCTGGGCCAACTCTGGGAAACAGCTGAGACAAGTGAGGATTTCATGGGTATCTAGGCTTCCTGGCTTCTCAAGTCTAGGGTGAGGACAGGGTGCAGTGAACATGGGGTGTGCAGAGCAGGGCCCAGCATTTCAGGCAATCAGAAAGTAATTGTTGAACACCCATGATGTGCTTCCAACTGCTAATGTGACCCTTAGACGTGTTTTCTTTGGTCCACTTAGTGCCATCCTTATTTTCTTGGTTTCATTTTCGTTTTTAAGTAGAGGAAGTTGTGAACAGAAGAAATAACAAGTGCTTATTGAGCCCTTGCTGTGGGCCAGTTTCTGCTCTAAGTGATTTCCATCTTTTAAATCGCTGAATCTTGCCAACCATCCCAGGAGGAAGTATGCTTTGGAGGGCATTCCTAGAACTATTCAAAGCCCTCCCTTAGTGGCTGGAACCAGCTGGAGTGGATACTACTGTGATCTCCATTTCATTTCTTTCCTTCCCTCTACACCACATGTGGGGCTGACCAGTTGCCCGGAGCTCTGGCATTAGTCCTAGGTCGATGGCTAACAGGAAGGTGGTCTGTGAGCAGGGTTCTCCCACTGGCCAGCACAGTGTTTGTTTCAAGGGATTGCTTGTGCTTGGAGCACTAGAGTGGTGGTGACCTGCTCATGTGGGGTGACCAAAATTATATAGACGAGTACCTGACAAGAAAGATTTGCCTGGGGTCCTGTATGCCCTAGGACTAGCCTTGCTATGAGGTGGCTACTAATATAATCAATCCCCTTTTACAGAGTAGGAAAACAAAGGCACAGAGCTTTTCAGATATTTGCTCAAAGACACCCAGCTAAAAAAGTAGTGGGCCAAAATTAGAGCTCAGTTTGCTTTCTTCAGAGCCTGACTTTTTTTCTATTCCATTGCTATTTGTTTTTCCTTTTTAGTCAATCTGTCCTTTTGAAAAAGTAATTTCATTTTTTAAAAAAATGTAAGGTTCTTATAGTTCAAACAGAAAATGATACAAAAAGATACACAGGGCATTGTGTCTGCCCATTTACCTGAGTAGATATGTACTACTTGCCTGACATATAGTACTAACTCATTTAACCCTTACAACTTATGAAGTTCATACTATTCAAATTCTCATTTTACAGATAAAGAAACTGAGATTGTCAGAGGCAGGTTGAGTGACTTGTCCATGGTCATACTGCCAGTTGAGGGGTTGGGGGAGACGTAGGAGTCAGCCTGTCACACTAACGCCCTCTGCAGGTGGCCAAGCAAGAGGAGTTCTTCAACTTATCTCACTGCCAGCTGGTGACTCTCATCAGCCGGGATGATCTGAATGTGCGCTGTGAGTCCGAGGTCTTCCATGCCTGCATCAACTGGGTCAAGTACGACTGTGAGCAGCGACGCTTTTACGTGCAGGCGCTGCTGCGGGCCGTGCGCTGCCACTCGCTCACGCCCCACTTTCTGCAGATGCAGCTGCAGAAGTGCGAGATCCTGCAGTCGGACTCCCGCTGCAAGGACTACCTGGTCAAGATCTTCCAGGAGCTTACCCTGCACAAGCCCACACAGGTGATGCCCTGCCGGGCCCCCAAGGTGGGCCGGCTGATATACACCGCCGGTGGCTACTTCCGCCAATCACTCAGCTACCTGGAGGCCTACAACCCCAGTGATGGCACGTGGCTCCGGTTGGCAGACCTGCAGGTACCTCGTAGTGGCCTGGCAGGCTGCGTGGTGGGCGGGCTGCTGTATGCTGTGGGCGGCCGGAACAACTCTCCCGATGGCAACACTGACTCCAGTGCCCTGGACTGCTACAACCCCATGACCAACCAGTGGTCACCCTGCGCCCCCATGAGTGTGCCACGCAATCGAATCGGGGTTGGGGTCATCGATGGGCACATCTATGCCGTTGGTGGCTCCCATGGCTGCATCCACCACAACAGTGTGGAGAGGTGAGTGGCAGGCCCCAGAGGGGTAGGCTCCGAGGGTCCTACTGCTAACAGATCCCATGCCATTGGCATTTTAAACCAAATACCCCAGGGGTTTCTAATGCATGTGGTCTGTGAATAGGATGATGGTATGATGCGTTACCCTCAGTAGACCACTTTAAAAAAAAAAAAAGGGATACTCTTAATTAATCCAGGAGAACAGTCATGAACTGGAAGTATGTAGGCCCATCTTTGAACATCACACTTTGAGAAAAATCAGCCTAGTTGTTAGAGTTGGGGTTCTGGTGCCTGAGAGGGCTGGGTCCCCAGCGCTACTGCTTCTTCAGTGACCCTGGACATACCACTATAGCCTTCTGTGCCTCCATCTTGTCATCTGTGAAGGGATGGACAATAATGAGAACTGCTTGCCCCACCATGCTGGGTGGGGCGTTGGTGAGATAGTTCACATAGCACTCAGCACAGGGCCTGGCAGTGGTAGGATGGAGCCCCTGGGGTCCAACAGATGTGTGTGTGACCTTGAGCCGTGATAGCTGTGAAACTGGTTTCCTCAGCTGGAAAATGGAGCTACTGATAACTTGCACCTTGGAGAACTATTGTGAGGATTAAAGAGTTCAAGTACATAAACAGCTAGCAGAATATAGTGTTTCTTGAAGGTCAGCTATGATTGCCATTGTCATTGTTATTATGCCCTTGCAGGTATGAGCCAGAGCGGGACGAGTGGCACTTGGTGGCCCCAATGCTGACGCGAAGGATTGGGGTGGGAGTGGCTGTCCTCAACCGTCTGCTCTATGCTGTGGGGGGCTTTGATGGGACAAACCGCCTCAACTCAGCAGAGTGTTACTACCCAGAGAGAGATGAGTGGCGAATGATCACACCCATGAACACCATCCGAAGTGGGGCAGGTGGGTGGGGGCTGTGGGGAGGGGACTGTGAAGGAACACCCAACCCCAGAGTGAAACTCAGCCAGGCCTGGGTGAGGCCTCCTGTTTCCACTTTAAATAACCCTGTGGCACACAGGAGAGCTAGATTCTGACAGAATCCAAGCTCCTCTTTCCTGGCTTTGTGTCTGAAGGGTCCCTCACAAGAGGGAGGAGGGGAAGGCCCCCCAAGAGGGTGGTGGCTGGGGCCCCCAAGGCCAGGCCCCAGAGTCACCCTGTCTTCACGGTGTGGCTTAGGAGTCTGTGTCCTGCACAACTGTATCTATGCCGCGGGGGGCTATGACGGTCAGGACCAGCTGAACAGTGTGGAGCGCTACGACGTGGAGTCAGAAACGTGGACTTTTGTAGCTCCCATGAAGCATCGGCGGAGTGCCCTGGGGATTACTGTGCATCAGGGGAGAATCTACGTCCTCGGTGAGGCCCTGAGGTTGGGGATCTGGGTAGAGAAGACTAAGTAATTAGCCTCATCTTTTAGGGGCGGGCTCAAATCCTAGTAGGAAGGCTTCCTGTGGTTTCTTCCTCCTCTTGGAGGCAGTGACCATCCCCTCTACTCTCCCTGCAGGAGGCTACGACGGTCACACATTCTTGGACAACGTGGAGTGTTATGACCCAGACACAGACACCTGGAGTGAGGTGACCCGCATGACATCCGGCCGGAGCGGGGTGGGTGTTGCTGTCACCATGGAACCCTGCCAGAAGCAGATCAACCAGCAGAATTGTACCTGTTGAGCCACTTCGGTTTCTTGGGGAAAAAATGGTCCCATTGAGAGTATTGTCATTTTTGTACAAAAACAAGGACAAAAGAAAAAGGACAGAGCAAATGCTTGTCCTCCTGGATGGGAGGCTGGGATGACTCAGTGTTAAAATGACAACTTGAAAGAAGGCCAGAGTGGGAATCCATGAGCCCGCCAGAGTAGTCCCAGGAATGTCCAAGAGAACCTGCCTGGGAGGGAGGTATGGAAATGGTGGGCTACGGGAGAGAAACCCCCACACCCACTACCCCAAGACTAGGCCTGGGTCCTACACCAGCAGCTGTCCCCTCCCTTTGAGGTGAAAGCAGGTGCTGAGTCAGGCTGGTTTTTGTTCCCTGCACCTTTGTGACTGGTTCCTAGAGACCTGGGAAAGAGCCACCTGAAGCCTCGGGGGTGAGGCCCTTCTGCAGGTATGGACCCGGGGATGGGCCTGTACATAGAAACCACTGGATATCTCTGCCCAGGACAGTCATTTTGTTGATAAGTAACCCTGTAACTTTCCAATGAAAATAAAGAACAAACTAACTAGTGTCTTCCACCAGGCTCTCAGCTGCAGGTCTCAAACCCCCCTGTAGTCCTAGAAAGGACTCTTCTCCTGAAATGCACTCAAGTCTTTGATTTAAGGCTTGAATTTAAACCAGTTTATCTCTGCCCATAGCCTCTTGCTATGTAGGGCATGTTTTTCCCCATAGGCAAGCCACTCAGGGCTCACTTTGTCTATCTGTCAACTTTCAGCTGCTTTGAAGACAATGACACATCTCCCAGGGCTTCTCAAGGTTAATATCATAATGTGTGCACACTTGATATTTTAAGGCACACCATCCCCAGCATGGCTTCCAACTTCGGAGAAAATCTATCTGGTCATTTTAATGTGCTTTAATAACACCGACTGAGCCTTTTCGTTTATTGAGGTGCCTGGTTACTAAAAGGACAAAGGGGTTCTTGGGAATTTTCTTAGGCAAAGGGCTCAATACCTAGTCTCTTCTGAACAACATGTGTGAAGGCAGTATCTGGCCCAGATCTTTTCTTCTGCTGATCAACTTTATTCATGTTGGGGGAGGGGGGTGGAGAAAAGAAAAATGAAGTGTGGTCTCTACTACAGGCACACCTCAGAGATATTGTGGGTTTCCAGACCACTGCATAACCGCTAATGGAAGTGGAGGGTCTTGCCTTCAACTTGTAAAAAAAAATGCAACACCTGTGAAGCGCAATAAAGGGAAGCACAATGAAAACCTATATTGGAAAATTCACGGGTTCTTCCCAAGTAGCTTAGAAAGGGAACGTTTGATTCTTTCCCTTCCAGGGAAAACCTGGTACCTCCCATCTCTGCTTCACTCACTCAATTCACCTGAAGGCTAACTTAGTTGTGCCCTGTTCTCTGTCCTGGTCCAAGGCTTCTATGGAATAAGGAAATGGGGAGAACTAGGAATTGTAAACTTAACATCTGGATAGCCTTTTAGCACTTATAAAATATTTCTACACATTGTTTGATCCTCAATAGTGCTCTGAGCTTGGAAGGGCAAGCCTGAATTCTTTTTTTTTTTTTTTTTTTTTTTGAGGTCAGTGTCACTGGCCCTCATATGTAGGGCCGAACCGGGACCGCTGGCTTCCCAAACCAGCGCTTAACCACTGCGCCACTCAGCCGGCCGAGCCTGAATTCTTTACAGATGAGAAGCAGAGGTTCAGAGAAGTGACTTACCCAAGATCACATGGCCACTAAGTCATGGAGTTCAGATTTGACCTGTGCAGTACACCAAACCAGCCATTCTCAACCATAACACTGTATACCACTGTGTGAGAACAGATATTAAAGAGGTCCCATGGGGTCAATGTGTATAGCAGTGAAAGTTTCAGAAACAGCAATCTATAATCTAGAGTCAGGAGATTTACATGTAATGCAGTTGCCAGAAGTTACGCTGCCTACCCTAGAGTCATTTCCTTTCAAAGGGGTTAGAGCGCTGGTCTTAAGGTCAGGTTGAGCTGAATCAGAAAAGCAATTTAGGTATCAGCAGTCAGGTGAACAATTTTTTGTCTGCAAAAATGGTACTTAGACACCTACTGGGCACTAGGCCTGTGTGAGCTGCTGGACCAACAAAGGTGAGTATTTACATTCACTTTCTAACACCACAAAAATAACTTTTTTAGTCCTTACTCTCCTAGGCATTGGGGCTATGGCAGCGAACAAGCCATAAATGGTCCCTGTCCTTATGGAAATTACAGTCTAGCAGGGGAGTTGGGTGACCAACTCATCCTGGTTTGCCTGGGACCTGCCTGGTTTGAACACTGAAAGGTTGGCATCCCAGGAACCCCTCAGTCCCAGGTAAACTGAGACCATTGGTCACTCCAGGTAAGCTAGATGGTGAAGCAATATTACAAACATACTGTGTACCAAGTAGATGAGGGTCATGGTTAAATTCACCTTTTAAAAGTCGATGGGGCCAGCCGAGTGGCACGGTGGTTAAGCGCTGGCTTGGGAAGCCAGCGGCCCCGGTTCGGTCCCACATATGAGGGCCAGTTACACTGCCCTCAAAAAAAAAAAAAAGTCTATGGCTCTGGGACCTAGGTGGAAATGGCTTGGCTGAGGATGAGAGTGGATGGGGGAAGGCTCAGCAAATGGTTATTCCAGTAGCCAGGTAAGAGGATGGGGGTCTGGATTGGTCAGGTGGCCGTGGGAATGGAGAGGAGTAGAATCTACAGGTGAAGAGTCTAGATATGAAGGATGAAGAATTTGGAATCATTCTGGGGGATGTCAAGCTTAAACAGCCAGGAGTAGGGAAATTTGAGGAGGCCTCAGTTGTAGAAGGGAAGTGCTGATGGCTTGGGGTGTGTTGGGCTTGAAACATAAAGATACAATTGTTGGGACGGCCGAGTGGCACAGTGGTTAAGACCTGGCTTGGGACATCAGCGGCCACAGTTCAGATCCCACATATGAGGGCCAGTGACACTGCCCTCTTAAAAAAAAAAAAAGATACAATTGTTTTAGGAAAGTGCACAGATTTTTCTAGCCCTCAGTCTTTAATGCTTCCAACAAATAGCCTTGCATGGCTGTTCTGTACCAGAGATGAAGTAAGGCATTCAGACAGTGGGAAACAAGCAAAACACTGTCCCTTTCTCATAGAACTGAAGTTAATAACATAATTATATAAAGCATACATATGTATGTTTGAAGGATAGAAGCATGACCTAGGTTAGAGGCCCTGAGAAAATCTTTGAGGAAGCAGTTTTCTCACTGAAATCCAAAGGAACTAATAAATGTAAACTAGGTGAGGGAAGGAAGGGCAAGATTCTGGACTGGAAGCATCATGTGCAAAGGCCCTGTGGCACTGAAAAGCAAATCGAGATGAAGTTCTGAGAAGGAGGAACATGGTGTCAGAAGAGGCTAAACAAAGGTGGTCAGGGGACCAGAACATACAAGCACCATGCGCTATGCTCATTCTCTTTAATATTAAATACCTAAGTATTATGTTTTTTAAAATAATCAGTACATTACAGATAAAGCTGAAATCTCATTATCCATTCCAGTCCCTCTAAATCTTAAAACAAAATTGCAGCAATGTTCTATATGTTTCCTTATATAAATGATGTAATGCTGCCTGTATTATTCTGCAACTTGCTTTTCCCACCTTAGTAGAACTTCTCAATATATTTGTGATGTCACATTCCTTTTAACTACCTGATGTTCTGTTTTGTCTCTTCCATTATTGATAGAATTTTAGGTTGTTTCCAGTTTCTCAGAATTGCAGAAAAGGCTGCAATGCCCACCCTTAATCATGTCTCCTTGGGCACAAATGTGTATATTTCTCTAGGTGGGTACTAAGAGGTAGAACTTACTAGATCATAGGGTAGGCCCAGCTTTACTTAATGCTGTTAGATCACCCTCCAAAGTGGTTGTAATAAATCATATTCCTGCTGTTTTCCAGAAGTTCCTTATACATTTATACACAAATTTATTACTTTCCCTTGATGGTTCTTCTCTTTGTGTTATATTTAAGAAAGACTTGTGGTTCATGACGTTTTCTGTAGCTTCCTTATCCATTTAAGTTATTGTCTCCTGCCCGTAAAGTATTTGTTCTGCCTAAGTTAACAAGAGTTTTTTTTTTTTTTTTTGAGGGCCGTATCACTGGCCCTCATATGTGGGACCCGAACCAGGACCGCTGGATTCCAAAGCCAGTGCTTAACCACCGCGCCACTCGGCTGGCCCCAAGAGTTGTTTTTTTTTTAATTGGTTCTGTTGGAACCAAGAATCCTGAATAATACAGAAACTAGAAAATTTTAAAATATTTTCTTCAAATATGTTTAAGTTTTGTTTTTGCACTGTTTTTAAATCCACCTGGAATTTGTTGGTATGTATGATACAAAGTAGAATATAATATTTTAATAAGGATAGCCAGTTGCTACCAAACCATTTATTTTTCAAACCATTTCTTTCTTTCTTTTTTTAGCTGAGCCATCCTGCCACCTGTTGGCAGCTCAGCTGCTGCTAAGCTCCGGCGGGGAATCCAACTGGCAACCCTGTTGCTCAGAGCTCCCACTCTTGAGTAAGCTCTTAATCAGCTGAGCCACTCGGCCGGCCCTCAAACCATTTCATTTTGTGTGTGTGTGTGTGTGTGTGTGTGTGTGTGTGTGTGTGTTGAGGGCAGTGTCACTGGCCCTCACATGCGGGACCTGAACCGGGGCCGCTGGCCTCCCAAGCCAGCGCCAACCACCGCGCCACTCGGCCGGCCCACCATTTCTTGATATTCATTCTTTACCTATAGTTTTGAGATGCAATCTCAATCATATACTAAATTCCCATATATACATGGGACTTTATTCTGTTTTTGACTTTTCTGTTTTGTTGACCTAAATATCCATTGTTGCACCAATTCCATTGTTTTACTTATTACAGTTTTATAACATGTCTTAATAGCAGACAGAACAAGTTCCTCCCCTCCCTGTTCTTTATATAGATATTAAAAAAATGGTCTGGGCTATTTTTGCATATTTATTCCTCTCTATGAGGAAGAAACTCCATGAAAAATCAAAATTTTGATTGGATTGCATTTAAATTACCGAGTTGGGGAGAAATATTTTTACAACTTTAGATCTCTCTGTTCATGAATTTAGTGATGTCTATCTATTTAATGATATCTTTGCTATCCTTAGGAAACCTTTATAATCTCCACAAAGAGGTTGTGATGCATTTATTCATGGCAATTTTATAAGGTTTTGTTTCTGTTGTCAATGAGATATTTACTCCTGGATCCTTTTAAAGTGTGTGTGTGTGTGTGTGTGTGTGTGTGTGTGAGAGAAAGTCATTGAAGTAAATCTTCCACTCTCCTCTTTGCTGAATTCTCTTATTAGTTCTACTAGTTTTATTTACTTTTCAGCATATAGTCAAATCACAGGCAAATAATGATAGCGTAATGTCATCTTTTCCAATAGTTACACCACTCATTTCTTTTTCTTGTCTTACTATTAGCTAAGACTGTCTGTACAATCTTGATTAGTAGTGGTAATAGTTGGGCATAGTTGTCTCATTCCTAACTGCTTCAATGTCCCACCATTAAATCTGATGTTTACCAAAAGATTTTCTGTAATCTATGCCTTAAGTTTTATTGGAAACTTTATCAAGTTCAGGAAACTCACTTCTATACCTAGTTTTTAAAAAATCATAAATGGGTGTTGAATTTTTCAGAGCTCTATCATTAAGTAGGTGAGTATCAAGAAATTGATTTTCTAATAAGTTTCTAGTTCATGCTGATGCTACTTACTTGTCCAGGTAGCAAGAACAATGGGTTAAAGGCAAATTCTGAGAAACAACATCTAAGCAGTAGATGGGGGTAAGAGAAGCCCCAATAGAAACATAACAGCAGCAGAAAATTATGAGGAGAACTAAGAAAAGTACAATGTCACAGAAGCCAAGGAAAGAAAAAGATGAGCACAAAATGTTTTGTAATTAGTTTTGTTTGTTTATTTTTTCTCAGCTGAGCCAGCCTGCCACGTGTTGGCAGCTCAGTGGCAACTCAGCGGCAACTCAGCTCAGGCTGGGCATCAAACTGCTGTTGCTCAGAGCTCAGCTCACATTCTTGAGTGAGCTCTTAACCAACTGAGCCACTTGGCCGGCCCTGCAAGATGTTTTAGAACAATGCTATTAAGTGCAAAGAAGATCAGAAAGATAGACACCTTCAAATGCCCACTAGATTTGGTGATTGGGAAGTAATCTTGATAACCATTTTGGAAGAATTGTGAGGATCAAGTAAAAGATGGATTCAATACATATTTATTGAGTGCCTACTTAGAAAAAGCATTGTTGCCAAGGAGACAACACTGAGTCAGTGAAGGAAGCTGAGAAAGTGAACATCTCTTTTGAGACGTTTGGAAGATAGGATGACATCTAGAAAGGAATGAAAGATTGGGGATGGAGTGGAGTTCTATTAAGATGCAGAAGACAGGGCCAGCTGAATGGCACATTGGTTAAGAGTTGGCTTGGGGGCTGGCCGAGTGGCTCAGTTGGTTAAGAGTTCACTCAAGAGTGTGAGCTGAGCTCTGAGCAACAGCAGTTCGATGCCCAGCCTGAGTTGAGCTGCCGCTAAGCTGCCAACAAGTGGCAGGATGGCTCAGCTAAAAAAAAAAAAAATGGTTTGGGCCGGCCGACTGGTGTGGTGGTTAAGAGCTGGCTTGGGACGCCAGTGGCATTGGTTTGGATCCCATATATGAGGGCCAGTGATACTACCCTCTAAAAAAAAAAAGTTGGCTTGGGACGCCAGCTCTGAGCAGCAGGGCCCTGGTTCAGATCCCACCTAGAGGGCCAGTGACACTGCCCTCTACAGCTAAGATGGTGAACAACAGCTCCATCTGGAGCTGGGCTGCCATGAGTCTATGGCGATCATATAGGCTGCAGTGGGGCTGGCCCACAGCTGGCATGAGCTGCTGTGAGCTGCAGTGAGTGACTTTCCAATGGCCGGCGAGTGACTGCCTCACCCAGGAAGAGCGCAATGACGATACCAATATGGGCCAGTGAAGCGACATCCTCCACAACTAGACTGAAGAACAAAAGGACAGCAGTTTGTCTGTTCCCCTCCCCCAATTCCCCCCCCCAAAAAATTGTAAAAAATAAAAAGAAACTGAGTCGTTAAAAAAAAAAGATGCAGAAGACAATATGTTTATAAGCTGATGGAAAGTTCATAAAAAAAGAGATACTGAAGGTGAAGATGAAAAACAGGATGGACTCCTAGTGACAGCGAGCAAGTAACTTCCCCACTCTCAATTAACCGGATGATGTCTAAGGTAACTTTCAGCTCTATGAAGGGCACTGTAGTTCCGGATGTGCAGAGTCCCTTGCTTTGTACAATACAACGTGCCTTCAGGTCAATGAATATCTTCTCTCTTGGCAGTCAGTATATTCTGGTTTTGAAATATAATATAAATGTTAGTGGAAATAATATTCCAGCTGATCGAATTTAAGAAAAAAGAATATATATATATATATATATATATATATATATATATATATATATATGTAAAACAGAATACACTAGTGTCAACAGACTAGGCTTGAGACCCACATCTGGCACTTAGTACAAATCTCTGTGCCTCATCTTCCTTATCTGTAAAATGGGGATAATGACTACCTAGCATCTGGCAAACATGGTAATCATACAATAAAAGGTAGTGTCATTGACTAGGAATGAGATAAGTACTGTAAACCTGAGATGCAAACATTAATCTGAATTATCAAGGTTGTTATAGAATGATAATGACATTTTGTGGCCTCAGAGCACTTTACCTGCATTACTTTTAATTCTTCACTGGCTCTCATTACCTGTGAAAAAACAGTGTTTCCACCAACTCCCTCCCCCTACCCCGCTTTTTTTCTCAATGCCTTTACTTTGAAATATGAGGGGAAAAAATCTCGTAGGTACACCTTAAAAAGACAGACATGATCACAGATAAAAGCGAAGACAATCTATCCAGAAAGCTTTAACACTTGTCAGCTTGAAGCTGAAGTTCCAAGTGTGTCATGTTGCAGGGCTGAAAGGAATCGTAATTAGTATTCCTCTCCTTCCTCACCATCTCCTTCAACAGAATCAACACCAACCTCCTCATAATCCTTCTCAAGGGCAGCCATGTCCTCACGGGCCTCAGAAAACTCTCCTTCCTCCATGCCTTTACCCATGTACCAGTGAACAAAGACATGCTTGGGGCATACATCAGGTCAGATTCATGGTCCAGGTGCGCCCAGGCCTCAGCACCAGCTGTGGTGTTGCTCAGCATGCACACAGCTCGCTGTACTTTTGCCTGGTCTCCACCAGGTACCACAGTGGGAGGCTGGTAATTAATGCCAACTTTGAAGCCAGTGGGGCACCAGTCCACAAACAGGATGCTGCGCTTGGTCTTGATGGTGGCAATGGTGGCATTAACATCTTTGGGAACAACGTCACCATGGTACAACAGGCAGCAAGCCATGTATTTACTGTGGCGAGGGTCCCATTTCACCATCTGGTTGGCTGGCTCAAAGCACGCATTGGTGATCTCTGCTACAGAAAGCTGCTCATGGTAGGCTTTCTCAGCAGAGATGACAGGGGCATAGGTGGTCAGAGGGAAGTGGATGTGGGGATAGGGCACCGGGTTGGTCTGGAATTCAGTCAGGTCAACATTCAGGGCTCCATCAAATCTGAGGGAAGCAGTGATGGAGGACACAATCTGGCTAATAAGGCAGTTAAGGTTGGTATAGGTTGAACACTCAATATTGAGGTTTCTACAATGGATGTCATAGGTGGCCTCATTGTCAACCATGAAGGCACAATTAGAGTGCTCCATGGTGGTGTGGGTGGTGAGGATGGAGTTGTAGGGCTCCACTACAACTGTGGAAACCTGGGATGCTGGGTAAATGGAGAACTCCAGCTTGGATTCCTTGCCATAATCGACAGAAAGACATTCCATCAGCAGGGAGGTGAACCCAGAACCAGATCCCTCACCAAAGCTGTGGAAAACCAGGATGCCCTGAGGACCTGTGCATTGATTGGTCAGCCAGCTTATGAATTTGGTCCAAGACAAGGTTAATGATCTCCTTGCTAATGGTGTAATGCCCCCAGGCATAGTCATTGGCAGTGTCTTCCTCGCCTGTGATGAGCTGCTCGGGGTGGAGGAGCTGGCGGTCGGTGCCAGTGCGAACCTCTTCCATGGCTGTGGGTTCCAGGTCCACAAACACTGCCCTGGGCACATGCTTGCCAGTGTCTGCATCACTGAAGAAGGTGGTGAAGGAGTCATCTCTTCCCCCAATGGTCTTGTCACTTGGCATCTGGTCATCGGGCTGAGTGCCATGTTCCAGGCAGCAGAGCTCCCAGCAGGCATTGCTGATCTGGACACCAGCCTGGTCAGTGTGGATAGAGACACACTCACGCATGTCTATGGGTTAGCAAGCACCTGTAATAGGAGTAGACACCGGATCCCAGTTACTGTCCCCGACAGGCTAAGAGTCCAGGTAAGTAATGCACTCTCCATCAACCCCTTTTTATTTTATGATAGTTTTGTAGTTCCCCATGACCTGCAGGGCTGATACAGGTTTAAAAAGAGTGCAGCACCCTCTTGTGGGCCTCTGTATGAAAAGAGGAACTATCTCCAGAGAAGGAAAGTTAGAAAAAGAACAAGATTGGACAAGTCCCAGGGTGTAGAATGCCTCTGACCTTGACTTGTTGTTGTTTTTTTAATTAGCATTCTTCAAAACTTCTGGGAAAATTACATTTTTTTATAAATCAAGGCCGGCCGAGTGGCGCGGTGGTAAAACGCTGGCTTGGGAAGCCAGCGGCTCCGGTTGGGTCCCACATGTGAGGGCCAGTGACACTGCCCTCAAAAAAAAAAAAAAAAAGTATAAATCAAATATAACTGCAAATGCATCCAGGAAGCTCCCTATTTAAGAGACTCTCCCTCCTGTGAGCCTGAGCACCACATCCACACATCAGGATTGTAACTCTGATTTTATTATACTACAATTTAAGCGGGGCACCCAGGAACACTTTTCAGACTACATATCCCAGGATCCTCCAGGATTTAATCAGCTGGTTTAGACAACTTTGGTGGGACACTGGGAACTGAGCAGCCTGATGTTGAGTTCAGTTGCCTCTTGACCTTCACTTCTCTCACCTTCAGGTCAGGAAAGATTAATTACATTAACCAAGGAGTTGTGTTTCTTAAGTCTCAGCTCCCTCATATGGGGTCCCTTTCATCTCTAGGATGTGACTTCCCCTTACTTATCATATTTCACCCTCCCTGGCCATCTCTCAGTTCCTCTAGAGATTCACCAAGTGAAGAGTTAGGGTAGGAACAACAAATGCTTCAGTGCCTACCATGTTCCAGGCACATTGCAGAGAAAACTGAGAGCAGAAGACATGGCTTCTGCTCTCCTGCAGCCTGTAGCCAATTCAGGGGAGAGACAGATATTTGTATGGTTTTTTATTAATATAAACTAGAAAACCTGAGGAGTGCTCTAGGAAAAGACAGATTGCAGAAGTCATAATGCATTTTTCTGTCTTGTATTCATAATTATTTTTCTCTTTTTCTGTCTTGTTCACCATTGTATTTACTGGCACACAATAAGAGCTTCACACATATTTGAATGTTGAGTAGAATTCTTGTTCACAATAGATGTGCAAGAAACATTTTCAGGATTGCATGGAATCGGCCAGGTTTCCAGATGCTTCTCCAAGGGTGTGTATTTCATCAGCTAGATGCAAGAATAGAGCTACTCAGCCTATTAGGATTTCAACTCAACACAAGGAAGCCCTTTTGACTTCCCTTTAAGGAAGTTACCGTCAGATCTTTTGAAACTTCATCGAACAAAGTAATCCCTGTTCCAGGTGACAGTCCACACAACATCCAATCACTTGAAAAGGACCTACTGACTAAGTACCTATTGACAATGTCAAGAACTGTGAGAAGCACTTGATAAATATTTTAAGGTAGCTTTAGATTCTTCCTGCAGCTCCCATTTTAGGAGAAACAGCCCCAGTTCCTTAAATGATTCCTTATGAGACATGGTGAGTTCCTTTATCAGCTAGTTTCACTCCCCCCTCCCTCATCCCGCCAACACTTTGAGGGTGATCTGAGTCTTGCCTTCCTGTTTCCCCAGTTGGGGACAGGGAGTGCAGGTGGCGGCTTTGGGACTGCTCATATGTATGGGAACCACTGAAGCCCTTGCAGAGGTGTACTTCAAATTGAAAGGGAGAAAGGGTTTACTCTCAGAGACAAGGGGGATGATGAGTCCTTTCAGGGTGTGGGGATGGTAATGAGAGGAAACCATCAAGGGAGGGAGATACGATGTCAGTCCCCTCTCAGGAAGGAGGAACAATACTGGGGATACTTGAGGAACGGGGGATGACATGGGATCCCCTTAGGAAGGATTAAAGACATGGGAGAGGACCCCCTTCGGAAGAGGGGCTGACACCTCAGGAAGGTCTTCCTCAGGAAGGGGTCCCATCAGCAAGGGGACTGAGACCAGCGTTCCCTCAGGAAGGGCAGTCAACACCAGGGTGGCTTCAGGAAGTGGAGACGACTCTGGACGTCACTCTCAGGAGGAAGAGATGATGCTAGCGCTTATTTCAGGAGTGAGAGAGGACGCCGGGGTCCTCCTCGGGAAAGGTGGACATCTCAGGGGGGTCAATCTCAGGAAAAAGGGGTGACATTAGGGGTTCCCCTTCATAAGGGGAAACGACGCTAGGGTACTCTCAGGAAAGGCGGATGACTTCGGGGTCCCCTTAGAAAATAGGGACAATTCTGGGATCACTCTAGGGAATGACACCAGGTCCCCTCAACCGCCTCAAGTTTGTCGCACCTGCAGAGGTCTGAGCTCCGCTGTTGAGTCCTCGGATTCAAAGGCGAAGCGGCCGTACCCCTCATTGGCTGCCTTCTCGGCTAATGACAACTACGCCAGCCAATGGCAGCGCGGGGAGAAAAAAACCTCCTTTCTGTTCTCGCCGCGCCTCCTACCGGATCTATGCCTGCGCGTCTTTCTGGTCCTGCTGTAGTTCCTAAATTCCAATTTAAGGGGCACTCGGGGGCCTCGAGCTCCCAGCACGACCTATGTCTATGACCCATTTTATAATAATAGTATCTATTTTATAGGCTGTTGTGGGAATTAAGTGCGATAATTTACGTAAAACGGAGCCTGGCACATAGTAATCACCTGGTAAACCTGGGCTATTGTTTGCGTTTTACAGGGAGGGAAGGCGAGGTACCGAGCGGGTAAGAAACCTGCTTAGACTAACACAATCATTAATTGGCAGAGTCGAAACTAGAACATAGGCAAGCTGAATCCAGAGCCTGTGTACTTATCTACCATATGTTTGTGGCGCCCAGATAACAACTACCAGCTGTTATTTCTTTCTTCTGATTATGAAACAACCTTCCCCTTGATTATAAAAGTATTATAATACACCATGACTACAGAACAGAAAACACAGATCTTTCTTAATCTCACCACTGGAGAACTGTGAATATTTTGATGGACAAGCTGCCTTTCTTATGCATGTATTTTTTAATAGGATCATATGAGTTCTGACAATTAAGTTCACGAACTTGCCACTGTGAGCTTACATTGGCAGCACTGTACAAACAGCTCGGTAAGGTTTCATAAGATTTCAACCTTAGTATATCAGTGTCTCAGTGTATACAGCTGTATTTGTGTCGACGTGTGGCAGTGTCTTGCTGAGTGGCATTCATTATTGCTGCATGTTTTTGTGTGCCACTGCAAGAATTAGAGCAACGAACAAACATTAAATTTCTTGTTAAACTTGGCAAGAGTGGGTGTGAAATCAGGGGCATTGTTAGTCTAAGTTTATGGGGATAATGCCATGAAGAAAATGGCAGTGTACAAATGGATTAAACATTTTTCTGAGGGGAGAGGACGCATCACTGATGAAGAGAGGTCAGGGTAGTCAGTAACAAGCAGAACTGATGAAAACATTGCAAAAATTCATCGAATTGTGTGTCAAAATGGTCGGCTGACTGTGAGAAGCATAACAGACCAAGTAAATATCAATAGAGAAATAGGGAAATGTTAACTGAAAATCTTGGCATGAGAAAGGTGTGTACAAAAATGGTCCTGAAGGAGCACAGCAATGAACAAAAGCAAAGGAGAGTCGAAGTTTGCTAAGATCTTTTGGAGAGGCAAGACGATGTTTTGAGCCATGTTATCACTGGTGATGAAACACGGGTGTACCAATACGATCCTGAAACAAAGCGTCAAAGTGCACGATGGAAGTCAGCCAATTCTTCATGACCAAAAAAGTTCCATCAGTCCAAATCAAGAGTCAAAACGATGTTGCCTAACCTTTTTGATATTCGAGGGATTATTCATTATGAATTTGTACCAACTAGACAAACAGTTAACCAAGTTTACTATTTGGAGATGCTGAAAAGGCTGCGTGAAAAAGTTAGATGAAAACGACCTGAACTTTTCACCAACAATTCATGGCTCTTGTATCACGACAATGCACTAGCTCACATGGCACTGTCTGTGAGGGAGTTTTTAGCCAGTAAACAAATAACTGTATTGGAACACCCTCCCTACTCACCTGATCTGGCCCCCAATGACTTCTTTTGAGATAAAAGAAATATTGAAAGGAAGACATTTTGATGACATTCAGGACATAAAGGCTAATAAAACAACAGCTCTGATGGCCATTCCAGAAAAAGCGTTCCAAAATTGCGTTGAAGGGTGGACTAGGCGCTGGCGTTGGTGCATAGCTTCCCAAAGGGAGTACTTCAAAGGTGACCTAAGTGATATTCAGCAATGAAATATGTAGCACTTTTTCTAGGATGAGTTCTTGAACTTAATTGGCAGACCTCATATCATGCAGAATGTTTCTAAATCTGCTCTTCTCACGGTGAACATCTTGTCATTTCAATATAGACCCACCTCTTTGATTTTAAGGGCTGCATATTATTCCATGATGCCAGTGAAGTATAATTTAATGACCTTCTAGAATGGACATCTGGGTCTTTAATAGTTCTTCACCATTCTGACCAATAGTAGAATGGGCATTTTGTATCTGCATCTTTAGGTATTCATCCAACTGTTTCTCTAGGATAAATATTTTTAAAAGTGCAATGGCTGGGTCAAGATACATACATGCACAGTGGTTATGTTTCTGATAAATATTGTCAGACCATTCCTGGAAATCTCTGTGTGCTGACTTCTGCCAGCACTAATGACGTATGAATATGCTTTGCCCACCCCAGGATGGTCCATCTTTTCATTATTTGCCAATAGATTAACAAAAGAAAAAAAAGTGCTTGTTTTCATTTGTACTTCGTTATATTTTTATGCTGCGAAAAAGGGAAAAATACTACCTCCATCTCAAGATTAATGATAATAATATAAAAGTATTGAGCTGCTATCATTGTCAAATAGGCAGTGGGTGAAGTGATATCCCCACCTTATTTCCCTGAATTTTTCCAACCCTGTGAGATCACTTCACTGTCTGTTTTCTCATCTGCAAAACAGAGCCTATGATAATACATACCTCAAGGAACGCTGGAGGGTGGATAAAATAATCCTCCTAACGAGTTCAGAGCCCTCTAAAGGCTGGGAAAGGTGGAGCCATTTGCCCAAGACCATGTAGACTGCAAGTGACTACTGTCAACTTCAGAGAATGAACTAACTCCACCCCTTTCCCAGGTTCCCCTGCTCTGTGCAGATTACAAGGCCTCCCTGCCCTTGGTCACCTTTGCCTGAGGAAAGATGAACTCCCCATCAGGAGGATTTTCAAGAGCCTGCTGATGGTCATATGCCACCTCTGCCCTTTGACCCACATTCTCGGACTGTCGCCACGTCCCAACACAGGAAGGATTTGGGACATCACACTTGCCCTTTTACACTTGGGGAAACTGAGATCCGGACTAAAAAGGCTCACCCAGGCCCAGCCAGCCATCCCCTGCCTCCTGGAGTTAGTACTGTTGCCTTCTGACCCCCAGCCCAATACCCTTTCCCCTACTCTGCCTTCCTTTGAAACACCCTTGGGAAAAAGTCTATGTCTCCTTTTTGCTTCTTGCACAAAGTTCAGATTCCCTAGAAACTTCTACTTAGTTTTCCAACTTTGTTTCTCCCCTCTGAGCCCAGGCTGCCCCCATTCCTCTGGGTCAGGATATATATCTACTATGATCTTTAGGCCACAGCAAGCAGGCAAACCTTTGTATGTGCTAAATGCCCTACATTCATTCTCTTGCTTAAGTTCCAGAACTGTGCAGTCTGATACAGTAGCCTTTGGCTACATGTGGCTCCTTGATGTAAAAGAAAATTAAAATTCCAGTTCCTCAGTTGCACTAGCTGCATTTCAAGTGCTGATAAAGATGAACTGGAACTTCCCCTTAACTTCCCTTCTATAAATACCCCTCCATCTTGGCACACAGGCCAGAGTGTGTTTGTGGCTTGCCATGTCTGCATGCACTGGGTTGCAATTTTTTCTTTTTCCTGAATAAACCCTTTTTGGTGATGAAACATCTAGTTGATAATTATTTTTCAGTCAATATTTTGGGGTTTGTCCAGGACTCCAGAGAACAACCCTGACAGCTTCTTGGCAGGTGAGCAACCAGGTGCTGGAGCCTCCCAAAGAGCCACTTTGGCCTCTGGCTTGCTTTCCTATTCGGAAGCATAGGGTAAGTCCCCTGAATCGAGCTTCCACTTTTTGTATTTTGAAGCCCTCTGGGCTTTATTCAGAAATTAAGAGAACTTTTTATTTGTGTGCATGTGTAAAAAGGCCTTGCCTGTTTGTCTGTTGTCTATAAGTACTCAATTTGGCACATCGGCCTGATTTCTTCAGAAACAGGTCCAGTTCGAGCTGTTGTAAATTGTCTTGGGCCCTTTGTTCTAGAAAAAAGTCTCTGAAAAATAGGATCTCAACCATCTAAATATTTTAACACCGTCCCTCATCCACCAGGAACGCCTGCTGAATGCACGGTTAAAAGCTGCAGTGAATTTTCATATGCATATTTAACTAAATGGACAAATCTGACTAAAAGTAATTCAGAAAATCAGTGGCTGCTGTGGGACACTTTCAAGATTCCCAAACTTAATTTTCTTAAAAACAAATTGGACAAAAATAGTGCTAAAATAGTGCTAAAACTGAGTGAGATGCCTATTTTGAATGGTATTTTTGAGGCTTCCAAAGGAGACCAAGAATCTGAAGTTGCCTCTTTGCAAAATGAAATCTTAAAATTAACAGAGGCTGGGCCGGCCGAGTGGCCAGTGGTTAAGCGGTGGCTTGGGAAGCCGGCGGCCCCGTTTCGGGTCCCACATATGAGGGCCAGTGACACTGCCCTCAAAAAAAACAAAAAAAAATTAACAGAGGCTACTGAAAATTTAAAAAGAGAGAATAGTGTCCCAGGCCACGTGTTCTTCTTCTGCAGTGCCCTCCTCCCTCGACACCATTGTCTCAGACTCCATCTTCAGGTCCACCTAGCCTTCTGAGGAGACTTTGCCTCAGGTTTATTCTCCAGGTTGTGCAAGTGCTTCTTCCCCAACTCTTTTGCCTCATGCTCCACCTCCAACGCCATCTTGCCTTCCACCACACCTTCCTTACCTTTGGTTCTGCCTTCAGTGCCATTTTCCCTTAAATCCTCTCCTGCTTTTTTCCCCCCTCTGAACTTATCAGTACTTTTCCATTTAAAATTAAAGCCCCTCTGGGCTGGCTGAGTGGCTCAGTTGGTTAAGAGCTCGCTCAAGAGTACAAGCTGAGCTCTGAGCAACAGCAGTTCGATGCCCAGCCCGAGCTGAGCTGCCGCCGAGCTGGTAACAAGTGGCAGGATGGCTCAGCTAAAAAAAAAAAAAAAAAAAGGTTAAAATTATGACTATTATAATAGACTTCAGGTTGTTTTTAAGGAAAATTCTGGCCTTCAGATGTTGATGCCACTTGGGTTACTTTTTTTTTTTTTTCTCCGAGGGCAGTATCACTGGCCCTCATATGTGGGACCCGAACCGGGGCCACTGGCTTACCCAAGCCAGTGCTTAACCACTGCACCACTTGGCCGGCCCTCACTTGGGTTACTTTTAATTCTTTGTTTGTTAATGGGCAGCAGAGACCTTTCCCTCCTAATTAAGAAAACCAGGATGGAATGGGGGACCATGCCCACCTAGATTTGGTTAATTGGGCCAATCAGTTTGCCCATACTCTAGATGAGCCACTAGAAGTAAAATTGTCAAGATTTTTTTTTTTTTTGAGGGCAGTGTCACTGGCTCTCATATGTGGGACCCGAACCCGGGCCGGGCCGCCGGCTTCCCAAGCCAGCGCCCAGCCATCGCGCCACTCGGCCGGCCCAGATTGTCAAGATTTTTAATTTTCAGACTCAGCAAATGAGAGGTCCTATGTGAAACCAAAAGACTTCGAACTTTTGCCATTATTGCAAAGAACCAGGACTCTGGAAAATAGATTGCTGTTTAAGCATTTCAGATGCTCTCAGCCTTCTAACCAGCATCTTACAGTTAGTTGACTTACTTCCTATAAAATATGTTGTTAACCACTTTCTGTATAACTCTTTCACATTGTAATAACCTTAATCCAGCTACTCCTCTCCCTTCTGAGACTGATGAAGCCCCTCCTGACTGCTTGAACTGTCAGATCACCTCCTGACTCCTCGTGATGATTTGCAGGAGACTCCTCTAGGTAAAGCTGATCTCTCAGAGTTTACAGATGGTTCATACTTAGAAAATGTAAGTAGTCGTGCTATTTATGCTATTGTTACTCCCTTTTGAAGTTGGTGAAGCGGCATTTTTGCCTTCAGCTACTTCAGCACAGCAGGTTGAATTATATGCCCTCACTCAAGCTTACATTTTAGCAAAGGGTAAAGCTGTCAACATTTATACTGACAGTATATATGCCTTTGGAGTAGTTCATTAGTTTGGAATGCTATGGAAACAGTGTGGTTTCCTTACCTCTAATGGAGATAAAACTAAATATTGTCCATATGTTCAGGAATTATTGGACACTATACTTTTACCTGGTGCTTTAGTTATTATTAAGATCCCAGGACATTCTAAACTTGACTCCCTGGAAGCTAAAGGAAATCACCTGGCTGACATTTCTGCTAAGAATGCTCAGCTGCAGTCAAACCTCTGTCATGGTCCAAAGGGGTATTTCTCTAGTTGATAACTTAGAAAAACTGGCCTGAGAAGGCCAACAATTGGCTTTGGGAAAAACAAAGAACAAAAAACAAGACTGGAAATCCAATAATTTTTGGTTTCATAAGAAGAGAGTGCTCTGGTTCGAACTAGGTAACAACCCAGTAGTACTTGAGACTAAAATTTCCGCTCCTGACTACTGTACATGCACTAAACCATTGGCCCACTGTCAAAATCATAGCATTTATGAATCAACATTGGTGGGGAGATATTAACAAGGCTGCAAAAAGCGCCTATCTGAATTGTCCTATCTGTCCAAAGCACAACCCAGGGAAGCCTGTTCACACTGCCCCTGGACAGTTTAAATTGCCTAACAGATCATTTGAGGTTTGACAAATAGATTTTATACAGTCTTCCTCATCTCATGGATATAAATTTGTTTTAGTCATGATTTGTATGTGTGTTCACTGGACTGGAGCACTCTATTGTAGACAAGCTAATGTCTGTACAGTGTGGCTCAAGTCCTGTTAGAGAAGATTATTTCTACTCGGGAGCTCCTCTGGAACGCCACAGTGATCGAGGAGCCCATTTTGCTGGTCAGGTGCTACAAGTCTGTGCTATTTGGCCAGTTCTACATTTTCACTGTGCTTACCTTTCTCAGTCTTCAGGTTTAGCTGAATGTACTAATGGCATTATTAAGCTTTAACAGGCAAAATTAGTAGAAACTCTTCAAATACTTTAGCATTGCTGTTAGTCCTTTTAAATCTCAGGTTTACCCCTTTTGGGATGCATAAGCTTTTACCTTTCGAGATCATTACAAGATGCCCACGCATTTGGCTCTTGCTTCTTTTGCTTAATTGCTTCTATTGACAAGAATCATGCTTTGGTAGAACAATCTTTTCACAGTGCACTCCAGGGAAATGAAAAACTCAAGATCTATACAACCTGGAGACTTTGTTCACTGGAAAAGACACCTCAAAAAAGATTCCCTCCAGCCTTGCTGGAAGGGCCCCTATCAGGTACTGTTGACTAATCCCTGTGCTGCTAACTCCATGGAGAAGGCTCTTGACTACATGTATCACCTAA
Organism: Aselliscus stoliczkanus; assembly: GCA_033961575.1. Taxonomy (NCBI): domain Eukaryota; kingdom Metazoa; phylum Chordata; class Mammalia; order Chiroptera; family Hipposideridae; genus Aselliscus; species Aselliscus stoliczkanus. Next base: position 8,648,602 of record CM066735.1, on the reverse strand, counting down.
AGAAGGCACCCGACCCTGACTAGAACTGCACATGGTCTGATGACCTGAAAGTAAAACTGTCAAAATTAAAGTGGTGACCTCTGAAGGGGATGAATTGCCAAAACGACTGAATCAGAGTACAACTCTTGGGCCGGCCGAGTGGCGCGGTGGCTTGGGAAGCCAGGGGCCCCGGTTCTGTCCCACATATGAGGGCCAGTGACACTGCCCTCAAAAAAACAAAAAAACAAAAAACCCAAACAGAGTACAACTCTTTTCTTACTATTGATTCTTATTTCATTTTTCTTTTGCTTGCAAGGAATGTGCCCTTGTTTACATTTCCTAAGCTATTGTGAAAGGGAAGAAATTTCTAGTTGTAGAATCTGTCATCAAGAACTTTGAGGGCCAGTTGAGTGACTCAGTGGGTTAAGAGTTGGCTTAGGGCCGGCCGAGTGGCGCAGTGGTTAAGCGCTGGTTTGGGAAGCCAGCGGCCCTGGTTCGGGTCCCACATATGAGGGCCAGTGACACTGCCCTCAAAAAAAAAAAAAAAAGAGTTGGCTTAGAGCGCGAGCTCTGAGCAACAGGACCGTCAGTTCAATTCCCACATGGGCCAGTGAACACTGTGCCCCAGCTGAGCTGTCTCTAAGCTGCCAACAGGTGGCAGAATGGCTCAGCTGGTGTAACAACAAGATTGCCTGTTTGATGGTGGGCTATGCCCACCAGCTAAGACTGAACTAGGCACCTTGAGCTGAGTTGCCCCCTGGATGGCTCAGTGGATAGAGCTTGTGCTCTTTACAACAAGGCTGCTGATTCAACTCCTGCATGGGATGGTGGCTACGTCCACCAGCAACTAAGATTGAACACAGCACCATGAGTTTAGAGGCCACTAGCTGCTGATGGGAAGCCAGACGGTATCTGGTGCCCTCCACAACAAAGATTGAAGAACAACTTGGCTGGTCCCCTTCCCCAATTCCCCAGTAAAATCTTTAAAAAAAACAACAACAAAAAAAACTTTGATTTATCTAAGATAATGATGGTCTTTGTTTCATTATCTACAGGTTTGATTGAGCTCCTGGTTTAAATTCATTATATGAAATAAATTGTTATGTTGTTCTAATTCTGTTTTGAATTCTTGTTACTAAGTTCTACACCTGTTGCCTGTTAACACTCTCCCCTCCCTGCCGGCCTGTCATGAGCTGTTGCTGATCTGTGTACTTTCCCTCTGATGTGAGAGAGGACACCAGAAGAGGTCCTTCCTGACACTGACGGACAAAAAAGCTGAAGTCGGAGGATATGACTGTTGATCAGAGATGATTTTGGAGAAAGATCTCGATCAAAAGCGGGGAACCATCAAGTTGAACTGGGACTTTAAACAAACAGAATCAGTTAGGAGGGTCAATGGGAGGAACTATGGCTTATAGAAGTTCTCACGCTCTACATAATCATGAGAACCCCTACAGGAAGAACTCTGTTTATAAAAAAGCTCTATGGTTCTAATTTCCCTTTCCATTAACTTCCTTTCCCCTTACCTAAATACCCCTCCATCTTGGCACGTGGGCCAGAGTGTGCACGTGTCTTGCCATCTCTGCATGCAATGGGTTGCAACCTTTTCTTTTTCCTGAATAAATCCTTTTTGGTGATGAAACATCTAGTCAATATTATTTTTCAGGAGACAGTGCTTAATAGCCCCATGTAGCTAGTGGCTACTGTATTGGATAGCACAGATATAGAACATTCCCATCATAGTTTCTCACTGGCCAGCCCTGCTAGAGACTGACCCTGTAAGTCTGCGATTTTCGTAATCCCATTTTACAAATGAGACAACTGAAGGTCAGAGAGATCACACCCAAGGGCACATAGCTAGGAGCTGGGATCCAAAGTAGTCCCTGGCCCTAGTGACAGATGGCAGAATAGAGGGGTTGACCTTTTGTTAGATGCAAGGAAGCTACCCTCATTTTCAGAACACACATGCTGTGAATATATACATCTACTGATACCACTATGCTTAACTGCTTAACATTTTCACTGTGACATTCCACTATAGTTGAATGATATTTCCATGCCGCTGAATGCGATGTTACTTTACCCCACGAGCTCAGCGTTTCAGAAAGGAAGTTTAGGAAAGCAGCTGTACATTTTTCTATAGTTTTTTGTGTTTTTCAAGAATGAATAACAATAGTAAATTTTTATACTTTAAAGTAATAATTTATTTTAATAAAATGTACACCTTAACTGTATTTACTTAAAAATACAGGGCCAGCCGAGTGGCTCAGTGGTTAAGAGCTGGCTTGGGACGCCGGCGGCCCCAGTTCGGATCCCACATGAGGGCCGGTGACACTGCCCTCTTAAAAAAAAAAAGTATTAAAATGTCTTTAAAATAAAAAATATATTTAATTATTTTCTGTGGATTTTTGACAACTTTTGGACAACAAACTTGAAATCAATTAACGCAGCAAAAAGGTTAAGCACTGTGTATGTATTTGTATCTTTATTACACCCTAGAGGCAGCCAGTATTTGAATCGGAAAGCCTGAATCACAAACACTTCTGCTCTCCATAACTTGATCCACACCAGAAGTTTCTCCCACTAGCATAATGAATGTCAGCACCCTTTGATTGGTGAAACCTGGGGCTTGTTAATTAGTCTTATAAAGGTTGGAAAAAGGGGCTCCAATGGGTGGAATTAACAATATTCAAATATGTGGATTGGTTAAAATATGAGACTCCCTCATTCCCCAACCTTATACAAGCAGTTAGAAAAACAGAATTTCTATCCCAAGCCCGTTCTGTGGCCAAGTCATTGATTTGAAGGATTCAACTTGCCTGATACCCATAACGCTTACAGGTCTAATGCAACACAGAACACTGCCTTTAAAATATTCAGGTTGGTTTTTTGGTTTTGTTTTCATGCGACGCACAGTTTGCAACACTAAAATGGACAGAATGCTGGGAATTCATGGAACTTACAGGTGTAAATTCTCTCGCGCCTGTTAATCAAGTTTAATGTCTACATGGCAGAATTTGACTGGAGACCTTTTATCATGACCTGGCAACCAGTGGAGGCCTCGTCCATCAGGCCTCTGGAAGTTTCCAGGAGAGACTTTGAGATTCCAGAAGAACAGAAGAGTTGTGTCAGATAGGCTGTGTGTGGGACAAATGAGGTTTACCTGGGTATGCTGGCCTCCAAAGACTGTGTGGTCTCAACCTTCATTTTACAACCTGTAGTCCCCTGTGCCAGAGCCTGGACTAGGCCTGGGGGACTGCCTTCCACCAAGCTCCCTGTAGCCCCCTTAAGTTTTATCTGCTTGGGGAGGTTTTGGAACAGAGCCCCTCCCTTGTCCCCTACCCCAGACCCAGGCAGACAATTCAGGAGAGGCACATCTCAACAACCAGGGTAAGAAAGGAAGCCACAACAGCCAGGAAGATTGGTGAAAGCCTTGGTTTAATTAGAGACAAGATCAAAGGATTGATTATCGATCAACAGACCGACTGATTTATTGTCAAAGTGGACAACACTCGAGCAGCTCACAGGGGTCCTGTGCTCCCCTCTGGAGAGAGGAGCCCTGATTAGGGGTTGGGGGTGGTCCAAATCTATGGAAGCCAGTTATACCGGCCGGCAGACTCTGGCCAGCCCTTACTCCATAGATGAACTGACTGCCCTTCAAACAACAGCACTGAGCCCACCCATTTGGGGTCTATTGTACAGTTTGTATAATACAACAGGAGTGGGGACTCTCCCTCTGGGAGACCCCCATCCTTCCTTCCCCTGACTGGGTCAGCAGGGAAAGGGCAAGTTTATTTTCCCTTTTTGCCTCTGTAGAATAATTTACAAACCAACCTTACAGTATGTACAAAAAGAAAAAAAGAAAAAAGAAAAAGAAAAAGAGAAAAATAAAAAAAGGCCCACTCTGGTTGCCGGCTAGGACAGAAACTACTTTCACTACAAAAATGAACCCTGTACAGCATCATGGGGGTGGGAGTGGCTGGTACTCCCCAGTGGGATGGACAGACAGATGGAAGGCTGGGGGCAGGAGAGGCTACAGTACCGTGCGCTCAGAACTTGAGGGGTAGGGGCAATGAGAGAGGTCTTGCCCAGCCCAGCTGCAGAACCAGGCCAAGGGGCATAGGGGAGGGGAAGAGGGGTCTTTCCTTCCAAACATTGCCCCATGGCTTGGAGAAAAATGGCCTTTCATCTGTCTGTTGTATTGCTCAGGGAATAGCTAGGGGAGGGGAAGGCCTGGCAAAGTGGGGACAAAGGAGAAATGACTTTGGTGCCAGGGTAGGAAGGGATGCCCAGAAAGGGAATGTGGATGTACACCATTATTGCTTCCTCCTAGGGCAAAGGGTTGGGGAGGGGAGCAGGAGGATGCTGGAGGTGCCCAGGATGGGGGCTCTGGGCCTGGCCCCACCCCAACCAAGGTGCAGGTGGGAGCCACTGCAACCCCCTCTCCTATGGCTGTGGGAATCATTAAGGCAGAAACAAGAGGAGAAGCAGCTGGAAGGGGGGTGCAGCTCAGAGCCATTCCCCTCCAACAGAGAAAATTCAAACGGAACCCAAAGTGGAAGGGGAAGGGAGTGGCAAGTGGAGGGAGGATCAGGCGCCCTCCTTAAAACCTCAGATCCCAGGCTGATGGTGCGAATGCGAATGTTTCTCCAACACCCTCTCCACCCAGCATCCTAAATTTCACAGCATCACTGTGCCTGTCCCGGAGTCAGTATTGCCAGGTTTGTGCAAAATGAGGCGGAAGACTTCTGGGGGGGTGGGGTGGGGGACAATGAGCCTGAGAGGGGCTGGAGCCAGGGCTCCTCACAGTGACCCCCCCACCAGCCCTGCGCAGAATGGCTATTCCCGGCTGGGTTCTAGAAACCCTCCAAAGCTCAGAAGAGCTTGGAGGGAGACCCTAAGCCTCCTGGGTCCAGGTGGAGAGCCCAAAGAGTTTGGAAGACTGAGCCTGGGACCTGGGGATGGGGTTGGGTGGGGTTGGAGATGGACAAGGAGAGACAGGGACAGGAGCATCTACAGTTGCTGTGTTTCATCCTGATTTTTTTTTTCGTTTTTTTTTCTTTTTCTAAAAATATAACAATTAAAATTCCCAAAATAAAACCCCTTCCAGGACCTCAGCCCCTCATTCCCCAGGCCCCACCTCCAAAAAGAGGCCCTGTGGGTGGGGGTGGGGGTGGAATGAAAGAGGAAAAAAAGAAAAGAGAAAAAAAAACGCTTTTCTGTTTTCTTTTTTCTCAGGAGACCCAAGAGTCTTTGAGGCAGTGGAGGAGGCAGTTGGAGGGTGATGGTGGTGAAAGGAGGCAGGGAGGGCAAAAGGGTGTAGGGTCTGGGGCTCAGATAGGGTCTCCAGCAGACCCCCAACCACCAGGAGCTGGGAGTGTGGGTGGGTCCTGGCTGGAGGTCCCGGTGCAGGCACAGCATGCCCTCTTGGCAGCCTGATGCTCTTTCAGGGCCCCCACCTCGGCCACCATGGAGGGGAGGCCCGGGAGGCCCAGGACCTCCTCTGGAGTGGGCGGGGTCCTCAAGGCAAGCAGAGGGAGGCTCTCAGGAGGCGGGGCAGGAGGGCTGCGGCAGCCTACAGGATCCACAGATACATCTGGGGATGTGGACTCGTCCTGGCCCGAAGCCACACTGTCTGCTTGCTGTGTCAAGGACATTTCCTCTACCTCCTCCACCTCTGCGGATACGTCCTGGCCATCAACCTCCAACACTTCCTCAGGTGGGGATGCATCCTGGGCTGTGAACAATTCCTGCACCTCAATTGTACCCAAGGTGGAGGAGGCCGCCCCCTCTTCCTCTTCTTCCTCCAGCGTCAGCTCAAACTGGAACTTATCGGGTGGGGGTGGATGGCCTGGCCCGGGCTCCTCCTCAGGCGGTGGCGATGGACTCTGCTGAATGGCACTGTAGTACCAGTCCCTGTTGTCCTCCAACGTGTCCAGAATCTCCTGGGCATCTGGATGGACCAGGTCAGCCCATGTCTCCCAAAGCGGGTGCACAATATAGTCGATGAAACCCACCTGAGGGAGAGGGAAGAAGATATGAACCGCTGGCCTGCTTGTGCAGATGGCACCACCATGCTGCGGGATCTAATCACATTTAAAAGATGCTGAGGGGTGACTGGTTAGCTCAGTTGGTTAGAGCATGGTGCTGACAGCTACAAGGTTGCCGGTTCGATGCTCACATGGGCCACTGTGAGCTGTGCCCTCCTTAAAAAGAGAGTCAACTATGCCATTGTAGCCTGAGAGCAATGTGTAAACAATGACCATGGATGTTCTCCAATAAAATTTAAAAAAAAAAAAGGAAGAAAGAAAAGATGCTAATACCATTTGACCCCCAGCAAACTTGCTTGTCCAGATCCACCCTGGGAAAACTCTTGCAGGGTAAGAAAGAAAGAATCACATGAGATGTAAACAAAAATTGGAAACACCTCCATATATACATCAGTTGGGAGTTAGTTTTAGTTGTTAAAAAATTACTCCACAGATATTCATTATGGCATTTTTTTGCAACAAAGAGAAACTAGAAATAAGTTTATAGCAGGCTACACCCTGATATCATCTTCCTACCTTTTTATTGACAGAATCTTGACTTTTCTTGGGGAACACAATGCTTCCAGCTGAAACCTATATTTCCTAGCTTCCTTTGCAAAGAGAGGGTTGCCATGAGACTACCTATAGGTAGAAGATGGTTTTCTCGGGATGGCCGAGTGGAGCAGTGGTTAAGCGCTGGCTTGGGAAGCCAGTGGCCCTGGTTCAGGTCAAACATATGAGGGCCAGTGACACTGCCCTCAAAAAAAAAAAAAAAAAAAAGAAGATGGTTTTCTTCTCTGGAATGTAACCAGGATGGCTGAAGCTTCAATAGTATCTGTGACCATAAGAGGCATATCTGGGGATAGAAGCCCCATGCTTCAGATTGTAGAAGAAAACACTGAATGCTCTGAGGTGCCTGCCAACTTTGTGAAACCAAAGAGAGCCCAATTCCCTTTCTCTAGACTTTTCTTATATAAAAGAAAAAAACACCTTTAGTTTGAGTCACTGTGAATTCTTAACTCCTAAACACTTAAATGTCTAATAACAGGAGAATGACTATACAAATCATTATCTATCTACATCTGAGGAAATATTGGGTTGTCGGAAAAGTCATGACGTATGTTTTCTATGTTTTTCATTGCAAAAATGTGTCATGACTTTTTTTTTTTTTTTTGAGGGCAGTGTTACTGGCCTCCACATGTGGAATCCGAACCGGGGCCGCTGGCGTCCCAAGCCAGCTCCCAACCACCACACCACTGGGTTGGCCCCATCATGACTTTTCCAACAACCCAATACTACATAGTAGTGAAAAAGGAGGAGCTAAGCCTATGTGCAATAACTTGGACAGATCTCCAAATCATTGTTGAGAAGAAAAGGCAAGCTGTATAAAATATGTGTATGTATTGATACACTTTTTATTTTTAAAAAACCTAAACCCACCATTGCTATTAAATTACCTGTGAAAATAACTACATTATAAAACTGGTTTTCATCAGGATGGGAATGGAGAGGTGGAGTGGTGGTAATTTGCAGGCCCAGGGGATATTTGGAAAGTGTCTGGAAACATTTTTGGTTGTTATACCTCGAAGGGGAAGGTGCTCCTGGCGTCTGGTAGGTGGAGGTCAAGGATACCACTCAAAACCCTACAATGCCCAGGATGGCTCCCATTGCAGAGAAAGATTCTGCCCCAACTGTCAACAGAGCTGAGGCTGGGTAACCCTGGTCTGGAAGGGCATATATACCAAACTAGGAAAGGTGGATCTCACAAGGAGGCGACTAGAAGTGGAGAGGGTGAGACACTCTTACATTTACACTTCAATGTTGAGTCTTTTATGAGATTGCATTCCTGCCCTTCTTGTTAAATAAACAGACCCACAATAAAGACAAGTCATTTCACCTAATTTCAAAATCCACTGAAAATCAGGGACAATATTAGTGGCCAGGTCACAATATCAGAAACGAGCTAAATTGACATAAGTATTATGATTGCTACATAGTATTATTGATACTTAGCTAAGTATTATTATTGATACTATGGTGCTTGCTACAAATGAGTTGGAACAGTCTGAACACAGGTCTGTGCCCAGAGGCTCAATTTGGTTGTTCTGTGGAGGAGAAAATGTTGCATATTTCCCATCAAGATAGAAAAGGAAAAAACAAACTAAGATTTGCCCTCATGGAGGGACAGGTCAGGACCTCCTGGGCCTGGAAGCTCCAGGCCATGACGGGGCAGGAGGCCAGCCCCGTTCCTTTCCATTTGTGCCCTAAAATTATACCTGAGACTTCTCCACCGAGGCTGTGTGCTTGTCGCACATGGGGCTGATCTCCATGCCCCGCTCACGTTCACGGTCACCCTGCTGGAAGAACTCAGCCATGATACGGTCTGTCCACTGTCGGTAAAGCTCTAGTGGCTTGGTGGGGTTGCTGAGGTCTGCACAGTGCACCATGTTTCGCAAGACCTGCATGGGGCAGGGTACCTTCAGAGGCCATGCCTGGTCCTAGTCTGAGGCCTCAGGCTACCTTACCACCCCTTTTGGAGAGAGAGTAGGGAGGAGTGGGGGGCGGGGAATGGAGAGAAATTGAGAAATAAAGAGGGAGATAAATGGGGCAGAGGAGAAGGGAGATAAGAAGGGGCTGATAGAGGAAAGGGCAGAGGGGGAAAGGAGAGGTTGAGAGAGGTACAGCAGAGATGGAGAGAGGTAGAGGAAATAGAGGCAAGAGGGAAGGGGAAGGTGTGGGGGAGACAAGAAGGGGTGGGGGAGATGGGAAGGAGAGATGGCGGTTGGAAAGGGAAGATAGGAGGGGAGGGAAAAACAGACAGAAAGATGGGCAAGCAGGGAGCTGGAAGCTGAGAGATGGGCGGCAAACCAGACTTGAAAGGGGGAGGGGTGGGGAAGGGGCTAGTCTCCTCATATGATGTGAGAGGGGTGCACCTGAATGCGGTCAGAGTAGTTGTCCAGCAGAAGAACACCCGAGCTGGTCACTTTCTTGGTCTCCACCATGGTCTTCAGGTCAGCCAGGAGGGTCATGTGCTTGGACATGTCCGTGGCCAGCACCTGGGGGCAAAGGGACATCACAGGGGCCGCTGAAGCCCTGCCAATCGCCCAGTGTACCGACCCGACCCTCTGAAGCTTTCACTCAGTACAATCTGTCTCCACAAGTCCTGCCAAAAGACAGGGGTTTTTCCATCCCGGACTCGGACCTCCCCAAAGTGCCACCCATCAAAGGCGACCTTCCCTCTGTCCCCGCCCCCTGCCCCGCCCACCATGTCGATGACCATCTTGCGCAGGCTCTGCCGCTGGCGCTTGCTGAGGTTCTGGAAGATATCGCAGTTGTCCTCCTGTAGCAGCTTGAAACCCACAGCCAGGTGGTGGTTCTCCAGCACCGACTCGTCGTTGTACATGAGCGCCAATTCCGAATCTGTAGCCCAGGCCCAGGCGGGCGGTCAGGGGAAGGGAGGACCCCCAGAGCTGCTCTGCAGGGAGGGACAGTGCAGGCCCCGCCTCCAGCCCGGCAGTCCCCGCCCACTCACTGGTGTTGATGAGGAATTGATTGGAGACCCCAGGGTGGTCCACGTCGTGGATGGCAGCCGCGAAGAGGGCCGCAAGAATCTCCTGGTCTGTGAACACAGCCTGGAGGCAGAGAGAGGGGATCAGAGAGACATAGAGGTTAGAAAGAAGAGGAGTCAGAGAGACAGGGTGAGAGAGAGATGGGCAGTCAAGAAAGACAGGGGTCAGGAAAGATAAAGATCAAAAAGAGGAACAGGGTCAGAGACCCTGGGCCAGAAAGATAAGCAGGAGGTTGGAGATGGGCAGTCAGAGCGATGGGGTTGGGGAGACGGGGCCAGGCAGTGCTCACGTCCAGCGCAGGTGTGGCCAGCAGCACATGGGTGGACTGTAGCACATCGGCTGCATGCAAACTGTTGTGGTAGGCCACATCCTGGTGGTAGTGGTCCTCCAGGGTCAGCATATACGTCACCATTGTGTCCACTGGGATGCGGAACTTCTTCAGCAGGTCCCGTTCCTGAGACAGGTGTGAAGAGGCGATGAACCTTCACTAGCCCTCAGCTCCCTGCAGGCCCTTAGCAACCCACCCTGTCCCCTCCCTCCCACGGCCCTCCACCTGCCCTACTCAGCCCACCCTACCTGGAATATCGTGTACATGATGCAGCTGAGGGAACGGCCCCCTGCATAATCTGATACTCGAAAGATGTTCAGGCCCCACTTGTTCAAGTTCTCCAGTTCCTGGAGGAGATGGATGCCAGAGATCAAGAGCCTGTGAGGCCCAGGGGCCCTCTAGATTCTTTCCTGCATAGCTCTGGTCTGAAGGTAGCACCATTATTGCTTACCCATGGGTGGCATGCTCAGTGGCACAGAATATACTACCCAGGTTCTACTGGGCCAGGAAATAACAAAGCAACCACAGTGACTAGCTATTGAATGCTTATTATTGATGCTTAGTGCCAAGCATTGCACTAATCACTTGATCTCATTTGGCAGGGGCAGGCAAGTGACGTGACTTACACAAGACCTTGCAGCTCACAAGTGGCAAAGCTGGGATGTGAACCCCAAAGCACAGCTGTCTCTGAGCTAAACAGCTGATGCACACCGGCAGGAGGAAAGAAACATGGGCTAACTTTCCATGGCTTCCCCGGATCCAGAACAGTGCCAGCACATAGAAGGTGCCTAATAAACACTGGGTGACCCAGTGTAGCACTGGCCAGTGTTAGTTCACAGAGGGTTACAATAAATGTCAGCTAAGTGAGGCACTGACAGTGCATCACGTCTACTATACAAATCAATGTGGGAGTCCCTTGACTTAAGGTCTCTTGGAAGAGCCAGGAGCCAAACCCAGGTCTGGCCTATAGTGGACAGTATTGGGATTCTGCCCAAATCCGCTTCACTGGCCACTGCACTCACCCCCTAGCTGCTGAAACTGTTGCTTCTAAGGCTCACAGCTGTCCCATGCTCCAGAAAACTGCTTTTGCCCCCACAGGAGCTACATGGAGGGGGCGATGCCATCTTCCCTTGCAGCAGCGCCCAGCCAGTAACTGACATGGAGTACAGAGGTCAGCACTCTTCCCTCAAGGTGGGATCAACTCTGTGGTGCTGTTCACACTCCAGTGCCCGCTGTGGGGTCAGGCTGAGGCTGGACTCCAGCTGAGACCACCTCCTTGCTTAGCTTCTCCCTCTCCTGCTCTGGAGTCTCAGAAAGCAGGTGTAGGTATCCCCCACTTTTCAAAAGTTCTCGTTATGCCACTCGCTTTCACAACAGACCTACACTAGTACCTGTTTTCACTCACTTAAAGAAAAATGAAGAGGTTTTTACTTTTACAAAAATAGGCGAAAACAATGTTCAGCATTTGTTTGGCAGCAGCCTTTGTAGCACCAAGAGTGGCCCTGCCAAGCTCCTTCCAGCCACCAGAGCTTTGAACTGTGTGTGAGCATCTGTGCTTTACCTAGATTTATTTTGTGTATCTGTTAGCAAGATGTGTCCTCAGTTATCAGAAAAGCCTAAGAGAGCTTGTAAGGGTGTTACACTTAGCGTAAAACTGAACATAATTAAGTGTTTTGATCATGGTGAATGAAATAAAGACATAAATTAATGGTAACTACTTCTTTGCTTTATGCAGGTTCAGTTTCTAAAAGATTCACAGGAACGCTCTATTTTAGGATAGCAGTGGAACCTGTACATGCCAATCTTCATCTCAGGCTGACTCAATGCCTAGGCCTTCCTTGGGCCCCAGGAAACCCCTGTCCTTCTCCAGCCCATCCCCCACTGGGCCCCACCCACTTGGGCCAGGAGATCCTCTTGGTCTGTCTTCACCCCAAAGCGGGGGATGCTGGAATCGGTCAGGCTGCTGCTATGCATCAGCTTCTTCACCCCTGTGATCTGAGACATGGGCTGGAACTGCGGCCCAGGGGGTAGGGGCTGCTGGGAGGGTCTCTGCTGGGATGCTTGCTGTTTTTCTCCATCCTTCATTGTCGGTAATGGGATCTCTACTTCATTCTGCTTGTCTGCAGAAAATGGAGGAAAGGCAAGCATGAGTTTCCTCACAGACTCCCTATTTGGCCCTCAGTCCCCATCCCATTTACTCTGGGAAGTCTCACCCAGGAGGGCAGACCACTTCTGGGTGTCATGCTGTGTCATGACATGAGTGTCATGACATGGGTGTCATGACATGGGTGTCATGTTGGTTGCTCACAGGCTGGAAATCAGAGGGGAGGCAGGAATTCTTCTGGGAGGTGGTGGGCTAGAGTGGGGACCCCAGGGCCCACCCAGAGCTGTAGAGTGGCCTCAGTCCAATTGCCGGGTTTGACAAGGGGGTGGCGTGGGAAGCCAAGAAGTAGGGTGTGGATCCTACCAGGAGCTGCTGCCTGCCCTGGATAAGCAGGGATGCTTCTCTGGCTGTGAAAACATCCCCATAGTGACCTAGAGTGCTATGGATGGATAGCCCTGGGAGAAGGGAACGGTGGTCTTTGGCTCCATGGACCCCTACTGCTGCCTGGTGACACCAGCCTGCCTGGGGGCCCCACCCAGGAGCCCTTTTCCTAAGCTTTCAGGGGCTTCAAGAGCCCAGCCAGGGCCACCTATTGTGACCCAGGACCCACCAGTCAATGAAAGGGATCATTTGCATGCCATGCTCACATTGGCTGAATCTCAGAACTCAGCACTGCAACATCCCTACTGGCGGGAGCATTTGAAACTCAGAACCTTATCTTAAGCTTGAAGGAGGTATAGGTCTCCTGAATTTGGGGACCTTTGGTGATAAATTGTGAGGGTGAAATTGTCCTGAGTTTGTGGGGGATACCCTCAGCTTGGGTTCTTAAGTTAAGAGGTTAGGATGAATTGCAGGTTCCCAAGACCTTATGGGTTCCAATAAAGTTGGGGTATTCTATTGTACTGGGGTTCCATTGAGTTAGGAAATTCTCCTACATTTGGAGAATCTCTTTCAGGTTCTTAAGCTTAAAAATCCTATTGAGTTTGGGTATCTAAAGTTTGGAGAGTCTACTGAATTTGGGGAGTCATACAAGTTTGAGGATTCTATTGAATTTAGGAGACTTTTAAGCTTGGAAGTTATTTTTAAAGTTTTAGGGTCTTTTATGGACTCTTCAAGGTAGACGTTCCCTTAACATTTTTTTTTTTTTTGAGGGCAGTGTCACTGACCCTCACATGTGGGACCCAAATCGGGGCTGCCGGCCTCCAAAGCCAGCACTCAACCACCATACCACTCAGCTGGCCCAGAGGTTCCCTTAACTTTGAGAGCCCTACTGAGATTGGGCATCTCTCTTGAGGGTTTTTTTTGGGGGGGTCTTCTGAATTTGGGCGGAATCCAAGTTTCCAGATTGAATTTTGGGGGGCTTTTCAGCCTGGAGGCATTTTAAAGTTTAGGAATTCCATTTGAGTTTGGAGATTTCTTGAAGTCTTGAGTTTGAGAGCTCCATTGGTGTTCCACTGAGTTTGGAAGGGCTTTTCAGTTTGGAGAAATGTTTTTAATGTGGAGGTTATATAGAAGTTGGGGTCCCACTAAGTTTGGGAACATCATGAGCATGGGGATTCTTGAGCATGGTAACTATGACCTTTGGGGAATTAAGAGTCAGGGTTGCTTGGGCAAAGGCAGACAACAGGACCTGGAGTCTGGGGATCCCCTCTAGCTCAGGTGTGTACCACGTGCTGCTCTTCACTTACCCAGAAATGTGGTGGAGATGTACTCAGAGACCTGGTTTCCTGACCTGCTCATCTCTGACAGGTGTGTGAGTTCCCGGTTTAGCATCCTCTTGAACTAAGGTGAGGGAGGCAAGAAGGAAGGAATGATGGGATCATAGGAGAGGGGGAGAGTCAGCTCCTCCCAAGAAATTCTGAAGACCCCATGAATCCCTCCTACTTTTCTGTTGAGCCAACAGAGGCCCCAGCAGGCTGCTAGAGGAGAGAAGTCAGCCCTTCCTCTCCTCCCAGCTCTGGATGGGGATCCCCAGGCTAGGGGAGTCAGGACTCAGCATATCCCTCATTGCCTGAGGAAGGGGGGGGCTCCTCACCCCATCCTCTCTCCCCATCCAAGAGGAGCCAGAGGGGTACCTGTGGAAGGGAGGGGCTCCTGACTAACAGGGAACCAATGGGGTATCAGGAGAATACTGTTGCCATGGCGATGGGAGTCTCCTTAGCAACTCTCCCTCCAACCAGCTGCTGAGCTTGGGGGAAAGGAGGGGCAAGCCACATGCCCCTTAACCCTTGCTTTCCCAGAGCTACCCTTGGCCTGGGTTTTCCCAGGTATGGACCCCCACTCCCTAGGAGTCCTGGCCCCCAGCCCAGTTTGAAGGAGGGAACACAGTTCCCAAGTTCTGGGTGAAGAAAAGATTTGGCTGGGGCAGAGAATAGTGAGCTGAGGAAATCCTAGTTCAGTCACCCAGGGGAGTGGGGTTCCCATCATAGTTCCCTCTCCCCCAGCTTCAGGGGGTGGACAGATGCTAGATGAACAAAGTATACCCAGAGCCAGGCTTGGGGGCCCCTCCTGGTCCCTCCATGCCACTTCACACAGTGTCTGCTGTGACATTGTGCAAGGAGGAGAAAGGGCATCGGCTCCCTGCCCCCAAGCTCGACCAAAACACCCCCAAAGCAGAAGGCGACTCTGTCCAGATTAGCAGGAGGGAAGCTGGGTAGGAAGGGTGAGCCCGCAGGGCCCACACCAGGACAGGGTGCTCACTCCTCCCAGTGCTGCCCAGAGACCCTGGGCATACATAATGAGACACACACGTACACAAGATGGACCCACAAAGTCACAAACCATATACCGAGTCACAGATTCCTGTGTTACACAGTAGTTCTACATAGCCTCAGACACACAAATCAAGGGGCCTATACAATAAGGTGGCCACTGACACTCAGGGTAACATGCTCCCCAAAATCACGCAGTTCTGGGCTCACAAATATGCCTAACACACACCACTACCATCAGAGCCACATGATCTCAGACAAGACCACGCCATAACCCAGGCAAACAAGCATATGGTCAGGTGGCCCCACACCACTAAAGACACACACGTGTGCACTGCCAGTCACACCCAGACAAAGACCCCTGGCAACCCACCATCTACATCCAGCCCCGGGCCACACAGAGACACAATCATAAGCATTCATCTCCAGGTGACACATGTGCACAGCTGCACACACAATTCCAGATGCGGGGTTAGGGGCAGCTGAAGGGTCAGAGGTCAGAGGGCTAGAACCCAGTCTCCTACCTGGTCCCACCAGCCCACCAGCCACGGCTTGGAGCAGGTCTCACAGAAGAAATCCACCAAGGGCATCTTGGAGTCTTAGCCCTGCTCAGGGCTGCCGCACACAGAGGCTGGGCTTGGGGAGTCCCGGGGTTAACGGTCACCTTCTGGGGCAGGAGTGGGGTTCTGGGCAGGTGGGCAATGGAAGGGGGAGCCGCGGAGGGGCCTGGGCCGGCCCAGCAGGGCTGGGGGCTCCCTTCCCCTCCGCGCTCCCGGTGGCAGCCCTGGTTACATGGTCTGTCAGCCCCTGGCCCTAATGGGCCCCCCAGCTACAGCAGCTGGAGGCGGCCAGGGACCCCTGCCCATGGGTGGGGGCAGGGCGAGGGTCCCAGGAGGCAGCTTCGGAGGCCCTGGGCTCCGTGTGTATGCCTGTGTGTGTGTGTGTGTGTGTGTGCACGCTAGCGCTCACTGCAGCACTGGCAGGCTGCATGTGATGTCAGCTGGTGCTGAGGGTTGGGGGGGGCGTTAAAGGAGCATCGGAGCCCACAGACCTTGGCCAGGACCCAGGGAGGGCTGCTGGGATAGGCAGGGCCGCACATACCCCTCGTGGAGACATGCTCCCTCCATGGACACACCCACAGACAAAGACACACACCCAGATGCTCCACACACTCAGACACACAAACACTCTAAGGCACAACTTCCATGCCACGACAACCAGGCACCTGACACACTCAAATACACAGATACTCAAATGCTTTCAGTTCTACACTGACCACACACACACACACACACACACACACACACAGTCACAACTCTGATGTGCAACACAATTACAGGTATACAGTTGAGTACACGGAAATACAAATGCCTTCAGACACACCCCTTCCAAGAACACGGACCCACACCCAGACACGGAGACACACACCGAGACACAAACACTCAGACACTACACACACAGACATATACTCAACACACCCACAGACACACTTTCAAACAAACAGAAATACCCATGTAGTCTTAGACACAAATGTACCCTGACAAATCCATAAGGGAGTACACATACACATACACACCCATCACAGACATACACTCGCAGATCCATTCAGAGAGACAGTCACATTCTCTGATGCTCAGCACATCCTCAGGGACATAATCGCTCTCAGACTTATATGTTCCCAGACAAACCTCCACCCACTGGCATATGCACCCCCCAACACAGACTCCCCCACCTGCACACTCATTTCCTGATAGGCATCCTCCCACAGGGGCTGCCACCATCCTGCAGAACTCCAGGAAGCACCATTCAATTCACACGGCCTGCTTTCTGCATAGTGGAGTTGTGCAGTGCACAGCCTGCACAGCTGCACATGGAAGCCCTGTACCCTCCCCAGCAGCCTACAGGCAAACACACACACACACACACACACACACACACACACGGTCACAAACATATGGAGATACACACTCACATTCGCACCTGGACCAACTCACACCTGCACATATACACATCCCTCTGCACAGCCCCACACACTTACAGCCCCTCATAATAGTCTGTGCACACCCACACACCCTCCATAGGTACACATCTGTACACCATTCCTGACAGAACCGGATCGGAACACACCCCCACCTTGCACTGCAAATGTGTGGCCAAAAATTAACAGCTACATACACCCACAGCCACAGATACACACCTATTGACCATATAAGGATAGGACCGCTCTCCAAGAGAGATGGTCGCCTATGGATAGATGTACAGCCAGACATGCACATGCACACACACCAGGCTCCCAGGGCCCTGGGAGAAGTCAGAATCCTTAGGAGCTACAAGTTTTGAAGTTTCTGCCCAGGGGCTGGCCCCACCCCACCCCATCCATCACAGGCCCACACACCTTGTGGGACGCCATCTCACTGACTGAGCGGTAGGTCTGCATGGTCTCCAGCTGCTCCAGACACCAGTCCAGCTCCTCCAACGTCTCCCGGGCTAACTGCTGACATGTCTCCTCTGGAGAGGGGGCAGCAGGGGCAGTGACTAAGAAGATCCACAAGCAGACCCCCAGAGGCCCCAACCTGTGGTAATGGGGGTCTGTCATGTGAGTGGGCTGCTGGGAAATGGGGTGAATCAACCACCCCCAGTGAGGGACCCACACTGGGGCAGCAAGAGTGGCCCTTTTCCATTACCCCCAGGCTTAGTTACCTGACAGTGTGGCCTTGCAGATGAGGGTTGGGCCACTCAGTGGGGACCGCCTGCAAAGAAATGGGGCTCCAGTGCCAGCCTGGGCCCCTGCAGATCCCTGCCACCCTTTCTCCATTAATAGCGCTGATTTTCCTTTTTCTGAGTGCTCACTGGGTCCCAGGCGCGTTGCCATGTACTCTACCTGCAGTCTCACAGAGCCCCACAAGAAACCATTTTACAAAGGAGGAAACAGGATCAAGGAGGTGAACCAGCTCCCTGGAGACTATACAGCTGATCAGTGGTAGGGTTAGATCTTGTGTCTCCAAAGTTCCTGCTTCCTTGACATTCCCCGCCCCACCACTTCTTGAATCTTCTGAAGATGGCTCTGCCCCCTCCTCCCCGACATTCCCAGAGGGACCAGCAGCTCTCAGCCACACCCCTGACCCCAAATAAGAACTGCTCCTATTTAGTGAGCACTTACTGTGTGCTGGGCAATGTTCTAGCACTTTCTATATATCACCTTCTGCACTCCTCACAGCAGCTGTCTAATGGAGCTGCTATTTTTTTTTATTTAAATTAGCTTCAGGTGTTCAACACAGTGCAATAGTTATACTTTTTACCCCTCAAAGTGACAACCACCCTCCCCCAATTCTCCCCCCCCACTCCTTCCCCCCATATCATACTATCTATTACAATTCCTTTGACTCCCTTCCACCGTATAATCTACATCCCATGACTATCTATTTATTCAATTACAGTTGGCATACAATATTATACAACATCAATTTCAGGTATATAGTGCAGTGATCAAGCCTCTACTCCATCCATGAAATGGTCTAATGGAGGTGCTATTAAATTCCCATTTTATGGAGGGGGTTAAAGAGGCACCGCAGGATGCTATTTGCCCAGCAAGTTGGCATGAGCGCAAGAGTCGCCCTGAAGCTGGGGTGGCTGGTAACCCATCGCCTCACCACCCTGTATCCAGACCCCTCGGTCTTTATAAAAGTTTCTGTCTTAGGTATTCAAATTGCAATGGTTTACTGGCTCAGAGGGAGCAATACCTGAACAGAGACTTAGAGAGGTCAAATGCCTGCCTGAGGTCACACAGCAGAGCTGAGAGTGGAACGCAGGGGTGCTTAGCTTCATGATCATGGTCGTTGGGGCCCAGTCTCAACTTACTTGTTGCTGGGAATGGGCACATTGGTCAGGAGTGAGAAGTTGCTGCGAACACTCCGGAGACTGGCCAGTACCTGGGACCGGGAGTAACAGTGAGGAGAGGGGAGCCGGGGCTGGGCCCCTGTCCCCAAGTGTAGGGGAGGATTGGAGCCCCTTCCCTCCTTAGTTGGAGGGGGTCTCACCTGGGCGAATGGTGTTACGATGAGGTCCTCAGCGTACCTGTAATCAAGGACAGGGCAGGTCAGGGGTCCTCCCAGTGGGATGCCAAAGAAGCTGGGGTGCCAGAGAAGCAACTCTCTAGGGTGGACACTGTGGGGGCTGGGCCTGGGAAAGCTGTTGGGCAGGGAGGTGACTCTGTGGGCTGTGGGGAGAGGACACTTAGACCTCATAAGGGTGGACATGCTGCAGGGGCCAGTCCTGGAGGAAATGGGAGTCAGGGAGAAGGACTCAGCTGGGTGAGTGGGAGTTGAACGCACTGCAGAGGCTGGGCTTGGTAAGAGCGGCTGGTGGAGAGGGGCAGAGGGCAAGAAGGGGCAAGAGGGGATGCCGTGGGTGCTTTGATGGGCAAGGGCCAGGCTGGAGGATCCAGTGTGAGGGGAGGGGACTTAGCAGGTCTGAGGGATGCTCATAGGTCAATAGATGGTCATGAGAAGGGGAGCTGGCTAAGGGAAGGCTGGAGGAGGGCAGGAAGAGGGAGTTTAGCCGAGGTGGACACTGGGAAGAAAGAGTGGCAGAGAGGGGCTCAACTGGGATGTGTTCCCTCCTTGCCGGACACACAGACTGAGGTGGGGCCAGACTCTGGCATCCAATGAGTAGGTTGGGTGAGCAAGGACCATATGGACATGGGTTGGGGCTAGGCCTGAGGGAGGGGCTCAGTGTGGCTGGGTGGGCGGCAGTGATAGATAGGGTGGGTGCTCACTGGGTGAACATGCTATAAAGGGATTGAGCCCTTGTTAGGGGAAAGGGGGCTGTTTACCCTTCACTGGGGAGGACAGGTCTGGGGGCTTGGGCAATGACCGCCCTCCTTGCTGGGAAGAGCAGCTTGTGGTAGGGCCAGGCCTGGAAGAGCTGGCAGGTGGGATTAGGGGGTGCTCACGCCTCGCTGGTGACCGATGAGTTCCGGGACATGGTCTTGGGTGACATGTCATAGTCACTGTCTGAGCGGTAGAGGAAGGATTCACGGCGCTGGCTGGTGGCCGCCCCGGTGTGCAGCACAAGGCCCGGGCTCGCCTGCGAGTCCAGGGGGCTGCGGCCGGGTGATGGTGTAGGCCCATTCTCTGCCTCAAAGCTGCAGGGGTGAGAGGAACAGGGGTCACGGGGGCTGAGATGGCATTGGGGAGGTTAAGAGCAACAAGGGGGCCGAGGGAATTCCTGGCAGAGACAGGGGGCAGATAGAGAGCATTAAAGAGAGACAGGCACCCCAAAAGAGATGGGAGACAAAGAGTAGCAGAGAATAAACAGTTACTGAAAAGGGCCGGCCGAGTGGCTCAGTTGGTTAAGAGCTCGCTCAAGAGTGTGAGCTGAGCTCTGAGCAAAAGCAGTTCAATGGGCCCAGCCCGAGCTGAGCTGCCACTGAGCTGCCAACAGGTAGCAGGATGGCTTAGCTAAAAAAAAAACAACACACAAAAAAAAACAGTTACTGAAAGACTTTGTGAGCCAGGCCCTGTTACAGGTGCTGGGGACACAAGAGTGATCAGACAGACCATGATCTGCCCTTCACAAGGATGACATGGGGAGGGCTGGATTATAAACTGGTTAACCTAGCAGCAGTGTATACCCCAAAAGTTGCGGGATGCTCCTTGGCTCTACTCTATCCTTTGTATCTCAGATCAGACTCTCTGCCCAAATCTATTCAGAATCTGTCTACTTCTCACCCCTTCCTTGGCCAGCCCCTGTCATTGTTTGCCTGAACCAGTGCATTCACCTCTGCCATGGTCCCTCCCTCCTGTGTTTGCCCCTCAGTCTGTTCCCCCGTTAGCAGCAAAAGGAAGCCTGTAAACACTTAAGTCAGGTCCCATCCCTCTGCTGCTCCAACCTTCTATGGTGCCCAGCTCACTCAGAGTAATAATCAAAGTCCTCACTGCGGCCCATAAGGTCCTGCCTGTGACCTCCCACTCTCCCTCTCATTTACTCTGCTCCAGCCACAGTGGCCTCCTCACTATTTCCTAAACATTCCAGATACATTCCTACCTCAGGGCCTTTGCACAGGCTATTTCCCCTACTCAGATCTTCAATGGCTCCTCTTTCACTTCCTTCAGGCCTCAGCTTAAATGTTGCCTCCTCAGGGAGACCTCCCCCAACCAACTCATCTAAAATGCCAACTGCTGTCCTAATATTTTATATTTCCCTTCCTTAAAAACATACTACTTAGCTGACATATTCTATATTTTACTTCTTTACTGCTTGCTTTTCCTTCTAGAACTATGCACTACAGATCAGGCATTTTTGTCCGCTTTATTCACCGCTCTATCCCTTGGGCCAAGAACATAGTGGATACCCAATCAATATTTACTGAATGAATACATGAAATGGGTTGTGCCACACAGAGAATTAAACTAGATAGATGACCGCAAGTTGCTGGAGAGCTGCATTTAGCTGTTGTAGTTAAAGCAGGCCTGTCTGAGGAGGTGACATATGAGAAGGAGCAGGCCATGGGTCAGGAGGTGGTAGAAAGCACTCCAGGGTAAGGGAACAGCAAGTGCAAAGATCCTGGGACAGGATTCAGTTTTTGTCTGAGGGCCAGCAAGGAAGCTGGTGTGGCTGGAATGGACATATGACACAGTAGGACAGAGACATCACTACAGAAAGGGAGGACAGTGAAATCCCAGCCTGGGGATACTGACAAGACTGAGGCCTCATGGGCGGGCCGAGTGGCACGGTGGTTAAGCGCTGGCTTTGGAAGCCAGCGGCCCCGGTTCGGTCCCACATGTGAGGGCCAGTGATACTGCCCTCAAAAAAAAAAAAAAAAAAAAAACAGACTGAGGCCCTAGGATGAGGCAGGGAGATGCTAGCTATGCTACTTCCCAGTTGTATGACTTGGTGGAAATAACTGAATTTCAGTTTCCTCATCCACAAAATGGGGACAAGCACCCCATCCCTCAGGTCATCCAGGTGATGGGCATTAGCACAGGTAAAAATGCTCACAAAGATGCCTGGCACAGAGCTCCAAAAACATTGGCAATCCTATCTATCAGCCCCATATATGCTACTTAGGGAATGGACTCAGCAAGGCAGTCGATATGGAGAACTGAGGATGACAGCAAGAGTTGTGTGTTTGCAACATGCTGTGTGGCCTTGGGAAGACCACTGCCCTCTCTGGTCTGTTCCTCCATTGTTAAGGTGAGGGGGTTAGACTGGACAGCAGACTTCAGGCTATGCTCTGGCAGTGGGGGTGTACATGGTGGTGGGGGAAGAAATGGAACCCTCCCCTTTCTGGTCCCAATTATCATGAGTCAGCATGGGATTGTATTAGAATAGTCCCTCTGCTAATAAGTTTGAAAACAAAACAAAACAAAACAACAACAAAAGAAATAAGTTTGAAATGTCTTAGACCAGGACAGTGATACTAGCTTCCATATACTGAGACTTGTTTTTAGGCTAGTTCTGGCTTGGGGGAAGTGGGGAGGGACTTTATTGACTCCATTTTATAGATGAAGAAACAGATTCAGAGAGGAGAATGATTAACTCTGGGTCACATAGCAAGACCAGTTTGAACCCAAGTCTTGTAACTCCTTAGACCAAAATATTAACTGCTGCCTACCTGACCCCCATCAAAAAAAAAGATGTTCCAAGGGGTCAGGCAGCCAACACACAAAGCAGAATGGGGCTGGGGCCCTGTACCCAGATATTCTAATTTTAGGAAAGAAACCTGAAATTTTAAATAGTCAAAAATTCAAACTTCTTTAAAAAATAAACTTCAAAAAACTTTAAAAACACTGAAAACTTCCATTCTAAAAAAAGACACTGCTAAGAGAATAAAATGACAAGCTACAGACAGCGAGAAAATATATGACAAAGGACTTGGATCTAGAATATATTAATGAACCCTCAAAACTCAATAACAACAAGACAATTTAAAAATGAGGGCGGGCCAAATGGCACGTTGGTTAAGTCGCTTGGGATACCAGCGACCCCAGTTCGGATCCCACATATGAGGGCCAGTGACACTGATCTCTACAGCTAAGATGGTGAACAACAGATCCACCTCTGGAGCTGAGCTGCTGTGAGTCCCCCGGGACGGCATAGCTTCAGCCCCTGCTGCAGTGGGCTGCCATAGGCTATAGTGAGTGGCTGGCAGCCAGCGTGAGCTGCCAAGAGCTGCTGTGAGCCACAGTCCAGAGGCCAGTGACCAATCTGCCTCAGCCGGGAAGAGCGCAACGACGATACCAACATGGGCCAGTGAAGTGTCCTCCACAACTAGACTGAAGAACAAAAGGATAGCAACTTCTCTGTTCCCCTTCTCTGGTTCCCCAACGCTGTTCCCCTCCCCCAATTCCCCAATAAAAGCTTTAAAAAAAAATGAGCAAAAGTTTGGACAGTTCACCAAAGAAGATATCCAGATGGTAAAAAAGTACAGGAAACATCATTTGTTCTTAGGGAAATGCAAATTTAAACTGCAAACTATCACTTCATACTTACTAGGATGGCTAAAAACAAAGAAACAAACAAAAACTGACAATAAGTGGTGACATCGATTCGCAGCAACTGGAACTCTAATTCATTGCTGTGGGAATGCCAAATGGTATAACCACTCTGGAAGACCGTTGGTCAGTTTCTTATGAAATTAAATATATACTTACTATATGACCCAATAAATCCACTCCATTTTTACCCAATATGAATGAAAATAAATGTCCACTCAAACACCTGCAGACCAACGTTTATAGAAGTTCTGTTCATATCACCAGATACTACATAAAAAAAACCAAACCAAATATGCACCAATGGTGAATGGATACATTGTAGCAAATCCATACCATGGAACTGCTATTCAGCAATAAGAAAAGAAAAAAACAACTACTGGGAGAGATAATAAGCTATGAGTGTGTGTGTGTGTGTGTGTGTGTGTACACGTATATATTTGGTTTCTGCCCTGTATTCCTGATACACAGTTCCTAAAATCCTGGGAATCTCAACTGTGAAAAGTGACTTTTTATAAACTAATGAGATGACTGCCTGCTAGGGACTCCCAGACAGCCTCAGAATGGCGGGGGGTGGGGGTGGGCTACTTGTAAGAAGAGACAACCATGTGATTAGAGGGTTGTAACTTTCAGCCCCACACCAAGACCTCTGAGGAAAGGACTGAGGCTAGAAGTTGAGTTAATCACCAATGGAATGGCCAATGACTTAATCAGTCATGCCTACATAATGAAACCTCCATCAAAATCCCTAAGTGACAGGGTTCAGAGAGCTTCTGGGTTGGTGAACACATCAAGGGGCTGGGAGGGCATAGAAGCTCCATGCCCCTCCTCCCTACACATCTCTTCTGTCTGGTTGTTCCTGAGTTGTACCTTTTTATAGGAAACCAGTAACCCAGGGCCGGCCAAGTGGCGTGGTGGTTAAGTGCTGGCTTGGGAAGCCAGCGGCCCCGGTTCGGGTCCCACATATGAGGGCCAGTGATACTGCCCTCAAAAAAAAAAGAAAAGAAAAAGAAACCAGTAACCTAGTTATTAAGTAAACTGTTTTTCCTGAGTTATAAGGGTCATTTTAGCAAATTATCTAACCCGAGGAGAGAGGTTAAGGGAAAGGAGCCAGTGATGGGCTTACATGTGTCAAAACTCATGGAACTGACTAATAAATGAATTTTGCAAAGTTTCAGGATACAAAATCAACACACAAAAATCAGTTGTTTTTCTATACACTAACGAGAAACAACCCCAAAAATATATTACTAAAACAACTTCATCTATACTAGCATCAAAATGAATAAGATACTTAGGAATAAACTTAACCAAAGAGGCTAAAGACTTGTACACTGAAAAGTACAAAATGTTGCTGAAAGCAATTAAAGGGGACACGAATAAATGGAAAAAAATCCCCTATTCATGGACTGGAAGACTTAAGGTTAAGATGTCGATACTACCCAAAGCAATCTACAGATTCAATGCAATCCCGATCAAAATGCCAACAATATTTTTTGCAGAAATAAAACATAGTCCATCCTAGAATTTATATGGAATCTCATGGGACCCTGAACAGCCAAAGCAATCTTGAAAAAGAACAATGTTGGAGGACTTGCACTTCCTAATTTCAAAACTTAGCTACAAAGCTAGAGTAATGAAAACAGTGTGGTCCTGCATAGACAGACATATAGAACAATGGAATTGAATAGACAGCCCAGAAATAAACCCTCACATACATGGACAAATGATTTTGACAAGTGTGCCAAGACTGTTCAATGGGAAAAGCACAATATTTTCAACAAATGATACTGGAAAAACTGGTTATCCACATACAAAAGAATGAAGTTGGGTCCCTACTTTATACCATATACAAAAATGAACTCAAAATGAATCAAAGACATAAATATAAGAGTTAAAACTATAAACTCCACATCCCCTGCATCCATCATCCCTCCCCCAGGTTTGTGTCCTGGACCCCACACACAGTGGGAGAAAATTTTTGCAAGTCATGTATCTGATAAAGGATTAATATCTAAAATATATAAAGAACTAAAATTCAGCAACAATAAAAAAACAAACAAGCCAATTAGAAAATGGGCAAAGGACTTTAAACAAACATTTCTCCAAAGAAGATATACAGATGGGCAAAAAGCACATGAAAAAATACTTAACCCCATTAGTCACTAGGGAAATGCAAATCAACCACAGTGTAAGACTACTGCACACTCATTAGGATGGCTGTTATTTAAAAAAAAAGAAAATAATGGGCTAGCTGAGTGGCACATTGGTTAAGAGTTGGCTTGGGATGCCAGCTCTGAGCAGCAGGGCCCTGGATCAGATTCCACATAAGGGCCAGTGACACTGTACCCTCTACAGCTAAGATGGTGAACAACATTGCTCCACCTGGAGCTGGGCTGCTGAGTCGCCAGCGATGGCATAGGCTGCAGCCCCTGCTGCAATGGGCTGCTATGAGCTATCATTAGCTTCCAGCAGCCAGCGTGAATGGCCAGCAGCCGGTGTGAGCCACCATGAGTGGCTGTCCAGTGGCAGACGAGCAGCTGCCTCAGCCAGGAAGAGTGCAATGA
Organism: Aselliscus stoliczkanus; assembly: GCA_033961575.1. Lineage (NCBI taxonomy): Eukaryota > Metazoa > Chordata > Mammalia > Chiroptera > Hipposideridae > Aselliscus > Aselliscus stoliczkanus. The sequence goes on along the minus strand of CM066735.1, from coordinate 8,622,820 downwards.
TCATAATACCAACATGGGCCAGTGAAGTGATGTCCTCCACAACTAGACTGAAGAACAAAAGGACAGCAACTTGTCTGTTCCCCTTCCCTGGTTACCCAACGCTGTTCCCCTCCCCCAATTCCCTAATAAAAGCTTTAAAAAAAAAAAAAGGAAAATATGAGTTGGTGAGTGAGGATGTGGAGAAATTGCAATACTTGTGCATTGCTAGCGGGAATGTAAAAATGGTGCAGCCACTGTGGAAAACAGTTTGGCAGCTCCTCAAAATTTTAAGTATAGAATTACCATATGATCCAGCAATTCTACTTCTAGAATTGAAAGCGGGACTCAAACTGTTCCTTGTACACCAATGTTCATAGCAGTGTTATTCACAATCACCAAAAGATGGAAACAACTCGCGTCCATCAATGGGTGAACGGATAAAGAAAATGTGGTGTATCTATATATACAATAGAATATTATTCAGTCTTAAAAAGGAAATTCTGACACATGCTACAACACAGATGAATCTTGAAAACATCATGCTAAATTAAATAAGTCAGACACAAAAGAACAAATACTGTGTGATTCCACTTATATGAGGTCCCCAGAGGAGTCAAATCCATAGAGACAGGAAGTAGATGGTGGTGACAGGGGCTGGGGAGAGAGTTTAATGGACAGAGTGTCAGTTTGGGAAGGTAGGAAAGCTCTGGAGATGGATGGTGGGGATAGTGGCACAACAATATAAATGTACTTATATGTTGATCTTTTAAAGAAATTTAAAAAACACATCTTAAGATGGAATACTTAATCACGAGCTTGGGCCTTTGATGGTAATTCCCACTCATTGAGTACCCACTATGGATGGGGTACCAGATTAGACACTTTCAGGTGTAGACACTTATTGAGTACTTGCCAGGCCTGGCATTATCAAAGTGCTTTATACACATGAACCCAGTTATGTCTCCCACCAACTCTGAGTTGGGTTCTAATAACATTCTGGTTCAATGAGGAAGCTGAGGCACAAAGGGGATGTGAGGGGTTGGTGGCCTCGCTGCCTGAGAACCATGTTGTCTCCCAAGGCCCAGCTTGGATTTTTTTTTGTTTTGACTCTGCTGAATGCCACTGGGAAGGGGAGCAGAGCATACCAATATAGGGAGGACCTCTCCCCTGTCCCAGAAACTGAAGTGCGGTTTAGGGAAGGTGAGACCCAAACCCCAGACAGTGCCCAACTAGCATCTTGGGCAAATATTGCAGCCCCAGGGGATTCACTTTACTGCAAGCAGGAGCCCAGAGGCCAGGATAGAAAGACGCTCCCTGGGGCCCTGCTGTTTGTGCTTCCAGAAGCTATATCCCCTGGGCTGAGGAAGGGCAGATGGGAGGGGATTAGGCCTGTTGAACTGCAGCCTGAGAGTGAGGGGGTCTCAGTTACTCCCCAGAATCAGACCCCCAGGCAGTGGGGAGTCACCCATCCCTGGCCTGCTGCTATTCAGGATGACCCAAACTCCACCTGGGACAGGATGACCACTTGGCATTCTCTGGTGAAGTTGCTACCTGCCTCCAACCCACTGGGGCCTATAGGCCTGTACACCTGGGTTCCAGAACATCAAATGGGGCCTCTGGAGGACTGTGCCGCCCAGGGACAGATGCATGATTCAGAGTTTTGCTGCAGGGGCAGATGGGAAATAAACAGGCTGGGGTGGGGGTGGAGGTAGCAAAGAAAGGGGACATGTCCCATTTGGTAAAAATTAAAACAACAATGAAAGTAGCCAACTTCTCTTGAATGTCATACACTAAGCACTGTGCTATGCCTAGACAGGTACTCATCCCCATTTTCCAGAGAGAGAGAAACTGAGGCACAGGATGAATAACTTGGCTGGTTTCCAACAGGGGCAGCCTAGCTACAAAGCTACAAGCCAAATCACTAGGTGTCTGTGTACCCTCAAGCAGGCCTGGTGTCTCCCCAGGCTCTTTCTGCCCCACTCTACCTGACTCCCTTGTAGGAAGTGCCAGGCAGCCTTTATGGAAAGGCCTGGCATTTGCTTTGTGAAGGTCACACAGAGGATGAAGGCAGGCAACGTGGTGTGTCTGCCAGGCAGGCGTGTGGTGCCAGGTGACATGGCTGTTAATGGGGCTGGGCATACAAGGAAGATCTGTGCATATGTGAGGGGAGGGTGGTGTTCAGGAGCACCCGTGTTCATATAGGTGTCCGTGCAGATTTGTACATCTGTGTATGTGGGTGGGATCTGGGTGTTCATGGTGCCTGCATGGATCTGTGAGTCCAGGTGACTTTGTAAGGGTATACCTGTGTGCCACACATGTTCTGTGACTGTCCCTGACTCCTGAATGGTGTCAGGTGTGCTCCTGTGTGCAGCCGTGTGTAGGTGGGAGTCAGGCCTGGGTGTGTGCTGTGGTCAGAGTGTGTTCCTGTGGATAGTATAGTGTATACAAGGCTATGTGAGGCCAGGGTTACTGGAGTCTGTGCATCAACATGGCCAAAGTTCAATTGTGGGGTTCTCTTTTTGTCCCCACAAGACAGGAGACCCATGCCCAGCATAGTAATCACTGGGTGACCCCGACTGCCCAGTGTGTGGATGTGTGTGTTTGTGTCATGTGTGGCTGTGTATGTGGAGTGTGTCAGTGTTGGGGAGCATGTGCGTGTCCAGGTTTCTGAAGGGGTTGGTGGAGGGGACCAAACACATGGCTGGAGTACCCCAAGAATTCTGAAAACCTAAAGGCCACTTCTCTGCCCCAGCACTGTCCAGAGGATTCTAACTACCCCCAGGAGCTGAAGCAGGAATCTCCTCCCCACCCCCACCCCAGCTTGCTTTTCAGCCTGGCAGCCTCAGCAAGGAGAGAAGAAGGGTAAGGCTCCAGGGATCTGGCTGGAGGCCGGTGTCCTGGGAGTGGAGCCCAGGTGACCCTGGACACCCATGCTTGCTGCCAGGGTGAGTGCCAGAAGCCCAGGTTTAGGGGCACAAAGGGGCTGAAGGGATCCCATCTTGGGTAGGCAGAAAGGGGGCAGGATCCAGAACCCATTTTTGAAGCCACCTGCCGGAAGCCCTGAGCAGTACCCAGACGTTTAGGGCCAGGGAGGGGGATGGGGCTCCGGGTAGACCCTGAAAACCACTTTGGAGACTCCCCAAGGCAAACTGGGCACCCCCACCAGCAGTCAGATCCCTCTGGTAGAAAAGGAGGGGACTGGCCGCGGGCCACCCACCTGACAGATCTGCCTGGAGGGTGCCAACAGGTGTCCTCGTCGCTGAAGGAGAAGTGGACCAGGGACTCAGGGCCTGCGTGGGGCAGGGCTAGGGCAGGGGGCCGGGGCCTGGCCCGGCGGGCTGAACTGGAGCGCATGAGTGCCAAGCGCTGTAGGGGCGCGCATGGGGAGGGAGGCACCGTGGTGTGGCGTGCACAGCTCGCCAGGCCCGAGGTGTCTGCCACCTCCGCTAGAGCTGCCTCCACACCTGCCCTCCCGGTGACCCCCAAGGCACTGCACCGAGCTTTCGGGTGTCCTTGCAGCACCCTGCGGGCTCCGCGTCTGCCTCCTCCTGCGGGGCCCTGCTCGCGCCTGCCTCCCTCCCCGCCCCCCCCCCCCGGCCTGAGGGGGGGGCGGTGCCCAGGGCTCCGGTTCCCGGGCTCCCGGCCTGGCCCCCACCGTCCTACCCCCGCCTCTGGCCCCGCCTTCCCTCCATCCTGACGTCAAGCTGGGCCTGCAGGAGGTCTCAGAGGGCCGGGTGCCCCGGGGGGCACAAGACACCAGTGCCAGCCGAGTGAGGGGTCCGGGGCTCAAACCTGGGGGAGGGACGACGGATGCGGGGGATGTGGAGCTGGGGGACGAACCGAGACAGGAGAGATACAGATAAGTGGAGACAGAGACACAGTGAAACCCTGAGAGAGGCCCTGATTTCCCCCACCACCCACACCCCTGACCCATGCCGGGCTCCCAGAGGCCCCGACCCTCCTCCTGTTCTTTCCCTGACCTCCGTCTTTTGCTGGGTCCGCGTCCTGTCCCGGTAGTACCCTCTCCTAGTCTGTGTTCCGGACTCTGGTTCTAAACAAGTGTGTGCGGAGAGTAGGGGTAAGGGGCAAGCAAAGGACCCTCTCCCGGGTCGGGGGAACCTCCAGCGCTAGCCCGTGCCCACCTCTGGGTTTCCAACCTCAGTTTCCAGGATAAAGGGACACTGGGAAGGAGACCGCATGTGGCCGCCAGGCTGCTCGCCCACCCAGGTCTGGCCAGAAAGGGTACTTCCATTTGCCCTCTGTGCCCGGTGCACGCGGTGACCAGCAAGCCTCCTGGCAAAGCAACCCCGAGAGCACCTCTGGCCCCATTTCACAGGCCTCTAGACTGAGGCCAACAGAACTGAACACGCGTCCTCAGATCACCCTGGGTGGCACGTTGGCCTCGCTCTCCGAAAGCCAGACCGCAGCCTCAGGTCTGCACAGGAAGTAGGAGGAACGTAGTGTTATATTGAGCGCCTACTGCATGCCCTATCAGATGTCTCCACGGCAACCCTGGAGGGCCAGGGATGATTTTTATCGCTGCCTTGTGACGGAAGAGGAAAAGTGAGGCTGGGCGGAGGCAGCTACGTAACCCAGACACTGGCGAGCGTCAGGTGGCCAGTGAAGACTCGAACCCACGGCCACCTGGGCGCACTTACCCGGCCCACGCCTGGCGGCCAAAATCCTGAAAGCTGCGGAGAAGCCGAAGGCGCCTGCGGAGAGTTGGGGACGGGCTGGCGAAGAAGACAGGAGAGGAGGGCGGCGAACGTGGCCAGCGGGGCGCGCGCGGGGCCGGGGGCTCGGGCAGGAACGCCTCGTCCTCGGCCGCCGCCGCCGCCGCCGGGAAGGCGGCCAGATGCAGTTCCGGGATGCAGCCCAGGCCACTCGGCCGCGCCATGGACACGGGGGGCGCGGGGCCGCCCTTACTTGGCGGGCGCTGGGGAGCAGCGCAGCCCGCCAGGCGCGGCCCACGAAGGCCGGCCGCCCAGCCCTGGGGCCCACGGGCCCCACCCCTCCCGGCCTTCTCGGCCCTTCCGGCTTGACTCTGGGGCCGCCCCTGGGCGTGGCGGGCCTGGGGCGTCGCTGGGCTGCAGCTGGGACACCCCGCAGACCCCAGGGGCCCTGCAGTCCCTCTGACGTCCTCACAGTCGCTGGAAGCGTCTCTACAAACACCTGGGACGCCTCCCAAATCTCTAGGGCGCTCTCACAAGCCCCATGGTGTTGAGAGGCCCTACAGATCTCAGGGGCATCCCTAAAGTCCCTCAGACGACCCCACAATCCCAGGGAGTGCCCCCACTATCCCTGAGATGCTCCCACACAACCCGAGGGTATACCCCAAATTCCTGGGTACCCCCACAAAACCCAGAAGTGCTCTGAGAGAATCCCACAGCTCCCCAGATGTCCCCTAGTAGTGTCCTCATTGTTACTGAGACATCCCCACAAATCTCAGCAGCACTCCAAGAATCCCAGGATGCGCCTACAAATGCAAGGGGTGTTCTGAGAACCAATGAGAAACCCCTTTAAGTCCCAGGACCACCACTACAGTTACTCAGATGTCCCCCAAATCCCCTAGAGCACCTCCATCATCCCTGAGTCATGCAGAGACCCTCCCCCCAGAGTACCACCGGAATCCCCCAGAGCCACAAAGCATTCCCACAGACATGGGCATTCCTCACAAATGCCAGAAATGCTTACAGTCCCTCAGATGTCCCCCAATCCCTCAGTGGATCCACAGCATCCGTGACATGCCCCCACAAATGCAGACTCAGGGGGTGCTCCCATAACTATGGAGATGCCACCAAAATCCCACAACTATATTCCTCCACAGCTCCTAAGACTATTTTACAATCCTAGGCTACACCCAGAATCCAAGATGCACCCACAATCCTTGGTGACCTCCAAGAATGCCCCCCCTACAACTTCTGAGACATACCTTATAAGTCTTAGACACCCCTAGAAGATCTGAGTATGTTCACAGCCTCGACAATTCTTAGAATCTCTTAGAATTGGGGCCCCCACAGCTCATGAGTTGACCCCCAAGAACTCAACCTCCCTTCAGCACTGACTCCCACACAGGCACAGTAGTACACAGGCGTGAGGACTTTCTGGGGCTCCAGCATTGGCTCTGTATGCCCAACTACTGTGACTCTGGGGGACACATTATCCCCTTTCACACATGAGGAAACTGAGACAGAGGTAAAGACCCTGGAACAAAACGAGCCAGCTGGTTTTAATTCCAGACCCTACTCCAACCTGTCTGTGGCTCTTAGGGGTTAGGGAAGGAGGAGAAGCTTGTTTTAAATAAGAAAAATGGGCCAATCTCTATTCTAGGGCCCCGCCTCTATGAATACCTTTCTACCTGTTGGCTCTGCTGTCATGTGGCCCATAATTGGATGACCCAGGTTTGAGTCTGGTTTCTGGCACATAGTCACTTGACTTTGGGCCAGTCACTTCCTCTCACTGAGCCTCAGTTTTCCCACCTGTAAAATGGGTATAATAATACTACAATAATATTCATGGAAGGACATGTGAAAAGTGTCCGGATGTAGTAAGCACTTACTGAATGTTAGTTACGATGATGACTATTTGACAAAACATTTATGGAGAATTTATAATGTGTCAGCCAGTGTACTAGCCAGAGGATACAGATGATGACAATGATAGCAGCTTCCTGTGATTCAGCTCCTCTAGCTATACTCTTATTTAATCCTCACAGGACACCCACAAAGCGATACTATTGTTGTCCCAAATTTACGGATGGGTAAACTGAGTCTTGGAGAGAAACAACCTGCTCAAAGTCACACAGCCAATGAGTGGCTGATTCAGGCTCTAGACCAGTTTTTGTCACCCTGTATTTCATTATTGCCTAAACATTTCCCCCCTAATTGCCTCCTCCATGAAATGCTAATACTACAGAAATACTGTATATTTGTTTATGTATTGTGGGGCTTTGTATATCGGGGCTTTGTACATAAAGTAAGATTTTTCTTTCACACATCTACCCCAAGAACCAATTTTTGCCCCCATGAAGGTGATACCACCTCACTGGGATAGCACGGCTTCCCAACCTGAGCTCTACTGACATTTGGAGCCTGATAATCCTTTGTCCTGGGGGAGGGGGGGCAGTCCTGTGAGCTCATAGCAGTAGCAGAATCCCTGGCCTCTGCCTACTAGGTGACAGTAGCACCCCTCAATCATGACAACTAAAATGTCGCCAGCCAGTGCCACATGTCCCATTGCCACATCAGACTTTGGGAATAAGGTCCTTATAGGTCCATTTCAGAGATACAAGTAGGAAAGCCCAAGCCCAGTGAGGGGAAGTGACTTGGCCAGGGTTGCCCAGACTGGAAGGAGCAGAGCTGGATTATAAATCCAGTCATCTGGTTCCAGAAACTGGGGTTTTAGCCACTAGGCCCTTCACAGTTTAGATTCCTTCTAGCCAGTGACCGTTATCCCTTTCTAGGAAGTCAGATGTAAACCGAGACCTTAAGCCAACCCTGGCCATGGCCTACGAGGCCCTACATAAACTGCCCCCTCACCTCCCTGCTTCATTTCCTTCCATTCACCCTTTGCTCACTCTGCCCTGGCCACACTTGCCTTCCTACACTTCCTCCAATATGTCAGACACACTTCTACCTCAGGACATTTGCACTAGCTATTCCCTCAGACACCCATTTACCATTCTCTCTCATTTCATTTAGGCTCTACCAAAATGTCACCTCCTCAGAGAGGCCTTCCTTGTCCCCAGGGTCCTTTTCTTCATGTCCCACATGTTACCATCTGGAGCTATCATATCCCTTTACTTGCTATTTCTTCCTCACCCACCTGGAGTCTGAGAACTCCAAGAGGCAGCAAGTGGGTCTATCTCATTATTTTCAGTCACAGTCTGAAAATGCTCGATCAATGTGGGATGAATGGCCCTGTTACAGATGAGGAAACTGAGGCTCAGATGGTGAAGTCCTTTCCCAAGGTCACACAGCAAGTCAATGGCAAAGATTGGATTTGGGCTCTTATTCAGGAGTAAAAAAAGTGGGCTTAGATGCCCCCAAAACTCTGTCTTCATAGCTGTGTCTGTGGTTCCCCCAGAATCAAAGCCCCAGTTTCCTGCAATTTAGAGGAGCTTGCAGTCAAACTGTTACTGATGGCAGAGGGGGCACCCTCACAGCCAGGGTTTGTGGTGTGGGGTACGCCCCTTTCTCTCAGCTGAAGTCATTTTGAGGAAGCAAAGTTCTCAAAACACCAGCTCCTGGCTGCCCAGCCCTGATGTCAGCCATCTCAGCCTTACCACATCCCTGGGGTGGGCAGATCTTTTTCGGCACAGTTTACTGATGAGGAACCTGAGGCACAAGGAGGCCTGATTGCTGGCCCCAGGTTAGAGAGAGACAGACAGAGAGACAGAGAGGGCAGTGGCACAATCTGAATCTCACCCACTGGCCTGAAGCCAAGGAGATCTGGTTTTTAACCCCAATTCTGCCCTTCCTGGTTGTGTGACCTTGCATCTTTGTCTCTGTTTCCTCGGCTGGAATGGAAAGCCAAAGATGCTGGGAGTTTAAAACGTAGGTTGGTGTTGGGAGGCCCTGGCGTGGGCAAGGGCATAGGCAGGCCCACGGAGGCTAGACGGGAACTCTGTTTCTGCAACTTTTCCTCTAAGTTCCTCTCCATCCGCCAGGCGGCGGTCTCCACCGCGCTGGCTTGGAGGTGGAGGACGGAGGTGGCGGCCTGGTCCCAACCTACACCGGCAAGGTGCAGACCTCACCCGCAGCCTGCGGTCGGCCAGCCTGGCGCCCGCATTCCCAGGCATTCAATAAGCATGAAGTAATGACACTGGGCGCCGCGGTAGTGGCGGTAGCAGCGACATTGCTCTCCGCTCAGGGACGAGTACGGCAGACAGGTCCGGACTCGGAGAGCACAGTCAGCCTGTACATTTTTCGTTGCCCAGCAGAGGGCGCGCGGAGACATCCACTCAACCAGGGTCAAGGGATCGCTAGAGACAAAGTGGGGACAGAGACCACCGGCCAGAGAGAGACCCCAGTCCGGCTGCCTACACCCCACCCCTTCCCGGGATCAGGCAGCGACCCTCTCTGTGGGGAGAATTTGGGGGGCTAAAGGGGGGCAGCAGGGGTCGATACATTGGCCAATTAAAGTCAAGCCTCCCCCTCCGCCCATCTCACCACCAGAGCCCTCTTCCTCGTACTCCATCTGCCTCTTTTTCTTTTTGAGGGCAGTGTCACTGGCCCTCATATGTGGGACCCGAACCGGGGCCGCTGTCGTCCCAAGCCAGGCTCTTAACCACCGCGCCACTCGGCTAGCCCTCCATCTGCCTCTTGACATATCCAGGCGATGTCCTGACTCAGCCCCGCAGGGCGCCAAAAGCACAGGTTCACACATTCCCAGGTCTCAAATGGAGGACAGTGCCGTCTCTCTGGGGGTTCCTGTGACTCAAGTCTGGAGGGCTCCCTGGACCCACTTTTTGGTGGCTGCATAAACTCCAGCGTGGGAAACGCTGGAACTCGCTCTGTGTGTACTGATAGAACCACCTTCAGGAGAACTGGGCTGTCAGAATGCCCATTCTAAAAAGCAAGGTTCCCACTGGAGGTCTCTCAGTTCCCCCTTCCTCCTTCTGCCTGAGAGTGGGGAAAGGATACTGGCATCAATGCCCTCTCTCCAGCCACAGCCCCTGGAGGCTACATAGGCCACAGTGAAACAGAAACCTACTGGGATGTGGTTGAGGTTCCTGTTTTTTTCTTTCCATCCTGGAGGAACAGAGTCTAAGCAGCTCCACCTCCTCTCCCAAATTCAGGTCCCTGAGTGACTAGCTACTGAGCACTCCCTGTGTTAAGCCCTTTATACACCTCTGGAATCTCACAGAACTCTCAAACCAACACCCAGAGGGCAGTGCTAACAACAGCCCCACTTTACAGATGGGGAAATTGAAGGTCAGAGAGGACAAGACATTTGTGTCAGGGCACACAGGCATCAGATAGACCTATGTTGGAATCTCAGCTCTGCCATTTCCTGATTGTGTGAAGTTGGGCAAGAAGGAGAAGGGAATTTGCCCCTCTCAACCTCAGTTTCCTGATCTGTCCAACAGGAGTACCTCACTGGACCCTGGATGAGAACGTGAGAAAAAGTCGCCCACATGGAGTCTGAGAATGAGCCATTACAAGATGGATGACACTGAGATAATGATGATTATTACCACTCAGCTACTGTGTCCTGAGAGTCAGCACCCCAGAGACCAGGATAAGGGGACTTGAGTCCCTGGGGCCTTAAAAGGGAATATGGCCCTGTTCCTACTGTACCCCTCCCCCTCCTGGGTCTCTCAGAACAGTGACCTGGCATGCTGCCCTTGGTCTTGGCATTTCCTGTTGATTCCAGTTTGTTTTCCTTCAGCTTCTCTCTGGTTCCCTTCGGGAAATAGTAGACTGTGTGTGTGTGTGTGGGGCTTATGACACTTCCTGGTAGGGCAAAGGGTGCTGGGACTGGGTGTGCTTTAAATGGAGGTGGGTAGAGGTGGCCTGAGGGGCTGTGGTGCCTGCTGGAGGTCCCCGGAGGTAGAATAGTAGGATCACAGGGAACTCCAAGAGTGAGGCCCAAATCTATCTTAGTGATGTCCGAAACAGAGGGGCACTCATGGGGGGCAGGCAAAGCACAGAGTCAAAGCTGTCAGTCACACATGTCACCAGAGCATACACAGTCAGACCTCTAGCGCTATCGGAGCACCAGGTGTTTAGAGAACAGCACACGAGGCATGCAGGAACACACTCCAAAAGTCAGAGCACTGACTCCCAAGCACAGGGCACAATGGCAGCCAAGAGCACATCACAGTGTCTCAAGTTCTGTGTCCCAGGGGGAACAGACAGTCCTGCTGACACAATCACATTGTCTTAGGAGTGTACACATCTCAATGCTACCATCACTGCATCCCAGGAATGCACACTGTCACAATCACTGTTCCAGCAGCACATACAGTCACTGTCACAATCACTGTCCTGGAAGCAGATGCAGCCACTGTCACAGTCACTGTCACAGAAGTACACAGTCACAAAATCATCCCCAGGAGCACACACTTTCCCACTGCCACTATCATCACTGTCCCTGAAGCATACACACTGTCCCCATGTTACAGTCACAGGACCTCAGAAACCCAGGCAGAGCACACAGCCAAGCAGCCACAGCTGGTCCTGCCTTAACAGCTGGAGCAAGCTGAGGTCAATAAGAGGGTCAGAGCCAGCCCAAGGCACCCTCTCACTAACACTGTCACCTGGGGAAGCAGGGACTCCTTCACCCTGTGCTGGGACTGTGCACCCCCCGGACATTGTTCCCTCCTCTGTGCAGCTACTGAACCCTAACTCTCCTGCCTTAAGAAGGGGGCTCCATCCACCACACAGGCCCCCAAGACAGTGCTCCCCAAACAGGCCCTTTCTGGATTTGACTCCAGCTGCTGCAGGGTGAGCCCATGAATGCCTCCTCCCGGCATCCCATACAGTTCTCCACCCCCTAGAAGGACCATGAGAGGCCCTCAGTCTGGAGGTAACACTGGTGCTAGAAGGGGCCACCCCCTCACAGCACTCCCTTGGGCATCCCCAAAGAGTGAATCTAGCTTTCAGTACAATGCTTCCAGGCGAGCCCTTGAAGTGGTACCCAGCCTAGGCACACTGTCCGGCACTGTCACCGACTAGGGATATAGACCCCTAAAGCTGCAGCCTTCAACCCAGACCTCGTTAATACCACACGCAGCATGGCGCCCCTTAAGTCAACCCCAGGATCCGCTTCAGTACGAAGCCTCGGGTACAGTGCACCGCCAGGGGCTGGGTTCTGGATGCCCCCACCCCCAGCGCTGCCCATCACACAGATCCCACCCGTCTCACAGCGTCCCCTTGCGATCAGCGGGGCGAGTTGCATCCTCTGAGCGCCGGTTGGCTCCGCGCGCGTCCGCCTCCCGGAGTCTTACCGCCTGCAGCTGCCTCCGCCCGCGCCGCCGCTGCTGGTGCCGGTGCCGGTGCCGGTGCTGTGGAAAGACGAGGGCCAGGACATGCGGGACGTGCACAAGCCGGGCCGGTCGCCGGTGTCCACAGCATTCGCGCGCTCTATGGGCCGGTGTGGCTGCCGCTCCGGCTCCGCGCGCTCCGCGCTGTCAGAGTAACCGCGCTGCTGGATACGGATGGGGGTCCGCGGCTGCCGCCACAGGTGCTGGGGGGGCGGCTTCAGGGTAGCCTGGCCCTCCCGGGGCCCGGGCAGAGACAGAGACAGGCTCCTCTCCGAGGGAGCGGCTGGGGTCTCCATGGCGCCGACCCCCACCTGCACCCCAGGGGGCCCCGACCTCTCCAAACTGCACCCTGCTCAGCTGCGAGCGAGCCGACGCACCCGGAGCCCCGCGGGTGCGCCCGGCCTCGGTGGGGCCATGGCGCCCCGGGGACAGACCCGGGGGCGCTACGGGCCGATCGCCCCCGGGCCGGGCGCGGAGGCTTCCAGTCCGCGCCTGGCGCTCAGCTCTGTGCTGGGCAGCGCTCTCCGCGCTCAGCTCCAGCCCGGCTCCCCCTCGCCCCGTCCCGTCCCGCCCCTCCCCGCCCGCCGCCCGCCGCCCGCCGCCGCTGTTAGCGCCGCCCAGCTCCTCCTGGGTCCCAACTAGTGGGGGGCAGCCACCCAAGGACTGCGGGGGGGGGTCCTTCCCGCCCACGCAGAGCCCAGCTCCCGGCGGGGAGGGGGAGCCTGAACGCAGCTGTCTCCAGAATGTCCTGCCTAGCTGCTGCTCGCACGGGAACAAAGGAGTTAAACGGTTAATCCGATCGAGAAGAGGACGCCCGACTGGTTGCGCGTGTGTCAGTCAGTCTTTCCATCATGGCGGGGGAGGAGCCCAGTGCTGGCGTGTCCTCGCCGCTACCCCAGGCCAGGGGGACCGTGTGGGAAGTGGTTCTGGGGCCACAGACGCGGTTCCTACGGCGGACAGTGGCGGTGTGCCGGGTATCTACTGTTAGTGGCTTGGAGGATGGTGATAGTGTGTGCCCGGAGCGAGATGTGCGCGCACGTGGCCCCTTCCGAGGGTTGTCTGTGTTTTTGATGTCCTGAAGTGTGTGCGCGCACGTGGTTGGCTGTCGCGGTCGGCCTGTTTTTCTCGATTTCGCTGTGTATCTGTGTATCTGTGGGTGAAGGATGTACGCGCACGAGTGCTGCCTAATTGGGAGGTGTGCACCAGTACGGGGTATGTTCGGGTGGCGTGGGGGCTGTGCAGATGTTCCCACGTCTTTGGGTGTGGACTGTGGTCGGTCAGTGTTTGCGGAGTTGTGTACGCGTTTCAGCCTCGGTTGTTTGAATGTCGTGTCTGAATGAGGAAATCCAAGTGTGCTGGGGTGTGTGAGTGTGAGTGTGTGTGTGTGTGTGTGTGTGTGTGTGTGGCCTGGGGCCACTTTGGGGTGTTTCTAGTGTGTCTCTGTGGTTCCCCTGTGGCTCCACGATACCCGTGACTGATACCCCGGCTGCCCACCCACTGCTCTATGTTTTCGCTGCTTCTAAAGCCCTTCTTCAGGAGGTAAACTGAGGCAGGTCCCCTGCAGCTTCGGGACACACCCGTGCCCTTTTCGGGCGAGTAAACAGCCGCGCCTCTTCCTCGCGGCCCCCGCGGGCAAAGCCCCCCTTCCGGCACCTAAATCGGGAGTCGCCGTGACTCACGCTCCCGCCTCCCCCAGCGCTGAGCTGAGCGAGCGAGCAGAGAGCGAACAGGATTCAAGCGCCTCCGCGCCCCGCCCCCAGGCCCGGCGGAGCTCTGGTGGCGGTCCAGAAGGGCGTGCGCACGCGCCCCGGTGCCCCAGCCGGCCGCCCGAGGTTCTCAGACCCTAACCCTCTCAGATTCTTGTCCGCTGAAGCAGGCCCTCGCCCCTGTGTTCCCCAGTCCCGGGCTCCCCCGACAGGCTGAGCCGTCTGCCACCGCCTCTCTCCCTCCATCCCCCGCAATATTCATATATATGTGTATATATATATATATATATATATATATATATATATATATATAATTGCCAGTCACCAACCCCCACAGCCGCTTTTCTCCCCGCCAGAGGGGGCTCCAGGCGTGGGAGAACGTGGAGCAACAACCGGCCCCCCATCAGCAGCCGAGGGGTATACCACAGGCCAGAAGTGTATCCCATACTTTTCTCTGGGACGATCCTGGCAAGTACACACTCAAAACAGCTTCTAGGGATTTTGCAAAGGCTGCCAGTCCTCCCCAGATCAATGGAGGGTCCTGGGCAGGGCCAATGTCTTGGCCCGGGGTGGTGGTGGTGGTGGTGGGGCGCTGTAGCATTGGCCAGAGCTATGGATGGACAATACAGGATGTGGGGGTGGCGGAGTGTCCGGCCACAGAGGAGGGCACAAGGTAATAGGCCAAGCTGGTAGTTGGAGTTGTGGCCTGAGGCTGGGATGGATCAAGCTGAACCTGATGGAGCAGAGGCTAGAGGATTTGTTTGGGGAGAAGGGGGGAAAGATGGTATATTCCCCAGGTAGGAATGACAGTCACTTGCTCTCCCCATTTGTCAATGAACTATTGTACCATGACCCAAGCTGAGACCATGGAGCCCTCCAATTGAGCAGATGAAGGGGTGGGGAGATCTAAGTTGCAGAGAACAGTGACCTGGGCAGGGCAGTTGGGGCAGGCCCCAGCCAGCAGCCAGGACTAGGGCAGTCCTCTGGCTTTTTTTTTTTTTTTTTTAGGGCAGTGTCACTGGCCCTCATATGTGGGACTGAACCGGGGCCGCTGGCTTCCCAAGCCAGCGCTTAACCACCGCGCCACTCGGCTGGCCCTTGTCCTCTGGCTTTTGAACTCATCCTTGGGCCAGAATGGGAGTTGGAGTGCCCTGGTAGGACCCTGATGAGAAATAGCAAGAAAGTGCAATGTAAAAGCTCACAGATACCTCTCACATCTCCCCAGGAGAAATCAAAATGCCAGTCCAGACCTCTTCCAAAACCCCACCCTCCTAAGTCTGAGAAGAAACAGAATCCTTCCAGGAGGGGAAATAGAGGCACACAACAGACTGATCAGACACCTGCTCTCTAGCCTGGTCCAGCTTTCTGAATGTGGAGGCACCATTGGGAGCTGGTGGGCTGAAACTCCTTTTCACAACTCTGCCCTTACTGACTCAGGCAGCTGCAAAATGGAAGAAGGGGTTTCTAGAGACTGCAAGGAGCACCTTGGGGGAGGGGTGTCACAGCCTGACCCACCAGGTTCCAGAAGTTTCAGCTGGTTTTGCAAATGCAGGGAGCATGGAGCACAGAAAGGGCTGGTGGCTGGACCTAGCCCAGCTGGCCCTGTTCCTCCACCCCACCTCCCAGTCTTGTACCCGTCCTGCCTACCTGTCCGCTCTGGTGATGGAAATCCGAGGAGGGATCAGAAGTGGCAACGTGGTAGGCCGTGGCAGCAGAGGGACCCCAGGGTCCAAGAGCTCAGGGTCCACCCAGCCAAGGCCTGCACCGGTGGAGAGGCGACGGTGAGGGCGTCGGAGATCAGCCCCCAGCATATTGGCATGGCTGGGTTCAGGGGTCTCCCCCAGCCTCTAAGGAGGGACAAAGATGGGATGGGTGCTTGGCCTGGCCAGGCAGCTGTGAACCCCACCCCCAGAAATTATTCTCCCTAGCCACTTGGGAGAGGCTGATGGGGGTATAGAATCCTTGTGTCCCCCCCCCTCAAGTCGGAGCCACTCGCTGATCCTTCCTGTAGAGAGTGCCTTCCCACCCCTTACATCTGAGGGGTGCCCTTCCTCAGCCATAATTTTTAATGGGGCTCCCTCTTGATGTCCCAGCCATGGGATTCTGGGTCTGCATGCCTGTACACTGTCCCTCACATGAGATCCCTCTAACACATCACCTTTTTAGCGTATCTTCCCACCTTCCAGGTCTAAGAAACTCCCTGTTGGACTTCATGTCTGTGGCTCCCTCTCACATCATAACCCTCAGGACCTCACCTGCAGCTCCACCCATAATCCTTTCTGGATTTCGGAAGCCCCTTGGAAAACTGCCTTCTGCTCCTGGGTTGAGGGACTCTTAATTCAGGCAGCAGGAGAATAACAGAATCAAAGAAGCAAACTGAGGCTCGAGGGGACATGACTCCTCGCGGCCACTTAGTGAATAACCCTGCACTAGAGGGCGCCTTTCTCCTATGTGGCCCAAGCTCCCGCCCCTCGCACCTCGTCCCAGGTCGCGATCACTGACAGGACACTGCGACTCCTCTTCATCCCGCCAATCTAGTACGCTGTGAGGTCTGCTGGGACCATTGTCGACCTGGGTCAGCGCCTCCTGCAGGACCAAGCCAAAGGCATCCACCATTAGCGCCCTGGGGCTCCCCCTGCAGACCGGGACTAGAATCCGCCCCTGTCCCTGGTCAATTGCCTCTCCCGGGGCGTGACGTCAGTAGGCTGCTGACGCACCGCCTATCTGTGACATCGCCTCCCATTGCCAGAGCGACAGCTGACGCATGGCTGGGCCCCCGACAGCGTCAATGCCAGGGTTAGCCACTGGGGAAACCCCGAGCCTGGGGGGAGGGGAGATTGGATTGCCCCAGCAACCTCCCACCCCTCCTCCTGCTTGGGCTAACCCGGGCCTGGGGATCTGGCAGACAAGACCAGGAGTTCCCAGAGCCCGCGGCGTGTGGCGCGTGGTCCGAGCCAGGGGCCGGAGGAAGCGTCTCTTCCGAGCTGTTGGGTTTTTAAACCTATACCCGAAATAGCTCAGATGTGCGGGGGCCGGGCGCAGAAAGACAGCGGCTTGGACACAGACGGGGGACGCGCAGGCAGAGGCGCACGGAGACAGACAGGGACGCGTGGAAATAGAAACAGACAGGGACACAGACGCAGCTCCGGATGTTGAGTGCGCTCTACTGCCGGCGATCCTTGTCTAAAAGCCTGGGGGAGGGGAAAGCTGGCTTACTTCACCTCACCAGGCGCTGTAAATTACTGCTGTGTGGCCCTGGCTCAGTGACTTAAACTCTCTGAGTTTCTCCTCTGTGAAATGAAATGATCATTTCTACGGGGTCCATGTGAGAATGAAATGAGATCAAACTATACTGAACTCTCACAGAACAGTGTCTGGTACTCAGCAAATGCTTAATAAATGCTGCTAATATCTAAGCTTGTGGGAGCCTGTTAAGAGCCCAAATAAGACCATGGCCCTTCTGTGCTCAGCACTCGTCATGGCTTTCACCTCACTCAGGGGAAAAGTCAAAGTCCTTAATAGGAGGTCCACACAGTCCTACCCAATGTACCCAGTCACCTTCCTGCTCTCACCTTCCACTCTACCCCCGGCTCACTATGCTCCATCCACACTGGCCTCTTGGCTATTTCTGGAAACACTTGGCACGATCCAGCCTCAGGGCCTTTGTACTTGCTGTTCTCTCTGCCTGGAACTCTCTTCCCTTAAATAATCACAGTTCCCCTACATCTTTCTGGTCTTTGCTCATATCTCACCTTTTCAGGCATTTCTCTCTATTGTACCTCTGTTTAAAGCTCCTAGCCCCTCAGGATTCCTAACCCCCCTTATCCTGCTCTATTTTTCCAAAGCACTATCACCCCATAACATACTATGTAATTTTTACATTTGTTGTCTGTCTCTTTCCACACCAGAATATCAGCTGCAGTAGGGCAAGAATATTTATTTTATTCATTATGTATCCCCAGTGCCTAGAACTGAATCTGGAACATAGTAGGCTCTTAATAGGTATTTGTTCAATGTCTGGTTGTTATTTTGGGGACTCAGTAGCATATTTATAAAGTTCCTAGTAGGTCTACCATGGATTAGATACATTATTGTGCCTCTTTTTTTTCTTTCCTTATTGTACTACCTAGCACTTCAGTTAAATGTCAACTAGTAAAAGTGAATATAAGCATCATCTCACCAGCCTAGTGCTTAGCACCAGGTAAGCTTGCAACAGACAGTTGTTGAACAAATAGATGGCTGTATAGACAACAAATAGATGAATGTATAAACAGCTTACAAGTCACCCTCCACTTCTCAGCCAAACCAAGCCAGTCCTTGTTCTGGGCTCCACTGCTGCCTATTCTGCCCCATTAAAGTGTTCATAATTCTGGCTTGTAATTAGCTGTACTCCCTATTAGAGATCTCTAAGGGCAAGAAATGGTACCCATTCATTATGGTCCCCCACACTTAGTCTCAGTGAATGCTGAACAAATAAGATAGACACAGGGAGAGAGGGGCACCCTCTTTCTATGAATGCAGACAGATACATATGCTCAGGCAGACAGGAAAAGGGCCATGTAGAAAGGGCCATGTTCAGGTTCCAGAATTACACTGACAGACCTGCATTCAAATCCTGGCTCTGCCATTTATTAGTCATATACCCTTGGGGAAGCTGCCCAACCTTTCTGACCCTCAGTTTCTTGGTCTGTAAAATGGGGATAATATTCATACCAACCTGAGGAGTTGTTATGAAGGTGAAGTGAAGCAATGTATATAAGGTTCTGAGCACAGTGCCTGGTTCATAGTAGGTGCTCACAAAATAGTAGCCGCTATCCTAGTAATAATAACAATTATCACTGTTGTTCACTCACATGGAGCTTTAGATGGACCTCACTTTCTCCCATCCTCCCTTTCTCCCTACTGGCCTTCTGGCTGTTCCTTAAATGCTTGGAGCATATTCAGACCTCAGGGCCTTTGCGCTTGCTGTTCCCTCCATCCAGAAAACCTGTGCTCCTTCTACTCCCCTGATTTTCCTGATTCAGCTTTCATTTTGTTTGTTTTAGACTTATAGCATTCTAACAAGATATAAAATTTACCTCCTATTTTTACTAGGCTATTGCCTGTCCTTTGATTAGGACATGAGATCAGGATGTTGGTTTGTTTTGTTCCGTTAGGACAATGCTGGCATACAGTAGGTGCTCAGCAAATAGCTCTTGAATGAATGAATAAATCATCTTGACTCCCTCACCTCCTTCGGGTCTCTGCTCAAAGTCACCTCCTTTCAGATCCTTCCCTGACACAAATGTCTTCCCCAACCCCGTCACCTTCTGCCCTTACTTAGCTTATTCTTCTCAGCTCTCATCACCCCTGACATAGCTTTCTGTTTCTACTCTCCCCAGCTTCTTAGTTCCACAAGGGCAGGGGATTTTTCTGGCTCATTCTAGCTGTATCAAGGCGCCACCTTTCATGGACATGTGAACTGTGCATTCCCACAGGGCTCCACGTTTAGAAGGTTTAATGCACTTCTGTCACTGTCTTGAAATTCTTCATACTTTTGAACAGGATCCCTGCATTTTCATCTTGCCTTGGACTGTGCAAATTCTGTAGCTAGTCCTGGCTATATCCCCAGTGCCTGGAACAGCCCATGGCAGGTGCTCAAGAACTTGTAGAATGAAGGAAGGAATGGAAGAGTGGACGGCCAGAGGAGCCCCACAGGCCAGGGGAGAGAAGTGGAGATATGCATGCCACCACTGTCCAGACACCCATGCACATTTGCAGAAATCAGTCCTGGAAGAAACCTGGGTGGTGCGGGAGGCAGGGCATCAGCCTCTAAGTCTGCCTTCCCCTACCCTGGGCAGTAGGCTGTCTGAGGAGAGGGGTCCAGATGGCATAGCAGGCCACTCTGGGCAGCTGGCACCAAGCTCAGGCTGAGAGAGGCCTTTTCCCCCACCTAGTTTGTCAGCACAATCAGCCACAGGCCCACCCTGGGAACCCCTGGCCTGGCTTGACATAGGAGCGCTGGCTTCTCCCAGACTGACATCCTACCCACCCCCTACCTCTCAGGAGGATATGGGGACAGGTGGCCAAGAAGAAGAAAAGGAGTGAGGATAAAGGCCTTGTCCACATCTTGGCCCTGAGCATCCAAGTCTGACAAGCTCCATGCCTAGCACTGAAGCAAGGCCGGGAAAACTGTCAGAGGCCACGTGTGTGTGTATGCATGCAGGTGTATGTGCATGAGACTCTGTACACAGCTGTGCCTGTGCAACTAGCAGGTGGAACTTTCTATGAGTCTGAGTTTATACAGTTGAGACAAGACTGGCTGCAGGAGCGTGTGTATGTGACAGGGTGACACCACATCAGTTTATGTGGGCATGAGGTTAGATGTACCTCTGTGTGACTGTGATCTGAATGTGTGTGTGGGAGAGTACTTGCATGTGGATGCAACAGGAAGCAGCTTTTCACAGTGATTAGAAATGCCGAATTTGGATTCAAATCTGTGCGCAGCCACACGCTAGTTATGTGGCCTCAGGCATATTATTTAGGCTTTCGGTATAGAGTGTTAGTATAATTACATTTGTCCGGCCGAGTGGCGCGGTGGTTAAGCACTGGCTTGGGAAGCCAGGGACCCCGGTTCGGGTCCCACATATGAGGGCCAGTGACACTGCTCTCAAAAAAAAAAAAAAAAAAAGAGTAATTCCACTCTTCCACTCCTCCAGGATACCCAACCTGAAATGGACCCTTCCATTTTTCTTTCTTGTCACAAGCTGCCTGTTTCCTTCACAGTCCTAATCACAATTTGTTGTTATATATTTATTTGTTTATTATGTTGTTTCTTTCTCTTTCCCCCAGTAAATATCAGCTCCATGGGGGCAGGGAGTTTTGTTCTGTTCACTGCTGTGCCCCCAGCCCTGACATATAGTAGGCACTGAATACTTGTTGAATAGATGAATATCTGTGTAGTATGGGGAGAGAGGTAAGTCCTTCCTGGGTATCATAGGTTCCTGGAGAGCCCTGTGCCCAAGTCTGGTCTCTACTATCTTCCTTTCCCAGCTATTCACAACCATCCCTTCAGCCATCCTCACTTTTATGGGAATTATAACACCTCATCAACTGCCTGTATCACCTCTGAT
The DNA here is from genome assembly GCA_033961575.1 of Aselliscus stoliczkanus. Lineage (NCBI taxonomy): Eukaryota > Metazoa > Chordata > Mammalia > Chiroptera > Hipposideridae > Aselliscus > Aselliscus stoliczkanus. The sequence continues at coordinate 8,602,034 of CM066735.1, read as the reverse complement.
AACATCTTTCCCTTCTCTGGGTCTTAGGGATTCACTCAACCTCATTTATAAAATGAGAGAATAGATGGACTAGTTCATGATAAAGACGACTTCATGATCTAAAATGCTAAGGAAATAGTCTTAGTCTAATTCACTCTTTAATTCAACATTTATTGAGCACCTACAGTGTGCCATGCACTGATCTGGACCTGGCCTTGCCCTCATAGAGCTGAAATGAACAAGGAAGGCAGATACAAACCATAAATCTCATTTAATCTTTAGCACCACCCCATCACTCTCTATGCCTGATGGTACAATATTTTAGTCTTCACAGTCTGAAATCACCATGGGTATTTCTCTGTTTGTACACTGATCTTGTCCCCTTAACAGTCTGGAGGGTCAGCAGAGCAGGGACCTGGCTGGTCTTGTTGCTGCAGCCCCATAGCCTGGCTACTAAGTGCCCTGGCACTTAGTAGGCACTTGGGTAATAGGTGTGAAATGAGTTAAGAAATAAATGATGGAGCAAGGGCAGGCTCGCATGCATGACCTGGTGGAAGCCTCAGTGTGTCATTACCCACTTTGCAGATGGGGAAATTGAGGCTCAGGAAGGCAAAGCCATTTGCCGGGTCCCACTGCAGCTAAGTGTGTGTGGCTATCCGATGCAGCAAAGGAAGCTTGGATAGCCCAGAGGAGCATTCCCAGCCCCCCACCCCCACCTCGCAGGTACCAGAGATACAGCAGGCGATGCGCTAATGGGGTGTGTGTGTGTGTGTGGCGGAAGGGGCGGGGGAGACCAAAGGACAGAGCAAAACAACTCAGGGATCTCTATCTCCAGGGTTGGAGATACTGTGCTGACAGGAGATTAGAAACGGTTTGGCGCTGATGGGAGAGCATCCAGCGCCCTGTCCTCAATTTTGGGAACTGGGGCTCCTGGGACCCGATTTAACTAGGGCCGGTCAGCTCCAGTCTCGAGGCCAGGGAGATACCCCTGCGCCTACCCGGGAATCCCCGGTATCCGGGGGCAGGCCTGAAGCCCTCAAAGGGCGTACGGGGTGGCGGGGAGCGGCTTTCCTGGGGGAAAACCCCCTCTATCCTGGCCACCTCCCTCCGGGGCTCCGGGTTCCCCTCCCCACCGCAACTCGCAGCCCGAAGCTTACCTTGCAGGGGAGCTGGGGAGGGGATGCCCCGCCCTCTCCGGCTGGGGGTGGGGGCGGGAGGGGACAAAGATGTCCAGACCCTTTGTTTGCTGCTGTGTGTGTATGTGTGTGTGCGCGATTGTGAGACCCGCTGGGGTGTCGGTCCGGGTGCGTGCGTGCCCGGGCTGTGACGGCCACTGAGATCCTGGACTGCCGGGGCTGGAGGGGGAGGGGGAAAGGACTGGGGGACTCCTCCGCCCCCGCCCGTCCACAGATTGGTTTGAATGGAACTCGAGGTGGTGGGGAGGCAGCGGGAGGGTGCTTTTTTCTGGATGGCCCCACCCCTGGGGGGGTCAGGAGAAACCCCCCCATCTGGAGACTGTTACTCCATTCCCTCCAACCCCCTTCCTCCAAACATCCTCTCTGGGGGAGCCTGGGAAGAGGCACCTCTCACCTGAAGGTCTAAAGCTCCTATCATCCCACCCTACCCCCCACGGAGTGCCCTTTAATCTGAGGTAATCCTGGCCCCGGGCTGCGACAGAGCTTTTTTATCCCGGTATCAAAGCGTAGGTTGGGATTTACGAAAGTGTGCGTGAGGCTGGGGTCGCCCAAACTCAGACTAATGCAGTCTTTAGAGCGCGGCCAGACGAAAGGGAAGGGGCTATGAGCAGTCCTGGAGTACCACTACCTGGAAAGCCCCCATCCGCACCTCCACTACCCACCCGCCAACACCACCACTCAGCGGGGCCTGGAATACTGGCCTCTGGCTAGACATTAGCGACACTCAGCGGCCACACGGGGAAATGCGGCGGACCCGCGCCGGAGACACGTTTGAGAGGTCCAGGTGATTCCGGAGGGGGTGTGTGCACGAATCTCGGCTCTGGAGTGGTAGAAATGGGAGTAGCACAAGGAGGCTGTGGTCCAAGCATGGAAAATACCAGTCCCCAAGGCAGGGCCACATCGCCGCCACCTCCGACAACCCACAAGGGCAAGGCCATAAATATCCCTCTTTCACTAAGAAAATACCAGTTCCCAAGGCAGGGGCCTGCACTCCTCGTACTGGGAAGGTCCTCTCAGATCACACACGGCCCTCCCCAGAGTAGGGTTAGGTTCCACAAGGGGCAGGGGCCGGGTCTCCTCGCAGAGGCCCCGCCCCTGCAGTGGATTCGGGCTGATGTCACTGCGGCGTGGCTAAGGGGACAAACTTCTCCCTCAGTGTCGCCAACTGCACCCCCTGCCTCGGCAGCCGCAAATTCCCACTGAGAGGCAGCGGGAGAGGAGGGCTTGAAGTTGGAGCTCCCGCCCGTATACCCCCAGGAGATGCCTAGCGGGGACCCAGCGTCGGATGAAGCGAGGTGTAGACCGGGACTCTTGGGGGCTAGAACACGCGCGCTGGGGCCTTTAAGACGAGCTCGGTCGCTAGTGCCGCCGCCGCGGTTACTAGGGATGTGACGTCACTAGAAGGCGGGGTTGCTCTCCCGGGCGGAAACGGAAGGGGCGGGGCTCCGCGGGGCGAGACTTCAGTGCTGTAGCCGCCGCTGCCGCCTTCGCAGTCAGAGCGGGCTGGGCCGCAGAGGCAAGATGGTGGACTACAGCGTGTGGGACCACATTGAGGTGTCCGACGATGAAGATGAGACGCACCCCAACATCGATACGGCCAGCCTCTTCCGCTGGCGGCACCAGGTAGGACGCGCGCACCCATTCCCTTCCCCCACCCTCCCGGGACTCCGCTGCAAAGTTCTGATCCCTTATACTGCCAGGGACCCCGCGTTGACACTTGGGATTCCCACCCCACAGTCCGGACTTTTAATGTCGCCTGGGTTCCTCGATTCAACTCCGGGACCCCAGAACTGCCGGGACCCTGAATTTCTGCATGGAACTCCCGGTTGACCCCTAGGGCACCTTCCTGAGTCTAGACTCCCAAGACAAGCTTTGGGGGAGCCCCTGCTCCGTCTGGGACCTTCCATTTACACCCAGAGCTCTGCCTCAGATTCTGGACCCTGATCCTGTTTTGGTCCACACTTCTATTCTTGGATAGCCCATCGGCCACTCCCCAGGCCCTACAGTCCCCAATACTTTGAATCTATTCTGTGACATTCTTCCCTGGGTCTTGAGGGTGATTCCTATCCAGATCCAGAAATCCCACTTTTTTTCCCCAAACAGAACAAGAAACTCTGGCCTCCCCTGGGGGTTTTGTTCCTGGCCTGGGATGCCACCCCACACCTAGGACTCCTACTCTGTCCTGTAGGCCTGTGCCCCACTAGGGCCCTTAGTCCTGCCTAGGTCTGGAGTTTGGAACCTGGTTTCCCTCCAGATGGAACTACCAGCTCTACCCTGATGTATCCTCCAATTCTGGCTGCTCTCCTTTAGCCTTACCTACTGTAGACCCCATTTCCCATGGCACCAGGAAACCCTACCCTTGTGACTTCCTGTCAATCTAGTGCCCCTGCCTCTATTTGGTATTGCAGACCCCGGCACCACCCACACCTCAACACCAGCTTCCTGTTGGAACCTCTTCCAGCATTGGAACACCTCATCCAAACCCACTCTGCCTTCCTCCTGACCCCAGCCTGGTCTGCTGCTCTCAGACACCAGATTGTCTCTGCTCTTACCAGGAACCCTATCCCAGCCTGATTCCAAATTCACTGCCCTTTTATAGATTTGTCCCAAATCCAGACCCCAGACTCCTGAGCCTCAGTGTCCTCCCACCTCTCTTCCTGTCCAGCAGTGTTCACAGACCAATAGAATGGTTCTCATAAGACTTAATGTTCTAACCTCCTGTTCCCACAAATCAGAGCTGCAGCACCCACATATCTGTGCCTGTTGTACTCTCAAACTGAAGGTGTGTACCCCTCAGAACCTTCCACCCTCTCATATGGCAACTCCCCGTCATTTATCCAGAGATTCCTAGAAAGGCCCTTTCCCATCCTGCCAAGGCATTAGTCCCTACATCTGGTCCCCAGTCCTATTTCCACCCTATTCCTTAAAACAGCAGTCTCTTGGGTAGTGTACCTGCTGGGCAAGCCACTGAAGTCTAAGAAGAAATTTCTAGCACTTCTATTTCTTGTCATGTGTAACATTTATTATGAAATATTTAAGACCTCCACAAAGCTCTAAAGGTTATTCTTGGGAACACATTTCTATCATATAAAAAGGTTAATCTATACTGCTTTGTGGAGACTGGTCCCCCCTCTCCTTTAGCATCTACCTCCCACTACGCCCTCCACGCCCCTCCCTCGCCGCCTCCTGGTGCAGAACCTTTTCCTGTCCTGCCACTGAAAGCTCTTGGTTGTTGCTGACAGGGGACCTCAGCATCTCTAGCACCAAGTAAGGTTGGAGTCTAATCCCAGCCCTGCTTCCACAAGACCATTGCAAAAATGAAATGAGATTAGGTCTGAAGAGAATTTGGCTCAGGGCCTAGGAGGGGAGGTGGGATTAGTAAAAAGGTAGCCTGCTGCACTTTTGAGCACAGGCCTGCGTGCCTGGCTTCAAATCCTGGCTTCTAAATCATTTGACTTGCTACATGATCTCCTCCAGCGAGTTGTTTAATTTCCGAGTGCCTCAATATCCCCAGCTGGAAATATTAATAGTATCCACTTCAGAGGGTTGTTGTGAGGGTTACCTTATTTATTTAATGTGTATAATGCTTTTGGGAGAGCACCTGGCATGTAATAAGCCCTTGTGGAGAAAGGGAGGTTGCCGAAGTGAGGGCCTTTTTGACTCCTATCCACATGGGGAAAAGTGAGGCTTAGGATTGGCTGTGTCATTTTCTGAGGCCCAGGTCTCCCAATTTTCACCCACTCTATGCCTGGTCCTATGCTAGAACCTGGAGATACAGCCTTGAATAAGGCACAGAAGTGAGTTAGCAGACCATTCTGGTGGCAGTAGCCATGACAGTGGTGATAACAGTAAGATATTGAGTGCTGTCTTGCAAGCAGTTGCTGTGGAGTAATTCATTTAGTCCTCACAAAAACCCTGTGAGGCCCCATTTCACAGAGGGGAAAACCAAGACAGGGAGAGGGTTAAGCGACTTGGCCAAGGATGCATCACCAGTAAGTGGCGGACCTGGGTGCTGTGATGATGTAGTGACAACCACTCCCAGTTAAGGAGCCTTTACTCTGGGCCAGAAATCAAACTGAGCACTTGAAGTACAGTTTCCTGTTTGAGCTCCAGAATGTTTCCCGGAGAGGGAGAGATTGTCCCCTTGGACAGACAGTAATGACAGTAGCCAGCATGGGACTGGTGCTTGCTGGGTGTCCATGGCCCTGGACCATCTGCTTTAATTTATAATCTCCTTTGCTTCTTCCAGTGCAACCCCGTGAGGTCGGCGTTGTTGTCTGCATTTGACAAATGAGGAAACTGAGGTTCTGAGAGGTTAGGGGATTGGCCTAGGGATACCCAGGCAGTACACAATGACCGTGAAATGTGACCTCAGGTCTGGGGCCCTGAGGCTGTCCTCCAGCATCTCATCACGTCGTCCGATGATCACAGAGGGGCCCTTGGCACTTGATGCTGGGTGAGGGGCACTTGGGAAGACTCTGTCGAAGCTGAGACTTGGGGGCAAAGCAGGTGGAGTAAGGGGAAGAGAGTCCCAGGTGGTAGGAACAGCATGTGCAGAGGCCAAGAGGCAGGAGAGAGCTGGTGTATTCAGGGAACTGTAAAGACCAGTATCTGCCTGGGACCCAGAGCTGGGAGAGGAAGGCAAGACCCAGCCCCCTACAGGGCCTTGCTGCAAGCTGGGCAGGTTGGGGTCAGAGGTCCCGAGTCCCATCTGAACCCAGAAACTCCTCTATGGGGCAGCAGGAAGAGCTGCAGTCAGATATATGTTTCAAAGACTCCTCTGGCAGCTTCTGAGCTTGGATTTGGGGGGGGACAGCAGCTGAAAGCAGTGGCACCTCTTGGGATTTAGTCAATGGCTTTGGATTGAGCAGGCAATGTCAGGAGCCTGGGGAGATAATGGAAGAGCCCAGCGGACAAGGCCAAGCAATCTGGTAGGGGCCTGGATGAGGGACTGAGCAAGGTAGTTGGTGAGATGGGTGCCATCACCAAGCTTGGGGCACAACTGAAGCTGACATCTGGGATGTAACATCCAGGATAGGGGGACAGGAGATTGGTGGGCACTGAGCTGGGCTCAAGAGGACATGCTGGCCTGGAGATAGCTGAGAGACCTTGGCAGTGATCCAGGCTCAAAACTCACAGTGGAGTGAATTAGAGAACCATCTAGAAATGAGAACCGTCAGGACTTAGTGCAGAGCAGGAGGGCTGGGCAAGGCCAATGAGCAGGCCTCAGCAGGGGACACAGGCCCGGTGGGGAATATCTTTGTTAAGGGAAGACCTGTCAGGAGACCAGGTTTTGGAGGTAAAATGGTGAGTTCAGTTTGGGGCATGGAGTTGGAGATGCCTGCAGGACACCCAGGCAGAGGGTGGATTGAGGGGGTTGGTGGACAGAGGAAGGTGCCCAAGTATTACCAAGAGAGGCTCCAGGAAAGAAGGGGATCCTGAAACCCTAATGTGGGATGAGGCCCTATCCAGCTTCTCTTTATTGATCCAACAAGCATTTCCTGACCACCTACTGTGTGTCAGTGTGTGTGCAACACAGTGAACAGATCTATCCCCATCTCTTTGGAGCTAGAATCTTTGGAGAACAACAATGCCCAAAACATAAATAATTGTCGCTGGATGTGAGTTAGCAGATGACAAGGGCTGAGAAGAAAGATAAAGCAGGATGAGTAAAGGGAGTTCCTGATCTTCAGTAGGGAGGTCAGGGAAGGTTTCATCTATAAGGCAACATTTGAGCCGAGGTGGTAAGGATGCTAAGAAGTAAGCTCTAGGGGTCATCTGGAGAGAGAGTATTCCATGCCGAGGGAACAGCCAGTACAAAGGCCCTGAGGTTTGAAATGGGTTCCAGAAAAGGCGAGCCAGCCAGTGTGGCTGGAGGGAGAGAATGAGCAGAAGGAGGTGAGGGCATGGAGATGACAGGGTAGATCGTTCAAGGCCTTGTTGGCTGCGGAAAGGACTTATGCTTTTGCTCTGTGTGAAGTGGGAGTCACGAAGAGTCCTGAGCAGAGGAGAGACCTGCCCTGACTCAGGTGTACACAGGTCCCTTTGGGGGTGAGGGTGGAAGCTGGGCGTCTAGGACACAGGTTGGTACAGACTTGCCTTTCGGCCATCCCAGGTGCATCCTCGGCTCCCTGGGTTGGGGTGGGGCCAGGGTCAAGGGACAGGCTGTTCCCCAGAATGGTGGGCCATCCCTGCACACAGGCCCGGGTGGAGCGCATGGAGCAGTTCCAGAAGGAGAAGGAGGAGCTGGACAGGGGCTGCCGCGAGTGCAAGCGCAAGGTGGCTGAGTGCCAGCGGAAACTGAAGGAACTGGAGGTGGCCGAGGGTGAGGGCAGCAAGGCGGAGCTGGAGCGGCTACAGGCTGAGGCCCAGCAGCTGCGCAAGGAGGAGCGGAACTGGGAGCAGAAACTGGAGGAGATTCGCAAGAAGGAAAAGAACATGCCCTGGAATGTGGACACACTCAGCAAAGACGGCTTCAGCAAGGTGTGCGGGGTTGGTTGGGGACTCCCTCCTGGTGGGCTCAGCGCCAACGGCAGGTGGGAGAGGGTGAAGACTGCACAGGTCAAGGGAGGGACAGATGTGGAGGCGGTGGGGGGAACAGGTGTGGGGGGCCAGGCAGATGAAGCACCCCACCGGTCCCCCTCTGATCTGCCCAAAGGCCCTAGTCCGAGGCCACACGTGCCACACCCACGCTCCCGCCACATTGATGTTCACAGCGCCATCACCGCCTCCACCGTGGATGGGATGGGCGCTGCGGCCACGGCCCAGCCGGCCACATTCAAGGCACTCCACGGCCTCGCCCCAGCCCACTCCCCCTCTTGCCCCACCACAGAGCATGGTCAATACCAAGCCTGAGCAGGCAGAAGAGGAATCAGAGGAGGTAAGGGAGCAGAAACACAAGACCTTCGTGGAGAAGTATGAGAAACAGATCAAGCACTTTGGTGAGTTGGGTGTGGTTGCGGGGGAAGCAGCTGGGTGGGGTGCATGCAACAGGGGCTGGCTCTTAGTTTCTGGGCCTCTTAGAGCACCTTGTCAACACTTTGTAGGCATGCTCCGCCGCTGGGATGACAGTCAGAAGTACCTGTCAGACAACGTCCACCTGGTGTGTGAGGAGACGGCCAACTACTTGGTCATCTGGTGCATTGACCTAGAAGTGGAAGAGGTGAGTATGGCCTGCCCCAGGGCTGGGGAAAGGCTCCACCTCGAGGCTGCCACTTGGTGACGCTATGCCTCTTCTCCCTCTGCAGAAGTGTGCACTCATGGAGCAGGTGGCCCACCAGACCATCGTCATGCAGTTCATCCTGGAGCTGGCCAAGAGCCTGAAGGTGGACCCCCGCGCCTGCTTCCGGCAGTTCTTCACTAAGATTAAGGTAGGACCCCTGAGCAGTGGGGACAGGGTGGTGGATGGTCTTCAGGGAACCAACCTGCAGTCCATGGGTTGGTGTGTGTGTGGCAGAGACGAACACCTGAACATATGTCCATTGGGACTCAGACCGCTGTGATCAGAACCTCATACATTAGGAGAGGGCTGAGCCATGGAGGAGGTGAGTAGTCAGCTCCCAGACAGATTTTGGAAGTTGGTAAGGGACAGAGTCAAAGACGCATCCAGATTTCTTACCCTGAGCACCTGGAAAAACAGAGATCCCCATGCCGAGCTGGGGAGACTTGGGGTAAGGCAGATTTGGGGGTGGGTGGGAGGCATGGTCTGGAGCTTAGGTGTGGCTCTGTTGAGTTTGAGGTGCCTGTGAAAGTCCCCACATAAGGACATCGAAGAAGTGGGTGTTGGGTCTGTGGTTCAGGTGGGTGGTCATTAGCATATAGGCATACTTGTTTTATTGCGCATCGTTTTGCGCTTCACAGATATTATGTTTTTTACAAATTGAAGGTTTGTGGCAACTCTTCGCTGAGCAAGCCTTTTGGCACCATTTTCCCAACAGCATTTGCTCACTTTGGTCCCTGGGTCACTTTGGTAATTCTCTAAATATTTCTGACTTTTTTATTACCACCATATTAGTTATGGTGATGTGTGATTGGTGATCTTAGACGATACCAGGGCAAAACCCTCCTCCAGCAAAAAACGTACAACTTGCTGAAGACTTAGATGATAGATAGCATGTTTTAGCAATAAAGTATCTTTTAATTAAGGTATGTACATATTTTCATACATAATGCTATTGCACCGTTAATGGCCTATAGTGTAGTGCAAACACAACTTATGTATGCACTGAGGAGCCAAATACTCATGTGACTCGCTTTCCTGTGATACTCACTTTATTGCGGTGGTCTCCAAGGTGTGCCTATATGGGTGGTAACGTTCAGCTGAGGGGTGGACTAGATGGGGCAGAGGAGAGACCCACGCCCCACAGCATCTCTGAGGACCAGCAGCAGGAGGGTCCTGGGTGCCCCCATCCTGCCCAGCGAACGCCTCCCATCTCCTGTTCCCCACAGACAGCCGACCGCCAGTACATGGAGGGCTTCAATGACGAGCTGGAGGCCTTCAAGGAGCGTGTGCGCGGCCGCGCCAAGCTGCGCATTGAGAAGGCCATGAAGGAGTATGAGGAGGAGGAACGCAAGAAGCGGCTCGGCCCCGGCGGTCTGGACCCTGTGGAGGTCTATGAGTCCCTTCCCGAGGTGCGGAGCCCCAGCCCCAGGCAGGTGGCAGCCAGCCAGCTAGCCAGCCAGCAGGACCCCCAGGGTCCTGGGGACCCTGACCCTGATCCCCAGCTCCTCTGCCCCCACAGGAACTCCAGAAATGCTTTGACGTGAAGGATGTGCAGATGCTCCAAGACGCCATCAGCAAGATGGACCCTGCGGTAAGTAACCGCGCCCCAGGCCCACCCACCAGTCAGGCTGAGCAGCTGGGTCAGCACTGTGTCCCCCAGTTCCCCTCCAGCCCTATTCCGCATGTTGCCTATAGAAGGGTCTTCTGGGCTTCTGGAAGGCATAAGAGAGGCTGGGTTACTGTGTGGCTGGCACATGAGGCAGCCAGGCTTTTGTGCCACATGCTGACACTTATTGAGCACCTACTATGTGCCCAGTATCCAGATGAGTGCCAGTGTCACTGTGGGCCTTTTGTAGCCAGCACATCCTGCTGACCCCATCTTTGTCAGTGATTCAAGGTGGCCCAAGGAGGGGTCTCCTCCCCAGCCTCTGTTACTCCTTTAGTTCAGTTTCTTCTTGCTATTAACTGGCCAAATATGCATGGGGAGGGCTGGGTACATGGCAGATTCTGGTAAACCTCATTGAGCTGTCACTATTATTACAAGCGGTAATGGTGCTGAGAGGTGAGGACTTTGAGGCTCAATAGAGCGTGGTTTGACCCCATTCCTGTCAGTTGGCTCACTAGTGAGCCATACTAGTTTCCTCATCTGTAAAATGGGTCCAGTCACAGGATCTGTTCTGTGGTTTCTAGAAACTCCTGTGGAGAATGAGCATCTAAACCGAGGGTCTTCAGATTCCAGCTCGCAGGTTCACTGCCTGTCTTTGATACACAGAGACCATGCTCGTTTATTTTCACATTGTCTATGACTGATTTTGTGCTATAACGAACCACAGAGTTGAGGAGTGATGGGTTGAGCAGTTGCCACAAAGACCATGTGGCCTGTAAGCCAAAAATATTTACTATCTGGCCCTTTGCAAAAATGTTTGCTGACCTTTCTAGACCTACACTATTTAAGTTTGAATTAAAGTAAAGGGCCACCTCCACTGGCCACATTTGATGTACTTGATAGCCACCTGTGACTGGTGGCTGCCTTGTAGGACAGCACAGATTATGGACCATTTCCATCACTGCAGACAGTTGACAGGCCTTTTGGACAGCTGTGATCTAGAATAAGCAGCAAGCAGGCTGGAGGATGTGCAGGGCACAGATGGGCCACCAGGTGATGGCAGTGCAGCCTCACCCACCCACTCTTCTCCTTGCAGGATGCGAAGTACCACATGCAGCGCTGCATCGACTCCGGTCTCTGGGTCCCCAATTCCAAGTCCAGCGAGGCCAAGGAGGGAGAGGAGGCAGGCCCTGGGGATACTGACACCTTGCTGGAAGCCGTCAAGCCAGGCGAGGAGAAGGATGTCAGCGTGTGACTCACCCCAACTGCCACCCACTTGCCTGCAGGCTCTGTGCACCCCTTTTCAAAAAATGAAAATAGATGCCATTGCCCTAGCTCCTGGCTTCCTCCACTTTCACTGCTTCCCCCAATCCTGGGGGACCTCCCCCCTCATGCACCCACCCCTCAGTGCTCATCCAAGTCTTGCTTTGAGTCAAGGGGCTTCACTGCCTGCAGCTCCCCCCACCAGCTTTATGCCAAAGGCCCAAGGGTCCAGAAAGGGGCAGAGGCTGCCAGACTGGTCTATGAGAGGGAGGAGGGTCCCCAGCTGGAGGGCCTGCTCCAGTCAATCTGAGCTCTGGTTCCACTGTTTGTCCGCTCTCGAGTCTTCTATATGGAAACAGCAGTGATCTTCCAATAAAGGACTTCACGTGCTCCACAGGGCCTCGCAAGGGCTGTTGGCACAGCTCTTCTCTTGGGAGGGCGGGGAGGAACCTGGTGAGTGTTGGTGGCTGGGCCTGTGACACCTGTGCTTTGTCCTCCAGCTATCTGGGCGACTCCCTCTGTGCTCACTCTAGTCACTTGCTGTTCCACTGCCTGGAACACTCTTCCATCAAAGTTCTCACCTCCCTCCCTCCCCCACCCACTTCTCAGTCTTTGACTTATTTTAGTCCTCCCAAGTCTCCTTCCTCCGCCAGGTCTCACCGTCCACATGGGCAGCTCTGCCTCCGAAACTGATTTTCGGTCTGACCACTGCACTTTGTCCACATGTCCTCCACCCTGGTCTAGGTCCCCATCACCTCTACCTGGATGCTTGCTTCATACTGAACCCCAGCAGGCAGTGGCCAGAAGGTTCCCATGAATGCACAAGTCAGAACACATTTCTCCCTCAGAGCAGAAGCCAAAAGCCCTCCCTGGGCTCACCAGGTCCTGCACCATGTACCTAGTCGCCTCCTTGCCCTCGTCTCATGTTCTTCCTCCTTTCTGATCCATGAGCACTTTATCAGTGTGGATTTGGGCAACGCAGCCTAGTGTCCCCCTCTGAACAATGAGAGTAATGGTAGTACCTTCCTCCCAGGGTTGTGATGAAAGGTGATAATGCTACAGGCAAGCAGGCAGCTGGCACTTAGGTGCTCAAAATGTGGGCCTTGATGTGTTCCTGCCCCTCTGCCTGAACACCCTTCCCTGCAGTCCTCAAGTGGGGTTCCTTTAAAAAGAATGAAATATTTGAGCCTCAGGAAAGGCCTTAAAGAATAGTACAGTGATCAAGGACACATCACCTTGAAATAACAAACCAGTGAAGCCCTCTGCCCACACCTCCTGTGGGACACCACGCCCAGCAGCTGCTTGTCACTCAGACCAGAGCTCAGTGCCATCTATTCCCAGAGGCCCTCTGCCCTGCTTGCTGAGTTGCCCCTCCTGCCCAGCCAGGAAGCTTGCCTCAGCTACCCAAGCACTTGGTTTTGCTGACCTGTGTATTGTCTCCCTTATGCTGTGATGGCCACCAGGGTACAAACCCATCTGTTTTGTCCCTGAGATATTCACAGCGCCCACAAAGGTCCTTGGCACACAGCAGGCCCTAGGTAAATATTTGCCAAAGGTAAGGGCCCCAGAATGTCTGCGTGCCTAAGCTGGTTACCACTAGGGGGCAATAGTGAGCTGCAAACCAGGAGGCATCACCTACTGCTTTTTATATGGATGAAAAGGTATCGTGGGGGTGGCAATCCTAAGACCCTGGATAAACCTCAGCCGTCCAGTACTGTCAACTTGTTAATTCTTTACTGTGAAAACTTTCAGAGATAAGCCGTATTTCAGATTTTTCCTTTTGCCTCAGGCTCCACTATAACTCAGCACTGTTACTGATTCTTAAAATTTCGATACTTTGTTTATGGACTTTTTTCATGCTAATTGTGCTTTTTGAAAATATTGCATTAAAGTATTTATCTTGGTTACTGAGTTTTTGATAGCATCTTTGCTTTCCTTCCTCACCTGCCTCACCCTAACTGTGGCCCTGGTAGGACACAAGATTTAAAATATAAAATACTGGGCCGGCCGAGTGGCGCGGTGCTTGAGAGCTGACTTGGGAAGCCAGTGGCCCCGGTTCGGGTCCCACATATGAGGAGGGCCAGTGACACTGCCCTCAAAAAAAAAAAAAAATATATATATATATATATATATATATATATATATATATATATATATAATGCTATTAAGAGATTCACAGTGAAATGGTTCCCTCTCTACTCATCCTCCACTCTGCTGGTTCCCTGCCCCCAACCACTGGAACCCACTATCTCTGGTTCCTTGTGACTCCTTCCAGTGTTTCTTTTTGTAAATCAAATATATTTTTATCCCTTCTCCTTCTTTTTACAGAAAACATAGCCACTCTATAATCTGAACTGCATCTTGCTTTTTCACTGAACAATATGACCTACAGATTTTATCAGTCCATCAGCACTTACTCATTCTTTCCTGCATGGAAAGTCCCATTCCTGCATGGAAAGTATGAGTACATTGTATTGGTTTATAATTACCTCTAGTCGTTTACAGAATGTGAACGAATTCACAAGACTCAGGGAAGTAGGAAAGCAAGAAAAGGTTTATGAAAGTCGGGCAGTGAAGATGCCTATGGCGGTGTCTAGAGAAGGCAACTGCCGCATTGAGAATGGTTCTGTTCCCACCTATGATGGATGTAAGGTGCTTGTCAGCTTGCAGGTGCAGTGCTAAACAGTTGATTCAGAACCAAGGTGTTAATTTTTAAGTTCGTTCCTGCTAACTCACAAGCTCGTTCTTGTTAACTTTTAACCTGTCTCATCATAAATCTCAGCGTGTATTTCACCAGCCTTTTTTTTTTTTAATTTTATCGGGGAACAGCCGTGGTCATTCGTGTTACACATTGCTTTAATGCTACAATGACATAGTAGCTCTTTTTTTTTTTTTAAAGATTTTATTGGGGAATTGGGGGAGGAGAATAGCGTTGGGGAATCGGGGAAGGGGAACAGACAAGTTGCTGTCTTTTTGTTCTTCAGTCTAGTTGCGGGGGACATTGCTTCACTGGCCCATGTTGGTATCATCATTGCACTCTTCCCAGATGAGGCAGATCGGTCACCAGCCTCTGGATGGTCACTCACCGCGGCTATTGGCAGCTCTTGCTGACTGCCAGCTGCTCACACTGGCTGCTGGCCGCTCACTGTAGCCTATGGCAGCCCACTGCAGCAGGGGCTGCAGCCTACACTGTCACCGGAGTTTGCACAGCCCAGCTCCAGGTGAAGCTGCTGTTAGCTATAGAGGGCAGTGTCACTGGCCCTCATATGTGGAATCTGAACCGGGGCTGCTGGCATCCCAAATCAGCTCTTAACCAATGTACCACTCGGTCGGCCCCATAGTAGCTCTTTTAAGGAGGGCACAGATCACTGTGGCCCATGCGGAGATCGAACCGGCAACCTTGGTGTTATCAGCACCATGCTCTAACCAACTGAGCTAACCAGTCACCCCCCTACACACACACACACACACAAGCCCTTTTTGATAAACACTTGAGTTTTTTCCAATCTCTTTCTAGCAATGCCACCAGAAATGCCCATGTGTACCGTTTCCCATGAGTACAGGGAAATTCTCCAAAGCAGGACTGCTTAGTGGGAAATAGAACTCCACTCAAAAGGGTTTAACTGAACAAATTAATGAAGAGACTGGTGTTAGTGATGTGAGAGGGGTTGGAAAACCAGAAAACGTATGTTGAGTGAGTTTCCTATGGCTGCTGTAACAAGTTGCCACAAACAGTAGCTTCAACACAAATGTATTACCTTCTAGTTCCGCAGATTAGAAGTCTCACTGGGCTAAAATGAAGACATTGGCCAGGCTGTGATCCTTCTGGGGGCTGTTCTGGGTAGGATCACTTCCTTGCCTTTTCTAGCTTCTAAAGGAGGTCTGCATTCCTTGGTTCATGGCCTCTTCCTCCCTCTTCAAAGATTGCAAAAATGAGTCAAGTCTTTGAATCATATCACTCCGACCTCTTTTTCTGCCTCCTCCCCCACCCCCTTTCACTTCTAAGTACTCCACAAGCCCATCTCCCTAGTTTAAGGTCAGCTGATTAGCATCCTTAATTCTATCTGCAACCTTAATTCTCCCTTGCTATGTAGCATAACATAGCAATGGGATTTGGGGGGAGGGACTGGAGCTGTTATTCTGCCAACCCCAGAACTAGCAGCAGCGAAGATGGAGAGCTGTTAACAAGTCCAGAGCTAAGGGGCACGGAGGGAGGGAACAGCATTCGCAGAGCTCACTAAGATCTAGAGCCATGAAGGATGCACTCACTGCAGGATATGTGGCTGCAGAAACACCCACTACCTGAACTGTGGCTGGGCCAGGAGGGAGTGGGGGACAGATACCCCTTGTTCATTTGTCTCCCACTTCTGCTTTCCTTCCAGTCCTCCCCATTAGCACAACCCATCAGATGCCAGGACAAGGAAGCTTTTTGTGTGTGGCCACAGTAGGGAGCCCTCAATCCATACCTGCCCTTCGGCAACCAATATTTGGGGCTCCTGCTGGGTGCCTGGAATGGTGCTGGGTGCTGGGTACAGCCTAGAATGAGTTAGGCTCCACACCCAATATTCTTACCTGCTTAACTTCTTTTGTCCCTAGCACTTACCACCTTCCAACACACAGTTAAGCCCACTTGTTAGTATTTATCTCATTTATATCAGCTCCTCCAGGACAGGGATTCCTGTGTTATGTTCATAGCTAGAAATCAACACACAGTAGGCATTCCATAAGTTTGTGGGTTTTTTTTATTTTGTTTTGTTTGCATTTAATTTTTAGTCTTTATTTTTTTAAGATTTTTTTTTTAATTGGGGAATTGGGGGAGGGAAACAGCATTGGGGAACCGGGAAAGGGGAGCAGACAAGTTGCTGTCCTTTTGTTCTTCAGTCTAATTGTGGAGGACATTGCTTCACTGGCCCATGTCGGTATCATCATTGCACTCTTCTCGGGCAAGGCAGATCAGTCACTAGCCTCTGGACGGCCGCTCACGGCGGCTCTTGGCAGCTCACACCAGCTGCCAGCCACTCACACTAGCTGTAGGCCACTCACTGTAGCCTATGGCAGCCCACTGCAGCAGGAGCTGCAGCTAAGCCATCCCCGGGGACTCACAGCAGCCCAGCTTCAGGTGGAGCTGTTGATCACCATCTTAGCTGTAGAGGGCAGTGTCACTGGCCCTCATATGTGGGATCCGAACCGGGGCCGCTGGTTTCCCAAGCCAGATCTTATCCAACACGCCACTTGGCCGGGCCCATAAGCCTGTTTTGAATTCTGTACATAACTCAGTGTCAGGCATCCAGAGACAGAGTAGGGGCTTGTCCTCAAAACCCTTTTGTGCCTTTTCAGTTTAGAACCCTGTGAATGAGTTACTTATTTAAAAATAAATATCAAGCTTTCTTGCAATGGGTTTGCCGCTAGAACACAGGTATCATGAAAACTACCGCCAAATCTAAGCCCAAATGGGAAAAGAAGAGACTCATATCAACATTGTCATCATTGGATATGTAGATTCTGGCAAGTCTACCTCTGCTGGTCATTTGATCTACAAATGTGGTGGGATGAATGAAAGAACCATCAAAAATTTTGAGAAGGAGGCTGCCGAGACTTGAAAGGACTCCTTCAAGTAATGCCTGAGTCTTGGATAAACTGATGAACGTGCTGGATGAATGTGAGTGTGATATCACCACTGGTATCTCCCTGTGGAAATTAGAGACCAGCAAATATTATGTGACCATCATTGATGCCCCAGGGTACAGTGTCTGGTTCAGTGGCACTAAGCACATTCACATTGTTGTGCAACCATCCCCACTGTCCATCTCCAGAACTTTCTCATCTTCTGAAACTGACACTCTGTCCCCATAAAACACTCACTCCCCTCCCTTCCCCTAACCCTTTGCTACCACCGTTCCAGTTTCTGTATCTATGAATTTGACTCCTCTAGGGACCTCTTATCAGTGGGAATCACACAGTATTTGTCTTTTTTTTCTGGCTTCCTGCACTTAACATAACGTTTTCAAGGTTTATCCATGCTGCGGGATGTGTCAGAACTTCGTTCCTTGTTATGGCTGAATAATATTCCATTGTATATATACACCACATTTTGTTTGTTTGTTCATCTCTGGATGGACACTTGGGCTGTTTCTGCCTTTTGCTTAGGTGATGTTTTTTTAATCTATTTCTATAGATTTTTTTTTGAGGTCAGTGTCACTGGCCCTCATATATGGGATCCGAACCAGGGCCCCTGGCATCCCAAGCCAGCGCTGAACCACCGCGCCACTCGGCTGGCCCTGTTCTAAGCTCTTTATATGTATAAACTAATTTGATGCTTCTGACACACCTCTGAGTTGGGGACTCTGATTAGCCCCATTTTGCATAGGATTAAACTGTGGCGCAGTAAAATTAAGGGACTGCCCAGGATCACAGAGTGGCTGAGATAGGATTTGAACCCAGACCCTCTGGCTTCAGCCTTCGTGTACTCTTCATGTAATTCCTCTGTTTTCTCCTGAGACCACCACAGAATGTCCTGGTTGCTCGTAGCCACTTTCTAAAGGCCTTGTGTTCATATACATGCCCCATTTCCACTGGGCATGAAATTTCCTTGGAAGGATTCCCAATCAATCTCATGGCTGTTTTTGGGAGGGGCTGACTGTTCCCTGATCCCTCCAATTCAAAAGGACACAAAAGGAATTTGCTTTTAATTCACCAACTCCAGGCTTTGCTCTGGTCTGCTGGGAGCTCTGGGGAGGCCCCTGCAGGCCTCTGGAGTCCGGGGAATCCCCTGATTCTAGCTTCCTCCTGAAAATCCACTGGGGAAGGGTGGTTCTAGTTTGCCCGGACTGTCCCAGTTTTAACCTTGAAAGTCCCATCTGGGAAACCCCTGCAGTCCTGGGCAAACCCCAACAGTTGGTGGGGTGACCTGGAGCCTTACTGCTGGGCCTGGACCCCAATCTGTGATGTAAGGGGCAGCATACAAGCCTTCCCAGCAGCCTCCTGTGGACTGTATTTTCTTCAACTGTGAAATGGGGGTGCTAGTTCCACTTTAAGAGAACAAGAGAATTCTAAGCACCCAGCCCTGGGCCCAACATCCAGGCTGGGACAATGTGAGCTATTATAATCTATTATTACTGGGATGGTTGCCATTATTATTATTATTATTATTAGTCACCTCATCTGACATTTCCTGTGGTGCCTCCAGAGGTGGTAGATGATGGATCCCAGGCCCGGGAATCCTCTGTGGTGTAGCCTCTAGGCCAAGCAGAGGACGCCCCACCTTCCGTGGGCTAGCTGTTGAATCTGGTACTCTTGGCTTCCTGCTACCACACTCCCAGTAGCAGAGAGGAAGCTGAGGCTGGAGGGCCATGGCTAGTCTTTCTGCAATGTACAGGACAGCAACTCAGGCCCAGATAGCTCCCCAAGGCCATTCACTACACCAGCTTCTTGGCACCGATTGGGTCCTAGGCACGATTCCAGGATCTGAAGTTACAAGTGGAGAACCAGACAGGCCCCTCCCTCGTGGAGCTAACATTCTAGAATGGAAGTCAGGCATTAAAATCAGTTCTCAAAGAAACTTCCAGTGAAATCTCAGGTGGCCATAAAGGCCATGAAGAAAAAAAGACGGAGGAACAGAGAGTTGGGTTTGCTGATTCAGAATGAGGAGCTTCTGGCGAGTGGTGAGGGTTTATTTCTTTGCCTGAGCAATTGTTTGATTATTGTTGTTCTTTAACACTGGGCCCACAGATGAAGCCCATGAAAGATTTTTTTGTTTTTGTTTTGTTTTTAATGAGTGATAAAGGAAAACTGATTCCCTACTCAGAACACTTCTAACACCCAATGTGTGGCTTTTCCACACCAAGCAATCCTCGAGTTTTCTATGGACACCAACTGGAGTATCCTACAGTTCAATTCAGTTCTGACACTAACTAACCAGAGTTAGCGCAGACCGCCCAGGCTAAGGACTCAGTCCCACAGGACTGCCCCCCACTTCAGCCTCCAATCATTGATGAGTCAGAAGAAGAGTTAAAAAGAACAAGTCTGGGAGCTAATAGGAATAGGTTTAAAGATTAACCAGGCTGACAACTTACAGGCTGACAAATACCAGAACAATTTTTGGAGGAAGCCAACTGCGGCAAGTTCTCAGAAGGGGACAACCACAATGGTAAATGGCTGCAAGATGACTAGCCCCCTGCATCCTGCATAGAAAAATATAAAACCTCAGCTAAACAGAAACCTGTTGTAGCTGTCTACCCCAGACTGCACCGGCACCTCCTCTGCTGGTGTTTCTCCCCTTACTACCTGCAGAAGCCGTCTTTCTTAGACGTTGCCACGGGCATTCTCTCTGCCCCACCTTCAATAAAACTTTCCTTGCTTTCCTACTTTTCTGAGTCTTGTGAATTCTTTCACATTCTGTGAATGACCAGGGGTAATTCTACACCAATACAATCGTAAGTCCCAGATTGTCACCTTTACTTCTGTCTGACCACTATTAATTGGGTGTTCCCACAACCTCCTTTTCAGGTTCAATAACTTGCTATAACAGCT
Organism: Aselliscus stoliczkanus; assembly: GCA_033961575.1. Lineage (NCBI taxonomy): Eukaryota > Metazoa > Chordata > Mammalia > Chiroptera > Hipposideridae > Aselliscus > Aselliscus stoliczkanus. Next base: position 8,582,239 of record CM066735.1, on the reverse strand, counting down.
CTTGGAACTCAGGGAAACAGTACAGAGGTTTCCCAGTTTATTATAAAGGATACAGATGAACAGCCAGATGAAGAGATACACAGAGCAGGGGTGGAAGGGTCTTGGGCACAGGAACTTCTGTCCCCATGGAGTTGGAGGACATCCTCCTCTCAGCACATGGATGTGTCGACCAACGCAAAAGCTCCCTAAATTCTGTTATTTGGGTTTTTACGGAGGCTCCATTATGTAGGCACAGTTGATTAAATCACTGGCTAGTGGTGATTAAACTCAAACTCCAGCCCCTCTCCCCTCCCTGCATATGGGGGACTGGGGGTGAAGCTCAAAGTTCCAACTTTCTAATCACATGATTTGTTCCTCTGGAAGTTACAAGGGCTTTAGAAGCTCTGTGCCAGGAATCGGGAATAAAGACCAAATATATACATCTTATTGTACCACAATATCACACATGGAAAGGTCAATTTTCCTTCAGAGAAAGACATTTATGGTTTCAAAGTTCCCCGTGTCAACCCTTTATTCCCATTTTAAACCCCAGGGACCCATTCCTCCCCACTCAGTGCCCTGACCTCAACATAAAAGCCCATTGGGATAGTGTATTTAAATGGCTTCACCATTCTGTAACCCATACAATCAGGCTTTAGGTCTGATCACCTGCTCCTGTAAAAGATAAGCAATTGTGTAGTGGCAATCATGAAACAAAACAACCATATTCTTACACACATATATGTTCCTTGTAGCAACAAAATTGGCAAGCACACAAAACGCCATCACTAGGAGAATGAACAATTAAGTTAATTAAGTTTTTTTTTTAAGATTTTATTGGGGAATTGGGGGAGGGGAACAGCGCTGGTGAATCAGGGAAGGGGAACAGAAAAGTTGCTGTCTTTTTGTTCTTCAGTCTAGTTGCGGGGACGTTGCTTCACTGGCCCATGTTGTCATTGTCATTGCGTTCTTCCCAAATGAGGCAGATCGGTCGCCGGCCTCTGGATGGTCACTCACCGCAGCTATTGGCAGCTCACGCTGGCTGCCGACCACTCACTGTAGCCTATGGCAGCCCACTGCAGCAGGGGCTGCAGCCGACACCGTTGCCGGGGCTCGCACAGCCCAGCTCCAAGTAGAGCTGTTGTTAGTTGTAGAGGGCAGTGTCACTGGCCCTCATATGTGGGATCTGAACCAGGGCCGCTGGCATCCCAGCTCTTAACCAATGCGCCACTCGGCCGGCCCAAGTTCTGAACTACCAATTTGTACAGTTCGAATGTGATATGGCAGAGAAAGGGAGTGTTCTAGAGCCACTTCAGTCAACATGGATGAATCTTAAGAATGTGTTACTGAAAAATAGAATCAAGTGGCAGAAGGACACGAACAGTATGGTATGTTTTTATAAAGTCGAAAGCATGCACAAAACAGCAATTTAGTATTGGAAGATTTAAGTAAAGTAAGGGGAAGAGTCATAAAAAAATCTGAGGGGGGCCGGCCGAGTGGCACAGTGGTTAAGTGCTGGCTTGGGAAACCAGCGGCCCTGGTTCGGGTCCCACATATGAGGGCCAGTGACACTGCCCTCAAAAAAAAAAAAAAAAAATCTGAGGGAGTGTATTCCAGGCAGAGGGCGCAGTCAGTGCAAAAGCTCTGAGGTCAGACTGTGCCTGATGTGTTAGAGGAACAGCAAGGAGGTCCGTGTGGCTGAAGCAGAGTGAGTGAGGGGGAGAGTGAGAGAAAGTGAGGGCAGGGAGGGGACAGAGCAGTCATGCAGGGCCACAGAAAGGAGCTGGGTTTTTGTTTCATTTTAAGATTTTATTGGGGAATTGGGGGAGGGGAACAAACAAGTTGCTGTCTTTTTGTTCTTCAGTCTAGTTGTGGAGGAGGTCGCTTCACTGGCCCATGTTGGTATCGTCATTACGCTCTTCCCGGATGAGGCAGATCGGTCGCTGGCCTCTGGATGGTCGCTCACCGCGGTTATTGGCAGCTCACGCTGGCTGCCGGCCACTCACTGTAGCCTATGGCAGCCCACTGCAGCAGGGACTGTCGCCAGGGCTGCAGCCCAGCTCCAGGTGGCACTGTTGTTAGCTGTAGAGGGCAGTGTCACTGGCCCTCATATGTGGGATCCGAACCGGGGCCGCTGGCATCCCAAGCCAGCTTTTAACCAATGCACCACTCAGCTGGTCTGGAGGTAGGAGTTTTATCTGAGTGAGGTGGGAGCTGAGGAAGGTTCTGAGCAGAGGAGGGACATGGCCTGACTCAGATGCTCATAGGTGCCCTCTGGGCAAACCAAGGACAGACTGTGGGGGGCAAGGGCAGGAGCCCTGGAACAACAGAAGCAACTGCAGTGATCCAGGCATGTGATGATGGGGGCTGGACAGGGAGGTGTGAGAAGCAGGCCAATTTTCCTGATGAATCAGAGGTGGGTGTGAGAACAATGGGGGAATCAAATAGGACCCTGAGATTTCTCTCCCTGAGCTAAAGAATATTCCCATTTTTCTTTTGAGTTCTTCTATAGGTGGGCTGAGCAGGTAAAATAAAATACAATTGTTGGTTTATAAATTGGCTCCTAGTAAACAGAGGACAAGAAGAGACTGAAGAAAGAGGCAGATCATTTCAGATTGGCAGGGGCCAGGTTTAATAAGCAAGAGAACTTACAGATGAAGCTTGTCTTCGGTGGCTACAAGACAAGTAGATCTCTGCACCTGCCTACCAGAATCTTAAAAGTTTATATAGAGGCCTTAACTGGATTCAGTCACATATAGTATCCAGATGGTCTCAACACCTTACTCTTTCAAGGCTGTGTCCTTGGAACTGCTCCCACTGTGGGAATGGTGGACAGATGTACATTCCAAGGACAGCAGAGGGGTGAGTAGCCTGATTGTCCAGGTCCAGCTTGAGGGTCAGCTGGGTGTTGTGTCCTCTTGATGACATCCTCCAGTAAAAGCACATTCTTTTTATTCCTCTCCTTTATTATGAAATATATAGACACTCTGGAGATGTCTCCATATTAGTACATAGGCCCTTATTTATCCCCCAGCTGCATATTCTTCCCTTGTCAGGATGAGTCACTGTTAATTCCCCAGCCCCAGGTTCCTAGCACTCATTACCGTCCAGGAGCCAGGCTCAGTCTCTCTCTATAACTTCACACTGAATCTCCATAGCTGCCTTGTGAGGAAGAGTCTGTCTTTCCCCATATTTTCTTGGTGAGGAGCGGCCACTTGCCCTCGGCTTCAGCAGTTACAGCTCCAACTCAAGAAATAAACCTGGCTCTGCCCTTTTGTGCTGTGACCTGGGAAAGTTACTCAACCTCTGTGAAAGAAAAATTATTGTGATACTTGTTAAAATGGTAAGGAAAACTTAATTCATGTCTATTGCAATAGGGGGGTTGAAATAGGGTTGAAAGATCCGGGTCAATTCTGAGTACAGCAAAGACAGCTGGGGAGCCAAACAGCAGAGTGGGGGTGGGGGTGGTATGTGGTTGGAAAATGACTAAAGAGAGAGACATTAAGGATTGAGGGACTCTCGTTAAACTGACTTAACAGAATTTTTGCCAAAGAGAGGCTTCCAAGGACTTATGCATCAAAGGTGGGGGATAAGGAACTTGATCAGATATCAAGGGTGGCAGGATGACTTAAGAGTCTGCTCAGACTGGGCTGGGCAAAGACAGAACCTGGGGCAAGGTGGAAGGCTAGTGGAGAAGAGACCTCAGATGAGTAACGTTTGGTTAAGGAGAGTCTTTGGCACCTCTCTGTTCCTCAGCTTCTTTCTCTGAAAACTGGGTATAAGAGCTCCTACTCAGAGGACTGTAGCCAGTATCAAATGAGATAACGCCGTGTAAAACGTTAAGCGTATAGTCTTCTCGGTAAATGGCAGAGACTTGCTGTGTGATTAAAACTCAGATCAGGTGGGACGTCCAAGTTGTTTCTTTGACAGCAAGGTGGCCTCAGAGGGCAGGAATGCAAGAGATCTGGAAAGGGATGTGAGCGGGTGAGCTAGAAATGTCTTCTGTAGAGAGGAAGGGGGTCTCAGCCAGCAGGTGGGTCTGGCCAGGCAGTGAGTGACAAGGCAGGATGGAATGGGGAGGCATACGGCAGGCGGCTGGAGTCCTGAACGGCTACCGGCTGCAGCTTTGATCACCGAGACGAGGATTTGGGGCTTGCAGCAGAGTCAGGTGCGGAATACTGATTTGGCCTACCGCCAGCGTGAGCAGTTGAGATTGCGCCGTAGCGGGAAGACCACAATCTTCCGCCAGCCTGTGCTGGCCGCCCATTTCCGCGTCTCCGCCCACCCCGTGGCAGCCAATCGCAGACGCCCCGGCGCATCCGGGAGCCAACCCAGCCAATCGTGGTTGAACGGAAAAGAAAGCGAACCAGGAACCAATATGAGCGCCTCCGTTACAGCAAAGGGACCAATGGTGACATGCAACGGGGCAGTGAGACGGCCAATGAGTGTGACCGTTTCAAGCGACAAATGGGAGGCTCTGTCTCGGTGGCGATCAGGCGACGAATGCCTCGAGCGGCGGTGCTGGGTCTCGGGTTCGAGTCACAGTGCCGGGGAAGAGGTGAGTGTGGAGGAGGGCATGGAAAGGGCGCCCCCCAGAGGTCATCAATAAGGATGCGGCCTGCGGGAGGCGCGGGACTAGCAGCGCTTGGCCGGAGATGAATAAAAGCACCCGCTGTCTCGGAACTGGTCGATGCCTGGTGGGTGCACGTCATGGCTCCTGCCCCTGCCAGCGGGGTGTGGAGGTTTGGGTGTGTAGAGGGTGCAGGCTTCCTGGGTGCAAACCACACCCTGACTCCCTGATCCCATCCCAAAGCTGGGTCTGGGCCTAATAGGGACGAGGAAAGAGGAGATGGGTACTCCAAAAGTTCCATCCCCGCATCTTCTATCAAACGTTAATTGATAATAATAGCGAACATTTACCAAGGTCCTGCTGTGTGCCAGGGCCTGTGCTGAGCCATTTCCCTGCCTCATCTCATTGAATCCTCCCCACAACCCTCTGAGAGAACGACCTTTATATGCCCATTTTCCAGATGAGGAAAGACACATAAAGAAAGGAGCTGATTCCTGATAAATCTGACATTATGCTATTACAATATTCTCTTCCCATCACTGTTTGTCTTAAATCAGTAACATTGGTGGAATCAGTGGAATCACTGACAGCCCCTCCCTGGAGATACTGGAGACCCCAGGAGGCCTGGGCCCTGAGCCTGGCTTTCCAAAAGTCCTGAAGCTGGGTTGGAGGTAGAGAGCTGAACACAAGCCTTCCTAGGCTCTGGGGAGTAAGAAGCCTTCCTAGGCTCTGGGGAGTAAGAAGGGCTGGGGGCTGCACATGAGGGTGGATGTGGGAGGCAGGAATCTTGGACTGAAACTAAAAAAAGATCACAAGGATGAACCCAGTAATAATGATTTTACTCCTGTTTTTGTCATATTTGTTATTTTTTTAGGACTGTATCAAGATCCGTGCTGAACCTATGAGGAATATGTGGAATTGTGTTGAAATATCACAACCATCTTTTGATGGCAGCATCAAAAATTCTTCCAGTGGGGAAACTGAGACCCAGCATGGCTAAGTGACTTGCCTGAGTTGATACAGGGGGTGCCCAAATTTAACCCCCAGGTCTGTTTGACCACACCTGTCTGCCTGGTTATTTTGGGAATATGGGTTCAGAGCAGATTTTTTTTATTAATGCTTTTTTTTTTTTTTTTTGAAGGGCATTTTTTTTTTTAACTTTATTGGAGAGCAGTGTGTTTTCCCCAGGACCCATCAGCTCCAAGTTGTTGTCCTTCAATCTTATTTGTAGAGGGCACAGCTCAGGTCCAAGTCCAGTCACAGTTTTCAATCTAGTTTTTGGAGAGGGACACAGCCCACCATCCCATGTGGGAGTGGAACCGGCAACCTTGTTGTTAAGAGCATGTGCTCTAACCAACTGAGCCCCAGCAGCTCAGCTCAAGTCGTTGTCTTCAATCTATTGCATTGTGGGAAAAGTCATGACGTATTTTTTCTATGTTTTTCATTGCAAAAATGCGTCATGACTTTTCTGACAACCCAGTAGTTGCACAGGGCGCAGCTCACTGGCCCATGTGGAAATGGAACCTGCAACCCTGCTGCTCAGAGCTCACGCTCTAACCAACTGAGCCACCTGGCTGCCCTAGAGCAGATTTTAATTTTAATTTTTTTTTTTTTTAAGCTGAGCCATCCTGCCACCTTTTGGCAGCTCAACGGCAACTCAGCTCGGGCTGGCATCGAACCGCCGTTGCTCAGAGCTCAGCTCGCATTCTTGAGCGAGCTCTTAACCAACTGAGCCACTCGGCCGGCCCTAGAGCAGATTTTTATACTGATGTAAATTTGTCTAGTAAAGGGGTTGGGTGTTATTATTTTTCATGATAAGTATCTGATATGTGGGGACGCATACCCCAATTCCATCAAACAGGTGTGGAAACTGAGGCTCAGGGAGGAGAATTGTGTGCCTGAGGTTGCACAGCAAGAGGAGTCCCAAATCTTCCCCTGGGTCTTAGTCTGGGGCAGCAGGCTGAGGTGGTAACAGAAGCCTCCAGGCTAAGACCTGGGGTCTGATGGCCTGTCCCTTCACAGCCAAGCCAGCTGTCAAGAGCATGCCTCTGTGCCACTGGAGGGCCACTGCCAGGTGCAGCAAGCCTGATGGGGACGGAGCTCAGCTCATGGCCACCAGAGGAGGCCTGAAGGTGCTACTGCACTGGGCTGGCCCCGATGGTGGAGAGCCCTGGGTCATCTTCAGTGAGGCCACACTGACTGCGGAGGAGGTCTGCATTCATATTGCACAGAAAGTCGGTGAGTTCCATGGTGGGGCTGGAGGTCCCGGCAGCAGCTGGACTCCATCCGTCTGCCTGTTCATTCAAAAGACATTGAGTGTGCACGTATTATGTGTCAGCCTCCAAATCACTGCCTTTGTAGCACTGATATTCTGATAGGGAAATCAGCAAAAACTGTAATAAATAAAACTGAGTAGGAGGGCAGAGATAGATGATGGTGAAAAATTAAAACATAAGGAGATAAGGGAGGGAGCCCCAGGGATGTCTGGGGAAGGTGGGTATCAGGCAGCAGAAGCAGCAAGACTAAAAGCCCTGAGATGGGAATTTGCTGGCAACCCCTGAGCCAAGTGAGGGAAGACAGGAGTAGGTGAAGGCAAGAAGGTGATGGCGCAGGTTATGCAGGGCTTTGTGGGCCTCAGGGAGGACTTTGGATTTTACTCCAAATGAGGAGGGACTGTGAGCAAAAGAGGGACGTGACTGGACTCAGTTATACACAGATGCTCTCTGGCTGCTGTAGGGGAAACAGACTGTGGCAGGTGAGGATGAGAGCAGAAAGACTTAGGGCAGAGTTGATCCCCCGTGGGAGATGATGGGGGAGAGGTCAGCCAGGGCCAGATCTTACAGTGCCTTAAATACCAGAGGGAGGAATTGAGAGTTCAGAGTATTTCTTGAGAGCAGTAGGAAACAGGGAATGGCTGGGAGAGCCTACAATAGATGTGCTCAAAAGTGTAATTTCTTCTGCCATAGGAGAAGTTCTCTCCAAGGGGATTTTGCTTACATGCCCCTTCCTCCAGGAAGTTCTTTCAAACTCCCTCCCCAGCGACTGGGTGGGTGCCTTCTGGTGGATTTCTACAACATTATGTACTTTTCAATTGGTAGCTGATTCTTAAAAGCAGTCTGATAGATGTGTTGGGTAGATATGCTGGGTGAAGTGAAACATGTCTGGCAGAGGGAACAGTGTGTGCACGGGGCCCACAGAGTCTGATCTATTTGAGGAAGCAAAAGACCTTAAGAGTGACTAACATGTCAGTTTCAATAATGTTGAAGAGTAAGTAGGAATTGAAACCAGGGTCCAGGTCACGGCTATTCCGTGGTGAGGGGTTGGGCTTTCTCGGGGCAATGGGGAACCATGGAAGGTTTAAGCCAGAGAATGAAACAGATTGGCTCCTTAGGAAGTTGTCTCACAGGGAGGCATTCTCCTTCTGCAGGAGGCGGTACACTAGGGATGCAGCAACTTTGGAGATCAATTTGGCATCATCTAACATGGTTGAAATGTACATTCTCTGAGGCCGCACAGTTCCACACCTAGATATTCACCCTACAGACTCTCAGCTCATGTGTTCCAGGGGACACATGAGAATGTTCAGAGCTGCCTCATTTATCTTAGTGAAAAATGGGAGATGATTTCAAAGTCCGTCTGCGGGAGAAGGCACAAATAAATAGCAGTGTGGTTGAACACAGGAATACTATACAGCCATGAAAAGGGAATTTAACCAATCTTACATGTATTATCATGTGTGAAGCTTTAAAACTTATTATGGCATGAAAAAGCAAATTGCATAAGGACACTTATGGTATAATACCACATTTTGAGTTTATAACATTCAAGACTAGATCATAGAGCACATGAAAATGGTAAACTCTAGTTTAGGAATACCTTTTTGTGGGAAGGGAAAGGAGGTGGATGTAGTAGGCAGGGGCTTCAACTGTACTTGCCAAGTTTTATTTCTTTATCTGATGGCTGGTAATTAGGTGACTATAAATCATTCTGAAAGAACTATTTTAGCTAAAAATTTTAAGTGATGTGTATTAAAAATTATGCCTTTGGTGGCCAGTGTGGGGAATGACAGCAAGTCTGGAGGTTGGACTAGGCCTGGGCTTTGGATTTTAAGGAAGTGGGTAGATCCTAGAAAGATGGAGGATACAGGAAGAGGAGGGCTTGTACCGATCTGATGTGGACGGAATGGGAGGAGTTGACAAGGACCAAATCCTGGCTTAAAGAACTGGGCAGAGGAGGGACAGGTGTGGGGACCTTGGATGAGATCTGTTTGGAACAAAGCATGTCTAAGGGGGCTTGGGACTTCCAGGGGGAAACTACCAGGATGTAGTTGACTATTTCTTCGGGGCTGAAGTTCAAAGAGAGATCAGAGTAGGGTCCTCAGTCGAGGATAAGTTTTGCTATGGTAAAAAGCAGCCCCCCAAATTTTCCTGGGTTAAGACAGTGAAGGTTTGCATAAAATCTAATGCAGTTCAGATGGTTCACCTCTATCTTGGCACAAGGGGTCCAACATCACTGGGGCAGGGAAGCTGGCAGGAGGGTTTATTTCTAGGCCCGGAAGTATGCAATCTCTTCTGCTCACACCCCATTAGCCAGAAACCAGTCTAGTGACCCCATTCAAGCTTCATAGGAGGCTGGGAAATATAGTCTCCTGTGAGACCACATTATGGTCAACATATTGCACTGTCCTCTGTCAGCAGGGGATGAGGCACAAGGAAAGCTTGTGAAGGGAGACAGCGGGTCTGGGGGCCCACAGAGCAAATGGCAGCAGATGCTGACTCCTAACCTTGTTTCTCCCTTGTTCCAGGCATAACTCCACCCTGCCTCAATCTCTTTGCCCTCTTTGATGCCCAGGCCCAGGTCTGGCTGCCCCCAAACCACATCTTGGAGGTCTCCAGAGACACAAGCCTGACGCTGCACTTCCGCATGAGGTGGGCAAAGGCCTGTGGGAAGTTTGCCCCCTTTTGTTCTGATCCTTCCTTCCCCTGCCCTCACCTTCTTGGAGCTGGTCTGAATACATGCTCAGCCCCAGCTGTGCCACCTCCCTTCCTGCAGGTTTTATTTCCGGAACTGGCACGGCACGAATCCTCAGGAGCCAGCTGTATACCGCTGCAGGCGCCCAGGGGCCAAGGCTTCATTGGATCAGGCAGAGCAGGGGGTGCAACTCCTGGACCCAGCCTCCTTTGAGTACCTCTTTGAGCAGGTGTGAGCAGGGCTGGAATGGTGGGATTATTTTGAGAGGACTTATGAGGCCCCATTTCCCTTTCCAGTTGCAGCTAATAGGTTTCAACTCATGCCTTCTGGGATTCTTTTTCTGCCTGAATCAAAGGGTGTTAAGACTCTTAGTGTTGCACATGAAAGAGTGCTGTGATCAATCAGTGATGTCTGCCACAGGAATAGGATTGGGTAGAAAAGCATGAATGCTGTGTATTTGGCCATTCCAGAAAATGGGGGTCGGGGGTGGATTTCCTCCCCTTCCCAAAGTGGCCAGACGCTGGGGAGTGAAGAGGTTCTCAGGCCTCCGTTTCTGTCCAATTTAACCACCCCCAGGGCAAGCATGAGTTTGTGAATGATGTAGCATCACTGTGGGAGCTGTCGAGTGAAGAAGAGATCCACCACTTTAAGAATGAGAGCCTGGGTATGGCCTTTCTGCACCTCTGCCACCTCTCTCTCCGCCTCAGTCTTCCCCTGGAGAAGGTGACCAAGAAGATCAGGTATCTGGAAATGGGACAGAGACACTGTATAGGTGGATGGAAATACCTGGGCATTAGGGAACCAAGACAGACCTTGCATGCTGCCATGCCTTCATTCATTCAACAAATATTTATTGCACCTATTGTTGTATGCTGGCACTAGTTCTGGGTGTTGAAGACACAATGTGATCAAGTTGGATAAAAATCCCTGCCCTCCTGGTGCTCATGTCTGGTAAAGGAGACAGGCAATAAAAAAAATACAAAATTAAAATATGTAGTGTTTTAGATGGTGATAAGTGCAACGGACTAAAATTAGGCAGGAAAAGAGGAAGAAGCAGAGTATCAGGGAGCGGGGGTATATAATTTAGAAGTGAGTAGTCAGAGAATTCCTCACTGAGTAGGTAACATTCACATTCAAAGATCTGAAGAAAGTGACAGGGAGCCATATGGGTATCTCGGAGAAGATAATTTTATTCAGAGGGAACAGCCAGTGCAAAGGCCTTGAGGCTGGACTGTGCTTGATATGTTGGAGGAAGTGTAGCTAGAGCAGGATGAACTGGAGAACTCTCTATAATTCAAGGGAAGTAAGGAGCTAGCTATGCTCACCTCCATTGCCAACTGCTGGGGCAGTCGGGGCATACTGCCTGGAGGAGGCGGCAAGAGAGCTGGGTCTTCAGGATCAGCAGTTTTTTTGTTTTAAAGATTTTATTGTGGAATTGGGAGAGGAGAACAGTGTTGGGGAATTGGGGGAGGGGGCCAGCCCAGTTGTTGTCCTTCAGTCTTCATTGTGGAGGGCACCAGTTGCCATCTGGTTTCCCTTTGGCAGCTTGTGGCCTCTAAGCTCAAGGTGCTGTGTTCAATCTTAGTTGCAGGTGGGCGTAGCCACCATCCCATGCAGGAGTCGAACAGCAGCCTTGTTGTTAAGAGCGTACGATCAATCCTCTGAGCCATCCGGATGGCAGCTCAGCTCAAAGTTCCAAGTTTAGTCTTTTTTAGTTGTGGGTGGGCGTAGCCCACCACTGAACAGGCAATCCTGATGTTATACCAGCTGAGCCATCCTGCCACCTGTTGGCAGCTCAGTGACAGCTCAGCTAGGGTGCAGCGTTCACTGGCCCATGTGGGAATCGAACCGGCGGTCGTGCTCAGAGCACGCGCTCTGTGCCAGCTCTTAACGAACTGAGCCACTTGGCCGGCCCCAGCAGTTCTTCTTAAAGCATATATTTTTCCATTATGTTATCACTCTGGAGGACTGGGGCTGTGAGAGCAAACTGGGAAACCCAGAGGAGGTAGCCTATCTAGCCTGAAGATCAGAGAACACTCCCTAGGGGGAGGTGACATTTCTGCTGAGACCGGAAAGTTGAGTCGGCTGTATCCAGATGTGGACTGCATTGGCAAAGCATACTAGGCCAAGGGAATAGCATATACAAAGGCTCAGAGGCGGAAGGTGGCAAAAGCCTGTTTCTAGGGGAACTGAATTTGGAATATGATAACCCATGTGCAGGAGTCAGCAAGGCACTAGTCCGGGGGCCTTTTTCCCCAGTAGGGAGGGCTTGGAAATGGGGGCAGAAGGCAGCTAGAACCTTAAGCTTTAGGAGCCCTCTAGTCAAGGGGCGGGAGAGAAGGCTTGGGACATAGATACTGAGGCTGTGAAACCTATAATCTAGGAAGGTTATACTGGTGGTCGGGTGCAGGGCAGGCAATAGAGAGAGGGGCTAAGGGGGCAGGGCTTTGTGAGAAAGAGAGGAGCCTCCCAGAGTTGTGCCTTTTATTAATAATCATAATGTTAAAAACAATAACGACTTCAATAATAAAATCAGCTGACATTAGGGCCGGCCGAGTGGCTCAGTTGGTTAAGAGCTTACTCAAGAGTGCGAGCTGGGCTCTGAGCAACAGCAGTTCAATGCCCAGCCCAAGCTGAGCTGCCGCTAAGCTGCCAAGAGGTGGCAGGATGGCTCAGCTAAAAAACAAACAAAAAAAACAGCTGACATTGACATGGTCCTTATTGTGGGCCGATCAATTCTGTCATCAGCCCTACAGGTGGGCACTGTTTGAACTCATTTTACAGACGAACAGACAGCCCTTTAGAGCTTAAGGAAGTTGCCCAAGAGCTGGAATTTCAGCCCCATAGACTCCTCCTGAGTTCTGTGCCCTGGTCCCACCACCACCCAGTCTCCCTGTGCTGGCCCTTATTGTGTGGTCTTTCCACCTCATGATAGCCTGTGTTTTCTAGATGAGGCAGCAGAGGTTCAGAAAGGTTAAGCCACTTGCCCCATGTCACCCAGCCAGGCCTGCAACCCAGGCGCCTGACTGGCCCATCCTGGCCGTTCCCACAGCTTCAAGGACTGCATCCCACGCTCCTTCCGGCAGCAAATCCAGCAACACAACGCCTTCACACAGCTGCGCCTGCGGATCATCTTCCACAGATTCCTGCGGGCCTTCCAGCCAGGCCACCTCTCCCAGCAGGTCATCATGGTCAAGTACCTGGCCACACTTGAACGGCTGGCACCCTGCTTCGGCGCAGAGCGTGTGCCTGTGTGCCACCTAGAGCTGCTGGCCCAGGCTGAGGGGGAGCCCTGCTACATCCGAGACCGCAAGCAGGTGCTTCGGGACCCCGGGCCCGAGTCTGCTGCAGGACCCCTGACTCACGAGGTTCTGGTCACCGGCACTGGTGGCATCCAGTGGCGGCCAGTACAGGCAGAGGTGAGCAGGGCATCTCTTCCATCTGGGGGTCCAGGTAGGGCCGGGCAGGGGCTCCTGTGAAATCTTGGCCTTGGTCTCTGATGGGGGCCTGTGGTGCGCCCTTTCCCTACATGGCTCTGGGGTATGTCCTTCTGTCCCCTGGGGTCTGTTTTCTTGTGGAGTGTCCTTTGTCTGCTTCCCCCCTGGGGACCTGATTTCTGGGGTCTGCACCTCTGAGAACCCATTTGACATATGGGGGTGAGAGAACTAGGATTCTTGTCTTTGCGCTCCTCGAGGTTTTGGCTCCTGGTATATGTATCTCTTGGGGATGGGTCCTCTGTCCCACCTGTGACACCAGGACTTGAGGGGGTATGCTTAAGGAGATCGCCTGGTCCGTCCAGCTCCAGCCTCTTCACAGATGGAATGTGCGGGGGACTAAACAGGTACATCCCTGTTCAAATCCACCCACCGCACATGCAGGCTTTCCAGGGCCCCAGTGGTGGTGACAGTAGCAGGAGCAGGAATCCCCATACTGGCTCATCTGGGAAGAAAGCCACGGCCCAAGAGTTGAACAACCAACCAAGGGAGAGTACGCCCGAGGTGCCATGGGCCTGCTTCTGCGACTTCCAGGACATCACCCATGTGGTGCTGAGAGAACACCATGTCAGCATCTGCTGTCAAAACAACAAGTGCCTGGTGGGGCCTGGTACTGGGGACTGGGCTGGGGGCTGCCTCCAGCCTGTGATGCCTGGCTGACATACCCCTGGCCTATAGGAGCTGACCCTGCCTTCCCGGGCCAGGGCCCTGTCCTTGGTGTCACTGGTGGATGGCTATTTCCGCCTGACAGCCGACTCGAGCCACTACCTATGCCACGAAGTGGCTCCTCCACGGCTAGTGATGAGTATCCAGGACGGTGTTCACGGACCTCTGATGTGAGTGCGCAGAGGGGCGGCTGGATGGCATGGGCCATGGTGGCAGCAGCTGCCAACTAGACAGAGCTCTGGGAACTGGGGCTCGAATGAGGTGTGTGCACATATTTGTGTGCATTCATGTCTCAGTGTGTGCCTGTGTGTGCAGCTGTATGTGTGTATGCATTTGTGTGAGTTGTGTGTGTGAACACGTGTGTGTAAACTTTTGTGTCTGGTGTGTACCTGAGTGTGAGCACGTGTTTGCCTGCGTGTGCATGCATTATATGTGCAAGCATTCACTCATACCACCATTAGCATCCATTTGTATCTGTGTGTGTGTGTGCAAGTACACTCACATGTGTACCTGTATGTGCACACATGTGCAAGTGCACGTGTGTGAGCGTGTATCTGAGTGTGAATGTGTGTGTGTACATGCAAGTGTGGCACAATAGGGGTTATTGGGGAAGAGGGCACCTAAATGGGATGGGGACTGTCATGAGAATGCCTGGGTTGGGACTGTCGCGATACATGCCTGGATGTTTAACAGCCCATTTGTCATGCAGCTGTGTCACTTTTCCAGTGACTGCTTATAAAATCATCATCGCACGTTTTCACACATGATAGGACCGGTGATTTTTGTGGGGCTATGTTGTGGCCAAATGCTGGTGGCCATTCAGAGAGATGTGTGGGTGTTTACACCCCTGCAGATGTGTGTCTGTCCTAATTGACGGTCACTGAGCGATTCTGTTTGGACTTGTAGGGCTGTGAATGTGAAGTATCAGTGCTTGTGTGGTCATTTGATGAGTGTGTGGCTGTCCTGCATGTTGCCAGGTCATAGTTTGTGACTCTCAGCTTGTCTGGCCATTGGCCCTGTCCCTGGGTGTCTCTTATCCTGTGTGTAACGCTGGGACTGGTCCCTGGGGGTTTCTAAGAGGTTTGACCCATCTGAGCCTAGTCTCTACACTAGAGGACAGTGAAGTAGCCATTTCACCTCACAAGAGCTGTGGCCATGCCACATCACAGCTGGGTGTGTGCCACCCATACAGGGTCTGTGGGCCATATCAACATGTTTCTTAGCTTGCTTGGACACTATAACAGAATACAACAGACTGGGTGGCTTAGAAACAACACACATTTATTTCTCACAGTTCTGAAGGTCAGAAGTCCAAGTCCAAGGTACCAGCAGATCCTGCATCTGGTGAGGGCCCACTTCCTGGGTCAAGACAGCTGTCTTCTCTTCTTGGTTTTTTCATTTTATTTTATTTTAGCTGAGCCATCCTGCCACCTGTTGGCAGCTCAGCAGCAGCTCAGCTCAGGCTGGGCATCGAACTGCTGTTGCTCAGGTCTCAGCTCACACTCTTGAGCGAGCTCTTAACCAACTGAGCCACTTGGCCGGCCCAAGACAGCTGTCTTCTTGCTGTGTCCTCATGGGAACTCTGAGGTCCCTTTTACAGGCCACTAATCCCATTCATAAGGGTTCCACCATCATAAGTTAACTACCTTCCAAAGACCCCATCTTCTAATACCAATGGATTAGGGCTTCAACATACGAATTTTTCTTTTTTTTAAAGATTTTATTGGGGAATTGGGGGAGGGGAACAGTGTTGGGGAATCAGGGAAGGGGAACAGACAAGTTGCTGTCCTTTTGTTCTTCAGTCTAGCTGTGGAGGATGTTGCTTCACTGGCCCATGTTGGTATTATCATTGCTGTCTTCCCGGGTGAGGCAGTCACTTGCCAATCATTGGACTGCTGCTCACGGCAGCTCACAAAAGCTCACATCAGTTGCCAGCCAGCCCCACTGCAGCCTCTGCTGTCACCAGCGACTCACGGCAACCCAGCTCCAGGTGGAGCTGTTGTTCACCGTCTTAGCTGTAGAGGGCAGTGTCACTGGCCCTCATACGTGGGATCTGAACCAGGCTCAGAGCTGGCATCCCAAGCCAACTCTTAACCAACGCGCCACTCGGCCAGCCCTCAATATAGGATTTTTAGGGGGACATGAGTATTCAGTCTAGCAGCATGTGAGCCACCATGTAGGTAGGCATCTGGGCCGATGGAGCTGTTTCCTGTTGTGCCTGTTTGTGCTCAGGACAATTGTTACCTCTGGGTGGAGGATGTCGATGCCCCTGTGCTGCCTCATTACAATGTTACAGCTGTATCTATGAACATCCTCCTTTAGGTGTGTGACAGTCCACTGTGTGTCACCCTGTGAGTGGCTGTGTCTGTGGCTGGGTGTGAGCCCACTGGTATTTGACAGCTGTGTATATGTCACTGTGTATATGTCACTCTGTCTCTGTGTATATGTCACTTTGTTGGTGACAGTGTCTGACAGCTGTTTCACACAAGTGTGTGCCTGTTTCTCCATGTGAGTTGTCATGTGTGACAATGTTATATGTGCATGTGTATGTCCCAGATTCAATGTCACCACATAAGCAGCTGTGTCTGACATTTGTCCCAACTGGGAGTGTGCCCCTCTGGGCAGGTCTTGTGTGTCCTGTTGCCAGGTGGGGGTCCAGCAGCATACCCTGATGCTGCCCCCTTGTCTCTTGCAGGGAGCCATTTGTGCTGGCTAAGCTGCAGCCAGAGGATGGCCTATATCTCATCCACTGGAGCACCAGCCACTTCAACCGCCTCATCCTCACAGTGGCCCAGAGGAACCAGGTGGGCCTGGGGCGGGGGTCCTGGGCTGGGGCTGGGTGCGCTCCCTGCCTGGACCCCTGCTCACCGCCCTCATCCTGCCACCCTCCCCAGGAACCTGGCATGCATGGCTTGCGCCTGCGGAAGTTCCCCATTGAGCTGCATACGGGGACCTTCACACTGGAGAGCTGGGACCGGTCCTTCCCCAATGTGCGGGAGCTTCGTGCGGCCCTGCAGGGCTGCTTGCTACGGGCCGGAGATGACTCTTTCTCCTTGCGCCACTGTTGCCTGCCGCAGCCAGGAGGTAGGATGGGGGTGCACAGGGTGGAGGGTGGCACCTTCCCCCATGGCAGCCCTCAGTGACTTTGCTCTTGTCCCCAGAGATCTCCAACCTCATCATTATGCGGGGGCCTCAGGCGAGCACCAGGCCTCTCAACCTCAGCCAGCTCACCTTCCACCGGGTCTGCCAGGATGACATCACCCAGGTGTGTGCAGGCATGGAGACTCCTGGGGGTAGGGGGGTACTGGGAAAGCAGCCACCAGCTGTTGTCATAGAGATGTTCCCTGCCATGTTCCCCCAGCTGTCCCATTTGGGCCAGGGCACGAGGACCAATGTTTATGAGGGCTGCTTGCGAGTAGAGGGCAGAGGCCCTGAGGAGGACAAGGCAGACGGTGGGGACACCTCCATGCCCAGCAGGGCCCATGGGCAGGAGCTACGAGTGGTGCTGAAGGTGCTAGACTCCAGTCACCATGACATCGCCCTGGTGAGTGAGCACAAGCAGGGGGCAGGGTGAAAGGCAGGGTGTGCGACCACCTGACCTGGTCTGTCCCCACAGGCCTTCTATGAGACAGCCAGCCTCATGAGCCAGGTGTCCCACGTGCACCTGACCTTCGTCCATGGCGTCTGTGTGCACGGCTCCAAGAGTGAGTGGACCCCAGCATACTGCCTCCACCATTTATAGGTGGACCCCCCGACTTATACCCACTCCCTGGGTTGTACCATGAACCTTGACCAATATCCTGACCCTTGCCTACACCTCAATCTGTGACTATTCAACTCTCACCAGTACCCCGACCCCTGGCTATACCTTAACCTTCAACCTATACCCTAACCCCTGACTATATGCCAACCCATTGCATCTCATCCTCTGGCTACACCTTAATTGTTACCTGCACCCCAACCCTCGACTATACCCTGATTCCCAGCCACATCCCATGCTCCATTCAGCACACAGATGCCTCTATAGCCCAGCTCCCATATGCCCTCTAACCCCACCAAGACTGTGACCCCATGCAGATCCCAACCCTGTTGGGTACCCCAATCCTTCCAGACCTCAGTCACTGCTCCACCCCCACCTCTACCTCTACTCAGTGTGTACCTCAAAACTCCTTGCACAGGGTGACCCCAGCCAGCCCCAGAACCTGAACCCCACCTCTCCTGCTTCCCCTGCAGTGCTGGCTTACACTTTGACCCTGCATGACTTCCACCCCAAGCACCCCAACCCTGTGGGATCCTAGCATCACTTATGCCCCAGCCTCAAGCTCCTCACCTCCACTTATCTGCACTCACCCACAGGTCTCCAATCCCCTCCCCACCTTTGCCATGACAGCTGACTCTATGACTCAGACCCACCCTGGACCCAAACACCACCATTAGCCTCTGCCTCACCTGGCACCCACCTCAGCCTACTTTTCATCCTGCATTTCTCCTCTCCCTGAAGTCACTCCTAAGCCCCCGCCACACCCCTACCCAACAACTTCCCCTCCCACAGCCCCAACCCCCATGGCCTGCCCTCACCACCCTGGAGGGTGGAGGCAGGTGGGTGCACTGCAGCGGCTGGCCTTTGCAGACATCATGGTGACTGAGTACGTGGAGCATGGACCTCTAGACGTGTGGCTGCGGCGGGAGAGGGGCTGCGTGCTTGTGGCCTGGAAGGTGGCAGTGGCCCAGCAGCTGGCCAGTGCCCTTAGCTACCTGGTGCGTGGCCTGTGGATGGGACCGGTTGGTGGGAAGGGCCACAACAGCCTCAGCACTGGGTATAAAGCTACCTCGACACATCCTTCAATCCACATACTGGCCCCAGGAGATCTTTCCCTGAACCTCTTCTGCTCACACACCCACCTCCCATCTCCCCCAAGAGAACACTTAACTCCTCCACTTGGTGTCTGAAACCCTGTGGGGCCTGGCCTTAGCTGCTTCTGTTACTCGCTCTTGCCATTCATTCCCAGCCTCTCCTGGTCCAGTCACCCCAGTTTTCAGAGCATCCCCTGTATGCAAGGCTCTGTTGTAGGCCCTGGGGACACACAAAGAGCAAAACAGAAATCTCTATCCTTAGGGAGCCAGCATTTTAGTTGGGAGGGATAAATGAGAAATAATAAGTATGTACATTGTATGTTATATAGTAGAGACAACCATGGGAGGGGACGGGAAGCAGTGGTGGAGTTAAGGAGTTGCTGCAGGTTGGGGAAGAGGTGAAGTTTTAAATAGATGGTTTAGAGAAGGATTCCCCCAGGTACATTCCAGGCAGAGGGAACAGCCAGTGCAAAGGCCCTGGGGAAGGAGTGTACCTGGCATGGGTTTGAGTACAGCAGTGGGGTCCTCTGTCCTTTTGTCTCTGGCCAAGAGCGTTGACCATCAGCTCTGGGAGAACAGGAAGGACCCATTGAGCACACAATGACAGTGTATTGGGGTCTTCATAATGACCGTGACTGTTTTTTCCACATGGGCTGTCCCTGTGGGATGGAATAAGGATAGGGTCTGTAAGCCTACCGTGACCATGCCCCCTTTCCTTCCCACCCAGGAAGACAAGAGACTGGTTCATGGTAACGTGTGTGGCCGGAACATCCTGCTGGCACGTCTGGGGTTGGCAGAGGGCACCAGCCCATTCATCAAGCTGAGTGACCCTGGCGTGGGCCTGGGCGCCCTCTCCATGGAGGGTGAGGACCCGGACATGGCTGGGTATGGGGAGTGGCTTCCCCTACTCCTTTCACCCTCGGTGACCTCTAGCCCTGGCCCCCAGAGCGGGTAGAGCGGATCCCCTGGATGGCCCCTGAGTGCCTCTCCGGCGGGGCCAACAGTCTAACCACCGCTGCTGACAAGTGGGGCTTTGGTGCCACCCTCCTGGAGATCTGCTTCAACGGGGAGGCTCCTCTGCAGTGCCGCAACCCCTCTGAGGTACATCCGGGGGACCCTTGGGCCTTTCCCGCAAACGGACTAGCACCTCCAAGGGCACATTCAGGGTCCAGAGCTGCCTCCCTTTGGCTTGTGGCCTCACATATGTTGTCTCGTCTCTTTGGGGCTCCAATCAGGCTGTCAGTTGGAGTTAACTGTAGTCCCGACCTCATAATGTCATTGTGGTACACAGCAAGCCAGTGACATGCTTCAGTGAAGGGCAGCCTAGGCACAGCCTATGCAAAGGCCTGGAGTCTTTGATGCATTCAGGGAGCTAGTCTGCAGAGCTTCCTGGGAGCAGAGGTGGGTGGGAACCAGGACAGGAAGGGACAAGTGTGAGATGCTTCACACAACAGAATCTGCTGGACTTGAGTTTAAGTCCTGGTTCTGTGGTGGCAGGCAAGTCAGCTTTCCTTTGCCAAGGCTCGGTGCGTCATCTATAAAATGACAGAACAAGAACCTGGCTGTTACAGCCCTGCCGTCCTGGGGGTTTGACTCTGCCTCTTGGGAAATGGGACCTGTGGGGTTGTATTACTGACTCCTTTGAGTCCCCTTCCCCACAGAAAGAGCACTTCTACCACAAACAGCACCAGTTGCCTGAACCCTCGTGCCCGGAGCTGGCCATGCTTACCAGCCAGTGCCTGACCTATGATCCAGCCCAGCGGCCATCCTTCCGCACCATCCTGCGTGACCTCACTCAGCTGCAGCCCCAAAGTGAGCCCCACCCCAGTGCTGGGACCTTGGGGCAAGGGAAGGAACTGGGATTCCTGTTGACACAGGCACAGTGCACCCAAGGTCTCTGTATAGTGGCTCAGGGTGTGTGCCAGATTCTAATTCATTTAGGGGTGGAATACTCCGAGTTCTTTATGTTTTCCTTGGGGACAGCCAAACTTTCAGAGAATTTTGTTTGTTTTCTCTCTTGATGAAAAATTTGCCCCCTTTAGCCAATCTCAGAACACACCGGGTATCACTTTGATACCGCCAACTCTGCGTTTTGGACCAGAAGTGGCTGTTGCAACAAGTTTCCTTATCTCCTGCTTGATGCTGGGGGAAGCAGTCACCTGCTTTCTGTGACCCCAAGTGTAGGCCTGCTGTGTAAAAGGCTAGGGTCCGACCTCATGCACTGTGGCTCTTCCAGATCTTGTTGACGTCTTGGCTGTGAACCCAGACTTGCAGGCAGCAGACCCTACTGTTTTCCACAAGCGCTATTTGAAAAAGATTCGAGATCTGGGCGAGGTGAGGGCGGGGCCTGGAGGGCCGGGGGCGGGGCCTGGCTGTTAGAAAGCTTGCCCGGGAGGAAGCGTTCAAGTCCTAAGGAAAATCCTGCGGAAGAGTGTTTCTTAGCGTGGGCCGGGCAGGCCTAGATGACCCTCAGCTTCAAAGGAGGCCCTGGAGAATTGAAAGGGGGGCCCAGGGCCCTAGGACACCCAGCAAAACGAAGTAGGTGGGGCCTAGGATTTTTCCAAACTGACCAGTCTGTAGGCAGGGCCCCGGGAATCACGGCTGGGGCTAAAAACTATCCTGCATTCTTGGCCAGGGTCACTTCGGCAAGGTCAGCCTATACTGTTACGACCCGACCAACGACGGCACTGGCGAGATGGTGGCAGTGAAGGCCCTCAAAGCAGACTGCAGCCCTCAGCTCTGCCCTGGCTGGAGGCGGGAGATCGATATCCTGCGCACGCTCTACCACCAGCATATCGTCCAGTACAAAGGCTGCTGTGAGGACCAAGGTGGGCGGGACCGGATGGGCCTAGAAGTGCGATGGCGTGGGGCCATCAGGGCCTGTGGCCAGTTAGAGCCTCTCAGTCCCAGGCTGGAGGACGCAGGTTGTTAGGCACGGAGGTGGGTGTAGCTGGGCTGCCTTCTTTGCATTTCACCGGGCGCTTTCCTAGGGCCAGGATGGGTCGGAGCCATTGTCAGCTCCCTGGTTTGGGGACAAGGTTCAGGATGGGTCCTTCCCACCCGAGGACTGGGCTTAGTGTGGGTGAGCGTTGGCCTTCCCTTCCCACTTTGGGGTGGGGGACTGCAGGGCTCGCGGTGGGCCGCCCATGGTCCTCTACCTCTATCGCCCCCAGGCGAAAAATCAGTACAGCTCGTCATGGAATACGTACCCCTGGGCAGCCTCCGAGACTACCTGCCCCGGCACAGCGTCGGACTGGCCCAGCTGCTGCTGTTCGCCCAGCAGATCTGCGAGGTGGGCCGGCCCGCCCCTGTTCGCAGAACCTGCCCTCCTCTTTGGCTTGCCTGAGTGGCCCATCCCTTTGCTTGGCCGACCCTGCCCCTGGGTAGACTTTCCAACATAGGTACTTGTCCAGCCAGTCGAACTCCTGGTCACCCCACCACCACCACCAACCCGCCAGCCAGGCCCCCAGTCCTCCTAGTTTCCACTTGGAGACTCGCTCTGCTCACTCGGCCACACCCAGCAGCCTGGTCCCTTACAATTTGCCCACCCCTTGTCCAGCATCCCCTCTGTGGTCCGCTCTGCATCCACCCTGCTCCCTTGCTCAGCTGCACCTGCCATCCTACCTGCTCTTGCACCCGGTCCCTGCGAGCCTGATCTGACTTCCCCAGCCAGCCTGGTCACCACTTCTTAGGCCCCGCCTCGCCCCACCCCCAGGGCATGGCCTACCTGCACGCGCAGCATTACGTCCATCGAGACCTGGCTGCTCGAAACGTGCTGCTGGACAACGACAGGCTAGTCAAGATTGGGGACTTTGGCCTAGCCAAGGCTGTGCCCGAAGGCCACGAGTACTACTGCGTTCATGAGGATGGGGACAGTCCTGTGTTCTGGTGACTAGAGGAGACCCATCGGGGGGTGGGGGGGTCCAGGGTTATCTGGAACTGTCAGTGGAGGAGGTGGATGCTGGGGCCTCAGCCGACAGGGCCTGGTCTCAACTTAAGGGTGGGGCCCTAACTGGGGCCAGAGCGCTTCCAAGCCCCAGATAAGGACTCCAGCCTGGTCCGGCCCAAAGTCTTAACTGCCCTGTCTCCCCAGGTATGCCCCAGAGTGCCTGAAGGAGTGTAAATTCTACTATGCATCCGATGTCTGGTCCTTTGGTGTCACCATGTATGAACTGCTGACCTATTGTGACTCCAGCCAAAGCCCTCCCTCGGTGAGAACCAACCCTGCACCCCTACCCCATACTAGTTATAAAGGCATGCATTCAATTCCCAGCTCCCCCAGTTTAGTAAGTGCTTCATCCAACTGATCCTCATCGTCCCAATCTGTAAAATGAGCCACTTAAAATGCCAGGGGAGTGCTCCCTTCAGCACCACATATGCTAAAATTGGAATGATACAGAGATTAGCATGGCCCATACGCAAGAATGACACAAAAATTCGTGAAGCGTTCCATATTTTCAAAAAAGAAAAAGTGCCAGGGGCGTTGATTGTGATAGAAATTCAAATAGGAACAGCTTATTCTGCTAGTATTTGCAAACTCCAGGGGAGAGTTGGGACACAGCTTGATCTAGATCCACAGATATCATGAATCCCATATTCTCCCCATCACTCAGCTCTGCTGTTCTCTGTGTTAGTAACTCTGAGGTCCTCTGTTGTGGCAACTGTGGTCCACTTGTCCTCCCTCCAGCCCTCCAGGTACCTATTCCCCTCAGCTGAGGGGATCAAGGGTCCTCTTCCACCCCCCCACCCCTGCTTAATTCTCAGGACTCTGACTGGTCCAGCTTGGCTCATATGTCCTCCAGAGAGCCAATCACTGTGTAGCCGTGAGCCACAATTATTGGCCAGGCCTGGGCTGGAGGAGGAGCCAAGAGAATGTTAGGGGTTTATTCCAAAAACCAATCAGAGTTCCTTTATAGGAGGGAAAAAAAAAGATACTGGACAGGCAGAACAACTTGCTGGGAATCTTAATAGGAACAGCAAACACCTGATTCAGATTTACTCTATGAATATGAATTTATCTAACTTTCACAGTCATCCCAGGTATTAGAACTTATTACCCCATTTTACAGATGGGAAAACAGGCCTAAAGAGGTGAAGTCATAAGTCCAAAGTTATGCAGCTGAGAAGTGGTAGAGGCAGGACTAGAACCCTTGCAGTCCTACTCCAAGCTCCTGACTTCCACCTAGGCAGCTATGCCTCTTGAAGAGCTTGTCTTTTATTCTGTAGAAATTCATCGAGCTCATAGGCCTCACCCAGGGGCAGATGGCAGTACTGAGGCTCACTGAGCTGCTGGAACGAGGGGTGAGGCTGCCTCGGCCAGAGAAATGTCCCTGTGAGGTGAGACACCCCCTCTTTTTCCCTGCCCACTATTGGACTGTAGACAGAACAGTGACCACAGCTCATTTTTCCTCCCCCAGATCTATCTCCTCATGAAGAACTGCTGGAAGGCAGAGGCCTCAATCCGCCCAACTTTCCAGAACCTCATACCCATCCTGAAAACATTGCACGAGAAATACCAGGGCCAGGCCCCCTCTGTGTTCAGTGTCTGCTGAAGCCCACCAGTGGCTCTGCTTCAAGGGATCGGAGCAGGCAAAACCCACAGAGAGGGCCTCCCACTCTTACCCCAACAGGGGAAAGTTGGCCTCACCTACTCCTTGTGCCTTACTCTTGCCCTGAGACCCCACCCTTTGTGACCTGATTTTCCTTGTCTTCGTCCATTCGTGCTGCTATAACAGAATACCACTGACTGGGTGACTTATAAACAACAGAAATTTATTTCTAACAGTTCTGAAGGCTGTGAAGTCCAAGATCAAGGTGCCAGCATGTTCACATTTGGGTGAAGGCCCTCTTCCTGGTTCATAGCCTATTCCTTCTCACTGTCCTCACAAGCGGGAAGGTAGTGAGGGATCTTTCTGGGGCCTCTTTTAGGGGGCACTAATCCCATTCATGAGGGACCTCAGTACCTCCCAAAGGCCCGCCTCCTAATACTATCACATTGACTGCCAGTTTCACCCTTTCCTCGCTGTGTGAGCTCAGGCAAGTGATTTTCTGTCTCTGGGCCACAATTCTCAACTTTGAGCTGGGGAAGGTCATGCTTGCTACTCAGAGGACTAATGTAAAGAGCTATGATGTTGTGTATGTCAGTCAGATGCTTAGCAGAGAGACTTGCAAACAAGCACTTAATAAACATTTGATACTGTTAATCTGGTGCTTGCCAAAGTGTTTCTACTTGAGATGGGTTTTGTGTCAGCCACATTGTGAAAGGCAAGTAATTTGCTTTCCCAAAGGACGTCTTCAGACCTTATGCATTGAAGCTGTCTTGAATAGACAATTCCACGCTATCCTGTCTTAGAAGCATTTGCTTTTTTTTTTAAGATTTTATTGGGGAATTAGAATTAGGGGAGGAGAACAGAGCTGGGGAATTGGGGAAGAGGAATAGACAAGTTGCTGTCTTTTTTTGTTTTTGTTTTTGTTGTTGTTCTTCAGTCTAGTTGCAGAGGACGTTGCTTCACTGGCCCATGTTGGTATCGTCACTGCACTTTTCCCGGATGAGGCAGATTGGTCGCCGGCCTCTGGATGGTCGCTCACTGTGGCTTTTGGCAGCTCATGCTGGCAGCCCGCTGCTCACACTGGCTACCGGCCACTCACTGTAGCTCATGGCAGCCCACTGCAGGAGGGGCTACAGCCTACACCGTCGCCGGGGCTCGCAGCCTAGCTCCAGGTGGAGCTGTTGTTAGCTGTAGAGGGCAGTGTCACTGGCCCTCATATGTGGGATCTGAACCAGGGCCCTTGGCATCCCAAAACCAGCTCTTACCCATTGCGCCACTCGGCCGGCCCTGCTTCTCTTTTTTTTTTGAGGGCAGTGTCACTGGCCCTCATATGTGGGACCCGAACCAGGGATGCTGGCTTCCCAAACCAGAGCTTAACCACCATGCCACTCTGCCGGCCACCTGCTTTTTTTTTTTTTTCTTTTTCTTTTTCTTTTCAGCTGAGCCATCCTGCCACCTGTTGGCAGCTCAGCGTCAACTCAGCTCGGGCTTGGCATCGAACCGCTTTTGCTCCGAGCTCAGCTCACACTCTTGAGCGAGCTCTTAATCAACTGAGCCACTCAGCTGGCCCTTGCATTTACTTTTTATACCACTTTCAAAATTAAATATTCATTATAATTATCATCTCTTTTGGGGGACAGGTAATATTGACATAAGGAGTGAAATGTCTCTCTCCTCTGTCCATCAGCCACCACTATCACCTCCCTGGAGGCAACTAATGTCATCTGGTTTCCTGTTTTTGCTTCCAGAGACATTTTATCAAATACAAGGAAATTTGTACACTATGCTCTCCCATCTTTTTCAAATAGTAGCATGTGCAAAACTATACAGAGCTCTGTATATAGCTTGTTTTCTTGCTATTTTTTTTCCCCCATGTAATAGGTCTTGAAGATGGTCCCATATATCCAGGCATACAGCATTTCCTTGTTCTATTTTGTGGTTGTGTTGTAGTCCACCATTAAAATGTTAATCAGCATTTGTTTCCTTCTTGGGTCATGCATTCATTCCTAATCCTTTGTTATGCCTATGTGCTACTGCAATGAGTAACCATATGTGCACATCATTTCACCCACATTCAACGGTATCTGTAGGACAAATTCCCAACGGGAATGGGTGCTTGCAGGATCTAACCTGGTAATTAGGGAAGACATTGGCACTAGGATATGTTTTGATATTTGATAGGGCAGATTTCTCTCTTTTTTTTTTTTCAAAATTAGCTTATTCTTGTGCAGCTACTTTTTTTTTTTTTAATTGGGGAACAGTGTGTTTTTCCAGGACCCATCAGCTCCAAATCAAGTAATTGTTTCAATCTTGTGGAGGGCACATCTCAGTGGCCTATGTGGGGATCGAACCAGCACCTTGGTGTTATGAGCACTGCACTGTACCAACTGAGCTAACCGGCTGGCCCTTGTGCAGCTACTTTTTAAAAATTTTTTATTATGAATAATTTAAAACATATGCAAAACAAGGGAGAATGTAAAGAACTTGCACTTAACCAACAGGCAGCACCAACACCTGTGGCCAGTCATGTTTCAATCTACCCCTATCCCTACCCCTGCCACTGAATCATTTTGAAGTACACCCCAGATATAATATCATTTTATCTATAAAAACTTCCATATGTATCTCAAAAAGATGTAACCACAAACAATAACTATAATATCATCACACCAAAAAAGTTTAACAATAATTCCTCAATATCATGGTGTAGCTTGTGAGTGTTTAGATTTCCCTAATTGTCTCTTAAATATTTGGTGTTTGTTTACAGTTTGTTCCAATAAAAATCCAGACAAGGTTCACATGCCGCATTTGGTGGAGGGCTGGTTCCTTTAAGTTCTGGGTTCCTCTTCCTCTTTTTTTTCTCCCCCTTCACCATATTTGTTGAAAAAACAAGGTTGTTTGTCCTGTAGACCTTACCAGTCTGTGTCATCCTTGTGGTAGAGTTTTAACACATTCCTCTGTCCTCACCTTGACCAATAGATGGTCAGGTTCAGTTCCATTTTTTGGCAGGTCTCTTACAGGAGGCACTGTACCCTCTCAGCAGGAGGTACTCAAGTTCTGCTTGTTTCTCCTTTTGTGACACAGCAGCCACCCAGACCCATCATGGTTGCAGTTTTTATTTTCCTATATTTGATTCTGAAAAATTGCAAATGTACAGAACATTTGGAAGAATAGTACAGTGAACACTTCTAGATTACACATTACCAGGTTGCTAAATTTACTATCATACTGTATCCTTCCATCTTTCCTCTGCCTGTCCAGTCCAGCTCATGTTTTGGATACAAATCAAAATAGGTGGATGTCGTGTGTGTGTGTAATGAAATATGCATAGTATCAATTTGACTATTTTGACCATTTTCAAGTGTATGATTCAGTGGCATTAAATACATTAACAGTGTTGTGTAACCAACTCCACCTTGGATTTACAGAACTTTTTCATCTTCTGAAACAGAAACTGTCTCTATTCAACACTAACTCTCCCTCCCTCTCCTCCCCCTACTCCTGGTAACCACCATTCTACTTTATGAATTTTTCTATTCTAGGGACCTTGTATAATTGTAATATTTGTCCTTTTGTGTCTGGCTTATTTCACTAAGCATAATGTCCTTAAGGTTCATCCATATAGCATACTGCAGAATTTCCTTCTTTTCTAAGGCCGAATAATATTCCATTGTGTAGATGGACCATATTTTTGTTTATCCAGTCATCTGTTGATGGACACTTGGGTTTCTTCCACCTTTTGGATACTGTGAATAATGCTGCTGTGAACACTCGTGTGCAAATATCTATTTGAGTCCCTGCTTTCAATTCTTTTAGGAGAAGAATTGCTGAATCATTCTATGTTTAACTATTTGAGGAACAACCAGTTTTATATTCCCACCAGCCAAGTATGAGAGTTCCAGTTTTTCCACATCCTCCCAACATTTGCTATTTTCTGGTTTGTTTGTTTTGTTTTGTTTTTAAAGATTTTTTTTTTTTTTTTTACTTGGGGAATTAAGGGAGGGGAACAGACAAGTTGCTTTCCTTTTCTTCAGTCTAGTTGCGGAGGACATTGCTTCACTGGCCCATGTTGGTATCATCATTGCGCTCTTCTCGGGTGAGGCAGATCGGTTGCCAGCCTCTGGACGGCCACTCACCATAGCCATTGGCAGCTTACGCTGGCTGCCGGCTGCTCACACTGGCTGCCAGCCACTCACTGTAGCCTATGGCAGCCCACTGCAGCAAGGGTTGTAGACTACACCGTTGCTGGGGCTCCTGCAGCCCAACTCCAGGTGGAGCTGTTGTCAGCTGTAGAGTGCAGTGTCACTGGCCCTCATATGTGGGATCCGAACCGAGGCTGCTGGCGTCCCAAGCCAGCTCTTAACCAACACGTCACTCGGCCGGCCCTGTAGGACTTCTTCATAATCTGGATATAATCCCTTATCAGATATATAATTTACAAGTACTTTTTTTTTTTTGAGGGCAGTGTCACTGGCCCTCACATGTGGGACCCAAACCGGGGCCGCCG
The DNA here is from genome assembly GCA_033961575.1 of Aselliscus stoliczkanus. NCBI lineage: Eukaryota > Metazoa > Chordata > Mammalia > Chiroptera > Hipposideridae > Aselliscus > Aselliscus stoliczkanus. Next base: position 8,553,649 of record CM066735.1, on the reverse strand, counting down.
GCCTTGCAAGCCAGCGCCCAACCATTGCGCCACACGGCTGGCCCTACAAGTACTTTTGATTTGAGTTTTAGTTGCTCTCTCAGCACTGTGTAGGAAATGGATGGAGTCAGGGCAGCAGAGGACAGGGAGGTGCCCCAGGTGGGAGACAAGGGGGCATGGCCTCAAGGATGGTGAGAATGAATACTGGGTGCCATCAAGATCCTCAACAAAGTCCCTGTCTGGTGCTCAGATCAGAGGAAAAGGAGGCAGGTCAGAGGCCCAAGAAATGGAACAGAAGGAGGTGGAAGTGGCCACCTGACTCCCCCAGTCCCTTTTCTAGAGATGAAGAGACCAGCTGCCTTGAGGTGAGGGCAAGGGGAATGGGCACAGGGGTGAGGGATAGTTATGAGTACAATAGCTTCCTTGACACATGGTGGCTCAGGATTCAGCTGTGCCACAAACAGCACACCTCAGCATTGTGCACAGGGAATGGGGGGATCTCCCAAGAACTTAAAAGATGGTGAGACTTCCCCCACAAACCTTCAATGGTAAAGAGCCCTACAGGAGCCACTCTGGAAGCCAACACAGAGCTTCGCACAAGTGCCCAATAAATATGGGCTCTGTTCATTTTCATCTCTTCACTCATCTTAGGAGGTCCCTCTTTATCACCTCTAAATCTCTTATTTGCCCTCCAAGAATGTTGAGATCTCACACTAACCTCTTGAGGCCCTGCCTAAAAGTCCCTGCATCATCCCCTTGAAATATTGCCTTGAAATCACCCGTTATCACTTCAAGGACAATGTCTGGAGGTCCCCCGTTAACTTCCTCTCTAGGAAAATAACCCTAAGTTCAGCAGGAAGGTGTCTCATCCCTCTCCACCCACCCCACCCTCCCCAGGCTTCCCAGTACTGAGAACAAAGGAAGATGATTGTGCTAGTATTTCCTGTGGGTTCATTTTGTGGTGTGAAAATGAGGTCCGCCCTGTCAGAGATTCATCTCACTGGGCCCCACTTGAGCCCCTGACTCTGGACCTTCGGGTCCACAGAGGATCCTCGCTGCCCTTCCCCAAGCCTGGGTAAGGTGCAGCCCCTGGATTTATGCAACCTTAACTGCTGTGGTTGTTTCCGTATTCCTGGGTGACTCCGCCTGCTCCCCACTGCCCTGCCCAGTGCTACACTACAGCACCTTTCTCCACAGATTGGCCACCATGGCGTCCTTGGGGCCACTGCATGGGGCCTGTCGCACTCTGCTCATCTCCCTGCTTCTGGTCTGCTGTCCGCTGCCCCCAGGTAAGGTGACCCAAGGTAGGAAGGGCTGTATTGGGGGACTGGTGTAGGGTGAAGAAAGCAAAGCTCTCCACATGCTGCTGCTGTGGTTCACTTAAACTCGTATCTGACAGGGGGTTCAACAGTGTCCTGGAGAGAAAGCTTATGGCTCTTTCACTCAGCTTTCAAGGCTCCCCAAGGCCTGAGACATGTGGTTTGTCTTCCCGGCTGATTCTCTGTTTTATCTATATCCTTGACCTTTGCGTATGCTCTTCCCTCTGCCAGGGTCACTTTCCCTTTCACATGGCTGGCTCCTACTTACCCTTCAAAACTGGCCATAGTTCTGGCCAAGTGGCTCAGTTGGTTAAGAGTTGGCTTAAGAGCATGAGCTCTGAGCAACAGGGCAGCCAGTTCGATTCCCACATGGGCCAGTGATGCTGTGCCCGAGCTGAGCTGCCAACAGGTGTCAGGATGGCTCAGCTGGTGTAACAACAGGATTGCCTGTTCAGTGGTGGGCTATGCCCACCCCAAACTAAGACTAAACTCTGCATCTTGAGCTGAGCTGCCACCCGGATGGCTCAGTGGATAGGGCATGCACTTTTTTTTTTTTAAGATTTCATTGGGGAATTGGGGGAGGGGAACAGCGCTGGGGAATCGGGGAAGGGGAACAGACAAGTTGCTGTCCTTTTGTTCTTCCACCTAGTTGTGGAGGACATTGCTTCACTGGCCCATGTTGGTATCGTCATTGCGCTCTTCCTGGGTGAGGCAGATGGGTCGCTGGCCTCTGGACAGCCACTCACAGTGGCTCTTGGCAGCTCACACTGGCTGCCAGCTGCTCACGCTGGCTGCCGGCCACTCACTGTAGCCTATGGCAGCCCACTGCAGCAGGGGCTGCAGCTATGCCGTCGTCTGAGACTCAGCAGCCCAGCTCCAGCTGGCTGTTGTTCACCATCTTAGCTGTAGAGCGCAGAGTCACTGGCCCTCATATGTGGGATCCAAACCAGGGCTGCTGGTGTCCTAAGCCAGCTCTTAACCAACGCACCACTGAGCCGGCCCACTTTTTTTTAAAAACATCTATTGGGGTAGTGTTTCTTTCCAGGAACCATCAGCTCCAAATCAAGTAGTTGTTTCAATCTAGCTGTGGAGGGCGCAACTCAGTGGCCCGTGTGGGGATCAAACTGGCAACCTTATTGTTATGAACACTGAGCTCTAATTGACTGAGCTAATCAACCACCCCCAAGGCATGCGCTCTTAACAACAAGGCTGCTTGGTTCGACTCCCGCATGGGATGGTGGCTATGCCCACCCGCAACTAAGATTGAACACAGCACCTTGAGTTTAGAGGCCACAAGCTGACGATGGGAAGCCAGATGGCAACCGGCACCCTCCACAACGAATATTGAAGAACAACAAATTGGCTGGTCCCCTCCCCCAATTCCCCAATAAAATCTTTTTTTTTTTTAAGACAAAAAACTGGTCATAGTTGTCTCTTCCAGGAAGCTTTCTTGACTCACTTCCTCCTATAGGCTATTATGGATCTCCCTTCAAGCTCTCCCCCACCCCTGATCCATCACGTCTTCCCCACTGGACTAGAAGCACTATTAAGGCAGAGACCGTTATATCTTAGCCCAAGCAGGTGGTGGATGGTGGGGCCTGAAGATGGGTGGGCTGGGGGCACCACGTCAACCAGCAGAGCTTCCCTCTGTTCCTGTAGGTGCCCAGGGGCAGGAGTTTCTGCTGCGTGTGGAGCCCCAGTATCCAGTGGTGCCTGCCAGAGGATCCCTCTTGGTAAACTGCAGTACAGATTGCCCCCATCCTGAACTCATTACCCTGGAGACATCCCTACTGAAGGAGACAGTGAGCAATGGCGTTGGCTGGGTAGCCTTCCAGCTCAGCAATGTGACTAGTGATAGCAAGATCCTCTGCTCCAGCTTCTGCAATGGCTTCCAGATGACAGGCTCCTTCAATATTACAGTGTACCGTGAGTAGATGTGCCTGGAGGTGGCCTGGCCTCAGGCAGTGGTGGGGGTTGATGGGCAATGGCCCTGTGTTTGCAGGAATAGACCAGGCTCTCTCTGACCCAGAGCTTGTACCTGAAGTCTGTGTGTGTGTCAAAGAGACAGATGCATCTTAACCACATGCCAGGACAGCAGTGTGAAATCTATTTATTTAGATCCCAGCAAACATTTAAAAACTGAGGGCTGGCCGAGTGGTGTGGTGGTTAAATGCTGGCTTGGGAAGCCAGTGGCCCCGGTTGGGGTCCCACATATGAGGGCCAGTGACACTGCCCTCACACACACACACACAAAAAGTATAAAAAGGTATAAATGTAAAATCTCCATTTATCTAGTGCTGCTGCCAGTGGCCAGTTTTAAGTGTTGATACCCACACTTAGGTGCTCATTCAATCCTTAAAAAAGCCCCAGGGCAGGAGGTGGAGTGGGGTGTATGGGGGTGCATTTATGAGCTTCATTTCACAGCTAAGGAAATTGAGGCTTAGTGGGGTACAGTTGTTTGCCAGAGTTCATAGCCCTTGAGCAGAGAGGCTGGCAGTCTGGCTCCTAAGTCCCTGTTCATAACAGGTGACATCTTCCTCCCCTGACTGTGCATCCCCCTGGTACCAGTTTCTTATGCATCCTTCCAAGAGTTTCTTGCATTTAAAAGAATACAACAGGGCCGGCCTAGTGGCGCGGTGGTTAAGCACTGGCTTGGAACGCCAGCAGCCCTGGTTTGGGTCCCACATATGAGGGCCAGTGACACTGCCCTTAAAAAAAATAAAACAAACAAAAAAACACAACATAAAACAAAATACAATAGAGCAGAGAACATCACTCAAGGTGCCTACCGTTTTGTGAAGCCTCACAGATAAGTGTACGTATGTAACCATGTATGCTCCTGTGTGGGTACCAGTGTCTACATGCACCTGTGTATCTACGTGTCTGTGAGTATATACGTTACTGTGTGCATCTGTGTCTGTGGGCAGCTATGTCTGTGTGTTTCTATGTGTGTATCGTTTGTATGTCTATGTGTTTCTCCGTGTGGAACTGTGTCAGTATCTGTGCCCGTGTTGCAGATGTGTGTGAGAACATGTGTGTCTGTGTGTGGATATGTGTGTCTATGTATACATCTTTGTATCTGTAGTTCTGTGTAATGTGTACATCTGTGTGCGTGTATCTATCTGTGTGCCCTCACTCTGTGTGTCTGTAAGGTGCCTCTGTCAAGTGCTCCTACATAGCACTGTTGGTCACAGCTCATGAGATCTCACTGTGCTCATCTTTTCCCAACACTGTGTCACATTGGGTAACTTGAAATCAGCCATAGTGGGAATATTTACACCACAGAATTTGGCCAATGCTCCCTGTCAGGGCTCCCCCACCTCTTAGAGCAAAAGCATTACCAGCAGTTGCCAGCATACCACTACCCCTAACCAGCGGTGCCCAAGGTTAAGATGGAGGCCTCCTTGTTAAATATTCTAAAATTATAAATAATAAGATATTAAATATTTTTCAGAACAGCCAGTCCATGGGCCTCTATGTGACAACTTGAGATCCAGGCTTGAGTTGTTGAGGGTGAGAGTGGTCAAGGTCCGAGTGCCTGTGAGGGGCACTGCAGCTGCAGCTGGGAGAGGACCCAGCCAAGGAGTGTTGGGTCCCCCATGACTATGCCAGAGCACCTTGAGAGGCTGCCGTAGGCAGGTAGACCATAAGATCCATGGGACTGATTAGGGAGGGCTAGATCAAGCTCTGGGAGAGGGCAAGGACAGAGTCCAGGCCAGAAACTGGGAGGAGGGTTAGAGACGTCCCTAGATGTGACATCAAGGAGGCTTGTAGATACATGAGTCTCGAGTTTGGGAGACCCACATTTTAGCCCAGGTTCTGCCCATTCCTTGCTGTGCATCCTTGGGCAGATCACCTTTCTGAGCCTTAGTTTCTCCATCTGTGAAAGGGAATAATAGAGGAAATTTTTACTGTTGCTATGTGAATGAAGGTGGATTACTAAATAACATCTGGAAAGTCTATCACTTCTTGACCTTTTGGCTAAGATCAAGTATGAAAAGTCTAAGGAAAGCTCCCAATAAACAGGAACTTTATAATTACTATTAACATCATAAGTGGTCATAAACGTTAGTCCCCTTCCTTTTTTTCTATTTTTTTCCCCCTTAATTGTGAGGTCCTTGGGGACAACAAATCTTATTTTTATTTTAGTGCCTGGCAAGGCATTTGACAAAACAGGAAATAATAATCGTGATGCTAATGACAATAGCCAACACTTCCACTAGCACATTTCTAAGCTTCTCCAAGTTCACAGTTCTGCACTGGGCCCCCCTCAGCTCCTCTCTACTCCCTGGGGTGAGGATTGCAGGGCTGGTAAATTCTGTTCTCCCCTTCCTCCCCCACAGGGTTTCCAGAGCGTGTGGAGCTGGCACCCCTGTCCCCCTGGCAGCCTGTGGGCAAAAACCTCACCTTGTGCTGCTGGGTGGCAGGCGGGGCACCCCGGACACACCTCTCCGTGTTGCTGCTCCATGGAGAGGAAGAGTTGAGCCGGCATCAGGCAGTTGGAGAGCCTGCAGAGGTCACCACCACGGTGCTGGCTGGCAGAGATAATCATGGTGCCAATTTCTCTTGCCGCGCCGAACTGGACCTGCGGCCCCAAGGGCTGGGACTGTTTCAGAACAGCTCTGTCCCCTGGCAGCTCCAAACCTTTGGTGAGGGAAGGGACTGCAGTCGGTGGGTGATGGGCTGAGCCAAAGTAGGGGTGCCTGGGCCGCAGGGCTCCAGAGAACACGATGGCCTGGACCTCAAGGGCTTCTGAGCAGGGTGGCCTGAGATGGGAGGCCCCAGCTGGCCACTAGAACTTTTGAAAAGTATGTGCAGGTGTGTCCTGGGAAGAGGGTGATACAGGCCAAAAGGTATCCTGGGAAAGGACGCTGGTGGGGCGTATGAATCTGTCACAGGGAAAGGGGCATCCAGGGCTGTGTGAGCATCCCGCTCATGTCTACCTTTCTCCCCAGTCCTGCCTGTGACCTCCCCACACCTCACTGTCACTCGGTTCTTGGAGGTGGGAACGTCCTGGCCCCTGGTCTGTACCTTGGACAAGCTATTCCCAGCCTCAGAGGCCCAGGTCCAACTGGCGCTGGGGAACCGGACGCTGAATACCTCAGTCTCGAGCCAAGGGGACACAATCACAGCCACAGCCACAGCCAGCGCAGAGCAGGAGGGCGCCACGGAGATTGTCTGCAAAGTGATCCTAGGGGGCGAGAGCCGGGAGACCCGAAAGAACTTGACCATCTACAGTAAGTGGGGACAGGGCCAAAACAGCTGAAGAGATGAGGCAAGGGGAAGTGGCATATGGGAAACAGGAAAAGTGGGGCCTTAGCCGCCAGAGTGGGAGGAGTTGCAGCGTGGGCGGGACCTAAGTAACCCAAAGAGTGTATTGTAGCCTGAGCGCCCCAAGTTTGGTGGGGCGGGGGAAGGCGGGGTGCGGTTCGCACAGTAGCCGAAAGGTATGGCCTGGATACCGCGAGGGGGGGATAAGATGTGGGTGGAGGGCGGGGCTTGACCGATATGAGGGGCGTGGTCAGCAAACTTATGGGCAAAATCCCTCCTTTAGGCTTCTGGGGGCCCACAATGAACCTGAGTGAGTCCACTGTCCCTGAGGGGGCCACAGTGAATGTGACTTGCGCGGCCGGGCCCCGAGTCCAGCTCACACTGGATGGAGTTCCGGCAGTGGCCCCGGGGCAGCTCGCCCAGCTTCAGATAAACGCCACTGAGAGGGACGACAGGCGCAGCTTTTTCTGCAATGCCACCCTCGAGGTCGATGGGCTAATCTTGCACAGGAATAGGAGCGTCCAGCTACGTGTCCTGTGTGAGTAGGTCACTCTGACCTCTAATTCCTTCTTCCCCCGGCTTGGGAAGACTTGATTCTCCCTTGCCCCTTTGTGCCTCGGGTATGTCTGATCATTTGACGGTTCCACAGACGGTCCCAAGACTGACCCAGACAAATGTCCTCAGCATTTGACGTGGAAGGATAGGACGATCCGTATCCTGCAGTGCCAGGCCCGAGGCAACCCGGACCCGCAAATACAGTGTTTGCAGGAAAGCTCTGGGTTCCAGGTGCCCGTCGGGATCCCATTCCGCGTCAGATTAAACTACAGTGGGACTTACTGCTGCCGGGCGGCCAATTCACAGGGCACGCACACTTTGACAGTGGTGATGAACGTTCAGGGTGAGCGAGGTGGGGCTGCGGGTCTAGACCGGCAAACCTAGGAGGGACCAAGGTGCGAATATTTACTCCTTGCTTATTTGCACAGATCGGAACCCCCTTGTCGTCACCATCGTCATGGCGGTGTTAGTGATCCTGGGCCTTGTGACTGTCACCGCAGCCTCACTATACATCTTTGGGGTGCGGAAGCGTAATGACGTCTACCGTGTGAATCAGGGGGGCACCTGGTTGCCCCTCACGTCTAAACAGCCCAACGAGGTGCTGAGGGAGGAGCCATCCTGAACCTCGCGCTACCAGGGGACTGGGCCAAAGACCGGGATTTGGCTGTATCCCCTAGTTCCGAAACAATAAAGCCCTCAAAATCCGGAGTCTGTGGCTTGATTCTACCTGCGTTGAGGGGCCCTCCCACAGCGATACGCATCCATTGAGTGATAACTCGGCGGGAGAAAGGGGCGGAGGCTGTGGCGCCCAAAAAGGACTTGAACTCTGAAAGGTGGCTGGGTCTTAGCCAATGGGCTGAGGGAATCCAGAAGGAGGCGGGGGTCCTCCGGGCCAATAGGTGGACGCGCCCTCGTTGCCGCTCTATGCCGCTCCGCCCCGGCTCGCTGGTCCCAGAAGGCGTCGGGTTTCCCAAGATGGCGGCCGACGTGTCCGTTACTCACCGGCCCCCGCTGAGCCCGGAGGCTGCGGCCGAGGTTGAAGTCGACGATGCCGCGGAGCGCCGGGCGCCCGAAGAAGAACTGCCGCAGCTAGATCCAGAGGAGATAAGGAAACGCCTGGAACACACAGAGCGCCAGTTCCGTAACCGCCGCAAGATCCTGATCCGGGGCCTCCCGGGGGACGTGACCAACCAGGTATGGGGGGGCGGTGTGGGAGCGTGGCGGGGAAATACCACCGTACGCGTGCGCGGGGGGAACCGAGCAACACCAACGCTGGCGTTCACAGGGAGGACGCGTCGGCGGGAGAGTCCAAGCGCGGGATCCACGCGAGGTTGGGAGAGACCAAAAGCAGTTTGTGGGGGGAGGGGATGGAGGGAGAAACCAACTTTGGACTGAGGGCGGATGTTGCTAGGGGCGACCACAGGCTTGGACAAGACCAAGTAATTGAAGTGGGCGGGGAATGGAAGGAGGCGGGCAGCTTTGGTCAAGTTGGGGGATTGTGAATGGGCAACTAGACTGGGAGTGTGGAAATAGGGACGCCGGTTGCTCTCTGCTCTGATTGCGTTTTTCCTCATTCCCCTCTACCTGAGGTGGCGGGACCTCATAGCCAGCAGTTTCAGAATTGGCTAGAGTATGCCTTTCCTTAGTACGCGTTTATTGACATCTCTTAGAAATAGATCTGGAAGCTGTAACTGTTTCTGGGGTCTTTCTTCCCCCAAAGCCCCTGTATTAATTTGGAAAAATGGCGTCTTCTGCCACCAGCCCACAAACCTGAAGGAAAAGAGGGGTCAGTGTTCTGTGGAGCCTCCCCTTGGCTTATCTGGCCAGGGGTGCCCTTCTCTTGGGACCTATGTAGCACAGGGCTTTCTAGTGCTCTTTGGACCCTGGAAGATTGCATCTGGTCTGCCCTGCCCTGCATGGTGTAATGGATTCTTTCTTCCTGTTGCTGAGAATTCCTGCTCTCTGGCCCACCAGCATATCTGTTACTGGCTCACCTTGCCTGTAGGTGGACACATGGCTAGTGGGGCCCCCAGAGTGTTGGGACAAGCATGACTTGGGATCAGACCTGGTGCTACTAAGCATGGTCTGGATTGTTTCTAGAGCTGGCCCTCCTCCTAGTACCTGCCGTCTCTCAGCTGGGAACATGCAGTCTCTCCTGCAAGATGCACAGTATGTTTGGCACAAGCAAGCCCAGAGCCTCGCCTCTGCAGCTGGCTTGCAAGAAGGTGACCCTGTCAGCAGGAGGGAATTGGGAGGCACATGAAGCCACAAAATGTGGGATTAAAGTACACAAGGTCCCCAGTCAAGTACCTCTGGGTGGCATTCCTGCTGTTGCCCTGACCAACCCCATGACCTTCAACAAGTTTTTTCACTTCTCTGAGTCTCGGTTTCCTCATCTATAAAATGAGTTTGTTAATAACCTAACTTGTGACGTTGTTGCAAAGAGCCAGTCTTGCCAACTGAGGGTCAGAAGTGTTAAACGACTACTCTGACAGAGCTGGGACTTGAACTCAGACCTACCTGGCTTTCTAAGAGTGTGTTGTGTTGGTTAAGAGCAGGAGGTCCGCAGTTAGATTCTGAATCCCAGCACTGCCAGGTATGGCCACAGTGGCCTTGGCAAGTAACTGCTCTGAGCTTCAGTTTCCTCCTTTGTAAAATGGGGGATGTAATGGATCTACCTACATAGCTGGTCCACGTGAAGGTGGCACTGGATTGCTCTCTTAAGCCCCTGATGACTCCCTATCCTTTGGCTTCTGTCTCCGCAGGAAGTGCACGACCTGCTCAGCGACTATGAGCTCAAGTACTGTTTTGTGGACAAATACAAAGGGACAGGTTTGTGGGGTTGTGGGGTGGGCTAGCGGCAAGGGGTGACAGTCCTGAAGCCAGGATAATTCTGGCCCAGCGTCTCCTCTCCTGAATTTTTGGGCCCAACGTTGGCCCATAGGCCAGCACAGGACAGACAGTTGGCCCAATCTGTCCCTCATCCTGGGTGCCCATCATGGGGCAGCCTCGATGTTCCTCCTCCAGGCTGCTCAGCCAAATACCTGAGCACTGGGTTCCCATGCTTCCCATGATATCCCTTCCAGAAAGCCAGTCACCCAGGCCTGTCTGGTCTTCTTCAAGCTCTCCAGAACAATTGGTGCCCCTCCATCTCTGCCAAAATGGCCTCTCTGGCCTTTCTGCCTCCATGATTTCATGCCCCTGTTTGCCCCTCCCCCAGGCAGCCAGGGCAATCAAATCTGATCAATCTGATTGCAAATCTGGTCAAACCTAATCCTAACCCTGATCATTTTTCTCACTCCTCAAAAGCCATCTATGGCTCCTCCTGACTATCTTACAAGGATGTGCCCCAGCCTTGCCACCTCCTCAGGTACCCATAAGCTTCCAGGATGTTCCCTCTGCCACTGTTCTTAGCTGTCTCCTTTTCCATCCAGGTGGCAGCAGGTAGCTCTTTACAATGCCCTCAGTGCCCTCTCCCCATCATAGCATTGGCCACCCTGGGCCGTCATTGCTAGCTCACTCACCTGCCTCCTGCACTCAGTGGTCAGCTTCGTAAGAATGGAGACAGGTCTTGTCAGCCTTGGCCGCCCCCCACTCTGGTGTGGGAGGCCCTTGGTGGGTGTCTTTGCCCTCCAGGCATTGTGGCTGGGTGTTCAGCCTCCCAGGGCCTTTGCTTATAATCTGCAACATGGATGAGAAGGAGGTGAGGACGGGTGACCCCTGGAGACCTACCTGGCGGCCTAAGGTAGTGGTTAAGCTCTTGGGCCCTGGAGGCAAATGGGCCTGGGTTTGAGCTGGTCTGTCCTCACTGTCTGGCCATATGCAAGTGATTCACCCTTCCTGAGCCTCAGTTTTCTCACCAGCAAATTGGGCATCACCTGCTTGGGTTGGCCATAAGGCCAACCACATTAAGATACCTAAAAAAGGCTGGGAGTGCCCGGCACCTAGTAGGTGCTTAGTAAATATTGGCAGGAGGCAATGAGTCAACTGTTTACTGAGCACCTTGTATGTATATGTGTCAGGTATTGAGGATCCAGAGGTTAAGAGACTTTCATTCATACCATTTTTTCAATAAATACTTATTGAATGCCAATATGTGCTGGGGCCATGAGGACACAACTGTGAACCAGAGACAGTCTGGGGAGACAGTCTTAGTCTGGGGAGGGGGATGTTATTCAAACAACTGCAGACATGAAGGTGAAGTGGTCATGGGACCAAAAGCTACAGAGAGCTGGGCAGTGAAACAGGAGCAGTCAGGCTAGGCTTTGTGAGAACAAAGTGGTTTTCGTCAGATTAAAGGGTGGGTCGGGGTTAACCGAGTGAAGGAGCGAGGGGAGGTCAGTATTCCAGGATCAGGGAAAAGCAGGTGCAAAGGCCTGAGGGGCTGTGTCCTGAAGGCGTGACCAGCATGGTCCAGGAAGTAGCAATAGGAGATGGGAGAGGAGGTCAACAAGGCCACTGGGCCAGACCACAAAGGCTCCCCTGGTCCCTGCAGTGAGAAGTCCCTGGGCAAGGGCTTAAAACAATCTGATTCTCATTTTGAAAAGATCCCTGTCATGGGTAGACAGCAAGCCAGGAATGGCAACAGGACCAAGGCTGAGGCAGGGGCTGGGATATGAGGTGTTAGTGACCTAGAAAGGCAGTGAGGAAGGGGTGAAGAACAGGGCTCTGGAGCCTGCCTGCCTGGATTCAAGTCTAGGTTTCTTCCCTTGAGCAGAGGGGTGCTGCCTTAGACCCATTTCCTTGCTGACACTATGGTGGTTATGATGAGTAAGTTATCCTCATTTGACAGATGGGGAAACTGTGACCCCAAAACCACTCGGGCTAGAGTTGCAACACTGGCTCCAGTGACCATATGCTTAACCACTGCCCTATGTGTCCCCCATGTTATGCATGTAGTTCCTATGTGTCACCAAGCCAGGTGCACAGTAGGTGAGAGGGCAGGTGAGCTCATGAGTAGCAGAATGCTACTGTGGGTTGCGAGCAGGGGTAGAATAAGGATAGGGAACAGGTCTCCTGGAGGTAGGAGACACCTGTGCAAGGCTGGCAACTATCCAATTGGCTGGGGCCTGAGATGTCCTGGTTGGTCAATATTCCAAGGTCATGTGGTTTAGATGGAGGTGGGGGTGGGCGGCAGTGGGGTGGAAGGGTGGTCCTCAGGGCCCTCACTGACCCACACCCTGTCCTGCTGCAGCCTTCGTGACCCTGCTGAATGGGGAGCAGGCCGAGGCTGCCATCAGCACCTTTCACCAGAGCTGCCTGCGGGAGCGGGAGCTGTCAGTGCAGCTGCAGCCCACAGACTCCCTGCTCTGTGTGGCCAACCTGCCCCCCAGCCTCACACAGCAGCAGTTTGAGGAGCTGGTGCGACCCTTTGGCAGCCTGGAGCGCTGCTTCCTGGTCTACAGCGAGCGCACTGGCCACTCCAAGGGCTATGGCTTCGCTGAGTACATGAAGAAGGACTCAGCTGCCCGCGCCAAGTCAGACCTGCTGGGCAAGCCGCTGGGCCAACGCACCCTCTATGTGCACTGGACAGATGCAGGGCAGCTGACGCCCGCCCTGCTCCACTCCCGCTGCCTCTGTGTTGACCGTCTGCCGCCCGGCTTCAGCGATGTGGATACCTTGCGCCAGGCACTGTCGGCTGTCCACATACCAACTTTCTGCCAGGTGAGCCTGTGCCTGGAGTGGGGCCCTGGGAGCAGATACCAGGCCCAGAGGTCCTTTGAAGTCACCTGCCTTCTCTACTCTCCTTGGTCCCTTTTCAGTAAAGCTGTGACAACACCACTTTGAATGGGGTTCTTGTTAGAGAGGCCATATGGTACAGTGGGTTACAGCTCAGATAGGAGCCAGGTGACCGGTTCAAATCCCCGTGCTCCCTCTAGCGACTGGCCTAATCTTGATGGCCTTGGTCATCCCCTATGAAGTGCAGGCGAGGCTGCCTTTGTAAAAGCTGGGTGCGAGGCTTATGCACCCCTCATCCACTTTCACTCCTGCACTCTTCAGATGTTTGTTGAACATCTACTGGGTCCCAGGCCCAGCTTTGAGGAGGCTGCTCTGGAGAAACCCATGGTCTGTTTAAGCCTTGAGGTCAGGAAGCATACTTGACCAGGTCTCAGCCCTGCTCTGCGACTAGGTCACTTGCTGTCTCAGTTTCCCTCATAAGAAGCAATTTGATACTCACGAGTTGGTTTACAAAATAATTCCTGGTTCATTCAAGTTACATGTTAGGCACTTCCATATGTGTGCCCAGCCCCATGGCAGGCACAGTGGGGTGAGACTAGGCCAAGCCCAGCCCTCGAAGAGTCTCAAATAGATGGTCTTGCCAGTTGATCCCCAAGGCGCGTTCCTTCAGCACACACTGGGTTCTGAACACATTGCAATCCCTTCATCCTGTAACAGCCCGGAGAGACAGGTATTATCCCCATTTTCAGGTGGGGACACTGAGGCACAAAGGGGTCAAGTGACCTGTCCTGGGTCATACAATCGGTGTGGCAGAGCCAGGATTGGAACCCTAGGCTGGCTCCAAAGCCACAGGCCAGCCTGGAGGAGGCTCACACCCCAGCTTGGCCTTGGGTGGGGCCCGCTCCTGTTGTGTACATGGTGTTAGGGCCTAGGGAATCAGGCTTCTGTAGTACCCCTCCCCTTTCTCCCTCAGCATTCTTTCATGCTCTTGCACCTACTTCATGCACCAGGCCCTGGGTGGGGCTCAGGACACAGATGAATTAGCTTGGCGCACACATCCTCTTGTGGCTGAGGATGGCAAGGCCATGATCAACTAAAAGTTCCCTCTCTGAGCCTCAGTTTCCCCATCTGGAAATGGAGTTAGCAGTGCTTTGTGATTAGGTTATTGTTAACAGCTGGCTGTTCATTCCTCCACTTAAGTTAGGTGTCCTAGTTGAATGGAGGCCGAGTTCCAAAGTCAGGCAGGTTGACATTTGAGCCTCAGTTTCCCTACTTAGGAGCCATGTGGTCTTGGCTGCCCTTTTCACTGGTTAAATGGGTGTGATTATGAGAAGGTATTCATCTGGGCCTTGATATGGGATCTGGCCAGAGGTGGGCTGATGGCTAGAGCCTACCCTGCCTGGGCACTCAGAGCAGGTGCTGGGCCCTGGCCAACAGTGTCCCCGAGCTGCTCTGCCTGGAATGAAACCCTTCCCTTCCCCTGCTGAGTATCTTATTGAATCCCCACAACCACCCTGCTTGATGGGTAGATGCTGGCCCATCTTACATATGAGGAAACTGAGGGCCAAGGACGGGCATATATAGGGACCTGCCCAGGCCAGCCAGCCACTTAGGTGTAGGCTGGGAGTTAAGGTCTGGCAGCTGACTCTGGGGCCTGTGCCCTTAACTGGGTGCCCCTGCCTACCAAGACGGCCGGATGCCAAGCCGGGAGTTTGCTGTCTTTTGCGGGGGAGGTTGCACCTTTATTTTCAACATAATCAATATGAGACTGCCAAGGAGATCCCATAACAACCCACTTGAGTGCACTTAGACATTTATTTACAGGCCAATTTACATATCATAGTTGCTTTATTTCATTACAAAGTTGCCTAAAAATACTTGAATGCTATAGACATATATAAAGCAGGTTTCACAAGACCTTGTGTGTTACAAAAAGCCTTTTCTGTTTGTTTAGTTTTCTGAATGGGCAGTCCAATCCCTTTTCGAAATTCATGATCCATAGTAAAGGCTCGCTTGTGGCCCCGAAGCACTTTTTTCTGCAGCCCCTGCTCACACCAGTTTGTTGTATCCTTCAAGTAAGATTTTATTATGCATTTCCAACAAATTCATATATATATATATTTTGTTGTTTTTGTTTTTGTTTTTTTGAGGGCAGTGTCACTGGCCCTCACATGTGGGACCCAAACCGGGGCCACTGGCTTTCCAGGCCAGCGCTTAACCACCACGCCACTTGGCCGGCCCTCATATATATGTTCTTGCATTCCTCTTTTCTTGACCCAATTAATGCCATACCTGTGTTGGTTTGGTTTTTCTACTTGCCTTGTTTTGGGCATCTTTCCCTGTTCAGACATGAGAGCTTTTTTGTTCTTTTTGTGGCTGCACCGTATTCCATTTTATGGACTCTGTGCTACTCCCTACCAGTGGACATTGCGTCAGTCTCAAACCAGACCACAGCTGTCCATACATCACTTGGAACTAAGAGGAATGGCATTGGTTCTCAGGACAGCCATTGTCATTCCAAGGTGGCCAGTCCCGTTAAGGGTGTCAGCCTCCTTTTGTTTGATTCCAGCTCTAGCTCTATGAGCTGGGCAAGGGACTGCCCCTCTCTGAACCTCAGTGTCCTTATCTGCAAAGTGGGCATGCTAACGGTGCCTGCATCTGGACTCAGTGAAGGGCCCAGCTGAGTGTTTTCACAGTATCTGTGTGCCCTGGGACAGTCCCCACCCACAATTCCAGCACCTACAGTGCCCTGAAAACCAAGAGGTCTTTTTGGGGTGGTCGACTTGCCTGGCAGCAAAGAACTGATGTGGGCCGTCTGTGACCTTTCTCTTTGTATCTTGCTGCAGAGCTATTTGTGTGTTTGATTTTCAGGGAGTCCCAGAGCCCACTGAGGGCAATGGATATGTAATAAATAGTATGTATGGCATTCTTCCTTTCTTATCTCAAAAAATTCTCAGTCCTGGAACACATCTGGCCCCAGGGTCTGTAAGAGAAGCTTTGGACTGGAAGTACCGAATGGCTGCTGTCAGGGCAGGTGGAGAGGCCTCCCTGGCCTGCCTGTGGCCACACCTCTGTTCCCACACCTCTGTTCCTATGGCTCACTGGCTCTGCAACCTTTCACCACCAGCCTCCAACCTGAGCTCAGGCTGTGTGCCTCGCCTCCAGGCTGTGGGTCGTCCCAGCCCAGCTGCAGTGCCCTCCACCTGAGGCTCCTGATGTGTTGGCCTCCAAAGCCACCCACCTCTTTTCCAGCCAGCCCCATATCCCACCTCTGCAACCTGAGCTTGCCACGCCCATCTTGGGGCCTTCTCTTTGTTTGGGAAGTCCCAAAGTGGTGTTGGCAAGAGGCCCAAGGGAGTTGACCCCGTGAGGTGGATCCCAGTTCCGCCCTCCCACTTGCTGTATGACCTTAAATATGATGACCTCTCAGCCTCAGTTGCCCCCTCTGAAAAATGGGTAGGATGCAGCTTTCCAGGGGCATTGCGAAGATTCAGTGAGCTAATGTAGGAGTGGGGATCAGAACAGTATTTGGTCCAGTATCTACCCTCTCTGGGGGGTCGCTGTCACAATCAGGATCTGAGTCTGTTCACTGTTCTCATTCTGTATGAGAGTGATCACTGCCCCCTGGGCTCTCACATCTGCATCCCCTCCCTCCAGCTGGCGTACGGTCAGGACGGGCAGCTGAAGGGCTTCGCTGTGCTAGAGTACGAGACAGCTGAGATGGCCGAAGAGGCACAGAGGCGGGCAGATGGCCTGGCCCTGGGGGGCAGCCACCTGCGTGTCTCCTTCTGTGCCCCAGGGCCCCCTGGTCGTAGCATGCTGGCTGCACTCATCGCCGCCCAGGCCACGGTGAGTGTTTGCCTGTGGTGGGGTGGGGATGGGGGAGCAGGGGGTCAGGCCTTCAAGAAATCAGGGTCCCTGGTGGGCACCAGCTGGACTCTGGGGTTGACAGGGAGCGACAAGGCCCCACCTCGATGGCCATGCAGGGCTCTGAAATGTACCTTCTGTTTCCTCAGGCCCTCAATCGGGGCAAAGGGCTCCTGCCTGAACCCAACATCCTGCAGCTGCTCAACAACCTGGGGCCCTCTGCTTCTCTACAACTGTTGCTCAATCCCCTGCTCCACAGCAATGCGGGGGGCAAGCAGGGTAAGCTGGGTCAGGTGGGTGGTGGGCAGGGTCCCCAGCCTCTCAGAACTGGGCACCTCCCCCGGACTGTGTTCCCATCTGACCTCCCAGTGATACAAGCCCCATGAGCAGGGGCTGGATGAGTAGAGGTCACCTGCGAGGGGTTGCAGGTGGGAGCATTGCAGCCTGCAAAGAGGGAGGGTGGTGGAAAGAGGGGCTGTCCTTCCCCAGAGCAGACTTTCCCTTCCTGGGTCTTCCCTTTGGGCAAGTCATTTGCCTTCTCCAAGCTTCAGGCCCAGGACTGTTTAATGGGGTAGAGGGGCTTCTATCCAGGGACCACCACCCATTTCCCGGTCTCCCCCCAGGTCTCCTGGGTGCCCCCCCGGCCATGCCACTGCTCACTGGGCCTGCCCTGTCCACGGCTCTACTGCAGCTGGCCCTGCAGACCCAGGGTCAGAAGGTAACACAAAGCGGTGGTCCCGGGCTCCCTCCTCGCCTACACGTGCTCGCAAAGCCCCTTTCGGTTTCAGACACCACTCGCACCTGCCAATGGCCCGCCCTCACTGGGGTTGTGGGCTGTCTGGCTGTGTCCCTGGGGCTCAGTACAGGTCTGGCCTGTCACAGGTGCTCAGGATTCAGGAAGTGACTCATTCTGGGGAAGAAAGTCCCACAGGGGAGTAGAGTGGCTTCTCACCCCCACCCCTGCAGCACACATACACAGAGACATACAAAAATAAACATAGACACACACACAAATAGAGACACAGACACCCCACCACCATCAGTGCAAACACACGGAGACATGCATACACACATAAAATAGCCCAACAGAGACACAAAAATAGGATGCGTGCACACACACACATGCTGCCCTGCCTGGTTTGATTCACTGGGCCAAGTTAGTGACATGCATCTGTCTGATGATATCTGACAGAATGGAGGTTGTGAATTTTTACCGTTATGTGACTAAGAGTGACTATGCTTCTGTGGTAATCAGCAAGGGGGCTGGTGTGGGATGGTGGGTACCTAAGGACTGTCACTGTATGTCTGATGGTGACTGACAGTGTGGGGGTGACAGGCTCTGATACACTGAGTGTATGGGCAGTGTTCCCTGGGTCTCCCCAAGGCCTTGGGTTCGCCCTGGCATGCAGGAGGCCCTTGGTTACCATTGGCTGGCCAAATGGGTGATAGCCGGGGTGTTGCAGACACTGGGGGACACTGCATGTCTGCATGTGATCAGCCGTGGGGCTGGAGTCTGGGTGTGCTGGGAGTTGTGACTGCTGAGACCTTGGGTGACATCTGTCTACTGCCCAGGCCACACTGCCCTCATCTCCAGCTGACTGTGCTCTGTCCCCAGAAGCCTGGGATCCTGGGAGATTCTCCCCTGGGCACCCTCCAGCCTGGGGCCCAGGCAGCTAACCCCCTCCTTGGGGAGCTATCTGCAGGTAACACAGACCCTGCCCCCTCATTATCCCTGTGGGTCCATCCTGCTTCCCCTTTCCTCACTGGCTGTGGTGTATTTCCAGCTGTGTGGCCTTGGGCAAGTCACCTAACCTCTCTGGGTCTGAGTGTCCTCATCTGTCAGTTGGGTGCCCACTTCCTAGCACGTTCATGAGTATTCTGGAAGCTGATGCACTTAGAGAGCTCTGCTCAATTCCCTGCGCATAGTTGTCCCTTGGCTACTGACCCTGGTCCAAGGAGAGGCTCTAGGACCCTGGGAGGAAAGGTCTTGTATGGCTGGGTTACTGACACCTTCTTTCTCTCTGTAGGGGGGGGCCTGCCCCCAGAGCTGCCACCCCGGCGAGGGAAGCCACCACCCCTGCTGCCGCCACTGCTTGGCCCCTCTGGGAGTGACCGGGAAACCATGGGCCTGGGTCCCTCAGCAGCCCAGCTCACTCCACCCCCTGCCTCTGTGGGGCTCCTAGGCACTGGCCTCAGAGGCCTCCAGAAAGACAGTGGGCCTCTGCCAACACCCGCTGGGGTAAGGCCCCACCCTCACCCAGCATCATTCCAGCCTTCTGCCCTGTGATGTTCCCCCTGCCAGGGGCCTTTGCAAATCCAGCCCTCCCGCCACAGGTCTCACTGCTAGGGGAGCCTCCCAAGGACTTCCGGATTCCCCTGAACCCCTACCTGAACCTACACAGCCTGCTCCCAGCCAGCAACCTGGCGGGTAAGGAGGCCCGGGGCTGGGGAGGCGCTGGGAGAAGCCGCCGCCCAGCTGAGGGTCCCCTGCCTAACCCCCCAGCCCCTGGAGGTGGTGGCAGCAGCAAAGCCTTCCAGCTGAAGTCCCGTTTGCTCAGCCCTCTTACCAGCACCCGCCTGCCCCCCGAACCAGGGCTTTCTGACAGCTATGGCTTCGACTACCCCTCCGTGAGTACCAGCCTGCCCTGTGGTCAGCCCTCCTGAGACCCAGATGCTGTGACCCTTTGTGTCCTGGGAGGAAGTCATTTTCCAAACCAATATTTCTCTAGTTCTGATTGTGCCAAGTCAGGCACTAGTGAGACAGCGAGGAATATGCTACCCTTCTTTCTTGCCTCTGTACCTCAGACCTTGCTTCCTGTCTGTCTTTCCCAAGAGGTCTTAGGCTGCACATCTGCTTCTCCTTGGAGACAGGGCTCAGCCTCCTGTCTGTCTGCCCTTCTCTTCCCTCTCAGATTCTTGTCTCTGTCCATGGGAAACTGCTCCTTCTATGATTCCAACCTCTTCCAGGTCAGATGTTACGGACTGGCCACCCGCAGGCCACCTGTGTTACATTTGGCCCACACTAGATTATAAAACAACTGAAATAAATGCTAAAGCCAACATAAAAATACTACAAGTGTTCACACAACTCAGATGCCAGCTTATCTTGAAAACTGAACACCCAGCCCCACTGGGGCCACATGCCTTCACAGAAGTCATCTCTGTATCTGAAGTGCAGCCACCCCTGGGACAGGGCACTTTCTCATTACCCTACCCTGTATCCTGAGTTGACTCCATGCACTAGAGCTTACCCTGTACTTGTGGGGGAAGACTTCCCTGATTACAGCTGTGCTGGGGAATTCAGCCAGTGGGTGAGGTTGCTGCAGACCCCAACACACTTCTCCCATTTTTATTCAGGACGTGGGACCTCGGCGGCTTTTCTCCCATCCACGGGAGCCAGCCCTTGGGCCTCATGGACCCAGCCGACACAAAGTAAGAGCCATCCTGTCCATCCCACCTCTTGGGTTTATCAGTTAGCTTTTGCTGCATTACAAACAGTCCCACCACTTTGTGGCTTAGAACAGCAAACATCTTATTTGCACCATTCTGTGGGCGGTGGGTGGTTCTCTGCAGTCATCTGGCAGCTCAGCTCGGGCTCAGCAGTCCACAGTGGCCTTAGTTATATATGTAGCAGTCAGTAGGATGGTGAGGGGTCCCTGGCTGGGTCCCTCAGCTGGGATGGTTTATCTGTTCCACATGGTGCTCACCCTCCAGCAGGCCAGCCTGCGCTCATGCACATGGTGGTCCCAGGGTTTCCAGGAGGGAGAAGGGAGGGCAGTCACCTCTGCTTACATCGTCATGTTACTGTGCTATTGGCCAAAGCTAGTCACATGGTAAAGCCCAGAGTCATTTGTGGGGTGGTTTACAAAAGGGAGTAGATGCTGTAATAGTCTGCCTCACTCAGTTGGCCCCCTTTCTGCAGATGTCCCCCCCACCCAGTGCTTTCGGCGAACGGAGTGGTGGGGGCGGTGGGGGATCCCTCTCTCACTGTTACTCTGGCACGCCCACTTCCTACTTCACCAGCGGCCTGCAGGCTGGCCTCAAGCAGAGCCACCTTAATAAGGTGAGGAACCTCCCAACCTAAGTACAGGTTCCCAGAGCCAGCCAGGATGCAAGGGGACCCTGTGATCCTTGTTGCCTAGGCCAAAGCTGGGGTGGCAGCAGGGGTCAGCTTTGCTCAAGGCTGAGCTGAAAATAGGCCATCCTCCCCTCCTGTGTGTCTCGCACCTGGTGCTGCCCAGCCTTCCAGGCCTCCACTCACTTCTCCAACAGATCAGGGGGTGGGTGGAATTATCCCCAGTTGACAGATGGAAAAACTTGAGGCTCAGAGAGGGGAAGTAATCTGTCCCTAGTCTCATGGCTAGTAAACTGCAAAAGCAGGATTTGAACCGAAACCCTTTCCTTTGCTCTGAGGGATGTTTCTTCTCCATCCTATGTCTCTTTTCATTTCTCCCAGGCGGTCAGTTCCTCCCCACTGAGCTCTGGAGAAGGGCTCCTGGGCCTTGGCCCTGGGCCCAACGGCCACAGCCACCTGCTGAAGGTATGGATGGGGGAGGGGACACAGGGCTCGGAAATGGTGGTCCCCTGGTGGTCCCTGACCTGCCGCTCCCTCTTTCTGTCTGCAGACCCCACTGGGTGGCCAGAAACGCAGCTTTGCCCACCTGCTGCCCTCACCGGAGCCCAGCCCAGAAGGCAGCTACGTGGGCCAGCACTCCCAGGGCCTTGGCGGCCACTATGCAGATTCCTACCTGAAGCGCAAGAGGATTTTCTAAGGGTCCAGTGCCAGAGATGCTCCAGAGCCTGCACCAAATCGCTTTTGGGTTTTCTGGTGTTTTTGTGTTTTTTCTTTTTTCTTTTTTTTTTTTCCTGGTAATAGAAAAATCTCTGAAAGACTTTGCTGACTGACCAAGCCAGAGCCTCAGGAGCCTAAGGAGTATGGAGGAGTCTGGGGGCCACTCTGCATCTCTGGCCTGCTCTCGGCATGGAAACCCTGCAGCCTTAAGAGGGAGAGAGCTGGCCAGGGCCCCTCTCTCCCCTTCCCTGTGTTCACCTACATCTGCTTCTCTGGGAGTCCTCTTCTGCCTCATCACTCCTATATCTTGGCCTTTTGAGTGCCTTGGGAGGTTTCCCTGACCTCCCGTGAGGATCAGAGACTGTCTCCCTTTTTTAACTTTGATAAATGATTTTTGTTCCCTTTTCTAATTTTTATTATTTTTTAAACAATCCAGGATGACCCCCCAGCTCTGATTCCTGCAAGGTTCAGCATGTCTGGGCCTCCATTCCATACTTCGGTTTGAAACGGCTCAGCCCTTTTCTCTTTCTCCCATGTCTGCTGCAGGCATGGCTGTCTCCAGCCCCTGCCAGCCCACTTTGACCTGTACTCCAGCTCTGGATCCCATGCTCCCTACCACAGTTCCCTCGCCTTCTGATGCCTTAAAGCCGGGCCCCAGGCCCCACTGGCCAGACCCTCTGTGATGCTGAGCTCCGGAAGCTTGACTCAGGACCAAATGGCTCTGGCCTGGGGATTGTGTTGGCAAACCAACCCTACCATCTCTTCTGCCCAGGCCTAAGTGCAAGGACTGGCTTTCTCTGCCAGTTTAAACCAGTCCTGCTGTCCATCTGTGGAAGTAGGACACTGCATCTCACTGAGCCTCTTCTCACTCCCCCCATGTTGAAAATGAGCTCCGCCTTTTACTCCCCAGGCTAGATCACCCAGAGCTGGCCTCCCTTTTTGGCCCAGTGGGGAATCCAACTCCATGCAGATAAGCTCTGCCCCTGCCCACTAGCAGGACCTGTTGGCCTGTAGTGACACTGGGCCCTGCCCCTGGCCAGCTGGGCCACCAGTTTCCCTCTCCTCACTCTAGGGGTCCACGTCCACTTCAGGGGGGTTTCTGTCCCCAATCCTCTCACACAGACTTTTGCTGAATTAAAGTTTGTAAGTAAATGGTTTTAAAGAAAGTAGAGCTGGCTGTTTTTTGGGACAAACAATGGGCCTGGGTGGGTGGTCTGGGATGGTCTCCACCGGTCTTTGTGTGCCGGAGCCTTCACCTCTCCCCACGCCAGCGCCTGGGCTCACGCTGCAGACTAGCGTTCGCGATTTCATTGGGGTGATTAAGGGCCCTCCTGTGTGCGCCACAGCGCATGCCCAGGCTTCGGGTCACGTGATGCCTGTCATGGCTGCCTCCGGGGCCCGTGGCGCCGCAAATGCCGGTTTCCTGCTACGGGTGACCTGGGGCAGCTGGTGGAGCCGATCTGGAGGCTGTTGGGGATCCAGGGAGGCGGCGGAGCCGGCGACAGCGAGAAAATTCCGGGTGACAGGTACCTGGAGCGCCTCGGGATGGGGGCAGCTTTAACCTGTGGAATGCAGGCAGGGCGCGGCCTGTCCGCTCACCCAACGGTGTTTTCCAGGCTTGCGCCCGGCTGCGGAGGAAGAAGCCAGCGGCCCCGAGCGGCCCGGGGACGTGTGAGTGTGGGGGGGCCACGTCCTCCATTCCTCATCCCACGAGGTTCCTCTGGTCTCCACCTTGCCCTGATACGTCATCCCTGGGTCCCCCATCTGCTTCGCCTTCTTTCCCTATCCGTCAAGCCCAGGCCGGACTTCCTAACCCTACATTCTGGGCCATCATCCAGTTCGGCATCCGCGCTCCCATCTGTCCCCAGGGTGAATGTGGTGTTCGTAGACCGGTCAGGCCAGCGGATTCCTGTGAGCGGCAGAGTCGGGGACAATGTTCTCCACCTGGCCCAGCGCCATGGAGTGGACCTGGAAGGTAGGAGTCAGGCACAGAGTATTTGGGAGGCCCTTATCATTCATTTAAAAAACAAAAACATGCACAAATCATATATGTCTCTCCACTGCTTAACCCTCCCATAGCCTTCCACCAATCATGGACTAAAATACAGACTCCTCACCACTGCCTCATCCACGCTCAGGTCTTAACTTTCAGTCCTTCAGCATTTGTTTTTTTGAGCATTTACTTGAGGTTACTAAAACACCTGCCCTCTGGGAGCTTGTATTGTCCTCCTTGCTCCCCCTATTCTGGCCACACTGGCTTTCTTGCTATTCCTCAAACTGCCAAATTCATTCCTGCCTCAGGCCTTTGCATTTGTTACTCCCTAAGTCTGAAGTGATTTCTCACCAGGTCTTCTGGTTTCTTCTCATCCTTCAGGTGTCAATTGAGCCCCAGGTTACGGAGACCTGATCCAAGGTGAAGTGGCAAAATTAGATTCAAACCCAGCCTATTTTAGCCACTAATCTGTGCTGCTCTTCTGCTATGAATATTGAACACCTACTGTGTGCCAGGCAGCAGTATACAAAATAGATAAAGCCTGTCATTTCATTACCAATTATAACCTAATAGGGAGTAAATATGTAATTACATCATCAACAACTGAAAAGGATGGCCTGAAAAAAAATGTACAGGGTTATTTGGTGAATGTTATTTGGAGGCTGACTTTATTGGGGAACACTGTGTTTTTCCCGGACCCATCAGCTCCAAGTCAAGTCGTTGTCTTCAATCTACTTGTGGAGAGCGCAGCTCAGCTCCAAGCCAAGTCGTTGTTTTCAATGTAGTTATGGAGGGCGCAGTTCACTGGCCCATGTGGAATCGAACAGGCAACACTGGTTTTATGAGCACTGCATTCTAACTAACTGAGCCAAACAGCTGCCTTGGAGGCTGATTTAATCATTAGAGGGGATGGAGATGGGGGTGGTTATGGCGGGCCTACCTTAAATTTTTTTCTGGAATCCAGTGGCTGGCAATCCAGGATGGAGATTGGAATATGAGTTTTAGAGTCAAGTGGCCTGTGTTCAAATTTTGCCTCTTACCAGCTGTGTGACCCTGAACAAGTTACTTAGCATTTCTGGGCCTCTGTTTCCTCATCTATAAAATGGGCTAACGTAGTTCCATTTTGCTGGGTTGTTATGGAGGATTAAACAGACGTTGTGCCTAGTGCTTAGTGCCTGGCATATGGTTAGTGTGCAGTGACTAGTTGGGACATTTATATTAGATAATCTCAAGGGACAATGATGGTAATGAGGTGGGAGACAGGGCCAAGGAAGAGAAGCAGGGGACTACTTGGAGTTTCAACGTTAAATTTCTTCCCAGGAGACGAGGTTCTGCTGGGTCAGAAGGCTGCCTTGACCCACTGTATCAAATGAGGGCTCCACCCTCATTATCCAACATGTCTGGAAGAGAAAGGAGAATTCTGTCCCATCATTCTCTTATAACAGGTGTCTCTTGAGCATCTACAACATGCCAGGCCATGTACAGAGAGAGGAAGGCAGGTTGATGGGGGACAGGTAAACCCAGAGATTAACATGATAACTTCAGCAAAATGCTGTATAGAAATTAATGAGTTAACAAGGCAGGGGGAAGGACAAGAAACAGGAGCTAGGGGACTTGGAGGATAGTTGAGTCCCCGAAGACTAGATCTGGCCATGGAAAGAGTGGACAAGAGCATTTCGGGCCAAGGGTATAGCAAGTGCAAAGGTCCTGTGGTGCTGGAGTTGAGCAAGGTGGTTGGGGGCTGGTGTGGCTAATGTGGACTGAGTGAAGGAGCAGGAGGATACCAAGGATTTGGATTTTATTCTGACTGTAAAAATCCTTTGGAAGGTTTTAGTCCAGGAGGGACATTATCCCCAGGCACAGTTGTGTCATCAATCAGATGGTTGGGAGTGTCTCCAGAGGCAATCAGAAAATCCCCACTTCTTTTTTTTTTTTTTTTTAATTTAGCTGAGCCATCCTGCTACCTGTTGGCAGCTCAGTGGCTGCTAGGCTCGGACTGGGCATCGAACTGCTGTTGCTCGGAGCTCAGCTTGCACTCTTGAGCGAGCTCTTAACCAACTGAGCCACTTGGCTGGCCCTACCCACTTCTGCATCTTTCAACCTTTATTCCCTGACTCCTTACCCTGCCACACTAGGTGCTGAGTGAGCTGGTCCTTCCTTGAGGAACAGGAGGGAGGTGGGAACACATTTGCCCAGCACTGTGACAGTCACAGCGATGTCTCACAGGTTACAGGGAACCTACCTGGACTTTCCCTTCTCAGCTACACTGAAGTCCAGTCCACGCTCATTAATGGCTGCATATACCCAGCATGATGGGAAATCACTGGGAAATGGGACCCCAAGATATCCCTTTGCAAAATCTATCTGCAGCTCAGGAACAGCTAGCTGAGTAGATGACAGAGTACACACAATGGGTGTGCAGGCCCAGGAGGGAAAGATGGGGGGCACGTGGTGAAACAGACTTCTCTGTTATGTCTTTCACCAAATGGCACCCGCATGACCATGGCCCTCACCTGTGTTCCCTTCACTTGTTGCCCCTAGGGGCCTGTGAAGCCTCTCTGGCGTGCTCCACCTGCCATGTGTACGTGAGCGAAGACCACCTGGACCTTCTGCCCCCTCCTGATGAGAGGTGAGCATGGCGGCCCCTCTCAGCTCAGAGCTGCACGGTTGGCTGTTGAGCCTCTGCATTCCCAGGGTTCAGAGGGCCACTGGGCAGCAGTGGAGGGCAGTCCTAGCTTTTTCCCCACTCCAGCTGCTGATGGGAACAGCCCCCCTGGACTTGGTCAGGCTGCCTCTCCCTGGCCTATGAGGTGACCTCTCCCTGCCCTTCTGGACCCTCACCAGGTGCACCAACGTGCCCATGACTAACCACTGCCCCCCTTGCCCAGGGAGGATGACATGCTGGACATGGCCCCCCTTCTCCAGGAGAACTCCCGGCTGGGTTGCCAGATCATACTGACGCCGGAACTTGAAGGGGCTGAATTCACCCTGCCCAAGATCACCAGGAACTTCTATGTGGACGGCCACGTCCCCAAGCCCCACTGACATGGGCAGCTGGACTACTCCATACACCCATGGCCCCAGGGCCAGAACTGGAGGAATAGCCAAGTTGCCAGCCCAGCCCAGAGCATGGACAGGCCCAAGAGAGATGGTGGAAGCACCCAGGAGGCGAAATGCTTCAGAGAGATCCCACGTCCGGGCTCTGGTGGAAACAGGGCCCCTGTTGGGGTGGCCTCCCCAAGCCCCTGAGAATGGGGTGTGGATAGGGGTGGAATCTAATTAGTGACAATAAAACAGTCTCACAGAACTCCGGCATCTTGAGTGTCCTGGCCGGGGCTTTCCTCTGGATCTGCAGCTACATCTTCCAGGCCCCAGCTCTCCCCTCCCACAGCAGTGATAGGCCCAATGGGGAAACTGAGGCAGAATACTGGAGGAGAGGGCCTGGGAGCCTGAGGGCCCATATGCGTCAGCGTGGCAAGGCCCCGCCCCTGCAGCCGCGGAGGGATTTGGAGGGGCCCAGGCTGCTCTTGGCCGCCAGGGATGCGCGCTAGCCACCCTAACAGAGTCAGAAGGGAGAGGGGCCGTGGCTGGCCTGAGGTTGAGAGCTAGGTAACAGGCACCGGACATCGCCTGCCCGGCCCAGGTAAGACTTATTGCCCACCTCTGTCTGAAGCACAGTACCACGCAGCTGCCGCCCCACCCAGGTGGCGCTCATCCGTGGTCCGGCAGGGGTGGGGCCAGGAGCGATTAGGGAAGTGGGCTGGGCTGGGGCGTGATGGAGGCTGAGCCAGCGCCGGACCTCTCCATGATGCTGCGAGAACTGCTGGCGCCATTCTGTCTGGACCCTGAACCGCTTCCCGGAACCCCCACCCAGCAGGCGCCAAGGGCCCCAAGATGCCTCAGACCCAGTGGCAGGTGCGTTAAGGAGCACCCCCTTCCCCTGTTCTGGCCCAGTGGTCAAGTGATCATGACCTCTGGTTTCTGGGGTTAGTCAGAGGTCACAATGTTAGTTATTGATACAAAGAAGAGGTTCTGGTCCCCAGGGATACGTGGGGTCATATGTGGTCAGAGGTCATGCAGTTCCCCTTGTTCCATGTCTCCAAGGCCTATATAGGTGCCACCCAGGAAGGGGGTGACCACACACTACCCTTTGTTCCCAGGTCCTTCTGGCCTGCATGCCAGGATTCGGTCACTGCCCTGCATTTCCTTCCAGAGACAGAGGGGCTGGCCCAGCCCCCTGTTGGGGACACCCAGGCCCTGGGCCCCTGCTCAGAGCTGAAGGCCCTTGGGGCGCTGGGACCCCCACCTCTGGCCAGGGATGCCAGGGCCATGCTGACCCCAGTCAACCAGCAACATAGCCTGGGGCCCAAGGAGACACCCTCGGCCCCCGCAGCCCCACTCCAGAAGAGACCCCGGAAGCAGTTGAACCCGCACCGGGGTGCAGAGAAAGTGGACCCCCAGTTCGAGGGGGTGACCCTGAAGTTTCAGATAAAGCCGGATTCCAGTCTACAGATCCTATCCAGTTACAGGTAGGGGCTGGCCAGGGTAAGGGCACCCTTTATGTAATTAATGATAATGGTGGGAACAGAGGCCTGGGGTGGGGTACCTCCAGGCATGGGCTCACAGATTCCCACACCAGTCCTGCGTTAGAAATGGCCCAGTCTCTAAGCAAGACTAGTGCCCGTCTCTGCCCTGCTGCCATGGCTAGCCACATGCTGGTCTGAGCCTGGGTCTCCTCTTTATGAGCCTGACCATACTGATGACTGCTGCTACCATTATTTTTTCCAATAATGATAATAGCTTCCATTTGTCAGGAATAACAGTAAGAGGTAACAGGTAACACTTGGTGTGTATGGTCTCATTGAAGCATTGTAAAGCCCATTTTACAGATGCAGGAACTGAGGCACTGGGGGAAATTACTTGTCAAGGGTCGCACAGCGAAGACTAGGGAGAAATGGAATTTCAATCTGGCAGGCTGGCCCCAGGCTAACTACCTCTTCAGATGATAATCATTATTATTATTGCTAATGAGGGACAAACCCAGGCCTTTCAGACATCAGATGCCTCCTGATACCTGATACCTTGATAGGAAATCTTCATTTTGGGGGGCTGTCTGGGACAGAATATAGATTCCTCAATGCTAACATGCTTGTCTGCTCTCCAGCCTGGCCTGCAGCAGCGGCTCTCAGAGTCCCCCAACAGGCCCCGCTGGGGGCCCTGAGGCTAACCAAGGAGGCAGTGAGGTCTTGGGTGAGTCCTGGAAACCTGAAAGCTATAAATATTTGGGAGGGACCAACCTCCTGTCCTCCCTGTCTTTCTCCCTATCCTGCTTCCCCATTTAGACTCATCCAAGGAGTTGCAGTACCCCTACCCCTCAGCTGAGTCACCCCACTCCCAGCTTCCTCCTCTGCCAAGCTTTGCCATCTGACTCCCTTCCTGGATTTTCTTCTGTCCTAGATCTGGCAAAACCCGGGGCTGGCCCAGAGCTGGGTGGGGCCTTCACAGAGATCTCCCCAAATACCCTACCCCACATGGGACTCCTAAGCTCAGACTCTTGGCCTCTGACCTCTGCCCTTTGGACTCTGCCCCTTCAGGGCCCCGGCGCTGTGCTTCCTGTATGACCCAGAGGACCCCACTCTGGAGAGATGCTGAAGATGGAACCCCTCTCTGCAATGCCTGTGGTATCAGGTAGGCAAAATGGAGGAGTTGGAGTGGGGTCCTAAATTAGCCAGCATGGGGTATTTGGAAGGGAAAATACCCACCTTTGGGGAAAGTTATTTTTTTGTGGCGGTTTCTGTACCCCTGGTGCATCCTGAATGTTGTTTCTTGTACTCCCACTCCAGGTATAAGAAATATGGCACCCGGTGCTCCAGCTGCTGGCTGGTGCCCAGGAAAAATGTCCAGCCCAAGAGGTTATGTGGCAGATGCGGGGTATCCCTGGGCCCTCACCAAGGCCCAACTCAGGAAGGGTAAGCCCTTCCTCACTCAGCCAAGCCTGTCCTGCCTCATTTTCTCCAGAGGGAGAATGGTCGGAATCCCTCCTAGAAGGAATGTGAAACATACTTGCGTCTTGATGGTTCCAGCCTGCCTGCTCCCTCCCCATTGAGGGTCCCCAGGTGGAAGACCCAGGGAGCCCCTGTCTAAAGGGGTCACTGGCCCGCTCCTTGGCCCCTGCTCCAATCAGGCTTGGCTGAGCTCCCCCTCAGAAAATGTTCTCAGCAGTGGCATTCATATTGTTAATAGCAGGGACAATAAAGTGCAGAATTACTCAGAGGAGTGCTGTGACTTGGGGAGTCCCACCACTTGTGCCCTCACCTGCCTCTCTCTCAGCCCGGGAATGTGGGGCAGGCGTCTTCTCATTGGGGTTCTGAGGGACACACACACTCATGTATACAGGCACCAGCCCCTCACAGAGGGTTAGCCTCATGCATCACAAAGTCCCACATGGGAACAGCCATCATAGAGAGACAGACAACACATGTAGAAAGACACACACACACACAGAAGACAGACATGGACATACACGTGTGCTGACACGAGACACACAGACACAGACCATACACAAGACTGAAAGATAAATGGGTTGACACACACACATCTACTGATAGACACACCTGTCCATAGTCACGACAGGTACACACAATAGACACACATGAAACATACAGATGACACACATTGGCACACAGTGGGCCCCTCATCTGTCAGCTCCACCTCTGCCTACAGAATGTCACCTTCCCATTTACTGTGTCCCTTTCCCCCTCTTTTAAGATCTAACTCCACCAAAAGGTGTCCCCAGCCTGAAGCCAAAAGCCATGTGGGAGAGGCAGGCCCTGGGCAGAGCTCAGCCCTGCCATTGTTGCCAGAACACTTGTTGCCAATGCTCACAGGGAAGGAGGAGTGAGAGTCAAGGATGGGTGGGATGCAGTGAGGGCAGAGGTGGTCCCTGCCTTGGGGGTGAGTGAGACTTGCCTGGCCACATGGTGCGGGAAGGCAAGTCCCTGCAAGCCCCCCTTTGTCTCTTCTGGGTGGGCCAGTACAGAAGGCCTGGGCGCGGATTCCTCAATCCTCAGATCCCTGACTCATTTGGTCCCCTTTCCTCAGATCAGAACACCCTTCCCCCAGGTCTCCTATAGCTGCCGCCTGCTTACCACTTGGGGAGGGGAGGCTCAGCCTTCAAAAAAGCCCCCCTTGACCGTTCTGTCTAAAACAGACATCCCATTCCCACCCATGGCAGGCTCTAGTTCAGCTCCTTGCTGGTCTTCCTCTTAGGACCTACTAGAATTTTCCATCCTCTATTGCTCCAGGGTCATTTTATTCACCTTCCTCTCCCTGACTCAGCCATGACTTCAGAGGTACAAGGTCACAGCCACATCTGTGTCCCTGACCATGACAGGCTACCCCAATGCCCAGGATGGAGAAGCTCTTTGGGAGCACACACTGAAAACACCAAGATTTCAAGACTGTGTCTGCAAACTCATGGCTGTTTCTATCCATTTATTCAAAATTTATTGAGCAACTACTGTATGCCAGGCCCTAATGGGGACACTGCATGGTGAATAGAACAAAGATTCCTGTTCTAGTGCAACCAGTGTTCTAAAATGACAGTAGGGCCGGCCGAGTGGCGCATTGGTTAAGCGCTGGTTTTGGGATGCCAGCGGCCCCGGTTCGGATCCCACATGAGGGCCAGTGACACTGCCCTCTACAGCTAACAACAGCTCCACCTGGAGCTGGGCTGTGCGAGCCCCGGTGATGGTGTGGGCTGCAGCCCCTGCTGCAGTGGGCTGCCATAAGCTACAGTGAGTGGCCCGCAGCCAGTGTGAGCGGCTGGCAGCCAAGCGTGAGCTGCCAATAGCTGCGATGAGCGACATCCAGAGGCCAGCGACCGATCTGCCTCATCCGGGAAGAGCGCAATGATGATACCAACAGTGAAGCAACATCCTCCGCAACTAAAAACTGAAGAACAAGAAGACGGCAACTTGTCTGTTCCCCTTCCCCGATTCCCCAACGCTGCTCCCCTCCACCAATTCCCCAATAAAATCTTTAAAAAAAAAAAAATAAAAAAAATAAAATGACAGTAAAGAAATATTCAATTAGGGGCCGACCGAGTGGCACGGTGGTTAAATGCTAGCTCGGGAAGCCAGCGGCCCCAGTTCGGTTCCACATATGAGGGCCAGTGACACTGCCCTCAAAAAAAAAAATTCAATTACATGTCTAATAGACTGTTAGGTAGTGGGCTGGCCGAGTGGCGCGGTGGTTAAGCGCTGGCCTTGGAAGCCAGCGGCCCCGGTTCGGTCCCACATATGAGGGCCAGTGACACTGCCCTCAAAAAAAAAAAAATGTCAGGTAGTGAACGGTGCTACAGAGAAAATAAAATATAGAAGATGTGGAGCTGGGGGATTACCTTAGCCATGGTTCAGGAAGGCCTCTCTGAGAAGATGACATTTGAATAGACACCTGAGGATATGGGACTATTTGGGGTGAGGACACCCCAGGCAGATAGAATGGCAAAAGCAAAGGCCTTGTAGCAGGCAGGACTTTGTGGGGTTCAAGGAACCTGGAGGAGGTGGGTGGGAATGGGGAGAGGTGATTAAGGAGGTTAGGACTGCAGGGGCTGTGACTTGTTGCCTTCTGTACTTTGCCTCCAGCACTGGTGTGGCCTCTCTTGCCATTTCCTGCTGTCATCTTTGGTCATGAAATGTTGGCATGGGCAGCCAATGGAGTTAGTTGGAGCTGTCCAGACCTGCTTCCTCCTCTGCAGCTCTGTTCCCTACTTTTGAGGGAGGAGACTGGGGAGCAGGCCCAGCTGTTCTCTCCTATTCTGTGAGGAATGGGGGTGATAGTGGTGTGGAGTGGGAGTTTCAGTTGATACCCGGTGTTTCTGTTCTGAATCAGGATGGTTCAAATCCAAAGGCAGATTAAGGGTATACTGAGGCACAGTGGATGGACACAAGATGGAGGAAGCTTTGAGAGTGAGACAGGGACATATTGGGGGCTGACAGACATAGCTGCAGCCACTACCTTCCTTTACCATCTGGACAAGACTTCAGGGCAGGGGTCCAATGCCCAGATCCCTGGGAGGCTCCTGGGATGGGGCTCCACCCGTTCTGGGAAGGTGGCCTCAGCTCTGCTGGGACCCAGGCCTGGGGAAGCACCTAACTCCCACCTTAAAGAGTTAGCTGGATTAGAAAGCAGTGCTGGGAGGAAGAGATAAACCTAAGGGAGAGGGAAGAAGGAATGTAGTCCCCACCCCTGCCCAAGGGTCCTATGAGAGCAGGAAATGGGGAATAGAGAGAAGCTCCAGGTCACACCGTTCAGACTGCTTGGGACTGTGCCCTACACAGAACAGACTCGCAAAAACAAAAACAGTGCTTTGAATAAATAACTGTTTGGATTTGAACCCTGAGCTACTTCCACATCACAGAGACTGACACAGACTGAAGTAGTGTCCTTTATAAAAACTTTACTGGGTAAGGGGTAGAAAATGGGGATAACGCCCTGGAATTGAATACATAAATAAATGAATAAATAAAACAATAAGCCCCCATCTGCGTCTGGGGGGCATCCCCCGGCCCGCGGGGAGAGGGGAGAGGGCTCACTCTGATGTCAGCTGTATGGAGAAGACCTCGCCCCCAGCGGGCGCCTCCGCGGTGTCCGCAGGGTCTGTTCCACCTTCGGGGCCTGCGCCCCCTCCAGAGCCGCCACCGGTGCCATTGAGACACACGGCCTCACCTGAGCACTCAGCCTCCTGCACGTTGTACTCGCCCTTCTTGCAGGCGGTGGACTGCACGTAGAAGGCCAAGCCGGCCCCCGCGGCCAGCAGCACGGCGCCCCCCGCCGCTCCACCCACGGCGACCCACAGCCACGGACCTGCGGGGTGGAGCCCCTCAAAGAGGTTGGACCAGCTGGGAGTTCCCCCCACCTCCATGAGAAGCCAACCCTGAGCCTCTCCCAGCGCCGGTGTAATCCAAGACCCATTTTACACGCTACCCCAGCACATGATAATATAAGCCCCTGGCCCAGAGATACCCACAACTCTTCTCACACACACCCTCGCCCCCAGTGACACAGTGGAGGGTGAAATGGACCAACTCTCCACCAGGCAGAACCCCGGCAAATTAATAAATCTCTCCCCAAAGTAGTCACAGCCCTGGAGGATCCCTCCCCTTTTTCATTCGGCTCTCGCTCCCTCCACCTTTCACCCTCATCCCACCATCAAAGTCCCCTACCCCCCAGACTTCTACCCTGGCCTCTTCCAGTCTCATCTGTGGATACAATGACGAGGTCAAGTGTACCAAGTCGCAGATCTCAGATGCCACTTACCAGCCACACGCACGGTGATGCGCTTCGAGTGGCGCCCATGCGTGTTGGTGGCTGCGCATTCGTACTCGCCGCCGTGGCTACCCAGGGCGCCTGCCACGCTCAACGTGCTGTTGTTGCTAGACAGGCCGAAGTTGAGCGCCCCTGGGGGAGCACGCCAGCTGATCTGGGCGGGGGGCCAGGCCTCTGCACGGCAAGTCAACGTAAAGTTCCCACCTGGCCGCACGCCTCCCGGAGGCGACGCGGCCAGTTCGGCCACCACAGGCCGGTCTGCAGGGGAACAGGAGGGGACTCAGGGCCGGCCCGGACGCTGACCAAGTGCCCCGCTTCCTCCCACCACAATCTGAGACTACCCCTGCTCTAACGCGCAGGCAGGGATCCAGTCTCCCATCAGAGCCCCCTCCCCCTACAATCGCGCTGTTGCGTGGACTAATATCTCCACCCAGCTTCACCACATGGGAGAAGGTGGGGACCTGCGCTAGTGTCCTTCTGACTCAGGGCTTGAGGGAGGTCGGGCTCCTGTGTCACTTGCCCTCATATGTGGGATCCGAACCAGGGCCGCTGGCATCCCAAGCCAGCTCTTAACCACTGGGCCACTCGGCTGGCCCTGTTCCCTAGTTTTTATTACCCTCAAGTTTGGCCGGGATTCTTTGTCCCCTGCCAAACTTGGGACTAAGGAGATGCCCTTGAACTCCCCTGGGCAATCCCACCGCTGCAAGTCCCTGTTCTGAGGATCGAGTACTCTATCTGGTGCTAACCCCACTCACATTCCACACCCACGGTGACCATCCGGGTGTCGGTTCCGTGCGGGTTGATGGCCAAGCAGCGGTAGGTGCCCGCATCCTGTCTAGACACACGCAGCTGCTGGGGCAAGGGCGTGCCCTCCCTGGAGCAGTGCACTTGTGGGGAGGGGCGACCTCCAGCTATGCAGGCCAGCTTGGCAGCCTCCCCTTCCAGCCACGTCTGGTGACTTGGGCAGGTGGACTCATTCATTTGTGGTGGTGCTGCAAAGCAGTCATAGGGGTTATCAGGGAGGGCCAGACCTAGGGCACCCTCTACTCCCACCAGCCTGGGCCCCGCTCACACTCCACGCTAACAGCCACTGTCTTGACTATGGAGCCATGCTGGTTGGTGGCGTTGCAGGTGTAGATACCAGGTGCCAGTTCATTAGGGATGCTGGGGGCTCTGGAACTAGGTTCTGGGAGTGCCAGCGGCAGCAGCGCCCCTTCAATGGTGCCCCCAGAACCGATGCATTCCAGTCTTGGCTGTGGCTTCCCATCAACCTCACAAGAAAACAGCCGTCCAGATCCTTCCACCCATGTCCAATTGCTGGGGCAGCTCAGCTCCTCAAAACTCGGGCCATCTGGGGAGCAGAGGGTCACGCAGGGACTGGAAGTTAGGCCAAGGGTATTCTGACATAATTCATCTTGCCCTTTGCTACCCGCACTCACATTCCACCATGATAGCCACATTTTTGGCTGCAGAGCCTTGAGTATTGGTGGCTTCACAGCGGTAGGTACCTGTGTGTTCCACACACACAGCAGGCCCTCCATGACCTCAGCCTCCCCAGAGCGTACACAGCTCACATTGGGGGGCAGGAACCCGTGTGCCACACAGCTCAGTGAGGCCTCTGTTCCTTCCAGCCACATAATGCGTTCTAGGCAACCTACACTGCCCAGTTCTTAATTATTTTAATTATTTTTATTTATTTTTATTTTTTGAGGGCAGTGTCACTGGCCCTCATATGTGGGACTGAACCGGGGCTACTGGCTTCCCAAGCCAGCGCTTAACCACCGCGCCACTCAGCCGGCCTACACTGCCCAGTTCTGGTGCATCTAAAGGAGGTTTGGGGTTTGGGAGTCAGCCTAATGTCTCTAGATCCTCTTTTCCATCCCAAGGCAGCCACGAAGGGTTGGGTAGACTATGCCCTCCCTACACAGGGGTGTGGAACCAAAGGGATTTTATGCCAGTCAAGTCGTGCACTATTTTGGGGCCTTGTGAGCCCAGAGGCACCTTTTTCTTATTTTTACAAAGCACTCACAGGACCCTCGCCCAGTCTTTGGCCTAAAAATTGTTAGACGGCTTGGAGCGTACACCTTTCCAAGACTCTGCTCATATACCACGTACCACACCCCTATGGAACTCCTATCTCTTTGCCCCCGTGTTTCCCCAACCCCACTCACCAGCCTATTCCCTTTCCTAAAATCCCGCCCAAAGGCACCCCTCAAACCCTGCAACGACTCTTCTCTGTAGGCTAGCCACTCCTAGACTCTTAAGAACGAGACAGAGATGCACCATGCGCACCCCCACTCACACTCCACTGTCAGCGTTATGTCCTTGACTGCCTCGCCCTGGATGTTGACCGCGGTGCAGCGGTAAGTGCCCGAGAGTGCGCGAGTGATGGGGCCCAGCAGGCCCAGTGCCAGCACGGCCCCGCCGTCGGGTCGGGCACAGTGCACTGAAGGCGCTGGGTTTCCGCGGGCATCACAACGCAGCGTCTGCTCTGGGCCCTCCGGCCACGTCCAGCTCCTAGGACAGTCCGAATCATCCAACCGGGGGCCATCTGCGGGGGAGGGGTGTGAGATACATAGAGGCTACACGTGGACCCTGAGAAAGGCCCCACTTCCACGACACGGCCAGGGACCGGGTAGGTCCTTGGAGATCACGAGGAAGGAGACAAGAGTTCAACTCACATAGGACGCGCAGTTCGGCACTGTCATTCTTGTTCAGGGTCTCCCCGTCCACCTCGAGGGTGGCGTCGCAGAAGAAGCCGCGTCTGTCGTCGTTCTCTGTGGCGTTTAGCTGGAGCTGGGCGGGCCGCCCGGGGACCGCGGCTGGAACTCCGTCCAGTGCGACCAGAACTCGGGACCCCGCAGCACAAGTTATTGTCACCAACTTCCCCTCGGGGACACTAGGCTCGCTCAGGGTCAGGAGGGGCGCCGGGAAGCCTGGGGAAGTGTGTAGTGCCAGTAGTGTACTAACCACGCCCCTCCCGCGGTCAAGGCTGCCCCTCATCTGCGGAAACTCTCCTAGCGCTGGGGTCAAACGGTGGGTACCGTGCCTCGCCTCGCAGGCTACTCAGGCTCCGCCCCTTTGAGGTGGTCAGGCCACGTTCCCTTCCTGTCGCTTAGATTCAGCTTCTCCCACCATTCCGCTTCAGTTCTCCATCTTCCCCACCAATTCCGGACTTTCGGGCCCCGCACATTCAAATACTAAGGCCCCCGCCCACTCGTTGCCCCGCCTTCGAGTCCCTGTGGCTCCACCCCCAAGCTGCAGAGGTCCCGTTTCACTCTGGTCTTACTGTAGACAGTCACGTTCTCCAGGGTCTCGCGGCTCTCGCCCCCCAGGGTCACGATGCAGACCAGCTGGCTGGCGCCTTCCTGCTCTGCGCTGGCTGTGGCAGTGGCAGTGGCCATGAGCGCGTCCCCCTCGAGGGTGATATCAGGACTCAGCCTCTGGTCCCCCAGCGCCAGATAGACACCGGCCTCCGATGCTGGAAATAGCCCATCCAGGGCGCAGTTCACGAGTCTTTCCGAGCCCACTTCCAAGAGCCGGGGGGCAGTGAGGCGTGGGAGGTCTGGAGACAGTGCTGAGAGTTGAAGAACAGAGTTTGAACGTATGTATTGAACACTCAATATATACTAAGCCCTTTACCATGCACTATCTTATCCTACTGTCCTCAAGACACAGAGAGGGAAAACAACTTGCAGCTGGAGAGTGTTCGTGTAAGGATTAGAATTCATATTTCTCTGCCCCCAAACTTTTTTTTTAAGTTGTTTTTTTTTTTAAATTGGGGAACTGTGTTTTTCCAGGATCCATCAACTCCAAGTCAAGTAGTTGTTTCAGTCTAGTTGTGGAGGGTACAGCTCCTTGGCCCATGTGGGAATCGAACCGGCAACATGGGTGTTATGAGCCTGTGCTCTAACCACCTGAGCTAACCGGCCACCCTCTACCTCCAAACTTCTTAAGGACCCGCCGGACCCCTCTGGGTCCCCTTCTCCTTTCCGCACCCACTCACCGAAGGTTCGGAGCTTTCTGGGGGCCGAGCTGTTTTCAAACAGCCCCAGGCCGTGAGGTCGCAGGTCCAATTCCGCGCGGCAAGAGAAATTGGCCCCATGGTCCTCCCTCCGCGCCAGGACAGTGGCCATCAGCACCGCGCCACGCGCTCGGGGTGGCTCCCCGGCAAAGCTACGGCGGATCAACTCCTGGGCGCCCCGCAGGAGGGTCAATGTGAGGCTCCCACGAGGCCCAGCACCGGGGACCCTACAGCTCAGGGTGAAGTTCTCGCCCACAGGCTGCCAGGTAGGCAGCGGCACCAGCTCTACGCGATCCGGCCGCTCTGCAAGGGGGTGGGGGAACCACAGCTCTTTAAAACACCCAAGCTCAGCAGGATGTAGCGGAACCCAGGGGCCAACAGCGGAGGGCTTGAGGATCCACAGGGTGGGGCCTGAAGGGGAGGACCCCGTGACCCAGAGGTCGGTGCCCAAAAGGGAGGGAAAATAGAGTGACAGCGTGCTTGCTGAGAACTCACGAAAAGTGCGAATGAGCCCACGCGCCTGCAGTGTGCGCCGCGCGCAGCGGAAGAAGCAGACTGGCTGGGTCTCTGGCTCGCGGATGTCTACCAGCTGCCGCGCCAGCCAGCGCAAACCCCTCTGGGTCCCATTCCGGCGTAGCGAGGTCTCCAGGCCACCGCGCTCGGGCCGTGGGCAGTTGGTGCTGCAATTCAGCCACAGCGATCCCCCGCGTTCCACAAGCGCCACGCTGGGCTGTAGGTCCGCCCAGAAGGGCTCCTCCGCGACTGCTGCCCGGAGAAACACGGGTTCAATCCCTGTGCCGAGTCAGGGATTCCCGGGGAATGAGCAGAGGCCGCAGTAAAGAAAGAACTCATAAGTCCCGCGTCCTGCTCAAGCTTCAGGTTTAGGGGCGCGTTCCCAGGGTGCAAACCTCAAGGGTGTCTCTGGTGTCTCTGGGACATGGCTGCGGAGAGCCCTGGTCTCCAAGGTGCCTATGGGGTGATGGGAAAGCATGGGGGAAAAGGGGAAGATGAGAGGAAATGTGGGGTCTTCGACACAAACAGTAACGCTGGGAGGGGGGCAGGTGGGGGATGGGAAACGAACCGGTTCTTAGGATTCTCACCAGGAAAGGGGGAGACTGAGGTTGAGGCGAGGACAAAGGGGAGATGAGGCTGAATCAAGGATAAGGGAGGATTCCAAACACGGGTGAAGAACACGAAAAGAGGATGCAGGGCTGGACTCATGCAAGGAACTGCGGGAACATCGAGGGACTCGGTTGCCAGGGCTCCAGGTGGAGCGAGGACAGCGTCTCTGAGTCACAGCAGTTGGGGAGATCGGGTCTTCGTGGGCCGCGAGTGGGAAAGATGCCAGTCCGTGGACCATGGTACATAGCAGAGCTTGAGGAGGTACCCCGGGAGGGAACAAGGGTGACATGGAGTCTCCGGGGTGTGAGGTTTGGTGCGGAAGAGCACCCAGGATCTTGAATGGTGTAAGGTGTGTGTTGGGAGGAGAGAGAGAAGAAAGCCCAAGCCTCAAGGTGGGGGCAGAAGCGTGGGAGCCAGGCGAGGGCGGAGCCGGGAGGGGCATGTGGTCGCTTCTCAGCTCCAGAAACCCCTCCGTCCACCCGGAACAGGGATGGGCTCTTACCTGAGAGGCCGAAGAGCCCCAGACCCAAGGCAGCCCAGAGGCCGAGCAGAGCCCGGCGCAGCCCTGGCGAGGGACCTGGCATCGCCGCCGCGGGGGAAACACAGGAGGCGAGGGGAGAGCGAGCGCTGAGCTGGGCTCGAGGACCGCGCGGCGCGGCGGGTGGGGTGTGGTGGAGGCAGAGTTGCGCTCAGGGATTGGTTTAACGTTGGTAACTTGGTTTCCAAGGAGGGGGCGGTGGCAGAGGCGGCGCGGAGGCGGGAGGGCGAGCGTGCACCAGGCTCCCGGCCTCCGTGAAGGCGTGCTGTCAGGAACGAGCGACCCCCGGGATCTACGTGGAGGCCTGCCCAATCGCCCGAAGCCTTCTGGAGGCGGCCGCACGCTCCCGCGTCATCCCCGGCGGCGACGCGGAGGTCGGGGGTATGCTGGGTTGCCCTTCTCAAACCCCCACCCCACTCCTAGCTTACATGCTGTGATAATAAGCTGGGATCGGAGTTCCGCCCCCATATTT
Source organism: Aselliscus stoliczkanus (assembly GCA_033961575.1). Taxonomy (NCBI): domain Eukaryota; kingdom Metazoa; phylum Chordata; class Mammalia; order Chiroptera; family Hipposideridae; genus Aselliscus; species Aselliscus stoliczkanus. The sequence goes on along the minus strand of CM066735.1, from coordinate 8,513,709 downwards.
AGCCCTTCCCACCAACGCCCCTTGGGGCGGGGATTGATTTGGTAAGCGCCGGATAGAGGAGGTACAGTTCTAGGGGCGGGTGTGGGATGCCTCCCTCATTGATCCTTCCCCTTTTGACCCCGGGTCGCTGAGGATTACTGCCAGGACCCTAATCCCCCTTCAGTTCCGCCCCCGCACGCGACAGAGGGGGCGGGGACCAAAGTGCCAGGGTATCGGGAACACATGTGCGTGCGCGCAGTGTTCGCGGGAGTCTAAATTAGGGTCGGCTCGGCTCCCAGTCTGTATTTACCCAGCGTGCAGCGGGCACGTGTCTATTCGGCGTGTGAGAGCGCGAGCCGCGTAAGAACGCCCTTGAGCCCACTTTCCGCACAGCGGGTGGGAACCCTGGACCACGCAGGCCCCGCAGGCATCCAGTGCAGGCCCAGATTCTGTGTCCATGTGAGACCAAGAGACCAATTGTGACGCTTTTGACCGAGGATTTGGGCCCCAAGCTTTGACACCCCTATGCCCCACCAGGCTGGATAACTATCAGGACGTTGCCAGGACGCAAGTCAGTGCCACCCCACGTGGACCATCTGATTGCTCTTTCTCCACAGTCACCACATTGGTACCTTTTCCGCCTATCCACGTTCCTCAATATGTCCATGTGACCTGGCCCATTTGTGCTTTTCTCTCCGGCGCTAACAAGTGAACTACAGGGATCAGTTCACGTCCCACCCTTGTGCTCCAGGAAAGTGCAGGATCAAAAGTAGACAGGAAGGGGGGGATGGGAAAAGAAACATGGCATCCAATCAGATGGTAGCGGCGGAGCCAATCAGGAGACGCCATGCCGTGAAGGCGCCCGCCCACAGCCCAAGGCCCTCCAGCGCCTTTGCGTTGCTGGTCTGCACTGCACTGATAATAGCCCCCGACAGATGTTTACTACACCGGCTAGTAATGCAGAGGGATTGGGGCTCCGGGTACGCCAGGTGGACCAGAGTGAGGAAACCTCGGGTGCCCTCTAGAAGACAAGGAACTTGGAGAAAGTGCGAGAAGGCCAAAAAAGACCACTTCTCGGAGGCAGTGCACTAATGGGGGACCTTTTGGAGGAACAGAAGTTGGCTGAGGACGGCTTTATTGATCCAGGCAGGGTTCCCCCAAAGTACTCCAGACTCTTTTTTGCTCAGGCTCAGCTGGTATGGACCACTCCCTCTACGGCCGGAACTGCATCAATAGGTACTTTCGCAGGTAGGCAGCACCCACGATGAGAAGGATCCCCACAAGGGCTGCGATGGAGGTGGAAGCCAAGGCTTTGGACGTGGGGCTCCAAGCTGGGGGCAGGAGGTGAGAATTAGGAACGGAGCACCTGGACGTGTGACAGCCCTCATAGAGCTCAAGCTTGGCCCGCCCACCCTCCTGGGATCATAACCCTTCCCCACCCCTCAAGTCCCCAGGATCACAAGGGTGCCTCACTGAAGACTGTAAGCGTCATAGGTGAGGAGCTGCTGCGGATCACCAGGCCATCGAGATTGAGGCGCGCGTGGCAGGTCACCGGCTGCCAGAGGTCGCGGGGCCTGGCCGGGAACGCATAAATCAGCGTCACGTTGGCCAGATGCAGGCCCGTGAAGCGCTTGAGGCTCTCGGAGTAGATGACCCGGCCGCCGTGCTGCAGAGTCACCACTAGGAAGCCCACGGGGAACACGTGCGTCACGTGGCAGCGCAGAGTGTACTCACTGCCCTCTAAGACCGGAGGCTCCAGGATCACGCTGTGTGGTCGTTCTAAAGCAAGAGGGGGCCGCTGAGCAAGGTCCGTGGGCCCCCCCTAGTGCGACTGTCAATTGCCCCATTTCTGTCCCCCTCCCCTCATCCCAGCCGGGCCTGAGCCCCTTTCCCTCACTATAGGCGTTGATTCTAGCCATGGCCCCCTGCGTTACTCCAGCGCAGGTGACGAAGCAGTGCACGTCGGAGCTCCAAGCCCTCACATCCAGCAGCTCGAAGGATACCCAGTTGGACCCGCTGAGCGTCTGGCCTCGCTGCAGCCCAGTATGGAGGCTGGAATTTGCCGGCAAGGGGCAGCTGCTGCTGCAGTTGAGCCACACTGAACTGCCGGGCGGCACGGCCTTGAACGTGGGGCTTATGCGGACCCGGAATGGCGCTTTGGTCTCCGAGAGCACGGGAGAGTTGTCTCCCGGGCCTTGCGTCCACACAGCCCGGCGCCTCCGCGCGCTTCCGCCTCCCTGGTAGACGGCCGCCAGCAAAACCAGCAGCGAGAGGGGGAGCAGAAACCTCATGGCAAGCAGCCCGAACTGAGGGACGAAGTGCCAGGAAGCCAAGGCTGGCTCTGGAGATAAGGAGGCACGAAGCCCCGCCTCCTTATCCCCACCCGGAGAGACAGGAGCTTCTAGAGGGCGCAGAAGCCCTGCAATAATATACCCCCTCCCTCTACTCAAGAATGGGCTTCCAGACCCCATTATAAACCAATGCCCATGTGTTTATCTCAGAAGAGTCTTTAATTTTCACTAGCTTTTCAGAAGGTCCTAATAAACTGAGATTTGGATTCGGGCCTCAGAGTTGGGCCTCAAACTGCAGCCTTTTCTTGGGGGAGGAAGTGAGAGGAAAGGGCTGTGGTAGAGTGGCTAGAAAGGGCTCCATCTGGACTTCACACCTCCCCTCAACTCACATAAGACTAGGCGGAATGTAAAAGCTTTATTAGCACAAGGGAGAGGCTTCTGGAGTTGGTAGTCCTCTGAGGCCTTCTCCCCATTGCAGGGCCCTCATCACTGCAAGAATTTGGAGCTGCTAGAGTTCTGTTCTTGCGTGGTCCCAATGAGATGGAAACAGACAGGTAGGGCTAAGCAGGGGCACATTGGGGTTAGGCATAGTTTCATGGGAATCCATGGTTTAGCTGCCAAGGACTGGGTACTCATGTTTAGGCATGCCATCAAGTGAGCACTAGCGGAGATGCATATAGGTGGAGAGGTGGTTAACAGAGGTCAGCATCAGTGCTGGGGGGTAAGGACTCTGTGAGTTATTACTGGGCATGTCACCAGCAATATGCAAACCATGTTACATTGCTAGTCCCCTTCTGAGGGAAAGCAGTTTGGCCAATGGAGTAGGAAATTCCATCCCACTTGATCTTTTTGCCACACACTCTTAATGTAGTGCACAGCCGTACAACTGTACCTGGCATCCCTGAATGAGATTAGATTTGAGAGCTCCCTAAGGGCACAGACCTCTGTTCATCTTGTTTACCATTCTATTCCACATAAAAGAAACTAATAAATATCTGGTAAAAAAACAAATGAATAAATATGTTATCATCAAGAGTTGGAAACAGTCAGTGGACAGCACTGTAAGAGCTGGCATCTGTCAGAGAAAGTGGGGGTTTGTGTTTCAGTGCTGTCCATGTTTGGGCAGGGCTACTTCTTAGGACTGTAGGGCCTCAGCACACACAGTAGGGGGTGAGTTTCAATGTTTCCCAAATGGATGTCCCCATGTTGGAAGTATGGGTCTCCATCACTCCCCCTCTGACCAGGTCAGCCTTTGATATCCCTCACAGTCATGTCCTGAGTCTTGCCCCCAAGTCTTGGCTCAGTCCTGTGGCTACAAGTCAGATGTGAGGCCTGGGAGTCCTCAGGGTGCCAGATGCTATGGCCCCAAATGCTGTGTATCCTAACTGAGGCCTCTGTCCTGTCCTCTGGCATCCTCGGAAGGTAGATGCTGCTAAATGGCATATGTCCACCACTGTTCAATGTGGCACTGCTGCCACTGGTGGAGGCTCTGTCCTACATCACGTTCAGGGTGGCGTGTTCAGCTTCATGGCATTTGCCTCCCGGGCCTTCTGTAGCTTGTATTCTCGGATCTTCCGCTGGCGGTTATAGAGGTAAGCAGCTGTGCCCACAATGCCCAAGATAACTGTAGCTGCTACCAGAATGATGATGAGCATTTGATTCTGGTTGTCTGTGAAAACAATAAGGAGAAGTGAGAGTTGAACCAGGCTCACTGCCCCTGCCCTGTCCAGCCCCAAACACCGGCACACTCACAGATCACGTTCACGACCACTTCACGGGTGACCTCGCCCTGACGGCTCGTGGCCCGACAGATGTAGGTGCCCAAAATACTCCGATCAACATGTGTCAGGTTCCCGATATGCAGTAGACGCCTATCCCCTTTCCGTCTACAGTTCACCTGGGGGGTCGGGTTTCCCCTGGCCTGGCACCTCAGGATCTCCCAGGAGCCTTCCTGCCATGTCCAGTTTCCTGGGCAATCACTCTCTTCTAGTAGGGGGCCATCTGGAGAAACACCACAAGATGAAGAACAAGGTCAGGGACCAGGACACCCCTCACCACCTAGGACTGGAGGACTTAGGTAGGAACCCAGGGAGGAGGCCACCAGGGTGGGGGCAGGGGTGGGCCCGGGAGGTCAGGAGCTCATTAGGTTTTAGGGGCTCAGCATTGGAGATTAGGGGTTATTGTCCAGCAGCCTCACTCACACAAAACACAGAGCTCTAGGGTCTTGTTCTTGTGCAGCACCTTCCCTGCCACCTCTAGGGCAGCAGAGCATAAGAAGCTGCGCCCGTTGTCCTCGGCACTGGCGTTCAGCAGGAATTGGGCACTTGGGCCTGGAGGTCGAGCTGGGGTTCCGTTCAGCGTCACCATGGCTCCAGCATGGGCCTTGCATTCCACACTCACCATAGTCCACTCAGAGACCTCAGGCTGGCTCAGGGTCAGGTTGGGAGCAGGGAAGCCTAGAGACAGGGCACATGGTGAGCTCCGCCCTGAGTGCTGGCCACACTCCCACACCCCCTGGTCTCTACTTACTGTAGATGGTTACATTCTCCCATGTCCTCCGGCTCTGGTTTCCCAGAGTCACTACACATGTCAGCTGCTGGGTGCCTTCTTCCTCTGTGTTCGCTCTGACCCAGGCGGTAGCGCAGAGAGAGTCCTTGTTGTACGTGATGTTGGGTTCCAGCCTCTGGTCCTTTAGCGCTAGGTGGACCTGGGCCTCTGAGGCAGGGAACAGCCCATCCAGGGTACAGTTCACAAGCTTCTGTGTGCCCACTTCCATAATCCGGGGGGTAACAAGGCGTGGGCGGGTCATTGGTAGGACTGGTGAGAGAGAATGGGTGTGAACAGAGAAGAGGCTAAAGCCTGTCCTGGGGCATTTTCAATCCATCACCTGGAACTCCTCTTCCCAGGAGACTCTGTGGCCTGGGTCACCCCTGCCCCAGGACACTCGCATCCCTTACCCCAGGTCACAGCTTTCTCAGAAGGTCCTGTGGCTTGGGAACCCAATCCCCCAACATCCACCCCAGTGACCAAGAACATGTTCTTCCCAGAAGCCTTTGCAATCTAAGTCGCCACCTTCTCAGTATCCTCATGGCCATCGGCCCCTCCTTTCCAAGAACCCCTCACTCCAAACAGAACACCATGAGCCTGTCCTCCTGCAGGCTCCCCAATGCCTCACCAAAGGTTCGGAGCTGCCTGGGGGCTGAGGTGTTCCAGAACAGTTCCTGCTTTTGGGGCCGAAGGTCCAGTTCCGTGCGGCAAGAGAAGTTGGCGTGATCGTTGTCTCTGTCCACCAGCACCGTGGTCGTGACCTCAGCGGGTTCCCCCACTGCTGGGTGCCGACTCAGCTCTTCCTCCTCGCGGAGCAGCAACACAGAGAGGTTACTCCGGGGCGCCCCTCCCTCCACCAGGCAACGCAGGGTGAGGTTTTCACCTACGGGCTGCCAGTGGGGCAGAGGTGCCAGCTCCACACGCATTGGTAACACTGGAGGGAGGAGAGGGAGTGTCCTGTGAACTGGACAGGACACTTGCCAGCAGGGGCCACTGGGGCACCAGCAGCACCTGCCCAAGGTAGCTCTCGCCAAAACACACCCCAAACTACTTAAACCAGACAGGAATGTTAAGGGCTTCAGGAGACACAGGTGAGAAGTCCCCAGGTGGTTGTGAAGAGGGCAAAATAATTCTTTATTCACTATAGCATCTTAGAGCAAAAAGTGGAAGAGAACCTCAGAGCCTGTCACCAGGTGTCCTGTGAAATAAACAGTACTTTTCAGCTACCCTGTCCACTAAAGATTTTTTTTTTTTTTTTTTTTTTAGAGGGCAGTGTCACTAGCTCTCACATGTGGGATCCAAACCGGGGCCGCTGGCGTCCCAAACCAGCTCTTAACCACCATGCCACTCGGCCGGCCCTAGAGAATGTTTTTAAAAAGACCTCTGCTCCCCCTTCTTCAATCTTGGCCTTCTTTTTCTCTGTAGCATCCCTCGCCCTCTGACATACAACATCATCTACTCAGTAAACTTGTTTCTCCTCGATTTCCCCCTTGGAATGTCAGCTCAGGAGGGCAGGGATCTTTGTCTGCTTTGTGCCCTGGGGTGTTGTTGGCAAAGAATAAGGTTGAGCCACCCACACTGATTTGAGGCCTTTTAGGAGTTCGCTTTTATGAGAAAGAAGTTCCCGAACGTGCTGTGCGTTTGGGAAATGTTAAAAATATATAAGAACAATCCACAGATGCTCAAAACGCAACTCTGAATAGTCAGCCCCTGAAGACACAACCCATGGGCTTGGTTTTTGCAGGCTGCTGTCTCCATTCTACATGAGGTAACAGAATTCCGGGGCTGGACTGTCAGTGAAAATTTATAGCAGAGCCCTGGTGAGCTAGGACTTAGCACTGAGACCCCCTAGTCTCCACCAAGGAGGGGTCCTAAGGATTCCCAGTCACTGTTCCCTTCTCAAGAGGCCCTGAAATTTCACTCGGCAATGCTGTTCAAGTGTCTGGACATGGTTCCTAGCTTTTCTGCTTCTTTGCTGTGTGGGCTGTGGGTAAGTGACTTTGCCTCTGGAAGTCCCAGTCTCAGTTTCCTGAGCTGTAAAGTGGGGCTATTGGAGGCAGGACTATTATTAATCCATTTAACAGGTTGAGAGAGTCAGTATAAATGGGCATGATGTTTCCTTTTAGGGAGATGAAAATGTTCTAAGATTAGATTGTAGTGATGGTTGTACAACCCTATAAATATACTAAAATTCATTGAATTGTATACTTCAAAGCTGTTAAAATAAAAGGCCAAGAAAACCCTCAGACATCCAGCTCTGATCTCTAATCACCTGCTGCAAAACCCAATTTCCAGAGTCAGAGGCCTCCTCGAACCTCAGCCCCCACATCTCAGAGCCCAGCTTCTTGCCCTGAAGGTGACTGGTGGAGGAGGTCTGTTTGGCTAGGTCTCCTTGACCCTCGACCTTTAGTCCCTCACAAAGTCCTGGTCACTCTGCTCTTCAAATATTTGTCTGCCTCTCCCTTCCTGTACACAGCCACTGCTATCTAAATCTAGCTTTCTGCTATCTCGACCCCCTGGCCTGCTCACACACCCATCCATGGCTCCCTGTCACCCTGAGGAGAAGGTCCCAACCTCAACTCCAGCCTCACCAATCTGGTGATGTTCAGCCCCTCCTGCCCTCCGAAACCAGATCAGCATGCTTCCCCACTCCAAACCTCTGCCCAGGCTGTACCCTCTGCCCACAATGCCTGTCTACCAATTCCTGCACATCCTTCAAGGCCCAGTTACCTCCGTCAGGAATTACCACTCTAACCTTTTGAGAGAAAGCTTAGTCACCCAGGGATGCCCCTCATCTTCATACCGGGGATAGGGCAGGCCCAAGCTGGAGTCTCTCCTAGGTGACACCAATGGCTACTGTGTGCCAGCTATCTGCTCCATTTCATAGAGGTGGAAATTAAGGTAAGTCAGGTGCTCCAAGTCACTGAAGGAGAAAGTGGCAGAGCCAGAACTCACACCTGGAGTGCTGGGCTTTCAACTATCAGGCTGAGCTGTGGAAGGGCCTTCCAGGAAGTTCCCCTGGGGTTTTCAAAGCCACCAGGAATGTCTGGGGACTTTCCTCACCTAGCCAGCATCTACTCAAATATGCTCCAAATCAGAAGCAAAGCTGATATTTGCCTAAAGAAAGACTTCCTCGGCTAGACACCGTGAATATGGAATGTCCTCCGCGCCTCGCAGTGTCATTATACCCATCCACGAGATCTCATATGAGAGTCAACTGAGGAGCTATGTCCCTCAGAGTCACCCATTTAGTAAGAGCCATGCTGGGACTGTACCGAAGGCTGTCTAATCCCAAAGCCAATTGACCAGTTCGTTTCTTCTTTCCCTTTCTTTCCTTCTCTCTTTCTCTCTCTCCCTTTATCTCCCCTCCCCTCTCTCTCCCTCCCCCCTCCCTTCCTTCCTTTTGGGTTTGTTTTGTTCTAATTGGAATTTTATTTATTGCCTTTGGTCATAGTAACTCATTCTTACAGTTCAAAATGCTCAAAGTAAAAAAAAAAAAAAAAAGTAGGAGAAGACTTGACCCTGTCTTCTCCTGGAGGTCCACGCCCCCATCTCTTCTCCTCCCTGCCAGCAAATTCTGTCATTTCTTTCAGTAAACACAGCCTCCCTCACCCCGCTCCTGCCACTCCCTAATGCCCAGTATGGCATGCCACTCATTCTGGGCATAACTTGCTTCTTTTGAACTCAACTATACACCTTGGAGTTCACTCTCTTTTGAGACACAAGAAGCGTCCTCATTCTTGTACCCAGTTGCATACTATTCCATCATACACTCAAGCCACAGTTTATCTCCCAGCCCGAGGCATTTGAGTGGCTTGCAAACTTTTGCCTTTCCAAATAAAGCTGCAGTGGGGCCGGCCGAGTGGCGCGGTGGTTAAGCGCCGGCTTGGGAAGCCAGCGGCCCCGGTTCGGTCCCACATATGAGGGCCAGTGACACTGCCCTCAACAAAACAAAACAAAACAAAACAAAACAAATAAAGCTGCAGTGAATAACCCCCTCCCCCTCCTGCAGTTCCCTCCTGGGTGGGGACAATGTAAGCCCAATTCCCAGGAGTGGAGTTTCCATGTCAAAGGACACAGGTTTGTGTCATCTGGAGAACTGACACCACATTCCCTGCCTGAGGAAGTGCTTCTTTAGGCTCCCATACTGTCAGCAGTGTCTTAGGATGCCTGCTGCCCCACAGTCTTGCCAGCATAGCTGTTATCAATTCTTTTGATTGTTGCCAATATGTGAAAAATGCTATCTCAGGGCCAGTTTTAATTAGCATCTTTTTTTTTTTTTTAAAGTCAGATCTAGGGGCCTTGTCACATGTTTAAAGAGTGAGGCCTAGAGAGCCAGCATTCTTGAATATGTTGAATCCCTGTTGATTCTCTAACTGCACCCAAGGAAATTCAAGGAGGGGTTTCAAATGACAAGGGGGCTCTCCACAAATGTGTCCACCTGCCCTTCAGTGAGACTCCCTAGCCCCACCACCAAGCAACAAAAGCAGCCCCAGCCTGCTGGGGACTCCCCTGCCCACCTCCCACACCCAGCCTAAGTCAGCCCCTGGGCCCAGTCACTCACAGTACACAGTGAGGGAGACTGAAGCTGACGTCTGGGTTCCGTGACAGTTTGAGAAGCATATGGGAGTGCTGTCTTCTTGTATGTCACTAAGTTCATAGATCTTCCAGTTGGCCCCATTATTCACTTCCTTCTTTGTCAACCGAGTCTCCAGACCCAAGACAGCATCTTCGTCACAGGAGGCACTGCAGTTTACCTGCATGGAGCCTCCTCTGGGAACGATGTCTTTTGAGGGGTACACTGATGTTTGGGCACCTCCAGGCCCTGAAACAAGAGCGTGAGGAGGGGAAAGGCATTATGAATTGGATTCATCAACATTCTTGGGTACCTATCCTTGAACAAGACAAAACTCTCTGCCTTCAGTGTGGGAGACAGAAAAATTCATGAATAAACAAGATAACTAAAAACTGATGTTAACAGGAGCTTTCACAACAACAAAACAGGGTGACAGGAAAGATAGTGCCTTGGTGACAGGGGCTGGCCATCCAGAAAAAAGGGAAATGAGTTCCAGGCAACAGGACGAAGTGCAAATGTCCTGGGGCAGGGTGTCTGGAGCCTAGTGAGCAACGGGGAAATGAGGTCAAGAAAATCATGCAGGCAGTGTAAGCCATGCCAAAAATGTGTTTTCCATTCTGAGGGCAGTGGGGCACCATGGAAGTTCTCAGCAGAGGAGGGACATGGCATCAGTGTCCTCCCTCCCATGAAGTCAGGTGGTGAGAATCAGCCCTCCGGTGATGGAGGGGTTCTAATCAGGCTGGCTCCTCACTCCATTGGACAAGTGGTCTCTTCTCTCTGGGCCTCAATTTTCCCACCTGTAAGGTGGGTGAATATAGTCCCCCACCCCCTGCTAAGGCAAGTGGCTCCTAAGACCAGGCAGGGAGTGAGTAGCCGCAGATAAGAAGGAGGTGGATTGTTAACTCCCTCAGACCCTGGTGTCTCCAAAGCTGAAAAAACGTCTGTTTGAGCCCCTCCCTCCTACCCTACCCCCAAAGATTCCTGCCCTCAGCTTTGGGCCCACTCTTCCTGGGGTGCGGAGATGTGAAAACAGCTCTCCAAGGGTGATACTGGGGTTATTCCCCTTTCACAAAGAGAAATGGTGAAGCCTGGAGAGGGGAGGTTAATCAGCCAGAAAGCGGAGGAGCTGGTAACCATGGTGTCCACCTTCCGGGTTCCTGCTCCCCAACCCTGACCACCCTTTGAGACTCTCTGAACCCCTTCTCCCCTCCCTCCAGGCTGGAGCTGGTGGAGGGTGGTTGGGGAATCTCACTTCTCAGCCTGGAATTCCCCTGAGCAGAAGCAGGTCTGGACTTCCCCAAAGGCTGGAGAAGAGGAATAGAATGTGCATGGGGGGTTGAGGTGCGTCCCCAGCCTACTCAGCTGGGGGCACCATGTCCCACACACCCCCTGACCCACTCCTGGGAGCAGGAGCTGTGTTGGGCCAGGACACAACCACGGCAAAGTGGCCACTATTACATTCTCCATTTCACACCTGAGAAACTGAGGGCTCTGGGAGGTTCAGACTATACAGCATGAGGCCACATCTTGAGGGGATGCAGGGTCTGGATTCGAACCCATGGCTATTGACTTTCAAAGAGTGACTCTAGCCCCAACTTCCCGTAAATAGCTACCTAAGTAGGAATGACCTGTCTCCAGCCGGCCAGGAGCCGGTCCCTCTCTACTTCGCGGAGGGCGCAGCCCAGATCGCGGGCACTGACCCGATGGCAGCCTCCACCTCTGACTCACCTGGGAGCAGAGCTCCGAGCAGGGCCAAGAACACAGGCAGCAGGAGTCGGGCAATGCTCGAAGCCATAGCAACCGAGGCAGAGCGGAGACTCGGACGTGAAGGGACGTTCGAGTAGCCGACTGGGCACCAGCAGCGATCAGGTCCTTTTATAGCGGCGGGCCACTGGGGGCCGAGGGGCGGCGCTGCCTTCCGGGAAATCTCGCGCCTTCCCACCCCCACCCCCCCGGAACGAGGGCTCAGGCATTTCCGGATTTTCACAGTGCCGGCCCGAGCGCGGCTGTGCACCCTCTCTGGCCCCTGGAGCGCCGGAATTTCCGAATTGGAGCAATAGGGCCACAGTGGCTGCAGCGACCCGGGGGCTGCTCCCAGCCCTAGGGGGCCCATCCCCGGGCGCGGTTAACCTTAATTCTGTGTTTACACTGCGCGGAGCACTTTATAGCTACCCTTGGACAGTAGGGACTGTTACTGTGTCCGCTCCAGAGAGTGCTAAACTGAGGCTTCTAGCTGCCAGGGGATTCGAAATCCAGTGTCACTCCTCAGCGCCTGCGGGCTTCTTGAACCAAGTGATAGATCATGCACTGCGGTGCGATCCCGGGAATATTCCCGGGGCGCCCTCCATCAAGAGTGTCCTTCCTCCATGGGGCATGTCCCCACCCACAGCTGACACAGATTTCCCGAGAAGCGGCCCAGACGCTAGCGAACCCGGGGGCGAGGAGGCGCTGCGTCGTCACGTCCGGGGATCCGCATCCCCCCACGGATGCGCGTCCCCACCCCGGCAGCCTCGCTTCTTCTTTCGGCCTTGGCCGCGGGGGCGTCTTTACAGCTTCCAGAATAGGGAAGGAAGCCACGTGGTCCTGGCGCGCTGGGCCCCCCTGCCGTTCCCAAGCTACGCGGAGAAACTGAGGCAGCAGACCTAGAGAGGGGAGGGGAGGCGCTCGAGCCCTTGCCTTCCCAAAAGAAACGGGAAGCTCCTAGGCCCCGAAGTGGGGCGGGGAGAGGGGACGCTGAAACGCCTGTCCACCGCGCTCGGCTCCCGAAACTCCAACCCCGAAATTCGAACCAGGGGCGCTAGCACGAAATACCGTATGTTCAGGAATTTGGCGGGCTGGTTCCATTAGAGCGTTGGGGGTGTTTGAGACCCAACCCCTCGTCTATAGGCCGCCCCCACATCCCCTACACGTGAGGTCACCTCCTGTGCGTGTGACCCAAAAACTAGTCATCCAGCACGTTTGAGGCTGGGGACTCGTGTCTCTGAGAGCCAAGCCACGTAGCCCAAGGCTTCCTGTTGTGAGGTGCGCGCTACGTCGCCATGGAGACCTGTGAAGGGCCGCGGAGGTCGCTGAGCAGAACGGGAAAGGAGGGGGCCCTGGGGACACTCCGGCCCTTCCTCAACAGGATGGGGCTGAAAGTCACTCATCATCATCTAGATAAGCAACCCCCCCCAGCTCCCGCCCTGATCGTTCCTAAGGAATTTCCACGGGGATCTTTCTTCTTGGGGGGCGGAGAGTGCTGAATTCCCGCCCAGAACAGCCTGGGCAAAGGTGCAAACCAGGGACTGGGGACGTCCCTGCTTCTCAGAGGGTCTGGGAAAATCCTGCGCGGGATGTTATTTTCCGGCGGATTTATCTAAGGCTCTCACACCAGTTCCCTTGACCTTGATTCGAAGTACGTGGGCTGCAAGCTCCCCCTCGCGGCCCAGGTTCCCCATGCAGCCAGAAAAGCATTGTTCTCCTTTGCCTCTCTCCACACCGCTGCACAGTGTTGATTGTGTACAAAGCATCGTTTTGTCTGAACAGAACAGACAAACATCTCTGCCTTCGTGCAGAGATGGTTTTAGTGGGGCCACAGGCAAGAAACAAAAATAAAATACTATATAGAGTGTTAACTTGTGATTAGTGCTAAGGAGAAAAATAAGCTGGGAAAACGAGGAAATATGAGGATTAATGGACTTTTAAATAGAATATTCTGACAAATACTGAGAAGGTGACATTTGAGTAGAAACCAGAGGGTGGTGAGGAGGGAGCAATGGCAATATTAAGAAGAAAGTGTAGCAGGCAAAGAACACTGGATGTGCAAAGGCCCTGGGGTAGGAACTCCCTTAAGGAATAACCAAGAGGTCAGTATGGCTGGAATGCAGTGAGGAAGGGAGTTGGAGGAAAGGAGGGCAGGGAGGGGGTGGGGCAAAGCATGTGGGCATTGAAGGCCATGGGGTGACCTGGGCTTTTCCTTTGAGTAAGGTGGGTTCTGAGCAGAGGAGGGACAGGCCCTGACTCAGGTGTTTACAGGCACCTTCCTGAAACTGCAGGAGCTCCAATCAGGGGTGCCAGACCTCAATGGAAGCCAGAGGGGAGAGGAGATGACTGCTCTAGTTCAGGCGAGTAATGATGGGGCCTGAACTGGGCAGTGGTATTGGAGAAGTGGTCGAATTTGGCATCCATTTTGGCAGCAGGACCAGTTGGACTTGTTGGGACATGGGGGCAGGACAGAGTCAAGGACAACTCTTTCGTCTTGGTCTGAGACCCTGGGAGGTTGGAGGGCCATTTCCTGAATGAAGAGGGGATTGTAATGGAGGCAGGTCGGCAGGGGAAGCATGCACCTTTCAGTCTTACACTCCCTTTGCTCCACTCCCTTTGCGTTTCTTTTGTCCCCCACCCCCACCCCAGGAAAAGAGAAACATAATCGCTGTAGTACCAGGAAGGGCAGGGCTTCCTCCAAGATGCCAGGCAGTCTCAGGCAGGCCAAAGAATGATCCCAGGGCAGAAGTATTTATGCTCTACTCCATGGCATTACTCCTTCTCTTTCCTCTCTGTGAGCTCTGGCGTGGCCACCTTGCAGTTCCCTCACCCTGGAATGCTCTTTCCCCCCCCATCCCTGACATGGCTGGCCCCCCTTTCTTGTGACCTGAGCCTCTCCCCATTACTTTCCTGAATGCTCCCCACCCCAGATTCTGAGCCACATCCTGCTCACTCCCTAATGGGTTCCTTACCCTAAAGGGTTCCTTACTGAAATTTCATTCACTTGCTGAAACTCTTTCAGTTTTCTTATTGTCTGTGACCTCCATTTCTGTGAACTCCAAAAAGGCAGGAACCCTGTCCACCCCAGAACCTGAATCAATGAATAGTCATTATAGCAGGTGATCAATACATATTTGCTGAATAAATGAACTTTTTGTCTCTGAGCATTCTGCACATGCTGTTCCCCCAGCCCAGAATTCCCTTTCCACTTTTACAAAAGGTTCCCAGAGCATTTCACTCACAATGTGTGCAGGTAGTTTACTAAACCTGGGAGGTGATCCCAGGAAACATCTGGGGTGGGGTAAGTCATGGAAGGGAGCTGGCAAAGCTGAGCATTAGTGGGTTTTCCCTTTGGGGGCCTTTGGGGTTCTCACTGGGAAGTTCTTGGAGATGGGTAGCCTCTACTCTATGCCAGTCCTGTCCCTTATTGGGTAAAGGCTGCTCCAGGAATACACACACACACACACACACACACACGTATTTAATTTTTAAGTCACTGTGTTGTACATAACACCCCCAGGATTTGTTTAATATTACATTTTGTATATATGAACCACAGCTTTATCCATTCATCTATCCATGGACACTTAGGTCGGTTCCATTTATTGGCCACTGTAAATAATGCTGCAGGCAACACGAAGGCGCAGATATCTCTTTCAGATAGTGATATCATTTTCTTCAGATAAATACCCAAAAGTGGAATTGCTGGATCATATGGTAGTTCTATTTTTAACTTTTCAAGGAACCTCCATACTGCTTTCCATAGTTCCATAGTGGCTGCACCAATTTCATATATAATATATATATATATATATATATATATATAGAGAGAGAGAGAGAGAGAGAGAGAGGGGGGGGGGAGGGAGAGAGAGAAGGAAAATTCACATAACATGAAATTCACATTTTTGCCTTCAAAGGGTTATCTAGTATATTCACTATCTTGTACAACTGTCACCACTTTTTTTTTTTTTGAGGGCAGTGTCACTGGCCCTCATATGTGGGACCCGAACCAGGGCTGCTGGCTTCCCAAGCCAGAGCTTAACCACCATGCCACTCGGCCGGCCCTGTCACCACTTTTTAATTCCAGAATATTTCCATCGCCCCCAAAATAAACCTGGTACTTCTCCTCTCCCCAGCCCCTGGCAATCACTAATATACTTTCTTTTTCTATGGATTTGCATATTCTGGGCATTTCATAGAAGTAAAATTGAACAATTGAACAATTGAACAATTCTGCTTGGCTCCTTGCACTCAGCATAATGTTCATAATGTTTAGCATAAAGATTCATCCATGTCATAGCATGCATCATTTCCTTTTTTGGCTGAATAATATTCCACTATGAGGATATATGACATTCTGTTTATCCATTCATCTGTAGATGGATGCTTAGGCTGTCTTCACCTTTGGCTATTGTGAATAATGCTGCATTGTCCCTGTTTTCAATTCTTCTGGGTGTACTTCTTTTCTTTCTATAGTTGAATAATATTCAATTGCATGGATATATCACATTTTGTCCATTGATCAGTCGATAGACATTTGGGTTGTTCCTACCTTTTGGCTATTGTGAATCATGCTGCTATGAGCGCTTATGTATAAATTTCTGTATGAACATGTTTTCAGTTATTTTGGGTACATATGTGGAAGTGGAATTGTTGGGTCACACGGTAATTCCATGTTTAACTTTTTGAAGGATGCCAGACTGTTTTCCTCAGTAACTGTACCATTTTGCATTCCCACCTGCAATGGACAAGGGTTCAAGAGCTCCCATTTTTTACATCCTTGAAAATGCTTATTTTCTGTTTTTTATTATTATTATTGCCATCCTAATGGGTGGGAAATGGTATCTCATTGTGGTTCCCCAGTCCTTCTGACCTGTCCAGTGGAAAAACCCAGCATGGTCCTGCAATATAGGAAGCTGGGGGTGTGTCTGGAACAGCAAGTGCAGAGAGGATGGGGTCAGTCAAGGTGCTGAGAGTACCTGCCATAAGCTGTGACCTCGAGCAAGCCACTTCTTCTGCTTGCACTTTAACAGCTTCAATTGTAGAATTGGGATGAGAACACGTATCTCAAAGGGTAGATGAGAGATTTTAATACGACTATTCTTGTGTAGCGCTTGCCAAGTGCAGTGTGAGAACAGACAGTATATACTGTTTGTTTCTTTAGGACTCAGCTATGAAAATCTCTCCCACACTTCCTAGGTAGAAATACATGCTTTTTCCTCTGGGTTTCCACAGATCTTGTTCATACTGGCATAACTGCTCTCCTTAGAGGCCCTAGCATGTAAAGCAAAAATTCATGATGTTTTGGATGTCATCAAAACACAACTTTGCTTCTCCCTCCACTGTGTGGACAGAAAAAGGGCCACATGTTAAACCTGACAAGCTCAGGAGACTGAAAATAACCATATAGGATGGCATGAACATAAAAATTCCTAACTAAGGTGGGCCATGGCGGGAAGTCACATCCTTGTTCTGTTGCTTCCTTGACAAGGCCAGTCTTTACCTTAAGTGAACCTATCTGTTGTCTTTTTGCATCTAATATAACATACCTTTGGAATGTCAGAGTAACCCCTTTCGAGACCCCCCAAGGGGCACAACCCACCACACAAGAGCAGGAAACTACAAAATCCCTCATTGTTATCTTGTTCCCCAAATACTATCTCTGTGTGCTGTAAAATGCTATTAACTATCCTGTACCCACCAATGTAAAACAAGTATATGTCTCTCCATTTTACATTTTATCCAATCCCAGGGATTTCCCCACTTTGCTTTCTCCCACCCCCTTAATCTACAATGAATGGATTTCATGTAACTTTCCTCCTTTGATCCTAGTGTATAAAATAAGTTGCATAACGGCCATTTTCCAGAGCATTTTCTCAACCTGTTGAGGCTTTGCTTCCCAGCAATTGTCAGTTTGGCTCAAATAAACTCATAAGCTTTCTCTTTAGGGTGGATGTTTTCTCGTCGACATTACTTGGCATTGTTGGCAGGATTCCGAAGAAGCCCACCCAGGACCACCCTGCAGCTAGATACCAGCAGGGATGCATTGTGCCCCACTGGCTCCCTGCTGCACAGCGGGTGAAGTTGGGTGAGTTTTTCTTGGAATTCCAGAGCTCCCTGTTTTAAGGTAGGAGGCCATGACTTTACTTGAGCTGTTTTTTTGTTTTGTTTTGTTTTGTTTTAAATCCTTGAGGTGGCAATAAAGGTTAAGTGTTAAGATAACCCAGGTTAAGGACAAGAGTTAAGATAACTCTGGGACAGGAGGAAAAAATAGGTGGCTTGTTTTAATTTTGGCTTTTCTTCCTTTCTTTTAAAGATTTTATTGGGGAATTGGGAAAGGGAACAGTGTCAGAAAATTGGGGAAGGGGAACATTGTGTTTTTGCAGGACCCATCAGCTCCAAGTCAAGTTGTTGTCCTTCTATCTTAGTTGTAGAGGGCGCAAGCTCAGCTCCAAGTCCAGTCGCTGCTTTCGACCTAGTTGTGGGGAGTCAGGGGGATGCAGCCCACCATCCCATGTGGGAGTCGAACCAGCAACATTGTTTTTCAGGTCATGCGCTCTCACCAGCTGAGCCATCCAGCCTCCTATTGGCAGCTCAGGGGCAGCTCAGCTCGGGCGCAGCTCACTGGCCCATGTGGGAATCAAACCAGCAACCGTGTTGCTCAGAGCTCGTGCTCTAACCAACTGAGCCACCTGGCCAGCCCCAATTTTAGCTTTTCAATTGGAATTGCTTACTGCAAGTTTGAACAAAACCTTTTGCTGCATAAATGAGAGTCTGAACTTGTTTAGCTCCAAAGATAAGGAACATTTACTCCCTCCAGCCTGAATTTTGGCTATTCTTAGGTGACTAAGAATCTCTGTGGAGGTGTTTGAGGGTACACCTTAAAATGTGCAGTGGGATCGGCCGAGTGGCTCAGTTAGTTAAGAGTTGAGTTAGAGCGCGAGCTCTACGCAACAGGGCTGCCGGTTCGATTCCCACATGGGCCAGTGAACGCTGCGCCCTAGTTGAGCTGTCGCTTAGGATGGCGGGCAGGATGGCTCAGCTGGTGTACCAAGATTGATTGTTCAATGGTGGGCTACACCCACCCCCAACTAAGACTGAACTCAGCACCTTGAGCTGAGCTGCTGCCTGCATGGCTCAGTGGATAGGGTGTGCACTCTTAACAAGGCTGCCGGGTTCGACTCCTGCATGGGATGGTGGCTACAACTAAGATTGAACACAGCACCTTGAGCTTAGAGGCCACGACCTGCCAATGGGAAACCAGATGGCGACTGGCGCCCTCCACAACGAAGAATGAACAACTTGGCTGGTCCCCTCCCCCAATTCCCCAATAAAATCTTTGAAAAACAACAACAACAACAAAAAACGTGCAGTGGCCCTGAAACAGGACCCAGTTGGGACCCCCGCAAAAGAGGCCTTGCAATGTCCCTGGCCTCACCTCTCCCTGCGGTTTGAGCTTGGAATGTCCCCTGTCCCAATTCCTGAGCTTAGGATGTTCCCTGCCCCAGTTCCCTGCTTTAGATAATTACCCTAAAACTTATGCTTGCTTACTAGTCACAGTGCCCCCCAAGCTTGCTAATTACAATCTTTATGGCCTAGCATTCTTTCCAGGTTACTGCCATTGCTGCTCCTGGGCTGATGGCTACATTAGAGAGCCACATCGCCAGAGGGAAGGCTCCATGCAGATCCCCAGAACCATTATGTAGCCTCTGGAGGAATATTTAAGGTTTCCCCTTAAATATCTCAGGCTAGTCTGTGAATGTTAAGGCAGTTATTGGAAGTATTAACCTGCTGCCTTCTCAGACCACTGGTGCTCTGATAATAAATGTTTTTTCTATGACCCAACTCCTGTGTCGGTCTATTGGCTGAGAGGCACAGGCAGCACAAGCCCCGGACTCATTTGGCATTCGGTTTCAGCCCCATAGGGAATTCCAACACAACTGTGATGAAATATTTGACTCATCTGGGAACGCGCTGGTTACCTAGTGCTCTGAGTCCTCACGATTGTACTGGGCAGCTGGAGGCAGAAACCGAGGCATGTAAGAGTGTTGCAGCGATTCAGGAGGTGACAGCTCCTTAGAGCTTAACCCAGAAGCAGCATACTTCAACCCACTACACAATATCACTAGATATTTGTTCATACTCTGCAGATCTCAAAAGAAAACTAAAAATTGACATGGGAAATCATGACTCAAAGGCCAACAAGCTCCCAGATCCCAGCCCCATTAACACTCCTGCAGACAGATGTACAATACAATTCCTAGGAATCTTGCAAGTACTTATAGACATGAAAAGATTTAACTTAAAGTGATATCAACTTAAGATGGCCAAAATGGAGCTCTTATAACATCTAAATTAATTTTTGTGTGCATAATTAGAAAAAGCCAGCTTAAAAATCAAACTAGGGCCAGCCGAGTGGTGCATTGGTTAAGAATTGGCTTGGGACACAGCTCTGAGCAGCAGGGCCCCGGTTCGGATCCCACATGAGGGCCAGTGACTCTGCACCCTCTACAGCTAAGATGGTGAACAACAGCTCAACCTGGGCTGCCCTGAGTCGCTGGTGACGGCTTTGGCTGCAGCCCCTGCTGCAGTGGGCTGCCATGAGCTACCATGAGTGGCTGGTAGCCAGCATGAGCTGCCATGAGCTGCCGTGAGCGGCCATCCAATGACCGGTGACCGACTGCCTCAGCCAGGAAGAGTGCAATGATCACAATACCAACAAGGGCCAGTGAAGCAACGCCGTCTACCACTAGACTGAAGAACAAAAAACACAGCAACTTGTCTGTTCCCCTTCCCCAATTCCCCAATAAAATCTTAAAAAAAAAAATCTAACTAAACAGAATGGGAGGCTTACCTCAATTGGCAAATAGAAGCCTCTGAAATGGTACACAGACATTCTTCTCTACAGGAAGTTAGTAAGAAAATTTTAATGACTGTCTCTGAACTAAAGAAGGTTTCTGAAGCTGCTCAATGCCAACACCCCACTTTTCCCTCTTCTCCAACTGTCCCACTGTGTGCTTTACTTTGTCCAGACTTGCTCTTTTTCCTCCGCCTCTCTCCTGTACCTCTGTTGCAGCTCCCTTTGGAGAGGAGCTGATCTTGGGCAGAAGGAAATCCGTGGTTGTATGCAGGCAAAACTAGGAATCTACTAAACATTCCCCCCTCTCTAGTACCCTGATGACTTCACAAAGAAATTTGAATTAAGTGTTAGAACGAACTTATGATCCTGGCTTTTCTGATTTATCCCAATTAATGCACCTACTGGTTTCTGAGAGCAAAGCAACAGAATTACTAAATAAGATTTGCTAGGGAAACTCCTGTAGAGGAATCTGCTTTAATTGTAAAAAGTCAAGACATCTTAAGGATTGTAGAAAACTGAAATGGGATTTAGAAAAAGAAAAGAAATAGAAGCAAGCATAGGGCTGCTCTAAAGACTAAGAGGGGGGCTGGCTGAGTGGCGTGGTGGTTAAGTGGGAAGCCAGTGGCCCTGGTTTGGGTCCCACATATGAGGGCCAGTGACACTGCCCTCAAAAAAAAAAAAAGACTAAGAGGGCATTTCCCCTATCTTACTAACAACTGGGGCTACTTTATCTGTTAACACTACCTGACTTAGTTGCTCTCTCCCTTGGGGTAAAGCTTCTGTACAATGCTAGGAGTATCTAATCAACCGATATCTGTTTTTAAATCAGAACCTGTTCCCTTCCAACTAGGAAATGTTAACGGGCAACATATATTTTTATTAGTCAGATCTGCCCAACTCACCTGATTGTGTGAGACTTTTTTTTTTTTTTTAAGCTGAGCCATCCTGCCACCTGTTGGCAGCTCAGTGGCAGCTCAGCTTGGGCTGAGCATCGAACTGCTGTTGCTCAGAGCTCAGCTCACACTCTTGAACGAGCTCTTAACCAACTGAGCCACTCGGCTGGCCCCTGTGTGAGACTTTCTAACCAATGATGCTCACATATCCTTCTCCCAAGAGGGTGAAATGTACTTAGAACTAAATAAATGAGATTGAGAAAATAACGATTTTAGAAGAAAGTACACGAGAGAAAGCTAGTCTTGAGACTGACTGAATGTTTGTTGCAGGATGTTCCAATGAAACTTTAGGCTTTTTCCAGTACAGATATTGGCAAGATTAAGTCAGCCACTCCTATGTAAATAACTATTGATAATACTTTGCCTCTACCTTATATTTGCCAATATCCTTTGAGACCTGATATACTAGCTAGAATTAGCTCATTATACAAGATTACCTTTATTTTTATTATTTATTTATTTATTTATTTATTTATTTATTTATTTATTTATTTATTTTTGAGGGCAGTGTCACTGGCCCTCATATGTGGGACCCGAACTGGGGTCACTCGGCTGGCCCAAGATTACCTTTACAAGGGGAGCATTTTCTCAATCTGGAGACTTTGTTTCTCGGCAATTGTCATCAGTTTGGCTCAAGTAAACTCTTATAAGTTGTCTCTTTAGGGTGGATATTTTTTTGTCAGCAACTGCTTTTTTCTGTGATGGAATCTTGCCCTGCCCTGGATGAGAATTTTGCCGGTGACTCAGACCCACATCAGAATTACATTTAAATCTCTGGAACTTGACTTGGTGTTGTATGGGAGCCCTGGATCAGGCCCCTCCAGACTAGAGGCCTCAATAGGGAGTAGGTCCCTATGCCATTGACCTTCTTCGTGTCCACCTTGGCCCCTCTCACCAGCCTTTGGGTCCCTCCCGCCCAGGTGCAGGGAGGAGGGGACAGGAAATAGGGAGAACAGTTTCTCTTTGGATGATGGCTTTGCCCTCTTTGGATGACGCAGCAGTGTGTTAAAGTGGCGCCCCCTGGTGGATTTGGTGGGTATGTATTTGGAGGAGCTCTTTGAGACTTCCTTTTTATCCGAGACTCCTTCGCTGGAGTGGTGCATCTTGAAGCTAGGTTTGGCTCTTTCTTAAGCTCCTGGGGTCTGGTCCTATCCTCTCGTCCCTCCCAGGGGGCCACCAGGTCGAATAAGAAGACCCTTTGGGTTCACCGTCAGAGTCGCCTGCCCCTCACTCTCTGTCTTTTCTGGGAGTCGGATCCCAACCCCATTCCACTCACTTTAGTTTCCCTAGCCTGAGTCAGCATGGGTGGCCTTTTACAAACGACACTTTTCAAAGCCAATGAAGTCCCCTCCCTCTCTGGGTTAGCCCCTGTCCCAGGAGGGTGGGATGGGGACTTGCAGGTAGCAACAACTCCTCCTGAAAAAATGTGTTCACCCATCTCTTTAAAAAAAAAAAAGGGGCATTTTATTATAGAGAATTTCAAACATAGGCAACAGCAGAGGGCATATGATAAAGCCATATGTGACAGCTTCCACTGTTCTCACGGCCACTCTTGTTCTTCCTCTCTCCCCTTACATATATCTTGTCATGGGTTCAACTGTTTCTTCTCGCTGCAAAAAAAGAAATCTTAACCTTTAGTAATTGTGTATGTACACTTATTTGGAAATAAAGTCTCTGCAGATGATCAAGTTAAGATGAGGTCATTAGGGAGGGCCTTAACCCAACATGACTGGTGTCCTTATAAAAGGAAGAAATTTGGACACACAGTACACCACGTGAAGATGAGGCAGAGACTGGAGTGAGGCTGCCAGAAGCCAGGGATCACCAAAGATTGCCAGCAAACTGCCAGAAGCTGGGAGAGAGACCTGGGACAGATTCTCCAACACAGCCTCGGGAGCCAGCCCTGCTGACACCATCTTGGACTTCTGGCCCCAATTATTTAAAAGCCCATTATGGACTTCGGGAATTTTTTTTTTAATGCCTTTGTCCATCCTGATCTGGCTGAGGCATTCCAGTACCGGGCAACAGGTTCTGGCCTATTATTTGAAAAGCCACATGGGCAGGGTTTGGTCTCACCGGTTCTGATGGCTGTGATGTAGACAGCTGAGCTACATTACTCCTAGTTACAACTATCTAGACTAGGCTGGGCATTGTCAAGACAACAGCTATGTCTTAATTTAGGCCTCCATGCCCAATGGGGCCAGTCAGAAGTGCAGGGAGAGGCAGGTAACAGTTTGGCTCAAGCCCATACAGCATTCCTTGCCCAGCCTCTGTCCCTTCTCACTGCTGGCTCCAAATGTTTTTTTTGTTCTCTTTCTTTCTTTTTAAGGTTTTATTGGAGAATCGGGGAAGGGGAACAGTGTTGGCAAATTAGGGAATGTGAACAGCCTAGTTTTTGTCCTTCAATCTTAGTTGTGGAAGGTGCAACTAGCTCAGCTCCAGGTCCAGTCACCATCCGGCTGATCATCAGCAGCTCAGCTCAAGGTGCCGTGTTCAATTTTAGTTGCTGGCAGGCATAGCCCACCATCTCATGTGGGAGTCAACTGGAAACCTTGTTGTTAGGAGCACAAGCTCTCACCAGCTGAGTCATCCTGCCACCTGTTGGCAGCTCAGCGCAGGCACAGCTCACTGGCCCATGTGGGAATCGAACTGATGACCCTGTTGCTCAGAGCTCGTGCTCTTAACCAACTGAGCTAACCAACTGAGCCACTCAGCTAGCCCCAGCTTTTTCTTTTTTACTTAGTCAAATCTAGTACTTTAAGAATCAAAGTTTATTTTCATTGGGGATTTTCAAAGAATGTCTTGGGAGCTCTGAAGGCATTCCCAAGAGAAGCATTTCAGAGATGTTTGCGGCAAAGCCCAGCCCAGCTATGAGTGGCCCTGTGGCTGCCTGGTCTGGCCAGCACATGCAGATGGCAGTTCTGGCCGACTTTAAAGAAATCGGCCACTTTATAGTCTGTGTTGTGACTATTACAAAAATTAACTGGGGGGTGGGAGGCAAATGATATCAGCAGACTCAAGAATTAAGGTACTGGTCGGTGTTTTAAAAAAATGTTTATTCACTCATTTATTGACCACATTGATTCTGACTGTGCTCAGGGGAAATCGTGATGAAAGCTCAGGCTTGCATACAGCACCTACTTGTGGAATCATGCCTGCACATCAGACTGAAGGACCTTAACCAATGGAACCACAGAGCCTGTCAGGGATGCGGGTACATGATGACGTGCCCAAGAGCCGGGAGGTGCCAGAGCAGGTTCCTAGGGATGCGCTGCACCCATGTTCCTCTGCAAACTCCCAGAGCCTGCCTCACCCCGGGGGAGCTGATGCTGGGTCATTTATTTTTAAAAATATTTTATTGGGGAATTGGGGGAGGGGAACAGCATTGGGGAATCGGGGAAGGGGAACAGAGAAGTTGCTGTCTTTTTGTTCTTCAGTCTAGTGGAGGACGTTGCTTCACTGGCCCATGTTGGTATCGTCATTGCGCTCTTCCCAGTGAAGATCAGTTGCCGGCCTCTGTCCAGCCGCTCATGCTGGCTGCCAGCCACTCACTGTAGCTTATGGCAGCCCACTGCAACAGGGGCTGCAGCTATGCCGTCACCCACTGGTGACCCAAGGCAGCCCAGCTCCAGGTGGAGCTGTTGTTCACCATATTAGCTGTAGAGGGCAGTGTCACTGTCCCTCATATGTGGGCTCCAAACTGGGGCCCTGCTGCTCAGAGCTGGCATCCCAAGCCAGCTCTGATTTATTTATTTTTTTTAGCTGAGCCATCCTGCCACCTGTTGGTAGCTCAGCGGTAGCTCAGCTCGGGCTGGGTATCAAACTGCTATTGCTCAGAGCTCAGCTAGCACTCTTGAGGGAGCTCTTTACCAACTGAGCCACTCAGCCAGCCCTGCTGGGTTATTTTTATGAACAGCACTAAGGTTGCCCCTTGAGGAGAGGTGCTGACGATGCCCAGCACTAAGGAGAAAGCCCAACTTGCCAGATAGAATTATTCATGACATGGTAATGAGCTTTTCTGTTTCTTCTGTGATTAAAAAATAAATTTTATCTTAAGAACAGGGAAGAGAGAATAGGGACAGGAGCTTGGTCAGGGTCTCCGCCAAACTGCCCCTTCCCAGTCATGATGCCTGCTGGGCCACTCTTCATGGGTTCAGCCTCCTACTGCAACAAGGGGGTCTGGGCAGTGCTACTTTTTTTTTTTTTTTTTTTTTGAGGGCAGTGTCACTGGCTCTCATATGTGGGACCCAAACCAGGGCCACTGGCTTCCCAAGCCAGAGCTTAACCACTGCGCCACTCGGCTGGCCCTATGGGCAGTGCTACTCTTGCAGGGTGGGTGCAAGGCCCCCAAACCCACCAGGGGCTTGGCCTGGCACAGAGCAGGCATCTGCCATGGAGAGCAGTGCAAAAAGGAGGGCAGCTGATAGGCCCAGGGGGTGCAGGGTGGGGGCTCAGGGGAAGTCACAGTAGGGCAGACGGAAGGGGTAGAGGGGTGTATAGCGTGAGTCATGCCAGAGCAGCTTCTTTTCCAGGAAGGCAACAGTCTGCAGGGTAAGGATCAGCGTCTGGTGCTTCAGCATGCTGTGCACATTCAGGCCTGAGGGCAGGGTGGGGGTGTAGTCAGCAGGGCTGTACCCCATATCTGCAGCCCCTTCCCCTACTCCAGGAAGCACTCCTCTTACAGAGATAGCATAGTTTGGTGTGGGGTCATGAGCCCTGCGGCCTGGGTTCAAACCCTGCCTCAACCGCTCACTGCCTGGGAGACCCTGGGCAAGGGACTGTCCTCAGCCTGTCGACTTCTGCCTTCTGCTCAGCCGTAATTCCCACCTCACACTCCAGTGGGTGGGTACACACCATAGGCAGAATAGATGAATAAACACAACATACTGAGGTGGCCAGTGTGGCTGCTGTTAGTGAGCAAAGTAGGGAGAGGGAGGAAGAGAGGGTAAGGAAGGGATAGGGCAGGTCGTGCAGGATCTGGTGGGCCTCAGCGGGGACTGGTTTTTCCCCAGTGCGGTGTAAGTCATGGAGAGCTGTGGGCATGGGCATGTACACCAAGTTGTATTCACAGGCACCCTCTGGCTGCCGTGAGAAACACACTCTGGGGATGAGGGCATAGGCGGCTTTGCTGGTCCAGATAGGAAGTGGAGGGGGCTGGCCCAGGGTGGTAAGAGGTAGATGGATTCTGGATATGCTTAGAGACAGAGCTGATTGGGTGAGACTGAGTAAGTTGACCAAGGAGTGGAGTTAGATGGCATGGTACGGGGCCTGAGCCACTGGAAGGAAGGAGGTACTGAGATGCCTATGAGAACCCACATATAGCTGTCCAGGAGGCAGCTGGACATACAGTGAGGAGGCCAGGAGAGGAGAGAGCTCTGGGGATCAGTCAACGTGAAGATGGGTGTGACCTGCTCAGGACAGACCTGATTTTGTCTCTCCACCTCTGAGTGAGGAGCCAGGCAGGGACAAGCCAGTGAGCCCTCACACTCACTCCTGCCCAGCACTGGGACCAGAGCTTGGGCAGATGCAATCGCAGAGTGTTTAAGAAAGTTATCATTTTTCCGATGTTCTGTTTGGACTACCTGAGGGTTGGGAAGGGTGGTCACTGCCCAAGGCCAGTGACTGAGAGGCAGACACAGGATTTGAACTGGCCCATGTACTCTCTAGGGAACTGAGGGTGGACCGGCACCCTTCACTCACCAACAGCTGGGATCAGGTTGAAAGTCTTGAGCCTGGAGGTGGCCGCCACGATGTTCTGAGGCATGTCCTCATATGCTCTGAAACAGAGGCTGGGAGGTGAGTCATGCAGGGTATGGAGCTCAGCCCCTCCGCCCATCTGCCCTACACCCTCACAAGTCCACCAGGAGCACGGAGTCCCCCCAGCAGCGGTAGCGGGCCAGCTCTGTCAGGTACTGGGGGTCTTCAGTCGGCAGCTCCAGGGAGTCCACGATGTGCAGGTCATCCTGGTGGGAGGACAGGACAGATGGTCTGAGTCCCCCCTTCCCCACCCCCACAGCTCCCAGCCCTTAGCCCACACCCCAGGACCCTAGTAGCTCCCAGTGGGATGGGGGCTTTACCTGGGCCAGCTTGGTGGTCAGCGCCACCTTGAGGCCCTGCACCCGCACTTTCATGGGAAGCATGTAGTAGTAGCTCGTGGGGCCCCGGGGGCCGTGGGCAATGCCTCCTGTGGGGACAGAGGCATGTGAACAGGTGAGGGCCCCAGCTGGGCTTAGAGGTCAGAAATTTGCCTCAGTGGCTGGTGTGGGGGGGTGGGAGTGGGGAGGCTGCCAGCAGCCAGGCTGAACTCCAGCAAAGAGGGCAGGGCCTCAGATAGGGCTGTAGAGGGGAGGCTGGATTGGGCATCACCTGGCACAGGTGACTTCGCCTCCCTGGGTCTCCATTTCCTCAGCCATCAAACTGTAAGTGCTGACTGTCTACTTATGTATCCAACCTCTCTTAGACCCTGAAAGTGCAGCAGAGAACAAGATGGACAGGATATCTGCCTCATGCTGTTCATATTAAGACAGAGACTTGAATGCAGAGGGAATCAGGGCTTGGTAGGACAGCACAGGGACTGTGGAGGGCGGAAGACCCAAAGGAGGTCAGGGAGGGCTTCTTGGAGGAGGTGTAGCCCAAACATATCACAATAATGACAGGGGTTGGCCAGTAAAATGGGAGTCAGTGCTATCTGGTCACAGAGGGTATGAAGAGGACAAGGAGGAGGTGTCTGCAACCATCCGTGCCTGGAATGCCAAGGTAAGAAGCTCAAGCTCAGACTTCATAAAAAAGCTGCAGGAGCTGAAAAGTAGTCTGATGAGAGAGGCCAAGACCAGAGCTGGTGGTGTGGTGGGTGGAGGAAATGGGGAAAAGCAGATGACTCTCAGTTCTCTGCCTGTACATGGGCAGTGATGTTTATTGTGGCCTGAGTCCTGCTGCCCTGCCCAGCAAGGCTAAGGTGGAGGGAATGGGACCGAGGAGACATCATGCCATGTATGTGAAGAAACACGAGACCCTGCGTTAACCCAGAGCCCCCTCCCTGCCCTGCCCATTTACCTCCTCTCCAGATCGGGGAGCGGATGCTGCCATGTCTTGCACGTCCACTGCCTTTCTGTGGCCAGGGCTTCCGGCCACCACCGCGCACCTCAGCCCTAGTCTTGGTCTTGGCATAGCTCTGTGGGTGCAAAGTGAGGAAGGGTCAAGTTCATGAGGCAGATATCATCGCAGCCAAAAGGCACCTGACCCAAGAATATAGCAGCAACCTGGGTGGACTAGTCCTGCTGCTAGGGAGTCCAACAGGAGGCACAGAGATTGGGACTCCATCGTGACAAGCACAGATAACTTTTGGAGGGCAGGAAGGATAAAGAAATCAAAAGTTCCCTCCTCCACTCCAGAATGCCAGCCTCAAAAAGTGAGGGGCTCTGCTGTCTGGCATACCATAGTTGCTCAGTATTTTTTGAATGATTTTAATGTGGCTGCAACTGAAAGGAAGGTAAGGCATGGGGAAAACATGGCTAGAATTAGGGGGAGGTGCCGGGTGAGGGATCATGAGGGACTTCCAAAGCCAGGCTGATGACTTCAATCCTAGAACAACCAGGAGCCAGGGCAAGTGTGGGGAGGGGGAAGGCTTGCTGGACGTCTGAGGTGGGGAGATGGAAGGCAGAGAGACCCAAGTTGATAACGGCTTCTTCAATGCTCTTGGCATAAAATCCAAAGTCCTCACCATTGCTCATGCTGACCTCTACGGCCACACTGGGCTGTTTTTGGTTCCTGCCACAGGGCCTTTGCATGTGCTATTCCCACTACCTCCACTCCAGCCCCACTACTCCTTTTATATAGTTAGCTCCTACTGCACACCTGAGGTTGAATGCCTCTTTCTGTGGGACTTCTCTAATTATACTTTTATTTATAGGTATGACTACTCAATTCACATTCACCTCTCTGACTAGATAGCTTCATGAGGGCAGGGATCTTGTCTCATCCACTTGTACAGTGCACAGTGGGTGTACAGAAAATGCCTGGCAAATGACCCATCAGTGAATAGTTCAGGAGAGAGAAGATGGGCCTGAGCCCAACAATCCAGAGAAGACACACCAATCTTCCTCTGCCTCCTTCTCCCCATCTAACCCCACTCGGGGCACTCACAATTCTCTTGAAGTTCTTCTGCCAGATAGCAACCTGGTGCAGGATATCCAGCCTGTGGAGGAAGGAGACATGAGAGGTCTGCCTCCAAGTAAAACCCTCCCATGGCTTCCGCCCCACTAGGTGAAACGCAGGCTCCTCCCTTCCACGTCCAGTGCCTTGTGTGATATGCCCCTGTCCCTCTCCGACCCCAGCTAACAGCACATCCAGCTCCACTCCATTCCTTTTTTTGTTTTGCACTTGCTGTTTCCTCTACCTGAAGTGCTTTTTCCCTGGCTGGTTCCTTCTCAGCCTACAACTCTCTGCCCAAACAGTATCTCCCAGGGAAGCCCCCTTGTGAGGGAGCTGCCCCTTCCTCCTTCTCACCTTACTCTTTTCCTACCATTACTTACTCAATGCCACCTTCTTTATGAAGTAGTTTGCCTCTCTAGCCCCGCACTGCCCTCTACGGTAGACACTGGACACATGTATAGCTACTTAACACCTAAAATGTGGCCAGTGCCACATGCTGAAATGACAGTATTTTAGATATATCAGCTTAAATAAAATACATTATTGAAATCAATCTCACTTGTTTCTTCCTATTTTTTTAAAAATGTGGCTACCTGGGCCAGCCAAGTGGTACGGTGGTTAAGTGCTGGCTTGGGAAGCCAGCAGCCCTGGTTCGGGTCCCACATATGAGGACCAGTGACACTGCCCTCAAAAAAAAAAAAAAAAAAGAATAAAACATCACAAATTAAAACAAAATAAAATAAAATAAAATAAAATGTGGCTACCTGAAGAATTTTAAGTTACACATTATGTGGCACACATTATGTGCCTACAATGGACATGGCTGGCAGGGCAGTCTGCTAGGGCTTGGCTAACTATGGCCAGTAGGCCAAATCTGGCCTGCTGCCTCTTTTTGTGAATATGTTTTATTGGAACACAGCTCATTTGTTTACATACTGTCTATGGTTGCTTTTGCACTACTTGGTAGAGATGAAAAGTTGCCATGGAGACATTATCCTCTGCAAAGCCTAAAATATTTATGCTGTGGACCTTTACAGAAAAAGCTTCCTGACCCCTGTAAGCGGCATCAGTGCTCATTCACTACACCTAGACTGGAATCTGGCACATAGAGGGTACTTCAAATATTTTAAACATAAACAAAATACATTGTTTTTAATAATTTTTGTCACCCTTTACTGTACTGGGACTCTGTAAAGGCAGGGGAAAACCACACAAATAGCAGCAATGAATTAATAGCACTTATTATTTGCTAGACACAGAGCACATAAGAGGCATCATATACCTTGGCAAGCAATAACCCAGCCTTGGGAGTTGGCTCACATAAGGTTGAGATCCTGGGTCTAAAGCTTACGAGCCTGACCTTGGGCAAATTTCTTTTCTTTCTTTTCTTTTTTTTTAGAGGGCAGTGTCACTGGCCCTCACATGTGGGATCCGAACGGGGGCCGCTGGCGCCCCAAGCTAGCTCCCAACCACTGCGCCACTCGGCTGGCCCATGGGCAAATTTCTTAATCTGTCTGTGTTTAGTTTTCTTATCTGCGAGATAAGGATAACAGAACTCATTCTTCCTAGGCTGTGCCAGGCACATAGTAAGGATTTAGACATTGTTAGTGATAGTTTTTGCAAAAATCAATCACAGCAACAATAATCAACATTTCTATGGAACTTATTATGTGCCAGAATTAACTCATTTAATCATCACAGCAACCTCTCAAGGTCTGACAGAATAGAGACGGTAAACCACAAGGGGAGAAGGCAGGGTTTGAACCCAGAGGTTCTGCGTTCTTAACCCCTAGAGGATGTTACTTCTTAGCTCTCAACCTCACACAACTCGGCAGCAAGAAAAACCATCATCCTCTTACACAGGTGGAGAAACAGGCTCAAGCCCAGGTGATCCTGATTCCTAAACCCGCGCTTCTCGTCCCTCTGCCACCCATTTCAGCATTTCAGCTCCCCTTTACCTGGGAGCCGTGGAGAAAACGTCAGGGTGCAGCTCGGCGAGACCCACGCGCTCCTGATGATAGCCCCGTAGGGACTCGACCCAGGCCTGCACCGGACGCCGGTGCGCGGGTACCCGGAGCTCGCACTTCCGCAGCACCGGTGCCTGGGGACCTGAAGTAATTGGGAGGTCAACGACAAGCGTCAGAGCTCCGGGTCGCCACCCCTCCTGGGGGGACCCTGGCAACCTCACCCGTGCTCGCCAACGGCTCTGGCTTCTCCAGCGACTGCACTGCCTCTTCCGCCTGCGCTGTCAGGCCCTGCAATGGTGGACAAGAGTGAGAGACGACCCTGGGCCAACCAACCAACCTTTGTCCTCCAACCCTGCCCCCAGTTCCCGGCCTCACCCGGCAGCCGGTGGGCCGAAGCCAGGCTCGCGCCGCGGCCCGGAGTAGCTGCAGCATTGCAGCGCAGCTCCCCACGCCGAGAGGTCAAGCAAGGATTCCCCCAAGCCTCGCTCGGCGCCTAGCGATGACGTCACGCGCGCGACGTGGCCCGCTCCGCTCGGATTCGGTGCCGGCAAGCGGAGCTAGCCAGAGCGATGATGGCGGGGCCCGCCCCAGGGTGCGCCCACCACCACCCCAAGACTACCCCCACAGACCTCAATTTCCACTTCTGGCCTAACGGACCCTCTGAGACACCTGGGAATGCGATCCTACAGCAAGAAGCCCCGAGTGTTAAGCCTGGAAAAGTGGCCTGCCCATGGCTGGGCGGTTCTGGCGCGGACACTGAAAGGAACATGACCAATAAGTAGTACGCTTTTGGTGTCAGCCACGCCCTCCCGGTCCCGCTTCCATCTAGCCTACAAGGCTGTCTATCCAGTAACTTCATTTTGTTTGTTTAAGTGCAGGGCCTTATCTCCCACAGAACGCCCTCAGGATTGGGCCTGCCGGGCCGTGCCTATCCGCTTAGATTCCCCAGGGCAACGTTATGTCCCCCTCAATCCCCTCAGACTAGGTCTGTGTCTCCCTCACTCTTTAGGCCAGGGTTCTGGCCCCTTTCAGACCTGCCTGGGCTCTCCCAGGTCAGAGCAAAGTGGAGAGTCCGCAGATCCTGCATTGCCTCTCTTGTTGCCCACCCCCTCAACAGAAATCCAAATGTTCATTTTTAGAGTCTTTGCCACGTTCACGGCATGACTTCCAGGGGGCGCTATGCGCCCCTAGCAGCCTTCCTTGCCTGGTCAGGCTTGATCACCTGGAGGTGTGTTCTGTCTGGACAGAGCTGAGCGACCCAGAACGTGGTCTGGAGCCAACCTCAGTTTTCTCATCTGGAAAATGGGGTGTTTATGAGACTTCGGTGAAATAATGGAGACAAAGCATACCATGCCTGATACAAGGTGAAAACATTATTGCTATTGTTATTATTATTATTATTATTATTATAAGGTGAGTTTGTCATGAAAGCAAGACAAGAGGCAAGGTAGGGATGGGGGTGGCCCCTGGAGGATTCGAATGATATGCTAAAGATGTGGACTTTTTTTTTGTATCTGATATGTGATATATGGATATTTATAAGGTACCGGCTGAATGGCGCGGTGGTTAAGAGCTGGCTTGGGAAGCCAGTGGCCCCGGTTCAGGTCCCACATATGAGGGCCAGTGACACTACCCTCAAAAAAAAAAAAGTGTTGCCAAAATTTACAATATATTCCATTGTGTATTACATCCCTGCAAGAATAACTGTGGATGTGTGTTTAAAATTCCACTCTTTGCAATTTAAAAAGGTTTTTTTAATTATTTATTCTGTAGAATTTTATGTATTCATTTTATGTTTGTGTAGATAATTCACACACCTGGTAAAGAAATTTTCAAAAACTACGAAAAGATAACCAAAGTGAAAAACCTGTCTTCTCTAACCTCTGTCCCCTGCACCCCCAAGTTCCCCTCCCAGAAGTCCCCACCACAACCAGCTATGTGCTTCCTCTCAGAACCAGTTTATGATTTTACAGGCAGATTTAGAAGTCCTGTGCCAGAGGTTTGGATTTTGAATGAGGGAACTTAAGCACTTTAGTTGCTTAATGATTTATTAGGCACATACTATGTACTGCTGGGGTAAATCCAGCAGATACCCTTGAGATACAGTCCAGTGAAGAAGGCTGAGGGATCAGAATGGGGGAGGTCTCAGAGTCTGTGGGAATCCAGAGGAAGAGCTCATAACGGGTGGGAATGAGAGTCTCAGAGTTGGCTTCTCTGAAGCTGTAACCTGAAAGCTAAGTATTGAGGGTCCATCAGGACTTTTTCCAGAGAAGAAAATGTGTTCCAGGCTGAGGGAACAGAAGTCGCAAACTGAGGAGAGTGTGGCGGGGGCTGGGGTATCTGGACTTTCCTCACGGCCACATGCTTTGTTCATTAACTTATTTGTGTTGAACCCACCTCAAGGCCTTTGCAAGAATGTCCCTGCAATAATAACTATGGATGTGTGTTTAAAATTCCACGCTGTTGGGCCGGCCAAGTGGTGCGTTGGTTAAGAGTTGGCTTGGGACACCAGCTCTGAGCAGCAGGACCCCAGTTCAAATCCCACATGGGCCAGTGACACTGCACCTTCTACAGCTAAGATGGTGAACAACAGCTTGACATGAAGCTGGGCTGCCATGAGTCACTGGCGATGGTGCAGGCTGCAGTGAGCTGCCTTAAGCTACTGTGAGTAGCTGGCAGCCGGTGTGAGCCAGCGTGAACTGCCATGAGAGCTGTCCAGTGGCCAGCGACCCATCTGCCTCACCCAAGAAGAGTGCAATGATCACAATACCAACATAAGCCAGGGAAGCGGCGTCCTCCACAACTAGACTGAAGAACAAAAAGACAGCAACTTGTCTATTCCCCTCCCCCAATTCTCCAATTTAAAAAAAAAAAAAAAAAGTTCCACGCTGTTGTTCCTTCAGCCTGGAACATACTTTTCCCAGAGTTCCGCATAACTCAATCCCTCACCTCCTCAATTCTTTGCTCAAACATCATCTCCTCAAAAAAGCCTGTCTTGACCACTCTATTTAAAATTGCATTTCCCGGTCCCACATGTGAGGGCCAGTGACACTGCCCTCAAAAAAAAAAAAAAAATTGCATTCCCCACCCCTGGCCCTTTTGACTCCCTTATCCTGCTCTATTTTTTCCCATCAGTATTTATCTCCTAACAGCCTATATAATTTCCCATTTTTAAATGTTTTTTTTTGTCTTTCTCCTCCATTAGAGTGTAAACTTCCCCAGGGCAGAAATTTTGCTCGGGTTTGTTCCCTGCTATAGTCCCAGCACCCAGCCTAGTGCCTGTAACATAATAGGGGCTCAATATGTGTTTCTCGAGTCATTTCTTTCACTCATCACTCTGTTCTAGGGGTATTACCAGAAGCAGAGAAAGCCCTCCCTTTGTCTTCTGGGTCTTAAGATCTTTATCCCCACTGAAGTCACGTGCACATAAGGTACCCAAGAAATGACTATTTACCCAGTGGTGCTGGAGTCACATAGACACAGGTTCGAATCCAGAGGATGCTGCTAATTGACTGTGTGTCCCTGGGCAAGTGGTTAGCTCTCAGAATTTGGTCTAATTGTTAAGTGGGACACACACAAACCTCCCCTATTGAGCTGTGTAATAGATCAGAGTTCTCTTTCCTTTCATCCTCACTCCCCACAGTCCTCTTTTTCACACAGGGGGAGCTTATAAACAGGAGTTAGATCACATCCCTCATCTGCTCAGAACCCTCAGTACTTCCCATTTCATTTAGAGCAAAAGCCAGAGTCTTCACTGCATCCCACAACTCCTGCAGCCCAGCTAGTCTCACCTTCTCCCACCTGTAACTCTGTGTTTTGGCCTCAGTAGACTTCTCACCAGACCTGTCAATCCCATACCAGCCTCAGGGCTTTTGCACCTGTTATTCTTTCTGCCTGAACCACTCAGCCCTGAATATATGCATGGCTCACTCCCTGACCTCCTTCAGGTCTTTGCTCAAATATGACCTCAGGTGACACTGGGTCTAAAATCACTGTTTTCTTTGAACCCCAGTTTCCTCATCTGCCTTCCTGGTGTCATTTGTTTCCAGAACTTTCACCACATTCTAACAGATGACATCATGTTCTTATTTTCCTGATGGTTGTCTGTCTCCCTCACTAGAAAGTCAGTTCCTGAATGACAGTGTTCTTTGTTTCTTTTGCTGCTGGCCCCCATTGCTAAGGGTCCCAGTAGGTTCTCCATACATAGTAATTGAACAAATGGAATGTAGACAAAGTACTTTTCATAGAGATCCCCTTCTCAACATATTGATTATGAACTTTAATGAGAGGGAGGTAATGACCTCGAGATCTGCATACTGCAAGGCTCAAAGTTTGAGCATTCTGGCCCATGCCTAGGTGAAGGTCAAAGGTCGATGTGTCCAGCCCACTCCTTAGATCAACTGCAGGGACCTCTGTCCCCAGTGGCATGGGATCAGCATCAGCCTTTGGGCCCAGAGGATCTCTGCTGACCAGAGACATGATAGCAATTTAGGGAGCACACTTTGGAGGCTGGAGGGCCTCCAACATCTAACCTTTCCTGGCCCCCTGATCATTGTGCAAGTGTTTTCACAAAGGCCTGATGTCAAGGCTGGAATATTGGGGGCAGCCCTCAGATAGAAGGAGCCAAGTGTGGGTGCAGGCTTGATGGGGGGGGGGGCTCTGACCTGTCTAAAGTGACCTCTATCAACTGCCAAAATATCTGCTGTGTGTTTGCAGCTCAATTTGTGGTAACTGCCCAGCAGGGGAAGAGGAGGAGTCTCCCATTGAGGCACCTCTCCCCACCCCAGCCCTTAGGGATGTGCCTGATTTGCATAGCCGTTTCCATTCCCTTTTAGTTCCCTTTGGTTCAGCCACATTGGGGGTTTGGAGCAAAAATAGGCACAGACCCAGCCCTTCAGCCAGGTTTTGGCAGAGATTCAGACCCTCCTCCTCAGGGCTTGAATCCCTGGGCAAGGTGCATGGGTTCACTGGGCCTCAGTTTCCTCCTCTGCAAAATGGATATAATTGCCCTTAATTCACATGGTTTGTGCCGGGCTTAAGTCTGTGTGTCCTCAGGTCACCCATTCCCTGCCCTGCTCCTGTCCCATGGCTACGGGCTGACCCCTGCACACATCTCCCTTGTCCACTGGCTTCTACCCACATTTTGCCAATGGCAGGCCAAGGGTAGATTGGAAGGCAGGAGGATAGGAGAAGTCAGGGCATTTCTTCCCAACTGCTCCTGATACAATCTGCCACTGGACACAGCCTCCCTACGTGCTAATAATTTCTATTAAATCCCCTCTGTTTGTGGTACTTCTGTTTTCCTGATGTAAGACAGCTGTGAGGGATTTTGGTTTTTTTGTTCGTTTTTTGTTTTAAGATACAATAAAGTCTTCTCTTTTCAGTGTATAGTTCTGCAAGTTTCTACAAACATATATAGTTATGCAACCACCACCACAATCAAGATATAAAATGGTTTCTTCATCAAAGAATTCCCCCATGCTCTTCTGTAGGCAAATCCTTCCCCAACACCAGGCCCTGCCAACCACTGGTCTGTTCACCATCCTTATAGTTTGGCTTTTTCTAGAACATCATAGAAATGGAATCATACACCATGTAGCCTTTTGTGTCTGGCTTCTTTCCTCATTATAATGCATTTGATATTCATCCATGTTCTTATATATCTCTAGTCCCTTCCTTTTGGAACTAGTAGTTCCAAATAGATTCCTGAGTGGTCTTCCATGTGAGAATGGACTGCAGTTCGTCTATTCATTCTTAGGTCAAGGCAGCTGCTGTGAGCTTTACATGAGTTGATATTTGCAAAGCTTTTAGGACAGTAACTGGCACAGCATATATGTGTCAGCTGTTTCTATTATGCTGGGTCGGGGAACTTGCTGAGAAGTGGGCCTCTGGTCTTCCCCTCTTCTAACTGTGTATATCTCTCTTGTCTGGAACAGAGAGCCTATCCTTCCCAGGCTGGAAGGGCCAAGACCCATCTGGTGCAGACGTGGCAGGGGATGGCCTTCACCAGGAGCCTCCCCAGCCCATCCCTGAAGCT
Source organism: Aselliscus stoliczkanus (assembly GCA_033961575.1). Lineage (NCBI taxonomy): Eukaryota > Metazoa > Chordata > Mammalia > Chiroptera > Hipposideridae > Aselliscus > Aselliscus stoliczkanus. The sequence continues at coordinate 8,476,605 of CM066735.1, read as the reverse complement.
GAAAGTGGGCCCCACGCCCATGGATGGAGGAATCAAGGCAGCTGCAGCTCCACCGCCTGCCAAGATCAGCATCTGGAAAGCTTCTCTGCAGCGGGGGCCCCTTCCTCCAGTGCCAGAGTGATGATCCAAAAGTTGGGACCTGTCTCAGACACTTCTTTTTACGCAGTTTCGCCTGCCAAAAGCCAAGAGCTAGGGGGTGGGGGAAAGCGAAGGCCTAAGGAGAATGAAGGATGGGCCTGAGCCTCATTGATTTGGGAGAGTTCACGAAATTTGGGGCAGGGTAGAATCAGAGATCAGTAGGTTCCCCTTGCCTGGATTACAGAAAATGCTCCACATCTCACCAATGACCCATGTGGTCCTGAGGAGTAACCATCACCCTTCTCTCTCCTGACCCGCTGGGTCAGGGAAGGGGATCACTGCATCAGGACTGGGTTGAAGACTGGGGATGAACAAGTTCAAATACCCACACTACTATGTGTCTCAGTTTTCTTCATCTTTAAAATAGGATGGTGAGAAAAGGAAAAACTGTGGAGACAGTAAAAAGATCAGGGGTTGCCAGGGATTCAGGGGTAGAGAGGGATGAATTGGTGGAGCACAGAGGATTTTTAGGGCAATGAAACTACTCTGTGTGAGACTATAATGGTGGATACATATCATTCTACAGTTGTCCAAATGCTCAGAATGTACAACACCAAGGGTGAACTGCAATGACTCTGAACTTGGGGTGATGATGATCTGTCAATGTAGGTTCATCAATTATAACAAAAGCACCTCTCTGATGCTATGTTGATAGTGGAGGAGGCTATACCTGTGTGAGGGCAAGGGGTATATGGGAAATCACTGTACTTTCTGCTCAGTTTTGCTGTGAACCTAAAACTTTCCTAAAAACAAAGTCTATTTAAAACAATGGGATGATGATAATAATATTCTCCACCTCCTAGGGCTGTGAGGATTCATAGAGCTGCACCCAGCATAGTCAGTTGTGTGAGCGTTAGCCATTATTGTCAGTAGCCCTATAATTAGTGAAGGCTAGTCTGAGTCTCTTGTCTTCTTTATTTCCTCTTCCTGGGAGCTCCCCAAGAGAAGGGCCCTGTTTCCTTCTTCTTCCACTGTTTACTCACTCAGGGGTCTCCCTAGAGCAGGGCCCAGCTTTCCCCTTGACACCCTCAGACTATCAGGAAGTCTAAGCCTCCAGTATTTTCCAGTTCTCCAGCCCATTCCCTCAGCTGACCTGGCAGAGACTTCATGTTAGGGGGAGGAGGTTGAAGAGGGAGACGGAAGTTGCTTGTGGGTGTATCTGTGTGTCCCTGAGGACATCACCTTTGTCTAGGGGCCAGGGTCCCCCAACATACGCCGGATATGTCTGTGGCCTAGACATCACCCCTGCCCAGGTCCCTGGGGGGATGGCAAACTGCTGAGCCAGCCCAAGCAAGTTGAGGGGGGCACTTCCTCCCCAGCCTTCAGGTCTCCACAGAAGGCTGCGATTTCCGCTCGATAACAAGGAGAGAAGACCCAGTTTTTTCTGTGCCTTGTCCCCTGTGGGCTGAACACCTGGTTTCAAGAGGTTACACAGGCAACACACTTCACTTGGCAGAAGATTCAGTGAGATTTTGTCAAGGTTTGAGTAGACCCCAAGAGCTGGCCTGGAACCGAATGGACACTGAAATCTGGCTCTGAAAAGTCGCTGTCTGACCTTTCTTTTCTTATCTCTGCATCAAAGCTCTGCTGTTTTATGTTAGAGCTCTGTCTCCTCCATCAGACTGTCAGCTTTGCATGGCAGAAACCAACAGGGCATCACTAGAGCCAGTGATATATTGTGCATTATATGAATATATATGCTGCATACATATATGTAGCATTAATCTATTGATTTTAATATACATGTCTTTATTCATAGTGTAGATGTTTATTCTTAATATAAATATAAATTTGTTAATATTGATATGTTGAATAATATTTATATCTTTATTAACAATGTTATTGTTTATTTATATTATTGATATTATTATTATTACAAAAATAATTTTACAACTAGAAGTCTGGTGATTTGTTACCTTTTATTTCATTTTTCATGTGTTTGTAAATTTTTTGAATTGGTAATATGAGCTAAAAATTTCACCTGTTCCCCTGCTCCCTTAGTTTCCCTCCCTGAGGGTAACCGCTGTGACTGGTGTCTTGTGCCATCTTGCAGAGATGGCCTGTGAGCCCTCAGGCAAATGTGTGTGTATTTATACAGCCCTTATAAATACACCCAGAAATGCAGGCAAACAATGCAAAGTGGTCTATGTTGTGGTTTTTTCAACTTAACATGTTGAAGACAGTTTCACATTAGTATATACAAGAATACTCCATTCCAATTTTTTTTTTTTTTTTGAGGGCAGTATCACTGGCCCCTACATGCGGGACCTGAACCGGGGCTGCTGGCTTCCCAAGCCAGCACCCAACCACCGTGCCACTCGGCCGGCCCTCCATTTTAATTTTTTAATAGGCATAAAGGGATCCATTTTAATTCCCTTTTTTGTCATTTTGCTTTTCAATACTATGAAGTATAATATATATTCAGAAGAGTACACCTACCTTCTCTCTTCCTTTTATTGGTTGCACTGTCTAGGTACCAAGCAGTCTTAATTTGTTTGTTTAATTTCAGCTTTGTTGAGGTATCATTGACATATAAAATTGTAAGGTATTTAAAGTGCACGTTGTGGGCTGGCCAAGAGGCGTGGTGGTTAAGTGCTGGCTTGGGAAGCCAGCGGCCCCAGTTCGGGTTCCACATATGAGGGTCAGTGACACTGCCCTCAAAAAAATATATAAATAAAAAATAAAAAATAAAAAAACTAAAAAATAAAAATAAAAGTAAAGTGCACATTGTGATGATTCGATATACATATATATTTAGAAAGATTCCTCTCATTGAGTTAATTAACACACCCATCACCTCACATATTTACTTGTTGGGGTTAGTGTGTGTGTGAGTGTGTGTGTGTGTGTGTGTGTGAACATTTAAGTTTTACTTCAGCAAATTTCAATTATATCATACAGTATTATCAATCATAGTCATCATGTTTCACATTAGATTCTCAGCTCTTATCCATCTTATTGCTGAAAGTTTGTACCATTTTACCACCCTATTCCTGTTTCCCCCACCTCAGCCCCTGGCAACCACTTTCCTGCTCTCTGTTTCTATGAGTTTGACTTTCTTTTCTAGATTCCACATACAAGTGATACTATACACTATTTGTCTTTCTCTGTGGCTTACTTTACTTAGCATAATGCCCTCAAGGTCCACCCATGTTTTCACAAATGATGGGATTTCCTTCTTTTTTAAGGCTGAATAATATTCCATTATTATATATTTTGTATATATGGAAAAATATACATATATATCATATCTTCTTTTTTTAAAAGATTTTATTGGGGAATTGGGGGAGGGGAGCAGTGCTGGGGAATCGGGGAGGGGAACAGATAAGTTGCTGTCTTTTTGTTCTTCAGTCTAGTTGCAGAAGACGTTGCTTTACTGGCTCATGTTGGTATCTTCATTGTGTCCTTCCCAGATGAGGCAGATCAATCGCCAGCCTCTGGATGGTCACTCACCGCGGCTATTGGCAGCTCACGCTGGCTGCCGGCTGCTCACGCTGGCTGCGGGCCACTCACTGTAGCCTATGGCAGCCCACTGCAGCAGGGGCTGCAGCCTACACAGTCGCCGAGGCTCGCACAGGCCAGCTCCAGGTGGAGCTGTTGTTAGCTGTGGAGGGCAGTGTCACTGGCCCTCATATATGGGATCCAAACCGGGGCCGCTGGCATCCCAAAACCAGCTCTTAACCAATGCGCCACTCGGTCGGCCCTATCATATCTTCTTTATCCATTCATCCATTAAGGGACACTTACGTTGTTTCCATATCTTGTTTATTATGAATAATACTGCAGTGAACATGGGGGTGCAGATACCGGTTTTCATTGGTTTGCTTTTTTGAAGAAGTATAGTAATCATACAGAAGAGCGCACCTACCCTCTTCCTTTTTTCTTACTGCACTGTTTGGGCATCGAGCAGAGCCATTTTATATTTAATTTATTGTTGGAATAGGGCATGTATACACGTTACAAAAGTCCAACAGTACAAAGAATTCATAGAGTGAAAGCAGCCTCGGTCCCATGCCCTGTCGCCTATCTATCTTTCAGTTCCTCTCCCAGGAAATTTAGTTTCTTCTTCCTGCAATATTCTGTATCTTCTGCGTACATCAGCAGAACATCAGCTCTACCGCAGACAGGGAATTTTGCCTGTTTTGTTCCCTGATATGTCTCCAGCCGTTAGAACAGTGTCTGGCACATAGCAGATGCTTAATGTATTTGGTAAATAAACATATAGGCAGATTATGTATACGTTCTCACACATAGTTCCCTCCTCAGGCTGAATGAGGGAAAGAGGGGGAAACTGAAGAACCCGACAGAGGATTGGCCCCAACTTGGAAGACAGGGCGCAACCTGTACCCGCGGGGCCACCACAGAGTGGGCGGGACAGCCATCGGCAATGGCAGGGTAGGCTGTTGGGTGCGCCCAGTCTTCTAGGAGAGAGGGGAACAACACCTGGGGTGCTATCAAGGCAAAAACCAGTTCTGTCTTTTGGGGCAGGGCGTGGCATATGGTTGGAACTTTATTTTTATTATTATTATTATTATTATTATTTTTTTTTTTTGGTGGGCAGTGTCACTGGCCCTCATATGTGGGACCCGAACCGGGGCCGCTGGCTTCCCAAGCCAGCGCTTAACCATCGCGCCACTCGGACGGCCCGGAATTTTATTTTTTAAACGAACACACGGTAGACGCTTAAGGCCTATTTGCTGCGTTGACACATAGTAGGTGCTTCATGGCTCCTTGTTGAGGAAATAAAGGGAATCCCGAGCTCCCTACCAATTTCAGGGTCTCAGGGATGGGCCAAGACTACATTTGTACTTGGAGACAGCTGTTTCAGGTTCAGGCCACCTGGTCAAGAGCGACGTAAAGTCACGGGGCTGCGTGATGTCATGCGCCAGCCGGTTCTCACGGGAGGGGGCTGGGAGGGGCAGGGCGGTAGGTAGGGGAGGCGGACAAAGGGATCTGCGAACCTCCCCCGCCGGCCCCCGAGCGCGCCGGGGCAAACAGGCCACATCTGGAATTCATTGCAGCCGCAGCCGGAAAGGGGAGGAGAGGAGGGCGGGGCGAGTGGGGGGCCGAGGCGGCGCCTCTCCCCACCCCCACTGCGTACCGGGTCCCCAGCCCCGGGACGCAGCGGAGCCCGGCGGGCAGCCCCAGCCCTAGCCGCGGCCGTCCCGGGGACGCAGACGCCAAATCCCCTCCGGTCAAGGCAGGGACCCGGGCCAGCCTAGCCAGGTGAGCGTGTGTGGCGAGGGGGAGGCAGAAAGGGCGGGCCAGGTCCTCCGAGGTCCCGGTATCGGAGCTGGGGGGGGTCGCTGGCTGAGGGTCGGGGCACACCCGGGCGCGCAAGCGCCGCCGTGCTCCTGCTGCACTGAGGGAGTGGTCACCGTGCGCCCTCTCCACGACTCCAGGCGATCCTCACTTCCTCGGCCGCGAACCCCCAGACTGCGCTCCCTGGTTTCCCCAGTGGCAGGAAGTTGGCGCCGAGGAGAAGGCGGAATCCGAGCGTTTTCGGCTGGAGACTGGGCGGCTGGACGGCGTGCCCGGGGACCCTGGTTTGGGGAGTGTGTATGGGGCGGGTAGGGCGCCCTTCCTAGCTGACTCCAGTTGGACGTAGGCAAAAGGTGCCGCGCTCCGCCGAGCCTCCAAGCCAAGGGGCGGGGCCCCCGAGGAGGGCAGTCACCCACCACCTGCCTGTCTGGCTCACTCCCTCAGTTTCCTCGAGTAGTAGTTCGTCTCCTTCAGTCCTCTCACGGGGGCGTGGGTTTGTCCTGGAAGGAAAGGGAACAAGACTGCGTGGCTCCGGCGCCTCCTCTTTACTCTGGGGCCCCGGGATGGGGTGTGGGTGCAGGTGTGCGTGCCATGGACCCCGGTGGGTCCCGGGCTCAGCAGAGCGTTGGGACCTCGCCCCCTCCTGCGGCACGAGTTGACTCACCCGGGGATTTCCACCCCTTGCCCCCGACTTTGCCCTAGTCAGGTGCTCCTGAGTACCCCGCGTGGTGCGACGCGACTTGCCACGCGAGTTTGGCACTCGCGTTGCAGCTGCGGCTGCATCCCCCAAGTTCTCTGGGAATATCCAAGTGGAGTCCTGGTCGGGACATAGAGGAATCCCCCCACCCCGCTTGGAGATGTGGAGGTCCCTAAGCTTGCGGCTGTCAGGCGAAAGAGGAGGAGCGCGGGCTCAACGGCCTGGAGTGTGGATACCGCGCATTCCACGGCCAGATAAGGAGGCCCGAGACTGTGGCCTAAGGGTGGGGGCGGGTCCTGTCTCCAGGACAGGTTGGGCTCCCCCTGGTAGGGGACCCTGCCATCAGACCAAGGGCGTCTCCAACCTCCTTTGGGTTGAGTGGGGCTGAGTTGAGTTTACAAGCCGCCACCTTCCAAGGCCCACCGAGGTCTCATTCATTCATTCATTCATTCATTCATCCATACTTCCATCCATCCATCCATTCATCCATACCACATGTTTTCTGAGCACCTTCTGTATACTAGGCATCATTCCAAAGGGGCTGAAAATGGAGTTGGTTGCTGGCCTCCAACACATTCTACTGTGGAAGCCAGACAGAAAACTAGAAATATTGTCCAATCGTAATTTTCAAAATTTCCAAGTGCTGTGAAGATAACAAAGCAAGATGCTGTGTTAGAAAGGGCATGGAGAAGGCAGCTATGGTAGACTGGTGATCAGAGCAGTGACCTTAAAACTGAAACTTGAAAGACGAGAAGGTAGTCATTCAAGGATTATGGCATGCCAGGTAGAGGAACAGCTGCCAGGTAGAGGAACAGCAGCGGCAAAGGCTCTGAGGTGGGGGTGTCCAATGTGATTGGAGTGAGTGATCCTTGGGGAGAGCGGGAGGGGTCTAAGTGGGCAGAGCCAGGCCATTTGGGGCAATGGGGAGCCATGGAAGAATTTGGAGCTGAAGAGTGACATATTGGAGCTTTAAAATAAAAAGCACCCCCCCTGCCCCCGGCTGCTGTGTGGGGAGTGGCAGTGTACAGGGGGCCTGAAGTGAAGCCAAAAGAAAGGATAGGGGTCTGCTCTAGGGCAAGTGGGGTGGGACCAGTGAGTGACCTGTGGGAACCCTAGCCACAGGGCCTGCCTCAGTGGAGCTTGGGGGAAGACCTCCTTGAAGCCACTGAGCTTCCTCCTGCCTTCCTCCCTCCTAATCTCTCCCTAAACAGTCTGGATCTGTCTCTCTTCCCTTCCCTCCAAACCCCATCTCTCTCACTCCATTTCAGGCCTGCCAATGCTTGGTTCTGAGCCCAGTGACCTCTGCTGAGCCTTTAGGGGGGAGTCAGGATTGCCTTGGTGAAGGTGAACAGGAGATATGCCCTGTGTGTAGCCAGGCTTGGGAGCCTGACACACGGAGGGGAAGCAGGCAAGGCCTGCATCTGCCGGGGGTGACTCTGCCAGCTCCAACCTCTAGGCCGGCTTCCTCTTTCTGGGAAGCACCAGCCTGCCTTAAGCTCCCGCTTTAGCAATGCCCTAATGGGGAAGATGAGAGTATGGGCCTCAGTTTTCCCTTCTCTAAGTAGTAGAGCCACCCCTTCTTCTGAGGATGCCTTGATAGCCTCCTGGGGGCTGCAGAAGGTGAGGGTACTGTGCCCCAATCTTAACCCCCCCAGGGAAGAAGACAGACTTTTGGGTCAGACCTGAGGTTTGAAAGCTGAATCCATTTCTTATTTCTCCAGGAAGCGGCCATAAACTTTTTTCTCAGCTGCCAGACTGGAGAGGGTGGTGGCCCCTTGTCAGGGAGGGAGGGGGTGATGGCCATGGCACATGCCCTGGGCTTCTTGCCCCATTAGCAAGGGCACTTCCCAGGCCTGTGACAGTCCTTGATTCTCAATTTTAAACCCCAGGAGGGGCCAGTAGGCCAGGGCAGCTTGGGGTGTTTGGTCCTGTGTGAGGTCAGGCTATGGTTCAAATTCTCCCCTGGGACATCCACAGTCTTAACTCTTCAGAAGCGAGTTCCAGAAGGACCAGATTAGTAGTACTAGCATTAGCGTGCCCCCAAATGGACCAATCACATGCCAAAAATGGAAAGCTCAGGCCAATAAGCGAATTGCTCAATGCTCTGGGATTGAAAATGAGCCAATCAGGGTGCGGACTGTTTCTGGCCAGAGGCCTTTCTAGTATGGCCAGTCCTGGGCCAAGACAGCTCCCTGTGGCTGCAGCAGGCAGAGGGCATCAGAGCACCCGAGGCCCTGTCTGTCCAGCAGGGGAACAAGGGGCCTCTGTGTGGTGATTTGGGCGGGGCAGCAGCCCTTGGGGATGCATACAAGCCTTTCTCTGTTCCTTAACTAGGACGGATGCCCCTTAGTCTAGGGGGAGTAGCTGCCTGTGTCAGGCTGGGTGACAGAGATGGCTGAACGACCCTGGAAGCCCCCCATCACTCCCAGGCTCACTAGGAACCGGCCTAACCAGCCTTTTCTGGAACACAGCTCTTGGCACACACATGGTTCTTGCCAGGCGGGTTTCCAGGGGTCTGGGGAGGGCTCTTCCCGTGGTCCCCCTCCCCCATTTAGCTTATGGCTGGGAGCTTCCTCCCACCTTTCCTGAAAGGCAGACACTGCACTAGCTCCTCTGAGCCCACCCCCTCTAAGCCAGAGGGAGGCCATGATGTAGGCCTCTCATCCTCTCTGCCCACACGCCTCTTCCCGCCCCCTCCCCCTACTGCTCAGTTTTCCTTGAGAGGGGGGTGACTCAGGCTTTAATGAAAACAAATACTGTCTCCCCTCCCTGTCCCCCCTCCCTGTGAGGCTGCACACCCCCTCACAGCTCACATGATTTCAGGGCAGCTGCCCCATCCTCCCAGCCAGGACCTTCCAGACCTCCCACATGGGTCTCCTGTGGCTCCCCCATCCCATAACCCCCTCCTAGCCTTCCCCACACCGGATGTGACTAGGGAGCAAGGACTCCACCCTGTTTGTTCCAGGGGCCTCACATCTGGATTTCATCCTGGTTGGGGAGGGGGGTGCCAGTGCCCTGCCCACTCTGCTGGGACCCTCTGTCCAAGGGCAGGCCTAGATGGTGCTGATGAGAACAGGCTGTTGGGAATCTTGCCTGGGTCAGTCAACATCCCCTCCCAAAAGACTGGGTGGATGGCACCTAGTCCCGAGCTGTGTGTGGCAGTAAGAGGGGAGGTAATATTTATTGAGAGCTTGCTAAGGTACATCATGCATTATTCAATGGGAATTCCCTCTCACCCCTAGGAAGTAGGCTTTTTTCTCCCCATTGCACAGATGAGGACATTAAGGCAGCCTGTTAAGTGACTTGACCAAGGTCCCATTGCATGTCAGAGGTGGAGTGGGGTTGAATCCTGGATTGCCTTCAAGTCTAGGCCCTTGAAGATGATCTGACCTCTGGGATGCTCCAACCTCAGGGTCTCCATGGTATCCCCCCAAGACCTTACCTTGGGAGCACCCATGTCTTCAAGGCTTAGACCCAGCCTGAAATCTAGGGCAGAGGGTAGTAATGAGCTGGGGATGGTGCTATCAGCAGTGAGCATCTTGCTGACCCAGGTTGGCAAGCAGCTTGCGGCCCAAGTCTCCAGTGTATTCAATATGAGGCAAGCCCACCAGTTTCTGCCTGCAGCTCACTCTCTGGGTAGGTGGGCAAAGCTTCTGTAGTCCACCTTGTATCCTTCATGCCATTTCAGGGAGCTTCTGAGAGACAGTGTAGCCTAGAAGTTATAGAGGCTTTCGAGTGGATCTCTTTGGCTCTGCCACTTACTAGCTTTGAGATTTGGGGAAAATGAATTGACCTCTCTGGGCTTCCCATCTGTAAAGCAGGGATCATGATAATTCTAACTTCATGTGGCCACTCAGTGAGGACTGATGGAGCTGGGACTTGAAACACAGCTGTCCAAAGTCAAAGCTCAGGCAGCAGCCACAGCACTGACCTATCTGTCTGTCTGTCTGTCTTTTCTCCCTGCAGCTCTGACAGCCCCATGGCCCCGGCCGGCCACTAAGCCCCACCATGGGCAGCCTGTACTCGGAGTACCTAAACCCTAGCAAGGTTCAAGAGCACTATAATTACACCAAGGAGACGCTGGACACGCAGGAGACCCCTTCCCGCCAGGTGGCCTCGGCCCTCATCATCATCCTGTGCTGTGCCATCGTGGTGGAGAACCTGCTGGTGCTCATTGCAGTCGCCCGCAACAGCAAGTTCCACTCGGCCATGTACCTGTTCCTGGGCAATCTGGCTGCCTCAGACCTGCTGGCAGGTGTGGCCTTCATAGCCAATACCTTGCTTTCAGGCTCTGTCACACTAAGGCTGACACCGGTGCAGTGGTTCGCCCGTGAGGGATCAGCCTTTATCACACTCTCTGCCTCTGTCTTCAGCCTCCTGGCCATTGCCATTGAGCGGCATGTGGCCATTGCCAAGGTCAAGCTGTACGGCAGCGACAAGAGCTGCCGCATGCTGTTGCTCATCGCGGCCTCATGGTTCATCTCGCTGACTCTTGGTGGCCTGCCTATCCTTGGCTGGAACTGCCTGGGCAACCTCGAGGCCTGCTCCACCGTTCTGCCCCTCTATGCCAAGCACTATGTGCTCTGTGTGGTAACCATCTTCTCCGTCATCCTACTGGCCATTGTAGCTCTGTATGTCCGCATTTACTGTGTGGTCCGCTCCAGCCATGCCGATGTGGCTGGCCCACAGACACTGGCCCTGCTCAAGACAGTCACCATTGTGCTAGGTGTCTTCATTGTCTGTTGGCTGCCCGCCTTTAGCATCCTCCTCCTGGACTATGCCTGTCCCGTGCACTCCTGCCCTATCCTCTATAAGGCCCACTACTTCTTTGCCTTCGCCACCCTCAATTCCCTGCTCAATCCTGTCATCTACACGTGGCGTAGCCGGGACCTGCGGCGGGAGGTACTGCGGCCACTGCAGTGTTGGCGGCAGGCAGCAGGAGTGCAAGGACGGCGGGACGGGACCCCGGGCCACCGCCTCCTGCCCCTCCGCAGTTCTAGCTCACTGGAGAGGGGCACCCACATGCCCACGTCACCCACGATTCTGGAGGGCAACACAATGGTTTGAGGGACGAGTGGGCTGACAACCAGGCCACGGCAGAGGGCTCTGTGGAGAGGTGCCAGGTGACCTTGGACAGAGATGTGAGGCTCCCAAGCAAGAGGGCCCACTCCACAGACCTGGGTGATATTGAAAATATTTCACACCTGGGATGGCTGGCTGAGACATCAACCAATCAGATGGCAGAGCCGCAGCAGGGTCCTGGAGGCCAGTGCAGTGACTTGTGTGACTCCTTCAGAACTGCATCATGAGGGGTCTGGAGGACGTAGAAAGAGCCTGGGTGACAGCAGGCAGGCACTCAAGAGGAGCTCAGGGCAGGAGCAATTTACAACCTGGTACCAAGGATTTCATTTCATAACTGTCCGACCCTCCACCCTGTGCCAAACTCCCCTTTCTGATTTAACCTCCTTGCCACCTTTTCCTGGCAACCTCAATCCACTTCCCTGGAACCACTGTCCTCAGGAGGTGGAGGCCTCCTTCCTGACTGAGCAGTCCCAGCTAATAGTTCTCTGGGCCCAAATCCACAGCTTCCCCAAATTTTACCAGCTGCCACTTTGGCTATTTCTTCTCTTTCCTCTTACTCCACAAGATACCAGGAAACCACGGGGTGAATGGGGGGGGGTGCTGAATGTCATTCTCAGACCTCATCGGCCAATTGCACTATTTGGGGTGCACAGGAATCACCAAGGGCTAGAAAAACCAGTCTGGGGTGCTGAGGAGGGCTCTGGGTCTCTCAGTGGCACAGGGTAGAACTTGAGAAAGTTCTGGGGGAGCTGTTAGTCCAGGATGTTCCCACCCACCAAAAACAACCACCCCCAAGTTATACTCACCTCCAGCTCCAGCCAAGATACCAGATATCCTAAGGCAGGGCAACCTTGAGCCCATTGTGCCTCCTTTCAAGTTGAATTGAATGGAGCAAGTGGTGGGGGTGCTGAAGACATTTGTAGGGGTCTTTTCTCTAATCTGCCCCAGAAGGACTTTGCTAAATCCTGTGGATATATGGAAGGGTCATTGCGGTACAAATGCATATTTATGTATGTCTGTCAGTGTCTGTGTGTGTCTGAGTGTGCACATTTGTGGTGCCTGCGACTCCCTCCACTTTTCCCCAGAATGGATGTTACTCTGTCTCCTCATGTCTGTGTTGAAGCTGCCAAAGGGGGGTCCAGTCCCCCACATACCCCTTTGTTATCTCTGGCTCATCTCCCCACTTGAGAGCTGGGAGGCTGTTCACCTCGTGGAAAGAAACCTCACGCCTCAAAATGATTTCTTGTGAATGCAAAGATTGGGGGTAATATCTGGGGGGCAAGTAGCCAGTTGGGGGCTTGTCTCCCCTCATTTGGCTCCCCAAATAACCCCCTTCCCATGCCTGAGACCAGACCCAGGCCAATAAACAGTTCAGTTTTTGTTTCTGATATTTGTGTTTTTTTCAGGCTTAAAATGGCAGTTCACTCATTAGTGCCCTGTGACTGAAGGCAGATGGGACAGGGGAGGGTGGCTGCTGCCCCGGGAACTCACCCTTTGCCAGCCTTCCCATTCTATATGCCGCAGCTCTGCCCAGGCCAGGACTCAGTGGCTTCTGAGAAAACAGGATCAACTCTGGTCTTTCCCCAGAGCAGTTGTCCAAGGCCTCCCTGCTTTCCTTCAAAGAGAGCTGGTGGGTGGTTGGGGCCTCCTTCTCCATCCCAAGTACATGTCCCTCCCCAGGAGCTAGAGAGATGATCTTGGGAAACATGGTCCAGATGGTCCACCAAAGCTCAGTATTCCCCAGAGGAATGGCTGACCATCAAGCACTTTCCAGGCACGAAGATGTGAATCCTTGAGGTGAGAGTTACTATAAACTCCTTTTATGGAGATGTGGGTTCAGGGAAGTTAAGTGAGCTGCTCAGGGTCACACAGCCCATTGGGGCAGTGCCTGTCTGGATTTGAACTCAGGTGGGCTGACTCAAGAACCTGCCAGCTTCACACTGGGCCAGAGAAAGGATCCTCAACCCCCTCTTTGCCATGGAAGTATGGGTTACCAGTCCCACCTAGAACCAGGAGAAGCCCAGATGGGTTGAAGCTGGGAGGTGGGTCCCTAGCTCAGCTCTGGAGTAACACCTCACTCCTTTGCCCAGAGGCATAGGGCCCAGTGGCTCCTTTGAAGACCTGGAGCGTTGATTGGGAACCCAGGCTGAAGCTTCACTCATCAAGACCAGCACAAATACAAAGGCAGTCTATGTAAGAGGAGTGAGTGAGGCAGGCCACAACCAGAGGCTGAGAGGCCTGCCCCCACATTGGAATTCCCCTTCCTTCAGCAGTTCAGAGACAACCTCTCTTTGGAAACCTGAGCCCTAGCTGAGATTGGGAGGAGGAAGAGGCACAGGCCAGGCCAGAGTCAATAAATTTCCCTCAAATACCCTTGTGCTTCCTCTGTCCTCCTTCAGGCCCGTGCTCAAAAGCCAGCTCCTCAGAGAGGCTATCTAAGCGCATTGCCCGCTTATCACCTGGCAGTGTATTATACATCTGTTTTTCTGTCCCCCCACCCCCATTATAATATGAGCATCTTGAAGATAGCACTGCATCCATCTTATTCACCACTGTGTGTCTAGCATCTTAAACAGCACTTGGCACTTTTCTACCACAAGGCCTTTGCACCTGCTGTTTCCTCTGCCTGAAATGATCTTTCTCCAGACATCCTCTCCTCCTTCAGGTCTATATTCAAATATCTCCCCCGGGTGAGACTCTGGCCATGCCATGCATGCATTTCTTATCCTTATTCACCTCCCTTGTTACTCTAACATGCAACACATTTTGCTTCATTCCATTTATTTTCTATCTCCCCCTTTAGAATGCCAGTTCCACAACAGCAGGGGTTGGTGTCTGTCTTCACTGCTTGGCCCAGAACAGTGGCTAGTACACAGTAGGTGTTCAATAAATGTTTGTCAAATGAATGAAAGCAAAAGCAAATGATTGTCATTTCAGTGAATGTTAAATACTGTGAAGAAAATAGAATAAGGGAAGCAACAGTTTTGGGATACTCTACTCTGTAGAATAGGCACTACTATCAGCACTCTGACAGTAAGGAAACTGAGGCACAAAGGTCTCTGGCCAAGGTCATACAGCATGGGAATGGAGGGGTTGGGATTTGAACCCAGACAGTCCTTGATTGAAGATCACAATCACATCTGATCCTCCTCAATATCCTGGTCTGAAGATCGACTTTGCTGATATCTCTCAAATCTTGGAGCCTAGACCAGAAGGGACCAACCTGCGGGGATGCAAGATGACTTTCACCTCCTTTTCCCCTATTGGATGCTGTTGGGTATTAGGAAGCATCAGAATCACCTGGGAGAACCTGTTAAAATGCAGGCTCTTAGGCTCCGCAGTGAGAGATGCTGATCGAGTAGGTCTGAAGTGGCCCCAGAGATGCACATTTTCCACCAAGCACGGCCAGGCATTGACTTAGTACCATATTCGAGAAAGTTCTAGACTCCAAAATCTCAATAGAACATTCTGCATTGATGGAACTATGCCATATCTGCCCTGTCCACTTGTGGGCTATTTAGCACTTGAAATGTGGCTAGTGTGATACAGGAACTAAATATTAACTTTAATTAATTTAAATGCAAATAGCCACATATGGCTATTAACAATAAAACCTTGTGCATCTCTGGTTTCTGCAGCCTCTGGGCAGCTGAATTCTCTTGGCATTATGTTGTCAATACAACAAAAATTCCTGTCTCACCATCATTATTATGATGGTGACATGGTAGCTTCCACATATCACTTCATGATTTGGGGGGATATTTCTTTTAATAATGATATCAGCTGCAAATGATAGCACAAAATATTAGTAACTTAAGAAAGAGAAATTGATTTCACATATAAAAGGGTTTCAGAGGAAATTGGTCCTGGGTAAGAAGGACAGATCCTACTTACTAGCAGTCCAGACTCCTGCCTGTCTGTCCATCCATCTATCCATTAACCCACCTACCTAAATACTTTGTTTCCTAAAAATAAGGCATCTTCCTATATAACTTCAGTAAAACTATCAAAATCAGGCAATCTACAAACCTTAATCAGATTTTACCAATTGTTTCATTACTGACCTTTACAGCAGAAGAAAATCCCAGACTGCGTGTTGCACTCAGTTATCTTTTCAGTCTCCCTCAATCAGAACAGTTTCTGAAACTTTATCTTTCATGACCTTGACATTTTTTAAAAATATTGGTCTATTACTTGGTAGAATGTCCTTCAATTTGGATTTTTCTGATATTTCCTCATGATTACATTCAGGCTATGCATTTTTAGCAGAAATACTACAGAAGTGATGTTTTTGTCAATTAGTTTTATCAAACACCAGCCATGTTAACTTTGATCACTTGGTGGTATCTGTCAAGTTTCTCCACTTTAGTATTTCCCCTTTTGTAATTATTAAGTATCTTGAGGGTTGGTACTTTGAGACACTGTAACTATCCTGTTACTCATCAAACTTTTACTCCTTTAGCATCCATTCTTGTCTGAATCAATTATTACTCACTGGATGTCTTTAAGAAAATCAGAGGACATCACATTTCATTTGTAGGTATGCCTTTTTATCTTTAAAACTACAATATCATGATTATACTTATCAAAAGTAAGAGGGTTTGGGCTGGCCGGGTGGCGCATTGGTTAAGAGCTGGCTTGGGACGCCAGCGCCCTGGTTCAGATCCCACATATGAGAGCCAGTGACACTGCCCTCTACAGCTAAGATGGTGAACAACAGCTTCACCTGGAGCTGGGCTGCACGAGCCCCGGCAATGGTGTAGGCTGCGGACCCTGCTGCAGTGGGCTGCCATAGGCTACAGTGAGTGGCCAGCAGCCAGCGTGAGCGGCTGGCAGCCAGCGTGAGCTGCCAATAGCCGCGGTGAGCGACCGATCTGCCTCATCCAGGAAGAGCTCAATGATGATACCAACATGGGCCAGTGAAGCAATGTCCTCAGCAACTAGACTGAAGAACAAAAAGACAGCAACTTGTCTGTTCCTCCTCCCCAATTCCCCAATGCTGTTCCCTCCCCAATTCCCCAATAAAATCTTTAAAAAAAAAAAAAGTAACAGGGTTAAAATTTCCCCACCTGCTTCAATTTTAACAATTCATTTATTTGAATCAGAATTCAAACAAGGTCCTCACGTGGCATTTAGTAAATGAATTTCTGAAGTATTGTTTAACAAGCTTTAACCACCTACTTAACCTTGTTTAACAAGGCTTTCTCCCTCACCTCCCTCCCTTCCTTCCTTCCTTCCTTCCTTCCTTCCTTCCTTCCTTCCTTCCTTCCTCCCTCCTTTCCTTCCTTCCTTTTATAATTCATTTGTTGAAGAAACAAGCTTGTTTGCCCCGAAGACTTTCTCATAGTCTGGTATTGGCTGATGGCATCCCTTTATATCAAGTTTCTCTTCCCAAGTCAGATTTAAGATTGATACTTCTGGCTTTAGTTCTTTATAGGTGGTGCTGGAAACTTCCACCAGGAAAACATGATGTCTAGCTATCTATCTCTTTTCCTGATGACTAAGACTGATCAGGGGGTTCAGATGCCATCAGCCTGATCCTGCCTTTGTAAATTCCCCATTATACTGTCCCATAATGGTATGATCATCCATGAACAACTGTTGCCTGGACCCATTGTTGCATGAGCAGTCTTCATCCTCATACCCTGGCCAGTTTTCTTGTTTGTCTACAAAGCCAATGTACTTTTCCCAAATTCGAACATCGGACGTCCATCACCTTTCCCTGAATGTCTTGTCCAAGAATAGTTAAATCTATCAAAAAAGGGAAATTAAGTTGGGTGGATGTGATTCATTTTTAGTGGCAATTGTGGTGTAAGTGTTGAGTGCATTCTCTAAAATAAAGAAAAAAATAAAACAGATTTGAATCTCAAACGGACACTTGACAACCCAAGTAGACTTTGGGCAAGTCGCCTAACAAGTCTCAGCTGGTTTCATCATCTGTAAAATGGATGTGTTAATAATCTCAACCTGGAATGCAAAACGATACTACCACTTTGGAAAACAGTTTGGCATTTTCTTACAAAGGCAAACACAAACTTACCATATGACTCAGAAATTTGACTCCAAGTGTCTACCCAAGAGAAATGAACACGTATGTCCACAATAAAGACTTTATGCAAATGCTCAGAGCAGCATTTTTCATAATAGCCCCAAAGTGGAAACAATTCAAATGTCCATCAACTGGTGAATGGATAAACAAATGTGGTTCATCCATACAATGGAATAAGACTCAGTAAGGAAAAGGAACACAATATAATACATGCAATTACATGGATGAAACAATTATGTTTAGTGAAAGAAGCCAGACACAAAAGATCACATGAGGGCCGGCAGAGTGGCATGGTGGTTAAGCGCTGGCTTGGAAAGCCAGCGGCCCCGGTTTGGATCCCACATGTGAGGGCCAGTAACACTGCCCTCAAAAAAAAAAAAAAATCACATAATATGGTTCCATTACATGAAAAGTCCGTAAGAGGCAAATCTATAGAGACAGAAACTAGATTATTGGTTGCCTGGGGCTGAAGGTAGGAACAGGGATTAACTATAAATAAACATGAGGGCTTTTATTGGGGTGATGAAAATATTCTAATACTAGATTGTGGCTATAGTTGCACAACCTGGTAAATTTACTAAAAACTATTGATTTCTACACTTAGAAGGGGTTAAATTTCTGTGGCATGTAAATTTTACTTCAATAAACTTGTGAAAAAAGAATTAGGACCTCTCAAAATACCTACATAATGAATACTCTATTTTATCCCTATCCTCAGAGATCTCACATTCTAGCAGGGGAGTCAGTCTATACAAATAAACATAATACAATGTTAGAAAGTTTCCATTATGGAAAACAGTATGGAGGTTCCTCAAAAGATTAAAACTAGAACTACCATATGATCCCGCAATCCCACTTCTGGATGTAAATCCAAAGGAAATGAAAACAGTGTCTTGGGCAGGCCGAGTGGCGCAGTGGTTAAGCACTGGCTTAGGAGGCCAGTGGCCCAGGTTCAGGTCCCACATGTGAGGGCCAGTGACACTGTCCTCAAAAAAAAAAAAAAAGGGTTTCTTCAAAAAAAAAAAAAAGAAGAAAAATAGAAAACAGTGTCTTTAAGAGGTATCTGCACCCCCATGTTCATTGCAGCATTATTTATAGTAGCCAAGATATAGAAACAACCTTAGTGTCTGTCAATAGGTAAATGAATAAAGAAAATGTGCTACACACGCACACAATGGAATATTATTCAGCCGTAATGAAGGTAATCCTGCCATTTGCAACAATATGGGTAAACTTGGAGGACAACATGCTAAGTGAAATAAGCCAGACACAGAAAAGCAAATACTGTAGGATATCATTTATATGTGGAATCTAAAAAAATTGAACTCATGGAATCGGAGAGTAGAATGGTGGTTGCCAGGGGATGGGGGTTGGGGGGATTGGGGAGAGGATAGTCAAAGGGCACACACTTTCAGTTATAAGATGAATAAGTTCTGAGGATCTAATGTAATGGTGATTACAGTTAAAAATATTGCATTGTATAACTGGAATTTGCGAAGATAGTAGTGTTTTCACCACACACAGAAAATAAAAACTAAGTGAGGTGATGGATATGTTAATTAGGGGGATTGTGGTAAACATTTCACAATGTATACATACATCAAATCATCATTTGGTACACCCTAAATATATGCAATTTTTATTTGTCCATTATACCTCAATAAAGCTGGGGGGAGAATGCTTCTTAGATTTTCACAAGTGGGAAACTTGTGAGAAAATACAGCTTCCTGGGCCCTAGCAGCCCAGATAATGATTCCAGGGCCCAGGACTCTGCATTTTTACAGTGCACAACTTCTGATGTGAACCATCCATGGCTTACTATATTTAAAATACTGGTTTGAGACTGATTTAGGGCTGTAAGATATTGCCTAGAGGAAATAAAAGACAAGGTCATTGCTTTGTCATTTCCTTTTGGCTAAATCAGTCATTCTTATCCAGGGTGATTCTACACCCCCAGGGGGGACATTTGGCAGTATCTGGAGACACTTTTGGTTGTCCCACCTGAGGGTGGGTGTGCTACCGGCCCCTAGTGTATAGAGGTCAGTGATGTTGCTAACCTCTGCAATGCAGTCAGGACAGTCTCCCCTGACAAAGGATTATTCGGCCCTAAATGTCAGTAGTGCTCAGGTGGAGAAACAGCGAGTGCCCTTCTAGTTCCTTCCAACTGGTCAGCTGGTTCAGGACTTCTAGGCCATAGCTGGGAGACTGAGGAAACTTCTAGAGACATCCCAATGTCCTGATTGAAGACACTCTGTCCACGTCTCTTTGTCAGGTAGCTTTAATAACTTGGTGATTGTCTTTGGAGAGGCAGTTGTGGTTAATTTGTGGTTGTTTCCGGAGAGGAGGCGCTTCACGTGGAGTCCCTCCGATTTAATGGCTGGGGCAGGCCCAGTTCTCATCCCTACTCAGCATGGTGTGGACGATTTTCTTTGCAGTTCAGGAGCAGATGCTGTTGTGTTTTTCACTTCTTGTTCCAGGAGGTGGGTGACTCACCCAGATCTCCCTACTGCTTTTTATCTAGGGTCTGGTGGCTATATTGGGCTGTGGTGATGGGACCCAGGGTGGGCTGAGGGAGGCAAGGTGGGATATACATAAATGTCTTGGAAGGAAGGGTGAAAGGAAGCCCCAGCTTGAAGTGGGTGAGAGAAGTGAAGTACCCTGGTGATTTATGTAAACAAAATCTGGCAGCATGTATTCTTTTATGCCTGGCTTCTTTCATGAAGCCTAACGTTTTTGAGATTTGTGTGCAGTTTTGCATGGAGTTGTGGAGGGTTCATTCTTGGGGCTAAATAGCAGGATTCTGCAAACTGTGGCCTGTGGGCCTAATTAACCCCACTGCCTGTCTTTGTATGGACTGTAAGCTAAAAACAGTTTTCACGTTTTTAAGTGGTTGGGGAAAAAAGTAAAAGAAAATAATATTTTGTGACACGTGGAAATATTGGGTTGTTGGAAAAGTCATGACATATTTTTTTCTATGTTTTTCAGTGCAAAAATGTGTCATGACTTTTCCGATAACCCCATAGCATGAAATTCAAATTTCAGTGTCAATAAATAAAGTTTTATTGGAACACAGCTATGCCCACTTATTTACAAAATCGTCGGTGGCTGCTTTTAAGCTACCATAGCAGAGTTGAGTTGTTGTGACAGAGAGTATGGCCCATAAATCCTAAAATATTTACTATCTGACCTTTTACAGAAAAAGCTTGTGACCCAGTATATCATATTCCACTATATGAATAGGTAACTGCTTATCATTCTATTGGTATTGGATGTTGACATTGTCTTCAATTTTTGGCTACCGTGAATAAAGCTGCTATAAATATTTTTGTACGTGTCATTTGGTGGATGTGAACACTCACTCCAGGAGTGGAGTTTCTGGGTCAGAGGACAGGCGTATGTTTAGCTTTAGTAGATGAGCCCAAATTGTTTTCCAAAGTGACTGTACAATTTTGGACTCCCCCAGCAACACAGGAGAGTTCTGGTATTGCTAACATTCGCCAATTTTTCTTTTTTTGTTTTAGCTATCCTGGTGTGGGTGAAAGCTGACATTGCATTGAGGTTTCATTTTGTATTTCCTTGATGACTAATGCAGTTAAGCCGCTTTCTGTATGAATCTTGGACATTTGGATTATTCTCTTTGGTGATGTGCCTGTTCAGTTTTTTTTGTCTACTTAATAAAAAAGGGATTGTCTGCCTTTTTCTTCTTAATTTGAAGGAGTTCTATGTGTGCTATAGATACGAGTCATTGGCTGATGACAGATCTCTGTGGCTTGTCTTTGAGAAGTATCTTTTGATAAACAAATTCATTTTAATACAGCCTAACATATTTTCCTGGATGATTAATGTGCTTTGTGTCCTGTTAAACACTTGCCTACCCCAAACCCACAAAGATGTTTTATGCCTTACTTAAAAGCTCTCTTGGGCCCGCCGAGTGGTGCGGTGGTTAAGCGCTGGCTTCAGAAGCCGGCGGCCCCGGTTCGGGTCCCAAATATGAGGGCCAGTGACACTGCCCTCAAAAAAAAACACACAAAAAAACGCTCTCTTGACTTTGCTTTCCCATTAATATCTACAAGACGTTTGTATTTGAGTTTTGTATACATTGTGAGGTAGGGATCAAGGTTCACTTTCTTCCACATGGACATCCAACAGACCCAGCACCATTTATTGAAAAGACCCCACTGTTTTGCCAGTTGTTTTTGTTTGACATAAGTAACATAGCCATACGTTTCAGCATTCCAAAAGGACAAAAAGATATTCAGAAAAATTCTTCCTGCCCACAGCTCTCACCCTGCTAGTTAACATTCCTTATCTCCAGGAAGTTATCCATTTCTGGTTTCTTTCCTAAGGTTTTATGGATAGACAAGTAAATACACATAATTCTCTCCCCCTTTTTTTTTTTTACATAAACGGTAGCACACTATGCATTCTGTTCTACATCTTGCATTTTATTTTCATTTACAGATAGGAAACAACCTGATATTATATGGGGGAAATATCCTTTTGGTATTTTTTGTTGTTGTTGTTGTGGGGTCTGTCACTATATAAATGGATCACAATTTCTTTAGCTGATCATCACTGTTGGAGAACTAGTTTCTTCCCTCTTTTGCTACAGGCAAGTCTCAGTGAATAGCTGTGTCGACTTCTCATTTTGCACATATGGGTGGATGAATCTTAGCAGAAATTCTTGGAAGTAGAATAGCTGAATACGTAAAAGGATATGTGCTTTGGTTTTTTGATGGATATTTGCAAACTGAGCATTTAATGTGGGGAAACAGGCATTGTATCCTCATCCTGGAATGCTCCCTAAGCCTTTATTGCATGCCAACTATATCCTGGGCAGTTTGCTGGGCATAGGTGGGGGTATTACTGACATAAACCATCACCCCAAAATGTGTGACTGGCAGCTGAGGTGAAGACTCTGAAAGAAAGGGCTGTGGTTCTAAGAGCCCATTAGATACCTGATAGGGCTGGAGGAGGACAGGAAAGGCTCCTTGAAGGAAGTGATGGTTGAGCCACAATAGAAAGAATGATTAGAGATTCTCCAAGCAGGAGAAGTGGGCACATGGAACAGCAGGGCTTTCCAGGCTAAGGGAACAGCAAATACAGAAGCCTTGCAAAAATGATCTAAGGCTGCATAACAAAAAGCCCCAAAGTCTAGTGGTTTAGAACAACACCCATGTATTATCCCTCAGGGTTTCTGTGGGCTGGGAATTTGGGAGCAGCAAAACTGAGCAGTTCCTGGTTGAGGCCTCTCATGAGGGTACAGTCAGGTATTAGCTGGGGCTAAGTTGTTGAAAGCTTAACTGGGGCTGTAGGAGTCACTTTCAAAGTGGCTCACTCACCTGGCTGACAAATTGGTTTCTCTTCCCGTGGGCCTCCCTGCAGGACTGCTTGAGCATCCATACAACATGGTAGCTGTATTCCCCCACGAGAACAAGCTGGTGTGATGGCTTTTAAGACCTAGTATCAGAAGTCATGTACCTTTGCTTTTACCATATTCTTTTGGCCACACAGACTGGCATTGACTCTGTAGGAGAGGACTCCACGAGGGCATGAATTTGAATTCTGTGAGGTGGGGAATGTTGGGGGCCCACTTGGAGGCTGGCTTCCATAAGTCTTAGGCAGGAAGGGGCTGGAAGTATCCAGGATGTTGCTCAGCTGGGGTAAGCAAAGGAGTAAGTGGCAAAAGCTGATGTGGGCAGGGCTAGGAGCATAGGGGTGAGGTTTATCCTAGGAGCACTGAAAGCCATTCAGGTGTGTGTGCTAGGGTAGGGAGTAGGTGATAGGATCAGATTTGGATTCAGAGAAGATCCTTCTCACTGCTGTGTAGAGAATAGGAGAGGAGAGGGCTGAATGGCAGCCTAAGAAGGAGGCTGGGCAGCTGTCCAGGAGAGTGGTGGAGGTGACCTGGCCAAGGCAGATCAGCTAACCCACCCTACGTGTTGTTTGAAGAAAAAGCCCACGAAGCTTGGCAGCAGGCCCCCTGTGATCTCAAACAGAAGGCCATCAGCTTGCTCAAGGGCCTTGCAAGTTGCAGGCAGGTCTGCCCATCACACTCCAGTGTTGGTTCCCCAGATCAATTCCTGGTCCCTCAAGCCCAGAGAGAGAGCTCACAAGGCCTGCCCTGGTGCTCGCCCTGTCTGGACCCCGATCTGGGGTAAGAGTGCAAAGTATCCCCATTAAACCCTTGAGTGCTGCTGCCACCACGGGGGTCCTCTTCTGGGCCTGGCCCCAGGAGAGCTGGGTGGCTGTGACTAATTCCCCAGCATGTGGTGTGACTCAGCACTGGCCTTCTGACTGACCATGGCTCAGGACACGTGGCCACCCCTCCACTAACCCTGGTGCTTTGAGCTGCCTCGACCTTGGTTAGACTGACGCTGGCCTCTCCTGGCCTCTGGAGTATGGCTCTCCAGGCTCTGTGAAGTGTTCCCTCTCCTGGCCCCTGGCCTCTGTGTTCTCTGTCTTGGACTGTGGAGTGTGGCCTTCCAGCTGGAGGTGGGAATGTGGCCTGGGAAACAGGGAGCTCAAGCCTGTCAAGTCTTTTCTCATGAGAGGTTTGTGAACACAACACTCTATAGACTAAGAGGTAGAGGTGGAGTGAATGCCCACAAGAGCTGAACCTGGTTTTCTGGAAGTTCCAGTCCCTTTGCTCAAAGGATGAGCCTATTTCTAGGGAGGGGAGGGTTTCTTTGGTGGCTCAGCCAGTCACTGCAGAGGTTCCCAAAGCTGTAAGTACTCTTTCCCCCATTGATTTGGCTGACATTTGTCGTGGTCACGTGACCACTAGAAAACCACTAAAAGCTCTCTGGAATGAAGCAGGTGACTCAGGGACTACAGACAAACCTGGCTTTGCAACTTGAGCTGGTTTGGGCCTCAGTTTCCCTGTTTGTAAAATGGAAATTACATTGTGGTGGGGGCAAAACAGCTTTATACCTACCAACATTTGTTTTTACTATGTATCAGTCACCTCCCATGTGCCACCTCCCACATGCTATATATTAATTCAACTTATATTTGGATTCTTACGGAGTGAGCCCTTGGAACATCAGCTGTGAAGGAGGCAGACCAGGTACTTGCCCTCTGGAGCTCATAGTCTTTGCAGAGATCAGCACTCTAAAGCTCATGGGTTAAATCTGGCCCACTATCTATTTTTGATAAATAAAGTTTTATTGAAACACAGCCATACCTATTTGTTTATATATTGTCTACAGCTGTTTTCAAGCTATTATGGCAATGTTGAGTAGCAGCAACAGAGACATAGGGTCCGCAAAACCTGAAATATTTACTCTCTGATCCTTTACAGAGAAATGTGCTGATCTCTGCTCTGTTTTAGTACAACAGACAGGCTACAATAGAGGTAAATAAGAGAATCTCTGACAGTGCTAAATGCTATGAAGGAACAAGGTAATAGGATACAGTGATTGGGGTGGGGGATGAAGGGTTGCTTCCAGGTAGTCAGGGGAAAGCCTCAGGGTGGCAGCACACTTTGAGCTGTGTGAATCTCCCAGAAGAGTGTCCGGTCAGAAGTGGCAGCAAAGGCAAAGGCCCTGGGGCATGGAAGAGCTTGAAAGATTGAAAGTGGGTCAAAAAAGCTGGAGCTGTGAGGGGGAATGAGATGCATCCTGGCAGGGCCCTGTAAGTGGAGTAAAAGGCTTAGATGTTTAGTTCAAGGGCATTGGGAAGTTTCAGTGGAAGAGGAAAAGGGCATGTTCTGATTTTTCCTTTCCTTTTCTTTCCCTTTTCTTTCTCTCTTCCTTTTTCTTTCTTTCTTCCCCTCTTTCTTTCTTCTCTCTGGATGCAGTGGTCTGGGCAGTCAGAGAGGAGGCTGGAATAGTGATGAGTGATGATAGCAGCCTAGGCTGGGATGGTGGCAGAGTGGATAAGCCAAAAGTCCTGGGTTGTATTTCGGAAGAACCAATGGAGATTCCTCATGTTTTGCATGTGAGAAGAGGAGAGGAATTAGAGATGGTACCTGGCTTTTTGGTCCCGCACAACTTGAGAACAAATCTAGCCATGCTGGAAGCCCAGCTTTGGCACCAACTTGCTAGGGGCCTTTAGGCAAATCTTTATGTCCCTGAGCCCTTTCTCCATCTGTAAAATGGGTCTATCATCCCTTGGCAAAGGGATTATAAAGATAATTCACCTAATGGGGAGCCTCCAATAAACACACTGCTCTCGCATGAGCTGAAGACCCTGAACAGCTCTGCTCATCTGTCTCCCCACCCTCCCCTGTCCTGTGAGCACCCCTTTTCCTAAGGTGGGTTAGGGGCCCAGATGCTGACTTCTGACAGGTCTATGGGACTTTAGCCTCACTCTGCCTGACCAGCCTGTTTTCTGTCTGCCACCCCTTTTCTGCCACCCCACCCTTCAGTCCAGTTCCCCCAATGCTGTCTCTTTAGCTTCATAGGGCCTGACAGCTCACCAACCTGGAGTCACTGTTTTGCATTCAGGCTCTAGAGCTAAAGAAACCTAGATCACTGTTTTTGCATTCAGGCTCTAGAGCTAAAGAAACCTAGATTAATGATCCCTGCTGCTTCTGAGTCTGAGATCTTGAGTAAGCAGTCTCTGAATCAGGCTCCTTGGTAACAAATATCCTAGGCCACAGGAAATGGGGTCCTGATATCTCCCTTCATGCTTGTTAAGGATTAAATTAATTCCTCTAAAGAGCCTTGTAAGTACATAAGTGCTGATTAAATATTAAATTAATAGCTATTAACTTTAATCCTATTAATATTTCAGTCCTTCTGTATCCTGCCATGTGTGGGTAACCCATAGCAACCAGAGGGTCTAAGATCCAATTCTGGCCAGGCCAACCCCTCCCCACCAGCTGTTGGGGAACCTAGTTTATATTGGTGTTTATAAACATATTCACTTGTAAATTTTGTAATATAAAAATGTAAAAATATACCATAATTTATAACTATGTTCTGGTGCTTTTTTGTTTTTCTTGTGACAGTTACTCTTTTTTAAAACTCAGCTCTACCTTGTTAATGGTTTATTTTTTACCGTGGGTTTGTTTTTTATAGTTGGGTAAAGACTACCCAGCATTTATCTTCTTAGCCATTCTTAGGTGGACAGTAAAGTAGTGTTAACTGCATGTACTTTGTTGTGCAACAGATCTCTGGCAATTTTTCATCTTGTAAAACTGAAACCTTATTTCAATTGAATGACTGCCCTTTCCCCCACTTTTCTCACCTCCCACTAGCCCCTGATAACCATCATCGTTCTTTCTAAGAGTCTGACTACCTTCGATAACTCAAATAAGTGGAATCATAAAATATTTGTATTTTTGTGGCTGGCTTATTTCATTTACCATAATGACCTCTCGGTTTACCGGGCTGTTGCAAAAGGCAGGATTTCCATTTTTTAAGGCTGACTAATATTCCTTTATATGTCTATGCCACATTTTCATTATCACATAGATAATGAAAGCATTTGGGTTGCTTCTACCTCTTGGCTATTACAAGTAATGCTGCAATGAAGCTGGGTATGTAAATATATCTTTGAGGTCCTGTTTTCAATTCTTCTGACTACATACCCAGAAGTGGGATTGCTGGATCATATGGTAGTTCTATTTTTATTTTTTTGAGGAACCTCCACCTTTTCTGCAACGGCTGCACCATTTTACATCCCCACCAATAGTGCACATGGGTTGCCATCTTCACATCCTTGCCAAACTTCATATTGTTTTTTGGCTAATGGCCATTTTAATGGATGTGAGATGATCTCGTGGTTTTGATTTGTATTACCCTGCTGTTGAGTATATTTCCATATGCTTGTTGGCCATTTGTGTATCTTCTTTGGAGAAATGTGTATTCAAATCCTTTGCCCATTTTTTTTTTTTTTTTTTTTTTTAGGGCAGTGCAACTGGCCCTCATATGTGGGACCCAAACCGGGGCCAATGGCTTTCCAAGCCAGCGCTTAACCACCGCACCACTCGGCCGACCCCCTTTGCCCATTTTTTAATCGGGTTGTCTGTTTGAGTAGTTCTTTATATGTTCTGGATGTTAACTCCTTATCGCTTATATAGCTTGCCAATATTTTTTCCCCATCCTGTTGGTTTGCCTTTTCACTTTGTTGATGAGTCCTTTGCTGTGTATAAGTTAAGGTCAATGTAGTCTCATTTATCTATCTTAGCTTCTATTGTGCTTTTGGTGTTATATCCAAGAAGTCATTGCCAAGTCCAATGTTGTGAAACTGCCCCCCACATTTTCTTCTAGTTCTATAGTTTTGGGTCTTATGTTTAGGTCTTTAATCCATCTTGAGTTAATTTTTATATATGATGTAAGATAAGGGTCCAACTTCAATATTTTTGCATGTGGATATCCAGTTTTCCCAACACCATTTTTAAAGACTATCCTTTCCCCCAGTTGTAGCGTTTTTATAAAAACCCATAAGCTGTGGAAGTGGCCTGGGCCTGCTAGCTGTATATTTTGTGCCTCCGGAAATTTTTCTGGAGTAGGAACTATTAGTCTGCTTTTACAGATGAGGAAACTGAGGCTGGGTCCAAATGACCTACCCAAGGTCGTTATAATTAGTAAATAGATGGAGATGGGATTGGCACTGAGAACTTGAACTTAAGAGCCCACATGCTTAAACCTCCTGGGGGATGCTCCCTTTTTTATCCCCAGCACGCAAGCAAGAAAGAATGAATGACTGTCTCAGGCAAGGATCTCGGCAACCAGTGGAGCTTGGACAAGCCCACTGCTCTGCATGGGGGTGTACGCCCTCTTTGCGCATGCGCAACAGCTGCGTACAGCCTGCTCTACTCCATTTGGTAAGGTTTCTCTCAGCATGGTACGTCCCGCCTTCCCCCATAACCGGGCTGGAGTGGTACGTGCCGCCTCTGCTCGCCGCCCCTCCCCATCAGTTTCCGCGCGAAAAGCCAGAGCTGCCTGTGCTGCCGACGCCTTTGCTGCAGCTTCGGAGATGCCGGCCCGTACTGCTCCGGCCCGGGTGCCCACGCTGGCCTCCCGGGCCATCTCACTGCCCGACGATGTCCGCAGGCGGTAGGTGCCACAGGGGACGGTGCACTCGGTGGAGTGGCATGGTGTTGAGAGTGGGGGGTTGCTTCCCCTCTGGGTAGTCCTTGGCTGCCGCTGACAGACGGGCGCGCATGCGCGCAATGGCGCGGTGGCAGTTGGCGCGGGCGGGATGGGACTTCCGGTCGCGCGCCCCGAGCCGTTTGGCGCCAAAATGGGCCAAAGCCCCTCACAGTTCCCTCATGACTAGAAACTTGGGGTCTTCTTTTACCTCAAAGTAGAGCAAGCTCTTAGTTTGTTTCAGGGATCCCTTTCCCAGAATAGCTGCGGGCCCAGCTCCTGCCACCAGCCTGGTCGCACAGGAAGTGGGCAGCCCGCTGCCTTAGGACACCCCTCGGTCTGGCACTTCGGCCTCCACTTCCGGTGCCCGGCCCGCCGAGGGGGAGGTTGGGGCTGGCCTGGTCCCCAGGGGTGTTCCAGGAGACCCCCTTGGCATCTCTGTTCTAACATCCTGATGGCGGCCACCAGAGACGAATGCCGCCAGTCAGAACCCAAGCGTTGTCGGTTCAGGTTTGTGAGCCCCGTCATCCTTGCCATCATCTCTGCTGGGGAAGTCGCATTCTGGAAGAAACTTACCATGCAGCGAGGCCCAGAGCTTGGGCAGTGCAAGGCTGAATGGGCTTTGCTAGTAAATCTGTGCCTGTGAGGCTTGGGCATCAAGGAAGCCTTGCTAGGAAGAACTGGCTGCTGTTCCCAGCATGTGTGTCTAGCGGGGAGTGAAGTGGCTAATGTTGGGGACCCGCTATAGCAATTCTGTGCACATGGGTGGGTGGCAAGACCATTGGGCCCCCGCTTCTTGCCTGTGAAGGGCACTAATTTCACTCCTGAAAACTTGCACAGCTCACTTGGACATGAGTCACAGGACCCTTGACCTGGCCTAAACACTTGCAATCAGAAGTGAACCCGACTTTGCTAGTTTCCTATGCTTGTTTCCTATGGTTGTGCCAGGCCAGTTCTGATTTGGATCTTTGCAGGTGGAGAGTGTGTATGTTGGAGGTATTTGGGCCTCCTTACCAGTTGTTTAAGGTTTCAACCACTTTTTAAGCACAGTTAGAGGAGGTGTGTTTTTGAAGAATCTATCTCTAGCCCCCCCAAGAGATAACTTGACTTAAAATGGAATTATGAAAGTCCCTGATTTCACCGTATTAGACCCAATACAGAGACTTTGGGGCCCAGCCTTCTGTACTCTGATGGTGAGGACTACACCTCCACTGGTTTGTTTATGATTTGGGGCAAGTGTCATAAGCAAGATGTAGACTAGGATTATTAACATGCATTGTAAAGTGGTATTGAAGTAAATGAGAATATGCCTGACACATAAAGGCCCAAATATTAGCATTGTATTGGCTAATCTACCTTGCTTTTTTCAGTTCTGCTAATCCATCACTAATTGTATAAAATACTTTAAATTTAATCCTCAAGAATTCTTAAGAGGGGTGCCACAGGAGTTTACTGAGAAGAAGCAAGGATTCCTGCTGAGGTCTGCATCTTGCCAGAATCTTTCCCTTCGGCTAGGGGTTTCAGACAGGCCACTGACTCAAGGGTTTTATTGGGCCAGAACAAGTGATTTGTTTGGCTGAATTTGAATGTTAGGTGAGTGTTAATCCACCAGTTACTCTAGGTTCCATATTTCTTTGAATTAAAAATTGCCTAGGGGGCTGGCCGAGTGGCGCATTGGTTAAGAGCTGGTTTTGGGATGCCAGCAGCCCCGGTTCAGATCCCATGTATGAGGGCCAGTGACACTGCCCTCCACAGCTAACAACAGCTCCACCTGAAGCTGGGCTGTGTGAGCCCCGGCGACAGTGCAGGCTGCAGCTCTTGCTGCAGTGGGCCGCCATAGGCTACAGTGAGTGGCCGGCAGCCAGCGTGAGCAGCCGGCAGCCAGCGTGAGCTGCCAATAGCCGTGGTGAGCAACCATCCAGAGGCCGGCGACTGATCTACCTCATCTGGGAAGAGCGCAATGATGATTACCAACCAACATGGGCCAGTGAAGCAACATCCTCCGCAACTAAACTGAAGAACAAAAGGACAGCACCTTGTCTGTTCCCCTTCCCTGATTCCCCAGCGCCGTGTCTGTTCCCCTTCCATGATTCCCCAACGCTGTTCCCCTCCCCAAATTCCCCAATAAAAATCTTTAAAAAAAAATAAATAAATAAAAAAAAAAAGAATTGCCTAGGGCTGGCTGAGTGGCGCGGTGGTTGGGAGCTGGCTTGGGATGCCAGCAGCCCTGGTTCGGATCCCACATATAAGGAACAGTGACACTGCCCTCAAGAAAAAAAAAAAAATTTTGCCTACTGTAGGTATAGAGTTTTGGATTTCTGCTTTAGATCACGTGGTAGATGTTGAAATTGTCAGTGTATGAGACCCTTTCAACAGCTTTC
Organism: Aselliscus stoliczkanus; assembly: GCA_033961575.1. Lineage (NCBI taxonomy): Eukaryota > Metazoa > Chordata > Mammalia > Chiroptera > Hipposideridae > Aselliscus > Aselliscus stoliczkanus. The sequence continues at coordinate 8,445,954 of CM066735.1, read as the reverse complement.
CATACGTTTTTAATTTCAGTGTACAAAATACACACATAAACATGGCATTCAACACCCCCTTAAACTTAGATTTGTAAACGGATATGTAACTCTTGATTTACGAAAATTGGAGATGTGTAATCTATAATATAGCAGGTACTTAAGTCCATTAGCAAACTGTAGGAACAAAATTTAGGCCTGATTTTTACGCAGTTCTGTCATACTTCTGCTAACCTGTGTTTATATGACAGCTTCTTTTAAAACTCACATATAGTTCCACTAGCTATATATAATGCTAGAAAGTATTTTCAATATGTGGGTTTTTAAGTCTTTAACTTCTTTTTTGAAGTAGTATTATTTACCCTAAGTCTTTTCAAAAGGGTGCCTTTCAGGACAAGCCACATTTTCTTGTTGATTTTTCTTATTCTGCCTAAGCCACCATCATTTGTACAGAAAGAGTGGTAGTGTCCCACTTTTCTTCCTGTTACCACTCAGGTCTGTTTTCTTTAAGTGGAAACTGATCCTCTTATAACTTAAGTTGGATCCAGTGGTTTTCCTGCCCCCAACACTGCCTCGTACATTTGGCCTGAAGTCCAGAATCCCTGTCCACTTGACCGAGTCATCTTATGTGCTTCTCACAATCCATGCAGGCTTTCTTTTAGGTTCTCTGGACCTGAGACCATGTAGAGTGACCAATATAAGATTGGGTTCCACCTATCCCTTCCCAAGGGGGTTTCTGTCCCCTCATCCTTAAGCTTTCACTCAGAAAGTCCCCTTTTCCCACATTGAGAAGGGAGTTGAATTCTGTTAGTGCACCCTGCACGCTGCCTTGCAATCCTGGAATTGATGATTTGTTGTCCGAGCATGTTTCTGTTATTCATTGTATCTGCAGCTTGGTGTATAGTAGACTCAAATGTTTGCATGCCAGACTTTCCCCTTCAATGAAGCCTGGATTTATACAGATTCTAGCAACCTCCTTTGCACAACTCTGATTAGTCTTTGTAATTATGACAGCTTTCTTATCTGCTAGTCATTCTGTGATTATCTTAAGCTGGGTCTTGAATTTCTTAACTAGTTTTCATGGCTTCTACTGAGTAGGTATTGAATAGTGTAAAACTGACTTACCTTTTCTAGTTCTCTCCTGCAGTGGAATTCTAGTGCAGACCATTGAGGTTCAGAGCCCACCTGCCACTTGCCAGCTGTATGGTTAAATTCCACAAGGGTGTTATGAAGATTACCAGACCTGATCGGTATAAATATGGTAGAGCAGCACCTGCACAGAAACCTTCTAAAGTGCTTCTCATGTGGTCGGCTGAATATTTCATTTCCATAAGGGAAGCGTAGTTTAAAGTACTGACACACAGATCTTAATCCTGAGGCAGGTATTAATGTAGCATTGTATCTCTTGTAGAGATGAGGTATATGCCGGCTGATTCCAGCCTTCCTCTGCCTGGCTGGTAGGCAAAGAGGAAGGTGTAGGATGGTCTGGACTTGCTGTTTGTTGCCACCTTAGGTTTTGTGCCAGCTGTCCAGTCCTATTCTTGATTGGGCATTCCTCTCTGAAGGGTTGGGTTGGCTTTCTATCTTCTTTCAATTCTCAGTATCTTGTTTCTTAATTCTTTATATCCTTGACTTGTGATGCTGTCTACTACCAGGGAGGTTCTTTCTTCCCTGATCTTCCCCCTGTTCCATCTCCTTTCTTTCATTCTTTGACCCTTATCTCTTCTAGTCATGGGACTTCTATTTTCAGCAGTTGGGGTGCCCACTAGAGATAGAAACCTCCAGTTATTTATTTTTTTTTTTTGAGGGCAGTGTCACTGGCCCTCATATGTGGGACCGAACCGGGGCCGCTGGCTTCCAAGGCCAGCGCTTAACCACTGCGCCACTCGGCCGGCCCTCCAGTTATTATTTAATTTATTTTTTTAGAGGGCAGTGTCACTGGCCCTCCTATGTGGGATCCAAACTGGGGCCGCTGGCGTCCCAAGCCAGCTCTTAACCACTGTGCCACTCGGCCGGCCCTAGTTATATTTAAAAAAAAAAAAAGATTTTATGAAAATATAGCTAACATACAATATAATATTAGTTTCAGGTGTACACCATAGTTATTCAACATTTATATACCTAAAGAAATGATTACCATAAGTCTAGTAATCATCTGACACTGTACAATGTTATTATAATATTGACTATATTCCCTATGCTGTACATTATATCCCCATGACTTATTTATTTTATACCTGGAAATGTGGACCTCTTATTCCCTTTCCCCTTACCCCGCCCTTTAAAAAAACTTTTCAATTATGGTTGATGTTCAATTTTTTTTTTTGAGGGCAGTGTCACTGGCCCTCATATGTGGGATCCGAACGGGGGCCGCTGGCGTCCCAAGCCAGCGCTTAACCACCACGCCACTCGGCTGGTCTGATGTTCAACATTTTATATTAGTTTCAGGTGTATAGAATAGTAGTTAGACATTTATATAACATTTTTTTATTTTAATTTTTTGTTAAAGATTTTATTGGGGAATTGGGAGGGGAACAGTGTTGGGGAATTGGGGAAGGGGACCAGCCAAGTTGTTGTTCTTTAATCTTCGTTGTGGAGGGCGCCAGTCGCCATCTGGCTTCCTGTCAGCAGCTCATGGCCTCTAAGCTCAAGGTGCTGTGTTCAATCTTAGTTGCAGGTGGGCATAGACACCATCCTATGGGGGAGTCGAACCAGCAGCCTTGTTATTAAGAGCGCACGCTGTATCCACTGAGCCATCCGGACGGCAGCTCAGCTCAAGGTGCTGAGTTCAGTCTTAGTTGCGGGTGGGCATAGCCCACCATCGAACAAGCAGCCTTGTTTTTACACCAGCTGAGCCATCCTGCCATCTGTTGGCAGCTCAGCGACAGCTCAGCTCAGGCGCTGTGTTCACTGGCCCATGTGGGAATCCAACTGGTGGCCTTGTTGCTCAGAGCACACGCTCTAAGCCAACTCTTAACCAACTGAGCCACTCAGCCAGCCCTTATATAATTTATGAAGTAATCCCACTGACTAGTACCCATCTGGCATTATAGTTATTACAATATTAGTGACTATACTCTCTATCCTGTACTTTACAGCTTCGTGACTATTCTTTAACTATCGATTGTATTTCTTAATCTCTTCACCGTTTTTCATCCAGTCCCCCAACCCCTCTCCTATCTGGCATCAATTTGTTTTCTGTATCTATGATTCTGTTTCTGTTTTGTTTGTTCATTTGTTTTGTTCTTTAGATTCCATGTATAAGGGAGATCATAATGATAATTTCTATTCCTCTGTCTGACTTATTTCACTGAGCATAATGCCTTCCAGTTCCATCCATGTTGTTGCATAGATACCTCCAGTTTTAACCCCTCTCTGGAAAGCCAGTTTGGATTTCTATCTGCTGAATAGCCATCCAGACAGCTGTTGTTCACTGAAACGTCACTCTTAAAACTCATGGCCAGCTTACTCTCCTTTCTTCCACCAAAAAGTTCTGAATTTTTAATTAACTGTATTGCTCTTTTTTTTTTTTTTTTTTTAGCCGAGCCATTTTGCCACCTGTTGGCAGTTCAGCGGCTACTCAGCTCGGACTCGGCATCGAACTGCTGTTGCTCAGAGCTCAGCTCGCACTCTTGAGCGAGCTCTTAACCAACTAAGCCACTCGGCCGGCCCTGTATTCATTTTTAATTGCCGCCATAACAAATTACCACAATTTTTTTTTTTTTTTTTGAGGGCAGTGTCACTGGCCCTCATGTAGGACCCGAACCGGGGCCCTGGCCCCGCAAGCCAGCGCCCAACCACTGCGCCACTCGGCCAGCCCAAATTACCACAATTTTAGTGGCTTAAATAAAACAACATAAATTTATTATAGTTCTGTGGTCAGAAATCTGGTACAGGTCTCACTGGATTAAAATCAAAGTGTCAGCAGACTGCATTCCTTTCTGGAGGCCTTAGGGGAGACTCTGTTTCCTACTCTTTTGAGTTGTTGGAACTCCGTTCCTTGTTGTTGTAAGACTGAGGTCCCTCTTTTGCTGGCTCTAAGCTGAGGGCCTTTCCCAGCTTCTGGAGGTGATGTATACAGTTGACCCTTAAGCAACACAGGATGTAAGAGCGCTAACCCCCTGCACAGTTGAAAATCCAGATATAACTTTTGACTCCCCCAAATTTATAAGCACTAATAACCTACTGTTGACTGGAAGCCATATGGGTAACAGTCGATTAAAGCATATTTTATATGTGTTATGTACTGTATTATTACGATAAACTAGAGAAAAGATGTTATTAAGAAAATCATAAGGAAGAGATAATATATTTACAGTAGTTATTGAAAAAAATCCACGTATAAATGGACCCACGTAGTTCAAACCTATGTTGTTCAAGGGTCAGCTGTACTACCCACCATATCTGCAGTCTGCTGAATGTATTTTCTACAGAAAAACCTTTCCTGACCCAAGTTGGGAAGTGTCTGCCTGGCAATGTCTGTGTCCAGTCACCCAGCTCGGCATGCAGTAGGTACCCACAGATGTGAGTGGCGATCGAAGCTAGAAGCAGGTCCACATGTACTCTGAGCAGCCACTGTCTGTCATTGGTCCAGCAAAGCCCGCCACTCACATTCCTGGCTTTGCAGCTCTGGAGATGCCCTGTTCTTGTCCTTTGGGCAAGTGATTACTCGGTACCTAGTCTGTGTGGGTGCTGGGTGGGAGGATCCAGAGATGGTAGAGGCCCAGTCCTGCCCACTGTGCTCCCCCCCACTGACACTCGCCCAGCTGGTTAGACCTGTTCTCACCTCACAGTCGGCCCCCAGGCTAGGAACAGCCTCTCCACTCAACTCCCTTTCCTTAGTGCTTTCTATTCATTCCTTTATTTTTTTCTCCCTTCTCCAAAAGAGGCAAGACACTAATCTTCAATAATGAAACCAGACCATGATTTTTCTAGCCAAACTCATAACAGTTCTGCAGTTCTGAATGATTAGGTACAAACATCTCAAAGGATGAGCTCTTGGGTGAGGCGCCAGCCAACTCGTCTAAATCCATCCATCTCCCCTGTTGCCTCTGATGCCTTGATTCCTCCATTTCATGCATTACTGCCACCCCCCCGACCCTGTCCTGGCCTTTGGGAAATGTTAGCCACCTGTTCCCCACAGCATCCTGTCGCTCTGGTCCATTCATCCTAACACCAACCATGCTATGGTGTACCTTCTTATGGGCTCTTCTCAAATCCAACTGGAGGAAGATTACCTGTAGGTCACTTAATTTATAGAAGGACACCAACTCTGACCTGTTTCCTTTCCCAGTACCCTTTTTTTTTTTTTTAAAGATTTTATTGGGGAATTGGGGGAGGGGAACAGTGTTGGGGAATTGGGGAAGGGGACCAGACAAGTTGCTGTCTTTTTGTTCTTCAGTCTAGTTGCGGAGGATGTTGCTTCACTGGCCCATGTTGGTATCATCATTGCGCTCTTCCCGGATGAGGCAGATCGGTCGCTGGCCTCTGGATGTCGCTCACCGCGTCTATTGGCAACTCACGCTGGCTGCCAGCCACTCACTGTAGCCTATGGCAGCCCATTGCAGCAAGGGCTACAGCCTATATCGTTGCCGGGGCTCGCACAGCCGAGCTCCAGGTGGAGCTGTTGTTAGCTGTAGAGAGCAGTGTCACTGGCCCTCATACATGGGATCTGAACTGGGGCCGCTGGCATCCCAAAAACAGCTCTTAACCCATGCGCCACTGGGCCGGCCCCCAGTACCTTTTAAAATAGTATATATTGTTATAGAACACTCCTCTATCATCTGTCACCATCAGAAAAACTAATCCCCACCACCCCCACAAAAAAGGGACCCTCATTTCTATCACAAATGACTTCTTAACGACATCTAGGCATTACAGTTGGCATTCTGTACATGGGTGGAGGGGAAAGGACTGTTTTTTTCTTTTTTTCTAACACTCATATATGTTAAATTTCTTCCAAAGTTCTTTAAAACTGTGGTACTAATTCTTTTAGGTAAACGAAGTTGCTTAACAAGTGTTTCTCTCTTATTTTCTCCCCCCAGGCTCAAAGATTTGGAAAGAGATAGTTTAACAGAAAAGGTAATCTCCACCTTAAAAAAATTTTATTACCAAATGTGACTGTTAGATACTTTGTGGGTTGTAAAAAGTTTAAGTGGAAACGGCTTTTTTTCATAAAGTTTTGAGGATAGCTAGGAAATATTGCTTAATGTGTTGCATTAATATGCTGCTAATATTGGTTGACTTTTGGTAACTCCTTGACAAGTTTCCCAATCTAGGTTCTAAACCATCAATTCTGAATTGTAACTTTTCCTGGTCACACAGTTTTAAAAAGCACAGTTGTGTTCTAATACACCATTGTGTGTCTGCATCCCACCTCTGATCTTTCCTTTTTTTTTTTTACCACTCTGGAGATGGTGTGATGTGACCTTAATGGAAACACCATGAACATGTCCTGTGAATACTAAAGTTTTTGGCCAAATCAGCATCACCTACCATTCAGTCATTTTGTGACCAGTTATGTGACCAGGCAGTGTAATTATTTGTGTGTTAGTCCATTAGTTAGTAGCTTGGGAGTTTGGGGACTTCTAAACCTGTATCCTTCCCTTAGGAGTGTGTGAAGGAGAAATTGAATCTCTTGCATGAGTTTCTGCAAACAGAAATAAAGAATCAGTTATGTGACTTGGAAACAAAATTACATAAAGAAGAATTATCAGAGGTAAGTCGTTTCTCAGCATCCCGGCGCTAGAAAATGTCTCTTGTATAGCTTGTCTGTGACCAGGGAGACAGAATAATCCCCAGCTCTCCTTGTTACCTGATAGTTATAAAGGAAACGTGTGTGTTTCCTTATTCTCTTACTGCCGCTTGTTTACATTCACTGCTACTTAAATTATCCTTTCCTGCTGTAGGAGGGCTACCTGGCTAAAGTCAAATCCCTTCTAAATAAAGATTTGTCCTTGGAGAACGGAGCTTATGCTTTCAGTCGGGAAGTGAATGGATGTCTAGAAAACGGGAGCCATTCACGTGGTAAGGACCGCAGAGTGGGAATGGCAGAGGAAAACAAGTCTCCCAAACCCGTGTCCAAACCTTGCATGCCCAGGAGAAGCAAGTCCGATGGAGAGACGAAGTGTAAGAACCCCTGACTTGTTTAACCTTAATGGAAACTGCTATCACATAAGGAGACAGTCAGATTTGAAGCCATAGGTCCCCCCAGGCAGTAGTCCCTGGTTTGCTTTCTTATGTATTCTTCCAACTAGTAAGAGCTGCATACTTCCTAACTAGTTTAGATGTATACTATAAATTTTGTCTTTGACCAAGTCTAGAGCATTTAGATCCCAACATGGCTAAGTTTATGAGGTATAACAACAGGAGCTACTACTGTAATACTTATTATTTTTAAGTTATATGCCTATTTAAGCTAAACACTTATTCTTAGACTCCTTTCCTGTTTGTAGTCAAAGTAACTCTTTTGGAATCTTTACAAACAAGAGCATGCACTTGAAGCCAGAGCCTAGATTCCATTCTTGGCCACTTCACCTTTTGACAATACAAGAGGAGGTTCTGTTTCCTTGTATGGTTCAGGGGTTGGCCCCTCAAATACCAGCTTGTGTAAAATGGCTCCACATACTGGCAGGTGTTAACTGCAGACTCCATCAAGACAGCTGTTGATCAGAATTAGAGGGGAAGGACACTTAATCCTCAGAGCCTGGTTCTCTGCATGAGCTTAGTGATGCTGAAGAACTCCTTTGCCATGAACTTTTTTATTCATAGTGGCTTTTTTTCTTGTTTCTTTTCTTCTTTAAACAGCTGAAGTCTCACCTAGCCCCAGGATTACAAGGCAAACTACCAGGCAGACCACTATCACCTCTCATTTTGCAAGGGGGTCAGTATATAATGAATTGACAGCTGCCTTTTCCAGGGGCCAATTGTTTTTGGTACAATATGTATGGAATTAGCAATTCTGACTTCCACATTTCATAGGTTTTCATTTTGCAGTTTTGTCCATTAGACATTCATGAACAACATTTCTGAATACCTCATCTATTTTCAACCTTACTGTAGGAAACTTCAAATATATTCAAAATAAGTGAGGATAGCAAAACGAACCACTAAGTTCATTTCATCTACACCCCCATACACTCCAACTGGATTACTCCAAGTGTATTACAATTCCATAATTTCCCATCTCCTTCCCCCAAACTGGATTACTTTGAAGCAAATCTCAGACATGATATCCACAAATATTTCAGTAGATTTCTATATGACTTCTTTTTCTCTGAATTTTTTATTCATATTTTGCTATAATTGCTAATATTTAGTAAACTGTCTTTTTTTAGAAAGAGAAAACATACTATTTCATGACTTGTAAAGTGTAATAATTCTTTACTGTCAAACATATAGCCAATGTTCACATTTCCCCATGTGTAGCAAGCAAACTGTTTGATTGATTTATACCTTAAGACTTTCAAGTTATAGGTTCCTTTTCTTATTTTCTTGTCATTTATGTGAAAAATCTAGGTCATTTGTTCAATAGAGTTTTAGACTGACTGACTGCATCCTTATGGTAGTTAATGTGTGTCCTTGTCTCCATTTCCTGGAAACTGGTAGTTAGGTCTAATGCTTTGATCAGATTCCAACTTTATTTATTTATTTATTTATTTATTTATTTTTTGAGGGCAGTGTCACTGGCCCTTACATGTGGGACCCAAACCGGGGCCGCTGGCTTCCCAAGACCAGCGCTTAACCACCGCGCCACTCGGCCGGCCCTCCAGCTTTATTTTTTTGAGACTTCATAGATGACTCTGTGGCCTTCTATCAGAGTCATGCAATATCTCCCCTGTGACACTAGGATCAACGTCTAGATCCACAATTTCTTAGGGCTTGCAAAAGGGTGATATTTTAAACCTGTCACTGAAAGAAGCATTAAACTCGAAGCCTTTTTCAATCCCTAGCAATGAGGGCTTCTTGGTGGGAAGAGGGCATCCATGCCCTGAATCTGCCTTATGCGGGTGGGAGGCGTGTAGGTCATTCCACGTCCACTGGAGGTCGGGTCTGGCTAATGGTTGGGTTTACTGTGTTTGACAGCCCTGCCAAACGGAAGCCCGAGGAAGACCCTGAAAGAGCAAAATTGGACGATTCTGTTCACGAAGAAGAGAAAGACCAGGTAGGGCTGGCTCTTTCAAATTTCTTCACTCTGCCTTTTTTGGTACCTTTGCTGATAATTGTGACTTTATACTTGCTCAGTCTTAATGGACTTAAAGCTACTGAGAAGGTGTTAGAACGTATCCCTGGACCCAGGGCAGTACTAAGTTTATCATATTAAATCTGAGGGTTCAGCAGGCCCTGCCACTCACGTGGCAGCCTCATGATGTTAGAGTCTGTCCTCTCCTCTGTCTTTCTACCTCTCTAGCTGATAAGAGTTATGACAATCAAACCAAACCAGCAGATGTGACATGTTTAAAACATTTGCTTCTGATGTCAGATAAGCACTTTTACCACATGTAATTTCTCTGTAAAAGCAGAGAATTCTTCAGTTATGTGTAGTGTAATAATACTGCTTAGACTTCTTAGGTTAGAAAAGTGGTGGCTTGCTGAAGACCTTTGATAAAGAAAATGTCCATCTCTGGTTCTGTCCCCTGTGACTTAAGGAGGGCCAAACCTGCACAATAACAATGGTCACATGCTATCAATTTTCATATTCAGTTTTGCCACGGAATCAGGATTAGCTATAGAAATTGAAGGGAAGTCTATATAGGTTTACATGTGAGTAGTAAATGCCTAACTGCTACCTAGTAAAGATGAGTCTCCATGGTTTGCTCTAAAGCAGTGTTTCTCAACCATGGCATTACTGATTTGGGGGCTGGGTAAGCCCTTGTTGTAGGGGGCGGTCATGCACTGTAGAGTTTTAGCATCATCCTAGATCTCTACTAACTACATACCGGTAGCATTCCTCCTCCCCCACCCCGTTGTGACAACCAAAATCACCTTCAGATGTTGTCAGATGTCCCCTGGGGGGCAAAATTGCCCTGGTTGAGAAGCACTGGACTAAGGGGTCACTTAGATACCAGTATTATTGAGGTAGGCTTTGACGTCTTGTGACACACACTAATTCTCATATCACTTTATTCTTGGAAGTTAGATGTCACTATTCATGATCTTTATTCAGGTATCTGTAGTCAGGTTTAGTCAGACTACCTACTCAAGTGGAAAACTGAGGCACAGAAGGAAACAGCTTGTCCAAGTCACGTGATCAAATCTTGCCTCCTAGAAAGAATTGTTACAGCTGAAAGCAAGCTGGCTCTTGTAATATTGGTGACCCTTTTTACAAAGGCACCCAGCTTTAGAGTTGTTTCTTGTACTCTGACCTTTTTTGGAGGGCTTACAAAGTCTGTTCATCTGGCTTCTCAAACACACCAGAGGCCAGTTTCCTGGCAATATGTGCAAGGCCTTGGGGTATTTCATAGATGAACACTTGTGAGAACTGCCTATTCCAATGTACTAGAGCAAGTCTTCGTACACCAAACCAGTGTTATCAGATGGCATTGGTCAAATAAATAGTAATACAGAGAATCTTACTTTACTTGAAGCCTTGAGAATTTATGTTTTAAAGATTTTTTTTTTTTTTTAAATTGGGGAATTGGGGGAGGGGAACAGACAAGTTTCTGTCCTTTTGTTCTTCAATCTAGTTGTGGAGGACGTCACTTCACTGGCCCATGTTGGTATTATCATTGCGCTCTTCCTGGGTGAGGCAGATCGATCGCCAGCCTCTGGAGCACCGCTCACGGCGGCTATTGGCAGCTCACACCGGCTATCAGCCACTCACGCTGGCTGGCCACTCACTGTAGCCCATGGCAGCCCACTGCAGCAGGGACTGCAGCTGTGCCATCCCAGGGACTCACAGCAGCCCAGCTCCAGGTTGACCTGTTGTTCACCATCTTAGCTATAGAAGGCAGTGTCACTGGCCCTCATATGTGGGATCCGAACTGGGACCGCTGGCGTCCCAAGCCAGCTCTTAACCAATGCACCACTTGGCCGGCCCAAAAATTTATGTTTTAAAAATAGGTATTACGGGCCAGCCAAGTGGCGTGGTGTTTAAGCGCTGGTTTGGGAAGCCAGCGGCCCCGGTTCGGATCCCACATGTGGGGGGCCAGTGACACTGCCCTCAAAAAAAAAAAAAATAGGTATTACGTATATCTGGTAAAACTTCAAATAGTATAGAAGGATGTGCGGTACACAGATCTCCCCCCTACCCTTTCCCATTGAACCTCTAGTTTGCCTTTCTTAGAGGCAAGCATTTATCAGTTTCTTTTATGTTGTTTCAGGTTATATATGTGTGTGTATAGGTATCAGTATAGTATCTCAGTATAAAATCTGTGCTAGGATTCTCCAGAGAAACGGAACCAATAGGATGGATGTCTGTGTGTATATGTATACATGAGATTATTTTAAGTAATTGGTTTAAGTGATTATGAGACTGGCAAGTCTGAATATGCAGACAGGACTATAGGTTGGAGACCCAGGGAAGAGTTGATGCTGCAGCTTGAGTCTGAAGGCAGTCTGGAGGAAGAATTTTATATATATACATATATATTCAGATTTTTAAAAATATATGTTCTATGTAGTACAAAGAAGTCCTGTGTGACTTAACCCAAGTTTCCCCAGTGGTAACATCTCATAACTGTAATAACAATAGTCAAACCAGAAAATGGACATTGGTACAATCTGCAGACTTGATTCAGATTTCAGCAGTTTCCATATGTATGTGTGTATAGTCGCATGTATCCATGTATGAATTTTTGTAACTTCTACCTTAAATCAGATACAAATCTGTTTCATCACCACAACATTTTTATTCCTTTTAAATACTTAAATACAGTTATCCTGCAGATGGCAAATATTGATGACTCAGGGAACTAGTGTACTAGGGTATTCGTGTGAGGAGAAGAGCTTGTGTCCAGTTTAGGTTGTCATCATCACTTCCTGATGTGAATCCCAAATTACCATTTTGTTTTTTCCTAATATTAAGGAATTCCCAACACAGGGTGGAAGATCTCTGATCTTTTATGCAGCCGCACTAGGCAATCTTTAGCATGCAGAGTGTGGTGGGCCGCCTCCTGGGCCTGTTCTTTTGTTGTGAGGGGGTGGGACATAATACCAGACTGATGGTTGCTCAGATCATCTCCCCCAAACCCAACCCTCCCCCCTTACCACCCTCTTTCTAATCATATGAAATGTGTTTACTTAATACTTTGACTTAATGTTTTTGGTTTTGATCTTCTGTTGACATATTCTTATCTTTTTTTTTTTTCTTCTCTCCACATAGGAGGAAAAGAGACGTCGAGTTATATCCAGAGACCCGTAAGAATAATTAATATACCTTTTTGTTCTGTGCAATGTATAATCTTGGTTACTGTAGTGACTTCACAGTAATGTTTTAGAAAGAACAACTTTGTAGTGAGTTGTCATGGAATAGATGGCTTAAGGATGCTGAGTTTGGAGTCAGATTATAACCTTTTGATTCTGGTAAGAATTTTCATTGCAGAGAATGAATTGAGGACAACTGGCAGTTGTTATCAGAACCAGATCTAAAGGTCATTTACATATTAAATGTTACAGTAGTGTGTGCCTTTCAGGCTTCTTGAGATGAAGATCCTTTTTCGGGGGAAGGAGGACCTTATGAAAACTGCTTCCTGGGGAGGAGTCTGTGGAAGTGATCCTTAGGGTGTGTTATTTTACTTGACAGAGTTGCTAGACCACTCTCTGCAGAAGAACCGGAAAGAGTGAAACCAGGAACACACACGGAAGAGGAAGAAGAAAGAGATGAAAAGGTAAAGCCTGGTCACCCCCAAGTTTGTCACTTGTACATTAATCTGAATCCCCATTTGGTTATAGGAAAGGAGTAAAGGGATGGGAAGTGTATAAGAACAGAATGACTTTCACTAATGATCAAAATGAGCTTTGACTAAAATGCTTTTCAAACTAATTTTTCTGGTGTTCTCTACTTGGAAGGTGGGTTATACAGCTGTGGTGATAATAAGTACATCAGTGGTAGGCCTGAGGTCAGTAGGACCTTTGCTATCTCATCAGTCAGTCATAGCGCTTCAGTCTGTGCCCCTGACCGCCTGCCTTTCTTGCTTACAGGATCTTGGTGAAGATCTTATTTTGAAACATGTGAGGTGCTAAGATTTTATAGCATCATCCATAAAGTTGTATTCTTAACTGAGATCAGACAAGTATACCTCCAGCTCCTTTGTAAAATCTGTGTTTAAGGTTCTGTGCAACACAGATATACCACCTAACCCCCTTGAGGAGGGGATGGGAGAGAGAATGAAGGTCTAACACTAGAAGCTTTACCATTAGACAGCATTGTCTCATACGACAAAGGGCTGACATTGGTGGTCACAGGTGATGAGGCAATATTGAGTCCCCTTTGGTTTTCATGTGAAACATGGGTTAGAAGTTTCTTATAATTTTTCTGATGGGTGGTGAGTACCTGTATTGGAGCGTATTAAAGAACGGGTGTCTATTATTTTGCTGTAATGGAGGATCAACTAAGGTGTGTGCTAATTCTTGAACCATTTGGTACTTGAAGCTAGGCTTTAATTACCTCTCCTACTCTAATAGTAGTTAAAATTTCCCAGTTCGGGTCCTGCATGTGAGGGCCAGTGACACTGCCCTCAAAAAAATAAAATAAAATTAGACAGCATTTACAGTACGGACACATATCAAGTTTCTTTTATTTATTTATTTTTTTTAATTTAATTTTTTTTTTAGCTGAGCCATCCTGCCACCTGTTGGCAGCTCAACGGCAACTCAGCTCGGGCTGGCCTCGAACTGCTGTTGCTCAGAGCTCAGCTTGCACTTAAGCAAGCTCTTAACCAACTGAGCCATTTGGCTGGCCCTCAAGTTTCTTTTAGAGTAGGCAGTTCTAGGGGCTGGCTTGACCATCCTTCAAAGAAGGAGATTTGGGCAAGACTACAGTCGCTTACTGGGTGGGGATCAGATTCCCAGGATCTCTTGCAATAGGAAAGTCTGCAGCATGTTTCTTCTCTTAACACCACTGACCGGTGTGGTCTCATTACAAAACATCTGCAAATTTCTGGGGCTGAATTCGATACGAGCAGTTTTTTAGAGAGGCGTGTTTAGCTCTAAACTTGTGCTCAAAACGATGTGTTGTCCATGTTTGAGATGGAGCTTTTGTGCAGATTGTGTCATCCTACTTCATTCTTTTATTATAGATTCCTAGTTTTGATATAAAGTTATCATCTATGAGGTTGTCAACACTTATTCGTGATAGGGGATTTGGGGGTAAATACTTCAACTGCAGGATCTGTCCTCTAAGCATTTAATTTCCTGCCTACTTATCCCACCAAAAAAATTTACTAGCATGAAGGTAGACAATTTTTACTCCCACCAACTAGACTGTTGGATCAGTTTAGATATTTCATTTCCATAGAACACTTTAATAGAAAGAACAGGACCAACTGGGGAAAAATTAACTAGTCTTTTTTTCCCCTGCACTTAGGAAAAGAGACTCAGAAGTCAAACCAAAGAACCGTAAGTATTGTTAACATGCCTTTGTAGTTTATATTGTGAAACTTAGTTGTTAAAATAAGTGTTCTGGGGCTGGCCGAGTTGCACAGTGGTTAAGCACTGGCTTGGGAAGCCAGTGGCCCCAGTTCGGTCTCACATAAGAGGGCCAGTGACACTGCCCTCAAAAAAAAAAATAAATAAAAAATAAGTGTTCCAGTAAAAATAATGGATTGGGCAGACCTCTAGGTGCATTAATTATTCATGTAGTATGTGGGTGAGTCCCATTTATGGAAGGTCAGATCACCACAGTGAAGGCTGAGGTCAGCTGAATGAGCTGACCTTGACCCCAAGCCTTTCCTCAGGGGTGACCACGTAGCAAGAAGTTGTCCAGTGGTGGTCAAAGGGCACTGGATGTCCGTTATCTACAGGTATGGAAACACTGTGTAACAAATAGCCCCAAGGCTCAGTGGCTTAAGACAGTAAGTTTTTATTGAGCTTATGTGTTTACCGTTCGGTGGCTGTCGGCTGATGTTGGCCAGACTTGGTGGGTTCTGCCATCCCATTTGGCCAGCCTCTGTGCGATCTCATGGCAGTGGCAGAGCGTGAGGGCAGAAGTGAAAAGTAACACTTTTTCAAGCCTCTTGACATCCAGTTGGCTGAAACATGTTGAGACTGGGCCTAAGTCTGGGAGTGGGCAGAACCCAGAACTAAGTGGCAGGGCCCTAGCAGAGGGAGAGGTCGAGATCCCATGTGTGTAGACCGCTCATCAGATCAGTTCTTGCTTACCTACACAGGGTCAGCCATAGGGGGCCAGACACTTGACCTGCAGGTATAGGATTCCCATGAGACCACAAGAAATCAGTGGAGTCTTGACTGTTTTTGTTTTAAACTGCTGGCATTTCATCACATGTGTATGAAGTGTTGATGGCCTTTCTGAGATCGTAAGTTCTGAGGTGATAAATGCCTTTCGGGTTTCTCACATCAAAGGCTTGCCCTTCATATGGGAAAGGTGATCCATGCTCTAACTCAGGAGGAGACCATGTATAGATCTTCATTGGGCTGTTTGCAGTGGCATCCGGCTCCCTGAGCTGACTGGGGTGTGTGTCTTTTGTTTGTGACAGAACACCTAAACAGAAATCTAAGGAGGAGCCAGACAGAGAAGCAAGACCAGGAGTTCAGGCTGAAGTGGATGAAGACGAGAAAGTAATGACTGAATCTTCGTTGCTGAACTTTATTATGTTCCCATTTGGTTGGGGGAAATGGTGTGGGACAGGGTTTTGGGTTCAAATCCAGCCCCATCTACCTGTGAGGTGACTCTAGGCAAATTACCTCATCACCCTCATGGGGGCTGTCACTGCATGTCAGTGCCAGATATATAGTGAGCGTTCAGTTTTCTGTTCACCCATAACGGTGAAGAGGCCCTGTGTGTGCCTTGACTGAGATGTGTTTGGAGCCAGTTTTTCTTAAGATCCTCTACTGAGAAGGCCTGACATGTGTCAACCCAGACACGTGTCAGCCATGCCTGTGCTGCTCTACCAGTTAGTCTCCTCCCTTCTGAGACTAGCTCCTCTGACTCCCACCAGCTTCCTCACTTCTAGTTTAGCTAAGTAAACATGTTTGAGGGTTTAAACATTATACGTTGAGACAGGGCTGGGCCTGCGTAAAAGTACAGGATGGCAAGATTATCCTCAGGGCTGTCCTGCTACCTGAACTGTAGGTGCAGGGGATGTATCTGCTAGGGGCCGCAGCACAGGAACCTCGAGCTCTTTACGCAGTTTCGTCCTGCCTAAGAGAGGCTGAACTAGGACAATCCCAGGATTGTCTCTGGTCTTCTTTCTGTTGCGATCTAGAGAGTGGAGCCCTAGGTCACAGACTTACTGGGTCGTGAATAGCTTCACTTCCAGCCTGGTTGGTGATGGGTGTCCCTTCTCATCCTATGGCACATGACTCTTTTTGTGTCCCCTCCAGCTTACTCTAACATCTTAATGTCTCTCACCTTTTCTGTCCAGATATTGGTTACCTTCCTATCAGCACCTGCCCTTCCGATCTAGAGAGATCTTAGTGGTGTCGTCAGATCACCCATTCTCCTCAGACTGGCAGAGGCTTTAGATCACACAACCAGCACTTTTGCCTTTTAAATATTGACTCTTTTAGTTTAATAAATCCATTCATAGATTTGTTGCTTTATGAAGGTGAGCTGTATTATCTGAAAGGTTCAGAAGATACTAGATTGTCCATATAAAATAAGGAATTGGTAACAGAGTTGGGAATTCTTATTATTATTTCTTAATTTTCCATTGTAGATTCTAAGTCATGTCATTGTCCTTCCTCCTACACTGTCCCAATGTCTGTCTGTGAAGTCTTCACCCCTGACTAGATGACAGACGGAGCTATGAGGCATTTTGGCCAACATAAGCAAAATTGCTATAATATTCCCTTCTACACTGAGCTTTCCTGGGACAGGGTTGGCAGAATATGACCCACAGGCCAAATCCAGCCCTCTGCCTATAATAAAGTTTTATTGGAACACAGCCACACCTTTTTATTTACATATTGTCTTTGGTTGCTTTTCTGCTACCTTGACAGAGTTGAGTAGATGTGACACAAACCATGTGGCTTGCAAATCTGAAAATGTTTGTTTTCTGGCCCTTTACAGAAATTTAACCAACTTCTGATCAACTCTTGTTTGTAGGGGTAGGGAGCTGAGTTAAAACTTTAAAGCCTCATCGCTATCCTGTAGATCTGCCCAGATTTTCCTGTTTTCTAGTTCCACAGTGCTGCCATCACTAACTGATGCTTTGGGTTTGGTCTAGCTCTTTCTCAGAGGCTAATTTTTCCCCCTTTATATCTCCACCCCTACTTCCCCCCTCTCAGGATGAAAAGAGGCACAGAAGCCAACCCAAAGATCTGTAAGTAGTTAAAATGCTTGCACTTTTGTGCTGTGCTTTGGTAATTTTAATTACTGAAATAAGTGTCCTAGAGACCTGTGACAATGTAGAGATTTACAGGAAGTTGCTGGTGCTACTGGAAGATTGGATCTGTTGGGGCAGGGTTGGATAAGAAGCCAAACTCTGGGCCCTGTACCTCCCTCTTACCCTCGGCTACTTAGCAGCATTCCCGTCACTACAGAGTCACGTGTGTCCCTTAGCATCCAGCACTTCTTGTCAGGCCTCCCCACATCTGAGGGGTCACATGGGGCTTCTGAAAGCCTTGTTTTGGGATTTCGAGTTAGCAACATTTCTTTAGAGCCACCTTAACAAGGGGAATCTTTTTTGGATGAAAGAATTTTTTCCCCAGATGTATTCTGAATATTTTGCTTTTTGGTAGGCATTAGTTTGTTGTTTTTGATGCAAGTTGGTGATAGGTTAGTTTTTCTGAGCTACCATATGGCATATATTTGTTTACCCAACAGGGCTGCCAAACGGAGACCTGAAGAAAAAGAACCTGAAAGAGTAAAACCACAAGTTTCTGATGAAAAAGATGAGGATGAAAAGGTAAAGCCTCGCTTTTTCTTTTCTTTTCTTTTTTTTTTTTTTGAGGGCAATGTCACTGGCCCTCATGTGGGACCCGAACCGGGGCAACTGGCCTCCCAAGCCAGCGCTTAACCACCGCACCACTCGGCCGGCCCCAGGCCTTGCTTTTTCAATTTTACCGTATTTCATACATCCTATTGGCTGGAATGTTAAAGTAACTTTTTAAAAATTAACTTTATTTTGGAAATATTCAGACATACTCAAAAGTAGGCAGAAGAGAGTAGCAAACTCTCACATTCTTATCAACCTTCAACAATGATCAACTTGTGACCAAATGTGTTTAGCCAAGCCCACTCATTCTCCTTACCCTCCCTTCATCCCTGATAATGAACAAATCCCAGGCCTACTACTAAAATATTTATGGAAGAACTACTTACTTGTAAAAGGAAAGGACTCTTTAAACATCACAGCAATCCCATCATCATAACACACTAATATCAAGATCTAGTCTGTTCAGACTTCCCTGATTGTCTCCATTGTATTCTTATAGTTTATATATTTGTTTGTTTGTTTGAAGCAGGACCCTGAAAAAAATCTATTTAGTATATTAGCTTGATATTTGTCCTAAATGTCTCACTACAGCTTCCCCCCTCTCCTCTTATTTGCAAGATGTGGTAGGAACCAGTTTATCTGTAGTTTCCGGAATCTTGGTTTTGCCATTTGCATGTCTCTTGTGTTTAAATCCCGCTCCAGCCCTGTCTTCTGCAGACTGTTGGGTCCAGAGGCTTGACCAGATGCAGGCCTTCTGTTGTTTTCCAGAGGACTTGGAAGGTGGTGCCTTATGCTTCCTGTTGCATCACACCAGAAGGCACAGTTGTCTTTTTGTGGTGCTAAGATTGATCGCGGGGCTCAGGTGCTATCCACCTGATCCATCCATTATAAAGTCCCCCTCAGTTTTTCACCTAATGTTTTTAACAGTCATTGCTTAATTCCATTGTTTCACTAGGAGTTGCAAAGTTGTGATCGTCTAGTTCTATCATCCCTACATTTATCCAAAATAGTTCTAGAAATAAGTTCCCCCTTATATTAGTCAGCTCAGGTTGCCGTAACAAAATACCAGTCTGGTTGGTTTAAACAACAGACATTTATTTTTTTTCACAATTCTGGATACCAGAGGTCCCAGATCCAAGTGCCAGCAGGGTTAGTTTCTGGTGAGCTGTTCTTCCTGGCTTGCTGACAACCACCATCTTGCTGGATCCTCATGGGTCCTTCCCTTGTGAGCTCTGGTGTGTCTTATAAGGACACTAGCCCTGTTGGATTAGGGCCCCACCCTTATGACCTCATTTGACCTTAGTCACCTCCTTAAAAGCTTAATCTTCAAATACAGTCACATTTGGGGTTAGAGCTTCAACATATGCATGGTGGGGGGTGGGGACACAATTTAGTCCATAGCACCCCTCATCAGTTATTTACTTGAGGTACCACTTGTATAGGAAAGGTAAAGGGACTTTTTTATTCTCTCTTATGAGTCTTTTAAGGAAGTTTTTGGTTATAAGAATTTTGATTATAAGACTTTGCACATTGGAGGAGGTGGCTCGGGTCTCACTGGTCCTTTGGCTTCCTTCTTCCTTACCCCTGACTAGGTTTTGTGATAAGCACATATATTACATTCTTAACTCTGAAGCATTGTCCAGATGTGAAATACTTTTTTACCCTTCACTCCTTTTGTTTTCTCCATTTAGGAGGAGAAGAGGCGCAAAACTACATCCAAAGAACCGTAAGAACTTATTTTTGTCTTTCTACATAACAGATAATAAGATAACTATTCTTGAAAGAAAAAGGGGTTTTTAGTGAATTGCCAGGCCAGCCTTAGCTTTGAATCTGATTGGGTCCATGAGCACAGGACCAAGGCGCTCCAGTTTTGCAATGTGAGGCAGTTCCCCCAATGTGGTGAAGAGACACCCATGACCTAGCACCTTGCCCCTTAGGCAGCACCTGGTGTTCATCTGTGTCGAGTGGTTTGGGTATAACTGACAGTGGATTTTGATATGTTTTGAAATGACTGAAAAAAACTATCTTGTGCTTTGTTCCTAGAACGGAGAAAAAAATAGCTCGAACCAAAACAGTGATGTCCTCCAAGGTATATGTGTATGTGGGGGTAAAGCCAGTGGCATGATACTAATGGGATTGTTGGAGCTGGCTCTCTGAGCACCATTTGTGTCATGTCCCCACAGACCCATCCTCCGAGGTGCGTTCAGTGTGGACAGTACCTGGATGACCCCGAACTAAAGTATGAACATCATCCTCCTGATGCAGTAAGTTCCAGCTCTGTCTTCAGCCTTTTATTTCCTGTTTCTTGTGCCTCTGCTTAACAGTACAATGTCTCTCAGGTAGATGAGCCACAGTTGTTGACAAACGAGAGACTGTCCATCTTCGATGCCAATGAATCTGGCTTTGAGAGTTATGAGGCTCTTCCCCAACACAAACTGACATGCTTCAGGTACTGATGCTTCTTCATTGTGACAGGGCACTTTCCAAAATATGCCAAAGTTCTTAATATCTTTAGCACCTAACCTGTAGCATTTCTTGTGTTGCTAACGCTTGATGGATAAAAGCTATAAAGCTGGTGGAACTATAGTAGGTCTTTGCTGGTTTTTATTTGTTTGTTTGTTTTGTTGTTGTTAAAACTGTACATGTTAAATCTTCTGCCTGTATACCCATCTGAGCGGTCATTCATTTAAATGAGGGCCAACTTTGTGCTAGGTCCTGCACTAGGTGTTATGGATCTAGTGCCTCAGGTGCCTGCCTTGATGGAGGAGAACAAAAGTTATGCTTGTCAGGTAGTAACCTACAACAAATGTAAGAAGCATGGAAAGCAGAGAGAGTGGATAGGAGAAAGAAGTTGTGTTTTTAGAATGGCAGGGAAGTGACTTAAGCAAAGTCCTCAGTGGACATAGCTAGGGAAAGACATCCCAGAAGGAGGGAATAGCAGGTACAAAGGCTCAGAGGTGGGCCCATGTTGGCTGAGGAAGAAGACTTGTTGATGGGGCTGGGGTAGCTGGTAGGGCTAGGGAAGAGGGACCAGGAGATAGTCAGGGAGCCGGACACCTGGGAGGGGGCTAGATCCTACAGGCTGTGGCAGTGACCCCAGAATTTTTTTCTTTTTTTTACGATTTTTTTAAATTGGGGAATTGGGAAAGGGGAACAGTGTTGGGGAATTGAGGGAGGGGCCCAGCCAAGTTGTTGTTCTTTAATCTTTGTTGTGGAGGGTGCCAGTCGCCATCTGGCCTCCTGTCGGCAGTTCATGGCCTCTAAGCTCAAGGTACTGTGTTCAATCTTAGTTGTGGGTGGGCATAGCCACCATTCCATGCGTGTTCGAACCCGCAGCCTTGTTGTTAAGAGTGCACATCCTATCCACTGAGCCATCCAGGCGACAGCTCAGCTCAAGGTGCAGAGTTCAGTCTTAGTTGAAGGTGGGTGTAGCCACTGTCCCATGCAGGAGTTGAACCTGGCAGCCTTGTTGTTAAGAGTGCATGCCCTATTCACTGGGCCATCCAGGCTGCAACTCTGCTCAAGGTGCTGTTCAATCTTGAGTTGCAGGTGGGCATAGCCAACCATCGAACAGGCAATCTTGTTGTTATACCAGCTGAGCCATCCTGCCACCTGTTCATCTAGCTCAGTGACAGCTCAGCTCGGGCACAGCGTTCACTGGCCTATGTGGGAATCGAACCGGCGGCCCTTTTGCTCAGAGCACGCGCTCTAAGCCAACTCTTAACCAACTGAGCCACTTGGCTGGCCCCATGAGTGAAGGTCCATGCGTCTGAACTGTACCTTTGGCAAGATTCAGCAAACCCTTGAATGAGCAGAGCCCCCACGCTCTTCAACACCTTCCACTGAGTCCGCTCCCTCTCGCTGGAGGTGTAGTTACTCTCAGAGGCTTCCCTTGGTTTCTCTGTGGGAAATGGCTTGACTCTAGGACCAGCCCATGTCTTCTTTCCTGGCTTAGGCACATGCTGTTTCTCTCCCGGAGAAGGGAGTCATGGGGGCAGGTGGATCACCTCAGAAACACTTACTGTAATCCTCAGGTGGACATCACTTCTGGGCAGCCCTTTCTGACACCTGTGTCCCACAGCAGGTTGGGGGTTCTTGTGCCCTGCGACAAGACCTTGGTGTGTTTCTTCTGCTAGCATTCTTCACATTCCCTATATTTGGGTTGGTTGTATTTCTCTCTTTAGCACATCAGGATTCTGATCTGTTCATCAACCAGTGGCCCCAGAGGCTGGCCCCAGGGCCTGGCCCCAACCTCGGCCTGATGACACAAATGAAACATGCTGTGTTGAAGTAGCTGGGGTTCCCGCCCTCATGCCTCTCCGTGGCTTGCCTTAGGACAGAGGCTTGGGAGAGGACCAGGAGCTGGAGCCAGGGCTGCTGTGGTCAGGAATGTCAGGGCTGGAGTCCCTCGGCTCCCTCTTCCTGATGGGGTCTGCTGTAGACTCATCCCTATATGGTGGGAAGGTAGTAGGAAGGACATACTTCCCAGGAATAATGTGCCTTTTAGCATCAGGCCATAGGAGCAGACTGCCTGGGCTATTTAAGGACTCTATTTACCTCTAGTACTTGGGCTGAATGTGGCAGTGGAAACAAGTCTCTGGTGCGGCCCATCCTGTGAACCAGTGGGTCCTGTCCTTGCCTGGGATTTAGAACTCCTCCTTGGTGTCACCTCCACTGAGGGAGCCCAGGGACAGCCTAATAGCTTGGGCCCTGGATCCTTGTCTTCTGTGGGTTTTCAGTGTCCTGCTCTCCCGTGATATGTGTCCGTCTTTCCCACTGGACTTCAAGTCCCGAGGGCAGGACTGTGACGTGTATTCTGTTTACCGTACCTGGCAAGTAGTAGGGGAGCTCAACTCAAGGTGTTCATTTTCATTTTTTAAAAAGTTTTGTGAGATAAGATTAGGATTTCTGGCTTCCAGGGTCCTAGGCCATGGGAGTGTGGTGGGAGATGGTCTCAGGAGACCTGCACAGATCCTATGTGGCCCCTTGGGGGCTTTAAGACATGTCATGGTGTCTCCAGTGCAGGAGGGTAGTCCTTGAGGCCAGTACAAGAAGGTCCATGAGCAGAACCCCTGATTCATGTTGTTAAGTTTGGCATCCTGCTTAATGAGGAACAACCTCCCAGTGTCAAGGAGCATCTGGGCGGTGGGACCATGGATGTTCTTAAACCTGAGCTTTAACCCTAGAGGGAGGCAGAAATCTTTCTTTCCCATATCCCTGATGTACCTTGCATTTTATGCAATTACATACAGTTTGCTTTATTTTATTAATTTTTTTAATTGAGGTGAAATTCACATAACACAAAACTTAACCATCTAAGAAATATTATGAAGAGGTAAATCCATAGAAACAGAAAGCAGATCTGTGGTTGCTGGGGATGGGAAGGGGATAGGGAGAGACTGCTTAATGGGTATGAGGTTTTATTTTGGGTGATGAAAATGTTTTGGAGCTAGATAGAGGTGATGGTTGCACAATTGTGAGTAGTAGAATATGTTTAAGAGCTGGTATTTCTCCATTAGCAACATGCCGAGGGAAGATGTAGTGAGTTAGTCCCTCGCAAGATTCCCCCCATCCCACTGTAAGTGTCACTGATCTCTTGGTTTCGCTTTTGCAGACACTTGTACTCTTGATGTACAGGTGGGAGGATCAGGTAGAAGCTGTTTGGGTGAGAAAACACTGTTCTGATCTAGTGTTCTGGTAACCAGAGAGGTAACAGAGCCTAGAAACTGCACATAGTCCCATCATCTCAGGTCTGAACTTGACTCTATACTGTGACTTGCCTTCACTGATCAGCTGGTTAACACACTCTTTGTTGCCTGTCTAGCGTGTACTGTAAACGTGGTCACCTGTGCCCAATCGACACTGGCCTCATTGAGAAGAATGTTGAACTCTTCTTTTCTGGTTCAGCAAAACCAATATATGATGACGACCCATCTCTTGAAGGTAAGTGGAATGTTCCAGGTTATATTCGAGACAGACTTTTTTTTTTTTTTTTTGAGGGCAGTGTCACTGGCCCTCATATATGGGACCCGAACCAGGGCCACTGGCTTCCCATGCCAGCCCTTAACCACTGTGCCACTCGGCCGGCCTGAGACAAACATTTTAAAAGCCAACAATTAGCCTGCAAAGCACTATTCAGCAGGAACTAATGCCTCTTAAAGTTAGGGCGTGAGACTGCTGTGAACACGTATTAGTGAGCACAGTCTGACCTCATGAGGACTGCCTGGCTCAGCTGATAAGAGATGTCAGCTCAGGTGGGCACCTCGTCTTTGATGTGAGTCATAGCTCTGAGTCTATTTCCTTTCAGGAAACTGTTTTTCTTCCTTTCCCTCTCTTAGGTGGTGTTAATGGCAAAAACCTTGGCCCTATAAATGAATGGTGGATCACTGGCTTTGATGGAGGTGAAAAGGCTCTCATTGGCTTCAGCACCTGTAAGTATGTGGCCAATCTGTGGACTGTTCTGGGATCTGAAAGGAACTTTTGCCTCTCCTCCCTGGGTCTCCCTTGGGTTCTGGGAAGTCTCAGCAGGCTCATGTGAACACCACTGACTGTGTGGGAACCATGTGAGGCTCAATTGGGATAGCCTCTCATATTAGCTATAACTGGCCCTGGAACTGACCCTCCAGTTTTACGAGTAGCTCATATTCTGCAACTTAAACCCAGACCAAATTCCAGAACCCAGAAATGAAAGTCCCTCAGCTAGTCTCCATTCTCTAGTCAGCTCAGACAGCCCATTTCTGAATTTGGTAACTGGTGATACTTTACGATTTTGACATTTGGGTATGGGATGACTTTTAGACTCTCTGTAAGCTTCACAGACTCCTCTGCCCTTTCCTTACCATAGCTGCCATCACGTTCCAACTGCTTTTTAAAAACTTCTTCTGGGGCCGGCTGAGTGGTGCGTTGGTTAGGAGTTGGGCTTGAGATGCCAGCTCTGAGCAGCAGGGCCCCGGTTCAGATCCCACATAGAGGGCAAGTGACTTTGCGCCCTCTAGAGCTAAGATGGTGAACAACAGCTTGACCTGGAGCTGGGCTGCCCCAAGTTGCTGGCGACACCATAGGCTGCAGTGGGGCTGGCTGGCCCGTGTGCGCTTTCATGAGCGGCTGTGAGCGGCTGTCCAGGGTCAGTGACCAATCTGCCTCAGCTGGGACGAGTGCAATGATGATACCAACATGGGCCAGTGAAGCGATGTCCCCCACAACTAGACTGAAGAACAAAAGGACAGCAACTTGTCTGTTCCTCTTCCCCGATTCCCCAATGCTGATCCCCTCCCCCAATTCCCCAATAAAATTAAAAAAAAAAAAAAGGTTTAAAAATAAATAAAAACCTCTTCTGTTTACTCCAGCCTTTGCCGAATACATCCTGATGGATCCCAACCCAGAGTATGCACCGATGTTCAGTGTGATGCAGGAGAAGATCTACATAAGTAAGATAGTCGTCGAGTTCCTGCAGAACAACCCTGACTCGACCTATGAAGATCTGATCAATAAGATCGAGGTACAAGGGTTAGGTTCTTTGTAATCTGGGATCCACACCTATTTATATGCAATAGTTATTGCTGGAAAACTCATGTTCTTCAGTTCTATTAGAACAGCTTTGCTTAGGCCTAAGAAACTTCTGATCTTTTTTCTTAAAGACCACCGTTCCCCCTTCGGTGCTCAACCTGAATCGATTCACTGAGGATTCTCTCCTTCGACATGCCCAGTTTGTGGTGGAACAAGTAGAGAGTTATGATGAGGCTGGGGACAGTGATGAGCAGCCCATCTTCCTGACCCCCTGCATGAGAGACCTGATCAAGTTGGCGGGGGTCACCCTGGGGAAAAGGTAAGGACGCAGCGGGAGTAAAACTGAAGACCTGAGAACAGAGAAGGCAGTGTCCCGAGCACTCTTCCTCAGCCTGCTCACACGGTGGGGACCTTTCTCCCAGGCGAGCTGAAAGACGTCAGACCATCAGGCATTCCACCAAGGAGAAGGACAGAGGCCCCACGAAAGCCACCACCACCAAGCTGGTCTACCAGATCTTCGACACTTTCTTCGCAGAACAAATCGAAAAGGATGACAGAGAAGACAAGGAGAATGCCTTCAAACGCCGGCGGTGTGGTGTCTGCGAGGTAACGTCACCAGGCCAGGCCCCCCCATATAACCTTAGCAACTCACTTCTTTTCTTGGCTTGAGATACTTGCTGTTCAGATGTGACCCCTAAAACGAAAGCTGGGAGAAAATTAGTGATGTGGGGTGAAGTGCATGCCCTAGGGCACAAACAGGTTGATAGGACAGCTGTTGAAAAAAGGCCTCCTGGGTGGCATTTGCTCTGACTGCATTTCCTTGTGTCTGAAGGCCCCCACAGAGACACCTTCTCTTATGCTATAACTTTCCCGGGAAAGTGGGTACTCTGTCCAACTTAGATCTGAGGCCTTAAAAGAACGTTTTCTGTGAACTTTAAATATATTTTTACTTCATTCTAGAGGTATTAATTCCTCTAATCCTATGACCCAGAGATTAGATATATTTTGATGTCTGTTATTTGGTTTATTTTGAATGAAAACTTAGATGCAAAAATACAGCAGCTGCTTTTAGAACTGCCCTGCCCACTGTCCACCCGGTCAGAGCTTTTCCTTTTGTCTTCAGTGGTAACCCTTAACAGGAATTTGTATGTCTTCATCATTCTTGTTTTGGTTTTACTTTTTAAAATCTAGCGCATGTGTATTCAAGCTTTAAAAAAAAAAAGTTCTTTGGCCGGCTGAGTGGCACGGTGGTTGAGAGCTGGCTTGCGATGCCAGTTGCCCCGGTTCGGGTCCCACATGTGAGGGCCAGTGACACTGTCCTCAAAAAAAAAAAAAAATTTAAGTGTACATAACTGGTATCTTTCATAATTGTGTTATGTGTTGACATAGGTAGATGTAGTTACTTCCTTTTGACTGTTCCTTAGTACTTTGTTGTACGACAGTCCCAGTCTAATTCTTGATGTTGGGCAACTTCTGATATTATAAAGCATGCTGCAGTAGCATCCTTGAACAAGGCTTCTGTGACTGCATCTACTTAGAAGCAGAATTGCTGGGGTGTGGGTTATATACTTAACTTTTAATCTAGAAAACTGTTCTCCAAAGTGGTGTCACCAACTTAAACCCTTTGGGCAGTGTGAATTTCCCTACATCTGTCCCAACACCACATGTCTGACTTTTTAATCCTTGTTAATATGGAAGTTATGAATGATATCTATATGTTCCTGACTCTCATTTCCTGTACCTCTAATGAAATTAAATATACAATTTCTAAAACGTGTAATTTGCCAAAAAACTGGTTACCAACTGTTACTAATGGCTGTATGATTTTCCTTTTTTACTGTCTTCCAGGTTTGCCAGCAGCCTGAGTGTGGAAAGTGTAAAGCCTGTAAGGATATGGTTAAATTTGGTGGTAGCGGGCGGAGCAAACAGGCTTGCCAGGAGAGGAGGTAAGCGTGGCTGACACTTCTTCTGATAGCAGGGGACAATGCCAGCTGATGGCTGGTGCGCTTTGTGTGGGACGGCTGGGTTGAAATGTGCAGAGCAGGCAGGATTGCTTTGTCTTTGTCGTCACCAGGCCTGCCCCTGTTATCTGACTAAAACAACACCATTCAATTTTACTTAAACAAAAGGGGCCTTACTTATATAAGTGACTTTGTAGGTGTCCCAATATGGCCATGAAGGAGGCAGATGATGATGAAGAAGTGGATGACAACATCCCAGAGGTGCCATCACCCAAAAAAATGCATCAGGGGAAGAAAAAGAAACAGAATAAGAACCGGATCTCTTGGATGGGAGATGCCGTTAAGGTAACCTGGAGCAGGCAGTCCATCTGCTTACTGATGCCCTCCTGAGAAGCGATTTGTCTCCTGCTTCCCTCCACTCAGCCTGTTAAGCAGCCTGAAATCCCGCTTGTTTGTCTCTTAAGAGGAGCAGGGTTGGCTGCAAGGCCGAGGCTCATGGCCATGCACCAGAAATGTGTTTTTGCTTGTATGCCGAAAGACTCTGTTTCTCTAAGGTTCCAAGATGGGTAGTTGACACAGTTCTAAGGGTGTTAGGCTGCTTACCCTTCAAAGCTTGTTTAAAGAGAGTTGTGAACACCCTCTCTGGCCTGGGAGTGGGTGTCTTTGAGGCACCAGCAGGTTGCCTCCCAGTCATTCTGTCCAAGAGTGACCTCCCCATCTAAGGCTCAGTTTCTTTGCCAAAACTGGAGAGTGGATATCCTCAGCGCTGCTTCCTTGACGTCCAGAGCCAAAGATATGGTCGGTTCATTGAGCAAGCTGAGGCCTCCCTTGCCGCTTGCTGCTCTAGGCCTGGACATGACTCAGCCTCTGCCCTGCGGTGCTGATGCTCCGGGTTGGGAGGACAGGCACATGTACTTCTGAGCGGGTGGAGAGCTGGAAGTGACCTGGGGCTGCGGAGGCTTTCCCAAGGAAGCGACATCTGAGCTGAGACCCAGAAGGTGGGAGAGGAGCTGCCTCACGAAGATCTGGTGAAGAACAGGACAGAAGCCCTGGGGTGGGAACCAGCTTTCCTTGTAGGAGAAAAGACCTGTGTGGCTGAGGGAGGAGCCGGGGGTGGGATGCAGCTGTAGGACCACTGAAGAGCTGGGACCCGTGCTGTTAACTTCAAATGCTGAGATCTTATTTGCTGTGGACACACAAAGGCACAGCAGACCATAGAGAAACCTAAGTGCCCTTTGCTGCAGGCTTCCAGCCAAGGGAGGTGAATGTTCTCTGTAGAAGCCAGGCTGGTAGAGCTCGTGACGTCTTAAAAAATCGTTACGGCTTATACCTTTATATAAAGTAACAAGAACACGTGGTCAAGCCTAGCGTGTGGACCTCAGACCCATCCCCGCCTGAAATACTCTGTCTTTGTTTTCAGACTGATGGCAAGAAGACTTATTATAAGAAGGTATGCATTGACTCGGAAACCCTGGAAGTGGGGGACTGTGTCTCTGTTATTCCAGATGACTCCTCAAAACCACTGTACTTAGCAAGGTTTGTATCTTTCCCTTTGCTTGACTTCAGCACACACTTGCTCTTAAACAGCAGCAGCAGGTCTTTATCCTAGACTTGAAACACACACACACACACACACACACAAATTCCCTAAGTAGACTTGGAACAGATCTGCAGATCTGCTGGTCAAGTTGGAACTTTCTTCCTCCTGCTCTTCTAACTCCAGGGTCACGGCATTGTGGGAGGACAGCAGCCAAGGGCAAATGTTTCATGCCCACTGGTTTTGTGCCGGCACAGACACAGTCCTTGGGGCCACATCGGACCCCCTGGAGCTGTTCCTGGTAGATGAGTGTGAGGACATGCAGCTGTCATACATTCATAGCAAGGTGACAGTCGTCTATAAAGCCCCATCGGAAAACTGGGCCTTGGAGGTGAGTGCCCGGCGCCTGTTGCATGCCAGTCTCACTGGGTGGGCTCAGGCCTGACACAGCATCCTTGTCCCCAAAGGGAGGCATGGATCCCGAGGCCCTGATGGCAGAGGACGATGGGAAGACCTATTTCTACCAGTTGTGGTACGATCAAGACTACGCAAGATTTGAGTCCCCTCCAAAAACCCAGCCGACGGAAGACAACAAGTACAAGTGAGTGTAGGGGCTGGGCCCTGGTGCTATCCCCTTCTTGGAGAGGACACCATGCTTTTGTGTGAGTCACTCTAGCTTTTCACGAGCTTTCATCTGCTGGGTTTGTTTCCCTGCCACCATCTGATTGTGTCTTTGCTAACTGAAGACCTGCCTGGCTTTGTTGCAACGGTTTTAGGTGTATGGACAGCCTGGGTGGCGAGTTACCTTTTCAAGAAACTCGTGTCCAGGAGCAGGGTTTATCATTCCATTTCCAGCCTTTTTGAATGTTCCTCAGCGTTTTTACCACAGATTTCACGTGTTTTCTTTCGTTTCTTAGGTATCTTCTCTCATAAATGAGATCTTTGGTTCCATTTTATTCTAACTGGTAGGTGACTACCCTTAGGGAGTCTTGTTTTTTTTGTTTTTTTTTTTGTTTTTTTTTAATGTTTAGTGCTCACACCTTTCTAACCTCTGTACCTCACTTGTTTTGACTAAAAGTGGCACTGGTGCCTCCAGAGCAGTGGTGGGTGAAGTCTAGGAGGGCTTACTTAGAAGCTTCTGGTGTTTTTCCAGTCGGCCTGGTGCTGCCTTTTGACTTGATCTCTATGTTTAAAGTAGTCTGCAGCTCTCCTTTAAGGAGTAATGCTGAACTTTATCAAATATCTCTTCAGCCTTTATCAAGTTAATAGTATGAGCCTCCTCTGATGTTTTGAGTTCTAACTGAACCACTCTGTACTCTTGCTTCTGGCGTATTCCTTACCATACTCAAGATTCATTTGTTGATGTCTTAGGTTTTTATAGCGAGTACTCAAAAGTGGGATTAACTTGGCATTTTCTTGTGTTATATATATGTATCTCTGGGCTTTGGTCCCAAATAAGAGTTTTCAAAGTGTGAACATAAATTCCAGGAAAGCCAGTTCCTTCAAACATCTGCAAATGTTTTCTCTTGGTCACCAGAATCTCTAGGTTAAGCCAGCAGCTAGTGCTGCAGTCACTTCCTGCCACCTCAGGGCCTCTGGTTGTTTGTCCTTTATTCCTTTAGGTTCTGTGCATGCTGTGCCCGTCTGGCTGAAATAAGGCAAAAGGAATTTCCCAGGGCCATGGAGCAGCTCGAGGATCTGGACGGCCGGGTTCTCTACAGCTCAGCCACCAAAGATGGCATCCAGTATCGAGTGGGTGATGGCGTGTACCTCCTTCCCGAAGCCTTCACATTCAAGTGAGTGCCCCATTGGCCCAGTACAGGGTTGGCTTTGGAATGTCCCCGACACTGCACTCCAGTACCAGCTGCTGCTTGAGCCATCACATTAGCTGGCATCTGTGGTGATCAGACAGTATCCAGCTGTCCAGTGCAAAGCGACTGCAGTTCCGTTGCAGAGTGAAGCTGTGAGTCTGTGAAAGAAGTCAGAGAGCACCAGAGTCAGTGGTAAGCCCACCCAACTCTGCCTCTGACTAGCTTGTGAGGCTTGGGCTAGAGACCCCCACCTCTCAGTCCCCATCAGTCTGATGGGGAGAGGAGGATCTCGCCTGCCAGGCCTGTAGGATTGAGTGAGTTAAAAGAGAAGTGCTGGGCCAGCCGAGTGGCTCAGTTGATTAAGAGCTCGCTCAAGAGTGCGAGCTCTGAGCAACAGAGTTGCTGGTTGTATTCCTGGCCTGAGCTGAGTAGCTGCTGAGCTGCCAACAGGTGGCAGGATGGCTCAGCTAAAAAAAAAAAAAAGAGAGAGAGAGAGAAGTGCTTAGCACAGTGCTTGGCTTAGAGTAAAGACTGAATGTGACCTACTTCCTGATAACTGGAAATGCATCAAAAGACTTCGTTGCATATCAGAGGGCTGAGGCTCTTCAGAGAAAAATCAAAGCCACAGCCACAGATATTTTCCACACTTGATCCATTTTTTTGTTCGTTCGAAGAACTAGTACATTCTAAGAATTGGACAACCCACATTTTCCCAGTTTAGTTTGGTTTCCCGGCTTACAGTTCCATTTTCCTGAGTTCCCCAGTTGGAACCCAGTTTCCAACCTCAGGTCAGCTATGATGAAGTATAAAACATGTAGAGCCAGGGTCCTTTCAGCCTGGCAGTTTGTCTGTCACCCTCTCTAGCACTGATTGTCCTTGGCATGAAGTAGGGGGCTGCTTCTAGTGCAGCAGGAGCATCAGCACAGGTGCTCAGAGTTGCCTTTTGAGCCCATCAGACCCGTAAGGAGGCCTGGTGGGTAGGAAGTGTGGCCGCCTCCTTCCTAATGGTAGTCTTCAGAGAATGCAGCCCAGCCATCTTGGCAGCCAAATCAAATGACTGACTTTATCAGTCAGTTGGGCCAAATTTGGCCTGCCCAGACTGCCAGCCTCTTCTACATGCCTTCTCCAGCATCACCTCTAGGTCAGGAGACTGTGGGTTATACCATGGTAATAATCCCAAACTGCAGAAGTTTGCTTCTTCCCTGTACAGTGTCCATCAGGGTTCAGTAGGGAACTTGGCCTGTTATGTCACTCGGACGTGGGCTGACAGAGTTGCCACCTTCTCAAAAGTTGCCAGAGGCAAGGGAAAGCACCCTAGATTCTCTCCTAGCAGTTACATGCTCCCCCCACCCCTAGAAGTGCTTGTGCGTCACTTCTGCTCACACTCAATGAGCAGAACGAGTCATACTAGGAAGCGCACTCCTGCCAGGTAGCGGAGAGTACCTACCATGGCTAGCAGTGCACAGACGGGAGAATGCTCATTTTGAATTGTGGGCGAGATTTAATCTTTCTCTAAATCTTTTCTAAGGGTACTTAGCTGCACTAATTTATGAGGTGTTTGAATTTAAATGGCATTG
Organism: Aselliscus stoliczkanus; assembly: GCA_033961575.1. NCBI lineage: Eukaryota > Metazoa > Chordata > Mammalia > Chiroptera > Hipposideridae > Aselliscus > Aselliscus stoliczkanus. The sequence goes on along the minus strand of CM066735.1, from coordinate 8,413,527 downwards.
TCGCTGGTCAGTCGTGCCTTTTTTAAGGTTTAATGTTGAGTTAAATGTAACATTTGCTTCTGTGCAGCATTAAGCTGTCCAGTCCTGTGAAACGCCCACGGAAGGAGCCTGTGGATGAAGATCTGTACCCGGAACACTACCGGAAATATTCCGACTACATCAAAGGCAGCAATCTGGATGCCCCAGAGCCATTCCGAATTGGCCGCATCAAAGAGATCTTCTGTGTCAAGAAGTGCAACGGCAGGCCCAATGAGACAGACATCAAGATCAGAGTGAACAAGTTCTACAGGTCAGTGACAGCCTCTGCTCTTCCAGAAGGCTCTGCCTGAAACAGGGTTGTAACATAACACACACAGTGATGTTTTAAGAGTTAGGTAGAGGTAGCTGTTTTTCAAAGTGCTTCTGATTACCTGGTGAGTGCTGACAATGACTCGAATTATGTTTCATATTCTTGCTTTTATTTTTTATTTATTTATTTATTTTATTTTTTTGAGGGCAGTATCACTGGCCCTCATATGTGATATCCGAACCAGGGCCGATGGCGTCCCAAGCCAGCTCTTAACCACCACGCCACTTAGCTGGCGTAGACCTTTATTTTAAAGCGACTGAGTTATCTCCAACAGAAATCCTTAAGCTGAAGTCCATAGTGTGACAAAGGCAGGGGTGGAATGTTCTGAGCTCCCCCTGAGGCACCCACAGAAAACCTCGAGTTCTATTTACGACTGTCTGCGTTCACCCCCTCCCCTTTGGCCCACCTGCTCTCATCTTCCTGTTTTTCCCAGCCCTGCCTTCCTGTCTGGGGTTTCTGTCTGTCTACACTTCTCCCAAGGTCTTGGCTGCACCAAGTCTATTTCTGGACCCTAGTAACTAGTAATGGTTAGGAGCTAACGTGAAACTAAGCCATTGCTTCACTTCTTGTCCAATGTGTATCAGAGACTTCCTTGAAGTTCTTGTAATAATCAGTTGTAACAATGGGAAAGAAGCGTGGCTGGCATATGCAAGAGAAAAAAGCTCTAGACATGCTTCCTCACAGGAGGCAGACAGCCGCTGTCTTAACATAGGGTCGGTCTGTTTGGGCTGCAATGGGGGCACGAAGAGCAAGTGAACCATTTAACAAACTGAACTACTTTAAAGTTTAATGTTCAGTTATGCGTAACGTTTTCTTCTTTGCAGCATTGGGCTGTCCAGTTCTGTGGGACGCCCACGGAAGGAACGTTTGTTGCAGAGTCCTATTCAGTTTGTAATATTTAGTGCCAGCTAAGGGGGATAGTAAGCAAGCTGAGCTCATTGACAGGGGGTCATGGTCTTTCCCCATGGATTCTCTGAGTACCTTCAGGAATGCAGTGCCCTTTAATCCCTGTCTGCTCACAGCAAGAGAGAAGTGCTAACAAAGACCCCTCTGCACACAGGCCGGAGAACACGCATAAGTCCACGCCGGCGAGTTACCATGCAGACATCAACCTGCTGTACTGGAGTGACGAGGAGGCCGTGGTGGACTTCAAGGCCGTGCAGGGCCGCTGCACTGTAGAGTACGGAGAGGACCTGCCCGGGTGCCTGCAGGACTTCTCAGCCGGAGGCCCAGACCGCTTCTACTTCCTCGAGGTGGTGCTCTGGGCTCACTGGAGGGCGGAGCTCGGGTCAAACCCGCAGCCCCCGGGAAAGCAGCGTAATTATCCAGAGTACAGATCTCTGACATTCAAGTCTGGAATGTAATACTTTTTTTTTTTTTTTTTTGAGTGCAGTGTCACTGGCCCTCATATGTAGGATCTGGACCGGGGCCACTGGCTTCCCAAGCCAGAGTTTAACCACCGCGCCACTCGGCCGGCCCTGGAACGTAATACTTTTGACTTTTTAAAAATCACAGCGATAGGGCTGGCTGAGTGGCGCGGTGGTTAAGCGTTGGCTTGGGAAGCTGACAGCCCCAGTTCAGTCCCACATATGAGGGTCAGTGACACTGCCCTCAAAAAAAAAAAAAAATCAGCGATAAGAAGTGTAATAGTTGGATGTCCTAAGGTAACTAAAATGTACTGAAAGACTAGCCAGACCACGCCTTAGGGCGAGTCAGGGAGAGGGCCTCTTTCCTCAGGGAGACATAGTCCTGCCCCTCAGTCCCGCCAGCCAGTCTGCACCCAAGCCAGGGCCATGTACCATGCAGGCCTTCCAGGTTATCAAGACAGCATCTAAGACTGTTGACTAAGCTAATAATTGCTTTTAAATTGTCTGATCGTGGCCATTCTGTGTTGGTTCATCTTAAAAGGACATGTGCCTGTGTTTCCCCTGGTTCCAGTGTGGATAGCCTCATTGGACAGTGGTCTGTTGTAACATGTTTGCCTATTTTTATTTTTATTTTATTTTTTTGAGGGCAGTGTCACTGGCCCTCATATGTGGGACCCAAACTGGGGCCGGGCCGCTGGCTTCCCAAGCCAGCGCTTAACCACCGCGCCACTCAGCCGGCCCAAGTTTGCCTATTTTTAGAATGAGTAGTCCAGGCACTTAAGTAGCAGGGATCTTAATGTCAGTCACATAAAACATTTGTATTAATAGAATTTTTTTTTCCACTTCAAATATAATAAAATCTAAGTACTCTTATTGGTGGCTAATTGCTTATGGCCATATTCAGGGAGAAATGAAATGGATCTTTATCAAATTAACTTGTTAGAGAGGGGACCAGTGCATTTCTCTGTCAGACTGTTGTGGTTCTTCCCTTCTCAGGCCTATAATGCCAAGAGCAAAAGCTTTGAAGATCCTCCCAACCATGCCCGTAGCCCTGGAAATAAAGGGAAAGGGAAGGGAAAAGGTATGTCCTTATTCCATGGGGTTCTTTTCAAGTCCATCTCTTATAACTTGGGATACTTAAGATCGGTATGAAAGACCAGCCTCTGTTACTTCATTCTCCATGTTAACGATTTAAAAGGAGGCCATCTCTGAATCAGTAAGGTATTTGAAGAAAGCAAGTCATGGCTTTGATTTGATTTGTGACCTGTCTCCTCCAGGAAAAGGCAGGGCAAAGTCTCAGACACGTGAGCCAAGTGAACCAGAGGCAGAAATTCCACTGCCGAAACTGCGGACCCTGGATGTGTTTTCTGGCTGCGGGGGATTGTCAGAAGGATTCCACCAAGCAGGTAAAGGCCAGGAGGTTTTCTCTGTGCAACTAGTAAAACTAGACCAGGCCCATTCTGCCTGGAAGAGCTTTCTGGCTCTGGTCACTTTTCTGACTCAAGAGTCTCATTCCAGAGGGTTCAAAGCCTGCCTTTGTCCCTGTATCCCCCAGGCATCTCAGAAACGCTGTGGGCCATTGAGATGTGGGACCCTGCAGCCCAGGCATTTCGGCTGAACAATCCCGGGTCCACAGTGTTCACGGAGGACTGCAACGTCCTGCTGAAGCTGGTCATGGCTGGGGAGATGACCAATTCCCGTGGCCAGAAGCTGCCTCAAAAAGGAGACGTGGAGATGCTGTGCGGTGGGCCGCCCTGCCAAGGCTTCAGCGGCATGAACCGCTTCAATTCTCGTACCTACTCCAAGTTTAAGAATTCTCTGGTGGTCTCCTTCCTCAGGTAAACGGAGCAGAGGTCCCTCTGTTTTCAGTGCTGCTTAAGGGTGACCAGACAGCCAGCCCCGGGGCACTGGCCGTGCTGGGGGGAGCAGTAAGTGCTTTAGCTTTCACAGCTGCTGAAGGCCATGTGCTAAGGTGACACCCTGGCCTTTTCCTTTAGGAAGTTCGCAGCTCACTTTTCGCTGGGAGAGACCTCAAGAGGTGGAAGGTGCAATGACAGCCAAACATCAAGCATTCAGGAATAGCTTTTGGTAGAGTAGGTCTTCTCTTACCTTGGCCTGAGCATTTATTCTTGTGGTCTCTCCCGCCTCCCACAGCTACTGTGACTACTACCGGCCGCGGTACTTCCTCCTGGAGAACGTCAGGAACTTTGTCTCCTTCAAGCGTTCCATGGTCCTGAAGCTCACTCTCCGCTGCCTGGTCCGCATGGGCTATCAGTGCACCTTCGGCGTGTTGCAGGTCGGGCTCCCATGAAACGGGGCAGAACTGGGAGGATGGATACGGACAGGAGGGCGTCAGTGGTCCCTGGACTGCAGCATACTATCTCCAGCTGAAAATAAGGCTCCAAGAGACAGGCCTTAGTGTGGTACCCTGCGGTGCTGGTGGGGGCGGGGAGATGGCTTCTGTGAAGCTCTCAGCGTTTACATCTGAAAGCTCAGAGCTGGTGTCCCAGCAAGTCCACCTCTTAGGGTCTTTTCCAGAGCTGCAGCTCGTGTGCCTGAGTTGCCGCATGCAAGGGGGCTCTTGGCTGCATTGCTCCCAGCTCATTTCCCTTGATAGGAATGGTGGTGTCCAAGCAGATGCTCTAGTAACGGTTAGATCTCCATGGAGGGGTGGGTGAGGCCCAGTTGGCAGAACAACACATAGACCGAACTGTGACAGGGTGAAAAGAAAGTGTATCCTCTGTGTGAACATAATGTGCATACAAACTCGTGGAGAGGGCGGGGATTCGCACTGCTGATGGCTACTAGTGTCTTTATCTGCAGGGACGGCTATTTGGGGTGGCCCAAGGGGAGTCGGCTGTACCTGTAAACAGCCATGCTGTGCGTACCCATTCAGTAATTGTTGGCATAACTACCACTGAAACAACAAGTAAAATGGGATGGTAGGCTGGCTGGCGAGCCGTGTCTGTGAGTAAGCGAGTGCTGGGGCTGCATGGTCCCCTAGTTCAGCCTCTGGTATCTCAGGTTCACTGGTCAAGCCTGGTTGGGTGCCCTGTCCTCTGTCCCTGTGACCACAGGCTGCCAGGTAGGCGCTGGGCTCCATGGAATCTCCTCTGGCCTCTTCTCCGTGAGTGCTGAGACCACAGGGTCCCTTGCAGTGCTCCCTAAAGAGTTGGCGGGATCCCCAGCAGGGTTCACTCCATTTTCTTCAGTGGCCACCGCATGGAATCTATGTTCCTTCATCTGGTCCCACATCGTCTTGTCAGGAGTAAACCTGCTGGGTTAATTAGGGGTTCTCTAGGTGAGCTCTACCAGCCAGCGTCTCCATAAAGTAGGGTGCCACTGACCCTGGATCTTGGTTCCTTAGTTGGAGGTGCCCATTGACCCTGTGTGTGTGGCTGTCCCCTGCACAGGCTGGTCAGTATGGCGTGGCCCAGACGCGGAGGCGGGCCATCATCCTGGCCGCAGCCCCTGGAGAGAAGCTCCCCCTCTTCCCAGAGCCACTGCATGTGTTTGCACCCCGGGCCTGCCAGCTGAGTGTCGTCGTGGATGACAAGAAGTTTGTCAGCAACATCACCAGGTAGGAGCCCCCGCTCACCCCGTCGTGTCACAGGCTTGTGTGCGTTATCCTGGGAAGTTTGGCGTTAGCACTGCCGCCTCATCTTGAGTTCTGACCCAAGTAAGCACTGCATACGGAGCAGTGGCCATATGCCTGGCTGTAGTCACGAGCAAAGCCCACACTAGCCCGTCCCCTTCCCTGATGGAGTCTCAGAAGAATGCTGCCCGTGTGACCTTAGGTGGCCCAGTACCAGCAGTCAGGGGATGGCAGTACTACTCAAGAAACAGTGGTGGTATGTGTTCATAGAGGTGTTGACTGACTGCCATGCTCTATGCAGGCTGAGCTCAGGTCCGTTCCGAACCATCACCGTGCGCGACACGATGTCTGACCTCCCTGAAGTCCGGAACGGAGCTTCAGCGCTGGAGATCTCATACAACGGGGAGCCTCAGTCCTGGTTCCAGAGGCAGCTCCGGGGCTCGCAGTACCAGCCCATCCTCAGGGACCACATCTGTAAGGTAACATGCCAACAGAAGAGGCCTCCTTCCAGCTGCCTTATGGGAACACGGACCTACAGAAAGCCCAGCTGGGCTCGCGGCGGGCAGCAGGATCTGATCCCAGCCCTGCTCAGCCCCTCTGCTCTTGCCCCCTGACCCAAACCACTGTCATCTCGACTGGCCCCCAGCCTCTCCCCTGCACTGCCTCCTGTTTCTCTTCTTGTCCCACCACCCATGCCCTCCACAGTGGTATGCAGTTGTGTAAAGCATCAATCAGAGCATTTGTTCTTCCTGGAATAGGCCTGGAATGCTGTGTCTGGTCACTGCCCCCTCTGACTGACCTCTTGCCACTGCTGTTTTCTGAGTGTTGTCCCTAATATGCCAAACCTGGCACTGTGGGCCACAGTTCCCGGCTCCTTCTCATACTGCAGGGCTCAGTTCAGATCTCCCCACCACGTTATTCCACATCCCTGCTCTGTCTTCATGGCACGTGTAACCCCCGGGTTGTCCATTTGGGTGACTGTCTGCCCCAGTGGGAGTCAGCCCCTTGGGGATTCTTGGTCATTGTGTTCCAATGCCTAGAACGGTGGTGCCCCCAACAGGTGCTCAGGTGCTTCCTGAGCTGGGTGACAGCTGGGCCCTGCTGTCCTCTTTCAGGACATGAGTGCGTTGGTGGCCGCCCGCATGCGGCACATCCCCCTGGCGCCAGGCTCAGACTGGCGTGACTTGCCAAACATCGAGGTGCGACTGTCTGATGGCACCATGACCAGGAAGCTGCGGTACACCTACCACGACAAGAAGAATGGCTGCAGTAGCACTGGGGCCCTCCGTGGGGTCTGCTCCTGCGTGGAAGGTGAGACCCCTGTTTGTGCCCTCGGTGCAGCTTCCCCCAAGTTTATTGGAGAGCCCCCTCCGTCTCAGGTTCTAATCCCCCCTGACAGCAGTCCACGGGGTTTGCGGAAGGAGCACTGACTTCCTGGGGTTTCCCATTAGGAGATACTGGGTGCTGCCGCTCATGGACCCAGAAGCCCTGGGCAAGGCACATATGCTGAGCCTGGGTGCCCCGTGGTAAAAGCTGTGCCCGCGGACTGTCAGCCGCTCTGTCCCTGGGTGGGCTCCGCCTACTATAGGTACCTTCCTGGGACTCCCTCCTGTTCCGTGACAGCTGCCTCACCGTAGCCCTCTCTTCCAGCAGGCAAAGCCTGCGACTCCACAGCCAGACAGTTCAACACACTCATCCCCTGGTGCTTGCCCCACACTGGGAACAGGCACAACCACTGGGCTGGTCTCTACGGACGGCTTGAGTGGGACGGCTTCTTCAGCACGACTGTCACCAACCCTGAGCCCATGGGCAAGCAGGTAGGTCAGAAGACTGAGGTCAGGCCTGGGAAGGGACAAAGGCACAGGCCTAGTGTGTCAGAAGCTGGCACCCCTCACCACTTGCCTGAGTGCTGATGGACACAGGGTCACCCAGCACTGCGGCCTAAGGCTGGGCTTGCCCATGGTGCAGTTTTCATCCCTGCCCCAACCTTGCCTCTTGCCCCCAGGGTCGCGTGCTCCACCCTGAGCAGCACCGTGTCGTGAGCGTTCGGGAGTGTGCCCGCTCCCAGGGCTTCCCAGACACCTACAGACTGTTCGGCAACATCCTGGACAAGCACCGGCAGGTCAGTGGAGTGGAGCCGGCCTGGTTCTCCTCTGGCCTTGAGAAGGGGCTGGTGGGAGGGAGGTCCCTCTGCCCCTGACCAGGATAGAAAGCTGTTCAGCAGGGAGCACAGCTCACAGGGTCACTTTTGAGGGGATCTGATTGGCCTCAGCACTCCCAGCAGAGGGATGGCCAGGAAGGAGGGTCCCTGTGCCTCAGTCCACAGTTATGGTCAGGCTGAGTCATTAAGACTGTTGGCTGCCAGTTACAGCTCTGAGGCAGATTTATCCCAAAGGAGGTTCCCAACACAACTTCAGAGAGGGAGCAGACTAAATGCACAGTGGTGAAAATTCACAATTGCTAAGGGTTGAGATGAACCAACAATTTCTCACTGCTTCTCATGGTGTTGGGTTGGCTTCTATCCAAGTAATGCAGGCACTTGGCTTAAAAAGTCTGGAGTGCCTGGAGTTGTATCAGCAGCCTCCTGTTTCACCCATGTTGGTGTTTGGGGCAGGAGGATAGGCCGATGGACAGGGCCGAGGCCATCCATCAAGATGGAAGGCTTCCAGGGCCCATGTGAGCATGAGACCAGGGCCCAGTGTCTTCATCCTTGTGCCAGGCGGAGGGTGGCGCTGACCCTGGCCAGGCCAAACCAGGTATCCTCTCCTTCACTTCTGCAGGTGGGTAACGCTGTGCCGCCGCCCCTGGCCAAGGCCATTGGCTTGGAGATCAAGTGCTGTATGTTGGCCAAAGCTCGAGAGAGTGCCTCAGGTATGGCGAGGGTGGGTGGGCCTGGACAGCCAGGGTATAACTCTAGGCTCTGGGAGGCACGTCACACACCCTCCCGGGTCCCCTCACTTCTCTCTGCGGGCTGCTGTAAGATGGAGGGAGGCGCACATGTCAAGTGCTTAGAAGAGGCGGGTGCTGGGCACACAGTGGGTGTGCTGTCTGGTCTCGGCACTCCCCACCCCCTCACAGCCCCCGTCCTGCCAAGTGAGCCTGTCTTAGCCTCTAATCCAGGCAGCCTGGAAACTTCTAGGGGACAACTTAGCACAGCGCTCAGTCTCCCTGAATGTTCATTCAGAGCTGCTGCAGGTTCTTTTACACTCAGCCTTTAACACCAACCCTGGTGTGAGGGTAGCTCCTGACTTCGTGTGTGTGGGCCTGTGGTGTGCCGCTGTGGACGTTCCCGGCAATGACCTTCCCTTTTCTTTCTCTTCAGTTAAAACCAAGGAGGAGAAAACTACCAAGGACTAGTTTCGCCCTCCTGTCACCCTTGTTTCTGGCACCAGGGATCCCCACCATGCACTGATGTTGTATTTTTAACATTGAAATCTGTCAGTTCTAATGTGTCGTACACGGTGTTTGTGGCCTTGGCTGACATGGAGCTGTTCTGTAAGGTTTGCTTATCAACTAATGACTTAGTGGTCACATTGTGCAGTACTTTGTGCATTCTGGATTTTAAAAGTTTTTTATTATGCATTGTATCAAATCTACCACTGTATGAGTGGAAATTAAGACTTTATGTAGTTTTTATATGTTGCAATATTTCTTCAAATAAATCTCTCCTATAAATCACCCTGGGTGGTGACTCGTGACTTACCGAGGGGCTTCTGGCTGATGCTGGGTGAGAATGGGCCCCTTGGTGCTAAAAGTTACCCCACAGAGGCGTTTTTCTGACATCAGATCTTTCCACATGTCCTGTGTGTGTTTGGGGGTTGGGGTCCACCTGTGTGACTCAGTTCTGATCAGTGAGATACAAATGGAACTTGCTAGTGGCTTCCAGGAAAGTCTTTTAAAGGAATCATCTTAGTTGGCCTTCCCCATGGCCTTGAAGCCCGTTGGAGTGCTCTGTAATGCCTGGCCATGCAGCAGCCCTCTTGTGACCATAACAGAAGCCCCTCGCAGTGGATGGCAGAGCAAGGACAGAGGAGTTAGTCGGAGCCCTGGCCTGCACCCCCTGACAAGCCCTTTCTTTGCCTAAGACCCTGTTAGATGGACTTTCTGTGCCTTGAGCCTACTGAGCCTTAGAAGTCCTACTGACTTCTAAGATGAACAGACTTTTTTTTGGTTTATCTTTGCCAAAGGACTTGCTATAAAATGCCATCAAAACAGAAGCAGACGAAGAAGTGTCAGTCACCAGCACCCAAGACCCAGAGATGGGCGCCCCTATTAGGATGTTAAGTAACACTTGCTCTGCCACTTGCACATAGGCTTCCATGAATGGGGTACTTGGTGGCACTTAGACCCACTTTCTACTCAGCCCAGGTGTGTTAGTCACAAGACTAAAGAACTAAATGTAATTCAAATGCAAAATACTAACCTCCTTCTTGAGTGGTTTGGTGTTTGCTACCTTTTGCTGTGATAAACAGCGCTGCACTGAACATCCTGTACATTCTCTTTCATCATCTCCTTCAGGGAAATCTCAAGAGGTCCCAGGGTCATGGAGTATAAAAGCTTTCATACTTCAGTTTCAGATCATGTGGCTGACCCACCCCTCTGGAGAGGCTTCAGCACTGCCACTTGCAGCTGCGGAAACTTTCTTGCAGCCTGCCCTGGTTTTTGCAAACTCTTTGGTCCTTGTCAATGCAATAGTGAAAGTCTTGTTAACCTTTTTTCGGAATGACTTGACACTTCCATGTGTCTGGTGACCACTGGAGTTTGTTCCTTATCTCTGTGGTGACACACAACTTGGTCCTCCCTGGGAGCTATTCGGGCATTAGATTTCTACCACTGCTGTGTTACTTTCATCTTGAGTCATCACATCAATGCCATATTGAAATTTTTTTTTTTTTCTTTTTTTGTAGAGGGCAGTGTCACTGGCCTTCATATGTGGGATCCGAACCGGGACCACTGGCGTTCCAAGCCAGCTCTTAACCAACGTGCCATTCAGCCGGCCCTGCCATATTGAGATTTTGATTTTAGGGGTTGTATTTGTCTGCTTTTTTTCAGAGCCTGTTTAGAAAGGCCTTCCCTGTCCCCACATCATAAGCTTATGTTTCCTTCCGTATTTCTGTTACCTCTCATTTTAACATATGGATCACTTTTGAAAGGATGAAAACAGGCACCTCGGTTTACATAGTTTTTGAACAGGTAACAAAATGCACACGGCAAACACAATAGCTTGATATAGGATCTGGTAAAGTTCCCCCATTAGAGATTTTATTTTTTAGCTACACCTTTTTTAAAGCTAAAAACTCCTTTTTGAGTTTTTTGAGTATATTGTGAGTAGAGTGAAAAGTATATACTGTCTCTTCTGCATCCCAGGCACCTTGAATCCTTTTCTCCTTCTAAAGTCATTCTTTGCCTGAGTACAGATGCATGTCTCTGTTTGCTGCTACAAATGATGGCATCGATTACAATTGCTTTGTGCCTTGAAGGTTGTTCTATAATACCTAAAGTATTTCTCTGGTTCCCCTGTGGGTTTTTTTGTTTTTGTTTTTAATTGAGATTTAATCTGAAATGTACAAGTCCTGAATGTACAGCTTGAATTTTGATAAATAAGTACAACCCTATAACCCATATCCTTATCAAGCTATAAAACATTTCCATCACCCCAGATAACACCCTCCTTCCCCCATCAACAGGCAAACTCTGGTCCAAGTTCATCTTCATAGATGACTTTAACCTGTTGGGTTCCTTTGGGCTCTTGTGTCTGGTTTCTTTCACTCACCATGTTTTTGGGATTCATCCACATGGCGGTAGTTTGTCCCTTTTTATTAGTAAGTAGAAGGAATGTGCTTTATTTTATTTTATTTTATTTTATTTTATTTTTGAGGGCAGTATCACTGGCCTTTATATGTGGGATCTGAACCAGGGCTGCTGGTGTCCCAAGCCAGCTCCCAACCACCACGCCACTCGGCCAGCCCAAGAATGCGCTTAATTTTAAACTTGATCATTCTGTGTTTAGAAACACTGGTCCCTCAATGGGCAGTTGGTCCAATTGTGGTACGTACATTTGTACACATGTGTAAATTCACATCCATGAGACATCTCTAGTAGTTCAATGGCTGGGTCAAAACTTCAGAATTGCACATCCTTTAAAAATCTAGGTGGGGGGCGCGGGCGGCCGAGTGGCTCGCTGGTTAAGAATTGGCTTGGGAGCGTGAGCTCTGAGCAGCAGGGCTGCTGGTTCAAATCCCACATGGGCCGGTGATGCTGCGCCCTCTACAGCTAAGATGGTGACCAACAGCTTCACCTGGAGCTGAGCTGCCCGGGGTTGCCGGCGACAGCGTAGGTTGCAGTGGGCTGCCATAAGCTACTGTGAGTGGAGGGCAGCCAGTGAGAGCTGCCGTGCGCTGCTGTGATCCGCCATAAGCGGCCATCCAAAGACCGGTGAGCGACTGCCTCAGCTGGGAAGAGCGCAATAATACCAACATGGGCCAGTGAAGCGACGCCCTCCACAACTAGACTGAAGAACAAAAGGACAGCAACTTGTCTGTTCCTCTTCCCCGATTCCCCAACGCTGTTCTCTCCCCCATTTCCCCAATAAAATCTGTAAAAAAAATAAACCAAAATCTAGTGGGTATTTTTAGAGGGATTGCATTAAATTTGCAGACTTCAGCAGGAAATTGACATCTTAATGACAAGCCTACCCTTCTCAGAACAGGGGTGGTCCTGCTGGTTATTCAGCTATTCTTTCATGTCCCTCATAGCATTTTAAAGTTTTCATATAGATATTCCAAATTTGACTCAGGCATTTAACCCTTTCTTTACTAATGTAAATGGTATGTTATTTTCCAAACAGTGGTTCTTTGCCCAGAGAAAGATTGATGTATTAATTATTGACTTTGTATCTTAATTATGTACTTTCTTAACTTAGCCAACTTACTGAATTCCCTTGTTTTTGTGGTACCGTTATAGCTGAGGTCTTCATTTCAGATATATGCTACCAAGAATAATTTGAGGATTCGCTTTAGCATAAGGAGTGGAAATCGTGTCTGTTTCCTGCTGTGGCTCAGCCATTGGGTCTCAGTGGGGTGGTGGGCTGTCCCTCAGGGCTGGAGTTCCAGGGGTGGCCCAGGTGACTGGCTGCCTATGAGCTATACTGCCTCCATGTACCCCAAGCCTAGGCTAGGCTTGTGGACCCGGTGGGGGGGTGGAGAGAGGGAGGACTGCTGTGCTTGGGGGTGGGGCAAAGGAAGGGGACACAGCTTCCAGAAGCTTCTGCTCTCTGGCCAGCTGCAGGGAAGTTCTTCCTATCTTCCTTCAGGGTTCAAGTTCAGCCCTTGCCTGGGAAGATAAACCTGGTGGAATTGGAGCACCGACAACAATAGTGATTGTAGTTAACTGACATACATTTAATTAACGAAATCCACTGATGCTGAATGCCTCATTACCATTTGAGGTGACTAATAAATGTCACACTTGGAAATCATTAAAGGGGAAAAGCAAGCCTTTATTCTATCCAGAAGGAACTGTATTTGATGATAACCAGATGGTGCCTGCTGATGAGGAGAAAGCTCTATTTCCAATAGAATGGAAGTTCATAAATGTAGGCAAAATAATAGATTTAGGTAATGATTTTGCAACCCCAATGACCTAATTTATTCAGTCAAGAATCATTCATGGCTGTTTTTTTTTTCTTTTTCTTTTACCATATAAACCATTTTAAAGTGTACAATTCAGTGGCATTCATTGTATTCACATTATTATACAACCATTACTACTATTTCCAGAACATTTTTATCTTCCCAAACAGAAACTCTAGCCATTAAACACTAACTCATTCCCTCCTCCCCCCCAGCCCCAGTAACCTCTATTTCAATTATCTTGATTGAGTATATACCTAGGAATGGGATTGCTGGATCATATGGAATTTCTGTGTTTAATGTTTTGAGGAACTACTGAACAGTTTTCCACAGCAGTAGGTGTTTTTTTGTTTGTTTGTTTTTTAAAGATTTTATTGGGGAACTGGGGGAGAAGAACAGCATTGGGGAATCGGGGAAAGGGAACAGACAAGTTGCTGTCCTTTTGTTCTTCAGTCTAGTTGTGGAGGACGTCGCTTCACTGGCCCATGTTGGTATTATCATTGCGCTCTTCCCGGGTGAGGCAGTTGCTCCCCAGCCATTGGACAGCCGCTCACGGCAGCTCATGAAAGCGCACACCAGCTGCCGGCCAGCCCCACTGCAACTTATTGCATCGCCAGCGACTCCCGGCAGCCCAGCTCCAGCTCAAGCTGTTGTTCACCATCTTAGCTGTAGAGGGCGCAGTGTCACTGGCCCTTGTGTGGGATCTGAACGGGGGCCCTGCTAAGCCAACTCTTAGCCAACGTGCCACTCAGCTGGCCTGGCAGGTGGTTTTTTTAATAAAATAACTTTCAAGGCATAGCTGACAGCCTTTTGTGCACCTCTCAGATCCCCGCCTACTGCTTCCCCAGACGCAGCCATTATGAGAGTGTGGCTGTCTCCTTCCTGTCCATGGTTTTCGGCACTTAACCACATCGGCGTGTCTATAAACTTATAGTATTCTCTGTGTCTTTAAAAAAAGATAAATGCTATTCTATTGCATATATCTATCTGTAACCTGCTTTTCTCCCTCAAGCATGTTTGGAGTTTTTAGAAAAAAGACCAGCTATAGAAAAAGTACAGCAAATTCCAGAACAAACAAAAGGAATGGTCAGCATTTGTTTCTCCTATCTGTGTCATGAGGAAGCTTCGGTTCACACTCTGTCATTGTCACATGTGTAATGTGCCTGTGAGCTTTTTCTACACTCACATGTAGCTATCTGTGACTACTAACAAAAAACTTATGTGGACAGCGTCAGACAACCACTGATCCAGCATCAGCTCTGTTCCAGTCCCGGTTCTTAGACGGGACACGTGGCAATAGGCAGACCAATACATTTCTGTTGGTTAAGCTGCCCAGTCTGTGGTACTTTGTCATGGAAGCTCTAGCAAACTAATTAAAGTTGTTCCTGGGTTTTGTCAATTGTGCATAAAGGTGCTATGAACAATCATGTACATATTCTAACACAGGCTTTTTGTGGACATGTTTCCATTTCTATGGAGAATACCTAGAAGTGGAATCCATATTGTGAGTTAAAGCAAATCCCCCTGAAGCTGCTGCAGAGTTTCCAGAGGATGGCATACCATGTTCTCACTCCTCTCAAGTGCATTGCAGAGTTGGGTTTGCTCTTGTGCTGGCTGGCTGCTATCCTGTGGAGATGCTGGATGTGGGGAGAAAGTTGGTGCCACCAAGAAGAACCTGAGGAGGAGCTTGGAGACTTTCCCCCATCCACCCATGGATTCAGTGTTCTCCCCACTGCCCTATGCTCCCTCCGGCCCCCTTTTACTTTTCTTTGGGAAGTACTTGACTTTTTATAAAAATGATACATGCTTAATGTTTAAGAAAAAGTATTCAATGCAGAAAAATACCAAAATGGAAATAAAGATGAGGCCAAATCAAAACACCCAGAAGCATCCATGTTTAATGGCTAATATCCTCTGGGCAGTGCAGTTTCTCTCCAAGGGTGGTGCTTATATGGATGAGGCAACATTTAGCTAATTGTTTATTCATGATGTTTGCACAGTTTTTAATTTTTCAGTCTTTTAAGCCACACTGTGTTGGATACTTCCTTACAATTTAATGCACTTGGGTGTGTATTTCCTTAGGCTAGCCTAGGAGAGGGAATGGAAGGTAGTGGATATACAAAACATATTAAAATACATTTATATGTTATATCTCGCATATATCACATAAATGTATACTATATATTAATATATAAAGTAAAGTAAATTTTATATTTATGTATATATTTAAATCAAAATAATATATGCACACACGCGGTAAAAAATTTTAAATACAGCAAAAAAGTCCAAAAATAAGTTTTTCCCCCTGATGCCTTTCAAAGCATCCTTCAGCAACAGTTTGATATTTCTTTTCTGAAAATAGTTTGCATATATCTACATATCTATGTACAATTAAATATTTACACAAATTGGTTCCTATAGCATATGCCATTTTACATCTTGCTTCCTCCTCTATCGTGGAAATTTTTTTTTTTTTTTGAGGGCAGTGTTACTGGCCCTCTTATGTGGGACCGAACCGGGGCCGCTGGCTTCCCAAGCCAGCGCTTAACCACCGCGCCACTCGGCCGGCCCCATCGTGGAAATTTTATGAAACATGAGCACAAATGGATCCTCTTCCTTAAAGACTGCATAGCATTTCATAGATTATGGAAAAACATACTTTAATCTATTTAACCAGCCCCTCCAAATGGACAGATAGGCATTTCCGGTTTTTGCTATCATGAACAATACTGCACAGATATCTTATTTTCACATCTTTGCAAACGTTTACAAGTTTTTCTCACAGTTTGAATTACTAGGTGGTTCAAAGGAAAATACATCTGTGTACTTCAAGTTTTCGTAGATGTCAAATTTCCACTCAAAAAGTTTGCATAATATCACACACTAACAACAAGTATAGCATCTATTTCTCTACATCTTTGACACCTTTGGGTAATATCACATTTTTAAAGTTTTGCCCAACTGTTACATTGTATGTATCTTGCATTTTCTTGGAATAAATCTGAGTGAGTGCACAAATATCTATTGGCTCTTTGAACACACTTTGTATTTTCATCCTTGTTTCCAGACCATCCTCTTTCTTTCTCTCACTTCCCTAGTCTCCTTCCTGGTCTCTTGTTAATTTATTCCTTTCCACTTTACCCTCTATAGGCTTCCAAAATAATCTTTCTCACAAGAAAATCTGGTCATATTGGGTAACCACTCAAAAGATGTCAGGGGCCGGCCGAATGGTGCATTGGTTAAGAGCTGGTTTTGGGATGCCAGTGGCCCCGTTCGGATCCCACATGTGAGGGCCAGTGCCCTCTACAGCTAACAACAGCTCCACCTGAAGCTGGGCTGCACGAGCCCTGGCAACGGTGTAGGCTGCAGCCCCTGCTGCAGTGGGCTGCCATAGGCTACAGTGAGTGGCTAGCAGCCAGCGTGAGCGGCTGGCAGCCAGCGTGAGCTGCCAATAGCTGCGGTGAGCGACCATCCAGAGGCCAGCGACCGATCTGCCTCATATGGGAAGAACGCAATGACGATACCACCATGGGCCAGTGAAGCAACGTCCTCTGCAACTAGACTGAAGAACAAAAAGACAGCAACTTGTCTGTTCCCCTTCCCTGATTCCCCAAGCTGTTCCCCTCCCCCATTCCCCAATAAAATCTTTAAAAAAAAAAAAGGGCCGGCCGAGTGGCGCGGTGGTTAAGCGCTGGCTTGGGAAGCCAGCGACCCTGGTTCGGTCCCAAATATAAGGGCCAGTGACACTGCCCTCAAAAAAAAAAATGTCCATTAAAATCTTAAAAAAAAAAAAAGATGTCGGTGATCTCACCCATACCCACAGCCTACAGGATAAAGGGTCTACACCCTTCAGTTTGGTTTAAAAAGTCCTTTAGGATCTGATTCCAACTCTGCCCCTAAATGCCCATTAATTGAGCACTTCGTACATGTAGGCACCCTGTGGGTGCTGGGGACCCACAGGTGAACAAAGCAGGCAAATGTCTGCTTTCTGCAGCTGACATTCTATAACAGTGTGTCTCAAACTTTTTTTTTTTTTTGAGGGCAGTGTCACTGGCCCTCATATGTGGGACCTGAACCGGGGCCACTGGGCTTCCCAAGCCAGCGCTTAACCACTGCCCCACGCCGCCAGCCTGCCCTCAAACTTTTTTTTTTCATTATCGCCCCTGTAAAGGAAAAAGATGGAATTGTCTTTAAATTTAATATGTTGGGTTGGCCGAGTGGCTCAATTGGTTAAGAGCTCGCTCAAGAGTGTGAGCTGAGGGCTGGCCGAGTGGCGCGGTGGTTAGGCGCTGGCTTGGGAAGCCAGCAGCCCCGGTTCGGGTCCCATATATGAGAGCCAGTGAGGGCCAGTGACACTGCCCTCAAAAAAAAAAAAAAATAGAGTGCGAGCTCTGAGCATCAGGGTGTCACTGGTTTGATTCCCGGCCTGAGCTGAGCAGCCACTGAGCTGCCAACAGATGGCAGGATGGCTCAGCTAAAACAAAACAAAACAAAATAAATTTAATATGTCAATCAATTTCAATCTAATTGCATTTAATTTCTCCCTAATGATAGAAATTAAATACTTAGTAATAAGATTTTGTCTGAGAGGGTTGGTTTTGGAAGGCCACAAGCCATTGTAATGTTTAAGGATTTTTCTGCCCCCCCCAAGAATTAATTTTGGCCCCCTTGGGAGCCATATCTCACCCATTGAGAATGCATGCTCTAAAGGGAGAGCTGTACAATAAATAAGTGTTAAAGATTATATCAGAGAGCCAAGAATTTACAAAGGAAAAAAGAGAGAGTAGTTGAGGGCGCCACTTGACATCCCGATCATCTGAATCAGGAAAGCGCTTTCCAGACAATGACCAGCCTTGTTTTTTTCAGCTGCAAAATGGAAATAATTTTCTCCTCACAGTGCCTAGCATACAGCAAGCGCTTAATGAGTGAGCTTCATTTGTATTAAATATTTTATCTTATTTTTTATTTTGTTTATCTTTTTAATAAAGAAAAAATAAAGGTAAATGGGATAAGCCCTGAGATGCACTTCTGCTGCTATTTAATACTTGGGTATCAACGCCCAGCAGCTCACACAACCGACGCCTCCACCTCCGTCCGCAGGGGGCGCCGTGGGCCCCATGACCGGGCTGCTCTAGGCCGCGGCACCGGAAGTCTCGTTTTTCTCTCACTTCCTGTTTCTGGCCCGGGCTTGGGCTGCGTGGAGGTTCTGCGATGCCGACTGGCGACTTTGAGTGAGTCGAGGGTCGCTGGGAGATTGGTATTGGGGCCGGAGGCAGTTTGGGATCCTAGGGGTTTTCTAGGGCCTGGTACGCAGAGGCCGCGGGAGCCTCGCCTCGGTGACTAACCTTTCCTCCCACAAACTTGTCCCCGCAGTTCGAAGCCCAGCTGGGCCGACCAGGTGGAGGAGGAAGGAGAGGACGGTGAGTACGCCCGGTCGCCTGAGTCACCGCGACCAGCCCCCCTTCCCCCCCGGCCCGGCCACTGCCGTCTGCCCCAGCCGCCTACCTTGGCACCGCCGTCCGACCCCGCATCTCCCTCCACGGCCAGCCCCTGCCCCGCGCCATCCTTGTCTGGGCCAGCCTATCGCCAATTCCAGATGTTCACTGGCCAGTCCCTCTGCCTCCCACGCCACACAGCCCTAGTCCTCACAGCCGCTCCCGTATTCTGGGGAGGAAGTTGTAACAGCCTGCCCTCTGCCTTTGTGCCAGCGCCCGGGTGCTTTGATGGCCTCCCCTGCCCTTATGCCAGGGGTCCCCCTATTCTTGCCATTGCTCGAGGTTACTACAGCCACTTGGTGTGTCCCCGCACGGTTGTCCCAGGGTACTTCCTGGCCAGTCCTCTGCTCTTGGTCCCACCCTCCTCAGCTCCTGGCGTGGGCATCATCGCAAAGGGCCCTTTATTTCAGCTTGGGAACCTCCGCCCTTTCACCTCACCTCTCCTCCCCATACTTCCTCTCACAGACAAATGTGTCACCAGCGAACTCCTCAAGGGGATACCTCTGACCACTGGCGACACCAGCCCAGAGCCTGAGCTACTGCCAGGAGGTGAGTGATGACCTCCACTCCATCCCTGGGCTGCCTCTCTCCCCAGCTACATTTCTGCCTGGACCCCATTACTTGTGGCTCAGTTCTTCTCACCTTTTGCCCTTTCCCAGCTCCACTTCCGTCTCCTAAGGAGGTCATCAGTGGAAACATCAAGACGGTGACCGAGTACAAAATAGATGAGGATGGCAAAAAATTCAAGGTGAGACTGGGGGAGCAGGTGGGGGCACTTGGAATAGAAGGCGGTGGTGTGTGTTGGGCGGGTTGGTGAGGAAGATCCCTTGGGCCCAGGAGCCTTGGGGACAGGAAGCCCAGACCTTTCCTCTCCCATCCACAGATTGTCCGCACCTTCAGGATTGAGACCCGGAAGGCCTCAAAGGCTGTTGCAAGGAGGAAGGTGAGACCCTGCTCCCTTGTCTTGAGCGCTTACCCCAGGGCTGACTCAGAGGAATTAATTCTTTTTCCCAGTGCCTTTATTTTTAGAAGTGAGGCCTAATAGTTTAACCTATTTTATTGGAGGAAAACTGAGGCTGGGGGGCGTTTGTACTCTGTTGAGGCCCCCAAAAGTCCAGGTTGCAGGAGTGGGTAGGGTTGATTCTTACACTTCTTGGCTTGTCTACCAGGAGGAACAGAGCCAAACGCTCCCCTGAGGTGGTCATAGCAGAAGTGATAGCAATAAATGCATTTGGCACAGTTACCTGCACACTGTGTGCCAGACCCCATGCCAAATGCTCTGTGGGAGGTGTTTTCTCTAGCATCCCATGGAGGTGGGGAGCATTTGTGATCCCCGTTTTATAGGAGAGAAAGCTGAGACTCGTTTAACTCAAGATCCCTTGAAGTTTGGGTGACCCTGCATACCCCTGAGCATTGCTCCCTGGTGGAAGCTGGACCACCACCTGCACAGCCCCCCCAAAGAGCTGTTGGCTGTGCAGCTTTTTCCCCGAGCCTCTGTTCTCACATCTGGAACATGGGGTTGGGAGCTGCCCCTGCCTTCTGGATCTGGCATGAAGGCTGGCACTCACTCAGGAAACAGGAACTGTCAGCGTCACTGCTATGGGGGGGGGCATTTGGAGAGGGTGGAGAACGGGGTGTAAGGCTCAGACACCCTGAAGGGTGCTGTTGCAGGTCTGGGGTACCAGAGGAGTGGTCCTACCTGGCCTTGCCCTGACCTGTCTGTACCCACCCTGCCCTGAGCCCAGAATTGGAAGAAGTTTGGGAACTCAGAGTTTGACCCACCAGGGCCTAATGTGGCCACCACCACGGTCAGCGATGATGTGTCCATGACTTTCATCACCAGCAAAGAGGTAAGAGGATGGGGAGGTGGTTGCCAGGCTGGTGGTGGCAGGGGTGCAGCAGCCCCCTTTGAGCTGCCTTTGCCCATCCTGCCAGGATCTGAACTGCCAAGAAGAGGAGGACCCGATGAATAAGCTCAAGGGCCAGAAGATTGTGTCCTGCCGCATCTGCAAGGGCGACCACTGGACCACTCGCTGCCCCTACAAGGACACGCTGGGACCCATGCAGAAGGAGCTGGCTGAGCAGCTGGGCCTATCCACTGGAGAGAAGGAGAAGCTGCCTGGAGGTGCTGGGGTCTGGGGGTACAGCTGGCAGGCGGTGCTGCAGGGGGACCGTGATGGAGCGGGAGGTTGTATGCATTCCTGGAGAGCCCTGGGCGGTCACTTGCTCTCTGTGAATGGGCTGTCTCCATCGCATCTATCATCACTCATACCACAGTATCAGCACCACAAGTGTTTGTGTGTGTGCGAGAGAGACCGGCTGGGTGGGTGCTGTGACTGCTGGAGATGTCTCCTGTCTCTGTCGGGGGCTGTGAGAACCACTCATGTGCATGCTTGCATGTGTAACTACACCGGGAGTAGTTGAGAGACGATTGACCCATGTATGTGAGACATGCCTGCAGTGATTCTGCTGCTGACTTTGTGATGGTCCTGACTTGAGTGTGCCGAGTCTGTCTGCCATGGATGGAGCTGCTGCCCCATGTGTGTTTCTGTGCACACACCCACTGAGTAGACAAACAGATGACTGTAGTCCTTGTCCTTTAGTGTGATTTGCTGATGGTGAGTTTGAGTCCAGACAGTTCTAGATCTGATTTTTGTGTGGGGCATACTTGTCACCTGCTATGTGTGTGTCATCTGGGGATTTTCCCTGCCCTATGTGCCTGTGTTACTCTGTTGTGCGACTAGGCTGGGTATTCCTCACCTCTCAGCCTTGTAGGCATCTCAGACCGAATCAATCCCTATGACTTCTTGCTCTGCCTGTACTGCTGGCTTCCCAGATATAATCTATTTTTTTAAAAATTTTATTGGATAAGAGCCATAGTCATTGGTTACACATTACTTTTCATGCTACAAGGGCATAGTTGACTCTTAAGGAGGATACAGCTCTCAGTGGCCCATGCAGGGATCGAACCGGCAATCTTGGTGTTATCCGCACGTCGTTCCAACCAACTGAGCTAACCAGTCACACCCTCCCTTCCCCTCCCCCTCATGTAATCTTTATGTTATCATGGCCACTAGGCCTCGGGGACCAAACTATTGTTTGTGGCTTTGACAAGTGGTGCCTGGGCAAGGTCAGGGCAGGAACTGCCAGCATCCTAGGTGGGTCTGTCCCTCTGCTATGTCAGGGTGAGTCCTGACCTAACTGTGCTTTCGGTCTCCAGAGCTGGAGCCTGTGCAGGCCACCCAGAACAAGACAGGGAAGTACGTGCCACCAAGCCTGCGGGACGGGGCCAGCCGCCGCGGGGAGTCCATGCAGCCCAACCGCAGAGGTAAGGCAGTGAGGACACCTTGATGCCAAGCTGGTAGGCAAGCACCTCTTAGTACCCAGTGATTATCCTGTGGGCAGGGCCCAGGTGGGCCAGCCCCTCAGAGCTGCCTCTCCTTGCCTGCCCAGCTGATGACAACGCCACCATCCGTGTCACCAACCTGTCAGAGGACACACGTGAGACTGACCTGCAAGAGCTTTTCCGGCCCTTTGGCTCCATCTCCCGCATCTACCTGGCGAAGGACAAGACCACCGGCCAGTCCAAGGTGGGCTTATGGCCATGAGGGAGCGAGCGGTCACCTGTTTGGCTGTGCCCTGAACACCCTTGTCCCTCCCCCACCCCTAGGGCTTTGCCTTCATCAGCTTCCACCGCCGCGAGGATGCCGCACGCGCCATTGCTGGGGTGTCCGGCTTTGGCTATGACCACCTCATCCTCAACGTCGAGTGGGCCAAGTAAGACTGCTCCCCTGTCCCATCACCATGTCACAGCCATTAGTCGGACTGACTGGGGCCCCACGCTAGTTGAATAGTCACCAAGCTTGTTCTGGGTTACAGGTCATTTGTTGTCTTTTTCATCTTGAGGAGGGGCCACTGCCATCGTGACTGGGCCAGGCTAGTCACCATGGGTCTGGCTGCAAGTGTACCCTGTGCCATACCCCACCCCCAGAGGCCCCAGTTGTGTATGTGTGTGGAGGGGGGTGTTCCCTTGGGGTCTGAAGCCCCCACACTTGCCCTCCTCACTCCTGTCTGTCTCTCTCTAGGCCGTCGACCAACTAAACCAGCTGCCACTACTACTGCTGGACCTCTGGCCCCAGGATGCTGCAGCGACAGAAGGCAACCTCCAAGAACAGGGGGTTCCAAGAGCAATAAAAAGGCTCCAATCCCCCTATACATGTCCTGTTTATATATGGGTGGCACCTACCTTGTGGCAGATGGGGTCAGCCCTCCCCTTTTCCTTCCCCCTCTTCTTATGTGGGTTTGCTCCCAGGCCCTGCTCAGGGTTGGTGCTGTGAGTGGCAATACTTGCTGCTCTGGCCTGGGTGCTCACTGCTCCCACCCCAGGCCTTTGTTTCGGGGAGGAAGTGGCAGTTTGACACCTGCTGTGTTCTCACCCCTTCCACTGCATGGTCTTTTTCGTGGGGAAGAGACTCAAGATACACCATGTCATGAACTTAGCTCAGGTGGTTGTGACATTGAGGGGCAGAGTTTGGCCAGAGCTCTCAGTGTTTTCTGGGGTCTGTCCCGCCCTGCAGCCGAGGCAGCATAGGTGGCAGCAGCCTGGACTGGGTACTACAGCCATGTAGAGCAGCAGGTGGATGCAGATGGCCAGGGGCATGAGTCCCCGCGTCACTTGGTGGCCCATGAAGGACCCCAAGTCCAGGGCCGTCACAGCCTGAGCCTTGTCTGCAAATTCCAGGCAGCAGCTCTCCAGTGCTGCCTGGCAGACAAGTTCAGCATCTGTGTGACATAGTAGGGCACATAAGAGCTAACATACCTGGCCACACCACTGGCCACCAGCACTGCCAGTTGCATTTTCTCAGCCGCTGTCAAGCCGTGGCTACGCAGCACGGCCCACCCGAGGGCGCAGTCACCGGGGTGAGCAGCAGCGGCAGGACAACCCAGTGTCACCAGCACCAGGCTGTAGGCTTTGTAGGCCTCCAGCTGGTTGTCACCCACTGTCCCCAGGCACTTGATGCAAGCCTGAGGTGTTTTCTTAGTACAGTTGCCTTCCTGTTGTGGCATCCTCAGGTGGGAGAAGCTGAATGTGGGTGCAGCCAGCAGGGCTGCTAGCGCCCAGCCAGCTGTGCTGATGGCCCAAGCATGCTTGGGCTGCAGGTGGCTGTGGGTGAAGAAGGGGTGGATGACTCCCAGGTAACGGTTGATGTTGATGCAGGGGTTGAAGATGACGCTTCCCAGCATGTTGCAGACAAAGAGGAAGAGCTCCAGGTGGCATGCGGCCTCCTCATAGTGCCAGTGTTTGGGTGGGTACAACTAGGTGGGCAGCGAGGGCAGTGTCGGCATAGAGCAGGTTGCTGATGGCCAGCTGGGCTGAGACCACAGCTGGGAGCCATGGGCGCTGCTCCTGTGTGCTGAAGTGGTCGAGGGCCAGGCTGTTGCCTGCCACAGCCACCAGGAACTCGGCCACAAGTATGGGCCACAGGAAGCTTTCCTGGAAGCTATTCAGTTTGTGGTCAGCAGCCCCTGAGATGTTGGCTGGGCAGGGTGGGACAGCTGTGAGCAGCGAGTTTCACTGAGTGAACCCTATCCTTCCTTAATGTGACTTCCACTGCTTTCAGAGCCACTGTTGTGCACCAGGCCTGCATGAACCCTCTGCAGAGCCTTACTTTCTCCCCACGCCCATAAAGGGTGTCAGCTGTAGTTTCTCTTTACAGAATGGGGCCCAGGAAGGTCAGAAGCTCAGTCTGTCTATTGACGTTCACTAGGCTCGCTCTGGGTTTGGTACATTCAAGAGAGCTGGGGCAAGAACTATGGGGTTGTTGACATGGCAGGATGCACATAACCTGGCAGTGACGACTGGGAGCCATTAGGCCAGGGGTGGAAGAGCAGGAACCCAGGAGTTTCAGACCCCACTGCAATCCTCCAAGTCCAACCCATCAGCAAGCTCCAGCCTTCAGAATCTGTCACCCCTTTAATACCACCAGAGTCCAGCCTCTGTCCTTTTCTATCTGGACCAGCACTTGCTTAGGCCCCGGTGTCCCAGCTCCTCCCATCGGGCCTAATCAGCTTTCCCTACAGCCTCCAGAGGGAGCCTTTGAGCACCTGAATCAGGTCCCATCCCTCTGCTCACAGCCCTCCAGGGCTCCCTCCTCACTGGAAAAGCCAGTTCTCCTCACCCAAGGCCCTGCTCTTGCTCCCACCTGCTGTGTGTGACTCCTACAGTCCGCACGCTGGCTTCCTCCTGGCTGTGAGACACATCCTGCCTAGGCCTTTGTACTGACTGTTCTCTCCCCACCCCCAATCACAGGCTATAGACATCCTTAAGGCTGTTGCCCTCACTTCCTCCTCTCTGGTTTCCAGAGGCCCACCCTGAACCCCCTAACATTGCCACGGCACCCTTTGGCTCCCACCCCTACTTATTTTTTCCACAGCCTGTCTCTCCATCTGATAGCTGTGAGGAAAATCCCCAGGACAGTATCCCTCTTGAGAGCAGAAAGTGCTGGCTTCTGGCTCCCAGAACAGCACCTGGGACTGCAGCATGGGGGAATAGTAGAGCCCTGGAGTTGATTCCCTCACATACCCCTCCCAGACTACTTTCTAATCTTGAGAAATGGCATTACCAGTGGGTCCAATAGGCTGGCCACTGTGCTAGGTGCACAGACCCTTCCTTGCTGCAGCCTCTCCGTCCCAGTTTTTGGCTCCAGAGCTCTAGAAGGAAGCCACTGTTCAGACATGATTCTTACACCATCTCCCCGCCCCCTCCACCCGTCCTAGGCTGCAGAGGCCCAGGCCCTGAACCAGCTTAACGACCCAGCAGCACTCACTCACTCCACCTGAGGTGGCGGCGGCCATGGCGAATTGCTTCTGGGTCTGCTGCACTCACGACTTGGTCCCTCCCCCAAGTGAACAGCAGAACCCACCCACGCACCTCCCTTCCCAGCAGCTCCACATTTAGGTGGCTGACGTTACAGGTCAGCACCAGCCTCCTTCTGCTGATTTCCTTCCTCACTGCACTTTCTAGATCTGGGTCTGCTGACAGGCGATCAGTCTGGAGGAGGCTGGGGAGGGGCCCAGGGCCCAGAGCCACGAAAGACCAGAGTCAAATATACCCGCTTCCCTCATCTGTAAAACAAGGTCCTGCACCACTTCCACTCGGGGGGTCAGAAACGAGGTCCAATTCCCAGGGGCTGCTGGCCTCTCTGGGCCCTGGGCCCCAAGCCCCCCCCATTCCAAACACAGCCTCTGACTCATGGGAAATCAGTGTTTATTAGAGTAGGAGGTTGGGGAACCAGCTCCTTTATGAAAGGAAACAGGGCTGCACCTGGACACCCGGGCAGGAGCCCAGCGCAGCATCTCTCGGGCCCCAATCTGGGGCATTCAATCCTCTGCTTAGGCTTGGCCTCAGGCCACTCTCTTAGGTGGCCGAGCTTGGCCTCGTCCACTGTTCCCAGCGGCCCTGAGGGGCCCCAGCTTGGCCTGGGCCCCCCAGGGCTTGCCCTTTGCCTTTGGAGGCCTCCGATCACTGCCTCGGTCCAGCTTCCGCTCCTTTACCCGCCGCTTCTTGCTTGGAGGCCCCTTGGGATGTCTCCATTGGCCCTTTGGGAACATGTCTGCAAGGAGAAACTGTCAGGGCCACCAGGGCACAGGAACAGGCCCACAGTGTCCGTCCGCACTGCCTCCTGACATGCACCTTCATCAGGCTCCTCGCCCACTGCCTGGCGGAAATACTCGGCTTCATCCTCCTCCTCCTCCTGCTGGCCAGCCCCCTCTGCCTCAGGGGGGGCCCCAGGGTCCTCGGCATCGCTGTCCCCATCAGCCTCTGCCTGTGCCCGCTTCATGCCCGCCAGACTCTTCTTCCTGGAGGAGAGGGGTGTCCATCAGTGTGGCAGCCTGCACCCAGGACCCACCTCACTACCTGCCAGCCACACACCTGTGGGCCTCTCGCTGCTCCCGCTTCCTCTGGATATTCTGGGCCTGCTGGTCCTGCCTCTGGGCCTTGAGCCGCAGCTTCTCCTCCTTGGCTGCCAGGATGGCTTGCAGCTCCTCTTCCGTTTTATGCACTGAGAAGAGATGGTTCATCAAGATCCAGGTGTGCCCACTGCATCTTGTGACCCACCTTGGAGGGCCTCAGACCTCCAGCCCCATCCTCACCAAAACTGTGGAACAGCATATTCCCCTCCCCGACGCCCTCCTGGATCTTGATAAGCTGCAGTGTCATTCGAGGCCCAATCTGGAGGGACATGGGGGTGGGGCAAAGTCAGTCCTTCCTTTGGGCTGAGGGCTGCCAGAGGAAGCCCTTCCACCACTGGGCCTCACCTCTGTGAGCCGAATGGCACTCTGCTGGGCCCGCATGTTGCCGCGCCCAGCGATAGCCTGGGGCAGCTCCGTAATGTTGTGTTCACCATCAGGCTCTGCCTCGCTCTCTGACAGCCCCGCGCCCCTGAGCAGGGGACACACAGCTCAGCGGGGATCCCAGGCTCCTGGGGCAGTTCTGGGGTCCCCTGGACTGTGGTAGCCTCCTACCCAGCCCCCTCCTCACGTGGCCAGCAGCTCGCTGATGTCCTGTAGACGGCTCATGTTGGGGAACTTCTCCTGGAGAAGCTTCTTCATCCCTCGACTTGCACCCACAGGAACAACTTTGATACTACTGTAGGGGCCGGAGTGAAGAGGGGAGTTTGGGGTCCCAGGGTCTGAGGCCAGCCTTACCCTCTCCCCTTTCCACAGAGCGTCAGGGCGTTTACTTTGAGACTGAACAATCAGCTTCAGCAGCAGTGTTGTCATCAGCTGCATGCAGAGCAGCCCCCCAACCTCCCATACTCACTAGTGACGGAAATCCAGCTCCTGGGAGTCTGGGTTGTAGTTGATGAGAAGGCAGCGCTTAATGGTGTTCAGGTTCACCTGGAAGAGAGAGGATGAGGGCATGGCACACATCAGCTGCCCCCAGACCTCACTGCATGCTGGAGCCCAAGCCACGCCCTGCAGGGACGGATGGGGCTGCAAGTCATGTCTGCGGACTACTGGCTAGAAATCCTGGTTCCAGGGCCCCCTGAAGGCCACTCACATGATCGCATGTAACTAGCTGAATTTGAGACCCGCTGATGCCAGGGATTAGGAGATGGGAATCTGGAGCCAGGTCAAAAAATACAATCCTCCCGTTGCCTTATATCTAACCTCAGGCTAGTTATTTCACCTGTCAGCATCAGTTTCCTTCTCTGTAAGATGGAGTCATAACAATACATATTACACCACTTAAGCCTGCACTCAGCAAAACACCACTGGCGTTTTCCACCTATCAGATGGGAAGGCAGCTCAAGGGGAGCCTCTTGTCCCGTGCCACACAACATAAATGAGATTTGACTTTGGGAGCCAGAGATCTCAGCCTCAGTGCCGGGAAACGAGAACTGAGCAAACAACCCCAGGACCTGTGTGGTACCTGCCACTCCAGGCCCAGCCTACCTTGTGCACGTTGATGGAGGGGAACAGGTTCTGGAACATGGTGGCCATGAGCTTCACATGCATGCCATGCGGGCCAAAGCTGTTGAGCACCAGGAGGGGTGGGTGGGTAAACTGCTGCTCGTGCATGCGGTGCCGGCGCAGTGAGGAGACCACATCACGCACCAGTGTGTACTGCAGGGGCGGGGTGAGGAGTGGGTGATGGCCAACCACTCACAGCTGGCACTATCCCCAAGCCCAGCTCCCACTCCACATGGCCCTCAAGTTCCAATCCTTACTTTGTTGATCTGGAAGGTCAAGGTGGGGCCTCCTGGGAGGCGAATCAGCTTCTACAGAAGAAGGGATCAATGAGGGTCGAGGCTTCCAGCTAAAGAGTAGAGGGA
Source organism: Aselliscus stoliczkanus (assembly GCA_033961575.1). Lineage (NCBI taxonomy): Eukaryota > Metazoa > Chordata > Mammalia > Chiroptera > Hipposideridae > Aselliscus > Aselliscus stoliczkanus. Next base: position 8,385,251 of record CM066735.1, on the reverse strand, counting down.
GTGGGACCCTCTGCCCCATCTCTTCAGAGCGTTTACTTTGAAGCCACAATCACAGCAGCTCAGAGGCACATGGGTTCATCATGAGAGTTGGGGGAGAAGGAGGGTGTGGGGGAAATGAGGGGTGTGGGCGTCCACTCACAAAGTAGATATTGGTCTCCGTTTTGCTCAAGATCAGGAAATGTGTGACCCCAAGGGGCCCAGCCACTGCCACACAATCTTTCAGGGAATTTTTCTTTCGTACCTGGAAATTAGAAAAAAGAAAAAGGGACAATCATTGACCCCCTTTTCAGCAGACTATAAGCTTAAAACTGCATGCCCTTTCTTGCACCTAATCTTCCCCAGAAGGGAGGTGGGTTGGTTGGAGGGGCGGGGTAGTGGAATGCTCTTGGCCTCTAGAGCCAATGAGACTTGGATTCGAGTATCACGTCTTGTTTCCTGTGCCCATCTCCCCATTTTGCAGTAAGCCAACTAAAGCACACCGAGATTAAGTAACTTGGCCTTCCAGAGAAGCCAAGTTTCCAACCCATTTCTGCTGATTCCAGAGTCCCCTGTTAGCCACCAGTCTCTGGCACCCAGCCAAACCCCAAGCTGAGTGCGTTCACTGCTGTCCCCCTGAGAGGCTGAAACGATGGTCACCCAGGGAGGCTGACGCCTCAGGCGGTTGGAGCCGCGACGACGGGGCCCAGGGCAGGCGGAGGCGGGCTAGGGGGTGCAGACCTGCAGGCGGGTAGCAGTGAGCGGCTCCATGACCCGCCGTAGGTCCAGGCTGAGCTGCCGGACGCCACGACCAGCGCGGCCCCGAGCGAACACGAACGAGTGCGGCTGCGCGGCGAAGGCCTCAAGGTTGCGGAGCTGCGCCTGGGCGCGCGCGCGCTTCTGGTGCCGGGACTGCGGAGGCGAGAGGTGAGCTGTGAGCGCTGCGGCCTCCGCCCGCGCCGCCCGCCTCCCTCGCCGCCGCACTCACCCGCCCTGACTGCCCCATGCTGCCGTCTTCTCCACGAGGGCCGTTCTGCGGGCCGCTTCCGGCGCCACACCACTCACTTCCGACACCGGCTACCACGTGAGGCGCCGCTGCGCGGTGATGTCACTAGGCAAGCTAACGCACCAGATTACGATAGGGGGAAAAAGAAAAAAAAAACCAACAACTCTGGAGGTGTTGCTATGGAAACACCTGGTGCCTGTTTCTACGGAAATGGGGGCGGCCCACGAAGGCCGGGGAGTCGGCGAGAGCTCTGAGAAATGGCTCGCGGGTTCGAATCCTGCTTCGGCTAGTTCTGCCAGCGGTGCGATTTTGAGAGCCATTCTCCCCACCCCGAGGCTCCTAAGGGACCCTAAAGTGAAGATAATAATCATTTACCCTGTGACCTGCGAATTAAGAGAGACGATGTACGCACAGTGCTTGGCACAATGGTGCTAGGCACTTGGGGAGCAACTAGAGAAGGGGGGTAGCACTGTGGCCATTACTCATTTGGACCCCCAGCTCCTGAGAGCCAGCTGTCCTCCCACAGGGTCCTGTCTGGGGATGGGTTGAGGATGGAAACTCCACATCACCTTCTGGAAACTTACGGCAATGTGGGCGCTTGGTGAAAAATTCACCCCCTCCCAGTTTCCGCTCAAAGCCCCAGTCTTGGCCTCAGGCCTCTGGCTTCTTCCCCAGAACCTTGGGGTGGAGGGAAGGGACGCCCCCAACATCTCTCTCCCTGTCCCATTGGCTTCCCTTCCTCCATCTGCCTCCCCTCCCCCATCTGCCTCCCCTCTCCATCTGTCTCCTCCTCCCCAATTCTTCCCCCACTGTCGCTTCCTCCCCATCTCTGTCTACTCCATATGTCTGTCTCCTTCTCCCCTAACTTTGTCTCTGCCATCAGTTGTCTCTTTCATCACCTCTAAGTTTCCATCTTTCTCTTCTGTCTCTGTCTCTATCCCCATTTCTCTCTTATCCTGTCTTTCCAGACTCCCAGTGTCTCTCTCTCCTCCCGTGTGTCTCGGACTCTCCCTTTTATCAGCCCCTCTCTGTGACTTAGGAGGTTTTTTCTCTCTATTGCCAATGGGGGAAGCTGGTGGGGGCTGCGCGTGGGGGGCTGAGGGGCCCAGTGTCGGGGGGCCTCAGCCCAGGCCTGGAGCCCAGCCTGGCAGGCTCTTTCAGATCTGGGACGACCATTTCCTCTTTCAGGCCCAGAGTCCACTCAGGTTACAAGTTCAGGACGGAGGAACTAGGGAAGGAGGCTGCTGGTCTGCAAGGCCTTCTCACAGGTTGGAAAACCCAGGCCTGTGCTATGGGGTGGGGGTGAGGAGCTCTGCGTGAATCTCTGTACTCCTGAGAAATGGTTGTGTGGTTACTTCAGCCTGTTCCTGTTCCCTGAATGACTTGGCCTGTGTGAAGATGTGACAGTGTGTGTGGGAGACAAATGGACACATACATGCTGTTGTTGGGGGTAAGCTGGTGTCGGGGCTCGCTCTGTACCCAGTCTGCATCTCGGTGCTTGCCATTGTGTGACCCTGTGTACCTGGGTATGTATGTGTCTTGACACAGGTACAGACATACTCAGCCCACAGGAGGTGTTCCTTTAAGTTGTGATGTATATGTGTGTGTATGTGTGTGACCATATTTTGAACACACAATTGCTGCCTGTATCTGTGTTGTGTTTCCAGTTGTATCTTTGGCAAATGGAATCTGTGTGTGCGTGTGCCAGGCAAATCCATAGACACACGTGTGCACCCACAGATTCTGTCTATCTTTGCTGCTTCGTGCAGCGGTTTGCATGTCTTGTTGGATGTCTGTATGTCTGTGCTGTACAGTTATGTACACACGGACATGTTTAACTGTCACAGCATACAAGGTCTGATAATTAAGTTTGCGAGCTTGTTGCAACAATGTTGCTAACCTTTTTTTGATATCAAAGGGATTATTTATTATGAATTTATACCAACTGGACAAACAGTTAACCAAGTTTACTATTTGGAAGTGCTGAAAAGACTAAAAGTTAAATGACTTGAACTTTTCGCCAACAATTCGTGAACTTAATTGTCTGACCTCGTATGTGTGCAAATTCTGGAGCCAAGCCGAATCCTATTGCCAACCCTTTCCGGATGTGTGACCATGGGCAAGTCATTCACCCTCTGTGAGGCTCAGTTTTCCCTGCTATAAAATGAGGCTACACGCAGAAGGCAGCTCAGGTTGCAAGGAATAAACGAGATAAAAGGTGTAAAGAGTTTAGAGTCACGCCTGACACACAGCCGGTGCTGCTATTGACTATTGTCCTTCTCTGTGGTATGCGTGTGTGTGTTTCTGTGTCTGAGGCCCAGATCCCCTGATCCCAGGGCCTGCAGCCTGCCATGCTCTATGCTCTGCAGTGGGGGGAATGTCCAGGGCACTGACCTGTGTTATCAGGCTCTGGTGGCCTGGACAGGGGTTCTGGCAATTCGGCCTCAATTCTCATGTGGGAAATCCTAAATATTTACAGTTGGAGCTCCTGGTCTCAGCATCACAGCTCTAGTCCCAGGCTCTGGAGAGCCAGGAGGGGTGCGTTACTAAGCCTCCTCCTGTTCTCCCACCAGCTTCTTTACTTTCCCAGCTCAGAGGCCCCAGCTGGAACCTTGGCTCCTCCTCAGACTTCTGTGCCTGCTGCGAGCCTCACTGGATTCAAGGTCTTGGTTGTGAAAGGTGAGAGAACAGGAGGTGGGGGGGGGCAGGTGAAGGTTGATTCTCTCTGTTGGGATACTGGGCCTCTGCTTGACTGGGGGGTCTTCGCAGGCCTCATCCTCATCCGAGGCTGAGATCTTGGATAGTAACAGATGTTACACACTCTAGCTCCATGGGATGTGGTCCATTTTTGTTGTGAGCCCCTCAGGTAGGCAAGTAGAGGACCCCGCTCTCCTGTTGGCATCTCCTGCTTGATGTGCAAGTTCAGTTATAATTGTGCTTTGTCCAGCTTAGAACCCCCTAACCCCCTGGTTCCCACATGATTCAGAGTAAAAGCTGAAGTCCTCCTCGAAGCCCTCAGGGCCCTGCACACTTTTCCCCTCATCTCCCTGCCCTCACCTCCCTGCCTTCACCTCCTCCCACTCTCCCCCTTGTTCACTCTGTTCCAGCTTCACAGGCCTCCCTGCTATTCCTTGGGTACAAGCAAGGTCCCCACCTCAGGGCCTTTATACTTACTGTTCCCTCTGCCTGAATGCTCTTCCCCTTCTCTGTCTTCTTTCAGGTCTTCACTCAAGTGTCATCTCTTTAAATAGAGGCCTGATCCCTCTATTTAAAATGCCACCCAAGTCCAGGACTCCCACCCTCTTCCCTGCTTGAGTTTTCTCTTAAGCACTTCTCACCCTCTGACCTATCCACTGTCCATTTTCCCAACCAGGATGTCAGCCCATTGAGGGCAGGGTTTTTGTCTGTGTTGGTCATGGCTGTGTTCCCATTGCCTGCAACAGCTCCTGGCACACAACAGGCTGAGGGAGTGTTTGTTGACTGTGTGAATGAGGCAATGCGTGTGACGATGGAGACCACAGGACATGTGCCTGTGTGGCGACTAGGACACATGAGTTAGGACATAGTGGAACTAGGTACAGATAGGGGTGATGAGTGGACACATGAGACATGCTCTGAGTGTCTGCAGGTACACATGGGAGGCATGTGTGTCCCCATCTGAGAGGCTGTGAACCCCAAGAATGAAGGCAATGGGGACCTGTGTGTGGACCCTAGAGGGTCAGGGGTAGGTGGCCACAAGTACACACCCGTTAGTGAGGACACTTGTAGGGGGCCACCTGTGTGAGCTGGGGAACACCTAGGGGCACAGCAGACCTGGGGCATGTGCGTGTTGAGGAGGGAGGTATATAGCACCAGGCCCTGTTTTAGTTGCGGGGGACAGAGCAGTGAACAAAATCCAGACTCAGCCTCTGGAAGTTAATATTTTGATGGGGAAATTGCGATCATAAACAATCGCAAGGAAATGAGGGAATTTCAGAGAATGATAAACGCTAAAATGAAAAAGATGGACTTGTACAGGGAGTGCCCAGGAGAGGGGTAGACAGGTAGGGCTTCTGAGGAGGGGACAGCTGAGCTGAGACCTAAATAAGGAGAGTGAAGGAGCCATGTTAAAATTCAGGGGAGAATAGTCCAAGCTGAAGAAAGAGCACATGCAAAGGCCCTGGGATTGGAGGATGCCTGGTATGTTTGAGGAACAAGGAGGCCAGGGTGCCTGGAGCAGAGTGAGCGAGGGCTGAGTGGGAGGAGGTGAGCACAGGGAAGGGGTGGGAACAGGATGCAGGGCTTTGTGGGCTTTGGGGAGGATTTGGGCTTTTACCTAGAGGGAGGTGAGAGTCATGGAGGTTCTGAGCAGAAGAGGGTTGTGACCTGGCTCGGGTGTTCACAGGCATCGTCAGCCCGTTGAGGGAGAGACCAGAAATTGAGTATGGACAATTGAGACCTAGGTGGCAGCTGCTGTAAGGAAATCCAGATGTTGTGTTGAGCTGGGATCATGGTGGGGGGTGTTAATTGGGGGTGATGTGGAGGAATTCAGGGTCTAAACAGAAGAGCTGGTAGGCTTGGCTGATGGGTTGGATCGGCCATTAAGAAAGAGAAGGTATGGAGGACTCTCGGTTTTGGTCTGAGGATGTGGGAAATGGGGTGTCCAGTACTAGACTGAGTTAATGAGACTTACCTCTCACCCCACCTCACCCCCTCCCACCTCTTCTCCTCCTGCTTCTGCCCCAGTCTCCAGAGGTTCCTTCAGTACATCAGGCATGGTCCAGCCTCAGGGCCTTTGCACTTGCTGTTCCTTCTGCCAAGGCCACTCTTCTTCCTCAGACATCCCCAAGCCTTCCTCCCACCCTCACCACCTTCAGGTCTTTGTTCAAATGTCGCCTCCTACAGGAGGTTTTCCTTCTTCTCAAATTGCCCCTGCACAGATCCCCATGTCTCTCCGCTCTGCATCTTTAGCACTTAGCGCCATCTAATACACTTTATTAATCTTATACTTTATATTTTTCCTGGTAGGCAAGGATTTTGTGTTTTGTTTCCGCCTGTATTCCCAGCGCCCAGAATTGAGGGCGGCACACAGTAAGCACTCAGTGAGTGCTTGTTCAATCAATGTATGAAGTCCCGCAGGGCATCTGGAACTCAGTGGAGAGGCCAGGGCGGGATACAGCCTCGGGCATTTGTGAAGACGGAGCCACGCAGGTGTAGACGCGAATCCACGTGGGAGCAGCTGGGTTTAGCCCTGCCTGAGATTCAGGGGTCGAGTCTGGGTTTCCGGGCCCCCCCCCTCCTTCCTATTCGATCTCTGTCTGCAGGTCTGCCATGTGGGTGCCCGGACTGAGCACGCTGCAGCTGCTGCTCCTGCTGGGGGCATCGTGGGCGCGGGCAGGTGCCCCGCGCTGCACCTACACCTTCGTGCTACCCCAGCAGAAGTTCACGGGTGCCGTGTGCTGGAGCGGGCCAGCAGCCCCCGGCCCGGTGCGGGAGGCCGTGAACGCCAGCGAGGTGGCAGCGCTGCGCGTGCGCGTGGGCCGTCACGAGGAGCTGCTGCGTGAACTTCAGCGGCTGGCTGTGGCCGACAGCGCCGTGGCCGGCGATGTGCGCGCGCTGCGCAAGGAGAGCCGCGGCCTGAGCGCGCGCTTGGGCCAGCTGCGCGCGCAGCTGCAGCACGAGGCGGACCCAGGAGCTTGGCCCGTCCCGGGAGCGGAGCCCGCCGCCGCACTGGCGTTACTTGGGGAGCGCGTGCTCAACGCGTCTGCCGAGGCGCAGCGCGCCGCCGCCCGCTTCCACCAGCTGGACGTCAAGTTCCGCGAGCTGGCGCAGCTGGTCAGCCAACAGAGTAGCCTCATCGCCCGCCTGGAGCGCCTCTGTCCAGGGGGCTCTGGCGGGCAGCAGCAGGTAACCCCGTAGTCCCCCCTCAGAATCGCAGCCACTTCCTGTGTCCATTGTCTGTAAGAAGGGTCTCCTGCAACCCCAGAATCTCTTATCTGCGGTTCCGGAAATCCAAAGTTCCATAAACGGGATTCCTACCTCTCCTCCATAACTCATGTGGGTCAAAACGCGACGGGTGGCTACTTAGTCTTTACTTAATACACTTGATAGACTATTAAGATCCTGTAATCAAGCATATTGTGTGGATAACGACCAAACACCCATGTTATGGAGGTGTTATGTAATACACAATATAGACCCTGTGTTACTGTTTCTAACAACTGTCATATTATTCTGAATTCTAGAACATGTCTGGCGCTGGGTTTTGAATAAGAGATTGTTGCTCTGTGATAGCCCCTACCATACAGGGTTGTTGGGAGCATTCAGTAAATTAATACTCATTGTTGGAGGTACTCATATTGTTATCCCTACTTTACAGAAAAGGAGATTGGTTAAGCTGTGCATACCAAAGCAGGAATTTAGGCCCAACTGTCTGCTCTTGATAGTTGGTTAGGCTTTTGGGGAGGATCAATCCATGCCCCTGCCTGTTCTCCCACCCATCTGGGAGCTGGGAGATTTAGGAGCTGAGAGTGGCTTAGGCTGAGGGTTAGTGCAATTACATACATCTGACTTTCTTGGTCACCCCAGGTCCTGCCACCGCCCCTGGTACCTGTGGTTCCGGTCAGTCTGGTGGGTAGCACGAATGACACCAGCAGGAGGCTAGATTCAGCCCCCAAGTCCCAGAGCCAGCAGGAGACCTTGGCTTCTTCCTTGCCCACAGGGTACCCTGCTGTCCCCACCAAGCCAGCTGGTAAGATGAGGGCAGGGCTGTTGGGGGTGTGAAGAGCCAGGGGACTTCCAGTGCAGCATTAATAGAAGGAAATAGGAATCAGGATTTTAATGGCAGATTCCTCTCATGGTGAGAGGATTGGAGGAAATAATACTTTTAATCTGGTAATGGAACATGGAGCTATGGCTCCTACTCTGATAAAGACCAAAATTCTTACTGTGGTGTGAAAACAGGAGAGGAGGCCCTCTTATATTGATGAAAGGACAGGGAATTTAAGACTGCTACTTTGGTGAGAATTTGAGCTGGTTCAGAACTTCTATTCTGGTGAGACCATACAGCCAGGATTTAAGAACCTTAGGCTCCACATGTGAAGCCTAGGTGACTTAGAGAAGTGAAGAAGAGTGACTTAAGAGTCTTATTCAGGTAAGGAAATGGGTATTTGGGGCTCTTATTCTGGTGAGGGAATGAGAGACACAGAACTACTATTCTGATGAGGGAACCAGTGAGAATTAGGACTCTTACTCCAGTAAGCGGTTAGTTGGTCCAGGCTGTGCCTCCCCCATATCTCTGTATTCACAGGCCCATGGCAGGATTGTGCAGAGGCCCATTGGGCAGGCCATGGGCAGAGTGGAGTGTATGAGCTGCAACTAGGCCGGCATGTGGTGTTGGCATGGTGCGAGCAACAGCTGGAAGGTGGAGGCTGGACTGTGATCCAGAGGCGGCAAGATGGCTCCGTCAACTTCTTTACTACCTGGCAGCACTACAAGGTGGGCGCAGGTAGGCAGGGGCAGGGCTGGGCAGGGGAGGGGACCTGCTCTTGACTTGTTGACTTTCCTGCCCTGCCAGGTGGGCTTTGGGCAGCCTGATGGGGAATACTGGCTGGGACTTGAACCCGTGCATCAGCTGACCAGCCGTGGAGACCATGAGCTGCTGGTGCTCCTGGAGGATTGGGGGGGCCGTGGTGCACGTGCCCACTATGATGCTTTTTCCCTGGAGCCTGAGAGAGACCACTACCGCCTACGGCTTGGCCAGTACCATGGAGATGCTGGAGACTCTCTTTCCTGGCACAATGACAAGCCTTTCAGCACCGTAGATAGGGATCGAGATTCCTATTCTGGTAAGGAGCTGTTGTTCTGGTGTGTGTGTGTGTGTGTGTGTGTGTGTGAGAGAGAGAGAGAGAGAGAGAGAGAGAGAGAGAGAGAGAGAGAGAGCGCGCGGAGTGGGGCGGAGTGGGGAAGGGGAGGTAGGACTCCTAGTGAGGGAATGAAAGGGGTGGGGTAACATTTCCTTCTGGTAACAACCAGGGTATGCAACATAACAGCAGATGGGACTTTTATTCTGGTGAGAGGATGGGAAATTCAAGATTCCTTCTCTGATGAGGCAATGAGAGTCAGGATTCCTGTCCTGGTGAAAGGCAGGGCATGCATGTGGGGAATATGGGGGTGTTGTGAGAGCTAGGACTTAGTCTAGAAAGGAAATAGAAAAAATTCTTTTCCTGGTAAAGGAATGAGAGCTCCTAGTTTGCAGAAAGGGTGGGGAAAGTATGACTTCTACTTTTTAATAAGGGGAGAGGTAAGGAATTAAGGCCAATACTCTAAAGAAAAAAGTGGGGGCCAGGTGATGCCTGGCAAAAGCCTTGCACTGGTGGAGTACTGGTAGAGGTTTTTATTCTGGTAAGAGGACATGGACTCTCTCTCCCCTCAGGTAACTGCGCCCTGTACCAGAGGGGAGGCTGGTGGTACCATGCCTGTGCCCACTCCAACCTCAATGGTGTGTGGCACCGTGGTGGCCACTATCGCAGCCGCTACCAGGATGGTGTCTACTGGGCTGAATTCCGTGGCGGAGCTTACTCTCTCAAGAAGGCTGCCATGCTGATCCGGCCCCTGAGGCTGTGACCATCTGTCCATCTGTCCCCCAGGTCCCATGGGATGTTTGTCAGCAGAAGCTGAAGTTGTGCTGGCCACACCTCCTTCATGGTTCAGTATCGGCCATGTCCCACAGACTTTCCTGTTGTTGTCAGTCTGCTTCCCAGAGCCCTGAATACCGGACCCAGGAATCCCCCTGCCAACATCTCTTAACCCAGGCAGCTCCCCAAGGGCACTTAGATCTTGGTTTGAGCTCATATTTTATAGTAAGATAAAATATCCACAGACCGTGTCTGATTTGCATCTGCACCTGGCAGGGTCACTCCCTGTGCCCACCCTCCTCCTCTTCCTCTTCCTCCTCCTCCTTCAGGTCGTCCAGGATGAGGTTGTCCAGGTCTTCCAGCAGGCCCTCCTGGCTCAGGCAGGTGGCCACAGTGGAGCCACTGCTGATGTGGGGGTTGCTGGGGTGTAGGACTTTGGGCAGGTGGTTCTGCTTCCGGCTCTTCGGGTGTGCGCAGGATGTCCCAGGCACGTGAGGCTCTGGGGAGGGAGGGGTTCTGAGGTCACATGAGACTCTGGGGCAAGGAGGCTGAGGCCACAGGCTCAGAGCTACAGGACATTTGGAGGTGAAAGCCACAGGAAATCCAGGGACATGGGTGTCACCTGAGGCTCCCGGAGACAAAACAGGAGCTAAGAACACAGAGACCACAGAGGCAGAGGCCACGGGACATGGGTGTGGGTCACTGGAGGGAAATTACAGAGCTTCATAGGCAAGACCATGGAAGGTGGCTGATGCCATTGGAGGTATGTGTTAGGAAGGGCAGGGGTCCTAGATGAGGTGTTGCAGGTCATGGAGACTGGGGAGCCATGGAAAACATGGAGGAGCCGATGCCATGGGAAGTGGCCATGGGGACAGGCCTTGAGAGGCACGTGAAAGAGGCAAGCAGAGACTTAAGGCCTCAGAGGTGGCTATCCCAGGAGTCAAGGCCAAGCAGACTGTCCACAGTGGAGAGAGGCCACTGGGGATGAGCCAGGTCCTCACCTCGCCGGTTGTAGCAGTCGGCAGCTGAGCAGGAGTGGGTGTTGGTGCTGCGGTGGTCCATGTCCCGGTCCCGGCGCGGAGGGAGGATCCGTGTCGGATACACAGGAAAGCCGCACCCGTAGCAAGGGGATGAGGACCCCATCTGTGCCCAGCCCCTGGGGGTGGGCAGGGCCATGAGGGTCCAAGAGAGAGGGGCAAGGCTGGGTCCAGGGCAGGGGTAGGGCAGGGCTGAGGGTAACGTGGGGCGTCAGGACCTCACCGGAAATTATGTCGGCACTTTGGGCAGTGGAATTCAGCCACGCCCCACATCTTGTCACCTGGCACAGGCTCATAGCGCTTCCGACATTTCCTGCACCGGGACACCTGCAGGTGTGAAGGCAGCAGGCTTGCTATCAGAGGGAACTCTGCTAACTTAGTATTGGCCACAGGGGGAATATTTACACCACAGAAATTGGCAAACACTAGAAATCTGGGGTTCCCCCCCGCACCCACAAGAGCTGGTTGTTAAGCATTGACCAGAAGCACACCATTGGTTAAGGGGGTTCAGATACCAGATTTGGGGTTGTGGTTTCGGGGTCAGATTTGATTTCTGTGGTAGCTGTCAAGCTGTGGAGTCAGAGGTCAGGTTCCGGGGTAAGGGTTGAGCTCCTCAAGTTGAAGGTCAGAAGTCCAGCTCAGGGTTGGGGGTTGGGGTGTGAGATCAAGGTTGAGCTCTCAGAGGCTGATGTTCTTAGGTTAGAAGTTCAGACACTGAGGATGGGGGTTGGGAGTGGAGTTCAGGACAGACTCAAGGTTGAATGGGGTTATCACCTCCTTCCGCTGGGGCACACGGCGCCACCAGACATGGTCACAGGAGGAACAGGCAAACTGCCGGTCCACAGCAGGGATGAGGTCTTCCTGGGCGCGTTGGAACATGCGCAGGTTGGCTTCTGTCAGGGGCAGGAGGGAGGTCGCCACTGCCTGTGGAATGAGGGGGGATGGGCACTAGAGGGTGGTCACCCCTCTTCCATCAATAATAAGTCTCAGCCCTCCTTTCCTAGCAGATGTGTTCCCCCTCCCCTACAACGACCTCACTCTTTCCCATGGATGTCCTCCCTGCTCCACCTCCCCCATTCCCATATCCTGGACTCACCTGGATGTCCTGGTCCTGCTTCATGTCCTCTGGAGGATCCTGGGTGGAGACACCAGGGGCAGAGGCTGGGGATTCAGCTCAGGCCTCTTTTCACCTTATTTGTTGGGGCTAGGGCTCCTGGATGGGGCCCTCCCAGCCCCATATAAGAGTAGGGTGTTCCTAACTCACAAGGAGCTGATTGGGCAGTGCCCTTACTGAGAGCCAGGTATGTGACCTCAGTTTTCTTTATAGCAGTCCTGAGAGGTGGGCACACCATTATCCCCATTGCTTAGATGGGAAAACTAAGGCCCAGAGCCAGGAGAGGGCTTGCCTGAGATCATCCTGAGTGTGGGGGAGCAGGCCTGGACCCTATGCTCCGTTACATACATGTGTGGTAAGTACCACATATGTGTAGGCATTGGGATGAATTGCCTCCGAGGCTATGCTGCTTTAGGCTAAGTGTTCCGGCTCTGAGTTCAGATAGATGCAGGTTTAGTCACCAACCCTGCATTACTTCCAGCTATGGGGGTGTGGCCAAGCTACTCCCTCTGGGTCCCTAAAGAGGGACATCTCAGAGCCCAGGCTCTGACTCTGAGTGGCTGGGGTTCAAATCCCAGCTGCCGCCTGCATGCTGCATAATCCTGGCTAGCGACTACATCACTGTCTCAGTTCCCTCATCCATTAAACTGGGTGATAAATAATAGGACCTGTGTCATGGGGTCGCTGTGGTGATGAAATGAGTCAACAGGTAAAATTCCTGGAGTCCTGCAGCAAGGAAAGTGCTCAATTCTAAATGATACTCTTTATTTTTTAATCATACTCTTCATAGGTATCAATGTCAATGTATAAATGTGGAGTATAATACATACTTTATTATACTCTTTAACAACTCTATGCTGGTCTTTCAGGCGGGCAAAATCCAGTGCATCAGCCACCAAAACCATCTAAAGGGCAAAGTGGCCATGATGTGTCTGTGCTTCAAAGCGTGCATTCATTCATTCATTCATTCCTTTTATTCATTCAACACAAGTCCCCTTCCCCTCTTTCCTTCCCTATCTCCTGTTCATCCTAGCCTGTCCATGTGTTCCTTTGCTCACACTATTATTCCCTCTTTCAAGACACTTTCAGACCTCTCCATTCCAGGGATCACTCTTTTTTCAGCCTTGAACAGTTGACACCACATCCTCCAGGAAGCCTTCCCTGACCTCTAGGGCTCCTCTGTTGTGACATCAGTCCTGGCTCATGTCACTAGTTTCATGTCTCTGTGCCCCATTTAAAGCATTAGCATGTAATGAACACCTACTATTTGCAGGTTTCCTGGGAAGACACACACGGTTAAATGAATAAGTAAATGTGGTTGGACCATGGGTTGTGGACTGGCACTGCACTAAGAGGGGCTCACCAAAGATGGGCAGGGTACCCTCTGTTCTCCCTCCCATTACCCTGTCCTTTGAGCGGAGTGGGGCAGTTTACCTGGGCATCCAGGTCATTACTCAGTTCCTGTCCATCTTTCTGCTTTACCCCTGGTGGGGAGAGTTAAGTGTAAGTGAAGGGCCCTTGAAGGATCTTGTGGGAGTTTCAGGGTCTCCGGAACCCCAATACAGACCCTCCCCAAGAGATGATCTCAACTTCTCTTCCTACCCTCCGCACAGACCACACTCTCCCGCGCGGAAAGCCCACCAGTCCCGGGACCCCTGCCGGCTCACCGTACACGATGGAGCGGCCCACTCCGGTGTGGTCGCTGTCAAATTTCCTCATCAGAGTCCCCGCTTTCCTGTTGGAGACCTTCCCATAAAACTTCTCCCGGAGGCGCCGGACGCTCTTCTCCAGCTGGGGTGGGGACAGGGAGGCTCCGATGGGGGAAGAAGAGCAATTGCCCCTCCACTATTTCTAGGCATCCTTCTCCCGGCCTGAACTTGACCCTTGGTTTTGGCCTCCGCATCCCCCACCCCCATCCTTCCATGGCATTTCCTGGAAAAAGCCAAAGTCCCCACCGGGCATTGGGGGAGGGTGCGGACTGGAGCGAACGTCCTAGGCTCCGGAGGAGGCCCGCCAGGTAACCCCTGGCCTCTGACCCTTGACCCTGCAGCCCCCGCTTTTCGTCCAGGAGGCCGCATTTCGCTTTGGGAGAGGTGGCGGTCACTCTCCTTTCTAAGGGAGCGGGGGCAAGGAGGAAGGTTTGGGTTTTGGATGGAGTCCCAAAGAACTGCGAAGCCCCCGCCCCAGCCCCAGCCCCAGCCCCTTCCCGGTGTCTCTTGAGAGCCCCGGCCCAGCTGTAGCCATCTCCTACCTCCACACCTTCTTGAGACATGGTGGCAGCCACGCAGGTCCCCGCGAGGGTCCGCACTGCGCGCTCAGGGCCCCCCTACCTGGGCGCGCCCCGCGGTCCAGCAGCGCGCAGGGCAGGGGGCGGGGCTCCGGGCCGGCTCCGCCCTTCCTTCCCGGCCCCCTCTTTCGCTTTCGATTGCGGGGGTGCGCTGGCTCCACCTTGGCTCCGCCTCTGCTCTTGTGCCCCAAACCCAGGAGGGCTCCAGGGGTCTACACTCTGCGGCTGAGCGCGCGGACCTCGGGCAGGAGAGGCGGCGCGGCCTCTGCAGTCGGTCACATGTCCCCACGCTGCGCGGGGTCCGCGTCTTCACGTCCCTCGTGGGGGCGGTGCCGCATCGGAAGGCCGCTGCGAATCTCCGGCTCCCTCTTCTGCCCCCGCCACAGCTCGCGCTTCTATAGTTCATCGCCTTCTCCCCTCCCCCAGGAATCAGGCGCTAATTAGGACCTGGGCACCTTCCTGATTCTGAGTGTCTTACCGGGCCACGTCCCTACTCCGAACCTCAGTTTACTCCTCTATAAAATGGGGGCGATAAGTGACAACATCCTGGGGGGGAGGTGTACGCGTGGCGCCAGGATTCCAGACCCCAAATAGAAAGCTTAGTAGCGCTTGGCATGCAAACTAGTAGGCAAACTAGTCATTGGGCCAGTTACGGGTCCAAAGGGACAGGCAATGGGGGGATGGGGAGGTGCTTGTTAAAAATACAGGTTTCCGGGGCCGGCCCAGTGGCGCGGTGGTTAAGCGCCGGCTTGGGAACCCAGCGGCCCCTGTTCGGTCCCACCTATGAAGGCCAGTGACACTGCCCTCAGAAACAAACAAAATACAACTTCCTGGTCTCAGCGATCCGGCAGAATTCGGCTGTCAGCGGTTCCAGGGAACCTGCATTGTAAATCCGAAAGTTTAGAACTGCGAGGTCCAGGACGATTCTAACCCACCCAGCACAGGGGGCTGGAGGAGCTCTGGACGAGCTTTGGACCAGACTGGAGACTTCAGGGATGGCTTCTTGGAGAAAGGCACGGCTTGTATGGAGTCCTTGAAGCTTGAGGTCTTAGCTAGGTGAAGCACAGAGTGGGGGGTGAAGGAAGCAGCTGGTGCAAAGACCCCACAAGCAAGACAGTCTGAGGTTTTAGGCCAGGGTTTCTTAATCTCCTCACTGCCGACATTTTGGGCTGGGGAGTTCCTTGGGATGGGCCCTGTCCTGTGCATTGTAGGATGTTGAGCAGCATCCCTCCCTGGCCCCCACCCACTGGATGCCAGTGGCATCCCCCACACACCAGTCGTGACAACTGAAAATGTCTCCTGCGCAAAATTGCATTAGGATAAATGATTAAATTTTTTTTCCAATTATGACCGCATCAGTAAAAATGTTGAAGCTCTATCCCCAGATAGATAGATATTCATAAATGATATAAAAATATAGTTATACCAATAGATTATTTTATAATAATATATTATCACATATTCTTTCTTTTTTTAAAAGATTTTATTGGGGAATTGGGGAAAGGGAACAAACAAGTTGCTCTCCTTTTGTTCTTCAGTCTAGCCGTGGAGGAAGTCACTTGCTGGCCATTGGACAGACGCTCACGGCGGCTCATGAAAATGCACGCCCACTGCCAGCCAGCCCCACTGCAGCCTATGTCATAGCCAGCGACTCACAGCAACCCAGCTACAGGTTGAGCTATTGTTCACCATCTCAGCTGCAGAGGGCGCAGTGTCACCCTCATGTGGGATCTGAACTGGGGCTCTTCTGCTCAGAGCTGGTGTCCCAAGCCAACTCCTAACCAACGCACCACTCGGCAGGCCCTATTACATATTTTTTAGCAAACAAAAAATGGAGATAAAAAATAGGTGTTCTGATATTTTCTACTTGAACCCAAAAGCTTCATTTGTGGGTCTGGAGAATGTAAACAGTTCATGGTTCTTGCGGCTGAATGGTGAAATTTCAGACAGGGATGGGGGCCTGAAGTCTGCACAGAGGACCTGGGATTCTCCCTGAGGGAAGTGGGGAGGTGTGGGGGACTTTCCCACTACAGCTGCCAATTACTACTTACCCAATGGTGGGGGAAGTCACAGCTATGTCCCATCCCCTGGCCAGGGTGGGCATGAGTGGACAGGAAACAGGTGGGAGTCTGATCGCTAAGACAAGAATCAGGACTGCTAGATTCTCATAATAATGGCCACCATACTGAGTGCTTACACTGTGCCAGGCACTGTTTCAGACACTGTGGACAGAGCATCAAACAAAACAAAGATCTCTAGAAGTAGAGCGGGCATGCTAGTGGAGGAGACAGACAAGATACAAATACATAATAGGACAGGAAATAATAAGTGCGAGGGTGAAACATGAACTGAGTTAGGGGGATGGGAAAAGGGGGATAAGGAAGGCAGTGGGAAGTAACATCTGAAGGGAGACCTGAGGGAGGTGGAGGAAGAGTTCCAGGCAGAATGAACAAGTGCAAAAGTCCTGAGGAGGGAGCATGGGAGTGTTTGTTAGTAGTTGTAGTATTTCCCTATTGCATTATAACAAATTAGCCCCAAACTTATTATTTCATATAGTTTTTGTGGGTCAGGAATCCAGGAGTGGCTTCCCTGGGGTTTTCTGGTTCAAGGTCTCTCATAGGGTTGTAGTCAAGATATTGGCCAGGGCTACAGTTATCTGAAGGTTTGACTGGGGCTGGAGGATCTGCTTCCGAAGTGGCTCACTTACATGGCTGGTAGGTGGGTGTTGGTTATTGGTGGAATGCTTCAGTTCCTCCTTAATGGAGATGCTTGAGTATACTTCTAACTGCGCAGCTGGCCTCCCCAGAGCAAGTGATCCAAGAGAAGGAAAGCCGGGTGGAAGTTGTATCTTTTTATGACCCAGCTTTGGAAGTCATATTGCATCACTCCTGCTGCCACTCCTGTATGTCACTAAAACCAACCAGCCCATGATCAGGGACAGGGGAATGAAGACCCCTCCTCTCTCTCCTCCCACTCTGCCATCTCCTGCTGGAGTCTCTCACTGGCTGCACCAGCGGGGCAAGGGAGCCTGTCATACTATCAGCCTCTCAGGGAACAGAGCTGGGGGGAGAAGGGAGAGAATCCATAGGGAAGGACAAACAGAAGATCAAACTAGAGTGTTGAGTGTTGGCATTGTAGATGAACAGAAAAATAAACATTCTCAGTGATCACATGGGGGCGCTGCCTACCCACCAACCTCTCTGTTTGAGATTTGCAGTCATCTTGGACTGGCCAGATGTAGCTTGTTTGTGCAGTGGTGTGAGCACTACTGCATTTTATCCTTTGTCTTTATAAAAAGGTATGGAAAAGGAGAAAATGGATGTGCTGATAACAGTGATAAGAAATGTAGCCTCTGACACTTTACTATAATTGAGTCAAAGATGGAACACATTTGATCCATTCATTCATTAATTTGACGAATATACATCAGGTGCCTTTTTGGGGGAAGCATAGTGCTGGGCACCATTTCTGCCCTTCCAGAGTAATGGTTTTAACGGGGATTTTAAACTATGTATCTCATTTGATCCTCATAACAACCTACGAAGCGGGTAGTATTATTATAAATGAGAAAACAGCTTTTTCTGCCCCCCCACCCCTTGATTGTAAGAATCTGCTCCAGGGGTGAATAGGAGTTACCTAGGTGAAGAGGAGCAGAACAGAGGGACCAGCATGTGCAAAGTTCCTGGGGTGGGAAGGGGCTTGGTCCATTGAAGAAGCCAAAGATCAGTGTGGCTGGGGCTTAGCAAGGAGCAGGGAAAGTGGAAAGGGGTGAAGCTTTTGCCAAAAGCAGCAAATCTTTTTTTAAATTAAAGTTTATTGGGGTGACGATGGTTAGTAAAGTTACATAGGTTTCAGGTATACAGTTTTGTAATACATCATCTATATATCACATTGTGTGTTTGCCACCCAGAAAAAAAGCAGCAAATCTTGACCTTTAGCTGGACCATTTGAAGCTTAAGCTGGTGACCATATGTTTAATTGTGGAGGAAGTCTACACAGTTGGAACATGTGTGTGCTTTGTGCAATCTAGTCAATTTTCCTCTCAGTTTAACCAAATGAAGAACTTTGGAGATGCCCAGAGTTGGAGGTGTGAAGAAATGGGAAATCCCCAAACTGTTGGATAGGGTTGTCCCCTGGTAGAACCTTTGAGTAGGGCAACTTGGCAAAACCTACTAAAGCATTAACCATGCTGAATTAACGATTTCTTTCATTTTCTATATTGTGATGCTTTGACATTGGGGGCCTTGCTGACCCTGAAGGCACTCCCCCTCCCTGGGCACACACAAATCATTTGTGGGCATTTCTGCATGTGCATCTCCACACCACCTTTACTTCCCACATTGCTTATTCCTCTAACAATTGCATTTTTTTTGGCATCACTTTTGTAATCAGAACCCAAAAATGCACAATAAGATAAATCCAATTGTTGTCCGAGAGTGGGCCTTTCTCGGCGCAAAATCCAGGTCCTTGGCAACTCTAGCAAAGAATTGAACGAGATACCAGAGTAAAGCAGTAAAATAAATAGCTTATTAGAAGAGATAGTACATTTAGAAATAAAAGTATGCTTGAGCAGTAGAGGATGGCTCAAGAGCCCATTACTAGAAGTTACATTTCAAAGAGTATAGAGTGGGCCACCAGCAAAGGCGAGGCTCAAAGGGAAGAAGCGGTCAGAAGGAGGAGGGAAGAAGCAGCAGTTGCGGGCTTCCCAGGACCTGTGGTTTTATCCCTTTTTCTCTAGAATGGGCTGTTCTTCTCTGGGGGTAGGACCACTTGATTGGCACCTGTGATTAACAAGAGGTCCTGCGTAGATGTGAGTGACTGGTCTGATCTAGTTAGATATTTTGTGCCCATTTGCTCTTCCCGCAGGGGTAGGTAATTACAATACAAAGGGGAGTTTTGGGTGGAGAGGGGATGTCCCCCAGGCGGTCACATTCTGTGGGACGTGTAGGAATGCAGAGACCCAATGCCTGCCTCTAACTGCCTGCCTAGTTTTTCCTTGAGAGATGTGATCCCCATAAAATCTCTATGGGAAGCTGAGGGACAGGAGGTCTCTTCTGTATCTGCTTCTTACTGGGCAGGGGCGTAGAGTTGTCCCTGCCTATTGGGGGTTCACGGAACTCTCACCCTAGCTAGTCTCAGATGAGAGGAAGGGGTCTCAAGCTCCGCCTGGAAGATCACGTTGGCTTCTTTGGTTGTGACTGGCAATCTTGCTGGGGTATCCCCTGTATCCTCAAGGCTCCTGAATGAGGACAAAAATATAAATCAGTAAGTTCTTATGAAATGTGTGGCTATTCAGTGCATCACTCAGGTGGCGTCAGTTGTCTGGACACAGAATGGGTTTGACATTTAGCTTACTGGCCTGGAGGATATTAGGAAGTCTCAGGCTTTCAAATAGTTATCTGAAGCAGGGGTAGGAGACTTCTATTGTTTAGGATTCAGAAACTGATTTACAAAGCAATCAAGAGGCAAGGGGGATCTTCAGTCCAAGATTCACAAACTTGGTTAGAAGAGCAAACAAAGCCCAAGAGCTAAGAAACTAAAGAACTAGGGAGGAGACTTAACATTTTTATACTTAACATTTCTATAGAAAAGAAAACATTAAAGTTTTTCAGTGGTGGGGGTTGGCGCTGCTCAGTTGGCCGGTAACACAATTATTTTGAAAAATAACATGTATGAAATTCTGGAAATATATCTTTGACAATGACACCTAACTGGAGAGAAGTAATGGGGGATTTCATAATTTGTGTAGTCTTCAGTGAATAGAATGTCCTTTACAACACAGAAATCTGTTGTTCAAGTTTTGCAAAATCAGTTTCAAACATGTTTCCAGTAAGGCATTATGTGCAAAAGTTGGGTAACTTGTCTGGGGCCCTGCTCAGATGAATTCAGTGAGTGGAGAAATCACAGTGGCTAAAATATCCTGAGTGGGGCCGGCTGAGTGGCGCAGTGGTTAAGTGCTGGCTTGGGAAGCCAACGGCCTGGTTTGGGTCCCA
This sequence comes from Aselliscus stoliczkanus, assembly GCA_033961575.1. Classification (NCBI taxonomy): domain Eukaryota; kingdom Metazoa; phylum Chordata; class Mammalia; order Chiroptera; family Hipposideridae; genus Aselliscus; species Aselliscus stoliczkanus. Next base: position 8,365,223 of record CM066735.1, on the reverse strand, counting down.
CATATGAGGGCCAGTGACACTGCCCTCAAAAATAAAATTTAAAATAAATTAAAATAAAATAAATAAATAAATAAATAAAATAAAATACCCTGAGTGTATCCAAGGCTTGCTGAGTGCCACGCTCTCTGTGGGGTGTCCTCTGGGCTTGAGGCTACAAGTCATCCCTCAGCCTTCTGGCTTCGATACCACTGTCCCTTTTTCAGATGAAGAATCCGAGTTTCAGGGAAATTAAATGGATCATGCAGGACACCCATAAGTGGCATAGCCTGAACTTGAACCCAGGCCAGCTGACCACAATGCTCCTTCAAGCCAGAACTGAGGACAAGAAGTACAGAAGTCAAGGGGTGCACTTTGGAACCAGACAGTCTGTGTTTGAGTCAGTTGCTATAATAGCTCTTTGAACAATTTCTTAAACGTTCTGGGCCTCAGTTTCACCATCTCTGAAATGGGAATAGAATTGTTGTAAGGGTTCCATGAGTTAATATACTCAGATAAACCATTTACACCTGTGCTGTCTGACAGGATAGCCATTGGCCACATATGGCATTTGAGCCCTTGAAGCGTGGTAGGTCCCTAATCCAGATGTGCTGCCAGTATCAAATGCACACTGGATTTGGAAGACTTATGTAAAACAACACATCAGTGAATTTTTATATTGATTATGTGTTGAAGTGATAATAGTTGGGATATATGGGGCTAAATAAAATTATTATAATTAATCTCACTTTTTTTTTTTTACCTTTTTTTTTTTTTTTAGAGGTCGGTGTCACTAGCCCTCATATATGGGACCCAAACCGGGGCTACTGGCTTCCCAAGTCAGTGCCTAACCACAGAGCCACTCAGCCTGCCCAATGTAGCTATTTTTACTACCACACCACCTTGGTTTCTGTTGCTTTTCCTAAGATGTGGCCAGTGCGAGAAACAGTCCTCTGCACCAGCGCTAGGCTTGGTGGTGCTGTCTCTGCTCCTGGCAGCAGAAACAGTCACAGTTAATCATTGATTCTACATTCCAGAAAGCTCACAGGGATAGGTATTGGGAAAGTGCATGAGGTGCCCACACCAAATTCTTAGGTCTGGGAGCTGGATGGCCAGGTGATTTCATCTCTTTATATTTTAATTTTGAAATATCAAATTGGTGGATAGCTCCCTCACCCCTAAGAAAAACAGGACACTGCCAGTTTTCTTTTCTGATTGCAAAAGTAAAGCATGCAGACCGGCCAAGTGGCTTGTTGGTTAAGAGTTGGCTTGGAAGCACAAGCTCTGAGCAGCAGGGCCGCTGGTTCAGATTCCACATGAGCTAGTGACACTGTGCCCTCTACAGCTAAGATGGTGAACAACAGCTTGACCTGGAGCTGGGCTGCAGTGAGTCATCAGGACGGTATGTGGGGCTGCAGTGAGCTGCTGTGAGCCTCCGTGAGTGGCCGTCCAATGGCCGGTGAGCAACTGCCTCACCCAGGAAGAGCACAATGATCACAATACCAACATGGGCCAGTGAATCGACGTCCTCCACAACTAGACTGAAGAACAGAAGGGCAGCAACTTGTCTGTTCTCCTTCCCCGATTCCCCAACGCTGTTCCCTCCTCCAATTCCCCAATAAAATATTTTTTTTAAAAAAAGAAGAATGGACTTTCCCCTCCACTCAGACATTTAAAAAAATAAAAAAGTAAAGCATGCTTGTTTGCTTTTTTATCCCCTAAAACTAAACATTAAAAAATGTTTGATTTAGGGCCAGCTGAGTGGCGCGGTGGTTAAGCGCTGGCTTGGGAAGCCAGTGGCCCCGGTTCAGGTCCCACATATGAGGGCCAGTGACACTGCCCTCAAAAAAAAGAAATGTTTGATTTAGAAAGAGGAAGTCTGTATACACAGGAAAAGAAAACCAGTTAAAATTTTGCCTGTGGCCATTGGGGTGTTTGCAAACTTGGAGGAAAGGGGACATACATGGACAGCAAATCATGGATGGCTCCAGTTCCTGGGGACAGGTAAAGTGTGGGGGGCCTGCGGTGAGGAGCACCACATTTTCTTTCCTATATGCCTGCCTTTTGTGGAATCCTTTTGCTAGAATGTTTTCATGTATCCTTAAATAATAATTAATAATAATAGTAATAATAATAATAGAAGGAGGTAACTCCTAACTGTCCTTCCCCCTGGGATAACTCCCATTAAACATGATGTATGTTCTTCCAGATTTTTCCTTTGAACTGCTTATTTTTCTAGATGATGATATATTCAAAGAAAAACAATAGCTTTAAAATGTGTTCAGATTTCTGAACAAACAGGTTTGGAATCAAAAGAGGAACTTTGTTGCAGAGCACTCCAGGAAGATACACACCATTTCAGTGTCTCTATCTTCTTATTTATAAAATGGAAAGAATACCAGCTCTGATCTCATGGGGTTGCTGGGAGAAGAAAAGATGTTAATGTGGGTGAAGTACTTAGGCCAGAGCCTACATGTAATAGGTGATCAAAAAATGTTTGTTTTGGGCCGGCCGAGTGGCGCATTGGTTAAGAGCTGGTTTTGGGATGCCAGCGGCCCCGGTTCGGATCCCACGTATGAGGGCCAGTGACACTGTCCTCCACAGCTAACAACAGCTCCACCTGGAGCTGGGCTGTGTAAGCCCCGGCAACGGTGTAGGCTGCAGCCCCTGCTGCAGTGGCCTGCCATAGGCTACAGTGAGTGGCCAGCAGCCAGCGTGAGCGGCCAGCAGCCAGCGTGAGCTACCAATAGCCACGGTGAGTGACATCCAGAGGCTGGCGACCGATCTGCCTCATCTGGAAAGAGCACAATTACGATACCAACATGGGCCAGTGAAGCAACATCCTCCACAACTAGACTGAAAAACAAAAAGGCAGCAACTTGTCTGTTCCCCTTCCATGATTCCCCAACGCTGTTCCCCTCCCCCAATTCCCCAATAAAATCTTAAAAAAAAAAATCTATAGGTATGGAGTTGGGTTGAAGAAGGAGAAAGAGCTGAACTAGGAGTTCTCAAACTTTCCAGAGCAGGGCAAGATCCAAGATGGCAGAGTAGATAAATGCTGTGCTTGCCTCCTTCAGTGACCACATTAAAATTATAACTTAATTATAGAACAATCAACCTGGAGAACCATGTAAAGTCTAACTGAACAGAAGTTTCACAACTAAGGGTATAAAGAAGAAGCCACGTTTAGCCTAGAAGGTAGAAGGCGTAGAAATGCAGAACACGCAGGCCCCACACCTGCGTGTGGTGGTTGACAATAGGGAGGGTTGAGAATCAGGAGGGATATCTCAACTGTGGAGGTTCCCCCAGAAGAGCGAGAGTCTCCAGCCCCATGCTGGGATCAAGCCTGGAGTATTGGTGCCGGGAAGAGGAGCCCTCACATCTGGCTATGAAAAACAGTGGGGACTCTGAATATCCAAATGAGATGGAAGGCTGTGGGAAACCCAGACATTGTCTTAAAGGTCCTGCACACAGACTCACTTACTTGCAGGCACTCACCCTGGGTTCCGTCGGAGAGACAGTGACTTGGGAAGTGTCAGAGACATACAGGGAGAGACTGAGTTGTGTGGGTGCAGGGAGAGGACTAGAGAGACAATCACTATTTTCTGTATGTTGAATTATTCTCCCATGTAGAGGGTAGGGGGATGCATCTTTTGTGCATTGAGCTCTTCCCCACATGGCCAAATCTGAATCTACATTGGCCTGGTAAACTCCACTCGCTCTACCTGATGACTCCCTGAAAGGCCGTCCCACCAAACTCTCAAAATGCCAGAGGAGTTTTGCCCACATTGCCTGTTTTGTTGGACAACTCTTGGGGGTATGTGGGCCCCAGGAAGGTAGTGGATGGCCTCGGTGTGCTCTGAGACCTGCTAAGTAGCTCCAGGCTCACCACTAGCACCAAATCAGAATCTACATTAACCTGGTGAAGACCATTCATCTCACCCTGGTGACTTCCTGAGACCCCACCTCACCCAACTCACATACCAGGAGAAGCTCTACCAGCGGCTGGCCTTACAGGAGCTGGCAGGTGACAGCAGGGCTTGGGGTGTCCTGGGCTTTTTGCAGAGCTACCCCAGACCCAGATTACAGTGTGGCCTCTTCCATGTGCCTCCAGGTCCAGTACAGGGAATGATCAACTACAGATCACTTGTAGCTTCTACCAGGTAGTCATCAGCTGGTCACAGGTAGTGGCTGACCTGTTCCTGTACCAAAGCCCCTCCCAAGAGGCCCCAGAACAAACATACATGGAAGTTGGCTTCAGACCACAAAAGAGCACTACCCAGTTAACCCCACAAGCAGCACACCCAAAGGGCAGTCTCACTAGGCATCAGAACCCAACCCTGCTCTGGGTGGTAAGCCCCCTGCATAGCAGCCCATAAGCTATGGATGTGGCCAAACTCCAGTCAGTCAGCCTGAGGGTCAATCTCACCCACTGATGTGCCAATAGCAATCAAGGCTCAACTATAACAGGAGAGCATGCACAAGGAACACTCCTGGAGCACCTGGCTCAGGTGACTCGGGAGATTGCATCACTGGGCTCTACAGGGCACCTACAACATAAGGCCACTCAGCCAAGACTGGGAGACATAACAGGTTTACCTAATACATAGAAACAAACACAGAGAGGCAGCCAAAATAAGGAAACAAAGAAACATGTCCCAAATAAAAGAACAGGAGAAAACTCCAGAAAAAGCATGAAAGGAAATGGAGGCAAGCAACCTACCAGATAGAGAGTTCAAAACAATGGTTATAGGGATGCTTAAGGAACTTAGGGAGAACTTCAACAAAAAGATAGCAAGCATGAAAAAGGATATAGAAACCATAAAAAAACCCAGTCCATTCAGAAGTGAAGAATACAATAACTGAAATGAAGAATGCACTATTAGGCATCACCAGCAAACCAAATGAAAAGGATTGAATCAGTGATTTGGAAGACAAGGTAGCAGAAAACACCAAATTAGAACGGTAAAAAGAACAAAGAATAATATTAAGAAGAAAATGAGGATAGTTTAAGAGACCTTTGGGACAACATGAAGCATTACAATATATGCATGACAGGGGTACCAGAAGGAGAAGAGAGAAAGCAAGGGGTTGAGAATCTATTTGAAGAAATAATTACTGATAACTTTCCTAACATGGTGAAAAAATAGACATACAAGCTCAGGAAACACAGAGTCCCAAACAGGCAAGATACATCATAATTAAAATGGCAAAGGTTAAAGACAAATGGGGAATCCTAAAAGCAGAAAGAGAAAGGCAAGTAGCTTCTTACAAGGGAGCTCCCATAAAATTGTCAGCTGATTTTTCAACAGAATCTTTGCAGGCCAGGATTGTCACAAAATATCCTAAATGATGAAAAGCAAGGACCTACCACCAAGTCTACTCTACCCAGCAAGCTATCATTTAAAATTGAAGGAGAGGGCTGGCCGAGTGGTGCAGTGGTTGAGGGCTGGCTTGGGAAGCCAGCGGCCCTGGTTCGGGTCCCACATATGAGGGCCAGTGACACTGCCTTCAAAAAAAAACCAGAAAAAAAAATAGAAAAAGAAATAAGGAGCTTCCCAGACAAGAAAAAAATTGGGGAATTGGGGGAGGGGAACACTGTTGGGGAATCGGGGAAGGGGAACAGACAAGTTGCTGTCCTTTTGTTCTTCAGTCTAATTGTGGAGGACATTGCTTCACTGGCCCATGTTGGTATCATCATTGCGCTCTTCTCGGGTGAGGCAGATCAGTCACAGCCCTCTGGACGGTCGGTCACAGCAGCTCTTGGCAGCTCACACCAGCTGTCAGCCGCTCACGCTGGCTGCCGGCCACTCACTGTAGCCTATGGCAGCCCACTGCAGCAGGGGCTGCAGCTATGCCGTCCTGGGAACTCACAGCAGCCCAGCTCCAGGTGGAGCTGTTGTTCAGCATCTTAGCTGTAGAGGGCAGTGTCACTGGCCCTCATATGAGGGATCTGAACTGGGGCCGCTGGTGTCCCAAGCCAGCTCTTTTTTATTTTTTTTAAATTCTTTTGTTGTGAAATAAACATTTAAAAAAAAAATTAGTTTCAGGTGTACAAGGCAGTGCAGTAGTTATACTTTTTATCCCTCAAAGTGACAACCCTCCTCCCCCAATTTGCGACTCCACTCCCCCCCATACATATCTATTGTAATAGATCATACATATCTATTACAATTCCCTTGACTCCCTTCCACAGTATACTCCACATCCCATGACTACCTATATATTAAATTGTAATTGGTATACAATATTATACAACACCAGCTTCAGGTGTACAGTGCAGTGATCAAGCCTCTACTCCATCCATGAAGTGGTCTCCCTAACAAGACATGTGACCAACTGACACCCCATAAAATATTTACATTATTAATTATATTCCCTGAACTATCTTTCATATCCTTGTGGCAATATTGTAGTTACCTATTTTTTTTTGTAGTTACCTATTTATGCTGTCTAATTCCTTCCCCTTGTCCCTCATCCCTATGCCCCTCCCAACTAGCAACCATCAGTTTTTCCTCTATTTCTATGAGACTGTTTCTGTTTCCTTTGCTCTTTCATTTAGTTTTTCAGATTCCACACATAAGTGAGGTCATATGGTATTTGTCTTTCTCCGACTGACTTATTTCACTTCACATAATAGTCTCTAGGTCCATCCATATTGTTGCAAATGGTACGATTTCATTCTTCTTTATAGTGGAGTAATACTTCATTGTATAAATGTACCACAGTTTCTTAATCCAGTTATCTACCGATGGGCATTTTGGTTGTTTCCTAGTCTTGGCTATTGTAAATAGCGCTGAAATAAACGTAGGGGTGCATATATTTTGTTTTGAATTAGTGTCTTGGATTTTTCTGGGTAGATACCCAAGAGTGGAATTGCTGGGTCATAAGGTAGTTCCATTTCCAGTTTTTTGAGATACCTCCATACTGATTTCCATAATGGCTGCACCAATCTTCAGTCCCACCAACAGTGCACCAGGGTTCCCTTTTCTCCACACCCTTGCCAGCACTTGTTATTTGTTGATTTATTGATGATAGCCATTCTGACCGGATTAAGGTGGTATCTCATTGTGGTTTTTATTTGCATTTCTTTGATGATTAGTGAGGTTGAACATCTTTTCATATGCCTGTTGGCCATCAGTATGTCCTCTTTAGAGAAATGCCTCTTCATATTCTCTGCCCATTTTTTAATTGGGTTGTTTGTTTTTTTGGTGTTGAGTTGCATGAGTGTTTTATAAATTTTGGATATTAACCCCTTATCAGATATATTGTTGGCAAATATCTTCTCCCATTCAGTAGGCTGCATTTTTATTTTATTGATGATTTCCTTTGCTTTGAAAAAACTAAGTTTGATGTAATCCTATATGTTCATTATTTCTGTTATTTCCCTTACCTGAGGGGATATATCAGTAAAAATATTACTCAGGGTAATGTCTGCAAATTTACTCCCTATGTTTTCTTCTAGGAGTTCTATGTTTTCAGGTCTTACATCTAAGTTTTTAATCCATTTTGAGTTTGTTCTCGTATATGGTGTAAGTAGGTGGTCCATTTTCATTTTTTTGCACGTCAGTCCAATTTTCCCAGCACCATTTATTAAATAGACTATCTTTACTCCAATGTAAATTCTTGCTTCCATTGTCATAGATTAAGTGACCGTATATGGATGGATTTATTCCTGGGCTCTCTATTCTGTTCCATTGGTCTTTGTGTCTATTTTTATGCCAGTATCAAACTGTTTGTATTACTATAGCCTTGTAGTATGATTTGATGTCAGGTAGTGTGATGCCTCCCACTTTGTTCTTATTTCTCAATATTGCCGTGGCTATTTGGGGTCTTTTGTGGCTCCATATAAATTTTAGGATTCTATGTTCTATTTCTGAGAAAAATGTCCTTGGTAGTTTGATTGGAATTGCATTGAATCTATATATTGCCTTAGGTAGTATTGAAATTTTTTTTTTTGAGGGCAGTGTCACTGGCCCTCGTATGTGGGACCTGAACCGGGGCCGCTGGCTTCCCAAGCCAGTGCTTAACCACCGTGCCACTCAGCCAGTCCAGTATTGACATTTTAACTATATTAATTCTTCCTATTCATGAACATGGTATGTATTTCCATTTATTTGTATCTTCTTTGATTTCTCTCTTCAGTGTTTCATAATTTTCTGAGTTCAGGTCTTTTACTTCTTTAGTTAAATTTTATTGTTTTTGAAGCAATTGTAAAAGGGCTTGATTTCCTGATTTCTTCTCCTGATAGTTTATTATTGGTGTATACAAATGTGACTGATTTCTGAATATTAATTTTGTATCCTGCTACCTTACTAAATTCGTTTATCAGCTTTAACAGTTTTTTGGTGGAGCCTTTGGTATTCTTTCTGTATAGTATCATGTCATCTTCATATAATGACAATTTTACTTCCTCCTCTCCAATTTGGATGACTTTTATTATATTTTCTTGTCTGATTGCTGTGGCTAGAACTTCCAAAACTATGTTAAATAGAGGTGGTGTAGTGGGCAGCCTTGTCTTATTCCTTCAGGGGAAAGCTTTTAGCATTTCCTCATTGAGTATGATGTTAGCTGTGGGCTTATCATATATGGCCTTTATTGTGTTGAGATATGATCCCACTATTCCCACTTTGTTAAGAGTTTTTATCATAAATGGCTGCTGGATTTTGTCAAATGCTTTTTCTGCACCTATTGATATGACCATTTGATTTTTATTTTTCATTTTGTTAATGTGATGTATTACGTTAATGGATTTGCGGATATTGAACTAACCTTGCATACCAGGAATGAATCCCACTTGATCGTGGCGTATGATCTTTTTAATGTGATGCTGAATTTGGTTTGCTAGTATTTTGTTGAGGATTTTTGCATCTATGTTCATTAGGGGTATCGACCTGTAGTTTTCCTTTCTTGTAATATCTTTCTCTGATTTTGGGATCAGAGTAATAGTGGCCTCAAAAAATGTGCTTGGGAGCCTTCCCTCCTTCTGTATCTTTTTGGAATAGTTTGAGGAGAATAGGTATTTATTTCTTTTGAATGTTTTCTAAAATTCACCTGTGAAGCCATATGGTCCAGGACATTTGTTTGTTGGAAGCTTGTTGATTACTAATTCAGTTTCTTTAGTAGTAATCAGTCTGTTCAGAGTTTCTGTTTCTTTTTGGTTCAGACTTGGTAGATTGTATGCTTCTAGAAATTTATCCATTTCTTCCAGATTGTCGAATTTGTTGACATAGAGTTGCTGGTAGTATATTCTTAAAATTTTCTGTATTTCTGTGGTACCTGTTGTCACTTTTCCTCTTTCATTTCTGATTTTATTAATTTGGGTCCTCTTTCTCCTTTTCTTGGTGAGTTTGGCTAAGGGTTTGTCGATTTTGTTTATCTTTTCAAAAAACCAACTCTTTGTTTCAGTGATCTTTTGCATTATTTTTTTGGTCTCTATTTCATTTATTTCTGCTTTGGTCTTTATTATTTCCTTCCCTGTACTCCCTTTCGGCTTGTTTTCCTGTTCTTTTCCCAGTTCCCTTAGGTGTAAAGATAGTCTGTTGATTTGAGATTTTTCTTCCTTTTTTAGGTAGGCCTGCACTGCTATGAACTTCCCTCTTAGGACTGCTTTCGCTGCATCCCAGAGATTTTGGGTCATGGTGTTTTCATTTTTGTTTGTCTCAAGATATCTTTGATTTCCTCCTTGATCTCATTTTTGACCCAGTCGCTATTTAGTAGCATGTTATTCAGTCTCCATGTATTTGTGTGTTTTCCTGTTTTCTTCTTGTAATTGATTTCTAGTTTCATAGCACTGTGGTCAGAGAAGACGCTTGATATGATTTCAATCTTCTTAAATTTGTTGAGACTTGTTTTGTGGCCTAACATGTGGTCTATCTTGGAAAATGTTCCATGAGCACTTGAGAAGAATGTATATTCTGTAGCTTTGGGGTGAAATGCTCTAAAAATATCAATTAAATCCAGCTGGTGTAAAGTGTCATTTAAGGCCACTGTGTCCGTGTTGGTTTTCTGTCTGGAGAATCTGTCCATTGGTGACAACAGGGTGTTGAAGTTCCCTACTATGATAGTGTTACTATTGATCTCTGTCTTTATGACTGTCAAAATCTGTTTTACATATTTAAGAGCTCCTATATTGGGTGCATAGATGTTTGGGTTATGTGCTCTTGCTGAATTGATCCCTTTATTATTATGTAGTGCCCTTCTTTGTCTTTTATTGTAGTCTTCATTTTAAAGTCTATTTTATCTGAAATAAGTATTGCTACTCCAGCTTTTTTCTCATTTCCATTTGTGTAAAATATTTCATACCATCTTTTTACTTTCAGTCTATGTGTGTCTTTTGATCTGAGATGAGTCTCTTGTAGACAGCATATGCAGGGGTCCTATTTTCTTATCAACTCTGCCACTCTATGTCTTTTTTTTTTTGAGGGTAGTGTCACTGGCCCTCATATGTGGGACCCAAACCGGGGCCGCTGGCTTCCCAAACCAGCGCTTAACCACCGCGCCACTCGACCAGCCCTCCACTCTATGTCTTTTGATTGGAGCATTTAGCCCATTCACATTTAAAGTGATTATTGATAGGTGCATATTTATTGCCATTTTGTTATTTGTATTTCTTGTCTTCCTGGGTTACCTTGTTTTCCCCTTTCTTCTGTTAAAAAAAGCTCTTTTTTTTTTTTTTTTTTAAGATTTTTTTTATTGGGGATTTGGTGGAGGGGAACAGCGTTGGGGAATCGGGGAAGGGGAACAGACAAGTTGCTGTCTTCTTGTTCTTCAGTTTAGTTGCGGAGGATGTTGCTTCACTGTTGGTATCATCATTGCGCTCTTCCCGGATGAGGCAGATCGGTCGCCGGCCTCTGGATGTCGCTCATCGCGGCTATTGGCAGCTCACGCTTGGCTGCCAGCCGCTCACGCTGGCTGAGGGCCACTCACTGTAGCCTATGGCAGCCCACTGCAGCAGGGGCTGCAGCCCACACCATTACCGGGGCTCGCACAGCCTAGCTCCAGGTGGAGCTGAGCTGTTGTTAGCTGGAGCTGTTGTTAGCTGTAGAGGGCAGTGTCACTGGCCCTCATGTGGGATCCGAACCGGGGCCGCTGGCATCCCAAAACCAGCGCTTAACCAATGCGCCACTCGGCCGGCCCTAAAAAAAGCTCTTTTAACATTTCCTGCAATGCTGGCTTGGTGGTAATGAATTCCTTAAGCTTATTCTTTTCTTAGAAGCTCTTTTTATCTCCTTCAATTTTAAGTGATAGCTGTGCTGGGTAGAGCAATCTTGGTTGTATACCTTTATTTCATGTCATTTGGAATATTTCCTGCCACTCTCTTCCGCCAAGCCAGCTCTTAACGCGCCATTCAGCTGGCCCAATAATAAATATTTATTGCCTTAAGCCTCTAAGTTTTAGGGTTTTTGTTCTATAGCAATAGATAACTAATGCATTAACTCAGAGCTAGGCATGGTTTGTTTGTTTTTTTCCATAAAGGAACAGGTAATAAATATTTTAGGCTTTTCAGGTCACATACAGTCTTTATTGTACATTATTCTTTTTTTTTAACCCTTTAATAATATAAAAAAACACTCTTAACTTGAGGGATGTACAAATAGAGGTCATGAGTCTCCCTCTGTTACTTCCTCTCTTCTTCCCCCATCCCTCTTTCTCCCTTCCTCCCCCCTTCCTTCTTTCCTTCTTCCCTACATCCCTCTTTCTTTTTCTTTATCTCTCTCCTTTGACTTTTCCTCCCTTCCTTCTGTCTTCCGCTTTCATGCTTTTATTTATCCAGTCATTCATTCAGCAAAATGAGCACCTACTACGTGCCAGGCCCTGAGCTGCAGCTATATCTATGATTAAGACAGACAGCCTCCCTGCTCTCCCAAAGCTCCCAGCTCAGTAGGGGAGACAGACAGAAAAGGTGTAAGTAAAGAATCTAGCATATCATTACGCACTGTGATATTTACCCTGAAGGGAACAAGCAGGCTACAGGGAGAGATAACTTCAGGGCGAGGGTTCAATTCCATCTAGCCAGGGTGGCTGGAGAAGGCCTTTCTGCAGAGATTTGAAAAATGAGGAGAAAATAGTTATGGGGAATGTGTTCTGGGCAGAGAACAGCTTGTGCAAAGGCCCAGAGGCAAAAAATAGCTTGGAGTTTCTGGGGACCATGGAGGAGCCGAGTGTGGCTGGAGTGGAGAATGGGGAGACATCGAGCCAGGGAGGTGATGGGGCCACAGTGCAGGGCCTTGAGGGCTGCAATGTCAGAACGGTGGGAGCCTGGGAGGGTTCTGAGCAGGGGATGCTGTGACCTGATTTTCTTCTCTATTGTGTGCGTTCTAGCAACTCTATTCCCTCCCCATGGTCTTTCATCTAGCTTATTGATAACAAGGCTAGTGAATGTTTATTGAACACTTACTATGTGCTGGGCATTCACATCAACTCTCTGAGAAAAGTAATGTTAGAAATGAGGAAACCAAAGCACAGAGAGATGAGTAACCAGGCTAAAGTCACACAGCCAGGAAGAGGTGGAGACAGAATTTGAACTCAGGCAACTGCTGCCATGCTATTCTGTAGCACTGCAGCCCCAGCCTCCTCCTCAGGTTTCTGCCATCAACTCAGTTTCCACTCATAAGCCAGCTGGGCCTTCCACCTCGGGGCTTGTCAATTTCTCTTCTGCTCACACACCTTCCATGGCTCCCCTCTGCCCTTGATAATGATCAAGCCCTTTTGCCTGGTATTCAAAGCCCTTTATGAAGTCAGCCCACCAGGCAGACCTCCTCAGCCCCACCTTTCTCTTCCTCCCTTTTATCTTCAGTCCCTCCTTCACACCCTGAGTTCAGGACATCCTGAATGTCTTGCAGTCCCTCCAGCATTCCTGGGAGGGTATGTGTCTCTGGACCCACATGGGCTGCAGCCCACATTGTTGAAACTCATTCACCCTCCCCTTCCCCTTGTCTTCGCTCCCCAGTTGCCTGGGGTTCCCTATTAAAGCTTCCATCAGGACCAGGTGCAGTCCGGGTGCCAATTCATTCATCAGTTCATTCACTCATTCACAATCATTTCTTTAGCACTTACTGTATACCAGCCCTTGCAGTAGGAACTGGGAATACTGCATTGAGCAAGGCAGATATGGTGATGGTCTGCAGGAGCTAACATTGTGGGGCAGGGGAAATTCTCATTTAACAATCAAACCAGCCGGCTGAGTGGTGCGGTGGTTAAGAGCTGGCTTGCGGTGCCTGCGGCCCGGGTTCGGATCCCACATATGAGGGCCAGTGACACTGTCCTCAAAAAAAAACACACACAAAAAAAACAATCAAACCAATAGATGTCATTTACAATATATGTATGTGTTATTGTGGGAATAAAGCAGAGCAAAGGGAGAGAGAGTGACTATTTTAGCTATGTTACAAAAGCAAATGTCTTTAAGGAGGTGACATTTAAACACCTTCTCCGAATAAGGGAAGGGTTTAAGCCATGTCGATATCTGGAGGAAGGGTGTACCTGGCAGAGAGCACAGTGAATGCGAAGGCCCTGAGGTGGGAGTCGTGTTGAAAGGACACAAAAGAAGCCAGTGTGATTGGAATGGAGTAGGAGAGAGAGGGAGGAGACAGGTGCAGGCAATGCCAGGGTAGGTTGTGCAGGGCCCCCACTGAAAGCTGGAACAGGAACAAACGTCGGGAGCTTGGCTTTGACATTCCATGTTCTTTATTTGGGTTTAAACCCAGTGGCCCGGGCCTACTTGGAGATAACCCTGAGAGAAGCAGAGGCCTCAGAGTCTCAGGACTCGCAGCCATGGGTGCCCATGTATTCCGAAAATCCCTCCAGCTGGCCCAGCAAGTCCTTCTTTCTCACATCCCCATTGGTTGGCCAATGCATGAGGAACGTCTGCTTGCCCAGGACATAGGTGTAACTGTGGGACAGAGATGGCAAGGAGGGTGAGGAGAGCCTGGTGCCCTTAGAGGTGTGGAGACCTCCCTGCATTGCTCCTCTACCCTTCTTGGCATCCTTCCAGAACCTCAGCCTATGTCCTCTCCACAGGGTCATCTTGGGTCCCCCAGTCTCTAGCCCATTCATCTGGGGATTAAAAAAGGCCCCCTTCCTCTGACTCTACTGCCCATTGCCAGAAGACCGCATCTATTGATACATCTACAGTGTCTCTGAGTGAATGATGTTCCCTAGAGTTGTGCAGTGTACAGCCTGCACCTCCATTCAGGTGCAGTAGAGATTCTGACACCAAGGACTGGGCTGGGGAGGCAAGGGGGCCCAGACCAGCATCCCCGGGGCAGCAGGAGGCCCCACGCACTCAGATTTGACTCTCCATAAGTCTGATGCCTGGCCCATGATGAGGTATGTCTCCTGTTCTTGCAGCTCCAGGGAGTCGTGGCAAGTGGCATGGGAGACAAATTTCTTCATGGTGAACGGCTTGACGGAGTCTGTGCCTGGAGGAGAGGAAACCCAGTGTGTGGGCGTGCACAGGCCTTCCCCACATGGGGCCCCCCGGTTGGCCCCACACCTTTTCTGCCACCTGGGACGTACCACTCTTGATGATGGCTTGGAGCTGCATGTTGTAGTAGACATAGGGGTTGGAGGCAGAGGCTTCCACAGCCTCCAGCCTGGCCTTGTACACTGGAGAGGGACGGGCAGGAGGTCACTGTGTTGGCATCTGACCAGTGGGTGGGCGTCCTCCTGCCCCCTGCCACCCCTGCCACTTACCAAAGTCCACGCCTGCCTCACACGCCGCCGCCTGGAGCTCGTCCTGCTTCAGCTGGCTGCTGTCTTTCCTCCGGGTAGGGCACAGTTCTGGGGGGTGAGGGCAGCAGCTGCTCCGGCTGCAATGGGGAGGGGGCTTCCTCCCTTCTGACCCTCATCTAGTCCCAGGTCCTGGGTCTGGCCTTTCTCCAACTTCAACTGTGCCTGAGTGTATGTGTGTCAACCTCTATCTCCGGGTCTCCTTTTCTCTGTCTCTCTTTGTCTCTGTCTTCCTATCTCGCTATCTCTCTTTCTGCCTAAACTCAGCCCAGATGGCATTCAGGAGGTGACAAAGGGCTCCTGGACCTCCAGCCTAGCAGCCCAGGCCCTCATGTCCCCACAACCTCACCCTCAGCGCATCTGCAGATGTCTTTGTGGCAGATTTTCCGCAGGTTGGATCGCTCTGTGGGCAGGTTGTAGAAGGACCTGCAGCTCCGGGCTGTGAGAGGGGGCACATGCCTGGATTTGGCTGGGGCCAGCATTCCTGGGGGCTGGGGGGCCTGCCTGGCTCTGCTCCCAGAACTTTCTGGCCCCTGAGCAGGCCACGCCCTCCAGGCCCCTCCCAACCTGGCCCTTCCCGCCACCCCTCAATAGGTCCGCCTCTTTGAAGACTCTGCCTCTTCTTGCCCACCCCATTCCCATCAGGCCACACCCTTATCCGGCTCTGCTCCACCCCCTTCCAGGCTTCCCCGCCACTTTGACCTCCCGTGAAGACCCCAGCCTTCCAGACCTCTCCACCACTTTGACCACCCCCTGTCACCACACCCCTTTAGGTTTCTTCCAGCACCCTTCTTGCCCCGCCATGCCCAGACCCCTCTCAGCCATGCTCTATTTCCCCTTCCTGGACCTGCCCATCATCCCTCCCACCTGGCCCAGTCCTTGGCAGGCCTCTTCCCCTCAAGGGCTACTCTTACACCCCCAGGTCCCCCTGCTCACAAGGCTCATAGTAGTCATAGACCGTGACCTGGGCGGCCTGCAGAAACTCTGCCTGCAGCATCCTGTGGACCCGGAAGCCCAGCACCATGTCTTCCTTGTGAGAGAGCTGGGAGAGGGAGTTTCATCTGAGCTGGCCAGGGCCACTGACCACGGGGCACTTACCACAGGGCCTTGGTCATAACCACTGACCATGTGCCCTTGACTACTGAGGCTCTGACCTCAGATGGCATGGCTCTCTGGCAACACCACCCAAGAGAACCTTGCTGACCTTGGGTTCTCGGCCCCTGGGCTGCCCACAGTCCTTTGGTGGACATCTGACATTCCTCACCTTCTCCAGGTACAGGACAACGGTGCTGTCACTGGAGCTCATCTTGGTCTCGTACTGGAAAGCGTACATCTCCACATCACTGGTGAGCTGGGGCATAGGGTGAGGATGGCAGGTCAGGAGAGACCCCGAAGGCTCACAGCCCTAGGAGCTCTAGTCAGTGTGAAATAACTCCTAGAACTCTCAGCCTCTGTCCAAACAGCTTTAGTGTTAGGGAAACTGAGGCACAATCAGGGCAAGGATTTGGCTAAGGTCAGGCAAGGTCAGGAAGACAACCAGAAGTGACCATGGGGCACTAACAAGGGGTAGATACTGCCCTGTGCCCACACTGGGAGTATGGGATGTTGCCAGGGCAATTTGCCCTGCTCAGCAGTGGGCAGGTAGGACCAACATTACCTGTTTGAGGTCATCTTGGTTGGGGTAGAAGCCAGTGAGCAGGGAAATCTCCATGATGGTCATGGTGGCCTCTCGATGACCCTGGAATCTGGGGATTTCACAGCTCCAGTCACTCTTCCTCTTGCCTCTCCCCCTGCCCACGCTCCTACTGCCATCATTTCTTGCCTGGAAGAGTGTAGTAGCCTCCTCCTGGGTCTCCCCAACACTCCTCTGTCCCCAACAGCATATAGCTTTAATAAACTGGAATCTGATATGTCATCTCCTTGCTTAACAACTTTTATCAAATGCCTCTCACCCTTCCACTTCACCTTCTCCCACCCCAGCCTCCATTTGATTGCTCTAAGGTGTCAGTCTCTCTCTCCTGCCACTGGACCTTTGTACATGCTGTTCTCTCAACCTGGAATCCTCACTCCTCCCTCTGTACCCTGAAACATCCTTTCATCTTTGCAATCTCAGCGGATGCATCACTCCCTCTGGTAAGCATTTTCTGGTCCACACACCAGATCATTCTCTAATTTGCTCTCCTGTAGCTGCATGGACCTCCCCTTTCCCACATTTAATTACAGTTGTGACTTTACATTTATTCTGGATGATTATTTGGTTATTGTCTGTCTCCCCTGATAAGGTATGAGCTCCACCAGGCAGGGAGGGGTGTCCCAGGTCCTAGAACAGAGCCTGACACCAAGTAGGCAGATCTAGAGATCTGGGAGCAGACCCTGGAGATGGCATTTTGGAGACAGAGCAGGACTGGGTTGGGGGCTGGGTTGTCTGGAGGTGATGAGGACAGGGGAGAGCTGTGGAGCTTGGAGCTAGCTCTGGGCATCTGGGGTGTGTTCACTGTGGTAGAGTCCACCATCCTGGGACATAGTAGAAGGAGGGCAGGATGGTAGACAAGCATGAGAGGGCAGGGTAGGAGGCAGAATAGGAGACAGACAGGGGAAGGAAGGATGGAAGGTAGAATGAGGGGGCAGGCATGGAAAAGCAGGGGGAGCTGCTCAGGAGTCTGGATGCCAAGAAGTGAGGCCTTCCTCCCACTTAGCCCAAAATCCTGGTGCCCTGACCTTGTTTCCATCCGGAGTTGGAAGGTCTCTTCCCCCTTTTTATTTTCTGCAGAGAGAAGGCAGGAGTTTAGAGGCCTGGGTAAATATAGCCTCTGGAGCTAGCTTCCCAGGTACAAATCCTGACTGTTGTGTGACTGGGCAAGTTGCTTAACCTCTCTGCTTTGGTTTTTGTAACCTGTAAATAGGAATCATAATATTCCCAACCCAGCAGGGTTGTTGTAAGGATTAAGTGAGTTAATACAAATAAAACACTTAACACAGCACCTAACCAGTGCTTTATAATTGTCAGTTATTATTATTACATATTAAGAAATGGGGCCCAGCTAACAGGTGGCAGGATGGCTCAGCTAAAAAAAAAAAAAAAAAAAGAAATGGGGCCCAAACGAAAGCCTTGGTCACTTTTAGTCCCTAAAAGTCCTGGCACTGGTGAGGCTTGCTTTCCTTACCCCCACAGTGAACTCCCAATGGCAGTGTCCTCTCTCCTTCTTGGTCCCCCAGACTGAACTCTAGAATCCCACCATTCCTGACCATGTCCATAGCCCCTACCCTAGTCCAGCCCTCATCATGTCCGGTTGGACCAATACATTTGCCTCCTCCTTAGTTTCCCAGCTCCCGCCCTTGCCCTCTGCAGTATGTTTGCCCTACGGCCACCAGAGGGAACCTGTGCAAAGCTGTGCCAGGTCACATCCCTCCTCTGCTCAGAACTCTCTGTGGCTCCTACTTCACTCAGAGCAAAACTGAAGTCCTCACTGTAGCCCCCACGTCTCTGCACCATCTGTCTCCGTCACCTCTCCAAGTCTTTCTCCTAAAACCCTACCCGTTGCTTCTCTGTAGCCACACTAACCTCTTCGCTGTTCCTCAAACCAGGTGAACTCATTCTTGCCTCAGAGACTTTGATCCTGCTGTTCTGCCTGCCTGGAATCATTTTCCCTCAAAGCCTTCATGGCTCACTCTCTCACTTCTTTCATGACTCAGCTCAAATGCCACCTCCTCAGAGAGCTCCTCCTGGATCTCCTCCAAGTCTGTATCATTTTTTTCCTACTTAATTTTTTTATGGTACTTATCATCACCTGCTATCATGCTATATATTTATTTTTTTATAATGTAGAGTCATTTAGGTTGCAAATAAATAATAGTAAGGGTATAATACCAGGGGTGCCAAAAAAGGTATGTAAGTGGACACTTTGGTCAACGTTGCTCAAACAGTAGTTCGCCCTAATCAGAAGTGTCTGGACTGATGGTAACCACTTTGAGCACCTCTTGTAATTGCAGAAGTCAAACGTGACTTGTATTCATCTTTTATTGTCACTATATATTGAGTATTACAATTTTAACAGTTTTTTTTCTTTCTTAATATGTGTATACTTTTTTTGGCACCCTCTGTATATTGTTATTATTGTATTATTGCTTGTCTCTCTCTAATAAAACATGGGCTCCAAGAGAGAGAAGAAGGGATATTTTTCTTGTTTATGCTTCTAAACAAAAGGGCCAGGAAACAGGGCATGGTACATAGTAAATGCTCAATAAATATTTGTTGAATGGCTAACTAAAGCAATAAATGTGCTTACTGAATCATAGCTAAAGTAAAATTAAAAAGAAGGGTTGGGCATCACTGGATCCAGGCATACCTTCCAGGGCACGGTGGAGAGTAGCATTGAGGTGATACATGTTGCAGGTGTCCTCCCAGGACTCTAGGGACCTGTAGTACATGGTCAGGATCTGCCAGGGCAGATAAGGTTTCAGAGCCCATCTGCACCCACTCCCTTTCCTCCTCCATCCAGTCCTTACCTCCCCAGGTCTCTGCCCCTGTGGGAAATTCACAGCAAAGTCTGTCCCTCTCAATCCCTTACTTCAGTAGCCAGAAAACCCTATGGAATATGGACCAGCTCTGTGTACCATTTTTGTTTCCTTGAAAATAAGACCAGGTCTTATGTTTTTGCTCCAACAATCTACATTTATTCATTTATTCATGTACAAAAATCTACATTTATTCAAACAGTCATATCTGGCTGATGATCTTAACTAGCGCTTATGTGTGGGGTAGGGCTTATATTATGAGCATCCTGAAAAATCATGCTAGGGCTTATTTTCCAGTTAGGTCTTATTTTCAGGGAAATGGTAATAGAAACTTCTGCAATAGTGGCAATGGTCTCTATCTGCCCTGTCCCTGTTGTAGCCACTAGCTACATGTGGCTATCAGGCACTTGAAAGGTGACTAGTGTGATTGAGGAACTGAATTTTAAATTTTATTTCATTTTAATGAATTTAAATTTAACTGAGTCTCAAGAAGTGTGACATGCCCAGGGTGACAACAACAACAGAAATTCAACCATGACTCCATTGCCAGACACATGAGAACAAGCTGCCTTAAATATAGTGAACAAGAGAGCCATCCTCCTGACCACAAGGCAGGGGGCCTGAAGGTGTACTGGATTCAATGGCTCAGATATTGGGGGAAGGGTGAGATTAGCCTCTGGGCCCTGGAGGGAGAATCTTCCCTTGGGAGCCAAGGTAGGAGACACCTTCTCAGGAACTCTGTATGGGAGGGGCAGAGAGGCCCAGTGGCCTCTGGCCTCTACTTTCTCTGACTTTTAACTCAACATGTGAAAACTATTCTGATCCTTTATTTCCCTACTTGTTGCATGGACTCCATATTTTTACCAGCTTACCAGGCGTGAGGGTTGAAGTGTCTTTTGTTTAGTTTGTAGCAAGCAGTAGTGCTCAAAATGGTTTTTTTAAATGTCACTGGCCCTCACATGTGGGATCCGAACCGGGGCTGCTGGCATCCCAAGCCAGCTCTTAACCACCACACCACTTGGCCAGCCTTTTTTTTTTTTTTGAGGGCAGTGTCACCGGCCCTCATATGTGGGACCCAAACTGGGGCCGCTGGCTTCGCAAGTCAGTGCTTAACCACCGTGCCACTTGGCTGGGCCAATGGTAGCTTTTTTTTTTCTTTTTTTTTTTTTTGCTGATTTCTACCTTGTCTTGGAGTCTAGACTTGTCTCTATTCCCACCAACTAGGGGGACCCTGGGCTCCAGCTATGGAACACAAGGATGGGATACCCGACCTACCGAGATGGTGCCTCTCCCATGGCCACTGGCTGTGATCACTAGGTCATCTTGAGCAGAAAACTGAAGGGAAAGGGAAGGCAGATTTGAGGTGGAGAAAGCAGCAAAACATGGCTCAAATGCAGTGGGGATGGGGAGGAAAGATGGTTTTACTTTTCCTTTTTGATAGAGCACTTGTGGTGTCTACTACAAATCAATTACAACTGCTGACTCAGGCTGTGTAAGTCTCTTATCAGTCTACTTTGCAGTGTCTACAAAGTTCCCCATGCATACAGCCCCCACAAGACATTTGTCCCAGGCATCTCTATGTCTACTCGTGTTCCCCTCATATATTCTACCCTCATGAGCCAGAGTAGAACATTACAAATTCACACCCAACCATATCACCCCTGCTTAAACTTCCTTGCTGTTCTTGAAACACTCCTGCCTCAAAGCATTTGCACCTGCTGTTTCCTCTGCCTAGATATCCACAAAGCTTACTCCTTTCTTTCCTTAACATCTTTGCTCAAATGTCATCGTCTTGGTGAGACCTTCCCTGCCCATCCTACCTAAAATTGCAACTCCTTGATGTCCCTACCCCCCTTCCTGCTAAATTTCCCCCATAGCACTTGCCACCATTTGACACACTACATATTCTACTCATGCACACTTCTTTAATTGTCTGTCTTCTCACCAAAATGTAAAATTCTACAGGGACAGGGATTTTTTCTGTCGTGCTCATGGCCATATTCCTAGTACCTAGAACAGTGCCCAACACACAATAAATGTTCAATAAAGATGCATCAAATGATTGAAGGTAAATATCACCTCCTCCATGGAGTAAGGTTGTGGAGATCACCTTACTCCCCACACCCAGGTTATTTTCCTCTTTACACATATTTCTTTCCTCTGTGTTCAGAAAGATTAAAATATAATATATATATTGTCTTACTTTCTTTCTAGACTGTAAGTCCCGTGAGAGCAGGGACCACAGACCTTTCATAATGTATCCCCAATGACCAGGAGAATGCTTAGCACACGGTAGGTGCTCAGAAGATGTTTGTGCAATAAATGAATCAGCACAGTAACAGTATAACCAATGGTTTGAGATAATCTTGAGGAAGAAGATTGGCAGGCACATGATTCTTGGCCTCATCTCCAATGTCACCTCTGTGTGGACTTCCCGTCTGCCCTTCAACACCTTACCTTTGCTGACCGCTGCTGGTAAGCATTGTTGTGATTGATGAGCCACTCCACGTTCAAGGCTCTCTTGGGGGCACTGATCTGGATGCGGAGATCCTGGACACTCTCAAAGGGCACAGCTTCGCGGAAGCGGGTGAGGGCCTCAATGGCCACCACCGTAGCCTGGGTGTCGGGATGGGGACTTTGGATCAGCACCACAGACAGAGCCCCGGGAGCCCAAGGGTGAGACTCAGCACCACGGACAGCTCCTTCCGGTGGGCAGTCCGCGGCAGTACTTCGGCGTTCCTCCCCCGCCACAGCCCCCACCTTTCGAGGCCCGTGTCACCTGGGTGGACTTGAAGCCTCCTCCCAGCTCCCGCTTCTCCAGCAGCCACTTGGCGATGGCGTGAGTCTCATTATGCCGACCCAGCTTCAGCTTCTGCATCAGCGCATAGGCGGTGGCCTCAATGGTGTACCGGGACTTCCTGTCTCTGTTTACTAGCCAGTAGTTTTTGTCTAGAAGATGTATACCTACCTTGTCATCCAGGTCTGGGCCCACCCAAACTAGCCCTCTCCTTGTGTCCTCTGGCCCAATTTTTCTCATCTGCTATTTTATTGAGCACTTTATGTGAGGCATACGGACATTGTTTTTTCGGAATCACTCTAAGAGACAGACTAAATATTTAGAGATGGAGACACTGAGTTTCAAAGAAGCTCCTCGGGATCCCTCCAATCTCACAGAAAGCAAGTTCCCTCAACTCCACTCCTTGACTTGGGGAATGGAGAGGATGGAATAAGGGCACTTGGGGGTGAGATAGGGCAGGCTACGGGAGGCAGACCCTTCCCAGTTACCCACGTTTAATGACCTTCTGTCCATCCTTGACCACTCCAAGAACCTTCCCACTTCAGGGTGTTGGCACATGCCATTCCTTTAGCTTGGAATGTCCTTGGCCTTTCACAGAGGTAGGCCTTCTCATCTTTCATTACAGCTGAAGGGTCCCCTTTTCACAGAAGCTGTCTCAGCCCTCCAATCCATACTTCTCTCCCCTTGTCATCTCTCCCACCCACTTTGTATGTTTCATATCAGCATTTATCTCACTTTGTAATTCTCTAGTAATTTGTCTTCTGCCTGCCGCTCACAGGGATGGTGAGAACTTTGAGGGCAGGGACCATATCAGTCTTGTTCATCTTGGCTTCCTGGGGTTTGAGCTCAAGGGTTGGTACACCATAGGTGCTCAAAAATGCCAAGTGATGAGTCATATATTACTGGATTTTAGATCATGCAATCTCCCTCCCCCTACCCCCATGACTATGGTTAACACACGG
The DNA here is from genome assembly GCA_033961575.1 of Aselliscus stoliczkanus. Lineage (NCBI taxonomy): Eukaryota > Metazoa > Chordata > Mammalia > Chiroptera > Hipposideridae > Aselliscus > Aselliscus stoliczkanus. The sequence continues at coordinate 8,342,240 of CM066735.1, read as the reverse complement.
TTGCTTAAGAAATAGCCCCACACCCACTATGGCTGGCAAAGCTGTCCAGGCGGTCATTGGCTCGAGGGCTCTCGGTGAGGGCCAGAGCATAGGAGGCTATGGCTATGGCAAAGGTTGTCTGAATGTCGGGGAGGCGTCTCTCCAAGAAGTCACGGGCTCTCTCCATGCTGGCAACCAAATTCTAGAGAGTCAGAGAGAGGGGGCTAGAGGGAAATGATCAGAGGAAAAGGGTCTGGGAGTTAGGTGAGAGGGATGTACTGAGAAGGATATGAGGGTGGGGGAGATCCCTGAATGCGGGGGGGGGGGGTATGGCACCCTGCAGATCCTGCCCTCCTCTTTGGGTCCTACCGGTATTTCCTGGCTGCACATCTCCTTCCCCTCATCCAGAGCGATCAGAACAAGAGCCGTGAGGGATATGTTTGCCTCAGAGCCTCGATAGCCACCCTGTGGATGCAGAGCCACACCCATGATCCCCTTAGCATTTTGGAGACACTTTCTTTAACCTCTCCTGCCTGACTTTGAAAGCTCCCAGGTGCTCAGCTCTGGGCTGGATGATGCTAAAAGCAGGATGGTGAGAGGGAGGGAGAGAAAGGAGGTGCCATCCTGATATCTGCCTGTGTGAGGTCTGCCTTATTAACAAGAGCTAATGGCCATGGAGGGAGCTATGTTAAGATCCCTATGCTATCTCAGAGCATTCTTGCAGCAGCTCCATTTATTGGAGTGAGGAAAACTGAGGAAACTGAGGGTCAGAGAGGCAGTCTCCCCATTATTCGTAAATGACTGACTTAGGGTTCAAACTCCTTGGTCTCCCAGCTTCTACCCTCAACTACAGTATTGAGTTGACGGTGTCTCCCCCAAAATTCATGTCCACCCATAACCTTAGAATATTATTTAATTTGGAAATAGAGTCTTTGCAGATGTAATTAGTTAAGAAGAGGTCATACTGAATTAAGATGGGCCCTATACCTAGTGTTCTTATAAGAAGTCCATACAAAGACACACAGAAGGAAAAAAACGCATGTGAAGATGGAGACAGAGATTGGAGTGATGCAGCTACACGCCAAGTAACACCAAGCATTTCCAGGAGCCACCAAGCTAGAAGAGGCAAGGAAGGATTCTTCTCTAGAGCCAGTCGAAGGCATATGGCCTTGCTGACACCTTGATTTTGGACTTCTCCCCTGCAGAACTATGAGAGCATAAATAAATTTCTGTTGTTTTAAGACACCCAGTTTGTGGTACATTGTTATAGCAGCCCTAGAAACTAATACACCCCCCCCCTTTCTTTCTTTCAACTGTGGTCAATGAAGCCTGTGAACACTTGAATCAGGTTATGTCCCTCTGCTGCTCAGAACCTTCCATGGCTCCCACCTCAGAGGAAAAGCTCAAGTCCTTCCTGCAGCCCACAAGGTCCTGCATGATCTGTTCCATCACCTCCCTGTCCTCACCTCCTCCCCCTGTTCACTCTGTTCCAGCCATATTGGTCTCCTCACTGTTCCTCAAGTTTAGTGGGCACAGTCCAGTCTCAGGGCCTTTGCACATGATGTTCCCTATGCTTGGAAGACTCTTTCCCTAGTTAGTCACATGACTTGCTCCCTTACCTCCTCCTATCTTTGTACAAAAATCACCTCCTCATGAAGCCTTTCAAAATTACACCCTCATCAACTTGATCCCTATTTTCCTGCATTTTGCTCCATGTCATTCTAACATGCCATGTCAATTATGTCTACATTGTGCTTATTGCTTGTCTGCCCCTCACTAAAATGCCAACCCCCTAAGGACAGGGGTTTTCATCTGTTTTTTTTTTTTTTTTGTCCTGGGATCCTCAGCACTTAAAGGATGGCTTGGCACATTGTAGGTACCTGATAAATGTTTGTTGGTGGAAAGAAACACAGATCTATGAGCTTGTGGAACCTGTGTTTGTAACCCCTCTCTGTATCACCTTCCTGTACAGTGTCAGTCTCTCACGCACACTGTCCTCTTGATTCCTCAAGTCTTCCTTTTCTTTGAGGATGAAATCTGTCTTTGCTGCATTCATTCATTCCTCTAGAGTTTTATTCAGTGAACATTTGCCAACTACAATGAGCTAAACTTGCTTCCCTCCCTGGAAGGATTCACAGTGTAGAAAAAGCAAACCCTGAAGAAAGTATTTCAAGTCCTCACTGAGGTCTCCAAGGCTCTGTAGTCTTTAGGATCTGACATATTTCCTCCCTCTCTCCTCCATCTTTGGGCTCTGGCGACACTGGTCTCTTTCCTTTCCCCTCAAACATGATAGAGCCTCAGGCCCTTTGCACATGCTGTTCCCTTTGCCTGGAGCTCTCTTCCCATTCTTACCTCACCAACTCCTATTCCTCGTCAAGTTGCTGCTTTATTGTCACTTCCTTTTGCAGGCTTCCCCTGACACTTCTAGGGCCAGGCATGACCCCTTTTACTCTTTCCTGGTATTTATCTCCCACAGAACATGGCCAATTGTGATTTAAACAATCACTATCTCTAATTATTTGGTGAACTTCTGCCTTCCCCCACCCCCAGCTTGAGTTCTACAAAGTAGGGACTGTAAATTTCTTTTTTACCTCTGTATCTCTGCTCTGCCTAGCACAAGGCCTGATATACAGCAGTTGTCGGACAAATGTTTGTTGAGTGACTAAACGAATGTGATAGATGAAATGATAGAGACAGACACAGAGCTGGTATTCAGGGGAGACTTCATGGAAGAGATGGTGTCTGAGCTAAATCTAAAGAGAAAACATAATTTGGCTGGGTGAAGCAAAAAAAGGGATGGGGTGTAGGTATTCCACGCAGAGAGCAGCATGAGCAAAGACACGGAGGTGAGTTGGGGGCACCTATGAGCAGGGAGTAGAGAAGAATGAGGCTTGGGTGGAGATACAAAAGAGAGGGATATAATAGAGATGCTGTAGCCAATTGTGAGCCACAGAAGGTGTTTGAGCATGAGAGATTTCCCAGACTGTTTGAAAGTTGTTTTTGGAGCCTGGCATGTTGGCTGGGGATGGGGAAGACTCAGGCCCAGTGAGGAGAGATAGGATGCATGACTGCTTGAGGTGAGAGTGAGGAAGAAATGGGGCTCCAGATGTACCCAGCCTCCCTCACACTATAACAGAATGCAGCATGGTCCAAAGCACAAGAAAGTGGAGCTAGGCCCTGGGTCTTGGCTGTTTCCTTTTCTCATTCTACCTGAGAACAGGGCAGGGGCCTGAAATCCTCCTAACACTGTACAGAGGCCTGAGTTTTGTTTGAAAGCCCAATCAGAGGCTGTGGACACCTGCATGGATGTCATGATCACAGGCCCCTTCTCCAAGAAGTGCCCGTCCTCTGCCTGTCTCTCTGCGATGATCCACTGGGCAATGGCACAGAGAGAGTGCAGGTCGATCACACTGATGGTCATGGTAGAGTAAGCCAGAGTGAAAACTCGGAACACGTAGCTTGTGAGCCTGTTGGAAGGGCAACGCAGTAGGTGATTACTGGGAATGGCAGCCAAGATAGGGGCGTCTACACTCTGCAGACATCTACTGTAGGCCACATTGCTCCAGACTGACACCTCGTTTGAGTGGAATGCTGCTGGCCTGCAGGCTGCCTACCCCAAGACCCTGCGGCATGGATGCTCTTGGGGTCATCAAGCCCCATGCTGGCCCTTGGGCTTCCTCCAGGCCAGTGTCCTTGTCCTTACCAGGTGCTTCCTGGCTTCCCCTTGTGGATATGGTAGGTGCCATCTGCACTCCGATGGGTCAGCATCCGGGTGTATCCTGGGGAAACAGGTGGAGGAGGTCTTGCAGGGAGAACTGATGTTGGGGTGCAGCTGGGGGGTCAGGATGTGAATGTGACTTGGAAGTGTGTCCCATGTACACACAACATGGAGGAGGGGACTTGTTCAAGTGTATAAAGAGGGAGCTGCAGGGGCTAGGTGTAAATGAAGGTCACAGCCAGGTATGACCGTGGGAGCCAGTGCACAGTTGTATCTGGGAGGAACATGGGAAACCACCCCATCTGGGGAAGTGCAAGACTGGGAGGAACTGCCACTCAGCTCAGGGAAAATGCAACCCAGGAAAGTGGGTACCCTGAGGGGTCACTACCTAGGCATTTTCTTTGGGGTCTTTTTTGGCTGCAAACTAGGGTGTCAGTGTGTCTGTGTAGCCTCGAGGAGGTTACTCCTGGGTGTAGTCTGGGGGACAGCTCTCAGGTATATTCTGAACATTGATAGTTGAGTGTTATTTGAAGGTTACCTGGAGGTTTAATATTCGGGTGTAACATCGGGGGTAACAGTGTCTGGGTCTACCTGGGGATTACTGTTGAGAGCACCTAGATGAACAGCTGGTGTCTGGGAGCAATCAGGAAGAGGGGGCCAGTGTCCAAATTAACTTGAGGATCTCTGTCTGGGTGTAACCAGAGGTGTTCATCTTTGGTTGTTCCATGGAGGTTTGGATGTAAGGGGAGATGTTCAGGTGTAACCGAGAGGGAGGCTACCACCTGGGATTATTCTGGAGTTTTCTGTTTGGAGGTTCCCTGGGGGTGACCCAGGATTTGGCATGACTGGGTGTAACCTGGGACAGTGTCTGAATATAACATAACCTGGGGGATTGCTTCTTTGTGGGGGCATTGCTTCTTTGGGGTAAACCAGGGTGTCTCTTGAGAGGCTGTAGACTGGGAGGGGGCTCCATGTGAAGGAGTAACCTGGGGAATCACTGTTTGGGGTCACCTGGAGTACTTGGTATCATGTTATCAACTAGAAGAGGACTAATCAAAGGGTCACCTTGAGATGACTATTTGGGGGTCACTGTTTGGGGGATTACATGGGAGTTAGTATCAGGTCATCTGAGAGCTTTGGCTTTCTTGTCTGGGAGGGTCCTCCCTCCCAGGGGAGGCCTCCGTTAACCCTGGGGGTGCCCCAGACACCTTCTCCAAGGTCCCGGGGGGGACTGGCACTCACCACTGACAATATTCTGCATCACCTTGTCCCTGTGCTCCACCCCCACCTTGCCCCACTGGCCCGTGGAGTCCAAATAGCGGGTTAGGATGATTGCCGGTGTCAGGCTGCTCAGTGTCTGCTCAGGACAGCCGGTTGGGAGCCTCAGCAGCTCATATGTTTCTCTGGGTGTCAGGCTGCCCAGGATTGTCTCACCAAGGATGTCACCTGTCAAGTGGACAGGGTCACCTTGGGAATGGCCTAAGCCACCGTAGCCTCTTGATCACCCCACATGGGCACGCCCAGCCCCTCCTGCCGCTGTGCCCAGGCAGGCCCTGGAGAAGCCAGCTCCCACTTCTCCCTCCCTGTCCCCAGGAGCCAGTTCTGCCCTGAGCACCTTGGATGCTGATAAACACTTCTGCCTCTGTATCAGGCGCCTTGTTCCAAATGTCCTGTCTTTGCAACAGCTCCACCTGGGTCTGACCTGATCAGGCACAACCTTCTGTGATAAGCAGGTCTGGGGCTGGGGAGGTCAGAGGGCGCAGAGCCTGCGAGGAGGTCAGACTGCCCACCTGGCTGGACCCCCTCATTTTATCCCCTTCCTCTGACTTGGCATGTCTCTAGAAATCCCACATGCCCCCTTTAGACCCCACAAACCTTGGGGGTTCAGGACGATGCTATGGAATAGTTGTTCTTTCAGCCCCCTTGCCTGTGAGATGCAATGAGGAAGCAAGTTAAAAACAACAAAACAACAATAGTGATAATGACAATTACAATGACACTAAGAGGAAGCATTACTTAGGTAGTAAGATCACAGACTCTGGAGCCCTAATATATCTGGGTTCAGATCTCAGCTCTCCTGCTTCCTATCTGTGTAACCTTGGACAAATTACTTAACTTCTCTGTGCCTCACTTTTCTCACCTGTAAAAAGAATAATAGTGGGCTGGCCGAGTGGTGCGGTGGTTAAGTGCTGGCTTGGGAAGCCAACGGCCCTGCTTCGGGTCCCACATATGAGGGCCAGTGACACTGCCCTCAAAAAAAAAAAAAAAAAAAGGACCGGCCGAGTGGCGCGGTGGTTGGGTGCTGGCTTGGGAGGCCAGAGGCCCCGGTTCGGGTCCCGCATGTGAGGGCCAATGACACTGCCCTAAAAAAAAAAAAGCACACACAATAAACTATATAACAGCACTTAAAAAAAAAAAAAAAAAGGATAATAGTTTCTACCTCCTAAGGTGTTCTGAGGGCTCCATGAGTTAATATTTTTAAAGCGTTATAAGACCTAAACATGTATTTGTTAAGAAAATAAAGTATTATTGATGGGTCACACACAGTTGTGTGCAATTTTCACAGCTGTCTGGTTATTTGTGGGTACGATGATTATCCCCACTCTGCAAATGAGAAAATGGAGGCTCAGAGAAGTGAAGTGAGTTGCCCAAGGTCACACAGCAGAGACAAGATTTGAATCCAGGCCTGACTCCAAAGTTGCAAAGTGGGAGCTCTGTGATTGAACTTTCAAATCTATTCTCTCACTTTGCTTCCATCTGGGAGGCCTGCTTTTTGATCCTGGGCCCACCTGACTCCTCTGATCACACAGCCTGGGGCCCAGGGGAAGCCCTACTGTCTGCACTGGCAGCAAGGCATGGGGGAGTCCATTACCTGGACCAGTAGTGTCTTCTTCACGTGATCCTGCACCCCGTAGCCCACGACCTTGACCTCCACATCCACTTTGCCTATCTCAAGTGGGAGAAGCACAAAGGGCACCATCTTGGAGGAGGTGGGGGGCACGACCACCACCTGGCGTGACGGGGCTCCTGGCTTTGATGCGCTGCACAGCGGCTCTTTGTAGGGGAACTCCACGCGGACCTGGGGCAGGGTGAGCAGGTGGGGAGTCCTGAAGCATGGGGTGGCCCAGGACCCTAGAATCGCAGGGTCCCAGCCCTGAAAACCCTCAGCAGGCAATAGCATAGCATAGACACTGCTTGGGTTCAAACCCCCTCTGTCACTTACATGCTGTGTGGTCTCAGGAAAGCCCTTTAACCTCTCTATGCCTGAGTTTCCTCATTTCTACAGAACAATAATAGCACCCATCTGCTGAGCTTATTGAGAGGTTTAAAGAAGAAAATACCTTAGAAGTTTTTCAAAAGGAGCACCTTTTTGCTGGCCCTTTTGAATAATGACACACTCCATCCCCTTTATAAAGCACACTGATAGGTGTTTTGCCAGGAAAGGGAGGGCTGGAGGCTTCACCTTGATCTGGCGGTTTCTGAAATTGTACAGCACAGCTTGGATCTGGACTTGCTCATTCCTGACCACAGAGAAGGGCAGCTTAAGATCCACAAAGAACGATTTCCTAACTGTCAGCTCAAAGGGGTCTGAGACACAGAGACCTAGAACCAGGAGACCATGTTGGAGTTAAGCAGGGCCCACTGTCCTGGGGCTAGATGTTTTCCTGTCTTCTCAGCATTGGGCTTGTGGAATTCACCTCGTCCAGCCTTGAGACTGATGGCCACAAGCTGCCACGTGGTCATGGAATCTGGCAGGTTCTCAAGCATGTTGTGGTGCGAGATGCTCCTGGAAGAGGCAGCGCAGGGCAGGGATGTCTGTGAGGTGGTGCTGCCTGGACAGAGCTGCCCAGGGGCTATGATCACTTTGGAGGGGTCAGTGGGTCACCCCATAAGAGGCAGTATCACGAGAGGGTCATTATTTTGGGGGAGCTGAGATCTGTATTCCCATCCAGTGGGACTATGCTAAAAGCTCAGTGTCACCACTGAGGGCATTGTTTGTGATGGATGTCCACTGAGGCGTGGAAGGGCCAGGGACCAGACGCTGGCATGGGTGGTGGTGGTCCTACCCCGATTCACTTTTTGGCAGAGTAAATTTCTTCCAGAGCCAACTTTCAGGGAACAAGGTCCGGACAGGCATGTCCTCCGGAAAGATGTCTTCAAAGTCCTCGTCTTCATCCGCTGCAGTGAGGGGGTGTGGGGCGGGGTCTCCTTTGCATCTCTCACTTGGCTGGCTCAGCAGCCTCCTCAGGGGGCTCCTCCCACTTCAATCCCCTGTGGCCCGTATCACCCCATAACCTGTCTCATGGCTCCCTTCCCAATCCCTCAACCCTCCAATCCCATGCTTCCTGCCGTGGTCCCCTCACTTGTTCCCAGAAGCAGCTGCTCTTCCCGGGCCTCCCGAGTCAGGGCCTCAGACAGATGGCAGCAGTTCAGGAAAGCAGCGACACAAGCTTGCCCATAGCGGACATGCTGGGTCCTCTCCTCACACGACAGCCCCACTGGGTTCTCCCGAAGTCCAGCCTCACAGCATTTTCGCTCCAGCTCTGTCTTGAACTTGCTCACTGTGGGCCAAAGTTAGAGAGATGGGGAGGGACTGGGCAGGACCTGAGGAAGCTCGGAGCCAACCACCTCAATACTATGTATACTTGGCCTCTATTTAGCCATAACTCTGGCAGATGCTGGTCCTAGCACTTTGCCTGTATCTTCCTTCTGAAACCTCACATTGGACCCATGTGGTGAGTTCTGATAAAGAAGCTAAACAACAGAGAGGCTGTCTATTCACTGGCCCAGGGTCACACAGCTTACAAGTGGCAGAGCTGGGACCAGAATCCATGTTAACGTTTTACATGTTAATCTTTTGACCCCAAAATCACATGCTCTTACCTTCTTCTGTGTAAGCTTGTGTTTGCTGTTCAAGACATAGACAGCCTTGTCCACAGTCCACAGCCGTGGCCTCTGCATCACCTATCACCTTCACATCTACTTGGCTGTTGGGCTCCAAAGACTATAGCTTCTCCTTCCCTCACTGCCCTCCTCATTCTCCTTTTTTTCTTTTTTTTTGAGGGCAGTGTCACTGGCCCTCATATGTGGGACTGAACCAGGGCCGCTGGCTTCCCAAGTCAGCGCTTAACCACCACGCCACTCGGCCGGCCCTATTTTTTTTTTTTTTTAAGGCAGTGTTACTGGCCCTCATATGTGGGACAAACCAGTGTCGCTGGCTTCCCAAGCCAGCTCTTAACCACCGCACCACTCAGCCAGCCCTCATTATGTATTTTTAAGAAATGAAAATATAGATCTTGCTGCAAAGCATGATGTCAAATTGAATGCTTCTAAATTAGTAAACTGAAGGAATGCACTTAAAGATAAAATTATAGCAATTTAAAAACCTTATTGTCCACCATACAACAAAGTTGGAACATCTATAGTTAAATAATGTAACTGATCATTACCATAAACAAAACATAGTTCATATTATAAACTTCCCCAAGAAGGTTAGCATGATTTTTTTTTTTTATTTTAGAGGGCCGTGTCACTGGCCTTCATATGTGGGATCCAAACCGGGGCCACTGGTGTCCCAAGCCAGCTCTTAACCACCGTGCCACTCGGCCGGCCCAGCATGACTTTTTGTATTGTAATTAGTTAGGGCTTTACCTCGATTTTTATTAGATTTTATTTATTTTTCCCTTTATTTAGATCCACCACATCATTAGTGATGCTCAAAGATACTGAAAAATCTAATATTCGTAGAAAGCACGCTTCTAACACCACACTCTCATCCTCTTAGAACTCCAGGACCAGAGCTAGATGTTATCCACTGGCACTCAGTACCCATTTCTCCTTTTGTTTACATTCCTTCCAGTACCACAGAACCCTGACATGTAAAAATTACATTTCCCAGACTCTCTTCCTGCCAGAGTTCTGGATGCAATTAGATTCTCCCCTCAAGACTCTCTTGTTAAGATTTGGAAGGTGGAAGAGAAACAGAGACCATTTTCCCTGCAGCAGTCTAATCTGATGTGTGAACCCCAGTCTATGTGTGGGTTTTTTTTAAATTAGTTTCAGGTATACAAAACAGCATAAGGAATATAGTCAATAATATTGTAATAACTATGTACAGTGTCAGATGGGTAATAGACTCTATGTGTGCTTTTTTAATGGGAAATATTCTATTTTTCACTATATACCCACTAGCTTCATAAGGGATATTGGCAGCAGTTTCCTGAGATTTCATGCATTGCAAGGACTGCAGTGGGGTGATACTGAGTCCCACCAAGCAGCCTTCCAACTTCCACTCCTATAGCCTGCCAAATGATTTTGAAAGCACCAAACTCCTATAATTAAATCCCTCTTACCCTGCTTGAAATACCTAAAGGGACTTCAGTTTTCTGTCCCAAGCCCTGATGAATACAGTAGGTAAGGGACCCAAGAGGGGTAGGTACATCCAGCTTTAGCTCTGACCTGCATTCCTCTTGGTCTCCAGTCTCTTCAGGGAGCGGCGGCGGCGGCTGGGAGGGGGGCTCTGAGGACAGTGCCAGTCTAACGGTCAGAGGGAAGAATAAGGACAATTGTCAAGGTCATTATAAATATCTTTGATGATATTTATTGGGTGCTTACTTTATGCCCAGTGCTTTATATGCATCACCTCATTTTTATTCCACAGGTTCCTCATATTCAAAAGTTACCACTTAAAAGCTATGAGGTCTTCAGCAAGTCACTTAACCTCTCTGGGTATTACTTTCCTCAGCTATATAAAATGAGTATAATCATAGTTCTACCAGTGACATCATGCATATAGAAGTACTTAGCACCGGGTCCATCTTGCAGTAAATAGAAACTGTTATTAATATCACTATTTATAGCTGAAAGTTTTCCCCAATATCCAATCACCTCCCCTCACCTGTGGCAGCTAAATACCCATCTTTATATAGCACTCAGAATGAAGACTACATTCCCCAGCTTCCCTTGCACATAGAAGGGTCATGTGACTGTGTTATGGCCAATGACATGTGAAAGAAATGTCTTCTCTTTCCCTTCTATCCTTCATCCTGATGCCTGGAATGAGGTCCTGAGGAGGTGCCATCTTGGAACAAACTCTAAGGAGTCTGAGTCCCAGAATGATCTTCGGACTGTTACTAAGAGAGAAATAAACTTTTATCTTATTTAAGGTACTGTTAATTTGTATCTCTGATATACATGACCAAACCTGTATCTTAACTAACACACAGTGAGTTACTTGTATTATTATCCCCATTTTATGGACAGAGAAATTGAGACTCAGGGAGGAAATGTGACTGGCCCATGGTAAGTGCCAGGGTCCTAGGTTTTAGTTCATCTGTTTGATGCCATTGTTCTTAAACATTAGATGGCATTGCCTCTATCCTTGACTACCACCTGCCCCCCTTCCATCTCCTCCTTGTACCTGAGCTTGCCAGGGTGTCCATCCCTGTGCTCATCTTCATATCCAATCCTGCATCCTTGAACACAGCAAGTCTGTCTTTCCCACTGCCCGCTGTGCAGCCAATGTCGTGCTCCTCCACCACATCCCAGACCTGGGGGTCAAAAGAGAAACCTGGATTTGGAGCCTAAATGGCCCCATCCAGGAAAGGTGCAATAGTGTACTGTTACTGCTGGCTCCCATTTATTGAGCCCTTACGACCAGCCAATCTCTATGCTGTGCACTAGCTCTTTGAATCTTTGCCACTATTAATGTTGCCCATTTTACAGTTGAAGAAGGTGAAGCTTCAGCTAGAATGTCCAGGCAACCTTTTGACCCCAAACCCACGTGCTCTTACCTTTTTCTGTGTAAGCTTGTGTTTGCTGTTCAAGACATAGACAGCCTTGTCCACAGCCACCAGCCCCACCGTGGCCTCTGCATCACCTGTCACCTTCAGTTCCACCTGGCTGTTGGGCTCCAAAGAATCGAAAGGTTCATTCTTTAAGCCAACCTTCAGCTGAGCTAGGAAAAAGAGAGATGTCAGAAAAAAGGGCTAATAGGCTACCATGGGGCTTCCCAAAGTCCACTTTCAGGTTCATGTTACCTACATTTCTAATGGAGCATTAGAGAACTCCACCAGGCCAATCCCAACTCCACACATTTACTTGCATTTTCTCTACCCCCAGGTTGAGCTTTTAAGGCCACATTGCTTCCTCTTACACTCACCTGTCCCTAGACTGGGAGCCCTGGAAATTGAACAGACCCTCTCCCAAACTTTATCGTGGCGATGTAGAACTTGAAGGAATTTAGCTCACCGTCCCCATGCATTTGTCATTCACATCGATCCAAATGGAATCGGCCACCAGTTCAGGGTCCTGGCCTGTTCCCCTGGGCAGTAAATAAAAGGCTAGGATGCGGAAAGAAGGCAGCATCTCTGAAGTCACATCAATGATGGTTGACGTGTAGACACCCCCTTGACTTTTTAACTGATGTTTGGCATACACGATCTGACCCTTACTCAGGACCTTAGAGACAAGGGAGGTCAAGGATGAGAAAGTTAGGATCAGCCTACAAAGGGAGTCCAGAATCCATTTGCTTCACCCCCTTGGCCTGAGCTCACCCCAGAAGGTTCCCACTTTCACACCATTGTTCATAGTTTCTCCAACCCAGCTAACTAAGATTGTTCCAGAGAAGGAATTCCTTGACTCAAGTCCTAGTCCTAGTCTCTCACCAGGATGGTGAAGTGAGTGATCTTCTCCTTGGTTTCAGGGTTCTGATGCCTTGTGTTAAGGCTCAGTTGGATGTTGCTGCCAACTTCTGTGCCTAAAGTCTTCACTTCAATGTGCAGGAAGTTCCCTGACCCATCCTGAGTTGAGTAAGGCCAAGCCGTCATCTTGGCTGATGCCTGCTCCTCTGGTTGGAGAGCCTCATCAGTTTTCACCTGGGGAGAGTGAAGGGCAAGTAACTCCCAACCCTTTCAGCTCACACAACCCCATCATCTCTGCCCTGTCAGGTTGGTACCAGGATAGGAAGCTGCTCCAGATTTGCATCTGTGTTGATGGTCAGAGTGGCCACCCCATCGGGGGAAGTGTACACTTTGTTGTCTTGGCAGTTGACAAAGACTTTGGAGGCTGGGGACCCATCAGGATTTGAGACAAAGACCTGTGGTGAAATGTGAGGTGAGATGAAGGACAGGCCTGGGAGTAGCCTGGCATGAAAAGTGAGAACTGGGAATGCAATCTGAATAGAACTGCCTTGTACAGCTGTGCAAGTTGTATACTGGACAACACCAGGGACACCATTCATAATAGAGTCCTCTAGAGTTTTGCAGTGCACAACCATATGTGGTGTGCTCAAAGGATGGGGATAGGATGGAATTGGGGGTGGAGAAGGTAGGTGGAGACATGGAGGCTTGGGGAAAACTCAGAATAGAATTGGTACTAAAGGATGGTTCTAGCTTTCCTAATGCCCATCAAATATCTCAAAGTCAAATGAATGTGAGAAAACAGCATGCTTGTTTGTACCACATTCTAGTCTGACTGTGACTCCTAAGCCCCCATAGAGATATTTTGGGCCGGCCGAGTGGTGCGGTGGTTAAGCGCTGGCTTGGGAAGCCAGCGGCCCCGGTTTGGGTCCCACATATGAGGGCCAGTGACACTGCCCTCAAAAAAAAAAAAAAAAAAAAAAAAAAAGGAAAAGAAAAAAGAGAGAGATATTCTGGAGCCATCAATGTGCTTTGGGGAGACATGGGTTAAGACTTGAGGGAACCTTGGGATTGGTCTGAGGGGCATGATAGACTCAACTCTCAGAAAGACTTATCGGGAGCAGATGAGTCCCATATGGGTTTTTATTTCCTGGGTTTTTTTTGGGGGGTGGGAGCCCTGAATCCCTAGGTGGAATGAACCCAAACACTGACCCTAAAATGGAAGGGCATCCCTGGTTTGAAATACTGGGGTGTCCTGATGAACTTGATGTTGTATGGGCTCTGGACGATCTTCACCCCCGAGGTCTCGGCCTGGACCCTCTCACCCCCTGTAGAAACAGTAGGTTTGCAGAGGAGGAATGGGGGCTGGATGGGTATGGGAAGCCCATCTTGGTGAAGATAGGGAAAGACAGTAATACAATTTCAGCTCCTGCCAGCCCTGCGGATGTTTTCCCATTTCTCTGATGAGGAAACTGAGGCAGGAGGTGGCCCAAGGTTACATGAACAGAATGTATGGGCTGGGAAAGAACACAGTGTCCTGACCTCAACCAGGGGCTTGGGTAAAGGTGGCACCTGAGGAGAACACGGTGACATTGACAAAGATTGAGGCCCCAATGAAGTCTTCTTCTGAGCCTTGGAATGCGGCCATCAGTGTGTCCTTCTGAAGGGAAACATGACCCTTGCCTGTAGAGATCTGCACTCGGGACAAGAGAAAGGAAAGGGTATGGTTTCTTGGGGAAGTAGAAGAGGGTTGGGGGAGGGGAGGCGGGGAGTGGCCCAGACTTGGTCACCTCCACCCTCTGCAGGGAGCTTTGAATGGGTATCCGGCGGGAATCCAGCTTCACTCCAAAGATGGCCAGGGCATGTCCGTCCACTGGCTTGTTGAATACATACCTGGAGGATAAAGGATTATTCTACTGGCTCTGAAGCACCCACACAACCTTATGTGGCTGTAGTGATGGCCTGTATGATCTCATGGGACTGCAACAGTGGCTGGGAAACTTTGGGAGGGGCAAAGGTGGCCCCTAGAAACATAGATGATTTCATTGTTGACCCACAAAATCCTGGGAAGTGATAAATATATCGCATAAAGCCTTGTTGGGTTGTAGGTGTGGCTTATGCAACCTCATGAGATGATAATGGTAGCTTGTATGACAACCATATGGAGCCACATAAAAGTCTGGACAACCCACGGGGTGGCAGGGTGGCCTGTGCAGCCTTATCAGGTGGCCTGTACAGCATCATATAGCTGCAGGAATGATCTGTATAATGTTAAGAGGTGACAGACATGGTCCTTACAACCTTAGGTAGACAACATGACCTGTACAACCTCATAGAGCTGTGGAGATGGTCTGTAAATCCCATAAGGCAGCAAATGTAGTATTTTCAATTCCATAGAACTGCAAAGATGGTCTGGATAACCTCACAAGATGCCAAAGGTGCCTGTGCAGCCTTGCGGACCTTCAGAAATGGTACAAGCCATGAGATGTGGCACAATTCTATTAGGTAAACAAGGTGGCTTGTACAACCCCAGAAACCTGAAAGGATGGTCTGCACAACCTCACAGGTGGCAGACGTGGTCTGTATAACCTCACGGGACAATGAAGTGGCCAAGAGTATCTGATGGGTGGCAGAGAGTGCTTCTATTATACCCTAAGAGATACAGAAGTGCCCCCCTTCTCTCTACCCTTCAGCTTCTTGGTGTCTTTTGTCCTCTGGTCAGGCTGGGGGTATGGCGACTCACCAAGCCTGGATGTCCACACCCAGAGCTTCATTGCTGAGGTAGAAGAAAGTCTTGTTTGGGCTCAGCCGGACCTCAAATGATGGGAGCACTAGGTGGAGAAAAGGCAGTGGATACCTTCAGCATTTCACTGTTCTCCCTCATCCTCTCACTGTCCTGCTTCTTCATTGGTGACTCTGGCAAAACCCAAAGGCTGGGACACACAGTCCTGTTCACCAGTACTCAGCTGGGGCCCTGGCACACAAGAGGTGTGCCATGACATCTCCTTTTCATTTTCAGCCAAGTTTCTGGCGTGTTCCTCCTCACCCGCCCTGCCACACCCTGCTCACCATACTCCTTCACGTCAAAGGCTGCCTTGAATTTCTGCTTGGCTGCACTATGGTAACTGGCTTCGATGCTCCAGGTCCCAAGACTGGGGCACAGAAAGTTAGGAGAGATGGAGACTGAAGAGACCCTCCCTCCCTTGGTCCCCAGGGTTCCCAGCAGGGCACCTGATGAGCTCTGGGAGTTGGAAGGAGTTGGCGAAGAAACCTCCCTTGGCCAACAGATCCTGGCTGATCACAGTGATCCCTTCCGGGTTCTGTGGGGACAGTGCGTGGGTGGTTCATACCCACAGCCCTCAGCACATGCTATAACCCCAGTGTCCAGGATCCACCCTCCCATCAGGAGAAGCCACCTTGATGTCCAGAGTAAATGTCCTGGTCACAGGATCCATCTTATGGTTCACAGTGAACACCCGGTATTGAACTAGGGGAGGAGGAGGGAAGACTCAGCGTTGGATAGAGTTTGGAGGGGAGGTGTAGTCATTGGTCTTGGGCAGTGGGGAGACCTTAGAAGGTGAAACATGTCAGGCATTTGGGAGAGGCTGGAGGTGAGAATCAGTGCCAGCCCCAGGCCAAGTGCCCAGAGGCTATACCCATGTGCTCAGGAGTATAGATGGTCTTGTCTGTCTGGATGAAGATATAGCCCGCATGGGGAGCCACCAGCACCATCTTCTCCATGAACGAGGAGGTCGAGGTGGGTGTCCAGGCTGCCCGGATGATGATGTACTGCTGCCCCGGTTGTGAGGAGGATACCAGGCTTTCGGGAATCTGGGGAGAGATGCCCACACTCCTCAGGGCCCGCTGGGGTCTCCATCCCTGAGGGTAAAGCCCTGGGCCGGATCTTGGGAGAAGCAATTGAGCGGCGGCCCTCAGGCTCTGCCTTTGGGAGTGAGGTTGCCGTGTGCGACTGCTCAAGGACATTCGGCCAAGGCTGGGATGCAATGCAGGCCATTCTCAGTTTCCCAAGCCACCAGCAGAGGAGGCCGTTTATTGATTCGCACAGAGGAATCATATGGGATAAGCACAACCCTTCTCGGAGCCCAGACTTAGGGGACTTTTGATTTCTAAATGGACAGGACGGTAAGAGGAGCAGTAAATCTAGCCAAGCCCTGCGTCTATTCCTGTGTCTCTTGTGGGAAGTCCCTCTGCCGTCTGTCCCTCTCCAGCCTTGCTGGTGGCCCAGAGCCTCCCAGAGCCACCCATCCTGGCCTGTCACCTACCACCACAGATGCCTGGTTCATAAAGTGGTTTTCTTTTGAGAGAATGAGCTGGCTCCTAGCCACCACCGTCTTCTTCAAGGGAAAGTCCCACACAGTGAGGTTCACTTTGAGGGTACTGATGAGGGCCTGCTCGGAGTCTGAGTGAGCCTGTACATGGATGGTCTCAGGGCTGCCAATGCGCAGGACTCTGGGGGTTACCAGGATGTACCTGCCAATAGATAAACACAGAGGCACATGGGGACTCTAGTAGAGGAGGCAACAGCAGAGACACCTGGGGCCCTGTGCAGGGAGTCATCAAAACCACAGATATGCAGGCAGCTGGCTAAGTCCCTTCAGTTTCCCAGACTCACAATGGCTCAGCATGGGTCAGGTGGATCCCCAAAAGAAGCAGAATCAAGCCCAGAGGCCAGGGCATGTCCATGGTGGTGGGAGGATGATGCAAGGCTACTGGCCACAGATGTCTGTCTTCTTGTCCTCCGCAGCTCTGGTCTGTGTTTGCCTTGGCTTGTCCTGGCTGAGTTAATATCTAAACGGATGTGGGGAGGGAATCTCCATAAACCCAATGGGGATAGAGGGGGCTGTTCCTCCCTTCTCAACCAAGTCCCCCATTGGGAGGCTGGGGACAGTTGCATTGTGAAGGGTCCCAACTCCCCTTTTGGGGGCCAGAGTGGTAGAGGGGTTGTCCTTTCCATGAACCATGGAGCCCTAACCTGAAGCCCTCCCCCTACCCAGCAAGGAGCCTAGGACATGTGGATTGGAGCACTGGACTTTGGGATTGGCGGGGGTTGACTGGATGGGGCTGGAGGAAACAGGATTGTCCCCACCTCTGTCCTTGTGAAATTGGCGAGGTTTCTGGTGGAGTTGCTCAAACAGGAGCTGCTCAAACGGTGCAGGCATTGTGTGTTTATTTCCTAATCACCAGCCTGAGCAGCCTAATGGCATGTAGCCGGCTGGCCCTAGGATTACCATGATGGAACCTTCTGAGAAATGTGCAGGTTGGAGCCTCTTGCTCTTGATCTTTCTGTAACCAGCATGCACTGCTCAGTTTTCTCCTTCCTTGAAGAAGACAGTTACGCTTGGTAAACCACGACCATTGTCCATTGTGCCTAAATCATGCCAAGCTCTCTGGGCTCCTTTTCCAGAAAGCAAATTACACATATTAAACCGGGGACGAAAACACATAATGTTTACAGCATTCCTTGAAGAAAGCTTTCTCTGTCCTGGAATAATTCTCACTGGCTGTTTAATGTGCCTATTAAAGATGTTGAGACGTCTGCCTCTTAGAAGCAGGCGGGGTTGCAGACAAGTTTGCCTGGTTTTCCTTTTTTGGTGAAGTCAATACCACTAGCGTGGGGAGTCTTGCCTATTGGAGGGCTCCAGTTCTCCCAAAGCAATGATAATATGCATTTGTCCAACAATGATTTATTAGGTATTTACCAGGTGTCCAGCCCTATTTAGCATATGGGGATGCAGGAGTGATCACAAAACAAAATGCTTGCTTCTGTGGAATGTACATTGACTGAAAACTTAGTTACTAAGGGTCTAAGGTGTACTTTCTCCTTAAACCTCACCGCATCCCCTGAGTTGGGTTCAATGTGTGCCCGCTTTCCTGACCATCTTTGTAGAGCGCTGAAAAACCTAGTGTGTTAGAAACAAAGAGGGCACGTGGAATCTAGTCATTTATTCCTCAGGCATTTATTAAGTACCTACTATGTGCCAGATGCTGTTCTACATGCTCTGTACATACTCACAGGAGTCTCACAGCCACATTGAAGTAAGAAATTAGCACCCACTGTACAGATGAGGAAACTGAGGCCTGAGGAGGGGAGGACACTTGCCCCATGTCAGGCAGGTGAGCTGTGAGGACAGGCAATGCTCTTAAATCTATGGTAAACAATCTCTTATGAAGCAAAGAATCAACAGAATCAAATTAAGGCCTGGATTGGAAAGCAGGTGAGACCTACTTTAGAAGGTTCTAGAACATTGGTGTTCATGTGGGGTGGCGTGTTCCACTGCTGTCCCAGGCTCTCAGGGAACCTCCACCAGTTCTGGTCAGCTCTCCTTAGGTGGGAGTGAGTCCTTCCCTTCACACATTCCCGCATAGGGTGTCCATGCACCCCCGCACACCCCGTCCTGTGGTCTCCCAGATGTCCAGGACAGGGGTTTGTCCAAAGGCAAGGGGCAGCAGGGGGCCTCTCCTCAGTCCCTCCACCTTTGTCTCTAGGCTAGGCACCTTCCAGCAGTACTAGTGTCTGTCTTTTGAGTGGGAATCCTTACCAGGCAGGCTGTGTCTGAGCCTTTTTGAAGGCTGCTGAAGCCTGCTACTCCCTTGAGTTTCTGTTTGACTTGGGGGATGGTCCTGGGAAGGGAAAAACTGCCTTTGGGTGCCAATGAGCAGCAGAAGAGGTGGGAAACACTTCAAAAGAAAATAGGGGATGGAGCATGGGGTGGTGGTGGAGGGTGTCTTTTGGGATATAGCCTTGCTGTCCGATGAACAAATGGATGGAGGCAAAAGCGGGTGTTGGGTGAATGAGTGATAGCAGGAACTCACATCTCACACATCTGTTCCCTCTACCCCACCCCAATCCCAGGTTTCCCAAAAGAAGAATGATAAGCATTTTTTTCAATTACTGTGTATTGGGCCTCTGCTGAGTACCTGGTCTTGTTGTAGGAGCTGGGAACACAGCAATAAGCAGGACAGAAACCCTTGCCCTTGTGGAGTGAATATTTACTGTAGCCACGTCTACCTGGACTCTCTCTTTTGATCCTCTCAGCAATTTCATAACCCAAGGACCCACTTTGCAAATGAAAAAACTGAGGCAGTAGGTAAAGTGTCCTGTCCCAAAGTTTGCAGTGAGGAAACTGAAGTACAGGGAGGCTAAATGACTTTCCCAGGGTCACAGCAGTTAAGTGATGGAGCTAAGCTCCTGAACACGGCTTTAACAGGGAATGGGAGGAGGGCAGGAGGTGGGGTGAGCAGCCGTGGGCTCCGCTCCAGCCATTAATAGTCAAGTCTAGCCACGAGAGGGTGCCAGCGAGTCTCCCGCCAGACGCGGAGTAGCGCTCGGCCTCCTGCAGGAATGCTGGTGGCGGAGGGCGGGGACGTTGGCTGCATGCCCCGAGCATCTGCTGCTGCTGCTGCTGCTCAGATTCCGCCCGCTTTCCTTTTTCTGGAACACCGGGTTTGCAGCCAGGAGGCCAGGACGGGAGGAGCGGCCTTACTGAGAGGTGTGGTTTCTGTTTTCTCCCCCCCGCCCTCGTCCCCCCCCCACCAGGGCTTCCAGTGGCGGCTTCACTGTTAAAGGCCGGGTTGGACCTTAGAGGCAAGGAATGATATCCATATCAACATCACAATGAATGGATGTCATTTCTGAAACAGCTACTAAGTTCTGGCACTCGGAAGGGACCTTCTCCCAGCGACACGTCGATTTTACAGATGAGGAAACTGAGGCTCAGAGACATGCTGTTTCTTGCTCAGGTAAGAGATGGCAGGAACTTTTTAGCTTGGACAGTGCAGCCAGGAGGTGCCCAGGTTGGTCATTTCCAGTCCCAGCTCAGGCTCCTCTGGTCAGTTCCCGATGGCTTTTGATCACCCCACTTATTCTCCCCAAGGCTTCAGAAACTGGCCTTGCTCCCTGATCCCTAAGGGTATCGCATGCCTCATGCCTCCCCTCCTGTTCCAAGGAGGACTTGGCAGGCAGTGAGAATTTTCAGGAGAAGCTTGTTACTCAACAGGGAGGAAGAATAATTCAGCAGTCACCGTCAGGGTTGACTACTGGGTCTGAAGGCACTGTGGAATTACAATTTTATCCACAGTGCAGCCTGGTCAAGGAGAACTACATATGAATAAGCAGCTGTGAGAGCCCAGGCTCCTCACTCAACCAGCCTGGGGAGTCAAAGAAGGCTTCCTGAGGGAGGAAGCGGTATTTAGGCTGAGACCTGAGAGTCTTAGTGAAGTAAGAGTAATCAGGTGAAGGGTTAGGGGTGGGAGAGAAGATGGTTTTGTTTCTGGAAGGCAGGATCAGCCAGTGCAAAGGCCCTGAGGTGGGAGTGTGCATGGCATGTTTAAGAAACAGCAAGGAGGTGAGTGTTCTTAGAATAAAGTGGGTTAAGGGGAGAGTGGGAAATAATTTGAGACAGATATTCAGGGGTGGGATCATGTAGAAGGGCTCATAGTTGTGGATTTGAATCTAGTAAGAAGGGAAACCATTGGAGAATTTTGAAAAGAGGAGTGACATTATATTTGTGTTTTAATAGAATCATTTTGGGAATGTCCCTTGTTATTATGACTGGAAATCCAAAAGTACCCACTCCAAATGAATAATTCCACAACATAAAAATAAGGCCTTGGGCCTGCCGAGTGGCACGGTGGTTATGAGCTGGCTTGGGATGCCAGCGGCCTCAGTTCAGATCCCACATATGGAGGCCAGTGACACTGCACTCTAAAAAAAATAAATAAATAAGGCCAAATACTACCACTGAAAAGTAAAAACAACAACAATAAACGAACTAGGGGGGCCGGCTGAGTGGCTCAGTTGGTTGAGTTGGCTTAGAGCACGATGTCTGAGCAACAGGGCCGCCGGTTCGATTCCCACATGGGCCAGTGAACGCTGTGCCCTAGCTGAGCTGTCACTGAGCTGCCAACAGGTGGCAGGATGGCTCAGCTGGTGTAACAATAAGATTGACTGTTCAATGGTGGGCTACGCCCACCCGCAACTAAGACTGAACTCAGCACCTTGAGCTGGGCTGCCGCTCGGATGGCTCAATGGATAGAGCGTACACTCTTAACAACAAGGCTGCTGGTTTGACTGCCGCATGGGATGGCTACGACCACCTGCAACTAAGATTGAACACAGCACCTTGAGCTTAGAGGCCACGAGCTGCCGACAGGAAGCCAAATGGCAACTGGCGCCCTCCATAACGAAGACTGAAGAACAACTTGGCCGGTCACCTCTCCCAGTTCCCTAACACTGTTCCCTTCCCCCAATTCCCCAATAAAATCTTAAAAAAAAACAAAAAACGGGGAACTAGGAAAAAGTGTTTGTACTTCTAGAGCCGGCCAAGTGGCTCAGTTGGTTAAGAGCTCGCTCAAGAGTGCGAGCTGAGCTCTGAGCAATAGCAGTTTGATGCCCAGCCCAAGCTGACCAGCCGCAGAGCTGCCCACAGGTGGCAGGATGGCTTAGCTAAAAAAAAAAAAAAAAAAGTGTTTGTACTTCTTATTACAGACTTCCTATTCTCCATAATATGTAAAGAGTTTGTAGGAATCAATAATAAAAATATAAACAATCCAATAGAAAAAAAATTGAACAAAAGATGTCAGACTGTCCACAAGAAATGAAACACAAAAGGTTCTTTAACATATGAAAAGACATTTGACCTCATTTGTAATAAGAGAAATGAGGTTAAAAATAAGACAATTTTTTACCCATTACATTGGCAAAAATTTAGAAGACTGATAATGCACAGTGTGATGAGGCTGTGGGGAAGTGAACTTGCTAACATGTGGTCATCAGTCCTCCCCCAATACAGATGCATTTGATAATGTTCATAAAAATTACAAATGCAGTTTCTTTGACCAAGTAATCCCATGACAAAAACACTTACATATGTGTGAAATGATGTATGCACACAAGGATATTCACTGCAGCCATTATATAATAGCAAAATAATTGGAGAGAGACCCAAAATTCACTAGTACAGAACTGGTTGCATAAATTGTCATCCATCTACACAATGGAATATATTGTAGCTTTGCGTAAGAATGAGGACGCCTGCTGAGGCTGATATGGAGAAACTTCCAAGATATAGTATTCAAGGAAAGAGCTGAA
This sequence comes from Aselliscus stoliczkanus, assembly GCA_033961575.1. Lineage (NCBI taxonomy): Eukaryota > Metazoa > Chordata > Mammalia > Chiroptera > Hipposideridae > Aselliscus > Aselliscus stoliczkanus. Next base: position 8,319,793 of record CM066735.1, on the reverse strand, counting down.
GCTCCACTTATGTCTATAGTATGCTGCTTTTTGTGAAAAAGTAAATAAAGAAGTATATATTCCATTTTTTCCATTAACTACTCCATATTTATTTTTAAAATTGTCATAAGATATGCACAACATAAAATTTCCCATTTTAACCATTCTTGATTGTACCATTCAATGGCATTATGTACATTCACACTGTTGTGCCACCATCACCACCATCCATCTCCAGAGCTTTCTCATCTTCCCTAACTAGCATTCTGTCCCTATTAAACACTAACTCCCTACCTGCCTCCCCCAGCCCTGGGCATCCACCATTCTTATTCTTCTCTTTGTCTCTATGAATCTGACTCCTCTAGGGAACTCATTTAATGAATCACACAGTATTTGTCTCTGTGTAGCTGGCTTATTTCAATGAGCATAATGGCCTCAAGGTTCATCCATATTGTAGCAGGCGTCAGAATGTCCTTCCTTTTTAAGGCTGAATGATATTCCTTTGCATGTGTGTGTATACCATTGTTTGTCCATTCATCAGTTTTTTTTCCCCTTGTATAATCAGAAAGAAAATCTGGGTAGATACCTCAAGCAAGTTATAGCAGGCAGGGGTGAAGGGTGGGGGATCAGGAATTGGGCAGTTGAGAACAGGAGAATTGTTTTTTTTTAGAGGGCAGTGTCACTGGCCCTCATATGTGGGATCCAAACCGGGGCCGCTGGCTTCCCAAGCCAGCGCTTAACCACCGCACCACTCGGCCGGCCCTCAAAAGATTTTTTTCAAGAATGCTCTGGGCTGTTACATGAGGAATGGATTGTTGGGGGCAAATGCAGAAAGAGGGAGGGGAGAAGGCTGGTACAACACTCCAGTTGAGAAATGGTGGTGGCAGGACTAGGGTTGGGGACAAGAAGGTGTTGTGAAGTGGTTGGTTCTGAATATATTTTGCAGGTCAGGTGAACAAGATCTCCTGATAGATTGGCCCTGAGGTGTGACAGAGAGGAACTAGAGATGACGCCACGATTTTTGGCGTGAGCAACTAGAAGAACGACTTATCTTGGCTAAGATGAATAAAACAGGGAGCTCGGTATGTGTACAGAAATCAAGAGCCAAAGGTTAACATACCTTTGTGGATGAAAATGGGACCAAGTACTAAACCTGACAAGCTCAGGGGAGACCTGTCCTTACAAATTTAGAGACCAAAAGTAACACATAGGATGGTCTGAACATAAAGATTCCTAACTAAATGAAAGTGGGTCATGGAGCCGGCCAAGTGGCGTGATGGTTAAGTGCTGGCTTGGGAAGCCAGAGGCCCCAGTTCGGGTCCCACATATGAGGGCCAGTGACGCTGCCCTCAATAAATAAATAAATAAATAAATAAATAAATAAATAAATAAATAAATAACTGGCCGGCCGAGTGGTGCAGTGGTTAAGCGCTGGCCTGGGAAGCCAACGGCCCCAGTTCGGTCCCACATATGAGGGCCAGTGACATTGCCCTCAAATAAAATAAAATATAAATAAATAAATAAATAAATAAATAAATAAATAAATAAATAAATAAAAGTGGGTCATGGAGGATAGTTACATCCTGGGCCTGTAGCTTCCTTGACAAAGGTCCATCTTTACCTTAAATGAGCCTGTCTATTGTCTTTTTGCATCTAAGATAACATACCCTTGGAATGTCAGAGTGATCCCTATTTCCAGATCTCTTAGGGCACAAGCCACAGCACCAGAGCACCAGACTATAAAAACCCTCATTATTATCTTGTTCCATGATTACTATCTCTGTGTGCTATAAAATGCTAACTAATAACTATTCTGTACCCACCAATTGAAAAGAAGTATCTGTCTCTTCAATTTATTTTTTATCCAATCCCAGAGATTTCCGAGTTTGGGTTTCTCCCACCACACCTTTAATCTACAACCAACATATTTCATGTAACCCTCCTTATGGCACCTCCTTCTAACGTGTAAAATAAGCTGCAAAACTGCCATTCTCCAGAGCATTTTATCCATCCATTGAGATTTTGCTTCCTGGCAATTGTCGTCAGTTTGACTCAAATGAAAATCCTTTACAGGTTTGGAGGTTTCTTACATCAACGTCTTTAACACCTTTTGAACTTTCACCAGTCTCTGTTGGTCTCCTTGGTAGGAAATAAAATAGCCGTAGCATCCAGCTAGATTTAATAACAGTCCCCCCTCCCTCCCCTACACTGCATTAATTTCATAGTTGCCATCTGGATTGGTGATGATTCTTCCTTAAATTCATCAGAAACTGACTCGGGGTGATTTAAGCTGCAAAGGAATTTATCGGCTGGACCCTGGGGGCCTCATGCAATCACCAGCCTTGGAAGATGAAAAGGAACCAAAGGGGGCGGTGCAGGGCAGCAGCTAAGGCCACAGCTATGGCCACAGGTTAAATCATCCCCCCTGAAATCAGCTGGCAGCTGTAGCTTTTGCTGCCAATCCTGGCAATGCAACTGTTCTGTCTCTGCCACCTCCCCTTCCTGAGTCCGCCTTCTCTGGGTGCCTGGATCTCAATTCTAAATCCTGTGCATCTGATGAGTGGAACTGGGGTCACATGGTCACCCGCTAGCAAGGGAAGCTGGGAAAGACTGTCAGGCATTTTTTGGAACCAAGAGTTTGTGAGTATGGGGTTTGGAAAGCTGTATGTCCCACTTGCAAATAGATATCAAATGTGGCTTCACTTCTGGTTGTTACAGGCCAACTAAGCAGCACTCCCCCATCACTGAAAAACTTTTTAAGTTTTCTTTCCTATAGAAATGTTAAGTATAAAAATGTTAAGTCTCCTCCCTAGTTCTTTAGTTTCTTAGCTCTTCGCTTTGATTACTCTTCTAACCAGTTTGTGAATCTTAGACTAAAGATCCCCCTGCTTCTTTTTTTTTTTTTTTTTAAAAAGATTTTATTGCGGAATTGGTGGAGGGGAACAGCATTGGGGAATTGGGGAAGGGGAATAGACAAGTTGCTGTCTTTTTGTTCTTCAGTCTAGTTGCGGAGGATGTTGCTTCACTGTTGGTATCGTCATTGCGCTCTTCCCGGATGAGGCAGATCGGTCGCTGGCCTCTGGATGTCGCTCACCGCTGCTATTGGCAGCTCACGCTGGCTGCCAGCGGGCCACTCACTGTAGCCTATGGCAGCCCACTGCAGCAGAGGCTGCAGCCCACACCATCACCGGGGCTCGCACAGCCCAGCTCCAGGTGGAGCTGTTGTTAGCTGTAGAGGGCAGTGTCACTGGCCCTCATGTGGGATCCGAACCGGGGCCGCTGGCATCCCAAAACCAGCTCTTAACCAATGCGCCACTCGGCCGGCCGCCCCCTGCTTCTTGATTGCTTTGTAAATCAGTTTCTGAATCCCTAAACAATAGAAATCTACCCCTGCTTCAGATAACTGTTTGAAAGCCTGTGACTTCCTAATATCCCCCAGGCCAGTAAGCTAAATGCCAAACCCATTCTAGGTCCAGACAACTGACGCCACCTGAGTGATGGACTGAATGGCCACAAGTTTCATAAGAACTAACAGATTTATATTTTTTTCCTCATTCAGGAGCCTTGGGGATACAGGGGACACTCCAACAAGATTGCCAGTCACAACCAAAGAAGCCAGCATGGTCTTCCAGGCGGAGTTCAAGACGCTTTCCTCTCATCTGAGATCAGCTAGGGTGAGAATTCTGTGAAACCCCAATAGGCAGGGACAGCTCTACGCCCCTGCCCAGCAGGAAGCAGATACAGAAGAAGAGACCTCCTGTCCCTCAGCTTCCCATAGAGATTTTATGGGGATCATGTCTCTCAAAGGGAAAAACTAGGCATGCAGTTAGAGGCAGTCATCGTGTCTCTGCATTCCTGCATGTCCCACAGAGTGCGACTGCCTAGGGAACATCCCCTCTCCACCCAAAACTCCCCTTTGTATTGTAATTACCTAACCCTAATTACCTAACCTGGCGGGAAAAGCATATGGGCACAAAATATCCAACTAGATCAGACCAGTCACTCGCACCTGCACAGTACCTCTTGTCAATCACAGGTGCCAATCAAGTGGTCTCATGCCCATGGGGGAACAACCCATTATAGAGAAAAAGGGATAAAAACCCCAAGTCCTGGGAAGTCCACCCTGCTTCTTCCTTCTTTTTTGACTGCTTCTGTCCTCCTTTTGACCGTTTCTTCTCTTTGAGTCTTGCCTTTGCGTGTGGGAGGGCAGTGTCACTGACCCTCATATGTGGGACCCGAATGGGGGGGGGGCTGGCCCGCTGGCATCCCAAACCGGCTCTTAATCACCGCGCCACTCGGCCGCCCAAATGTAACTTCTAATAATGGGCCCTTGAGCCATCCTCTACTGCTCAGGCCTACTTTTACTTCTAAATGTACTTTCTCTTCTAATAAACTACTTATTTTACTGCTTTACTCTGCTATCTCGTTCAATTCTTTGCTCAAGTTGCCAAGGACCTGGACTTTGCACCGAGAAAGGCCCACTCTCCGACAACACTATGATGGCTTTTCCTTCTTGGCAAGGAGAAAAATTTGTCTTTTAAAATAATTTAGTTTGGGCCGGCCGAGTGGCGCGGTGGTTAAGCACTGGCTTGGGAAGCCAGTGGCCCTGGTTCGGGTCCCACATATGTGGGCCAGTGACACTGCCCTCAAAAAAAAATTTAGTTAAAGGAGATTTTTCGAAAGCAAGGGAATTTTGGACATAGAATTCAGGACAGCTGGAGACCTTTGGCATAAGGCAGGAAGTAAATATGGATAATGTTCTCCTGGGGAAGTTGGGTGGTGGTCTAGTGTGTGTGCCATTTGCTCCTCTGCTATCTAACGTATGCATATTCCATCAGTCAGTGTCCTGGATGGAAAGACATAGTACCCTCAAAGTGGGTAAACTGGGGAGTGATGAAGACAGGGACAATTGTGAAAGGAAGGGCAGGGGATCGGGTGTCCTATGGAGGATAGTAGAGCGCCATCCTGCTGGCAACTGTGGGGTCCCATCACTATCTTTATTTTTATTTATTTATTTTTTTTAAAGATTTTATTGGGGAATTGGCGGAGGGGAACAGCGTTGGGGAATCGGGGAAGGGGAACAGACAAGTTGCTGTCTTTTTGTTCTTCAGTCTAGTTGCGGAGGATGTTGCTTCACTGTTGGTATCGTCATTGCGCTCTTCCCGGATGAGGCAGATCGGTCTCCGGCCTCTGGATGTCGCTCACCGCGGCTATTGGCAGCTCACTCTTGGCTGCCAGTTGCTCACGCTGGCTGCGGGCCACTCACTGTAGCCTATGGCAGCCCACTGCAGCAGGGGCTGCAGCCCACACCATCACCGGGGCTCGCACAGCCCAGCTCCAGGTGGAGCTGTTGTTAGCTGTAGAGGGCAGTGTCACTGGCCCTCATGTGGGATCCGAACCGGGGCCGCTGGCATCCCAAAACCAGCGCTTAACCAATGCGCCACTCGGCCGGCCCCCATCACTATCTTTAGCTAAAAGGGGCAAAGAGAAGGAGTGGTTCTCCAAAGCTGGAGCAGCTGGGCCTTAGATGGAGAGATTCTGTGAATCCACAAAGACCCCAAATAGCAGGCGCTTGGAGGATAAATACTCTGCTCTTTCTCCTCCCATCCGTTGTTCTCCACCAATAATGCCTCCCATTGGCAGAACCCCACACAACTGGAAGCCAAAGGTGGAGGAAATTGGTTGATGTAATTCTTGGGGGAGCCTCCTAAGGCAATCCAAAGACCTCCTGCACACATTCACTGCATATGTTCTTCTAAAACTTAATTTAATTTTTAAATTGGAATATAATTCACATACCACAAAATTTTGCCATTTTTTTTTTTTAAGATTTTATTGGGGAATTGGGGGAGGGGAACAGCTTTGGGCAATCAGGGAAGGGGAACAGACAAGTTGATGTCCTTTTGTTCTTCAGTCTAGTTGCTGAAGACATTGCTTCACTGGCCCATGTTGGTATTGTCATTGTGCTCTTCCCGGATGAGGCAGATTGAACGCCGGCCTCTGGATGGTCGCTCACCACGGCTATTGGCAGCTCACCACGGCTATTGGCAGCTCACGCTGGCTGCCAGCTGCTCACGCTGGCTGCCGGCCACTCACTATAGCCTATGGCAGCCCACTGCAGCAGGGGCTGCAGCCTACACCGTCCCCGGGGCTCATGCAGCCCAGCTCCAGGTGAAACTTGTGAGCTGTAGAGGGCAGTGTCACTGGCCCTCATATGTGGGATCCGAACCGGGGCCGCTGGCATCCCAAAACCAGCTCTTAACCAATGCGCCACTCGGCCGGCCGCCCCCTGCTTCTTGATTGCTTTGTAAATCAGTTTCTGAATCCCTAAACAATAGAAATCTACCCCTGCTTCAGATAACTGTTTGAAAGCCTGTGACTTCCTAATATCCCCCAGGCCAGTAAGCTAAATGCCAAACCCATTCTAGGTCCAGACAACTGACGCCACCTGAGTGATGGACTGAATGGCCACAAGTTTCATAAGAACTAACAGATTTATATTTTTTTCCTCATTCAGGAGCCTTGGGGATACAGGGGACACTCCAACAAGATTGCCAGTCACAACCAAAGAAGCCAGCATGGTCTTCCAGGCGGAGTTCAAGACGCTTTCCTCTCATCTGAGATCAGCTAGGGTGAGAATTCTGTGAAACCCCAATAGGCAGGGACAGCTCTACGCCCCTGCCCAGCAGGAAGCAGATACAGAAGAAGAGACCTCCTGTCCCTCAGCTTCCCATAGAGATTTTATGGGGATCATGTCTCTCAAAGGGAAAAACTAGGCATGCAGTTAGAGGCAGTCATCGTGTCTCTGCATTCCTGCATGTCCCACAGAGTGCGACTGCCTAGGGAACATCCCCTCTCCACCCAAAACTCCCCTTTGTATTGTAATTACCTAACCCTAATTACCTAACCTGGCGGGAAAAGCATATGGGCACAAAATATCCAACTAGATCAGACCAGTCACTCGCACCTGCACAGTACCTCTTGTCAATCACAGGTGCCAATCAAGTGGTCTCATGCCCATGGGGAACAACCCATTATAGAGAAAAAGGGATAAAAACCCCAAGTCCTGGGAAGTCCACCCTGCTTCTTCCTTCTTTTTGACTGCTTCTGTCCTCCTTTGACCGTTTCTTCTCTTTGAGTCTTGCCTTTGCGTGTGGGAGGGCAGTGTCACTGACCCTCATATGTGGGACCCGAATGGGGGGGGGGCTGGCCCGCTGGCATCCCAAACCGGCTCTTAATCACCGCGCCACTCGGCCGCCCAAATGTAACTTCTAATAATGGGCCCTTGAGCCATCCTCTACTGCTCAGGCCTACTTTTACTTCTAAATGTACTTTCTCTTCTAATAAACTACTTATTTTACTGCTTTACTCTGCTATCTCGTTCAATTCTTTGCTCAAGTTGCCAAGGACCTGGACTTTGCACCGAGAAAGGCCCACTCTCCGACAACACTATGATGGCTTTTCCTTCTTGGCAAGGAGAAAAATTTGTCTTTTAAAATAATTTAGTTTGGGCCGGCCGAGTGGCGCGGTGGTTAAGCACTGGCTTGGGAAGCCAGTGGCCCTGGTTCGGGTCCCACATATGTGGGCCAGTGACACTGCCCTCAAAAAAAAATTTAGTTAAAGGAGCTTTTTCGAAAGCAAGGGAATTTTGGACATAGAATTCAGGACAGCTGGAGACCTTTGGCATAAGGCAGGAAGTAAATATGGATAATGTTCTCCTGGGGAAGTTGGGTGGTGGTCTAGTGTGTGTGCCATTTGCTCCTCTGCTATCTAACGTATGCATATTCCATCAGTCAGTGTCCTGGATGGAAAGACATAGTACCCTCAAAGTGGGTAAACTGGGGAGTGATGAAGACAGGGACAATTGTGAAAGGAAGGGCAGGGGATCGGGTGTCCTATGGAGGATAGTAGAGCGCCATCCTGCTGGCAACTGTGGGGTCCCATCACTATCTTTATTTTATTTATTTTTTTTTTTTTAAAGATTTTATTGGGGAATTGGCGGAGGGGAACAGCGTTGGGGAATCGGGGAAGGGGAACAGACAAGTTGCTGTCTTTTTGTTCTTCAGTCTAGTTGCGGAGGATGTTGCTTCACTGTTGGTATCGTCATTGCGCTCTTCCCGGATGAGGCAGATCGGTCTCCGGCCTCTGGATGTCGCTCACCGCGGCTATTGGCAGCTCACTCTTGGCTGCCAGCCGCTCACGCTGGCTGCGGGCCACTCACTGTAGCCTATGGCAGCCCACTGCAGCAGGGGCTGCAGCCCACACCATCACCGGGGCTCGCACAGCCCAGCTCCAGGTGGAGCTGTTGTTAGCTGTAGAGGGCAGTGTCACTGGCCCTCATGTGGGATCCGAACCGGGGCCGCTGGCATCCCAAAACCAGCGCTTAACCAATGCGCCACTCGGCCGGCCCCCATCACTATCTTTAGCTAAAAGGGGCAAAGAGAAGGAGTGGTTCTCCAAAGCTGGAGCAGCTGGGCCTTAGATGGAGAGATTCTGTGAATCCACAAAGACCCCAAATAGCAGGCGCTTGGAGGATAAATACTCTGCTCTTTCTCCTCCCATCCTTTGTTCTCCACCAATAATGCCTCCCATTGGCAGAACCCCACACAACCGGAAGCCAAAGGTGGAAGAAATTGGTTGATGTAATTCTTGGGGGAGCCTCCTAAGGCAATCCAAAGACCTCCTGCACACATTCACTGCATATGTTCTTCTAAAACTTAATTTAATTTTTAAATTGGAATATAATTCACATACCACAAAATTTTGCCATTTTTTTTTTTTAAGATTTTATTGGGGAATTGGGGGAGGGGAACAGCTTTGGGCAATCAGGGAAGGGGAACAGACAAGTTGATGTCCTTTTGTTCTTCAGTCTAGTTGCTGAAGACGTTGCTTCACTGGCCCATGTTGGTATCGTCATTGTGCTCTTCCCGGATGAGGCAGATTGAACGCCGGCCTCTGGATGGTCGCTCACCACGGCTATTGGCAGCTCACGCTGGCTGCCAGCTGCTCACGCTGGCTGCCGGCCACTCACTATAGCCTATGGCAGCCCACTGCAGCAGGGGCTGCAGCCTACACCGTCCCCGGGGCTCATGCAGCCCAGCTCCAGGTGAAACTTGTGAGCTGTAGAGGGCAGTGTCACTGGCCCTCATATGTGGGATCCGAACCGGGGCTGCTGGCGTCCCAAGCCAGCGCTTAACCACTGTGCCACTCAGCCAGCCCATAAAATTTTTGCCATTTTAAAGGGCATAATTCAGTGAGTTTTGGTGCATTCACAAATTTGTGCAACCATCACCCCAATCTAATATCACACATTCTTTTGCAGGCATTCCAACATTGCTTCAAAAATCCAACATGGGGAAGGGAAGGAGTTGATTGACAAAACATACTAAGTATCCCCCTTTATCTCTCAAAGACACCTCTTCCTACCTCCCTGGACTCAGTTTCCCTTGTCCTAGGTTACTAGAGACCCCAAAAGATCAGCATATAGACTGAGTTGGATAGCCCTGGACTCAATTCCTATCCCTTCTCTCTGCTCCTGACAACCTTGGCTTCTTTATTTTTTTTTTTTTTGAGGGCAGTGTCACTGGCCCTCGCATGTGGGACCCAAACCGGGGCTCCCGGCCTCCCAAGCCAGTGCCCAACCACCGCGCCACTTGGCCGGCCCTTGGCTTCTTTATTTATGAACTGGAGGGGTGGGGAGGAAGATTCTGAGTGTCTCCATCTTTTGAGGCTGCAGAGCAAATATTAATAAAAAACTTTGTGTGGAGACTGACATTCCAAGGTGTCAGCTGAACCTGAACCACAACAAAAATACCATGTGAAGTGGAACTGTAGGGGAGTTTTCCTGTTGTTTCAGCACTGTATTGTTAGCCTGCTTTATAGGAGTTGAAACCAGGGGAGTCACCAGATTCATCCATTGAACAAGAGGCAGAGCCAGCATTTGTACCCAGAGTCCATTTGCTTCCGAATTCTCCAGGGAAGGGCCAAGAATCTTGGGGACACTGTCTTAGGGGTTCAGGTGGGACCCCTATTACTTTTTAAATAATTTTACTTGAGGTGAAAATATACACAACACAAATTGACTACATTAACCATTTTAAGTGTGCAGTCCATTAGTGTTAAGTATATTCACATTGTCATGTAATTGTCACCACCATCTATCTCCAGAACTCTTCATCTTGCAAAACTGAAATTCTGTCTCCATTAAACACTAACTCCCCATTCCTCACGCTGCCAGCCCCTGGCACCTACCATTTTACTTTCTGTCTCTATGAATTTACCTACTTTAGAGAACTCATATAAATAGAATCATACAGTATTTATCTGTGTCTGGCTTATTTCACTGAGCATGATGTCCTCAGCGTTCATCCATGGTATAGCATGTGTCAGAACTTCATTTCTTTTTAAGTCCGAATAACATTTCATTGTATGGATGGGCCATATTTGGTTTATCTAATTATCCATCGATGGTCACTTGAGTTGCTTCTACCTTTTGGCTGTTTTGAATCATGCTTCTATGAACATGGGTGTGCAAACATCTCTTTGAGACCCTGTTTTCAATTCTTTTGGATAATACCCAGAAATGAGATTGCTGGGTTATATCATAATTCTGTTTCATTTTTCAAAGAACTGCCATACTGTTGTCCATAGAGGCAACAGCATTTTGCATTCCCATCAACAATGCACATGGGTTCCAATTTCTTACACCCTTACCAACACTTCTTTTCTTCCTTTTTTTTTTTTTTTTGACAATAGCGTTCTTATGGGTGTGAGGTGGACTCTACTGCTTTTTAATTTTTTATTTATACAAGAGAAATTGAGCTTTAGTAAATAGTTAATATAGTGATTGTTAGTTGTTACACTAACATTTTGATGAAAAAATATATGTACGTGTACATTGCTGGTGTGTGCACCAGCACATTATACTGATGGAGTGAGTGCATGACCAGAAAAGTCCAGAGACCCCATAGTCAATCCTGCTCTCTGCTTGTGCAGAGGTGGGGGTGGGGGGAGATGGAGGTGTTTGGATCATTCCTGTATTCCCAGGCCCAAGATAATAAAGTCCTGAGGTTGAATGAGACAGTCTATCTTGCCCTCCAATGTCCATGGACAATGCATCCTCCTCCAGGAAGCCTCCTTTGCCTTCCCAGACACAGCACTAACAACTCACTCTGGACTTCTCAACCCAAGGCCCTAGGTTTCCTCCCTCTGCCCCAGCCCTGACCACAGAGGGGTCTGTGCCTGGAGGTTAAGCAACGCCCAGGCACAGAGTAGTTCAGGCAGAGTTTGCTGAATGAATGAATGAATGAATGAATGAATGAAGAGTCTGTACGGCCTCTGAGATGGGTGTGTACTGAAGAGGTCTGGCTGTTCATGGGTGGGGAGGGTTGGGCAAGGCTCACCAGGGCTGTACCCGGGTACGGGTAGGGAGGCAGTCGCAGGCCAGACAACTGAGGACAAGGCTGAGAAGGCGTGGCCAGCGGAAGAGCAGGCGGTGGGCGTTTCGCACGTACAGGCTGCCGGATGGGTCAGCGGCTTTGAGTGCAGTCAGTGGATAGTAGCGGGCGTTTGTCTGTTGTCGTAGGGGTGGTCTGGCTGAGCTGATGACCTTGACAATAACCTGTGGGGTGGAGCCCTGAGCTCTGGGACCCAGGGACGGAAGTTCTGCTGGGAGGGGTCCCCTACATTCCTGAGCCGTGGCTTGGGGCTCTGAGTCCCCCACTCACCTGGGCCACATCCTGTGGGCTCTGCCCTACAGAGCGAAAGAGCTCCCTGGAAGCTGGGAGGTAGAGATCCCGGAAGTAGTGCAAGGTGTCAGGGTCAGTGTCTGGGAACTCCGCCACGGAAACCTGCTCCAGGAGCTTTCCTTCAAAGTCAGTGGCCACTGGGCCAGGTTCCACCAGGGAGATGCTGGGAACAAGGACCAGGTAGGGGGTCTGGTACCTCAAACCATTCACAGCCCCATTTTGCCCATTACTGTCCCTCTTTCCTTTTCACCCCCCTCCCCCACTTCTCCCATTTTATTTCATCCCTCCCTATTCTCCCATCTCCTCCATTACTCCCATTTCCTTCTCTGCCCCATAACTGTCTCTATTCCCCCTCTCTGTCTCCCTTTCCCTCTTATGCCCAAGTGTCTGCCTCACAAGATGTTGAACTGAAGCAGCTGGATAGCCAGACTCTCGAAGAATCCTTCCAGGGCAAACTTGGAGGCTGCATAGATGTCATTGAACACAACACCTGAGAGGATTGGAGGAAGGAAGATCCTTTGGGGGTCTGAGTGCTGGACTTTGGGAGTCCAGATGGATGGGGTTTTTGGGAGGCTGAGCAAAGAGGGTTTGAAGATCAGAATGAGGGGATATTTAGGGTCAACCTGATGGGTGTTGTGTGATGGGACCATAGGGGTTCAGGATGAGGTTCTTTGGGGTGCCAGGTGCCACCTCTTCCCAGCAGTGGTCCATCTGCCCTCAGTCCAGGAAGCTCCCATATTTCCCTCTATCCTCTAAACCCCTGGGCCACTTGGGCGTGGGATCCCCAGGTTTCCTAAAAGCAAGTCCCATTTAGCTGGGTCTGTATCAGTCCTGTTGCCATATCAGTCCTGTTGAGCAGTGAATATAGCCCTTGAGGTCAGGGGAGCAGCTGGATGAGGGGCCAAAAGATGGGCTAAGTAGATGCAGCTTCTCCATGGCAGGAAAATTAATAGGGCAGATTCCTTGGGGGACTGCTGGGAAGGAGGAGATCTGAGGAAATGCTCATGGGGATGAAGCGAGTCTAGAGGTATTCAAGGAGAGACCCAGGAGCATGGATGGCAAGTAGATGGTTTCTATAGTAGGCCAATAGCAGACATCATTAGTCAATCACTGCTCTCTTTTCTGTGTGGAACCTCAGAATCCCAAATCTAGACATCTCTGGGGTCTGGCAGGAGTGTTTGTCAAGGAGAAGTCTCAGTAGGAGTTCTGATGGTTCCTTTGGGTTTTGGGGGATGGTTGGGAGAGATTTTTGTAGGTGTCCAGAAGTGGGGTTGATACTAGGAAGTGAATGGCCATTGGCAGCATCTATACCACAACTGCCTACTCCTGCACCATGGCAGATATAGTTAATCTATCCCAGAATGTTTCCTCCTAAGCTTCAGAATCCTGCTCAATAGACACTCATTTGGAATATGAGCTAAAACCTATTTGCCATCCTTCCAGCCAAGGGAGGGTCAGACACTGGGAGGTTTCCCTGTTGTGGGTCCCCAGAGCTTACCCTGCAGCCCCATGACACTGCTGACCACCACAATGTGGCCCCGCCGCCTTTTCTTCATGCCAGGAAGCACAGCTTTGACCAGACGGACAGCTCCAAAAAAGTTGGTATCAAAGACATTCTGCATGGTAGTTAGGTTGAGCCCCTCTAGGGGCCCCATCAGGCCCACTCCAGCATTATTCACTAAGGGGGAGAGGCTGAGGGTTACTTTGAAGTCCCCCCAACCCTTCTAGCATCACTTCTCCAGGGATACTCCCTGAATCACCTCACCCACCTACCCACTCCAAATCTAGGGCCAGTCCAGGATATCTTGGGTGGATAAATGTGGAGTCTTCATGATCTTCACATATAATTCAATATTTATTATAGAGGACCCTGATCCCTGTATGGGGGAAGGGCTGCTGGGAACAGCTTCCCCTTTAATGCATGAGCAATTCAGCTCTGACCCAAAATTGCATCAAAACAGCCACACCCACCCATTAAGGGATTGTGAGTTGCCTTTTCATCATGCTCCCTTCCTCAAATCACTCAAAAGTAATTTTCCCAACCACATATCATTTTCTCCATATATGAGAAGTCATCTGCAATAAAATACACTCAACCCTAGGTCTCAGTTTATTTCTTATATGCCTAATAAACTGATTGACATTTCAGGTTCTTGCCCAAAGGGCCTACCCCATCTGTCCAGGGTCAGAGAATGCTGGTGAAACAAGAGAGCTGGTACTCAGACACGGGAGGGCCTTGTTCTGATGAGGATCTGTACTTAGGCCAGAGATGGGCTGAGTGACTCCAGGGGCTGCTCAATCTCACCCAGCACATCCACTTCTCCTCCCCGGATACAGCTGAGACATTGGGCCACTGACTTGTCGCTGCACACGTCCAGCTGGGCCACAGTGAGAGTCTGACCCAGAGCTTCTCCAGCAGCTGCCTCCAGTGTCCCCTTCTTTCCCAGATCTCTCATGGTGGCCACCACTGGGGACAGAGAGCTGAGTTGGGACAGGCATTAGCTCCTTTCCCCTGTGTGTGGACTTGCATATTTCTCTGCTCTGGTATGAGCAGTCACAGAAGGATGGAGACCCAAAGGTTTACACACCTACATTCACTACAAATCACAAGTGCACACTTGTGTACACATCTTTACATGTTTATCCATCCATCCATCCATCCATCCATCCACCCATGCATCCAATGCATTTATTGAGCATCTACTACATACCATGTCTTATTCTATGTGCTGAGGCTAATGCATGAAGTAAGATAAAGCCCCTGTCTTCATGGAATTCATAGTCTAGTGGGTTAGACAATAAAATAAATATGGAACAGATTTCCTTGAGAAAAGAAATGCATATACACCTAGGGTCAATATATGTGCACATGCAAGTATGAATGTGCATCACATTTACATCATCAACATAAGTTCCAATTTATTGAACACCTACTATGTGCCAGACACTGTACTAAACACTGTTATAAGCACTATCACTATTCCTCCCAAGAACCCTATGATTAGGTGACTGACTTATTTTCCAAACATAGCCACAACATCTTTCATCATATATACTCTTCTAGAATTCTTTTTCCCCATCAAGACAAGAACTCTCATTCCCCTCTCCTTGAATTTTGTGACTACCTGGGAACCAACAGAACATGGTGAAAGTGACGTTGTGTAACTTCTGAGTTTAGGCCAGAAAAGGTGCTGCAGTGTCTGCCTTGTGTGCTGGCACACTCACCCTTTTTTTTTTTTTTTTTTGAGGGCAGTGCTACTGGCCCTCATATGTGGGACCCGAACTGGGGCCGCTGGCTTCCCAAGCCAGCGCTTAACCACCGCGCCACTCACTCTTGAAGTTTTCAGCCAACCAGCTGTCTTGAGGCCACCATACTGGGAGGAAGCCCAAGCTAGCCCAGATAGAGAGACCACATGGAGATTACTGGAAGGGAGAGACATGTCTGCTTGAGATCTGACATGTTCCAGCCTCCTTTGTTCTAGTTGTAGCCTTTGACCCTGAGTCAGAACCACCCAGCTGAGCCCTTCTGAATTCATGGCCTTTGTAAATTGTGAGAGAGAAATGATTATCGTTGTTTTACACCATAAGTTTTACAGGTTATTTAGCAATAGTAACCACAACAGGTAGGTAAAGTTATCCCCATTATAAAGATGAACAGACTGGGCCAGCCGAGTGGCGCATTGGTTAAGCGCTGGCTTGGGACGCCAGCAGCCCTGGTTCGTGTCCCACATATGAGGGCCAGTGACACTGACCTCAAAAAAAAAAAAAAAAGAAAAAGAAGATGAACAGACTAAGGTTCAGCAAGTTGACATTCCCTACGTGTCCCACTCCTAGCGATAGAACTGAGGTGTGAACCTGGGTTTGTCAGAGTGCTGAGCTCACATACCTGTACACGTGTCTGTAAACCCCCAATGTGTGTACCCACAATCACACATGCCCACTCCTAGGGGGTATTTACATATTGTCTATGGGTCTGTATGATTCATGGGTATTGTCCAGATGAATGGGGCCATATGCATCTACACACAGTATAGTGACAAGCGTGGGCCCAAGGGTTGGGTTACTTGGATTCAAATCCAGGCTCTGTCACTTTCCAGTTGGGTGACCTTGGGCAAAAACCTTTGGCAGTCTGTGCCTCAGTTTCCTTATTTCTAAGATGAGGAAAATGATAGTGGCCAATTCCTAGGGGTGATGTGGGGATTAAATATCTTACTAGATGCAAAACACAGCAGGGCACATTGTAAGCACCCGATAAACAACATCCTTTAGCAGTTTTATATACACATTTTCCTGCCACGGGGACACACACAATACAATGACGTCCCTGCATGCTGGCACTCAGACTGTCATACTCAAAGCAGTACATGTCTTAAGACAGAGGGCAGAGGGCTGGGATAAGCAGCTCTGCCAACTGGGACAATGCCCTCATCTCTGCAGCCTCCTCTGAAGTAGCAGCGCTTTGCCTACTTGGACTACAGTTTGCTCTGCGTCAGAGGTCTCCGTGGGTGGGGTGCAGATTAGGGCAATGGATTCCAGAATTGCAGGAGGATAAGTCCCTAGGCCTAGAGGCCTACCTTGAATTTACAAGGTCAGATTCACTTAAGAGGTTTATCTTGGAGCAGTAATCCGGGAAGTGGTGGGGGAGGGGAGTTCTAGGGAATGCCTAAGTGAAACCCCCTTGACCAGCCTTTCTAAAACTATCACCCACCCCCACCCCTTACCACATTTCTCCTTGCTTTGTTTTGCTTCTTAGCACTGGACATATGACAAAAATTTTAAATCTGTTTATTGTCTCTCCTTTCTCCCCTCCACCACTACACCACTAATCAGGGCAGAGATTTTGGTCTATTTTGTTCACAGCTGTACTTCCAGCACCTTGAACAGTGCCTGGTACCCAATAGATGCTCAAGAAATATTCATTGGGTGAGGAGATGATTCATGAGGAGAGGCGGGGAGGGGGCCTCCATGTGTCCTATGTCCTCCCCAAGCCCACAAATGCAGCTGGAAGGGAAGGGCTAGTGGAAATAGTGCCAATGGGGCTGAGGGTCCTGGAAGCCATTCCTACCCCTGTCATTCCTGCCCTGGGCCCCTTACCCTGGTAGCGCTGTCTGGAGTCATGAGCCAGCTGCACTGCGAGCTCCAGGCCAATTCCTGATGAGCAGCCTGAGATCAGTACAGTCCGGGGAAAGTCGGCCATGTTGATCCCTCCCTGGATGTGTGACCTCTGCTGGCCAGCACCTGACTCCCACCACCCATCTTCCTAAACACCCTCCAAGTGATTCCCTGCAGGGTGAAGGGACCCCATGAGCCACTGGGCAAGCATCTGGGGAGAATTCCTTAACCTCAATAACACCCCTTTCCTTTATCTGTCAAAATTTTCTTCTGACCGCTACATTTATAACAGAACTTTTTATTATTATTGTAAATTATTCAGGGTTGGGGGCAGTTTTAGGGAGCATGGGGAATTAGCAGGGACATTCTCCTGCTGTCTCTATTCTGAGCAAAGAATCTCTGCTTAGAGGGAGAAAGGGAGAGATGGTGACAGAGAGCATGGTCCCAGAAGGGTCCTTTCAAATGTATGCAGAAATGTCAGAAGATGGGGTTAGATGTAGTAAGAACTTCCCTGAAAGGCAGGGCAGAAACTCTATGAGTCTTTTGGCTGCAGAAGTCTTAGCTTCAGATGTCTCTGGGGAGGGAGGAGGGGCAGTCTGGGGAGATTCCCTTTGCTCCCCCCCGCCCCGCCCCTTCTCCTTCTCAAGCCAGATGGGACCCCACCCCCTCCTCTCTTGGGACAGAGACTCTTTGTCTGAGAAGCCAGAGTCTGAGAGGGAGGCACTGCTGGCTTCTCCCTCTTCCTGGGGGTGGGGTGAGGGTGGGGAGGGGGGGTGGGCACAGCTCAGGGCCCAGGGTACGCCCCTTGGGTTCCTCCCTGTGGAAGCTTTCTCAGAGCCTGCAAGTCTTCGCTCCTTCAATTGCCCAGACAGGTCCACCTGACCCCTGGGGCCACTTCACACTGGGAGGTCCCAATGGGGTGACGGGGTCTCTATCTTACCCCAGAAATGGCAGGGATACGCTCATCCCTGCAGCAGTGCCCTGCTTTGAGGTAGAGCCAGACTCTCCCATTAAATGGGGGCATGTGTAAGGAATTGGGATTGGGATTGGGGCATCCATTTGAAGACCTGAGTTGGGAGAGGAGGGCAAGGGATAGAGGTGGGACCCTTTATTTGAAGATTAAGAGTTTAGGGGAAATCAAGAAAGGTATTCTGGAGCCTGTGGTGAGGGTTTAAGGTTGGGGCCAGGACATCAGATTCTGGAATTTGGGTGGAGGGATGAAGGTTTGGGCAAATCTGGAAACCCTGTTTTGTAACCTGGGGTGAGGTTTGAGGTGGGAGGAGGATTCTTATTTAGGGACCTGAAGGGAAGGCGTTGGGCTGAGGCTGGTACCTCTTACATTGGGCGAAGCGATTGGGATAAGGCAGGGGGGCGAGAATTTGGTGTGAGGCTGGGATGCCATTTGGGAGCCTTTGGTGACACAGAAAATATTTGCTCATAATGTGGTTTCCCCTAATTCCAGGGCCTGGATGGAGGCTGAAGGTTTGAATAAGGCTAAGATCTCCTTTAAGGGGGCTTGGTAGGAGGAAAAGGTTTGGGGGTAAGCTTGGGACCCCAAATTCTAAGGCAGGGTGGGAGTGATCCTCTTCCTTCAGGGTGGGGTGGGGCGAGAAGCGCCCAGCGCCCGGCCCAGGGCTCCACCCCTAGCTGACCAATCAGCGCTCAGCACGAACTTTCCCAACTGCCCCCATCAGCTGTCAGCCACCCCCCTTCCTGCGAGTCCCGCCTGGCCCGGCGCTGGATAGTAGAGCGACGCCAGGGCGGGGCCTGGGGCAGTCTTCTGCTGATCCCGAGTGGAGCCGGTCGCCGCAAGCGCGCGCACCGAGCCCCTGGAGTCGTCGCGCCCCGCAGCTGCCCTGTGCGTGGGCCCCGCCGGCATGGGCCAGCCGTGGGCCGGCCTCTGCCTGCTCCTGGCCTCGCTGCAGCTTCTGCCTCGGACACAGGCCGGTGAGCCGGGAGGCAGGAGATAGGACCCGGAGTGCAGGATCCAACGAGGCCCCAAAATGCGGGGTGGAGTCCGGAAGGGGGGGGCAAGCGCATTGAGCGTGGCTGCCGTGTGCGAGTGTCCGACTCTGAGCGATTTGTGGGTGTGACAGCTGGGAGGCGGGTAAACTTTTAATCGTGTTTACTGGTGGGTGCGTGGGAATGAATGCAATGTGTGTGTGTGTGTGTGTGTGTGTGTATAGCAATGTGTGTCCGACCATTTGGAGTGAAATTGTGTGTGTGCTTGAGTGTGAGTTGACGATGTATATGTATGGGTGACGGGTGATCCCTGGGTGAGTGTGTGCTTGTCAGTTGTGGGTATGCAAGTGTGTCCGTTTGTGGGGGAGGCGGATTTTGAGAAGAATAGTATGTGTGTCTGTGACCCAGTGAGGGTGCGGTGGTGATTTGGGGGCATAAATGTCTATGAAGACATGAGTGGATGATTCTGAGGGTTATGGTGAGTGGGGGAGAATATGGGAAGGGGTTAATCGGGGTTCAGACTTTCTTTTGCGTCTCCCCAAGTGGCTTTACCATACTTTGCCTCTTCTTCCTCTGCCCTAATTGGCGCGCGCCCACTTCCTGTATCCCCACCCCTTACCCCTCCCCCCAACCCGCTCTCCCCAGAGCCGGAATCAGCACCATGGACAGGGCCTCGGGAGGGCCGCGGTGAGGGGCGAGGTGGGGCGGGGCGCAGGGCGGGGCGGGGCGGAGCGCTGGCGGGGGCTGGAGTGGAAGTTGGTCCCTCCAGCTGAGAGAGCCTCGGGTGTTTTTCGGAGGAATATTTCAGGAGCTCTCCCTCAGGGGTCCCGGGGGCCCCTGAATGAGTGAGTCAGCGCTGACGCACACCCAGCTGTGCTTATCTGGCTGGATGCCGCGCCCCGCCCCACAGGGTGCCGGGTGTGGGGCACCCAGGATATGGGAAGGTCATGGTCCTTCCAGTAGTGATGGAGAGGGCTTTGGTCTGAGAGACCCCAGGCCAGTCCCTCTCGGAAATCCCTCCGTAAGGTGAACTCAGCCCCCCAACACACACACACACACACACACACACACCATTTTATCAGTTTCTCTGAAGTCTAGGGAGGTGCCTGCTTCCTTGAATAATCCCAGATTGGCTTATGCCCCATTCCCACGCTCACACTTCCACACAGTCGTGCAATCTCAGGCAATCATTCAGAATACAAGCCCTCTGGGACACCAGGAATGTTAAACACGGGTGCCCACGCCCAGGCAATCCCATCAACCACCGACGCACGGTCATGGCTTTTGTCACCCTCCTACGCTTTCAAACTCTCACACATGCTTCCACTGGCACCATACAACATAGTCAACATTCGCAACAAGTCACCCACTCGCTGATTTGACCACACTCTCACATATAACCACACTTCCTCATCCTGAATCTGAACTATTATAATCACAGACTTACCTGCGTGACCTTGCTGCCAGAACGCTGACTCACACGAACACACAGCTGCAAGTCAAAGAACTGAACCTAAACTTTCCATCATAGGCCAAATACTCACACACATTGACACATCACAGATCACACACCCAGCCATTCCCTGGTTCACATAGAGTCGCATGCATGCACCATGTCATGCATGTGCATAGTAGCACATATACACATTTGCACAGGCACTCTCACTTATGCTCTTACACTTCTGAAGGGATCCTAGCCGTGTCACAGCCTGGTCCCTGCCTGCCTGCCTCCACATCCTAGACTCCACTCAACCTCTCCTTGGGGCGCTGACTATCACAGGGGAGAGACTATGGGGGAAAGTCCTTGACAGACTCTCACCTCCTGACTTTTGCAGGCAGGACTCAATGCCTCTTGTGTGTCTCCTTGTCAAGAAGCCAGCCATGAAAAGAAAAGGCAGTCAGTTTCTGAAAGGTCATTACAGAAGGCATACAAGATTGAAGCAGGAGACATTTGGGTTAGATGCTGTGAATGAACAGTTGGTTGAGGGGAGACCTTTTCCCACTGCATAGAGACTGGGGTCTGGGAGAGGGGAGAACCTGGGAGAGCCACACTGAGTGGAGTCGTGGATCTTAGCCTTCCCCTGGGCCCCAGCTTGGAGAAGAAGCATCTGGGATGGTCATTCCATGGGGGAGTGACCTTTGTGATCAGCAGAGCCTGGGAGCCCAGATCTTACCCCAGGGGGCTATAACCCAAATACCTCTTAATGACAGCCCAGCCACAGAACGGGCAATTAGAGATGGGGCTGAAGATGGCAGCAGGGTCGAGGGGAGGCAAATGGAGGGAGGGAGGGAGAGAGAGACAGAGACAGAGACAGAGACAGAGAGAGAGAGAGAGAGAGAGAGAGAGAGAGAAACTGAGAAACTGATTCAGAGTTGGACACAGACAGACCTGGAAAGATCGAGACAGCAAGTAGGACAGAGAGAGGGCGGGGAAGGGGAGAGAAGAAAGAAAGGGCAAAATGAGGAGTTTGGGGGCAAGAGAGAGCTGAGGCTGGAATAGGGCTCTGTAGAGTGTAAAAAAGGAGGAGTCTGACCCAGAAGGAGCTGTGTTGAGGGTCCCTCATCCAAACCTCTATCTCCCCCTAGTTTGGCCCCCTACCCTGGCTCCCAATGGTGAGATCAGCAGAGCCACCCCTGGGGTGAGGTCATGGGCAGATTCAACAGAATCTGGCTCCTGCCAAGAGGTTGGGTCAGGGGGTCAGTGGGACAGTCTGCTGGGGGGAGGGGAGATTAGGCAGGGGCTTTGGACCCAGGGTAGTCCCCACCCATCCTTGCCCAAGCCATGTGGTTCCACTTAGCCCTGGCTGGGTTGCATGGGGTGGGGCTGGAAGAGAGCCTGGTTTAGGATTTTGTTGGGCCAGACCAATCCCCTCCTTTGCTGGGATGAGAGGGAGAGGGTCAGGTGGAGGAAGTCAGGAGGTTGTCAGAGAGAGGTGATCATAAGGAGGAAGTCAGAGAGGGAGATAAAATGAGGAGGTCACAGATCAGATAGAGGAGACTGGGATAGGTAGAAGGTCAGAGTAGGGAATCAGAGATGTCAGAAGAAGGAGGTCAGAATGGGGAGTCATAGGGAGGAGGTTAGGGTCAGGCAGAGGAAAGAGGTCAGAGGGGACAGAAGACAGAGGAGAAGTCAGTGGGGATGGTCAGAGAAAGAGTAGTCAGCAAGAGGAGACCTGAAGTGGCAGTGGTCAAAGGAAGGGGGTTGTGGGTGATGGTGGTCAAGGAGGAGGTCAGAAGGAAGAAGTCAGGGGAGTAGTGCTTAGAGGGAGGAGGTCATTGGTGATGATGGTCAGAAGAAGCACTTCAGAGGAAGTGGTGGCCAAAGGAAGAAGTCAGAGGACAGAGGTGGGAAAGAATGCATAAGGAGCCCCTCCTCCCCAAGTGGGTTTCCCCTGGCAAGGGGGCTTCAAGCCTGGGGAGCAGCCCCAGGGAGCCCGTGTGGGGGAGTGCGGAAAAGGGGTCAGTCTGGTTCTGGGGATCAGGCCAGGAAGCTTTGATTCATCCCAGAACTAGGTCAGTGTTTATTTATTTATTTTTCACCAAAACCAAGAGGAAAAAAAACCCCAACAAAACAGGAGTCAACAGGCTAATGAGGCCGGAACAGCTGTGGAGTAATAAGGGGGGTGCAGGTCCCAGTCCTGCTTCTCCCTGACCCACAAACACAGGGTGGGGGCTGAATTCCCAAACCTGGGCCACTCACATTGAGTCCTGGGCTTGTTCTAACTGCCGTACCCTGGCTTCTTTCTGCAGATACTGTGGATTTGCTGAAAGTGCTGGGCATGCAGGGGGGCCAAGCTGGGGTCCCTGAAGGGCCTGGCCTCTGCCCCCAGAGGGTCCCAGAAGGTGACCGGGCATTCAGGGTGGGCAAGGCCAGCACACTAGGCATCCCCACATGGAAGCTCTTTCCAGGTGAGTCAGGGCAGGAGGGGCTGGGGGCAGTCATCCTGGGAGCACGGGGTATTGCCAGGTCATCTGAGCTGCCCCTTTCCCTTTGTTCCCCCATCAGATGGACAGTTTCCTGAGAACTTTTCTGTGCTGATCACTCTGCGGGGCCAGCCAGCCAATCAGTCTGTCCTTCTATCCATTTATGATGAAGGTGGTGCTCGGCAGCTGGGCCTGTCGCTGGGGCCAGCTCTGCACCTCCTAGGTGACCCATTCAGCCCCCTCCCCCAGCAGGTCAACCTCATGGATGGCAGGTAAGTATAGGGAGGGTGGGAGGGTCTAAGGAAGGGTGGGGTGAGAAGCAGCCCCCACTGAGACTGTTTCCCTGCAGGTGGCACCGTGTGGCGGTCAGTGTGGATGGCAGCATGGTGACCCTGGTGGCTGACTGTGAACCTCAGCTCCCCACTCTGGGCCAGGGGCCTCGATTTATCAGCACAGCCGGACTCACTGTGCTGGGGACCCAAGACCTTGGGGAGGAGACTTTTGAGGTAGGGGTTCAACGATAGGGGAAACTGAGGCAGAAGGCAGGAGCAAGTTTTGTCCACAGCCTGATCCAGAGAAGAGATTGGAGAAGGGAGATGTCTAGCCCCTACTTGGCACCCGGAAGCTGAGAGGGGGAGCCCCATGCACCATTGTGCATCTTTGCAATGTGTGACTGAGATTATAGAGCCACAAAATGATTTGTGAGGGCATGGACGTGGCTTGTAGTGGGTGGATGAGATTGTGATGTGTGACTGCACTTGTTATGGTATGTTACGGTGTGTAGGGGGGTTATGCTGTTGGGTGCCGGCAAGGCATGCTATAGTACAGCTGTGTGACAGGTGTGTTTTAGATGTGGTGACTGTGGCTGGTAACTGTGCTATATATGATTGTGGTGTGTGTCACCTCCAGGAGGCCAGTGACCTCATCCATGATGTTCTCCTCCTCAGTACATAGAAGGGCACCTGGCACATAGTAGGTGTCACCATGTGCCTGAGAGTGAAGGAACAAATATGTTATGGGGGTGTGGTTTGTGGTTGTGATTTGCTGTGACCCTGATAGAATCTTCTTTCTCTCAGTTTTGAGGGACAGAGTCATCACTGGTGCTGTGGTGGGACCATCCCTCCTTATACTTAGGGTACTCTGGGTGGAGAAGCACCAAGCCTCAGTGTGTGGAATGGGGGTAGAGTCAGCCTGTGGCCTACTTCCCTGACCCCCACTTTCTCCCCAGGGAGATATTCAGGAGCTGCTGATAAGCCCAGATCCTCAGGCTGCCTTCCAGGCCTGTGAAAAGTATCTTCCTGGCTGTGACCACCTGGACCCTCCAGCTACAGGGGTGAGTGAGAGGCTTGTCCTGAGGTCACAGGCTGAGTCCTACCTGGCTCCAGGTCTCAGGAATAAATAAATTCTGATCCCCATCCATGGGGCTGAATGACGCTTGCCCTCAAACAGGTCATAGGCTTGAGTGACCTTAACCTCAAGTCACATAACTGAATGACCCATGACCTCAGATCATATGATTGACCTTGACCTGCACTCACAAAGCTGAGTAAGCCCTGGCTTTAAAATGCAGGACCGGGCCGGCTGAGTGGCGTGGTGGTTAAGAGCTGGCTTGGCACACCAGTGGCCCCGGTTCGGGTCCCACATATGAGGACCAGTGACACAGCCTTCAAAAATTTTTAAAAAAAAGCAGGACCAATGGATCATGTGCTAGCATGGTCCCAGGTGACCTGAGTGATGGGGCCTCTACTGAGGGGCTCTGGACCTGATTGGGGTCCTCATCCCAGGCCCCCCAGGGTGAGCCAGAACCCCCTCCTCCTCGACGGAAGGGGAAAGGAAAAGGGAAGAAAAAAGGGCGAGGTCGTAAGGGGAAGGGCAGGAAGAAGAACAAGGATACTTTGAACGTGGCTCCATCTT
The DNA here is from genome assembly GCA_033961575.1 of Aselliscus stoliczkanus. Classification (NCBI taxonomy): domain Eukaryota; kingdom Metazoa; phylum Chordata; class Mammalia; order Chiroptera; family Hipposideridae; genus Aselliscus; species Aselliscus stoliczkanus. Next base: position 8,295,155 of record CM066735.1, on the reverse strand, counting down.
TTGGCTCACTGGAGAACCAGGTAAGGGACCTGCGAGCTCTCATTTCTGCTCTTTGATTTCTGGCCTCTGATCCCCACTGACCACAGGCACCTCATCCAAGGTCTCTGGTTCTAGTCTCCAATTCCTGACCTTTGACTTCTCTTAGCTGATTGATGACTGGGGGGTGGGGACGGGGGCTAGTCCTGTCTTATGAGCTCTTCCACCTCTGTCCCCTAACCTCCAGTTCCCTCAGGCACTGGAGGAAGGGGACACAGCCAGATAAGTACATTATGATTAGAGGGCTCTTGATGAGGGTGGCTGTTTAAGGGCAGCTGGGGTGAATGATAGGTTCATTAGTTAGTGTGCCATTGCTTGGGGTTGACTGGTTGGGGTCATTGGTGACGGTTATTTGTTGGGGAGTCATTAATTGGAATTGGAAGGCATGATTTGGCCTTCCTGATAGAGATTGCTGGTTGGGGTGGGGTGGGAGGGTCATTGTAGGGAGATATTGATTGACCTCAATATTTGGGGGGTTCCTACTTGGGGGTCACTGTTGGAGGACATTTATGGAGGCCACTGTTGGTGTTTTTGGTATCACTAGTTTAGGGTATCACTACCCTAATGGGTAGGGGTCATTATTTGAGCAGGTCATCCATGGGGGATTACTGATTGGAAGGCACTAATTGGAGGAGTGACTTTCAGGGGTTCATATTATTTGGGAAGTCATTGATGGGTCATTGGTTAGTGGGATCACTGTTTGGTGTTGGGGACTTATTGTTTGGGGAGCACTATTTGGGCTCACTTATGGGTATTTATTGTTGGAAAATCCCTGGTTGGGGAAATAATTGATTAGGGGTGACTGATGGGGCTTATTAGTTGGGGGGTCACTAATTAGTGCTTATTGTGGGTGTGTTACTTGTTGGGATCATTGGTTAAGGAGGTCACTGGATGGGAGAGTAACTGGTTGGAGTCACTGATCTCGTCACTAGTTGGGGGGCCACTGATGGGTCACTGGTTATAGGAATAACTGGTGGGGGGCCAATGATATGGCTATTTGTTGGGGGTCATTGGTTAGGTCTCTTAGTGGAGATCGTCAGTCAGGGGTCATAGATGGGGGTCATTAGTTGGTGGGTCACTGGGTAGGGGTCACTGGTGAAGGCCATTGGCTGGGTTCCTTGGTTAGGTAGGGTCACTGGTTACACTACATCTGCTCTCTATCAGTGGGGAGGAAGAGGTTATTATTTCAGGCCCAGAGCAGGAACACCAGGAGTAGCCCGCCCCTCTCTAGGCCCTTTCTCAGCCCCAGCCCCTCACTTGGATCCCCATGGCCTTCTTTGTGCTCGGCAGCAGTCCAGAACAGGAAGAGCTACTGTGGCCTTGCTGTGGCCAGGCCCTCTCTGACTGTGGCCTGGCTGGCTGACCATTGAGCTCTGCTTTGGGAGAGGACATGTGGGATAGGCTTCCGGGAGTCTGGCCCTGAGTGCTGGACCTTGAGCCTGACCATTGGGCTCTGGAGCCAGCACCACTCTGTCTTCTAGGCCTCCCAGACCTGGCACAGCCCTACTCCTCCTCCATACATGATGGTTCCTCTGCTGGCTGTCCTGGTCCAGCCAGCACAACTTTGCCTCCAGGGGCCAGCTTCCTACCCAGATCATTCTGATGTTTTTTGGGAATCCTCCTATGTCCCCTTCCCCAGACTGGGTGCTAAAGGGTGGGCAAGGCCTATCTCCTCTTGCTTCCCTTTCATCTTGATTGGCCTGACTCTAGACCTGATACTCCCTCGTCCCTTCTCCAGATCTTCACTGACATCCCCAAAACAGAGACACCAGCTCCAACTCTGCCTCCGATTCCCACACTCTCGGTCATCACCACTACTGTGACTGTTGATCGCAATGTCACCATCCTAGAGGTTGGTGGGAAATGGATGGGGCTGGAAGGGAAGGTCCCTGAGCAGTGGTGGTGGCAGACAATGAGGAGGTCAGGGGCAAACTTTGGTCTGTCTCAATGTCTTCAGAAAGGGCTGGACCCGGACCCTGACAGTGGAACCAAACTGGGAACCCTGGAGACTGAGTTGGCCATAGAGGATGAGGAAGGAGGTGGCCCCACCATGGGCCCTGACTTCCGAGCAGCAGAACAATCATCACGAGCTCAGTTCCAGATCTTTCCTGTGAGTCTGGGTGGCTGAGTAACATGCAGGGGGAGGGACTCCTGCCTGGAGCCACACATGGCTACATTCTCTCTTGCCTTTTTTTATCTTGCCTAGAATGCCTTCCCACCATCCCAGTGCAGTTGATAAATATTTATGGATAGACACTGTGCTAATGTGACAGGCATTGTGCTAATAGATGGTTCTGTGGGTAGGGTGATTCATTCGACTTTTAGTCTAAGCATGATGAGAAGCCACACTGGAGATGGAATGGGATCTGGAGTTTTAAAAACTCCTCTGGCTGCTGAACAGCATATGCACTGTAGGGGGAGCCAGAGGGGCAGCAAGGAAACAGTTTCTGCAACAGAGGGTGGTGCCCTGGATGAGGGCGGTAGAGGTGGGAATAGAGAAAAGTGGGCAGATTTGGGCCATGCATCATTTTGGTCTTGCTGCTGGAGGTCAAGAGAGATGCAAAGGATGACTGGGTAGATGCATGATGGGGCCATGGAGTAAGATCGGGAAGCCTGAGGGAGGACCAGGTGAAAAGTGTCAGGCATCCCATTTGGATGTGCTAAATTGGCAACCCCTGTTCGACATCGAAATGGAAATGTCAAGTGGGTGACTGGTTAGAAGATTCTGGAGTTCAAGGGACATGGTCTAAACTGGAAATAAGGACTTGGGATTCATCAACAGAGAGATGCTATCTTTAGCCAAGAAATTAGATGAAATTGCCTAGGAAAATAATGCAGATAGAAAAGGGAGTCCAGGTTCTAGCCTTGGTGTTAGATGATGATGATGATGATGATGATGATGATGATGATGATGATGATGTGTGTGTGTGACGAGTGTGAGATTAGTTAGCTGGGAGTTCTGTGTCTGAGTTCCAGGGCTCACATCTCTTTTCTCTCCACTGCCATACCAGGGTGCTGGAGAGAAGGGAGCAAAAGGAGAACCCGCTATGATTGCACAGGTGAGGGGCCTGGGCTTGGAGGAAATGGTGGGATCTGGGCTAGAATGGGGGGGTCACATTCATTTCTCCCACAGGGACAACAGTTTGAGGGACCTCCAGGAGCCCCAGGACCTCGAGTGAGTCATGGCTGCATTTCCCTCTTCCTGTCTTTCTCTTCCAGTTGGGGTGTTTAAGCCCTTGGGATGAGGAGTTGAGATGTAATATTGTCAGGTCATTCGAAGACTATTGGACATTTGAGGCTCAAAGAATGAGTTAAAATAAGAACTGGGGTACAGGGGGATTGATATGGGTCAGTATAGTATTAGGGGCCCAGGAATGGCTCAGTGGTGGGGTGGGGAGGTCAGCAGGGGTCAGGGTCAAGAGTGGGCCAGAAGTTAGCCTGGTTCAAACTTTGCACTTCTCATGACCTCTGTTCCTCTGTCCTTAACAGGGGGTGATTGGCCCCTCAGGCCCTCCTGGACCCCCAGGATTCCCTGGGGACCGTGGTCTACTGGTAAGAGACTCCCCCAGGACATATCCTTCTGGGAAAGTGAAGGTTCAGGATGTGGCGCTGAGGTTGGGAGTATGAATGTCTGAACTTGGATGTGAGAGGCTGGGACTGGGATGCTATCTTGGAGCTGGCACTGACCCCTCCTGCTCTCTCTCTGCATTTCCTGCTTTACTCCCTCCGCCTGTCTCTTCTCTGAATGTCTTTCATCTCTGTTTTTCTCCCTATGTATCTGTATCTGTTTCTTTATCTCTCTCTCTGACACTTTTTATGACTCTCTCCTTGCCTCCATCTCTGTCTCTCTCGCCTATCTCTGACTCCTTGCCTCCGTCTTTCCATTTCTCTGTCACCACCTCTCTATGTCTCTCTTCCCTCTTTTCCTCCATTTCTATCTCTTACCTCCATCTCTCCCTGTCCCCTCCTGCCTCCATTTGTTTGTCTGTTTCTCTCTCTCTCTCTGTCTCTCTGTCTCTCTCTCTGTCTCTCTCTCTGTCTCTCTCTCTCTCTGTCTCTCTCTCTCTCTGTCTCTCTCTCTCTCTGTCTCTCTCTCTCTCTCTCTCTCTCTCTCTCAGGGCCCTACTGGCCTCCCAGGAATCCCTGGCATTGATGGAATCCGGGGCCTGCCAGGCACTGTGATCATGATGCCGGTAAGAAGGAGACAGGGTGGCACAGCCTTGGCATGGGGGGAGCCTCTCCCTGGGGCTCCCCTCACTACCAGATGTCACCTAGTTCCAGTTTGCAAGTGGCTCCTTCAAAGGACCCCCAGTCTCCTTCCAGCAGGCCCAGGCTCAGGCAGTACTGCAGCAGACTCAGGTTTGTGGAGGAAAATCGGGGGACCTGCAGAGATGGGGGATAGTGAAGAGAATCGCAGAGATGGGGGATAATGAAGGGCTAGTCAGGAGATGGATAAATATTTGTCTCCTGAAGATGCCTTCAGTGGGGGGCGGGTTGGGAGTCTTGTGGGAGATCTGAGACTCTGTTGCCCCTCTGTCTTTCCAGCTGTCTATGAAAGGACCCCCTGGCCCCGTGGGGCTCTCTGGTCGCCCGGGTCCCGTGGTGAGTAAGGAAGCTACATGGAAGAAGGAGATGCCTGAGTGGAGAGGGGGAACCTACTCTAATCACATTACTCCATCTCTCCTTCCAAGGGTCTCCCTGGATATCCAGGTCTGAAAGGAGAGATGGGAGAAATGGGGCCACAGGTGAGATTGGTGGAGGTGGGGACAGAATTGCACTGGAAGGGTCTTCCCCCAGGGCCACGGGATAAAGTGCTGGTTGGGGAAAATGACAAAGGGGCTGGTGATATGCTTGCAATTACTGCCCTTCCTAGGGAATGATTTAAAATAAGTCCTTCCTCCTCCTTATTCTTCTTTTCATCATCCTTTTCTTTTGCTTTTAGGGTCCCCGAGGCCTTCAGGGACGTGTTGGGCCCCCTGGTCGACAGGGCAAGATGGTGAGTGACTCCTAGGTCCTCAGGTCATCCCTCATCCATCACCCAACACCCAACATGAGCCTTGGCTTTGTGCCACAGAGTCTGCTGATGTCATCGGTGGGATAGGAGCAGAGGACAGAGAATGGAAGCTCCACTGAGTGTGTGACAAAAGAACCTGTCCAGGTCCCAGAGTCAGGGAGGACTTGCCAGAAGGAATGAGGTTTGAGCTGAGACTTGAGGTAGAACCAGGTAAACAGGGAAGGAAGTGCATTCCAAGTAGGAGAAGCAGTATATGCAAAAGAGAAGTCTGGCACATTGGGACAGATGATGAACAAGGTCATTTCAGATAGTTTTAAGTGCTGTGAGAAATGTACAGCAAGGCAATTAATGGAGGCTGAAGATGAGGGTTTTTAATTTTTGTGATGATGGTAACTTGGACTAGAGAAAGGGCAATGGCCATGAAGAATAATAGATGGGTTTGAGATATATTTGGAAGGTTAAATTAATACACGAAGAAACCCCCAGCACAAGACTCTGCATGAGGAAGGTGCTCAATAAATGGTAGTAGGTGTCCTGATGATGTCACCTCCCCCACAGGGCCACTCAGGGGCAGATGGGGCTCGGGGCCTCCCAGGGGACACAGGACCTAAGGTAAGTGATGGCCTACCTTAGAGGTAAGAGGCTTGGAGGGACTGTCAAGGTCAAGGATTCAAGGCTCAGCTGGCATCTCTTTGTGCAGGGTGATCGGGGCTTTGATGGCCTGCCAGGGCTGCCTGGTGAGAAGGGTCAAAGGGTGAGTGTGGGAGGCCCCTCCCCATGCCCAAGTCCCCTCCCAATATTTATGACCACTTCCTCGTCCCTATTATCGGAGTGGGGGGTTCCTGTGTCTGAGTCTTCACCCTTCGTGCCCCATCTCCTTTCTTGGGGGGCTGGTTTCCACTTTGCCTTTCTATTCTGAGCTCCTTTCTGTTCCTCACCCCAGGGTGACTTTGGCCATGTGGGGCAACCTGGTCCCCCAGGAGAGGATGGTGCGAAGGTAAGTTTGGAAGAGAGTTAGGGGACAGTGTGAAAGCTAGAAAGCCAGAGGAGGAGTATTTTGGGGACAGGATGAGGTGTGAGGGACTGCACTGGAGGGCCAGGAGGCCCCACTGAGGCTCAGAAAGACAGATTGAGAGCTGGGGTTAGGAGGTGAGACTCAGGATGGCAGGTCCAGGTTTAGGGTCAGGGGCCTAAATGGAATCCCGTGTGCTCAGTGGGCTGGACCCTGCCACATGCTGTGACTCTGGGATCCCCCGGAAGGGGCTGCCAAGATGAGGGAAGGTGGTTCTCCAAGGGTTGTACTTCCTTCTGCCCAAATGATGACGCTTTCCTACAGGGAGCAGAAGGACCTCCGGGGCCCACTGGCCAGGCTGGGGAGCCGGTGAGTATCAGGGTCCCCTGGACTCCTTGCCTGCTGCAAGGGACAGAAATCAGGACTTGTGGGGTCTCAGGTCAGTGATGCTGGAATAATGTTCCTACTTCTTTGCAGGGCCCCAGAGGACTGATAGGCCCTAGAGGCTCCCCTGGCCCCCTGGGATTCCTGGTGAGAATGTCACGTCTCTCCGCATCCCTGCCTGTCTTCTCGCCTTTCTCCTCTGCATGTCCACAGCTGTTGCCTGATTTCTTCTCTGCCCACTCACCTTTCCACCTGTACCTCACAGTGTCCCAGACACAGGCTCCTGTGCATGTGTCTGCCCCGGTCTCACAGCCTCTCCTCCTCCAGGGTGTAGTTGGAATTGATGGTGCTCCAGGTGCCAAAGGAAATGTGGTATGTATTCTATCTTTTGACACTCTGACCCCATGACTGTCCATATCCTTGTCTACTTCCATGACCCCTCATTTCAACTTTACTGACACTTCAAAACCTTAATCCCTTCCAGCTTCACAGAACCCCCACTTTCTCCCCAGGGTCCTCCAGGAGAACCAGGCCCCCCAGGACAGCAGGGAAATCCTGGGTCCCAGGTTTGAGCTATCTTTCCCAATAATGTGGGGTGGTGATGGTCGTCCAAGGTCATAGACCACCCCCAGCCTCCGCAACTACAGCACTCACCACCCCTTTCTAATGCCTTCTTTTACATGCTCCCTTTCTCTCGCTCTCCCTTTTTCTCTCCCTCCTTCCCTCCTTCCCTCTCTCCCTCCCTCTCTCTCTTTTTTTATGTCCCCAGGGACTCCCTGGCCCCCAGGGACACATTGGCATTCCTGGGGAGAAGGTAAGTGATACTTCTATCTGCCTACCCTCCAAAGTCTTATTGTTTCAAGGCTATGGGCAGGAAAAGCTTCCCTGGGGCCCCTTTTGTTAGCCCTGGGCAATGATAAATTGCAACATTCCGTAAACAAGCCCAGCATTACAAAGTGCCATTGTTAGGGAAGGGTAGGTTGGGAGAAATTGAAAGCCACCAAAGCTAAATCACATAAGGGGGATATTGTCAGGATCTAGGGGAGCTCTCAGAAACCAGTCATAGAAAATATTACCAAGACTCATGGATCAGGAAAGCCCTTTCTCTGGGGTCCTATGGTGTCAGCTTTGTTCTGCACATGTTTCCATCTCCCTTGCAGACAGGCTTCTTTCTGCACATATCTTTGTCCTTATCACAGTTTTATTTCTACATGATCTTGTGCTGCTTTGTCACCATTTCAGCCCCCAGCTCCTCATCACTTTATAGTTTCTTTACCCAAATCCATCTGATCATAGTTTTTGTCAGGTAAATTTTAGGGGAGAATCTGATTGGCTTAGCCGGGCCAAAGTGCCCGCCTCTGGACCCGTTAACTGTTCGCAGGACATGGAGGGTCACCGCATGCCTGCCAAGGCCCATCCTTCTCCAGATGGACCTGTGGGTGGGAGGCACTTCTAAAGAAAGGGGTGTGGCTGGGGAGCCCCCAGTCCAACGTGTCTCCCACACTGTTTTTACATTCCTTGTCTCAACCCTCCCAGAGACGGAGGATTTCCGGGGTTCAGAGGGAAGAGGAGGCTTGGCCAGGGTCACAGCTGAGCTGGGGGTAGATTTCCTGGCCCATGGGATCTGCTTGTTCTGTAACCTTGATGTAGCTGCTTGTCTAAGTAGGGCTGTTCTTGGTGGAATACCAGGCTCTGAGATCCTCTCTGTCTCCTTCTCCTCCTCCTGTTCATTATATTTCAGGGTCCCCCTGGAAACCCAGGAATTCCAGGTCTCACAGGATCTGATGGCCCTCCGGTGAGAACTGGGAGCTGGAAGAAGGAGAAAGAAGAAAGGGGAGGCTTGGGAATTTGGTTGGTAAATGTAGGTCTCTGACAACTTAGAATGTTTCTCCCCCAGGGACACCCAGGCCATGAGGGCCCCACAGGAGAGAAAGGGACCCAGGTGAGTTACCAGGAGACAGCCTGGTTTGAGGATGAGGGTTGGTAGGCGGGGCCAGGAGTCTGGGGTTAATGAGGAAGAATGATGAGGGCACTGACAGCATGGAACGGGAAAGGACAGGATGGTACTAATCATATCTGCATCTCAGGGTCTACCAGGGTCGGCAGGCCCTCCGGGCTATCCTGGACCTCGGGGTGTGAAGGTAGGTGATACCTGGGGCCTGCAGGTAGGGACGATTCATCAGCACTGGCTTTGGGGAACCAGATCCATCAGAAATATCTGCATGTGTGATGAGAGGAATCCAGCTGCCAGGCAAGGTGTAGTGGGAGCAGGGTTTGGGTTTGAGCAGCAGTATCTAAAGTATATAAATGTATGTTACTTAGACCTGAACAGCCGAAGGACAGCATTGCAGTGTAGTTGCCACCTTGTAGCAGAAAACAGTTCAGCCCATTTGAGGCTGAACCCATTTCACTGTCAGCACATGTGCCACATCCAAGCCCAGGCCAGCACTTTGTAGTCAAGCAGGGGGTTGTTTTAAAGTGCCAGACCAGAGCTGTACAACCTATAAGAACAACCATGTGGAGGCAAGCCAAGAGCCACACTGTGGCTAAAGATGTGCACTGTTGACCAAGGGACATCAGAATTCACATCTATATGGTAGCTGAATCCAGTTACATTGTCGCCAAGTACAAGTACACATTACCTGTGGTCTAAGAACAGTTTGGTGGTAGCCAAGAGCCGACTCTTCACATTTTTGCATTGTAAGCAAGCTCAGTTACCCTATAACCTGGGAGGAGGCTATATTGTGGGTGACCAAATTCAGAGTTACATTGTAGCTAAGCATAGCTATTAGCTATATATATATATATATATATATATATATATATATATATATATATATATGTATATATATGAAGGCTTTTTTAGAACTGAATCTAGTTATACAGTAGCCAGGGCCAGAGAATAATTATTGCCAAGGTCAGTTACATTATGGCCAATTGAATTGTCATGCTATTGTCAAAACACATAGATGGTATCCCAGTGTAATTTCATTGTAGTCTCTGAGCTCAGTTATATTGTAGCCAAGCACAGCTTTCCTTGGGGCCCAGGCACAGAGCTTGGTGTGAGCAGCATCTGGGCTTGCACTGAGCAATCACCCTGTAGCCAAGCACAGACTCGCCTTGTTGCCAGACACAGAGTCACATTGTAGCCAGCACAATGGGGAACATTCCTTTGCCTTTAGAGTAAGGCTGGAGCCTGGAATGTTCATCCTCTTTCTCCTGCCAGAAGGAACTGTGGACACAGTGTCCTGGGAGATGGGAATTAATTGCTTGGAAATTTGGCCTTCCCTGCACATCCCCACGCAGATGACCTTGGGAGGCTGCCCGTGAGAAGGAGTGGGAGAGAGGCAGCTTCTGCACACCACACTATTGGGCTTTGGAGAAAGATCATTTCCTCTGAGGCTGCCCCGCTCTAGTTGAACATCCTGTTAGGGCTGTTCTGGCTGTTTCGAGGCAGGGGACTGAGACTTTGGGGGCCCTTCTTGAGCAGGCGAGGGACCTAAGAGCTTTTTCATTTTTCAGGGTGCCTCTGGCAACCGGGGCCTTCAGGGGGAGAAAGGCGAGAAGGTGAGAAGGGAAGGGATTCCTTGTGGGGAGAGCCCTCATAATGGGGCTCTGCCTGTGTCTCTTTGAAACCCTGACCTCTGGCTTCTGTTTCTTTCATTCAGGGAGAGGATGGCTTCCCAGGCTTCAAGGGGGATGGGGGACTGAAAGGCGATCGGGTAAGATAAGGAGGCTGGTGGGTCTGGGGGACCTGAGGAAGACAGGGAGTGGGTGAGCTGGGGCTAAGACAGGGGGCCGGAGGGAGCAGGAGTGACAGAGGGACTGATATCAAGGCCTCTCCTTTCCGTTTCAGGGGCACCCTGGATCTCCAGGCCCCCGGGGAGAGGATGGTCCTGAAGGGCTGAAAGGGCAGGAGGGACTGGCTGGCGAGGAGGGGCCCCCAGGCTCAGCTGGAGAGAAGGTGAATGGACCTTGGTCACCCCTTCCAGTCTACCCTCCAGCTTCTCATTCTGTGGTCAAGGTGGTCCTCCACCCTTTGCCTTCTGCTCTCTGCCCTTTTGTGTCCAACTCCAGGAGGCTGCTACCCTTCATATCATCTCCTTTAATTCCTCAGCTCAGCATTACAGAGCAATGCCATGCACATTATCTGATTTTAATCCACATAACCACCACATGCAACAGGCATTTTAACCCCATTTTACAGACAAGGACACTGAGATTTGGAATGGTCAAATGAGCTGCCCAAGGACAGGCCCCTAGCAGGCAGGAGCCGTATTTGCCTGAATTTTACCCTGCTGCCCCTTCCACCATGCCCCAGCCATACAGCCCTTTCCCCTCTGACCTCCAGGTTGCAATTTCTGACCTTCTGACTTTTGTGCCATAACTTTTCTGCAGGGCAAGCTTGGGGTACCAGGTCTTCCAGGTTACCCAGGACGTCCAGGCCCTAAGGTAAGAAGCTAGGGGGCTGGAGAAGGGCAAGGGCAATGTTCGGAGACTGATTAACATTTGGGGGTTAGGGCTGTGGTCTGGGGGGTGAACTGTCCACCCCATAGATCATCAATAAACAGCATAAGATACAGGCTTTGGCAACAAACTTAGGCTCAAATACTTACCTCTTAGCTGCTTGTGACCTTGGGCAAGTCACCCCTTACCTGCTAAGTCACCTTGGGCAATTTACCCCTTACCTGCTACATGACCTTGGGCAAGTCACCCCTTCCTTGCTAAGTGACCCCAGGCAAGTCTCTTGAGCCCATTTTTTTCAGTTGCACAATGGCGATACTGGTAAAATTTATTGCATCCATTTGATTATAACAGTGATGATAAAACTGTAGGATCCTTCTTATTTGGTGTGATTGAAATTGGTTCAAAATCAGTAAGGGGGAGAATCATAAAAATACATATCTTACATATCTTGAATTGCTATAACTTACAATAAAATGCACTTATATAAAAATGTACCTTGTTTGCCAATGTTCTGATGGATGAGGCTATTGATTAGACGTGTCTTTGTGCCAAAGCTATACCCACATTACATCACTGATGATTTATAGTTTCTGTTTCTACAAACTGAGGCAGAAACTTAGACACTTGCAAAGAAATCTTAGTGTAGAATCCTTCCAGAGTCCCCCACTTTTGCCCTCTCCATCTGGCACAGTTATCTTACCCTTATCTTACTCATGCCTAATTTGACAGAAAAAATTTTTTTTTTTTTAAAGATTTTACTGGGGAATTGGGGGAGGGGAACAGCGTTGGGGAAAAGGGGAAGGGGAACAGACAAGTTGCTGTCCTTTTGTTCTTCAGTCTAGTTGTAGAGGACGTTGCTTCACTGGCCCATGTTGGTATTATCATTGCGCCCTTCCCAGATGAGGCAGATCAGTCACCGGCCTCTGGATGGTCGCTCATCGTGGCTATTGGCAGCTCATGCTGGCTGCCAGCCATTCACACTGGCTGCTGGCCACTCACTGTAGCCTGTGGCAGCCCACTGCAGCAGGGGCGTAGCCCTGCAGCCTACACTGTTGCTGGGGCTCGCAGCCCAGCTCCAGGTGGAGCTGTTGGTTGTTCATCATCTTAGCTGTAAAGGGCAGTATCACTGGCCCTCATATGTGGGATCCGAATCGGGGCCGCTGGCGTCCCAAGCCAGCTCTTAACCAATGCGCCACTCGGCGGGCCCCAGAAAATTTTTTTTTGGTGACTTTCCTTTATATGAAGTGTTTTCCATTTAGCTCAGATTTGATAGACATCTTTTTTTTTGTTTTTGTTTTTGAGGACAGTGTCACTGACCCTCATATATGGGACCCAAACCCGGGCCGCTGGCTTCCCAAGCCAGTGCTTAACCACCATGCCACTCGGCCGGCCCAATAGACATCTTTCTTTTCCTTCCTACATTTCTTGACTTTTTGTAAACTTTCATTAAGTCATAAGACTCCATTAGCAAGGACAACTGACATAAATAGGTTTGGGAATAAATTCAAGTCATCATCCCAAAAATAGAACTCAGACTGTGGGAGAAGTTTCTGGAAGTTAGAGCAAAGCCACCTAGCCAAGAGCAGTCAGTGTATCTTGGGCATCGAGCAATACATTAGAGGAGGCATGGTGTGTCGAGGTCAGTGTCTTCGTCAGCTTGGGCTGCTCTAACAAAAATACCTTAGATCAGGTGGCTGAAACAACAAAAATTTATTTCTCACAGTTCTGGATGGTGGATATTTGACATCAGAAGGACAGCAGGGTTGGGTTCTCCTCCTGGCTTGTAGGTGACTGCTCTCGGTGTAGTCACAAGGGAGAGAGAGAGAGAGAGAGAGAGAGAGAGAGAGAGAGAGAGCGAGAGAGAGAGCACTATTGAGAGAGCTATCTAGTCTCCTCCTCTTCTTTTAAGGGCAATGTTCTCATTCATGAGGGCTCCACTGTCATGACTTACTTACCTCCCAAAGGCCTCACCTCCAAATACCATCACACTGGGAATTAGGGCTTCAGCATGTGAATTTGGAGGAGGGACACATTCAGTCAGTAGCAGATAGTAATAATTATAAAAAACAACAATGACATCTAATATTTCTTGAGCACTTACTATGTACCAAGCACCATGTAAGATACTTTGTACACATTATCCTATTTAAGCCTCACCAAAACCTCGTGAGGGCTGGTATCCCCAAGATACAAACAAGAAGACTGATGCTCAGAGGGGTTAATCCATTTGTCCAGGGTCACGTGGCTAGTTCAATGGTGGATGAGATTGAAAACACAGTGAGGGGTGGGAGGGGACATCAGAGCCTGTGGTGGTGGAGAGAGGATGCCTCCAGGATGGGCAGGACAGAGGGACTAGAGTCAGTTAGCAAACACTGAGGAAGTACCCAATATGTGGCAGGCAGTAGGGAATAAGACCAGAGCGCTATGTCCTAGTGGAGGAAATGGACATTGAATAAATAAGCAAGTGAGTAAGGTTGTTTCAATACAAATATTATGGGAAAACAAAGTAGGATGATAGGATGGACAGAATGACTCGGAGGATGGGGTGTTCAGGATGGTGGCAGAAAGCCAGAAGGTGACATCTGAATGAGATTTCAATGATGAGGAGTCGCTGGCTCTGTGGAGATCCGAGAGAAGTGCATTTTAGGCAGAGGGAGCAGCCAGTGTGAAGGCTTTGGGGCAGGAAGGTATTGGTGTCCCCTGAGTAGCATTGAGGAGGCCAGTGTGGCTAAAGTGGGGTGAGCAAGGGGGCGAGCGGGAGTAGAGGAGGACAGAGAGCTGCCCTGGAGGAGGCTGGGGCTGGAGGGACCAAAGAAGCTTCTGGAATTGGTGGTCTGGAAAGGTCTGAAAGAATGGGGAGGTAGAATGGGGTGAGGGGCCAGCATTGCCCACCACCCACGCCTCACCCCCATCTCTTCTCTCTCATTCTCTCTACTCAGGGATCTATTGGCCTTCCTGGTCCCCAGGGACCATTAGGCGAGAAAGGGAAGCGGGTGAGTTGTGATTGGAGGGGGAGGGAGAGGGAAAGGTTTACTTGGGGGAGCAGCGTGTACAGCTGTGCACGACAGTGGGTGGCCCCGGGTGTCTGTACCTGGAAGCACAGGTGTGCACACATCTTCCCACATGCAATGCAGCACACATGCGGGTGACACCAGCTGGCATTACGGCATATGTACCTCGTATACATGTGTGCGTGTGTGTCCCACGTGCCTCTCATTGCAGATTAGATGGGGCCTGGATGCCGTAGCCTGTGGGCTGTGACTGAGTGAACAGGGCATGGGCCTGCATGTACATTGTGTGACTGTGGACATAAATGTGTGTGAGGGGCATGACACGTGTGGAAGGATATGGTACACACATGTGTGTATATTTGTGTGCATACTGAGTGTGTATACATACACTTGTTACTTTGCTCTGGGTGCACTGTCGCTATGTAAATGGACTTGTGTTATGCACATGAGTATATGTATATGCTGTGTTCATCAGGACTGTGTCCTCACATGACTCCATGCACGTATGTGTTTACACTGAGTGTGCCTGTGTACTGCATGATGAGCTCCGTGATCGCCCAGTGCATGGCACGATGGTGGGCCCTCATGGATGCATACTATGCATGTGATAAATAGGTCTCCATGTGGGAAACACGCTTGTATGTGCGCACTCTGTAGGCACAATTATACGTGTACCTGGGTGTTTGTGATATTTGTGTGTGTGTGTGTGTGTGTGTGTGTGTGTATAAAAGGCTATGAATAAATGGTTGCAGGCATCTTTCTAAGTCTGTAACTGGGTGTATTTGTGTGTTCGTGTCGTGTGTTTGCATCATAACTCGCTTCTGTTTCCCTGCTTACTCGATTTATTTTCCAGGGGAAGGCAGGGCAGCCAGGTCTGGAAGGAGAGCGGGGACTACCAGTAAGAAAAGCGAGAGCTCCGTCCCACCTCCCCACCCCCACCGCCCATCTGCTAGCCTTGGGAGGCTGGGCTGGAAGGAGGGGCTGTAAGAGGAGAGATGGTGGGGAGGTCATGAGTGGCCAAGGAAGAGGGTTTGGGTTATGTTGGTGTCCCTGGTGGGGCAAGAGGGGGCGTCACAGAGAGAGGGGACCCAGAGGACTTGAGATCAAGTCCTAGGCTCCCCCACCCTCTCATTTCTAATCTTTGCTTTTTTTCTATTCAGGGTTCCCGTGGAGAGAGGGGGCAACCGGGTGCCACAGGGCAACCAGGCCCCAAGGTATGGGATGGATGGGTGATCAGGCCCCCTTTCCAAAACAGGTCTTCTGCCACAGGCTCACCAAGTCCCCCCTAGTCCCTCCCAGTTAAGTTGGTTCTACAGCCTGAATCTCATTCACTCTATTATAGGGCGATGTGGGCCAGCATGGGGCCTCTGGGATCCCTGGAGAAAAGGTGAGAGAGCGTGTGTGTGTGTGTGTGTGTGTGTGTGTGTGTGTGTGTGCGCGCGCGCGTTTCTGGGTAGGAGTCAAACCCAGGAGGTAGGGGGACATTATAATGCAGTGGAAAGAGCACAAGCTCTGAAGTCAGAGAGCCATGGGTTCAAGTCCTACCTTAGTCACTTACCTGCTATGTGACCTTGGGCAAGTCGCTTAACTTCTCTGGGCCTGTTTCCCCCTCTATATGACAGGAATAAACACAGTCCGCACCCCAAGGACTGCAGTGATGAATGAAATGACTAACTGTGTGTATAGTGCTTGGCCCTATGCCTAGCATGAAGAAAATGCCCAATGTGGGCTAGCTCTTGTTGTCATTGTGTGGGGTCCAGAGTGCCAGGTGGGAGGGATGAGTAATGATTTCTGGTTCCATTTCAGGGCCTCCCAGGCCTGCAAGGCCCCCCTGGATTCTCTGGGCCAAAAGGTCCCCCTGTAAGAGAGCTCACCCGGATTGGGGGTCGGGGGTGGGAGGGGAGCCAGGGAGTGGAGAGGCTCCTTATTTGTGCCTCAACTGTCTCCCAGGGCCCCCAGGGGAAAGATGGACGATCTGGGCACCCTGGACAGAGAGGAGAATTGGTGAGTGATCACTTCACCTCTGACCCCATTAAGCTCTCCATTTCTTCTCCCCATGTGATGCTCCCTTTTAAATTTTCTCCTCAGGGCTTTCAAGGTCAGACAGGCCCCCCTGGACCAGCTGGTGTTGTGGGTCCTCAGGTCAGAGTGGATCCCACAGTCCTTCCAGTTTTACACTAATTGGGGGGATACTTACGGGGGGAGTGGATCTCAGACAGACCCCCCACCTCAGACTACCTCCGTTTAAGATGAGTCTTCTTCCTCTTCAGGGAAAGATAGGAGAAGCAGGACCTCTGGGTGAGAGGGGGCCCCCAGGCCCCCCTGGACCTCCTGGTGAACAAGGTCTTCCAGGTCTGGAGGGCAGAGAGGGGGCCAAGGTGAGACCCAGCCCCATGGGAGATCTCGGTGGAGTGGCTCTGAAGGTCCCTCAGTGATCCCATGCCACGAAGGCTCAGAATCAGCCCCACGAGGGAGGGGGCCCAGACTCACAGATTGGGGGAGAGACATCCCTTCTCTGGAGCCTGACCTTCCTCCTCTGTGCTCCTGCAGGGGGACCTGGGGCCATTGGGACCCCTTGGGAAGGAAGGGCCACCTGGACCGAGGGGCTTTCCTGGCCCCCATGGAAACCCTGGGGACCCTGTGAGTATCCTTTGGAGCCCCTCCGGTTGTGTCTGGCCAGGCTATGAAACAGAGAAAGAAATGGGGAGCTCAGGGCAGGGACATGGTAAAGGTATCCTGGTGGGGTGGGGACAACTGTGAAAGTAAAGAAATGATAACCGGAGGGACCTGGAGACCGACCCCAACCCTCAGTGCCCAGAAGGGGGTGAGAATTGTGAATCCCCAGAGTGAAAACAGGACCTGGGGACACCCCTGGGCTCTCTTGACTGTGAACCATCTCCTCCTTCAGGGACCTACTGGTTTGAAGGGTGACAAGGGCCCCCCAGGCCCCATCGGGGCCAATGTAAGTGCAACCCCATCTGCCAGGTGGGAAGCAGGGTGGAGGGAAACTGGGCATCGTCATGGTTAAGTCCACTGTTTTGGGAGTCAAACAGGCCTGAGTCACATCCAGCTCTGCCACTCCCTGGCCAGGCAGTCATGTCACTCTGTGAGCCTCAGTTTCCTCATCCATAACAGCCCATCTCATAGGTTTTTATACATCTCAATGAGATCATCAGTCTGACACATGCTTACCTGTGTGCCAGACATCAACATATAAAAATTATTCTTCTGGAAATTACCTTCTAGTCAGGGAGACAAGGAATCAGTGGTGATGAATGTCCCGAAACAAAGTGGCTCAAAGGGTGGGGAGCAGGGAGCAGGTGAAGAAGGCTGGTCAGGGAAGGCCTCCTGAGAAGGTGACATTTGAGCTGACACCTGAGGTGAGGGAGGAGCCAGGTGAGGGAAGGGAACAGCATTCCAGGCAGAGGGAACAGCATGTGTAAAGGCCCTGAGGCTGGACCGTGCCTGGCATGTTAGAGGAAACAGTGAGGAGATGTGTGGCTGGAGGGCAGTGAGCAAGCGTGAGAGTGGGAGGAGTCGAGGGCAGGGCGGGATAGGGAGCAGGTCTGGTGGGCTGCCAGGAGGCCTTGTTTTTTACCTCAGTGAGGAGAGAGCCCCAGGAGGCAGGTGGGCAGAGGAGGCACGTGCCCTGACTCAGCTGTTGGCAGCTCTCTCTGCCTGCTGTGTGGGGAACAGATTGGATCCGTGCTGGTAATCACCATCTAAACTCAGAGACTTGTGGCTTGAAAATCCTCCAGATATGAGAATTACGAGTATGGCTAGTTTTCCTGACCCGTCATCCCTGTTTTCAGGGCTCCCCTGGGGAGCGTGGTCCTGTGGGCCCAGCAGGAGGCATTGGACTTCCTGGCCAAAGTGGAGGTCAAGGCCCTGTTGGCCCTGCAGGAGAGAAGGGGTCCCCGGTAAGTGCTGTGCCCATCCCATTCCTCAGGCATCCTGAGGACCCGGCTCTCCACATACCAGGACCCCACTCCTGCTCTGGCCCCTGATGTTTCTCCTTCCACTCTCACCATCAGGGCGAACGTGGCCTCCCTGGCCCCACTGGTCAAGATGGGATCCCAGGACCCCTGGGGCTTCCAGGGCCCCCTGGAGCTGTCGGGACTTCTGGCGAAGAAGGGGACAAGGTGAGAATTCATGGAGAGGGACTGGGGAAGACTGGGGGTAGGGGGAAGCCTGGGTCTGTTCTCATCTGGTTTCTTCTGCAGGGGGAAGTGGGTGCCCCTGGTCACAAGGGAAGCAAGGGCGATAAAGGGGATGCGGTGAGTGGAGGGCCCTCAGTGAGGGGGGTGGTCCTCAGGGAGGGGAGAGGGATGTGGGGGATGGGTCGGGGGGTTATGGAGCTTCATTCCTTCCTGAGTCCCATCGCACTCCATCGCAAGTAGCAGAAGACACTCAAGCCACCTGGAATGAAGGGGGCCAACAGACAGAGTCACTGGGACCCCAGGAGAATGGGGAGGGCACTGAGGCAGTTACTCTCTCCTCTCCCTTTCCTTGGTGGCACATCATTCTCTCTGGCTGTGACTCTGCATGGCTCTGAGGCATCACATTCCCAGCTTCCCTTCGGGACTTCAGCCACAGCTCACAGCATCAGCAAGACAGCTCAGTCCCTGGGTACCGGTGGGACTTCTGGGGAAAAGTCCCAGTTTAGGACAGATGTCTGTGTCTGATCCCAGCATTCGGTGGCTAGGAAGACAGGATTAGGGTGTGTGTGCAGCTGTCGCTTCCTGGTGGGGGGCGGGGCAGCTGGCAGTGATTGACATATCTAGTGCCCCCCCTGCCCCCCCCCGCCCGCCCAGGCTTGAACTTGAGGGGTTTTTCAACTCTGTTTCCTCCTCAGGGCCCACCTGGACCAACCGGGATACGGGGTCCTGTGGGACACCCAGGCTCCCCGGTAGGTGCTCCCAGCTTTGTGACCATCCCCTGGATTCCTGATGGGAAGGGACAATGTCCTACACCTGGATTCAGGCCCAAACTCAATTCCAACCCTGGTCTACTCCTCCATGCTGCTACCCAGTATGAACTCATCCCAGAATCTGATGCAATCCCAACCTCAACCCCAACCCTGAACCCCGTCTCAGCCCTAATCTCAACCCTGCCTGTGACCTTAACCTCCATCCCACCTCAAACCTTATCTTCAAATCCCACATTAGCTGGACACCGACCCGGTTCTACACTTTAGCCCCACTCTGACCCACCCTCCAAGGCTGACTCCAAACCTAAGCTCAAACTCTGAATCTGACCTTGGCCCAGCCTCAAACCCAACTTCAAATTCCATTTCCATCCCATCTAAATCCTGCTCATGACACTGGCCTCAACCTGAACATGATTCATCACCCAATGCCCATCTCAGAATTTGACTCAACCTTGACTTCATTCCCAAACTCTGACTTTTAATTTGCACCCCCATCTCCAAACCCAACCCTGATTCCCCCTAAACTTAATCCCAGTCCTGACTTCCACCATTAACCTCAATGCTGACTTTGACCCTGAGCCTATTTCCAACCATTGATCTGGACGCTAATTATGGCTTGCGCCACCCTTCTCCCAGGGAGCAGATGGGGCTCAGGGACGCCGAGGGCCCCCGGGCCTCTTCGGGCAGAAAGGAGATGATGGAGTGAGAGGCTTCATGGGGGTGATTGGCCCCCCTGGCCTGCAGGTGGGTGTTTTAGTTTGGGGGTATGGCTTCTGGCTCCCCCTACCCTGTGCCCCAATCTTTCTTCTTTGTTCCACAGGGACTTCCAGGCCCTTCTGGAGAAAAGGGAGAAGTTGGAGATGTGGGGTCCATGGTATGGACAGGTTAGGGCAAGGTGGGAGGGGGAAGGGTGTGGCGAGGTGGGGGTGGCTATTAGATCGATGAGGGGTCACAGGGACATTGTTATTGTAAAGATCATGTGGGTCACCAGCATCAAGGGTGCATTTCTGATTACTGCAGACTTTGGAGGGGCCCTGGGGTCACCGGATACTATTCTGATTGTCCCACAGGGTCCCCATGGAGCTCCAGGACCTCGGGGTCCCCATGGCCCCAGTGGATCAGAGGTGAGGACGCTGGGAGGGGAACCCAGGATGCTCCAGAAATGGGGACATCTATACCCCAAGAAGGGGAGGTTGGGATCCCAGTCCCACTTCGACCCCTTTCTGTCTCTCCAGGGACCTCCAGGACTGCCCGGAGGAGTTGGTCAGCCAGGTGCTGTGGGCGAAAAGGTGAGGACGGAGGGCAGGAAACTGCACAGGGTGGGGAGGTACGACAAGTCCTGGCTGGGGGTGGCTGGCCTGGGGAGACTCCCCTGTCTTCCAGAATGGGAACTCTTTGTACTCTCACTTTGCCTCCTGCAGGGTGAGCCAGGGGAGGCTGGAGACACAGGACCCCCGGGAGCCCCAGGCATCCCTGTGAGTGACTGTGTCCTGTTCCCATCCCAGGGAACCCCTGTCTCCTGTCCCCTGGGTATCTCGAGCCACCTTGACCCCTGGGTAGTCCTAGGCACCCACTGACCCAGGACCTATGGGCTTCCCGGGTTATCTTGAGGACAGAGCCTTGGAAGGTGACAGGGCTGCTATACACAGTTCTCCAGGTAGTACACTGCACAAGAGTGTGGGACCAAAGGGTTCGATGAGGCTCAGATCCAGCACTAGCCCTGGCTTGGGGCTAGTAAATTTTCCTAATTTACTGAAGGGTGCCACCACATGGACTAGACCAACCTTGCCCATAACCTTTAGGCAACTGGACCTTCCTGACTTCTGACTCCTATAATTCCTAAATCCCTTTGACTTCTGACCATTGGGCAGACTAGGCTTCTCTGACCCCTGACCCCGGGGAAGTCCCAGACCACCCCCACCCCTAAGTCCAGGTATGCTAACCTTGACCTCTGGAGAGTCCAGGCTCTCCTGACCTCTGACCTCTCTATCTGCAAAGGGGCCCAAAGGAGAATTTGGTGAAAAGGGAGACTCAGGCCCATCTGGGGCTGCTGGACCCCCAGGAAAGAAGGGCCCTCCTGGAGAAGATGGAGCCAAAGGGAACGTGGTGAGTCCTGGAGGAGGTGGAGGCAAAGATGGAGGGGCACTCATGTCTACTCAAACCTGCTCCCCAACTTTCAGCCTGGGGGCCTATCCTCCAGTATGCTGATTCTATGAACAACCCAGAACACAGCTGAATGATTGGTTGATTGAATGAATGAATGAATGAATGAATGAATCAGTTATTGTAGGGGGTGAAACTTGCTTCCACATGGAATCACTAACAATGTTGGGAAGGCCAAGGTCCAGAACAGGATTGGCATTCAGGCGGAGGTTGAGACCTTTTTGCCACAGCGGCAGGGTTGGTTGGGGTGGGCAGTGGGCAACTTCAGAGCCTGTGGGATTTTGATTTGGATCTCACCACCCCATTTGCTGTGTCCCTCTCTGAGGGTCAATTTATCTGTGAGTCCTGAGCTGGGTGGCTGCTGGGAGGATGAAGTGAGATGATGCATTTAATGTTCTTAGCTCAGCGCCTGCACACACCAACACTAGAATGTTCTCTCTACCAGGGTGGAGATTTTGTGTTTTATTCACCATGTATCCTCAGCAACCAGAATGGTGGTTGGGCACCATTTATCTGTTAAATGAACTAGTGACTGCTCAATAATTCTAAATGTGATCATTCATCATTCTGTGTTCCAGGGCCCCACAGGGCTTCCAGGAGATCTAGGACCCCCTGGAGACCCTGGAGTTTCGGTGGGTGTAAACCCTCCTTTCCCCACCAAGCCCAGCATATTCCCTAATTCTGCCCCGTCTCCCCACCCACCATAGACCTGGGCAAGATACCTGGAGCAAATAACATTCATTATCCTCCAAGCCTCACCCCACGACCCTTCCCAACTCTGTCCACCACCCACAGGGTCTAGATGGTTACCCAGGGGAGAAAGGAGACCCTGGTGATGTTGGAGGACCGGTGAGTTGGGGAACAGAGGGTGTGGTGCTGGGAAAGGGGCTTGGGGCTGGTGAGCGGGTAGACTGGGAGGCCAGAAGAATGGCTAATGAAGTACTTAAGGTCCCTCCCTGTAGGTGCACCTGCTTTGCCTCTCTGGGGCCTCACTAGTGTGAGAAGCTTGAGGGTGGAGGTGGGAGATGGCTGGTGATGAGGTGATTTTGGGGGAAGGCTGTCTTTGGATCAAAGGCATTCTGAAACAGTTATGCTCAATTAATGTTAGCTAATTCTATCTTGGTGCTGTTATCATCTCCACAGGGTCCGCCTGGCGCTTCTGGGGAACCCGGCCCCCCTGGGCCCCCTGGCAAGAGGGTGAGTGATGACCTGCCTCCTGGCTGTCTTGGCTCCAGCCTTGTCGCATTCACCCCCACAGGCCACCACTCCCCCCACAGGCCCCCTCTAATTGTCTCTACCCCCTCAGGGTCTTCCTGGACATATGGGTCGAGAAGGCAGAGAAGGGGAGAAAGGTGCCAAGGTGAGTGCCCTCTGCTCAGGGAGGGGTCCCTGCCCTGACCCCTCAGCCAACAGTTGGGCCATCAGAGTGGGGAGGGGGCCTGTGACCATCACAGGTGCCCTAATTCCCTCCCCTTACCTGATAGTTCCTGGCTAGGGGGTCAGGAGGCAGGACTCCCTCCCTGACTCTGTTCCCTGCCTTGCCCCTGTCCATTTTAGGGGGAACCAGGTCCTTATGGGCCCACAGGGAGGACAGGCCCAGTGGGGGCTCGAGGGCCCCCTGGGCATGTTGGGCCTGAGGGTCTTCGAGGGATCCCCGGCCCTGTGGTGAGTGGAGTGGAAACAGGGATGGGGTGGGGGTGGGATCAGTCCCTCCCTGTGTGCTTCTGCCTTATGATTTCTTATAGTCGGGAGGGGCTGACCCTGGTGGAGGGTAGCGGCATCCACTCTGGGTTCTGGCAGGGTGCAGTCCCCCCATGTTCTGTTTCATCCCAGGGTGAACCAGGCCTCCTGGGACCTCCTGGACAGATGGGCCCTCCTGGCCCCCTGGTAAGAGACTTCTTTGTCCCTGAGGTCCTGGCACTAAGAACCACACTGGGCACCCAGTGGCCACCTAGTGACCATGGGTGCTGATGGTCAGGCTGACCCCTCACTGACTATCCGAGTCTACCCTGACCATGTATACTAACCATCTGTCCTGACTACTCATCTTGTTGGTCCTAGACTGACCCACCATCTTGGTCTATACTGACTGCCCACACTGACCTTCCATCTTGGTTTACACTGACCACCCACACTCACCCTCCATCTTGATTGTCTATACTAACTACAGTGACCCTCAATCTTGATAGGCAAAACTGACCATTGATCTTGATAGCCTACACTGACCACCCATACTGATCTTGACCACTGACCATTCAGATTGGCCATCCTCCAGCCAACTCCTTCATTCTCTTGTCATCCCTCCTCTTTCCTGACAATCCCCATGATCACATCTCTGGTAATTCCCCTTTGAAATCTGGGTAGTTTTCCATTTGGCCACCCCCCAATCACCGACATGAATCTTGAGATTTCATGTTTATACTCACTGACTGACCCACCCTCTCCTTTCAGGGGCCCTCTGGCCTCCCAGGGCTGAAGGGAGATGCTGGCCTCAAGGGGGAAAAAGTAAGGATACCTCCATCCATTACTGCCTCCCACATCTACCTCTATGTCCTTCCTGGCCAGAGGACTGGGAGAATGAGGTCTCCTCTGCTCCCAAACTCATTACCCCAAGGCTCTGGGAGAAAAACCTCCCAGCATCCCCTTCCCTTCCCCCACATGCCTCTTTTGTCCTCCAGGGCCACATTGGATTAATTGGTCTCATCGGCCCTGCTGGGGAGGCTGGGGAGAAAGGGGACCGGGGGTTGCCAGGCGTACAGGGCCCTCCTGGCCCCCAGGGAGAACCCGTGAGTGTGTGTCCAGTCTCAAGTGGGTAGAATGTGTTCAAAGGAGGGGGTGGGTGGGGAGGCAGAGATGGGGTTTGCTTGGAGACTGTGAGGGTTAGGAAAGCCTGGGTCTGTAATGATAGGGTATATGTCTGGGGAAAAATTGGGACTCTATCTGGGGACTTGCAGATTGGAGGCTGTATCTGGAGTTTGGAGTCTTAAGGGGACTTGGGGGCTTGTCTGGACCATAGGGATGAACCCCATCAATGATAACCCTGATGTCCTTTCTCTCCAGGGCTCCTCCGGTCCCATTGGCTCTCTGGGCCACCCTGGACCCCCAGGTGTGGTGGTGAGTATGAGGGGTCTGTGGGGTGGGGTGGGGGTCACTGTGGCGGGCCAGCCAGGACTCCAAATCTCTCTGTCTCTACCCCACAGGGTCCTTTGGGACAAAAGGGCTCAAAGGGGTCCCCGGTGAGTACTCCTTGCTCCCTTGGGCTCCCACATTTCAGCTCCCCACACCTCCCACTATACCAGAACCCTCAATGCCTTTGCATTCATTGGTTTATTTTGTCATTCAATCACGCATTCAACAAATATTTATTCAACACCTACCACTGTATTTCATCAAATCTAAGATGCCATCAGTTGTAAGATACACCATTATTTTATAAACTGTTCTGAAAGAAAACAATTCTGTCAGGTAAACTAGGACTTGCCAAAGATGTTTAAGATGATGATTTCAGAGATGTTAAAATATGGAAAGAAAATGTGTTTTTGTGCTTGGTGCTGAAAATTGCATGTCTGTTCCCCAGGGCTCTGTGGGTGTGTGCGTGTATGCATGTGTTGGCAGGAAGGGGCTGCCATAGACAGAGTGACTTTTCCCTACAGGGATCTCCCGGGCCCCATGGAGATACTGGCCCCCCAGGCCCACCAGGTCCCCCGGTAAGTTCCCCAGGGACTAGGTTGGACTGTCCCCACCGGGTCCCCCAGTGCCCAGAACCAGGTAGGGCACACAGCAAATGTCAGGGGATGCAAGTAGGGAGGGAGGTGCCTTGAAAGCCAAAGGGGGATCTGGGCTGTGTGTGTGTTGGGGTGGGGATTAGAAGGCCATCCCTAGGGGCACTGATCAGGTTTTGTCTGCATTGTGTCTCCCCTCCCCCATCTCTTCCTCCCTGTCTCTCTCTCCACCTCTTCCATCAATCGCTCCTGGCTTTTCTGTGCCTGGAACACTTGTTCCACTATTTTATCTGTCCTCTCCTTTTCCTGCTTGCTGGCTGCTCCCCTCTGCTTTCTTTGCCTGACCTTGTGGTTCTCTCTTTTATTGTATTTCTACTTCTGTCTCTCCCTATCTTTGATTTTTCCTGTTCTCTTCTTCCTGTGTGTCTCTCTCTGTCTCCCCCATCCCTGTCCCTGTTCCTGTTTGTATCTCTCCCTCACCTTTCTTATTTCCCCCACCCCTATCTTCTGCCTCCCATGTCTCTCTCATCTCTGCCTCTTTCTCTCTCTCCTCTCTCTCTCTCTCTCCCTCTCTCTCTCTCTCTCTTCTCCATCTCCTGCTCAGGGTCCCCGGGCGGAGCTGTACCGGCTGCACCGCCGCCGGCGCTGGGTCCCTGGCCCGGGGGCGCTGGAGGGCCCCGAGGGCGGTCTGGAGGAGGTGCTGGCCTCTCTCACGTCTCTGAGTTTGGAGCTGGAGCAGCTGCGGCGCCCGCCCGGCACGGACCAGCGCCCGGGCCTCGTGTGCAGTGAGCTGCGCCGCAACCACCCATACCTGCCGGATGGTGAGGTCCGGCCACTTGTGGGTGGGCGGGGAGCCATCGGGTCCCGATCCGGCTCATCCGCCCCTCCTGACTCTGCGGCAGGGGAGTACTGGATTGACCCCAACCAGGGCTGCGCGCGGGACGCGCTCAGGGTTTTCTGCAATTTTACGGCGGGAGGAGAGACCTGCCTCTATCCCGACAAGAAGTTTGAGACCGTGAGTGCCTCTGCGGGGGAGGCGGGGGTTGGAGGGAGGAGGAAGGGTTGGATACCGTCCCATCCTCCCCTCCTCCCAGGAAGGGCTATTGCTGCCTCCCCTGCCCCCAACACGTGTACCAGACTTTGTGGAAGACTTTATCCTTCCTTCAGCCAACATTTATGGAGCACTTACTGTATGCCAAGTGTTGGGATTACAACAAGGAATAAAAAAGAAAAAAAATTCTCTGCTTTTGTGGAGCTCACCTTTTAGAAGGAAGACAGACAAAAAAAAAAAAAAAAGCAAGGAAAGACATTAGGAATGGTGGTGAAACTTTAAATAATGCTTGTGTGAACCAGGCCAGTTCCAAGCACTTAGATGCATTGACTTACTGGGTCCTAATCACCCAATGTGACAGCTCTGTCATAATCCCCAGATAGGGAAACTATCTGAGGCACAGAGAGGTGATGAGATTACCCATGAAGGTCTGGCTGCGGAGTCCCAGTCCTTAACCACTGCCTACACTGCCTCCTGACCTGTTATCTTATAGGCCCTGTGGGCTCACTGCCCTCCAGGCTTTGGGCTGGGAGGTGAGATCACCTGGTTCCTCCAGAAATCCTGGTTCTCGATCAGGGAGCCCTGAGCCTAACAGCCTCTCACACCAAGAACCAGGCTTAGCAGTGGAGGGCAGTGGGAGAGCACCACCAACTCTGGACCACTTGGATTGGAACCCGGATCTGTCACCTTAGTGTTTTCATCTGTAAAATGGGGCTCAAGCAAGTATCTGCCCCTTAGGGTGGTTGTACAATCATGGTACCAATGCACATATCAGAGAACACTGATTAGATACTGACTATGTGCTAATACTTCTAGTGCAGATATAAAACACAGCCAGCACAGGGTCAGCAAAAGTGAATAATAATGTTCTTCTTCTTGTGTATTATTATTTTGATTGATCAGAGCCCTGGTATACTGGGTGCTCAGACCCCCCCACATATGGGGGCTGAAGTGCAGAACTTGATCTCTGAACAACAGTTGCTGATATCTGAGACCTGGTCTCTCACCAGCTCCCTCTTCTCCGGCTCAGAGGGGAGGGGAGTGAGGAATGCTCTAGGTTTGGGCTCCCCAGACACAGACCCTGAGACAAGGATTTGAGGGCAAGTCATTTATTTAGGTGATCCCAGGAGGCACCTGGAGCGGGGAGGGAAATGTGAGAGGGGTCAGCAGAGGCAGCCAGTGTTGTTAAAATGTCGACATTGGGCACCCAAGGCTCGGTTCCACTGAGGACTTCTGGGAGACAGTGTGGAGCAAGCAGCTGGAAGTTGTCCCACCTGGCAGAGAGGGAGCTGGGGCATTTACCCACCAACTCTTGCCAGTCATCTGTTGAGGGCGGGGCACCCTCCTCTTGGGCCTGCCCTGTGCACTGGCCAAGCCCACTCCCATGGCCAGACAATGGCCCAAGAGCCCCAGATATTCACAGTCTGGAGAAGTAAATACGGAGGACATGGTGGGCACCCAGGACACCTGCTACTGACCCTCTCTCCTTCCCCCAGGTGAAACTGGCCTCCTGGTCCAGGGAAAAGCCAGGAAGCTGGTATAGCACATTCCGTCGAGGGAAGAAGGTGAGTTACCGAAGGCTGAGGTGGCAGGTAGTATGAAAAGTTATGGGGAGTTGGGAGAAGAGCTCAGAGGGGTGAGGGAACAGGACAGACTTCCCTCTGCCCTCCTGGTGATTGCAGGTTAAGGAAGGGAGAGTGAGTGGGGCAACATTGATGTGTGATGGAGAAAGCACAGGGAGTAATGGAAATCCAAAAGCCATGCTGGAAGGACCGAAGCCTTCCTCGTAGAAGTCACAGCTCAGCTGAGGCCTAAAGAATGAGCTGGGTTGGCATGTTTGGGAGGACAAGGGAAAGTGTTGCAGGCAGAGGGAACAGCATGTGCAGCAAAGGCCCAGAATTAAGAGACAGTTTGGTGAATTTAAAGAAGCAAAAGCCACTTGCTCTGCTTCAGAGGGGGAATGTAGTTGGAGAAGAGGCTGGGGAGGTAGGTGAGGGCTAGGCCCATCTCCCCAGAAGGACGTGGGCAATAGGAAGCCATGGATTGTATTTAAGTGAGAGAGGGACTCAGATCAAATCTGTGTTAGACAAATGCCTCTGGGGCTGGTGGTGGTGCTCATGAGACTAGAGGCTGGGAGACAAGGAAGAGAGAAATGTGTTGATCCAGGAGAGTGAGGAGGGGGTCCAGGCTTGAGCTGGTGCTATGGGGATGGAGAGGAAAGCATGACTTGGAACAATATCAAAGAGGGCACATCAGTAGGACCTCGTAATTGGTGAGAGAAGACATGGGGTTGATGCCCAGATTCCTGGCTTGGGGGACTGGTGCCCGGTGAGATTCTAAGATATGTAAGTGAGATGAAGAGCAGGTTTAAGCGGCAGGGGGATCTTGGATTTTGGGACTCATTTATGTAACATATATGTATATGCTAAGCACTGGGAACATAACAGCAAATTAAACACAGTTCCTGACTTCATGAAGTTGGTATTCTACTGGGAATATAACCAATGAAATAAACAGACCAAGGACACAAATAAAGCTATAATATAATATTAGGGGATATCATGGTTTGGATTTCCCCCAAACAGACCCTGAGACAAAGATTCAATTGCAAGTAGTTTATCTGGGAGGTGATTCCAGAAAACATCAGCAGAGGGATGTAAAAATGAGACAAGGAAGAGAAGGAAGCCAAAAGGATGCGTTACCAAGTGTGTTATCTCAAGCCAGTGATATGTTAATAATATGTTTTATTTAACTCAATATATCCAAAATATTGGCATATCAATATAAAGATTATGAAGGCATTTTACTTTTTTCAGAGCGTGGTATATATTTTACATTTATAGGATGTCATAATCCAGGTGCTAAATTTCATTGGAAATACTTGATGCATACTTAGATTTCATAAAACCTGAAGCTGGAAGAGTAGGTTCATACTCACTTTGTTCTAACCCTAAGTTTTCTGATAACTGGATGGAGGCTAAGTTATGAGTTATGAGTTAAAGTAAAAAAATTTAAATTAAATAAAAAGTTAAAATCAAAGTTTTAAAAGTTTCTCAGTCTCATCAGCCACATTTTTTTTTTTAAAGATTTTATTGGGGAATTGGGGGAAGGGAACAGTGTTGGGGAATTGGGAGAGGGGACCAGCCAAGTTGTTGTTCTTCAATCTTCGTTGTGGAGGGTGCCAGTTGCCATCTGTCTTCCCGTCGGCAGCTCGTGGCCTCTAAACTCAAGGTGCCGTGTTCAATCTTAGTTGCTGGTGGGCGTAGCCACCATCCCATGCGGGAGTCGAACCAGCAGCCTTGTTGCTAAGAGCACACGCCCTATCCACTGAGCTATCCGGATGGCCAGCTCAGCTCAAAGTGCTGAGTTCAGTCTTAGTTGCGGGTGGGCGTAGCCCACCATCGAACAGGCAATCTTGTTACACCAGCTGAGCCATCCTGCCATCTGTTGGCAGCTCAGCGAAGCTCAGCTGGGGAGTAGTGTTCACTGGCCCATGTGGGAATCGAACCAGCGGCCCTGTTGTTCAGACCTCGCGCTCTAAGCCAACTCTTATCCAACTGAACCACTCGGCTGGCCCTCATCAGCCACATTTTAAGTGTTAGTAGCCACACATGCCTAAGGGCTCACAAGAGAATGGTGGCTGGGAGAATGGGCACCCTCACCTCCTGCGTTGTCCCACCCCCAGTTCTCCTACGTGGACGCTGATGGGTCCCCAGTGAGCGTGGTACAGCTGACCTTCCTGAAGTTGCTGAGTGCCACCGCTCGCCAGAGCTTCACCTACTCCTGCCAGAACTCAGCGGCCTGGCTGGATGAAGCTGCAGGCGACCATAGCCTCTCCCTTCGCTTCCTCGGGGCCAACGGGGAGGAGCTGACCTTCAACCAGACAGCAGCAGTCACCATCACTGTCCCTTACGATGGCTGCCGGGTAAGGGAGAGGGGCAGGGGCTGACCAGAGCGGGGAGGAAAGGCTGCCTTTCCCCTAACTCATCATCTGTGTCTTCCCATGGTCAGCTCCGGAAGGGACAGACGAAGACCCTCTTGGAGTTCAGCTCTACCCGAGTAGGGTTTCTGCCCCTGTGGGACGTGGCAGCCACTGACTTTGGCCAGATGAACCAGAAGTTTGGGTTTGAACTGGGCCCTGTATGCTTTAGCAGCTGAGAGTCTTGGGGGTGGGAGGGACAATGAGGGAGCCCCAGATGGGGCACATTTGGTGCTGAGGCTTTGAAGCCACTATATTTATCGTCTCGTGTGATTGTGGAGCCAGGGGAGAGTCTGCTCATCATGGTCAAACAATATTTCTTTTCCAGTCCAGAGGGCTGGTGGCTGGACTCCCCTGGCCCAAGAGCCCAGCCTTTCCCTATCAAACCCTTACTGGAAGAACTGTAATCTGGCTGTTTCTCCCCTCTATGCCCACCCAACCATCAACTCCCCTCCCCGATCCCCCATGCAAGGAACTTCTAGCTTAGAGCTGATGAATGCCCCCCATGCCTGCCTTCTCCTCAGTCAGTGCCCCAACATCCTTTGGTGCTACCCTTCCCAATAGTTAAGCACTGGACGTCTCCTGATCCCAGGCTGGGACCCCTTCACTCATTTCTATTTTCAGGTGGGTTCAAAGTGAAGGAACTGAGGTCAGACTACAGAGGAAAGTGGGACTTCCCTGGACTGAGCTGTGGGCTCCTTTTGCTGCCTCAGCCCAGCTCTGAATACTGGCCCCTCCTATCTCCCCAAATGCCCCTTGCTATGCCAGATGGTTTGGGGACCAAGATGTCAGGGGTAAATCAGGATCCTAATGGTGCTGCCCTATTTATACCTGGGTCTGTATTAAAAGGGAAAACCCCCTCTGTTGTATATTTAATCTGCTTCCTCCTTAGGGAAGGCTGGGACATGATGAGAGAGATTCTAGCATGATTTCCCCCCACCCCAGGGCCATAGGGCATAATTGGCATGTCAAGTCTGAATAAACCAGTGAATTGTGTCCCTATCTGTGTCTTCCATTTGATGCTGGCTGTATCTTTTTTAGGGTCTGGCTCTTGTCTCACTGAGGTATCATCTGCCACCACCTGTCTTAATGAAACATGTCTTTTGGTGGAGGTGGCTTCGATGGAGTGGGGAAACTCAATTAAAATGGGACTCACTGGAGGTGATGGCCTGTTTATTAACTCTGGTCCCTAGCAGATAAGCTGAAAATAGCCATATCTCTAAGAGAGCAGATCTTAACTGTTCTCACCACAAAAAAATGATAAATACGTGATGTGATGCAGGTGTTAGCGAATCATTTTGCGATATATAAGTAGATCAAATCAACATGTTGTACACTTAGACTTAACATATTATATGTTACCGTATTTTGCTGTGTATAATGCGCTCCCATGCATAATGCACACCCATGTTTTTGGTCCAAACTTTCAGGGGAAAAAACCTTGTGTTTTAATTTTTTAATTCAAATTTTTATTTGTTGACATTTAGGTACTTGTTTTTTGTATTATAAAGGAAATTTAGCATTTATTTTTTTAACATATTAAGGTACAAGAAATGTTATGTAACATATAATTACAAAACACAGGGAGAGATACAAGAAATTTTATGTACCGGTAACAAATTTACAATATTTACGCATCATAGAAGGCTGAGAACTCTTCATTGTTGTAAGTTTGTCATAAGTTCAACAAAAACAATTATCGTATTCCAGAGTTTATTTTGTGTACAGATATCGTAATTGATTTCTAGAGTTTCAATTTTAACTCTTAAGCATAAATAAAAGAATTAAAAACATTTATGTAGATACGGAATTAGTACTACCCATGTATAATGTGCATCCTTATTTTTCCCTCACAATCTTAGGCCAAAAAAAATGTGCATTATATATGGCAAAATACAGTGTATACGAGGTCTGACAATTAAGTTCACGAACTCATCCTAGAAAAAGTGCTATATACCTCATTGCTGAATATCCCTACTGTCACCTTCAAAGTGGGAAGCTATGCACCGATGCCAGCGCCTAGTCCACCCTTCAAAGCAATTTTGGGACACTTTTCCTGGAATGGTCATCAGAGCTGTCATCATATTACCCTTGATGTTCCGAATGTCATCAAAATGTCTTCCTTTCAATATTTCCTTTATCTTCTGATAAATAAAGAAGTCATTGGGGGCCAGATCAGGTAAGTAGGGAGGGTGTTCTAATACAGTTATTTGTTTACTGGCTAAAAACTCCTGCACAGGGCCGGCCGAGTGGCGCATTGGTTAAGAGCTGGTTTTGGGATGCCAGCAGCCCTGGTTCGGATCCCACATATGAGGGACAGTGACACTGCCCTCTATAGCTAAGATGGTGAACAACAGCTCCACCTGGAGCTGGACTGCGTGAGCCCCGGTGATGGTGTAGGCTGCAGCCCCTGCTGCAGTGGGCTGCCATAGACTACAGTGAGTGGCCAGCAGCCAGCGTGAGCTTCCAAGAGCCGCTGCGGTGAACGACCATGCAGAGGCCAGCGACCAATCTGCCTTATCCGGGAAGAGCGCAATGACGATACCAACATGGGCCAGTGAAGCAATGTCCTCTGCAACTACACTGAAGAACAAAAAGACAGCAACTTGTCTGTTCCCCTTCCCCAATTCCCCAATGCTGTTCCCCTCCCCACAATTCCCCAATAAAATCTTTTTTTAAAAATTTATTATTGTTTATAGCTTCTGTGGGAGGAAAGAGCTATGTGGAGTCTTGAGGAAGTATTCCATACACAGTGAAGAACGCAGCAACCCTCAATTACCAAGGAGAGCTCTCGGGCCGGCTGAGTGGCTCAGTTGGCTAAGAGCTCGCTCAAGAGTGTGAGCTGAGGGCCAGCAGAGTGGTGCGGTGGTTAAACGCTTGGGAAGCCAGTGGCCCCGGTTCAGGTCCCACATATGAGGGCCAGTGACACTGCCCTCAAAAAAAAAAAAAAGTGCGAGCTGAGCTCTGAGCAACAGCAGTTCGATGCCCAGCCCAAACTGAGCTGCCATTAAGCTGCCAACAGGTGGCAGGATGGCTCAGCTAATAAAAAATAAAAACCAACGAGAGCTCTTGAGGGGATGGTGTTTCTCTTTGTCTCTTCATCTCCTGATTTGTTGTTTTTGCTGATTTTATTGTTTACCCTGCATTGTCTTATATCAACCCAAATGTAGACCTGGGCCTGTTTTCCTTTAAGTTGCTGTCCCAAATATCTCTAACTCAAGACACCAATGCTGGGCTGGCTAAGTGGCTCAGTTGGTTAAGAGTTAGCTTAAGAGCGCTAGCTCTGAGCAACAGGGCCGCTGGTTCGATTCCCACATGGCAGTGACGCTGTGCCCGAGCTGAGCTGTGGCTGAGCTGCCAACAGGTGGCAGGATGGCTCAGCTGGTGAGAACATGTGCTCCTAACAACAAGAGTGCCTGTTTGATGGTGGGTTACACCCACCCGCAAGGAAAACTGAACTCCGCACCTTGAGCTGAGCTGCCGCCCGGATGGCTCAGTGGATAGAGCATGCGCTCTTAAAAACAAGGCTGCTGGTTCGATTCCTGCATGGGATGGTGGCTACGCCCACCCGCAACTAAGATTGTAACACAGCACTATGAGCTTAGAGGCCACGAGCTGCCGCCGGGAAGCCAGATGGTAACTGGCGCCCTCCACAACTAAGATTGAAGAACAACAGCTTGGCGGGACCCCCTCCCCAACTCCCCTACACTGTCCCTTCCCCCAATTCCCCAGTTTTTAAAAAAAGGACACCAATGCTGTATGTTATCTTTCTCTTCCTGGGCACACCTAATTGAGAACATTTCCCAGCTTCCCTTGCAGTTAGGTTGGGGCCATGTGACTGGGTCTTGGCTAATGGGAGGTGGGTATCCATAAAACCTCCTATGTAATCCTCTGCTGTGACCTGGGAGATCACATGTGTGTAAAATGGAGGTATCATATACAGAACTGGAAAGGGGCTTGGCTCCCCAAGTTACTTGTATTGCTTGGAGGAATGCTACCAAAGAGACCTCCATCAGATATGACCAAGAATTAACTTGAGGGCTGGCCGAGTGGCACACTGGTTAAGAACTGGTTTTTGGATGCCAGGGGCTCCAGTTCGGATCCCACATATGAGGGCCAGTGACACTGCCCTCTACAGCTAACAACAGCTCCACCTGGAGCTGGGCTGTGTGAGCCCCGGAGACAGTGTAGGCTGCAGCCCCTGCTGCAGTGGGCTGCCACAGGCTACAGTGAGTGGCCAGCAGCCAGTGTGAGTGGCTGGCAGCCAGTGTAAGCTGCCAATAGCTGCGGTGAGCGACCATCCAGAGGCCGGCGACCAATCTGGCTCATCCGGTAAGAGTGCAATGATGATACCAACATGGGTCAGTGAAGCAACGTCCTCCGCAACTAGACTGAAGAACAAACAAATAAAAAAAGGCAGCGACTTGTCTGTTTCCCTCCCCCAATTCCCCAATAAAAAAAAAAAAAAAAAAAGAAAGAAATAACTTGATTGTTTTAAGCCCTTGAGATTTTTTTTTTTAAGATTTTTATCAGGAATTGGGGGAGGGGAACAGCATTGGGGAATCGGGGAAGAGGAACAGACAAGTTGCTGTCCTTTTGTTCTTCAGTCTAGTTGTGGAGGACTTTGCTTCACTGGCCCATGTTGGTATTATCATTGCGTTCTTCCCGGCTGAGGCAGATCGGTCGCTAGCCACTGGACAGCCTCTCACGCCAGCTGCTGGCTGCTGACTCTGGCTGCCAGCCACTCACACTTAGCTTATGGGGCTGCAGCCTGCAGCAGTAGGGGCTGCAGCTTGCACCATTGCCGGCGACTCAAGACAGCCCAGCTCCAGGTTGAGCTGTTGTTCACCATCTTAGTTGTAGAGGGCGCAGAGTCACTGACCCTAATGTGGGATCCGAACCCAGACCCTGCTGCTTAGAGCTGGCGTCCCAAGCCAACTCTTAACCAATGTGCCACTCGGCTGGCCCCTTGAGATTTATTTGTTTGTCACAGCAGCCTGACTAATACATTGAATGAATCTAATTACATGCTGAAGTCAGCATGTAAGTGTGTGTGTGAACCAGAAAGTCTCATTGCAGGAAAATCAACAAGTTAAAATTTAATATTGGGGGCCAGCCGAGTGGCACGGTGGTTGAGTGCTGGCTTGGGAAACCAGCGGCCCCGGTTCGGGTCCCACATATGAGGGCCAGTGACACTGCCCTCAAAAAAAAAAAAATCAAAACAAAACAAAACAAAAAATTTAATATTGAATATCATCCTTAAAATTGCTCACTACAATGAATTTGTCATTGGAGGTGTGCTCTCTACAAGTCCAGCATTCCTACCATTCTGCTGCCCTCCCCCATCTCTCTCTCCCTGACATCTCTCCTTGCCTACCTTCTTTACCCCCTTCCTCTGAGGCTGTCTCCATTTCTTATGAGGAACCATTTACTCAGTCCTTCTTACAGACCATATACTCATGCCCACATGATCCATGATCAGTTCAACTGACACTATTAATAATGATAATAACGACCATTGACTGAGCATCTACATGCCAAACACTGTTCATCAAATGTTTTCCCTGGATGAATTTATTTCTAATCACATCCGAGGAAGGTTCCGTTACTATCCCCATTTTGTAGACAAGGGAACTGAGGAAGAGAGAGGTGGAGTAACTTGCCCAGAGTTTAGAGCTAGAAATTTTGCTAAATAAAAAGCCATCATAAAAAAACAAAAACAAAAACAAAAAACCATC
Organism: Aselliscus stoliczkanus; assembly: GCA_033961575.1. Lineage (NCBI taxonomy): Eukaryota > Metazoa > Chordata > Mammalia > Chiroptera > Hipposideridae > Aselliscus > Aselliscus stoliczkanus. Next base: position 8,259,648 of record CM066735.1, on the reverse strand, counting down.
ATCTCCTTTAGAGGATTTTTTCCCCCATTGTTTTAAAAAATTACATCTGATATGCACAGCCCAGAGTTTGAATGTAGATCAGCTGGCATCAGCTTTTGCAATTCGAATCCCACCCTGGTGCAGGTATTTTGGAGGGAAGGAACAATTAATAGTGTAATAAGGACTCTTTAATGAGCTAAAAGCTCATTAAAGAATTAGAAACTGGGCCCTGCTAAATTAAAGGGTAATTGACAAAGGTGTAAGGAGGGAATTCTGGTTCTCCCAGGCTCAGCTCTGTGTATTTACTTAGTATCATTGCCAGCACCCAAGTGGCTGCTGGGAAAGCCCCCAGCTTATTTGCATATTCAGTGGCTATAGTTAATCACCACTTGTGCTTCCTGAGCAATTACACCCACTGTTCTGAGCTGGAGGCTGGGGAAAGCCACCAGTGTGGGGGCATCTGTTTGCTTTATACAGACATGGTTTGTGGAGGTGGGTAGAGTAGGGTATTTTACACACACACACACACAAACACACACACACACACTCATACTGCACATTGTCAGAGATACTCACAAACAGTGCCATACACAAACCAAAGGCTCACAGAATCAGACCCTCATCTTTTCTCCCCCTTCCCACCCACCACAGCTGGTCACATCCTGGACCCTCAGGCAGACTCCCAGGGGGTGAACCCATATTATACACACCCTTACACCCTCGGCCACATCCAGACACATTGACACGAATAGCAGGTCATATACATAGTCGTACACACCCATTTGTGCCTGGATACACAGCCAGAGTCCCTCCCCCTGACCCCCCAACACACCACAACTGTGTTCACAAACCTGCACTCAGAGATGGAGCCACATCTGCAGGGAGACCCCTATTGTCACACACAGAACTACTGCATCCTGGGGCATCACACATGCTAGGCACACAGAGGAACATACAGGTCCACACAGGGACATGCCACCAACACATAAACTACATATACATAAACCCCAGTAAACTCCATCATGGATGTCTCAGAGATCCCCTTCCCCTCCCCACTCATTCATTCATTCAAAAAAATATTTATTGAGTACCTACTATGTGCCAGGTGCTGTTCTAGGCTCTGGGGATACAGCAGTGAACAAAACAAAGATCTCTGCCCTCGTGGAGTTAACGCTCCAGTGGACTGACAGGCAGTAAGCAAATACATATATGTGCCAGGTGGTCCTATGAAAAAAAAGAAGACAGTGATGGGCCGCCCGAATGGCACGTTGGTTAGGAGCTGGCTTGGGATGCCAGCTCTGAGCAGCGGGGCCCTGGTTTGGATCCCACATATGAGGGCCAGTGACACTACCCTCTACAGCTAAGATGGTGAACAACAGCTCCACCTGGAGCTGGGCTGCTGTGAGTCGCCGGCGACAGTGTGGGCTGCAGCCCCTGCTGCAGTGGGCTGCCATAGGCTAGTGAGTGGCCAGCAGCCAGCGTAAGTGGCTGGCAGCCAGCGTGAGGTTCCAAGAACTGCTGGCAGCAGCTGTCCAGAGGCCAGCAACCGATCTGCCTCACCCAGGAAGAGAACAGTGATAATATCAACATGGGCCAGTGAAGCAATGTCCTCCACAACTAGACTGAAGAACAAAAGGACAGCAACTTATCTGTTCCCCTTCCCCGATTCCCCAACACCGTTCTCCTCCTCCAATTCCCCAATAAAATCTTTTTTAAAAAAAAGGCAGTGATGAAGACAAAAAGGGGTATTCTTTGAGATAGGGTGCTCAGGGGAGGCTTCCTGGAGGAGGCATCCTTGAAGCTGCTGCTCATACAGAGAGAGGGAGGGAGCCATGTGATATCTCACACAGTCATGCCCAGGCCCGTGCTGTGCAGATTCATGAGGGCCCCATCCCCACAAGGGCAGACATGTGGCTTTGTGTTCCGAGTGCCCCAGTCACCAGAGCTTCCTTTTGAGGGGTGGGCCCGGACCAGGAAGGTGACAGTGAAGGTACTGGGGAGACAGGGGAAGCTGAGCAGGTGGAAAACCAGGTTGACCTTGAGAGGCTGTCCTGTCCTTTTCTGATGCTGATCTCATCTCCTTTATACATGCTCCCCCCACACTTGGTATATTTCTTTCTTTCTTTTTTTTTTTTTTTTAAGCTGAGCCATCCTGCCACCTGTTGGCAGCTTAGCAGCAACTCAGCTCAGGCTGGGCTTTGAACTGCTGTTGCTCAGAGCTCAGCTCACATGGTAAAAAAAACACAAGACATAAAATTTACCATCCTAATCATTTTTTTTTAAAGATTTTATTGGGGAATTGGGGGAGGGGAACAGCGTTGGGGAATCGGGGAAGGAGAACAGACAAGTTGCTGTCTTTTTGTTCTTCAGTCTAGTTGTGGAGGATGTTGCTTCACTGGCCCATGTTGGTATCGTCATTGCGCTCTTCCTGGATGAGGCAGATCAGTTGCCAGCCTCTGGCTGGTCGCTCACCACCGCTATTGGCAGCTCACGCTGGCTGCCAGCTGCTCATGCTGGCTGCCGGCCACTCACTGTAGCCTATGGCAGCCCACTGCAGCAGGGGCTGCAGCCTACATCATCGCCGGGGCTCGCACAGTCCAGCTCCAGGTGGAGCTGTTGTTAGCTGTAGAGGGCAGTATCACTGGCCCTCATATGTGGGATCCGAACCCGGGCCGCTGGCATCCCAAAACCAGCTCTTATCGAATGTGCCACTCGGCCAGCCCCATCCTAACCATTTTTAAGTGTATAGTTCAGTAGTATTAAATATATTCACATTGCTGAGCTACAGATCTCTAGAATGTTTTAAAACTGAAACTCCGTCTCCATTAAACACTCACTCCCCAGTCTCTGTCACCCACCGTCTACTTCCTGTCACTATGAATCTGATTCCTTTAGGGACCTCCTATAAGTGGAATTATACAGTATTTGTCCTCTTGTGCCTGCCTTATTTTACGTAGCACAATGTCCTCAAGGGTCATCCACTTTGTAGCATGTGTCAGAATTTCCCTCCCTTTTAAGGCTGAATAATATTCCATTATATAGAACTACCATGTTTGTTTATCCATTCATCTATCCATGGACACTTGGGTTGCTTCCAACTAGTGGCTGTGACCAAAGCCGCTATGAAAATAGGTGTGGAAATGTCTCTTCAAGACCCCACTTTCAATTCTTTTGGATATATACTCAGAAGTGGAAAATTGCTGGATTCGGCATATTTCTTTTCAAAAGGTTGTTTTCATTGAGGCATACAATATACAATAAAATACATTGACCACAGCGGCCCCGGTTCAGGTCCCACATATGAGGGCCAGTGACACTTCCCTCAAAAACAAAACAAAACAAAACAAAAGGGCCAGTGATACCGCCCTCAAAAACAAAACAAAACAAAGCAAAATACACTGACCATAAGTGTTCTATTGGATGAGTTTTGACAACTGTCCACACACCCTAAAAAAGAAGTAGACTGTTTCCAGCACTCCATAAAATTTCTCATGCCCCTTCCTACATCCCTTCCAAGACACAAGCTCTTCTTGGATACATGTCTAGTGTAACAAGACCAATGAATGAAATAAGGAAGGTGCATGGAGGCAGTGTGGTGTAATGGTTACAGCCAAGCCACCTGGTCCAAGTTTGAGCTCTTCACTATGACAGGTATAACCTTCAATTCTCTGAACCTCAGTCTCCACAGTTGTAAAGTGGGGTGAATAATAGTACCTACAGAATCAGATTGTGTGAGGGTTAAATTAGTTAAAATAGATGAAACATTTACAATAGATCAATGTCTGCTATGTGATAAATGCTATCAAAATGTTGCTATTATTAAAAGAAACATAGGGAGAGAACTTTATAAGGCACACTCATGTGCCTACCACTCAGCATGAGAAATAAAGGATCATACACATAGTTGTTGCCCTCTGTATACATTTCTGCTGTTGAATCCCTCTCCTTTCTGTACCAAGGGTAGATGATTGTAGAGAATTAAAAAAAATTTTTTTAATTGTGGTAGAACATACACCAGATAAAATTTACCATTTAATCATTTTTAAGTATCCAGTTCAGAGATATTAAGTATAGTCACATGGTTGTGCAGCTGTCCCCACCAAATATCTCTAGAACTGTTCATCTTTCCCAACTGAAACTGTCCCCATTAACACTAACTCTCTATTTTCCCCTTCTCTCAAGCGTGGGAACTTCTGCTCTCAAAAATTTTCTCCATGTTTACAGCATACAAGGGCCTGTATCCATGGATAATACACAACATGATTTGGCAAGTTTTTGAAATATAACTGGTACAATATTGAGTGTATTCTTCTGCAAGTTGCTTTGTTACTCAACAGCGGGGAGGAGGACGGACAGGGACGGGGGATGATTTGTATCTTCTCCATGTAGAAGCAAGTATTTCCAGTCCTGTCTTTTTAAGATTTTATTGGGGAATTGGGGAAAGGGACCAGCCAAGTTGTTGTTCTTCAGTCTCCGTTGTGGAGGGCGCCAGTTGCCACTTGGCTTCTGTCAGCAGTTCATGGCCTCTAAGCTTAAGGTGCTGTGTTCAATCTTAGTTTTGGGTGGGCGTAGCCACCATCCATGTGGGAGTCCAACCAGCAGCCTTGTTGTTAAGAGCACGCACCCTATCCACTGAACCATTCGGGCGGCAGCTGAGCTCAAGGTGCTGAGTTCAGTCTTAGTTGCGGATGGGTGTAGCCCACCATTGAACAGGCAATCTTGTTGTTACACCAGCTGAGACATCCTGCCGCAGCTCAGCGACAGCTCAGCTAGGGCGCAGCAATCACTGGCCCATGTGGGAATCGAACCGGCGGCCCTGTTGCTCAGAGCATGCCCTCTAAGCCAACTCTTAACCGATTGAGCCACTTGGCCGGCCTTTTAATTGTTTTTTTTGAGGACAGTGTCACTGGCCCTCACATGTGGGACCCGAACCGGGGCCACTGGTGTCCCAAGCCAGCGCTTAACCAATGCGCCACTCGGCCGACCCTTAATCACTTTTAAATGCTTACTTCTGCATAGTTATCCATTCTCTCACTCATGAGCTTTAAGGTGTTTCCCATTTTGCTCCTGTTCGCACACCCCAGCATGTCTTTTGTGCACATGGGTGAATGTGTCTGGGGTGTATAATATAAAAGGGTGGAGGCTCTGGGTTATGCGAAGGTGCATCTTCCGATTTCCTGAGTAGGATTTTCATGCTGGTTGCCCAAACTTCAGTGTCCCTTTCCTCTTATCACTCTCCTGAGGTTCCCTTTTGGACTCACGATGAAGTCCAGTCCTTCTACCTGGCAGCTCTGGCCACACTTGTCACCATACCTCACCAGGAAACCTAGCTTCCTGCACCTTGTGGTTTTGGGGTCTTTGCCTCTGCTCTTCTCTGTCTACATGCCCTACTAGCTTTTACTTATTCCTCAGGTTTCAGTTCTGGTGTCACTCCCTGACTCTGACTGCCGCCACTCCCAGGCTAGATCAGGCCCCCCCAATCATGCTCAGGGAACCCTGCCCATCTGTGCATATACCATACTCTTAATTTTCAATGATTTGATGTCAGACGCTACCTTGTTCATAGCCACAAACGCAGCGCAGGTCGGGCCTGGAGTGGCACCTGGTCTCTATTTGTGGATGAATGGAGGGGTCTTTGCATCTGCCTAGGGGCTGGGGAGGGGCTGCACAGAGACCTGGGCTCCATCCCAGCCCACCACTTCCTGGCTGTGTGACCTCAGGCAAGTGGCTTAACCTCTCTGAGCCACTCACTTGTTCCTCTCCTGTAAACCCTTCCCAGAGCTATCGCAGGTTTTAAAAGGAGCCCCAGCCAGGCCTGGCTCAGGGTAGACCACGCCTGGCTGCTGTGGTTCTGAGCCAAGTTCCAGCCCTGTAACCTCCAACTGGGACTTTGCTCCTTCCTGGCTTGGCAGGGCTGGGAAGCAATGCTGGGTCTCCTTGTCCCGCCAGCTCATCCCACAATTCCCAGGCTCATAATGGGAACCACATGTGCTGGACACCTGCCCAGACCTTCTCCTCCATTCCTCCTCCCCCAGAGAGGCTCCCTGAGTCATCCTGTTTACCCCCCTGCCCTGCCTCCCCCAGTCTCACAGCCTCATTCCCACACTGCCTGGACCTGGGGTTCATGTGTCAAAGGGCGTCTGTGGATGTGTCTGTGTCATGGGTTCCTGTGGGTCCCTAGGTGTGTGTGAACTGTCTTTACTGTGTGTTTATGTGTGTTATTGTGTATGAATTCTGTGTCTGTGGGTGTGTTTTGTACAAACTATGTACCTCTGTTGTGTGTCTGTGTGTGTTTGCATATGAACTGCCTGTTTTGTGTAACTATCTAGGGGTCTGTGCATGTGGTAACATATTAACTACATGTCTGTTTTTGATGCTCCGTGTATACGAGCTGCATGCCTGTGTTGTGTTCGTGTGACTATATTGTGGGTTTAGGGGTGTGTTGATGTGTGAACTCCATGTTTATACTGGGGATCCCTGTGTGAGCTTTGTGCTTGGGTTGTGGCGTTTGTGTATTTTTTGTGTTGTTTTTGTGTTTTCTGTGTGTGTGTTGGGTCACTGTATTTGTGAGTGCTGGTTCTTGGGTAACTGGCTGGTTCACCTCTTCCGCTGTCTGATGGTGGGTGGGTGTTTCTATAGGTCCCCTGTGCCTGGGATGTGTTTCTAGCTGTGTTTGCATGTGGTTGTGTGTGCTGGGCATGACACTGTGCCTGGACCATGTATCCAGGATGGTGTCTCTGGGTGACTGTGTGCCCATGTTGTGTGTTCGAGTGTCAGGTCACAGTTTGCCCGGGCAATTGGGGGACAAATTCCCATGTCACAGCTAGATCATTCAGCGTGTGTGTGTGTGTGTGTGTGTGTGTGTGTGTGTGTGTGTGTGTTGCCTGGAGGGGAGGAATCTCCAGTGGTGGTAGCAGTGAGTGAGAAATGCCCAAGAGAAGGAAAGAACGGGGCTGAATGGTAGGGACAGTATGTGGGAAACTCCAAGGGTCAAGAGTTGAGCCCAGGCCTTCCTGAGGAACTTGTCCCTGGACATGGAAAAGGGGCTGCACTCCATGCTGTGTGAGCACCTGGAAAGCCCTGGAATGAATGCTGTCGGGGGCTGAAGAGGGATGAAGGTGATGCTCAGCTCACCTGGCCAGGACTTCTTGATGCCTCGGGAACACCAGAGGGCTTGGCCCAGGTATTCCCTTGCAACCACAGCACAAAGACCCTCACATCTGGAGTCAGACATGAACTAAATTATGGTCTTAGCTCTGCTGTACACCCTCTCTGTGGCCTTGATTAACTGTCTTAAGTTCTACGAGCCTTGATTTTTCTATCTGAAAAATGGGACCCAGGCAAATGATGTTGGTATCCTGCCTGTATCCGCTAAGCCCTCACGTGTTCCTGTGCAGTTCTTCCAACCTCTGGGCTACCTCAGCTCATACACTGGCCAGGCTAGAAATGCCAAGGAGCTGACACCCCTGGGAGCAGCCCTCCCCCAACACAAGACTTGGAGACTAAACACCCATCTCCCTCACCATCAGGTGGGACAGCTCTGAGGCATGTTCTATTCTCTCTCCCAGCAGGATTGACCCTCAGTTGCCTAAATGGAGTTGAGGGGAAAGGAAAAATGCACAACAAATAACCCAATATAATATCATACTATGAAAGTCAATAAGTTGGCTTTGAGTCACCCAGAACTGTATTAGAATCCCATGTCAGCTGCTTATGGCTGGATAGCCTTGGTCAAGTTACTTAACCTCTCTGAGCCTCGAACTTTCTGTTCTTAAATTGGGGATAATAATTCCTACTTCACAGGAATATTGTAACAATTTAAGGAAATAATGCATGGAGAGGACTTAGCTGGTGTTGAGCTTCTAGCGGGAGCTTGATGAGTGGGGATGGTTGTCGTTAAAGAGATGTGGTGCTAAGTAGGTCATCACCCATAGCCTGGGGTATTAGGGCTTTGTGAATGGTGAGGTTCTCTCCAGACAGGTAAGGGGAATTAACAGTTCCAAGCATATGTCAATCAGGAAACAAGCACCCAAACCAGGGAACTTGATACTTAGAAAACTGTTAGAAGGCTGGCAGATGGGGCTCTAGGCTAAGCCTATAGGATGACTTGCTACAGAACATCACTTCTGAATTGGCCCACCCAGGACCTTCTGCCACTATTATTCACAGGAAGGTGGGGAATCACCCAGTGGGAACCACTGACTTCAAGAATACATCACCATAATGGATAAGCAAAGTGTGGTCCATCCACACAATGGAAAATTATTCAGCCATGAAAAGGAAGGGCATTCTGACACCTGCTACAACATGGATGAACCTTGAAAACATTATACTCAGTGAAAAAGTCAGGCACAAAAGACAAATATTGTATTATTCCACTTACACGAGGTATCTAAAATAGGCAAATTCATAGAGACAGAAAGTAGATTAGAGGTTCCAGGGGCTGGGGGTGGGAAGAATGGGGCGCTATTGCTTAATAATTATGGAGTTTCTGTTCCGGGAAGTGAGCAAGTCTGGAAACAGATAGTATTGATCATTGCATAACACTGCAGAAGTAATTAATACCACTTAAATGTACACTTAAAAAGATTAAAATGGCAAATTTTATTATATATATATATATATATATATATTTTACTGTAATTTAAAAAATTAATAACATAATATACCAAAAACTCTGGAACTACTTTACAGGGTGATTGTATGGTATGTGAATTATATCTCAATAAAACTATTTTCAAAAAACACAATACATCACCATAGTTGCAATTTAGGGATTTAGAAGTCAACATCATTGTCACTTGCAACTGCCTCTCAACAAAAGCTGGTGACACTGGCGACTGGAGACAGTAACATCTGCACAGGAAAACCCATTGTCTCCACAATGTGCTTGCCAGATGCCACTGCAGTGCAGAAAGACGACCTTCACCCACATCTCAAGCTTGGTAGAACCTAAATGGCATAGAGAAGTTTAGCTTCAAGGGAACCTGGAAAACATAGTGTTTAGCTTTGCAGCCTCCGTAGTATAAGACTACACACTAGGAGACTGGAATGGTGCCTCAGCACCTGTCACCTTTTGATTTTGCTTGCACAGCATTCTTTCCCTCTTTCAATGGTAAAAGTTCCATAACTGCCCCTCCTCCCTTTATTTTTTATCCAGTGTAGGTTGGATGGAACTAACTCCACTCTCTGGCTCCAGTGGGGTGATCTATGAGCGAGGTCTGGCCAAATCATTGCTATGAACCTATGGTTGGATCCAGGATGGGCACATGACAGGGATGATCCAATGAGAATCATTATTCATTATTATGCAAACTGTTTTTGCTGAAGTTGTTGAGCTTGGAAGATATAAGTTTCTAGGAACCATCTTTGTCACCTCTTGGCTAAAAGAGAATCCCTGTAGAGAAGAGCAGAGATGAGAAATGGAGAGAGACAGAATCCTGATGACATAACAGAACGCCTGGATCCAGTTTTACTTGAATTCCATTACTCCTGAGTTTTGTTTTTTTCATATCAGATATTCTTTTTTTTCTTAAGATAGTTCAAGTTGCCTTTCTGCCACTTTCTACCAAATGAGTCCTGAATAATATATAGAGGGATCAGCAAGAACAAAGGCATGTGTGGACATGCATGGTGTAGACTTATTCACTCCTTAGATTCTTCTTGATAATCTTCTCTGTGTCAGGCCCTGTGCAGAGTATGGGAAAACAAAGGCTTAGATTGTGTCCTCCTCTGGCTGGACACATGAAGGGGTCACAGAAGAGTAGAGGCAATGGCTGCCCAAGCACCAAGTAGGAAAACCTAATAGCCAAGTAGCGAGAGCTGGTGGGGATCCAGTGCTACTTTACCCTGCACATTGTGGAGAGCAGACATTGCCCAATGCCAGATGCTGAGCCACCTGGACCATCGGTTTTGCTGCACAAGGTCCTTGAGAAATGGATCTCTCTTCAATGATGGTTCACAATTCTGATCACTGCACTAAGCACAGAGGAAGGTAGACACTATGCTCATTATAGCATTGACCACGGTGTGGACCTTGAAGTGGACAACAGTATAATTAGGACACTGAGTCTGACCCTGACCAAGTATGATCTGATCATAATTTTGACCATAGGATGGCCAGGTCCCTGTCCCAAGCAAGGTCAGAACAATGACCACAGCATAACCAGGACAGTGATTGTGACTATGAGCAAAACACAGCCAGGAAACTGGTCACCACACTGACCACAACACAACCAGGAATGACCAGTGGACACCACAATACTGACCATAATGCTGGAGAACTAGTATGCTGATGGCAGCACAGATAGTGTGGTTCAATAGGACGCTGACTATAGTATGGTGATCCGAACACTGAGATTGCCACTGGTCATGACCACAGCACTGATGTATTGGCCAGGGTCCAGTCAGAGGAACAAAGCTCGCACCAGGTTCAAAAGCAAAAATTTAATATGAGAGTTTAATCACAGAGGTGTTAAACTTTAAGAGCAAATGGGAGAAGATAAATTGACTCTGGAGTAGTAAGCTGCCAATTTCCCAAGGGCTGACGCAGGAAAGGGAGGAGGTGGTTACAGAAGTCCAGGGGCTGCAGCCACCTGCCAGGAGCTGAATTATGGTGGAGACTTCCCAGTGGGGTTGAGAGCACAGAGGAATACAATAGCCACCCAAAGTGGAGAGAGAGGGAGAAATACTCTGGCTTCTTTCCTCCCGCAGGCTAATTTTCCTTCAGGCCTCCCACTGGCTGAGCCTAACTAGATGCAAGGGAGCCTGGGATATATAGTTTGTAGGGGGTCAAGGGAACCTGGGAAATGTAGTTTTTGGGAGCCATCTCCCCTGATACAGAGAAAGCAGATTGAGAATGGATCAAGGGCATATTGACCAATGCCAGCCATACAACATGGGCCATGGCTTGACCATGACAATGATCATCTCAGTGACCAGAGCCCAAGGAGGACACTGTTCATGGTCCTGAAACACAGCACTAACAAGGACATTACTTTGTAGGAAAGGGACAAGCAGGGCCTTTCCCCACCCCAGTGTTGCCACAGCCCACTCTTAGTCAAGAGCTTGCTGGCTGCACCAACCAACATCCCTCTCCTACCCCACACCTACTGCAGGCTTGGCCTGAGGAGTCAGCAAAGACCAGTTCCCATTTAGCAAGAGGAGGTAGAGGGATGGATAAGATGCCTTCCCTGGCTCTGATTCTGTTTTGCATCCTACATCTCATGGCCAGTGTCCTCAACCCCATGCTTCATTGAAGTAATGCCTTCTGGGGATTGAGCACTGGCTAGGTGCTCTAATAATCCATGAGTCACAGATGTCTCCCAACTCTGAGGAAACAGGTCTCCTGAGAGAAAGCTCTTTGCCTAAGGTCACATGGCCAAGAAATGACAGAACCAGGGTTGAACCCAGATTCTACTGGACACCAAGGATTTTCTCCTTGCTTTGACAAAACCATCCATAATGTGTTATCTGCCTGACACACAGTAGACTAAAAAAAAAATTGCCAGGCCTCCCCCATATTTTATGGCTGATTCCTCTGCAACCTGATTTGCTTGCTGTTCCCTAAAAAATATGTTGAAGGGCTTTGGGAAGGGAAATTGCCTGGGGTGACAGATGATGATGGGGGAGATGCAGAGAAAGGCTGGAGGCAGGACAGGGACACCCTTTCTGTGCAAGTAATTTGTGCGAGCAGTGTTAATATTTTGATTCTCTCAGGATCTGGTCTATCACCTTGGCCATTGAAACTGGGGCAAGAAAGTGTCCTAGGTGTGGCTGAGGAGGGGAGAGGAGGGGAATCTTTGAGCAGGACATCCCTTGGGGAATGGGGGTTGGGGGGTGGGTTGGAGAGAGTGAAAACAAGATGCCCTCTTTGGTGGCCAGGCCCATTGGCTGGCCATCCCCATCGGCCTCTGGTGTGTCTCCTGCCCTCTATTTTTTGCTTCTCACTCCCAGTCTTCATCTCTGCCCCACACCTCTTGTCCCAGAAGTGAACCCCCCACCCCCCGCCCCCAACCTCCAATTTCACGGGCTCTGCCTCAGTTTCTCTCTTGATTCTTGAGTTCTTTAAGGAGGGAGACTCTCAATTTCTCTTCTTTGCTACCAGGCCTTCCTCCTACTCCCCCTACCCCTTGATTTCTCCTCTCACCCCCATTTTCAAAGTGGGAAATGTCCAGGGCGGGTAAAACTTACAAACATGTGATGAAACCCCTCCCCCATCTCCGTGACCCGCCCCCATAATGGCCTGGGGGGCTGCCAGGTCCTGTCCCCTGCTACCCTCCCCAGTGCCGACTCCCCCACTTCCCTGTCTCCAGACCCCGCTGGGTCTGCGCCCCAAGACGAGCTGGGGGCGGGGCAGGGGGCGGAGCCCGCAACAAAGACTGAGCGAGCGAAGGGGCGGGGGCGGGGAGGGGCGGGGGTGGGCGGAATCCCTGCAGCCGAGGAGGCCGGGGAGGCGGCGGCGGAGGGTCGCCCGGCCGGGCGGGCGGGGTCGCGCCTGGTGGCGGTCCCCGCTCCGAGGCGCCACCAGGGCGGGCGGGGGGATCGAACGCTGGGTTGGGGGCGCGTCATGTGGCCGCTCACGGTCCCGCCGCTGCTGCTGCTGCTGCTGTGTTCAGGCCTCGCCGGACAGGTAGGGGCCCGGCGGGCAGGTGCGGGCACAGGGGGCTCCAGGAAGGGAGTGGGGGCTGAGAGGGTTCCCGCAGAAACAGGGTTCGGGGCTCCACGAACCCCTTCGCAGCTGCGAGGGGCGGAGGTCGCAACAGGGGAGGGGCTGGAACGTCCACTCTGGCTTTGGGGAAAAGAAGGGAGGCTTCAAATCCAGCCTTAGGCTGGGATGGTTTGGGGGACACTCTGACCCCGGCGTCAGGGCTCTCAACTCCTCGGTGACCCGGAGCCCACCACACCCGCCATCTCGCAGGAGCTGAGTGGGGTTGGGGAGGAACTTCAGGGGGCTTTTCGGTGTGCTTACCCTTCACTCCCCCCATCATGGCTTCAGGTGTCCAGCCTCTGAAGCCCCCACACTTCTCGCCTGCACCCCCAATGTGGAGAAGGGGGCGGGACTCACGTGTGAGTGACTGACGGGGACATGTGTGAGGTGCCGAGGTGGTGCTGGGTAAACGTGTGCCTTTGTGTCATGGCTGGGTGTGACTGAGAGTTTGTGTGTGTGGCTGTGCTGGTGTGTGTCCAACTGTGCGTGAGTTGGGTGTGATCAGGAAGGGTGTTTGTACGTGAGGGAGAGTCTGTGACAGAAGGAGGCTGTGACTGGGAGTTGTGTGACTGGTGATGTGACAGCAAGTGAGAACTGTTAATCCTGGCAGTATTTGGGCAGCCATAACTGTGTGTAAAGGACTGTGTGACAGTGTCCCCATGACTGTCCATCTGCCTGGATGTTGTACAAAATGTGTGTGACCAGGTGTCTGGCTGTGTGAAAACTGTGCTGTTCAGTATGCTGTTCTGTGCCTTTGAGGTTTTTTTTTTTTAACTTAAAAGGGAGTAGGAAGGGCAAGAGTTGTGTATGCAAATGTGTACATCCATGCATATGTGTGTGTGTGTTTTGGTGGTGCCTTGAACACTCCATTCGTTCTTTCACTGAAACAGATCTCCCTCTGCACGTTACCCCATCCCTTGGGCAGGCTTGGGGGGACTTGAAAAATGTTGGGGTCCAAGCTTTCTTCAGCTCATGGGAAACCTCTTTCCTCTATTTTGGGGCTGGGAGCACGCTTAAGTTTTCAGATCTGTAGGAGCTCAGAGGGAAGTTGGAATTGTTAAAAACAAAATAACAATAACCACAGCTAACATTTATTAAGTGCTTATTATGTGCTGGGCACTGTGTCAAGCACACAGCATGAACTAAGACATTTAATCCTCCTGCACTGTGGATGCTATTGTTACCCTCATTTAACAGGTGGAGGAACTGAGGCACAGAAAAATTAAGTCACTTGCTCAAGCTCAGACTGCTCAGGAATGGTAGAACTAGGATTTGATAGAAACAGTTTGGTTTCTGAGCCCACATGTTCAACCTCTTGTAAAATAATCCACTCCATGGGTATGGACAGTGCCTGTGTAGACACTAGGAGTGGTTTTTAGGTAGAACCTCTGAGGAAAAAAATCCTGGTACCTTTTCTTTCCTGGTCAAAAGAAGAATGGAATCTGACCTTGTACCTAACCCGAAGGGTGAATTGCGAGGACAGAGATCAGACTCTAGATAGAAAGATTTCCAGGCCACAAGGAGAAGTTGTGGGGTTCCTTTCCTCACTCCTCTGTTTCCCCATCTCAGGAACCACATACTGAGTGGAATAGGATGTATGCTAAACACCTAAAGTCAGGCTGCACACAATAAGTGCTCAATTGATAATATGAGCCAGAGAGAAGTAAAGAGAGACGACTCAGAGAGAGACAAAGGGGCATACTTGAGAACCTGCTGATAAAAAATGAACCAGGGACTGGCCGAGTGGTGCGGTGGTTGAGCGCTGACTTGGGAAGCCAGCGGCCTCGGTTCGGGTTCCACATGTGAGGGCCAGTGACACTGCCCTAAAAAAAACAACAACCCCAGGAGTGAAGGTGAATTTGATTTTTCCAAGAAGCGTCCTTGGAACCACCACCTAGGGATTCTCCCCCACCCCTGCTAGCCGCTGGGGAACTCCAGTCAAGATTGACTAGGGGTGCGCAGGGAGGTAGTTGCTTGGGGGCGGGGCTAACATGAGGTTTCATGGGGGTGGGGCTAAACGGGGCTGCTTGGGATGGGACTAAACTGGGGTCTGTGGAGGCGGGGTTAAACGGCGGGTGGGGCGGAGCTAAACTGGGGTAATCAGGGCGGGACTGGTGAGGTCCTACCGCGGGCTGTAGGGCCACGGGCACAGCCACTACACTGTGAAACTGGCCTCAGCCCCCAATATGCCCACTAGTCTGAAGCCCCGGGGAAGGAAGTGATCTGAAAAATGGATGCTCTGCCTCCTCCATTGCTTCCCAGAGCCCCCTTCTCAGTCCCTGCTGGGCCCTGGGCTCCATCAGGAGTCCTTTTTATAAAGGATTCATTCGTCCGCTACTCTGTCTCAAAAGTTTGCTGACCCCTGGTCTATTCCATCAACAGATATGATTAAGCACTGGGATGCAGCCATCAACCAAGTCATCAAATCTTTGTTCTCCTGGAGCTAACTTTCTGGCAGGAGAGATGGACAAGAACAGAATAAATATATAATACGATGTCAACAACTAAATAAATGTATAATACAATGCAGGTGTCATGAAAAATAAATAGGGGACGGGGAATGGAGTGATGATGGTGGGGTGGGGGCTATTTTAACAAGTGTGTTCAGGGACAGTGTTTCTAAGGTGGTGGTATTTGAGGGGACACCAGAGGGAAATGAGAGAAGGAACCTACTGGGTATCTAGGGGAAAAGCATTCAAGGCAGGGGAACAGCAAGTGCAAAGGTCCTGAGATGGGAACAAGCTTTGTGAGTTTACAGAGAACAAGGAGGCTGATATAGCTGGAAAGGAGTGAGGGAAAGGGAAGTTGTGGGCAGATGAGGCCAGGGAAGTCAGGAGGGGCCAGATCACAGGGAAACTTGTGGGCTGTGGGCAGAAGTCAGTTTGATCCTGAAGGCAGAGGAGTAACACCTGTCAGAGGAGTCGACTGTCGATCCTGGGTCTGCCCCCAATGTTTTGGGTGTGGCCCATGAGTGCCCTGGAGTTGCCAGAAAACTTACCCTGTAGGAAAGATGCCCCCTTCTTGACCACCAGGAAGTCCTCCCTAAGATCTAGCTACATCTTTGGCACTGTCTGGGTTTGGGGTCACCTCATTCTTGGGGTCCCCACAGGATGGGACAGGAGGAGTAGTTCAGTTTGCATTGCATGTCTCAGGGCCTCTGCCTGAAACACTTTCCCCAGGTAGCTACCTGACTCCCTCTTTTTCCTTTTGCTTAAATGTCACCTCCCCCAAGAGGCCCATCTTGAACATCAACCTAAAATAACCTCCCCACTGCCATTCTCTGAGCTCTTGCTCTATGTTATTTTTTTATTTTTAATTTTTTTTTCTTTTTTTGAGGGTAGTGTCACTGGCCCTCACATGTGGGACCCAAACCGGGGCCGCTGGCCTCCCAAGCCAGGGTCGCTGGCCTCCCAAGCCAGCGCCCAACCACTGAGCCACTCGGCCGGCCCTGTGTTATTTGTTTTATTCGTAGCCTTTGTCACTACTTTTCCATGAATTGTTTATTCATTCACAAGTGCTCAACAAATATTTGTTGAATGAATGGATGGATGGATCCCTCTCCTCCTCCCATATAATCTCTTCTTTCTCAAACCGTGGGACTATTGTGCCAAGAGAGGGAAGGGGGGAAACAAGTCTCCCCTTGAACCATCCCGTGCCTATTTCAAGCCAACCTCTGCTCCTGGGCATCAGAAAAGCCCTTCTTTATTTGTGCCTAATGTTCCACATTATAGGGCACCGTTATTTGGGGAAGTCGCTGTTTTCCCGGGATCCTTTAGACAATGTAAATGTCCCTGGTGGAGGGAAGTAAAGGGAAATCTTAAGGACTCCCAGATAATTGAATTGGACGTTTTCTTCCTACGGAAGAGCAGGGTTGGGCTGGGCACCTGATGAAGGAGCTGGGGCGACACCTAGTGGTGGAATGAAGTTTGAGACTGGAGAAGGTGTGTGGGCGTGTGTGTGTGTGTGTGTGTGTGTGTGTGTGTGTGTGTACCCGTCCAGGGGAGGCAAGTGAAGCACTCCCCTCGGGTTCAAAATTGAAGGAGATGCCAAAACTCTGAGACCAAGATAAATAGTATCTTAAGGCAATATTTTAAGAAAATCAAAATTCCAAAAATCTATGATGAAGAAAGTATCAAAATTTTAAGTAAAGACAGGATCCAACTCTGCACTTGCACAAGTCACACCCCTCACCTCACCATAACCTTGGCCCTATAGGAGTGTATCTGTAGTGCGTAGGGTGAGTGTGTATGTTTAGGGATCATGTACTTGGCATTGGCCAAGCTGGGCACAGAGACATGCATATGCCATGATCACGTCTATGGATTTGTGCACACAGTGACTCTGTGTCCTTATGGGTCAACTATGTGGGCGTGTGTGGAATTTTCATGAGCCCAGCAGCTGGTGTGGGCAATGACTTTGTGTCCCCAGAACTCAGTGTCAGTGTCAGTGCCTAGGAGGCACTGTTTTCACTTATTTATGCCTTTGTGTGTTCATTTTGGAAGTATTCACTGGGAGTCTTCTGTGTATGGAGACCAAGGGCTGGGTGACAGTTTGAGTTCACAAGGGGTGGGATGGAAGATTTAACTTCTCTGATGTTAAGTCTGGTTGTGCTGGGGAGAAGGGAGATGTGACAGGAGCAGAAAACTTCATCCCCACTTTTTGAGAGTTCTTGTCTGAGAACATTCATGTGTCTTCACGCCCAGAGTGGAAGCCTGGTCTATCTCACAACTTCATCCATCCAGAGCTCAGCCACAAGCCAGGGAGAAAACAGATGGAGCAGGGAGAAGTCAGAATAGATTCCATGAAGCCTGTGTGCAGAAGCTTGTTTGCCTGGGGAGCCCCAGTAGGCTCTCAGTGTCAGTGTACTCTTCCTTTACACACAGTTCTAACCACCCTGAGCAGCTGCATCTAAGCCCCGCCTAGCAGATGGGGAGATGGGGAGCCATGGCATGTAAGACAGAAACCAAAAGGCAAAGTCAGTTGAAGACATTGAATGAAATGGCAAATAGCTCCTCGCCTTTTAGGCCCTGAGAGAGTTCTGGTTATTCCCAAGAAAAACACATGGTGTGTACATGATGCGCTAGATTCTTTCTCTTCCTAATTTCTCTAGTAATTCCTACGTGAAAGACACCAATCAAGGCACTGGGTGATGTGGAGGGCTGTGACACAGACTGCTGTGGAGGGGTTTTCAGGGCCAAGTCGGGGATCATGCAGCAGGCACATGGTACAATGTGCAAAATGTCAAGAGTCAGGCAGGCTTCTTGGAGGAGATGGCATTTGAGTTGGGTCTTGAAGGATGAGTTAGTGAAGATTGGAGGGTGGATGTTTCATGTAGAAGAAGGTCGTTGGCCAAGCTAGCTAGACCTGACAGCATATGGTGGGTTATGAAAATGGGAATCAAGTGGAGTAGGATGGTGTGTATAGAGAGGTGAGAAAGGAGGTGAGCTTGGAGAGTTAGGTTGTGATCTGGCTCTAGGGGCCTTGAAAGCTGGTTAAGGATTTTACAATTTATTGTGCTGGCAATAGGGGGCCATGGAATGGGATCTGTGTGTGCGTGCGTGTGTGCATGTGTGTGTGTGTGTGTTTAAATAGAAGGTCTTTTTAAAATTTACCATCTTAATCCAATTTAAGTGTTCAATTCAGTTTTATTAAATACATCCACACTGTTGTGCAGCCATCACCACCCTCCATCTTCACAACTCTTTTCATCTTCCCTAACTGGAATTATTTTCCTATTACACACCAATTTCCCATTCCTCCCTCCCCCAGCCCCTGGCAAATGTTTTACTTTCTGTCTCTATGAATCTGATTTCTCTAGGGACCTCATATAAGTGGAACCGTATGATATTTGTCTTTTTGTAACTACCTTCCTTCACTTAGCACGATACCCTCTAGATTCATCCATGTTGTAGCATGTGTCAGAATTTCATTCCTTTTGGGGGCTGAATAATATTCCATTGTATGTATACACCACATTTTATCCAGTCATCCTTTGATAGACACCTGAGTTGCTTCCACCTTTTGGCTATTGTGAATAATGCTGCTATGAACATGGATGTGCAAATATCTTTCAAGACCCTACTCCTAGCTCTTTTGGATATATACCCAGAAGTGGGACTGTTGGGTTATATGGTAATAATGTATTTAATATTTTGAGGAACTTACATACTGTTTTCCATAGTGGCTGCGCCATTTTCCATTCCCACCAACGGTGCACAAGGGTTCCAATTTCTCCACATCCTCGCTAACATTTGTTATTATCTGACTTTTGATTCTAGCCCATCCTGATGGGTATGAGGTGCTCTCATTGTGACTTTGATTTGCATTTCACTCAGGGTTAGTGATGTAGAGCATCTTTTCATGTGTGTATTGATCATTTATATATCTTCTTTGAAGAAATGTCTAGTGAAGTCCTTCGGACATTTTTAAATTGGGTTGTTTGGGTTTTGTTGTTGTTTAAAGAGGTTTTACAGCCAGGAATGAGACATGGCTGGATTTGTGTGAGGGACAGATCCTCTAGCTATAATGTGGAAAACAGACTGGAGTGGGAAGAGTAAAGGCATGAAAACAGAATTATTTTAGGAGCTGACAAGGCCTGAGGCAGCTTAGTGGCAGCCAGAAGCATAGCAAGAGTAATATTTGCGGGGGATGGAAGGAGGATACCTCTCATTGTCTGGTGTCTAAAGTCCTTCCCAACCTTCTCCTGGAATTCTGAACCAGACAGGAAAGCAGAGATGACAGGAGAAAGACTGCACTGAGAATAGAGAAAAAATAGCTCTTTCAAGGGTGGCGGGATAGGAAAGGAGATATAATTCAACATCATTTTCTAAAACTTGCTGTAACTAAGAAAAAAACTCAAACCAGTGCACAGGTCAGAAGGCTCACAGCATTTGTATTCTGAGGGATGCAAAGCTGTGTGTGTGTGGACATGAATTCATGCCTTTCTTATGCGTGAATGAAGCACTATAGGGGCTGAGATGGCCCAACTAACAGAGGCCACTTGGCTTATTGCAAAGGACACTTTGTTTTGCTTGGTTTGTGGTTCCTAGCTTTTCTCCTGGAAAAATTGGTCTTTTCCCCCCAAAGATTCTATTGGGGAATTGGGGGAGGGAACAGTGCTGGGGAGTCAGGGAAGGGGAACAGACAAGTTGCTATCCTTTTGTTCTTCAGTCTAGTTGTGGAGGACGTTGCTTCACTGGCCTATGTTGGTATTGTGATCATTGCGTTCTTCCTGGGCGAGGCAGTTGCTCGCCAGCCATTGGACGGACGCTCACAGCGTCTCAAGGCAGCTCACGCCAGCTGCAGGCCGCTCATGCCGGCTTCTGGCCACTCACGGTAGCTTATGGCAGCCCACTGCAGCAGGGGCTGCAGCCTACACTGACACTGGGGACTCTCGGCAGCCCAGCTCCAGGTCGAGCTGTTGTTCACCATCTTAGTTGTAGAGGGTGCAGCATTACTGGCCCTAATGTGGGATCCAAGCCAGCGGCCCTGCTGCTCAGAGCTCGTGCTTCCAAGCCAACTCTTAACCAATGAGCCACTTGGCCGGCCCTCAATCACTTTTACCTGCTGCCCATGAAACAGAGGTGGAACTTATACTCTTTGCTCGATACTTTAATTAATGGTTTTTAGTAAAATTTCTTGACATAAAACCTAGCTACAGAGTCATACAGAAAATGTAAACGTGCAGCTTGATAAATTGTCTTGAAATGACATGGCAGTTACCAGCACCAGGTCAAGAAGCAGAACTTTGCAAAAATCCAGAGGCCCCCTCATGCCTCTTCCAGGTGCCACCCACCCTCCCAAAGTAACTGCTAAGCTGACACCTCTCACCATACATTGGCTTGGTGCAGTTTTTAGCTTAAGGAAGTCATTATGTATGTAGCTTTTGGTGCCTGGCTTCTTTTGCTCAACATGTTTGTAAGATTCCTCCGTATTATTGTTTTGTGATAGATTGCATGTTTTCATCTCTTGATGGTGTTCCATCCTATGAATTAATATACCATGACATATCCATTCTACTGTTTTTAGACATTTGGGTTGGTGAAGTTTGTGGCTGACATAAGCAGTGCTGATACAGACACTGACCCATGTCTGAAGTGAATGTTTGTTTGTATGACTATTGGGTACAACAGACATAAAACAGACATTATTCGCAGTAGTTATGTTCTATAAGGACCCCCGCGGACACTGAATTAGCGAATACTAAATCATCGCAGGGTTACATTCCTGCAAGCCTCTGGTTACAGCGTTTTTGTGGACCAAATAATATGCTGCCTTGTTTTAGGAGGCCTGCCTATTGAGTTCGCGAACTTGTTGCAACAATATTGCTAAACTTTTTTGATACCAGAGGGATTATTCATTATGAATTCATAACTGGACAAACAGTTAACCAAGTTTACTATTTGGAAGTGCTGAAAAGGCTGTGTGAAAAAGTTAGACAACCTGAACTTTTCACCAACAATTCATGGTTCTTGCATCACAACAATACATCAGTTCACATGGCACGTCTGTGCGGGAGTTTTTAGCCATTAAACAAATAACTGTATTGGAATACACTCCCTACTCACCTCTTCTGGCCTCCAATGACTTCTTTCTTTACCCAAAGATAAAGGAAATACTAAAAGGAAGACATTTTGATGACATTCAGCACATCAAGGGTAATATGACAACAGCTTTGATGGCCATTCCAGAAAAAGAATTCCAAAACTGCTTTGAAGGGTGGACTAGGCGCTGGCATCAGTGCATAGCTTCTCAAGGGGAGTACTTCAAAGGTGACCGTAGTGATATTCAGCAATGAGGTATGTAGCACTTTTTCTAGGATGAGTTCGCAAACGTAATTGTTAAACCTTGTATACGTGTTTCTGCTTAAAAAAAAACTTTATTTGATGTATATTGTTGGTTCATTAGCCTTGAACTCATGGCCAAAGGCGCTACAAACCTGAATGAAATTTATCAACCAAACGTATTTTCTCCTGAAGGCACGTCACAGTCTTGTGATTAGCATCACTAGACAGCACTTCAGCGCTATGTGTGAGGGCCACTTAAAATAGAGAAATCACCAATAAAAAGCATGAAAGTGTGAAAAATTTGGCACTAACTAGACTGAAAAAGACATGTTTATAGTAAGGAGAAACCAGAAGGCAGAGCATGGCCATGGTGGACCTCCGTTGGGAACCTGCATGTGGGGGACCAAAATTTTTGCCACTTTACACATGTCGATGAATGACCACCACAACCCTGCGAGTATTGATTTGGGAGTTATAAATAAATTGTAATGAATAGGCCAGCTTGCTAATATGGAATCTGCAAATAATGAGACTCAACTGTACATACCTAGGAGTAGAATTGCTGGGGCATAGTGGGGGAATATATTGAGCTTTAGGAGATGCTGCCAAAGAGCCTTCCAAAGTTCCAGAAGCTCTTCAAAGAATTTACCAGTTTGCTGTTCCACCAGTAGTGCCTGAGAGTTCCGGTGCCTCCACATTGCCCTCAAAGCCTGGTGTTGGCTTTTTCATTTTATTTAATTTTTTAAAAAAGATTTTAGGGCCGGCCGAGTGGCGCATTGGTTAAGCGCTGGTTTTGGGATGCCAGCGGCCCCGGTTCGGATCCCACATGAGGGCCAGTGACACTGCCCTCTACAGCTAACAACAGCTCCACCTGGATCTGGGCTGTGATTTTATTGGGGAATTGGGGTTGGGGAACAGCGTTGGGGAACCGGGGAAGGGGAACAGACAAGTTGCTGTCTTTTTGTTCTTCAGTGTAGTTGCGGAGGATGTTGCTTCACTGTTGGTATCGTCATTGCGCTCTTCCCGGATGAGGCAGATCGGTCGCCGGCCTCTGGATGTCGCTCACCGCCGCTATTGGCAGCTCACGCTGGCTGCCCGCCGCTCACGCTGGCTGCCGGCCACTCACTGTAGCCTATGGCAGCCCACTGCAGCAGGGGCTGCAGCCTACACCGTTGCCGGGGCTCACACAGCCCAGATCCAGGTGGAGCTGTTGTTAGCTGTAGAGGGCAGTGTCACTGGCCCTCTTGTGTGGGATCCGAACCGGGGCCGCTGGCATCCCAAGCCAGCTCTTAACCAATGCGTCACTCGGCCGGCCCATGGCTTTTTCATTTTAGACATTCCGATAGGTGTGTGGTGATATCTATCACCCTGTGGGTTTAATTTACATTTCCTGATGAATAATAGTGCTGAATACCTTTTCACAGGTTTATTGACACTCAGGTAGTTCTATTTGTGAAATGCCTGTTCAGGTCTTTTGCCCACTTCTCTATTAGGCTGTCTGCCTTTTTCTTATTGATTTGTAGGAATAAGTGCGTGCACATAGCCAGGTTTTATATCTCTATCTATACATATTTTATAATATGTAAAATATAAAATCAGGATATGAGTTCTTTATGGGACATAAGGATTGCACATATATTCTCTTACTCTGTGGCTTGTCTTTTCATTCCCTTAATGGTATCTTTGATCAATAAACAATTTTTTAATTTTAATGTAGTTCAAATAATTTTTTTCTTCAAGGTTAGTACTTGTTACTATCCTGTTTTAGTGATCTCTGCCTACCCCAGAGTAATGAAGATATTCTTCTATTTTTCTTCTAAAAGCTTTATTGTTTACCTTTCACCTTTAGATGTACAATCTACCTGAAATTGATTTTTGTATATGATGTGAGGTAGGGATCAATATCTGTTCTTTCCCCTATGAATAGGTCTGATTGACCCAGCACCATATAGCCTGTCTGGGATAGAATCCCCAGGGGCCTTTGGGAAAGTTTCTTAGCATGCCTGTGCCTCTATTTCCTCATAAAAAAAAAAAGGGAATTGTCCTATCAACTTCATAGCAGTATTCTGAGGGTTAAATGAGTTATCATATATACATTACTGCAAATGATGCCTAGCACATAAGTATTCAATAAACCTTAGCAATTATTGTTATTATTTCTGACAGTTATGAACTTTTTTCCTCCTGGGAATTTTTATTTGGAAAAAAACACTTTCCACGGCTCCCAATCTTAGTGCATTCAGGCTGCTATAAAAGAGTACCACATGGGCCAGCCGAGTGGCATGGTGGTTAAGCGCTGGTCTTGGGAAGCCAGCAGCCCTGGTTCGGGTCCCACATATGAGGGCCAGTGACACTGCCATCAAAAAAAAAAAAGAATACCACAGACTAGGTGGTTTATAAATAGTCCAAATTTTTATCTCACAGTTCTGGAGATTGGGAAGTCCAAGTTCAAGGTGCTAGGAGATCCAGTCTCTGGTGAGAGCCAACTTCCTGGTTCATAGATGGTGTCTGCTTCCTGTGTCCTCACATGGTGGAAGGCGTGAGGGAGCTCCCTGGGGTCTCTTTTACAATTTTTTTTTTTGGTGGGCAGTGTCACTGGCCCTCATATGTGGGACTGAACCAGGGCTGCTGGCTTCCTAGGCCAGCTCTTAACCACCGTGCCACTCGGCCGGCCCTTCTTTTAGAAGGATACTGATCCCATTAATGAGGAGTCCACACTCATGACCTAATCACCTCCCAAATGCCCTTCCTCTTAATATCATCAACATGGGGGTTAGGGCATCAACATAGGAATTTTTTGGAGGGTGCAAACATTCAATCTACAGCACTCCCAAACACCATACTTAGAGTGATGATGATGGTAGAAAGGAGATGCTTTCTGGAGCTATTTCTGCATCAAAATCAGCTCGCTTTGGTGCTGGCTTGGATGGAGGAGTAGGAAGGAAGGGCAAGTGGGTAAAGGGGGCAAAACACACAATTTCTAACTGGTCTGGACCAGGTTCCTAGGAAGCAAGGAATCTAGGGTGCAGAATTTAAGGAAGAACTCATTCTCATGTCAGTGATGGAAACACAGGGCACCTCAGGGGAGGGAGCTTGCAGGGAAAGTTTAAGAATGCTCCCCTCTTTTAATAGTTTTATTTAGATAAATTTACATACCATAAAACCCACCTGCTTAAGCACACTTCAGTGCCTTTTAGTAAATTTACGGAGTTGTGTAAACATCACCGCATTCAGTTTTAGGATATTTCTGTCATGCCCCAAAAGATTCCTCGTGCCCACTCCCACCCCCCATTTCAGGCAGTCATTAATCTACTTTCTGTCTCTATAGGTTTGCCTTTTCTGGACATTTTGTGTAAATGGAATCATACAAAATGTGACCTTTTGTGTCTGGCATCTTTCACTTAGCTGGATATTTTTGAAATTTACCCATGTTGTAGCATGTGTCAGTAGTTTGTTTCTTTTTATTGCTGAATGACATTCCATCATATGGATGGACCACAGTTTATTCATTCACCAGTTGATGGGTATTTGGATTGTTTCCTTTGTTGTGAAAAATGCTGCTATGAATATTCATATACAAGGCTTTCCATGGACATATGCTTTATTTCTCTTGGGTAGATGGAATTGTTGAATCTTATGGTAAGTTTCTGTTTAACTGTTAAAGAAACAGCTAAATTGTTTCTCAAAGTGGTTGCAACATTTTATATTCTCACTAGCAATGGGTTCAGTTTTCTCCACATCGTCACCAATACTTGGTACTGCCTTTCTGAGTGAGGTTATTCTGGTGGTTGCCATGTGCTATTAGTCATGTGAAACACACAAGTGGCGATATCCAAGAAGCAGATGGGCATATGGGTTGGAGATCTGGGATGTAGATATAACTTTGGAAGACCTCAGCTGTAAACTCATTTAGTCGTCAATCAACAATTTCTTGGGCACCTACTCTGTGCCAAGCATTGTTCTAAGTCTTGGGGATGCAGCTGTGAAAAATTCAGACATGTTAGGTGCTCTTGTGAAGTTGCAAGTCTAGTGGAGGAGACAGACCTTAAACAAAAGTATAATATAATGTCACATGGTGATAAACGCTGTTCATGAAAAATAGAGCAGAGTAAGGGACAGAGTAGTGGGGGCTGCTATTGTGGATGAAGTAGCCAGGGAAGGTCCTCCAGATATAATGGCCATATTACTCAGCGTTTCAAAGAGAGAGAATTTAATACAAGACATTGGTTAAGTGTGAGATGGAAGAGTTGAGAAGCTAAACTGATCAGGGAATCCAGCAATAAATCTTAGCACAAAGCTATTAGAGGGACATGGTGTGATAAGGAAGGGGCTCTTGTGTGGTTGCTGGGACCATGGAAAAGGTGTAGCCACTGTCAGAACACATCCTCACCCCAAGCAGAAAGATGGAGAATTACCTGGCTTCACCCTTCCTTCCCTCCAGTCTCCCTCCAGTGACTCCTATTGGATGATTCTAACAGGAAGCCAGTGTGCAAGGAACCTGGGAAATGTAGTTTTATGGAGAAGGGTACGGCATGTATCTTATCTACACTATGATAGAACAGTGATATAAATGAAGTAAATGAACAAACCATATGTGTATCTGTGGTAATAGTATTCTGGGTAAAGGACAGCAAGTGCAAAGATCCTGAGGCCAGATGGAAACAAAACCCCAGGAGTGGCTGTGATGGTCTAGGCACAGTGTACAGAGTGACAGGGGCTGGGGACCTAGGACAAAGCCCTGGGAGACAGCAAGGGCAGATGTGAATGGAGACCACTCCTTGGATAAACTTGGCTCTAAGGAGCTAAGGCAGTTTCCTACAGCACCAATGATGATAGGGTGAGACAGTACCATTAGGTTCCGAATTCTGAGCCAGGAGGCCTGGGAGCCCAGTGGTTTTGGTGTCTGAAATTAGATAGACCTGGGTTCAAATCCTGGGCCCCCATTTACCTGCTGGGTCACTTTGAGCTGGTCTGGTCCCCTGTGCTTTCTGAGCCCAGTACAGGGAAGTCACTGTACTTTTCATGGGAGGCTGCAACAACTGCTCAGCAAGCACATTTGCAAAATGTTCAGCACTCATAAATGCAAGTGTAGTACAAGTAGGCAAGGACACATCTTATTTTTCAAAGCTCATTATTAGTTGCAAATAATAGCAGCATCTACTATTTATGAAATATTTACCATGTCCCAGACACCCTGCAAAATGCTTTACAAGCACCATTTCTCCCCACTCTCCCCCAGCTCACTGTGTTCTCACCATTCTGGCCTCCTTCCCGTTTCTTGAACACTTATGCTCCTGCCCCAGGGCCTTTGCAGTTGCTGTTCCCATTGCCTGGAACTCTTCCCTCAGATATCCGAATGGCTCCCTCCCTCACCTTCTTCAGGTCTCTACTCAAATATTACCTTCCCCAACCACCCTGTTTAAAGTTTACTCCTCTATTTATTCCTAATCCCCTCCCAAATCCTGATGTCTTATTTTACTTTTTCCCCCTATTTTTTGTCTGATTCACCCCACTGAAATGTTCAGCTCCACAAAGGCAGGCATTTTGTCTGATGTTCACAGTACCTGGGACATAGTATATGCTCAATAAATCTTTCATAGTAATAATAATCATAATAAATGATTCTCAAGACACCCCAGCCCTTTACACATATGGTCCATGGTCCTCGCAACCACCTACTTTGCAGATAAGGAAACTGAGGAGGAGAGACGTCTTTGCTGCAGGTCACTTACGGGGCAGAACCTGCCTCTCGGTGTTGCTAAACTCAGAAAAAAGGGACCCGCACCCCTATTTTCAGGGCTTCTCCCCAAGCGAGCCCTCGGAAAGGCCTGAGTCATTGCTGCCTCCAGACAGCGGCGGCCGCGGGCTGAGGGGGGTGAGGGGGCGGCGGCGGCGGCGGTGCCGCCGCGAGGTGATGCGGGGACGCCAGGAGGGGGCGTGAGTGCAGAGAAAACAGAGAAAATTAAACCCGCCGGTCGCTTCTCCCCCGCAGCCTCGCTGCCAACGCCGCCGGCCCGTGCGTGGGTGGGAGGTGGTGGGGCTGGGGGTTCCGCACTCCCGCTCCCAGAAGGGGCGGGCCCCGAAGCCCTGGGGCCTGGAGGATGGTCCCAAATGTCAGTTCCCCGCCCCCACCACAAGTTAAAGTTGTGAGTGGAAAGCAGCCTGGGACTTGTCTGCAAAAGGCTGGCTCCTGTGTCCGCCATCCTCGGTCATAATGCTGCCCCTGGGTGTACTGGGGAATCCTCCCGCTGCCCAGGTGACCCCTAGCACCCCACCGTCACCCAAGTCATCGCCTCTGCTGGCTCCGTACCCGCCACTCTGGGCTTGCTTCGTTCCTAAAAGACCTAGGGGTCCCCAGAGTAGTTCTGGTCCCGGGAAGACCCCTTCCCAGGAAAAAAGGGACCCTGGCTGTCCGATTCACGGGAGCGCACCAGAGTCTCGCCCCACACAGCCTCCCCATACCTGCCCTCCCGGGTTTTAGGGGCCCGGGGTAAGGTGTCCTAACAGGAGGCGGGTGAAGACTTTGTAACTCCGGTCCCCTGCCAGCTTTGGGTGGTCGATGTGGGCCGAGAGCCAGGGTTCTGTGCGCGGAGGGTTGCACGGGCACACCGCTGGTGGTGGCGGTGGGGGGACGGACCCCGCTGCGGGAGCGGGGACACCTCTGGGGGCGGGGCTGGGAATGCCGCGGCGGTGGGGTGGTCCCGGACAGGGGTGTGGCGAGGGGTGCGGGGCAGTCCGGCGCCCCCCGCCTCCCGCCAGGCTCCGGGCCGGAGTCGTGACGTCACGGCGGCTGGAAGTGCCCGTCGCGGAGGCGCGGGAGGGGGCGGGGGCCGAGCGGGCGCTGTATAAGAAGAGCCCGCCTAGCGAGCGGAGCTGCAGCCTGTGTCCCCAAGACCCCCGGCTGGCCCGGCCCTGGCCCCCAGCTTGCGCTCGCGCCCGGGGGGGCGGCTGGGCGGCGAGGGACCGAGCGCCAGGCGGCGGGTGGGAGAAGGGACGCGCGGCGGGCGGCCGTGGGGCATGAGGCGGGGGCGCGATGTCGGTGCCGCTGCTCAAGATCGGGGCGGTGCTGAGCACCATGGCCATGGTCACCAACTGGATGTCGCAGACGCTGCCCTCGCTCGTGGGGCTCAACGGCACCGTGTCCCGCGCGGGCGCCTCCGAGAAAATCGTGAGTGGCCGCCGAGTGGGGGGCGCTCCCGGGGGGCGTGGTGCCCACGCCGCCGCCGCCGCCGCCGCCGCAGCCCCCCGGGGGGCGCCCTCCAGGGTCTGGGGGCTGGACGCTGAGGGGGAGGAGCCCCCGGTCCCCTAAGTACTCTGTGCCGTTCCTTATTGTTATTTCGTCTTATTAGTGAGCAGTGTCCGAGTGGCAACAATGTACGAGACTCGCTCCCGCCGCGGGCGGAGGCGGCGAGGGTCCTGGCTGAGTGGGGCAGAGCCGGAGGGTGGATTCGCGTGGCTGGGACCCTGCCTCTGAATCGGGGCGCCTCGTCTCCACCTTCAGGATCTCTTCCCGTTTGTGTCTCGGTGCCTCTGAGTACTTCTGTGTCTGTCTGCCTGTCCTCTCTGTCTCTCCGCCTATTCTTTTCCCTCTGGTTTGCTTCTCTGTCTCCGTCTCTATCTCTATGGCGCTGTCTCTGACTTTGAATCTCTTTTTGTCTGCCTCTTTTTTTCTCTCCCCTGCACCTGCGCCGCTCCTCCCCCCCAGCATCCCCCTCCTCATTACCTGCCGTACCATGTGCTGAATATTTATTCCCATAACTTGCCCTCCCTAGGAGGCAGAAGGATCTCAGACTGGGGTAGGGGCTGACACTGACCCCAGAAGCTCCAGTATTGCCCCCTCCCCCATGCCGTCCTATCATCTTCATCGTCCAGCTTTCCTGCCACAGATCTGGGGCCAGGGGAACCCAATTGGGGTTAATAATGGTGGGCGGGGTGTCCTGAGGAGAGGGAAGGAGGCATCTCTACTGCAAACTTCCCTCAGCCTTCCCCAGATATGCCCCTTCT
The DNA here is from genome assembly GCA_033961575.1 of Aselliscus stoliczkanus. Lineage (NCBI taxonomy): Eukaryota > Metazoa > Chordata > Mammalia > Chiroptera > Hipposideridae > Aselliscus > Aselliscus stoliczkanus. The sequence continues at coordinate 8,230,170 of CM066735.1, read as the reverse complement.
ACTGCTTCCCCTCTTGGATCTGTTTTCGTTTTTCTGCCTTTTTTTTTTTTTTTTTTTTTGAGGGCAGTGTCGCTGGCCCTCATATGTGGGACCAAACCGGGACTGCTGGCTTCCCAAGCCAGTGCTTAGCCACCGCGCCACTCGGCCGGCCCTTGGATCTGTTTTTGGAACTGCTCCCGGTACCTGGAGCTGGGTTGCATGGGCTCCCTCTCCTGCTTGGGTTGCATGGGCTCCCTCTCCTCCTTCTCCAACTTCGCCAGCTTCCCTGTTCAACCCTCAATGGCCACCACACCAATTCTTTCTCTACCCTCTCTGAAAGGAAAGCGGTCTTTGCTTCCAAAGGTTGCAGGAGAGTGGGGGGGTCAGGGGGTGGGGAGGTATGTACTGTGCCTTGGGCTTGGCACAGGGGAGAGTTTTCAGTCCAAATTCTGACTCGAAGCCAGTGTGTGAAACAGAGTCTTTCTGTGTGTCTCAGAGTATGTTCTGGTGTGTGTGAGTGGAGGGTGTGAGAAAGTTTATGTGTTTTGCCAGCATGAGGGTCCAAGTGTCTTCCTCTGTGTGAAGATGCATCCCAGAATGACTGTGGGTGTGTCCCTGAGTGAGTGTGTCTGGGTATGGATGCATCTAAGTGTGTATCTGCAGCTGTATGTCCCTGACTGTGGGTTTGTATGTATTATGTGATTGCATGTCCGCATATGAGTCTGAGACAGCTTCTTGCTGTTGCCTTCTGAGAGACAAGAAAGATATTGTCTCCTTGAAATCAGAAGCCAGATTCCCCTCCCCCACCTTCTAAGGAGTGTGTTTGTGTAAATGTGTGCATGTATTATGTGCAGCATATGTGTAAATGAGAGCATACGGTGTGTCTGGGGAATGTGTATATAGTGTGTAAGAGCGTGTTTCTGAGTTATGATTTTGTGTGTGCATATGTATCTGTGCAAATATGTACTTATGCATGTGTTTTGTGTGCATAAAAGTGTGGATATGTAGGTCTTTAGAAGTGTGTGCATATATATGCAAGTGTGTATCTATAAATGATGTGTGCCTATCTTGTATTATATGCATGTGGGTGGATTCCTGTGTGTACCATGTTTTCTGTAAGTGTGCGTTTGTGTGTGTGTGTGTACCCAAACAGACCTGGTCTCCACTCTGGCCCGTCTGTAGCTAACAGTGCCTTGATCAATGCTTCCATGAAATCACTTGCTGAAAGCTAACAGTTCTCCCATCCTGGATCCCCACCCCATCACTCTGTCTCACTAAGCCTTGCCAGAAGGGCCCTGTGGAGTGAGAAGCCAAGGGACTCAGGTTGCAAACTGGGAGGGGACTGTGACATGAAGGTGCTCTAGAAGGGTCTTGGAAGTCTGATAGACCCAGGTAGAATCTACATGTTTCCCCGACTTGCTCTATGACTTGCTCTTGACTCTGGATAGTGACTTCACCCCTTTGAGCTGCAGTTTCTTCATCTATAAAATGGGCATGATAATTCCTAACTCATAAAACTGTTGTGGGCAATAAAGATCTACTGTCGTGGGTAAAAGAGATCTACAGTCTAGCTTCCCATCCATCAATTTTTCCATCCATTCATTCATCCATCTCTTTATCCTTCCATCCACCTCTCAAGCCATCCATGTACCCACCCATCCATTTATCTCTTTCCTTCCATTCATTTTTTTTTTTTTTTAGCTGAGCCATCCTGCCACCTGTTGGCAGCTCAGTGGCAGCTCAGCTCGGGCTGGGCATCAAACTGCTGTTAAGAACTCTTGAGCGAGCTCTTAACCAACTGAGCCACTCTGCCAGCCGTGCCATTCATCTTTTCATCCATCTATCTTTCTACCATGTATTACCATCATTTGTCTCTCCATCTATCCTTCCATCCACCTATCTCTGTATCCATGCATCCACCTATCTATCACTTCATTCACCCATTATCCATCATCCACCATCTCTTCATCTATCCTCTATGTATTCATCCTTTCATCCATCCATCCATCCATCCATCCATCCATCCATCCATCCATCCTTCTATCCACCTTGTTTAATCAACAGAGTTATTGAGTTCCCCTCTATGTCAACCATGCATGCACATGCTTGAAAGCCCCAGCTCAGTGTTTGACATAATAGATGCTCAGTTAGTGATAGGACTCTGAGTCAAACATATCTGGTTTTGAGTCCTAGCTTTGCCATTCTCTAAGAGTATGACCTTGGGGAAATTATTTAAGCTCTCTATGCTCCAGCATCCTCATTAGTCAAGGAGAGTTCAGAGTCCCCATTAGACCGGAGGATCCATGAGGATATCTGTGTTTTGCTGGCTACTGAACCCTAAGGCCTGATGCACAGTAGGCCTACAATAAATATTTGTCAAATGGCTGAATTAACAATCACATCTCCATAAAGATTCATGGATTCCACCTTCAAATGGAAACAAATTACTAAGTACATAGTAGGTGCTCAGTAAGGAGGCGTTGCTTTGTTTGCCACTGTAGTCAAGTACATAGTGGGCCTGGAATGAATATTTGACAAGTGTCTAAACCAATAATCCATCTTCCTAAGGATTGGGAAGAACAAATAGAAGTGACTAAGCACATAGTAGGTGCTCAGTAAGGAGGAATTGTAAGAAGGTGTAAGAACCAACATGGGTAAGCTGACAAGTTCAGGAACCCAGGTAGTGAGAATTTCCTGTCATGAAGCAGAAGGTTATATGCTGGTGTTTGGCTTAATAAGGACCTCAGTGCTGAGGTGTGGAGGGGTGGTGAGCCCAGACCATCTGCCCCTCTTGTCTCTGGCTCCCCCTCTCTGATCTGACCCAGAGGAGCAACTTAGCATTCTAAGAGATTTTGCGATATGGTGTTACAGATCATCCCTGGGAAGGAGTGGGGAGGAAGTTGTCACTGCCACTACCTTCGGCCAACTCCCAGCCATAAACCAACGCTGTGGGATGGGAGCCTTCGCTGGAATGGCTCCTCACCTGGGGGGACATAAATCCAGAACTAGACTAAAAGCTGTCAGCCCCATTGTTAGCTGCTGTCGTCATTACAGGGCCTGAAGTGAGTTACCTGCATCTTATGTTATATCTTTGCCCATACTCTTGTCTGTAAGGGCTGGAGGGAAGAAAGGGGAGATGGAGGAGGGGTATCTGTTTGGGGAAGACCCTCTTCCTTATGGGAGGAATGGGAAGGGGCTGAGCAGCTATCAGCAAAAGGCTCTTTGAGGACTTTCTTGTGAAGAACCAAAGTGCAGAATCCATGTCTTTTCTTGACAGTTTTCTGGGGGCAAAGGCACCAGATATTCAGTATCAGTCAAGAGAGGCCAAGTTACACTGTGGCAACGAGCAGTCTATCTTCTCAGTGGGTTAACTCAGCACAGGTTTATTTCTCTCTTGCACTATGTCTCCCTTGTTGGCTGGAGAAATTTTTCCATGGTGCTCACTCAGGGACCCAGAATGATGGAGGCTCTATGGTGACATGATTGTTGAGACAGGAAAAGGAGGGCACCAAAACGCCTCACCAGCTCCTAGCCCTGGAGGTGACATGCTACTTTTGCTCACATTTCATTGCTCAACGCAAGCCACATAAAAATGCCTAACCTCAAAGAGGGTGAGAAGTGTGGTCCTACCATGACCTGGACAAATATCTGCCCACTCTGACGATCCCTCTTCCTTTCATCCTAAGTGGAAGGCATCTCCATTCATTCATTCATTCACCTAAGATGTGCCAGGAACTATTCTAGGTAACAAGAACATAACAGTGAACAAAATAGACAGATATCCTTGTCCTTGTGGAACTGACATTCTAGGGCAGGGATGGGGAGAAATAAGTGTATACAAAAATCTGTACTATTTCAGGTGATGATACATGTGCCATGAAGAAGCATAGAGCAGTATAAGGGGAGTGGAGGGTGATGAGGGGGACGATTTTAGATTGAATGGCTTCCCTGAGGAAGTGACGTTTGAGCAGAGATCTGTAGGAAGTGAGAGAGGGTACATATCTATCTGAGGGCTCATATCTAGAGGAAGAGAGTTATAGGTAGAGGGAACAGCAAGTGCAAAGGTCCTGAGGTGGGACTACACTTGGAAGAATGTTGGCGAAACAGTGAGGAAACCAGTGTGTCTGGAGCAGACTGAGCAAGGGGGAAGAGTGAGAGGAGGTGACGGTGGGGAGGGGCAGGAGCCACATTGCGTTTGGGAGGTGGCGGACCTTTGTAGGAATTTTAGATTTAACCTGCAACTCCTCATGCGTTCCCTGAGTTTCCATGCTTTCCTGTTCTCCATTGCACTCTTTTTGTTTTGTTTTGTTTTGTTTTTTGTTTTTGAGGGCAGTGTCACTGGCCCTCATATGTGGGACCGAACCGGGGCCGCTGGCTTCCAAAGACAGTGCTTAACCACGGCGCCACTCGGCCGGCCCCTCCATTGCACTTTTAACCTTCTAATATACTTTGTGTAGTTGATGTATTTATCTTGTTGTCTGAATCTCTCCACTATCCTGTCAGCTTCACAAGGACAGCAGTTTTTTTTTCAAAAATTAATTTTTGTTGACTCTTATAGCCCCAATGCCTATCCTGGGAACTAACACACAGTAGATGTTCAATAAATACTTGTTGGGTGAATAAATGGGATGTTAAGGAGGGCTCTGAGCAGTGGAGAGACAGAACTTGACTCAGGTGTGCAGTTTCCCTTTGGCCCTGGTGGGAAGGGCAGACTGTAGGAAGTAAGGCCAGGAGCTGGGAGGCTGGGGAGGAGGTGAGTGATGGTGAGGGCTGGACTGGGGTAGGGGCCAAGGAGGTGGAGAGAAGTAGGTGTACTGTGGATTTGACCACTCCTGCCATATTCACCTGCCCCCCAATTGTGGACTTACAGCTTCTGCTCCAACACCGTGAAGTGTGACAAAATATTTATCGAGCACCTACTTTATATTGGGAAGGGTCCTAGACCATGGACTATAAAGATGAATAATGCCCCTGACTTCAATCAGATCACAGTCTCATCAACAGTACTTGTGACAAGACTGGTGTGTGTGGTAGTGGTGATAGGGATGTTTTTAGAATGTTACGGGCACATAGAGGAGGGACATTGAAACCAGCTGGGGTGTGAATGAGGTTTCTTGGAAGTGGTGAGACCCAACCTGTGTCTTAAAGTCGGGAAGGAACTGGCCAGATGAAGACAGAGCAAGGGCACTCCAGACAGAAGGAATAGCATGGACAAAGGCTCAGAGACGAGGAGCCTCCTGGTGGGCACAGGGAGACTGTCAGCAGTTCAGAGTTGGGGAGACTTACATGCCAGGTTGGGAGGAGTGTGGAAGTGGCCTGAGTGGTCAGAAAGGGCCACGTCACAAAGGGATTTGGCTTGGGCCGGCCGAGTGGCGCGGTGGTTAAGAGTTGGCTTGGGACGCCAGCGGCCCTGGTTCAGATCCCACATATGAGGACCAGTGACACTGCCCTCAAAAACAAAACAAAAACAAAACAACAAAGGGATTTGGCTTGAGGCGCCTGTACTTCATTCTGGGTGTCAAAGGATGAGAGACTTGGAGGGGTTTGGAAAGGAATGTGAGACAGCTGCTGCATTTTTCAAGAGACCTAATTGTTAGAAAATCCTTGAAGAATTGTGAGTGTGAAATCTGCCTCCTTTAAACTTTTCCCCCCTCACTTGCACGAAATCTAGACTCCTTACTCTAGCCCAACTCGTTAAGCCTCAGTTTCTTCATCCATAAAATGGAGATAATAGACATAAAATGGGAATAATAGAATGGATCTTATAGCATTGTGCTTAACTGTGTGCCTGACACATGGAAGGTGCCCAAAAAGATTAGCTGTTATGATTGTCATCACCATTATTATTACAAGACCCCACCTGCCCAAGTCTCATATCTTTGATCACTCAACTGTTGCTCACTACTCTTCTTGTTCCCGCCTCTGGAACTTGGCACTTGCTGTGCCATCCTCTGGGAACACCCCTCCCCGTCCCCTTCCTCTAGCCCAGCTCCTCCTCCCCACTCAGGTCCCAGTTCAGATGTCACCTCCTGAGACAGACTTCCCCTGACCACCCCAGCTAAAATGTCCCCACTCTATTATTTGAATCTGTTCGGTTTTCTGCCCAGTGCTCATGATTATCTGACATCATCTTGGTAATTGTTTACCACCAACAGAATGGAATTGCCATGTGAGCAAAAACTTTGTGCTTCTTGTTTATTCCTGGGATCATCTCATTTCAAGCAGTAGGGATTTTCTGAATGGTCTCAGTTTTTCCCCCACAAGATCTCTAGCCCCTCTTGATACATCTGAGCCTCGATGAGCATTTCTGTGACCCCTGTGTCTTCTCCCATGGCTCAGAAGCATGTTTCTTAAAGCATTTTTTTCCCTTGTGTGCTTGTGCACGCTGCCAACTTCCCACAGGAAGGTATGGAGCAGTCTTGCCACCAAAGAGCAGAACAGAGTCATCCCCAGGTAGCCGTGGTTGAGCCCTTCTAGTGTGCCAAGTCCTGAGCTGGGGGCTGGGCATACAGCAGTGAACAAGATAGACTCAGTATCTCCCCTTATGATGCTTTGTGGGGAGACATAGTGAACATGGAGTTGTGCAAATACTTGTATAATTCCAGTCTGGTAAGGACCATTGAAGAGAAGATGTGGAGCTATGAGGCCATGCGGTCGGGAAGGGATGGTCAGGAAAGGCTACCCTGTGGAGATGGCATTTGCCCTGAGATATGAAGGATGAGTAAGAGTTGGGCAGACAGAGCTGGTAAGGTGGAGAGAGAGAGGCCAAAAGAACAGGGTGTGTGAGGTGTTGGGGTGGGATGGCAGGTGGTGTGTTTGAGGGTCTCTGAGGTGGGAAGGAGCTTTAGCTCACTGGATGTTGCTGACCACCTCCCGGGACCCAGTCTACCCCAAGTTTGGTACCTACATATAGAAATGACTTGAGGTATGGCCTTTGCCCATCCGGTCAGAACCATAGACAGCTGTCAAGGCAAAGTGGTCTGGGCTACTTGAATGTGGCTAAAATTGGCTTCCTCCTCTTCCAGAAGGAAGTTCTGGTTTTTGACTCTTAGTGTCTTTAATTCCCCCGGCATCCTTCTCACCTCTGGCCCTGGGTGGCTGACGCCTCTTTGTGAAGCTCCAGTGGGGAGTAGCTCTGAAGCTGGGCATGGAAGGAAGAAAAGCAGCTGTCTGGGGGAGGCCCAGGCACTTTGAGAGTTTGATGTGGGGTTGGATGTGTTTGTGTGTGGGAGTGAAGAGGCTGCCACTGGGAGACCGAAGGGACCAAGCTGGCTCGCAGTCCTTGTCTCTATTTTTAGTCTTGTCTTTTGAGTCTCTCTCCCTCCCTCCCTCCCTCCTTCCCTCCCTCATCTTTGTTTCATTAACTATCTTTATCCCTTCTCTTTATCTTAACTGTGTATCCACAACACATAGTAGACATTCAATAAATGTTTGTTGAGTGAATATTGGTGATTATCTCTCTTTGTCTGCCCCTCTTTGTCTTTATACTGTCTTCTCTCTCTCTTTCTTGTCTCCTATCTGTGTCTCTGAGTCTATTTTGTCCCCTCTCTTTGTGTCTCTATCATTTTCTCTGTCTCTATGTGTCTCTTTTCACTCTGATTTCTCTCTGTCATTTTTGTCTCTATATCTTTTTCATCTCCGTCTCTCAGTCTGTCTGTTTGTCCCTCTGAGATTCTGTTTCCATATCGCCATAATTGCTATATCACAGTCTAGGACCCTGATCGAGTGGGGGAGAGACTAGAATTCTCAGACCTAAGAGGGCTTCTGAGGTAGGATGGAGCCAGGACCTGTGCTGGGTGCTGGGCAGGATTCAGTGAGCAGGACAGAAGCCAGACTAGCACTAGCCCTTGAAGGCCCCAGAGGGGGTCCAGAGTGCCTGGACCCCTGGGGATGTCGGGTATGAACTTTGCTGGGAGCCTGGGAGGAGAGGTGCATGTGACCCCAAGCTCCAGGCAACCCCCACCATTCTACCCCCGATTCCCACTCCCTCCTGCCATCCAGGAGGGCGTCCCTCTAGGACCCAGCCACCCGGCCCTGACGCTGGCTCCAAGATGGAACAGCTGTCTGGGCTGCAGCTGCAGAAGCTCATTTTCAACAAGGGAGATGATTGCAGGAGTGATTGGGGGAGGGAGAGCAAAGGGGAGAGAGTGGCAAGGGCCAAAAAGAATCAGGCTTGATTGTTGCTGCTGCCGCAGTGGGTGATTTGCCTAGGAGATGGGGAGACTGGGTGAGGTGAGAAAAGGCAGAGAGGTCTGTTGTCTGCTCAGCCGTTGGTCCATCTGCCCCTAGTTCTGGTCCTCCTTGTCGTGAAGTTTCTCTGCCTGTCGGTCGCTCTTCCTGTATCTCAGAGCCTGCATCTCTGACTCTGCTTGTGTCATTCTGTCTCCCGGTTGCCTCTTGTCCTGCCTCTGCCCTGGATTTCAGTTTCCCCATCTCTCTCTGCCTGTATCTTTCTGTCTCTCTGCCTGCCACTCCACCTGGATCTCTGCATCTCTGAGCCTCCCCATCTGTCCCTTGGTGCTGCTGTCATTATCAGAAGCACGGCTCAGGCAGCCCGTTAGACTGCTTTGCCTTTTCTTGTCATTTCTGTGATACTCAGGGGCCAGAGACGAATAGAGATGGCAAATCCCAGGAAATGATGGGATCGTGTCCTTCAATAAAGGGATATTTACCAAGATATCTCAATTAGGACTAATTAATTAAGCGAGCCACTCTTCCTTTGCCCTCTCCCCAACCCTGTGGTCCTGTGCCTCCTGGGAGAGAACCAGCCAATGAGTGGATGGCAGTCTGGTGCTCAGACCGTCTCAATGTTTAATTTATAGCAGCTTTCTCTCCAAGCCCCATCAATGGATCCGGAAGGGCAAGGTGGCCACAGGCATATAGACCCGGGGCAGAGACTGGAGACCTGCCAGCCTCCCAGAGTGTGCCGGGGTGTGTCAGGGCAGGTCACAGTGTGTTCGAACATGTCACAGCATGACTTTCTGGCAGGCATATCCCTTTGTATAAGGAGAGTCCGATGGCCACTGAGCATGTCTGAGCCCATGAGACATGTTGGAGTAGGTCAGAGTGTCTCTCATGGGGAGAGTGTCTGAACCTACCGTGCCTTAGTGTGTCTCTTTGGAACGACATGGCAAGGTATATCTTCCAGGTCCCCTGGCCAAGGTAGTGGAGAAATGACAATATCTACAGCTTCCAGGAGGAGCTGGTCACATCCCCATCCACTGCTATACACGCTGAATCTCCCCAGCCTCTTTAGCACTGGTGGATCAGGAGGGCCGAGTTCCAGCTCTTGATATTCTGTTTGCTCCTTGCCCTGTGTAGCATCCCTCCCCCAGTGCATAGCTTCAGGGCCCCCAGTTTCCCCATTGCTACAGTCTTACCAGGCCCGTTAGGGTTACCTCTCATCCTCACCCCTGCCTGCCCCTTCTTACCCCACAGTGCAGCTACCAGTCCAGAGGGACAATGTTGCTTAAGTTTTACCTTCTAGATATGAAGCCCTCAGTATAATGCTCAGGCTGGTGCCCTCAATGCTATGACCAAAAGGGTGATTCATTCTTCACAAAAGACAGGTTTGATGATGCAACCCTCATTGCAATGTCCGACAAGGTAATGTAGCCTTCAGGATAATGACAAGTCCGATGATGCAGCCCTCAGTGTAGTGCCCTGATGAGCGATGCAGCCTTCAGTACAATGACAAATCTGGTGATGCAGCCCTGAATATGATGCCAGGGTAGTGTTGAGGCCATAAACATCTCGAAATGTGACTTTGGTTCTGCAGACAGGCACTGGCTGGGACTTTTGGTGCAGTGAGAAGGAAGGAGAATTTGCTCATTCCGGTGAGTGCATTGTCTGGGTATTCTAGGAGGCCAGGATTCCCCAACCCTGCTGGCCAAGGATGGCTTCATTAGCCTTTGTAAGTGCCATGTGACCTCAGTAGGACAGCAGGCTTATTAGTAAAGCATAAATTTTGCAGGAGTATTTCAGGACTGACTGCAATGCTAATGAGTTAGCTGGGGAGACCTAAGAGGGCAGCTGACAGAATGTACACAGATGTCACTTCCTACTGAGAGGAGTGCAGGAATGTTTGCAGATCCAGGCAGATGGGCACGTGTGGCCTTGGAGAATTATATGTGAAAGGGGATGAATGTTCTTGCATGGACTCAGATATGTAACATGTCTGTGGCTTCTGGGCAGACATGTGTATATGGCTGCCGAGAACAGCACACAGAGGGCCATTGGTATTTCCAGGGAGGCATTCATCTGTGTGATGGGCCCACTGTGGCAGAGCTGTTTGTGGGTTTAGACGGTGTGCATTTACATACATGGCTACAGGGCTGCACATGGTCATGAACGCTCAAGGAAAGAGACACATAGACACAAATATATCCAGTGTACACATATCAAGATTGACTTGTGGCCTCATGAATTATACACGGTGTATATGGGAATCGAATGCTGTGAATGTGTCTGAATGAGGGGAATATTCATGGCCATGGACAACAGTGCAAATTGCACGTGTACTTGCACTTGTCCACAGATGCATACTGGCATTTATTTGAGTTTACCCGAATGGGCACCCATGTACATGGTTGGTCACAGATGTGTCCAGAATGATGCTCACAAGTTCCTATAGATAAACATGGATGTCCACAGACAGCCACAGAACCCGTGTAATCCCCAATACCTACATGCCACTATTCTGGGACGCAAATGACCAAATCCCCTCATGTTCTTTGAACTCCTGGCAAAGTGAGATTTCAAAGCCAACAAGAGTGGCCTCAAAACTGCGTAGGCCCTTTTTGGAGAACCATGGAGGGGAAGTACAGAGTCACATGGGTGCCTAGGTGACCCAGAAATGCCATAATACAGAGCCCTGAGCCCAGCCTTGCTCACTGAGTTGTCTTAGCTGAGATTCTCCCCTGTTGACACCCCTTCCCATCAGAGCTAATTGTGGCAGCCAATGCTCAGAAATGGCTTAAAGTGGTCCTCGGCACAAGGACGAGCCCAGTGCATGCTAGGGACCATCGTTACCACTAAGTAGAATCGTTATTACCATTATAAATATTCTCCTTGCAATGCAAAGAGATCCTGCTCCTTTGAGTCTAGTTTTCCAGCCTTTCCTCTCACCCCCCTGCCTGTCTTGGCATCCCCCCTCCCAGCCTCATCTGTTTCTCTCTTGCTCTAGCTTGAGAGAGTCCTTGAAAGCTGTGGTTTCCTCTCTCACCAGTAGGCTCTTTCCTGATATCTCTGTTCATTCTCATTTGCCTCCAAGCATTACAGTTCCGGTTTGTCTGTCTCCCTGGGGGTGGGTGGGTGTCAGAGAGTCTGTTTGGAATAGAAAACCCCCTAAAATGGGGTGACATAGAAGCTTCATGTAAGGAATGCAGGGAACCTACAAAACCCAGTAGCTGAGGCTTCAAGGAACTTGGAAAACTGTCACTCGTCTTTCAATTCAGTTAGCGAATATTTATCATGCACCTACTATGCACCAGGTAGACAAAATAGACAAGATGCTTGCTCTCATGCAGCTGACATGTTAGTGGGAAGAGACCAGTAACAAACAAACAAGTGAGAAATTACCATCCAGTAATAATACTGTGCAGAGACTTAAACCAGGGTGAGGGATGGGGATGGAGGTGGAGCTACTTTGGATTTAGGAGCAAAGCCCCACTTTCCTGTCCCCCCTCCTCTCTGAGGACCCTTTGTTTCTGCACCCCTCAATCCAGCCTGCCCATGACTCTGGGTTTCTGCAGCCTTGGTCCCCCATGCACCTTCAGCTCCATGGCCCCCTTGACTTCCATGTTCCAAATCCATTTCCCTGGACTGGAGAATTTGCCTCTTTTAACTTGTATCGGAAATCCACTTGTCCATTTCCCTGAGACTGGATACCTTGGGTTCCTGGGAACATGTAGTTATGGAGGTCCCCCGCCAAGGAGGGATTTATGGGTATGAGCATTCTTTTGGAAGATGGCATGATAGACATCATCACTCATTCATTCATTCATTCATTCATTCAACAAATTATGGAGTGCCTAGAGTTGCAGGCCCTGTTGTAGGTGCCGAGACACAGCTGTGAATATGATAGGTCTATCTCCATCTTGTGATGTATATTTATACTGGAGACACAATAAACATGTAAGCAAATAAATAAACAGTTTGATTTAGATAAGTGCTGTAAAGACAATAACAAGGAGATGTTAAAGAAAGTGTGACTGGGGAACATCATTTTGTTGGGACACTGGGGTAGGCTCTCTGGGGAGGTGACTTTTTTCCATTGTGTAAGTTTAAGGTATACAGTGAAATGATTTGATACATGTATATATTGCAAGATGATTACCACATTAGGGTTAGTTAACACCCCTATCACTTCACATAATTACGTGTGTGTGTGGTGGTGAGAACGTATAAGATCTACTCTCTTAGCATCTTTCAAGTCTATAATACAGTGTTGTTAACTGTAGCCACCGTGCTGTACATTAGATCCCCAGGACTTACTCATCTTATAACTGGAAGTTTGGGAAGGTGACATTTGAACAGAGACCTGACAGATAAGAAGGAGTCAGTGGTGGAAAGAACAGGAGAGGAACATTCTGGGACAGGGAACTGCAGTGCAAATGTCCCTGACATGGAGATGAGCTTGGTGCCTTCTGGAAAGGGAGGGCCGGGTGGCTTGAGAGGAGGGGATGAGGTTGTACAGGTTAGCAGGGCACACTGCATGCAGGGCCTCACAGGCCAATGTGAGTTGTTGGTTTTTATTGTGAATGCAATGAGAAGCCGCTGGGCAAATTGCCATATGGAGGAGCACTATGATCTGATTCCCATTGTTTAAAGATCCCTCTAAGTTCTGTGATGGGGAATGGATTCCAGGGAGAGAGGGTGGAAGCAGGGAGACCAAGGAGGAGGTGACTGCAATAGTCCAAGCAAAAACCAGTGATGCCTGAGCCAGGATTGAAGCATCTGGAATGGTGAGCAGCAGGCAGATTTGGCTCATGTTTTAGTAGTGGAGTCATCAGGACTTGCTGATGGATTAGATGTGAGGGGTAAGAAAAAGAAAGAAACAGAGACATGGGTGGTAGCTGTAGAGAAGCATGAGGCCTAGGGAGACTTTCTAAAAGATGGGGGGAACCACAGCAGACCAGATGTCAGCTGTGTCACCCTCCCACTTAATAGCCAGGAAGAGATAATGGCTGGAACCCTCTTCTATGCTCCATGGAAGGCCAAGATTTCCCCCTCCATGGGGGCGCGTATATTCTTTTGGTCATCTTGGCCTCCAACTTCCTGCTTCTGTTGATTATTACTCCCCATGTGATATCTATTGCCCTTTGGTCTCTGCTCTAATCTTTATCTGGACTGAGAGCACAGACTTGGAGATGATGGAGCAAGTCAGTCAAACTTGATCCTGAAAGCAGTGGAGCCATTTACCAATCCATGTATTTATTCAACAAGTACTTTTGATGACCACTATGTGTAACCATCATAGGAGATAAGATGCTGAGCTAAGCAGACATGGTGCATGGAGCTTCCTTTAAAATGGGAGAGAGGATGAAACATTCACAAATTGATATAAATGGCAGCTGCGATAACAACTTGAGGAAAAAGATCCTTGGTGTTATAGGAGCTTCTAAGAAGGGGATAGATTTCATTTGGAAGCTTAAAGGAAGAGCTGAAATCAGAAGAACGGAGCAAAGGGTATTCCAGGCAGAGGGAACTGCTTATGCAAAAGCCCTGGGGGTAAGAGAAAGTGTGGACAGTGTGACAGACTAAAGAAAGCTTTGGAGAAGAAAAACAGTGTGGGATGAAAGTAGAGAGGTAAGTAAAGGGCAGACCCACAGGGCCTTGTGGAGCTGTTAAGGAATTTTATCTCTATCCAAAGAATAAAAGGAATTTACCAATGAGGTTTTGGTTGGGAGGATGATATGATCAGATGTGCCTTGTAAAAGTTCCCTGAGGCTGCCACGCTTAGAGTGGACTGGTAAGAGAAAAGGTAGATCAAGGTAGACCAGAGAGACTTTCTGAACTGTGAGGGTGGCTTAGACCATTGAGTGGTGATAGAGATGGAGAACCATGCATGAATTGTAAAAATATCTAGGAGTTAAAGTCAATCAGACCTGGCGAGGGAGTGGAAATGGGGGTGAGGATAATGCCTGGGCCTCTGAACCACTGACCTGGAGGAATAGAGATGGTAACATAGGGAGTACTGGACAAGAACTAGGTTTAAGAGAGATGATCTTACATTTTATTTTGAGCATGTTGGGATTGAGATGCTTTTGAGACATCCAAGGGTGGAGGGTCAAGAAGGTCAAGAAGTCAGGCGTATATATGGATTTAGACTTCTGGGGACACATATGCATGTAGGTGGTGATGGGAGATTTGACAAGATTAAGAACCGTTAGAAAAAGATTGAGGCAAAGAGAGAGCCTTAGGCTGAATCTAGAGCAGTGTTTCTCATCCACGAGGCAATTTTGCACCCAAGGGACATTTGGTGATGTCTGGGGATATTTTGCTGTTGCAACGGGAAGAGGTATTATTGGCATCTAGGGGGCATAAGCCAGGAATGCAGCTGGACATCCTGCAGTGTACAGAGTTGTTATCTAGCCAAAGTGTCAGCAGTGCTCAAGTTGAGAAACCTGGATCTAGAGTAACATTTAATAGCTAGGTGGAAGGAACCATGCAAGTATGTGTGATGGTGCCAAGGGAAGGAAACATATCGAGAAAGAGAGAGCAGTCAACAGAGTTGAATCCTGCCGAGAGGTCAAGAAAGATGGCGGGCTGAAAGGTCTCCAATGGATTTAGAAACATGGAGGCCATTGGTGGACTTTACAAGAGCTGTGTTGGTACAATGAGGTCAGAAACCAGATAGGAGTGGTGGAGAAGCGAGTTCAGGCAGTGAGGGAATGGAGGAAGTTGCTGTAGGCAACCAAGAGTAGGAGGAGAGAAGTAGGAGACAGATGGAAAGAGTAAAGTAGAGTGTTTTGTTTTTTAATAAGAGAGACTTCCATTTATTTAAAAACCAATGGGAAAGTTCTGCTTGAGAGGGAGATGTTGAATATGCAAGATAAATACAGGATATTGATTGTATGAGATTCCCAAGAAGGTAGAAGAGGACCAAAGCAAGAATAGCTGCATGAACCTTAAGACGAAGGGCAGCACCTCCATTGTAAAAGGAGAGAGGGGCCAGGATGGGGCAAAAGTTTGTATATTATGATAGGGGACGAGAGGGATTCCACTTTATGGCTCTTACTTTTTCTGGGAGGTCAGGGAAGAATGGAGAATGTTTCGAATCTTCCTTTTTAGCTCAAATCACCCAAGACAGTGTGCTGGCCTTCCCTGTGGTACACACCCATGAAGAAAGCCCACTTCAATGCCCTCTGTTGAACTCCTGGCCTGAGGTTTGAAATCTGAGCCTAGAGAGGGCTCAGATGGGGGATATTCAACTGCAGTATTTATGAGGTAAGACCCATGATGGGCTCTCATGAAGTCCCCAACTCTTGAGAATTAGTGCCATTTGTAATATAGCCCATCAAGAAAGCCACATAATAATCCTTGAAAAAGACCCATAAAATCTACGTTAATGAATTTTAGATAATGACATTGGAAAAATAAAATACCCTTACCCTCATTAATTCTGAGTCATACCAATCATTTACAGTGTACATTCATCCAGGAATCCTGAGCACTTGTGGGGGGAAGTGCTCCATAGTGGGGAGATGCTCAGGAAAAAGAAACCTTAGCTATGGATTTCTCACCTGATTGTGAAAGTTGAGCTAGAGCAAGGTGGACTCATACTGAGATAGACCTAGGGGAAACTGGGTTCTGAAAAAGACTAGGCTTAGCTCAGGTCCTGAGATGAGATTAATTCAAGTTCTGGGACAGAACAGGGAAACATCCCTGAGATCTTAAGATACTCTGTGGTTGACTCAGAGACAGACTACGGTCAAGAGCAAGCCCTGGATAGCCAAAGGCTGAACTTGGAACTAGGGATAGACCAAACCTGGTCCTTAGGAGACCTAGGAGAACAGGATTGCATCCAAGTCCTGGATGAAGCAGGGTTACAGGACGAGCTTGTGACATACAAGGCCAGACTCAGAACCAGAGCAGAGTTGAACCTGAGTCCTGAGATGGCCCACATCCTGAGCTAGACCACAGAGCTCAGGAGAAGAGAAACAGAAAATGGGCTGATCATGAAGTTGGGGCAGACTAGATTTGGCCTGCGGGGGTCTCCCTATGTGTTGAGCCACTTTGCTCAAACTGTTGAGTACCTCTGGGATTAATGTCCATTGCAAATGATGCGGAATGTCCCAGGGCTAATGAGGGGAAGTGAATTTTATTTTCCAATGCCAGGTCATCCGAGGACCCAAATTTGAGCTAGCTCAGGCCCATGAACCTGGAAACATGCTCAGCAGAGCTGACAACTTGGGAATGCCCAGGGTGGCCGTCCCTTCACCCATGTTGGCTGTGACCACTCTGATATAGACTAGCACACGTTCATCACATGCAGGAGCTCACATATTCATACCACAGCAGACACACACACACACACACACACACACACACACACACACACACACACACACAGCACCCAAACCCATGCCTCAAACACACAGCAACACGCTTTGCACAGGCATGCAGATTGACCCAGCAGCCATACACAAATCCTCGCATACACATACACAGACCATGTCACTGTCTCACACTAGCCAGGCCAGCCAGCACATTCAGATATAGCCTCCCACATCAGGACACTTTCACATCTACAGCTGTGGCACGACTCTAGGGGACATGGTGTTCCCTGAGGACAGTGCCCCCTGCAGTTGTGCAGTATGTAGTGCCCTGCCTTTCACATTCACATTTCCTCACCCACATACACAGTCTTGCACATTTCTTAGTTCTGGTTTTACTCACACATCTGTGTAGTTTTATAAACTTGCTGATGCTCACACATTTAAGCCTATAAATGGCTATACACTCATGTGAATTCTTGGCTACACAGACACAAACATGCCACACATCCATCTCATACACTCCCAGGCTCTGTGCTAGTCAGTGTAGGTGAGGGTGTGCTGTGTAACACACATTCCCCAGTCTCAGTGGATTAGTATAACCAAATGAGCTATTGCTCATGTTACACATGGGTTGGCCAGGGTCTCTGCCTAGTGTAGTCACTCAGAGACCCCAGCTGACAAAAGCCATCAGCACACAATTCTGCAGTTGCTGAGATAAAAACGTGGATCTTAAAGCTGTCGCCTGGAAGTCACTTTCACTCATACAGCATTGGCTAAAGGAAGCTACAAGGCCACACTGAGGAAGTACAACTCTATTGTGCCCAAGAGACAAGAACTGGAAAATTTGTGAACAGTTATATTGACTGCCACAGTCTCTTACACATTCACAGAGTTACACACTCACATGCAGTCCACATATGCACATCTTACTCCCTTCCATATGGACCAGACTTTATGACCCTGTTATTCTTCATGGAACAAGGCTGGAAGCCACACATTCCCTCCACCTGGTTTGCCTCCAGAGTGTCTGCCTCATGGCACATCTGAGGGGTCTCACCCTCCCTCCTGAGCTGGGGGTCCCAGGATAACGAGTTTTCAAGCCAGAGCTAGAGTGAGATGAGAAAAACAGTGCAGACACCTTCTCTGCCCCTGGAGTGGGCGGTGTTTTTCCACAGACACTGGGGAAGAATAATAATAGACATTGGGAGATTTCCGTATTGGCGGAGAGAACCTTCCCCATCTTGCCAGCGGCAGCTTGGAAGGAGAGCCCGGCGGGGAGAAGACAAATCCAGGGAGACCCCCGCCCTTTGCACTGCACGTTCCCCCATTGCCACCTGGGACCCTCTCCTTCCCCTCTTAAGTCCTGCCCCACTCCTCCTTTAGACTACTTAAATATTCCAAGGCAGGAAACTCATGAATATTTATAGGGCTCTGGCAGTAAAGGAGATAAAAAAAATTGGAATTTATGAATCAGAATACATCTATAAATAACAGGCCTGTGGTGATGGGGTTCTTCCCTCACTCACCACATTCCTTCAACTTTAGCTCAAGCCCCATCCAAGCCTTGCAGAACTGCCCCTACACACACACACACACACACACACACACACACACACACACACACACACAGAGCTTGGCTGTGGATGAACAAATTCCTGTTCTCCAGCGCACTGTCACGTGCACACATCCACACACAGCTGAACATACAGACATACATTCGCACCTCTTGGGCCTAGCCCACTGTCACCCTTCCACATGCAGACACTGACATGTAGAACTTGTCCGGGCAGCCTCCTATGTCCACTTTCAGGCAGATACAGCCACTTGGGTTCAGACCGGCACACACGACACACAATGGCACACAATCACACATGCCATAGGGAGGCTACTCCCTGACCCACAACCCAAGTATGGCACTTCCCCTCTCTGGACCTTGGTTTCCTCATCTATTTAAAGGGGTGCTGAGAGTCCCTACCTCATAGGGTAGTTGTGCAGATTTTTAAAAATAATAAATAGGTACCAAGTGCCTATTATGTGCAAGGTACTATTCTGGGTGCTGACGACACAGTAGTGAACAAAAACAGGTAAAAAAAATTCCTGCCTGACATTCTGGAGGGGAAGAAAGATAATATGCAAAATTAGTGCACAAATGATGTAGTGTGTTGAAAGCTGATAAAATGGGGGAGGGGATGGCTAGTGCCGAGGCACTTGCAGCTCTGACTGGGGGCAGAGGAGAGATCAGGGAAATCCCCTGGAAACAATGACAGTTAAGTAAAGATTTGAAGGAAGTGGAGGACATTCCAGGCAGAGGGAATAAATAGCCTGTGCAAAGACCTGATATAAAAGAAGCATGCTCTGGGTGTTGGGAGGAACAGTGAGGAGGCCTGTGTGGCTGGAGCACATTGAGCGAAGGGAAGCATGGAGGAGGTGAGGACAGGGAAGTGATGGGGCAGGTCTGGCTGGGCCTTGTAAAGGCCTTTGGTAAAACCAAAGAGAGGACTTTGGTTTTTATCCTCAGTAAGGTAGGAGCCACGAAGGGTTCTGATAAGAGGAAGAATGTGACCTGACTCAAGTGCTCACAGGCGCCCTCTGGCTGCTGTGGTGGGAACAGGCTGTGGGGGGAGAGGGTGGGAGCCAACCCACCCCCCTACCCTCCCACCCCTCCGCAGAAGCAACTGCATCAGGGGCTGGCCTACGAAGCCCCTGTAGGAAGTGAGTAGATTCTGATTGTAAAGCTGTGCAAGAAAGACAATTAAAGCTGTCTCTAAATGAATACATTTCAAGGATTCATTCTTTATTTCCAGAAATATTTCTTGAGCACCTACTATGTGCCAGGCACTGTTCTGACTTGAGACCACAGCAATGAACAAAGTGATAATCATCCTGCCCTTGGGGATCTGGGATCTGTCAGTATCTTGGAGGAGACAGGCAAGAAGAAAGATCAACTTTAATCTAGGGTCAAGGGGTAGGAAGTTGTATGTAGAAAAATGCAGCAGAGCAGTAGAATGATGGGTGGGCTGGGCAGAATTTGGGACGTATTTTGAAGTGAGAGCTCCTCTTGGGACTGGCTGACAGATTGCATAGGTAGGTGGAAATGACAGAACTTGGTGCTGAGGTATGAATTTGAGCTTTGCAGGGACACCTCATAAATACCCCCTTACATTGAATGTTCATTATTTCCCTTTAGGTTGGGTTCCTGAGAAGCAGAACCTGAGATAGGGATTTGGAGCACACGATTAATTGGGAATGGAGGCTAAGGAAAGCAGGACTGAGGAGCGAAATGGGTTGACTAAGGGTGAGGTCTCATATAAAGTCCAGGCTTGGCCTGATCCACAGGGGTGGGGCCCTCTCCAGAAGGTAAATTGCACTGCAGAGGGATGGGCTTTTGGGCCACTGCACCAATCAGTCATTGGGGGTAGGAGATGCCTCCCAGGCATCTCCAGGGTGTGCCTGCTCCCAAAAGCCAAGGGCAGGTCTCTGGAGAAGGTCACAGGTGCTAATTGTGAGCCTCCCTCTCAGCAGCTGCCTGGTGGATGCACCCAGTCAGTAAGGAGATCTGGGCAGAGCCCCAGGCTCCACCAAAGAGGGTCAGAGGAGCACCAGGCATTTACGCCAATCACAGCGTGGATGTCTGACACAAGAGCCTGTTCTCAGCTCTCTCGGGATGAAAACCAGGCCAGCTTGGCACCGGGGCTCCCCTGACACAGCTGAGTCCTTTCCGGATTCATTAACTGCCAGGACCTCAGCCCTCTGCTTCCCAAACTTGCCTGGGAATTGCAGAAAGGAGCTGAGAAGAAGCGATGCCATCCTAAAACAGGTCAAAATGGCTCATTTAATTCTCCATGGTCCTATAGGAAGATATTACTATCATCCCCATTTTGTGGATATGAAAATGGACACACAGAGAAGTTAAATCACTTGCCCAAGCTTCACAGCTAAAATGTGGAGGAGTCAGGATTTGAACTCAAGTCACTAGGCTCTGGGGTCTATTTGCTCAACTGCCTTAAGCCCATGACTCCTTCAAAACCCAGAGCCCCTGTATCTACCTTGGGAGGGAGGGGAAGAAGGGAGGTTAGCCTGAGAGAATGGAACGTAAGGTGTGTGGAGAGTGAGGGGGAAAGTGGAGACATGGAGGACTTGGAGTGTGCAAGAGGCATTCATTTGTTCATGCCCTGATGATGCATGCCTACCTCGTCCAGCATGTGCTGGTGTTGGGGCCATGATGGGAAAGGAAAAAGACCTGATCCCTGCCCTTTTGGAGCTCAGGGTTTAACAGGACACACAGACTGTCACCCAGACAAGGAAGAGAATAAAATGTAAGAACCTTGTGAGAAGGAGGGGTAAGGAACTGGGGAGACACACACAGGAGAGGACCCTAGCCTGTCTGCCGGGATGGGGAAGGCTTCCTGGAG
Organism: Aselliscus stoliczkanus; assembly: GCA_033961575.1. Taxonomy (NCBI): domain Eukaryota; kingdom Metazoa; phylum Chordata; class Mammalia; order Chiroptera; family Hipposideridae; genus Aselliscus; species Aselliscus stoliczkanus. The sequence goes on along the minus strand of CM066735.1, from coordinate 8,209,277 downwards.
GTGGTGATGTTTCCTTTAAGCCCAGACGCATGCATACAGTTTGGAGAGTCCTGGGGTAGTTGGCAGGAGGGCAGCAGAGAAGAAACACCAGCATCTCTACAATCCCTCACAGACCTGGGCTCATAATTCCAGCTCTACCAAGCAGCATCACCTCAAGATTTCAAAAAATTGTACAAATATTTATTGAGCACCTACTCTGTGCCAAGTGTTTTTCTAGGCATTGGGAACATGGTAGTGACCAAGACATGATGTCTTTATACATGTCCCTCCTAGGGGGTCATACACAACACCAGCCAACAAATATGTATAGTATGGTTTCTGCTATGACAAATGACAGGCAGGAAGTTGGGACTGAGAAGGGCTTCTTTAAGGAGGCAGCCAGGGAAGGCTTCCCTGAGGAGATAGGTGACTTTTTTTTTTTTAAAGATTTTATTGGGGAATTGGAGGAGAGGAACAGCGTTGGGGAATCTCGGGAAGGGGAACAGACAAGCTGCTGTCTTTTTGTTCTTCAGTCTAGTTGTGGAGAACATTGCTTCACTGGCTCATGTTGGTATCATCATTGTGCTCTTCCCAGATGAGGCAAATAGATCGCCGGCCTCTGGATGGTCGCTCACAGCGGCTATTGGCTGCTCATGCTGGCTGCCAGCCACTCACGCTGGCTGCCGGCCACTCACTGTAGCCTATGGCAGCCCACTGCAGCAGGGGCTGCAGCCCACACCATCGCCGGGGCTTACACAGCCCAGCTCCAGGTGGAGCTGTTGTTAGCTGTAGAGGGCTGTGTCACTGGCCCTTATATGTGGGATATGAACCGGGGTCGCTGGCATCCCAAAACCAGCTCTTAACCAATGCACCACTCAGCTGGCCTGTGAGGAGGTGACTTTTAAACTTAGTTCTTAACTATAGACAAGAAAAATCCAGCATTATCACTGTTCCTTCAAAGGCTTGTTGTAGGGGATGAAACAGGACAGTTGACATGAGCAAATGCTCCCTGAGTGTGTAGTTTGATGGTTAAGACAACTTTAGAGATAGGCAGTCTGGGTCCTGAGTCCTGTTGGCTGGTCATTTACCTGATATCCCTCAGATCCATTCCTTGCCCTTCCTTTGTCCTCCGTATCTCAGGGGTTGACCCCTGAAAACTACATTTCCCAGGTTCCCTTGCTCACTGGTTTCCTGTTAGGTTCAGCCAATGGGAGGCCATGGTGGGAGTTTGGAGGTGGGAGGAAGACAGAAGCCAGAGGATTTCTCCAGGTATCTTTGCTGTTGGCAGTGGCTTGTCTGTTTCCTGGGTCCAGCTCCCACCTGGCGTCCACTCAGGCAGCCATGATTCTTGCTTGGTGACTCAAGCTCCTGAGCACTGGTAACATTCCTCTTTCCTTTGCCCTGCAGCTTCTTGAAGTTACTATTCTTTTGATCACCACCTTCACTGCCTTCTTTAAGCCCTTTTGGCTCTGCTGCATGACACTTCCCATATTAAATTTCCTCCATGAACCATCAAGCATGGCCTCTGTTCCCTTAACAGACTGATGCCATTTGACTTTTCCTCTCTGACCTTCATTTTGCACACCTCCAAGATCACATAGCTGTTGTGAGGGGAATGGAGACAATATTATCAGTAGCTGACCTTACATGATTTTTATTTGTATGGTTTGAAGCTCTACACAGGCACTCATTTAACCTCCAGAACAATCCTAAGAGGTGGGTGCTACTCTAGTTCTGTTTTATGGGGAAACTGAGGCATGGTGAGGTTCAAGTCACTTGCTCAAAGTCACACAGCTAGAAGGTGGCAGTAGGAGGTCCCTCATGCACGCATTGTGCATGTGAAGTGCCTGGCACATGGGCAGTGCTGTGCAGGGCTGAGAATAATGATAATCATGACAAGTGGAGCTGGTCTCTGCTGAGTGCCCAGGATGGAGGTGATGCTGAAACTCCACCTCAGACGGATGCAGGCACTGGTGGCCACAATGCACACTGATTGAAGGCCCTTCTGGAACCTGCCACCTGGAAGAACAATCCTCAGACTCCTGCTGGCTCCTGTCCCAGCCCTGGAGGAGAGGGGCAAAGGGCCTCTCTCTAGTAGCTTTGGCTGGGAGCAGCTGCTCAACGCTTAGCCAGAATTGATTTCCCTTCAACTGGCCCATTCTCGCTAACAAAGGGCTCTGGTGACCCAGGTGGCCGTCACTGCCCCCTCCCCTCTGAGCGGAGGACGTGCTTTACAGCCGGCTGGAGCTGTTTTCTGTCTTTGAGACTCATTTATTTGAAAGCTCTGGAAAACCAGGATGGACTGAGTCAGTCCTCTCACCCCTCCTGCATGTGCTCACCTGGAGGAGCTCACTGGTGGACACTTTGCCTCTGAGTTGCCCTGGCCAGTCCAGCCTCCATGATCTTCCTAACCAGATGCTTCCCCTGCTCACACTTGGTTATGGGCTGAATTGTGCCCCCACCCCCCAAATTCCTCACCCCCAGCACCTCAGAATGTGACTATTTGGAGAAAGGGCCTTGAAAGAAGTAATAAAGAGAAAATGAGGTCATCAAAGTGGGCCTTAACCCATTATGACTGGTGTCCTTATAAAAAGAGATTAGGACATTCACAGAGAGAAGACTATGTGAAGACACAGGGAGAAGACAGCTGTCCTCAGCCAAGGAGAGAGGCCTCAGGAGAAACCAACGCTGGTGACGCCTCCATCTTGGACTTCTGCCTCAAGGATGGTGAGGAGTTAAATTCCTGTTGTTTAAGTCCCCAGTTTGGGGTACTTCGTTGTGGTGGCCTCAGCAAACCAATACACATGACCTTCATGGTTCTGCCACCTTCCCCCCTGGGGTGAACTCTTGAGTCCATCATTCAAGACCCTGTGTGACACACATGACTGTGTGTCAGGGTCCGGTGGGAAGCATGGCTCTCTTAAAAGGGACAAGTGAAGGGCCGGCCGAGTGGCTCAGTTGGTTAAGAGCTTGCTCAAGAGTGTGAGCTGAGCTCAGCGATGGCGGTTCGATGCCAGCCCAAGCTGAGTTGCCGTTGAGCTGCCAACAGATTGCAGGATGGCTCAGCTGAAAAAAAAAAAAAAGGGACAAGTGAAGGGAATTCAATGACATGACTCTTTTCAGAGGGGTGGGCAGGGTTAAGAGAACAAGCAATAGGGTGTTGGAGACCCCTGGGGTCAGCAACTGAGGGGAGCTGTCTCCACCCTTAGGCCTCAGAGAGCCGTGGATGTAGGAGAGTGTATTAGTCTGCTCGAGCTGCCATAACAAAGTACCACAGACTGAGCAGCTTAAACAACAGAAACTGAATTTCTCACCATTCTGGAGGCTAGAAGCCTGAGAACAAGGTGTCACTAGGGTTGGTTTCTTCTGAGGCCTCTCTCCTTGGCTTGTGGATGGCCACCTTCTCCTCATCTCCCCTCTGTGCATATCTGTGTCCTGATCTCTTTATAAAGACAGCAATCATAATGAATTAGGGCCCACCCTAATGACCTCCTTTAGTTACCGTTTTAAAGGCCCCCTCTCCAAATACAGTCACATTCTGAGGTCCTGGGGTTGAGTACTTCAATATATGGATTTTGGGGGAGACACAACCCAGCCAATAATAGGGGGGGTACCCAGGGGAGCTACCAGCTTCAGGAGAGGAACGTGCAGTGCAGAACCACTGATTGGCAGGAAGGTAAAGAGGGGAGTAAATATCCCAGGCTTTCTCTCCCCTACCTCCCCCCGCACCCCGTCTTCTGTGGCCCCACTCATTGGCCAGACTTTACCCGATGCTAGAGCGCAGGAGATTCTGGGAGGTGCAGTTTGCAGGGGTCAGCCTCCTGGAGCACAGAGCGATGGAGAAGTGGGGAGAGAGGATCTGGAAGGGCAGACGGAGGGGCTTCCCAATTTGAGCTTCAACTCCTCATTGGACACTTTTCAGGTACGCTATGCCTCTTCCTACTAGAGTGGAACCTTCACAAGGGCAGGGATCTTTGCCTGTTTCATTAGCTTCTGTGTCTCTAGTTCTTAGAGCCGTGCCTGGCACATAGCAGGTGCTCAGTAAATATCTGTGAGCTGCACGGATGCTTTCTCCCCTCCAGGCCTTTGCCCATGCTGTTCCCTCTGCCTGGAACCCTCTCCTCACCTTGCTGACTTCTGCTTATCCATCCAGTCTCTTTAGCTACTGTCACCACACCCCACCCCCAGGTTCCGTCGCCAGCCTCTGTTCTTAGAACGCCACGTGCTGCCCCCATCATAGCACTTGTCACACCATTTTACAATCACCTCTTCCTTGTCTTAGTTCACTTAACCCTCAAAATACCAACATTGTCTTCACCCCCATCCCCTTTGAGAGATGAGGAAACTGAGGTGCAGAGAGGGCCAGTAAGCTGCCCAGGGTAACACAGGATTTAGATGCAGACTGTCTCGTCCCAATACTAGGCTGCCTTTTTGTGCTTCCTTTAACCACCTATTTGCTGATTTTTATTTCATAATCAATTTTATCACACTCCCTTATACTGTATTATATTGCCTATGTTAAGCCATTTGAGTATATTCACAACCACCCTCATGACATCAGTACTATTCTTAGCCCCATATCACAACTGGGGAAATGGAAGCACAGGGTAGTTAAGTCACTAGCCCAAAGTCACACAGTAGAACTGGGATTCGAACTCAGGCAACGCTAGCTCCAGAGTTGGCACCCTAAACAACATACTCTGTTGCCTCGCCTTGGGCAGGGGAATTGAATGCCTTTGAGAATCATTTCTTTGAAACACTGGAATGTACGTCCAGGGTGCAGCTACATGATAAAAAGTTTGGACCCAAATTAACTTGCCTCTCCCGGGGGAACACATGGAGCCCATGAAAGTGGGTTTTTAGGCAGTGCTGGCACCTGGCTGTCCCTATGAGTTATTAGCTGGCACGTTGGTCTCCTGTCATCTGCTGGGTACACTGTCCTGCCTTTAAGGCTTTCCTCTGCCTGGGAGCGTTGCAGCAAACACCTCCATTTTGTGCAGGGGTGGCCCTGCCTATCGGCGTGAAATGCCTCCACCAGCTAAAGAAGATAAATTTACCCCATGATGACCTTTTCCACGCGCTGATGGATTGATTTCAGAAATCCATCCCCAGCCAGTCTGCCCAGCCCAGCCCCGACCACGGACGCCGATGGCTGCAAATTTATGCCCGTGCCAGAAATTGAATTCCTGTAAGTCAAGGGAAGTGCCTGAAAGGCTCACCCAGGCTCATTTTTACTTCTGACAAACTTCAGTCCAGAGATTAAACCTGGGCCAGTGTCTTCTAGCAGCAGGAACTGTGGTGGCAGGGAAATGACCTCATTGTGGGCATTTTCCTTACGTTCTCTGCCTTCAGCTTGGCCTCCCAGGGCTGAGAAATAAAAAGCAGCCAGGCCTGCAGGCCTGCGTAGTTAAAGGGAATTCCCGTTTCTGACCAGCTAATGTTGGAAAAAGGGTACACTCTGTGTACCCAAAGGCAGGCCGCTTGGTCCCCATGGCAAATATTGAGCCATTCAGAGGGATTGGAAGCAAAGCTTCTAATTCATTGCCAGGCTCCTGCAGGAGCTCCTGAGGCCAACTCAGTCTCTGCAACTTGACAGAGTTCTAATTAAGCTTCCTTGAGTTGTAGCAGAGGGGACTGCAAAGTGTGGATGTTTCCAGAGCCCCCTCACCCCTACTCTGCCCCCTGCCAGAGGCCCAAAGGCGGTAGAGGGAGAAGCAGAGAAATCAAGTGACAGCTCTGCGAAGGAAGAAACCCCATCTTGCTAGAAAGATCTTTCTCACTTGCATTGAAAAATGAAATGTCTGGTGCAAATGTAGCTGTTTCTCTTTGGTCCAGTATTAAAGAAATGAATCCTTGATGTCTACAAAAAAGGATCAAAAACGAACCTTTCTGAAAGGAGAAGGGCTTTTATTTCACTGTGAACTTTTGTAGATCTAGCCTCTGGCAGGGATGTCGACAGAACACAGAATGTGGGAGGATAAAGCAATAAATGACTGCCATTCATGTATTAATTCATTCAGGAAGTGTCTGGGAAGCAGCTCCTGTGTGCCAGGCGTGGGGCTGTGAGCTGAGGAAATTGCAGGGACAACTTAGAACCCAGTTCCTGCCCTTACAAGCCAGTGGGGCATTCTACAAAATACCTGACCACTTGTCCTCAAAACTGTCAAGGTCATGAAAAGCAAGGAAAGTCTGACAAACTGTCACAGGCCAGAGGAGATTAAGGAGATGTGATGACTCAATGTAATTTAGGGTCCTGGGTGTGATACTGGACCAGAAAAGGGACATGAGTGGAAAAATTGGGGAAATCCAAGTAAAGAGGAGTTTAGTAATAGTGACACACCAATGTTGGTTTCTTAGGTGTGACAAATACCATGAACATGTAAGATGATGTTAACAATAGGGGAAATTGGGTGAGGGACATAGGGCAGCTCTCTGTCCTATCTTCATAACTTTTCTGTTAATCTAAAATTATTCCAAAATAAAAAGTTTATTTTTAAAAAGTCAGCGGGAGACATGGAGCAAATCTAGAATAGATTGATGTACTAACTCATCATCATGACACAACCTTGTGAAGCCCAGCCATCATGATCCCAACTTTTAGACAAGGAAGCAGAGAGGTTAAGAAGGCACAGAGGAGTTAAGCTACTTGCCCAAGGTCACACAGGAAGGATATCAGAATTTGGACTCAAGAAGTTGTTAAACTCTACAACTGCCTGTTCATGCACAGGTATTTGTTGAGTAGCTACTGTACTTCCTCAGGGGCTGACTGGAGAAACAGAATTCTTCTAGGACTTTCATGGGTTGGCCTGGATGAATTAAAATCCAGGGAATTGGTTACACAGATGATGGAAGAGATGAGTAACTGAACAGAGGATGGAGATGAAACTCAGGGATTAGCAATAGCAGAGAGCTCCTATTCCCCAGGGCTGGGGGTCATATAGAAGGGGTGATATAAACAGAGCCCAGGAGTGTGACTACCAGTCGGAGCTGAAGGCACAGAAGAGATGCAGCCACTGCAGAGCTCAGAGAGCATAGAAAAGTGGGAAATATCTTTGCTTCTTCCTTTGTCCTGCCCTTGGATCTTCCATGAACATCTCTCATTTGCTGAACCTTCCAGGAAGCCAGAGGGCAAAGAAGTGTGGGAAATTTAGTTCCCAAGCTCATGGAGCAGGGCCAGGGAGGGAAAGGGAATGAAAATTCAACTGTGCAGCAGCTTACTCTTAAGCTGCCGCATGGAGAGCCCAGAGGAGATCAGGGGACAGTTCTGATCACCATTTTACAAATAACAGTGGCAGAGATCTGCTTTGGAATTCACAAAGAGAAAGTAGCAGATCCAGGACTTGAACACTGATTATGGTTCAACCTTGTACGTTCTTCTGAGGATTGGTGAGAAATCAGCTGCAAAGCCCTAGACTAGGGATGTGATCCGTAAGTGTCAGCTATTATTGATGATGATGATTATAATGATTGCCACCATTTTTATGATGCTAAAGGACCTTCCTTTGCATAGAACTGTCATAGCCCACTGTCACAGGATTCTGTGTATATGTGGGGGAGGATACTAAAATACCGTGGAACCATTTAAGGCGGGGCTCAACCTGGAACCAGGTTAAGGCGGGGCTCAGGCCTGAACAGATGTTGCATACATGAAGGAAGAAGGGGAGAGTATCCTAATTTGTTATAAGTTGTATAAATGTCTAACCACTATGCTGTATACCTGAAACTATTATAAAATTGAATGTCAACTGTAATTGAAAACATTTTTTTAAATAAAATAAAACAAGAATCTAACCTCATCATGGTTTATCTGGACAACTGTGGGTGAGGGCAGGATGTTCAAAGACCCTGCGGTAGTAAAGAGCTCACGAGTTGTTGAGAGCCTAAAAGAAGGTCCGTGAGACTCTAGAGGCTCAAGTGAGAGCTTGCTTCCTCCAAGAAGGGGCTTCTCAAATGGGGTGTTCTTGAGTCCTACAGTGGGAGACTTGCACTGTGTCAAAGCAAGCTTAGTATGGCTCTTGCATGAGAATTTGTAGCCTCAATGCAGACCTCTATCCATAAATTCTACTCTTAGAGCTCTCTGCAGGAGTCCATGGTGGTTCCAACACAGTCTGGGTCATATTCAGAGGGAACAGAGTACGTTTATAAATTCTTTTTTTTAATTGGCTAATGACATATATAAGTTTCAAGTGTACAATTCTGTAATACTTCATCTGTATATTGCATTATGTGCTTACCATTCCAAGTCTAGTATCCGTCTGTCACCATATATTTGACCCTGTTTACCCGTTTCATTCTCCCCGCACCTCCTTCCCCTCTGGTAACCACCATAATGTTGTCTGTGTCTATGAGTTTGTTCATTTGTTGCTTTCTGTTTTATATACCACATGAGAGTGAAATCATACGGTTCTTGTTTTTTTCTATCTGACCTACTTCACTTAGCATGGTACTCTCCAGATCCATCCCTGTTGTTGCAAATGCCAGTATTTCATCTTTTCTTTTCTTTTGTTTTTAATGGGAAACTGAAAAAGGTGAGTTGTTTTTTTTTCATTTTTTCTTACGGCGGAGTAGTATTCCATCGTATATATGTACCACATCTCTTTTATCCAGTCATCCATTGAAGGACACTTAAGGTTGTTTCCATGTCTTGACCACCATGAATAATGCTGCAGTGAACATAGGGGTACATATATTTTTACAAATAAATGTTTTCAAATTCTGGGATTATAACCAGAAAAGGGATTGCTGGGTTTGGTAGTTCTATTCTTACTGTTTTGAGGAAACTCCATACTGTTTTTTATAGTGGCTGTACTAGTTTACATTCCCACCAACAGTGTATGAAAGTTCCTTTTTCTCCACAGCCTCTCCAACACTTGTTACTGTTTGTCTTGTTGATGACAGCCATTCTAACAGGTGTGAGGTGATATCTCATTGTGGTTTTGATTTGCATTTCCTTACTAGCTAGTGAAGTTGAGCACCTTTTCATATATCTGTTGGCCATTTATTTGTATGTCTTCCTGGAAAGTTTCTGTTCAGGTCCTCTGCTCATTTTTAAAAAAATTTTATTGGGGAACAGTGTATTTTTCCAGGACCCATCAGCTCCAAGTCAAGTAGTTGTTTCAATCTAATTGTGGAGGGCCCATCTCTGTGGCCCATGTAGGAATCGAACTGGTAACCATGTTGTTATGAGCACTGTGTTCTAACCAACTGAGCTAACCGGCCGCTCCCCTCTGCTCATTTTTTACTTGGATTGTTTGTTTTTGTGTTGTTGAGTTTTTTAAGTTCTTCATATATTTGGATGTTAGCCCCTTATCAGAGGTGTTGTTTGCAAATATCTTTTCCCATTTGGTTGCTTGCCTTTTGGGTTTGTTAATGGTTTCTTTAGCTGTGCAAAAACATTTGAGTTTGATGGAGTCCCATTCATTTATTTTTGCTTTTACTTCCCTTGCCTTTGAGGTCCATAAGTTTAGTACCTATATTTTCTTCTATGTATTTTATTGTTTCAGGTCTTACATTTAAGTCTTTAATTCATTTTGAGTTAATTTTGTGTATGGTGTCAAATAACAGCCTAGTTTCATTCTTTTGCATATGGCTTTCCAATTTTCCCAGTACCATTTATTGAAGAGGTTTTCTTTTCTCCATTTTATGTTTTTGGCTCCTTTGTCAAAAATTAGTCGCCTCTGTACATGTAGATTTATTTCTGGGCTTTCATTTCTGTTCCATTGGCCCGTGTATCTGTTTTTCTGCCAATACCATGCTGTTTTGTTTATTGTCACTTTACTACAGTATAATTTGAAGTCAGAAAGTGTGATACCTCCAGCTTTGTTCTTTTTTTCAGGATTGCTTTAGATATTAAGGGTCTTTTGTGGTTTCACATAAATTTGATGATTTTTTGTTCTATTTTTTTTTTTTTTGAGGGCAGTGTCACTGGCCCTCATATGTGGGACCGAACCGGGGCTACTGGCTTCCCAAACCAGAGCTTAACCACCGCGCCACTCGGCCGGCCCTTGTTCTTTTTTTTTTTTTTTTTTTTTTAATGTCCTTGGAATTTTGATGGGGATTGCATGGGGAAACCTACATATTGTTTGAGGTAATATGGACATTTTAACTATGTTGATTCTTCCAAACCATGAGCATGGAATATCTTTCCATTTCTTTGTGTCTTCTTCAATTTCTTTAACAATGTCTTGTAGTTTTCACTTCTTTTGTTAAGTTTATTACTAGGTTTTCTTATCCTTTTTGTTGCAATTGCAAAAGGAATTTTTGTTTTCATTTCTTTTTCTGAAATTTCATTGTTATTATATAGGAACACAATGGATTTTTGTACATTTATTGTTTTTTTAAAGATTTTATTGGGGAATTGGGGGAGGGGAACAGCATTGGGGAATCAGGGAAGGGGAACAGACAAGTTGTTGTCTTTTTGTTCTTCAGTATAGTTGCAGAGGACATTGCTTCACTGGCCCATGTTGGTATCATCATTGCGCTCTTCCCGGTCGAGGCAGATCGGTTGCTGGCCTCTGGATAGTCGCTTATCGCGGCTATTGGCAGTTCATGCTGGCTGCCAGCAACTCAACGCTGGCTGCCGGCCACTCACTGTAGCCTATGGCAGCCCACTGCAGCAGGGGCTGCAGCCTACACCGTCACCGGGGCTTGCAGCCCAGCTCCAGGTGGAGCTGTTGTTAGCTGTAGAGGGCAGTGTCACTGGCCCTCATATGTGGGATCCGAACCGGGCCCCTGGTGTCCCAAGCCAGCTCTTAACCAATGCGCCGCTCGGCTGGCATGTACATTGGTTTTTGTATCCTGCAGCTTTACTGTGTTTTTAAAATTGTTTCTAACAGTTCTTTTGGTGGAGTATTTAAAGTTTTTATATATAGAATCATGTCATCTGTAAAAAGTGACAAATTTACTTCTTTATTCCCAATTTGGATGCCTTTTATTACTTTTTCTCACCTAATTGCTCTGGCTAGGACTTCAAGTACTATGTTGAATAACAGTGGTAAGAGTAGGCATCCTTGTCTTGTTCCTGATCTTAGAGGAAGAGATTTCAGCTTTTCACCATTAAGTATGATAAGTATGATATTAGCTGAGGGTTTGTCATATATGGTCTTTATTATGTTGAGGTACTTTCCTTCTATACCCATTTTATTGAGTGTTTAAATCATAAATCGATGTTGTATCTTGTCAGATTTTTTTTTCTGCATCTATTGATATGATCATATGATTTTTATCCTTTATTTTGTTTATTTGGTGTATCACATTGATCAATTTGTATATGTTGAACCATCCTTCCATCCCTGGCATGAACCCCACTTGATTGTGATGTATTATCTTTTTAATGTATTGTTGTATTCTATTTGTTAGTATTTTGTTTAGGATTTTTGTATCTGTATTCATCAGAGATACTGGTCTGTATTTTGTTTTTTGTGTGTTGTCTTTACCAGTTTTTAACATCAGGGTAATGTTGGCCTCATAAAATGAGTTAGGAAGTATTCCCTCTTCTTCAATTTTTTGGAAGAGTTTGAGAAGGATAGGTATTAAATCTCCTTTGAATGTTTGGTAGAATTCACTAGTGAAGCCATCTGGCCCTGGACTTTTTTGGGTGGTGGTGGTGGAGTTTTTAATGGCTATTTCAATTTCCTTATACTATTAACCTATTTAGATTTTCCAGTTCTTCATGATTCAGTCTAAGAAGGCTATGCATTTCTAAGAACTTTTCCATTTCTTCTAGGTTAACGAATTTGGTGCCAGATAGCCTTTCACAGTATTCCTGTACAAGTCCTTTATATCTCTGTTGTGTCCATTGTAACTTCTCCTCTTTCATTTCTGATTTTTATTTGAGGCTTCATGTTTGTAAATTCTTGCTCAAGACAAGCCTCCTCCACACCTTCCCTGGACTCCAGGGTCGGAAGTCAATCAAACTCAGAGACTTGTGTCTTTTCCTGCTTTTTTCAAGAAAGTCTATTTCATTGACTATTGGTCCACATTGGCACTGTGATGGCAGAGAGAGATTAAGGCATGCTGAAATGGAAGTACTGGCCTGGTCTTGGGCTCAGGGGGCACTGGAGTCTTCTGCCAAGATTTGGATGCCTTCAGAGGGTGAGAGGTTGTGTTATGCTGCCAGCCTGGATAGCCTCTCAGGACAAGATGTGGTAACTACATTGGAAGGGAATGAATGAATGAATGAGCTCACAGTTGCCCCTCTATCCCAGCCCCTTCTCTGGTCAGTTTATCACAGTCTGGGGAGGCCCCCGTTCTCCCTCTTGGTATGGGTGAGCTGATATTTTCTTTAAGACCTGTCAAGTTTATCACTCAGGAGGGATCTGCCCAAATATCTTGAGGTTTGGCAGGGGCAGCCTGCTGTTATCTCAAACCCTCCAAAGGGACACGGCCCCTGTCAGAGCTCAGACATGGCAGACAACTATGTCCCTGATCATTCATCATAGCCCTCCTGCCACACCAGCAGTCCGAGAGATGCCACAGCTGCCTCTGAGCCTGCGGGGCGCCTGTCTGCATCCTGATCTCAGACCATCCCTCCCAGGGAATGATGGAAGCCAGTTTGGTGGCAGAAAGGGAAATGCATGGTGGATCTGTGAAGATATTTGCTCTCTGTCCCACCAGCTGACAAGCGTCTGGTCATTCAGCAAGCATTCATTGTGCCAGGCCCTGGGGATTCAGTGACGAGCAAAGCAGACAGAACTCCCCACCCCTGTGTTGTCTCCTGTTAGGAGCAGAGGCAGGCCTTGAGCCAGTGGTCACACCCATGAGGTCGTAATGGCCATTGGGATCAGGGCTTGATGGAGGACAAGGGAGGTGCAGCATGGTGGTACAGACTGTGATCCAGATGGCCTGGGTATGAATCGCAGGTCTACCACTTATAGGCTGTGAAGTTCAGGCCAAGAGATGTGAGCCCCTCTCGCCCAGTTTCTTCACCTCTCAAAGGTGGATAATGACAGTGCCTGCCTCCTAGTGTTGTGGTGAGAATCAAATCAGTTAAAACATGCAAAGTGCTTAGAACGATGCTTAACACATAGTAAGAAATAGAAGTATTAGGGGGAAAAAAAATACAGGATGTCTTGAGAGGTGGGTAACAAGGGACAGGGACAGCAGAGGCTGCTTTTGGAAGACACGTTTATGCTTGAGCCCCAGTCATGGGGAAGAGTGAGCCTGGCTAGGAGATGGGGTGAGAGTGTTCATGGCAGAGGGTCCAACCAGTGCAAAGACCTGTAGGTGGGAAAAAGTATTCTGGGAAGGGTAGGACTGAGCCAGAGAGAACACAGCAGTGTGAGCTTTGTTGATGGTTGGTTAATATGAAACGGGACTTGCCTCTGCTAAATTATGTCAAGGAAATATCCTAGGACAGGAATCCGCTGATCCACATGGGGGCCAGAATGCAGCAAGCATCTCTGGCCATCTTCCAGAGGGCTCTACTCTTATTCCTCTCCGCCATTGGCTTTTCTGTTATTCCTCATCACTCTGCAGCCTCTGCCCCAACTCCACAGGACTTTCCTCAGTTCTTCCAGATTGTCCCAAGTCAACGACTTCAAGCTCAAACCATTTTGACTTTGGAAAGTTACTGAATTGGCTTTAAAGTGTCATGAGGGTAATAATAATATTAATAATAATAATAGCAAACACTTCTGTAACGTTTACTACACTCTGATGACTGTTCTAATTGCTCGTACATATTGTATTAACACATTCAAGCTTCCCAGAAACCCTGTGAGGTAGGTACAGTTAGGTCCATTTTACAAATGAAGAAATGGCAGCACAGAGGGTTAACTGACTTGCCAGGTCACACAGCAAGTGAGTAGCTGAACCAGGACATAAACCCAGGCAGCCTGACCCAAGCACACTGCTTTTAACCACCTGGCTCTACTTTACCATCTGAGTGAGAATAAGAGACATCCAGAAGAATGAGTTGTTTCTATCGTAAGGATGTTGTTTGGGAAGATGCTGGTGACATCAAATAGATTCATTCCTTTTTGGGAGGACCGTGGGAGAGATCCTTGCCTGTTCTTGGTACCAAAAATACGTAAGCTTTCTCCTGAGCATCTGGCGTGCTTTGTTTCAGGACATTGAGAACTGCATAAATGGCCAGCTTTCCCTTTTTGAGTTGACTGCTAAGGAGCTTGGAGCCAAATTTATGGCCCAACCATATGCTGGTTGTTCTGGTTTATAAGGGATGAATTTTTCTCATTTTTGGTTCTGTCTGTGTCCCTGCTTTTCTCTTTCTTCCTTTTCTTCTTTGCAAAAAGGGACTGAAAAATAATTGGCTTTTACAGACCAATATGCATTAGTTGTAGAAAACTTAGAAAATAAGATACTTTTGAAGGTGACGATAAAAATCCCCAGTAATCCTCAGATTTAATGGTTGAATAGTATTCCTTCCTGTGGATGCACCTTAAGTTTGGAAATCAATGCCCCTTTCATCAGACAACATGAGGAAAAATTCCAGTTGTCCAATTTTAAGCAGTGCTTTAATGAGCATCCTTGTAGCAATTGTGTGCTTGTCCACACGATTTCCCTGGACTAAATTCCTAGACTCAGATTGGCTGGGTTACATGCAAATGCAGAAACCTTAAAGCTTTGGCTCTGGATTGGCAGACTGCCCTCCAGAAACATCTAATTCTGACTGTCCTATTTAACTGGATCTATCGTGTGTAAACCACTTGGAATCCTCTCCGGAACAAGGCAGGGTACAAATAAATACATAAACCCCAAGCCACTTCTGCTTCCTGATTAAATTGTCCAGCCTCAAACACAATAATATCCTTGTCTTATTAAGAGGCAGCCACTTGCTCTGTTCCTGTGGGCTAATCCCTGGTAGCCAGTGATGCCAGGCTGCCTGTCCCCAGGATCCTGGAACCAGCTCTCAGCCCTGGAAGGAACAGGAGTTGTTTTTAAACCAAGACGTAGGTGGCAGAGCTGTATGTTGAGATGATGACCTCAGGTGTGACAGCGAGAAAAACTTTCCCTGCTTTTCTCATACATAGTCAACCCTGGATTTGTTACAGAGACATCGGCTTAATTGGAGAAGCAGCCTCAGCAAAAGTATTTGAAAAAATCCCAGCCAGAAAGACAATTTGAGGAGCAGCCTCTGAATGCCTACCTTACCCTCTTAGAGCCCATTAGCAGGAATATTAAACTCAGAACCAGCAGCTGAGCCAACAAAGCGGCTGGCTTCTCCAGCACATTTGCCACGTCTGAGGTGAGACCACTCCATCAGAGGTGTCTGTCTGTATCCGGATTGCTCCTGCTGTTACAGCATTTCCCTTAGTATAGACCATTCTCTGTCCCCAGAGCTGTGATCTCCAAGGGTTCATGACTTTGTTTCCAAGCTAAACCCAGAATGGGAGAGCAGGCATTTGGACTTTCAAACATTGAACCTTCCAAGATATTCCAGCGGTCTCTGGGGACATGAACTTGCCTGTGTATTTGATCTTGAACCCGACAATGACGGGCAAAATTCAGGATCTCTTCCATGCTGAAAGTTGGCAGCCAAACCCCAGGCATTTGATTACATTGCTGCAGAGAGCACTCCGGCAAGGTGCGACCAACGCAGACAATTATTTTAGGAAATCCGCGGAGGCCACCTCTCCTTGCCACTTAAATCTTCTTTCTCTTTTGCAATTCAATATTTCAATTGTTGAGAGAAAGTGGATTGTTTGCTTCAAAGGACAGGGTAGGAAATGTAGGAAGGAGATGTTAATTATGTTGGACTGAGCTGCTTTGTCTCTGCACAATTGAGAATTTTCAGGGGGTTCTGTCCAAATTGCTTGAGGATCAGAGCCAGGGGGACATGGATGGGGATGCTTGGACTCACGTTCATTGTTGGTTTTTTTGTTTTGTTTTAAGGACTGGACTTCGCATGAAAGGAGGCAAAGCTTGTTCTATGTTCTCCTAAACCACCTACATCTTGGTTTAAAAACAATTCCTGGTCTTTTCAGGGCCGAGGACTGGCTCCAGGATCCCAGGATGCCAGCCAGCCTGGCATCACTGGGGACCGAGGATTAGGGGGAAGCTTTCTTGGGTCACCCCTCTTGCCTTGGCTCCCACAGAAGCAGAGCTGGAGGAGAGAAGTTGAGTACAAATATTCACCTGGGAGGTGATCCCAAGAGGAGCCAGTGAGATGGGAAGTGAAGGAAAGCCATGCAGGGCGAGCTCATGAGCATGGGTCCCTGGAGCACAGGTCCCAGTGGGCTCCCCTGGGAAGCTGCATGCATCACACCTGAGAAGCTAGAGGGCTGGTATTTATCACTAAGTCCTATGAGGCATGGGTTGGGGAGACTGCAGGTGGGAGGGTCTTCTGCCTCCTAGTCAAAGGCAGATGGGGTGGGACCACCAGAGGAAGCCCTTGGCATGGGGGATCCTGAGCAATTCCGTGGTAAGACTGGCTTAAATCACACCTGCATACAAAGAAGGCTGGGAAAGCGTGTGACTTCATTCCTCCACAGGGGACACGTGGACTCATAAAGAGGGGGTTCCCCCAACTTCGGAAGAGTGCGCATTAGGCACAAAGAATGACTAATTACAATCATGTCAGGTGGTGTTTATGAATGGTTTATTTTTCTTATAAATTAGTGAGGAGTCAAGCTCATTTGAACAATTATATCACTCACTCACATTCCAATAAGCTTTAAAAAAGACTTTATTAAGTAGGAGAGGAAACGGTGGGCTTATAATAGCTGGAGACTCCGGGGTTGTGTGTTAGTCACAGTCTGGCTTATCTCTGCTACCACTCATGGGGACAGCCTCTGCTGGGCGATCAGTTAACGGCTTGCAAATGATCAATTATTGTGGGGTTTTGTTTCTTCTTTAAAACATTTGGGGTTTAATCAGAGATTCTAACCTGCCTATCCGAGTGCATCGTGGAGAGGACCAGAATCTTTCACTTCCCACCTCTATGGTTACCACCTATCATTGCTTACCTGGACGCACAGTCACTCACCTTTGCCTTGTCTGCTGCCCTTGCATTCCCCCCGCCCCTACTCTCCCCCATTCCCCTCAGTCTGTTCCCCCCACAGTAGCCAGAGCGTGCCTGTGAACACTTGAGTAAGGTCATGTCCATCCTCTGTTTAGAACCCTCCATGGCGCCCACCTCACTCAGAGCAAATACCAAATACTCCCCATTGCCTACAGGCCATGAACGTGCCGCCCTGTCGCCTTCCTGCCCTCATCTTCCTCCTCCCTGCTTTCTGCCGATAACCCCTGTACTCACTCTGCTCCAGCCTCGCCAGCATCCTCCGTGTTTTCCAAACACGCCAGACATGATCCTGCTTCAGGGCCTTTGTACTCTCTGTTCTTTCTGCCTGGAACATCCTTCCCCAGATATCCATGTAGCTTCTCCCTCACCTCCTCCAGGTCTTGACTCTAATGCATCTTCTCATGGAGGCTTTCCCAGGCCATCCTAAAATTGCAACCCCTAACCACCTCCATCTCCAGGGCCCCATCATTTCTCCCCTGCTTTACTTCCCTCTGTAGCACTCATTGCCCTTTAAATACTTGATGTTTACTTATTGGTTTAGCTCCATCTCTCTAATGTAAGCACCTAGAGGAGCTTTTGTGTTTGTGTGTTTTGTTCACTGCTGTGTTTTCAATATCCAGAACAGAGCTTGACACACAATAGAAGCTTAACAAATACTTGTTGAACAAATGAGACCCATTATGCCCTGATGAAAACAAAAAGATTGGGACTTGTGGCTAACTCCAGTATGTCCTGGGGACAGTCAGGGGGGCCCAATCTGGGGACCCAGCATGTTCCTTCCAGTGGCAGTGTGTGCTTTTTGAACAATGCATGAACCTATTTCACCACAGAGGATACTTTGCCCAGCATGCCTGGTAAGAGCACCAGTGTTCCAAGGAGCATGGCTTAGGAAACATCCATGAATGATCCCTGAGTTATCTGAGTGATATAAACTGACTTGAAATTTAATTTAGGAGGAATCTGAAGGTAAGCCTTCTATTCACGGGCCTGGAAGTCTCTGTGAGGATTGTCACCCTTTGGCCATTAACTTGCCTGGACTTCTCAGGAGCAGGGGCAGAGGTGGGGAGGGGGCAACAATAGAGTTGTGCTTAATGGCCCAATGTATATCCAGAGCTTATGTACACCTGGACTGGGGAAGCAGAGAGGAAGGTCCAGGTCTGGGTGTCAGGTCTATTTCTAATGGTGGTTATGGAGGCAGTTTTGTATATCAGCAAATGTGTGTGAGAGAATAAATTCCTGTCCTGTGGAAGGGCTCGAATCCCACAATTCCTTGCCGAGTTCTTTAACCCCTCCTACCCCATCTTGTCATCTGTAAAATGGAGTTCCATGCATTGGGCACTCAGCACATGGTCCAGCATATCTCAGGAGTCCAGCCAAGGGCATCTGTTGTTTTCCCGGGCTCTCTCTCTCCCCTGGTGGGGGTAGGTGAGCCCCCCCCCATTGGGTTCCCATTCTCTGACCTCTGACCTCCCCACAGACCCTCTTCCAAAGCCCAGAGGAAGGCTGGCAGCTGTATACCTCAGCCCAGGCCCCTGATGGAAAATGCATCTGCACGGCCGTGATCCCCGCACAGAGCACCTGCTCCCGGGATGGCAGGAGTCGGGAGCTGCGGCAGCTGATGGAGAAAGTAAGAACCTTCTAGATTCCTTGGGGAAGCCGGAGAAATCTCCCAATTCCCATCCTGCCCTCTGCCCTTATTCAGGTCATTTGGGGCCATATCTAGCCCCGGGTTATGCAGAGCTACCAGATAACCTGCCTTCCCTCTAGGTGGGTATTTTAGTTAATACCTATTCAGTGCTTCTTTGGAGGAGAAGCTGAGTGCCGTGTGGAGGCCTGGAGGAAAGAGGGCTCCAGTGGCAGCATCTGTGTCACCTGCGTGTGTGAACTCCAGCCCCACTGTGTGCGCCCCACTCAGCCCTTTAGTTTGCCAGACTCACCTGCCAAGAAGGTGTTTTATGTCCCTTGGGGAGGGGTTGCACCCCCCATCCCAAGAGGCTCATATAAGGATTCTTTCCCTTTCTGATCGTGTCCAATAGAAAATGGCCCCCATTCAATCTATCCCCAAAGATGCCTTGGTGCCCTTTATGGATTGATTGCTGTCCCTTGCCACAGCCCAGCTGATGCCCATTAGACAGCTCTGATGTTGGTGTTGAAAGGGACCAGCTACTTCCTACCATCATCCTATAAATGAGGAAGCTGAGGCTTAGCAGAGAACAGAAGAGACGCTTCTCAGCACAGGAGTCTCCCACCCATTAACTCTGCAGGATCCTGCCCTACCCACAACACTAGAACTGCTTTCCTCAACAGTTTGGGACAGCCATGTGATGTCCCTGATTGTGGACAATGACTATAAAATGTTCTGTGGTGGCCAGGGTGGGTATCTGGCTATTGGGTTTCTGAGAACTTCCGAGTGTCATGTGGAAAGTCTGTGTATTTCAACAAGCATCCAGTGTTGTCTTTGAGTTCACCTTAGCCAGAGGGGTCTCACCTTGGCCAGGTGGGTGCAGCTCACTTTACCCAGGTGGAGTTTGGAGCTAGGGAGCCTTCAGTCTGGGTTAGGCCAAAGCTAGGGAATTTCAGCTTACTCATTTAGCTGAAAAGTATTAAGCAGCTGCTTTGGACCAATGCTGGGCCCTGGGGATTCAGCTGTTGACATGCTTGGTACTGGGTCTGTCTCTGAGGATCCCACCTGAAGGAGGCAGATGAATAAGACTTTTCCAGATAATAGTCATAGCTGGGAAGATAATAACTGGGTAAGGAGAGAGTGGGTGAGCCCCTACTTGAGACAGGGTTGTCAGGGAAGGCCACTGGGAGGAGGTGATGCTGGAGTTGAGACAAGAAGGATGAGAAGGAGCCAGCTGTGGGAAGATGAGGGGAACAGTGCTCCAGATAGAGGGATCAGCAAGTGCAAAGACACTGAAGAGGGACGGAGCTTAAGAGTCTGTGAGAGCAAAGGCAGCTTGTGGATGAACGTGAAGGAGGTAGGTGAGTGGGTAGGACCAGCCCGTAGGGCCTACAGGGGAAGGAGGTGATCCAGTCTTCCTTTTGAAAAGCTCCCCGCTGACTGCTGTGTGGAGAACTGACTGTCGAGGTCTAGGGTGGGACCAGGAGACCAGGGAGGAAGGGGAGAGAGGTGAGAGGTGATGGTATCCATTCTAGGTGGGGCCAGTGGATGCACTGGGGATTGGGAAGCTGCTAGTAAGATCAGGGGACAAGAAGGTTGGTTGGGTATTTGCCAGGTCTTGTCTGTGGCATCTCTGGGGCAGGAGTAGGGGCAGGAGTCTGGCTGTCTCTAACCCTCCCAGTTCCTAGGTCCAGAATGTCTCACAGTCCATGGAGGTCCTTGAGTTGCGGACATACCGCGACCTCCAGTATGTGCGCAGCATGGAGACCCTCATGCGGAGCCTGGATGCGCGGCTCCGGGCAGCCGATGGGTCCCTCTCAGCCAAGAGCTTCCAGGTGGGTCCTTCTGGGTTCAGGTCAGAGGTCAAGGGAAGAATGGGGAATGGTGCCTTTAGTTCCGAGAGTGGACTCACAGCTGGAAAGGTTAATGGTTGGCTGAGATCTAGGGTCCAGTATAGGCCAAATGTCAAGGGCCATATGTGCATCAAAGGGATGAAGTTAAAAAAAAAGTGGGTGAGGTTATGGGTCAAAGGTTGGGGTTATGTCTGGGTCAAACATCAGAAATGCGGATTGGTGACAATTCCATCTTGG
This sequence comes from Aselliscus stoliczkanus, assembly GCA_033961575.1. Classification (NCBI taxonomy): domain Eukaryota; kingdom Metazoa; phylum Chordata; class Mammalia; order Chiroptera; family Hipposideridae; genus Aselliscus; species Aselliscus stoliczkanus. Next base: position 8,188,603 of record CM066735.1, on the reverse strand, counting down.
TGGGCAGGAGCTGAAGGACAGGATGACAGAGCTGTTGCCTCTGAGCTCAGTCCTGGAGCAGTATAAGGCAGACACGCGGACCATTGTGCGCCTGAGGGAAGAGGTGAGAAATCTGTCCGGCAGCCTTGCAACCATCCAGGAGGAGATGGGCGCCTATGGGTATGAGGATCTGCAGCAGCGAGTAATGGCTCTGGAGGCGCGGCTCCATGCCTGTGCCCAGAAGTTGGGTATGTCTTGACCCTTGATCTTGACCCCTGACTTCCATGTGCAACCCCAATACCACCTGTGTGTGCAGAAGCTAGACATAGTGTTGACCCTAACTTCTATCATTGGCGAATATCTTCTCCCATTCAGTAGATTGTCTTTTCATTTTGTTGATCATTTCCTTTGCTGTGCAAAAATGTTTCAGTTGACCTCTAACTTCTAAACCTTGATTCTTGACCTCCCTGTCCAAGGCCAAAAATAGACCCAATGCTGGAAATGGCCCTGACCTTTGACTTCCAGTCCCTCACCCCCAACTTAACTCCATCTTGGAACCAGATCTCTGGATCCTCTCTCACCTCTGGTCCCAACTCTTCTCAGTCCCACCTTATCCTTGTCCTGCCTCCCTTGGGCTCTTCCCACCTCCCACCCCTTCATTCCCCCTGTTCCTGCCTCCCAGGCTGTGGAAAGCTGACCGGGGTCAGTAACCCCATCACCATTCGGGCTATGGGGTCCCGCTTCGGCTCCTGGATGACTGACACGATGGCCCCCAGTGCGGATAGCCGGGTGAGTGACTGTGCCCATCCCACGGGTAGGAATCTGGGAGGGACATAGCCTGTGGCTGTCCATAGGTGCCCAGCGATTTCACACCAATGATTCTCTTGTAGCTCAAAGTGTCTTGGGATCTCCAGCACCCTTGGACCTCCCCTTAATTGCCTAGTGACCACAAAGTGACCAAGGACCTTCCAGCCCTGTGAATCTCCAAGTCTGTTGACTCCGATGACTGTATAGACATTAATGATTACTAGTACTACTGACTGGCTCCCAATGACCACTGACCTCCAAGTTACTACATAGTAACCAGTGCCTTCACAAGGACTAGAGACTTCCCCACCCCAGCACTGCTCAATGACCTTTGGACTTCCAGTGGCCTCCATGTTCACAATTGCCCATCACCTCTGACCCACAGGCACTATCCATTAACTGCCCAGTGATAATCATTGGCCTCCCAGCGATTATGGTGGTTCAACCAGGTGGCTAAGAGCTTCGGTTTGGGAATCAGACTTGGATTTTCACCTCAGTTCCAATTCTTATCTGTCCAAGGTTCCTTAATGTCTCAGAGACTCAATTTCCTTATCTTCAAAATGGTTGTGATAATGTTGGCATTAAAGTTTTTAAGATGCTTTGCCCAATAACCAGCCCTAGTAAGCGCACTAACAAATGCTAATGAACATGGTGACGATGAGTGGTGATGATAGAGAAGATGCTGGTTATGGGCTTGGTCACCTTGTGGTTACAGGGGTTACCGTGGGCAATGAAGTGACCTCTCATCACTCAGTGGCTGTCCAATGACCACTAACCATCCAGTAGCCAATGATCAGTGAATTCCCGGGTCCAGAGAGTCCCCAGGGATTGCAATTTTCCCTGATCCTTGGGGATCAAGCACTATCCACTTAGTGTGTATTAAGACCAATGGCACTCCCTGACCAAATGATCCCAGTCACTGGGACTATGCTTGGTCATGAGTGGGCCGTCACTGGTCACCCCATGACTGACTAATGACCACTTGGTGACTGTTGGTCCCTAATGATCATGGTTGATTCCTTGGAGGTTCCAGGAACCTTTGGGTCATTGGTGGTGGTCTCCCAGTGACCAGTGGCTCTCTCCTAGGTCTGGTACATGGATGGCTATTACAAGGGCCGGCGTGTCCTGGAGTTCCGTACCCTGGGAGACTTCATCAAAGGCCAGAACTTTATCCAGCACCTGCTGCCCCAGCCATGGGCAGGCACAGGCCATGTGGTGTACAATGGCTCCCTGTTCTACAACAAATACCAGAGCAACGTGGTGGTCAAGTACCACTTCCGCTCACGCTCCGTGATGGTGCAGAGGAGCCTCCCGGGGGCTGGTTACAACAATACCTTCCCCTATTCTTGGGGCGGCTTCTCCGACATGGACTTCATGGTGGATGAGAGCGGGCTCTGGGCTGTGTACACCACCAACCAGAATGCGGGCAACATTGTGGTCAGCCGGCTGGACCCACACACTCTCGAGGTCATGCGGTCCTGGGACACCGGCTACCCCAAGCGGAGCGCTGGCGAGGCCTTCATGATCTGTGGCGTGCTCTATGTGACCAACTCCCACCTGGCTGGGGCCAAGGTCTATTTCGCTTACTTCACCAACACGTCTAGCTATGAGTACACGGACGTGCCCTTCCACAATCAGTACTCCCACATCTCCATGCTGGATTACAACCCCCGGGAGCGAGCCCTATACACCTGGAACAACGGCCACCAGGTGCTCTACAATGTCACCCTCTTCCATGTCATCAGCACTGCCGGGGACCCCTAGGGGCTGCCACACGAGAGGCCCTTTCTACTATGCCTGTGTCCCTTCAAGTTAACCTGTCTGTCGTGCCCAACCCTTCTTTCCCCTTCCTGTCCTTTTCTTCTCTCCTGCCTTTTGCCCAGCTTTCATTCTCTGCCTCTGTATTTCTATTGGTGCATTTTCTCAATGTTGTCTCTCCTTCTTTATTGATCTCTGATTTTGATACTCCAGTTCTTTGCTGTTCTGCCTTTTTATTGATGTCCCTCTGTCTTTTTATTGATCTGACTCTCCCACTCTTTCCCTGCCTCTGCCTGTCTGTCGTCTCTCCCTCCCCTCCCTCTTTGCTTCCCACCTATTTCCCCTCTCCCTCTCTCTGCACCCCTCCCTCTTCCCGCCCCCAAGGAGTTGAGTGCATGGATCTGTTTATTTTTATTTACATCTTTTCTTTTGGGTTGCTGGAAATAAACGGGACCTTTGACATTTGATGCTTCAGTTGCTCTGTGTCCAGAAGGGGCAGAGGAGACAGTGGTGGAGGCTAAACCCCAACCTGGAGACCCATCCCTACTGGACCCCCTTGTCCCATACAGCAAGCTTTGTGAACCGGGGCAGGCGAGCCCTTTGGGAAGATAGGCAAAGTTATTTCGATCGAAAACAATTTGTTTAAGCAATTTGATCCAAACACCCGAGAATTCTATCACGATGAAAACTGGCCTCAAATGAATATTCTCCATCACTGTTTTTTTCACTCATTGATCACTCTGGTGCATTGCCAAAAAGTCTGGCAACTTTAAAAATGGAGTTTTAACAATTTAGGTGCTTTTATGAATTTGGGTATGAGTGGGTAAGACACAGTGGAATTTTTCCTTTTTCTTCTTTTTTCTTTGGAACTTCAGAATCATTTTGTATGAGTCGCATCCGTTCTGAGTTAATAACAAAAGGCTAGAAACAGCCTGAAGGCGCACTGGGTGCCTGCAGTTCAATACACTCACATCTGGAGCCCACTCACCTGGAAGGGGCTTGGGTGGTGTGGGCCTGACATGGGGACCACAGCTCATGGAGGGGATGGGACAGGCAAAGCTAGGAAGTATCAGAGACAGGAAGGGGTGTTAAGAGGGAGTGGGGAAGACATTAAAGAAGTAAGCTGAGGCCAAATCCTCGGGAGCCTTTGATGGTAAGACTAAGGGGGAGGCTGTGGTGTCACAGAAGGGAAAGAACAAGGTGAAGGCTTTATTTTAGCCAGATCCCCGGTGGCCTGGGTGAAATGGACTGCAAGGACAATGGGGAGAGTGACCTCTGGGGCTGGTGGTGGGGAACAAAGGTAGTGCTGTCCACTGAAACTCCCTGTCCCCCATTGAATCCTGAGCACAAAGACTGGTAAACAGCCCCCCCCCGCCCCCCGCTGAGGCCAGAGGCTGCCGAAACCTCCTCTGGGAGGAACCCCTCCTGATCTCCCCATCTCTAATTAATGGCCTCCCTGATTAAATCATCTCCGCTCCGTGCAGGCATCTCCAGGAACTTAGGACACAGGGGCCATATTGTGAAGGAAACCAATGAATAATAAATGGGACTGTCTAATGCACTCATTTAATTTTTTGTTTTGTTTTGAGGGCAGTGTCACTGGCCCTCCTATGTAGGACCGAACCGGGCCGCTGGCTTCCCAAGCCAGCGCTTAACCACCGCGCCACTCGGCTGGCCCTAAAACTAATTTTTAAAGAAATCTTCAAAAAAAGCAATTAGTTTCCATTTAAATTAACAGGTTTGACATAGAAAAAGAATCAATTCCTGGATAAACATGTTGAGAGGCACTTTGCTGTGTACCTGCTTAAAAATAAAGGCACAGGGCTGGACACTTAAGAGTATCTGCACACCACCCCCTGAGTGTATTTATTTGGAGGCAAATCTCCAAGGTGAGCATGGACGGTTAGGGGTACGGCATTGGTCTCTGATACCAAATACTCCCCAAGTAAGGTCAGGGGCTGAGGACTGCCGAGTTCAACAATCTTTGTCCAAAATACACAGGCTTGGGAGACTCACACGAGAAAAGGGCTAGGTGTGGGTGTGTCTCTCACATCTGCATGCCAGTCCTCAAACAGATGCCACTAGTCCTTGGCATCATAACTGACTCTCTCTCTCTCTCTCACACACACACACACACACACACACACACACACACACACACACACACAGGCAGATCCAGCGTTCCTTATACTGGATATACTTATATACTATATACATACTTATATACTAAGTATACTATACATACTTATATGGATTTAGTTGACCCTTGAACACGGGTTTGAACACACGGGTCCACACATATGTGGATTTTTTTTCAATACAGTCAATGTATTTTTCTTAGGAATTTCTTAGTAACATTTTCTTTTCTCTAGCTTATTTTATTATAATACAGCATATAATATATCTAACATACAACGTAAGTGTTAATGGACTGTTTTCCATAAGCCTTCTGGTTAATAGTAGGCTATTAAATGGTTAAGTTTTGGGGGAGTCAAAAGGTATACGTAGGTTTTTGACTGCATGGGCTATTTGGTGCCCCTAAAACCTGCATTGTTCAAGGGTCAACTGTATATGCAACCAAGGATGGGCAGGAGTAACACCCCCACCCTCCTCACCAGGCCAGGATCATCTGTCACCTGTGGACGTGTACTGTCTACATTGGGGAAGCACTGTAGCTCATCCCGTGGCAGTACCTATTGAGGGGACCCAATTTAGTTCTGCCCGTGCCACAGAACCCTGGGCTAGGGCACAGGGAAGAGGGGTGGACACCAGTCCCTTGGCGTGTTTGGCTGGGAGGGAAGGCTACACCAGTGCTGCCGTCCTGAGGGCCTGGGATTTATGGCCCCACTTCTCTGCAGGCAGGAGGGAGTGGGGAGAACGTGGAGCAGGTGAGGGAAGCCACAGCTATTGAGTCATGAATCAGCCCGACGGTGAGTGGGCTCTGGGGGCATGTTTATCTAACAGAAATGCTCTTTCATGTTTGGGTTTTGGCTGCTGCACAGCTGGACAAAGGAAGAGGAAAGGGTCCACACCCAGACAGGCGGACTCCCAGGGTCGCACTGGACACATACCCAGGGACAAGTGTAATACAGCCACATGCACATCTGGAGACACACACTGGCCCAAAGTGTCAGGGAGTGCCACAAAGACCATTTCTCTGCCGGTCCGCATAGGAAAATACATAGCCCTTCCTGGCAACATCTCAGATGCCTAGGAGCCGGGGGCCACCTTCCCTTTGGTGTTGAGAGCAGGGCATGGGCCCATTCTCCAAGGATCCCTTTGCCTTGGGGAATTCCACAAGCGCTCCTGTCCCCCAAGCACTCATTTCTGGTCCTTCCCAGAGGCTCCATTGGGGTGCAATCGCTTCCACCCCACTTAACTATTGACACAAACAGTGGGTCTGCTTTATGCCTGCCTTGTGACCCCTACAGGAGACAGAAAATTCTGCCTGGAGGTGCAGCCAACTAGCTGGCTCCCCAGCCCGCCAGTGCTGAGGAAATTCATTAAACCTTCCTGACAAATGCTCCAGCAGGCGGCAGGCAGAGAGCGATTGCTCCGGAAACCTGCCAGATGGGAGTCAGCCCAGGTGACTTTGTAAGTCTCAGGCCTTTATTAGAGACTTGGCCCTGGGGGCCTCCCTTGGGGTCAAGCCAGGCAAGGCTTTATTTTGCTCAGGCCCCCAAGCCCTACTAGCCTGCCATCTCCATGATGTGGACTGGTCCCCATTAAGTGACGGGGGCGCAGTGGGCATAACCACCTCTAACAGACTCATACACCCCCCAGGATGAACGAGCCCCCTCCCAGACCCTGGCACAGGGGCAGCTGTGAGGATGTGCTGGAGAGCAGGTATGTTACACCCACGGATCCCCACTCTGGCAGGTACCCCAAGAGGAGGGAGAATCACCCCATCTGCCACAGGGATCCCCTCTGCTTGAGGACAGTGCCCTCCCATGTTCCAGCACAGTGCCTTACTCCAAGGGGGCTGGCCCCACTGTTGCCATGGTAACAGCATCTGCAGAGGCGGCAGGGCCCAGGCACAACCTGTCAGAAGAGCTGGTGGTGTGACGGGGAAGCAGGCATTGGGGTGCTGGGCGTCATTCACTCTAACTGGGGTGGCCCATGTGTGGAGGGATGGGGGGCACTAGGGCAGAGGGGCTTAAACCTGGCTCCCCAAGGATCCTACACAGATCCCCAGCTTTAACCGACTTGCTGAGTCCAGCTCTGTGGGGTCAAGTCGGGGCCCTTGCATTCTCATTCTCAAACACCCAAGTTTGAGGACCGCTGGCACTGAATGGTGCCCCACTTCCCTGGACTCTGGCTGCTGGGATGAATTCCTGGAGGACACCCCCAGGCCCAGAATGAAGAGAGGCTGCTTGGGGAGGAAACAGCCTGGACACTTGGACACTAGGGATGGTGGGAGAGGACTGCGCCCTGACAGGGAGGAAATGAGACAGAACAGCAAAGCAGTGGTTCCAGGTTTAATGGAAGGTGTGGAGGGTGCTGCACTGCGGCTCAGAGGGCCCCAAGGCAGGAGCAGCTGGGGCCCCACACGGAACATTCGGTTTTTGCAACTGAACAGAGCATGGCATAACCAGAAACAAGGTAAGGTCCTCCTGCCCCTGTCCTGGACCTGGGGGGACATGGAGGCAGGTCAGCTGACTAGGCTTCCCCTTTGGGACAGGTCACCCCCACCCCCTGGGTCTGGGAGCTCTGGAAGCCTCCCCACCACCCCACTGCCCTTCTGAATTCAATCCCTAAAGGGGAGGGGAATCTGGCAGGGTCAGCCCCAACCCGGGGCAGACACGGAGCCCCTAATGGTACAGGGCCCCTCTCCCAGCCATTGTGGGAACAATAAATACTGTGTGGCATCAGCAGGGAGGGGTGCCCATGGGCCGGCTGGCGGCGGGAAGTGGGGTCTTCAGGCCCGGCTGCCCCACTGTGCCCGCCCCACCGGCAGGCAGGCCTGGGCCACCTGCCCCTCACTCGGTGCGCAGGATGATGTGGATGCCGGAATCCGTGAATACGGGCCCGCTCATCTCCCCCGTCCGCAGTGCGAAGGAGGCATCTTCAAACGGCTTCTGCATCTGACCTGGGGAAGCGTGAACGATAGTGTGCGATCAAGATCCAGCTGCGGGCCAGGGCCAGACAGGGCGGCCGGAGAGGGCTCCCACCTGCGCCCAGCCTCACACTCATCAGTCACGCAGTCTACGGCCCTGTCACAGTGCTGAGCGGCCCAGCTGGGGGTGGCAGGGCCATTAAGGAGGCTCTAGGAGGCCTGAGGACAGCATGAGGGATGGCGGGCGGAGCTTAGAGATGCAGCTTTCGGTGATGAACTCGTCTCTCTGGGCCCAGTTCCCAGCCCCTGCCACGTGGTCTGTCCTGCCTGCCTCCTGGGGTGGGCAGCAGCTCCCCATTGGTTCCCCCATACCCCTCACCCCATCCTGGGTATCTCAGGGATGCAAGGGATGGAGGACAAAGAGGAGGAAGAGGTGCTGGCCTGGTCCCCTCTGCTCTTCCCTTCCCACTGCCCCAGCAGATGGGCCTCAATTCAGGGCTGCTAATTGGACCCCTCCTCCCCTCACCCGGGTTCCCTACCTGTGAGGGCAGGGCAGGGCGGAGGATTCTGGAGGCCACGCCCTGGGGCTCTCAGGGTCCCCTGCCCTATACCCCCAACAAGAGGAGAGGCAAATGGCAGCTTGGTAGGCCCGTGATGGGGACAACTGCGCAGAGAAAAACACAAACTGACTCCCCGCCCCAGAAGGGAATGGCACGGGGAGAAGGCTCTGCAGTCACCCCCGCCCCCCACCAGCAAGGGAGTCTCTGAAGCCTGCAGGAGGGACTGTGCTGCCACCTGGTGGACCCTGCAAGCCTGTGCGGCAGGGGCCATCTCACGGATCCTCTACCGGCTGGTGGGCCAGAGGGCTCCCCAGGGCTTGGTGGTGCCCATTGCTTGCGCACCTCTGCTGAAGGCACCCAGGTCTCCCCTGGCCTTGGCCGAGCTGCAGTCGCTGAACTGTGAAGCCAGAGATTCAAAGTCCTCTTCTCCCGACTTGATCTTCTGGATGTAGCCTGCAGACAAATGAGGCACACAGGAGACCTCATCAGGGGCAGGATGGGACAAGGTGAGGGCTCCAAACGGAGGCTAGTACGTCACTCAGAAAGGAGCTGTGCAACCCCGGCCCTACTGTGTATGTATACACACACACACACACACACACACACACACACACACACACACAGATGAACACTTGCCACCCCATGTGCTAACACACCCACAAATGCCTTCTCCCCACACACGCATGCACACAGTCATGTTTGGAGTCACAGGTGTCCATGAAGTGGTGCCTTCCACATGCATGTGACACTGCAGTGACTGAACAACCATGCTGGTCTCACACCCCATTCCTACACCCCTGCTCCTTTTGTCACTCTCCCCACTGCACACAAACATAACATGAACTTAGCCTGATCTCTTCTCACCTCCCGCACATATTCTGAGAGAAAATCTACCTCCAAGCCCCACTGGGGAGGGCTGCAGGGAACAGGACAGACATAGAGGCACGCTGGGAACTAGGGCCCCGAGTCCCCAGGACTGTGGGTGGGAAAGCTTTCTAGGAGCTTCTAGGAGAAAGGCAGGAGGCCAGGAAATAAGCCCAGCTCTGCCACAGGAGCCGGCCAAGTCCTCAGGCCCTGGGCCTCAGCTGTCCCATCTGCTGTAAGCTAGAGTAAGGGCTGGCTGCTTATTGGCGCGTTGTGAAGAGACCCCGGCAATGATCACTTGTCATTTCCATGGACTACAATGGCCCCAGAGACAGCCAACATGGCTCTTCTCCCAGCTACCCCAACAGGGGGTGTTGGCAGTGCACCAGATTCACCCTCTGTGCAGCTCAATCTGTCCCCATTGGGTCCTGATTTCCCCTGGAGGGAGAAAGAGGCTGAAGCTGACAGGAGGGATGGAAAAGGATGACTGAGGAAAAGGGCTCCCAGCAGAGGGCAGCAACGAGCATCTGTGTGACTTAATGTTTGGGGGGCAGAGAGAGCAGAGAACTGCTGCTGTGTGTGGGGGTAAGACGGAGCAAGCAATTGCTCTTCTGAGCCCAGGATGGAGCCCTTGGGAGCCAGAGGAAAGGAACCCGTCCTTCCCTCCCTGAAATGCCCCTAGCCTGCTCGGGGCATCCCTGCCTGTCTCCTCCCTGTGCCCCCAGGCGGGCTCCCAGGACATCTGGCCCCAGGCTTCCACTTGAACTGGGCCTGCATGGCAGTCCTGACAGCCACCCTACGGGAGACATTCTTCCTGAGGCCTCTGGGGGTGTCCGGGACTATGCCCCCACCCAGCTTAATGATGGAGCATCAGCCCACATCAGATGGAAGGGTCACCCAGTCATACCTGCCAGGGGGTTTCTGCACACCACCATGACACTTGCACCCACTGCTCCTGTGTGACCTAAACAAGGCTGTGACACGCCTGCCTGCTATCTGTCCGAGCACCACAGGGACACTGCTGATTAATCTACTTGGTGCTCTGAGGCCCAGATAACCCAGCTGGGGGCATCTGCCTGATGCTGGGCTGCTGCAGACTCCACCGGGCTCATCACTCAAACTCCTGACCTTAAGGTCACTATCATCCATCTGCTGGGGACTGCAGTTAAAATGGCACAAACTTGACTGTATGCCTGTCACCCCATCTTGCTGCACGCCACAGCAGCAACTGCAGTGTCTTGGTTATCTGATCAGCTTGGTGCTCCCATGACCATCCCCGTCACCCTGTCACTCTTGTCCTGTCCTACCCACCCCTTTGCCCCTGAGCCTTAATCGTTCGTCATTTGCCCGCAGGACACAGTGACAAGCAGAACAGTGTTCAGCACAGAGTGAGACCTTGACAAGTGCCACTTGCTGTCACCATCCTCCCTTCCATGGGGGCTGCATATCCCCATGACGAGGCTGCCCCTACTTCTCTCTGATCTGTCCATCCCTGGTCTTCCTCGCTGGCACATCTCAGCCTGGTCTGGCCACCACTGTGATGCGCTGCCTGGTCAGAAAGGCTTGCCCATATGACACAAGCCCCACCCACTATGGCCTGCAGGCTGTGGTGGCTTCTGCCTGTATTGCCCCAGTGTGCTCAGGACAATTCCCCAGGGCTGCTAGGTGGTCCCCCTATGCCAGATGAATGCACAGGTGACTCCGACCTGAACCCGACGTCACTAGGATACCCCTCCTCCTCTTCCTCCTCTCCCTGGAAGTCTGTTACCTCCTCACCCTCACCCGCACAGCACCGAGGTTCCTCCTCCTGTCTGAACCTCGATTCACCTGCTGGGGAATCCTCAGCACACAATGCAGCACCCCCTTGTGGAGCTGCTCGCCCCCAGGAGGTACAACTGTCCGCCCAGCACCTTTGAGCCAGGCCCAGCCTGGAGCCCACTGCAAGCACCATTTGGCCTCACCCTCCAGCAGCTGTGCTGTGGGCATGGCCACAGGGACCCCTGAGACTGGAGAGCCCGGCCAAGGAGCACAATGTGCAAGTGCTCTCTGCTAAAAGCCAGATAAAACTCAAGCTTTTGCCACACCCCCTTCCCCCTTCACAGCACTCAAACCATCTTCTAACCAGCCAGTTCTCAGAAACATTCTGCTTAGATGGAGCCTGAAATATATTTTTTTTAAATGCTTCTCTTCTGAGTTCGCCTTTCTAGAGGCTGACCTTCAGGGGTCTGGTCCAGGTCACAAGCCAAGAGGCAAGGGAGCCTTCAGACCCCTGTGTCACCTCAGCTCAGTCTTATACCCCGACCACTATGTCCCTCCCAGCCCCGCCCGGCTCTCTGCTCAACTCACCCCTCCCACCTGCCCACAAGACGGTGTCCACAATGCCACCCTTGCTTAGGCCTCTTCCCACCTGAAGCTCACCTGCTGTCTTCTGATCTCACCTGGGAGCCTTCCCTAAGACCCCGCTGCATGAGGTCCCTCCCTGGGCCCTGCATTTACCACTGTCCTATTTGTGTGTCTGTCGCCGGCCTCATATCGGAGGACCGGGGCCGGGTCGGCCTAGCTCACTGCTGTGTCCCCAGCACCCAGTGCTGTGCACATAAAGGGCGTCCACTAATATTGAAGGAATTCATGAATAAATGAGACAGGAACAGGCCATGGGGAAGGAGGGAGAGGGATCCACCACTGGATCCCTCATCTAACAGGGCTCTGGACGGGCCACTGGCTGAGAGCTAAGCAGATCCGAGTGGCCTCTCAAGGAGCTCCCAGTCTGGAGTAGGCACCTGCCACCTGCTTTGGGGAGTTCAGGAGCCCCTGAAACAGGACGCACAACAAAACAGCATCTGCCCCTGCTGGCAGGTCACAACATATTCCTGGGGCTGAGGAGGGTGGATTCTGGGCCTCAGCTGCTGTGTTCACATCCCAGCTTTACTGCTCCTGAGCTCTGTGATCTTGGTGGGTGATTTTCCCTCTTAGAACCTCATTTGCCTGGCCTGTAAAATGGACTAATCAGCAGCTCCCACCTTGGATGGCTATTGTGAGGAGTAAAGGAGTTCTGCTAGAGCAGGGCCTGGTCCAGAGCAAGCCCTTCACAGTTATTAGCCATCAGTCCCCATAATATGGACTGTGTGCCCCGAATTTATATGTTGAAGCTCTGAACCCCCAGCGTGACTGTACTTGGAGATGGGTCTTTATGGAAGTAATTAAGGTAAACGAGGTTGTGAGGGTGGGCCTTGATCCAAAAGGATTAGTGTCCTTATAAAAAGAGACACCACAGAGCCCCACCTCTCCCCAGAAACACACACCAAGAAAAGGCTGTGTGGTGACACAGCGAGAAAACAGCGGCTATCTTGCTGTCTATGATCCAGGAAGAGAGCCCTCACCAGAAACTGAACCACTCAGAACCTTGATCCCAGATTTCCAGCTTCCAGAACTGTCAGAAATAAATATCTGTTGTCTAAGCTCCTAGTCTCTGGTATTCTGTTATAGCAGCCTGAGCTAATACAGCATATTTACTTAAGGGAAAGTAAGTGGACAAATGCAGTGGTCTCTGACCCTAAAAAGGTTTGGAGACACACTAGCCAAGGAGCCTGGACAGGAAAAAGGTGACAGGCTTTGTTCTGTCAACCCAGAAGACCCAAGATCCAGCAGGAGAGGTCCCGAGATCCAGCCTGAAGCCAGCAGGCTGGAAGGGACCTTGGGTGGGGACAATAAGCCAAAGGCGCTCGCTGACCCTCAGAATCGGCAAGAGTATGTGTGGAGGGGACTGCTGCTCCCACTGGGGCCTCCCTGGGACCCTCAGGTCCTGGGCATGAGGGGCAAAGGGGTGGGGAGCGCTTCTCCACAGCCTGGCTTCCTTAGACAAGGACACCAGCCATATAGGCAGCCAGTCCTCCCTCGGGTCCCTGACAGCAGCTGAGCAGCTGCAGGGGGCCCCCGACACTGGAAAAAGCAGCCTCAGCAGAAAACCTGGATGCGCTGGTTCTCACTGCAGGCCTAACCCCTCTGGGCAATGAGGAGCACTGGCTCTAAATGGATATTGATGCGACTTCGACCCAGGCTGCCAGCTAGTGTGCTGCCCAAATCCTCATCTCATGAGCACCTGGAACAAGCCCATGGCAGGGGGAACATCCAGTTTCATGGGAGAAAAGGAGGCCCCAACGCCCAAAGCTTGCTGGCATGGCACCATGCCCACATCTCACTGCTCCCTCCAACAAATCCCAAGGAAGCTTGCTCTAGCCTGTCTCAGTGTCTCAGGACACTGAGGCCAAGAGAGGGAGGTCACTGCCCAAGGTCATCAGGGCATCTGCATGCTGAGCCCACTAGCCTTCCATGTCCCTGCCCAGAGCTCTTCCCATGGGCCTTGGGGAAGCAGCAGGGGCTGCCAGTGAGCAGAGCCTTTGTACTGACCTTGGTTTCCCACCACACTCTCCTGAACGACTGAGGTCAAGGCTCCGCTGCGTAGACAATGAGCACTAGACACTGAGCCCATAGCTCTGCTGAGCACTCCGTGGATTCACAGCTCCCTTGTCCCCATTTTACAGAAAAGGAAACCAAGGCTCTGAGAATGAAGACACTCGCTCAAGGCCACACAGCACAGCTGGCGTCAGGATCCATCTCTGTGTGCCTCCAGGGTGGGCTACACTGGTTCTGATCTTACCCTATCCCCACTCACCTAATCCATCACCCAGTCCTGATTCGGTCTCCTAAATCTCTAGAATCTGCACCAGCCTTCCCACCCACCCCCAAGTTCAAGTCACATTGCCTCTAGCTGCAATTCCTCCCACAGCTTCCACCAGGCCCTCCAGCACAGGCAGGCGTGCCCTACCTCTGCTAACAACCTAGGCTGCATCCACCTAAGGTTAGGCCCCAGGGCCTAGCTGCTTACTGGGGCATCCCACCCCCCGCTGGCCCTGCTTGTCCAGGTAACCCTCCCCAAGACCCAAACTGACCTGAGCACTCTCAGGACTCCACCACAGTATCAGCTCCACCAGACACACACCTGTCTATCCCAGTGATGGGGGGGAGGCACCCTCACCTGCCACTCCCAGGCAGTCCCCACAGCCTGACAGCTTTCCTTCCAAGCCATGCTGAGACTTCACTGTGCCTACCTGCCTTAGCCTCCTCCCATCATCTCCTGCCAGGATTGTCCAAGAGTTTCTGTCTCTGGCCTGGCTCCTGTGCTGAACCCAGGCCTCACTCTCCCAGTTACCTCCCCAACACTTTCCTCGGGCTCCTCAGATTTAGTGAGTCCCTCCCCAGACCACACCTCTTTCTGAGTCCCCTCTACCGGTGGTGGCACCTCCTGTCACTCAATCTTGAATGCCTGTTACCTCTTGCTCACTTTCATGTGATCCAGAAGCCTCAGAACAGAGACCACTTGAGCTGGGAAGACACAAGTCATCATCTCAAGACTCTTTCTGGGCTTTCCCCACCATTTCCTTCGCTTCCCCTGGGGGCAGCCAGACCCCCTCATTGCTCACAGTTGGTCCCAGCCAGGCTGGGTTCTGAGCCTTCTGGCTCCCCTGGCCCTTCACCTTCCAGCCAAACAGCTCTTTCCTGAAAGAGCAGCACCGCAGGGCCCCTCTCCAGTCACATGTGACCATGTGTTCCCTGCTGGCTCCAGGAAAGGCCCCAAACTCATTGCCTCACTCTGGGCCCTCCTCAACCTGGCCAGGACCTGCTCTTGAAGGGTGTGGTCCCTCTTCAGACTCCTGCACAGACTTCCGGAGTCCTGGCTGCACCCTAGCCCCTAGGCCTTTATTTCTGTCATTTCCTCTGCCAGGACTCCTTCTCGTTTCCTACTGGTTCATGAAACAATGCTGTGAGTGCTAACATGGACCAGGCTGTGTGCTGGGCGGTGGGGATACAGTGGGGGAAAGGAACAGATACAGTCTCTGCCCTCAGGGCTCTGGAGTCGAGCTTTTGCATCTGCCTTCAAGATTGTGTGCAACAATTCAGCTCCTCTCTACAATGCTATGAGGCATGTGGCTAACAGCTGCCCGTTATTGTGCCAGACACCACATGGGGGTGTGTGGGTGTAAGTAATATCCTACAGGCCAACTACTGGACCAAGTGATGTGACAGTCAAACAACAGCCAATATTAACTGAGTGTGCACTCTTTGCCAGGCCTGTGCTAATAATAACAATCACAATGACTACTAGCAATAATAGAACAGGTTTATTAGGGTGCTATTATGCATGCTTTACTGCATTAGGTCAGAGTCCTTACAACTACTCTATTAGGTGGATCCTATTATCATAAAACTAATTTTATAGGTGAAAGAGATTGAGGTTCAGAGATGTTAAGTAACTTGCTCAAAGTCAAACAGTCATGACCTGGAAGAGCTGGATGGGAACAGGCTGTCTGGGTGTGGGTGAGGGACCTGTTGTGTGGTATAGGAGCAGCCAGGGAGGGGTCGGGGGTCTCTAGTGGGAAAGGCTGAATGGATGATGAAACCGCAAGTGAGATCCAGACCAGCACTGTCCAACAGAACTTCTTCTGAGGACATAAATGTTTTCTATTTGTGCTGTCCGAGGCGGCAGCTGCTAGCCACATGTGGCTACTGAATACCTAAAGTGTGACCAGCACAACTGAAGAATCAAGTTTTAATATTACTTGATTTTAATTAATTTAAATAGACATAGCCCCATGTGGGTAGTGGCAGCCATACTGGACTGCTCTAGACCAGGGTTCTGGGAACCATGGCCTATGGGCCAAAGCCTGCTGTTTTTGTAAACAAAGTTTTATTGGCACACAGCCATGCCCATTTGTTTACATACTGTCTATGGCTGTTATCACATTAAAGCAGAGTTAACAGAGACTGTATGGCCCACAAAATTGAAAATATTTACCATCTGGCCTTTTAAGAAAAAGGTTGCCAACTGCTGCTCTAGACTGTGGAAAAAACACAGAACACAGCAAGGAACAGCTTCCTCTCTCAGGGCAGAATTAACTTATAACTGATGGCTAGTTCTGTGCTGCTACTTTTCCAACCTCCCTCCCTCTCCCCTTCTCCCACCTCCAGACCTACCCACGTATGTGCCACAGAACACTGCTTGATATTATCATCAATAGCTCCCACTGACTGAGGGACCACTGTGTGTCATGCACTGTCTCATTCAACTGAATTTTCACAACAGCTCTCAGAGGCAGGTATATGACGATACCCATTTTATAGATAAAAACTGAGTCTCGGGGAGGTGACTTGAGTCCCCAAGGTCACGGAGGTTACAGGGGAAGCATCTTAACTTGGGTCTGCCAGCCTCCAAGGCTGGGTCCTCCTGCCCCTACAGTGGGAAGGAGAGGTGGCCATGTGGGCCAGGATCATATCACATATAGGTACTTCTGTGTTGGCCAACGCCACACCTGACAGCTGAGCAAGTGGGGTGGAGGGTCTGGTGTGATTTCTACAAGGCCCACTCTGGCCCCTAGAGGGGGAGGGGTACCAACCGCCCTGCCTCCCAGACCCCATCTCCAGCCCGGCTCACTGTTGATCAGCTCCAGGGCCTCCTCCTTGGTCCGGGTGATCTTCTCCTGCCTCCAGGACGAAGGCCTCCGTGACTGGCTGTGCTTGACCAGCAGGTGTGAGCAGCGAACCCTAGTAGGTTCCCCCTGTCCATTTTTGCCGCCGCCACTGCTGTTACCACTTGGACGCTCCCACTGGCTGGCGTTAGTGATATGATTGAAGTAGTATACCCGGCCTGAAGGGAGAGGAGGCAGGAATTCAGCTGGGACCTGCTCATAGGCCAGGATAAGGGACTGGCCTATGAGATGCCATCATTCAGCAAATTCACTGTATGTCCACCACGTGCCACAAGCCCTTAGGGAGCTAAAATTCTAGGTGCCGGCAAATAAGACAACATGATAACTTCAGTCACTGATAACTTCGAATAACCCAGGGTGATAGTAGAGAGAAAACCAGGGTTGGGGAGACGAGGTGGTTCAAAGCATGCACTCAGCAGCCAGACTGCCTTTTCAAATCTGGCTCTGTCACTTACTCAGTGTATGATCTACCTTCCCCAGGCCTTGGTTTTCTCACCTGTAAAATGGAGATGACAGCAGCACCTGCCTGTTGGGCCGTTGTAAGAACTGAATGAGGTCACATCTGTAAAGTGCTTAGGATAGCTCCTGGCACACATTAAGAATGTGATAGCTATTATTATGTTCCTTTTATAGAAGACAAAACTAGGTAACGTTTCCTGAGTGTTTACTGTGCTCCAGGCATATTATGGAGGGAGGCACAAACTGTACCCCAGGCGTGTCAGACACCAAAGCTCAGCTCTTTTCCCCTACAGTGTACTGTGCTGCACTGAGGGGCCAGCATTCCTGGGGGCCAGGCGTTATGCAGGGACTGAGGAGCATGGAGTGAACATGGCACACAAGAAGCCTGAAGTGGGACCCAGTAGAGACAGGGTATCATTCCAGAGAGCCAGAGTTTGCCTCATGCCCAGCACCGTGAAGGGCTGAATGTCACCCCTGAGAAGGACTGTCAGGGTAGAGCAGAGCAGGAATGGCAGGGGTTGGAGTCCCAAGTTGGACGGAGCATCAGTTTTTTGTCGCAGGTCATAGCTACAGGCCAAGGCTGGAATAGGGTGGGAGACAGCTGAGCCAATGATGGCCCTAAAACCTTGGCAATGGGCTCTATCTCTCCGAACCTCAGTTTTCTCAGCTGAAAAGTGGCGGTGAAGTGAGACATTAGGACATCAGACTTTATGGGGTTGGTTAAAGTGGAGAGAAGATGATGATATATGCAAAGTGCTCACTATAATGCCTGGCATTCAACAAACCAGAATTATTACTGCGACTTCGATTATTATGGGCAGTGGAGGCAGTGGAGTGAGATGCGGGGCCTGCTTCTTAGCAGTTTGCAGTGACAAGGGCAGGGAGCCAACTGACTGGGTTCTAACCTAGCCCTCAGCCCCTACCCCCTGAAATGAATGACCTTGGGCTAGTTCCTTAAATTTTCTGGCGACAGTTTCCTCACCTGCAAAATGGAGGTAATAGCTACTGACTTCTCAGAGTTGTGGCCATTCAGTGAGAGAAAACACTTAAAACGCCTGGCATAATGCCTGACGCTGATAAAAGTGCCCTACTGTTGCCATTATTGTACCTAAGCCTTAAATCGGGTCTAAGCACAGGGGCCGTCCTCAGGCAGAATATCCCCATAGGTTCAGCATTAGGTGTGGATGGCAGGCGTGTTAGCAGGAGTAGGTTGTGGATGCGCGGCCGGGCAACTCTGGGGCCACGCCCTGAGCGAGGGCTTGGGGTCTCCTCCCCCAGGAGTGCCCCCGGGCCCAGCGGGGTGCAGACACGTTTCCTCGCGACGTCAGGTGCATTAGGCCGAAAAGTGTCAGCCCGATCGGCAGGGTCAGGACCATCGCCCAGAGGAGTGCCTTGGGATTACCGGCCCCGTCCGCCCATCCCCCCGCAGCGCCCGGGGCTTTCCTGGTCTCATCCCCGCCTCAGTTTCCTCCGGTTTCCTGGCTCCTGAGGCTCAAAGCCTCCGCTTGGGCGGGCGGGGGCCGTAACCCGGACGATTCGGAGGAGCCAAGATCCCATGGAAATCGGACAACTGCACGGCGCCCGAGAGGCGAGCTCGAGCCTTGCTTCCACAGGCCCGCGCGACCCCGCCCCAGCCCCGACCCCCGCTGCACCTGAGCTGCGGCTCATGCGCTTCTCCCAGCCGGGCGGCAGCTTCTCCTCATCCGCCATCTTCCCTCCTGCTGCAGCGCCCGCTCCGCCTCCGCCGCGGAGCCTATGCCGCCCGCCCACCACCACCACCGATTGGCTGAGCCTGACTTGCAACCAGGGCCCGGCGACGATGCTCATTGGGCACTCCAACTGCCGGGCCTGGATTTCTGGCTTTCTATTGCACAGACACGGGAGTGGGCGAACCCTCCCCCACATTTATACATGGGGCCCTGGCCCCTCCCTTCCCCCGGTCGGCTTCACCCGGCCCCGCCCCCTTTCTCTCCTGGGCCTCTAAGTGGTGGGGAAGGGATATACTGCAGTCTTCTCAAAGCCCTTGGACGGGCTTCAAAGAAGTCCGAACTCCTTCTTTGCGTTTTTCGCCACAGAGCCCACACGACTGGCTACGGCAGCAGCAATTCTCGCCTTCCTAAGCCGTTTCCGGAGGGCCGCAGCCCCCTATACGGAAGTGTCTGGCTGGTGTGGAGGTAACGGCGGCCGACGAGGTACTTGGAAAGTGCGATGCTGGCTTTGACGTTGCCACAGCAACGCAGTTGCCTTGGTGATGAGCAGCGAAGAACCAGAAGCCTGAATTTGACTCCTCCATCCTCCCTTTTCCCATCTCTTTCCTCCAGATGTCCCAAACTAACTCACCCTCTTTTATTTTGGGGGGCAAATCTAACCCTTTCCCTCTACCACTGACCCAAAACCTTCCACTTTGTTTGGAACCTACTTACTTCACTTATTCCCCTCTTAAGCTGTCTTTTGCCTCTACCCTGGTGACTAGTGGGTGTTGGCACTGCCACTCAGATGGGGACACAGAAGGAGACAAGGGTGGGAGGATGATGAGTTCAGTTTGATTCTATTTAAAATGAAGTCTATGGCGCCCATGGGACACTGAGGAGGTGGTTGGGGACCCAGGGCTGGAGATTGCTATGGAAGTCAAAGATTACCAACAGGGAAGAGTTCGGTTACAGTTCATCTATAGCATTGACCTTCATGAGACTGTTAAAAAGAATGAGGCACAGTGACATAAAACACAGGGAAACCTCTTTACAAGAAAGAGACAAGATGCCATAGAAGGCTAAGAGCACTCAGGAGGCAGATTACTTGAGTTTGAAGCATGGATCTATCATTTGCTATGACCTTGAACAAATTACTTACTTAACCTCTGCACTTGGGCTCTCCTATCTGCAAAATGAGGATGAGATAAAATATGCGATCTGACCATTAAGTTTGCAAACTTGTTGCAACAGTGTTGCTAACCTGTTTTTTTTTTTATATCAGAAGGGTTATTCATTATGAGTTTGTACCAACTGGACAAACAGTTAACCAAGTTTACTATTTGGAAGTGCTGAAAAGGCTGCATGAAAAAGATGACCTGAACTTTTCGCCAACAATTCATGGCTCTTGCATCACAACAATGTACCAGCTCACATAGCACTGTCTGTGAGAGAGTTTTTAGCCAGTAAACAAATAACTGTATTGGAACACCCTTCCTACTCACCTGATCTAGCCCCCAATGACTTCTTTCTTTACCTGAAGACAAAGGAAATGTTGAATGGAAGACATTTTGATGACATTCAGGACATCAAGAATAATATGACGACAGCTCTGAAGGCCATTCCAGAAAGAGAATTCCAAAATTGCTTTGAAGGGTGGACTAGGCGCTGGCGTCAGGGCATAGCTTCCCAAGGGGAGTACTTTGAAGGTGACCTTAGTGATATTCTGCAGTGAGGTATGTAGCACTTTTTCTAGGATGAGTTCGCAAACTTAATTGTCCAACCTCATATATTTCATACATACCTTTTTTTTTTTTTTAAATTGGAGAATTGGGGGAGAACAACATTGGGGAATTGGGGAAGGGGAACAGACAAGTTATTGTCCTTTTGTTCTTCAGTCTAGTTATGGAGGACACCGTTTCATTGGACCACATTGGTATTATGATCATTGCTCTCTTCCCAGCTGAGGCAGTTGGTCGCCGGCCATTGGACAGCCGCTCATGGTGGCTCACAGCAGCTTTTGCCAGCTGCTGGCCTCTGGCCTCTCACACTGGCTGCTGGCGGCCACTCACGGTAGCTCATGGCAGCCCACTACAGCAGGGGCTGCAGCCTACGCTATTGCCAGCCACTCATGGCAGCCCAGCTCCTGGTCGAGCTGTTGTTCACACTCTTAGCTGTAGAGGGCGCAGCATCACTGGCCCATGTGGGAACTGAATCAACCGCTCTGCTGCTCAGAGCTCTTGCTCCCAAGCCAACTCTTAAAACAGCCACTCGGCTGACCCCTCATATATACCTTTGATGTAAAGATTAAATGAGTTAATTTATACAAAGCACTCAAAACAGGTGCTTGGCCCATATATAGCAGGAATATGTTTGCTGGGTGAAAAAAAGCAGATCATAGTACAACATAGCAATTATAGTACACAGAAAAGCATAACAAAAAACATCAACAAAAAATTACTTAAAAGAATGACATCATGGGGCTGGCCGAATGGCGTGGTAGTTAAGAGCTGGCTTGGGACACCAGTGGCCCCGGTTCAGATCCCACATATGAGGGCCAGTGACACTGCCCTCTAAAAAAAAAAAAAAAAAAAGACATCGTGTATAGAAAGATATCAAAGCATTAAAAAGCAAGCTGCTGGGCTGGCCGAATGGCGCAGTGGTTAAGTGCTGGTTTGGGAAGCCAGCGGCCCCAGTTTGGGTCCCACATATGAGGGCCAGTGACACTGCCCTCAAAAAAACAAAACAACAAAAACAAAAAACATTAAATAAATGTGGTTATTTAAAAAAAAAAAGCAAGCTGCTGAACAGTATCAGTAGTAGAGCATGTATAATTAATTCAACTGTGTAAGAACTATAGGTTTGTATCACAGAAAATTTCTGGATTTGTTCAAATGTATTAATGACTACCACTGGTGATGCAGATGAAGAAATGAGCAATTTAAATTTTAATATGATTTACAAGCACATGTTAGCATAATAATCCTTTTTAAAAAAGATAATTTTAGACTTAGTATAGAACAGGGGTCAGCAAACTGCGGTTCGCAAGCCACATGAAGCTCTTTGGGTATGTTGCCGACCCCTAGAAGAGCCAATCCTGTCCTTCACAACAATTTAAAAATTATTCGAAAGCCATAAATATATTTTTACATAATCACCATGTGAATAATATCCTTTAAAATTTTTAAAAATGAAACTATGATAGTTTTATTTTCATTTTTAATTTTACTTCAGAGCCTGGGGCTTGCGAGCCACAGTTTACTGACCCATGGCAGCTCTTCCATCTCAAAAGTTTGCAGACCCCTGGTATAGAATAGTTTCATATGGCCTTCACCCAGCCTTCCCTTATATTAGCATCATACATAGTAACAGAACAGGGGTGGTTTTGTTCCCCAGGGGACATTTGGTAATGTCTCAAGACATTTTTGGTTGTCACATGTGCGGGGAGGGAAATGCTACTGGCATTTAGTAAGTAAAGGCCAAGGATGCTGTTAAACATCCTACACTGCACAGCTGCCACAACAAAGAATTATCCAGCCCAAAATGCCAACAATGCCAAAGATGAGAAACTCTGCCACTGAGTAATTATCAAAACTAAGAAATCAACTTTGGCAGAATATTGTTCACTAGACTTGAATCCACGTCATCATCATGTCTCCTTCATCTTCTCCAATGTATGACAATATTTAGGTCTTTCCTTGTCTTGTATGACCTTGATACTTTTGAAGAGTAGAATGGTCTTCATTCTGTTTTGTCATGATGGGGTTTGTCAGTGTTCTCTCATGATTAGATTGAGGCTATGTATTATTGGGAAGGATACCACAGAGTTGATGTGCTCTTCTCAGTGCATCATACCAGGTGATCGATAGTGTTGCAGTGTATTCCTGGTTACATTAAGGTTATCTATTGCAGAACACATTACCCCACAATTTAGGGGATTAACATTTACTCACAGTTTCTATGTATCAGGAATCCATACAGTTTAGCTGGTATCGGCAGGGGTGGCCGTGGTCTAATCTGAAGGCTTGACTGGGGCAGGATCTATTTCCAAGCTCGCTCACGTGACTGCTGACAATTCAGTAGCTAACAGGATGTGGTACTGAGGACCACAGTGCCTCACTGGCTATTGGCTGGGGTCCTCTCCAAAACATGGCAGCTGCTTTCATCAATGAGCAACTAAGCAAGCAAGACAGAAGCCAGTCTCTTTGCAACTTTATCTCAGAAGTGATAGTCCACCACTTTTGCCAGTGTTCTAAGCAAGGTCTAGCCTATACTCAAGAGGAAGGGATTACACAAGGGTGTGAATACCAGCATGAGGGGATTATTAGGGGCCATCTTAGAGGCTGCCTGCCACACTTGCAATATTAACTTTGATCACTTGGTTTAGGCAGTTTCTAAAGTTACTATTGTAATGAATAAATATTTTTGAGGAGATACTTTGAGACTGTGCAAATATCCTACTTCTGCTTAAACTTTTACTCACCAATTTTAGCATCTATCAGTATGTCTTGCCTACAGCAATTATTACTGTGGTGTGCCAATGGTAGGTGATTTCTGAATTCCCTCTATTCTTCTACATTAATTGAAATCCTTTTGTAATGACAAGTTGCCCCTTCTCCCCCATTTATTTACATCTTCAGTTATTGATATGAGCATGGGCTCAAGGATATTTATTTTATTCTTTGGATTATAGTCCAATACTATTGTTATTTTGTTGCTCAAGTTGTTCCAAATTTGGCTACTGGGAGCTCTTTCATAGGCTGGCTTCTGTGCCCTTTTAACATATTTCCATCCTTTTTATTTATGCACTTCCTACCTCCTGACACCACAAGATGCTCCATGCTCGGCTTGTATTTTCCCTGCCCTAGCTCTGGAACCAATCACTTCTTTAAGAAGCCCGAGTTCCGTTTATTGGAGAATGTGATTTAGAAACTAGATATTAGCATAGTCATCTTTTAAAAATCAAATTGAAGTTTATAAAAATGCATTGGAAAAGGTCTGACCTCAGCAGAGAGAATTAGGTGAGGAAAGGGGTTTCACTTTTAGCATGTTCTCTTCTAGGCTGATTTGAAATTAATAAGGGATTACCTTGACAAGGCTGCTGTGAATTTTTTTTTTTTTTTTTTTTTTGGAAATAGACCAGTCATTTAATTAGGTGCTTTGTAATAAATTTAGAACACCAATTTGTGAGGATAAACCCCATTTTTGAGAGCTACGCAGAACTGGAGCTGAGGAACAGCGTTGACTTTTGGCAGAATTTGCAAGTCCATGGCTTTCTGATCAATTTTGCACTGCTCTGTAATCTCATATTTCTCTTTTTCTGTTTCGAAGGTATCTCCCTCCTGGTGGTGTGGCTTCCGCAGCTGCTGCTTCTTGAAATAAGCATCAGTGAAATGTTTGGGGATTTTCACATCACTGATACCGATTTTGGTGGAGGTGGTGATGACAAACTTCTGGTGTGTTCTACGCAGAGGAACTTGATTGAGGGACAGAGGTCCAGTCACAAGTAGCAAGCCACTGCTTAGCTGCTTCAGGAAAACCACCCTCTTGCCTCTATGGTGTCCAGTGAGGATGACCAGAATGGTCCCAGGAGTGATGCTGGCCCGGAGTTTTCTCACTTGCTGACTGAAGGGTTTCTTGCCATGGCTCAGCAGCTTCCGAGGCACATCTTCAGTAGGATAGTATCTAGGCATTTTGCGAAGTTTAACCACTCGGGTGCCACCATTCTTGTCGCCACCAACTGGTTTTGTGACAGTAGCAAGAACCTTTCCTTCTTTTTCTTTTCAATCCTGGATTTTGTTGCTGAATACTTCCTCTTGTACATGGCCTTTTGGGAATACATAGCTGATCGGGAATACCTGCCAATTCCTTGGACCAGGACAGGGTTTCGGCTGCAGTGGGGCTCCCCTTCTTAGGTGTCTTGGCCTTGAGTTTACCCTTTTTAACCTTGCCACCAGCATCAGCCTTCTTGGCTGCAGGTTTCTTCTCCTTCGTGTCCAGCTTCCCAGTTTTTTCACCCGCCATCTTGCAAGATGGGAAAGAGAACTAAGTTCTGTTGTGTAGTTACTTTTGTTGTTTGTTTTTTAACAGACAGGTATGCGGAAAGATTAAGCTTTAAATGTAGTAAGGGCAAGGGTACCAGGAAACAGACATGTCAGGAGGAAGCGGAGTCCTAGGGACAGGAGGGAAGCCAAGGCACAGGTAGGAAAGTGACTACTGGGAGACCTGAGACCATTCTCAGTGGGACATAGGCTAGCAGCCTCATAGGCAGCTGGCAGGTGCAGCTCCCAAGAAGTTTGGTGGTAGTAAGAAACAAATAAACAACAAAAAAGCTTGGTAGTGAAGGGAAGGCAGAAGGCTGGGGAACCTTGGGGGAAGAGGAGGAGCAGTGGGCTACACTTGACTGTGTTTATGAACTGATGACAGGGCATGTCAGTACAAGAGAAAGGAGAAGGGATGGAGGAAGGTTCCGGGTAAAGCTCTTGAGAAGGGCTCCAGAACGCAACTCTGGGAAAGGACAGGGCCAATATCAACCCCAGGATCTGTGGTTAGGGGAACAGAGATAGGGTGCTCGGCATCCTGTCTACTCACACATGGGAGAAGGCTGGAGACAGCTAATAGCACTGTGTACCAGACATCATACTGTTTTAACTGCATTATCTCACTGAGATGTGAGCCTTCATGGTACTCCTTTCTCAAGGGGAAAATTCTGGATCAGATAGGCTGACTTCCCCAAATCCTAAGATCAATCAAATTCAGCCTCTGCCACACTGTCTTGCTCTGTCCACAAGATTTCCTAAGTGCCAGGAACTGTAGAAGCTTAACTATGTTTTATCTCATCTACACTTCACAGCATGACAATGAAGTAAACACTATCAGTTCCAGTTTGGAAAAGGAAATGAAGGTTCAGGGAGGTTACGTAACTTGCCCAGGGTCACTGTTGGTATCAGAGCTGGGATTCCACCCAGTCTGTCTGAATCCAGAACCTGTATTCCTAACTACATCTACCATCCCTACCCAGAGGCTCCTTGGTCTATCAGGATGACAATAATCCCAGGATCTCTTGCCCTTCGGAGACCCATGGCAAACCCCAGAGCTTTGGGCTTCCACAAGGGCTCCCAGTCTACTGGCTTACTCTTTCCTCACTGATCCAGTCAACCCTGGGCTGTTATTGAGTAACTGGGTACTGAGAGTATGATAACCAGATACCAACCTCCTCCCCTCATTAGATAGCCCTCACTCAAAGATGACAACGAAGCTGCTTTTAAGTTTTTATTAACATGACTTTAAAAACAAACTTCCATATGGGGGGGGGTGTGGGTGGGAGGAGAGGGGAGGGCAGGGGGAAGGAATTCTGCTCTATTGGTAATAAAGCTCCAGGTTCATCCCATCGTGGATTTCATCTGAAGTAAAGGTGTTAAGGAATTCTTAATGTGGGCTCCATCCTCACTCCTCTATTCTCTCACAGCTGGGTCAGGGTGGCCTGAGCCCACAGCCCAGGGCCAAGAAAGCCATTATGGACTTGGTCATTTTGATTTGGATAGAATCCAATCTATAAAAAACAGTTCATGCTCCTTTTGCACAACAGACATACTCTGGAATCTCACTCCATCCTGACCTCCTGTCCACACTAGGTGGAGCTCAATAATAAGTATTTGACCTTAAAATGTCTTCTAAACCTCAAAATATTTCACCAACCACCCTCCTTCCCCAACAAAATAATTACATGACTTCAATTTGTAAATGCTTACCTCATACTAAGGTAAACACCTTATGTGCATAATCTTAGACAGGCTCAGTATTTAACAAAGAGAACCAGGATGGGTATGTAGATCCTTCCTCAAGGAATCACACAAAGGATACAGTCCCCCAGAGAAACGTGGTCCTTAAAAATCGTGTACCTAGGGGACAGAAACCTTTCAGGCAGAGACCCTGGAGGCAAGCTGAGGAAGCCCTGCCTAAGCAACGGGCTTCCTGCAGCACTCCCCCAACCTCAAACAGTCCAGCCCCCAGCTCTGCCACTGCACTCACCACTTCTTTAATACGATCTTGTTCCAACGGGTACCAGTTTGGGCTGCGATGAGCTTCTTAAGGTCCCCGATGGTGTCATCGGTGCTGGGCGCAGAGGAGTTAAGGAAAATGGAACGGGGAGGAGGACACTGCAGAGCTGAATGCTCTGCCAGGACCCTATCTGCCCCCTCTCCCGTGTTTAACTAAAGTCACCCTACAATAGGGACTGAGTTGCCAAGCACCCACCACGGGCCACACTGCCTCTCAGCCACCGGTGGATACTTGCACTTCACGCGGACCTTCTTCCCCAGACGGTCGTTGCAAACAACCTCGATCATCCTGTCGGGAGCTACACAGGGCGGGGGTTGGGAGGCAGCAGAGTCAGGTCAAGCGTCTCCCAGGCCCCAAGACTTCCGGTTATTGAGACTTTTGTTCACTCCCCAACCCCTAAAGACCCAAGTCCTCCGGGGCCGCAAGTTCTTGTCCCAGGACGGCCGATCCCAGGCAGCCGCGCCTCCCCCCTTCAGGTCGCCTCTCGCAGACCCATGGACCATAGATGGGCGAGTCCCACTAGCGTTCCCCGACTCTGGACCGCTCGACCTGGCCCTCCTCACCTCGAATCGCCTAGAATCTGCTGACGCCACAACCTCCTCTCCGGAGAGCCGAACCAGCCAGGACCAGAGTCGACGCTGAGAACCGGAAGCGGAAGTGCGCGGTCGAAAGCGCCCGCCCCTCCCGTGCCTGTCAACATCCGGCCGTTAGAGCAGTGGCTTGGGCTATCGGTTCCCAGGCCTGGCTTTGGGTCCGTTCCTGAGCGCGGGGACGCTTGCAGTCGGTTCGCAAGGACAGGAGAGAGGGCGTGTAGGGAGAGTCAGAAGTCAGGGCCCGCCGCCCAGCTCGTCGAGGCCCCTTCGCTGTGGAGAGACACCGTCAGTTGGTGGGGACCGCAGAGGGGCCCAGGGGATATGACCTCCCGTTCCTGAGGCCCACGAAGCCTCTTACTGCAGCCACAGGGCTACGGGGAGCCAGGTCGAGTCCTGCAGTCATCCCCTCCAACTTCTTGCCTTCATTCAGGCCTGGGTCTCAGAAGCGATTTGCTCAACCCACCCCTCTGGCAATTACTTCTGCCCCCTCGGGCCACCTGGGGTTAATAAGTGGAGGAGCTGCCTGATCCTGACCTGGATATCAGCACTTATTAGAATGAAGTCCACGTTGCTCACCAATCTGCAACACCAACGAGCAAGGGGGAAACAGCACACGTGCAAAAATCTTCCAGGTCTGTATCTTCAAGAAAGGTCGTTCCAGCCTGAGGGGAGATCTCAACCTTGCCTAGCAGCCCCTGGAACTGCTGGTCTGGTTTTCCAGGGCTAGTGGGACAGGGACACCCTTCCCTAAGTTCTGTAGATGAAAAGGGGTGCTATGGAAAATAACAGGGTGATCTGATCATAAATTCCTAACTGGACAAGTCATAGTGGGTAGTCATGTCCAGGCATATAAGTTTTTTATTTATTTATTTATTTTTTAAAAAGATTTTTTTGGGGAATTGGAGGAGGGGAACAGCGCTGGGGAACCTGGAAAGGGGACCCGACAAGGGGAACAGACAAGTCGCCGTCCTCCTGTTCTTCAGTTCAGTTGAGGAGGACACCGCCTCACTGGCCCATGTTGGCATCATTACCGCGCTTCTCTCCGGTGAGGCAAATCAGTCGCCGGCCTCTAGAAAGTCGCTCACGCTGGCTGCCGGCCACTCACTGTAGCCTATGGCAGCCCACCACAGCAGGGGCCGCAGCTATGCCATCTGGGGACTCACAGCAGTCCAGCTCCAGGTGGAGCTGTTGTTCACCATCCCAGCCGCAGAGGGCAGCATCACCTGCTGTCACACATGTGATCCGACCAGGGCTGCTGGCATCCCAAGCCAGCTCCCAACCAACGCGCCACTCGGCCAACCCAGTTTTTTGTTGTTTTTTTTTTTTTGGTTTATCTTTACCTTAAGTGAGCCCTGTTCATTGTTCGTCATCTATGGAAAGGGGATAGTAATTCCCACCACAAGGACTGGTCCTGGACCAGTCCCTGACAGTCCTCTAAGAGTCTGCAGAAGGATGGATGGGGCAAGATGGGAGGTTGGAAGGTCAAGGGTGAGCTGAGGGGACTGATGTGCCCAAGGAAGTTTGGAAGGAGCATGTCTTTGCATTCACATAGAAATACTGGGTCACACAACGTGTTGATGGTGCTTACCATGAGAGAGTGGAATCGTTGAGGCTCATTTTCCTCTTTGGTGCTTTTTGGTGTTTTTCCAGAACATATGTAATCGGGGGAAGGGCAGAATAAATGTTAGTGGGTTTTTTTTGTTGTTTGTTTGTTTTAAGTTCTAGTTTCTCAACTGATTGAAAGATAGCTCAAGCACAGGATCATGATGCTGAGTTATAGGCTGGGGTAGTTTGGAAAAGGGTGGCGAGTGCTGCTGAAAGGGGAGGAAAATAAAGTCTGGGATTGTTGGGAGTTTGGGCCCCTTGGGGAGTGGTGGTGAGGATCTTGATGGGGGGGGTGTAGGGGTGGGAGGCTGCCAGCTCCAGTTGGGCTAAGCCATCCAGAAGAAGGGATGGTGGAGCAAAGGGAAGTCCCAGAACTAGATTGCCAATACTGTGTAGACTCCCTAGTCTACACAGTAGACTGTGTAGGTGAGAGGGGGAGAGGCCTCATGGGACAGGACACCTCACCTTAGTGACCCCTCCCTACACCCTGGTAATTACAACTTGGGGCTTCCCATGAAAGTACTGACTGCCCACTGAGGGCCAGGGCAGCCCCATGCCCCTGTCTCTGGGTGGTGGTAAGATCTGTTGTCATAGCTTCTTCTTCTGGGGGAGGTAGATGCTTCCCAGGAGTGAGAGTTCTGGATCATGACTGAAGGAGCAAGCTGGGCAGGCCCCGTTCTCACCCTTGTTTCCTGGGTTTCTGATCCAGAGTAAGGAGCTTGGATGTGGGGATCCCTTCCCTCCACCCTGCAGATGGGTCAGAGATGGTTCTTAGAAAACCACTGTAACTATGCCAAAGGCAGGGACACCTGGGTTCTGCCAAACTTAAAGGCATCCCTCTCACCCAGGGTTCACCAGAGGGGGAAAAAATCTTAGGGTTGGAGGAAGTTGCTCAGGAGGTCCCTTTCCCCAACATCTCAGCCTGTCAGCAGGCCTTGGAGATACAGCAGTGACCAAGGCTGACCTGCCACCCCAGAGAGCAGTCTGATAGAGGAGGAAGACAAGTAAAGAAGATAATGTGAGGAGGTCGTTGCAATATAGTGTGACAGGTGCTTTGAAGGGGAAGCCCAAGCGCTGGGAGCCCAGGGAACATTGCCTCCGCATGATAGTGTGGGCTTTCCGGAGGGAATCACGACTGACCTTAGAGCACTGTGGTAGAGGGCCATGTTCCGGCATCAGAAAGATCTGGGCTTGTGGTCCTGGCAAGTGACTTGACCTCTGTGCAATTCTTTTGATCTTTCCTTCCACAGTGGAAAGATGGCAGCCAGAGCAGGCAGCACTTTTTTCTATGCCCTTGTTTGATTTATTAATAAACATTTAGAAGTTATGTTGTTTTTGTTTTTTAATTCTTTTATTTTTTTGAGGACAGTGTCACTGGCCCTCATATGTGGGACCGAACTGGGGCCGCTGGCTTCCCAAGCCAGCGCTTAACCACCATGCCACTCGGCCGGCCCTGTTCTGGTTTTTTTTAAAGATTGTTTTTTGAATTGGGGAATTGGGGAGGGGGGAACAGTGTTGGGGAATTGGGGAAGGGGAACATTGTGTTTTTTCCAGAACCCATCAGCTCCAAGTCAAGTTGTTTTCCTTCAGTCTTAGTTGTGGAGGGCGCAAGCTCAGCTCTAAGTCCAGTCGCCCGCTTTCAATCTAGTTTTGGAGTGGGGATGGGAGGGTGTGGAGGATGTAGTGGGGGATGTAGTCTACCATCCCATGCAGGAGTCAAACCGCCAACCTTGTTGCACACCCATCTGCAGTTCTTGGCTGCTCAGCTCAAGGTGCTGTGTTCAATCTTAGTTGGGGCTGGGGGGGTTGGGGATGGCAGGCAAAGCCCACCATTCCATACGGGTGTCCAACTTGTAACCTTGCTGCTAAGAGCACTGCTCTCACCAGCTCAACGGCAGCTCACTGGTCCATGTGGAAATTGAACTGGTGAACGTGTTGCTCAGAGCTCAAGCTCTTAACCAACTGAGCCACTTGACCGGCCCTAGAATTCATGGTGTTTTTTTTTTTTTTTGAGGGCAGTGTCACAGGCCCTCACATGTGGGACCCGAACTGGGGCCGCTGGCCCCGCAAGCCAGCGCCCAACCACCGCGCCACTCAGCCAGCCCAGGAATTTATGTTTTTAAGGTAATACTTGCACATCATAAAATATCAAGTAGTATAAAAGTATACAGAGGATGCCAAAAAATCTATACTCGATATATACCGATAACAAAAGATGAATACAAGTCACGTTTGACTTCTGCAATTACAACAGGTGCTCAAAGTGGTAACCATCAGCGTAATTGTAATACAGTTTTTTGGCATCCTCTGTATATACATCATGTAAAGTCTGCTTACCCTCTAGACCCCAGGAACAACTACCCTTAAAAGTTTCCATTTTTGGGCCCGCCGAGTGGCGCATTAGTTAAGAGCTGGTTTTGGGATGCCAGCGGCCCCGATTCGGATCCTACATATGAGGGCCAGTGACACTGCCCTCTACAGCTAACAACAGCTCCACCTGGAGCTGGGCTGTGCGAGCACCGGCGACAGTGTAGGCTGCAGTCCCAGCTGCAGTGGGCTGCCATAGGTTACAGTGAGTAGCTGGCAGCCAGGGTGAGCGGCCGGCAGCCAGTGTGAGCTGCCAATAGCCGTGGTGAGTGACCATCCAGAGGCCGGCGACAGATCTGCCTCATCCAGGAAGAGCGCACTGATGATACCAACATGGGCCAGTGAAGCAATGTCCTCCACAACTAGACTGAAGAACAAAAAGACAGCAACTTGTCTGTTCCCCTTCCCCGATTCCCCAACGCTGTTCCCCTCCCCCAATTCCCCAATAAAATCTTTAAAAAAAAAAAGTTTCCATTTTCTAAAGGTAGTCTCTCCATCTTCAAACATGTGTGATACAGAACCTCCCAAGAAAATGATAAAACCAGATATTAATAACATATTTCAATAGAGACAGGAACCTGGTAGTTTCAGATATCATACAATATTTTGTTATGTCAAAGGACAGAAGCAAACAACTTAGTTGTTTTTTTTTTGAGGGCAGTGTCACTGGCCCTCATATGTGGGACCCAAACGGGGCCACTGGCTTCCCAAGCCAGCGCTTAACCCCCACGCCACTCAGCCGGCCCCACAACTTAGTTTTTATACAGGCCTTTATGTATACAGTGAAACACATAATAAATTGTGTATGCATTTTATTGGTTATATGTATATATGTATATATACACATATATACACACACATTTTCAGTGAGATCAAACTGTATATGCTGTTCTTTTTTTTTTTTAAGTTTTTATTGGGGAATTGGGGGAGGGGAACAGACAAGTTGCTGTCTTTTTGTTCTTCAGTCTAGTTGTGGAGGACATTGCTTCACTGGCCCATGTTGGTATCGTCATTGCGCTCTTCCCGGATGAGGCAGATTGGTCACCAGCCTCTGGATGTCATTTACCGCGGCTATTGGCAGCTCACGCTGGCTGCCGGCCACTCATGCTGGCTGCTGGCTACTCACTGTAGCCTATGGCAGCCCACTGCAGCAGGGGCTGCGGCCTACACCGTTGCTGGGGCTCGTGCAGCCCAGCTCCAGTTGGAGCTGTTGTTAGCTGTAGAGGGCAGTATCACTGGCCCTCATATGTGGGATCCTAACCGGGGCCGCTGGCATCCCAAAACCAGCTCTTAACCAATGTGCCACTCGGCCGGCCCATATATTGCTGTTCTTTACACTTTTTTTTTTTTTTGAGGGCAGTGTCACTGTTCCTCAATGTGGGACCCGAACTGGGGCTGCCGGCTTCCTAAGCCAGCGCTTAACCACTGTGCCACTCGGCCGGCCCAACACTTTGTTTTTTAAAGTAAACAATATCCTATAGATTGTTCCAAGCAGCACAGAAAGACCTACCTCATTCTTTTTGACAACCTGAGATCCTAGAAGTGGGATTGTTAGGCCCAACAGAGGCTGCAATCTGATATTGTCAAACTGCCTTCAAAGAACTTGCCCCATGTGCAGTGGCTGAGAGGGTCTGTTTCCTACTCCAAGGCCAGTGTGGTTATTTGTTGGCTTCTTCATCTTTTAATCTGATATGTGAAAACCATAGTGTTTTACTTTTTATTTATGGATAAGTGTGAGCATACAGCTCTATTGTTTAGCTTTATTGAGATATAATTGATATACAAAAATTGCACACATTTAATATATACATCTTAATTAGTTTTGCGTTTCTTTTAAAAAGTTTTCAACATTTCCAATTCCTGCTTTTGCATGTGTGTATTAAAAACACGTTTATTACCATTGTAGGCTCTTTGTGTGATTTAGCAAAACCTATTCAAAAGTAAACTTCCTGTGTTCTTTGAGCCATCAAAGTGTTTCCTGGTTATTTATCCTATAAAAATAAAAATATAGGAAGTGTATATATGCATACACCTAAATACTGTGAGGGAGGAAGAAACTTTACCTTCAGGGTTCTTTTGGCTGATCTAATAATCAAATAGACATGAGACAGATTAGCGAGAGAAAATAACCAAATTTAATACATATGTATGGAAACCCCACATACCTGAGAGAGTACAGACTCCACATGCACAAGACATACAGAGGTAGTAAGGAGCATCGGGGTACATAAGACATTCGGAGCTAGGGATGAGGTCAAGTGCCTTGGGAGGCTTCAAAGGGTCATTGCAGGATGATAAGAGCAGATATTTAGTAAATAGAAGTTTGCCCCAATATATAAAAGAATGCTCCAATATTATAATATTTGTAGTAACAAATCTGGAAGCAACGTGAACACGCATAAGGGAATGTTTCAATATATTTCACGAATTGCTATTTTAAAAGTGAATGATATTTGGTAGGAGTGTCAACACAGCCTCTGTGACAGTTTGGCACTGTCAATCAAAACGAAAGACAACACGCCCTTAACAAGTTATTTCACTTCTACAAATATATCCTCGTGTATGTGCATCAAAAAATATTATTAGGCACTGACAAGTAAAAGCCTCTCTCTCGGCCACGTCCTCCGCTCATGGTCCCGCCCCCAAGCCCCCCCTCAGGGCGTTTCATCACCTCAGCTATGCCTCCGGGGCTCGGCCTTGCTCCCCAGCCCTGGCCTCCCAAGCCTGGTCCCAGTCCTGCCCCACGGCCTGGTTACCGCCCCCGCCACGCCTCTCGAACTGGGTCTTCTTCCAGGTCCTCAACCTCGCCTTCGAAACTCGTCACCGCCCTAGCCACGCCTTCCAGGCTTGGTCCCTGTCGCCAGCCCCGCCCCCGGGCCGTCACCGCCCACAACCCCGCCCCGAGCCGTATCCCCGCCCCTAACCGTGCCCCCGGCCTAGTCACCGCCCCAGCCACGCCTTCCAGGCTTGGTCCCTGTCGCCAGCCCCGCCCCCGGGCCGTCACCGCCCACAACCCCGCCCCGAGCCGTATCCCCGCCCCTAACCATGCCCCCGGCCTAGTCACCGCCCCAGCCACGCCTTCCGGGTTTAGTCCAGGTTCAAAGCCGCCTCAGACCTGCGGTGTCCAGATCTCCCGCTGGTCTATCGCAGGGACTCCGCTACAGTCCTGCAAACAAGTAAAGCTGAAACGCTCGGCCCGCTTCCGGAGGCCGTGGCCGTCGCCCCGCCTGCACTCCACTCTCTTCGCCCCCTGGGGCGCCCCGAAGGCGAAAGGCGAGCCCCAGACTGCTTTTAGCCGGAAGTGAAATGCGTGTCAGCAGGCTCATGGCAACTTTGACCGACTTGCCGGACTCCGTCCTGTTGGAGATCTTCTCTTACCTCCCGGTCCGGGACAGGATCCGCCTCTCGCGGTGCGCCCCACGCCTGACCCTTCGCCCCCTACGCCCTGCTCCGCGGGCAAGGCCACCCTTGGAGAGGCGGATCCTGTCTCCGCGGGGTCGGGGTTGCTCTAACGGCGGGTCTCCTTCCGCAGGGTCTGTCACCGTTGGAAGAGGCTGGTGGACGACCGGTGGCTGTGGCGACACGTCGACCTGACGCTCTACAAGGTTAGTGGGGCCGGCCTGGCGGCTCCCCTTAATCTCTAGCCTGGCAGGACGGGCCGCGCGTCCTGGCCTTGTTGCTTACTTGGTCCTCTGCTACCTCCCGCCTCAGTTTCCCCATCTCCAAAATGACGATAACCGAGATTATGCAGGGAATGGGTTTAGGGTAGTGTCTGCGATATTCACAGCAAACGATAATTGCTGGTTGATGATTAGATTCTCACTGATTATCGATGAGTTCTCATGGGGGAAATCATTTTCCATAGACAACTTATTTCCAGAATTAATTTTCTGAGTAGTGCAGCCAAACCGTTGCTACTTTCTACCATTTGCGTTTTATTTTTCTTGTTTTTTTTTTTATAAACTATTTCAAATATATAGAACTGTATAGAGAATAACATGGTTTCAAATAAACATGTACTCACCACCTAGATTTAACGTAGTTTAACCTTTGGCCTTATTTACTGCAAATCATGTGAAACACATAAAAATGTTTATGTATACGTGTATATAGACATATAGATATATTTATTGCACTTTTTGAAACTCGCCTCAGAGGTAAACGCTATTATAATATGGAATTGTAGCTCTCCTTTGACCTTTTTATTCACTTCCTATGTGAGTACCCATAAGCAACATATGGTATTGTTAATGTGTTTCTAAAGTTTAGATAATGCTATTTTTTTTGACATTTTGCTTTTTAAAATTATATTAGTTTCAGGTATACAAAACAACATAATGATTAGACATTTACACCCTTCACAAAGTGATAACCCCCACCAAGTGTACTATCCCTCTGACATTGTGTATAGTTGTTACAATAGCGTTGACTATATGCCCTATGCTGTACTTTACATCCTGTGAATATATATACACACACACACATTTATATATTTCATTATAGTTGACATTCAACATTATTCTACTTCAGCCTCAAGTGTACAGTGCAGTGATGAGGCATCTACACAATCTATGGTGCCCCCTGATAAGTCCAGTATCCATCTGGCACCCTACATGATCTTTACAACATTATTGATTATATTCCCCATGCTGTATTTCACATCCCATGACTATTTTGTGACTACCAATTTGTACTTTCTAATCCCTTCATCTTCTCCCCTGTCTCCCAACCCTCCTACCCCCGCAACCATCAGTTTTTTTCTCTATTTCTGAGTTTCCTTCTGTTTTGTTTGCTCATTTATTCTGTTCTTTAGATTCCACATATAAGTGAGATCATATGACATATATCTTTCTCAGTCTGACTTATTTCGCTTGGTATAATATTCTCTAGTCCATCCATATTATTGCAAATGGTAAGATTTCATTCTTTTTCATAGCAAAGTAATAATCCATTGTGTAAATGTACTACAATTTCTTTATCCCAGTTATCTAATGATGGGCATTTTGGTTGTTTCCATATCTTGGCTATTGTGAATAGCACTGCAATAAACATAGGCATGCATATATT
The DNA here is from genome assembly GCA_033961575.1 of Aselliscus stoliczkanus. Lineage (NCBI taxonomy): Eukaryota > Metazoa > Chordata > Mammalia > Chiroptera > Hipposideridae > Aselliscus > Aselliscus stoliczkanus. The sequence continues at coordinate 8,152,195 of CM066735.1, read as the reverse complement.
TTTTCAAAGTAGTGGTTTGGATTTCTTTGGATAAATATCCAGGAGTGGAATTGCTGGGTCATATGGTAGTTCTATTTTTAATTTTTTGAGGAACCTCCATATTGTTTTCCATAGTGGCTGCATCAATTTGTGATCCCACCAATAGTGCACAAGGGTTCCCTTTTCTCCACATCCTTGTCAACATTGTTATTTGTTGATTTATTGATGATAGGCATTCTGACAGGAGTGAGGTGGTATCTCATTGTGGTTTTCATTTGCATTTCTCTAATGATTAGTGAGGTTGAACATTTTTTTTTTTCATATGTCTATTGGCCATCTGTATGTCCTCTTTAGAGAAATGCCTCATGTCTTCTGCCCATTTTTTTTTTTTTGAGAGCAATGTCACTGGCCCTCATATGTGGGACCGAACTGGGGCCGCTGGCTTCCCAAGCCAGCGCTTAACCGCCGCGCGCCACTCGGCCGGCCCCCATTGTTTAATTGGGTTGTTTATTTTTTTGGTGTTAGAAATAATGCTGTTCTACTATTTAGATAATTAAATGCTATTTTACTTATATTGACACACACAACTAGCTTTATTCACACATCACTTTTGAGATTTATTCTAATTGGCATGTGTAAATCTAAACCTTTAACTGCTGTTAAATGAATATACCAAATTTGTCTACTTTCCTGTTGGATGTTTAGATTATTTCCAATTCTTTACTATTACAAACAGTGTTATAAGGCAGTGTCTCAAACTTTGCTGTGCAAATGAATCTTTGGGAGAGCTTGTTAAAATGCAGATTCTGATTCAGTGGCCTGGAGTTGACCCCAGATTCTGAATTTCTAACAACCTCCCAGGTGTTACCCATGTTGTTGATCCTTGTTCCACAAGAATGTCCTTGTGTCTGTCTTCTGTCCAAGCACAAGTTACTCTGAAACCTAGAAATGCAATTTCCAAGAGGTAGGGTCATTTATATTTTATCATCTTCAGTTCTTCATCTGCAATTCCAAAATAAAAAAATCTCACAAAGTGGAAAGTATTTTTGGAAGCTTGGCATAAATTTATTTGGTGGTAAAACCTTACCTGAACTCTTGTGAGGCTATTAATGTCCTTTTCCTTATCCCACTTAGAGAAAAAAAATAGTCTTATGTTATACTGAATAGTACTAATCTGATAATGGGGTGCTGCCCTAGACCTCACTGATGGTATTATATATGGTATCTGTACCATATTAATTCTGAATTCTGAAACCTATCTGTCCGTAGGGGTTTTGGATAAGGAATTGTGGCCCTGTATAGAAATTACTTTTATAGAGATCACCTTGTAAAAAATTATTATTTTGGGTCTGGCTGAGTGGCGCTTTGGTTAAGAGCTGGCTTGGGATGCCAGCTCTGAGCAGCAGGGCTGCCGTTTGGATCCCACCTATTAGGGCCAGTGACACTGCCCTCTACAGCTAAGATGGTGAACAACAGCTCCACCTGGAGCTGGGCTGCTGAGTCCTTGGGACAGCGTAGACTGCAGCCTCTGCAGCAGTGGGCTGCCATAGACTACAGTGAGTGGCCGGCAGCCAGCATGAGTGGCCAAGAGCTGCCGTGAGCTGCCGTCCAGAGGCCTGCGACCGATCTGCCTCACCCGGGAAGAGCGCAATAGTGATACCAACATGGACCAGTGAAGCAATGTCCTCCACAGCTAGACTGAAGAACAAAAAAGGACAACAACTTGTCTGTTCCCCTCCCCCAGTTCCCCAACGCTGTTCCCTTCCCGCAATTCCCCAATAAAATCTTTTAAAAAAAATATTATTTTTTTCTATTAGTTATTTTTTCTACTATCTTATGAACATTTTCAAATATACACTAAAGTTTAAAGAATAGTACAGAGAACAACAAGATACCCACCATTAATTTTGAACTACATTTGTTTGTCACCTGTTGATCCATCCATCCATCTCTATTTATATCCATCAATCCATTTTATTTATTTATTTTTTAATTTTTTTTTTTTTTGAGGGCAGTGTCACTGGCCCTCACATGTAGGACTCGAACTGGGGCCGCTGGCTTCCCAAACCAGTGCCCAACCACCGCACCACGCGGCTGGCCCCATTTTATTTTTTAAAATGCATTACAAGGGGCCCACCGAATGGCGCAGTGGTTAAGCGCTGGCTTGGGAAGCCAGCGGCCCCGGTTTGGGTCCCACATATGAGGGCCAGTGACACTGCCCTCAAAAAAAAAATAAAAAAAAATAAAATGCATTACAAAATAAGTTGCAGATAAAACCAAAACCAAAAAAAAACACCAAAAAGTTGAAGTATTGCCACAGATGAAGCTAAGAGCCTTTGACAGTCAGTTGTTTCCTGGTGTCCTTAACTCTTCCTTAGAGTGACCACTATTATAAGTGTGGAGTATTTCCTTGTGTCCCATCTTCTATGCATTTACACCCCTGTGTCTATACAGGGAAGGAAAGTACAGTGGTTACAAGAGCAAGATTGGTTTTTGGAGTCAGGCTGTGTTCCACCTTAGCTCGCTCTCTCTCTCTCTCTCTCTCTCTCTCTCTCTCTCTTTCTCTTTCTCTTTCTCTCTCTCTCTCTCTCTCATCAAGATTCTGGCCAAAACAACCAGGTGTGAGCTTTCTAGTTCAATGCTCAGTCCCACATCTGGCAAACAAAAGGTATTCAATAAATATCCATTATGATTGGGATAATTGTACCCAAATAAAACATATAGTATTGTTTCTTTTTTCTTTTACCTGTATCATTTTGCCACTCTTTACTGCTTGACTTGAGTTTCATATATTAGTACCTTAAGATCTACTTGGTCTTAGTCGCTACCTACATGGCTGTTATTATCTAAGGACATTCAGTTTTGTTCCTAGTTTTTACTGTTAAAACAATGGTGTCAGGGCCGGCCGAGTGGCGCATCGGTTAAGCGCTGGTTTTGGGATGCCAGCGGCCCCGGTTCGGATCCCACATGAGGGCCAGTGACACTGCCCTCTACAGCTAACAACAGCTCCACCTGGAGCTGGGCTGTGCGAGCCCCGGTGATGGTGTGGGCTGCAGCCCCTGCTGCACTGGGCTGCCATAGGCTGCAGTGAGTGGCCCGCAGCCAGCGTGAGCGGCTGGCAGCCAAGCGTGAGCGGCTGGCAGCCAAGCGTGAGCTGCCAATAGCCGCGGTGAGCGACATCCAGAGGCCAGTGACCGATCTGCCTCATCCGGGAGGAGCGCAATGACGATACCAACAGTGAAGCGACATCCTCCGCAACTAAACTGAGGAACGGGAGGATGGCAACTTGTCTGTTCCCCGATTCCCCAACGCTGTTGCTCTCCACCAATTCCCCAATAAAATCTTTAAAAAAAAAAAAAAAAAAAACCAATGGTGTCAGAAACCACTGTTTTTCTATGGTACATTCCCCAAAAGAGGTATTATTAAGTCAGGCAATGTGTGCATTTAAACAAACTAAAGAATTAGTTTTTAAAAATAATACATGCTGTACAAAGGATTCAAAATATGCAAAATCATAAAAGGTGAAAAAGAAGGTATTCCCCCCCCGCCCCATACTCTGTCACCCAAGGTATCCTGTTCTTTCTCCCAGAGGCAGCAAATGTTCCCATTTTCTTTGGAATCCTTCTAGAGATATTCCCTGCATGCAAAAACACAAACATCCATATGCTTGAAAAAACAGAACAGGTGATAGTGAGCATCTACATTTTAAATTTTAATAGAAACCACCAGATTGCATTCCAAAGTAGCCAGACCAATTTCCACCAGCAGGTCTCAAGAGCTGCTTCTCCACATCCTAGCCAATATTTGTTATTCTGAACCGTAAAGGGTTTGTCTTTTTACAAGTAAAAGTTGATTCATCCACTGGCTTTGTGCCCATTTTAAATTTTGCCAACCATGGCTTCTATCCTTGTGTTTTACTTTTTAGTGGCCGATATTTTTAGTGAGTCCCTTCCCCTGAGTGCAAACGTGCAGGTTTAAGTTGGGCCAGGAAGATGTGATTGCTCTGTCAATAACAGTCAACAAAATTTATACTATGCATTTTTTCTTTCTTTTTATTTTTTAGGTAAAATGTATACACGGTGAAATGTACCATGCTATCAGTTAGTTATATTTTATTTGTTTTCTACTAAGTCAAACTTTCCGGGGTTAATTTTTGCAGCTTTAGCTGCATTTTTTTTTTTTTACCTAAATCTAATTTACCCTGGGCAGTGTTAGCCTTTTTCAGTTTTATTTTGCGTTGCTTATGTTGCTTATTTTTTTCTGAGGTGTTCATTAAGAAAGGGATAAAGTAAAAAAGACAAAAACAAAAGTGAGGGGGATAAACACCCTAGTGGGTTGTGTTCTTTCTTACTCCAGAAGATAATGAGAATCCACTCTGCTGCTAAAGACAGATCTGTTATGATCTTCTGTTTCTCTCATTGCTTTTGTTCAAATTTAGAAGTCAAAATGGTGGCGTTGAATCGTCTTGTTACCCCTGGGGAGGTTTCTGGTCAGATGAGGCTGGTGGTGGAAGGACGGAATTCCAGGAGAACAACAGAACCCCAGTTGGGGCTTGTCTCTCTCCAGGCAGGCGGGGACCTTGGAAGATCCCCTGTATCTCTCACCTGGCATCTCTGGCTCTTACAGATGCGGCCTAAAGTCATGTGGCACCTCCTTCGTAGATACATGGCATCCCGACTCCATTCCCTGCGGCTGGGCGGCTTCCTGTTCTCAGGCTCCCAGGCCCCCCAACTGTCCCCAGCCCTGATGAGGGCCCTGGGCCAGAAGTGCCCCAACCTGAAGCGCCTCTGCCTGCACGTGGCTGACTTGAGCATGGTGCCCATCTCCAGCCTGCCCTCCACCCTGAGGATCCTGGAGCTGCACAGCTGTGAGATTTCCATGGCTTGGCTCCTCAAGGGGCAGGACCCCACTGTGCTGCCCCAGCTTGAGTGCATTGTGCTAGACAGAGTCCCTGCCTTCCGGGATGAGCACCTGCAGGGTCTTACACGCTTCCGTGCCCTGCGCTCACTGGTGCTGGGCGGCACCTACCGGGTGACTGAGACAGGGCTGGATGCCAGCCTGCAGGAGCTGACATACCTGCAGAGGCTGGAGGTTCTGGGCTGCACCCTCTCAGCTGACAGCACCCTCCTGGCCGTCAGCCGCCACCTCCGAGATGTGCGGAAGATCCGATTGACTGTGGGGGGCCTTTCTGCTCCCGGCCTGTCAGTCCTGGAGGGAATGCCGGCCCTGGAGAATCTTTGCCTGCTGGGCCCACTCATCACCCCAGAAATGCCTTCCCCAGCTGAAATCCTCTCCTCCTGTCTTACCATGCCCAAGCTCAGGGTCCTTGAGCTGCAGGGGCTGGGGTGGGAGGGTCAAGAGGCTGAGAGGATTCTGTGTAAAGGGTTGCCCCACTGTCTGGTCATCGTCAGGGCCTGCCCCAAAGAGTCCATGGACTGGTGGATGTGACTGTACCACCCATTCCTGAGACCATTTTAGTTGTTTTTTTTCTAAAGATTTTATTGGGGGAATTGGGGGAAGGGAACAGTGCTAGGGAACTGGGGAAGGGGGACAGACAAGTTGCTGTCCTTTTGTTCTTCAGTTTAGTTGTGGAGGATGTTGCTTCACTGGCCCATGTTGGTATCATCATTGCTCTCTTCTTGGGTGAGGCAGATCAGTCGCCACCGGCCTCTGGACGGCCGCTCACAGCGGCTCTTGGCAGCTCATGCCAGCTGCCAGCCGCTCACACTGGCTGCCGGCCACTCACTGTAGCCTATGGCAGCCCATTGCAGTGGGGCCTGCAGCTATGCCATCCCGGGGACTCACAGCAGCCAAGTTCCAGGTGGAGCTGTTGTTCACCATCTTAACTGTAGAGGGCAATGTCACTGGCCCTCATATGTGGGATCCAAACTGGGGTCGCTGGAGTCCCAAGTCAGCTCTTAACCAATGCACCACTCGGCCGGCCCGAGACCATTTTAGTTTTCATTAATAAGCCCCCTGCCCTCTGAGCAACACCTTGCAGGGGGCAGGTACTAGGTTGGAGGGACCTGAAGGCCACAGGTGGAGAACTGAGACCTTGGTGCCTCCAGACAATTAGAGTTGTTTGCCAGTTGTGTGGCCTCTGTAACATCAGCCAGCCTCTTGGAGGCCTGGTCCCCACATCTGGAGGTGGGGAAGATCATAGCTACCTCATGGTTATATTGCAAAGCCTTACACTTTATCAGCCCCAAGCCCGAGAAGGTCGTCGATGAAGGGTCGTTCTCAGGGCCATCCTCAGGAACAGGATGGATGCAGAAGGGTGTGGTTAGGAGTTACAGGGATCTGAGGGGCCAGGGCCCCTTGAAAAGCCTGGAAGAGCTGTCTGCAGGGACACCCACACACCTACACACTCCTGATATATATGCCTGCATGCATGGAGGAGACACAGAAAGCACAGGTGACTCGTCCTGATCAAAATGTTAATAAAGGTTCTAAATCGTATTTTCTGTATTTTTCAAGTTTTCTACAATATTATTTTGCTATGAAAGAAAAATACTCATTTTTTAAAAAATAGCATTCAGTTTATTTAACAAACATTTCTAAGTCCCCACAATTTTGCAGGCACTGTCCTAGGTGCTGGGCCACAGCAGTGAACCAAGCAGACAAGACATGAAAAGAAGGCAGAGTGATAAACAGTTTCAGAAAAACAGACAATAACAGGGTCACGTGATAGAGGCGCATGTGTTTGGTAGCGGGGTCCTCTGAGTCAAGACCTGAGCAGTGACAAGGAACCAGCCCTTGAAAGTGCTGGGGAAGACAGAAAAGGCAAAGATGCAGAGATGGGAATGAACTTGGCATTTCCCAGGAACCAGGAGAAGGTCTGTATGGTCAAGGGAACAAGGAGTGAGCAGTAGGAAGTGAAGTTAAGAGAGATGATGGGGTGAGGTTGGACGGGGCCTCATGGTGGCTCAGGTTTTAGGGGCTCCTCTTCCTGCCTTTTGAGTCTGAACCACTTGAAAGATGCAGGTGGCAGACAGATAGTGATCATGGGCACCTTCCCACAAAATGAGCGTTACGATGAGCCGGGTCGGAGGGCACTGTGGGCTCACCACCTTCCCACCAGCCCAGTGTGCCTGCTCGGTGGTAGGCAGAGCCAAGAGAGGGAAAAGGGGGCTGAGCTGGGTAACCTTGGTTCCTTACTCCAAGTGCACCCATCAGAGAGGACTCAGATGTTTCTCCCATGTTTGTCCTACTGGATGGTGGTGTGGAAATTCCTTCCCCATCTGGCTGCATGAGGACTGGGGTATGAGTTCTCCCCCAATGAGGCCATGGTTAGGGTCTACTTGTCCCACACTGACAAATCTGGCAATGCAGCTGTGCACCTGGGGGACTGGGTTGATCTAGGCTGGGACATGGGGATTGGAGAAGTGTCAGGGAGGGAAATGAGGTCTATGTTGCTGGTGGAAGGTATCCAGATGTCTGGGGTCCATTGTGGGGAGTATGATGGAAGGGTCAACACCAGTCCTGTGCTGGGCCCCGCTGGTGGTCCTGGAATTCAGCTGCAGATGCCCCACCTGGAGCAGCTCCAGGGGGGAAACGTTCCTTTCTTTTCTTCCTTGCCTTTCCAGTAGGAATGGAGCAGCAGTTGTGAAGTTAGAGGCAGTGGTACACATATAAACATTTAACAGCCAGTGTTAGCAGGTGGTGGTGGGGAACTTTGCAGATGTCTGTGGTGTACATACTGTTATGGCTGGTTTCAAGCTACCAACAGTTTAACAACTGGTTCACAAAATTCCTAAAAATTTAGCAATTGATTCTCCTGAGCTGCCATGAGCTGGCTGTAGCACGGCACTGATTAGAGGTGTCTTCTAGAGGACTCACTCTGCCTTAGTCATCCTTTCCCTGGCTTAGATCTGAGGGGTGGTGGGATTATGGGACATCAGATAGAGCTCCTGCCCTGTTGGGATCTTCCTACCATAACCATCGCCTTCTCCCAGATAAGAGGCTGGAGGCTTAAGGATACCTACCCTTCATTTAAAGGTGTATCTGGGATTTGTTTTAATCACAGGATGACAGACAGGAAGTCAAGAATTTTAACATTTTAGGGGCAGGCCGAATGGCTCAGTTGGTTTAGAGTTGGCTTAAGAGTGAGAGCTCTGAGCAACAGGACCGCCAGTTCGATTCCCACATCAGCCAGTGATGCTGCGCCCTAGCTGAGCTGTTGCGAGCTGCCAACAAGTGGCAGGATGACTCAGCTGGTATAACAACAAGATTGCCTGTTCAATGGTGGCCTACGCCCACCTGCAACTAAGACTGAACTCAGCACCTTGAGCTGAGCTGCCGCCTGGATGGCTCAGTGGATAGGGTGTGCGCTCTTAACAAGGCTGCTGGTTTGACTCCCGCATGGGATGGTGGCTATGCCCACCTGCAACTAAGATTGAACACAGCATCTTGAGCTTAGAGGCCACGAGCTGCCGACAGGAAGCCAGATGACGACTGGTGCCCTCCACAATGAAGACTGAAGAACAACAACTTGTCTTGTCCCCTCCCACAATTCCCCAATAAAATCTTTAAAAAAAAGAATTTTAACATTATAAATAGTAAGATAGCAGACAGGAAGACAACTGTCTGACAGTTTATTACAATTCCCAAGAGAAGGGGGCATACCATGCCACGAAGGGCCACATTTGGGAGCACCAGAATTGGTCAAAAGGATTTTTGCAGGAGGGAATGGGTCAAGCAGGGCAGGCAAGCCGAGCAAGCTTAGGATTCGCTAGTGTGAATAATTTCAGTGGGTTCTAGGTTCTAGGGGTAGTCCCTAGTTGTCTATTAATTGGTCCTGGGGTGATTTAGAGCAGAAGGAATATTAGTTTAGAGTGGGAGACAGATAAAGCAGTTGAATCAATTGGTTTGTATTTGAAAGGTGAGCTCAAAGACAAGTTGTTTTCCGTCTCTAGGAATAATTTAACATGGCCCTAAGATGTCAAAGCATCATAAAATATAGGAAATAAATACCTGATTAATCCTCCCTCCAATAAAGGTTAAGGACAATCACAATAACTGACATTTATTGAGTGTTTATTCTGTATCAGGCACCGTACTCAATCCTTCATGCATGGATTCCTACCAGCAGCACAATGAGAAAGGTACAGAGGAGGAAACTGAGGCACAGAGAAGTTGCCCAAAGCCACATAGCTATTAAAATAGCAGAGCTTGAGTAATCTTATTCCACAATCTTAACCATTATGTGAAGTTGCCTCGTTGTCATGTAATAGTGTCTGAAAGGATGGTCCAGTATCTGCCCCATTAGGAAAAAAAACATTTTAAGCTTTATTGAGGTGTAATTAATGTATAATAAACTGCACATATTTAAGTGACTTGTTAATTTTTGACATATGTATACACTCATGAAAGCATCACCACAATCAAAATAACAAACATTTCCATCATCCCTACAAGTTTGCTTGTGGCCCCCAGTAACCCTCCCTCCCTCTGCTCCTGTCCTCAGGCAGCCACTAAACTGCTTTCTGTCACTACCACTTATTTTGTTTTTCTAGCATTTTATGTAAATGAACCACAGAGTATGTCCTTTTTGTGGGTGGGGGCAGGAATCTTGTTTCTTTCACTAAGCATAATGATTTTGAGACTCATCCAAGTTGCTGTACCGTGTCCTCCTGTTGTCGGAGAGTGGGCCTTTCTTGGCGCAAAGTCCAGGTCTTTGGCAACTCGAGCAAAGAATTGAAGGATATACCAGAGTAAAACAGTAAAATAAGTAGTTTATTAGAAGAGATAGTACATTTAGAAATAAAAGTACGCCTGAGCAGTAGAGGATGGCTCAAGGGCCCGTTACTAGAAGTTACATTCCAAAGAGTGTGGAGTGGGCCACGCGCAAAGGCGAGGCTCAATGGGAAGAAGCGGTCAGAAGGAGCAGGGAAGAAGCAGAAGAAGCAGCCAGCGTCAGCAGCCCAGGCTTCCCAGGACTTGGGGTTTTTATCCCTTTTTCTCTAGAATGGGATGTTCTCCTTTGGGCGTGGGACCACTTGATTGGCACCTGTGATTGACAAGAGGTACTGCACAGGTGCTAGTGACTGGTCAGATGTAGTTGGATATTTTGTGCCCATTTGCTTTTCCTGCAGGGGTAGGTAATTACAATACAATGGGGAGTTTTGGGTGGGGAGGGGATTTCCCCCAGGAGATCTGTGGGACATGCAGGAATGCAGAGACCCAATGCCTGCCTCTAACTGCCTGCCTACTTTTCCCCTTGAGACATGATCCCCATAAAATCTCTATGGGAAGCTGAGGGACAGGAGGTCTCTTCTTCTGTACCTGCTTCCTGCTGGGCAGGGGCATAGAGCTGTCCCTGCCTATTGGGGGTTAATGGAACTCTCACCCTAGCTGATCTCAGATGAGAGGAAGGGGTCTCAAGCTCCACCTGGAAAGCTGCGTTGGCTTCTTTGGTTGTGACTGGCAACCCTGTATCCCCAAGGCTCCTGAATGAGGACAAAAATATAAATCTGTTAGTGAAACTTGTGGCTATTCAGTCCATCACTCAGGTGGCATCAGTTGTCTGGACACAGAATGTGTTTGACATTTAGCTTACTGGCCTGGGGGATATTAGGAAGTCACAGGCTTTCAAATAGTTATCTGAAGCAGGGGTAGGAGACTTCTATTGTTTAGGATTCAGAAACTGATTTACAAAGCAATTAAGAAGCAAGGGGGATCTTCAGTCCAAGATTCACAAACTGGTTAGAAGAGCAATCAAAGCCCAAGAGCTAAGAAACTAAAGAAGTAGGGAGCAGACTTAACATTTTTATACTTAACATTTCTATAGGAAAGAAAACTTTAAACTTTTTCAGTGGTGGGGGTCGGTGCTGCTCAGTTGGCCTATAACACTCCCTTATCTGCAGTTTCACTTTCCACAGTTTCAGTTAGCTGCAGTCAACCATGGTCTGAAAATAGTCAGTTTCCCCAACTACCAACATCGTCATGGCTTGATGATCCAGGATCACCGAAGCAGACGGTCCTCCTTCTGACTTATTGTCATCATGTCACTAACACTATTGTTGTCGGAGAATGGGCCTTTCTCGGCGCAGAGTCCAGGTCCTTGGCAACTCGAGCAAAGAATTGAACGAGATACCAGAGTAAAGTAGTAAAATAAGTAGTTTATTAGAAAAGACAGTACATCCAGACTAGAGGATGGCCTAAGGGCCCATTACCAAAGAGTAGAGGGGGCATATGCAAAGGTGAGGCTAAAGGGAAGAAGTAGCAGCAGAAGTAGCAGTAGCAGCCGCGCGCTTCCCTCCCAGGACTTGGGGTTTTTATCCTTTTTCTCCAGGATGGGCTGTTCTTCCTGGGCGTAGGACCACTTGATTGGCCCCTATGATTAACAAGAGGTACTGTGTAGGTGTGAGTGACTGGTCTGATCTAGTTGGATATTTTGCACCCATTTGCTCTTCCCGCAGGGGTAGGTAATTACAATACAAAGAGGAGTTTTGGGTGGAGAGGGGATGTCCCCAGGTGGTCACACTGTGGGACGTGCAGGAATGCAGAGACCCAATGCCTGCCTCTAACTACCTGCCTAGGTTTTCCTTGAGAGACGTGATCCCCATAAAATCTCTATGGGAAGCTGAGGGACAGGAGGTCTCTTCTTCTGTATCTGCTTCCTGCTGGGCAGGGGCGTAGAGCTGTCCCTGCCTATTGGGGTTCACGGAACTCTCACCCTAGCTGATCTCAGATGAGAGGAAGGGGTCTCAAGCTCCACCTGGAAGACCGTGTTGGCTTCTTTGCTTGTTGGGGTATCCCCTGTATCCTCAAGGCTCCTGAATGAGGACAAAAATATAAATCTGTTAGTTCTTATGAAACTTGTGGCTATTCAGTCCATCACTCAAGTGGTGTCAGTTGTCCGGACACAGAATGGGTTTGACATTTAGCTTCCTTGCCTGGGGGATATTAGGAAGTCTCAGGCTTTCAAATAGTTATCTGAAGCAGGGCTAGGAGATTTCTATTGTTTCAGATTCAGGAACTAATTTACAAAGCAATTAAGAAGCAAGGGGGATCTTCCCTCAGAAAAGCAATCAAGGCCCAAGAGCCAAGAAACTAAAGAACTAGGGAGGAGACCTAACACTTTTATACTTAACATTTCTATAGAAAAGAAAACATTAAAGTTTTTCAGTGGTGGGGGTTGGTGCTGCTCAGTTGGCCGGTAACACTATGACACCATGTGTATGTTCTAAACCTCACTTCATTGCATCCTGTGGGCACTGTCAGCTCACATTGTCACAGAAAAGGGTGAGTTCAGTACAATAAGAGAGAAATACCACATTCGCATAACCTTTGTTACAGTATATTGTTATAATTGTTCCATTTTATTATTAATTATTGTTGTTAACCTCTTACTGTGCCTAATTTATAACTTAAACTTTACCATGGGTATGTACGTATGGGAAAAAATATAGTATGTATAGGGTCCGATATTATATAAACTATATTCAGGCATCCACTGGGGGTCTTGGAACTTATCCCCTGTGGATAAGGGGGAACTGCCATATTCCATCATATGGCTATAGCACAATTTGTTATCCATTCACCGAGGATGAATATTTATGTTTAAACATATAAATACTTTTGTGTTCAAAATAATTTTTCCTGATGTGGAAAATAATACATGTTTGTAAAGAATTTTAGCATTACAGAAAGTGAACCTCTTTCTAATCCCAGGCCCCAGAAGGAATCATTGTGAAACATTTGGCATATAATCTTCTAGAACTTTCTTGGTCTACTATTGGGACTTTGGAGAAAATCAATGGCATCTCTTAATTTCCCTGTTGAGTTTGAAACCAGTCAAATCAGCTTCATGACTGATAAAAGCAGGATTGGAGCATGTGGCTTCACTATGAGCCCCAGTGGTCTTTCTGATGATATCACACCCCTGAATTGCCAGGTCTACTCATGAATGGCACAGTTGGTCAACTACAGGCTCTTTTGGATGATCACTGCCAGGCCCCTGCCTGATCAAAATACCCTCTCCCTGGGGTCCAGCAGACTCCCAAAGGGAGAGAAAAATGGTGTGAACCAAAGAAGCTCAGTTCATTTTTCCAAATCCACTAGTTAGATAAATTATGTGGGTGAGTATGTGCAAAGAGGTCAGGACCGTCACTTCAGATGAGTTCAAACCTACTCGGACACAGAAAGCCAGAGGCATGGAGTTTCCTCCTTAACTCAGACTAAAAAAGAGTGCATATTTGTTTCATGTGGGTTTCAGCCTACTGAGAGTGATGCTAACAGCTAGGACTGCCTAGGACACTCACCTGGGCCCCTACGACTTGTGGTGAGACCCGCAGACATTGCCCTGACCAAGGCCAATGTGCCTTCTCCAGCCCTTGCAGTTCTTGTGCAATAACCAGCAGGGAACTTCATAAAGACAAAGTTTATTACTCACAGACCCTGGAGGGTACAAAGTATGCCGAGAACCACACAGTTCACTCTTTATTGATGAATTTAAAACCTAAAAGCAGGAATTAAGGCCTTAGAAGGGAAAAGCAGGGTCACTCAGGCGGCAGTTATTTAGGTTACCCAGGGCTTTCTAAAAGGGAAACAGTGGGTGGACTGCCTGGTTTCTATCTGGTTCTTTAGCTAGTAACTGTCATGAAGTTGGCAATGTTTATTAGAGATGGATGTCTTTGAAATGAATGCCTCAGCAATCAAAAGCTTAATGTCAGGCATGTATACTGCACTTCCTTACACACAAGACATTCTCTGAGCTTTGCTAACTCCTCCCTGCAAAAGAAACGTTTTTCTGCCTACCTTTTAGATGCTTGCAGAATTTTTTTCCCTCCCCCATGGTCATTGGTTACATATTGCTTTCATGCTACAATGGGATAATTGACTCTTTGAGGGAGGGCGCAGTTCACAGTGGCCCAAGCAAGGATTGAACCAGCAACCTTGGTGTTATTAGCACCATGCTCTAACCAACTGAGCTAACTGGCCACCCTGATGCTTGCAGGATCTTATGGTCAGAATGTTCTTATTGCAATAGACCTTTTCTCCCTCTTGCAATAATCTCTTTGAATGAAGTCTCTCTTTACCGATGTGCAGATATATTTTATATTTGACAGTGGGAAACAGACAAAAAAATCCTTGGAGTCATTCTTGATTCTTCACCCCCAAACTACACATCAAGTCCATCAGCAGATACCCATAGGCTCTGCCTTAATACCCAAGTCCCACTCCACTCCTTCCATCCTCACCTGACACCCACATCCAGCTATCTCCATCTTTCTAACTGTCCTCCCTGAATCTATCTTTGCCTCCCTAGAGTCACACAAAATACCAAGAGATCTTTTTAAAATATACATCAGATAATGTTGTTCCTGTAGCTCAAACACTTCATGGGCTCCCCATTGTACTCAGAGTCAAACCCAAAATTCTTACAGTTGCCCAGGTGACCATGTATAATCTGACTCTGACTTCACTTCTCTGACTTCACTTCCTTCTAGTCTCTATTCTGCCCAATTCACTTCAAACTTTTCAGACACTGGGTTTCTGCAGTTTGATAAAAGAGGGCAAACACTCTCCTGCCTCATGGCCTTTGCACTTGGTGTTCACACTTTCCCCAGAAATCCAAACATTCTCAAATTTCTTCAGCCTGATTGCTCGGGGGGAGGTGTGAGAAATTCTGTGTCCAGATGACTCTGGGCCTTAGTTCTCTCATTTGTCAAAGTGTCACTCCTCTGCTGCCATCTCCCCACACCCTACCATGTCTCCCTCCAGCCCAATCACTAGGCAGATGTTATAACCCAAAGGTATAGTGGGACGGGAAAACTTTTTTTTTTTTAATAGGAATTTTCCAATAGGGTTGGAGGTTTTATGATTGGGTTCAAGAACAGCGGCTTGGAAGACTGTAATACCTGTGATCTCCAGCAGATGGCAGCATGTCACTGGATTTGCTGTAAATTATTGTGTCCTCATAACACAGAAATTGAGAAATTCCCCAAATTTGTATACATCTTTACCTTTCAGAAGGGGGAAAGTGAAAGGAACGTATATTTGTTGGGCACCTGTTATATCAGCTGGATGCTCTGATTTACATTTGTGATTTAAGTCAGGGCATCCATGTCCCTCATCTCTCATAATAATAATAAATTTTGGGAAATGAAACAAAAAATTAAATGTATGTATATACTGGGGGTGCCAAAAACATGTATGCAACTAGACACTTTGGTCCACGTTGCTCAAGCAGTAGTCTGCTATAATCAGAAGTGTCTGGACGCTGATAGTAACCACTTTGAGCACCTCTTGTAATTCCAGAAATCAAACGTGACTTGTATTCATCTTTTGTTATCGGTATATATTGAGTATTACAATTTTAATAGTTTTCCTTTCTTAAAATGCGTATTCATTTTTTGGGCACCCTCTGTGTATATAGTGTCAAGGAGTTAACCTAACAAAAATACAACCCACTGAAGAAGAAAATTAAAATTTGTCCTCAAGGACCTAAAGAAGGAATGGGATGAACTGGAGGTGTGATCCACTTTGTGGACTGGCAGATATCTTTGTAAGCCTGGTGTTCTTCCATAGAGGGTCTCCTGACTATAGAGAAATAAGAGCAAAAAAAAGTTTTCATTCGGCAGGAATCCTGAGAGCAGGCCAAATAGAAGCGAGACCTGCCTAAGCCCCGCCCTCACATCTGGCCTCCAGCTCGGCCCTCTGACCTTGGAGCCCGCCTTAGACCCGCCCACCGAGTCTGTTAGCTACTTTAAGCCTCACCTTCTTGGACAGGTGTACAACCCAGGCCATGCCCTCCAGGTACTATTCCCTGCCGTATCCTACTCGCTCCAGATTGGACAGATTTCAGGACACAGCGGACCCCTCTAGTTTCTCCAGGCCCCTCCCTTTTCCTCCCTGTGCCTCCCCCAAGCTCTGGGCACCTCTCTGCCTGCTCACAAAACGAAGTGGAAGTGTACATCTGCTTGATGGCAGTCAAAGGCGGTATCACCTCAGTGGGCACCCTTCCACTGGCCAGCTCAGGTATACACAATGATATACATCAATGTCACAATGTTGAATGAAAGAAACTAAATTTTTTTTTTTTTTTTTTGAAGGCAGTGTCACTGGCCCTCACATGCGGGACCGAACTGGGGCCGCTGGAAACTAAATTTTAAAAAACCCTGTATAATTCCATTTCTATAACTCAAAAAAAGGCAAAATTAAGTTGTGGTATTAGGAATGAATACTTAGGCAGTAAAAGTGTAAAGACAGACAAGGAAGTAATTACATAAAAGCCAGGATATTGCTCCTTTTTAGGGGGGAGCCAGGCTTGTGATTGAGAAGGGACACGAGATTTCTAAGGTAATGGGAAAGTATTCATGGCACTGTAAATTTGTTTTGTCCTTTTTTTGTGTTCTATTTATTTTTTACAAAGGCTTTAAAAAAAATGATTGAATGAATCTCCATAGAATAAAATTTGGAAACGTACTAGAACTATTCCAGTGTAGCACTGATATGTCATGTTTTCTTGTAGATTTGTTCTACCATCTGTCTTCCTCCCCAACTGAAATAAAACTTCTGTTCTGAAGGCAAAACTCAAATATTTGTTGAATGAATGAATGAATGAATGGAAAAGCATTACTAGGGGAAACGGTGGTAACCACATAAAAGCATTTTTTCAGCCTCTCGCTTCCTGGCGGGTCAGGTGCAGTCGCAAGGCGCCGCCCAACCGACCCGGAACCCTTCTGGTCACTCTGTCAGCCGTCTTCCCACCTGGTTCTGCCTCCCAAGGCCCTAGTGGAGCCTATTAGCCGGAGGCCCAAAAGCATCCCCGCGGAAGAAACTATAGGACTTCTCAGCCTGAGGCTGGAGGACGCAGCTGCCACCTCTCCCGCCACCTCAGGCGCTCTCAGGCCTGTCCGGGAGCCTTTTGCTGTTCCACACCCCCAGTCTGCAAGTGGAGTGCGCAGGCCCAGAGTGGCGGCCCTCAACCCAGTAATGGTACTACGGGTTTCCCCCTTGTCTGCCTCTGGCTGGGAGAAGCAGCTTCAGGTGTGGCTCCGCTTCTCGCTTCTCTGGAGCAGGAGGCCTCCGAGTAGGGGCCTCCGAGGCGGGGAGGGGGGAGACTAGACTGGGGGTGTGGGGGTAGGGAGTCTGGGCTGGGGCGGGGCGCGTCGCAAGGCAGGAGAGGAGCTGGCAGTTGACCCAACTGGGTCTCTGGGTCATTTGTCCTCGTGACCCGTGGATTTCGTGTTTTGAGGGGGAAAACGCATAGGTGAAATTTACATCAAGGAGTTCCCTGTCTGCCCTCCTTTTTCTAGAGAAGTTTACCTGTGGCTTTTGCTTTGGTGAGCCTTGTTGGGGTGAGGAGGTCGTAGACCTTATTTATGCTTGACAAATTATTTGAGAAAATACTGTTGTACCCAGCAAGTAAATACAAACTGAAACAAAGTTATTTTTGAGTTTATTTGTGGCCGGCGACTGTGAGTGGGCTCATGCCCTGAATAAACTCACAGCCCGAAACAAAAGGAGAGAGGTTTTTATAGACAGAGCAAAATAAGTTACAGTTTACAGATGATTTCTATAAATCTCAGACAGTTTTGACAGTACCAATTGTATCAAGTAAGTTACAAAAAGCTACACAATAGACAGCAGTTAATTATATTGACAGTACTAAATGTAGTAAGCAAGTGTGATATCACTGAAATGTAGCAAGCAAGGAAATTCACAGGGACCATAAATAAGCAACAATTAATTGGTGGAAAACAGTCTGACCTTGTGTTGCCAGCCTGACAAGGCACAGCTGGCCTATTGTCTTTTTAGATAAAAGGTAGTTAAAACTTGTGGGAGAATGCAGCAAGAAGTCTATTCTTGGTCAGTCTAAGGGGAACTTTAACAATTCCTTAATATAGAGAGACTGGGAGTGGGAGCTAGCAGATAAAGGTCCTGTTACTTTAATACTTTCTTAGGATTCTAGGGTGAGTGTAAATAAATAAGTTGTAATAAAGAAAATAAAGAAAGTAAAGAAAATAAAATGAAGTAGCATAAAAATAAGTGAAAATGAAAAAACAGCAGTGTGTGTCTCACCGCAGCTCCACCTATCCTCCAGGGGCCATGATCCCAGCAGTTTTAAATCAGGGATTTTTCTAATACTGATATTATTAAAATGGATATTGGTAGTATTGTTATACCCAGCACAAAAATACAAACTAAGCAGTTGTTTGGAGGTTTTTTTATTTGTGGCCGGCGACTGTGAGCGGGCTCATGCCCTGAACAAACTCACAGCCCTGAACTAAAGAAAAGAGGGGTTTTTATAGACAAAAATCACAAGTAAAGCAAGATTACAGTTTACAGGTGGTTTTCATAAATCTTAGACAGTTGTGATAGTACCTATGATATCAAGTAAGTTACAAAAAGCTATACAATATCAGTACTAAATAATCAAGTGTGATAGTATCAAAATGTAACAAATAAGGAAATTCACAGAGGCCATAAATAAGTAACAATTAATTGGTGGAAAACAGTCTGGCCTTGTGTTTATCCAGACAAGAGACAGAGCTGGTGTATGTTACATAGGCAGTTTGGCCTTATATTTAGATAAGACGTAGTTAAAACCTGTGGAGTTTAGCAAGTAGTTAGGGGAGTCTAATTCTTTGATCTATCTAAGGGAAGTTTTAACAATCTTTTATTACAGAGAGACGGGGTGGGGGCTAGTAGCTAAGGGTTCTGTTACTTCAGTATAGGCTTGTAGCTAAAGCCTAATAGAAATCTAAGGTATAAGTGAAATACATGAAATTGTATGTATTAAAACATAGACATTACAGGTCTAAAGTCCGTGTGACCTACACGTCAAAAGGCCAAAACTCGGGCTGGCCGAGTGGCACGGTGGTTAAGCGCTGGCTTGGGAAGCCAGCGGCCCCAGTTTGGTCCCACATATGAGGGTCAGTGACACTGCCCTCAAGAAAAAACAAACCCAAAATGTAAAGAACAGAATATATAGTTTGATCTCACTGAATATATATGTGTGTGTATATATGTGTATATATATATATATATATATATACACACATATACCCAATAAAATACATATACAATTTATTATGTGTTTTGCTGTATACATAAAGGCCTGTATAAAAACTAAGTTGTATGGGCCGGCCAAGTGGAGCGGTGGTTAAGAGCTGGCTTGGGAAGCCAGCGGCCCCGGTTCTTGTCACACATATGAGGGCCAGTGACACTGCCCTCAAAAAAAAAAAAAAAAAGGCCAAAACTCAAAACTTCAGAGTAAGGAAAGGTTTATTGTTGGAGAAGGTGCCAATGGAAAAGATGGAAGACTTAATTTTCAAATCCACCTTAAGCAAGTACAGAGTTCAGGTTTCTTTTATGCCAGGGAAGGGGAAATGGTAGGGGCTGTTTTTGTAAAAACTGGAGCCACAGACAGAATTCCTCTAATTATTAGCATGTCTAAAGCAGGAGCTCTTAGCCTGAAGGCCATAGGAACATCTGGGCCATGAACAAGATGGAGTCAGAGAAACCCAGCATTTCACTCCCTTACAAAAGAAATTCTAGGAAAAGGGAGGAAGCAGCTTTCCTAATATTAGCATGTCAACAAAAATAACATCCAGCCTAAGGGAAAGCTTATAAGAGTTTATTTGAGCCAAACTGACAACAATTGCTGGGAAGCAAAGTCTCCACGGATTGAGAAAATGCTCCACAAAATGGCCATTTTGTAACTTATTTTATACATTAGAATCAAAGGAGGAGAGTTACATGAAATTCATTGGTTGTAGATTAAAGGGGTGGGAGAAAGCAAAGCGGGGAGATCTCTGGGATTGGATAAAAAGTAAAATGGAGAGACACACTTCTTTTACATTGGTGGGTACAGGATAGTTAATAGCATTTTACAGCACATAAAGATAATATTTGGGGAACAAGATAACAATGAGGGATTTTTTAGTTTCCTGCTCTGGTACCATGGGTTGTGCCCCCTGAGGGGTCTGGAAAAAGAGGTTACTCTGATATTTCCAAGGGTATGTTATCTTAGATGCAAAAACAGATAGGCTCACTTAAGGTAAAGATCGACCTTTGTCAAGGAAGCTACAGACCAAGGATGTGACTTCCCACTATGGCCCACCTTAGTTAGGAAATTTTATGTTCACACCATCCTATGTGGTTATTTTCAGTCTCCTGAGCTTGTCAGGTTTAATATGCGGTTCTTTTTCCATCCACAAGCAGAAAATTGATTATACTAACCTTAAAAGAGATGTATTTTGACCAAGTAGGTTTTTTTAGTGAGGTTAAAAACTCAGGGGTGAGAAATTGGAGGAAAAATAATTTTGGAGGAAATTTGGCAACATGGGCTGTCACGTCCTGCGTGGCAAGGGCAAATGGGACTCGAGAGGGGCGACGCAGATTGAATTAAGAACAAGAGACAAAAGATAAGAGCAAGACCAAGGGACTCAGCCAAAGAAGACTGAGCCCTGAATCGGGTCAACGCATGGTTTTTATTGAAAATTTTCAAGGAAGTAAAACTGCTGTAAATTAGTAACCTATCCCATTGTATTCCAACAAATGCTATGCCTTCATACATCACTACACAGCCCCAGGACACTGAGTTACTGTGTCCTCCCAGGGGAGATAACTGATATCATTCCATCAGATCCCAGTCATACTGAGACACCCTCTGAGAGAGCTTTACCGATATCATTCCACCGGGCCTCGGTCATACCGAGACACTCTCTCAAGATTAATAGGGTCAGGGGCTAATGCAGAGGGGGTGGTCTTGGAATCGGCTGTAAGGCAATATTTCCCCCTTTCTGTTGTTGTAGAAGGAGAAACACGGATTTTGCAGTTTCTTCATCTATGGCCCGCCGGAGGGTTTGTTGGCCACACCGGAGGACTAAACAAAACAGAAACAAAATAATGATTAGAAATGCAAAGGCACCAGCAAAACCTCCACCGAGGTTTTTTATCCAATTGAGTGGATTTAGAGTAGATAATCCTTCCGCAGCTGCGGATAGGGCATCCTCTCCAGGGAGGAGCTGAATATTAGCAGATGACATTTGGTCTACTTCTTGCTGTAATTGCTGGATATCCACAGAGAGGTTGGGCATATGACCCAAAAGATGAGCTCGTACCTCAGACCACGGGGTACGTGTCTGATTATAAGAAAAAGGAGTTATACAATAGGTGGAGATATTCCAATCACATTTTAAAGTAATAATAGTCCGGAGACTTTCTAATTGGTTTCCCAAATAAACCACAGTAGTTTCCAAATCGGCTAAACGAACACTAATTTCTTGATCAATTTTCAATTGTTGGTTCCAAGTTTTACTAGCATTTTCATGCCATTGTTGTACAAATTGAGTAGTTTGAACTGTCTGATGGAGAGCTATTCCAGAGACAGCAGCAGTGGTTGTGATTGCTATAATTCCTAAAATTGTTGCTATTAAAAGGCCAATAAATCTTTTAGTTCGGTGTAAAATTTTATGAAGAATTTGAAGAATAATATGAATTGTCAGAGAGGCTTCCCAAACCCTAGAGGTTTGAACAGGAATCCACAATCCTTTTCTATGTCGTAAAATCATAATTTGATCTTGGGGATAGCTAAGGATTGAGGAATTAAGACAGGTAAATAAGTGACATAGAGGACATTCGACCAATTTCAAATTTTGATTAATGGTAAATTTTCCTATTAAAAACACAAATGGATTTTTAAGACAAACCTGTAAATAAATTTGTCCAGTTTTTTCATATCGAAAGGTATAACTATTATCATTATTTTGAGTAAGGTTTCCTTTCCATAATTTATTAGGTCCAATGCTTAAAGCAATTTTCCATAGAGTCCTTTGAAACGGACCTCTAATAGGTCTAATCATCCTTAATTGAGGTGGGGCTAAGACTCTTTCCTTCCAAAAAATAGAAATATTAAAAGGAGACTTAACAATTTTGGGTAAATTATTTCCAATAATTTGATCTTTTAATTGTCGTGGTTCTGAGCATTCTTTAATATTACAGACTTGAAGAGCAGGACCAAAGGGTCCCCAATCAATAATTGTTTCCAAGGTATTATTTATGATTATTCTATCTAATGTTCTATGACATTCTTCCCAATGAATTCTTGATTGATTTTTATTCCAATGATTAATAAGAGGGCAAGTAGGAATTGGAGGTGGGAAGCTATGAGTGCTAAATTGCTGAGTAACAAATCCTTTACTAGAAATCATAAATAAATCTTTAAAGGTATTATTTTCTTTTCCACTTGGAATAGCCCAAATTTGCTCTGAAAGAGAGAGACATGGTGGAACAGAGCCAATACATATAGGAGTATGCAAATATCCAAGGGCTGAATGATTAAATAAAGTAAAGAGTCTCCCTTCCTCCTCAGGAAACTCAGGTCCTCAGGGATCATCAGGCCCAGGGAACCATGAACTATCATTAAGATAAATGAAAGGAGGATCATCATTCCAGGTGACAGGTGTTAACAATGGAGGATTCAGAATGTATGTCCAGTAAGTAAAATTATCAGCAACAGCTCACAGAGGAAAGCAACTTACAATAGAAAGAACAGCCATCATAGATAACAACAGGTTGACCTCCGTCTTAGGCAGCCTTTCCTCCTGGAGGCGATGTTCTGCTACTTGTGTCAGTTTTTTCATTTGTGCCCAGGTAGGAAGAAGAGCACTTGTAGTGTTTCGCGTAACAGCTGGAACAGCAGGAGTGGGAAGGACAGCCGTTCTCACGCGACTAGATTGTAAGGATAATTTAGACATCTCCATTGCAGGAGTTGTCGGCAGATGGGTAATTGATACGCATATTTCTTCTTCCTCGTCCGGAGTAGCCTTCAGTATAAACTCACTGGGAGGCATTTCATACCTTGCAACCTTAGGCCAAACTGGCTTCTTGACGACCTTCTTGGGTGAGTCGTTCATAATAAGGTTTAATACACCGGCTAGGCACCCACGAAGGACGTTCTTCTTTGCCTGGAGAAATACAAGCAAAACCTCGTCCCCATGTCAACAGAGTCCCTAAATTCCACTGGTTAGTCTGAATGTCTTTCCACCATATGGGGATTGGCGGCATTTTCTTTGAACTGGTATTAAAATGTCTTTCTGCTGCAGTTCGTCCAAAATGTGGATCAGAGCCAGAGGAGTTCAAAAAATTTAAAGTAAACATGGCTTTTGCTAATTGCACCTGAGGTGGTTCCTTTACGTCTCCCCTTTTCTGTTTTTGCAATTGTTTCTTTAAGGTTGAATTAGCACGTTCAACAATGGCCTGGCCTTGAGGGTTGTAAGGAATGCCAGTATTATGGGTAATTTGCCAGGTTGCACAAAAGTTGGCAAACTTAGCGCTAGTATAAGCTGGTCCATTGTCCGTTTTAACTTTTCTTGGAAGGCTCATAATAGAAAAACAAATCAAGAGATGATGACAGGAATGAGCTGCAGTTTCACCAGTTTGAGCAGTGGCTACTAAAAACCCTGAGGCAGTATCAACAGAAACATGTACAAATGATAATTTTCCAAAAGAAGAGATGTGAGTCACATCCATCTGCCACAGATCATTAGGAGCTGAGCCCCGAGGGTTTGTTCCCTCCGGACATTCTTGTGGAGCATTAAGAATTTGGCAGGGGCCGGCCGAGTGGCGCATTGGTTGAGCGCTGGTTTTGGGATGCCAGCAGCCCCGGTTCGGGTCCCACGTGAGGGCCAGTGACACTGCCCTCTACAGCTAACAACGGCTCTACCTGGAGCTGGGCTGTGCGAGCCCCGGTGATGGTGTGGGCTGCAGCCCCTGCTGCGGTGGGCTGCCATGGGCTACAGTGAGTGGCCCGCAGCCAGCGTGAGCGGCTGGCAGCCAAGCGTGAGCTGCCGATAGCCGCGGTGAGCGACATCCAGAGGCCGGCAACCGATCTGCCTCATCCGGGAAGAGCGCAATGACGATACCAACAGTGAAGCAACATCCTCCACAACTAAACTGAAGAACAAAAGGACAGCAACTTGTCTGTTCCCCTTCCCCGATTCCCCAGCGCTGTTCCCCTCCGCCAATTCCCCAATAAAATCTTTAAAAAAATATATAAAAAAAAAGAATTTGGCAGGTAGGACAAGTTTGAACTATATACCTAGCTTGTTTATGAGTAATGGGAAATTTGGATCGTAAACCTCCAACGTTGATATGGGTTAAAGAGTGAAAGTGGGTTGCCTCATCAATCTGAGCATTTCCCACTAGAGAGTCTGCAATAGCATTTCCACGCGTCAATGGACCTGGGAGAGTCGTATGAGCTCGAATATGAGTAATAAAAAATGGGTGTTGACGATTTCTTACAACCTGCTGAAGTTGATGAAACAAAATCTGAAGAGACTGATTGGAATTGAATGAGAGAGATGCTGTCTCAATGTTTTGAGCTGTGTGAACAACATAAGCCGAATCAGAAACAATATTTAGAGGTTCAGAATAGGTCTGCAAAGCAGTTAAAACAGCCACAAGTTCAGCCTTTTGTGCCAAATTACAGTTAGTGTGAACAAGTTGACATTCTTTTTCACTAATGATGGCAGCTTTTCCATTATTAGATCCATCAGTAAAGACAGTAATTCCTTGGGGAATTGGCTCCTGTCGGAGTTTTTTTGGCAAAATCCAATTAGTCTTTTGCAAAAATTGAAATAATTTATTTTTTGGGTAATGATTATCAATGATTCCATAAAAATTTCCTTTTGCAATTTGCCAAGATTCATTATGAATGTTTAGATGACAAATTTGCTGTTTCTTAAAAGGAACTACAATTTGATTAGGTTCCTGCCCACTAAGGTGTAAGACTCGAGTGCGGGCTTTGGATATTAATTCAGAGATTAATTCTACATAAGTTGGAAGTGTTTTGGCAAAATTACTAGGTAAAAAAAGCCATTCAACCAGTTTTTCTTGTTGAATCACAACCGCTGTTGGAGAGTGCGGTGTAGAGAAAACTAGAACCTGTAAAGGTTGATCAGGATCTGTTCGTTGAATCTGAGCTTTTTGTATCTTTTGTTCTACTAATTCTAGTTCCTTAATTGCCTGTGGAGTCAGTTTACGAGGGCTGTTGAATTGTGATGGTCCTTGAAAGAGGCTAAACAGATTGCTAAGAGCATAAGTAGGAATGCCCAAAGTAGGACGTAGCCAATTAATATCCCCTAATAATTTCTGTAAATCATTTAAAGTAGAAATCTGATCTTTTCTAATCTGAACATTTTGTGGTCTAATAGTCTGTCGATCAACTATTCGACAGATCAAGGTCTGTCGATCAAATACCTTGTTCCTAGGTATTTAACTGGAGTGGTTGCTTGAATTTTATCGGGGGCTATACATAGCCCTGCCTTGTCCAGGTGAAGTTTAAGTGATTCAAAGCAAGCTGCTAGTTGTTTCATAGATGATGCAGCACAGAGAATATCATCCATATAATGAATGATGTAACAATCAGGAAATTCAGTTCTTACTGGCGTAAGAGCTCGAGCTACATAAAACTGACAAATTGTTGGGCTGTTAAGCATTCCCTGTGGTAGTACTTTCCATTGATATCTTTGAATTGGCTCTTTATTGTTAATAGATGGAATGGAAAATGAAAATCGAGGACAATCATGAGGATGTAACGGGATCATATAAAAACAATCCTGTAAATCAACAACTATAAGAGGCCAATCTTTAGGAATCATAGATGGTTGTGGAAGCCCTGGTTGAAGGGCACCCATAGGTTCAATAACAGCATTAACAGCTCTAAGATCAGTTAGCATTCTCCATTTGCCTGATTTTTTCTTAATGACAAAAATTGGAGAATTCCAAGGGCTAGTAGATGGTTCTATATGGTCTTGCTCTAATTGGATCTGTACTAATTTTGTTAAAGCCTCTAATTTTTCTTGAGGAAGGGGCCACTGTTCAATCCATATTGGGGTGTCATTTTTCCATTTAAGAGGCATAGGAGCGCGTAGCTCTTCAACAGTGGCCCCTACATAAAAGGGTTATTTTGATTGGTCTAATAACCTAGTCCTTGTTTTCCCTGCTGAGATGAGAGTTGAAGAGGTTGAGTTATGCCTTGTTTAAATTTTCCTAATCCTTTTCCTGGTTGAAATCCCATTCGACTCATGATTTTTTGACTTTGTGGACTATATTGATTTGAAGGGATCCAGACTTCTGCATCCCATTGAGTCAGCAAATCTCTACCCCATAAATTAATAGGAATGTCTGCAACATAAGGTTGCAAAAATCCTTGTTGTCCTTCTGGTCCTGTGCATGGAAGAATCTGAATACTTTGACGCAAGCCTGAGGCTCTTCCTATTCCTACTATACTAATATCTGGATCCTGTAATTCCCAATTCTTTGGCCATTGTTGAGAACTGATAATTGAAACATCAGCTCCTGTATCTATAAGACCTTTAAACTTCATCCCTTGAATTTCAATTTGGCAAACAGGTCGAATATCTGAAATTTCTTCTACTAAAAAGATACCTGCTTCTCCTGTACTCCCAAAACTACCAATTCCTCTTTTTTGGATTCCTTTATATTTTGGAGGAACATACGGAAGTAAAAGTAATTGTGCAATCCTTTCTCCCTTTTTAGCTGACCAAGGAACTGTTGAAGATATTATAATTTGAATTTCCCCCTCATAATCCGAATCAATAATTCCTGTATGAACTGTTACTCCTTTTGAAGTCAAGTTAGATCTACCAAGGAGAAGTCCAACAGTATTTGGTGGAATTGGCCCCAAAATTCCTGTAGGTACACGGAGAGGTGTTTCTCCTGGAAGTAATAAAATATCTTGAGTGGTGCAGACGTCTACTGCTGCACTCCCTTCTGTTGCTGAACCTAATTGCTGTACTGAGAGTTTGGGGGAGGTACGGCCTGATAATTCTGAGGAGTGGCTGATGTCAGATATGCCCCTGTTGTTGTCGGGGCCTGGGGCTGGCCCCGCTTCCCGTTTCCCTGAAGGGGAGTTCCGTCCTTATGAAAAAATGATCTACATTCTGATGCCCAGTGTCTCCCTTTCTGACATCGGGGACATATTCCTGGTGGTTTTGATTCTGCAGGAGCAGAGTCATTGGGCATATTGGAGACATTTTTATTTTTCTTTCTGCATTCCTTTTTTGTATGTCCAGGCTTTCCACAATTAAAGCAAGTGCCAGGAAACTTATTTTTTCCTCTTTTCATTCCTGTAATTGCTTGAGCTAACATTGTAGCTTTGTATTGCTCAGTTCCTACTCCTTGACATAAGCGAAGATACCCCATTGCATCCGTCTTTCCTTTTTGAGTTCCTATTGGCTTTTTACAGTGCTCATTAGTGTTGTCATAAGCTATGATTTGCAAAATTATATCAGCTGCTTGAGCATTGGACACCTGTTTTTTAATAGTATCCTGTAAACGAGCTATGAATTCTGAATAAGGCTCCTGAGGTCCTTGAAATATATTTTGAAAGGAAGTTGGAACTTTTCCTTCCATTTCTATTTTTTCCCAAGCCATCAAACAAATTCTTTTGAGCTGATCTTGTGCCTGACGGTTCATCATAATCTGATTTTCAGTATTTATCCACTCTCCATCACCTAATAATTGATCTTTATTAATATTTATTTCACCAGCTTGATTTTGCCTGCTTTGAATTTCTGCACCATCAATCCACCAAGATTTAAATTGCAGAAATTGAGCTGGAGAAAGACAGGCTTTAGCTAAAGCATTCCAGGTTGTTGGAATCATTTTGTTTCCGTCAGCAAAACCTCGGATTAATCCCATGGTATAGGGAGAAGTCGGACCAAATTGAGTAACTGCCTGTTTGAGTTCCTTAAGGATTTTAAAAGGAAAAGGTTGGTGTTCTAATACCTGCAAACCACTGGGGTGTTCATCATTGGGTGCAATACGCTCCCGAATTATGACTGGAAAATTTAAAGCATCCAAATCTCCTTCTAACCTTGCCTGTTGAATTCCTTTTTCTACAGCTGACAATGATGAATGTGGACCTCGGGCATAAGGTGGAGGTGCTGATATAACAGGAGAAACTGGTTGTTTTAGTTTTGGTGGGTTTTTAGATAACCCCCAATCCTTCATTCTAGTTATTGGAGGAGGGGGCAAACTATCAGGTGTTAACAGATGGTCTTTTAAAGAAGGATATAATGCTTTTGGAATTATTGTAGGTGCTTCTACAGACTCCTCTTCTCTCTCCTCCTCCTCTGATAATACAATGAGACTTTTGCAATCCTGATTTTTATCTTCCTCTTCATCTTCCGTGTCAGTGTGTAAAGGTTCTAAAACTGACCGGACCTGTCTCCAAGTTTCCCAAATTGTAGTTGGTATCTCTTTTCCCTGACGTTTTTCTGAAAGATCTTTACCTACTACATCCCACTGATCTAAATCTACAGTTCCTAAATCTGGAAACCAAGTACAAGGGGTCTCAATAACCTTTAAAAGTTCCTCTAATTTCTTCTCTGAGACTTTTACCCCTCCCTTCTTAGAAAGCTGCTTAGGGAGGCAAATATACGGTCCATATCGACTCTCAGAATTTCCCATGTTAGTTTTTAAGAAAAGAAAATAGAACTTTCACTCAATTATTCACTCAGATGCTCGTCTGGCCGCGTCCCTCGCGGGACTAAGTCTGTCTTGGCTAAGGCGCTTCGATATAAACCCCCGAACTGGTGAACGAGTCAGTCGCCGTTATGCCTTATGACAGATTACGGAACCGCAGATTGGAGCCCATTCAAGTTCCGCGACTAAAAGTCTTGAAACTGTAATCAATCACTCACACATTCACACTCTTTCACACAAAGTTTGTTAGGTTATTCTCCGGATGCCCCAGACAATTCCTCAGGACTTTTCCCTACTTCTCACCAAGTAGAGTGCCGGCCCGTCCTGGGGTCTGCGCCGTGAAATTCACCAAGATTCAGAGTCTTCCGTCCCTTCTTCGAGATGCCCCACGTTCGGGCGCCAGTTGTCACGTCCTGCGTGGCAAGGGCAAATGGGACTCGAGAGAGGCGACGCAGATTGAATTAAGAACAAGAGACAAAAGATAAGAGCAAGACCAAGGGACTCAGCCAAAGAAGACTGAGCCCTGAATTGGGTCAACGCATGGTTTTTATTGAAAATTTTCAAGGAAGTAAAACTGCTGTAAATTAGTAACCTATCCCATTGTATTCCAACAAATGCTATGCCTTCATACATCACTACACAGCCCCAGGACACTGAGTTACTGTGTCCTCCCAGGGGAGATAACTGATATCATTCCATCAGGTCCCAGTCATACTGAGACACCCTCTGAGAGAGCTTTACCGATATCATTCCACCGGGCCTCGGTCATACCGAGACACTCTCTCAAGACTAATAGGGTCAGGGGCTAATGCAGAGGGGGTGGTCTTGGAATCGGCTGTAAGGCAACAATGGGCCACTTCTTTCTAAAAATATTTCTCACACCTTGCCCTTTTCTTAAGTTGCAGAAATAACACTGGTGGTTTATATTGTGAACAGGCATTTAAATTAATTCCTGTCTAATTTTTGTACTATATTTCCATTGGATGTGTGCACCTTCTTAATCTAGCTGTAAATGAACATTTTCCAGGGCACTCAGCAGAAACTCATTGGGTGATGGGTATGAGTCAGGACTGGGCCCCTGCATGGGCACAGGGATAATCAAAAAAAGCACCGCATTGTCCCCACAGAGTAGGCTGTTTAGATCAGAAACAGGTAGGAAACTGATGTGGGGCCTATGACCAACAGGAGCGCTTAATATAGACAGATGGGGAGACCTACTATAACTGGAGGCCAAAGGATGCTCAGCCAATAGACTGACAGGAGTGGGTCATTGAATAAACGAATAAGTGTTTATTATCAGAGTACCAGTGGCCTGAGAAGACAGTGGGTTCACACCTCCAAAAGCTGCCTTAACAGTCTCAGACCAGCTGGGGGTATTTAAGAGATCACCTTGTAGATGCTTGCTAATTACAAACTCTTAGCATTTTCCCAGGTTACTCCCCCACTGTTCCCGTACAGCTGATAGGTACCACAAGAGATTGATAGGTACCACAAGAGATACATAGACAGAGGACGTCATCATGAAAGGAGAACCGACCTCCAGGACGTCATGCAGCCTCTGGGAGAGTGCCCTGATTTTCCCTTAAGATAAGGAGCGGGAACCAGGACAGGGCATCCTGGAGGCATTCTGAGTACAAGGGGCCTAGCTGGGCCCTGTTTCACTACAAGAAGGAACTGATATTTGAGAACTGAAAGATAAGGAGGACTGAACTAGGCAGAGGCTTGTGGTGGGAGAAACTTCAAGTACAAGAATACCAGAAGTAGGAGAGAACCTGGTGTGTTGCAGGAACTGAGGAAAGAGAGGCCTGACCAAGGATGTAGGGAAGAGGGAGGCAGGAATGGATAGGACTTTGGGAAAGTTGGAATTCACTGGAGAGTTTGAAGCAGAATGTGATGTGATTCAAACTGTGATTTAGTGAGAACACTCTAGCTCCTGGATAGGGATGGACTTCAGGAAGCACTAGAGAAGGCATGGTGGCAAGAGAATAAGTCTTAGAACAGCATAATGATAGCTTAGACTTAGATGGTGGCTGTGGAATAGGAAAGAAGTTACCATCTGAAAGAGGTGTAGGAAGTGGCTTTGAGAGGATTGGGTCGCTCTTTCATTTTTTCAGTCATTTACTTACTACAGGATAAAGAGCATTTAATGAATGCTTGTGCTAGGGGTCCACGTACCAAACACACAAAAATAAAATATAGAGTACTTTTTTCATAATTTCAAGAATTACAAGTTCTCATCATTACAAGGGAGATGGGAGAAAAACAGATGGGTGGGGAGGGCTCTGAGGAAGTAACATTTGAATGTGAGACCTGAAAGACAGAAGAGGAGGGGGGTCTTCTCTGAGAGAAAGGGAAAATGGGGTGTGGGGGAAGTGCTCAGATTCTCACCACCAGATCTTTTGAACAATTCTTTGATTAGATCTGTGACAGAGCATCAGATCACCCTGTAAGGTTACTTTCTGTAGAACCCCTATTTTTGTTCCACAGTACTTGATAATTTAATTTTTCTCAGTTACACAAGTAATACATGGATATGGGTTTTTTTGTTAATATTCCAATAATTAGGAAAATTATAAAGTAAAAATGTCAGTTTCACTTCACATTACCCTGCCAAATGCACATAAAACACAATGTCTTATTTTTCTCCAGAGGCCTCCAGTATTACCAATGGCAGTGTGGCCTTGCAGTCATTTTTTTTTTTTTTAAAGATTTTTATTGGGGAATTGGGGGAGGGGAACAGCATTGGGGAACTGGGGAAGGGGAATAGACAGGTTGCTGTCCTTTTGTTCTTCAGTCTAGTTGTGGAGGACATCGCTTCACTGGCCCATGTTGGTATCATCATTGCACTCTTCTCAGGTGAGGCAGATCTGTCGCTGGCCTCTGGACAGCCACTCAGCAACTTTTGGCAGCTCACACCGGCTGCCGGCTGCTCACGCTGGCTGCTGGCCACTCACTGTAACCTGTGGCAGCCCACTGCCACAGGGGCTGCAGCTATGCCGTCTGGGGGACTCACAGCAGCCCAGCTCCAGGTGGAGCTGTTATTCACCATCTTAGCTATAGAGGGCAGTGTCACTGGCCCTCATATGTGGGATCCGACCCGTGGCTGATCTTAACCAAGCCAGCTCTTAACCAATGTGCCACTCGGCCGGCCCAGTCATTTGTTTTTTATTGTGGCAAAATAATTGCATAAAATATACTTTTTAACCTTTTCTGAGGGCACTTTTCAGTAGTATTATTATACCCAGCGAACCGACACAGTGTCTTTAATAAGTTTGGAATTTATTATTATTAGCTGGCGGCTGCGAGTGGGCTCATGCCCTAAACAGAACTCACAGCCCTAAACAAAAGAAGAGAGGGGTTTTTATAGACAGAAATCACAAGCAAAGCAAATTATAATTTACAGATGGTTTCCATAAATCTTAGACAGTTTTGACAGCACTAAATACAGCAAGCACGTTACAGAAATCATAAAATGAGCTGTTATTTTGTCGTAGAGATCATCTCAGCCCACTTTGAGTAAGTTTCCTCTCAGAGCTTAAGCTCTCCTTCCTCTCCTCCTCTCTTTTCTCTCTCACTTGCTTTTGCTGTCAGTGAAAGCTCTGTCCTGCTTACTGTTTCCAGAACATTGACACTTTTGTAAATGAAGTTTTATTGGAACATGGCCTTGCCTACTTGTTTGTCCATTTTTCCACTCTCCTCAAACTTTGCTTGCCTGATAGTGCTCTATATCAGACCACTAGCCCCCACCTCATTTTTTACAAAATCATTTCTTAGCAAGTCACCTGCCATTTCCACCCATCATTCCTGTCATTATGAAATCCTTCACATTGCTGAAATCCTTGAAGTCTGTCTTTAACTGCTGGTCTATTCTTCCCTATCACATTGACTTTTCATGTTTAGGATCAGTATCTGAAAGAAATCTACATGGGCCTATTTTTTTTTTAAAGATATTTTTTATTGGGGAATTGGGGGAGGGGAACAGTGTTGGGGAATTGGGGAGGGGACCAGCCAAGTTGTTGTTCTTCAGTCTTCGTTGTGGAGGGCACCAGTTGCCATCTGGCTTCCCGTCGGCAGCTCGTGGCCTCTAAGCTCAAAGCGCTGTGTTCAATCTTAGTTGTGGGTGGGACTAGCCATCAATCCATGAGCAAGTTGAACCAGCAGCCTTGTTGTTAAGAGCGCATGCTCTATCCACTGAGCCATTCAGGTGGCAGCTCAGCTCAAGGTGCCGAGTTTAATCTTTAGTTGCGGGTGGGCGTAGCCCACCATTGAACAGGCAATCTTGTTGTTACACCAGCTGAGCCATCCTGCTACCTGTTGGCAGCTCAGTGACAGCTCAGCTAGGGTGCAGTGTTCACTGGCCCATGTGGGAATCAAACCAGCAGCCCTGTTGCTCAGAGCACGCGCTCTAAGCCAACTCTTAACCAACTGAGCCACTCAGCTGACCCCCCCTTTTTTTTTTAAAGATTTTATTGGGGAATTGGGGGAGGGGAACAGCGTTGGGGAATCCGGGAAGGGAAACAGACAAGTTGCTGTCTTTTTGTTCCTCAGTCCAGCTGCGGAGGACGTTGCTTCACTGGCCCATGTTGGTATCATCATTGTGCTCTTCCTGGATGAGACAGATCGGTCGCCGGCCTCTGGATGTCGCTCACAGTGGCTATTGGCAGCTCACGCTGGCTGCCGGCCACTCACGCTGGCTGCCGGCCACTCACTGTAGCCTATGGCAGCCCACTGCAGCTGGGGCTGCAGCTTTGCCGTCCTGGGGACTCACAGCAGCCCAGCTCCAGGTGGAGCTGTTGTTAACTGTAGAGGGTAGTGTCACTGACCCTCATATGTGGGATCTGAACCAGGGCCGCTGGCATCCCCAAACCAGCTCTTAACCAATGTGCCACTCGGCCGGCCCCCCCCCCCTTTTTTTTAAATTACCTTTATCTTGTCATTTATTTTTCCAAGAACTTATATATATATTTTTTCCTTCAATTCATTTCAGACCAGATGCCTCAACTTTAACTTAAAACCAAAGAGACCACTGCAAAGTGGGATAAAGTTTGGGAAAAACCATCTACTGGCAGAAAAAGGGTAAGGCTTTCCAGGCTCATTGCTGGTTGTCTGCAGTGGAAATCTGGGATTGCCTTAAAGTAGAAGAACAGCACAGCCACAAGCGGAGACACTTGGGGCCAGTGGCCTTCACCTAAGAGAAGTCATATCTCGGGAGAGAGTCTTGGAGTTATCATTATCATGAGTTTGGGGAACATTCTAAACCAATTTAAAAAATTTATTCATGGAGAGTTCCCACAAGACGTATCCATAAGTACTACTCAGCGAATATTGACACATAATTCAGTTTTTGTTTAAGCAATTATCAGAAAAAAATCTGTACCTAATAAGCCACATGAATGTCATAGAACCTTGCGGCAGAGCATTCACTTTACTTAATTTCAAAGTTGGATGGGGTGGGGTCTCAGGGAATCACCAGGGGTGTGGTGAAGAATGTTAACCAGGGTGATGCAGATTCAGATATGACTTTCGCCTGCATCTGCACCCTGGGAGTGGGGAGGGCTCAATAATGAAAGCTCCTCCATCCAGGAGAAATCTGCCCCTTCAGCTCTCACCCTGAAGCCAGATGATTTGGTTCCTTCTTGTATGTCCCTGGTGCCTTTAGAGCAGCTGCCCCATCACTGGAGCTCAGAGCAAGCGAGTCCACCAGGGGCTAAGTCCATGTGTAGGTCCTTTAAGAGGAGCAACTGCCCTCCTCTCAATTAGCCACAATTTCCATTAGTTTTCACAACCAGAAGTTATAAGGACTTCTCTCCCTGGCACTGGTCCCCTGGGCTGGAGACCCTAGTGTGGAGTTGGGACTCCTTGCTCTTCAGGAGAGGAACCCCTGCAGCCAAGGTATCCCTCCTGAATTTTAATGGTCACATGTGGGTGTGGGACCAGCCCATCCCACATCTCTGCCCCTCCTACCAGTCTTGAGGTGGCTTCTTCTGTATGTCCATAGTTGTAGGGCTTTGGTTCAACTAGACTTTATGCTATTTTTCAATGATGATTGTTCTGTTGTTTAGTTGTAATTTTGATGTGGTCGTGAGAAGAGGTAAGTAAGCACAGTGTTTACCTACTCTGCCCCCTTGCCTAGAAATTCAGGAGATCAATTCTTGATGAATCCTTTTTGGAGTTGATACATGATCTGAGGATTGTGATATACTAATTCATTTAGTTGGATTCAGGTGGGGTATTTATTTAGATTGGCAATGCCATCTTCTCTTTCAGAGTCTTTCTTCTTTTACCCAGTGGTTTCAATGCTGCATTTTCTAATTTAGTTCATTTCCTTGTGTTCTTTAAAAGTCCTTTTAAGCCGGCCGAATGGCTCAGTTGGTTAAGAGCTCGCTCAAGAGTGCAAGCTGAGCTCTGAGCAACAGTGGTTCGAGGCCAGCCCGAGCTGAGTTGCCGTTGAGCTGCCAACAGGTGGCAGGATGGCTCAGCTAAAAAAAAAAAAAAAGATAAAAGTCCTTTTAGACTTTTTGTGAAACATTGAATGATTTTCTTTCATATGCTTTGGCTACTTCAAACTAAATCAGGATGTATGTGTCTGGGGAAGGACTCTCTAGTATGTATGTATTTTGCTGGTTTTCATAGGTAATTTTCTTTGTATGTGCTATTTAGCTTGTAGCAAACTTGCTACACTTTTATTCTAATAACTGATATGTCGATATCTGGTGGTTTTCTATATTTCTACAGATAATCATATCTACAAATACAGACAGATTTTATTTTTTCCTTTTTAATCCTCATACCTTTCCTATGCTTCTGTTGCCTAACTGTCCCTTTTTGGGGCTTGAACTATATCAACTAGAAGTGGTGTCAAGTTACTCTTGTCGTCTTCCTGATCTTAAGGGGCATTTTTTTCATATTTCCATTTTTGGTTTGGTATCCACTGTAACATTTTTGTAGATAACTTTATCATGTTAAGAAAATTCTCTTCTTTGCCTAGGGTGTCAGTGTTCTTTCTCAATGAATAGATGTTGAATTTTATCAAATATTTGTTCTGAGTCTCCTGAGATGATAATATTTGTTCACTGATGTATTTCAAAACCTCTAGGACAATGTTAGAACCCATAGTAGGAACTCAATAAGTACTTATTTTCCATTGTGAAATTAGCCTTGCATTCCTGGATAACTTGGCCATCATATATCTGTTACTCAATATCATTCCTAGTTTGCTAATATAATAAGGGTTTTGCATCTTTGAGTGACACTGGCCTGCAATTTTCCCTTCAATGCTATCCCTTTTTTGTTGTCATTGTTTGAAGAATATGCTGGCTTCATAAAAATTAGTTGGGGAAATTCCCCCAAATCCCATGACTTCACCTGGATTCACCAGCTATCAATATTTTTGATAGTTTTCTATCTTTGTTTGTTTGTGCATAGTTTTCTTTTATGGATGACCCATTACAGACATGTGACATCTCTAGCATTTTTCTTACCTTCTTTAGTATTTAGCACCCTACTTTAGCATTTATCCTGAGAACAAAGACATTGTCAGGAACTGGAAAAATCTGAGATTTTTCCATACTTATAAGCTAACAAGTTAGCCTGTAGAGTTTCATGGATATTGGCCAAAGATACCAGACAATTGGATCAGAGATCAAGGACTTTATTACTGCACAGCAGGAAGCATAAGCTTCATATTCCTGTCAGTTTCCCTCAACTACCAAGTCCCACAGGGGTGACATGAGACAACTCAGATGACTGCTGCACATACAGTGGGTTTGTGTCATAGCTGAGGAACCCCAAGCTTTTCTAAGGAACTGCAAATAAACCTGCCCAATCTTTGCTCCAGAGGGGGATATTATTACACTACCTTCTGCTGTGAAAATGTTTGCTATATGAACATCCTTGAAGACATAGTCTGGAACAGAGTAAGGCAGGTAGAAATGTGAACTACCTATGGAGGATTGTCTCCCAGCAAAAGTTTTCCTCTATAATCAAAATATGGTTAGTACATTCATGAAATTTAACATTCATAAAAGAATGTTACCAGCACATAACTGATATTCAGATGTATCCTATCCCACAGACATCCTTTTATGAGGGTTGGAAATATAATTTAGTTTTTAAAAATTATTTTTAAAAAATGTCAAGTGAGGGGCTGGCCAAGTGGTGCGCTGGTTAAGAGTTGACTTGGGAGTGCCAGCTCTGAGCAACAGGTTCCCTGTTCAGATCCCACATGAGGGCCACTGATGCTGCGCCCTCTACAGCTAAGATGGTGAACAACAGCTTGACCTGGAGCTGGGCTGCCATGAGTCACCAGCGATGCTGTAGGCTGCAGTGGGGCTGGCTGGCAGCTGGTATATGCTTTCGTGAGCTGCCGTGAGCTGCTGTGAGTGGCTGTCCAATGGCCGGAGAGCAACTGCCAGGAAGAGCGCAATGATAATACAAACATGGGCCAGTGAAGCAACGTCCTCCACAACTAGACTGAAGAACAAAAGGACAGCAATTTGTCTGTTCCCCTCCCCCAGTTCCCCAATAAAATCTTAAAAAAAAAAAATGTCAAGTGAGAAGCCCTGGGAAAATACACACTTAAATTTGCCAAAATGTAAGTGTCTTCTGGCAAACGTCACTTAATTTAACTTTACAAGAATCAGGGCAGGAACTGTATACTTGCACAGAAAAGAGTGATATTTTTCACAGAAAAAAGGTGTGAAACCCTTCACAAGCACTCATCCTTGTAGGGCACACATGAGGACACATTGGAGGCAAGTCCTGTGAGTATAATGAATATGGAAGGCCTTCATGTGTGGCTCTTCATTTACTGTTCACAAGAGGACTCACTCTAAGAGACCATGTCAATCGTGTTTTTTTTTTTTTTTTAGGACAGTGTCACTGGCCCTCATATGTGGGACCCGAACCGGGGCTGCTGGCTTTTGAAGCCAGCGCTTAACCACCGCACCACTTGGCCAGCCCAAGACCATGTCAATCTTGAGAATATGGGTTTGCCCGTGTCCTGCATCCTTAAGGTGGAGCTCTAGCTCATTACTTTCTGTGTTTGCTTTCACAATATAAATCCTCAAGGCCACACAGATCCCTCTAAGAGTTCTCTAAGTCACTGAACAAGTTGTGATAGGTAATATTTTTATTTATGATGGCTCAGTTCTAAATATTGTCTCATTTCCATTTTGATGCCTTCTCGGATTCATGGGTTATTCAGGAATGTGTTTCCAAGATGCAATGCCAGGGGTACTTCTCTGTCTTGTTTTTCATTTTCAGTCTTGTTGCTTTGTGGTCAGAGTTGGTGATCTTCAGGATATAAATTCTTTGGCATTGGTTGGTACTTTCTCTTTGGCCCAATGTAGCAGACACTGCTGGCTGCCTCTGTATCCATTCTCCCTTTTATTACTCTCAGAACCTGGATTTTGCTCACCTTGTTAATGTTTACCATTAAAAAAAAAATCCTGCTCTCTCTCTCTCCCTGCATCTTTCTTGAAGGAATGGTCATGTCCCAAGCCTTGGCGGAGTCGCAGGTATGGCTTCCGAGAAAGCGCTTGAAAAGGGGACAGTCCCTAGGCTTGCTACCTTCATTTTTTTTTTTTTTTTTGGTCCTTCCTCATCCTTTCTGCCTGGATATTGGATACAAGGTCTCGAGTTGGAAAAATGTTGTCTTGTGACCATTAATTTGGTGGCAGCCTTGGGCAAAGATGGTGCAGCCAGAACACAAGGCTCCTTGCTCCTGAGGGTTTCTTTGAGTGGCTGCACCAGCCCTGAACTGCTTATTTTTGCATTCATGTTACATGAGAAAATGAAATAGTCTTTAAAAAAATCCTCTTTTTTGGGGGGTAAATCATTACATGAATTATATAAATGTCTAACTGCTGTTGTACACCCAAAACTAACATAAAATAATATTGAGTGTCAACTGTAACTGAAAAAAAGAAGTAAATAATTTTTAAAAATCCCCCTTGAAGTTTCACTGTGGGGAGTTATCAGGACTTAAAAAAAATTCTTCTCAGGAAATTTTTATTTTTTATTTTTTGAGGGCAGTGTCACTGGCCCTCACACGTGGGATCCGAACCGGGGCCGGTGGGTTCCCAAGCCAGCGCTTAACCACGGCGCCACTTGGCCGGCCATCTCAGGAAATTTTTATTACTCCCAGCTGAGTACAGTTTCTGCTAGTGTCATAGCCATGAGAACCCATCCCTCAGTATCTAGCGTGGGTATTATTTGGCTGATAGCCGTGGTTGCTGCCCTTCCTGGAACCCACCCCTGGGGTGGTGCTAAGGCTACTCCTAAGAGTGACTAAGCGTGGGAGGAACAATAGTCAAAGCCCATTCCTCCTCTAGTGATGGCTGAGGCTCAGGGACCCCCACTGGCCTGGCCCAGACTGAGCTAAGGTCTGAGACTCCCTGCCCAGCCCTGTTCGGCCCTTCTCCCTCCCTTGTGTCTGGATTTGATAATAAATAACAAAATATCAATGGAAGT
Source organism: Aselliscus stoliczkanus (assembly GCA_033961575.1). Taxonomy (NCBI): domain Eukaryota; kingdom Metazoa; phylum Chordata; class Mammalia; order Chiroptera; family Hipposideridae; genus Aselliscus; species Aselliscus stoliczkanus. The sequence continues at coordinate 8,113,276 of CM066735.1, read as the reverse complement.
CATTTATGACTTTGTCATAGTGTATTGTTGACCAGTTGTCCACAAAAGTTTGATTGAAATGGATTCAGGAGAAACTAGGATAATAGAGAAAAACTGGTGATAATAAGGAGAAAGTTTTTTTTAAAATGTCTGTTTTGTTTAATATTAACAAAGCCATGTCAGTTTCCTTTTGTTACTATTTATCTGTTATATATTTTTCCATCCTTCTCCTTTTAACCTTCTGTGTACTTAGGTATGAGATGTATCTCTTGTAAGTAGAATGTAGCTGGATCCAAAATATCCAATCTGAAAATGTCTTTTAATTTGTAAACCACTCTAGTTTTTTATTGTGATTCCTAATATATTGGATTAATATCTACCACCTTAATAGTTATTATTTCTAGTCTGTATTTTTTGCTTTTTCTTTAAAAAATTGGAAATAGAGAAAAATAGATGAAAATGTATACAGAGAGTTTAAAAACAATAAACTTGTACCCATCCACTAAGACAAGAGATTAAAGATTGCTCTACCTCAGAAGTCCCATGTGTGCACCTTCATGGTTATTGTCAAGGTGAAATAACGATTGTGACTTTTAAAATTTATCAATTTCTGAGCCGGCCAAGTGGCACGTTGGTTAAGAGCTGGCTTGGGATGCTAGCGGCCCTAGTTCGGATCCCACATATGAGGGCCAGTGACACTGCTCTCTACAGCTAAGATGGTGAACAACAGCTCTACCTGGAGCTGGGCTGCTGTGAGTCCCTGGGTTGGCATAGCTGCAGCCCCTGCTGCAGTGGGCTGCCATAAGCTACTGTGAGTGGCAAGCAGCCAGCGTGAGTGGCCAGCGGCTGGTGTGAGCTGCCAAGATCTGCCGTGAGCGGCCGTCCAGAGGCTAGCGACTGATCTGCCTCATCTGGGGAAGAGCGCAATGACGATACCAACATGGGCCAGTGAAGCAACGTCCTCCACAACTAGACTGAAGAACAAAAGGACAGCAACTTGTCTGTTCCCTTTCCCCAGTTCCCCAATGTTGTTCCCCTCCCCCAATTCCCCAATAAAATCTTTTTAAATTTTTTATCAGTTTCTTGCATAACATCTTATTATCAAGAGTAGGGGGAGGCTAACACAAGGGAGTTTGTGGTGATGAACAGTTTTGTGTCACAATTGTGGGAATAGTTACTTGAATCTACACAAGCAATAAAATGTCAAAGAACTTTATTACTCATATAATACTGACAAAACTATATTATTCCCCACCCTCTCCACAAAGAGTGTAAGTAACAACTGATGAAATCCACACGAGGTCTCTACCTGAATTAATAGTATTGCAGCCATGTCAGTGTCCTGGTTTTGCGAATGTTCTATGGTTATGTAAGGTACTATCATCATTGGAGAAAGCTGGGTGAAGAGCACATGGAAACTCTGTATTATTTTTTGCAACTTTTTTATTAGTTTCAGGTGTACAGAACAATGTACTAGTTAGACATTTACACAGTGATAATCCCCCTCCCCCAGTCAACTACACACCTGACTTTGTATATAGCTGTTACAATTCCATCGACTCTATTCCCTATGCTGAACTCCACATCCTGTGATTATTATTATTCAGCTTCAGCTTCAGGTGTATGCTGCAGTGGTCAGGCATCTATGAAGTGACCCTCCTGATAAGATAAGTGCCCATCTGACACCCTACAAACTCTTTACAACATTATTATTATTTTTTTTACTTTTTGCTTTAAATTTTTTATTTTTTATTTTTTATTAGTTTCAGGTGTACAACACAAGGCAATAGTTATAGTCTTTACCCCCAAAGTAAAAACCCCCCTCCCCCAGTTCGCCACCCCACTCCCTGCCCATATCATACATATCCATCACAACTCCCCTGACTCCACTCCACAGTATACTCCACATCCCGTGACCATCCACATATTCAGTTACAGTTGGCATACAATACTATACAAAATCAGCTTCAGGTGTACAGTGCAGTGATCAAGCCTCTACTCCATCCATGAAGTGGTCTCCCTAACAAGACATGTGACTATCTGACACACCACAAAATTTTTACAACATTATTATATTCCCTGAACTGTGTTTCATATCCCTGTGGCAATATTGTAGTTGTCTATTTATGCTGTCTAATCCCTTCCCCTTCACCCCCATCCCCACCCCCCTCCCAACTAGCAACCTTCAGTTTTTCCTCTACATCTACAAGTCTGTTTACTTTGATCGTTCACTCAGCTCTTCAGACTCCACACACAAGTGAGATCACATGGTACCTGTCCTTCTCCGACTGACTTATTTCACACAACATAATAGTCTCTTCACAACATTATCAATTACATTCCCAGAACTGCCCCCATATCCCTGCGGCAACATTGTAGTCCCACCTACACTGTCCAAAACCTTCCCCCTCTCCCTCTTCCCCACTCCCTCCCAGCCAGCAACCATCAGTTTTTCCTTTATATCTACTTGATACGACTTCAATCTTTTTAAATTGTCTCTCTGGGTTAGCTTGTTTACCCCTTTCTTTTGTTTAAAAAAGCCCTTTTAACATTTCTTGCAATGCTGGCTTGGTGGTAATGAATTCCTTAAGCTTATTCTTTTCTGAGAAGCTCTTTATTTCTCCTTCAATTTTAAGTGATAGCCGTGCTGGGTAGAGCAATCTTGGTTATAGGCCTTTATTTTGTGTCACTTTGAGTATGTCCGGCCACTCCCTTCTGGCCTGCAGAGTTTCTGTAGACAAGTCAGCTGTTAGTCTAACAGGAGTTCCTTTGTATATAACCTGCTGTCTTTCTCTTGCAGCCTCTAGGATTCTGTCTCTGTCTTTAACCTTTGCCATTTTGACTATGATGTGTCTTGGTGTGGACCTGTTTGGGTTCAGCTTGTTTGGAACCCTCTGCACTTCCTGGGCATGTATGTTGATTTCCTTCACCAGGGTAGGGAAGTTTTCAGTCATTATTTTTTCAATTAGATTTTCGACTCCTTGCTTCTTCTCTTCTTCTTCTGGTAGTCCTATGATTCGAGGGTGTTTGCTTTTCACCTTGTCCCATAGGGCTCTTAAACTATTTTCATGGTTTTTTATTCTTTGGTCTTTTTGCTGTGCCAACTGGGTGAGTTCTGCTATTTTATCTTCCAAATTGCTGATCCGCTCCTCTGCTTCATGTACTCTACTGGTGATTCCTTCGAGTGTGTTCTTCATTTCAGTTATTGTATTCTTTAGTTCTAACAGGTTGTTTTTTTATGGTTTCCCTATCCTTCTTTATGTCCTCGCTAAGTTCCTTAAACATTCTTATCATCAGTGTTGTAAACTCTTTCTCTGAAAGGTTGGATCCCTCTGTTTCATTTGGTTCCATTTCTGGAGGTTTCTTCTGATCTTTTACTTGTGACATGTTTCTTTGTTTTCCCATTTTGGCTGTCGCTCTGGGATTGCTTTGATGTATTAGACAGATCACCAGGAGAGCCCTGGCTGGATCACGCAGGCACACAGCTCACGGCCCAACACTCCCAGGAAAATTCCCAGTCTCAGCCTGTCCCCAATCAGCCGCTCGCAGATCAGGCCGAGCAGCCCGACAACCAATCACCAGCCTGGCAACTCTGCAAGCGGAGTGCGGAGAGCGGGACCCAAGGTGGCTTGTGCACTTCCGCGTCTCAGTGAGCAGCCTGTTGGAGCCAGATCACTCCCACTAGGCGTTTCCCTGGCAACACAGCACAAGCTGAGCGGAGGGTGGGGATCCGAGGTGGCTCGCGCACTCCAGGGTCTCAGTGAGCAGCCTGTTGGAGCCGGAGGGCACACGCCCTGCGTTTCCCTGGCAACGCAGTAAAAGCCAGGCAGAGGGTGGGGTTCCAAGGCTGCAGGCGCGCGTGCACGCGCGCGCGCGCGCACACACACACCTACTTCTGCGCCAATTCCACCAGACCAATGAGGTCTCAGACCTGATCCTTCGTGGGAGTGCCCAAGCCCGACAAAATGGCGTCCTCCCTACACCACTCGCGTGCAGGCCCCACACCATGGGAATAACAGTCCAAAAACCTCCAGCCTTTGCACCAAAGGTGCTCAGCTCAGTCTGTCCCCACAGGCTCCCGGGCCCAGCTCACACAGCCACTCCCTCCACCAGGAACCAGGTAAGTGCTCACCGGCGAGCAAGCCCGGGCGCCGGCCCCACTGATTCTCCAGCCGCTCTTAGCCTCACCGAGCTGAGCAAAGAGAGTCCTCGCTAATTTACTGCCGGCTATCTTAGAACTTCTCTTCCCGGCAAAGGAGCTCTGGGCTGGTGAGCTTGGGGTGCATCCGGAGGGTCTCTCCCCCAACCGGAGAAGCCTCTCCACAGCTGGGACCTCCCTCATGGGGTTTGCCCTCTCTCGTCTCTGCCCGTCCTACCAGACCAGATGCGGCTTCCTCTTTAAGTTCTTCGTTTAATGGTTCTGTTCCTCCAGTGTTCCGGGGACCTCCAGGGTTGAATGTTGTATAATTTGGTTGTAATTTTGGTGTGATCCTGGGAGGCAGTTAGCACAGCGTCTGTCTATTGCGCCATTTTTCTTTTTTTTTTCTTTACAACATTATTGATTATATTCCCCAAACTGTCTTTTGTATCCCCATGGTAATCTTATGGTTACCAATTTGTGCTTTCTAATCCCCTCACCTTCTCCCTCATCCCATCTGTTTTTTTTCTATATCCCTGAGACTGTTTCTGATTATCTGATTAGTTTGCTCATTTATTCTGTTCTTTAGATTCCACATATAAGTGAGATCATATGGTGTTTGTCTTTCTCCATCTGACTTATTTCACTTAGCATAATGGTCTCTAAGTCCATCCGTTTCGTTGCAAATGGTAAGATTTTCTTCTTCTTTATGGCAGAGTAATACTCCATTGTATAAATGTACCAGTTTCTTTCTTCCTTTCTTTTTTTTTTTTTTTTTAAGATTTTATTGGGGAATTGGGGAAGGGGAACAGCGTTGGGGAACTGGGGAACAGACAAGTTGCTGTCCTTTTGTTCTTCTCTCTAGTTGTGGAGGACATTGCTTCACTGGCCCATGTTGGTATCATCATTGCGCTCTTTTAGGGTAAGGCAGATGGGTCGCCAGCCTCTGGATGGCCACTCACAGCGGCTCTTGGCAGCTCATACTGGCTGCCAGCTTCTCACGCTGGCTGTCCGCCACTCACTGTGGCCTATGGCAGTCCACTGCAGCAGGGGCTGCAGCTATGCCATCCCAGGGATTCACAGCAGCCCAGCTCCAGGTGGAGCTGTTGTTCACCATCTTAGCTGTAGAGGACAGTGTCATTGGCCCTCATATGTGGGATCTGAACCGGGGCCGCTGGCATCCCAATCCAGCTCTTAACCAATGCGCCACTTGGCCGGCCCTGTACCACAGTTTCTTAATCCAGTTGTCCACCAATGAGCATTTCGGTTATTTCCATGTCTTGGCTATTGTAAATAGTGCTGCAATAAACAGGGGTGTATATATTTTTTTCGAATTAGTGTTTTGGATTTTTCTGGATAGATACCTAAGAGTGGAATTGATGGGTCATAAGGTAGTTCCATTTCCAGTTTTTTGAGATACCTCCATACTGATTTCCACAGTGGTTGCACCAATCTGCAATCCCACCAACAGTGCACGAGTGTTCCCTTTTCTCCACATCCTCATCAGCACTTGTTGTTTGCTGATTTATTGATGATAGCTGTTCTAACCAGAGTGTGGTGGTATCTCACTGTGGCTTTTATTTGCATTTTCCTGTTGTTTAGTGAGGTTGAGCATTTTTTCATGTCTGTTGGCCATCTGTATGTCCTCTTTAGAAAAATGTCTCTTCATGTCCTCTGCCCATTTTTTTTTTTTTTTTGAGACAGTGTCACTGGCCCTGATATGTGGGACCCGAACCGGGGCCACTGGCTTCCCAAGCCAGCACTTAACCGCCGCTCCACTTGACCGGCCCTCCTCTGCCCATTTTTTAATTGGATTGTTTGGGTTTTTTTGTGTTGATTGAATGAATTTTTAAAATAAATTTTGGATATTATAATTTTGGAGATATTAAAATTTTGGAGACGTATCATTGACAAATACCTTCTCCCATCCAGTAGGATGCATTTTTGTTTTATTGATGATTTCCTTTGCTCTGAAAAAACTTTTTAGTTTGATGTAATCCCATATATTTATTTATTTTTTTTACTTCCTCTGCCTGAGGGGATATATCAGTAAAAATATTCCTCAGGGTAATGTCTGCAAATTTACTCTCTATATTTTCTTCTAGGAGTTTTATGGTTTCAGGTCTTGCATTTAAGTCTTGAATCAATTTTGAATTTATTCTCATATATGGTATAAGCAGGTAGTCCAGCTTCATTTATTTGCATGTGTCCCCCAGTTTTCCCAACACTGTTTATCCAACACTGTTTATTGAATAGACTGTCTTTACCCCAATGTAAATTGTTGCTTCCATTGTCATAGATTAAATGACCATATAGATATGGATTTATTTCTGGGCTCTCTATTCTGTTCCTTTGATCTATGAGTCTGTTTTTATGCAAGGACCATGCTGTTTTGTTTGTTTGTTTTTAGCTGAGCCATCCTGCCACCTGTTGGCAGCTCAGCGGCTGCTCAGCTCGGGCCAAGAATCCAACCGGCAACCCTATTGCTCAGAGCTCACACTCTTGAGCGAGCTCTTAACCAACTGAGCCACTCAGCCGGCCCAGGACCATACTGTTTTGATTACTATAGCCTTGTAGTATGATTTGATGTCAGGTATCTCCCACTCTGTTCTTATTTCTCAAGATTGCTATGGCTATTCAGGGTCTTTTATGGTTCCATATAAATTTGAGGATTATATGTTCTATTCCTGTGAAAAATGTCATTGGTAGTTTGATAGGAATTGCATTGAATCTGTATATTGCCTTAGGTAGTATGGACACTTTAAGTATATTAATTCTTCCTATCCATGAACATTTATGTGTTTCCATTTATTTGTATCTTCTTTCATTTCTCTTTTCAGTATCTTATAATTTTCTGAGTATAGGTCTTTTTCTTCTTTGGTTAAATGTATTCCTAAGTATTTTACAGTTTTTGAAGCAATTGTAAATGGGATTGTTTTCTTAATTTCTCCTTTTGGTAGTTTATTACTGATGTATACAAATGCAACTGATTTCTGAATATTAATTTTGTATCCTGCTACTTTACTAAATTCATTTATCAGTTCTAATAGTTTTTTTGGTGGTCTTTGGGGTTCTCTATAAATAGTATATTATCTGCATATAATGACAATTTTACTTCCTCCTTTCTGATTTGGATGCCTTTTATTTCTTTTTCTTGTCTGATTGTCATGGCTAGAACTTCCAGAGCTATGTTGAATAAAAGTGGTGAAAGTGTCAACCTTGTCTTGTTCCTGATCTTAAGGGGAATGGTTTTAGTTTTTCCCATTGAGTATGATGTTAGTTGTGGGTTCATCATATATAGCTTTTATTATGTTGAAATATGATCCCTCTATTCCCACTTTCCTAAGAGTTTTTATCATAAATGGCTGCTGGATTTTGTCAAATTCTTCTGCACCTAGTGATTTGACCATTTGATTTTTATTTTTCATTTTGTTAATGTGGTGTAGCACATTAATTGATTTGCAAATATTGAACCAACCTTGCATACCAGAAATGAATCCCACTTGATTGTAGTGTGTGATCTTTTTAATGTATTGTTGAATATTTTGTTTGCTAATATTTTGTTGAGGATTTTTGCATCTAGGTTCATTAGGGATATTGACCTGTTGTTTTCTTTTTTTGTAATGTCTTTGTCTGGTTTTGGGATCAGGGTGATAATGGCCTCATAAAAAGAGTTTGGGAGCTTTCCTTCTTTCTGGATTTTTTGAAATAGTTTGAGAAGAATAGGTGCTAATCCTTTTTTGAATGTTTGGTAAAATTTACCTGTAAAGCCATCTGGTTCAGGGCTTTTGTTTGTTGGGAGCTTGTTGATTGCTGATTCAACTTCACTGGTAGTCTTTCAGGTTTTCCATTTCTTCTTGATTTAGTCTTGGAAGGCTGTATGCTTCTCAAAAATTATCCATTTCTTCCATATTGTCTTAATTTGTTGGCTTATAGTTACTTGTAGTATTCTCTTAAAATTTTTTTTATTCCTGTGGTGTCTGTTGTCACTTCTAATCTTTCACTTCTGATTTTATTTTATTTTATTTTTTAGGGCAGTGTCCCTGGCCCTCTTATGTGGGATCCGAACTGGGGCCGCTGGCTTCCCAAGCCAGCATTTAACCACTGCACCACTCGGCTGGCCCACTTCTGATTTTATTAATTTGGGTCCTCTCTCTCTTTTTCTTGATGAGTCTGGCTAAAGATTTGTCAATTTTGTTTATCTTTTCAGAAAACCAGCTCTTGGCTTCAATGATCTTTCGTATTTTTTTGTTTTGTCTCTATTTAGTTTATTTCTGCTCTGCTTTTATTATTTCCTTCCTTGTACTCTCTTTGGGCTTATTTTGCTGTTCTTTTTCCAGTTCCTGAGGTATAAGGATAGACTGTTAATTTTAGATTTTTCTTGTTTTTTTAGGTGGGCCTGCACTGCTGTGAACGTCCCTCTTAGGACTACCTTTGTTGCATCCCAGAGATTTTGGGTCATGGTGCTTTCATTTTCGTTTGTCTCAAGGTATCTTTTGATTTCTTCCTTGATCTCATTTTTGACCCACTCGCTATTTAGTAGCATGTTATTCAGCCTTCATGTATTTGTGTGTTTTCCTGTTTTTTTTCTTGTATTTAATTTCTAGTTTCATAGCACTGTGGTCAGAGAAGACTCCTGATATGATTTTAACTTTCTTAAATTTATTGAGACTTGTTTTGTGGCGTAACATATGGTCTGTCTTGGAAAATGTTCCATGTGTGCTTGAGAAGAATGTATATTCTGCAGCTTTGGGGTGAAATGCTTTAAAAATATTGATTAAATCCAACTGGTTTAATGTGTCATTTAAAGCCGCTGGTTTCATATTGATTTTCTGTCTGAAGGATCTGTCCTTTGTTGTCAGTGGTGTGTTGAAGTCCCCTACTATGATAGTGTTACTGTTGATCTATGTCTTTATGTCAGTCAATATCTGTTTTATATATTTAGGTGCTCCTATGTTGGGTACATAGATGGTTACTAGGGTTATGTCCTCTTGTTGAATCGATCCCTTTATTATTATGTAGTACCCTTTTTTGTCTTTTACAATATTATATACTTCATTTTAAAGTCTCTTTTGTCCGATATAAGTATTGCTACTCCAGCTTTTTTCTCATTTCTATTTGCACGAAATATCTTACTCAGTCCCTTTACTTTCAGCCTGCGTGTGTCTTTTGATCTGAGTTGAGTCTCTTGCATACAGCATATGCATAGGTCTTGTTTTCTTATCTAATCAGCCACCCCATGCCTTTTTTTTTTTTTTTTGAGGGCAGTGTCACTGGCCCTCATATGCGGGACCCGAACCGGGGCGCTGGTGTCCCAAGCCAGCGCTTAACCACCGTGCCACTCGGCCGGCCCCACCCCATGCCTTTTGATTGGAGCATTTAACCCACTTACATTTAAAGTGATTATTGATATTTACATAATTATTGCCATGTTGTTATTTGTACTTCTGGTCTTCATAGTTAGATTGTTTTTATTTCTGGTCTTCATTAGTTAGATTGTTTTCATCTTTCTTTTGCTTAATGAAGCCCTTTTAACATTTTCTGCAATGCTGGCTTTGGTAATGAATTCCTTTAGCTTATTCTTTTCTAGGAAGCTCTTTATATCTCTCCTTCAGTTTTAAACGATAGCCTTGCTGCGTAAAGCAATCTAGGTTGTAGGCCTTTTCTTTTTCATGACTTTGAATATTTTCTGCCACTCCCTTCTGGCCTGCAAAGTTTCTGTAGAAAAGTCAGCTGATAGTCTTCTGGGAGCACCCTTGTAAGTAACTCACTGTGTATCTCTTGCTGCTTTTAGGATTCTCTGTTTGTCTTTACCCTTTGCCATTTTAACCATAATGTGTCTTGGCTTGGGCCTATTTGGGTTCATCTTGGTTGGAACTCTCTGCACTTCCTGGACTTGTATGTTGATTTCCTTCACCAGGTTAGGGAAATTTTCAGTCATTATTTCTTCAAATATGTTCTCGATCTCTTGCTCTTTCTCTTCTCCTTCTGGTATTCCTATGATGCTTATTTTGTTGTGTTTGATGTTATCCTACAGGTCTTTTAAACTATTTTCATTGTTTTTTATTGTTTTTTTCTTTTTGTTTTTCTAACTGGGTGATTTCTGCTATCTTGTTTTCTAAATCGCTGACTCAGTCCTCTGCTTCATCTAATCTGCTGGTAACTCCTTTGAATGTGTTCTTCATTTCAGTTATTGTATTCTTTAATTCTGATTGGTTATTTTTAATGATTTCTGTATCTTTCTTTTATGTTTGCTATCTCTTTGTTGAGATTCTCATTAAGTTCCTTAAGCATTCTTATAATCAGTGTTCTAAACTCTGTCTCTGATAGGTTGGTTTCCTCTTTTTCATTTAGATCCATTTCTGGAGGTTTCTTCTGTTCTTTTATTTGGTGTCTTGGTGTAGAATTAACCCCTGGTCATTTGCAGAACATAAAAGAATTTACAAGACTCTACAAGAGTATCCAGAGACAAGATTTATTGAAAGTTGAGAGAGAAGTTGAGAGAGAGTTTGTTCATTCTGTTTGAAACTGGCAGAAGTTTTGCTAGGGCAATCTGAGAGGGAGAACTGCAGACACAGGGGTGAGAGAGATACTGGCAGGGGTTGTGCCAGGGCAGAGTCCCATGGGGGACAACTGCCCCTATGAGAAGGCGTATTGGGATATTATATTTTTCCAAGCAGGATGTAGGGTGCTTGTCAGATTGCAGGGGGGCTGCTGTTACAAATGTCTTCTCCTGGAAATTGTCCTGTTCCCATCTAAGATGGATGTCAGCTTGCAGGGAGTTGCCTTTGTGATTGGGAACTGTTCTGTTCCCATCTATGATGGGTGTTTGTTAGTGAGCAGGGGGTTGAGTTGCCGTTGTGACTGGGAACTGTTCTGTTCTTACCTGTGATGGATGTAAGGTGCTTGTCAGCTTGTAGGTGCAGTGCTAGGCAGGGAAGTCAGAGCTAAGTGGTTAATGTTTAAGCTCATTCCTGTTAGTCCACAAGCTCGTTCCTGTTAACTCTTTGCCTATCCCATCCTGCCAGCTCACAAGCCCACTCCTATTAACCCTTTACTTGTCTCATCATTTGGAACATGTTTGTTTCCTCATTCTGGCTGTTGCTCTGTGTTTGTTTTGATGTATTAGGTAGTTCCTCTAGGTCTCTCAGTCTTTACTGGGTGGTCTTATGTAGTATGGGTCCTTTATATTCGAATTGCACAGTCTCCTTATTCTCCTGTGGTGTGGTTCAGAGGAACACAAGGTTCATTCTCCTTGTGTTGTGTGTATTCTCCTGTTGAAGTTGAGCTTTAATTGCTTTTGGCTTGTCAGTAGTTGGGATTGACTCCCAGGCTGACTAGCTGTGAGAATTGGCTATGTCCACATTGTGTGAGCTGCTGTGTGAGGGTTGACCCCTCAGATGAGGCTTGGCCTCTGTGGGCTCTTGTGCCTGTAGAGAATTCCCCTTGGGTGTGTCTCTTGTAGGTCAGATCCGGTAATGCTCTGGTTTGATCTGGAGTTGGCCTCTGGGGATATTGATTCTTGCACCTCTTTGGCTGGGCTCTTGTGCAGGGAGATTTCAGGACAAAACAAACCACCACTACCAACAACAACAAAACAAATACACTCACACATAAAAACAACCGACAACCTGAAACCAGAGGCCAAACCGGAGGCCAAATGAGTCTGGGGGCTTGTGCTGCCTATGCCGCTCAGTCAATAGATCAACACAGGATAGGCCATAGAATAAGTGCTTATTATCAGAGCACCAGTGGTCTGAGAAGGCAGCAGGTTAACACCTCCAAAAACTGCCTTAACATTATCAGATTAGCCTGGAGTATTTAAGGGAAAATCTGGGCATTCCTCCAGAAGCCATGTGATAGTTCCAGAGGTCTGCACGGAACCTCCCCTCTGGCAAAGTGGCTCTCCAATGTGGCCATCAACCCAGGCGTAGTGATGATAGTAACCTAGAAAGAATGCTACGCTAGGGCCAGCCGTGTGGCGTGATGGTTAAGAGTTGGCTTGGGAGCCTTAGCTCTGAGTAGCAGGGCCCCAGTTCGGATCCCACATGAGGACCAGTGATTCTGTGCCCTCTACAGCTAAGATGGTGAACAACAGCTTGACCTGGAGCTGGGCTGCTGTGAGTCGCCGGCAACAGCGTAGACTGCAGCCCCTGCTGCAGTGGGCTGCCTTGAGTTACAGTGAGTGGCTGGCAGCCAGCGTGAGCTGCCGTGAGCCACCATGAACAGCTGTCCAATGGCCAACAAGCGACTGCCTCACCCGGGAAGAGTGCATTGAAAATACTAACATGGGCCAGTGAAGCGATATCCTCCATAACTAGACTGAAGAACAAAGGACAGCAACTTGTCTGTTCCCCTTCTCCAATTCCCCAATGCTGTCCCCTTCCCCAATTCCCCAATAAAACCTTAAAAAAAAAAAAGAACGCTTGGCTATAGAGATTGTAATCAGCCAGCACAGGGGGACATTGTGACTAATAAGCAAGCATAAGTTTTATGGTAATTATCTAAAGCAGGGGACTGGTGCAGGGGATATCTTAAGCTCAGGAACCAGGACAGGGACATTCCAAGCTCAAATCGCAGGGAGAGGTTGATCAATTGTTAAGCTCTAGGGCAGGGAGAGGTGAGGCCAGGGACATTGCAAAGCCTCTTTTATGGGTGTCCCAACTGGGGCCCTGTTTCAAACCAACACTCGACACAAACAAAAATACAAAACAACAACAAAAAACCCATAACAAAAAAATAACACCACGAAAAAAATATCAATAGAGAAAAACAGAAAGAAGGAGGAAAAGTAGAACAAGGAAAAGAAAAAAGAAAAGAAGAGAGAGACAAAGGGTGGGGGAAGAAGGAAAAACATATATATTTAAAAATGATAATAAAACAACAAAAACAACAACAGCAACAACAACACCAAAAAAAAATACAGTGCCAGTCTTAAGTTCACCAAGCTATCAATATCTCCAGGTTGTCCTCTGATGTAGAAAATCTCTTCTGCATCTTGTGGAGGCCGAGCCAGCCACCTGGCGCCCAGAGTGACCCTGGCAGTGCAGTTCTAGGTGGGCAGGGCTATGGAGTGCGGTTGGTAGTTTTTACAAAGTCAGTGCAGTTTCTGCTCTCACCTGCACAAACCCGCACTGAGGACAGCACAGCCAGCCACCAGGAGGTGGGCTTCTCCTCTGTGCCAGGTCACCTGGGTCTTAGGGCTCTTCCATCTGGGTCAGGTGGGGTATGGAGGGCATGATATTTCTGAGCTTCTGAAAGCCCAGAGCTTCCTCTGCAACCTGCTGCTAACGCTTGAGTGTGTCTAAGCAGCTCTAATTGCCTTGCTGTGCCCAGAAAAGAGGGGGCTGGGTAGGCAGGTACCTTTGTCTCCCTGGCTAATTCAGCAGTATCACACTCGTTCCAGTTCGTCTTTTCCCTATGTCACAGCTGTCAAACCGGTTTTTCCAGTTCTTGAGGGTCTGCAGAACCTCTGTAATCTGACAGTACTCCTTCCCGTTCTCTGACTTGCTTAAAACTCTGGAAGGGCAGGAGTAGGAGAGTTGTGGGAGAGTGGGGGGAGGGTCCAGGCACAGTGCTTTTTCTGCTTTTTGCCTGACAGTGAGAGCCCAGCCGCAGTTCTCAGCTGAGGTTTCTGCTTTGAACGCTGGGAACAGCCATCCTATATGCTGGTCCCTCAGCAGGACTGTAGGGTGCAGGGAGAGAGCTCACAGCCTGGCTGTTGGCATCTCCCGCTTCTGTCGTGTGTCTGGCGGCTGTGGGCCACATTTCTGCACTTCCCCCTTCCTGGTTTGCACACCTTCAGGTAATGCTCGAGCCGTCTCTTAGCTATTCTGTATGGTGAGCAGAGAATTCTTTGATGAGTTATAGTTGTTCAATTTGTGGTAACTTCCAGGGGAAAACTCAGGAAGCCCACCTCACACTTCCATTTCTATGATTTTTGCAACTTCTTATGAATGTTAAACTATTTCAAAATAAAATGTTAAACTATTACAAAATAAAAATCAAGAAGGAACAAGTGACATAATAGCATGTTAATATACTCCTCCATGAACTACTTCTGTTCACATATTTAAGAATTATTTATGTGTCGCATGTAGCTGTACTTTATATAATTGCAGCATATGTATCTTTTGTATGCATATATCACAACTTATTTATCCAGTCTCTAGTGGATGGATCTCTTCAGGTTGTTTGCAGCTTTTTTCCATTCTGAATAATGATGCCATAAATATTCCTGCACATTTCCCATTGCACATATGAATGAGTTACTCTAAAAATAAAACTTGCTGGGTGTAGAATCCGTATGTTCAAATTTGTTTGGGATTTTATAGTTTTTGGATTTAATATTTAGAGTAGTTAAGAAATGTTATCTTGCTGTTTTAATTTGTATTTTGCTGATTACTAATGAGAATGGGCATCTTTTTAGATTAATGGACCATTTTAAATTTGACAGATATCTATGTATGTTTTTGCTGCTTTGTATTGTTGTCATTTTTACATGATATTTAAGAGTTTGATATCTTTAATACAGTTTCATTTTTCTGGTTGTAAATGCCTCCCTTTTTTTATGGTGTCTTGATGGACCAGGATTCTGAATTTTAGATTAGTCAAGTTTATTTGTGAGTTTTTGTGTCTTGTTTAAGAAATCCTTCCTAAACCTCCAATAATCAATACATTTGGCTTCATTGTCTTATTCACTTTTTGAAGTTTGGTTTCACATTTAAATTCTCAATCAACCTGAAATAGATTTTTGTTTGTGACAGAGTATGACAAGTTTATTGATATGGTTTCAGATTCCACACTGAAACTAATCTTTAAGAAATGACACTTTGTTAATTTTGGTGCACTAGCAAAGAACACTATTCACAATTATCTGAAAAGGCTGTTAAAATACACCCTCCTTTTCCATTTGTGTGTCTGTGTGAAGCTCAATTTATTCACATACTTCAATTAAAACAATGCAACACATCTCTTGGCTACTGTGAATAATGCTGCAATGAACATAGGGGTATATATATCTTTATGGATAAATGTTTTCAGATTTTTGGGGGATAGATACCCAGAAGAGAGATTCCTTGGATCATATGGTAATTCTAGTCTTAATTTTTTGAGGAGTTTCCATAGTAGCTATACCAATTTACATTCCCACCTGCAGAGTATGAGGGTTCCTTTTTTTCCACAACCTTTCCAACATTTGTTATTTCTTATCTTGTTGATAATAACCATTCTAACAGGTGCGAGGTGATACTTTATTGTGCTTTTGATTTACATTTCCCTAATAGCTAGTAAAGTTGAGCATCTTTCCATGTATCTGTTGGCCAGACAATTATTGGGAAAATTGTCTGATAGGTTCTCTGCTCATTTTTTTTTTTTTAAAGATTTTATTGGGGAATTGGGGGAGGGGAACAGCATTGGGTAACCAGGGAAGGGGAACAGACAAGTTGCTGTCCTTTTGTTCTTCAGTCTAGTTGTGGAGGACATTGCTTCATTGGCCTATGTTGGTATCATCATTGCGCTCTTCTCAGGTTAGGCAGATCAGTCACCGGCCTCTGGACGGCCGCTCACAGCTGCTCTTGACAGCTCACCGGCTGCCAGCCACTCACACTGGCTGGCGGCCACTCACTGTAGCCTATGGCAGCCCACTGCAGCAGGGGCTGCAGCTATGCCATCCCGGGGACTCACAGCAGTCCAGCTCCAGGTGGAGCTGTTGTTCACCATCTTATCTATAGAGGGCAGTGTCACTGGCCCTCATATGTGGGTTCTGATCTGGGGCCGCTGGCATCAGCTCTTAACCAACGCGCCACTCGGCCAACCCATGAATATTTTTTTTAAAAATTCAGTTTTAACATCACTACTGAAGTTTAACACTGTTTATAAAAAGATCTGAGCAGAACCATAAGACATTTTACAGAAACGAGAGGAACTTACTTCAGAAGAATAGGGCAAGATGAAGGCAGGACTGTGTCTAAAAATCAACTGATACAATCTTTAAATAAACAAAATCCATAAGTAAAGTAGAAGAACATAAAAATACAAAAAAGAGGCCGGCTGAGTGGCGCATTGGTTAAGAGCTAGTTTTGGGATGCCAGTGACCCCAGTACAGATCCCACATATGAGGGCCAGTGACACTGCCCTCTATAGCTAACAACAGCTCCACCTGGAGCTGGGGTGCGAGCCCCAGCGACGGTGTAGGCTGCAGCCCCTGCTGCATTGGGCTACCATGGGCTACAGTGAGCGGCTGGCAGCCAAAGTGAGCTGCCAATAGCCGCGGTGAGCGACATCCAGAGGCCGGCAACTGATCTGCCTCATCTGGGAAGAACGCAATGATGATAACCAACATGGGCCAGTGAAGAAACGTCCTCTGCAACTAGACTGAAGAACAAAAAGACAGCAACTTGTCTGTTCCCCTTCCCCGATTCCCCAACTCTGTTCCCCTCCCCCAATTCCCCAATAAAATCTTAAAATAAAATAAAATAAAATACAAAAGTTTTTTTTCTATTACCTAGTATAATCAGTTGGATACATTAAAAGTAACAGAAGAAACAAAATTTCATATGTTGATAAAATTAGACCTGACAATTAAAAAAAAATTCTCAGAAGCTATTAGGGAAAAGTATATTACAGTAATACAGAGACACTAGTTTTCTCCTATCACGTTGGCAAATATTTTTATAGTTAACTGATACTTTATTAACAGATAGGATTGAGTATAAATGATAATCACTTTGGGAGGATAATTAGATGTTTTTATAAAAATGAAAATCATACTAAATGGCCTAGCAATTCCTCTCTCTGTATCTAGTCTAGAATCACATATACCACAAGTACTACAAAGATCTCTGTATCTATCATATTAGTTAAGGTAATGCTAGCTGCTGTAACAGATAAGCCCTGATGTTCAGATGATAGCAGTAAAGGTGGTGATAGGGGATGAATTATAAATATATTTTGTGTATTCTTTATATATTCTGAAGGTGAATTGATAGGATTTTGTAGTAGATTTCACATGGTCTATGAGAAAAAGAAAAGAATGATGACTCCAAGAATTTTGGCTTGAGCAACTGGCAATAATGGAATTCTCATTTATGGAAATGGAGTAAGACTGAACAGGAGCAAGTGTTGGGGAAAATCATGAGTTTGTCTTAAGTATCTCAAAATTACCATGACCATCACACACAGTAGTGGAGATGTCAAGTAGGCATTTTGGACACATGCCCAGGATTGAACAGTACCCCAAATTAATAATACTAGAATTTAAAATTTTTATTTTGAAATAATTTTACTCACTAGAAATTGCAAAATTAGTACACCCAGCTTCCCTTAACATAACCATACTACAATGATCAAAACCAATAAGTTGACATTGACACAATGTTGTTAAACTACAGACCTTACTCAGATTACAATGGAATAATTTTTATTTAACAATTTCATTAAAGAATTCATTTAATGGTACAGGGCCAAAATAATTTCATTTAATCAGAACAAGTCAAGATTTCCCATATATTCCATGCTTAGTCAACACTACTTTGTAGATCCTGGTGTCTAGAACTAATTTATATAAATACTGGAAAAGAAGAGACAATGTTATCTATATATTTACTTATGGTTTTCTGTATAGGAACAAAAGATTCCATTTAAAAACTATTAATATTAATTTTTCTCAGGTACAGTAGACACACAACACACATACCCACACCCACACTCCACCCTTACCCATACACATAAGCTTCATGTAGAAATAGAAATGTGGAAAACTTCCATTCTCAATAGAAAGAACAAATTTTTTTATAAATTGGGGAATTGGGGGAGGGGAACAGTGTTGGGAATTGGGGAAGGGGACCAGCCAAATTGTTCTTCAATCTTAGTTGTGGAGGGCGCCAGTTGCCACTTCAGTCTTAGTTGTGGAGGGCGCCAGTTGCCATCTGACTGCCCATTAGCAGCTGATGGCCTCTAAGCTCCAGGTGCTGTGTTCAACCTTAGTTGCAGGTGGGTGTAGCCACCATCCCATGCAGGAGTCGAACCTGGCAGCCTTGTTGTTAAGAGCGCACATACTATCCACTGAGCCATCCTGTCAGCAGCTCAGCTCAAGGTGCTGAGTTCAGTCTTAGTTTCGGGAGGGCATAGCCCACCATTGAACAGGCAGTCTTGTTGTTAGGAACACGGCTCTCCGCAGCTGAGCGATCCTGCCACCTGTTGGCAGCTCAGTGGCAGCTCAGCTCTGGCGCAGCTACTGGCCCATGTGGGAATTGAAAAGGCAGCCCTGTTGCTCAGAGCTTGCGCTTTTAAGCTAACTCTTAACCAACTGAGCCACTGGGCCAGCCAGGAACAACATATTTTTTAAAATTAGAAATAAATACAGCAAGAAAGGGATAAGATCTACATAAATAAATCAAAAATAATGAAACAAGAATTTTAGTAGTTGCATTGTATTTGTTCACATGAATAAGCTGTATTTTAACCAATGCCCTGTTGCTAGGGATTTGTTTCCAATCTTTCTTGTTGTTGTTACAGTACTGTAGTGAATATCCTTGTAGTGAAATCTTTTACACCTCTATTGTATTTTTTTCATAAGATACATACCTAACAGTGGCATTATTGAGTTAAAGATACTTGCATTTTAGAATTTTATTAGAATTGTCAAATATACCTCCAAAAATAGCAATTTATATTGCAACCAGAAGTATAAGGACTGGTAATAAAAAATCCTAGCATGACTGCATGTACAAAATATCTTGAAACAAACAAAAATGGAAATACAACACATCAAAACTTGTGGGATACAGCAAAAGCAGTTATAAGAGGGAAGTTTATAGCAATAAATGCCAATATTTAGAAAGAAGGAAGATCTCAAATCAACCACCTAAGTTTATACCTCAAGTTACAAGAAAAATAACAAACTAAGTCCAAAGTTAGTGGAAGGAAGGAGATAAAAAGCAGAGCAGAAATAAATGAAATAGAGAATAGGAAAACATTAGAAAAGATCAGTGAAACTATGAATTGGTTTCTTTTTTTATGAAAAGATAAACAAAATTGAAAAACCTTTAGCTAGACTTACCAAGAAAAAGGGACAGGATTCAAATAAATAAAATTCTAAATGAAAGAGGAGACATTACAACTGATGTCACAAAAATACAAAGGATGAGAAGAGATTAATTTGAACAATTATATGCCAATAAATGGGACAGTCCAGGAGAAAAGTTTAAATTCTTAGAAACATACAATGTACCAACACTGAATCATGAAGAAATAGAAATTCTGAACAGATCAATAATTAATAAGCAGATTGAATCAGTAATCAACAAAGAAAAGCTCAGAATCAGATGGTTTCATAGGTGCATTGTACCAAACATTTAAAGAAGAATTAACACCACGCCTTCTCAAACTCTCAAAAATTGAAGAGGGAACTCTTCCAAATTCATGTTATGAGGCTAGCATTATCCTGATACCAAACTCAAACAGCACATAGGTCAAAGTGCAAATGCACCAGCAGGCAGTAGTATTTTCTGAGCCTCCTCTGCCATCTAGTGAATCCAGTTAGTAAGCCAAGAACGGTCCAGTGGCATCTCTTTCTCATTTGGAGCCAAACAATCCTCCTCACTGTCCTAGTTGTTTTAATCATATTACCTTGGGTGAGGTATAGTGAAGCCAGATGAAGATCAAGAGAGAAACCGGAGTTTTATCCTTCTGTTATATTCACAGTTCTTGTGGGGAAACATAGCATTCCATTCAGCGCCACCTAGGGGAATCACTGGTGTTGGTCACAAAGCAGAGGAAGGGAGCAGAACTGTGGACAAGCACCATTATTTGGTTTCCATAGGAATGGGTAAGGCACAGTAAGAAGGCTTAGGATTGTCCATCTAGATATGAAAATGGTTCCTCCATAAAATTTATGTTCAATGCGACTGTTAGAGATTATGGTTCGGGGCTATCTAAAGTCTCCAGATATTTCTGGGTGAGGTAGGGTTTACTTGGAAACATCTAACAGCTAGTGGGCTTTTTGTAGCTACTAAAACATCAATTTGCAGGAATTAAAAGTATGGTTAGAGCCGGCTGAGTGGCGCGGTGGTTAAGCACTGGCTTGGGAAGCCAGTCGCCCCGGTTCGGGTCCCACATATGAGGGACACTGCCCTCAAAAAAAAAAAAGTATGGTTAAAACATACTGGCATGAGGATAGACATAGAGACCAATGCAATAGAGTTGAGAGGTTAGAATATACCCACACACCTATAGTGAATGGATTTTTTTTTTTTTGAAGTCAGGCACTACAATAGATATTTGCACACCAATGTTCACAGCAGCATTATTGAAAGTAACCCACAAATGCCAAACTCAAAATTCTATACATTTAATTGTTTTAAACATAAAGGTTCTTAGCCATTTAGAGCCTACCTGCTTTGCATACCCCCATGAAATTATGTCCAACATTTGCTAGTCATGGATAAGATAAATCCTAGGGCTATAAAGACCCCAAGCTGGTGCTGCCCTTCAGAGTTTCCTCACCCAGAGAGCCCCCACCAGGCGCCTGAGCAACATGACCTGGACACATTGGTCCCTCTGTGATCGCCTTCTCTTTCTGGAGTAGGGGTTTGCCTAGTCCCATTCTTTTTTGTTTGTTTGTTTGTTTGTTTTTTGAGAGCAGTGTCACTGGCCCTCATATGTGGGACCCGAACCGGGGCCGCTGGCTTCCGAAGCCAGCGCTTAACCACCGCGCCACTTGGCCGGCCCCCAGTCCCATTCTTAATAGTAGCTTTCATGCCATAGCTTCTGTATTTTCTCATACTTTGAGGGACTTTCCCCACATACAAACCTGTTGAAGTGCTTCCCAAATAAAGCTTTTGTATGCTACTGCCACCTCATGGTCATATCTTTTCCCTTAATTAGCCCAGAAATCTCTTGAATACCCTACATATGTGTATGGGTTCTCCTCATCCCCCCAAACATTTAGATCCACGATCCATTTGGAATTTGTTTTTGTGAGTGATGTGAGGTATATATGCAATTTTATCTTTTCCAGGATGGCTAACCAGTTAGTTATTTATCACCTTTCATTAGGTGAAGAAATTGCAACTCTTCCATTGGCACCCTGCATTTTTGCCTCAGTGATCTGAATTCCCCACCTTTATGAAGTAAATTTCCATATGTTTTTGGATCCATTTTTAGACATTCCATTTTATTCCATTTATCTGTTTTCTGTTCATATGCCAATACCAGATTTAATTATAATGGTTTTATAGTATATTTTAATATCTCATCACTTTTATTTTTCAGTGCTTTCTTGGGTACCATCAGATGTTCTTAAAGGATCTTAAGATGTTTTTAAGAATATTACATATTCTCCCATATAACTGTTAGTATCAATTTGCTTAACTTGATTTAAAAAAGTTTCCTGGCATTTTTATTAGAATTATGTTACATTTTAAATTAACCTGGGGGAGAACAGATATCTTTATGATGTTTATAGAAGATCAAGGGAAGTTTTTTCTTCTGTTCAAACCTATTTTGTGTTTTTCAAGAGTTTTTAAGGTTCCTTGTGTAGGTTTTATATATTTCTTGGGAAGTTTAATGCAAGGTATCTTTTTCTTGCTATTATATCATCTTACTAGTTATTGGTTTGGTAGATGAAGGCTGTTGATTTCTACATGGCAATTTCATATCCTGCTAACATTATTGTTTATATTAATTTGATCAATTCTCTAGGGCTTTCCATGTGTAAAATCAGATCATCTGCAAAAAGAGATAGTTTTGCTTTTTTGGTAATTCTTACGTTTTTTTATTAATTCTCTTACATAATTGCATTAGCTAATACCACTGGTACACACACAGACACATACATGTATACACACAAATAGATATAGACAGTCCTCTTAAGATTCACCAATTTCTATTTTCTCAAGTGCTCATATTAATAACAGGTGTTGAATTTTGTGAAAGGCCTTGTTGGGATCTACAGATATAATCATATGATTCATCTTCTTAGATAAATGTATTTATATGGTGTATTTAATGGATTTACTAACAACTGAATCAAACTTGCATTCCCAGAGTAAATTCCACTTGGCAAGGTTTATTATTTTCTTAATGTGGTTTTGTAGGCTGTTAGCTAATTTTTACATAACTCAATTGTACATTGATTCAATAAGTAACTTTCCATTTTTTGTTTCCTATCAGGTTTTATATGAACGTTATAGTTGCTTCATAATAGGAATTAGGAAGTTTTTGTTCTTTCTCATTGCTCTGAAACAATTTATGGAGTACTGGAAGTATCTGAACTTTGAAGTTTTGGCATAATCCCCCAATCTAAAACTTCTGGGCTGACATTTACTGATGCTGGACAAATATGCCAAAAAAAAAAAATTCTATGAGATGAACAAATAATTTTTTCAACAAAAGGGGCTAGGACAACTGGATATCCACATACAAAATAATGAAGTTGGATGCCTACCTCACACTGTATGCAAAAATTAAGTCAAAATGGATCAAAGAACTAAATGTAAGAGCATAAAGTATAAATCTCTTAAAAGAAAACATAGTGGTAAATCTTTAGTTATCTTGGATTTGGCAATGGTTTCTTAAATGTGACACCAAAAACATAAGCAATCAAAGAAAAAACAGACAAGTTGGATTTTACCAAAATTCAACATTTTTGGGCTTCACAGGAATATATAAAGAAGTAAAATGAAAACCTATTGAATGGGAGAAAATATTTGGAAATTCTATATTTGATAACGGAATGGAATCTAGAATGTATAAATAATTCTTAGAATTTAATAATAGAATGATTAAATAATAGAATGATAAACACAATTAAAACATAGTCAAGGGGGCTGGCTGAGTGGCTCGGTTGGTTGAGAGTTGGCTTGGGAGTGTAAACTCTGAGCAGCAGGGCCACTGGTTGGATTCCCACATGGGCCAGTGATGCTGCGCCCGAGCTGAGCTGTTGCTGAGCTGCCAACAGGTGGCAGGATGGCTCAGCTGGTGTAACAACGAGATTGCCTGTTCTATGGTGCGCTATGCCCACCTGCAACTAAGATTGAACTCGGCACCTTGAGCTGAGCTGCCACCCAGATGGCTCAGAGGATAGAGCGTGTGCTCTTAACAACAAGGCTGCTGGGTTCGACTCCTGCATGGGATGGTGGCTATGCCCACCTGCAGCTGAGATTGAACATGGCACCTTGAGCTTAGAGGTCACGAGCTGCCGACGGGAAGCCAGATGGCGACTGGCACTCTCCATAACAAAGATTGAAGAACAACAACTTGGCTGGTCCCCTCCCACAATTCCCCAACACTGTACCTCTCCCCCAATTCCCCAATAAAATCTTAAAAACAAAAACAAAAACAAAAACATAGTCAAAGGATCTGAATAGGCATTTCTCCAAGTAAGATATACAGATAAGCACATGAAAAATGCTCAATGCCGTTAGTCTTTGGGGAAATTCAAATCAAAACTACAATGAAATACCACTTCACACCAACCAGGTTCGTGTAATAATAATGCTTTATAAAGTATACTATAGTAATTAAAAAAAAGACAATAGTAAGTGTTGGCAAGGATGGGGAGAACCTTCATACACTGCAAGTGAGATTGTAAAATGGTGCAGCCACATTGGAAAATAGTCTAGTAGTTCCTCTAAAGGTGAAACATAGTGTTACAATATGACCCAGCAATTCCACTCCCAAGAGAAATGAAAACATGCCCATTCATAAACTTGTACATGAATATTTCATAGCATTATTCACAATGGCCACAATGTGGAAACAACACAAATGACCATCAAATGATAGGAATATTATTTATCAATTAAAAGGAATAAAACAACAATTCACACTACAACATAGATGAACATTGAAAACTTTATGTTACATGAAAAAAATCAGTCACAGAAGGCCACATAGTATTTTTTTTTCTTTAATTTATATGAAATGGCCAGAATAGACAAATCCATAAAAACAATATATAGATAGTGGCTGCTTAGGACTGGGGATGAGATGGAGAGTTGAGTGTAATGAAATTGTTCTAAAATTGATTATGGTGATAGTTTCACAACTCTGCAAATATAATAAGAAGCATTGAATTTACATTTTAAATGGGTGCATAATGTGGCATGTAAATTATACCTCAATAAGGCTATTATGAGGGAAAAAATAACACCCAAAACAAAACCAACCAATCTGGGGTTGCTTTTTTTTGTAGATTTTATTGGGGAATTAGGGAAGGGGAACAGCATTGGGGAACTGGGGAAGGGGAACAGACAAGTTGCTGTCCTTTTGTTCTTCAGTCTAGTTGTAGAGGACATTGCTTCACTGGCCCATGTTGGTATCATCATTGCGCTCTTCTCAGGTGAGGAAGATCGGTCGCTGGCCTCTGGAAGGCTGCTCAAGTGGTTCTTGGCAGCTCACACTGGCTGCTGGCCACTCATGCTGGCTACCTGCCACTCACTGTAGCCTATGGCAGCCCACTGCAGCAGGGGCTGCAGCTATGCCATCCCGGGGACTCACAAGTGGAGCTGTTGTTCATCATCTTAGCGGTAGAGGGCAGTGTCACTGGCCCTCATATGTGGGATCCAAACCAGGGCCGCTGGCATCCCAAGCCAGCTCTTAACCAATGCACCACTTGGCTGACCCTGTAGTGTAAACTCTTATATAACTTTTTATATCTTGGTTTGCATTGATATTCTATTTCACGGTTTTTTTGAGTTTGGATTTTTTTTTTTAATTGGGCAATTGGGGGAGGGGAACAGTGTTGGGGAATTGGGGGAGGGGAACAGTGTTGGGGAATTGGGGGAGGGGAACAGTGTTGGGGAATTGGGGGAGGGGACCAGCCAAGTTGTTGTTCTTCAGTCTTCATTGTGGAGGGTGCCAGTCACCATCTGGCTTCCTGTCAGCAGCTCATGGCCTCTAAGCTCAAGGTGCTGTGTTCAATCTTAGTTGTGGATGGGCGTAGCCACCATCCCATGCGAGAGTCGAACCATCAGCCTTGTTGTTAAGGGCGCAAGCTCTATCCTCTAAGCCATCCGGGCGGCAGCTCTGCTCAAGGTCCTGAGTTCAATCTTTAGTTGAACAGGCAATCTTGTTGTTACACCAAGTGAGCCATCCTGCCACCTGTTGGCAGCTCAGTGACAGCTCAGATAGGGCGCAGCAGCATTCACTGGTCCATGTGGGAATCAAACAGGTGGTTCTGTTACTCAGAGAATGCGCTCTAAGCCAACTCTTAACCAACGGAGCCACTCGGCTGCCCCTGGATTTACTTTTTATCCTCTCATATTTATTGGTAAGTGTTTAGTAATGTGAATTTCTCTCTGATCACTCCTTAACAGGTATTCCATATTATTTATTTATAAGAAACAAAAAGTGGAAACAACCTAATGTCCATCAATGAATGAATGGATAAATGGTGATATAGGTATATAATGGAATGTTATTAATAAAGAGATGAAGGAACGATACATGCTATAACACAGATGAACCTTTAAAACATGTAAATGAAAGAAGCCAGATGCAAAGACCACATATTGTAAGATTCCACTCATATGAACTGTGGCGATAGGCAAATCCATAGAGATGAAAAGTAGATTCATAGTTGCCTTATTTTGGGGGGTAAAGTGGGGAGTTATGGCTAAGGGGGTACTGGATTTCTTTTTGTGATAATAAAAATGCACTAAAATTGATTGTGGTGATGGATGCACAACTCTGTGAATATACTAAAAGCCACTAAATGGCACACTTTAAATAGGTTAATTGTATGCTATGAGAAGTATATCTCAAACAAAACTAAGGGTTTAAAGAAAGAACTGAATCAATATGGGGCACAGACCATTTTATAGACTTATCTTTGCAAATATGTGCACATCATTGCATAGTATTGAAGAAACAAGAGAAAGGCCTGCTAAGAAACATTAATGAGCTTGCTGCCGGCACACCTAGCCTTACATCTGACTCGGCCCGGAACCACGCCCTCTTGGGACAGGCCACCACGCAAAGCACCCCGCGTCTGTCCCGCTGCTAACTGGATCCTCTGCGCTCCGCTCGGTCTTCCGGCCAGGCACAGCCCATCAAGACTGGAGATATGGAGAGCCTGCTCTGGATTCAGGTCCTGCTGCATCTCCCTGCGCGTAGAAGAAGCGGTAGCTGCCCTGATGGGTCCCTGTCTCCGACTTAATAGGAATTAAGAAATCCCAGAGCCCCTGAAGCCCCGCCCCTCACGCTGATGGCGTTCGAAAACGGAAGCGGAAGTGCTGGCTGGTTTTTGTCTCATTTCGCGCCCTTCTCTACGTCTGAGATAGGTTTTCTCACCTGTTGGCTTCTGCGCTCCGCGCTTAGTTCCTGCGGTTCCGGGCTGCCGCAGCTGTCCCTGAATAGTGGCGTCTCCCCGCTACTACCCTGCGCCCAGACTTCCCGCGGCCGCCGCGGTTCCTCCGAGACCTCCTGCCCGCTCCGCCCGCGCAGGTCGGGACCGTGACTGAGTCTCCGGTGGAGGCAGGGCGTTTTCTCCATCAGCTGGTGTACACCTCTCTTGTGAAGCTGCCAAAGCAAACTTTGTATCTTTTTTCCGGAAGGAAAAGCGTTTACGCTGCTCTGGGAAACGGCCCCAGCGTCGTCTTTTCCTCCGGTGCGCTACGGTGAGCACTGGCCAGAAATGCTTTGGCTGTGGGCATCGTTATTGAAGTTTGATGAATTATTTAGGTGCTACCTTGTTGTCCATTGACCATTTGTTAATACTTTGCATGTCTCCTGTGTCTCTCGCTGTGTGTATATAAACTCTTTGAGAGTCAGGGAGATTGAAATAAGTTACAGAAATGATATTTGACCTTTAATAACTTGGTTAATTGCCTCACATGCAACTGCAAAGTTATGTAATAACTCCTACAGATTAACACCCCACGTGAAAACTCAATAGAAAAATGAGCAAGCGGTTTGGATAGGCTCTTCAATAAAGAAAAAATATAAATGGACAGCGAATATGTGAAAAAGCGCTTAATATCATCAGCAACTAGGGTAGTACAAATTGAAGCCACAGTGTGATAGTACTGCACACACCAAATGGTTAAAAGTAAAACTAAAAAAGTGACAGTGGCATGTGTATACGCTGCTAGTGAAAACACATTTTAAAGAGTATCAACTAAATATAATCTGTTGGTAACACACAAGTAAGGCATGCACATGTGCACCAATTAAACATAAAGACTGTTTATAGCATCATTATTTGGAATATCCGGAAACTGAAAATAACCCTAAGTGGATTAAGAGAAGAATGGATGAATTGTGGCATATATTTTCTGTGGCATACTCGTCAGCAAAGAGAAGGACCAAACCACAGGTAGACAGACAGAGAACTTGGATAAAGGATAAATCTCACAAACATGTTTTGAATGACAGAAACCAGACACAAAAAGAATGCATGAAGGTTGATACTGTTTCTTTAAAGTTAAAAAGTTGTCAGAATAGCCTAGATAGTGGTTGTGATTGGGAGGCATTGAGTTAGTGATTTGGAAGAGACAAGGAACATGTCTGAGATGCAGGTGCTTACCTGGGCGCGATCATTTCTTGATAGTTCACTGAGAATTTTATTCATGATTGCCTCCCTTTAGGGCTGGCCGAGTGGCACGTTGGTTAAGCGCTGGCTTGGGAAGCCAGCGGCCCCGGTTCGGTCCCACATATGAGGGCCAGTGACACTGCCCTCAAAAAAAAAACAAAACCAAAAAAACAAACCATGATAGCCTCCTTTATTGTATGTATGCTGTAATTCAATAAAAGAAGTTCATTGAAGGTACTACTTCATAAGGTTGAGCGAGAAATACAGAAGTAGAATAAAATGTACTGAAAGGATGAGTAAAAATAAAATCAATACTTAATGTGAAAAAGTAGAACTGATCAATAATATGAAAAGGTGAAAAAATAAAAAATATGTATAATAGTCTGTGAGATAATATAATTTCAGCATAAAAGAAAAACACTGATATGGTTCAGACCCTGTTGGAATGGCTAATATTAGAAATGTATTTTGAGTTTTTTCTAAAACCCTGATACTCAAGTTTGGACGTCTATGAGTCAAACTTGGAACACTAATTTTTTTAAGTAAGTGAAGTATCCATTACCAAGGTCCCCTGAAGTGTTTATTTCCCTATTTTATCTTCATCTTATCCCTAACCAGTCTTGCCTGTGTATCAAGATTATATTTGTGTCTGTGTGGTACTCATACTTTAATGGGATTGATTCTTTATACTACTTATCAACTGACATAAATTATTTGTTTATTATGTGCATTGCCCAAGTGAACTGTGAGATTCCTAAGAACTATTCCCTCCTCAGTGCCTAGTATTTGGCCTGGCATAAGGAGGGCCCTTAGTAAATATTTGCTGATTGAATGAAGAAATGAGACTGAGGGAGGCAAAGGTACCAAGTCCAACCAAGCTTCAGCAGGGAGTACTCAGGGAGACTTCTGATTTCATAAAACCTTTTATACTTCTCCTCTCCATTATGTCTAGGAAAAGGTCGAGACTGAATTCTGGTCATGTCAAGAATATCGACAACCGCAAGAGATCAGGGTGTTGGCACACTAACCTGTGTGTACTCCTGGCTCATGCTTCCTAACTGGTGATTTTGGGTCAGTAACTAATCCCGTGTGAACCTTAGTTTTCTCAGTTATTAAATGACAGTATTAACACCCAATTTGGAGAGTCCTTGTTAGGACAACTAAAGGACTTTATATATAGAACTATTTAGGTGCTCAATAAATGGCAATTGTTATTAATATTTGTGTGGTACATAGTATTAGACAGTTTTTAATGGCTGTCCCATGTTTTATCTTCAGAGAGATGGCTAAAGAGTGATGTTTGAAATTTGAGGAAAAATATCTGTTGTTTAATGATTGACATTGCGAACCAGTTACCCAGACACTCTAGTATATGAAGAGAAGTAGAGATCAACCTCTTAATTTAAATTCAAAAGCTTCTCTGAAGCAATCTGCTGACCAAGAAGTGGAATGCTCTGGGAAATCTCACTGTCAGATTCACAGTATGCCAGCCATTGATCTGACTCGTGTGTATGGTGAGTCCTTTTTGATTCTTCTCTCTCTTGTCTGCTTTACATAGTTCCTTCTCACATGGCAGTTCCAGTGCTTGGGGGCTGAGCGATCATGTAGTGGGCCATGTAAGTGGGATTGAAACGGTCAGAGTGTGTATAAGTCAAGGTCCAGGAATTTGGGATGCGGGAGGGTGTGTGTGTGCTTTTGCATAGAATAAAATGTTTGTGAATCTTATACCATGTGTCAAACACCTCTGCCTCTTTAATTTGTGTAACTCTAAGATGGACTTTTTAACCTGTTCTTCGTGGGTAGCAAAATCCTGAAAACCATTTGCATGCTCAAGGTAACTCAAGGCACTTTGTCATATTATGGAAGAAGTGTGTTTGTGGTGTGTTATGTGCATGGTGTGGAACTACTTATAGGCATGTGATTGTTGGGATTGAATTGGCTTTGAAGTCTGTACGATTCTTTTCTCTGAGGTCATCTTTCTTGGGACCCTTTCTGTCTCGATGAGAGGAAAATCGAGGAGGCAAGGATGGTGGCTGGGTTACTGATGGATTCTTCTCAGGTGAGTAGAAAGTTGACCTTTCTTCAAAATGTTATGTTTGTTTCCATTAGGACCCATGTCCCCAAGCTTCTTAAAGCAATTATGACTCTGCTTAAAAAATGAGTCCTGGTGAATTTCTCCAGGACCCATGCCATCTCAATATACAGCTGTATACAGGGATTACACTGAAAATGATTCTTTTTATCTCTGTCGTTACTGATTCTTTCTGATCCTCAGTTATGCGTGTTGGCTAATTGTTTTACTCAGTAAGACAGACAGATCTTATGGAAGGTACCTAATCTTACAGAATTCCTGTGTCCCTGGAAATAATTATTTTGTTATTAGATTTTACAAAGTGCTGCATTGTGTTCAGTGCTAACTGCAGCCCATGATTAAATTATGGTAAGGTAAGTTCAGTCCTGTGTCAATGATGCTGGTAAATCCATGTAACTGTATGTGGTCACCAGGAAGTATCTAAAGCTAGAGAGAATAGGTCTGGGCCCAGGAGGACTCGAGGCTTCTGTCCGCCTTTCTCAGTCCCTCATGCATCTTTCTGAGAACATCAGCGAAGTTGGTACCTAAGCTGAAGCCAGCGTGTGTTTGATGGTTTAGCACTTAGTGACCTTCAAGGATGTGGCCGTGGACTTCACCCAGGAAGAGTGGACTTTGTTGGATCAAACACAGAGAAATCTCTACAGAGACGTGATGTTGGAGAACTATGAGAATCTCGTTGCAGTAGGTAAGGCTGGCATTGTTTTTTTACTGAGCCCTTTATGAAATGAAAATTTCTTAAATATCTTTGCTGTCAAATGGGAATACTTTGATAAGCAAGCAGATATAGACAGATATAGTCCCTGGCCTCAGAGGCCTTACTATTTAGAGAATTCTCCATGAAAATGAAGATCTATGTCAATAAATGACTTTATTTCCTTTAGGGACTAAAAACCTTAAGACTTTAAATGTGTATAAGATTGGACATGGTGTTCAGGTCTTAGAGATCCCCAGGTATTTGAAGGTACAGAGAGAGAATGTGCTTGTATTTTTGTTGCTTTTAAAATAGTTTTATTGCATTTATTTGAAATTTTGTATGATTATTTTGCTGTTTATAAAGTGAGACTTTACCGTTTTGAGAAACACTAAAGTCCAAAGGGTTGGTTCCCGATTCAAGGCCATGTTTTTCATGTCTTGCAAGGTCCCCTTTATGTACTTTTCCTGTAAGCAGGGTATGAGTCATGCACACCCAGTGTCTGCTCAGGGATGGAAGGAGTAGAAGAGCTGAGGACAGGAACCAGGGGAGTTCTGCAAGGTGAGTTCACAAGCAGATATGGTTTTGTGAAGAACAGTGCTAGCCTGGGAAAGGTGCAGTACCTTTGAAAATGTCACTTTGCAAACTTTTAAAGGTATATGCTTTTTCTGAGAAGACTGAGGCCGTTTGGTTTCTGAGTTTCCCTTTCCCTTTAATTTCCGTTGATCTTCACCTTTTTTGTTCTCTCAGAAAGATCTGTCTGGCTTATTTGAAAATTTCATTCCTTGCAGGTAGCTGTTTTCCCAATACCCTCCTATCTTGTTTTCCTGATTCTATCATCATTTTTGTTTACTGTCAGCCTTAGTTTTGCCCTAAGCTTCATAAACTGCCTACCATACCTTTATCATACCAAACACTTAACACAGCCAGCCTCTTTGTGGTCCATCTTTCTTTTTGTTTCACCATTTTTATTATGTTTCATTCATATTTAGACATATACATATGCCATATGCTTTTTTTTTTTTTTTTTTCTGAGGGCAGTGTCCCTGGCCCTCATATGTGGGACTGAACCGGGGCTGCTGGCATCCCAAGCCAGCACTTAACTACCGCGCCATTCGGCCAGCCCACCATATGCTTTTTATGAGATAAAATACACATAAAATTAAATTAACCATTTTAGTGAGTATAATTCATTGATATTGAGTACATTCACAGTGTTAGACAACCATTAGCTTTCTTCAGTTCCAAAATATTTTCATCACCTCAAAAGGAAACCATATACCCATTAAGCAGCCAGTCCCCATTTACCCCCACCCTCAATCCCTGCAACTACTGATCTGCCTTCTGTCTCTATGGATTTACCTATTCTGTATATATCCCATAAATGGAATTATACAAAATACGAGCTTTTGTGTCTGGCTCCTTTTACTTAGCATAATTTCAAGGTTCGTCCATGTTGTTGTATGTGTAAGTACTTCATCCCTTTTTATGGCTGAACAATACTCAATTTCGTGACTATATCACATTTTGTTTATCCAGTTATCCTTTGATGGACTTTTTTTTCACCTTTGCCAACTGTGAATACTGCTGCTATGCACATTTGTGTACAAATATTTGAATACCTATTTTCAACTCTTTTGGGTACACATAACTAAGAAATGGAATTACTGGGTCATATCATCATTTTAAGTTTAACTTGTTAAGGATTACCAAACTACTCCCACCAGCAATTTAGAAGAATTCCAGTTACTTTACAGCCTTACCAACACTTATTTCCTACTTTATTTTAATACTAACTCTCCTAGCAGGTGTGAAGTGGTATCTTTTTTTTTGTTTTTAAAGATTTTATTGGGGAATTGGGGGAGGGGAACAGTGTTGGGGAATCGGGGAAAGGGAACAGACAAGCTGCTGTCTTTTTGTTCTTCAGTCTAGTTGCGGAGGACGTTGCTTCACTGGCTCATGTTGGTATCGTCATTGCGTTCTTCCTGGATGAGGCAGATGGGTCACCAGCCTCTGGATGGTCGCTCATCACGGCTGTTGGCAGCTCACGCTGGCTGCCGGCCACTCACTGTAGCCTATGGCAGCCCACTGCAGCAGGGGCTGCAGCCTATACCATCGCCGGGGCTCGCACAGCCCAGCTCCAGGTGGAGCTGTTGTTAGCTGTAGAGGGCAGTGTCACTGGCCCTCATATGTGGGATCCAAACCGGGGCGCTGGCATTCCAAAACCAGCTCTTAACCAATGCGCCACTTGGCAGGCCCTGAAGTGGTATCTTATTGTGGTTTTGATTTGCATTTCCCTAAAACAGTGTTGAGCACCTTTTCATATGCTTGTTGGCCATTTCTTTACCTTCTTTGGAGAAATGCTGATTCAAGTACTTTGCCCATTTTTTTACATTGGATTGTTTGTCTTTTTGTTGTTGAAGTCTAAGAGTTCTTTATAAACTCTAATAGTGGACTCTTATGAGATATATGATTTGCAATATATGGATATTGGACATTGTTAAGTCCACGGTCATGAAGATTTACCCCCATGTTTTCTTCTAAAAGTTTTATAGTTTTAGCCTTTATATTAGGTTTTTTGATCCACTTTAAATTAATTTGTGTGTATAGTGTGAATTGGGGGTCTGGTTTGGTTCTTTGGTTCTTTTGCATGTGAATGCAAACCTAGTTATCCTGCACTATGTGTTGAAGAGACACATTGAGTGGTCGTGGCATGCTTGTCGAGAATCAGTTGACCCTGGATGTATGCATTTATTTCTGGATTCTTAGTACTGTTCTGTTCATGTATATGTCTATCCTTTTGCCTGTACCTCACTTTTTTTTTTTTTTTTTTAAGATTTTATTGGGGAATTGGGGGAGGAGAACAGCATTGGGGAATCAGGGAAGGGGAACAGACAAGTTGCTGTCTTTTTGTTCTTCAGTCTAGTTGTGGAGGACGTTGCTTCACTGGCCTATGTTGGTATCGTCATTGTGCTCTTCCTGGATGAGGCAGATTAGTCGCCGGCCTCTGGATGGTCACTCACCACGGTTATTCGCAGCTCACTCTGGCTGCCAGCCGCTCACGCTGGCTGCTGGCCACTCACTGTAGCCTATGGCAGCCCACTGCAGCAGGGTCTGCAGCCTACACCATTGCGGGGGCTCGCAGCCCAGCTCCAAGTGGAGCTGTTGTTAGCTGTAGATGGCAGTGTCACTGGCCCCACTATGTGTGACCCAAACCAGGGCCACTGGCATCCCAAAACCAGCTCTTAACCAATGCGCCACTCGGCTGGCCCTGTACCTCACATTTTTGATATTGTAACTTTATAGTTCCAGAATTCTATTTATAATTTTTATTTATTGGTAATCTCTGTTTGGTGAGGCAGCATTTTTCTGGCTTCCTTTAGTTCCTGTCCATGGTTTCCATTAGCTCTTTGGGCACCTATTTAAACAAATTGATTTAAAGTCTTTATATAGTAAGTCTAATCAATGCCTTGGCTTTCAGGGACAGTTTCTATTAACTTTTTATTGTTCCTTTGTATATCTTATATTTAGTTGAAAATGTAATTTTAGATATTATAATGTGGCAATTTGAAAATCTGATTCTTGGAAAAGGAAGGGAAGGGAAGGGAAGGAGGAAAGAAAGAAAATTTGATTTTCCCTGTCTCTAGGGTTTGCTGTTGCTTCTTGTTGTGAATTACTGATGTTTGTTTAGTGACTTTTATCAATTATTTTTGTATGTTCTACATTCTTTTTAGCACAGCCCCTGAAATCCGTGTCCTTTTAGTTTAGTGGTCACCTTAGAATGACAGAAATTCCTTAAATGCTTTAAGTCAAGAAAAAAAACTAAAAATTCTTTTAGTTTTTGTCCATGGGCTGTGGTTTGGGCCACTCCTTCGGTGATTAGCCAGGCTGTTTACAACTCTTCCTTAGCTTTCCTTTTCTGCTTGAGTGAATTCTGAAGGTCAGCCAGACGTGAAAGCTTTGATCCTCCCTAGCCTTTCTAAGCCGGCATCCAGCTCTGGGCATGCTCGTGGAGTTCTTGATTCCCTTGTAAATGTTCGAGTTTTTAAAAGCCCTTATTCACCCACATAAGTATAATATTCACAATTCGTTCCTTCCAAGGCTTTTCAGTCTGTCTGCTGTTAATCCCAACCATTTTCCCTTTCCTCATGCTGTTCTGCCAATACTTCAACTGTATATACTTTCAGCAGAAGCTGCCTGGAATGCTTCTTCACTCCTAGGAACTCTTGAATTGGGTGAAATAAAGGGAAGCCCTTGCACCAATACTTGAGGAAGCTGCTAGAGAGATCAAAACACA
Source organism: Aselliscus stoliczkanus (assembly GCA_033961575.1). Classification (NCBI taxonomy): domain Eukaryota; kingdom Metazoa; phylum Chordata; class Mammalia; order Chiroptera; family Hipposideridae; genus Aselliscus; species Aselliscus stoliczkanus. The sequence continues at coordinate 8,078,543 of CM066735.1, read as the reverse complement.
CAAAGGCAGTTCTTTGAGAACAGGGTCCATATTGTTCCTTTTGGCACTAGCACTTTGCTCAAGAAGTGCCATCTACATGGCTTCAGCTTATCTGGAGCTTGTGGGTGGTAGGCGGAAAGTTAAAATGCCACAACACTCTCTTGGTGAAATACAGCCGCTTCTTTCTTAAGTGTTCCTTGGCTCTTGTACCTTTTGATGAGATTCCAAATTCTACAAGAGTTGGTTCTAATAGCTTTTGTAAACTTGTTAGTTGTTTTCTGGTGGGGAGGAGCCCAGGAGTTCCCTATGCACCATATTTTGTTATGTTATTCTCTGTGTTGTATACTTTCAAACAACATTATCCCACAATGGTTCTCCAAACTTGAATCTTTCCACTTTGTTTTAGAATTGGATTTGCAACTCAAAACCAAAGTTCCCACACCTCTTCAAGATATTTCTGTGGAAAAAACATCAAATGGAATAAAATTGGTAAGATTTCTAAGAGTAATTTTTTCCCTTCACATTAGGACCAGAAGCACAAAGTTCATGAGAATTATATGAGATAAATTCCATTTACTCAAAGAAAGAATCTATGAAGAGATTCCCTGAACATCAGGAATTTGAGGAGCACTCTAAACTTACTTCAAATCTGTTTCTCCTCAGAGAACTCACTAATAAACATCCAGATATATGTAACTCTGGTATCTAGTTTTTGAAATGCAGTTTAGTTTAAGTAATTATCAGGAAAACTTTCTAAGATGCTCTGTAAAAGTAGAGAATATAATGTAGGGTCCTATACTCATAGTCAGCTTATTCAACTTAAAATAATGGGAAAAAATTCAATTATGATCATGTTTCCAATGCATGAAAGTTATGATGGGGAGACATTCTGTTATAATGAATGTGAGAAAGTCTTGAATTATCATTTATATCTTAATAGGAGAGAAGCAATGTCGGAGTGAAACAGTATGGCTCTAACTTCTGTGGAAAAGTAGTTAGTGAACATTCATTTCTTATGACTCACATTAGACAGAAAGCTTCTAAGTGTAATCAGAGTGGAAAAGACTTTGAAAAGAACTTTATTCATACTTTTAAGGAAATACATGTTGGGGAGAAAACTTCTGAGCGTGTTCAACATGAAAAAGCCTTTTCCTGTCAGCTTTCGTATCTTACTGGGCACAAGAAAACTCAGACAGGAGGGAAACTGTGTGAATACAAGGATTGTCAGAGAACATTTGTTAATCAGTCATCCTGTAAGGTACATATGAGACCCCACACTGGAGAAAAACCATATGAATGTAAAGAATGTGGGAAAGCCTTCACTCATTTGTCATACTTTACAGATCATGTAAGAATTCACAGCAGAAAAAAACCCTATGTGTGTGTGGAATGTGGGAAAGCCTTTACTCGATCCACAGGACTTATTTTACACATACGAATTCACACTGGAGAAAAACCATATGAATGTAAGGAGTGTGGAAAAGCCTTTATTGATTCCTCATACCTTACAAAACATGGACGAGTTCACAGTGGAGAGAAGCCATATCTATGTAAGGAGTGTGGGAAAAGCTTTACCCGTTCCTCAGGACTTGTCTTACACATAAGGACACATACTGGAGAAAAACCTGCTGTATGTAAGGAATGTGGGAAAGCCTTTAATAATTCATCAATGCTCAGAAAACATGTAAGGACGCACACTGGGGAGAAGCCATATGAATGCAAGCAATGTGGGAAAGCTTTCACTCAGTCATCGGGCCTTACAGCACATTTAAGAACTCACACTGGGGAGAAGGCATATGAATGTAAAGAATGTGGGAAAGCATTTGCTCGGTCCACAAATCTTAATTTGCACATGCGAACTCACACTGGAGAAAAGCCATACAAATGTAAAGAATGTGGGAAAGCCTTTACGTACCCTACATGCCTTAATATTCACATGCGAACTCACACTGGAGAGAAACCATATGAGTGTAAGAAATGTGGAAAAACCTTCACACAATCTTCAGCACTTGCTAAACATCTAAGAACTAAGGCATGTGAAAAAACTTATAAATGTTTCTCAGACCTTAGTATTCACATCTAAACTCATCCGAGTAAAGACCTTCTGAAAGTAAAGACTATTAAAACGCTTTAGCCAGTTTTCATCCTTACTTGATATATGGGAACTTACTCAGGACAGAATTCCCATTCATATAAGGTATATGGGAGAGCCGTAATTATTCATACCATTCAGAATGTGTAAATACTCACACTTCAGAGAAAAACTTGGTTATAAGGCATGTGAGATAGCCTTTTGGGATTTTTTTGTCTGTTTTTCTAAAATTAATTTTACATATCTAAAATTACTATAAAAGCCATGTGAAGGTAAGAATAACATACAGCTTTAAACTGTAGCACATGATAACTTACACTGGGGAAAAACCATTTGTATGTAATGAATGTGGTATAAAATCTTTACTTAGTGCTGAGGCCTTAATATCCACATGAGATTTCATAATAGCACAAAACCCTATGATTGTAAAAGATACAGGAAGACCTACATTTGCTTCTCATATCTTTTAAGAACTCAACATTTAAAAACTCACAGTGGAGAGGTGCTCTATCTACTGGGGGTGTATACAAGTGGGCCCTTTGGTCAACGTTGCTCAAGCAGTAGTTCGCTGTAATCAGAAGTGCCTGGACACTGATGGTAACTACTTTGAGCATCTCTTGTAATTCCAGAAGTCAAATGTGACTTGTATTCATCTTTTGTTACGGATATATATTGAGTATTACAATTTTAATGCAGTTTTCCTTTCTTAAAATGTGTATACATTTTTTTTGGTGCCCTCTGTATGTAAGAAATCTGGGAAAGCCTTCAGAAATTCATGAAAGCTTCATGTGCAAGAAGACTCATGAATGTAAGAAATATTAAAAATTGTTTAAGTGTTAACAAGTAAGTCATAACATGCAGTGGAGGGAAATGTATGTGGGAAGCTTTACTTCTGCCTCATATGTTAATATATTCTTTGGGAATCTCACAGAGGCAGAAAGTGTAATGAATGTTAGAAACATAGGAAGACCGTGTGTGTGTGTATTTTGGCTTTCAACCTTTAGTAAAATGGTAATTCACATGATAGTAGTTATGATTATAGGGGACATGGGAAGTGGTATATCCATTTTATAAATCTTACACTACGTGTGAAAATGCACCCTGGAAAGAAGCTGTATGAATATAAAAGTGGAAGGGTTTTTTGGTAAGTCCCTTAAGAGACTTATAAAATACTCCCTTGAAGGGATAAACTATGAATGTGAGGAATTTTGGAAAGCTTTTGGGTACTGTTCTTCACTTATGGTGCACAAGAGAATTCTTAATGGAGGAGAAATAGGAATAAATGACATGAAAATGAGATTGCCTCTGTGTGTCTTATTCTCAAGGAAAGCACCCAGCCCCTTAATTCCCTGGTGATTTGGTATTATAAAGTTCAATTGCAGTTTTATTTACAGTGGCCAAGACATGGAAACAACCAAAGTGTCTTTTTTTTTTTTTTTTAAGATTTTATTAGGGAATGGGGAGAGGGGAACAGACCAGTTGCTGTCCTTTCGTTCTTCAGTCTAGTTGTGGAGAACATTGCTTCACTGGCCCATGTTGGCATCATCATTGTGCTCTTCTTGGGTGCGGCAGATCCGTCGCTGGCTGCTGGATGGCCGCTCACAGCAGCCCTTGGCAGCTCACACCAGCTACCAGCCTCTCACGCTGGCTGCCGGCTACTCACTGTAGCTTATGGCAGCCCACTGCAGCAGGGGCTGCAGCTATGCTGTTCCGGGGACTCACAGCAGCCCAGCTCCAGGTGGAGCTGTTGTTCACCATCTTAGCTGTAGAGGGCAGTGTCACTGGCCCTCATGTGGGATCTGAACTGGGGCTGCTGGCATCTCAAGCCAGCTCTTAACCAACGCGCCACTCAACCGGTCCCCAAAGTGTCTTTTGATAGATGATTGGATAAAGAAGTTGTGATATATATATATAATGCAATACTATTCTGCCGTAAGAGAAGATGAAATAGTGTCTTTTGCAACAACATGGATGCATCTTGAGATTATTATGCTAAGTCAAATAAGCCAGACAGAAAAACTCAAGAACCATATAATTTCACTGATATGTGGTATATAAAACTGAAAACAACAGAGGAACAAGACAAACAAATGAAGAAACAAAAACCCATAGACACAGATAATAGCTTAGTTATTACCAGAAGGTAAGTGGGGAGAGGGGCAGTAGATGAGGATAAAAGGGATTAAATCTATGGTGATGGAAGAACTGACTGGGTGGTGAACATACAATGTGATATACAGAATTGTACACCTGAAACCTATGTAACTTTACTAACAATTGTCACCCCAATAAACTTGTAACTGAAAAAAAAATTCATTACTTTTAAAGACACTAAGCATAATGCTATATTTTACTCATGTCATATAATGGTGTTTTCATTATGGTTTAGCTTTGAAGACTTCCTCATTTGCACTCTAATGTCTTCATTGAACTATGAGATACTTGGGCATTTAATTGGTAATGTAGGGTATTTTATAAATATTTTGAGTACTACTTTCTAATGTATTTGCAAGTGTACTATAAGATGATACTCTTTTTGTTATGGGAAAATTCTCTTTGGCCTTGTGTGGTAAGTCATATCTAGTTGTCTCTTCAATATTCCTTGTCCTTTGGAACCTTATGAATAGAATCCAGATTCTCTTCAGGCACATAGTTAAAAAACATTCCACTTCTCAGGCTTCCTTGGATTAATGGGAGACTATTTCACAGTTCTGGCTAATGAGAAGTCATTGGTGTGGATCTGGGGAAGCTGTTAAAAAGAGGACAGTCTCCTATAGCGATTTCTTTTATAAATTATCACCCTTCTCCCCCTTCCACACATTTTGGAAATTAGATACATTCTTGGAGTTTGGATGATAAATTTTGTGCTACAGAGACAAAAACCACAGACAAATATGGTTTGGTTAAAAACCAGGGACACTTACCCTGCGTTGGTGTCTTTACACAAGCACTGAACTGCCCATTTCTAGACTTCTTGGTACATGAGGAAAACTAGCTCCTTATCAGGCTGAACACATAAATCTGAGCTTCATCACTGTATAGATGGTACTTAAAGCCATTAGATAAGATGATTTCACTTGATTGGCAAGCCCCGAGGAACTTCTAACTTGAGCAGTTGGGGTCATAGAAGGAAACAGCAAATAGATTGGGAGGCAGTGTGGCCTATGAAATAGGAATAGAAGTGAGGTTGCTGTCTAGGACTGGGATTTGATCATGAATATCACTGGGGACACTTTCACAAGCTGACTTTGGGGAGCAGAGTGTTGAAAGGCCTCATTAAACAGCACAGTAGAGATAGGTACTCCTCTGACCTTACGGTCTATAAACTTAATATTCCAGCTTTGTGTATTAGTTTTCTATTGCTGCTGTAATAAATTACCACAAACTTAATGACATAAAAGAACAAAAATTTAGTATTTTATAATTTTAGACATCAGAAGTCTGAAAAGAGTCTTGTCTCACCGAGTTGAAATCAAGATGTCAGTAGGACTATGTTCAGGGGCAACTCGGTTTACTTGCTTTTCCCAGCTCTTTGATGCCTCTTGTGCCTATGGGTCCCACTCGTTAACTGGTTTGCTCTAGTTTTTGAGGCTGTTGAATTTTTGTTCCTCTGCTTTATCTTTTCCAGAGATAAGTGGATTAAAACATTCCACTCTAATGGTGGACTGTGTAATTCTCTTTTTATTTGGCCTATTTTTATTTGCTATATTTTGAAGTCTGTGTTATTAGTTGCATACCATTTTAGAATTGCTGTAGCTTTTTGATGAATTGAACCTTTCAAAAATTATCAGTAACCACTTTTTTATGTGTAAGAACGGACATTCCATTAACACCTGCATTGTTAGATTTTTTTTTTTTTTTTAAAGATTTTATTGGGGATTTGGTGGAGGGGAACAGCGTTGGGGAATCGGGGAAGGGGAACAGACAAGTTGCTGTCTTCTTGTTCTTCAGTTTAGTTGCGGAGGATGTTGCTTCACTGTTGGTATCGTCATTGCGCTCTTCCCGGATGAGGCAGATCGGTCGCTGGCCTCTGGATGTCGCTCACTGCGGCTGTTGGCAGCTCACGCTTGGCTGCCAGCCGCTCACGCTGGCTGTGGGCCACTCACTGTAGCCTATGGCAGCCCACTGCAGCAGGGGCTGCAGCCCACACCATCACCGGGGCTCGCACAGCCCAGCTCCAGGTGGAGCTGTTGTTAGCTGTAGAGGGCAGTGTCACTGGCCCTCATGTGGGATCCGAACCGGGGCCGCTGGCATCCCAAAACCAGCGCTTAACCAATGCGCCACTCGGCCGGCCCTGCATTGTTAGATTTTTATGTAGCTATATCATTGTTTTCCCTTTATTTTTCAATTTAATATATCATTACTTTTAGATGTGTTTTAAAAAAATATCAGATGATGTATTACACAGCTGTACACTTGAAACCTGTGTAATTTTACTAACCATTGTCACCCCAATACATTTTAATAATAATAAAAATATCACATAGGTGAAACTTAAAATCTGGATTTGTAATAAACTTCACATTTTGAAATAAAATTTGGCATCCAGAGAGGTTGTAGAAATAGAACACTGTTCCTGTATATTCTTTATCCAGCTACCCCCAAGGTTAACAGGTAACTGTAGTGTAATTATTGAAACCTAGAAATTAACGCTAATAAAATACTATTAACTAACCTTCAACCTCATTGAAATTTCATGTTTGTTCACTGTTGTCCTTTATGTGGGCTAGGATTCAATTCAAATTCTCACATTCCATTAATCTTGATATTTATAAAATCCACACTAACAATACTTAACCATTAATAGAAGCAGTTAGTTCATTTATGTGTAATGTTGCCAGGGGGCCGACATCTGACAAGGTCACATTGCCCTTCTCAGCACTCAATGTTTGGAGTGCTGCCTTATGGTTGGTCATGTAATAATATCTCCTGCCTCTATGAACCTCTGTGCCTTTCCTCCTATAGGAGACAATATATTCACTGCATTTGTGACAAGTTCCTGGGGTACTCTGATGATAGCTGGTTGTGTAAGCCAGCGACGGGGCAAGATTTCCTAAAGAGAAGGAAACTCCCTAAAACAGGCTACAACCCGAGGGGACCCCTGAACTGAGATATTGGGGACTCAAACCCCTTGGAAACTGAGGCACAGACCTCTGACAACATAGGCCAAGAAGCCTGCCTGTGGCCTAAGGGCCCTGCTGTGAATGGTCTTCTTGAAGATTAAAGGTCTTCAGGCCCTGAGAGTTCTGGTAGGAGGGGACTTGCTAACCATAGGGTATGTTAATTAACAACTTTGTTTAAATTCTTTCACAGATACTGAAGCTTTGACTGAGAAACAGATGCTACCCTTTATTGTAAATATGTAGCCCTCCTAGGACAAAAGATGTTAAGTATTGTATTTACATAGGAATAGATTTCAGATGGTTTTACCCTAAACACAGCCACTCCTAGTCCTTTTAGTGTAGCCCTGTGAGTCTAGCTGCTGGAATTTGGGATAATGGCCAGGTATTCATGGCAACCACTCTTTAGGCGACATGTAGAGATAAGTAAAGACTGAGTAAATCCTGGGAACTAGAAACCACCAAACTCGTGATTGAGGCAATGGTCAAGTATCCCTATAAAAAGAACATGCTCTGGCAATAAAGTGTGACACTTTTTTCTCTTTGACTCCCCTGGTGTCTCCACTGTCTCCCTTCTTTATTTTCCTCCCCCGCCGACGCCGTCTCCACCTGAGGGAAACCCTGGTCAGCGGAGGCTGGTCCCCCCCCCCCCCGCATAATGTAACTGGTAATAAGTTTGGATTTCATTCAGTCATCCTATTTTATGCTTTTATTTGTCTTTTTTGTTTTTCTTTCTTTGAATTGAACTTAATCTGATTTCAAAACTTACTATAAATTTACAGTAATCCAAGCAATGTGTTACTGGCTTATGGGTAGAAATATAGATTAATGGAATAGAAGCAAAAATCCAGAATACACACACACACACACACACACACACACATATTCAATTGATTTCTAAGAAGGGTGCCAGGAGAATTCAATGGGAAAATAAAATATTTTCATCAAATGCTACTGGGACAACTGGATATCCACTTGTAAAATAATAAAATTGGGCCCTTACCTTACACTATATACAAAAATTAATTCGAAATGGATCAAAGACCTAAATGTAAGACCAAAACTATAAAATTGCTAAATAAAAAAATGGGGAAAGCTTCATGACATTGCATTTGGCAATGGCCTTTTAGATATGATACTGTTAGCCCTAGAATCACATTTTTACAGAAACCACCTGGATTAAAACCCATTAGTATACAGACTAGTGTCTGTTAGCTTCCAGTATATTTAGATTTAACATCACCTATCTTGCAACTCAGTAACTACACAATATACATGGGTTCAAGAGGACACTGCAGGAATTATGACAGTCTTACCCATTGTGGGCAGGTTCTTGTAGCTCTCCAGCATCACATATTTGTATAGGTTTTCCTGAGTTAGGTCCAGTAAAGTCCATTCCTTGATGAGGTCCACAGCCACATTACTGAATGTCACTGAGTCCTAAAACATCACACACAAGCTGGCTTCAGTAAAGTAATATCTCCACCAATGTTTAGTGGGAAATGTGCTTTCTCAGACTCTACCTTCCACCTACTGAATCAGCTCTGGCAATGAGGCCTATTCGTGTGTTTTAACAAACACTGTTTCTCATGGACACCAAAGTTTGACAGCCACTGGAGTAGTGGTTCCTCCATGAACATGAGCATCAATTTTTGTACTTACTTTATTATGCGTTTTAATGAAAGTCTTAATGTGTTGTAAATATGTATATACATATGTCTGAATATGGGTTTCAGAAACTGGAGATAATCTTTTTGTGGCATAGAAGGTGATATTTCCATTTTTATCTCTTTTGAAATAAATATACTACATTATTAGAAATAGAGGATCTGATTCAGGGGAAGGTTTGTCATCTTTTGCAGGAGTTTTTTCCATTAATATACTTTTCCTGTGAACAGGGTATCAGTTGTTCAAACTTAATCTGATCTTATGGTTGGAACAAGGATTGTTGAGGACGGTGGAGAAAAGAGTCCTTCAAGGGGAGTGATTGTGAAGAACATCCCTTGGCAAAATTTCAGTATGTTACAAATTATAATGAGGAAACTTTTAAAGATGTGCTTTCTCACAGAAGGCTGAGGTCATTGGTCTCAGAATCTTTGGGATTTCTTTAACTTCTCATATACTTTACATTCACTCAAAATGTCATATGAACTCACAAAATGACTTATTCTTTTTCTAAGATTATCCTTTTGATTATGTTTTTCTCTAGAAGTTTCCTACTCTTTTTCCCTGAAAATATTCTGTCTCTTCCCCCATGATATTTAATTTTTATGGACTAGTTTGTTAACTCCTGAATTTAGATTCTACACCTTTATGATTGCTAAATATTTGACATAAACTCCTCAAATCTTAAACGTTTTAGCATGTTTATCTTGTAAACAATGAGTCTTATTGTTTTTAACTTTTCTAACCTACTCTTCATAAAGACTTACATTTGTTCTTCCCTTTTACTTTAGAATGGGAAATACAACTTAATACCAAAAGCTCAGAAATTCCCCAGGATATTTTGAGGGAAAAAAACATCGAAAAGGATAGAAATGGTAATATCAGTAAGTTTGAAAGAGATATATTTTATTTTCCACACTCAGAAAAGATTGGCATTTCATTTAATAGAAGATTAGCCAAGTGATAGACATTTTGAGGTAAGTGGCATTCCCCTAAAAGAGAGCAGTATCTCTAGTGAGATATTCTGAATGTGATGAATTTAGGGATATCCAAACCTTGAAACTTGTTTAGAATATATATATATATATATATATACAACATTGACAATCCATAAAATTGTACCAGAATTTTTTTTTTTTTTAATTGAGGGCAGTGTCACTGGCCCTCATATGTGGGATCCGAACCGGGGCCACTGGCTTCCCAAGACCAGCGCTTAACCACTGCGCCACTCAGCCGGCCCCAGAATATTTTTTAAATTAAAGTTAATTGGAGGGCCGGCCAAGTGGCATGGTGGTTAAGCACTGGCTTGGGAAGCCAGTGGCCCTGATTGGGGTCCCACATATGAGGGCCAGTGACACTACCCTCAAAAAAAAAAAAAAAGTTTATTGGGATGATAATGGTTAGTGAAGTTACATAGGTTTCAAGTGTACAATTCTGTAATACATCATCTATATATCTATATATCACATTGTATGTTCACCACTCAGAGTCAGTTCTCCTTCCCTCACCATATATTTGACCCATTTACCCTCATCTACCATCCCCTCCCCACTTCACCTCTGGTAACCACTAAGCTATTGTCTGTGTCTATGAGTGTTTTTTTGTTGTTGTTATTGGTCTTGTTCCTTTGTTACTTTTAGTTGGTGGTATAGTGGTGAGCATAGCTGCCTACCTGAATATTTTAAAATTGGAGTAAATGGCACATTATTCTGGCAGAAGGATCCATCATTCAACTTGAAAGAAATCAATAGGGCTGGAGGTCTATGAATGTAATGGAAACGGTAAAAATCATAGTCAGCATTGTATTGGTGTTTTGATTTTGAGATGAATAGGATTAGTTAATGAGTCTTTTTGTTTGTTTGTTTGTTTGTTTTTAGCTGAGCCATCCTGCCACCTGTTGGCAACTCAACTGCAACTCAGCTCGGGCTGGCATTGAACTGCCATTGCTCAGAGCTCAGCTCACACTCTTGAGCAAGCTCTTAACCAACTGAGCCACTCGGCCGGCCCTAGTTAATGAGCCTTAGAAATCATTTAATCATCATTCACTTATTCAGCAACATGATAGAATACACAATGGATGGGAACTCTGTGATTGTGAGCAATGTGGAAAAGACCAGCAAAAATGCATGCCATAAGACACACAGGAGATCTCAAAATGGAGGGAACACTCGTCAGGGTAATCAGTATGGAAAAAGTTTCCTTATTCTGCAGAAGAAAACCTTTATTGGAGAGAAACATTCTATGTTTAATGAATGTGGAAAAGCTGTCAGCTTGATTTCAAATATTGGGTACTGGAGAAGTAGCATGCCAAAAAAAAAAGCCTTCAAATGCTGTGACAGTGAGAAAGCCTTTGTTAATCAAGCCTACCTTCAGGCACATATGAGTAGTCACAATGGAGAAAAGTTCTGAATGGAAGGAATGCGGTAGTTTTCACTTCATAAACCTTGGTGTACATGTACAAACTCACACTGAAAAAAAGAGTTACAAATGTAAGTAATGTGGGAAAATCTTCTGATATTCCTCAGTCCTTAATAATAATGTTTGAATTCAGACTGAAATAATACCTTTTATATGTAGGGAATATAGGAAAGCTTTCATTAGTTCCTCCAATCTTAGGGAACATATAAAATCTCATACTGATGAGAGAAGCCCTTTCCATGTGAGGAATGTGGAAAATCCTTTAGAAGTTCCTCAAGCTATAGTAACCACATTCAAATTCACACTGGAGAGAAACCCTATAAATGTAAGGAATGTAGAAAAGCCATTACTCAGTTCTCAGGCCTTTGTAAACATGTAAAACTCACAGTGGAGAGAAACCCAAAAATGTAAACATGAGAGAGCTTTCAGTTATTCCAATTCATTTTGCAGACTTTAAAATCTCACCTTGTAAAGAAATCCTATACATGTAAAAAGTGTAGGAGAACCTTCAGTTCTCTCAGTTCCTTTCAACATCATGGAAAGGATTAGCTATGGAGTCTAATTCTATATCCAGGTAAATAGTGCCAGAATTGAATTGAATTCTTGGAAACCTTCTGGCATCTGACAATTACTTTTAGCTGTGGGAAAGCCTCCATACACACCTTGGATTTTGGCCTGGGAATGCTTTTTTTACCAGGGGATATAGTATATCTGTAAATTTTGTCTCATAACCTTGTCTCTATCACAGCTCATCCTTTCAGATAAGAGGTCAAGGTCAAGCATGGGATGAGTGGGGGAAATGTAAGAATACACCTACTAATGTGAGACACACTGATTTCATGACATGTGTGGAAAAAGAAAAACCCCAGCACCAGGGGAGGATCTTTAACCTCAGGCCATGCAGGAAGAGATGATGATAATGAATGCTCTGTATCTATCACCACAGCCTGGCAAAAACAATCATATCTTTTTAACTCAAGCAACAGCTGTGGCTGGTGATATGACCTGCTTCTGGGTTGGTTATTCTATCCAAGTGTTGTGAAAACTGAAAAACTCATGTGAATATGGCTGGTCCTGATAATCTATGTGCTTAATAATCTGGCAGTTCCTGAATGTGGGCATTGAGTGCAGACACAGACCAGCACAACCTTGTCTCAGCCTCAGTGATGCAAATTCACATAGCTGATGGTCGAGCAACCTTGGGTTATGTCAAGTATGGCCATCAGACCTGCAGCTGCTTGCTGTCATTTTCTTGAGGCATAATCAACTCCTTGCAATGATAATGAAATCAACTTAACAATAAATCCAGAACAGAAATTACCTGTGTTTCTTTGTGTGACATGTTTGTTTGGGTGGAGGAGTGTGAGTCATGTTGTGGTTCTCTTTTGAGTATGTATATTGTTATTTAGCTTATTTAGTGCCCCCTTTAATTACTGGCAACCACACCAAAGATCAGCAGATCATTCCTAACCTCTTTGTGAGCAGTGCAAGGGATCATATAGTTTGGCCTTAGGTGAGATCCTAATTGTCTGAGGTAAGACCTATGGGTCACAGTTGCCTGAGTCTGAGACATTGTGGGTAGCATTTGATGTCACTATCACAGTTTGGCCTCATTCCTCTGCTTGGACTCCTAGTGATAGTGTCATCAATAAGTGCTGTACATGATGAATGGAGCAGATATGGTCCCAGCTTTTGTTGCTTAGTGGCTGACAAAGTGGTATAATTATGTGCCATTGTTCAAAAGGCCAAAATGATGTGAACAAGGAGTGGATTGTTGAGGCCCTTCACAATGCATCTTTCCTGCTCCCACTCATCTTGTGGAACATGTGAAACATATAAAACCATGACCAGTCTACTTCCCGGCCACACTTCCCAGAAGTGTGTTTGCAGTGAGAAATGTTGAAATATGACATCATCTCTCCCATGGAGACAAAGAGCAGGTTTGATTAACACTTGAAATAAAATAGGTTCCACAACCTCAGCATTCTTTTCCTGTAACACAACTCAACGTATGTGCAGGCAACATATTTGGGCCCTTTGTGTCACACTGAGAGACTTGGGAACTAAAGGAAGTGATATAAACAGGCCGTTGGTCAAGCTGCTTGCTGTACCATGAGTAAAGTCAGTCCTTTTTCTCTGATTTCAATGTATCAGGCCCTCAGCCGACAACCATGAAATAGTCACAGGCCAACTTAATACTTGTACCTTGGAAGAAGCAAATGTCAGATTATAGGTCCCACAGTTTTTGGCAATGAGAATGGCATGTTGATAGAAACATTGTTTTCTGAAAGGAGAACAATGGTGTCCAGGCTGGGTGTGAAGACATGAGTGTATCTGGAATCCATTTATGAACTCCCTTCCCCAAGAGGTTTACCCATATTATGGGAGGGAAGAGGGGAATATGGATCTCTATTGTCCTACTTATTAATGAGGCTCATCAGTAAATATATGGGTAGTTACATCAGTGTACTTTTCCTTAATTTCTTAGTCTTTCTGTACCTTTACTTTGTAAATCTCTCTTTTTAATACATACTTTATTTAGAATTTAAAAACATTTGAATATTTGATATTCAACCTCAATCCTTTCCTTTGGGACATTTCCTTCATAGTATAATTACTAATAACTTCGGATTTATGTCTAACATCTCATTTTTCAGTGTTTATCTTATGTTTCTTCCCTCTCTGCCCACACCTTTCAATTTAAATATTTTTACTGGTATGATTGAAATTTATATATCCATGACTTTTTAGTTGCTACCCTAAAATATTTTAAATTAACCTTTTTTTAAAAAAGATTTTTACTGGGGAATTGGGGGAGGGGAACAGCGTTGGGGAATTGGGGAGGGAGAACAGACAAGTTGCTGTCCTTTTGTTCTTCAGTCTAGTTGTGGAGGACGTTGCTTCACTGGCCCATGTTGGTATTATCATTGTGCTCTGCAAGGGTGAGGCAGACCTGTCGCTGGCCTCTGGACTGCTGTTCACAGCGGCTCTTGGCAGCTCACACCAGCTGCCAGCCGCTCACGCTGGCTGCCGGCCACTCACGGTAGCCTATGGCAGCCCACAGCAGCAGGGGCTGCAGCTATGCCATCCCCGGGGACACACAGCAGCCCAGCTCCAGGTGGAGCTGTTGTTCATCATCTCAGCTGTAGAGGGCAGTGTCACTGGCCCTCATAAGTGGGATCCGAACCGGGGCCGCTGGCATCCCAAGCTAAGTCTTAATCAACGAGCCACTCAGCCGGCCCTAAATTAACATTTTTAATTTAAGTCTTTCTTAGAAAGTCTGCTTGCACTTATGACTACAGCAATGCCCATTATCCAACTCCTGAGCAGCACAGTGGCAGAGAGCCCAGACATAAGTCTATAGTCAGAAAGGCCGAGGTGGCAAAAAGATCAGGTTTCCAAGAGACATAGGAGAGCCTCCCCTTGCTAGAGGCTGTATCTGCCAGGGTCGTGGATATGCCTGGAGAAGTGCTCAGTATCATCAAAAACAGTGAACTGAAAGCACTCTTGTGAGATAAAAATTGCCCCATTTCAGCAGTGGAGATGGCATGATTGTCTACAATGAACAAAACTTAGTAATGATGATGGAGAGAGGTGCTCTCCCACAATTCTCCAGCTTTGCTTGGGTCATATAGGTTTCACATTTGCCTATTCTATCTCATGAGTTTTGTCCTGGCTGTCATCCTCAGCCCCAGGTAGTTCCATCCACTGAGGGTCCCTTGGGCATTGTCTCTTGGTCTTTTGGTGACTACTGCAGTCAGTGAAGATTGCAGGCCTGCTGCGTCCAGCGTGGCCAGTCGAATGGTCCGGAGTGGGAGCGACAGAGGATGTAAGAAAGATAGACAAAGAAGTACTTGAAAGTGGGGGCTAGGTGGACAGCTGTCTCCTGATGGGAGGACAGTGATCCAGTCTAGCAGCCATGGTTTATTGATATAGGCTTTGCTAAAGTGGGGGCGGGGGAGGAGAGGAGAGGCAACAGCCTTGAGCAGGGACTGCTCCGTGCGTCAGCTGCAGGATATCTGCATCCAATGTTTCAAACCCAGACTGTTCTGTACCCAATGTATCGAATCCACCTCGGTGCACTGAGGTGCTTTGTCTGCACGGAGACCAAGGTTGCCTCTAGATGCTGAAGTGCTGTGCCAGCCTTGCAGAAACAACAGCCAGAAGGATGAGCCTTGCAAACATTCTTCCTCTACAGCTCCTCGAGGGTCTCTTAGTTCCCAACACAGGCCCTTTCTTTACTCCCAGCCCAGACCTGCCTCTCTCACAGGCCATTGCCTTGTTTTCCACCTTTTCTATCTCCTTGACTCCTCTGCCACTACTCACATAAATGATGGCCTATGGGTCTCTGAGGGAAGGGAGGGGGGAGATATTACAAAGGAAATGGCTGCAACTGAGCACTGTGTCTTTCTACAGTATGTAATGGCAGGAAGTTATCACTTTAATATCAGAGACTTGAGGTGGGGCAGAATGTTATTCATCAGAAGTGAGGAGTAGAACAAGGTCAGCTTTTGCATTGTGTTCAGTTACGGGGAGGAAGAGGACACACTTTACTTTGAGCTTTTGCACCAGATAATTTCTGACTCATTAGAACATATCTCCTTTCACCACTACCTCTCAATGCAAAAAGGAATAGATTTTATCATTGGAATCAATTTCATCATTTTTAGTCAATGTAATTGAAAAGTTAAGGGGACTAAAGCAGGAAATTCCACCCTTGACTTTCAGTCTCTGTGTGTCTTTCAATCTAAATTGAGTCTCTGATAGGCAGCATATAGATGGGTCTAATTTTTGACTCCCAATATTGAATGCCTTTCACCCATTACCCCTGGTTTTTATTCATAATGTGGAATGAGTGATTTTATTTGTTCAACTTCTCTCAAATTGCTCTAGTTCTTGTATAAGATTTGGCAAAGAAACCCTGCCAAAGCCATGTAAATTCAGCGTCTCAAGATAAACTTAACCTTAGAGAATTTCTTTGAATTTTACAGGTGCTCAGGAGACCTCTTGTAAGCAAATGGCCCTAGTTGTTCTATTGGCCATTGCCTAACCACAGGAATTCCACCAAGGGATGAGATGGAACTGGAGAAGGTAGCCAAACCACTCTGGTATTGACATGGGACAAAGTGACCTGATCAATAATCAATACTGTCTGCCAACAGGTTTTGATCAAAAGGGGGAAGTATGAAACTCAAAGAGAAATATATCTGTCAAAATGGACTCCTGGTTAATTGGGCCCAAATTTATAACTGGAATCTAGTGGCCATTACTGACAGAGGTCTTCCAAGCACTCTGCATTTCAGAAAAAGCCACAGGCTGAGCGCTTAACCAGGTGTACTATGCCGCTGCCTGTTTCCTCTCTGAGTCAACCACTGCAGGGAAGCCCTGGTTTTATCTTTTGACCAATGGACTGAGACCTGCCCTATCCAATCAGAACTACCCCAATTGTGTCCTCATTTGCATCTATACCAACCAATCAAAACTGTATGATTTGGACCAATCATTTGGAAACCTCATTTGCATAAAATCAGGAACTTGGGCAGGAACTTTCTCCATAAAAGACAGTCTCAGTGGAGCACAATTTAAGTTACTAACTGAATCTGTCTCCAGGGCTGCAGCTTCTTTTACTCAAATAAATGCTTTCATTTTTATTACAGCCTAAAATTAATTTGGTTAACAATATATAGAAATATACACACCTTTGGCACCTATTAAAGTATTTTATCTTTTTACCTGTATGTAATGTTCAAAAATAAAGAACAGGCGAGAACGATGTCAGAAACATGGTGGCATGAGGGGTCCCTATCACCTCTCCCCTTGAAGTTACAATGAGTTGAAAAGCTATAATTCAACAAAGGATTCCTTGCACAACACAAACACATCTGAGAGATCCGCACATCAAAACACCTGAAGGTGGGCAAATTGGGGGGAACAGGGTAGGAGGGAAGGGAAAAGAGCAGATGCAGCCAGGAGCTCACTGCCAGTCTTGGGAGAGGGGAGGATGCAGGCTGCAGGTGCACTCTCTGTGGTCCTGAGTATTCCTGCTTGACTGATCAGCATATAATATGGCTGAACCTAGTGAATGGGGCAGAGACTGAATACAAAAGTGCAACATGTGTTCTAGTAGCTACCACTGCCAGGCAGAAGACAAAGCCACGGAGCCTAGATGTCTCCCCCCATCCTCCCAGAGCTTGCTTGCCTACACACTCCAAAAACTATCAGCAGGCTCTAGAAGAAACAGTAGAAATGAGTGCCATGTTACAAAGCAGAATACCTACATTTCTGAGACTGGAAAGACAGTTCCTGAATGGCATATGCACACTGAGGTGAGGCAGCTGAGGCCTGGTGGTCACCATTACTGGGAGGAGAACAAAACCACAAACACACCAGAGGCCTCTCCCAGCCCACCCCACCCCACCCTTCATGGCTGATTCCAGTGGGGGTACCTGGTACACCTAAGGCAGCATAGCACTGCATCTGGCTGCAGGGGCAGCACTGATATTTTAGGGGCTCAGAACCCTATAGCCCACCACATTCTTTCATTGGGGTGGTGCCCTGAGGAGACACCCACTGCCCCAGGGAATAGAAGGCTTTTTTCACCTCCCAGCAGAGATCTGAGGAGCCAGAGCAGTGCAAGAGAAAACAAAATACTCCAGTGCCACCTACTGGAAAACAAAAGAAATACCTCTTCTTATCAACCTGCTGTAGAGTTCACTCCAGAGAAAGACTCCATGAAATACCATGGACAACCAGGGTAACAAGGCTCAAAGCTCAAAAAGAAAATGAAAAATCTCCAGAAAATAAACTCAAAGACATGGAAATATGTGACTTAAATGACACTCAAATGACAGAGAATTCAAGATTGCTGTTCTGAAAAAAACTCAATGAGATGCAAGAAAACCCAGTTTGGCAGTTTAATGAACTGAGAACAAAAATCAATGAACAAAATGAATACTTTACCAAAGAGGTTGAAACTTAAAAAACAACAAAAACAAAACACAAATAGAAATTCTGGGGCTGAAGAACTCGATAAAAGAGATGAAAAATGAAATAACAAGCTTAGGAAATAGAGCTAACCAGATGAAGAAAGAACCAGTGATATCAAAAATAAAAACCTGTAAATGGCACAGATGAAAGAAGAGACTTGAGAGTTAAAAGAAATGAAAGAACTATACAAGAACTATCTGACTCCATCAGAAAGAGCAATATAAGAATAATGGTGTACCAGAAAGAGAAGAGAGGGAGAAGGGAGCAGAGAGCCTATTCAAACAAATAGTCAACAAGAACTTCACAAACCTGTGGAAAAAACTGGATCCTTAAATGTAAGAAGCAAATAGACACTTAATTATCTTAATCCCAAAGGCCTTCTCCAAGGCACATTATATTAAAACTGTCAAAAATTAATGACAAAGAAAGAATCCTCAAGGCAGTCAAGGAAAAGAAGATGGTATCCTATAAAGGGAAAGCCCATTAGATTATGTCAGATTTTTCAGCAGAAGCTCTACAAGCCAGGAGGGAGTTGAATAAAATATTCCAACTATGGAAAGAGAGAAATTACCAGCCAAAAATAATATATCCAACAAAGTTATCCTTAGTTCCTAAAGAGTAATAAAGATATTTTCTGACATACAGAAGCTGAGGGAAATTACCACAAAGTCTGCATTATAGGAAATACTGAAAGGGGTTATTCTACCAGAAACAAAAAGGTAAAAGGAGGGCCGGTCGAGTGGTGCGTTGGTTAAGAGCTGGCTTGGGACGCCAGTGGCCCCGGTTCGGATCCCGCATATGAGGGCCAGTGACACTGCCCTCTACAGCTGAGATGATGAACAACAGCTCGACCTGAATCTGGGCTGCCATGAGTCCCCGGGATGGCATAGCTGCAGCCCCTGCTGCTGTGGGCTGCCATAGGCTACAGTGAGCGGCTGGCAGCCAGCGTGAGCGGCCAGCAGACAATGTGAGCTGCCAAGAGCCGCTGTGAGTGGCCGTCCAGTGGCCGGCGACCGATCTGCCTCACCCGAGAAGAGCGCAATGATGATACCAACATAGGCCAGTGAAACAACATCCTCCACAACTAGACTGAAGAACAAAAGAACAGGAACTTGACTGTTCCCCTTCGCCAGTTCCCCAACGCTGTTCCCCTCCCCCAATTCCCCAATAAAATCTTTAAAAAAAAAAAAAGGTAAAAAGATACAAAACTATGAGTAAGATGGCTAACAGACAGACAGAAGCAGGAAATTGCAAACCTTATTCAGAATAGGACACTATGCACTTAAATATAGTATAAAGGTTAAAGGAGATAAAAACAAAAAAGAGAAGAAGACACTTGCTACTGCAACTTGGAAATGAACTCACAGCATAAAAAGGGATAATTTGTGACAACAAAAAAACACAAAAGGGAAGGATAATGGTCTGAATTTACAAAGGAGGATGCATGCAAAAGGAAAAGGACTAATGTATATATAAAGCTTTCTTTTATGTAAATTTAATAGTATTCACACACAAAAAAATCCACAACTGAGACACATAACATAAAAAAAGAGGAAAAAATGATAGAATACCACCAAACTAAAATAACAGAAAAAGGCACAAGGGCAAAGAAACAATGGAGACACTGAGCTACCAGAAAACAAAAGATAAAATGGCTATGGGAAATCCTCTTATATCAATAATCACCCTAAATGTAAATGAACTGAACTCACCAATAAAAAGGCACAGAGTAGCAGATTGGATCAAAAACAAAACCCGGGCCGGCTGAGTGGTGCGGTGGTTGAGCGCTGGCTTGGGAAGCCAGTGGCCCCTGTTCGGGTCCCACATATGAGGGCCAGTGACACTGCCTTCAAAAAAAAAAAAAAAAAAAAAGAAATGGAAGAGAAATTATAACAGATACCACAGAAATACAAAGGATCATACAAGAATACTATAAAAAACTATATGCCACCAAATTCAATAATCTAGAAGAAATGGACAAGTTCTTTTTTTTTTTAAAGTTTTTATTGGGGAATTGGAGGAGGGGAACAGAGAAGCTGCTGTCTTTTTGTTCTTCAGTCTAGTTGCAGAGGATGTTGCTTCACTGGCTCATGTTGGTATCATCATTGCGCTCTTCCCGGATGAGGCAGATCGGTCGCCGGCCTCTGCCGCAGCTATTGGCAGCTCACGCTGGCTGTCGGCCACTCACTGTAGCCCATGGCAGCCCACTGCAGCAGGGGCTGCAGCCCACACCGTTGCTGGGGCTCGCACAGCCCAGCTCCAGGTGGAGCTGTTGTTAGCTGTAGAGGGAGTGTCACTGGCCCTCATATGTGGGATCCGAACTGGGGCTGCTGGCATCCCAAAACCAGCTCTTAACCAATGCGCCACTCAGCCGGCCCAATGGACAAGTTCTTTGACATATGTAACCTTCTTAGTTCGAATTACAAAGAACTGGAAAATATGAATAGATGAATCAACAGCAAGGAAATTGAAACAATCATCCAAAACCTCCCTAAAAGCAAAAGTCCAGGACCAGATAGCTTCACTAGTGAATTCTACCAAACATTCAAAGAGGATTTAATACCTTTCCTTCTCAAACTCTTACAAAAAGTTGAAGAGGCAATACTTACTCATAAATTATTGAGTAATTTTATGAGTAATACTCATAAATTATTTTATGAGTCCAATATTACCGTGATATCAAAACCTGATAAGGATAACATAAAAAAAGAAAACTATAGACCAATAGCTCTGATAAATAAAGGGCAAAAATCCTAAACAAAATACCAGCAAATTGAATACAACAATACATTAAAAAGATTATACAAGGCCGGCCAAGTGGCTTGGTGGTTAAGAGCTGGCTTGGGATGCCAGCGGTTGGAGTTCGGATCCCACATATGAAGGCCAGTGACACTGCCCTCTTAAAAAAAAAAAATTATACATCACAATCAAGTGGGGTTTATTCCAGGGGCACCAGGATGGTTCTACATATGCAAATCAATCGGTGTGATACACCACATTAACAAAATAAAAGATAAAAATCATACAATCATAGCAATAGGTACAGAAAAAAGCATTTGACAAGATAGAACATCCATTTATGACTAAAACTTTGGATAAAATAGGTATAGAAGGAAACTACCTCAACATAATAAAGGCCATATATGACAAACTCTCAGCTACTATCATAGTGGTGAAAAACTGAAAACTTTTTCCCTAAGACCAGGAACAAGATAAGGATACCTCCTCTCTCCAAGTCCTAGCCAGGGCAATCAGGCAAAAGAAAGAAATAAAGGCTTCCAAATTGGGAATGAAGAAGTCAAATTGTCACCTTTTTGCAGATGGCATGATTCTTGATATAGAAAACCCTAAAGACTCTACAAAAAATATTAGAAACAATAAATGCAGCAAAGTTGCAGGATACAAAATCAATGTACAAGAATCCATTGCTTTCCTATATACTAACAATTACATTCAGAAAATTAAATGAAAAAGAAATTCCTTTTGCAATTGCTACAAAAAGAATAAAGTATCTAGAAATAAACTTAACAAAGGATGTATATACTGAGGGACGTATTCACTGAAAACTACAAGATACAAAGAAATTACAGATATAACATATTCCTTGTTCATGGATTAGAAGAATCAACACAGTTAAAATGGCCATATTACTCAAAGCAATATACAGATTTAATACAATCCCCATCGAAATACCAATGGCATTAAAAAAAAAATAGGACAAAAAACACCAGATTTGTATGGAATCAAAAAAGACCCCAAATAGCCAAAGCAATCCTGAGAAAAAAAGAACAAGGCTGGAGGTATCACACTTCCTGACTTCAAAACACACTACAAAGAATAATCGAAACAACATGGTATTGGCAGAAAAACAGACACACAAACCAATGTAACAGAATTGAGGACCCAGAAATAAACCCACATATATATGGGCAAATATTTTTTGACAAAGGAGCCAAAACCATATAATGGAGAAAAGGAAGCCTCTTCAATAAATGGTGCTGGGAAAATTAGAAAGCCATGCACAAAAAATGAAACTAGACTGCTATCCATCACCATACACCAAAATTAACTCGTAGTGGATCAAAGACCTAAATATAAGACCTGAAACAAGTTGCATAGAAGAAAGCATAAGTACTAAACTTATGGACCTTGGTTGTAGAGAGGATTTTTTAAAAAACTTTATTATTATTATTATGATTATTATTATTAGTTACAGATGTACAAAACAATGCAATAGTTATCTTTTTCACCCCTTACAAAGTGACTACCCCCTCCCCCTTACCTTGCCTCCCCACCCCCGATATCATACATATCTATTACAATTTCATTGACTCCATCCCCACACTATATTCCACATCCCATGACTTATAGTTAAATTATAGTTGACATATAATATTATTCAGCGGCAGTTTCAGATGTACAGTGCAGTGGTAAGGCCACTACACGGTCCATGAAGTGGTCGCCCTAAAAAGACATGAGTCCTTCTGATCCCCTAAAAAAATATATATTTACAAACCTTATTGATTATATTCCCTAAACTGTATCTTTTGTCTCTGCAGTAGTATTGTAGTTATCAGTTTGTGTTGCCTCGTCCCTTCCCCTCTGCCTCATGCCCATCCCCATCCCATCTAGCCCTCATCAGTTTTTTTCTTTGTGTCTCTAAGTCTATTTCTTTTTACATTGCTCGTTTATTCAGTTCTTTAGATTCCACATATAAGTGAGATCATGTGGTATTTGTCTTTCTCTGACTGACTTATTTCACTTAGCATAATGTTCTCTAGGTCCATCCGTATCATTGCAAATGATATGATTTCTTTCTTCTTTATAGCTGCATAATACTCCATTGTGTAAATGTTTATGAATTTGACCTCAAAGGCAAGGGAATAAAAGCAAAAATAAATGAATGGGACTATATCAAACTAAAAAGTTTCTACACAGCAAAGAAACCTTCAACAAAACAAGGAGACAACCAAGAAAATGGGAAAAGCTCTTTGCAAACAACACCCCCAATAAAGGGCTAATATCCAAAATATATAAAGGACTTATACAATTCAACAATACAAAGATAAACAATCCAATTAAAAAATGGGCAGAAGACTTGAACAGACATTTCTCCCAAGAGGACATACAAGTGACCAACAGGTATATAAAAGATGTTCAACTTTTGTATTGTTGAATTAGAGAAATGCATATCAAAATACAATGAGATACCGCCTAACATCTGTTAGAATGGCTGTCATCAACAAGACAAGTAATAACAAGTGCTGGAGAGGTTGTGGAGGAAAAGGAACCCTTATACACTGTTGGCGGGAATTTAAACTGGCATAGCCACTATGCAAAACAGTATGGAGTTTCCTCAAAAAAATTAAGAACAGAATTACCATATGACCCAGCAATCCCTCTCCTGGGTATCTATCCTAAAAAATCTGAAAACATTTATCTGTAAAGATATATGTACTCCGATGTTCAGTGCAGCATTATTCATGGTGGCCAAGACATGGAAACAACGAAAACAACCAAAGTATCCTTCGATAGATGATTCGATAAAGAAGATGTGGTACATATACACAATGGTATGTTACTCAGCCACAAGAAAAGATGAAATACTGCCATTTGTACCAACATGGATGGCTCTTGAGATTATCATGCAAAGTGAAATAAGGCAGACAGAAAAAGTTGAAAAACAGATGACTTCACTCATATGTGGGATATAAAACTGAAAGCAACAAATGAACTAGACAAACAAGCAAAAAGTCATAGACACAGACAACAGTTTACTGGTTACCAGAGGGCAGGGAAGGAGAGGAAGAGGAAGGAGAGAGGGTAGAGGTGGTCAAATATATGGTGAGGAAAGGCGATTTGACTCTGGGTGGTGAACACATAATGCAACATATAGATGATGTATTATAGAATTGTACACTGAAAGTGGCTTGGGTGGGGCTGCAAGTTGGGTGGGGTGGAATCTCAGGAAATCACCAGGACAAAGTGAACAAATGGTGTTAGCCAGTTTGA
This sequence comes from Aselliscus stoliczkanus, assembly GCA_033961575.1. NCBI lineage: Eukaryota > Metazoa > Chordata > Mammalia > Chiroptera > Hipposideridae > Aselliscus > Aselliscus stoliczkanus. The sequence continues at coordinate 8,054,270 of CM066735.1, read as the reverse complement.
TGGAGCCTCAGATATGATGCCCACCTGCAGATGGGAGGTCGGGGAGCTCAATAAAGAAACAATGGCTAGCTCCTCTGTTTGGGAGAAAGCTGCTCACCTAGCCCCACAGTTGTTTCTTCCAATATGTTCCTGACACGTTTCAAGCTGCTGCCCCAACACTGAAGCTTAAAGCAAGTGAGTCTGTCAGTAAGTAAGTCTGAGCATGGGTCCTTTAAGAGGAGCGCCTGGGACTCCAGCAGCCCTCATCTCACTCAGCCACAATCTCTACTGGTTTTCTTAGCTGGAAGTTATGGGGACTTTCCTCCCTGGTGCTGGGACTCTGGGCTGGGGAACCTGGTTTGGGGATGAGACCCTTTGCTCCTCTGGAGGGGACCTCCACAACAGAGATATCCCACCTGAATTTTTTTTTTTCAGCTGAGCCATCCTGCCACCTGTGGCAGCTCAACAGCAACTCAGCTCGGGCTGGCATCAAACCGCTGTTGCTCAGAGCTCAGCTCACACTCTTGAGCAAGCTCTTAACCAACTGAACCACTTGGCCGGCCCCCACCTGATTTTTAATGGTCACACTCAGGTGTGGGATCAGCCCATTCCGTCTTCTTTTCCCCTTCTACCGCTCTCAAGATGTGTTCTGTACGTCCTCAGTTTTAGGTTTGGTTAGACTTCAGGAGATTGTCAATGATGGTTGTTTGGTAGGTTAGTTGTAATTTTGGTGTGGTCACAAGAGGAGCCAAATACAGCTTTTACCTACTCTGCCATCTTGACCAGAAATCCCAAGAAAACGCCCTTTGAATCAACTTCCTCCCAGTGCTCACCAGAAGAACACTTGGGTATTTCCAGGTCCCTGAGAACTGGTGGCCTCTGTGTGGCCTCAGTAGAAATTCTACTTGTTTTGGAGAAAAGTCACAAAAGTTACTTTGGAAGCTTCTGAAGAGAGGAGCATGATAGATAAAAACACCCCACAGACACCTCCTTACCTCACTTCCTGACCCCTCTCAATGTGGGAACTGAGGGCCCTGGTGACACAAGCGGAGGGTCTAGGCCCTTCTTTGAGGCCTCTCAAAGGCCCAGGCCAAATCTGTCCCTTAATGCTCTCTTTGTACCTCAGAGCCCTTTCTTCATGGGATCCTCTCCCAGGGTGGTCTCATCCATACAAGAACCAATGTGAATCTCTCCAAGAGGCTGCTTCTACTTCCAACCCTTGATTTCTAGAACCATGAATTCTATAAGCTGGAGATCCAGCATATTATGGTTGTCATTGATTGAGGGTATATAAGTTATCCTGTGAATTATGTAGCTAGAATTTCTGTGTATTCTAATGCCTGCACTAAAAATGATCATTCTCTTTGAAAATAAATGTGTTCCCATATCATCTATTAAATTAAAACAAGTACAAAAACTCTCCCATACTCCATGCTTCCTTTAGGCTATGTTTTACCTGTGTCCTCCCCTTCTCTGACAAACTGTATGGTGATTTATGTTTGCAACCTATATTTCCCCAATACTCACTCTTCCACCCACTTCAGCTGAATTATTTCTGTCCCTACCCTTCAATTTAGTAGTAAATGGAGCTTCCCCTATATCAACAAAAGCTTCCATGTCACCAACAAATGTCAAGGGATGTTTTTCATCCTCATTTGGTTAGTCCTTTTAACAGAACCAAAACCACTAGCCACTCTACTTTTCTTCACAAAAGACCTCTTTGCCTGCATAACACTGTGGACACCAAGTGATCCTTGAAATATCAGATTCTTCAAGGCAAAAACATCACAGAAATTTGGTTCCTGGGTTTGATTCCTGAGGCAATAAAACATTTTTTAGGGGACACCTTGTCACTTTTAGGGTTAACCAAAGACAGAAGAATTTCCCCTTGGAGAAAATACCTTCTTTCCTCACTGTTGCCTACACAGACACAACATTAGCTGAAAGTTTTCCATTCTATTATCTTTGTGCCCCAAGGGAGCTGTGTTGTTTGGAGAGAGGAAAGTTAATAGAACAATTTAGTTAATAAGGAGCTATGAGTATTCAACCCTTGAGATGATAATAACATGTTTCTGTTGCCCATTTCCTATAATTCTTTGATCCTAGCCAAGTGAAAACCCAAGGACAGACCTTAGAGAACAGAGAGCTTCAGTGATAATCATTAGAGAGGGTCATTGTGACCAATTGTGGGCTGGCAGAGTAAGAAGATAAAGAAGAGAGAAAGTGGGTACTGGGCTTTACCTCTAGACTAATGAGACCGAGACAGTCTCATACCTACTTAGTCTGTGAAGGTGAAGTCTGTAATTTTAAGGTACTTTGGTTTTCCCTTTTCAGCTCTTGTTCTGTTACCTTCTCTCTCTTTTTCAAATCTAGAGCCTCTCTCCAATAGAGTTATTTTCTAGAGAATCTCCACCTCTTCTTGACTGTTTCCTATAATTGTATGCTCTTCTTGGATATACTGTGTCCAATTATTTATTTATTAACTACTCACTACTATGCATGAGGTATTGTCTATTTTTTTCTTTATTTTATGGGGTTTTTCTATCACATTCCCTGACTACTTTTACAGTAGAGTTGACTTATTTACTTAACACTTAATAGTTTTATATTATTATTGTGGTGGTTTAGTGTCCACAATATTATCTACAAATAATGTAATTGTTTTTTAGACATTCAGTACTCAGGCTAATTTCCTTTTCTCATCTTACCAATCTTTTTAAATCCTCAGTAAACTATCGAGTGGTTGATGTTGGAGCACACTGCCTTCGCTTGTTCATGAATTTAACTCAAATATTTTGGTGTTTTAGTGTAGAGTATCTTGTTGGCTGCAGTTTTAAAACAACTGTTCTTCACTGGGTTAAAAAATTCTCCTTAGTTTCCCCAGTTAGTGAGAAGCTCTTTCCTGGCTGTTACATTTTCTCAAATGCGTTTTCTGTTGCGACTGTGGTTATGATTCCTCTTCATTGACCTATTTTTTTGTGAATTATGTCATCAAACATTCTAGTACTGAATCAGCTTTTCATGCTCAGAATAGGTACTAAGTGTTTGTGATATATTATTCTTTTGAAATAGATATAAATGCATTTTATTTAATTTTACTCTTCTGTTTTATGTCTATTCAGGCACATGATGAACTTGAAGATTTCTTTTTTGTGTTATAGTTGATGCTTTTGGTCTCAATTTTTATTATACATCTAACATTTGCATGTATTGGGCACTGACTCTATGCCAGGCATTTTGTAAGTCCCTGAAAGGCAATCGTGAGCAAGATAGTCATGATGTGGATCACCCATGGTGACCCACAAATAAACATAAAGCTACCAACATGACCAGCACTTCGAGGAATAGTTCAGAATGCTTGATAAATGGGCCTCACAAACTCTGTCCTCTTGACCCTCACCCTCTGTACTCCATTTCCCTGGTATCTCAAATCCCTTTCATTACCAGCCTCACTGACCCACAGGGAAGTCATGAATTCTGTTCTCTCAGACCTAAAACTGGCCCTTTCCTTATTTCCTCTGATTAACAATTGCCCATCCTTCCTCTCACAGTTCAAATAGTTATATTTTAGAGTAGTCTTTTTTACCCACCTCCGCAGACTAAATTGGTCCTCAATGATTTTTTTCTTTCATTAATTAACTGCATTCTCCAGGAAGTAATAAGACGAATCATTTTTTTCTATCATGGAGAATATAAAAATTTATTTTCATCTTAAATTTGTCTTTCAATTTTTTAGGGATGATTTTATTTATAGGAGCTTTGAATTTTTTATTTTTTAAATTTTTTTTTAGGGCAGTGTCACTGGCCCTCATATGTGGGACCCGAACCGGGCTGCTGGCTTCCCAAGCCAGTGATTAACCACCGCGCCACTCGGCGGGCCCTCAATATTTTAAATAAAATCTATCAATACTTTTTTTTTTACAATTAACTGCCAATTTTAAATTCAATACACCTTAAGAGAATGTAAACAATCTCACACACTCTTCCACACGCTTTGTATTTTATTTTAATGGTTTTGTGATTTTTGTTTTTCCCTGTTACCTATGTAGTCCAGATTTTTTTTCCTTCTCCTTGGGAGAATCCCAGGTGATATCTGAAAGGGGAGCCATAGGGATTTTCATTAATTACATGTGTACATGGTGGTCAAAAGAAGTAACAGATGTGTTGTGTTTATAATGATCAGAATTCCATCTTTGATGGCTGCCCCAGTTTTAAGGGGAGTATTAATCAACGATGGCCATGGAAGTCAGATTTGTTGTGATGTTAAGAACAAAAGCTCATATTTGTCAAATGTCCACTGTATAACACGACAACCACACTAGAAAAATTGCATGCATCATTTCATTTAAGTCACTCATTAGTCTTGCAATGTAGAAAATACTTCTACTCCTATTGTAGAAGGGAGGTATCTGCAGCTAAGAGAGATGAAAGAACCGTCAAGACTACACAGATAGTAAGCTGGTGGACTAAAATTCTATTTTAGGAAGGCTCACTCAAGATCATGGACTCACTCATTTTCTGAATCACATCTCTATACTACACTTTGGGAAAGTTACATATCAAAGATCATTGTAATAAAAAGAATAGATTATTATTAATAGTAATAGCTATAAGTAACTGAGATCCTACTGTGCACAAAGGCATATTTAATTGTCACAAAGAAGGTAATACAGTCACCATATTTTTAGAAATAAAATAAAATAAGGCATTTGAGAGTTAACTGTCACATCAGTAGGAAGCATCAGGTCACAGAATGAAGGTTGTTTGAGTTGAGAATCTAGGAATTAATATTTATTATACAGCTATTTGAATGAAGGAAGTATGGAGATTATGACAAAAATATTAAATGCCTTCATTTATTTTGGATGGGTCATATAGAAGAAATTGGTTTATTCCATAACTTCAAATAGAATTAAAATTAATGAGTAGGAGATAAAAAGAGACTTATGGTAAATTTAAAACTGGCTAAATAATTACATTTAAAGTGAAAATGGCTACCATTTTTCTGAGTGAATCACTATCATTGAAGGACTAATTGAGGGTGAAGGATGTCCTGCAATGGTGGATTCAAAAGGTGATGACTAACTGAAGTGCCAGTTGCCAAATCACTAAATATTGCTTTAGCCTCTCTCTCTAGCAGACACACTAGCTACATGGAAGCAGGAAACCACACAGAAGTATCAGAATTCCTCCTCCTGGGGCTCTCAGATGATCCGGAAATGCAGCCTCTGCTCTTTGGGCTCTTCCTGTCCATGTACCTGGTCACTGTGCTGGGGAACCTGCTCCTCATCCTGGCCGTCAGCTCAGACTCCCACCTCCACACGCCCATGTACTTCTTCCTCTCCAACCTGTCCTTTGTGGACATCTGTGTCACCTCCACCACCATCGCCAAGATGCTGCTGAGCATCCAGGCACAGAGCAAAAACATCTACATCGGATGCCTTGTTCAGGTTTATTTCTTCATAATTTTTGCTGGAATGGAAAATTTCCTTCTGATCATGGCTTACGACTGGTATGTGGCCATCTGTCACCCCCTGCACTACACAGTCATCATGCACCCATTCCTGTGCAGCCTTCTGGCTCTATTGTCTTGGTTCATCATATTCTGGGTCTCCTTGCTTCATATTGTATTGATGAGGCAGCTGACCTTCTGTATAAGCACTGAAATTCCACATTTCTTCTGTGAAGTTACTCAGATTTTCAGGGTGGCTTGCTTTGACACCCTTACCAATAACATTGTTTTGTATGTAGCCACTGCCCTCCTCGGTGTGTTTCCTCTCACTGGAATCCTGTTTTCCTACTCTCATTCAGATTGTCTCCTTTTTAATGAGAATGTCCTCTGCAGGGGGAAAATGTAAAGCCTTCTCCACCTGTGGGTCTCACCTCTCTGTGGTCTCTCTATACTATGGGACAGCCCTGGGGTCCATCTCAGTTCTGCAGTGACTCACTCTTCCCTAAGAAACTCAGTGGCCTCAGTGATGTACACAGTGGTTACACCCATGCTGAACATCTTTATCTATAGCCTGAGGAACAAGGATGTGAAGGGGGCCCTGGGAAGGCTTGTCAGCAGAGCAGCCTCTTGTCTCTAATGGGTGACTTACCTCTGAACTTAGTGGACATTGTCGTCACCAAAGCCAATGTTATGAACTTAAACCTGGTTCTTTTTTCCCCCTAAAACACATGCTTCATTTGTTCTATTCTCACAGTATCTATGACTTTGTTTTCATTTGTTTTTGTATTAGTTTCTCTTCAACAACATCCTCAGTAGATTTTTTTTCTTTTCCTTCCCTATTTGCAGCCCATAAAGTTTTATCTTTCTTACAGCCATTCCTGAGATTTCTAACATTAGATTTGAAGCACTTATAGGAAGTCTGATATGGTTTCCCCAAAAAAATTATCTTCTCAAATGTTGATATTCTTCACCTTAATTTGGCATGTTTCTTTTTTCTTTTTTTTGTAATTAACATTTATTGGGGTGACAATAGTTAGTAAAATTACAAAGGTTTCAGGTGTATAATTCTGTAATACATCATCTATATATCACATTGTGTATTCACCTTCTATCACCATATATTTGATCCTGTTTACCCTCATCTACCATTCCCCTTCCCCCTTCCCCTCTAGTAACCACTAACTATTGTCTGTTCCTCTGATTTTTTGTTTCTTTCTTTGTTTGTCTTGTTCCTTTGTTGCTTTCAGTTTTATATCCCACATATCAATGAAATCACATGGTTCTCGACTCTCAAGATCCATCCATGTTGCTCAAATGGTACTGTTCAACTTTTCTTATGGCAGAGTAGTTTATCTCTGGAAGAAATGAAATAAAAATTATACAATAGTCATTGAAAGGTACTTATCATATCAGGACTGTGCTTGTTGCTTCACATGTATAATTTTATGTGGTCCTGACATTTGCTTGAGCTATTTTCCCAGTTTTTCAGAGAAAGAGATTGGGATTAGAATGGACTCTAACCTGACACTGAACCCACACTCCTAACTGTGCTATCATACCTCTCCTGTAAACATTAATGTAATTTTCAACTAGCTTTCAAAGCTAGTTTTTCAGGTGATTCATTTTATATTGCATAGGATAACTTCATTCTTTGCCTTTTTTTTTCTTCCTTTGGTTTTTTTCCTTCTTCCCTCTCCTTTTTTTTTGATAATAATGTTTTCTTTATTTTTAAAATTTTTAAATTACAGTTGACATACAATATTACATTAGTTTTAGATGTACAACATAGTAGTTAGACATTTATATAACTTATGAAATGATCATCCCAGTATATCTAGTACCCACCTGACACCATACAGAGTTATTACAATATTGGCTATATTCCTTATGCTATACTTTATGTCCCCATGATGATTTTATAACTACCAATTTTTACTTCATTACCTTTACCTTTTTTTTCCATTCCCCCAACCCCCCTCCCATCTGGCAACCATCAGTTTGTTCTCTGTGTCTATGAGTTTGTTTCTATTTTGTTTGTTTATTTTGTTCTTTAGATTCCACATGTAAATGAAATCATATGATATTTGTCTTTCTTGGTCTAACTTATTTCCCTCAGCATAATACCCATGTTGTTGCAGATGGCAAGATTTCATTCTTTTCTGTGGCTGAGTAGTATTTCACTGTGTATATAGAGTAATATTTCACTGTGTATATATACCACCTCTTCTTTATCCAGTCATCTATTGGTGGACACTTAGGTTGCTTCCATATCTTGGTTATTGTAAATAATGCTGCAATAAACACATAGATGTGTATGTCTTTTCAAATTAGTGTTTTGGGTTTCTTTGGGTAAATCCTTAGAAGTGGGATTAGTGGGTCTTCCTTTTTCTTTGTTATATAGCCTTATGTTTTGAAGCTGCTACCCCAACTTTTGTTTGTTTGTTTGTTTGTTTGTTTCCATTTTTATGAAATATCTTTTCCCCATCCCTTTACTTTAAGTCTGTGTGTGTCTTTCTTTCTGAAGTGAGTCTCTTGTAGACAGAATATGTAAGTGTTTTCTTTTCTTATTCATTCAGCCATCCTATGTTTTTTTGATTGGTACATTTAATTCATTTACATTTAGAGTAATTATTGATAGATATGTAGGTATTGCCATTTTATTATTCATATTTTTAAACCTTTTTTCGCCTTATTCTTTTTTTTTTTTTTTTGAGGTCAGTGTAACTGGCCTTCATATGTGGGACCCGAACCGGGGCCGCTCACTTCCCAAGCCAGCGCCTAACCACTGCACCACTCGGCCGGCCCTCCCCTTATTCTTAAAGAGGTCCCTTTAACATTTCTTATAATATTGATTTGGTAGTATGAACTCTTTTAGCTTTTTGTCATCTGCAAAGCTATTCTCTCATCTGGGTTCTCCAGGTGTGTCCCTTGTGAGGGTTGTGTGTGCCCTCCTGTTGTAGTTGGGCCTTGGTTGCTATTGCCCATCAATAGGAGGGATTGACCCTTGGGCTGATTGGTTGTGAGGACTGGCCATGACTACAGTGGAGGAGCTGTTATGCAGGGGCTGACTCTATAAAGCAAGATTCGCTTTAGGAGGGTTCTAGTGCCTACTCAGTCTGCCCTTTGGGTGTGTCATCCTTGGAGGCAGCCAGGTGATGCTCTGGCTCAGTCTGAAGCTGGCTACCAGGCATGCCAGCCCTGGGGCTTCCTGGGAGGCGCCCTGCTGCAGGCTAACATGAGCCACAGCTTGTTCCCTACCCGGGCCACCTGGCGTGAGCCACCAACCAATCTACAGGTGGCCACCACCTGTGCTAGGCTTGGAGGTACCTCAACAGGCCAAGTTGCAAACTGAGGCTGGCTGTTGCTAGTGCCAGGCTTAGGGCTGCTCAGCCAGAGGTATGGGACATGCTGAAGCCGGATGCTGCCTGTTTGGGTTTTGTGAAATCTTTGAGAGATTTCAGGAAAGTATGCAGCATGAACCAAGACAGGAATTTGGTCCAAAAAGCCACTGGAAGTGGCTTGAGTGGGTCTGGAAGTTGGATGGGGCAGGGTCTCAGGGTATAACCAGGTCAGGGAAAAAAAAAATGGTTCTATCCAAGTTGATGCAGACTCAGTATAGCAGCTGCCTACAGATGGGATGAGAGAGAGCTCAACAAGGAAAGAATGGCTTCTGCCAGCTCCACCATCCGTGAGAAAGCTGCCCCTCCAACCTCATCCTGAAGCTAATTCAGTTCCTCTCATATATCCCTGCTGCCTTTTGAGCTGCTGCCCCACCACTGGAGCTTAGAATGAGTGTGTCCATCAGTGAGTAAGGCTGTGCCTGCGCTCTTTAAGAGGAGCACCTGGGACTGCAGCTGTGTTAGTCTCAGCCACAATCTCCACTGGTTTTCAAAGCCCAAAACTATGGAGACTTCTGTCCATTGCACTGGAACCCTGGTTTAGTTGGCTGGTATGGGGTTAGGAACCCTCATTCTTCTGGGGTATGGAGACCTCAGCTGAGGTATCCCTCCCATTTTTAATGGTCACATCAGGTTTTGGGACCAGGTTGTTCTGCATCTCTACCCCTTCTACCAGTGTCAAGTTGACTTCTTTTCTATAACCTTAGTAGGGCTTCAGTTCAGCTAGATTTCAGATGATTCTCAATAATGGTTATTCTATACTTCATTTGTAATTTTGATGTGGTCATGAAAGAAGGCAACCAAGCATTTACCTACTCTGCCATCTTGACCAGAAAAACTGGCATAATCTTTCATATCTTATCATAATGATCTTTGAGGGTTACCATGTGGAAAACATGTATCAATATTTTGTTCTGATAAAAGTGAACTGGCACTTTAAGAAAACTGACCCAGGAGCTGGGAGGTCTGTGAATGGAGTTGGGCTTCCTGTTACTCTCTAGTCCTGACTTCCTGTTAACGCTTTATGGTTCTAACTTTGTGTGTGTGTGTGTGTGTGTGTGTGTGTGTGTGTGTGTACTATATTGGGAGAGGGGTGGAACGCTGCACATGGGCAGCTGGCTAGAGGTGTGCTTTCTCATACTGCTGCGGTGGTTTTGCTTTTTCCTTTTCTTGAATCAACCCTCTTTTTAGCAGACTACCTGGGAAATTATTTTGTCCAGTTAACAGTTCCTTATAAATGCAGAACAGTAGTCAAATGTATGGTTGTACCACATTTTGTTTATCCATTTACCAGTTGATAGCTATTTGGATATTTCAGTTTGGGGTTATTATGAATAATGCTATTATGAACATTTATATACACATCTCTTTGTTTACCTGTGTTTTTATTTCTTTAGGGAAGATAATTCGAAGTATAATTACTGAGTTATACGTAACTTTATGTTTAATTTTTAAGATACTGCCAAACTGAGAAAAGGACACACAAAGACATAGGGAACAAGGCCAGGGGAAGACAATTGAGAGATTGGAGTGATGCAGCCACAAGCTGAGGAATGCCCACAAGGATTGCCCACAACCACCATAAGCTGGAAGAATGGCGTGGGGCAGATCCTCTTTCAGGGCCAATCCTGCTGACACTCTGGTTTCAGACTTCTTGCCTCCTAAATTGTGAGAGCATAAATTTCTGTTGTTTTAAGCCAAAGGAAAACACACACACACACACACACACACACACACACACACACACACTCACACACAAAAAAAGAAGAAATAAAAGAAAAGAAACTTACCAAACTGTTTTTCGAAGTGGCTGCACCATTTTACATTCCTACCAGCAATGAATGAAGGTTCCAATTTTTCCACATCTCCACCAACACTTGGAATTCAGGAACAACTTTTAATGGGAGAATATACTTGAGCATTGACTAACAAATAATCAGAAGGAATTTAACTGGAGAATGCATTTGGGTAGAAAGCAGAAAGGAGAGGAGAATGGAAATTAGAGAAGGAACTACATGCATAAAAGCATGGAGATAATTAAACAATAAGGCATTTCAGGAGAATATTTGCTAGTAACTTATGACTAAGTTACTAGAAATAAACCTAAATATGTATGTGGAGGACAGACTATTGAGTGTCTAATTTGATATAATAAGGGTTTTTTTTTTTTTTAAGATTTTATTGGGAAATTGGGGGAGGGGAACAGTGTTAGGGAATTGGGGGAGGGGACCAGCCAAGTTGTTCTTCAGTCTTCGTTGTGGAGGGAGCCAGTTGCCATCTGGCTTCCTGTCGGCAGCTTGTGGCCTCTAAGCTCAAGGTGCTGTGTTGAGTCTTACTTGCAGGTGAGCGTAGCCACCATCCCATGAGGGAGTCGAACCCAGCAGCCTTGTTGTTAAGAGCGCACGCCCTATCCACTGAGCCATCCAGGCAGCAACTCAATTCAAGGTGCTGAGTTCAATCTTTAGTTGTGGGCAGACCCACCATTGAACAGGCAATCTTGTTGTTACACCAGCTGAGCCATCCTGCTACCTGTTGGCAGCTCAGTGACAGCTCAGCTAGGGTGCAGTGTTCACTGGCCCATGTGGGAATTGAACTGGTGGCCCTGTTCAGAGCACGCTCTCTAAGCCAACTCTTAACCAACTGAGGCACTCGGCAGGCCCTAGTAAGGGTCTTAAAAGCAATTGAATACTAGGGCCATGCCGCAATCATAGGCATAATGTGAAAAATTTAGGATTGCTATGAGGGGGAGAAATTGGGGGCAGAAAGAACAGTGAGGTTGCTGTTGAAGTTGTCTAAGGGAGAGGCGATGGCAACCTGACCAGCCAGTGGCAATAAGACAGATAGATTTTAGAAAAGAGGTTTATTAGTTTCCTATTGCTGCTGTAACAAATTGCCATGAGTCTAGTGGCTTAAAATGACACGAATTTACTACCTTACAACTCTGGAGGTCAGAAGTCTAACATGTGTCAGCAGAGCTGCTTTCTTTCTGTCATCTCTAGAGCAGAATCTATTTCTTTGCTTTTTCCAAATTCTAGAGGCCTCCTGCATTCATTAGCTTGTGGTGCTTTCCTCTGTCTTCAAAGTCAACAGTATAACATCTTCAAATATCTCTCTAGCCCTCCTGACTTCCTCTTATAAGGATCTTTGTAATTAATTACATTGAGACCACCCAGATAAATCAGGTTAATCTCCCTACCTGGAGATCCTTAACTTGATCACATCTGCAAAGATGCCTTTTGCCATCTAAAGTACACATTCACAAATTCTGGAGAATGATACATCTTTGGGAGGCTATTATTCAGCTCATTATGGTAAACGCATGTGAGCTAGAATTTGCCAAAAATTGATTAATAAGGCCTTGATCTGAGTAGGGGGAGGGTTTGTCAGAGTACCCTCGCTGATTTTCATTGGGTATAATCATCTCAAGGTCCTGGCTCATGTTAAAGAGAGGGCTGCACCAGACAGGTATGCTTTTGTGGCAAGTGACAGAAAGGAGAATCTCCTGACTCATCTGAACATAGATGTATACTGGCACAAGTGGACACAGCAGCTGATACACTATGAGGGTTTCCTTTTAGATTATCGCTTCATTTTCTCAGCCTGCTTGCAAATGGAGTGAGATATGTAAACCAGCAGTTTTCACAACTCACACCTCATAGCTTCACTACTTAAGAATTGGATTTATTTTAGCTTCCCATGTACAAAAAAAATCTCAGAAAGAATTCTGATTGGCACAATCATGTCCCCTTCCCACACTAGACCAACCATGATCAGGAAACGTTACTGTCAGCCCCTTCAGAACACCATTTGTTGATTCAATTTATCAAACCTATTTTTATTGAGTATTTGTGTGTCAGTCATTATTTGAGGCTCACCTACCTTAGAATAAAGAGGATCAGGGGTAAGGGGAGGACAGGTTGTCATTAAAAATGGTGGTCTTAATAAAACTCATTGAGAAAGTTACATTTGTGAAGATGGTGAGTGATTTAGGAGAGTACATATCTGAAGAAATAGTGGCCCAGGCAGAGGGTAAGGTTAATACAAAGACCCTGAGGTGGGAGGTTGCCTGGGGGCAATGTGGCTGGAGCAGAGTGAATGAGGGAGACTGGAAACACAGTAGGAGAGGACAGGCATCCGGGCTGTTCATGATCACTGCTACTGAAGGACTTTCACTTTCATTTACTCTGAGAATTTGGGGAGTCACTGCAGTTTTCAGCAGACACATGACATGATCTGACTTAGGATTTTCAAAGATCATTCTGGCTACTGGGTTGGGCATGGATTGTAGGATGGGAGGCAGCCTGCTTGGAGGTGGCTTAAGCAAGCCAGGAGTGATATAGGTAAGTAGGACCAGGGTGGGGATTGTAGTGTAAGGGTTGAGAAGTGATCAGTTGGCTTTATTTTGAAGATAGAGCCAAGAGGATTTGTTGTCAGTCAGGAAATGGATATGAAAGAAAGAGAGTTTGGGGCCTGAACAACTGGAAAAATGGAATTGCATGTCTCAACAGGGAGGGCTGTGGGTGGAACAAATCTGAAGGAAAGGGGACATGAGAAGTTCAGGTTTTTAAAATGTCAAAATTGAGGTATTCCAAATTGATAAATATTATATGGTTCCAACTTATATTTGATAACTAGAGTAGTCAAATTCATAGAGATGGGAAGGATAATATAGATTGTGGATGATGAAAAATATCTGGAGCTGGATGGTGGTGATGGTTGCATAACAATGTGAATGTACTTAATGTCACAGAACTGTATACTTAAAAACTATTAAAATGGTAAATTTTGCTATGTATATTTAACTGCAGTAAAAAATATGGAGATGTTTGTTTGACATCTCAGTGGAATCTGGAGTTTGGGATAAGATCTGTGCTGGAGGTAAAAATTGGAGGGTCATAGACATATAAGTAGTATTTGAGGCCAGGAAGATGGTTGAAAGGAACAAGTGTGAATATGGAGAAGGACCAAGGATGGAGCACAGGGGCACTCTGGGAAAGGAGGAGTAACCTGTAAAAGAGGCTGAGCAGGAGAGACCAGTGATGTAGCAAGAAACTAGGAGAGCTGTGTTCTGAAATTGAAGTGGAGAAAGTTTATCAGTTAATAACTGGGGTGAAAATATTAGCAATTCTATTCAAGAAGAAAAGGTGTGGCCCCTTATGAGGGGTATATCCTTCCAGACAGAGACACAAGAGGAACCTTAGATTTTGTTGAACATGTTTCATTCCCAATGCCATGGAAGTCCAGCAGAGCTCCAGGTATTGTCAGAAAGCTTCCATGAAGACTTTATAAAGCAACATTTTAGATTAGTTTCCTACTCTCCTGCAGTAACCACCACCTTTCCATAACTAGGTAGGAAATAGACACATAGGCAAAAGCCTTGGTGATTTAGTCCTTATTTCTTATCACCTCTCATATGGAATGATTTACTGAAACAACCCCTGAAGTTTTGGATTTATTCCTTTAGACTAGTTATCTAAAATTTAGTTATCAGTGGGGCTGCTTCATAGTGGTATTTTTGGGGAAAATCAGTATACCATTGACCCTTGAACAATACCAATTTGAACTGTGGGGGTCCACTTATGTGCAGATCTTTTCAATAAATATCTTTTCAGTAAAGTACTATTTTCAATCATTGGTTGGGGATGCAAAGGGATGACTGTATTCATTGATCTATACCATTTTATATTGGGAACTTGAGTATCCATGGATTTTGGTATCCATGGAGGATCCTGAAACTAATTCCTGGTGATCACTGAGAGACAACTATGTTTTGGGGAGTTAAAAGTTATATGCAGATTTTTGACTGCATGGAGGGTCAGTGCCCCTAACCTCCATGTTTTTCAAGGGTCAACTGTAATTATAAACATTTACTTGGAGAAGGGAGAGTATCTGTCCTATTTATTTTCAATCTCTTTAAAAAATTATAGGTTTCCAGAAGACTGATTCCTTCATCTTATACAATATTTATTGAGAAACTATAATGTTTTAGGTGCTAGGAAAATGGTAGTGAAGAAGTAGTCTCTTATCATATTACTGACTTTCCAGTGGGGATAGAAACAAAACAAAGAGGTGAATCAATAAATATAGGTCAACTGTGAAAGGTGCTGTGGAAAAAAATTAAGTGGTACAAAGCAGGGACTCAAACAGATATTTCTCTGAACACCCATGTTTACAACAGAAATACTCACAATAAATAAAAAGTAGAAGCAACCCAAGTGTCCATCAGTGGCTGGACACTTGATCCCAAAATGTGGTATGAACATAAAATAGAATATTCAGCCTTAAAAATGAAGGAAATTCTAACATATGTATAACATGGATGAAACTTGAAGATGTTATGCTAAGTGAAACAGGACAGTCCCAAAAGGACAAATATTGTATAAGTCCAGTTATATGAGGTACCAACATTAGTCAAATTCAGAGACAGGAAATTGATTGGTGATTGGCAGGGGCTGAAGTAAAGGAGGAATTGGGGAGTTTATGTTTAATGGGTAGAGTTTCAATTGGGAAGACAAAAACATTCTGGAGATGGGTGGTGGGGATGATTGCACAATAACGTGAATATTTGTAATGCCAAATTATATGCCCCCAAATGGCTAAAATTCTCAATTTTATGTTCTGTATATTTAATTATAATAAAAAAGATGCAATAGCACAAAATAATAGAGAAAGACTGTGAGATTTCTTTCAGATACTATTTTCAATATCATTGTAAACCAATAATGACTGGGATTTTTTAGATAAAAATTTTAACATTAGTACTCAACACTCTATTAGGATTTCTAATTCATGACAATATTGACATTTTGGTGTATAAAATTATTTGTTTTGAGGCTCTGTCCCACATATTGTAAGATTTTTAAGAGGCCCCTGTCGACTACCACTAGATGCCAGCACTGTACTGTGAAAACCAGAAATATCTCCAGACATTTTGTCAATTGTCCTGCAGGAGCAAAATCTGATTGAGAACCACTAAAGAACAGTTTCATGGTTTACAGAGTTGATGGTGTTAGCTTTTACAGTGATGGTAATAAAAGGAAAAGCAATTTTTTAGGGAAGATAAAGCATCAGTTTAACTTTGAGGTGAGGGGCCTACCAAATACCCCCTTGGTGCTATTATCTCAGAGGTCAATTATACTGGCCTGGTGTCCATCAGTCTGCATGGGTGGCAGTATAAATAAAGTAATTCACAGAATGAGGGGGAAGTTGCTGCTTCGAAAATTGAAAATTAGACATGTCACCACCACAGAAAAAGCTCAAAACTGTCCTATCCTGTCGAATGAGATACTGAGTTGTTTTTCGGAGACAACAGAGCAAAACCACAAGTGAAGTAGCTGAAGCATGAGCAGAGGAGATAACTTTGACCTCTACCAGCACCTGGAACCAAAGTCTCACTGTCCCCTCCACGGAATCTAAGGACCAGGACATAACCGACACTTGAACCCAGAACACCCAAAAGCCAAGCGTCCGTTTTCCAGGAAGATCTCATGTTGACACTTCTTTACCATAAGTAGCCAACTTCCAAGGTCCTCTTATTAAAACTTGCCTCATCAGGGCCGGCCGAGTGGCGCGGTGGTTAAGCGCTGGCCTGGGAAGCCAGTGGCCCCAGTTCGGTCCCACATATGAGGGCCAGTGACACTGCCCTCAAAAAAAAAACAAAAAAAACTTGCCTCATCAGCACTTCCACACACCTGTTTCCCTTAACCCCTTAAAAACTCTTAATCTTGCCCAGCAAGCAAGATGGATTTGAGGCACCATTAGTTCTCCCATCTTCTTGGTTGGCACTTTCTCAATCAATAAAACATTCCTTAACTCCAAACTCTGATGTTTTGAGTTTTGACCTTTAGAAGCACTGAGCACATGAGTTTGGGCTGTAACAGACAGACAAGATGATACTTGGCTGAATCCCACCCACGATCCTTCCATTTTCAATTACAGGGCCCCCACTAGCTACATGCTCTCATTGGATAATGTACCACCACAATATTAGCCACCATTGAAAGTCAATAATTATTTGTATGATTATTTTATTAATGACTGTCTCTTAAACACCTCTGCTTGAACTGTGAATCCCATCTCTTCTGAACTTTTCAGGAAACTTACACTCACTTTTCCCTTCTTTATACAGTTTTTTCTGAAGTCTGCATGCAATACTCTCACGTCCAATGTCATGGGAATCTATATCTCCATATCTTTCAATGAAAATGAAACTCACTTAAAGACCCATATTCTTCTTTGGGTATTGCTCCAAATTTTTGGATATTTCAGCGGTTAAAGAGAAAATCACAGGCCCCAAACAGCATTACTTGTGCTAAAGCCCTTGATACCAAACCTAGATTCAATAGCTGATCTAATTGCAGTTTTGACCTTCTCCAGGAATGTAATCTTAGTAGACCAGTCTGAAATTTCCTGATTAGAGCTGGTGAGATAATCTGCATGATAAAGGCTTCTGTAGTTCCCTCCCCCTCCAAAAGAAGATGACCTGGCCTAAAATAATCTCTCCTCCACCACCCCTTTTTTTTCTTTTGCTATAATAATAACTTACTTAATCCTTCTTTTTAATAAAATAATTCACTTTGTACAACCCTTCTGGTTAGTGGATAGAATGCTGGCTGATTCATGTATGGCTTAATAGGGGCAATTAGTTCTTTAAATTTACTTGGTGGAATTCTGTTCTTTTTAACAGGTCTGTACTTGCCATATCCGTTTCCACATTGCTCTCTCTCTCTTCAACCAACTCACCTGGCATCTTTCTACCTCCATCATACTTGTTCTCCCTGAGGTCTGCAGTGACATCATGTATTCAATAAATACTAAGGTACAATTTTCATTTTTCAAAATGCTTGATTTTACAATAGCAATGTCACAAATGAAATTGTCACTGCAATGTCCCTTTCTTGAAATAGGGACCTTTCTGATGCATTTCAGTTTTTTACTGTCTGATTCTGAGGGCCAAGGGTCTTGTGTGGGGGGATGTGGTGTCCTTATAACATTAACACATCCCTCAGTGAGAATCTCCTAACCTTTTATTTATTTATTTTTTTAATTGGGGAATTGGGGAAGGGGAACAGTGTTGGGGAATTGGGGAGAGGGGACCAGCCAAATTGTTCTTCAATCTTAGTTGTGGACGGGGCCAGTTGCCATCTGGCTGCCCGTCAGCAGCTGGTGGCCTCTAAGCTCAAGGTGCTGTGTTACAATCTTAGTTGCGGATGGGCATAGCCACCATCCCATATGGGAGTTAAACCAGCAGCCTTGTTAAGAGCTCATGCTCTATCCACTGAATCTTCCAGGTGGCAGCTCAGCTCAAGGTGTCGAGTTCAGTTTTAGTTGGGGGGGGCGGGTGTAGCCCACCATGGAACAGGCAGTCTTGTGTTAG
Source organism: Aselliscus stoliczkanus (assembly GCA_033961575.1). NCBI lineage: Eukaryota > Metazoa > Chordata > Mammalia > Chiroptera > Hipposideridae > Aselliscus > Aselliscus stoliczkanus. The sequence goes on along the minus strand of CM066735.1, from coordinate 8,036,065 downwards.
GAGCACGTGCTCTCACCAGCGGAGCCATGTTGGCAGCTCAGCTTGGGCGCAGCATCACTGGCCCATGTGGGAATTGCACTGGTGGTCCTGTTGCTCAGAGCTCCCGCTCTTAAGTTAACTCTTAACTAACTGAGCCACTCGGCCGGCCCCGAGAAACTCCTAAACTTTGAAACCAACAACAAAAAAAATATTCTGAGTTGTTCTAAATTGCAAAGGCCAGAGAATGAGGAAAAGAACAGTTAGCCTGTTTAATAGCTGTGGGCCAGCTCTGACAAAAGACTTCACAATCCCGTGTATCTATTGGAACTCAGGATTAACTTCTAGGTGGCTATTTCCATGATTATCCAAAAGAGAGAATAGCCAGGCACCATGAAACCAAAGGAGACTCAGCTTCTTATTTACACTTGAATTTTCTAATTTGCTGTCCACAGAAGCGGGCACTTCTTCCTTGCTGAATCTGCACCTGTCGCAGAGCTGGCCCCACTTCAGCTTCTCCCACGCTCTCTATATCTAGTTAATGTAAATTTTTTCAGAACAGCTTACAGCTCTCCTTCCTTCAAACTTGATGTATAAAAATGCTCAACAACACCAAGATGGTAGACATGTTGTCTTCCAACCTAGCCATGACGCTCTTGGTTCAGACTTCCAACTCCAGGACCTGGTCTTTTTCTCGCTGGCAATGGCCCAATAAACCCTTTCTTTTAAAAAGAGACTTTCATTCATGGAAGGTAAAAATTTTTGTTTAACACAACTAAACCTATAAAGGAGAGGCAAGAAATACAGCAGTATCTTGAGTCCTGAGAGACTATGTCTTTACTTCATCTTCCATCACGACAACACTTGGTGTCACACATCACTTCTGGTACAGCAATTTTTGTCAATAAAAACATTATGGGAGGGCTGGCCAAGTGGCACGGTGGTTAAGCACTAGCTTGGGAAGCCAGAGGCCCCGGTTTGGTCCCACATATGAGGGCCAGTGACACTGCCCTCAAAAACAAAAACAAAACAAAACAAAAACAAACAAACAAACAAACAAAAAACATTATGGTGTGTCCTCATCCACCTTATTCACTGGATCTGGTATCGTGTGACTTCTGGCTCTTCCCCAAAGTAAAAATGACCATGAAAAATAAACGTTTTGAATCAATTCAGGACATGCAGGCAGCCACCAAAGCACAACTAAAGACACTCATGAAACAGGACTTCCAGAACTGCTTCAGAAAGTGGCAAGAATGATGGGATAAGTGTGTTTGAAGCAAGCGGGAGTATTTTGAGTGGGATTAATGGTAATGAGTCTTTTTTTTTTTTTAAAGATTTTATTGGGGAATTGGGGGAGGGGAACAGCGTTGGGGAATCGAGGAAGGGGAACAGACAAGTTGCTGTCCTTTTGTTCTTCAGTCTAATTGTGGGGGATGCGCTTCACTGGCTCATGTTGGTATCATCATTGCCCTCTTCCCGGATGTGGCAGATCGGTCGCTGGCCTCTGGATGTCGCTCACTGCGGCTATTGGCAGCTCACGCTGGCTGCCGGCCACTCACGGTAGCCTATGGCAGCCCACTGTAGCAGGGGCTGCAGCCTACACCATCGCCGGGGCTCGCACAGCCCAGCTCCAGGTGGAGCTGTTGTTAGCTGTAGAGGGCAGTGTCACTGGCCCTCATATGTAGGATCCGAACTGGGGCCGCTGGCGTCCCAAACCAGCTAGCTCTTAACCAATGCACCACTCGGCCACCCCAATGGCAATGTGTCTTTTACTGTAATAAAAATTTAAATTTAAACACTCATTGTATATTTTGATCATACTATGTAAGTGAGATTATGGTATTTGTCTTTCTCAGTCTGACTTATTTCATTTAGCATAATACCCTCTAGGTCCATCCATATTGTCGCAAATAGTTAAAATTTCATTTTTTTTTATGGCAGAGTAAATATTCCATTGTATATATGTACCACATCTTCTTTGTATAATCATCTATTGATGGGCACTTAGGTTGCTTCCATATCTTGGCTCTTGTAAACAGTGCTGCAGTGAACATAGGAATGCATATATCTTTTCGAACTAGTGTTTTGGATTTCTTTGGATAAATATCCAGAAGTGGAATGCTGGGTCATAAGGTAGTTCAATTCTTAATTTTCCATAGGGGCTACACCAATTTGCAGTCCCATCAACAGTACACAAGGGTTCCCTTTTTGCCATATCCTGGCCAACACTTGTTTGTTGATTTATTGATGATGGCCATTTTGACAGGTGTGAAGTGATATCTCATTGTGGTTTTTATTTTCATTTCTCTGATGATTAGTGACATTAAGCATCTTTTCATATGTCTGTTGGCCTCTTTGGATTTCCAATTTGAATGTCTTTTATTTCTTTTTTTCTTGTTTGATTGCTGTGGCTAGGACTTTAAGATTAGGAACAAGACAATGTACACTTTCACCACTGGGTCATATAGTAACCACATGTTTGACATTTGAATAACTACCAGACTGTTTTCCAAAGTGGCTGCACCATTTTACATTCCAACCATCAGTGTATTTTCACTCTAATCTTCTGAATCAGAAGAAATAGAAAACATCTGGTAATTCTTCAAATGTCAAACCTGTAGTTACTATATGACCCAGTGGTGAAAGTGGACATTGTCTTGTTCCTAATCTTAACAAAAAAGAGTTCAGATTTTGAATGCTGAGCCTGATTTCAGCTGTTGTTTTTCAGATATGGCCTTTATTATGTTCTGGTACATTTTCTCTATCCCTACTTTGCTGAGAGTTTTTAATGATAAACAAATGTTGGATTTTGTCAAATGGTTTTCCTGCATCTATTGATATGATCATATGATTTTTATTCTTCTGTTTATGTGGTGTGTCACATTAATTGGTTTGCAGATATTGAGTCAACCTTGCACCCCAGGAATAAATCCCACTTCATCATAGTGTATGATCTTTTTAATGTAGTGCTAAATTCAGTTTTCTAATATTTTGTTCAGGATTTTTGCATCTATGTTTATTAGGAGTATTGGTCTATAATTTTTTTTTTTTTTTTAGTAGTAGTGTTGCCTGGTTTTGGTCTCAGAATAATGCTGGCAATGTATAATGATTTGGGAGCCTTCCCACCTTTGCAATATTTTGGAATAGTTTGAGAAGAAAGAATTCTTTGACTCTTTGGTAAAATTCACCTATGAAGTCATCCAGTCCAGGTCTTGTGTTCTTTGGGAGTTTTTCAATTACTGATTCAATTTTATTAGTAGTTATCAGTCTGTTCAGTTTTTCTGTTTCTTCTGATTCTGAAGATTAGAGTGAAAATACACTGATGGTTGGAATGTAAAACGGTGCAGCCATTTTGGAAAATAGTCTGGTAGTTCTTCAAATATCAAACATGTAGTTAATATATAACTCAGCAATTCCACTTGTAGTTAGAATTTTACATGTCAATTAGGCTGCATCATGAAATGTCACATCATTTTTGGTTGTATCTATGTGGGTATTTCAGGAGGAGATTAACATTTGCATCAATAGACTGAGAATAGCATATTACCCTCTCCCATGTGGGTGGGCATCATCCAATCCAATTTAAAGCCTGAATAGAATAAAAAGGCAGAGGAAGATTGATTTCTCTTTTTCTGCCTGACTGTTGAGCTGGGATAATGATCTCCTGCCCATGGTGCTCCTGGGTCTAAGGCCTAGGACATAGACTGGAATCTGTACCATTGGCTTGCTTTCAGGTATTTGAATTGCACCACCTGCTTTCCTAGGCATCTCGATTGGGGATGGCAGAACGCTGGACTTCTAAGCCTCCATAGTCACGTGAGCAGTTCCTTACTATAAATAACATGTTGTGTGTGTGGTGTGTGTGTGTGTGTGAATACACACAGTGCCATACACACACACACACACACAGTACAGTTCATTGTTAAGATTTTACCTCTTTATCCAAGAACAATTAAGAATTGGGAATGTAGTATGTACTCATTATTTTTTCTTTTTAAACTTCTTCCTAGACTGCACCACCGAAAATGCCTTGAATCAGTAACAGTTCAAGAGCAATGAGCCTCTCTAGTGCCCAAATGCCTCTAAATGCTATTTGCTCATGAAAAAAAACCAGGACTCATTCAGGAAATAGCCGAGCCCAGAGGAGAACAGGAAGTGTACAAGATGAGCCTGAAACATCTTATACTGGAAAGCAAGGAGCTATCAAAGATTAATGGGGTTGTATCAAAAATACATAGGAGAATGAGACACTGAAGAGAGAAATCAAAGAAGATACAAATAAATGGAAATACATACCATGCTCATAGATAGGAAGAATTAATATAGTTAAAATGTCAATACTACCTAAGGCAATATATAGATTCAATGCAATTCCAATCAAACTACCAAGGACATTTTGCTCAGAAATAGAACATATAATCCTATAATTTATATGGAACCACAAGAGACCCCAAATAACCGCAGCAATCTTGAGAAATAAGAACAAAGTGGGGAGGCATCACGCTACCTGACATCAAATCATACTACAAGGCTACAGTCATCAAAACAGTATGGTACTGGCATAAAAACAGACACATAGACCAATGGAACAGAATAGAGAGCCCAGGAATAAACCCATTCATATATGGTCATTTAATCTATGACAATGGAAGCAAGAATTTACACTGGAGTAAAGATAGTCTATTTAATAAATGGTGCTGGGAAAATTGGACTGACACATGCAAAAAAATGAAAATGGACCACCTACTTATATCATATACGAGAACAAACTCAAAATGGATTAAAGACTTAAATGGAAGAGCTGAAACCATAAAACTCCCAGAAGAAAATATAGGGAGTAAGTTTGCAGACATTACCTTGAGTAATATTTTTATTGATATATCCCCTAGGGCAAGGGAAATAAAAGAAAAAATGAACATATGGGATTACATCAAAGTTAAAAGCTTTTTCACAGCCAAGGAAATCATCAATAAAACAAAGAGACAGCCTACTGAATGGGAGAAGATATTTGCCAATGATATATCTGATAAGGGGTTAATATCCAAAATTTATAAAACACTCATGCAGCTCAACACCAGAAAAACAAACAATCCAATTAAAAAATGCGCAGAGGATATGAAGAGGCATTTCTCTAAAGAGGACATACAGATGGCCAACAGGCATATGAAAAAATGTTCAACCACACTAATCATTAGAGAAATGCAAATAAAATCCACAATGAGGTACCACCTCACTCCGGTCAGAATGACTTTCATCAATAAATCAACAAACAACAAGTGCTGGTGAGGTTGTGGAGAAAAGGGAACCCTGGTGCACTGTTGGTGGGACTGCAAATTGGTGCAGCCATTATGAAAATCAGTATGGAGGTATCTCAAAAAACTGGAAATGGAACTGCCGTGTGACCCAGCAATTCCACTCTTGGGTATCTACCCAGAAGAATCCAAGATGCTAATTCAAAAAAATATATGCACCCCTATATTTATTGCAGCACTATTTATAATAGCCAAGACTTAGAAACAACCGAAATGCCCATCGATAGATGACTGGATTAAGAAACTGTGGTACATTTATACAATGGAATATTACTCCACTATAAAGAATGAAATCATACCATTTGCAATGATATGGATGGACCTAGAGACTATTATGTAAAGTGAAATAAGTCAGTCGGAGAAAGACAAATACCATATGATCTCACTTATATGTGGAATCTGAAAAACTAAATGAACAAGCAAAGTAAACAGAAACAGTCTCATAGATAAAGTGGAAAAACTGATGGTTGCTAGTTGGAATGGGGGTGGAGATGAGGGACAAGGGGAAGGGTTTAGCCAGCATAAATAGGTAACTACAATATTGCCACAGGGATGTGAAAGACAATTCAGGGAATATAATTAATAATATTGTAAATATTTTGTGGGATGTCAGATAGTCACATGTCTTGTTAGGGAGACCACTTCATGGATGGAGTAGAGGCTTGATCACTGTACTGTGTACACCTGAAGCTGATGTTGTATAATATTGTATGCCAACTGTAATTGAATATCTATATATAGTCACGGGAGATGGAGTATACTGTGGAAGGGAGTCAAGGAAATTGTAATGGATATGTATGATATGCGGGGGTGAGTGGGATGGTGAACTGGGGGAGGGTGATTGTCAATTTGAGGGATAAAAAGTATAACTATTGCACTGCCTTGTACACCTGAAACTAATTTAAAAAAATGTTTATTTCACAATAAAAGAATAAAAAAAAAGATAAAAAATAGGGCCGGCCAAGTGGCTCAGTTGGTTAAGAGTTGCCTTAGAGTGCGTGCTCTGAGCAACAGGGTCGCTGGTTTAATTCCTACATGGGCCAGTGAAGGCTCCGCGCTAGCTGAGCTGTCGCTGAGCTGCCATCAGGTGGCAGGATGGCTCAGCTGGTTTAACAACAAGATTGTCTGTTCAATGGTGGGCTATACCCACCCGCAACTAAAAGATTGAACTTGGCACCTTGAGCTGAGCTGCTGCCCCGATGGCTCATTGGATAGGGCATGAGCTCTTAACAACAAGGCTGCTGGGTTTGACTCAAGCATGGATGGTGGCTACGCTCAGTCGCAACTAAGATTGAACACAGCACCTTGAGCTTGGAGGCCAGGAGTTGCCAATGGGAAGCCAGATGGTGACTGGTGTCCTCCACAATGAAGACTGAAGAACAACAACTTGGCTGGTCCTCTCCCCCCAATCCCTAACACTGTTCCTCTTCCCCAATTTCCCAATAAAATCTTAAAAAAAAAAAAGTAAAATAAAATAAAATAAAGGGGAAAAAATACATAGGGGATAATGTAAAAGGGCTCCCACTGGCTTTGAATGGAACAATTTCATCAAGAATAATGACTGCAGTCAATTGAACTGTATCAAATGTAAAACAAAATCACGAGTTTGTAATGATACTTGAAAAACACACCTCAGTGGTTTCTATTGAAGGTGGCCAGGATTTCAAGTCATTATTCTGAAAATTCATAAAAAGAAATGAATCAAGCATGTATTGCTCCTCCTGTAGGGGCAGTATTTTAGGATTACTGAAAGTTGTGATAAGGGAAATTATAGGAGAATTATAGAAGCTTTGTTAGAAGCTTCATTTATTATGAAGAAAATGCCAGAATCAAAAAAATCACCATTCTTGGGCCGGCCGAGTGGCGCGGTGGTTAAGCACTGGCTTGGGAAGCCAGCGGCCCCAGTTCAGGTCCCACATATGGAGGGCCAGTGACACTACCCTCAAAAAAAAAAAAAATCACCATTCTGCAACCACTTATGAATGAATAGATCTAGGCAATAACAATCAATGGCTACTAAAATATTAGGTGAAAAGTGAATGGGGATATTTTCAACTTTTAATTTTGAAAAAATTTCAAATTCTAAGAAAAGTTGTAAGAATAGGGAGGATATGATCAACTTCCATTTATGCTTCACATAGACTCTTCCCCAACTGTTAAAGCTCTGTCACATTTCGTTTCTCTCCCCTTTCTCTGTAGATGTGCATATGTGTGTTTCAGCAAGAATAATACTGAGGACTCCATTTGAGAGGAAAATGCAGATGTTATGACCCTCTTCTACTACACACTTCAGGGTGTCATAGGAACTCGGGCATGTTCAAACATTACCATAATAATCAAAATCAGGAACACTAACATGGGTTTAATATTATTGTTTACAATATAGTTCATATGTAGATTTTCACAAACGGGCTCAATAATGTAAATTTCCCATCCAGCTCATGTCCTCAAACTATGTTTCCTTACTCTTCTCTAATCTGGACATGTCCTTCAGCCTTTCCACATCTTTGAAGATCTGAAAGTGCAGGCCAAAGTATTTTACAGACTGCACCTCAGTTTTGGTTTATCTGATGTTTTTTTTTATCAGATTTAGTAAGTACAATTTTTGGACGAAGCATAGCATAATTGATGTATGTCCTTGTCAGTACATCATTTCAGGAGGCATATGATGCCAGTTTGTCTCGTTATTGGTGATAACTTTGATCACTTGGTTAAAGTAGTATGCAACAGGTTTTTCTATTAAGTTACCCTTTTTTCCTTTCATAATTAATAAGGAATCTTATTAAATAGGGCATAATTTAAGACTCTATAAATAAGCTGGAGAACATTATAAAGGAAGGATCAAGCTGACACTGGAATCAACTGATAAATCTTAACATCACAGAAGAGGCATCTGGATAGCATGTGAGTTCTGATACAATGCAACAAAAAAACAGCATCAACTATAAAGTATTTTTGCCAAAAAAAAAAAATCTGAAAAATCCTTTAATCTAATTAGCAGTTTATAGAGGAAGGGGAAGAGGAAAGACCAAGGGACATGTTAAATGACATCATGAGGATACAATTAGCCAAACCCAATTTGGAGTAGAAAGAGGGAGAACTGTTACTGATTAAGAGACAAGACACAGAACTATCCATTGCAATATGTGGACCTTAGATATTGATTCCAGCAACACCAACTGTAAAAAAAACATTTTGAGACATTTGGAGTTAGCTGAACACATACTGGGTATTAGATGATAAGGGGAAAAAGAAAAGCAGCCCCTGACATCCAGGAGCTTCCCCTGTACTATCAGCTAGGTCAGGGTGTTCTGTTGAATCGAAACAATTTCACAACAACAGCAGACAAGGCCACTCTGTGACCATGACATATTAGAGCAAAAATGAGGCCACTTTGTAATCATCTCTGAACACAGGCAAAACATAAACATTATCCAGGCTTCAAAAAGGACCAAACATCCCCCTAACCGCTTTATGGCTAACACAAGTGATTGCTGTTTGTTTATCAATGACATCTTTAGCCTCTGTTTAGTTTTCTCTCCTTCTACATAAGCTTTACTAAGACACCCAACCATACAATTACTCTCACTTCCTGACATCCAATTTAGATCCTTCCTCCAAAAGCATCTAACACAAGCCCAAATCCTTTAATTCTTTTTTCACACTCTTTTACTGAGACGTCCCACAGCCCACTACCTCGCTTCAATGAATAATAAACCCAACTTGTTTAACTACAAGTGTGTCTTGTTTTGCCAAAGAGCACTGAAATATATTGTTAATTTTGGAGGGGGTGGGGATATGATCACAGTATTGTGATAACGCTAAAAACTTCTTAAAAGTTTATTTTATTTTTTTTAAATTTATTACTGCTATGGTTTTTTTTTTTAGCTGAGCCATCCTGCCACCTGTTGGCAGCTCAGTAGCTGCTCAGCTCTTGCTGGGAATCAAACCTCAGACCCTGATGCTCAGAGCTCACACTCTTTTTTTTTTTTTTTTTTTTTTGAGGGCAGTATCACTGGCCCTCACATGTGGGACCTGAACGGGGGCCGCTGGCTTCCCAAGCCAGTGCTTAACCACCGCACCACTCGCCCAGCCCCGAGAGCTCACACTCTTGAGCGGGTTCTTAACCAACTGAGCCACTCAGCTGGCCCCTAAAAGTTTATTTATTTTTTTTAAATTTTTTTTTCACGTTAACACCCATTAGCAAAGATAAAAGTTTATTTTTATTAAAGGATTATCTCTTGTGTCTTTCACTCTGTAACATTTCTCCTTCTTTTAGCCCCAAACTGAGTTACGCTGATTGTAGCCTTGCAATGTCCTTTTCTTCTGAATGTACCACTCAAATTGGGTGAAATGATATGATGTCAGATATTAGATTTAACATGCTTCAGGGAAACAAAACTCAATTACTATAGCAAGCAAGGGGAAGAGCAGATGTATTAAGAATGACAAAACATTGGGGGCTGGCAGAGTGGTGCATTGGTTAAGAGCTGGTTTGGGATGCCAGCAGCCTTAGTTCGGATCCCACATGAGGGCCAGTGACACTGCCCTCTACAGCTAACAACAACTCCACCTGGAGTTGGGCTGTGCGAGCCCCGGCGACGGTGTGGGCTGCAGCCCCTGCTGCAGTGGGCTGCCATGGGCTACAGTGAGTGGCTGGCAGCCAGCGTGAGCGGCTGGTAGCCAGTGTGAGCTGCCAATAGCTGAGGTGAGCGACCATCCAGAGGCCGGCGACTGATCTGCCTCATCTGGGAAAAGCGCAATGATGATACCAACATGGGCCAGTGAAGCAACGTCCTCCACAATTAGACTGAAGAACAAAAAGACAGTAACTTGTCTGTTCCCCTTCCCTGATTCCCCAAGCTGTTCCCCTCCCCCAGTTCCCCAATAAAATCTTAAAAAAACACACAAAACATTGGTAATCATTGAAGGCTTCACAGTACTTTCTACTCCTGAGTATGTTTGAAAATCCATAATTAAAAATTTTAGGGCTGGCCGAGTGGCGCGGTGGTTAAGCGCTGGCTTGGGAAGCCAGCAGCCCCGGTTCGGGTCCCATATATGAGGGCCAGTGACACTGCCCTTAAAAAAAAAAAAAAAAGTTTTAGGGCCCACTGAGTGGCTCAGTTGGTTGAGTTGGCTTAGAGCCCGTGCTCTGAGCAAAAGGGCCACCAGTTTGACTCCCACATGGGCCAGTGAATGCTGGGCCCTAGCTGAATTGTCACTGAGCTTCCAACAGGTGGCAGGATGGCTCAGCTGGGGTAACAGCAAGATTGCCTGTTCGATGGTGGTCTATGCCCACCTGCAAGTAAAGACTGAACTTGGCACCTTGAGCTGAGCTGCCGCCCCAATGGCTCACTGGATAGGGCGTGGGCTCTTAACAACAAGGCTGCTGGTTCGACTCTTGCATGTGATGGTGGCTATGCCCACCCACAACTAAGACAGAACACAGCACCTTGTGTTTAGAGTCCACCAGCTGCCAATGGGAAGCCAGATGGTGTCTGGCGCCCTCCACAACGAAGATTGAAGAACCACAACTTGGCTGTTCCCCTCCCCCAATTCCCCAACACTGTTCCCCTTCTCCAATTCCCCGATAAAATCTTTAAAAAAAAAAATTTTCAAAGAAAAGAGAAGCTTCCATACAGAACAGGAGGGCAACAAAATGTACTTACAGTAGAAAAAGAAAAAGAAAATCTTAGTTTTCAGTACAAATTCACATTATTCATGTAGTCCAAAAAAACCTCAAGATAATTTTATTTAAAGAGGGTGTTAGATGGCATTGCCCTCAGGCAATTAGTGTGAATAAATCGACCTATGTCTGGAAAATTTAACTTCAAGCCAGGCCTCAAAGAATTCCCACATATAAAGTTCTAAGTAAATTGAGGAAGTCATGGTTAATAAAATTATACAACACAAATACACAATGTATCATTTGCAGCCAGAACACAGGCAGCAGAAAAGAAGAAAAACACTGCAGACTTTTTAGACATGGAATATAAAAAACTATAATTAACATGCTTAAAGAAATTAAGAGAAACTTAGATGAATATGGACTAAGATACGGTCAGGCAGCTTTAAAAAGCAAGCATAATTTTTAGAAATGAAAAATGTACTCAATGAAATTAGAAAACCAATGCAAGCATTAATCACCAGATCAGAAGTTGTTAGAACCACTTGATGAGAAATTAGCTAGGGATTTCCTAGCTAACTAGTAAAGGATACTAACCTTTGGATCCAGGAAGCACAATAAATCCCAAGCTGACTGAGGAATAAAGAAACCCACACCTATATTCATTATAGGTTTTTTTTTTCTCTGGTGTTTGGTTTTTCCCCCCACAATATTAAAAGCAGTCAGGGAAAATATCACAAGTCACCTAAAGAAGGAAAAACAAACTGATGGTTCACTTTTCAAGAGCAACAATGGGTATCAGAAGAAAGCAGGTATCAGAAGACACCCTCAGTGTGCTGAGAAAAAAATTTCCATCAACCTAGAATTCTAACTCCAGTTAAAGTATCTTCTTCAGGTTTAAGGGTGCATCTGTGAAATCAAACCTGAATCTAATCAAGATTTTAGACTACTGTTGATAAGACATACAGAGATAATAACAAGTTAAACAACACAAAGAAGCAGCAATCAGCCAAATCCATAATGTAGGACTTTTTAAGGACAAATAACTTGATCTGTCCAGTAAGTGAATGGATTTTTTTTTTCAACTTTATTGGGGAACAGTGTGTTTTCCCCAGGGTCCATCAGCTCCAACTCAAGTTGTTGTCCTTCAATCATAGTTGTGGAGGGCACAGCTCAGCTCCAAGTCCAGTCACCGCTTTTTCAATCTAGTTGCGGGGGGCGCAGCCCACCATTGAACCTGTAAGTAACCCTGTTGCTCAGAGCTTGCGTTCTAATTAACTGAGCCACGCGGCTGTACCATGAATGGATTTTTTTACAATTAAAAAAAGGAAATAAAACAAAAACTTAAGGAAGATATACTGAAAAAACAATGTGGGGACCCTGTTAGGATCTTGATTTGAACAAATCAAGAGTAAAAGACACTCTAGAGACAATCAGGAACTTTGGAGTCTGCCAGGTGGGGAAATGCTGTGGTGGTTGTGCACCAGCTAGAGACACATACTTATGTATTTATTGATATTTTCAACTTAATGATGGGTTTATTGGGACATAACCCCATCATAAGTTGAGGAACATCTGTATTATGTTGAACCATATGAAACTGGCATTTTTTTATAGTAGGCAAAAACATAGTTGAACATCAGCAGTTTCATATGATTCATTCTAATAGAAAAAAGCCATACATTTGGAATTTAGAAAACATTAAACTTGTGAATAACTCATGGGTAAAATATACAGTTGATATAATACATTAATTTAATAATTAGAAAATACAAGGTACTATGGTTATTGATCAGTTCTAGGCACCAAAACTTGTAGGTTGCAGCTAAAGTGGGCTTTAGGGAAAAAAATTAAACTTTATATGTTTATATTAGAAAAGAAATGAAGTAAAAAATTATTCTGTTTCCAACTTAAAAGGATGGAGAAAAGAAACCTCAAAATAAATGAAGAAAAATGGAAGGATAGAAAGAATATGATGACTAGAAAACAAATATCAGAGCAGATCAATCAAGCGCGAAAATTGGTTCTTTGAAATCTAACAAAATAGGAAGAAGTCTGACAAGATTATTCAAGAAAAAAATAAGGGAAACTCATAAAGAAAATGAAAAAGCAAAAAAGAACATGATAACAGGTGCTTCAGATATTAAACACAATATGAATAACTATGTCAGTCAAGCTCAAAACTTACAGGAAATAGATCAGTTCCTAGAGAAATAAAAGACACTAAAAATTACTCTATAGATGTAAACTGAATAGTCCTTAAATAATCACAAAAAATCAACTAGATAGAGATGGTCACATGACATTGTGAATGTAATTAATGCCACTGAATAGTTTAAAACAGGGTTATAAGGGCAAATTTCATGTTATATATATTTTATCATAAAAAATGTAAACTATGATATAATCTGGGCTGTGCTGTCCCCCTCAGAGAGGCTCCAGGTCTCCCAAGCCCCAAATTACTCACTGGACAGATTCCTTAAAGAAAAAATGAAACAAAGCAAAACAAAACAAAAAAAATACATTAGAAAATTTTAAATTCCTTTAAATTCTGTTTAAATTTCCCCCACAGAGAAAACACCAGCCTCAGTGGTTTTATAAATCAGTTCTGCTATTCCAAGAGAGAATTCCAATCTGGCTCAAAATCTTCAGGGATTAGACACACTTATGAAGATTCTGGTTACTTAAACTATACTTAAATGTACTTGGTCACCTATGTGTATGTTTGCATATTAGTAATATTAGTTTAGGTAATAATATTCTATACAATCTCTAAGACAAGATTTGGAAGGTTTTAATTTAGCCTTCATGCAAAACACCAGAACTGCACATGATCCAAAGTGTCACATTTGCACTTTGAAGATCCTATTACAGTACCATGGGAGACACAGGAGGAGGAGATGGACACATCACTTTTAACACAATTTCACAAAACAGTTTGACTTATCAAAGGGATTACCTTGATTAAGAGTATAAAAGGGATGGAATGGTCTTTGAGATTGATATCAAACACAACATAGCCAATGTAAGAAAACAAAATGATAGGTAAATATCATTAATAAACATGGCTACAAATGTTCTAAAGAAAATAAGTCCAAACCAAATACATTAAAAAATGAGAAAGATAATAATACATCAGCACCAAGTTGGGTTTATCTCAGGAATGCAAGAGTGGCATATGAGAAAATCAATAAATATAACTTGTTTCATTAATATAGAAAAAAAACCCCATGATCACCTCAATGATACAGTAAAGGAATTTGATAAAAACATTGTATTATGACTTCAAAATTACCCTAGCCAGCTCTATAAAGAAAGACAACTCAATTAAAAAATGGGCAAAAGATCAGAATATTTTCCTAAAGAAAATACAAATGGCCATGAAGCACATAAAAAGATGCTTATCATTATCTACCAGGGAAACACAAATCAAAACTATAGTGAGATAAGGGCTGACTGAGTGGCTCAGTTGGTTAAGAGCTCACTCAAGAGTGCAAGCTGAGCTCTGAGCATCAGCAGTTCGATGCCCAGCCCTAGCTGAGCAGCTGCTGAGCTACCAACAGGTGACAGGATGGCTCAGCTAAAAACAAAACAAAACAAAAACAAAAAACCCCCACAGTGAGATAACATTTTGTACCCATTTTGATGGTTCTAATAAAAAAGACAAATAACAAGTATTGGTGAGGATGTGGAGAAATCAGAATATTTTTCTGGTGGGAATGTATATTGGTACAGCTACCTTAGAACAGTCTGGTGGTTCATCAAAAGGTTAAATATGGAGTTATCCTATGAACCAGCCATTCCACAGATAGGTATGTACCCAAGAGAAATGAAAACATAAATCCACACAAAGACTTGTACAGAATGTTCATAGCAGAATTATTTGTAACAGCTCCAAAACGGAAATGCCCAAGTATCCATCCAATAGTGAGGGGATAAATAAAATGTAATGTATGCATACAATAGAATATTATTTAATAATAAAAAGTAATTATGAGATCAGACATTTAAGTTCACGAACTCATCCTAGAAAAAGTGCTACATACCTCATTGCTGAATATCACTATGGTTACCTTCGAAGTACTCCCCTTGGGAAGCTATGCACTAATGCCAGTGCCTGGTCCAGCTTTCAAAGCAATTTTGGAACTCGTTTTCCGGAATGGCCATCAGAGATGTCATTGTATTATCCTTGATGTCCTGAATGTCATCAAAATGTCTTCCTTTTTATTTCCTTTATCTTTGGGTAAAGAAAGAAGTTATTGGGGGGGCCAGATCAGGTGATTAGGGAGGGTGTTCCAATATAGTAATTTGTATATTGGCTAAAAACTCCCTTACAGACAGTGCTGTGTGAGCTGGTGCATTGTTGTGATGCAAAAGACATGAATTGCTGGTGAAAAGTTCAGATTGTCTAACTTTTTCACACAGCCTTTTCAGCACTTCCAAATAGTAAACTTGATTAACTGTTTATCCAGTTGGTACAAATTCATAAAGAATAATCCCTCTGATATCAAAAAAGGTTAGCAACATCATTGCAGGAAATTTGCAAACTTAATTGTCAGACCTTTGTATTTCTAGTCAGATCTGTCCATTTAGTTAAATATGTGCAAGAAAGTTGCCTGTAGCTTTTAACTATGTATTTGGCTGGGAGAGGAGAAATGGTTTTAAAATATTTAGACTGCTGAGATCCCATTTTGCAGATACTTTTTTCTAGAGCAAAGGGCCCAAGACAATTAACAGCAGCTTGAGTAACCTACAGGTCAGATACCGACCAGCCTCACTCAAGAACAGTGTGATCACAAACCAGGCCAAAGGCTAAAAAGCCAGTTCTAGGAAAATCACTGACACTGGGAGCCTAGTTATAGGCTGAGCTTAGTGCCTTGTGGCACTCCTCTTAATGAGATGGCACAGTCTAACACTGGGCTAAACTGACTAATTTTAGTAGAAATAACCTCTGTCTCCAAAGAAATCTTTCAGCAAAACTCAGCTTTGTCTCAAATACCAACCTGTTTCTGAAGAAATTAGGCTGCTGTGCCAAATTGAGTACTCAAACAACAGACAAACAAAGACGTGTGGACCCTGAGAAAGAAGATACCTACCAAGAAAGGTTCCTGGAGGCTAACTGTGCTAAAATGTAAAAACAGAGCCTAGCAGTCATTTCTAAATAGGTGCCTCTCAAGCTGCGCTTTACGGAGAACTCTGTACTAAGTTGCCTGCCTCCTGCACTGAATTGCCCGCCTGCACTATGTTCCTGCCATCTGAATTTATCTTTATAAAGGAGCCCCTGGAATTATATTCCAACCAATAGGACTGAGACTTCCTCTGTGCAATCAGAGCTGCATAGCTAGATCCTTATTAGCATCTACACCAACCAATCAGAGTGGCTCTATTCTGACCAATCAGGACAGTGCTTTTTGGACCAATCAAACTGTGAACACTTGGGACCTTCATTTGCATGTAAGTGGACTAATCAGGTACCAAGGGCAGAGACTTCTATCTGTGTAAGTCAGCTTCTGTCTGGCTCTGGGAGTGTACTTTTCATTTCTATTGAAGACTGTATCTCCCCGGCTGGAGTTGAAACACCAAAGATGTCTTACCAGAGCAGAGCAGAGTGGAGCAGACCGAACTAGACTGGACTGGAGCAGAGCAGAGCTGTCTACCCAGAGAGGGGCCTCACCCTAGAACCACCTCACCCCAGGGCTATCTCACAGCCATGTTCTTCACAGCAAAGGTACAGCTGTGCTGTTTCACAATTGAGCTGTTTGCACTGAGTAAAGTTTAACAACAACAAAAACCTCTAAACAATTTCTGAATAAAGCCCAGAGAGCTTCAAAATACAAAAAGTGGAAGCTTGATTCCAGAAGACATATCCTATGCTTCTGAATTGGAGAGCAAGCCAAGAGCCAAAGTGGCTCTAAGGGAGGCACAAGCACCTGGTTGTTCATCTGCTATGAAGCTGTAGGGATTGATTGTTTGTCCCTGGAATTTTGGACGAGCCCCCAAATGTCGACTGAAAAATAATATTGATTAGATGTTTCACCACCAAAAAGGGGAAAAAAAAAGTGTTGCAACTCAGTGCATGCAGACATGGCGAGCCATGTGCACACTCTGGCCTGCGTTCCAAGATAGAGGGTATTTATAGAAGGTGAAAGGAAGTTAAGGGAAGGGGAAGTTAGAGCCACAGAACTTTATTATAAACATAGAGTTCCTGTAGGGTTGTTGCGATGACATAGAATGCAAGAACTTCCATAAGCTCTAGTTCTTCCCATAGACAACCATGACTGATTATATTTCCTTAAAGTTCCAGTCAGTCTTTTGTTTTGTTTTGAAAAGAAAAGCAGGTTTACTCAAAATGCCAGCGACATTCTGTGAGGATGGTGGACTCCTGTTCAAAATCCATCCCCTTGGGCCTGCCGAGTGGCGCGGTGGTTAGCGCTGGCTTGGGAAGCCAGCGGCCCCAGGTCCCACATACGAGGGCCAGTGACACTGCCCTCAAAAAACAAACAAACAAACAAACAAACAAACAAACAAACAAACCCCCACAAAATCCATCCCCTTATCCAGTCAGTCTTTATCACTTTGAAATTTTGCTGCATATTTGAATGCATCCTACTCTTCTTTGCACTATTGTTGCTGCACTTTCTCCACGGAGATGAGTACAGTCACTGAATAGCTGCACCTGACCTTTTCATATAGCAACATTAATTCACTTTTTGTGATTCAGTTTTTCAATGTTGTTTAGCTTTCTCTCTGTGATTCCTCTTACCTGGGGAGGGAGGTGTAAACTGCAGTTAAGGTGAGAGAGAGAAAACACTACAGCATCTTAAACTGGGGATTCTGACACTACACTGAAGATGAAGAGATGATATACACCTGAGATGGCTTCTGGTAACTGTGTGGCTGAAGCTACTATCCTGAAGCAAGGGGAAGATTCTTTATTTACTGGGTCAGGAGAGCAACTGTAATGCCCAATAGGTCTCTGATTTCCATTATGTTTGTGAGTAAAAAGTACAAGAGCTTGACCATCCATTTCCGATACTAACAGAAAAACAAAATAGCTTATTATAATTTGGGAGGATTCTTGATAGTAGCCTTGAGTTGGTCAATGACTATCTCTGCAGTGACCTCCCACAGCAGAGATTTAGGAGTGTCCGTTAGTCATGTCATAGAAGGAGGCAGATAATTACTTAAGTTGGCAATGCAATTTACAATAAGTCTTAGGAATCCTCTAAGTTTTTTTTTTGTAAAATGGGAGAGAATTTCTTTTTTGTGTGTAGTTTTTTTTTAAATTCTTTTATTGTGAAATAAAACATTTTAAAAAATTAGTTTCAGGTGTACAACACAGTACAATAATTATACTTTTTACCCCTCAAGGTGACAATCCCCTCCCCCAATTTGCCACCTCACTCCTCCCCCCCAGTAGATTGTAACATATCTATTACAATTCCTTTGATTCCCTTCCACTGTATACTCTACATGCAGTGACTATACATTAAATTACAGTTGGCATGCAATATTATACAATATCAGCTTCAGGTGTACAGTGCAGTGATCAAGGTTCTACTCCATCCATGAAGTGGTCTCCCTAACAAGACATGTGACCATCTGACACCTAAAAGGGGAGGGAATTTTAAATGGCTGTAATCCTCTGGTGTGAGGACTTGTTTCCCAGGGTTATGTTGTGGACTAGATAGTGAACCTGCAGGGTCTGATCAAATTGTAATTTATCCTCAGAAATTTTATGTCTTTATACAGCTAGAATTTTCCAGAGATTAAAAGATTCCTCTTGAGAAGAGGTTAGATCAGGTGAACACAAAAGCAAGTCATCTACATCCAGATTTTTTTTTTTTAAGATTTTATTGGGGAATTGGGGGAGGGGAACAGCGTTGGGGAATTGGGGAAGGGGAACAGACAAGTTGCTGTCTCTTTGTTCTTCAGTCTAGTTGCAGAGGACATTGCTTCACTGGCCCATGTTGGTATCATCATTGTGCTCTTCCCGGATGAGGCAGATAGGTCGCCAGTCTCTGGATGGTCGTTCACCACCGCTATTGGCAGCTCACGCTGGCTGCCAGCTGCTCACGCTGGCTGCAGGCCACTCACTGTATCCTATGGCAGCCCACTGCAGCAGGGGCTGCAGCCTACACTGTTGCTGGGGATCCCACAGCCCAGCTCCAGGTGGAGTTGTTGTTCACCATCTTAGCTGTAGAGGGAAGCGTCACTGGCCCTCATATGTGGGATCTGAACCGGGGCCGCTGGCATCCCAATCCAGCTCTTAACCAATGCGCTGGCCCTACATCCAGATTTAAGGTAGAAGAAGAGGGAGGTGAGTCTGGGAGATTATGGGAAAGAAGTATGAGGGGCCGTTAGTGAAGACTTGTGGCATCACAGTACAGTTGTATTGTTTTGCTACATGAAAGTGGAAGGGTACTGGAAACCTGGATGTAAAGGAATGCTAGAAAAGGCTGAACAGAGATTGACTACTGTGAAATGTGTTAATTTTAGAGGTATAGAAGCCAGAAAAGTATCTGGGTTGGGGGGGAGGCACAGGAAATGTGGGCACACAATACAGTTTATGGACCTAAAGTTTTTTTTTTCCAAAACAATACCCACTCCCATTATTTTTAAAAGGAGGATAGGAGAGTTACAGAAGCTGGTACAAGGAAAGTGGAAGGGTAGAGCTCTGAGTTTTTATACTGGCACAATTTGCCTCTAGCGTCTTCAAAAATTGATGTTCGATGATCATTTACTAATAGAATTATTTCACCTTGTTGATCCAAGGGTCATTTGTAATTTAAGTAATAAATCTTTTTATATTCTCTTTGTGTGTGTGTGTGGCATCATCAGTCTTGACATCCAAGCAAAATTTCGGTTGGGGGGGGTTCATTCATTCAGTGTCTGCAGGGTGTTTTTACTGCTTTTAACTACTGCCCACCACTGTTTTTTCTTTGACAGGCTGGCACTTAGACAGGGTTTCATAAGAGAAGTCACACACAGCATGAGACCATCCAGAAGCTTATGGCACATGGGCCACCAATCAGAAAAGGAGGAGGGCAAGGGAACATTTAGGGGAGAGGAGAATGTGGGAGAGGCATACATGTCCAGATGATGTTGCTCAGCAGCCAAAAAGGGGAATTACTGGGTCAGAGAGCTCTGAAGGG
This sequence comes from Aselliscus stoliczkanus, assembly GCA_033961575.1. NCBI lineage: Eukaryota > Metazoa > Chordata > Mammalia > Chiroptera > Hipposideridae > Aselliscus > Aselliscus stoliczkanus. Next base: position 8,015,993 of record CM066735.1, on the reverse strand, counting down.
CCATAGCAGCTTGGGTTCTATTTAATCAATTTTTCAACAGATGCTGGGTGAGGTTTCACAGGGTATACAAAGCAGGCAGACTCTAAATGGCTAAAAGTATGCTTTGAGGCTATTTAAAAAATAACTGGAGGGCCGGCCGAGTGGCACGGTGGTTAAGAGCTGGCTTGGGTTTGGTACCAGCAGGCTTTTGAGCTAATGGTCTCAACCTGCAGTGAACAAATAAATAACCTAGGGACCAATACGCAGAGCCCATCTGTGGCTTATTAACATCACAGACCCTCACCTCACACTACATATCAAAATACATTCCTGGGGGAGTAAAGATTGAAAAGTTTTAAGAATAATAAAATTTGGAAGAAAATTAGGAAAATATTTTTGTACTCTACAGTTTGGAAAGACTTTTAAAAGCAAGCTAGGAAATCTAGAAACCATGTTTTAAAAAACAGTATAGACTCATTGGATTATATAAAATTAAAGATTTTTTAGATATAATATATAAAGGAGCAAAGTATGTTATCAATTCAATAGATGCGGAAACATTTGATAATACTGATCAAAAATTGGTAAAATGTCTATAAACTAGATTTAAAAGGGACTTCTTTAACTTAATAAAGGCCACCACCTACAGCAAATAGCTTGATAATCATTACTGACCAAGTCAAGAATGCTTGATTTCTTCCTGACTTTATAACATAATTTGAGAGGGCCTTCACAAGCAAGAAAAATGTTAATATTAGAACAAGAAAAAAATATGTACAGAAAATTTTATTTATAACTTAACCCAAAATAACAAACAGACAACTATTAGAATTCAGCAAGCTTTCCAGGTAAATGAACCTACATAAATAATTATCAATAGCTTTCCTCTGCATGAGCAATTATCAATTAAACAATGAAAGAAAAAATTAAAGGCCTGATGAAAGGACTGAATGAATGGAAGGGAGATCTCATGGATAGGTACAGACTTAAGTCCTGTGGAGAAAGTAGGTATAAACGCACTCGACGCGCATCCTGTTGTCTCCTTGAGAGACTGGATAGGAGGCCCCAGCTCTAACCCCTCCCCTAGCCCTACTCTACCTCAGCCCCGCCCCTCGCCCTGACCAATCTCAGCTCCCTCGGAATTTTCAATTAAGTCCCGCCCTAACATCTGGCCCAACGTTAAGCCCCGCCTCTCTGAATACTCAACTAAGTCCCGCCTCACAGGACCAGTCAACTAAGCCCCGCCACTGACCTGGTCCCGCCCAGCTCCGTCCAACCCCTGCGCTGATCCTGCCCCAGGACCCAACCGCGTGTCTCCAGGGAAGAAACGCTAGTTCTCCACTCGGTCTGGAAGCGGACACCGCCCCGCCCCTCCAGCCGCACGTAAACCTGATTTCTCAGCTCCTGAGGCCCGTCCATTACGCTGTGCGCGGCGCAGAAACCGGAAGCAGAAGTGCATTTTTGTGCGTGCGCGAGCCCTTGGCCTGGCCTCCTCGCGCCCTCACTCGCCTCTCGCGTCAGTGTTCACCTCTGCGACCTACTGGGCTTCGGCCGGCCCGCCCCAGCTCCCGTACGCCGGAGGCGAAGATCCCTGCATTGGGGCTGGCGGTCAAAGGGCCGTCGCCGCCAGGACCCTGTCCCGGAGGCCCCCCAACGCCTCGGCTCTTCTTCAGAGCCCCGGACCCCTCCTCCCATGGCTGCGGCTCGTCCCAAACTCACTGAATTGGAAACCCTGGGCTGGGGGTCCAGCAGTCGAAGTGAGAGCAGACCAGAGTTGGAGAACCACCCTCGTATTTAATCGGTCTCCAAAAAAAATCCTTTGCTTTCATTTCAAAAAGGAAAAGCATCCTTGCCATTCGTGTCACGGGGACGAGAGCCTCACCTCGTCTCTACGCTGATCTGTGGATTTGGGCGTGTTAGGTGAGCACGGGAAGACATTTGCCTCAACTACGTCCCCACCTTTCGCCTGGTGCAAGAGAGATTATTTAACCTGAATTTTACCCTGCTTGCGGGGTAAAATCCTTTTGATACATTATATTCAGGTGCATAAAAGTGAACTGCTTATTTAATATTTTCGATATCCTCCTCGCCGAATGCAGCTATAAATTTAATTTTTTTTCCTATAGATTTTTTGTGAATATCACACCTAAAGTATGATCATATGCTAGTTTCAGCGTTTTCTTTTTTATTCCTCGTACCCTACATTTCTTTTTATTTTTTTGGTGCACTTGCCGGGACCTCCAGTTTAGTGTAGAATTGCATAGAATTTGCATCCTTGTCTTGTTCCGATCTCACAGGAAATTCTACCATTTCACCATTAGATGTTTACTGTAGGTGTTTGTAGATTTTTTTCCTAGTAAACCCTGTTGCCTTTTAGTTATAGTGGGTGAAATTATTATCACCAATGGACATTCATATAGATCAGTCACTGTTTTGTATTTAAGGGGATAAGGCATATGGTTTTTTTTTCCATTAATGTGGTGAATTATATTGATGATTCTATTTTCAGCCACCCTTCATTCCTAGGATGAAATGAACTTTGTGATTATTATCCTTATTAATTCCTCAACTGTACTGTTATTATTTTGCACTAATGTGTATGAATGACATCCATTTTTTTTTTTTTTAAAGTTGTACTTCTCTGGTCTTGGAAATAGGAAAACAGTTTTTTTTACCCCAACAGTGAACTTTTGAATCCCATACTTACTTGGTCAGCCTTGCCAGAAAATAGTTTGTAACTTCTGTTTCCTTTATGGGTATCTTTTAAAACAACTGATTTTTTTTCTTTAATGACTGGATATAATCAAATATTATATTTACTTTAGATCATTGCTGGAGAGTTGTACTTCTCTCTCTCTTGAAATTCATTCATGACCTGTACATTTTCATATCTGTTCCCTTTATTTTTTGTTTTAGCCTCCCTGCAACATCTGTAATTATGACTCATTCATAACTTTTTTTTTGTCTTGTTCTTAAAATTGCTAAGGGTTTGTGGACATCATTAGTTTTCAAAGGACACTGTCTTTTCTGATTCTTTTCATTAGTTTTTAGAAGTATTAATTGTGCCTCATTTTCACTTTTCTTTCTAACCCTTTATGCCATTCTTTTTCCAACCTTACAAGTCAGTGCTTAACCCATGGATACTGATTTTTTTTCTTCCCTGGGAATTGATGATATTTATAAGTATATAAGTATATATACTACACCTGTTGTGCATTTCCAGTGTTATCTGAAACAGTTACTTTAATTTTCTGCTTCTGTCCTGCCACATGAGTAGTCCTGACTCTCTAAAGAGAAATGTATGTGCATCTCCTTAACCCTATATGTAATGTGCTACATTTTTTTTTTTTTTAAGATTTTTATTGGGGAATTGGGAGAGGGGAACAGCGTTGGGGAATCAGGGAAGAGGAACAGACAAGTTGCTGCCTTTTTGTTCTTCAGTCTAGTTGCTGAGGATGTTGCTTCACTGACCCATATTGGTGTCGTCATTGCGCTCTGCCCAGATGAGGCAGATCAGTCGCTGGCCTCTGGATGTCGCTCACCGCGGCTATTGGCAGCTCACGCTGGCTGCTGGCCGCTCACACTGGCTGCTGGCCACTCACTTTAGCCTATGGCAGCCCACTGCAGCAGGGGCTGCAGCCCACATCATCACCGGGGCTTGCACAGCCCAGCTCCAAGTGGAGCTGTTGTTAGCTGTAGAGGGCAGTGTCACTGGCCCTCATATGTGGGATCCAAACTGGGGCCGCTGGCATCCCCAAACCAGCCCTTAACCAATGCGCCACTTGGCCGGCCCATGTGCTACATTTTTATGTAGCTTATGTAGCATATACCACCACCCGATAATGTTATGTTTTATTAACTGTCTACCCTCAAAAGGTTATAAAGTCCATGTGCTTCAGGATTTTTCTATTTCGTTCAGTTCTGTATTCCCTGTGACTGCATGTAGTAGGATCAGGAGAAATATAACCTCATAAATATGAAATGAAGGAGCAGAAAGGAAGTAGGGACCTTAAGGGAAGCATTGTGCTCAAGACATAGGACTTAGTCAACAGAAGGATCTCAGAGATAAAACAGTTGAATAGAATATCCTGCATAGTGTGCCCAACAGGGTTCTAGGCCAGACCCTGGTAATATTAGGGAATAAGGGCCTTGCTAACAACTAAGTTGTAAGGCATATGTTCAGAACTATACATTTGTATTTATACATATAAATGAAAATATATATATATATATATATATATATATATATATATATGTATATACACATATATATAAATATATAATAAATGCATTTAGGATTTGAAGGTAAATAGACCTACATACACACCCTGACTCAGCAGCTTTCTAATTGGGTAACATTGTGTGGTTAATTGACTCTTTCTGAGATTCTCAACTATAAACTAGTTATAATATCTGATTTGCAGTATCTATGAAAAATAAGTAATTTCTTTGCAAAGGAATGGACATCTCTTTGCAAAGTCATTCTCACACCATGGTTACTCAAATGAGACGTTCTAAATATAGTAAAGAATATCAGAGTTTTTATTGACTTTAAAATACATACAGAGTCCACTGCAGTGGAAGAAATGGTTGCTCTTTCATTATTTGAAATTTGTGCAACAGCACTATCGATAACGCTATCAGAGGTGACACACATTGCTAACTTCACTTGAAGTATTCTAGTTCTGCTGCTTCTGTCTGTATAGGCAAAATTTAGAATCAGAATCACAGTGTAGCAATCTTTTCTGCCTCCTGTATGTGGAATTCAGTCAGTTGATGCTCTTTCTCAAAAACCAGATTTCAGGGACCCTGAAGCCCATGAAGGGGGTGGTCCAGTGATCAGGGGCTTAGTAGTAATGCCTTTCTGCCTGCCAAGGGCTGCAGAAGTAAGAAATATTGGGAATGGATCCCCCAGATATCTGGGATATAAGTCAGTGCTTTCTTGGATTTGAGACAGAGTGTATATTCTTAGTATATTCCTAAGCTTGAAGACATTGCCTGATTTTTTGTGCTTTTCCTGGGCAAATTGACAGCTAAACTTTTAGACCTCAGTTAACTTACTTGGAAAATGAGACTCGTAACCTTTTTTAAAATTATCAACAAGAACCCAGAGCACAGTTTTCTAGCTCTAGAGGAGGTAAGATTGCTTTACTTTCTTACTAGGTCAGTGAGTATTTGCTTTGGTGTCTTGGGGGTATGCATGTGTGGGTTGTGTGTGTGTGTGTGTGTGTGTGTGTGTGTGTGTGTGTAGGTAGGAGAGTGGTCACTCATAAAGGATGTGCTGCACCATCCAGGCTCATGAGTGTGGAAATTGTGGGGAGACCTGGCTTCTCATGTCTTCTCTCTCCTGCCTCAGCTCTAACTTCTCAATACTTTGCCTTTCTTCATGAAGGGAACATGGACGGAGAAAAAACAGCTGCTGAGTTACAGAAAAATGTCACACAGGTAGGTGAGAGCTAATAATTCTCCAAAAGAATATTTCCATCCCACCAGGCTGTCGATCTAACTGTTTGTGAATTGGGCCACACAGTGTGTTAGGCTTTGAAGGTTAGAGTTTCTTTTGGAACTCAACTCTGCCGTTTTAGTGTGGAAAGCAGCCACAGATAGTATATAAACATGTTTTATTGTGTTTGTTTTTTTAAAGGTTTTATTGGGGAATTGGGGGCGGGGAACAGCATTGGGGAACCTGGGAAGGGGAACAGACAAGTTGCTGTCCTTTTGTTCTTCAGTCTAGTTGTGGAGGACATTGCTTCACTGGCCCATGTTGGCATCATCATTGTGCTCTTCTCGGGTGAGGCAGATCGGTCACCGGCCTCTGGACGGCCGCTCACAGCGGCTCTTGGCAGCTCGCTCTGGTTGCTGGCCGCTCACGCTGGCTGCTGGCCACTCACTGTAGCCTATGGCAGCCCACTGCAGCAGGGGCTGCAGCTATGCTGTCCTGGGACTCAGAGCAGCCCAGTTCCAGGTGGAGCTGTTGTTGACCATCTTAGCTGTAGAGGGCAGTGTCACTGGCCCTCATGTGGGATCCAAACCAGGGCTGCTGTCGTCCCAAGCCAGCTCTTAACCAATGCGCCGCTCAGCCAGCCCTATTGTGTTTTAATAAAACTTTACATACACAAGCAAGTGGTAGGATTTAGCCCATGTGCTGTAGTTTGCTGACCCCTGGCCTAGAGTATCAGGAAATATGGCCAGCTATGGGCCTGGGTTGAAAGTTGTGCTTCTGCAGGCTCCTGGACCACTTGAGTTTATGAAAAAAAGAAAAGCTCCCTGCCCCTCAGTGTGTGTTTATTCATGAAAACCTCATCTGTATTTGACCTGGCATTTCATGTTGGGCTGATTGCTGTGGTGGGAGAGAGAAAGCAGGTGAAATTGTTTCTGTAACAAGAATTGCTGGTATCAGTGTGGGAATTACAGAAAGTCCTCATTTAACATTGTTGATAGGCTCTGTAACTCTAGGCAAAATGACAGATGATGAAACCAGTTTCACCATAGGCTAATTGATATAAACAGGAGTCAAATTCCCACGGCATTTCATCAGCGTCATAACAAAATGAAGTTATTCAAGGACCTGCTGTATTTCATTTCTAAAGCACTTCTCTCACTTTTGCTATATGCTCTGGACTGTTCTGGATCATTATAAGATTGGAATGGTTCATCATAAACTGAAGAGATAAATTTAGTGTTTTAGAAGTGTTAAGTCTGCGAGACAGAATTTGATCAGCCAGGAAGGCTGTGTGGGGAGAAAGAGGAAGAGACCTGATGGCCGAGGCCCGGGGTTGATGTTGGGAGACCATAAAATCTTCAGAACTTCCTATGAATGGTTCTCAGTTCTGCAGTATTCTCAGCATCACCTATCCTCCTGGACACATTGGGGGAGTTGGTACCCTTCTGAACAGAACATGTGGGATATTTCAGGACTCAGTGGTCTTTGAAGATGTGGCTGTTAACTTCACACTGGAGGAGTGGGCTTTGCTGGATGGTGCTCAGAAGAACCTCTACAGAGATGTGATGCTGGAGAACTTCCAGAACCTGGCCTCACTAGGTAAGAATGGCAACATTCTTTCATTTAGTTGTTTAGAAAAAAGTGTATCTGACTAATCAACCTTATTCTAGGATTTGGGCTGAGGAATTGGAATACATTGGTAAATAAGACAGACATGGTCACTGACCCCAACGAACTTATAGCCTAAGTAGCTTCACCATGAAAATAAACCTTTGTGTATTGAACTGATTTTTTCTTGTGTTTGAAATCCTCAAGGCTTGTGAAGTACTGAAAGTGTGGGCATAGACTTCAGGGATCACTCAGGGGCACAGGGAGGTTTGTGGTTTGGGACCTTTTGAGAATTTGACTGACATTGATGCCCTTTACCCAGAGGCCATCAGAAGTATACTTATTGTTAAACAAGTTGGGTTTATTACTCAGTGCTCTGAGGGAGAACACATGACATGGGGAGCTGTGGGGTATCCCAGTAAGAGGTATTGGAAAGCACACATTCTAGGATTTGAACTTTGAGCGATTTGGGGATGGGTCTATGGAAGCAGGCTGTATTACTCTCCTAGGCCTTTTGTAACAAAATACTACAAACTGGGTGACTAAATAGAAACTTATCCTTTCACGTTTCTGGAGCTGGACATCCAAAATCAAGGTGTCAGCAGGGCCATGCTCCTTCTAAAGGCTTTATGGAAAAAAATCCCTCCTGTTTCTTCCTGGCTTCTGGTGGTGGCCAGCAGTCCTGGGTGCTCTTGGCTTACAGCTGTTTTGCTCTGGTGTCTGCCTCCATTAACACAGGCTCCTTCCCTCTGTCTCCAAGCCTCTCCCTCTTTATAAGGACACTAATCATCGGATTAGGGTCCACCCTAATCCAGTATCATCTCAACTTGATTACATTGGCAAAGACCTTATTTCCAAATAAGGCCACATTCTGAGATTCTGGGTGGACATGAAATATTATAAAATACTTTATTTATGTATTTATTTATGGAGCAATTTTACGTTCACAGCAAAATTGAACAGAAGGCACAGAGATATCTCATGTACCCCTCTGCCCCTTTCCCCCACACATACACACATAGCCTTTTTCACTATCAACATCCCCACCTGTGTGGTGCATTTGTTTCAGTTGACGAACCTACACTGACATGTCATCGTCACCCAGAGTCCATAGTTTACATTAGGCTTCACTCTTGGTGTTGTACATTCTGTGGTTTGGACAAATATATATATTTTTTATTTTTTTGAGGGCAGTGTCACTGGCCCTCATATGTGGGACCCAAACCGGGGCCGTTGGCTTCTGAAGCCAGCGCTTAACCACCACGCCACTCGGCCAGCCCAGTTTGGACAATATATAATGACATGTATCCACTATTATAATATCATACAGAATAGTTTCACTGCCTTAGATATTCTCTTTGCCCGGCCACATCATCCCTCCTTCCTTTCTGACCCTTGGCAACTATTGATCTTTACACTGTCTCCACAGTTTTCTCTTTTCCAGAATGTCATGTAGTTGGAATCATACAGTATGTAGCCTTTTCAGATTGGCATCTTTCACTTAGTAATATGTATTTAAAGTTCTTTCATGGCTTGATAGTGCATTTATTTTTAGCACTGAATAATATTCCATTATCTGGATGTACCACAGTTTATTTATCCACTCACCCACAGAAGCACATCTTTACTGCTTCCAAGTTTTGGCAATTATGAATAAAGCTGCTCTAAATGTATGTGCAAGTTTTGTGTGGACATGTTTTCAACTCCTTTGGTTAAATTCCAAAGAGCATGATTGTCTGATCATATGGGAAAGGTATGTTTAGTTTTGCAAGAAATTGCCAGCGTGTCCTCCAACATTGCTGAATCACTGCATTCCCACCAGCAGTGAGTGAGAGTTCCTGTTGCTCCACATCTTAATCAGCATTTGGTGTTATCAGTGTTCCAGATTTTGTCCATTCTCATATGTGTGTAGTCGTGTCTCCTTGTTTTTATTTGCATTTTTCTGATGGCATATAATGTGGAGCATCTTTTCATATGCTTATGTGCTGTTTGTATATCTTTGGTGAGATGTCTGTTAAGGTCTTTGGCCCATTTTTTAATCGGGTTGTTTGTTTTCTTATTATGAGTTTTAAGAGTTCTTTGTATATTTTGGATGACAGTTCTTTATCAGATATGTCTTTTGCAGATATTTTCTCCAAATCTGTGGCTTGTCTTTTCATTCTCTTGACATTGTCTTTTGCAGAGCAAAAAAATTCAATTTTAATGAATCCAGGTTATCAGTTCTTTCTTTTGTAGATCGTGCCTTTGGTGTTATATCTAGTAAGTTATTGCCAAACCCTAGGTCATCTAGATTTTTTCCTATTACCTTTTAAGAGTTTTATAGTTTTGCGTTAGGTCTGTAGTCAATTTTTGTGATGAGTGTAAGATCTGTGTCAAGATTCATTTTTTGGATGTCAGTGTCTAGTACCAGTTTTTGTTGAAAGGACTATTTTTTCTCCATTGTATTGCCTTTGCTTTTTTGTCAAAGATCGGTTGACTATTTATGTGGGTCTATTTCTGGACTCTATATCTGTTCCATGGATCTATTTGGACATGAAATTTTGAGGGACACTCTTCAACCCAGTTGAATTGAACCCAGTGGGATAAATTGGATGCTAACAGAAAGCAGGGGAAATTTTATTTTGGGGTATTTTGTGGGTGGCACAGTGACTTTTTTTTTTGCCCGTCTCTAGACTAAATTATGAATTGGCCTTGTTTTATTTTATTTTACCATGGTCTCAGAGTAACCATGTTTAAGCTGTATTCTGTGAGGTTATTTATGTTTAACAGGAGAACAAAATGTCTTCGCTATATGTATTAGACCAGCTTTTAATAATATTGATGATGAGATATGAATGTCAGATGAGTTCTAGACATCAGAGACTATGTAGCAGTTCACCCCCACTTAAAAATTTTTTTGACAAACAATTTGTTGTAGTTATATTCACACTTGCCTGTCTTTAGAGTTCCAGAAGACCAAAGTTTTGGCCTTTTCTCATGGAAATGTATGTGATTCCTCATTATTTTCTTTCATGTGATATGCCTTTCTGCATTAACAGGGTATCCACTACACACACCCTGTCTGATCTTCCAGTGGAAACAAGAGGAGGACCTGGAGATAGCAAAGAAAAGACCTATCCAGGGAGAGCACCAGGAAGGCAAGAGTTCTTGGGAGAAACTGTCCTAGTTGGGGGATATTACCTTTGGAAAAAATCAAATTAAAGCAAAGCAAAACTTTGTTTTGTCTGAAAGACTGATTTGCTACAAATACCATTTGATTACTTTTTTGACTTTTTGTCATCCCTCTCACACTTTTTTTGTTCGAGGAAAGACTTTCCATATTTCCTCTTTGTAAGTTAGTATTTGGTCATGTACATTTTATCTGGTTCCTTTTTTTGTTGTTCTCTTAATAATACTCTATTCATGTTAACCATCAGTCTCAATATCCATGGAGTTACTTCTTAGTCAGTTGCTTACCATTTTGATCATTGTGCTTATTACCAAATTAAGTCCTGAAATAGCCTTACTGCCAAAAGTCCTTTTCTGACTGCTGCCTTTACCTTTTGTTTTAGGTTTTGAGACTCAATGTAAAAGTAATGAGTCAGTCACTTCGCAAGATGTTTATGGAGAAAAAATATCCAGTGAACAGAAAATAGTAAGATTCAAAAGGAATGATTCCTGGTCATCTATTTTACACAAAAACTGGGAATACCATGGTATTGATTATAAGAACAAAACCCACGAGAGACATTTGAGGTGAGTGCCATTCATATAAAAGAAAGTAGTGCCTCAGTAGAGAATCTTAAAATGTCACAGTATTTAAAAAATTGTATATAAAACTTGGTCAAAAATTTTGATGTCATAAAGAATTTTCACAAGATATTTTTTCCACAAATGAGACTGAGGTCTTCAATGTTTGACACATAATTTGGTTGTAAGCAATTATCAGAAACCAAAAATCAAAAACTCAGTGATAATATTGGCTGATGTGGAGACCTGTATGAGAACTTTCAGCTTATAATTTGACAGAATAAAAAAGCATACATAGTCACTGAAAATGGTAAAAATTTATTATTACTAATAATGTGCTTTTTATTTTTAACAGAAGCCATGTGGTAGAGAACATCTATGACTATAATGAAGAAAATCAGTGTGGACAAACCTTTGGCCAAATTTCAAATCTTAATACACTCAAGAGAACTACTGAAGTAAAATCCTATGAATGCCACAAATGTAAAAAGTTCTTCATGGATCAGTTATCCCTTAAGAGTCACATCAGCTCTCACACTGGAAGCAAACCCTATCAGTGTAAGGAATGTGGGAAAGCTTTCCATTTTTTTGCTTGCTTTAAGAAGCATATGAAAACTCCCACTGAAGAGAAATCCTATGAATGTAAGGAATGTACCAAAGCCTTTGGTTGTTCTTCATTCTTTAAGGCACATATGAAGATTCACACCGGAAAGACAAACTATGAATGTAAGGAATGTGGAAAAACCTTTAGCTGTTCTTCATCCCTCACGGAACACAAAAGAATTCATAGTGGAGATAAGCCTTATGAATGTAAGGAATGTAGGAAGGCCTTCAGTTGTTCCTCCTCACTCTCCAAACACAAAAGAATTCATAGTGGAGATAAGCCATACGAATGTAAGGAATGTGGGAAGGCCTTTAGTTCTTCCTCTCACCTTATAATACATATAAGAATTCATACTGGAGAGAAGCCTTACGAATGTAAAGAATGTGGAAAGGCCTTCAGTGAATCCTCTAAACTCACAGTACATGTCAGAACACATACAGGAGAGAAACCCTATAAATGTAAGGAATGTGGGAAAGCTTACAATTGTCCCTCCTCTTTGAGTATCCATATGAGAAAACACACTGGAGAGAAACCCTATGAATGTCTGGAATGTGGAAAAGCCTTCTATCTTCTCACTTCCCTTAATACACACGTGAAAAATCAAAGTCGAGAGAAACCCTATGAATGTAAGGAATGTGGAAAAGCCTTTAGTTGTCCCTCATCCTTTAGAGCACATGTGAGAGATCACACTGGAAAGATCCAGTACGAATGTAAGGAATGTGGGAAGGCCTTTAGTCGTTCTTCATCCCTCACTGAACACTTGCGAACTCACAGTGGAGAGAAGCCCTATGAATGTAAGGAATGTGGAAAAGCCTTTATTAGTTCTTCCCATCTGACAGTACATGTAAGAACTCACACTGGAGAAAAACCTTATGAATGTAAGAAATGTGGAAAAGCCTTTATTTACCCTTCAGCTTTGAGGATCCACATGAGAACACACACTGGGGAGAAACCTTATGAATGTAAGGAATGTGGGAAAGCCTTTCGTCATTCTTCATACCTTACTGTACATACCAGAATGCACACTGGAGAGAAACCATTTGAGTGTCTGGAATGTGGGAAAGCCTTCAGTTGTCCCTCATCCTTTCGAAGACATGTAAGAAGCCACACTGGAGAGAAACCGTATGAATGTAAGGAATGTGGGAAAGCCTTTGTTTGTCCTGCCTACTTTCGAAGACATGTGAAAACTCACACTAGAGAAAACATATAAATGTAGGAAATGTGGGAATATCTGAAAAGCTTTTCAAATCTTAGGCAACGTATGAGATCTCATGCTGTGGAGACATCCTGTGAATGTAAGAAAGGAATGAAATGGTCACTCATCTTGAAGACCCTTGAGAACTCATAATTGAGAGAAACCTTGTGTATGTAAACCATGTGGTAATGCCTTCATATCTTCCACTTATAAGTCAGAATTCATAAGAAATCCATACTAGAAGCAAAGATCAGTACCTCACGCCTAAAGTGGGCTGTTGGCTCATTGATTTCCAGTTTTTATTTTCTGATACATATATTTAAGGTGATAAATTTCCCTCTAATACCTTTCAGCTCTAACATGTTTTATTCTGAGATGCTTTTATATTTTGGTTCAGATGTAAATTTTATTTCCATGACTAAGTCTTGGACCAATGGGGAACTTGAAGTGTATTTTTTCATATGCAGGCAGGAGCGGTCTTTTTTTTTTTTTTTTTTTTTTTTTTTTTTTGGTAGCTTCTGATTACCTTTAATTGCTCTCTAAATGCAGTATGGACACTTTGGTATTTGAGATTTCTTTTATAATTTTCTTTGTAAATGGTAATTTCATTTTGATTTAGTCCAGCAGATACTGTAAATTGCCCACCTAATATTTTTTTTCACTTTTTTACTAAGAGAAACCACAGTTTTTGAGGTTATCAGTTTTTATTATTCAAAGATTTTCCTGTCTAATAAGTAATCTCAGCAGAAATTACTAAGTGCAAAAGTCTTGAAAGTAGTGTCTATCTGATATGTTGGTAAGTTGGTTTTGGTACTTTGTTCTTTGTCCTTGTTCATGACTGGAAATTGGACCCAATGTTTTAAGATGAAAAAGAGACCTTGTGACAAGAAAGCTAGAAGTAAAGTTGGTTGGGCTGGTTTTGTGTTAATTTGAGCATGGCTGGTACTCCATTTCCCAGAATCCCTCATGCAGTTCCAGGTTGGAGTCTAAAATAAAGTTTCCATGAGAATTGGAAGGCAGAGGCTAGAACTCATTATCTTTAGTTTAGTGAGGCCATGAGACAGGGAGACAGATGCATAGGTGCCTGATGGGCCCTAGTTTGCCACTCATTTTCTTCATATTGGCCCCACCAATCAATACTGGCTCAAAACGGAACATTAAGTGCTTGACTAAGTTACCTCAGAAGCAGCATCTCCATAGACATCTTTAATTTCCTCCATCATGGCCGTACACAACTTAGATTTTCTGGCTAGTTCTAGCATTGTCATTTTGCTGATACTACAGTCCCTCAGGCACATCAACTGATTATATAGAGTTGGCCCCAATTTGGAGCAGGATTGTTGTCATCTACACTGTCCAGTCCCTTTATGTCGCTCTGTTCAAGGGGAAAGATAAATCTATGTAAGTCCATTGTGATCTCAAAACAAGTGGACAGTGAAGACTAGGTATGATTGAGGTAAGCATCAGATAAGGTGTGATCCCATTTTAATGGCGAAAGATTTATATTTCACATCTTCAAACAGGGAAGGTTTTACTGCTTTTTTTATCTGAAAGGATGAAAGTTATTTGGTTTGTCCTTCAGGTACATTTATTTCCCCTTCTCTCTAAAAGTACAGTCCTGTGCCACATAAGCACATTTCGGTCAACAACAGACTGTGAGATGATGGTCCCATAAAATTATAATGGAGCTGAAAAATTCCTATCACCTGGACACTTAATGATATTTGGCACAATGATGAAATAGCCTAACGATGCGTTTCTCAAAGACTATCCCAGTCATTAAGTGGCACATTGCTGTATACTTAACACCACTTTCCCTTAATCAATTCTTATTGATTTATTAAGGCAACATACACTAATATGCATGAAGTATGCTAATACTTAAGTGTACAGCTTGATGAAATTTCACATGTATCCATTCTGATAAAACAGAACACTTCCAGGACTTAAAAAAGTTCCTTCTTCGGCCTTCTCAATAATTACTCCACAGAGGCAACCACAATTTTGACTTTTATTATAATTTATTGTGTTTGCTTATTCTTAATCTTTATATAAAGCTAAAATACAGCATGTATAATTATGTGTTTGGCGTTTGTCAACATAATGTCTGTTTGCCTTTTAATTGCTCTTTTGGCAAATTTACACTATGTAGGAATGAGGTTAATGAATCAAAGGGTAGACTTTATGTTTAGTTTTGGTAAATATTCCAGTTTTTCAAAAACGTTGATTCCACCCATAATCCTAAAAGCAATGCACGAAAATTCCAGTTGTTCCACATACCTGGCCGGCACTTTCTGATTTTAGCCATTTAGCAGAGAATGTAATATCTTATTTTTGGTATTTACCTCATATGTAATGATGTTGAATACTTTTTTTTTTTTTTTAAAGGGCAGTGTCACTGGCCCTCATATGTGGGATCCGAACCCGGACTGCTGGCATCCCATGCCAGCTCTTAACCACCGTGCCACTTGGCCGGCCCTTGAATACTTTTGAATGTACATGTTGGCTAGTTGGATATCTTCTATGAGGGCACCTGTTGAAGCATGTTACTCATTTTTTTTTTATTTAAATTTGAAGGTTTTTCTTGTCCTTTATTGTATGTATGTGTATCTCTACAGTTACACATGCACACAAACACACAAATACATACCATGTAATACATATTATTTATATGTTATAATATGTATATTATATATACGTATATTGCAGATAACTTTTCCCAGTCTCTGGCTTGTCTTTCGCCCTTAATATTTGTTAGCTATACAGGAAATTTATTGGTTTGATTACTGGAAAGTCCTTGGGTATAACTAGCTTCAGGTGTGGCTGGATACTGGGGCTAAAAAGACGTTAACTGGATGGATTCTGTTTCAGTGTCTTGGCTGTGCATCTTCCTTCATTAGCTGTTCTTCCTGGCAGGCTCCCTTCATAGTGGGCCCCAGAAGAGTCAAGCTGCTGCTTTCTTTCCAGCTTGAATTCCCAGGGAATAGAGAGTGATGGTTATTTATGACAATTCCAATATGATTATTGCCATTGAATCTGATTGGCTTACTTGCCTACTGTTATCCACAGGAATATAATACCCCTGTTTGTTTAGGACTGTCATTCTCATTCAGAAAGCAGGGTAGAGTCTGCACCAAATGAATCATAGAGTCCTGGCAGTTGTGATAGTAATACCTTGGTTTGCGAGCATAATATGTTCCAGAAAGAAACTACTTGTTTTGCAAGACATTGCTCGTTTACCACGTTAAAGTGTACTTGGTTTGTGAGCATAATTCTTTCCAGAAACAAATCACTCGTATTGCAAGACATTGCTTGTTTGCCCAGTTAAAATGTATTAGAAATGTTTGCTCATCTTGCAGAACACTTGGAAACCAAGTTACTTGCAATCCAAGGTTTTACTGTATATGGGGAGGGCAGGAGGCAGCAGTCGGCAGGTGGGACCTAGAAATAGAGGTAACAATGTCAGCACATTGAACTTACTCTGGTCTTTGCAGTGAGAAGGAACTATGAAGTCTGGGAACTCAGCCAGGACCTAAGTCCTAGAAGTCCTTTCTGAAAGGTTAGATGCCATCTGTTAACATGTCTTTAGCTTGCTAAGGATTGCTTGTTAATCTTTATGTTGCTTTGTAGTATTTTTGGAAATCTGGTAGTGAGCCGTATAACTTTTTTATTCTTCAAGATTGACTTGCTTTTCTCTGTTTCATTTGTTTCTATATTAATTTTAGAATCTCTATCAATTTTCATAAATCTGGGACTATACTTGGAATTGCATTGACTTTATAGAATAACTTGAATTAAATTGACATCTTTACAATATTGAGTCTTCTAATGGATGAACATAATATAATTGTCTATTTACCTAGGTTGTCTTTAACAGTGTTTTGTAGTTTTAATTGTAGAGGTCTTGAATACCTTTGTTTAATTTATCTGTAGGTAGGCATTATGTTTAGCTTTGTAAAATTTTTTATTTCCCAATTTGGGGGTCTACTACATAGAATTGCAATTTCTTTTTGTACCTTGATCTTTTATCCAGTGACATAAATTCAATTATTTATTCAAATATTTATGGATTATTTTGAATTTTCTGTGTATACAATTTTGTCAGTATCAATAAAAGAAAGTCCTACTTGAATCCCAAACTTTATCATTTGTTTTTCTTAACTCATTACTTTACAGTGATGAATAGAAATGATGAAACTGAACATCTTTGCCTTGTTTCTGATCGGAGGGGAAAGTGTTCCGTATTTCACCATTAAGTATTATTTCACCAGTAATAGCTGTATGTTTTTCATAGTTAATGGCATCTTTTAGGCAAGCACTAGATACCTTTTCAATCACCCACATCATATGGGCTCTTTATATTATAGAAGGAATGTTAAAAGGCAAGGAGAGAATCCAGTCAGTAAAATATGAGAGACCAAGTTTGCTGTATCTTTGAGTGGAAATATATGGCACATTGTAATAAGTATGGTGTTAGGTGGGTACAAGAGTTAATGGGGTTGAGTAGCTGAGAAGTGTCATAGAAGAAATGAGGTATTTCCACATCTATGAAGTAGGTAAGGTGTGACACCATCAAACTGCAACTGGGAGGCCAAAAGGCTGATGAAAAATGACACCAAGATCATCAGGCCACAGACTTGTAGTCTTCATAATAACCAGGTATTGTAGGGGGTGCAGATGGCCACAAATCTGTCATAGGCATTCACAGTCAAGAGTAGATTGTCCAAAATTCCAAAAAAAAATAGACATCTGAGTCAAGCAGTCCACATAGGAGATGACTGCTGTGAGTTTGGATGTCCCAAATCATCTTAAGGATGGTGGTGGAGGCGAAACTGATGTCAGCCAAGGACAGGTGGGAGAGGAAGAAGTACATGGGTGTGTGGAGGTGGAGGTCTAAGCTGACGAACAGGAATAAACACTCTAATTCAGGTATTTTTAATGAGAGGTATCGCTTTTCACTGGCTGTTATGGCTTCATCCTTAGTAAAGGCCATCAGAGCTGTCATCATTATCTTTGAAGTCCTGAATGTCATCAAAATGTCTTCCTTTCAATACTTCCTTTCGGGTAAAGAAAGAAATCATTGGGGGCCAGATCACGTGAGTAGGGAGGGTGTTCCAATACAGTTATTTGTTTACTGGCTAAAAACTCCCTCACAGACAGTGCCGTATATTGTTGTGATGCAAAAGCCATTAATTGTTGGCGAAAAATTCATGTTGTCTAACTTTTTCACGCAGCCTTTTTAGCACTTCCAAATAGTAAACTTGGTTAACTGTCCAGGTGTACAAATTCATTATGACTAATCCTTTTGATATCAAAAGGTTAGCAACATCGTTGCAACACAGTTCACGAACTTAATTGTCATATAAATAATGGAATACTATTCAGCCTGAGAAAAGAAATCCTGCCATTTGCAATTGTATTTTTTTTTTTTTTTTGAGGGCAGTGTCACTGTCCCTCACATGTGGGACCGAACCGGGGCCGCTGGCTTCCCAAGCCAGCGCTTAACCACTGCGCCACTCGGCCGGCCCATTTGCAACAACATAGATGCAATTCAAGAACATTATGCTAATGAATAAGCCAGTCACAGGAAAACAAATACTGCATGATTCCACTCCACTTATATAATGTATCTAAAATCATCAAAGTTATGGAATCAGGGCCGGCCGAGTTGTGCGGTGGTTAAGCGCTGGCTTGGGAAGCTAGCGGCCCCGGTTCGGTCCCACATATGAGGGCCAGTGACACTGCCCTCAAAAAAAAACACGAAAAAACAAAGTTATGGAATCATAGAGTGGAAATGGTGTCTGCCAGGGGCTGGAAGGAGGAGAAAAATGGAGTGTTAACTAATAAAAGAGCATAAGATTTCAGTCAAGCAAAATAAAAAAACTTTACAGACTTGCTGTACAACATTGTACCTCGAGTCAACAATATTTTAGCACATCAAAATTTATTAAAAGAGGTCTCATGTTGAATGATCCTTCCACAATAAAAAACAAGTCCTGACACGGGATGTGGATTATATGGTGGAAGGGAGTCAAAGGAATTGTAATAGATAGTATGATACGCGGGGGGGGGGGGGGGGGAGGAGTGGGAGGGGGGAATTGGGGGAGGGGGGTTGTCACTTTGAGGGGTAAAAAGTATAACTATTGCACTTTGTTGTACACCTGAAGCTAACTAAAAATATATATAAATAAATAAATTTTAAAAAAGCCTGTAAAAACAAAACAAAACAAAACAAAACAGAAGTCCTGAGATAAACAAGTATTAACTGAGAAAACAGAAACACTATCAGATTCTTGATGTAAAAGATCTAATTCTCCCTAAAGTTCTTAGTTATTTGAATGCATTTCAAGATGATAAACTCACGTGTTGATGTATGTTAATTTAAAAAGTAAGTCTGAATTTTGTGAAGATGTATGAAACTTGAAAGTCAGAAGGAGAGGTACAGGCAAGATTCCTCCTGAGAAGTGGAAGACCTCCAAACTTACAAATGACATTTACTTTTTCTACGATCCTATTCCATTAATATTAACAAGTCCTCAGAGATTGGGATAACTTAGACCAGTTTGGCTAATTATGACCTCTGTGCTTTGAGCTCTTAAGCCACACAAAAGTAAATAAAGAATCTGTGCCATGTAATGCTTCAGTTATTTGGTCCCAGTAAAGTTTGATCTGTTTATGTGTCTTCTTTTCCCAGAGCCACTATCTGCATCAAGGGGTCCATGCCTGACTCCATCTTCTTGCAGTCCTCAGAACAGAGCCTGGGCCTTCCTCACTCACAGGCATGGGAAGGGTGATGGATCGTCATTCCTTTGTCATGCCCCAGCATGGAGGCAGCTCAGTCCAGTGAGTGCTGTTGGTGATACTGCTTTACAAGAGGGACTGGGGGAGCATTGCTTCTTCATGGTCAGGATAAGCAGGACAGTTGGAACCAGATGGGAGTGATGGGAGGCACCAACATACAGTTTTAGTTCAGAGGCCTCTAAAATTTATGTTCCTCGTTCTGGTGGGGTTCTGAGAGTTGGGATTCAGAATTCTGCTTTCTTCTCACACTAGTTCTGGCTCTTGTACGCACCTCTCTCATGGGAGCAGAAAGTGTGTCCCTTTAAACTGTCTACTGAGACTTCCAAAATGATCATAAAGGTGATGATGAAGGTGAGTAAGTGAGTGATGCCAGAGACCATATATGCATGGTACCATGAACCTTTATTAAAGATTCCCAGGTGCCAGGCTCTGAATGAGGTGCTCTATATAGCTTGTTTCTTTTCATCTGCATAGTCACCCCTAAGATATATCTGCATATATTATTGTTCTTTTGCAGAGGAGGAAAGGATTATAGACCTTTAATGCAACTCCCAGATCATGGGATAAAAAGGGATGAAGCCAGGTTTCAATGAGTCTGACTCCAGACATAGGGAGCCTGGCTAGGATTCTCCCCTTGTCAACCCAACCAACCATTTCACGTCTCTAATAATTAAAATAGACACCCTCTGCTCACTGTGCTTTTCTCTTTGGAGGTTTCTGGTAGACCACAGGGAGAGCAGTGGGTGGCACTTGCTGATTCAACTAGAGAAAGGATGGCTGAGGCCACAGACAGGGGTCACAGAAAGAGCCAGCTCATGACAATTTTGGGCAGATTTCTCTGTTGCCCCTACTCCTGGACTTTGCCTCTGCTGTCCACTTCCTCCCCTGCTCTTTTTTTTTTTTAGATTTTTTTTTTTTTTTAGATTTTTTTTTTTTAATTGGGAAATTGGGGGAGGGGGACAGACAAGTTTCTGTGCTTTTGTTCTTCAGTCTAGTTGTGGAGGACATTGCTTCACTGGCCCATGTTGGTATTATCATTGTACTCTTCCCGGGTGAGGCAGATCGGTCGCTGGCCACTGGACGCCCACTCACGGTAGCTTATGGCAGCCCACTGCAGCAGGGGCTGCAGCCTATGCTATTGTTGAGGACTCACAGCAGCCCAGCTCCAGGTTGAGCTGTTGTTCACCATCTTAGCCTTAGAGAGCAGTGTAACTGGCCCTCATGTGGAATCTGAACCGGGCCCTGCTGCTCAGAGCTGGCGTCCTAAGCCAGCTCTTAACCAACGTGCCACTCGGCTGGCCCCCTCCCCTACTCTTATAATTTAGTCATTCATCATTTCAAAGGCAGACATAATGTCAATGTCTCAGGTTCTTACCATACTGAGGAACCAGAAACTATTAAAATATGTACTATGTATATCATTGGTTAAGACCTGTGTGTACATCTTGGCTTTATTTTATCTTTTTAGTTTTCATAAAATTTATTGAGGTGACATTGGCTAGTAAAATTATATACGTTTCAAGTGTACAATTCTGTAATACATACCTATATATTGTATTGTGTGTTTACCACCCAGAGTCAGTCCATCTTCCATCACCATGTATTTGACCCCCTTTACCCTCTTCTACCACTCCTCACCTCCCTCCTTACCCTGTGGTAACCACTAAACTGTTTTCTGTGTTTATGAGCTTTTGTCTTGTCTTGTCTGCTTTAAACTTCATGAATTTTAATAAAGTGAAAAAGTTAACTGTTTGTGCTTCAGAGATTCATAATAGAATTTTAAGTCCTATTTGCTCTACTTACTACTTAGTAATGTGGAGCAAGTTTTAGGATCTCTGAGCCTCAACATTGTCACCTGAGTTCATTCCTAGTGGATACAACTCCATTGAGTAAGGACTCAATATATATGACAATTATCTATGTGATTAAGTATGTGATGAATACATATAAGGGCAAAAATTTTAAATATTATTATTATTGATAACACTAAACTTCATACCATTTAACCAAAATATCCTGTGATCTGATGGTTTGGTTTTCAGTAGCTATTTGACAAAACATTTTATTTTTGTCCCTATAAAAATAGATATGAGTACTTGGAGGGAAACGACAGTCACATTATTTCTTATTTCCTAGAGCTTACATATTTGGCACAGAATAGGCAACAAGAACAAAAAACTGGAAATATATGCAATATTGAATAGACCCTTGTTGGTTTACAGAAACAGCATAGTCAATATGGCTTGCACACACTGGTGATTTCCTGTCTGTGCTTTCAGCCTTTTCAGGGAGGTCCCCTAGCAGAAGAGAAAAGGTAAAATAGCCCTTGTTTGTGTGTATGTCATGGACTTTCAATGGGACTCTTATTTTCCACTTAATAGCACCTACAACATTCAAATATTCAAAAACTATCACAGAAAAATTTTATATTTTCACATAAATATAAAAAAAAGAGGCAGAATGAGAAGGGGAAAGTAAATATTATTGTGTGGGCTGAGACACATTTTAGGATTTCAAGTCATTGTGTGCTCCAGTGCTGAGACAATAGAGCCTTCAGATTCCTTGCCATGTAGTCAAAGAAAAGGTTATTAAAACTTTCTTAGGATTACATTTTATCAATAAACCCACTATTCCAGTAATTGAAATTCTGTTTACAAAACAACATACAAATATTAATTAATAAGCAAATGTTTATTAAGTTCCACCTCCCTTACATTCCATGCATCTCTGAGAGGGCTGTTACTCTCCTCATTTCCAGATAAAACTCCAGCATGGGGAGGTTGAGGGATGTACACACACTTCTGTGAATTATGGCACTTACACAGTGGGTTGTGGGACTTTCTATGAATAGTACTATACTTTACAGCCCTGTTTGAAAATCTGAAATATAAATATTATTCCCTATATATGAATCTCATATGGAGCTATCATGGAATGACCAAAATTATAATAGATACTTCAGAAATATTTCTGATTCAGTACCTTAAAAATAGCATGTAGTTGACAGCAACTGATTTTTCTATTGCGTAAACAAATGTAGTCAGTAAATAATAAAATTGAACTTGCAATGATTTTTTGTAATACAAACAACTATCCACTATGCACATATCATATAGAAATATATGGTGGGGCCGGCCGAGTGGCGCATTGGTTAAGCGCTGGTTTGGGGATGCCAGCGGCCCCGGTTCGGATCCCACATGAGGGCCAGTGACACTGCCCTCTACAGCTAACAACAGCTCCACCTGGAGCTGGGCTGTGCAAGCCCTGGTGATGGTGTGGGCTGCAGCCCCTGCTGCAGTGGGCTGCCATAGGCTACAGTGAGTGGCCCGCAGCCAGCGTGAGCTGCTGGCAGCCAGCGTGAGCTGCCAATAGCCGGGGTGAGCGACATCCAGAGGCCAGCGACCTATCTGCCTCATCCGGGAAGAGCGCAATGACAATACCAACAGTGAAGCAACATCCTCCGCAACTAAAACTGAAGAACAAAAAGACAGCAACTTGTCTATTCCCCTTCCCCGATTCCCCAACACTGTTCTCCACCAATTCCCCAATAAAATCTTAAAAAAAAAAAAAAAAAAAAAGAAATATATGGTGATGGAAAGAGAACTGACTCTGGGTGATGAGCTCAGAAAATGAGGTATAGATGATGTATTATAGAATTGTACATTTGAAGCCTATGTAATTTTACTAATCATTCTCACCCAATAAGTTCAATTAAAAATATTAATTACAGTTATAGCAGGTAATATTAACTGAACATTTTCTAAGTGCTGGCAATCTTCTAAAGCATTGTTACTACCACAAAGCGCTGTTCACATAGAGATTATTAGTTAATTGGCTCTAAGCTGTGGCCAGGGCATAAGTACATTTTGTAGTATTCACAGGTTAATATAACAATCAACTAGAAATGAGAATCAATGGTCTGAGCACTTTATGTTTAATGTAATTTCTTAAAACAATACAATAAAATAAATTCAATTATTATCCCATTTTGCTGATGTGGAAACTCTCCAGGTATTTGTTATATTAATCTCTGTACTTTTCTCTTTTGTATTTTCCCCCCAAATAAATCACAGTTTGACTTGTCAAGAGAAATGAATATCAGGTATGGCTTCAGGTAGTTGATTTAAGGAGAACTGTATTTAAGAAGAATTGATTTAAAGTAGAATTGATTTAAGGAGAATCCTCCATGTTTCAGTAAAGATTGACGCTAAGTAGGCATAAAAAGGCTGGGTTTCAAACCTGGTTTTTTTGGGACTTCCAATGCTCCTAAATTCCTTAATTGTAAATAAGAGAGTTGGATTTGATGAGGACACTGCACTTCCAAATGTTTACAAGTAGAAATACATGGAAGCACTTTTCCCAAGCCACTGCAAAATAGAGACCCCAAAAACCAAGAAGCAGTGTCAAACATCAGAGGTTTCCCTGAGATTCTAGCGTTGACATGTAATCCTGCAGAAGATGAGAAATAGGAAGCAAGTGTTTAAAAACGTTAAGTATTGTTTAATAATTGAGAGCTGCATTATACACTAATGCCATGTATGGAGGTCAATGATACTGTGTGAGTTTGTGCATTTACCAAAACCTATTTGTCAAAATTTGAAATCTAATATAGTCAGTGGTATTGCAATAGCTATGAATGGTGTCAGCGGGGCAGTAGCCTTGTGGGGGTTATCTTTGTGAGGGGTGTAAATGCCTAATTTCTATGTTGCTTTGTACACATAAAACTAATAATTTTTAAAAAGCTACAAGAAAATTGTAGTCTACCTGGCCAAGGCTCTGAGTTACATTTGAAAAGATTTTAAAAAGACAACCCATATATTTGAATGAACACATATTTCCATAGAGGAGAGAAGTCAGAAATCCAAAGAATTATGAGAACCCATGCAGGCAACTAGCACATAAAAAATCTCTTCTGATTACAAACATTAGACTTTAATTTAGAATGCAGATAATGTACTTCTAGCAATTATACAGTTAATTAATATTTGTAATCAAGGGACTTTATTACACTGTATTTAAATAAAGTAAGGCTGCTTCTACATGTCTTTTAATTAGAATTATTTTTTTATCTTTTAAAGGAAAAAAGATTTCTTTTTATTCAATATGTTTCTTTGAAAGAGTAGGCTGTATATTATGTTGTTCATAGATTTGCTATTTCTAAATGTCCTTGCTCCACTAATATTCTTCAGCAAGTGGCTCTATAATAAGTGTGTATAGAAAGAGGTATGTAAAATGGAATTCAATGAGGAAAGAGTTCCAAGAAAATTAGAGTTGAGGCACTAAGAAATATTGCTGAAGACACTGGGATGTATCAACCCAAGTGGAAATCTTTGTAAATTGCTTTATTCCAAAATATAGACACAGTGCTGGATGTCCCTTTCTTGTTTCCTTTTTTTCAACCCTCTTTTCTCTTTCAAAAGGTGTCCAGGCTACACAGAACTGCAAAATCTAATACGTGTCTCAGAATTCGTTCTCCTGGGGCTCTCAGATGATCCAGAACTGCAGCCTCTGCTCTTTGGGCTCTTCCTGTCCATGTACCTGGTCACTGTGCTGGGGAACCTGCTCCTCATCCTGGCCGTCAGCTCTGACCCCCACCTCCACACGCCCATGTACTTCTTCCTCTCCCATCTGTCCTTGGCTGACATTGGTTTCGCCTCTACCACCGTCCCTAAGATGATTTGGGACATCCACACTCACAGCAGAGTCATCTCCTATGGGGGCTGCCTGATTCAGATGTCTTTTTTTATGCTTTTTGGATGTTTGGATAGTCTCCTTCTGACTGTGATGGCCTATGACAGATTTGTGGCCATCTGTCATCCTCTGCAATACTTGGTTATTATGAACCCTCGCCTCTGTAGCTTGTTGGTTTTCATGTCATTTTTCATCAGCCTTGTGGTCTCCCAGATGCACAATTTGATTGTGTTACAACTTATGTACTTCAAGGATGTAAAAATTTCTCATTTCTTCTGTGACCCTTCTCAGCTCCTCAACCTTGCCTGCTCTGACACCTTCACCAATAACATAGTCATGTATTTTGTTGGTGCCATCTCTGGTTTTCTCCCCATCTCAGGAATCTTTTTCTCTTACTATAAAATTGTTTCCTCCATTCTGAGAGTCCCATCATCAGGTGGAAAGTATAAAGCCTTCTCCACCTTTGGCTCTCACCTGTCAGTTGTTTGCTGATTTTATGGGACAGGCCTTGGGGTGTACCTCAGTTCAGCTGTCTCACACTCTCCCAGGAACGGTGCAGTGGCCTTGGTGATGTACACTGTGTTCACCCCCATGTTGAACCCCTTCATCTACAGCTTGAGAAACAGAGATATCAAAAAGGCCATGCAGAGGCTTCTCAGCAAAAACAATCTAATCTTAGTACCTGTTCCATGTATCTGAAGTGTAGATTGGAAAAATGTAGCAAAACTAAACATCAACACCTTCAAATCCTACTTCTCTCATCACATTATTTTTGTAGCTCCCATGGCTTTCACTTCTCTCCTTACTTAGCATCTGAATATTGCTTCTCTTGGTATACCTTTAACTGGATGAGGGACGTATTCTAGAATCCTTTGTATCTCAATATCACTGTGTGACTGGATCATATTATAGCAATAGAGATGTCTGTGGTTTAACATTGGAATGATGAACAACTCTTTTTATATATTTTAAATTTACATCTTTTTGATAGTTCTGTATATTTTCATTACAAATTTCTTATCTATCAGCTCGATTTAGGCAAGTTATGTGTGAGGGTGGCCCTCCACTGTAGCTTTTATTAAAATCATCTAGGAAGCTTAAAAATGCCAACAACTGGGTCTCATCACCAGTTTCTTGATATATCTGGACTGGGGCATGGTCTGAGCATGAGGGTTTTTAAAAGCATCCCAGTTGGTTCTAGTTTGCAACTAAGGTTGACAACTACTGATCTAAGTCAGATATTTCTTTCAAAGATGTCTTGAGTCTTAACTGCTCTGGGACTATTGATTATGCGAATGGTCAGTAAAAGTCACTATGCCCTAAAAACTCAGCTTTTCCCTTAATAATCCTTAAGCCCTTGGTGTGGTAGCTTCTTATTTCACTCAGGATTGCTATGTTATTGGTTGTTCTTTGCCTCTCGGTCCTTCAATAACTATTTAACCAATTCCGTATATTAAATTCTCTTCCTCAAAATGACTGATTGGTTTCTCTTTTCTTGACTGGACTCTGACTAATATTGTCACATGGGATAAAAAAGCATTTTTTGAGGTGTCTGCAATTGTAAGATTGCAAAATATGCTCAGGTAAGAAAGGTGGTTGTAAATGATATGTCTTGGTCATGGGTATACACCAGAAAATCAGTGGTGATATATTTATAGTTGCTGTGTTCTCTGATGATGCCTGAGGATCCTGAAGTCACCAAGTCATCACAATAAATGTATCTAATCTTACATTACTCTAGGATTGCAAAGGACTGTGTTGTTTAATAAAGGGAGCTCTTCCCTTTCACTAGTAACAGTCTGGTTAGGATGGGGATGGGAGAAGGGGAAGGGACGAGGCAACATAAACTGATAATTACAATACTACTGCAGAAACAGAAGAGACAGTTTAGGGAATATAATCAATAAGGTTGTAAATATTTTTTTTTTAGGGGAACAGATGGATGCATATCCTTTTAGGAAGACCACTTCATGGATGGTGTAGTGGCCTTACCACTGCACTATACATCTGAAGCTGCCGCTGAACAATATTATATGTCAACTATAATTTAACACATATATAGTCATGGGATGTGGAATATAGTGTGGGGATGGAATCAATGGAATTGTAATAGATATGTATGATATCAGGTGTGGGGGGCAGGGAAGAGAGGAGGGGGAGTCACTTTGTAAGGGGTGAAAAAAATAACTATTGCATTGTTTTGTACATCTGTAACTAATATAATAATAATGATAATCAAATAAAATAAAGAAAACATTCTGGAGTGAGTTGATTTCTTTCTAGTTAGCAGAAATCAGAAACACTGGGGATGTTTGTTGAAGTTGGCTATGGGATGGCTGCAAATTGCCTGGCATTGATGGAGGAGCTTTCCTGATGTAATAGAAACCAAGTGGTCTACCTGAGACTGTATGACCAAAAGTGGTAGACTGGGGTCTGCAGAAGTTCCCAATGGAAAAGAACTTCCATCTATGTGCCAGGTTGTCTCCAAAGAGTTTTTGTTATACAATAAATTCAGGGCTATGCTAAAAAGCAGATGAACGGGATCAAAGTTTTTACAGAGAATGAGGCTTGTGTTGTAGGCAGTATCTGAGATGCTCCCAATGATTCCCAACTCCTGTTTTTCATGCCCTTGTGTATTTCCCTCCCATTGAGTATGAGCTGGACATAGTGACTCGCTTCTAGCAACGCAAGTGTGGAAGACATGATGGGAAGTCACTTCTTAGAATAGGGTTAAAAATGAAATCTGACTTTCTTTGTTCTGCCCGTTTCTTGCTGCAACCCAATTGCCATGCTGTGAGCTGTCCCATCAAGAAGCCCATGTGTCAAGGAACTGAGGAAATTTTCTGGCCAAAAGTCTGCAAACACGTGAATCCTACCAACAGCTTCCTGAGTGAACTTGGAAGTGGGCCTTTTTGCCTGTTGAACCTTGAGATGACTGCAGTCCTGGCCAACACCTTGATTACAGCCTTCAGAGAGGTTCACAGAAGTAGTTGAATATAAGTTACCAATAAATATATAAAAATCAATAGTACATTAATATACCAAAGTAATTTAATTAGAGAAAAAATTTGGAGCTGTAGGCTCAGTCAAATATGGGGAAAAATACCTGTAAATCTCCAAAATATATAATGCCAACCCAAAATGGAAAGAGTATCACATTCTTGGTGTAGAAGTCTAAATTCTGCATAGATTTCATGATTAATACAATGGATTTACAGATATAAATATTACACATTGAGTGGCTGAATAAAAAAATTTACAGATCTATATTGAATTTTATATTAAGATCCTACAACTTGGAAGTAAGAAGCAAAGAGAACAGGTGAACTTCTTCCTCAGGAGAGGAAGAACCAAGACTCTCCAAGGACATTGACTTTTTCCCTTTTTCTCTTCCATTAATATTAGCAAGTCCCCAGAGGCTAGGACAACATGGACCAACTGGCTAATTATGAGATTTGTGCATTGAGCCCCATGTTCATACTACTGTAAACACTTGGCTGGTGCCTCCAGCCCTTTAGTTTGCTCGTCCTACTCTAGAGGCTCCTTATCTGTGCCTCCTCCCTTTGTGGGCATCTGCAACAGAAGGTCCCACCCTGAGTCTGTCTTCCCACCAGTCCTGAGGAGGGACCGTGAGCCTTCATCACACACAGGTAGGAGAGGGCCAGCTGATCTACGCTCCAGCAGAGATGCAGCCCTGCTCAGTAAGTGCTGTGGGTGATGGTGGTTGGAGGAGGGACTGTCGAGAGCATTATTTCTTCCTCAATAAGACAAACTTGACAGATGGGATAGATAGATGATAGATAGATAGATAGATAGATAGATAGATAGATAGATAGATAGATAGATGAAAAGGCACCAATATACAAAATTTCAGATAAGAGCTTGTGCAGTTTGTGTTCTTGGTTCTAGTGTGGGTGTGGGGCTCTCATTCAGAGTTCTGCTCCCATCCTCATTGATTCTGGCTCTAACTGGCATCTCCCCACCATGGCAGAAAATGGGTCTGTCTAAACTTTCCCCTAAGCACTCCAAAATGACCATGAAGGTGATTATGACAAAGATGACATTAAATATAATATCATGTACTTTTATTTAGGGCTTTCTAGGTGCCAGGCTCTGGTGTATGTGTTTTATGTATTTTGTTTGATTTCACCTACAGAATCTCTCTCATATTATAAGTATACACATTATTATTATTTTACACACACTAAAAGGAGCATAGCATTCTATGTAACTTGTACCGGGTCATGACTTAGAAAGAGTTGAAACCAGGTTTGAATCTTGGCAGTCTGACTCCAGAGGCATCTATCTGGCCAGTCTTCTTCCTGCAATGAAATGAAACAGTCATTTCACCTTCCTGTCAATCCTAACAGGGACTCCTGCTCACTATGCCCTTCACAATGGAGTTTTCTTGTAGACCACAGTGGAGAGCAGTAGGTAGCATTTGATGCATCAACTGTAGGAAGGATGGCTGAGACATAGGCAAAGGTCATAGGAAGAATTGACACATGATAATTTAGGGCAGACATCTCTCTTGCCCTCGCTCCTAGATTTCACCTGAACTATCAACTCCTTCCATTCTTATAATCAGCCTACTCTATCTCAAAAGGAGATAAAATCAGTCTTGGGTTCCATTCCTACTCAGGCTACTGTAAACAGTTTAAAAATATACTTTGGATGTACCTCTGCTTAACAATTTCAGAAAGTCTGGGAATAATGAAGTGTTGAGTATGAGATTCTGAGACTGACACTTGAATTTTGAATCCTGTCTGCTCCACTTATTATTAGTGTGTTATGGGGCAAGTTCTTAGTATCTCTGGGACCTTGGATTGTCATCTGAGTTTATTCCTAGTTTATATAGCTTCACTGAATAAGAATTAAAGAAATGGATGCTTTCTATGCAATAAATATGTTATAGATGCTAAAGTAAAGGCAAAATAAATTTTAGAGATTTTATTACATTTTATTAAGTGTTTATATTTTAATGTAGGTGGTAAATATTGATTATAATAATAATGGATAATATTAATGGAACATTACCTAAGTGTTGGGCAGTATTCTAAGGTCAGGAGATCAATGTTTGAGTCCTGAATCATGCACCCCTTCTATGTAGAGTGTGTTTAAATCTCTGAATCTCTCTGTGCTTATGTTCATTCTTGGAAACAGAGAGTCTAGTGTCCACAATAATAGCAAAGGTATGGAAACAACCAAAGTATCTGTTGACAGATGAATAAATAAAGAGAATGTTATCTATCTATCATCTATCTATCTATCTATCTATCTATCTATCTATCTATCTATCTATCTACACAATAGAATATTATTCAGCCATAAAAAGAAGGAAATATTGCAATTTGTGACAATATGGATGAACCTGGAGGATATTATGCTTACTGAAAAAAGTCAGGCATAAAAAGACAAAGTATGATCTCATTTATATGTGGAATCTAAGAAAATCTAACTCATAGAACCAGAGAGTACAACTATAGTTGTAGGGAGCTGGAGGTTGGGGGGAAGGGGAGATGTTGGTTAGAGTACCAACTTCCAGTTATAAGATGAATAAGTTCTGGGAATCTAATGTACAGCACGGTGGCTATAGTTAATAACACTGTTTTATATACTTGAAGTCTGCTAAGAGAGTAGATAGTAAGTGTTCTCACCACATTCTCTCTCTCTCTCTCTCTCTCTCTCTCTCTCTCTCTCTCTCACACACACACACACACACACACACACATTCACACAGTAGCTATGTAAAGCAATGAATATTATTTAACTTGATTGTGGTAATCATTTTACAGTGTATATATGTGCTTTAAATTATCATTTTGTACACTTTAAAAAAACCTTCATGTTTTACCATATATATAATTTTTATTTATCAATCATACTTCAATAAAGGTGGAAAAAAAACAATGAAGTAGTATTATCAGGCCATCACAGAAGAGAGTCCATAAAAAGCAAAGAGCATTCCTGCATACCAGACATTGTATAAGATCGTATGGGATTGATCAAAATAACTCTAAATGAAATAAAACCTTTCAAGAGTGTTTGTTAAAGTTTATTATTGTTAAATCATGGACAGATTCTCTGAATTAATGCCATCTTTGTAGTAATTGATGCCGTATCATTATGTGCACTTAACTAAATCATATATAACAAAACCTGAATTCCACCAAAGCCAAGGATAGGAATTATATACTAAATGACTTTTTAAGTCAATCACTCTCACATTTGAGTAATCATGTATTTCTATGAAGGAGGAAAGACAGACAGAAAACTTAAGAGTGATAAAACTCATGAAGATAAGTACCACATAAAAATATTTTCTGATTATTAGAATTTAAGTTAATTTAAAATCCATGTTACACAGTCCTGCCTTTACAGAATGTTTAAGATATTCTAAATGAAGGGAATATCTAGCATTGTATTTGAATAATATAAGGTATATTTATCTACTTCTTAATTTCTTTAAATTAGAATTATATTTTTTTCCTTATAAGGGGGAGAGTATTCTATAAATAAAATATCTTATTCTATATATTTTCTTCAAGAACTATGCAATGTTTTCCTGTGATGATGGATTTGTTCTCTCTAATGTTCTTCTTCCTCTGATACACTTCAGTTGAGTTTCACTAAAGTAAGGGTGTATAGAAAGAGGCAAATAACACAGAAACCAATCAAGAAACAGCTCTAAGAAGACACGATTTGTCATACTGAGAAATATTGCTAAAGGTACTGGGGTATATGACTTTACATATGAATCGCTCGAATCCATAATATGAACACAATGCTGTGTGCCCGTTTATTTATTTCATTTTTTCCAACCCTCTTTTTTTTTTTTCAAAAGGTGTTCATAGTACATGGAACCACAAAACCTAACACGTGTCTCAGAATTCTTCCTCCTGGGGCTCTCAGATGATCCGGAAATGCAGCCTCTGCTCTTTGGGCTCTTCCTGTCCATGTACCTGGTCACCATACTGGGGAACCTGCTCATCATCCTGGCCGTCAGCTCAGATCCCCACCTCCACACCCCCATGTACTTCTTCCTCTCCATCCTGTCCTTGGCTGACATCTGTTTCACCTCCACCACTGTTCCGAAGATGATAGTGGACATCCACACTCACAGCAGAGTCATCTCCTATGGGGCCTGCCTGACACAGATGTCTTGTTTGATCCTTTTTGGATGTATGGATGGTATGCTTCTGGCTGCAATGGCCTATGACCGGTTTATAGCCATTTGTCACCCTCTGCATTACCCGGTCATCATGAACCCATGCCTCTGCTGCTGCTTAGCTTTGGTGTCATTTTTCATTAGCCTTTTGGACTCACAGCTGCACAATTTGATTGTGTTACAATTTACCTGCTTCAAGGATGTAAAAATTTTTAATTTCTTCTGTGACCCTTCTCAACTCCTTCGTCTTGCCTGCTCTGATACCTTCATCGAATACATAGTCATGTATTTCGTTGGTGGCATCTCTGGTTTTATCCCCATCTCAGGGATCTTTTTCTCTTACTATAAAATCATTTCTTCCATTCTGAGAGCCCCATCATCAGGCGGGAATTATAAAGCCCTCGCCACCTGTGGCTCTCACCTGTCAGTTGTTTGCTTATTTTATGGAACAGGTATTGGAGTGTACCTTGGATCAATATTGTTTCCTACCTCCAGGAAGGATGTGGTGGCTTCGATCATGTATACCATAGTCAGCCCCATGCTGAACCCCTTCATTTACAGCCTGAGGAACAGGGACATCAAGAGTGCCCTGTGGAGGCTCCATAGAAGAACAGTCTAGTCTTAATATCTGTGCAATCCTTTTTGGGGTGCAGTTGGAAAACCCATCAAAACCAAACATGTACCCTGAATACTGTTTCCTTGATCACATTCTTTTTCAGTCTCATGGTTTTCATTCTTCTCTGTGCTTCACATATGAATTTTCCTTGTTTTGGTTTGTCTTTAATTACATTGATAGAGTATCCTGGGATCCTTTGTACATCATAATGAATGTATGAGACATTTTTCTCAATAACTCTGGTATGCAGGTGAAATGTACAACTGTCTTGTTATATACTTAAACTTTACATCCTTTTCCATGGTTTCTGCCTATTTTTCATAAAAATGTTGTACCTGTAAAATCTATTTACTCAGGTAATTGTTGAGGATGCAGTTCACTGGTTGTCAATTGTGGATTTTATTGGAATCCCTGGGGAGTGTTACAAGTACTGATGACTGGGTCTATTGGAGGACATTATGAAAAACATGTGACTGCCACTTGGCCCAAGAGCTGTACCTGGGGAATCAGAGGCTCCTCATCCCCTCCCCTGTCCTTCGAATGTGCATCCACTTGCCTACCCTGAGCTAGAAGCAGGCCCAAGGATATAGCCTTGAACTAGTAATGTGTTGTTGAGACCATCTGGATGTTATACATGACTGAACCCAGTTAAGGCCTCCATTGTATATAAACTTTTAAGATTCTGGTGAGCAAGTGTGTAGATCTACTTGTCTTGCAGCCACCCAAGACAAGCCTTGGATGTAAATTCTCTAGCTTATGAAAACTGCCACCTGCCAATCTGGAGCGATCTGCTTCTTCTTTCTTCAGTCTCTCCTTGTCCACTATGCTTGGGGGTCAGTTTCAAAGTTCACCCTGGAAGCTTCCGAGATTGTGAACTAACAGCATCTCCCTTGTCAAATATTAGTTGACTGTGTATGCAGGGGTTTATTTCTGGGCTCTAGATTCTGTACCATTGGTGTCAATGTCTATTTTTAATCCAGTCCTATATCCTATTGTGGCTGATATTTGTAATCCCTGTACTTCTTCCTTGTTTTTAGCTGTCTTTATGTCTAAGCTTTGCCATTTTCTGGGTGGGGTAAAACTGAAACAGGTCCTTCCTGTGGTGCATTGATAGGCAGGGAAGCTGGTTGCTCACACTGCACTCCCTTTCCCATGAGGGTAACAACCTTTTCTTACTGGGGATTTCACTTGTGGTGCTGAGTAGTGCTGGCCTGGGGGATGGGATGATGTAGGCAAAATGAAGCTGTTCTGCCGGCCGAGTGGCGCGGTGGTTAAGCGCTGGCTTGGGAAGCCAGCGGCCCCGGTTCGATCCCACATATGAGGGCCAGTGACACTGCCCTCAAAAAAAAAAAAAAATGAAACTGTTCTTTCTTTCCTTTTTTTTTTTTAAAAGATTTTATTGGGGAATTGGGGGAGGGGAACCGCGTTGGGGAATTGGGGGAGGGGAACAGACAAGTTGCTGACTTTTTGTTCTTCAATCTAGTTGCGGAGGACGTTGCTTCACTGGCCCATGCTGGTATCGTCATTGCGCTCATCCCGGAGGAGGCAGATCGGTCGCCGGCCTCTGGATGGTCGCTCACCGCGGCTATTGGCAGCTCTTGCTGACTGCCAGCTGCTCACGCTGGCTGCAGGCCACTCACTGTAGCCTATGGCAGCCCTCTGCAGCAGGGGCTGCAGCCTACACCATCGCCGGGGCTCGCAAAGCCCAGTTCCAGGTGGAGCTGTTGTAGCTGTAGAGGGCAGTGTCACTGGCCCTCATATGTGGGATCTGAACTGGGGCTGCTGGCATCCCAAGCCAGCTCTTAACCAATGCGCCACTCGGCCGGCCCCTTCCTTTCCTTTTGTGTGGTTATTCTCAGGTGTTATGTTCCACTGTGCTGCTGAAGTTGTAAAACTGGACTCCTGAACTCTCCCAAAACTGTTTTTATTCATGGATAGCCATCAAGTTGTTGATCTTTGTGGGGAACAGAGGCTATTGTCTCCTACTTCACCATCTTGGTTTTGTCACATTTTCTTCATATCAGTTAATGACAAACCAATCTCTAAATTTCTCATCCAGAGTCCCCTGAGCCAGGTGGTCTGCATGGGGAATATGTAGAAGGTTGTGAAATATGATCATGCCCATACAAACTTACTTTATCAACTAGAAATAAACTGAAACAAGCAGCAGGACATTTACTTAACACAAAGTAAGCTAATGAAAATACATCTTGGAAGGAGAACTGACTGGGTGATGAACACACAATGTGATGTATAGATTATGTATTACAGAATTGTACACTTGAAACCTATATAACTACTAATCATTGTTACCCTAATAAACTTTAATGAAAAAAAGTAAAGAAAATACACCCTGGGATAGGATGAGCCCTTTTAAATTAGCAGAAATCAGAAGTCACTGGGGACACTTGTTGAATTTGGGCACAGAATGGCTGCTTTTGGTGTGATGTCAATGGAGGAACTGGGGTGATAGAAGAGAAACAGTGCTGGCTTTTTCTGATTGCATGTCCTGAAGGAACATGGTGGGTCTGCAGGAACATCACATCAGAGACAATTTCTGCTCACATGCCAGTTTATGTGCAGGGAAATTTTGCTGAGAGCAATGTGGTGTGATGGGTTGCAGACTATGTTGGAAACAGAGACATCTCTCCAGCGTTGTGGTGCTTACAGACTGATGTCCTGATAAAGGGTGATGCCCACATTGTGGGCAGATTCTAATACAGCCCCAGTGACCTCCACCTCATGAATTCATGCTGTTGTGGAGACCCATTCTCTTGAGTGTATCCTGGGCCTACTGACTTGCTTCTAACCAACACAACATGGCAAACTGATGAGATGTCTCTTCTGAGATTAGGGTACAAAAGACTCTGGCTTTCATATTCCTGGCCCTTGTTTCTCTGTCACATCTCTGCTTGTCCTAATGAGAGCCAACAGCCATGCATGAGCTTACCCATGAGAGGCTTATGTGGTAGAGGACTGAGGAGGGCCTCTGGCCAACAGCCTACATGGAACTCCATGCTTCCAAAAGATAATGGACTTGAAAAGAGGTTTTCTGGTCAAACTTTGAGAGGACTGCAGCCCTAGCTGACACTTTGTTTGCACTCTTGTTATGCACCCTGGTTTATTTAAGAGAAGTAGTAAGTTATAAATAAGTGTATACAAGTCCATAGTTTTCTAGTACACCAACATATATCAATGAAAAAGAAAAATCAGAGCTTGGGCTGTCATTTAAATAAAGAACAACAATAATAAACCTAAAAAAGAGAACTAGAAAGTTCCTTTTAGAGACAAAAATCGTAACTGAGAAAATGGAAATGGTTTCAAATTCTTGTTAAAGAAAACCCAATTCTCCCAAATTTACATAATACAATGGCTTTGCTGATATCAAACAGTCATAAATTTAAAAAAGGCTCAATTTTATTTAAGATCCCGAACATTTGTTTATGATTAAAACTCTTAATAAAATGGGTATAAAAAGAAAATATGTTAGGGCCAGCTGAGTGGTGCGGTGGTTAAGTGCTGGCTTGGGAAGCCAGCGGCCCCAGTTTGGTCCCACATATGAGGGCCAGTGACACTGCCCTCAAAAAATAAATAAATAAATAAATAAATAAATAAATAAATAAATAAATAAATAAAAATATGTTAACATAATAAAGGCCATATATGACAAACCCTCAGCTAATGTCATAATTAATGGTGAAAAACTGAAGCCCTTTGCTCTACTTTCAGGAACAAGACAGGGCTGTGCCCTATCTTGACAGCTTTTCAACCTGGTGTTGGAAGTCCTAGTCAGAGCAATCAGGTAAGAGAAAGAAATAAAAGACATCCAAATGGGGAATGAAGAAGTTAAATTGTCACATTTTGCAGATGAATGATGTTATATGTAGAAAACCCTAATGACTCCACCAAAAAGTTATTAGAAACCATAAACGAATACAGTAAAGCTTCCAACTAGAAAAATCATCATATAAAAATCCATTGTATTTCTATATACTAACAATGAAATCTCAGAAAAAGAAATGAAACAAAAATTCCTTTTGCAATTGCAAAAAAAGAATAAAATACCCAACAATAAACTTAACCAAGAATGTGAAAGACCTATACACTGAAACTATAAGACATTTTTAAAAGAAATTGAAAAAGACACAAAGAAGTGAAAGACATTCCATGTTCATGGATTGGAACAATCAACATAATTAAAATGGCCTTATTTCCCAAAGCAATAGACAGATTTAATACAATCCTCATCAAAATCCTAATGACATTTTTTAAAGAAATAAAAAAACCATCAGATTTGTATGAAACCACAAAAGACCCCGAATAGCTAAAGCATTTTAAGGAAAAAAATAATGTTTGTATTATTACTACAGAACAATAATAATCAAAACAGCATGGTATTGGCAGTCAAACAGACACACAAAACAATGCAATAGAATTGAAAGCCCAGAAATAAATCCACATAAATATGGACAGATAATTTTTGACAAAGGAGCTAAAAACATATATGGAGAAAAGACAGCCTTTTCAATAAATAGAGCTGGGAGAATTGGAAAGCCATGTGCAAAAGAATGAAACTAGACTGCTAACTGTCACCATGTACCAAAATTAACTCAAAAAGGATCAAAGGCCTAAACATAAGACTGAAACAATAACCTGCATAGAAGAAAGCATAGGTACTAAACTTATGGACCTTGGGTTCAAAGAGGATTTTATGAATTTGACCTCAAAGGCCAAGGGAAGTAAAAGCTAAAATAAATGAATGAGACTGTATCAACTTAAAATCTTCTGCACAGCAAAGAAACCATCGACAAAATAAAGAGTCAACCAACCAAATGGGAGAAGATTTTTGCAAACCCCTCCGATAAGGGGATAATATCCAAAATATGTAAGGAGCTCATACAACTCAACAATAACAAAAAAAAAAACAAGCAATCAAATTAAAAAATAAGCAGAAGACCTCAATAGGCATTTCTCCAAAGAGGACATACAGGTGGCCAATAGACAAATGAAAAGATGCTCTTCATCACTAATCATCAGAGAAATGCAAATAAAACCACAATGAGATATCACCTCACACCAGTTAGAATGGCTATCATCAACAAGACAAATAATAACAAGCGTTGGTGGGCCAGCCGAGTGGTGCGGTGGTTAAGTGCTGGCTTAGGAAGCCAGCGGCCGCGGTTTGGGTCCCACATATGAGGGCCAGTGAGGGCCAGTGACAATGCCCTCAAAAAAAACAAAGTAACAAGCGTTGGAGAGGCTGTGGAGAAAAAGGAACCCTCATACACTGTAGATAGGAATGCAGATTGGTGCAGCCTCTATGGAAGGCAATTAGGAGGTTCCTCAAAAAATTAAGAATAGAAGTACCAGAGGATTGAGCAATCCCTCTCCTGGGTATCTACCCCCAAAATCTGAAAACATTTATCCATAAAAATATATGTGCTCTGATGTTCATTGCAGCTTTATTTACAGTGGCCAAGAGATGGAAACAACCTAAATGTCCTATGATAGATGGTTGGATAAAGATGGGATATAAATACACAATGGAATACTATTCTGCCATCAGAAAAGATGAAATAGTACCATTTGCAACAATATGGATGGATCTTGAGATTATAAAGCTAAGTGAAATAAGTCAGACAGAAAAAGTTGAGGACCCAATAAACTTTAATTTAAAAAAAAATCCTTTTTTTTTGTGAAGTGTACAGATGAACTTTCTCCCTACACGAAGAAGGGCTCAGGCCCTTCCATGTACATTCAATTTTCTCCTTGTTTTCTTCTGTTAATGTTAGGAAGTCCTCAGAGATTGGGAGAACATGGACCAATTTAGCTAATTATGAGCTCTGTGCATTGAGCACCCAAGGCTACACAGGAGTAAATAATTAGCCAGTGCCTCCATTTCTTCAGGCTGTCAATCACAGTTAAGCTTCCTGTCTGTGTCTCTTCTTCCCAGAGTTGTTGCCTGCACCAGGGGATCCATGCCTAAGTCTGTCTCCCTCCCAGACAGAGCCTCAGCCCTCATCATTCACCAGGCAGGATCTCGGTCATGAGCCAGCAGAGATACAATACAGACCAGTAAGTGCCAAGGGAGGTGGTGGATGGAGGAGGAATTATGGAGAAATTTATTTCCTCATTATCAGGACAGTGGGACCACTGAAATAGGTAGAAGGCAGGACGTCAATATGCAAAATTTCAGCTCAGAGGTCTATGACGTTTATGTTACTTTTTCTGTTGAGGATTTCGGAACTCTCATTCAGAATCTTCTCTTCTCCACTACCATTCCTCACTTCCAAAGTCATCGCCCATTCCTAGATTCCAAACTCATGGCCCATACCTGAGCAGGAAATGATCTCTTCATTCCCTAAGCACTCCAGAAAGACCATGAGTGCTATGATTATGATCATGATGGTGGTGAGAATAACCATAATATCCCAAAACTTTATTGAGGTATTCCTGTGTCAGGCTCAGAGTTATGTGCTATGTAGCTTTAATTTTCACCTGCATTATACCCCCAAGATAGAGTTACACACATTATTGCTTACAGTTGAGGAAAAAGGCACAGGAATCTATTTTGTTTTGGATGTCAATGTAACACAACATTTAATTACCTAAGTTTATCTAAGGAGCTAAAATCCAACTGTTGGGAGGAATAAGTGTTGTACGTACTTAGTGAGAAACAATTTCTTCAGGAGGCCTAAGGTGACTTTTTCTGGATAAAGCAAAGATTATTCTTGATGGAAGATAAGACTGAAGTTCCTACAACTTTTAGTCTGTTGTAGTGCAGGCCAAATTAATTGATCTTCTAGCATATACATGTTGTGTTGCTTAATGGAATGACTGAAATCTCTAAGGCCCTAAAAACGAGAGAAGTCCTAGGAACTGGGGAAGAGAGAAAGAACACTTCCTAGTACTGATGCCAAGTCTGGAATATCTGCTACTATTTCCTATATGGAGAGAGAGAGAGTGGACTAGAATACCTCTAAATGCTGTCCATATCTCACAGAACTCCAATTTGGGGACTAACAACATTCAGCTGAAGTTAAAACCAGTGTTGGCATTTGCAAATGGAGCACAGTATCCTTATTTAATTTGTCCTGGGGTCAGAAAGGGTGAAGTCAGGTTTGGATCTGGGTAGTAAGGCTCTGTTCACAGGACACAGGGAACAGGACAATGTCTTTCCATGCAATTTAATTTCACATGGCTATCAAGCCCTTGAAATATGGCTAATTCAAACTGAAATGTCCTATTAATATAACCAGATTTTAAAGATATACAAGAAAGAATCTATAATATTATAATATTTTTGGGATAGTGTGCTAAATAAAATGTTAAAATTAAACCAAACTGAAAAAACCTCCAAACAAATCTACTCACCCTTTTCTTTCTCTTTCCAGGTCACTCCAGGCAGAATGCCTGTGGGGAAATTACTGAGACTCATTTATTTCTGATTCCCTAGCACTCACACTGTGGTTGGCACAGAGTATGCAACCAAAACAAACCAACCAAACAAACAAAAATAGATAAACTGTTAAATATTGATTACCCTTTGTTACTTTACAAAAACACAGCATAGTCCGTATGATTGCTGCATTCTTCCTGCCTGGGCTTTCATCCATCCCAGGGATGTCCATGTGACTAAAGAAATGAATGAGATTCTGTCACTTCCCTGTAAACACTCTTCCCAGAGTGACTACTCAAACTGGACGAGGGGGTTGTGGGAACCTCTGATTTGTAGCCAAGTTGGAGGGAAGTTGTGGGAATCCTGGGGACATGCTACTTACAATTAGTATCTTAAGTGGGAGAGGGAACAGTCTTTTGGGACTTAGCCCTTAACCTGTGGGGTCTGACACTGCAGGCAGACAGTGTCAGAACTGAGTTAAATTGGAGGACACTCAGCTGGTGTCATGGAGAATTGGTTGGTGTGTGGAAATCACCTGTCATGTTCCCCTCATCCCCGCCCCCCCGCCCCCAGCCACTCGTTTGGTGAGTAGGAGTGTCAGAAGTGAAGTGTTCTGTGTAGAAAACAAGACACAAAGGAGGTGAAAACCTGAGCAGGGTTTTTTTGTACAGGGCCAAATACTTAATTGAATTGTGATTAGTCAGAGTGTCCAAACCCATTAGGGGATTTTTGAAGGCAGTGGGTGCTATTACAATGGAAATTTCGGCAAACAGTAGTTTTAATGGTAAAGGTGAGTTGCACATGTTTGTCCTTTCTTTGTATGTTCAAGAACCTCCCTAAGATTATAGAGGGTACCGTGTTAAAATTTAGTGGTATTCTCAGCTTTTACTGTTATTTAAGCCCCAGTATTGGTTGAGGACATGAAACTTTGTCAATTGGTGCATTTTAGCTGATGTTAAAGTGAATTCAGAACTTATTCAAGAGATGCAGAAGCCATCGATGCCCTTTGATTTTTTTGTTCTATAAATTCTTTCAGTAAATTCTGGATTTCCAACTGGGTCAAATTGTATACTTCTGTTTCATTTTTTTGTTTCCTCTCCCATATCCAGGTTTCTTTCTTTCTCTTCTTTTTCTCTCTCTTCCTCTCTCTCTTTTTCTCTCTCTTTCTATCACTGGATATATTTCAAGAGAAGTATTTTGATCGTAGGTGTAAATTTTTTCCTCCAGAGAGCCTCAAATCAGTGTCTTCAGGGTTAGGGATCTCCACCATGATAGCAGTTACCGTATAGGGTTTATGTACCTTGTGCTTAAATCAGGTTTGAATTAACCCTTTCATGTGCCACAGAAGTGCCACGAGTGTTTTTCTCTAAAACCCACAGGATCCAGGTCTTTGCTGAGACTAAGGCATGTGCAACAGTAGCAGCAGAGATAGTTAAATGTCCTGATGAGCTTTCTGTTCTTCAGAATGGCATGTAGTGGCTGCATTTCTTTCTCCCCTCCCCTCCCCTTCCCTCCCCTCCCTTCCCCTCCCCTCCCCTCCTTTCTTCTCCTTTCCCTTCCCCTCCCCTCCCTTCCCCTCTCTTCTCCTCTTCTCCCTTGTTCTCCCTTTCCTGCCCTCCCCTCTCCTCCCCTCTTCTCCATTCTCCTTTCCCCTACTTCCCCTGCTCTCCCTTCCATTCCCCCTTTCTCTTCTCTCCCTGTTCTCTCTCTCTCTCTCTCTCTCTGTCTCTCTCTCTCTGTCTCTCTGTCTTTGTCTCTCTCTCTCCTCCTAATTGCTACTTTTTTTGTGAGCAACCAATCAGTGGACCTATATTACACACTGTGTATATACTCTTTCCCCTGAGCACACATAGGAGCCCATGCCTGGTTGAAACACACAACCAATCAGGTAACAATCTTTCCCTTGACCCTGGTGTCATTCATATCTTCTTTTTTTTAAATTTTATTTTTAATTTTATTTTATATTTTTTTGAGGGCAGTGTCACTGGCCCTCATATGTGGGACCGAACCGGGGCCGCTGGCTTCCCAAGCCAGCGCTTAACCACCGCGCCACTCGGCCGACCCTCATATCTTCATTTAAGATGTACAGATAGGTCTGGGCCCAGACACAAAATCCAGCACCACGTTAAGGAAAGATCCAATTCCATACCTCAGGTCAGTTAGATCTGTAAGAAAGGATTGGAAAGACTCAACAAATGCAACACAATGCAGCAATGTCTAAAGTGCAAGCTTACTATCACCCAGTATAGCCAGGGTGAGGAGATAGGCTTCGGATGGGCATGGTCATTGTCTCAGTGCTCCACTCATGGCTTCAAGTGTAGTGGATGTTCTGCAGGAAAAGGATGGAATCCACCCCCAAATTAGCCTTGGACATTGAGGCTGAAAATGCCACACAAACAAGAGGGTGTAAAAACTTTTATTCCTCATCTGAATATCTCCCTGTCTGGAGAGAGCATAGGAGCCCTTCTACGCTGGTCTGATTGGTACCAGAAGTCGAGGAGAGTGGCTGGTGTTTTTTCTAATTGTGGTTAGGGTGTGGGTTCAGAGTGAGAGTTCCTATATGTGAGGTTTGAATCTTTCACTATCATCAAAGGAGGGAGGACACAGCCTTTTAATGAATTGAGATATAATTAACATATACATTTATATTAGTTTCAGGAGTACAATATGGTGATTCAGTATTTGTATATATTGCAAAATGATCATCACAATAAGTCTAGTTAACATCTGTCACCATATAGAGTTACATAAATTTTCCTATTGTAATGAGAACTTTTAAGATCTACTCTCTTAGTAACTTTCAAATATGCAATATAGAGCTGAGCTGCCAGCAAGCTGCCAACAGGTGGCAGGATGGCTCAGCTAAAAAAAAAAAAATGCAATACAACATTATTTTTTTTTTTTTTCAGCTGAGCCATCCTGCCACCTGTTGGCAGCTCAACGGCAACTCAGCTCAGGCTGGCATCGAACTGCTGTTGCTCAGAGCTCAGCTTGTACTCTTG
Source organism: Aselliscus stoliczkanus (assembly GCA_033961575.1). Classification (NCBI taxonomy): domain Eukaryota; kingdom Metazoa; phylum Chordata; class Mammalia; order Chiroptera; family Hipposideridae; genus Aselliscus; species Aselliscus stoliczkanus. The sequence goes on along the minus strand of CM066735.1, from coordinate 7,972,758 downwards.
AGCGAGCTCTTAACCAACTGAGCCACTTGGCCGGCCTCAATATAACATTATTAATTATAGTTACAATGTGTACATTACACCCCAATGACTTCTTTATTGTATAACTGGAGGACTCAGGCTTTCTTATTAGGTAGCTCAGGTGTTGGTAAGAAGGGGAAGAGAGAGAAGTGTGATTTAAAAAATGTTAGTAACCAAATATTACACACAAAAATTGAGTCAGACACTTTATTACATAGCTCTTCCAGCGCGTTTATAAAGAGTTCAAACCAAGGAAGTCAGTTGCACTGCATTTGGATAAAATAAAGTACAGTTGACTGCTTATTAGTGTCCTTTAATTAAGGACACTAATAAAGAACACTTTTTTCTTTAAGGGAAAACAATATTTCTCATTCATTTTCTTCACAGGAGGGGACTGATAGGTTAGTGTGTTTATAGATTTTGAACCTCTAAATAACCTTGCTCCTCTAATTTCTACAGAAATTACATTCTTTCCAAAGCAATGTATGTAGTAATAGGTTAATGGAGCGAATCCAATGTGAAAGGATTTCTAACAAAAATATCATAACTGAGAAATATTACTAAAGGGGTAAGGTTCCTCAAATGTGAATAGTTAATTTATGAATTGCTTAAATCAGAAATATAGATAAACTGATGGGTACCTGTATACTTGTTTCCTTTATACTAACCCTTGTTTATTTTCTATAAGCTGTCTCTGCAATGTGGAACCACAGAATCAAACAGGTGTCTCAGAATTCCTCCTCCTGGGGCTCTCAGATGATCCGGAAATGCAGCTTCTGCTCTTTGGGTTCTTCCTGTCCATGTACCTGGTCACTGTGCTGGGGAACCTGCTCATCATCCTGGCCGTCAGCTCTGACTCCCACCTGCACACACCCATGTACTTCTTCCTCTCCCACCTGTCCTTGGCTGACATCGGTTTCACTTCCACCACCGTCCCTAAGATGATTTGGGACATCCAAACTCACAGCAGGGTCATCTCCTATGCTGACTGCCTGTCTCAGTTGTCTTTTTTTATTCTTTTTGTATGCTGGGACAGTGTACTCCTGACTGTGATGGCCTATGACCGCTTTGAGGCCATCTGTCACCCCCTGCACTACCCTGTCTTCATGAATGCTCACCTCTGTAGCCTGCTGGTTCTGGTGTCTTTTTTGATCAGTGTTTTGGACTCTCAGTTGCACTGCTTGATGATATCACAGCTTTCCTTTTGCACAAATGTGGAAATTCCTCATTTCTTCTGTGATCCTCCTCAACTCCTCAGGCTTGCATGTAACGATACCTTCACCAATAACATATTAATCTATTTTATTGGGGGCATCTTTGGTGGTGTTCCAGTCTCAGTAATCCTTTTTTCTTACTACAAAATAATTTCCTCCATTCTGAGAGTCCCATCATCAGGTGGGAAGTATAAAGCCTTTGCCACCTGTGGTTCTCACCTGTCAGTTGTTTGCTTATTTTATGGGACAGGCCTTGGGGTGTACCTCAGTTCAGCTGTTTCACACTCTCCCAGGAAGGGTACAGTGGTCTCAGTGATGTACACAGTAGTCACTCCCATGCTGAACCCTTTTATCTACACCTTGAGGAACAGGGATATCAAGAGGACCATGAGAAGGTTCTTCAGAAAAACAGCCTAATCTCAATCTCAATACTTGGGTTTTTGGGTTTTGTTTTGTTTTTGCCTATGGAGAGAAATGACTCAAAAATCAAATATCTGGAACATGAGACATGCTTCTTTAGTCACACAATTTTCATAGCTACTGATTTTCATTCCCCTTGGTTTATTGTATCTGAAAATTGCTTATTTTGGCACATCTTTGTTCTGTTAAGAGAGTATTTTGGGTTCCTATGTATGTCAAAATCACTGCACAATCGAATCCTATTACAACTATGGAATACATCCTGTAGAAATTCACAACTCTCCTTTGTATGTATGTATAGGTAGACATATGTAGATAGATGATAGGTAGATATATAGGTGATAGATGATAGGTAGGTAGATGATAGATAGGTGATAGATAGATAGGTAGATAGATAGATATATGGATAGATAGATGATAGATAGATATACGTGATTTGACTCAACCATTTTCACCTTCCATGTCTATTTTCTGTAAAACTTTGGCTTCAATCAAATCTATTAATGCAGGTTGTGTGAGAGAATGTGTTTCACTGGTCCTCAATCTAGGCCTCTTATTGGAAGCATCTGATGAGATTTAAAAATCCTCATGCCTGAGCCCATTCACCATAGATTAAGATTTAATTGGACTGAGAGTGCAAAGAGAATGAACAGTTTTAACAGCACCCCAGGTGGGTCTTATGTTCAACCAAGATGTAAACTATTGAATTTTGTCAGACCTTTTTTTTTTTTATGAGGGCAGTGTCACTGGCCCTCATATGTGGGACCCGAACCAGGGATGCTGGCTTCCCAAGCCAGCGCTTAACCACCATGCCACTCGGCCGGCCAATAGAATCTGATTTTTCTATTTTTTTTTAGGAGGGCACAGCTCACAGTGTCAGACCTTTTATTCAAAGATGACTGGTATGTCTTGGGTTCTTTCTTTACTGTTCATGATCAGATCCTAAAGGTCTCAAAGTGGTAAGAGCTCATAAAGGAGAAGATATGGAAGAGTTTCCCTTAGTAATAGCCAATGTGATTTTTTTTCTCATATTCCTGATAATATTTTTTCACATATCTTTTCCCTCCACACTCTACAGCTGCTAAATATTAAGCTACTTTTTACTGCTCCAAACTTACCCTTCTATACTGTAAATTGTGATGCTGTAATGGGGGCTGGGAATCTTTAAATGCTGCTCTGATTTTCCATCTTGCTTCTCTTTAGAGTCTTTCATAATGGTCAGTAGAGGGCACACATACCAACCTTTCCCTTTATCCCTTAGCCTATGGTGTTGTTACTACATCCTCTTGTTACGACACTGTGTTACCATATTTTTTTCTTCTATGTCTTTTATCTTTCAAAAACTATTTATCCATACCTGTATTAAATTATCTTCATTAAAATAACTAGTGTGGTTTTTCTTTTCTTGATTGAATCCTGACTGACAACTCATAATATGGAGAATAAAGCGATGTTGTAAGATGCAATTGGAGAGGGGTTCCGGTAAGACGGCGGAATAGATGGACCCTCTCCAAACTGCCTCCCAGGATCACATCAAAATTACAAATAATTTATACAGCATTTAACCTCAGAAGTTCCCTGATCATTAGATGAACAGAACCTCTAAACAAAGGACCTAAAGAGGAGGCCACGTCAAGTCTGGTAGGAGGGGCACAGACGGGAGAAGGCGAGCCCCATGAGAGATGCCCCAGCTGTGTGGGGAGGCTTCTCTGGTTGGGGGAGAGACTCTCCGGCCCCACACCGAGCTCACCAGCCCAGAGTTGCTTTGCCAGGAAGAGGAGTTCTACAATAGCGGGCAGTAGAAATTAGTGAGGACACTCTTTGCTCGGCTCAGTGAGTCTGAGGGCAGCTGGAGAACCAGTGGGGCCGGCACATGGGTTCGCTCACCAGCGAGCACTCACCCGGTTCCTATTGGAGGGAGTAGCTGTGTGATCTGGGCACAGGAGCCTGTGGGGAAGGACTGAACTGAGCACCTTTGGTGCAGAAGCTGGAGGTTTTGGGACTGTTGTTCCACCGGTGCAGAGCTTGCACATGAGCAGTATACAGGACGGCGCCATTTTTTCAGGGTTGGGCCCTCCCACAGAGGGTCAGATCTGGGACCCCATTGATCTGGTGACCTTGGCACAGGAGTGCGTGCGTGCTTGCGCATGCGGCTTTGGGTCCCCACCCTCCGCCCTGCTTGTGCTGCATTGCCAGGGAAATGCAGGGTGGGTGCTCTCCAGCTGCATCAGTCTGTTCACTGAGACTCAGGTGTGCGCAAGCCCCCTTCGGTCTCTGCTCTATGCACTGTTTGTGCAGAGTTGCAAGGCTGGGGATTGCTGTTGGGCTGCTTAGCCTGATCTGTGGGCAGTTGATTGGGACAGGCTGAGATGGGGAGTTTTCCTGAGAGTGTTGGGCAGGGAGTGGTGCACCTGAGTGATCCGATAGAGACTTTCGTGGTGAGTTTGTGTGGACTGATTGCTGGTGCAGAGTGAATGTTGCCTGACTTGGTGGGGGCCACTGACCACATCAAGTGATGCCTTGGGGGCCTCCCCACCCACCTAGAGCTGTGTTGCCAGAAGCACCCTGAGCTCCCGGTGCCTGGCCCACATTCGACAGGCCACAGAGGGTTTTTTTTTTTTGCAGTAGCGGACAACCTGCAACAACCTGTGAAGATTTTTTTTTTTGTTAGTGAGCACGGTTCCAGAGCACACAGCAGCTAATTGTGGAAAGCTCACTGCAACCCTGAGCAAGTGGTCTGCAGATTAAAGAGGACGGAGAGCCCCCCCACGTCTTTTTTTTTCTCTTTTTTTCTTTTCTTTCTAGGTGATCTATCTAATGCATCAAAGCATCCACAGAACGACAGCCAGAATGAAAAAACAAAGAAACATGTCCCAAGTAAAAGATCAGAAGAAAACTCTGGAAATGGAACTAAATGAAACAAAGGTATCCAAACATTCAGAGACAGAGATTAGAACACTGATGATAAGAATGTTTAAGGAACTTAGCAAGGACATAAAGAAGGACAGGGAAACCATAAAAAACAACCTGTTAGAACTAAAGAATACAATAACTGAAATGAAGAACACACTCGAAGGAATCACCAGTAGAATAGAGGAAGCAGAGGAGCAGATCAGCGAATTAGAAGACAAAAATAGCAGAAATCACCCAGCTGGAACAACAAAAGGAAAAAAGAATAAAAAAGAATGAAATAGTTTAAGAGACCTCTGGGACAACATGAAACTCAACAAATTTTGCATCATAGGAATACCAGAAGGAGAAGAGAAGAAGCAAGGGATTGAGAATGTATTTAAAGAAATAATGACTGAAAACTTCCCTACCCTGGTGAAGGAAATCGACATACTAGCCCAGGATATACAGAAAGTGCCAAAAAGGCTGAATCCAAACAGGCCCACACCAAGACATATCATAATTAAAATGGCAAAGCTTAAAGACAGAGACAGAATCCTAAAAGCAGCAAGAGAAAGACAGCAGGTTACATACAAAGGAACTCCTATAAGACTAATGGCTGACTTTTCTTCAGAAACTATGCAGGCCAGAAGGGAATGGCAGGAGATATTCAAAGTGACACAAAATAAAGTTCTACAACCAAGATTGCTCTACTCAGCACGGCTATCACATAAAATTGAAGGAGAGATAAAGAGCTTCTCAGGAAAGAATAAGCTTAAGGAGTTCATTACCACCAAGCCAGCTTTGCAGGAAATGTTAGAGGAGTTTTTTTAAACAGAAGAAAGGGGAAAACAAGCTAACCCAGGAAGACAAGAAATACAAATAACAAAATGGCAATAAATATACACCTATCAGTAATTACTTTAAATGTGAATGGGTTAAATGCTCCAATCAAAGGACACCGAGTGGCTGAGTGGATAAGAAAACAGGACACATGCATACGCTGTCTACAAGAGACTCATCTCAGATGAAAAGACACACACAGACTGAAAGTAAAGGGATGGAATAAGATATTTCATGCAAATGGAAATGAGAAGAAAGCTGGAGTAGCAAAACTTATTTCAGACAAAATAGACTTAAAATAAAGACTATAATAAATGACAAAGAAGGGCACTACATAATAATAAAGGGATCAATTCAACAAAAGGACATAACCCTAGTAAACATCTATGCACCCAATATAGGAGTTCCTAAATATATAAAACAGATTTTGACAGACATAAAAGCAGAGATCAACAGTAACACTCTCATAGTAGGGGACTTCAACACCCCATTGTCACTAATGGACAGATCCTCCAGACAGAAAATCAACACGGACATAGTGGCCTTAAATGACACTTTAGACCAGCTGGATTTAATTGATATTTTTAGAGCATTTCACCCCAAAGTTACAGAATATACATTCTTCTCAAGTGCACATGGAACATTCTCCAAGATAGACCACATTTTAGGCCACAAAACATGTCTCAACAAATCTAAGAAGATTGAAATCATATCAAGTGTCTTCTCTGATCACAATGCTATGAAACTAGAAATCAATTATAAGAAGAAATCTGGAAAGCTTACAAATACATGGAGGCTAAATAACATGCTACTAAGTAGTGAGTGGGTCGGAATCTACCCAGAGGAATCCAAGACGCTAATTCGAAAAAATATATGCACCCCTATGTTTATTTCAGCTCTATTTACAATAGCCAAGACTTAGAAACAACTGAAATGCCCATTGGTAGATGACTGGATTAAGAAACTGTGGTACATTTATACAATGGAGTATTACTCCGCGATAAAGAAGAATGAAATTGTACCATTTGCAATGATATGGACGGACGTAGAGACTATTATGTTGAGTGAAATAAGTCAGTCGGAGAAAGACAAATACCATATGATCTCACTTATATGTGGAATTTGAAAAACTGAATGAATGAGCAAAAGAAACATAAACAGTCTCATAGATATACCGGAAAAACAGGGTTTCTATTTGGGAGGGGTGTGGGGATGAGGGAGAAGGGGAAAGGATTAGACAGCATAAATAGGTAACTACAGCATTGTCACAGGGATACGAAAGACAGTTCTGGGAATATAATGTTGTTAAAATTCTGTGGGTTGTCAGATGGTCACATGTTTTGTTCGGGAGACCACTTCATGGATGGAATAGAGGCTTGATCACTGCACTGTATGCCTGAAATTGATGTTGTATAATATTGTATGCCAACTGTAATTGAATATATAGATAGTCACGGGATGTGGATTATATGGTGGAAGGGAGTCGAAGGAATTGTAATAGATATGTATGATATTGGGGGGAGTGGGAGGGGAGAATTGGAGGGGATTGTCACTTTGAGGGGTAAAAAGTATAACTATTGCACTTTGTTGTACACCTGAAGCTAATTAAAAAATACATAAATAAAAAAAAATATATTTTTCAATACAAAAAATAAAATAGTGAGTGGGTCAAAAATGAGATCAAGGAGGAAATCAAAAGATACCTTGAGACAAATGAAAATGAAAACACCACGACCCCAAATCTCTGGGATGCAGCAAAAGCAGTCCTAAGGGGGAAGTTCATAGCAATGCAGGACTACCTATAGAAGGAAGAAAAATCTCAAATCAACAGACTTTCTTTACTCCTAAAGGAACTCGAAAAAAAATAACCAGCAAAATAAGCCTAAAGGGAGTATAAGGAAGGAAATAATAAAGAGTAGAGCAGAAATAAATGAAATAGAGAACAAAAAGACAATATAAAAGATCAATGAAACCAAGAGTTGGTTTTTTGAAAAGATAAACAAAACCGACAAACCCTTAGCTCTCGACTAACCAAGAAAAAGAGAGGGCCCAAATTAATAAAATCAGAAATGAAAGAGAAGTGACAACAGATACCACAGAAATATAGAAAATTTTAAGAAAATACTATGAGCAACTATATGCTAACAAATTCAACAATCTGGAAAAAATAGATAAATTTCTAGAAGCATACAATCTACCAAGTCTGAACCAAAAAGAAACAGAAACTCTGAACAGTCTGATTACTGCCAAAGAAATTGAATCAGTAATCAGCAATCTTCCAACAAACAAAAGCCCTGGACCAGATAGCTACACAGGTGAATTTTACAAAACATTCAAAAAAGAATTAGTACCCATTCTCCTCAAACTATTCCAAAAAATACAGAAGGAGGGAAGGCTCCCAAACTCTTTCTATGAAGCTACTATCACCCTGATTCCTAAGTCAGACAAAGATATTTTAAAAAAGGAAAATTACAGGCCAATATCCCTAATGAACATAGATGCAAAAATTCTCAACAAAATATTAGCAAAACGAATTCAGCATCTCATTAAAAAGATCATACACCACGATAAAATGGGATTCATTCCTGGTATGCAAGGCTGGTTCAATATCCACAAATCAATAAATGTAATACATCACATTAACAAAATGAAAACTAAAAATCATATGATCATATCAATAGATGCAGAAAAGGCATTTGACAAAATCCAGCAGCCATTTATGATAAAAACTCTCAGCAAAGTGGGAATAGTGGGATCATATCTCAACATAATAAAGGCCATATATCATAAGCCCACAGCAAACATCGTACTCAATGCCCACTTTCACCACTTCTATTTAACATAGTTCTGGAAGTTCTAGCCACAGCAATCAGACAAGAAAATGAAATAAAAGGCATCCAAATTGGAAAAGAGGAAGTAAAATTGTCAATATATGCAGATGACATGATACTATATATAGAGAATCCCAAAGACTCCACCAAAAAAACTGCTAGAACTGATAAACGAATTTGGTAAGGTAACAGGATACAAAATTAATACTCAGAAATCAGTGGCATTTGTATACACCAATAATAATCTATCAGAAGAAGAAATCAGGAAATCAATCCCTTTTACAATTGCTTCAAAAACAATAAAATATCTAGGAATCAATTTAACTAAAGAAGTAAAAGACCTGTACTCAGAAAATTATGAGACACTGAAGAGAGAAATCAAAGAAGATACAAATAAATGGAAATACATACCATGCTCATGGATAGGAAGAATTAATATAGTTAAAATGTCAATACTACCTAAAGCAATATATAGATTCAATGCAATTCCAATCAAACTACCAAGGACATTTTTCTCTGAAATAGAACATAGAATCCTAAAATTTATATGGAGCCCCAAAAGACCCCATATAGCCATGGCAATGTTGAGAAATAAGAACAAAGTGGGAGGCATCACACTACCTGACATCAAAACATACTACAAGGTACAGTAATCAAAACAGTATGGTACTGGCATAAAAACAGACACATAGACCAATGGAATAGAATAGAGAGCCCAGAAATAAACCCATCTATATACGGTTATTTAATCTATGACAATGGAAGCAAGAATTTACACTGGAGTAAAGATAGTCTATTTAATAAATGGTGCTGGGAAAATTGGACTGACACGTGCAAAAAAATGAAAAGGGACCCCCTACTTACACCATATACGAGAACAAACTCAAAATGGATTAAAGACTTAAATGTAAGACCTGAAACCATAAAACTCCTACAAGAAAACATAGGGAGTAAGTTTGCAGACATTACCCTGAGTAATATTTTTACTGATATATCCCCTTGGGCAAGGGAAATAAAAGAAAAAATGAACATATGGGATTACATCAAACTTAAAAGTTTTTTCACAGCAAAGGAAATCATCAATAAAACAAAAAGGCAGCCTACTGAATGGGAGAAGATATTTGCCAACAATATATCTGATAAGGGGTTGATATCCAAAACTTATAAAACACTCATGCAACTCAACACCAAAAAAACAAACAACCCTATTAAAAAATGGGCAGAGGATATGAAGAGGCATTTTTCTGAAGAGAACATACAGATGGCCAACAGGCCTATGAAAAAATGTTCAACCTCACTAATCATCAGAGAAATGCAAATAAAAACCACAACGAGATACCACCTCACTCCAGTCAGAATGGCTATCATCAACAAATCAACAAACAACAAATGCTGGCGAGGGTTTGGAGAAAAGCAAACCCTGGTGCACTGTTGGTGGGACTGCAAATTGGTGCAGCCATTATGGAAATCAGTTTGGAGGTATCTCAAAAAACTGGAAATGGAACTGCCGTATGACCCAGGAATTCCACTCTTGGGAATCTACCCAGAGGAATCCAAGACGCTAATTCGAAAAAATATATGCACCCCTATGTTTATTGCAGCATTATTTACAATAGCCAGGACTTGGAAACAACTGAAATGCCCATCGGTAGATGACTGGATTAAGAATCTGTGGTATATTTATACAATGGAGTATTACTCTGCTATAGAGAAGAATGACGTCGTACCATTCGCAACGATATGGATGGACCTAGAGACTATTATGTTAAGTGAAATAAGTCAGTCGGAGAAAGACAAATACCATATGATCTCACTTATATGTGGAATCTGAAAAACTGAATGAATGAGCAAAGTAAACAGAAACAGTCTCATAGATATAGCGGAAAAACAGTGTTGCTAGTTGGGAGGGGGGTGGGGATGAGGGAGAAGGGGAAGGGATTAGACAGCATAAATAGGCAACTACAGTATTGTCACAGGGATATGAAAGACTGTTTGGGGAATATAATAATGTGGTAAAAATTTTGTGGGTTGTCAGATGGTCACATGTTTTGTTAGGGAGACCACTTCATGGATGGAATAGAGGCTTGATCACTGCACTGTATACCTGAAATTGATGTTGTATAATATTGTATGACAACTGTAATTGAATATATAAATAATCACGGGATGTGGATTATACGGTGGAAGGGAGTCTAGGGAATTGTAATAGATAGTATGATATTGGGGGGGAGGAGTGGGGAGGAGAATTGGGAGAGGGGGGTTTTCACTTTGAGGGGTAAAAAGTATAACTATTGCACTGTGTTGTACACCTTAAGCTAATTAAAATAAAATTTAAAAAAAAGTTGTATGAGTTCCTTATATATTTTGGATGTTACCTCCTTATTGGATATATTATCCGTGACTATCTTCTCCCATTTGTTAAGGTGTCTTTTTATTTCATTAATGAGTTTTTTTTTTTTGCTGTGCAAAAGCTTTTCAGTATAATGCAATTCCATTTGTTGATTTTTCTTTTCTTTTGTTTCCCTTGCCTGAGGAGACCTATCTAAAAATTATTACGAAGATAAATGTGAAAGAATTTACTTCCTATATTTTGTACTAGGAGTTTTACAGTTTTGAGTCTTACATTTAAGTCTTTAATCAGTTTTGACTTTAGTCTTGTATATAGTGTAAAAAGGTGGTCTAGTTTCATTTTCTTTGTGGAGAGAGGGGACAAAATGGATATATGGGTGTGAACTGGACTATTGGAATCACCGTGCATAGATCCCAGCCTGGTGTACATTAACAGTGAGACATCCTTAATTACACTTGCACAAAGGCACATTTTCAATGCCATGGATTATTACTCATTAGATGCATGTGTGATTTACTAACAGCAACCTAAGACCCAGCTTTGAAAAGGGAGTAAATTTAGGTACTTGAACTTTTCAGAACAGAAAATATATCTTGTAACCCAGACCTTCTTCCCCTTAGTCAGAATTCTTTCTTCTTTTTGGTCTGGCACCATTATTTATTTATTTATTTTTTATTAGTTTCAAGTGTACAAAACAACATAATGATTAGACATTTACACCCTTCACAAAGTGATAACCCCACCAAGTCTACTACCAATCTGACATTGTACCTAGCTAATAGAATACCATTGACTGTATCCCCTATGCTGTACTTTACATCCTGTGATGATATGTGTGTGTGTGTGTGTGTGTGTGTGTGTGTGTGTGTGTGTGTGTATAATTGTAGCTGACATTCAATATTATTCTATATTAGTTTCAGGTGTACAGCACAAGGATTAGGCATTTATATAATGTATTTTCCCCAATATGTTTTTTATTACCACTTTCCACTTTTTTTCACTTTACAAAATGTTCCATGTATTAAAAAGAAACAAACGAAAAAACCTTAAAGTACACAAAATGAATACACACCTGAAATTTTTTTCTGAGGGAACTACTTGTCTAACCCATAGTATTAATAAGCAAAGATAGGTTTTAAGAACAATTGCTTGGAGATACATTTTAAATAAACATTTTACATAAAACGCTAATTCATTATACAACCAAGAAGTGATTCTCAATGGGCAGCACCATTTCATGGCTGAGGTAGTGAAAACATATCATGTCTCAGGGACTTTTCAAAATACAACACTATTCGCCACCCTACACCCCAACCCCCACCCCTGGAAGAATATTTTAATATATGTCTTTTTTTTTCTAAGCATCCTACACATTTTAAATTCTAATAAAGTAAATATCAGTCTGCAATATCCCACATAAACAAAAGGCTCTTTGGAGTCCTTCCCCATACTTTTTTTTTTTCCAGAGTAAAGGGGTTTTGAGACCAAAAATTGAGAAAAAAAAAACCAAAACACTGTAGTTTATCCTCAGCTGTGATTGGTCCGTTTTGGGCTCTGACCTCATATAGCACTAGTGTGATGTAATTACAAACATTCGTATGTAAGGTCCTAGCTGGGCTGAGGGTTTAGTCCGTATAAGCCCAGGAAGCTAATTTGCGGTGACCTGTTGGACTTGGACTAGCTAGTTTGTTTTCTCCTTTTATCCCCCATTTATAAATTTATAATAGTAGTATAGTTATTGTTTATTATCACAGTTAATAATTTTGTTGATATAGTTAGTATATTTAGTCAGCTAGTTAGTACAGTTATTATTGTTTATTAGCATAGTTAGTATTGTCAGTGAGTATAGTGTCAGCTGGCCACCATGGCACATGAACATCCAGCCACTTCTGCTGACCAGGTGCTCCTTAGTGGGTGTTATAAGCTCCTGAAGACCATTGGCAAGGGCAGCTATGCCAATGTGAAGCTGGCTGAGCATCTTCCCACTGGGACCCAGGTGGCTATAAAAATTGTAAATGTAAAGAACTCTGTCAGTCGCCATAGATTTCTCATGTGAGAAATCCAGTGCATGAAAGCTCTGCAGCACCCAAACGTCATGCAGCTGTATGAGGTTATTGCAACCAAAGCGTCCTTCTTCCTTGTAATGGAATATTTGGGCGGTGGCAGTATGATGGACCATCTGACAACCCATGGACAAATGGAGAGGGGTCCTGCATCAGCTTTCGGCAGCTTTTATCAGCCGTTTACTATTTCCATCAGCGCGGAATCGCGCACCGGAATATAAAGCCCGAGAACATTTTATTCGACCAGAAAAGGAATGTTAAAATCACCGATTTCGGATTTAGCACGGAATTTATGGACAGCAAATTAAACACAATGTGTTGCAGCCCGGCCTATGCAGCTCCAGAACTGTTTTGGTGTGAAGCTTATGAAGGACCAGCGGTCGATGTGTGGAGCCTGGGCGTAACATTATACAGGATGGTGGCAGGAACCCTCCCGTTCAAGGCACAGAATTGGAAGGAACTGAGACAACAGGTGATAAAGGGGAAGTACACCGTTCCCTACTTTTTCTCGTTTGAACTATACACTTTGCTCAAGAAAATGCTCAAGGTGAACCCCATGGAAAGAAGAGATTTAATCGATATCACGTCACATCCTTGGCTCAGTCAAGGAGGACCTCATGCCCTATAGCGAGCCAGTCAATGAGAACACAGACCCGTGGGTCAGGAGGGAAATGGCACTGCTGGGCTTCCGGTATGACGACATCCAGGACACATTGACCAATAGGACTTTTAACAACACGATGGCCACCTCCCTCATCCTGCAGACCAAAAAGCCTAAATTCCATCATCGCATTATTGATGTCAAGGCCTACAATCCCACTGAGCAGAGTCCTGCTCCTGGTTGGGAGGTGCAGCCAGGGATCTCTAGTATGCCACCGGTCGAGCAGCACCACGACAACTACAAGTTGGGGCAGAAGGGCAAAAAGCCTGCGACTCCCCCAGCCCTCCAGAAGGCGGGCACCATCAATCTTGAGTCCAGCCAGGAGCTGAGCACCATCAACTCCAGGAGCATCCTGGAGGTCAGCATGGGCACTTCTGGATCCAGCTCAGAGACCGGCACCACCACTTCGAGTTCCATCCTGGATTTCAGGCCCGTCAGCCACGGAATCAGGCCATGGTGGAGGAACCATGGCCCTATCACAGGCCACCAGAGTAGTGGCTCTGAGACCTCCCTTGAGAACAACTACGGCTCCAGCAGCCCCTGCAGCAGCACCACGAGCAGCAGATCATCAGGGGAAAACAACCACGGATGTTGGAGGGTGGTTAGGAGGTGTTGCAACTGTCTCACAATGCTCTGCCATAGGCTCTTCAGGAACAACAAAGTCAAGCCCCTTTAGCTATACTAATATACTATATGTCAGTGTTAATTTAAAAAGAAAAATAGAACAAAATATGAAAAATAAATAAATCTCTTATTTTTAAGAGAAACATTCTGAAGTATTTATTGATATGTGATAGGATCTGGGATTTGCTTCAAAGTAATCTACTAGGGGTGTGTGTGTGGAGAGAGAAGCATAAGAGGCAAGATGAAACAAGACTGATCAAGCATAAATAATCATACACCCTTGTAATAGATTAGTGGGGATCGATTTCACCATTCTCTCTACATTTTTAAAAAAATTGTTAGTTTCAGGCATACAAAATAACATATGATTAGACATTTACACACCTCAGGAAGAGATAACCCCAATATCTCAGCAGTTTTATATGATTGAAACCTTTTAAAGCAGTTTAAAAATGTGTCTGAAGCAGGAAGTTTAAAATTATCCTTTATTGCTAGAGTGTAACACTAGTTTTCCAATTGTGACCTTCACAAGGAAAAATGACCACCTCTCAGATTTGAACCCAAACAAGTCAACCTATTTCCTGGTGAATTCAAGCTTGAGGATCTTTTTGTCTAATTCACATATTTCAAGAAGATGAGGGAAGGGTAACATTGGCTTAGTCATTTTAAAAATGGAGGAAAGATAAAGCATCATGGTTAAGGTGACAGGTGAGTATTTGCATGTAAATGCCCTAAAGTGTGTAAGTAGAGAATTCCCATGAAAATGATTTCTGAAGGAGCCAATGGACCTCTTGCAAAAGATGAGAAGATCAGACTGTAAATAAATAAATCTTGGGGGAAGCCCACATAGAGAAATGTGACAACTAGGCATTATGTGTTTCCAATCAGACTTTGGACAGTACATACTTCACAAAAAGTAATGATTATCTGAAAAGAAATATTTATCTAAGAAATGAACTCTTCCAAAATGTTGAGAACAAGATCCTTGGCCTGAAAAGAGTAGTTCTCAAAATTCAGGTTAATTTTTATGAGTTATGAGGTTTATGTCAAAGTTTATTTTTGCATATGAATTTCCAATTGTCACCATACCATTTGTGGTAAGACTACCTTTCTATTTTTTTTTTTTTTTTAAGATTTTTATTGGGGAATTAGCAGAGGGGAACAGCCTTGGGGAATCGGGGAAGGGGAACAGACAAGTTGCTGTCTTTTTGTTCTTCAGTTTTAGTTGAGGAGGATGTTGCTTCACTGTTGGTATTGTCATTGCGCTCTTCCCGGATGAGGCAGATCGGTCGCTGGCCTCTGGATGTCGCTCACCCCGGCTATTGGCAGCTCACGCTGGCTGCCAGCCGCTCACGCTGGCTGCGGGCCACTCACTGTAGCCTATGGCAGCCCACTGCAGCAGGGGCTGCAGCCCACACCATCACCGGGGCTCGCACAGCCCAGCTCCAGGTGGAGCTGTTGTTAGCTGTAGAGGGCAGTGTCACTGGCCCTCATGTGGGATCCGAACCGGGGCCGCTGGCATCCCAAAACCAGCGCTTAACCAATGCGCCACTCGGCCGGCCCAAGACTACCTTTCTTCATTAAGGTTTTTTTTTTCTCTGTCAAAAATAAGTTGGCCATATTTGTGTGACTCTATTCCTGAATTTTCTGTTCTCCTCCACTGAGGTTTCCGTCTGCCCTTCCTTTAATAATACATTATCTTGATTCCCGTGGATATATGGTTAGCCCTGATGTTGGATAACATGATATAGCCCACACTATGCTGGTCTAATTGTTTTACTATTTATGTTCCTTTCCTTTCCTTATAAATTTTAGAGTAATTTTCACGATAACCTTGAAAAACTTTTTTGAATTGTGATATAAATTGCTTTAAACCTGTGATCAATTTGGAGAGACTGGATATCTTTGCTATGTTCAGTTTTCCAAACTAAAATAAAACCAATATATACCTCCATTTATTTAGGTTTCCTTTGATTTCTTTGACCAGCATTATGGAGTGTTCAGTATACATAGCCTGTATGTGTTTGGTTAATTGTGTACTTAAATTCTTTCATTAACTTTGGGGTAATTGAAGATGGCATTGTGTATTTAATTTTGGTCTCCACAGGTACATTGTTGATATATAGAAATGTGGTTAAAATTTTTTTTTTTTTTGAGGGCAGTGTCACTGGCCCTCATATGTGGGACCTGAACTGGGTCCGCTGGCTTCCCAAGCCAGCACTTAACCACTGCTCCACTTTGCCGGCCCAAAATGTGATTAAATTTTGTGTTCATCTTGTACGCTACACAGTAGTTCCAGGAGATTTGGATTTTGTCGTTGTTGTTGTTTGTCTGCTTATTTGTTTGTTTTTGGTAGGTCCCCTGAAATGTTCTACAGAGACAATTGTGTTATCTGCTCATACAGACAGTTTTATTTCTTGTTTTTCAATCTGTTTTTTTTCCCCTCTTTGTCTACTGAACTTCCTGTAGTGTGTTGAATTAGAGTGGTAGGAGCACGAATGTTTGTCTTGTTCCTGATCCTATTAGGAAAGCATTCAATCTTTAACCATTAAGTATGGTGTTAGCTGTGGATTTTTTTTGAAATCTCCTTATCAAATTAAGGTAATTTTCCTCATTTCTAACTGGCTGAGAGTTTTTATCATGAATAGGTGTTGGCTTTTGTCAAATGCCTTTCTGTACCAATTGGTATAATTGTATGGATTTCCCTTTTTAGTCTATTGATAAAGAACATTAAATCGATTGTTTTTTTAAGTGTTAAACCAGCAATGCATATCTGAAATAACGCCCCTTGTCATTGTGTAAACATTTTTAATACATTGCTGGATTTCATCTGCCTGTATGCTGTTGAGAATTTCTGCACATGAGTTCATGTTATTTATAAACAGAACATTAGTAAACACTGGGCAATGAGAGGGGACAGCTGGATTCGGAACTGCTGTCCTAAAGGGCAGGGGTGCAAATGCTAGAGGAAATTATGGCCGAAAAATGTCCAAGTTTGTCGGAAACTCCAGATCTCGGGGGTGGGAAGCATGGAAAGAAAATTATGCCAAATCACGTCACAATCAAATTGCTTAAAACCCATGATAAAGAGAAATTTAAAAGCCCTAGGAGAAAACAAAGGCACTAGGCTCAGAGGTACAAAGATTAGAATAAAAGCTGACTCACCACAAAGGATCCAGTCAGAAGGCCCTAGTCCATGTCTTTGAGGCCCTGAAGGAAAACCAGCCTGTCATGCTGGGATTCTATAGCCAGTCCCGAGGCTTCCACAAGGGAGGTGATGCAAAGAATTAGTTAGACCTACGAAAGCTTAGATTTCATTACCGGCCTCCAGCAATAAAATAAATACTACAGGAAAAACACAAATTAGCCCACAGAAATCTGGATTTAAACAACAGAATAAATGACACTAGAAAGGGTCATTATATGGATAAATATAAAAAATCATTTCTGACTTTTAAAAATCTCTTTCAAATCTAATGGATTGTTTGAAGGAACTAGAACAGCAATGCATCTCGAGGTACGTAAGGTACGGAACGAAAGCATGCAGAGCAACAACACAAGGCTTGGGGAAGAAGGGGCAAACATTGTTGCAGCATCCTTCCATGGCGCCTCAGAGAGGACATGCGCAGACCGTACACTGTGATACGTTAGACACGGGTGCTATGAACCCTAAAGCAGCCGCCGGAACACCTACTCTCTGTCTGGAGGCCTCAGAGAAAAGCAGGGGTCAAGAGGGAGCCATCATTCCATTCCAGCGTCTCCTTGGGCCCTCAGACTAAACCTATCACATCCTTTGTCTCATTCTGATTTCATGGGTGTAGGGAACCATTTAAGATCACCCCACACTTCCTGATCCAAATGACCTTAAATCTCCCCACTACCTCTCTGTCTCTCCCTTAACTCCAGCCACCAGCTGTCTCACTGGTCTCAGCTCCCTTTGGGCACACTCTTCTTCAAAGGGGCTCACCAACATCTGGGTACAGAGTTCTGGGTAAAGCTACATTCCCAGGCTCCCCAAGCATGTGAACATCAATATTACAGAAACATTACAGACTCGATATATGGCTCGTTATGTCCAAGTCACAATGAATAAACTGTGATGTTTCTAAGATGAAAGAAAATGTGATCTTTGAATTCCACCTGTCCTGGGCTACTTGTGCCTTCTCTAAGCACTTGTAGCAGTTGGAATGGGATTGAATTATTTCATAAAACCACCTGCTTCATCAGAGACCACGTTCAGCTGAACAAAAGGACTATGCTTTTCCTTTTGTCCCTCCGCCCCACCCCTCCCTGGCGCCTCCCAGAGTAACTAATACACAGAGAGCACACAACAATTATTTGCTGGGCTGGTCTGTGCTTCTAAACCCTGCCAATCACGAGAAGCTGCTATGGCTGTTTGAATGAGTTCCAGTACGGAGCTTCCCAGAAGCATTGCAAAGTTAACTTTGCCAACCCAATTATTTTTGAAGAGATTTTTCAATATATTTTAAAAAATATTTTTACAGAATATAAATTATTCCCTCTAACACACAACAAAAGCAAAAGTAATACTTTCATTTTTCAAAAGGGGTCAGTTCAATTATATAAAGTCCAATTCAAAGTATAACCTTCAGACTTCGCCAAAAATAGTGTCAGCTGTAATCCCTCAAAAAAAAAAAAAAAAAAAGGAAGGTGAGGCACTGAACAGCTTTTGAAAGTAGGAGGGGATTTGCTAGTGGAAGTTATGCAAATTGACAGGCGTATTTACAAGTCTAAACTAAACTTCAAAGACCCAAGGTCATCCTCCATGTACAAAATTCCAAGGGAGAAGTAAACACCTGATGATTAAAAAAAGAATAAAAGGAATGTGTTATGTTGGGTCTTGATGCTAAAGCATGTTTATGAAGAAAATAATAAACTGATTATTTTAAGATTTCCACAGTAAGAAAGGAAAACAGTGTGAGATGTCATATCCTAGAAGCACACTTTTGTAAGCAATCTTTAAGCTTCTAAAATCTTACTGAGCTTGCCTTCAAATCTTTGCAAATTATTAAATCTTTGGAGAAAAGCTAGCTCTCTCATTTCCTGTTGTTCACTTAAGAAAATAATTCCAGGACTGACTCAAAGGCATATCAGAGGGTGATGTTGGCAAAACTGGCAGAGGAGGAAACACCATTAGCTAGTCTCTTCACAAAAGCAATGAAAAATTAAGAAAAACTGTTAGAATTTGTTCTGCAATTTCAGAATTCTATAAACTAACCAAGGTCTTATACTAACCAGGGGAACAATTAATGGGGGGGATAAAGAAAAGCTGAATCCTGATTTAAAAAAACAGCAAATTTGTGGGACTTTATCTTCCCTGGTATTGTCCCCAACTCACTAGCACGGGGGTGGCCTGGGGGTGACATCCCACACTCTTGGGGTGGGTACGGGTCCTGTGGGGAGCAGAGCGAACTCATTCCCAATGATTTGCAGGTTTTTCTGCCCGTCTCATGCTCCCTGGAGGACCAGCCCCAGGGCTTGCTTTTACTTCGGGGTCTCGCTCAGCGTGTCCCCAGTCTGAGGTGACTACCAGGGACTTTGTGGACAGTCTTCACAGGCACAGGTACCCGGCCTTGCTGCCTGGACCCATAAGTCCAAGTGCACGGCTAAGGATGTGTGTGAGCTCAGGAAGGCCGAGCTCAAGGTTGACATGATTCTTAAGCTTTGTGTTTGTTGAGCATTATTTTCATGTATATCTTCTTTGGAGAAATGTCTATTCAGATCTTTTCCACAGTATTCACTTGTGTTATTTGTCTTTAATTGTGGAGTTTTAAGAGTTCTTCATATATTCTGGTTGCTAGACACTTATCAGACATATAATTTGAAAATATTTTCTATCGTTCTGTGTTGTTTTCTTCACTTTCTTGATACTTTCTTTGACCAAAACAGGATTTTTTGGTTTGGATCAAGTCCAATATATCTATTTTTTAATTGCTGTTCTTTGGGTGAAATATCTAAAAATCCATTGCCAAGTCGAAATTCATGAAAATACGTTTTTTGTAATTTTATAATTTTAGCTCTTGCATTTGGATATTTTATCCATTTTGAGTACATTTTTGCATATTGTGTGAAAGTAGGCTTCTACTGTGTGTGTGTGTGTGTGTGTGTGTGTGTATCTAGTTGTCACTATACCATCTGTTGAAAAGGCTATTCTTTCCCCATTGAATGATCTTCACGCCCTTGATGTTAATCAGTTGATCATGGATGTTTACATCTATTTCTTTTTTTTTTTTTTTAAAGATTTTATTGGGGAATTGGCGGAGAGGAACAGCGTTGGGGAATCGGGGAAGGGGAACAGACAAGTTGCTGTCTTTTTGTTCTTCAGTTTAGTTGCGGAGGATGTTGCTTCACTGTTGGTATCCTCATTGAGCTCTTCCTGGATGAGGCAGATCGGTCGCTGGCCTCTGGATGTCGCTCACCGCGGCTATTGGCAGCTCACGCTGGCTGCCAGCCGCTCACGCTGGCTGCGGGCCACTCACTGTAGCCTATGGCAGCCCACTGCAGCAGGGGCTGCTGCCCACACCATCACCCGGGCTCGCACAGCCCAGCTCCAGGTGGAGCTGTTGTTAGCTGTAGAGGGCAGTGTCACTGGCCCTCATGTGGGATCCGAACCGGGGCTGCTGGCATCCCAAAACCAGCGCTTAACCAATGCGCCACTCAGCCGGCCCTACATCTATTTCTGAACATACAAATCTACCCCAATGATCTAGACGTTTGTCTTCAGGCTGGCACCACACTCTTTGGATTACTGTAGCTTTTATATTAAGTTTTGAAATAATGAAATGTGAGTTCTGGGACTTGGTTCTTCTTTTTCAAGATTGTTTCGGCTATTCTGCATTCCTTGAAATTCCATAGGAATTCCATAGGAATGTCAGGATCAACATTTCAGTTGATCCTGGGAAAGAAAAAAAAAGCCTCTGGGATTTTGAAAGGGGCTGCACTGACTATGGAGAGTTCATATCAACAACATTAAATGTTACTATTTATGAGCACGGAATGTCTCTCCTTTCATTTGTCTTAATTTCTTTCAATAAATTTCATAGTTTTCACTGTACAAGTTTTGCACTTGGTTGGTTAAATTTACTCCTAAGTGTTTTATTCTTTTGGATGCTATTAGCAATGTAATTGTTTTCTTCATTTCATTTTGGAGAGTTTACGTGGTATCTCATTGTGGTTTTGATTTGCATTTCCCTAATGACTAATAATGTTGAGCATTTTAAATTTTTTTAAAAATTTATTTATTTATTTTTAATTAGTTTCAGGTGTACAACACAGTGCAATAGTTATACATTTTACCCCTCAAAGTGACAACCCCACACCCCAAATTCGCCACCCCACTCCCCCCCATATCATATATATCTATTACTCTTCCTCTGACTCTCTTCCACAGTATAATCCACATCCCGTGACTATCTATATATATTCAATTACAGTAGGTATACAACCTCTGCTTTAGTTATACAGTGCAGTGATCAAACCTCTACTCCATCCATGAAATGGTCTCCCTAACAAGACCTATGACCATCGACATTTCACAGAATATTTAAAACATTATTATATTCCCCAAACTGTTTTTCATATCCCAGTGGCAATATTGTAGTTGCCTATTTCTGCTGTCTAATCCCTTCCCCTTCTCCCTCGTCCCCATCCCCATCCTAATTAGCAACTCTGATTTTTCCTCTATATCTATGAGACAGTTTCTGTTTACTTTGCTCATTCATAGTTTTTCAGATTCCACATATGAGTGAGATCATATGGTATTTGTCTTTCTCTGACTGACTTATTTCACTTAACATAATAGTCTCTAGGTCCATCCATATCATTGCAAATGGTACGATTTCATTCTTCTTTATAGCAGAGTAATACTCCATTGTATAAATATACCACAGTTTCTTAATCCAGTCATCTACTGATGGGCATTTTGGTTGTTTCCAAGTCTTAGCTATTGTAAATTGTGCTGCTATGAACATAGGGGTGCATAACTTTTTTTGAATAAGTGTCTTGGTTTTTTCAGGATAAATACCTAGGAGTGGAATTGCTGGGTCAAACGGTAGCTCTATTTCCAATTTTTGAGATACCTCCATACTGACTTCCATAGTGGCTGCACCAATCTGCAGTCCCACCAACAGTGCAGCAGGGTCCCCTTTTCCCCACAGTCCCGCCAGCACTTGTTGTTTGTTGATTTGTTGATGATAGCCATTCTGACTGGAGTGAGGTGGTATCTCATGGTGGTTTTTATTTGCATTTCCCTAATGACCAGTGAGGTTGAACTTTTTTTCATATGCCTGTTGGCCATCTGTATGTCCGCTTTAGAGAAATGTCTCTTCATATCTTCTGCCCATTTTTTAATTGGGTTGTTTGTTTTTTTGGTGTTGAGTTTCATGAGTGTTTTATAAATTTTGGATATTAACCCCTTATCAGATACATCGTTGGCAAATATATTCTCCCATTCAGTAGGCTTCCTTTTTGTTTTATTAATGGTTTCCTTTGTTGTGAAAAAACTTTTAAGTCTGATATAATCCCATATGTTCATTTTTTCTTTTACTTCCCTTGCCCGTAGGGATGTATCAGTAAAAATATTGCTCCGGGTAATGTCTGCAAATGTACTCCCTATATTTTCTTTTAGGATTTTTATGGTTTCAGGTCTTACATTTAAGTCTTTAATTCATTTTGAATTTGTTCTTGTATAAGGCGTAAGGAGGTGGTCCAGTTTCATTTTTTTGCATGTGTCAGTCCAATTTTCCCAGCACCATTTATTGAATAGACTATCTTTACTCCAGTGTAAATTCTTGCTTCCCTTGTCATAGATCAACTGTCCGTAAATACCTGGATTTATTTCTGGGCTCTCTGTTCTGTTCCACTGATCAATGTGCCTGTTTTTATGCCAATACCAAACTGTCTTGATTACTGTAGCCTTGTAGTAGGTTTTGATGTCTGGTAGCGTGATCCCCCCGACTTTGTTTTTATTTCTCAGAATTGCCGAGGCTATTCTGGGTCTTTTATGATTCCATATAAATTTTAGGATTATATTTTCTATTTCTGTGAAAAATGCCCTTGGTAGTTTGATAGGAATTGCATTGAATCTATATATTGCTTTAGGCAGTATGGACATTTTTTTTTTTTTTGAGGGCAGTGTCACTGGCCCTCACATGTGGGATCGAACCGGGGCCGCTGGCTTCCTAAGCCAGCGTTTAACCACTGCGCCACTTGGCCAGCCCTGGACATTTTAACTATATTAATTCTTTCTATCCATGAGCATGGTAGGTGTTTCCATTTATTTGTATCTTCTTTGATTTCTTTCTTCAGTGTCTTATAATTTTCTGAGTACAGATCTTTCACTTCGTTGGTTAAATTTATTCCTAGGTATTTTATAGTTCTTGATGCAATTGTAAATGGGACAGTTTTCTTAATTTCTCTTTCCATTAGTTTATTATTGGTATATGCAAATGCCACTGATTTCTGAACATTGATTTTATATCCTGCTACTTTACTGAATTCGTCTATCAGTTCCAATAGTTTTTTGATGGAGTCTTTGGGGTTCTCTATATACAGTATCATGTCATCTGCATATAATGATAATTTTACTTCTTCCTTTCCAATTTGGATGCCTTTTATTTCTTTTTGTTGTCTGATTGCTGTGGCTAGAACTTCCAGCACTATGTTGAATAAAAGAGGAGAAAGTGGACAGCCTTGTCTTGTTCCTGATCTTAAGGGGAATGGTTTTAGCTTTTCCCCATTGAGTATGATATTAGCTGTAGGTTTATCATATATGGATTTTATTATGTTGAGATATGATCCCTGTATTCCCACTTTGCTAAGGGTTTTTAACATAAATGGCTGTTGGATTTTGTCAAATGCTTTTTCTGCATCTATCGAAATGACCATGTGATCTTTATCCTTCATTGTGTTGATGTGGTGTATCACATTAATTGATTTACAGATGTTGAACCAGCCTTGCGCACTAGGGATGAATCCCACTTGATCATGATGTATGATCTTCTTAATTTATTGCTGAATTCTGTTTGCTAATATTTTATTGAGAATTTTTGCATCTATATTCATCAGGGAGATTGGCCTGTAGTTTTCCTTTTTTGTGATGTCTTTGTCTGGTTTTGGAATCAGGGTGATAGTGGCTTCATAAAAAGAGTTTGGGAGCCTTCCCTCCTTCCGGGTATTTTGGAATAGTTTGAGAAGAATAGGTGATAGTTCTTTTTTGAATGTTTGATAAAATTCACTTGTGAAGCCGTCTGGTCCAGGGCTTTTGTTTTTTGGGAGCTTGTCAATTACTGATTCAATTTCCTTGGTAGTAATCAGGGTATTTAGATTTTCTGTTTCTTCTTGCGTTAGCTTTGGAAGGTTGTATGCTTCTAGAAAATTATCCATTTCTTCCAGATTGTCAAATTGTTGGCATATAGTTGCTCATAGTAATTTCTTAGAATTTTTTGTATTTCTGTGATGTCTGTAGTCATTTCCCCTCTTTGATTCCTGATTTTGCTAATTTGAGTTCTCTCTCTTTTTTTTTTGATGAGCCTGGCTAGAGGTTTGTCAATTTTGTTTATCTTCTCAAGAAACCAGCTCTTGGTTTCATTGATCTTTTGAATTGTTTTTCTGTTCTCTATATTGTTTATTTCTGCTCTGGTCTTTATTATCTCCTTTCTTGTACTCCCCTTGGGCCTCTTTTGTGAGCATTTTAAATTTTTATTTGTCTTTTTATTGTTGAGTTTTAATGTTCTGCATTAATTTGCATACCAGATTCACATCAGATATATTATTTGGAAATATTTTCTCTCATTTTTTTAAATTGTATTTTCACTTTCTTAATGGTGTCCTTGGATTCTCAGAAGTTTTTGAATTTGATGAACTTCAGTGATCTCTTCTCTTTTCTGCTGTTGCTCGTGTTTTTGTTACTTGAGCTCTAGGTGTCATATCTACAAAAACATTGCCTAAGCTTAGGTCACACAGATCTGCTCCTCATTTCTATTCCAAGGTTTTCACAGCTTTAGCTGTCACATTTAGTTCTTGCTGGTTCCCACACTGGCCCTGGCACACAAAGGGCAAGGAGAGACCAAAAATGAGGAAGGCCACTTCTGATCAGAGGGTGGCAGGTTTAATAAGCAATGGGTCTTATGTGCAAGGCTCCCTTTCAGCCACAGACGCGGGGATCTCTGCCAAATCTTAAAATTTATACAGAGTTTATATAAAGTTTATACAGAGGCCTTAGCAGTGTTCAGTCACATATACCATGTGGATGGTCTCAACAACATCTTTCTCTCTCAAGGCCATGCCCTGAAACAGGTCCCATTGGTGGGGAGGGCTGAACGTGCATTTCAGGGACAGGGGAGGGGGTGGGAGCCTTTGGCAGCTGGGGTTCCGCCTGCTAGTCCATCAGCCATTGTAGCTGTGTTTGGTTTGCTCTGGGCCACCAGTATCTACTTCATTCTTAAAAGAATAAATAAACACAAGGTTCATTCATTTTTGTCCTTGGGGCTATCCTATATTTTGATACTGGGAAGTGGGGTGCTGCTGTAACAAATACCTACATGTGTGGAAGCAGCTTTCGAATTAGGCTGTAGGTAGAAGCCGGAAAGCTTCTGAGAGTGTGATTTAAAAAATAAATCAATAAAAGGCTCAGACAGCAGGGCCGGCTGAGTGGCGCTGTGGTTAAGCGCTGGCTTGGGAAGCCAGCGGCCCCAGTTCAGTCCCATATATGAGGGCCAGTGACGCTGTCCTCAAAAAAAATAAAATAAAATAAAAGGCTCGGATTGCCGTAAGAAGACTGTCAGCGGACATATGAATATAAAGGTACCTGTGGTGACAGCTGAGAACAAAATGGAGAACAAACCCTTAGAAGCTAGAGGTAAAGCTAGTCTTGTTATAAAATGGCAGAGAAATTATCTATATTGTGTCTTAGTGTTTTATGGAAAGTAGACACATAAATGCCCTGGTGCACTGTTGGTGGGACTGCAAATTGGTGCAGCCATTATGAAAATCAGTTTGGAGGTATCTCAAAAAACTGGAAACGGAACTGCCGTATGACCTAGCAATTCCACTCCTGGGTATCTACCCAGAGGAATCCAAGACGCTAATTCAAAAATATATATGCACCCCTATGTTTATTGCAGCACTATTTACAATAGCCAGGACTTGGAAACAACCGAAATGCCCATCGGTAGATGACTGGATTAAGAAACTGTGGTACATTTATACAATGGAGTATTACTCTGCTATAAAGAAGAATGACGTCCGTACCATTTGCAACGATATGGATGGACCTAGAGACTATTATGTTAAGTGAAATAGGTCAGTCAGAGAAAGACAAATACCATATGATCTCACTTATATGTGGAATCTGAAAAACTGAATGAATAAGCAAAGGAAACAGAAACAGTCTCATAGATATAGCGGAAAAACAGGGTTGCTAGTTGGGAGGGGTGTGGGGATGAGGGAGAAAGGGAAGGGATTAGACAGCATAAATAGGTAACTACAGTATTGTCACAGGGATATGAAAGACTGTTTGGGGAATATAATAATGTGGTAAAAATTTTGTGGGGTGTCAGATGGTCCCATGTTTTGTTAGGGAGACCACTTCATGGATGGAGTAGAGGCTTGATCACTGCACTGTATACCTGAAATTGATGTTGTATAATATTGTATGACAACTGTAATTGAATATATAGATAGTCACGGGATGTGGATTATACGGTGGAAAGGAGTCAAAGGAATTGTAATAGATATGTATGATTTGGGGGGAGGAGTGGGGTGGCGAACTGGGGTAGAGGGGTATCACTTTGAGGGGTAAAAAGTATAGCTATTGCACTGTGTTGTACACCTGAAGCTAATTAAAATTAAATTAAAAAAAAAAGATGCAATTGGAAGAATGCAAAGTTAGCTCAGGATGAAAAGGTGATTGTGTCACCAGAGGCTCAAGGGGATGGCCAAGAGAGGACTCAACCTGGAGCAGCGGTGACTGGGTTCTTGTCTCCATGCAAGAAATAATTCAAGGGCAAGGCAGATGCCCTTGAAAGTGAAAGTGATTTTTTAAAAATCAAAGTACACACTTAAGAGAAAAATGTGGGTGAACTCAGAGAATAAATCATGCTGAGGAAGTCACGATCAGGTGATTTTTTTTTCTCCCAGGGTGGGAATAGGTGATGTCCCATTGACATGGTTCATTCATTTCCTCCCCCTAGACAAGACCCTCCTTTTCTGGCATTTTTTTCCTTCTTTGGTTCCTCAGTAACTGTCATGCCAGATGCAGGATGGAAGTCATAGTAACTACAATTAGCTAAAGGTCAAGGCCCTTTCATAGGAATCAGCCAGGCTGGAAGAAACAGGTTCTTGTTTTTCTCCAGCTGCAGGTGCTGGACGCAGTCACTTGTTACTTGTGTAACCAATGAGGCACCTCACTTGTTCCCTGGAGGGGATTGTCAATTTCCTAGGCTAGCTGTCCTGTCTGAATTATAATGATATATCTTGGTTAAGGTTATACAACTGAGGTTTAAAGTAGTGATATGATATTTCCAGTGGCTGTGTATTTCTAATTGTACCTGTAGATCATTAAGCCACCCAAACATTATGAATAAATTTAATTCTAATTTCATTTTCATTACTCAGGAATAGCAAAGGACCATATCCTCAGCAAAGGGGGAATATTTCCTTTCACTTAACCGCCTCCCTAGGATTCCACTTTTAACCATTCTTCCTTCTCTTCCACGTGGTAATCTGTCTTTGAACTTCTGTTTTCTGCTACATACACAGATACTTATGTACATATCAATCTTTCCTTTAGAGTTAATATACATAGTTTCTGAGGTAGCAGTCTGGGCTTTCTGAAGAGCTGTCCAATAACTGGTTTAACTTACTCTGCCTTTTACCACTAAGCTAAATCACCTACCAACTTCACTAACAATGAACCTAGAATTTCACTGGTTCAGTTCAATGTTAGATTTTTTTCATCCAGCCCAAGCATTGTAAAATGCCTCAACACTTACACATCCTTCTCAAATTCTTCTTTATACTCCTGCCGTTTGGTCATTTTGGCTCCCTAAAATATTCTTCTGCCATTTATGCACACACGTATAATTAGCATACTTTATCCCATATCCAATTGAACTGTATAAATATTGAATTTTTCTTCATATCAGTGAATGATTTCTCTGAGTTCCTCGTTTGAGATATATGATCCAGGACTACAAAGATTAGATACAGAGGTTGTCACAAATCATGATTCCCATACATCATACTTTATCTCACT
The DNA here is from genome assembly GCA_033961575.1 of Aselliscus stoliczkanus. Lineage (NCBI taxonomy): Eukaryota > Metazoa > Chordata > Mammalia > Chiroptera > Hipposideridae > Aselliscus > Aselliscus stoliczkanus. The sequence continues at coordinate 7,944,570 of CM066735.1, read as the reverse complement.
ATATACACCAAAATCACAGTTTGAAAGACTTCAAGAATTAAAATAAAAGGTTATAAAGAAATATATTTGGAGAGATAAACCCTTACTAGTTGAGCAGAATACAGAAGCCTCTAGAGACACCTGTTTAATTTGTCCTGAAATAGCTGTGGCTTCTCCTTGCAAAGTGGAAAGGACTCTGTTGGTATATAAGAGAAACCATGGAGACTTCTTTTCATGAGGTGTTCAGGAGCAGCATGGTGGGGTCTGCAGAAATACCTAAAATAGGGCAAGTTCTTCCATGTGCCAGTTCTTCTCTAGTGAAGTTACTATTGTTTTGAGAAGATGGTGATGTGAAGGGTTGGGGACTATGCTGGAAAGCAGAGAGACATCTTTAGTGTTTGTTTTCCATAGAGCCAGACTCCTAATGGAGGTTGAGGCCTTTCTGGTGGACAGATTCTAATATGCTCCCAATATCTCCTGCCTTCTGTAAACATGCTCTTCTATATACCCATTTCCATGTAGGCTGCACCTTGTGACTATATGCAAAGAATAAAATATTGAAAAATATTGAGATGTCCAACATTAACGTGCAAATAGACTTAGGCTTTTAACTACCAGTTCTCTTCTACTCTCTCCCAAGCTCACTCTGATGGAAAATAGCCATGTTGTTAGCTGTCCAGTAGAAAAGCTCCCATGGCAAGAAACTGAGGGATGCCTATGGCCAACTGCCCATGAGGAAGGAACTGAATCCTACCAAATCCACATGAGTGAGCAACTGAGCTTGAAATTGGGTCCTCTTCCAGTCAAGACTTGAGTCAAGGCTGCAGCCCTACATTTCGAATACAAACATCTGTGAAACCCCCTATCGAGCTTAAGAAAATTGTCAATTTATTATGTCCAAATAGATGCTTGCCTAATACATAAATTCTACAGAATAATTAGAGCTTTGGCTCTCATCTAAAATAGCAAAAAATAACCACTGCACCATACACATCTGAAGCTAATATAAACTAATATTGAATGTCAACTATAATTGTGTGTATATATATATATATATATATATATATATATATATATATATATACAGGATATAAAGTATAGCATAGGGAATATAGTCAATGGTATTGTAGCAGCTATGCATGATGTCAGAAGGGTAGTAAACTTGAAGGGGTTATTACTTTGTGAGGGATGTCTAATCATTATGTTGTTTTGTACACTGGAAACTAATAAAATTAAAAAAAACAACAGCAAACAACATACATTTCTAATACATAAAATCCAAGACCTCAACTAGGCCAAAAAAATATTAAAAAGGAAGTTTTCCTTAGAGACATAAATCTAAAATGAGAAAATAGAAGTTATATCATATTCTTGGTATACAAAACATAATTATCCTTACATAGAATGACTAATTCAATGAATTTGAAGACATACAAGTCATACATTGCTTTTTATTTTAAAATGATTTTTATTAAAAATATAGCTAACATACAATATTGTATTACTTTCAGGTGTACACCATAGTTATTCAGCATTTATATACCTAAAGAAGTGATCACCATGAGAAGTCCAGCAACCATCTGACATTGTACCATGTTATCACAATACTATTGACTATATTCTCTATGCTGTACAATACATCCCCATGACTTATTTGTTTTATACCTGGAAATTTAAACCTCTTATTCCCCTTCACCTCTCTGCTCCTTTTTTGTTTCAATTACAGTTTATATTCAATATTATTTTATATTAATTTCAGGTATACAGCATAGTGGTTAGATATGTATATAATTTTTTTTTTTTTGAGGGCAGTGTCACTGGCCTTCATATGTGGTACCCGAACCGGAGCTGCTGGCTTCCCAAGCCAGCGCTTAACCACCACGCCACTCGGCCGGCCCAGATATGTATATAATTTAAGAAGTGACCCCCCTTAACTAGTCTAGTACCCACTTAGAACTATAAACAGTTATTACCATTTTATTGACTATATTATCTATGCTTTACTTTACATGCCATAACTGTTTGTAACTACCAACTTGTGCTTCTTGATCCCTTTACCTTTTTCACCCTCCCCCAACTCCCTCCCATCTATCTCACTAATCAATCTAATGTACCCATCTGACCCCATACATAGTTATTACAATATTGTTGACTGTATTTCTTATCCTAGACCATACATCCCCATGACTACTTTGTAACAACCAATTTATACATCTTAATTCCCTCCTCTTTTTCACCCATCTCCCTAACACCCCTCTTATCTGGCAACTATCAAAATGTTCTCTATATCTATGAGTTTGTTTCTGTTTTGTTTGTTTGTTTTGTTCTTTAAATTCCACATATAAGTGAAATCACACTGTATCGGCTTTCTCTGTCTGATATACTCCACTCAGCACAATACACTCCAGGTCCACCCATGCTGCCAAAGATGGCAAGAACCCATTCCCTTCCATGGCTGCACAATATTCCATTATACATATGTACCACCTACTCTTTATCTATTCATCCATCAGTGAACACCCAGGCTGCCTCCACATCTTGACAATTGTAAGCAATGCTGCAATGAACATATGAATTCACACATCCCCTTGAAGTAGCATTTTGGCTTTCTTTGGATAAATACCCAGAAGTGATGTTTTTGGGTCCTTCTTTGTCTCTTGTTATGGCTTTTGTTTTAAAGTCTATTTTGTCTGGTATAAGTATTGCTACTTCAGCATTTTTTTTGTTTCCATTTCCATGAATATTTTTTTCCATCCCTTTAACTTCAGCCTGAGTGTGTCTTTCAATCTGAAGTGAGTCTCTTGTAGGCAGCATATACAAGGATCTTGTTTTCCTTTCCACTCAGCGACCTATTCTTCGTTTTTTTTTTTTATTATGAAATAAATATTTCTTTAAAAAAATTAGTTTCAGGTATACAACACAGTGCAATAGTTATACTTTTTGCCCCTCAAAGTGACAACCTCCCTCCCCCAATTCGCCACCCCACTCCTCCCCCCATATCATACATGTCTATTACAATTCCTTTGACTCCTTTCCACAGTATACTCCACGTTCCGTGACTATCTATATATTCAATTACAGTTGGCATACAATATTATACAACATCAGCTTCAGGTGTACAGTGCAGTGATCAAGCCTCTACTCCATCCATGAAGTGGTCTCCCTAACAAGACATGTGACCATCTGACAACCCACAAAATATTTACAACATTATTATATTCCGCAAACTGTCTTTCATATCCCTGTGGCAATATTGTAGTTGCTTATTTATGTGGCTAATCCCTTCCCCTTGTCCTTCATCCCCACCCCCCTCCCAACTAGCAACCATCAGTTTTTCCTCTATATCTATCAGGCTGTTTCTGTTTACTTTGCTCGTTCATTCAGTTTTTCAGATTTCACATATAAGTGAGATCATATGGTATTTGTCTTTCTCCGACTGACTTATTTCACTTTACATAATTGTCTCTAGGTCCATCGATATCATTGCAAATGGTATGATTTCTTTCTTCTTTATAGTGGGGTAATACTTCATTGTATAAATGTACCACAGTTTCTTTTTTTTTTTTATTAGTTTCAGGGGTACAACACAATGCAATAGTTATACTCTTTACCCCCCAAAGTGAAAACGCCCCTCCCCCAGTTCGCCACCCCACTTCCCCCCAATACATACATATCCATCACAACTCTCCTGACTCCCCTCCACAGTATACTCCACATCCCGTGACCATCCACATATTCAATTGCAGTTGGCATACAATACTATACAACATCAGCTTCAGGTGTACAGTGCAGTGATCAAGCCTCTACTCCATCCATGAAGTGGTCTCCCTAACAAGACATGTGACTATCTGACACACCACAAAATATTTACAACGTTATTATATTCCCCGAACTGTGTTTCATATCCCTGTGTCAATATTGTAGTTGTCTATTTATACTGTTTAATCCCTTCCCCTTCCCCCCCATCCCCACCCCCTTCCCAACTAGCAACCCTCAGTTTTTCCACTACATCTACGAGTCTGTTTACTTTGATCGTTCACTCAGCTCTTCAGACTCCACACACAAGTGAGATCACATGGTACCTGTCCTTCTCCGACTGACTTATTTCTCGCAACATAATAGTCTCTTCACAACATTATCAATTACATTCCCAGAACTGCCCCCATATCCCAGTGGCAACATTGTAGTCCCACATACACCGTCCAAAACCTTCCCCCTCTCCCTCTTCCCCACTCCCTCCCAGCCAGCAACCATCAGTTTTTCCTTTATATATTCTTGATATGACTTCAGTCTTCTTAAATTGTCTCTCTGGGTTAGCTTGTTTACCCCTTTCTTTTGTTTAAAAGAGCCCTTTTAACATTTCTTGCAATGCTGGCTTGGTGGTAATGAATTCCTTAAGCTTATTCTTTTCTGAGAAGCTCTTTATTTCTCCTTCAATTTTAAGTGATAGCCGTGCTGGGTAGAGCAATCTTGGTTGTAGGCCTTTATTTTGTGTCACTTTGAGTATGTCCGGCCACTCCCTTCTGGCCTGCAGAGTTTCTGTAGACAAGTCAGCTGTTAGTCTAACAGGAGTTCCTTTGTATATAACCTGCTGTCTTTCTCTTGCAGCCTCTAGGATTCTGTCTCTGTCTTTAACCTTTGCCATTTTCACTATGATGTGTCTTGGTGTGGACCTGTTTGGGTTCAGCTTGTTTGGAACCCTCTGCACTTCCTGGGCATGTATGTTGATTTCCTTCACCAGGGTAGGGAAGTTTTCAGTCATTATTTTTTCAAATACATTTTCGACCCCTTGCTTCTCTTCTCCTTCTAGTATCCCTATGATTCGAGGGTGGTTGCACTTCACCTTGTCCCATAGGGCTCTTAAACTATTTTTATTGTTTTTTATTCTTTGGTCTTTTTGCTGTGCCAACTGGGTGAGTTCTGTTATTTTATCTTCCAAATTGCTGATCCGCTCCTCTGTTTCATCTACTCTACTGGTGATTCCTTCGAGTGTGTTCTTCATTTCAGTTATTGTATTCTTTAGTTCTAACAGGATGTTTTTTATGGTTTCCCTACCCTTCTTTATGTCCTCGCTAAGTTCCTTAAACATTCTTATCATCAGTGTTCTAAACTGTGTCTTTGAAAGGTTGGATCCCTTTGTTTCATTTGGTTCCATCTCTGGAGGTTTCTTCTGATCTTTTACTTGTGACATGTTTCTTTGTTTCCATTCTGGCCGTCGCTCTGGGATTGCTTTGATGTATTAGCTAGATCACCAGGAGAGCCCTGGCTGGATCACGCAGGCACACAGCTCACAGCCCAACACTCCCAGGAAAATTCCCAGTCTCAGCCTGTCCCAATCAGCCGCTCGCAGACCAGGCCAAGCAGCCCGACAACCAATCACCAGCCTAGCAACTCTGCAAGCGGAGTGCGGAGAGCAGAGACCCCAGGCGGCTTGTGCGCTCCCGCGTTTCAGTGAGCAGCCTGTTGGAGCTGGATCACTCCCACTAGGCGTTTCCCTGGCAACTCTGCAAGCGGAGTACGGAGAGCAGAGACCTGAGGCGGCTCGCGCACTCCCGGGTCTCAGTGAGCAGCTGTTGGAGCCGGAGGGAACCCGCCCTGCGTTTCCCTGGCAATGCAGTATAAGCTGGGTGGAGGGTGGGGATCCAAGGTCGCAGGTGCACGCGCACGCACACACGCACTTCTGCGCCAATTCCACCAGACCAATGAGGTCTCGGACCTGATCCTTCGTGGGAGGGCTCAAGCCCGACAAAATGGCGTCCTCCCTACACCACTCGCGTGCAAGCTCCGCACCATGGGAACAATAGTCTAGAAACCTCCAGCCTTTGCACCGAAGGTGCTCAGTTCAGTCCATCCCCGCAGGCTGCCGGCTCACACAGCCACTCCCTCCACCAGGAACCAGGTAAGTGCTCACCGGCTAGCAAGCCCAGGCGCCGGCCGCACTGATTCTCCAGCCGCTCTTAGCCTCACCGAGCTGAGCAAAGAGAGTCCTTACTAATTTACTGCCATCTATCTTAGAACTTCTCTTCCCGGCAAAGCAGCTGTGGCTGGTGAGCTTGGGGTGCGTCCGGAGGGTCTCTCCCCCAACCGGAGAAGCCTCTCCACAGCTCGTACCTCCCTCACGGTGTTTGCCCTCTCTCGTCTCCACCCATCCTACCAGACCCGATGCGGCTTCCTCTTTAAGTTTTTCGTTTAGTGGTTCTGTTCCTCCAGTGTTCCGGGGACCTCCAGGGTTGAATGCTGTATAATTTGCTTGTAATTTTGGTGTGATCCTGGGAGGCAGTTAGCACAGCGTCTGTCTATTGCGCCATTTTAGAGGAAGTCCCTGTACCACAGTTTCTAAATCCAGTCATCTACCTATGGGCATTTCAGTTGTTTCCAAGTCTTGGCTATTGTAAATAGTGCTACAATAAAATATCAGTAAAAATATCAATAAAATAAAATATCAGTAAAAATATTACTCAGGGTAATGTCTGCAAATTTACTCCCTATGTTTTCTTCTAGGAGTTTTATGGCTTCAGGTCTTACATTTAAGTCTTTAATCCATTTTGAGTTTGTTCTCATATATGGTGTAAGTAGGTGGTCCATTTTCATTTTTTTTTGCATGTGTCACTCCAATTTTCCCAGCACCATTTATTAAATAGACTATCTTTACTCCAGTGTAAATTCTTGCTTCCATTGTAATAGATTAAATGACCGTATATGGATGGGTTTATTCCTGGGCTCTCTATTCTGTTCCATTGGTCTATGTGTCTGTTTTTATGCCAATACCATACTGTTTTGATTACTGTAGCCTTGTAATATGTTTCGATATCAGGTAGCGTGATGCCTCCCACTTTGTTCTTATTTCTCAAGATTGCCATGGCTATTCCGGGTCTCTTATGGTTCCATATAAATTATAGGATTATATGTTCTATTTCTGAGCAAAATGTCTTTGGTAGTTTGATTGGAATTGCATTGAATCTATATATTGCTTTAGGTAGTATTGACATTTTAACTATATTAATTCTTCCTATCCATGAACATGGTGTGTATTTCCATTTATTTGTATCTTTGATTTCTCTCTTCTGTGTCTCATAATTTTGTGAGTACAGGTCTTTTACTTCTTTAGTTAAATTGATTCCTAGATATTTTATTGTTTTTGAAGCAATTGTAAAAGGGATTGATTTTCTAATTTCTTCTTCTGATAGTTTATTATTGGGTATAGAAATGCAACTGATTTCTGAATATTAATTTTGTATCCTGCTACCTTACCAAATTCGTTTATCAGTTCTAGCAGTTTTTTGGTGGAGTCTTTGGGATTCTCTCTATATAGTATCATGTCATCTGCATATAGTGACAATTTTACTTCGTCCTTTCCAATTTGGATGCCTTTTATTTCATTTTCTTGTCTGATTACTGTGGCTAGAACTTCCAAAACTATGTTAAATTAGAAGTGGTGAAAGTGGGCAGCCTTGTCTTGTTCCTGATCCTAAGGGGAAAGCTTTTAGCCTTTCCCCATTGCGTACTATGTTTGCTGTGGGCTTATCATATATGGCCTTTATTATGTTGAGATATGATCCCACTATTCCCACTTTGCTAAAAGTTTTTATCATAAATGGCTGCTGGATTTTGTCAAATGTTTTTTCTGCATCTATTGATATGATCATATGATTTTTATTTTTCATGTTGTTAATGTGATGTATTACATTAATTGATTTGTGGATGTTGAATCAACCTTGTATACCAGGAATGAATCCCACTTGATCGTGGTGTATGATCTTTTTAATGTGATGCTGAATTTGGTTTGCTAGTATTTTGTTGAGAATTTTTGCATCTATGTTCATTAAGGATATCGGCCTGTAATTTTCCTTTTTTGTAATATCTTTGTCTGATTTTGGAATCAGGGAGACCCTATGTCTTTTGATTGGAGCATTTAATCTGTTTACATTTAAAATAATTGTTGAAAGATATGTAGTCATTGCCATTTTTCTCCTTCATCTCCCCACTACGTCCGAGCTATTGGTCTCAGTCTAGTTGTGGAGGATGCCACTCACTGGCCCATGTTGGTATTATGATCATTTTCTCTACCCTGCTGAGGCAGTCAGTTGCTGGCTATCGGCTGGCCGCTCATGGCAGCCCATGGCAGCTCACAGCAGCTCTCACAGCCAGCTGGCCACTCGCCTTGGCTGCAAGCCACTCACACAAACTACCAACCACTCACGATTCCTACCAGATGCTCATGGAGGCTCACAGTAGCTCACGGCAGCCCACCGCAGTTCACGGCAGCACATGCAGCTTACACTGTCTATCCGGCCCACTCACAGCAGCCCAGCTCCAGGTTGAGCTGTTGTTCACAATCTTAGCTGTAGAGGGCGCAGCTTACTGGCCCATGTAAGAATCAAACCAACAGCCCTGTTGTTCAGAACTCACACTCTTACCAACTGAGCTCTCCGGCGGCCCCGAGTCATTGCCATTTTATTATTCATATCTTTGATCTTTTTTTCCTCGTCTTCCTAAAAAAGTCCGGCTAACATTTTTTGTAATACTCGTTCAATGGTGATGAACTCTTTTAGCTTTTTCTTGTCTGGAAAGCTATTTGTCCTTCCATTTTAAATGATGGATTTTCTGGATATAGTAACCTAGCTGTAGGTCCTTGCTTTTCATCACTTTGAATATTTCTTTCCAGTCCCTCTAGCCTGTAAAGTTTCTGTTGAGAAATTAGCTGATACTTTTCTAGGAGCTCCCTTGTAGGTAGCTAACTGCTTTTCTCTTACTGCCTTTAAAATTCATACTTTATCTTTAACACTGTCATTTTAGTCATGATGTAATTTTGAGAGAGTCTTTTTGGATACATCTTGTTTGGGATTCTCTGCACTTCCTTGGCTTGAATATCCATTTCCTTTGCCAGGTTAGGGAAGTTTTCACTATTATATCTTCAAATAGATTATCAATCTTTTGCTGTCTCTCTGGTATCCCCATGATGCAAATGTTGGTATGCTTGATCTTGTTCCAGAGGCTCCTGTCCTCATATTTTTGGATTCTTTTTTTTTCTTTTTCCTGTTCTATGTAAATTGATTCTTTCATTGCTGATTCCTCCAATGTATTTTTTTGTATTATTTTTATTATTATTAATAGTTACAGATGTACAAAACTTTGTAATAGTTATCTTTTTCACCCCTTACAAAATGACTACCCCCTACCCCCCACCCCCGATATCACACATATCTATTACAATTCCATTGACTCCATCCGATGCCACACTATATTCCACATTCCATGACTATATATGTGTTAAGTTATAGTCAATATCTAATATTAATCAGTGGCAGCTTCAGATGTACAGTGCAGTAGTCAGGCCACTACACCATTAATGAAGTGGTCTCCCTGACAAGCCATGAGTCCATCTGGTCCCCTAAAAAAATATTTACAACATTATTGATTATATTCCCTAAACTGTCTCTTCTGCCTCTGCGGTAGTATTGCATTACCAGTTTATGTTGCCTCGACCCTTCCCCTTCTCCCTCATCCCCACCCCTGTTCCATCTAGCCCTCATCAATTTTTCCTTTGTGTCTCTAAGACTATTTCTGTTTATTTTGCTCCTTTATTCAGTTCTTTAGATTCCACATATAAGTGAGATCATATGGTATTTGTCTTTCTCTGACTGACTTATTTCACTTAGCATAATGTTCTCTACGTTCCGTCCATATTGTTGCAAATGGTACAATTTCTTTCTTCTTTATAGCTGCATAATACTCCATTGTGTAAATGTACAACAGGTTCTTAATCCAGTCATCTACTGATGGACATTTTAAATGTTTCCAAGTCTTGACTATTGTAAATAGCATTGCAATGAACATAGGGGTGCATATATTTTTTGAAATTAGTGTCTTGGGTTTTTCAGGATAAATGCCTAGGAGTAGAATTGCTGGGTCAAAAGGTACTTTATATCTCCATACTAACATCCATAGTGGCTGCACCAATCTACAATCCCACCAACAATGCAGCAGGGTCCCCTTTTCCCCACAGCCCTGCCAGCACTAGTTGTTTGTTGACTTATTGATGATAGCCATTCTGACTGGAGTGAGGTGGTATCACATTGTGGTTTTTATTTGCATTTCCCTAATGACCAGTGAGGTTGAACATTTTTTCATATGCCTGTTGGCCATCTGTATGTCCTCTTTAGAGAAATGTCTCTTCATATCCTCTGCCCATTTTTCAACTGGCTTGTTTGATTTTTTGGTGTTGGGTTGCATGAGTGTTTTATAAATTTTGGATATTAACCTCTTATCAGATATATCATTGACAAATATATTCTCCCATTCAGTAGGCTTCCTTTTTGCTTTATTGATGGTTTCCTTTGTTGTGAAAAAACTTAAGTTTAATATAATCCCATTATGTTCATTTTTTCTTTTATTTCCCTTGCCCTTCAGGATGTATCAGTAAAAATATTGCTCAGGGTAATGTCTGCAAATTTACTCCCTATATTTTCTTCTAGGAGTTTTATGGTTTCAGGTCTTACATTTAAGTCTTTAATCCATTTTGAATTCGTTCTTGTATATGCCATAAGGAGGTGATCCAGTTTCACTTTTTTGCATGTGTCAGTCCAGTTTTCCTAGCACCGTTTATTAAATAGACTATCTTTACTCCAATGTAAATTATTGCTTCTCTTGTCATAGATTAACTGTCTATATATGCCAGGATTTATTTCTGGGATGTCTGTTCTGTTCCACTGATCTATGTGCCTGTTTTTATGCCAATACCATACTGTTTTGATTACTGTAGCCTTGTAGTATGTTTTGATGTCTGGTAGCATGATTCCCCCCGACTTTGTTCTTATTTCTCAGGATTACTGAGGCTATTCGGGGTCTTTTATGATTCCATATAAATTTTAGGATTATATTTTCTATTTCTGTGAAAAATGCCCTTGGTAGATTGATAGGAATTGCATTGAATCTATATATTGCTTTAAGCAGTACGGACATTTTAACTATATTAATTTTTCCTATCCATGAGCATGGTAGGTGTTTCCATTTATTTGTATCTTCTTTGATTTCTTTCTTCAGTGTCTTATAATTTTCTGAGTACAGATCTTTTCCTTCTTAGGTTAAATTTATTCCTAGGTATTTTATAGTTCTTGAAGCAATTGTAAATGGGACAGTTTTCTTAATTTCTCCTTCTGTTAGTTTATTATTGGTATATGCAAATGCCACTGATTTCTGAACATGGATTTTGTATCCTGCTCCCTTACTGAATTCGTCTATCAGTTCCAATAGTTTTTGATGGACTTTGGGGTTCTCTATATACAGTATCATGTCATCTGCATATAATGACAATTTTACTTCTTCCTTTCCAATTTGGATGCCTTTTATTTCTTTTTCTTGTCTGATTGCTGTGGCTAAAACTTCCAGTACTATGTTGAATAAAAGAGGAGAAAGTGGACAGCCTTGTCTTGTTCCTGATCTTAAGGGGAATGGTTTTAGCTTTTCCCCATTGAGTATGATATTAGCTGTAGGTTTATCATATATGGCCTTTATTATGTTGAGATATGACCCCTGTATTCCCACTTTGCTAAGGGTTTTTAATATAAATGGCTGTTGTATTTTGTCAAATGCTTTTTCTGCATCTATTGATATAACCATATGATTTTTATTCTTCATTTTGTTGATGTGGTGTATTACATTAATTGATTTACAGATGTTGAACCCTTGCATACAAGGGATGAAACCCACTTGATCATGTTGTATGATCTTCTTAATATATTGCTGAATTCTGTTTGTTAATATTTTATTGAGAATTTTTACATCTATGTTCATCAGGGTTATTAGCCTGTAGTTTTCCTTTTTTGTGCTGTCTTTATCTGGTTTTGGAATCAGGGTGATAGTGGCTTCATAAAAAGAACTTGGGATCCTTCCATCCTTCTGAATTTTTTGGAATAGTTTGAGAAGAATCGGTGATAGTTCTTTTTTTAATGTTTGATAAAATTCACTTGTGAAGCTGTCTGGTCCAGGGCCTTTGTTTGTTGGGAGCTTGTCAATTACTGATTCAATTTCCTTGGTAGTAATCAGGCTATTTAGATTTTCCGTTTCTTCTCAAGTTAGCTTCGGAAGGTTGTATGCTTCTAGAAAATTATCCTTTTCTTCCAGATTGTCAAATTTGTTGGCATATAGTTGCTCATAGTAAGTTCGCACAATTTTTTGTATTTCTGTGATGTCTGTAGTCATTTCCCCTCTTTCTTTACTGATATTACTAATTTGAGTCCTCTCTTTTTTTTTTTTTTTTTTGATGAGCCTGGCTAGAGGTTTGTCAATTTTGTTTATCTTCTCAAATAACCAGCTCTTGGTTTCATTAATCTTTTGTATTGTTTTTCTGTTCTCTAAATCATTCATTTCCACTCTGGTCTTTATTATCTCCATTCTTGTATTCCCCTTGGGCTTCTTTTGCTTTTCTTTTCCAGTTCCCTGAGGTGTAAGGATAACCTGTTGATTTGAGAATTTTCTTCCTTCTTTAGGTAGGCCTGCATTGCTATAAACTTCCCTGTTAGGACTGCTTTCATTGCATCCCAGATACATTGGGTCGTGGTGTTTTCATTTTCGTTTGTCTCGAGGTATCTTTTGATTTCCTCCTTGATCTCATTTGTGACCCATTTGCTATTTAGTAGCATGTTAGTTAGCCTCCAATTATTTGATAGCTTTCTGGGGTTCTTCTTACAACTGATTTCTAGTTTCATAGCATTGTGGTCAGAGAAGACACTTGAAATGATTTCAGTCTTCTTAAATTTATTCAGACTTGTTTTGTGGCCTAACATGTGGTCTATCTTAGAAAATGTTCCATATGCACTTGAGAAGAATTCTGTAGCTTTGGGGTGAAATGCTCTGAAAATGTCTGTTAAATCCAGCTAGTCTAATGTGTCATTGAAGGTCACTGTTTCCGCATTGATTTTCTGTCTGGAGGATCTGTCCATTGGTGACAGCGGGGTGGTGAAGTCCCCTATTATGATAGTGTTACTGTTGATCTCTGTCTTTATGTCTGTCAATATCTGTTTTATATATTTAGGAGATCCTATGTTAGGTGCATAGATGTTTACTAGGGTTTGTCCACTTGTTGGATCTATTCCTTTATTATTATGAAGTGTCCTTCATTGTCCTTTATTAAATTATTATATTCTTCAATTTAAAGTCCATTTTATCTGATATAAGTATTGCTACTCCAGCTTTTTTCTCAGTTCCATTTGCATGAAATACTTTACTCCATCCCTTACTTTCAGCCTGTATGTTTCTTTTGTTCTGAGGTGTGTCTCTTGTATACAGCATATGCTGGGGTCTTGCTTTCTCATCCATTCAGCCACCCTATGTCCTTTGATTGGTTCATTTAATCCATTTACATATAACGTGATTATTGATAGGTACGTAGTTATTGCCATTTTGTTATTTAGTCTTCCTTAGTTAGGAAGTCTTCCTTAGTTAGGTTGTTTTTCTCTTCTGCTTAAAGAAGCCCTTCTAACATTTCCTGCAAAGCTAGCTTGGTGGTAATGAATTCCCTTAACTTGTTCTTTTCTGGGAAGCTCTTTACCTCTTCAATTTTAAATGATAACCTTGCTGGATACAGCAATCTGGGTTGTAGGCCTTTATTTTTCATCACTTTGAAAACCTCCTGCCACTCCCTTCTGGCCTGCAAAGTTTCTGTAGAAAAGTTGGCTGATAATCTTATGGGGGTACCCTTGTAAGTAACTTGCTGCCTTTCCCTTGCTGCTTTAAGGATTCTGTCTTTGTCCTTAACCCTTGCCATTTTCATTATAATGTGTGTTTGTGTGGGCCTGTTTGGGGTCATCCTGGTTGGAACTCTCTGCACTTTCTGGGCTTGTATTTCACTGTCCTTTGCCAGGTTAGGGAAGTTTTCAGACATTATTATTTCAAATATGTTCTCAATCCCTTGCTCCCTCTCTTCCCCTTCTGGTATTCCAATGATCCAAACAGTTATTGCGTTTGATGTTGTCTCCCAGCTCTCTTAAACTATTTTAAATGTTTTTCATTCTTTTTTCTTTTTGTTGTTCTGCTTGGGTGATCTCTGCTTTATTGTCTTCTAAGTCACTGATTTGATTTTCTGCTTCATCCAATCTGCTAGTAATTCCATCGTATTTGTTATTTAATTCAGTAATTGCATTCTTAAGTTCTAGCTGGTTGCTTTTCATGATTTCTCTATCCTTCTTTATATTTTCATTAATTTCCTTGAACATTCTAATAATCAGTGTTCTGAACTCTGTCTCCGATAGGTTGTTTACCTCTATTTCCTCTCGTTCCACTGATTCAGGAGGTTTCTTCTGTTCTTTATTTGGGTTGTATTTCTTTGTCTCCCCATTCTGGTTTGTTCTTTGTGCTTGCTTCGATATAACAGATAGATCCTCTAGGTTTCTCAGTCTTTTCTGGGTAAACTTATATGGTGTGTGTCCTTTATACTTGAATTACTCAATCTCCCTATTCTCTTGTACGTGTATATCTGGGTGTTCCCTGTGTTGTGTGTCTTCACCTGTTGAAGTTTAGCTTTGATTACTTTTGGCTTGTCAGTAGATGGGATTGACTCCCAGGCTGATGAGCTGTGAGGATCAGCAGTGTCCACAGTTTATGAGCTGCTGTGTGAGGATTGACCCCTCTGATGAGGCTTGGACCATTTGGACCTTGCACCTGTAGCGAGTTCCTTTTGGGTGTGACTCCTGTATGTCAAACCCAAAAATGCTCTGGTTTTATCTAAAATTGGCTGTGGGTATGATGAGTCTTGTGTCTCCAGTGCCGGTGTTGGCTAAGGTCCACCAAGCTCTCTTCAGGTTGTCCTCTGCTGTACAAAAATTCCTCTGCGTCTTGTGGGAACAAAGACAGCCACCTGACGCCTAGTGTGATCCTGGCACTGCAGGTTTGCTGTACATGAGTGTGGTTGTGACGTGTGATTGGAAGGTTTTACAAAGTCACTACTGTTTCTGCTTTCGCCTGTCCCAAGGCAGTTGTGCACCCTGCAGGCTCAATAAGTGTCTTTGGGCACCCTTTCCATTGACAGTCGTGGAGAATGAGAGAGTTCCTTGTTGCCAAAAGCCAGCTGCCAGGAATCTGTTAGTGCCTCCGCAGCTGAATGTGCCCTGTCTCCCAGGCCTTGCCTGAAAGGTGGAGGCGGGGTAGGTAGTCTCACTCTGCAGCCTCTTCTGGGGTGGAAATTCTCGACCTCTGCTGGGTAGGAATGCCTTCTGTAATCTGCCCCATTGCTCCATTCAGGGGTCGATTTAAGACTCTGGCTTGGCTGGGGCCAAGATTTTGAGGGAGGGTGGGGGTGGGTTTTTATTTCAGTAGTTGTTTTTTTTTTTTTTTTGCTTTCTGTCCAAGAGAGGATGAAAAATAAACAAAGAAGCAAGACAAACAAACAAACAAACAAAATAATACAACAACAACAAAAAAACACAATCCCAACACTGTTTTGAGTTAAGGCCTTTGCCTCATATGCTCCAGAGGAGTTCCTGCTGCTCTCCCAAAGAGACTGCTGGGGTTTAGGGGGCTGCGTGCACCCTACAGCGTCTCAGATCCCCTCTCCATCTCCTGGGGACCTACGTATGTCTCTGCCCGGCGCGCACCGCATCCCCCGCCCCCCCCGCCCCGCCACGGAGTATTCTTTCTTCCCCTGTCGCTCAGTTTCAGGCTTCTGCCTCAGAGCCCGTGTGTGCTGCAGTGTTCCTGCTGCTCTCCCAGAGGGACGCCGGGGTTTAGGAGACTGCACGCACCCTGCTTCGCCTCAGATCCCTGCTCTGTCTCTCCGGGACCTGCGTCTCTGCCCAGTGCATGCTGAGTCTTCCCCTGTGAGTATCCTTTTTTCCTCTGCTTGCCGGGTTTCAGGCTTCTGCCTTAGAGCCTGTGTGCCGAGGTGCTCTTGCTGTACTCCCTGGGACCCGGTGGACACAGAGACTGATCCCTGAACTGGGCAGGTGCAGGGATTGATCTTGCCTTGCTGCTGTTGCTGCCACGCTCTGTACCCTGCTTCCTGGGGACGCAGGGAGCCGTGGGTGCAGCTGTACATCTACCTTCTCTCCTCCCCCCCTCGCCCAGCCTGAGGCCTCTTCCTCAGGCTGCAGATCGTTGTGGTCTTGCTGTACTCTTGGTGGGCCGCGGGGTGCAGGGAGCGAGCAGTGAGAACACTCACCGATCTGCTCTCTGGAGCTCTGTGCCTCTGCAGCTGTGGGTGCGGGCTGCTCCTCACGCATCTCACTGCCTTCTTCCCCCACTCGCCTGGCCTGCCCACCTTCCAGCAATCGTTGTCTGAGACTCTTAGTTGCTCTGTGTGATTAGTAGTCGTCCTTTTAAAGAGTTACAGAAGTTCAAATTGTGGATATTTCCACGGGAGAACTCAGGGAGCTCTCCTCACAGCGGCCATCTTGCCTCCTCTCTCTAATGTATTCTCTGTTTCATTTATTGTATTCTTTATTTCTAACTTGTTGCTTATTATTTTTTCTATCTCCATTTTTATGTTTTCTATGTCTTCATTGAAATTCTTCCTGAGATCATTGAACATCCTTATAACCAGTATTTTGAACTCTGTCTGGTAGATTGCTTGTCTCTATTTTGTTTAGTTCTTTTTGGGAGCTTTGTTCTATTCTTTCATCTGGGATGTATTTCTTTTTTGACCTATGTTGGCTGCCTCCATATGTTTGTTTCTGTGTATTAGGTGAGCCTGATGTCGTAATAGAGTGGTCTTACATAGTCGGTGTCCTGTCAGGCCCAGTGATGCAATCTCTCTGGTCACCTAAGCTGGGTGCTCCAGACATGTCCCTTGTGTGAGTTGTATGTTCCCTCCTATTGTAGCTGATGCTTGGTTGCTGTTTTAACATCAATGAGAGGGATTGATTTGTTGTGAAGACGTGCCATGACTATAGTGGAGGAGCTCTTGTGCAAGGGCTGACGTTACAGAGCAGGATTCACTTTAGCAGGGCTCTGGTGCCTACCTAGTCTGTCCTTTGGGTGTTTCACTTGTGGAAGTGGTGGGGTGGTTCTCTGGTGTGATCTGAAGCTGGCCACCAAGTGTATTGGTTCTGGGACTTCTTGGGAGGGGCTCTGGTGCAGGCCAGGGTCAGTTGCAGCCTGTATTCTGCCTGTGGCCACTTGATATGAGCCAAAAACTATCTTCAGATGGTTTCCACTTGTGCTGGGCTTGGAGGAGCCTAAGAGAGGCTATACTGAGAACTAAGGCTGGTTGCCAAGCATTGAGCTTGGGGATGCTTAGCAAGAGTTACAGGCTATGCAAAGGCCAGATGCTGTTTGTTTGGGGTTTGTGAACTTTTGCGAGATTTTAGAACAGTTCAGAGAATGAGCCAAGAAAGGCCATTTGTATGAAAAAGTGGCTGGAAGTGGCTTGGGAGGGCCAGCAATTTGGGTGGGGTAGAGTCTCAGGGAATCGCCAGGGTGGACAAACAGTGTTAGCCAAATTGAAGGAGACTCAGATATAGCACCTCCTGCATCTGCATCCTGGGTTGGGGAGAGCTGAACAAAAAAACCCCAATGGTTTCTGCCAGCACTTCTGTCTGGGAAAAAGCTGCCACTCCAGCCCTTGCCCTGAAACCAGACAATTCAGTTCCTGCTGTATGTCCCTGGTAACTTTTGAGCTGCAGTCTCAGCTCTGGAGCTCAGTGAATGTGAGTCTATCAGCAAATAGGTCCATGTGTGAGTCCTTTAAGAGGAATGCCATAGAATCACAGTCCTTTGTCCCACTCAGCCACAAACTCTGCTGGTTTTCACAGCCAGAAGTTGTGAGAACTTCTCTTCCCATCACTGAAACCCTGGGTTGGGGAACATGGTGTAGGGTTGGGTCCCCCTTGCTCCTGTAGGGTAACACCTGCAGCCAAAATATCCCTCCTGACTTTTCATTGCAACACAGAGGTGTAGGACCAGCCCTTTCCACATCTCTGAACCTCCTACCAGTCTTCTTGTTGCTTCTTCTGAATATCCTTAGTTGTAGGACTTCTGTTCAGCTATGGTTCAGGAGATTCTCAATGAAAGCTTTTTGCAGTTTAGTTGTAATTTTAATGGGATCATGGGAGTAGGCAAGCACATTTACCTATCTGCCATCTTGACCAGAAATCCTAGTGATGACACATTTTTTTAAGCTCATTTTGGATATGCACTAGCAAACATATGGAGAAAAGTTTAACCTTACTAATAAACAAATAAATAATTTATTCATCAGTGTATTTTGTGTTGGACATATAATGTGGTATGATAAACTCTGAGATCCTGGATTTAAGCTCTGTGAGAGCAAACATTATTGTCGTTGTTTTCTTTTTTTCACCACTGTATTCCATACACATACAATAGCTTGGCATACCAAAAGTGTTCAATAAATATTTTTGAATGAAGAAATTTGATAACAACTAGCAATGGTTCTCAATAAAATACACAATTTCACATTTCGTATTCAAATGTTTCAAGTCATTACCTGATGTGGCTGGTATCAAACTGCAGGACTGGAAATCCAAGCTAAGGTGTAGTAGTGGATAATTTAAAGAGATGGATGAGGAGAGTAGAACTGAGAATAACAGAAGAGTCATATAAGAGGTTAAGACAACGTGCTTACAAGGCAATCCTAACCACAGTGACTTAGAGTAGTTGGGTGGAAAGCAAAATTCGATGAGATTAAGAGGCAGGATTTTTTTTTAGCCAACTGCTTCTACTACTGTCAGCTCAAAAACCTAGGAAGAACGTTTCCATTACTGAACATAGAGTGTTCTCCCAAGAACTTTTTGAAGAGCCTTCTTGATGTCCCTGTTCCGCAAGCTGTAGATGAAGGGATTCAGCATTGGGGTAACCACAGTGTACATCACTGAGGCAATCATGCCCCACCAGGAGGATGCATCAGAGCTGAGATACACACCAAGGCCTGTCATATAGAATAAAGAAACCACGGCCAGGTGAGATGCACAGGTAGAAAATGCTTTATATTTCCCATCAGCTGATGGGATTCTCAGGATTGAGGAGACAATTCGGATATAGGAGAAGAGAACCCCAGAGAAAGGAACAATGCCAAGAAGGCCAGTCACCATATATACCAGGATATAATTGACGAGTGTGTCTGAGCAGGCAAGTGTGAGGGCCTGAGCAAGTTCACAGTAAAAGTGTGAAATTACCCACTTGGTACAGAAAGTCAGCCGCAACATCAACAGACTCTGGATCAGGGAGTATGTCAAGCTGATGAACCAGGACATGAGAATAAGCAAGACACAGAGATGAAAGTTCATGATGACTGGGTAGTACAAGGGATGACAGATAGCCACAAACCGGTCATAGGCCATCACAGTGAGGAGACAAGTATCCATGCCTCCAAAAACCATGAAAAAATACATCTGGGTGATGCAGCCTGCATAGGAGATGGATTTGCTCTGTGACTGGATGTTCACCAGCATCTTGGGGATGGTGGTGGAGGTGAAACAGATGTCAGCAAAGGATAAATTGGAGAGGAAGAAATACATGGGAGTGTGGAGGTGGGGGTCAGAGCTGATGGCCAAAATGATGAAAAGGTTCCCGAGCACGGTGACCACAAACATGGACAGGAACAGCCCAAATAGGATGGGCTGATGCTCTGAGTCTTGGGAAAATCCCAGGAGTAAAAATTCTGAAATACTTGTTTCATTTCCTGGTTCCATGTTGTTGACATATCAGCTAGATGATTGAGGAAAGAAAAGAACATGAAATAGACACTGCACAGGCTCTAGGTTATTTTTACTTTTCCAATTTCTTGAAGTAAATGACTGTGTAAAAACAATTAATACTACAAAATTTAGGAATCCTCTATTTTGTTATTTGTTGCATTAACATTTCATAATGTTGATAAACCCCTATCCGTTTTCTCTGGCACAGTCATCCATTTGTTTTTTGTAATTTCTGGCTTAGAGTTTTCACTCTAAACAGTTAAGACAACTTTGGGTTTATAGATAAGATGGTTCATACTGGCTGTAACACAAATGTGGAACATAAGATCCGGTGAAGTTCAGTAACTTGATCTGGGTTATCTGTCTTGTTTGGATCTCAGAAAAGGGCCAAATAACCATGTCACACAGGTGAAAAAATTTGCAGGAGTATCTTAAACATATGGACAGAGTATTGGAGGATGAGTAGAATGTAGGTTTACTTCTCAAGGAAAAAAAATAAAGAAAGGAAAAGAAAATGTTTTCACCAAATAGTAAATCACATTTACAAATGCTTAATGCTCAGTGTTCCAGGGACCAGCAACATCTTGTAGGAAAAGGGCCAGACAGTCCCTGGACATTTGTCATCTGTGAAGTTAAGGGATTGGTTAAAGTGGATATCAAGGCTTAACCCATACAGAAAATAAGATACTACTACAAAGGTCACAACAGAATTTAGAATTATATCTTCTATGCTGTTCATTAAATACCAGGGGAAGAGAAAATCTATACCAGGATTTTTGACATGAGCCTGAAAGGATGAGATTCAGAGGTGGCACTCACATTAAGGTGATGCTTAATGATAAAAATGAACTGGAACTTTAAGCAAGCATAATCAGTCAGGAGGGTTTATAGGTGGCACTAAGCCTTATGGAAGATCTTGTACTCTCTGTAATCATGAGAACTCTACATGTGAGGACCTTATAGGAAGAGCTCTTTGTTTATAATAAAGCTCTATGACTTAACTTCCCCTTCCATTAACTTCCTTTTTCCCTTCTATAAATACCACTCCATCTTGGAATACAGGCCAGAGTGTGCACGTGGCTTGTCATGTGCTGGGTTGCAATACTTTCTTTTTCCCAAATAAATCCTTTTTGGTGGTGAAACACCTAGTTGATATTACCTTTCAGTCAACATTAGAATGGGGCTGGGGATATGGGGACATTCATTCACAGCCCACCTATCATCTTACTCTCTTCACTCCTGGTCCTGAGGGTCCTGTAACCAGGTCCAGAAGAATAGTCCCTAAGTCCAGAAACAAGGAATAGCATAAGACCATAAAATGATCTTCAGTATTCTGTTTTGCCTTGTTATAAGTATTTTTGTACACTTGCAATTCCATAATGCCCCCTAAGTACAAAGGAAAAAGGCCACCATTGGCTGTCATCACTGTCAGTCTTCTTAGGTATGAAAATCAAAGTGGGAGGGTGGTGGTGGGGTGGGAAAATGGATAAAAATGATCAAAAGGTACAAACTTTCAGTTACAAAATAAATAAGTCATCGGGATGTAATGTACAATATGGAGAGTGTATTTAATACTGTGCTGCATATTTGAAAGTTGCTAAGAGAGTAGATCTTAAAAGTCCTCATCAGGAGGAGAAAAATGCAATTATGTATGGTCAAAGATGTTAACTAGACTTACTGTGGTGATCATTTTGCAATATATACAAATATCAAATTGTAATGTTGCACACTTGAAAGTAATATAACATTATAAGTCAATTATATATCAATTAATAACCTCAAAGCAGGTAGTGTTCCTAGAATGGTAAAAATGGCCATATCATGTGCAAATCATTTAGCTATGTCTGGACATCTTTGTTATGACCCTTTGGGGGAGGGGCAGCTTGGAATCACCTCTGGTGGCTTCTGGTCATTTGAGAGGTACTCTAAACCAATTGTCATGACACGTATCTAAAATATGATAGCTTGTAAAAGATTCTCTTTACTTTTAATACATGTGACTTGCTGTCTTGCATTTAATTTTTATATTGAGCAGAAAAGGAGAGAGTGTGTGGGAGAAGGCTGAGATTTTGGATAATCCCTGGAGGGTGCTGTATCTGTTAATATCATCATCTGCATTGGAAAAGAGGAAAGCAATTTTATTTCTTACTAATCAATTGCAAGGGTTTCCTTCCTGATCTTCAGTTTCACCTTTGATTCCTCCACACAGCCATTTGACTGATACTTCCAACATGAAAATCTGATCATATCTTTTCTCTGCCTAAAATCTTTTTCTTTTTCTTTTTTTTTTTGAGGGCAGTGTCACTGGCCCTCATATGTGGGACCCGAACCAGGGCCGCTGGCTTCCCAAGCCAGCGCTTAGCCACTGCGCCACTCGGCCGTCCCAGCCTGCCTAAAATCTTTATAATGCCTTCCTGCTACCTTCTGAAAACATGGAAATTCATTGATATGTCATGGTTTCACTCTAACCTTCCAGCTTTATATCTCATCACTTCTTACTTCTAAATTCTGATCATTCAGAAAAACCTTCTATTTTGCCCATTGGGTCCTAATCTCTTACGTCTGTAATTTTTGGGGACCTTCTCCCCATGCCTAAACCTCTCTCTACTTTCTTTTTTTCACCCTCTTAATTCCTACATGTCATTATATACTTGGCACAGTTCTCACTGCTTATGTGAATCCCAAATGCCTCAGTTCTCAATACTAGCTGAATTTTTAGCACACAGGGGACTCTCTATATTGGGTTGGTGGCAGAATTAAGAAGTGGATGAGCATACAAACCAGTAGTTTTCCATTGCTGCAACTCATCATATAGTCTCTGGGTGTCTATTACTCCAAAACCTTCAGCAATTCTTAACCTCAAGGAAGTTACTATATAGAGAGAGGATAAAGGAAATAAGATGTCGATGGAAGAAAGACAGAAAGGGAGATTGCAAAGGAATATAAAGTTTCTGTCCACTGAATAGTCAGGCATTCCTCTCAATCCACGGGGGGTGGGGGGTGGGGGGAGGCAACACTCATTCCCAATGTTGACCCCTCCCAGGTCCCAACAATTTAGCCTATTTGCTCTTGCATCTATCTACTGCCTCATCTGGGATCTTTACCCATAGATGCATCAGCAACTGCTTTTCGACAATTTAAGTCTGAAATACCTACATACACATCCCTGACTTTCTGTCCTAATTAACCAGAGGCACAAACAGAAGGTAACTGAGAGACTAAACAAGGAAATCACAAGTGTTCAAACAATGTCACAAAGAATTAATTGCCAGTTCTTTTTCTTTAGTTATAAATGAGGACATTCATCATCTTCCAATTCCCTTCCTAGAAGTCCCTCAACATCTGTATTCTCAGTACTTTTGCTTGCATGTGAAACTGCTAAATACTCTTTATCCCTGATTGAGGAGACACGGCCTCCTTTGTGCTCTCTCCTCAAACAACTGAAGACTCACTTTGCAAGAGAGAGCAATAGCAAGAAAGTGAATCAAGTTACCCATGTTTTTATTTCTGGTTACAGGACCTGCAGGACCTGGAAAGGAGAGAGCCAGCATAGAGGTAGACACTGGACAAATGCCCCCTCTCTCCATCTTCCCAGTGCTATTCTAAGCATGGCCTCATGTCTGACCCTCTCTTTTGGGGCCCATATGTAAACATTCTAGTGTAATTTATTTCTGCTTATGGGTACAGCAGGTCCTCAAATAACATTGTTTCATTCAATATTGTTTTGTTATAAAGTTAATGAGCTGCTGTAGGAACTGAACTCATGTTTGTCTCAATTAGATTAGCCTGTGGTAGAATTAGCTTTTTGTTGTTGTTGTTTCTTCACAGCTCCAAGAACATATCAAAGACATTAAGTGAGGACTTAGTGTATTTCTTGAGCACCATGGAGGATAGTATTTAAAATTATTTTCATAGTTTTGCTGATTTGAGGAACAATTAAAGGACGGGTCAGTCTTCGAAGCTGGAATGTTTTCTCAGAAGCATATTGCTTCCTCTGAGAAAGATGTACAGCCCATGCAAACCTTCCAGGTTTAGAAAAGTAAATGTGTTTGATGAAAGTAAGGAGGTTATTGTTGGAAAGGGAGATGGTGTTATTACTACAGTAGTCAAATATTGCTTCTTCAAGCCAAACAAAAAGATTGAGACAATGAAAAATATTCAATGAAAAAATAATAGACATGAAGGAGAGAAACTAATGAGAATCAATCTTGTTCTGATGGACAAACAGAAAGTCAGGATGCTGTAAGAGGTGTTTTTAGGTTCTTGGAATTCAAATCCACTGCAATGATTTTTCACCCCCATAAAGTCCCACCTAAAGTTGCAGAAGCAGCTGAATTATGATTCAAATGAGTCATGAAATTAGTAATAACATTGATCTTAAGAAAAAGTTTCCCACATATTACAAACCTTTTACCTTAGTACCAGAGATTAGAAATTAAAAGTGGAACATACAGCCATTTGTCACTTACACTTTCCTATTGATCCATGCACCAAATAAATATATTCTATTCTATTTCTAGTATCTAATGTTAGTGGATAGTTTTGCTGAACCATGCAAGAAGTAGAGAATTGAACTTGGCCATTTGTCAGTCACTAAAAAACTAATTTTAAAAAATTGAAAAAAAAAGAAAAACAAAAACTCCTGGATGCCACACTGCAAGAAGGGCTTATTTGGCATAGGCTAAGTGTGAGCTGTTGGGTGGTTTTTGTCTTCAGGGAGCCCACCTTTCAAGATAGGTGAACAAACCAGTCATTGTAATACAGTGAGTTGAATACTAAGATAAAGGCAGTATGTAGATTGGAGTACTGGGAGGAGCCCCAAATCCATCGTGGGGTGGTGGAGTCAGGGAAGCATTCCTGGAGGAAGAGGTCTTTGGGCAAGGAATCATATAAGTGAATGATTAAGTAGGGGCTTTTCTGACAGAGCAGAGAGCAAGGGGAAAGGCCCATTAGCATGAAGCAGCATGGGACAGAGTGCTTTTAGCAATTTGCTGAAGCACAAAGTGAGAGATGGAAACAGTGAAGAATGAGTTGGAGAGGTGATCACATTTCTGGGTACCTTGAAAAGGACAATGGATAAAGAATGGGGGCTGTGGGGAAACTGCAACCACAAGATTGATGATTTGTATTACATTTTTCCCTTGTGTTTGTAGTAAAAGATGGACTTACAGCAGGCAAAACTAAGGAAAGGGAACGGTGTGGGGCAATCTCACATCATTAGAATTAAGAACTAAGTCACTTGCTTTAGGGAAGAGAACAAAGGCCAAAGGAAGTGAAGAAATAATCCTGATCTTGCTAATGATTCCATATCCCTGCTTACAGATGAAACATGACACCAAGTGGAATCAAAAGGGACATGCAAGGTTTACTATTTCCCAGAACATTCAGAGCGCCTAAGGGTGTCAATAAAGGACTAGATGTTGGACTTTCCTATATCCTTTATTTCCCCTCTCTCACCCACCCACCCATCTTTATACACTGTGAGCCTAGATAGTGGGGAACTCAGAATCTTCCATCTTGAAGATCTCTAATAAGAACCACGGAAAAACGTGTAGAAGAAGGGAGCAGGACAGATCTTTTTTGAGAAGCAGCAGATGTTTCCAATCAAATGAGTGTGGCAAAGAAGAATTCAAAAATATTTGTCTAGGCTGAGTAAAGATGGAGGCTCTGGAGTTCTAGGGCCAGGTAACAACAAGAGAAAAGAATAAGAAGAGATCAAGACTTCACCGTGAAGAACCTCAAGCTCTATCAGCATCTGGGGGCATTCATTTGTACGCCTCAGACTGGTAACTGTACCACTACACAATATGGTTCTGGGAAGTGCTATGGTATCAGAGTGGACTGGGGGTGTTTGTCTTTTCCTCTCCCTCCCCTTAATCTCCATCAACCATCCAACCAAATAACATATAACTGACATAAAACTCACTGTGCAATCGCAACTTCAGAAAAGGAGTCTAGTCATTCACTCTACCAAGCAATTAGCCTTTAGAGCTCATTCTCCATAGATGGCATAGTGTTTCCCCTACCCTGTGCTTATCAATAGTCAATACCCCTTTCACTCAACCATCTCTTTTCCTGATATCCCACAACACTTACTCAGCTTTGCAGGCTTGGCAATGTGGGTCCACCACAGGGGCCAACTCCCCTATATCTTGTTATTTCATGGAGAGTGGGTGATGAAAAAAGAATGTCTGTTCCCCAAAAGAGCAGGGATACAAAGCCAGGTTTGTTATATAGAGCAAGGCTGGATTGTTCTGGAGAATGCATGAGTGTCTTGGGCCTTGTACATGAGAACCTTGGTGACTATAAGTTGATGCGTTACAGGTTCTGTGGCCCTGGGGGCAGAATCCCCTCTGAAGCTTGTTAGACAAATTAGTCAACGGATATTCAATTCCCTGATCAGTCTGAATCCTCAAGGACAGAAATTACAAAGGAAGGGGCCTGTGACCTGACAATTCCTAATCCCTGGGAACCAACAGTGGGGTCAGCCATGATTCCTCTCTCCTGGACCCCTTTCCTCTAGGAAGAGTCATTCTAGTTGTCCTTGGATCTCCTCTTGGGAACAAGTGTAATCATTTTCTGACTTGTAGTTTCCTCATTGGATAGATAATTGAATAGCAAAGGATCCCAGGATTCACTAGGGTAATGGTTCTCAAATTTTAGTTTGCACCAGAATGATCTTGAGGATTTGTTAGAACAGATTTCTGAAGCTCATTCCCTAATTTCTCTATTGGTAGATCTGAGTTTGGATCTGAAATTATGATTTTTCTCAAGTTCCAAATTTTAACACAATCCATTTTAAGACAATCCATTAAGAACAATTGCCCTAGGGTAGTGTTTCAGAATTTTAGCTTTATAAAAAAAAAATATATATATATATATATATATATATATATATATATATATATATATATATAATATCTTCCCAGACTTATACTTATCCTAGACTCACCTTCTCAAACTCTTCGGGGAGAAGTGAAGAATCTACTTTTAAAAGAAGATATTTACTTATATTTTCATTATGGATATATCTATATGTATAGGTATATGTCATTTTAATCATTTTTTAAAAATTCTTTTATTGTGAAATAAACATTAAAAAAAATTAGTTTCAGGTGTACAACGCAGTGCCCCTCAAAGTGACAATCCCCATCCCCCAATTCGTCACCCCACTCCCCCCATATCATACATATCTATTATAATTCTCTTGACTCCCTTCCACAGTATACTCCACCTCCTGTGACTATATATATATATTTGGCATACAATATTATACAACAGCTTCAGGTGTACAGTGCAGTGATCAAGCCTCTACTCCATCCATGAAGTGGTCTCCCTAACAAAACGTGACCATCTGACATTCCACAAAATATTTAGAACATTATTAATTATATTCCCAAAACTGTCTTTCATATTCCTGTGGAAATATTGTAGTTACCTATTTATGCTGTCTAATCCTTTCCCCTTGTCCCTCATCCCCACCCCCCTCCCAACTAGCAACCATCAGTTTTTCCTCTATATCTATGAGACTGTTTCTGTTTATTTTGCTCGTTCATTTAGTTTTTCAGATTCCACATATAAGTGAGATCATGTGGTATTTGTCTTTCTCTGACTCACTTATTTCACTTCACATAATTGTCTCTAGGTCCATCCATATCATTGCAAATGGTACTATTACATTCTTCTTTATAGAGGAATAAATGTGTAAATTTACCACAGTTTCTTAATCCAGTCATCTATCTATGGGCATTTTGGTTGTTTCCAAGTCTTGGCTATTGTAAATACCCAAGAGTGGAATTGCTGGGTCATATGGTAGTTCCATTTACAGTTCTTTGATATACCTCCATACTGATTTCCATAATGGCTGCACCAATCTGCAGTCCCACCGACAGTGCACCAGGGTTCCCTTTTCTCCACACCCTCACCAGCACTTGTTGTTTGTTGATTTATTCATGAAAGCCATTCTGACCAGAGTGAGGTGGTACCTCATTGTGGTTTTTATTTGCATTTCTCTGATAATTAGTGAGGTTGAACATTTTTTCATATGCCTGTTGGCCATCTGTTTGTCCTCTTTAGAGAAATGCCTCTTCATATTCTCTGCCCTTTTTTTTTGAGGGCAGTGTCACTGCCCTCATATGTGGGAGCCCAACCGGGGCCGCTGGCCTCCCAAGCCAGCGTTTAATCACCGCGCCACTCGGCTGGCCCTCCTCGGCCCATTTTTTAATTGGGTTGTTTGTTTATTTTTTGGTGTTGAGTTTCATAAGTGTTTTATAAATTTTGGATATTAACCCCTTATCAGACAGATCATTGGCAAATACCTTCTCCCATTCAGTAGCTGCCTTTTTTTTAGCTGAGCCATCCTGCCACCTGTTGGCAGCTCAACGGCAACTCAGCTTGGGCTGGCATCGAACCGCCGTTGCTCAGAGCTCAGCTTGCACTCTTGAGCGAGCTCTTAATCAACTGAGCCACTCGGCCGGCCCTTAAATACTATTTTTTTTTTTTTGAGGGAAGTGTTACTGGCCCTCATATGTGGGACCGAACCGGGGCCGCTGGCTTCCCAAGCCAGCGCTTAACCACCGCGCCACTTGGCCGGCCCTAGTAGCTGCCTTTTTGATTTATTGATGATTTTCTTTGCTGTGGGAAAGTTTTTAAGTTTGATGTAACCCCATATGTTCATTTTTTTCTTTTATTTCCCTTGCCCAAGGGGATATATCAGTAAAAATATTACTCAGGGTAATGTCTGCAAACTTACTCCCTATGTTTTCTTCTAAGAGTTTTATGGTTTTAGGTCTGACATTTAAGTCTTTAATCCATTTTGAGTTTGTTCTCGTATATGGTGTACGTAGGTGGTCCAATTTCATTTTCTTTGCATGTGTCAGTCCAATTTTCCCAGCACCATTTATTAAATAGACTATCTTTACTCCAGTGTAAATTCTTGTTTCCATTGTCATAGAGTAAATTACTGTATATAGATGGGTTTATTCCTGGGCTCTCTATTCTATTCCATTGATCTATGTGTCTGTTTTTACGCCAATACCATACTGTTTTGATTACTGTAGCCTTGTAATATGTTTTGATGTCAGGTAGTGTGATGCCTCCCACTTTGTTCTTATTTCTCAAGATTGCTGTGGCTATTCGGGGTCTCTTATTGTTCCATATAAATTTTAGGATTCTATGATCTATTTCTGAGCAAAATGTCCTTGATAGTTTGATTGGAATTGCATTGAATCTATATATTGCCTTAGGTAGTATTGACGTTTTAACTATATTAATTCTTCCTATCCATGAACATGGTATGTATTTCCATTTATCTGTATCTTCTTTGATTTCTCTCTTCCATGTCTCATAATTTTCTGAGTACAGGTCTTTTGCTTCATTAGTTAAATTGATTCCTAGATATTTTATTGTTTTTGAAGCAATTGTAAAAGGGATTGATTTCCTGACTTCTTCTTCTGATAGTTTATTATTGGTGTATAGAAATGCAACTGATTTCTGAATATTAATTTTGTACCCTGTTACCTTACTAAATTCATTTATCACGTCTAACAGTTTTTTGGTGGAGCCTTTGGTATTCTCTCTGTATAGTATCATGTCATCTGCATATAGTGACAATTTTACTTCGTCCTTTCCAATTTGGATGCCTTTTATTACATTTTCTTGTCTGATTACTGTGGCTAGAACTCCCAAAACTATGTTAAATAGAAGTGGTAAAAGAGGGCAACCTTGTCTTGTTCCTGATCTTCATGGGAAAGCTTTTAGCCTTTCCCCATTGAGTATGATGTTTGCAGTGGGCTTATGATATATGGCCTTTATTATGTTGAGATATGATCCCACTATTCCCACTTTGCTAAAAGTTTTTTTTATCATAAATGGCTGCTGGATTTTGTCAAATGCCTTTTCTGCATCTGTTGATATGATCATATGATTTTTATTTTTCATTTTGTTAATGTGATGTATTACATTAATTGATTTGTGGATATTGAACCAACCTTGCATACCAGGAATGAATACCACTTGATCATGGTGTATGATCTTTTTAATGTGATGCTGAATTCGGTTTGCTAGTATTTTGTTGAGGATTTTTGCATGTATGTTCATTAGGGACATTGGCTTGTAGTTTTCCTTTTTTGTAATGTCTTTGTCTGATTTTGGGATCAGAGTAATAGTGGCCTCATAAAATGTGGTTGGGAGCCTTTCCTCCTTCTGGATTTTTTGGAAGAGTTTGAGGAGAATAGATATTAATTCTTTTTTCTTCTTTCTTTTTTTTAGCTCAACCTTCTGCCACCTGTTGGCAGCTCAGCAGCAGCTCATCTTGGGCTGGGCATTGAACTGCTGTTGCTCAGAGCTCAGCTCGCATTCTTGAGCGAGCTCTTATCCAACTAAGCCACTCAGCCGACCCTATTAATTCTTTTTTTGAATGTTTTGTAAAATTCACCTGTGAAGCCATCTGGTCCAGGACTTTTGTTTGTTGGAAGCTTGTTGATTATTGATTCAATTTCTTTGGTAATCATCAGTCTGTTCAGAGTTTTTGTTTCTTTTTGGTTCAGACTTCATAGATTGTGTGCTTCTAGAAATTTATCCATTTCTTCCAGATTGTCAAATTTGTTGGCATATAGTTGCTCGTAGTATTTTCTTAAAATTTTATGTATTTCTGTCTTATCTGTTGTTACTTCTCCTCTTTCATTTCTGATTTTATTAATTTGGGTCCTCTCTCTCTTTTTCTTGGTAAGTCTGGCTAAGGCTTTGTCAATTTTGTTTATCTTTTCAAAAAAACCAACTCTTGGTTTCATAGATCTTTTGTATTGTCTTTTTGTCTCTATTTCATTTATTTCTTCTCTGGTCTTTATTATTTGCTTTTTCTTCTCTCTTTAGGCTTGTTTTGATGTTCTTTTCCCTATTCCCTTAGGTGTAAAGAGAGTCTATTGATTTGAGATTTTTCTTCCTTCTTTAGGTAGGCCTACACTGCTATGAACTTCTCTCTTACGACTGCTTTCACCGCATCCCAGAGATTTTGGGTCCTGGTGTTTTCATTTTCATTTGTCTTGAGATATCTTTTTATTTCCTCGTTGATCTCATTTTTGACCCACTTGCTATTTAATAGCATGTTATTCAGCCTCCATGTATTTGTGTGCTTTCCAGATTTCTTCTATAATTGATTTCTAGTTTCATAGCATTGTGGTCAGAGAAGATGCTTGATATGATTTCAATCTTCTTAAATTTGTTGAGACTTGTTTTGTGGCCTAACATGTAGTCTATCATGAAAAGTGTTCCATGTGCACTTGAGAAGAATGTATATTCTGTAGCTTTGGGGTGAAACTAAATCCAGCTGGTCTAAAATGTCATTTAAGGCCACTGTGTCCGTATTGATTTTCTGTCTAGAGGATGTGTCCATTGGTGACAACGGGGTGTTGAAGTCCCCTACTAGGATAGTGTTACTGTCGGTCTCTGTCTTTATGTCTGTCAAAATCTGTTTTATATATTTAGGAGCTCCTATGCTGGGTGCATAGATGTTTACTAGGGTTATGTCCTCTTGTTGAAATGATACCTTTATTATTATGTAGTGCCCTTCTTTGTCTTTTATTGTAGTCTTCATTTTAATGTCTATTTTGACCACAATAAGTATTGCTACTCCAGTTTTTTTCTCATTCCCATTTGTGTGAAATATCTTACTCCACCTCTTAATTCAGTCTGTGTGTGTCTTTTGATCTGAAATGAGTCTCTTGTAGACAGCATATGCATGGGTCCTGTTTTCTTATCCACTCAGCCACTCTATGTCTTTTGATTGGAGCATTTAGCCCATTCACATTTGAAGTGATTATTAATAGGTGTCATATTTATTGCATTTGTTGTTTGTATTTCTTTTCTTCTTGGTTTAGTTTATTTCCCCCTTTCTTCTGTTTATAAAAGCCCTTTTAACATTTCCTGCAATGTTGGCTTGGTGGCAATGAATTCTTTAAGCTTATTTTTTTCTGAGAAGGTCTTATTTCTCCTTCAATTTTTTTTTTTTTTTTTTTTTTTTTTTTTTTTTAGCGGAACCATCCTGCCACTTGTTGGCAGCTCTGCTCATGCTGGGCATCGAACTTCTCCTTCAATTTTAAGTGATAGCCATACTGGGAGAGCAATCTTGGTCGTAGGCCTTTATTTTGCATCACTTTGAATATTTCTTGCCACCCCCTTCTGGCCTGCATAGTTTCTGTAGAGAAGTCAGGTGTTAGTCTTATAGGAGTTCCTTTGTATGTCACCTGTTGTCTTTCTCTTGCTGCTTTTAGGATTCTGTCTTTGTCTTTAAGCTTTGCCATTTTAACTATGATGAGTCTTGGTGTGGGCCTGTTTGGGTTCAGCTTGTTTGGAACTGTCTGCACTTTCTGGGCTTGTATGTCGATTTCCTTCACTATGGTAGGGAAGTTTTCAGTCTTCAAATACATTCTCAATCCCTTGCTTCTTCTCTTCTCCCTCTGGTTTCTATGATGCGAATATTGTTTTGCTTCATGTTGTCCCACAGGTCTCTTAATCTATTTTCATTGATTTTTATTCTTTTTTCTTTTGTTGTTCCAACTGGGTGATTTCTACTATTTTGTCTTCTAAATTGCTGATCCAATCCTCTGCTTCATCTAATCTACTGGTGATTCCTTCGAGTGTGTTCTTCATTTCAGTTCTTGTAGTCTTTAGTTCTCACTGGTTGTTTTTTTATGATTTCCCTATCCTTGTTTATGTCCTCGCTAAGCTCCTTAAATATTATCATCAGTGTTCTAAACTCTGTGTCTGAAAGGTTGGATCCCTCTGTTTCATATAGTTCCATTTCTCGAGGTTTCTTCTGATCTTTTACTTGGGACATGTTCTTTCTTTCCTCATTCTGGCTGTTTCTCTGTGATTGCTTCGATGTATTAGATTAATCACTTAGAAAAAAAAGAAAAAAAGTAAAAAGAAAAAAGAAAGAAGAAAAAAAGAACAGGAAAAAAAAAGTGGGGAGGGATTTCTGCCCTCTTTAATCTGCAGACCACTTGCTCAACAATAGAGAGTCTCTGGGTGACTCAGCACAAGCTGTGTTGGGGGCATGGGTTCAATGCGCCATGCGCCGGCCTCTCTCTCGGCTTGCTGTGAGTTTCCTGCAATTAGCTGCTGAGTGCTCTGGAACGGTGCTCACTACCAAAAATCCTCACAGGTTGTTGCAGGTTGTCTGCTGCTGCAAAAATCCCTCTGTGGCCTGCGGGAGGTGGGGACCAGGCACTTGGGGCTCAGTGTGCCTCTGGCATCACAGCTATAAGTGGGCAGAGCAGGCCTCCAAGGCACCATAGAATGTGGTCAGTGGCCTTCAGCAAATCAGAGCAGCATGCACTCCTGCACAAGTAACCAGCCTGTACAAACTCGCCAGGAAAGCCTCTGGTCAGATCACGCAGGTGCACAGCTCAAGACCCAGTGCCCCCAGGAAAACTCCTAGTCTCAGCCTGTCCTAATCAGCCACTTGCAGATCAGGCTGAGCAGCCCAACAGCCAATCCCCAGCCTGGCAACTCTGCACGAGCAGTGGGGAGAATGGGGACCCAAGGGGGCTCACACACTCCTGCGTCTCAATGAACAGCCTGTTGGAGCCGGGTTGCGTTCACCAGGTGTTTCCCTGGCAATGCAGCACAAGCAGGGCGGACGGTGGGGATCCAAGGCCTCATGCACGTTCATGTACACATGCACTCCTGCGCCAATTTCACCAGACCAATGCGGTCCAGGACCTGACCCTCTGTGGGAGGGCCCAGTCCTCAAAAAAATGGTGCACTCCTGTACACTACTCATGTGTAAGTTCCACACCAGGGGAACAGTGGTCCCAAATACCTCCAGCTCCCATGTTCAGTGTGTCCCTGCAGGCTCCTGGGCCCTGATCACACAGCTACTCCCTCCACCAGGAACCAGGTGAGTGCTCACTGGCAAGTCTGTGTGCTGGCCCCACTGGTTCTCTAGGTGCTCTCAGTCTCACCGAGTTGAGCAAAGAGAGTCCTCACTAATTTCTACTGCCAGCTATTGTAGAACTGCTCTTCACGGCAAAGTAACTCTGGGCTGGTGAGTTCGGTGTGGGGCCAGAGGGTCTCTCTCCTAACTGGAGAAGCCTCCCTACCCCTGAAGTGTTCCTCACAGAGTTCACCGTCTCTCGTCTCCACCCCTCCTACCAGACTTGACATGGCCTCCTCCTTAAGTCCCTCATTTAGAGGCTCTGTTCATCTAGTGTTCAGGGGACTTCTGAGGTTGAATGTTGTATAAATTATTTATAATTTTGGTGTGATCCTGGGAGGCAGTTGGCACAGCACCTGTCTATTCCACCATCTTACCAGAAGTCCTTTTAATTATTTTTAAGCATACAGTTTTGTGGTATTAAATACATTCAAAACATTGTGGAACCTTCACCACTATCCATTTCCAGAACTTTTTCATCATCCCAAACAGAAGCTCTATACATATTAAATAACAACTACCTATTCCTCTCTTCCCCGAGCCCCTGGAAACCTCCATTCTACCCTCTATCTCTATGAATTTGTTTCTATTAGGTACCTAATATAAGTGGATTCATACAATTCTTATCCTTTTGTGTACAGCTTATCTCAGCATAATATTTTCAACCATGTTGCACATGTATCAGAATTTCATTCCTTTAAAAATGTTGAATAATGAAGCATGAGATCTTGTTCCCTGGCATATATCATCAGTTTGACTCAAATAAGCTCATAAAAATTCAAATATAAATAAAAATAAAAAGGCTAATAAATATTTCATTGTAAGTTATATTCTCTTTTGTTTATCCATTCATGTGTTGATGGACACATGAATTGTTTTCATATTTGTCTATTGTGATTAATGCTGCTATGTACATTGCTGTGCAAGAATCTTTTTTAGTTCCTGATTTTAATTCTTTTAGGTATATATCTAGACATTGAATTGATGGATCCTGAGAATCTATATTAAAAGGCATTCCAAATGATTAGACATTTGAGGCAAGACTGTCCTAGGACATTTAACAACAAATCCTGCAATGACCCAATGATTCATATTCTGCACTTTAGTAGTCCTTAGGAGATAATTGAAGAGGAAAAGTCAAGATATCTTATTAGTGGATCTGAAAATATTTGATTGGTGCTATGCATCTAGATGTTATTAATTAATTAATAAAATTTTACTGAATTATTTAGACCAAGTACACTGTAACAACCCAGTATTTAATGGTAAAAAAAGGACACTATATGAATATTCTACCATAAAATAAGAAAAGATCACTGGCTGATGCCTTAAGAGTGGGGCACATGTGTTTTCCAAAAAACAATTTGGATTGAAATGGCAACTCTCCTAGTCAATGTCAGACATATATTTTTCTTTATTAAATCACATTAAAATTCTAAAATTGAGCAAAAACTATGCTATAGTAAGATTTAAAATGAGAGAAGATACAGAGTGATGGGAAAAAGAAAACATAGACAAATATGACAGGGATTCAAGACACCCAGACATGTCCAAGTAATTCTGTCAGAAGCCCAGGACATGTGTTATTTTCAAATAACAAACCACCAATATAAGTGCAGTTATCTCCATGTCAGGGAAACAAAGGCATAAATTTACTAAAATCACAATTATACCCCAGTGGTCACATAGCCAAAACCAGGCTATGTAAACTAGTTGTAGGCCATCAATCTATACATTTTCAACAAAATTTGTGGACAGTCTGATACAAGGGTCTTTGGGGGTGTTTTAGTACTTTAAGGAGCACACTATGAATCATTACATATCAATATTTCATTTCTATCCTGGATAAGAGATCATATCATGATTCCCAGTGACTCTGGAAATGGACTTAGAGCTACTAAAGACCAGCTACAAATTCATTGTTTCATTACATGCCAACCAATAGGGATATAACTAACTAAACATGGAAATTCATACTATGGAATCTGCTGCAGCACATTGATGAGAAAAATAGAGCAAAACAATATAATCAGTACTATACCATATATTTAAAAATCACAATACAAAATTTTCCATGGTTACATATTTATGTATGTAAAAGGATAGAAAATGTTTTCAAGTTAGATGAAGGATGGCCACCCTGAACACCCCACCCTACAGCATGCAGAAACTTTAGAAAGTATAATTGGTGCCAAGAGGAGGGTAGGTTGCACAGTGTATGAGACAGAGGAACTGCCTATTTCCTGTCTTTCCCAAAGAGTTGGATCATTTAGGAGTGAGCAGAGAAAAGAGGGAATTGGGTGTCTTGAGTTGTGGAGATTATATGTTTCTCTGATACGTGTCCTAGGAAAGTAAGGACCTTCAGTTGGGAGCTGGGTAATTAATTGATACCTGTTGGGGCTAGAATGAAGCCAAGGTTGTTGGTTGATTTCTCAACAGAAATTTTTCAGGCCAAAAGGGATTGGCATGAAATATTCGAAGTGATGAAAACCAAGGACATACAACCAAGACTACTCTACCCAGCAAGGCTATTATTTCAAATTGAAGGAGAGGTAAAAAGATTCCCAGAAAAGAAAAAATAAAGGAGTTCATCAGCATCAAACCAGTATTACAAGAAATGTTAAAGGGACTTCTTCAAGGAGAAGTGGTGAGGAAAAAGAATATAAATATGAATAACAATAATCATTTTAAGTGTAAATGGATTAAATACTCTAATCAAAAGACATAGGGTAGGTGAATAGATAGAAAACAAGATCCATACATATGCTGCATCTGAGAGACCCACATGAGATAGAAAGACACACACAAAATGAATGTAAAGGGATGGAAATTTTAAAAAAGCTAGAGTAGCAATCTTAGTCACAATAGACTTTAAAACAAAGGCTATAGGGCTGGCCAAGTGGCTCAGTTGGTTAAGAGCTCACTCAAGAGTGTGAGCTCTGAGAAACTGGGTCGCCAATTTGATTCCCCACCCAAGCTGAGCTGCTGCTGAGCTGCCAACAGGTGGCAGGATGGCTCAGCTAAAAAAAAAACAAAAAATACCAAAGGCTATAATAAGAGACAAAGCAGGACATTACATAATGATAAAGAAATCATTCCAAAAGGGGATATAGCCCTTGTAAATATTTGTGCACTCTACAAAGGAGCACCTAAATATATGAAGCAAATATTGAGTGACATAAAGAGATTGACATTAATACAGTCATAGTAGGGGACTTCAACATCCCATTGACACCAATGGACAAATCTTCCTTACAGAAACTAACAGCCTTAAATTACACACTATACTAGATGGATTTAATTGATATTTTCAGAGCATTTCACCCCAAAGCAGAAAAATATACATTATTTTCAAGTGCACATGGAACATTTCCAAAATAGACCACATTTTAGGCCACAAAACAAATCTCAATAAATTTAAGAAAATCAAATTTCTTCTCTGACAACAATGATACAAAAATGAAAATCGATTAAAAGAAAGCTGAAAACCACACACGGAGGCAAAATGCCATGCTACTAAATAATGAATGAGTCAACAATGAGATCAAGGAAGAAATCAAAGATACCTTGATTTCTTTGTGTCCCAAACTTTATGGGACACAGCAAAAGCCGTCCTAAGAGGGAAATTTATAGCAATACAGGGCTATCTCAACAAACAAACAAAAATCTCAAATAAACAATATAACGTTACTCTTACAAAGACTAGAAAAAGAACAGCAAACAAAGCCCAAAGTGAGGAGAAGGAAGCAAATAATATAGACCAGAGTGAAAAGAAATGAAATGGTATCTAGAAAAACAATACAAAAGATCAAAGAAATCAAGAGCTGGTTCTTTGAAAAGATAAACAAAATCAATAAACATTTAACCAGAATCATCAAGGAAAAATAAAGAGACAGGATCCAAGTAAAACAAAAAATGAAACATCTAATATGTATTAGTTGTTAACTATAATTTAACACATATATAGTCATGTGGAGTATAGTGTGGGAATGGAGTCAATGAAATTGTAATAGATATGTATGATATCGGAGGTGGGGGGGCAGTGGATAGGGAGGGGGGAGTCACTTTATAAGGGGTGCAAAGGATAACTATTGCATTATTTTGTACATCTATAACTAATAATAATAATAAATGAAACAGAAGAAGTGACAACTGACACCACAGAATTACAAAGGGTTATAAGAAAATATTATGAACAATTATATGCCCCAAAATGGACAATCTGAAAAAATGGATAAATTCCTAGAAACATACAATCTTCCAATACTGAATCAAGAAGAAACAGAAACTCTGAACTGACTGATTATAACTAACAAAATTATATCAGTAATTAAAAAACTCCCAACAAATGAAATTCCTGGGCCAGATGGCTTCCTAGGGGAAACATTCAAAGAAGAATTAACACCTATCCTTCTCAAAGTATTCCAAAAAATTTAGGAGTGGGAAAGCTCAGAAGCCCATTTTACAAAGCCACCATTACCCTGATTCCCAAGCCAGACAAAGACATAAAAAAAAAAATTGTAAGATGATAATCCTGAAGAATGTGGATGCAAACATCCTCATAAAATATTAGCACACCAAAGCAATACATTAAAAAGACTGTACAGCATGGTCAAGTGGGATTTATTCCTGTGATGCAAGTTAGGGTCAATATCTGAAAGTCAATTAACATGACATACCAGAAAAACAAAATGAAAGATAGGGCCAACCGAGTGGCTCAGTTGGTTAAGAGTTGGCTTGGAGTGCAAGCTCTGAACAACAGGGCCGCCAGTTTGATTACCATTTGGGCCAGTGAATGCTGCACCTGATCTGAGTTGTCGCTGAGCTGCCAACAGGTGACAGGATAGCTCAGCTGGTGTAACAAGAAGATTGCCTGTTCTATGGTGGGCTACACCCACCCACAACTAAGACTGAACTCAGCACCTTGAGCTGAGCTGCCACCCAGATTGCTCAGTAGATAGAGCAGGTGCTCTTAACAACAAGGCTGCTGGTTTGACTCCCACATGGGATAGTGGCTACGCCCACCCGCAACTAAGATTGAACACAGCTTGAGCTTAGAGGCCATGAGCTGCTGTTGGGAAACCAGGTGGCGACTGGTGCCCTCCACAACGAAGACTGAAGAACAACAACTTGGTGGGTCCCCTTGCCCAATTCCCCAACACTATTCCCCTCCCCAAATTCCCCAATAAAATCTTTAAAACAAACAAATAAACAAACAAAAAAACAAAATGAAAGATAAAAATCACATGATCATATCAATGGATGCAGAAAAGGTGTTTGACTAAATCCGGCATTGATTTTGTTTTAAATTAAAGTTTACTGGGTTGACAATTGTTATTAAAGTTGCACAGGTGCACAATTCTGTAATACATAATCTATATATCATATTGTGTTTTCACCACCCAGAGTCAGTTCTCATTCCATCAGCACCACCCTTTCCCCTTATCCTCTAGTAATCACTAAAATATTGTCCATGTCTATGAGTTTGCATTTCTTCCTTTATTTGTCTTGTTCCTTTGTTGTTTTCAGTATTATATACTACATACCAGTGAAAAATCTGAAAGCATGTATCAGTAAAGATACATGTGCTACAATGTTCACTGCAGCTTTATTTGCAGTGGCCAAGACATGGAAACAACCAAAGTGTCCTTTGATAGATGATTGAATAAAGAAGATGAGGTGTATATACACAATGGAATACTATTGTGCCATAAGAAAAGATGAAATAGTGCCATTTGAGACAACGTGGATGGATCTTGAGATTATTATGCTAAGCGAAATAAGTCAGACAGAAAAGTACAGCATCGATTTATGATAAAAACTGTCAGCAAAGTGAGAATAGAGGGAACATACTTGGGCATAACAAAGGGCATATAACAACCCACAGCTATCATACTCAATGGGGAAGAGCTAAAAGCATTCA
The DNA here is from genome assembly GCA_033961575.1 of Aselliscus stoliczkanus. NCBI lineage: Eukaryota > Metazoa > Chordata > Mammalia > Chiroptera > Hipposideridae > Aselliscus > Aselliscus stoliczkanus. Next base: position 7,905,083 of record CM066735.1, on the reverse strand, counting down.
CTTAAGATCAGAAACAAGACAAGGATGCCTGCCTTCAGCACTTTTATTCAACATAGTATTTAAGGTCCTAGCACAGCAATCAGCCAAGAAAAAGAAATAAAAGGTATCCAAATTGGAAAAGAAGAAGGAAAGTTATAATTTGCAGGTGACATGATACTATATAGACAGAACCCCCAAAAATCCAGCAAAAAACTATTAGAACTGATAATGAATTCAATAAAGTAGCAGGATATAAAATTAACATTCAGAAATTAGTTGCATTTTTATACACCAATAATGATCTGTCACAAAGAGAAATTAAGAAAGAATAGAATAAATAAGCAAGCTAACCAGAAACAGTCTCAGGGATATAGAGAAAAAAACTGAGGTTTGCTAGATGAGAAGGGGGTGTGGATGAGGGAGAAGGTGAGGGGATTAGAAAGCACAATTTGGTAAACAAAGGATTGCCACAGGGATTTGAAAGGCAGTTTGAGGAATATAATCAACAGTGTTGTAAAGATTTTGTAGGGTATCCAACGGACACTTGTCTTATTAGGGAGATCACTTCATGGATGGTGTAGGTGCCTGAGCACTGCACTGTACAACTGAAGCTGAAGCTGAATAATACCAATTGTTAACTATAATTTTATATATATATATATATATATCACAAGATGTGGAATACAGTATAGGGCATACAGTCAATGGAATTGTAACAGCTATATATGATGTCAGAGGGGTAGTAGATTGGGGAAGGAGGGCTATCACTTTGTGAGGGATGTAAATGTCTATTACATTGTTTTTTTACAGCTAAAACTAATAAAAAAAGAACACAATCTCATTTACAATTGCATAAAAATAAAATATCTAGGAACAAATTTAACCAAGGAGGTAAAAGACCAGTACTTGAAAAACTATAAGACACTGAAGAAAGAAATTGAAGAAGATATAAATAAAAGGAAGCATATTCCATGCTCATGGATAGGAAGAATTAAGATCGTTAAAATGTTTATACTACCCAAAACAATCTATAGATTCAATGCATTCCTTATCAAAATACCAATAGCATCTTTATGACAGAACTAGAATAAATAATATTAATTTATAATTAGTATAATTAGAATAAATAATATTACTTAATAATATTTTATCATTTTATTTTTAATTAATTTTATTGAGGTGACAAAATGGATGGGAGGGTCTCAGCAGCTGCGGGAGTCCAGCTCTCGCAGGACCAGGGCTCAAGAAGGTGGGCACGGAGTCGGCGCAATGAAGAGGCAGAAATTTCTTTTTTGCAGAAAAGATGGAAGGGAGATAGGTCCCGAGTTTATTTCTCACAGTCCTTATATACATTTTCAGGGTTTCAGGGTACGTGGAGGATAGACAATGGATGGCATGTATGACTACATATGCTAGTAATCTATTAACTACTCAATGGAAGCTTAAAGGTCAGGCTCCCAGGCTACCAGTTTCTAGCATATGGACAAACATCTTTCTTTTTGTGCATTCACTGGAACTGGCCATTCTCTCCACAAACCTCAATAGTGAATAACACCTCCCAGGTGGGACAAAGGAGAACAACATGTATTTCTCAGGCTAAAGCTATCCTGCATGGCCCGCAACATCTCCCCATTTTTGTATATATAAAGCAAGCCTGTGACCCCAGGTGGCTGCGAGCGACAGTGCCTGTCTTAGGTGTCCCCCTAATGAAATAATAACCTTATCCGTCATTGGCACTTGATCCTCTAGCAATCAAGCCCTGTCTTAGGTTGGTTACATCCAAGGAGGTCCTTACCCGTCTCTGGCTAGCCTGCCCTCGCTGAAGTAGGGAGGAATGGAGCAAGCAGGCACATGGTTTTAATTACGGCCTGGCTTTAAGTTTCATCTCATGGATGTTAGTCTGCATCTCCAAAAACCGCTTGGTAAAGCATTTTATGAGGATGGGGAGTAGGCACAAAACCAGAAGGGCACCGAGACCCAATGCAAGGATTGACATGCTCAAATGAGTGGCATCCTTCATGGATGGAAGGGAGTTTCTAATTTGGTCTACAAACTGAGAAGCAGCCTGGGCAGCATCAAACTGTAAAGGTTTAGCTTCTTTTATATTTTGTATTTCATTGTGTAACCGGAGCATATCTAGTGATAAATTAGCATCATGCCAGATACCCTGGAGGTGTAGGCAGACTTTATTCCACCCACAGAAGTTTTCATTGTAAGTTTTAGGCGTGACGCATATCCAATGATATTCTGCATGACATTTCAAATGAGACCATATTTTTAAAATTTGAATTTCATCACCTAAATATTGAACCATACCATATAATGCATTTACCTTTTGTTCTAATTTTTTATCTATATCTTCTTGGGTTCCTAAAGTAACAGTAACATTTTTAGATAATTCATTAACATAGTGGGCATTCTGAACAGTCTGAGAGAGGGCCACTGCAGCAGTGGCAGCAGTTGCAATAACAGTTATAAGAGCAGCAATTTTAGCAATTAAAAGCCCTATAAATCTTTTTGGTCTACTCAAAGCATATTCAATCTCTTTAAATAATTGCAAGCTTCTCTCAGCATACCAAGGTCCAGAAACATTAACAGGAAGCATAACAAAAGATGGTTGATGAAATATCATAACGCGGGTCCCAAGTGGTACCCAAGAGACACAATCTGTTAAAGTACAATTATAACAAGATACATTAAATCTTAAACCATTAAAAGTAATAGACAAGTTTCCAATCATGAATACATAAGGAGAGGGAACATAGGTGGATACATTGACAGAGCGAATAGTTGAAATACAGGGAGTATCTGGTCTACAAACAGTCACAGTTTGGAGGTTCTCACCCATTGCCCCTGCAAGTTTCCAAAGAGAGTTCTGCTGGTATTGTGTGTCTGACTTCTACATTCCAGAGGCCAGTCCCCTTGTCCAACTCGTTTTGTTACTTTGAGACCAGTCCAGAATGTAGCGATTCACTCCAGAAATATTGTATCTCACTGGCATGTTGCTATGGCACATTCTCCTGGGGACAGCTTTGGTGTTTAGTCCGACTTCTTCATCACATGGCAGGAGCGACTGCGGCATAGTCTCTTTTACTTTCTGTCCTCCTGACCAATCACCTAACAAATTAAGATGGACGTTCCATCCTATCTGGAAGTTACTAGTATGCAAAGTCACATAGGAGCTGTGCAAACATTCAGTGGCTGACACACTTTTAGAAATACAAATAGGCAATCCTATTCCTGAGCCACTATAGTTGAAATTCTCCTCCGTTTGTCATTTCAAATGGCCACTAGATGGCAGTCCTAGGGCATGGGTATTATTGACATAGCCAGGGATTTCTGGGCTCCCCGAGACAGACGGATGGAGGATGAGAACTGGGTGGCCGAGCAGAAGGCCTGCTCCGGAGCAGTGGAGAAGGGAGGGGCGTCAGTGGCCTGGGGACTGTCTGGGCTGCGGCGGCCTGGGCAGGGCAGGGGGCGGCTACGGTGGCTGCGGTGGTGGTGTGAGCGCCAGGAGGCGGGGGGGGGGGGGGGGGGGGCCGCGGCGGGGGCAGATCAAACGATCTGGAATCCAAACTGGAGTGTCTGTGTCCTGAGGAAATACTCAAGCATACCCTCTTCCCCTGGGTTAACAGTATGTCCGGTCCCTTTCAGATACCAGTTAAAAGGTCCTTCCATTTTACTAAAGCCCTAGGCTGACACAGGTCAGAGTTTCAATGTTTATACATAGATGAGTGTTCTGATGTATCTATATTTAAAATACGACCGGGGAGTCAGGGGTTAACATTGCAAGGGCAGTGGAGCTGAGGTCCAACCCTGTGCTCCCAGGGGTTGCTCTGAAGAATTCAGGGACTGATTTAAATTGTTAAATAAGTTGTTGCTGCTAAATGGGTTGCAAATCGATGTCCTGTTGTGGCCTGGGCCCAAGGCTGGGGCCCTGGAGCGTTTCCCAACTAAGGGACAACCAGTTGGATGAAAAAGAAGGACTTTAGAGATAAGATTGTTCGGTGGCAATAATTGTTCATTTTTACGATATTTAGAATGGCAGTCTATCAGCCAGTGAAATCCCTTGTCGTATCGTGGACATATAGTCTGTGGCATCAAGGATGAAATTTGTTGTGAGACATTAGGAATACTTTGTGGCTGTATATCTTGTGATTGGGGAGCTCGTCTAGGCTTAGGACACTGTCTGTTAAAGTGTCCGGGTTCCCCACACTTGTAGTAATTGTAGCCACCGTTTCTGTTATTACTATTGGCAGTGGCTTGCTTTGACTGAGTTACTGTCTTAACATCCCCTTTAAGGGTGGCAGCTATTGCTACTCCTTGAATAAAAGCTGGAGAGACATCAACACATTGTTTTACATAATCATTAATAGTGTCAGGTTTACTGATAGGCTGGAGTAGATTTTGACAGGTAGAACTTGTGTTTTCAAATGCCAACTGTTTGATTCAAATATCTGCGGCTTCCTCATTGGTAATTACTCTAGGAACCGCTTGAATGAGCTGAGACAAAAAGTTTTGGAAAGGCTCCTCACCTCTTTGTATTAAGGGTAGTTGGCTTTCCCGTCGAGGCAGGGAGTGCTCTCCAGGCATTAACAGCACAATCAGTGACGTTTTCTAGGACCTTTTTAGATAGATAGATACATCAGGTCTTGTGCATGAGAATATTCACCTCTTCCCATAAGCATATCTGTAGTAATTGAATCACATTTACTGACAAATTTTTCTGTCCTATCATCATATTCAGTCCTCCAAAGGAGATAATCTCCACCTGTTAAGCAGGCTTTACTAACTTGAGTCCAATCATAGGTAGTCATCCATTTCCCTGCCAATGTATCCATTAAAGAAAGAGTATAAGGTGCTACAGGTCCATACTCTGCGCACGCAGATTTCAGCTCTTTTAAGATTTTATAGGGCAGAGGCTCCGAAGAAGGCCATTCATCTCCTTCCCGATCCATATCAAAGACCACTGGGCAACAAAGAGTAAAATCAAATTCCCCATTTGCCTCTGTCTCCTCAATGGCTCTATGAAACCGAGATGTGCGTTTAGAATTACGTGGAGGCATAGGCATTACAGGATGCTTTAAAGGAGGTCGGGTTTTTACGTATTCTTCATTTTTAGCTGAATATTTTGGGGGACCTGTCTCCTTATCCTCCTTTTTAGTATTGGGAAAGTCCCATAAATCTTGTTCATTATACTTGGCTGCCTCCGTTTCCAATTTGGCAGCATCTGGGGGAGGGAGGTTTTCTCCCTTATCAAGTAAATCATCATTAGAATCAGTATATTTTTGAACTGAACTGGCCAAATTAGTTTTAGAGCGAGAGGAGGATAGTAACGGCGTATGTTTATCAGATGGCTCCGTTGGTGCAGAAACTGTCTCTGGAACGAGTGTAACTCTAAATGAGTTCCAGAGAGCAAATGCATCAACCGGGACCCTTTTTGGGCCATGGTTGTCATAATATAATCTAAGTCCTTTTCCTACTTTATCCCAAATTTCTAAATTAACTGTTCCCTCTTCTGGAAACCAAGGACAGCATTGTTGCACGAACTGAAGAAACTTACTAATCTGGTGGCCGTGTACATTTACTCCTCGGCCTTTTAATGAACTCTTAATGACACTAACGTAAAGACGACGGTCTTTTGACACAGATTGTCCCATAATGACTTATATCTCTCATTACCACTTATCCTAACGTGGCCTCACTATCCAGGGGGTCTGCAGCACCCTAAGTGGAATCCTATCGGAGCCTGAGACAGAAGAGAAGACTTACCTTCAGGTCCCTGTTCAGGCACCACCTGCGAGAGTCCAGCTCTCCCAGGACCAGGGCTCAAGAAGGTGGGCGCGGAGTTGGCGCAATGAAGAGGCAGAAATTTCTTTTTTGCAGAAAAGATGGAAGGGAGATAGGTCCCGAGTTTATTTCTCACAGTCCTTATATACATTTTCAGGGTTTCAGGGTAGGTGGAGGATAGACAATGGATGGCATGTATGACTACATATGCTAGTAATCTATTAACTACTCAATGGAAGCTTAAAGGTCAGGCTCCCAGGCTACCAGTTTCGAGCATATGGACAAACATCTTTCTTTTTGTACATTCACTGGAACTGGCCATTCTCTCCACAAACCTCAATAGTGAATAACACCTCCCAGGTGGGACAAAGGAGAACAAGATGTATTTCTCAGGCTAAAGCTATCCTGCATGGCCCCCAACAAGCAGCCCCTGAATCCAGGACCTGGTGGTGTTTCAACTTGGGTGCTAATTTTCTGGCTTTGGATTTGAGGCTGGAGGCAGTACAGGGAGAGAGGAACCCAGACCCAGGAAAGAGAGGGAATGGAGATTCCTTTCACAGTGGAACTGGGCTGGGAAAGTTTCCGCCTGGAAGACACAGTCTTGTGCCTGGTGTGACTGCAAAGAGCTGCATCTGTTTCAGACAGAGCAAACAGGCCATAATCAGGGACTCATTTCATCTTAGTAGGACCAAAAAGGATGAAATAATTTCATGCTCTCTCACAGGTGAGATCCTTGAGGGTAGAGACTGTGTCTCAGGGGTTCTGAGAGGACACACTAAGGTGAACTGTGCTGTCCCGTGCATATATGTCTGGGAAGAGAGTGTCCAAAGGAAGGCCCCACTAATGCCGGCTCAGAGGGAAAAGTGCGTTTGACTAGGGATGATTACAAGATGGCCAATGTGGCTGGAAGGAGCCTGGAAAGAGAGAGGAGGCTAGAGGGGAGGAGGGCAGGGCCAACCCTGGGGCCTGGTAGCTGCCTTAGGTCTCTGTTCCTCCCTAGCAGCATCGCTCCAAATCCTTGCACCTAAGTACAAATATTTAACATCTCCCTCCCTGTGGGCCAGGGATCCAGGCAGGCTTCACTGAGTGCTTCTGCCTCAAGGCTGGGGCTCAGGTCTCAGCAGAGGCTGGACTGGGGGCAGATTCATTCCCACTCACATGCGTGTGGTCAGGACTCTATTTGGACTGAGAGCCTGAGTTTCTACCGTCAGTTCTCTCCTATGAGGCCTCTACATGGCGCTCAAAACATTGGAGCTTGTTCTACTTCCAGAGAAATGTGAGACAGAGACAGAGAGAGAGAGAGAGAGAGAGAGAGAGAGAGAGAGAGAGAGAGAGAGAGAGAGAGAGTGTCAAGGAACTTAGTATGAGGGAAGTGACAGGCTTTTTGTAAATAAAACTTGCATGTGACATCCCTTCTGCTTGGCTGTACTGTGCATTCAGAAGCCAGTTCCTAAGCACTTAGTTCCTTCCACACACATGGGTGTGCAGACCAGGAGGCAGGGGTCAGTGGGAGCTGCTGTGGGGGCTGCACACCATGGAGGCCCACAGGAGGTACAGGGCCTGATCCAGTATAATGGGGCCATAGGAGCATTTATGGCAGTGGATGACAACACCTGAATTCCTTAACTTCAACCCCATAAATGTGCAGACCTTGAAATGTGGCTCAGAGGCTCTGACTTTCCCAAGATCACCTGGCCAAACCTGTGTAAGTGGTATTTAGTGGTATTCTGTGCTACATCCCACCCCTTGTAATTGTTGCGTCTCTGAGCTTTTGCATCAGACACATGTGACACCAGCCAACAGGTGTTGTAGGCTTTATGTCATATACACGAGACAACGTCCCTAGGAAGTAATTTCTGGCATCATCCTCATTGTGTAGGTTGGGAGACAGGGAGGCCCTGAGGGGCACAGTGGCTTTTCCAAGACACAAAGCTGGTCAGAAAAAAACAGATCTGAGTTCAGCTCTGTCTCCTCAAAGCTGGGGCCCTGGTTTCATTGCCAGGGATCCGTGTGGAGGGCAGTGTTGGACATCTGTGTACAGTTAGCGAGGTGACACAGGCCAGGAGGTGAGCACTCACCAGCCCCAAAGGGCCTTTGGGTGGGTCTGATTGAAGGATGGGGCCCAGGTCATGGGACCTTGACAAAGTGACCTCACTGGCACTGTGACAGAACAAAACAAGGTACTCTGGTGACCAGCACCCACATTCTGGAGACCACCTCCTCTCCAGCTCACTTGACTGGAGACAGCCAAGATAGGAAGATGTTTTCCAGTTTTCCTGTGAGTTTTAGAGAACCACAGCTGCTGGAGAGCCAACAGTGAAAGTGTTTTCACATGTGCAGACAGTGGCTCCGACCTCACCTGACTCCTTCAGCAAGATGCACTCTCAGGTGACACAGGCTGGCTGGGCCACAACTGTGACAGCACGTGGGCAGCCCCCTCCCCCATCCCTTCTCCTGTATGTGGTGGGGTGGGGGAAAGGGAGGCGGTGAGGGCACTTTCTGCGTGGAGCAGGTTGTTAGCTGCTGGAAGCCTGGTGGGTCTGTCAAGTGTATACACCAGGTCATGGCAGGTAGGATGAGAAGGTGAGTGCTGGGGTCCAAGCTCAACCACCCACTGGTTCATCGTGGGCCATCCAAGAGTCATTGTGTTGACTGGAGGTCTATGCAGATGCCCCTCTGCCTCATCTGAGGAGCAGAATTTGTGGTGGGGTTTTTCCCTGTGCTGATTGCCAGGCTGGCCCCTGACGTCACCTGGCCTGGATACTGGGCCCTGTCTTTGCAAAGCTCTACCCAGGAGACAGGGGAGGAGCTGGTGGACAGTACAGCTTCTCCATGTCCCTGGACAGGGGGCAGGTGCACCAGGACACCAAGGACCAGAGGCGGTCTAAGTTGAGAGTGGGTACAGAGTGGTCTGTACCCCTTAAGACCCCGAGATGACCTGGGTGGCCCAGAACTCAGACTCAAATCTGGGGACTCCTCAAGGCCCTGGTAGGGCTTTCCCACCAGAGTGTATCACAGTCCCACCCCCAAAGGAAAATGGACCTCCATTCACCCCACCACTAGCTATGTGGGAGGGGAGAGAGTCAGTCCTCATATATCTGTAGGAATATTAGACATAACTGGATGTTTGACTTCACACTAGTGCATAGCATCTTTCATTTGCTACTGTTTTGAATGTCTGAACTACTTGCCCCAGTTTCCTGGGGAGCAGTTAACTCTATTGACCGTCCAGTCAACTTCCCTGGCTCAGGCCTGGTGGGTCCTACTCAGCCGCCCCCATCCAGCTGGAGCTTCTAAAGCCCCTTTGGGCAGAGGTAAGAGGTGAGGAGCTGCAGCCTGGGGAGATGATCTGGGGTGGGGTCATGGGCCAGCTTTCCCTTCTAGGCTGTGGTGTCTTTCCTGATGTTGGAAAGGCACAGGAAGTGTCATACATGGGGGTGCAACATCTCTTTATCCTGCTCCACACCAGCATCCACACCAGAGCCCACCCACCCTTGCTCTGGGCCAACCAAGACACGGCTCCAGGAAGAAAAACCTAATTTCTTGGGGTGTTCCCGCCCCGCATGGTGGCTGAGCAGTTGACTCTGATGGATGCAGGGAGCAGCAGGGATCTCAGTGGGTGGGGTGGGTCTTCCCTCTGTCCTCAGCTGCCTGAGATCTGCATTCCCTGATCTGGAATCCATGATTGTGGCCAAATCCCATCCTTTACTTACATACTGTGGGACCTGGGAAACTTCCTTAACCCCCAAGCCTTCGGCATCCGCATGTGGACAGCAGAGCTGGACACTCAGAGGACCTGCTGGGCAGAGGGGCTGTGCAGACCACTGAGGAGGGACAGACAGGTAGGGGGTGGGGCCTGGCCTGCTCGGGGGAGGTGGGGCAGCTCCCTGGGGGCCGCCAGGTCCTTGGGTTGCTCACCTGTTTGCCTGGGAGGCCTCAACAGCCGAAGCACTTCTTAGGCACCTGATGTGTACTTGTCTACATGGGAGACAAACAAAGTTCCTGGTTGTAGCTGCCATGGGGGAGTGTCCATCTCAACGGGGAGTCAGACCAGAGGGGTGACCAGGACAGAATGGGAGGGAGACGCCACTGGGGATGGGCAGATGTGAGCTGCCTAGGACTGCGGGGGACTGTGGACACTGAGCTGGGTGTGGTAGGGCCAGGGGACACTCCCTGTCCTCCCCAGGGGTATTCCAGAAAGTGGTTCCCTCCCGATACCTGGGCTCCATCAGGTCCGAGTGGGACAAGAGCAACAAACAACAGGTGCCTACTGTCTGTGACACTGTCATGCAATTTACTAATGTGCACACTCTGTGATCACCACCTGTCTCAGGGACTCGAGCATGACAGCCCGGCACAGGGATCGAGTGGTGGAGCTCTGGATCTAGGTGGCACAGGTATGTCGTGGGAAGACCCAGGGTTCCTCTCTGGGGTCCTGGGAACTGCCTCTCTACATTCTCAGTTCTCAGGTTTGAAGTCTGGGTCTGACACCCTGCACAGTCTCTAGGCGCCCCCTGTCAGGGTCACACTGACCTTGACTCCCCGTCCCAGTGGTGGAAGGTCACTTCCTGCTTGAGGCCTTCCCGGGGTTGAGCTGAAATTCTTCCTGGGAGTGTTCCTCACTGGGTCCCAGGTGAGCCCCCTCCCTGTCCCCTCCAAGGCTCCCTGGGTGTCTGTCTCACTAGGATAGGAGAGTCAATGAGGGGCTGATGCCAGAGGAAGCGGGCTTACAGTTCTCCCCCTCAGCTCATTCTCTCCTTTCCCAGCATTGCCGAGGCCTCCAGAACCACTCCTCCCTCTGCGCAATAATGTGTGCACTGCGGACACCTCCCATTGTCAGAATGAAGAAAATATGAGGACACGGGTATAGGTGGGGACACGTGGGAGGGGACTATGGCCTCAGTGCCTGTCTTTGACCTTGCAAGAGGCATCCTCCCCATTGGCCACCCTGAAGATGGACCCACAGGAAGTACAGTGAGGCAGCAGTAGAAGGTACAGGTGCCTGTGGGGAGGGCCTAGGAGTCAGGGGAGAGGGGGCTCCTCCCTCTGGTGGAGACCTCACCAGAGAGGGAGGCTTCCTCTTCTTGTCCTGCCCTTGGGGGCACACAGCCTGAAATGCAGCATTGAACCTGACTGGGAGGCCTGGAAGAGCTGGATGCAGGATGGATTTGGGGGATTTAGGGGCAGAGACACTCACCCTCAGATTTGCCCAAAGCTGGCCCTGCGAGGTGACTGGAGGGAGTCTGGTGTCCTGGGTGGGTGGGGGGGGGAATGGCGGGAGGCGCTGCTAAGGGTCCTGCCCTGCTCCATGTGGGAGTCTTGGTCAGGACAAGGATGCTGAGGCAGGGGTGTCAGGAGAGGGTCTGTGGGGGCATCTGAGAGACTTGGCTCATCATCCCTGCACTAGTGGCTCAGGGTGTCATCTATCCCCTATCAGGCCACCTTCCTCAAGTATCTGCAAGTGCTGCACTAGGCAATGGAAGGCTATTGGAATGTAAGTGAGCCTGTGGTTTGGCGTGTGGGACCAGGGTCCTGAGGTTTGAGAGGAGAGCCCCGCACTGAGCCCTGAGTGCTCAGTACTGGGCCAACCTCAGCCTTAGTCTCCCCATCTGTCATCGGAGAGGGCTGGGCTGTTAGGTCACTGGCTTCAGCTCCCTGGTCCGGACTTCTCTGGAGCCCAGAGCCTGACCCAGGTCCAAGTCCTGTTACTAGGCGTGCCTGCCCCCTGGTGGGCCCTGGAAGTAGTGCAAGCTAAGAAAAAGGGAAGGGGGCTAGTGATGGCTAAGGGGACTCTTTCTGATGGACAGCCTCCCAACGTGAAGTGGAGAAAACCCAAAAGAGGAGTGATGTGAGCAGCTGTGGTCTCAGTGCTGATGGGGAGGGTGTGGAAGTCAGAGACAGTTCCCCCTTTATGGCAGGACTTCTGTGGCCCTATCCTTCAGGTCTTACATTTAATGGGAGATTTTGATACACAGGGCAGGGAAACCCATGGAACGGATCAGAGGGAAGGGGCTGGTGCCAAGGACAACTTCCTGGAGGAGGAGGTGTAAACCCAACTGTGAGAACAGGCAGTGCCTGGATGGAATTGGAGGGAAGGAAGTTTCCCACATGAGCATGGTCCCAGGACCGGCCCCCTGCCCCACTCCTCACCCCTACAAGGCCCCTGAGGCATCCCCCATCCCGGCTCTGTCTGCATTCTGTCCTTCATTATTGCCAGAATTTCTTCGTGAAGGAGACCCAGCAGCTGTAGGAGGCTGCCTCTATGTACAACCTGGAGCCGGAGGAGCAGTTAAGAGCCTGGTTCCAGGCCACAGTGTCTCACAGCAAGGATGGAGATGAGGCAGGCAGAGTCAGGTGAGGGCAGGACCCTCACTGATGGGCGGCCTGGGGACATGGCTCCCTGTTCAGTCCCAGACCTTGCTGTGTGGTGACCCCTGGATGCCAGTTGCTGGCAGGTGCTGGGTGGGTGCCAGAGGTGTGGCAAATGGGAGTTCATAGGTTCCCCATCCCCCACCCTATAGCTAGAGCCTGTTCTCACAGCTGGAGCCACCAAATCCTTGAGCCACAAACATGGGAATATTCCAGGACAAGAGAATCAGCCTTTGTGAGGACCAGGGCCAAGTGATTGTCTGGCCAGCAGTGGATGGATCCAGGGGTCCAGCAAAGCTTCAGGCTGAGTGTGGGCCTGGGGAGTCGGACAGCCGGCACTGGGATCCCACCTCCACTACTGACGAGGCCTCTGATGAGGCCATTGTTTTCACGTTTGAGGGACTTGGTTTCTTCTTGGGTGAAATGGGTGATGGTAATGAGCACTCCCAGGGCAGGGACAAATGGGGTACTGTTGATTGACAGAGCAGTCAGCACAGGGCCTGGAATGCAGTGGGGGTGGGAAGATGGGCTGTGATTGTGGGGGAGGACCCCCAAGATAACCAGACCCTTCTGTTCAGAAATCAGGACTATTAAAGTAAAGCCCTTTGTGGCAAGAGAGGACAGGACAGTCCTGAAGACAACTGAAGTGGGGCCCTCAATCACCTTTGGGAACACAGCTGAAACCCTAATGTTTCATTGGGCCAGCTCCCATCTAATGGAAGAACATTGCAACCTTTCTAGGGTCTTCTGAGGCCAAGAGGGAGAGGATGACCCTGCCCTAACTCGGAGACCTCCGACTTCAGCACCAGTTTTCCTACTGCAGAGGGCAATAGTCGTTGCTGCCAATAGTAAATGTCAGAATAGCACACTATATTAAAGTTCTGTTTCTCTCACAGCCTGGGAGTTGTGGTGTGGTTCTTCCACCTTTTGTGTTCATTTAAGTGACCTATAGAATCTCACAGTGTGCAGTGTGGCTGGGGAGGTGGGCTGTGATTGTGGGGGAGGATCCCAAGATAACCAGTCTCTCTTTTCAGCCTTGAGATCCTGGGGAGTAAGCCCACCTCCTGTGGGTGATGATTCTTGAGAGCTGCTCAGTGGGTCATCTTTATCAGGTGCCAGGCACACAGCTGGCATCTCTGGGGTCACTGGGCCATCTCCTTCCATAGCGGTAGTAATCAAGAAAGCAACCACAGAAAGATAGTTGCAAACCCCTCAAATACTTGGAAAACACGATACTTTCCCCGCACCAGACTTGTCAGACTTTATTATAACAACAACACAGTAGCAATAACTTATAATATACTGAGCTTCCTTTATGTTACTGGTGCTCTGCCAAACTTTTTCTGTTGTCTTCTTTAGTTCTTACCAGTACCCAGTGAAGTTGGAATTGGAGAGTTGCGGGGGTCCAGCCTCCACGGAGTCCAGGGGTTCCCTCGGGTGGGACGAAGTCGGCGAGGAAAAAAAAAGAAAAGAAAGAGAAAGAAAGTGTGACACTGGAAAAAATTTCTCAGGAGTGTCACACTTTAATGAAATAACATGTCCGTTTTATAGGGACTCAGGTGCATGGGTTTGGTGGTTTGTAGTTCCCAGGATTTTCACAGTCTTTTCTTCCCTGCAATTGCTCTCTCCAGAGTGTACTGTGACTTACTCTTCCGTTAAAGGATTACTTTGTCTTTATTATGATAATTGCCATGAAACCCACACTTAGCTTCTGTATATCACTTAAAGAATGTTCATCATGACTATCTTATGTTAAGGACTGACATATTTTTACATATTGCCTAAAGAATGTTTACTATAGCTATGTTGACTATCTAGAAATTATCTTAAATCCTAGCAGTTAAACACAATCATAAAACTCACAGTATACTTGAGCTATACTGAAAGACTAGGAGTGGCTGTGTTCAGCGTAAAAGCATCTAAAATCTATTTCTATGTAAATACAATACCTAGCAACCAAAAGGGTCTCACACCTCTTATCCTACAGAGGGCTGCATCTGTTTCTCAGTCAAAGCTTCAGTATCTGTTGCTGCAACAAGGCACTGGGCAAAGGAATTCACACAAGGCTAATTAACAAACCCATGGTCAGTGGATGTCTTTGAGCTGCCTCTTACCGGGAACTCTCATGGCCTGAAGACTTAATCTTCAAGGAGACTATTCACAGCAGGGCCCTTAGGCAAGTGCATCAGCTTCTCACAGGCCTGAGTTTTCTGGCCTGAGTTTGTCAGAGGTCTGTGCCTCAGTTTCCAAGGGGCTTGAGTCCCCAATATCTCAGTTCAGGGGTCCCCCATGGAACTACCGCCTGGCTTGGGTTGTCTCCCCTCTTTTAGGAGATCTTACCTGTCTTTGGCTGCGTAGTTAGCTCATAGAACTTGCGACAAATGCAGTGAATATATTGTCTCCTATAGGAGGAAAGGCACATGGGTTCATAGAGGCAGGAGATATTACATGACCAACCATAAGGCAGCACCCCTAATATCCAGTGCTGAGCAGGGCAATGTGGCCTTGTCAGACACTGGGGGGCTGTCGGCTTCCCACAGAGAGTAATTCTTGTCTTTCACTTGACAATTTTCTTTATGGACCAGTAGCTTCATCCATGAGAGAGCAGTATTGGAGGGCAAGTTGCTAGTCTCACTTCTATCCTCCCCCCTTTTTTTTTTACTGTTTTATTTATTTCATAAGATTTTTATTAAAAATATAGTTAGCATACAATATCATATTAGCTTCAGGTGTACATAATAGTTATTCAATATTTATATATGTATAATGATGTGATCACCATGGTAAGTCCAGCAACCATCGAACACTGTACTATGTTATCACGGTATTATTGGGTAATATTCCCTATGCTGTACATTACATCCCCGTGACTTCTTTGTTTTATACCTGGAAATTTGGAACACTTACTGCCCTTTATAAACCTTTCCCCCTTTTTAATTTTTCAGTTGACATTCAATATTATTTTATGTTAATTTCAGGTGGACAGCATATAGTTAGACATTTTGATAACTTAAGAAGTGATCCCCTGGGGCCGGCCGAGTGGCGCATTTGTTAAGCGCTGGTTTTGGGATGCCAGCGGCCCCGGTTCGGATCCCACATGAGGGCCAGTGACACTGCCCTCTACAGCTAACAACAGCTCCACCTGGAGCTGGGCTGTGCGAGCCCCGGTGATGGTGTGGGCTGCAGCCCCTGCTGCAGTGGGCTGCCATAGGCTACAGTGAGTGGCCCGCAGCCAGCGTGAGCGGCTGGCAGCCAAGCGTGAGCTGCCAATAGCCGCGGTGAGCGACATACAGAGTCCAGTGACCGGAAGAGCACAATGACGATACCAACAGTGAAGCAACATCCTCCGCAACTAAACTGAAGAACAAAAAGACAGCAACTTACTTGTCTGTTCCCCTTCCCTGATTCCCCACCCCAACGCTGTTCCCCTCCGCCAATTCCCCAATAAAAATCTTTAAAAAAAAAAAAAAAAAAAAGAAGTGATCCCCTGACTAGTTATGACCATATTATTATTATTATTTAATTTTAATTAGCTTCAGGTGTACAACACAGTGCAATAGTTACTTTTTTACCCCTCAAAATGACAACCCCCTCCCCCAGTTCGCCACCCCACTCCTCCCCCCAAATCATACATATCTATTACAATTCCTTTGACTCCCTTCCACCGTATAATCCACATCCTGTGACTATCTATATATTCAATTACAGTTGGCATACAATATTATACAACATCAATTTCAGGTATACAGTACAGTGATCAAGCCTCTACTCCATCCATGAAGTGGTCTCCCTAACAAGACATGTGACTATCTGACACCCCACAAAATTTTTAAAACATTATTATATTCCCCCGAACTGTCTTTCATATCCCTGTGACACTACTGTAGATAGCGATTTATGCTGTCTAATCCCTACCCCTTCTCCCTTATCCCCACCCCCCTCCCAACTAGCAACCTTGGTTTTCCTCTATATCTATGAGACTGTTTCTGTTTCCTTTGCTCATTCATTCAGTTTTTCAAATTCCACATATAAGTGAGATCATATGGTATTTGTCTTTCTCCGACTGACTTATTTCACTGAACATAATAGTCTCTAGGTCCATCCATATCGTTGCAAATGGTACGATTTCATTCTGTTTTATAGCAGAGTAATACTCCGTTGTATAAATGTACCACAGTTTCTTAATCCAGTCATCTACCGATGGGCATTTCGGTTGTTTCCAAGTCTTGGTTATTGTAAATAGCGCTGCAATAAACAAAGGGGTGCGTATATTTTTTCGAATTAGCATCTTGGATTGCTCTGGGTAGATACCCAAGAGTGGAATTGCTGGGTCATACGGCATTTACGTTTCCAGTGTTTCCAGATACCTCCATACTGATTTCCATAATGGCTGCACCAATTTGCAGTCCCACCAACAGTGCACCAGGGTTCTCTTTTCTCCGCACCCTCGCCAGCACTTGTTGTTTGTTGATTTGTTGATGATAGCCATTTTGATTGGAGTGAGGTGGTATCTCATTGTGGTTTTTATTTGCATTTCTCTGATGATTAGTGAGGATCAACATTTTTTCATATGCCTGTTGGCCTTCTGTATGTCCTCTTTAGAGAAATGCCTCTTCATATCCTCTGCCCACTTTTTAATTGGGTTGTTTGTTTTTTTGGTGTTGAGTTTCATGAGTGTTTTATAAATTTTGGATATCAACCCCTTATCAGATATATCGTTGGCAAATATCTTCTCCCATTCAGTAGGCTGCCTTTTTGTTTTATTGATGATTTCCTTTGCTGTGAAAAAACTTTTTTAAGTTTGATGTAATCCCATATGTTCATTTTTTCTTTTATTTCCTTGCTCTAGGGGATATATCAGTAAAAATATTACTTAGGGTAATGTCTGCAAATTTACTCCCTATGTTTTCTTCTAGGAGTTTTATGGTTTCAGGTCTTACATTTAAGTCTTAATCCATTTTGTGTTTGTTCTCGTATATGGTGTAAGTAGGTGGTCCATTTTCATTTTTCTGCACGTGTCAGTCCAATTTTCCTAGAACCATTTATTAAATAGACTTCTTTACTCCAGTGTAAACTCTTTTTTTTATTATATACATTCTTTATTAGTTTCAGGTGTACAACACAATGCAATAGTTATACTCTTTACCCCACAAAGTGACAACACCCCTCCCCCAGTTCGCCCCCCCCACATCTCCCCCATATCATACATATCTATCACAACTACCCTGACTCCCCTCCACAGTATACTCCACATCCCGTGACCATCCACATATTCAATTACAGTTGGCATACAATACTATACAATATCAGTTTCAGGTGTACAGTGCAGTGATCAAGCCTCTACTCCATCCATGAAGTGGTCTCCCTAACAAGACATGTGACTATCTGACACGCCACAAAATTTTTACAACATTATTATATTCCCCGAACTGTGTTTCATATTCCTGTGGCAATATTGTAGTTGTCTATTTATGCTGTCTAATCCCTTTCCCTTCCCCCCCACCCCAACCCCCTCCCAACTAGCAACCCTCAGTTTTTCCTCTACATCTACAAGTCTGTTTACTTTGATCGTTCACTCAGCTCTTCAGACTCCGCACACAAGTGAGATCACATGGTACCTGTCCTTCTACGACCGACTTATTTCATACAACAGAATAGTCTCTTCACAACATTATCAATTGCATTCCCAGAACTGCCCCCATATCCCTGCGGCAACATTGTAGTCCCACCTACACTGTCCAAAACCTTCCCCCTCTCCCTCTTCCCCATCCCCTCCCAGCCAGGAAACATCAGTTTTTCCTTTATATCTGCTTGATATGACTTCAATCTTCTTGAATTTACTGAGACTTGTTTTGTGGCCTAACATGGTCTATCTTGAAAATGTCCCATGTATACTTGAGAAGAATGTATATTCTGTTTTTTGAGGGTGAAATGCTCTAAAAATATAAATGAAGTCCAGCTGGTCTAAGGTATCATTTAAGGCCCCTCTTTCTGTGTTGATTTTCTGTCTAAAGGGTCTGTCCATTGGTGACAATGGTGTTGAAGTCCCCTACTATGATAGTGTTACTGTTGATCTCTGTCTTTATGTCTGTCAGAATCTGTTGTATGTAATTAGGAGTTCCTATGTTGGGTGCACAGACGTTTATTAGGGTTATAGTGCCCTTCTTTGTCTTTTATTGTAGTCATTTTAAAGTCTAAAATAAGTATTGGTACTCCAGCTTTTTTTTTCTCTCATTTCCATTTGCGTGAAATATCTTATCCCATCTGTAAACAGCATATACATGTGTCCTATTTTCTTATCCACTCAGCCACTCTGTGTCTTTTGATTGCAGCATTTAGCCCATTCACATTTAAAATGATTATTGATAGGTGCATATGTATTGCCATTTTGTTATTTGTATTCCTGGTCTCCCTGGGTTAGCTTGTTTACCCCTTTCTTTTGTTTAAAGAAGCCCTTTTAACATTTCTTGCAATGCTGGCTTGGT
This sequence comes from Aselliscus stoliczkanus, assembly GCA_033961575.1. NCBI lineage: Eukaryota > Metazoa > Chordata > Mammalia > Chiroptera > Hipposideridae > Aselliscus > Aselliscus stoliczkanus. The sequence continues at coordinate 7,886,460 of CM066735.1, read as the reverse complement.
GGTAATGAATTCCTTAAGCTTCTTCTTTTCTGAGAAGCTCTTTATTTCTCCTTCAATTTTAAGTGATAGCCGTGCTGGGTAGAGCAATCTTCGTTGTAGGCCTTTATTTTGTGTCACTTTGAATATCTCCTGCCACTCCCTTCTGGCCTGCAGAGTTTCTGGCCTGTAGACAAGTCAACTGTTAGTCTAACAGGAGTTCCTTTGAATGTAACCTTCTGTCTTTCTCTTGCAGCCTCTAGGATTCTGTCTCTGTCTTTAACCTTTGCCATTTTAACTATGATGTGTCTTGGTGTGGACCTGTTTGGGTTCAGCTTGTTTGGAACCCTCTGCACTTCCTGGGCATGTATGTTGATTTCCTTCACCAGGGTAGGGAAGTTTTCAGTCATTATTTTTTCAAATAGATTTTCGACTCCTTGCTTCTTCTCTTCTTCTTCTGGTAGTCCTATGATTCAAGGGTGTTTGCTTTTCACCTTGTCCCATAGGGCTCTTAAACTATTTTCATGGTTTTTTATTCTTTGGTCTTTTTGCTGTGCCAACTGGGTGATTTCTGCTATTTTGTCTTCCAAATCACTGATCCGCTCCTCTGCTTCATCTACTCACTGGTGATTCCTTCAAGTGTGTTCTGCATTTCAGTGATTGTATTCTTTAGTTCTAACAGGTTGTTTTTTATGGTTTCCCTATCCTTCTTTATGTCCTCGCTAAGTTCCTGAAACATTCTTATCATCAGTGTTCTCAACTCTGTCTCTGAAAGGTTGGATCCCTCTGTTTCATTTAGTTCCATTTGTAGAGGTTCCTTCTGATCTTTTACTTGTGACATGTTTCTTTGTTTCCCCATTCTGGCTGTCGCTCTGGGATTGCTTTGATGTATTAGATAGATCACCAGGAGAGCCCTGGCTGGATCACGCAGGCACACAGCTCACGGCCCAACACTCCCAGGAAAACTCCCAGTCTCAGCCTGTCCCAATCAGCCGCTCGCAGATCAGGCCGAGCAGCAAGACAACCAATCACCAGCCTGGCAACTCTGCAAGCGCAGTGCGGAGAGCGGGGACCCGAGGCGGCTTGCGCACTCCTGCGTCTCAGTGAGCAGCCTGTTGGTGCCGGAGGGCACCCGCCCAGTGTTTCCCTGGCAACGCAGTATAAGCCAGGTGGAGGGTGGGGATCCAAGGCCGCATGCACGCGCACGCACACAGGCATTTCTGCGCCAATTCCACCAGACCAATGAGGTCTCGGACCTGAGCCTCCGTGGGCGAGCCCAAGCCCGACAAAATGGCGCCCTCCCTACACCACTCGCGTGCAGGCTCCACACCACGGGAACAACAGTGCAAAAACCTCCAGTCTTTGCACCAAAGGTGCTCAGCTCACTCTGTCCCCGCAGGCTCCCGGCTCACACAGCCACTCCCTCCACCAGTAACCAGGTAAGAGCTCACCGGCAAGCAAGCCCGGGCGCTGGCCCCACTGATTCTCCAGCCATTCTTAGCCTCACCGAGCTGAGCAAAGAGAGTCCTCACTAATTTACTGCCGGCTATATTAGAACTCCTCTTCCCGGCAAAGGAACTCTGGGCTGGTGAGCTTGGAGTGCGGCCGGAGGGTCTCTCCCCCAACCAGACAAGCTTCCCACGGCTGGGGTTTCCCTCACGGGGTTCGCCGTCTCTCGTCTCCACCCGTCCTACAGACCCGACGTGGCCTCCTCTTTAAGTTCTTCGTTTAGTGGTTCTGTTCATCTGGTGTTCCAGGGACCTCCAGGGTTGAATGCTGTATAATTTGTTTGTAATTTTGGTGTGATCCTGGGAGGCACTTAGCACAGCGTCTGTCTATTGTGCCGTTTTACTGGAAGTCTGCGGCAAACTATTTTGGATGCCTGATTTTGTATAGCATGTGGGCTAACAATCAGTTTCACATCTTAAAATGGTTGGGAAAACAATGAAAAGAATTGTATTGCATGACATGTGTAAATTACATGAAGTTCAACTTTCAGTGTCCACAGTATTTCGTGGACACACAGCCATGCCTGTTCATTTACAGATGTTATGATTTGGGATTTGTCTCTGGCTGTTTTTGCTGCTTTTGATGGCAGAGTTGTGTTGGTAACTGTGACTGTCTGGCCCCTTGAAGCTGAAAATGTTTCTTATCTACGTTTTTACAGCAAAGGTTCGCTGACTGCACCCTAAGCTTCAATTTTCTTCTCTCCAAGGAGAAACCAAGACATGGGGTAGTAAGGATTAAATGAAATGATCCAGGTCAAATGCTTGGCCTGTAGTACATGTAGAAGGATTGGCATTTCTCAATCATGATAATCTCTGCTTCTGTTTCCCTGTCTGCAGAGCTAAGGTTCTAAAGTTCTGAAAGTCTCCAAGTCACTTGCATGTTGCACTGATTGTGCCTGCCTCCCTGAGTGTCATTTCTGAGCGGATCCTGCCTGTGACATTCCCGAATGTAGGAGGCACAAGCCCCACTCTCCTCTCTCCTCCCCTTGTCTTCCAGGAGCTGCACCTCTGTGTCTCCCGTGGGCATTTTGCGCTGGAGCGGGGCTGCAGGCTGCGTGGGCTGCCTCCGGGGAATTACAGCGTGCGAGTCCAGGCCACCTCCCTGGCGGGCAATGGCTCCTGGACAGAAGCCACCTGTTTTTACGTGACAGTCTATTGTAAGTGTGCACAGTGACTTGGACTGGGTGGGTCTGTGCTCAGTGCCAGATACTAGTTTGGGGGCTCTCCTGCACTTCTGACGAACTGGCTACAAATTTGAGTGTTCCCACAACTCCTTCAGATTCTGTCATTTGCTAGAACAGCTCATAGAACTCAGGAAAGTGCTATAATTACAAGGACAGTTTTATTATAAAGTATATAACCCAGGACCACCCAAATGAAGAGACACTTGAAACAAGGGCCAGGAGGGCTCCCTTGTCCTCTCCCCAGCAAATCAGGACACCTCATGTCACCCTCGCAGCATATGGATGTATTGATGAGCCAGGAAGCTCCTCTGAGCTTTGGTGTCAGAATGTTTATTGGGGTGTCATTACCTTGGTGTGACTGACTGAATCATTGGCCATCTGATTGAATTCCATCTCCAGCCCTGCTCCAATTTTTGGAGCTTGGGTGGCTGAAAGTTCCACCTCTCCAATGACATGCTTGCTCTTCTGGTGACCAGACCCCATCCTGAGTCATCTCACCTGTTAGCATAATCCTAGGTGTGTTCCAAGAGAGTCATCAGTAACAAAGACACTGCCATTACTGAGGATATCCAAAGATTTGGAGTCTCTTTTAAGAACCAGGGATACCATGAATAAAATTCAAAGTGAAATAATTAAAGTGGGAAAAATATTTGTAACATCATTGACAAAGATTTAACATCCTGAATATAAAATGAATATATAGTTGACCCTTGAACAACACAGGTCTGAACTTCACGGGTCCACTTATATGCAGATTGTTTTTCAGTAAATACTGTAAAAGCATCTTCTGTTCCTTATGATTTTCTGTTTTCTTTCTTTTTCTTTTTTTTTTTTTGAGGGCAGTGTTACTGGCCCTCATAGGTGGGACCCGAACGGGGCTGCTGGCCTCCCAAGTCAGCGCCTAACCACCGCGCCACTTGGCCGGCCTATGATTTTCTTAATAACATTTTCTTTTCTTTAGCTTACTTTATTGGAAGAATATAGCATATAATACATAGAACATACAAAATATGTGTTGATTGACTGTTTATGTTTTTAGTGAGGCTTCCAATCCACAGTAGGTTATTAATAGTTAAGTTTTGGGGGCTGGCCAAGAGGTGTATTGGTTAAGAGCTGGCTTGGGACGCCAGCTCTGAGCAGCAGGGCCCCGGTTTGGATCCCACATATGAGGGCCAGTGATGCTGCCCTCTACAGCTAAGATGGTGAACAGCAGCTTCACCTGGACCTGGGCTGCTGTGAGTCGCCAGCGATGGTGCAGGCTGCAGCCTCTGCTGCAGTGGGCTGCCATAAGCTACAGTGAGTGGCCAGCAGCCAGCGTGAGCGGCTGGCAGCCAGTGTGAGCGGCCAGCAGCCGGCTGAGCTGAGAAGAGCCACTGTGAGTGGCTGTCCCGAGGCCGGCGGCCGATCTGCCTCACCCGGGAAGAGCGCCATGATAATACCAACATGGGCCAATGAAGCAATATCCTCCACATTAGACTGAAGAACAAAAGGACAGTAACTTGCCTGTTCCCCTTCCCTGATTATCCAATGCTGTTCCCTCCCCCAATTACCCAATAAAATCTTTTAAAAAAAGTTTAAGTTTTTGGAGAGTCAAAAGTTATAGGTAGATTTTTGACTGTGCAGGGCAGGGGTTGGCACCCATAACCCCATGTTGTTCAAGGGCCGGTATATATTAATGAGTGAAAGACATATGTCCTAACACAAAAAAATAAGCAAAGAACATAAATAGCCTACTTAAAAAGAAATACAAAACAATAGAAAACATAAGGAAAAATGTCAAACCTCACTCAAAACCACACGAAAAAAGAGAACGTGCAAATTAAAACAAGATGTAATTTTCAACTTATCAAATTGGCAAGGCTTTTTTTGTTTTATAATCACGGTACTTAGTGTTGTCCAAGTGTGCAGACACACAGACCTGTTTGTTTTTGGTTGGTGAGTGCTAAAATGTAGTACTTTAATAATGTGCATCAAGAATCTTATGTGAGCCAACAGCCCTGGTTCTAGAAATGTATCAGAAGGAAACAATTAGAGATGTTTAAATAAGATACATGTTCAAGGAAATCCGGCATAGCATTACTCACAATAGCCCCAAATCTGAAGAGTTCAATGTTTGACACATTAGTTTACATCGACCCTTGAATAACACAGAGGTTAAGGGCACTGACCCCCGCATAGTCGGCAATCCTCACATAACTGTTGACATCCCAAAATTTAGCCTACTGTTGAGTGGAAGCCTTACTGATAACATAAACAGCCGAGTAACACATATTTTGTATGTTATATAATATATATATATATACTATATGTGTATAATGACTCCATCAGGCGCAACTGATCTCACAGAGTCATTGCACACAAATTTTCAAATATCTAACAGTTAACTTAAGTATCGTGACTCATCGCTTCCATATCTTCCCCCTCTACCGTAACCTCTCACCAGTCATGTTTGTGACTTAGTACAGTAAAGATGTATTTCATAGCGGCATCTTTGTGTGCAATGTATCTAGGAGATCAGTTGTGCCCAACGGAGGGCTAAGGTAGAGAGAAGAAAAACATAAGGAAGACAAGATGCATTTACAGTACTGTATGTATTTATTGAAAAAAAATCCACATGTAAATGGGCCCACACAATTCAAACCTGTGTTGTTCAAGGTTAAGTGTACTCAAAAAAAAAAAAAATTATTATATAACAGAGAGGGAAGCAAGGCACCAGAGTGCAGCGTTTAAGGAGGTTCTCATGCTCAGGCTGTCCCTCACCGGAGACAGCACTGACAGTTTGCTGTTAGTCAGGATGGTACAGGAGGAAGAACTGTCTCAGGATAGAGCTGACCACTGAAGGCAGCATGGGCCAGTGGTCAGAGCTCACTCAGATAGTGACGTAGTACCTCCCACCTTGGCCCATGGGACAATTAAGTAAGATCACTCACACAAAGCACTTCAAACAGTGACTGGCGTTTAGTAAGTGTTCGGTATACTGCTATTATTAAAAGAGCCAGAGGGCCGGCCGAGTGGCGCACTGATTAAGAGCTGCTTTGGGGATGCGAGCGGCCCCGGTTCGGATCCCACATATGAAGGCCAGTGACACTGCCCTCTACAGCTAACAACAGCTCCACCTGCAGCTGGGCTGTGCAAGCCCCGGCGATGGTATAGGCTGCAGTCCCTGCTGCAGTGGGCTGCCAAAGGCTGCAGTGAGTGGCCAGCAGCCAGAGTGAGCGGCCGGCAGCCAGTGTGAGCTGCCAAGAGCCACTGTGAGGCTTTCCAGAGGCCGGTGACCGAGCGCAATGTCAATACCAACATGGGCCAGTGAAGCAATGTCCTCGGCAACTAGACTGAAGAACAAAAGGACGGCAATTTGTCTGTTCCCCTTTCCTGATTCCCCAACGCTGTTCCCCTGCCCCAATTCTCCAATAAAATCTTTTAAAAAAAAAGACCCAGAAGCTCAGATTTGTTCTCTGACCTCTCAGAACCCATTTTCTTCCTTGACTTGCAAGCATCTGAATACATGGGTGTGTTGATAATTACAGACAACTCGGCCTTGCATGTGAATTAAAAAAATAACGGCTGCGTTTCTTCCGCCAGTTTAAAAGGGTTTTTTTGGGGGGGGAAATGCATTTTCCTTTATTTTGCCTGGTACTCTTCCAGGGAAGCAGGACACCCAGCAAGTTTCATGGGCCGGCTGTGCCGTATGGAGGGGCAGGACCCTCTAGGACACACGGGGTATTTCCTGGTGAATTTTTCGTCTGCCAGAGGTGCTGTTTGGAAATAAGACAGGCTATTTAATTTGCAAGGCTCAGGATAAAATGAAAATGCAGGGCCCTTGTTTAAAAATTCAGACTTTCAAGATGGTGAGAGTGGAACATTAAACCCAGAGCAGGGCCCTTCTGAGTGTGGGCCCCTGTGTGACGGCCTGGGTTACCTGGCTGTGAAGCTGGCCCCAGGTGGGGAAGGAAGAAGGCTGGCAGTGGGCGGTGGTCTGGGGTCAGGGGTGTGCTTCCAGAATACAGACCTCTGAGCCCGCCCCCAGCCCCACGGAGCCAAAGGGTGTTTCAGGAATGCTGGGAGATAAAGGTATGGGAGACCAGCAGAGACAAGCTCAGGGACAAGAGATGGGGGACAAATGTGTGTGGCCCGACGTTATATTCATATGTGTGATTTGTGGTGTGAACACATTTTGATACGAGACATGTATTTTCTTATTCTATTTCAGTGGACGTTCCATCGAATATTGCAAAAATTATCATTGGTCCCCTCATCTTTGTCTTCCTCTTCAGTGTTGTGATTGGAAGTATGTATCTATTCCTGAGAAAGAGGTGAGTACAGTGGTATGCTGGCAATGGTTAACAACCAGCTCTCCAGGAAGAAGTATGCTTAGATATAGATATAGATACAGCTATCTCTAAGTTGATTATAAACTTTACTTCTACAAAGGATGCGTAGCATGCAATTTACACATAATGATTGTAATACAACATACAATACTCTTTATCATACATTCCCTCTAGCCAGTGATTGTCACTGAATGCTTTCCTCGATTTTTTTCATTGAACCTATGTATCTATAACAACCTATGGTTGCAGTTGATGAGCAAGGGTTCATGAATGTTGATTGATATTTTGTTTACATTAAAGAGTTGGACAAAAATAAAGTAAGATATCCATGCTCATCAGTTATAAGAGTGGCTTTGTGGAATCAGATAATAATTCTTAAATACTTCACATTTTTTCAGTGTTTTGACCCTTTTCCTGGCTCTAGAATTGAAACACAGTTAAGTTTAATCTGCATTATTAACATTTTTTCCATAACTCACGCAAGCCTGGACAAACAACGGAACAAGAAGTGTTGTAGTGTTTTCCTATTTCTGTGGGATAAATATTCCCATTGTGGCCAATGTCAAGCTACTGACGTGGTCACTGAGCACAGCGGCTCACCATCGTATAGTATTTCCACCATGTGGATATAATAATATAAATAAATGTGGTGACGTATATAACCTCAAGAGTACTGATCATAGTAAGTTGTAGTACGATAATTAGGAAGTGGTGAGTTTTGAATATCTTTACCTTTGCTTTTAATATAATTTATTTAATTGTAATCCTATATAATTTATTTTTGAATGAGGGTTGTATTTAACAACTGGCTCCTATGTTTCCTGAAAAGTTGTTTCTCACAAGCTGGGAGTAGACGGCTGCAGAGCAGCACCAGTGCGTGGCTTCTGCTGATAGGGGTTCTCATTTGCAGCGGGGAGGCCTGTGGCCGCCTATAGTGACCCATGAAGTCCTGGGAAACTCACAAGCTGGAATGCCTCCCTTTTTCTCTTCCAGGCAGCCAGATGGGCCGCTGGGACCGCTATATGCTTCTTCAAACCCCGAGTACCTCAGTGCCAGCGATGGTAAGTACCGCCCTTTTCCCTGTGGGTGACCAGAATCCTGTGCCATCACCGTCCATTAAAAGTCAAGGTTGATACCCCAAGAGGCTGACATGAGCCCTCTTGTTCATTAGAGCTGAGGACCTGCCCTTGCTGCAGAAACCCCACAACGGGGAACAGTTAGACACCCAGTGTCTCGACCCTGTTTGGATGGGTTGATCTATCTGGTGTGGGACCTGTGGCCTGGGCTGGGAGGCCGAGAGCTTGGTGCCTGGCTCTGAGAGTATGGAGACTGGGGCCTATGCCAGAGAGAGTGTCGAGGGTCAGAGCCAGAAAGCTGTGTCTGAACTTGCTGTCCAAGCTGGAGGTGGGGATTGGAAGCCAAAATGGGAGAGTGTGGGTAGGGCGAGGGAGACAAGAAGGAGAGACAAGACGGGATGGGTGGAGACTATGTGGGTGCCAGGGACACATCTGCTGTTGGTGGCAGCTGACCCTGGATGTGGTGCTGATGCTGGTGGTGGGAGTGTAGGTTTGACCCCTGCATTTCCTTTGATTGTACCAAAGGGCAGTAAGTGACCCCTGTAGGAAAGCCTGGCTGTTCCTTTCTAGGGGAAGGCATCTGTTGCATTCCAGGTTTCCAAAGTGCTTCACGCAGTAAAAATCAAACGGCAACTTTCGAGGCACGAGCATCATTGCCTGGCAGGATGCTGGCTTGGGATACAGGGGTGGTGTGTTAAGGGTACTCAGGATTTATTTTAATCTGGTCTGATTTGACACACAGACACGGAAATGGCTGTCATGAAAAAGGATGTGTAACCTCACATTCCCCAGAAGCAGGAGGCACATGCCAGGTAGAGCCTGGGGAAAGAACCAGGGTTGGTCAGGAGGCAGAGAGAGGGGGGAAATGCGGGTGAGAGCCTCTATTGTGGTTTCCATTGGCAGATAGGGCAGGGCAGGGTGAGACTTAGGATTGGCTGGTTTGAATAATTTCTGTGGGCTCTGGGGCATAGGGGCTGGCTCTAGTTGTTTGGTACCTGGCCCTGGAGTGATCAGAGCAGGGGGACAGTGGCCCTGAGTGTGAAAGCCTGATAACAGAAGTGGTTGGGGTGCGGGCTCTGGATTGGGTGGTTTGCACATGAAAGGTGCACTTGTAGGTGAGTCCTTGCCATCTCTGGGAACTGGGGGGAGGGGTCAGTCTTTCCTGGGTAAGCGGGGTTTCAGATGTCAGAACCTCCAAATCGAGAAACTAGAAAAGGTGGCTATTGCAGGTGGGAATGTGCAGAGGGAATGAACGTTGATCGAGGAGCCTTCTTTCCCTGTTGGGACATGGTGTTGTTACCGTACATGAGAGATGGGGAAGCTGACCCTCAGGGCTGCTGTTGGGTCCCAATCAGAGCGAGGCCAGGATGCTGCTCAGGGCTGCCTCTCCTCCCCACCATTCTGCTTTCTTCTGGGAATGCAGCCAAGGCTGAGGGCACAAGGGTGCTCAGTCAGAGCTGAAAATGGGGGCCCAAAGTTCTTCAAGGTAGGGAAGGCCTAAGCCAAGGGATACACACAAGGGAAGATCCAGGCACAGGGCCCGGGGGGCAGGGTGCCCCCACTGAGCATCTGTGAGTTCATTTGTGTGCAGTGCTCTGCGACCAGTGTCCTTGGATGAGCCACTGGTGACTGTATGAGTTGGCTAGGGCTGCTGTAACCACGTAGCAACACTGCGTGGCTTAGAAAACAGAGTTTTACTTTCTCAGAGTTCTAGACGCTAAAAGTTCAAGGTCAGGGTGTTGGCAGGGTCAGTTTCTCCTGAGGCCTCTCTCCTTGGCCTGTAGATGCCATCCTTTCCCTGTGTCCTCACGTGGCCTTTCCTCTGTGCATGTCTGTGTCCTAATCTTCTCTTTTTATAAGGACACCAGTCATATTGGATTAAAGCCTACCTAAATGACCTCATTTTTACTTGATTATCTCTTTAAAGGCCCTATCTCCAAATACAGTCACATTCTGAGGTACCACGGTTAGGACTTTCACATATGAATTTGCGGGGGATACAGTTTGCCTCATAACAGTGACGGCACAGAGGAGAGAAAGCAGGATCCATTTCAACTTTTTTTAGGAGGGCTTTGTACATTTGAGAGTCATTTGCTGTATGACAAACCACCCCAAATTAAGTGGCTTAAAATAACCACCGTTAATTAGTTCACAGTTTGGTGGGTCTGCTCCCTGGGTTGTGCTCATCTGGGCAGTTTTGGTCTCACCCACATGGGTGCGTCTGCCTGTGGATCCGCTGATGCTAGGTGGTCCTGGATAGGCTCACTCACATGTCCAGTGGTTCACAAGCTGGCTGGTCCCCCATTCCCTTGGCACTTTGCAGAAACAATGGCCTTCGATGGGAAGCAGCATCATGAGGCAGCAGGGCTCTGAGTCAGACAGGAAGGATGCGGTGCAGGTTCAGCCCGGCACTTACTGGCTAAGGCCCTGCATGGCTCTTTCCCGAGCCTCTGCCATCCCCTCCCTGAAAGCAGGGACCCATGCCTGTGGTGTTCTTGGCTATGTGTCTATCACAGGTCCTGGATCCCAGAAGTCACTTAGTGAACATTTGCGGGGGGCTTGGGTGGGAGGCGGCTGGGGATACCCTGAGGGTGCTGTGTGGATAAGTGAGGAGTAGTGTTCCCATGTTCTGTGTTTGTGCCGGACGAGTGGGAGGTGCCTCGGGAGAAGATTGCCCTCCTGCGAGAGCTGGGCCAGGGCGCCTTCGGCATGGTGTATGAGGGCAACGCCAGGGACATTATCAGGGGTGAGACGGAGACCCGCGTGGCGGTGAAGACGGTCAACGAGTCGGCCAGTCTGCGTGAGCAGATTGAGTTTCTCAACGAGGCCTCGGTCATGAAGGGCTTCACCTGCCATCACGTGGTGAGTCCCGCGCTTGCCCCAGGAGCAGTCAGGCGGCTGTTGCTAACCAAAGCCGAGGTTCAGGCTGTAATGAAGAGCAGAAGGCATTTATGTGAGCAAAGAGTTGCAGCCCAGGAGATTCAGATTTGGGTAGCAGCTACACTGTGCTCCCGAGAGAACAAAGAAATGCAGGTCTGTAAAGGCAACCCCCACAAAGCGTGATTCTTTCCTGCAAATGAAGCATTGCTCCCTAGGTTAACAGGGCTTGGTTAGTACCAATACGCAAATGAGGGAGGGTGAAACTACAAGGAGGAGATTAAGTCCAAAGGTGTCTACTCAGCAGCAGTTGTTCCAGGATGTGTAGGCCTCTGCCTTGAGTTGAGTTCAGCAACAGGTTAGCAACTGAAAAGCAGCCCTGAGAACTGAGGCACAAGATGTACAGAGGCCCCACTTCCGAAATAGCCTCCTGACTATATTTTCAGTGGGTCTCTTAGCAATGCTTCTTCCATTTTATTTTCTTCCGTTATCACTTTCACATGGGTTCCCTTGTCCCACTCCACCGTTCTTCCTCCTCCTACTGCACAGAGTCTGAGGACAGTGGTGTGGACCCCTGCCCAGCACCCACCCTGCTAAGCACACTAAAGGTGGGAGGAGGGTCTCCCCCTCTCCCTTCTCCAATCCCATCCTTGTCGTCCCGATGTTTTCTGGAGTCTTCGGTCCCATCCTCTTCCCGGCTACTTTATAACCTTTAAACACAGTGATATATATCTTCCCCATCCCCCTCAAGTCAACACAGACTTCCTGGCTTTCTGCCCCCACTGTGTCCCCTAGTTTTCCTTCAGCCTGTGTCCTTCATCCATGCTCCCCCCATCCTCCCCCCACACACACACACACATACTAACGGAGCACCTGCTCAGTGCTAAGCCCTGCCCTTGTCTCTGTGATGCAGCACCTTCCTGCCCTCATGGAGGTCCCAGCACAGCGGATGGAGACGCTCTAAGGCCAGGAGGCTCATTATTAACAGAGGGTGCTATGGCAGAATGGGAAAGGGTTGGGAGATTGGGAATTCAGGAGTGGGGAAGGTGTATTTGAGCAAAGATATAAAGGATGTGGGGACTGAGCTGTGTGGACACATGAGGGTCAGGCAGAGAGAAGAGCAAATGCAAATGCCTGGAGGTGGGAACGTGCCGTGTATGCTCAGAGGCTCAGAGACATCAGGAAGTACCCATAGATTTGCCTTGGATCTGTCTGCTCACCCACCCAGCAGACTGAGGCCTGAATTATCCTGCTTTGCTCGTCCCCCTGCCCTTCCCACCACCACCAGGGCATTGACCTTGGCACATGAGCTGGACAGACCAGAGTTTCCCACACACCATCCAGGAGCAGGGTGTTGTCTGCGACCAGACAGGGTAACCTCAGGGCGTTGGCAGACCCTGTGAGGGTCCTACATACCCTCATCCAAGAATCACCCGCCACGCTTGCTCTGCAGGTCTGCCTCCTGGGGGTGGTATCCAAAGGGCAGCCAACACTGGTGGTGGTGGAGTTGATGGCTCACAGAGACCTAAAGAGCTACCTCCGTTCCCTGCGGCCTGAAGCTGAGGTGAGCTGCCCCTGGGTACCTCACAGGGCACCGTCTTTTGGCCACATGGCCCAGTCTCGCTGAACATGACCCCCTATTTTGACTTTAGAATAACCCCGGCCGCCCTCCTCCAACCCTGCAAGAGATGATTCAGATGGCAGCAGAGATTGCCAATGGGATGGCATACCTGAATGCCAAGAAGTTTGTGCACCGGCACCTCGCAGCTCGAAACTGCATGGTCGCCCACAATTTTACCGTCAAAATCGGGGGTTTGTCTGGCTTCCTGCTTTGGAATGTATGGCCCTGGCCACACATTTAATTTTAGAAGAAGTTGTCTATCATGAGTTGTTCCGTCTTTTCCAGTACTTTTGGTTGGGGCCTGATCCTCACACTATAATTTCCTTGTATTTGTTCATGAACTCACTCATGCACCTCTTTAAATATTATTCGTGTACCTTGTATTGCGAGTCACTTGATGGCGGTGCTGTGTGTGCAGTAATGAATGCATCGCCATTGTTTTTCTGCCCTCGTGCAGTCTTTATCTGCACCATCCAACACAGTAGCCACTGGCCACTTGTGGCCATCTACATTTAAATTAATTTATATGAAGTAAGATTAAAAGGTCAGTCTGTTGGTTGCGCAGTCCACAGTTCAGGTGTCCAGTAGCCATCTTGAGCCCGGAGGCTGCCATATTGGATGGTGCAGGTATAGACCATGTTCGTCTTCACAGAAAGTTCTGGACAGAGCTGTTTTAGATGAACAATAAAATAGTTCACACATAAACAAGATCATGAGGACTTGGAAAAGAGCATTGAAGGAAATAGAGTTCCATGATCGAGAGCAAGGGCCTCTGCCTGCAGGGAGGCACTGTTTCCCCAAAGACTAACAGGACTGGGAGTGACCTGAGTGACAGCACCCCAGGGGAAGTTTCAGCACATGCAAAGGCCTTGAGGCTGGAAGGATGGTGGATGTGGTGTGAATAAAATGAATGCAGAGGGGGCTGAGCAACCTGAGAAGTGAGCTTAAGGTGACAGGCAGGAGCCAGACCCAGAAGGGTTACAAGTCACAGTAAGTCATCTAGATGTTACCCTATGCAGCCAGTGCGAAGCAGGAAGTGATGTACTTTTATTTATGATACAAAAGAGATTACCTTACATTAACAGTCAGTGGGAAGCAAGAAGTGATGTTATCCTATTTATAAGCCCAAAGACATTATCCTACATCAGCAAGGGAAGCAGGTAGTGACAAAGTTGCATCATCCTATTTATGTAGCTTCTCCTGGGCAGTGGGCTGTCAGAGTCCGGATGGAGGGAGTGTCCTGCAGGTAAGAGGGGATAGTGGGCCTGAGTGGGGCCAGGATGGTGGAGAGGAATAGATCATTAGAGAAGAATGTGAAGGGAGGCGGGGCAGGATTTGTCACTGTCTTGGATGTGAGGTTTGAGGAAAGGGGGTGGTCAAAGGAGGACCCAACCCTGGGTTTCTGGCAGAGCAGCTGGATGTTAGGTGGGGCCACATCCAATGGGGAACAGTAGGTTGTCTGCAGAGAGTCAGAAGTTCGGTTTGGGCTGCCTGTGAGTCGTGCGTGGTAAGGAAACATTTCTGAGAAAGGGGTTTCCAAGCTCTGGGCCAGAACTTCACTTCCTTGCCACTTGGTGGTTCCTTTTCCTTCCCTTTAAATGGTGGTCCATCCTCTCCCTCCACATTCCCATGAGCACCCTCAGAATTCATTGTCCCTGGATTTAATATCCACCTAGGGTGCACACACCAGGGGCAGGTGAGCCCATTTGAGGGCTCTGTGAAGAATGGGGAAGTGAAGATGGCGGAAATCTGGGCCACAGGCTGAACGGTAAGAGCGTGTGAACTGTTTGTTGTCAGACTTTGTAATGACCAGAGACATCTATGAAACGGATTACTACCGGAAAGGGGGCAAGGGTCTGCTGCCTGTGCGGTGGATGGCGCCGGAATCGCTGAAGGACGGGGTCTTCACCACTTCTTCCGACATGTGGTAAGTCGTGTGTGGGTTGGCAACAGATCGCCGGGCTTGAATTCCAGGTTGCTCCACTACGATGAGTACGAGGGGTCAGTTGAAACCTGCCTTCTCATGGCCTCTCAGTCAAGAAAATGAAGGGGATGTCATGGGAGGACTCCTGGATGGCTGCCATTACGTTCCAGTTGAGACTAATCTCACAGGCATTTCTGAACACAGCATGAGTTGCTTAATTCGTGGCCAGCCAGGTTCTAGTAAACCTAGAAAGTTATGCGTGTGTGTGTGTGTGTGTGTGTGTGTGTGTGTGTGTGTTTTAATGGCTTCTTTGTTACTCCTCTCGACTGTTGTTGGCAGGTCCTTTGGCGTGGTCCTTTGGGAAATCACCAGCTTGGCAGAACAGCCTTACCAAGGCCTGTCTAATGAGCAAGTGTTGAAATTTGTCATGGTTTGAGGATGTTTGGATCAACGTGACAACTGTCCAGATAGATGGTAAGTATAGAAAGGGGTGTTGGTTAAACAAGTGTTGCCTTTTGTGTGCATGCTTGTGTTTGCCTGTTGTATCTTTGCATGCACACTTGTTTTTGCATATCATGTCCACATATGTGCTTATTGTTTGCACATTGTATCTTTGTATCTTTGCATGCACACTGTGTGTGCATATCATGTCTTCATGCATGCTTGTACTTGCATATTATATGTTTACTTGTATGTTTTCCTGCATATCACGTCTTTGGAAGGTTATACAAGAAACTCCATAGCAGTGGTTACTTTGGGAGAAGGGAACTTAGGAGTTGGGGTAGAAAACTTATGTTTAACTGTGTATTCTTTTATTTATTTATTTATTTTAATTTTCTTTTTAGCTGAGCCATCCTGCCACCTGTTGGCAGCTCAATAACAACTCAGCTCGGGCTGGCATCGAACCACTGTTGCTCAGAGCTCAGCTCGCACTCTTGAGCAAGCTCTTAACCAACTGAGCCACTCGGCCGGCCCTTAACTGTCTATTCTTTATACACTTAAAATTTTGTCAAGAAGCTACTACAATGTTAATTTTTATTTTTTATTTTTTTTGAGGGCAGTGTTACTGGCCCTCATATGTGGGACCGAACCGGGGCCTCTGGCTTCCCAAGCCAGTGCTTAACCACCGGGCCACTCGACCGGCCCTACAATGTTATTTTCAGTTATGTCTCATTAATACTAGAAAAGAATAAGTCACTAAGCACAAACAATAAGAAAACTTTAGGGATATGTATTACCTAATGTATCCCCCCAAATTTTTGTTTTAAATATTTGTTATGGGACCAATGGACAACACACCCACGCATGCCATTAAACACTTGCAAAATCGTCCAGCCCTACTAATAATCCAATAAGTATAAAGTAAATAAACGGAAGTGCCATCTTCCTAAACTAGCAAATAAAGGAAGGAAGGGGTGAAGAATGGAGAGAGAGAGAGAGAGAGAGAGAGAGACAGAGACAGAGAGACAGAGAGAGACAGAGAGAAAGAGAGAGGGGAAGGAAGGAAGGAAGGAAGGAAGGAAGGAAGGAAGGAAGGAAGTTAGGAAGGAAGGAAGGAAGGAAAGAAGGAAGGAAGGAAGGAAGGAAGGAAGGAAGGGTGAGTTTTAATATTCAGTAGTATGACTAGATAACCATTCCTATCGCCCTGTTGTTAAGAGCTACTCAGAGCAATGTTATTTAAAGACTCAAAAAAATTGAGATGGTCTAAACATCCAACAATATGAGAATTACCAAGTAAATTGATACATTAATATGATGTAGCAATTGAAATTTCAAATGATGCTTAAAATATTTTATAACTTGGTGGATAAATCTATGTTAAAATATTAAGTGGAAAAAAAATGGGTGTATATTACATTACTGAATATCTCCAGGTAGATAAGACAAGAGAGTTATGTGTGAGCTGCATTTTGTCTATATTTTTGGATGTTTTCTAATTTTTTTACAATGAAAATTTATTACATCTAGAGTCCTTTATCAGTATTTCTTAAGAAAAAAGTTTGACATCTTGAAAAATCCATGGGGAGAGGCCATTTTTATGCTTCATCCCCAAAAGAATAAGACATCAACTGAAGAAACCTAGTTTGAAGAGACCTCATATGAAAAAGAAGTATCATGCAAAATTATTTAGAATCTCTGAGCAAAGTATTTCTCAACATTGCCTCATGGAGGGCCTTTCCTTGTCATGCCAGTTAGCAGCCAGCGGTGCTTCTGGACCAGGAACTTCAGTAGGTCCTAGGGCAGGGGTGTGCAAACTTCTGTAAAGGGCCTTATGGTAAGTATTTTCAGCTTTGTGGGCCATGTCGCTGTCTGTCACAGCTCCTCAACTCTCCTGCTATAGCTGGAAGGCAGCCATAGGCAATCGCAATGCATAAATGAATGGTGTAGCTGTGTGCCAATAAAACTTTATTTATAAAAACACTCAGGGGGCCCGGTTTGGTCCAAGGACTGAAGTTTGCCAAGCCCTGCACTAGAAGGAGTCACAGCGGGGAAAGAAAGAGGTAAAATGGAAACCCGGAGCCCTCAGTACCTATGCTGCGTGCTGTTGGCCGAGTAAGGTCGTGTCAGCCTCACACCATCCTCAAGAGAGTGAGGGCAGGACGGCCTCTCAGAGCTGGCCCTGTAGGTTCACAGCTGCAGCCATCAGGTTCAGGGATGGATAAAATGAGGAGCTGTGGTCTTCACCATGTGACAGCAGCAGGAGGGGCCCTTCTTGATCAGGTTCTGGGAGGAGGCAGCCCCTTTGGCTCTCTTTTCAAAACCACCTTTCAGTACCTACAGATGGCTGCTTTGCTTGACTGTTACCTGCACATGTAGCTATTGTCTGAAATGAACACTTGTCATCTGTGGGTGTGGGACCCTGGGTTGGTGGCGGGGAGTGGGGGCTGCTCGGCTGGACGCCCGGACTCATCCCCCACATGTCCCCCTGTCCCACAGCACTGAACTCATGCGCATGTGCTGGCAGTTCAACCCCAAGATGCGGCCGACTTTCCTGGAGATCGTTGACCTGCTCAAGGACGACCTGCACCCCAGCTTTCCGGAAGTTTCCTTCTTTCACAGCGAGGAGAACAAGGCCCCCGAGAGTGAGGAGTTGGAGATGGAGTTTGAGGACATGGAGAGCGTCCCCCTGGACCGGTCCTCACACTCTCAGAGGGAGGAGGATGGAGGGTCCTCGCTGGGGCTGAAGCGGAATTACGAGGAACACATCTCCTATACACACATGAATGGGGGCAAGAAAAATGGACGGATCCTGACTCTGCCACGGTCCAGTCCTTCCTAACAGCACCTGTTTGGGGTAGGGTTCCCCGACTTCACTCTCCTCTGGTTTGAAGGCCTCCAGGAAACTCAGGATTTTCCCACAACTCTGCCAGTGTCCAGCGGAGCTCAGAGATCATTACTCTTCATTTCTGTTTGTAGTATGACTTAAAACACATCTGATTGATTGCCAGTTAGACTAGTCCTCAGAGGATGTAACTGTGAACATAGAAGGAAGGGATTTCCGTAGCTGCTGTCCTTTAGGGCAACTGCGGGATCAATCCAGGGTGTGACTTCTTTTTGTAGTCGATTGAAAGAAAGCACCTGTTTTTACAATTTTTTTTTTGACTGGTGTCTGAGCTACAGTATAAAACATGAAACTTGTTTATGGAACAAAAGTTTGAAAGAAAGAAGAAACAAACCCTGTTCCAGTAGAATTCCAGGCTTTAGGAAGTGGGCTTTAGGAAGGTTTCCTCATCCAGGCTGAAGAAATTTTTTTTTTTCTGTCACAAAATCAGTTCCTCAAATTGACCAATAGCTGCTGCTTTTGTACTTTTGATAAGGATCTGCAGTCCCAGTGTGCGTGTACATATGTCCACAGTAGACATGGCTGGTGCGCGTGTGTGTATGTGTGTGTGTGCGGGACACTCACACTGAGTTGACACTTGGGGACCAGCTCATGGAGGTTCCGCGTCTCTGGAGTGTGTGAGCACCCTGGTCCCCAGCGCCTTCCCTCCTCTTCACTGGGAGACTGTGCCCTCCACTGACTCTTCTTATGCCCCAAGTCTAGTCTCAGGAGCCTTCTCTCCCTTAACTTTGGTGAAAAATGTTTTCCCAGGAGCCCAGGGAGTGGTTTGCAGTGATAATGGATCTTTTCAAGACCAAACAAAGCCAGGACATAAGAAAGAAAAAAACAAAAAGAACCGAGATTATAAAGAGTTTTGAGAACATATTTGTAACATATTTAATTTTTAAAAAATCTCCAATCTGCCTAATAAGTTATTGACTATTTCCCAGGATTGGGGGAGGGTTGATGGGTCGATCCGCCTGTGTGGGTACGGGAGTCAGGCATCGGTGGCCTCTTTGCTTGGTCTTCAAGGCATCCATTTTTCTGGGAATAAAGCCACATTCGCTGCTAACCCTTTTGGACATCACGAGGCCACCCTGAGGGTGTGGACAGTTGGGTTTGGATGGTCAGGTTTCTGCTTAGGTAAGCTGGCAGTCACCTGGAGCTGAGCCCCGCCTTTGAACACACTTGTGGCTCTGGGATCGCCTGGTTTGCTGTGTGTACCTCTCACTCTTCCTCACCTGGGTGTGTGCATCTTAGTTATTGTGCAGACACAACAAAATCAGATCCCAAAGTGTGACTGCGGGGGGGCCGGTCCCCGAGAGGACCAGGGATTCCCTCGGGTGGGACGGAGTCGGTGAGGAAAAAAGAAAAGAAAGGAAAGAGACAAGGAAAGAGAGCGGAGACCCCCGAAAAAGTTTCACAGGAGTGTCACACTTTAATGTAATAACATGTCCGTTTTATAGGGACTCTTGATCATTACCTCAATCACAAAGCATTTGGTGGTTTGTAGTTTTCAGGATTTACACAGTCTTCTACTCCCCTGTAAGTGCTCTCTCCAGGGTGCACTGTGACTTACTCTTCCATTAAAGAATTTATCTTGTCTTACACTGTGATAACCTCTGAGACTCAGACCCAGTCTCTGCCTGTCATCCAAAGAATATTTATCATGACTATCTTATGTTAAGGATAGACTTGTCTCTATATATCTCCTAAAGAATGGTTACCATGACTACCTAGTCATTATCCCAAATTCCAGCAGCTAGACTCTCAGGGAGTATACTTGAATTATTACTAAAAGACTAGCTGTTACCTTGTTTTAGGGTAAAAGCATCTAAAGTTTTATTCCTATGTAAATACAATACCAGCAATTAAAGGGGTCTCACACCACTCTATCCTACAGAGGGCTGTGTCTGTTTCTTAGTTAAAGCTTCAGTATCTGTTGCTGCAACAAGGCACTAAACGAAGGAATTTACACAAGGCTGTTAACATAACTCATGGTCAGCAAGCTGCCTGGAACTCTCATGGCCTGGAGACCTTTGGCCTCTGAGGAGACTTTTCACAGCAGGGCCCTTAGGCAAATGCATCAGCTTCTCACAGGCCTGAGTTTTCTGGCCTGAGTTTGTCAGAGGTCTGTGCCTCAGTTTCCAAGGGGCTTGAGTCCCCAAAATCTCAGTTCAGGGGTTCCCCACGGAACTACCGCCTGGCTTAGGTTGTCCCTCAGTGTATTGTTAGGATGTGGTTCAATGGACATCTCGGAAACTTCAGATTCTGCCTGGATCCGATCCGAATCAGGGAAAATCTGTATCAGCTGATTCTGAGTGCCAGGGGCCAGAAAGAATTTTGAGGGAGGGATTTGGGATACAGTGTGGCCTTCTGTGAGCATAGACCCTTTTTCTGGCAGATAATATTCTTCTCTGATTTGATTTTAATCTTCCTTTTTTTTTTTTTAATTCTCCTTCCATTGACACCTTCCTTCCCAAACATGAACCTGGTTTCAGTCCCTGGTGGTGTGTTTGATGTGTGGGGCGCCCAGGTGTGAGCTGCTCTTCTTTGGTGAGAAGCAGTTGCTCCATTTTTTGCCGGGCATAGCAGGCTTCAGGGCAGAACTGGCACCACCCCCCACCTCAATCCCCCCTACCCCCTTGCATCCCCTCCAAGTGAGCATCAAGGTACCCTGGCCACCCCATGGCTTATTCCCACTCCTTTCAGGCTGAAATGCTGTTTGGGAGGCGGGGTGGATCAAATCACACTCATGGGCACCTCTCACAAATACCCGCTGCATTGTCTCCTTTTATTCTCAAAATGGGAAGGGGACATGTTGAGAAGTCCTAACCCAAAACCCACCACTGCGCTGAACACATTGTTTTAGCAATAAAACCTTGGACCCTTATTTTGTAGTTTGGTTGACCTCAAGCCAATACTGTTAGATCTGTGGGGATTTGAGAACCTGTGTGTAAGTCCGGACAGGGCCAGCAGGGCCATTGTCACTCTCACCAAACCTCACCGCCCTTGTCATACTTTTAGGTACTGCCCTGGAGACTTAGCTCTCTCCGCTTGCCCTGGAGAGGTAGGGTAGAATGCTGGCTCGCCCGTGTGAACGGGATTTCATGAACTTGATTTAGCTCTCTGCTGTTGCAGTGAGAAGAGTGAGAAGTCGTTGGGCACACACATCCTTTTGTACCAGATAATGTTGACTCAGTAACAACAGGACTTTGGTCCTAGAAAGTCATGGCTGTCCTGGGAGGTTGTAGTGATGGCTAGCAGGAAAAAGCAACAAAGCCATCTTAGGTGACACTTTTTGTGGTTTGTTTTTAAAGATGTCTCACTATTATGAAAACCCTTTTCAGTCATGTGGTGACATCTACATAGTAATTTCTTCTTCCAGGAGGAGAATACCAAACACATTACTTTCCCCTGGGCCAGTGATGTCAAAACACACGTCTGGAAATGCTCATATTCTGGGAGCATCCTGGGTGTTTGCTGTCATTTTGAGTTGGTAGAAAAGGAGAACTGCTGGTTCATTTGATAGGTGTTGAGCACAACTGAGAGCAAATGTGGGAATTGATGCAAGGGTCTGCACATGCAGCCCATGACTGCTGGAGACTGCTGCCACCTGATGGACAGATCTCGTACTATTGCCCACAAGAGCAGACAGGTTACCATGAAAGCTGTTTGGTGGGTTGGGAGGTGTATATCTGCAGCTGTCATAACTTTGGTCAGTGGGCAGGAATGCCACCAGAGCGTGGCCTGTGCTAGCCATCCAGGGAAATGACTGGATGTGCTGTGGTCTCAACAAAACTGTTTCTACTTTGGTGGAAGTTTGGGGTTAAAAATTTTTGATGCTGCTTGGCGAGTCCTTGACACTTCAGGCTATTCAGAAATTATGGTTTTGTTGGGGGTGGGGAACAGGGAAATGATGGTTGTATATAAATGGTGCACATAGAATGGTGTCCCTTTAGAAAAGCTTCCAGAATGTTCTTCAGAATATTGATTTGCACCAGAGGTGAGGTTGGGAATGGAAAGAGCAGATCCGCATATGTTCTTTTCAAACATACAGGAGAATGCGATGGGCTTTCAGGGGCTGCCACTGAAGGCAAATGTTTCCTTAGGGTCTCCCAGAAGTAGAGGGAAAAAAACAGAAGGAAACAATGACTTTTTGAGCTCACGGTCACTTTCCGATACCAGTCAACGTCCAGAACCAACCTCGGGCCAGATTTTTATTTGAGTGTGGGCCCTAAATGTCCTTGTTAAAACCGAGGTCATGAATCTGAGGCTCTTGGCCACATATGAGAAGGAAGGTGTAGCCCCCAAAACGAGTGTGTCTCCACGCACACATTGAGAAATGGCTTCTTTAGTTTATCTACTTTGTGTGCCTACGGGGGTATCAGCCCTGCATGTCGGCAGTAGACACCTCCTGCCCACCGTCAGCCTTGCAGGATCAAATGTGCCTCCCTTATGCGGAAAACAACTCAGAAACACAAAACCCACCAAAAGCTCAATTGTTATTTTTTTCAATGTTTTCTTACAAGAGCCAAGTAGCGCCATGTACAGAATATGCTTTTGTGGGGTGAGGGGGTGGGGGAGGGATATCGAAATTGTTCTACATGTAAAGTATGGGATAATTACCTGTTTATATGAAAATTGTGAATAAATTATCTGAAAATACTTTTGTTTCTGTGCGGTGTCCAAGCAAGTACCTGTGAATTGTGTGGGGCTGTGGCGATGGGGTGGGCTGTGTAAGGGAAATCTCCTGGGAAGTTATGGGCACCCCTAGGTTCTTCCAAGCAATGAAGCAGGAGGCGTTTAACTATAGTCACCAGCAGGGCTGATGATCCTCTGGTACTCACCTGTACAAGTTGAAATGATGACCTGTGTCCACACCAGTTGGTATGTAACTGCTACTTCAAGGACCCCAGACCTCCCATGATCCAAGCACGAAGGGGTTTATTCCAAGAATACCTCGGCACCTCTAGCACCTTGCTCCATTTCAGTATGCCAGAGGCCTAAATGCTAAATATTTTTAATGCCACCCGAGGAGCATGGACCGGTTCTCAGGGTGGGCAGCCAGCAGGGGACCACAGATTGCAAGAGGATTTGAACGCCTTCCTTGAGCTGAATACAGAGTGTAGTGTAAGGAGACAGACTCCTGGCCTTCAGCACCCTGTGGGATTTTGAACAAGCCACATAACTTCTCATGTTGTTGCTGTGTAACAAACAGTCCACAAACTCAATGGCTTAAAACTGCATACATTTATTTGTTAGAGTTCTGTGTGCTGGTCGGGCAGTTCTGGTCACAGTGTCACTGCTGTGTCTGAGGCCTCTGACGCTGGATTAGGTCATCTTCTGGGAGGCTAGCTGGGGCTTGTTCATACGTGGGGTTTGCAGCATACCCCTGGATAAGAGAGCAAGTCCCAAATATGCAAGCAGTTCCCAAACATCTGCTTGTGTGGTGTTTGCTATTGTCCCGTTGCCTAGAGGGAGTGATACGGATGAGTCCAGAGTCAGCATGGGGGGAAGAGGGGAGGGACCATAAGGGTTTGAATACAGGAAGCAACTGGGAGTCAATCCCTATCAATCACCTGCACTTCTCACTTTATCCTTCTATGATTGAAGATGATAGACCCTATTTCATATGACCATAGTGAGGATCAGTTGAGATAAGGATTATTCTTCATGCTCCCCTTCGGAAGCTGTAGTGCTTCTGATATACCATGTGTTCCAAGCATTTTTTAAACGGCAACTCCTTTTATATTCTCCATAACCTTACAGAGTAGGTAACGCTTATTATGATGGCCAACTCACAGATAGGGAAACTGAGGTATGACAAGGTAAGTAACTTGCCCAATATAAATATCTAGTAAGGGTTGGAGCTGAAATTTGAGCATAAAATGTCAGCTGTGGGGCCAGCCAAGTGGCTTAGTTGGTTAAGATCTCGCTCAAGAGTGTGAGCTGAGCTCTGAGCAACAGCATTTCAATGCCCAGCCCGAGCTGAGCTGCCACTGAGCTGCCAATAGGTGGCAGGGTGGCTCAGCTAAAAAACTAAAAATAAAATGTCAGCTCCATATTCTATGCTGTTCACCATGGTATTTGTTCTCCAAAGACGTCACCACCATGAAAAATTTGATCAACTTATTCATTTTCTAGATCCATTCCACCATCAACCTACTTTTTCTTCATCTGTAAAACACCTGCCTAGAAACCATTACACATACACACACAAACTACTTGTACCAGCATCCTCTGTTCCTGAGAATAAACGCAGAAAACATTCTAGACATGTCTCCCCAGGCTGGGTGGGCTCTGAGGAAAGCCCACATCACTCAGGAATTAAGGGCAGGTTGGGAATGGGGTCTAAGGGGAAAGGCTGACCTCAGGAGTGACACTGCATTACAAAATGGATGGGAGTGTCTCAGCAGCCCCTGAATCCAGGACCTGGTGGTGTTTCAACTTGGGTGCTAAGTTTCTGGCTTTGGATTTGAGGCTGGAGGCAGTACAGGGAGAGAGGAACCCAGACCCAGGAAAGAGAGGGAATGGAGATTCCTCTCACAGTGGAATTGGGGTGGGAAAGTTTCCGCCTGCAAGACACAGTCTTGTGCCTGGTGTGACTGCAACGAGCTGCATCTGTTTCAGACAGAGCAAACAGGCCATAATCAGGGACTCATTTCATCTTAGTAGGACCAAAAAGGATGAAATAATTTCATGCTCTCTCACAGGTGAGATCCTAGAGGGTAGAGACTGTGTCTCAGAGGTTCTGAGAGGACACACTAAGGTGAACTGTGCTGTCCCGTGCAGATATGTCTGGGAAGAGAGTGTCCAAAGGAAGGCCCCACTAATGCCGGCTCAGAGGGAAAAGTGCGTTTGACTAGGGATGATTACAAGATGGCCAATGTGGCTGGAAGGAGCCTGGAAAGAGAGAGGAGGCTAGAGGGGAGGAGGGCAGGGCCAACCCTGGGGCCTGGTAGCTGCCTTAGGTCTCTGTTCCTCCCTAGTAGCATCGCTCCAAATCCTTGCACCTAAGTACAAATATTTAACATCTCCCTCTCTGTGGGCCAGGGATCCAGGCAGGCTTCACTGAGTGCTTCTGCCTCAAGGCTGGGGCTCAGGCCTCAGCTGAGGCTGGACTGGGGGCAGGTTCATTCCCACTCACATGCGTGTGGTCAGGACTCTATTTGGACTGAGAGCCTGAGTTTCTACCGTCAGTTCTCTCCTATGAGGCCTCTACATGGCGCTCAAAACATTGGAGCTTGTTCTACTTCCAGAGAAATGTGAGACAGAGACGAGAGAGAAAGAGAGAGAGAGAGAGAGAGAGAGAGAGTGAGTCAAGGAACCTAGTATGAGGGAAGTGACAGGCTTTTTGTAAATAAAACTTGCATGTGACCTCCCTTCTCCTTGGCTGTACTGTGCATTCAGAAGCCAGTTCCTAACCACTTAGTTCCTTCCACACACATGGGTGTGCAGACCAGGAGGCAGGGGTCAGTGGGAGCCGCTGTGGGGGCTGCACACCATGGAGGCCCACAGGAGGTACAGGGCCTGATCCAGTATAATGGGGCCTAGGAGCATTTACGGCAGTGGATGACAACACCTGAATTCCTTAACTTCAACCCCGTAAATGTGCAGACCTTGAAATGTACCTCAGAGGCTCTGACTTTCCCAAGATCACGTGGCCAAGCCTTGTGTAAGTGGTATTTAGTGGTATTCTGTGCTACATCCCACCCCTTGTAATTCTTGCATCTCTGAGCTTTTGCATCAGACACATGTGACACCAGCCAACAGGTGTTGTAGGCTTTATGTCATATACACGAGACAACGTCCCTAGGAAGTAGTTTCTGGCATCATCCTCATTGTGTAGGTTGGGAGACAGGGAGGCCCTAAGGGGCACAGTGGCTTTTCCGAGACACAAAGCTGGTCAGAAAAAAACAGATCTGAGTTCAGCTCTGTCTCCTCAAAGCTGGGGCCCTGGTTTCATTGCCAGGGATCCGTGTGGAGGGCAGTGTTGGACATCTGTGTACAGTTAGCGAGGTGACACAGGCCAGGAGGTGAGCACTCACCAGCCCCAAAGGGCCTTTGGGTGGGTCTGATTGAAGGATGGGGCCCAGGTCATGGGACCTTGACAAAGTGACCTCACTGGCACTGTGACAGAACAAAACAAGGTACTCTGGTGACCAGCACCCACATTCTGGAGACCACCTCCTCTCCAGCTCACTTGACTGGAGACAGCCAAGATAGGAAGATGTTTTCCAGTTTTCCTGTGAGTTTTAGAGAACCACAGCTGCTGGAGAGCCAACAGTGAAAGTGTTTTCACATGTGCAGACAGTGGCTCCGACCTCACCTGACTCCTTCAGCAAGATGCACTCTCAGGTGACACAGGCTGGCTGGGCCACAACTGTGACAGCACGTGGGCAGCCCCCTCCCCCATCCCTTCTCCTGTATGTGGTGGGGTGGGGGAAAGGGAGGCGGTGAGGGCACTTTCTGCGTGGAGCAGGTTGTTAGCTGCTGGAAGCCTGGTGGGTCTGTCAAGTGTATACACCAGGTCATGGCAGGTAGGATGAGAAGGTGAGTGCTGGGGTCCAAGCTCAACCACCCACTGGTTCATCGTGGGCCATCCAAGAGTCATTGTGTTGACTGGAGGTCTATGCAGATGCCCCTCTGCCTCATCTGAGGAGCAGAATTTGTGGTGGGGTTTTTCCCTGTGCTGATTGCCAGGCTGGCCCCTGACGTCACCTGGCCTGGATACTGGGCCCTGTCTTTGCAAAGCTCTACCCAGGAGACAGGGGAGGAGCTGGTGGACAGTACAGCTTCTCCATGTCCCTGGACAGGGGGCAGGTGCACCAGGACACCAAGGACCAGAGGCGGTCTAAGTTGAGAGTGGGTACAGAGTGGTCTGTACCCCTTAAGACCCCGAGATGACCTGGGTGGCCCAGAACTCAGACTCAAATCTGGGGACTCCTCAAGGCCCTGGTAGGGCTTTCCCACCAGAGTGTATCACAGTCCCACCCCCAAAGGAAAATGGACCTCCATTCACCCCACCACTAGCTATGTGGGAGGGGAGAGAGTCAGTCCTCATATATCTGTAGGAATACTAGAGATAACTGGATGTTTGACTTCACACTAGTGCATAGCATCTTTCATTTGCTACTGTTTTGAATGTCTGAACTACTTGCCCCAGTTTCCTGGGGAGCAGTTAACTCTATTGACTGTCCAGTCAACTTCCCTGGCTCAGGCCTGGTGGGTCCTACTCAGCCGCCCCCATCCAGCTGGAGCTTCTAAAGCCCCTTTGGGCAGAGGTAAGAGGTGAGGGGCTGCAGCCTGGGGAGAGGATCTGGGGTGGGGTCATGGGCCAGCTTTCCCTTCTAGGCTGTCATGTCTTTCCTGGTGTTGGAAACGCACAGGAAGCGTCATACATGGGGGTGCAACATCTCTTTATCCTGCTCCACACCAGCATCCACACCAGAGCCTACCCACCCCTGCTCTGGGCCAACCAAGACACGGCTCCAGGAAGAAAAACCTAATTTCTTGGGGTGTTCCCGCCCCACATGGTGGCTGAGCAGTTGACTCTGATGGATGCAGGGAGCAGCAGGGATCTCAGTGGGTGGGGTGGGTCTTCCCTCTGTCCTCAGCTGCCCCAGATCTGCATTCCCTGATCTGGAATCCATGATTGTGGCCAAATCCCATCCTCTACTTACATCCTGTGGGACCTGGGAAACTTCCTTAACCCCCAAGCCTTCGGCGTCCACATGTGGACAGCAGAGCTGGACACTCAGAGGACCTGCTGGGCAGAGGGGCTGTGCAGACCACTGAGGAGGGACAGACAGGTAGGGGGTGGGGCCTGGCCTGCTCGGGGGAGGTGGGGCAGCTCCCTGGGGGCCGCCAGGTCCTTGGGTCGCTCAGCTGTTTGCCTGGGAGGCCTCAACAGCCGAAGCACTTCTTAGGCACCTGATGTGTACTTGTCTACATGGGAGACAAACAAAGTTCCTGGTTGTAGCTGCCATGGGGGAGTGTCCATCTCAACGGGGAGTCAGACCAGAGGGGTGACCGGGACAGAATGGGAGGGAAATGCCACTGGGGATGGGCAGATGTGAGCTGCCTAGGTCTGCGGGGGAGTGTGGACACTGAGCTGGGTGTGGTAGGGCCAGGGGACACTCCCTGTCCTCCCCAGGGGTATTCCAGAAAGTGGTTCCCTCCCGATACCTGGGCTCCATCAGGTCCGAGTGGGACAAGAGCAACAAACAACAGGTGCCTACTGTCTGTGACACTGTCATGCAATTTACTAATGTGCACACTCTGTGATCACCACCTGTCTCAGGGACTCGAGCATGACAGCCCGGCACAGGGATCGAGTGGTGGAGCTCTGGATCTAGGTGGCACAGGTATGTCGTGGGAAGACCCAGGGTTCCTCTCTGGGGTCCTGGGAACTGCCTCTCTACATTCTCAGTTCTCAGGTTTGAAGTCTGGGTGTGACACCCTGCACAGTCTCTAGGCGCCCCTGTCAGGGTCACACTGACCTTGACTCCCCGTCCCAGTGGTGGAAGGTCACTTCCTGCTTGAGGCCTTCCCGGGGTTGAGCTGAAATTCTTCCTGGGAGTGTTCCTCACTGGGTCCCAGGTGAGCCCCCTCCCTGTCCCCTCCAAGGCTCCCTGGGTGTCTGTCTCACTAGGATAGGAGAGTCAATGAGGGGCTGATGCCAGAGGAAGCGGGCTTACAGTTCTCCCCCTCAGCTCATTCTCTCCTTTCCCAGCATTGCCGAGGCCTCCAGAACCACTCCTCCCTCTGCGCAATAATGTGTGCACTGCGGACACCTCCCATTGTCAGAATGAAGAAAATATGAGGACACGGGTATAGGTGGGGACACGTGGGAGGGGGCTATGGCCTCAGTGCCTGTCTTTGACCTTGCAAGAGGCATCCTCCCCACTGGCCACCCTGAAGATGGACCCACAGGAAGTACAGTGAGGCAGCAGTAGAAGGTACAGGTGCCTGTGGGGAGGGCCTAGGAGTCAGGGGAGAGGGGGCTCCTCCCTCTGGTGGAGACCTCACCAGAGAGGGAGGCTTCCTCTTCTTGTCCTGCCCTTGGGGGCACACAGCCTGAAATGCAGCATTGAACCTGACTGGGAGGCCTGGAAGAGCTGGATGCAGGATGGATTTGGGGGATTTAGGGGCAGAGACACTCACCCTCAGATTTGCCCAAAGCTGGCCCTGCGAGGTGACTGGAGGGAGTCTGGTGTCCTGGGTGGGGGGGGGACGGGGAATGGCGGGAGGCGCTGCTAAGGGTCCTGCCCTGCTCCATGTGGGAGTCTTGGTCAGGACAAGGATGCTTAGGCAGGGGTGTCAGGAGAGGGTCTGTGGGGGCATCTGAGAGACTCGGCTCATCATCCCTGCACTTGTGGCTCAGGGTGTCATCTATCCCCTATCAGGCCACCTTCCTCAAGTATCTGCAAGTGCCTCACTAGGCAATGGAAGGCTATTGGAACGTAAGTGAGCCTGCGGTTTGGCGTGTGGGACCAGGGTCCTGAGGTTTGAGAGGAGAGCCCCGCACTGAGCCCTGAGTGCTCAGTACTGGGCCAACCTCAGCCTTAGTCTCCCCATCTGTCATCGGAGAGGGCTGGGCTGTTAGGTCACTGGCTTCAGCTCCCTGGTCCGGACTTCTCTGGAGCCCAGAGCCTGACCCAGGTCCAAGTCCTGTTACTAGGCGTGCCTGCCCCCTGGTGGGCCCTGGAAGTAGTGCAAGCTAAGAAAAAGGGAAGGGGGCTAGTGATGGCTAAGGGGACTCTTTCTGATGGACAGCCTCCCAACGTGAAGTGGAGAAAACCCAAAAGAGGAGTGATGTGAGCAGCTGTGGTCTCAGTGCTGATGGGGAGGGTGTGGAAGTCAGAGACAGTCCCCCCTTTATGGCAGGACTTCTGTGGCCCTATCCTTCAGGTCTTACATTTAATGGGAGATTTTGATACACAGGGCAGGGAAACCCATGGAACGGATCAGAGGGAAGGGGCTGGTGCCAAGGACAACTTCCTGGAGGAGGAGGTGTAAACCCAACTGTGAGAACAGGCAGTGCCTGGATGGAATTGGAGGGAAGGAAGTTTTCCACATGAGCATGGTCCCAGGACCGGCCCCCTGCCCCACTCCTCACCCCTACAAGGCCCCTGAGGCATCCCCCATCCCGGCTCTGTCTGCATTCTGTCCTTCATTATTGCCAGAATTTCTTCATGAAGGAGACCCAGCAGCTGTAGGAGGCTGCCTCTATGTACAACCTGGAGCCGGAGGAGCTGGTACGATCCTGGTTCCAGGCCACAGTGTCTCGCAGCAAGGATGGAGATGAGGCAGGCAGAGTCAGGTGAGGGCAGGACCCTCACTGATGGGCGGCCTGGGGACATGGCTCCCTGTTCAGTCCCAGACCTTGCTGCGTGGTGACCCCTGGATGCCAGTTGCTGGCAGGTGCTGGGTGGGTGCCAGAGGTGTGGCAAATGGGAGTTCGTAGGTTCCCCATCCCCCACCCTATAGCTATTGCCTGTTCTGACAGCTGGAGCCACCAAATCCTTGAGCCACAACATGGGAATATTCCAGGACAAGAGAATCAGCCTTTGTGAGGACCAGGGCCAAGTGATTGTCTGGCCAGCAGTGGATGGATCCAGGGGTCCAGCAAAGCTTCAGGCTGAGTGTGGGCCTGGGGAGTCGGACAGCCAGCACTGGGATCCCACCTCCACTACTGACCAGGCCTCTGATGAGGCCATTGTTTTCACGTTTGAGACACTTGCTTTCTTCTTGGGTGAAATGGGTGATGGTAATGAGCACTCCCAGGGCAGGGACAAATGGGGTACTGTTGATTGACAGAGCAGTCAGCACAGGGCCTGGAATGCAGTGGGGGTGGGAAGATGGGCTGTGATTCTGGGGGAGGACCCCCAAGATAACCAGACCCTTCTGTTCAGAAATCAGGACTATTAAAGTAAAGCCCTTTGTGGCAAGAGAGGACAGACAGTCCTGGGGACAACTGAAGTGGGGCCCTCAGTCACCTTTGGGAACACAGCTGAAACCCTAGTGTTTCATTGGGCCAGCTCCCATCTAATGGAAGAACATCGCAACCTTTCTAGGGCCTTCTGAGGCCAAGAGGGAGAGGATGACCCTGCCCTAACTCGGAGACCTCCCGACTTCAGCACCAGTTTTCCTACTGCGGAGGGCAATAGTCATTGCTGCCAATAGTAAATGTCAGAATAGCACACTATATTAAAGTTCTGTTTCTCTCACAGCCTGGGAGTTGTGCTGTGGTTCTTCCACCTTTTGTGTTCATTTAAGTGACCTATAGAATCTCACAGTGTGCAGTGTGGCTGGGGAGGTGGGCTGTGATTGTGGGGGAGGATCCCAAGATAACCAGTCTCTCTTTTCAGCCTTGAGATCCTGGGGAGTAAGCCCACCTCCTGTGGGTGATGATTCTTGAGAGCTGCTCAGTGGGTCATCTTTATCAGGTGCCAGGCACACAGCTGGCATCTCTGGGATCACTGCGCCATCTCCTTCCATAGCGGTAGTAATCAAGAATCAACCACAGAAAGATAGTTGCAAACCCCTCAAATACTTGGAAAACACGATACTTTCCCCGCACCAGACTTGTCAGACTTTATTATAACAACAACACAGTAACAATAACTTATAATATACTGAGCTTCCTTTATGTTACTGGTGCTCTGCCAAACTTTTTCTATTGTCTTCTTTAGTTCTTACCAGTACCCAGTGAAGTTGGAATTGGAGAGTTGCGGGGGTCCAGCCTCCACGGAGTCCAGGGGTTCCCTCGGGTGGGACGAAGTCGGCGAGGAAAAAAAAAGAAAAGAAAGAGAAAGAAAGAGAGCGGAGACACTGGAAAGAGTTTCTCAGGAGTGTCACACTTTAATGAAATAACATGTCCGTTTTATAGGGACTCATGTGCATGGGTTTGGTGGTTTGTAGTTCCCAGGATTTTCACAGTCTTTTCTTCCCTGCAATTGCTCTCTCCAGGGTGTACTGTGACTTACTCTTCCTTTAAAGGATTACCTTGTCTTTATTATGATAATTGCCATGAAACCCAGACTTAGCTTCTGTATGTCACTTAAAGAATGTTCATCATGACTATCTTATGTTAAGGAGTGACATATTTTTACATATTGCCTAAAGAATGTTTACTATAGCTCTGTTGACTATCTAGAAATTATCTTAAATCCTAGCAGTTAAACACAATCATAAAACTCACAGTATACTTGAGCTGTACTGAAAGACTAGGAGTGGCTGTGTTCAGTGTAAAAGCATCTAAAATTTATTTCTATGTAAATACAATACCTAGCAACCAAAAGGGTCTCACACCTCTTATCCTACAGATGGCTGCATCTGTTTCTCAGTCAAAGCTTCAGTATCTGTTGCTGCAACAAGGCACTGGGCAAAGGAATTCACACAAGGCTAATTAACAAACCCATGGTCAGCAGATGCCTTTGAGCTGCCTCTTACCCGGAACTCTCATGGCCTGAAGACTTTTAATCTTCAAGGAGACTATTCACAGCAGGGCCCTTAGGCAAGTGCATCAGCTTCTCACAGGCCTGAGTTTTCTGGCCTGAGTTTGTCAGAGGTCTGTGCCTCAGTTTCCAAGGGGCTTGAGTCCCCAATATCTCAGTTCAGGGGTCCCCCATGGAACTACCGCCTGGCTTGGGTTGTCTCCCCTCTTTTAGGAGATCTTACCTGTCTTTGGCTGCGTAGTTAGCTCATAGAACTTGCGACAAATGCAGTGAATATATTGTCTCCTATAGGAGGAAAGGCACATGGGTTCATAGAGGCAGGAGATATTACATGATCAACCATAAGGCAGCACCCCTAATATCCAGTGCTGAGCAGGGCAATGTGGCCTTGTCAGACACTGGGGGGCTGTCGGCTTCCCACAGAGAGTAATTCTTGTCTCTCACTTGACAATTTTCTTTATGGACCAGTAGCTTCATCCATGAGAGAGCAGTATTGGAGGGCAAGTTGCTAGTCTCACTTCCATCCTCCCCCCTTTTTTTTTTTACTGTTTTATTTATTTCATAAGATTTTTATTAAAAATATAGTTAGCATACAATATCAGATTAGCTTCAGGTGTACATAATAGTTATTCAATATTTATATATGTATAAAGATGTGATCACCATGGTAAGTCCAGCAACCATCGAACACTGTACTATGTTATCACGGTATTATTGGGTAATATTCCCTATGCTGTCCATTACATCCCCGTGACTTCTTTGTTTTATACCTGGAAATTTGGAACACTTACTGCCCTTTATAAACCTTTCCCCCTTTTTAATTTTTCAGTTGACATTCAATATTATTTTATGTTAATTTCAGGTGGACAGCATATAGTTAGACATTTTGATAACTTAAGAAGTGATCCCCTGACTAGTTATGACCATATTATTATTATTATTTAATTTTAATTAGCTTCAGGTGTACAACACAGTGCAATAGTTACTTTTTTACCCCTCAAAATGACAACCCCCTCCCCCAGTTCGCCACCCCACTCCTCCCCCCAAATCATACATATCTATTACAATTCCTTTGACTCCCTTCCACCGTATTATCCACATCCCGTGACTATCTATATATTCAATTACAGTTGGCATACAATATTATACAACATCAATTTCAGGTATACAGTACAGTGATCAAGCCTCTACTCCATCCATGAAATGGTCTCCCTAACAAGACATGTGACCATCTGACACCCCACAAAATTTTTAAAACATTATTATATTCCCCCGAACTGTCTTTCATATCCCTGTGACACTACTGTAGATAGCGATTTATGCTGTCTAATCCCTACCCCTTCACCCTTACCCCCACCCCACTCCCAACTAGCAACCTTGGTTTTCCTCTATATCTATGAGACTGTTTCTGTTTCCTTTGCTCATTCATTCAGTTTTTCAAATTCCACATATAAGTGAGATCATATGGTATTTGTCTTTCTCCGACTGACTTATTTCACTGAACATAATAGTCTCTAGGTCCATCCATATCGTTGCAAATGGTACGATTTCATTCTTTTTTATAGCAGAGTAATACTCCGTTGTATAAATGTACCACAGTTTCTTAATCCAGTCATCTACCGATGGGCATTTCGGTTGTTTCCAAGTCTTGGCTATTGTAAATAGCGCTGCAATAAACAAAGGGGTGCATATATTTTTTCGAATTAGCATCTTGGATTCCTCTGGGTAGATACCCAAGAGTGGAATTGCTGGGTCATACGGCATTTACGTTTCCAGTGTTTCCAGATACCTCCATACTGATTTCCATAATGGCTGCACCAACTTGCAGTCCCACCAACAGTGCACCAGGGTTCTCTTTTCTCCACACCCTCGCCAGCACTTGTTGTTTGTTGATTTGTTGATGATAGCCATTTTGATTGGAGTGAGGTGGTATCTCATTGTGGTTTTTATTTGCATTTCTCTGATGATTAGTGAGGATCAACATTTTTTCATATGCCTGTTGGCCTTCTGTATGTCCTCTTTAGAGAAATGCCTCTTCATATCCTCTGCCCACTTTTCAATTGGGTTGTTTGTTTTTTTGGTGTTGAGTTTCATGAGTGTTTTATAAATTTTGGATATCAACCCCTTATCAGATATATCGTTGGCAAATATCTTCTCCCATTCAGTAGGCTGCCTTTTTGTTTTATTGATGATTTCCTTTGCTGTGAAAAAACTTTTTTAAGTTTGATGTAATCCCATATGTTCATTTTTTCTTTTATTTCCTTGCTCTAGGGGATATATCAGTAAAAATATTACTTAGGGTAATGTCTGCAAATTTACTCCCTATGTTTTCTTCTAGGAGTTTTATGGTTTCAGGTCTTACATTTAAGTCTTAATCCATTTTGTGTTTGTTCTCGTATATGGTGTAAGTAGGTGGTCCATTTTCATTTTACTGCACGTGTCAGTCCAATTTTCCTAGAACCATTTATTAAATAGACTTCTTTACTCCAGTGTAAACTCTTTTTTTTATTATATACATTCTTTATTAGTTTCAGGTGTACAACACAATGCAATAGTTATACTCTTTACCCCACAAAGTGACAACACCCCTCCCCCAGTTGGCCCCCCCACATCTCCCCTATATCATACATATCTATCACAACTACCCTGACTCCCCTCCACAGTATACTCCACATCCCGTGACCATCCACATATTCAATTACAGTTGGCATACAATACTATACAATATCAGTTTCAGGTGTACAGTGCAGTGATCAAGCCTCTACTCCATCCATGAAGTGGTCTCCCTAACAAGACATGTGACTATCTGACACGCCACAAAATTTTTACAACATTATTAT
The DNA here is from genome assembly GCA_033961575.1 of Aselliscus stoliczkanus. Lineage (NCBI taxonomy): Eukaryota > Metazoa > Chordata > Mammalia > Chiroptera > Hipposideridae > Aselliscus > Aselliscus stoliczkanus. Next base: position 7,851,336 of record CM066735.1, on the reverse strand, counting down.
ATTCCCCGAACTGTGTTTCATATTCCTGTGGCAATATTGTAGTTGTCTATTTATGCTGTCTAATCCCTTTCCCGTGGCCCCCCCCCCCAACCCCCTCCCAACTAGCAACCCTCAGTTTTTCCTCTACATCTACAAGTCTGTTTACTTTGATCGTTCACTCAGCTCTTCAGACTCCGCACACAAGTGAGATCACATGGTACCTGTCCTTCTACGACCGACTTATTTCATACAACAGAATAGTCTCTTCACAACATTATCAATTGCATTCCCAGAACTGCCCCCATATCCCTGCGGCAACATTGTAGTCCCACCTACACTGTCCAAAACCTTCCCCCTCTCCCTCTTCCCCATTCCCTCCCAGCCAGGAAACATCAGTTTTTCCTTTATATCTGCTTGATATGAATTCAATCTTCTTGAATTTACTGAGACTTGTTTTGTGGCCTAACATGGTCTATCTTGAAAATGTCCCATGTGTACTTGAGAAGAATGTATATTCTGTTTTTTGAGGGTGAAATGCTCTAAAAATATAAATGAAGTCCAGCTGGTCTAAGGTATCATTTAAGGCCACTCTTTCTGTGTTGATTTTCTGTCTAAAGGGTCTGTCCATTGGTGACAATGGTGTTGAAGTCCCCTACTATGATAGTGTTACTGTTGATCTCTGTCTTTATGTCTGTCAGAATCTGTTGTATGTAATTAGGAGTTCCTATGTTGGGTGCACAGACGTTTATTAGGGTTATAGTGCCCTTCTTTGTCTTTTATTGTAGTCATTTTAAAGTCTAAAATAAGTATTGGTACTCCAGCTTTTTTTTTCTCTCATTTCCATTTGCATGAAATATCTTATTCCATCTGTAAACAGCATATACATGTGTCTTATTTTCTTATCCACTCAGCCACTCTGTGTCTTTTGATTGCAGCATTTAGCCCATTCACATTTAAAATGATTATTGATAGGTGCATATGTATTGCCATTTTGTTATTTGTATTCCTGGTCTCCCTGGGTTAGCTTGTTTACCCCTTTCTTTTGTTTAAAGAAGCCCTTTTAACATTTCTTGCAATGCTGGCTTGGTGGTAATGAATTCCTTAAGCTTTTTCTTTTCTGAGAAGCTCTTTATTTCTCCTTCAATTTTAAGTAGTGATAGCCTTGCTGGGTAGAGCAATCTTCGTTGTAGGCCTTTATTTTGTGTCACTTTGAATATCTCCTGCCACTCCCTTCTGGCCTGCAGAGTTTCTGGCCTGTAGACAAGTCAACTGTTAGTCTAACAGGAGTTCCTTTGAATGTAACCTTCTGTCTTTCTCTTGCAGCCTCTAGGATTCTGTCTCTGTCTTTAACCTTTGCCATTTTAACTATGATGTGTCTTGGTGTGGACCTGTTTGGGTTCAGCTTGTTTGGAACCCTCTGCACTTCCTGGGCATGTATGTTGATTTCCTTCACCAGGGTAGGGAAGTTTTCAGTCATTATTTTTTCAAATAGATTTTCGACTCCTTGCTTCTTCTCTTCTTCTTCTGGTAGTCCTATGATTCAAGGGTGTTTGCTTTTCACCTTGTCCCATAGGGCTCTTAAACTATTTTCATGGTTTTTTATTCTTTGGTCTTTTTGCTGTGCCAACTGGGTGGTTTCTGCTAGTTTGTCTTCCAAATCGCTGATCCGCTCCTCTGCTTCATCTACTCACTGGTGATTCCTTCAAGTGTGTTCTGCATTTCAGTGATTGTATTCTTTAGTTCTAACAGGTTGTTTTTTTATGGTTTCCCTATCCTTCTTTATGTCCTCGCTAAGTTCCTGAAACATTCTTATCATCAGTGTTCTCAACTCTGTCTCTGAAAGGTTGGATCCCTCTGTTTCATTTAGTTCCATTTGTAGAGGTTCCTTCTGATCTTTTACTTGTGACATGTTTCTTTGTTTCCCCATTCTGGCTGTCGCTCTGGGATTGTTTTGATGTATTAGCTAGATCACCAGGAGAGCCCTGGCTGGATCACGCAGGCACACAGCTCACGGCCCAACACTCCCAGGAAAACTCCCAGTCTCAGCCTGTCCCAATGAGCTGCTCGCAGATCAGGCCGAGCAGCAAGACAACCAATCACCAGCCTGGCAACTCTGCAAGCGCAGTGCGGAGAGCGGAGAGCGGGGACCCGAGGCGGCTTGCGCACTCCTGCGTCTCAGTGAGCAGCCTGTTGGAGCCGGAGGGCACCCGCCCAGTGTTTCCCTGGCAACACAGTATAAGCCAGGTGGAGGGTGGGGATCCAAGGCCGCATGCACGCGCACGCACACAGGCATTTCTGCGCCAATTCCATCAGACCAATGAGGTCTCGGACCTGAGCCTCCGTGGGTGGGCCCAAGCCCGACAAAATGGCGCCCTCCCTACACCACTCGCGTGCAGGCTCCACACCACGGGAACAACAGTGCAAAAACCTCCAGTCTTTGCACCAAAGGTGCTCAGCTCAGTCCGTCCCCACAGGCTCCTGGGCCCGGCTCACACAGCCACTCCCTCCACCAGGAACCAGGTAACAGCTCACCGGCGAGCAAGCCCGGGCGCTGGCCCCACTGATTCTCCAGCCACTCTTAGCCTCACCGAGCTGAGCAAAGAGAGTACTCACTAATTTACTGCCGGCTATATTAGAACTCCTCTTCCCGGCAAAGGAACTCTGGGCTGGTGAGCTTGGAGTGCGGCCGGACGGTCTCTCCCCCAACCAGACAGGCTTCCCTCGGCTGGGGCTTCCCTCACGGGCGGGGTTCGCCGTCTCTCGTCTCCACCCGTCCTACCAGACCCTACGTGGCCTCCTCTTTAAGTTCTTCGTTTAGTGGTTCTGTTCATCTGGTGTTCCAGGGACCTCCAGGGTTGAATGCTGTATAATTTGTTTGTAATTTTGGTGTGATCCTGGGAGGCACTTAGCACAGCGTCTGTCTATTGTGCCATTTTACTGGAAGTCTGCGGCAAACTATTTTGGATGCCTGATTTTGTATAGCATGTGGGCTAACAATCAGTTTCACATCTTAAAATGGTTGGGAAAACAATGAAAAGAATTGTATTGCATGACATGTGTAAATTACATGAATTTCAACTTTCAGTGTCCACAGTATTTCGTGGACACACAGCCATGCCTGTTCATTTACAGATGTTATGATTTGGGATTTGTCTCTGGCTGTTTTTGCTGCTTTTGATGGCAGAGTTGTGTTGGTAACTGTGACTGTCTGGCCCCTTGAAGCTGAAAATGTTTCTTATCTACGTTTTTACAGCAAAGGTTCGCTGACTGCACCCTAAGCTTCAATTTTCTTCTCTCCAAGGAGAAACCAAGACATGGGGTAGTAAGGATTAAATGAAATGATCCAGGTCAAATGCTTGGCCTGTAGTACATGTAGAAGGATTGGCATTTCTCAATCATGATAACCTCTGCTTCTGTTTCCCTGTCTGCAGAGCTAAGTTTCTAAAGTTCTGAAAGTCTCCAAGTCACTTGCATGTTGCACTGATTGTGCCTGCCTCCCTGAGTGTCATTTCTGAGCGGATCCTGCCTGTGACATTCCCGAATGTAGGAGGCACAAGCCCCACTCCCCTTTCTCCTCCCCTTGTCTTCCAGGAGCTGCACCTCTGTGTCTCCCGCGGGCATTTTGCGCTGGAGCGGGGCTGCAGGCTGCGTGGGCTGCCTCCGGGGAATTACAGCGTGCGAGTCCAGGCCACCTCCCTGGCGGGCAATGGCTCCTGGACAGAAGCCACCTATTTTTACGTGACAGTCTATTGTAAGTGTGCACAGTGACTTGGACTGGGTGGGTCTGTGCTCAGTGCCAGATACTAGTTTGGGGGTTCTCCTGCACTTCTGACGAACTGGCTACAAATTTGAGTGTTCCCACAACTCCTTCAGATTCTGTCATTTGCTAGAACAGCTCATAGAACTCAGGAAAGTGCTATAATTACAAGGACAGTTTTATTATAAAGTATATAACCCAGGACCACCCAAATGAAGAGACACTTGAAACAAGGGCCAGGAGGGCTCCCTTGTCCTCTCCCCAGCAAATCAGGACACCTCATGTCACCCTCGCAGCATATGGATGTATTGATGAGCCAGGAAGCTCCTCTGAGCTTTGGTGTCAGAATGTTTATTGGGGTGTCATTACCTTGGTGTGACTGACTGAATCATTGGCCATCTGATTGAATTCCATCTCCAGCCCTGCTCCAATTTTTGGAGCTTGGGTGGCTGAAAGTTCCACCTCTCCAATGACATGCTTGCTCTTCTGGTGACCAGACCCCATCCTGAGTCATCTCACCTGTTAGCATAATCCTAGGTGTGTTCCAAGAGAGTCATCAGTAACAAAGACACTGCCATTACTGAGGATATCCAAAGATTTGGAGTCTCTTTTAAGAACCAGGGATACCATGAATAAAATTCAAAGTGAAATAATTAAAGTGGGAAAAATATTTGTAACATCATTGACAAAGATTTAACATCCTGAATATAAAATGAATATATAGTTGACCCTTGAACAACACAGGTCTGAACTTCACGGGTCCACTTATATGCAGATTGTTTTTCAGTAAATACTGTAAAAGCATCTTCTGTTCCTTATGATTTTCTGTTTTCTTTCTTTTTCTTTTTTTTTTTTTGAGGGCAGTGTTACTGGCCCTCATATGTGGGACCCGAACGGGGGCTGCTGGCCTCCCAAGTCAGCGCCTAACCACCGCGCCACTTGGCCGGCCTATGATTTTCTTAATAACATTTTCTTTTCTTTAGCTTACTTTATTGGAAGAATATAGCATATAATACATAGAACATACAAAATATGTGTTGATTGACTGTTTATGTTTTTAGTGAGGCTTCCAATCCACAGTAGGTTATTAATAGTTAAGTTTTGGGGGCTGGCCAAGAGGTGTATTGGTTAAGAGCTGGCTTGGGACGCCAGCTCTGAGCAGCAGGGCCCCGGTTTGGATCCCACATATGAGGGCCAGTGATGCTGCCCTCTACAGCTAAGATGGTGAACAGCAGCTTCACCTGGACCTGGGCTGCTGTGAGTCGCCAGCGATGGTGCAGGCTGCAGCCTCTGCTGCAGTGGGCTGCCATAAGCTACAGTGAGTGGCCAGCAGCCAGCGTGAGCGGCTGGCAGCCAGTGTGAGCGGCCAGCAGCCGGCTGAGCTGAGAAGAGCCACTGTGAGTGGCTGTCCCGAGGCCGGCGGCCGATCTGCCTCACCCGGGAAGAGCGCCATGATAATACCAACATGGGCCAATGAAGCAATATCCTCCACATTAGACTGAAGAACAAAAGGACAGTAACTTGCCTGTTCCCCTCCCCCAATTACCCAATAAAATCTTTTAAAAAAAATTTAAGTTTTTTGAGAGTCAAAAGTTATAGGTAGATTTTTGACTGTGCAGGGCAGGGGTAGGCACCCATAACCCCATGTTGTTCAAGGGCCGGTATATATTAATGAGTGAAAGACATATGTCCTAACACAAGAAAATAAGCAAAGAACATAAATAGCCCACTTAAAAAGAAATACAAAACAATAGAGAACATAACGAAAAATGTCAAACCTCAATCAAAACCACACGAAAGAAAAAAAAGTGCAAATTAAAACAAGATGTAATTTTCAACTTATCAAATTGGCAAGGCTTTTTTTGTTTTATAATCACGGTACTTAGTGTTGTCCAAGTGTGCAGACACACAGACCTGTTTGTTTATGGTTGGTGAGTGCTAAAATGTAGTACTTTAATAATGTGCATCAAGAATCTTATGTGAGCCAACAGCCCTGGTTCTAGAAATGTATCAGAAGGAAACAATTAGAGATGTTTAAATAAGATACATGTTCAAGGAAATCCGGCATAGCATTACTCACAATAGCCCCAAATCTGAAGAGTTCAATGTTTGACACATTAGTTTACATCGACCCTTGAATAACACAGAGGTTAAGGTCACTGACCCCCGCATAGTCGGCAATCCTCACTTAACTGTTGACATCCCAAAATTTAGCCTACTGTTGAGTGGAAGCCTTACTGATAACAAAAACAGCCGAGTAACACATATTTTGTATGTTATATAATATATATATATATATACTATATGTGTATAATAACTCCATCAGGCGCAACTGATCTCACAGAGTCATTGCACACAAATTTTCAAATATCTAACAGTTAACTTAAGTATCGTGACTCATCGCTTCCATATCTTCCCCCTCTACCGTAACCTCTCACCAGTCATGTTTATGACTTAGTACAGTAAAGATGTATTTCACAGCGGCATCTTTGTGTGCAATGTATCTAGGAGATCAGTTGCGCACAACGGAGGGGTAATATAGAGAGAAGAGAAACATAAGGAAGACAAGATGCATTTACAGTACTGTATGTATTTATTGAAAAAAATCCACATGTAAATGGAACCCCACAATTAAAACCTGTGTTGTTCAAGGTTAACTGTACTCAAAAAAAAAATTATTATATAACAGAGAGGGAAGCAAGGCACCAGAGTGCAGCGTTTAAGGAGGTTCTCATGCTCAGGCTGTCCCTCACCGGAGACAGCACTGACAGTTTGCTGTTAGTCAGGATGGTACAGGAGGAAGAACTGTCTCAGGATAGAGCTGACCACTGAAGGCAGCATGGGCCAGTGGTCAGAGCTCACTCAGATAGCGACGTAGTACCTCCCACCTTGGCCCATGGGACAATTAAGTAAGATCACTCACACAAAGCACTTCAAACAGTGACTGGCGTTTAGTAAGTGTTCGGTATACTGCTATTATTAAAAGAGCCAGAGGGCCGGCCGAGTGGCGCACTGATTAAGAGCTGCTTTGGGGATGCGAGCGGCCCCGGTTCGGATCCCACATATGAAGGCCAGTGACACTGCCCTCTACAGCTAACAACAGCTCCACCTGCAGCTGGGCTGTGCAAGCCCCGGCGATGGTATAGGCTGCAGTCCCTGCTGCAGTGGGCTGCCAAAGGCTGCAGTGAGTGGCCAGCAGCCAGAGTGAGCGGCCGGCAGCCAGTGTGAGCTGCCAAGAGCCACTGTGAGGCTTTCCAGAGGCCGGTGACCGAGCGCAATGTCAATACCAACATGGGCCAGTGAAGCAATGTCCTCGGCAACTAGACTGAAGAACAAAAGGACGGCAATTTGTCTGTTCCCCTTTCCTGATTCCCCAACGCTGTTCCCCTGCCCCAATTCTCCAATAAAATCTTTTAAAAAAAAAGACCCAGAAGCCCAGATTTGTTCTCTGACCTCTCAGAACCCATTTTCTTCCTTGACTTGCAAGCATCTGAATACATGGGTGTGTTGATAATTACAGACAACTCGGCCTTGCATGTGAATTAAAAAAATAACGGCTGCGTTTCTTCCGCCAGTTTAAAAGGGTTTTTTTGGGGGGGAAATGCATTTTCCTTTATTTTGCCTGGTACTCTTCCAGGGAAGCAGGACACCCAGCAAGTTTCATGGGCCGGCTGTGCCATATGGAGGGGCAGGACCCTCTAGGACACACGGGGTATTTCCTGGTGAATTTTTCGTCTGCCAGAGGTGCTGTTTGGAAATAAGACAGGCTATTTAATTTGCAAGGCTCAGGATAAAATGAAAATGCAGGGCCCTTGTTTAAAAATTCAGACTTTCATGATGATGAGAGTGGAACATTAAACCCAGAGCAGGGCCCTTCTGAGTGTGGGGCCCTGTGTGACGGCCTGGGTTACCTGGCTGTGAAGCTGGCCCCAGGTGGGGAAGGAAGAAGGCTGGCAGTGGGCGGTGGTCTGGGGTCAGGGGTGTGCTTCCAGAATACAGACCTCTGAGCCACCCCCAGCCCCACGGAGCCAAAGGGTGTTTCAGGAATGCTGGGAGATAAAGGTATGGGAGACCAGCAGAGACAGGCTCAGGGACAAGAGATGGGGGACAAATGTGTGTGGCCCAACGTTATATTCGTAGGTGTGATTTGTGGTGTGAACACATTTTGATACGAGACATGTATTTTCTTATTCTATTTCAGTGGACGTTCCATCGAATATTGCAAAAATTATCATTGGTCCCCTCATCTTTGTCTTCCTCTTCAGTGTTGTGATTGGAAGTATTTATCTATTCCTGAGAAAGAGGTGAGTGCAGTGGTATGCTGGCAATGGTTAACAACCAGCTCTCCAGGAAGAAGTATGCTTAGATATAGATATAGATACAGCTATCTCTAAGTTGATTATAAACTTTACTTCTACAAAGGATGCGTAGCATGCAATTTACACATAATGATTGTAATACAACATACAATACTCTTTATCATACATTCCCTCTAGCCAGTGATTGTCACTGAATGCTTTCCTCGATTTTTTTCATTGAACCTATGTATCTATAACAACCTATGGTTGCAGTTGATGAGCAAGGGTTCATGAATGTTGATTGATATTTTGTTTACATTAAAGAGTTGGACAAAAATAAAGTAAGATATCCATGCTCATCAGTTATAAGAGTGGCTTTGTGGAATCAGATAGTAATTCTTAAATACTTCACATTTTTTCAGTGTTTTGACCCTTTTCATGGCTCTAGAGATGAAACACAGTTAAGTTTAATCTGCATTATTAACATTTTTTCCATAACTCACGCAAGCCTGGACAAACAACGGAACAAGAAGTGTTGTAGTGTTTTCCTATTTCTGTGGGATAAATATTCCCATTGTGGCCGATGTCAAGTTACTGACGTGGTCACTGAGCACAGCGGCTCACCATCGTATAGTATTTCCACCATGTGGATATAATAATATAAATAAATGTGGTGACGTATATCACCTCAAGAGTACTGATCATAGTAAGCTGCAGTACGATAATTAGGAAGTGGTGAGTTTTGAATATCATTACCTTTGCTTTTAATATAATTTATTTAATTGTAATCCTATATAATTTATTTTTGAATGAGGGTTGTATTTAACAACTGGCTCCTATGTTTCCTGAAAAGTTGTTTCTCACAAGCTGGGAGTAGACGGCTGCAGAGCAGCACCAGTGCGTGGCTTCTGCTGATAGGGGTTCTCATTTGCAGCGGGGAGGCCTGTGGCCGCCTATAGTGACCCATGAAGTCCTGGGAAACTCACAAGCTGGAATGCCTCCCTTTTTCTCTTCCAGGCAGCCAGATGGGCCGCTGGGACCGCTATATGCTTCTTCAAACCCCGAGTACCTCAGTGCCAGCGATGGTAAGTACCGCCCTTTTCCCTGTGGGTGACCAGAATCCTGTGCCATCACCGTCCATTAAAAGTCAAGGTTGATACCCCAAGAGGCTGACATGAGCCCTCTTGTTCATTAGAGCTGAGGACCTGCCCTTGCTGCAGAAACCCCACAACGGGGAACAGTTAGACACCCAGTGTCTCGACCCTGTTTGGATGGGTTGATCTATCTGGTGTGGGACCTGTGGCCTGGGCTGGGAGGCCGAGAGCTTGGTGCCTGGCTCTGAGAGTATGGAGACTGGGGCCTATGCCAGAGAGAGTGTCGAGGGTCAGAGCCAGAAAGCTGTGTCTGAACTTGCTGTCCAAGCTGGAGGTGGGGATTGGAAGCCAAAATGGGAGAGTGTGGGTAGGGCGAGGGAGACAAGAAGGAGAGACAAGACGGGATGGGTGGAGACTATGTGGGTGCCAGGGACACATCTGCTGTTGGTGGCAGCTGACCCTGGATGTGGTGCTGATGCTGGTGGTGGGAGTGTAGGTTTGACCCCTGCATTTCCTTTGATTGTACCAAAGGGCAGTAAGTGACCCCTGTAGGAAAGCCTGGCTGTTCCTTTCTAGGGGAAGGCATCTGTTGCATTCCAAGTTTCTAAAGTGCTTCACGCAGTAAAAATCAAATGGCAACTTTCGAGGCACGAGCATCATTGCCTGGCAGGATGCTGGCTTGGGATACAGGGGTGGTGTGTTAAGGGTACTCAGGATATATTTTAATCTGGTCTGATTTGACACACAGACACGGAAATGGCTGTCATGAAAAAGGATGTGTAACCTCACATTCCCCAGAAGCAGGAGGCACATGCCACATAGAGCCTGGGGAAAGAACCAGGGTTGGTCAGGAGGCAGAGAGAGGGGGAAAATGTGGGTGAGAGCCTCTATTGTGGTTTCCATTGGCAGATAGGGCAGGGCAGGGTGAGACTTAGGATTGGCTGGTTTGAATAATTTCTGTGGGCTCTGGGGCATAGGGGCTGGCTCTAGTTGTTTGGTACCTGGCCCTGGAGTGATCAGAGCAGGGGGACAGTGGCCCTGAGTGTGAAAGCCTGATAACAGAAGTGGTTGGGGTGCGGGCTCTGGATTGGGTGGTTTGCACATGAAAGGTGCACTTGTAGGTGAGTCCTTGCCATCTCTGGGAACTGGGGGGAGGGGTCAGTCTTTCCTGGGTAAGCGGGGTTTCAGATGTCAGAACCTCCAAATCGAGAAACTAGAAAAGGTGGCTATTGCAGGTGGGAATGTGCAGAGGGAATGAACGTTGATCGAGGAGCCTTCTTTCCCTGTTGGGACATGGTGTTGTTACCGTACATGAGAGATGGGGAAGCTGACCCTCAGGGCTGCTGTTGGGTCCCAGTCAGAGCGAGGCCAGGATGCTGCTCAGGGCTGCCTCTCCTCCCCACCATTCTGCTTTCTTCTGGGAATGCAGCGAAGGCTGAGGACACAAGGGTGCTCAGTCAGAGCTGGAAATGAGGGCCCAAGTGTCTTCAAGGTTGGGCCAGGGCTCCTTCGGCATGGTGTATGAGGGCAACGCCAGGGACATCATCAAGGGTGAGGCGGAGACCCGCGTGGCGGTGAAGACGGTCAACGAGTCGGCCAGTCTGCGTGAGCAGATTGAGTTTCTCAACGAGGCCTCGGTCATGAAGGGCTTCACCTGCCATCACGTGGTGAGTTCCGTGCTTGCCCCAGGAGCAGTCAGGCGGCTGTTGCTAACCAAAGCCGAGGTTCAGGCTGTAATGAAGAGCAGAAGGCATTTATGTGAGCAAAAAGTTGCAGCCCAGGAGACTCAGATTTGGGTAGCAGCTACACTGTGCTCCCGAGAGAACAAAGAAATGCAGGTCTGTAAAGGCAACCCCCACAAAGCGTGATTCTTTCCTGCAAATGAAGCCTTGCTCCCTAGGTTAATAAGGCTTGGTTAGTACCAATACGCAAATGAGGGAGGGTGAAACTACAAGGAGGAGGTTAAGTCCAAAGGTGTCTACTCAGCAGCAGTTGTTCCAGGATGTGTAGGCCTCTGCCTTGAGCTGAGTTCAGCAACAGGTTAGCAACTGAAAACCAGCTCTGAGAACTGAGGCACAAGATGTACAGAGGCCCCACTTCCGGAATAGCCTCCTGACTATATTTTCAGTGGGTCTCTTAGCAATGCTTCTTCCATTTTATTTTCTTCCGTTATCACTTTCACATGGGTTCCCTTGTCCCACTCCACCGTTCTTCCTCCTCCTACTGCACAGAGTCTGAGGACAGTGGTGTGGACCCCTGCCCAGCACCCACCCTGCTAAGCACACTAAAGGTGGGAGGAGGCTCTCTCCCCTCTCCCTTCTCCAATCCCATCCTTGCCGTCCCGCTGTTTTCTGGAGTCTTCGGTCCCATCCTCTTCCCAGCTACTTTATAACCTTTAAACACAGTGATATATATCTTCCCCATACCCCCTCAAGTCAACACAGACTTCCTGGCTTTCTGCCCCCACTGTGTCCCCTAGTTTTTCTTGAGCCTGTGTCCTTCATCCATGCTCCCGCCATCCTCACCCCCCCAACACACACACATACTAACGGAGCACCTGCTCAGTGCTAAGCCCTGCCCTTGTCTCTGTGATGCAGCACCTTCCTGCCCTCATGGAGGTCCCAGCACAGCGGATGGAGACGCTCTAAGGCCAGGAGGCTCATTATTAACAGAGGGTGCTATGGCAGAATGGGAAAGGGTTGGGAGATTGGGAATTCAGGAGTGGGGAAGGTGTATTTGAGCAAAGATATAAAGGATGTGGGGACTGAGCTGTGTGGACACATGAGGGTCAGGCAGAGAGAAGAGCAAATGCAAATGCCTGGAGGTGGGAACGTGCCGTGTATGCTCAGAGGCTCAGAGACATCAGGAAGTACCCATAGATTTGCCTTGGATCTGTCTGCTCACCCACCCAGCAGACTGAGGCCTGAATTATCCTGCTTTGCTCGTCCCCCTGCCCCTCCCACCACCACCAGGGCATTGACCTTGGCACATGAGCTGGACAGACCAGGGTTTCCCACACACCATCCAGGAGCAGGGTGTTGTCTGCGACCAGACAGGGTAACCTCAGGGCGTTGGCAGACCCTGTGAGGGTCCTACATACCCTCATCCAAGAATCACCCCCCACGCTTGCTCTGCAGGTCCGCCTCCTGGGGGTGGTATCCAAAGGGCAGCCAACACTGGTGGTGGTGGAGTTGATGGCTCACAGAGACCTAAAGAGCTACCTCCGTTCCCTGCGGCCTGAAGCTGAGGTGAGCTGCCCCTGGGTACCTCACAGGGCACCGTCTTTTGGCCGCATGGCCCAGTCTCGCTGAACATGACCCCCTATTTTGACTTTAGAATAACCCCGGCCGCCCTCCTCCAACCCTGCAAGAGATGATTCAGATGGCAGCAGAGATTGCCAATGGGATGGCATACCTGAATGCCAAGAAGTTTGTGCACCGGCACCTCGCAGCTCGAAACTGCATGGTCGCCCACAATTTTACCGTCAAAATCGGGGGTTTGTCTGGCTTCCTGCTTTGGAATATATGGCCCTGGCCACACATTTAATTTTAGAAGAAGTTGTCTATCATGAGTTGTTCCGTCTTTTCCAGTACTTTTGGTTGGGGCCTGATCCTCACACTATAATTTCCTTGTATTTGTTCATGAACTCACTCATGCACCTCTTTAAATATTATTCGTGTACCTTGTATTGCGAGTCACTTGATGGCGGTGCTGTGTGTGCAGTAATGAATGCATCGCCATTGTTTTTCTGCCCTCGTGCAGTCTTTATCTGCACCATCCAACACAGTAGCCACTGGCCACTTGTGGCCATCTACATTCAAATTAATTTATATGAAGTAAGATTAAAAGGTCAGTCTGTTGGTTGCGCAGTCCACAGTTCAGGTGTCCAGTAGCCATCTTGAGCCCGGAGGCTGCCATATTGGATGGTGCAGGTATAGACCATGTTCATCTTCACAGAAAGTTCTGGACAGAGCTGTTTTAGTTGAACAATAAAATAGTTCACACATAAACAAGATCACGAGGACTGGGAAAAGAGCATTGAAGGAAATAGAGTTCCATGATCGAGAACAAGGGCCTCTGCCTGCAGGGAGGCACTGTTTCCCCAAAGACTAACAGGACTGGGAGTGACCTGAGTGACAGCACCCCAGGGGAAGTTTCAGCACATGCAAAGGCCTTGAGGCTGGAGGATGGTGGATGTGGTGTGAATAAAATGAATGCAGAGGGGGCTGAGCAACCTGAGAAGTGAGCTTAAGGTGACAGGCAGGAGCCAGACCCAGAAGGGTTACAAGTCACAGTAAGTCATCTAGATGTTACCCTATGCAGCCAGTGCGAAGCAGGAAGTGATGTACTTTTATTTATGATCCAAAAGAGATTACCTTACATTAGCAGTCAGTGGGAAGCAAGAAGTGATGTTATCCTATTTATAAGCCCAAAGACATTATCCTACATCAGCAAGGGAAGCAGGTAGTGACAAAGTTGCATCATCCTATTTATGTAGCTTCTCCTGGGCAGTGGGCTGTCAGAGTCCGGATGGAGGGAGTGTCCTGCAGGTAAGAGGGGATAGTGGGCCTGAGTGGGGCCAGGATGGTGGAGAGGAATAGATCATTAGAGAAGAATGTGAAGGGAGGCGGGGCAGGATTTGTCACTGTCTTGGATGTGAGGTTTGAGGAAAGGGGGTGGTCAAAGGAGGACACAACCCTGGGTTTCTGGCAGAGCAGCTGGATGTTAGGTGGGGCCACATCCAATGGGGAACAGTAGGTTGTCTGCAGAGAGTCAGAAGTTCGGTTTGGGCTGCCTGTGAGTCGTGCGTGGTAAGGAAACATTTCTGAGAAAGGGGTTTCCAAGCTCTGGGCCAGAACTTCACTTCCTTGCCACTTGGTGGTTCCTTTTCCTTCCCTTTAAATGGTGGTCCATCCTCTCCCTCCACATTCCCATGAGCACCCTCAGAATTCATTGTCCCTGGATTTAATATCCACCTAGGGTGCACACACCAGGGGCAGGTGAGCCCATTTGAGGGCTCTGTGAAGAATGGGGAAGTGAAGATGGCTGACACCTGGGCCACAGGCTGAACGGTAAGAGCGTGTGAACTGTTTGTTGTCAGACTTTGGAATGACCAGAGACATCTATGAAACGGATTACTACCGGAAAGGGGGCAAGGGTCTGCTGCCTGTGTGGTGGATGGCGCCGGAATCGCTGAAGGACGGGGTCTTCACCACTTCTTCCGACATGTGGTAAGTCGTGTGTGGGTTGGCGACAGAATGCGGGGCTTGAATTCCAGGTTGCGCCACTACGATGAGTACGAGGGGTCAGTTGAAACCTGCCTTCTCATGGCCTCTCCGTCAAGAAAATGAAGGGGATGTCATGGGAGGACTCCTGGATGGCTGCCATTACGTTCCAGTTGAGACTAATCTTACACGGATTTCTGAACACAGCATGAGTTGCTTAATTCGTGGCCAGCCAGGTTCTAGTAAACCTAGAAAGTTATGTGTGTGTGTATGTGTGTGTGTGTGTTTTAATGGCTTCTTTGTTACTCCTCTCAACTGTTGTTGGCAGGTCCTTTGGCGTGGTCCTTTGGGAAATCACCAGCTTGGCAGAACAGCCTTACCAAGGCCTGTCTAATGAGCAAGTGTTGAAATTTGTCATGGATGGAGGATATTTGGATCAACGTGACAACTGTCCAGATAGATCGTAAGTGTAGAAAGGGGTGTTGGTTAAACAAGTGTTGCCTTTTGTGTGCATGCTTGTGTTTGCCTGTTGTATCTTTGCATGCACACTTGTTTTTGCATATCATGTCCACATATGTGCTTATTGTTTGCACATTGTATCTTTGTATCTTTGCATGCACACTGTGTGTGCATATCATGTCTTCATGCATGCTTGTACTTGCATATTATATGTTTACTTGTATGTTTTCCTGCATATCACGTCTTTGGAAGGTTATACAAGAAACTCCATAGCAGTGGTTACTTTGGGAGAAGGGAACTTAGGAGTTGGGGTAGAAAACTTATGTTTAACTGTGTATTCTTTTATTTATTTATTTATTTATTTATTTTAATTTTCTTTTTAGCTGAGCCATCCTGCCACCTGTTGGCAGCTCAATAACAACTCAGCTCGGGCTGGCATCGAACCGCTGTTGCTCAGAGCTCAGCTCGCACTCTTGAGCGAGCTCTTAACCAACTGAGCCACTCGGCCGGCCCTTAACTGTCTATTCTTTATACACTTAAAATTTTGTCAAGAAGCTACTACAATGTTAATTTTTTATTTTTATTTTTTTTGAGGGCAGTGTTACTGGCCCTCATATGTGGGACCAAACCGGGGCCTCTGGCTTCCCAAGCCAGCGCTTAACCACCAGGCCACTCGACCGGCCCTACAATGTTATTTTCAGTTATGTCTCATTAATACTAGAAAAGAATAAGTCACTAAGCACAAACAATAAGAAAACTTTAGGGATATGTATTACATATCACCCCAAATTTTTGTTTTAAATATTTGTTATGGGACCAATGGACAACACACCCACGCATACCACTAAACACTTGCAAAATCGTCCAGCCCTACTAATAATCCAATAAGTATAAAGTAAATAAAGGGAAGTGCCATCTTCCTAAACTAGCAAATAAAGGAAGGAAGGGGTGAAGAATGGAGAGAGAGAGAGAGACAGACAGAGAGAGAGAGAGAAAGAGAGAGAGAGAGGAAGGAAGGAAGGAAGGAAGAAAGGAAGGAAGGAAGGAAGGAAGGAAGGAAGGAAGGAAGGAAGGAAGGAAGGGTGAGTTTTAATATTCAGTAGTATGACTAGATAACCATTCCTATCGCCCTGTTGTTAAGAGCTACTCAGAGCAATGTTATTTAAAGCCTCAAAAAAATTGAGATGGTCTAAACATCCAACAATATGAGAATTACCAAGTAAATTGATACATTAATATGATGTAGCAATTGAAATTTCAAATGATGCTTAAAATATTTTATAACTTGGTGGATAAATCTATGTTAAAATATTAAGTGGAAAAAAAATGGGTGTATATTACATTACTGAATATCTCCAGATAGATAAGACAAGAGAGTTATGTGTGAGCTGCATTTTGTCTATATTTTTGGATGTTTTCTAATTTTTTTACAATGAAAATTTATTACATCTAGAGTCCTTTATCAGTATTTCTTAAGAAAAAAGTTTGACATCTTGAAAAATCCATGGGGAGAGGCCATTTTTATGCTTCATCCCCAAAAGAATAAGACATCAACTGAAGAAACCTAGTTTGAAGAGACCTCATATGAAAAAGAAGTATGATGCAAAATTATTTAGAATCTCTGAGCACAGTATTTCTCAACATTGCCTCATGGAGGGCCTTTCCTTGTCATGCCAGTTAGCAGCCAGCGGTGCTTCTGGACCAGGAACTTCAGTAGGTCCTAGAGCAGGGGTGTGCAAACTTCTGTAAAGGGCCCTATGGTAAGTATTTTCAGCTTTGTGGGCCATGTCGCTGTCTGTCACAGCTCCTCAACTCTCCTGCTATAGCTGGAAGGCAGCCATAGGCAATCGCAATGCATAAATGAATGGTGTAGCTGTGTGCCAATAAAACTTTATTTATAAAAACACTCAGGGTGCCCGGTTTAGTCCAAAGACTGAAGTTTGCCTACCCCTGCACTAGAAGGAGTCACAGCGGGGAAAGAAAGAGGTAAAATGGAAACCCCGAGCCCTCAGTACCTGTGCTGCGTGCTGTTGGCTGAGTAAGGTCGTGTCAGCCTCACACCATCCTCAAGAGAGTGAGGGCAGGACGGCCACTCAGAGCTGGCCCTCTAGGTTCACAGCTGCAGCCATCAGGTTCAGGGATGGATAAAATGAGGAGCTGTGGTCTTCAACATGTAACAGCAGCAGGAGGGGCCCTTCTTGATCAGGTTCTGGGAGGAGACAGCCCCTTTGGCTCTCTTTTCAAAACCACCTTTCAGTACCTACAGATGGCTGCTTTGCTTGACTGTTACCTGCACATGTAGCCATTGTCTGAAATGAACACTTGTCATCTGTGGGTGTGGGGCCCTGGGTTGGTGGCGGGGAGTGGGGGCTGCTTGGTTGGACGCCCGGACTCATCCCCCACATGTCCCCCTGTCCCACAGCACTGAACTCATGCGCATGTGCTGGCAGTTCAACCCCAAGATGCGGGCGACTTTCCTGGAGATTGTCAACCTGCTCAAGGACGACCTGCACCCCAGCTTTCCGGAAGTTTCCTTGTTTCACAGCGAGGAGAACAAGGCACCCGAGAGCTAGGAGTTGGAGATGGAGTTTGAGGACATGGAGAGCGTCCCCCTGGACCGGTCCTCACACTCTCAGAGGGAGGAGGATGGAGGGTCCTCGCTGGGGCTGAAGCGGAATTACGAGGAACACATCTCCTATACACACATGAATGGGGGCAAGAAAAATGGAAGGATCCTGACTCTGCCACGGTCCAGTCCTTCCTAACAGCACCTGTTTGGGGTAGGGTTCCCCGACTTCACTCTCCTCTGGTTTGAAGGCCTCCAGGAAACTCAGGATTTTCCTACAACTCTGCCAGTGTCCAGCGGTGCTCAGAGATCATTACTCTTCATTTCTGTTTGTAGTATGACTTAAAACACATCTGATTGATTGCCAGTTAGACTAGTCCTCAGAGGATGTAGCTGTGAACATAGAAGGAAGGGATTTCCGTAGCTGCTGTCCTTTTGGGCAACTGCGGGGTCAAGCCAGGGTGTGACATCTTTTTGTAGTCGATTGAAAGAAAGCACCTGTTTTTACAATTTTTTTTTTTTTTTGTCTGGTGTTGAGCTACAGTATAAAACGTGAAACTTGTTTATGGAACAAAAGTTTGAAAGAAAGAAGAAACAAACCCTGTTCCAGTAGAATTCCAGGCTTTAGGAAGTGGGCTTTAGGAAGGTTTCCTCACCCAGGCTGAAGAATTTTTTATTTTTCCGTCACAAAGTCAGTTCCTCAAATTGACCAATAGCTGCTGCTTTTGTCCTTTTGAGAAGGATCTGCAGTCCCAGTGTGCGTGTACATATGTCCACAGTAGACATGGCTGGTGTGCGTGTGTGTGTGTGTATGTGTGTGTGTGCGGGACACTCACACTGAGTTGACACTTGGGGACCAGCTCATGGAGGTTCCGCGTCTCTGGAGTGTGTGAGCACCCTGGTCCCCAGCACCTTCCCTCCTCTTCACTGGGAGACTGTGCCCTCCACTGGCTCTTCTTATGCCCCAAGTCTAGTCTCAGGAGCCTTCTCTCCCTTAACTTTGGTGAAAAATGTTTTCCCGGGAGCCGAGGGAGTGGTTTGGAGTGATAATGGATCTTTTCAAGACCAAACAAAGCCAGGACATAAGAAAGAAAAAAACAAAAAGAACCGAGATTATAAAGAGTTTTGAGAACATATTTGTAACATATTTAATTTTTAAAAAATCTCCAATCTGCCTAATAAGTTATTGACTATTTCCCAGGATTGGGGGAGGGTTGATGGGTCGATCCGCCTGTGTGGGTACGGGAGTCAGGCATCGGTGGCCTCTTTGCTTGGTCTTCAAGGCATCCATTTTTCTGGGAATAAAGCCACATTCGCTGCTAACCCTTTTGGACATCACGAGGCCACCCTGAGGGTGTGGACAGTTGGGTTTGGATGGTCAGGTTTCTGCTTAGGTAAGCTGGCAGTCACCTGGAGCTGAGCCCCGCCTTTGAACACACTTGTGGCTCTGGGATCGCCTGGTTCGCTGTGTGTACCTCTCGCTCTTCCTCACCTGGGTGTGTGCATCTTAGTTATTGTGCAGACACAACAAAATCAGATCCCAAAGTGTGACTGCGGGGGGCCGGTCCCCGCGAGGACCAGGGATTCCCTCGGGTGGGATGGAGTCGGCGAGGTAAAAAGAAAAGAAAGGAAAGAGAGAAAGAAAGAGAGCGGAGACCCCCGAAAAAGTTTCACAGGAGTTTCACACTTTAATGTAATAACATCTCCGTTTTATAGGGACTCTTGATCATTACCTCAATCACAAAGCATTTGGTGGTTTGTAGTTCTTAGGATTTACACAGTGTTCTACTCCCCTGTAAGTGCTCTCTCCAGGGTGCACTGTGACTTTTCCATTAAAGAATTTATCTTGTCTTACACTGTGATAACCTCTGAGACTCAGACCCAGTCTCTGCCTGTCATCCAAAGAATATTTATCATGACTATCTTATGTTAAGGATAGACTTGTCTCTGTATATCTCCTAAAGAATGGTTACCATGACTACCTAGTCATTATCCCAAATTCCAGCAGCTAGACTCTCAGGGAGTATACTTGAATTATTACTAAAAGACTAGCTGTTACCTTGTTTTAGGGTAAAAACATCTAAAGTTTTATTCCTATGTAAAGACAATACCAGCAATTAAAGGGGTCTCACACCACTCTATCCTACAGAGGGCTGCATCTGTTTCTTAGTTAAAGCTTCAGTATCTGTTGCTGCAACAAGGCACTAAACGAAGGAATTTACACAAGGCTGTTAACATAACTCATGGTCAGCAAGCTGCCTGGAACTCTCATGGCCTGGAGACCTTTGGCCTCTGAGGAGACTTTTCACAGCAGGGCCCTTAGGCAAATGCATCAGCTTCTCACAGGCCTGAGTTTTCTGGCCTGAGTTTGTCAGAGGTCTGTGCCTCAGTTTCCAAGGGGCTTGAGTCCCCAATATCTCAGTTCAGGGGTTCCCCACGGAACTACCGCCTGGCTTAGGTTGTCCCTCAGTGTATTGTTAGGATGTGGTTCAATGGACATCTCGGAGACTTCAGATTCTGCCTGGATCCGATCCGAATCAGGGAAAATCTGTATCAGCTGATTCTGAGTGCCAGGGGCCAGAAAGAATTTTGAGGGAGGGATTTGGGATACAGTGTGGCCTTCTGTGAGCATAGACCCTTTTTCTGGCAGATAATATTCTTCTCTGATTTGATTTTAATCTTCCTTTTTTTTTTTAAATTATCCTTCCATTGACACCTTCCTTCCCAAACATGAACCTGGTTTCAGTCCCTGGTGGTGTGTTTGATGTGTGGGGCGCCCAGGTGTGAGCTGCTCTCCTTTGGTGAGAAGCAGTAGTTCCATTTCCTGCCTGGCATAGCAGGCTTCAGGGCAGAACTGGCACCACCCCCCACCTCAATCCCTCCTACCCCCTTGCATCCCCTCCAAGTGAGCATCATGGTACCCTGGCCACCCCATGGCTTATTCCCACTTCTTTCAGGCTGAAATGCTGTTTGGGAGGCGGGGTGGATCAAATCACACTCATGGGCACCTCTCACAAATACCCACTGCATTGTCTCCTTTTATTCTCAAAATGGGAAGGGGACATGTTGAGAAGTCCTAACCCAAACCCCACCACTGCACTGAACACATTGTTTTAGCAATAAAACCTTGGACCCTTATTTTGTAGTTTGGTTGACCTCAAGCCAATACTGTTAGATCTGTGGGGATTTGAGAACCTATGTGTAAGTCCGGACAGGGCCAGCAGGGCCATTGTCACTCTCGCCAAACCTCACCGCCCTTGTCATACTTTTAGGTACTGCCCTGGAGACTTAGCTCTCTCCGCTTGCCCTGGAGAGGTAGGGTAGAATGCTGGCTCCCCCGTGTGAACGGGATTTCATGAACTTGATTTAGCTCTCTGCTGTTGAAGTGCGAAGAGTGACAAGGCATTGGGTCACACACCTCCTTTTGTACCAGATAATGTTGACTCAGTAACAACAGGACTTTGGTCCTAGAAAGTCATGGCTGTCCTGGGAGGTTGTAGTGATGGCTAGCAGAGAAAAGCAACAAAGCCAGCTTAGGTGACACTTTTTGTGGTTTGTTTTTAAAGATGTCTCACTATTATGAAAACCCTTTTCAGTCATGTGGTGACATCTACATAGTAATTTCTTCTTCCAGGAGGAGAATACCAAACACATTACTTTCCCCTGGCCAGTGATGTCAAAACACACGTCTGGAAATGCTCATATTCTCGGACCATCCTGGGTGTTTGCTGTCATTTTGAGTTGGTAGAAAAGGAGAACTGCTGGTTCATTTGATAGGTGTTGAGCACAACTGAGAGCAAATGTGGGAATTGATGCAAGGGTCTGCACATGCAGCCCATGACCGCTTGGGACTGCTGCCACCTGATGGACAGATCTCGTACTATTGCCCACAAGAGCAGACAGGCTACCATGAAAGGTGTTTGGTGGGTTGGGAGGTGTATATCTGCAGCTGTCATAACTTTGGTCAGTGGGCAGAAATGCTACCAGAGCGTGGCCTGTGCTAGCCATCCAGGGAAATGACTGGATGTGCTGTGGTCTCAACAAAACTGTTTCTACTTTGGTGGAAGTTTGGGGTTAAAAATTTTTGATGCTGCTTGGCGAGTCCTTGACACTTCAGGCTATTCAGAAATTATGGTTTTGTTGGGGGTGGGGAACGGGGAAATGATGGTTGTATATAAATGGTGCACATAGAATGGTGTCCCTTTAGAAAAGCTTCCAGAATGTTCTTCAGAATATTGATTTGCACCAGAGGTGAGGTTGGGAATGGAAAGAGCAGATCGGCATGTGTTCTTTTCAAACATACAGGAGAATGCGATGGGCTTTCAGGGGCTGCCACTGAAGGCAAATGTTTCCTTAGGGTCTCCCAGAAGTAGAGGGAAAAAACAGAAGGAAACAATGACTTTTTGAGCTCACGGTCACTTTCCGATACCAGTCAACTTCCAGAACCAACCTCGGGCCAGATTTTTATTTGAGTGTGGGCCCTAAATGTCCTTGTTAAAACCGAGGTCATGAATCTGAGGCTCTTGGCCACATTTGAGAAGGAAGGAGTAGCCCCCAAAACGAGTGTGTCTCCACGCACACATTGAGAAATGGCTTCTTTAGTTTATCTACTTTGTGTGCCTATGGGGGTATCAACCCTGCATGTCAGCAGTAGACACCTCCTGCCCACCGTCAGCCTTGCAGGATCAAATGTGCCTCGCCTTATGCGGAAAACAACTCAGAAACACAAAACCCACCAAAAGCTCAATTGTTATTTTTTTCAATGTTTTCCTACAAGAGCCAAGTAGCGCCATGTACAGAATATGCCTTTGTGGGGTGAGGGGGTGGGGGAGGGATATCGAAATTGTTCTGCATGTAAAGTATGGGATAATTACCTGTTTATATGAAAATTGTGAATAAATTATCTGAAAATACTTTTGTTTCTGTGCGGTGCCCAAGCAAGTACCTGTGAATTGTGTGGGGCTGTGGCGATGGGGTGGGCTGTGTAAGGGAAATCTCCTGGGAAGTTATGGGCACCCCTAGGTTCTTCCAAGCAATGAAGCAGGAGGCGTTTAACTATAGTCACCAGCAGGGCTGATGATCCTCTGGTACCTACCTGTACAAGTTGAAATAATGACCTGTTTCCACACCAGTTGGTATGTAACTGCTACTTCAAGGACCACAGACCTCCCATGATCCAAACACTAAGGGGTTTATTCTTGGTTTATTCCAAGAATACCTGGGCACCTCCAGGACCTTGCTGCATTTCAGTATGCCAGAGGCCTAAATGCTAAATATTTTTAATGCCATCCGAGGAGCATGGACCTGTTCTCAGGGTGGGCAGCCAGCAGGGGACCACAGATTGCAAGAGGATTTGAATGTCTTCCTTGAGCTGAATACAGAGTATAGTGTAAGGAGACAGACTCCTGGCCTTCAGCACCCTGTGGGATTTTGAACAAGCCGTATAACTTCTCATGTTGTTGCTGTGTAACAAACAGTCCACAAACTCAATGGCTTAAAACCGCCTACATTTATTTGTTAGAGTTCTGTGTGCTGGTTGGGCAGTTCTGGTTACAGTGTCACTGCTGTGTCTGAGGCCTCTGACGCTGGATTAGCTCATCTTCCGGGAGGCTAGCTGGGGCTTGTTCATACGTGGGGTTTGCAGCATACCCCTGGATAAGAGAGCAAGTCCCAAATATGCAAGCACTTTCCAAACATCTGCTTGTGTGGTGTTTGCTAGTGTCCCGTTGCCTAGAGGGAGTGATACGGATGAGTCCAGAGTCAGCATGGGGGGAAGAGGGGAGGGACCATAAGGGTTTGAATACAGGAAGCAACTGGGAGTCAATCCCGTATCAATCACCTGCACTTCTCACTTTATCCTTCTATGATTGAAGATGATAGACCCTACTTCATATGACCATAGTGAGGATCAGTTGAGGTAAGGATTATTCTTCATGCTCCCCTTCGGAAGCTGTAGTGCTTCTGATATACCATGTGTTCCAAGCATTTTTTAACCAGCAACTCCTTTTATATTCTCCATAACCTTACAGAGTAGGTAATGCTTATTATGATGGCCAACTGACAGATAGGGAAACTGAGGTATGACAAGATAAGTAACTTGCCCAATATAAATATCTAGTAAGGGTTGGAGCTGAAATTCGAGCATAAAATGTCAGCTCTGGGGCCAGCCAAGTGGCTTAGTTGGTTAAGATCTCGCTCAAGAGTGTGAGCTGAGCTCTGAGCAACAGCATTTCAATGCCCAGCCTGAGCTGAGCTGCCACTGAGCTGCCAACAGGTGGCAGGGTGGCTCAGCTAAAAAACTAAAAATAAAATGTCAGCTCCATATTCTATGCTGTTCACCATGGTATTTGTTCTCCAAAGACGTCACCACCATGAAAAATTTGATCAACTTATTCATTTTCTAGATCCATTCCACCATCAACCTACTTTCTCTTCATCTGTAAAAAACCTGCCTAGAAACCATTGCACATACACACAAAAACTACTTGTACCAGCATCCTCTGTTCCTGAGAATGAACGCAGAAAACATTCTAGACATGTCTCCCCAGGCTGGGTGGGCTCTGAGGAAAGCCCACGTCTCTCAGGAATTAAGGGCAGGCTGGGAATGGGGTCTAAGGGGAAAGGCTGACCTCAGGAGTGACACTGCATTACAAAATGGATGGGAGGATCTCAGCAGCCCCTGAATCCAGGACCTGGTGGTGTTTCAACTTGGGTGCTAATTTTCTGGCTTTGGATTTGAGGCTGGAGGCAGTACAGGGAGAGAGGAACCCAGACCCAGGAAAGAGAGGGAATGGAGATTCCTCTCACAGTGGAACTGGGCTGGGAAAGTTTCCGCCTGGAAGACACAGTCTTGTGCCTGGTGTGACTGCAAAGAGCTGCATCTGTTTCAGACAGAGCAAACAGGCCATAATCAGGGACTCATTTCATCTTAGTAGGACCAAAAAGGATGAAATAATTTCATGCTCTCTCACAGGTGAGATCCTTGAGGGTAGAGACTGTGTCTCAGGGGATCTGAGAGGACACACTAAGGTGAACTGTGCTGTCCTGTGCATATATGTCTGGGAAGAGAGTGTCCAAAGGAAGGCCCCACTAATGCCGGCTCAGAGGGAAAAGTGCGTTTGGCTAGGGATGATTACAAAATGGCCAATGTGGCTGGAAGGAGCCTGGAAAGAGAGAGGAGGCTAGAGGGGAGGAGGGCAGGGCCAGACCCTGGGGCCTGGTAGCTGCCTTAGGTCTCTGTTCCTCCCTAGCAGCATCGCTCCAAATCCTTGCACCTAAGTACAAATATTTAACATCTCCCTCCCTGTGGGCCAGGGATCCAGGCAGGCTTCACTGAGTGCTTCTGCCTCAAGGCTGGGGCTCAGGTCTCAGCTGAGGCTGGACTGGGGGCAGGTTCATTCCCACTCACATGCATGTGGTCAGCACTCTATTTGGACTGAGAGCCTGAGTTTCTACCGTCAGTTCTCTCCTATGAGGCCTCTACATGGCGCTCCAAACATTGGAGCTTGTTCTACTTCCAGAGAGATGTGAGACAGAGACGAGAGACAGAGAAAGAGAGAGAGAGAGAGAGAGAGAGAGAGAGAGAGAGAGAGAGAGAGAGAGAGAGAGAGAGAGAGTGAGTGTCAAGGAACCTAGCATGAGGGAAGTGACAGGCTTTTTGTAAATAAAACTTGCATGTGACCTCCCTTCTCCTTGGCTGTACTGTGCATTCAGAAGCCAGTTCCTAACCAATTAGTTCCTTCCACACACATGGGTGTGCAGACCAGGAGGCAGGGGTCAGTGGGAGCCGCTGTGGGGGCTGCACACCATGGAGGCCCACAGGAGGTACAGGGCCTGATCCAGTATAATGGGGCCTAGGAGCATTTACGGCAGTGGATGACAACACCTGAATTCCTTAACTTCAACCCCGTAAATGTGCAGACCTTGAAATGTGGCTCAGAGGCTCTGACTTTCCCAAGATCACGTGGCCAAACCTTGTGTAAGTGGTATTTAGTGGTATTCTGTGCTACATCCCACCCCTTGTAATTCTTGCATCTCTGAGCTTTGCATCAGACACATGTGACACCAGCCAACAGCTGGCTTTATGTCATATACACGTGACAGCGTCCCTAGGAAGCAGTTTCTGGCATCATCCTCATTGTGTAGGTTGGGAGACAGGGAGGCCCTGAGGGGCACAGTGGCTTTTCCAAGACACAAAGCTGGTCAGAAAAAAACAGATCTGAGTTCAGCTCTGTCTCCTCAAAGCTGGGGCCCTGGTTTCGTTGCCAGGGATCCGTGTGGAGGGCAGTGTTGGACATCTGTGTACAGTTAGCGAGGTGACACAGGCCAGGAGGTGAGCACTCACCAGCCCCAAAGGGCCTTTGGGTGGGTCTGATTGAAGGATGGGGCCCAGGTCATGGGACCTTGACAAAGTGACCTCACTGGCACTGTGACAGAACAAAACAAGGTACTCTGGTGACCAGCACCCACATTCTGGAGACCACCTCCTCTCCAGCTCACTTGACTGGAGACAGCCAAGATAGGAAGATGTTTTCCAGTTTTCTTGTGAGTTTTAGAGAACCACAGCTGCTGGAGAGCCGACAGTGAAAGTGTTTTCACATGTGCAGACAGTGGCTCCGACCTCACCTGACTCCTTCAGCAAGATGTACTCTCAGGTGACACAGGCTGGCTGGGCCACAACTGTGACAGCACGTGGGCAGCCCCCTCCCCCATCCCTTCTCCTGTATGTGGTGGGGTGGGGGAAAGGGAGGCGGTGAGGGCACTTTCTGCGTGGAGCAGGTTGTTAGCTGCTGGAAGCCTGGTGGGTCTGTCAAGTGTATACACCAGGTCATGGCAGGTAGGATGAGAAGGTGAGTGCTGGGGTCCAAGCTCAACCACCCACTGGTTCATCGTGGGCCATCCAAGAGTCATTGTGTTGACTGGAGGTCTATGCAGATGCCCCTCTGCCTCATCTGAGGAGCAGAATTTGTGGTGGGGTTTTTCCCTGTGCTGATTGCCAGGCTGGCCCCTGACGTCACCTGGCCTGGATACTGGGCCCTGTCTTTGCAAAGCTCTACCCAGGAGACAGGGGAGGAGCTGGTGGACAGTACAGCTTCTCCATGTCCCTGGACAGGGGGCAGGTGCACCAGGACACCAAGGACCAGAGGCGGTCTAAGTTGAGAGTGGGTACAGAGTGGTCTGTACCCCTTAAGACCCCGAGATGACCTGGGTGGCCCAGAACTCAGACTCAAATCTGGGGACTCCTCAAGGCCCTGGTAGGGCTTTCCCACCAGAGTGTATCACAGTCCCACCCCCAAAGGAAAATGGACCTCCATTCACCCCACCACTAGCTATGTGGGAGGGGAGAGAGTCAGTCCTCATATATCTGTAGGAATACTAGAGATAACTGGATGTTTGACTTCACACTAGTGCATAGCATCTTTCATTTGCTACTGTTTTGAATGTCTGAACTACTTGCCCCAGTTTCCTGGGGAGCAGTTAACTCTATTGACCGTCCAGTCAACTTCCCTGGCTCAGGCCTGGTGGGTCCTACTCAGCCGCCCCCATCCAGCTGGAGCTTCTAAAGCCCCTTTGGGCAGAGGTAAGAGGTGAGGGGCTGCAGCCTGGGGAGAGGATCTGGGGTGGGGTCATGGCCTGGCTTTCCCTTCTAGGCTGTCATGTCTTTCCTGGTGTTGGAAACGCACAGGAAGCGTCATACATGGGGGTGCAACATCTCTTTATCCTGCTCCACACCAGCATCCACACCAGAGCCTACCCACCCCTGCTCTGGGCCAACCAAGACACGGCTCCAGGAAGAAAAACCTAATTTCTTGGGGTGTTCCCGCCCCACATGGTGGCTGAGCAGTTGACTCTGATGGATGCAGGGAGCAGCAGGGATCTCAGTGGGTGGGGTGGGTCTTCCCTCTGTCCTCAGCTGCCCCAGATCTGCATTCCCTGATCTGGAATCCATGATTGTGGCCAAATCCCATCCTCTACTTACATCCTGTGGGACCTGGGAAACTTCCTTAACCCCCAAGCCTTCGGCGTCCACATGTGGACAGCAGAGCTGGACACTCAGAGGACCTGCTGGGCAGAGGGGCTGTGCAGACCACTGAGGAGGGACAGACAGGTAGGGGGTGGGGCCTGGCCTGCTCAGGGGAGGTGGGGCAGCTCCCTGGGGGCCGCCAGGTCCTTGGGTTGCTCACCCGTTTGCCTGGGAGGCCTCAACAGCCGAAGCACTTCTTAGGCACCTGATGTGTACTTGTCTACATGGGAGACAAACAAAGTTCCTGGTTGTAGCTGCCATGGGGGAGTGTCCATCTCAACGGGGAGTCAGACCAGAGGGGTGTCCAGGGACAGAATGGGAGGGAAATGCCACTGGGGATGGGCAGATGTGAGCTGCCTAGGTCTGCGGGGGACTGTGGACACTGAGCTGGGTGTGGTAGGGCCAGGGGACACTCCCTGTCCTCCCCAGGGGTATTCCAGAAAGTGGTTCCCTCCCGATACCTGGGCTCCATCAGGTCCGAGTGGGACAAGAGCAACAAACAACAGGTGCCTACTGTCTGTGACACTGTCATGCAATTTACTAATGTGCACACTCTGTGATCACCACCTGTCTCAGGGACTCGAGCATGACAGCCCGGCACAGGGACCGAGTGGTGGAGCTCTGGATCTAGGTGGCACAGGTATGTCGTGGGAAGACCCAGGGTTCCTCTCTGGGGTCCTGGGAACTGCCTCTCTACATTCTCAGTTCTCAGGTTTGAAGTCTGGGTGTGACACCCTGCACAGTCTCTAGGCGCCCCTGTCAGGGTCACACTGACCTTGACTCCCCGTCCCAGTGGTGGAAGGTCACTTCCTGCTTGAGGCCTTCCCGGGGTTGAGCTGAAATTCTTCCTGGGAGTGTTCCTCACTGGGTCCCAGGTGAGCCCCCTCCCTGTCCCCTCCAAGGCTCCCTGGGTGTCTGTCTCACTAGGATAGGAGAGTCAATGAGGGGCTGATGCCAGAGGAAGCGGGCTTACAGTTCTCCCCCTCAGCTCATTCTCTCCTTTCCCAGCATTGCCGAGGCCTCCAGAACCACTCCTCCCTCTGCGCAATAATGTGTGCACTGCGGACACCTCCCATTGTCAGAATGAAGAAAATATGAGGACACGGGTATAGGTGGGGACACGTGGGAGGGGACTATGGCCTCACTGACCTGTCTTTGACCTTGCAAGAGGCATCCTCCCCACTGGCCACCCTGAAGATGGACCCACAGGAAGTACAGTGAGGCAGCAGTAGAAGGTACAGGTGCCTGTGGGGAGGGCCTAGGAGTCAGGGGAGAGGGGGCTCCTCCCTCTGGTGGAGACCTCACCAGAGAGGGAGGCTTCCTCTTCTTGTCCTGCCCTTGGGGGCACACAGCCTGAAATGCAGCATTGAACCTGACTGGGAGGCCTGGAAGAGCTGGATGCAGGATGGATTTGGGGGATTTAGGGGCAGAGACACTCACCCTCAGATTTGCCCAAAGCTGGCCCTGCGAGGTGACTGGAGGGAGTCTGGTGTCCTGGGGTGGGGGGGACGGGGAATGGCGGGAGGCGCTGCTAAGGGTCCTGCCCTGCTCCATGTGGGAGTCTTGGTCAGGACAAGGATGCTGAGGCAGGGGTGTCAGGAGAGGGTCTGTGGGGGCATCTGAGAGACTCGGCTCATCATCCCTGCACTAGTGGCTCAGGGTGTCATCTATCCCCTATCAGGCCACCTTCCTCAAGTATCTGCAAGTGCTGCACTAGGCAATGGAAGGCTATTGGAACGTAAGTGAGCCTGCGGTTTGGCGTGTGGGACCAGGGTCCTGAGGTTTGAGAGGAGAGCCCCGCACTGAGCCCTGAGTGCTCAGTACTGGGCCAACCTCAGCCTTAGTCTCCCCATCTGTCATCGGAGAGGACTGGGCTGTTAGGTCACTGGCTTCAGCTCCCTGGTCCAGACTTCTCTGGAGCCCAGAGCCTGACCCGGGTCCAAGTCCTGTTACTAGGCGTGCCTGCCCCTTGGTGAGCCCTGGAAGTCGTGCAAGGTAAGAAAAAGGGACGGGGGCTAGTGATGGCTAAGGGGACTCTTTCTGATGGACAGCTTCCCAACGTGAAGTGGAGAAAACCCAAAAGAGGAGTGAGGTGAGCAGCTGTGGTCTCAGTGCTGATGGGGAGGGTGTGGAAGTCAGAGACAGTCCCCCCTTTATGGCAGGACTTCTGTGGCCCTATCCTTCAGGACTTACATTTAATGGGAGATTTTGATACACAGGGCAGGGAAACCCATGGAACGGATCAGTGGGAAGGGGCTGGTGCCAAGGACAACTTCCTGGAGGAGGAGGTGTAAACCCAACTGTGAGAACAGGCAGTGCCTGGATGGAATTGGAGGGAAGGAAGTTTCCCACATGATCATGGTCCCAGGACTGGCCCCCTGCCCCACTCCTCACCCCTACAAGGCCCCTGAGGCATCCCCCATCCCGGCTCTGTCTGCATTCTGTCCTTCATTATTGCCAGAATTTCTTCGTGAAGGAGACCCAGCAGCTGTAGGAGGCCGCCTCTATGTACAACCTGGAGCCGGAGGAGCAGGTAAGAGCCCGGTTCCAGGCCATAGAGCCTCGCAGCAAGGATGGAGATGAGGCAGGCAGAGTCAGGTAAGGGCAGGACCCTCACTGATGGGCGGCCTGGGGACATGGCTCTCTGTTCAGTCCCAGACCTTGCTGTGTGGTGACCCCTGGATGCCAGTTGCTGGGAAGTGCTGGGTGGGTGCCAGAGGTCTGGCAAATGGGAGTTCATAGGTTCCCCGTCCCCCATCCTATATCTAGAGCCTGTTCTGACAGCTGGAGCTACCAAATCCTTGAGCCACAAACATGGGAATATTCCAGGACAAGAGAATCAGCCTTTGTAAGGACCAGGGCCAAGTGATTGTCTGGCCAGCAGTGGATGGATCCAGGGATCCAGCAAAGCTTCAGGCTGAGTGTGGGCCTGGGGAGTCGGACAGCCGGCACTGGGATCCTACCTCCACTACTGACCAGGCCTCTGATGAGGCCATTGTTTTCACGTTTGAGGGACTTGGTTTCTTCTTGGGTGAAATGGGTGATGGTAATGAGCACTCCCAGGGCAGGGACAAATGGGGTACTGTTGATTGACAGAGCAGTCAGCACAGGGCCGGGAATGCAGTGGGGATGGGAAGATGGGCTGTGATTCTGGGGGAGGACCCC
Source organism: Aselliscus stoliczkanus (assembly GCA_033961575.1). Classification (NCBI taxonomy): domain Eukaryota; kingdom Metazoa; phylum Chordata; class Mammalia; order Chiroptera; family Hipposideridae; genus Aselliscus; species Aselliscus stoliczkanus. Next base: position 7,820,769 of record CM066735.1, on the reverse strand, counting down.
CGAGATAACCAGACCCTTCTGTTCAGAAATCAGGACTATTAAAGTAAAGCCCTTTGTGGCAAGACAGGACAGTCCTGAGGACAACTGAAGTGGAGGCCTCATTCACCTTTGGGAACACAGCTGAAACCCTAGCGTTTCATTGGGCCAGCTCCCATCTAATGGAAGAACATTGCAACCTTTCTAGGGTCTTCTGAGGCCAAGAGGGAGAGGATGACCCTGCCCTAACTCGGAGACCTCCCAACTTCAGCACCAATTTTTCTACTGCGGAGGGCAATAGTCATTGCTGCCAATAGTAAATGTCAGAATAGCATACTATATTAAAGTTCTGTTTTTCTCACAGCCTGGGAGTTGTGGTGTGGTTCTTCCACCTTTTGTGTTCATTTAAGTGACCTATGGAATCTCACAGTGTGCAGTGTGGCTGGGGAGGTGGGCTGTGATTGTGGGGGAGGATCCCAAGATAACCAGTCTCTCTTTTCAGCCTTGAGATTCTGGGGAGTAAGCCCACCTCCTGTGGGTGATGATTCTTGATTGCTGCTCAGTGGGTCATCTTTATCAGGTGCCAGGCACACAGCTGGCATCTCTGGGGTCACTGCGCCATCTCCTTCCATAGCAGTAGTAATCAAGAAATCAACCACAGAAAGAAAGTTGCAAACCCCTCAAATACTTGGAAAACACGATACTTTCCCCCGCAGACTTGTCAGAGTTTATTATAACAACAACACAGTAACAATAACTTATAATATACTGAGCTTCCTTTATGTTACTGGTGCTCTGCCAAACTTTTTCTATTGTCTTCTTTAGTTCTTACCAGTACCCAGTGAAGTTGGAATTGGAGAGTAATTCTTGTCTTTCACTTGACAATTTTCTTTATGGACCAGTAGCTTCATCCATGAGAGAGCAGTATTGGAGGGCAAGTTGCTAGTCTCACTTCCATCGTCCCCCTTTTTTTTTTATGGTTTTATTTCATAAGATTTTTATTAAAAATATAGTTAGCATACAATATCATATTAGCTTCAGGTGTACATAATAGTTATTCAATATTTATATATGTATAAAGACTTGATCACCATGGTAAGTCCAGCAACCATCGAACACTGTACTATGTTATCACAATATTATTGGCTAATATTCCCTATGCTGTACATTACATCCCCATGACTTATTTGTTTTATACCTGGAAATTTGGAACACTTACTGCCCTTTACCTTTCCACCCTTTTTAATTTTTCAGTTGACATTCAATATTAGTTTATGTTAATTTCAGGTGTACAGCATATAGTTAGACATTTTGATAACAAGAAGTGATCCCCTGACTAGTTATTACCATATTATTATTATTTTTTTAAAATTTTAATTAGCTTCAGGTGTACAACACAGTGCAATAGTTACTTTTTTACCCCTCAAAGTAACATCCCCCTCCCCCAGTTTGCCACCCCACTCCTCCCCCCCAAATCATACATATCTATTACAATTCCTTTGACTCCCTTCCACCGTATAATCCACATCCCGTGACTATCTATATATTCAATTACAGTTGGCATACAATATTATACAACATCAATTTCAGGTATACAGTGCAGTGATCAAGCCTCTACTCCATCCATGAAGTGGTCTCCCTAACAAGACATGTGACCATCTGATACCCCACAAAATTTTTAAAATTTTGCTGTCTAATCCCTTCCCCTTCTCCCTCATCCCCACCCCCTCCCAACTAGCAACCTTGTTTTTCCTCTATATCTATGAGACTGTTTCTGTTTCCTTTGCTCATTCATTCAGTTTTTCAAATTCCACATATAAGTGAGATCATATGCTATTTGTCTTTCTCCGACTGACTTATTTCACTGAACATAATAGTCTCTAGGTCCATCCATATCATTGCAAATGGTACGATTTCATTCTTTTTTTTATAGCAGAGTAATACTCTATTGTATAAATGTACCACAGTTTCTTAATCCAGTCATCTACCGATGGGCATTTCGGTTGTTTCCAAGTCTTGGCTATTGTAAATAGCGCTGCAATAAACATAGGGGTGCCTATATTTTTTCGAATTAGCATCTTGGATTCCTCTGGGTAGATACCCAAGAAAGGAATTGCTGGGTCATACGGCAGTTCCATTTCCAGTTTTTTGAGATACCTCCATACTGATTTTCATAATGGCTGCACCAATTTGCAGTCCCACCAACAGTGTACCAGGGTTCTCTTTTCTCCACACCCTCGCCAGCACTTGTTGTTTGTTGATTTGTTGATGATAGCCATTTTGACTGAAGTGAGGTGGTATCTCATTATCGTTTTTATTTGCATTTCTCTGATGATTAGTGAGGATGAACATTTTTTCATATGCCTGTTGGCCTTCTGTATGTCCTCTTTAGAGAAATGCCTCTTCATATCCTCTGCCCATTTTTTAATTGGGTTGTTTGTTTTTTTGGTGTTGAGTTTCATGAGTGTTTTATAAATTTTGGTTATCAACCCCTTATCAGATATATCATTGGCAAATATCTTCTCCCATTCAGTACGCTGCCTTTTTGTTTTATTGATGATTTCCTTTGCTGTGAAAAAACTTTTTTAAGTTTGATGTAATCCCATATGTTCATTTTTTCTTTTATTTCTCTTGCTCTAGGGGATATATCAGTAAAAATATTACTTAGGGTAATCTCTGCAAATTTACTCCCTATGTTTTCTTCTAGGAGTTTTATGATTTCAGGTCTTACATTTAAGTCTTTAATCCGTTTTGAGTTTGTTCTCATTACATAGTATAAGTAGGTGGTCCATTTTCATTTTTTTGCACGTGTCAGCCCAATTTTTCCAGCACCATTTATTAAATAGACTATCTTTACTCCAGTGTAAATTCTTGCTTCCACTGTCATAGATTAAATGACCATATATAGATGGGCTTATTCCTGGGCTCTCTATTCTATTTCATTGGTCTATGTGTCTGTTTTTATGCCAGTGCCATACTGTTTTGATTACTGTAGCCTTCTAGTATGTTTTGATGTCAGGTAGTGTGATGCCTCCCACTTTGTTCTTTTTTTCTCCCCCTTATTTTTTTTTATGAGTTTCAGGTGTACAAAATGCAATAGTTATATTCTTTACCCCCCAAAGTGACAACCCCCTCCCCCAGTTCGCCATCCCCCCCAATATCATACATATCTATCACAACTCCCCTGACTCCCTTCCACAGTATACTCCACATCCCGTGACCATCCACATATTCAGTTACAGTTGGCATACAATACTATACAACATCAGCTTCAGGTGTACAGTGCAGTGATCAAGCCTCTACCCCATCCATGAAGTTGTCTCCCTAACAAGACATGTGACTATCTGACATGCCACAAAATTTTTACAACATTATTATATTCCCCGAACTGTGTTTCATATCCATGTGGCAATATTGTAATTGTCTATTTATGCTGTTTAATCCCTTCCCCTTCCCCCCATTCGCACCCCACTCCCAACTAGCAACCATCAGTTTTTCCTCTACATCTACGAGTCTGTTTACTTTGATCATTCACTCAGCTCTTCAGACTCCACACACAAGTGAGATCACATGGTACCTGTCCTTCTCCGACTGACTTATTTCATGTAACGTAATAGTCTCTTCACAACATTTATCAATTACATTCCCAGAACTGCCCCCATATCCCTGCGGCAAAATTGTACTGCCACCTACACTGTCCAAAACCTTGCCCCTCTCCCTCTTCCCCACTCCCTCCCAGCCAGCAACCATCAGTTTTTCCTTTATATCCGCTTGATATGACTTCAATCTTCTTGAATTTACTGAGACTTGTTTTGTGGCCTAACATGGTCTATCTTGGAAAATTTCCCATGTGTACTTGAGAAGAATGTATATTCTGTTTTTTCAGGGTGAAATGCTCTAAAAATATCAACGAAGTCTAGCTGGTCTAAAGTATCATTTAAGGCCCCTCTTTCTGTGTTGACTTTCTGTCTGAAGGGTCTCTCCATTGGTGACAATGGTGTTGAAGTCCCCTACTATGATAGTGTTACTGTTGATCTCTGTCTTTATGTCTTTCAGAATCTGTTATATGTAATTAGGAGTTCCTATGTTGGGTGCACAGACGTTTATTAGGGTTATAGTGCCCTTCTTTGTCTTTTATTGTAGTCATTTTAAAGTCTATTTTGTCCAAAATAAGTATTGGTACTCCAACTTTTTTTTTTCTTATTTCCATTTGCATGAAATATCTTATTCTATCTGTAAACAGCATATACATGTGTCTTATTTTCTTATCCACTCAGCCACTCTGTGTCTTTTGATTGCAGCATTTAGCCCATTCACATTTAAAATGATTATTGATAGGTGCATATGTATTGCCATTTTGTTATTTGTATTCCTGGTCTCCCTGGGTTAGCTTGTTTACCCCTTTCTTTTGTTTAAAGAAGCCCTTTTAACATTTCTTGCAATGCTGGCTTGGTGATAATGAATTCCTTAAGCTTATTCTTTTCTAAGAAGCTCTTTATTTCTCCTTCAATTTTAAGTGATAGCCTTGCTGGGTAGAGCAATCTTCGTTGTAGGCCTTTATTTTGTGTCACTTTGAATATCTCCTGCCACTCCCTTCTGGCCTGCAGAGTTTCTGGCCTGTAGACAAGTCAACTGTTAGTCTAACAGGAGTTCCTTTGAATGTAACCTTCTGTCTTTCTCTTGCAGCCTCTAGGATTCTGTCTCTGTCTTTAACCTTTGCCATTTTAACTATGATGTGTCTTGGTGTGGACCTGTTTGGGTTCAGCTTGTTTGGAACCCTCTGCATTTCCTGGGCATGTATGTTGATTTTCTTCACCATGGTAGGGAAGTTTTCAGTCATTATTTTTTCAAATACATTTTCGACCCCTTGCTTCTTCTTTTCTTCTTCTGGTATTCCTATGATTCGTCGGTGTTTGCTTTTCACCTTGTCCCATAGGGCTCTTAAACTATTTTCATGGTTTTTTATTCTTTAGTCTTTTTGCTGTGCCAACTGAGTGATTTCTGCTATTTTATCTTACAAATCACTGATCCGCTCCTCTGCTTCATTTACTCTACTGGTGATTCCTTCAAGTGTGTTCTTCATTTCAGTTATTGTATTCTTTAGTTCTAACAGGTTGTTTTTTATGGTTTCTCTATCCTTCTTTAGGTCCTCACTAAGTTCCTTAAACATTCTTATCATCAGTGTTCTAAACTGTGTCTCTGAAAGGTTGGATCCCTCTCTTTCATTTAGTTCCATTTCTGGAGCATTCTTCTGATCTTTTACTTGTGACATATTTCTTTGTTTCCCCATTCCGGCTGTCGCTCTGGAATTGCTTTGATGTATTAGATCATCAGGAGAGCCCTGGCTGGATCACGCAGGCACACAGCTCATAGCCCAACACTCCCAGGAAAACTCCCAGTCTCAGCCTGTCCCAATCAGCCACTCGCAGATCAGGCCGAGCAGTCCAACAACCAATCACCAACCTGATAACTCTGCAAGCGCAGTGCGGAGAACGGGACCCGAGGTGGCTTGTGCACTTCTGCGTCTCAGTGAGCTGCCTATTAGAGCCAGATCACTTCCACTAGGCGTTTCCCTGGCAACGCAGCACAAGCCGTGCAGAGGATGGGGATCCGAGGCGGCTTGCACACTCCCGGGTCTCAGTGAGCAGCCTGTTGGAGCCGGAGGGCACCTGCCCAGCGTTTCCCTGGCAACGCAGTATATGGCAGGTGGAGCATGGGGATCCAAGGCCTCATGCACGCTCACGCACACACGCACTTCTGCGCTAATTCCACCAGACCAATGAGGTCTCAGACCTGATCCTCCGTGGAAGGGCCCAAGCCCGACAAAATGGTGCCCTCCCTACACCACTCACGTCCAGCACCATATATTTGACCACTTTACCTTCTTCTACCATCCCCTCTTACCCTTTTTTATTTTATTTTATTTATTTAATTAGTTTCAGGTGTACAACACAGTGCAACAGTTATACATTTTACCCCTCAAATTGACAACCCCCTACCCCCAATTCGCCACCCCACTCCCCCCATATCATATATATCTATTACTCTTCCTCTGACTCTCTTCCACAGTATAATCCACATCCCGTGACTATCTATATATATTAAATTACAGTAGGTATACAACCTCCGCTTCAGGTATACAGTGCAGTGATCAAACCTCTACTCCATGCATGAAATAGTCTCCCCAATAAGGCATGTGACCATCTGATGCCCCACAAAATATTTACACCATTATTAATTATATTCCCTGAACTCTCTTTCATATCCCTGTGGCAATATTGTAGTTGCCTATTTTTGCTGTCTAATCCCTTCCCCTTCTCCCTCATCCCCACGCCTTCCCAACTAGCAACCCTGTATTTCCTCTATGTCTGTGAGACAGTTTCTGTTTACATTGCTTATTCATTCAGTTTTTCAGGTTCCACATATAAGTGAGATCATATGGTATTTGTCTTTCTCTGTCTGACTTATTTCACTTAACATAATAGTCTCTAGGACCATCCATATCATTGCAAATGGTACGATTTCATTCTTTATAGCGGAATAATACTCCATTGTATAAAGGTACCACAGTTTCTTAATCCAGTCATCTACTGATGGGCATTTCGGTTGTTTCCAAGTCTTGGCTATTGTAAATAGAGCTGCAATGAACATAGGTGTGCATATATTTTTTTGAATCAGTGTCTTGGGTTTTACGGGATAAATATCTAGGAGTGGAATTGCTGGGTCAAAAGGTAGTTCCATTTCCAGTTTTTTGAGATACCTCCATACTGACTTCCGTAGTGGCTGCACCAATCTGCAATCCCACTAACAGTGCAGCAGGGTCCCCTTTTCCCCACAGCCCCGCCAGCACTTGTTGTTTGTTGATTTATTGATGATAGCCATTCTGACTGGAGTGAGGTGGTATCTCATGGTGGTTTTTATTTGCATTTCCCTAATGACCAGTGAGGTTGAACATTTTTTCATATGCCTGTTGGCCTTCTGTATGTCCTCTTTAGAGAAATGTCTCTTCATATCTTCTGCCCATTTTTTAATTGGGTTGTTTGTTTTTTTGGTGTTGAGTTTCATGAGTGTTTTATAAATTATGGATATTAACCCCTTATCAGATATATCGTTGGCAAATATATTCTCCCATTCAGTAGGCTTCCTTTTTGTTTTATTAAGGTTTCCTTTGTTGTGAAAAAGCTTTTAAGTCTGATATAATCCCATATGTTCATTTTTTCTTTTACTTCCCTTGCATGTAGGGATGTATCAGTAAAAATATTGCTCCGGGTAATGCCTGCAAATGTACTCCCTATATTTTCTTTTAGAAGTTTTATGGTTTCAGGTCTTACATTTAATTCTTTAATCCATTTTGAATTTGTTCTTGTATATGGCATAAGGAGGTGCTCCAGTTTCATTTTTTTTGCATGTATCAGTCCAATTTTCCTAGCACCATTTATTGAATAGACTATCTTTACTCCAATGTAAATTCTTGCTTCCCTTGTCATAGATTAACTGTCCGTAAATGTCTGGATTTATTTCTAGGATCTCTGTTCTGTTCCACTGATCTATGTGCCTGTTTTTATGCCAATACCATACTGTTTTGATTACTGTAGCCTTGTAGTATGTTTTTATGGCTGGTAACGTGATTCCCCCCGACTTTGTTCTTATTTCTCAGGATTGCCGGGGCTATGTGGGGTCTTTTATGGTTCCATATAAATTGTAGGATTATATTTTCTATTTCTGTGAAAAATGCCCTTGGTAGTTTGATAGGAATTGCATTGAATCTATATATTGCTTTAGGCAGTATGGACATTTTAACTATATTAATTCTTCCTATCCATGAGCATGGTAGGTGTTTCCATTTATTTGTATCTTCTTTGATTTCTTTCTTCAGTGTCTTATAATTTTCTGAGTACAGATCTTTTACTTCTTTAGTTAGATTTATTCCTAGGTATTTTATAGTTCATGTAGCAATTGTAAATGGGACAGTTTTCTTAATTTCTCCTTTCATTAGTTTATTATTGGTATATGCAAATGCCACTGATTTCTGAACATTGATTTTATATCTTGCTACTTTACTGTATTCGTCTATCAGTTCCAATAGTTTCTTGATGGAGTGTTTGGGGTTCTCTATATACAGTATCATGTCATCTGCATATAATGACAATTTTACTTCCTTGCCAATTTGGATGCATTTTATTCCTTTTTCTTGTCTGATTGCTGTGGCTAGAACTTCCAGCACTATATTGAATAAAAGAGGAGAAAGTGGACAGCCTTGTCTTGTTCCTGATCTTAAGGGGAATGGTTTTAGCTTTTCCCCATTGAGTATGATGTTAGTTGTAGGTTTGTCATATATGGCCTTTCTTATGTTGAGATATGATCCCTGTATTCCCACTTTGCTAAGGGTTTTTAACATAAATGGCTGTTGGATTTTGTCAAATGCCTTTTCTGCATCTATTGATATGACCATGTGATTTTTATTCTTCATTTTGTTGATGTGGTGTATCACATTAATTGATTTATGGATGTTGAACCAGCCTTGCATACTAGGGATGAAACCCACTTGATCATGATGTATGATCTTCTTAATATATTGCTGAATTCTGTTTGCTAATATTTTATTGCGAATTTTTGCATCTATATTCATCAGGGAGATTGGCCTGTAGTTTTCCTTTTTTGTGCTGTCTTTATCTGGTTTTGGAATCAGGGTGATAGTGGCTTCATAAAAAGAGTGGGAGCCTTCCCTGCTTCTGGAATTTTTGGAATAGTTTGAGAAGAATAGGTGATAGTTCTTTTTTGAATGTTTGATAAAATTCACTTGTGAAGCCGTCTGGTCCAGGGCTTTTGTTTTTTGGGAGCTTGTCAATTACTGATTCAATTTCCTTGGTAGTAATCAGGCTATTTAGATTTTCTGTTTCTTCTTGCGTTAGCTTTGGAAGGTTATATGCTTCTAGAAAATTATCAATTTCTTCCAGATTGTCAAATTTTTTGGCATATAGTTGCTCATAGTAATTTCTTAGATTTTTTTGTATTTCTCTGATGTCTGTAGTCATTTCCCCTATTTTGTTCCTGATTTTGCTAATTTGAGTCCTCTCTTTTTTTTTTTTTTTTTATGAGCATGGCTAGAGGTTTGTCAATTTTGTTTATCTTCTCAGACAACCAGCTCTTGGTTTCATTGATCTTTTGTATTGTTTTTCTGTTCTCTATATTGTTTATTTCTGCTCTGGTCTTTATTATCTGTTCTTTATTATCTCCTCCCTTGGGCTTCTTTTGCTGTTCTTTTTCCAGTACCCTGAGGTGTAAGGATAACCTGTTGATTTGAGATTTTTCTTCCTTCTTCAGGTAGGCTTGCACTGCTATAAACCTCCCTCTTAGGACTGGTTTTGCAGTATCACAGAGATTTTGGGTCATGGTGTTTTCATTTTCGTTTGTCTTGAGGTATCTTTTGATTTCCTCCTTGATCTCATTTGTGACCCACTCACTATTTAGTAGCATGTTTTTTAGCCTCCATTTATTTGTCAGCTTCCCGGATTTCTTCTTATAATTGATTTCTAGTTTCATAGCATTGTGGTCAGAGAATACAGTTGAAATGATTTCAATCTTCTTAAATTTATTGAGACTTGTTTTGTGGCCTAACATGTGGTCTATCTTAGAAAATGTTCCATGTGCAGTTGAAAATAATGTATATTCTGTAGCTTTGGGGTGAAATACTCTGAATATATCAATTAAATCCAGCTGTTCTAATGTGTCATTTTAGGTCGTTGCTTCCACATTGATTTTCTGTTTGGAGTATCTGTCCATTGGTGACAGCGGGGTGTTGAAGTCCCCTACTATGATAGTGTTACTGTTGATATCTGTCTTCATGTCTGACAATATCTGTTTTATATATTTAGGGGCTCCTATGTTAGGTGCATAGATGTTTACCAGGGTTATGTCCTCTTGTTGGATCGATCCCTTCATTCCTATGAAGTGTCCTCTTTTTCCTTTGTTATATTCTTCAATTTAAAGTCCATTTTATCTGATATAAGTATCGCTACTCCAGCTTTTTTCGCAGTTCCATTTGCATGAAATATTTTACTCCATCCCTTTACTTTCAGCCTGAATGAGTCTTTTGAGCTGAGGTGAGTCTCTTGTATACAGCATATGCTGGGGTCTTGCTTTCTTATCCATTCAGCCACCCTATGTCTTTTTATTGGAGCATTTAATCCATTTACATTTAATGTGATTATTGATAGGTGTGTATTTATTGCCATTTTGTTATTTGTGTTCGTAGTCTTTCTTAGTTAGGTTGTTTTTCTCTTCTACATAAAGAAGCCCTTTTAACATTTCCTGCAAAGCTGGCTTGGTGGTAATGAATTCCCTTAACTTATTCTTTTCTGCAAAGCTTCTTATCTCACCTTCAATTTTAAATGATAACCTTGCTGAATACAGCAATCTCTGTTGTAGACCTTTATTTTTCATCACTTTGAAAACCTCCTGCCACTCCCTTCTGGCCTGCAAAGTTTCTGTAGAAAAGTCAGCTGATAATCTTATGGGGGTACCCTTGTAAGTAACTTGCTGCCTTTCCCTTGCTTCTTTAAGGATTCTGTCTTTGTCCTTAACCCTTGCCATTTTCACTATAATGTGTCTCGGTGTGGGCCTGTTTGGAATCAACCTGGTTGGAACTCTCTGCACTTCCTGGGCTTGTATTTCACTGTCCTTTGCCAGGTTAGGGAAGTTTTCAGACATTTTACTTCAACTATGTTCTCAATCCCTTGCTCCCTCTCTTCTCCTTCTGGTATTCCAATGACCCGTAGGTTATTGTGTTTGATGTTGTCCCCCAGCTCTCTTAAACTATTTTCCATGTTTTTCATTCTTTTTTCTTTTTGTTGTTCTGCATGGGTGATCTCTGCTATTTTGTCTTCTAAGTCACTGATTCGATTTTCTGCTTCATCCAATCTGCTAGTCATTCCATCAAGTTTGTTATTTAATTCAGTAATTGCATTCTTAAGTTCTAGCTGGTTGCTTTTCATGATTTCTCTATCCTTCTTTATATTTTCATTAATTTCCTTGAACATTCTAATAATCAGTGTTCTGAACTCTGTCTCCGATAGGTTGTTTACCTCTATTTCCTCTAGTTTCACTCATTCAGCAAGTTTCTTCTGTTCTTTTATTTGTGTTGTGTTTCTTTGTCTCCCCATTCTGGCTTACTCTTTGTGTTTGCTTTGATATAACAGATAGATCCCCCAGATTTCTCAGTCTTTTCTGGGTAAACTTATACGGTGTGTGTCCTTTATATTTTAATTACTCAGTCTCCCTATTCTCCTGTGCTTATATCTGAGGTGTTCCTTGTGTCGTGCATCCTCACTTGTTGAAGTTTTAGTTTTGATTACTTTTGGCTTGTCAGTAGGTGGGATTGACTCCCAGATTGATTAGCTGTGAGGATCAGCAGCGTCTGCAGTTTATGAGCTGCTGTGAGAGGATTGACCCCTCTGATGAAACTTGGACCCTTTGGGCCCTCATACCTGTAGCAACTTCCTTTTGGGTGTGACTCTTGTATGTCAAACCCAGAAATGCTCTGGTTTTATCTAAAGTTGGCCTCCGGGTATGATGATTCTTGTGTCTGTTTGTTTGGATCCACTGCTGCAGAGTGATTTTAGAGCATAACAGATCAACAAGAACAACCTCCGCAGCCACCAAAGGAAACCAAATGCTCGCACAAGTAAAAAAACAAAACCAACCATCAATCTATAGTCAACTTGTACAGAAATATCAAACATACTAATGAAGAAAACAAACAGAAACAAAACAATAACCACACACACAATAATAACAGAAGAGGAAACAAAATAAAATACAATATCCTAAAATAAAAAATAGAATAAACATGAGAAACCGAATAGCTATACCTAAAAAATCAAACTAAAAATTTTAAAAAAAGTAAGAATAAAAATTAAAAAAATAAAATTTGCAGAAAAAAGGAAAGGAGGAAAAGTATAGCAGTAAGAAGAATGAATTAAAGAAGGGAGAAAGTGCGGGTTGGTAAAAAAGAAAAAGAAAAGAAAGAAAAAGAAAAAAATATATATATATTTGTCTACACACCCATATATATGGACATATATTCACCTATATACACCTATATATATGCCTATATTAAAAACTACAAAATGATAAAAATGAAATAGAAATAAAAACCAAAAACAACCAAGATAAGCAACCAATAAAGGGAAAACAAAACAGAATAAAACCAAACAAACCAAAAATACCCGTGCCTGTCTTGGCTAAAGTCCACCAAGCTCTCTTCAGTTTGTCCTCTGCTGTACAAAAATTCCTGTGCGTCTTGTGGGAACAGTAGGCCACCTGATGCCTAGTGTGATCCTGGCACTGCAGATTTGCTCTTCTTGAGTGTGGTGTGACGTGTGATTGGTAGTTTTTACAAAGTCACTGGCTTTTTGCTTTTGCCTGTCCCAAGGCAGGCTGCACCCTCAAAGGCTCAATGAGTGTCTCTGGGCACCCTTTTGGTTGACAGCTGTGGAGAATTAAAGAATTCCTCACTACCAAAAGCCAGCTGCTAAGAATCTGTTAATTAGTGCCTCAGCAGGTGAACCTGCCCTGCCTCCCAAGCCTTGCATAAAGGTGGGGGCCAGGTAGGTAGTCTCACTCTGCAGCCTTTACTGGGGCAGAAATTCTCAACCCCCTGCAGGTAGTAATATCTTCGTAGTCTGCCCCTACTGCTCCATTCAGGAGTCAGTTTAAGACTCTGTCTTGGCGGGGGCCAAAGTTTGTGGGAGTGGGTGAGTTATTGTTTTTTTGTTGCTTTCTGTTCAAGAGTAGAAAAAGGGAAAAAAATAAAAAACATAAAAATAAACAAAGACACAGTTTCAACACTGTTTTAAGCTAAGGCCTTTGTCTCTTATGCTCCAGCGGAGTTCCTGCTGCTCTCCCGAAGAGACTGCCGGGATTTAAGGGACTGCGCGCCCCCTGCCACGCGGCTCAGATCCCCGCTCCGTCTCTTGGGGACCTGCGTCTCCGCCCGGCGAGCGCTGCATCTCCGCGCGATTCCTCTTTTGTCCCCTGCTCCCGGGTTTCAGGCTTCTGCGCTCTGCGGGACCCGGTGGGCACAGAGACTGATCCCTGAACCGGGCGGGTGCAGGGATTGATCTTGCCCTGTCGCTGCGGGGCTCTGTACCCTGCTTCCTGGGGACCTGGTGAGCCGCGGGTGCAGCTCGTACCTCTGCACAGTCGTCTCATCTCTCTCCTCTTGCACTTGCCGGGCCTGAGGCTTCTGCCTCAGACTGCAAACCAACGCGCTCTTGCTGAACTCTAGGTGGGCCGCGGGCGACAGGGAGCAGCCGGGGGAACACTCACCGTGACTCAGCAGCCGCGGGTGCAGGCTGCACCTCACACATCTCACCGCCTTCTTCCTCTACTCACCAGGCCTGCCCACCTTCCAGCAATCGTTGTGTGAAACTCTTAGTTGCTCTGTGTGATGAGTAGATGTCTCTTTGAAGTATATTAGAAGTTCATATTGTGGATATTTCCAGGGGAGATTTCATGGAGCCCTCCTCACAGCTGCCATCTTGCCCCACCCTCCACACCTCCCCCCTTACCCTCTTGTACCCACTAAACTGTTGTCTGTGTCTATGAGTTCTTGACTCTTTATTTGTTTGCCTTGTTTCTTTGTTGCTTTCAGTTTTATATCCCACATATGAGTGAAGTCATATGGTTCTTGACTTTTTCAGACTTATTTCACTTAGCATAATAATCTCAAGGTCCAATTCATCTTGTTCCAAATAGCAGTATTTCATCTTTTCTTATGGTGGGAATGTTACTTGGTAAAGCTATATGGAAAACAGTATGGAAGTTCCTCAAAAAATTAGGAATAGAATTACCGTATGACCCATCAATCCCTGTCCTGGTTATATACAAAAAAAATCTGAAAACATTTATCCATAAAGATATATGTACATATATATATATGTGTTCATTGAGGCATTATTGATGGTGGCCAAGACATGGAAACAACAAAAGTGTCCTTCAATAGATGATTGGATAAAGAAGACATGGTATTTAACCTTAAATTTTATATGGAACCACAAAAGACCCCAAATAGCCACAGCAATCTTGAGAAAAAAGAACCAAGTTAGAAGTATTGTCTTGCCTCAAACTTTTTATCAAATTATACTAAAGGCTAGAGTAACCAAAACTCCATGATACTGGCATAAAAACAGACACATAGATCAATGGAACAGAATAGAGAACCAGAAATAAACCTACTTATATAGTCACTGAATCTATGACAAAAGAGGGAAGAATATACAATAGGTGTTGGGAAACTGGGCAGATACATGCAAAAAAATGAAAGTGGACTACCTTCTTACACCGTATATAAGAATAAACTCAAAATGGATTAAAGACTTAAATGTAGACCCCAAAACCTTAAAAATCCTAGAAGAAAACATAGGCAGTAAATTTTCTCACATTTCTCTTAGTAATATATATTTTTTGATGCATCTCCTTGTCAAGGGAAACAAAAATAAATAAATGAACTATATCAAACTAAAAAGCACAGCAAAAAAGACCACCAACAAAGTGAAAAGGCAAGCTACTGAATGGCAGAAGATATTAACTAATGATACATCTGATAAAGGGTTAATATCCAAAATTTATGAAGAACTCATACCGTCAACACCAAAAAAACAAACAATCCAATTAAAAAATGGGCAGAGGACCTGAATAGACATTTCTTCAAAAAGAATATACACATGCCCAACAGGTGTATGTGAAGATGCTCAATACCATTAATCATCAGAGAAAAGCAAATTAAAGCCACAATGACATATGACCTCACATTTGTCAGAATGGCTATCATCAGTAAATGAATAAACAACAAGAGCTTGCAAGGATGTGGAATAAAGGAAACCCTTGTGCATTGTTGATGAGATTGCAAATTGGTGCAGTCACTATGGAAAATTAAAAATAGTAGGACCATGTGACCCAGCAGTTCCATTTCTGGGTATTTATCCAAAGAAACACAAAACACTAATTTGAAAAGATAAATGCATCCCTATATTCATTGCAGCACTATTTACAATAGCCACTATATGGAAGCAACCCAAGTGGCCATCAAGACGATTGGATAAAAAAGAAGTGGTGTATATACCATAAAATATTTTTTGGTCATTAAAAAGAATGATATCTTACAATTTGTGACAACATAGATGGACCTAGAGGGTATTATGCTAAGTGAAATAAGTCAGACTGAGGAAGAAAAATACCATATGATCTCACTTACATAGAATCTAAAGAACAGAATGAACAAAACAGAAACAAACTCATAGATACAGAGAACATTTTGATGGTTGCCAGCTGGTGGAGGGTTGAGGTGGTGGGTGAAAAAGAGGAAAGGATTCAGAAGTACTAATTTGTTGTTACACAGTAGTCATGGGGATATGGGGTATAGCATAATAAATACAGTCAATACGTAATAACTATGGTGTTAGATGGGTACTGGAGTTATTGGGGTGATTACTTCATAGTTATATAAATGTCTAATCGCTATGTGGTACATCTAAAACTAATATATTGTCAACTGTAATTGAAAAAGAAAAATTATTTAAAATAAAAACTGAGAGACTTCTGGTAAGATGGTGGAATAGACAGATGCTGTGCCAACTGCCTCCCAGGATCACACCAAAATTACAAATAATTTATACAACATTCAACCCCAGAAGTTCCCAGAACACTAGATAAATGGAACTTCTAAATGAAGGACTTAAAGAGGAGGCCATGTCGAGTCTGGTAGGAGGGGCAGAGACGAGAGAAGGTGAATCCCGTGAGGGATGCCTCAGCTGTGGGGAGGTTTCTCCGATTGGGGGAGAGATCCTCCAGCCCCACACTGAGCTCACCAGCCCAGAGTTACTTTGTGAGGAAGACGAGTTCCACGATAGCTGGCAGTAGAAATCAGTGAGGACTCTTTCTTTGTTCAGCTTGGTGAGGTTGAGGGTGGCTAGAGAATGAGTGGAGCCAGCACATGGACTCGCTAGCTGGTGAGCACTAACCTGGTTCCTGGTGGAGGGAGTAGCTGTGTGAGCGGGGCCCAGGAGCCTGTGGGGACGGACTGAACTGAGCGCCTTTGGCATGGGAGCTGGAGGTTTTGGGAACATTGTTCTCCTGGTGTGGAGCTTGCACACAAGTAGTGTACAGGAGGGTGCCATTTTGTCAGGGTTGGATCCTCCCACAGAGGGTCAGGTCCTAGACTGCATTGGTCTGGTGGAATTGGCGCAGGAGTACATGTCTGTGAGTGCACGCGCATGCGGCCTTGAGCCCCGCTCTCCGAGCGGCTAGGACTGCGTAGCCAGGGAAATGCCTGGTGGGCATGCTTGGGCTCCAACAGGCTGTACATTGAGACCTGGGAGTGTGCGAATTGCCTTGGGTCCCTGCTCTCTGCACTGCACGTGCAGAATAGCCAGACTGGTGATTGGTTGTCGGGCTGCTCGGCCTGATCTACGAGCAGCTGATTGGGACAGGCTGAGACTGGGAGTTTTCCTGGGAGTGTTGGGCCGTGAGCTGTGTGCCTGTGTGATCCAGCCAGGGCTCTCCTGGTGATCTATCTAATACATCAAAGCAATCCCAGAGCAACAGCCAGAATAAGGAAACAAAGAAGCATGTCCCAAGTAAAACATTAGAATAAACCTCTAGAAATGGAACTAAATGAAACAGAGGAATCCAACCTTTCAGGGACAAAGTTTAGAACACTGATGATAAGAATGTTTAACAAACTTAGTGAGGACATAAGGAAGGATAGAGAAATCATAAAAAACAACGAGTTAGAACTAAAGAATACAATAACTGAAATGAAGAACACACTCAAAGGAATCACCAGTAGATTAGATGAAGCAGATCAGATCAGCGATTTAGAAAACAAAATTGCAGATCACCCAGTTGGAACAACAAAAAGACAAAAGAATAAAAAACAATGAAAATAGTATTGTAATTATCAGTTTGTGTTGCCTCCTCCCTTCCTCTTCTTCCTCATGCCCATCCCCATCCCATCTAACCCTCATCAGTTTTTTCTTTGTGTCCCTGAGACTATTTCTATTTACATTGCTCATTTATTCAGTTCTTTAGATTCCACATATAAGTGAGATCATGTGGTATTTGTCTTTCTCTGACTGACTTACTTCACTTAACATAATGTTCTCTAGGTCCATCCATATTGTTGCAAATGGTACAATTTCTTCCTTCTTTATAGCTGCGTAGAACTCCATTGTGTAAATGCACCACATCTGTAACTAATAATAATAATAATAATAATAATAATAATGTTAAAAAACAAACAAACAATGAAACTAGTTTAAGAGTCCTATGGTACAACATGAAGCACAACAATAATCGCATCTAGGAATACCAGAAGGAGAAGAGAAGAAGCAAGGGGTTGAGAATGTATTTGAAAAAATAATGACTGTAAACTTCCCTACCCTGGTGAAGGAAATTGACATACAAGCCCAGGAAGTGCAGGGAGTTCCAAACAAGCTGAACCCAAATAGGCCCACACCAAGACACATCATAGTTAAAATGGCAAAGCTTAAAGACAAAGACAGAATCCTAAAAGCAGCAAGAGAAAGGCAGGAGGTTACATACAAAGGAACTCCTATAAGACTAACAACTGACTTCTCTACAGAAACTCTGCAAGCCAGAAGGGGGTGGCAGGAAATATTCAAAGTGATGCAAAATAAAGGCCTACAACCAAGATTGCTCTACCCAGCATGACTATCACTTAAAATTGAAGGAGAAATAAAGAGCTTCTCAGAAAAAAACAAGCTTAAGGAATTCATTACCACCAAGCCAGCATTGCAGGAAATGTTAGGGCCTTTTTAATGTTTTGTTTTGTTTTTTAGCTGAGCAATCCTGCCACCTGTTGGCAGCACAGCACAGCTCAGCTCGGGCCGGGCATCGAAGTGCTGTTGCTCAGAGCTCAGTTCGCATTCTTGAGCGATCTCTTAACCAACTGAGCCACTCAGCCGGCCCTTAAAAGGGCTTTTTAAACAGAAGAAAGGGGTAAACAATCTAACCTAGGAAGATCAGTAATACAAATAACAAAATGGCAATACAAATGCACCTATCAATAATCATTTTATTTGTTTGTTTTTTTGAGGGCAGTGTCACTGGCCCTCATATGTGGGACTGAACCGGGGCCGCTGGCTTCCCAAGCCAGCGCTTAACCACCGCGCCATTCGGCCGGCCCTCAATAATCATTTTAAATGTGAATGGGCATATGCTCAAATCAAAAGACAGAGAGTTGCTGAGTGGATAAGAAAATAGGACCCATGTATATGCTGTTTACAAGAGACTCATCTTAGAGCAAAAGATACACACAGACTGAAAGTAAAGGGATAGAATAAGATATTTAATGCAAATGAAAACGAGAAAAAAAGCTGGAGTAGCAGTACTTGTTTTGGACAAAATACACTTTAAAATGAAGACTACAATAAAAGACAAAGAAGGGCACTATAATCCTAATAAACACCTATGCACCCAACATAGGAGATCCTAATTATATAAAACAGATTTTGACAGACATAAAAATAGAGATCAACAGTAACACTATCATAGTAAGGGACTTCAACACCCCGTTGTCGCCAATGGACAGATCCTCCAGATAGAAAATCAACACGGAAAGAGTGGCCTTAAATGACACTTTAGACCAGCTGGATTTCATCGATATTTTTAGAGCATTTCACCCTGAAACAACAGAATATACATTCTTCTCAAGTGCACATGGGACATTTTTCAAGATAGACCATGTTAGGCCACAAAACAAGTCTTAGTAAATTTAAGAAGATTGACATCATATCAAGCAGATATAAAGGAAAAATTGATGGTTGCTGGCTGGGAGGCGGTTGGGTTAGGGAGAGGGGGAAGGTTTTAGACAGCAGAGGTGGGTGACTACAATGTTGCCGCAGGGTTATAGGGGGGCAGTTCTGGGAATATAGTTGATAATGTTGGGAATGCTTTGTGGGGTATCAGATGGTCGCATGTCTTGTTGGGGAGACCTGTCAAGACCTCTACGGCTCGATCACTGCACTGTACACCTGAAGCTGATGTTGTATAATATTGAATGTTAACTGTGATTGAATGCATGTATATAGTCATGGGATGAGGAGTACAGTGTGGGAGTGGGGTCAGGGGAGTTGTAATAGATATGTATGGTATGAGGGGGAGTGGGGCAGCGGATTGGGGGAGGGGGATTGTCACTTTGAGGGGTAAAAAGTATAACTATTGCTGCACTGTTGTAAGAAATAAATTTTAAAAAGTCTTGGGGATGTAATATACAAAATAGGAAATATAGTCACTAATATTGTGATAGCATGGCACAGTGTCAGGTGGTTGCTGGACTTATCATGGTGATCACTTCTTTAGCATAGGGAACATAATCAATAATATGGTAATAAACTATGTTTACTGCCAAGTGGGTACTGTGAAATAACTATGATGTACACCTGAAAGTAATATAATGTTGTATGCTAGCTATATTTTAATAAACATCTTTAAAAAACAATAAAAATAAAATAAAATAAAAAACAAGAAGAAGTCATATTAAGAAAAACACAAAGTTCTCCTTACAGACATAAACATGTTCAAAAGTGGAAACATTTTCATGTTCTAGCATGGGGGATGTTAGCAATGAAAATGCCAATATTCCTGATGTTATTTCATCAATACCATTTTAGTACTAATAAATCAACATTGCAAGTGAACTTTATTATTATTATTATTAGTTACAGATGTACAAAACAATGCACTAGTTACCCTTTTCACCTCTTACAAAGTGACTCTTCCTTTGCCCCCATCCACTGCCCCCCCACCCGCGATATCATACATATCTATTACAATTCCATTGACTCCATCCCCACACTATATTCCACATCCCATGACTATATATGTGTTAAATTATAATTAACATCTAATATTCAGCGGCAGCTTCAGATGTACAGTGCAGTGATCAGGCCTCTACACTGTCCATGAAGTGGTCTCCTTAACAAGACATGAGTCCATCTGGTCCCCTAAAAAATATTTACAAAATTATTGATTATATTCTCCAAACTATCTCTTCTATCCTTGCGGCAATATTGTAGTTACCAGTTTATGTTGCCTCGTCCCTTCCCCTTCTCCCTCATGCCCACCCCTGTCCATCTAGCAATCATCAGTTTTTCCTCTGTGTCTCTAAGACTATTTCTGTTTACATTGTTCATTTATTCAGTCTTTAGATTCCACATATAAGTGAGATCATATGGTATTTGTCTTTCTCTGACTGACTTATTTCACTTAACATACCATTCTCTAGTCCATCCATATCATTGCAAATGGTACAATTTCTTTCTTTTTTATAGCTGTGTAGTACTCCGTTGTGTAAATGTACAACAGTTTCTTAATCCAGTCCTCTATCAATGGGCCTTTCGATTGTTTCCAAGTCTTGGCTATTGTAAATAGCGCTGCAATGAACATAGGGGTGCATATATTCTTTTGAATTAGTGTCTTGGGTTTTCAGGAGTGGAATTGCTGGGTCAAACGGTAGTTGCATTTCTAGTTTTTTGAGATACCTCCATACTGACTTCCATAGTGGCTGCACCAATCTACAATCCCACCAACAGTGCAGCAGGGTTCCTTTTTTCCCACAGCCTCGTCAGCACTTGTTATTTGTTGATTTATTGATGATAGCCATTCTTACCGGAGTGCGGTGGTATCTCATTGTGGTTTTTACTTGCATTTCCCTAATGATCAGTGAGGTTGAACATTTTTTCATATGGCTGTTGGCCATCTGTATGTCCTCTTTAGAGAAATGTCTCTTCATTTCCTCTGCCCATTTTTTAATTGGGTTGTTTGTATTTTTGGTGTTGAGGTGCATGAGTGTTTTATAAATTTTGGATATTAACCCCTTATCAGATATATCATTGACAAATATATTCTCCCATTCAGTAGTTTTTGCAAGTGAACTTTTAAGTGGAAATAATTAATTGTTTCAGAGAGAGCATTTCTTTTGGATATGTGACTAGTGGTGACTAGTGGTGTCTAGTGAATGTCCTCTGTGAATGGGTAAGGCTCAGAAGTAATTGAGCTGGACCAAGGGCACTGACTTTTTCCTCCCAGTGTTCCCTAAGTCTTCAGGGAATAAAGTTCATAAACCAATTTGGCTAATTATGAGCTCTGTGCATTGAGCTCTCAAGGCCATACTATCATAAGTAATCAGCCTGTCTAGCCACTTCCCACCTGTGTCTCTTCCTTTCCGAGTCGTGATCCCACCAAGAGCCCTGGCCTGCCTCTGTCTTTCTGTCAGTCCCGGGGACAAATCCCTGGCCATCATTGCTCACCAGGCAGGAGAGTAGCAGCAGACTGGCTCTCCTTGGTCATGGGCCAGCTGACTCGCAGCACCACCCAGTGGTGGGAGGAGAGACTGGGGAGAACGTTTACCTATGGTTAGGACCAGCAGGTGCTTGGGGTAGACATGGTAGGGCACCAAAATGCAGTTTCTCCTCCAAGCACTAGGAGGTTTATGCTCTTTGTTTTGGTAGGAGTCCAAGAACTTTCAGAGTTCTGTTGTACTCTCACAATGGTTCCAACTCCCATAGAAATCACCATGAGGGGACTCTAAACTGTCCCTTCAAGACTCCAAAATCATGACTGATGGGGAGAAGGAGGACGAGTAAGCAAGGCATCGTGAACCTTTACTGAGGACTTTTAAGTGCCAGGCGCCAAGCTAAGTGCTCTGTAGCTCATTAATTTTATCTGCATAATGAAACCCTCCCCCATCCCTGCAAGAAAGAAGAGTGCACATTATCATCATTTGACATATGAATAAAGGAGCACAGCATTTAAATATCACTTGTACTAGGTCATTGGGTTAAATAGGGGAGAATTCAGATTTGAATCCTGGCATCCAGGCTCCAGACACAGGACACCTAGCCAGTATTCTCTCCTGCCAACTCAACCTGTCATTTCACCTGCCGGGTCACCCCAGGCAGAAACTCCATGTTCACTGTCCTTTTCCCTTTGAGGATTCCCAGTAGACCTCAGTGGAGAGTAACGGATGCCCCTTGCTGCATTGACTATAAGAAGGACAGCTGAGATCAAGGTGGGGATCATGGAAGGATCAGCAGATGATAATTTAGGGCAGAGCTATTTCTTGCCCTTGTTCCTAGATTTTCCTTAAACTGCCTGCTTCCTCCTTCATTCCCGAACTTTAGCCCTTCTCAGTCTTCAAAAGAAGCACAAGTTCAGGATGTTGGATTCCATCCTTAAGAAAGTAATGTCAGTGAAAATGTGTACTTTTGGTAAAGGCCTGTGGACTTCTGTGTTAAGCTTTCTGAAATGTAGGGAAACAGAGTGAAGAAGTTTAGCACATGGGCTCAGAGACTGACAATTTAATTTTGTCTGCTCTATTTAATATCTTGTGCAATGTGGGTCATGTTGTTGGTATCTCTGACTTCAACATTATCATCTGCATAAATCCCTAGGTGGTCCATTGTTGCAAGGATTAAACAGTATAGTGGAAACTACGTATGTGATTACCTATGTGATGAATGTACTTGTATATAGAAAGGACAAAACAATTTCAGATATTATTAATATTAACAGTCTAGCTTCCATACACTTTGGCTAAAATATCCTGTGATCTGAAGGTATGAATTTCCCTGGATGTCTGACAGGCCATTTTATTTTGTCCTTAGACAAGTAGATACTGGGTGTATGAAGGGAAACAACTAGGTCTCATTAATTTCTGATTCCTCAGAGCCTGTACTGTCTTTGGCACAGAGTAGGCAACAAAAATCTCGGTTAAACAGAAAATATAGACCCCCTACTTCATACAAACACAGAGTTGGCAATAAGGCTTCCATCCACTGGGTGCTTTTCTGACTGCTTTCAGCCCTTCCAGCAATATTCCAATGGACCAGGTACAAGACACAAAGTGGCTTATGTATTTCTATGGTATGGACTTCCTATGAACCAATTATTTTCCTTTTGTAAGATATACATCCTTCAATTATCAAACAGTTGTGGTGATTTTAAATGATGAAAATTTTAAAGGATGGAGAAGGAGAGGGAGAGGATAAGTCTAACTTCATGGATTGAGACAATTTTCAGATTTCACATTTAGGATGTCAAGTCATTTCAATGCCCAAGTTCCTTGGGACAAGAAATGCTTTGACCTCTCGCCATGTAATTAAATGAAAGTCATTAAATAGATGGTGGAATAGACAGACGCTGTCCCAACTGCCTCCCTGGATCACATCAAAATTACAAATAATTTATACAACATTTAGCCTGAGAAGTTCCCTGAATACTAGATGAACAGAACCCTTAAATGAAGGACCTAAAGAGGAGGCCACGTGAAGTCTGGTGATCTATCTAATACATTGAAGTGTTCACAGAACGACAGCCAGAATGAAGAAACAAGGAAACATGTCACAAGTAAAAGATCAGAAGAAAACTCTAGAAATGGAACTAAATGAAATAGAGGTATCCAAACTTTCAGAGACCGGGTTTAGAAGAATGATGATAAGAATGTTTAAGGAACTTAGCAAGGACATAAAGAAGGATAGGGAAACCATAAAAAACAACCAGTTAGAACTAAGGAATACAATAACTGAAATGAAGAACAAACTCGAAAAAATCACCAGTAGAATAGATGAAGCAGAGGAGCGGATCAGCAAATTAGAAGACATAATAGCAGAAATCACCCAGTTGGAATAACAAAAAGAAAAAAGAATTTAAAAAAATGAAAATATTTTAAGAGACCTCTGGAACAACATGAAATACAACAATTTCGAATCATAGAAATACCAGGAGAAGAGAAGAATCAAGGGTTTGAGAATGTATTTAAAGAAATAATGACTGAAAACTTCCCTACCCTGGTGAAGGAAATCGACACACAAGCCCAGAATGTGTAGAGAGTTCCAAACAGGGTGAATCCAAAGAGGCCCACACCAAGACACATCATAGTGAAAATGGCAAAGCTTAAAGACAAAGACAGAATCCTAAAAGCAGCAAGAGAAAGTCAGCAGGTCAAATACAGAAGCACCTCCTATAAGACTAACAGATGACTTTTCTACAGAAACTCTGCAGGCCAGAAGGGAGTGGCAGGAGATATTCAAAGTGACATAAAATAAAGGTTTACAACCAGGATTGCTCTACCCAGCACGGCTATCATTTAAAATTGAAGGAGAAATAAAGAGCTTCTCAGAAACAAAT
Source organism: Aselliscus stoliczkanus (assembly GCA_033961575.1). Taxonomy (NCBI): domain Eukaryota; kingdom Metazoa; phylum Chordata; class Mammalia; order Chiroptera; family Hipposideridae; genus Aselliscus; species Aselliscus stoliczkanus. The sequence goes on along the minus strand of CM066735.1, from coordinate 7,796,583 downwards.
AAGCTTAAGGAGTTCATTACCACCAAGCCAACATCGCAGGAAATGTTAAAAGGGCTTTTTTAAACAGAAGAAAGGGGAAAACAAGCTAACCCAGGAAGACAAGAAATAAAAATAACAAAATGGCAATAAATATGCACCTATCAGTAATCACTTTAAATGTGAATGGGCTAAATTCTCCAAAAGACACAGAGTGCCTGAGTGGATAAGAAAACAGGACCCATGCATATGTTGTCTATGAGAGACACATCTCAGATCAAAAGACACACAGAGACTGAAAGTAGAGGGATGGAATAAGATATTTCATGCAAATAGAAATGAGGAAAAAGCTGGAGTAGCAATACTTATTTCTGACAAAATAGACTTCAAAATGAAGACTACAATAAAAGACAAAGAAGGGCACTACATAATAGTAAAGGGATCATTTCAACAAGATGACATAACCCTAGTAAACATCTATGCACCCAATATAGGAGATCCTAAATATATAAAACAGATTTTTGACAGACATAAAGACAGAGATCAACAGTAACACTATCATAGTAGGGAACTTCAATACCCCAGTGTCATCAATTAACAGATCCTCCAGACAGAAAATCAACATGGACATTGTGGCCTTAAATGACACTTTAGACCAGCTGGATTTAATTGATATTTTTAGAGCATTTCTCCCCAAAGTACAGAATATACATTCTTCTCAAGTGCACATGGAACATTTTCCAAGATAGACCACATTTTAGGCCACAAAAAAAAGTCTCAACAAATTTAAGAAGATTGAAATCATATCAAGTGTTTTCTCTGACCACAATGCTATGAAACTAGAAATCAATTATAAGAAGAAATATGAAAAGCTTACAAATACCTGGAGGCTGAATAACATGCTACTAAATAGTGAGTGGGTCAAAAATGAGATCAAAGAGGAAATCAAAAGATACCTCGAGACAAACGAAAATGAAAACACCATGACCCAAAATCTCTGGGATGCAACGAAAGCAGTCCTAAGAGGGAAGGAAGTTCATAGCAGTGCAGGCCTACCTAAAAAAGGAAGAAAAATCTCAAATCAACAGACTATCTTTACACCTAAGGGAACACAAAAAAGAATCACAAAACAAGCCTAAAGGGAGTATAAAAAGGAAATAATAAAGACCAGAGCAGAAATTAATGAAATAGAGACAAAAAGACAATAAAAAAGACCAATGAAATAAAGAGTTGGTTTTTGTAAAGATAAACAAAATCGACAAACCCTTAGCCAGACTCACCAAGAAAAAGAGAGAGAGGACCCAAATTAATAAAATCAGAAATGAAAGAGGAGAAGTCACAACAGATAAGACAAAAATACAAAAAATTTTAAGAAAATACTATGAGCAACTGTATGCCAACAAATTCGAAAACCTGGAAGAAATGGATAAATTTCTAGAAGCATTCAATCTACCAAGTCTGAACCAAAAAGAAACAGAAACTCTGAACAGATTGATTACTGCCAAAGAAATCGAATCAGTAATCAACAAACTTCCAACAAACAAAAGTCTTGGACCAGATGGCTTCACAGGTGAATTTTACAAAACATACAAAAAAGAAATAATACCTATTCTCCTCAAACGATTCCAAAAAATACAGGAGGGAAGGCTCCCAAACTCTTCCTATGAAGCCACTATCACCCTGATTCCAAAGTCAGACAAAGATATTACAAAAAAGGAAAACACAGGCTGATATCCCTAATGAGCATAAATGCAAAAATCCTCAACAAAATACTAGCAAATTGAATTCAGCATCACAGTAAAAAGATCATATACCACGATCAAGTGGGATTCATTCCTGGTATGTAAGGTTGGTTCAATAACTGCAAATCAATTAATGTAATACATCACATTAACAACATGAAAAATAAAAATCATATGATCATATCAATAGATGCAAAAATAGCATTTGACGAAATCCAGCACCCATTTATGATAAAAACTCTTAGCAAAGTGGGAATAGTGGAATCATATCTCAACATAATAAAGGCCATATATGATAAGCCCACAGCAAACATCGTACTCAATGGGGAAAGGCTAAAAGCTTTCCCCTTAAGATCAGGAACAAGACAAGGTTGCCCACTTTCATCACTTCTATTTAACATAGTCTGGAAGTTTTAGCCACAACAATCAGACAAGAAAAAGAAATAAAAGGCATTCAAATTGGAAAGGAGGAAGTAAAATTGTCATTATATGCAGATGACATGATACTACACAGAAAGAATCCCAAAGACTCCACCAAAAAACTGCTAGAACTGATAAACGAATTTGGTAAGGTAGCAGGGTACAAAATTAATATTCAGAAATCAGTTGCATTTCTATACACCAATAATAAACTATCAGAAGAAGAAGTCAGGAAATCAATCCCTTTTACAATTGCTTCAAAAACAATAAAATACCTAGGAATCAATTTAACTAAAGAAGTAAAAGACCTGTACTCAAAATTATGAAACACTGAAGAGAGAAATCAAAGAAGATACAAATAAATGGAAATACATACCATGCTCATGGATAAGTAGAATTAATATAGTTAAAATGTCAATACTACCTAAGTCAATATATAGATTCAATGCAATTTCAATCAAACTACCGAGGACATTTGCTCAGAAATAGAACATATAATCCTAAAATTTATATGAAACCACAAAAAACCCCGAATAGCCACAGCAATCTTGAGAAATAAGAACAAAGTTGGAGGCATCATGCTACCTGACAGCAAAATATACTACGAGGCTACAGTAATCCAAACAGTATCATACTGGCATAGAAACAGACACATAGACCAATGGAACAGAATAGACAGCCCAGGAATAAACCCATCCATATACGGTCATTTAATCTATGACAATGGAAGCAAGAATTTACACTGGAGTTAAAATAGTCTATTTAATAAATGGTGCCAGGAAAATTGGAGTGACATATGCAAAAAAATGAAAATGGAACACCTCCTTATATCATATACAGGAACAAATTCAAAATCGATTAAAGACTTAAATGTAAGACCTGAAACCATAAACCTCCCAGAAGAAAACTTAGGGAGTAAATTTGCAGACATTACCCTGAGTAATATTTTTACTGATATATCCCCTCAGGCTACAGAAATAAAAGGAAAAATGAACATAGGAGATTACATCAAACTTAAAAGTTTTTTCACAGCAAAGGAAATCATCAATAAAACAAAAAGGCAGCCTACTGAATAGAGAAAATATTTGCCAATGATATATCTGATAAGGGGTTAATATCCAAAATTTATAAAACACTCATGAAACTCAACACCAAAAAAACAAACAACCCAATTAAAAAATGGGCAGAGGATATTCAGAGACATTTCTCTAAAGAGAATATACAGATGGCCAACAGGCATATGGAAAAATGTTCAACCTCACTAATCTTCAGAGAAATGCAAATAAAAACCAGAATGAGATACCACCTCACTCCAGTCAGAAAGGCTATCATCAATAATTCAACAAACAACAAGTGCTGGCGAGGTTGTGGAGAAAAGGGAACCCTGGTTCACTGTTGGTGGGACTGCAGATTGGTGTAGCCATTATCGAAATCAGTATGGAGGTATCTCAAAAAACTGGAAATGGAACTATCGTTTGACTCAGCAATTCCACTCTTGGGTATCTACCCAGAAGAATGCAAGACATTAATTTGAAAAAATATATGCACCCCTAACTTTATTGCAATGCTATTTACAATAGCCAAGACTTGGAAAAAACCAAAATGCTCATCCATAGACAATTGGATTAAGAAACTGTGGTACATTTATACAATGGAGTATTACTCTGATATAAAGAAGAATTAAATCATACCATTTGCAATGATATGGATGGACCTAGAGAACATTATTTTAAGTGAAATAGTCGGAGAAAGGCAAATACCATATGATCTCACTCATATGTGGAATCTGAAAAACTGAATGCACGAGCAAAGTAAACAGAAACAGACTCATAGATATAGACGAAAAACTGATGATTGCTAGTTGGGAGGGGGGTGGGGATGAGGGACAAGGGGAAGGAATTAGACATCATAAATAGGTAAGTACAATATTGCCACAGGGATATGAAAGACAGTTCGGGGAATATAAATAATAATGTTGTAAATATTTAGTGGGGTGTCAGATGGTCACATGTCTTGTTAGGGAGACCACTTCATGGATGGAGTAGAGGCTTGATCACTGCACTGTACACCTGAAGCTGATGTTGTATAATATTGTATGCCAACTGTAATTGAATATATAGATAGTCACGGGATGTAGATTATAATGTGGAAGGGAGTCAGAGGAAGTGTACTAGATATATATGATATGGGGGGGGAGGAGTGGGGTGGCTAAATGGGGGGGATTGTCACTTTGAGGGGTAAAAAAGTGTAACTATTGCAGGTGTTGTACACCTGAAGCTAATTAAAATTTTAAAAAAATGGGCAGAAGACCTGAATAGATTTTTCTTCAAAAAGAATATACACATGCCCAACATATATGTAAAGATGCTCAATATCATTAATCATCAGAGAAAGGCAAATAAAAGTCACAATGACATATCACATTATCCTTGTCAGAATGCCTATCATCAATAAATGAACAAACAACAAGAATTTACAAGGATGTGGAATAAAGGAAACCCTTGTGCATTGTTGATGAGATTGCATATTGGTGCAGTAACTATGGAAAATTAAAAATAGAATGACCATATGACCCAACAGTTCCACTTCTGGATACTTATACAAAGAAATCCAAAACACTAATTCGAAAAGATAAATGCACCCCTATGTTCATTGCAGCACTGTTTACAATAGCCAGTATATGGAAGCAAGCGAAGTGTCCCTCAGTAGATGACTAGATTAAAAAAAAGAGTGTATATATACCATGGAATATTACTTGGCCATAAAAAAGAATGAAGTCTTACCATTTGTGACAACATAGATGGACCTAGAGAGTATTATGCTAAGTGAAAAAAGTCAGACTAGAAAGACAAATACCATGTGATCTCACTTACATGTGGATTCTAAAGAACAAAATAAACAAAACAGAAACAAACGCATAGATACAGAGAACATTTCGATGGTTGCCAGCTGAGAGGGAGTTTGGGATGGTAGGTGAAAAAGAGGAAGGGATTGAGAAGTACTAATTGGTTGTTACGCAGTAGTCATAGGGATATAGGGTATAGCATAATAAATACAGTCAATATGTAATAACTATGGTGTTAGGTGGATACTAGAGTTATTGTGGTGATTACTTCATAGTTATATAAATGTCTAATTGATATGTGGTACATCTAAAACTAATATATTGTTAACTGTAATTGAAAAATAAAACAATTATTTAAAATAAGAAACACGATGGAGTCATATTTAAAAAAAGCACGAAGTTCTCCTTGCAGGCATAAACTTGTATGTTAGCAATAAAGATACCAGTATTCCTGATGTTATTTCATCAATACCATTTTAGTATTAATAAGTCAACATTGTAAGTGAACTGTTGTTTTGTTTTTTTTTAAATTTTTTTAGAGCAGTGTCACTGGTCCTCATATGTGGGACCCGAACCGGGGCCCCTGGCGTCACAAGCCAGCTTTTAACCACCATGCCACTTGGCCAGCCCTGTAAGTGAACTTTTAAGTCAAAATAATTCATCTTTCCAGGGAGAGTATTCCTTTTGGATATGTGACTAGTGGTGGCCAAGTGAATATCCCCTGTGAAGGGGTAGGGCTTAGAAGTAATTGAGCTGGACCATGGACAGTGACTTTTTCCTCCCAGGGTTCCCTGAGTCTTCAGGGAATAAAGTTCATAAACCAATTTGGCTAATTATGAGCTCTGTGCATTGAGCTCTCAAGGCCATACTATCATAAGTAATCAGCCTGTCTATTCACTTCCCACCTGTGTCTCTTCCTTTCTGAGTCGTGATCCCACCAGGAGCCCTGGCCTGCCTCTGTGTTTCTGTCAGTCCCGAGGACAGATCCCTGGCCATCATTTGCTCACCAGACAGGAGAGAAGCAGCAGACTGGCCCTCCTTGGTCATGGGCCAGCAGAGTCGCAGCACCGCCCAGTGAGTGCCATGGGAGACAGTGGTGGGAGGAGAGACTGGGGAGCATCATTTCCTTATTGTCAGGACCAGCAGGTTGCTTGGGGTAGACAGATGGTAGGGCACCAAAATGCAGTTTCTCCTCCAAGCACTAGGAAGTTTATGCTCTTTGTTCTGGTGGGAGTCCAAGGACTTTCTTTCAGAGTTCTGCTATCCTCTCACAATGGTTCCTGTGCCCATAGAAATTACCCCCATGATGGCAGGAAACAGGTTTCTCTAAACTGTCTCCTCAGTACTCCAAAATCATGAGGTGATGGGGAGAAGGAGGAGGAGTAAGCAAGGCATCGTGAACCTTTACTGAGGACTCTTAAATGTCAGGTGCCAAGCTAAGTGCTCTGTAGCTCATTCATTTCATCTGCATAATGACACCCCACCCCCACCCCTGCAAGAAAGAAGAATGCACATTATCATCATTTGACATATGAATAAAGGAGCACAGCATTTAAATATCACTTATACTAGGTCATCAGGTAAAATAGGAGTGAATTCAGATTTGAATCCTGGCATCCAGGCTCCAGACACAGGACAACTAGCCAGTATTCTCTCCTGCCAACTCAACCTGTCATTTCACCTGCCAGGTCATCCCAGGCAGAAACCCCATGTTCACTGTCCTTTTCCCTTTGAGGGTTCCCAGTAGACCTCAGTGGAGAGTAACAGATGCCCCTTGCTGCATTGACTATAAGAAGGACAGCTGAGATCAAGGTGGGGATCATGGAAGGATCAGCAGATGATAATTTAGAGCAGAGCTCTCTCTTGCCCCTGTTTCTAGATTTTCCTTAAACTGCCTGCTTCCTCCTTCATTCCCGAACTTTAGCCCTTCTCAGTCTCCAAAAGAGGCACAAGTTCAGGGTGTTGGATTCCATCCTTAGGAAAGTAATGTCAGTGAAAAGGTGTACTTTTGGTAAAGGCCTGTGGACTTCTGTGTTAAGCTTTCTGAAATGTAGGGAAACAGAGTGAAGAAGTTTAGCACATGGGCTCAGAGACTGACAATTTAATTTTGTCTGCTCTATTTAATATCTTGTGCAATGTGGGTCATGTTGTTGGTATCTCTGACTTCAACATTATCATCTGCATAAATCCCTAGGTGGTCCATTGTTGCAACGATTAAACAGTATAGTGGAAACTACGTATGTGATTACCTATGTGATGAATGTACTTGTATATAGAAAGGACAAAACAATTTCAGATATTATTAATATTAACAGTCTAGCTTCCATTCACTTTGGCTAAAATATCCTGTGATCTGAAGGTATGAATTTTCCTGGATGTCTGACAGGCCATTTTATTTTGTCCTTAGACAAGTAGATACTGGGTGTGTGAAGGGAAACAACTAGGTCTCATTAATTTCTGATTCCTCAGAGCCTGTACTGTCTTTGGCACAGAGTAGGCAACAAAAATCTCTGTTAAACAGTAAATATAGACCCCCTACTTCACACAAACACAGAGTTGGCAATAAGGCTTCCATCCACTGGGTGCTTTTCTGACTGCTTTCAGCCCTTCCAGCAATATTCCAATGGACCAGAGACAAGATGCAATAGGGCTTATGTATTTCTATGGCATGGACTTCCTATGAACCAATTATTTTCCTTTTGTAAGATATTCATCCTTCAATTATCAAACAGTTGTGGTGATTTTAAATGATGAAAATTTTAAAGGATGGAGAAGGAGAGGGAGAGGATAAGTCTAACTTCATGGTCTGAGACAATTTTAAGATTTCATATTTAGGATATCAAGTCATTTCATGTCCAAGTTCTTTGGGACAAGAAATGTTTTGACCTCTCGCCATGTAATTAAATAAAAGTCATTAAATATTTCTTGAGATTAAATTTGTCAATAGCCTGCTTTCGCAATAATAATTTTGTTTTGATTAAAACATGATAACTGAATATTAATGCCAAACTTCTGGGCATACTATTCTCCCCATTTCTAAGTAAAAAATATGATCAGAAAGAGGTTGAGATATTTATACACACTCCAAATTTAGTGTGTAAAACATGTGGGCCTCAAACTTTTGTCTCCTGACTCCTTTCCCAGGATTCTGTCTCTTCCACTAGAGCTGAATGAATCTAGTTTTTTCAAGCCTGCTTTTCCCAGATGGGGAAATGGAGGAAACTCTTGGGACTCAGTAAGGTCATCAGTGGATAAGGGAATGGATCTTGTGGTTCCTAGGGGTCTTTCTGGGATGAATATTATGGTTTATAGGGTTTTCTACAAATAATAATGTTTTCCATTTCACTTTGGTAATCTGAGATATGCAAGCATTATTTCCTCTATAAGCTGAGAATTTCATGAGTGATCATTGAATGACTACTAGTAGACAGATATCAGGGACATCCTGATACTATATCTCAGCAGGAAGAGAAGATAATTGATTGTGTCTGATCTTTTAATTGGGAAAAAAGTCAGCAACTAATAGTAAAATTCAATGTGCACTGATTTTTACAATGCAAACAACTAATTTTATGTATACCTTATAGATATTCTCACTTGTGTGATATCGAGAGGGAAGAACTTGCACAAGATTATCACTACAATGGTTTAAAAAATCAAACGAAGTCTATCCCTCAGCAATACTATGCATTACATCAGCTTAAATGTTTAAACTACAGTACATGTGTGTATTTCACAGAAAGACTTAAAGTTTTAGTAACAACATATCAGGGAAAACATGTATAATATGATACTTTTCAGGAAGTGAATTCAGGAAGACTGCTTATGAGTGCAAAATCATTCCTAACACCATGAAAACATCAGTAGGAAAATATACCCACCAAATTCACCCACGGTGGTTGACTCTGTGGGACAGGTGTGCAGGGGAATGGATCACGAAGGGATAGCAGCACAACTGAAATTATATTGGTAATATTTCAAATCTTTATAAGTTCTGAATCAAATATTACTGAATGTCCACATTTTTAATATAGTGAGTGGGTGTTAATGGTAATAATAAATAGATGACATTAATGTAGCATTTACTAACATTCAAGGAAATGATCCTCAACTCTGACTGTACATTCGAATCAGCATCAGATTCACATGTACAAATCCCGATTTAACTGGCTCTGGGCTGTTGCCAGGGCATCAGTATATTTTAAAAGATCCACGGGTAAGTCAGACAGAGAAAGACAAATACCATATGATCTCATTTTTATGTGGAATCTAAAGAATACAATAAATGAACAAGCAAAACAGAAATAGACTCAGAGGTATAGGAGAAAAAAACAACCCTGAAGGTTGCTAGGTGGAAGGGAGTTGGAATGGGAAAGAAGGTAAAGGGATTAGAAGGTATATATTAGTAATCATAATATAGCCATGGGAATATCAAATAGAGTTTGGGGGACATAATGTATAATGTTGTAAAGATTTTGTAGGGTGTCGGATGGGCAATTATCTTATTAGTGAGACCACTTTATGGACTGTGCAAGTGCCTGATCACTGCACTGTACACCTGAAGCTGAAGCTGTATAACGCTGAATGTCACGAATAATATATATATATATATATATATATATATATATATATATATATATAGTCATGGGATATGAAGTACATCGTAGGGAATAGACTCAATGGAATTCTAACAGTTATATATAATGTCAGAGGGTAGTAGATTAGGGGACAGGACTTATCACTTTGTGAGGGATGTAAATGTCTATTACATTGTTTTGTACACCCAAAACTAATAAAATAAATTAAGAAAAAAATTAAAAATTATAATAAAAATTGAAAAATGAAAGATCCACAGGTGATTATAATGGGAAGTCAGGAGTGAAAGTCACTGCTCTATATTTTTTTTTTTTGAGGGCAGTGTCACTGGCCCTCCTATGTGGGATCCAAACTGGGGCCGCTGGCATCCCAAGCCAGTGCTTAGCCACTGCGCCACTCGGCCGGCCCACTGCTGTATATTTATTTAACTTAATTTCTTGTAACAACCCTATAAAGTAGGTTCTAGTTTTATTGCCATTATAGATGGAAAAACTATCCAGCCTGTAGTTATATTATTTTCTGTTACTTTCTTCAAATTATATCACATTCCTAGCTGCCAGGGGAAAGGAGGTCCCTAGTTGTCTTCAAGGAGCTGGCTTAGGGAGAATTGTAATTCCTGTTATCAGGAAGGATTAAGGTGAAAATTCCTAATTAGGCTTAGAAAACTGGGTTTCAGGCATAGCCTCTTGGTTGTAAAACATCAACTGTCAGTAAGACGGTTGATTTGATGTGGAAACAATGCTTCACAATTCTAATTTCTAAATTTTAGAATTAGAAGCGCGTTTAAACAGTGTAACTAAGCCATTACATAATGGAGAAAAGCAAAGCAAAGATTGTTTCAAATACAAAGACTCCTTGAGATTGTGTATGTTGACACAAATAACCCTGAATAAAAGCCTAGGGTTAGGATTACTATTTGGAAGGAGTTTAAAAAGAAAACTCACATATTTGAGTGGGCACTTATTTTCATTTAAGGATACATATTGGGGAAAACCAAAAAATCATGAAAATCCTGGAAGATAAGTGTCTTGTCAAAATTTTAACTGATTACATTTGACTTAAATTTGGAATACAGGTAATGTTATATAGTGTGTATAAATATTCCAAATTAGGGGAATTTCTTGCATTGCTTTTGGTTATATTAAAGTATATTTGCTTCCTAGTGTCTTTTAACTAGAGTGATTTCTTTTAAGGGAAAAAGACATTTCTTATTCCATATATTTCTTTTAAAGGAGGGAACTAGTATTTACTGTGTTCATAACTTGATTAACTATAAATCTGCTCTAAAGTGTCTCTAAAGAGGATATACCGAGTGTGTCAAAAAAAATATACACGAGTTGTATTCATCTTTTGTTATCAGTATATATTGAGTATTACAATTTTAATACAGTTTTTTCCTTTCTTAAAATGTGTATATATGTTTTTGGCACCTTATGGGTGTATAAACAGGTAAATGGCCAAGAAATCAATGAGAAAAAAGTTATAAGAGGTCATGGGTTTGTCACCACTGAGAAATATTGCTGAAGTACTAGGATATATGGTCCTCAAGTGTGAATGCTTTACTTTGATTTGCTTGACCCAAAATATAGACTCAGTGCTAGCTCCCTGTTTGCTTGTTTCATCTATTCCAAGCCTTTTTTCATTTTTAGGAGGTGTCTCAGCCCCGTGGGACCAACGAATCTAACGCATGTCTCAGAATTCTTCCTCCTGGGGCTCTCAGATGATCCAGAACTGCAGCCTCTGCTCTTTGGGTTCTTCCTCATCATGTACCTGGTCACAGTGCTGGGGAACCTGCTCATGCTCCTGGCCGTCAGCTCTGACCCCCACCTCCACACGCCCATGTACTTCTTCCTCTCCCACCTGTCCTTGGCTGACATTGGTTTCACCTCCACTACCATCCCTACAATGATAGTGGACATCCACACTCACAGCAGAGTCATCTCCTATGTGGGATGCCTGACTCAGATGTCTATTTTTATTTTTTTTGGAAATTTGGACAATCTACTCTTGACTGCAATGGCCTATGACAGATTTGTGGCCATTTGTTACCCCCTGCAATACCCAGTCATCATGAACCCACAACTCTGTGGCCTGATGACTTTGGTGTTATTTTTCATCAGCATTTTGGACTCCCAGCTGCATAGTTTGATGGTGTCACAGCTTACCTTCTTCATGGATGTGAAAATACCTCATTTCTTCTGTGACCCTTCTCAGCTACTCAACATTGCCTGTTTTAAAATCCCCGCCAATAACATATTAATCTATTTTATTGTGGCCATCTTTGGTGGTGTTCCAATCTCAGGAATTCTTTTTTCTTACTGTAAAATAATTTCCTCCATTCTGAGAGTCCCATCATCAGGTGGGAAGTATAAAGCCTTCTCCACCTGTGGCTCTCACCTGTCAGTTGTTTGCTTATTTTATGGAACAGGCATTGGGGTGTACCTCAGTTCAGCTGTCTCACACTCTCCCAGGAAGGGTGCAGTGGCCTCAGTGATGTACACAGTAGTCTCTCCCATGTTGAACCCCTTTATTTATAGCTTGAGGAACAGAGACATCAAGAGGGCACTGCAGAGGCTCTTCGGAAAAAAAGCCTAATCTCAATACCTGTGCCATCTTTTTTTAGGTATGCATGTTGGAAAAGCCAGTATAACCAAATACCTGGAACTCAAAATTGTGCCCAATTGGTTCCATAATTTTTGTAGCTCTTGTGCCTTTCATCCCTTCAATATTTCATGCCTGAATATTACTTCATTTGGAACATCTTTAATGACATGGAGTGAGTATTGTGGGATCACCTCTAATTATAATAATGCATGATTCAATCATATTATAGCTAGAAAGCCTCTTTATTTTTCATCCATCCCAGACATCCTAGAGAAATGCACAACTCTTTTCATTAAATAACTACAATTATTAACCTTTTCCCAAAAGTTGTGACTGTTGTCCACACAATTTTGATGTTTTTCAGATCTGTTTATATGCATTATGTATAAGGATGTACATAACTGGTCCTTAACTTTTGCTGCATGTTGGAATCACCTGAGGACCTTTAAAAATACTGATGACTGCATCTTGACATAAATTATGATTTAATTGATATAAAGATTTTAAAATATCTCAGTTGGTTCTCGTATATAACTGAGATTAAGACCTAATGATCTAACTACAGGTTTTGTTCAGAGATGACTGGTATGTTTGGATCCCTTCCTGCTCAGGACTAGGTGCTGAACTTCTTAAAGTCATCTGAGCTCATAAGTGGGAGGATATGAAAAAGTTCCCCCTAGCAATAGACAGTGCGATTTCCCCTAATAGTCTTGATATTTCTTTCTTTCTTTTTTTTTAAATTGTGGAATTGGGGTAGGGGAACACTGTTGGGGAATTGGGGAGAGGGACTAGGCAAGTTGTTGTTCTTCAGTCTTAGTTGTGGAAGGTTCCAGTCGCCATCTGGCTTCCCATGGGCAGCTCGTGGCCTCTAAGCTCAAGGTGCTGTGTTACAATCTTAGGTGCATGTGAGCATAGCCACCATCCCATGTGGGAGTTGAACCAGCAGGCTTGTTGTTAAGGGCACATGCTCTATCCCGGAGCCATCTGGGTGGAAGCTCAGCTCTAGGTGCCAAATTAAGTCTTAGTTGTGGGTGGGCAAAGCCACCATCCCATGCAGGTGTCAAACTGGCAGCCTTGTTGTTAAGAGTGCATACTCTATTCACTGAGCCATCTGGGTGGCAGCTCAGCTCAAGGTGCTGAGTTCAGTTTTAGTTACGGGAGGGCATAGGCCACCATTGAAGGGGCAGTCTTGTTGTTAGTAGCACGTGTTCTCACCAGCTGAGCCATCCTGCCACCTGTTGACAGCTCAGCAGCAGCTCAGCTCAGGCACAGCATCACTGGCCCATGTGGGAATCAAACCAGCAGCCCTGTTGCTCAGAGCTCCCACTCTTAAGCTAACTCTTAACCAACTAAGGCACTCAGCTGGCCCTTCCTGGTATTTCTATACATATATTCTCCTTCCATACCACACAACTAGTCAGCTGCTGGTTAATAAGAAATTGTCACCTTGCACCAAAGTTCACTTTGACATCATTCTTCACTGTCTCTTGTCTTGACAAATCTGTCTTTGGGTTCTGATCTGTGTCCACTGTATAGGAGATAGTATAGTACCCTTCTTTTAGAGATGTTGTGCAGTTTCTGAGGCCGTGATCTGAAGGGTCTCTGAAAAACAGCCTAATAACAAATCTAATTTACATGGCCTTTGCCACTAAGCTAAACTGTACAATCTCATTAACCTGACAATTTGATATAGGAGAAGGGAATGGCCTTAACTGAGGATGAAGCCATAGCAGCCAGTGAGAAGAGCTACCTCTCATTAAAAATTCTAAAATTAAGGTTTTGATCCTGTGATTTCTATAAACTAAAATGAGACACTTTGGGTTTGATCTACTCTGGAACAATGAATGTGGGTCCATTTCTAAAAACCTAAGTAATGGACAAAAGCACTTGGAATTTGCCAAGGTCATTGTGATGGCTAATTATATGTGTCAACTGGCTGGGCCATGGTGCTAAGATATTTAGCCATACATTATTTTTTACGTTTCTGTGAAAGTTTTTTTTTGGCTGAGATTAACATTTAACTCGTGGACTTTGATTAAAGCAGGTTACCCTCTCTAATATGGATAGGTTCATCAGTTCAAGGCCTTCATAAAACAAAGACTGACCCCCTGGGGGTAGAAAGAATCCTGACAGCAGACTGCCATTGGACTTGATTTGCAACTCTCCCCATTTCTATCCTGCTGGCCTACCCTGAAAAGTTTGGGCTTAACAAGTTGTCACAACCATGTGAGCCAATTTGTTATTTTGTGTTTTTTTTTGAATGTGCCAAATTTATTCTTTAAAATTTCTTTTTTTTAAAATTAGTTTCAGGTGTACAGAGCAATGTAACAGTTAGACATTAAACCCCTCATAAAGTGATAACTCATCCCCTAAGCTATTACCCCTTGGCATCTCATATAGGTGTTACAATACCATTGACTATCTTCCCTATGTTGTACTCCACTTCCTGTGCTTATATGTACCTATATATTAGTCATAGTTAACATTCAATATTATTCTACTTCAACTCTTCAGGTGTATAGCACATTGGTCAGGTGTTTATACAGTCGATGACATAATCCCCTGATAAGTCCAGTGCCCATTTGGCACCTTACATGATCTTTACAACATTGTCTATTATATTCCCCATATTGTATTAACTATCAATTTGTATTTCTTTTTTTTTTAATTTTATTTATTTATTTTTTTAATTAGTTTCAGGTGTACAACACAGTGCAATAGTTATACATTTTACCCCTCAAAGTGACAACCCCCCACACCCAATTCACCACCCCACTTCCCCCCATATCATATATATCTATTACTCTTCCTCTGACTCTCTTCCACAGTATAATCCACATCCCATGACTATCTATATATATTCAATTACAGTAGGTATACCACCCCCACTTTAGTAATACAGTGCAGTGATCAAACCTCTACTCCATCCATGAAATGGTCTCCCTAACAAGACCTATGATCATCTGACATTCCACAGAATATTTACAACATTATTAATTATATACCCCAAACTGTTTTTCCTATCCCAGTAGCAATATTGTAGTTGCCTATTTTTTGCTGTCTAATCCCTTCCCCTTCTCCCTCATCTCCATTCCTCTCCCAATTAGCAACCCTGATTTTTCCTCTATATCTATGAGACAGTTTCTGGTTACTTTGCTCATTCATACAGTTTTTCAGATTCCACATATGAGTGAGATCATATGGTATTTGTCCTTCTCTGACTGACTTATTTCACTCAACATTATAGTCTCTAGGTCCATCCATATCATTGCAAATGGTACGATTTCATTCTTCTTTATAGTGGAGTAATACTCCATTGTATAAATATACCACAGTTTCTTAATCCAGTCATCTACTGATGGGCATTTTGGTTGTTTCCAAGTCTTAGCTATTGTAAATTGTGCTGCTATGAACATAGGGGTGCATAACTTTTTTTGAATAAGTGTCTTGGTTTTTTCAGGATAAATACCTAGGAGTGGAATTGCTGGGTCAAACGATAGCTCTATTTCCAGTTCTTTGAGATACATCCATACTGACTTCCATAGTGGCTGCACCAATCTGCAGTCCCACCAACAGTGCAGCAGGGTCCCCTTTTCCCCACAGCCCCGCCAGCACTTTTTGTTTGTTGATTTGTTGATGATAGCCATTCTGACTGGGGTGAGGTGGTATCTCATGTTTTTATTTGCATTTCCCTAATGACCAGTGAGGTTGAACTTTTTTTCATATGCCTGTTGGCCATCTGCATGTCCTCTTTAGAGAAATGTCTCTTCATATCTTCTGCCCATTTTTTAATTGGGTTGTTTGTTTTTTTGGTGTTGAGTTTCATGAGTGTTTTATAAATTTTGGATATTAACCCCTTATCAGATATATCGTTGGCAAATATATTCTCCCATTCAGTAGGCTTCCTTTTTGTTTTATTAAGGTTTCCTTTGTTGTGAAAAAGCTTCTAAGTCTGATATAATCCCATATGTTCATTTTTTCTTTTACTTCCCTTGCCCGTAGGGATGTATCAGTAAAAATATTGCTCCGGGTAATGTCTGCAAATGTACTCCCTATATTTTCTTTTAGGATTTTTATGGTTTCAGGTCTTACATTTAAGTCTTTAATTCATTTTGAATTTGTTCTTGTATAGGCGTAAGGAGATGATCCAGTTTCATTTTTTTGCATGTGTCAGTCCAATTTTCCCAGCACCATTTATTGAATAGACTATCTTTACTCCAGTGTAAATTCTTGCTTCCCTTGTCATAGATTAACTGTCCGTAAATGCTTGGATTTATTTCTGGGCTCTCTGTTCTGTTCCACTGATCGATGTGCCTGTTTTTATGCCAATACCAAACTGTCTTGATTACTGTGGCCTTGTAGTAGGTTTTGATGTCTGGTAGAGTGATCCCCCCTACTTTGTTTTTATTTCTCAGAATTGCCGAGGATATTCTGGGTCTTTTATGATTCCATATAAATTTTAGGATTATATTTTCTATTTCTGTGAAAAATGCCCTTGGTAGTTTGATAGGAATTGCATTGAATCTATATATTGCTTTAGGCAGTATGGACATTTTAACTATATTAATTCTTCCTATCCATGAGCATGGTAGGTGTTTCCATTTATTTGTATCTTCTATGATTTCTTTCTTCAGTGTCTTATAATTTTCTGAGTACAGATCTTTCACTTCTTTGGTTAAATTTATTCCTAGGTATTTTATAGTTCTTGATGCAATTGTAAACGGGACAGTTTTCTTAATTTCTCTTTCCATTAGTTTATTATTGGTATATGCAAATGACACTGATTTCTGAACATTGATTTTATATCCTGCTACTTTACTGAATTCGTCTATCAGTTCCAATAGTTTTTTGATGGAGTCTTTGGGGTTCTCTATATACAGTATCATGTCATCTGCATATAATGACAATTTTACTTCTTCCTTGCCAATTTGGATGCCTTTTATTTCTTTTTGTTGTCTGATTGCTATGGCTAGAACTTCCAGCACTATGTTGAATAAAAGAGGAGAAAGTGGACAGCCTTGTCTTGTTCCTGATCTTAAGGGGAATGGTTTTAGCTTTTCCCCATTGAGTACGATGTTAGCTGTAGGTTTATCATATATGGCTTTTATTATGTTGAGATATGATCCCTGTATTCCCACTTTGCTAAGGGTTTTTAACATAAATGGCTGTTGGATTTTGTCAAATGCTTTTTCTGCATCTATTGAAATGACCATGTGATCTTTATCCTTCATTGTGTTGATGTGGTGTATCACATTAATTGATTTACGGATGTTGAACCAGCCTTGCGCACTAGGGATGAATCCCACTTGATCATGATGTATGATCTTCTTAATATATTGCTGAATTCTGTTTGCTAATATTTTATTGAGAATTTTTGCATCTATATTCATCAGGGAGATTGGCCTGTAGTTTTCCTTTTTTGTGCTGTCTTTATCTGGTTTTGGAATCAGGGTGATAGTGGCTTCATAAAAAGAGTTTGGGAGCCTTCCCTCCTTCTGGATTTTTTGGAATAGTTTGAAAAGAATAGGTGATAATCATTTTTTGAATGTTTGATAAAATTCACTTGTGAAGCCATCTGGTCCAGGGCTTTTGTTTTTTGGGAGCTTGTCAATTACTGCTTCAATTTCCTTGATAGTAATCAGGGTATTTAGATTTTCTGTTTCTTCTTGTGTTAGCTTTGGAAGGTTGTATGCTTCTAGAAAATTATCCATTTCTTCCAGATTGTCAAATTTGTTGGCATATAGTTGCTCATAGTAATTTCTTAGAATTTTTTGTATTTCTGTGATGTCTGTAGTCATTTCCCCTCTTTCTTTCCTGATTTTGCTAATTTGAGTCCTCTCTCTTTTTTTTTTGATGAGCCTGGCTAGAGGTTTGTCAATTTTTTTAATCTTCTCAAGAAACCAGCTCTTGGTTTCATTGATCTTTTGAATTGTTTTTCTGTTCTCTATATTGTTTATTTCTGCTCTGGTCTTTATTATCTCCTTTCTTGTACTCCCCTTGGTCCTCTTTTGCTGTTCTTTTTCCGGTTCCTTTAGGTGTAAGGATAACCTGTTGATTTGAGATTTTTCTTCCTTCTTTAGGTAGGCTTGCACTGCTATAAACTTCCTTCTTAGGACTGCTTTCGCAGCATCCCAGAGATTTTGGGTCATGGTGTTTTCATTTTCGTTTGTCTCGAGGTATCTTTTGATTTCCTCCTTGATCTCATTTGTGACCCACTCACTATTTAATAGCATATTGTTTAGCCTCCATTTATTTGTCAGCTTCCCGGATTTCTTCTTATAATTGATTTCTAGTTTCATAGCATTGTGGTCAGAGAATACAGTTGAAATGATTTCAATCTTCTTAAATTTATTGAGACTTGTTTTGTGGCCTAACATGTGGTCTATCTTAGAAAATGTTCCATGTGCACTTGAAAAGAACATATATTCTGTAGCTTTGGGATGAAATGCTCTGAAAATGTCTGTTAAATCCAGCTGGTCTAATGTGTCATTTAAGGTTGCTGTTTCCACATTGATTTTCTGTCTGGAGGATCTGTCCATTAGTGACAGCGGGGTGTTGAAGTCCCCTACTATGATAGTGTTACTGTTGATCTCTGTCTTTATGTCTGACAATATCTGTTTTATATATTTAGGGACTCCTATGTTAGGTGCATAGATGTTTACTAGAGTTATGTCTTCTTGTTGGATCGATCCCTTCATTACTATGAAGTGTCCTTCTTTGTCCTTTGTTATATTCTTCAATTTAAAGTCCATTTTATCTAAGTATCGCTACTCCAGCTTTTTTCTCAGTACCATTTGCATGAAATATTTTACTCCATCCCTTTACTTTCAGACTGTATGAGTCTTTGGATCTGAGGTGAGTCTATTGTATACAGCATATGCTGGGGTCTTGCTTTCTTATCCATTCAGCCACCCTGTCTTTTTATTGGAGCATTTAATCCATTTACATTTAATGTGATTATTGATAGGTGTGTATTTATTGCCATTTTGTTATTTGTGTTCTTAGTCTTTCATAGGTTGTTTTTCTCTTCTACTTAAAGAAGCCCTTTTAGCATTTCCTGCAAAGCTGGCTTGGTGGTAATGAATTCCCTTAACTTATTTTTTTCTGCAAAGCTCCTTATCTCTCCTTCGATTTTAAATGATAACCTTGCTGGATACAGCACTCTTGGTTGTAGGCCTTTATTTTTCATCACTTTGAAAACCTCCTGCCACTCCCTTCTGGCCTGCAAAGTTTCTGTAGAAAAGTCAGCTGATAATCTTATGCGGGTACCCTTGTAAGTAACTTGCTGCCTTTCCCTTGCTGCTTTAAGGATTCTGTCTTTGTCCTTAACCCTTGCCGTTTTCACTATAATGTGTCTTGGAGTCGGCCTGTTTGGAATCATCCTGGTTGGAACTCTCTGCACTTCCTGAGCTTGTATTTCAATGTCCTTTGCCAGGTTAGGGAAGTTTTCAGACATTATTACTTCAAATATATTCTCAATCCCTTGCTCCCTCTCTTCTCCTTCTGGTACTCCAATGACCCGTGGGTTATTGCGTTTGATGTTGTCCACCAGCTCTTTTAAACTATTTTCCATGTTTTTCATTCTTTTTTCTTTTTGTTGTTCCGCATGGGTGATCTCTGCTATTTTGTCTTCTAAGTCACTGATTCGATTTTCTGCTTCATCCAATCTGCTAGTCATTCCATCAAGTTTGTTATTTAATTCAGTAATTGTATTCTTAAGTTCTAGCTGGTTGCTTTTCATGATTTCTCTATCCTTCTTTATATTTTCATTAATTTCCTTGAACATTCTAATAATCAGTGTTCTGAACTCTGTCTCCGATAGGTTGGTTACCTCTATTTCCTCTATTTCCACTGATTCAGGAAGTTTCTTCTGTTCTTTTATTTGTGTTGTGTTTCTTTGTCTCCCCATTCTGGCTTACTCTTTGTGTTTGCTTCAATATAACAGATAGATCCCCCAGATTTCTCAGTCTTTTCTGGGTAAACTTATATGGTGTGTGTCCTTTATATTTGAATTACTCAGTCTCCCTATTCTCCTGTGCTTATATCTGAGGTGTTCCTTGTGTCGTGCATCCTCACTTGTTGAAGTTTTAGTTTTGATTACTTTTGGTTTGTCAGTAGGTGGGATTGACTCCCAGATTGATTAGCTGTGAGAATCAGCAGCATCTGCAGTTTATGAGCTGCTGTGAGAGGATTGACCCCTCTGATGAAACTTGGACCCTATGGGTCCTAGTACCTGTAGCAACTTCCTTTTGGGTGTGACTCTTGTATGTCAAACCCAGAAATGCTCTGGTTTTATCTAACGTTGGCCTCCGGGTATGATGATTCTTGTGTCTGTTTGTTTGGACCCACTGCTGCAGAGTGATTTTAGAGCATAACAGATCAACAAGAACAACCTCCGCAGCCACCAAAGGAAACCAAATGCTCGCACAAGTAAAAAAAACCAACCATCAATTTATAGTCAACTTGTACAGAAATATCAATCATACTAATGAAGAAAACAAACAGAAACAAAACAAAAACCACACACTCAATAATAACAGAAGAGTAAACAAAATAAAATACAATATCCTAAAATAAAAAATAGAATAAACATGAGAAACCGATTAGCTATACCTAAAAAATAAAAAATAAAAATAAAGTAAAATAATAATAAAAAAAAGTAAGAAAAATTAAAAAAATAAAATTTGCAGAAAAGAGGAAAAGTATAGCAGTGAGAAGAATGAATAAAATAAGAGAGAAAATGAGGGTGGGGAAAAAAGAAAAAGAAAAGAAAGAAAAAGAAAAAGAAAAAAGGAAAAAAATATATATATATATTTGTCTACACACCCATATATATGGACATATATTCACCTATATACACCTATATATATGCCTATATTAAAAACTACAATATGATTAGAATGAAATAGAAATAAAAACCAAAAACAACCAAGATAAGCAGCCAAGGGAAAACAAAAAAGAATAAAACCAAACAAACCAAAAATACCCGTGCCAGTCTAGGCTAAAGTCCACCAAGCTCTCTTCAGTTTGTCTGCTGTACAAAAATTCCTGTGCGTCTTGTGGGAACAGTAGTCCACCTGATGCCTAGCGTGATCCTGGAACTGCAGGTTTGCTGTACTTGAGTGTGGTTGTGACGTGTGATTGGTGGTTTTTACAGTCACTGCCTTTTTGCTTTTGCCTGTCCCAAGGCAGGCTGCACCCCCAAAGGCTCAATGAGTGTCTCTGGGCACCCTTTGGGTTGACAGCTGTGGAGAATTAAAGAATTCCTCACTACCAAAAGCCTGCTGCTAAGAATCTGTTAATTATTGCCTCAGCAAGTGAACCTGCCCTGCCTCCCAAGCCTTGCCTAAAGGTGGGGGCAGGGTAGGTAGTCTCACTCTGCAGCCTTTACTGGGTGGAAATTCTCAACCCCCTGCAGGTAAGGATATCTTCCTAGTCTGCCCCTATTGCTCCATTCAGGAGTCAGTTTAAGACTGACTTGGCAGGGGCCAAAGTTTGTGGGAGTGGGTCGGTTATTGGTTTTTTTTGCTTTCTGTTCAAGAGTAGAAAAAGGGGAAAAAAATAAATAAAAAAATAAAGCCACAGTTCCAACACTGTTTTAAGCTAAGGCCTTTGCCTCTTATGCTCCAGTGGAGTTCCTGCTGCTCTCCCAAAGGGTCTGCCGGGATTTAGGGGACTGCGCGCACCCTACCATGTGGCTAAGATCCCCGCTCCTCGTCTCTCGGGGACCTGCGTCTCTGCCCGGCGTGCTGCGTGTCCGAGTGAGTCTTCTTTTTCCCCTGCTCCCGGGTTTCAGGCTTCTGCCTCGGAGCCGGCGCATGCCCGCGCGGATCTCCTGCTGCTCTCCCAAACGGTCTGCCGGGATTTAGGGGACTGCGCGCACCGTGCCGCGTGGCTCCGATCCCCACTCAGTCTCTCCGGGACCTGTTACTCCGGCCGGCGTGCTGCGTCTCCGCGGGCGAGTCCTCTGTTTCCCCCTGCTCCCGGGTTTAAGGCTTCTACCTCGGAGCCGGCGTGCGCCCGCGTGGTTCTCCTGCTGCGCTCCTGGAGGGACTGCCGCCGGGATTTAGGGGACTGCGCGCACCTTTCCACGCGGCTCCGATCCCCGCTCCGTCTCTCGGGGACCTGCGTCTCCGCCCGGCGCGCTGCTTCTCCGCGCGTGAGTCCTCTGTTTTCCCCTGCTCCCAGGTTTCAGGCTTCTGCGCTCCGCGGGACCCGGTGGGCACAGAGACTGATCCCTGAACCGTGAGGGTGCAGGGACTGATCTTGCCCTGTCGCTGCGGGGCTCTGCACCCTGCTTCCTGGGGACCTGGTGAGCCGCGGGTGCAGCTCGCACCTCTGCACCGTCGTCTCCTCTCTCTCCTCCCGCACTTGCCCGGCCTGAGCTTCTGCCTCAGACTGCAAACCAATGAGCTCTTGCTGAACTCTAGGTGGGCCGCGGGCCGCAGGGAGCGAGCCGGGGAACACTCACCGTGACTCAGCAGCCGCAGGTGCGGGCTGCACCTCACGCGTCTCGCCGCCTTCTTCCCTACTCGCCCGGCCTGCCCACCGCCAGCAATCCTTGTGTGGAACTCTTAGTTGCTCTGTGTGATGAGTAGATGTCTCTTTGAAGCGTATTAGAAGTTCAAATTGTGGATATTTCCAGGGGAGGTTTCATGCAGCCCTCCTCACAGCCGCCATCTTGCCCCCTCCCTCAATTTGTATTTCTTAAAGCCTTCACCTATTTCACCCTATCCCCAAACCCCGCTACCATCTATCATCCTGATAGATCTAGCACCTATCTGGCACCATATCTTTTTATTACTTCTTATGTTATATCCTACATCCCTATATAACACCAACTTGTCCTTTTTTTTTTTGTTTTTAAGATTTTATTAGGAAATTGGGGGAGGGGAACAGCGTTGGGGAATCAGGGAAGGGGAACAGACAAATTGCTGTCCTTTTGTTCTTCAGTCTAGTTGTGGAGGACACCGCTTCACTGGCCCATGTTGGCATTATGATCACTGCGCTCTTCCCTGCTGAGGCAATTGGTCGCCGGCCACTGGACATCAACTCACAGCAGCTCACGCATCCCACTGCAGCCTATGCCATCGCTAGTCACTCATGTCAGTCTAGTTCCAGGTTGAGTTGTTGTTCATAATCTTAGCTGCAGGGGACATAGTGTCACTGGCCCATGTGGGAACCAAACCGGTGGCCCTGTTGCTCAGAGCTCATTCTCCAAGCCAACTCTTAACCAGCTGAGCCACTCAGTTGGTCCCCAACTTGTACTTCTTAATCCCTTCCCCTTTCACCCCATTAGCCCCATCCCATCTTAAAGATGTCCCTCTGACATTCGTTGTAATACTGGTTTGGTAGTGATGAACTCCTTCAGCTTTTTCTTGTCTGGGAAGCTCCTTATCTGTCCTTCAATTTTAATTGACAGCCTTGCTGGATAGAGCAATCTTGGCTGTATGTCATTGCTTTTCATCCCTTGGAATATTTCCTACCACTTCCTTCTTGCCTGCAAAGTTTCTGTTGAAAAATCAGCTGACAGTCTTATGGGGGCTCTCTTGTAGGTAACTAACTGCTTTTCTCTTGCTGCTTTTACTAGTCTCTCTTTGTATTTAACATTTGGCATTTTAATTATGATGTGTCTTGATGTTGGCCTCTTTGGGTTTATCTTGTTTGGAACTCTCTGTGCTTTCTGGGCTTTTACATCCATTTCCTTCACCAGGTTAGGGAAGTTTTCTGTCATTATTTTTCCACATAGGTTTTCTACTCCTTGCTCTCTCTACTTCTGGTACCCCGATAATGAGAATGTTGGTATGCGTGATATTGTCCCGAGGCCCCTTGAACTCTCCTCAATTTTTTGGATTCTTTCTCTTTTTGCTGGTCTGGTTGGGTATTTTCTGCTACCATATGTTCTACATCGCTGGTTGGATCCTCTACTTCATCTAATCTATTGTTGATTCTCTTTAATATATTCTTTTTTCCATTTTTGTATCCTTTATTTCTCACTGGTTCTTTTTTATGGTTTCCATCTCCATTTTTATGCTTTCTATCTCTCTGTTGAAGTTCTCCCTGAGATCACTGAGCATTCTTATAACCAGTGTTTGGAACTCTGTGTCTGTTACATTGCTTATCTCCATTTCACTTAGTTCTTTTTCTGGAGCTTTGTTCTGTTCTTTTATTTGGGACATGTTTCTTTGTTTCCCCATTTTGACTGCCTCCCTGTGTTTGTTGCTATGTATTAGGTAGGGCTGCTATGTCTTTCAGTCTTAGTAGAGTAGCCTTATGTAGTAAGTGTGCTGTGGGTTTCAGTGGTGCAGTCTTTCTAGTCGCATGAGCCCTGCACTCCAGGTGTGTTCCTTGTATGTGTTGTGTGTGCCCTCCTCTTGTAGTTGAGCCTTGGTCGATAATTGCACATCAATGTGGAAGACTGACACTTGGGCTCACTGGTTGAGAACAGACCTTGAGTACAGTGGAAGAGTCATTATGCAGCGACTGACCCTACAGTGCAAGAACTGCCTCAGCAGAACTCTGGTGCCTGCTGAATCTCCCCTTTTGTTGTGTTGTACTTGGAGGTGGCTGGGTGATGCTCCAGCTTGTTTGGAACCTGGCCACTGGTGGCATCATCCCAGGACCACCTTGGAGGGGATCTGCTGTAAGTCTATTTTAGCCACAGCCTGTGCCCCATCCGGGGTTACCCATCAGGAGACAGAAAGAAATTCACATGTGGCTGCTGCCTGCTCTGTGCTTGGAAGTGCCTTGAGATCCAAGCCATGAACCAAGGCCAGCTGCTGCTAGTGCTGGAGTAGGGCTGGTCAGCAAGGGGCACAGGACATGCTCAAGTCTGATGCTGCTTGTCTGGATTCTGCAAACCCTTTTTGCGAGACCCTAGGAAAGTCTGCAGCTTGAGCCAAGGTAGGCGGCCTGCACAAAAAAGACACTGAAAGCAGCCTGGTTGTGCCCAAAAGTTGGGTGGGGCCAGGTCTCAAATCACAAAGGCTTGGAGAACTAATAGCAGAGACTCAGAAATGGTGGCTGCCTGTGTTTGCACACCAGGAAATGGGAGGCTCAACAAAGAAACAATGGCCTCCACCTGCTCTCCAGTTCAGGAAAAAGCTGCCTCTCCAGCCCACATCCCAAGCTAGGCAACTCAATTTCCCACCATTTGTCCCTGTCACCTTTCCAGCTGCTGTCCCAGCACTGGATTCAGAGCCAGTGATTTGGTTGGTGGGTAAGTCTATGCATGGTCCCTTTAAGAGAAGTACCTGGGAGTGCAGCTGCCCTCAGTCTCACTCGGTCACAATCGCCACTGGTTTTCACAGCCAGACGTTATGAAAACTTCTCTCCCTGGCACTGGAACCCTGGGCTCGGGTGGGGCTGGTATCTCTTGCTCTTTTAGGGGTAGGGGGGACCCCTACAGCTGAAATAGCCCTCCCAAATTTTAATGGTCACAAGCAGGTGTGGGACCAGCTTGTTCCATGTTTCTGATCTTCCTACCAGTCCGGAGATGGCTTCTTCTGCATGTCCTTAGTTGAAAGCCTTCAGTTCAGCTTGATTTTAGGTGATTCTCAATAATGGTTGTTTTGTAGATTAGTTATGATTTTGATGTGGTTGTGAGAGAAGGTAAATATAGCTTTTACCTACTGTGCCATCTTGGTTGTTCTCGGTGAGCCAATTTCTTAAAAGAAATCTCTCTCTACATATGAATATATACATATCCTGCTGGTTCTGTTTCTCTAGAGAACCCTGACTAATACAGTCATACTATGTTGCTTTTTGAAATCTCTTTTTGCACTATCCACAGAGGTAATACTTTCTTTTTCCTCTTTAAAGTTCAAAATTTTAGAATGAGTGCTACTAATTGATTAGCATTATACATGGAGTAGGAAAAAGCCTGGATGGAGACAAGCTGAAGAGGTCCACAATAACTATCTAGAAATGGTGCTAATATCTTTGATATGAGTGAGGTATCACACATGTAGTCAGTAAAAATGAACTTGCAATGATTTTTGTAACACAAATAACTGTCCACCTTGCACATATCATATAGAAATATATGATGATGGAAAGTGAACTGACTCTGGGTAGTGAGCACACAAAATGATGTACAGATGATGTATTATAGAATTGTATATTTGAAACCTATGTAATTTTACTAACAATTCTCCCCCTAATAATCTTAATTAAAAATAAGGGAATTCTCACTTGCATGACATGGAGAGAGGCAAAAGAATTTTCATAGGATTATCAAAACAAAGAATTGATCTATAAAATAAAGTTGCTTCTTCAGGTAATACTATGTATCAGTTCATGCATCATATCTATATGTGTGTGTTTCACAGAAAGATTTAAACACAATATTGTAGTAAACAAAAATGTTTGAGATGTAATGTGTGCAGTAATGTACTATTTATATAAATTTTCAAGAAAACTCTCTAGAAATACATAAATAAACACTGACATGATGGAAACTGACAGAAAATATATCCACGAAATGAATGACAATGGTTGCTTTTGGGGGACAGGAGTGTGGGGCAATGAGATCATGCAGAGATTTAAGGAAAACACAACTTTTATCGGTAATCTTTCAAATCTCTATAAAATGTGAGTTTGTGAGCAAATATTATTACATGGTTGTTTTTAAATATTAATTATAATTATAACATGTAATATTAACTGAACATTTTCTAAGTGCCTGGCAATCATCTAAAGCAGTGTTACTACCACTAAGTACAGTTCCTATAGAGATTATTACTTAATGAGTTCTAGGCTGTGGTTAGGCATCACACATTTTAGAATATTCACAGGAAAACAGAATAATCAACTAAGAATGAGAATCAATGCTGGTTCTAGTGCGCAACCAAGGTTGACAACTACTGATCTAAGTCAGATATTTCCTAACTGCTCTGGGACTATTGATTATGCAAGTGGTCAGTAAAAGTCACTATGCCCTAAAAACTCAGCTTTTCGCTTAACATCCCTTAAGCTCTTGGTGTGGTAGCTTCTTCTTTCACTCAGGATTGCTATGTTACTGGTTGTTCTTTGCCTCTCGGTCCTTCAATAACTAACTAATTCCCTATATTAAATTCTCTTCCTCAAAATGGCTGATTGGTTTCTCTTTTCTTGACTGGACTCTAACTAATATTGTAACATGGAGTATAAAAGTATTTTGTGAGGTGTCTGCAACTGTAAGATTGCAAAATATGCCAGGTAAGAAAGGTGGTTGTAGTGCCGGCCGAGTGGCGTGGTGGTTAAGCACTGGCTTGGGAAGCCAGCGGCCCTGGTTTGGTCCCACATATGAGGGCCAGTGACACTGCCCTCAAAAAAAAAGAAAGGTAGTTGTAAATGATATGTCTTGGTCATGGGTATACAACTGGAAAATCAGTGGTGATATCATATTTATAGTTGCTGTGTTCTCTGATGATGCCTGAGGATCCTGAAGTCACCAAGTCATCACAATAAATGTATCTATTCTTACATTACTCTAGGATTACAAAGGACCGTGTTGTTTAATAAAGGGAGCTCTTCCCTTTCACTAGTAACAGTCTGGTTAGGATTTCCCTTTATTACCATGCTCCCTGTCTTCTGTCATGATAACTCAGTCTTCCTGCTCGTTTGGATTCTACAAAATGGTATTTAAAGTTTTCTTCATATCTCTTAATGATAATCCAATCTCCACATTCCTCAGCAGAGGGATCTCTGAGTCAACAAGCCTGCATGGATAGGATTTAGAAGATTACAATATACCACTATCCACATATGTCCCACTTTATCCACTAGTAAAAAACCAGAAAAACCAAAAGCACATTTTATTATAGTTTTCAAGAGCTGAGAACACAAAGAAATCTAAAGAAAACATTCTGGAGTGAGTTGATTTCTGTCTAGTTAGCAGAAATCAGAAACACTGGGGATGTTTGTTAAAGTTGGCTGTGGGATGGCTGCAAATTGCCTGGCATTGATGGAGGAGCTTTCCTGATGTAATAGAAACCAAGCAGTCTACCTGAGACTGTATGACCAGAAGTGGTAAAATGGGGTCTGCAGAAGTTCCCAATGGAAAAGAACTTCTACCTATGTGCCAGGTTGTCTCCAAGGAGTTTTTGTTGTGTTTTTGTTACACAATGAATTCAGGGCTATGCTAAAAAGCAGATGAATGGGATCTGAGTCTTCAAGAGCCTGAACACAAAGCTTTCACGGAGAATGAGGCTTGTGTTGTAGGCAGTATCTGAGATGCTCCCAATGATCCCCAACTCCTGTTTTCCATGCCCTTGTGTATTTCCCTCCCACTGAGTGTGAGCTGGACATAGTGACTCACTTTCAGCAATGAAAATGTGGAAGACATGATGGAAGTCACTTCTCAGAATAGAGTTAAAAATGAAATCTGACTTCCTTTATGCTGCCCGTTTCTTGCTGTAACCCAATTGCCATGCTGTGAGCTGTCTCATCAAGAGGCCCATATGTCAAGGAACTGAGGGAATTCTCTGTTCAAAATCCTGCAAACACATGAATCCTACCAACAGCCTCAAGAGTGATCTTGGAAGTGAGGCTCTGCCTGTTGAGCCTTGAGATGATTGCAGTCCTGGCCAACACCTTGATTACAACCTTCAGAGAGGCTCACAGAAGCAGCTAAGTATCAGTTACCAAATAAATAAGTAAAAATCAATAGTATTTTAATATACCAAAGTAGTTCAATTAGAGAAAAAATTTAGAACTGAAGGAACATTCAAATAAGGACAAAAAACCCTTATACATCACCAAAATATAAAATGCCAACCCAAACAAGGTCTAAGGAAATGAACCTAAAAAGTTATCCTTAAAGACAAGTATTAACTGATAAAATGGAAAGAGCATTACATTCTTAGTATTGAAGACCAAATTCTTCATTGATTTCATTATTAATACAGTGGACCAAACGATATAAAAATCACACATTGAGTGGTTAAATAAAAATATTTACATATCTATATTGAATTTTACATTAAGTCCTACAACTTGGAAGTAAGAAGCAAAGTGTAGAAGTGAACTTCTTCCTCAGTAGAGAAAGAACCAAGACCCTCCAAGGACATTCATTTTTCCTCTTTTTTTCTTCCATTAATATTAGCAAGTCCAAGAGACTAGGACAACATTGACCAATTGGCTAACTATGAGATTTGTGCATTTAGCTGCACAATTATTCCATTGTAAGTAATAGGCTGGTGCCTCCAGCCCTTTAGTTTTCTTGTCCTACTATAGAGGCTCCTTATCTGCACCTCCTCCCTTCATGGGCATCTGCATCAGAAGGTCCCACCCTGAGTCCATCTTCCCACCAGTCCTGAAGAGGGACCCTCAGCCTTCATCACACACAGGCAAGAGAGGGCCAGCTGACCTACGCTCCAGGAGAGATGCAACCTTGCTCAGTAAGTGCTGTGGGCAATGGTGGTTGGAGGAGGGACTGTCGAGAGCATTATTTCTTCCTCAACAAGACAAACACGACAGATGGGATAAACACATAGATAGATAGATAAATAGATAGATAAATGAAAGGGCACCAATATACAAAATTTCAGATCAGAGCTTGTGCAGTTTGTGTTCTTGGTTCTGGTATGGGTGTGAGGCTCTCATTCAGAGTTCTGCTCCCATCCTCATTGATTCTGGCTCTAACTGGCATCTCCCCCACCATGGCAGAAAATGGGTCTCTCTAAACTTTCCCCTAAGCACTCCAAAATGACCATGAAGGTGATTATGACAAAGATGACATTAACTATAATATCATGTACTTTTATTTAGGGCTTTCTAAGTGCCAGGCTCTGGTGTATGTGTTTTACATTTTTTGTTTGATTTCATCTACAGAATCTGTCCCAAATTATAAGTACACACGTTATTATTATTTTACACACAGAAAAAGGAGCATAGCATTGTATGTAACTTGTACCAGGTCATGACTTAGAAAGAGTTGAAACCAGGTTTGAATCTTGGCAGTCTGACTCCAGAGGCATCTGGCCAGTCTTCTCCCTGCAATGAAATGAAACAGTCATTTCACCTTCCTGTCAATCCTAACAGGGACTCCTGCTCACTATGCCCTTCCCAATGGAGTTTTCTTGTAGACCACAGTGGAGAGCAGTAGGTAGCATTTGATGCATCAACTGTAGGAAGGATGGCTGAGACATAGGCAAAGGTCATAGGAAGAATTGGCACATGATAATTTAGGGCAGATATCTCTTCTCCCCTTGCTCCAGGATTTCACTTCAACAATCCACTCATCCTCCATTCTTACAATCAGCCTACTCAATCTCAAAAAAACACAAAATCAGTCTTGATGTCTATTCCTACTCAGGCTACTGAAAACTGTTTAAAATATATCTTGGATGTACCTCTGGTTAAGACCTCTGTACCTCTGCTTAACAATTTCAGAAAGTCTGGGCACAATGAAATGTGGTGCATGAGACTCAGAGACTGACAATTGAATTTTTTATTATTATTATTTTTTATTAGTTTCAGGTGTACAACATAATGCAATAGTTATATTCTTTACCTCCCAAAGTGACAACGCCCCTTCCCCAGTTCGCCACCCCACTCCCCCCATATCATACATATCTATTACAATTCCTTTGACTCCTTTCCACAGTATACTCCACATCCCGTGACTATCTATATACTCAGTTATCGTTGGCATACAATATTATACAACATCAGCTTCAGGTGCACAGTGCAGTGATCAAGCCTCTACTCCATCCATGAAGTGGTCTCCCTAACAAGACATGTGACTATCTGACATGCCACAACATTTTTACAACATTATTATATTCCCCGAACTGTGTTTCATATACCTGTGGCAATATTGTAGTTGTCTATTTATGCTGTCTAATCCCTACCCCTTTCCTCTTATCCCCACCTCCTCCCAGCTAGCAATCCTCAGTTTTTCCTCTATATCTATGAGTCTGTTTACTTTGATCATTCATTCGGTTTTTCAGATTCCACATATAAGTGAGATCATATGGTACTTGTCTTTCTCCAACTGACTTATTTCATTTAACATAATAGTCTCTTCACAACATTATCAATTACATTCCCAGAACTGCCCCCATATCCCTGTGGCAACACTGTAGTCACCCATCTATGCTATCCAAAACCTTCCCCATCTCTCTCATCTCCACTCCCTCCCAGCCATCAACCATCACTTTTTCCTCTATATCTGCTTGATCTGACTTCAAACTTAAATTTACTGAGACTTGTTTTGTGGCCTAACATGGTCTATCTTGGAAAATGTCCCATGTGTACTTGAGAAGAATGTATATTCTGGTGTTTTTTTCAGGGTAAAATACTCTAAAAATATCAACGAAGTCCAGCTGGTCTAAAGTGTCATTTAAGGCCCCTCTTTCTGTGTTGATTTTGTCTAAAGGATCTGTCCATTGGTGACAATAGGGTGTTGAAGTCCCCTACTATGATAGCATTACTGTTGATCTCTGTCTTCATGTCTGTGAAAATCTGTTATATGTAATTCAGAATTCCTATGTTGGGTGCATAGATATTTATTAGGGTTATAATGCCCTTCTTTGTCTTTTATTGTAGTCATTTTAAAGTCTATTTTGTCCAAAATAAGTACTGGTACTCCAGCTTTTTTTTTCTCATTTCCATTTGCATGAAATATCTTATTTCATCTGTAAACAGCATATACATGGGTCCTATTTTCTTATCCACTCAGCCACTCTGTGTCTTTTGATTGCAGCATTTAACCCATTCACATTTAAAATGATTATTGATAGGTGCATATGTATTGCCATTTTGTTATTTGTATTCCTGGTCTTCCTGGGTTAGCTTGTTTACCCCTTTCTTTTATTTAAAAAAGCCCTTTTAACATTTCTTGCAATGCTGGCTTGGTGGTAATGAATTACTTAAGCTTATTCTTTTCTGAGAAGCTCTTTATTTCTCCTTCAATTTTAAGTGATAGCTGTGCTGGGTAGAGCAATCTTGGTTGTAGGCCTTTATTTTGTGTCACTTTGAATATCTCCTGCCACTCCCTTCTGGCCTGCAGAGTTTCTGTGGACAAGTCAGCTGTTAGTCTAACAGGACTTTGTATGTAACCTGCTGTCTTTCTCTTGCAGCTTCTAGGATTCTGTCTCTGTCCTTAAGCTTTGCCATTTTAACTATGATATGTCTTGGTGTGGGCCTGTATGGGTTCAGCTTGTTTGGAACCCTCTGCACTTCCTGGGCATGTATGTTGATTTCCTTCACCATGGTAAGGAAGTTTTCAGTAATGATTTTTTCAAATACATTCTCGACCCTTTGCTTCTTCTCTTCTCCTTCTGGTATTCCTATGATTCCAACGTTGTTGTGTGGAATCTCGTCCCGTAGGGCTCTTAAACTATTTTCATTGTTTTATATTCTTTCGTCTTTTTGTTGTGCCAACTGGGTGATTTCTGCTATTTTGTCTTCCAAATCGCTGATCCACTCCTCTGCTTCATCTACTCAATTGGTGATTCCTTCGAGTGTGTTCTTCATTTCAGTTATTGTATTCTTTAGTTCTAACTGGTTGTTTTTTATGATTTCTCTATCCTTCCTTATGTCCTCACTAAGTTAGTTAAACATTCTTATCATCAGTGTTCTAAACTGTGTCTCTGAAAGGTTGGATCCCTCTGTTTCATTTGGTTCCAAATGAGGTTTCTTCTGATCTTTTACTTGTGACATGTTTTGTTGTTTCCCCATTCTGGCTGTCGCTCTGGGATTGCTTTGATGTATTAGATAGATCACCAGGAGAGCCCTGGCTGGATCACACAGGCACACAGCTCACAGCCCAACACTCCCAGGAAAATTCCCAGTCTCAGCCTGTCCCAATCAGCCGCTCAAAATTCAGGCCGAGCAGCCCGACAACCAATCACCAGCCTGGCAACTCTACAAGCACAATGTGGAGAGCCGGGACCCTGTGTTACTTCCATATTCCCGTGTCTCAGTGAGCAGCCTGTTGGAGCCAGAACACGCCCACCAGGCATTCCCCTGGCAGCGCAGCACAAGCCAAGTGGAGGCTGGGGATCCGAGGCAGCTCGCACACTCCCAGGACTCAGTGAGCAGCCTGTTGGAGCCAGAGGGCACCCACCCAGCGTTTCCCTGGCAACGCAGTATAAGCCGGGCAGTGGGTGGGGATCCAAGGCCACATGCGAATTCAGGCACACACTCACTTCTGTGCCAATTCCACCAGACCAATGAGGTCCCGGACCTGATCCTCTGTGGGAGCGCCCAACCCTGACAAAATGGCACCCTCCTTACACCACTCGCGTGCAAGTTCCACACCAAGGGAGCAATAGTCCAAAAACCTCCAGCTTTTGTACCAAAGGTGCTCAATTCAGTCTGTCCCCACAGGCTCCTGGGCCTGGCTCACACAGCTACTCCCTCCACCAGGAACCAGGTAAGTGCTCACTGGCGAGCAAGCCGGTGCGCCAGCCCCACTGATTCTCTGTCTACTCTTAACCTCACCGAGCTGAGCAGAGAGTCCTCACTAATTTACTGCCAGCTATCTTGGAACTTCTCTTCCTGACAAAGGAACTTTGGGCTGGTGAGCTTGGTGTGCGGCCGGAGGGTCTCTCCCCCAACCAGAGAAGCCTCCGCACAGCTGGGGCTTCCCTCATGGGGTTCGCCCTCTCTCATCTCCGCCCGTCCTACCAGACCCGACGTGGCTTCCTCTTTAAGTTCTTCATTTAGTGGTTCTGTTCATCTAGTGTTCCAGGGACCTCCAGGGTTGAATGCTGTATAATTTGTTTGTAATTTTGGTGTGATCCTGGGAGGTAGTTAGCACAGTGTCTGTCTATTCCGCCATTTTACCGGAAGTCCTCGACAATGAACTTTGAATCCTGTCACTGCACTTATAATTAGTATCTTATGGGGTAAGTTCTTAGTATCTCTGGGACCCCGATTGTCATCTGAGTTGATTCCTAGTTAATACAGCTTCACTGAATAAGGGTTAAAGAATTAATGGATGCCCTGTATGCAATAAATATGTGACAAATGCATAAAGTCAAAATCATATTTTATTACATTTTATTAAGTGTTTATATTTTAACATAGGTGGTAGGTATTGATTACAATAATAATAGATAATATTAAAGGAGCATTACCTAAGTGTTGGTTGGTATTCTAAGGTCAGGAGATCAATCTTTGAGTCCTGAATCATTCATCCCCTCTATGTGGAGTGTGTGTAAATCTCTGAATCTCTCTGTGCTTGTGTTCCTTCTTGGAAATGGAGAGTCTAGTGTTCACAATAATAGCAACGGTATGGAAAAGTACCTGTTGACAGATGAATAAATAAAGAGAATGTTATCTATCTATTATACAAACACACACAATGAAATATTATTCAGCCATAAAAAGAAGGAAATCTTGCCATTTATGACAATATTGATGAACCTGGAGGATACTATGCTTACTGAAAAAAGTAAGGCACAAAAAGACAAAGTATGATCTCACTTATAGGTGGAATCTAAGAAAATCTAACTCATAGAACCAGAGAGTACAACTATAGTTGTAGGGAGCTGGAGGTTTGGGGGAAGGGGAGATGTTGGTTAGAGTACTAACTTCCAGTTATAAGATGAGTAAGTCCTAGGGATCTAATGTACAGCACGGTGGCTATAGTTAATAACACTGTTTTATATACTTGAAATCTGCTAAGAGAGTAGATAGTAAGTGTTCTTAACACACACACACACACACACACACACACGGTAACTATGTAAAGTGATGGATGTATTAATTAACTTGATTGTGGTGATCATTTCACAATGTATATATGCATTAAATCATCATGTTGTACACCTAAAAAAAACCTTCATGTTGTACCATATATATAATTTTTACTTATCAATCATACTTCAATAACGGTGAGAAAAAGAAAAACAATGAAGTAGTATTATCAGGCCATTACAGAATAGAGTCCAAAAAAAGCAAAGAGCAGTTCCGCACACCAAACATTTTATAAGATTGTATGAGATTGATACAAATAACCCTGAATGAAATAAAAACTTTCAAGAATGTTTGTTAAATTTTATTATTGTTAAATCATGGACAGATTCTCTGCATTAATGCCATCTTTGTAGTCAATGATGCCATATGATTATGGCACTTAACTAAATCATATATAACAAAACTTGAAGTCCACCAAAGATAAGGATAGGAATTATACACCAAATGACTTTTTAAGTCAATGACTCGCACATTTGAGTAATCACTTATTTCCATGAAGAGGGAAAGACAGAAAACCAAAGAGTGATAAAACTCATGAACATAAGTATCACATAAAAATATTTTCTGTGGTGTTGAGTTGAATGAGTGTTTTATAAATTTTGGATATTAACCCCTTATCAGATATATCATTGGCAAATATCTTCTCCCATTCAGTAGGCGAGGGATAAAAAGTATAATTATTGCATTGTGTTGTACACCTGAAACTAATTTACAAAAATAAAATGGAATAAAAAATGCAATCTAAAAAGAAAATATTTTCTGATTATAAACATTTTGTTTAATTTAGAATCCATATTACACAGTCCTGCCTTTTACAGAATGTTTAAGATATTCTAAATGAAGGGAATATCTAGCATTGTATTTGAATAAAGTAAGGTATATTTATCTACTTCTTAATTTCTTTTTTTTTTAATTTTTATTGGATAACTGTGTTTTTTCCAGGACCCATCAACTGCAAGTCAAGTTGTTGTCATTTGTTTTTTTTCATTCAGGGTTTTTTTTTTAATGATTAGTTTCAGGTGTACAAAACAATGTAATAGTTGTACATTTCACCCCTCACAAAGTGATAACCCCCTCCCCCAATCTATTGCCCCTCTGATGTTGTATATATCTATTACACTTCCATTGACTCAATTCTCTATACTATATACTATATATATACTATACTCCATATCCCATGACTATATATATATATATATATATCCATAGAATTATAGCTGAAATACAATATTATTCAGCTTCAGGTTTGTTTCAATCTAGTTGTGGAGGGTGCAGCTCAACTCCAAGTCCAGTGGCCATTTTCTATCTAGTTGTGGGGGAGTGCAGCCCACCATCCCATGTGGGAATTGAACTGGCAACTTTGTTAAGAGCACACACTTTAACCAACTGAGCCACCCGGCTGCTCTACTTCTTAATTCCTTTAAGTTAGAATTATATTTTTTTCCTTATAAGGGGGAGAGTATTCTATAAATAAAAATATCTTATTCTATATTTTTTCTTAAAGAAGCATGCTATGTTTTCCCGTGATAATGGATTTATTCTCTCTAATGTTCTTCTGATACTCTTCAGTCGACCTTCACTAAAGTTAGTGTGTATAGAAAGAAGTAAATAACACAGAAACCAAAAAGGAAACAGTTCTAAGATAGATTTTGTCATACTGAGAAATATTGCTAAAGGTACTGGGATATATGACCTCATAAGTGAATTGCTTGAATCCAAAATATGAACAAAATATTGTGTACCTATTTATTCCAACCTTCTTTTCTTTTTTCCCAACCTTCTTTTCTTTTTCAAAACAAAAGCTATGTGTCCAAGCTACATAAAACCACAAAATCTAACACAGGTCCCAAGATTCTTCCTCCTGGGGCTCTCAGATCACCCAGAACTGCAGCCTCTGCTCTTTGGACTCTTCCTGTCCATGTACCTGGTCACTGCTGGGAAACCTGCTCATCATCCTGGCCGTCAGCTCAGATTCCCACCTCCACACGCCCATGTACTTCTTCCTCTCCCACCTGTCCTTGGCTGACATCTGTTTTATCTCTACCACTGTCCCAAAGTTGATAGTGGACATCCAAACTCACAGTAGAGTCATCTCCTATGGGGGCTGCCTGACACAGATGTCATTTTTGATCCTTTTTGGAAATATGGATTATATGCTTCTGGCTGCAATGACCTATGATCGGTTTGTGGCCATTGGTCACCCTCTGCACTACCCAGTCATCATGAATCCATGTCTTTGCTGCTGCTTAATTTTTGTGTCATTTTTCATCAGCCTTTTGGACTCACAGCTGCACAGTTTGACTGTATTACAACTTACCTGCTTCAAGGATGTAAAAATTTTTAATTTCATCTGTGACCCTCCTCAACTCCTTCATCTTGCCTGCTCTGATACCTTCACCAAAAACATAATCTTGTACTTTTTTGGTGTCATTTTTGGTTTTATCCCCACCTCAGGAATCTTTTTCTCTTACTATAGAATCATTTCCTCCATTCTGAGAGTCCCATCATAGGTGGGAAGTATAAAACCTTCTCCACCTTTGGCTCTCACCTGTCAGTTGTTTGCATATTTTACAGAGCAGGCCTTGGGATGTACCTTGGATGAACATTGTTGCCTTCCCCCAGGAAGGATGTGGTGGTCTCAATCATGTATACCATCGTCACCCCCATGCTGAACCCCTTCATTTACAGCCTGAGGAACAGGGACATCAAGAGTGCCCTATGGAGGCTCCACAGGAGAACAGCCTAGTCTTAATGTCTGTACAATCCTTTTTGGAGTGTAGTTGGAAAATCCAGCAAAACCAAACATGTAGACTGAATACCGATCACATTCTTTTTGGTCTGATGGTTTTCATTCTTCTCTGTGCTTTACATATGAATTTTCCCTATTTTAGCTTGTCTTTAATTGAATTGAGCTCATATCCTGGAGTCCTTGGTATATCATTATGAATGCATGAGACATTCTCTTCAATGACTCTGGTATCCAAGTCAAATGTACAATTGTCTTATTATATGCTTAAACTTTACATCCTTTTCTGTCTGTTTTTTATACAAATTTTGTACCTGTCAAATCTATTTATTCAGTTAATTTCTGAGGATGCAGTTCATTGGTTTTCAGTTGTGGATTTTATTGGCATCCCCTGGAGAGTGTTATAAATACCAATGACTGGGTCTATTGGAAGACATTATGAAAAACATGTGACTGCCAGTTGGCCCAAGAGCTGGGCCTGGGGAATCAGAGGCTCCTCACCCCCTCCCCTGCCCTTAGAATGTGCATCCACTTGCCTACCCTGAGCTAGAAGCTGGACCAGGATATAGCGTTGAGCTATGTAGTAATGTGTTGTTGAGACTATCTGGATATAATGTTATACATGACTGAACCCAGTTAAGCCCTCTATTGTAATATAAACTTTTAAGATTCTGGTGGGCAGGTATATAGATCTACTTGCCACCCAAGACAAGCCTTGGATATAAATTCTCCAGTTTATGAAAACTGCCACCTGCTAATCTGGAGCAATCTGCTTCTTTCTTCAGTCTCTCCTTGCCCACAATGCTTGGGGGTTAGTTTTAAAGTTCACCCTGGAACTCCCAAGATTGCAACAAACAGGGTCTCCCTTGTCAAGTATTAGTTGGCCATATATGCAGGTTTATTTCTGGGCTCTAGATTCTGTACCATTGGTCTCCATGTCTATTTTTAATCCAGTCCTATATCCTATTGTGGCTGATGTTTGTGGTCCCTGCATTTGTTCTTTATTTTTAGCTGTCTTTATATCTAAGCTTTGCCATTTTCAGGGTGGGGTAAAACTGAAACAGGTCCTTCCTGTGGTGCATTGATAGGCAGGGGAAGGTGGTTGTGCACACTGCTCTCCCTTTTCCCATGAGGATAACAACCTTTTCTCTCTGGGGACTTTGCTTGTGGTGCTGAGTAGTGCTGGTCTGGGGGATGGGATGATGCAGGCAAAATGAAGCTGTTCTTCCTTTCCTTTTGTGTGATTCTTCTCAGGTGTTACTTTCCACTGTGCTCCTGAAGTTTCTAAAGGAGACCCCTGAACTCTTCCAAAGCTGATTTTGTTCATGGATAGCCATCAAGTTGTTGATCTTTATGGAAGAACAGAGGCTGGTATCTCCTACTTCACCATCTGGGTTGTCACATTTTCTTTGTATCAGTTAATGACAACCAATATCTAAATTCTTTTTCCAGAGTCCTCTGAGCTAGGAGGCCTGCATGAGGAGGATGGTAGATAGTTGCCAAGTATGATCATTTCCATACAAACTTACTTTATCAACTAGAAATAAACTCAAACAAACCCCAAGCACATTTATGTAAACTTTAGGATCTGTGAACACAAAGTAAGCTAATGAAAATACATCTTGGAAGGAGAACAGACTCTAGGTGATGAACACACAATGTGATATATAGATGATGTATTACAGAATTGTACATTAGAAACCTATGTAACTTTGCTAACCATTGTCTCCCCAATAAACTTTGAGTTTAAAAAAATAAAAGAGGGCTGGCCAAGTGGCAAGTTGGTTAAGAGTTGGCTTGGAACACAAGCTCTCAGCAGAAGGGCCCCAGTTAGGATCCCACATAGAGGGGTCAATGACGATGTGCCTTCTATAGCTAAGATGGTGAACAACAGCTCGACCTGGAGCTGGGCTGCTGTGACTCACCAGCGATGGCATGGGGCTGGCCGGCAGCTGGAGTGCACTTTTGTGAGCTGCTGTGAGCCGCCGTGAGAGGCTGTCCAATGGCCAGTGGAGACTGCCTCACCCGGGAAGAGGGCAATGATAATACCAACATGGGCCAGTGAAGCGACGTCCTCCACAACTAGACTGAAGAACAAAAGGACAGCAACTTGTCTGTTCCCCTTCCCCAATTCCCCAGTGCTGTTCCCCTCCCCCAAATCCCAAAAAAATCTTGAAAAGAAAAGACCCCCTGGGATAAGATGAGCCCTTTTAAGCAGCATAAATCAGAAGTCACTGGGGACACTTGTTGAATTTGGGCACAGAATGGCTGCATCTTGGTGTGATGTCAATGGAGGGACTGGGGTGATGAAGAGAAACTGTTCTATCTTTTTTCTGACCTGAAGGAACATGGTGGAGCCTGCGGCAACATCACCACAAAGGCAATTACCCCTCAGGTACAAGTTTATCTGCAGGGAAATTTTGCTAAGAGCAATGTGGTGTGATGGGTTGTGGAGTATATTGGAAAGCAGAGACATCTCTCCAGCCTTGTGGTGCTTACAGACTGATGTCCTGATAGAGGGAGATGCCTGCATTGTGGGCACATTCTAATACAGCCCCAGTGACCTCCACCTTCTGAATTCATGCTGTTGTGGAGACCCATCCTCTTGACTGTATCCTGGACCTACTAACTTGCTTCTAACCAATACAACATGGAAAAACTGATGAGATATCTCTTCTGAGATTAGGGTACAAAAGACTCTGGCTTTCATATTCCTGACCCTTGTTTCTCTGTCACATGAGCTTACCCGTGAGAGGCCTATGTGGCAGAGGACTGGGAAGGCCTTTGGCCAACAGCCTACATGGAACTCCATGCTTCCAAAAGATAATGGACTTGAAAAGAGGTTTCCCGGTCAAACTTTGAGAGGACTGCAGCCCCAGCTGACACTTTGATTGCACTCTTGTTATGCACCCTGGTTTATTTAAGAGAAGTAGTAAGTTATAAATAAGTGTATACAAGTCCATAGTTTTCTAGTACACCAAGATATATCAATGAAAAAGAAAAATCAGAGCTTGGGCTATCATTTAAATAAACAAAGGAACAACAATAATAAACCTAAAAAAGGGAACTAGAAAGTTCCTTTTAGAGACAAAAATCGTAACTGAGAAGATGGAAATGGTTTCAGATTCTTGTTAAAGAAGACCCAATTCTCCCAAATTTACATAATACAATGGCTTTGCTGATGTCAAACAGTCATAAATTAAAAGAAGGCTCAATTTTATTTAAGATCCCAAGAATCCATTTATGGGTATAGAATGGTAATAAAATGGGTATAGAAAGAAAATATGTTAACATAATAAAGGCCAAAAGACAAATCCTCAGTTAATATCATAATTAATGGTGAAACACTGAAGCACTTTGCTCTAATTTCAGGAACAAGACAGAGCTTTCCCCTATCTTCACATCTTTTACCATAGTGTTGGAAGTCCTAGTCAGAGCAATCAGGCAAGAGAAGGAAATAAAAGGCATCCAAATGGGGAATGAAGAGTTAAATTGTCACATTTTGTAGATGACATGATGCTACATATAGAAAACCCTAATGACTCCACCAAAAAGCTATTAGAAACCATAAATGAATATAATAAAGTTTCCAGCTAGAAAAATCATTGTATAAAAATCCATTGCATTACTATATACTAACAATGAAATCTCAGAAAAAGAGATTTCATTGTTAAATGAAAAAAACATTCCTTTCGCAATTGCAACAAAAAGAATAAAATATCTCAGAATAAACTTAACCAAGAATGTGTAAGATCTATACACTGAAACTATAAGACATTTTAAAAGAAATTGAAAAAGACACAAAGAAATGGAAAAACAATCTGTGTTCATGGATTGGAAGAATCAGCATAGCTAAAATGGCTATATTTCCCAAAGCAACAGACAGATTTAATGCAATCCCCATCAAAATCCCAGTGCCAGTTTTTAAAGAAGTAAAACAAAAAAATCATCAGATTTGTATGGAACCACGAAGGACTCTGAATAGCTAAAGCATCCTAGGAAAAAAAGATAATGCTGGGGGTATCATACTCCCCAACTTCAGCTTGTACTACAGAGCAATAATAATCAAAACAGTGTGGTATTGGCATGAAAACAGACACACAAATCAATGCAATAGAATTGAAAACCAAGAAATAAATCCACATAAATATGGATAGATAAATTTTGATAAAGGAACCAAAAACATATAATGGAGAAAGACAGTCTCTTCAATAAATAGAGCTAGGAGTATTGGAAAGCCATGTGCAAAAGAATGAAACTAGTTTGCTATCTGTCACCCTGTACAAAAATTAATTCAAAATGGATCAAAGACCTAAACATAAGACCTGAAACAATAAACTGCATAGAAGAAAACATAGGTACTAAACCTATGGACCTTGGGTTTAAAGAGGATTTTATGAATTTGACCTCAAAGGCCAAGGGAAGTAAAAGCAAAAATAAATGAATGAGACTGTATCAAACTTAAAATCTTCTGCACAGCAAAGAAACCATCTACAAAATAAAGAGGCAACCAACCAAATGGGAGAAGATTTTTGCAAACCCCTCCGATAAGGGTCTAATATCCAAAATATATAAGGAGCTCATACAACTCAACAAAAAAAGAGCCAAGCAATCCAATTTATAAATAGGGAGAAGACCTCAATAGGCATTTCTCCAAAGAGGACATACAGGTGGCCAATAGACAAATGAAAAGATGTTCATCATCACTAATCATCAGAGAAATGCAAATAAAACCACAATGAGATATCACCTCACACCAGTTAGAATGGCTATAATCAACAAGACAAATAATAA
This sequence comes from Aselliscus stoliczkanus, assembly GCA_033961575.1. Classification (NCBI taxonomy): domain Eukaryota; kingdom Metazoa; phylum Chordata; class Mammalia; order Chiroptera; family Hipposideridae; genus Aselliscus; species Aselliscus stoliczkanus. Next base: position 7,754,168 of record CM066735.1, on the reverse strand, counting down.
CAATCATTGGTGGGCCAGCAGAGTGGAGCGGTGGTTAAACCCTGGCTTAGGAAGCCAGCGGCCCCGGTTCGGGTCCCACGTGTGAGGGCCAGTGCGGGCCAGTGACACTGACCTCAAAAAAACAACGTAACTTTTTGCTCCTCAAAGTGATAACTCCCCTCCCCCAATTTGCCACCCCACTCCTGCCCCCCATATCATATATATCTATTACACTTCCTCTGACTCCCTTCCACAGTATAATCCACATCCTGTGATTATATATATATATTCAATTACAGTTGGTATACAATATTATACAACAAGTATAACTATTGCACTGTGTTGTACACCTGAAACTAATTTTTAAAAAATTAAAAAAACACACACAAAAAAAACAAAAAAACAAAGTAACAAGCGTTGGAGAGGCAGTGGAGAAAAAGAAACCCTCATACACTGTAGGTAGGAATGCAGATTGGTGCAGCCTCTATGGAAGGCAGTGTGGAGGTTCCTCAAAAAATTAAGAATAGAAGTACCATATGACCGAGCAATCCCTCTCCTGGGTATCTATCCCCAAAATCTGAAAATATTTATCCATAAAGATATATATGCTCTGATGTTCATTGCAGCTTTATTTACAGTGGCCAAGAGATGGAAACAACCTAAATGTCCTATGATAGATGATTGGATAAAGATGGTATATAAATACACAATGGAATACTATTCTGCCATCAGAAAAGATGAAATAGTACCATTTGCAACAATATGGATGAATCCTGAGATTATAAAGCTAAGTGAAATAAGTCAGACAGAAAAAGTTGAGGACCCAATAAACTTTAATTAAAAAAAAAAGATCCGGGCCAGCTGAGTTGAGCGGTGATTGGGCGCTGGCTTGCAGCGACCCTGGTTTGGGTCCCACATGTGAGGGCCAGTGACACTACCCTCAAACAAACAAACAAACAAAAAAACCGATCCTTGAAATTGGAGGTCAGAAGTGAAGTGTACAGATGAACTTTCTCCCTACACGAAGAAGGGCTCAGGCCCTTCCATGTACATTCAATTTTCTCCTTGTTTTCTTCTGTTAATGTTAGGAAGTCCTCAGAGATTGGGAGAACATGGACCAATTTAGCTAATTATGAGCTCTGTGCATTGAGCACCCAAGGCTATACAGGAGTAAATAATTAGCCAGTGCCTCCATTTCTTCAGGCTGCCAGTCACAGTTAAGCTTCCTATCTGTGTCTTCCTCCCAGAGTTGTTGCCTGCATCAGGGGATCAATGCCTAAGTCTGTCTCCCTCCCAGACAGAGCCTCAGCCCTTATCATTCACCAGGCAGGACCTCAGTCATGAGCCAGCAGAGATACAATACAGACCAGTAAGTGCCAAGGGAGGTGGTGGATGGAGGAGGAATTATGGAGAAATTTATTTCCTCATTATCAGGACAGTGGGACCACTGAGATAGGCAGAAGGCAGGACATTGATATGCAAAATTTCAGCTCAGAGGTCTATGACGTTTATGTTATTTTTTCTGTTGAGGATTTCAGAACTCTCATTCAGAATCTGCTCTTCTCCACTACCATTCCTCACTTCCAAAGTCATCGCCCATTCCTAGCTTCCAAACTCATGGCCCATACCTGAGCAGGAAATGATCTCTTCATTCCCTAAGCACTCCAGAAAGACCATGAGTGCTATGATTATGATCATGATGGTGGTGAGAATAGCCATAATATCCCAAAACTTTATTGAGGTATTCCTGTGTCAGGCTCAGAGTTACATGCTATATAGCTTTAATTTTCATCTGCATTATATACCTCCAAGATAGAGTTACACACATTATTGCTTACAGTTGAGGAAAGGGGCACAGGAATCTGTTTTGTTTTGGATGTCAATCTAACACAACATTTAATTACCTATGTTTATCTAAGGAGCTAAAATCCAGCTGTTGGGAGGAATAAGTGTTGTACGTACTTGGTGAAAAACAATTTCTTCAGGAGGCTTAAGGTGACTTTTTCTGGACAACGCAAAGATTATTCTTGATGGAAGATAAGACTGAAGTTCCTACAACTTTTAGTCTGTTGTAGTGTAGGCCAAATTAATTGATCTTCTAACATATACCTGTTGTGTTGCTTAATGGAGTAACTGAAACCTCTAAGGCCGTAAAAACCAGAGAAGTCCTAGGAACTGGGGAAGAAAGAACACTTCCTAGTACTGATGCCGAGTCTGGAATATCTGCTAGTGTTTCCCATATGGAGAGAGAGAGAGAGTTGACTAGAATACCTCTAAATGCTGTCCATATCTCACAGAACTCCAAGTTGGGGGCTAACAACATTCAGCTGAAGTTAAAACCAGTGTTGGCGTTTGGAAATGGAGCACAGTATCCTTATTTAATTTGTCCTGGGGTAAGAAAGGGTGAAGCCAGGTTTGGATCTGGGTAGTGAGACTGTTCACAGGACACAGGGTACAGGACAATGTCTTTCCATGCAATTTAATTTCCCATGGCTATCAAGCCCTTGAAATATGGCTAATTCAAATTGAGGTGTCCTATTAATATAAATACCATATTTTAAAGATGCACAAGAAAATAATCTATAATATTATAATATTTTTGGGATAGTATGCTAAATAAAATGTTAAAATTAAACTGAACCGAAAAAAACCTCCCAACAAATCTCACCCTTTTCTTTCTCTTTCCAGGTCACTCCAGGCAGAATGCCTGTGGGGAAGTGACTGAGACTCATTTATTTCTGATTCCCTAGCACTCACACTGTGGTTGGCACAGAGTATGCAACCAAAACAAACCAAACAAACGAACAAAAATAGATAAACTGTTAAATATTGATTACCCTTTGTTACTTTACAAAACCACAGCATAATCCATATGATTGCTGCATTCTTCCTGCCTGGGCTTTCATCCATCCCAGGGATGTCTATGTGACTAAAGAAATGAATGAGATTCTGTCACTTCCTTTTAAACACTCTTCCCAGAGTGACTACTCAAACTGGACAAGGGGGTTGTGGGAACCTCTGATTTGTAGCCAAGTTGGAGGGAAGTTGTGGGAATCCTGGGGACATGCTACTTACAATTAGTATCTTAAGTGGGGGAGGGAACAGTCTTTTGGGACTTAGCCCTTAACCTGTGGATTCTGACACTGCAGGCAGACAGTGTCAGAACTGAGTTAAATTGGAGGACTCTCAGCTGGTGTCATGGAGAATTGCTTGGTGTGTGGAAATCACCTGTCATGTTCCCCTCATCCCCGCCCCTCCCCCAGGCCACTAGTTTGGTGAGTAGGAGTGTCAGAAGTGAAGTGTTCTGTGTAGAAAACAAGACACAAAGGAAGTGAAAACCTGGGCAGGGTTTTTTGTACAGGGCCAAAGGCTTAATTGAATTGTGATTAGTCAGAGTGCCCAAACCCATTAGGGGATTTTTAAGGCAGTGGGTGCTATTACAATGGAAACTTCGGCAAACAGTAGTTTTAATGGTAAAGGTGAGCTGCACGCATTTGTCCTTTCTTTTTATGTTCAAGAACCTCCCTAAGATTATAGAGGGTACCGTGTTAAAATTTAGTGGGGTTCTCAGCTTTTACTGTTATTTAAGCCCCAGTATTGGTTGAGGACATGAGACTTTGCCAATTGGTGCATTTTAGCTGATGTTAAAGTGAATTCATAACCTATTTAAGAGATGCAGAAGCCATTGGTGCCTTCTGATTTTTTTGTTCTATAAATTCTTTCAGTAAATTCTGGATTTCCAACTGGGTCAAATTGTATACCTCTGTGTCATTTTTTTGTTTCCTCTCCCATATCCAGGTTTCTTTCTTTCTCTTCTTTTCTTTTTCTCTCTCTTCCTCTCTCTCTTTCTCTCTCTCTTTCTATCACTGGATATACTTCAAGGGAGGTCCTCTCTATTTTGATCATAGGTGTAAATTTTTTCCTCCAGAGAGCCTCAAATCAGTATCTTCAGGGTTTGCCTTATAGGGTTTATGTACCTTGTGCTTAAATCGGGTTTGAATTAACCCTTTTGTGTGCCACAGAAGTGCCGTGAGTGCTTCTCCCTAAAACCCAGGGGATCCAGGTCTTTGCTGAGACTAAGGCATGTGCAACAGTAGCAGCAGAGATAGTTAAATATCCTGGTGAGCTTTCTGTTCTTAAGAATGGCAGGTAGTGGCTGCATTTCTTTCTTGCCTGCCCTCCCCCCTCTTCTCCTCTCCCCTGTACTCCCTTTCCTCCTTCCCTCCCCTCTCCTCCCCTCTTCTCCCTTCTCATTTCCCCTACTTCCCCTTGCTCTCCCTTCCATTCCCCCTTTCTCTTTTCTTCTTCTTCTTCTTCTTCTTCTTCTTCTTCTTCTTCTTCTTCTTCTTCTTCTTCTTCTTCTTCTTCTTCTTCTTTCTCTCTCTCTCTCTCTCTCTCTCTCTCTCTCTCTCTCTCTCTCTCTCTCCTTCCCTTTCTTCTCCTAATGACTACTCTTTTGTAAGCAACCACTCAATGGACCTATATTACACACAAGGTATATACTCTTTCCCCCTGAGCACACATAGGAGTCCATGCCTTGTTGAAACACACAACCAATCAGGGTAAGAATCTTTCTCTTGACCCTAGTGTCATTCATATCTTCATTTAAGATGTACAGGTAGGTCTGGGCACAGACACAAAATCTAAGGCCACATTAAGGAAAAATCCAATTCCATGCTCTTATCTCTAATAGCCAAGTCATTATTGAAACTTCTACATTATGTCAGTTAGATCTGTAAGAATGGATTGAAAAGACTCAACAAATGCAGCAGAATGAAACACTGTCTGAAGTGCAAGCTTACCATCACACAGCAGAGCCAGAGTGAGAAGACAGACTTCTGATGGGTGTGGTCATTGTCTGAGTGCCTCATTCATGGCTTCAAGTGTAGTGGATGCTCTGCAGAAGGACGATGGGCTCCACTCCCAAATTTGTCTTGCATATTGAGTCTGAAAATGCCACACAAACCAGAGGGTATAAAAACTTTTATTCCAGGCTGGCAGAGTGGCACTTTGGTTAAGAATTGGCTTGCGATGCCAGCTGTGAGCAGCAGGGCCCCAGTTTGAATCCCACATGAGGGCCAGAGACACTGCGCCCTCTACAGCTAAGATGGTGAACAACATCTTGACCTGGAGCTGGGCTGCTGAGAGTCGCCTGTGAGGGAGTAGACTGCAGTGGGGCTGGCTGGCAAGTGGTGTGAGCTTTTGTGAGCTGCCATGAGCTGCCGTGAGTGGCCATCCAATGGCTGGTGAGCAACTGCCTCAGCCGGGAAGAGCACAGTGATCACAATACCAACATGGGCCAGTGAATTGACATCCTCTACACCTAGGCTGAAGAACAAAAAGACAGCAACTTGTCTGTTCCCCTTCCTCGATTCCCCAACACTGTTCCCCTCCCATAATTCCCCAATAAAATCTTTTAAAAAAACAAGCAAAAAACAAACTTTTATTCCTCAACTGAACATCTCCTGGTCTTGAGTGAGCATAGCATCCCTTCTATGCTGGTCTGAATTGTTATGAGAAGTCAAAGAAAGTGGCTAGTGTTTTTTAAATTGTAGTAAGGGTGTGGGTTCAGAGTGAGAGTTCCTATATGTAAGGTTTGAATCTCTCACTATCACCAAAGGAGAAAGGACCCAGCCTTTTTATGAATTGAGATATAATTGACATATAAATTTATATTAGCTTCAAGAATACAACATAGTGATTCAATATTTGTATATATTGCAAAAAGATCACAACAATAAGTCTAGTTAACACCTGTCACCATATATAGTTACAAAAAAATTCTCTTGTTGTAATGAGAACTTTTAAGATCTATTCTCTTAGTAACTTTCAAATATGCAATATAACATTATTAATTATAGTTAACATGCTGTACATTACGCCCTCATGACTTTTTTATTTTATAACTGGAGGACCCAGGCTTTCTTATCAGCTAGCCTGGATGCTGGGCAGAAGGGGAAGAGAGAGAGGTGTGGATTAAAAACTGTTAGTAGCCAAATATTACACACAAAAATGGAGTCAGACACTTTGTTACATAGCTCTTCAAGGGCATTTGTAAATAGTCAAAACCAAGGGAGTTAGTTGCACTGCATTTGGATAAAATAAAATACATTTGACACTTTTTTCTTTAAGGGAGAACAATATTTCTCATTCTTTTTCTTCACAGGAGGGGACTGATAGGTTAGTGTGTTTATGGATTTTGGAACTCTAAATAACCCTGCTCCTCAAATTTCTACAGAAATTACATTCTTTCCAAGCAATGTATGTAGTAACAGGTTAATGGAGCAAATCCAATGCGAAAGGAGTTCTAAGAAGACTAACATAACCAAGAAATATTACTAAAGGGATATGGTCCTCAAGCGTGAATAGTTAATTTATGAATTGCTTAAATCCAAAATATGGATAAACTGATGGGTACCTGTATACTTGTTTCCTTTATACCAACTTTTGTTTATTTCCTAAAAGGCATCTCTGCAATGTGGAACCACAGAATCAAACAGGTGTCCTGAAATTCCTCCTCCTGGGTCTCTCAGATGATCCAGAACTGCAGCCTCTGCTCTTTGGGCTCTTCCTGTCTATGTACCTGGTCACTGTGCTGGGGAACCTGCTCATCATCCTGGCCGTCAGCTCAGACCCCCACCTCCACACGCCCATGTACTTCTTCCTCTCCAATCTGTCCTTGGCTGACATCGGTTTCACTTCCACCACCATCCCTAAGATGATTTGGGACATCCAAACTCACAGCAGAATCATCTCCTATGCTGACTGCCTGACTCAGTTGTCTTTTTTTATTCTTTTTGGATGCTGGGACAGTGTACTCCTGACTGTGATGGCCTATGACCGCTTTGTGGCCATCTGTCACCCCCTGCACTACCCTGTCATCATGAACCCTCGCCTCTGTAGCCTGCTGGTTCTGATGTCTTTTTTGATCAGCCTTTTGGACTTTCAGTTGCACTGCTTGATGATATCACAACTTTCCTTTTGCACAAATGTGGAAATTCCTCATTTCTTCTGTGACCCTTCTCAACTCCTCAAACTTGCATGTAATGATATCTCCACCAATAATATGTCAATCGATTTTATTGGTGCCATCTTTGGAGGTGTTCCAGTCCCAGGGATCCTTTTTTCTTACTATAAAATAATTTCCTCCATTCTGAGAGTCCCATCATCAGGTGGGAAGTATAAAGCCTTCTCCACCTGTAGCTCTCACCTGTCAGTTGTTTGCTTATTTTATGGGACAGGCCTTGGGGTGTACCTCAGTTCAGCTGTTTCACACTCTCCCAGGAAGGATGCAGTGGTCTCAGTGATATACACAGTGATCACTCCCATGCTGAATCCCTTTATCTATAGCTTGAGGAACAGGGACATTAAGAGGGCCATGCAGAGGCTCCTTAAGAGAACAGCCTAATCTGAATACTTAGGCTTTTTTTTTTTTTTTTTTTGCCTATGGAGTAGAAATGACTGAAAAATCAAATATTTCGAACAGGCAAACATGCTTCTTTAGTCACATGAATTTTCACAGCTCATGGTTTTCATTCCTGTTGGTCTATCATATCTGAAAATTGCTTATTTTGGCACATCTTTGATGGGTTGAGGGAATATTCTGGGATCCTAATATGTGAAAATCATTGCACAATCCAATCCTATTACAACTATGGAATATTCTGTATTTGTCACCTATGACCCAGGCATCCTGTAGAAATTCATAACTCTCTTTTGTGTATGTGTGTGTGTATAGGTACATAGATCAATAGGTGATAGATAGTTTTCCACAAAAATTTGCTTCAATCAAATGTATTAATACAGGTTGTATGAGAGAATGTGTTTCACTGGTCCTCAATCTAGGCCTCCTATTGGAAGCATCTGATGAGGTTTAAAAATCCTCATGCCTTGGGCTGGCCAAGTGGCGCGGTGGTTGGGAGCTGGCTTGGGATGCCAGTGGCCCTGGTTCGGGTCCCACATATGAGAGCCAGTGACACTGCCCTCAAAAAAAATCCTCATGCCTGAGCCCATTCACCATAGATTAAGATTTAATTGGACTGGAGAGTGCAAGGAGAACAAACAGTTTTAACAGCACCCCAAGTGAGCCTTATGTTCAACCAAGACGGAAACTATTGAATTTTGTCAGACCTTTTATTCAAAGATGACTGGTATGTCTTGGATTCTTTCTTTATTGTTCATGATCAGATCCTAAAAATCTTGAAGTGATCATGGCTCATAAAGGAGAAGAAATGGAAGAGTTTGCCTTAGTAATTGCCAGTGTGATTTTTTCTCATATTCCTGGTAATATTTTTTCATATATCTTCTCCCTCCACACTCTACAGCTGTCCCTCTGTGCTGAATACGAAGCCATTGTTTTTTCTGCTCCAAACTTACCCTTCTATACTGTAAGTTGTGATGCTGCGGTGGGGGCTGGGAATCTTTAAATGATGCTCTGATTTTCTATCTGGTTTCTCTTTAGATTTTTCCAGTAATGGTCAGTCGAGGGCACACATACCAACCTTTCCCCTTCCTTATCCCTTAGTCTATGATGTTGTTGCTACATCCTCCAGTTATGACACTGTGTTACCACATTTTTTCTTTTATGCCTTTTACCTTTCAAAAATTATTTGGGCCGGCCGAGTGGCACAGTGGTTAAGCGCTGGCCTTGGAAGCCAGCAGCCCCGGTTTGGTCCCACATATGAGGGCCAGTGACACTGCCCTCAAAAAAGAATTATTTAACCATACTTATATTAAATTATCTTTATTAAAATAACTAGTGTGTTTTCCCCTTTTTTTTTTTTATTGAATCCTGACTGACAATTCATAATATGGGGAATAAAGCAATGTTGTGAGATGCAATTGGAAGAATGCAAAGTTAGCTCAGGATAAAAAGGTGATTTTGTCACCAGAGACTCACGGGGATGTCCAAGAGAGGACTCAACCAGAGCAGTGGTGACTGGGTTCCTATCTCCATGCAAGAAAGGATTCTAGAGTGAGGCAGATGCAAGAAAGTAAAAATGATTTTTTTTAATGAAAGTACAGTTGAGAGGAAAGTGTGGGCGAACTCAGAGAATCGGGCTGAAGAGGTCATGATCAGGTGTTTTTATCTCTCCCAGGGTGGGAATAGGTGATGCCCCATTGACATGGTTCATTCATTTCCTCCCCCTGGGCAGGACTCTCCTTATCCAGCATTTTCTTCCTTATTTTGTTCCTCCAGAACTTTCGTGGTGTCAGATGCAGGATGGAAGTCATAGTAACCACAATTAGCTAAAGGTCTGGGCCCTTTCATAGGAATCGGCCAGGCTGGAAGAAGCTGGTTCTTGTTTTTATCCAGCTGCAAGTGCTGGATATATTCACTTGTTATTTGTATAATCAGTGAGGCACCTCACTTGTACTCTGAAGAGGGTTGTCAATTTCCTAGGCTATTTATCCTGTCTTAATTATAATGATATATCTTGGTCAAGGTTATACAATTGAGGTTTAAAGTAGTGGTATGATATTTCCAGTGGCTGTATGATCCTAATTGTGCCTGTAGATAGTTAAGCCACCCAAACATTATGAATAAGTTTAATTCTATCTTCATTCTCATTACTCAGGAATAGCAAAGGACCATATCCTCAGCAAAGGGGGAATCTTTCCTTTCACTTAACTGCCTCCCTAGGATTCCACTTTTAACCATTCTTCCTTCTCTTCCACATGGTCAATCTGTCTTTGAACTTCTGTTTTCTGCTACATACACAGCTACCTATGTACATATCAATCTTTCCTTTAGAGTTAATATACATAGTTTCCAAGGTAGCAGACTGGGCTTTCTGAAGAGCTGTCCAATAACTGGTTTAATTTACTCTGCCTTTTACCACTAAGCTAAATCACCTACCAACTTCACTAACAATGAACCTAGTATCTCATTGGCTCAGTTTAATATTATATTTTTTCATCCAGCCCAAGCATTGTAAAAGGTCTCAACACTCACACATCCTTGTCAAATTCTTCTTTATACTCCAGCCATTCGGTCATTTTTGGCCCCCTAAAATTTTCGTCTGCCATTTATGCACATACACATAATTAGCATACTTTATCCCATATCCAATTTAACTGTGTAAATACTGAAGTTTTCTTCATATCATTTAATGATTTCTCTGAGTTCCTCATTCAGAGAAATATGAGCCAGGAAGACTACAAAGATTAGATACAGAGGTTCTCACAAATCATGATTCCCATACATCATACTTTATCTCACTATGTAACCCAAAATCACATTTGAAAGAGTTCAAGTGTTAAAATACAAAGATTATAAAGAAAATATATTTGGAGGGAGATAAACCCTTACTAGTTGAGCAGAATACAGAAGCCTCTAGAGACACTTGTTGAATTTGTCCTGAAATAGCTGTGGCTTCTCCTGGCAAAGAGGAAAGGACTCTGTTGGTATAAGAGAAACCATGGAGACTTCTTTTCATGACATGTTCAGGAGCAGCACAGTGGGGTCTGCAGAAATATCTAAAACAGGGCAAGTTCTTCCATTGCCAGTTCTTCTCTAGTAAAGTATTCGTTTGTTTTTGAGGAGATGGTGATGTGAAGGGTTGGGGACTATGCTGGAAAGCAGAGAGACATCTCTAGTGTTTTGTTTTCCTTAGAGCCAAGCTCCTGATGATGGACAGATTCTAAGATGCTCCCAATATCTCCTGCCTTCTTTATACATGCTCTTGTATATACCCATCTCTATGTTTGCTGCACCTTGTGACTGTATGCAAAGAATAAAATATCAAAAAATATTGAGGCTGTGAGCCATCATGAGCGGCCATCTAATGGCTGGCAACCGACTACCTCAGCTGGGAAGAGCACAGTGATAATACCAACATGGGCCAGTGAAGCGACTTCCTCCACAACTAGACTGAAGAACAAAGGACAGCAACTTGTCTGTTCCCCTTCCCTGATTCCCAATAAAATCGTTAAAAAACAATATTGAGACATCACTCCAACATTAATGTGTAAATAGACTCAGGTTTTCAACTACCAGTCCTCTTCTACTCTCTTCCAAGCTCACTCTGATGGAAAATAGCTGCCATGTTGTTAGCTGTCCAGTGGAAAAGCTCACATGGCAAGAAACTGAGGGACGCCTGTGGTCAACTGCCCATGGGGAACTGAATCCTGCCAAAGCCATGTCAATGAGTGAGTGAGCTTGAAATTGGGTCTTCTTCTAGTCTGTCTTGAATCAAGACTGCAACCCTACATTTAGAATACAAACATCTGTGAAGCCACCTATAGGATTTAAGAAAATTATCAATTTGGGGCCGGCTGAGTGGCACGGTGGTTAAGCACTGGCTTCACAAGCCAGCGGTCCTGGTTCGGGTCCCATATATGAGGGCCAGTGACACTGCCCTCAAAAAAAAATTGTCAATGTGATATGTCAAAATAGATGTTTGTCTAATGTAACAACATACATAAATTGTACAGAAAAATTAGAACTTTGGCTGTCATTTAAAATAGCAAAAAACAGGGCCGACTGAATGGCTCAGTTGGTTAAGAGCTCACTCAAGAGTGCGAGCTGAGCTCTGAGCAACGGCGTTTTGATGCCAGCCAGAGCTGAGTTGCCGTTGAGCTGCCTGGCTCAGCTAAAGAAAAAATAAATAAATAAAATAGCAAAAAACAAACAGTGCACCATATTCTCCTGAAACTAATATAACATAATATTGAATGTCAGCTATAATTTTATATTACATATATATTTACAAGATATAAAGTCAGCATAGGGAATATAGTCAATGATACTGTACTAACTATGTATGTCAGAAGGGTAGTAGACTTAGTGGGGATATCACTTTGTGAGGGTTGTAAATGCCTAATCATTATATTGTTTTGTATACCTGAAACTAATAAAAAAAAGTTTAAACTAGCAAAAAACGTACATCTCTAATAACACATAATATCGAAAACCACGAACAAGACTATTAACAAAAACAGAAGTTTTCCTTGGAGACATAAATCTTAAATCAGAAAATAGAAGTCATATCATATTCTTGGTATAGAAAACATAATTACCCCTACATAGAATTATTAATTCAATGAATTTGCAGACATGCAAGTCACACATTGCTTTTTTTCATTTTTAAATGATTTTTTTTAAAAAGATGTTAGTGGGGAATTGGAAGAGGGGAACAGTGTTGGGGAATTGGGGGAGGGGACTTGTTCTTCAGCCTTCATTGTGGAGGGCCCCAGTCATCATCTGGCTTCTCATCAGCAGCTCCTGGCCTTTAAGCTCAAGGTGCTGTGTTCAATCTTATTTGCGGGTGGGCATAGCCACCATCCCATGCGGGAGCCGCACGCCCTATCCACTGAGCCATCTGGGCGGCAGTTCAGTCTTAGTTGCAGGTGAGCGTAACCCACCATTGAACAGGCAATCTTGTTGTTACACTAGCTGAGCCATCCTGCCACCTGTTGGCAGCTCAGCAACAGCTCCGCTAGGGCACAGCATTTGCTGGCCCATATGGGAATTGAACCGGTGGCCCTGTTGCTCAGAGCAAGCGCTCTAAGCCAAATCTTAACCAACCGAGCCACTTGGCCGCCCCTTTAAATGATTTTTACTAAAAACATAGCTAACATACAATGTTATATTAGTTTCAAGTGTACACATAGTTATTCAATATTTATATGCCTAAAGAAGTGATCACCATGATAAGTACAGCAACCATATGACACCGTATCACACTGTCACAATATTTTTGACTATATTCCCTATGCTGTATAATACACCCCCATGAGTTATTTGTTTCATACCTTGAAATTTAAACCTCTTATTACCCTTCACCTCTCCCCCCTTTTAATTTTACAATTACAATTGACATCCAATATTATTTTATATTAATTTCAGGTGTACAGCATAGTGGTTAGATATTTATATAATTTAAGAAGTGCTCCCCGACTAGTCTTGTACCCACCTAGCACTATAAAGTTATTACCATATTATTGACTATATTCCCTATGCTTTACTTTATATCATGTTTGTATATACCAATTCATACTTCTTAATCCCTTTACCTTTTTCACCCTGCCCCTAACTCCTTCCCATCAATCACACTGATAAATCTAGTATGCATCTGACACCATACATAGTTAATACAATATTGTTGACTATATTCTTTATCCTAGACCCTACATCCCCATGACTACTTTGTAACAACCAATTTCTACTTCTTAATCCCCTCCTCTTTTTCACCCACCTCCCATCTGGCAACTATGAAAATGTTCTCTATATCGGGCCAGCCGAGGGGCTCAGTTGGTTAAGAGCTCACTCAAGAATGTGAGCTGAGCTCTGAGCAACAGCAGTTCGATGCCTAGTCCGAGTTGAGCTGCCAACAGGTGGCAGGATGGCTCAGCAAAAAAAAAAAAATGTTCTCCATATCTATGAGTTTGTTTCTGTTTTGTTTGTTTGTTTGTTTTGTTCTTTAAATTACACATATAAGTGAAATCACACTGTATCAGCTTCCTCTGTCTGTCTGGCATTCCCCACTCAGCACAATTCCCTCCAGATCCATCCATGCTGCCACAGGTGGCAAAAACTCATTCTCTTCCATGGCTAAGCAATATTTCATTGTATGTATGTACCACCTCCTCTTTATCCATTCATCCATCAATTAACACCCAGGCTGCCTCCACATCTTAGCAATTGTAAACAATGCTGCAATGAACATATGGATGTAAACATCCCCTCAAAGCAACATTTTGGGTTTCTTTGGATAAATATCCAGAAGTGGGATTATTGAGTCCTTCTTTGTCTTTTGTTATAGCCTTTGTTTTAGCCCATTTTGCCTGGTATAAGTATTGCTACTCCAGCATTTTTTTTTGTTTCCATTTTCATAAATATCTCTTTCCATCCCTTTAATTTCAGCCTGTGTGTATCTTTCAATCTGAAGTGAGTCTCTTATAGGAAATATATATATATATATATATATATATATATATATATATATATATATATATATGGGTTTTACTTTCCTATCCATTCAGTGACCCTATGTCTTTTGATTGAGGCATCTAATCCATTTACATTTAAAATAATGGTTGACTGTAATTGAATATATAGATAGTCACGGGATGTGGATTATATGGTGGAAGGGAGTCAAAGGAGATAGTATGATATGGGGGGGAGGAGTGGGAGGGGAGAATTGGGGGAGGGGGGTTGTCACTTTGAGGGGTTAAAAAGTATAACTATTGCACTTTGTTGTACACCTGAAGCTAATTAAAAATATATAAACAATAAAAATAAAAAAACAAGGAAAAAAATTAATGGTTGATAGATGTATAGTTATCACTATTTTATGATTCATATTTTTTATCTTCTTAAAGAAGTCCTACTACATTTCTTGTAATACTAGTTTGTTGGTGATGAACTCCTTTAGCTTTTTCTTGTCTGGGAAGCTCTTTATCTGTCCTTCAATTTTAAATAATGGATTTGCTCGGTAGAGTAATCTTGGCTGGAGGTGCTTGCTTTTCATCACTTTGAATATGTCTATCCAGATCCTCTGATCTGTAAAGTTTCTGTTGAGAAATTAGCTGATACTTTTATGGGAGCTCCCTTGTAGGTAACTAACTGTTTTTCTCTTGCTGCTTTTAAGATTCTTTCTTTATCTTTAACCACTGTCATTTTAATCATGATGTGTCTTGGTGTGGGCCTCTTTGGATTCATCTTGTTTGGCATTCTCTGCACTTCCTGGGCTTGAGTATCCATTTCCTTTGCCAGGTAAGGGAAGTTTTCCATTATTATTTCTTCAAATAGATCATCAATCTCTTGCATTCTCTCTTCTCTGGTACCCCTATAATGCAAATGTTGGTATGTTTGTTGTTGTTCCAGAGGCCCTTCAAACTATCCTCATTTTTTGGATTCTTTTTTTTCTTTCTGCTGTTCAGATTGGGTGTTTTCTGCTACCTGAATTGTTAATGTGACCTTCTGATTCATCTAATATACCGTTGATTCCCTCTAATGTATTCTTTATTTCAGTTATTGTATTCTTTATTTCTAACTGATTGTTTTTCATATTTTCTATCTCCATTTTTATGTTTTCTATTTCTTTGTTGAAGTCTCCCTGATCACTGAGCATCCTTATAACCAATGTTTTGAGCTCTGTGTCTGGTAGACTGCTTGTCTCCATTTTGTTTTGTTCTTTTCCTGGAGCTTTGTTCTATTTTTTCATCTGGGACATGTTTTTTTGTCTACCCATTTTGGTTGCCCCCATATGTTTGTTTCTATGTACTAGGTAGAGCTGCTGTGTCTCCCAGTCTTAGTAGAGTGACCTTATGTTGTAGGTGTCCTGTGGGATCCAGTGGTACAATCTTTCTTGTCACCTGAGCTGGATGCTCCAGGCATATTTTTTGTGTGAGTTGTGTATGCCCTTCTATTGTTGCTGACTTTTGGTTTTATTTTTCACATCAATGAGATGGATTGATTGGTTGTGAAGACTGGCTGTGATTATAGTGGAGGAGCTGTTGTGCAGGGGCTGACCCTACAGAGCAGGAATAACTTTATCAGGTTCAGCTGCAGCATGTGCTCGGCCTGTAGCCACTCAGTGTGAGCCCAAAAATGATTAGATGGTTTCTGCTTGTGCTGGGCTTGGACATGCCTGGGAGAGGCTAGACTGCAAACTGAGGCCAGCTGCCACTAGTGCCAGGTTTGGGGCTGCTTAGAAACAGTTACAGGGCATGCCAAGTTCAAATGCTGCTTGTTTGGGGTTTGTGAACATTTGAGAAGTTTTAGGAAAGTCCAGAACATGAGCCAAGACAGGCCATTTGTATGGAAAAGTCACTGGAAGCAGCTTGGGTGGGCCAACAAATTGGGTGGGCTGGAGTCTCAAGGAATTGCCAGGGTGGACAAACAGTGTTAACCAGATTGATGGAGGCTCAGATATGGCAGCTTCCTGCATCTGTATGTTAGGTTGGGGGAAGGCTTATATAAAAAAAAAACAACCCAATGGCTTCTGCCAGCACTTATACCTGGGAGAAAGCTGCTACTCCAGTCCTTGCCTTGAAACTAGACAATTCAGTTTCTCCTGGGATGTGGATTATACGGTGGAAGGGAGTCAAAGGAATTGTAATAGATAGTATAATATGGGGAGGAGAGTGGGAGGGGGAGAATTGGGGGAGAGGGATTGTCACTTTGAGGGGTAAAATGTATAACTATTGCACTTTGTTGTACACCTTAAGCTAATTAAAAATATATATAAATAAATAAATTTTTAAAAAATCTTAAAAAAAAAGAAGCAGGATTGTTTTTTAGCAAACTACTGCTACCACTGTCATCTCATAAACATAGATGAATGTTTCCATTACTGAACATTGAGTGTTCTCCCAAGAACTTTTAGAAAAGCCATCTTGATATCCCCATTCCACAGGCTGTAGATTAAGGCGTAACCACAGTGTACTGAGGCAATCATGCCCCACCAGGAAGATGCATCAGAGCTGAGATACACACCAAGGCCTGTCACATAGAATAAAGAAACCATGGCCAGGTGAAATGCACAGGTAGAAAATGCTTTATGTTTCCCATCAGTTGATGGGATTCTCAGGACTGAGGAGACAATTCGGATATAGGAGAAAATAATCCCTGAGAAAGGAACAATGTCAAGAAGGCCAGTCACCATATATACCAGGATACAATTGACAAGTGTATCTGAGCAGGCAAGTGTGAGGGCCTGAGCAAGTTCACAGTAAAAGTGTGAAATTACCCATTTGGTACAGAAGGACAGCTGCAACATCAACAGACTCTGGATCAGGGAGTATGTCAAGCTGATGAACCAGGACATGAGAACAAGCAGGATCCAGAGATGAAGGTTCATGATGACCATGTAGTGCAAGGGATGACAGATAGCCACAAACCGGTCATAGGCCATCACAGCTAGGAGACAAGTATCCATGCCTCCAAAAAACATGAAAAAATACATCTGGGTGATGCAGCCTGCATAGGAGATGGATTTTCTCTGTGACTGGATGTTCACCAGCATCTTCGGGATGGTGGTGGAGGTGAAACAGAGGTCAGCAAACAACAGGTTGGAGAGTAAGAAGAACATGGGAGTGTAGAGGTGGGGGTCAGAGCTGATGACCAAAATGATGAGCAGGTTCCCGAGCATGGTGACCACAAACATAGACAGACATAGCCCAAATAGGATGGGCTGATGCTGAGTCTTGGGAAAATCCCAGGAGTAAAAGATCTGAAATACTTGTTTCATTTCCTGGTTCCATGTCATTGACACATCAGCTAGATGACTGAGGAAGGAAAACAACATGAAATAGACACTGGACAGGCTCTAGGTTATCTCAACTTTTTCAATTTCTTGAAGTAAATGACTGTGTATAAAACCTTAACATTACAAAATTTCTGATTTCTCTTTTCTGTTATTTGTTACATGTAACATTTCATAATGTTGATCAATATCTGTCTGTTGTCCTCTGGACAGTCATCCATTTTTTATCTCTGGCTTAGAATTATTCATCTTAACAGTTAAGAACAACTTTGGACTTTGGAGATAAAATGGTTCATCCTTGTTCTAATACAAATGTGGAACATACAATTCAGTGAAGCTCAGTAATTTGATCTGGATTATCTGCCTTGTCTGGGTCTAGGAAGAGGGTCAGATAACCATGTCAAACAGGTGAGAAACTTTGAGAGAGTGTCTCAAATATATGACAGAGCCGGCTCAGTGGCTCAGTTGGTTAAGAGCTCACTCAAGAATGCGAACTCTGAGCAACAGGGTTGCCGGTTCAATTCCCAGCCTGAGCTGAGCTGCCGCTGAGCTGCCAACAGGTGGCAGGATGGGTCAGCTTAAAAATATATATATATATATATATATATAAAGAGAAGAATGTAGGTTTACTTCTCAAGGAAAGAAATAAAGAAAGGAAAAAATGTTTTCACCAAATAACAAACAACCACATTCACAAATACTTACTGCTTAATGTACCAGGACTGGCAACATCTTATAGGAACAGAGTCAGATAGTCCCTGGTCATTTTTCACTTGAAAAAATACCCTTCACTTGTGAAGTTAAGGGATTGGTTAAAATGTCAAAAAAAAAAAAAGTGGATATCGAGGCTTAAACTATAAGTAAGCTAAGATACTATACAAAGGTCACAAACAGAATTTAGAGTCATATCCTCTATGCTGTTCATTAAACAGCAGGGAAAGAATAAAACTACACCAGGATCTTTACATATGAGGCTGAAAGGGTGAGAGTCAGAGGTGGCACTCACATTTAGTGATAAAAATGAACTGGAACTTTAAGCAAGCATAATCAGTTGGGAGGGCCTATAGGGGCTCTAAGGCTTATTGACATTCTTGTGTTCGATGTAATCTTGAGAACGCTACATGCAAAAATCCTACAGGAAGAACTCTTTGTTTATAATAAAGCTCTCTGACTTAACTTCCCCTTCCATTAACTTCCTTTTTCCCTTCTATAAATATCCCTCCATCTTGGAATGCAGGCCAGAGTGTGCACGTGGCTTGTCACATCTGCATGTGCGGGGTTGCAATCCTTTCTTTTTCTCAAATAAATCCTTTTTGGTGGTGAAACACCTACTTGATATTATTTTCAGTCAACATTAGAAAGGGGCTGGGAACATGGGGACACTCATCCACAGCCCACCTACCATCTGACTCTCTTCACTCCAGGTCCTGAGGGTCCTGTAACCAGGCCCAGAGGAATAGGTCCTATATCCAGAAACAAGGAATAAGCAAAAGACCACAAAATGATCTTCAGTGTTCTGTTTTTTCTTGTTATAAGTATTTTTGTACACTTACAATTCCATAATGCCCCTGAGTACAAAGGAAAAAGGCCACAATTGGCTGTCATCACTATCAGTCTTCTTAAGTATGAAAACCAAAGTGGGAGGGTGGATGGGGGTGGGCAAAATGGGTGAAAAGAATAAAAAGGTACAAACTTTCAGCTATAAAGTGAATAAGTCATGGGAATGTGTCATGCAACATGGTGATTGTAGTTAATACTGTATTGCATACTGGGAGCGCAAAAAAACTGTATACAAGTGGACACTTTGGTCAATATTGCTCAAGCAGTAATTCACCATAATCAGAAGTGTCTGGACACTGAGCGTAACCACTTTGAGCCCCTCTTGTAATTGCAGAAGTCAAATGTGACTTGTATTCATCTTTTGTTATCAGTATATATTGAGTAATGCAATTTTAATACACTTTTTCTTTCTTAAAATGTGTA
Source organism: Aselliscus stoliczkanus (assembly GCA_033961575.1). NCBI lineage: Eukaryota > Metazoa > Chordata > Mammalia > Chiroptera > Hipposideridae > Aselliscus > Aselliscus stoliczkanus. The sequence continues at coordinate 7,734,993 of CM066735.1, read as the reverse complement.
TACATTTTTTTTTGGCACCCTCTGTATTTGACAGTTGTTGCTAAAAGAGTAGATCTTACAATCAAAGTGTCCTTTGATAGATGATTGGATAAAGAAGATGTGGTATATATACACAATGGAATATTATTCTGCCATAAGAAAAGATGAAATAATGCCATTTGCGACAGCATGGATAGATCTTGAGATTATTATGCTAGGCAAAATAAGTCAGACAGAAAAAGTTGAGAACCATATGATTTCACTAATATGTGGTATATAAAACTGAAAACAACAAAGGTACAGGCGAAACAAATGAAGAAACAAATCTCATAGACACAGGCAGTAGTTTAGTGGTTACCTAAGGGTAAGGGTTTGGGGGGTGGTAGTGAGGGTAAAAGGGATCAAATATATGGTGATGGAAGGAGAACTGACTCTGGATGGTGAACACACAGTGTGTTATATAGATGATGTATTACAGTATTGTACACCTGAAACCTATGTAACTTTACTAACAATTGTCACCCCTATAAACTTTAATTAATTTTCAAAAGTTGTCATCAGAAGAAAAAAAAACCTAATTATGTATGGTCAAAGACGTTAATTAGAGCCAGCTGAGTGGCTCCATTGGTTAAGAGTTGGCTTAGAGTGTGTGCTCTGAGCAACAGGGTCCCGGTTTGATTCCCACATGGGCCAGTGAATGCTGTGCCCTAGCTGGGCTGTCAATGAGCTGCCAACAGGTGGCAGGATGGCTCAGCTGGTGTAACAACAAAATCGCCTGTTCAATGGTGGGCTACGCCTGCCCACAACTAAGACTAAACTTGGTACCTTGAGCTGAGCTGCCACCCGGATGGCCCAAAGGATAGAGCGTGTTCTTAACAAGGCTGCTGGTTCGACTCCTGTATGGGATGGTGGCTATGCCCACCTGGAACTAATATTGAACACAGCACCTTGAGCTTAGAGGCCAGGAGCTGCTGACGGGAAGCCAGATGGCAACTGGCGCCCTCCATAATGAAGATTGAAGAACAATGACTTGGCTGTTCCCCTCCCCCATTTCCCCAAAACTGTTCCCTTCCCCAAATACCCCAATTAAAAAAAAAAAGAAAAGATGTTAACTAGACTTATTGTGATGGTCATTTTGCCATATATACAAATATCAAATTGTTATGTTGTACAGTTGAAACTAATATAATGTTATAAGTCAATTATATATCAGTTAAAAACCCCAAAGCAAATAGTGTCTCTAGAATGATAAAAAAAAGGCCGTATCATGTATAAATTGTTTAGCTATGGATGGCCATCTTTGTTCTGACCCTTTGGGGGAGGGGCAGCTTGCAATCACTTCTGGTGGCTTCTGATCATTTGAGAAGTGCTCTAAGCCAATTGTCATGACACATCTCTAAAGTATAATAGCTTGTTAAATATTCTCTTGACTTCTAATAAGTGTGACTTGCTGTCTTGCATTTGATTTTTTTTATTGAGATGAATGGGAGAGAACGTGTGGGAGATGCCTGAGATTTTGGATATTCCCAGAGTGTGCTGTATGTGTTAATGGCATCATCTGCATTGGAAAAGAGGAAAACAATTTTACTTCTTACTAATCTATTGCAGGGGATTCCTGCCTGATCTTCACTTTCTTCTTGGATTTCTCCACATAGCCATTTGACTGGTATTTCCAACATGAAAATCTGATCATATCACTCCTCTGCCTACAATCTTTAGAATGTCTTCCTGCCACCTTCTGAAAACATCCAAATTCATTGGTGTGTCATGGCTCCACTCTAACCTTCCAGCCTTATTTCTCACAACTTCTCAACTTCTAAATTCTGATCATTCTGAAAAGCTTCTCTTTGACTATTGGGTCCTACTCTCTTATGTCTCTGCAGTTTTTTGGGACCTCCTCCTTCTGCCTAAACCTCTCTCTACCGTCTTCTCTTAATTCTTACCTGTCATTATATACTTAGCACAACTCTCACTGGCTTAGGTGAATCTCAAATGCCTCAGTTCTCAATGCTAGCTTAGTTCTTACCACACAAAGGACTCTCCATATTGATTTGGTGGCAGAATTAATAAGTGGATGAGCATACAAACCAGTATTTTTCCATTGCTGCAGCTCATCATGTAGTTCCTGAGTGTCTATTACTCGAAAACCTTCAGCAACTCTTACCCTTAAGGAAGTTACTATATAGAGAGAGGACAAAGGAAATAAGATGTTGATGGAAGAAAGATAGAAAGGGAGATAGCAAAGGAATATAAAGTTTCTGTTCATTGAATAACCAGTCTTCCTCTCAATCTTGGGCAATGCTCATTACCAATGTTCATCCCTCCCATGTCCCAACACTTTAGCCTGTTTTGTCTTGCTCTTGCATCTATCTATTCTCTCATCTGGGATCTTTATCCATAGATGCATCAACAACTGCTTTCTTCAGCCTTTGTCTGAAATACCTACATACACATCCCTGGCTTTCTGTCCTAGTTATCCAGAGGCACAAACAGAAGGCAACTGAAAGACTGAACAGGAAAAGCACAAGTGTACAAACAATGTCACAGAATTAATTGCCAGGTTTTTATTTCTGGGGTTATAAAAGCATTATATTCCAATTCCCTTCCTAGAAGTCCCTCAACATTCGTATTCTCAGTTTTTTTACTTGCATGTGAAACTGCTTAATACTCATCAACCCTGATTGAGGAGACACAATTTCTTTTGTGCTCTCTCCTCAAACAATTGAAGACCCACTTTCTAGAGAGAGCAATAGAAGGAAAGTGAATAAAGTCATCTATTCTTTTACTTCTGGCTACAAGACCTACAGGACCTGGAAAGGAGAGACCCAGAATAGAGGCAGACACTGGAAAAATGGCCCCTCTCTCCATCTTCCCAGGGTTATTCTAAGCATGGCCTCATATCTGACCCTCATCTTTTGGGGCTCATATGTAAACATCCTGGTGTTATTTCTTTCTGCTTATGGGTACAGCAGGTCTTCATATAACATTGGTTCATTCGATATTGTTTTGTTTTAACGTTGATGAGCTGCTGTAGGAACTTAACTCTTGTTTGTCTCAATTAGATTAGCCTGTGGTAAAATTGGCTTTGTTTTTTGTTGTTCACAGTTCCATGAACCTATCAAAGATGTTAAGTGAGGACCCTGGAGGATAGTATTTAAAATTCTTTCTATGAATTTTGCCAATTTGAGGAATAAAGGAAGGGTCAGCTTTTGAAGTTGGAATATGTTCTCAGATGCATATTGCTGCCTCTGAGAAAGATGTACAGTCCATGCAAATCTTCCAGTTTTAGAAAGTAAATGTGTTTGATGAAGGTAAGGAGGTGATTTTTTTAGAAAGAGAGATTGTCTTAGTACTACAATAGTCAAATATTGCTTCCTCAAGCCAAACAAAAAGATTGAGACAATGAAAAATATTCAGTGAGGGCCGGCCTAGTGGCGTGGTGGTTAAGTGCTGGCTTGGGAAGCCAGCGGCCCCGGTTCGGGTCCCACATATGAGGGCCAGTGACACTGCCCTCAAAAAGAAAAAAAGAATTAAATGAAAAAAATAATAGACATGAAGGAGAGAAACTAATGGAATCAATCTTGTTCTGATGATCAAATCAGGAGGTCAGGCTGATGCAGGGGGTGTTTTTAAATTCTTGGAAATCAAATCCACTGCAATGATTTTTTTCCCATAAAGTCCCACCTAAAGTTGCAGAGGCAGCTGAATTATGATTCAAATGGATCATGAAATGAGTAATAGCACTGATCTTAAGGAAAAGTTTCCCACACATTACAAACGTTAGTACCAGAGGTTAGAAATTAAAAGTGGAAGATACAGCTATTTGTCCTTTACACTTTCCTATTGACCCATGCACCAAATAAATATGTCCTGTTCGGTTTCTAGTATCTAATGTTAGTGGGTAATTTTGCTGAGCCATGAGGGAAGTAGAGACTTGAACTTGGCCATTTGTCAGTCACTGAGAAACTAATTAAAAAATATTAAAAGAAAAAGAAAAACTCCTGGAAGCCACTCTGCGAAAAGGGCTTATTTGGGATAGGCTAAGTGTTAGCTGTTGTTTATGAGCTTTGTCTTCAGGCAGCCCACCTTCCAGAGATTGATGCACAAACCTGTCATTGTAATACAGTGAATTAAATACTAAGATAAAGAGAGTCTGTAGAGTGGAGTACTGGGAGCAGCTCCCAATCCATCGTGGGGTGGTGGAGTCAGGGAAGCATTCCTGGAGGAAGAGATCCTTGGGCAAGGAATCATATAGGTGAATGATGAAGTAGGGGCTTTTCTGGCAGAGAAGAGAGCAAGGGGGAAGGCCCATAAGCATGAAGCAGCATGGGACAGAGTGCTTTTAGCAATTTGCTGAAGTACAAAGTAAGAGATGGCAACAGTGAAGGAATTGGAGAGGTGATCACGTTCTGGGAACTTTGAAAAGGATAATGGATAAAGAATGGGGGCTATGGGGAAATTTCAAGCAAAGGATTGACATGATTTGTATCACAATTTTCCCTGGTGCCTGGAGTAAAAGATGGACTTACAGCAGAAAAACTAAGGGAAAAAGGAATGGGCTGGGGAATTCTCAGATCATTAGAGTTGAAGGACAAAACTACTTGTTTTAGGGAAGAGGAACAAAGTCCAGAATAGGTGAAGAACTAATCTTGATCTTGCTAATGATTCCATGTCCCTGCTTAAGGATGAGACCTGACACAAAGTGGAATCAAGGGGAACTATGGGAAAGGGACATGTAATGTTTAGTATTTCTCAGAACATTCTCAGAGCAAAAGAGTACGATGTCAATAAAAGACTAGTTGGACTTTCCTATATCCTGTACTTTCCTCTCTCACCCAGTCTTTATACACTGTGGGCCTAGATACTGGGGAACTCAGGATCTTGCCTCTCGAAGGTCTCTAATAAGAACCATGGAGAAAGATGTAGAAGAAGGGGGTGGGACAGATCCTTTTTGAGAAGCAGTAGTTGTTCCCAAGCAAATGAGGGTGGCAAAGGAGAATTCAAATAGATTTGTCTATGTTTGGTGAAGATGGAGGCTCTGGCGTTCTTGGGCCAGGTAACAACAAGAGAAAATAATAAGAGATCAAGACTTCACCATAAAGGACCTAAAACTCTATCATACCCTGGGGACATCCATCTTTACACCTCAGACTGGTAACTGTACCACTGCACAGTGTGGTTCTAGGAAGTGCTATGGTGTCAGAGTGGACTGGGGGTTGGTCTCTTCCTCTCCCTCCTCATAATTTCCATCAACCATCCAATCAAATAACACATAACTGACATAAAACTCACTATGCAATGACAACTTTAGAAAAGAAGTCTAGTCATTCACTTTCCCAAGCAATTAGCCTCTAGAGTTCATTCTCCATAGACAGCATAGGGGTTCCGTGGCCCAGTGCTTAACAATAGTAAATATCGTCTTCAATCAACCAAATATTTTAGTCATTTCCCACAACACTTACTAGGCTTTACAGGCTTGGCATTGTGGGCCCACCACAGGGGCAAACTCCTTTGAATCTTGTTATTTCATGGAGGTGGGTGATAAAGAAAGAAGGTCTGTCCCTCAAAAGAGCAGGGATAAGGAACCAGGCTTGTGATATAGAGCCTGGCTGGTTTCCCCTGGACAAGGCATGAATGTCTTGAGCCTCGTACTTGAGAGCCTTGGTGACTATAAGTTGATGTGTTACAGGTTCTGTGGCTCTGGAGGCAGAATCTCCTCTGAAGCTTGTTAGACAAATTAGTCAATGGATATTCAATTCTCTGAGCAGCCTGAGCCCTCAAGGGCAGAAATCACAATGGAAGGGGCCTCTGACCTGCCAATTCCTTTTCCTTGTGAAACTAACAGTGGGGCCAGCTGTGATTCCTCTCTCCTGGATCCCTTTCCTCTGAGAAGAATCACTCTAGTTGTCCTTGGATCTCCTCTTGGGAACAAGTGTCATCATTTTCTGACTTGCTGTTTCCTCATTGGATAGATGGCTGAATAGAAAGGGTCTCAGGATTCACTAGGGTAATGATTCTCAAATTATTGCTTGCACCAGGATGACCTTGAAGATTTGTTAGAACAGATTTCTGAGTCTCATCCCCCAATTTCTCTCTTAGTAGGTCTGAGTTTGGATCAGATAACTATGATTTTTGGAAGTTCCAAATTTTACTGGTCCCTATGACAATCCACTAGGAACTATTATCCTAGGACAGTGTGTCATAATTTTAGCCTTATCAAAACTATCAACTGAGGATCTTGTTAATATATATCTTCCCAGACTTATTTTATCCTAGATTCACCAGGTCAACAACTTGGGGGAGAGCTGAAGAACCTACTTTTAAAAAACTTACAATGATTTTTACTTTGTTTTATTTTTTCTTATGTTTTCATTATGACTATATCTATATGTATAGCTATATGTCACTTTAATAATTTTTAATCATACAGTTTTGTGGCATTAAGTATATTCAGAACATTGTGCAACCATCACCACTATCCATTTCCAGAGCTTTTTCATCAACCCAAACAGAAGCTCTGTACCTATTAAACAACAACTCCCTATTCCTCTCTTCCCCCAGCCCTTGGAAACCTCTATTCTACTCTCTGTCACTATGAATTTGCTTATTTTAGGTACATCATGTAAGTGGACTCATACAATACTTATCCTTTTGTGTACAACTTATCTCAGTTAGTACATTTATCAGAATTTCATTCCTTTAAATATGTTGAATAATGGAGCATTTAAGATCTTGTTCCCTGGCATAGATCATCAGTTTGATTCAAATAATTGACTCATAAAAATTCAAATATAAACAAAAATAAAAAGGCTAAATAATATTATATTGTATGTTATATTCCCTGTTATTTATTCATTCATGTGTTGACAGACACTTGACTTGTATTCATATTGGCTATTATGATTAATGCTGCTATGAACATTGGTGTGCAAAAATCTATTTGAGTTCCTGCTTTTAATTCTTTTGGATATATACGTAGACATTGAATTGATGGATTCTGAGAATCTAATGTTTTTTAATTTTTTTATTCTTTTATTCTGAAATAAACATTTTCTTTCTTTTTTTAAATTAGCTTCAGGTGTACAACACAATGCAATAGTTATACTTTTTACCCCTCAAAGTGACAACCCTCCTCCCCCAGTTCGCCACCCCACTCCTCCCCCCATATCATACATATCTATTACAATTCCTTTGACTCCCTTCCACAGTATACTCCACATCCCCTGACTATCTATATATTCAATTACAGTTGGCATACAATATTATACAACATCAGTTTCAGGTATACAGTGCAGTGATCAAGCCTCTACTCCATCCATGAAGTGGTCTCCCTAACAAGACATGTGATCATCTGGCACCCCACAAAATATTTACATTATTATATTCCCCAAACTGTCTTTCATATCCCTGTGGCAATATTGTAGTTGCCTATTTATGCTGTCTAATCCCTTCCCCTTCTCTCTCATCCCCAGCCCCCTCCCAACTAGCAATCATCAGTTTTTCCTCTATATCTATGAGACTGTTTCTGTTTACTTTGCTCATTCATTCAGTTTTTCAAATTCCGCATATAAGTGAGAACACATGGTATTTGTCTTTCTCTGACTGACTTATTTCACTTCACATGGTAATCTCTAGGTCCATCCATATCATTGCAAATGGTACGATTTCATTCTTCTTTATAGCGGAGTAATACTGCATTGTATAAATGTACCACAGTTTCTTAATCCAGTCATCTACCGATGGGCATTTTGGTTGTTTCCAAGTCTTGGTTATTGTAAATAGTGCTGCAATAAACATAGGGGTGCATATATTTTTTTGAATTAGCGTCTTGGATTCTTCTGGGTAGATACCCAAGAGTGGAATTGCTGGGTCATACGGCAGTTCCATTTCCAGTTTTTTTAGATACCTCCATACTGATTTCCATAATGGCTGCACCAATTTGCAGTCCCACCAACAGTGCACCAGGGTTCCCTTTTCTCCACACTGTCGCCAGCACTTGTTGTTTGTTGATTTATTGATGATAGCCATTCTGACCAGAGTGAGGTGGTATATGATTGTGGTTTTTATTTGCATTTCTCTGAAGATTAGTGAGGTTGAACATTTTTCCATATGCCTGTTGGCCATCTGTATGTCCTTTTTAGAGAAATGCCTCTTCATATCCTCTGCCTATGCTGAGAATCTACTCTTAAAGGCATGCCAAATGATTAGACATTTGAGGAAACGCTGTCCTAGGATATTGAACAACAAATCCTGGAAAGGCCCAATGACACTTATTCTGCACTTTGATAGTCCTCAAAAGAAAACTGAAGAAGCAAAAAGTCAGGATATCTTATTAGGGGATCTGAAAGATTTTGATAGGTGCTATGCACCTAGATGTTATTAATTATTAATAACATTTTTACTAAATGATTTTGACCAAGTACAGTATAAGGCCCCAATGTTAAATGGTAAACAAAAAACACCAGATGAAAATTCTACCATAAAAGAAAAAAAGGTCACTGACTGATGCCTCAAGAGTGGGGCAGATGTGTTTTCCAAAGAACAATTTGGGTTGAAATAGCAACTCTCCTATTAGATGTCAGGCAGATATATTTTTCTTTATTAAATCACATTAAAATTCTAAAATTGAGCAAAAACTATACTATGGTAAGATTTAAAATGAGAGAAGATACAGTATGATGGGAAAAAGAAAACACAGGCAAATATGACAGGGATCTGAGACACCCAGGCATGTCCAAGTACTTCTACCAGAAGACCAGAGCATGTGTTATCTTCAAATAACAAACCACCAATATAAGTGCAGTTATCTCAGTGTCAGGGAAACAAAGGCATAAGTTTACTAAAATCCCAACTATACCCCATTGTCACATAGCCAAAACAAGGTTCTGGAAATCAGAAGCTTTAGAAAGTATAATTGGTGCCAAGAGGAGGGTAGATTGTACTGTATATGAGACCAAGGAACTGCCTATTTCCTGTCTTTCCCCAAGAGTTTGATCATTTAGGATTGAGCAGGAGAAGAGGGAATTGGATTTCTTGAGTTGTGTAGAATATATCTTTCTCTGATACATGTCCTAGAAAGGTAAGGACCTTCAGTTGGGAGCTGGATAATTGATGCCTGTTGGGGCTAGAATAAAGCCAAGGTTGTCAGTTGATTTCTCAACAGAAATTTTTCAGGCCAGAAGGGATTGGCATGAAATATTCAAAGTGATGAAAACCAAAGATGTACAACCAAGACTACTTTACCCAGCAAGGCTATTATTTCAAATTGAAGGAGAGGTATAAAGATTCCCAGGAAAGAAAAAATGAAGGAGTTCATCAACACCAAATCAGTATTATAAAAAAATGTTAAAGGGATTTCTTTGAGGAGAAGTGGGAAATAAAGAGAATATAAATATGAATAATAAAATGGCAACACTTATTTATGTGTCAATAATCACTTTAAAATTAAATGGATTAAATGCTCCAATGAAAACATATAGGGTAGAGTGAAGTTCTGGTAAGACGGCGGAATAGATGAACACTTTCCAAACTGCCTCCCAGGATCACATCAAAATTACAAATAATTTATACAACATTTAACCTCAGAAGTCCCCTGAACATTAGATGAACAGAACCTCTAAACGAAGGACTAAAGAGGAGGCCACGTCAAGTTTGGAAGGAGGGGCGCAGACAAGAGAGGGCGAGCCCCATGCGTGGGGAGGCTTCTCCAGTTGGGGGACAGACCCTCCGGCCCCACACCGAGCTCACCAGCCCAGAGTTGCTTTGCCAGTAAGAGGAGTTCTATGACAGCGGGCAGTAGAAATTAGTGAGGACTCCCTTTGCTCGGCTCAGTGAGGCTGAGGGCTGCTGGAGAGCCAGTGTGGTTGGCGCACGGGTTTGCTCGCTGGTGAGCACTCACGCTGTTCCTGTTGGAGTAGCTGTGTGAGCCGGGCCAAGGAGCCTGTGGGGAAGGACTGAACAGAGCACATTTGGTAGAGAAGTTAGAGGTTTTGGGACAATTGTTCCACTGGTGTGGAGCCTGCACAGGAGCGGTGTACAGGAGGGCACCATTTTTTCAGGGATGGGCCCTGGCCCTCCCACAGAGGGTCAGATCCCGGATCCCATTGGTATGGTGAATGTGGTGCATGAGTGAGTGCGTGTGTGCATGCACATGCGGCCTTGGATTCCAACGCTCCGCTCTGCTTGTGCTGCGTTGCCAGGGAAACACCTGGCTGATGCCCTCTGGCTCCATCAGGCTGCTCATTGAGACGCAGGAGTGCACAAGCCGCCTTGAATCCCTACCCTCTGCCCTGCTTGTGCTGCGTTGCCAGGGAAACACAGGGCGGGTGCTCTCCAGCTGCATCAGTCTGTTCACTGAGTTTCAGGAGTGTGCAAGTCCCCTTAGGTCCCCGCTCTCCACACTGTTTGTGCAGAGTTGCAAGGCTGGGGATTGGCTGTTGGGCAGCTTAGCCTGATCTGGGGGCAGTTGATTGGAATAGGCTGAGACGGGAGTTTTCCTGAGAGTGTTGGGCAGGGAGCAGTGCACCTACGTGATCCGATCGAGGATTTCCTGGCGAGTTTGTGTGGACTGATTGCTGGTGCAGAGTGCATGCTGCTCTGACTTCGTGGGGGCCACTGACCATATTAAGTGATGCCTCGGGGGCCTGCCCCACCCACCTAGAGCTGTGTTGACAGAGGCACCCTGAGCCCCCGGTGCCTGGCCCACATCTCAACAGGCCACAAAGGGTTTTGGTTTTTTTTGTTTTGTTTTGTTTTGTTTTGTTTGCAGTAGCGGACAACCTGCAACAACCTGTGAAGATTTTTTTTTCTTTGGTAGTGAGCACGGTTCCAGAGCACACAGCAGCTAATTGTGGAAAGCTCACTGCAAGCCTGAGCAAGTGGTCTGCAGATTAAAGAGGACACAGAGCCCCGCCACGTCTTTTTTTTCTCTTTTTTTCTTTTCTTTCTAGGTGATCTATCTAATACATCGAAGCATTCACAGAACGACAGCCAGAATGAAAAAACAAAGAAACATGTCCCAAGTAAAAGATCAGAAGAAAACTCTAGAAATGGAACTAAATGAAATAGAGGTATCCAAACATTCAGAGACAGAGTTTAGAATACCGATGATAGGAATGTTTAAGGAACTTAGCGAGGACATAAAGAAGGATAGGGAAACCATAAAAAACAACCAGTTAGAACTAAAGAATACAATAACTGAAATGAAGAACACACTTGAAGGAATCACCAGTAAAATAGATGAAGCAGAGGAGCGGATCAGCGAATTAGAAGACAAAATAGCAGAAATCACCCAGCTGGAACAACAAAAAGGAAAAAGAATAAAAAAGAATGAAAATAGTTTAAGAGACCTCTGGGACAACATGAAACGCAGCAATCTTTGGGTTATAGGAATACCAGAAGGAGAAGAGAAGAAGCAAGGGATTGAGAATGTATTTAAAGAAATAATGACTGAAAACTTCCCTACCATGGTGAAGGAAATAGACATACAAACCCAGGATGTACAGAGAGTTCCAAACAGGCTGAATCCAAACAGGCCCACATCAAGACACATCATAGTTAAAATGGCAAAGCTTGAAGACAGAGACAGAATCCTAAAAGCAGCAAGAGAAAGACAGCAGGTTACATAAAAAGGAACTCCTATAAGACTAACAGCTGGCTTTTCTTCAGAAACTCTGCAGGCAAGACGGGAATGGCAGGAGATATTCAAAGTGACACAAAATAAAGGTCTACAACCAAGATTGCTCTACCCAGCACGGCTACCACTTAAAATTGAAGGAGAGATAAAGAGCTTCTCAGAAAAGAATAAGCTTAAGGAGTTCATTACCATCAAGCCAGCATTGCAGGAAATGTTAAAAGAGCTTTTTTAAACAGAAGAAAAGGGAAAACAAGCTAACCCAGAAAGACAAAAAATACAAATAACAAAATGGCAATAAATATACACCTATCAGTAATTACTTTAAATGTGAATGAACTAAATGCTCCAATCAAAAGACACAGAGTGGCTGAGTGGATAAGAAAACATGACCCATGCATATGCTGTCTACAAGAGACTCATCTCAGATCAAAAGACACACACAGACTGAAAGTAAAGGCATGGAATAATATATTTCATGCAAATGGAAATGAGAAAAAAGCTGGAGTGGCAATACTTATTTTGGACAAAATAGACTTTAAAATGAAGACTACAATAAAAGACAAAGAAGGGCACTACATAATAATAAAGGGATCAATTCAACAAGAGGACATAACCCTAGTAAACATTTATGCACCCAATATAGGAGCTTCTGAATATATAAAACAGATTCTGACAGACATAGAGAAAGAGATCAACAGTAACACTATCATAGTAGGGGACTTCAACACCCCACTGTCACCAATGGACAGATACTCCAGACAGAAAATCAACACGGACATAGTGGCCTTAAATGACACTTTAGACCAGCTGGATTTAATTGATATTTTTAGAGCATTTCACCCCAAAGCTACAGAATATACATTCTTCTCAATTGCTCATGGAACATTCTCCAGGATACACCACATGTTAGGCCACAAAACAAGACTCAACAAATTTAAGAAGATTGAAATCATATCAAGTGTCTTCTCTGACCACAATGCTATGAAACTAGAAATCAATTATAAGAAGAAATCTGGAAAGCTTACAAATACATGGAGGCTACATAACATGCTACTAAATAGTGAGTGGGTCAAAAATGAGATCAAGGAGGAAATCAAAAGATACCTCGAGACAAACGAAAATGAAAACACCTCGACCCAAAATCTCTGGGATGCAGTGAAATCAGTCCTAAGAGGGAAGTTCAGAGCAGTGCAGGCCTACCTAAAGAAGGAAGAAAAATCTCAAATCAACAGACTCTCTTTACACCTAAGGGAATTTAAAAAAAAAAAAACAGCAAAACAAGCCTAAAGGGAGCATAAGGAAGGAAATAATAAAGGCCAGAGCAGAAATAAATGAAATAGAGAACAATAAAACAATACAAAAGATCAATGAAACCAAGAGTTGGTGTTTTGAAAAGATAAACAAAATTGACAAGCCCTTAGCACGATTAACCAAGAAAAAGAGAGAGAAGACCCAAATTAATAAAATCAGAAACGAAAGAGAAGTTACAACAGATACCACAGAAATACAAAAAATTTTAAGAAAATACTATGAGCAACTATGTGCCAACGTATTCGACAATCTGAAAGAAATGGATAAATTCCTAGAAGCATACAATCTACACAAGTCTGAACCAAATAGAAACAGAAACTCTGAACAGACTGATTACTGCCAAAGAAATTTAATCAGTAATCAACAATCTTCCAACAAACAAAAGCTCTGGACCAGATGGCTACACAGCTGAATTTTACAAAACATTCAAAAAAGAATTAGTACCTATTCTCCTCAAACTATTCCAAAAAATACAGAAGGAGGGAAGACTCCCAAACTCTTTCTATGAAGCGACTATCACCGTCATTCCTAGGTCAGACAAAGATATTACAAAAAAGGAAAACTACAGGCTAATATCCCTAATGAACATAGATGCAAAAATTCTCAACAAAATACTAGCAAACGGAATTCAGCATCTCATTAAAAAGATCATACACCACGATCAAGTGGGATTCATTCCTGGTATGCAAGCCTGGTTCAATATCTGCAAATCAATTAACATAATACATCACATTAACAAAATGAAAACTAAAAATCATATGATCATATCAATAGATGCAGAAAAGGCATTTGACAAAACCCAGCAGCCATTTATGATAAAGACTCTTTTTTTTAATTTTAGGCTTCCTTTTTGTTTTATTTATTTATTTTTTTAATTAGTTTCAGGTGTACAACACAGTGCAATAGTTATACATTTTACCCCTCAAAGTGACAACCCCCACACCCAATTCACCACCCACTCCCCCCCATATCATATATATCTATTACTCTTCCTCTGACTCTCTTCCACAGTATAATCCACATCCCGTGACTATCTATATATATTCAATTACAGTAGGTATACCACCTCCGCTTTAGTAACACAGTGCAGTGATCAAACCTCTACTCCATCCATGAAATGGTCTCCCTAACAAGACCTATGATCATCTGTCATTTCACAGAATATTTACAACATTATTAATTATATTCCCCAAACTGTTTTTCCTATCCCAGTGGCAATATTGTAGTTGCCTATTTTTGCTGTCTAATCCCTTCCCCTTCTCCCTCATCCCCATTCCCCTCCCAATTAGCAACCCTGATTTTTCCTCTATATCTATGAGACAGTTTCTGTTTACTTTGCTCATTCATACAGTTTTTCAGATTCCACATATGAGTGAGATCATATGGTATTTGTCCTTCTCTGACTGACTTATTTCACTCAACATAATAGTCTCTAGGTCCATCCATATCATTGCAAATGGCACGATTTCATTCTTCCTTATAGCCGAGTAATACTCCATTGTATAAAGATACCACAGTTTCTTAATATGATAAATACTCTTAACAAAGTGGGACTAGTGGGATCATATCTCAATATAATAAAGTCCATATATCATAAGCCCACAGCAAACATCGTACTCAATGGGGAAAGTTTGAAAGCTTTCCCTTTAAGATCAGGAATAAGACAAGGCTGCCCGCTTTCACCACTTCTATTTAACATAGTTCTGGAAGTTCTAGCCACAGCAATCACACAAGAAAATGAAATAAAAGGCATCCAAATTGGAAAAGAGGAAGTAAAATTGCCATTATATGCAGATGACATGATACTATATATATAGAATCCCAAAGACTCCACCAAAAATCTGCTAGAACTGATAAACAAATTTGGTAAGGTAGCAGGATACAAAATTAATATTCAGAAATCAGATGCATTTCTATACGCCAATTATAAACTATCAGAAGAAGAAATCAGGAAATCAATCCCTTTTACAATTGCTTCAAAAACAATAAAATATCTAGGAATCAATTTAACTAAAGAAGTAAAAGACCTGTACTCAGAAAATTATGAGACACTGAAGACAGAAATCAAAGAAGATACAAATAAATGGAAATACATACCATGCTCATGGATAGGAAGAATTAATATAGTTAAAATGTCAATACTACCTAAGGCAATATATAGATTCAATGCAATTCCAATCAAACTACCAAGGACATTTTGCTCAGAAATAGAATATAGAATCCTAAAATTTATATGGAGCCACAAAAGACCCCGAATAACTACGGCAATGTTGAGAAATAAGAACAAAGTGGGAAGCATCACACTACCTGACATCAAAACATACTACAAGGCTACAGTAATCAAAGTAGTATGGTACTGGCATAAAAACAGACACAAAGACCAATGAAATAGAATAGAGAGCCCAGGAATAAACCCATCTATATACAGTCATTTAATCTATGACAATGGAAGCAAGAATTTACACTGGAGTAAAGATAGTCTATTTAATAAATGGTGCTGGGAAAATTGGACTGACACATGCAAAAAAATGAAACTGGACCACCTACTTACACCATTTATGAGAACAAACTCAAAATGGATTAAGACTTAAATGTAAGACCTGAAACCATAAAACTCCTAGAAGAAAACATAGGGAATAAGTTTGCAGACATTACCCTGTGTAATATTTTTATTGATATATCCCATTGGGCAAGGGAAATAAAAGAAAAAATGACCATAGGGGATTACATCAAACTTAAAAGTTTTTTCACTGCAAAGGAAATCATCAATAAAATAAAAAGGCAGCCTACTGAATGGGAGAAGATATTTGCCAATGATATATCTGATAAGGGGTTGATATCCAAAATTTATAAAACACTCATGAAACTCAACACCAAAAAAACAAACAACCCTATTAAAAAATGGGCAGATTATATGAGGAGGCATTTCTCTAAAGAGGACATACAGATGGCCAACAGTTATGTGAAAAAATATTCAACCTCACTAATCATCAGAGAAATGGAAATAAAAACCACAATCACATACCACCTCACTCCAGTCAGAATGGCTACCATCAACAAATCAAGAAACAAGTGCTGGCGAGGATGTGGAGAAAAGGGAGCCCTGATGCACTGTAGGTGGGACTGCAGATTGGTGCAGCCATTATGGAAATCAGTATGGAGGTATCTCAGAAAACTGGAAATGGAACTGCCGTATGACCCAGCAATTCCACTCTTGGTATCTACCCAGAGGAATCCAAGACACTAATTCAAAAAAATATATGCACCCCTATGTTTATTGCAGCGCTATTTACAATAGCCAAGACTTGGAAACAACCAAAATGTCCATCGGTAGATGACTGGATTAAGAAACTGTGGTACATTTATACAATGGAGTATTACTCCGCTATAAAGAATGAAATCATACCATTTGCAACGATATGGATGGACATAGAGACTATTATGTTAAGTGAAATAAGTCAGTGCTAACTGCCTCCCAAGAACATACCAAAATTACAAATAATTTATACAACATTCAACCCCGGAAGTCCCTGGAACACTAGATGAACAGAACCTCTAAAGGAAGAACTTAAAGAGGAGGCCATGTCAAGTCTAGGAGGGGCAGAGACGAGATAGGGCAAACCCCATGAGGAACGCCTCAGCCATGGGGAGGCTTCTCCGGTTGGGGAAGAGACCCTCCGACCGCACACCAAGCTCACCAGCCCAGAGTTCCTTTGCTGGAGAGGAGTAACACAACAGCTGGCAGTAGAAATTAGTGAGGACTGTCTTTGCCCAGCTCAGTGAGGATGAGGGCGGCTAGAGAATCAGTTGGGCCAGGTGCACGGGCTCGTTCGTTGGTGAGTATTCACCTGGTTCCCGGTGGACGGAGTAGCTGTGTGAGCCAGGCCCAGGAGCTTGCAGGGATGGACTGAACTGGGTGCCTTTGGTGCAGAAGCTGGAGGTTTTGGGACTATTGTTCACCTGATGTGGAGCTTGCACACGAGTGGCATACAGGAGGGCACCATTTTGTCAGGATTGGGCCCTACCACAGAGGGTCAGACCTGGGACCTCATTGGTCTGGTAGAATTGGTGAAGGAGTGCATGTGTGCATGTGCGTGCCATCCTGCCTTGGAGTTCCACCCTCCACCTGGCTTATACTGCGTTGCCAGGGAAACGCTGCAGGGATGCCGTCTGGCTCCAATATGCTGCTCACTGAGACCCTGGAAGCGTGAGCCGCTTTGGATCCCCACCCTCCGCTCAACTTGTGCTGCGTTGCCAGGGAAATGCCTGGTGGACGTGCTCTGGCTCCAACAGGCTGCTCACTGAGAAGCAGCAGTGAGCAAGCCACCTCAAGTTCCCCGCTCTCCGCACTGCGCATGCAGAGTAGCCAGGCTGGTGATTGGTTGTCGGGCTGCTCGGCCTGTTCCGTGAGCGGCTGATTGGGACAGGCTGAGACTGGGAGTTTTCCTGGGTGTGTTGGGCCTTGAGCTGTGTGCCTGTGTGACCCAGCCGGGGCTCTCCTGGTGATCTATCTAATACATCAAAAGGGATCCCAGAGCGACAGCCAGAATGAGGAAAAAAGAAACATGTCACAAGGAAAACATCAGAAGAAACCTCAAAATGGAACCAAATGAAACAGAGGGATCCAACCTTTCAGAGACAGAGTTTAGAACACTGATGATAAGAATGTTTTACAAACTTAGTGAGGACATAAGGAAGGATAGAGAAATCATAAAAAGCAACCAGTTAGAACTAAAGAATACAATAACTGAAATGAAGAACACACTCGAAGGAATCACCAATAGAGTAGATGAAGCAGAGGAGCGGATCAGCAATTTGGAAGACAAAATAGCAGAAATCACCCAGTTGGCACAGCAAAAAGACCAAAGAATAAAAAACCATGAAAATAGTTTAAGAGCCCTATGGGACAAGGTGAAGTACAAGAATATGTCGCATCATAGGAATAGCAGAAGGAGAAGAGAAGAAGCAAGGGGTCGAGAATATATTTGAAAAAATAGTGACTGAAAACTTCCCTACCCTGGTGAAGGAAATCAACATACATGCCCAGGAAGTGCAGAGGTTTCCAAACAAGCTGAACCCAAACAGGTCCACACCAAGACACATCATAGTTAAAATGGCAAAGGTTAAAGACAGAGACAGAATCCTAGAGGCAGCAAGAGAAAGAAAGCAGGTTACATACAAAGGAACTCCTGTTAGACTAACAGCTGACTTGTCTACAGAAACTCTGCAGGCCAGAAGGGAGTGGCAGGAGATATTCAAAGTGACACAAAATAAAGGCCTACAACCAAGATTGCTCTACCCAGCAAGGCTATCACTTAAAATTGAAGGAGAAATAAAGAGCTTCTCAGAAAAGAATAAGCTTAAGTAATTCATTACCACCAAGCCAGCATTGCAAGAAATGTTAAAAGGGTTTTTTTAAACAAAAGAAAGGGGTAAACAAGCTAACCCAGGAAGACCAGGAATACAAATAACAAAATGGCAGTACATATGCACCTATCAATAATCATTTTAAATGTGAATGGGCTAAATGCTCCAATCGAAAGACAGAGAGTGGCTGAGTGGATAAGAAAATAGAACCCATGTATATGCTGTTTACAGATGAAATAAGATATTTCATGCAAATGGAAATGAGAAAAAAAAAAGCTGGAGTACCAGTACTTATTTCTGACAAAACAGACTTTAAAAGGAAGACTACAATAAAAGACAAAGAAGGTCACTATAACCCTAATAAACATCTATGCACCCAACATAGGAACTCATAATTACACATAACAGATTTTGAAAAACATAAAGACAGAGATCAACAGTAACACTATCATAGTAGGAGACTTCAACACCCCATTGTCACCAATGGACAGGCCCTTTAAACAGAAAATCAACACAGAAAGAGGGGCCTTAAATGACACTTTAGACCAGCTGTACTTCGTTGATATTTTTAGAGCATTTCATCCTGAAAAAACAGAATATGCATTCTTCTCAAGTACACATGGGACATTTTCCAAGATAGACCACGTTAGGCCACAAAACAAGTCTCAGTAATTTTAAGAAGACTGAAGTCATATCAAGCAGATATAAAGGAAAAACTGATGGTGCTGGCTGGGAATGAGTGGGGATGAAGGAGAGGGGGAAGGTTTTGGACAGCGTAGGTGGGTGACTACAATGTTGCCGCAGAGATATGGAGGCAGTTCTGGGAATGTAATTGATAATGTTGTGAAGAGACTATTATGTTAAGTGAAATAAGTCAGTCAGAGAAAGACAAGTACCATATGATCTCACTTATATGTGGCATCTGAAAAACTGAATGAATGATCAAAGTAAACAGACTCATAGATATAGAGGAAAAACAGGGCTGCTAGTTGGGAGTGGGGTGGGGATGGGGGGGAAGGGGAAAGGATTAGACAGCATAAATAGGCAACCACATTATTGCCACAGGGATATGAAACACAGTTCGGGGAATATAATAATGTTGTAACAATTTTGTGGCATGTCAGATAGTCACATGACTTGTTAGGGAGACCACTTCATGGATGGAGTAGAGGCTTGATCACTGCACTGTACATCTGAAGCTGATGTATAATATTGTATGCCAACTGTAACTGAATATATAGATAGTCACGGGATGTGGAGTATACTGTGGAAGGGAATCAAATGAATTGTAATAGATATGTATGATATGGGGGGAGGAGTGGGGTAGCGAACTGGGGGAGGAGGGTTGTCACTTTGGGGGTAAAGAGTATAACTATTGCATTATGTTGTACACCTGAAACTAATAATAAAAAAATGAAAAAAAAATCCTAGAAGAAAACATAGGTAGTAAATTCTCTCACATTGCTCATAGTAACATTTTTTTAAATGTGTCTCCTTGTAAAGGGAAACAAAAATAAATAAATAAATTAACTACATCAAACTAAAATGCCTTGCACACACACACAAAACCACCAACAAAATGAAAAGACAAACTACTAAATAGGAAAAGATATTTGCCAATGATATATATCAGGGGTCAGCAAACTTTTGAGATGGAAGAGACGCCCATGGGTCTGCAAACTGCGGCTCGCGAGCCATATGCGGTCTTTGGATATGTACATGTGGCTCTGAAGTAAAATTGAAAATGAAAATAAAACTTTCTAGTTGCATTTATAATATTACTTTAAATTTCCCTTATTTGTAAAAATATATTTATGGCTCTCTAATATTTTTTAACTTGTTGTGAAGGACAAGATTGGCTCTTCCAGAGGTCGGCAAACTTTTGAGATGGAACATACCTATATGGCTCGTGAACTGCATTTTGCCGACCCCTGATACATATGATAAGGGGTTAATATTCAAAATTTATAAAGAACTCACACCATAAACTCCAAAAAACCCCAAATAATCCAATTAAAAAATGGGCAGAGTATCTGAATAGACATTTCTTTTTTGTTTGTTTGTTTGTTTGTTTGTTTGTGATCCTTCAGAATGGACGGATCCCGTTTCAGATGCAGTGTGTGTGTCTGAAACCTGTGATACTACATAGCCTTGTGCTTAAACAGTGAGTTAAAAATAAAGAATGATAGGCCCTGCCGAGTGGCACAGCGGTTGGGAGCTGGCTTGGGGCACCAGCGGCCCTGGTTCGGATCCCACATATGAGGGCCAGTAGACATTTCTTTACAAAGTACAAACACATGGCCAACAGGTATATTTAAAGATGCTCAATGTCACTACTTATCAGAGGAATTCAAATTAAAGCCACAATGAGATATCACCTCACACTTGTCAGAATGGCTAATCATCAATAAATGAACAAACAGGGCCTGCCGGGTGGCTCAGTTGGTTAAGAGCTTGCTCAAAGAGGCGAGCTCTGAGCAACAGGTTCACCGGTTCAATTCCCATATGGGCCAGTGAGCTGCACCCAAGCTAAACTGCAGCTGAACTGCCAACAAGAGGCAGGATGGCTCAGCTGGTGAGAGCACATGCTCCTAACAAGGTTGCCTGTTCGAGATGGAGCGGGGGCTACACCCTCCTGCAACTAAAGACTGAACTTGGCACATTGAGCTGATCTGCTGTTCGGGTGGCTCAGTGGATAGAGCGTGTGCTCTTAACAACGAGGCTGCTGGTTCGATTCCCACATGGGATGGTGGCTATGCCTACCCGTAACTAAAATTGAACACAGCACCTTCAGCTAAGCTGCTGCAAGCTGCCCACCGGCAGCCAGATGGTGACTGGACTTGGAGCTAAGCTTGCTACGTCCTCCACAACTAAGATTGAAGGACAACAACTTGGCTGTTCCCCTCCCCCAATTCCCCAATAAAATCTTTAAAAATAATAATAATAAATGAACAAACAACAAGTGTTTGTGAGGATGTGGAGAAAAGGAAACCGTTGTGCATTGTTGATGAGTTTGCAAATAGGTGCAGGTACTATGGAAAATTAAAAATAGAATTACCAGGGCTGGCCAAGTGGCGCAGTGGTTAAGCGCTGGCTTGGGAAGCCAGATCCCACATATGAGGGCCAGTGACACCGCCCTCTAAAAATAAAAAAAGTAAAAATACAATGACCATATGACCCAGCAGTTCCACTTCTGGGTATTTATCCAAAGAAATCCAAGACACTAATTTGAAAAGATAAATGCACCCTTATGTTCATTGCAGCACTATTTATAATAGCCAATATATGGAAGCAAGGCAAGTGTGTCCACCAAGACGATTGGATAAAAAAAATGTGATACCATGGAATATTATGTGGCCATAGAAAAAGAATGAAATCTTACAATTTGTTAAAACAGAGGACCTAAAGGGTATTATGCTAAGTGAAGTAAGTCAAACTGAGAAAGACAAATACCAAAAAATAAAGAAACAAAATAGAAATAGGCTTATAGACACAGAGAACAAACTGATGGTTGCCAGAGGGGAGGGCAGTTGAGTAGCTGGGTGAGAAAGATGAAGTGATTAAGAAATACAAAATGGTAGTTGCAAAATATTGGGTTGTCAGAAATGTCATGATGCAAAAAACATAGAAAAAATATGTCATGACTTTCCTGACAACCCAATAGTTCCTGGGATGTATGTAAAGTACAGCAAGAGAATATAGTCAATAATGTTGCAACAACCATGTATAGGTGAGTACTAGACTAATCGCGGGGATCACTGCATAAATTATATAAATGTTTAGCTAGTATGCTTTTCACCTGAAACTAATATAAAATAATGTTAAATGTCAACTGTAACTATGAAAAATAAGTAATAGGGAATAGAATCAATGGAATTATAATAGAGGGACAATAGATTGTGGGAGGGGGGTTATCACTTTGTGAGGGGTGAAATGTCTAATTCTTACATTGTTTTGTACACCTGAAAATAATAAAAAAATAAAATAAAAAAATAAAAAACCCAGCATGGAATTATGATACATACATACATACATACATACATACATACATACATACATAACTTAGAAAATTAATGCAATTAATTACCAACGAAAAGGTTGATAGATTGGACATTAAAAATGTAAAATGCTCAGGCCGGCCGCGTGGCACAGTTGGTTAAGAGCTGGCTTGGCACGCCAGCAGCCCCGGTTCATATCCCACATATGAGGGCCAGTGACACTGCTCTCTATAGCTAAGATGGTGAACAACAGCTCCACCTGGAGCTGGGCTGCTGTGAGTCCCCAGGATGGCATAGCTGCAGCCCCTGCTGCAGTGGGCCGCCATAGGCTACAGTGAGTGGCCGGCAGCCAGTGTGAGCAGCTGGCAGCCGGTGTGAGCTGCCAAGAGCCGCTGTGAGTGTCCGTCCAGAGGCTAGCAACTAATCTGCCTAACCCGAGAAGAGTGCAATGATGATACCAACATGGACCAGTGAAGCAATGTCCTCCACAATAGTACTGAAGCTCAAAAGGACAGCAATTTGTCTGTTCCCCTTCCCCGGTTCCCCAACGCTGTTCCCCTCCCCCAATTCCCCAATAAAATATTTTAAAAAAACACAAAATAAAATTATATATATATATACATATATATATATATATAAAATGCTCTTGTGTCTGAGCATCAAAATAAAAAGGCAAGTTTAAGATTTGATAATAATTATTTACATTTTTATGTTAGTAAAATTGTTAATGTCTTTAATAATTAATATCAAAAACATCAATATTAAAATGAAATAGTTTATGAACATCTAGTTTATTGGAGAAGATAGGTAAAATGTCTAGTCTTATTAATAATCAAAAAGGTTGAAAACAAAATATATTAAGATGCTATTTCCATATATAAAATCAGTAAGAATTTGGAACATAATGATCCCCTTTCTGGCCATAAAAGAGTAAACAACACACTCTTACTCTACTGTATAGAATATAACTAATACACAATTTCAGTATATAAAGATTTTTCTAACTGTACATACAGGGAAAAGTTGGAAAAAAGATAAAATAATAATGATGGTTATTTTTAAATAGAGAAATTAAGACTAAATGTGATTTTTACTTTTATTATAAACATTTTTTGTTTCCTTTCTGATTTTCATGAATGAATATTTTTATTTTATCACCAGAAAAAATTCAATTTGTAAAAAAGTTATAAGTCAATGTTAAGAAAACATAAGAAAAAATAATCAAGGTAAAAATAGAAATCAGTGAATTAAAAACCAAAGTCAATATATTAATCAATTTAACTATATGGCTATTTAAAAATTAACAGCTAGTGAAGCATAAAGGCCTAGCAAATTTTGGTTTAGAAATAAATAGAGAGTAAATACAAATAGATAAATTAAAATGAGAAAATATATGTGTATAATAATCTTAACTAATCTTTAAAATTTCCTCTACATATATTATTATATCTAAGTTAAAATGTGAAAATCTCAAAAATTCACACTTTTTTTCTCTCAGACATTGCAAATTTTATAATTGACAAAGGAATTAGGGATGAATTAATAATATAGGAAGGAAGTACAAAGTTCTTTAAAAATATGCTTTTATTTCTGTAGTGAGACAGTTCTGCAATTTCAAATTTTCAATGTTATTCAGCCATGAGAAAAAAGAAAATCCTGCCATTTGCAGCAACATGGATGGACCTTGAGGGCATATGGTGATTGCAATAAGTCAAAGAAAAGTATTGTATGATCTCCCTTATATATGGAATCCTAAAAATCTCAGAGAAACAGAGTACAGTAGTGGTTACCAGGGGCTGGTAGTCATGCTAGTGGGGTTTAGGAAATGTTACTAAAGGGCACAAACTTCCAGTTGTAAGGTGAATAAGTTTTGGGGATCTAATGTATAGCAGATGGCTTTACACTATATTATATATTTGAAAGTTGCTAAGGGACTATGTCTTAAGTGTTCTCACCAACCACAAAAAAGGTAATTACGTAAGAGAAGATGGATGTCCTAACTAGCTCTTTGTGGTATCATTTCTCTTTCTCTCTCTCTCTCTAAATAGATGATAGATAGATAGATAGATAGATAGATAGATAGATAGATAGATAGATAATAGATAGATAGATATAGACTTAGATATAGATATGTGTGTGTGTGTGTGTGTATCACATCATATTGTACATCTGAGATTTATCCAATGTTGTGTCAATTATATCTCAACAAAGCTGGAAAAAATAGCTTTAAAATTGATTACATATCACATAAAAGGAGGAATTTTCATAGTATTTTTTATTCTGGCCAGAGCAATGTTTTCAAATTACAAATATGATCAATTCATTCCATCACCACCAGGATCAACAAGTAATATATACTCTCACAGGCTTCCAGTGGCTCTTGGAAGGGATGTCAGTACACTTAACCATTGACCACAAGGATCTGCATAAAATTCAGGCTCTTCTCTCAGCCTGGAATGCTTTTTCATTTTTCCTACCACTAACTCAACTCATACTTATCACTTATCTCTGTAAGGTACCTTTCCACCACCCACTTCCCAGTCACCTGCAGTTTTCCTTCCTTGCACCTATTGCAGTTGCCATATTACAATACTTTAAGGAGTTATTAAATTCATATCTGCCCTTCTATCATCCTAAATATAAACTTCATGTGGTCAGGGTGCTCAATAAATATTCACCAACTAGTAAATGAAACAAGGCTTGAAGTTTTCAAGTAAAATACAAAACAAAATAATTAACTAACATCAAGAATAAACAGAGGGCCGGCTGAGTGGCTGAGTTGGTTAAGAGCATGAGCTTTGAGCAACAGGGTCACCGGTTTGATTCCCACATGGGCCAGTGAGCTGTGCCCGAGCTGAGCTGCCATGAGCTGCCAACAGGTGATAAGATGGCTCAGCTGGGGCGAACACGTGCCCCCAACAGCAAGACTGCCTGTTCGATGGTGAGCTACACCCACCTGCAACTAAGACTGAACTGGGCATCTTGAGCTGAGCTGCCACCCAGATAGATGGCTCAGAGATAGAGCATGTGCTCTTAACAACAAGGCTGCTGGTTTGACTCCCACATGCAGTGGTGGCTATGCCCACCCACCACTAAGATTGTAACACAGCAACTGAGCTTAGAGGACACAAGCTGCCAACAGACAGCCAGATGGCGACTGGCACCCTCCACAACTAAGATGGAAGAACAACAACCTGGCTGGTTCTGCTCCTCAATTTCCCAACACTGTTCTCCTCCCCCAATTCCCCAATTTAACAACAACAACAAAAATAGAGTTGCAGTATATGACATAAAATAATAAGTGCATTTGTCTGTATTGTCAAAGTAAAAATTGCACCAGACCAAGTGAAACAACAAAGAAGGCTTTATTTTTAGACTATTGCAATATGGCAGAGACACTGAACCCAATTGACGAAATATATAGCAAGACGGTTTTTAGGTAATGGGGAAAAGCTAGTGCAAAAGCACTGGAAGATGGTGGGGGAAGTTGATCAATAGGATGTGTCAAGAACATGGAGTTATTCTTCAATTTGCAAATGTTTTTCTCTATGGTTAAGATTCTGTATTTGCTAATTGGTGCCCATCAAAGTTAGGCTCCTCCCCTTCTACAGAGGCTGACAGATAGGAGTAGGGGTATTATCTTATTTGATGTCTACATTTCAAAGAGATGGTGTCCAGATCATTGAGAAAAACAGGTCCTGTGTTGTAAAGTTGTCTAGATTGGGAAAAGATTTACATATATTTCAAAGGGAAGAGAAAAATTTACAATCATACTTTCTAAAGTAAATTATCTAAGAAAAAAGAAGTCAGGGGCCTATGGTTAGGAAGAATCCTGTCTAAAGTTTAGTCAAGCTGAGGAAAATGTTAAGGCCATCTTTTTTTTTTTTTAATTGAGATATAATTGACATATAATTTTATAAGTATTACTTTAGGGTATATGACATAATGATTTTGATATTTGTATATATTGTTAATTTATCACCACAATAAGTCTGGTGAGGGATGGAAGGAAGAACTGATGTACCTACATCAGGAAAGTGATATAACTACATCACCACATGTAGTTATTACAAATTTTTCTTCTTGTGATAAGAACTTCTAACATCTATTTTCTTGTCAACTTTCACATATACAGTACAGTTGCATTAACTATAGTCACCATGATGTATATTAAATCCCTATGATTTATTTATTTTATAACCAGAAGTTTTAATCTTTTGACCACCTTCACCCATTTTGCCCACTCCCACCTCTGGCAACCACCAATCTGTTCTCTGTATTTATCAGTTTGTTTTTTTGCTTTTACATTTCTTTATTTTAAGGCCTTCTTGATCAGTATGTCAAAGAATAATATATCGTGGGCCAATAATTATTTTCCCAGGAATTTAATCATGCTTCAATTTTAGGGAATCCATTTAAATTAATTTATTGCATAAATATATCAAATCAAAAGACAGCAAGTTCAATAGGAATCAAAATGTATTTAATCATTTTTATCAGCCAGCCATTGCTGCAAATGATGGTATGCACATGTGGTGGTGGTGGTGGGGATGCGGACTCTCAAAGTAAAAATAGATATATTTTTCAAAAGATAAATAACATTCATTTTTAAATAAGAGATAATGTTCAATTGAACATGGAAACATTAAGAAATGACAATTCAGCAGCTGACCGAGTGGCTCAGTTGGGTAAGAGCCTGAGCTCTGAGCAATGAGGTCGCCAGTTCGATTTCCACATGGGCCAATGAGCTGCGCCTGAGATGAGCTGCCACTGAGCTGCCAACAGGAGGCAGGATGGCTCAGCTGGTGAGAGCACATGCTCCTGTCGACAAGGTTGCCTGTTCAACTCCCACATGGGATGGTGGGCTACACCCACCCGCAACTAAGATTGAACACAGCATTTTGAGCTGAGCAGCTGGGAGCTGCCCAAGGGCAGCAGGATGGGACTGGACTTGGAGCTGAGCTAGCTGTGCCCTCCACAACTAAGACTGAAGGACAACAACTTGGCTGTTCCCTTTCGCCAATTCCGCAACACTGTTCCTCTTCCCCAATTCCCCAATAAAATCTTTAAAAAGAAATGACAATTAATAAACATACAAGAAGAGGATAAGGGGTGAGGGTGGTGGGAGAACAGGGTAAATGGATCAAATATATGGTGATGGAAGGAGAACTGACTCTAGGTGGTGAACACACAATGTGATACATAGATTATGTATTACAGAATTCTGTACTGGAAACCTATGTAACTTTACTAACCATTGTCACACAATAACCTTTAATTAAAAAGAAAACAGTAGCTAAAAAAAGAAACCTGTGTAATTTCACTAACTATTGTCACCTCAATAAATTTTAATTAAAAAAAGGAATTGTTGCTATTAACTATAAGTCTTTAACATCATTCTGATAATTCAAACAGATGTAAAAGATGGGGGAAAAGGGGGGGATATAAGCATTGTAAAGTGAAAAACAAATGGAATTTTTAAAAAAGTTTAGCTATTCCTAATATTCACCTCGATTGCTTATTACACACAGATATCTGGGCCTGACACTGGAGTTTCTTATTTAGTAGATCTGAGATAAAGGTTAAGAATTTACATGCCTAATAAACTCACAGGTGATGTGATCTAGAGACAACACTTTGAGAAACACTGTTCTTGTTTGTGTTCCAGAGACTCTGACTTTTCCCTACTCTGTGTATATCTCCTTTCCTCTACCCTACACCTAGGCTTTACTAGGATACAGTGACTCTTTTAGATGGTATCATGGAAAATCCTGGTTGCCCAAGCTCTTTGTCTTACAATGACTTTGCTCCAGAAAGTACAGGGAGATACTCCAGGCAGGGGATTCATATCCCATATCTCTGGGCAGCCCAAGAGAGTTTGCCTTGGGGATACTGGAAGGTTATTTAAAGTTTCCAAGATCTTAGGGGCCAAATTCTCAGACTGCTTCATTAAATAAATTGTACTACTGACATTCTACTCTTTAAACAATTAAGCTCCCTTGGGGTAGAAGGAGAATAGAAACAAAATTTTCTGCCATTTGTATTTCCTTGAAGATAGCTGAAGATAGGAAAATTTATTTCTTCAAATTATTTCTTCCTTATCTTGTACATTTAAACATTTGCTGTCAATAAAATAATTCTTCTGGAGATTAAAGAGGTTCCTTTATTTATCTTCAAAATGTCTCCTAGGGTTTCTTAAGATAATTGCCCTTATCCTCGCTTTGCTTCATGAAGTTTAATTTCAAAGTTAGGAGTTTAACTCCTTGAGGAATGTGTTATGTTACAAAGAATCCAATATCAATGACCCTCAGAATCTCATTGTAATAAAATGAATTGCATGAGAAACGTCCCTATTTAAAGAAAGAGAATATACCATTAGTGCCATTGTTACTGAAAAAGCAAGCATTTTGAAGAATAAAAATATCACTTAAAATTTATTGGGCACATGAGCTCACTGCAAGGCCTCAGGGAGAATGGAGGTAGAAAGACTCCATATGACCCACATGGACCCAAGCTGAGCTGCTGATGAGCTGCCAACAGGTGGCAGGATGGCTCAGCTGAAAAAAAAAGAAAAGAAAGACTCCAGATGAGCTGACTGAAGAGAGAGCAAGCAGTGGGGAAACAAAAGTAACAAGTATAGACCAAATCTCCAAAAGTATGGAGCAATATTGAAAGGGGAGTGTGGGTCTAGGAGTGAGTTTCATTTTCAGTAAAATGTAGACATTCTCATGACTTTGGACATGATAACACTGCAGACACTGGAATGTACAAGAAAATGAAAAACTAAGTGAGTGTGTAAATTCCCTCAAAAGTTAGGAAGGGATGGGATTTAAAGTTCTGGTGGGCATTAAGAAGCAATCATTAATAAAATATTATACACATAATTATTTAATTATAAAATTTTTTGACATAGGAATGACCAAAACTTGTAGAGAACTTTTTTGTAAGAGTTTGAGCCAAATTGACAATTGCTGGGAAACAAGATTCTCTGGTCCAGAGAATTGACAGTTTTTGCAGTTCCTTATATACTTGGAATTAAAGAGGAAATATAAGGAAGATTTTTATGAAAATTGTAGCAAGCAAGGTGGGGAATTCTCTATGATTGGATTACAGGATAGTTAACAAGATTTTGTGCTTCCTCGAGGGTGGTTATGCCTCCAAGGGGTCTGAAAAAAGAAGACTCCTCTGGCATTTCAAAGGTGTGTTAACCTAGGTGTACAAGAACAATGGACAGAGTTCATTTAAGGCAAAAATAAGCCTTTTTCTTAAGAAGTTAGAGGGCTGGGCATGACTACCTACCATGACCTGTCCAGTTAGGAATTTATGATCAGATCATCCTGTGAGGTTACTGTTGGTCACTGAATTGTTACAGGGCTCCCTTTTCATTCACAGGTAGTCAATGTTGTAATGGATGGTATGGTATCCACTCAGAACATAGATCCGATGGGGGCCATATACTTGTATGTCCCTAAAAGGTGAAATCATTCCTGGACAAGTGCCACTGATCTACCATAACTGAAAAGAATCAAGAAGAGGAAAATGCAGGGGAAAAAAAGTGAAGTGATAGGAAGACCCTGGTTTTCCTAAGGCCCACTCAGAATGAACCTAAAATAGTCAAGAGAGTCCTTGCAGGCAGAAGGAGGGTTTAAGGCTGGAATAGAAGCACCAATGCCATTTTCTGTATAAACAAATGACAAATGTTAGTGACCTCAATGGTCTATCCTCCATCTGTGTATCCAACCTTATTTTTAATAACTCAGCTGTTGGGAACTGAGAGACCCTCGAGGAGCTGTAAAGGAGGGGTGTTTGCAAGGCTCGCCCCTCTGGCTGTTGCTTTTGCAAGGCTGGCACAGCCCTTCAGCATCCAGAGGTGACCTTGGCCTCCTTGCAGACAAAGCACCTCAGTGCACGGAGGTGGATTTGATATATTGGGTACATGAAGGCACAGTACGTGCTGGAATGCAAACAGAAGTCGCGGCGAGATAGCCAGCAGGCACGCACTTATCACAGACCTTGGAGAGAATAAATGTTTCTTCCTTTGAGGTTTCTTTTTTATTTATTTTATTTTATTTTTAATTAGTTTCAGGTGTACAACACAGTGCAATAGTTATACATTTTACCCCTCAAAGTGACAACCCCCCCACCCCCAATACACCACCCCACACACCCCCATATCATATATATCTATTACTCTTCCCTTTGAGGTTTCTTAGTAAAAGCTCTGGCTCGGCCCCATTTGGGGCCGTCAGTCCTAGTGAGACCGTTGGTCCCTTGGCCCCAGCTTGCACCTAAACTACTGTCTCTTTGTGTTTTTTCCAACCTCCACTGCTCCTTCCCGGGTCTCATTGTTCTTTGTCGTGTGGGATGACACACTCAGCCATAGTGCCATATATCTTCCCTATTGTCATGCTCTTGAATGTCTCTTGAATGTCACCCAAACTTATTGTCCAATTAAGTTTCTGCTTACTATTTTTTATTCATCACTGAAGTACATTCTCCTATTAGCAGTTTTCCCTGAATAATAAGTGGCAAAGATGTGCAAAATTTGGAACCTTCATGAATTCATTATGGGAATGTACATTGGTGCAGTCACTTTGGAAAATAGTTAGACAGTTTCTTAAACAGTTAAACATAAATTTATCATATGACCCTGTAATTGCATTCCAAGTTATCTACCCAAGAGAGGTGAAAATGTGTATCAACTCAAAGACACTTGCACAAATGTTCATAGCAGCATTATTTACAACATCTCCAAACTGGAAATAACTAAATGTTTATCAACTGTAAATGGATAAGCAAAATGTGGTATGTGTGTGTGTGTGTGTGTGTGTGTGTGTAATTCTACAATTTAAAGAAATAAAATATTAATACATACTTCCACATGGACAATTCTAAAAAACATATACTAAGTAGAAGAAGCCAAATACAAAATACCACATATTTTGTGATTCCATTTATATAAAATATCTAGAAAATACAAATTATAGAGAGAAAGTGATCAGTGGTTTCCTAGGGATGAGGTGGGAGTGAAAATTAACAGCAAATGGGCAAAAGCATGCTTTTTTTTTTTTTTGAGGGCAGTGCCACTGACCCTCATATGTGGGACCCGAACCGGGGCCGCTGGCTTCCCAAGCCAGCGCTTCACCACCGCGCCACTCGACCGGCCCGCATGCTTTTTGAGGTTACAGAAATATTTTAAAACTGAATTTGGTTAATGATCATATAACTCTATAATTACTAAGATCATTTAACTTACTAAATTTCATGTTTGTAAATTATACCTCAATAAAAATGTTAAAAAATAAAATTTTAAAGAGTTTTCCTGGAATTATTCAAGGTGAGTTGAAAACTTTTACTGGGTAGGCTCATTAAAGCAAGTGACACTGATACAGTAGCTCCAGAAAAATCTTGTTTGGGGCAATGTTAAATTTTGCTCCAGTTTTATGCATTGCTACCATTTATACCAGGGGTGCCAAAAAAATGTATATACATGGACACTTTTTTTTTAATTTTTATTTTTCTATTAGTTTCAGGTGTACAACACAGTGCAATAGTTATACATTTTACCCCTCAAGGTGACAACCCCCT
This sequence comes from Aselliscus stoliczkanus, assembly GCA_033961575.1. Taxonomy (NCBI): domain Eukaryota; kingdom Metazoa; phylum Chordata; class Mammalia; order Chiroptera; family Hipposideridae; genus Aselliscus; species Aselliscus stoliczkanus. Next base: position 7,703,115 of record CM066735.1, on the reverse strand, counting down.
ACACCCAATTAGCCACCCCACTCCCCCTCCATATCATATATATCTATTACTCTTCCTCTGACTCTCTTCCACAGTATAATCCACATCCCGTGACTATCTATATATATTCAATTACAGTAGGTATACAACCTCCGCTTCAGTTATACAGTGCAGTGATCAAACCTCTACTCCATCCATGAAATGGTCTCCCTAACAAGACCTATGATAATCTGACATTCCACAGAATATTTGCATTATTAATTATATTCCCCAAACTGTTTTTCATATCCCAGTGGCAATATTGTAGTTGTCTATTTTTGCTGTCTAATCCCTTCCCCTTCTCCCTCATCCCCATTCCCCTCCCAATTAGCAACCCTGATTTTTCCTCTATATCTATGAGACAGTTTCTGTTTACTTTGCTCATTCATACAGTTTTTCAGATTCCACATATGAGTGAGATCATATGGTATTTGTCTTTCTCTGACTTATTTCACTTAACATAATAGTCTCTAGGTCCATCCATATCATTGCAAATGGTACGATTTCATTCTTCTTTATAGCGGAGTAATACTCCATTGTATAAATATACCACAGTTTCTTAATCCAGTCATCTACTGATGGGCATTTTGGTTGTTTCCAAGTCTTAGCTATTGTAAATTGTGCTGCTGTCAACATAGGGGTGCATAACTTTTTTTGAATAAGTGTCTTGGTTTTTTCAGGATAAATACCTAGGAGTGGAATTGCTGGGTCAAACGGTAGCTCTATTTCCAGTTCTTTGAGATACCTCCATACTGACTTCCATAGTGGCTGCACCAATCTGCAATCCCACCAACAGTGCAGCAGGGTCCCCTTTTCCCCACAGCCCCACCAGCACTTGTTTGTTGATTTATTGATGATAGCCATTCTGACTGGAGTGAGGTGGTATCTCATGGTGGTTTTTATTTGCATTTCCCTAATGACCAGTGAGGTTGAACTTTTTTTCATATGCCTGTTGGCCATCGGTATGTCCTCTTTAGAGACATGTCTCTTCATATCTTCTGCCCATTTTTTAATTGGGTTGTTTGTTTTTTTGGTGTTGAGTTTCATGAGTGTTTTATAAATTTTGGATATTAACCCCTTATCAGATATATCGTTGGCAAATATATTCTCCCATTCAGTAGGCTTCCTTTTTGTTTTACTAAGGTTTCCTTTGTTGTGAAAAAACTTTTAAGTCTGATATAATCGCATATGTTCATTTTTTCTTTTACTTCCCTTGCCCGTAAGGATGTATCAGTAAAAATATTGCTCCAGGTAATGTCTGCAAATGTACTCCCTATATTTTCTTTTAGAATTTTTATGGTTTCAGGTCTTACATTTAAGTCTTTAATCCATTTTGAATTTGTTCTTGTATAAGGTGTAAGGAGGTGGTCCAGTTTCATTTTTTTGCATGTGTCAGTCCAATTTTCCCAGCACCATTTATTGAATAGACTATCTTTACTCCAGTGTAAATTCTTGCTTCCCTTGTCATAGATTAACTGTCCGTAAATGCTTGGATTTATTTCTGGGCTCTCTGTTCTGTTCCACTGATCGATGTGCCTGTTTTTATGCCAATACCAAACTGTCTTGATTACTGTAGCCTTGTAGTAGGTTTTGATGTCTGGTAGCGTGATCCCCCCGACTTTGTTTTTATTTCTCAGAATTGCCGAGGCTATTCTGGGTCTTTTATGATTCCATATAAATTTTAGGATTATATTTTCTATTTCTGTGAAAAATGCCCTTGGTAGTTTGATAGGAATTGCATTGAATCTATATATTGCTTTAGGCAGTATGGACATTTTAACTATATTAATTCTTCCTATCCATGAGCATGGTAGGTGTTTCCATTTATTTGTATCTTCTATGATTTCTTTCTTCAGTGTCTTATAATTTTCTGAGTACAGATCTTTCACTTCGTTGGTTAAATTTATTCCTAGGTATTTTATAGTTCTTGATGCAATTGTAAATGGGACAGTTTCCTTAATTTCTCTTTCCATTAGTTTATTATTGGTATATGCAAATGCCACTGATTTCTGAACATTGATTTTATATCCTGCTACTTTACTGAATTCGTCTATCAGTTCCAATAGTTTTTTGATGGAGTCTTTGGGGTTCTCTATATACAGTATCATGTCATCTGCATATAATGACAATTTTACTTCTTCCTTGCCAATTTGGATGCCTTTTATTTCTTTTTGTTGTCTGATTGCTGTGGCTAGAACTTCCAGCACTATGTTGAATAAAAGAGGAGAAAGTGGACAGCCTTGTCTTGTTCCTGGCTTAAGGGGAATGGTTTTAGCTTTTCCCCATTGAGTATGATGTTAGCTGTAGGTTTATCATATATGGCTTTTATTATGTTGAGATATGATCCCTGTATTCCCACTTTGCTAAGGGTTTTTAACATAAATGGCTGTTGGATTTTGTCAAATGCTTTTTCTGCATCTATTGAAATGACCATGTGATCTTTATCCTTCATTTTGTTGATGTGGTGTATCACATTAATTGATTTACAGATGTTGAACCAGCCTTGCACACTAGGGATGAATCCCACTTGATCATGATGTATGATCTTAATATATTGCAGAATTCTGTTTGCTAATATTTTATTGAGAATTTTTGCATCTATATTCATCAGGGAGATTGGCCTGTAGTTTTCCTTTTTTGTGATGTCTTTATCTGGTTTTGGAATCAGGGTGATAGTGGCTTCATAAAAAGAGTTTGGGAGCCTTCCCTCCTTCTAGATTTTTTGGAATAGTTTGAGAAGAATAGGTGATAGTTCTTTTTTGAATGTTTGATAAAATTCACTTGTGAAGCCGTCTGGTCCAGGGCTTTTGTTTTTTGGGAGCTTGTCAATTACTGATTCAATTTCCTTGGTATTAATCAGGGTATTTAGATTTTCTGTTTCTTCTTGCGTTAGCTTTGGAAGGTTGTATGCTTCTAGAAAATTATCCATTTCTTCCCGATTGTCAAATTTTTTGGCATATAGTTGCTCATAGTAATTTCTTAGAATTTTTTGTATTTCTGTGATGTCTGTAGTCATTTCCCCTCTTTCATTCCTGATTTTGCTAATTTGAGTCCTCTCTCTTTTTTTTTTTGATGAGCCTGGCTAGAGGTTTGCAATTTTGTTTATCTTCTCAAGAAACCAGCTCTTGGTTTCATTGATCTTTTGAATTGTTTTTCTGTTCTCTATATTGTTTATTTCTGCTCTGGTCTTTATTATCTCCTTTCTTGTACTTCCCTTGGGCCTCTTTTGCTGTTCTTTTTCCAGTTCCCTTAGGTGTAAAGGATAACCTGTTGATTTGAGATTTTTCTTCCTTCTTTAGGTAGGCTTGCACTGCTATAAACTTCCCTCTTAGGACTGCTTTCGCAGCATCCCAGAGATTTTGGATCATGGTGTTTTCATTTTCGTTTGTCTCGAGGTATCTTTTGATTTCCTCCTTGATTTCATTTGTGACCCACTCACTATTTAATAGTATATTGTTTAGCCTCCATTTATTTGTCAGCTTCCCGGATTTCTTCTTATAATTGATTTCTAGTTTCATAGCATTGTGGTCAGAGAATACAGTTGAAATGATTTCAATCTTCTTAAATTTATTGAGACTTGTTTTGTGGCCTAACATGTGGTCTATCTTGGAAAATGTTCCATGTGCACTTGAAAAGAACGTATATTCTGTAGCTTTGGGATGAAATGCTCTGAAAATGTCTGTTAAATCTAGCTGGTCTAATGTGTCGTTTAAGGTCGCTGTTTCCACATTGATTTTCTGTCTGGAGGATCTGTCCATTAGTGACAGTGGGCTGTCGAAGTCCCCTACTATGATAGTGTTACTGTTGATCTCTGTCTTTATGTCTGACAATATCTGTTTTATATATTTAGGGACTCCTATGTTAGGTGCATAGATGTTTACTAGAGTTATGTCCTCTTGTTGGATCGATCCCTTAATTACTATGAAGTGTCCTTCTTTGTCCTTTGTTATATTCTTCAATTTAAAGTCCATTTTATCTGATATAAGTATCACCACTCCAGCTTTTTTCTCAGTACCATTTGCATGAAATATTTTACTCCATCCCTTTACTTTCAGCCTGAATGAGTCTTTGGATCTGAGGTGAGTCTCTTGTATACAGCATATGCTGGGGTCTTGCTTTCTTATTCATTCAGCCACCCTATGTCTTTTTATTGGAGCATTTAATCCATTTACATTTAATGTGATTATTGATAGGTGTGTATTTATTGCCATTTTGTTATTTGTGTTCGTAGTCTTTCTTAGGTTGTTTTTCTCTTCTACTTAAAGAAGCCCTTTTAGCATTTCCTGCAAAGCTGGCTTGTTGGTAATGAATTCCCTTAACTTATTCTTTTCTGCAAAGCTCCTTATCTCTCCTTCGATTTTAAATGATAACCTTGCTGGATACAGCACTCTTGGTTGTAGGCCTTTATTTTTCATCACTTTGAAAACCTCCTGCCACTCCCTTCTGGCCTGCAAAGTTTCTGTAGAAAAGTCAGCTGATAATCTTATGCGGGTACCCTTGTAAGTAACTTGCTGCCTTTCCCTTGCTGCTTTAAGGATTCTGTCTTTGTCCTTAACCCTTGCCGTTTTCACTATAATGTGTCTTGGAGTGGGCCTGTTTGGAATCATCCTGGTTGGAACTCTCTGCACTTCCTGAGCTTGTATTTCAATGTCCTTTGCCAGGTTAGGGAAGTTTTCAGACAATATTACTTCAAATATATTCTCAATCCCTTGCTCCCTCTCTTCTCCTTCTGGTACTCCAATGACCCGTGGGTTATTGCGTTTGATGTTGTCCCCCAGCTCTCTTAAACTATTTTCCATGTTTTTCATTCTCTTTCCTTTTTGTTGTTCCCCATGGGTGATCTCTGCTATTTTGTCTTCTAAGTCACTGATTCGATTTTCTGCTTCATCCAATCTGCTAGTCATTCCATCAAGTTTGTTATTTAATTCAGTAATTGTGTTCTTAAGTTCTAGCTGGTTGCTTTTCATGATTTCTCTATCCTTCTTTATATTTTCATTAATTTCTTTGAACATTCTAATAATCAGTGTTCTGAACTCTGTCTCCGATAGGTTGGTTACCTCTATTTCCTCTATTTCCACTGATTCAGGAAGTTTCTTCTGTTCTTTTATTTGTGTTGTGTTTCTTTATCTCCCCCTTCTGGCTTACTCTTTGTGTTTGCTTCAATATAACAGATAGATCCCCCAGATTTCTCAGTCTTTTCTGGGTAAACTTATATGGTGTGTGTCCTTTATATTTGAATTACTCAGTCTCCCTATTCTCCTGTGCTTATATCTGAGGTGTTCCTTGTGTCGTGCATCCTCACTTGTTGAAGTTTTAGTTTTGATTACTTTTGGTTTGTCAGTAGGTGGGATTGACTCCCAGATTGATTAGCTGTGAGGATCAGCAGCGTCTGCAGTTTATGAGCTGCTGTGAGAGGATTGACCCCTCTGATGAAACTTGGACCCTATGGGCCCTAGTACCTGTAGCAACTTCCTTTTGGGTGTGACTCTTATATGTCAAACCCAGAAATGCTCTGATTTTATCTAAAGTTGGCCTCCGGGTATGATGATTCTTGTGTCTGTTTGTTTGGACCCACTGCTGCAGAGTGATTTTAGAGCATAACAGGTCAACAAGAACAACCTCCACAGCGACCAAAAGAAACCAAATGCTCGCACAGGTAAATAAAAAACAACCATCAAACTACAGTCAACTTGTACAGAAATATCAATCATACTAATGAAGAAAACAAACAGAAATAAAACAAAAACCACACAAACAATAATAACAGAAGAGGAAACAAAATAAAATACAATATCCTAAAATAAAAAATAGAATAAACATGAGAAACCGATTAGCTATACCTAAAAAATAAAAAATAAAAATAAACTAAAATAATAATAAAAAAAGTAAGAATAAAAATTAAAAAAATAAAATTTGCAGAAAAAAGGAAAAGAGGAAAAGTATAGCAGTGAGAAGAATGAATAAAATAAGAGAGAAAGTGAGGGTGGGGAGAAAAGAAAAAGAAAAGAAAGAAAAAGAAAAAGAAAAAAATATATATATATATTTGTCTACACACCCATATATATGGACATATATTCACCTATATACACCTATATATATGCCTATATTAAAAACTACAAAACGGTAAGAATGAAATAGAAATAAAAACCAAAAACAACCAAGATAAGCAACCAATAAAGGGAAAACAAAACAGAATAAAACCAAACAAACCAAAAATACCCGTGCCGGTCTAGGCTAAAGTCCACCAAGCTCTCTTCAGTTTGTCCTCTGCTGTACAAAAATTCCTGTGCGTCTTGTGGGAACAGTAGACCACCTGATACCTAGCGTGATCCTGGCACTGCAGGTTTGCTGTACTTGAGTGTGGTTGTGACGTCTGATTGGTGGTTTTTACAAAGTCACTGCCTTTTTGCTTTTGCCTGTCCCAAGGCAGGCTGCACCCCTAAAGGCTCAATGAGTGTCTCTGGGCACCCTTTGGGTTGACAGCCATGGAGAATTAAAGAATTCCTCACTACCAAAAGCCAGCTGCTAAGAATCTGTTAATTAGTGCCTCAGCAGGTGAACCTGCCCTGCCTCCCAAGCCTTGCCTAAAGGTGGGGGCGGGGTAGGTAGTCTCACTCTGCAGCCTTTATTGGGGTGGAAATTCTCAACCCCCTGAAGGTAGGAATATCTTCCTATTGTGCTCCTATTGCTCCATTCAGGAGTCAGTTTAAGACTGTCTTGGCAGGGGCCAAAGTTTGTGGGAGTGGGTCGGTTATTGGTTTTTTTTGCTTTCTGTTCAAGAGTAAAAAAAGGAAAAAAATTAAAAAAATAAAAAACATAAAAATAAACAAAGCCACAGTTCCAACACTGTTTTAAGCTAAGGCCTTTGCCTCTTATGCTCCAGCGGAGTTCCTGCTGCTCTCCCAAAGGGTCTGCCGGGATTTAGGGAATTGCGCACACCCTACTGTGTGGCCAAGATCCCAGCTCCGTCTCTCGGGGACCTGCGTCTCCGCCCGGCGTGCGCTGCTTCTCCGCTGGCGAGTCCTCTGTTTTCCCTTGCTCCCGGGTTTCAGGCTTCTGCGCTCTGCGGGACCCGGTGGGCACAGAGACTGATCCCTGAACCGGGCGGGTGCAGGGATTGATCTTGCCCTGCCGCTGCGGGGCTCTGCACCCTGCTTCCTGGGGACCCGGCGAGCCGCGGGTGCAGCTCGGACCTCTGCAAAGTCGTCTCCTCTCTCTCCTCCCGCACTTGCCCGGCCTGAGGCTTCTGCCTCAGACTGCAAACCAATGCGCTCTTGCTGAACTCTAGGTGGGCCGCAGGCTGCAGGGAGCAAGCTGGGGCAACACTTACCGTGACTCAGCAGCCGTGGGTGCGGGCTTCACCTCACGCGTCTCGCCTCCTTCTTCCCCTACTCGCCCGGCCTGCCCACCTTCCAGCAATCCTTGTGTGGAACTCTTAGTTGCTCTGTGTGATGAGTAGATGTCTCTTTGAAGTGTATTAGAAGTGCAAATTGTGGGTATTTCTAGGGGAGATTTCATGGAGCCTTCCTCACAGCTGCTATCTTGCCCCTCCCTCTCCTATACATGGACACTTTTGTCAACATTGCTCAAGCAGTTTTTTTCACTGTAATCAGAAGTGTCTGAATGGTAATCACGTTGAGCACCTCTTGTAATTGCAGAAGTCAAATATGACTTGTGTTTCTCTTTTGTTATCACTATATATTATTACAATTTTTTTTTGAGGGCAGTGTCACTGGCTTTCATATGTGGGACCGAACCGGGGCTGCTGTCTTCCCAAGTCAGCGCTTAACCACAGCGCCACTTGGCTGGCCCAACAATTTTTTTAAATTAAAGTTTATTGGGGTGACAATGGTTAGTAAAGCTACATAGGTTTCAAGTACACAATTCTGTAATACATCATCTATATATCACATTGTGTGTTTGCCACCTAGAGTCAGTTCTCCTTCCATCATCATATATTTGACCCTGTTTACCCTCATCTACCATGCCCCTTCCCCCTTATCCTCTGGTAACCACTAAACTATTGTCTGTTGTATGAGTTTTTGTTTTTTTATTTGTTTGTCTTGTTCCTTTGTTGCTTTCAGTTTTACATACCACATATCAATGAAATCATATCATTCTCAACTTTTTCTGTATGACTTATTTCTCTTAGTGTAATAATCTGAAGGTCCATCCAGGGCCTGCCGAGTGGCACGGTGGTTAAGCACTGGCTTCGGAGCTTAGCGGCCCCGGTTCGGGTCCCACATATGAGGGCCAGTGACACTGCCCTCAAAAAAAAAAAAAAAAAAAAAAAAAAAAAATATATATATATATATATATATATATATATATATATATATATCCATTTTGTCACAAATGGCACTATTTTATCTAAACTTATAGACCTTGGGTTCAAAGAGGATTTTATGAATTTGACCTCACAGTCAAGGGAAGTAAAAGCTAAATTAAATGAGTGTCACTACATCAAACTAAAAAGCTTCTGCACATCAAAAGAAACCACCAAAATAAGGAGATAAACAACAAAATGGGAGAAGATTTTTACAAACAATGCCACTGATAAAGGGCTAATATCCAAAATATATAAAGAACTTAACAACTCAACAACAAAAAAACGAACAACCCATTAAAAAATTGGTCATTGGACCTGAATAGATATTTCCCCAAAGAGGGCATACAGATAGCCAATAGACACATGGGAAGATGCTTAACATCACTAATAATAGAAATGCAAATAAAATCCACAATGAGATATCACCTTACACTGGTTGGAATGGCTATCATCAACAAGACAAATAATAACAAGTGTTGGAGAGGCTGTGGAGAAAATGGAACCCTCAAACACTTGGTGGGAATACAGATTGGCACAGCCACCATAGAAAACAGTGTGGAAGTTCCTAAAAAAATTAAAAACAGAATTGCCATATGACCCAGCAATCCCTCTCCTGGGTATCTACCCCAAAATTTGAAAACATTTATTCATAAAGATATATGTACTCCAATGTTCATTGCAGCTTTATTTACAATGGCCAAACATGGAAACAACCAAAGTGTCCTTCGATAGGTGACTGGATAAAGAAGATGTGCTATATATACACAATGGAAATGTTTATCTTGTTTGAAGAAATGGTCTACAGCCAGAATAAAACATGGTGAGATCAAGTAAAATGTAAGAGGGAGCAATTTAAGAGAAAATGGTGATATGGTGGAATCACAGAGCTTAACTATGAGTAGGTTGCCAGAATAGGACTCTAAATAATATTTCTGAAGGTCTACAACCAATATTGCTCTACCCAGCACAGCTATCACTTAAAACTGAATGAGAGAAAAGAGCTTCTCAGAAATGAATAAGCTAAAGGAATTCATTACCACAAAGCAAGCATTGCAGGAAATGTTAAAAGTACTTTTTTAAACAGAAGAATGGGGGAAACAAACCCACAAAGGAAGACCAGAAATATGAATAACAAAATGGCAACAAATGTGTACCTATCAATAAAATGTGAATGGTCTAAATGCTCCAATCAAAAGAGATAGAGTGGTTGGGTGGATAAGAAAACAGGACCCATGTATATGCTGTTTACAATAGACTCATCTCAGATCAAAACACACACACAGAATGAAAGTAAAGGGATGGAATAAAATATTTCTCACAAATGGAAATGAGAAAAAAATCTGGTGTAGCAATAGTTATTTTGGACATAATAGATTTTAAAATGAAGACTGCAGGGCTGGCCAAGTGGCGCGGTGTTTGAGTGCTGGCTTGGGAAGACAGCGGCCCCGGTTCGGGTCCCACATATGAGGGCCAGTGACACTGCCCTCTTAAAAAAAAATGAAGACTGCAATAAAAGACAAAGCAGGGCACTACATAATAATAAAGGGATTGATTCAACAAGAGGACATAACTCTAGTAAACATCTATGCACCCAACATAGGAGCTCCTAAATATGTAAAACAGTTTATGACCGACATAAAATCAGAGATTAACAGTAGCACTATCTTAGTAGAAGACTTCAACGCACTGTTGTTACCAATGGACAGATTCCCCAGACAGAAAATCAACACAGAAACAGTGGATTTAAAATACACTTTAGATGACAGTTGGATTTAATCTATATTTTTAGAATATTTCACCCTAAAGCTACAGAATATACAGTCTTCTCAAGTGCACGTGGAACATTTTTCATGATAGATCACATGCTAGGTAACAAAACAAGTCTCAATTGGGCTGGACGAGTGGCGCAGCGGTTAAGTGCTGGCTTGGGAAGCCAGCGGCCCTGGTTCGGGTCCCATATATGAGGGCCAGTGATACTGCCCTCAAAAAAAACAAAACAAAAACAACACAAAAAACAAGTCTCAATAAATTTAAGAAGATTGAAATTCTATCAAGCGTCTTCTCCAACCACAATGCTATGAAACTAGAAATCAACTGTAAGAAGAAACCTGGAAAGCACACAAATATATGGAGGCTGAATAACCTGTTATTAAATAATGAATGGGTCAAAAATGAGATCAAGGAAGAAATAAAAAGATATCTTGAGACAAACAGAAATGAAAATACAACAGCCAAAAATCTATGGAATGCTGCAAAAGCAGTCCTAAGAGGGAAATTCATAGCAATGCAGGCCTATCTAAAGAAACAAGAAAAATCTCAACTCAACGGGCTATCTTTACACCTAAGGGAATTGGAAAAAGAACAAGAAAACAAGCCAAAAGGAAGTACAAGGAAGGAAATAATAAAGATCAGTGCAGAAATAAATGAAATAGAGACCAAAGAAAACAATACAAAAGATCAATGAAACCAAGAGCTGGTTTTTTGAAAAGATAAACAAAATTGACAAACCCTTAGCCAGACTCACCAAGAAAAAGAGAGAGAGGACCCAAATGAATAAAATCAGAAGTGAAGAGGAAAACTGACATCAGATATCACAGAAATACAGAAAAATTTAAGAAAATACTACAAGGAACTATATATCAACAAATTAGACAATCTGGAAGAAATGGATAAATTTCTAGAAGCATACAATCTTCCAAGACTGAATCAAGAAGAAACAGATAGGGGTTGGCCGAGTGGCTCAATTGGTTGAGTTGGCCTAGAGCACAAGCTCTGAGCAACAGGGCCACTGGTTCGATGGGCCAGTGATGCTGTGCCCAAGCTGAGATGTCACTTGAGCTGCCACTGGTGGCAGGATGGCTCAACTGGTGGAACAACAAGATTGCCTGTTTGATGGTGGGCTACACCTTCCTGCAACTAAGATTCAACTTGGCACCTTGAGCTGAGCTGCTGCCCAAATGGCTCAGTGAATAGAGTGTGCACTCTTAACAATAAGGCTGCTGGTTCGACTCCCACATGGGATGGTGGCTACACCCACCCACAACTAAGACTGAACTCAGCACCTTGAACTTAGAGGCCACAAGCTGCCAATGGGAAGCCAGATGGTGATTGGCATCGTCCACAATGAAGATTGAAGAACAGCAACTTGTCTGTTCCCTTCCCCAATTCCCCAACACTGTTCCCCTCCCCAATTCCCCAATAAAATCTTAGGAGGAGGAGGAGGAGGAGGAGGAGGAGGAGGAGGAGGAGGAGAAGAAGAAGAAGAAGAAGAAGAAGAAGAAGAAGAAGAAGAAGAAGAAGAAGAAGAAGAAGAAGAAGAAGAAGAAGAAACAGATACTCTGAACAAACTGATTACTACCAAAGAAACTGAATCAGTAATCAACAAGCTCCCAACAAACAAAAGTTCTGGATCAGATGGCTTCATAGGTGAATTTTATAAAACATTCAAAAAAGAATTACCATCTATTCTCCTCAAACTATTCCAAAAAATAGAGAAGGAGGGAAAGCTCCCAAGCCCATTTTACAAGGCCACTATTACTCCAGTCCCAGAATCAGACAGAGATATTACAAAAAGTGAAAACTACAGGCTGATGACCATGGACACAAAAATCCTCAACAAAACACTAGCAAACTGGATTCAGCAGCACATTAAAAAGATCATAAACCACAATCAACTGGGATTCATTCCTTGTATGCAAAGTTGGTTCAATATCCACAAATCAATTAACTTGATATACCACATCAACTAAATGAAAAATAAAAATCATATGATCATATCAATAGATGCAGAAAAAGCACTCAACTAAATCCAGCAGCCATTTATGATAAAAGCTCTTAGCAAAGTGGGAATAGAAGGATCATATCTCAACATAATAAAGGCCATATATGACAAGCCCACAGCTAACATCATACTCAACAGAGAAAGGCTAAACCTTTCCCCTTAAGATCAGGAACAAGAGAAGGCTGCCCACTTTCACCACTTTTATTCAACATAGTTCTGGAAGTTCTAGCCACAGCAACTAGACCAGACAATGAAATAAAAGTCATCCAAATTGGAAAGGGAGAGGTAAAAGTGTCATTATATGCAGATGACATGATACTATATAGAGAGAATCCCAAAGACTCCATCAAAAAACTGTTAGAACTGATAAATGAATTTGGTAAAGAAGCAGGATACAAAATTAATATTCAGAAATCAGTCACATTTGTATACACCAATAATAAACTATCAGAAAAAGAAATCAGAAAATGAATCCCATTTATAATTGCTTCAAAAACAATAAAATATCTAGGAATCAATTTAAACAAAGAAGTAAAAGACTTGTCCTCAGAAAATTATAAGACATCGAAAAGAGAAATCAAAGAAGATACAAATAAATGGAAATACATACCATATTCATGGGTAAGAAGAATTAATATAATTAAAAATGTCAATACATGGGACGACCGAGTGGCACAGTAGTTGAGTGCTGGCTTGGGAAGCCAGCAGTCCTGGTTCGGGTCCCACATATGAGGGCCCTCAAAACAAAAAATGTCAATACTACCTAAGCCAATATATAGATCCAATGCAATTCCTATCAAACAACCAATGGCATTTTTCTCAGAAATAGAACATATAATCCTAAAATTTATATGGAACCATAAAAGATCCCAAAAAGCCATGACAATCTTGAGAAATAAGAACAAAGGGAGGTATTACGCTACCTGACATCAAATCATACTACAAGGCTATAGTAATCAAAAAAGTATGGTACTGGCATAAAAACAGACACAAAGTTCAATGGAACAGAATAGAGAGCCCAGAAATAAATCCATAACTATATAATCATTTAATCTATGACAATGGAAGCAAGAATTTACACTGGGATAAAGATAGTCTATTTAATAAATGGTGCTGGGAAAATTGAACTGACACATGCAAAAAAGTGAAATTGGACCACCTCCTCATGCTATATACAAGAACAAATTCAAAGTGGATTAAAGACTTAAATGTAAGACCTGAAATCATAAAACTCCTAGAAGAAAACATAGGGAGTAAATTTGCAGACATCACCCTCAGTAATATTTTTACTGATATATCCCCTCGGGCAAGGGAAATAAAAGAAAAATTGAACATATGGGATTACATCAAACTTAAAAGTTTTTTCACAGCAAAGAAAACCATCAATAAAACAAAAGGGAAGACTACTGAATGGGAGAAGATATTTGTCAACAATATATCTGATAAGGGGTTAATATCCAAAATTTATAAAACACTCATTCAACTCAACACCAAAAAAACAAACAACCCAATTAAAAAATGAGAAGGGGAGGGCTGGCCAAGTGGCGCATTGGTTAAGAGCTGGCTTGGGACACCAGTGGCCCTGGTTCAGATCCCACATATGAGGGCCAGTGACACTGCCCTCTACAGCTAACAACAGCTCCACCTGGATCTGGGCTGTGTGAGCCCCAGCTACAGCCCCTTCTGCAGTGGGCTGCAATAGGCTACAGTGAATGGCTGACAGCCAGCATGAGCAGCTGGTAGCCAGCGTGAGCTGCCAATAGCCACAATGAGCGACCACCCAGAGGCCAGCAACTGATCTGCCTCATCCAGGAAGAGCACAATGACAATACCAACATGGGCCAGTGAAACAATGTCTTCCGCAACTAGACTGAAGAACAACAACAACAAAAAAGACAGCAACTTCTCTGTTCCCTTCCCCAAATTTCCCAATAAAATCTTTTTTAAAAATGGGCAGGGGATATGAAGAGACATTGCTCTAAATAGGACATACAGATAGCCAACAGGCATATGAAAACATGCTCAACCTCACTAAGCATTAGAGAAATGCAAATAAAAACCACAATGAGATACCACCTCACTCTAGTCAGAATGGCTATCATCAATAAATCAACAAACAAATGCTTGTGGGATTGTGGAGAAAAGGGAACCCTGGTACACTGTTGATGGGATTGCAGATTGGTGCACCCACTATGGAAATTAGTATGGAGGTATCTCAAACAATTTGAAATGAAATTACTTTATGACCCAGCAATCCACTCTTAGGTATGTATCTAGAGAAACCCAAGATGCTAATTCGAAAAAAATATATGCACCCCTATATTTATTGCAGCACTATTTACAATAGCCAAGACATGAAAACAACTGAAATGTCCATTGGTAGATGACTGGATTAAGAAACTGTGGTACAGGACCGGCAGAGTGGAGCATTGGTTAAGAGTTAGCTTGGGACGCCAGCTCTGAGCAGCATGGCCCCGGTTTGGATCCCACATATGAGGGCCAGTGACACTGCCCTCTATAGCTAAGATGGTGAACAACAGCTCCACCTGGAGCTGGGCTGCTGTGAGTCCCCAGGACAACAATGCTGCAGTTCCTGCTGCAGTGGGCTGCCATAAGCTACACTGAGTGGCCAGCAGCCAATGTGAGTGGCTGACAGCTTGCGTGAGCTGCCAAAAGCTGCCGTGAGCGGCCATCCAGAGGCCGGTGACCGATCTGCCTCACCTGAGAAGAGCACAATGATGATACCAACATGGGCCAGTGAAGCCATGTCCTCCACAACTAGACCGAAGAACAAAAGGACAGCAACTTGTCTGTTCCCCTTCCCCAATTCCCCAATAAAAAAAAAATCTTAAAGAAACTGTGGTACATTTATTCAATGAAGTATTACTCAGCCAGAAAAAGAATGAAATCTTACCATTTTCAATGATATGGATGGACCTACAGAACATTATGTTTAGTGGAATAAGTCAGTCAGAGAAAGACAAATACCATATGATCTCACTTATATGTGGAATTGAAAGAACTGAATAAATGGGCAAAATAAGCATAAATAGTCTAAGAGATATAGAGGAAAAACCGATGGTTGCTAGATGGGCGGGGGTGGGGATTTGGGATAAGGGGAAGGGACGAGACAGTATAAGTTGGTACTTACAATATTGCCACAGGATTATGAAAAACAGTTTGGGGAATATAATCAATAATGTTGAAAATATTTTGCAGGGTGTCTGATGTTCACATGTCTTGTTAGGGAGACCATTTCATGGATGGTGTAGAGGAATGATCACTGCACTGTACACCTCAAGCTGAATAATATTGTATGTCAACTATAATTTTATATATATATATATATCAAGGGATATGGAGTTATAATATAGGGAATATAGTCAACGGAGTTGCAATTGATATATATGATGTCAGAGGGCAATAGATTGGGGGAGGGTGGTGATCACTTTGTGACAGGTGAAATGTGTAACTATTACACTGTTTTGTACACCTGAAACTAATTTTAAGAAAAGAAAAAGAGAAAAAAATGTTCTGAAGACTTCTGGACTAATAATAACATGGAATGAAATATTGTTTCCCTATATCAGGCAGCAGCAAACATGGGAGACATTTCGGTAAACATTGATTGAAACCTGGCATCACCACAAAAAATATGGATACAAACTATAAAAATTTTTTTATTATGCCTCTGAAAATCATGGTGCAACCACAACTGGGAAACAGTCTTGATTGTTATATATCAAGGAAATTCTAATACAAGTTATGAAGGACCACAGTATGGTGAGGGGGATATTGATAGAATCAAAGTTCATAAAATTACAAATGGTGTGTGTGTGTGGAAGATGGAAGATGGACTTGTATAACCATACTAAAATATTAGGCTTAGATATATGCACAAACACATTAAAGAAATTATTTTAAGACAAAAAAGAGAGAAAACTTTTACCTTTGTTTTCAACAGGCTCTACTATACACTGAGATTATTATGCTAACAACTCTGCTTTTCAATCATTTGTATCTCTCTGGTTTCCTCCTCAATTTGTAGAGTACACAACAAATACAGATTGGATTAAACTAAATGGAATCAAGGTGAATTGAAGCCACATCAAAAAAGTCTTTCACCTGTAACAAATTATGGTTTTTGAGTCATTTTTCAGTCTTTACTCTGTCCCCAATCATTAGTTTGTTCCTGTTCCAAAGTCCCTAATTCTTTTCATGATATTGTCTTAATACATGACATCATTATCATCTATGTTAGTTTTTGTTCACGCAGAAGTGAATGCTGAGCCAAGGATTCATGTACAAGAACTTCATTGGAAGGAGCAAGGAATATGGATGGGAGAAAGGAGAAGTGATACACAAAATAAAATATATCAAATAAAGCTTGCATTATGTCAGCTACTGCTGTGAATAAACTAAGTTTTCCATCTTGTGGGGAAATTCTGGAAATGGTACAAAATCTAAATCTCAGCATTATCCTAGCTAAACGATTTAAGACATAGTATACCCCACACATCTCCATCAAGGGCTGTCTCCAATGGGATATAACTCCCTGTCATATCTGCCACCACATATCGGGCAAAGTGGGTTCCTACTGGTGCTGGATAATCATGCAGTGGAGATGGTGAGAGGATCCCAGGGAACATGAGAGGAATGCTGACAGCATGTACTACACTGCCATCCTTTCTTGTAGACTCAATTCTATCAAATTCTTCCCCAAAAGTGAATTAAGTTCTAAACACACTCCACAAATGTATAATTCTCATTCCTGATGCATCCCAGAGAGTCCCAGAAAAATTAAATTATATGAGAAAACAACTCTTATTATTATTTTTTAATTAAAATGTATTGAGGTGACAGTGGTTAGTAAAATTACATAGGTTTCAAGTGTACCATTCTGTAACGCATCATCTCTATATCACGATGTATACTCGCCACCCAGAGTCAGTTCTTCCCTCACCATATATTTGACCATGTTTATCCCCATCTACCACTGCCTTCCCGCCCTCTGGTAACTGCTAAACTATTGTCTGTGTCTATCAGTTTTTGTTTCTTTGTTTGTCTTATTCCTTTGTTGCTTTCAGTTTTATATCCCACATATCAGTGAAATCATATGGTTCTCAACTTTTTCTGTCTGACTTATTTCGCTTATACAGCTGCTATGGAAGGCAGTGCGGAGGTTCCTCAAAAATTTAAGAATAGAGTTACCATATGACCCAGCAATCTCTCTCCTGGGGTATATACCCCCCAAAATTTGAAGACACTTATCCATAAAGATATATGTGCTCTGATGTTCACTGCATTAGATACGGTGCCAAGACATGGAAACAATATGGTGGCCAAAATATAGAAATAATATGGTGGCCAAGACATGGAAACAACCAAAATGTCCTTAGATAGATGATTGAATAAAGAAGATGTGGTACATATACCAAATGGAACACTACTCAGCCACAAGAAAAGATGAAATACTACCATTTGAGACAACATGGATGGATCTTGAGATTATTGTGCTAACTGAAATAAGTCACAACTCTTATTTTATTATATTCATTATTACATTTTTGAATTTTAGAGAATGTATCTTAAAATTGCATTTATGCAGAATAAAGTTCAAATAAAAAAGGAAAGGAAGATAGATGGAAAGAATGATACAACATTTCAGAGTTTTCTTAATCAGTAAATTTCAATGAATTACTAGATCTTTCAAATTTAGATTTTTACTTTGAAGTTGTAAATAATGTCACTGTTCTTATGAAAGGTAGGACAGCAAAGTCAGCGTCAGCTTGCCAGATTGTACTCCAACTCAGTCTCAGTTTCTTATTCTGAAAGTGGAGTGAATGAGAGAAAATATCTCAAGAAATGTTTTTAAAATAAAATTAAGTCATTCATGTGAAGAAACAAGAAGGATTCTGTTATTGTAAGCACTTTGGTATGACTACTGTATGATTTTCATTCCATTTTGTCTGGGGAAAACAAGCATACAACTAAATTAAAGTGAAGAACAGCAACACATGAGGACAATTTTTTTGGAGAAACCAAGTCAGCACTAGATATAATAAGTGCTTTAAGCTTAAAATTAGAAAATTTAAGAATGGGCCTTTTGAGCTCCTTTTGCTCAGCTCACTCTGAACTCTTTGGAGTGTACTATCTCTTCTAATAATGGCCCTTGAGCCATTCTCTACTGCTCGGGCCTGCTTTTGCTTCTTTGAAATGTATTTTTTCTTCTAATAAACTGGTCCTTTTCTGCAACTTTAAAAAAAACAGAAAATTTAAGAAGCTTCAAGGCCGGATGAGTGGCTCAGTTGGTTAAGAGTTGGCTTAGAGCGTGAGCTCTGAACAACAGGGCTGCCGGCTCGATTTCCACATGGGCCAGTGAACGTTGCACCTGAGATGAGCTGTCACTGAACTGCCAACAGGTGGCCGGATGGCTCAGCTGGTGTAACAACAAGATTGCCTGTTCAATGGTGGGCTACGCTTACCCGCAACTAAGGCTGAACTCGGCACCTTGAGCTGAGTTGCCACCTGGATGGCTCAATGGATAGGGTCTGCATTCTTAACAACAAGGCTGCTGGTTCGACTCCCACATGGGATGGTGGCTACACCCACCCACAACTAAGATTGAACACAGCACCTTGAGCTTAGAGGCCACGAGCTGCCAACGGGCAGCCAGGCCACTGGTGCCCTCCGCAACAAAGATTGAAGAACAACAAGTTGGCTGGTCCCCTTCCCCAATTCCCCAACACTGTTTCCCTCCCCCAATTCCCCAATAAAATCTTAAAAAAAAAAGAAAGAAAGAAAAAAAAAAAGAATGGCTTCAAGGGCCGGCCGAGTGGCTCAGCTCAGTTGGTTAAGTGCTCGCTCAAGAGTGCAAGCTGAGCTCTGAGCAACAGCTGTTCGATGTCCAGCCCGAGCTGAGCTGTTGTTGAGCTGCCAACAGGTGGCAGGATGGCTCAGCTAAATAAATAAATAAATAAATAAATAAATAAATAAATAAATAAATAATGAATGAATGGCTTCAAGAATGCTGACCAAAGATAGAACATTGTGGGCCGACCGAGTAGCGCAGTGGTTCAGCGCTGGCTTGGGAAGCCAGCGGCCCCAGTTCAGGTCCCACATATGAGGGCCAGTGACACTGCCCTGAAAAAACAAAAAAACAAAAACAAAGAGAACATTGTGAATAGCATATAAGGAAGAAAAGTCAAATAGGAATTTCTTTGGGAGTTGTTGAGAAGAAATTAATACAAAACCAAATAAAAGTGAAATTATACATGCTTTGGAAATAGAAATAATCAAGCATGTCTTTTAGAAGAGAAAAAGAAACAGCATATTTAAACTTGCAACTATTGCCTTTGGAGATCACAAATGACCCATTATGGACAACAGACTGCTTGGCTGAAGAGCCTCTTGAGGGCCCCCTTTACATCTTTGTTCCTCAGGCTGTAAATGAAGGGGTTCAGCATGGAAGTGACCCCAATGTACATTACTGATGCAATCAAGCTTTTCTGGGAAGAATGGGTCACAGCAGTACTGAGATAGACCCCCAGGCTTGTCCCATAGAACAAGGAGACCAGACAAATGTGAGACCCACAGGTGGAAAATGCTTTATACTTGCCCTTAGTGGAAGCCATCCTCACTAGTGAGGAGACAATCTTAGAATAGGAAAACAGGATTCCTATGAGTGGAAACACACCCAGAAGGGCAGTAGTTACATACAAAATGATGTTATTGATGAGGGTGTCAGAGCAGGCCACCTTGAGAATCTGAGCCAGTCCACAGAAGAAATGTGAAATTTCAGTGCCTGCACAGAAGGTATGAAGCAGGGAGACCCAGAATATGATGAACCAAGGCAACAGAACCAGAAGTCCACACAGGTGTGGTTCATGATGACGGTGTAGTGCAGGGGTGACAGATGGCCACATACCGGTCATAGGCCATCACAGTCAGAAGAAAATCATCCATTCCAGCAAAAATCATAAAGAAATACACCTGAATGAGGCATCCAATGTAGGAGATGTTTTTGCTCTGTGTCTGGATGTTTACCAGCATCTTCGGGATGGTGGTGGAGGTGAAACAGATGTTCACAAAGGACAGGTTGGAGAAGAAGAAGTACATGGGCGTTTGGAGGTGGACATCTGAGTTGATGACCAGGATAATGAGCAGGTTCCCCAGCATTGTGACCAGGTACATGGACAGGAACACTCCACAGAGGAGAGGCTGTAGTTCAGGATCATCTGAGAGACCCAGGAGGAGAAATTCTAATATTTCTGTGTGGTTTCTTGCTTCCATGTAGCTGGTATGTCTTCTGATGAAGGGGAATAAAGCAACGTTCAATGATCAGCCAAATGACACCTCAACTAGTCATCATCTTTGATTCCCCCTTTACTCTAGTAGTCATTCTAATGCCAGTGATTCACTCATTTAAGTGTAGCCCTTTTTTTTTTGAAATGTATGTAATTATTCAGACTTTTTTTTTTTTTGAGGGCAATGTCACTGCCCTCACGTGTGGGACCTGAACCGGGGCCACTGGCTTCCCAAGCCAGCACTTAACCACTGTGCCACTCGGCAGGCCCCCAGACTTTTTAAATTTAGAAGAAATCTCTCTCTTTTTATCTCTTACTCACTGGTTCTAATTCTCTTTTTTGGACGTATGGACATAAACCAATTTCTTCTTTGATATAAGTCTTCAAAAATAATTAAAGACACTGAAGGTCTTTTCTTTGATAATCTTGACACTTCTTTCATTCTATAATAGTGATTAAACATGGGCTTTCAACTCAACAACTTTAATTCTGTGACCTCATGCTTTATGTTGATGTCACAGTGAACTCCCATGTGTCTTATTGTGTTTCTTTCTAAAAATGTGGTTACTGCTATTACCTTCTTTGTGAGGGGTGAAAATGACTTTGTTTACAGTAGGATCTCAATAAATTATAGTTGTTATTATTATCATTATTAAGCTATTATTTTCATTGCAATTACTTTTGATATATAACTCTTCCAAAGTTGTGATTTAGAAAACAGGATCTTCAGTCAGACTTCGTAGAATAAATTCTGGCCTACCAACTTACATCTGTATGACCTTGACAATGGGAGTAGTAACTATTCCCTATACTGTAAAATGAATGAGTGATAAAATGAGATGATGCATATAATTTTCTAGTGTAATTCCTGTGACATACAGTGGACACTTGGTAAAAGCGAACTTCTGTTCTTAGTGTCACAATAAATATATCTTGCATGGCCATCATTTATTCATATTCCCCTTAAGCTGGGGCAGCCATCATTATAAACACAACAGGTCTGTTATCTATTTTTTTTTTTAGTTGAGCCATCCTGCCACCTGTTGGCAACTCAGCAACTGCTCAGCTCAGGCTGTGCATCAAACTGCTGTTGCTCAGAGTTCAGCTTGCACTCTTGAGTGAGCTTTTAACCAACTGAGCCGCTCGGCCAGCCCTCTGTTATCTCTTTTGACCACCATGCAGCACTTGTAATTAATGAATATCCCTATAGCTCCCTCCTTAAGAGACTTTCAGGTAAATTCTTCCAAGAAGAGGAAGAAGCATAAGGGATACATAGATAAGAGGGGGAAACAAAAGCACAGAACCATTCAAATAAAATACAAACCATGTGTGAGAATGTATGCTGATGTCTACATGCTCTCAAGTGGGGATGTGTTATGTTAAAATTAGTGCTGTGCAGGGCCGGCCAAGTGGTGTGTTGGTTAAGAGCTGGCTTGGGATGCCAGCGGCCCCGGTTCAGATCCCACATATGAGGGCCAGTGACACTGCCCTCTAAAAAAATAAATAAATAAAAAATAAAAAATAAAATTAGTGGTGTGACCTGAAAAAAAAAGATTGATAGATTTGATAAAAAATATTCCAAGTGTTCATACATGAAATCATCCTAAAAATTGAAAAGCAAATTTAAGATTTGAAAACAAAAAGGCAACCAAACAAATGGAAGAAGATATTTGCAAACAATATATCAGATAAAGGGCTAATAACCAAAATACATAAAGAAATCATACAACTCAACAACAAAAAACCCAAACAACTCAATTAAAAATTGGGCAGAGGACCTGAACAGACACTTTTCCCAAGAAAACATACAGGTGGCCAACAGATATATGAAAAGATGCTCAACCTCACTAGCTATAAGGGAAAGGCAAATCAAAACCACACTAAGATACCACGTCACATCTGTTAGAATGGCTATTATCAACAAGACAAGAAATAAATGTTGAGAGACTGTGGAGAAAAGGGAGCACTCATATACTGCTGGTGGGAATATAAATTGGTGCAGCCTCTATGGAAAACAGTACAGAGGTTCCTTAAAGAATTAAGAATAGAGCTATACCATAAGACCCAGCAATCCCTCTTTTGGGGTAGGTACCTGAAATTTTTGAAAACACTTATTCATAAGGATATGTGTACCCCTATGTTCATTGCAACATTATACACAACAGTCAAGAAATGGAAACAACCTAAGTGTCCTTTGATGGATGGTTGAAAAAAGAAATGTAGCACATATACACAATGGAATATTATCCAGTTATTAAAAACATGAAATATTGTCATTTGTGACAACCTGGTTAGATCTTAAGATCATGCTAAGAGAGGGCTGGCTGACTGGTGCAGTGGTTAAGCACTGGCTTGGGATGCCAGTGGCCCCGGTTCGGATCCCACATATGAGGGCCAGTGACACTGCCCTCAAAAAAAAAATATTATGCTAAAAGAAATAAGTCATATGAAAAAGGACAAGAACTATATGGTTTTACTCATATGTGGGATATAAAACAGAAAGCAACAAATGAACAAACACACTCATAGAAACAGACAACAGTATGGTGGTTACCAGAGGGGAAGAGAGTGGGAGAAGGATGAAGAGGGTAAAGGGGGTCAAATATATGGTGACAGAAGAAAACTAGACTGTGAGCACACAATAGAATATACAGATGAAGTATTATAGAATTGTACACTTATATAATGTTATTAACCAATGTCACCCCAATAAATTTAATTTTAAAAAGAAAGAAAATAAATGTTTACATTCTCAATGATAGAAAAAGTTTCATTATCACAATGTCTAAAGAATACTAATTAACTAAGGAAAGAAAAAAAATCACTGAGGACCAATTTAGTCTGGGGAAGTGGGTAGAAAACGCTTCTCCAGGATATGAATATTTGAGCTGTGAGAGGAAGGGCGAGTAATTGTTAATGAGAAATTTTAAAAGAGCAAGCATTTGGGGCTGAGAGACAGAATTTCCAGGTGCAGTTTGCAGAACGGAATTTTTTTTATTTTTAGCTGAGCCATCCTGCCACCTGTTGGCAGCTTAGCGGCAGCTCAGCTCGGGCTGGGAATCGAACTGCTATTGCTTAAAGCTCAGCTTGCACTCTTGAGCGAGCTCTTAACCAACTGAGCCACTCGGCTGGCCCCCAGAATGGATTTTTAAGAGACCAGTGAGATAGAGAACAGATAATTAGGGTTCAAGAGGGACAGAGTACATGAGCTTCACAAATTGAAAATCTTGTATACTTGAAGTATCTCTCATGAGGTTAATTTTATGTTTACTTGTGGACTAAAGGTTGTCATTTTTTTAAATTAAAGTTTATTGGAGTGACAATGGTTAGCAAAGTTACTAGGTTTCAAGTGTACAATTCTGTAATACATCATCTATATATCACATTGTGTGTTCACCACCCAGAGTCAGTTCTCCTTCAATCACCATATATTTGACCCCCTTTATGCTCTTCTAACACCCTCCTCCCCGCTTACCCTCTGGTAACCATTAAACTATTGTCTGTGTCTATGAGTTTTTGTTTCTTTGTTTGTCTTGTTCCTTTGTTGCTTTCAGTTTTATATCCCACATATCCGTGAAATCATATGGTTCTCGACTTTTTCTGTCAGACTTATTTTGCTTAGCACTATAATCTCAAGATCCATCCATGTTATCACAAATGGCACTATTTGCTCACCATTGTCATTCCAGGGACTTATCTGGCGCCTGGCACACAGTAGGAACTCAACACATACCAATCTTAGATGTGTATTAAAGATTGAAACCAAAAGCATCAACTATAACACATAAAGAAATCTTTTGTGGATTATACTGTGGAAGGGAGTCAGAGGAAGTGTAATAGATATATAGGATATGGGGGGAGGAGTGGGGTGGCAAATTGGGGGAGGGGGTTGTCACTTTGAGGGGCAAAAAGTGTTGCACTGTGTTGTACACCTGCAACTAATTAAAAATAAATAAATTTAAAAAAAAAAAAAAGAAATCTTTTAGCTCATCATATAATTGGCTTATCCCCACTAAATTAGGAAACCAATGATAATTTTTTATCCCAATAAAGAATTATTTAAAACTGCAGACAACAGGACATTATACATTAAAATGTTTGTGTTAAATTCAGGAACAGATAAAGAGAGTCTGCCCCAATTTCAATTCTTTATATTCTCCTGAACACTTACAGAGATTAGTAAAATGAGGAAAGGAAATCAGCCTGAGTACCAAACATCAGAAATAATGATATTATTTGTAGGCGATACTGTGGACACTAAAGTAAAACAACAATATAGAACTATTAAGTGCTATCAGTGAGTCAAATCTGCTGCAAAAGTAGTTAGGGAATATAACAGAAAAATCCAATTACACGAACAAAATAAACCATACCTTGTGCATAGTAGATCTCCAGTTAGTATTAATGAATAAATGATTGAACACGGGAAATAAAGAGGAGCCTACAACTGTGGAAAAGAGTAGAAAACAGGTGGAGACTCTCCAGAAAATAACTTATTAAAAAGAGGCTCTAGATTCCAAAGAGAGAAAGAAGGAAATGGAGCAAAGAATGGAAAAGACTGGTTTCAAGGGAAACTAACGTACCTTCAAACTACAGGAACTTCATTGTCATTGACTACATAAGTATGAGACTGTCTCAGTCTCATTATTGTAGAGATAAAGCCCAGTACCCACTTTTTTTTTTATTCCTCTAGCCCTCGCTGGGTCACAGTGACCCTCCCTAGAGGTTATCACTGAAGCTTTCTGTTCTCCTAGGTCTGTCCTTGGGAAGCCCTTGAGTTTTCACTTGGTAGGGATCAGAGAATTATAAGCAAAGCCAGTAACATGTTTAAAGTTTCCAGCATATCAAGGGTTGGATTCTCAAAGCTCCTCATTAAATAAATTGTTCTATTGTCTTTCCACTCTCCAAAATATTCATCTTCCTTGGGGTAAAAAATGAAAATTTTTCATCAATGTTGTGTCTATGTAAAAAGTGAATGGGGGAGCTAAATTATGTTCCTCCAAGGAGAAATTATTCTTTCATTAGTTTGACTTAAAATTACAAAGTATCCCTCAGGTAAGTTTAATTTGTATAGGAACCAACTTTCTGTGATGTTCATCCTTTGAATATTCATTGGAGATTTCATGTATGTCTTCACATCCACAATGTTGTGGAGGCAAAGAAGTTCTTTGTGAAGACAAGCACAGCAATTAATATTTGTGTTCTGTTGAAGGACAACGAAATGAGGACTGAAAAATATTCTTGACTTGCTGGTGTCATGGACCCTTTGTTGACATTAATGAGGGCTCCATTTATTATTCTGTGTAACTAGAAGGGCAGGGACAGAAATAGTCCAGGTAGAGTGTGTTGAAGAGTAAGTATTGGGGAAATATAGGTGACAAATATAAACCATCTATAACATTTATGGGGGAAGCATAGGAGAGAGTAAAGCATAGTGCACAAAGAGTATAGAACATGGGAGACTTAATATTTTTTTAAAGATTTTATTGGGGAATTGGGGGAGGAGAACAGCACTGGGGAACTGGGGAAGGGGAACACACAAGTTGCTGTCCTTTTGCTCTGCAGTCTAATTGTGGAGGACGTTGCTTCACTGGCCCATGTTGGTATCATCATTGTGCTCTTCTCGGGTGAGGCAGATCAGTCGCCGGCCTCTGGACAGCCACTCACAGCGGCTCTTGGCAGCTCACACCAGCTGCCAGCCGCTCATGCTGGCTGCTGGCCACTCACTGTAGCCTATGGCAGCCCACTGCAGCAGGGGCTGCCGCTATGCCATTCTCCAGGGACTCACAGCAGCCCAGCTCCAGGTGGAGCTGTTGTTCACCATCTTAGCTGTAGAGGGCAGTGTCACTGGCCCTCATATGTGGGATCCAAGCCGGGGCCCGCTGGCCTCCCAAGCCAGCTCTTAACCAACGTGAAACTTGGCAGGCCCCCAGAGTTAAATTTCAATGGAAGATATAGGAACGGGTTTAATTTAAAAGAGCATGGTCATGGTTGAAACTGGAAAATATTATGCTAAGTGAAATAAGTCAGATAGAGAAAGACAAATACTGTATGATCTCACTTATATGTGGAATCTAAAGAACAGAATAAATGAATAAACAAATCAGAAATAGACTCAGACATATAGGGTTTTGGGAAAAACTGACAGTTGCTAGATGGGAGGGCAGTGGGGATAGGGGAGGTGAAAGGATTAGAAAATATGAATTAGTAGTCACAATATAGTGATGGGGATATGAAATATAGTTTAGGGAATATAATCAATAATGTTGTAAATATTTTTTAGGGGACCAGATGGACTCATGTCTTGTCAGGGAGACCACTTCATGGACGGTGTAGAATATTTTTCAGTCCTCATTTCGTTGTCCTTCAACAGAACCCAAATATTAATTGCTGTGCTTGTCTTCACAAAGAACTTAACAACTAATAATATTAGTTGTTAACTATAATTTAACACATATATAGTCATGGGATATAGTGTGGAATATAGTGTGGGGATGGAGTCAATGGAATTGTAATAGATATGTATGATATTGGGGTACAGGAACAGTGGATGGGGGAGAGGGAGTCACTTTGTAAGGGGTGAAAAGGATAACTATTGTATTGTTTTGTACATCTGTAACTAATAATAAATAAATAAATAAATAAATAAATAAATAAATAAATAAATAAATAGAAAATAAAAGGAAAAAAATAATAATAATGTTGCAAAGATTTTGTAGCCACAGGGATATGAAAGGCAGTTCTGGGAATATAATTACTAATGTTGTGAATATTTTGTAGGGTGTCAGATGGTTGCATGTCTTGTTGGGGAGACCACTTCAAGGGATAGGGTAGAGGCTTGATCACTGTATTGTACACCTGAAGCTGATTATATATCAACTATAATTGAATATATATATAGTCATGGGATGTGGAGTACAATGTGGAAATGGAGTCAAGGGAATAGTAATAGATATGTATGATATGGAAGGGGAGTGGGGTGGCAGATTGGGGGAAGGGGTTGTCACTTTGAGGGGTAAAATGTGTAACTATCGTGCTGTGTTGTAAAAAATAAATGAATAATTTTAAAAAATAATTAAAAAAATAAAAAAGATTTTGTAGGGTGTCAGATGAGCACTTGTCTTCTTAGGGAGACCACTTCATGGACTGTGTAGATGTCTGACAACTGCACCTGAACTTGGAATGTCAACTATAATTAGATAGATAGATAGATAGATAGATAGATAGATAGATAGATAGATAGATAGAATGGTCCTATTTGCTGTAGGTATTTGGATACACAGGAAGTGCTAACTATATAATGCACGTGATGCAGTAGACACTCTAAGTCAATGACAATCATAGTGTGCTGCATCTGATTTATAGAATACATGGGTCCATAGATCAAAGGTTGGCAGTTAAAGTGTCTCCTTCTTATGACACTTCCATTAAGCTGCTTGGGAAGTTCGGACTTCAGGTCTTCACAACTCTGGCTTCTGCAGGTTTAGAGGTTGTGACGCCTAAAGAAATACATTTCCAGAGACATGGCAAAGGTCCCATTGAACTTCAATCTGTGCTGCTGCCTGGCACTTCATTCAGATCTTGCATGCCAAGGAGAGAGTCACCATGCTGACCAGGGTAACTGATCCTGGTCATGAATGTCATTGTGTGACCATGGCAATGGGCATGCACCAACACAGCTCTTCTCAATAAGTCACTGGGAGCAGCCCAGGGGCCACCTCAGTGCAAACATAGGGGTGGGTGCAGATGGCTTTGAGCCAGTTGTGCTTCCTACAGCAAGAGATCTGAGTGGTGTGACCCCCGGTGAAGCAGGTTCCTTTAGCTAAGGACTATTCTCAGAGGGCTGAAGGCTGTCAGAAGGCTGTGCTCCCTGAACCTGGAAAAATAAGCCCTAATTCTGAAAGAGGACAGGGCAATGCAGTGCAGCATTTACTATAGTCCATCCCTTGGGATGTTTGGATGAACTTTGTAAATCTGAGACAGAATTGACTTATTAAACTAGTGTCATACAACATAATGCTTCAATATATGTGTATACAGCCAGGTGATCACCACAATAAATCCAGTTAACATCCATCACCACCTATAGTTACAGCTTGTTTTTTCTTGTGATGAGAACTTTAAAATTTACTCTCTTAGCAACCTTCAAATATATAATACAGTCTTATTATAGTCACCATGCTGTGTATTATATCCCCAGGACTTATTCATTTTATAAATGGAAGTCTCTGCCTTTTGACCCCCTTCAGCCATTTCACCCACTCCCCACTTCTAACAACTCTCATTTTCTCCTCCGTATCTGTGAGTTTTTTTTAAAGATTCCATATATAAGTGAGATTATGCAGTATTTGTCTTTATTTTTAGGATTTATTTCAAGTTAGCATAATGCCCTCAAGGTCCATATATGCTGTCATGGATGGCAGGATGTCTTACAGTTGGATAACATTCCATCATATCTATCTCCCTCTCAATATATACCAGGGGTGCCAAAAAACATAGTGGTCAATGTCTGCTCAAGCAGTAGTTTGCTATAATCAGAAGTGTCTGGATGCTGATGGTAACCACTTTGAACACCTCTTGTAATTGCAGAAGTCAAACAAGATTTGTATCTATCTTTTGTTTTCAATATATATATTATTACAATTTTAATACAGTTTTCCTTTTGTAAAATGTGTATACACATTTTTTTGGCACCCTCTGTATTACATCTTCTTTGTTCACTCATTTATAGATGGCCACTTCGGTTGTTTTCATTCCATGTCTTGGTTATTGTAGATAATGCTGCAGTGGACGTGGAAGTACAGGTATGTTTTCAAGGTAGTGTTTCCATTTCTTTTGAATACCCAGAAGTGGAAGGAATGGCTGGGTCATATATAATATATATATATAAACATCCATATTGTTTTCCATAGTGGTTGCACCAATTTTCACTTGCATCAATAGTGAATAAAAGTTTCCTGATCTCCACATTCTCGCCAACACTAGTTATTTCTTGTCTTTTTGATAGTAGTCATTCTAACAGGTGTGAGTTGATATCTTACTGTGGTTTTGATTTACATTTATGAAGACTAGTGGTGTTGAGCACCTTTTCATGTACCTGTTGGCCATATGCATGTCTTGTTTGGAAAAATGTCTATTCAGATCCTCTGCCTGTTTTTTTTTGTGTTTTTTTCATTATGTACTTTAAAATTTTTTTTGGATTGTTTATTTATTATTTATTTATTTATTTATTTATTTATTTATTTAATTTATTTTTTGAGGGCAGTGTCACTGGCCCTCATATGTGGGACCTGAACCGGGGCCGCTGGCTTCCCAAGCCAGCGCTTAACCACCGTGCCACTCGGCCGGCCCTGGATTGTTTATTTTTTGCCATTGAGTTAAATTAGTTCTTCATATAGTTTAGATAATAACCCCTTATCAGATATATGATTCACAAATATTTTCTCCCATTTGGTAGGTGGCATTTTATTTTATTTTATTTATTTTTTAAAAATTATTATTATTTTTATTATTATGAATAGTTACAGATGTACAAAACCATGCAATAGTTATCTTTTTCACCCCTTACAAAGTGACTACCCCCTCTCCCCTCCCCTGTCTCTCCACCCCTGATATCATACATATCAATCCATTTTAATTTTGTTGATGGTTTCCTTTGTTGTGCATAAGCTTTTTAGTTAAATGTGGTCTCATTTGTTTATTTGGGGTTTATTTTTTGCCTTTACTTGGACCAATTTTAAAAAAATTAAATTTATTGGGGTGACAATGGTTAGTAAAATTACATTTTTTTAAAATTTTTTTATTTTTATTGTTTTTGAGGGCAGTGTCACTGGCCCTCATATGTGGGACCGAACCAGGGCCGATGGCTTCCCAAGCCAGTGCTTAACCACCGTGCCACTCAGCCGGCCCCAGGTTAGTAAAATTACATAGATTTCATGTGTACATTTCTATAATACATCATCTATATATCACATTGTGTGCTCATCACCCAGGGTCAATTCTCCTTCCATCACCATATATCTGACCCCCTTTACCCTCTTCTACCATCCTCCCTCTCCCCTTACCCTCTGGTAACCACTAAACTATTGTCTGTGTCTATGAGTTTTTGTTTCTTTGTTTGTTTGTCTTGTTCCTTTCAGTTTTATATCCCACATATCAGTGAAGTCATATGGTTCTTGACTTTTTCTGTCTGACTTATTTCACTTAGAATAATAATCAATTTTTTGTATAATTTTTGAGAGAAGTTCTTCCATGTTTTCAATGGGTCATTTTAGGGGAGAGGTGAGTGAAATGCACTAAAAAGAAGAGGGTCGGTGGAAAGAACTACAGCTTCTGATAGTGTAGGTGGTCTCATGACCAAAATTGATACTCAGTGTTTCTCTCCTCTACCCCTCACCCCTGAATAATATCTCTGCTACTTTGGATGGCTTAACTGTAGGGTGATCCTGACCCTCATCACTAAGGGTCTGAGGTCCAGGGAGGTCAGATGCCATACATAAGGTGGGAATTTAAGCCCCAGCACCTTGGCTTGTGCCTCATTTAAATAGACATTCTATAGTTCAACTAATATTAAACACTGTGCAATTTCATTAAAAATAACAGTGAATAGAAACAAAATGAAAATTCCCATTTTCATCTCTGAAAGTACAAGTATTCTAAAATACCGTATAACAATAATCAAATTTGTCAAACTTGTCTCTGGTGGGAGAACACTTATTAAAACAGTCACAGCCTGGAAGAGTCAAATCAGAAAATAAAGTGTTTTTTTTTATTTTAAAATTATTTATTTATATATTTTTTAAATTAGCTTCAGGTTTACAACACAGTGCAATAGTTATACTTTTTACCCCTCAAAGTGACAACCCCCCTCCCCCATTCTCCACCCCACACTCCTCCCCCCATATCATACTATCTATTACAATTCCTTTGACTCCCTTCCACCGTGTAATCCACATCCCGTGACTATCTATATATTCAGTTACAGTTGGCATACAATATTATACAACATCAATTTCAGGTATACAGTGCAGTGATCAAGCCTCTACTCCATCCATGAAGTGGTCTCCCTAACAAAACATGGGACCATCTGACACCCCACAAAATTTTAACAACATTATATTCCCCGAACTGTCTTTCATATCCCTGTGACAATACTGTAGTTACCTATTTATGCTGTCTAATCCTTTTCCCTTCTCCCTCATCCCCACCCCCGTCCCAACTAGCAACACTGTTTTTCCTCTATATCTATGAGACTGTTTCTGTTTCTTTTGCTGATTCATTCAGTTTTTCAAATTCCACATATAAGTGAGATCATATGGTATTTGTCTTTCTCCGACTGACTTATTTCACTCAACGTAATAGTCTCTAGGTCCATCCATATCGTTGCAAATGGTACAATTTCATTCTTCTTTATAGCGGAGTAATACTCCACTGTATAAATGTACCACAGTTTATTAACCCAATCATCTACCGATGGGCATTTCGGTTGTTTCCAAGTCTTGGCTATTGTAAATAACGCTGCAATAAACATAGGGGTGCATATATTTTTTTGAATTAGCGTCTTGGATTCCTCTGGGTAGATTCCCAAGAGTGGAATTGCTGGGTCATACGGCAGTTCCATTTCCAGTGTTTTGAGATACCTCCATACTGATTTCCATAATGGCTGCACCAATTTGCAGTCCCACCAACAGTGCACCAGGGTTCCCTTTTCTCCACAACCTCGCCAGCACTTGTTGTTTGTTGACTTGTTGATGATAGACATTCTGACTGGAGTGAGGTGGTATCTCATTGTGGTTTTTATTTGCATTTCTCTGATGATTAGTGACATTGAACATTTTTTCATATTCCTGTTGGCCATCCGTATGTCCTCTTTAGAGAAATGCCTCCTCACATCCTCTGCCCATTTTCTAATTGGGTTGTTTGTTTTTTTGGTGTTGAATTGCATGAGTGTTTTATAAATTTTGGATATCAACCCCTTATCAGATATATCGTTGGCAAATATCTTCTCCCATTCAGTAGGCTGCCTTTTTGTTTTTTTGATGATTTCCTTTGCTGTGAAAAAACTTTAAGTTTGATATAATTCCACATATTCTATTTTTTCTTTTATTTCCCTTGCGTGAGGGGATATATCACTAAAAATATTACTCAGGGTAATATCTGCAAACTTACTCCCTATATTTTCTTCTAGGAGTTTTGTAGGTTCAGGTCTTACATTTAAGTCTTTAATCCATTTTGAGTTTGTTCTCATAAATGGTGTAAGTAGGTGGTCTATTTTCATTTTTTTGCACGTGTCAGTCCAATTTTCCCAGCACCGTTTATTAAATAGACTATCTTTACTCCAGTGTAAATTCTTGCTTCCATTGTCATAGATTAAATGACAATATATAGATGTGTTTATTCCTGGGCTCTCTATTCTATTCCATTGGTCTATGTGTCTGTTTTTATGCCAGTACCATACTATTTTGATTACTGTAGCCTTGTAGTATGTTTTGATGTCAGGTAGTGTGATGCCTCCCACTTTGTTCTTATTTCTCAACATTGCCGTAGCTATTCGGGGTCTTTTGTGGCTCCATATAAATTTTAGGATTCTATGTTCTATTTCTGAGAAAAATGTCCTTGGTAGTTTGATTGGAATCGCATTGAATCTATATATTGCTTTAGGTAGTATTGACATTTTAACTATATTTATTCATCCTATCCATGAGAATGGTATGTATTTCCATTTATTTATATCTTCTTTGATTTCTGTCTTCAGTGTCTCATAATTTTCTGAGTACAGGTCTTTTACTTCTTTAGTTAAATTGATTCCTAGATATTTTATTGTTTTTGAAGCAATTGTAAAAGGGATTGATTTCCCGATTTCTTCTTCTGATAGTTTATTGTTTGTGTATGGAAATGAAACTGATTTCTGAATATTAATTTTGTATCCTGCTACCTTACCAAATTCTTTTATCAATTCTAGCAGTTTTTTGGTGGAGTCTTTGGTATTCTTTCTATATACTATCATGTCATCTGCATATAATGACAATTTTACTTCCTCTTTTCCATTTTGGATGCCTTTTATTTCATTTTCTTGGGTGATTGCTGTGGCTAGAACTTCCAGAACTATGTTAAATAGAAGTGGTGAAAGCGGGCAGCCTTGTCTTGTTCCTGATCTTAAAGGGAAAGCTTTCAACCTTTCCCCATTGAGTACGATGTTTGCTGTGGGCTTATCATATGGCCTTTATTATGTTGAGATATGATCCCACTAGTCCCACTTTGTTAAGAGTCTTTATCATAAATGGCTGCTGGATTCTGTCAAATGCCTTTTCTGCATCTATTGATATGATCATATGATTTTTAGTTTTCATTTTGTTAATGTGATGTATTACGTTAATTGATTTGTGGATATTGAACCAGCCTTGCATACCAGGAATGAATCCCACTTGATTGTGATGTATGATCTTTTTAATGAGATGCTGAATTCGGTTCGCTAGTATTTTGTTGAGAATTTTTGCATCTATGTTCATTAGGGATATTGGCCTGTAGTTTTCCTTTTTTGTAATATCTTTGTCTGACTTAGGAATCAGGGTGATAGTGGCTTCATAGAAAGAGTTTGGGAGCCTTCCCTCCTTCTGTATTTCTTGGAATACTTTGAGGAGAATAGGTACTAATTCTTTTTTGAATGTTTTGTAAAATTCACCTGTATAGCCATCTGGTCAAGGGCTTTTGTTTATTGGAAGATAGTTGATTACTGATTCAATTTCTTTGGCAGTAATCAGTCTTTTCAGAGTTTCTGTTTCTTTTTGGTTCAGACTTGGTAGATTGTATGCTTCTAGAAATTTATACATTTCTTCCAGATTGTCGAGTTTGTTAGCATATAGTTGCTCATAATATTTTCTTAAAATTTTCTGTATTTCTGTGGTATCTGTTGTCACTTCTCCTCTTTCATTTCTGATTTTATTAATTTGGGTCCTCTCTCTCTTTTACTTGGTGTGTCTGGCTAAGGGTTTGTTGATTTTGTTTATCTTTTCAAAAAACCAACTCTTGGTTTCATTGATCTTTTGTATTGCTTTTTTTGTTCTCCGTTTCATTTATTTCTGCTCTGGTCTTTATTATTTCCTTCCTTATGCTCCCTTTAGGCTTGTTTTGGTGTGTGTGTTTTTTTTCGAGTTCCTTTAGGTGTAAAGAGAGTCT
Source organism: Aselliscus stoliczkanus (assembly GCA_033961575.1). NCBI lineage: Eukaryota > Metazoa > Chordata > Mammalia > Chiroptera > Hipposideridae > Aselliscus > Aselliscus stoliczkanus. The sequence continues at coordinate 7,668,506 of CM066735.1, read as the reverse complement.
GTTGATTTGAGATTTTTCTTCCTTCTTTAGGTAGTCCTGCTGCTATGAACTTGCCTCTTAGGACTGCTTTCGCAGCATCTCAGAGATTTTGGTTCGTGGTGTTTTCATTTTCGTTTGTCTGGAGGTATCTTTTGATTTCCTCCTTGATCTCATTGTTGACCCACTCACTATTTAGTAGCATCTTATTTAGCCTCCATGTATTGGTAAACTTTACAGATTTCTTCTTATAATTGATTTCTAGTTTCATAGCATTGTGGTCAGAGAAGACACTTGATATGATTTCAATCTTCTTAAATTTGTCGAGACTTGTTTTGTGGCCTTACATGTGGTCTATCTTGGAGAATGTTCCATGTGTACTTGAGAAGAATGTATATTCTGTAACTTTGGGGTGAAGTGCTCTAAAAATATCAATTAAATCCAGTTTGTCTAAAGTGTCATTTAAGGCCACTATGTCTGTGTTGATTTTCTGTCTGGAGGATCTGTCCATTGGTGACAACGTGGTGTTGAAGTCCCCTACTATGATATTGTTACTGTTGATATCTGCCTTTATGTCTGTCAGAATCCGTTTTATATATTTAGGAGCTTCTATATTGGGTGTATAGATGTTTACCAGGGTTATGTCCTCTTGTTGAATTGATCCCTTTATTATTATGTAGTGCCCTTCTTTGTCTTTTATTGTAGTCTTTATTTTAAAGCCTATTTTGTCCGAAATAAGTATTCCTACTCCATCTTTCTTCTCATTTCCATTTGCATGAAATATCTTATTCTATCCCTTTACTTTCAGTCTGTGTGTATCTTTTGATCTGAGATGAGTCTCTTGTAGACAGCATATGCATGGGTCATGTTTTCTTATCCACTCAGCCACTCTGTGTCTTTTGATTGGAGCATTTAGCCCATTCACATTTAAGGTAATTACTGATAGGTGTATATTTATTGCCACTTTGTTATTTGTATTTCTTCTCTTCCTGGGTTAGCTTGTTTTCCCCTTTCTTCTCTTTATAAAAGCTCTTTTAACATTTCCTGCAATGCTGGCTTGGTGGTCATGAACTCCTTAAGCTTAGTCTTTTCTGAGAAGCTCTTTATCTCTCCTTCAATTTTAAGTGATAGCCATGCTGGGTAGAGCAATCTTGGTTGTAGACCTTTATTTTGTGTCACTTTGAATATCTCCTGCCATTCCCGTCTTGCCTGCAGAGTTTCTGAAGAAAAGTCAGCTGTTAGTCTTATAGGCATTCCTTTGTATGTAACCTGCTGTCTTTCTCTTGTTGCTTTTAGGATTCTGTCTCTGTCTTTAAGCTTTGCCATTTTAACTGTGATGTGTCTTGGTGTGGGCCTGTTTGGATTCAGCCTGTTTGGAACTCTCTGTACATCCTGGGCTTGTATGTCGATTTCCTTCACCATGGTAGGGAAGTTTTCAGTCATTATTTCTTTAAATACATTCTCAATCCCTTGCTTCTTCTCTTCTCCTTCTGGTATTCCTATGACACAAAAGTTGTTGTGTTTCATGTTGTCCCAGAGGTCTCTTAAACTATTTTCATTCTTTTTTATTCTTTCTTTTTGTTTTTCCAGCTGGGTGATTTCTGCTATTTTGTCTTCTAATTCGCTAATCTGCTCCTCTGCTTCATCTATTTTACTGGTGATTCCTTCGAGTGTGTTCTCCATTTCAGTTATTGTATTCTTTAATTCTAACAGGTTGTTTTATGGTTTCCCTATCCTCCTTTATGTCCTCGCTAAGTTCCTTAAACATTCTTATCATCAGTGTTCTAAACTCTGTCTTTGAAAGTTTGTATACCTCTGTTTCATTTAGTTCCATTTCTAGAGTGTTCTTCTGATCTTTTACTTGGGATATGTTTCTTTGTTTTTTTCATTCTGGCTGTCGTTCTGTGAATGCTTCGATGTATTAGATAGAACAGCTGAAAGAAAAGAAAAGAAAAAAGAAAAAAAAGAGAAAATAAAGAAAAAAAAAGAAAGAGGTGGGGGGGCGCTCTCCATCCTCTTTAATCTGCAGATCACTTGCTCAGGGTTGCAGTGAACTTTCCACAATTAACTCTGTGTGCTCTTGAACCATGCTCATTACAAAAAAAAAAAAATATCTTCACATGTTGTTGTACGTTGTCTGCTACTGAGTCTCAGTGAACAGACTGATGCAGCTGGAGAGCACCCACCCTGCGTTTCCCTGGCAATGCAGCACAAACAGGGCGGAGGGTGGGGATCCAAGGCAGCTTGTGCAATCCTGCGTCTCAGTGAGCAGCCTGATGGAGCCGGAGGGCACCCGCCAGGCATTTCCCTGGCAATGCAACACAAGCAGGGTGGAGGGTGGGAATCCAAGACCGCATGCATTCGCATGCACACACGCACTCCTGCGCCAAGTTCACCAGACCAATGGGATACCAGATCTGACCCTCTGTGGGAGGGCCCAAACCTGAAAAAATGGCAGCCTACTGTACACCACTCGTGTGCAAGCTCCGCACCAGTGGAACAATTGTCCCAAAACCTGCAGCTTCTGCACCAAAGGTGCTCAATTCAGTCCCTCCCCACAGGCTCCTGGGCCCAGCTCATGCAGCTACTCCCTCCAACAGGAACCGGGTGAGTGCTCCCCAGTGAACGAACCCGTGTGCTGGCCCCACATGTTCTCCAGCTGCCCCCAGCCTCACTCAGCCGTGCAAAGAGAGTCCTCACTAATTTCTACTGCCCACTATCGTGGAACTCCTCTTCCTGGCCAAGCAACTTTGGGCTAATGAGCTCAGTGTGGGGCCGGAGGGTCTCTCCCCCAACAAGAGAAACCTCCCCACACAGCTGGGGCATCCCTCACGGGGCTCGCCCTCTCTCGTCTGCGCCCCTCCTAACAGACTTGATGTGGCCTCCTCTTTAGGTCCTTCGTTTATAGGTTCTGTTCATCTAATGTTCAGGGGACTTCCGAGGTTAAATGTTGCATGAATTATTTGTAATTTTGATGTGATCCTGGGAGGCAGTTCGGAGAGCGTCCGTCTATTCTGCCATCTTACCAGAACTCCAGAAAATAAAGTTTTGAATTTAAACATGTAAGTGCACATGGATAGATGGCCACAAGTAAATGCATCAAAATGTAAATAGTGGTTATCCTTTGGGTTTCCTACCATATCTCTTATTATTTGCATTTTTCAAGTTTTCTAACATCATTATATTACTTTTTTATTACCAAGCACTTAAAAATGGTATGAGTTTTAGGGTTGGCTGAGTGGTGCGGTGGTTAAGCACTGGCTTGGGAAGCCAGGGGCCCTGGTTCGGGTCCCACATATGAGGGCCAGTGACACTGCCCTCAAACAAAAAACAAAAACAAAAAATGGTACGAGTTTCAAATATTGAAAAAAATATTAAAAAATAAATCTAATGAAAGAATCATATTTATTATATTATTGACTCTACATAGTTACAGTCAATATAGTTATCATGGTGGTTATTATATTAAATAATATTAAATATACATGCCCACGGAAGTTTTTCTACTCTTTTACCATTTCCACTTCTCTCACCATATACTTCCATTTGATTCTTCTCCTATCATTGAACCATCTTTGGTCCCTGAAAATGTTCATTGTGTCCACTGGCTTGTCCATACTCAGAAACACCGATCTTCATCTTCTCCACAAAACTCCACTGAAACTTCCTCATTCACTAAGACACAGAGCAAGAAGAGGTGAGAGACATGTTGGTGCCTTAGGCTGAAATCTAATATGGATAGATAGGTAGATAGAGAGACAGATAGACAGATAGATTAGTACAATGGAGGAATGTTCAATGTGATTGCAGCCAGACCCTCAATCTAGATCCAGCTAGATTTGGGCCAGAAGAGGGATCGCTTCCCATAAATCCCTTCAGAGACTTCCGATCTCTCCCCTATGTCCCAGGAGTGCCACATCCTGGAACAGGCCATTGCCCTTCTCCAGGCAAGATGTAAGGTTTTTACCCCTTATCTGGGGTGAGCCACGCCTCAGTACCCCCATCCATCTTGACCTTTCCTATATAACTCCTTAGTGCCTGCCATGAGGCACGGAAGATATCCATGTCTCATATGTAAGTTCCCTTAATAAACTCGTAATGTAATGATGGAGTTGTCAGCCTCTTTCTCTGGTCTCTTGGCCCTAGGAAATTTTATATAATAGGTAGGTAGATAGATAAGGATAGAGACAGAGACACATAGATATACTAGCACTAAGCCATAAGACAAATATTTCTGGAATATTAATTTTTCCTTTAACTGATGTAACCTGGTGATAATCTGATCTCTCTCTGTCACTGAATACATCACCATTGCTGGCTGATATGTAAAGCCTTGAGACTTAGCTATTTGAAGTATTAAAGTTGGACATGGGAGAGGGACCAAGATGTTGAGATTCTGAGGACTACAAGGAACAGAATACAAGAAAACTACAAGAAAACCTAACAATATTCTAGGTAAATAAAGTAACAATTGGATGTGCTGCAAATACTCCTCTCTTCTCATCCTCATCATAATTATCACACCATATCACAGATATCACTTATCACACTGGAAGGAAATTATGAATTATGGCACTAAATATTTGTGGGACTTTATATCTTAAAAACTCATTTATATATAGATTTGAGCAACTATCCAGGGGGATTTTCCATGTATTGGCCAGCTTTCTAAACTATTTTGATCTTATAATGATTTTATTCCACAATAGCCATATCAAAGGGAGAGCGAATATAAAGAATAATATATCAGATCTTAAACTGTTTTAGCCTAGAAGGGATGCATCAATTCCACTCGTATTTTATTGGACAGATAAAAACATATTGTCACCTTTACCTTCAAGGAAAAAAGGAAATGTAGTTCTCTTGGATATGCAACAGGAGAGAATAACCAGAAATATTGTCAGTCAGCAGTAAAATCTACCATAGAGATGTACACATCAAAATCCCTGTGAAAAACTGTCCAGCCTGTTAAATAAGAATGTGGGGGGCTGGCCGAGTGGCTCAGTTGGTTAACAGTTGGCTTAGAGTGCTTGCTCTGAGCAATAGGGCTGCCTGTTTGACTCCCACATGGGCCAGTGAATGCTGTGCCCTAGCTGAGCTGTCACTGAGCTGCCAACAGCTGGCAGGATGGCTCAGCTGGTGTAACAACAAGATTGCCTGTTCAATGGTGGGCTATGCCTACCTGCAACTAAAGATTGAACTTGGCACCTTGAGCTGAGCTGCCGCCCGGGTGGCTCAGTGGATAGGGTGTGCGCTCTTAACAACAAGCCTGCCAAGTTTGACTCCCACATGGGATGATGGCTATGTCCACCCACAACTAAGACTGAACTCAGCAACTTGAGCTGAGCTGCCGCCTGGATGGCTCAGAGGATAAAGCATGCACTTTTAACATGTCTGCTGGTTCGACTCCTGTATGGGATGGTGGCTACACCCACCCACAACTAAGATTGAACACAGCATCTTGAGCTTAGAGGCCACAAGCTGTCCATGGGCAGCCAGGTGGTGATTGGCACACTCCACAACGAAGACTGAAGAACAACTTGGCTGGTCCCCTCCCCCCGACTCCCCAACACTGTTTCCCTCCCTCAGTTCCCCAATAAAATCTTTAAAATATGTAAAAGTGAATAAAAATGAATATGGGCTTAGGGTCAGAGTTTTGGGTTTGAATCCTGCTTTTGCCACTTGGTCCCTTGTCCCTGTGTAACTTTGGGGAAGTTTTTTTTTTGTTTTAGGTCTCTTAGAGCTAAAATTTGAATTTTTTCACCTCTAAAATGGGGATCATAATCCTTCATATTGGGAAGATTACATAAGATAGTAGATAATAGTTAGCATAGGCTTACCATGTAATGCAAACTAAAATATCAACTATATTTTGATATGTATTTTAATCATACTTATCCAGTAAAAAAAAACAAATGAACAAAAGAACCTGTTGGTAACACACACAAATCCACAATCAAACACATAGAAATAAATCAAGGTGAACAATCAATAGTGTAAGCATTCTAGACCAACATTTGAGATAACAAAGATACAGTAAATGCTTCAAATCCATTTTAGGACTCATGAGTGTGGAGGTGAGAAAGATGACCAAGGACATAATTTTTGCACAGCAGATAGGACAGAAAGGTCATCAAAGAAATTACGGGGAGTTTAGTTGTTTAAATGTGTGTTGAGGATAAGGAGAGGGCAAAGTCATAGACCATTCAAGACTGGATGAAAGAACAAGGTGGTTTGAGAGATTCAAGAGTAAGAACTTCAAAATAAAAGTTTCTGCCACAGGTACCCACAGAACTTCTCAGACCTGGGGGCCAGTAGATCTATCACAGACAAGAGGCTGCTCTGCTGAGAAGCCTCCCCAGGGCCCCCTTCATATCATTATTCCTCAGGCTGTAGATGAAAGGGTTCAGCATGGGAGTGACCACTGTGTACATCACTGAGGCCACTGAGGCTTTCTGGGAAGAGGGAGTCACTGCAGAAGTGAAGTACACTCCAACAGCTGTCCCATAAAATAAAGAAACAACTGAGAGGTGAGACCCACAGGTGGAAAATGCTTTTTGTTTTCCTCCCAATGAGGACATCTTCCTTATGGATGAAGCAATTCTTGAGTAGGAGAAAAGGATCCCCGAAAAGGGGAAAACACCCAGCACACCAGTCATAAAATATAGCAGTGTGGTGTTCAGGAAGGTGTCAGAGCAGGCCACCTTGAGAATCTGTGTCAGTTCACAGAAGAAATGTGGAATTTCAAGATCTCTACAGAAGCTCAGGTGCATCGTCAGAGAGATATGGAGGGGGGATGTTATGACACTAATGAACCAAGTAATAAAAACTAGCAAGCCACAGAGCTGGGGGTTCATGATGACTGTGTAGTGCAGGGGGTGACAGATGGCCACAAACCGGTCATAGGCCATCACAGTCAGGAGTAGAGAGTCCACGATAGGAAAAACCATGGAAAAATATAGCTGAATGAGGCAGTTCATGTAGGAGGTGGCTTTGTTCTCCGTATGGATGTTCACCAGCATCTTGGGGACTATGGTGGTGCTAAAACAGATGTCAACCAAGGACAGGTTGGAAAGGAAGAAGTACATGGGCGTGTGGAGGTGGGGGTCTGAGCTGATGGCCAGGATGATGAGCAGGTTCCCCAGCACAGTGACCAGGTATATGCACAGGAAGAGCCCAAATATGAAGGGGTGCAGTTGTGGATCCTCAGACAATCCAAGGAGGATGAACTCAAAAATTCCTGTTTTGTTTCCTGCTTCCATGTAATTGATATAGCTTTGAAAGAAGAGACAAGAACAACATGATTAGCACAAACTGGCACCTTCCACATAATAGAAACATTGACCATGCCCTTAACTCAAGTTGGTCATTTTGTCTAAGAGTTGGATCTCCATTCACACAAAAATGGAATCCTAAAAAATGGAGTCTTTTATTTCAACAACCTACCTTAAGTATTCATTTTATTACAATGAAACCAAAATGGAATCCCTCAAAATGGAGACTAGAATTCCTGGCATGGACAGATCATTTTCAACAAAGGAGCCAAAAATATATAATGGAGAAAAGACAGCCTTTTCAATAAACGTTGCTGGGAGAATTGGAAAGCCACATGCAAAGAATGAAACTAGACTGCTATCTGTCACCGTGTACCAAAATGAACTCAAAATGGATCAGAGACCTAAACATTAGACCTGAAAAATAAGCTGCATAGAAGAAAACATAGATACTAAACTTATGGACCTTGGGTTCAAAGAGGACTTTATGAATTTGACCTCAAAAGCAAGGGAAGTAAAAGCGAAAATAAATGAATGGGACTGTATCAAATTAAAAAGCTTCTGCACAGCGAAAGAAACCATCAACAAAATAAAAGGCAACCAACTGAATGGGAGGAGATATTTGCAAACAATGCCTCCAATAAGGGGCTAATATCCAAAATATATAAGGAACTCATACAACCCAACACAACAAAAAGACAAACAATCCAATTAAAAAATGGTCAGAGGACCTGAATAGACATTTCTCCAAAGAGGACATACAGAAGGCGAATAGACATATGAAAAGATGCTCAATGTCACAAATCATCAGAAAAATGCAAATAAAAACTACAATGAGATATCACCTTATACCAGTTAGAATGGCTTTTATCAAAAAGACAAATAATAACAAGTGTTGGCGAAAAAGGAACCCTTATACATTGTTGGTAGAAATGCAAATTGGTGCAGCCATTATAGAAGGTAGTGTGGAGGTTCCTCAAAATATTAAGAATAGAATTACCATATGACCCAGCAATCCCTCTCCTGGGTATATATCCAAAGACTCTGAAGACATTTATTTGTAAAGATATATGTGCTCCAATGTTCACTGCAACTTTATTTATGGTGGCCAAGATATGGAAACAACCAAAGTGTCCATTGATAGATGATTGGATTAAGAAGATGTGGTATATATACACAATGGAATACTACTCTGCCATAAGAAAAGATGAAATAGTGCCATTTGAGACAACACAGGTGGATCTTGAGATTATTATGCTAAGCAAAATAAGTCACACGGATAGTTGAGAACCATATGGTTTCACTGATATGTCGGATATAAACTGAAAGCAACAAAGGAACAAGACAAACAAATAAAGAACCAAAAACTCATAGACATTGACAACAGTTTGGTGGTTACCAGAGAGTAAAGGGGGAGGGGCATGGTAGATGAGGGTAAATGGGGTCAAATATATAGTGATGGAAGGAGAACTGACTCTGGGTGGTGAACACACAATGTGATATATAGATGATGTATTACAGAATTGTACACTTGAAATCTATGTAACTTTTTTTTTTTTTTTTGAATGTCTAATATATATATTTTTTTAATTTTATTTTATTTTTAATTAGTTTCAGGTGTACAACACAGTGCAATAGTTATACATTTTACCCCTCAAAGTGACAACCCCCCCACCCCCAATAGTTTCAGGTGTACAACACAGTGCAATAGTTATACATTTTACCCCCCAAAGTGACAAACCCCCCACCCCCAATACACCCCCACACCCCCCATATCATACATATCTATTACTCTTCCTCTGACTCTCTTCCACAGTATAATCCACATCCCGTGACTATCTATATATATTCAATTACAGTAGGTATACCACCTCCACTTTAGTAATACAGTGCAGTGATCAAACCTCTACTCCATCCATGAAATGGTCTACCTAACAAGACCTATGATCATCTGACATTCCACAGAATATTTACAACATTATTAATTATATTCCCCAAACTGTTTTTCCTATCCCAGTAGCAATATTGTAGTTGCCTATTTTTGCTGTCTAATCCCTTCCCCTTCTCCCTCATTCCCATTCCTCTCCAAATTAGCAACCCTGATTTTTCCTCTATATCTATGAGACAGTTTCTGTTTACTTTGCTCATTCATACAGTTTTTCATATTCCACATATAAGTGAGATCATATGGTATTTGTCCTTCTCTGACTGACTTACTTCACTCAACATTATAGTCTCTAGGTCCATCCATATCATTGCAAATGGCACGATTTCATTCTTCTTTATAGCGGAGTAATACTCCATTGTATAAATATACCACAGTTTCTTAATCCAGTCATCTACTGACGGGCATTTTGGTTGTTTCCAAGTCTTAGCTATTGTAAATTGTGCTGCTATGAACATCGGGGTGCATAACTATTTTTGAATAAGTGTCTTGGTTTTTTCAGGATAAATACCTAGGAGTGGAATTGCTGGGTCAAAAGGTAGCTCTATTTCCAGTTCTTTGAGATACATCCATACTGACTTCCATAGTGGCTGCACCAATCTGCAGTCCCACCAACAGTGCAGCAGGGTCCCCTTTTCCCCACAGCCCCGCCAGCACTTGTTGTTTGTTGATTTGTTGATGATAGCCATTCTGACTGGAGTGAGGTGGTATCTCATGGTGGTTTTTATTTGCATTTCCCTAATGACCAGTGAGGTTGAACTTTTTTTCATATGCCTGTTGGCCATCTGTATGTCCTCTTTAGAGAAATGTCTCTTCATATCTTCTGCCCATTTTTTAATTGGGTTGTTTGTTTTTTTGGTGTTGAGTTTCATGAGTGTTTTATAAATTTTGGATATTAACCCCTTATCAGATATATCGTTGGCAAATATATTCTCCCATTCAGTAGGCTTCCTTTTTGTTTTATTAATGGTTTCCTTTGTTGTGAAAAAACTTTTAAGTCTGATATAATCCCATATGTTCATTTTTTCTTTTACTTCCCTTGCCCGTAGGGATGTATCAGTAAAAATATTGCTCAGGGTAATGTCTGCAAATGTACTCCCTATATTTTCATTTAGGATTTTTATGGTTTCAGGTCTTACATTTAAGTCTTTAATCCATTTTGAATTTGTTCTTGTATAAGGCGTAAGGAGATGATCCAGTTTCATTTTTTTGCATGTGTCAGTCCAATTTTCCCAGCACCATTTATTGAATAGACTATCTTTACTCCAGTGTAAATTCTTGCTTCCCTTGTCATAGATTAACTGTCCGTAAATGCTTGGATTTATTTCTGGGCTCTCTGTTCTGTTCCACTGATCGATGTGCCTGTTTTTATGCCAATACCAAACTGTCTTGATTACTGTGGCCTTGTAGTAGGTTTTGATGTCTGGTAGCGTGATCCCCCAACTTTGTTTTTATTCCTCAGAATTGCCGAGGCTATTCTGGGTCTTTTATGATTCCATATAAACTTTAGGATTATATTTTCTATTTCTGTGAAAAATGCCCTTGGTAGTTTGATAGGAATTGCATTGAATCTATATATTGCTTTAGGCAGTATGGACATTTTAACTATATTAATTCTTCCTATCCATGAGCATGGTAGGTGTTTCCATTTATTTGTATCTTCTATGATTTCTTTCTTCAATGTCTTATAATTTTCTGAGTACAGATCTTTCACTTCTTTGGTTAAATTTATTCCTAGGTATTTTATAGTTCTTGACGCAATTGTAAATGGGACAGTTTTCTTAATTTCGCTTTCCATTAGTTTATTATTGGTATATGCAAATGCCACTGATTTCTGAACATTGATTTTATATCCTGCTACTTGACTGAATTCATCTATCAGTTCCAATAGTTTTTTGATGGAGTCTTTGGGGTTCTCTATATACAGTATAATGTCATCTGCATATAGTGACAATTTTACTTCTTCCTTGCCAATTTGGATGCCTTTTATTTCTTTTTGTTGTCTGATTGCTGTGGCTAGAACTTCCAGCACTATGTTGAATAAAAGAGGAGAAAGTGGACAGCCTTGTCTTGTTCCTGATCTTAAGGGGAATGGTTTTAGCTTTTCCCCATTGAGTATGATGTTAGCTGTAGGTTTATCATATATGGCTTTTATTATGTTGAGATATGATCCCTGTATTCCCACTTTGCTAAGGGTTTTTAACATAAATGGCTGTTGGATTTTGTCAAATGCTTTTTCTGCATCTATTGAAATGACCATGTGATCTTTATCCTTCATTGTGTTGATGTGGTGTATCACATTAATTGATTTACGGATGTTGAACCAGCCTTGCGCACTAGGGATGAATCCCACTTGATCATGATGTATGATCTTCTTAATATATTGCTGAATTCTGTTTGCTAATATTTTATTGAGAATTTTTGCATCTATATTCATCAGGGAGATTGGCCTGTAGTTTTCCTTTTGTGTGATGTCTTTATCTGGTTTTGGAATCAGGGTGATAGAGGCTTCATAAAAAGAGTTTGGGAGCCTTCCCTCCTTCTGGATTTTTTGGAATAGTTTGAGAAGAATAGGTGATAGTTCTTTTTTGAATGTTTGATAAAATTCACTTGTGAAGCCATCTGGTCCAGGGCTTTTGTTTGTTGGGAGCTTGTCAATTACTGATTCAATTTCCTTGGTAGTAATCAGGGTATTTAGATTTTCTGTTTCTTCTGGCGTTAGCTTTGGAAGGTTGTATGCTTCTAGAAAATTATCCATTTCATCCAGATTGTCAAATTTGTTGGCATATAGTTGCTCATAGTAATTTCTTAGAATTTTTTGTATTTCTGTGATGTCTGTAGTCATTTCCCCTCTTTCATTCCTGATTTTGCTAATTTGAGTCCTCTCTCTTTTTTTTTTGATGAGCCTGGCTAGAGGTTTGTCAATTTTGTTTATCTTCTCAAGAAACCAGCTCTTGGTTTCATTGATCTGTTGAATTGTTTTTCTGTTCTCTATATTGTTTATTTCTGCTCTGGTCTTTATTATCTCCTTTCTTGTACTCCCCTTGGGCCTCTTTTGCTGTTCTTTTTCCAGTTCCCTTAGGTGTAAGGATAACCTGTTGACTTGAGATTTTTCTTCCTTCTTTAGGTAGGCCTGCACTGCTATAAACTTCCCTCTTAGGACTGCTTTCGCAGCATCCCAGAGATTTTGGGTCGTGGTGTTTTCATTATCGTTTGTCTCGAGGTATCTTTTGATTTCCTCCTTGATCTCATTTGTGACCCACTCACTATTTAATAGCATATTGTTTAGCCTCCATTTATTTGTCAGCTTCCCGGATTTCTTCTTATAATTGATTTCTAGTTTCATAGCATTGTGGTCAGAGAATACAGTTGAAATGATTTCAATCTTCTTAAATTTATTGAGACTTGTTTTGTGGCCTAACATGTGGTCTATCTTAGAAAATGTTCCATGTGCACTTGAAAAGAACGTATATTCTGTAGCTTTGGGATGAAATGCTCTGAAAATGTCTGTTAAATCCAGCTGGTCTAATGTGTCATTTAAGGTCGCTGTTTCCACATTGATTTTCTGTCTGGAGGATCTGTCCATTAGTGACAGCGGGGTGTTGAAGTCCCCTACTATGATAGTGTTACTGTTGATCTCTGTCTTTATGTCTGACAATATCTGTTTTATATATTTAGGGACTCCTATGTTAGGTGCATAGATGTTTACTAGAGTTATGTCCTCTTGTTGGATCGATCCCTTCATTACTATGAAGTGTCCTTCTTTGTCCTTTGTTATATTCTTCAATTTAAAGTCCATTTTATCTGATATAAGTATCGCTACTCCAGCTTTTTTCTCAGTACCATTTGCATGAAATATTTTACTCCATCCCTTTACTTTCAGCCTGTATGAGTCTTTGGATCTGAGGTGAGTCTCTTGTATACAGCATATACTGGGGTCTTGCTTTCTTATCCATTCAGCCACCCTATGTCTTTTTATTGGAGCATTTAATCCATTTACATTTAATGTGATTATTGATAGGTGTGTATTTATTGCCATTTTGTTATTTGTGTTCGTAGTCTTTCATAGGTTGTTTTTCTCTTCTACTTAAAGAAGCCCTTTTAGCATTTCCTGCAAAGCTGGCTTGGTGGTAATGAATTCCCTTAACTTATTTTTTTCTGCAAAGCTCCTTATCTCGCCTTCGATTTTAAATGATAACCTTGCTGGATACAGCAATCTTGGTTGTAGGCCTTTATTTTTCATCACTTTGAAAACCTCCTGCCACTCTCTTCTGGCCTGCAAAGTTTCTGTAGAAAAGTCAGCTGATAATCTTATGGGGGTACCCTTGTAAGTAACTTGCTGCCTTTCCCTTGCTGCTTTAAGGATTCTGTCTTTGTCCTTAACCCTTGCCATTTTCACTATAATGTGTCTTGGAGTGGGCCTGTTTGGAATCATCCTGTTTGGAACTCTCTGCACTTCCTGGGCTTGTATTTCAATGTCCTTTGCCAGGTTAGGGAAGTTTTCAGACATTATTACTTCAAATATATTCTCAATCCCTTGCTCCCTCTCTTCTCCTTCTGGTACTCCAATGACCCTTAGGTTATTGCGTCTCATGTTGTCCCCAGCTCTCTTAAACTATTTTCCATGTTTTTCATTCTTTTTCTTTTTGTTGTACCGCATGGGTGATCTCTGCTATTTTGTCTTCTAAGTCACTGATTCGATTTTCTGCTTCATCCAGTCTGCTAGTGATTCCATCAAGTTTGTTATTTAATTCAGTAATTGTGTTCTTAAGTTCTAGCTGGTTGCTTTTCATGATTTCTCTATCCTTCTTTATATTTTCATTAATTTCCTTGAACATTCTAATAATCAGTGTTCTGAACTCTGTCTCCGATAGGTTGGTTACCTCTATTTCCTCTATTTCCACTGATTCAGGAAGTTTCTTCTGTTCTTTTATTTGTGTTATGTTTCTTTGTCTCCCCATTCTGGCTTACTCTTTGTGTTTGCTTCAATATAACAGATAGATCCCCCAGATTTCTCAGTCTTTTCTGGGTAAACTTATATGGTGTGTGTCCTTTATATTTGAATTACTCAGTCTCCCTATTCTCCTGTGCTTGTATCTGAGGTGTTCCTTGTGTCGTGTGTCCTCACTTGTTGAAGTTTTAGTTTTGATTACTTTTGGTTTGTCAGTAGGTGGGATTGACTCCCAGATTGATTAGCTGTGAGGATCAGCAGCTTCTGCAGTTTATGAGCTGCTGTGAGAGGATTGACCCCTCTGATGAAACTTGGACCCTATGGGTCTTAGTACCTGTAGTAACTTCTTTTTGGGTGTGACTCTTGTATGTCAAACCCAGAAATGCTCTGGTTTTATCTAAAGTTGGCCTCCGGGTATGATGATTCTTGTGTCTGTTTGTTTGGACCCACTGCTGCAGAGTGATTTTAGAGCATAACAGATCAACAAGAACAACCTCCGCAGCCACCAAAGGAAACCAAATGCTCGCACAATTAAAAACAACCAACCATCAAACTACAGTCAACTTGTACAGAAATATCAATCATACTAATGAAGAAACCAAACAGAAACAAAACAAAAACCACATACTCAATAATAACAGAAGAGGAAACAAAATAAAATACAATATCCTAAAATAACAAATAGAATAAACATGAGAAACCGATTAGCTATACCTAAAAAATAAAAAATAAAAATAAACTAAAATAATAATAAAAAAGTAAGAAAAATTTAAAAAATAAAATTTGCAGAAAAAAGGAAAAGAGGAAAAGTATAGCAGTGAGAAGAATGAATAAAATAAGAGAGAAAGTGAGGGTGGGGAAAAAAGAAAAAGAAAAGAAAGAAAAAGAAAAAGAAAAAAGGAAAAAAATATATATATATATATATTTGTCTACACACCCATATATATGGACATATATTCACCTATATACACCTATATATATATGCCTATATTAAAAACTACAATATGATTATAATGAAATAGAAATAAAAACCAAAAACAACCAAGATAAGCAGCCAATAAAGGGAAAACAAAACAGAATAAAACCAAACAAACCAAAAATACCCGTGCTGGTCTAGGCTAAAGTCCACCAAGCTCTCTTCAGATTGTCTTCTGTACAAAAATTCCTGTGCGTCTTGTGGGAACAGTAGGCCACCTGATGCCTAGCGTGATCCTGGCACTGCAGGTTTGCTGTACTTGAGTGTGGTTGTGACGTCTGATTGGTGGTTTTTACAAAGTCACTGCCTTTTTGCTTTTGCCTGTCCCAAGGCAGGCTGCACCCCCAAAGGCTCAATGAGTGTCTCTGGGCACCCTTTTGGTTGACAGCCGTGGAGAATTAAAGAATTCCTCACTACCAAAAGCCTGCTGCTAAGAATCTGTTAATTAGTGCCTCAGCAGATGAACCTGCCCTGCCTCCCAAGCCTTACCTAAAGGTGGGGCGGGGTGGGTAGTCTCACTCTGCTGCCTTTACTGGGTGGAAATTCTCAACCCCTGCAGGTAAGGATATCTTCCTAGTCTGCCCCTATTGCTCCCTTCAGGAGTCAGTTTAAGACTGTCTTGGCGGTGGACAAAGTTTGTGGGAGTGGGTGAGTTATTGGGTTGTTTTTTTTTGCTTTCTGTTCAAGAGTAGAAAAAGGGAAAAAAAATAAAAAACATAAAAATAAACAAAGCCACAGTTCCAACACTGTTTCAAGCTAAGGCCTTTGCCTCTTATGCTCCAGCGGAGTTCCTGCTGCTCTCCCAAAGGGTCTGCCGGGATTTAGGGAATTGCGCGCACCCTACCGTGTGGCCAAGATCCCCGCTCCGCGTCTCTCGGGGACCTGCGTCTCCACCCGGCGCACTGCTTGTCCGAGCGAGTCCTCTTTTTCCCCTGCTCCCGGGTTCCAGGCTTCTGCCTCGGAGCCGGCGCGCCCGCGCGGAAATCCTGCTGCTCTCCCAAAGGGTCTGCCGGGATTTAGGGGACTGCGCGCACCGTGCTGCGTGGTTCCGATCCCCGCTCTGTCTCTCCGGGATCTGTGACTCCAGCCGGCGCGCTGCGTCTCCGCGGGCGAGTCCTGTGTTTCCTCTGCTCTCCGGTTTAAGGCCTCTGCCTTGGAGCCGGCGCGCGCCCGCGCCGTTCTCCTGCTGCGCTCCTGGAGGGACTGCCGCCGGGGTTCAGGGGACTGCGCGCACCTTTCCACGCGGCTCCGATCCCCGCTCCGTCTCTCCGGGACCTGCGTCTCCGCCCAGCGCGCGCTGTTTCTCCGCGGGCGAGTCCTCTGTTTTCCCCTGCTCCCGGGTTTCAGGCTTCTGCGCTCCGCGGGACCCGGTGGGCACAGAGACTGATCCCTGAACCGGGAGGGTGCAGGGACTGATCTTGCCCTGTCGCTGCGGGGCTCTGCACCCTGCTTCCTGGGGAATGCGGGTGCAGCTCGCACCTCTGCACAGTCGTCTCCTCTCTCTCCTCCCGCACTTGCCCGGCCTGAGCTTCTGCCTCAGACCGCAAACCAACGCGCTCTTGCTGAACTCTAGGTGGGCCGCGGGCCGCAGGGAGCGAGCCGGGGCAACACTCACCGTGACTCAGCAGCCGCGGGTGCGGGCTGCACCTCACGCGTCTCGCCGCCTTCTTCCCCTACTCGCCCGGCCTGCCCACCTTCCAGTAATCCTTGTGTGGAACTCTTAGTCGCTCTGTGTGATGAGTAGATGTCTCTTTGAAGCGTATTAGAAGTTCAAATTGTGGATATTTCCAAGGGAGATTTCATGGAGCCCTCCTCACAGCCGCCATCTTGCCCCTACTCTATGTAACTTTACTAACCATTGTCAGTCCAATAAACTATAATAAAAATTATATTATTAAATTAATTGTCAATAGGAGTGAGTTCTGTAAATGTGATAATATTATTGTATTAATGTTAATTTCCTGATTCGGATCATTGTACTGTAGTAATGTGAGGAAAATGTCCTTGTTTTTAGGGAATACTAAAGATTTAGAAGTAAAGAGGTATCATATCTGCAGTGCAACTTACTCTCAAATGGTTCTAAAACACACACACACACACACACACACACACACACACACACACACAGAAGAGAGAAAGAGAGGGGAAAAAAATGGATGAAGAAAAAAGTAGGGCCGGCCGAGTGGCTCGTTGGTTAAAAGTTGGCTTCGGAGAGCACGCTCTGAGCAGTAGGGCCGCCGGGTTGGATCCCACATGGGCCAATGATGCTGCGCCCTCTACAGCTAAGATGGTGAACAACAGCTCAACCTGGAGCGGGGCTGCTGTGAGTCACAGGCGATGGTGTAGGCAGCAATGGGGCTGGCTGCAGTGGGCTGCCGTGAGCTACCGTTGAGTGGCTGGCAGCCAGCATGAGCGGCCATAAGCCACTATGAGTGGCCGTCCAATGGTCCGAGACCAACTGCCTCAGCCAGGAAAGAGCGCAATGAGGACAATACCAACATGGGCCAGTGAAGCAATGTCCTTCACAACTAGACTGAAGAACAAAGGGACAAGAACTTGTCTGTTCCCCTCCCCCAATTCCCCAATAAAATCTTTTTTTAAAAAAAGAAAAAAGTAAAGGTGGTAAAATGTTAACATTCGTGGGATCCAGTAAAGGGTATACATAGTAACTATTCATATTGTTCTTTCAACTTTTCTTTAAATCTGAAATGTCAAAATTAAAAGTTAAAAAACTTTCAGGGGCCGGCCGAGTGGCTCAGTTGGTTAACAGTTGGCTTAGAGTGTGTGCTCTGAGCAACAGGGCTGCCGGTTCAATTGCCACATGGGCCAGTGAAAGCTGTGCCCTAGCTAAGCTGTCGCTGAGCTGCCAATAGGTGGCAGGATGGCTCAGCTGGTGTAACAACAAGATTGCCTGTTCAATGGTGGGCTATGCCCACCTGCAACTAAGACTGAACTCAGCACCTTGAGCTGAGCTGCCGCCTGGGTGGCTCAGTGGATAGGACATGCGCTCTTAACAACAAGGCTGCTGGTTTGACTCCCACATGGGATGGTGGCTACACCACCCGCAACTAAGACTGAACACAGCACCTTGAGCTGAGAGGTCACAAGCCGCATATGGGCAGCCAGATGGTGACTGGCGCCCTCCACAATGAAGACTGAAGAGCAACAACTTGGCCAATTTTCCAACACTTTTCCCCTCCCCCAATTCCCCAATAAAATCTTTAAAAAAAAAAACACCCAAAACACTTTCACACAATGCCCAATAGTACAGTGTATAAAAAAGGAAGGAAATCCATCTACTAGATGTCAGAAAGAATCAGATTTTAAAAAACACTGTAGTTGAGGTGATCACTCATTGGTTTAGAGCCTACATTCATACTCACCTGGAAACCTCAGCCAGAGGAATTTAGTCTAAAGTGGTCCTGAATGTATTGTACTCTAAGCCCCAGGCAGAAGCAAACACAAATTTACTCTGGAAGGTGCTTTTAACTGAGGATTTTTGCCTCAGTGTCCATAAGGGAGACTGGTCTGTGATTTTTCTTTCTCTTAACACTCTTTCCAGGTTTGCCAGCACATGCTGGTTCCTTCCAACCGTCCAATCTTATTAGGCACAACACCACTCTTTCACTCTCCCAAGTTCCAAAACTTTTGCCTCCTTAGGAATCCTAAAAATGCTGATTCTTCCCCCAGCCATGCCTGTGCAAGTCCTGCCCTCTCAGCTGGTGGGCTCCACCCTGCCTTTGTCTTCCTGTGATAATTCTTATCCTTGTCTCTTAGGTGGAATATCACTTCCTCTAAAAAGCCTTCCTGAACCCTCCCTGATCACCTAGTACAGTCCCTTTGGTCTTTGCTTTTATAGCCCTCTGTATTTTTCTTCATTGCATAAGTAATAGTTATGTTTTGCATTTATTTATGAAATTATTTGATTAATATCTGTCCCTCTCATGACTGAATCATAAACTACACAATTTCAGATCACATGTTATAAAATTTACTTATTCTGGTATTCTCAGTGCTTTGTTCTCAAAATGCACAGAAAGTTGAATGAAGGTTGAAACCAAAAATAATCATATATAACACAAACAAGAAATCTACAAGTTAATCTCACATTAACTATATATGCAACAACCTGAAAAAGGAGTAAAACGAAGTTATCTATCTGATAAAATAACACGCTTCTTTAAGAATTAACGTTCATTTGAAAAGTACAAAAATATTTAATATTAGAAAGTCAGATAAAGTATTTGCATGAATAGATCAATGCAGAAAATAATGTTAATTTCAACATAAATACATGTAATAAAATTTAACAGTCATTGATAGGAAGGGAACAGAGTAAAATTGCAGTTACATAGACTAGAAGGATACTGCCTCCAGGTGATAAAGAATTGCTAAATTAAACTAAGTGTTAATCTAAGACCCATCATTAAACCTTAAAAAAGGAAAAGAAGAGAAAAGAAAAGAAAAGAAAAGCTCACAAGAAGCAGAAAGGGGAAATTATGCCTGCTGTTTTAATTATTTAACTTGTTAAGAAACATATAGCCTTCCTAGACTGAATCATGAAGAACTGGAAAATCTAAATAGACTGATCAACAGTAAAAAATTGAAGCAATCATCCAAAACCCAAAAGCAAAACTCCAGGACCAGATGCTTTCATTAGTGAATTCTACCAAACATTCAAAAGGATTTAATACCTGTTCTCCTCAAACCCTTCCGGAAAACTGAAGAAGAGGCAATACTCCCTAGCTCATTTTATGAGGTAAATATTACCCTGATACCAAAACCTGGTAAAGATAACAGAAAAAAAGAAAACTACAGACCAATCTCTCTGATGAATACAGATGCAAAAATCCTAAACAAAATACTAGGAAATCAAATACAGCATACATTAAAAAGATTATACATCACAATCAAGTGGGGTTCATTCCAGGGTCACAAGGATGGTTCAACAAACACAAATTAATCAATGTGACATACTACATAAACAAAATAAAAGATTAAAATAATATGATTATATCAATAGATTCAGAAAAAGCATTCAACAAGATAAAACATCCATATATGATTAAAACAATTAAATGGGTATAAAAGGAAAATAACATAATACAGGCCATGTATGACAAAACCCTCAGCTAATATACTTAATGGTAAAAAAACTGAATGCTTTTCCTTTAAAATCAGGAACAAGACAGGGTTTTCCCATGTCACCACTGTTATTCAACATAGTATTGGAAGTCCAAGCCAGAGCAATCAGGTAAGAGAAAGAAATAAAAGGCATCCAAATTGGGAACAAAGAAGTTAAAATGTCCCTATATACACATGACATGATTCTTTATTTAGAAAACCCTAAAAATTCCACCAAAAAACTACTAGAAACAATAAATACAGTAAAGTTTGCAGTACAAAGTAAATGTACAAAAATCCATTGCATTCCTGTATATTAACAATGAAATTTCAGAAAAATAAATGAGTTTTCCAGTTTTCTTCTTGTAATTTATTTCTAATTTCATAGCACTGTGGTCAGAAAAGATACTTGATATGATTTCAGTCTTCTTAAATTTATTGAGGCTTGTTTTATGGTTTAACATGTGGTCTATTTTGGGAAATGTTCCATGTGCACTTGAGAAGACTGTATATTCTGTTCTTCGGGGTGAAATGCTCTAAAAATATCAAATAAATCCAACTGGTCTAAAGTGTCATTTAAGACGACTGTTTCCATGTGGATTTTTTGTCTGGAGGATCTGTCCATTGGTGACAATGGGGTGTTGGAGTCCCCTACTACAATAGTGCTACTGCTGATCTCCAACTTTATGTCAGTCATAAACTGTTTTATATATTTAGGAGCTCCTATGTTGCGTGCATAGATGTTTACTAGGGTTATGTCCTCTTGTTGGATTGATCCCTTTATTATCATGTAGTACCTTTCTTTGTCTTTTATTGTAGTCTTCATTTTAAAGTCTATTTTGTCCAAAATAAGTATTGCTACTCCATCTTTCTTCTCATTTCCATTTGCGTGAAATATCACTTCATAGGCTGTGTAGATGCATGCCCAATGAGCTGTACAACTGAAGCTGAAGTAGAATAATATTGTATGTCAGCTATAAAAATATATACATATAGGGGCAGGCTGAGTGGCGTGTTGGTTAAGCGCTGGCTTGGGACGCCAGTGGCCCTGATTTGGGTCCCACATATGAGGCCTAGTGACACTGCCCTCAAAAGAAAACCCAAAACATATTATATATATATTATATATTTATATTCCCCCCCCAATGGGAGGTGGAACATAGCATAAGGAAGATAGTCAATGGTATTGTAACAGTTATATAAGATGTCAGAGGGGTAGTAGCTTGGGAGGTGGGTTATCATCTTGTGAGGGGTGTAAATGTCTAACTATTATGTTGCTTTGTATACCTGAAACTAATAAAAAATAAATAAATGAAAAAAATCCTTTTGCAATTGCAAAATACCTAGGAATAAACTTAACAAAGAATATGAAGGACCTATATGCTGAAAACTATAATACATTATTAAAAGAAACTGAAAAAGAGACAAAGAAATGGAAAGATATTCTGTGTACATGGATTGGAAAAATCAATGTAGTGAAAATGGCCATATTACCCAAAGCAATACACATATTTAATGCAATCCCATCAAAATCCCAATGGCATGTTTTTCAAGAAATACATTTTTAAAATCATCAGATTCGTACGGAATCACAAAAGACCCCAAATAGCCAAAGCAATCCTAAGAAAAAAGAACAGGTTGGCGGCATCACACTCCCTGACTTTAACTTGTATGCTATTAATAAAAAAACATGGTATTGGCATGCAGACACACAGACCAATAGAATAGAACTGAAAATCTAGAAACAACTGCGCATATTTATGGGCAGATAATGTTCAACAAAGGAGCCCAAACATACAATGGAGAAAAGAAAACCTCTTCAATAAATGATGCTGGGAAAGTTGCAAAGCAACATGCAAAAGAATGAAACTAGACTGCTATCTGTCACCACATACCAAAATTAACCAAAAATGGATCAAAGACTTAAACATAAGACTTGAAGCAATAAATTGCATAGAAGAAGGCATAGGTACTAAACTTATGGACCTTGGGTTCAGCAGGATGTTATGAATTTGGCCTCAAAGGCAAGGGAAGTAAAAACAAAAATAAATAAATAAATAAATAAATAAATAAATAAATAAATAAATAAAACTAAAAATCTTCTGCACAGCAAAAGAAACCATCAATAAACAAAGAGGCAACCAACCAAATAGAAGATATTTGAAACAATGCCTTTGATAAGAGGTTAATATCCAAAATACAGAGGGTGCCAGAAAAATGTATATACATTTTAAGACAGGAAAAAACTGTATTAAAATTGTAATGCTCAATATATACTGATAATAAAAGATGAATGCAAGTCATGTTTGACTTCTGTAATTACAAGAGGTACTCGAAGTTACCATCAGCACAATGTTAATACAGTTTTTTCCTTTCTTAAAATGTGTATACTTTTGGGCAACCTCTGTATACAAAGAAGTTGGACAACTCAACAAGAACAAAAAAACAAACAATCCAATTTAAAAATGGGCAGAGGACCTGCATAGATACTTCTCCCAAGAAGACATATAAATGGCCTACAGATATATGAAAAAATGCTCAACTTCACTAGCTATTAGAGAAATGCAAACAAAAACCACAATGTGATATCACCTCACACCAGTTAAAATGGCTATCATCAACAAGACAGATAATAACAAGTGTTGGAGAGGCTGTGGAGAAAAAGGAACTTCCATACACTGTTGGTGGGAATGTAAATTGGTAGAGTGACCTAGCAATCCCTCGTCTGGGTATCTACCAAAAAAAATCTGAAAACATTTATCCATAAAGATATATGACACCAATGTTCACTGCAGCATTATTCACGGTGGCAAAACATGAAAACAACCAAAAAGTCCTTTGATAGATATCTGGATAAAGAAGATGTGGTGCATGTACACAATGGAATAATTACTCGGCTATAAGAAAAGATGAAATACTGCAACAACATGGATGGATCTTGAGATTATGTTAAGCGAAATAAGTCAAGAACCATATGACTTTACTCATATGTGGGATATAAAACTGAAAGTAACAAAGGAACAAAACAAACGATTGAAGAAACAAAAATGCATAGACACAGACAACAGTTTAGTGATTAACAGAGGGTAAGGGGGGAGGAGGGATAAAAGAAGGTAAAGGGGGTCAAATATATGGGATGGAAGGAAAACTGACTCTGGGTAATGAACACACAATGCAATATGCAGACGATATATTACAAATTCTACACTTGAAATCTATATAGTTTTACTAACCTATGTCACCCAAATAAATTTAGTAAATAAAAAAATAAAAAGGAAAATTGGTCACTACCAGCTGCCAATATGATTACCTTTTTGGAACACTAAAGAAAGTCAACTTACATGACCATCTGACACCCCACAAAATATTTACAACATTATTAATTATGTTCCCCGAATTGTCTTTCATATCCCTGTGGCAATATTGTAGTTGCCTATTTTTGCTGTCTAATATCTTGTTAGGGAGACCATTTCATGGATGGAGTAGAGGTTTGATCACTGCACTGTACACCTGAAGCTGAGGTTGTATAATATTGTATACCAACTGTAATTGAATATATAGATAGTCACGGGATGTGGATTCTACTGTGGAAGGGAGTCAGAGGAAGTGTAATAGATATATATGATATGGGGGCGAGGAGTGGGGTGGCTAAATGGGGGAGGAGGGTTGTTACTTTGAGGGGTAAAAAGTATAACTATTGCACTGTGTTGTACACCTGAAACTAATTATAAATAAATAAATAAATAAATAAATAAATAAAACACAAAAAATAAAAGAAAGTCAACTTAAACACAGTTATAACTAATCGGTTTCATCAGCTTTTTTATGTCTCTGCAAACAATCATTAAGAAAGATAGGGAGAAAAGGCCCATTCACAATTGCAATGACAGCGCAGATTCAGTATATTTTGTTGAATCAAAGAGCATATATAAGGACTGGCCGAGTGGCGAGTTGGTTAAGAGATGGCTTGGGACACCAGGGGCCCCGATTCAGATCCCACATATGATGGCCAGTGACACTGTCTTCTACAGCTAAGATGGTGAACAACAGCTCCACCTGGAGCTGGGCTGCTATGAATACATGGGACAGCATAGTTGCAGCCCCTGCTGCAGTGGGCTGCCATAGGCTACAGTGAGTGGCAGGCAGCCAGTGTGAGCAGCTGGCAGCTGCTGTGAGCTGCCAAGAGCCGCTGTGAGCAGTCGTCCAGAGGCTGGTAACCTATCTGCCTCACCCAAGAAGAGCACAATGATGATACCAACATGGGCTAGTGAAGCAATGTCCTCCACAACGAGACTGAAGAACAGAAGGGCAGCAACTTGTCTGTTCCCCTTCCCCGGTTCCCCAATGCTGTTCCCCTCCCCCAATATCCCAATAAAATCTGGGGGAAAAAATAGCGTATATAAGCTTGTATAAAGCAAATGATGACGGGGTTGGGGTGGGAAGTGGGTAATTTGTAGGAGCAGAGGTTCTCCAATTACAGCATGCATTAGAATCATCTGGAGGGCTTTTTAAAGCAGATTGTTGGGTGTTATCCCCAGAGATTCTGTCAGCAGGTCTTGAGTGGGGCCTGAGAATCTGCATTTCCAACAAGCTCCCTGGGGTTGCTGAGGCTGCTGCTCCAGAAACACACTATGAGAACTACTATACTAGGGAAGGATAAAGAAGCTGTTAGCAGGTGGGTTGGAAACTCTTTACACTTGATGGAATGCCAATTCCTATTGACACTGAGGAAGTCACTATTTCCAGAATGAGGTCACTAGTTTCCATCAGAGCTGGAGGTGACAGAAAACAGCTGCAGTGGAATCTAAAAAGACCTAAATAACCAGAGAAATAAACTCTAGAGATTTAAAAAAAAATTGTCATGAGACATTATCAACTGCATTACTTCTTTCCCCACCACTTTTTTTTTTTTTGAGGGCAGTGTCACTGGCCCTCATATGTGGGACCCGAACAGGGGCTGCTGGCGTCCCAAGCCAGCGCTTAACCACCATGCCACTTGGCTGGCCCTCCCCACCACTTTTTAAATCCTTCTTTTCCTACACAATACTAATTAAGATAGGTAATTCACTCCACTGGCATTGCTTAAAGAAATGTTTGTACAACCTCTTTCTCCTCTGAGTGTTGGGTGCTGAAGACAGACTCTCCCAGGGAATGGTGGGGAGATGAAACCTGTCACAAAGTCGTGTTTGTGAAAGACGCAAGTGTGGTCTCCTCCTGGTCAGGCATCACTGAACTATGGGTGGGGATGCTAAAGAGGTATTTATGGTTTCTCAAGCCTTGGGGGAATGATTTTTCATTGTTCCTCATTAAATAAATTGTTCCTCTGATTTTCTGCTCTTGAAATCATTCAGCTCCCTTTGGGAAAAGAGCAAATGGCAGAACTGAATGTGTGTGCTATTTCTCTTTCCAGGAAGGCCTCTTTGGAGTCAGATGTATCTCATTGACCCCCATGGACCTCTCCTTGGAAAATCTATCATGATTGATTTTGCTTTGGGGAAAAGAGGTTCCCCGTCAGGAATGTGTCTGTGCTGCAAAGATTCATCCTTCTGTAGCCAAAGTACTTAGGTTCCCAAAGCAACACAGAAGAAAATAGAGAGGCATCTGTCTCAGTGAATCTCTTGTGACTGTATCAGTAATGGATAGGCTACAAGGTGGTGAACATACTGTCGAGATAAAGGCATATTTCGAGAGAGAGAGAGAGAAAACCATGTAAAATGATGGTATGAGGTCAAGTAAAATACAGGCTGAACAATAAGTATTGGATTTAGTAACACAGAAAACAATAGAAGAAATGTGCTAAAGTGATGGGAGGAGTCTATTTATAGTGGGCTTGGGAGTGACTTGGCAGTGAGGAAATTGATTTCATGAGTGTAGAACATTATCAGGAACTTTTGATTGAAGAGAAAAAGAGAGAGGATGGTACTATAAGATACATATTATTTTCATTTTGGACATGAGAAAATATTTAAATGGCAAAGGAAATGTTCGAATTGTAGGAAATTAAATTGATACTCTGATTTACCACAGAAGTTGGAGTTCTGCAATACATTTTTAAATGAATGAATTATTTTATAAATTATTTATTTTTATAAATTATTTATTCTTAATTCTAAGTGAAATGTACTATTCTTTCATTAGCTGAGTAAATTAGAATTAAAGTAAAATCAATGTTAGATGTTAATACAAGTTTAGTAAGTTAAAGCAATTTCCTGTTGCCAGGTATAACATCATTAAATGAACATCTTTCTACCACATATATATAATTTGATAAACCTTTAGAACCTCAATGGTATAACCCAACCACCGCTGAAACTATAAATATAAGACTTCAAATATTATACAGGCAATTTCTTCATCCTTTTTAGTAACTAGACTTAGAGAGCAACTCTACTATGACAAGCTTCAAAAATATCTATGCCATGAATCCATATTATATGGCTATGAATTGAACACATTTCTTAATAAATGTGGAAATTCTATGAGATAAAGTTAATCAGAACATTAATTGGATAGGATCTCTTATACTTCAACACTCAGTAAAAAAAAAAAGTACTTGTATGTTTTGAAATTTTGAACCAATTGTTCTCTGAGATTCCAAGAAAGGTCTTTATTCTATGGGAAATTGTTCAGTGGTTTAATTGAATCTTTCATGTTTAAAAATATTTTAGGGCCGGCCAAGTGGTGCGGTGGTTAAGCGCTGGCTTAGGAAGCCAGCGGCCCTGGTTCAGTTCCACATATGAGGGTCAGTAACACTGCTCTCAAAAAAAAAAATTTAATTTTTAGAGATTTTCAGCCAAGATGGCAGAGTAGGTAAATGCTGTGCTTACCTCCTCTCACAGCCACATCAAAATTACAACTAAACAATAAAACAGGCATCATTGAGAAATGCCTGAATTCTAGTGGAACCAAAGCCTTATAACTAAGGACATACAGAAGAAAGCCACCTTGAAACTGAGATTAGGGACAGAGATGCAGAATAAGCTGGTCCCACACCTGTATGTGATCATTAAAAATTAGGAGGGATATCTTGGTTGCAAGGTTTCCTCACAAAGGAGCAAAGGGTCCCAGCCCCACATTAGGCTCTCCAACCCAGGATTCCAGTGCTGGGGAAAGAAGTCCCTAACTTCTGGCTGTGAAAACTAGGAAGATTGTGACTAGGTGAGACAAGGGCAGCTGAAGTCTCAGGTGCTCCTCTTAAAGGGCCCATGAAAAGATTTACTCATTGATGGACTCACTTGCTCTGAGCTCCAGTGCTGGGGCAGCATCTTGAAAGGCACCAGGACACACAAGGCAGAACTAAGTTGTCTAGCTTCAGGGCAAGGTCTGGAGGGGCAGCATTTTCCTGCAAGGCGGAGCTGGCAGATGCCATTATTTCTTGTTGGAGCACTCCCCTTCTGGCATGCAGATTCAGGATGCTGCCATATGTGAGTCTCTATCAACCTGGCAAACATCATTTGCTCGCCCCATACTGGTGATTCCCTGAGACCCCACCCCATTCACCTTGTGGGCCCACCCAAACCACTTCCAGTGGCTTTTCCATACAAATGGCCTATCTTGGCTCATGTTGTGGACTTTCCCCAAATCTCTCAAAGGTTCACAAAACCCAAACAAGCAGTATCTGGCTTTGACATGTCCTGTACCTCTTGATGAACAGCCCTAAGCCTGGCACTAGTGACAGCCAGCCTCAGTTCATGATGGGACTCTGAAGGCATCTCAAAGCCTAGCATGGGTCGTGGTCACCTATGGATTGCTTTATGGCTCATGCCAGATGGCCTGGAACAGGGCACAGGTGGAGGCTGAACTTGGCCTGCAGTGGGTTCCCTCACAGGAAGCTTTGGGACTGGCATGCTTGGTGGTCAGCTTCAGACCGAGCTGGAGCACCACCCAGCCAACTCCAAGGATGACGCACTGAAAGGGCAGACTGGGCAGGCACCAGATCCCTGCTGAAACAAATCCTGCTCTGTCAGTGTCAGCCCCTGCACCACAGTTTCTCAACTGTAGTCACAGTCAGTCCTTACAACCAATCATCCCAAGGGTAATCCTTTCTGTTAATGTGCAAACAGCAACCAAGGCTCAGCTACAACAGGAGGGCACACAAAACCCACACAAGGGACACATCTGGAGCACCCAGCTCTGGTGACCAGTGAGACTGTGCCACTGGGTCCTGCAAAACAACTACTACATAAGGCCACTCTACAAAGACTGGGAGACATAGCAGTTTTATTTAATACATAGGAACAAACACAGGGAGATAGCCAAAATGGGGAGACAAAGGAACACGTTGCAAATAAAAAAAAAAAAAAACAGAACAAAACTCCAGGAAAAAAACCTAAACAAAATGAAGACAAGTAATCTACCAGACACAGATTATAACACTGGTTATAAGAATACTCAGTGATTTCGGGGAGAACTTCAACAAAGAGAAACACGTTGCAAATAAAAAAAAAAAAAAAACAGAACAAAACTCCAGGAAAAAAACCTAAACAAAATGGAGACAAGTAATCTACCAGACACAGATTATAACACTGGTTATAAGAATACTCAGTGATTTCGGGGAGAACTTCAACAAAGAGATAGGAAACATAAAAATGGAGATAGAAACATAAAAAACAACCAATTAGAAATACAGAATACAGTTTTGCTGACTTGGTCTCTGTGGGCCTCAGAGCTGGCCATCTTGCGTAATCCAAGAGTTAGTTCAGTGTATGGCATCACTTGCACTGAAGGCCTTTGTGAATGAGCTTCAGACTGGAAAACGAGTACATGAACATCAGCGACTTAAGAAAGGGAAACCCTTGCTTGGATCCCGACTCTCTGCCCGGCATATACTGCGTTGCCAGGGAAACGCTGGGCGGGTGCCCTCTGGCTCCAACAGGCTGCTCACTGAGACGCGGGAGTGCACGAGCCGCCTCGGGTACCCGCTCTCCGCACTGCGTTTGCAGAGTAGCCAGGCTGGTGAGTGGTTGTCGGGCTGCTCAACCTGATCTGTGAGCGGCTGATTGGGACAGGCTGAGACTGGGAGTTTTCCTGGGTGTGTTGGGCTGTGAGCTGTGTGCCTGCGTGATCCAGCCAGGGCTCTCCTGGTGATCTATCTAATACATCAAAGCAATCCCAGAGCGACAGCCAGAATGGGAAAACAAAGAAACATGTCACAAGTAAAAGATCAGAAGAAACCTCTAGAAATGGAACCAAATGAAACAGAGGGATCCAACCTTTCAGAAACAGAGTTTAGAACACTGATGATAAGAATGTTTAACAAGCTTAGTGAGGACATAAGAAAGGATAGAGAAATCATAAAAAACAACTAGTTAGAACTAAAGAATACAATAACTGAAATGAAGAACAAACTCGAAGGAATCACCAGTAGAGTAGATGAAGCAGAGGAGCAGATCAGCAATTTGGAAGACAAAATAGCAGAAATCACCCAGTTGGCACAACAAAAAGACCAAAGAATAAAAAACAATGAAAATAGTTTAAGAGACCTATGGGCCAAGATGAAGTGCAAGAATATTTCGCATCATAGGAATACCAGAAGGAGAAGAGAAGACGCAAGGGATTGAGAATGTATTTGAAAAAATAATGACTGAAAAATTCCCTACCCTGGTGAAGGAAATTGACATACATGCCCAGGAAGTGCAGAGGTTTCCAAACAAGCTGAACCCAAACTGGTCCACACCAAGACACATCATAGTTAAAATGGCAAAGGTTAAAGACAGAGACAGAATCCTAGAGGCTGCAAGAGAAAGACAGCAGGTTACATACAAAGGAACTCCTATTAGACTAACAGCTGACTTGTCTACGGAAACTCTGAGAAGGGAGTGGCAGGAGATATACAAAGTGACACAAAATAAAGGCCTACAACCAAGATTGCTCTACCCAGCACGGCTATCACTTAAAATTGAAGGAGAAATAAAGAGCTTCTCAGAAAAGAATAAGCTTAAGGAATTCATTACCACCAAGCCAGCATTGCAAGAAATGTTAAAAGGGCTTCTTTAAACAAAAGAAAGGGGGTAAACAAGCTAACCCAGGAAGACCAGGAATACAAATAACAAAATGGCAATACATATGCACCTATCAATAATCATTTTAAATGTGAATGGACAAATGCTCCAATCGAAAGACAGAGAGTGGCTGAGTGGATAAGAAAATAGGACACATGTATATGCTGTTTACAGATGGAATAAGATATTTCAGGCAAATGGAAATGAGAAAAAAAAGTATTTTTGGACAAAATAGACTTTAAAAGGAAGACTACAATAAAAGACAAAGAAGGTCACTATAACCCTAATAAACATCTATGCACCCAACATAGGAACTCCTAATTACATGTAACAGATTTTGACAGACATAAAGACAGAGATCAACAGTAACACTATCATAGTAGGGGACTTCAACACCCCATTGTCACCAACGGACAGACCATTTAGAAAAAAATCAACACGAAAAGAGTGGCCTTAAATGACACTAGACCAACTGAACTTCGTCGATATTTTTAGTGTATTTCACCCTTAAAAAACAGAATATACATTCTTCTCAAGTGCACATGGGACATTTTCCAAGATAGACCACATGTTAGGCCACAAAACAAGTCTCAGTAAATTTAAGAAGATTGAAATCATATCGAGCAGATATAAAGGAAAAACTGATGGTTGCTGGCTGGGCAGGAGTGGGGATGAGGGAGAGGGGGAAGGTTTTGGACAGCGTAGATGGGTGACCACAATGTTGCCACAGGGATATGGGGGGCAGTTCTGGGAATGTAATGGATAATGTTGCGAAGAGACTATTATGTTAAGTGAAATAAGTCAGTCGGAGAAAGACAAATACCATATGATCTCACTTATATGTGGAATCTGAAAAACTGAATGAACGAGCAAAGTAAACAGACTCAGAGATATAGAGGAAAAACTGAAGGTTGCTAGTTGGGAGGGGCGTGGGGATAAGGGAGAAGGGGAAGGGATTAGACCGCATATATAGACAACTACAATATTCCCACAGGATGAAACACAGTTCGGGGAATATAATAATGTTGTAACAATTTTGTGGCATGTCAGATAGTCACATGTCTTGTTAGGGAGACAACTTCAT
Source organism: Aselliscus stoliczkanus (assembly GCA_033961575.1). Taxonomy (NCBI): domain Eukaryota; kingdom Metazoa; phylum Chordata; class Mammalia; order Chiroptera; family Hipposideridae; genus Aselliscus; species Aselliscus stoliczkanus. The sequence goes on along the minus strand of CM066735.1, from coordinate 7,637,175 downwards.
GGATGGAGTAGAGGCTTGATCACTGCCTTGTACACATGAAGCTGATATTGTATAATATTGTATGCCAACTGTAATTGAATATACAGATAGTCATGGGATGTGGAGTATACTGTGGAAGGGAATCAAAGGAATTGTATTAGATATGTAGGATATGGGGGGGAGGGGAGGAGTGGGGTGGTGAACTGGGGGAGGGGGGTTGTCACTTTTAGGGGTAAAAAGTGTAACTATTGCATTGTGTTGTACACCTGAAACTAATGTTAAAAAATGTTTATTTCACAATAAAAGCTTAGAAAGAAAGAAAGAAAGAAAGAAAGAAAGAAAGAAAGAAAGAAAGAAAGAAAGAAAGAAGAAAAGAAATACAGAATACAATAACTGAAATGAAGGATACGTTAGAGGGAATCAACAGTAAATTAGATGAAGCAGAGGACCAAATCAGCGATTTTGAAGACAAGGTAGAAGAAAAAACATAAACAGAACAGCAAAAGGAAAAAAGAATTTAAAGATATGATAATAGTTTAAGGGGCTCTGGGACACCATCAAGCATACCAACATTCACATCGTAGGGGTACCAGAAGGAGAAGAGAGTAAGCAGGGATTGAGAAACTATTTGAAGAAATAATGACAGAAAACTTCCTTACCTGGAAAAGGAAATAGATATGCAAGCCCAGGAAGCACAGAGAGTACCAAACAAGATGAATCAAACAGGCTACACCAAAACACATCATAAATAAAATGCCAAAGGGTAAAAACAAAGAGAGAATCTTCAAAGCAGCAAGAGAAAAGCAGTTAGTTACCTACAAGGAAATTCCTATAAAACTATCAGCTGATTTCTCAATAGAAACTTTGGAGACCACAAGGCATTGGCATGAAATATTTAAAGTGATGAAAAGTGATGAAAAGCAAGGATCTACAACCAAGTGTACTCTACCCAGAAAAGCTATCATTTAGAATTGAAGGACAGATAAAGAGCTTCCCAGACAAGAAAAAGCTAAAGGAGTTCATGACCACCAAACCAGTATTACAAAGAATCTTAGAGAGACTTAAGATGAAAATATATATATATATATATATATATATATATATATATATATATATATATATATATATATATATAATTAAATGGCAATAACTACATATCTATCAACAATTATTCTAAATGTAAATGGATTAAATGCTCCAATCAAAAGATAGGGTGGCTGCATGGATAAAAAAACAAAACCCTTACATATGCTGCCTACAAAAGACTCACTTCAGACTTTAAGACACACAGACTGAAAATAAAGGGATGTAAAAGATATTTAATGAAAATGGAAATTTAAAAAAAAGAGCTGTCGTAGCAATACTTATACCAGACAAAATAAACTTTAAAACAAAGGCTATAACAACAGAGAAAGAAAACCCAATAATCCCACTTCAGGGTATTTAGCTGAAAAAACCCCAAATGCTACTTTGAGGGAAGCTGTGCATCCATATGTTCATTGCAGCACTGCTTACAATGGCCAAGGTGGAGGCAGGCTGGGTGTCCAGCGATGGGTGAATGAATGAATAAAGAGGAGGTGATATATATATATATATATATATATATATATATATATATATATATATATATATATAAAATGAAATATTGTTTGATCGTGGATGGAAATGGCTTCTTGCCATCTGCAGCAGCATGAGTGTTATACTGAGTGGTGTGTCAGACAAAGAAAGTCAGGTGCAATGTGATTTTGCTTATATGTGGAACCTAAAGAACAAAATAAACAATAAACAAAACAGAAACAGGGCCGGCTGAATGGAGTGTTGGTTAAGAGTTGGCTTGGGAGCATGAGCTCTGAGCAGCAGGGCCCCAGGTAGGATCCCACATGAGGACCAGTGACGCTGTGCCCTCTACAGCTAAGATGGTGAACAACAGCTTGACCTGGAGCTGGGCTGCCATGAGTAGCTTGCAAGGGCGTAGGCTGCAGTGGGGCTGGCCGACAGCTGGTGTGTGCTTTCATGAGCTGCTGTGAGCCATTGTGAGTGGCCGTCCAATGGCCAGCGAACAACTGCCTCAGCCGGGAAGAGCGCAATGTTAATACCAATATGGGCCAGTGAAGCGACATCCTCCACAACTAGACTGAAGAACAAAAGGACAGCAACGTGTCTGTTCCCCTTCCCCGATTCCCCAATAAAAAATACAAGCTTTAAAAACAAAACAAAACAAAACAAAACAGAAACAGACTCACAGATACAGAGAATAAACTGATGGTTACCAGATGAGAGGAGTGAGTGTGTGGGGGGTTGCTGAGTGAAAAATGTGAAAGGCATAAGAATACATTTGGTAGTTACAAAATAGTCATGAGGATGTAATGTATAGCATAGGAAATATAGTCAGTAATATTATAAGAACTATCTTGAGTGCCAGGTGGGTACTAGACTAGTCAGGGGGACCACTTCTTAAATTATATAAATATCTAACTATTATGCTGTACACCTAAAACTAATATAAAATAATATTGAATGTCAATTGTATTTTAAAAAGAAAATAATTTTTTAAATTTAAAAAGATTACTCACAGTGTTGTGCAACTATCACCACCATCCACCACACTACACCCAATTCTGAATCTCTGGTGATGGGACTCAGTCATAAGGATTTTTGAAATTCAACAAGTGCTTCCAACAGAAAGCCAAAATTGAGGACCAGTGATATGCATCCTCTCACATAACCTGCCTTCATAGATTTGATCAATGCCAAACTTTTTTGGACAACAGACGTGGTGGACTACGGAAAGAGTTGAGAATTTCAGGTATATATATATATATATATATTTTTTTTTTTTAAATTTTTTTAATTTTTAAGCAAACTTTTAATTGAATTATAGCATACAAAAAAATAATAAAACCCAAAGCACTGAGCAATCATGACTTTTCAGAAAATATTTTTTAAAGTGTGTTGTGTTTTGTTACATATAACCAGGGTGCCTGGCTTATATGTAACAAAAACAGAATATTCCACATGTGTACTGGATTCAAACTTGATGTAGTTTCCCACAGGTGGGATCCCACAATATTCTCCAATCCCATGTGCCAAAAGAATCAATGCTCAGATATGAAACATCAAGAAGAATGAGTGCCATGAGTTACAAAAAGCATGTGACCCAAGAGGCATGCTTGCCAATGCCAGATGATTGGTTTTACAATCTTTTCTAATCCACTGACCCGAAAAATGACCCAGGTGTTGCAAGTAGGCTGTTCTGCTGAGGAGCCTCTACATGGTCTTCTTGATGCCCCTGTTCCTCACTGTAGATGAAGGTGTTCAACCTGGGAGTGACTACAGTGTACATCACCGAGAGCTGGCAGGAGTGGATCCAGTTAAACCAAGGTACACTCCAATGCTTGTTGCATAAAATTAGCAAACTGACAGGTGGAAAAGGGTTTATACTTTCCACCTGATGATAGGACTCTCAGAATGAAGGAAACAATTTTCTAGTAAGAGGAAAAGATCCATACCTGAGATAGGGAGAAAATAAAAGATGGCACCTACAAAATACGTGACTCTGTTATTGGTAAAGGTACCAGAGCAGGCAAGGTTAAGGAGTTGAGAAGGGTCACAGAAGAAATTAGAAATTTCCACATTCTTGAAGCAGGTTAGTTGCAACAATCAAGTTGTGTATCTGGGATTGTAAAAGGCCCATGAAAAATGACACCAAAACTAAGCAGCAGCATAGATATGAGTTCATGATGACAAGGTAGTGCAGTGGGTGACAGATGGTCACAAAGCGATCATAGGCCATCACAGTCATTTTTGGACCCATACATCCAAAAATGATTAAAAAGACATCTGTATCAGGCAGCCCACATAGGAGATGACTCTGCTGTGAGTGTGGATGTCCTATCATCTTGGGGAGAGTGATGGTGGTGAAACAGATGTCAGCCAAGGACAGGTAGGAGAGAAAGAAGTACATGGGAGTGTGGAGGTGAGAGTCTGCACTGACGGCCAAGATGATGGGCAGGTTCCCCAGCATGACGAGGTGTATGGACAGGAAGAACCCAAAAAAGGAAGGGCTGCAATTTCTAGATCTTCTGAGGGACTCAGAAGGAAAAATTCTGAAACATGTGTTAGATTTTGTGGTTCTATGTAGCCTGGACATCTTGAATGTGGTAATATTAATAAGTGCAGAATAATTGGTCCCATCTGTCCATTACATAGACACAAACAAATACTATTTCATCTTGTCTCTAGTTCTATGGGACACCTTTGAAAGCAAGAAAGCACTCAATTTGTGGAAACCATATTGCCTACATTCTGTTTCTATTAACCAAAGAGGTTTATACTCAATATTTAAAAGAGATTTTTGTTTCATTTTGTTTTTGATGCTTCCTCTGTGCTAAAAAAGTATATGGGCCACAGGAAATCAGAAATAATGGAGACTCAATTGTTTTTGTCTAAAAACTAAGTATCTACTCAGTTGAGAACAAAACTGAAACATCTCGTCAGGGATTGAGGGAAATCACAACTTCAGTTCACAAGAATTTAAGTTGAATGTCATGAGGATCAGCCTTATTATTATTAAAGGCAATATCAAAAACGTATTTTGTCCTTACTTTATGCACCCACCACATATTGATCCCCTAGTGAGCTTCATCTGTTAGTTATTACTCAATGCAGTTGTATCAACAGGAATCAAGTCAGACAACAAGAACTAGCCCCATGTCCCAAAGATAAGTAGAGGAGACAAGGATTCAAAATTAAATTGTCAGGCCCAGCCAAGTGGCTCAGTTGGTTAAGAACTCGCTTAAAAGTGCAAGCTCTGAGCATCAGCATCGCCGGTTTGATTCCAGCCCGAGCTGAGTAGCTGCTGAGCTGCCAAGAGGTGGCAGCATGGTACAGCTAAAAAAATAATAATAAAATTGTCAAAGAATATAATTAAGGACAAAGAAGGGCACTTCATAATAATAAAGGGATCGATCCAACAAGAGGACATAGCCCTAGTAAACATCTATGAACCTAACATAGGAGCTCCTAAATATATAAAACAGATATTGACCGACATAAAAATGGAGATCAACAGTAACACTATCATAGTAGGGGATTTCGACACCCCATTATCACTAATGTACAGATCCTCCAGACAGAAAATCAATGTGGAAACAGCAACCTTAAATGACACATGAGACCAGCTGGATTTAACTGATATTTTCAGAGCATTTCACCCCAAAGCTACAGAATATACATTCTTCCCAAGTGCACATGGAACATTTTCCAAGATAGATCACATGTTAGGCCACAAAACAAGTCTCAACAAATTTAAGAAGATTGAAATCATATCAAGCGTCTTCTCCAACCACAAGGCTATGAAACTAGAAATCAATTACAAGAAGAATTCTGGAAAGCACACAAATACATGGAGGCTGAATAACACGCTATTAAATAGCAAGTGAGTCAAAAATGAGATCAAGGAGGAAATCAAAAGATACCTCGAGACAAAGAAAAATGAAAACACTATGACCCAAAATCACTGGGATGCAGCAAAAGCAGTCCTAAGAGGGAAGTTCATAGCAGTGCAGGCCTACCTAAAGAAAGAAGAAAACTCTCAAATCAACAGGTTATCCTTAAACCTCAGGGAACTAGAAAAAGAACAGCAAAATAAGCCCAAAGGGAGTACAAGGAAGGAGATAATAAAGACCAGAGTGGAAATAAATGAAATAGAGACCAGAAAAACAATACAAAATATCAATGAAACCAAGAGCTGGTTTTTTGAGAAGATAAATAAAACTGACAAACCTGTAATCAGACTCATCAAAAAATCAACAAACAAGAGAGGGGCCTGCTGAGTGGCAGGTTGGTTAAGAGCTGGCTAGGGATGCCAGAGGCCCTGGTTCGGATCCCACATATGAGGGCCAGTGACACTGCCCTCTACAGCTAAGATGGTGAACAACAGCTCCGCCTGGAGCTGGGCTGCTGTGAGACCCCAGGACGGCACAGCTGCAGTCCCTGCTGCAGTGGGCTGCCATAGGCTACAGTGAGTGGCTGGCAGCCAGCGTGACTGGCTGGCAACCACCGTGAGCTGCCAAGAGCTGCTGTGAGCAGCTATCCAGGGGCCAGCGACTCATCTGCCTCACCCGAGAGAGCGCAATGATGATACCAACATGGGCCAGTGAAGCAATGTCCTCCACAACTAGACTGAAGAATAAAAGAACAGCAACTTGTCCGTTCCCCTTCCCTGGTTCCCCAATGCTGTTCCCCTCCCCCAATTCCCCAATAAAATCTTTAAAAAAAGAGGGGACTCAAATTAATAAAATCAGGAATGAAAGAGATGAAGTGACAACAGACACCACAGAAATACAAAAAATTTTAAGAAATTACTATGAACAACTATATACCAACAAATTTGACAATCTGGAAGAAATTGATAATTTCCTAGAAACATACAACCTTCCAAAGCTAACTCGAGAAAAAGTGGAAAATGTTAATAGACTGATTACTACCAAGGAAATTGAATCAGTAATCAACGAGCTCCCAACAAACAAAAGCCCTGGACCAGATGGCTTCACAAGTAAATATTACCAAACATTCAAAAAAGAATTATCACTATTCTTCTCAAAGTATTCCAAAAAATCCAGAAGTGGGTAAGGATCCCAAACTCTTTCTATGAAGCCACTATCACCCGGATCCCAAAACCAGACAAAGACAGCACAAAAACGGAAAACTACAGGCCGATATCTCTGATGAACATAGATGCAAAAATCCTCAATAAAATATTAGCAAACAGAATTCAGCAATATATTAAGAAGATCATACATCATGATCAAACGAGTTTCATCCCTAGTATGCAAGGTTGGTTTAATATCCGCAAATAAATTAATGTGATACACCATATCAACAAAAATAAAAATAAAAATAAAATGGTCATTTCAATAGATGCAGAAGGAGCATTTGACAAAATCCAACAGCCATTTATGTTAAAAACTCTTAGCAAAGTGGGAATAGAGGGATAATATCTCAACATAAAAAGGCCATATATGATAAACCCACAGCTAACATCATACTCAATGGGGAAAAGCTAAAACCATTCACCTTAGGATCAGGAATAAGATAAGGCTCTCCACTTTCTCCACTTTTATTCAACATAGTTCTGGAAGTTCTAGCCACAGCAATCAGACAAGAGAAAGAAATAAAAGGCATCCAAATTGGCAAGGACGAAGTAAAATTGTAATTATATGCAGATGACATGATACTATATAGAGAGAACCCCAAAGACTCCATCAAAAAAATATTGGAACTGATAGATGATTTCAGTAGGATAGCAGGATACAAAATTAATGTTCAGAAATCAGTTGCATTTGCATATACCAATAATAAACTATGAAAAAATGTTCAACCTCGCTGATCATTAGGGAAATGCAAATAAAAACCACAATGAGATTCCACCTTACCCCCATCCGAACGGCTATCATCAATAAATCAACAAACAAGTGCTGGCGAGGCTGTGGGGAAAAGGGAACCCTGCTGCACTGTTGGTGGGATTGCAGATTGGTGCAGCCACTATGGAAGTCAGTATGGAGGAATCTCAAAAAACTGGAAATGGAACTACCTTTTGACCCAGCAATTCCACTCTTGGGTATCTACCCAGAAGAATCCAAGACGCTAATTTGAAAAAATGTATGCACCCCTATGTTTATTGCAGCGCTATTTACAATAGCCAAGACTTGGAAACAATCGAAATGCCCATCAGTAGACTACTGGATTAAGAAACTGTGGTACATTTATACAATAGAGTATTACTCCGCTATGAAGAAGAAAAAAATTGTACCATTTACAACAATATGGATGGATCTAGAGAAATCATGCTAAGTGAAATAAGTCAGTCAGAGAAAGACAAATATCATATGATCTCACTTATATGTGGAATCTAAAGAACTGAATAAACAAGCACTATAAACAGAAATAGTCTTATAGACACGGAGGAAAAACTGATGATTGCTAGATGGGATGGGGGTGGGCATTAGGGAGAAGGGGAAGGGACGAGACAACATAAATTGGTAACTACAATATTGCTGCAGGGATAGAACACAGTTTGGGGAATATAATCAATAATGTTGTAAATATTTTTTAGGGGACCAGATGGACTCATGTCTTATCAGGGAGACCACTTAATGGATGGTGTAGAGGCCTGACCACTGCACTGTACATCTGAATCTGCCGCTGAATAATATTATATATCAACTATATTAATACATATATAGTCATGGGATGTGTAGTATAGTGTGGGAATGGAGTCAATGGAATTGTAATAGATATGTATGATATCAGGGGTAGGGGGGCAGTGGGTGGAGGGAGGGAGGAGTCACTTTGTAAGTGGTGAAAAGGATAACTATTGCATTGTTTTGTATGTATTTTTTTTTTTTGAGGGCAGTGTCACTGGCCCTCACATGTGGGACCGAACCGGGGCCGCTGGCTTCCCAAGACCAGCACTTAACCACCGTGCCACTCGGCCGGCCCTGCATTGTTTTGTATACCTGAAACTAAAAAAAAATTAAATTGTGAGTCTGAGTCTGACTTCTTCAGTTTCCCAACCTTTAGCAAGTTTTAAGCAGAGTCCAGAAGGCTTAACTACAGATATATCTGAGGTACATTTTTAAACTGTTTCCAGTTTCCTGAGTACGTCTCCCTTTGAGATTGACTGAACTGATTACACAAGAGGAGAAAATGGACAGCTAGAGGGGGGCTTTGCCCTAAATTACCATGAGCCAACTCTCTGTGCTCTTTCCTATATAGTTGATGCAGCAGGTGCCAGCCACTGCTCTCTGCTATGGTTTACCAGAAAGCCCCAAAGGGGAAAACACAATGAGTAGGTGGTCTCTTCCTGGATCCTCCAAAGAAGTGAAGTGACTAGTGGGCTGGCAGCACGGGCCCTGGGTTGGGAGTCAGGCTTCCCTGTTTAAACTTGGCTTCACTTCTCCCTGCCTCATGACCTGTGCAAATTACATAAAAATGCTATGCTCCTTTCCTCTTCTATAAGATAATAATGAACTGTGGGCCTAGATTTTGAGAGTGATTTTTGCAGATGAAACAAGCTACATGGTATACAGAACTCAGAGCCTGGAACTTAGGATCCTGCATGTGGCTCTGACTCTGCTCCAGTGGGTAGAGGTGGCAGAAGGGATCACAACCCTGACCCTCAAGGGAGGAGCTCTCCAGAAACAGACAGTCAAGGCAGCAATGTACTTAATGAGAAGCAAGGGTATTCAACATCAAATAATCCTGTGGCTCACCTATCCCAGACAAGGAGGATAATCCTTTGGGCCACACCAGGTGTCAGTCTGGCCCTGGGCCCCGCCCTTAGCATTTTATCCCTGCTCTTCTGTCCTTATTTGTCCTCCACAGGGAGAAGCAAAGATAATAGAGCCCAGACCTTCAGAAAGTCCACTGTGATGCCCCAGTGTTGCTCAGAAACTGCTCTGGCAAAGAGGTAAGAGGGGGCCAAAGCTTTTACCTGCATGCTTTCCTGGCATGTAGGCAGGGATGTAGTGGAGGAAAGCCCACCAAAGTCAAGTTAAAGTCCCTGTCTCTGGACAGGGCTCTTCCAAGCCCCACTAGACCTTATGTTCTCTTATTCTGTCTCTAGGTCTGTTGTCGTTCACTGCCTCTCAGGTGTGAACCTGCCTCTCATCCTCTCTCCACTCACTTGAACTTCCCCTTTCCCCCCATTGTTTTCTTTGAGAAGATATTTCTACATTTACAGAGCATCTTCCCTGTGCCTAACACAGAGCTAGGTGCCACACATAAAGGGTAACTATGTGCGGTTCTCCTGGGAGGATGAAAAATCTGGAAACAAACACATGAATGCAAGTATGATGACTTGCCCCATGTGTAGTGCAGTACCGACAAGGTGCAGGACATCCTCTGTATGTCCAAAGACAGAGTCGTCAGCACTGTGTGGGGGTGTCAGTGAAGATTTCAGGGCAGTGTGGAAGGAGGTATAGCATTCTTGTAGGTGAATAAGGGGGAGGAGGACTTCAGGTGAGGGAGAGTGGTAAATGCAAAGGTCCAGAGCTATGGAACTGTATAGATGTTCCCAGAACTGTAAGATGAGTATCTAATGTCAAAGCATTATTTTCCAATTGATAAATTAGAAAGCACAAATTGGTAGCTACAATATTGCCATGGGGATATGAAAGACAGTTTGGAGAATATAATAAATGATGTTGTAAAGATTTTATAGGGTGTCAGATGGGCACTTGTCTTATTAGGGAGACCACTTCATGGGCTGTGTAGATGCCTGACCACTGTAACATACACCAGAAGCTGAAGCTCAATAATACTGAAGGTCAACTATAAATATATATATATATATATATATTCACAGGATGTGGAGTACAGCATTGGGAATAGAGTCAATGGAATTGTGACAGCTATATACAATGTCAGAAGGGTAGTAGATTGGGTGGGGGTATCACTTTGGGAGGGGTGTGTCTAACTATTACATTGTTTTGTACACCTGAAACTAATAAAAAATATATGACTCATACAAATATATGGAGAACATATGCCAAAGACGTATTTATTAATGAGGGAGCAAGGGGAGTAAAGCTAGTTTGCAGAGCATTCGAGGGACAGAAATTCATACATGCACGAAAGGAATAATGGAATTAGTTTTCCAAGTCAGATGCAAAAATATAGGAAAGTGAAACCATCACCTTTGGGGTTATTTTTTCTACCAGACAGAGATTCCCACAGGGCAACAAATCATAACCTTTGGGGTGATGATTTTAGCTGAAAATAAATAATTTGCATGACTGCTGGACAAAAATCATTTGCAATTTATTAAATTCCTATAAGCACTAACTTCATAGAGTCTAGGTCACAAGCAAACAAAGGAACATTCCCCCCAAAATGAGATAATTATGCAGGCAATCAGACAAAAAGAGAGAATTGGGCAATTAAAATGAGAGAATTAGGCAGACGATGAAAAATACTTCAGTGTGATAGTCATCCTTTATCCTCATTGAAAAGTTTTGGGGAACTTCCTCCTTAATAAAGGATGAATTTCAATCCAGGAAGAGGGTGGTGGATGGAGGATGAAGGTGGAGCAATAGGACAGGGGCAGATCATGGAGGGCACTGGAGTTTGCACTTTCTCCTGGAGGGATAGAGAGCCATAAATGACTTTTAAGATGCATACAATGATGAGATTGGAACTATTTTGACATTCCCTGCAGAATGGGCTAGAAGGACATCAGTCTGTTTGTGGCCCAGATGAGAGGCTATGAAGATCTCAATTAAATAAAGCACTGGGAAATCAAGAAAGTGTCCAGTGGAAGTTTATTTTGCCATTTGATACCAAAGATAGCCAGACTCTTCCTAAGTAAAAATCTTCATATATTTATCTACTTTATGAAGAAGTATTTTAACAACAGCCATCCTCATCCATTCCTGACTCCCCAAGTCCTTCTGCATGTGAGGCTCACGTGTTCCCACGAAGATTCCTCTGATGTGTCCTCCTACGATCCATGGAATACTGAAGCAATAAAATTTACATCGCTCATCTAGTCTGATTATATTCCTTCCATATCTGAAAAATCTGCCCTAAACCAGATTTTTTATTCTGTATGCTACACACACACCACCACCTACCACCACCACCACCAAATATTCAAAATCAAAGTAAATATCTCTATATATTTAGAGTCATAAATCAGAGAAGCTGGAAGGCATCAGATGCTATTCCCAATTCCCAATCTGATTCATTACTGTTGTAGCCAGGTGCAGACCTTTTTATTCCTGCAGGATATTACCTTTGAGTTGAACACATCAAATACAATCTATATGATTCTGTGATGGTAGATATCTGGTCAAACATTATTCTGGGTGTGTCTGTCTGGGTTTTTCTGGATGAGATTAACACTTGTGTCCATAGATTAAGGCAGATGGTCCTCCCTAATGGGAATGGGCCTTATCTGATTAGTTGAAGGCCTGAATAGAACAATAAGGCTGAGGAAAAAAGAATTCCTTCTGTCTGACTGCATTTGGGCTGGGACACTGGTTTTCCTCCTGCTTTCAGACTAGAAATGAAACATCAGCTCAAACCTGCCAGTTTTTAGACTGTAACTACACCACTGACTCTCTTGGGTCTCAGGCCTTTGGGCTCAGACTGAAGCTACACATTGGCTCCCCTACTGCAGATGTTGGGACATGTCAGACTCCATAATTGCATGAGCCAGTTTCTTACAATAAATCTCTCTACACACACACACACACACACACACACACACACACACACACACACACACACATGCTGGTTTTGTTTCTCTGGAGAACTCTGACTTATTACACAGCATCTTTTCCTTGTTTTCATCTCTAAATTTTTGTTTCTCTTACTCCTGTTTTCTCTTTTTTTCAATTTCCAAATACTAGCTTAATGGCTCATGATAAGTTATCTTTTATTGAGGGGTTACTCTGTACCTGACCTGACCCAGGGGAACAGGGAGAATGGAGGGGCCACCTTGAAATGAGTTCTAAGATACAAATATATTTCTCTATAAATAATTCTTTCTGATCACAAAGGAATATATACCCATTGTGAAAAATTAAGAAAGTGTAGAAAAAGAAAATGGGTACCTATAATACGGCCTCTGAGAGATATAGGCAACATGAACAATCTGGTGATTTTTCTTTTTCTTTTTCTTCTTTTTTTTTTTTAGGGCAGTGTTACTGGCCCTCATATGTGGGACCCGAACTAGGACTGCTGGCTTCGCAAGCCAACGCTTAACCACTGCGCTACTATTTTGTCTTTTTTGCTTTATTTTTTTATTCAACTATTAAATATGTTTTTATAGAACTGTTTTTCAATTACCATTGACATTTAATATTATTTTACATTAGTTCCAGGTGTACAGTATAGTGGTTAGACATTTATATAATGTATGAAGTAATCCCTCCAGAAGAGTCTAGTACCCACCTATTTTGTAACTGCCAATTTGTACTTCCTAATCCCTTCACCTTTCTCACCCATCCCCCCAAGCCCCCCCACCCCCATCTGGCAACCATCAGATTATTCTCTATTTCTATGAGTCTATTTCTGATTTGTTTGTTCATTTGTCTTGTTCTTTAGATTCCACATATAAGTGAGATCATGTGGTATTTCTCGCTCTCTCTGACTTATTTCACTTAGCATAATAACCTCTAGCTCCATCCATGTTGTTGCAAATGGCAAGATTTCACTTTTTATAATCGAGTGACTTTCCATTCTATATATATACATCTTTATCCAATCATCTATTGATGGACACTTAGGCTATTTCCATATCTTAGCTATTGTAAACAGTGCTGCAATGAACACAGAGCTGTATATATCTTTTTGAATTAGTGTTTTGAGTTTCTTTAGATAAATACTCAGAAGTGGGATTGCTGAGTCATAAGGTAGTTCTAGTTTCAATTTTTTGAGTAACCTCCATATTATTTTCCATAGTGGTTGCACCAATTTGCAATCCCACCAACAGTGCATGATGGTTCCCTTTCCTCTGCAACCTATCCTACACTTGTTGTTTGTTGATTTATTGAAGATGGCCATTCTGACAGGTGTGAGGTAATAGTTCATTGTGGTTTTAATTGCATTTCTCTGATGATTAGTGATGTTGAGCATCTTTTCATATGTCTATTGGCCATCTGTATGTCCTCTTTGGAGAAATGTCTATTTATGTCCTCTGCCCATTTTCTAATTGGATTGTTTGTTCTTTTGGTGTTACATTTCTGGTGAATTTCTTTCCAGTCACAGTTCAACTCCAAACTGCTATTTTTCTATATGATTGGCTTTCTGTCCTATTCTTTCCACATAATATTATAACATGGACACTTTATAATGTTAGTGTTTTCAACCATTCCATTTGGGTTCTTCAAAATTTCCCACCATTAGAAACATTATGCTCCAACAGCAATGCTCTAAACAACATACTCTTAACAGTAATGCTCTACAGTGCATTGTGAAGTACCATAGTAGTAATGTTATCAGCAGTCTCATACCTAATTTTTTTTTTGCCAATCTAACCTATTTTCCTAGAATTAAAATAGAGTGCTCCCAGTGTATATATACATTTGGAAGGTTCTTAATACTTACTAACTTGATCTCCAGAGTATCTGAGCCAAAACGAGTCTTTACATACACTGCCATGGCAATTTCACTCATTATTACCAATGTTTGATATTCTCATTAAATTTGTTGTTTTTTTTTTCTTTAAAGGAAAACATAGACTTAGCATATGATCCAGCAGTTGCACTCCTAGTGTTGACCCAAGTGAGTTGCAAACTTATGTCCACACAAATGTTATGTATCATAGTTTTTTTCATAAATGCTCCAAATTAGAAGCAACCAAGATGTTTTTCAAGAGGTGAATGGATAAACAAACTGTGGTACATCTAGACAACAGAATCTTATTTAGCAATTAAAAGAAATGAGCTCTGAAGCCATGAAAAGACATGGAGGAAGCTTAAATTATAGTGACAGTAAGAAGATCAGTGGTTGGAGAGCAGAGGGGTAAATAGGTGAGACACAAGAGATTTTTGCAGCAGTCTGTTTAATACTGAGGTGATGGATAAATGATACTATGCATTTGGTAAAACCTATAAAACTATACAACACAAAGAGATAACCCTAATGTAAGTAACAGATTTTAGTTAATAAGAAAGTATCAAAGGCTGACCGAGTGGCACGTTGGTTAAGAGCTGGCTTAGGATGCTGGCTCTGAGCAGCAGGGCCCAGTTCGGATCCCACATATGAGGGCCAGTGACACTGCCCTCTACAGCTAAGATGGTGAACAACAGCTCCATCTGGAGCTAGGCTGCTGTGAGTCACCAGCGATGGCATAGCTGCAGCCTCTGCAGCAGTGGGCTGCCATAGGCTACAGTGAGTGGCCCGCATCTAGCGTGAGTGGCCAAGAGCCGCCGTAAGCGGCCGTCCAGAGGCCAGGGACCAATCGTCTCACCAGGGAAGAGAGCAATGATGATACCAACATGGGCCAGTGAAGCAATGTCCTCCACAACTAGACCAAAGAACAAAACGACAGCAACTTGTCTGTTCCCCTTCCGCGGTTCCCCAATGCTGTTCTCCTCCCACAATTCCCCAATAAAAAACTCTTAAAAAAAAAAGAAAGTATCAATATCAGTTCATCAATCATAACAAATGCAAAACATTAATAACAGGCGAACGTGGGGGAGTAGAGATGAGGGGATTGTATGGGGACTCTGTAGTGTACAATTTTTCTGTAAACTTAAAACTGCTATAAAAAGGCTACAAAGGGCCGACTGAGTGGCACGGTGGTTAAGCCCCAGTTTGGGTCCCACATATGAGGGCCAGTGACACTGCCCTCAAAAAAGAAAAAAATAAAAATAAAAAATTATCTAGTTTTCTAAACATCATTTATTACTTTATTACATCATTTACCTTTTATGGATTGATTCATGATAGATCTATACTATTAACTAAATTCTCATATGGGGTCATGTCTGTTTCTTGACTGTCAATTTTTTTCCATTGATCCCTCTATATTTATGTCTCACAGTTTTAAATGTTGCCACATTAACCTTCTTCTTTTTTTTTGTTTTTTTTTTTTTGTTTTTTGAGGGCAGTGTCACTGGCCCTCACATGTGGGACTGAACTGGGGCAGCTGGCATACAAACTTTCTTGGTTTCCAACTAAGTCAATATTCTTTAACTTTGATCAATAAATATTTTTAATCACTTTCCTCGAGGTGATTATAAGGGTCTTAATCAGGATAATTACTGCACAGAAATCAAAGGCAGCAATATTGCCATGGTATACTCAAAGCTGCAGGAAGGCAGAGCCCATGCCTCTTACCTTTCTGTTCTTAGTCCTCACCCAGTCCAGGCATACAGTATGCAGTTGAATAGCTGTGGAGTAAATGAAAGATAAAGAGACAAAGAGAGTCTTCTAGATGTCTACAGAAACTTAAAGATTACAATGGCAAAGATAAATGGTCCTCAAAGAGGAACTAAGACCGTGTTAAGTTATAAAGAGACACATTTCAACTCCAAGGAAGGAACTTTCTCTTATATGTGCATAAAATTGAAGACAACTGCCCCTGAATTTATAAACTCCCTCCTTTGGCTGAGACCTACTATTCAAACAGAAACTAAGACTTTTTTTAATGAAGTGAAATAAAATGTAGAAGCCTCTCATTCTTCATACTGGGGGTGCCAAAAAAATGTATACAAGTGGACACTTTGGTCAACATTGCTAAAGCAGTAGTTTGGTGTAATCAGAAATGTCTGGACACTGATGGTAACACTTTGATCACCCGTTTTAATTGCAGAAGTCAAATGTGACTTGTATTCACCTTTTGTTATCAATATATAGAGAGTACTACAATTTCAATAGTTTTTTTCTCTCTCAAAATATGTAGACATTTTTTGACACCCTCTCTATATTCAATTGAAAAATCTTCATGATCAATGATGTCTTTGTTCTTGGTTAAAGGGTTTTATGATAGGGAATTGCCTCTATTATGCCCTCAAAATGTCTTTTTTTTTTTTAGGGCAGTGTCACTGGTCCTCATCTGTGGGACCCAAACCGGGGCCGCTGGCATCCCAAGCCAGCTCTTAACCACCGCACCACTCGGCTGGCCCCTGAAAATGTCTTCTAATCTTTCCTTCATTAAACACATATTTATAGAGCACCTATTATGTACCAGGTACTGTACTAAGTGCTTGGGATATAAAATGAAAAAGGAATAGAAAAGGTATAGTTCTCCCAACCTAAAGAAATTTAAAGAATTACAATACAAACATGCAGGACACAATTAGATTGCATGGTGGTGGGTTGATGTAAGACTTCATGAGTGAATGAGTTTGAAATGTATGACACATTTCTTTTTTTTTTTTTTTAAAGATTTCATTGGGGATTTGGTGGAGGGGAACAGCGTTGGGGAATCGGGGAAAGGGAACAGACAAGTTGCTGTCTTCTTGTTCTTCAGTTTAGTTGCGGAGGATGTTGCTTCACTGTTGGCATCGTCATTGCGCTCTTCCCGGATGAGGCAGATCGGTCGCTGGCCTCTGGATGTCGCTCATCGCGGCTATTGGCAGCTCACGCTTGACTGCCAGCCGCTCACGCTGGCTGCAGGCCACTTACTGTAGCCTATGGCAGCCCACTGCAGCAGGGGCTGCAGCCCACACCATCACCGGGGCTCGCACAGCCCAGCTCCAGGTGGAGCTGTTGTTAGCTGTAGAGGGGAGTGTCACTGGCCCTCATGTGGGATCCGAACCGGGGCCGCTGGCATCCCAAAACCAGCGCTTAACCAATGCGCCACTCGGCCGGCCCCTGTATGACACATTTCTGATTTGTCACTGTTTTAACGTTATTCTTGCTTCTTTACAGGCAATTTCTGTAAATTCATATGGAATCAGGGAACCACACAGCTATTTCAAAATTCATCCTTCTGGGACTTTCGGAAGACATGGACCTGCAGCCTCTCCTCTTCGGGCTCTTCCTGTCCATATACCTGGTCACCGTGCTGGGGAACCTGCTCATCATCCTGGCCGTCAGCTCTGACTCCCACCTGCATACACCCATGTACTTCTTCCTCTCCCACCTGTCCTTGGCTGACATCTGTATTACCTCCACCACCGTCCCTAAGATGTTGGTGAGCATCCAGACACAGAGCAAAATAATCATGTATGAAGGCTGCCTCACCCAGATGTATTTCTTCATGGTTTTTGCTGGGCTAGATAATCTGCTACTCACCGTGATGGCCTATGACCGCTTTGTGGCCATCTGTTACCCCCTGTACTACATGGTCATCATGAACCCACGCCTCTGTGGTCTACTGCTTCTGCTCTCTTGGTTAATCTGCCTGACATATTCGTTGTTGCAAAGTCTGATATTTTTGAAGGTGTCCTTCTGCAAAGAGACAGAAATCCCCCACTTCTTCTGTGAACTTGCGCAGATTCTCCAGCTGGCCTGCTCCGACACCCTGGTCAACAACATCCTGCTGTATTTTGTAACTGGCCTGCTGGGTGTTGTTCCCCTGACTTGGATTCTCTTTTCCTATTCTAGAATTATCTGCTCTATAATGGGCATTTCATCAGTTGCGGTTAAGTATAAAGTCTTTTCCATCTGCGGGTCTCATCTGTCAGTCGTCTCCTTGTTCTATGGTGCTGGCTGTGGTGTCTACCTCACTTCTGGAACAGCCCATCCCTCCAGAAAGGGTTCAGTAGCCTCGGTCATGTACACGGTGGTTGCTCCCATGCTGAACCCCTTCATCTACAGTCTGTGAAACAGGGACATGAAGGCAGCTCTGAGAATTTTCAGCAGAGGAGCTTACTCTTGGTGAGGTCCTGGAAGTGAAGGACACAACAGAGATCCAAACTGCTGAGAATTAGTGGTCCTGAATATGTAATCTAGAGACATAGAGAAGAAATGCTACTCATGATATACTAGAAGACATTCGTGAACCAAAGACAAACTTGAAGCAGCACACCCAAAAGCTCACCATCTCCCAAGAGGCAAAACATGTATACATTAACTAAATAACTAAACTTCTCGCAAAAATAAACTATTTCAAAGATACAGACTCCTGCAAGCATTAAGGGAGGAGAAAGCAAGTCAGGAATGCAGCAGGGCACAAGAGAGGACAAGAATGACAACAAATGTTTGCACACTGACTCAGCTTTCCCCTTGTGATGTTCTGGAGCGAACACAGCACCACGCCTGCGAGACTGTGTTTTCCCCGTCTGTCTGGGAACCATTATCTGGACTGTCTCCCACTGACCTCCTAGCCCCATAGTATTTTAGTTACTGTATCTTGCTTTGGTGGTGGCCACTGCCCTATACTGAGGACTTCAGTTAGAAATTTCCCTGTAATGTCTACTTTAAGAGAAGGAAAACTCTGATCTTTGTTGATCTATGAGCCAGATCTGAAATAAAAGTCCAAAGCACTCTACTTGCCGCCTTTCTTGCCTTCTTCATGCTTCACCAAACCTGACTCCTCTCCTTCTCACAATTGGACTTCAAATCTAGATGGCAGCTCCTCAAAGAGGCCTACCCTGGCCGCCACCCTCCTACTCATTCCAATATATATATATATATATATATATATATATATATATATATATATATATATATATATATATATATATATATATATAAAACGAGAGGGTGCCAGAAAATGTATACACATTGTAAAAAAGAAAAAATACTGTATTAAAAGTACACTGAGGGCCAACTGAGTGGTGTGTTGGTTGGGAGTTGGCTTGGGATGCCAGCTCTGAGCAGCAGGCCCTGGTTCGGATACCACATGGGGGCCAGTGACGCTGCGCCCTCTACAACTAAGATGGTGAGCAGCAGCTCCACCTGGAACTGGGCTGCCGTAGGTCGCCAGTGATGGCGTGGGCTGCAGTGGGGCTTGACGGTAGCTGGAGTGCACTTTTGTGAGCTGCCGTGGGCCACCATGAGTGGCCATCCAATGACTGGCAAGTGACTGCCTCACCCAGGAAGAGCACAGTGATGGAGCCAACATGGGCTGGTGAGGAGACATCCTACACAACTAGACTGAAGAACAAAAGAGATGGTGGCTTGTCTGTTCCCTTTCCCTGATTCCCCAATAAAATCTCTTAAAAAAAAGTACACTGATGGTAATCACTTTGAGCACCTCTTGTAATTGCAGAAGTCAAAAGTGACTTGTATTCATTTTTTGTTATCAGTATATATTGAGTATTACAATTTTAATATAGCTTTTCCCTTTCTTAAAATGTGTATATGTTTTTTGGGGATATATATATATATATATCCATATATCTCTCTCTCCATATATATCTCTCTCCCCATATATATATATATGGAGAGAGACAGAGACAGAGAGAGAAAGAGGTATTTTTGTATTTTCAGCAATTGTTCATATTCCCTTATCTGTTAATCCTCTGCCTTTTTCCTCAAATGTTATCTGTGGCACTTTTTAAAATCTTTATTAAATTTATTGGGATGACACTGGTTAGTAAAATTACATAGGTTTCAAGTGTACAATTCTATATTCAAGTGTACAATTCTATAATACATCATCTATATATTGCATTGTGTACTCAACACCCAGAGTCAGTTCTTCCATCACCACATATTTGACCCCCTTTTCCCTATTCTACCACCCCCCATCCCCTTACCCTCTGGTAACCATTAAACTGTTGTGTCTATGAGTTTTTGTCTTGTTTGTTGCTTACAGTTTTGTATGCCACATATGAATGAATTCCTACAGTTCTATTTGGAGGTGCATCAGGGCATAGTGGCTAAGAGGGCTCTGGGTTAAAATATCTTTATCATTCACTATTGTTCAATCTTGCCCAAGTTACTTCTCTATGCTTCCATACCCTCATCCATAATAAGGATGATAATACATTTCCTGAAGCATTCTGGTGGAGATAAAACGTTACACAGAGGATATCAGAACAGTGTCTGACATAAGCACTCAGTAATTGTTAGCCATTACAAGATCCATGAAGGCCATCAGGGTCTGCAGAGTCTGTGCTGACTGCACAAAGATGCAGAAACTGTGAACAGCCAGTCAACTTTTCTGTCCCTTTAACCTGAGTAACTACAAATGCTTGCACTGCCATGGGGGGAGGGGGCAGGGAAGGGCAGTGCAGGGGAGGGACCCATTCATTACCAGAACAGAGTTGGAAAAACTGGTTAGAGGGTTGATCAGGCTATGGGTTTAAATGGGATTGAGTACATCCCAGAATTGTGACTCAGCACCAAGAAAGCCATGAAGGAGAAGGGGCCCCTGTGCAAGCCTCAGCCCCCAAAGAGCCCTAGCAGCACCAAATGCTGGCCAGATCTGTAGAGTCCAGGAGAGAACTTTCCTGGACCTAGAGACTGAGATTTGGGCCAGGACATGGCCCCAGACAAGGACTTCCTACACCAGGGAAAAGGAGGACAAAGCATCCTTTATACTGGTTCAGCTCCATGGGGAGATTCTCTTGAACAAACAAAAGTTTTAAACTGTATATTACTTTTTTTTTTTTTTTGAGGGCAGTGTTACTGGCCCTCATATGTGGGACCTGAACCGGGGCCGCTAGCTTCCCAGGCCAGCGCTTAACCACCGCGCCACTCGGCCGGCCCAAAAGTTTTAAACTTTAAAAACCTGTCTTGGGGGCCGGCCGAGTGGCATGGTGGTTAAGCGCTGGTTTAGAAAGCCAGCGGCCCCGGTTCGCATCCCACATATGAGGGCCAGTGACACTGCCCTCAAGAAAAAACAAACAAACAATAAAAACCTGTCTTGGGTTGTCATGAGGACTGTTGAACCCTCTTGGTGATCACTGGATTCAGAGGAGGCAGATTCCAATATTTGAACCCTCACTTTATTATTTAGGATATTGGTGGTCTCTAAGCAGGCTCGAATTCTTGATTTGTAAATTTTGGGTTGTCAGAAAAGTCATGATGCATTTTTGCAACGAAAAACAGAAAAAATATGTCATGGCTTTTCTGAAAACCCAGTAGTTGCTGGGGTGATTACAGAAGTGTTGTGTCTAATGTAGAGATTCCCAAAAAGTAGTGGCACCATATTTATGAACACTGCATATTTCTTATCCCTTCTTGTGCCCAAAAGAGGTAGATCTATTGGCAGAATGCTGTATCCTGGAAAGCTCTGCCCAGTTGCATTCTTCTCCAGCAGATGTCTGACGGTGAGATACAAAATAACTGCCCCTTGAAAAGTCACTTTTGGGCCGGGTGACTGGCACATTGGTTAAGTGCTGGCTTGGGATGCCAGCGGCCTGGGTTCGGGTCCCACATATGAGGGCCAGTGACACTGCCCTCAAAAAAAAAAGTCACTTTCTTCAGTGCCATAGTCTTATAACCAACCACTCTATGGAACCCTTGGCCCTGGTGACTGGGCAGATCAGATAAAGCCAAAAGAACAGGACCATCCTAGGGAGCCTGGAGCACTATCTGATTGTCCTCCATCTTTCAATTAATTCCTAGTATAGAAAATTACTACTCTACCACACGGTTGTTCAACCTGGGTACTGTTACCATTTGGGGCCAGGTAATTCTTCGTGGTGGGGTTGTCTTATGCATTGCAGGACACTTAGCAGCATCTGTGGCCTTAGACACTAGACACCAGTAGTTTTCCCGACTCTCACGCCCCATTCATGAACACTAAAGAAATGTCTCCAAACATTGCCAAATGTCCCTAAGGGGCAGATCACTCCTGGATGAGAACCACTGATCTACCATGATCCAGAAGAATCAAGGAAAGGAAAATGTAGGAAAAATGAAGTGAGGGGAACACCCTGGTTCTCCTAAGGCCCAGAACTGAATGGACATAACATACTGGCCTCTAGTCAAAAGTTCTTGCGTGGAGAAAGAGGCCTTAGGTCTGGAATAGAAGCATCAATGTAGGTCTGGAATAGAAGCATCAATGTCATTTGTTGAACAAACAGATGGACAAACTTTAGTGATCTCAGAATTCCACAGGACAAGAAACTTGCCCGTTCATTGGTTGCCTGGAAATGATCAGGATTATAAACGGACACAAGGAAAACTTTTGGGGGTTCACCACCTTGATTGTGGTGAAGGCTTCACAAGTATACACACAGGTCAAACTTTATCACATTGTGTATTTTAAGAATGTAGTGCATGTCAATTTTATCTATATAAAGCTATTCCATCTCATTCAGACACTTGCAATACAAACACTGGCACTGTGGTGACTGCAAAAATAGCTACCATTTCTTCCCTTCCCGTTTTCCTAGACCCAAGCCTCTTCTGTGTAACTCTTGAGCACCCTTCCGCTCTGGGCACACCCACGTGACTGCACTGGGCAGTGGGGTGTAGGCAAACACGGACTTGAGCGGCATTTGCACAGTGGAACTTGTACTCTTCTGGAATCTTCTGGCTGCATGTATACAAGCCCCAGGATGGGGATGTGACCCCATCCTGTGATGTGACTGGAGGATATGACCAGAATGAAGAACAAGTAACCCCTAAGTCAAATTAGCAGCCAACTGCAGACACAACTGCAGACACATGAATAAGCCCAGGTAGGCTCAGCTCAAATTGTCAAACAGAATCATAAACTAAATTGCGGTTGTTTTATTATTTTTTTAGCTGAACCATCCTGCCACCTGTCGGCAGCTCAGCTCAGGCTGGGAATTGAACCAGTGACCCTGTTGCTTAGAGCTCACACTCTTGAGCGAGTTCTTAACCAACTGAGCCACTTGGCTGGCCCAAATTATGGTTGTTTTAAACTATGTTTTGGGTAGTTTATTATGCAGCAAATATAAACAGGCCCCCTTCATTCCATTTGTTATGTTTCTGAACTGCAAATCTCATCAAATGTCAAGGGATTTCCATCAACTTCAATTGACATTTAAATTGAGACTGGTAAATTGTTGATGTATGTGTCTGTGTGTTATTTGATCTGTCCCTTGTTACTTCTCCAGCTTTCACTAATTCAGATTGTTCTTTCACATTATCAGAGAATGTGATTTTTTTCCATGCCTTTGCTCGCAGGACTGGCATGCTTATTCAAATCTGATCCTGAACACTATAAATAAGCCTTCTACACTTAGTTCACATCCTCTCTTCCATATGGCTTTCCTCGAAGACTCCAAGTTCAACATCCTATCCTTGGAACTTCCTGAATGGATTAACTAGCCATAATAAGCTATCTTATTTACTGTTTATACCTCTCTCTTCACCTTGACCTTTACTCCTGTAAGGACAGTACTATGTCTTACTGTCTTTCTTACTGTCAAACCCTAATTCAGTGGAAGCCTAATTAACTGATACTCACTGGTTCCCTAGAGAGTAAAAAATTGTGGAGTTACCCGAACATTACACTAGATATGGCTAGTTCTTGCTGAGAGGCCTCAAGAATTGAAAACCAGAGTGAGACAATGAGACTGGGTAAGAATATAATTAGAAGTTTCCTCCAGAGAGATTGTGTAAGAAATTATGTCTGTCCCAAGAACTGGCGGGGAAGCGCAATGAGATTCAAGAGCTCTGGGACACTTGTATGTGGAGATGGGAATTCAGTTTCTTTCTGTGCTGCTAATTGAGCTGTTGGAGGAACTTGGCACACGGGGTAATTGCCCTGGACTCCCAAGGCTCCCAATTAAAGATATAGCCCCTGCTATTGCTGAAAGTGCTCTCCTCCTCCTCTAGGGCCCCTAGCCTCTAGGGTACACATTATTTCCAAATCTATGAGAGCTAGTCAATGATTACTACTTCTTCCTAATAAGTCCTGGAAAACTTTTGACCAAGGCCTGAGGAACATTCAGCACCTCCACTCGAGGATGTGTCAGTGTCCCCACCACTCACCTGAAGACCTGCCTGGAAGCACTGCAAGTAGAAAGGAAGAGTGCAGAGGTATCAGGAAGGCAAATGGAAGACAGAAGCCCTGTGACCATGGGCCCCTCCTGTAATGCACCATCAGCCCAATTGATCCATCAGTTGATGCGGGCCTGAAAGGCACAGCAGTCAAGGGGAGGTAAAGTGAGATCTGAGCAGAGTAAGCGCTCTGAGGGTCCCAGTTTCTAGCTGATAAGCTGATTCTTTTTACCTGTTTTCTGTGGGTAAATGACCACCTTACCATGGTGTACTTAAGACTGTAGTTAATCTATGTTTTCAAATCTTCTATCTTCTTGTGTAAGACAGCAACTTTATTTTTTAATTATGACAAATATTAAGTCAAAACAACTGTCAATGAGCCAGCTGAGTGGCGCAGTGGTTGAGAGCTGGCTTGGAATGCCAGTGGCCCCAGTTCGGATCCCACATGTGAGGGCCAGTGACACTGCCCTCAAAAAAACCCAAAAAAATACAACTGTCAAAGGGGCTGGCTGAGTGGTTCAGTTGGTTAAGAGCTCGCTCAAGAGTGTGAGCTGAGCTCTGAGCAACAGCAGTTGGATGCCATGCCTGAGCTGAGCTGCCAACAGGTGGCAGGATGGCTCAACTAAAAAAACAACACAAAACAAAATAAAACTGTCAAGGGTCTGAGGATGGACCTTATGGAGGATTTTCTAGGGCTCTTGTATAATGGAAATAAATTAAAAGAATTGCTAGTCTTAGGCCCTATTTAAGAAGTCTCTAAGGGCCGGCCAAGTGGCTCAGCTGGTTAAGAGATCGTTCAAGAGGAGAATTGGGGGAGGGGGGTTGTCACTTTGAGGGGTAAAAAGTATAACTATTGCACTTTGTTGTACACCTGAAGCTAATTAAAAATATATATAAATAAAAAAAAATTAAAAAAAGAAAAAGAAAAAGAGTGTGAGCTGAACTCTGAGCAACAGCAGTTCAATGCCCAGCCTGAGCTGAGCTGCCGTTAAGCTGCCGATGGCTCAGCTAAAAAAAAAAAAAAAAAACAAAAAAAAACAAAAAAAGAAGTCTCTACCAGGAAAGACAAAAATAACATTAGAGGAAGCTTTAGCCTCTGACACAACAGTTACAGCAACTGGTAAACAGGCTAACTTCTAGCTAGAAAAACAAAACACACTCAAGGCCTGTCTACTGCTGTTCCTTTTACCCAATATATCATGTCAAGCTTTCAACAAAAAATTGCAAGACATGTTAAAAGGCAAAAAAGAAAAAAAAAAGTCCAAAATGAGAATGTAAACACGAGAACCAAACTATTATGGCAGAGATTTTTGGAATTATCAGATGAGGAATTTAAAATAGGAATTTAAAATAACTACTGTTAACATGCTAAGGGTTCTAATGGAAAAAGTGAACATGTAAAAACACGAGTAAGGGGCTAGCCAAGTGGCTCAGAGCGTGAGCTCTGAGCAAGAGTATTGCCGGTTCGATTACCACATAGGCCAGTGAGCTGTGCCTGAGCTTAGCTGCCACTGAGCTGCTAACAGGTGGCAGGATGGCTCAGCTGGTGAGAGCATGTGCTCCTAACAGCAAGGTTTCCGGTTTGACTCCCGCGTGGGATGGTGGGCTACACCCAACTGCAACTAAGACTGAACACAGCACCTTGAGCTGAATGGCCAGGAGATGCCACTGGGTGGCTGGATGGCGACTGGACTTGGCGCTGAGCTAGCTGCACCCTCCACAACTAAGACTGAAGGACAACAACTTGGCTGTTCCTCTTCCCCAATTCCCCAACACTGTTCCCCTGACCCAATTCCCCAATAAATTCTTTAAAAGAAAAAAAAAAAAAGGGTAATGTATGCAGAGAAGAGAAACTCTAAGAAAGAATCAGAAGGAAATCCTAGAAAGAATGAAAAAGACAAACAGAATATCTGAGAACTGTGGAACAATTACAAAAAGTATAACGTGCAATGGGAATACCGGAAGAATAAGAAAAAGGACCAGAATATTTGAAGTAATATGGATGAGAATTTCCCCAAATTAAATATTGACACCAAACCACATATCCACAAAATTAAATCACCAAGTAGGATCAATAGCAAAAATCTCTACATCGAGAGGGCCGGCCAAGTGGCTCAGTTGATTATGAGCTCACTCGAGTGCGAGCTGAGCTCTGAGCAACAGCTGTTCAATATCCAGCCCGAGCTGAGCGGCCAACAGGTGGCAGAATGGCTCAGCTAAAAAAGACAAAAACAAAACAAAAACAAAAGCACACAAAAAAAATCTACATCAAGGCATATTATATTCAAATTGCAGAAAACCAACATACAACATAGTAATAATAAAAAACAAAAAAAGGCTCATTTACCTGGAAACGTAAAAACCTCTTATTAAGTCCTGAATAAAAGGAGAAATACAAACCAAAATTACAATACAAATACAAACCAAAATACAAACCAGAATTTTAAAGAAATAAAGACTATTAAGACTTACTTATTAGAATCTATGGACTGCAATCTACAGCAGTGGTCAAGAGAAAAATTCACTGCACAAAACTCTTGTCAATAAAATACAAGATTAAGAATTAATTACCAGTAAAGCAAGAAAAGACAGAAAAAAATATAAAAGCATAAAAAAGGAATAGAGATAAAAGCATGAATGAGGAAAATAGAAAAACAATAGATCGAATTAGTCAAAATTCCACTTTATTTATTTTATTTATTTACAAATAAACCACTAGCTCATTGGATTCAGGAAAAGAAAAAGCAAATACACAAAAATATAGGTGATGACCACCGAATCAGAAAACATTTTTAAAATCATCAGATGACTTTCCTGACCTCTATGCTAGGTGAACCAGACAATTTCCTAGGAAAATCCAGATTACCAACATTGACACCATTCAAGTTACAAAGTTTAAAACAGATCAATATCCATAAAAGAAATAAAGTTCCTAAGGAAACATTCCACTAAAAAAGTGCTTGACCTAAATGGTTTTACAGGGAGTTCTACCAAATCTTCCAAAACCTGAGTACTACTGCTGTATAAATTATTCGAGCATTGAAAAGGAAGGAAAAATTCCTAATTCTTCTTATGGGCAAGTATAACAACAATATCTAAACTAGATAAAGCCAGTACAAAGAAAACTACAGACCAGTTACTCATGAATACCAATGTAAAATTCAACACAAAATACTAGCAAACAGAATCTAAATCCACATTAGAAAAGTAGTACACCATGACCAAGTGAAATTCACTCCAAAAATGCAAGATTTGTTGATTATTGAGAAATTTATTAATATCACATACTACTGTGTTTCCCCGAAAATAAGATCTAACCGTATAATAAGCCATAGAATGATTTTTCAGGCCCTACCCCAAACATAAGCCCCAGTTAAGATTGTCAGCCAGACATGACTGTTTGAATAAATGTAGAATGCTGGAGCAAAAATTAATATAAGGCGCCCAGTCTCATTTTCGGGGAAACACGGTATATTAATAAACCAGAGGAAAAGAATCATGATCCTCTTCACAGATGTTCAGAAAACTCTGACAAAAGTCAATACCTATTCGGGCCGGCCGAGTGGCACGGTGGTTAAGCTCTGGCTTCAGAAGCCAGTGGCCCCCGTTTGGGTCCCACATATGAGGGCTAGTGACACTGCCCTCAAACAAACAAACAAAAAGTCAATACCTATTCGTGGTAAAAACCCAAGGATATAGACTACCTTCTCAATATGGTAAAAGAAATATATACCTCAGTTCTAAAAGAGATTATGTTAAATAATGGAAAAACAATAGGGACATTACCCCTAGGACAAAGCAAGGATGCCCATTATCAGCCATTATTAATCACTGTACTAGAGATGTCAGCCAAATGCAAAACAGAAAAACAAAAACAATTAAGAGGTGCTAAGAATTGAACAAGTAAAGCTATCTGAATTTGCAGACCTCAGAAAAGCAATAATATAAAAAAAAATTCAGTGAAATAGCAAGTTACAAAATTAAGATACAAAATCAGTAGCTTTCATATACATAAAGAAGACATAATGGCACAGAAATTCTCATTTACAATAAAGGATTAAAAACTTACAGAAAACAACAAAAACTTGAAAAAAAAAATAGAAAATTCTTAAACATTCCTGACAAACACTAAAGTAGACTTAAACACACGGAAAGACATCCCCATTCTTGGATAAGACAACAATATAGAGATGTTAGTTCTCCCCAAGTTAACTAATAAATTCAAGTCAATGCCAATTAAAATATCAACAGCTAATTTCATGGAGTTGGGACAAGATAATAGAAAGTGCATATAAACAGACAAACATGAATACCTAGGGAAACACTGAAAAACTATGAGGGGGAACTAGTCTATTCAGACATTAAAACTTATTATAAATCTTCTTAAAATTTAAACACTATGTTGTTGATGATAGCCATTCTAACTGGTGTGAGGTGATATCTAACTGTGGTTTTTATTTGCATTTCTGTGCTATCATCAGCAAGACAAATAATAAGTGTTGGAGAGGCTGTGGAGAAAAAGGAGCCCTCATATACTGCTGGTGGGAATGCAAATTGGTGCAGCCGCTATGGAATGCAGTGTGGAGGTTCCTAAAAAAATTAAGACTAGAATTACCATATGATCTAGCAATCCCTCTCCTGAATATCTACCCCTAAAATCTGAAAACACTGACTCGTAAAGATATATGTGCTCCGATGTTCACTGCAGTTTTATTTAGTGGCTAAGACATGGAACCAACCAAATTGTCCTTCGATAGATGATTGGATAAAAATGTGCTGCATATACACAATGGAATACTATTCTTCCACAAGAAAAGATGATATAGTGCCATTTGCGACAACATGGATGGATCTTGAGATTGTGCTATATGAAATATGTCAGACAAAGTCAAGAACCACATGATTTCACTGATATGTGGGATATAAAACTGAAAGCAACTGAGGAACAAGATAAAGAAACAAAAACTCATAGATATAGACAATAGTTTTGTGGTTACCAGAAAGTAAAAGGGGAGGTAGATGATAGTAAATAGGATCAAATACACGGTGATAAAAGGAGAACTGACTCTGGGTGGTGAACACACAATGGGATATATATCGGGTTGTCCAAAAAGTAATGACATATTTTTTCTATGTTTTTCATTGCAAAAATGCATTATGACTTTTCCGACAACCCAACAGATGATGTATTACAGAACTGTACACTTGAAACCTATGTAACTTTACTAACCATTGTCACCCCAACAAACATTATTTAATTAAAAAAAAAAATTTAGGGCCGACTGAGTGGCACATTGGTTGGGAGCTGGCTTGGGATGCCAGCAGCCCTGGTTCGGATCCCACATATGAGGGCCGGTGACGCTGACCTCAAAAAAATTTAAACACTATAGCATGATGTATGAACACATAGACAAAGGGAATAAAGTTCAGAATTAGGCCAAATACACATAGAATTTCAGTATATGACAATGGTGACATCTCAAATCCCTGGGGGAAAGATGTACTTTGAAAATGAATGATCTGGGTCAATGTGGGAAAAATAAAACTTACTCCTACTTCATACACAATACACAAAAAAACAATCCCAGGTGGATTGTAGATCTAAATGTGTAAACTAAAACAATAAAACTTGAAGAAAATGTAGAATACCTTCTTGCCTTCAAGGTAGTCAAATAGCTCTTACTCAGGAACAGAAGAGTACTGTACATAAAGATTAATGATATTAAAATTAAGAACTCATTTCATCAAAACATACCAATTAAAACATCGAAAAGACAAACCACAGAGTGGGACAAAATATTTACAAAACATATCCACCCATAGGGCTAACATCTGGAATACATTAATCAGTAAGAAAAAGGCAGGCAACATTAGTGCCATCTTACCCAACTCAATAAAATAGCTTCTTGGAAAACAAATTTGCACAACCACTTTGGAAAACAGGCATCATCTATGAAAAATAAACATATGCATCGCATATGACCAAGCAATTTCAGTCCAGGCTACACATCCAAGAGAAATACATGTACTTGTGCACTATCAGAAATATTAAAATAACTCATAGCAGCATTATTCACAATAGCCCCAAGCCGAAAAGTCAAATGTCCATCAACATAAATTGCTTAAACAACTTGTGGAATATTCAAATAGTGGAACACAGTAAAATGTATTAGCTAGTGATACTCAAAACAATATATTTCAGTTTCACAAAAATATTAGGGAAAATCAAGACACACAAAAGAACATATACTGTGTGGTTCATTTGTATAGGGTTAAGAAAAAAATCCCAAGCCATGTCAGTTAGAATATTGGTCACCTGTGGAGAGGAGGAAAGGGTTTGTCATTTGGATAAGACAAGAAGAGGTATCAGGGATGCTGGTAATACTTTTTCTTGCCTCATTACATGGATGTGTTCATGTGATCATTTAACTGTACATGTATGAATTAAGCACTTCTGCATTTTAGTAAAACCTGTTTTAATGTTACCACACATACACAAAGTGTCATAATACAAACACTGTAGAAATGACTTTGGCGTTATACTGATAAACACAACATGCACAGACCTTACAACCCAGCAATTTCACACTCCTGGAATAACTCACCAATCCTCCAGAAGGTATGTATAAAATTTCTTAAAACAGCATTGTTCATAACTAGGAAAAAAACAGTCCAGTAACTAACTGTACATCAGCAGTAGAAAAGGTAAATAAGTTGTCAGATCATAAAACCAAGAATCACTATCTGGTGAAAAAGAAACCACGGCTAAGTGTCATCAATGTGACCCTCAAACCACCATTACAAGTAACAATCCAACCACCATTTTATCGAACTTAAATTCTGCAATGGCCTTCTAACAAGTTTGTACCTTGTCCCTCTATTTAGCCTATCAACCCAGAAACCAGTTACCCTTTAAAAACAGAAACTGGAGAGTTGTCACCCCTTTTCAAAATCCTCCACTGACTTCCCAGCACTGAAACTAAAAGGCAAAGCCCTTTGAGTTAACCCACAAGATGTCCCCATGATCAGGACCCTGATTTAGCTCTGACCTCATCATCCTGCTGCAACTTGCAAGCCGGATCCACTCCATCACACTGATCCCTCTGTCCCAGCATGTGGCTATCCCCAAGCACAATTCTTTTTCATGGCCTCTGAATTGCCAAGAGTGCCGCTCTTCCCCACATTACAATACGGCCTGCTGGTGCAGTTCCTTTACATCTCTGCTCAACATCCGCTTAAATGAAAGGCTTTCCCTACCTATACCACAGCTTCACTAAATCCCACATTCCTTATCATCATCACCATGCTTCATTTTTCTCTCATTGCACTGGCCACCATCTGAGATACAATATATTTACTCATTTATCAGGTGTCTCAACTCCATATAGAATGTAAGCACTACAGAGACAAATATCCTGATTCAAGCTCTAGGCTCAGGGCACAGAGCAAGGTCTGACATAAAAATACGGACTCTGAAGCCAGGCACCAGGGCTCAAATCCAAGCACTGCAGACAAGTCACCTATACTTCCTGCCTCAGATCTCTCGATATGCAAAATGGAGAAACTGATGGCCCTTGAAGCTTAGAGCGTTTGTGAAAACTAATAGAGTTCTTCAATATAAGAAGTCAGGAAAATAAATGTTTAAATACATAAAAGATTTGAAATACAATTTAAAAATTTGGTTTAAAGAACTTAAAACTCCATATCCAACAATAAAAAGCACAGCAGACTATACTCACACCTGTAGCAGTTACAAAAGCTCACTAATGAGCAGGTAATAGACAGCATTCAGTGGGTTATAGCAGAACCATCCCCCACCAACACACACAAAAAATGATCAAATAGAAAAAAATGAACTATCCAAACAAAGCAGCTTAAACCCATAATCAGTTTTATTTTTTTTTCATGTAATAGAAGTCTGGAAATAACAAAACCATGGCTGGTGTCACTCAAGAAGCCACTGGCTAGGCCAGAATCACTTGTGATTTTCTGTAGGATCCTCCTCAGCCTGTGGCTTGCATCCTCATGGTTGGGCACAAGATGGATCTTTTAACACTAGGTACTGGATCTCCTTGCAAGGTGAGATGTAAGGGGAAGAGCAAAAAAACAAGACATGTGGGGAAGAATCCAGGTAAGAATGACCTTTTTCAAGACCCTTCTCAGTGCCCACAGTAACATCTGCTTATTTGTCAATGTGTACCATGGATTGTACTAGTTGCAAGAAACCTGAATTTTAAAATAGCACACATTACTAGTCTGACAAAATCTGGATTTCTTGATATGAAAGATGAGATACTGGGGAAGTAACTAGAAGTATATGCCACTCTTGGCTGGACAAGAAGCTGAAAACATCCCAAAGGATCCATCTAATGAAGACAGCATGCTCTAATCACAATTCACTTGAATTAAATACTCGTAACAAACAGGTACTAAAAATACCCACGTTACAAAATACACAGTAAGATTCTACAGAGTCCATTGGTCAAGTAAGTCACCCAAAGTGAAATTAACACACTATCAAGAATGAAATAAAAGTACTACACACAAACCTTTGTAAAGTGGCCTGCAGGTAATTTAGAGCATAACCTTAAAAGCAAAAGCTAAAAATTAATGAGCTAGGGTCTGTTTTCATTATGAAAGACTAACAAATGCAATTTAATATTCACTAGAAAATTCTGTTGGGGTGAGAATGAATTCTTATAAGCACGAGTGAGGCGGTTGTAGCTGAAATCACCTCCACACAGGGATTCTCTGCAGTGTAGGTTCTCACGTTTCCTAAAATTATTACATTGATTATAAGTTTTGAAGTTTTAAATAGAAATCCCTCCTACGTTGAGTACTCAAGTTTCATAAAAATTGAAAGGCTGTTGTAAGCCAATGTTTCTCAACTTCTCATTATTTTGGGGTACATAATTCTTTGTTCTGGGGGCTTCTATGCATTGTAGGATATTTAACAGCATCCTTGATGTCTTCCAACTGCATGCACTAGCACCTCCTCTAGGTTTAACAACCAAAAATGTCTCCAGGTATTGCCAAATGTCCCCTGGGAAGCAAAACCACTCCCTGTTGAGAACCGCTGCTGTGCAAACAGGGTTTGACAAATTTTTCCTTGTAAAGGGCCAGACGGTGAGTATTTCAGACTTTGTGGGCCATATATGGTCTCTGTCACACCTTTTTCTTTCTTAACAACTATTCTTAGCTTGTGGACTGTACAAAAAACAGACAGCTGGCTGTAGCTTGCTGTCCCATTATTGACTTTTCCAAGCTCCTTACTTTAGAGATGCTTCTTTTCTGTTACCTCTCTCATGAGGAATACAGTGAGACCAGAAAATGCTGGCCTAATCATTGAATTTACAGATTCTCCCTAGTGTGCTTACTTGTATGCCCAGAAGGTGCAAGCTGGTGCTAAAGTCAATTCAACATCAAATTCCAGGCTAAGGTTTCTCTCCCTAAATTCTCATGATAAGAGCTGAATGTACAGACGGCTTCTCCACACCACCATTATGTTTTCTCTCCCTGTGTGAGTTCTCATGAATCTCCGAAGTGATGGGAAAAAAAAAAATCATGTCTTCCCACAACCATTACACAAATTGTATTTTTCCCAAGTTACATGCACTCTTTTGTGTTCGTAAGATGAATTCATAAAGGCTTTCCTGCCTTCCTTACACTTATGAGGTTTCCTTCTAGTCTGAGCTCTCATGTTTCTTAAAGAGGCGTCATTGGAGCCTTTTCCACACCGAAGACACGAAGAGTTTCTCTCCCCGGTGAGTTTTCACATGACTCCGAAGAGATGAGTGATCACTGAAGGCTTTCCCACAGGCTGGGCATTCATAGGGCTTCTCACCAGTGTGTATTCTCCTGTGGACATTAAGGTTGGAGCCTATGCTGAAGGCTTTCCCACAGTGATCACATTCATATGGCTTCTCTCCTGTGTGACTCCTCATGTGTGTCTTAAGGGTTGACTGGTTTCTGAAGGCTTTCCCACACTGTCTACATTCAACATGTTTCTTTACAAGATGAATACTCATGTGCCGCCTCCGAGATAAATAATCACCGAAGACTTTCCCACAGGCGGCACATTCATAACGTCTCTCTTGAGTGTGTATTTTCCTGTGTGCAGTTAGGTTTGAGCTTGCACTGAAGGCTTTCCCGCACAGATCGCACCCATATGGTTTCTCTCCAGTGTGAGAATTCATGTGTGTCTTAAGAATGGACTGGTTTCTGAATGTTTTCCCACACTGTCTACACTCGACAGGCTTCTTTACAATATGAATGCGCATGTGTTTTCTTCGGGACAAGAGATCACCAAAAGATTTCCCACATTCTTTACATTCGTATGTTTTCTGTACCATGTGGTTCTTCTTGTGCAAATTAAAGTTAGACTTCCATCGAAAGGCTTTCCCACACTGTGTGCATTCATAGGGTTTCTCCCCAGTGTGATTCCTGACGTGTTCTTTGAGATGTGAGGGATGCTGGAAAGCTTTCCCACAGTCGTGACATTCATAAGGTCTCTCTCCAGTGTGTGTTCTTCTGTGTGCAATGAGGTGGCAGCTCCTGCCATAGGCCTTCCCACATTCATCACACTTGTAAGGTCTCTCCCCAGTGTGAACTCTCATGTGGATCTTCAGGGCCGAGAGGGTTCGGAATGCATTTCCACACTGACTGCAGTCAAAGGGCTTCTCTGTGAGGTGAGTTCTAGCATGACTCCTGAGGGCTGAGGGATCATTGAAAGCTTTTCCACAGGCATTGCATTCATAGGGTTTCTCCCCAGTGTGTATTCTCCTGTGCCGTGTAAGGGAAGCACTGGTGGTGAAGGCTTTTTGGCACTGATGACATTCGTGCATTTTTCTCCCATTGTAAATGCTCACATGTTGGGTTACATGTGACCTGTTCTTGAAAAGTACCCCGCAGTCCCTGCGGTGACAGGGCCTCTTGCCAGTGTGCCTTCCCATCTGCTGAGTAAGATGAGTGCTCATGTTGAAGACTTCTAACAGGTGAGCATATTCAGTGGATTTATCTCCAAGACGAGTTCTTTCCTGTTGATTAAGAGATGAATGCTGACTAAAGCATTTCCCATATTTATTACATTAATAAGAATTATCCCCACATAAACTGACAAAAATTGAAGCACATGATGATGACAAACGATGTCATAATTTAAAGTGCAAAAGTACTGCTTCTGTCCCATTTGGGCTCTATCAAACAGAACAGGTAAATGCTATGCCCTAAGGTTCCATGTGTGTAACTTTACAAAGTTCTTTACATATACTTTAATCCTCCGTCGGGCACAAATGATCTCACAGATTGCTTTGAATTTCAGTTGATTTTTATACTGAATTTATATAATAAACATATTGTTTTTACTTTGTGGCAAATTAAAATTTAATTTTGAATAAATAATAAGCATGCTTACACATTATTTTCATGCTTTTTCAATTTAAATAAATATCATACATGCATCTAGTAGATGCAATGTGCCCGAACTTATAAATTTTGCATCGCACCCGATGAAGGGTTAACTGTTTAAATCTGAACTGAGCCTCAACACTCAATATCTGAGACAAAGTTATAGAAGTATTTATTCATCAGAATTCTAAGTGGAAAAGTTTGGAGTCAGATTTAGGGTTTTCCACTAAATTGGTAATATTCACTGTTTCTGACGTTTCTTCTTGGGGAATGCCATTTGCCTGGTTCTTGGGCTGCTTTTCCAACTTAAGCCGCCCCAGTCTTCTCCTAATATTGAAGATGTAGAATTATCCAAAGGAAATCTTACCATTGTCACACCACTGGATGTTTCCTTCCCAAGAATATCTTCCATGAGAATGGACCATTTGGTTTTAGATGGAGTCTCCCAATCTGCAACAAATTGGAAAAAGATTTACTTGTTGAAAAAAGAAAATGGTGGGATGATGGTGACAAAAATTGGTGAATTACTTTGCAAATATAAACCCTCAAGAAGGAAAGATGATAGGAAAAGAATGCACAGATGAGTAAAAATGACTGAAAATTTTGGCTGTGTGAGATGCTTGGCAATGACAGGGGTAGACATTTATGTCAACTCCCTAAGAAGCAATTCTTCAAAGACTGACATTAATAATGACAGAAAAAGTATGATCAGGAATGTTGAATGTGAAAGAAAAGATGGGAAAAAGTCCATGTGGACATGTCAAATCTAAAGGTAAAGGAATAGTGACATCAAAGGATCTGTGAGAGAATGGAAGAGCAGTGAAAGAGAATGAGCATTTTCAAATTTCCCTTGGTGACATTTCCTAATGAATCTTCCTCCACCCCAATCACCGGTGCAACCGATACTCAGAAGCACTTGTGTTTGCCTGGTGCTTACCAGGACAAATGCCTCTGTGAAGTCCTGTCTCCTCTGTCCTCAGCTCCTCTTCTTCCTCCAAGTGGGAGATGAGGCTGGGTTTGCCCACTTGACACCCTACTCACGGGGAAAGACACATGTTGAGGGAGGATCGTGCAGAGGACAGATGTTCTGAAGTCTGAACAGAGTTCTGAAGATGGACAAGACTGACTTAGGAGTAGCAAAATGATAGTGACAAATTTCTATGGGACACAGTGAAAGGCTTTCATAAAAAGCAAAACCAGGGCTGGCCGAGTGGCGTGGTGGTTAAGAGCTGGCCTGGGATGCCAGTGGCCCTGGTTGGGAGCCCACATATGAGGGCCAGTGACACAGCCCTCTTAAAACAACAACAACAACAACAAAAACCACAAATACCCACATGTTTTGCCCTTCAAAAGATTTCTTAACTCAGAAGTTAAGGATTTCTTAACTCAGAAACCTATGCCCAAACTCAAGCATACTTGACAACTTCCAAAGTCAATGCAATAGAAAGGTCTCAGTATCCATGGGGAGACACCAGAAGGGTAGGTACCATGCCTGCCTGTTAAAAAATTGTGTTCCAAATCCCTCACACAGTTCCTGGGTCATAGCAAGTACTTAAAACAAAAACATTAAGTTCATGAATGAAGAAGTGATGCCAGTATTACCCACTGAGGCGAGGTTGCTATAGTTCTCCAAC
This sequence comes from Aselliscus stoliczkanus, assembly GCA_033961575.1. NCBI lineage: Eukaryota > Metazoa > Chordata > Mammalia > Chiroptera > Hipposideridae > Aselliscus > Aselliscus stoliczkanus. The sequence continues at coordinate 7,599,823 of CM066735.1, read as the reverse complement.
ATCACATCCTTGTACAGTTTTCTCTGAGAAGAATCCAGCAAGGGCCACTCCTTCTCAGTAAAGTCCACTGCAACATCCTGGAAAGTCACTGATTCCTGCAACACCACACACATTTGGGGTCAGTGAGAAACCAGCCTGTGTTCAAATATGGCAGAGGCTGCAGACAGTATGAGAGATTCAAAACACAGAATTTTCAGTATGGGGTTCTGGTAGCTCTACATTTATTCTGGAAGTCAGTCAGCAGTTTTCTTCTCTTCCCTGTAAGGTGATCTCATCCTGTCTCACTGCTTTAAAAACAACTGAAATGGGACTAAAATCTCTCTCCACTTCCAGCCTGGCCTGTGTGAAGCCGTATTACAACAGAAACATCTGATACATACGTTATTTCCCCTAACAACCCCAATACCAGGACAGCCTCACAACATTCTTTGGCTCTTTCATTGATCAGCCTGGATAAAGATCTAAAAGAATTTTAACTTGTGATATTTTGGACCGTTACAGGAAGTGCCTCTCCCACCCACAGGGGCCCTAATGTCTTGGAGTACCTGGGAACTAGCATTAGTTGGCATATGAGGCTCCAGGCCATTACAATCAAACAGGTCCACGTCCTGGTGACAGGAATGGTCTTCTGAAGAAAGAAGAATTTCTGAATCCTGGATATGGGCAGGGTCCTGCGTGGATATAGCTAGACAAGACAGGATCCATGAGAATTAAAGCCTACCTGACACTCACAAACCAGGAAACTACCCACACTAAGTGTGCAGTGCACAACCCCAAACACACACACACACACACACACACACACACACACACGTTTTTTAACAAGCCAAAGCACCTGTGCTCTAACTCAAAGACAGGAAAAATGGAAGTGGGCCAATATACCCAGAAACAAAGTGATGTTCTTAATTTATAAGGGAAAAAATGAAAGCTCTAAGAGGTAGAGCTTTACTTACTTTTACTCAGATTTAACAAAATCATAAATGGGATAGTACAGGGTTACCCATAATTGTGCCCTTCCTTTCACATCAACTATACACACTCCCACACCCAAACTCACCAAGACCCTGAATCAGTCACCTGGAGGGCCTCCCAGGTTTTTGCTCCCACTGCAATCCAGTTTACTCATCCTCCCCTGACAGACCTTCCTCTGGCCTTCTACACCTTTGACCTTGGTGAAGTGGCAGAGTCACTTTAGCTTGATTTCTGAGGGCATTCTTCACCCCAAAGAACTTACCACATGTGGGAGAGAGACCAAGAGCTGCCATCCTGTGAAAATGAGAATAAATTTGCCTGAACAACAGGGCACTGGCACCGGAAAGCTACTCTCTTGCTGTCATGGGACTCTGGGCAGGCATCTGTAGTAAATGAGAAAAAGACTATTAGGAGAAGTCAAAGGCTTTCTATCGCTCCTGCTCACAGGACAATTCTGACTTTTGTTTTCCAACATTTCCTTTTTTGAGCATCAAGTTCTATCTGATCCCCAAGCCTTTACCTTATTTAGGCAAAACTTGCAGGAAATGTCATAGAGAGCCCTGACCTGCCTCAAGGAAGATTCAGAGTCACTCCCCCAAGTAATCTGTCACCAAGTACAACTCTGTTAAAGCCCTCACTCATTACACACTTGGCCCCAGACTTCTGTTCTTCAACTTCAAGGCTTGCCATGGTTTCAGATGCCTGTAGTAGCCATAAGGAAGGTCCATCTAGGAACACATGTTCCAATCTCCACACTACACACCAATAAACACACCTGCGGCCCAATGCACAGGCCTTGTCGCCATTACAATCAACTTTAGCTTGCAGACGATGGTTTAGAAATCTGCTCTCTGGATAAAACTTCTACACAACATTCTTCTTACATGAATTCTTTCACTTTAGAAAGGATTACAGGCCATCCACGCTTCTACCATCTTGCTATCAACAAATTTCTCTTCTCCCTGCCCCACCTGTCCAGCCGAGATTCATCAAGACCCATCACTTCTATTTATTTGTCCAAGTTCTTTTAACCTCTATTATAACCCAGAATGGACAAAAGCTCAGCCCTGGATGATTCCAACCATTTGGTTCCTCCCTGAAGGTACTTTTGGGAAGGCCTGTGTGCACAAAACACGTAACCTTCAAAACTCAAAGTCGCTAACCCTAAAGGATTATCCACACTAAAGAAAAGCACACTGGGCTATCTCACCTTCCAATCTCCCAATAACCAGATAAAAATCTCAACAGTTTTTTCTGAATAAAAAACTGTCTTACCATTACCCTTACTTTCAGCAAATATTCTTATATTCATTACACAGCACTCACAACTAGAAAAATGTACCTTAAGAACTGGAAAATGAAACTTAAAAAATAATTCCACACATGATAGCATAAAATATGTAGAATGTCTATGAATGAATAAAAAGTTGTATAAGACCTTGACAGTAAAAATTGTGAAATAAGGGCTGGCCGAGTGGCGCATTGGTTAAGAGCTGGTTTTGGGATGCCAGCGGCCCGGGTTCGGATCCCACGTATGAGGGCCAGTGACACTGCTCTCCACAGCTAACAACAGCTCCACCTGGAGCTGGGCTGTGCGAGCCCCGGCGATGGTGTAGGTTGCAGCCCCTGCTGCAGTGGGCTGCCATAGGCTACAGTGAGTGGCCAGCAACCAGCGTGAGTGGCCGGCAGCTAGCATGAGCTGGCAATAGCCGCGGTGAGCGACATCCAGAGGCCGGCAACCGATCTGCCTCATCTGGGAAGAGCGCAATGACGATACCAACATGGGCCAGTGAAGCAACATCCTCCACAACTAGACTGAAGAACAAAAAGACAGAAACTTGTCCGTTCCCCTTCCCCGATTCCGTAACGCTGTTCCCCTCCCTCAATTCCCCAATAAAATCTTAAAAAAAAAAAGAAAATTGTGAAATACTGTTGAAAGTTAAAAACCTAAATAAATGGGAAGGAATATCATCTATAGATACAACACAGTCCCTAGCAAAATCCTGGCAGGCTTTTTTTCTGGAAATTGACAAAGCAAGTTTAAAATGTGTATCAAAATACAAAAGATCTAGAAGAGCTAGAACAATGTTAAGAAAGAAAAACTTGGATGATTCATACTAACTTTACCACAATAATGGAGAGTTATTGGAATAAGTATAGACAAATATGTCAGTGGAACAGAATGGTTAGAAATAGATATGCAAGTGCACAAATAATTTTCAATAGGAAACAAAACAATTCAATAGTTTAAAAAAAATGTATTTTAAAATTATAGTTGACATGTGATATTATACTAGTTTCAAGGGTACATTGTGATTACACATTTATATGCCTTACGAAGTGATCACCCCAATAAATATAGTACCCACCTGACACCATACATAGTTATCATGTTATTAACAAAACAAAACAAGAAAGCAGTCTTTTTAAACAATGGTGCTGAAATAGTCAGTGGGGGTTAAAAGGTATTTTAACTTATATTATCACTGCATACACAAAAATTTGAATTTAAAAAATCTTTTTTGAGGACTGGCCGAGTGGCGCAGCAGTTAAGAGCTGGCTTGGGATGCCAGGAGTCCTGGTTCAGATCCCACATGAAGAACAGTGACACTGCCCTCTTAAAAAAAAAAAAATCCTTTTTGAGATGAATCAGACACCAAAAAATAAAATCCAAAGACTATTCTAATGACTTTCAGTTGCAGAACAATATTTTAGACTAGACACCAATAGAACCAGACATTAAAAATCTATTAAGTTGGACTTTACCAAAATCAAAATTTTAGTCATCAGGGCCGGCTGAGTGGCGCAGCGATTAATAGCTGGCTTGGGACGCCAGCGGCCTGGGTTCGGACCCCACATATGAGGGCCAATGAAAACTTCCCTCAAAAAAATAAATAAATAAATTTTAGTCATCAAATAACATCATAAAGAAAATGTGAGGGCCGGCCACGTGGCGCAGTGGTTAGGCACTGGCTTGGGAAGCCAGCAGCCTCAGTTCAGGTCCCACATGTGAGGGCCAGTGACACTGCCTTCAAAAAAAAAAAAAGAAAAAGAAAAAAAAGGAAAATGTGGTATTGGGGCAGGCCGAGTGGCTCAGTTGGTTAAGAGCCTGCTTAAGAGTGCGAGCTCTGAGCAACAGTGTCGCCGGTTCGATTCCCAAATGGGCCTGTTGAACTGCCAACAGGTAGCACGATGGCTCATCTGGTGAGAGCACATGCTCCTAACAAAAAGGTTGCCTATTCCAGATGGTGGGCTACCTTAGTTGCCCGCCCACAACTAAGATTGAACTTGGCACCTTGAGCTGAGCAGCCACCTGGATGGCTCAGAGATAGAACAACAAGGCTGCCGGTTCTACTCCCGCATGGGATGGAGACTATGCCCACCTGCAACTAATTGAACACAGCACCTTGAGCTGAGCAGCGCAACTGGACTTGGAGCTGAGCTTACTGTACCCTCCACAACTAAGACTGAAGGACAACAACTTGGCTGTTCCCCTTCCCCAATTCCCCAACACTGCTCCCCTCCCCCAATTCCCCAACAAAATCTTTAAAAAAACAAACAAAAAGCACCAATTCAACAAAAAATGCTATACATAGGCCTTCAAGAAATTTAATAATCAATATAATAAGCATGGCAAAAGGTACTTAATATCATTAGACATTAGACAAATACAAATTAAAACAAATTAAATACAGATAAATACAAATTAAATGATATAGCATTTCAACCCACGGAAGTGGTCAAAATAAAAAAAAGACCATCTACATTAAATGTTGGAAATAATGTGGTATACCCTCAACTCTCATATACTGATGGTGGGAATGTGAAATGGTTCAACCACTTTAGAAAATAATTTGCCAGTTTCTTAAATAGGACACCTACCATTTGACCAAACAATTCCATGCCTAGGTATTTATGCAAGAGAAGTTTTTAAAAACATGCCCACAAAGACTCACACAAAAATGTTCATAGCACTCTGATTCATAATAGCCAAAAGTGTATGCAATTTCAATATTCATCAACAAGAGAACAGATAAACAAATTTTGGTATGTACAATGGAATACTACTCAGCAGTAAAAAGATACTAAGATACACAACATGGCTGAATCTCTACAATGTTGACCAACAGAAGCTGGACACACGAAAAATCCTCTATGATTCCAATTACATGATGTCCATAAACAGGCAAAACTTATTTAGGTTGATGGCAAAACTTGTTAGTTGACAAAAGTAAAAAAAAAAAAAAATGCTTGCCTCAATAGAGGAGCACGAGATGGGTACACATTGAGAGAAGTAAGGGGAAACTTTCTAGGGCAACTGAAGTTTTCTACATATTTATTTTATTTTTTTAGTGGTTACACAACACATGAGGTGTGATCAAACAGTATGGTGAATGTTTAAATTTAAAAAAATCATTACAGAAGACACATTGCCATTAATCCCCCTCAAAATACTTCCCCTTGCTTCAAACACACTTATCCCATCATTCTTGCCACTTTCTGAAGCAATTCTGGAAGTCTTCTTTCATGAGTGTCTTCAGTTGCACTGCCGTGGCTGCCTCGAAGTCCTGAATCATTTTGACTTTGGGGAAGAACCAGAAGTCGCGCAATGCCAGATCCAGTGAATAAAGTGGATGAGGACATCCTGTATTATTGAACAGAAATTGCTGTATACCAGAAGCGATGTGTGACAGGGAGTGTTGTCATGATACAGGAAGATTTACAGCATACTTTAAAACACATCTTTGCTCACGCCAAACAAGTTGAAACTTGTTCACATCTTTTCCTAAGGTTTGATGCGCTGCTTCTCTTGAAGATCCCTGACTTTCTGTTGGATGGCACTCGGCAGCAGCATTCACTGTGTTTTATGATCACAACAGAAAGGCTCCGTGACACACATTGCTTTTGGTACAGCAATATCTGTCAAATAAAAACATGACAGTGTGTCCTCCTTCACCTTATTCACCGGATCTGGCACCATGCGACTTCTGACTCTTAAAGTCAAAATCACCATGAAAGGTAAACATTTTGAATCAATTCAGGATATTGAGGCAGCCACAACAGCTCAACTAAAGACACTCAGGAAAAAGGACTTCCAGAACTGCTTGAGAGAGTGGCAAGAATGATGGGATAAGTGTGTTCCAAGCGAGGGAGAGTATTTTACGAGGATTAATGACAATGTGTTTTTTACTATAATTTTTTTTAAATTTAAACATTCACCATAGTTTGTCACACCTCGTACACAACTGTCAAAAACTGATGAAACTGATTACCTAAGATATGTGCAATTTTTTTGTAAGTTATACCTTAAAAATTTAAGAGGAATCTTCTTACTTTCTGGTCTCTACAAAAACTCCTCCCACAACTGATCTTCTTTTCTCCTATTACACACAAGGAGATGTCTGTCCTCCCTTCTAAAGCCAATTTCTTCACAGTAAATAAATACGTAAATAAAATCAAAATGTTCAGAGAAAGAAGTGGAATAAAAAATGTTCAAATCAAAGGAAGCTAGTGAAACAAGAAATTGAAAAGGATAACAAATTCAAAAACCAAATATATTAACACATAAAATGTTAATAGACTAAATGCCTCAACTAAACTAGATATTCTCAAATTGGATTAAAAATAATCCAGTTACATGCTGTTTACAAGAGATATCTAACACATAAGAATATAACAAGACTGGAAATAAAAAGATGTACAAGGCGTGTTTTTTGAAAAAGCTGGTTTAAATATATTAACACAAGACAGAATAGATTAAGGCAAAAAGGCCCATAATTGAAAAGTATAATTCAAAAAAAAGTGGTATATACCTGTATATGTTATGACACAACTTCAAAAATATGAAAAAAATTTAAAAGGACAGAACTCTAAGGAGAATGAATAAAGCCACCACCAGAGCTCTCACTAATATAGTTCAGGCAGATAATTCAATATATGCAGACTGAATAGGATGAGACAGTATTTCCTAACTATAGAATCCAACCAAACAAGCACAATGTGTTTCAGAAATTGGCATCAATCACCAACCACAATGCAATAAAGTTCAGCAAACAATAACCAGAACATAACCAGAAAAATTTCAGAGGAGTGGAAATTAAGAGAAACTTTGAAATAATTCTCATGCCAAGAAAGTCATAATATTCAATAATATTTAGAACTGAAATACAATACTACACACTGGACTTTGGGACATGACAGATAACCAATGCAGAAAGTTAGAAAAATATCCTAAAAACAGGGAAGAAAATCATACAAACAGAAGTTATGAAATAGAAAACATACACGTTATAAAGTGGTTCAATCAAGCCAAAAGTTCCTGGAGAAAAACAAAACTGACAAAATTCTGGCAAGGTTTTTTTTTTTTAAAAGGAACATATATGAGTATAGAGTGTAAAATGGATAACATTACAGATGTAGTAAGCATTAAAAATATAATAAGATCACATTGTTAATAACTTTGACTATACAATTTAAATCTTTAGTGGAATGAATAAATTCATGAGGGAAGTTTTCCTAGGGTAAAATGGCAGAATAGACAGACGCTGTGCTGCCTCCCAGGATCACACCAAAATTACAAATAATTTATACAACATTCAACCCCGGAAGTCCCCGGAACACTAGAACAGAACCTCTAAATGAAGAACTTAAAGAGGAAGCCACATCAAGTCTGGTAGGAGGGACAGAGAAGAGAGAGGGCGAACCCTGTGAGGGGCACCACAGCCGTGGGGAGGCTCTCCGGTTGCGGGAGTGACCCTCTGGCTGCACACCAATCTCACCAGCCCAGAGTTCCTTTGCAGGGAAGAGGAGTTCTATGATAGATGGCAGTAGAAATCAGTGAGGACTCTCTTTGCTCAGCTAGAAGCTGAGAGCAGCTAGAGAATCAGTGGGGCCGACGCACGGGCTGGAGGGAGTTCCTGATGGAGGGAGTAGCTGTGTGAGCCGGGCCCAAGAGCCTGCGGGGATGGACTGAACTAAGCGCCTTTGGCACAGGAGCTGGAGGTTTGGGGACTATTGTTCCCCTGGTGTGGAGCTTGCATGTGAGTGGTGTACAGGAGGGCGCCATTTTGGCAGTGTTGGGCCCTCCCACAGAGGGTCAGGTCCAGGACTGCATTGGTCTGGTGGAATTGGCACAGAAGTGTGTGTGTACGTGCGTGAGCATGCAGCCTTGGATCCCCACCCTCCGCCCGGCTTATATTGCGTTGCCAGGGAAACGCTAGGTGGCTGCGCTGGCTCCAACAGTTGCGGAACTGCACGAGCCGCTTTGGGTCCCCACTCTCCACACTGCACGTACAGAGTTTCCAGGCTGGGGATTGGTTGTCGGGCTGCTCAGCCTGATCTGCAGAGGATGACTGGCCCAGGCTGAGACTGGGAGTTTTCCTGGGAGTGTTTGACTGTGAGCTGTGTGCCTGTGTGATCCAGCTGGGGGCTCTACTGGTGATCTATCTAATACATCAAAGCAATCCCAGAACGACAGCCAGAATGAGGAAACAAAGAAACATGTCACAAGTAAAACACCAGAAGAAACCTCTAGAATGGAACTAAATGAAACAGAGGGATCCAACCTTTCAGAGACAGAGTTTAGAACACTGATAAGAATGTTTAACAAACTTAGTGAGGACATAAGGAAGGATAGAGAAATCATAAAAAACAACCAATTGGAACTAAAGAATACAATAACTGAAATGAAGAACACACTCAAAGAAATCACCAGTACAGTAGATGAAGCAGAGAATCAGATCAGTGATTTGGAAGACAAAATAGCAGAAATCACCCAGTGGGCACAACAGAAAGACCAGAGAGTAAAAAACAACGAAAATAGTTTAAGAGCCCTATGGGACAAGGTGAAGTGCAAGAATATGTCGCATCTTAGGAATACCAGAAGGAAAAGAGAAGAAGCAAGGGGTCGAGGATGTATTTGAAAAAATAATGATTGAAAACTTCCCTACCCTGGTGAAGGAAATCGATATACATGCCCAGGAAGTGCAGAGGGTTCCAAACAAGCTGAACCCAAACAGGTCCACAGGAAGACACATCTTGGTTAAAATGGCAAAGGTTAAAGACAGAGACAGAATCCTAAAAGCAGCAAGAGAAAGACAGCAGGTTACATACAAAAGAACTCCTACTAGACTAACAGCTGACTTGTCTACAGAAACTCTGCAGGCCAGAAGGGAGTGGCAGGAGATATTGAAAGTGACGCAAAATAAAGGCCTACAACCAAGATTGCTCTACCCAGCACGGCTATCACTTAAAATTGAAGGAGAAATAAAGAGCTTCTGAGAAAAAAATAAGCGTAAGGAATTCGTTACTACCAAGCCAGCATTGCAAGAAATGTTAAAAGGGTTTTTTCAAACAAAAGAAAGGGGTAAACAAGCTAACTTAGGAAGACCAGGAATACAAATAACAAAATGGCAATACATATGCACCTATCAATTATCATTTTAAATGTGAATGGGCTAAATGCTCCAATCACAGGACAGAGAGTGGCTGAGTGAATAAAAAAAATAGGACCCATGTATATGCTGTTTACAGATGGAATAAGATATTTCAGGCAAATGGAAATGAGAAAAAAAAGCTAGAGTAGCAGTACTTATTTTGGACAAAATACACTTTAAAAGTAAGACTAGAAAAAAAGACAAGGGCACTGTAGCCCTAATAAACTTCTATGCACCCAACATAGGAGCTCCTAATTATATATAACAAATTTTGACAGACATAAAGACAGAGGTCAACAGTAACATTATTGTAGTAGGGGACTTCAACACCCCATTGTCACCAATGGACAGACCCGTTAGACAGAAAATCAACATGGAAAGAGTGGCCTTAAATGACACTTTAGACCAGCTGGACTGCATTGATATTTTTAGAGCATTTCACCCTGAAACAGAATATGGGCCGGTGGAGTGGCTCAGTTGATTAAGAGCTCGCTCAAGCATGCAAACTGAGCTCTGAGCAACGGTGGTTCGATGCCAGCCCGAGCTGAGTTGCCGTTGAGCTGCCAACAGGTGGCAGGATGGCTCAGCTAAAAAACAAACAAAAAACCAGAATATACATTCTTCTCAAAATGCACAGGGGACATTTTCCCAGATAGACCACGTTAGGTCACAGAACAAGTCTCAGTAAATTTAAGACTGAAATCACATCAAGCAGATATAAAGGAAAAACTAATGGTTGCTGGCTGGGAGGAGGTGGGGGTGAGGGAGAGGGGGAAGGTTTTGGATAGCGTAGGTGGGTGACTACAACGTTGCAGCAGGGATATGGGAGGCAGTTCTGGGAATGTAATTGATAATGTTGTGAAGAGACTATTAGGTTAAGTGAAATAAGTCAGTCAGAGAAAGACAAATACCCTATGATCTCACTTATATGTGGAATCTGAAAAACTGAATGAACAAGCAAAGTAAATAGACTCATAGATATAGAGGAAAAACTGAGGGTTGCTGGTTGGGAGGGGGACGGAGATAAGGGAGAAGGGTAAGGGATTAGACAGCATAAATAGGAAAGTACAATATTGCCACAGGGATATGAAACACAGTTCGGAGAATATAATAATGTAAAAATTTTGTGGCATGTCAGATGGTCACGTCTTGTTAGGAAGACCACTTCATGGATGGAGTAGAGGCTTGATCACTGCACTGTACACCTGAAGCTGATGGTGTATAATATTGTATGCCAACTGTAATTGATTATATAGATAGTCAGGGGATGTGGAGTATACTGTGGAAAGGAGTCAAAGAAATTGTAATAGATAAGGGGGGAGGGGAGGCAAACTGGGGGAGGGGCGGTTGTCACTTTGAGGGGTAAAAAGTGTAACTATTGCACCGTGTTGTACACCTGAAACTAATTTTAAAAAAACAAAATGTTTATTTCACAATAAAAGAATTAAAAAAAATTATTGAGGGGAATTTTTCTTACCATAATGAAATAAAGAACTCGGATGTCCTATGACTCTAAGGGAACTGAAACAACAGTTTTAAAAATTACCACAAAGAAAACTCTAGACCTAAACGGGTTTTCCTGGTACAGGTCCCTTTTTGGAATGAGTCATTCTACTTCTAGGCAAAATACTCCAGTTTAGAAAACAGAGGGAACACCCCACCCCATTGTATGAAGCTGACATAAACCATACTCAGAAAACGAAAATTACAAGCCAGTTTCACTCAAATATAGATCCAAATCATCAAACAAAACATTAGCAAATGGAGACCAAAAATGACACAATAGTATTCTGTGGGAAGCCAACAGCCCCCCAGTGTCTGACAAGGCCACATTGCCCTGCTCAGCACTGGATATTAGGGGTGCTGCCTTATGGTTGGTCATGTAATATCTCCTGCCTCTATGAACCCATGTGCCTTTTCTCCTATAGGAGACAATATAGTCACTACACTTGTGACATGTTCCTGTGGTACCCCAATGAGCTAACTACGCAGCCAAAGACGGGTAAGTTCTCCTAAATGAGGGGAGACAACCTAAGCCAGGCGGTAGTTCCGTGAGGAACCCCTGAACTAAGATATTGGAGACTCAAGCCCCTTGGAAACTGAGGCACAGACCTCTGACAAACTCAGGCCTGTGAGAAGCTGATGCATTTGCCTAAGGGCTCTGCTGTGAAAAGTCTCCTCAGAGGCCAAAGGTCTCCAGGCCATGAGAGTTCCAGGCAGCTTGCTGACCATGAGTTATGTTAACAGCCTTGTGTAAATTCCTTCGTTTAGTGCCTTGTTGCAGCAACAAATACTGAAGCTTTAACTAAGAAACAGATGCAGCCCTCTGTAGGATAGAGTGGTGTGAGACCCCTTTAATTGCTAGGTATTGTATTTACATAGGAATAAAACTTTAGATGCTTTTACCCTGAACAGGGTCAGAGCTAGTCTTTTAGTAATAATTCAAGTATACTCCCTGAGAGTCTAGCTGCTGGAATTTGGGATAATGACTAGGTAGTCATGGTAACCATTATTTAGGAGATATATAGAGACAAGTCTATCCTTAGCATAAGATAGTCATGATAAACATTCTTTGGATGACAGGCAGAGACTGGGTCTGAGTCTCAGAGGTTATCACAGTGTAAAACAAGATAAATCCTTTAATGGGAGAGCAAGTCACAGTGCACCCTGGAGAGAGCACTTACAGGGGAGTAGAAGACTGTGTAAATCCTGAGAACTACAAACCACCGTTAATGATTTGTTGCAGTTTGCTTCCTTGAAAATTCTCAATAAAAGCTATGTGCTGACCCCATTCGGGGCTCAGTCGTCTTTGGCTGAGTCCCTTGGTCTCGCTCTTATCTTACTTCTGTCTCTTGTTCTTATTCAATCTGCGTCGCCCCTCTCGAGTCCCACTTGCCCTTGCCATGCAGGACGTGACAGTATTCTTTCCAGGTAAGTTATTTACCAATGTGTATTTAATGTAACATTAGAAAACTCCACTGGTATAACTCACCACACTATCAGACAAGTAAGAAGAGCATATTATTCCCTCATTCATTCCTGGTACAAACAGTACTATCACATCATGTAAGCTGCTTGAAATACATCAACAGATACCAAAGTAAATGCAAAAAAAAAAAAAAAAATCACTTGTAAAAAGCCTACAGTTGTTCATGAGAAAAGAAAAACCTCTTAAACTAGGAAACTAGGAAAAGAAGGGAGCTTCCTATGATAAATACTATATAAAAAAAAAAGCTACCAGCAAGTATTAAAGTTAATTTCCTTTAAGGTCAAAAAAAGCCCCACAAAAATAGGACTATCTCCTATCTAAACTCCATTTGATGCTACTGGAAGTCCCCAGCCAGTCCTACAAAAAAGTAAATAATATAAAACATATGCCAAGCAAAAAATATTTATAAATATTTATTAATTCTATACAGATAAAATTGTCTATGAAGAACATCCAAAACACTACACAAAAATTAAGAGAATTAGGGCCAGCCCAGTGGCTCAGTTGGTTAAGAGCTCGTTCAAGTGTGCGAGCTCTGACCAACAGCAGTTCGATGTCTGGCTGGAGCTAAGCTGCCGCTGAGCTGCCAAGAGGTGGCAGGATGGCTCAGCTAAAAAAAAAAAAAAAAAAAAAAAAAATAAGGAAATTATATACTTTTGTAAGCTTGCAGAACCCAAATTCAATATACAAAATTGTTAGGAAAAAAATATTTCAAAGCACACTCACCACCCCCACCACCCCGCCAAAGAAAAAAAAATTCCGAGGAATAAACCTAACAACAAAAAAAACTTTAAATCTTTTTTATTGGTACTCACAAAACTTTATTGAAAACACTTACAGATGTAAGTAGATATAATTTAATTACTTTTAAGATCTGAAGACATAATAATACCAATATTCTCAAAACTAATATTCAACACAACCTGAAAACAAAACTCCAGTGGGTGGAACTTTGAAAAATGACTCTAAAATTTAAGCCACGAGGTACCTGAAAAATAATGGGTAGGTGTATGAATTTCATCTACAAGATATTTAGAAATTCTCTAAATTAAAAAGTGTAGTTGCATCAATATGGAAAAAAGGGTGTGTCCAAAAATACTAAAAAGTGTGTGTCCATGCACAAATAATTACCAAAATTAGGTAATACATTTTTGGGAAAACATATAAGCAGTAACAATCATAAAGAAAATGTTAGGAGAAAAGCAGGATGCACCTGAGGAGCTCAGAGGTTTCTGAGGTTTCCTTGGCCTGGTTTGTGGATTTGTTTTATCGGTGTCCTTAAAAGTGTGTATGTGCACGCATGTGTGTTTTCGTAAGTTTTTTGGCACATCATGTGTCCTACAGGAAAAGATTAAACAGAATGCACCAAATAAGATGGTTATAAAAAACAAAGTAAAATATTAGTAATCATAACAAATATAAATAGACTCTCAAGTTAAACAACAACGTTGACGTGAATTTTTGAATCTAGTTATAGGCTGTTTACACAAGAATCGAATAAAGTTAATAAAAAAATAGAAAAGTGCACCAAAAAGTTTAGGTATAAAAGTTATTAAAAACAAATTCTACCAAGGGCCGGCCGAGTGGCTCAGTTGGTTAAGAGCTAGCTCAAGAGTGTGAGCTGAGCTCTGAGCAACAGCAGTTCAATGCCAGCCCGAGCTGAGTTGCTGTTGAGCTGCCAACAGGTGGCAGGATAACTCAGCTAAAAAAAAAAAATGCTACCAAAAATAAAACCAGTGCGCCTGTATAAATATTAGACAAAAATTGACCACAAGAGGAAACTGACCAGAAAAGCCAAAGGAAAGTAGTTTATCCTGCGGTATCCAATTCCTGAACCTCCAAAATGTTCTGAACTCTTTTCGCGGGGCTTTTCCGTCTCCAACCCCAAGATGTCAGTTTTTTTTAACCAGGTCACCACTACCTGACCCACGTCGCTAAATGCAATGGTCCTCAATTTTAGCCCTCACGTCACCCTCCTCGCCTGTCCCAGGTCCCCGTCCTACCTAATTCCTCCCGCCTTGTGGGCCTCAGGAAGGCGGCGGGTAAAGGGTTAAATGAGGAAAGCGGCGCTTACCTGACTGAGGATAGAATTGGAAGAAGCGGAGGTCACGGAAGGTGCCACCCAAGGAACGAAAAGTTCAAACAGAAGGTCCAGTCGGCCGCGGTGAGGTGCACGGGCCCCAACAGCTCGGAGGAAATCACAGCACAGATCTCCTTACCCCATCTGTACAGCGGAGATCCCATCCCCAAAGTAATGGCTTCCGCCTCACTTCCGCCTTCTAAATCTCGCGGGGCCTCGTTTGCAGCTCTAACCCGGAAATATCGTGCGCAAAGGAATCTGGGACATGTAGTTCTTGAGCTTAAAGGGACATGACGGAGGTACCTAGGTGGATTCTGACCATCAGCAGCACATTTCCCCAACTTCCAATTGTTTGACTGCCTCGGGACTCAGTTCTCTGTCCTGGGGCCTCTTTTCCTCCTATAATCATTCTCTCTGTGGTAGCAGCGAATCTCACTGCTTTAAGTACTGTTTATACTGTGGACAAAAATGGGCCTCATACTAAACCTCATAAGCTCAGGGGAAGCCAGCATGACAGGCCCTACAAATTCAGAGAACGAAATTAACCACATAGGATGATCTGAACATAAAAGTGGGTCATGGCGGGTAGTCACAGCCCAGGCATGTAACTTCCTTGACAAAGGTCAATCTTTACCTTAAAAGAGACTGTCTACTGCCTTTTTGCACCTAAGATAACATACTCTTGGACTGTCAATGCATTTCATGTAACCTATTTATGTCTCCTCATTTGATTCTAATGTATAAAATAAGCTGCAAAACTGCCATTCTCTGGAACAATTTCTTAATCTGTTGAGATTTTGCTTCCCAGCAGTTGTTGTCAGTTTGACTCAAATAAACTCATTAAAGTTCTTTACAGGTTTGGACATTTCTTACATCCACAATACACTCAAGACTGAAATATCTATCCACAGCCCCACACCTCTACCTTGAATTCCAGATAGAATGAGGCATTCTCTCTGCACTTGGATATTTTATAATGTCAACGTAAGAAATGTACACACCTGTAGAAAATTTGTATAAAAGTTTTTTTGAGCCAAACTGATGACATATGCTGGGAAGCAAGAACTTAAATACTCCAGAGAATAACAGTTTTGCAGCCTCTTTTATGCGTTTGAAATTAAGGAGGGGACAAAAGGAAGGTTGGAGAAAGCAAGACATGGATTGGATTACAGGATCGTTAACAACATTATGTGCTCTCTTGTGGTTTAATATCCCCTTTCTGGTTTGATTCCCAGCCCGAGCTGAGCTGCCAGCTGAGCTACCAACAGATGGCAAGATGGCTCAGCTAAAAAAAAAAAAAAAATCCCATTTCTAGCATTTCAGAGGTGTGTTAACCTAGATCTACAAAAACAATGGACAGGGCTAGCTTAAAACCTAAAGGCCTGAAGTGTGACTCCCCACCATGACCTGCCCAGTTAGGAACTTTTCATCCACAATACACACTTTAAAATGCCACAGATCAGGGCCGGCAGAGTGGCTCAGTTGGTAAAGAGCTTGCTCAAGGGTGCAAGCTGAGCTCTGAGCGATAGCAGTTTGATGCCCAGCCTGAGCTGAGCTGCTGCTAAGCTGCCAACAGGTGGCAGGCAGGATGGCTCAGCTTAAAAACAAAAACAAACAATAAAAACCATAAATCAAACTTCTGACTTCAACTTCTCAAACTCAAATAATAGCAACCCTATTTTTCCACTTGTAAACCTTGGCGACACCCTCAGCCCTTTGTTTCTCCCATCAATCCATCAGGGAATGTTTACTTTTACATTGATTGGCACCCCAGAACCTGGTCACTTTGCCAGAAATGTTTTCCTTGATCCTGTCTCGAGAGGTCATGGAGTGACTCAGAAAAATCGGGGTTAGTGTTTTGTGGTGCTCTTTTACAATACCTGAGCTAGAAAGTTAGGAGGCACAGCTTCCAGGTGAGGGCTTTTACCTGGGTGAGGGAGCACTTAGTGCAAAGAGAAGTCCTAGTACAAGTCCTAATCCCAGCTCCAACAAAGTGGGCATCTCGAGTGCCTGTGTTTCCTTCTGTAAAAATGAGCCACTTCCTGGGCCGGGCGAGTGGTGTGGTGGTTAAGCACTGGCTTGGTTAAGCGGCCCCGTTTGGGTCCCACATATGAGGGCCAGTGACACTGCCCTCAAAAAAAAAAAAAAAAAATGGAACCAGAACAGCCATTCTAGAGGAATTGCCTTGCATGTCTTACTCCTTGAACCTTTGGAATATTTGAATTCGGCAAAATAGCCTCTGGACTGGGCCATAGTCACATTGTCTTCCAAACAACTGTTTGTAAAGCTAGCAGAAAAGAGGACATCCTGAGCACAAGGACTACAATTATGCAGATACTTTAGAATCAGTAACCAGCCAAGTGTAGCTACAGTAACTTAGCTTGCTAGCACCAAGGGAAATTCCTGTCTATTAATGTAATTATTCCCCTTACTTTTTCTCATAAAAAACCCTTGCCTTCACTTCACCCTGAAATCGGGACATCGTTTGGGTTTCTGCCAGAATCTGTTCCCCAGGATTGTAATTCTGTGATCTCAAATAAACACTTGTTGCCTCTCACTTTGGCTTTTATTTTTAAGTTAACATGCCTATGAAATTACTATCCAGGCTTTTTAAAAAAGAAAATTCTTTGTGATCCAGAAGCCCCTTTCATGGTCCTCCTGTCAGTACAACCCCTCATCCTCCAAGAGAAACCCTATTATAATTTATTATAACATGTGATGGTGTTCAGAACACAACCATTCTAAAATATGGCACCTTGGCATATTTTAAACTGAAGGATTTGAGAAATGGCAGGTTTAGGAAGAGCACTCTGACCTTTCCCTGAAGCAGGTCATAAGATCCTCATGTACAAGGTCTGACAATTAAGTTTGCAAATTGTTGCAATGATGTTGCTATTTTAAAAATATGTATCAGAGAGATTATTCATTATGAATTTGTACCAACTGAACAAACAGTAAACCAAGTTTTCTATTTGTTTTAAATATATATCAGAGAGATTATTCATTATGAATTTGTACCAACTGGACAAACAGTAAACCAAGTTTTCTATTTGTAAGTGCTGAAAAGGCTGCTTGAAAAAGTTAGACAATCTGAACTTTTCGCCAACAATTCATGGCTTTTGCATCACAACAATACACAGCAAGGGAGTTTTTGGCCAGTAAACGAATAACTGCATTGGAATACTCCCCCCCGCCCCCCGCCCCCCCCCCCACACACACACACTCACCTGATCTGGCCCCCAATGACTTCTTTCTTTACCTGAAGATAAAGAAAATATTGAAGACATTTTGATGAGATTCAGGACATCAAGGATAATAGTGGATAACAATTACTCAAGTTGTCCTCAGTGGTAGTATTGGATGAAGTGCAGATGAAAGCATTGGGAAATTAAGTGGCGTGGCACCCACTTCATTGCTGTAATAATAGTAATTATAACATTTGTAGAGTCCCCCGATTCTTAATACATCCCTAGAGAGAGACACAGGTGGAAAAAAAAAAGTAAAGCTGTGAATCCCACCTCTAATAAGAGAGAACAACTGCTATAACCTCTGAGTATTGTAGCTGTTAGAAAACAAAAATGAGCTGAATAAATTTGAAGATCTAATTGGCTTTTTAAGTGATTCATGAATTGGGAAGCATCCCATCTAGCAACTAGATGCCTTCACACCAAGGGGTTGAACAAAATGGAAGGTTTTTATAGGGAGAAGCATAGAGCAAGAGAGCTATTAACAAAAGAAAAGAAAGGATTTTTAGAACTGGGACAACTTATTTTTGGGGGAAGGGAATGACAGGGGTTTTTATAATGCAGATTGCTGCTCTTTCTTTGGTGGTGGTGGCAGCAGCAGGGTTGGAGAGGGCCCATATGTGAAGATGATCTCATTGTTGTTGACCAGAAAATTCCAGACTGATTGCTTATATGTCTGGGAGAGATTGAAACAGCAATTAGATCAGGTATTAAGTCTAAGTTTGGAATCACAGGCTTTAGCACAAGTAATGTCATTTGGGATCTATGTTTTTCCTCTCTCTCTCTCTCTCTCTCTCTCTCTCTCTCTCTTTATTTTTATTGGGGAACAGAGTGTTTTTCCAGGACCCACCAGCTCCAAGTCAAGTAGTTGTTTCAATCTAGTTGTGGAGGATGCAACTCAGTGGCCCATGTGGGGATCAAACCATCAACCTTGGTGTTATGAGCCTGCGCTCTAACCACCTGAGCTAACAGGCCACCCCAGGGCCTATGTTTTTCTTCAACTCCACCATAGCTACCACTTCCACCCCTTCACGTCAGGTAGTTATCATTTATTTTTTTCTGGTGAGAACATTTGCAGTCTACTCTCCTAGCAACATTCAAACATAAGTTACAATATTATTAGCTATAGTCACCAGGCCATACATACATCCCCAAAGTTGTTCATCTTTTAACTACAAGTTTGTGCTTTTTTTTCAACTGAATTCACTCATTCTTCCACTTCATTTTAAGCTTTCTTTTCTTTTCTTTCTTTTTCTTCTCTTTTTTGTTTGTTTGTTTGTTTGTTTTTGTCAAAAGCAATGACAAAAACTGAACAGGTAAGGAGATTGATTTTATTCAGGCTATCACAATAGGGAAAACAGCCCAGATCTGAAACTCAGAGTGCAGGGTGGTTTTGCTTTAAACTTTTATAGGGATGAATATACAAGTTATAGGTGGGGGTATTGTACATTTGGGATTGTTATTGTAACCAGGGGAGTCTGTTAGCTGAACAAGAAATGTGTATTTCTGTGTCAGAGAAGGGGACAAACAGTTCACCTACTCACTTATGAGACAAAAGAGTGGGAATTTTGAGGGTGTGTGTTTGGCCTTGTCACAGGTAAACAAGTGGGTCATCAGTGAGTCTTATCCATGTTATATGGGAATGGAGGTTCTTAGTAAGTCATTAATGGAACAGTTTTCCAGCAGTACAGGTAAAGTTCAATATTGTTACCCTGCTTTATATATTAATATTTGAACCACGGATATAAACGCTTAGTCTGCTTTAAGACACCTTAACCATCTTCAATTAAAACAATTTATTTTAAAGGGGCCGGCCTAGTGGCTCAGTTGGTAAAGAGCTCGTTCAAGAGTGAGAGTTGAGCTCTGAGCAACAGCAGTTCAACGCCCAGCCAGAGCTGAGCTGCCGCTAAGCTGCCAACAGGTGGCAGGAAGGCTCAGCTAAAAACAAAAACAAAAAAACAATTTATTTTATTTTTTTTGAGTAATGGTTCTCAATGGGGAACATTTTGCAAGACTGGGAGATATTGTGATTTTGGTAGTCACAAAAGGGTTTTGGTGGGGTGCTACTTCCATCTAGTGGTGGAACTTGGGAATGCAGGCAAACATCTCAAAGGTACAGACAGCTTCCTACAATCAAGAGTTAATTGGGGGCTGGTGGAGTGGCTCAGTTGGTTGAGGGCTGGTGGAGTGGCTCAGTTGGTTGAGAGCTCGCTCAAGAATGCGAGCGGAGCTCTGAGCAACAGCAGTTCATATGCCCAGCCTGAGCTGAGCTGCTGCTGAGCTGCCAACAGGTGGCAGGATGGCTCAGCTAAAATAAAAATTAAAACAAGAAAGAATTGGGGCTGGCTGTAGTTAAGTGCTGGCTTTGGGAAGCCAGCGGCCCCGGTTCGGATCCCACATATGAGGGCCAGTGACACTGCCCTCAAAAAAAAAAAAAAGAATTAAAAAAAGAAAAGAATTAGCCGGCTCCCAATGTGAACAGTGCTGAGGTGGGAGACGCTGGGGACAGTAAGGTCGCTGCCCACCTTTTCTTTGAGCAATGACCAGGGTTTTGGAGACTGGGCAATACATCTGAAAACCAAATTCCTACTGAGGTACAGAAAACAAGCAGGCTCAGAGAATTTTAAAATGCATCTTGATTTTCCCGTGGAATTATTGATCATTAGTCATTTGTTTGTTACTTCTGGCACCCCAGAGGAATGTCTCTTAGAAAGACAAGGGAACCAGAAGCAACCCAATGACTATATGGACTGCAGCCAGGTCTCTCATCACCTGGAAGGCCCAGAAAAGGTTATATAACTACAGTGTGTTGCTATCAAAGTAGACTTTAATGCAAAAACACACCCAGAGATAACAAAGATAACTTCATAAACATAGAAGATTCAAGGCACTAGGAAGTCATAACAATTCTGAATTTGTACTCATTGCTTGAACTACAAGCAGGAATAGACAAATTCAGTTTCACTCTGGATGATTTTAATATACGAGTATATCACTCCATGATTGATACAAGAAGAGAAAAAAAAAATCAGTCACAATAAATGACATTTAAACATGGTTAATAAATTTGACCCATTGGACAGATATAGAAATGCACTCAATTTACAGAATTACACAGTTAACAAAATACCCATTTATGTTTCAGCACAAATAGACTATGTACTAAGTTTGACCACAAGTGATGCATAAGGCAAGTTTCAATAGATTTCAAAGAATTAAAATCATACAGAGTATGTTCTGCAGTCACAACACAACTATACTAGAAATGAAGACCCTCTGTATATTTGGGCATTAAGAAATGCACTTCTGGGGCTGGCCGAGTGGTGCAGTGGTTAAGAGCTGGCTTGGGACGCCAGCCGCCCCTGTTAGGATCCCACATATGAGGGCCAGTGACACTGCCTTCTAAAAAGGAAAACAAAGAAAAGAAATGCACTTCTGTATAACACATGGATTAAGTAAAACAAATCTCAATTGACTTATTTCAAACATATTTTCTGGTATAGATTCCAGCAGAAATGAGAACAAAATAAAAAGAAAGATACAGATGATTCAAAGGGAAGAAGATGAATTGAGAATTGATATAATCAATATATTAACGTGGAAGCAAGTAAGTGTTCACTACAAGTTTACTAACACATGGATGATTTCTATTCTCCCCCCAGCTTTATTGAGATATAATTGACTTTTTAAACACCCAATAATTATTCATTAAATTTTACTAATGCTTAATACACATATATATTAAATGATCTCATATATCCCAATGTATGAGATATATTCCCAATATCACTATTAAGTGTTTAATATTACTCTGCCCATTTTCTTTTTTTTGAGGGCAGTGTCACTGACCCTCACATGTGGGACCCGAACAGGGCTGCTGGCTTCCCAAGCCAGCGCTCAACCACCGCACCACTTGGTCGGCCCTACTCTGCCCATTTTCTAGATGCCAAATTGAACACACAGAGTTCAGTTAGTTGATAAATGATAGATTGTATAACACAGGACAACACAGAGTTCAGTTAGTTGATAAATGATAGGTTGTATAATACAAAGCTATTTGACTTGAAAGCCCAGGAGAATTGAATTATGGAAGAGCTGGGATTTCTGGCATATCCAGTATTTCATTTTCTTTGAAAAAAGGGGACACATATTACACTTGACAAGCTCAAGGGAGTCCAAGCATGGCAGGCCCTACAAACTCAGAGACCGATATTAACCACATAGGATGGTCTGAACATAAAAATTCCTGACTAACAGTTGGTCCTGGCCAGTAGTCACATCCTTGACCTGTAGCTTCCTTGACAAAGGTCAATCTTTACCTTAAGTGAGCCTGTTATCTTAGATAACATTCCTTTGAAATGTCAGTGTAATCCTCTTTTTCTGGATTCTTCAGGGTACAACTCACCGCACCAGAGCACTGGACTACAGGACCCCTCATTGTCATCTTGTTCCCCAATACCATCTCTAAGTGCTGTAAATGTTAACTATTAACTATCCGGTATCCACCAATGTAAAAGAAGTATGTGTCTCTCCGATTTACTTTTTATGTAACCGTGGAGATTTCATCACTGTGTTTTCTCTCCACCCCTGCCCCCTTAATCTACCATCAATAGATTTCATGTAACCCTCCTTACATCTCCTCCTTTGATTCTAATGTATAAAATAAGCTGCAAAACTGCCATTCTCTGGAGCATTTTCTTAATCTGTTGAGATTTTGCTTCCCGGAAAATGTCATCAGTTTGGCTCAAATAAACTCATTAAAGTTCTCTACAGGTTGGATGTTAGGTCTACAACTCATTCTTGAAGCCCACACCCAAGGCAAATGACAGAATCATGAAAAGGAAAATGTTCCAGAGATTAGTTTCCTTAAGTCTCCCTTCATGTCCCTGTACCTTAGACTGTAGATGAAGGGGTTCATCGTGTGAGTGGTCACTGTGCACATGACTGAGGCCACTGCCCTCCTGCTGGACAAGAGAGTAGCTGCAGAACTAAAGTGGACTCCAACACAAGTCCCATAGAACAAGGAAACAACAGAGAGGCGAGATCCACAGGGAGAAAAAGCTTTATACTTTCCACCAGCTGATGGGATTCTCAGGATGGATAAGACAATTACAGTGTAAGAGAACATTATTCCCAAGAGGGGACCAACGCCCAAAAGGCTAGTCACTAAATACACCAGGATGGTATTGGTGAGGGTGTAAGAACAAGCGGGTTTGAGGATCTGAGTGAGTTTGCAAAAGAAGTGAGGGATTTCCAGGTCCCTGCAGAAGGACAGTCAGAGTGCTATCAGGGTGTGCAGCAGGGTGTTCATAATGCTAATGAACAGAAGAACCACCAGGCCACAGAAAGGTCATACATCATCACAGTCAGCAGTAAATTGTCCATACATATAAACACCATGAAAATATATACCTGAGCGAGGCAGCCTGTGTAGGTGATGTCTTTGTTCTCTGTCTGGATATTGACCAGCATCTTGGGAACTATAGTGGAGGTGAGAGATATATCGACAAAAGACAGATAGGAGAGGAAGAAGTACATGGGCGTGTGGAGGTGGGGGTCTGAGCTGACGGCCAGGATGAGGAGCAGGTTCCCCAACACAGTGACCAGGTACATGGACAGGAAGAGCCCAAAGAGGAGGGGCTGTAGTTCTGGATCATCTGAGAGCCCCTAGGGGAAGAAGTCTGCTATGCCTGTTTGGTTTTCTGATTCCATGTTATTGATGAGTCTGCTGGGAAATAGAGACATGAATTACAACAAAACAGACAACACTTGTTTCACAGAGGTCTTTTATCTATGCCTTAATTTCTAGTAATATTTAAATAATCATTTCCTTTGAGTTCCTCTACTCATTCCTTCCTTTACCAAGTAATTTCTGAGTGGCTTTTATGTATCATATTTTTCTAACGCTAAAATTAAAAATGAAAACAAATGCTGTTTTATTATTATTTTTGACTATCCTGCCCACCTGCCATTTTTAAATCTAGGATTAAATTCTAGTAGTTTCTTCATACAGCATCAAACCTGGTTGGATGACTTCATTTTGTCAGAGAATCTAAACTCTGCAGTTAACTCAGTACTGAGCCTGCTCATAATTGCAAATCTCAGGTATCGCTGGAAAATATAATCTCACATTCTCTAATCCCTCAATGTGACAAATAACATCATTAATTTATTCCTTTAAATATTCTATATTTTACAATTAAATCAAACCACTTTTTGGGACATTTTTGTTTTGAAGGAATTGTTTTTGCTGAATGGTGCTTTGTAATTTTTCATTAGCCTACTATGAGGGACATTATAAGAAAAGGTTGAATGAGTCTCACTATTGTCCCTATTGTAGAAATGTCACACCCACAGGGGAAATTCCTATCTGTCCCTTTAAACAAAAATAGCTTTTTCTGAATAACTGGTTCTTTTATTTCTTTGGCTACTAGGAAGCATATAGCCAGATATGTGGACCATGTCTAGAAACTCAGAAAGAGTCATTCTATAGAATATTTCTTGGGACTAATTTTTCCTTGGTAACCACCTTCTAGGACATGTCATATGGCAATGGTTTTATAGTTACCCCCCCCACCCTCCAAGCACTCTTGAGGGCATTCAACTTTGTGCATCTCTGCAATGTTCCTAAAGGTGCCAGTGAAGGGCTAGCACATCCTTGTGAATGACTTCAGTGGCATT
Source organism: Aselliscus stoliczkanus (assembly GCA_033961575.1). Lineage (NCBI taxonomy): Eukaryota > Metazoa > Chordata > Mammalia > Chiroptera > Hipposideridae > Aselliscus > Aselliscus stoliczkanus. The sequence goes on along the minus strand of CM066735.1, from coordinate 7,575,421 downwards.
CTACCCAACACAACCCCAGTCCTCACTGTGGCATTCAAGTTCCTTCATCATTGGGCCCCTGTGATAATTACACATGGAGTGATGTACTCTTGGCAATTGCTGTTTCATAAAACTGACACTTCACCTCATCACTGAGTCAAGGAATCTTCAAGAGTGAATAATTCTAAGAGCTGCTGTGCAAATACCAGCACGACGCCTTATTGAAGAAAACGGGTCATGTCCCACGTTAACCCCAAATAAACTATTCATCTCAGGATGTGCACTTTGAAAGGACACGTATCCTTAACAGAAGCACAAGGAGGATGGAATGGATGGAGTCTTGAGAAAGCAAAGGAGATGGATGAGCTTTTTCCTTCTGCCCTCACACTGGAGGGAGTAGGAAACAACTGTCGAACTGGCCAATGCTGACATTCAGGTCATTGACAGTATCACAACCCATACGATGGTGTGGGAACCAAGGGAGATAGGACATAGATCTATTCATGAGAGAGTAAACAAGTTGAGCAAAGTTCAAAGGACATTTGTGTCCTTCATATCAATAATATACCATGTGCATTATATAAGGGAAAATCTCAGTGCTAGGCGCATGATGAATATTTAGAAATATTAGCTATAATTATTACCATTGTTATTAGTTTTATTAACAGCAAAATAGTTGTTATAGTAGTCTTTGTGAAAAATGCTGAGCTTGGTTTATCAATTCCCTGATACACAGGCTTTTGTTACCTGTTTCAATAGTCACTACTCTGGAAACATGAATGGAGGTTATACATTTGGAAAATTTAATAATGAAAGAAATAAACTTTATATTTTTGGTATTTAAAAAATATTTTTGTATTTGTATATTTATTTTTAAAAGGTTAAAGAGTTTGTCAAAAACTTAAAAATGGCATTAACAGATGATTCAGCAATTCCACTTCTGGGTATGTATTCAAAAGAATTGAAAGCAGGGAGTCAAAGAGATATTTATACACTCATGTTCACATCAGCATTATTCACAATAGCCAAAAAGGGGAAGCAATCCAAGTGTAACAGATGAGTGGAAAAGCAAAAAATGTGGAAAATACATACAATGGAATATTAAATATTATTCAGCCTTTAAAAAGGAAGGAAATTCTGACACCTGCTACAGCATGGATGAACCTTGAAGACATGAAATAAGCCAGACACACAAAGACAAATACTGTGTGGTTCTGTTTATGTGAGATACTTAGAGTAGTCAGATTCATAAAGACAGGAAGTAGATGGTGGGGCCAGGGGCTTGTAGAATACCAGAATGCAGAGTTCGAGTTTCAGTTTTGCAAGATGAAAAGAGCTCTGGAGATGGGTGGTGGTTAGGGTGCTCAACAATGAGAATGAACTTAACACTGTGGACCAGAGACTCCAGGTTTGCATCTATACATTACAATGCTCTGTCCTCAATGTGTTAATACCACTGAACTGTACACTTCAAAGTGGTTAAAACAGTAAATGTCTCTTTGAAGTTAAACGAAATTATTTTTTAAACGATTTTTTAAAATTACAAAACAATGAGGAGACTTCCGGTAAAATGGCGCAATAGACAGACGCTATGCTAACTGCCTCCCAGGATCACACCAAAATTACAAGCAAATTATACAGCATTCAACCCTGGAGGTCCCCGGAACACTGGAGGAACAGAACCACTAAACGAAGAACTTAAAGAGGAGGCCACGTCGGGTCTGGTAGGACGGGCGGAGACGAGAGAGGGCGAGCCCCGTGAGGGAAGCCCCAGCCGTGGGAAGCTTGTCTGGTTGGGGGAGAGACCCTCCGGCTGCACCCCAAGCTCAACAGCCCAGAGCTCCTTTGCCGGGAAGAGGAGTTCTAAGATAGCCGGCAATAAATTAGTAAGGACTCTCTTTCCTCAGCTTGGTGAGGCTAAGAGCGGCTGGAGAATCAGTGGGGCCGGCGCCCGGGCTTGCTCGCTGGTGAGCACTTACCTGGTTCCTGATGGAGGGAGTGGCTGTGTGAGCCGGGAGCCTGCGGGGATGCACTGAGCTGAGCACCTTTGGTGCAAAGGCTGGAGGTTTTTGGATTGTTGTTCCCGTGGTGCGGAGCTTGCACGCGAGTGGTGTAAGGAGGGCGCCATTTTGTCCGGCTTGGGCCCTCCCACGAAGGATCAGGTCTGAGACCTAATTGGTCTGGTGGAATTGGCGAAGTGCGTGCGTGCGTACATGCGTGCGTGCATGCGCCTGCGGCCTTGGATCCCCACCCTCAGCCCGGCTTATACTGCGTTGCCACGGAAACATAGGGCGGTGCCCTCTGGCTCCTACGGCGGCTCACTGAGACGCGGGAGCACGCAAGCCGCCTTGGGTCTCTGCTTTCCACACTGCGCTTGCAGAGTTGCCAGGCTGGTGATTGGTTGTCGGGCTGCTCCGCCTGATCTGCGAGCGCTGATTGGGACAGGCTGAGACTGGGAGTTCTCCTGGGAGTGTTGGGCCGTGAGCTGTGTGCCTGCGTGATCCAGCCAGGGCTCTCCTGGTGATCTATCTAATAGATCAAAGCAATCCCAGAGTGACAGCCAGAATGGGGAAACAAAGAAACATGTCACAAGTAAAAGATCAGAAGAAACCTCCAGAAATGGAACCAAATGAAACAGAGGGATCCAACCTTTCAGAGACACAGTTTAGAACACTGATGATAAGAATGTTTAAGGAACTTAGCGAGGACATAAAGAAAGATAGGGAAACCATAAAAAACAACCTGTTAGAACTAAAGAATACAATAACTGAAATGAAGAACACACTCGAAGGAATCACCAGTAGAGTAGATGAAGCAGAGGAGCGGATCAGCGATTTGGAAGATAAAATAGCAGAACTCACCCAGTAGGCACAGCAAAAAGACCAAAGAATAAAAAACAATGAAAATAGTTTAAGAGCCCTATGGGACAAGATGAAGTGCAACCACCTTCGAATCATAGGGATACCAGAAGGAGAAGAGAAGAAGCAAGGGGTTGAAAAGGTATTTGAAAAAATAATGACTGAAAACTTCCCTACCCTGGTGAAGGAAATCAACATACATGCTCAGGAAGTGCAGAGGGTTCCAAACAAGCTGAACCCAAACAGGTCCACACCAAGACACATCATAGTGAAAATGGCAAAGGTTAAAGACAGAGACAGAATCCTAGAGGCTGCAAGAGAAAGACAGCAGGTTACATACAAAGGAACTCCTGTTAGACTAACAGCTGACTTGTCTACAGAAACTCTGCAGGCCAGAAGAGAGTGGCAGGAGATACTCAAAATGACACAAAATAAAGGCCTACAACCAAGATTGCTCTATCCAGCACGGCTATCACTTAAAATTGAAGGAGAAATAAAGAGCTTCTCAGAAAAGAATAAGCTTAAGGAATTCATTACCACCAAGCCAGCATTGCAAGAAATGTTAAAAGGACTTTTTTAAACAAAAGAAAGGGGTAAACAAGCTAACCCAGAGAGACAATTTAAGAAGATTGATGTCATATCAAGCAGATATAAAGGAAAAACTGATGGTTGCTGGTTGGGAGGGAGTGGGGAAGAGGGAGGGGGGAAGGTTTTGGACAGTGTATGTGGGACTACAATGTTGCCGCAGGGTTATGGGGGCAGTTCTGGGAATGTAATTGATATTGTTGTGAAGAGACTATTATGTTGTGAGAAATAAGTCAGTCGGAGAAGGACAGGTACCATGTGATCTCACTTGTGTGTGGAGTCTGAAGAACTGAGTGAACGATCAAAGTAAACAGACGCGTAGATGTAGAGGAAAAACTGAGGGTTGCTAGTTGGGAGTGGGGTGGGGATGGGGGGTAGGGGAAGGGATTAGACAGCATAAATAGACAACTACAATATTGCCACAGGGATATGAAACACAGTTCGGGGAATATAATAATGTTGTAAAAATTTTGTGGCGTGTCAGATAGTCACATGTCTTGTTAGGGAGACCACTTCATGGATGAAGTAGAGGCTTGATCACTGCACTGTACACCTGAAGCTGATGTTGTATAGTATTGTATGCCAACTGCAACTGAATATGTGGATGGTCACGGGATGTGGAGTATGCTGTGGAGGCGAGTCAGGGGAGTTGTGATGGATATGTATGATATGGGGGGGGGAGTGGGGTGGCGAACTGGGGGAGGGGGGTTTTCACTTTGGGGGGTAAAGAGTATAACTATTGCATTGTGTTGTACACTGAAAACTAATAAAAAAAATAAAATAAAATTACAAAACAATGAAAAGAGAACTGACACTGGGTGGTGAACACACAATGATGTGTTAGAGAATTGTACACCTGAAACCTGTGTAATTTTACTAACAATTGTCACCCCAATAAACTTTTATCAAAAAAAACCACAAAACAATGCTTAAGAACTATAGGGATTTTGAACAATATGGAAATGCACAGTGATTTAAAAAAACATAAACTTGGGCCGGCCAAGTGGCGCATTGGTAAAGAGCTGGCTTGGGACGCCAGCAGCTCTGGCTGGCATCCCATATATGAGGGCCAGTGACACTGCCCTCTACAGCTAACAACAGCTCCACTTGTAGCTGGGCTGTACGAGCCCCGGCAACAGTGTAGGCTGCAGCCCCTGCTGCAGTGGGCTGCCATAGGCTACAGTGAGTAGCCGGCAGCCAGTGTGAGCGGCTGGCCGCCGGTGGGACCTGCCAAGAGCCGCTGTGAGCGAACCATCCAGAGGATGGCAACCGATCTGCCTCATCCGGGAAGAGTGCAATGATGATGCCAGCATGGGCAAGTGAAGCGACATCCTCCGCAACTAGACTGAAGAACAAAAAGACAGCAACTTGTGTGTTCCCCTTCCCCAATTCACCAACACTGTTGCCCTTCCCCAATTCCGCAATAAAATCTGTTTTTTAAATTATTATTTTATTATTATTATTAATAGTTACAGATATACAAAACTGTGCAATAGTTATCTTTTTCACCCCTTACAAAATGACTACCCCCTCCCCGTCACCAGTATCATACATATCTATTACAATTCCATTGACTCCATTCCCACACTATATTCCACATCCCTTGACTATATATGTGTTAAATTATAGTCAACATCTAATATTATCCAGCGGCAGCTTCAGATGTACAGTGCAGTGGTCAGGTCTCTACGTCATCCATGAAGTGGTCTCTCTGACAGGACATGAGTCCTTCTGGTCCCCTAAAATTAGTGGACAGCCTTGTCTTGTTCCTGATCTTTAGGGGAATGGTTTTAGCTTTTCCCCATTGAGTATGATGTTAGCTGTAGGTTTATCATATATGGCCTTCATTATGTTGACACATGATCCCTGTATACCCACTTTGCTAAGGGTTTTTAACATAAATGGCAGTTGGATTTTGTCAAATGCTTTTTCTGCATCTATTGATATGACCATGTGATCTTTATCCTTCATTTTGTTGATGTGGTGTATCACATTAATTGATTTACGGATGTTGAACCAGCCTTGCACACTAGGGATGAATCCCACTTGATCATAATGTATGATCTTCTTAATATATTGCTGAATTCTGTTTGCCAATATTTTATTGCGAATTTTTGCATCTATATTCATCAGGGATATTGGCCTGTAGTTTTCCTTTTTTTGTGCTGTCTTTATTTGGTTTTGGAATCAGGGTGATAGTGGCTTCATAAAGAGTTTGGGAGCCTTCCCTCCTTCTGGATTTTTTTGGAATAGTTTCAGAAGAATCGGTGATAGTTCTTTTTTGAATGTTTCATAAAATTCACTTGTGAAGCCATCTGGTCCAGGGCTTTTGTTTGTTGGGAGCTTGTCGATTACTGATTCAATTTCCTTGGTAGTAATCAGGCTATTTAGATTTTCCGTTTCTTCTTGAGTTAGCTTTGGAAGGTTGTATGCTTCTAGAAAATTATCCATTTCTTCCAGATTGTCAAATTTGTTGGCATATAATTGCTCATAGAAATTTCTTAGAATTTTTGGTATTTCTGTGACGTCTGTAATCATTTCCCCTCTTTCATTCCTGATTTTACTAATTTGAGTACTCTCTCTCTTTTTTTTTTTTAATGAGCCTGGCTAGAGGTTTGTCAATTTTATTTATCTTCACAAAAAACCAGCTCTTGGTTTCGTTGATCTTTTCTGTTGTTTTTCTGTTCTCTATATTGTTTATTTCCACTCTGGTCTTTATTATCTCCTTTCTTGTACTACCCTTGGGCTATTTTTTTGCTGTTCTTTTTCCAGTTCCCTAAGGTATAAGGATAACCTGTTGATTTGAGAATTTTCTTCCTTCTTTAGGTAGGCCTGCACTGCTATAAACTTCCCTCTTAGGATTGCTTTTGCTGCATCCTAGAGATTTTGGGTCCTGGTGTTTTTATTTTCATTTGTCTCGAGGTATCTTTTGATTTCCTCTTGATCTCATTTGTGACCCACTCGCTGTTTAGTGGCATGTTATTTAGCCTCCATTTATTTGACAGCTCTCTGGGTTTTTTCTTATAATTGATTTCTAGTTTCATAGCATTGTGGTCAGAGAAAACACTTGAAATTATTTCAATCTTCTTAATTTATTGAGACTTGTTTTGTGGCCTAACATGGGTCTATCTTAGAAAATGTTCCATGTGCACTTGAAAAGAATGTATATTCTGTAGCTTTGGGGTGAAATGCTCTGAAAATGTCTGTTAAATCCAGCTGGTCTAATGTGTCATTTAAGGTGACTGTTTCCACATTGATTTTCTGTCTGGAGGATCTGTCCATTGGTCCAGTGGGGTGTTGATCTCTATATAGTCCCCTACTATGATAGTGTTACTGTTGATCTCCATCTTTATGTCTGACAATATCTGTTTTATATATTTAGGAGCTCCTCTGTTAGGTGCATAGATGTTTACTAGGGTTATGTCCTCTTGTTGGATAGATCCCTTTATTATTACGAAGTGTCCTTCTTTGTCCTTCATTATATTCTTAAATTTAAAGTCCATTTTAGCTGATATAAGTATTGCTAATCCAGCTTTTTTCTCAGTTCCATTTGCATGAATACTTTACTCCATCCCTTTACTTTCAGCCTGTATGTGTCTTTTGATCTGAGGTGTGTCTCTTGTATACAGCATATGCCGGGGTCTTGCTTTCTTATTCATACAGCAATCTGGGTTGTAGGCCTTTATTTTTCATCACTTTGAAAACCTCCTGCCACTCCCTTCTGGCCTGCAAAGTTTGTGTAGAAAACTTGGTTGATAATCTTATGTGGGTGCCCTTGTAAGTAACTTGCTGCCTTTCCCTTGCTGCTGTAAGGATTCTGTCTTTGTCCTTAACCCTTGCCATTTTCACTATAATGTGTCTTGATGTGGGCCTCTTTGGGATCATCCTGGTTGGAACTCTCTGCACTTCCTGGGCTTGTATTTCAATGTCCTTTGCCAGGTTAGGGAAGTTTTCAGACATTATTACTTCAAACATGTTCTCAATCCCTTGCTCCCTCTCTTCTCCTTCTGGTATTCCAATGATCCAAACAGTTATTGCGTTTGATGTTGTCTCCCAGCTCTCTTAAACTATTTTCAATGTTTTTCATTCTTTTTTCTTTTTGTTGTTCTGCTTGGGTGATCTCTGCTTTATTGTCTTCTAAGTCACTGATTCGATTTTCTGCTTCATCCAATCTGCTGGTAATTCCATTGAATTTGTTATTTGATTCAGTAATTGCATTCTTAAGTTCTAGCTGGTTGCTTTTCATGATTTCTCTATCCTTCTTTATATTTTCATTAATTTCCTTGAACATTCTAATAATCAGTGTTCTGGACTCTGGTCTCCAATAGGTTGTTTACCTCTATTTCCTCTAGTTCCACTGATTCAGGAGGTTTCTTATGTTCTTTTATTTGGGTTGTATTTCTTTGTCTCCCCATTCTGGTTTACTCTTTGTGCTTGCTTCAATATAACAGATAGATCCCCTAGGTCTCTCAGTCTTTTCTGGGTAAACTTATACGGTGTGTGTCCTTTATACTTGAATTACTCAATCTACCTATTCTCTTGTACGTGTATATCTGAGGTGTTCCTTGTGTTGTGTGTCTTCACCTGTTGAAGTTTAGCTTTGATTACTTTTGGCTTGTCAGTAGGTGGGATTGACTCCCAGGCTGATGAGCTGTGAGGATCAGCAGTGTCCACAGTTTATGAGCTGCTGTGTGAGGATTGACCCCTCTGATGAGGCTTGGACCCTTTGGGCCCTTGCACCTGTAGCGACTTCCTTTTGAGTGTGACTCTTGCATGTCAAACCCAGAAATGCTATAGTTTTATCTAAAGTTGGCCTGTGGTATGATGAGTCTTGCATCTCCAGTGCTGGTCTTGGCTAAAGTCCACCAAGCTCTCTTCAGGTTGTCCTCTGCTGTACAAAAATTCCTCTGCGTCTTGTGGGAACAAAAACAGCCGCCTGACACCTAGCGTGATCCTGGCACTGCAGGTTTGCTGTACATGAGTGTGTTTGTGATGTGTGATTCGTAGTTTTTACAAAGTCACTGCCTTTTCTGCTTTTGCCTTTCCCAAGGCAGGCTGTGCACCCTGTAGGCTCAATGAGTGTCTTTGAGCACCCTTTCCATTGACAGCCATGGAGAATGAGAGAGTTCCTCATTGCCAAAAGACAGCTGCCAGGAATCTGTTAGTTAGTGCCTCAGCAGCTGAACCTGCCCTGCCTCCCAGGCCTTGCCGGAAAGGTGGGGGTGGGGTAGGTAGTCTCACTCTGTAGCCTCTTCTGGGGCGGAAATTCTCGACCCCCTATGGGTAGGAATACATCTGTAGTCTGCCCCTATTGCTCCATTCAGGGGTCAGTTTAAGACTCTGGCTTGGCAGGAGCCAAGTTTTCTGAGGGAGGGTGGGGGTGGGTTTTTATTACTGCGTCTCCTCACCCCCCTCCCATATTCTTTTTTCTCCTGCTTGCCCGGTTTCAGGCTTCTGCCTCAGAGCCTGCATGCGGAGGTGCTCTTGTTGTGCTCCTTGGGACCCAGTGGATGCAGAGGTTGATCCCTGAACCGGGCGGGTGCAGGGATTGATCTTGCCCTGTCACTGTCACTGCCAGGCTCTGCACCCTGCTTCCTGGGGACCCGGGGAGCCATGGGTGCAGCTGTACATCTCCCTTCCCTCCTCCCCAACTCGCCTGGCCTGAGGCTTCGTCCTCAGGCTGCAGATCATTGCGTTCTTGCTGTACTCTAGGTGGGCTGCCCCAATAAAATCTTTAAAAAAATAATAATAAAAATAAAAAAAAATAAAAAAACATAAACTTTATCCTCAGCTGGCCACAGTTGCTAATAATATTTTGATGTATTTCCTTCTTGTATTTTTTCTTCTACCTCTACATATATTCATAAACACATCTCTCATTAATAAAACTGTGTCATTCTGGATATTTGATTTCTTTTCTTTTTTTTTCAATTACAGTTGACATTTAATATTATATTAGTTTCAGGTGTATAGTATCATGGTTAGAGACTTATATAGTTTACAAAGTGATTCTTTCTGGTGAATCTAGTACCCACCTGGCACTATACATAGTTATTACCATATTATTGACTATATTCCATATACAGCACTTTATATCCCCATGACTACTATGTAACAACAAATTTGCACTTCTTAATTCCTTCATCTTTTTTACTTGGCCCCCTAACCTCCTTCCCTTTTGGGAACCATCAGTTTGTTCCCTATATCTACAAGTTTGTTTTGTTTCTTCATTTAATTTGTTGTTTAGATTCTACATAGAAGTGAAATCATATAGTATCTGTCTTTCTCTGTCTGACTTATTTCACTCAGCATAATACCCTCTAGCTCCATCCACGTTGTCACAAATGGTAAGATTTCATTCTATTTTATGGCAAAGTAATACTCAATTGATTATATGTACCATCTTTTCTTTATCTAATTGTCTATTGCTGCATCCTTTTGCTTCCATAGCTTGGCTGTTGTAAATATCACTGCAGTGAACATAGGGGTGCATATATCTTTTTGATTGGTGTAAAATGTTAAATTTTATGTATATTTTCTTATGATTAAAACGTAAATTAATCTATCACTAATGGAATTCATGTAACCCTTCTTACATCTCCTTCTTTGATTACAATGTATAAAATAAACTGCAAAACTGCCATTCTCCAGAGCATTTTCTTTTTTTTCTTTTCTTTAAGCTTTTATTGGTGGAGGGGAACAGCATTGGGGAATCGGAAAACGGGAACAGACAAGTTGTTGTCTTTTTGTTCTTCAGTCTAGCTGTGGAGGACATTGCTTCACTGGCCCATGTTGGTATCTGCGGGGGACCAGCCTCTGCGAGTCCAGGGTTTCCCTCAGGTGGAGATGGCATTGGCGAGGGAAGAAAAGAAAAAAGGGAGACAGTGGAGACACCGGGGGAGTTTCAGAGAAGAAGTGTCACACTTTATTGTTACAGCATGTCCCTTTTATAGGGATTCTTGACCGTTTTGAGGGAAGTGTCACTGGCCCTCATATGTGGAATCTGAACTGGGGCTGCTGGCATCCCAAATCAGCTCTTAACCAATGCATCGCTTGGCCGGCCCTCCAGAGCATTTTCTTAAACTGTTAAGATATTGCTTCTTGGCAATAGTCATCAGTTTGGCTCAAATAAACTCATTAAAATTCTTTACAGGTTTGGATGTTTCTTACATCCACAGAGCCAAGGAGGAAATCCTTGAACAAGCTTGCGCTTTTTGTTTTTTCTCATCTGTGTAATGAGAATAAGAATATAATACCTACATTCAAGGAATTCACATGAGAAAAAAAAGAAAGTACACAGCAGAGTGTGCACACATTATTCACATTATTTAAATTACTATTAATAGGTCTTGAGAAAATCCTGACATGATTCCTCCTTTGGAAGGGTGTGTTAGAGGGGGTAGGGGAAAAGAACAGGAAATGAAGAAGGAGGAGGAAGAGGAGGGAGGAGAGAGACTATCCATGTGACAACACCTGTGAGTTGTGAGAAAAGAGGAACATTTTGAAGATTTCACGAGGACCCTTGAATACCTCCTTCCCTTGAATCCCAGTGTTTCCTCTGAAGGATTGAATTTAAAACCAGCTCTGTGAGGACAGAGCAGCACAGGTCCCCTCCTGACCTTCCTGGGAAATAAAGGGAGGGGTGCATGGGAGCAGCCAGAATCCTTAGAAAATGTTAGAAAGCATTGATTCTTTTGAGTAAGGAATTAGTCCCTGCAATTTTAGGGTCAGAGAAAGGGGTAAATGGAGCTGGAAACAATTGTGAATCCAGTGTCAGGGGCCTTGGAAATATGCCAAATAGTTAATGAAAAATCAGAAGACTTTAGACAGAAATTCTCAATCTTGACCAGGCATCAGGAGTCACCCGGCAGGTTTCTTAAAACAGATCACTGCACCCCATCCAAGAGTTTCAGGTGAGGCCTGAGAAATTGTATTTCAGAACTCCCCAGGCAACGCTGATACTGCTGACAAGACCAGCTGCATAACTTTCAGGTCTCAGTGCAAAATAAAAATGTGGAACCAACCCCCTTGTTCAAAAATTTCAAGACAGTGACAACAGAGAGTAAACCAAGAGTGTACTATGCGATTGTCTGGATTGCAAGCCTGTGAATCCAGCTCTAGCTGCAGGCCTGGGAACAACATTCTGAACACCATTGACACAGATTTCATACTTAAATAACCTAGGACTACCTCCAAATGGAATAATAGTAGTAGTAATAATAGTAGTGTTGTCGAAGAGCAGGGCCTTCTTGGCGTAAAGTCCAGGTCCTTGGCAACTCGAGCAAAGAATTGAACGAGATACCAGAATAAAAAGTAGTTTATTAGAAGAGACAATACATTTCAGTAGAAGTGGGCCCAAGCAGTAGAGAATGGCTCAAGGGCCCATTATTAGAAGAGAAATTACATTCCAGAGAGTTTGGAGCAGGCTACGCGCGCAAAGGCGAGGCTCGAAAAAGGGAGGAAGTGGTTCAAAAAGAGAAGTGGTCAAAAAGAGCAGGGTGAAGTGGTCAAAAGGGAGAAGCAGTCAAAAAAACCCTCCCAGGACTTGGAGTTTTTATCCCCTTTCTCTAGAATGGGCCGTTCCCCTCTGGGTGTGGGACCACTTGATTGGCACCTGGGACTGACAAGAGGTATTGTACTGCACAGGTGCAAGTGACTGGTCTGATCTAGTTGGGTATTTTGTGCCCATTTGTTTTCCGGCAGGGGTAGGTAATTACAATACAAAGGGGAGTTTTGGGTGGAGAGGGGAGGTCCCCTGGGTGGTTGCACTCTGTGGGATGTGCAGGAATGCAGAGACCCAATGCCTGCCTCTAACTGCCTGCCTAATTTTCCCCTTGAGAGATGTGATCCCCATAAAATTTCTATGGGAAGTTGAGGGACAGGAGGTCTTTTCTTCTGTATCTGCTTCCTACTGGGCAGGCACCTATAGCTGTCCCAGCCTATTGGGGGTTCACGGAACTCTCACCCTAGCTGGTCTCAGATGAGAGGAAGGGGTCTTGAGATCCACCTGGAAGACTGTGTTGGCTTCTTTGGTTGTGGCTGGCAATCTTGTTGGGGTGTCATCTATATCCCCAAGGCCCCTGAATGAGGAAAAACAGATTGTAATTAATAAATCTGTTAGCTCTTATGAAACCTGTGGCCATTCAGCCTGTCACTCAGGTGGCATCAATTGTCTGGGCTCAGAACAGGTTTGGAAAGAATCATTAGGCTTACTGGCCTGGGAGATATTAGGAAGTCACAGGCTTTCAAGTAGTTTTCTAAAGCAGGGTAGGAGATTTCTATGAACAATCTATTGGTAGGATTTAGAAACTGATTTACAAAACTGTTGTACCCAGCAAGCAAATACAAACCAAAACAGTTGTTTTGGAGTTTATTTGTGGCCGACAACTGTGAGTGGGCTCATGCCCTGAATAAACTCACAGCCCAGAACAAAAGAAGGGAGGGGTTTTTATAGACAAAAAATTGTAAATAAAGCAGATTACAATTTCCAGGTGGTTTTCATAAATCTCAGATAGTTTCGACAGTATCAGATACAGCAAGTTGTACCAGGCAAGCAAGTTACAGAAGTCATAAAATGTGTTGTAGTTCATTACATTGACAGTGCTAAATGTAGTAAGTCAGTGTGACAGAACTAAAATATAGCAAGCAAGGAAATTACATGGGCCATAACTGGTGTTTGAACAAAAACATTCAAGCCTTATGGTCTTATCTATAAACACAGCTGGCCTATGTCATGTTTAAACAAGAGGTAGTTAAAACTTGTGGAGTGTAGCAAGCAGTTAGGGGAGTCTAACTTCTTGGTCAATCTAAGGGATGCTTTAACAATTTTTTATTACAGAGAGGCTGGGGGTGGGGGCTAGCAGATAATGGTCCTGTTACTTCAAAACAATCAAGAAGCAGGGGGATAGGAGAATTCCATGATTCAGCCTAGGAACAATCTTTAGTGTGGGGGGACCAGCCTCCACTGACCAGGGTTCAAGAAGGTGGCCACGGCGTCGGCGATAGGAAAGACAGAAAATTTTTGTTACAGTAAAGGCAGAAAATGAGGGAGGAAAATAAAGAAGGGAGACAGTGGAGACACCAGGGGAGTTAAAGAGAAAAGTGTCACACTTTATTTGCAATAACATGTCCTTTTTATAGGGACTTTTGACCATTATCCAATCACAAGTTTAAGTTCCGCTTAGTCTTGATGTATTTTTCTCTTAAGACCTTTAGTCCCTATAATTGTTCTCCTTAGGGCACACTGTGACCTTTTCTACGGTTAAGGATAATCCCATCTATGATAATCTCTTTATGACCCAGACTCAGTTTCTACATAATCTGTAATCCTGGGTCTGAATACTAAAGAGAATCTCACTTTTGATATTTAAATTTAACTGATTAATTTTGGCTTAACTGTACCTAAAGTTCTCTAAAGACTTATCACAAACCTTAACAAAACATACACTTTGTAATAAATCACAGGCTTCAAGGGAATACAAAATTGAGAAACACATGTCTAATTAACAGTACTTTCAGATTCACCAAGCCCACTAAAGTCAGCCTGCATGCCCCTCAATATTGGGCTACACGGCCCTCAACACTTTAGGATCCACAAACTGGTTAGAAGAGTAATCAAAGCCAAGAGCTAAGGGACTAAGAAACTAGCGGGGAGACTGAAAACGTCTATACTTAACATTTCTATAGGAAAGAAGACTTAAAAGCATTTGGCAGGGACTACTTGGTTGGCCCACAACAGTAGTAGTAGTAATAATGATAACAACAATAATAATAAAGTTGCCTTCTTTCCTCCAGAAATTACAAGGGATTTCTATATCTCCAGGGGACCCCACAGAGGATCACAGAGGCTGAGTTTCTCTCTAGGATGTAAATGTTGAAGACTAATTGGCCCTTGAGAATTTCAGAAAGACAGCCATGTGTAGTTTCTCTACAAGACACATTCTTTGAGGAGAGACAAGTTTCTTTTTCTCTGGTCTGACAGGTGAGATCGTGTTGATAGGGGACAGGTGGTATTTTATTTTTCTTTCTGGCTTTAAGAGACTTATTTGTAAAGGTCCTCATTAGCCAAATTGTTCTCTCTTCATTCCAGTCTGCAGCAGAAAGAAACTAGTGCCCTTTCTCCTCTCCTGTCCTTTCTGTCCCCGGCTTAAGGCTTATGGTCCAGGATTGATCAAGAGGCCCAACAGCAAACAGTGTACCACTGAGTACCACTCACTTTTCCAGGAGGCAGCTTCCCAAACATCAGTCATTCCTGACTGTCTCCATGGCTGTTGCCAAAACTCTCCTCCACTTGAAAGGAACTCTCAATTGGTTCATATTTTTAACTTAGTCCAATTCTGAGCAAAGTGTGGTGTGTGTGCTGGTGATATTCAGTTGACCCTTGAACAAGGGGGTTGGGAGCTCTGACCCCTGCAAAGTCAAAAATTCACACATGTCTTTTGACTCCCCAAAACTTAACTACTAATAGCCTACTGTGGACCAAAAGGCTTAACAATAACATAAATAGTCGATTAACACATACTTTGTATGTTATATGTGTTACATACTGTATTCTTTTTACAATAAAGTAAGCTGGAGAAAAGAAAATATTATTAAGAAAATCACACAGAAAATACATTTACAGGACTGCATGTATTTATTTTTAAAAATCTGGTGTAAGTGGACCCACACAATTCAAATCTGTGTTGTTCAAGGGTCAGCTGTATTTTTTTTAATACACATTAAAATATGTAGTCTTTAAAAAACTCTGCATGTCGGGCTGGCCGAGTGGCCCGGAGGTTAAGCGCTGGCTTGGGAAGCCAGCGGCCCTGGTTCGGTCCCACATATGAGGGCCAATGACACTGCCCTCAAAAACAAAACAAACAAACAAAAAAACCAAAAAAACTCTGCATGTCATTTTGGAAATACTAATGACTATATCTCTACAGCTTCTGGATTTTTGCTTCCGGAGCACCTGCTCAGGCAGGCTCCTATGACACATTCCCTAGGTAAGGGTTCTTGGTTTGGGGCTCTCTCACAGGTGCTCTAGTCATCAATGGCACTGACCTACAATTATAGTGAGATCCAGGACTTTGGCAATTATTTGATGAGAGCCCACTTCGCTCTCCAAACCACAACCCCAAGAGAACACGAACTTAGTTTTTGCACACCATGGCTTAACAGTGTCAGACCCAAATGAGAGCTGATTATATATTACTGGTATGAATCAAGAAATTGTTCCAACCTATGAGTGAGGTGCTATTATTATACCCATGATGGAGCTGAAGAAACCTATGATTAGAGGCAAGGGTTTGCTGAGAAGTCAGTAAAAGTTCAGATTTGTAGCACTGACTGATATCTGTTGTAAATTCTCCCACCACAGTCAATTTCAAGCTACCAATTGGCAGTCAGTGGCAGAATTGGGAAGAGATTGCATGAACAGCTGTGCAGAATAGACTTCAACTCATCACCTAAAGGGATTCTCTGTTCTTCAAATTTCCCAAGTTTATGCATGCCTTCAGGACTTTGTACTGGCTTTTTTGACATTTCTCTCTTAAAGCTTTACCCAGATCTTCCCATAGTTGGCTCTAGTAATTCAGGTTGTCAAATTAAAAAAGAAAGCCACTTTAAACATTAGTAAAGAAATACTTTATTAAGGGGGACTATTAACAGGAAGCTGCACAAAGTGTAGGCCAGAATAGGTAAAGGGTGGGTGAACAAAGCTTAAACATTCAGAGGCAAGCAGCTAGGGAAAGAAGAAAGGGCATGCTAAAAACTGCTAAATTGGTGTGTGTCTGTCTTGAAACTTAACAAACTATGTTAAATATTGCATTAACAGGAAAGATGAGGCCAGAAATGATTGTTTGTCATCAACAAGACAAATAATAACAAATGCTGGAGAGGCTGTGGAGAAAAAACAACCCTCATACTCTGCTGGTGGGAATGCAGATTGGTGTAGCTGCTATGGAAGGCAGTGTGGAAGTTCCTCAAAAAATTAAGAATAGAATTACCATATGACCTAGCAATCCTTCTCCTGGGTATCTAACCCCAAAATCTTAAAACATTGATCCGTAAAGATATATGTGCTCCTACATTCATTTCAACTTTATTTATGGTGGCCGAGACATGGAAACAACCAAAGTGTCCTTTGATAAATGATTGGATGAAGAAGATGTGGTATATATACACAATGGAATACTATTCTGCCATAAAAAAGATGAAATAGTGCCATTTGTGACAACATGGTTGGATCTTGAGATTATTATGCTAAGTAAATAAGTCACACAGAAAAAGTCGAGAACCATATGATTTCACTGATATGTGGTATATAAAACTGAAAGCAACAAAAAATCAAAAACAAATGAAGAAACAAAAACTCATAGACACAGACAATAGTTTAGTGGTTACCAGAGGATAAGGGGGGAGGGGGTTAGTAGATGAGGGTAAAAGATATCGCATATGTGGTGATGGAAAGAGAACTGACTCTGGGTGGTGAACACACAGTGTGATATATAGATGATGTATCACAGAATTGTACACCTAAAATCTATGTAATCATTGTCATCCCAATAAACTTGGGCCTGAGCCAACATGCTATAGTGCTGGGAATTCACATAAAATGTAGAGTCTTGCTATTCTATTCAATCCAGCCTAAGTCAGGTCAAGCACAAAATCTGATCAGCCTTGTCAAGGTCTCAGCTGAAACATTAGCTCCTGAAAGCATGACCAAGTTCAACTATCACCAGTCATTTATTATCCCATTACCATATACTTTTCCTTCCAGCATTTGACATTTGCTCAAGCTTTCTTGCTTATTTGATTTTTCTATAAGTAGTGTGTTGTTTCGTTCACTTAGAAAAGCGCATGGTACTTCTGGTACTTAGAAAAGCACATGGTATGCAGTAGGTACTCAATAAATATTTATTCAATGAATGAATGATACATTGAAAAAAGATACAACATTTATTTATTTATTTTTAGCTAGCCATCCTGCCACCTGTTGGCAGCTTAGTGGCATCTCAGCTCGGGCTGGGCATCAAACTGCTGTTGCTCAGAGCTCAGCTCACACTCTTGAGTGAGCTCTTAACCAACTGAGCCACTCTGTCAGCCCAGGAAATATAACATTTATAACCCCCAAGGCTTAAAAGTCAAGAGATTCTTTTTAAGTGATGTAAACTTTGTTAAGGTATTAGCCAAAATTAGAGTTGAATTGACTCCATGAAATGGGTTTTTACCTAGTGTGTGTTAATGAAATATTTACTTCCTCCCAAACCAGATAAAACATAATGGAGAAAAATTATGTATCAACTTTGGGTTTAAGTGCAAGAAATTTGGTTACAAAATAGTATTCTCTTACAGAACTTGAAGACTCAATTACCTAAATAGAATTTGCCTTATTTTAAAAACTCATGAATAAGCTTCATTGCTTTCATATTTTATTGCTACATATATTTTAGTAATTCTTGTCATTTAGTGTGTTCACACTAAAAAATTATTGGGGTAAGTTTTTGTGGCCTATCAGTGGTCCACAGATAATTATTACATGCCCACACTGAGCTTGTTACTTTTTGCTCAGTCCCACACATGCAACGGCAAACAATTACATATATAAGGGTCAGGTCCACCAGAGTTTGTAGTCCAGCCATTAAGCCTAGCTATAAATGATAGCTGAATATGAATTATTTTAAATGAGAGCATGTCGGAGGAGGACTGACCTATAGATTCATAAAGTCTCTAGGAAAGAAAAGGCATTAAAGCTGCAATCTTACAAATCACTAGGATACAGCCAGGCCCTGGGCTGGGCTTTGGTGGGGCCGGAATGGAGGATGGGTGGAGAGCATTTAGCTGGAGGGCTCTGCACAAGCAAAATCCCTGATCCTAGTGAAGAAGGTGGAGTGTACAGAGAATTGAACTAGACTGGACGTGGCTGAAAAAGAAGCAAAAGAGAATGAAGGTGAATTCAACTGCAAGAGTCCTGGCCAGGTAACATGGAACCTTGAAAGCAAGTTAAGAACTGAATTCTAAGGCTGGCGGTAAGCTATTGTGAGCAGGGGTATCACATGATTAGATCTATGCAGCAGAGCACTGCATAGCGAAGGTGGAGGACAGGAAGGACAAGCTTGACCCAAAGGAGAAAAGATTTAAGGATTTAGGAATGAGTGACGGGAACCTAGATTCTTGAGCTGTTGCAATGTAGAACAAAGGGATGATTTGGAGGGCAGATGGAAGGTGGGATTGATACTTTGGTGACTTGTTAATTTCTTCACCCAGAATATTGGACACTTACCATATGGCTAGCACTGTGCTGATGACTGGGTGTAGGGTTTTAACAAGAAAAGAGTACTCTCTTATACTCTTAGATATTGCAGTCTAGGGGAAGAGAAAATGATGAGTAAACAAAACTACAAATCATGACCAAGGCTACATAAGAAAAACAGAGAGCACTCTTAGGCTGTAAAATAAGAGGAGACTGGCTTTATATTGGACGTGGGACTCATAGTGAGGGTGATTCTGAGGAAATGACGAAGAGGAAGAATTATCCATGTGAGGCGGGGGATAGGGGAGCATGCTGTTGTTGGGAGATTTTCTCCAGTGAAAGGACATTGAAAGGCTGACTGGATTTGGGTATTGAGAGAGAGAAGGGTGTTGTGGCTTGGATTAGTTGACTTTTAATCGATTTCTGTTGTGTGTCAGGGTGGAGGAGCCCATGGAGAAATAGTTTTAGGTTTCAGGTGATTGCTGCTGCTCTTTGGGGTTGTGGGGAGAGAGTGTGTCTATATTTTAGTATTTCAATTGCTATGTATGTGGGCTGAGGGGGAGAAATCAAGCATTCTGTTAGGTTTTGATTGATCCCAGCCCACAGGAGGCGGGGAGGGCTTGTCAAGTGGATTCATCTTCAGTGTGAATTAATTACAGCTGTGGGGTGGGGCGATATGTGTTACCAATGGTCACTTCTGCCTGTTTGAATACTCAGGGCACTAGTACTCACTGAGAGTGCCAGTGTTTGTGATGCAGGATGATTTGTGTATGTCCAGGATTTGTGGTCTCGTAACACCGAAGAATGGAGGCACGGACCAGAGAGGCAAAATTTGTAGAAAAGAACAAGTTTATTAGAGCAAAGAGGTACAGCTCTCTAACCAAGAGGGAGCGTCTGAAACTGGAATACCCGCTGACTAGGGGGGAAGCTTCTGTTTATATGCTTTTCCTAGCCTATCTGGGGAGAAAACTGGTGCCTACTTTAACAGGTTAGATTGATTTTGTTGACCCTTTCAGCCTGGAGGAGGCTTTTTCAAAAAATAATCTAGTCAGGGCTGAAGGGCAGAGATCCTTTAAGTCCAGTTGTCTTAGTGTGTGATTGATATCTCTGGTTGTAAGGAATTAATTGTCTTTTATTCATTCTACCAGGGAATTCCTAACTGCCTAATTGTTACACTAACTAACCTGTCTTATTTGAAGTAAAACAGTTTTTTGGAAGAGATGGCAAGTTTGGTCTTTGATAAGTTTCATCAGAGGTGCCTGTGAAAATTTTAGAAGGCCGTAGTTGAAAGGCAGCTGGATATATTGGTTTTAAGCTTAAATCTGAGATCTCCAGCTGGAGATTTGGGCGTTATGAGTGATTGAAATTAAGTTCAAGGGAATGGATAGATATAAAATGCATAAAATATGGTGAGAAATATGGGCCAGGACTGAGCCTTGAGGAAGGAGGACCTCAACAGGGGGGAGGAGCTTGCCAAGGATCCTGAGGGAAAATAGCCAGAGAGGTAAGATGACAAGGAGATTATGGTGATAAAAGCCCAAGAAAGAGAATACTTTATAGAAGGGAATAGTGATAGAATTTTTCTGAGGGACCAACTAAATCGAAGACAGAAATATATTCACTGGGTTAATTCTCTTAAATCCTTGGCAATATAGTGTCAGTGAAGTGGTGGGATGAGAACCAGCTTGCTGTGTATTCAGGGAGGTGAGGAAATGGGGAGAGTGTGAGGGTAGATTACTCTTTCAAAAAGTGTGATGGTAAAGAGGAAGAGAGATTGAGCAGTCACTGGAGGGTTAAGTGGGGCCTAAGCATGAATTTGTTTCAAAATGTAAACATATTTGATTATGTTTTGATGTGAGAGGTATGAGTACAGTGGAGTAGAAGTTGGTGGTGATGGGAAAGAACCAAGGAATCATCAATAAAGCAAGCTTTCTGAGGAGACAGAAAGAGATTAGACCAATGTTTTGTTTTTTTAAAATTTTTAATGTTTATCGGGGGTGACAATGGCTAATAAAGTTACATAGGTTCCAGGTGTACAATTCTATATATCACATTGTGTGTTCACCACCAAGAGCCTTAATGGGGGCAGTATTGCCCTATAGGGGACATTTGGCAATACCTGGAGACATTTATTTTACAACTGGAGGGGATACTACTGATATCTAGTAGGTAGAGTCCAGGGATGCTGCTAAGCATCCTAACAATACATAGGATGGCACCCCCATAACAAAGTACCCAGCCCCAAATGTCAGTAGTGCAAAGAATGGGAAACCCTGGCTGAGCAAATTAGGAGATACTAGATACTGGCTTTAGATAAGACACAGGCACTGCCTTGTCTGCAAAGTGAAAGCACTACTTTTTAAAAAAATTTTTTATTATTTTTTAAAATTTTTTGAGGGCAGTGTCACTGGCCCTCATATGTGGGACCCGAATCGGGGCCACGGGCCTCCCAAGCCAGCGCTCAACCACTGCGCCACTCGGCCAGCCGAAAGCACTAAAGTGGCAAAAAGGAAAAATACTTGTTTGAAGTGGCAAAAAGGTGAAATACTTGTTACCATTTATCTGAGGTGAGATGTGAGTGTTGTAGGAGGTTTGGTGACACCTCCACCCAAGAGGCCCAGAGAAGGGGCCTCGACCAGTGGATTCTTGGCATTCAGCAGGAAAGAATTCCACCATGAACCAAAATGAAAGTAATGCAAAGCATCAGTTTATTCAAAGAAAGGAAAAGGAAAAAGCACGCTACTCTATAGACAGAGCAGCCCCACTCCTACTGGGGTTTGAGCCTATTATTGGTGTCCCTTTATTAAGGGCTGTACGTTCAAATTTGTAGGAGGAATATTCAAGGGTTTTCTTGGAAAAGGCGGAGGTTTCTTGGAAGAGCTCCATTGGCCGCTTTGTGTCCTTTTATGGTCTTTTCATTTTGACAGTAGGGGTGGGGGGGATGTTTTAGTATGTTAATACATTGTAATACAACATATAATGAGTTTTAGGTTGCTGCTAGGTGAAATCAGTGTCTATGTTGGTTCTAGCTGGTGGCAGCTGGCCTTAGCAGCTCCCAGACTATTAACTGTACATCCTGCCTTGGGGTCTGGTGATAAACTTCAAGGACAAGTTCCAAAAAGAACTGAGATTTCTTGTTTTGCAGCCAGTCCTGCCTTTTATCTACCACATGAGGTCATTTGTTATTGAAGGGGGAAAGTTGAGACCATGTGAGGTTGAAAATCCAGGAGACATTGTCAAAAGGCCTTTGGAGGGCTGGCTGAGTGGTGCGGTGGTTAAGCGCTGGCTTGTGAAGCCAGTGGCCCCAATTCGGGTCCCACATATGAGGGCCAGTGACACTGCCCTAAAAAAAAAAAAAAAAAAAAGGCCTTTGGATTAAATGGCATGTTGGTCTTTCTCTTAAGTGTTAAGGGCCCTTTTAGAGTAGGTGGCCTCAAATTTTTAGTGCTTCTCATATAACTGCTTGGGTAGAAATTACCCAGGCAGGACAGAAAGATGGTTGGAATTATCCAGGGCATGTGTTATCATAGGACAGAGGGAGAATTTAAAGTTTGGAAAATATATTATTGAAGTGATGGGCCATGGCATTTCATATGTAGTGCTAAGGAAATGAGGATTCTAAATAGTGGAAGGATAAATAGCTTGGGAGTTTCCACAAGGTAGGAGAGCAGATGCAATCAACAACAGGCCAAAAAGTGAACATGGTTGGAAGCATAGCTACTGTGTTGATACTGGGGTATCTGACTTTTGGCCCTGAAGATGGAAGGATTCTCAGTAGAGAATTTCAAGGTATATGGCTGAGATGAGGAAGCCATAGGTGTCTGCTAGTTTATGCGCAAGAGCATATAATCATCTTGAATCAAGGCAATACTGGGAGTCACAATGAAGAATGAGAGTCAAGTGCCAATGACTCTAATGAGCTAGGTCTATATGTTAGTGCCAATGTTGATGGGAAGCCAGTGAAGTAAGTGCCTCAGTGGAGATGAGATTTTTGATAAGCGGCGGGTAATGTGGTTTGATAAGTTGGTGGATACACATTAGGGATGGAACTAATCCCTAGGTCAAGAACACCCTCCATATTGCTTTGAGCTTGTACATGACATGCAAAACAAAACCCAGGATCAAAGACAACTTGAATGCTTACTGGATGCACTGATGGAATTGTCCTTGGTGTGAAAAAGAAACAGAAATTTTGTGAATTCTCTTGTTAACATTTCATTTCAGAGCCCTGCTTGGAGTGGCCCATAGAAGCAAGTAAAAGAAGAGCATCCTGGTCCCTGTCTGGGCATATTTACTCCCAGACTTGCAAAATGGCAGCCACACATCTGCCCACTATATTTGGTAAGTTCCTAAGGTGGATAAATTTCACCAGAATTGAGTGGTCCCTCTACCTTAGAGGGGCCACAAATTAAGGGAAATGAGCAGCCACAGAGGACAGGAAGGAGGGGCCGAAATGAGAGGAGGTAGGTGTAGAGTTCTATAAACACTTGGAACCCCAGAGTTTGCTTATGACTGACTCAATAACCCTTTGGGATTTTGGAGGGAAGGGCATATGTGCATAGTAGGGAGGGGAAAGAAAATTTAGGGAATGCAAAAATTATCCCATCCATTTGTTTTATAAACTTGGGAAAGATAACAATTCCACCTTTCTAAATTTCAATTTCCTTGCCTAAGAAAATTGAGACTATATACCCGCTTCTCATGGACAGCAAGGCACCCTACTTTCTGGCTCTGGGTGGCATAGGTTGCTCTCGATAATATGCTTTGTGTTTGTGTATGTGTGTGACTCAATCGATGTGGGGCAATTTCTAGGCTCGTGAGTGTTGTGATTTTGGATGTGCCTAGAGTCTCATGTCACCCTCTTCTCTGTCTCTGCCTGTTCTAGGCCCTGCCTCTGCCCATGAGAGGATCACAGAGGTGGGACACTTCCGCTCTGGGTTGCAGGTGACTCAAGACTTTTCTTCTTCCTAAAATACATTTCTATCCTCAGGCGAATGCATCTCCTTCCAATACTCTGGAGCCTTACAACCCAAACTGCATCTTGAGACTTCCAATGATGGTTCAGAGACTTCCAACAAAATTCTCCCACTACCCTACCATTTACAAATTTTTTCAGGCACTCCTCACCCCTCCTCCATTGAGTCCTTTTAGGGAAAGTGAAAGAAGGATATAATATTCTCTTATCCTCAAAAAATGTGTGGTGACTCTGGGAAATAATTTATTCATTTAGTAAGTATTTCTCTCATGCTTGCAATGTGTTCAGGTCTGTATTAGACCCTGTAGATAGAAGAGAGTAAAAGTTCTCAGGCTATCGATAGAGAGATACGTTTCATCTTGTGTTAGAGACGCCTTAAATTCTTGAGAGTAAATGAGATCACTTGAAGAGTGAGCATGAATAGAGATGGGAAGATTCTAAGAAATGGGTCTTGGATTAAATGAGGAGAGTTCTCAGAATTTTGAAATTGCTATGAAACACGCCTTTTGTTCCCAGTGCTCTCACCCATGATACTCTCCCCAAAAACACTGGTGGGGTTGGTTGAGACAAAATGTATTAATATTTTAGAGCTCAATAACGTTTGAGGATGTGACCATGGACTTTACCCAGGAGGAGTGGGAATTGCTGAATTCATCTCAGAGAAAACTGTACAGAGATGTGATGCTGGAGAACTATAGAAACTTGGCTTCACTGGGTAAGGATATGACACAATCCCTTTATTTATCTATTGATCTTGGGCATGGACTTCTGGGATGAGTAAGCCCCAATCACCATATGGTATAAGACTACAGGTTTCTTGTAAGTTTTTGCAGATTTTTACTTTTAAGAAAATTAGCTGTATTTAGATATAATTCACATATCATAATTTATCCATTTAATATGTACGAAATAATTTTTGTTTAGTATATTCACAGAGTTGTACAACCATCACCACTATCTAATTCCAGAATATTTTCATTGCCCAGCCTACAGGACATTTCGTTCCTTTCTGCCTACAGCCACTGGCAACAACTAATCTACTTTCAGTTTCTTTTTTTTTTTTTTAAAGATTTTATTGGGGAATTGGCGGAGGGGAACAGCGTCGGGGAATCGGGGAAGGGGAACAGACAAGTTGCTGTCTTTTTTTGTTCTTCAGTTTAGTTGCGGAGGATGTTGCTTCACTGTTGGTATCGTCATTGCGCTCTTCCCGGATGAGGCAGATCGGTCGCTGGCCTCTGGATGTCGCTCACCGCGGCTATTGGCAGCTCACGCTTGGCTGCCAGCCGCTCACGCTGGCTGCGGGCCACTCACTGTAGCCTATGGCAGCCCACTGCAGCAGGGGCTGCAGCCTACACCATCACTGGGGCGCGCACAGCCCAGCTCCAGGTGGAGCTGTTGTTAGCTGTAGAGGGCAGTGTCACTGGCCCTCATGTGGGATCCGAACCCGGGCCGCTGGCATCCCAAAACCAGCGCTTAACCAATGTGCCACTCGGCCAGCCCTCTACTTTCAGTTTCTATAGATTTGCCTGTTCTGAACATTTCACATTAATGGAATCATGCCACATGTGGTTTTTGTGACTAGCTTCTTTCAAGATTAATGTTTTCAAGGCTAATCCATGTTACAGCATTTATCAATACTTATATTCTATTTAGTGCTGAATAATATTCCCTTGTATAGATATACCACATTTTGTTTATCCATTCATCAGCTGATAGACATTTGGATTTTTGACACTTTGCTATAATGAATAATGCTACTACACATATTTCTTTTTTATATATGTATTCTTTTATTCTTTTATTCTGAAATAAACTTTTTTTTTTTTAAATTAGCTTCAGATGTACAACACAGTGCAATGGTTATACTTTTTACCCCTCAAAGTGACAACCCCCCTCCCCAATTCACCACCCTGCTACTACACATATTTCATGTACAATGTTTTTGAGAGTAAGACAGTTGTTACATGGACATATGTTTTCCCTTATATTGGATATATGCCTAGGAGTGGAATTGCTGAGTTATTTGGTAACTTGATGCTTAACATTTTGAGGATCTGCCAAACTGTTTTCCAAACTGGCTATGTCTATACATTCCCAACAGCAGTGTATGAAGTTTCCAAATTCTACACATTGTTACCAACACTTATTACCTGTCTGATTATAGCTTAGTGGTTATAAAAAGCCATCTCATTGTGCTTTTGATTTGTATTTTCCTCATGACCAATGATGTTGAGCATTGTTTCATGTGTTTATTGGCGATTTGTATATCTTCTTTGGAGAAATGTCCATCTAAACGCTTTGCCCATTTAAATATTGGATTTTTTTCCATCTGAGTTATGAATGTGCTTTATGTATTTGGGAAACAAATCTTTGTCAGATATATGATTACAAATATTTTCTCTCATTCTGTGTGTTGCCTTTTCACTTTGTTGATATTGTCATTTGCAGCAAAAATGTTTATAATTTTGATAAAGTCCAACTTATCTATTTTTTTCTTGACTCTTAATTCTGTTCCAATGGTTTATATGTATTTCCTTATACCAGTACCATGCTGTTGATTACTGTAGCTGTGTAGTAAGTTTTAAAATTGGAAGGCATGAGTTCTCCAACTTTGTTTCTCTTTCTCAAGATTGTTTGGACTATTCTGGATCCTTTGCATTTTCATATGAACTTTAGGGTCAGCTTGTCAATTTCTGCAAAGAATCCAGGTGGAACTTTGATAAAGGTCACATTGAATCTGTAGATCAGTCTGGGAAGTGTTGTCGTTTTAGCAACTTTATGTTTTCTGATCCATGAATATTGGATGTTCTTCCATTTATTTAAGTCTTTAAATTCTGTTAACAATGTTTTGTAGTTCTCAATGTCTATGTCTTACAAATCTTTCGTTAAATTCTTCATTTTCTTTTTGATGCTATTGTCAATGAAATTGCTTTCTGGATTTTATTTAGCTATGCTCATTGCTAGTGTATAGAAATACAATTGATATTTTATGTATGATTTTGTTCCATGCAATCTTGTTGAACTTATTTATTCGTTCCAATAGTTTTTTTGTGGATTGCTTCAGATTTTCTATTAATAAGCTTATGACATCTGTGAATAGAGATTTTTTTTTTCCTTGCCTAATTGCCCTGACTAGAGCCCCCAGTGTAATGTTGAATAGAAGCAGCCAGAGTGGACATTCTTGTTTCTAATCTTAGGGGAACAGTTTTCCGTCTTTGTTTATTAAGTATATTTATAATAGGTGATTTTAAATCTTCATTTGCTAAATCCAAAATCTGGGACCCGTAAAGGACATTGGCTACTCCTCCCCACCATATGTGTGTACTTTCCTGTGTTTTTTGCATGTATCATGATTATTTTTGAAATGTGGACATTTTAGGTTATTTACCAACTCTAGTATTGGATCCCTCTGCCGTCAAGGTATGTTGCTGTTGCTGGCTTTTGTTGTTATTTTCTTGTCGGTGCTTATTTGTTGGTGGCTTCTAGATGAATTCTGTATTCCCTGCAGTATGCAGCCAGAGTTTTCTGCTAGCTTTTTATTTTAAGTACTTATTTTTATTTTTAAATTTTTTCAAAGATTTTATTGGGAAATTGGGGAAGGGAAACAGTGTTGGGGGAGGGAAACAGCCAAGTTGTTGTCCTTCAATCTTAATTGTAGAGGGAGCAGCTAACTCAGCTCCAAGTCCAGTCGCCATCTGGCCTCCTGTTGACAGCTGTGAACTGCTCAGGTCAAGGAGTCATGTTCAATCCTAGTTGCGGGTGGGCATAGCCCACCAACCCATGCGGGAATTGAACCGGCAACCTTGTTGCTAAGAGCAAAAGCTCTAACCACTGACCCATCCAGCTGCCCGTTCACAGCCCAGCGCCACTGGGCAGCAACTCAGCTCAGGTGCAGTTCACTGGCCCATGTGGGAATCCAACAAGAGACCCTATTGCTCAGAGGTCACGCTCTTAACCAACTGAGCCACTTGGCCCAGCCCACTTATTTTTATTTTTAAAGCTGGCTTATTATGAGAACATATTGTCGTTATAATTTACTAGTCAGCCAATCATTGGCTAAAAGATTCCTTTTTTTAAAAAAGATTTTTATTGGGGAATTTGGGGAGGAGAACAGCATTGGGGAACTGGGGAAGGGGAACAGACAAGTTGCTGTCCTTTTGTTCTTCAGTATAGTTGTGGAGGACATTGCTTCACTGGCCCATGTTGGTATTATTGCACTCTTCCTGGGTAAGGCAGATCGGTCGCCTCTGGATGGCTGCTCACGGTGGCTATTGGCTGCTCACTCCAGCTGCCGGCTGCTCACTCTGGCTGCCAGCCACTCACTGTTCCTTATGGCAGCCCACTGCAGCAGGGGCTGCAGCCTACACCATTGCTGAGACTCTCGCAGCCCAGCTCCAGGTGGAGCTGCTGTTCACATCTTAGCTGTAGAAGGCAGTGTCACTGGCCCTCATATATGGGATCTGAACCCGGGCTGCTGGCATCCTAAGCCAGCTCTTAACCAATGCACCACTCAGCCAGCCCCAAAAGATTTCTTAAATGCTTTACCTGTATCTGTTCCTCCTGTTGCCAAGGGGATCTATGTGAGAAGTCATGCCTTTAAGCTTCCAGTAAGTTATAAGCCGGTTTTAGCTTTCACTTCCTGCTTGAGCAGGGTTTTAAAAGCTCACTAAACCTGAGTCACTTAGGATTTACCATTTTCTGCATCTTTTCTGGGCATGTGCACAGCCTCACTCATGCTCACAGATTTGTAGATCCCCTGGAACTTGCTAGAGCTTATCAAAATTCCTTATTGTTGTCTAGTTTTTCTGGTTTTCCTTTCAAATTCCCAGTCATTTATTTTCCCAAAGTGAAGTCACAGCCATAAGCATCTTACTAGCTGGTTGCTATTGTTTTGGTAATGCCTTGGGGGTAAGAACCTTTTTTTCTGAATAAAATCAAATAGCCACATCCTGAAAAGAGATTTTCTAGGAAGCTGCAAGTTTAGAAAAAAAGTATTGACTGTTTTGGGGATTTGTTTTGTTTTTGTTTTGTTTTTTAGTGGCACTCCCAAAGTGGTGATACCTCTCTGTTGATTGCAAGGCTGATAGTTTTTGGCTGCCAAGCTCTGGAGCTGAGAAGGAGGAGGGATGGGGGTAATCTCAATTTAAAATGTCACAGATCCTCTTCTCTTACCAAGGATCAATAATTTATCTTGGATAGAAAATTTTCCATTTGTTCTGTGGCTTTGGTTAATCTGCAGAGTTCTGAAATAATTGATTCTAGTTGGCTTGCTTATCATTTATTGTTTTGGTCGGAGTTAACCAGGGTCCTCATTCTATCATTCTGGAAGGTGATCTCCCAAGTGTTTTACTTTTGCTTTGTCCATTAGAAATTTGTCATGATCATTTTGCTGCTCCTAAAGTCATACTTGCCTGTCTTCAGAACCTCAAAGGCCAAGTTGTTGCCACAGTTTAATGGTAGTTTTTGTTGTACATGTGTGGCAGTTGCATGTCTTGTTTCTTCCTATAGGACATCAATTCAGCAAACCCACTCTGATCACTGAGATGGAGCAGGAGGAAGCAGAGACAATAGAGAGAATTCACCAAAATACCTGTTCAGGTGACTACCAAGCATCTATGAATGTTTTACCTACTGGATCTGGGTGGGGTGAGGAGGAGGTACATTATGAAATGTCAATCAGGAAACTTTAAAAAACACCCTTTCAATTTGAGGAGAAAACAGAGACCATTTGGTCTGAACTTAATCACGTAGTTTTACTTTTCCCAATCTTTTGCTTTTTACCTATCGTTACCATACTGAAGGTCTGGCTGCTAGCTGCATGTAAGCCAAAACTCAGATGAGTTTGGTAGGAAGAAAAACAGATTTATTAAAAATGTCAGCATTCTGGGAGGATGGCAGACTCCTGTCCAAAGGCCATCTCCCCTCTCTCAGCCAGCCAAAAAGTTTTATAAGCAGGTAAGAAGAGGCAGAACAAAGGAAAGGTGTGCATGTGGGGTGGTCTTGGCCTGGAATAAACAGTCATTGAATAGGCGCTTCTCAGAGGCTGATTTGTTTCAGGGATAAGAATGGATCTTATGCAGATGTAAAAAAGTCTTTCTGTCCTGGAGGTTTCCTTGAGGAAACTGGGCCATTGAGCCTGGTATGCATCCGGTCTGGAGTAAACAGAAGCATTGAAACTGGTATGTGGAGTAAATGTATAGTAAACAGAACAACTAAGATTTGGCAGGTGAGGAGGGAGGCAAAGAAACGAAAACAACTTTCAAAAAGTCCCAAGATAGGGACCGGCCGAGTGGCGCATTGGTTAAGCGCTTGTTTTGGGATGCCAGCGGCCCCGGTTCGGATCCCTCATGAGGGCCAGTGACACTGCCCTCCACAGCTAACAACAGCTCCACCTGGAGCTGGGCTGTGCGAGCCCCGGTGATGGTGTGGGCTGCAGCCCCTGCTGCAGTGGGCTGCCATAGGCTAC
This sequence comes from Aselliscus stoliczkanus, assembly GCA_033961575.1. NCBI lineage: Eukaryota > Metazoa > Chordata > Mammalia > Chiroptera > Hipposideridae > Aselliscus > Aselliscus stoliczkanus. Next base: position 7,545,323 of record CM066735.1, on the reverse strand, counting down.
AGTGAGTGGCCCGCAGCCAGCGTGAGCGGCTGGCAGCCAAGCGTGAGCTGCCAATAGCCGCGGTGAGCGACATCCAGAGGCCAGCGACCGATCTGCCTCATCCGGGAAGAGCGCAATGACGATACCAACAGTGAAGCAACATCCTCCGCAACTAAACTGAAGAACAAAAAAAGACAGCAACTTGTCTGTTCCCCTTCCCCGATTCCCCGACGCTGTTCCCCTCCGCCAATTCCCCAATAAAATCTTTAAAAAAAAAAAAAAAAGCTAAAACTTTAAAAAAAAAAAAGGGTCCCAAGATAAATTACACTAGAAGTTTAAAACTCAAAATAGAAGATACAGTATCACCCTTACATTATTCCATACTCTCTGTACTCTGTGCTCTGATGTCTTGCTCTTTAATATTAGCATTTGAAATAACTGTTTAATTCTTCCCATCTTGCATATAATAATATCTTTTGCCTGTTAACATATTTTTCAATCATGATAGAACCATTCCTTAGTAAACTACATAAAATACTAACCAGGTAAGTATCATTCTTTTGATCATGAATGCAATTTTCTTTCATGTTGTCTTCCTAAGTTTGGGTCAGCATTTGAAGAGAAATCCACATGGGCCTCACTTTTTTGTCATTATCATCCCACTATTTGAGTATGGTTCCCCTTTATTAAAGACTGGGTTTGAACTTTACCTGTTTTTGTCAACATGTCACCAAGTCTTTTCCAAAATTTACTTTTCCCCAATTTGTTCAGATGGGATGATTCTCCTGAAAACCAAACAAGTACAACATAAACAAGATTTTTTGGAGAAAGAAACACTCTGTGGCAAGAAGAAGGTAAGATTTATGTGCAATAATTTCTTATCCTACACATTAGAAACCTAGAATGCAAGATGATAGAAAAGGAGCACATGAAGTAGAGGGTAATTTGAGACAATTAAAAATCATACTTGTTTCACCAAAAGAAAGCAGATTTTCTAAATATCATTATTTTGAAGGAAATTCACAACCTAACTCCAAAAATGGTTATAGAGAATCACCAAAATAAATATCTTCATAATGGAGGTTAGATATTAAATGTTTAAAATATAATTCACTCTAAAGTAGTTATATGTTAAAACTCTGTTGATGGGACCCCAATGGAGCCATCTGGCATAGCATTCAGTTTAATCAAAGATGATAAACAGGGCCGGCCAAGTGGCTCAGTTGGCTAAGAGTTGGCTTAGAGCGCGTGCTCTGAGCAACAGGGCCACCGGTTTGATTCCCACATGTGCCAGTGAACACTGCACCCTCGCTGAGCTGTCTCTGAGCTGCCAACAGGTGGCAGGATGGCTCAGCTGGTGTAACAACAAGATTGCCTGTTCAATGGTGAGCTATGCCCACCCACAACTAAAGATTGAACTTGGCACCTTGAGTTGAGCTGGTGCCCGGATGGCTCAGTGGATAGGGCATGCGACTCCTGCATGGGATAGTGGCTACACCCACCCGCAACTAAGATTGAACACAGCACCTTGAGCTTAGAGGCCACAAGATGCCCACGGGCAGCCAGATGGCGACTGAAGCCCTCCACAATGAAGATTGAAGAACAACATGGCTGGTCCCCTCCCCCAATTCCCCAACACTGTTCCCATCCCTCAATTTCCTAATAAAATCTTTAAAAAAAAAGATGATAAATACAAGCAGTCAGAAACTGTTTTCACTAAGGAAATAGTAAATAAATTCTAATACCAATAAAGTGCTTGTTAGAAATGTCAGAATTTGTGTCAGGAGAGAGGTTCTCAATCAATATGATGAATATGACAAATCTTGTGATTATAACTCACATTTTAATCAATAGGCACAAACTCATGAAGACAAACTCATTGAATGGAATGAGATTGTTAAAACCTTGAGCAAGAAAGCTAGCATTCCTCAGAATAAGAGAATTCGTCCTGATGGGGGGAGAGAAACCCCATCAATGCCTTGACTCTAGAAAAGCCCTCAGAGATTGTTCATGTCTTATGCCACATGAGAGAATTCTTTCTGGGGAAATGTCCCAGGAATGTAAAAATTATGAAAATGCCTTTACCAGGAGCTTTTACTTAAGTATGAACAAGAGACAACATACAAGAGACAAATCCTATGAATGCAGTGACTGTGAGAAAGTTTTAAGTTCAATCTTATACCTTAAGAAGCATGAAAAAACTCACATTAGAAAGAAATATTTTGAATGTAGTCAGTGTGGTAAATTATTACAAAGCCACTCAGCCATTAAGTTCCACATGAGAACCCACAATGGAGAAAAACCTTTTAAGTGTATCAATGTGGGAAAGCATAGAGCTCAAATTCTTACCTTACACAACACAAGAGAATTCATACTGGAGAAAAGCCCTATGAATGCTGTGACTGCGGGAAATCTTTCAGAGATAGCTCACTTCTCAGACAACATAAAGGAGTTCACTTAAGAGAAAAACCTTACGGATGTAATCAATGCAGCAAAACCTTTTCTAGGAGATGTAGGCTTACCATGCATGAGATAACACATACTACAGAGAAACCCTATGCATGCAATGGTTGTTGGAAAACCTTTAGTATTTTTGCATACCTTAAAAGACATGAGAGAATCTACACTAGAGAGAAATCCTTTGAATATAGCCACTGTGGAAACGTAGTAAGTAGTCAGTCATCCCTTAAGACACACCTGCAGACACATACTGGAGAGAAACCTTACAAGTGTGATCAGTTGTCACGTCCTGCGTGGCAAGGGCAAATGGGACACGAGAGGGGCGACGCAGATTAAGGAAAAACAAGAGACAGAAGTAAGATAAGAGCGAGACCAAGAGACTCAGCCAAAGAAGACTGAGCCCAAGGGACTCAGCCAAAGAAGACTGAGCCCTGAATCGGATCTGCGCATAGCTTTTATTGTAAATTTTTAAGGAAGTAAACTGCAGTAAATCATTAACCGCGTATTCGTATGTGCCTTAGGCTCCTTTTCCATTAATCCGGATAGTCATCTTTGTTTTGTGTCCCAAGGAACTGACCGTCCTCACCACATACCTCCATAAGTGGATAGTAAGCACCCTCCAGGTGCAGCAAGGAAACAATAGGAGCAGATAAACAAGTTATGCTTCACCAAGCCCACTAAAGCCAGCTTACAAGCCCTTCAATGTTGGGGACAATGACCCTCAACAATCAGTGTGGAAGAACTTTTAGACTCAGCTCTAATCTTGTCGTACACAAGAAAATTCATACTGGAGAGAAACCCTGCAAGTGCAATGACTGTGGGAAATCCTTTAGGGATCGCTCATGCCTTAAAGAACATGTGAGAATTCACACTGGAGAAAAGCCCTTTATATGTAATGAATGTGGAAAAACCTTCAGAGTAAAATCTTTCCTCATTTTGCACAAAAACGTTCACGCAAGAATGAAACAATATGAATGTAAGGAATGTGGGAAAGCTTTCAGTGGTTTCTTATCTCATAGGAGGCATATGAAAAACCATACCAGGTAAATGAAACCCTTTAAGTGTAGTGAGTGTGGGAAAGCCTGTAGGAGGCATTTCTCTCTTACAATACACATAAGAACTCACACAGGAAAGAAATCTGATGAGTGTAATCAATGTGGGAAAACCTTCAGTGTGAGGTGTAATCTTACTGTGCACACAAGAGAGTACATACAGGAGAAAAAACCCATAAATGCAATGTTTGTGGGCATGCTTTCAGTAAACTCATATACCTCCGGTGTCATAAGAGAACTCATGATGGATAAAACTCTTAATGACATCCATGTAGAGTAGCATTCAGTGAACTCTCAATCTTCAAGACATACAAACAAATGCTAACTGGATGTAAAGAATATGGGAAAGCCTCTGAGTAACACATATGAGGGAACAACCTTAGTTATGCAATGGCCATAAGAAATCCTTTGTTCATTCATTATCCCTTAGAAGATATGTGACAACTCAACACTGAAGAGAAAAACTTAATATCTTTAAGACTTGTAAATCATTATTCACAAAAAATGAACACTTACTGTATGAAGCCACTATGTTTTTTTGTTTTTGTTTTTTTTTGTGTGTGTGTGTGTGTGTTGGTGGTGGGAGGAAGGTTATTTTACTCCCAACTGATGGCAATCACTAACTAATATAACCTATGGCAGTCCAGTTTTTAAAAATATATTGGGGGTGCCAAAATATGTATACAAGTGAACACTTTGGTTAACAATGCTCAAGAAGTAGTTCGCCATAATCAGAAGTATCTGGATGCTGAGGGTAACCACTTTGAGCACCTCTTGTAATCGCAGAAGTCAAATGTGACTTGTATTCATCTTCTGTTATCAGTATATATTGAGTATTACAATTTTAATAGTTGTTTCCCTTTTTTTCTTAAAATGTGTATACATTTTTTGGTACCCTCTGTATGTATATGGTAAAAACACTGAGTAATCATTTTGTATAGGGATGTGTTTTTATTAAGAATTTTATTAAAATATGGCTAACACACAACTTTATATTAGTTTTAGGTGTACATCATAGTTATTCAACAGTACCCACCTGACACTATGCAGAGTTATTACCACATTATTGATTATATTCCCTGTGCTAAGAAAGTGATCACCATAAGTCCAGCAACCATCTGACACTGTACCATACTGTCACAATATCATTTACTGTATTTCCTGTGCTGCATGTTTCTTCCACAAGACTTATTTGTTTTTATTTTCTGTCAGTATATGGGCTCACTACTGATTTTTTTTTTTTTAAGATTTTTTTGGAGAATTGAGGGACGGGAACAGCATTGGGGAAGCGGAACAGACAAGTTGCTGTCCTTTTGTTATTCAGTCTAGCTGTGGGGGACATTGTTTCACTGGCGCATGTTGGTATCATCATTGTGCTCTTCTCTGGTGAGGCAAATTGGTCTCCAGCCTCTGGAATGCACTCACAGTGGCTCTTGGCAGCTCGCGCTGGCTGCTAGCCACTCACGCTGGCTGCCAGCCACTCACTGTAGCTTATGGCAGCCCACTGCAGCAGGGGCTGCAGCTATGCCAACCCGGGGACTCACAGCAGCCCAGCTCCAGGTGGAGCTGTTGTTCACCATCTTAGCTGTAAAGAGCAGTGTCACTGGCCCTCATATGTGGAATCCGAACTGGGGCTGCTGGCATCCCAAGCCAGCTCTTAACCAACGCGCCACTTGGCCGGCCTGAGACTTATTTGTTTTAAGGGGTATGTTTAATAGATCTTTACCTATAAATAAAGCTTTTAAATTATGTTTACAAATAATCCATATACTTACAAATTTCACGTCTCTTGACCTATCATTTCTTGACAAAAGGTCCACAATGAATCTTCCCACAAAAATTGTGGATGGTTAAATTTTTGGGATTCTGAACTTAAAACATATCTTGTTGTTTATATTTAGCATGTACAAAAATGTCTAACAATTAAGTTTGTGAACTCATCCTAGAAAAAATGCTACATATCTCGTTGCTGAATATCACTATGGTCACCTTTGAAGTACTCCCCTTGGGAAGCTATGCACCGATGCCAGGGCCTAGTCCATCTTTCAAATCAATTTTGGACTCTTTCTGGAATGGCCATTAGAGCTGTCATCCTGATGTCCTTGGTGTCCTGAATGTCATCAAAATGTCTTCCTTTCAATATTTCCTTTATCTTTGGATAAAGAAGTCATTGAGGGCCAGATCAGGTGAGTAGGGAGGGTGATCCAATACAGTTAATTCTTTATTAGCTAATAACTCCATCATAGGCAGTGCCAGGTGAGCTGGTGCACTGTCATGATGCAAGAACCACGGATTTCCGAAAAGTTCAGGTTGTTTTCATCTAACTTTTTCATGCAGCCTTTTCAGCACTACCAAATAGTAAACTTAATTAACTGTTTGTCCAGTTGGTACAAATTCATAATAATCCCTCTGATATCAAAAAATGTTAGCAACATCATTGCAACAAGTTCACAAACTTAATTGTCTGACCTTGTAACTCCACGAATTTTTACAAGATAGAACACAACTGTAATAATTACAGCACGACACTGGTCAGAAAATAAAATATCAGCACCTAAGAATCATCATTTAATGCCCCTTGTCAATCACTAATGACCCTGATCCCTGCTACCAGAATGCAAGTTCTCTATGAACCATGCATTTTTTTTTTAAAAAGGGCAATGTCACTGGTCCTCATATGTGGGATCCGAACCGGGGCCACTGGCGTCCCAAGCCAGCTCTTAACCACCGAGCCACTCGGCTGGCCCTAACCATGCATTTTTAACAGCTTATTGAGGTATAATTTTCATACCATAAAGTCACACTTTTGAAGTGTAAAATTAAATGGGTTTTAGATATTTTTGTTCCTGTCTTTTGATCAACACATTTATGAGATCCATCGATGTTGTTCCATTTAGTGGGAGTTTATTGTCATTGCTGCAGTTTTCCCTTGTGTGAATATGCATATTTTATTCATTCAACTGTTTTGGACAAATAATTCTGCTATGAACATTCTTTTTTTTTTTTTTTGCACTAAAAATAAAAATCAACAGAACTTTTTTATGTGTCTGTGTCAGTAGAGAAAGGGGCTGGGGAGAAAAAGTTGCTTGTAATCAATATCTTATCATTCAAACATTGTTACAATTGAAGACACATGCAAGCATAATGTTTTTCATTAGTAAATGAAAGGCACATATTATAATAGCTGCAGGCAGAGAACACTTCCTGTTGGAGTATTTATGCTCTTCCTATTGGCTTTACAAAGGAGGTGGGATTTAATCTGGGTAAAGAAGGATAGATAAGATCTTTGAATATGTAGAATAGAATGGAGAAAGTGAATCTGGTGGCAAAGATGATGAGAAGGCAAAAATGCACATTTCACTGGGTATCAAAAGGTTTGGCTGCAGTAGAAGGTCACAGCTGGGAACATATCCATTTGGAAAGGTAACCTGGAACCTCATCATGGAGAGTCTTGAATGTCAGATGAAGGATGATTTTGGACTTTGTCTTGTGCACAGAGGAGAATCGTTAGTGGCTTTTCAATATGAAAGTCAAAACTGAGTTGAAGAATATTAATCTAGTGGTGATACATTTTTTAAAAGGGGGAACATGAGTCTAATGCAATAATTCACCGGTATGGATACAAAGGGAATGAGGTAGGACGAGGCTATGAGATTGCATAAAATCAAGAAACACTGGGAATGAGAAACCAAAAGGAGGATAGTAAGTGTTAGCTATTTTTACTAAGATTTAGGGGGAAATGTTTAACATTATTTCATTTTGAACAGCAAACAGTACAAGTTTTAAAAAGTTCCTTGAATGGGGTTTGTTTTCCTTGGTCATGTGATTCCCTTTAGTAAGTCAAAATGGGTGGGTGATTTTGAATTACCTACATTTAAACCCTGATTTTCTGCTTAAAGAAACTAACACTAGTCAGTTATAAAAACTTCATTCTTGGTGAGTGAAATAAAAATGAAAACCAATGTCTCACGTTCTTATAGAAAGGAAGAGGCAACAATGATCAAATACCCAGACTAAGGGGATATCTATATGAGTGGAGAAATATCTGTATAACTTGCTTATCTCCATAGATTGTCTGGCACAGTGCTGCCCATTAGAACTTCCTGCAATGATGGAAATGTATGAACATTCTTGTACATGTGTTTTGGTTCACAATTGTATGTATTTATGTTGGGTATATATTTAGAAGTGTAATTTATGGGTCACGGGGAATACAAATAGTCACATTCAGTACTAAATTTTCCAAAATAGTTTGGAAACCAATATACATTTCTGCTTTCTTGCCAATATTTTACATTATCTTTTTCATTTTGGCCATTTTTATGAATATGTAGTGGTACCGTACATTGATTTAAACTTGATTTTGATTTTGTAAAACTTTTTATTGAGCTAGTTTTACATTTACAGTAAAGTTAAAATAATAATATGGAGAGTTCCTGTATATTCCTCAGCTTCCCAGTGCTAATGCACTCAATTTGTCAATTGCTTTCTTTATGGTTAGTGATTTTATTGTGATACTTTTTTTTTTTGAGGGCAGTGTCACTAGCCCTCATATGTGGGACCCGAACCGGGGCCGCTGGCTTCCCAAGCCAGCGCTTAACCACTGCGCCACTTGTTCGGCCCTGTGATCCTTTTTTAAGAGTGCTGGTTTTGGGGCTAGCTGAGTGGCTCGTTGGTTAAGAGTTGGCTTGGGAGCACGAGCTCTGAGCAGCAGGGCCACTGGTTCAGATCCCACATGGGCCAGTGACTCTGTGCCCTCTACAGCTAAGATGGAGAACAACAACTCCACCTGGAGCTGGGCTGCCATGAGTCACCGGCAACGGCGTAGGCTGTAGTGGGGATGGCCGGCAGCTGGCGTGCAATTTTGTGAGCTGCGGAGAGCCACCATGAGCAGCCGTCCAATAGGCGGCAAGTGACTGCCTCACCTGGGAAGAACCCAATGATAATACCAACATGGGCCATTGAAGCGACGTCCTCCACAACTAGACGGAAGAACAAAAGAACAGCAACTTGTCTGTTCCCCTTCCCCAACTCCCCAACGCTGTTCCCTCCCACAGTTCCCCAATAAAATCTTAAAAAAAAAAAAAGTGCTGGTTTTGGTGTCTATGTTTCAGGCATCCTCTAAAAGCCTGCCCAAGTAAGAAGTAAATTGGTTTTTTTGCTACCCCTTTCCTATAATAGTACTAACTTCATTTGTGGCAGAATTTAAGGAAAGGGAAATTTTCTTAGAATGACTTTGTGGAGATGATCCCATGATATATTCTCTGCATCTTTGAGTCTCTGTTTCTGTGGGGACATACACCACTGTGGTTCTCTAGTCCTTTAGTGATAATCTCTGACTCAGAGAAAGCTGAGCAATTGGTCTAAGGGGAAGCCCACCAGTTCCCTTAAGGTCAGACCCAAGAATTCAAGGATGAGATTCTCTGGATGTAAGAGGAAACATGTAGGAAGAGAAATGATATATCAGTCATCTAGTTCTCTTCTAGGAGCAGTGCTCCTTAAGGATTTGAACTGCCTTGGGGAAGAAACAACAACACACATTTGGTTAATGAGGAGCTTTGGGAGTTGAGACCCTAAAGGCCACAGGGACCCAAAATAGTCTACCTGTTACCACCTTACTCAGTAGCCCTAACAGTTCAGGAAACAGTGCACCTGAGTCTCCTGAGATGATCCTTCTTTCCCAGGAGTCCAGTTGCCTTACTTGGTCCATTTGACCTTCTTGGGGACAGATTTCCCATTTCCACACTTCAATATCCAGAGGAAAGTTGAATTACTCATTGATAGCTCCAAGGTAATCTGAAATGCCCTAGTAAATGCCGTGAGATATTGAACAGCTTTTTTTTTTTTAAACAAGTCTATCTGGAGGACATCCAAGAGGTAAGAGAAAGCTCAGTAGGATTAAGTTATAAGTGAAATTTGAAACTAATTTTTGACCCTCTTCTTGAAATATTTACTCTCCCCTTTTTTAACCAATTTGCAATCAGCTTTCATTATTTCTAGCTCCTACTCTGTCTTCTAAATTCCAGGGACTCTTTCCCCATCTGAGCATGAGTTATCCTCTTCAAAAATCAGACAGATATTCTACAATTCTCTGATTTCCCTCATTTTGGGGCATGCATGAGTGAGGCTAAGGTGGGGTGAGTTTGGCTTCTCAGTTTTCCCATATCTGGTTCCAGATTTCAGCTTTAAAGGAGAACTCAAGTCTCATCCCTTTCTCTTAACTTGGATTGGAGACAGATGCACTAGCCTACCTTTCTAGTCTTTCTTTGAGAATCCCCAAAACCAAAACATGAAATTTTTTAAAAAGATTTTATTGGGGAATTTGGGGAGGGGAACAGCGTTGGGGAACTGGGGAAGGGGAACAGACAAGTTGCTGTCCTTTGGTTGTTCAGTCTAGATGTGGAGGACATTGCTTCACTGGCCCATGTTGGTATCATCATTGCGCTCTTCTCACATGAGGCAGATCGGTCACCGGCCTCTGGATAGCTGCTCATAGTGGCTCTTGGCAGCTCACACTGGCTGCTGGCTGCCTGCCACTCACTGTAGCCTACGGCAGCCCACTGCAGCAGGGGTTGCAGCTATGCTGTCCTGGGGTCTCACAGCAGCCCAGCTCCAGGTGGAGCTGTTGTTCACCATCTTAGCTGTAGAGGGCAGTGTCATTGGCCCTCATATGGTGTCCCGAGCCAGCTCTTAACCAACGCGCCACTTGGCCTGCCCAAAACATGAAATATTTTAAGCCATCAGAATAGCACAAGTAAGCAGGGAAATAAAAAGTCATGTGACCACGTTCCAGAATTAATGGTGACATTTTGCCATATTGGTTTCAGACACCTTTTAAAAATAATAAAGTATTACACATACACATAAAGTCTTTATCTTATTACCTTTTAACTGAGTCTCAGACATCAAAAATCTACAATGAAAGGCTTTTCTTTGCCTTCATACAGGGATAACTTTTTTTTCTATTCTGGACTGGGAAGCTCTTTAACATATAGTTGGCCTCAGGGATAGCTATATCAAAAAGTCCTCTTTATTATTATTTATTCCTCTCCTTCCCTCTCAGAGGTTACCAGTTTGAGGAATTTGGTGGGTATTTGCCATGCTTACTTTAACACTATTATATGCAAATGTATCTTAAATACTTCTCTACTATAGGAAAAAAATAACAAAGTTAAAGGTCCATTGATGTGAGGATATAGGTTAAAATTAATGAACCACACCTACTTGTATCAATCTTGATAAACATTAAGAAATACTATGTTAGGCTCGCCGTGTGGTGCATTGGTTAAGAGCTGGCTTGGGACGCCTGCGGCCCCAGTTCAGATCCCACATATGAGGGCCAGTGACACTGCCCTCTACAGCTAACAACAGCTCCACCTGGAGCTGGTCTGTGCGAGCCTCGGCGATGGTGTAGGCTGCAGCCCCTGCTGCAGTGGGCTGCCATAGGCTACAATGAGTGGCGGCCGGCAGCCAGCATAAGCTGCCAATAGCTGCAATGAGCGGCTGTCCAGAGGCCGGTGACCTATCTGCCTCATCCGGGAAGAGCACAATGACGATAACAACATGGGCCAGTGAAGCAACATCCTCCGTAACTAGACTGAAGAACAAAAGGACAGCAACTTGTCTTTTCCCCTTCCCCCGTTCCCCAATGCTGTTCCCCTCCCCCAATTCCCCAATAAAATCTTTAAAAAAAAGAAAAGAAATAACTATGTTAAGCTGAAAACAAAGTTGCTGAATTAAATATAGAATATGATACCATGTATAACAAATATGTACATGTAATGTCACATAAATAGAATCTTTATAGATTCATTGTTACTCATGGGAAACACTTCAGGGGAATGATAGACATGAAGTTCAGTGTCATAGTTATCCTTGGGAAAGAAAGGTCAATATTGAGATGGTGCAGGAATATTCTGGAGCTTCAAGATCTACATGTTTTATTTTTTAAAAAACTGAAACGAATGCATATATTTGAATTTGTATTTGATCATGCTGGCTGGTGGGTTTAAGGCCTTCATTGTCATTATACTTTTTTAGATGCTTGAAATATAACAAACATTATCAAATATATGATGACGGAAGGAGAACTGACTCTGGATGGTGGACACACAATGTGATATATAGATGATGTATCCATATATCAGAATTGTACACCTGAAACACATGTAACTTTATTAACCATTGTCACCCCAATAAGCTTTAATTAAAAAAATAAATATAACAAACATTATAAAAATAAACAATTTTAAGGGGTATTTATAGTTACATACATTTCAACATGTGATAGTTATCATTGTACAAATTGCTTTTCTCCTTTAATTTTTTAGTTTAATTTTTATATCTGTAACTTACAATATGTAAATATTTTGATTTTGAATGTTTAAAAAATTAATATGCTGAACATTTAAAACATCAAGTATGATGAAATAATATGAAATAACATTCCATAACATGGCTATACCATAACTTGTGTGCCTATTCTCATACTCAAGTTTATTTAGGTTATTTCTTCCCCCTACTTCATTATATTAAGAGGGTGCCCAGTGGGAATTGAGCACATCCCTCCATTCCCAGCCCTGAGACATTATTCTTGGGGCATCCTCCCTTTGTCCTCATTCCTCTTTCACCCTGCCTCACCCTCAAGCTCTCTGCTAGGCATTGGGATTTGTCCACAGCTAAAATAAAAAACAATAGAAAAAGTAATTGCAGGGCTCCATATGCTGACCACTATTTGGTGCTTTTCTTTTATTCATTTCTCATCTCTGCACCCCTGTACATTTTGTTATAGTAGTTTCCATTATAGAAATGAGAAAATTGAATCTGCTCAGAACCTTCCCATGTTACAGATCCATGTCACAATTGGCGGATTCATGATTGAACCAAAGTGTCAATTTCAAATTCTATCCCTAGATGGTTGGTGTTCTTGTGATCACTTGTCTTTCTCCAGGAAAAGTAAACTCTACTCAGGGCCTTTATTTGTGAGGAAAAGGGTTTGGATTCATTGGGCTCACCACACCATTCAGCTTTACATGATTCTATGATGTATTGGCTGAGATCATTACAGAAATTCTTTTAAGTCATTAGTTCATAAGAATAGTAGACAGATGCTTTGACATTAGCTGCCAGCACATGCTAACCTTTTATTGCTTCTTTTGGGGTGTTAGAAAACAAAATTCAACAGTAAATTTGAAGATCTAATTGCCTTTATTAAGTGATTCATGAATCAGGCAGCATCCCAGTTAGCAACTAGAAGGGTGCTCTGAGGGGTTGTACAAAAGGGAAGGTTTTATAGGAAAAAGGGTGGGGCAAAGGTGCTATTGACAGAAAAAAATAAGGGATTATTTTTAGACCAGGACATCTTATTTTGGGATGAAGGGAATAGCAAGGGTGTTTTATCATGCAGGTTGCCTCCTCTTTCTATGAAGGATGGTGGGATGGAGAGGCCTATGTGATACATTACATTGGTATTGACCAGAAAATTCCCAACAGCTTGATTAAAATTGTGTGTCTGGGAAAGGTTGAAACAATTAGGTATTAAATCTAGGTTGAGTATCATGGGATTAGCAAAATGATACCATTTTTGTCCTCACATGTTTGCTCTTTAACACAGGACCCTGGAATCAATTTCTCAAGAATCTGGATAAACGGATCAGAGAGCTTTGAGTTGGTCCTGGGTTGGTCCAGATGGGGACTCCTCCCCTGTATCAGGAATAATGGGGGAATGGGCTGATCTATGGCTTACTCTTAACATTTTATTTCTTTAAAAAATTGAGATCTAATCAATATATAACATTGTATTAGTTTTAGGTGTACAACATAATGATTAGATATGTGTATATTTTGTGAAACGATTACCAGTATAAGTGGCTAACATCTATCGCCACATATAATTACATTTTTTTCCTTGTGATGAGAACTTTTAGGATAACATTTTCTTTTATATATTATCTATGATACAAATGAAAGACATGGAATAAGACAAAAATAGAGGGAGAGACCTCTGCTACTGGATAAAGCAATAATTTTTATTTTACAAATTGCAATATGAAAGGGAAAATGATGGGAGAGAAAGACCAATGATGATATATCTATGAAGGAAATAAAGGGCAAATAGATCTATTTAGACTGTTAAAATATGCACAGAGATAAAATGTAACGACTCCATTGACATTTGAATATTTTTACAATTATTTCCCTTCCTTTCTTTTCTTTCTTCCTCTTTTTCTTCTGTCTTTCTCTTCACTCTGTCTTTCCCTCCTTTCCTTTCTTCCTTCCTTTCCCTTCCATTTATGTGTTCAAAGATCATGTGTGTTTATTTTAGAAATTACCAGTAAAGAATTTCCAAAAATCAAGTGTCATGTTTTCTCTCTCAAACAAAAAGATAGGTACAAAGTACTTAAGTTTTACTATTTGCATATACTATGTCAAACCCAATTTATTATTGTAAGTTGCACCATTACCCTGAAAATATAATTATTCAGGCATATTTGCTGCTATTTCCCTTCAGTCGATTCACCAGTCTCGCTTCACCAGTCTTTCAGGGACCTAACTGTTAAGTGGCCTGGATATCTGAGTTAGCTAATTAAGAGATATTTTCTTTCTAGGACTCTGAGGGTGACACATTTATTTTATTTTATTCACTTAGGATTCCTTATATATCATTTTCTCTTCCACTATTCTGTTATGGAAAAAGAAATGTTTCATCCTAGCTTTACCAGGGACATTTTAGCCTTTAAATAATGAAGAGCAAAGAGAAATACATATATTTTCCTAGTACACTTCTCTTTGTCTCTCTCCTTAAAGGAAAGTATCAAAGAATTTGTAGATACATTATATTCACCACATTCATGACTACAAAGTCTACATGTTCCAAATGATAACAACTTCAAGACTGTGGAGCTTCTATCAGCTTGGGTCCCTGAGTGACTGTGGAGAAGAACCCCTGTGCCCAGGGGTTCTGTAATCTGTTAAAACCGATTACATATGCACGTACATCTGACCCATGACAGATCAATACAAGCCTTTGTTTGATCAGGCAGCATTTTCTAATCTTGACCTCAACTCTTGCAGATGTGCCCTGTTTTGTTGGCTTCAGTCAATACACACTAACTATGTGAGATCATGGGAGAATGGGAGACTGAAGACCAAGGAATAAGTTTAGGATTTTATTTGCTAGGATGTCATTCAAGTTTTTGGAAGGAAAATGATGGAACCAGAGTGATTTTATAGGAGGCTGAATCATGGAGTTGTTTAAGGCAGTACCATGTCACGGTTAAGTATGCCAGCCCTGGAGTCTGACTTCCTGAAGTTAATTCCTGACTGTCTCCCATTAGCTGTATCTTTGTATACACCTATTAGTTGTATCCAAACATCCTCTTGCCTAGTTTCCTCAAATATAAATGTGTGAGTGGTACCTAATCTTTAGGTTTTATGAAAGAATTAAGTGAGCTAATGTTTAAAAATACTTATTTCCTGACTGCCCACTAAAAAGGGCTAAAAGCAACAACGACCAACCCAGTAGCTCTGAGAACCCCTCAGTGGCCAGATTGTGATCTGTAGGTGCCATCTATCACTTAAAAGGACCCAGGATCCTGAAGAAATGGCTGGTTTCAGGTCTGGGACTGGAAACACATAAGGTGGGCATAGAGCATCTTTCATGCCAAAATTAAGGGAAATATGCAACTGCTAGGTTCATTTCAGAAGGACTCAGGAGGCAAGTTGGAGGATTTTCGTTGGCCAATCATGGGACAATTTGAGAATCAATATGAATAATTGCAAGGAATTGAAATATATCAAATGCATGTAAAATCTAAGAGCGCATGATGATACAATGTTCATTTCTGAATAATACTTAAAAGCAATTTATTATCTTTAAAACTGATGAGTACAGGAATCCAGATGTATTCTGCCTTTCTCACAGGAACTCTATCTCAGGGTGATCACCTATTTGGTCAGGGAAAGCTCATCTTCATGGAAGTATTTCAGCCAATAAATACACAAAGAATTAAGATGTCAGCATTTTGTAACTCCCGATAAGTTAATGGATCCAGGCAATAATTGTTACAAGAAATAAGACAGTATGTGCTTCCTCATGAAAATACTTGAGGATATTTGCCAAATATTGAACCTAAATCTAATCAAGCTTCTAGATTAGAGGTAGGCAGACATTTTTCAGTGAAGAGCCAGATAGCAAATATTTTACGTTTTGTGGATTATATGGTCACAAGTACTCAACTCGGATGTTGTAGCCTGCAAGCCACCATGCATAAAGAAAAGACTGTTCCAGTAAACCTTGATTTACAAAAATAAGTGCCAGGCAGGATTCTGCCCATAGGTGGTCTTTTCCCAAACTGTATTTTAGAATATTATTTAGAAATTATAGCCTCAATAATTTTCTTCTAGAATTATTATTTGCTTGTAGGCATCTTAAGGGAGAGGACAATGTTTCATTCCAATTTTTTTTCTCATTAAGTACTTCTCAACAAAAAAATAGATGGAAAATAAAAACTTCGGACAGAGGCTGGTGTGTGTGTGGGGGAAGTTTTGTGGGACTATAAAGCAAGGAAAGGAGAAGAAAGGAGGGAGGGAAGAGGAGAAAGCAGGAGAAAAGATCTATAATTGATGTGGTCTCAAAATATAGACAAGTTTAAGGAAGTTTCTCTGAAATTTTGTTTTCTTGTCACCTCCATCTTTTCTATCAGGACCATCAATAACTTGAGATCAGGAAACCTCTCTGATACTACAGAATTCCTCCTCTTGGGACTGTCAGAGGACCCGAAGTGCAGCCCCTCCTCTTTGGGCTTTTCCTCTCCATGTACCTGACCACTGTGTTGGGAAACCTGCTCCTCATCCTGGCCATCAGCTCAGACCCCCACCTCCACACGCCCATGTACTTCTTCCTCTCCAACCTGTCCTTTGTGGACATCTGTTTCACCTCCACCACCATCCCAAATATACTAGTGAGCATCAAGACACAGAGAAAACACATCAGCTACTCAGGCTGCCTCACTCAAATCTGCTTTGTCCTGACTTTTGCTGGATTGGAAAATGGAATTCTGACTATGATGGCCTACGATCGATTTGTGGCCATCTGTCACCCACTGAGATACAATGTCATCATGACCCCCAGACTCTGTGGGCTACTGGTTTTGCTGTCCTTCCTTATAAGTGTCCTGGACGCCCTGCTCCACACTCTGATGGCACTGCAGCTGTCCTTCTGAACAGATCTGGAAATCCCCCACTTCTTCTGTGAATTAGCTCATATTCTCAAGCTCGCCTGTTCTGATATCTTCATCAATAACATCTTTGTGTATTTAGTGACCAGCTTGTTGGGTGTGGTTCCCCTCACTGGAATAATTTTCTCTTACACTCGAATTGTCTCCTCCATCCTGAAAATTCCATCAGCTGATGGAAAGTAGAAAGCATTTTCCATCTGTGGATCACACTTAATAGTTGTTTCCTTGTTCTATGGGTCAGGTTTTGGGGTGTACCTTACTTCTGCAGCTACTCACTCTTCCAGGTAAAGTACAATAGTATCGGTGATGTACACAGTGGTCACACCTATGCTGAACCCCTTTATCTACAGTCTGAGGAACAAGGACATGATGGGGTCTTTGAGTAAGCTCATCTTTAGAATATCTTTCCATTGATGCGTCAGCTGCCTTGGGCTTACACTACTGGAATATGACAGAGAGAAATCAGTAATTTTGAGATCCAGAAAGCCTAACCAACTTCTCTTCCTCTACCTCTTCCTCCTCCTCCTCCTTTTTCATTAGTTTCAGGTATACAAAACAACATAGTGATTAGCCATTTATACCCCTCACAAAGTGAGAACCCCACCAAGTCTACAAGTCTACTACCCCTCTGACATCGTACAAGCTATTACAATACCATTGACTATAATCCCTATGCTGTACTTTTGCATCCTGTGACTAATTATAGTTGATATTCAATATTATTATATATTCATATCAAGTGTACAGTGCAGTGGTTAGGCTTCTACACAATCTATAAAGTGATCTCCCTGATAAGTCCAGTACCCATCTGACACCCTAAATAGTCTTTACAACATTATTGATTATATTCCTCATACTGTATTTCACATCCCCGTGACTATTTTGTGACTACCAGCTTGTACTTCCTAATCTGTTCACCTTCTCCCCATCCCCCAATCCCCTCCAATATAAAAACCATAGTTTGTTCTCTGTATCTATGAGTCTATTTTTGTTTTGTTTGCTTGTTTATTCTGTTCTTTAGATTCTGCATATAAGTGAGGTCATATGGTTATTTGTCTTTCTCAGTCTGACTTATTTTACTTATTATAATATTCTCTAATCCATCCATGTTGTTGCAAATGGTAAGCTTTCATTCTATTTTATGGCAGAGTAATGAATGCTCCACTGTATAAATATACCACAGCTTCTTTTTTTTTTTTAAGAGGGCAGTGTCACCGGCCCTCATATGTGGTATCTGAAGCGGGGCCACTGGCATCCCAAGCCAGCTCTTAACCACCGCGCCTCCCGGCCGGCCCTACAACAGTTTCTTTATCCAACAGTCTATTGATGGGCATTTCTGTTGTTTCCATACCTTACAGCTTTGCACTAAACATTACAAAATTAGTGTTTTGGATTTCTTTGGATAAATACCTAGGAGTGGAATTTCTGGGTCATAAGGTAGGTATATGCGCATTTAAGCTCACAAATTTGGTTTCTTTTTATAGATAGAAACATATTACCCGTATAAATACATGTAATATTATGGTGACTGTATTCTAAAAATACAGACACTATGGGCTAATTTTATGTATGGCTAATCGAATGTTGATTCTGCTTTGCTTATGCATATTATATTTAGCAGTTTCTAATACATTCTGTGCACTCAAATGTAACAGATATTTTATTCTCTTTTTAAAATTTCACTAGCAAATTTTCTCAATGTAATATCAGTAGCTCCAATATACTTTTTACACATTATACACCATGGGTTGATATTATGTTTCTTGGTTATCAATATTGTTGCAGTAAATTACAAATCAGAGTAGCAGTCAGGCTGTGATACAATGTACCTTTCAACATGTAACTGTAGGATTTGGGCCTTGTTTAACAACAAATTTTATTTTAGCTGATTGTTGCAATACAATTATTAAGACAGAGAGAGATACAAAAGATTTATTGATCAGAAGTGAGAGGCCAGAGAAAAACCAAGACATAAACTGACAACTGACGGGCCGGCTGAGTGGCGTGGTGGTTGGGTGCTGGCTTGGGAAGCCAGTGGCGCTGGTTCAGGTCCCACATAGAGGGCCAGTAACACTGCCCTCAAAAAAACAAAACAAAACAAAATAAACTGACAGCTGACTTATTACAGAAATGATATTACTGTGAATGCATGAACTAACTAATAGGTGCAGGGACATAAAATTGATTTGGATTCCTATCTTACATCAAGGGTTGGCAATAAACTCTAGTGGGTTCATGCCTCAAATCGCCAAACTATACATCCTTTATCTTGAAGTAATTATGGGTGACAAAAAGAAGACCTATTGATAATAAACCATTAAAGAAAATATTGACAAATTCAATGTTGTTAAACTAGGTATTTATGTTCATCCAAAAATGTTACAAATGATGCACAAAACAGACCACACACCAGATGAAATTTTCAATGCATGTAACTGATGAGGATTACCATTCCAATTAAATAAATAATTGCTATCAACTAATAAGAAAAAAAGCAGCTCAATAGAAATGCCATAAACAAACATTTTACAAAATAGGAAAAAATAGGTGGCCATTGTACATGAGAAGACTTTCAATGTCATACAAGAAATGCATATTAATTAAATAATGTTTTATATCCATAAAGTTGTCAGAGTAAATGAAAATGTGTTGGATATGATGTGAATCTGAAGAAACTTTTAATGGGAATTAAAATTCATTCAACCACTTAGGAATACTCTTTGGAACTACTCAAAAGATTTTTTACTACCATATGCCCTAATAACTCCAATCTTAATAAAAAACTTTTTCTCATTTCTTCCAGGAAACATGTATGAAGTTATTCAAACAGAGATATATTCATGATAGCAGAAAAACAGCTGTTAAAATTACCATCCACATCAGAAAGAATAACTATGTTTGATATCACCATACACAGTGTAAAATTATATGGCATAGAAAGTGAATTAAGTAGTGATGTGCCCAACAAAAAGTTTAAATCCCAAAAGCATAATGGGTCAAAAAATAATAAAGACATAGAATTCAAACCTTAAGATTAAACTTCTATGTAGCTTTGCTAATAATTGTCAATAAACTTTAATTTAAAAAAGAAAACATCTAGCAAGTTCAAATCAAACAAATTTATTTTTAGAATGTAACTAATATTGGGATGTCGGAAAAAATCATGACGTATTTTTTCTGTTTTTCGTTGCAAAAATGCATCATGACTTTTCCGATAACCCAATAGATTGTATAGGGATACACAGAGTGGCGATAAAAAGATGCAGTTGAATTCTATGAAAATGTCAGTGCATAGAGCAAACATGATCAAATACTGGCAATTTCACAGTATTCAACCTAGGAAAGCATCAAAATAAATGATGCATATAGAATCAGAATAGTGATTAACACAGGGATGGGGAGGTGATGTGACTGGGAAACTCTTCAAGCATAGTCTATGCTTCCTTGTTAACTTGGTAATAGGTATATGTGCTTTCACATATTACTATTTAAGAACTATAGATACATTTTATACACCATGTTGTATATGATATTTTAAGAAGTAAAATTGAGGTAAAACCTTTCATACAAATACATTCTCCCATGTTCTTTGAATATTCAAGTCATGTTTCTCAGTCTTCAGAATGTATCAAAAACTCACGACGTGCTTATTTATAAAACTCAACCTCAGAAGTCTCCCTAAAGATTCAAAGTCAGATGTTCTCAGGTGAGATCTGGAAATCTGCAGTGTGAACACAGGCCTCAGTGATTCATCTCTGAAGATGTCCTGCGGATGTCACTAGAGGAAGCTCTGCCCTAGACGACATCCTGAGTGTCAGGCAGGGGGCTGTCTTCCCATTGCAGTGCTGACACAATACCTCCCCTTGTAGATGTGGGGCACTCCCTTGATTCTCCTGTGAGACCTCCACTAGACTCCTCCTGTCCTCCCACACACATCAAAAAGATGCTTCTGTCTGATGACCTCACATATTTGAAATTGTGGAAGAATGATAGCCCCTAACCCTTCCAGCTTCTCTTTTCCCTTGTTGCATTTTTTTCATTCAATGTCTCCTGCATAGAGAAACTGTTTCTCATAAACACACATTATCAAATTTGCATAACCACCCTAATTATGCAGCCAGTTCTTCAACACTTGACAGTCAATTGATTTTATACAACCATGGTTCTCTGCATGTGCACCATTAGAGATGAGTAATATAGCAAGCAGAGGTAACTAAAGAGATAAATAAAGATGCAGAAACATCCTTATCAATAACCAACCCAAAGGAATCAAAGCAAATAAAGTATCAGAAAAGGTTGATGACCATTATGCTGCCTACCCAATAATTAATGATTTGATTATATGACGCAGAACAGAAAAACTGCGGATAGATATTACAATGTATACAAATAGAAAATGATGAAGCAGGTGGTAAAAATGTGTGAGTGGAAAAGGATTATAATGTTTAAAAATATAGGCAAGATATGGGAAACTATTGTACCAGTCAAATGTTATGAATACCACTATATATCAGACATCGTGTTAAGTGCTTGTAGTAATACGAGTTGACTGCCCCATAAACATTGACCCTAGGGGATCAGTGTAAGGCTTTCATAGGAATCATCTTCCTCCATACTATTAATTAGGCTTAAAAGGGATGTATGATCCTATTTTCAGTGATGAGACTGAAGGGGATATCTTCTGTTTTGTTTTTGTTTGTTTTTTTGTTTTGAGGGCAGTGTCACTGGCCCTCATATGTGGGACCCGAACTGGGGCCGCTGGGTTCCCAAGCCAGCGCTTAACCACTGCGCCACTCGGCTGGCCCAAGGGGGGGGGATATCTTCTGGATGATGCCATGAAAAGGTCAGGTGTCAACTGACTCAGGAAAGGACAGTCAGTCAGTTTTCTCTCTCTGGGCATCATGTCTGAACATGAAACCTGCATGTACTTCCACCACTAGTTGTATGAAGAAGCCACCTCACAGAGCACTGAATGAATCTTGATTCCCTTCTTCTTGTATATTTCCTATACCTGAAGTACCTGTAATAGAAGGTAACTGTATTTCTTTTATGAGAATATTAGAGTGGGGTTTCTTTTTCTAATTAGAACTGAACTCTTGAGCTTGAAGTTTAAATATCTCACAATAGCTCACTGAAACGACTGTCATAATCTAATTATACCAATGTTAAGGTTATGAAACAGAATATGATGTATTCTGATATTGAGCCAGAGACACAGTGTAATAGAGACAACTCTCAGGAATTGCTGTGTAGGGGTAAGAAAGATCAGCTTCCTTGCCTCATGGTTAGGCCTCAATCTGAGATGAAATTCACATGGTCTTAACCATGGGATTATGTACTTATAAACCTGGGCGTCCTTTAATCCTTTCCTGGTCCTGTCTAACTTTTCCCACATGTATGTTAGAACATTCAACCCCAAAATTACTATAAAAGATCCCAACGCTCAGGCTCTAATGATTGTAACCCCAAAAATCTGAGTTTAGAGAATTGAAATCACTTGTCAAACATCACAGAGCAAGACAAAGAGCAAAATCAGATTTCAAGGCTAATTTGAAATGGATTTAGTCATCATGTCATTTATCATTTTAGAAGGCTGTGGTGAAAGAAGTGTTAGGTATTTTGAAACCATAGAACGTCTTTCACTTTTTTAAAAAAAAATTATTTATTTATTTATTTATTTATTTTTAATTAGTTTCAGGTGTACAACACCGTGCAATAGTTATACATTTTACCCCTCAAAGTGACAACCCCCCACCCCCAATTCGTCACCCCACTTTGCTCCCCCATATCATATATATCTATTACTCTTCCTCTGACTCTCTTCCACAGTATAATCCACTTTAGAAACCTGGCCCAAATGTGATGACACAATCATTGAAGAAAAGTTATCCTACTAATTATTTTCCTCAAGGCTCCCTTCATATCTCTGTTTCTCAGGCTGTAAATAAAGGGGTTCAACATTTGAGGAACCACAATGTACAACATTGAGGCCACTGCAGTCTTCCTGGAATAGTCAGTAACTGCAGAGCTGATGTACACCCCAAAACCTGTGCCATAGAATAAGAAGACAACTAAGAGATGCGACCCACAGGTGGAAAAAGCTTTATATTTTCTGCCAGCTGATGGAATTCTCCCAAGAGAAGAGACAATTTGAGTGTAAGAGAAAACAATCCCAGTGAGAGAAATACCACCGAATATACAAGCCATAAAATTAGCCAGGATGGTGTTTATGAGGTAATCAGAACAGGCAAGCTTGATGACCTGGGCAAGTTCACAGAAGAAGTGGGGGATTTCCAAGTCCCCACAGAAGGACAGCTGCAGCACCATAAGACTGTGGAGCAGGGCATTCACCGTGCTGATGAGCAGAGAGAGGAGAATCAACAGCCCACAGAGGCGGGGGTTCATGATGACCATGTACATCAAAGGGTGACAAATGGCCACATAGCGGTCATAGGCCATTGCTATAAGGAGAGAGTTTTCCATACCAGCAAAAATGAGAACAAGGCAGATCTGGGTGAGGCAGCCTGTGTAACAGATGTGCTGATTCTGTGTATGGATGTTCACCAGCATCTTTGGGATGGTGGTTGTGCTTAAACAGATGTCAGCCAAGGACAGGTGGGAGAGGAAGAAGTACATGGGCGTGTGGAGGTGCGGGTCGGAGCTGACGGCCAGGATGATGAGCAGGTTCCCCAGCACGGTGACCAGGTACATGGACAGGAAGAGCCCAAAGAGGAGGGGCTGTAGTTCTGGATCATCTGTCAATCCCAGAAGAATAAATTCTGAAATATCTGTTTTGTTTCTGGGTTCTATGTTGTTGATGAATCTGATGTAAAACATTGGATGACAAGAAAATAAATGTATGATCCTGAGCAGCACAGAAGTTCCTGGGAACTTGTTAGAAATGCCAATTATTGGGCCCCACTCCAGGTTTACTGATGATAAGATCTAGGGGTGACCACCAGCAATCTATTTTAACAATTTCCAGGTGATTCTGACATAGGCTAAAGTTTGAGAACTGTTGCTTGAGAAAAAGAGTTATCTATACTGTGAACCCATGTGAATACTTGAATGTTTCACTCTGCTTATTTCTCCCTCCATCCTTTTTCTCTCCCTACCCCTCTTCCCTTTACTCCACTTAATAGCCCAAAATTTTGTTGAGTAATGACTGTGTAACACATTGTGGCAAGCCATTAGATTGGAATAAAGAAGACTTTGCTTTATTTCTTCAAAATTATTTCAACCTTCAAACAAATAGAAACATAAGAATAAAATTACAAAAATCTCATCTTCAGGAATGTTCTAATGTGATAAGTAATATATGATCAAAACAAACAAAGTTGGCTGAATAAAAAAGGATGAAATGTGTAGGATACTAGAAAACATCAGATAACAAAATATTTTGGTCATCAGAAGAAGACTTGTCAGATAACAATAGCACCAGACATCTTAAAAGGCATGTCCCTGTGCTGTAGTGGTTTTGTCTCTCTATAGAGACACAGAAGTGGCCATCAGAGGATCAATTATTTGGTGTAAATCTTAGACTCAGGCACACTGAATTTAATATAGCTTCAGAGCTTGCTTTTTGAATGGGGAAACACTTCAACTGTATGAGAAGCCCAGTGTTCTCACTTGTGTATTGGAAAATATCATAAAACTTTATTGGGTTGTTTCAATGATGCTCAGGGTAGCCAGGTTGGTGCTCAGCATATGAAACCCTCATTATGACATTTTGTATTGTGATTATTTATTTTTTCACTGAGTACAGGTACATGACATGTTTCACTCCTAGGAGGAAACTTCCAGGGTAAGGCAAGTTGAGGAAACAGGAAAGAAAAAGAGAACATCCTTCGCATGACAACTGCAAATTTCAGTGATGCGTTTATGTGCTGAAATTTCCTCTGGGAATCTTGGTCATGTATGGGATAAAGGAAGGGAATATTAATGGTACTAATATTCATTTGACATGGACATAAAGCAATTGAAATGAATTAAATAATAACATAAATTAGATATATGAATCAATACAAGTGATGAAAACCTACAAGAGAAAAAGTTGCTTGAAATAGAGTCTACAGTATGAGAAATTTAAAAATATTTTAAAACCTGCATAGGTATGTTTATATTTATTTTGGAGTATTCAAGCATTACAAAAAGTATAGAGGATAATAATGAAATACTGGGTATCCATCACTCAGTGTTATCAAACCCACAAACTCCACCATTCTTTCTTTAGGTATTTTCATTGAAATAAATAATAGGTATTTTTTGAAGGGTGCCATCTCAGGTCTTTGTACAAATTGACTCTTTTCCTTTCATGAGGGAACCACTATGTTAACTTGATATTAATTATACTGCTATACTTCTTATATTTGGTATTCTTCCATCGGCAAATGCACTGTTTTTTTTTTTTTGTTTTTTTTTTCATTTAAAAAGCTGTAACTAAGCAGAATACCTGCCATTTTATAATTGGTTACTGCAAGGGCCGGCCGAGTGGCGCGGTGGTTAAGCGCTGGCTTGGGAAGCCAGTGGCCCCGGTTTGGTCCCACATAGGAGGGCCAGTGACACTGCCCTCAAAAAATAAAAAATAAAAAATATAATTGGTTACTGCAAGGGCTGGCCGAGTGGCGCGGTGGTTAAACGCTGGCTTGGGAAGCCAGTGGCCCCGGTTTGGTCCCACATAGGAGGGCCAGTGACACTGCCCTCAAAAAATAAAAAAATAAAAAATAAAAAATATAATTGGTTACTGCAGTTATGATATTTTCATTAATGTTGATACATTGTTTTATTTCATTTATTTTAACTACCATATAACGTTCCACTATATAGTTACATCACAATTCATGTGTTCATTTTCTAGTTGAGAGATACTATGATGTTTACGTTTATTAAATATTTTATTATATATATATAACTTATATGTACATATATTTGTATTTATGGATACATATAAAATATGACATCCTGTCTTTCAGATCTCATCACACTGATGTTGCCTCTGTAAAGGAAATGAAGAGAATACAAAAAGGGGTTCCACCTGTATGCATGTTATTTTGTTCCTTTATTTTAAAAAATGCATGAATAGGGCTGGCCGAGTGGCGTGGTGGTTAAGTGCTGGCTTGGGAAGCCAGCAGCCCCGGTTTGGGTCTCACATATGAGGGCCAGTGACACTGCCCTCAAAAAAAAAATGCATGAATATAGCACAATGCCAACATTTGTTAATTCTGGAAGAAGGTGGATAGTTGTATTTTAAAATTATTATTATAACATTAATGTTGTTCTTGTAATTTAAACTATTCGGTACTTTCATAAAGTGGACAAAGAAAGGCGCCTGCTCTGTTGTCTGGGTCTACGTTTCCTTTTCCAGAGTCCTCATAGCCACACAATAAAAGTAACATTAAGTTTTTCGTAGAAGGTGTATGGTAGATTAAAGGGACACTATACCTCTTCTCTTCACCACCACAGGGATGGAAATAAAAGAATTTTCTATCATTCATCATGTTTGAGGAGGGGAGGATTTAGGCTCACAGCAAAATGGTTTCTGTCATTACATAGGCAGAGTAGAAGACTAGCAGGATGAGAGCTGGTATCATTGGCAACATACATAGAACATGTCATGACAATACAGACAGACATGAGTCATACAAGGGACTTAGTACTGATCATCTTGAGCATGGACTCTCCTCACAGCTGTGCAGGGATGAAAATGTAGTAAACACCTACCCTCGAGCCCAAAGCACTGTCTAAGGGACTTTAGGTTACCTGGGTGGCATCACAGTGGGATGATACTTGACATCTTCCCAGATATTGAATGATGGAGATAGAAGATCTGTCACTGAGAAAGGCAGAGACATTGAGTGAAGCCCCAGGTTTCTGGGCAACAGGGATCATCTCTGGGAGGAGGCACAGGTGTTGCTTCCTGAATGGGCAGGACTGTTGAGTGCAGTGTTGTTCATGGAGAAACTATTTGCAGTCTCTGCATCCCTGAGAGTTTAATATCAAAAGCTCCTCATTAGTCAAATGCTTTTACTGTTATTCGGATCCCAGGAGAGTGTAAATTCCAAAAGACCAAGACTATAGAAGGGAGTTCAGGATGGCTGATTCCTTGATCCTGTGAGGATGTTCACCATCCAATTCTGTCCACCTGTTTCTCTCTCCTCTGTTTCACATTTCTTGCACATGTGGATACACCGTCCTTCTCTAATTGAACTCCAGTCTTCATTTTTTAGGTACAAGCAATGGCATCTGTATCTAATTAGTGATATCAGGAAACTGGATTCTAACTTCAAGTGTGAAAACCTAGTTTATATATGTGGGTATATAATTATATTTATAAGTATAGATTAGCTATTATAAAAATGAAATAAGTGAGACAGAAAAAGTCAAGAACCATATAATTTCACTGATATGTGGTATATAAAACTGAAAACAACAAAGGAACAAGACAAAAAAAATGAAGAAATAAAAACTGATAGACACAGACAATAGTTTAGTGGTTACCAGAGGGTAAGGCGGGAGCGGGGTGGTAGATGAGGGTAAACAGGATCAAATATGTAGTGATGTAAAGAGAACTGACTCTGGGTGGTGAACACACAATGTGATATATGGATGATGTGTTATAGAATTGTACACCTGAAATCTATGTAACTTTGCTAACAATTGTCACCCCAATAAACTTGCATTTTATAGATTAAATGCTCCAATGAAAGGGCATAGGGTAGCTGAATAGATAAGAAATAAGACCAATACATATGCGACGTGCAGGAGACACACTTCAGATCAAAAGACAGACACATACTTAAAGTAAAGGGGTAGAAAAAGGTATTCCATGCAAATAGAAACCAAAAAAAAGTTGGAGCAGCAAAACTCCAGACAAAATAGACTTTAAAACAAAAGCTATAACAAGAGACAAAGAAGGACATTACACAATGATAAAAGGATCAATTTAACAAGAGGATATAACTCTTGTAAACATTGATGCAGTCAATATAGGAGCACCTAAATATGTAAAGAAAATATTGATGGACATAAAGAGAGAGAGAGAGAGAGAGAGAGAGAGAGAGAGAGAGAGAGAGAGAGAGAGATCAGCAGTAATACAGTCCTTTATCCAATGACATAAAGGATAAATCATGCAGGCAGAAGATCAACAAGGAAACAGCAGCCTTAAATGACATATTAGATCATTTGGATTTAATTGATAATTTTAGAACATTTCACCACAAAGCAGCAGAATATACATTACTTTTAAGTGGACGTGGAACATTTTCCAGGATAGACCACATGTTAGGCCACTAAACAAGTCTCCATAAATTTATGAAGATTGAAATCATATCAAGCATCTTTTCCAACCACAATGGTATGAAACTAGAAATCAAAAGTAAGAGGAAAACTGAAAACCACAAAAACACATGGAGGCTATATAACATGCTACTAAACAACGAATGGGTTAACAATGAGATTAAGGAAGAAATCAAAAGATACCTTGAGACAAATGAAAATGAAAACACAATGACCCCAAATCTAGAGGACACTGAAAGCAGTTCTAAGAGGGAAATTCATAGCAATACAGGTCTACTTAGAGAAACAGACAAAAAGAAATCTCAGATAGATGATCTAAATTTATACCTAAGGGAATTGAAAAAAGAACAACAAAGTGAGTAGAAGGAAATTAATAAAGATAAGAGAGGAAATAAACCAAATAGAGGCTTAAAAATAATACAAAAGATCAATGAACCCAAGAGTTGGTTCTTTGAAGAAATAAACAAAGTTGATAAACCTTTAACCAGACTTATCAAGAAAAAAAGACAGGGAACCTAAATAAATAAATTCAAAAATGAAATAGAAGTGACAAATGACACCACAGAAATACAAAGGATTATAGGAAAATACTATAAAAAATTACATGCCAACAAATTGGACAATCTGGAAGGAATGGACAGATTCCTAGAAGAGTACAATCTTCCAAGGCTGAATCAAGAAGTAAAAGAAAATCTGAACATACCAATAACTGCTAATGAAATTGAATCCTCCATCAAAAACCTCCCAACGAAAACAAAAGTCCTGCACCAGATGGCTTCCCAGGTGAATTTTACCAAAAGTTCTACATGAAATAAACACCTATCCTTTTCAAACTATCCCAAGCTCATTTTACAAGGCCAACATAACCCTGATTCTAACACCAGACTAAGACACTACCAAAAAAAAAGTTATAGGCCAATATCCTTAATGAACAGAAATGCAAACATCCTCAACAAAATATTAACAAACTGAATTCAGCAATATATTAAAAAAGT
Source organism: Aselliscus stoliczkanus (assembly GCA_033961575.1). Classification (NCBI taxonomy): domain Eukaryota; kingdom Metazoa; phylum Chordata; class Mammalia; order Chiroptera; family Hipposideridae; genus Aselliscus; species Aselliscus stoliczkanus. Next base: position 7,516,304 of record CM066735.1, on the reverse strand, counting down.
CATACATCATGATCAACTGGGATTTATTCCTTGGATGTAAGTTTGGTTTAATATCCATAAATTATTTAATGTGATATACCACATAGACAAAATGAAAAATAAAAATCATATTGTCATATCAATAAGTTACAGAAAAAGCATATGACAAAATCCAGCATCCATTTATGATAAAAACTCTCAGCAAAATGGGAATAGAAGAAACATATCTCAACATAATAAAGGCCATATGTGACAAACCCACAGCCAACATCACACTCAATGGTTCAAAGCTAAAAGCATTCTCCTTAAGATCAGAAACAAGACAAGGATGCCCACTTTCACTACTTTTATTCAACTTAGTACTGGAAGTCCTAACCACAGGAATCAGACAAGAAAAAGAAATAAAAGGCATTCAAATTGAAAAGGAGGAAGTAAAACTGTCATTTTTTTGCAGATGACATGATACTATATAGCAAGAACCACAAATATTCCACCAATAAAAGTATTAAACTTATAAATGAATTTAGTAAAGTACAGTAAGTCCCCAACTTATGAACATTCGATGAACTTTCACAGATACGAATGGACCTTGCATTATGAACATTCCTAGATGTGATCAAATTGTGAAAGTAGCTCACATGTCTGCTGGACATTGTCACAGTTGTGCTGCTCTGTTTACTGTATAGTGTAATAGTGTACAGTAGTACAGTGCTCAATCAGAGCCAGGATGTCCAGAAGCAAGAGGAAAAGCATTGGTGATGTGGAGGGAACTGCTAGGAAGTGCAAAGCAATAACTATGGAAACAAAAGTGAAAATAATTGAGAGATTGGACCTAGGTGAAAAGATTGTGGATGTCGCTCGTTCTTATAACATGAATCGCTCAACCATTGGCTTTGCATTGAATATTTGTGTCAAAGGTGTATAAGACACTCTGTCTGACTTACAAACAAATCCGACTTATAAACGTTCTCCCAGAACAGAGCTCGTTGGTAAGTCAGGGACTTATTGTATTAATATTAATGCAAAATTAATATTCAGATATTAGTTGCATAATATACACCAATAATGAACTATTGGAAAGAGAAATTAAGAAAACAATCCCAGGGCTGACCCAGTGGCTCAGTTGGTTAAGAGCTTGCTCAAGAGTGGGACTCTGAGAAACAGGGTCACCCGTTCAGTTCTCGGCCTGAGCTGAGCTGAGCAGCTGCTGAGCTGCCAAAAGGTGGTAGGATGGCTCAGCTAAAAAATGGAAAAAGAAAACGCCAGCGGGTGTGCTCCAGCTCCATCAGGCTGTTCTCTGAGATGCAGAAGTGTGCGACTGCTTTGGGTCCCCGCTCTCTGCACTGCTTGTGCAGAGGTGCCAGGCTGGGAATTGGCTGTTGGGCTGCTCAGCCTGATCTGCAAGCGGATGATTGGAAAAGGCTGAGACTAGAAGTTTCCCTGAGAGTGTTGGGCTGGGAGCTATGCACCTGCGTGATCCGGTCAGGGTTTTCCTGGTGCATTTGTATGGGCTGGTTGCTGGTGCAGAGTGCATGCTGCTCTGACATGGTGGGAGCCACAGATCACATCCAGTGGTGCCTTGGAGGCTTGCCCCACCCACCTAGAGCTGTGTTGCCAGAGGCACCCTGAGCCCCTGGTGCCTGGCCCCCACCTCCGCAGGCCACGGAGGGGTTTTTGCAGCAGCAGACAACCCGCGAAGATTTGTGGTAGTGAGCATGGTTCCAGAGCACACAGTAGCTAATTGCAGAAAGCTCAGTGCAAGCCTGAGAGAGAGGCCAACACAGAATATATTAAGCCCTTCCCCCCAACAGTGGGTGCTGAGTTGCCCAGAGACTCTCTATTGCTGAGCAAGTGGTCTGTAGATTAAAGAGGACGGAAAGTACCCCCATCCTTTTTTCTTTTTTTTTTTTTTTAGCTGAGCCATCCTGCCGCCTGTTGGCAGCTCAGCGGCTGCTTAGCTTAGGCTGGGCATCAGACTGCTGTTGCTCAGAGCTCAGCTCGCTCTCTTGAGTGAGCTCTTAACCAACTGAGCCACTCTGCAGGCCCTCCCCTATCCTTTTTTTTTCTCTTTCTATTTTTTCTAGGTGATCTGTCTAATATATCGAAGCAACTACAGAATGACAGGCAGAATGAAGAAACAAAGAAACATGTCCCAAGTAAAAGATCAGAAGAAACCTCTAGAAATGGAACTAAATGAAACAGAGGTATCCAAACTTTCAGAGACAGAGTTTAGAACACTGATGATAAGAATGTTTAAGGAACTTAGCGAGGACATAAAGAAGGATAGGGAAACCATAAAAAACAACCAGTTAGAACTAAAGAATACAATAACTGAAATCAAGAACACATTTGAAGGAATCAGTAGAATAGATGAAGCAGAGGAGTGGATTGGCGAATTAGAAAACAAAATAGCAGAAATTACCCAGTTGGAACAACAAAAAGAAAAAAGAGAGGGGCCGGCCGAGTGGCTCAGTTGGTTAAGAGCTCACTCAAGAGTGCAAGCTGAGCTCTGAGCAACGGCGGTTCAATGCCAGCCCCAGCTGAGTTGCCGCTGAGCTGCCAACAGGTGGCAGGATGGCTCAGCTAAAAAAAAAAATTAAAAAAAATAATTAAATAGAAAAAAGAATAAAAAAGAATGAAAATAGTTTAAAAGACCTCTGGGACAACATGAAATGCAACAACTTCGCATCATAGAAATACCAGATGGAGAAGAGAAGAAGCAAGGGATTGAGAACGTATTTAAAGAAATAATGACTGAAAACTTCCCTACCTTGGTGAAGGAAATCGACATACAAGCCCAGGATGTACAGAGAGTTCCAAACAAGGTGAACCCAAACAGGCCCACACCAAGACACATCATAGTTAAAATGGCAAAGCCTAAAGACAAAGACAGAATCCTAAAAGCAGCAAGAGAAAGACAGCAGGTGACATAAAAAAGAATTCCTATAAGACTAACAGCTGACTTGTCTACAGAATCTCTGCAGGCCAGACGGGAGTGGCAGGAAATACTCAAAGTGACAGAAAATAAAGGTCTGCAACCAAGATTGCTCTACCCAGCACGGCTATCACTTAAAATTGAAGGAGAGATAAAGAGCTTCTCAGAAAAGAATAAGCTTAAGGAGTTCATTACCACCAAGCCAGCATTGCAGGAAATGTTAAAAGGGCTTTTTTAAACAGAAGAAAGGGTAAAACAAGCTAACCCAGGAAGACAAGAAATACAAATAACAAAATGGCAATAAATATCCACCTATCAATAATCACTTTAAACGTGAATGGGCTAAATGCACCAATCAAAAGACACAGAGTGGCCGAGTGGATAAGAAAACAGGACCCATGCATATGCTGTCTACAAGAGACTCATTTCAGATCCAAAGACACACACAGACTGAATTAAGAGATGGAATAAAATATTTCATGCAAATGGTAATGAGAAAAAAGCTGGAGTAGCAATACTTATTTCAAACAAAATAGGCTTTAAAATGAAGACTACAATAAAAGACAAAGAAGGACACTACATAATAATAAAGGGATTGATTCATCAAGAGGACATAACTCTAGTAAACATCTATGCACCCAACATAGGAGCTCCTAAATATATAAAACAGATTTTGACAGATATAAAGACAGAGATCAACAGTAACACTATTGTAGTAGGGGACTTCAACACTCCGTTGTCACCAATGGTCAGATCCTCCAGACAGAAAATCAACACGGACACAGTGGCCTTAAATAACACTTTAGACCAGCTGAATTTAATTGATATTTTTAGAGCATTTCATCCCAAAGCAACAGAATATACATTCTTCTCAAGTGCACATAGAACATTTTCCAAGATAAACCACATGTTAGGCCACAAAACAAGTCTCGACAACTTTAAGAAGATTGAAATCATATCAAGCGTCTTCTCTGACTACAATGCTATGAAACTAGAAATCAATTATAAGAAGAAATCTGGAAAACACACAAATACATGAAGGCTGAATAACATGCTACTAAATAGTGAGTGGGTCAAAAATGAAATCAAGGAGAAAATGAAAATATATCTCAACACAAATGAAAATGAAAACACTGCAAACCAAAATCTCTGGGATGCAGCGAAAGCAGTCCTAAGAGGGAAGTTCATACCAGTGCAGGCCTAACTAAAGAAAGAAGAGAAGTCTCAAATCAACAGACCATCTTTACACCTAAGGGAACTCGAAAAAGAACAGCAAAACAAGCCTAAAGGGAGTTTAAGGAAGGAAATAATAAAGACCAGAGCAGAAATAAATGAAATAGAGATCAAAAAACAATACAAACGATCAATGAAACCAAGAGTTGGTTTTTTGAAAGGATAAACAAAATCGAGAAACCCTTAGCCAGATTCACCAAGAAAAAGAGAGGACCCAAATTAATAAAATCAGAAATGAAAGAGAAGAAGTGACAACAGATACCACAGAAATATGGAAAATTTTAAGAAAATACTACGAGCAACTATATGCCAACAAATTCGACAATCTGGAAGAAATGGATAAATTTCTAGAAGCATACAATCTACCAAGTCTGAACCAAAAAGAAACAGAAACTCTGAACAGACTGATTACTGCCAAAGAAATTGAATCAGTAATCAACAATCTTCCAACAAACAAAAGCCCTGGACCAGATGGCTACACAGGTGAATTTTACAAAACATTCAAAAAAGAATTAGTACCTATTCTCCTCAAACTATTCCAAAAAATACAGAAGGAGGGAAGACTCCCAAACTCTTTCTATGAAGCGACTATCACCATCATTCCTAGGTCAGACAAAGATATTACAAAAAAGGAAAACTACAGGCCAATATCCCTAATGAACATAGATGCAAAAATTCTCAACAAAATACTCTCAAACCGAATTCAGCATCTCATTAAAAAGATCATACACCACGATCAAGTGGGATTCATTCCTGGTATGCAAGTCTGGTTCAATATCTGCAAATCAATTAACGTAATACATCACATTAACAAAATGAAAAATAAAAATCATATGATCATACCAACAGATGCAGAAAAGGCATTTGACAAAATCCAGCAGCCATTTATGATAAAGACTTAAGAAAGTGGGACTAGTGGGATCATACCTCAGCATAATAAAGGCCATATATGATAAGCCCACAGCAAACATCGTTCTCAATGGGGAAAGACTGAAAGCTTTCCCCTTAAGATCAGAAACAAGACAAGGCTGCCCGCTTTCACCACTTCTATTTAACATAGTTCTGGAAGTTCTAGCCACAGCAATCAGACAAGAAAATGAAATAAAAGGCATCCAAATTGGAAAAGAGGAAGTAAAATTGTCATTATATGTAGATGACATGATACTATATATAGAGAATCCCAAAGACTCCACCAAAAAACTGCTAGAACTGATACACGTATTTGGTAAGGTAGCAGGATACAAAATTAATATTTAGAAATCAGTTGCATTTCTATACACCAATAATAAACTATCAGAAGAAGAAATCAGGAAATCAATCCCTTTTACAATTGCTTCAAAAACAATAAAATATCTAGGAATCAATCTAACTAAAGAAGTAAAAGACCTGTACTCAGAAAATTATGAGACACTGAAGACAGAAATCAAAGAAGATACAAATAAATGGAAATACATACCATGCTCATGGTTAGGAAGAATTAATATAGTTAAAATGTCAATACTTCCTAAAGCAATATATAGATTCAATGCAATTCCAATCAAACTACCAAGGACATTTTTCTCTGAAATAGAACATAGAATCCTAAAATTTATATGGACTCACAAAAGACCTCGAATAACTACAGCAATGTTGAGAAATAAGAACAAAGTGGGAGGCATCACACTACCTGACATCAAAACATACTACAAGGCTACAGTAATCAAAACAGTATGGTACTGGCATAAAAACAGACACATAGACCAATGGAATAGAATAGAGAGCCCAGGAATAAACCCATCTATTTACGGTCATTTAATCTATGACAATGGAAGCAAGAATTTACATTGGAGTAAAGATAGTCTATTTAATAAATGGTGCTGGGAAAATTGGACTGATACGTGCATAAAAATGAAAATAGACCATCTACTTACACCATATACGAGAACAAACTCAAAATGGATGAAAGACTTAAATGTAAGACCTGAAACTATAAAACTCCTATAAGAAAATATAGGGAGTAAGTTTGCAGACATTACCCTGAGTAATATTTTTACCGATATATCCCCTCGGGCAAGGGAAATGAAAGAAAAAATGAACATATGGGATTACATCAAACTTAAAAGTTTTTTCACAGCAAAGGAAATCATCAATAAAACAAAAAGGCAGCCTACTGAATGGGAGAAGATATTTGCCAACGATATATCTGATAAGGGGTTGATATCCAAAATTTATAAAACACTCATGCAATTCAACACCAAAAAAACAAACAACCCAATTAAAAAATGGGCAGAGGATATGAGGAAGCATTTCTCCAAAGAGGACATACAGATGGCCAACAGGCATATGAAAAAATGTTCAACCTCACTAATCATCAGAGAAATGCAAATAAAAACCACAATGGCATACCACCTCACTCCAGTCAGAATGTCTATCATCAAGAAATCAACAAACAACAAGTGTTGGCGAGGGTGTGGAGAAAAGGGAACCCTGGTGCACTGTTGGTGGGACTGCAAATTGGTGCAGCCATTATGGAAATCAGTATGGAGGTATCTCAAAACACTGGAAATGGAACTGCCGTATGACCCAGCAATTCCACTCTTGGGAATCTACCCAGAGGAATCCAAGATGCTAATTCGAAAAAATATATGCACCCCTATGTTTATTGCAGCGCTATTTACAATAGCTAAGACTTGGAAACAACCGAAATGCCCATCGGTAGATGACTGGCTTAAGAAACTGTGGTACATTTATACAATGGAGTATTATTCTGCTATAAAGAAGAATGAAATTGTACCATTTGCAACAATATCGATGGACCTAGAGACTATTATGTTGAGTGAAATAAGTCAGTTGGAGAAAGACAAATACCACATGATCTCACTTATATGTGGAATTTGAAAAACTGAATGAATGAGCATAAGAAACAAAAATACTCTCATAGATACAGAGGAAAAACAGGGTTGCTAGTTGGGAGGGGGTGGGGATCAGGGAGAAGGGGAAAGGATTAGACAGCATAAATAGGTAACTACAGTATTGTCACAGGGATATGAAAGACAGTTTGGGGAATATAATGTTGTTAAAATTTTGTGGGGTGTCAGATGGTCACATGTTTTGTTAGGGAGACCACTTCATGGATGGAGTAGAGGCTTGATCACAGCACTGTATACCTGAAATTGATGTTGTATAATATTGTATGCCAACTGTATTTGAATATATAGACAGTCACGGGATGTGGATTATATGGTGGAAGGGAGTCAAAGGAATTGTAATAGATAGTATGATATGGGGGAGGGGAGTGGGAGGGGAGAATTGGGGGAGGGAGGTTGTACTTTGAGGGGTAAAAAGTATAACTATTGCACTTTGTTGTACACCTGATGCTAATTAAAAGTATATATAAATAAAAAAAAAAAAGAATTCTGAATTCAAAAAAAAAAGCAAAGGTAGAGACTATCACAGGTGCTACCCTAGGACCAATACTCAGAGTGAGGATTTGGCTGCAGACCCACTTGGCCAGCCTCTCTTTGTGTATGCCCATCAGGTTAGCTTCTACTTGCTCTAGCAGCAGAACTGAAAGGAAGCCATGATGTCTTTACATAGTTGCCCTCTTGAGGTTAAGTGGGTAGGAATCTGTCTTGCTTCTTGGTGTGACATCACGGGGTGAATGTAGGAAATTGTTTTCTTCTTCTTAAAGTGACAAGGAACACTGTTTCAAAGAAGAATGGAAACTTTCTGTATGAGAAGCTCTAGGCCTTGGAAAGACAGAGTTTAGGAGATTAGGAGAGCTTTTTCCCCAAGAAGAGGGTGAAGAGCAAGTTGGGAAACATACAGCTTGCCCTAAGTTGCCCCCTGAAGACCCAAAATAGTCAGTATAGGATTCTTACTGCCATGCCCCAGCCCTCATAGGAAACTGAACTATTTAGGGAATAGAGGTAAAATTGAACAATTTGTCTAACAAGGAGCTTTGGGAATTGACTTCTTATTTGCCCAGAAATTGTAACTATTCCCTCAGGTCCTACAATTTATCCTTCATCCAAGCTTTTCTTTTTTGGGCTGGGAAAATATCTACCTGTGCCTGCATAAGGCATCCTTTTGTCTCCAAGAGCTCACATTATCATCTTTGTCCTTTCCTGGAAGAGGAGCGAGCATCTTGTTGTTCATCACCAGGGAGGGAACTGAGCGAAGTTTGTTTCATGCCTCAGTGATGATGTCAAGAAGAGGAGAGATAGTCCAGTATGTAATTTGAAAGAGAGAGAGAGTAAGGAACAGAGACAGAGGGATTCTGCAAAGGGCATTTTATTTCCATCAAATTTTCTCTTCAAGTGTGCCTTTGCTTCTTTATGACATCATACAGCCTGGGAGTGCAAGGGCAGATGTTGTTGGTGTTTGGCCTTATTTAATGGAGAAATCTAGGAAATCTTTTCACTACATTATTTTTGCCAATACCTTTCAATGATTTTAATTCCTAACATGGATTTTTAATATTTCTAAATACTTTTTATCTTTTTCTTCTTCCAGTAAACTCAAGGTCACAATGAAGGACTATGTAACCTTCATAACCACACGCTGACCATATAATAGCTGTGGGAGCCACACATTCTTTCTCCTCTTTGAGCCTCAGTCATCTCATCTGTTGATAGGGGTCATAATTCCTGCCCCACAGTTTGTTGTTAGGATGATATGTCATATATCTGAAGTGCCTACTCCATTGCTTGGCACGTATTAGGAATTTAGAAATAATATGAAATATGAAATATGAGGAAGCATGGAGACAAGAAATGACAGGAAAGGCGATTGTAAGGGGGATTAGCATATTGCCCCCCAAAAGTTGGTATAAAACATAATTTTCGGAGGACAGTAGTAAATAAAGCACAAAGTATAGATTTGCATAGGTGTCTGTGCCTTTGACAAAGCAGTTGCCTCTTCCAGGCTTAATGGACTGAGTTTGGTAAGGGAAGACTTTCACTTAGGGTGGGGGCATGCTGGACCATGGTGTGAGCCCAGGTCTAGTGGTGCAGAACTCCATGTGCGGGGGCTTGTGGTGACACTGGGCCTGAGGAAGTGTAAGGTTTCTTAGGCTCAGGCTGCTGGGATCCACAGCATCGATAACCGTGTGGTCTTTTGTGAGCACTTTGGGGGGTTTACAGTGGCTGCAGAGGCTAACGGGGTCATCGGTTGTGCATCCAGGGACCAGGGCCAGCAGCAGTGGTGGCTTGGCCAGTGGTGTGCACACACTTGGCTGTGGGGAACAGCTGCAGGTGCCTGTGTAGTCGCAGGAGCTGGTTGCAAATACATATGTAGTGTTGGGGGCCAGGGCAGGCAGCAGGGGCTGGGGCCAGCTATGGCCCCAGCTATGGCACTGGCCACTATGGATGCCCTAGGTGTTGGGGTGCTTACCTGTGGCTGTATATTCTCTCCCCGAGCATGTGCTCTGCAGTGGAGGCAAGTGACATGGGTCAGGCCAGGAGCGAGCAGGTGCACAACTTGATGTGCTCACTCCAGGTGAGCACAGTGGTGCCGGCCAGTGACAGAAAGGAGGACCTGTTCTGGGTCCACAAGCAGCTGCAGGGGCCCTGGCCCTGGCTCTTGGTGTGTCCTTCTGTGACTGCTCATTCTCCTCCCAGGCATGCATACTGCAGTGGAGGCCGGTAAGGTGGATCAGGCCAGAAGCGTGCAGGTGCACAGCTGGAGTGCCTAGCCCTGAATGTTTGCATGATTGGGGGGGGTGGTGCCGGGAGAGTCTAGGCTGGCGTCTAACACACACAGCTCTAGAGGCCTTACCTGGCTGCCAGTGAGGTTCCCTGGGCTCTTGCTGGAGCAGGGTGGGATTCAGGCAGCTGGCTTCCATGAAAGGGAATACCTGTGGGGCAAAGCTGGTGAAATCTGCAGGTGGTCCTGGGAACAGTGCAGACCATTAATGTTCCTTCCTTAGTGGTGAAATCTGCTGGGAATCATACTTGCTTTTCTTTGTTGCTTTTAGCTGTCTTTATACATCTCAGCTCTGCCAGTTAGGGTGGGGTAAAACCGAAAAGGGTCCTTTATGTGGTGCCCTGAGAGACTGGAGAAGCTAATTGCTCACCCCACTCTTCCTTTCCTGGCAAGAGGAAGTCTTTCCAGCCGGGAACTTTGCTCCTGGTGCTCAACTATGCTGGCTTGGGGGATTCGATGATGCAGGCAAAGTGGGTCTTTCTTCTCGGGCGATTATTCTCAGGTTTTGTGTCCCACTGTGTTGCTAAAATTTCTTAAGTGGACACTAGAGCTATTTTTGTTTGTACATAGCTACCTAATGGTTGATCTTCATGAGGGATGAAGAGACGGGGCTCTCCTGCATTGCCGTTTTGGCCTCTCATACTTCTTAGCTGATTGTAATCAGCGCTGGATTATTTAACAATATCTTATAGCTACAATTAACCATAACCATGAATATAAAACCTTTCAGTGAGTTCTCTGAATCTTTCTAGCAAAGTATTGACACTTAGGGAGTTTGGGGATCTCCCAAAACTTGTAGTTGGTGTCAGAAGTGGTGATGATCTTGTGAACTGTGTCCTCCCTTAATTTTGTAAGTTCTCCACAGTCAGTGTCAGAAGTGAGGTTCACTAGAATGACCCCCAAACCACTGAAAAATGTGGCTTGGGAAGTGGAAGAAGGAATGGGTGTGGTATGGTGAACTTTTGATTCCTGGTTGGCTCCAGGGTCATGCATGGTACCAAACTGCAACTTTCACAGGAGGTAAAAGTTACCGATAGAATTTAGAAATGCTGAATCCAAGTCCTGAGGATTGGCTCACTGAATGCATCGGAAAAAGTAAACAAACAAGAAACAAGCTTAGTTTCAATGCAATCACTTAGTTACTGTTATCTGTAACCCCTAAAATGTAGGTGAAGGACAGTATTGGGGCAGATCCTGACACTGGTCCAAGTTTGGATTTGGGCTGGAGGAAAATCTGCACTCAGAGCTGGCAAATCAGATAGAGGCTCTAAATGGGTCCTAATGGGAATAGACACTCACTCTGCGCATACTTGGTGACAGATAAAAATGCTCAAAATGCTAAAGAAGGACCGAACCTGAAGATGTTTTACCAATGTGGACCACTGAATCACAGCAGACTGAGGAATACACTTTCATCCTCAGAGTAATAGGTAGGGAACTAGAAAGAGTATCGAAACAGTTGTTGTCTAAAACGGGGATATTCAAAGGCATGAAGTGCTGGCTTACACACCTTCACAGATGTGAGCTCACACTGAACATGAGGGGACTCAGGGAATGTCTCCACTAGATAGATTCTTCCATCTTTCTGGGGGACCTGGGGATGTGAGTTTTGGAGAAGATGGTGTTATGACTACACAATTCTTCCTCACACCAATTAAACTTTAATTTTTATTGCTCAAATGGTCCTAGGACCAGTGCTGCAACTGTGGGTGCTAGGTGCAGGAAGGGTCCTTAATCAATAAATTGTAACTATTCTTTTAAAACTTTGTGTCAGAATTCCCAGAGGCTGATGACTTGGATTTTGCCTTCACCCACCAACAAAGTTGCAGTTAACTGTGAGTGCAGCTCTATCCCCTAGTAGTCGAGATAGCCACTGGTTCTGTACCTTTATCCTATATAAATGGAAGCATACTGAGGGGGAAGCACTTAATTGACTACAATTTTTGCCCCTCCCCATCTTGACCAGCAGAGTGACAGAACAAAGGTATAAAAGATTTGGTGAAAATAAATAATAAATGGAGAAAAGAAGGAATAGTAATTTAGGGTAAAGTAACAAATAAATGGATCAGGCAGTGAGGGAAACCCAATATTAAAGCGAGGCTCTGAGCAAAGGAAGATATTATCTTTTAGCTCAGTTGTATGGATGCCTGAAAGAGTGAAAACATAAGCTTTTGAGACCACCCTGCTTTTGGAACCTGACCAAGTTAAATGGAAGCCTGCAACTCTGAGTGGCATTGCTCTGGGTGACATTTTGGTCATATGATATGACAATGGACTGGACTAATTTTTAATGACTGAGTGGGACTCTAGTAATGTTTCCAGTGACTTTGACTCATTTTTCAGGTTACACTTATGTCCATACTGCAATATGATATAGCACTGGCATTCTTGGTAAGATTCTATGATACTGATATTGATTCAGGTCTAATGTATTGGGAAATGGAGTTGAAATCTCCTCAGTAATGTTAATGGAAAATGATTGGCCTTATGAACAGCTGAATTTATCTAACCATCAGTTACCTTCTATGCTAAATAATTCTGTACAAGTTTATCATAATATAGAAGTAGAAGTAGATCAGGGCCGGCTGAATGGCGCGGTGGTTAAGCGCTGGCTTGGGAAGCCAGCGGCCCCGGTTCGGTCCCACATATGAGGGCCAGTGACACTGCCCTCAAAAAAAAAAAAAAGAAATAGAAGTAGATCAAGGGACAGAAATGCAAAAATAGATGTAATGGAATTGTAATAGATACGTATGATATCGGGGGTAGGGGGGCAAAGGAGGGGGTGAGGGTAGTCACTTTATAAGGTGTGAAAAAGATAACTACTGCATTGTTTTGTACATCTTTAACTAATAACAATAATAATTTAAAAAGATAGATGTAGTGGCATTATGGTATAAATTAGTTGTTTCTTTGAATCTATCCCTACTCCATATTGGTAGCACCATATAATCATTTTATTATAAGAGAGTCTGTATGATAAAGCACTTATCCTTATTTAAAAAGCTTCTAGGAGGTAATCTCTAAGCCCTTGGAATATATCATGCCTGATAAGAACATCTCAGTTTGTCTGGAGGCCTTGGATCACATTAGGTGTGATTTGGGGTGAGTATTGGTCATGCCAAATTGTCTTAGGGAGGAAATGGCCACAACAGGTAGTAATACTGTGATTTCAGGTGGGGGATTTGGGTCACATGGTATGAGTGAACCTTTAGAGGACTGGAGTTTGGAGGCTGATATGAGTTATGTGGGCAATCAATCATGCCTATATGATAGAACCTCAGTGAAAAATCCTGAACACTGAGGTTTTGGAGAGTTCCCCTGGTTGACAATATTCTGTGGGTACTGAAAGTAATACTGCCTATGACTCCAGGGAGAGATATCAACAAAGGCTTAACATTGGGTATTTTCTTGGGCTCTGCCCTATGCACTTCTTCTATTGGCTGATTTTAATCTGTATCCTGAAGTTCTAATAAACTTTGACCATAAGTATAAGAGCTTTAACCATGAGCATAACCTCTGTGTATCTTTCTATTGAATTATCAAATCATGAGTTGTTATAGGATCCCCCAAACGTGCAGTTACTGTTCAAGTAGAGGCAGTCTTGTGGGCTGTGTTCTTTTTAACTTTGTAGTGAGCCAGCTCATTACACCCTGGCTCATAGCAGTTGCTGAATACCATGGTGTGAGTCTTTTCATCATGATCAGTTTCAAGCTACCAACATTTACACAAAATTTATGAAAGTCTAAGAATCTGTTCTCGTGAGTCAACATGAGCCAAATTTAACACACCTTTCTTGTTCCAAGAGATATGATCAAAATCGTTTTATTTCTAGTATACCTATACCACCAGTTTTAGAAGTTATATATTCTATGTCCATTATTTAACTGGTTACACATAATCTTTTTATCATATATGCTTGACATAGAAAGCCCCAAATACTCAATATATCTATTCTGCAAATTAATACATGAACCTTATTTTAAAATTCTGATTACCTTTCTTATGTTCTCTGTTATTGTTTCCTAGTATTTTAATCTACCTTGTTTACCCACATTTTGCAATTTTACCTTTTACTGAGAGTGTTTTTGTGAAAATTTTTCCTACGCATGTATCAATTTCTTAGTTAATCTCTGCTTCTTGGATATCACTCACTCCGTCTGGATTCATTGTATTTCAGCCTAAAGCATATCCTCTTGTGGTTCTTTCAGCAAAGATCCATGCATGGCATACTCTCTCAATTTTTCCCTGAAATGGGAACATACAGTCAAAGTCCCTTGAAATGTCTTGAAATCTGTGATGCTGTACTTTACCACTGGTTCAAGGTGCAAAACATATATAAAGCTAATGTTGTAATTAGCACAGGTAAGAAATTGGGATTAAACTCATCTAAGCTTTCAAAATCATCCCTATAGCATTCATGTAACTTCCCCCTTTCAATACTTCCAGAGGAATTACACCCCTGGAAAGAAGGAATGAAACCAGTGCCTCTAAATTCATCCTCCTGGGACTTTCAGAAAAACAAGAGCAGGAGACTCTTCTCTTTGCCCTGTTCCTCTGCATGTACCTGGTCACCATGCTGGAGAACCTGCTCATCATCCTGGCCATTGGCTCGGACTCCCATCTCCACATGCCCATGTACTTCTTCTTGGCCAACTTGTCCTTGGTTGATTTCTGCCTAGCCACCAACATTGTCCCCAAGATGCTGGTCAACATCCAAACAAAGAGCAAGTCCATCTCTTATCCTTGCTGCCTGACCCAAATGTACTTTTTCCATTTTTTTTTTTTGGCATCGTTGACAGTGTCTTAATAGCCATGATGGCTTAAGACAGGTTTGTGGCTATCTGTCACCCCTTACAATATGCCACCATCATGAGCCCACGTCTTTGTGGGTTGCTGGCTGGTGGTCCATTGGGGTTTTCCTGCTTCATTTCCCTCACAACATCCTCCTGAATAGCACACCTGTTTTTCTGTGGCAATCAGATTCCTCACTACTTCTGCAACCTCACTCCCCTTCTCAGGCTTTCTTGCATGGACACCTCTGTGAACAAGATCTTTGTGCTCATTGTGGCTGGGATGGTGATAGCCACACCATTCATCTGCATCCTGGCCTCCTATGCTTGCATCATCATGGCCATCATGCAGGTCCCCTCTGCAGGTGACAGGAAGAAAGCTTTTTCTACCTGTAGCTCCTGCCTCTCTGTGGTGGCCCTCTTTTATGGGACCACCATTGGGGTCTATCTGTGTCCCTCATCTGTCTGCACAGCCGTGAAGGAAAAAGCCTCTGCTGTCATGTACACTGTAGTCACTCCCATGCTGAATCCCTTTATCTACAGCCTGAGAAACAGAGACCTGAAGGAGCCCCTGAGGAAGCTCATCAACAGAAAAATCACGTCCTCTTTCTGACCGCCTGGACACCTGGGAGTTCCCAGGGAATAAGATATAAACATCTGGGCTCTGGGGAAAAAATCTGGAATTGCACAGCTGGGAGAGTAACCATTTTGAATTTGGAATTGCAGGAGTTTAAAAAGAAACCTCAAGATGACTCTGTCACTATTTTCTCAATGACTGGGACCACTTAAGAGTCCTTTTGTGTATGTCTTATGCTGTATTCCTAGAAAAATCAGTCTAGTCTTACCAGATCGGATTTACCATGGTTCAGAATCCATTTAGCACTCAACAAATACATGTATTCTGGGCTTGATATAGGTTCTGGCCATAGCCTGGTAAGCAGGAGAGACGCAATACATATAGTTTGAAAAATCCCTATGATTGAGGGTGGGAGAAGACATTGGATACATAATTACAATAGAATGGAATATACACATAAGGGGAAGAATAAAATACACCTGACAGAGCAGAAACACATGACAGTCTGGAGTGTGGTGTCTTATTCCCAAAGGATAATATGGTGTTGTTGAGACAAGTACGAGGAGAAGGGTACCTCGGACAAAGAAAACAGTATGTGAAATGTGAGAGAACAAGAGAAAGAGAGAGAAGAATGTATTTATGAAGTGGAAAATACAGCCACGATGAATGATTTGGGGAACGCCACATAAAGAAGGGCTTTAGGATCAATCCAAGAGTTTGGCTTTTCTCCTGAGAACCGGGCAGTTAATGTGACTTCCAGGGACCAAAGTCAGGGAGCATGTGGATAAAATGCTTGCTCCTTCTATCCTCACTCCTATCCTATCTTCTGTGGAGGTGACATGGAGTGTGCTGGGGAAAAGGTGTGGAAGGCACAGGGACAGAGATTCAGCCCAGGCACTAAGAAAGTGAGGAACCACAACCTGATAGCATGTATCTTCATAGCCAAAGGATATGAAGGATAACACCAATCAACTGGATCATGACTCTAAATCAGAAGAAGTGGGGCATGTCCCACTCACCATATATGCCTATGGGATGCATTTAGGTAGTAACACTTTTTATAACAGAAATGAGAGCTATTCATTATGAGTTTGTCTTGTGCCACACACCACACTATGTCTCTTTGCACTGTCTCATTTTATCATTCTAAAGTCCCTGTGAAGGCAACGAATTATATTTATGTTTGTTGTGGAGTAATCCTCATACTCCTATAGAAATTTACAGCTAAGATGGAATGTGCAGTGACTTTGAATGGGACTAAAAATTTCAAATGGTACTAAGGAGGTAGTATCTTCTTAAGCAGGAAGGCTTTGAATAGTCATACATCTAATTTGCTTAAGTTACTTTCCTTCTAAGAGAATTAAATTGGACTCTCTCACTTGAACAAACAGACCTCCAGACCTGGCCCTGTTGTCGGTTGAAAAGATTATGCTTTCTGTTGGATATTCTGGTGAATAAAACCCAGAATTTAAGAAGGTTGGAATTCGCCATGTCACATGAGTTTGGTCAGGACATTTTTAGAATAACCAAAAATCAGGTGAAAGCTGAACCACTGCTCTCTCTCCTGATAAGTTCCCTCCATTCTATGGCCATATGCATGCAAGTAGTTACTGGCATGACAGGAGAGGGTTGGGATGGCTAGGGACTTGGGAAATTAATAGAACTTGGGGGCTCATAGAATTTTGTTAAAACCTTTCTGTCTGTATCCAACTTGAGCTGAAGCACTTATTTAGCTCCCTTCCTCCCCTATGCCATGAGCAATGCCTTACATCAATAAAAATTTCTTAAGATTCTGTCAGCTTGTTTTGTGTTAAGGAGTTAAGGAGAGGTTTGCCTTAGTAGCCTTTATAATATCAACTTTTAATATTTGTTGGCACTTATTCATTCATTCATTCATTTAACAAATATTTACCAAGTGCCTATTCTATGCTAGCTAAGAACTAGCAATAGGGCAGTAAGCAACAGAGGAAAGAAAAAAAGCCCTTTGTGTGCAAAAGTTGAGTATGAGGGAGTTTTTTTGTGGGGGACGGGGTGGAACTGTTCTATATCCTGATACTGAAGCAATGATGTTGAAGGTACCAAAAATTTAAATAGTGCTTTACCTCCCCAGACCCCACAAGTCTATACATGAGATAAAATTCCAAGTACTGCACACCACACAAAAACATTTAAGTTCAGTGATATTAATTTAAATATTAAAATTAAACAATAGATAACAAAGGAACCATTTTCAAGCCATCAGGGAAAACAACAATAAAAAAAATAATGTGCCAGATAGTTAATAATGGTAAGAAGGACTTCAAAAACATATTGAAGGGTGATGTGACAGAGACAGAAGAGAGGTATTTTAATATGGGGATTTCTGAGGACAGTCCATCTCTGTTAAGGTGACTTCTGAGCTGAGATCTGAATCAGTCCAAGAAGGAAGTATTTGTGAAGGAGGTGAGAACAGTGTGCCAGAAGAAAGGAACTGCACATGCAAAGTCAGGAACAAGTTAGTATTTAAATAAGTTTTAAAGAGTTATCTATATATCTATATCATCTATATCTATATTTATCTATATCAACTATGAGGGGATAATGAAGTTCATGAACTCATTCTAGAAAAAGTGCTACATACCTCATTGCTGAATATCACTATGATCACCTTCGAAGTACTCTGCTTCAGAAGCTATGCACTAATGCCAGCACCTAGTCCACCCTTCAAAGAAATTTTGGAACTCTATTTCTGGAATGGCCATCAGAGCTGTTGTCATATTATCCTTGAATGTCCTGAATGTCATTAAAATGTCTTCCTTTCAATATTTCCTTTATCTTCGGGTAAAGAAAGAAGTCATTGGGGGCCAGATCAGGAGAGTAGGGAGAATGTTCTAATACAGTTATTTGTTTACTGGCTAAAACCTCCCTCATAGACAGTGCCATGTGAGCTGGTGCATTGTTGTGAGGCAAGAGCCATGAATTGTTGGCAAAAAGTTCAGGTCGTCTAACTTTTTCACACAGCCTTTTCAGCACTTCCAAATAGTAAACTTGGTTAACTCTTTGTCCAGTTGGTACAAATTCATAATGAATAATCCCTCTGATATTAAAAAAATGTTACCAACATCATTGCAACAAGTTCACGAACTTAATTGTCACACCTCATATATCTATAACTCTATCTATCTATTATCTATCTATCTATCTATCTATCTATCTATCTATCTATCTATCTATCTATCATGTATTTTCCCTTTTCTCAATCTTGGAACAAAATCCCACAAGCCTTATAAATCCAACATATAAGTCAGGTTAAAACAATGGTCAGTACATCAAAAGAAACCATCAACAAAGCAAAAAGGCAAATGACCGAATGGGAGATTTGCAAACAATACCTCCAATAAAGGGCTCATACCCAAATGCATACACATTTTAAGAAAGGAAAAAACTGTTTTAATTGTAATACTCAATATATACCGATGACAAAAGAATACATATCATTTTTGACTTCTGCAATTACAAGAGGTGCTCAAAGTGGTTATCATCAGTGTAATTTTAATACATTTTTTTCCTTTCTGAAAATTTTTTGGGCACCTCCTGTGTAAAGAGCTCATACAACTCAACAACAAAAAACAAAACAAAAAATCCAATTGTAAAAAATGGGCAGAGAACCTGGACATTTTTCCCAGGAAGACATACAAATGGCCAACAGATATATGAAAGGATGCTCAAGTTCACTAGCAAAAGGAAATGCACATTAAAACGACAAATCAGATACCAACTTACACCTGATAGAATGGCTATTATCAGAAAAACAAGTAATAACAAGTGCTGGAGAGGATGAGGAAAAAAAGGAAACTCTTGCACATTGCTGGTGGGAAGGTAAATTGGTGCAACCACTATGGAAAATAGTATGGAGGTTCCTCAAAAAATTAAGAAAAGCAATCTCTCTTCTGGGTATCTACCTGAAAATTTTGAAAACACTTATTCATAAAAATACATGTACTCCTATGTTCACAATAGCCAAGACATGGAAATAATCTAAGTGTCTTTCTATGGATGATTGGATACAGATGTGGTACATGCATACAATGGAATACTACTCAGCCATAAAAGATGATGAAATATTGTCATTTACAACAACATAGATGGATCTTGAGAGTATCATGGTAAGCAAAATAAGTCCGACAGAAAAGGATAAGAACCATATGATTTCACTCATGTGTGGGATATAAAACAGAGAGCAACAAAAGTACAAAGAAAACCAACAAAGAAATTAACTCATAGACACAGACAACAATATGGTGGTTACCAGAGGGGAAAGGGAGTGGGTGGGGGATAAAGAGGGTAAAGAGGGTCAAATATGCGGTGACAGGAGGAGACTAGACTTTGGGTGATGAGAACCAAATGCAATATACAGATGATGTATTATAGAATGGTACACCTGAAACTTATATAATGTTATTAATGAATGTTACCCCAATAAATTTAATTTTAAAAACCCAAGCAGTTATTATCTCAGCTTCTGTAGGTCAGGCAACTGGGAATGGCTTAGCTGGGTGACTGGCTCAGGGCCTGTCATAAGGTTGCAGTCAAGATGTCAGCAGGGACTGTGATCATCTTGTCTTCATGGGGGCTAAGGGATCTGTTTCCAACCTCACTCTGAGCAGATCTCAGTTCTCTGTTGATCAAAGACAGAAGTTCCTGGGTTTGGGGGTGGGGTGGGGAGAGAGAGATAAAGACAGAAGGAGACAGAGAGGGAGAGAGAAGCAGGTAAGGAGGAAAAGAAAGAGGAGGTGAGGAAGGAAGCAATGAGGGAGGGAGGAGGGTGCAAACAAGATGGAAGTCACAGTCTTTATAACTTAATATCAAAATGACTTATCACTTTTGTTGTATTCCATTTATTGTAAGCAAGTCACATGTCCAACCCACATTCAGGGAGAGAGAATTGCACGGGTGCAAATACTAGTGGGCAGGGATCTTTGGGGTCCTAGCCATCTTAGAGGCTGTCTGACATACCAACATCCTCCTAGCTGACATCTTTTCAGGCAGATGGACCCAAAGTGTCACAGGAGGTTGAAGGCATTCACAGAGCTGGACATTGCTGCTGATCTTGACATGCTGAATTCATGCAGTTCCGAAATGAGACACACGGGAGCAGCAGAAACACATAGGATGTCTCATGTCCTCATATCCTTTGAATAGAAGTTTACAGGGAGCCTCTTTGTACCAGGCACAAACCTTCTGCTAATCTTGATCCTTACCCTACCCATCTCAGTCCCTTTTCCACAAATGACTCACAAACCCACAGTTTCCCAAGGGTGTCCTTAATTGGGGCACATTAGGGAAGTGGCCTTAAGTGTTCCAAATTTCCCTTCCACCCCATCCCTAGGACTTACTGAATTTCTGCCCTCCTTTTCTCACCCCACCCAGGATGCCGGGTGTCTGAGGTCCAGACAGGGAAGGTCCATGGGGCCATTGATCTCTCAGAGATGAGGACAGAGAGACAGAGGTGGCAGGGGAGAGACAGGAAAAGCTACAATCATGATTAAAAACAAGAACGGAAGAGATCCAAGATGGCAGAGTATATAAACACTGTATCTGCTTCCTTTTGTGAACACATTAAAGTTACAATTAGAACAACCAATCTGGAGAACCATCTGAAGTCTAGCTGAACAGAACTTTTATAACTAAGAATATAAAGAAGCCACGTTGAGGTTGGTAGGAGGGGTGGAGATGTGAAATGGGCTAGCCTCAAACCTCCGTGTGGGGGTTGAGAACCAGGGGGAATTTTTGGCTGCAGAGCTTCCCCCTGGAGGAGGAAGGGAGCCCAGCCACAAGCCAGTCTCCCCAGCCTTGAGTACTAGTGCTGGTAAGAAGAGCCCCCACAACATCTGGCTGTGATAAACAGTAGGGATTCCAACCATCTGGGTGGGATGGAAGGCTGTGAGAAACCCAGACATCCTCTTAAACAGCTGGCCCACATTCTCACTTGCAGGCACTCACCTTGGGCTCCTGTAGAGAGATGGTGACTGGGCTGTGTGTCTGAGACATAGGGGTGTGGTTTCTTAGAGAAGTCTGGAGGACAGTTGCCCTTTTCCCTGTGAGGGGTCCTTCTCCCATGCAGCTGGTAGGCTGGCACCATCTTTCCCATGTTGAGTCCATCCCCTACATGCCAAATCTGAATGTAATTGGCCTAGTGAGCTCTGCAGCTCCACCCTGCTGAATCATTGGGAATCCACTCTACCCAACTCTGCTGGAGGCATTTTCTCCATGAGCAGTCAGCCCCATCCAAATTGCACTCTTTCTTGGAAAACTATTGGAGTCCATGGGCCCCAGGTGGGTGGTGACTGGCCTCAGTGTTCTCTGAGACTTTGTTGAGTAGCTCCAGGCTCAGCACTGGCACCAAACCGGACTCTACATTAACCTGTTGACTACAACTCTTCCTGCTCTAGTGGCTCCCTGAGACCCCACCTCACCCAAATTGCATGAGGCTTTATCGGTGGCTGAACCTGAAGGGAGCTGACAGGTAGCAGCAGGCCTCAGGCTGCCCATGCCCAGTACTGGTGGCAGACAACCTCAATTTGCATCATGGCTTCTCCCATGTGTCTTCAGGTTTAGCACAGGCAGCGAACACCTGAGGATCACATTGTAGCTCCTTCCAGGTAGTCCCTGGCTGATCACAGGCACTGGGTGACCTGGGCCTGCACTAGTGCCCCTCACAAGAGGCTCCAGAACCAACATACCTGGAGGTCGGCTTCAGACCACAGCAGAGAACCACCCAATTAGCCCAATAAACAGTATACACACAGTCTTAACAGACACCAGAGTCTGCTGGGGAGAATCTTGCTTTGTAGGAAAACCTACCACAAACAGAGAAGCCATAAGCTGTGGATGTGGCTAAACCCCACAGCAAATCAGTCTGAGGGTCAATTCCACCCACTGACATGCCAATAGCAAACAAGACTTGACTATAATGGGAGGACACACACAACCCATGCAAGGAGCACTCCTGGTGCAGGTGACCAGGGAGACTGTGCCACTGGGCCCCACAGGACACCTACTACATAAGTCCACCCAGCCTAGACTATGGGACATAGCAGATCTACCTAATACAATACATAGAAACAAACAGAGAGGCAGCCAAAATGAGGAAACAAAGAAATGACAAATGAAAGAATAGGAGAAAACTCCAGAAAGAGAACTAAACAAAATGGAGGTAAGCAACCTACCAGATACAGAATTCAAAATAACAGTTATAAGGATACTCAAGGAACTTAATAAGAACTTTAACAAAGAGATAGCAAGCATAGAAAAGAACATAGAAACCATGAAAAAAAAAAGTCAGGAGTGAAGACTACAATAACTGAAATGAAGAATGAACTAGCCACAACCAAGATTACTCTACTCAGCAAAGCTATAATTTAAAATTGAAGGACAGACAAAGAGCTTTCCAGACAAGAAAAAGCTAAAGGAGTTCATTACCACCAAACCAGTACTGTATTACAAGAAATATTAGTAGGAGTTCTTTAAGAAGAAGGGGAAAAAAGATTAAAAATATGAATAATAAAATGGCAATAACTACACACCTATCAACAATTATTTTATTTTATTTATTTTATTTTTATTTTATTGGGAAATTGGGGGAGGGGAACAGACAAGTTGCTGTCGTTTTGCTTTTCAGTCTAGTTGTGAAGGACGTCGCTCCACTGGCCCATGTTGGTATTGTCATTGCGTTCTTCCTGGGTGAGGCAGTCACTCGCCGACCATTGGATGGCCGCTCATGGTGGCTCATGGCAGCTCCCGAAAGCTCACGCCCGCTGCCGGCCAGACACACTGTAGCCTACACTGTAGCCAGCGACTCATGGCGGCCCAGCTCCAGGTTGAGCTGTTGTTCACCATCTTAGCTGCAGAGGGCGCAGCATCACTGGTCCTTCATGTGGGATCCGAACCGGTGTCCTGATGCTCAGAGCTGTTGTCCCAAGCTAACCCCTAATCAACACGCCACTTGGCAGGCCAGATCAACAATTATTTTATTTTATTTTTATTTTTATTTTTTTTTGGAGGGCAGTGTCACTGGCCCTCATATGTGGGACCCGAACTGGGGCCGCTGGCTTCCCAAGCCAGTGCTTAACCACCACGCCACTCGGCCGGCCCAGATCAACAATTATTTTAAATGTAAATGGATTAAAAGCTCTAATCAAAAGACATAGGGTTCCTGAATAGATAGGAAAACAAGACCCTTATATATATTGCCTACAAGAGACTCACTTCAGATTGAAAGACACACACCGACTGAAATTAAAGGGATGGAGAAAGATATTCATGAAAATGGGAACAAGTAAACAAAAATGCTGGAGTAGAAATAGTTATACCAGACAAAATGGACGTTAAAACAAAGGCTATAACAAAAGACAAAGAAGAACGCAGTAATCCCGCTTCTGGTAATTTATCTGAAGAAACCCAAAACACTACTTCAAGGGGACGTGTGCATCTATGTATTCATTGCAGCATTGTTTACAGTGGCCAAGATATGGAGGCAGTCTGGGTGTCCATCAATAGAAAACTGGATAAAGAATCACTGGTACATATATACAATGGAATATTGCACAGCCAGGGAAGGGAATGGGTTCTTGCCATCTGCGGAGGCATGAATGGACCTGGAGGGTATTGTGCTGAGGAGAGTGTCAGACAGAGAAAGTCAAATGCAATAAGATTTCACTTATATGTGGAATCTAAAGAACAAAATAAACAAACAAAAAACAAACCCAGAAACAAACTTATAGATACAGAGAACATCTTGATGGTTTCCAGATGGGATGCAGGGTTGGGGATGAGTGAAAAAGGGTAAGGGATTAAAAAGTACAAATTTGTTGTTACACAATAATCATAAGGATGTAGAGTATAGCATGAGGAATATAGTAAATAATGTAATAATTATGTATGGTGTCATATTGGTCGCTGCCTCATTTGTCCTGGGGATGGAGGCTGGGAGGTAAGGAGGGAGCCGGGAAAGGGCAGGTGGGTCATTGGGGGGCATCAGTGAGAATGAAGGCCCAAAGGTGACCCCTGGGAAGGTAAGGTTGCTACTTGTCCACTCTGGAATCAACTTAATGTGGAATGTCAGGACTGGGGCAGAGTAGGGAAACTGAGGCAAGGTGGGTGGCTTTTTGTGACTCCAGTACAGAACTCAAGAGGCCAGGCAAAGTGGAACTAGAACTCTGCATTCTTTTCTGACCACGTCCCCCCATCTTCAGGTGTGATTGGCTTCAGCGTCAGCTCCCAACCACTACATTATCTTTTGGGCCACAGCCATTGGTTCAGAAATGGGCATGTAACTTGCTCAGAGCCAATGAGAGGAGACTTGCTGGGGATTCTTGAGCAGCACATTTTCCTTTTTTTCCTTTGGGGCAACTGGAAGAGACCCTTTCTCGCCCAACCTGGCCCTAGATGCTGTGGTTTACAGATGGGAGAAAAGGCAATGGCTGTTTTGTGGACCACGGGGTTGGGACTGAGGCTTTATCTGATGTATGGAACCAGAACATAAAGCTCAGGCAACCTGTGATGGCAATGGGAAGACACCAAGCCTTGGTAATAGCATGTGAGCCCCTGGATCAAACCACCTGAAGCTGTCATGTTATGTGAGCCCCATATTTATTGTGATAATGAAGATAATGAAGATAATGATACCTGCCTGACATTATGTAGTTTTTACCACCTGCCAGACACTTATTCTAATAACTTGATATGTGTTAACCTATTTAATTCTCCCAACAGCCCTCTGAGATACACCTGTTATTATCCTCATTGCACAGATGAGGTAACTGGGGCACAGAGAGGTAAAGCAACCTGGCCAAGGCCACACAGCTGGGGTGGGTAGAGCCAGGTTGCGTGCATCCCTCATCCTAAGTGAGATCCCACCTCCTGCTCCTGTCATTTACATGCAAAGGGGACCTGACTCATTCCAGATGATGCCAGAGGCTGCACAACAGGAAGGGAGAAATTAGAGTCATTCCTCCCTTGCCTAGAACATTTAGTGGCTCCCTGAGGCTCTGCATTATGCAAGCCCTGCATTGTCTCCCACTGCTGTACCCTCCAACTCTTCATTCGCTCAAATTTCACAGGCCTTCTTTTCATTCCTACAACTTGTCAAAATTATTCCTACCTTAGGGACTTTGTTCCTGCTGTTCCCTCTGCCTAAAATACCCTTCCTCTATTCCTCCTGGTTAACCTTGCCATGTGTTCAGGGAAGTGGTCCCTAATCGCCCTCTTCCTGACCTCAGTCCAGGCAAATAGAGCCCAGACATCAAGAACACATGCCCTGCAGGCAGACGGGCTGGGTTCAAATGCAGTTCCATCACTTCCTTGCTGTGGCCTTGGGCCATTTTCTTGGTCCCTCTGTGCCTCAATTTCCTCATCTGTGAAATGGGGTAATTAATAATAGTACCTGCCTCACAGGTTTTAGTGAGGAATAAAGGAGGTTATTATGTTTAAATTGATAAGAACTGTGCTAAACACTTAGTAGTCACATGGGCAGCAAATAATAATAAATTTTATTATTCTGTACTTTTCTGTGGCCACTTGGATTTTATTTGTGTTTATTAAAACAATGAAGCATTGCAAACCATGAAATAAAACAATTTTCAATGGCAAGTGTAAATATTAGTTCATATGTGAACTATAGTGCTGAATTTGAAAATCTTTAACATGAAAACATTCTTTTTATTTTACTTTTCAGTTTTATTGAGCTATAATTGAGAAATAACATTGTAAGTTATTTAAAGTGTACAAAACTAATCAGGAACGAAAGAGGGAAAATGACTACAGACATCTCAGAAATACAAAAAATTCTAAGAAATTACTGTGAGCAACTATATGCCAACAAATTTGACAATCTGGAAAAAACGGATAATTTTCTAGAAGCATAAACCTTCCAAAGCTAACTCAAGAAGAAACAGAAAATCTAAGTAGCCTGATTACTACCAAGGAAATTGAATCAATAATTGACAAGCTCTTCAAAAACAAAAGCCCTGGACCAGATGGCTTCACAAGTGAATTTTACGAAACATTCAAAAAAGAGCTATCACCTATTCTTCTCAAACTATTCCAAAAAATCCAGAAGGAGGGAAGGCTCCCAAACTCTTTATGAAGCCACTATCACCCTGATTCCAAAACCAGATAAAGACAGCACAAAAAAGGAAAACTACAGGCCAATCTCCCTGATGAATATAGATGGAAAAATTCGCAATAAAATATTAGCAAACAGAATTCAGCAATATATTAAGAAGATCATACATAATGATCAAGGGGGTTTCATCCCTAGTATGCAAGGCTGGTTCAACATCCGTAAATCAATTAATGTGATACACCACATCAACAAAATGAAGAATAAAAATCACATGGTCATTTCAATAGATGCAGAAAAAGCATTTGACAAAATCCAACAGCCATTTATGTTAAAAACCCTTAGCAAAGTGGGAATACAGGGATCATATCTCAACGTAATAAAGGCCATATATGATAAACCTACAGCTCACATCATACTCAATGGGGAAAAGCTAAAACCATTCCCCTTAAGATCAGGAAAAAGACAAGGCTGTCCACTTTCTCCTCTTTTATTCAACATAGTTCAACATAGCCACAGCAGTAAGACAAGAAAAAGACATAAAAGGCATCCAAATTGGCAAGGAAGAAGTAAAATTGCCATTATATGCAGATGACATGATACTGTATATAGAGAACCCCAAAGACTCCATCAAAAAACTATTGGAACTGATAGATGAATTCAGTCAAGTAGCAGGATATAAAATCAATGTTCAGAAATCAGTGGCATTTGCATATACCAATAATAAACTAACGGAAGGAGAAATTAAGAAAACTGTCCCATTTACAATTGCTTCAAGAACTATAAAATACCTAGGAATAAATTTAACCAACGAAGTAAA
Source organism: Aselliscus stoliczkanus (assembly GCA_033961575.1). Classification (NCBI taxonomy): domain Eukaryota; kingdom Metazoa; phylum Chordata; class Mammalia; order Chiroptera; family Hipposideridae; genus Aselliscus; species Aselliscus stoliczkanus. The sequence goes on along the minus strand of CM066735.1, from coordinate 7,489,184 downwards.
AGATCTGTACTCAGAAAATTATAAGACACTGAAGAAAGAAATCAAAGAAGATACAAATAAACGGAAACACCTACGATGCTCATGGATAGGAAGAATTAAAATAGTTAAAATGTCCATACTGCCTAAAGCAATATATAGATTCAATGCAATTCCTATCAAACTACCAAGGGCATTTTTCACAGAAATAGAAAATATAATCCTAAAATTTATATGAAACCATAAAAGACCCCAAATAGCTTCGGCAATCCTGAGAAATAAGAACAAAGTTGGGGGGATCATGCTACCAGACATCAAAACATACTACATGGCTACAGTAATCAAAACAGTATGGTATTGGCATAAAAACAGGCACATCGATCAGTGGAACAGAACAGAGAGCCCAGAAATAAATCCAGGCATTCACGGACAGTTAATCTATGACAAGGGAAGCAAAAATTTACATTGGAGTAAAGATAGTCTATTCAATAAATGGTGCTGGGAAAATTGGACCGACACATGCAAAAAAATGAAACTGGACCACCTCCTTATGCCATATACAAGAACAAATTCACAATGGATTAAAGACTTACATGTAAGACCTGAAACCATAAAACTCCTAAAAGAAAATATAGGAAGTACATTTGCAGACATTACCCGGAGCAATATTTTTACTGATACATCCCTACGGACAAGGGAAGTAAAAGAAAAAATGAACATATGGGATTATATCAGACTTAAAATTTTTTTCACAACAAAGGAAACCATCAATAAAACAAAAAGGAAGCCTACTGAATGGGAGAAGATATTTGCCAACGATATATCTGATAAGGGGTTAATATCCAAAATTTATAAAACACTCATGAAACTCAACACCAAAAAAACAAACAACCCAATTAAAAAATGGGCAGAAGATATGAAGAGATATTTCTCTAAAGAGGACATACGGATGGCCAACAGGCATATGAAAAAGTGTTCTACCTCACTAATCATTAGGAAAATGCAAATATAAACCACCATGAGATACCACCTCACTCCGGTCAGAATGGCTATCATCAATAAATCAACAAATAACAAGTGCTGGCCGGGCTGTGAGGAAAAGGGGACCCTGCTGCACTGTTGGTGGGATTACAGATTGGTGCAGCCACTATGGAAGTCAGTATGGAGGTATCTCAAAAACTGGAAATGGAACTACCTTTTGACCCAGCAATTCCACTCCTAGGTATTTATCCCAAAATACCCAAGACACTAATTCAAAAAATATATGCACCCCTATGTCCATTGCAGCGCTATTTACAATAGCCACGACCTGGAAACAACTGAAATGCCCATTGGTGGATGACTGGATTGAGAAACTGTGGTGCATTTTTGCGATGGATTATTACTCCGCTATAAAGAAGAATGAAATCGTACCATTTGCAATGATATGGATGGACCTAGAGACTATTATGTTACGTGAAATAAGTCAGTCGGAGAAAGACAAATACCATATGATCTCTCTTGTATGTGGAATCTGAAAAATTGAATGAATGAGCAAAGTAAACAGAAACAGTCTCATAGATACAGAGGAAAAACAGGGTTGCTAGGTGGGAGGGGTTGGGGAAGAAGAAGGGGAAGGGAATAGACAGCATAAATAGGCAGCTACAATATTGCCACTGGGATATGAAAGACAGTTCTGGGAATATAATTAATAATGTTGTAAATATTTTGTGGGGTGTCAGATGGTCACATGTCTTGTTAGGGAGACCATTTCATGGATGAAGTAGAGGCTTGATCACTGCACTGTACACCTGAAGCTGATGTTGTATAATATTGTATACCAACTGTAATTGAATATATAGATAGTCACGGGATGTAGATTATACTGTGGAAGGAAGTCAGAGGAAGTGTAATACATATATATGATATGGGGGGAGGAGTGGGGTGGTGAATTGGGGGAGGGGGTTGTCACTTTGAGGGGCAAAAAGTGTAACTATTGCACTGTGTTGTACACCTGAAACTAATTTAAAAAATAAAATTAAATTTAAAAAATAGCGTTAACCAGCCAATTAGAAAGAAACAAAGGACAAGAGTTTGAGAATCCTGGCTTTGCTGATTTTTTCATCTATGACCTTGTACAAATTCCTATACTAATTGGGCCTCAGTTTTCTTGTCTCTTCAAAGGAAATAAGAAATCACTGTGCTACATAATTTTTATAAAGAGTAAATAAAATAGTGTATTAAAATGTATTCAAGGGCCAGCCAAGTGGCGCGGTGGTTAAGAGCTGGCTTGGGACGCCAGCGGCCCCGGTTCGGGTCCCACATATGAGGGACAGTGACACTGCCCTCAAAAAAAAAAAAAGGACAGCAACTTGTCTGTTTCCCTTTCCCAATTCCCCAACGTTGTCCCCCTCCGCCAATTCCCCAATAAAAATCTTTAAAATAAATAAATAAAGTGTACAAAACTTATTCTTTTTAGATTGTTCCTTGCTTAAACATTAAAGAATGAATCAAGAAAATAAGATGTTCCATTAGTGGCATGACTTAGTGGCTTCCCAAATTGTACTGTTTGCAGACATTTCAGTTTTATTAAAATTCATGAAGTTATTGAACAATTATTTACATAAAATATTATATCAGACATTAATAAAAATTTAACCATCTGTATTTCTTTTGTGGCCATTAATATTATTTGTTTAATTTCATGGCTATTCCTGAAAGTGAATTTAAAAAATAATTTAATGCACTAGAGACACAGTGGATGGCATTTATCTGTTAAATGATCTCATGAAGGAGAGTGCAGTTCCAACATATGCCCACCAGGGGCCGCTGTTCCCAAACCGAGGCCCTCTCTATCCCACCATGTAGTGAATCCTCCTCAAATCTGGTCTGGCTTCTGCCCTCCTCTCCAGGATGGGGAGCGGGCCTCAGGCTCTTCCCCACCTCCAGGCCCCCTTCCTGCCCCTGCAGTCTGTTCACCTCAGGGCTATGTGTGGCATCTTTCCTATAAGCAACTCTAACCACACCCCTCCACCCCTCCACCTACTTCCAGGGTTCCTCCAACATACCCATGCTGATACTTACTTCTGGGCCTTTGCATATGCTCTTTCCTTTGCCTGGAATACCTTCCATCTCTGTTTACTGATGTTCACTCAGAGAACCATTCTGTAGTTAAAGATTGACCCAACTTTCCGCTGGGGGCACACTACTTAACTCCTCTGTGCCTCAGTTTCTTCTGATGGGCAGATTGGACAGAGCAAGGAATTAGGAAATCTGAGAGGCAATGGGGATCCCCAGAGGGGTAATTGACTAGGAAATTGTCCTCACATATATGGAGAGAAAGGCCCCCCTTGATCTTCCTAGAAGAGAGCTTAGGGGCTTGGAATGAGAGGCTGTAGCTTTGGCCAGCCCTGACCCCATCCTTGGGGTCTCAGTGGCTAGACCAGCAGGTCCCCCTCCCTGTGTGTTCTCCTGGTGGGGCTGTTTGCTCACCAGTGACCCCTCTGACTCTGGGCCAGTCCACATCACTTGCTTCCTGAGCAGACACCAGCTGAGGGGGGACAACCATGCAGGGAAAGCCACAGACTGGGGGCTGGGTGTCACCTTTACGGAAGCGTGGTGACTCCCTCTGCCACAGAAGAGTTGTAGGCAAGACACAGAGGCTGATGTGGCTCACGCAGGACTTGCTGGAGAAAGAGCTGCGCAAGGTGAGCCCCACATGCAGGTAGAGGCCCAGCTGGGCTGGCCTGGCTTCAGGAGATTGGGGGGGGGCCTTGGGAACCCGCACCCAGACCACCTCCCCTTGCCCATCCCAGCAACTCTCTGTCTCTCTGAACAGCGTCCTTTCCCTCTCCAGTACTGTCTCTGAGTATTTTGCTCTCTCCCAGCTTCCCCACCCTGTCTGTATCTCCGTGACTCTCTCTCTGTCTTAACTCTCTCCCTCTCTGGGTCTCTGGCTCTCTTTGAGTTTCTCTCTCTGTGTCTCCCTACCATGTCTCTCTTTGTCTCTCTCTGCCACTGTCTGTTGCCCCATCCAATGCCTGCAGGGCTATAGGCTTCTCCCCTTCCCACGGCCTGCCAGGGACATCTCTCTCCCTAAGTTCTGCCTCTTATGACACCATTGACCTGAGACGGAGAAGGAGGGGAAGGCATTGTCCTGTAGAGGAGGGGCAGGGGGGTGCTGGCTGGTAGAGGAGGGGTCTAGGGCCAGGCCTCATGGAGCCGTCTGTGTGAATGTCAGGATTCATACCTAAGGGCTGACCTCCATCTTTGAGGGGGTCTTCTTGCAGCCGCCTTCCCTCTACCACCTACATTCACCAACACCACCAACTTTCTCCCCCAGCCCATCTTCCTTCTGCAGCCCACCCCTTCCCCACAGCCCACCTTCTCCCCACAGCCCACCTTCTCCCCACAGTCCACCTTCTCCCCACAGCCCACCCCTTCCCCACAGCCCACCTTCTCCCCACGGTCCACCTTCTCCCCACGGTCCACCTTCTCCCCACAGCCCACCCCCTCCCCACGGTCCACCTTCTCCCCACAGCCCACCCCCTCCCCACAGCCCACCCCCTCCCCACGGCCCACCTTTCTCCCACAGCCCACCTTCTTCTCACTTCTGCCCTTGCCCTTTCTCATCACCAAGCTCCTGACCTCCTGTGTATATCGTCTGTGCAGTTGCTGATGGCTGACTTCTAGCCAGTTGTCGCCTTGTCAACATTAATGGAATGAAAAAGCAGGGGCTTCATGCAACTCCAAAAAGACCTAATAGTGTCAGTCCTTGTGAGTGACTCTACTCATTAGTGCGTGTGTGTGTGTGTGTGTGTAGGTGGGGCACTGGGTTGGGGATGGGGGCCTCAGAAGATGCTGTTTAGGGACCAGGGAGAGTCTGGCTCTTGTGTGGTCTTCTAGGGAGTCTTTCTATTGTATTTGTCACCGAGGAGTCCAACTGTGTCCTGGGACCGGGTGATGAGGTGGGTCCAGCTGCCGTACAGACCTGTCGTCTGTCTGTTGTGGGGTCTGACTATTGTGGGGGTCCAGCTATTGTGGGGGTCCAGCTGTTGTGAAGATTTGGGGATGGTTGGGGTCCATCTGGCATAACATCTGTGAGATTCCACCAGCTGTGGAGGATGGAAGTGAATGGTTGTTGGAGACCATTAGTGGTGACAGATCTCTGCTGTTGTGTGCTGGAGGCTGTCGTGTGTGGGGCTGTAGTTCTTGGCTTAGTGGCCATCATCTGGTTCTGTCTCTCTCTCTCCCCTCTCCTCTCTGTCCTTCCTGCTTTCTGTCCATCCCTGTCTGTCTGTTTCCATTTCACCCCTTTCACTGTCCCCCCAGAGTGCACTTTCATTCAGACGTTTACTTTGTGCTGACCATTTGGCTCCAGCAGGTGCCTGGGAACTCTGGGCCCTGCTCAGGTGGGAGGCGGGGGTGGGACACCCCCATCCACCCAAGGTGAGCAGGAGGTGAGAATCACTTCATGTGGAGCCAACGGGCTGGAGGTTTGTGTCTCAGACATCACACTTTCTGCCCAGCCAGGCTTTGTTCTTCAAGTCTGAGGTGAGGCTGAGGGGTTTGGGTGCATGCATGGCCTGTCTCCTGGGGGAACAGAGAGAGTTATGGGTCTCAAGGGAGGGAAGCAGTCATGCAGATATTGAAATGGGAAGGCGTTTCAGGCAGAGGGAACAGCCCGTGCAAAGGCCCTGGGGCAGGACCGGGCCTGGTGTGTTGGAGGAACATTGAGGAGGCCCATGTGGCTGGAGCAGAGTGAGATGGGGGAGAGAGGGAGGAAGGGAGGGAGAGCAGGGAGGTGACAGGGGCAGGTCCACAGGGCCTTGTGGGCCTTGGGGAGGAGTTGGGCTTTTACCCCGAGGGAGGGTGGAAGCTACTGGGGCTGGACACTGTGTGGGGCTCGTTTAAATGCTAGCCCCTGCCCCGGACATGGCCAAGAGCACAGTGACTCCTCTTCTTTTTATCCAATTTTTAAAATTGTGGTAAAGTACAACATAAAATTTACCATCTTAACCCCTTTTAAGTGCACAACTCAGTGGCACTACATGCACTCACATTATTATGCAGCCATCCCCACCATCATCTCCAGAACTTTTTCATCTTCCCAAACTGAGTCTGTGCCCATTAAATACTCACTCCCCTCTTCTCTCCCAGCCCCTGACCCCACCATCTATTTCCTGTCTCTTATGAATCTGACTCCTCTGGGTACCTCATGTAAGTGAAATCACAGTATTTGTCCTTCTGCGTCTGGCTATTGCACTGAGAAGCTTATCCTTAGGGCTCATCCATGTCATAGCAGGTGTCAAAATGTGCTTCCTTTTTTTTTTTTTTACATAGCTGAGCCATCCTGCCACTGGTTGGCAGCTCAGTGGCAGCTCAGCTTGGGCTGGGCATCAAACTGCTCTTGCTCAGAGCTCAGCTCACACTCTAGAGTGATCTCTTAACCAACTGAGCCACTCGGCCGGCCCAGAATGTCCTTCCTTTTAAGGCTGAGTAATATTCCATTGTGTGGTTGGACCACATTTTATTAATCCATCATCTGTCAATAGACACTTGGGTTGTGTCCATGTTCTGGTTATTGTGAACCATGCTGCTTTGAACACAAGTGTACAGATAGGTTTATAAGGCCCTGCTTTCAACTCTTTGGAGTGTACACCCAAAACTTGAATTGCTGGATCACACTCATATGTTAGCTGTGGTTTTTTTCTTTTTTTAAGATTTTATTTAATTGGGGGAGGGGAACAGTATTGGGGAACCGGGGAAGGGGAACAGACAAGTTGCTGTCCTTTTGTTCTTCAGTCTAGTTGTGGAGGACTTCACTGGCCCATGTTGGTATTGTCATTGCGCTCTTCTCTGGTGAGGCAGATTATTCGCCGGCCTCTGGACAGCTGATCACTGGGGCTCTTGGCAGCTCACACTGGCTGCCGTCTGCTCACGCTGGTTGCCGGCCACTCACCGTAGCCTATGGCAGCCCACTGCAGCAGGGGCTGTAGCTATGCCGTCCCAGGGGACTCACAGCAGTCCAGCTCCAAGTGGAGCTGTTGTTCACCATCTTAGCTGCAGAGGGCAGTGTCATTGGCCCTCATATGGGGGATCTGAACCAGGGCCACTAGCGTCCCAAGCCAGCTCTTAACCAACGCGCCACTTGGCCGGCCCCCATGTTAGGTGTGTTTTAATTTTTGAGGAAACACCAGACTGTTTTCCACAGCTGCTGCACCATTTTACATGCCCATTAGCATTTCATAGGGTTCTAATTTCCTCACATCCTGGCCAGCAGGATTTGTTATTTTCTGGTTTGTTTTTGTTTTTGTTTTTGTCGTTAGTAGCCATCTTCACAAGTGTGAGGTGGTATTTCTTTATAGTTTTGATTTTCATTTCCATAATGATTAGTGACATTGAGCATCTTTTCATGTGCTTATTGGCCATTCTTATATCATCTTTGGAGACATATCTATTCAAGTCCTTTGCCCATTTTTGAATCACATTTTGTTGTTGTTTTTAGAAATTCTCTATATATTCTGGATGTTAATCTCTTATCAGATATATGATTTGCACATATTTCCTCCCATTCTGTGGGTTGCCTTTTCACTCTGTGCATAGTGTCGTGTGATGGCACCCCTGTTTTTACAGCTGAAACAGCGCCAGCTGGGTCCAAGTGAGATCTACGCTGGGGACCCAGGGCTCCATGCACCACCATTTCTGATCAAGTAGCCACTAGGCAGGCCTACCTGTGAGGCACATCTTTGTAAATCAGGGTAGGATGTGGGCACTTCCCCTAAAACAGGGTGTCTCCAGCATACTCCAACAACATTTGGGGCTGGATAACCCCATGTCCTGGGTGCTGTAGGATGCTCAGCAGCATCCCTGGCCTCTACCCAGGAGATGCCAGGAGCACCTTCCTCTCATCATGACAATCAAATGTATCTCCAGACATTGACAAACGTCCCTGGTTTTGGAATCACTGCCCTAAAGCTGGAAGGTGGGTGGGAGGCAGCCTGGGGCGGGGGTTTGGGATGCGTGGCTGTGCAGAGGAATCAGGAGCCTGGTGCTACCCCAGGTGAGCTAGCCTCAGTCTCCTCACCTGTAGAATGGGGGTCTGGGAGTGATGGCAGGATTCAGTGCCCTCACTTAATTATTCAACAACAATTTATCAAGCACCTATTATGTGCCAGGCCCTGCGGTGGGGATACACTGGGGAGAAGAAACACAGGCCTAGTCTCATTGGATATTAGTCAGTTAATGCGTGGTGAATGTAAAATTACTGGTATCATAAATGCCGAGAAGCAGAAACTCCAGGTCTGAGATCAGCACAGAGTAGGGCACTTGACCTCTCCTAGATGGTCAGGGAGGGCCTCTCCAAGAAGTTAGAATCAAAGGGTGAGAATGAGGAAACCAGGGGAGATGAGGAAGAGCGGTCCAGGCAGCAAGACTGCTCGTGCAGAGGCTCTGTGATGAGTCTGCCGGGTGAGAAGGCCAGAGTGGCTGGAGCCTGGAGGGGAGCTCCATATGGACCATGCGGGGCCCTGTGGGTGGGGTGAGAGTGTGGGCTTGATCTGTTGAGGGCTTTAAGCTGGAAAATGGTGTAATTTCTAGTGAAGAGATCCCTCTGGCAGATAGTGTCTGTAAAGTGCTTAGCACAGGCAGGGCTGGTGCACCCAAAAAGGGTTCTGATGACACAGTGTGCATTTTGGGAACCCGGAGAAGTCACAGGGTTCAGCTCCTGCCCCATGACATCTCTAAGAACCATGGCACATTCCAGGTTTGGGATGAGGGCTAGGAAAGTGGGATGTCTCAGCTTTGAGTGCAGTTTTGGAGGTGGGGGAAGGACAGCCACCCCTGGATGGGGCCCCAGACTCCCAGGGCCTGAAGCTGCTTCTCTCAGCCCACTCCTGGGCCCATTTCACAGGAGGGAGACTGAGGCCCTGGGGCTCCATGGGCACCGAGTCCTGAGCCAGGACCTGTGTCCTGGTCTCAAGATGCCATTAGGATCTGCCATACCTCTGGCCATATCTCAGCGATCGAGAGGGGGTGCTCTGAGGTCCAGCTGCCCAGATTCCAAACCCACCCATGACCAACTATGTGACCCTGAGCCAAACACTGTACCTCTCTGAGCCTCTGTGGCAAAAAGTGGAGAACTTGCCTCTCAGGGAAGTTGTGAGAATTAAACAATGTCGTTCACATTCTTTCACTCAACAAAGAGGTATTAAGCACCTACTGTGTGCCAGGTGCTGTTCCAGGCACGGGGGATATGGAGGGGTGCTGTCCCTGCCTGGCATTCTAGTGGCAGAGACAGACACTAAGCAAATCAGTCAGTAATTAGAAAGTAGTGACAAGTGCCCCGAAGAAACACAAAGAAGCAAGAAAAGGAGAGAAAATAAATAGAGGGATGTGGGTTTGGGTGACGATTCAGCCTAGGGGTCAGGGCAGGCCTTGCTGAGAAGGTGAAACCTGAAGGAGGTGAGGGAGGGGCCATGTGAGTATATGAGGAACAGCGTTCCCAGCAGAGGTAACAGTCCATGCAAAGGTCCTGAGGCAGGACTGTGCCTGGTGTTTTGGGGGAACAGTGAGGAGGGGCCGTGTGGCTGGGGCAGAGTGAGAGGAAGCACAGCCATGAGGCTGGGTATGGGACTAATGAGATGTATGTGTAGGGCCTGGTGGGTAAAGATGGGGTCCAGCCACCTGCAGGGGGATTTAGGGGACTCAGGTGCCTAGAAGAGAGACCTTCCTGGCTGGTGTCTGAATGGGAGCAGGGACTTGTTGGGGCTCCCTAAATTCACACAGACCACTTACTAAGTGTTGGGACTAAGCATGTACCTTATCAACCAAGACACCAACCTTGTACCCATTTGACAGCTGAAAAGACAGGCTCAGAGAAGAGCAGGCACTTGTCTAAGGTCACAGAGAGTGTCCATGATACAGCAGGGATTACTGGCTCCAAACACTCCACCCCTTGTCCCCATCTTTCCTGCTTATCAGTCTGTTCCTGGTCTGGGGACTCCAGCTGGGCTTGTGGGCCAGGCACAGAGGTACCAATGGCTTCTCCATGGGCCCTCGGAGGAGGTGACTTGAGGGGGAGGGCCACCACAATCCCAGAGTGCTTTGCATTTTCCCTTGAAATCTGAGTTCCTTCAAAGTGTTCTCGGTTTTAGAGATTGGTTTCATTGGGGCTTTTAAGAGGCCATGGTTCACTCAAAGTGAGAGTGCCAGGCCCCGAGGCTCCACCCAGCCCTTGAGCCCCGTGAGAGTGGAGCCTCTTGGGACTCTGCGGTGCTTCCAAGGAAGGGGCTGGGCTGCCCTGGCAGCCGTCTTAGAGAAGGGCCACTTGGAACACTTTGTGAAGGAGGGCCCTTTCTTCACACTGGGCCACTGAATCTGGACAGAGAGGGGTAGGGAAGTCAGACAGGCATCTAGGGAAGCAGTTTCCTACCTCTTGCTTGCACACCTCTGGTGATGGGCCGCTCATTACCTCTCAAGGAAGCCTCTGCTGGGTTAGTGAGCTGGATTTCTTAGAAAATTTTTTCAGATGCTGATCCTAAACTACACCTCCATCCTCTTCTCTGTGGTCCTGGCTCAGCCTTCTAGGGCCACACAGAGGACCCTTCTCCAAATATTTCACTCTTCCTATATTTCTCAAGTGACTATTCTGGAGATCTGTGGGTATGGGAAATGCAAATCCAGAGTGATCACCATGGTGTAGATCGAAACGTGCAGGGCACTACGAGCCTAGAAGAGCACTGACCTAGCTGAGAGGGGTCAGTCTGGTAGGCTTCCTGTAGGAGGTTACATCTATGCTAAGTCCTGAAGGATATGTAAGGTTTGACCAGGAAAGAGATAAGGGGAGAGAAGAATGTTTTAGGCAGAAGGAACAGCATGTGGAGATATAAAATTTCCACAGACAGAGGAGGTTATAACTGGCAGAATGGTGTGTTTGATAAGGAATACTGAGGCTGCTGAAGCCAGAATAAAAAGTTGCTTGGAGCAGTGATTCAGGTAGAAGGGAAGTGACACCTTCATTCTTCAAACAGGTTATGAGAACAACTTTATTTCATATTGCCTAATTGCTTTGCCAGGAAGCAATTTACACCTCCACCTTCTAGGTACACAAGTGCCCATCTCACCACATCCTTGTTAGCATTCGGTTTTATCATTTTTTAAATCTTTGCCAATGGCAGCCAGAAAAAAAACTGGTATCTCATTGTGTAAATGAAAACAATTGAGTATTTCTCTTGTAAGGGTTGGGGTGAACAATTTTTTCAGACGTACATTGGCCACACAAATGCCACTTCTTGCCTGTGAATGTTAGGAAGTCTTACACCCAATGGAGAGTTTGTAGTCATTTCTAGTTCCCCTCTTACCACAGAGCAAATGGAAATCTTGTGGCCTACCCTTTGGACATGTGGGTGGCACATATATGAGATAGTCTACCCTCTCCTTTTTGATTCACCTTTTTTTCTCACCATTTTTCCCCCTGTTCTTTCAAAATTTTAATTTTCTCTCTCCTCCATTGGTGGCTGAATCCCCAAGTGACTGTAGATTTGTCCTCATCTGGGGTGCTTTGGGCTCAAAGAAGGGTGTTGTTGAGACCTAGGAAAATGTTCCATGTGAGACCTCCCCGGTATGCTATGTGTCTTATACACATAACTTACTATTTAATTCTCAAAACATCTGCATGTAATGGGGACCCTTCCACCCATTTCACAGATGGGGAATCTGAGGTTCAGAGACTTTATTAAGTCACCAACCCAGCATTTCATGGCCAATATTGATTATTTCTCTTAGTTTCACTCAGTCAGTTCTTCTCCTGACATTAAAATTCTGTTTAATTAAATTCTCATCTGGGAGATGAGGGCTGGCCATTTCTCCACACCCATTGTCCCACTCTTCCCGTCAGGAGATGGAAGCCCTGCTCCTCAGTAGGGAAGATCTGTGAAGTCCAGCTCAGCAGCAACCTTATAACACAGGGAAAGAAAAGAAAAATGGGGACAAGAGAAGGGGAAACCATGGGACATCCTTGGAGAGCCACAAATGGCCTCCAGGCTAATTTCCTGAGTTAGACCTCAGTTCTGATCTTCTAAATCCTGAGCTTCAAGATCTGGGTCCATCTCTGCCATTAAAATCCCATGTGACTCACTCACATAAGTCCCTTCCCAGATCTGGGTCTTGGTTTCCCCTTTTAGACAACCCATCTCTTGAGCTTTGTAGCAACTATATTTTTCACATCTTAGTTCTAAGTAGTTTTTTTTATATCTGCTTTTGTTTCATAACCTCCTGTTCTTGTTTTATGGCTATTATTATATCCTTTATCTTTTTGAGTCATTTAACTTATTCATTGTAATAGATGTTAAGATTGCCTGATATTCTCTATTTCCTGTGATATAAATTCTCCCAGTGGGGAGTTAGTGGGAGCTTCATGAAGTGGTTGTGAATTATTCTTCTCTTCAGGATATTCCTCCCTGTTTGTTTTCTGAGAGCGTGTGCTTTTGACCTCATGTATTAGGGGACATTACACTTTCATGGGTGGGGCATCCTTGCCATTGGGTACCTCTGGTTTGGTTTTTGGTTCAAGTTAACATTTTATTGTAATTTTTAAGTGTTTGGGGAGGAAAAGGGAGGTTTCAGTGTGTACTTGGTCTGCCATCTTGAAAGGAAGTCCAATTTCACTATCTGTAAATTGATACAGGTGTGTCTGGCTGTCTCTGAGGGTTCTCACAGATATTCTCAACACAGATACCCACAGAGGTCTGGCAACAGATGCCCAGTGGGACAGAGTTCTAACAGCACCACCACCAAATAAAAAATAGCAATGCGTATCATTTACTATTATTATGTATCAACTCTTTACACACAGGATCTCATTTACTCTTTACATAACCAATGAAGTAGGTACTACTGTTATCCTCGTCTTACAGATGAGGCATTGGAAGCTCATAAAAGTGGCTTGACTTGCCCAAGCACACTCAGCTAGGAAGGAGAATTTGAACCCACTTAAATCAGGGTTAAGCTCTTAACTCTGCCCACCCATTGCATCATCCTGGCGGGTGGCTGGGGTGCTCATCTCAGCAGTATGGCTTCTGCACCCAATTTTTTCTCTGTGGACACTGAACTTTACTGTTCAGAGGTGCTAAACGAACTCAAAACTGTGTCCTCAGTGGAAGTGGGAAAGTGGGAAGGTTTAACCTGGTGTGTTGGAAAAAGCGTGCGCTCTGGAGCCTGTTGTGCTTGGAATCTGACTGTGCTGACTCTCTTGACCTCTCAGGTTGCTTGACCTCTCAGGGCCTCTGTCTGTGGTGAGTGCAAAGTGAGACATTGCCTGTGCCTGGCACATAATAGGTGCTCCTTGGAGGAAAGCAGATTAGGGTAGCAATGAGGGAATGTGAGCATCGATCCTTCAAATCCCCAAAGTATTTTAGGGGCCAGAGGAAAAAGAAGTTTTTCGTGGACACAAGAGAGAACTAATCCCAATACATAAAGGTCCATTGAGGGTGGAATTTAACTCCATCTCAAAAAAGCTTTCTTGACCTTAGCAGCTCACCCAGCCTCATAGGGGCTGACTTTAAAGCGAATAAGCTCCCTATCATTCAAGGGAACCAAACAGCGCTTTGATTGCACCAGTCAGGGAAGCTGCAGAGGCTGTTGGGGCTGAGTTGGCCTGGGCCTTCTCTGAGGGGGACCCTTTTTCTGTCTCTTCATCCCCCACTCACTGTTTCACAAGGAGTGTCCCCTGTCTCATCACCCCCCATTACTGCTTCCTCTGTGACCACAGGAAGACTCAGCCCAGCCTTTGCTGCATTTTCTGTAAATAAACTCAGGCAGCTGAGCTACTTACTGCCCATCTTCCTTTGGGTTCCTGTGGAAGTGTGGGGGGCGGTGGTTAGGGGGAGCTCAGGCCAAGCCACAGAGAGGAGGCACCCGGACAGGGAGACTGAGACTGTCCCCCCTCTATCTGACCGTCAATCACACTTGGCCTTCTTCCTCTGGCATCTGTTGGGTTTGACTTGGATATAGGATCCCTGTGCTGTGTCCCCTTCCCTTTCCAGCCCAACTGGCCCCTGGTTCAGTCATCTCTGGGCTGACTGCCACCCCTGTTATCTCTCCAGAGCCAGGGTGGAGCTTTCTAGATACTGGCCCCAGGACCCTGGCATGTGCCTTTGACCTCTTTGCTGGTGCACAACAACTCTTGGGCTCTGGTCAGCATCCTGGAAAGTTGGAATAGTGGTCAGGACCTCGTCTGAGGGTCCCCAGGACCAGGCAAGGCACTGGGACAAGGTTAGCTGAGTGAGAGCTGATCTGGGAACCTGACTTGCCTGGGGTTCAGATGAGCTGTCTGGGTGGTGGAAGACCCAGGACCGACTACTCTCATGCCCGCTACTCCTTGAGCATCACTTCATCTGCTTATTTGTTCATTCACTCACATTTCACCCATTGTTTAACTTTATTCAAATACTAACGTATTCATTGCTTCATTCCAAAAAGCATTCATACTTTTGTAGGTTCATTCCAGAAAAACATTCATACAGTGTCTTCCTCTCTTGTTTCTTCCCTTCTCCTGGGGTGGAGAATGGGGGCAAGTTGAAGCACATATAAGCAGTGTTTTTAGGAATCTAAGACATTTACACTTTTATAAGCACACCCCAGAGGTTTTTAAGCTGAGGATCAGTAGAAAAACTCCCCTGGGCTGATGGTGAATTTGGGGGAACCAGGATGGAGGCTGGTGGGGGCCCAGGTGGGATAGGAGATACCAGGGCTGGGGCCAGGTTGTGGGGAGAGGGGAAAGAGGTAAATACAAGTGTGGAGGGGGAAGTAGTGGGGTGGGGGTGAGGGGGACCAGAGGAGCAGGACGCCAGTGGTGTCTGTTGTAGTTTTGGGGACAGAGTAGGTGGGGGCACTCACGTTGGGAGGGAAGGATGGGAGGAGAATGGGCGATTTACTTTAAGAATTTCCCCGAGTATCTCTGGGCAGCCACTTCACTTCCTGAGCCTTGATTCCTTTCCTGTAAGCAAACGATACACTCCCAACAGAGTGTGTGGTGGCCTCAGCTGTCTGAAAGGGGTCAGTGAACTTGGACCTGAGCAAGGTGTGTTAGTTGGTCTGGCTGATGGGGAAAAGCCCAGATGTGAGCATCAGGCAGGTGCAAAGCCAGGGCTCCCCACCTGGCTCCTGGAGACCGGGGTCCAGAAACTGCAGATGTTTTTCCAACCCCTGTGACGTGGCCCAGTGTGGGGCTGCCTGTAGCTGCAAGCACCAGCTGGGGCTGGGGTGGTGGAAGGTGGCCCCAGAAGCCTGTTGGGACTCAGAGGGGCTCTTGGGCCTTGGTGCTGGATTCCCTCCCGTGACCAGGACTTCTCGCTGACTGCAGAGCCCCACAAGGCTTTTCCCCTCCAAGCCCAGCCAAGACCGCCAGACATGGCAGCCCTTCAGAGCCATGAGCAGGTCACAGGGTGTGGGTGGCAGAAGAGACGTACACATTAGACAGATTGGATTCAAGTCCTAATCCTGCCTCTGACTTACTGTGTGACTTGGGCAGATAACAGATCCTCTCTGGGCCTACGTCCTTCTTCATTATCATGCTCGCTCTTACCTTTTCCATGGAACTTGGGGCTTTGTGAAGACAGGGAGGCTGTTTGATTTTCCTCTATTGTCCCCGTAACCACCTCAGGACCTGGCACAGAATGTATGAATGAATAAATAAATATGAATCCCAAGGTGTTTTGTGAAGTAGATATTTCATGAGAAAAAAGCTTGAGAAGCTCTAAATCAAAGAAAATTTAGACTTTTTGTTGCAGGACTTATCAGAGCCTTTAATGATTCTCTTACCTTTGTGATTCTCATATAAAACATAAGGTATGCAGTATTTCTCAAATGTATTTGTACCTTTTTTTTTTTCAGAGCACCCTTAGCACTGGGATTCCTGAGAACATATTTTGGGAAAAGTGGACTTAGGATCATAGTTAGAGTCCCATAAGTGTTATTTGACTGTTTATGTCTCTATCTTCTTTCAAACATGACCTGAATTATACAGCCACAGACATGAAGGCCAAGAGCTGTTAGCACAGAATAAAAGATTAAATTCAAATAATAACATTGGAGAAGAAAAACTGCACTCCCAATTCAAGAAAGCTACTGTACTATGAGTGCTGAGTTTCCTCATGGCCAGAGCAAACAGGGAGGGAATACGGTAGGTTTCACAGTTTGGGGTTGGCAGGCCAGCAGGAGGGCCAAAACTTCCCTATCTGTGAAAAAAGTTCTGTTTTCATTCATTGGTTTATTTGTCCATCCATCCATCCATCCATCCATCCATCCATCCATCCATCCATCCATCCAACAAATGATTATTTACCACCTACTATCTGTAGCACAATGCTGGGACCAGGAGTACAATGGTAAACAAAAAACCCCACATGCCTGCCCTCATGGAGATTAGTCATGGGTTTTGGAACAAAGATGCCAGCGCTCCATGTCCTCTCTTCCTTGGAGCCCACTCTGACTTCTCAGGCAGGACCCCCACACTTTGCTCTGATTTTTCTATTCACCTGTTTCACATTAGAATCACAGAAGATGATGACATCCTACGTACAGGAAAGACAGGGGATTGGTAGAGCCCAGACCTTTGTGTTAGAATTTTTAGGAAAACCAATGTGGGAAACTGGGCCGAGATAAAAGACATAGTCTCCGTCCTTAGGGCATCCCTGGAACCCTGGCAACCTTTCTGGGCTCCACCTAGGAGTTGGGAATCTAATGACTTCCAGTTTTCTTTTTGCTTCTGTTCCTAAATTCTGGTTCTTCGATGCTAGGCACATGCAAGGTCCTTTGTTGTTTGTTGGTTGGATGGATGGACCCATGGAAGAATAAATAAATGACCGAATGGATTTGTGGAAGAATTTCTGGCACATAGGAGGGATATTTGTTGAATGAATGAAAGAATGGAAGAGTAGAGATTTGGATGAGTGGGTCTAATTAATGAATATGTGGATGGAAAGATGCCTGGAACTTAGTATTAAAAATTATTAAAATTTTTTATTGTGGTAAAATACATACAGCATTTACCATCTTAAGCATTCTTAAGTGTACAGATCAGTGGTATTAAATATGTTCACATTGCGCAGCCATCACCACCATCAATCTCCATAACTCCTTTCATCTTGTAAAACTGAAACTCTGTACCCATTAAATACTCACTCCCCATTTTCTTCTCCCTTCAGTCCTGGTAATAATCATTCTACTTTCTGTCTTTATGATTTTGACTACTCTAATTACCTCATATAAGGGGAATCAGTCACACAGTATTTGTCCTTTCATGACTGGCTTATTTCACTCATCATAATGTCCTTAGGTTTATCCATGTTGTAGCATATTGCAGAATTTCCTTCCTTTTTAAGGCAGAATACTATTCCATTGT
The DNA here is from genome assembly GCA_033961575.1 of Aselliscus stoliczkanus. Taxonomy (NCBI): domain Eukaryota; kingdom Metazoa; phylum Chordata; class Mammalia; order Chiroptera; family Hipposideridae; genus Aselliscus; species Aselliscus stoliczkanus. The sequence continues at coordinate 7,471,828 of CM066735.1, read as the reverse complement.
ATGGATACACCACATTTTGATTATCCAGTCACTCACTAATGGGCACTTGGGTTGCTTCCACCTCTTAGCTATTGTGAATAATGCTGCTATGAACAGGGGTGTACAAATATTTCTTTGGAACCCTGTTTCAATTCCTTTGGGTTTTATACCCAGAAGTGGGGCTGCTGAATCATATGGTAATTCTATTTTTCATTTCTTGAGGAACTGCCGTACTATTTTCCAAATGGCAACTCTATTTTACATTCCTACTGACAGTTCACAAGGATTCTAATTTCCCCACAACCTGGCCAACACTTGTTATTGTCTATTTTATATATATACATATATACTAATTATTAGAATTGGTGTGAAGTGGCATCTCATTGTAATCTTGAATTACATTTCCCTAATAATTAGTGATGTTGAACATTTTTTTTTCATGTGTTTACTGGCCATTTGTATATCATCTTTGGTGAAATGTCTAGACCTGTGCAATACCCACTTTTGAATCTGGTTGTTTGTTTTTGTGTTGTTGTTGAGTTTTAGGAATTGTCTGTATATTCTGTAATTTTTTTGCATTTGGATGTAATTGAGGTTTTTTTAAGTTTATTTTTCTATTTTCCATTAAAGTTGATATTCGATATTACTTTATATTTGTTTTAGGTATACAGCATAGTGGTTAGACATTTATGTAATTCATAAAATGATCTCCCTGATTATTCTAGGACCCACCTGGCACCATACATAGTTATTACAATATTATTGACTATATTCCCTATGCTGTACTTTACATCCCCATGACTATTTTGTAACTACCAAGTGTATTCTTAATCCCTTCCCTGTTTTCACCCATCCCCCCAAAACTTTTCTATCTGGCAACTATTAGTTTGTTCTCTGTATCTATGAGTCTGTTCAGTTTTGTTTGTTCATTTATATTGTTCTTTAGATTTCACATGTAAGTAAGATCATATGGTATTTGTCTTTCTCTGTATGACTTATTTCACTTAGCATTATACCCTCTCAGTCCATTCATGTTTTTACAAAACTAAGATTCCTTTCTTTTTAATGGCCAAGTAATATTCCATTTTATATATGTATCACAACTTCTTTATCCAATTGTCTGTTGATAGGCACTTAGATGGCTTCCATATCTTGGCTAGTGTAAATAGTGCTGCAATGAACATAGGAGTGCATATACCTTTTTGAATTAGTGTTTTGGATTTCTTCTGATAAATACCCAGGAATGGAATTGCTGGGTTATAAGGTAGTTCTATTTTTAACTTTTTGAGGAACTTCTATACTGTTTTCCATAGTGGCTGCACCAATTTGCAATCCAATTAACAGTGCACAAGGGTTCTCTTCTCCCCACATCATCACCAACACTTGTTGTTTGTTGATTTATTGAAGACAACTATTCTGACAGGTGTGAGGTGGTATCTCATTGTGGTCTTAATTTGCACCTCTCTGATGATTAGTCATGTTGAACATCTTTTCATATGTCTATTGGCCATCTGTATGTTCTCTTTGGGGAAATGTCTATTCAAGTCCTGTACCCATTTTATTTTAGATTTTTTATTGCGGAATGGGGGAGGGGAACAGTGTTGGGGAATTGGGGAAGGGGAACAGCCAAATTGTTGTTCTTCAATCTTAGTTGTGGAGAGCACAGCTAGCTCATCTCCAAGTCCAGTCACCATCTGGCTGCCTGTCAACAACTTGAGGCTGCTCAGCTCAAGATGCCTTCTTTAATCTTAGTTGTGGGTGGGCATAGCCCACCATCCCATCATCCCATGCAGAAGTCCAACTGGAAATCTTGTTGCCAAGAGCACACGCTCTAACCACTGAGCAATCTGGCCGCCCGTCAGCAGCTCAGGGCAGCTCAGCTCAAGGTGCTGTGTTCAATCTTAGTGTCAGGTAGGCGTACCCCACCATCCCATGTGGGAGTCGAACAGGAAACCTTGTTGTTAGGAGCACATGCTCTCACCAGCTGAGCCATCCTGCCGCCTGCTGGCAGCTCAGCGGCAGCTCAGCTTGGGCACAGCTCACTGGCCCACGTGGGAATCAAACCAGAGACCCTGTTGCTCAGAGCTCGCACCCTTAACTAACTGAGCCACTCTGCTTGCCCATGTGCCCATTTTTCAATTTGATTGATAGGTCTTGAGTTGTATGAGTTCTTTATAAATTTTGGGCATTAACTACTTATCAGATATATCGTTGGTGAATATCCTCTCCCATTTAGTAGGTTGTCTTTTCATTTTGTTGATATTTTCCTGTGCTGTGCAAAAAAATTTTAGCTTGGTGTGGTCCCATTTGTTTATTTATTTATTTTGTTTCCTTTGACTGAGGAGATATATCAAAAAATACTACTAAGAGCAATGTCAGAGAGTTTACTGCTTATATTTTTTTCTAAGTCTTTTTTGGTTTTAGGTCTTACATTTGAGTCTCTAATTCATTTTGACTTTATGCTTGGGTATGGTGCAAGATGGTGATCTAGTTTCATTTTTTTGCATGTACTGTCCAGTTTTTTTTTTGAACACCATTTATTGAAGAGAATATTTTTCTTGATTATACATTCTTTTTTTTCCTGATTTTTTTATTAGTTTCAGGTGTACCAAACAATTGTAATTCTTCCCACCTTTGCCATAGATTAACTGACTATGTAAGCATGGGATTATTTCTGGGCTCTCTATTCTGTTCCATTGACTATGTTTTTATGCCAGTGATGTTTTGATTACTATGACCTTGTAGTATAATTTGAGACCAAGTAGTATGATCCCTGCAACTTCATTCTTTTTTCTCATGATTGTTGTGGTTATTTGGGGATTTTTGTGGTTCCATATAAATGTTAGAATTATTTGTTCTAGTTTGAAAAATACCACTGGTATTTTGATAGGGGTTGCATTGAATCTATAGATTACTTTGGGTAGTATGGACAATTTAATAGTGTTAATTCTTCCTATCCATAAGTACAATATATGCTTCCATTTATTTGTATCTTTTTCAACTTCTTTCTTCAATGTATTATAATTTTTCAAGAGCAGATCTTTTATGTTCTTGGTTAAAATTATTTCGAGGTATTTTATTTTTAAGATTTTTATTGGGGAATTTGGGGAGGGGAACAGTGTTGGGGAATTGGGAAAGGTGACCAGCCAAGTTATTGTCCTTCAGTCTTCATTGTGGAGGGCTCCAGTCGCCATCTGGCTTCCCGTGGGCAGCTTGTGGCCTCTAAGCTCAAGGTGCTGTGTTCAATCTTAGTTGTGGGTGGGCATAGCCACCATTCCATGCGGGAGTCAAACCAGCAGCCCATGCTCTATCCACTGAACCCTCCGGGCAAAAGCTCAACTCAAGGTGCTGAATTCAGTCTTAGTCATCGAACAGGCAATCTTGTTGTTACACCAACTGAACCACCCTGCCACCTGTTGGCAGCTCAGTGACAGCTCAGCTCAGGCACAGCATTCATTGGCCCATGTGGGAAACGAACCAGTGGCCTTATTGCTCAGAGCTCAAGCTCTAAGCCAACTTGTAACCAACTGAGCCACTTGGCCAGCCCCGGGATTTTATTTTTTGATGCTATTGTAAATGGGATCATTTCCTTAATTTCTCTTTCTGCTAGTTCATTATTGGTGCATAAAAATGCAACTTATTTCTTATTTAATTTTGTATCTTGCTACATTATGGAATTCAGATATCAGTTCTAATAGTACTTTTGTCAGAATCTTTAGGGTCCTCTCTATATTGTATCATGTCATCTGCAAATAATGACCATTTTTCTTCTTCCTTTCTAATGTGGCTATAAACATATGGTGTTTGTGAGCAAGTGAGCCTGTGAGTGTACCCTTTAAGAGGATGTCTGAGTTTCCCGCTCCTCTCTGTCTCACCGGGACTGGACGGAATCTCCACTGATTTTCACAGCTAGCTGCTGTGAGGACTCCTCTTCCTGACATTGGAGCCCTGGGCTGAGGAGACTGGTGTGGGGCTGGGACCCATTGTTCCTCAGGAGGGAACTTGCAGCTAAGATATACCTCCCAAATCTCAACTGCCACACATAAATGTGGGACCATCACATTTTGCATCACTGCCCCACTATCAGTCTCAACATGGTTTCTTCTTTATATCCTCAGTTATAGAAGTTCCATTTAGCTAATCTTCTGATTGTTTTTCAGGTTGATTTTTCTATAATTTAGTTGTAATTTTGATGTGGTCTTGTGAGGAGGTGAACACAGCATTTACTTACTCCACCACCTTGACCACTGTATGTATACTGGATGTGAATCCCTTATCAGATATATGATTTGTAAATTTTTTCTCCTATTCTCTAGGTTGCCTTTTGCTCTGTGAATAGTATCTTTGATGTACAAAATTTAAAATTTTTCATGATGTCAAATTTGTCTACTTTTCTTTTGTTACCTGTAGGCACAATATTATTTTTTAAAAAGTAAATCTATCAGTGAATGAATGGACATTTAGATGGGTGGATGAGTGAGTGGGTGGTAGGTAGATAGATACATGATTGTATAATAGGGTGGGGGATGGGTATATGGATAAATAAGATGATGGAAGGGTGGATCAATGAATAAATGCATGGATGGTTATTTAGTTGGGGAGGTTGGTAGAGGGATGGGCAAATAGACAGCTGAGTGGCCTCGTGAGTGTGTGGGTAAATGGGTGGATGGGCAGGTGTAAAACTCTGGCAGCAGATGGAGATCTTTGTGTACAGCTTGGGCACAGTTCATGAGCTATAGATTATTTTCTGACCCCAGCTTGGCCGAGGTTGAACTGCATGCACACATCTTCTCTCTTTCTAGGTTCAGTCCTCCTTCTATCCCCCTCTGGGCCTCCAAGCATTTTACCCTGGAGCTCAGATTGAACTCAGCCCTGGGTTTGTCTGCTGACCTTCTCAACAGTAAGAACACCTAGGAGGAGCGTGTATTCTGGGTACACTGCCCAGCCAGCTCTTCATGATGGCTGTGGTCATCTTTACCAGCCAAGTGGCCTGTCTCTGGCAGCCTCACCCATGTCTCCATCAGGCGTGAAACCACCCCACAAGTTCCCCATTCTCTCCACTATACCTGTCTCTGCCTCCACCCTGGTGTTCAGCCCAAGTCCCACTCTAACTGAACCCCTCCCCCACTGGGGACAGCGGGGCATAAATTAGAGGAAGGTCATCCAGGTCAGCCTTCTGCTGCCAGTCCAAGACCTCTTTCTTGTTCCCCAGGCAGCCATGGACGTGAGTCTCTTAGACCTGCCAGATGCACCTCAGGGTCACGGAAAGGTCCTGCGGGGAGCGCGGGCCAGGGGCCCAGCCTTGCGTCGGCAGCGGGCGTTCCTACCAGAAGAGAAGAAAGATACGGTTTACTGGGAGAAGCGGAGGAAGAACAACGAAGCTGCCAAAAGATCCCGGGAGAAACGGCGTCTCAACGATGCAGCGCTCGAGGGCAGGCTGTCCGCACTGCTGGAGGAGAACGCTTCCCTCAGGGCTGAGCTGCAGGCGCTCAGGAATCACTTTGGCCTCCTGCCCGCTGCTGGTGGTGCCCGGACTTTGCCCCTGCAGGCTCTGCTGTGGGCGTCCCCCTGGACTGGAGAGCCCCGTGCTGGGGCTGAGCCACTCCCATCTCTGCCTGGCTCTCATAGCTGCCTCTTGAGGCCGTGTGCCCTGGACGCTGGGGTTCCAGGATTCCAGGGCTGCCTGGTGGCTCACAGGTGGACTGTCGGGGCCACCTCCCCCAGCTACGCCCAGGACCCAGCCCCCCCTGAACCCCCCAAAATGGATATGGCCTTGCAGGCTGCACTCACACCCACCTTCTTCACCTGTCACCTCCTGGGTGGGCATGGGGGGCCCAGACCTGAGCTTCGGTCCTGCTGGGATCTATGGTCACCCATGCCCACTGGATGCCAGGCTTCCGGGCCCTCAGCTGTGTTGCTGACACCCACTGCTGATCCCATGGGATTGCCTCCCAGGGTGGCCTGTCCTGTCCCAGGGAACTATCCTGAGGGTCTCGCCCAGCCCTCCCTGCCCCACAAACTGCGCATCAAATCCCAAGCCTCAGGCAGAGCATCTGGAAGTTGGGAGGGTGGCCAGGGCCCCCTGTGAGGTCTTTCCCTGGGCAGGGCTAGGCCTGTAAGGGTGGTTGGGCTGAGTGTGAGTTCGTCTGGGGGGATGAGCGGCTTGGCCTTGACCCAGCTTCCATGATTTGCCAAAGCTTGTGGGAAGCAGGGGGATGGTGCCCTTGCTGAAAGTTGGGGGACAGGGTCTACTTCTCAGCGTCCAGCATCTAGGAGGAGGGCATGGGGTTCCATCTTGGATCATACCATACCTCCCATCTTCCCTAAAATATGTTGTTTGGGTAATTCCTTTTCCACCCTTCCTTCCTTTCTTCCATCTACAATCCATTTACCCATCTTTCTGTTCTTCCATTCATTTAATCATTCATTCTTGTGCTCATTTGTTTATCATTCATTCATTGATTCATTCTCTCATTCATTTATTTACAATCACTTGTCCCCTCACCCACTCACACATGATTTTTATGCTCCTATCTCTGTTCCCAGCTTAGTGACAATGTGAGGACACCCCTGGATTTGGGGTTCCTTTTCTGGGAGTTGTGGTGGGGTTTGGGGACAGACATACTGAGGGTCATCCTGAAGGAAGAGGCAATATCTCAGGATGTCTGAATCTTTATTTCTTAGGGTCTCTTTGGGGGCTTGCTTCCCATCCAGTTTGGGGATCAGACTTACCCAGTCAGATGGCTACCTCTGTGTCTTGGGTCAGGACTGTGAGCCACTGGAACAGGTTAGCAATATGTGAGGTGAAGGAGGTCAGTTTAACCTTTAACCTCAGCTGCTTGCTGCCCATCTCTGCCACAGCACACACACTCCCAACTGGATGAAAGAAAGGACCTTTCTGTAGGATGGGTCTCCCAGGGACCCTGGAGCCCCAGAGCTCAACAAACCCCGCTCCTTCCTCAGTTTCTCCATCAGGTCCCTCTATTTAAAAAAAAAGTTTTAAAGCTTTTATTAGATTTTGGATAAATAGACCTAACTCCAATTATGGGGAGAGCTGTGTGTGAGGGGGTGTCATCTAGGCTGATGCAGTCATTGAGCACTGGATGCCCTTGGCCAGCCAGGTCACTGGACCTCAGGTGAACCCCTCACCAAGCTCAGGCTGGTACAATTCTCGGGTACCCTGGCCTTATCACAGTCACAAATGTGTGCAGTGCAGGGAGCCCTGCACATCACTGCCCAGCCCTTCTCTGCCTGCTCACCATTTACTCTGGTCCTTCACCTTGTGCTCAGCTCTCTGGCAAGAGCAGAAAACAAGGACCTGGCCAGGCCTGCCATCCTGCTGGTCACAGCTGCAGCAGTCATTCATGGGGGACTCAGCCAATACCTGCCCCTGGCTCAGCCACTGCCCCTGGGCATAGATGAGTGGGTGACACCTGGCCTTCTCCCTAACTTTTGGGCTTGGCTTGGAGATGCACATCTCTCAAGAGTGTCCTGGGGAGGCAAGAAGGAGGGCTGTGTGGAAGAGGTGACTCCATTCTGTCTGTCCCCAACCAGTGCTCACAGCCAGGAGGGGGTAGACTGGGGGTGCAGAGAAGCCCGCTGCCAACACAAAGATGCCACACAGCCATGGCTGATCCTACACAGAGGCCTTTAATGTAGCCATGGCCCTGACCAGAGGGATATTAAAAACTTCTAAAGGGGAAGGGAAGGAGGAAGTGGGAGTGGCTGGGGAGCATCCTGCTGCTGGGAGATGTGGATGGCTTGGTGCTTTCTCTCAGTGATGCCTCCCAGCCAGTGTGTCCAATGTGTCCGACCTGTCTGAGCCCAGCTCACTTATACCCCATGGATTCAGGGAAGCCAGGGCTGACCTCCTTTGGGCCACTAAGCCCCGCCCCCTTGCCTTAACCTTTTAGTACCAGTTGGAAAAGCCTAGAGAAGGATCTGCCTGAAACAAATCATAGAATTTCTGTATCAGGAGGGGTCCCCAGAGTCTACTGATGAGTGGTCATCTTGTTTCTACTTGAATACTTTTAAGGATGGAAAACTCACTTCCTCTAAACCCCTAACACCACTCCTTCTCTAGGCTCAAAACTCACTTCTTATAAACTTTTACCTCTAATTCTGTTCTTACCACAAGGGGCCCCCCTGCTTGGAGGTAGCTGGTATGATGGAAGGAGCCTCTGGTTCCTCCTCTCTAAAGAAGAGATCACCACACCTACCTCAGATGGTTTGAGAAGATTAAATATAATTTATTGTGTGCATAGCATTTCACACAAGGTCTGACAATTAAGTTCCATGAACTTGTTACAATGATGTTGCTAACCTTTTTTGCTATCAGAGGGATTATGCATTATGAATTTGTACCAACTGGACAAACAGTTAACCAAGTTTACTATTTGGGAGTGCTGAAAAGGCTGCATGAAAAAGACTTTAACTTTTTGCCAACAATTCATGGCTCTTGCATCACGACAATGCACCAGCTCACACAGCACTGTCTGTGAGGGACTTTTTAGCCAGTAAACAATTAACTGTATTGGAACACCCTCCCTACTCACCTGATCTGGCCCCCAATGACTTCTTTCTTTACCTGAAGATAAAGGAAATATTGAAAGGAAGACATTTTGATGACATTCAGGACATCAAGGGTAATATGACGACAGCTCTGATGGCCGTTCCAGAAAAAGAGTTCCAAAATTGATTTGAAGGATGGACTAGGCGCTGGCATCGGTGCATAGCTTCTGAAGGGGTGTACTTCAAAGGTGACCCTAGTGATATTCAGCAATGAGGTATGTAGCACTTTTTCTAGGATGAGTTTGTGAACTTAATTGTCAGACCTTGTGCACAGCAAGTGTTCAAAAAATGTTAACTGCCCTCTCTTCCTTTCCTTTTTAGAAAGCTGTCATGTTCCCAGCCCTAGAGTAGTGCTGTCATCAGGGGAGATGTTCTCTCATTCTTTAAAATTCCCTTTACCCTGTCTTGGCTCTTATTAAATTTTTGTCAATGGTATTTATATGTGATGGCTCTTGGAACTAAATATGAATCATTTCTTCATTAATCAAATACAAATATTTTATAAACACATCTTTTTTGAGATCCTACTATGTGTCAAACAGGAAATGGATCAAGGAGAAAGTGCTCCAGACTTAGGAGTTTGCAAGAGGAAACTTGCACAAATATCTAGAACATTCACCCTACACGTATTGATTACCCTCCTCCTATGCTGGACCACACGTGTGGCCTCTGCCCCCTCAGAGAGCCAATGGATAGCTGTCAACCTTCCATGTGGCTCTGGGAGCTGCTGCTGTAAGAAGTCTGGTGTCATGGCCTACCCTGCAGTGTACATGGGCCCCTTGGGTTATGTCTGTCACACTCGTGACTGACTTGGGGACCAAATTTTAAGACATTGTGCAACCACATGTTACCTTTCCTCTTCCATCCACCCTGGAGGCCTGTGAGATCTCTTTGGCTATGAATGCATGAAGTTCCCTTCCTGCTTCAGGTGTGACTGGCCCACATAGAGTGTACAATAAACACTGAATAAAAGTCTTCCCGATTTGTTGAAGATGCTGGGATCAGAAAGAAAATGAATTGCTGATGAGGCCACATTTCTCTGTGTTGTCTACCAGGAATCACAGACACAGCCTGGCTGAATATTGTGTTAACTGGCTCCTTGATACTCAAATCATGGTACAAGGACCAGCAACATCATCATCACCTGGGAGCCTGTTATAAATGAAGAATCTCAGATCTCTCCCAGAATTGCTGAATCCAAACCTGCATTTTCACAAGGTCCCCAACAGATCCACATGCACATTAAATTGTTTTTTTTTTGTTTTTTTTTGCACATTAAAGTTTGAGAAGCATCAATCCAGAGCAGGGTTGGCAAGCTTTTCCTGTACGAGGGGCCAGAGAGTAAATATTTTCGCTGTGAGACAGATGACCACTGTTGCATCTATTCCACTCCGTTGCTGTAGCATAAAAGTAGCCATAGACAATATGGTAATAAGGGGGTGCAGCTGTGTTCCAATAAAACTTCATTTCCCAAAACTTTATTTCCCAGATTTGGACTGTGGGCCTTAGTCTGCTGATGGTGTATACTCTGGAGTGGAATCGTGGATCATAGGGTGCTTGTCTTCAATCTTGATATTGTCAAAATGTTCTGCACAGTGGTATTTCCAATTGACAGTCCCTTACATGTAAAGGAATTTTGTGTTCTGCCATCACTTGGTTTTGATGGACTGTTTAATTTTTGATGATATGGTGTGAAAATGTTTTAACCTGCATTTCTTTGTTGAATATCTTTGTCAAAATCTGTTGACCACTTGAGTTTCCTCATCTATGATTGCCTGTTCTGCTGGGATATTTACCTTTTGCTTATTTATTTCTCAGAGCTCTTTATATATCCTGTATAGACATCCTTTGTCATGTCTGAACATCATTTTTTGACTTGTCTTTTCATTTTATTCTTGGTGTGTTTTGTTGTACAAAAGTTGGAAAATCTGATGTAGTCAAATTTATTAATACTTTATGGTTTGTATATTATTGTCTTGTTTAAGAATCTTTCCATATCTCAAGTTCATAAAGATAGTTTCATAAATGTTCCTATAATGTTTTCAAGTTTTGCTTTTCACATTTAGTTATGAAGTGATCAAACAATACGGTGAACATTTAAATAAAAAATGTTTTACAGTAAAAGACACATTGCCACTAACCCCCCTCAAAATACTTCCCCTTGCTTCAAACACACTTATCCCATCATTCTTGCCACTTTCTGAAGCAGTTCTGGAAGTCCTCTTTTGTGAGTGTCTTAAGTTGTGCTGTGGTGGCTGCCTCGATGTCCTGAATCAGTTCGACTTTGGGGAAGCGCCAGAAGTTGCATGGTGCCAGATTCGGTGAATAAGGTGGATGAGGATACACTGTAATGTTTTTATTCAACAAAATTTGCCATATACCAGAAGCAATGAGTGACACAGAGTGTTGTCATGATAAAGGAAGATTTATGGCACACTTTAAAACATACCTTCTCTCAACCGTAGCTCACACCTGACTGACTGCACTGAACAAGTTGAAACTTGTCACATGATGCTAGAAAGGTTCAAAGCACTGCTCCCGGTATTGAAGATCCCTGCCTTTCCGTTGAATAGCAGTCAGCAGCAGCATTCACCATATTCTTTGATCACAATGCATAGCCCATCTCTTCCTGTCTCTCTTTCATTCTGAAGTGCCATTTTTCAAACTGTCTTAATCTAAGGAATCACCTAGAGGTGCTTGTTTAATTACAGACCTCCTGAATTAAGACTTTCCAGGAGACAAGTCTTGGAATCTGCACTTTTTACTAGCAACCAGGTGATTTTTATAATCAGACCAGTTTGGAAAAAGTTGGCTTAGTGGTTAGCAGATGGGCTTGGAAGTTGGTCAAGCTCAGTATCCCATCTTGGGTGGTGGTGGTCTTGCTCATACTGCTAATGAGTAAATGGAGATTCCAAGTGTGCTCATCCTGCGATTTCTTGTGGAGATTAAATGAGAAGAAGTATATAAATCACTTGGCACAGGGCCTTTCCCTGGGAACTGGGTTGTTTTATCCTCGTGGAGAATGTAATTAATCCTATTTCCCATTTTGATTTGGCCCGCAAGAGGCTAAGTTTATGGCTCCACCATAATAAGAGTTCATTCATTCATTTATTCTAAAAATCCCTTTGCTCACTTAGCAAATATTTATTGATCATATACCATGTTCCAGTCACTGAAGAAAGAGCAGTGGACAAAACAGATATGACTTCTGCCTCTGTGGTGCTGGAAGCCTAGTGGGGAAGACAGATAAAAAAAAAATAAACAAGAAAAATGATTAGTTGGATCAATGGCGATAAGTGTTATGGAGGAAAAAGAGGTAGGGGACTTGGGAGAGATAATGGTGGGTGGGTTATAAGAATTGAAATACACAGGTCAGGAAGGATCTTGCCAAGAAGGTAACATTTGAGCAGACTTGGGGGAACTATGCATGTGCTGGGGGAAGAGCACTCCCTAGGCAGAGCGAACAGTTTGTGCAAAGGTCCTGAGGTAAGTCCATGCCTGGTGATTTGGAGAAACATGGAAGAGGCCCTTCTGGCTGGAACAGAGTGAAGGAGGGGGAGAGAGGCAGGAGGTAAAGACAGGGAGGTGACAACCACAGGTCAAGCAGGGTCTGTGGGTCGAGGTGAGGACTCTGTCTTCCCCTCTGAGATGGGGGTTCTGGGGAGTTTCTGAGCATATTTCTGCTGTAACTGTCCTTTCCTCCACCCCACTCCATCCTGTGGTGAGGGAGGCTGAGTGAAAAATAAATAAACCCACCACACAGGCACAGGAGAGCTGGCTTATCATCTGAGAAAGGGGGTGACTGACCACAGTGTCGCTGTAACTCATCTCCCCACACATGGCCCACATGACTCCTGCACTCTTAGCCAAAATCTTCATCTCATCCCTGCTTTTCATTCTTTTTGTAATATGAGGGAGGTACAGGTAAAGCTGCTCTATGAGGTGCAATCATGGAAGGGAAAGGCAGATGCTTCTCTTCTTTATAAAGCTGTTTTCCACCAAATAACCATTTTGGACAAACATGGGAAGGTGGGCTCAGCTAAACAGGAAGAGCTGGAGATAAGCTGGAGGTAAGATGGCTCCAGCCGGTGTCGGTGGGGAGGACAGCCATGAAAGACCAGGTGATGAAGAGGCGATAGAGGATTACACCTGTCATACAATTACCATGACCACAAAGGGTCTGTGGACTCATTTCCTGGCCACCGGGTCTGGGCCAGTGTCTGTGCCTTGGGTTTTGCTTTACCTCCTGCAAAAGTCTTCATTATTATTATCCTTGTTAACAGATGGGGACACTGAGGCTCAGAGCAGTTACACACCTTGCCTAACATCACACAACTGGCAGCAAAATTAGCTATTTTCCCCTTCACTACTTACTGCACAAGCCTCATGGCCAACTTTCTCTTCCTTGAATTTTTCTGCCTCATGTATTCATGCTTGCTGTTCCCTCTGCTGCAATGCTTTTCCCTCAACCTTTATTTTGTATTTTGTTAATTTTAATATTTATTTTATCTAAATATAGTTGGTATACAATATTGTATAAATTATATTAGTTTTAGGTGTACAATATAGTGAGTAGACATTTTAATATCTGACAAGTAGACATTTTAATACCTTATCCCACTAAGTCTAGTAATCATCAGTCACTGTGCAAACTTATCCTCAGCCTTTATATGACTCTCCTTTTTCAACTTAACTTCTTGTCTCAAATGCCACTTCCTCAGGAAAGGCTTTCCCAGAACACTCACTCTGAAATACCTCTGGTTATTTATGTGGACCCTACACATAACTATTTGCTGAATGAATAAACTAGTTGGATAGGAATAGTTAATCCTCCTCATAACAATTTTTGACTGCAGTTAAATCCTGTGTCACCAGGTTTGATGGTATGACTCCATCTTAAGAATGAAGGCCTCATGGGGACAGGGAATCTGTCCGTTCTGTCCACTGCAGGAGGCCTGGTGTTTGGGACAGGACCTGTCACACAGTAGGTGTTTGATAAATAGTGTCGAATTTCATCCAAGGTTCGACAAAGGACCAAGGTCCACATGATGGGGTAGAGGGAAAGAGAAAGAAAAAGGGTATCATGTGGGTCCTTCATTCATCATTCATTCATTCATTCATTCATTCACAACTTTCTGAGAGAATGAAACCAATTCCTTGCCACTCTGAGCTTGTGCTTTGAGAAGGAGATGGGCAACCATTGAGTGGACAAACAGAAGGTCAGGATCATGTCAGATGGTGCTGAGGGCCATGAGCTGATGAGCAGGAGGCTGGGGCATTCAGGGACAGGTGAGGTCAGGGAAGGTTCCTCAAAGGAGATAACATTTGAACCAAGACCTAGAAAATATGAGTGAGTGAAAGAAGCCAGTCACAATAGACCACATGTTGTGTGATCCCACTTCTATGAAATATTCAGAAGAGACAAATCCATAGAGACAGAAAGCGGGTTGGTAGTTGTGGGGGAGAGGGGATGACTGCTTAATGGGCTTCTGGTTTCCTTTTGGGGTGAAATGTTTTGGAACTAGATAGAGATGGTGGTTGAACAACCTTGTAAATGCACTGAATACCACTGAATTGCTCACTTTAAAGTGTTAATTTTATGTTATGTGAATTTTATCTCAATTTAAAATAATGCCAGTGAGTCTGCCATGCACAGAGGTCAGGCAGACATGTGAGAGATGGAAAGGAAGAGACATCAGGGAACTGGGCACAGAGTGTAGAGGGGCTGTGGAAAGATATGGGACCCGACAGGAGACACGGCTCTCAGGGGATAGGAGCCAGGTAACCCCACCAGCTTGTCTTTGTGGGTGTGTGTATGTGACTGGGGGTGCAGTGCCTGGGTCTGCGTGGGTGAGGATCTCACACACACACACACACACACACACACACACACACACACACACACTGCTCATGTGTGCACGTGTGAAGTGACACATGCATGTATACACGTGTGCTTGGGTCCTGAGTGGGGCTCCATGAAGCACATACATGCACATGTGTGCTACAACCTGGATGGGCAGGAAGCCCCTTCAAGTCTCTCATATGTGGTCCCCCACTCCCAGTCCTGGGGCTGTACGCTCTAAGAGATGGGGGATGGGGAGAACGGATTCCCCTCTCATAAGCCAAGGGGTCTGAGCTGGTCCCCCATCTCCCTGCTTCTCCCTGCTGCTGCGCAGGTGCTAGGGGCAACCCCAGCCTCCTCTCCCCCATCATACTGTAAATTCTGAGAAATCCTGTCTGTGGTTTGGCCTGGCCCCTCCTCCACCCTCTGGCTGGGCTGTCCTGGCCACTGACTTCCTGTCTTGGGGCCTGGGTGCGGGGCCCAAAGGGGGCAAAGTCTAGGACCTGCCCCCTCTAAGCCCAGGGTCCCAGACACTGGGGAGAGGACTCCACATGCCTCTAAGGCCTTCACATTGCTCCTCTGGGCCTCAGTTTCCCTTCTGTAGAATGGAGATAATCATAGTTCCAGGCAAGCAGTTAGAGCAGTGTCTGGCAGGAAGGAAGGGCCTGATTCCTGCTGCCTGCTGTTTTTACCCACCTCCTGCATCTTGCTTTCCCTCCCTCCAGCCTCCGTGCTTTTACCCTTGCTGTGCTCCCACCAGAATGCCCTCACTCCTACACCCTGTCAAGCCCAGGAATCATTTAAATCCCAGCTCCTCTGGAAACAGGGGAGAGCAGTGGGATCAGCTGGGTCTGGGAGGTAGGGAATCTGGGTTCGAATCCCGCCTCTGGCTCAGACACGCTGGGCAAACGCCAATGGGTCACTGTGCAGCTCTGCATCTCAGTTTCCCCATCGGGCTCTGATGCTCTGTGGCTCTAAGCCTCCCTGATGAACAGCCTTCCTGGGGGTTCTCACCCCTCACTCCTGCCCCAAGTTTATTCTCCTCATCTCCTGCTGAGCCCCCTTCCTGGACTGTTTTTGCTACAAACTGCAAAACCCTTGGAATTTATTGTGCCAGAGGTTTGGGGACCTCCAGAGACCTGCTTCTAACTCTCGTGTTTCTGCCCACTGGCCCTCCAAAGTGCAGCTTAAATCCACCCACTTCTTACCTGGGCTAACAGTTCTCCTCCTCAGGGTTCCCAAACCCACTTGGTTGTCTCCACCAGCTTTGCCCTGCCCTCAGCTCTCCCATGGCTCCCTCTTGCTTCTAAAAGACAAATTCAAAATACGCCCTGCAGCTGTCAATAAAACATAAATCTGGACTTAGTCAGGGGGCCCTTTATTCAGAAGGGTTCTTGCAAGTGGGAAGGAAAGGGGCTGTGCCATAGAGAGAGCTCTCACCCGGAGGTCTGCAGGCCTCTAAAGTGATAGGCCAAAGGACCTTTCTTCTATAGAGAGGCGGGGACAAGGCGGGAAAGGGCCAGCTGTGGGAGGTGGGATGAAAGGACAGGGGACAGGGATGGAGAGCTGAACAGAGGATATACACCCTGGGGCGGCCTGTTCTCAGGAGGGGCTGTCTGCTGTCCCAGGTGAGGGGGCCCTAAATTCAGGGACCTGGAGGAAGGAGAGGAGCTTAACCAAAGTTTGGTTAACAAGCATTTTGTTCTGATGGGTCAGTGGGGACAAACTGTTCAGCGAATCACTTATGACCCAAAGAATGGGAATAAGAGGGTGTGTTCTGGCCTTGTCACAGGTAAATCGGTATTAGGATTCTCCAGAGTGACAGAACCAATAAGATGGATCTATCAATCTGTCTATCTATCTATTTAGTTACAGGTGTTTTTTGTTGTTTTGTTTTTGTTTTTGTTTTTGTTTTTTAGCCCTGCAAATACAAGGCCTCAAAAAATTGGGTGTAAACTCAGAATTGTTCCTCTCCATAGAAATCTTTAGTAAAAGGCAAAAGATTTATACGATGAAGAGAAACCAGGTATTGGTTACAGTTTTATATCTCTCTATTTCTCTCTATAAGTAAACAAAAAGAGAGAGAGAGAGAGATGGATAGATATATAGCTCTATAGAAAGACATTTAAAAATAGATACATATAGAGAGATATATCTATATTTATATAATGTATATATAATTACCTATAAATATATATATAAACATACAAGTATATATATAATATCTATATATTATATATCTGTATCTCTCTATAGATATCTATCTATCTTTTAGATATCTATAGATACAGTTCATAGATATAGATATAGACATAGATATAGGTATAGCTATCTATCTATAGATTTGTATCTATGTGGATATATATCTTTAGCCTGGTATATATATTGATTATAAGGGATTGGCTCACACAGTTATGGAGGCTGACAGATCCCAAGATCAGTAGAGTGAGTGGGCAGGCTAAAGACCTGGATAGAACTGATGTTTCAGTTCAAGTCCAAAGGCCGAAGGAAAACTAATGGGTCCAAGGGCTGTCAGGTAGGTAGAATTCTCTTAGTCGGAGGAGGGTCAGCTTTTTTTGTTCTATTCACGGCGTCAGCTGATTAGATGAGGCCCACCCACACTTGGGGAGAGCAATCTGCTTTACTCAGTCTACTGATTTAAATGTTTGTCTCATCCGTAGTCACCTCATAGTCACACCCAGAATAATGTTTGATCATGTATCTGGGCACCCTGTGACCCAGTCAAGTTGATACATAAAATGAACCATCCAGTGGGCATCTGTGAGGCACAAAAGGTAAGATGACCCCCTTGCAGGGTAACTGCCAACCAGGTGGGCTGGGCACAGCTTTTCCACCCACTGCCCAGCAGCTTGGCCAGCCCTCAGTGGGGTTCTGGGAAAATCGACTAGCCCCTGATCTTGAACCCTGTCACCTGGCCCAGCACTCCCTCCCTTTTCTTGCCCACATCTGGCAGCCACATCTGTCCCCGCAGAGTTTCAGGAGGCCCCAGGTGACAGCTGGGGGTGAGAGGATAGGAGTGTGAGTATGTGAAAGACCCTACTCCAAGCAGAAACCCCTGCCTGTCGGAAGTTAAACTTGTCCTCCCCCAGTTTGGGTTGAATTCTGCTGTGCTGGAGTGAGGTGCTGGCCATGTCCCTCTGGCTCCCGGGGCAGCGGCCTGGGCGGGGGTGGGCCCAGCAGCTGCAGGTGTTGGGCTGCGGGTGGGGACGTGGTGTCGGTGATTTCCTGGTTTCCGTGGGAAGCAGGCCCTGTGGCTTCGCCTCTTGCTGAGCCCCTGGGCCGTGGTCTCCAGGAGGCTGATATTCTGTCCTCTCCTTTCTGGGCCAGCCTCATGCGAACCAGCTCAGCTCCCCAGGTTCCCCGTGTCTGTGTCCAAGGGGCTGGGATTATGGGAGTGAGGCATTCCCCTGTGCAAAGGTTAAGGGGGTGGTGCTCCAAGTCCCAGGAATCAAAGTAAATATTTATTTTTTCTTTCTTTTTTAATTGAAATACATCAGACATATAAACTTGTATAAATTTAATGTGTACAACATGTTATTTTAATACATTTATATATTATAACACGATTGCTATTGTAGCGATAATTAGCACCTTTATCAGGTTCCATAATTATCTTTTATTTTTAGTGGTTGGAATAATTAATTTCTAATCTCTTAGCAAGTTTGATGATTACAATTCAATATTGTTGTCCATATTCTGTGCATTATACTGTGTATTAGAGCCTCAGGGCTTATAAAGTAAATAATCTTTTAATGCAATGATTTTGGTCGAGATTGTCTCCATACCATTCAATTCCTCCTTTGAAAGTGTACAATGGAGTGGCAGTTAGTACATTCACAAGGTTGTGCAACCATCTGTCTAATTCCATAATAGCTTCATCAACCCAGAAGGAAACCCTGTACCCAATGGTAGTCACTCCCATTCCTCCCTCCCTTACTGATTTTTAAAATCAATGCAGTTATTTAAAAAAACAAATTGAATGCAGAAAATTCCATGATGAACAAGCTGTCAAATTTTAAAATGAAGACAAGCTCTGAAACTGCAGTTTTTGGCCCTGTATCACTCTACCCACCTTAATCTTCACCCGGTCTGTGATTTGCTTGGTGGAATGACCTACCTCCTTCAAATATTTCCTCTCCTGAGTCTCCCAAGCAACAAGGGGTCTGGACACAGGGCGAGGTCTGGGCAGTGACTTGTGCAGGCTTGGGCAGGACCCCTCTCTCTGCTCAAATCCTTGGAGGAGGGTCTCTAGACTCTCAGTGGTCAGCAGGTGGCTGGAGCACTTGAGGTCTCTCTTTGGCATGCTCTAGTCAAAACAGCAGCCTTATCACCATCTATTTGGCACTTACTGTGTACTGAGCATGTTAAGTCCATTTTATGCATTACTCAAAACAATTTAAAGAAATTATTTCTATGGAGGCATTTGCATTGTGAAATATGTAAACAATACATTCGTATACAGAGTAAATGTTAACACCCTCCCACAAGTCACAGCCCCAATGACAATGACAATTTGAGATGTGTCCTTCCATTTTCCAGAGCACCTGTGTGATCTTGCTTAATCTATATAAAGCTTCATGAAGCAAATACTGATATCACCCTTATTTTACAGGTGTGTTGAGTGAGACTCCAAGGGGTCAGGTCACACAATATGTGAAAAGCGATGACTAGAACCCAGGGCTGACTCCAATGCCAGGAGGAAGAGAGGGTAAGTGGTCTCTCATAGGAGGATTCCTCTCAGTTCAGCCAAAGTCCTGGCTCGCTCACTCAGTCATTCAACAAACTTCTATTGAGTGTGGCTGTGTGCCCGGTGAATGATACACACATGGCCCCTGCTCTCCTAAAACTCATGACCGAGGCACATGACACCATCCACTGACAAGAAATCCATTGACAAACAGAAGTCAGGTGAGCACAGCTAGGGATAGAGGGAAGGAAACGGAGCTGCCTGGGTGGATGTCAGAGGAACTTAAACTTCCATATTAAAAAGAAATATGGTTCAAAATTCACATGGTTCAAAATTCTAATAGTTCAAAGGGCAGGCAGTGAGAAGTCTCCTTCCCACCTCCATGTCCAGGTCCCTGGTTACCCCCAAGAGTATCAGTCCTCAATGGAGGTGATGTCGCCCCCAACGGAGTGAAAATTGGTTCTGAGGAGCACACAAAAAACCTGTTTTTATGTATAAGTGTAGACACCTGGAATATACGACTAAGAAAAAATATCTAAAAATGATTGTTTCTTAGGGCATAATAATGAAATAAAGCTTGAGAAACTATTCTAGAAGCAGCCACTAATCAGGTTTCTGGAGAGACCTTCAAGGGATATTCTAGGCATTTTCAAGAAAATATCTACATATCCATTTGTTCCTGTTTTTACATAAATAGTAACAAATCATCTGAAACATTTTTCACGTAAAATGTATCCATGTCAGTGAACACAGTGCGCTATTCCTTTTTCACAGCTATACAGTATTCCTCTGTGTTTGAATGAAATATATTTAATCTGTTCTCATGGACCAGCACATAACATTGGAAATGCATACATTGTTGTGTGTGCTGCAGTGTACACTGGATAGTGGCATTTATGTCATTTCACATACTAGTGATTGTATCTGAAGAAGTTCCCAGGAGTGTGATAGCTGGGTCAGAAGGTGTGTGCATTTGTCATTTAAGTAGACATTGCCATTTGTCCTGCGTGGGGTTATCACCAATTTCCTTCCTCATCCTCAAGGTCAGAGAGTGTCAGTTTCCCCACAACCTCACCAACGTGGGGTGTTATCAATCATTTGGTCTTTGCCAATTTGAAGGGTTATAAATGGTATTGCTATATAGTTTTAATGTTCATTTCCCCTATGAGATTGAGACTCTTCTATGACCAAGAGCCATTTGTCTTTCTTTCTCTGTGAGCTCAAGTTTCGTATATCCTTTGTTAACTTTTCCATGGACTGTTGCAGTATTTTTCTTATTGGTTGTTTTTGTTATAAACATCATCCCTTTTTGTTATGAGTTATAGTTTACTTAGTTTACTCTGTCATTTGTCTTTTAAAAATTATTTATTAAATTTATTTTTTAAATTTTCATTTGTCTTGACTTTGTTCAGGGTGATTTTTACCTTGCAGATTTTTTTTTTAATGTTTCTGTGAAGTCAATTGTTTTAATCATTCCGTTTATGGCACCTGAGCTTTGTGTCTTACTGAGAAGAGGGAAGGTGGGAAGGAACATTTTGACAAGAGGTAATAGCAGGTGCAAAGGTCCTGAGGTAGGCATGTATATTAGTCAGCATTCTCCAGAGAAACAGAAATAATAAGAGATATAGTAATAAATAATAATATATGGAGAAAGAGAGATTTATTGTAAGAAATTGGCCACAGGATTTTTGGAGCTGACAAGTACAAACTCCGCAGGATAGGCTGGCAGGCTGGAGCCCCAGAAAGAACTGCAGTTTGATTCCAAAGGCAGTCTACTGACAGAAGTCTCCTTTCTTGGAAGAGATCATTCTTCGTTCTGTTAGGTCCTTCGACTGATTAGATGAGGCCAATATGGAGGATAATTCACTTCACTTGAAGTCTACTGATTTGTATATTAATGTCATCTAAAAAGATACCTTCATAGCAACATCTAGACTTGTGTTTGATCGAACACCTGGGAACCTAGCCTAGCCAAGTTGACACAAAAAATTAACCATCACAAGTCCACCCCTTGTCAACTTGGCACATACACATCTCCCTAAACCACACTTTTACAGTACATGATGTGGGGCCCCTGCTCCTTGTACTGCTCCCACAGGACCCAGCAGGACAGGAAGATACACAGCGAGGTCAAGGTGGAGCCCCCCATCCACATGAAAAGAGCAGACCCCAGGCGTGTGTGTATGTGCATGGGGGGATCGGGGTCTCTGGTGCTTTCAGTGCTCTGGGTGGGGAGTGACAGGCAGAGAGTACAGAGGCTTACCCATGACTCCTGGGATGAGGTGAGATTTCTAACAACAGACTTAAGGTAGTGAGCTCCCCATCCCTGGGAATGTGCAAATGGGCGGGGCACATGTCTAGAGGGCTACAGAGGAAATTTCTACACCAGGGAAGGTCCGGAGCTCGGGAACCTTAGTCTGGTCTAAATGAGAGTCCACCCAGCAGCCCAGGGATAGCAGGGGTTTTTGCATCTTCCTTATCCTGTAGCATCAGAGGCTCAGCCTGTCCCACATCCCCTCTGTGTGAGTGTGTGTGGCTGGCAGTGCCCTGGCACCAAAGTGTGGGGTGGGCCTCACTTTAAGTCTGGGATGACTGATTTGCTGCCATCATTGTGGTTCTATATTCCAAGCAGCCCTCTGTGCCTTGAACTTGGAGGCGCTGCCCCCTGGTGGGAAGAATTAGAAGTTTCCTCCTCATTACCGGGTAAGCTCTTGGAGGGTTTTGCTGATTCTATAGATTAAGGCTACCTGCCTTGTGGGGTTGTGAGGTGGGGGCCAGGGTGTCCAATCTTGCATGTTTGTGATCTGGAGATCTTGGCCTGACTATGGAGCCATTCTCCACCCCAGCTGAGGACCACCTGGCACTCACTACACACAATGGGACAGGGTGGGTGGGGATAGCTAAGGTCCTCACCCACATTTATCATCTGATGGTAGATGTGGGGAATGGGTGGGATGGCCTCAATTCTCCACAAGTAAATGAGCTTGGGTTGGGGGTGGTTCTGGGGGTGGGTTCTAGGGACTGTCTGAAAATCCTAGGGTGGCATGTCCAGGGCATTCATCATGGGGACCCTGGGAGGGGGTAAGCAACAGGGATGCCTAGGGCATCAGTGGGGTCATCATGGGATGGTCCTGGAGACCGGAATCTTTGGGTGGGGCTGAGGAATGGGGTCAGAAGGTACACTGTGAGACAGGCCATACAGGAGTACTTCTGGGACAGTGGGAGGCATTTGGGGGTTTGGGAGTATCGGAATGTGGTGCTCTTTGCGGGTACAAATGGGGAATGGATTCTGGGAGACCTTGATGAAAGGAAGGAGCCTGGGGGAACAAATTATTCCTGGAAGGCAGGGTTTTGGGAGAGGATGGAATTGGGGGATGGTCTGTGGATACTGGGGTACCCTTCAGTGGGCCATTGTAGGGGACACCCTTGAGAAGCAGAATAGTGATCTTTATGGTGGATGTGGGGTTTCAGCACTTGTAAGGGGGATAGCTAAGGTCCGACACCCTGGAACTTTGGATAATCAGACAGGGGAAACCAAGGAGGAAATGGATTTGGGGTGCTCAGAACCAGGGATGTCTTGGCAAGTGGATTTTGAGGTTATGTTGTGGGCATTAGAAAGAGGGGACAGACTATGAGCATGAACCTAGGGGTTGGAACACTTGTGGAAAGATTCTGGGAGAAGGGTTGGAGCATCCTGGTTTAAGTTCCTTGGAAAGGAACAGGTTACGAAGGTGGATTTGGGGTCCTTGATGGACATGTCAAAGGAGTGAACTGGTGGGCTTAGAGCCCAGGAGAATCTCAAGGGGCTATATCAAAAGCAACAGATCATAAGGGCGAGAGATTAAGAAGTCCAAGTCTGGGGATGTCTTGGGGATGTCCTTGGGTGGGGTCCCAAGCTGAGAGTGCCTTGTGGAGCACCGATCATGGGAGATGGGTTTGACAGGGTTAGGGGTCTGTGTTTGGGTCGGTCCAGGTGTGGACTGGACTGGCCATGGGGAAAGACAGGACACAGCTGGCTGGGTAGCAGAGGCTTTACTGCCCCACCCCCCATCCTGGCCCACGTCAGTAGCATTTGCGGTATACGATGTGTGGCCCTTGTTCCTCGTACTGCTCCCGCAGGACCCAGCAGGACTGGAAGGTGCGCAGTGAGGCCAGGATGGAGCCTCCGATCCACACCGAGAATTTACGAGTGGGCTGGGCCACCACCACCACATGCGCCTCGGGGGGCAGACTGCCCAACAGCTCCGCCTGGAAGCGGCCTTCGAACCCCAGGAAGAGTGAGGAACCTCCACAGAGCAGCACATTCTGAGCCACGTTTCCCCGCACCTCCGGGGGCACCTTGTGAAGACTTTGTTTGGCCATGGTGGGGATGCCCACGGGCGACAGCCCTGGCATCTCCGGGGGACTGAACAGCAGTTCTGGGCACTGGAACAGCTCCTTGCCCAGTGTGACTGTCCGGCCATCCGGCAGCTTCAGGCTCTGGCGGCATTCCTGTTCCTTCCGGAAGTCGGAGGCCAAGTAGCAATAACGGTGCTTGATGTTCTCCATGGCGTCCAGGTCCTGCTGCCTCAGCTGCAAGCCGGCGCCTAGGAGCATCTCCGCCAGGAAGGCGGTCAGGTGAGTGCCCGCCAGGTCCAGGCGCTCAATGGCATGGGGCAGGTGGTAGCCCTGGAAGACGGGCACCGTGGAGGTGACCCCATGACCCGTGTCCACCACCAGCCCACTGACCCTCCCATGTGCATAGACAGACAGCACCGACTGGGAAGCCACATACATGGCGGGGGAGCCCAGTGACTCGAAGGCCACCTCCACCAGCTTCTCGCGGTTGGTGGTGGGGCTGAAGGGTGGGTCAGAGAACAGCAGCGGGTGGTCTTGAGTGGCCACGCGGAGGTCGTGCTCCATCATGTGGCGCCAGATGAGCTCAGCTGCATCCCAGTCCACCACTATGCCATTCCGTACCGGCTGCACCAGCGTCAGCTCTGGGCCAGCGCGGGCCGCCTCACCAATGAACGTCTCCAGCACCGGCTGTCCTGTGGCGGCCGACTTCTTGCACTGGCAGCCCACGACGGTGGCCACGGTGTAGGTGGGCCGGGCCTGCCCTGCGAAGCCCACCTTACAGGTTCCTGTGCCCATGTCGATGATCACAGCGCTGGTCTTTGGCGGCAACCTGTCACCCACCATGCTGGGCGCATCCTGCTGTAGGGTCTTATTCACCAAGTTTGAGCTGGGGGTCAGGCCCAGCCCCCAGACCTCTGGCAAGCCCTGGGACTCCAAGGAGTTGGAGTGATTTGCATCCATAACTTCAGGTGGCAGGTGGGCTCCTGAGCAAGGCTGATCCCTTTCCTCTGAGTGTGGGGTGTGGGGAGAAAAGGTTGAGGCTGGGCCATGTGTAGGCACAGGCAGAGACAGGGGGCTCCTCTATGACATCAGCCTGCCTGCTGCCCCCTTTAGAAGACTTCACAATTTGGGGTTGTGACCCCTTTCCTGCCCCAGAAAGCTCCGAGGGTATTTATCTATGCTGCGTTCCTCACAAAGTGCCAAATTTGGAGAAGCAGGATAGAGGGTTTTGCAGATGGGACCTCTGGGGCAGCTTTCTGATCCAGAACCCAGGAAGACCCAGGAATCCTTTTCTTGACTTGGCTTGAAGTTATTTATAATGTAGTATTATTGAGAGCTGGTCACAGCCCTCCTTAAAATATTAAATTATTAATCCTTACAATAGTAATCAGAAAGTGGTCAGCTAGCATGACTTTCTGGTTTTAGGAGGATACGAGTTTGGACAATTAAGTTCACAAACTCACCCTAGAAAAAGTCCTACATACCTCATTGCTAAATATCACTATGATCACCTTCGAAGTACTCCCCTTGGGAAGCCATACATTGATGCCAACACCTAGTCCACTGCGGGGGACCAGCCTCCGCTGACCAGGGTTCGAGAAGGTGGACACGGCTTAGGTGATAAATAATAAAGACAGAAACAAGTTAACAGTAAAGACAGAAAATGGAGGAAGAGCTCTCCGATTTATTTCTTGCAGGCTTTATATACATTTTCTTAAGTAGGGGGTACATGTAGGGATGTGTATAACATAGCAAGAAAAATATGCATTACCTCAGTGTATAGTAAATCTTTAACTATTTACCAGAAACTTAAAGGTCAGTGGAACCTTAGGGGGTCAGCTTCTCAAGACAATTTTCTTCCATTAACCAGATAGCCATCTTTCTTTTGTGTCCCAAGGAACTGGCCGTCCTCACCACATACCTCAGTAAGTACTAAGCACCCTCTAGGTACAGAAAGAAACAATGAAAGCAGAAAAACTAGTTTATGCTTCACCAAGCCCACTAAAGCCAACTTGCAAGCCCCTCAATATTGGGGACCATGGCCCTCAACATCTCCCCCTTTCTTATTATTTAAAAAGCACGCCTGTGACCCCAGGCGGCTGCGAGTCACAGTGCCTGTCTTAGGTGTCCCTCAATGAAATAACAACCCGTCATCGGCACTCGATCTTCTGGCGATCAAGCCCTGCCTTAGGTCAGTTACATTCAAGGAGGTCCTTACCCGTCTTTGGCTAGCCTGTCCTCGCTGAAGCTTAGGGGTAGTGAGGCTAATAAGCAAGTGGCTAAATTCGAGACCTTGACTTTAGTTTCATCTCATGGATGTTGGCTTGGACGTCCAATATCTGCTTGAGGAAACATTTAATGAGGATGGGGAGTAGGCACAGAACCAAACAGACACAAATGGCCAATGTAAGGAATGTCACAATGGAATGGCCAATATCGGGTAAAGAAGGCAAAGTATTTTTTATGATATCAACAAACTCAGAGGCAGCTTGAGCTGCATCAAATTTTAAGGGTTCAGCTTCTCTCATGTTTTGAATTTCATCATGAAGCCGAAACATATCCAAAGACAGATTAGCATCATGCCAAATTCCTTGAAGATGTAAACGAACTCTATTCCAATCATGTTGACTATGATTATACATTTTTGGGGTTACGCAAATCCAATGATAATCTGAATGACATCGTAAATGAGACTTAACTTTTAAACTTTGAATTTCATCACCTAAATATTGAACCATATCATACAAAGCATTTACCTTTTGTTCTAATTTCTTATCTATATCCTCTTGAGTTCCTAAGGCTAGAGTGACATTTTTTGAAAGGGTGTTAACGTACTCAGCATTTTGAACAGTCTGTGAAAGAGCCACAGCAGCAGTAGTAGCAGTTGCAATCAAAGTAACTAAAGCCATAATTCCAGCAATCAAAAGTCCTATAAATCTTTTTGGTCTACTTAAAGCATACTCAATTTCTTTAAAAATCTGTAGACTTCTCTCATCATACCAAGGTCCAGAAACATTAACAGGAAGCATAACAAAAGATGGTTGATGAAATATCATAACACGGGTCCCAAGGGGTACCCAAGAAACACAATTTGTTAAAGTACAATTATAACATGATACATAAAATCTTGAACCATCAAAAGTAATAGACAAATTTCCAATCATAAGTACATAAGGAGAAGGAACACAGGCAGATACAATAATAGAGCGACTAGTTGAAGTACAGGGAGGTATCTGGTCTACAAACAGTCACAGTTTGAAGGTTTTCACCCATTGCTCCTGCAAGTTTCCAAAGAAAGTTTTGTTGATACTGAGTGTCAGTTTTCCATATTCCAGCAGCCAGTCCCCTTGTCCAACTCTTTTGGTTACTTTGAGACCAGTCCAGAATGTACCGATCCACTCCAGGAATGTTGTATCTCACCGGCATGTTACCGTGGCACCTTTTCCAGGGGACAGCTTCAGTGTTCATAGACCGGGATTTTTGGGCTCTCCCAGACTGACGGATGGTGGATGAGAACTGGGTGGTCGAGCAGAAGGCCTACTCCGGAGCAGTGGAGAAGGGAGGGGCGTCAGTGGCCGGTGGACTGTAAGGGTTGCGGTGGCCTGGGCATGGCAGCTGCGGTGGGCAGATCAAAGGATCTGGAATCCAAACTGGAGTGTCTGTGTCCTGAGGAAATACTCAAGCATACCCTCTTCCCCTGGGTTAACAGTATGTCCGGTCCCTTTCAGGTACCAGTTAACAGGTCCTTTTATTTTACTAAAGCCCTAGGCTGACACAGGTCAGAGTTTCAATGTTTATACATAGATGAGTGTTTTGATGTATCTATATTTAAAATACGACCGGAGAGTAAGGGGTTAACATTGCAAGGGCAGTGGAGCTGGGATCCAACCCTGTGCTCCCTGGGGTTGCTCTGAAGAGCTCAGGGACTGATTTAAATTGTTAAATAAGTTGTTGTTGCTAAATGGGTTGCAAATCGATGTCTCTATTGTTGCCTGGGCCCAAGGCTGGGGCCCTGGAGCGCTTCCCAACTAAGGGACAACCAGTTGGTTGAAAAGGAAGGACTTTAGAGATAAGATTGTTCGGTGGCAATAACTGTCCATTTTTACGATATTTGGAATGGCAGTCTATCAGCCAGTGAAATCCCTTGTTGTATTGTGGACATATAGTCTGTGGCATCAAGGATGAAGTTTGTTGTGAGACATTAGGAACACTTTGTGGCTGTATATCTTGTGATTGGGGAGCTCGTCTAGGCTTAGGACACTGTCTGTTAAAGTGTCCCGGTTCCCACAATTATAGCAATTGTAGCCACCGTTTCTGTTATTACTGTTGGGAGTGTCCTGCATTGACTGAGTTACTGTCTTAACATCCCCTTTAAGGGTGGCAGCTATTGCTACTCCTTGAATAAAAGCTGGAGAGATATCAGCACATTGTTTTACATAATCATTAATAGTGTCAGATTTACTGATAGGCTGGAGTAGATTTTGATATGTAGAACTTGTGTTTTCAAATGCCAACTGTTTGATTGAAATATCTGTGGCTTCATCGTTGGTAATTACTCTACGAACTGCTTGAATGCGCTGAGACAAAAAGTTTTGAAAAGGCTCCTCACCTCTTTGTATTACGGTAGTTAATGTAGTTGGCTTTTCCGTGGAGGCGGGGAGTGCTCTCCAGGCATTAACAGCACAATCAGTGACTTTTTCTAGGACCTTTTTAGATAGATACATCAGGTCTTGTGTATGAAAATATTTACCTCTTCCCATAAGCATATCTGTAGTAATTGAATCACATTTCGTGACAAATTTTTCTGTCCTATCATCATATTCAGTCCTCCAAAGGAGATAATCTCCGCCTGTTAAGCAGGCTTTACAAACTTGAGTCCAATCATAGGGAGTCATCCATTTTTCTGCCAATGTATCAATTAAAGAAAGAGTATAAGATGTTACAGGTTCATACTCTGTACATGTAAATTTCAGCTTTTTAAGATTTTATAGGGCAGGGGCTCCCAGGAAGGCCATTCATCTCCTTCCCAATCCATATCAAAGACCACTGGACAACAAAGAGTAAAATCAAATTCCCCTTTTGCCTCTTCCTCCTCAATGGCTCTATGAAACCAAGATGTGGGTTTAGAATTACGTGGAGGCATAGGCATTACAGGATGCTTTAAAGGAGGTTGGGGTTTTACGTATTCTTCATTTTTAGCTGAATATTTTGGGGGACCTGGCCCCTTATCCTCCTTTTTAGTAATGGGAAAGTCCCATAGATCTTGTTCATTGTACTTGGCTGCCTCCGTTTCCAATTTGGCAGCATCTGGGGGAGGGAGGTTTTCTCCCTTATCAAGTAAATCATCATTAGACTCAGTATATTTTTTAACTGAACTGGCCAAATTAGTTTTAGAGCGAGAGGGGGATAGTAACGGCGTATGTTTATCAGAAGGCGCCGTTGGTGCAGAAACTGTCTCTGGAACGAGTGTATCTCTAAATGAGTTCCAGAGACCAAATGCATCAACCGGGACCCTTTTTGGGCCGTGGTTGTCATAATATAACCTAAGTCCTTTTCCTACTTTATCCCAAATTTCTAAATTAACTGTTCCCTCTTCTGGAAACCAAGGACAGGCTTTCTGTACACACAACGCAAAAATCTAGCTATTTTTGAAGTTCCGACCTTTAAACCTCTGGCTGCAAGAGAGCAGCTAATTAAGTTAATAAAGAGTTTAAGTTTCTTAGATCCAGTTTGACCCATATTTAATGTTAGTAAGTATAAAGGATAGAAAGAAACAATCACTCGATGTCCACTCTGATGCTCGTCTGGCCGCGCTCGCGGACTTAGTCTGTCTTGGCAAAAGCTCTGCGGTATAAGCCCCCGCACTGGTGGACTGGGGGCGACCCCAGAGAGTTCCGGAGTCGGCCACTCACAGCCCAGTCGCCGTTTAGCCTTACGACAGAGACCGGAACCGCAGAGTCGAGCCCATTCAAGTTCCGTAGCAAAAGCCGTGGAACTATATGCATTCACTCACACAATCACACTCTTGCACACGAAATGGTTAGTAAGATATATGTGTTCTAAGGACCTATTGTTTATATTCTAAACTAAAACAGCACCTTATTTGTGCTCTTAAAATTCTATGACTACCCCAGCACTTCTTATATTGAGTGCAAATACTTATGACTCCAGCACTTCTTATATTGAGTGCAAATACTTATACTACTCCAGCACTTCTTATATTGAGTGCAAATACTTATTACTACTCCGGCACTTCTTATATTGAGTGCAAATACTTATTACTACTCCGGCACTTCTTATATTGAGTGCAAATACTTATTACTACTCCAGCACTTCTTATATTGAGTGCAAATATTTGTGACTACTCCCGCACTTCTTATATTGAGTGCAAACCCGCACTTCTTATATTGAGTGCCAAGATTATCCACTATCACACCTGGCGTCACCAACCAGGGGGTCTGCAGCACCCTCAGTGGAAGCCTAACCGTGTTGCAAATTAGAGGACTTACCTTCAGGTCCCTGTTCGGGCGCCACTTGCGGGGGACCAGCCTCCGCTGATCAGGGTTCCAGAAGGTGGACACGGCTTAGGTGATAAATAATAAAGACAGAAACAAGTTAACAGTAAAGACAGAAAATGGAGGAAGAGCTCTCCGATTTATTTCTTGCAGGCTTTATATACATTTTCTTAAGTAGGGGGTACATGTAGGGATGTGTATAACATAGCAAGAAAAACATGCATTACCTCAGTGTATAGTAAATCTTTAACTATTTACCAGAAACTTAAAGGTCAGTGGAACCTTAGGGGGTCAGCTTCTCAAGACAATTTTCTTCCATTAACCAGATAGCCATCTTTCTTTTGTGTCCCAAGGAACTGGCCGTCCTCACCACATACCTCAGTAAGTACTAAGCACCCTCTAGGTACAGAAAGAAACAATGAAAGCAGAAAAACTAGTTTATGCTTCACCAAGCCCACTAAAGCCAACTTGCAAGCCCCTCAATATTGGGGACCATGGCCCTCAACAGTCCACCCTTCAAAGCAATTTTGGAATCCTTTCTGAAATGGCCATCAGAGCTGTCATCGTATTATCCTTGATGTCCTGAATGTCATCAAAATGTCTTCCTTTCAATATTGCCTTTATCTTTGGGTAAAGCAAAAAGTCATTGGGGGCCAGATCATGTGAGTAGGGAGGGTATTCCAATACAGTTAATTGTTTACTGGCTAAAAACTCCCTCAGAGACAGTGATGTGTGAGCTGGTGCATTGTTGTGATGCAAGAGCCATGAATTGTTGGTGAAAAGTTCAGATCATCTAACTTGTTCATGCAGCCTTTTCAGCACTTCCAAATAGTAAACTTGGTTAATTGTTTGTCCAGTTGGTACAAATTCATAATTTATAACCCTTCTGATATAAAAAAAAGGTTAGCAACATTGTTGCAACAAAGTCACCAAC
Organism: Aselliscus stoliczkanus; assembly: GCA_033961575.1. Classification (NCBI taxonomy): domain Eukaryota; kingdom Metazoa; phylum Chordata; class Mammalia; order Chiroptera; family Hipposideridae; genus Aselliscus; species Aselliscus stoliczkanus. Next base: position 7,440,941 of record CM066735.1, on the reverse strand, counting down.
TTAGTTGTCAAACCTGGAATACAATGGAATATTACTCAGCCATAAGAAAAGGTGCAATTACTGCCATTTGTGACAAGATGGATGGATCTGAGATTATTACGCTAAGAGAAATAAGTCAGATAAAGTAGAGACCTATATGATTTCACTCATATGTGGGATATAAAACCAAAAGCACAAACAAGACAAAAAAATAAAAGCAAGCAAAAACTCATAAACTCAGACACATACAACAAACAGTTTAGTGGTTACCATGGGGAGGGTAAAAGGGGCCTGGCGGAGATAGAAGAGGATAAAGAAGGTCAAATATATGATGATGGGAGATTTGGTTTTGGGTGGTGAACACACAATGCAATCTGCGTATTGTACAGTTGAAACTTATATAATTTTGTTAACCAATGTCACCTCCGATAAATTCAATAAAAAATAATACATAAATGGTTTGAGGAGAATATACTATGAATTTTAAAAATTAACTTTTTCATTCAGAAAAATAAATTCCAAATATATTTTAAAACTAAAATTGAAATTTAAAAACTCTAAAGGTGCCAGAAGAAAACATAAAATATATTGGGTATAGCCTGTATACTTTACCCAAATGTAAAACTTTATACTGTCAGTTGATGAAACAAAAGAGAGAAGGTAGTCTGAAAAGTTCTTAGTTTATAAAATGAGTTTTCCAGGATAGAGGAGAGACTGAAGTAATAGATGGTGTGATTACTGTATACTAAATGATGGTGAAATGGCCAGATTCAATAGCAGAAGCTTTGAGGGTAACCATTAATCTGAGCTAAAAGCGTGTTTGAGAGTCTTGCTGGCTGAGGGTAGTTGTACACAGGGATTTTTAAAAGGAGGGGAGGATTCCTTGATAAAAGGCACAGCAATTTCAGTTTTCTAATATTTGAACAAGTACACCCCTCATTATATATCTGAGACACATCATTTTTGTGTGTGTTTGATTAATGGAATACAGTGTAACCATGACATGGACACAGACAGGGTGAGGTGGGTGAGTGAGACATCGATAACACATCCCCCCCACCCTCTGAGGCCAGCAGCCCTTACTGGACCCCACAACCCCTTGTGGGAAAAACACTGATGCCGCTAAGTGACAGCATCACGTGGCATGCACCGGCCTTTGCAAGGCACCTTTATCCATGCCTGTGGGTTCAGGCCAGGAATTTCCAAGGAGCAGCCAGAAACTGCAGCACCCAAGGAAAGCACCACTGTTCAGGCCAAACTTGGGAGGTCAATCAGCCTCTCTGGAGAAGGAGAGGAGGTGGGGGTTTCTGTCCTCATTAAGTCCTGCCAAGTGCTTCAAGATATGGACAGTGAGTTCATGTAAATATCAATGAACAACAAAGACAAATTCCCAAAACACTCATATGTAACATATAACTGAGATATAGAACATCTGGGCATTTTATTGAAATGCCTAAAAACGTGATAGACCTATGAGATAAAACCTGAATGCCTGTTTCTCCTGGAACCTGTTCCTTTCCTCAGACCTTTCAAAGAGTTCTTATTGGGTCTTATCAGAATAATGTAGCACTTTGGGACAAAGATGCAGCCTAGTAATCCAGCACTTGGAGTCAAGATGGAGAAGATCTCCACGGCCACCACGACCTTGCCCTTGGTGCTGTGGTAGATGGGAAGGAAGGTGACTCAGGCGCTGCAGAACTCCAGCATGCTGAATGTCAGGAACTTGGCTTCATGGAAGGTGTCAGGCAGGTTCTGGACAGGATAGCCAAGGAGAAGATCCCCAGGGCCAAAGAGCACAGGTATCCCAGGACACAGCAGAGGGCAGTGACTGAGCCCTTGTTGCACACAATGATGAGGTTTCTGGGCTCGGAATGTGTGTCTATGTCAATGAAAAGGGGAGAGGTTCCCAGCCAGACTCCACAGATGATCACTTGGATCAAGGAGCCAATGGAAATGACATAGTTAGAAGCCCCTGACACCAGCAGGTGCCTTGTTCTTCCTGGTTCCATCGCTTTGAAGGCCAGAATCATGATCACGGTTTTGGCCAGAACAGTGGAAACAGCCACAGTGAACACAACCCCAAATGTGATCTGTTGGAAGATGCAGGTGGCAGTGTTGGGATGGCCAATGAAGAGTAAGAAGCAGAGGAAGCACATGAGGAGGGAGACGAGCAGGACATAGCTGAGAGCCCGGTTATCGGCCTTGACTATGGGGGTGTCTCGGTGCTTCACAAAGAGCCACAGAACCACAGCTGTGATGACAGATAAGCACAGAGCCACACAGGCCAGGCCATCCCAGAGAATCCTCAAAGGCCAGGAAGGCCATGACTTTGGGGAGGCAGCGATTTCTCCCACGGCTTGGATACTCTTGAGCTGGACATTGGATACAATGCTTTGCATCTGGGAAAAGAGCAAAGACTCAGCATTTCAGATTCACAAATTCTACCTTTTTTTCCTGTTTTAAAAATGGTCACCTTCGCTGTCATTGTGCATACAAACTGCCTCTGATGTAATACTCAGACACACCAGATTAGGATTCAACATTCGTATCTCAGGAAGAATGTTTTCAGCTACAGGTAAGACAAAACACAGTAAGACTGGATCTTTAGCATACAATGGCTCTAGGGTGGCTTATCCTGTGGTTAATGATATCACCAAGAAGGCAGTTTCTTCCAAACAATTTTCTCTACTGTCCCTCGTGTCTTCCTCATGCAAAGTTTTATTGCCATGGTTTCTTATATTTTCCTGGAGCAGTCAAGGTTAAAGATGTCCTTAATCCCACATTGAGGAAGAGATTTCACCTAGCCTTTCTGGGACAACCTTTTTGATCATTACCCTAATTTATTGGTTTCTTTTCTGTATAGAACTTGATACCTGATACCTATATCTGTATAGAACTTGATACAAGTCTTTTCTCATGCTGCTTTTTCATTTTTGTAACTATTCTTGTACCATTTTTTTCCATATAAATGTTGAAAATGGTTTGATCACATTTAAATAATTTGGATTCTGAATGGATTTGTATTGTGCAATATTTATTTTTGGAGGAATCAATATTTTAATCGTGAAAGCACAAGGCTATTGTTTTTAATTTCCGTGCATTTACACCTTACAATATAGTTTAACTTTTTTTGTAAAATGGACATAGTAAATATTTTCAACTTTGCGGGCCTCATGGTCTCTGTTGCGCTATTGACCTCTGCTATTAAAGCACAAAGGCAGCCATAGACAATACGTAAATTAATGGGCATAGCTGTATTTCAATTATATTTCCTTAATAAATAAAATGGTAGTTGGCTTACTCCCTTAAAGGTTTTATGCTCATGCAATAGTACAAAATTTAAAATAATCATAATACTTTTGTTACCTTTCTTTTCCCCAGATACCCATTCCCTCTTTATAGAGTCAACAGCAGCTTCTGACTGCCTTAGAATACACAAACGTTATATGTTTTATTGTGGGTCATTAGTCCTGTGTTCTGTTTCTCTTTCTGTCTTACACACTTATTTGGTATTCCACATTCCTCAATAATTTCATGAGAAAGAGAAGTAATTTTTTTTCATTAGCTTATTCATACCAGAAAATCTCTATTGACTCCACCAAGAGATTGAAACCCAGTGATTCCTACTGATTGGAATTGCATAGTATTTATTGAAGAATTCAAAACATCATAATATTTTTTTTATATTTTAGAAAATAGAAGTATTATTTATTTAATCCTTCTACATTTCATATTTTACAACAACACATTCTGTTTTGATATATAACTTCTTGAATTTATATCTTGTGTAGCAGCTACTTCTAGGGGTTCTAAATTTTTTTTATAATGTTGTTTCTTGCTATTTCTTTTTTTGTTTTTTACATGTTCCTCTTTTCTACTATATTATAATATTCCAAAGTGCAGCATCCTGTCATTACTTATCTATGTGCACTTCATACTTTGAACTGTGTCCTGGACCTGATACATAAAGTAATAAAACATTTCTAGAACACTTTACATGCACTTATTCTGTGCTTATTTTCTGGGTATGAAAAGTATAGGTCTCAATTTTTCAAGGCCTCCACAGGTTGCCTTGATGATGCCATGTGTTACATTTCATGGCAGATGTGAGCATGGTCCAATAGTGATCACAGAATGAGACTTTCTCACTCAACCTTGGATGGTAAAGACAGGTGTCCATTGCAATCAGTGCCACAGTTGGAGACTATTAGGAGGGGCACAGCCAGACCAGAGTTAACACAAAATGGGGCAACAATAGTGATTTGAAAATGGACACATTGAAAGAATGCTTGAATGCATGAATCAAGAACAATGGTGCACTAGGACCCTGTTGCCACTCCCCTGGTTTCCTATTTATTGAGAAATATTTATAGTGTAGAGTTATCAGAGGGTAGTTGTGTGTTTTCTACCTGTCTGATTGGAAATTTCTCTCTTTGAGCAAAAAACACAAGTAAAACAGCAGATGGGCTTTCCTCCCTCTGGAATTTTCCTGACTCCTGGACCACAGCTCTGGCAACACACAGATTGAGGTGTCTGCAGAGGAAAATAGAATCGTGGTCACCATTTTACACATTATTCGCAGCTTTGAAAAGATGTCTATATTTTTCATCTCCTAAGAGAAAACTTTGATTTTTCAATAGATGGTCATAAATGTCTCCCCACCAGGCCCCACTGTGTTGATATTGTCTAGACATATAATTATGAGTTGCTATGGTTATCTTTCCTCATTTTATTTTATTTTTTTATTTTTTATTTTTTTCAGCTGAGCCATCCTGCCACCTGTTGGCAGCTCAGCAGCAGCTCAGCTCGGGCTGGGCATCGAACTGCTCCTGCTCAGAGCTCAGCTTGCACTCTTGAGCGAACTCTTAACCAACTGAGCCACTTGGCCGGACCTCTTTCTTCATTTTAAAGTGTTTACCACCTATTACCAGGGTATCCGATCACTTTTATTTTGTAAATCAATGACAATATTCCAAGGTTTTTTTTCTCTCCTTTGATTACTCACATTATCAAAAATCTTTCCAATGCAGGTTTCTGTGTATAACTTCAACCATTTTATTTTCTTGATTGTTGTATGACTAGATATATCCCAAATTAGAAACAATGGCTTATACAAACCTATTCTTTCTATAAACATTAGCTCAGGATTTGTGTGGGTAAGATTTTTAGACTGAAGTCAAGATGTGAATTTAGCACTGAGTTAAAGGAGTATCCACTCAATCTCATATCAGGACTCTGTTCAGATACCTCCTTAATGTCTATCTCTGATATTGAAATGACTTCATACCTCTTTGAATCCAACAGGCCATTCTTCATAGATGACCAAGCCTTGATCACATGGATTATTGGAGACAAACTCCCCTACTTGAACCAGGAGCCCAAGACCAGCAGGAAAATTCAGTGTTCTGAATATCATACCGTGCCATATGGTCGGTTTGTTCATCTAAGCACACGTGGTCCCCAGCATTGTTTGTAAATTGTAATTTTTTCAGAAATGGGTGAAGCTAGAAGAGAGACGTAAGCTGGAAATGAGGTGTGCATTCAAATTAGAGTTAGAAGGCCTATAAGCATGGGCCAAGCAATCCTTCCCCTTCACCCTCAGGTATTGGTTTGCTTTGTTTGTTTGTTTGGTTGGTTTGTTGGTTGGTTTGGGGTTTTTTTTTGGTAGAGGCTCAGTTTTGTTTGTGTGTTCACCATCTCACGGGCTCAAGTGACATAAACTCTTCCCCTCCCCATAAGAACAACGAGGAGGTAATTGAATTCGATCTAAAAAATTCTAGGATGTGGTCCAGAAGGTGGCTTACGCATGGGTTCTGGTACAACTCTAACCAAGTTCACATGGGGCTTCTTGGAAGCTATTTCTTATGCTTTAGAAAAGGCACAATATGGGTTTTTTCACTTTTTGCCTTTAGACTTGTTTTGGTGAGTTTTACGACAATGCAAAGAACATCTATGACAAAGTAAAAATTCAGGATTTCTGGAGTTGAATAAAATTTTTGATTCAGCCAGTTAGGCTTTGAAACTCTGGGACTCTGTTGTGAATAATTAACCTGTTTAAGCTTTCAATTACTCTGAGTAGAAACATTCTAAATACTCTAGAATCACATCTTGGGAAAAGTTATCTACTTTTCTGAGTCAACTCTACATAAGCTTGAAATTGCATATCTAATATTATTATTAGTAGAGACAGAAATTAGGTGGTAAATTAACTTTTCCGACATGTACATATTTGCCTTTGTCTAGTATTAAAGTTGATTAGATGTATTTATTTTATTTAATCAACAAGTTTGATTAATGTATTTGTCCTTTGTTTTTATTTTTTTATTTTATTTTATTTTTTTTTTTGAGGGCAGTGTCACTGGCCCTCATATGTGAGACCCGAACCAGGGCCACTGGCTTCCCAAGCCAGCGCTTAACCACCGCGCCACTCGGCCAGCCCAAAATGTAGGTTATTTTATTTTATTTTATTTTTTGAGGGCAGTGTCTCTGGCCCCCATATGTGGGACCGTGTCCTTTGTTTTTGAAGACAAGTGTTCATAAATATATTCTATATTGGCTGTGGATTAGATAAATGTAGGTTAAAATCCAGACAAACCCATTTATAACCGGGGGTGGGGACCACATCCTGAGTTTATAATGCATCATTATTGTTCTCACATTTAAAAATGGGACCGTAGTCCCTGCTCTCATGAGCGTTGCAGGTTTCGTAAGAATAGTTATGTCTAAAACCAATTTGTGTTCCAGTCATTTTAAGATAGCACCTAGAGCCCATTTTAGTTTTTTAGCAAAAATGTTTCATAGAGGGCTGGACGAGTGGCTCAGTTGGTTAAGTGCTCGCTCAAGAGTGTAAGCTCTGAGCAACAGAAGTTCAATGCCTGGCCTGAGCTGAGCTGCCAACAGGTGGCAGGATGGCTCAGCTAAAAATAAAGCAAAACAAAACAAAAACATTTCATAGAGAGTTTGGGCATATTATATACAGCAGTATAGATGAAATAGCTGGGGACAGATATGGCTATTATATCAATTTAATGCCAATTTTCTGGCATTTCATACATTCTAAGGAAAAGTATATGTTTGACCACTTTTATTTTATTTTATTTTTTTAAAAAAAAATTAGTTTCAGGTGTACAACACAGTGCAATAGTTATACTTTTTATCCCTCAAAGTGTGTTTGACCAATTTTGATCTCACTGTTTTGTCATCAGTTGTCTTTGGATAATTTAAAGCATTTTATTAGAAAATATTTTTTCAGATATAATATCTAATTTAATAGTTTGACATTTAAACACCCAATAGCAGAATTCTCCAAATAGACATAATAATTACAAATATGCCTATAATCAATGTGAAATAACCCTCTTTCCATTTGCCCCAATTTTATCCTCTTGAGAACAAAACATGGGTATGGTATTGTATTTCAATATAAAACCCCCAGATACCATGAGGGCGTCTATGCCTGTCTTGCTTCTGGAGGACGTTTACCTGCCAGAGAACAAGTGTAGGTTCATCTGTATGTCCTGGAGATCCCATTTCTGTTTTCACCAAAATCAGCTCATGGAAGGCGTGGGCCACTGCATACACAGCATTAGAGATGAAGTAGCTGGAGTCAGACATGGGCAGCATGTCACTATGACCTGGCAAAAACTCTAAGGAAGAATTTGGAGGACAGTCTCCAAGTTTTCCGCATAGTGACTCAGAAAGGGAGCAGTTAAACGTGCAAAGCCAGAATTTACTGAAGAAAAAGGCTGGGTATTTGGAAGGGTTAACTGTCTTGAGAAAGTTTTCAAAGTCAGGGATTTCCCTCTTCTGATGTGAAAATAAGAGGCTGTCATGGAAAAAAACGCAGCAGGTGATTATCCCCGTACAAACTAATATCCCATGATCCATACCTTCCCTGAGGTTGAATAGTTCAGTATTACAAAGCTCAGGAGCATGAAGCTACCTGTATCACCATGTATTATATGCACATTTGCTGGTGAAACTGTGATCCTACTCATGGAAATCAAGTTTCTTATCACTTTCATTCTCTTAGTTCTGGGGAGCTTCTGTATAAAGGCCACACAGATGTCTTTCTTTTCCATCTCTGCTTTTAACCTTTTTTTTTTTTTGAGGGCAGTGTCACTGGCCCTCATATGTGGGACCGAACTGGGGCCGCTGGCTTCCCAAGCCTGCGCTTAACCACCACGCTACTCAGCCGGCCCCCATCTCTGCTTTTAAATCCCAGGAGAGCTGCTCCCCTTTCAAATCATCAGATACAGAGAATGCCACCTAGGTCCAGTGAAAATGCAGCAATAAAGAGATTATTCCATGGGCCAGCGAAATGTCCTTGGTGGCCATCTGATAGAGTGATGAGAACTGGACTTTATTACTTAGGACATGATCAAAAGGACCATATGTGACCTGAACGAGAAAAGACATAGCCTGATTCTGTGTTGTATAGTGTTGTCTCACATAGAGATGGGAATTCTCTACACAAGAGGGCAAGTAAACAAAATATAGGATGAAAGAGAGACTGCTGTCAAAGTTCTCCAGTTCTCTAATTCTGGGCCCATAGTAAATCATGTTTCAGTGTTTCTAGGGAGGGATATCTAACTAATTCTGACCAATGATAACTCCCAGACCAAAGGATGACAAAAATGGGTAAGGACTCCATGTGCTGTGTGTCGCCTGCAGTGGTAATTCAAGAAGCCATGAACTTCAGATGGTGCATCACCAAGATTGTTGAGTCCCCATCAGCTTTGCCCCATGCAACTCATGGGGTAGATCCCTCCCTTCCCAAGTAACCAAGGTTGGACTAAAACCCCGAGACAGAAATGAATCTTTACTATATTAATTGCTTGATACTTTGAATACACTTTATTACTATAATATAAACTGAGGTTGGCTTGAATAATACATTTTCTAATTTTCTGATTTTCTAAAAAAACAATTCTTTCAGAATAGAATCCTCCTAATGTCGTCTTGTTTGGCAATAGTGTCCCCTCCTGAGTGCTGCTTGTCTCAGATTGGGTCACTGGAAGGAATCACTGAGATGGAATGTGGTGTGTATAAAGTTTCTGGGAGTGCTTTCAAAAGATGCACCTGTGTGGATGTGAGTAAGACTGGATTGGGCAGAGGGCAGGATAAATTACAATACAGTTATAGCTGAATCTCAGTTAGTTTTTGAGGAATTCTGGAACTGCAATGGCCCTTCAGTAGTATCCCAAATTGAGACACAATGTCTAGGCCTTTCTATCCCTATACTTGGTTTCTAAATTTCTCCTGACAGAGTCATACGAAGGTCAGACAATTAAGTTTGCGAACTCATCCTAGAAAAAGTGCTACATACCTCATTGCTGAATATCTTTATGGTCACCTTTGAAATACTCCTGTTGGGAGGCGATGCACTGATGGCCAGCGTCTAGTCCACCCTTCAAAGCAATTTTGGAACTCTTTCTGGAATGGCCATAGAGCTGTCATCATATTACCCTTGATGTCCTGAATGTCATCAAAATGTCTTCCTTTCAATATTGCCTTTATCTTTGGATAAAGCAAGAAGTTATTGGGGGGCAGATCAGGTGAATAGGGAGGGTGTTCCAATACAGTTAATTGTTTACTGGCTAAAAAGTCCCTCACAGACAGTGCTGTGTGAGCTGGTGCATTGTCATGATACAAGAGCCATGAATTGTTGGTGAAAAGTTCAGGTCATCTAACTTTTTCATGCAGCCTTTTCAGCACTTCCAAATAGTAAACCTGTTTACTATTTGTCCAGTTGGTACAAATTCATAATGAATAATCCTTCTGATATCAAAAAGATTAGCAACCTCATTGCAACAAGTTCGCGAAATTGATTGTCAGACTTCATATCTAAGATTGGGCAGTTCTTCAGAGTATGGACATTTCCTATGAGGCACACACCTGGGAGATGTCAGCTGTCAATATCCCATCAGCTGGGAGATGGATACTGTGGCCCTCGCCAGAAATCTGTGTTGAGTCTCATAGCATCCATTACACTACTTCTTCCCCTTGTTTTTCCTCCTTGTCACAGTCAATGATCTCACAATCCAAGGAATTCCCTGGGATATATTTTAAACTCTGGGGGGATATGCACACTCAGCTTCTACATTTCCTTTTGATAAGATGAGGGAGAAGGGTATTGACAAAAATCCAATGATTTCTCCTTAGAATTCAAACCTCACTTAGCTGAGGGCTTTCATAGAACTCCAGAAGTGGTCCAGTCTCAGCTGAAAAGGCTGATGTGGTTCCTACAATCATGGCTACAGATTTCTTTTTTCTCTGACAGTTGTAGTTAGAAACAGTTTGATTTCCTCCAGAGAGCCAAAGCATGACACTCTCCATGGTCGTTGGGTCACTGGGAAGGGCATTGTGGAGATCAAAACCCAAGGACAGGTTGGGGAGCAGGTGGGCGTCTTTGTTGATCTCTTCTTTTTTTTTTCTTAATACATCTGTATTTGTCACCTTTTAAAGTAAAATGTGACCTGGGCACAATGTTTCCATTCACAAAATTTGCTCTGGTTACCTCCCAACGTGCCTCAGTCGGCAGGCTTACAATTCTGCTACTCTAAAGAACACTTTTCTCTGGAAAACAAACCCTATGAATAGTTACTCCCATCAAGTTGGTTCAGCTTAATGTACTAATTTCTAGAGGTGGGTACATGCAGTTAATAACTACAGGGGGTGGAAAGGTTAAAAAGGTCCTAAGAGATTAAAAGTTGGTTTAAGCAATGTTCTTTTAAACGTCGGTGCAACTCAGAACTTCAGTGACAAGAGATTTGGTGTGCTAACTAGACAACAAAGTTAACGTAACATATAGGTCAGACATTTTACAACGAACATTATGTCTCTTTCTGTTAAAAGAAACCAACATGAAACAAGAAAAGAAAAACTAGCTCAGCTTTAGAGCCTAAGGTATGTATCATCACAGTAGCACACTTAAAAGTCGAAAGAAATCTTATCTTCCCTTTAAGCACGTATTGTCATGCCATACGTTTTCAAACAAAACAAAAAAAAATCCTTGAAAATATATTGGAGGGAATGAACGTAAAGTATTTAACACGTGTACAAGCCTCTCTTCAGGCCAAGCTCAGTCTACTTCTTCCATACGTGATGTGTCATCGTCCCCTTCGAGGGGCGGCATCTCTTCAGTGACAGCAGCACCGCTGTCATCAGCAGTGGGGTCATCTTCATCATTACTGAGACCGAGTTTGATCATCCTGTAGATGCGGTTGGCTTGGGTCTGGGTGTCCTCCAGGCTGAAGCCGGAAGACAGGAGCGCGGTCTCATACCGCAGGATGACCAGGTCCTTCACAGACTTGTCGTTTATATCAGCCTCAGCCTTCTGCCTTATGGTCTCGATGATGGAGTGGTCAGGGTTTATCTCCAGGTGCTTCTTCGCTGCCATGTAACCCATTGTTGAGTTGTCTCTTAGGGCTTGCACCTTCATGATTCTTTCCATGTTTGCTGTCCAGCCATATGTGCTTGTGACAATGCAGCATGGGGATGTCACCAATCGGTTTGACACAACCACCTTTTCTACTTTTTTCTCCAGGACGTCCTTCATGATCCTGCAGAGGGTCTCAAACTTGGTTTTTCTCTCCTCCTGTTTCTTTTTCTCTTCCTCATCTTCTGGAAGTTCCAAGCCCTCTTTGGTGATTGACACCAAAGTCTTCCCCTCGAACTCCTTCAGCTGCTGGACACAGTACTCATCGATCGGCTCGATCACGAAGGCCGAGTTAGCTACCTGGTCCTTGGTCTCACCTGTGATGTAATAGATGTGTTTCTGGTTCTTCATTCTTGTGCAATAATCCTTAAGAGAAACCATCTCATCACCAGAAGCAGATGTGTAGTATCTTAACAGCTCAGAATGCTTCTTCCGATTTTGAGAGTCTTCATGTATTCCAAGCTTAATATTTTTAGAGAACCGCTCCTAAAACTTTTTAGTTTTATCTTCTGCCAGTTCAGTGAAGAGTTCTAAGCATTTTTTGACCAAATTCTTTCTGATAAGTTTCAAAATTTTGCTTTGTTGCAACATCTCCTGGGAAATATTGAGAGGGAGGTCTTCAGAGTCCGTGATACCTCTGATGAAATTCAGCTATTCAGGGATTAGCTCCTCACAATTATCCATGATGAAAACTCTGCGAACATACAACTTAATGTTGTTCTTTTTCTTTCTGTTTTCAAAGAGGTCAAATGGAGCACGTCTACTGCCCCCCGACCCCCGATACCATACCTATCTATTAAAATTCCATTGATTCCATTCCCACACTATACTCTATATCCCATGACTATGTATGTATTAAACTATAGTTGACATGTAATATTATTCTGCGGCAGCTTCAGATGTACAGTGCAGAGGTCAGGCCTCTACACTGTCCATAAAGTGGTCTCCCTAAGACATGAGTCCACCTGGTCCCCTAAAAAATATTTACAACATTATTGATTATATTCCCTAAACTGTCTTTTCTATCCCTGTGGCAATATGGTAGTTACCAATTTATGTTGTCTTGTCCTTTCCCCTTCTCCTTCATGCCCACCCCGTCCCTTCTAGCAATCATCAGTTTAAAAATTAATGTTTTGTTTTCTCTTTATTCTTTTATTCTTAGTTTTTTGGAATTGTTCTGGACTTGGCCTAACTTCTAAAATTTCAACCCTATTTTAAACATTTAAAAATATTTTATTTGTTAATAGATAATATTAGAACAATAAGTGCTTTAGTTGGTTTCCATTGGTTCTTATGTTTCTGTATTTTGATTTTCTATGCAATGTGCAATTGTATTTCAACTCTTTAAGTATTTATGAGGTATTTTAACAGTTCCCAAATGTTGATGTTTTATTTTAAATTAAGACCTGATTTACTGCTGTGCTTAAGTAATTTTGACTGTATTATTTATACTCTTGGAATTTGAAATGTTCTTCTATTGCCTAAACAAATGGCCTGATTTTATTACTTTCCACAAACATTTGACTAGACAAATATCAACTCAAAATTGACTGTAGACTTAAACATAAAACCTTATAAAACAGATAGAAAAAGTATAGCAGAAAAATCTTTGTTACTCAGTTTTATGCAAATATTCCTTTGAAATGACAACAAAAGCACAATGTACAAAAATAGAAAATTATTAAAATTTAAAAAAAACTTCTGTTATTTGGAAGACACTGTTGAGAGAAAGAAAATGCAAACTACAAGCTGCAAGTAAATATTTGCAAATTAAAAATCTGAGAAAAGACTTGTATCTAGAATATAGTGGGGTTAAATATGTAGTGATGGAAGAACTGACTCTGGGTGGTGAACACACAATGTGATATATAGATAATGTATTACAGAATTGTACACTTGAAACCTATGTAATTTTACTAACCATTGTCACCCACCCCAGTGAATTTTAATTTTACAATAATTGCATAATGATATTAACTAATGTTACTGCAATAAATTTAATTAAAAATTCTTTAAAACATTTATAATAAGAAAACCACACCAATTTTTTAAAAATTTTATTTTATTTTATTTTATTTTATTTTATTTTATTTTATTTTATTATTATTAGTTACAGATGTACATCTGTTTTGCACACCAATTTTTAAAATTGGCAAAATATTTGAATGGATGCTTCACCAAAGAACATGTGGATCTCAAATAAGCATGTAAAAAGATGTTTGACATTTAGTTGTAAGGGAAATGTATATTAAAACTACAATGTAAGATCAATGCACACCAATTATTAGTAAGGATAAAACTGAAAAGACTGACAAGCAATATGAAGCTTGAGGGGGAGCTGGAATTCTCATAAATTGCTAGTGGGAAAGTGAAAGGGAACATATGCTTTAGAATACATTTTTGGCAATTTCTTAAAAAGTTATTATCCTACCATTCAACTCCTGAATATTTTCCTTAAGAGATAAAACTAGATGCCCATACAAAAAACCTAAATGTGTGTAGCAGCTTCATTTGTAATAATCAAAAACTGTAAACAACCCAATCTTCATCAATAGAAGAACTGTGGGAAAAACACACAATGGAATATTACTCAGCATAAAAAAGAAGTAAACTTTTGTTACACACAATATGAATTTATATCAAAATAATTATATTAGATAAAGGAAGCCAAGCAAAGCATAGTACATACTGTATGACTATAGAAATTCAAAATAATCTACAGTGTCTGAAAATTGGTTGACCCTGGCCTAAATAATGGGCATGAGTATAAAAGAGTTTACAAGGAACTTTTGGGATAATGCACATGTTCATGATTTTGAGTAAGTTATGTATTTGCATGTATATACATGTGCAACAACAGAAAGTTGTACACTTTAAATGGGTGCAGTGTATTTTATGCCAGTTATGCCTCAATTAAGTGGTTAAAGAGTAAACATTGTGAAATAAATAGCTATTGGAGATATAAGAGAAATGGGAAAAGGTCTAAAATTGCATTATGAATACAAATAATTTTATATACAAAATGTACAAAAAGTAGTAAATACACCAAGTTTCCAGTCTAATTAGTAATATCTACATAATGACAAAATGTATATAAGTAAATAGGTGCAAAAGAGATGCAATAGGGCCTGCTGAGTAGCTCAGTTGCTTAAGAGCGTGAGCTTTGAGTAGCAGGTTACCTGTTTGATTCCCACATGGGCCAGTGAGATGCGCCCGAGCTGAGTTGCCGCTGAGCGGCCAACAGGTGGCAGGATGGCTCTGCTGATGAGACCACATGCTCCTAACAAGGTTGCTGCATCCCACATGGGATGGTGGGCTGAGACTCCCCTCCCCAACTAAGATTGAACACAGCACCTTGAGCTGAGCAGCCTCAAGCTGCTGACGGGCAGCTGGATGGCGACTGGACTTGGAGCTGAGCTAACTGCGCCAACCACAGCTAAGATTGAAGGACAACAACTTGGCTGTTCCCCTTCCCCAATTCCCCAAGACTGTTCCCCTCCTCCATTCCCCAATAAAAAATCTTAAAAAAACAACTTTTTTTAAAATAAAAAGAGATACATGCAATATTATTTTCCTGTATTTATTGTCCAAATATGATCTATGGTTGGGGTTCCTCAAAGTGACCACCCTTTGTATAGACCTCGGGAGATATTTTTACCTGGCCCTCTGAACCCAAACCTGAAGCTTCTGATTCTGTAGGTCATGGCAAGGACGTAGGGTTGGAAATGTATAAAGTTTAAAAGCTTGCAAAAATTTTTTATGAGAACCAAAGTTTTGGATTTCTTGTTTCTGGTCACATTGGAATCCTTCTAAAATTTAATAATAAAAAAATTAAAGAAATAAATACCTGGAAATCAAAGTATGTAACAACATAGCAAATACTTAGATATACCTGACATAGCTTGATAGGTGCCAAACAATTTACTAAAAAATGCAAAACCTTTCACATATTATTCTTGCAACAATTAGGAGCTCCAATCTCTAGTAAAGGCTGTTTATAATAAAGAAGAAATTTGAACATGACGTGGAAATTAGGGAGCAGAAAGCAATCCTTGAGAGAATATTTATAGCTTGATATATTAGTAAACCAGAAATGATATACGCAAATGATTTGTGCTTTTAACCTAACGTAACATGTAGTGAACAAGAAACTAAAAGAGGGCAGCAGGAAAATAGCAGGTAAAAAGAATAAAAGTATAGTAACAGAAAAAAAAATAGATTGGAAAAGAACACAGTGTGCAGAAATTGACATGAAAATTCATAGTCATTTTGTGTAAGAGAGTTGTGACATTTCAAATTAAATGTGCATTCAAGTAATGATATTTGTTCATTCACTGGTCCTTTGAGAAAAAGAAATTAGATTTCTACTTCCCAAATGTATTCTTAATAGTTCTTTTTTACTTTATCTTTTAACAGGTTTATTGAGTTGTAATAAACTGTACATATTTAAAGTGTATGAATGTGTGTATGTATGTATGTATGTGTGAACATATATGTATGGTTATAAAATATCCACATATATAAAATATCCATGAAGGGCCGGCCAAGTGGCTCAGTTGGTTAACAGCTTACTCAAGAGTGCGAGCTGAGCTCTGAGCAACAGCAGTTCGATGCCCAGCCTGAGCTGAGCTGCCACTGAGCTGCCAACAGGTGGCAGGATGGCTCAGCTAAAAAAAATTTAAAAAAAAATACATAAAAAAAATAAAATATCCATGAAAACATTACAACAATTAAGATAGTAAACATGTTCATCATTCCCTAAAGTTTTCTCTTGTTCCTTTGTAATAATGTTCCCTTCTTTCTCCTCCTCCTGCAGATAACCGTTGATCTGTCACTATAGATTAGTTTGCATTTTCTGAAGTTTTATATAAATGGAATCATACAGTATGAAAAATGAAGGCCTATGTTCATGCAAAGACTTGTATATGAATGTTTATAGTAGCATTATTGGTCATAGCCAAAAAACTTGAAACAAACTAAGTGTCCATCACCATGTAAATGGAAAAACGAATTTTGTTGTATCAATGCAAAGGAATACTACACAGCAATAAAAAATGAACAAACTGTTGATATGTGTCACAACATATTTGAATCTCAGAATACTTATGTTTAACAAAAGAAGCTAGTCCTTATAGTTTTTAAATGGCTTAAGAAAATATTTAAAAATAATGTAATAAGAATTCAATGTATAAGAAACAATTCAATGGGAGGATAGTCCTTTCAACAAATGGTGCTGGGACAACTAGATATCTTCTGCAAAATAATGATATAGTACCTCCACTTTATATCATATACTAAAACTAACTGAATGAATCATAGATATAAATGTAAAAGCAAAAACTACAAAATTCTCAGGAGAAAACATAAGAGTAAAACTTTGTAACCTTGTGTCAGGTGATGGATTTAAGTGACACCAAAATCTCAAGTGACAAAGAAAAAAATAGGTAAATTGGACAACATCAAAAGTAAAACTTTTGAAGGACACAATCAATAAAGCATAGACAACCCATATAATGGGATAAAATATTTGCAAGTCATATATCTGATAAGGGCCTTGAACCCAGAATATTTAAATAATTTTAGAATTCTAAAATAAAAGACAGATAACCCAATTAAAAAATGGATCAAAACTTCTCATACATTTCTCCAAAAAGATATACAGTGGCCAATAAGCACATGAAAAGATGCTCAATTTCATTAGTCATCAAGAAAATGCACATCAAAACTACTTCAGACCCACCAGGATGGCTATAATAATAAGAAACTAGAAAATTAAGAGATCTGGTGAGAATTTTATTGTCCTAAAGAGTACATGATTTGGAGCTCTCATACATTTTGGGTGGGGTTTTAACATGGTGCAGTCACTTTGCAAAAAATTGGGTTTGGAAGTCCCCAAAAAATTATTATAAATACAGAGTCACCCAGAAATTCCAATATGGGTTATCTAGCCAAGAGAAAGGAGAACATGTGTCCATGTAAAACCTTGCATATAAATGTTCATACAATATTATTCATATTAGCCTCCAAAAATAGTGGGAACAACCCAAAAGTCCATCAAATGATGAATGAGTAAACAATATGTGGTATATTTATACATGGAATATTATTTAGCAATAAAAAGAAATGAAGTGCAGATAAATGTTACACATGGATGAACTTCGATAACATCATGGTCAATGAAAGAAAATAATCACAAAAGACCACAAATGACACAATACCATTTATATGAAATGTCAAGTATAGCCAAGCCCCTGAAGATAGAGAGTAGATTAGTGGTTGCTAGGGGCTGGTGGAGAGAAGAAAGGGGATGAATAGTGGCGTTCTTTTTGGGATGATGAAAACATGCTGGTTTCCCAGTGGTATTTTATAACATATGCCAAAAGCTTTATGAACGAGTATATCCCTTGATCCAACAAATATACCCCCCCCCAATTTTCATAATCAGAGAATGATGTGAAGCTTGTTAAAAAGTATTAATCATCTATGCATTGCTTAGTCACACGAAATTAGTAACATCACAAAAGTCCAATAATGGGTAAACAACAGTTGGCATATCCAAGTGAAGTGACACTTGGTAGTCATGGAAATAATCACATTAGTGTCCACTTAGTTACACGACACTATGTCCAGGATATAGGTATGCAAAGCCCTTTTACAGAATGAAGTTGACAGTCTGCATTCACACTGTAAAGTCTACAAGTCTAATACTAGATAATTCCAGGGCTTGACAACTACACGATGCCTGGACCTCTTCTGCCCAGATTGGAGGTGGCCAGAAACTTCTCTAGCTAGAATATGAAGTGTGTTCTCTAGAAGTGGGACACAGGCTAAAATTGTTCACTCCTCACCCCACCCTGGCCTCACTGACAAGACAGGCTGTCACTTTCCCCACAAACCACCTGAGACCAGAGGATTTTTTCCTCCCCTGATATTTTTTCCTCCTCTTGCCACCCTAACTCTGTCAGAGTGAAAATAATCAGTAGCTGCCACCAAGCCAGTAATGCATGAAATAATTGCTATGCATATACCATTCCAAATCTGGGTAACGATAGAAAAAGAGACAAAAGAAGAAAGAAGGGCCGGCCGAGTGGCGCATTGGTTAAGTGCTGGTTTTGGGATGCCAGCGGCCCCGGTTCGGATCCCACATGAGGGCCAGTGACACTGCCCTCTACAGCTAACAACAGCTCCACCTGGAGCTGGGCTGTGCGAGCCCCGGTGATGGTGTGGGCTGCCATAGGCTACAGTGAGTGGCCCGCAGCCAGCGTGAGCGGCTGGCAGCCAAGAGTGAGCTGCCAATAGCCGCGGTGAGCGACATCCAGAGGCCAGCGACCGATCTGCCTCATCCGGGAAGAGCGCAACGACGATACCAACAGTGAAGCAACATCCTCCGCAACTAAACTGAAGAACAAAAAGACAGCAACTTGTCTGTTCCCCTTCCCCGATTTCCCAACGCTGTTCCCCTCCGCCAATTCCCCAATAAAATCTAAAAAAAAAAAAAAAAAAAAAAAAGAAGAAAGAAAACTCAGAATGAAACACTAGATGGGAACAATACTGGAAAGGCACAGGTCCTCACACAGATACTGGAAAACAGTTGAAAATGAACCTGCAGACCAGCAGCCCTGACAACAGCTCCCTCCAGCGGGAGCATACCAGCTCAGATGACAAATGTTAACCATAAAAGGAACTGCTAAGGACAGAGACACCCAAGGTAACAAATTGCATATCACCTAACCCTCTTCTGGGGACATGAGGATGCTGACAAACTGAATGTTTTAGAAACATAGTCTAATTTGCAAAGTATGCATAGAGTAGAGTGTTCTCTTGTAAACTTCCAGTTAGTTAGCATCAAAATAAACACCTAATAACTGATCGGTGTGAGATACATGCCCAATGGCAGGGTAAAGCCCAGATTTAATGCAATTTTTATATTTTTCTTGAAGAACTTAGTCATCAGGATCAAAGACAAGAGCATTATCTCCCCATTAAAGATGATTTCCTTCTTTTTGTTTTGATTTTCCAGATCTTAGGTCAGAATGCCTCATGGCCCATGGGGTTTAGTTACTGATCATTTCTGGGGAAAGTTCTGTTGAAGGTGGTGGAGCTCAGCCACCCATGGCTTTTCTAAAAGGCACATGCCAACAATGCCCTCATCAGCAAAGGGGCAACCAGACCGAGACCCTTCTCCTGACCCTGATGTCAGGCCAAGGAGAACAGTGTTTCAGGGTGTCCTGTGCCCTGATCTATGGGTCCCAGCAGTAGGAAAGGTGGGAACCAAACAGCCTCACCCATTCTAAGCCCTCCAGGGACTGATCATGGGAATTAGGCTGATGAGCACATAACAAAAGATGTTAATTTCGCTTTTCTATCTTGAAAGGACTGGAGGGAAGGGAAAAGGAAAGTAGTAAGAGGAGAGACAGAACATTTGTTATACATTGGTCTGCATTAAACACACGCAAATGTACACACACACACACACACACACATACACCCCAAAGAACTTACATATTGTTATTAGATGTCGCTTCTTGTTTTTGCAAAAAAGATATCCAGACTGTAAGTGGTTTGTACTCGAAGACATAAAGGGGGCAAAACCCATCCAATACCAAGTCCCCATCTCTATAAACACTTGGCTTCAGGTATTGGAAACAGCAATCATATTGCATGGAGTGTGTAAAGACTGCAGGAGTAGGAAGAGAGAAATCAGAGGGAGCAGCATGGCAGGGGCTGCCCAACAGAGAGACAAAGCTCTGAGTCTAAGCTGAGCTGAAGAGAGGATGGAGCTGGCGCGAGTCTACAGGCTCTGCTCTCTGCAGGGAAAAGTGACCTCTGTGTAGGGCACAGTGGATTGCCACTGTGAGCCTCAGCCTGTGGAATCACCAGAAAGCGTGTGCCAAGCTGGTGTGCCAGATAAGGGCACAGCTAACAGCAAAAAGGGGGCATATGTAAGGGAGTCACAGTGCTGAGACCTCGTCCTTAGTATCCTGTGATGAGAGCAGTCCGGCTTTCCCATTTTCACTGCTTTACTCCAATCCTGTGGAGGAGCTCTAGGGACCACACTGCCCTTCGGCCCTGCACCTGCCTCCCCTCGTCCTGGTGAAAAACAGCTGAGAAAAACATGTTTGGGACTCTCCTTCTCCCCTGGAGTCTATGACTTCATCATAGTTCAGTAAGGCTTTGGGACCACTGCGTCCCGAGACAGGGCTCTGCAGTGCTGTGCCCACAAGGAGCTGGGCATGGGTGTGTCAGGAGACAGCTCTGAGGGATTCAGCGGGGTTAGAAAGAGCTGCTGTTGGAATTAGCAAGAGGCCTAGTAGAATATTCCATAGGATACTTCAGCAGGAGGTTAAAGGGAAATCCGGACAACCCACAGGACACACGTCTTACCCTGTCCCAATATCACTCCCAGGTCTGCAGTATTCTCCTGGAAGAAATGGTTTTATCATTGATAAAACAGTAGGCTGTAGTCCATAATGATTAGGCCATTTTCTCTCACAATCAAGCCCCTCACACCTCAGTCTAATGTCCTATGCTCTGGCCATTGATAAGTCTGTCACCAACTTCTAATCAGCACATCGTTTAAAGTGTCACAACTAAAAAGAACTCTGTCCTTGGGCCAATATTTCTCCTGCTGTTATGCCCTCTTTATGTCCCTTTTCATAAATGTTCTCAAAACACACTCTTTCTATCTCCCTATCTCTCCTGAACAGGTTTGAATCTAGCTTCCTGTACTCTCCAACTACTTGAGTTCAAATGCTCGTTTCTAGTTCCAAATGCTTTTGTATCAGTTAGCTTTTGCAGTATCAGAAACCACACCAAAATGTAGTGCTTAAAGCAATGCGTTATGAATTCAAGCTTCAGGAAGTCAGCAATGTGAACTGGGCTACACGCAGTGATTCTGAGGCTTTTTCTTTCCCACTTAATTGGATGCTTGGGGCACCTGGGCCACAGGCTCCTGGAAAGAGCAGGGGTTCCTCCCTTAACCCCCTCCAGGACCCTCGTCAGGCGGTTAGTCTGTGCCCCCCACCAGGTGCAAGCTGAGGACAGGGAGGGGGACAGATGGATGGGGGTGATGGTGCAAGGGAGCGAAAAGCAGAAGGCCTTGAAAAGGTGAGGAAAGGGGAGAGTCCCTTATCCTCCGGGCTCACTCCTGTCTCTCTCCCAGTGGCTCTCAGTCCTGGTTGAATCATATTCCAGGCTTTTGAAGTAGTGAGCGATATAGCTCTCACTTCGGCATTGCCTGGCTCAGGGGCAAAAGAGGGAGACCTCCCCCATTCGGGGAGAGGGCAGAGAAGGGGGCACAGGCAGTGCCCATCAGCTCCAGGGGTGCAAGGGCAGAGGGAACCATGACAGAGTAGTCACAGTCACTTGGGTAGCAAAATGGAGACATTTTCCTGGACTTGGAACCATGGTCGTGAAGCTTATTCCTAACTGGTGGCCGTCATGGCTGGCGATTCTCTATGACTCCAGCAAGCCATGGGCGTTGCCCAGGTGCAGGTGCCTTCAGCAGGAGGGTCCCCTCCAGGCCACCTTCTGACCTGCTGCCGCCCCTGCCCTCTCCCCATTGGACACTCCAGCACTCACTGGCCTGGCACAGCCATGAGGCCCTACTGGGAGCAGAGTTGCCCCCAAGAGACCACCCCTCCCTCCTCTACTTTCTCTTTTGCTTGTCCACATAAGAAACATCCAAACTGTGGAGAATTTTAATGAGTTTATTTGAGCCAAACTGATGACAATTGCCGGGAAGCAGAATCTCAATGGATTGAGAAAATGCTCCAGAGAATGGCAGCTTGGCAGCTTATTTTATACAATAGAATCAAAGGAGGAGATATAAGGAGGTTACATGCAATGTGTTGGTGGCCGAGAGAAAGCAAAGCGGGGTGGGGTTTGGGAGATGGAGATCTCTGGGATTGGATAAGAAGTAAAAAGGAGAGACACATACTTCTTTTACATTGGTGGGTACAACATAGTTAATTAACATTTACAGCATACAGGGTGTGGTGTTTGGGGAACAAGATAACAATAAAAGGGTTCTGTGGTCTCACTCTCTGGTGTGATGCCCCGAGGGGTCCAGAAAAAGGGATTACTCTGACATTCCAAGTGTACGTTATCTTAGATGCAAAAAGACAATAGACAGGCTCACTTAAGGTAAAAACACTCACCTTTGTCAAGGAAGCTACAGGCCAAGGCTGTGACTACAGGTCATGATCCACTTTTAGGTATGTTTATGTTCAGACCATTCTCTGTGGCTAATTTTGGTCTCTGAATTTGTAAGGCCTGCCATGCTGGCCTCCCTTGAACTTGTCAGGTGTACAACTTGGCCTCTTTTTGTCCATAAGCTCCATCTCAGGCTGAGCCAGCTGTTCTAGGTACCCAACCTGCAGCTGCCCTGGGGGTTTAAGCCTGGGGACTGGTGAGTGAGCCACCTGCCCTGCCACCTACCGGTGGGTTCTTGCACCCAGGCACTGGCTGTATTGGCTGTGAGACCCATGGCTAAGGCTGTAGCCCGACAGGTGGGAAGGTGCAGGCAGCAGGGGTACATCCTCAGCCTGACTGGGGTGATGCAGTGAAACTGAGCATCCCGCAGAGCAGAATCAGCACCTCCTGTTCTTGCCTCCCCCTGCTCTACTGGCCACCCACCCAACTGCAGAAGGCATGCCCAGTTGCTCCCCTTGGGGTCCCTGCCTGACTACTAGGCCATTCAGATCTCCTTAGTCTGCCCAGCCCAACCTCTCATCACTCAGAGCTGAAAACCCTAGTTGTGAGCCCAGTGGGAGCACTCGCAACTTGTTTCCAAAGAAGTTATATCTCTCTGGGTTTGGCATAGCTGGGCCCTGAAAGCATGCCACGCATCACACCCACTAATTAGTGGAAAAGCAGCTCCCAGCTTCTGCAGGACGCCCTTGAACTCCTCCGATGGCTTTCCAGGGCCCCACATGGAGGCGCCTCTTGGCAGCCAGTCTCCTCTGCCAGTGCTCATGCCCTCTACTTCCCGTGATATCTGGCCCCTCTTGGTAGGAGCAAGGCCCCGCTTTTCCTGGCTGGCATGTTGGGCTGTGTATGTGCTACCTGTCCGCCTGCAGGGCATTGGGTGTGCGTGTTCCTGTGTGCATGTGTGGGTCTGGGGGCCATGGGCTTTCTCAGAGTCTTGCCCTGGGCTGCAGCCCACTTGAGTAACGCTCTCTCCTGAGGGAGGGACTGAAGCTGGAGCAAGAAACTGGAAAGCAACCTCACTCTCCCCTGGAGGTATCTGGGCCTTCCCTGCATGTTAGAGACTAGCTCAGAACTCCAGATGTGCCCCCCAGAAACTTCCCAAGGCTGGAGGGTGCCCCTGTGGCCCTCAGCCCTTTGTCTGCTCCAGGTGGGCTCTGAGAGATTGCCAGGTAGGGCAGATTACCCAGGTCAGGCTCTGCATAAGACCTAGAATGGGTGCCTGGCAGTGAACTGCAGCCTGGCTTGGAGGCCAAGGGTGGAGTTCCTCACAGGAGGCCTTAGTGAGAAAAAACAAGGTGAGCACTGATGAGGCAGAAAAGGGTTAATAAAAGTTAATCTGAAGGAACTGTGGTACATTTACACAATGGAATATTATGCAGCTATAAAGAAGAAAGAAATCGTACCATTTGCAACAATATGGATGGACCTAGAGAACATTATGTTAAGTGAAATAAGTCAGAGAAAGACAAATACCATATGATCTCACTTATATGTGGAATCTAAATAACTGAATAAACAAGCAATATAAACAGAAATAGACTTAGAGACACAAAGAAAAAACTGATGAGGGCTAGATGGGACGGGGATGGGAGAAGGGGAAGGGACGAGGCAACATAAACTGATAACTACAATACTACTGCAGAGACAGAAGAGACAGTTTAGGGAATATAATCAATAAGGTTGTAAATATTTTCTTTTAGGGGAACAGACAGATGCATGTCCTTTTAGGGAGACCACTTCATGGATGATGTAGTGGCCTTACCACTGCACTGTACATCGGAAGCTGCTGCTGAACAATATTATATGTCAACTATAATTTAACACATATATAGTCATGGGTTGTGGAATATAGTGTAGGGATGGAGTCAATGGAATTGTAATAGATATGTATGATAGCGGGTGTGGGGGGGCAGGAGAGGGGAGAGTGGGGAGTCACTTTGTAAGGGGTGAAAAAAATAACTATTGCATTGTTTTGTACATCTGTAACTAATAATAATAATAATAATAATAATTTAAAAACTAAAAATAAAAACTATATTTTGCAAAAAAATAAATAAATAAATAAATAAAGTTAATCTGAAGGAAGACCGCCCAGGCCTGCATCCCCACCTCAGGAACTGCCCAGGCTCATGCCTTAGAAATAAATCTAAAGTACCTAAACCCTCTTAAAAAGAGGAGCTCATACCCAACTGGTATTAACTATTTCTTCACACATGTGCTAACTGCCAAAATCTGTCTGCTAGTTGAACTCTAGCCTAATAATAATGCAATTAGAATGGAATGAACATTAAGGCTTGCTCCCTGCCCTGTGGATTTTTCTGTATGCATTCCGGGTAACAGCATGTGCAAAAAGAAGCTAGTTATATAACCAACATATGTCCATCAAATGACTTCAGTCTATACATCATATCTCCTGCTGTAAGGGAATTTACCTACCCTTTTCTGTATAAGAAAAAGCTAACCTAAAGTTAGGTGCAGTTGTCTGCCCCGGCAACTCTTATGCCGGCATCTTTCTTCTAGAATAAATTTACTTCCTTACTTTCCTCATTTCAAGCTGAGTCTGTGAATTTTTTCACCTTTTGTAAAAGACCAGGGGTAAATTCCCATTGACACAACAAGTACGAGCCCACACTGAAGTAGGCATGGGGGGCCTCTCCAGCTTGGTCCCCACAACTGGGACAGATGCCCCCAGCACTCCCCAAAAAGGTAGCCAAGGCCGGCACAGGACCAAGGCTGCCTGTCTGACACAGAACACAGGATCCACTGAGGAATTTCATTTCAGTGAACACTATTTTAAGCAGATGTGGCCTGTGTATCTGACTCCATTACCTGATTCTGAGGCAGGGAACAGCTCCAGTGCCACCAATAGAGCCTCTCTCTCTAGGCCACATCCTGGCCAGGCGCAGGGGCTGGGGGTGGGAGACAGGTCATAGTTACAGTCACAAGGCCAGAGTGCAGGGCTGGGCCATCTGCATGTACCCAGCAGGGAAGGACATCCAATTGGTGGGTATGACCTCCTGAGTCAAATATTAGGGGGCTGCTCCAGAGTGGATCTGGAGCTATAATTCCTATTTTGTATTTCCCCAGGACCTCTGATTCAGGGGGTCTCTCCTGCTGGACCTGCACACTGGCTGAGCTGGTAGCGCATTAGGGGCCCACACTGGGGGTTCTGAGTTGAATTTTCCAAGGACAGAGGCTGGAGTTCAGTTGCTGGGACACCCACCACCTCCTCAACCTGAGCCTGGGAGGCTGGAGGCAGAGTGAGGGCAGGTCAGGCCCAAGGTTCCCTCACATAAGCTGGGGCAGTGCCTGTCCCACTTTTAAAAATGGAATGTCTGACTAAAGCCTTGTGTTTCTACCTCTGTTGTGAGCCAGGTGGGCATGTGGGGAGTCAGCACAGCGAAGGTGCCCTCCTGACCTGGTCATAGCATACCTGAGGGGTGTCTGTGTTGGGAAAGATGGGCCCCGAGAGACTGTGTCCAGCCAGGTCCCCATTGGAGCTACCCCTGAGGTTTGATCCCATGAAGGTGACAGATCCCAGGGTCCTAGACCACATATCCTAGGTCTGCAGATGATGTCCTCTGCAGCCTATCCTCCGGAGTGGGGGTGGGGGCTGCTATCTCTAGCACTGTGTATATTTTATGTGTTCCAGGGTGATATGTGTGTGTGTGAGAGAGGGTGAGGATAGCCAGACCGAAGGCTGAGCTCCCAGCCCCTTCTGTTGGGGCCCTGCCCCTCTCCCACCCACAGTGGAAGTAGCCCCTTTCACTAGTCCTCTCCCAGGTGCCAGGACAGCCGCCTCCTGTTTGGACATCTAGTAGGGCAGTAGCTGCAGGAAATGTCCTTCTGGAGTGGAGCTAACTTCTAGATTTTGTACAACCTCAGAGACCTTGGTGGAGGGGCGGGGGGCAGGGCTAGAGGCCACGGTCAGGTCCTAGGGGCAGTGCACAGAGTGCTTGCAGGCTCTGGCTTTGCCGTCTGCCAGCAGGTGTGCCATGTCTCGAGGCCTTCAGGAGGAAGGAGTGGGGTGCCAAGTCCTGGAAGTAGAGAGACTTCCTGGCAGTGTCCCCGGGGAAGGGTACTGGCTGTGCTCTGGGGTCCCCAACCACCCAAGCCAGCCCAGGGCTGCCCTGCTACTTTGTCCTCTTCTTTGCAGAGCCAGTGTGGGCTGGGCCTCCCTGACCCTGCAGGTCTGGGCTGCCCTGCATCCTCCTTCTGGGCAGAGCGTGGGGCAGGGGAACTTGTGCCCCATTTCTGTTGAAACTCCCCTCACTGGTCCCCTTAGGGAGGCATGCCCGCTTGCTAGGTTGCCTTGGGCACAATTCATCCCCTTTTAATTCAATTAGGAAGCAATGAGGAATCCTTGGGGGACTGGGTAATTAAGGTAATGTGTAAGACTGTTCCATGGTGGCAAAAGAAACTTTAAGAGGCCTAGGGAGTAGCTGGGCCTTGCTGCAGGTACAGAGAGTGGCCACAGGTACAGACCTGGGCTGCCAATGGCTGCAGAGGGTGCAGGCCAGCCCAGGGTGTGGGGCCTGGGGACCCCAGTTTGAGTTGATAGTTGCTACTGCAGATCCCTATGTTTTTGGCACAGTTACAACCAACCACCACAAGGTGGTAGCAGCGCCCATGTCTACACTGAGCACCCAGCCTGTGGCCTTGTCTGTGCCAGAGCACCCCTGACCACAGCTCAGCCAGAGCAGCACCCTCCTCCTCCAGGGTTGAAGTCCAGCCCCAAGGGTCTCTGTTTCTTGGTTTTCTGTTCAGAGGAGGCTGGGCTCCATGCTCAGAACTCCCTGACTTTTGACTCTGGCCAAGAATCTATGGGTGGAAGGCCCGTGTCCAGTTCTTAGTTACTTTGCAGACCTGGGTCTGGAAAGAAGCTGGAACAGGCTGGGATCCTGGGTCTAAGATGAGGCAGTAGGGGCTAGGGGAGACAGGCGGCAAAACCAAAGTGGAGGGTGGGGTCCAGAATCTACCCCAGCCTTCCTGGGCCACATCCGGGGACCGGCTTAGCCCAGGTGCCACATGGGTCCTGGGCATTAGCCCCACACACCTGCTTGCTGGGGAGGCCTAGAGCAGGCTGCAGCTCGAGCCACTGCTCAGGTCTCTGTCGCTACGGCCTCCAGGGAGATCTTCGAGGTTCCCTTAGGGGTGCCCATGGTCCATGTGGAAGACACGACCCCACCCCCTTCATGGATGGAGTGTGGTTTATCTAACACCCCTTTTAGAAGTAAGAAACCCAAGGCACAGAGACAGGGAGGTCAAGTAACCCATGCAGGTCACACAGAAAGTTAAGGGGGAACTAAATGTAACTTAAAGCCCTCCCAAGTTTCCTGTTTAGGTACCCCACCAGGGTACTGTAAGCTGCATGTAATTCCATGGGCTGGTTTTGTTTTGTTTTGTTTTGTTTTGTTTTTGAGGGCAGTGTCACTGGCCCTCATATGTGGGACCCAAACCGGGGCTGCTGGCTTCCCAAGCCAGCGCTTAACCACCGTGCCACTCAGCCAGCCCTTTATAGCCAGCGCTTAACCTCCGCACTACTTGGCTGGCCTCATGGGCTGGTTTTTGATGTGTCAGGGTTCAAGCATTTTTCCAAAGCCCAGTACTCAGCATATTACAGGTCTATTCTTTTTTTTTTTTAAAGTAGTAAAATAAGTGGTTTATTAGAAGAGATAGTACATTTAGAAGTAAAAGTAGACCTGAGTGCTAGAGGATGGCTCAAGGACCCATTACTAGAAGTTACATTTCAAAGAGTGTGGAGTGGGCCATGGTGCAAAGGTGAGGCTCAAAGGGAAGAAGCAGAAGAAGCAGCCAGCAGCAGCTGCAGCAGCTGCAGCAATGGCTTTCCAGGACTTGGGTTTTTTATCCCTTTTTCTCTAGAATGGGCTTTTCTTCTCTGGGCATGGGACCACCTGATTGGCACCTGTGATTGACAAGAGGTACTGCACAGGTGCGAGTGACTGGTCTGATCTAGTTGGATATATTGTGCTTATTTGCTCTTCCCGCAGGGGTAGGTAATTACAATACAAAGGGGAGCTTTGGGTGGAGAGGGGATGTCCCCCAGGCGGTTGCACTCTGTAGGACATGTAGGAATGCAGTGACCCAATGCCTGCCTCTAACTGCCTGCCTAGTTTTTCCTTGAGAGACGTGATCCCCATAAAATCTGTATGGGAAGCTGAGGGACAGGAGGTCTCTCCTTCTGTATCTGCTTCCTGCTGGGCAGGGGCGTAGAGCTGTCCTTGCCTATTGGGAGTTCACAGAACTCACACTCTAGCTGATCTCATGCGGGGGTCCAGACTCCACAAGTCCAGGGGTTCCCTCAGGTGTGGACGGCATCAGCGAGGAAAGAAAGAAAGATGGAGACACCGGAGAGGGTTTTGCAGGAGTGTCACCTACAGGTCTATTCTTAAAAAGCAAATGAGACATCAATGTGCTCACAGCTTGTGAGTGCAAATCAGCCTCCTCCAGATTGGGTTCTTTCTTCACCCAAGTCTGGACTCTCCCCACCCAGGAGGCGCAGGAAGCCTGGCTTGGCTTCTCCAGCCCCTGGTCTGGGTGTCTTCTTCCAAGGGCAGGTGCAGCATAGTGAAAAAGTGCTGACTACTTGCCTGTCTCTTCTTGCCTGATCAAATGTAGGAGGCGTAGGACCTGTCGGTTCACTCTCCCACCCCTTCCCCAAATCTGGGGGCAACAACACTGCCCCTCCCCCTAGCAACAGGGACAGATGGAGCTGCTGCTGCGTGGACCTGACCACGGGACAGAAGGAGCTGGGGCCATAGTTGCGGGTCCAGTCTGGATTGGCTTCTGTTCCTCAAGTCTGTGTACCTCCTAGGCGATGGCCAGGGCCTCAGTGGGCATTCTGGGCTGGCTACTGCTCCTGAGCTCCTGTGGGCCAAGGGCAATGGAGGGGTGGCCTCTCCCTGCTCTGCCCACACTCCTCTTAGGGTTTTGCCCGTTTGGCCAGCCTGAGACTGAGGAATGATGATGATCTGAAGCTTGCAGGTGTGCTGCGCTCTGAGATACATATTTGTTTCACAGTTAACATTGTGTAAAAGAAGAGGAAAGTCAGATTCTGGTGAAGGCTTTGCTTATTTTATATCCATTATAATTATTTCTGTCTGTGTAAACTGGCTTAATTATATCAATGGAATGTTGCCTTTTCAATTCTGTACACAATTAGTCCATCTTCCTGGCTGCAATTTATTTTAATAAAAAATAACTCAGTGATGTGTTCACTTTGGGGACAAAGGTGATGGATGTGCTTAATTTCATTATCTACAATGTGGCCTATAGGAAAAATGTATAAAATCAGCTTTACCCACCTTAAACACTGGCATTTGAAACAAATCATTATTGCATTAGCTGTCACACGGGTAATTCTAGAATCTAAGGGGAAAAATGAATTACAGCTGTTTTTATAACCCTTTTCAAATGCACTGTTAAAATAATTTACAATCATTTGAAAACTAGGCTGGGTCCTGGTGATTATTTTCTCTCTTCTAAATAAGGCTCCCCATTATCCCATGTATGTTTTACTCATGAACCCCTGTGCTGTTTCCAACCCCAAACCCTCATCTTTCAGCGTGGAGACACTGGAGGCTGTCTTTAAACAAACCTGATGACCATGGGGTCACTTTTTCATTCTGTGCTGACCCTGCTCTTGAGGTGGAACATTTGATGCAGTGACAACACATCTGAAATACACCTTGGGTCAGAGAGAACTCGAGAGGCTGCGGCTGCCAACCCCCCCCACCCCCCCACCCCCCGAGATCACCCAGTCAGTCACCCTCCAGCGCCCTCAAGGGGGAGGAGGGCTCCATAATCACACAGGGCCTTCCAGGCGTGGGAGCACAAACCTCCCACGGATGGTGTTCCTGTGCTCCAACCTGGGGAAGCGAGGAGCAGCCTTTACTCTGCTCACCTCTGTAGGCCTGCTTGAGAAAGCCAGAGAACCAGTGACCTGGAACACGTGCTTTCTGAACCCAACGAGAGTATTCTGCAAAATAAACTTGGTTAGAAAATTCACCAGATTCCTGCTGCCTCTTGGTAGTAACATGTTTCCAGGAGCCGCTGGTGCCTTCAGTCTGCACCTTGTCTGACCGGGCTCTCTTCTGGTTCAGACACGCGCTGTGAGGAGACCTGAATTGTGCCACAGAGTGATCTCTGGCACTTCCCCAGCCTGGGGTCTGGCTGTGAAGGGTCAAAGACACATGGGTTCAGCCTCCAAGCCTGCTGCCACTGTCCCCGAGGGCCTTCTAGAGGGTCTGTCTCCTTCCCAATCCCCAGGTAGTGCCCAGGGTCATTAACAGGAAGAAAAGACCTCACTCAGCATGGTTTGAGGCCTGGGACCAGGGCTGCTGTCCTGCCCATGTGGGATGAGTGGGGTTCCCAGAACTCAACAGAGGTTTTTTAGGGAATTCTGGGAAATGTCCTTGAGCATTTCTGGCCACATTAAAGACTATGCCTTCGTCCTGCCCCTTAGCCTCCTGATTCACTGGGATGGATTTAGGTAGATTTGAGTTTCTCCTTTTGACACAAAATTTATATTCTATAATGAATTTCAATGCAGGCTGATGGTGGGGCATTTGGGGGGTGGGGCACAGGCGCACTATACTTTCTTCGGGTCTGAAGCCTCCTGCTTCTCAGAGGGGCAGCTGGTGCAGCTGGACAGGGAGGGCCTGGGCCAGTTCTCCCAGATGTCTGGCTCCGGGACCAGGCTTTGTTGACATGACCTCCAAGTGCCCAAGTTAGGTCCACAGGCCTGTGATTTGCTTTTCATCTGGCAAGCCACAGAGTTGAGAAATAGATGACTTTGTCTGCTTTCCTACTTTAGAAAGAATAACAAAGCTAGACACTTCATGCAAATATCAAGTCCTGGTCCACAGGTGCCCCTGACTCTGCCCTTGAGGCCTCATGTGAGACCATGCTGTCGACCAGCTTGGGACAGGCTTGGGTGCTCCCCTTTCAATTCAGCTTTGCGCTGTGTGCCTGAACACTCCTGATTCCGATGCCCCACCTTGACTCTGCCCTGCAGGCAGGGCACCCCTCGCTCCATTGGCACCAGACCTGTGGGAAGCCGACAGCCCCCCAGTGTGTGACAAGGCCACATTGCCCTGCTCAGCACTGGATATTAGGGGTGCTGCCTTATGGTTGGTCAAGTAAAGTCTCCTGCCTCTATGAACCCATGTGCCTTTCCTCCTATAGGAGACAATATATTCACTGCATTTGTGGCAAGTTCCTGTGATACCCCAATGAGCTAACTACACAGCCAAAGACGGGTAAGATCTCCTAAAAGAGGGGAGACAACCCAAGCCAGGCGGTAGTTCCATGGGGGACCCCTGAACTGAGATATTGGGGACTCAAGCCCCTTGGAAACTGAGGCACAGACCTCTGACAAACTCAGGCCAGAAAACTCAGGCCTGTGAGAAGCTGATGCACTTGCCTAAGGGCCCTGCTGTGAATAGTCTCCTTGAAGATTAAAAGTCTTCAGGCCATGAGAGTTCCGGGTAAGAGGCAGCTCTAAGACATCCGCTGACCATGGGTTTGTTAATTAGCTTGTGTTATTTCCTTTGCCCAGTGCCTTGTTGCAGCAACAGATACTGAAGCTTTGACTGAGAAACAGATGCAGCCCTCTGTAGGATAAGAGGTGTGAGACCCTTTTGGTTGCTAGGTATTGTATTTACATAGAAATAGATTTTAGATGCTTTTACGCTAAACACAGCCACTCCTAGTCTTTTAGTATAGCTCAAGTATACTGTGAGTTTTATGATTGTGTTTAACTGCTAGGATTTAGTATGATTTCTAGATAGTCAAGATAGCTTTAGTAAACATTCTTTAGGCAATATATGTCAATCCTTAACATAGGATAGTCATGATAAACATTCTTTAGGTGACATACAGGAACTGAGTGTGGGTTTCATGGCAATTATCATAATAAAGACAAGGTAATCCTTTAACAGAAGAGTGAGTCACAGTACACCCTGGAGAGAGCAATTGCAGAGGAGAAAAGACTAAAAATCTTGGGAACTACAAACCACCAAACCCATGTACATGAGTCCCTATAAAACGAACATGTTATTGCATTAAAGTGTGACACTCCTGTGAAACTCTTTCCGGTGTCTCCGCTCTCCTTCTTTCTTTCTTTTTTCCTCGCCAACTCCCTCCCACCGGAGGGAACCCCTGGACTCCGAGGAGGCTGGACCCCCACACAGACCCTGGTGTAGTCAGGGAAAAGGAGGCTGTGTGGGAGAACCAAAGTGCATGGTGACTTCGTTGAAGTGTTGAAGTGTGTGTATGTTTGTGCATTTTGGCCTCATTCCCTTCCACTTCTGGTCTAGGGCAGGGATGACTGCACAGAAGGTACAGGAAGGGTCAAGCATGGTGTTTGGTGAGGTACTTTTCCCTAGAAGGTAGGGGTCCTGAGGTAGGAGTGTGATGGGGGGACTCAGAATGGGGGATGAGACCTGCTCCAATCAGACAGGTAACCAGAACTGAGCTTACTTAGGAAACTGCTTTGTGAACCCTTAGCTGGTAAGCTTGGTGGGGACCACTTAGGGGCCCAGCAGGGGACGCAAAGGCCTGCAGGCCAGGCTGAGGGCAGAGCCCCCATCCCTGTGGTATTGTAGTTGCCCAGGCTGCCCCATCATGAAACCCCGCTACCAACTGTTCTGCTTGGCTCCAGCAAAGGGCCACTTCGATTCGGCCATATAGCTCAGTCCTGAACTACAACACATGCAGGATCCTTAGCTCCAGATTTTATTTTTGAACTGGGACGCAGTTCCCAGCAGTTCAAACTGGGTGCTGGGCTTGTTTGGGCCCCTTCACATACAGCCAGGCGCTGGCCCAGCCCAAAGGCCAGTGACTCCCTCCTGCCTCCCTACTGGCCCTTTAGCCACACTGGGCCTTTTCCATCCTTACATCTGTCTCCAGAGTTTAAACAGCTGTCTGCAACTGCCAGCTCTTTCTTATCAGAGACCTTCCAGTTCCTGCAGGGATTGGGGGTCTCCTGTTGTCGGGCGGCTCCAGTCCATCTGTCTCTTTATCTCTGCCCCTGGAGCCCAGCACTCTGCCCCTGGGCCTACTGTGTGTGGGATTCAGAGACCTGCCTGAGGGCCCCGGGCTGCTGCAGGATGCTCACCTGGGCTGCTGCAGGATGCTCACCCACGGGGACCATCCAGAGGCAGGGAGACTTGATCACACCCTTGTGCTCTGCTCAGTGTGGCTAGTCTGGGGATTCACAGATGCCCACCAGACCCTCTGATACTCACTGGCCAGCAGATTCTTATCACGGAGTCTGGGCCTCTGTGTCCAAACTGTTGGGAAGGTGAGAAAGCCAGACAACACAACAGGCCACCTTCAACCACAGCACATTGGAGACAAACTGCTCTATCCCAGGCCTGGTTCTGTGCTGATGGAGGCGTTGCCAGACCCCCCAAAAAGCTGCTTTATTTCACATCAAAAAGGCCACAAAGAGGGCAAGAGGAAGGGAGGTTGGACAAAAGGTTTCTATATCTGTCTTTGCTTCTGTGAGCCTCTCTCTCTCTTCTTGTCTTAAACTCAGTGGCTCTAATGAAATTTGTGCAGTGTTTCTCTGGTCCTGTTGCCGCCAACTGAGCAGCA
This sequence comes from Aselliscus stoliczkanus, assembly GCA_033961575.1. Lineage (NCBI taxonomy): Eukaryota > Metazoa > Chordata > Mammalia > Chiroptera > Hipposideridae > Aselliscus > Aselliscus stoliczkanus. Next base: position 7,406,689 of record CM066735.1, on the reverse strand, counting down.
CCAACCCCCACCACTGAAAAACTTTAATGTTTTCTTTTCTATAGAAATGTTAAGTATAAAAATGTTAAGTCTCCTCCCTAGTTCTTTAGTTTCTTGGCTCTTGGGCCTTGATTGCTTTTCTGAGGGAAGATCCCCCTTGCTTCTTAATTGCTTTGTAAATTAGTTCCTGAATCTGAAACAATAGAAATCTCCTAGCCCTGCTTCAGATAACTATTTGAAAGCCTGAGACTTCCTAATATCCCCCAGGCAAGGAAGCTAAATGTCAAACCCATTCTGTGTCCGGACAACTGACTCCACCTGAGTGATGGACTGAATAGCCACAAGTTTCATAAGAACTAACAGATTTATATTTTTGTCCTCATTCAGGAGCCTTGAGGATACAGGGAATACCCCAACAAGCAAGAAGCCAACACGGTCTTCCAGGTGGAGCTTGAGACCCCTTCCTCTCATCTGAGATCAGCTAGGGCGAGAGTTCCGTGAACCCCAATAGGCAGGGACAGCTCTACGCCCCTGCCCAGCAGGAAGCAGATACAGAAGAAGAGACCTCCTGTCCCTCAGCTTCCCATAGAGATTTTACGGGGATCACGTCTCTCAAGGAAAACCTAGGCAGGTAGTTAGAGGCAGGCATTGGGTCTCTGCATTCCTGCACGTCCCATAGTGTGACCACCTGGGGACATCCCCTCTCCACCCAAAACTCCCCTTTGTATTGTAATTACCTACCCCTGCGGGAAGAGCAAACGGGCGCAAAATATCCAACTAGATCAGACCAGTCACTCACACCTACATAGGACATCTTGTTAATCACAGGGGCCAATCAAGTGGTCCTACGCCCAGGAAGAACAGCCCATCCTGGAGAAAAAGGATAAAAACCCCAAGTCCTGGGAGGGAAGCGCGCGGCTGCTACTGCTACTTCTGCTGCTACTTCTTCCCTTTAGTCTCACCTTTGCATATGCCCCCTCTACTCTTTGGTAATGGGCCCTTAGTCCATCCTCTAGTCTGGATGTACTGTCTTTTCTAATAAACTACTTATTTTACTACTTTACTCTGGTATCTCGTTCAATTCTTTGCTCGAGTTGCCAAGGACCTGGACTCTGCGCCGAGAAAGGCCCATTCTCCGACAACAGTCCCAATGGCATGCAGGGAGGACACTTCCAACATTTCAGCACAGGAATACAGTGCCTAGATCATCGTATTGTTGTCGGAGAGTGGGACTTTCTCGGCGCAGAGTCCAGGTCCTTGGCAACTTGAGCAAAGAATTGAACGAGATACCAGAGTAAAGCAGTAAAATCAGTAGTTTATTAGAAAAGACAGTACATCCAGACTAGAGGATGGCCCAAGGGCCCATTACCAAAGAGTGTGGAGGGGGCATATGCAAAGGTGAGGCTTAAAGGGAAGAAGCAGCAGAAGAAGTAGCAGTAGCAGCCGCGCTTCCCTCCCAGGACTTGGGGTTTTTATCCTTTTTCTCCAGGATGGGCTGTTGATTGGCCCCTGTGATTAACAAGAGGTACTGTGTAGGTGTGAGTGACTGGTCTGATCTAGTTGGATATTTTGCGCCCATTTGCTCTTCCCGCAGGGGTAGGTAATTACAATACAAAGGGGAGTTTTGGGTGGAGAGGGGATGTCCCCCAGGAGGTCACACTCTGTGGGACGTGCAGGAATGCAGAGACCCAATGCCTGCCTCTAACTACCTGCCTAGTTTTTCCTTGAGAGACGTGATCCCCATAAAATCTCTGGGAAGCTGAGGGACAGGAGGTCTCGTCTTCTGTATCTGCTTCCTGCTGGGCAGGGGCGTAGGGCTGTCCTTGCCTATTGGGGTTCATGAACTCTCACCCTAGCTGGTCTCAGATGAGAGGAAGGGGTCTCAAGCTCCACCTAGAAGACCATGTTGGCTTCTTTGCTTGTTGGGGTATCCCCTGTATCCTCAAGGCTCCTGAATGAGGACAAAAATATAAATCTGTTAGTTCTTATGAAACTTGTGGCTATTCAGTCCATCACTCAGGTGGAGTCAGTTGTCTGGACACAGAATGGGTTTGACATTTAGCTTCCTTGCCTGGGGGATATTAGGAAGTCTCAGGCTTTCAAATAGTTATCTGAAGCAGGGGTAGGAGATTTCTATTGTTTCAGATTCAGGAACTAATTTACAAAGCAATTAAGAAGCAAGGGGGATCTTCCCTCAGAAAAGCAATCAAGGCCCAAGAGCTAAGAAACTAAAGAACTAGGGAGGAGACTTAACATTTTTATACTTAACATTTCTATAGAAAAGAAAATTTGAAAGTTTTTCAGTGGTGGGGGTTGGTGCTGCTCAGTTGGCCAGTAACAATATGAGACACTGGAAAGAAAATATGGCAGGGAACGCCTTCCTCTGACATGGTTTAATCCCAGAATCTACATTCAGTAGCTGGCAGTCAATGCTGTGTGGAAATACAGATTTACATATAGACCCCCATCACTCTTTCTAGTTGCCTCTCCCACGGGCATTGATGTGCATTTAAAATGCTCAGACATTGCTATCTGCCCATTGGGCTGTAACAGCTGCTTCAGAGAGGCCTGGTCACATGGGTTCATACAACATTTAAGCAAAGACTGAAAATGATGCTCACTGGAGGAGCCTGAATGGTGACTACAGGAAAGCCAGGCATCAGTCCTCATTTATCCCCTGTCACCTGCTCCCTTTATGCTGCAGTGGGGTCCTGAGTCTCTGTCATTCCCTGGTGCTCATGTGCCCCCAGAGGTTGCTCCCTCTTGCAGGTTCAGAATGAGGTCATTGTCCCAGAATTCACGTTTCCACGTAGGCATTTGAGTCCTCAGTCCCGGGAAAGTGATATGATTATGTCTTTACTCTGTTGGAAACAAGCATCTCTGGCTGGCGCTGCCCTGACAACCATTTCCATGCCCCCAAATTCTGAAGGGGCTGGCCATTTGTTACCCCATTCGCTGTCCTGCAGGCCCAACCCCCAGCTTGCACAGGGGGTCAGGGTTTAATCCCAGCTGGTCCTGGGGACTACTTCTGGGCTGTCAGTGTGGGGGAGTGCACCAAGCTGCTGGAAGGCCCTGGGATCGCATTTGGAAGGAAGCTTATGACCCAGAGAGCCTCCATTGCTCAGTAAAACTTGAGCTGTGTTAGGCTGCAGCAACCAGCATGGGGCATGGTATTCACCAGGCTGTGCCACCTTCCTCTTCCCTGCCACCTACTGGTCCTGAGAGGCTTCCCTGGGAAATTGGGCCTTCCTAGCAAATGGCTCCCAGCTCTCATTACTGCAAAAGCTAGTGTGTTTTTGACTACCTGACAACCTGGAGCATTTCTTGGCCAGAGAAGATGCTGCTCAGGGGAAACTCGGCTCCTGATATAGACCTTCTTCTGGTCAACAGGCTGAGATGGTCTCCAGGGAGAGTGCAGACATGTCCACACATGTGCACGTGTGCTGTGTGTGCCCATGTTGTATGCTCTTGTGTGCAAGCCTGGGGCTGATGTGTGAATGAGACTGTCCCTCAGGCTGTTCTTCGTTGTTTTGTCAGCGACAATGCACCATTCCTGACCACATGTGCTTTGCAAAGATCCCCTCACTTTTGGCACCCCTGCACCACTGTGCCCTCCATGACATCTGAAAGAGTGGCTGCAGCAGCAGGTGGGGCTGGGCCCAGAGGGCTTTGTAGCTGGTTGTGCTCGGACAAGAGTCTGGAGAAGTTCGAATATGGTAGAGGGTGGTCTGTAAACACTTTCCGGAATGATTATAACCCTTAGAGAAAAGTAACAGGAGAGGCATCTGTTTACATAATCTTGGGACCTAGTTCTCAAATTTAGAAAAATTAAGCCCTTTTGAAAACTTACAGACTTGTTCTGCCAACATCAGAATCTGAGATAAGGATGTGTCTGTGTGGGAAAACATTAAACTGCAGCAACAGGCCAGGAAGGACGTATGATTAGAGTATTCAGTTCTCTGCTTGGGCTGGAGTGGGAAGAAATCAGCTCCTGGAGTGGGGTTGCAGGTAGGCTTTTGGGGATCCCTAGAGGGTACAGGTAGCACAAGGCTGAACAAATCCCTTTACTTCAGTCCTTTGTCCATGTTCACATAGCATCATACAGCCCAACAGAATGACATGCCCGTTTTAGTATTTCTAAGGGTTTGTGCATGTTTGCTGTTCTTAATGTCTTTTAAAAATTTAATCATATATTTACATTTCTCCACAATTTGCTGTCCCAAGCCAGTAGTAGGAATCCAAAGCTATTTTAATTTTTTGGATGGGTGGGAAGAAACTAACATCATAGATACACATATAGGAAAACTTCAAGGAATGGTACAAAGTCTGTAAAATATTCTCACTGTCACAATTGCCTCCCAGTCCTTTTGCCCAGAGATAAACATCTGCTTTTCTTTCCTTCTAGATATAGTGCTTATATGTATGTGTTACAGACCAAGAGGGATGTCCCCAAGCAAAAAAGGTGGGAAATTGTCGCATGCATCTGAATCTACTAAAGAGAGACTTAAATTTCGGTGAGCAGTGTTGAACCAGTGATGAATTGATAGGGGAAAAAACAAAGAAATAAGGAAATTTTACCATTTCAAAGGTCAAAAGACAATGTATTCACAATATTATCCTGCATGGCACATCTCTGGATAAGATTCATATGTCATAAAATAATAAACATTTATATAGGAAGACAATAGACATTGAATTGTGATTTTTCCTAAATCATTAAATAATTATATGGGGTAAGGGGAATTATATTTTAAGGTCTTCAAGACAGCTACATGCTAATTTTTTCAGAGAAAAAAGAATTCAGAAAAAGTCAAAAGGTAAAAAAATTAAAAAGCTGTATAAATGGCCAATTTAGAAACAGAGCTACAGCCAGAAAAATACAGGGTTTTTTGTTTTGTTTTGTTTTGTTTTGAGTCAGAGTAAAGAGTGGGGAAGGTTGATTTTCATCATAAGGTTTGAAGTATCATTTAAGATATATATGTGTATAGACACAGACACATACAGAGAGAGAGAGAGAGCGAGAGAGCGACGAGAGAGCGAGAGAGCGAGAGAGAGAGAGAGAGAGAGAGAGAGAGAGAGAAATCTGAATTTGTATTCCAAAGGGATCATCAAACCCTAAAAGGTCTTTATAAAAATGATTCACTTTGTAATAGTGCAATGTCTTTTGAATACTGCAGACTTCAAGAATTTTAAAAAAAGCTATGACCATCCTGGTGGGAAAATGAATGGGGTGTTACTTTCCCACCTGCACGATGACAACCATGTTGCATTTGTGACCCCTAAGAATTTTCACTGCAACCCACAGGAAGATGCTCTCATCTGTCCCATTTACAGGGAGCAGGAAATTGATAGCAGCATATTGATAAAGTACTCAAATTCTACAGAACTTCAATAGATACTATTATTAAATTGTTGGTTGATTTTTTTTTCCCCATTAATACATAAGTAAGCACTATTCCAACAGATAAGCAAAGGGTATATAAAAAACAATCAAACTACAGTTGTCTCCTGACATAATTAAATATGTCAGTCAGTTTATTATTTTCCTGCTCCCTGCCTCCCATCTGGGAAGATACTTTCTATCATAAAGGTTTACTAAAAATCTACTAAATAGTCAAGAATCAGGGAATTCCCATATTATGCAAACTTCCTAAACACAGACACAAAGCCATTATCACAAAATATTTGATGCAATAATCTTAAATTATTAGTGAGCCGATATGAATATACATCATATTTAGGCAAGATTTATCTGTAGAATGGCACACATTTAAACTTTAGGAATTTAGAAAGGTAATGTATTATATTAAGTAATGGAGATAAAAAGGTGTTTTTTCAATCTCACGAAGGGCCAGGAAAACATTTGGGAAAACGCACTGTAGCTTTCTTTACAATAGCCAAGAGCTGGAAACAACCTAAATGTGCACTGATGGGGTGAAAGGAGAAGTAAATGTGGTAAATACATACAATAAAGTATTATTCCCCCTTAAAAAGGAAGGGCATACTGTTATATGCTCTAATATGCATGTGTCTTGAGAGAATCATGCTAAGCCAGTCACAAAAGCACAAGTACTCAGATGAGGTATCAAAGGTAGCGAAACTCGAAAACACAGTAGAATGGTGGTTACCAAGGGCTGGGAATCGGGGGAAGCGGGGAAGGTTCAGTGTATGAGTTTCTGTCATGCAGGATGGGGTAGTTCTGAGAATCTATTACACAACAAGGGCCATGCAGGTGACAGTGTTGTGATGTACCCTTGGAAACTGCTGGCAGGGTGAATTTTATGTCACACAATACCCACTTCTAATACATTCTCGCAAAATGGAAAGACGTTTCCTAATTGGAAAATATTAAAAGGGCCTTAAAACTTAGATTAGTTTTCTAGGGCTGCCATAACAAAGGTCCACAGACTGGGTGCCTTAAACAACAGAAATGGACAAATTCCTAGAAACACAACCTACCAAAATGGAATCATGAAGATATAGAAAATCTAAATAGACCTCTAACTAATAAGGGGATTGAATAAGTCATCAAAAAGTGTTCTACAGGGCTGGCCAAGTGGCGCGGTGGTTGGGCACTGGCTTAGGAGGCCAGCGGCCCCGGTTCGGGTCCTGCATGTGGGGGCCAGTGACACTGCCCTCAAAAAAAAAAAAGTGTTCTACAAACAACTTCACTGCTGAATTCTATCAAACAAACAAAATGGTTAACACCAATCCTTCTCAAATGCTTCCAAAACACTGAGGAGGAAGAAACACTTTACAACTCATTCTGTAAAGCTAGTGTTGCCCTGATACCAAAGTCACACAAAGACAACACAAGAAGAGAAAGCTATGGATCAAATCCCCTCCGGAATATTAATGGCAATATCCTCAAGAAAATATTGATAAACCCAGCTCAGGAACCTATTAAAGGATCGTACACTGTAACCATGGGGGATTCATTGTTGGAATTGAAGGATGGTCCAACATGTGAAAATCTATTGATCTGATACACCACATTAAAAAATGATAAGGAAGATAAACCCACATTATTATTTCAACTGATGCAGAAAAACATTTGAAAAAAATTCAATGCCCTTTTATGATTAAAAAAAAAAAACAACACTCCACAAACTAAGCATAGAAGGAAATGTCTTCAACATAAGAAAGGCCATATAAAAAAGATCCCACAGCTATCACGCCTAAATAGAAGATCTAGTTTTCTGGGGATCCTCCCTCAAATCACAGCCCATCTCCTCACCCACACTGCACTGTTACCAGGCCCTGTGCTAACTGCTCTGTCAATCAACAGCACCCCATTTGTCCCTGCCCTCGGAGTGCTCATTACCATCACCCATTTCACTCAAGAGGAAACCAAGTCCCTGAAAGGCGAGGACAATGGACTTGTCACAGTTCTGGTCAGTAGTGGAGCTGGGATCCCAACACCACTGTTCAACTCCCCAGGCCCATGCTCAGCCTGAAGCTCTGCTGAGCCCCTGGATCCAGCCATTACCGGTTGGACACTCACTCAGCCCTGGTCCTCATGATGGCTAGTTCTCGTTTACCTAGAACATTCCCATGTTGTTGGCCCAATGTTTTAGGAGCTCTAGCTGGCAGGTCAGGCTGTAGCAACAGGATAAGGGGCACCTGTGAGATCCCAGGAGCCATAGCTCAGGTGTCACTCTAAGCACCTGCCAGCAGCTGGCCTCCAGGTACTCCAAGGGTCACCATGCAACAAGGTCTGGGACTGACCAGGGAGCCAGGTCCGCAGGCTTTCTGGAGCTGCCCATCAGAGAGAGTGGGCCCTGTCCTCCCCTGACTGCTCCCTGGCCTGGCACCAGTTTCCAAACTGCTCCTCCGGCTTCAGGTTGTACACAGAGGCAGCCACCTGCAGTTGCTGGGTCTCCTTCATGAAGAAATTCTGGCACTAACAAAGGACAGAATGCAGACAGGACTGGGGTAGGGGATGCCTCAGGGGCCTTGTAGGGGTGAGGAGTGGGGCAGGGGGCCGGTCCTGGGACCATGCTCATGTGGGAAACTTCCTTCCCTCCAATTCAATCCAGGCACTGCCTGTTCTCACAGTTGGGTGTAAATAGCGCCTCCTGCAGGAAGTTGTCCTTGGTGCCATCCCCTTCCCTACCTACCAATTCCATGGGTTTCCCTGCCCTGTGTATCAAAATCTATTAAATGTAAGACCTGAAGAATAGGGCCACAGAGGTCCTGCCATGAAGGGGGGACTGTCTCTGACTTCCACAGCCTCCCATCCAGCACTCAGGCCACAGCTGCTCACCACACTCCTTTTTCTGAATCTTCTCCATTTTGCTCTGGAAGGCAGACAGCCAAAGCCCATCAGAAACAGCCCCGCTTAGCCCATCACTGACCCCCATTCCCACCTCTTCTTGTGGTGCACTACCTCCAGGGCCCACCAGGGGGCAGGAGCACCCAGTAACAGGACTTGGACCTTGGTGGGCTCTGAGCTCTAAAGAAGGTGAAGCAGGAGAGCTGAGGCCAACAACCTTAGAGCCTAATTGTCTCTGATGACACATAGGGAGACGGAGGCTGAGGTTTGCCCAGTACTGAGAATTCACGGCTCAGTGCAGCATCATCTCCTCCAAAACTCAGGACCTTGCTCCCACCGGCCAAACAGCAGGCTTTCTTAGCTCCCAATAACCCTCCATCACACAGTCCAGCACTTGCAGTTCCATAGAGAAGGTGCCCAGACAGGGGACGACACCCTGTGCAATCGGGGTGGGGTAGCTATGATGAGCCCTGGCTCTCAGGTGCCCCCACAGACCCTCCCCTGAAAACCCTCACCCTTAGCCTCCTGCTCCAGCTCCATTCCAGAGCTCTCACAGGGAGCCACCTAGCACCCTTAGCAGCTGTCTCCTCCCCCCTCCTTCCCTCCAGGACACCAGACTCCCGCCACTCACCCCCCAGGTCCAGCTTTGGGCAAATGGTCCAGGTTAAGGATCCCTGCCTCTCCTACCCAAAACCATCCTGCACCCAGCTCTTCCAGGCTATCTCCTGGTCATATCCAATGGAGGCATTCCAGGCTCTGTGGCACCTGGAGTAGGGTTGGAGGAGGAAGCCCCTCTGTCTGTGAGGCCTCCAGCTGGGAGGCCTCCAGCTGGGAGGCAGGGGCCCCCCTCCTCTGACTCCTAGGCCCCTCCCCACAGGCACCTGTATCTACTGCTGCCTCACTGTACTTCCTGTGGGTCTATCTCCAGGGCGGTCAATGGGAAGGATGCCTCCTACAGGGTCAAGGACAGGTCAGTGAAGCCATAAACCCTTCCCACATGTCCCCCCAGTATCCCGATCTCAAAGCCTGAATATCTGGTACCTGAGCAGCTCCCACGTCCAGAGGGCTCTGATTCCAGGTCAATCCCAGCTCTAACACTTATTGGTGTGTGTGACCTTGGGGTCTGCCATAGCCTCTCTGAGCCTCTTTTTTCATCTGGAAAGTGTGAGGAGAACTCCCCCTGCCTACCAGGGTCTCCTGAGGACTCTGTCATCTGACTGTCATCACTGCTCTCCTCTCACCCCTGCAGGAGGAGCTGGCACAAAGCTCAGCACATTCCTCTCCTCACTCGAGCCTCATCACCGTGAGGACTGAGCTCAGGATTATCTCCCTCCACTTGCCAGGTGGAGAGACTGAGGCCCACAGAGGGGCAGGGACTTGCTCAGGGGCCACAGAGGAGGGACCGCCCTCCCTCCCAGCCAGAGTCCCCCTCCCCACTGCCGTCACCCCACACCCAGCCCCACCACTGACCAGGGTCATGTCCTCTGGGCTCTTGGTGGGTCTCCAGGCTGAGCCATGGAGGGAGAGGGACAGGGTGACTCAGGGGGTCTGACCCAGCCCCAGGGAGTCTCTTCCCCAGGCTGGATGCAGGGCCATGGCAGAGACATTATCTCCTCGGAACCCTCAGATGTCCTCCTGCCACAACTCTTCTTTCATTCACTCAGGAAAGGGACCCTCTGAATGTCATCTCTGACGGACGGGTAGGGCACCAGGTGGTGACATCTGCTTCCTCTTTTACGTGTAAACTTCAGTCAGGAAGGATCTATTAGGCATCCCTCAGGGTCCCAGAAAATTCTCATTGCCATCGGAGCCAGTGAATCCCACCAGGACTGATAAGCAGTGACTGCAATAGGGACAAAGCTGGGAGTCACAGAGAGCACACTTATTTGCATTTTGGACCCTCAATGGAATAGTCCTTGTGTCCACATCCCTGGTGCTGGTAGGGTGCCCTCCCCTGGGAGGTGCAGTGAAGACACAAGGAGCAGTGGGGACCTGGCTTCCTGAGGGCAGACTCGGCTGGTTTAGGAAGAAAGGACGCCCACTCACCCCATCCACCACCAGCCTGGAGGAACATGAGCACTGGCTAATGGACCAGAGACTTGCTGATTCTCCAGCTGCTCAGGGCCCTGAGACAATCCTACCATCACCGCCGTACCCCATGACCAGGTTTCCTGTGCCCAGACTGCCACCACCTGCCCACAGACCACCCACATCCCTCTTCCCCTCAATTAGGACAAGGCAGACAGATTTTTCAGAGAACTCCAAGTGACAAACTAACCAAACCATGCCCTGCCTGTACCCCCTCACCTCACCTCTTCCCTCCTTTTAGATTCCAGCTCCCACTTTACTTTCACCAGTAGCTTCCTGCTCACCCTCTGGTCTTTGGTGCAGAGTTTGGTAGGTTTGGGGAGCTCTTCCTGAGGGGAGGGAAGGAAGAAAAACCTTGGGATTTTGTGGAGGAGTTTGAGGGCAAGTCGCTTTTATTTAAGTCCCCAGAAGATCCAAAAGGCCCGGATGAGGGTTTTCACTAGTTCTCTGAACCCTGAGGTCTTATGACACTGGGGAGGGGACTCCCATGTTGTCATCCCATTTCTACTCAGCAGACCTGTCTTGACCACTGTTGGTTTCAGTAGGACATAAAGTTCTCTTGCTGCAAAGCAAACACTTGAAAATCTCCAGTCAACCTAGGGTCTAACCTTTAATGAAACTCATTCCTGAAGCAAAACTGCTGACCTAAGTTCCCAGGGAGACTCAGAGACACTGTCAACCAGGTCAGACCCTGTCCCCAGGGTTTGCTCCCTCCCAGGAGGTCCCAGCTCACTGAGGGGACACTGCCAGCCACATGGGGATTCCTGGTCCACTCTGGTGCTCTGATGGAGAGAAGGCTATGTGGCCTCCTGGAGGGCATGGGTCCTGTCCTGCACGGCATTACCACCTCGTGGACACTGACTGTCTTCCAAAGTCCCTTCTCCTGCTGTCAGGCCAGCTGCTTCAGGACGGTGGGAACATGAAATAAGCAGTGAGTCCACTGAGTGTTTGCTCATTGACACATTTCATGTCCTGTCAATGAGCTCCTTCATCAGAAGCAGTGACAGTATCTGTTAAGTCCACACGGTGAAGTTTTCATAGAAGCACTGCGTGCAGGGAAGGCAAATCTGTACCCAGAGTCAGCATCTACCCCAGAAAGAACAAAACACTGTTCTTCCATGGCCATGTTAGTCCAAATTAGCCCTACCACCCAGGGCTGATCACCCCGGGGAATGGTGCCCTCCAGGGACTGCCTTCACCACTATATGCATTGGAAAGTGCCTACTGTCTCCACTTTTCCCAATATCATTTGTTGAAAAAAACTGTCTTATCCCCATGAAATAGTATTGGAACCCTTGTTGAAAATTACTTATATGAGCGTTTATTTCTGGGCTCTAGATTCTATTCCATTGGGCTATCTGCCAGGACCACACCATTTTAATTACTGTAGCTTTATAGTGGGTTTTGAAATTAGGACATGTATTCCTCCAACTTTGGCTTTCTTTTTCAAGATTGTTTTAGGTATGCAGAATCCCTTGAGATTCAATATGAATTTTAGGGTAGATTTTCTATTTCTGTAAAAAAGTCATTGAATCTGTAGATCATTTTGTGTAGTATTTTCATTATTACAGTATTAAGTCTTCCGACCCTTGTCATGGAATATCTTTTCATTTACTTGTGTGTTTGTTTGTTTGTTTGTTTGTTTGTTTGTTTGTTTTGAGGGCAGTGTCACTGGCCCTCATATGTGGGACCCGAACTGGGGCCGCTGGCTTCCCAAGCCAGGGCTTAAGCACTGCGCTACTCGGCCGGCCCTATTTGTGTTTTTTAATTTCTTTCATCATTATTTTATAGTTTTCAAAGTACAAGTGTTTTGCTTCATTGGTTAAGTTTATTCCTAAGAATTGTATTCTTTTTGATGCTACTGTAAATAGAATTGTTTTCTTAATTTCGTTTTTCATTTGTTCATTGTTAGTGTACAGAACACAAATAATTTTTGCATTTTGATTTTGTATCCTGCAACTTTGCTGAATTCATTTATTAGCTGTGTGTTGTGTGTGCATGTGAGCACAGGTACATGGGTGTATAATCTTCAGGGGTTTCTGTATATAGGATCATGTCATCTGCAAACACAAATAATTTTACTTTTTTCATTCAAATTTGGATGCCTTTTTATTTCTTCTTTTTGCCTAATTGTTTTGGCTAGGACTTTCAATACTGTGTTGACTAGAAGTGGCAAAAGCAGACATTCTTCTCTTGTTTCTGATCTTAAGGAAAAAGCTATCCAACTTTTATCACTGAGTATAAGGATAGCTGTGGACTTTTATTATGTTGAGGAAATTTCATCTGTTCCTACTTTGTTGATTACTTTTATCATGAAAGTGTGTTAAATTCTTTTTCAGATGATTTTTCTGCATCAAGTGAGATGATCATGTGCCTCTCTCCCTCCATCATTTTTAAAATATTCTTTCATTGATTTTTATATGTTGGACCATCCTTAGCTTCCAACAATCAATCCCATTTGGTTATGGTGTATAATCCTTTTAATGAGCTGCTGAATTTGGTTTGTTAGTACTTTTTAGGATAATAAATATTAATGGATATTCATGAAGGATATTAATCTGTAGCTTTCTTTTCTTGTATTGTCTTTGTCTAACATTGGTATTAGGCTAATACTAGTTTCATAGAATAAGTTAGAAAATGTTTCCTCCTCTTGAGAAAGATTGGTGTTAACCATTTTTAATAAGCTTGATAGGATTCAACAATGAAGTCATGTGGTCCAAAGCTTTTCTTTGTTGGAAAATTTTGAATACTGATGAAATCCCCTTACTATAATAGTTATAGGACTATTCAGATTTTCTATTTCTTCATGATTCAGTTTTGGTAGGTTGTGTTTCCAGGAATTTGTCCATTTCTGTTGTTTAAGCCACCCGGTCTGTGGTACTTTGTTATGGCAGCCCTAGAAAACCAAAGGGTTTTAAGGCCCTTTTAATGTTTTCCAAATTAGGAAACATCTTTCCATTCTGTGAGTTCTATATTACAAATGGATAATGTATTTTCTAAATTTTTTTTTTTTGAGGGCAGAGTCACTGGCCCTCATATGTGGGACCCAAACCGGGGCTGCTGGTTTCCCAAGCCAGCGCTTAACCACCACGCCACTTGGCCGGCCCTTAATTTTTTTTTTTTTTTTTTACTGTGGCAAAAAAAAATCCCCACATAACATAAAATTCACTCTGGCAATAGTTTCCAAGTGTACATTATAATATTGTCAACCGCATGCTTGCTGTTGTGCAGCAGATTCTCAGAACTACCTCCTATCCTGCAGCACTGAAACTATACACACACTGAACATTCCCCACCTCCTCCAACCCACAACCCTTGGCAGCAACCATTCTACTCTGTTTTATGAGTTTGAATACTTTTGATACCTCATCTAAATACAATCATGCAGTATTTGTCCTCCTGTGACTGGCTTATTTCACTTTGAATAATACTCTCAAGATACATGCATATTGTAGCATGTGAAAGGATTTCCTTCCTTTTTAAGGCTGGATATTTTATTGTATGTATATACCACATTCTCTTACCCTTTTATCCATCAACATACAGTGAGGTTGTTTCCAGCTTTTGGCTATTGTGAATAATGCTGCAATGCATTTTCCCAAATGTTTTCCTAGCCCTTAGTGAGACTGAAAAAAAACTTCTCTTTATATCCACTAAATAATGTAATTTAGAATTATATTTCTAAATTTCTAAAGTTTTAATATTTGTCACTCCACAGATACATCTTGCCTAATTATGGCTTGCATTAGTATCAGCTCATTAATAAATTAAGATTATTGCATCAAACATTTTTTAATGGCTCTTTTGTGTGTGTTCAAGAAGTTTCCATAATATAGGGACTCCCTGATTCTTGCACATTTAGTAGAGATTTTTAGTAAACCTTAGGATTGGAAGTATCTTTTTAAATGTGAGGCAGAAAGCAGAGAAATAATAAACTGATTGATATATTTAACTATAGCAGGGAAGAATTATAGTTTTACTAAAATTGTTTTTTACAGACTCTGCTTGTGTGTTAGAATGGTGCATATTATGTTATGTTAATGAAACTAAAATTCAATAAAAAATTTAGAAATAATATCTACTGAGAAGTTCTATGTAATATGAACATTTTAGAAAATACTGCTATCAATTTCCTCACCGGTAAAATGGGACAGATAACAGCATCTTCCTTATGGGTTGCTGTGAAAATACTTAAGAGTAATGTACATAAAATGTTTATCATCATGTATATTGGAAAGTGATGCTTCATTCATTTTTTTTCAGCAAAATGATCATGTGCAGTTTTCAAAATACATTGCATTGCAAAGTGAATCATTTTTATAAATTTCTCTTAGAGTTTGATGATTCCTTTGGAATACAAATTCAGGTCTCTCTCTCTCTGTTTCTGTGTCTATACATATCTATCTCAAATAATACCTCAAGCTTTATAATGAAAATCTAGTGCCCACTCTTTACTCTGACTCCCAGGAACAATTTTATTTTCTGATTGTAACCCTATATTTCTAAATTAGCTACTTACAAGTTTTTTCATTTTTCAGCTTTTAACTTTTTTTTTCCCTGAACCATCCTGCCACCTGTTGGCAGCTTGGCAGCAGCTCAACTCAGGTGCAGCGCCACTGGCCCAAGTGGGAATCGAACCGGAGGCTCTGTTGCTCAGAGCTCGCGTTCTTAAGCCAATTCTTAACCAATTGAGCCAGTGGGCTGGCCTTAGCTTTTAACTTTTTAAAATTACTTCTCTGGGGCCGGCCAAGTGGCTCAGTTGGTTAAGAGCTCGCTCAAGAGTGCGAGCTGAGCTCTGAGCAATGGTGGTTTGATGCCAGCCTGAGTTGAGTTGTCGTTGAGCTGCCAACAGGTGGCAGGATGGTGTAGCTAAAAAAAAAAAAAAATTACTTCTCTGAAAAAAACTAGCATGTACTTCTCTTACATACCTTAAAACGTAATTTACCTAGTGCAAAAAAAATATGCAAAGACTGAGGATAAATCAAAAGTCAATGTCTATTGTCTTATTACATATATGTTTACCATTTTATGACATATGAATCTTAATGAGAGATGTGTCATATAGGATATTCTGAATATATTTTCTTCCTATTTCTTTTATTTTAACCTTTGAAATAGTAAAATTCCCTTTTCTTGTTATTCATTAATCACTGGTTCACTTCTCTGTACCAGAAATATAAATCTCTCTTTAGTATATCAAGATGCATGAGGCGCTTTCCCAGTTTCAGTGTTTCCTTGGGGACAGCCCTCCTGGGCTTGAACATACACATATGCATACACATACACACAATATCTGGAAGGACAGAGGAGAAAAGGATGTTGGTATCTGAGAGCCTGAGAGGCGGGTGGGAGTGAGAATATTTTACTGATTTTGTACTTGTCTTTGGAGCGTTTCTATAAGTTTATCTATGATGTAACTCTCCCCGCCAAAAAAAAAAAAAAAGTGTTTTAAATTCAACTAGCGTTAGATCCCTCTCTATTATCTTGGGCGGCAAGTTGTAGAGAAATGTGAACAAACGATTCCCTTTTAAAAAGAAACTAAGAACGGAAACGCGCGCCAAAAATTAAAAATCCTAAACTATGGGCTTGTGGGTCTATTAGGCTTGGAAGAAAACTTGAAGAAAAGCTGTTTGTGATGCATCCGCTGCTACCTGTACAGACTGGGATGCAGGTAAAGCGCCACCGTCCAGCCCGCTCGGTCGCCTCCGGCCGCATCTCCGCCTTATCCCCACCCTTAGCATCGGTCTCCGCCCACCTCCCGCCCTCCCGCCCCAGCCCCGCCCCGCCCCAGATCGGGTGCCCATCCAAAGCTCTAACCGGGAATCTGGTCCCACCCAGAACCCCGCGCTCTGTGCCTGGTACCACCCACGTTCTGGTCTTCGCTCCCAGCACCGCCCCTAGACCTGGTCTCCACCCACGGCCCCGCCGTCTGGACCCGGTGCCCCCCACCGCCGGGTCCCTGCCCAGCTCCCATCCCCATACACTGGTCTCTGTCCGCAAACCGCCCTTAGGAGTCTTGTCGACCCCCCACCTACTCTGATCATTTCAGCACCTCGCCGCCCGTGTTCCCACTCTCCGCGGCGGCCAGCCTGTGACCGGAAACTGCTGTGAGGAGCCCCTAGCCGAGACCGGAAGTGTAAGCGCAGGGAGGCGCCGTGGAGGCTGTCGTGGGTGCCTTGCTGCGCTCGCTGTGTGTACTGTCTTCCCTGGGTGGGACTTCTGCGTTCACGTGGTACGTCTGGCTGCCGCGCGAGAGGAGGACCCGGTGAGCTGCCTGAAGTCCGGGACACCGGTGAGAGTGCAGGGAGGGGCTTGGGCTGAGGGCACCCCCAGTCACGTTCCAGCGACCCACCGTCTCTCCCAGGACCCCGTTTCCTCGCCTGGGCTGGTCCTTTAGGTCGGCCGGAAGCTGCTGTTACCTCCCAGCTCTGAAGGCCGCTGTCCCTTCTTCAGAGCGCACCCCCCATCACCCTCACCCCGTGTGATGTTTGCCCCTAGGGGACGTTTAGCCTTGTCTGGATTGTTACAGATGGTGGGGGAGGGATGCTACTGGCATCCAGAGGGTGAAGGCCAAGGATGCTGCTTAACGACCTACAATGCACAGGACAGCCCCCCCAAACAAAGAATTACCCGGCCCCATATGTCAGTAGTTCTGAGGTTGGGAAACCCTGCTGTAGGGCCTTAAAATCTCTGAGGCCCTGAATGAACTGTGGATATTGTTTAAAAGTCAGCTGAGTCACTTGTAGAGCCCCCAAGTGACAAGCCATATTTAAAGTGTCTGGGGTCATCCAAAACTCTTTATGCAGCCAAATGCGTTGAGCAAGTCGTTGGCACACAGCATGAAGCTGCTTTCTCCCACTTGGGGAGCTGATGGCTGCATGGGAATCAGGGACATCCAGTCACAGCCAACAATTAGAAGTTAATCAGTAAATACAAAAAAGAAAAGTGAATGGGTGGCCTTTCCATTCAACAACTGTAATATACCCTAAAAAAGCTTCAAACGCGATATTTGTGCCTTTTTTTTCCTTCTTCTTCTCAGACAAGAAAAGCATCTCGGGAGCTCAGGTTTGAGTTGAAACCAACCCGCAGGCTCACCTTTCTTCGCTGAAGATTTCTGTGTGACCAGGTGAGGACTGTAGAACTTCTCACCATAGGTTGCAGCTGCCTCCGCTGTGCAGACAAACTGCTCATGGGCTTTCTTGAGCTCAGAATGTAAACACAAGGAGTCGTTAAGAGTGAGAGACTTAAGAAAAATTATTTATGTTTGATGGATTATATTCAAGGGAAAGAGAGCAAGGTGGATATGGCAATGTGTGTGTAAATAATTCAGTACATAGTTATAATCAAATAAGTACACATTAAACGAACATATAAGTAACTGTATATATGTATAGCAGTATAGACATATATATTTACTCACATCCCATAATACTGAAAACTTTAGGATTTTATATATAAGTGTACATATATAATTTTTTTACATGTACGTGAAGTATATTACAAGTCATCCCCTAAAGACTAGCAGGGCTACTTAGCAACATCCCTCAGGCCTGTTCAAGTTGGCTTCCAAAGCCCTATAAATCCTCCAAACAGATTCAAAATGTAGGGCATCAGGGGGAATAAAATGATTTGAACTTATTTATATTAGTAACCAGAATTTCAAATTAAATTGAGCAGCAACCAGATGTATTTTGAGCAAATGAATTTTTAAAAATATTTAAAATCATTTAGAGGAATATTAAGCAACATCTTGTAGATTGAAAGATAGGGCACTAGTTTTCAAAGATTGTCCTCCACCACTTGCCTTTTGATAAAAATTAACTTTCTTAAAACTTTTCTGAAATAACAGCCTGATGATTCATATTGCAGAGAAGCATGGTAAGTAATTTTATATTTAATTGTTGGGTTTTACAAATTTCTGTGCGTGTGTGTGTGTGTGTGTGTGTGTCTTTTTCATTAGCTTTCCTGTAACATTCTTGAGGGGAATATTTGTTATGCAGTAGATATTCTTTGAGTGCACATGTTAGGGTGACCAGCCATCCTCATTTATTCAGGACTGAAGGGTTTGCCAGGGCACAGAACATTTGGTGTTCAGACCAGGTCAGTTGTAGGCAAACCAGGATGGTTCATTATCTCAATGAGTCAGATCTTGGGCCAGATGCTTAGGGACCCTGGAGAACCAAACAGACTGTGGTCTGCTTCCACAGAGTTTATATTCTAATAGGGAAGATGAATTTTAATCAATTACATAAGTGATGTGGGAGCTCGGCACAGAGGACTCAACTTGAGGGAACAGGAGGCCCTCTTGAGAAGGACTGATAATTAGCATGAGAGCTGAAGTTGGGACTGTTTTTAGCTAGTCATAGGACCAGACAAGTGAAGATGTGGGAGTACGTTTAAGAGAGCATTTCAGGCAGAGAGAACTGCATGAGACCGACCTCCAAAGCAGGAGAGTCTTGTGTGCTCCATGAATTCGGAAGACATGGATAGCTGACGCCAAGACAGCAAGTAAGGAAGGGATATGAGCCAGACTGGAC
Organism: Aselliscus stoliczkanus; assembly: GCA_033961575.1. Taxonomy (NCBI): domain Eukaryota; kingdom Metazoa; phylum Chordata; class Mammalia; order Chiroptera; family Hipposideridae; genus Aselliscus; species Aselliscus stoliczkanus. The sequence continues at coordinate 7,387,810 of CM066735.1, read as the reverse complement.
AGGTAGGCAGGCAGGGCCAGATTAGGCATTACTTTGGACTCTGTTCTCAGGCCAGTGGGCACACACTGAAGACATGTGAGCGGGATGGCGTGGTCAGCATTTGGGTTTTGCATATGGGTTAAAATGGACTTCAGGATTAAAAACAAGGACTTAAAGGGAAGATAGGAGGTGTTAGAGAAGCTTAGGAGTAAGATGGTTGTTCCCTAGACCTGAATAATGGCTGTGGAGGAGGAAAGAAGCAGAAAGAAGAGACCTTAGAGTTTAGAACTAAGAGAATGTAAGAATGCTTCCATCATGCATGCATTTATTTGGCAGGTGGCACAGAACGCTCACTGTGCTCCTAGCTTCTGTCCATGCAAACCTGCAGGCACCACCCTCACCCAGGTCTACGTTTTCGCCCCACTCTGCCACTCACAGGCCCTCTCCACATTCTAAAGGAAGTCAGGCCTGAGTATGTCTAAGGCTTCCCTGTCCCCCACTTTGGCCATTAGTCACCTGGAACCATTTCAACTAAACCATTGAAAAATGCAATTACAAATTCATTCTCTCAGTCCCACTGGCCATACTTCAAGTGCTCAGTAGCCACATATGGCTAGTGGCTACCATATTGGACAGAGCAGAATTATAGACCATTTCTGTTATCACTGACAGTTCTATTGGGCAACAGTAGTATTGAGTGGCCCTTTCGCTGTCACTCTCCCAGAACCAGCATATCCAAGAGGAGTCTCTGAATCTGTAACCTGAACAGAGCCCCCTCCTGCCCTCATGTGAGACTTTAGCTGCCAAAAAGACCTTGCAGGGGTACTTGGGGCCTGAGAGTGTCCCAGGCACCTTCTCAGCTTCTTTTCCTCTTGAGGCTCTGAGCTGACTGGATCCCAGCCCTCTCGCCACTCAGTTCAGTGACTATGATCATTCCTAACTGCGGATTGGGTCCTGGTGGGGACAGAGGAGCCATCCTCCACCTGCAGCAGGTACAGAAATTCTTCCACAATTGTGTGGATCCTGGACCCACACCAAGGCTCAGGGAGGGTTTGATATGAGAGGCTGTATTAGTTTCTTATAGTTGCTGTAACAAATTACCATCAATTTTGTGGCTTTAAAGCATTGCACATTTATTTTCCTGCAGTTCTAGAGTTCAGAAATCCTAAATGTGTTGGTAGGGCTGCATTCCTCCTGGGGGCTCTAAGGGATAATTCATCCCCCCTTGCCTTTTCCTTCATATAGAGGCTGCCAGCATTCGTTGACTCCTCTTTTCATCTTCAGAGCCAGCAGTAGAACATCTTCCAATCTCTCCTTCTTGCTGTTGGACCTGTTTCCGTCATCACTTCTTCTCTGACCCTGACCTTTCTGCCTCCCTCTCTTAAGGACCCTGTGATGACACTGGGCCCACCCGGATAACCCAGGATCATCTCCCCATCTCCAGATCCTTACCTTCAGCACATCTGCAAATCCCTTTGCCATGTGAGTAACGTATTCACAGATTCGGAGGAGTAAATGTGGACATCCTGGGGGCGGGGTATTAATCTGTGTCCCAGACAGGCCCAGGAGTCCGTGACCCCCTAGAACTCTGTTTCACCTGGCCCACACCACTCTTGGTGTCGATGTTCCTCTCCCTGCATACACTCACACCCTTTATTCCTTTCATCTTTTGAGTGCAGGGAAGACACACACAGAGACCTCAAGAAGCTAGATTTTGGAGTTACATTTTATTCTGTAATTCCAGGGAAAGGAGGCGATCCCTTCTTATTAAAAAAGGAAACGTTCTATGTATGCTGCTTTGTATAATACCTTTTTTTTTTTTTACTTTATTGGAGATAAGAATCTCTATCAATACCTGGAAATCTTCTCTTTTTATGGCTATATGTTTCTTCAGGATGTGGGTACCCCATAATTGATTGAACTAGTTCCCTATTGGTGGTCATTTGTGTTGTTTCCAAACCTTTGAGATTGTAGATAAGGTCATGTGAATACTCTCACTGTTTTGTGCTGGTCTTAGCCTACTGATAACTAGTATTGTGGCTGGCCCAGCCCTTGTGGCTCTGATTATGACTGCAAGATGCCCTTCACCATTAACCATCAGGAAACTGAAAAGATACAGGTTGATTACTTATTAAAACCCTGAAAGCACACCTTAGGCTAACAGGGAGGTCTCAGGTAAAGAGAGTGTGTGGGCCTGGGGTTCATGGTTTACTCTTTTTTCTTTAACTTTTTTTTTTTTTAATATGTATTTCAGGTTTATAGAACAACATAATGATTAGATATTTACACCCCTCAAAAAGTGATAACCGGGGCCGGCCGAGTGGCGCGGTGGTTAAGCACTGGCTTGGGAAGCCAGCGGCCCCTATTCGGGTCTCACATGTGAGGGCCAGTGACACTGCCCTCAAAAAAAATAAGTGATAACCGCCCCCCACCAAGTCTGTTACCCCTCTGAAGGGGCAATAGCTGTTACAATACCATTGACTATTCCCTATGCTGTACTTCAATCAAAGTTGACACTAAATATTATTCTACTTCAGCTTCAGGTGTACAGCGCAGTGATCAGGCATCTACACAGTCTATGAAGTGATCCCCCTGATAAGCCCAGTACCTATCTGGCACCCTACATGATCTTTACAACATTATTGATTATATTCTCCATACTGTATTTCACATTCCCTGTGACTATTTTGTATTTTTTCTTTTTTTCTTTTTTTTTTTTTTTTTTTTTTGTGGGCTGTGTCACTGGCCCTCATATGTGGGACTGAACCAGGGCCGCTGGCTTCCCAAGCCAGCACTTAACCACCGCAGCACTTGTCCACCCCACCCCCCGTGACTTTTGTGACTACCAATTTGTACTTTCTAATCTCTTCACCTTCCCTTCATACCCCAGCCATCTCTTCCCACCTAGCAACCATCAGTTTTTTCTCTGTATCTCTTAGTCTATTTCTGTTTTATTTGCTCATTTATTCTCATAGGTTCAACTCTTTATTGGTGGATTTAAAACATAACAGCAGGAATTTAAAGTACAGGAAGAGAAAACAACTAGTCTAAATGGTCAGTTATTAAAATCAACTAAGATCTCTGAAATAAAGAGCCTCAGTGGGGAAGGTGACCTGGCTCTTTATCTAGTCATGAAGCTGCCAATGTGTTTATTAGAGATAGCCATCTTTGAACTGTATGTTGTCTTGGCAACCAAAGTTTAAGTCAGGCACTTACATTATAATAAAGAAAAAAACCCTAAGTCAGGGTTTACACTAAATTCACCCATGTCTTTTAGTATTTGTGAATCTTTGAGGTAGATTCCTAGAAATGCAATTGACAGGGAAAGAGTATATGTTTTTTGCATTTTGCTTGACATTCTCAAATTCCTTCCACAGACATTGTACTCCAGCAGTGGATCAGAGTGCTTTTCCACACAGCCTTGTCAATCAAAGAGGTGGTCCACCATGTCTTTGTTGATCTGACTGATAAGAAATAGTATCAGTGTAGTTGCAATCTATATCTCTATGATAAGATCATTAGTAGGTCTATATAATAAGAATTGGTAGTGGTGGGAACAAATTATATTGTGATGAGGAGCGAGTGGGATGTGGGGAAATGAGACCAAGTGAAAACACTGGCTGTGATGAGGGGAGAGACGGGGCAGTCTGAAAAGAAAACTGCTCTTAGGATAGATTTATTTCACTACTAAAAATATTGCATTTTTTAGGTTTAAATGATGTGAGGGAGAGTCCAGTAGGGTTTGAGAGCTTGAAGGGAAAGGTAGACAAGAGATAATACAGGTCCTAAAGGGAGGAGGGATGGGACAGAACAAAACTGCAGAGCCGGCCACATAGAGAAGGGGAGGCAGCTCCTGGTTTGTAACAGAAGAGAGTGAGGAAACCATGTTCACATTGCCGTTTTGGTGGCAAGACATTGCTGTTTTGGTGGCCTGTATCCTTCTTCTCAAAGGATACAGGGCCATCTGCTGAAAGTGCGGGTGTATTTGTTATCTCTTGCTGCGTAACATATTATCCCTAACCTGAGCTTCTTAAAACAATAATCCATTCCCATCTCTTACAGTTTTTGTGTTCAGGAATTCATCTTAGCTTGAGGGCTCTGGCTCAGGGACGTACATGATGTCTTAGCTGGGTGTCAGCTGGACCTGCAGTCATCTGAAGGCTCGACTGTTGCTGAAGGAGGTTCACTTCCAAGGTGGTTCTCTCACAGGCTGGTATGTTGATGCCGGCTGTTGGAGGGAGGCCTCAGTTCCTCTCCAGGTGGCTCTTTCCACAGGGCTGCATGAGTGTCTTGCAACGTAGCTTCCACAGAGCAGTCCGTGCAGGGTGGAAGCAGCCGTGCTTCCTAGGACCCAGCCTCGAAAGTCACATCCACAATGTTTTACTAGTCCCACAGCTCATCCCTAATTAAATGTAGGTATGAATATCAGGAGGCTTGAATTATTAAGGCAGTAGAGGAAGCTAATTACCATAGAGGGAAAAGGTGGAGATGTATGAGATTTCAAGAGATTAGAGAAGATGTGATGAGTAGCAAGTTTCATTGACTTATAGAATTGTCCTGCAGGATTGAGGGTTCTTTTCATGTCCATGATCAAGTTTATCTAAAGGTGAATAATCATTCAGCTCTCCTGCAGACTGGTCTGCCCGATTGCTGCCACAGAGCCGGGATGATTGTAATTGCCTGGCTGGAGTCCTGCTGGACTGGTGGAAAGGTGGGGGTAGGGATGAGGAAATTTGTGGAAAGGAGGGTCATTGTAATCCAAGCTGGATAAGCATGAAATGAGAAGAGAAGGTGACTGATGGGTAGCAGGAAAGTAGGATAGTAGGTGGACTGAATTCTTGGTGTGGTAGAAGCACACATGTAGTGAAAGAAAAAAAATGAGTGAACAAAGTTTTAGGAGGTTGTGTCAGAGAGAGGGAAATTTCTGAACAATTGTTCTGGATGGTGAAACTGTCAAATGATGACAAAGCCTCTGGTGGTGCCTGTGGAAATGTGTGGCCAAGATGGAAAGGTGGAGTGGGGCAGACTCATAATACAGTGAGGTCTGACTATCAGAATGAGGTGGGACTAGAAGTTGAAGAATAATGGGAGTCAGGTGCCAAAGGCTCGAGTGAATAGGGGTTGTAGTTGGGAATGACTGTGACAACCACGGATGGGAAGAATGTGCCCCGAGGCTTAGTGAAGCTGAGGGTTTACAATGGGATGGAGCAGTAATGTGTTGGTCATACCCTGGTGGACAGAAGTTAAGTTTTGCCATCACATGGTCCTGAGTTCGTCACCTGCCAGGTAAAATAAAGGCCCAGTAACAAAGACATTGCATTTGAAGGGAGGACATGATGGGCAGGCTAAGACAGAGTTTCCTCAGTACCCTGGAGAGGGAGAAAGACTGTGAATTCTTCCTATTTTCCCGTTTCTTCCAGAACCTTGTCCTGAGTGCACTGGGGGACTAAGACGGAGCATCCTGGTTCTCACGCTGTCCTATTCAGGAAGACATACTGTCTGAACCACGGGATTGTGGCCATGGTTCTGTTCCCCGCTTGTGGTAAGTTGTGGGGTCCTAGGAGCTCTCAGGGTCCGGGTGTGAAGGCCCCTGTACCACAGGGCAGGTGTGGGGAGGGGAGAGCAGGTGACATAGGAATGGGGCCCAGAGGTCACTGGTATCTAATTCACTGGTTTGGGGTATTTGGGACTTTGGTGGTTTGAGCGTCTGTGGAGATGTCATCTATATGGTGAATGTGCAGGAGCCTTAGAATTTTACCACTAATTCTTTTCATAAACTTGGTAAAATAACAACGATGTCCCTTAGATTTTCAATTTCCTCATCTGTGAAATGGGAATAATCTTTTCCTCAAGTGTAATATGACCGTATGACTCTTGAATCCTGTTTTCTGGCCCTCAGTGATACAGGGTTCTGCTCTGATTTCTAAATGGAAGGGCTCTGTGTGTGTGTGTGTGTGTGTGTGTGTGAGAGAGAGAGAGAGAGAGAGAGAGAGAGAGAGAGAGAGAGAGAGAGAAAGGTGTGTGTGAGGTGTGTGTGTGTGAAAGGTGTGTGTGAGAAGGGTGTGTGTGTATAAGAAGTATGAGAAAGTGTGTGAGAAAGTGTGTGTTGTGTGTGAGAAAGGGGTGTGTGTGTGTAAGTGAGAAAGAGATGTGTGTGAAAAAAGTGTGTGTGAGAAAGGGTATGTGTATGTGTTGGGTATGGCCATTCAGAGGTAGGTGGGGAAACCTCCAGATGTGTGTGTGTGAGAGAGAGAGAGAGAGAGAGAGAGTTAGTTTTGGGTATGATCATTCATAGGTAGGTGAGGAAGCCAGATTTGTGAGTGCTAGAATATAAAATACACCTGGATTCTTGTGACTCATTTATGACTCATTTCTTCCTCTCCAGTTCAGTCTCCCCTGTACCCAACATCTCAAAAAGGACGCCCAGAGGAGGAAGGGTTTGTTACTGGCTTCCTGACAAGCTGGTTACCGGTGAGTCAGATGTTCCTTTTTCCAAATCATTTATGATTTCTTTGGCCAAAAGTTGGACTTGTTGTCTTTCAGTGACCTGGCGCCTCGCAGCCAAACTGGGTCTTCAGGTCCTAGGATCTCTGGGTATCTGATGGGAGGTGAAGGGCTGCCCCAAATGGTCTGTATATGTCAGTATTTACTACAATACATTGCAAAACTTCCTGTAGGGTCACTGTCTACATCATGTTCTGCTGATAGTTTTTAGGGGAAGCTAAGGAAAGACATGCCTTTTCCCTAAACTCAAGCAATTGATGGTGGCCATTAGGATATCCGTCATACATTTCCCAAGTATTTCTCTGATTTCTGCATTGTCTGGGCCTCTGCTTAACCTTTGAGATTGAAGTCTGAGCCCAGAAGCAAACGAGAACAGAGCTCAGAACTCTGATGCGCGAAGTACAACTTCTGCATTGGATTCCCTGGCCCTCCTCTTGTCTTGGCCCTTTTCTTGTGCAGCCCTAGTGGGGGTGGTCCTTGGTGAAGCCATAACATTTTTTTTTTTTTTTTAAGAGGGCAGTGTTACTGGCCCTCACATGTGGGATCCGAACCGGGGCTGCTGGCATCCCAAGCCAGCTCTCAACCACTGTGCCACTCGGCCGGCCCAAGCCATAACATTTTTGATGGTTTTAGGATTTAGTGAGGTTCGAGGATGTGGCTGTGGAGTTTACCCAGGAAGAGTGGGCACTGCTGGACCCTTCGCAGAGAACACTGTACAGAGACGTGATGCTGGAGACCTGCAGGAACCTGGCCTCACTTGGTAAGCCCCGTACCATCCCTGCATTTAATGACTCGGGTAACAAGCCTTTCTTCTTCTTCTTCAATTGAGGTAACATTCATATAACATAAAATTTACAATCTTAACCATTTTAAAGTATGCAGTTCAGTGGCTTTGATGTATTCAGTGTGGTGCAACCATCAACACTGTCTAATTTCAGAATCCTGTCATCACCCCTAAAAGAAATCCATACCCATTAAGTGGTCAGTACCCATTACTTCCCCACTCCCAGCTGCTGGCCACCAGCTTTCTGTCTTGATGCATTTGCTTCTCTGTATGTCCGTCTTTGTCAGACTTTTGTTCAGCTAGACTTCAGCACACCATTCTGTAGTTTAGTTGTAACTTTGATGTAGTCATGGGAGGAGGTAAGCACCGCCTTTACATGCTCTGCCATCTTGACCGGAAGCTCAGTGTTTATTTTAGACTCAGTCTGTTACCTTCTCACCCTGAAACCATCCTGAAAGGCAGTTCATGTATATAAAAAACTACTGTTCTGAAATATACTCCTAAACCATAACATTTCATATCATTGGATCATAAAATGTGTGATCTTTTATATCTGGCTTTCAGGCAGCATCATGTATAGTAGCTATGTTGTAGCACATATCAGTTCTTTATTCCTCTTAAGACTGAATAGTATCCCATTTTAGAGATATACCACATTTTGTTTATCCAGTCATTCATTGGCTGATCTACACTTAGGTTGTTTCCACCTACTGGCTATTATAAATAATGCTGCTATGAATATTTGCGTACAAGTTTTTATTTAAACCTATGACTTCAGTTCTTTTGGATATATATCTAGGAATGGAATACTGGGTCATATATTACTATGTTTAAGTTTTTAAGAAACTGCCAAACTGTTTTCCACAGCATCTGCACCAATGTGGGTTCTGATTTCTCCATATCTTCCCCAACATTTTTTTTTTTATTATAGCCATTCACTTGGGTATGAAGTGGTATTTTATTGTTTTGATTTGCATTTTCCTCGTGACTAATGACATTGAGCAGTTTTTTCATGAACTTGTTGGCTATTTGTATGCGGGGGACCAGCCTCCACGAGTCTAGGGGTTCCCTCAGGTGGAGACAGTGTCGGCGAGGGAATAAAAGAAAGAAGGGAGAGAGTGGAGACACCGGGGGAGTTTCAGAGAAGAAGTGTCACACTTTATTATTACAGCAGTCCCTTTTATAGGGATTCTTGACCATTACCTCAATCACAAGTTAAGTTCCACCTCTTAGGATTTTTGCAGTCTTTACTTCCTTGTAATTGTTCTCTCCAGGATGTAGTGTGACCTATTCTATGCTAAGGATTCATATCTCTACACATCGCCTAAAGAGTGGTTACCATGACTGCCTAGCCATTATCCCAAATTCCAGCAGCTAGACTCACAGGGCGTATACTTGAACTATTACTAAAAGACTAGCAGTGGCTGAGTTTAGGATAAAAATGATCTAAAGTCTATTCCTATGTGATTACAGTACTTAGTAGCTAAAAGGGGAGTCTCAAACTTCTCTTATCCTACGGAGGGCTACATATTTACAATAGAGGGTAGCATCTGTTTCTCAGTCAAAGCTTCAGTATCTGTTGCTACAACAATGTACAAGGCAAAGAATTCAAATAAGGCTATCGATTAACATACCCTATGGTCAACAAGTTGCCTCTTATCGAAACTCTCATGGCCTGGAGACTTTTAGTCTTCAAGGAGACTTCTCACAGCAGTGGCTTTAGGTAAGTGAGCTCAAGGACTGATGTTATTATCAGTTTCTCACAGGCAGGCTGTCAGTTTCTCACAGACAGGCTTTTGGCCTACGTGGCCAGGGGTCTGTGCTTCTGTTTCCAAGGGGCTTGAGTCCCCAGTTTCTCAGTCCTGGGGTCCCCACCGAGCTGTAGCCTGTCTTAGGTAGTTTCCTTTTTTTTTTTTAAAGGAAATCTTGCCCCATCGTTGACTTACACAGCCAGCTCTCATTGGGGTACCACAGGGACTTGCCATAAATGCAGTGAGAATTCTGTCTCCTATAGGATCCAATGTAGAGGAAAGGCACATGGGTTCATAGAGGCAGGAGATATTACATGACCAACCATAAGGCAGCACCCTAAACATCCAGTGCTGAGCGTGGCAATGTGACCTTGTCAGACACTGGGGGGCTGTTGGCTCCCAACATTTGTATATCTTCTTCGGAGAAAAGCCTATTCAAGTCTTTTGCTAATTTTTTTTTTTTTAAGCTTTTATTGGGGAATTGGGGGAGGAGAACAGCGTTGGGGACCCGGGGAAGAGGAACAGACAAGTTGCTGTCCTTTTGTTCTTCAGTCTAGATGTGGAGGACATTGCTTCACTGGCCCATGTTGGTATCATCATTGAGTTCTTCTCAGGTGAGGCAGATCAGTCTCCAGCCTCTGGACGGCCACTTGCAGAGGCTCTTGGCAGCTCACACCAGCTGCCAGCCGCTCACACTGGCTGCTGGCCACTCACTGTAGCCTATGACAGCTCACTGCAGCAGGGGCTGCAGCTATGCTGTCTTGGGGACTCACAGCAGCCCAGCTCCAGGTGGAGCTGTTGTTCACCATCTTAGCTGTAGAGGGCAATGTCACTGGCCCTCATATGTGGGATCTGAACCCGGGCCGCTGGCATCCCAAGCCAGCTCTTAACCAACGTACCACTTGCTGACCTCCCATTTTTTAATTTGGTTATTTTTCTTGGTTTGTAAAAGTTCATTATATATCTGAATGCTAGACCCTTATTCAAAATATGATTTACACATAATTTCTCCCATTCTGTGGTGTCTTTCCATTTTTTATTTTTTAATTTATTTTTTTAATACAGTTGATATATAATATTGATCATATTAATTTCAGGTGTACAATATAGTGATTCAGCATTTCTAAGTATACCTTATAATGTGATCACCCCACTAATTCTAGTAATCATTTGTACATCTGTCACCTTGCAAACCTGTCACAATATTATTGACTGTTCCCCTTCACCTTTTTTACCCATCCCCTTAACCCCTCTCTCTGGTAACCATCCTTTTAGTCTCTGTTTCTGTGAATCTGTTTTTATTTTGTTTGTTTGTTTTGTTTTTTTCAGATTCCAATGTAAGTGAAACCATACAGTATTTGTCTTTCTTTGCCTGACTTATTTCGCTTGGCATAGTTCCCTCTAGATTCATCCATGTTGTCACAAATGGCAAGATTTTGTTTTTTTCTGGGTACATAATATTCCATTGTACATATATACCATATCTTTATTCATTCATCTATCGATGGACACCTAGGTTGCTTCCATATCTTGGCTATTGTAAATAATGCTGCAATGAACATAGGGGTGCATATATCTTTTTGAATTAGTATTTTTGTTTTCTTTGGATAAGTACCCAGAAATGGAATTGCTAGGTCATATGGTGTACCTATTTTTATTTTTTTGAGGAATCGCCATACTGTTTGCCATAGGGGCTGCACCAGTTTTCAGTCTCATAAACAGTGCACAAGGGCTCCTTTTTCTCCACCTCCTTGCCAACACATGTTATTTGTTGACTTTTTGATAAGAGCCATTCTTAAGGGTATGAGGTGGTATCTCATTATGGTTTTGATTTGCATTTCCCTGATGATGAGTGATGTTAAGCATGTTTTTCTCCAGCAAAGAAAACAAAAACAAAAATTAACAAATGGGACTGCATCGAACTAAAAAGCTTCTGCCCAGTGAAGGAAACCATCAATGAAACAAAAAGACAACCTATTGAATGGGAGGATATATTCACAAATGATATATCCAATAGGGTATATCTAAAATACCCAAAATATATAAGAAATTCATACAACTCAATAACAAAAAAAACCCACAATCTGATAGAAAAATGGGCAGAGGACTAGAAAAGATATTTTCGCCAAAGAAGATGTATACATGGTCAGTAGACATAGGAAAAGATTGTCTCTCCATTTCCTTGATTGTCCTTTGATAACACAAAAACTTCTATTTTGGTGAAGTTCAGTTTATCTTCTTTTTTTTTTAGTTTGTGCCTTTGGTGTCATGCATAAGAAATTGTTATCAAATCCAAGGTCATGAACATTTAAACCTTTGTTTCCTCCCAAATATTTTCTAGTTTTAGCTCTTCAGTTAGGTTTTTGATCGTTTTTTGAATTAATTTTCTACGTGTTTTGGAGAAAGTGTCAACTTCTCTGTTTTGTGTATGTCTACCCAGTTGTACTAGCACTTTTGTAGAAGAGACTATTCTTTCCTCATTTCATTGTGTTTGCACCCTTGTCAGATGTTATTTGATCATAGGCATATGAGTTTATGTGCACTCAGTTCTGCTCCATCGATCTGTCTGTCCTTGTGGCAGTACCACACTGTCTTCATTACCATTTCTTTGAAGCAAGTTTTGGTATCAGGAGGTGTGAGTCTCTGTGTTCTTTCTCAAGACTGTTTTTGTCTGTTTGGGATCCCTTACAATTCCATATGGATCGGCTTGTCCATTTTTATTTTTTTTGTGGGGTGAGCTGTTGGAATTTTGATAGTGATTGCATTGAATCTGTAGATTGCTTTAGTTAGTAATGTCATCCTAACAGTATCCAATACATATCCTTTTGTTACTCATTTTTAATTGATTCTATTGTGGTCAGTTAAGATGCTTTGTATTGGGCTGGCCGAGTGGTGTGGTGGTTAAGCACTGGCTTGGGATGCCAGTGGCCCTGGTTCGGGTCCTACATATGAGGGCCAGTGACACTACCCTCAAAAAAAAAAGATACTTTGTATGATTTCATCATTATTAAATGTATTCAGACTTGTTTTGTGGCCTAACATAAGGTCTATTCTGGAGAATGTTCCATATGCACTTGAAGTGAAGATGTATTCTGTTGTTGGGTGGAGTGTTTTATATGTCTATTAGGTCCAGTTAGTTTATAGGATTGGTTAAGTCCTCTTCCTTGTTGATCTTCTAACTAGTTTTTCTACTTGTTAAATGTGAGGTGTTGAAGTCTGCACTTACTACTGTAGCATATAATTGGATTATTTTTAATCCACTCTGCCAAAATCTGCTTTTTAATTGGACATAGATTAATCCATTTACATTTAAGTTAATTACTGATAAAGAGGGATTTATTTATGTCATTTTGTTCTTTGTTTTCTATTTGTTCCTCCACTCCTCCCTTATTATATACGTTTGTGTTTGATATTTTCTAGTGGGCCATTTTAATTCCCTTCTCATTTCTTCTGGGTTTTTTAGTTTTTGTGTGTGTGTTTTTTGTTTGTTTGTTTGTTTGCTTGTGTTTGGTTTTTTGTGGTTGTTCTGAGTATTACAGTTAACACTTTAATTTATAATAATCTATTTTGATTTAATATCAACTTTGTTCAATAGCATACAAAAATTTTGCTCCTGTATAGCTAAATGCCGGCACCCCCTACACACACTTTATATTGCTTTGTCACAAATTACATTTTTATACATTGTGTGACCATTAACAGATTTATAATTGTTGGTTTAGGCATTTATCTTTTAAGTCATATAAGAAAAAAGAGGAGTTACAAAGCAAAAAAAATACAGGAGTTACAAACCAAAAATAAATAATCAATTGTTATTGACATTTATATTTACCTATGTATTTTCCTTTATCAGTATTCATTATTTCTTTGTGTGGATTTGAGTTAATAGTCATTGTTCTTTTTATTTCAGTCTGAAAGTTTATCATTAGCATTTCTTGGAGGGTAGATATACGAGTGATCTCTCTTTCAGTTTAACCTATTTGGGGTTTGTTAAGCTTCTTGGTGTGAACATTTGTGCTTTTCGTCAAATTTGGTTAAATTTTTAGCCATTATTTCTTCAAATATTCTTTCTGCCTCATTCTCTTTTCCACTTAAGGAACCTCCATTGTATGTATGTTAGTATGTTTGATGGTATACCACAAGTCTTTTAGGCTTTGTTCATATTGTTTTCATGCTTGTTTTTCTTTCTATTCTTCAGACTAGGTGATATAAATTATCCTATTTCATTGTCATTAATTCTTTATTCTGCCTACTGAAATCCATTGTTGAACTCCTCTTCTGAATTTTTCATTTGTGTTATAGTACTTTTCAACTCCAAAATATCTATGTAGTTTGTTTTAACAATTTCTATCTCTAACATGTTTTATACTTGATCAGAATTTGTTCTTATTGTTTCCTTTAGTTCTTCGTACATTTTTTTTTAAGTCTTTGAGCATATTTAAAATAGTTGTTTTAAATTCTTTACCTAGTAAATTCAGTGTTTAGGCTTCCTCAAGTACAGTTTTTGCTAATTTTGTTTCTTGTAATGGGCTATACATTTGTATCTTTGCCACATAATTTTATTTATTGAAAACGGGACATTTTATTCTTGTTGCTTGTTGTGGTTGGTATTTTATATATATTTAGTGATATTTCTAAACTGATTTTGTAATGTTTGTATTTGTTGTGCATGGCCATGTTAGCTTACTGGTTAGCGAGTGGTTTGCAGAGATTTCCTTGAATGCCTGGAACAACAGCTACAACAATAACAACAAAAACTCCTAGTCTCTGCAGATGACCCTTTGTGTGTATAAAGGGGGATTACCATCAAAATTCACCAAGCAGTTTATAGAGCTTACCTTAGCATTTACATCCTGCTTGTGTAGAGCCTAAAGGTCAGCCAAAGGGGTGGGGAGTGGGGGGTACCTAGTGCCTTCTCAGGTCTTTTCTGAGCATGTGCCCAATCCTGGGTATACATGAGGCTTCCTAGATTCAAAGTGTCAATGTAAAGATGTGCAAAACCTATAAAGAATTTTTATAATACTTTACTTGAGTAAAACTGATAACAGTTACCAGGAAGCAAGATCTCAAGTGCTCTTGGAGAATGACCCTTTTGAAATTTCATTAAGGAGGGAACTCAAGGAAGATGACATGGAGGTGGGAGAAAGCAAGACGGGATTCAGATTACAGGATAGTGAACAGGATTCTGTGCTCTCTTGAGGGTGGTCACAAACAGAACAATGGGCAGAGCTGGCTTAATAACCTTTCACTAAAGAAGTTACAGGCCTAGAGTATGACCACCCACCATGACCTGCCCAGTTAGGGATTTATGATTTATTATATAACACCCTTTCTCATGCACAAGGAATACGAGGGAGCTTTTAAAAAATTCCCCCAAACGTCTTATTCCGCACTTTTCCTCCCAAGTGTTTGTTTAGTCTTTTTAGTTTGTTCTGTTTTCCTTTGCTTCAGGTGGTGGTAGCTGATACATTTGCCTGTAAATGTGTGCAGCACACACTCACTGTGTAGCCAGTTCATCCCTTGGAGAGTGTGGGATTAGCAAGCCCTTTGAGCAAATGTACAGAAAGGTCAAAACAAACTATCACATCCTTGAGATAAGGGTCCATTCTGCTCCCTCCAGTACTGGAAATGTGGGTTTGTTATCTTCAAGGTCACAGCCAAAGCAGGGAATAGAGGATGAGGTAAAGATCAATTAAAATGTCAGATGTTTTTTTCCTTGATTAAGCATTTTCTTGGTTGCTGTAAACTTTTGGTGTTTCCAGAGTTCTAATAAAGTTGATTTTGGTAGGTTTTGCTGGTTTTTTCACTGCTTTTGTAGAGGGCTGGGCTTTTGGAGTTTAGTATTCCTTATTTCAGTGTCATTACTTCTCATATCCTCTTAAGCACTTCTATGTTCCTGGATCTATGCTAGGTTTAGGAATATAGTGATGAATGAGACATGTATTCTCCACCCTCACAGAGCTGTCTGACTGATGCCTTCCCTATGAACTGAATATATATGTTTCTTACCCTGACTTTATATCTCCATGGTTAAAAGCTTTAGAGCTTCTGAAGTGTGTATTTATGCTTTGGCATGGGGTTTGAGATTACAGTTGACCCTTGAATGATACGGGTTTGAACTGTGTGGGTCCACTTATATGTGGCTTTTTTCAATAAATACACAGTTTGCTCTCCATATCCCAGGATTCACACCTACAGATTCAACTAATTGCAGGTCGAAAACAGTATTTTGGATCCATGGTTGGGAATTTGTGAATGTGGAGGACCAACTGTCTGCATTGTTCTACACCATTTTATATCAGGGACTTGAGTGTGTGGAGATCTCTCGGGGGTCCTGAGAGCAATCTCCTATGGATGCCAAGGGACAACAAGTTTTTAGAAGTCAAAAGTTATATGCAGATTTTTGACTGTGCAGGCAATGGCAACTCGAACCCCTTCATTCAAGGGTCAAATGTAAAGAGGATGCCAAAAAAAATGTATACACAGTTTAAGAAAGGAAAAAAACTATTAAAATTGTAATACTCAATATCTTACCGATAACAAAAGATGAATATAAGTCCTGTGTATACAATCTTTTGTCATCCCCGGTATTTATGCCCTGTCACCTGGATATTGAGTGAGGATGCTTA
This sequence comes from Aselliscus stoliczkanus, assembly GCA_033961575.1. Taxonomy (NCBI): domain Eukaryota; kingdom Metazoa; phylum Chordata; class Mammalia; order Chiroptera; family Hipposideridae; genus Aselliscus; species Aselliscus stoliczkanus. The sequence goes on along the minus strand of CM066735.1, from coordinate 7,372,163 downwards.
TATTTTTTGAGAGTCACAATAGTCATTAGAATTGAGGTATAATTATTCCACTGCCCCAAAAGTCATACATGGCTATCTCCTTAATTGTCGGTTTCAGTTTCATGGAGTTGCTCGTCACCTGCACAGTCCCCTTTCAACATGTCTTTCCTCCATGATTAGGGTATCATGTTGATAAACCCAGCCTAATCTCTCTGTTGGAGCAAGAAGACCAGATGATGACACAGGAGAGAGGAATTCTCCCAGGTACCTGTCCAGGTGAGCACCAGGTCAATATGAGTCCTTGTGAGGAATAGCAGTGGCCAGTGATTTGGGACATGGGAGTATTACATTAGGAATTGTCAACCAGGGAACTTTGTAAAATGTCCTTCTTTTGATGGAGGTGGCCAAGAACATTTGGTATGAGCTTTCTCATGTACCTTCTTTTGATTCTGTTTTAACTTTCTGTTTAACATCTCAGAGTGGGGAAAAAGACATCTCTCTTTTAAAACAAGTTAGGTCTCATGAGCTTTTTGTCCACTTTCTTCCTACTTTGCATTCCTGATAACTTCTTTTGTAAATCTCTGGTCAATCTTAATCCTTCTAGAATCCCTTTTTAATACCTACAGTTGGCACGCTCACATCCCTTTCATTGCAGACCTCCTGAAAACTCTAGTCCCTCAGAGTCTACCTTTCCTCATGTGTGCACTTTACTGTTTCTTTTCTCCATCAACTTAAATTTCTTTTCAATTTGTTTCAGATTTGGAGACTATACTTAAAGCCAAATGGTTAACTCCTAAGAAGCATGGTTTTAGAAAAAAAAGTTCTAATGGTGTAAAAACGGTAAGACTAACATGGATGATTCTTGGTTATTCACAGTTGGAGAATTCTATGAGTTAGAAATCCACAAAATAAACAGGAGAGTCATTAGAGGAAGGTGTTGTTTACACATGAGAAAATGGTGTCTGGAGAGATGCTGTGAAACAATTGTGAATTTGGAGAAAATAAAAAGCTCCAAACTTGTTTCTTCATTGAGAGTTTCACAAGTAAATATTTCCTTAAATATAAGATAATTACTGTTGAATCATAAAGTGCCCTTAAATTTATTTTTAAAATGCTCTGTGAATATGATAGAGTTGTTGCAAAGCATGTATCTTTTTTAATTTTTAAGAGCTCAAACTGGGCCAAAGTCCTATGCAAGCACTGAAAATAGTGAAAACATCAATTATAATAATGATTTTTATAATCATTATAAATGATCATAAAACTCAATTACCAGTTCCTGGTAGAGGGCCTGCCAAGTGGCGCGGTGGTTAAGCGCTGGCTTGGGAAGCCAGCATCCCCGGTTTGGGTCCCACATATGAGGGCCAGTGACACTGCCCTCAAAAAAACAACAAAAAAACAATTCCTGGGAAAGAGGATTTGTATGACAAAACTGAATATTTAAAATATTATAAATTATAGTTAACTTTCATCTCTTAACAGGAAAGAAATCATCTTGGAGTGAAACTCAATGAATGTAATCAGTGTTTTAAAGTCTTCAGTACAAAATCTAACCTTACTCAGCACAAGAGAATTCATACTGGAGAAAAACCCTATGACTGTAATCAATGTGGAAAATCCTTCAGCAGTAGATCTTACCTTACGATTCATAAGAGAATACATAATGGAGAGAAACCCTATGAATGCAACGACTGTGGAAAAGCCTTCAATGATCCCTCATCCCTCAGACTGCATGTAAGAATTCACACTGGAGAAAAACCTTATGAATGCAACCAGTGTTTTCATGTTTTTCGCACTAGTTGTAACCTCAAAAGCCACAAGAGAATTCATACAAGAGAAAATCATCATGAATGTAATCAGTGTGGAAAGGCCTTCAGCACGAGGTCCTCCCTTACTGGGCACAATAGTATTCACACAGGGGAGAAACCTTATGAGTGCCATGATTGTGGGAAAACCTTTAGGAAGAGCTCATATCTGACACAGCATATGAGAACTCATACTGGAGAAAAACCCTACATGTGTAATCAGTGTGGTAAATCATTCAGCAGTAGCTTTTCTTTTACGGTACACAAGAGAATTCATACTGGAGAGAAACCCTATGAATGCAGTAACTGTGGGAAAGCTTTCAATAATCTCTCAGCTGTTAAGAAACATGTGAGAACTCACACTGGAGAAAAACCCTATGAGTGTAATCATTGTGGAAAATCTTTCACCACTAACTCTTACCTTTCTGTGCATAAGAGAATACATAATAGGTGGATATGAATACAGTAACTGGGAAAGCATTTATTGATTACTTCGACCTCAGACAGTTGTGGTAAGTCATGCTAGGTCTATGAGTTATCTATTGCTGCATAACATTATCTCACAATTTCTGTAGGTCAATTCAGAAATGGCTTAATTTGTAGTTCTGGCTTAGGATCTCTCATGAGGATGCAACTAAGATTGTCAGCAGGAGCTGCAATCATCTGTGTTTTTATTGCTGAAGAGTCCACTTCCAAAGGGGCTCACTCACTTGCCTGGCAAGTTGGTGCTGGTTGTTGGCAGGGAACCTTAATTTCCTCACCATGTAGGACTCTCCACATGCTTAAGTATATTTATGATGTAACAGCAGTCTCCTCCTAAAGCATGGTCTAGGGGAGAGCTAATGCCAAAGCCACCTTATCTTTTATGACCTAGCCCTGAAAGATTATATCATTCCTTCTATATTGTATCAGACACACATACCAATCCGGATACACTGTGGGAGGAGACTACAAGGTGTGTATAAGATTAGATCGAGATCATTGGGAACCATCTGTGAAACTTGCCATGAAATCAGCAAAGGCCTTCAGCCTTTCAATCTATTTGATACGCGGTATCATTCATTAGCCCCCATGTTAATTCACTCTGGAGAGACACCTCATGAGTGCAATCTATGTGATAAGCTTTTAGCTCAAACTCACCTTAATGTGCACAAAAGGTTATGCACTGGGGAGAAACCCAAGGAAAGTGGTAGCTATAGGAAGGCCTTCAGGGATATTGCCAGGGAGTCATGTGACAGTTCACACTAGTGGAAACCTTATATCAGAATGCAAAAGCCTTCAGGGACATTTAGCCCTTAGACCACGTGTGAGAAGTCACTACAGAACAACACTCACAGAAGGAATGTGAAAATCCTACAGCACAAACATTCACATGACTGAGCAAACGTGGTGAGATATTCTGAATCAATGGGAAAGCCTTAAATGTTCTCTCAGTTTCTAAGTGATTTATTCTGAAGTCCCATTAAATGTCATCAATATTGGAAAGCCTTCCATTTTTCACCATTCCTGAGGAAAGGGTAAGAGCTCAAGCAAAGGAACCTGTGAATATAAAGAATGTGGGAATGCCTTGAATGATAACTTACATGAGGAAACATGGAAACTCCCTGGATGCAAAACCTGCGAGTATTAATTTTAGAAGATCTTGCAGTGATTGCTGTCTTTGTTGACTTGTGAGAACTCACATTAAAGGGAAACCCTCAGAATATAATCAATACGAGGATGCCTCACCTCTTCACTTAGTGGCACATAATAAACTGGGAATGAAAATTATAAATATCATGAGTATCTAATCCTTAGATTGGTCCATTAGATCATTAATTTTCACTTGTTTATTAGTATAAACATGTCCATAGTGATACCCTAAAGTAAACCTGCAATGAGTCTTCCATAGTTTTATATGTAATATGTTTATTATTTACTCTTTAAAAATATCAATACATTGCATATTCAGAAAGGTATTCCTGAGTGACTCCTGAGTGACTTAGAATGATACTTAGACTGTATGTACTATATACTTTTCTCTAATTTAATGGCATTTTTGTCTAGTAAGTGGACTTTATGATGTTGATTTTTTTTTTATCCTTTCATCCTCGTATGACATTTACTTTTAGCCTCTTTCCCAATGTCCATTCTTCCCTACTTATTTAAAGAAAAAAAAAATTTGTTCAAGTTGTCAATGAGCAATATTAAAAATACTCAGTATGTAAGGCTTCTCCGAGGCCTCTGCTGGCCATGCAAAGTAGGTAGAAGTCACTGGGTGAACGTCATCTGGTTTATTCGCTTCACCTATATTCTATTCATCTTAACTACTTTTCTCTTGAAAGTGGGCTCAAGGCCTAGAATTGAAAGAGCTATATTTTGCCTAAGATGACAAAAACAATGTAGCAAAAAAAATCACAAAGATATGATCTCCCCAAAAGTTTCTGATTGGCTGTGTCAATTCTGGATGCTTATTCCTAGACTTCTTACATGATTATAAGTAACCTCTAAGTGAGGAGAACCAAAATGATATTTTGCATTTATTTTTGAGGTGGTGGTCTATTGATATCCAACTGAATGCAATATCTTAACTGGTAAACGTATTGGTCAACTTTGATAAATGTTCCATATTTGTTTGAAAACATTGTATTCTGTAATTTTCTTTTTAAGACAATAATAGATTTTACTCTTTAGAGCAGTTACAGACAGAAAAATTCAGTGTAAAGAACAGAGTTCTCATATAGCCCCTTCCACACACAATTTCCCCTATTACTGATGTCTTGCATTAGTATGGGACATTTGTTACAATTGAGCCAATATTGATACATTATTATTAGCTAAAATCCAGAGTTTACATTAAGGTTCACTCTTTATGTTATACATTCAGTGCGTTTTGACAAATGCAGAATAGTTATACTGCCCTAAAAATCCTCTGTGCTCTTACCTGTTCATCCCTCCTCCCCCACCCCCAACTCTTGTTAACCACTAATCCTTTTACTGTCTCCATAGTTTTGCCTTTTCAGAATGTCATAAGTTGGAATCATACAGTATGTAGCCTTTTCAGATTGGCTTCTTTCACTTAGCAATATGTATTTAAGGTTCCTCCATGTCTTTTTGTGGTTTGATAGCTCATCCTGTTTTAGCACTGAATAATATTCCACTGTCTAAATGTACCACTGTTCGTTTATTCATTTACCTATTGAAGGACATCTTGGTTGCTTCCAAGTTTTGGCAATCATGAATAAAACTATTATGAACATTCATGTACAGGTTTTGTATGGACATAAATTTTCAATTCATTTGGGTAAATGCCAAGGATTACATGCTTGGTTTTGCAAGAAACTGCCAAACTGTCTCGCAAAGTACTTTACATTTCCACCAGCTATAAATGAGTGTTCCTGTTGTTCCATATCCTCGCTAGCATTTGGTGTTATTGTTTGGAATTTTAGCCATTTAATAAGTGTGTGATGGTATCTTGTTTTTATTTGCAATTCCCTAATGACATAATGATGTTGAGCACATCTTTTCCTATGCTTATTTGCCATCTGTATATTTGGTGAGGTACCTGTTATCTTTTGCCCATTTTTAAATTAGGTTGTTTTCTTACTGGAGTTTTGAGAGTTCATTGTATATTTTGGATACTAGTCCATTAGATAGCTGTTTTGTAAAGATTTAGTCCCAAACCTGTGGCTTGAGTGTTTGTGTATTCTGTAATTTTTAAATGTAGACTATATACCCATTATCTCAAATTAATTGTGTTTTCCAATATAGTATGCACACTCAGAGTTTTCTCCTCAGATTTATTTAGTGATACTCTTCCATTTTCATTATAAACTAACATCCATTTTTGTAATTCTGTCATTTTTTAAAATTTATATGTTTTGATGTAATGTAACTAAGCACATACAGGATTAGTTATTTTCTTGTGAATTGTTTTTATGTAGAGCCATATTTTTAAAGGCAAATATTTCAATACATTAATAAATGGTCAAGCATATATATATATAGCCCTTTCCATATATTGGACACTCTTCTGAATGCCTTATAAATATTAACTTTGAGTATTCAATATAAGCTTATGAAGTATGTACTATTAATATCCCCATTTCATAGATGAGAAAACTGGCATGATACACTTAATGTTACTTGCTTGAGTTCACTGGCTAGTAAATGATAGAGTCCAGATTTGAACCCAGACAGTCTGCACTTAACCACTAGCCTCTTAGGTGTTGAAAGAGTGGTAGAAGATGATGTGGTCAGAGACTTGGTCGATCCTTATCTTACTGGGTTTTATGGGTCATGGTTAGGACTTTTTCTTATATTTTCAGTGAGTTGGCATGAGTCAGAGTCCCAGCAGGGACAACTGACACTCAGACTGAAAATTTGAGTAGAGTTTTCATAAAGGGGCTACTCATAGAGTTATAGACAGGATATAGAAAACACAAAAAGAGTGGTTGGTACCCAGTGACTGGTAAGGACAGGGCTCTATTAACACTCCTAAGCCTGATGGGGCAAATAGAGGGAACGATTATTGAAATCTGGAGATCAAGAGAGGAGAGAGTTGCATACCAGGAGCTGAGAGGAGGTCAAGGGTAGCATCCACTTCTGAATTCTATAAGAAATTGGGCAAGACTTCATTTTCCTTTCATCCTTTTGATTTAATGCCTCATCCCCCCATTGACCAAACCCAACTTGAAGTGATAAGATAAGGAAGCCTGATGATGTGGTTCATCTTGACTAGCTTTCCTGGATGCAGCAAGATGAAAATTTGGATCCATTGGGGCAAATGGAAGATGTCCAGACATGTTCATCCCTTTTGATTCTTGGAATCTACTCTGTCAGTCATCTTGGTGAAAAGTTCACATACCTGCCCAGGAATTCCATCAGCTACTGTACTGTCCTGGGTGCTGCCAACAAACTGATAGTCCCACCTGTAGTCTATACTAGTTGCCTCCACAAGTATTGTTCATGTAAGATGGGTCATGAGGCTCTTGGAAAGAAGGCATAAAATAATAACATAAAGGTTCTGGTTCCCAGAGGGGGAACATCCACAAGCAGATGAAGTAAGGGTCCCATTGAACTTGATGACTGCTATGAAACAAGCACAGAAGAAAAAACACCATGGCTTCTGGCATGGGTAATTAATCTTGTCATTCCAGAGGATGTGGGGCTTCTGTTAGACATTGATAGCAGAGGAGATATTTGTCACTCAGGTAATCCATTGGATTGTCTCCATATCTTTCCCAAATTTGGCCTATAAACAAGTGTAGCAGCTGTATCCTGAGAAGGATATGGTGACCAGGTATTTCTGGACCATCCCTCCAAATAAGCCACCTAGACTAGCTGAGGTGTCAGGCAAACATGAAGGGAATCTAAAATGGGAGAGTAGAGGAGTTGATGCTATACCTTTAATTGTTAGAGGTATCAATTGTAGCATCAAAAAAAAGCTGTTCTCAAGAGCTGTCAATAATTTGCCCCAGTGATCTTTCTCTTGGCAACAAGACCAACCATAATGCTGGGTGCACTTACTTTAAGAAGCAGGTGCATCTGAGTGGTATGAGTGATGGACCGTAATGGAGACAGTGGTATATTTACAATTCTTCTTTCAGGACTAAGTCATTCACTGTTGGAAGTATTGGTTGCTAAGGGCTCATGTTGCCATCCTCTCTGGGAAATCCCTAGGGCCAAATGAAAGTGCCACATCTAAGATGAAGGCTGTTTCCAATGACTGGTTCCCAATGAGGGGTACAAAGACCCAATTCCTTTGCCTTAATTTGAGATACTCCTAAAGAGCCACCCCAGCTCCAGAGCTCCCCATGGGGTTAGCTATAGTCTGTTTTTAACTTATTACAGTTCAATCTCATTCTTCCCAATCCTGGTTTTCTCCTTTAGAGATACTCCTCAGTAAAGTCCATTAAGCAAAAATCTCCATCTGACCTGAGCTCACACTATCAAGAGCCTCATTCAGATGAGGGGCTGGCAGAGACAAGGGGAACATGAAAAGAGTTGTGAAAGAGTTCAACAAGGCTACCAGACCAGGTGCAGAAGCAAGAACAGAAGGCAGCTATATTTTTAGTTAATTGCTCTTTTCCTCACTCCCATGAGCCTTCTTTCCTGCCTCCACCTTATGTAATTAACACTGTGCCAAAAGTTTCAGGTTTCTAGTCCACTAGAAACGATCAGATCAATATTACCATAGGATAATACTCGTACAGTAGCTGCTGGGCTTTCTTAATATCTTTTTATGAGAACATGAATCACTAGGTGAAGGACAAGAATTCATGTCAAGTAGCTAAAGGGGATATACAATGTTGAATATCTCCCATTTTTCCTTCCAGCTCCAGTCTCTTCTCCACTTTGCTTTCTGTCTAGAGAAGACGTTAACCTGTATGGACCACTTTAATGAGCTCATTTGCCTTAGTGCTTCTATTTTGGTTGGTCAATAGGGAACCCAGGTAGAAGGTCGGAGGAATGGAATTGAGTGAAGTCATGCCCTAGCCATTCCCCTGCAGGAGAACTCGGATCTGGGTGCTACCCTTGACCTCTGCTCAGCCTTATAGTGCAGGCTTCTCTGTCTACTATGTCCCCAGATTTCAAGCATCACTCCTTCCCCTCACCTCTCCTTCCTGCTTTTCTTCCGGTCACCAAATATGCAGTATCCTCTTTTGGCTTTCCTACTCCCTAGTACCTTTACCATGGATTGTTCTGATTTGGTAATATGCTAATGCTCTGAGAGTATAATGACAAGTCCTTACCATTTCCTAGAATGTCCCAATCAGGATCTGCTACGTAGCTGATTTCATCTTCCACCACTCTGCTATTTCATTCCTCCACTGGAGTCACCCCGGGTTCCTGTAGCTTCATTACAGGACAGCTCTGCATCAGGGCCTCTGTGCTGCCTAGACTGATATCCCCCCACGTGGCCACATGGGTCACTATCACAGTTGACTTAGGTCTCTGCTCGAAAGTCCTCTGAACTGAGAGGCTTTCCCATCTCACTCTAAATAAATGAATGTCTCCAATTTCCACATTTCTTAAATTTATTGGGAATTATTTTTCTCAATAGCACTTATTAGCATTTCACCAACTCTCTTTATTAATTTGACTAATTTTCTCCATCCCAAATCCCACTAGGTTGTAAGCACAGGAAGACATGTTTGATTCATCACCGTAGATCTTGTGCTGCAAATTGCGGTACCGAGGCAGTGCTCTGCAGTGTGGGGAGTAAGGGTATTCACCCTGGTAAGAGACTGTTGGGGTTCAAGTCTACACTCTACCACTTCATAGCCTGGGTATCTCAGGCAAGTAACAAGCTTTTTGTGCCAAAGTTTCTTCATCTGTAAATGGAAACGCTGAGAGTACCTAATTCATAGACCAGTATTGAGAGTTTAGTTAGTTAATATATGTAAAGCACTTATGAGACTTGCTGGCATAGAGGAAACATATTTCATCTTTTATTATGAATTAAATAAAATTCATTGTAGAATTATACCCAGCAAAATAAGATACACACAAAAAAGTAAATACTGTATGATTCTATTTGTACGACTTTCAAGAACAAGCAAAAAGTAATCTGTGATGGGAAAAAAATTGGAACAATGGTTACAGCTAAACTCAGGTTGTGGGGGAGTGGTGAGGTAGGAGTAGGGATTGAAGGAGCTTTATGGGGTGAGGAGAATGTTCTATATTTTGAAAGGAGTATAGGTTACATAGGTGTATGCATTCATCAAAATATGCTGAACTCTACACTTAAGATCTGTACATATGTAACCTATCTCAATTTAAGTTAGATTTGTTTTAAGTGAAAGAAACCAGAGACCAAAAGCCACTTATTGTATGATTCCACCAGATGACATTGTGGAAAAGGCTGAACTTCAGGGAAGGCCCACTAATCAGTGGTTTTTAGGGGTGAGGAGTTAAGAGGGGGATGACTACAAAGGGGCATCACAGAAGAATGTGAGAGTGAGGGACTATCATAATTGTGTTGATGGATACACAACTCTATGCATTTGCCAAAATCTATAGAATTGTGCACCACAAAGAGTGGATATTATTGTTAAATTAAGGTTAAAAATAATCACCAGGTAGTGGAGGGAATTAAAAATGGAATACAATGTATAATAAATAAACCTAATCATATTACAAATGAATAACATAACCACAATGAAGGGGGTGAGAAGAAAACCAAATTTACTTTAGAAAATTTTGACAAGATACTGTAAGGTTAAATACAAAAAGAACTGTCCGGAAATCCTGTACTCTAGTTAAAAAATGTGTTTCTCATAATGGTATGGGTTAGCAATTCTGAAACTACTTTACATGAATAGTAATAAGGGATTGAGCAACTATGTAAATATAATGTAGATAATGAGAGACAGGTTCTTACTGTCAAGGAAAGATATTACAAACTAGGAGAGAAAGAAAGCGAGAATGAACACTGTGGTGTCGCATTGGAATCAGAGGTATTGGTATGAATTTATGTTTTTTATTAGATGGATGGATGGATAGATAGATGAATAGAGATATGTGTGTATGGATAGGATAATATACATTTATGTATTGTCAAGGCCTGTCAGCTCCAAAGGCCTAGTAAGAATGAGAATATGGGGCTGGCCACGTGGCTCAGTTGGTTAAGAGCTCACTCAAGAGTGCGAGCTGAGCTCTGAGCAACAGCAGTTCAATGCCCAGCCCAAGATAAGCTACTGCTGAGCTGCCAACAGGTGGCAGGATGGCTCAGCTAAAAAAAAAAAAAAAAAGGATGAGAATATGTATCACTCATGCAGATCTTGGTTTCTAATAAAATATATTTCTTTAAAACAAAAAGAAAAAAGGGAAAAAAAAGCTCTTTGGAGAATAAAAGATTCCAAGGCTGGGACAGGGAAACTACAGTATGATCCTGAAATGTGTCTGAAGGATTTTTTAAGGGAATATAAATATTCACAAAGAACATAAGCTCCAAAAATCTGCCTAAAAGTTTCCCTCAGGTTTTTTTTTTTTTTTAGATTTTTATTGGGGAATTGAGGGAGGGGAACAGACAAGTTGCTGTCCTTTTGTTCTTCAGTCTAGTTGTGGAGGACATTGCTTCACTAGCCCATGTTGGTATTATCATTGTGCTCTTTCCAGATGAGGCAGATCGGTCATTGGCCTCTGGACGGCCACTCATTGTGGCTATTGGCAGCTCACTCCAGCTGCCGGCTGCTCACGCTGGCTGCTGGCCACTCACAGTAGCTTATGGCAGCCCACTGCAGCTGGGGCTGCAGCCCACACTGTCGCCGGGACTCACGCAGCCCAGCTCCAGGTGGAGCTGTTGTTCACCATCTTAGCTGTAGAGGGCAGTGTCTCTGGCCCTCATATGTGGGATCCAAACCTGGGCTGCTGGCGTCCCAAGCCAGCTCTTAACCAACGTGCCACTTGACCAGTCCTCCCTCAGGTCTTTGAATAACATCTAAGTTGTGCATGTTCAGTAAAAAACTCTAGGAAACTAAGAAGAAAATAATTACTGAAAGCTGAGGATGTGTACAGAAATTTCAGAGATCACACATGCCAGGAGTTGGAGGTTAGTTTTTGGACTTATCTAGAGTGGAATAACCTTGATTTAAAACAAACAGACAAACAAACAAAAAACTGGGTTTCAATCATGGCCCTAGAAATGTCAGAACCTAAGAGTGAGTATCATGCAGTAAGAGTAAGGACTGCATCTTAGAAGTCAGTACAAAACTTAAATTGAGCTTTCTTAGAGAGTAAAGCCTAGTCTTTTAGGTGATCTATTTGTACTATAACTGCTGCCATAACAACACCTAATCTTTAGAGAGTAAAATAACTTGGTGAAGAGCCTCTCCAAAGTGTTATTTACAAGATCCTATGCACAAAATTACTAAACATGCAAAGCATCAGGATACTGTTCTTAGTTATGAATATGAAAATCATTAGAAGCAGACCCAGAAGCCATCTGGATAGTGAATGTAGCAGACAAGGGCTTCAAAATAACTGAATAACATGTTATGGAAAATGAAGGAAACAAATTGTTTGAAAATGAAAGAAAATTGAAAATCTCCACAGCAACCAAAAAAAAAGAGGATGCATTACTTTCAAAGGAGTAAGATTGCTCTTTTCAAAAGAAACTGTAGAAGTATGAAGACAATTAATGGCATCTGACATCTAGAAGGGTGAATGAAATAAAAAAAAAACAATTGCCAATCTAAAATTCTATGACTTAATAAAAAGTCTTGAAAATTGGCTATCTTTGGGCCGGTCGAGTGGTGCATTGGTTAAGCGCTGGTTTGGGGATGCCAGCAGCCCTGGTTTGGATCCCACATATGAGGGCCAGTGACACTGCCCTCTACAGCTAACAACAGCTCCTCCACCTGGAGCTGGGCTGTGCGAGCCCCAGTGACGGTGTAGGCTGCAGCCCCTGCTGCAGTGGGCTGCCATAGGCTACAGTGAGTGGCCAGCAGCCAGTGTGAGCAGCTGACAGCCAGTGTGAGCTGCCAACAGCCACAGTGAGCGACCATCCAGAGGCTGGCGACTGATCTGCCTCATCTGGGAAGAGCGCAATGATGATACCAACATGGGCCAGTGAAGCAACGTCCTCCGCAACTAGACTGAAAAACAAAAATAAAGACAGCAACTTGTCTGTTCCCCTTCCCCGATTCCCCAACACTGTTCCCCTCCACCAATTCCCCAATAAAATCTTTTTTTAAAAAAATGGCTCTCTTTGAGGAAGACCGAGTTGCAACTGCAGTGGATCTGCCTTCCGCCTGCTCTGCCTCGACTCCCTGCTGTTCTTACCCAGGTACAAGTCGGTCAGGAAGCCACACCACAGCCATGACTTTTAAAGACACTGGAAAGACACTGTGGAACCAGACGAGGCAAGTCACTGAATTAGAATGACTCTAACCAGCTTCAACATAAAATCTCTGGAGAAGGTGTGTGCTGCTGACTTGATTTGAGACGCAAAGGAAAAGAATCTCAAAGTGAAAGGACCAGTTTGGAAGCCTACCAAGACTGAGCATCACCACAGGAGAAACTCCCCATGGGGAAGGTTCTACATGGGATCATTTTCAGATGAGGATCCTCAAGCGACTCATTGACTTGCACAGTCCTCCTGAGATTGTTAGGCAGACTACTTCCATCAGTATTGAGCTAGGAGTCGAGGTTGAAGTCACCATTGCAGATGCTTAAATCAACCTTTTTATTAAGTTGACTGTCGAACTTCCCATAAGATGGTGGAATAGACAGACACTGTGCCAACTGCCTCCCAGAGTCACACCAAAATTACAAATAATTTATACAACATTCAACCCCGGAAGTCCCCGGAACACTAGATGAACAGAAGTTCTAAAAAAAAAATGACCTAAAGAGGAGGCCACATCCAGTCTGGTAGGAGGGGCGGAGACAAGAGAGGGCGAATCTCATAAGGGAAACCTCAGCTGTGAGGTAGCTTCCCTGGTTGAGGGAGAGACCTTCCAGCCCCACACCGAGCTCACTAGCCCAGAGTTACTTTGCTGAGAAGAGGAGTTCCACGATAACTGGCAGTAGAAATTAGTGAGGACTCTCTTTGCTTAGCTCAGTGAGGCTGAGGGTGGCTAGAGAATCAGCGGGGCCGGTGCACTAATTCGCTCACCAGTGAGTACTCACCCAGTTCCTGATGGAGGGAGTAGCTGCGTGAGCCGGGCTCAGGAGCCTGCGGGGACAGACTGAACTGAGAGCCTTTGGTGCAGAAGCTGGAGGTTTTGGAACTACTGTTTCCCTGGTGTGGAGCTTGCACATGAGTGGTGTACAGGAGGGCGCCATTTTGTCAGGGTTGGCCCCTCCCACAGAGGGTCAGGTCCGGGACCGCATTGGTCTGGTGGAATTGGCGCAGGAGTGCGTGCGTGCATGTGCGCGCATGTGGCCTTGGATTCCCACCCTCCGCCCTACTTGTACTGCGTTGCCAGGGAAATGTCGGGTGGGTACACTCTGACTCCAACAGGCTGCTCACTGAGATGCAGGAGTGCACGAGAGCCACCTCTAGTCCCCACTCTCCGCACTGTGCATACAGAGTGGCCAGGCTGGTGATTGGTTGTCGGGCTGCTCAGCCTTATCTATGAGCAGCTGATTGGCCCAGGCTGAGACTGGGAGTTTTCCTGAGAGTGTTGGGCCGTGCCGTGAGCTGTGTGCCTGCGTGATACAGCCAGGGCTCACCTGGTGATCTAATACATCAAAGCAATCCCAGAGTGACAGCCAGAATGAGGAAACAAAGAAACATTTCCCAAGTAAAAGATCAGAAGAAACCTCTAGAAATGGAACTAAATGAAACAGAGGGATCCAACCTCTGAGACACAGTTTAGAACACTGATGATAAGAATGTTTAATAAACTTAGAACATAAGGAGGGATAGAGAAATCATAAAAAACAACCAGTTAGAACTAAAGAATACAATAACTGAAATGAAGAACACACTCGAAGGAATCACCAGTAGAGTAGATGAAGCAGAGGAGTGGATCAGCGATTTGGAAGACAAAATAGCAGAAATCACCCAGTTGGAACAACAAAAAGACCAAAGAATAAAAAACAATGAAAATAGTTTAAGAGTCCTATGGGACAAGATGAAGCGCAAAAAAATTTAGCATCGTAGGAATACCAGAAGAAGAGAAGAAGCAAGGGGTCGAGAATGTATTTGAAAAAATAATGATTGAAAACTTCCCTACCCTGGTGAAGGAAATTGACATACAAGCCCAGGAAGTGCAGAGAGTTCCAAACAAGCTGAACCCAAACAGGTCCACACCAAGACACATCATAGTTAAAATGGCAAAGGTTAAAGACAGAGACAGAATCCTAAAAGCAGCAAGAGAAAGACAGCAGGTTACATACAAAGGAACCCCTATTATACTAACAGCTGACTTGTCTACAGAAACTCTGCAGGCCAGAAGGGAGTGGCAGGACATATTCAAAGTGACACAAAATAAAGGTCTACAACCAAGATTGCTCTACCCAGCATGGTTATCACTTAAAATTGATGGAGAGATAAAAAGCTTCTCAGAAAAGAATAAGCTTAAGGAGTTCGTTACCACCAAGTCAGCATTGCAAGAAATGTTAAAAGGGCTTTTTTAAACAGAAGAAAGGGGTAAACAAGCTAACCTTGAAGACCAGGAATACAAATAACAAAATGGCAATACATATGCACCTATCAATAATCATTTTAAATGTGAATGAGGTAAATGCTCCAATCAAGACAGAGAGTGGCTGAGTGGATAAGAAAATAGAGCCCATGTATATGCTGTGTACAGATGGAATAAGATATTTCATGCAAATGGAAATGAGAAAAAAAGCTGCAGTAGCAGTACTTATTTTGGACAAAATAGACTTTAAAATGAAAACTACAATAAAAGACAAAGAAGGGCACTATAACCCTAACAAACATCTATGCACCCAACATAGGAGCTCCTAATTATATAAAACAGATTTTGACAGACATAAAGACTGAGATTATCATAGTAGGGGACTTCAACACCCCGTTGTCAACAATGGACAGATCCTCCAGACAGAAAATCAACACGGAAAGAGTGGCCTTAAAAGACACTTTAGACCAGCTGGATTTCATCGATATTTTTAGAGTATTTCACCCTGAAACAACAGAATATACATTGTTCTCAAGTGTACATGGGACATTTTCCAAGATAGACCACATGTTAGGCCACAAAACAAGTCTCAGTAAATTTAAGAAGATGGAAATCATATCAAGCAGAAATAAAGGGAAAACTGATGGTTACTGGCTGGGAGGGAGTGGGGATGAGGGAGAGGGGGAAGGTTGTGGACAGTGTAGGTGGGTGACTACAATGTTGCCACAGCGATATGGGGGGCAGTTCTGGGAATGTAACTGATAATGTCGTGAATGCTTTGTGGGGTGCCAGATGGTCGCATGTCTTGTTGGGGAGACCGCTTTGGGGATGGGGTAGAGGCTTGATCACTGTGCTGTACACCTGAAGCTGATGTTGTATAATATTGAATGTTAACTGTGATTAAATGTCTACATATAGTCACGGGATGAGGAGTACAGTGTGGAAGTGGGGTTAGGGGAGTTGTAGTAGATATTATGATATGGGGGTGTGTGGGGTGGTGGATTGGGGGAGGGGTTGTCACTTTGAGGGGTCAAAAGTATAACTATTGCCCTGTTGTACAAAATAAATAAAAAATAAAAAAATTTAAAATAAATAAATAAACTGTCAGTTGTTAAAAAAAAGTCTTCAAAAATGAACACAGTGAAAACACTCCTCCCCCATCCACTGCCCCCCCACCTGAAACTAATTTTAAAAAAAAGAACACAAAAATGCGTTCCAGTTTTTTTAAAGCTGAAAGAATTAACAGTAGAACTGTGCTTCAAGAAACACTAAAGAGAGTTCTTCAGGCTGAAGGAAAACAATTTCATATATAGACACACAATTTAGGAATGAAGATCAGCAGGAAACAAAATGTAAGTAAAGATAAATGAATAGTGACTGTATAAAACAACCTGTATAGTTTTACAACTTTTATGTAGGTTTAAACCTTTTCCACATAAAATGCTTTTAAAAAACATGTTGCACTGATCCTCCAAGACTAAAGATGATGGAAGCCACTGCAAGGGATCCCCCAGTCTACTTCTGAAGACTTGAGATTACATGAACCCCAGCAAGTGACATTTACACTCTGCATCCAACACTAGAGCTGACAGAAGCCGCAGCAAGGGGCTTCCAACCAGTCCCCTCCAACACAGAGCCCCAGATAGCAACTGTCACTAGAAAACATAGATGATGGAGTTTGAACAAGCAAGACTTCCTCCTAAAAGTAAAAATGATGAGAATTTCAGCAAGCAATCCCCAGTCACTTCCAATTATAGAAATCACAGCAACCACACAAGTAACTACTTCAGCTGCTCCTCAACACTAGAGAGTAAGGGGCCCCAGCCCAGTGAACCACCCAGTGTATGCCAACAAAGGTGGAACCCAGAAAGTGACACTCTTTATCCCCACCAACACTGGAAAAAAAGGAGCTAGATAAAGAGATCCCTTTTGCCCCCCTGACTAGTGATAAATGGAATCCCATGCAATTACCCCCATCATCTTCCCAAATTAGAGACAATTGGACTTCCCATCAGAGACCCCCTCCCTGTCACCCCAATACTTAAAAACTGGGAGCCCTAGGCAGGCAGTGAGCCTCCAGTTCCTCAGCCCCAAAGACAACAGGAACCCCAGCCTCATAACCCTGGTTACTCCCAACATCATGGGGTCTCTGTCCAATGATGGAAGCTTCAGCAAGTGATCGCCCATAGCCCTCCAAGATTAGAGAGGTGGAAACCCCAAAAAGCAATTTAAAATCCCCTATGCACTAAAGAAGAAAGGATAATGTTCTCACCCAACACAATTCCCGGCTAGACTCCCTTGACTCCCAAGACTAGAAAAGGGTGTCCTGGTGAATCCAAGTGACCCTTGTGGACCCCGGGTCCCTGGTGGTCAAAGGTGTCCCTGGTAGATCTCACTGTTCTGGAAGGACCGTGGTGATTCTGGTGGATTCAAATTTTCCTGGAGAACCTTGATGTTCCTGTGGACGTTGGTGTCCCTGGTGGATCCAAGTATCCCTGGTAAACCTCCCTTTTTCTTGTGGACCCTGGTGTCACTGGTGGATTCAAGGGTTCCCAAAGGACCCTGAGGTTCTTGGTGTAACCTCTTGTCACTGGTGATTCCTTGGCTTTCAGTGTCCCAAATGGATCCCAGCATCAATCATAACCCAGTGACTCTAGAGGACCTTAGTGTCCCTGGAGGATCCAAGTGGCTTTGGAAGACCCCGGTGCTACTAAAGAACCATTGTGTTCCTGGTGGGTATTGGTGTCCCTGATGGTCCCCAATGTACCTGGTGGGTCCCTGTGTCCCTGTTGGGTCCAAGTGTCCCTGGTGGATCCTGGTTTTCCCGGTAGATTTAAGTGTCCCTATAGGACACCAGTGTCCCTGGTGCATCTGGGTGTCTTTTGCAACCCACTGGCCTTGGAAGACACTAGTGACCCTAAATAATACAAGGATCCCTGGAGTTCCCCCAGTGTCCATGGAGGATTACAGTGTTTCTTGTGAATCCTGGTGTCCTTGTTGGATACCAAGCTCTCAAGGGATCCAAGCATCCTTGGTGCATCCCATTGTTTCCCGTGAACATATGTTCCAGGAGAACCCTAGTGTCACTGCTAGATCCTGGTGGCCCTGGTGGCTTAGTGTTAGAATTAGGGTTAAGTTTAGGATTGGGTTTAAATTTAGAGTTAGGGTTGGGATTAGTGTTAGGGGAAGTCTAGGACTGGGATAGGTTAAGGATTAGAGCTAGGGTGTGGTTTACTGTTAGATTTGGGGTTAGGGTTAGTGTTATGTTTGAGTTTATGATTATGGTTAAGGTTAGGGTAAGGGTTTGAGTTAGTGTTGAGGTTAAGTTTTGGGATTAAATTAGGGATTGTGTTTGGGTTGGTGTTCGGGTAAGGGATAGCTTTAGGCTGAGGTTTAGGGTTAGGGTTAGAGGTAGATTTGAAGTTAGGGTTTGGGTTTCAAGCAGGGTTAGGGTTAGCAATAGGGTTAGGGCAGGGGTTGGCAAACTGTGGCTCACGAGCCACATGTGGCTCTTTGGGTATGTTCTGTCTCAAAAGTTTGCCGATCCCTGGAAGAGCCAATCCAGTCCCTCACAACAATTTAAATAATCACCATTATGTGAATAATATCCTTTGAAATTTTTATAAGTGAAACTATGATCATTTTATTTTCATTTTCAATTTTACTTCAGAGCCTGCAGCTCGCGAGTCAGTTTGTTGACCCCTGGCAGCTCTTTCATCTCAAAAGTTTGCTGATCTATGGATTAGGATATGATGTAGGGTGAGGGTTAGAATTAGGTTTAGTGTTAGTGTTAAGCTTTGAGTGAAACTGGTTAGGTTTGGATGAGGGTTAAACTTAGCTTTGAGATTAGAATAAATATAAATTAGGGTTAGCATTAGGGTTAGGTTTAGGGCTATTCTTACAGTTAAGTGTTAGGTTTAGATTTAGGATTGAGTTCATGATAAGGGTTCGTATTAGGGTTAGGTGTGTGTTTTTTTAACTTTGAGATAAGGGTTTGGGTTTAAATTAGTTTTATGGTGTGTATGGCTCGGGTAGTGTAAGGTTTAGATTTAGGGTTAACTGTGGAGTTCATGATTAAGGTTAAGGGTAATATTAGGTTTAGGTTACTGGCTAGGATTAGTGTTAGGTTTATGGTTAGAGTTAGGGTTAGGCCAAAAGTTAGCCTTGAGGTTTTGGTTTTAATTAGGGTTGGTTTAAATTTAAGGTTAGGGTAAGAACTCCAGTTATGGTTAGGTTTAGGGTAAGGGTTAGGTTTTGAGTTAAATTAAGGGTTAGAGATGGGGTTTGGTTTGAATTTATGATTTAGGTTAGGGCTAGGATAAGTGGGTAAGATTATGTTGAGGTTTAAGGTGTGAATTTTGTCCTCAGGTTTAAGTTTTTTTGTTATATTCATGATTCATGTTAGAGTTAGATTTAGGGTTAGCTTAGGGTGTGCTTTGAGGTGAGGGTTTTGCTTTAAATTAGCGTTAAGGTTAGGGTTTGGGTAAGGGCTAAGGTTAGGGTTAGGTTTAATAGTTAAGTTTAGGCTTACATTGTTATGTTTATGGTTAGGTTTTGAGTTTGGGGTAGGGTTAGGGTTGAGTTTCTCTTTAGGAGTAGGTTTATGGTTGGGCTTCTGTTTTGAGTAAACTTCAAGTTAGGGTTAGGTTCAGGATTGATGTTACGATTATGCCTAGGGTTATATTAGGGTTAGAGTTAGCTTTGAAGTTAGGGTTTGAGTTTAAATTAGGTTTGGGATTAGGGTTAGGTTTTCAATTAAGTTTAGGGTATAGGTTTAAGGTTAATTACAGGGTTAGGGTTTTGGTTAGAGTTACAATTTGGGTTACATTTGAGGTTAGATAGGGAGTTTGGGTTATGTTAGTGGTAGAGAATAAGTTTGGGTTTGAGTTTTTGTTAATATTACTGTTGTGGAGAGGGTTTAGCCTAGATTTAGATATAGTGTTAGGGTTGGGTTGGGGATAGACATAGAGTTAGGGTTAGGATTAGGGTAAATTAGGGTTGATCTTATTTACACAGTGCTAGGTTTAGGGTTAGTTGTAGGGTTAGGCTTAGGGCCATAGAAAAGGTTGTGTATAAGGTTATGTTGTTAGGGTTAGGTTAGCGTTAGCGTAGGGTTACAGTCAGAGTTGGGTTTAGATGTTGGGTTAGGGTTATTGTAATAAATAGGGTTGGTGTTTGGTATAGAGTTGTGGTTCAGGTTAGGGTTAGAGTCAGGGGTAGGGTTATGGAGTGTTAGGTATAGATTGGGTTACTGTTATGGTTAAGGTTTAGGTTAGTTATAGGCTTAGGTTTTGAGTTAGGCTTAAGGTTAGATTTAAGTTCGATGTTAGGTTAGGGTTAGAGTTATTATTAGGGTTAGGTATAGGTATAGTTTTAGTGTTAAATTTGGGGTTATAATTAGGTATAGGGTTAGGGTTTAGGTTAGTAGTAGAGGTTATGATTTAGGTTTTGGTTAGAATTACATTTGTGCAGAGGGTTAGATATAGGTTTGGGTATATTGTTAGGGGTAGGGTTGAGGATAGATACAGGTTTAGGGTTAAGATTAGAGTTAGGGTGAGTTTATATATAGAGTTAGGGTTAAGATTAGGGTTGGATTAGGGTTAATTTGGGGTTATGGTGAAGGTTGTGTTTAAAGTTAGGTTTAGTGTTAGGGTTAGGGTTGATGTTAGGTTTGGGTTAGGGGTTAAAGTTAGGGTGAGGTTAGGTATAGGGCTAGGGTTAGGGATTTGGATTAGGGTTAGAGTTACAAATAGGTCTAATTATAATTTTAGGATTACTGTTTGGTTTAAATTTGAGGTACAGTGTAGGTTTAGGGTTAAATTTATTCATAGGATTCTGAAGAGAATTAAGTATAGAGTTACTGTTAGTGTTAGGGCAGAGGTTAGTGGGTAGGCTTAGGCTGAAGCTGAGATTTAGGTTTGAGGTTTGATATAGGGTTAGTATTAGGCTTATTGCTAGGGTTAGGCATAGAGGTATGGAGAAAGTTAGATAATAGCATTAGGGTTATTTTTAGGTTTAGGTATGATATTGGGTATTGGGCTAGATCTAGTTTTAGGGTTGTTTAAGGTTATGGTTATACATAGAATGAGGATTTTGTTTGGATTTAAGGTTAGGGTTGGGTTTGAAGTTAGGTAGAGGGTTAGGATTTAGGTTAGTGGTAGAGTTGATGTTATTATTTGGGCTTTGATTAGGATTAGGGTTATGAAGTTTAGGTATAGGCTCAGGTACATTGTTTATCATTTTGTTGTAATTTTGATGTGGTTGTGTGAGAAAGTGAGCACAGTGTTTACCTACTCTACCATTTTGACCAAAAGTTCTATCATTACCTACTTTTTTCTGATAGATTTATTGGTTTAGAGTGATGTGTTCAACAATAATAGAGTATCTATGATATTTATATCTTCCTTAAGAATTAGTAGGACCAGCCAAGTAGCTCAGTTGGCTAAGAGCTCGCTCAAGAGTGCGAGCTGAGCTCTGAGCAACAGCAGTTCGATGCCCAGCCCGAGCTGAGCAGCTGCTGAGCTGCCAACAGGTAGCAGGATGGCTCAGCTAAAAAAAAAAAAAATGTTATTTTTAATTCGCTCTTCTCTCCTCTATTCTCCAATGTGGTAATCATCTGGAATTTTTGTAGAATATGTTTTTAATGTCTTGTTTTTAAAACGAATGCTAATTTAATACACTGATTTTTTTCCCTTTTCCTTATGATTCCTGTTATGGCTTTCTAGGTTCACATTTCTTCTTCCTGATGTACATTCTTTACTGGTTGTTTCACTAAAAGCCTATAGGAGGTCAACTTTGATATTGTATGTCAGAAAATGTCTTTAACTCTTGCTTTGACAGATAGCTTGGCTAGGTGCTTAATTTCTTTTCTTTTAAAAAAAAAAAGATTTGGGGAGTTCTGGGAGGGGAACAATGTTGGGGAATTGGGGAAGGGGAACAGACAAGTTGCTGTCCTTTTGTTCTTCAGTCTAGTTGTGGAGGACGTTGCTTCACTGGCCCATGTTGGTATTGTCATTGCGCTCTCCCCAGGTGAGGCAGTCGCTCACTGGCCATTGGACGGCCACTCATGGCCGCTCATGGCAGCTCTCGTCAGCTGCCAACAGCTCATGCTGGCTGCCAGCCACTTAGAGTAGCTTACAGCAGCCCACTGCAACCTACACCTGGAGCAGCCCAGCTCCAGGTCGAGCTGTTGTTCAGCGTCTTAGCTGTAGAGGGTGCAGCATCTCTGGACCTCATGTGGGATCTGAACCGCCCTGCTGCAGTGTCACTGGCCCTCATATATGGGACTGAACCGGGGCCGCTGGCTTCCCAAGCCAGTGCTTAACCACCGTGCCACTCGGCGGGACCCCAAGTTAACTCTTAACCAATGCTCCACTTGACCAGCCCTAGGTGCTTAATTTCTTAGTAATTAGTTTTCCTTGGTTGTTATTTAGTATTTCTGAGCCTCCATATCTTTATGGGAATAAAATAAGAATAAAGCCTTATGGATGTTGAGTATAACTGAGATAATGCATGAAGAGTTTGCCAATCATGTTGCTTAGCAGATATGAAGCTACCAACAATGGTAGCTATTATTATTATTATAATCTTCAGAAACTACATTCTCAGAGAGTGGCAGCTTAAGACTGAGGAGAGGAAATTAATACAAACAAAACTGAATTGTTGGCATTACCAGGACATTAATTTTGAACCTTTGGGTATCGTCAGCTGTGGTCATCTGCAAACTGTGTAGAGATCATATAATCTGTTCCTGCAAATCCAAGGCAGGATAGCATAGCCAGCCTCACACCTGCAATACTAGCATAGCCAGCCTCACACCTGCAATACTTTGAGCTGCTTATTGGGGAACTTCTGTTATAACTGTCATGGTGGATTCTGTACAGAAAAATATGAAAAAAGACTATTTGCCCTCAGATTTTTACCCTAAGTTTTATTCATCTTTACATCCAAACATTCTAGAGCCTCGATATTACTCTAGATCCAATCTTCCTAGACACCCAGTCATTTCAGCTCTCAAGTCCAAGAGCTGACTGCAGAGTCATGTCTGATCCACTTCTTCCATCTTGCCCTATTTTCTATCTTGGAGGACCCATGAGGAAGGAGGTGCCACCAAGGCAGATAGATCTGGAAGTCCTGGTGAATCTGAACTTCAGAGAGTGAAGTAGTATAATGGCAACTTGAGGCCTCATGGCTTTGGGGGTGGGGAAAATGGAGGAACAGAGATGGGTGTGATGATTGACACAAGAGTCAGGGGAGGTGTGTTGCAAAGTTTCCTAAGAAGGGAAACCTTGCATTGAAGAGGATATGATTTTATACGATGACAATTTCTGTTTTGCCAGTTTCTGAAGGATAAAATAGTGTGAAACCGTAAGATAGAACTTGCAGCTGTCTTCAGGACTTAATGAAGGGAAGACTTTTATACTAGTCCCCTGTGAACCAGACAAGGGCCAAGTCAAGAAGGACCCAGAGAACTGTTGGTGGGATTGTAGATTGGTGCAGTCACTATGGAAGTCAATATGGAGGTATCTCAAAAAACTGGAAATGGAACTACCTTTTGACCTAGCAATTCCACTCCCAGGCATTTATCCTGAAAAACCCAAGACACTAATTCGAAAAAATATATGCACCCCTATGTTCATTGCAGCACTATTTACAATAGCCAAGACTTGGAAACAATCGAAATGCCCATTGGTAGATGACTGGATTAAGAAACTGGTACATTTACACAATGGAGTATTACGCAGCTATAAAGAAGAAAGAAATCGTACCATTTGCAACGATATGGATGGACCTAGAGACTATTATGTTAAGTGAAATAAGTCAGTCAGAGAAAGACAAATACCATATGATCTCACTTATATGTGGAATCTAAAGAACTGAATAAATGAGCAATGTAAACAGAAATAGTCTTAGAGACACAAAGAAAAAACTGATGAGGGCTAGATGGGATGGGGATGGGCATGAGGGAGAAGGGGAAGGGACGAGGCAACACAAACTGATAACTACAATACTACTGCAGAGACAGAAGAGACAGTTTAGGGAATATAATCAATAAGGTTGTAAATATATATTTTTTTAGGGGAACAGAAGGACGCATGTCTTTTTAGGGAGACCACTTCATGGACGGTGTAGTGGCCTTACCACTGCACTGTACATCTGAAGCTGCCACTGAATAATATTATATGTCAACTATAATTTAACACATATATAGTCATGGGATGTGGAATATAGTGTGGGGATGGAGTCAATGGAATTGTAATAGTTATGTATGGTATCATGGGTGGGGGGCAGGGTAGGGGGTAAGGGGGAGTCACTTTTTTTTAAAAGATTTTTTTATTGGGGAATTGGGGGAGGGGAACAGCGTTGAGGAATCGGGGAAGTGGAATAGACAAGTTGCTGTCTTTTTGTTCTTCAGTCTAGTTGCGGAGGACTTTGCTTCACGGTTGGTATCATCATTGCGCTCTTCCCGGATGAGGCAGATCAGTCACTGGTCTCTGGATGGTCGCTCACCGTAGCTATTGGCAGCTTGTGCTGGCTTCCAGCCACTCACACTGGCTGCCGGCCACTCACTGTAGCTTTGGCAGCCCACTGCAGCAGGGGCTGCAGCCTACTCCGTCACCGGAGCTCGCACAGCCCAGCTCCACGTGGAGCTGTTGTTAGCTGTAGAGGGCAGTGTCACTGGCCCTCATATGTGGGATCCGAATGGGGCCGCTGGCATCCCAAGCCAGCTCTTAACCAATGCGCCACTCGGCCGGCCCGGGAGTCACTTTTTAAGGGGTGAAAAAAATAACTATTGCATTGTTTTGTACATCTGTAAATACTACTACTACTACTACTACTACTACTAATAATAATAATAATAATAATAAAGTTTTAAAAAAAAGAAGGGTCCAGAGACTGTGTTGGACCAATATGGTTTATTTCTAATCCAGACAAGCTCCATTGAACCCAGGCTAGGGAAAGAGGGCCTCAGGCAGATCTAGTCATTGCAGCTTCCTTAGGTCTAGATGTGGCACATGATAGTCCAGGCATCATTGCTGAATCTGGTAGTCTCTCTCCTTCTTCCGCAGGCACATGGTAACCTGTGAAAGTGAGGAAGGGGCCTCAGAATGGACTGTTCAGCTGCCCAAGCATGGGAGACTACAAAGAAAGAAGATGGCCAAAGCCACACAGACCAGATGTCCTGTGTCTCTCTCCTTCCTTTCTTCATTTAATTTTTCTTCCTCAGTCCTTTTCTTTTCCTTTCCTTTTTTTTTCATTGCTTTCTGTTTTTCTGTCCTCTTTCTCACTCTCATTTGTTCTACCATTTTTCCCTCTGTTTACTCCTTCATTAATTCTCTCTCTCTCTCTCTCTCTCTCTCTCTCTCTCTCTCTCTCTCTCTCTCTTTCACTCTCTCTTTCTCTCCCACATGATCTAGCTTAATTGAGGTATAACTGACACACAATAAACTGCATACATTTAAAGTAAATGCTTTGATAAATTTTGATTATAACTTATTGAATCATCACCACAAACAAATAAGGAATTCCCATCATTCCCCAAAGTGTCCTCATGTTCTTGTGCGATTCCTCCTTCCCTGCCATTTGTAGATACACTCTTATTCCCAGGCAACCATTGAACTGATTTCTGTCCCATAGCTAGGATTTTCTAGAATTTGTATATAAATGGAATCATGAAATAAGTTTCTTCATCTGTCTTCTTTTGTTCAGCATAATTATTTTGAGATTTATGCATGTCATTGTATGTATTAATAATTCTTTTCTTTCTATTGATGAATAATATTCCATTGTAGGAATACACCACAGTTTATCTATTCACCTGTTGATGGACTTCTTGGTTGTTTTCCATCTGGGACTAGTACAAACAAACTTGTTATGAACATTTGTGCACAAGTCTCTTTGTATGGATGTATGTTTTTATTTCCCTTGGATAAATTCCTAGGAGTGGAATAGCTGGGTAAGTGTATATAACTTTTTAATAAACAACCAAGCTACTTTCACTTGCATTATATGAGAGTTCCAGTTGTTTCACATATTATTCAATGTTTTTTAAAAATTTTAGCTATTTTCACAGGTAGTAGTACTTTTACCACTATAAAAGACTTGTGACTTTCAGTTACATTTCCCTAATGACTACTATTGAGAAGAGAAACAGGCAAGCCACACACAGAGACTGCGAAAAATATTTACAAAACATATGCCCACCAGAGGACTTGTATTTATAATAGTCATGTGCCATATAACAAAAATGATGTGTTCTGACAAATGTGTTATTAGGTGATTTCCTCATTGTGGAAATGAGAAAACATCATGGAGTGCTCTTACACAACCATAGATGGTACAGCCTACTAAACACCTAGGCTATGTGGTGTAGCCTATTTCTCTGAGACTACAAGCCTGTATAGCATGTGATTAAATCAATCACAAGTGAAAATGATGCCATCATGAGATGCAGTAAACATGAGATGTATCAGATTGCTGCTAGCATAACACTGCATACTGTTTTACAGCAAATACGTTTTCATAAGTAGAAAGAGTAAACTCAAAAATAATGATAAAAAGTATGGTATAGTAAATACATAACCAGTAATATTCTTCTTTATTTTCATCAGCAAGTACTATGTACTACACACAATTATATGTGCTATACTTTTATATGACCAGCAATGTAGTAGGTTTCCTTATACCAGCATGACCACAAACATGCAAGTAATGTATTTTGCTATGACTGTACTATGGTGCAATGCCACTGGGTGATAAGAATTTTTCAGCTCCATTGAAATCTTATGGGACCACTGTCATATATGCAGCCCACTATTGACTAAAATATTGTTTTGTGGTACATGACTATATATATGTATATATATATATATATATATATATATATATATATATATATATCCTTACAACCCAATAGCAAGATGATAAGCATCACTTCCTTCCTTACCAGGAAACAGAAGATCAAGCATGTGATGAGAACCAGGAGTGTTGCCAAGCAGATGAGGATGATAGCCCAGAAGGGGAGGTCTGGGGACACAAGTGCTAGAGTGAGCCACCTCTTATCATTCCCACAGGGTCCCAGATGTACCCCCCCACAGTGTGCCTTAAACAGTCCTTGACATAGGCTGGCCAACTGTTAGTATCATCCAACTTCTTGTGTGTGTGGTTCTCTTGGATGAAACACAGCATCAAGATATTCCCTCCCTACCCAGTATGGGGGCTGCTATGAGGCTTACCAGGATTCTCAGTCAAGGCATCATGTCTGCTTGGAGAATACCCTGGAAGTGAATAAAATGGAGAATGCATGTGAGTGTGTTTTCCTCTTTATAATACAACTTTTCAAATACAAAGAAAAACAGAACAATATCATAAAATCCATCATCTAGATTTATTATAGCAATGATATTTAAATCAATTCAAACAATATTTCATTCAATGCATAAATTATTAACATGCAACTCTTGCTTCATCCCATATTTTCACTGAAATATTAAAGTAGACATCATGATGTTTCACCTCATTTCAGTGTGCATCTCTAAGAAATGGAAGACACTTTGCTATATAATCCAAGGCCATTATCACACTACAAAAAAATGTATTAAGTGAAACCAAATTCATACTTCTGGGCATAAAAGACTGGAAGTGGGCTGGACCATTTTATGGTGGTCAGGGGAGAATGGGTCATCACAGTTGGCAAACCCATGGGATCTCTATAAATATGTAAATTCCCACTCTGTTTTCTGCCTAGAAACACATTCACCCCCTTCTCATATACTGAGTTGTTTTATACTCATTTTTCAGGATTCACCTACAAAATAATTTCCTCCAGGAAGCCTTCTCTGATTACCACTTCCAAGTATAGAATGGTTCACACCAAATAATTTATAATTGACAATTGTTCATTCTTGTTATTCCCATCTACAACGTAAACACCATGAGGGTAAGGACACATAGAACCTCTTGGGCATGGGGGAAAGTTGCAGTTCCCCTACTTCTCCCCATGCAACTTAAAAAAATTTTTTTATACTTTTTCTTTATAAATTGACATAATGTTCCTCCCAACTTTCCACCACTGTCCCAGAGTGGGAATTAAACTTTAGTTCATTTTGGTAAATGTAGTCCTATGGAATAATCTAGGAAAATACTCAGTTTTCTTTCAGCTCCCAGATTTTTTCTCCCTACCTCTGCTCCTATGCAAGTTGACCCCTGGGTATGCAACTGCCAATGGATGGACTCCCTCCTCATAGGTTTTGTGGCATTGTCAGGAGGCTAAGGGGCTTTTTGATCCTCACTGGTCACTGTGGCAGAAAGGTTAATGTTGTTTGCTCCCTGGACTTCTTAAGATGTGATGTCCAATATGAAACTGCCACAGGGACTTCTTAAATTAAAATTAATTTTAATGAAATAAAATAAAAAATCTGGTACCTCAGTAACATTAAAAATCAGTAATGATAAAAATGAGTCATATTACATATCTATCATTAATAAATGTAGGAGATTAATTTTGTGTCTGTAGCATTACTCATCTTGTAATTATGAAGTATTGAAACTGAAGGCAACAAGCCACATGGAATTTGGCTTATTGCATTATTTTATAGTTTTATGTCTGTCATAAATCTGCGTTTCTCATCACAGCTGACTATGATCAATTTCTAGGAAAACCTTTATTAAATATCTGCCATAGAGAAAAGTGCATAAATCAAAGTATAAAAAAAAATCTATGAATTTTCATAAAAAGAACACACCCATGCATCAGCACTGGATCAAGAAACAAGAGTTTCAGCAACCAGGAAATTACTGTCACCCACTACGTTAATCATTATCCCCCCAAAAGTGTCACCACTAATATCACTCTAACACCATTAGTTTTGGCTCTTTTATAATTCTATGTAAATGTAGTAATAGGTTTTTTTGTTGTTGTTGTTTAATATTATGCTATTTTGATTCCTCTCTGACATTGCTTATAGTAGTAGTTTATATATTCTCATTACTTTATAATATTCTATTATATGAATATATCACATTTTATCCATTCTATTATTGATGGACATGAATGTTCAGTTTTTATTTTTAGCTATTATGGATAGTCCTGGTATGAGTATTCTGGGTCATGTGTTATAGCTAGGAATGGAATATCTGTGTCATAGGACATGTATAATTTTAATTTTAGATAGCTGGTATCAGTTTTCCAATGTTTACCCTCCCCATAGCAGATTGTTGGAATTGTTCCACATTCTTCCCAGCATTTGATATTGTCTTTGTTATTCTTGATCAGTCTTACTAGAGGATAAAAATTGTGTTAATCTTTTCAAAGGATCAATTTTTTAAATTGTTAATTTTCTCTAGTGTTTTTTTCTGTTTTATTAATTTCTAGTTTTATCTTTATTTCCTCCCCTCACCTTATTTTTAAACTATTCTATTTTTTTTTT
This sequence comes from Aselliscus stoliczkanus, assembly GCA_033961575.1. Classification (NCBI taxonomy): domain Eukaryota; kingdom Metazoa; phylum Chordata; class Mammalia; order Chiroptera; family Hipposideridae; genus Aselliscus; species Aselliscus stoliczkanus. Next base: position 7,342,871 of record CM066735.1, on the reverse strand, counting down.
GAGGGCAGTGTCATTGGCCCTCATATGCGGGACTTGAACTGAGGCCGCTGGCTTCCCAAGCCAGCACTTAACCACCGCGCCACTCGGCCGGCCCAAAACTATTCTATTTTCTAATAAAATCATTTTAAAATATAAATTTTTCTTTAAATCTTCTTTTCTAAATTCCACAACTTTTGAAAGCCTTTTTAAAATTTTAATTTTTATTAAATTTATTGGGGTAACATAGGCTAGTTAAAATTATACAGGTTTCAAGTGTACAATTCTATAATACATCATCTGTATAATTCTATAATACATCATCTGTATATTGTATTGTGTGCTCATCACCCAGATCAGTTCTCCTTCCATCACCACATATTAGACCCCCTTTACCCCTCCTCTCCTTACCCTCTGATAACCACTAAACTATTGTCTATGTACATGAGTTTTTGTTTGTTTGTTTGTATTGTTCTTTTATTGTAAAGCCCACAAGTATTGATATGTCTGTCTATTTTCCCTTCAACTGATACATTTCTAAATGTCGAAAGGAATTCTTTCATCCACGGATTGTTTAGAAGAATATTGTTCTATTCTGAGTGTTTTGGGACTTTTTTGACATCTTACTGTTATTGATTTTTTATTTAACTCTCTTGTGATCAGAGACCATTCTCTGTATGATATCATGTTTTGAATATATTGATATATGTTTCATGGCCCAGGATTCTTTTTACTTTGATGAAAATCTCATGTGCATTTGGAAACAAAATATATTTTGTAGATGTTGGTTATAGTGTACTAAATTTAGTGTGCTAAAATATCAATAAGTTCTAGTTGGTTGACAATATTCAAATTTTGTACTCTCTTATTTAGTTTTGCTTATTTCTTCCATCAATTACTGCAAACTTCCTGCAAAAACCTCCAACTATGATTGTGGATTTTTCTATTCTTTCTTTTGTTTCTCTCGGTTTTTGCCTCATATATCTTTTTTTTTTTTTTGAGGGCACTGTCACGCCCTCACGTATGGGACCCAAGCCAGGGCCGCTGGCTTCCCAGGCCAGCGCTCGACCACCGTGCCACTCGGCCAGCCCTGCCTCATATATCTTGAAGATCTTTTTATAGGTGCATATGAGGTATGATAATTACATTCGTGAACTCATCCTAGAAAAAGTGCTACATGCCTCATTGCTGAATATCACTATGGTCATCTTTGAAGTACTCCCCTTGGGAATATATGCACCAATGTCAGCACCTAGTGCACCCTTCAAAGCAGTTTTGGAACTCTTTCTGGAATGGCCAACAGAGCTGTTGTCGTATTACCCTCGATGACCTGAATGTCATCAAAATATCTTCCTGTCAATATTTCCTTTATATTTGGGTAAAGAAAGAAGTCATGGGGTAGGGGAGGGCAGATCAGGAGAGTAGGCAGGGTGTTCCAATACAGTTATTTATTTACTGGCTGAAAACTCCCTCACAGACAGTGTCTTGTGAGCTGGTTCATTGTCATCTCGCAAGAGCCATGAATTTTTGGTGAAAAGCTCAGGTTGTCTAACTTTTTCACGCAGCATTTTCAGCACTTCCAAATAGTAAACTTGGTTAACTGTCCAGTTGGTACTAATTTATAATGAATAACCCCTCTGATATCAGAAAAGTTTAGCAACATCGTTTGGACTCTTGTTTTGGACTGACAGAACTTTTTTTGTCATGTAGAATTGGCTGACCTTCATTGTGCACTTTAAGACTTTGTTTCAGGGTTGTATTGGTACACCCATTTTTCATCACCAGTGATAACATGGCCCAAACTTCAACTCTCTTTTGCTTTTGTTCATCAGTGATCTCCTTTGGGACCATTTCTGCACTCACCTTTCTCATGCCAAGATTTTCAGTTAAGATTTTCCTGAGTGCTTATGATGTTTTACTTGGTCTGCTGTGCTTATCACAGCTAGCCGACAATTTTGATGCATAATTCGACAAATTTTTGCAATGTTTTTGTCAGTTCTCTTCATTACTGGCCGCCCTCACCTCTCTTCATCAGTGACGCATTCTCTCCCCTCAGAAAAACGTTTAATCCATTTGTACGTACACTGCCATTTTCTTCATGGCATTATCCCCATACGCTGGGACTAATATGTCCCTGATTTCACTTCCACTTGCCAAGTTTAACAAGAAATTTAATGTTTGTTCATTGCTCTAATTCAAGCTCAGACATTCTCGTGATGGCACACCCATATATCGACAAGAACACAGCTGTGAGATACTGATATACCAAGGTTATAAAACCATACTTAGCTGTTTGTACAGTGCTGCCAAAGTAAGCACACGGTGGCAAGTTCACGAGCATAATTGCTAGTCCTTGTACATATTTAGATTCCTATATCTTTATAATGAATTGACTATTTAATCATTATAAAATATCCTTTGGGGCCGGCTGAGTGGTGCAGTGGTTAAGCACTGGCTAGGGAAGTCAGTGGCCCCAGTTCAGGTCCCACATACGAGGGCCAGTGACACTGCCCTCAAAAAAAACAAACAAAAACAAAACAAAACAAAACAAAAAAAGGTCCTTTGTTATTTCTTATAATACTTTTTGATTTGCCTCAAAATCTATTTTTCTGATATTAAATAGAAGCTATGTCAGCTTTCTTTTTGTTAACCTTTGCTTGCTTTAGCTTTTTCTATCCTTTTCCTTTCAAAGTATGTCCTTTATATTTTAAATGCTTCTCTTTTGAAAAGTATATAATTTAGCAATGTGTAGTTTTTTGTTTGTTTGTTTTAATTGCAACCTGATGGCCTTTGAATTTAAATAAAAATGTTCAGTCCATTATATTAATGTGTTTATAACTGAGAATAAGACTATTAACCTGCCATTATTTTCTATTTTTTTCCAAGTCAGTTTTATCCCCTGCTCTTAATTTCCAGAATTGTTTTATATTAACCCAACATTATTTAGTATTCTGTTTTATTTCATCTATTGACTTTTCAGTGATACCTGTTTGTATTATTATTTTTTAGTGGTTGTACTAGGAATTTCCATATGAATTCTGTCACATTGTATGTAGAGTTAACATTGGAATGCTTCACATAAAATGAAGGAACTTACAAAAATAAACTATTTTAACTTCAAAAAACAATGAGTCATATTAGCCATCCATCAGATACTCAGTAGCTACATGTGGCTAATGTACTAGATAGCATAGATAGAAAATGTTTCCACCATTGCAAAAAGTTCAATTGGATGGTGATGACCTGGGCAGGACTGGGCAAACTGCAGCCTGTAGGCCTAGTCAGACCCATTGCCTCTTATTTTATTTTATTTTATTTTATTTTATTTCTTGAGGGCAGTGTCACTGGCCCTCATATGTGGGGCCCGAACCAGGGCTGCTGGCTCCCCAAGCCAGCGCTCAACCACCGTGCCACTTGGTGGGCCTCCATTGCCTCTTTTTATATAACCAGTGAATAAAAACACAGGTCTCTCCCATCACATCTGTCAAGGCTGGTTCACACATAGTTTGCTGCTGGAGGCCTTCACTGACCATCTGGTCAATTGGCTTTGAGTACAGATATAAGGAAGCAGAAGTCCAGAGAAGGAAAATGACTATCCTGAGGTTATAGAGCTGTCTAGTGTTGTGCCCAGCAATCAAGATGAACTGAGACAGTGTCTTTAATAGTAAGTTTGGAGTTTATTATTAGCCCGTGACTGTGAGCAGGCTCATGCCCTAAACAGAACTCTAAGCCCCGAACAAAAGAAGAGAGAGGTTTTCTTTTGTTTTTTTTTGTGGAGGGCAGTGTCACTGGCCTTCATATGTGGGACCCGAACCGGGGTCACTGGCTTCCCAAACCAGCGCTTAACCATCGCGCCACTCGGCCGGCCCTAGAGAAGTTTTTATAGACAGAAATCGTAAGCAAAGTAAGTTACAGTTTACAGGTGGTTTCCATAAATCTTAGACAGTTTTGACAGTACCAATTGTATCAAGTAAGTTACAAAAAGCTATACAATAACAGTATTAAATGTAATAAGCAAGTGTGATAGCACTAAAATGTAGCAAGCAAGGAAAGTCACAGGGGCCATAAATAAGTAACAATTAATAGGTGGAAAACAGTCTGGCCTTGTGTTTATCCGGACAAGAGGCACAGCTGATCTATATCACGTTTTTAGATAAGAGGTAGTTAAAACTTGTGGAATGTAGCAAGCAATTAAAGGAGTCAGCCTAAGGGAAACTTTAACAATTCTTTAATATAGAGAGGCCGGGGGTGGGGGCTAGTAAATGAGGGTCCTGTTATTTTACTAGGAGAAGAAAACTAACTCTTATATTCCACTGGGTGTCCTTTCCTCTCTCTCAATAGTGGGTAAAGCCTGTGGGACTGCACCACCTCCTGCCAGCCTGAGAAAGTTCAATGTTTTGGTCTCCAGGTCCCAAAGAAAGGCCCCAGGTGTGGAAGTTGGACCTCCCCCCTCATTCCTGCCCCAGGAAACCTTACCATCCACTATGACACTGTTCCTGTCCAGGGTGAAGTTATGCAGCTGGGTGCCATTCTGGGTCAGCCACAGGAATTCCTCATACACAGCAACTCTGTCTATTCTTTGTGCCAGTGGTGAGAAGTTACACAGGGAGTCCACCCCAGTGTGGTTGCTATAGGGGACAGACCTGGAAGGACATAAGGGATGAACAGGAGTATCTGGAATTCTATCCTGATTCTAGGTTTCCTGCTTCTAGGTTCTGTCCAAGAGAACTTTCTACAATGATGTAAACATTTGCGTCTGCACTATGCAGTACAGTCATTCTTAGCCACAAGTTGCTATTGAGCACTTAAAATGCGGCCCGTGTGTGTGAGTGAGAAACTGAATTTCCATGTCATTTAATGATATGTAATGCATTTATAAATAAATAGCCACAGGGAAAACATTTTTGAAATGTTGGAATAAGGATTTCTGAAAATTCATAAAAACAATAAGAACAGAGCAAAAATGGTCAAAGTCCATTTTGAAACATCTAGAAATGAACCAAAGGCTTACAACAATCTGAGGAGTATTTAGTTAAGAAAATGGCTGAATTATAGCTAAAGGGAGTAAGCGCTGTGGCATTATAAATTGTACTATTCCCATTCTGCTCTCACAATGTGCTCAGTACCTTTGAAAGCCATCTATCTCAGAACCAGGGTAACTGTGAAAAACAGCCACCAAGTAGCTATAGTGGGTTTGGAACTCCCTAAAAGATTCATCCCAATTTGTTTCTATTTGACCTGTCTAGCAACTTGAGAAATATCCCCATTTTCAGGGCTTATCTTTATTTGACTTGAGCTTTATTTGACTTAGGAAAGCCTATCCCAAGGAATTTGTTACAAAATAGGCATTGGTAACTGTTTTGCATTGCAGCTGCATAAAGGAGCAATATCAATTGAGGTAGGACAGAGGTAAGCCAAAAACTTGAAATAAAAATTGAGGGAATGTGATGTCCACAGTGGACTTTGAAAATCTCCAATGTATTTGAGGTAATCTAAAAGTGTGCAGGGCAGTGTGCATTCCCAGGGAAGACTTGAAAATGTCTTAATTACTCACCTTTATCCAAAAAGCTGGCTTGATATACAAAAGTAATTGATTAATGCAATCTACCATAGTAATAGAATAAAGTACAAACACCACATTATCTTAATATTTACATACAAAAGAAAATTTCACATAATATATCTTTCACGATTAAAAGAACAAAACAACAAGGCCGGCCGAGTGGCTCAGTTGGTTAAGAGCTCGCTCAAGAGTGCGAGCTGAGCTCTGAGCAACAGCTGTTCGAGGCCAGCCCGAGCTGAGTTGCTGTTGAGCTGCCAACAGGTGGCAGGATGGCTCAGCTAAAAAAAAAAAAAAGAACAAAACAACACATTAAAGGCAAAAAGGAACCTCAATCTGATAAACAGAATCCAAGGAAAATACACAGCTAACATTATAGTTAATGGTGAAAGACAGAAAAATATCCTGTAAGACCAGGAACAAAACAAAAATGCCCTCATCTCATGTGTGAATCACATTTTAATAGAGGTTTTAGTGGGGGAAATTTAACAAGAAAAAGAAATAAAAGGCATCCAGATTGGAAGGGAAGACACAAAACAATTTCTTTTTGCAGATGACATGATATTATATATGGAAAATCCAAATAAAGACACACACACATACATGGTATGTGAATAATATCTCAATAGGTGTATAAAAATTTTAATTGCCACAGGGGGTTAGTGACTATACTACTGGACAGCTTGATTAGACTGTTGGATTTTAAGTTATCTTGTGATAGCCCCTCATGTCCCATGAATCACTGCAGTAGGCACCTCCATTTCTGTTGAGGTTTACACAAGCTCTCTTGAGTTTCTAAGCCACCTGTGCTCACTGGTTTAGGAAAAATCTGGGCTTTTGTTTGTTTGTTTGTTTTTCTTGTAACAGCTCAGTATTTCTAGGGCTCTCTTCCATAACAGCTAGGAACTGAGAAATTGTAGCATAGAGACACTCTTACTGAAAGAAGACAGTGTCTGTTTTATTTAAAAGAGAAGTTTACAGACGTTGGAAGCATGATGGCGTGAAGGGTCCCTTTGGCTCCTTCCCCTTGAAGTTACAAATTAAACAGCTATTATTCAACAAAGGATTCCATACACAACACACAAACATGTCTCAGAGATCAGCACAACGAAGCATCTGAAGGTGGAAAAACTGGGGCAAAGAGGAGAGGAGGGAAGAGAGAAGAGCAGAGACGGGTGCTGCAGACCTAGCCTGGACCTCACTGCAGGTCTCAAAAAAAAGGGGAGGATTCAGGCTGCTGGTACACTCTCTGTGGCCCAGAGCATTCCTATCTGAGTGATCAGTATATATTATGGTTGAACCTAGCAATCAGGCCAGAGACCTAAGGGCAAATACCTAATACAGAAGTGTGACAGCTGTGTTCTAGCAGCTGCCACTCCCAGGCAGAAAACAAAGCCACAGAGCTGGCCATCTCCAGCTACCATCCCAGAGTTCACCTTCCACACACCTCCCAAAGCTAGCAGCAGGACCCAGAAGAAACTATAGCAGTGAGGGTCAGGTTACAAAGCAGAATATCTACAGCCCTGAGAACTGGAGAGAATATCCCTGAGCAGCAGGTGCACACTGTGGCTAATCTCAGTGACAAGGCTAGATAGAGATACAGAGGTGAGGCAGCTGGAGTCTGGCAGTCACCTTACTGGAAGGAGAACAAAGCCATAAACACACCAGCAGTCTCTCCCAGCCCACCACGCCCCCACTCTTCACAGCTGATCCAGCAGGGGTGCTTAGGGGCACCTCAGGCAGCACAGCTCTGCATCTAGCTGCAGGAGTAGCACTGGAATTTAGAGATTCAGAAACCCATCGCCCCTCACACACTCCCATGGTTGTGATGCACTGAGTCCGAGGTGACCTGGTCACAACAGAGTCACCCACCTCCCCAGGAAGTACAAGGGATCTCCCACTGCCCAGCAGAGATCTGAAAAGCCAGCCAGAGCAGTGCAAGAGAAAATAAAATGCTCCAACACCACCTACTGGAAAACAAAACAAAGGCCTCTTCTTATCAACCTATAGCAGAATTCATCCTCATAGATGCCTAGGCAGAGAGTCCATCAAATACCCTGAACAACCAAGGTAACAAGGCAGCTCAGAAAAAAAAAAGAAAAAAAGAAAAATCTCCAGAAAATAAACTTAAAGACATGGAAATATGTGACTTAAATGACAGAGAATTCAAGATTGCAGTTCTGAAAAAGCTCAACAAGGTGCAAGAAAACTCAGATAGGCAGTTTAATGAACTCAAATAAAATCAACAAACAAAATGAATAATTTACCAAAGAGACTGAAGTTTTTAAAATGAACCAAATAGAAATTTGGCAGCTGAAGGACTCAGTAAAAGAGATGAAGGCTGACATAGCAAGCTTAGAAAATAGAGCTGATTAGATAGGGGAAAGAATTAGTGATATCAAAGATAGAAATCTGTAAATGATGCAGATGGAGGAAGAGAGAGACTTGAGAGTTAAAAGAAATAAAAGAACTCTACAACCACTATCTGATTCCATCAGAAAGAGCAATATAGGGCTGGCCAAGTGGCGCATTGGGTAAGAGCTGGTTTGGGATGCCAGCAGCCCCAGTTCAGATCCCACATGGGAGGGCCAGTGACACTGCCCTCTACAGCTAACAACAGCTCCATCTGGAGCTGGGCTGTGCAAGCCCCGGCGACGGTGTAGGCTGCAGCCCCTGCTGCAGTGGGCTGCCATAGGCTACAGTGAGTGGCCCGCAGCCAGCGTGAGCGGCTGGCAGCCAGCATGAGCTGCCAATTGCCACCATGAGCGACCCTCCAGAGGCCAGAGACTGATCTGCCTCATCCGGGAAGAGCGCAATGACAATACCAACATGGTCCAGTGAAGCAAAGTCCTCCGCAACTAGACTGAAAAAACATAAAGACAGCAACTTGTCTGTTCTCCTTCCCCAATTTCCCAATGCTGTTCCCCTTCCCCAATTGCCCAATAAAATCTTAAAATAAAAAAGAAAGCAAAAAGAAAGAGCAATATAAAAATAATGGGTATACCAGAAAGGGAAGAAAGGAAAAAGGCCACAGACAGCCTATTCAAACAAATAGTTGATGAGAACTTCCCAAACCTATGGAACAAACTGGATCCTCGAATCCAAGAAACAAACAGAACACTCAATTATCTCAATCCTAAAAGGCTTTCTCCAAGGGACATTATGTTAAAACTATAAAAAATTACTGATGAAGAAAAAGTCCTTAAGGCAGTCAGGGAAAAGATGGGGACCTATAAAAGAAAGCCCATTAGATTATCATCAGATCTTTTTCAGCACAAACTCTACAAGCTAGGAGGGAGTGGAATCAAATATTTAAACTATTAAAAGAGAGAAATTACCAGCCAAGAATAATGTACCCAGAAAAGTTATCCTTTAGATATGATGGAGTAATAAAGACCTTTCCAGACATACAGAAGCTGGGGGAATTTTCCACCACAAGATCTGCATTACAGGAGCTACTGAAGGTGGTTATTCTACCTAAAACAAAAAGACACAAAACTATGAGTAAGATGACTAACAGATAGACAGAAGCAGGAAATTGCAACCTGTTTTCAGAATAGGGCACTATATGCTTAAATATAACATAAAGGCTAAAGGAGGTAAAAACATAAAAAAGAAAAAGAAAAGAAGATAATTGTTACTGTAATGAACTCACAGCATAAATAGGGACAATTTGTGACAACAGAAACACAAAAGGGGATGGGGGTAAATTTCTGAAATTGCAAAGAGGATTGGAGATAAGATGCATGCAGAAGAAAAAAAACTACTGTATACATGAAACTTTGTTTTACATAAACATAATGGTAACCACACACACACAAAAAAAATCCATAACTGAGATGCATAACATTAAAAAAAAGAGAAAACAGGAAAAAGAAAAACCTTACAATACCACCAAATTAAAATAACAGACAGAAACAAAAGGAAAAAGAAATGATGGAGACACAGAGCTACCAGAAAACAATATCAATAATCACCCTAAATGCAAATGTTCTGAATTCACTGATAAATAAGCACAGAGTAGAAGATTGGCTCAAAAAACAAAACCCAACCACATGCTGCCTTTAAAAGAGCCATCTCTGCTTTAAGGACAATATAGACTCAAAGTGAAAGATTGGAAAATGACACTCCAAACAGCCTTGAAATAGACTTCAAGATACAAGAGGTAACAAGAGACAGGAATGGACAGTTCATAATGATAAAGGGGACAGTATATCAAAAGACATAATACTTACCAATATATATGTTTCTAATCAGGGAGCATCACAAATATAAAGTAACTACTAATAGAACTAAAGGAAGAAGCTGACAAAAACACAATTATAGTAGGGACCTAAATAGCCCATCAAGAACTATGGATAGACCATACAAACAGAAAATCAATAAGGAAATAGTAGACTTAAATGACACATTAGATCAAACGGACATAATCGACATTTATAGAACCTTTCATCTCAGAACAGCAGATTATACATTCTTCTCTAGTGCGCATGGAACATTTTCAAGAATAGACCACATGTTGGGACCCAAAACTAGCCTCAACAAATTTAAGTAGATTGAAATCATACCAAGCATATTCTCCGACCATAAATCTTTGAAGCTGGAGATAATTGCAAAAAGAAAGCAGGAAATACCACAAATATGTGGAGATTTATGCTACGAAACATGCTACTAAACAACAACGGGGCGAAAGATGAAATAAGAGGAGAGATCAAAAGATACATAGACGGGGCAGCTGGGTGGCTCAGTTGTTTAGAGTGCATGCTCTGAGCAACAGGGTTGCTGCTTCGATTCCCACATAGGCCAGTGAGCTGTGCCCTCTGCAACTAGATTGAAGACAATGACTTGAGCTAAGCTAATGCTGAGCTGCCAGTGGGCAGCCTAAGGCTCAGTTGGTTCCAGTACGTGCTCTTAACAACAAGGTTGTCAGTTCAACTCCTGCATAGGATGGTGGGCAGAGCCCCTGCAAGTAGATTGAACATGGGACCTTGAGCTAAGCTGCTACTGAGTTGCCAATGGGCAGCCAGATGGCTCATGTTTAGAGCACGTGCTCTTAACAAGGTTGCCGGTTCAACTCCCGCATGGGATGGTGGGCTGCGCCCACCCCCCGCAACTATATAGATTGAACATGGTGACTGGACTTAGAGCTGAGCTGTGCCCTCCATAACTAAGATTGAAGGACAACAACTTGACTTGGAGCTGATAGGTCCTGGGAAAAACACCGTTTCCCAATAAAGTTAAAAAAAAAGTGTGTTGCTTAAAAAAAAAAAAAGATACATAGAAACAAACGAGAATGAAAATACATGTCAATATTATTGGGATGCAATAAGAGGAAAATTTATATCATTGCAGGCCTATCTCAAAAATAAAAGAATCCCGGGCTGGCGAAGTGGCACGGTGGTTGAGAGCTGGCTTGGGAAGCCAGCGGCCCCGGTTCGGGTCCCACATATGAGGGCCAGTGACACTGCCCTCAAAAAATAAATAAATAAATAAATAAATAAATAAATAAATAAATAAATAAATAGAATAAAAGAATCCCAAATAAACAACCTAATATTACATCTAAAACAACTAGAAAAAAAGAACAAATGAAACCCAAAGTCAGCAGAAGGAAGGAAATAATAAGAATTAGAGCAGAATTAAATAAAACAGAGAACAAAAAGACAGTAGGGAAAAATAATGTAACAAAGAGCTGGTTCTTTGAAAAGATTAATAAAGTTGACAATCTCCTGGCTAGACTCACTAAGGAAAAAAGAGAAAAGACACAAACAAAGTCAGAAATGAAAGAGAAGAAGTTACAATAGATACCACAGAAATACAAATGATCATACAAGAATACTATGATGAGGGCTAGATGGGATGGGGATGGGCATGAGGGAGAAGGGGAAGGGATGAGGCAACACAAACTGATAACTACAATACTACTGCAGAGACAGAAGAGACAGTTTAGGGAATATAATCAATAAGGTTGTAAATATTTTTTAGGGGATCAGAAGGACTCATGTCTTGTCAGGGAGACCACTTCATGGATGGTGTAGTGGCCTTACCACTGCACTGTACATCTGAAGCTGCCGCTGAATAATATTATATGTCAACTATAATTTAACACATATATAGTCATGGGATGTGGAATATAGTGTGGAGATGGAGTCAATGGAATTGTAATAGTTATGTATGATATCGGGGGGGCAGGGGAGGGTGGAGGGGGTAGTCACTTTGTAAGGGGTGAAAAAGATAACTATTGCATTGTTTTGTACATCTGTAAATAATAATAATAATAATAATAATAATAATGTTAAAAAAAGGAATACTATGAAAGATTATATGCCACCAAATTCAATAACCTGGAAAAAATGGACAAGTTCTTAGAAATATATAACATTGCTAGACTGAATCATGAAGAACTGGAAAATCTAAATTGACAGATCAACAGTAACAAAATTGAAAGAATCATCCAAAACCTCCCCAAAAGCAAAAGTCTAGGACCAGATGGCTTCACTAGTGAATTCTACCAAACATTCAAAGATGATTTAATACCTATCCTTCTCAAACTCTTCCAAAAAATTGAAGAAGCAATACTCCCTAATTCATGTTATGAAGCCAATATTATACCCTGATACCAAAACCTAGTAAGATAACACAAAAAAGAAAACCTACAGACTAATATCTCTTATGAATACAGATGCAAAAATCCTAAACAAAATACTAGCAAATTAAATATAATACATTAAAAAGATTATACATCACAACAAACTGGGGCTCATTCCAGGGGCACAAAGATGGTTCAACATATGCAAATGGATCAATGGGATACATCACATTCACAAAATAAAGGATAAAAATCATATGATCATATCAATAGATGCAGTAAAAGCGTTTGACAAGATACAACATCTATTTATGATTAAAGTGTTTAATAAAATGGGTATAAAAAAAAGTACCTCAAACATAATAGAGACTATATACAACACATTCTCAGCTAATATCATACTGAATGGTGAAAAACTGAAAGCTTTTCCTCTATGATAAGCAACAAAACAAGGATACCCCTCTCACAACTGTTATTCAGCGTAGTATTGGACGTCATAGCCAGAGCAATCGGGCAAGAGAAAGAAGTAAAAGGCATCCAAATTGGGAATGAAGAAGTCAAATCATCACGTTTTGCAGATGACATGATTCTTTATACAGAAAACCCTAAAGATTCCACCAAAAACAACTATTAGAAACAAGAATCAAAAACAGTAAAGTAGCAGGATACAAATTCAAGGTACAAAAATCCATTGCATTCCTGTATACTAACAATGAAATTTCAGAAAAAGAAAGAAACAATTCTTTTTTCAATTACAAAAATAGAATAAAATACCTAGGAATAAACTTAACAAAGGATGTGAAGGACCTATACACTGAAAACGATAAGACGTTACTAAAAAAAAAAATTGAAGACACAAAGAAATGGAAAGATATTCTGTTGGAAGAATCAATATAGTTAAAATGGCCATATTACCCAACACGATATACACAGTTAATGCAACCCGTATCAAAATCCCAATGGCATTTTTAAAAGAAACAGAACATGATTTCCGGTAAAATGGCAGAATAGACAGACGCTGTGCTAACTACCTCCCAGGATCACACGAAAATAACAAATTATACAGCATTCAACCCTGGAGGTCCCCGGAACACTGGAGGAACAGAACCACTAAACAAAGAACTCAAAGAGGAGGCCACGTCGGGTCTGGTAGGACAGGTGGAGACGAGAGAGGGCGAACCCCTTAAGGGAAGCCCCAGCTGTGGGGAGGCTTCTCCAGTTGGGGGAGAGACCCACTGGCCGCACACCAAGCTCACCAGCCCAGAGTTCCTTTGCCGGGAAGAGAAGTTCCAAGACAGCTGGCAGTAAATTAGTGAGGACTCTCTTTGCTCAGCTCGGTGAGGCTAAGAGTGGCTAGAGAATCAGTGGGGCCAGCACACGGGCTTGCTCACTGGTGAGCACTGGTTCCTGGTGGAGGGAGTAGCTGTGTTAGCCAGGCCCAAGAGCCTGCAGGGATGGACTGAACTGAGCATCTTTGGTGCAAAGGCTGAAGGTTTTTGGACTATTGTTTCCCTGGTGTGGAGCCTGCACATGAGTGGTGTAAGGAGGGCACCATTTTGTCAGGGCTGGGCCCTCCCACAGAGGATCAGGTCCAGGACCTCATTGGTCTGGTGGAATTGGCGCAGAAGTGCGTGCGCACGTGCGAGCGCACATGCGGCCTTGGATCACCACCCTCTGCCTGGCTTACACTGCGTTGCCAGGGAAACGCCTGGTGGGCATGCTCTGGCTCCAACAGGCTGCTCACTGAGACCCAGGAGTGCTCAAGCCACCTTGGGGCCCAGCTCTCCTGCACTGTGCTTGCAGAGTTGCCAGGCTGGTGATTGGTTGTCGGGCTGCTTGGCCTGCTCTGCAAGCGGCTGATTGGGACAGGCTGAGACTGGGAGTTTTCCTGGGAGTGTTGGGCCGTGAGCTGTGTGCCTGCATGATCCAGCCAGGGCTCACCTGGTGATCTATCTAATACATCAAAGAGATCCCAGAGCAACAGCCAGGATGTGGAAACAAAGAAACATGTCACAAGTAAAAGATCAGAAGAAACCTTTAGAAATGGAACCAAATGAAACAGAGGGATCCAACCTTTCAGAGACAGACTTTAGAACACTGATGATAACAATGTTTAACAAACTTAGTGAGGACATAAGGAGGGATAGAGAAATCATAAAAAACAACCAGTTAGAACTAAAGAATACAATAAGAACACACTCGAAGGAATCACCAGTAGAGTAGATGAAGCAGAGGTGCAGATCAACGATTTGGAAGACAAAATAGCAGAAATCACCCAGTTGGAACAACAAAAAGACCAAAGAATAAAAAACAATGAAAATAATTTAAGAGCACTATGGGACAAGGTGAAACGCAACCATCTTCGAATCATAGGAATACCAGAAAGAGAAGAGAAGAAGCAAGGGGTCGAGAATGTATTTGAAAAAATAATGACTAAAAACTTCCCTACCCTGGTGAAAGAAATCAACATACATGCCCAGGAAGTGCAGAGAGTTCCAAACAAGCTGAACCCAAACAGGTCCACACCAAGACACATCATAGTTAAAATGGCAAAGGTTAAAGACAGAGACAGAATCCTAGAGGCAGCAAGAGAAAGACAGCAGGTTACATACAAAGGAACTCCTATTAGACTGACTTTTCTTCAGAAACTCTGCAGGCCAGAAGGGAGTGGCAGAAGATATTCAAAGTGACACAAAATAAAGGCCTACACCCAAGATTGCTCTACCCAGCACGGCTATCACTTAAAATTGAAGGAGAAATGAAGAGCTTCTCAGAAAAGAATAAACTTAAGAAATTCATTACCACCAAGCCAGCATTGCAAGAAATGTTAAAAGGGCTTTTTTAAACAAAATAAGGGATAAACAAGCTAACCCAGGAAGACCAGGAATACAAATAACAAAATGGCAATACATATGCACCTATCAATAATCATTTTAAATGTGAATGGGCTAAATGCTACAATCAAAAGACACAGAGTGGCTGAGTGGATAAGAAAATAGGACCCATGTATATGCTGTTTACAGATGGAATAAGATATTTCATGTAAATGGAAATGGGAAAAAAAAAGAGCTGGAGTACCAATGCTTGTTTTGGACAAAATAAACTTTAGAATGACTAGGGTAAAAGACAAAGAAGGGCACTATAACCCTAATAAACATCTATGCACCCAACATAGGAGCTCCTAATTATATGTAACATATTTTGACAGACATAAAGACAGAGATCAATAGTAACACTATCATAGTAGGGGACTTCAGTACCCCATTGTCACCAGTGGACAGACCCTTTAGACAGAAAATCAACACAGAAAGAGGGGCCTTAAATGATACTTTAGACCAGCTGGACCTCGTTGATATTTTTGGAGCATTTCACCCTGAAAAAACAGAGTGTACATTCTTCTCAAGTACACATGGTACATTTTCCAAGATAGACCACATTAGGCCACAAAACAATCTCAGTAAATTTAAGAAGATTTAAGTTATATCAAGCAGATATAAAGGAAAAACTGATGGTTGCTGGCTGGGAGGGAGTGGGGAAGAGGGAGAGGGGGAAGGTTTTGGACAGTGTATGTGGGACTACAATGTTGCCGCAGGGATATGGGGGCAGTTCTGGGAATGTAATTGATAATGTTGTGAAGAGACTATTAGGTTAAGTGAAATAAGTCAGTCGGAGAAAGACAAGTACCATATGATCTCACTTATATGTGGAATCTGAAAAACTGAATGAACGAGCAAAGTAAACAGACTCATAGATATAGAGGAAAAACTGAGGGTTGCTAGTTGGGAGGCGGGTGTGGATAAGGGGGAAGGGGAAGGGATTAGACAGCATAAATAGACAACTACAATATTGCCACAGGGATATGAAACACAGTTCAGGGAATATAATAATGTTGTAAAAATTTTGAGGCATGTCAGATAGTCACATGTCTTATTAGGGAGACCACTTCATGGATGGAGTAGAGGCTTGATCACTCCACTGTACACCTGAAGCTGATGTTGTATAAAATTGTATGCCAACTGTAACTGAATATATAGATAGTCATGGGATGTGGAGTATACTGTGGAAGGGAGTCAAAGAAATTGTAATAGATATGTATGATATGGGGGGAGTGGGGTGGCGAACTGGGGGAGGGGGGTTGTCACTTTGGGGGGTAAAGAGTATAACTATTGCATTGTGTTGTACACCTGAAACTAACAAAAAAAAATTTAAAAATAAAAGAAATAGAACAAAAAATAAATCATCAGATTTGTATGGAATCACAAAAGGCCCCAAAGAATAGCCAAAGCATCCTGAGAAAAAAAAGAACAAGGCTGGTAGCATCATACTCCCTGACTTCAACTTGTGCAACAAAGCAACAATAATCAAATCATCATGGTTTAGGCAGAGAAACAGACATACAGAACAATAGAACAAAACTGAGAACACAGAAATATACCCACATATTGATAATTCATGACAAAGGAGCAAAAAACATACATGGAGAAAAGAAAGCGTCTTCAATAAATGGTGCTGGGAAAATTGAAAAGCCACATGCAAAAGATTGAAACTATACTGCTATCTGTCACCATATACCAAAATTAACTCAAAATGGATAAAAGACCTAAACATAAGACCTGAAACACTAAACTACATAGAAGAAAGCATAAGGTACAGAACATATGGACCTTGGGTTTAAAGGAGATTTTATGAATTTGACCTCAAAAGCAAGGGAAGTAAAATAAATAAATGAGACTATATCAAACTAAAAAGATTCTTCATAGCAAAAGAAATCATCAACAAAACAAAGAGGCAACTAGCTAAATATCTGCAAACAATACCTCTGATAAAGGGCTAATATCCAAAATATAAAAGAAACTTATATACCTCAACAACCAAAAAACAATGTAATTAAAAACTGTGCAGAGGACCTAAACAGACACTTCTCCCAAGAAGACATATAAATGACTAACAGATATATGGAAAGATGCTCAGCTTCACTAGCTATTAGGGAAATACAAATCAAAACCACAATGAGATATCACCTCATACCTGTTAGAATGGCTACTATCAACAAAACAAATAATAACAAGTGTTGGAAAGGATGTAGAGAAAAAGGGAGCCTCATAACATGCTGATGGGAATGTAAAATGTGCAACCACCTCAAAAAATTAAGAATAGAGCTACCATATGACCCAGCAATCCCTCTCCTGGGTATATACCCCAAAAAAACCTGAAAAGATTTATCTGTAAAGATATATGTGCTCCAATGTTCATTGCAGATTTATTTACGGTGGCCAAGACATGGGAACAACAAAAGTGTCCTTCGATAGATGATTGGATAAATAAGATGTGGTATATATACACAATGGAATACTATTCTGTCATAAGAAGAGATGAAATAGCACCATTTGTGACTACATAGGGTGGATCTTGAGATTATTATCCTAAGTGAAATTAATCACAAAGAAAAAGTCGAGACCATTATGATTTCACTGATACTTGGGATATAAAACTGAAAACAACAAAATAACAAGACATACAAATAAAGAAACAAAAACTCAGAGACACAGACAATAGTTTAGTGGTTACCAGAGGGTGAGGGGGGTGGAGGGTGGTAGATGAGGGCAAAGGGGATCAAATATATGGTGATGGAAGCAAAACTGACTCTGAGTGGTGAACACACAATGTGATATATAGATGATGTATTACAGAATTGTACACTTGAAACCTATGTAATTTTACTAACCATTGTCACCCCAATACATTTTTTAAAAAAGCCAAGTTTTATGATTCTGAAGAGATGAAAGAAAGATGAGACAAAGCAAAAAAAAAAAAAGTTTACAGAATCATTAGGTCCTGATTTGGAACTCACCTGAATGCTAAAACTTGACAGCCAGAAAAATAACTCTTGATGCTGCTGTTTTGGAAGAGCTGGTTGAGCTGAAAGACAGAGTCATGTTTCTTTTATCAGAATCCCAGGCTAGGTGGCCTCAGAAATGCTGAGCAAACTTCCCTATTTTTTCTTGTCTCAACAAACACCAGCTGGGGTATATGTACCAAAAAAAATGCCGTGTTCCAGGGTATGATGTAGCTACATGACCCTGGGCCAGCTACTGGACTTCCCTGTGTCTATTTCTTAATTTGCAAAGTAGGAATAAGAACCTGTATTCATGAATTGTTATGAAAAGTCACCATTTGACTACCTAGCATCCACTGTCCCTACATGGGAACAGAGTGGACACAGCCCCATTCTCACCGCATTCTCAATACTTCTCTTGTTCCGCTGGTGTTTGGCGGTGCCTGGCTGGGCTATCTCCTGGAAATACAGTAGGTTGGTGACAGTGAAATTCAGCTGGAAGTGCTGGGGGCTGGGACTGCTTGTTGGTTTGTCTGCCGGCAGATGAACTGATGGCTTCACTTCTAAAATAAAAAGAAAGTATAAGAAGTTCCATATCTGGGAAAGGTTTTAACAAAGAGGTCATTCAAGCCAGTCTACTTATTTCTGGTAATGTGAACTTAAATGGGTTTTTAAAGGTGGGATACAGAAGACCCTCCATCTACTTATCCACCTTGAATATATTCATCTGTCTACCTGTCTAACCCTCTTTCTTTCCATCAAGCACTGTGAGAGTTCACTAGGACGTCAGGGAGAGGAGGCTGGGCCTCTCTACAGCATAGTTGGTAAGGACAGGTGCTGACCATGCCAGTAGGTGTCTGTCACACACCTTTGCTGACCTGGGCTCCTAATGTGTTTTACTGCCTCTGGTCTTCTTCCCCCTGCCAATCCATTCTCCATGCAGCACTCAGAGGACGAGCTTTTGAAAGCAGAACTCTGAGTGTGTTGTGTTCCTCCATGAACCTCTTTAGCTTCAATTGTCACCTCTCCTGCATCAAAAATATGTACCAGCCATACCACATTTCTTAGATTCCCTAAATATGCCATGATCTTTCTATCTTCTGGATCAAAGTCACATGTAGCACAAACTATCCATCTCTTCCCACAGGCTAGCTCATGTTGTCCATCACATCTCAGTTTCTTCATCACTTCCTCATGAAAACATTCTAAGAAAGGGATGTGTGTACCCCCTTGAGGTTCCCGCAGGCTCTTGAAATTCCCTTATAGGAATTTCCACAGTGTATTATCAGTACCTATTTACTTGCATTAAATATTTGTTGAATAAATGAATGAATTACAAATAGAGAGCCCAAAAAGGCAACTCAGGAGCCCTCACATTTTGGGCTGGAAAAATTTACATGTAAACATAAGCATTCCTTTGAGGGTAATTGCTGCATGTTCTCTTCCTGCCTCGTGTTGGATGACCCACTACCATGACCATAGGTCATCAACACGGGCTTTCAAGAAGTACTGCTTTTCCCTCCAGAGTCTACATCCATTCCATTGCTGCTGAAAAGACCCATCCTTCCTCATAGCCTCATCTCTTCAAGCCATGAAACAAGCCCCCCTCCCTCTCTTGTACCTGTCACATGAATATCTGTCAAATGGTAGGTGGCACCCAGCCAGTGGGATGAAGCATTCAGCGTCTTGTCTAGAAAGACATGCTTCACCATGCTGAGGTCCACACTGGAGGAGAACAGTCCCTGGATGGTGACCAACATGGAGTCCCACCTAGAGACAGAGACCACAGGAGCTCAGCCAGCATCCAACACCAGGAGTGTCCCCTGAGTTCCCGCTTTATAGAGCTAAAGACATAGGGGTAAGCAATGGGGGATCATCTGGCTGCCTCTTCCCTTGGGTTAGACAAGAAACCCTGACCAAAAAGCGGAGGTTTCCGGAAGTCAGGAATAGACTCAATAACAGTAACTGTCATGAATATCTACAGAGCACCTCTAAGAAGTGACTTACACATTTCTTCCCCTTTACTCTGCTGGCGGGCATTATTATAATCATCCCCGTGTTAAAGACAAAGGAATGAAAGTTTGGAAATATTCGAACATCAATATTCAAATTCAGGAGTTAACACAATGGGTCCCCTGATCCTTCTCCCCAGTGTAGCTGTCCTAGTTCCTTCACCTGGCCCTCAGAGACCTGGGTGCAAAGGCAACTTGGGCAATTCTTGGGCTCTTCACTTTCTGAGCCTCAGTTTTCCCATCTGAACGATAGGGACAATCATTGTATCCACCTCACAGGACCATTGTGAGAATTAAATGGACATGCTTGCTCGAGCCTGGCCATGGTATAGTAAATGTGATTATTGGGCTGATATTGGTTGAAAGGGTCCAGAAGAGAAGAAGGTGGAGCATACCTAGGGGTGGTGGCCCCATGAGGTTAATCCTTTCCCACCCCTGAAAACCTATTAATGGAGATGGGGGGATTAGCTCACAGGGGTGTGGGACGAATAGGCACCATGTCAGTACTTTCAGATCAAAAATGTGCCAGAGAGCCCAGAGCCACAAGCCGCCAGAGCAGCCAATGCTTCCAGTCTCCTCAACTTACTTCAAGTCAGTAACCAGGCAGGAGAGGAATACATCTCGTAGCTGGCTGCCTCTGTAGAGTTTGGTGACCTAGAAGAAAGGGAGGGAGAGTGGGTGAGATGGAGGCCTCTTGGGGCTGGAAGCAGCAACCTGGAGCTAGTGAAAGAACATAGGCCTTTGGAGCATTGGAGCAAGGGAGATCTGAGTTCAAATCCAGCCTCTGCCCACAACTCACTGTGTGACCTTAGACACACCACTCCCCTTTCTGAGCTTCAGTTTGCTCATCTGAGAAATGAGGGAGGCAGCCACAGCACTGCCTCAGGACACATAGGTAAAGTTAAGGGTTGAAGCAATAAATAAACATTAAGTTAGATAAAGGATGAGAGGGGCACCCAAGGCAACGAGAGATGGGAGGGGTGATAGAGACCCCACCTTGTCCTGGATGTCCCTCAGCAGGCCGATGTATTCTGAGGATGTGGAATTTGGGCTGCTGAGGTTCCAGTTGATGATGCGAAAATTCAGCTGGTACTCACTCTGGGTAGATAAACTCTGGGGGGCATAGCCTGGGGCCATGGAGAAGAAGAAAAGACAGGTGGAGATACTCAGCTTTTAGCACAGAGGCATGGTGTCCCAGGGAACCCCTGCCTGCTGTTGGAATCTGTCAAAATCCGCCCCACACCCTGAGGGCTGTGAGGACTCTCAAATGGAAAGTCACCCAAAGGGGGAAAATTGGGATTTTACAGGGACTTTCCTGAGCTCAGCTTTTATGCTTGTGCTCATGCAGTTACCACTTCCTGAAATGTTCCACCCTCTTCTCTTCCTGGAAAACTCGGATTCGTGCTTCAGGAACCCAATTAGATGGAGCCCCAGAAGAGCAGGGACCCACTGACCCTAACTAGTTCTTAACATGTCCTAGGGCCCAGTACAGTCCTGGGCACATAGTATTTCTTTTCAGGAAATCCTCCTTGACTTGTCACCCCACCCCCACTTCCATGGTTAATTAGTGTTGCTGCAATTTTTGTGTCCCTAAGTGATCTTTAGTTCACTGACTCTAAGTTATTCGGGAACAGAACCTGTCTTCTATCTCCATACTCAGCACATGATTTGGAACAGAATGGGTACACATGTGTTTGTTGAATGAATAAATGTGATCTGCAGTGGATCCCCAAATACGAGGGGCTGTGATATCCACCTTTCATGTGTTTGCTCAGTCACTCATTCATTGGGTACTACAATGGGCTAACATATTAAGAACTGGAATCCAGTGCCATACTACACAAACCCTGATTTTGTAGAGTTGGATAATTAAACAAGTAATTGCAGTAAAGTGTGGTAAGTATTGGTGTGGTGCCCATCTAGGGACTCTGGGACCAGGTACAGCAGGGTTTCTCATCCTCAGAACTGCTGACATTTGGGGCCATCTAATTCTTGGTTGTGGGCTCTCCTGTGCATTGAAGGATATTAGCAACATCACTGGCCTCTGTCTACTAGATGAGAGCAGCACTCTCCCCAGTGTGACAATCAAAAATGTCTCCTGTGTTGATCAGTGACATTGCCAAGAGTCTCCAGGGGGTTGGCAGATTTCCCCCTGGCATAGAGGAACCACTGTCATACAGGAAACTTGCATAGAAAAAAATCCTGTCCCAAGAGATCCCATGTGTCTGTCATTTTGGTTTTGAATTAAAATTCATTATATTAACTTGGTCAAAGAATTTCATGATATTTACCTGAAATAACAGGAAAGACCCTCCCCATGGAGGTTGGGAAGGGCCCCTGGCCAGTACTGGGACTGATTTCTTAAAGAGGAAATAAAATTGAACAAAGACATGTAATCATCTCTGTAAAACCAAATTCAGCATAAACACTCACCATTGATGAAGAGGCTTTCCCTGACCAGGGTGTAGGGTCCCATCTGGGTGACACTGAGTGTCAGCTGGCTTAGCTCCCAGTATAGCTGCTCTCTGTCTAGCCCCTGGTTCAGGGTGTCAAGGTGGTAGGTGCAGATGGCATCCACGCCAGTGGCTGCCCCATCCTTCTCAGATCTGGGGAGAGAGGCATGTGGGGATTCAGAGAGAGATCCTGAATCTCTGGGTGTGGGGGCCAGAAAGAAGAACGAGCACATGTGAGGTCAGTGGGAAGACTGAAAAAGGAGTGGTCACCAAAAGTAGGCATTTCTGGCAGGTGCTCAGGAAGAAGTCTTACCTGAGGGAGATCAGGCTGCAACTTGAGTAGTAGGGGCCCAGACTGCTCTTCTTGAACAAGGATCTGAGCTGGAGAGGAAGGAGGAGGAAGATGAGCAGGAGGGTTGGGCAAGGGACTAGGTGGGATTTCACCCACCAGGAGCTGCTGGGACCAGGGTCTCACCAGATGCTGCAGGACCCTCTCAGTGGAGTTGAATGTGGGTGAGCCATTGCTCATGTCTGTTGAATACTGGAGGTTGGAGATGGTAAAGTTGAGTATGAGAGTCTCCAAGTTGTGAAACAGAGCTGTAAAAAGAAGCGGGGAGAGATAGCTGTCACTGAGAGCTAGCCTGAGACCAGATCAGAGCCTTGTATTCATGAGAATCTGTTGTCTTTTCTTCCAGTGGCACCACTGCCCACCAATGTGTATATCCAAGTCAAAGCCATCATACCACTCAGCTCCTCCTCCCTCGCCTCATATACATCTCTCTCTCATCCCAATTCTTATCATCTCTCACCTGGACCAATACCTCGGCAGGCTCACTGGAAGTCCTGTCTAAAGTATGTTCCCTACACTGAATACTAGAAGACATTTTTTTTTGAGGGCAGTGTCACTGGCCCTCATATGTGGGACCCGAACTGGGGCCTCTGGCTTCCCAAGCCAGCGCTTAACCACCGCACCACTCGGCCGGCCCTAGAAGAAATTTTCTTAAATCAAAACCTCACTATGGTCACCACTGCTGTATATCGTCCATGGCTCTCTATGGCCTTCAGCATGATGTTCAAGTTTCTTGATCATGACACTCAAGTTCCCCAATCTGGCTCTTGCCAACCTTTCAGTTTCATTTATCCATCTACTCCATGTTAAGAATTATTTCAGGAAAACCAAATGCCTCTCAATTTCCCCATACACTATGCTGTTTCTGCCTACTGATGCTTTGCTTATGGGATCCCTTCTGCCAGAGGACCCCTTCTCCATGACCGATTTGCCTAGAGCACTCCTATTCATTTTTTTTTTTAGCTGAGCCATCCTGTCACCTGTTGGCAGCTCAGTGGCAGTTCAGCTCGGGTTGGGCATTGAACTGCTGATGCTCAGAGCTCAGCTTGCACTCTTGAGCGAGCTTTTAACAAACTGAGCCACTCGGTTGGCCCCTACTCATTCTTAAAGGCTCTGTTTGGGTGAAACTTTCACCGGAAATTTCCATCCAAATTATGCCAATGGGCCTCTTCCCAAAACATCCCTTATTGCATTATAATGGTCTATTAAGCTCACAAAACTGGGGTCTCCATGAAGGCAGGCATTAAATTGAATTGTTGGTATAATCTTTGTGATCAACTGATTGCCCTAAAACCAGAATCTCACACCCTAGCTTCCCAGTTCCTGTGTGACAATTGGCTGGTGGAGATGTGGGGATAGAGGGCTTCTCTTAAAGAAAAGGGACCCCCTCAGATACCTGTGGTTGTTTCTGGTTGCACAGATGATAATAAAGTAGGCTGGAATGTGGTAGTCTGTTCAGGATCTGTGAAAACATCAGTCATCAGGGAGAAGCAGAGCCCCCCCCCAGAGTGGGAGAACCCCCATTGGGTTCTCCTGGGCTCTAGCAGTGGTGTCCCAGGACAGACATGCACAGGTATACCATAAATGAGAGTGTGTGAAGGAGTGATTGTGTGACTACAGGAGTGAGAAAACCTGTAAATGAAATTAGTTCAAGAGAGTGAGAGTGGGTACATGAGGGAGAGACTGAACACCGAGGACAGAGAGATGGGGGACAGAAAAATGAGTCCAGGGCAAGCTCCCTTTGTCAGTAAGGAGAAAAGCTTGGTTCAAGGACAATGGAGGCTGAAATGGGCTCTGGAGGCAAAGATACGTACTTGTAGGAGGCTCATCAGGACCAGGTTCATTATAACCTGGAAACAAAAACATCACATATAAGGGGAGGGGGCAGAACGATCCCAGATATTCCACGCTTTTGTCCGTGTGGGACTCCAGCCCGGCTGCCTTGCCCTCTGTACCAGGTGAGCACCTCCACATCTTCCAAGATGAGACTCAAATGGCTTATCCACTCAAAAGGTTTTCCTGATCTTTCCATTAGAAACATCCCTTCCCTCTCCACCTATCCAGCATGTGGCAAGAGACTCTCAGCATATTTATATTCCTACATTTATCCCCCCACATATTCATCTACTCCTCCATCTTCCATTCCACCCTCCCTCAAATCTCTATCTCCATCAAAGAATATTTATTGAGGGATTCCTATGTGCCAAGTTCCAGTACAGCTGGGGAATATACAGAGCCAGAAAGGCCTCTGTCCCACTGTAGCTTACATTAGGACAGGCTGTGCACGTAGCCTATCTCTGACCCTGGTGCCAGGCACAAGGCCCAGCTTATCAGAGATGCTCAGTAATTGCTGAGTCATTGAACAAAATGAAGCAGAAAGTTGTGCAATTTCCAAGGGGAGGAATCCTGAACTGACCCCTGCAATGGCCATGGTGAAGGGAACAGATGTGAACTTAGAACATTAAGACCCACACTAGCCACAAACCTATGGTGGGTGTGGGCAGGTTCCTTCCTTCCTCTATGCCTCTGTTTCCCTCTTGGCTAAAATGGAAGTCATAAAAGACCAGGATGTCTCCCTGACCACATGACAGGGCAATGGTGACAAGAAAGTGGGAGTTGCCAAATACCATTTTCAGCTTGGAGACGGAGGAAGCTGAGTTATTCCAATGAACCTACCACGGCCATGCTCTGTCACTCAGAACCTCATAGGGAGGTCACCCTCCTAAATGCTGTCTCTTCTGGGATTCTAGGTGGATAGCCAGTGTGCCTGAAGCTCAGACCCCCTAGATATTCAGAATGCCTTCCTTCCTTCCCAGCATAGGGGCCCTACCCAGGAAAGAAGTCTGTCCCTGGTCAAGGGTGAGAAGAAAGCAGGGAGGGGAGAGAGGTGCAGGATATCCTTTCCCCAAGTATCCCCTAGAAACACTGGTGTTACACACTGACAACTAGGGGTTATATCCTGGCTCTACCACTTTCAAAAGCTACACCTACTTGGGAAAATTACTTAACCTTTTTAAGCCTCAGTTTATTCAGGTTTCAAATGGGTTTAAGCAAAAATCAGCTTTCCAGGGTTGCTGGGAGGGGAGTCAGTGTGGAGTAGAGGTTCACACTCGAGTTTGACTCAAGGTTTCCCATGGAGAACTGGTACGTGGAAACCTGCCTGGAGATAGGAGGTGGCCCCAGTGAAGTGGGCTGAGAACTGCTCACCATTGAGGTAGAGGCTGTCCTTATTCAGGAAGTAGGGGCCCAGCCTGGTGATGCCGTGGGTCTGCCAGCTCAGCTCCTGGAACACCTGCTTGGCAGGCAGACCTGGGCCACTGGGGGGCTGGCGGTAGGTGCAGAGGAAGTCCATCTTTGTGTTGGCGCCATTCTTCACAGGCCTGGGGAAGACATTGACCTTTGGGGGATGAAGCCCACATGGCACCTCTCCACCTGCGGTCACTGCACTCCTCACATCCCATGTTGAACCTTTCACAGTTTCCCTCCTTTAGAGAGCCATACTGTCTACCCCAGGATCTTTGCACTTGCGGTGACTTCTGTCTAGAAGTCTCTCCCCTTCTCTCCTAACCTTGACAATATCCTAGTCGTCTCTCAGGTCTCAACTTAGACACCTCTTCCTCCTCAAAGAACCCTCTCAGGTGGGTCAGGGACCTCTTCTGGTTCCCACAATGCCATGTGACTCCCCCATCACAGCCCTGATCACCTACTATGTGAACATATATTATGCGTCCCTGTTTCCTCCATATGGTGACCTCCATGAGGTAAGGGAACAGGGCAGTCCAGTTTGTTTCTGTCGTGTTGAACCCCCAGCACCTAGCACATTGCCTACTCCCTGTAAAAACCAATGTCCTAATGAATTTACAAACAAAATGTGATATATACATACAATGGAATATTGTTCAGCCCTAACAAGGAAGAAAATTCTCACATCTGCTACAGCATGGATGAAACTTGAAAATCTATACTGAGTGAAATAAGAGTCACAAAAATAAAATACTGCATGATTCTACTCATATGAGGTGCCCAGAAGAGCCAAATTCATAGAGATAGAAGATAGAATGGTGGGTCTCAGATTGGGGGGTAGAGAGAATGTGGAGTTGTTGTTTAGTGGGTATAGAGCTTCAGTTTTGTTTTGTTTTTTTGAGGGCAGTGTCACTGGCCCTCATATGTGGGACCCAAACTGGGGCCGCTGGCTTCCCAAGCCAGCGCTTAACCACCACGCCACTCGGCCATCCCTAGAGCTTCAGTTTTGCAAATTCTGGAGATTGGTTGCACAGCAAAGTGAATATGCTTATTATCAAAATGTATACTTAAAAATGGTTCAGATGGGGAGTTTATCTCATGTGTATTTTAGCACAATTTTATTTTTTTATTATTTTTTAGCACAATTTTTAAAATCCACTTCCTTCAAGACCCTACATGGTGCAGATCCTGTTGATATCTCACATCGGATTTCCTCTGTTTTTCTCCCACATTCTCTCTGCTCCAGCCCCTCTGACCTCCCTGCTGTTCACTGAATGTGCCAAGTTCATTCCTACTGCAGGACCTTTGCACATGCTGTCCCTTCTGCTTGGAACAGATTTCATGAACAAATCCTTCTTGCCAATTGGGATGCAGCTTAGAAGTCACCTCCACAGGGAGGTTACCCTGTGGGTAAAGCTCCTGTCCCATCACACTCTACTTATATATGCTTCATATCACCTTATTGCATTTGAAAGCACTTTACTTCAATATTTATTCTCCTGCTTATTGTCTGTTTTCTCCACTACACGGTGTCTGTCTTGTCACTGTGGTACCTACCACTTGCCTCAGAGGAGCTGCACCATCAGTGTCAGTTGAATGAAAATTGAGAAGCACTTCATAAATACCAACAGAATGCAAACTGACATAAACATGTGAGAATAATTGCCCAATGGGTACAGAGTTTCTGCTCAGGGTGATGAAAAGTTTTGGAACCAGATAGTGGTGAGGGGCTCACAACATTGTGCATGTAACTGATGCCACTTTTTTCACAGAAATAGAAAATATAATCCTAAAATTTTATAGAACTGTAAAAGACCCTGAATAGCCTCAGCAATTCTGAGAAATAAGAACAAAGTCGGGGGTATCACACTACCAGACATCAAAACATACTAAAAGTAATCAAAACAGTATGATATTGGCATAAAACAGGCACACAGATCATGGAACAGAACAGAGAGCCCAGAAATAAATCCAGGCATATACGGACAGTTAATCTATGACAATGGAAGCAAGAATTTACATTGGAGTAAAGATAGTCTATTTAATAAATGGTACTGGGAAAGTTGCACTGACACATGCAAAAAAATGAAACTGGACCTCCTTACGCCATATACAAAAACAAATTCAAAATGGATTAAAGACTTAAATGTAAGACCTGAAACCATAAAACTCTTAGAAGAAAATATAGGAAGTAAATTTGCAGATATTACCCTGAGCAATATTTTTACTGATGCATCCCCGTGGGCAAGGGAAGTAAAAGAAAAAAATGAACATATGGGATTATATCAAACTTACAAGGTTTTTCACAACAAAGGAAACCATCAATAAAACAAAAAAGGAAGCCTACTGAATGGGAGAATATATTTGTCAATGATATATCTGATAAGGGGTTAATATCCAAAATTTATAAAACACTCATGCAACTCAACACCAAAAAAACAAACAACCCAATTAAAAAATGAAGAGACATTTCTCTAAAGAGGACATACAGATGGCCAACAGGCATATGAAAAAAAGTTCAACCTCACTGGTCATTAGGGAAATGCAAATAAAAACCACCATGAGATACCACCTCACTCCAGTCAGAATGGCTATCATCAACAAATCAACAAACAACAAGTGCTGGCGGGGCTGTGGGGAAAAGGGGACCCTGCTGCACTGTTGGTGGGACTGCAGATTGGTGCAGCCACTATGGAAGTCAGTATGGAGGTATCTCAAAGAACTGGAAATAGAGCTACCGTTTGACCCAGCAATTGCACTCCTAGGTATTTATCCTGAAAAAACCAAGACACTTATTCAAAAAAAGTTATGCACCCCGATGTTCATAGCAGCACAATTTACAATAGCTAAGACTTGGAAACAACCAAAATGCCCGTCAGTAGATGACTGGATTAAGAAACTGTGGTATATTTATACAATGGAGTATTACTCCGCTATAAAGAAGAATGAAATCGTGCCATTTGCAATGATATGGATGGACCTAGAGACTATAATGTTGAGTGAAATAAGTCAGTCAGAGAAGGACAAATACCATATGATCTCACTTATATGTGGAATATGAAAAACTGTATGAATGAGCAAAGTAAACAGAAACTGTCTCATAGATATAGAGGAAAAATCAGGGTTGCTAATTGGGAGAGGAATGGGGATGAGGGAGAAGGGGAAGGGATTAGACAGCAAAAATAGGCAACTACAATATTGCTACTGGGATAGGAAAAACGGTTTGGGGAATATAATTAATAATGTTGTAAATATTCTGTGGAATGTCAGATGATCATAGGTCTTGTTAGGTAGACCATTTCATGGATGGAGTAGAGGTTTGATCACTGCACTGTATTACTAAAGTGGAGGTGGTATACCTACTGTAATTGAATATATATAGATAGTCACGGGATGTGGATTATACTGTGGAAGAGAGTCAGAGGAAGAGTAATAGATATATATGATATGGGGGTGTGTGGGGGGGGTGTATTGGGGGTGGGGGGGTTGTCACTTTGAGGGGTAAAATGTATAACTATTGCACTGTGTTGTAAACCTGAAACTAATTAAAAATAAAAATTAAAAATTAAAAAAAAAAAAAAATGGGCAGAGGATATGAAGAGACATTTCTCTAAAGAGGACATACAGACGGCCAACAGGCATATGAAAATATGTTCAACCTCACTGGTCATTAGGGAAATGCAAATAAAAACCACCATGAGATACCACCTCACTCCAGTCAGAATGGCTATCATCAATAAATCAATAAACAACAAGTGCTGGTGGGGCTGTGGGGAAAAGGGGACCCTGCTGCACTGTTGGTGGGATTGCAGATTGGTGCAGCCACTATGGAAGTCAGTATGGAGGTATCTCAAAGAACTGGAAATGAAACTACCTTTTGACCCAGTAATTCCACTCCTAGGTATTTATCCTGAAAAACCCAAGACACTAATTCGAAAAAAATATATGCACCCCTATATTCATTGCAGCGCTATTTACAATAGCCAAGACTTGGAAACAATTGAAATGACCATTGATAGACGACTGGATTAAGAAACTGTGGTACATTTACACAATGGAGTATTATGCAGCTATGAAGAAGAAAGAAATCGTACCATTTGCAACGATATGGATGGACCTAGAGGACATTATGCTAAGTGAAATAAGTCAGTCAGAGAAAGACAAATACCATATGATCTCACTTATATGTGGAATGTAAAGAACTGAATAAACGAGCAAAATAAACAGAAGTAGTCTTAGAGATACAAAGGAAAAACTGATGAGGGCTAGATGGTATGGGGCTGGGCATGAGGGAGAAGGGGAAGGGATGACACAACATAAACTGATAACTACAATACTACCGCAGAGACAGAAGGGAGTATAATCAATAAGTTTGTAAATATTTTTTTAGGGGACCAGATGGACTCATGTCTTGTCAGGAAGACCACTTCATTGACGGTGTAGTGGCCTGACTATTGCACTCTACATCTGAAGCTGCCACTGATTAATATTAGATGTTGATTATAATTTAACACATATATAGTGATGGGATGTGGAATATAGTGTGGGGATGGAGTCAATGGAATTGTAATAGCTATGTATGATATCGGGGGTGGGGGAGTGGGGAGGGAGTCACTTTGTAAAGGGTGAGAAAGAATACTATTGCATAGTTTTGTACATCCGTAACTATTAATAATAATAATAATAATAAATTAACATAAAAAATTGCAAACCAAAGTATATTTATTTTAGAAATGAAATAAAATGACTAATCGAAAAATAAATAAATAAATAAATAAATAAATAAAAAATAATTGATGCCACTGAATTGTACACTTAAAATGGCTTAAATGGATCAGTTTGTGTCTACATGTTTTTTATCACAATTTTAAAAACTAATAATGGAATATTTTAAAAAAACGGATGCAGGAGGAAAACCCTCTAAGAATAGCCTGCCACTGGGTGGTAAACACACAATGTGATATATAGATGATGTATTACAGAATTGTACACCTGAAACTTATGTAACTTTACTAACCATTGTCACCCCAATAAACTTTAATTTAAAAAAGAATAAATCATTATAAATGCAAAAAGAAAAAAAAAAGCCTGCCAAAACCAGGGCAGCCCCCACAGCCAGAAGTCCATGTCATTTCGTGGTGAGCCATGGAGGGTTGTTCTCACCTTAGCGAGATGACCTTGCAACCTGTATATTGGGGACCAAGACTGCTCTTCCGGAATAAGAGGCTGAGCTGGAGAGGAAGGAGAAAGCCATTGGGAGTCAGAGGCAGGCAACAGTCCCTAGGATGGGTCATGGAGGGGTGGGAAAGGTAAGCAGGCCTCTCACCAGATGCTGCATGAGGGTGTCGGTGATGTTGAACTTGAGGGAGCCCGGGAGGCCCATGTCTGCCGAGTAGCGCAGGTTGTTAAGGGTGAAATTCAGCGTGAATGACTCATTGACCTTCGCAGCTATGGTAGGTGCAGAGAGAGCCAAGGCTTGCAGGGAGGTCAGGGGGCCCAATGTCTACCTGAGTGGGGCTTTGGAGTGCCCACATCTTCCTCCTGATAAGCCTGAGGGTCACTTGTTAATGGAGACAACTCCAGCAGTGAGGAAGGGCAAACTTAATGATTTGAGAGCATTGAGATAGGCCATTTCTACCCAGATGCAGGACTCAGGGCTCTGAAAACACTGGTGGATTTGTACTGTCCCAGGAGAAAAAGTCTCCAACTTGCCACACTGATGGGGAACTGATGACCCCTGGTACTTTCATCCGTATCCTCTCTGCTCTGATCTCTATCTTTGTCTCTCTATGCCTCAGTCTCTCTCTCTCTTTCCTTTCAATAGCTAGATGATGATAGATGATAGATAGATAGATAGATAGATAGATAGATAGATAGATAGATAGATGATAGAAACATAGATAGATGATAGATAGTCTATCTGATATCAATAGCTCTATATCCAAATCTATATCCAAATCTGCTAGGATTGTTGGCTTTTTAAACTACTGCATAGAAGATTGGAAGAGCAGGTTATCAGGGCGAGAGATGCATCTATCTATCATTTCAGAATGTGGCGGGAAAACATCTACGTATCTAAGATTTTCTCACTCTGCGCTGGAATTCTCCACCAGAATCCCAGGACAAAGAGAAGAGATGAGTCAGGGCCCCTTCCAGGTGTTTCCCTCACCAAGGAAAGGTGAAGGAGAACAACTGCTCCCCCAGAAAATCAGGGCCACGAATACTCACTGGTGGTAGTCAAGACTGTGGCTCCATCAGTATAACCTGCAGAGGAGAGAGGCATTGAGTGAGAGCTGGGATGAACATAAAGGATTTCAGGATTTATGTGAGAAAAGCATAAGGAAGAGGCAGTGGAGAAATGTTCAAGGAGGAAGCAACTAGGCAATGAGACTGAAGGCAGCTGGACGCAGTGATTGCTTCATCATAAGGAAGATTGAACCCAGACCAGAAGGAGAAAAGGAAGGATCAAAGCTCACTTCAGAGAAATGGAGACAACACAAAACCCCAGTTAGGAGGTCAAGCCCCTCACCATTTACATAAAGGCTGTCACTCTCCAGGGTGAAGGGGCCCAGCCAGGTGACACCATGGGTCTCATGGCTCAGCTCCCAGAACAGCTGCTCTCTGTTCAGCCCAGGACCCACAAGGTCAGAGTGGAAGGTGCAGACAATATCCACTCCAGTGGTTGCTCCATGATTCTCAAGCCTGGGGAAGGAAGGACATGGGTATGTGGAACACCGCAGGGGATCCTTCTGGGTGTGGGAGCAAGAAAGTGGAAGTGAGAGAGCTATGATAATGCTGAAAGGGTAGCTCTGAAGCCTTGGGATCGGGGGTGGCGGGGAGGATCTCCTAAATGTCTCTCATCTGAGACAACCCTGTCACAATTAGGAACAGAAACATTTTAATTCGAATTTGCAGACAGGGTGCAATAGTTCTTCTAATAGGAGAAACTTCATTTAAAACAAAACATTGTTGGGCCAGCTGAGTGGCGCAGTGGTTAAGAGCTGGCTTGGGATGCCAGCAGCCCCGGTTCGGATCCCACATATGAGGGCCAGTGACACTGCCCTCAAAAAAAAATCAAAACATTGTCTGAATTACATAAACTATAAATATGATGCCTCATTTCTGACCGTGAGCATTCTCACCAACTATGGGCATGAAGAAGGCATGAAGGTGTCCTGGTGGGTGCTGGAGGTCAGCAGTGCCAGGACATGCTCAAGAACTGAGCCCTGCTAGCTGGTGCATGAGGGTCCACCCCCCTGACCTGATGAATTACTCTATCTGGGGGTCTCACCTGAGTGAGGCCAGTCTGCAGTCAGAGTAGAGGAGGCCGACACTGGTCTTACTGAGCAAGAGCTGGAGCTAGAGGGGGAAAAGGCAAGGTGAGCAGAAGGGCTGGGGGGCTATATGGGCAGGCAGGAAATGGGCTGACGGTGGTCATCGAGGGTCTCTCACCTGGTGCTGTAGGATCCTCTCGGTGGAATTGAACTTCAAGGAACCTGGTTGCCCCATGTCCTCTGTGTAGTGCATGTTGGTGATGGTGAAATTCAGGGTGAAAGACACAAGGGCGGGGCCAGTGGCTGCAGTGGGGGAGAAAAAGAAAGATGTCTAATTGGGGCCACAGTGATGACCAAGGGTGCCTGGTGCTCTAACTGTGGGGCACAAGGGGGCCAGAGGACTAGGTATAGTGGTAGGCTGCAGGAGCTGAAAGGGAGAGCATTGTGGAATTGCTAAGATACCAAGAACCTTTGTTCATTCATTCAGTGAGCATTGATTAAGTACCTAATATGTGAGAGGCTCTGTGCTGGGCTCTGCAGGTCCAAAGATAAATAGGTCATAGTCTCCTAATATTGTGGCCAAGAGAGTGACTAGAGCATACCCTGCAAGACAGTTGGGGAGATGTGCCATCCAAGGAGGGGCACCCAACCAGTGACTGGGGTAAACCTTCCCAGAGGAAGCATCATTTCAGGTGTTACCAAAAGTATGATTAAGGGTTAGGTGACAGGAGCTGACCAGTGGGAAGAGCACTCAAGCAGAAGGAACAGCCTGGATAAAGGCCCAGCAGGAGGACAGAGCAGTTGCACCCAAGGAATTTGAAACCCTTTCATTTCAGCTGTGGGGAAGTGAAGACATGAGACTGGAGGGATCCTCTGAGCTCATAAAGGGGAGGCAGCACAGGGGTTTGGATGTGATGTGTAGATGAGAGGGTCACCTAAAGATTGTCAGCAAGACAGGAATTATGTGGACAGAGGTACATTGGGAGGGATGCTGCAGTTTCTGTGTGAAAACTACAGGAGGCCAGAGTGGAGGCCACAAGCACTTGTCCTAGTAAGAGAATGCCAGTAGCCTGAATAAAGGCTGAATGATGCAAAGGCAGAGAAAAGAAGGACTCATGAGATATTCTGTAGGGAGAAGACATGATGATCTGGTGATGGATGGAGGTGGGAGGTGAACCACAGGGCAGGTCAAGTTTGGTACCTATGTCCCTGCCTTTGATGATGAGAAGAAAGAATAAGTTTTGGAAAAGATAATGACTTCAGAGACAGAGACCAAGGAGTTGGGTGATGTCCAGGAGGTGGGTGGACCAAGGCTCAGGAGCTATTCTGTGGCGTGGGCTGGCATCAGGATTTGGATGCTGAGCAGTTGGACCCTGAGCAGTTAGAAGATCCCTGAAATCCACAGAAACAGATGAGTTCCCTCAGGGAAGGTGAATGAGCAATGAGTGAAGCGATCTAGTATGAGTGATTTTGTAGAAACGATTTGGTGCCCTTAAGAGCCCTCATACCTGTGGGCCTGGTGGTGGTGAGGGAATGAAACCAGATAAGGAAAGTATGTGGAAGTCATAGGAACTGAGGAAAAAACCAGGAATGAAATCCAAAGTGTATTGTACCCCTAAGGGAATGGTGGCAGTAGTGGTTCTAGTTATAACACACACATGCCTCACTCGATGCACCACTTATCCTGGAGTCAGGGCATCATCATCAGTTATGTGGGGAGTGGAAAGAAAGGGTGACTCCTTTCACCTCCAAATGAGTTAAAATCTTTGTGCATGTTTTCTGGACTCCTCCCATTCAGATGGGCGGGTGGGGAACAGGAGGGAAGTGTTGGTAGGTTGAACAGTTCCTATTTTTACAGCGGCTGTCACAGGTACACAAGAGTCTGAAATACTCACTGTTGGGGGTGGTGACTGAGGTGGGATGGGTGTAACCTGTAAAGAGAGGGAGAGATGATGAGGAAAGGGGGAGGGAGAGATCTTCAAGGAAGAGGCAACTCAGCCATTGGAGGGATGGCAGCTGGACCGTTACAGCTGGGATTATGAAAAGAAAGACAGAGTGCTCATGTGGAAAAAACAAAACCCACTCTCCCATCCCAAGAGAGGCAAAAGCCTTCCTCAAAGCACTCTAAGCTGTAAGGTCCCAGAGGAGTTTGAACTTGGACGAGGAACAGAGAACAGTCAGTAAGGAGGAGGGGACTCACACCCCAACACAGCACCTTACAATCAATAGAGACACTGTAATCACAGAAAAAGGGGAGAAAATATCCAAAGTGCTTGCGTTGGGGAACTCGTCATCATGAACATGTCAGAGAGGAAGTGCCTAAGTCTAGGGTTTTATGGGTATATAGCCCAAAACTTCTCCCGAGGCTGGTGGGAAAGACAGGGTGGGGAGAGGAGGAAGTGAACTCCTAGACACTTCCATTCTTAAGGACTGGGACTTACAGTATTGTAGAGATTAATGAAGCCACAGAATACTCACTGTTGGGTGTGGTGGTCTGGGCCTGGTGGGTATAACCTGCACAGGTAGAGGAAGATACGGTGAGGTGGGAGAGGGATGAGGGAAAGGGAGGGGTGAAGAAGACGAATGCAGAACGTGATGAGATGCAAAAAGAGAAAGAAGAAAGGCAACACCTCACCATTGACGTAGAGACGGTCCTGGTCCAGGGTGTAGGGGCCCAGCTGGGTGATGCCATAGGTCAACTGGCTCAGCTCCCAGTACAGCCGCTCTCTGTCTAGCCTGGGACCCATGGGGTCAGGGCGGTGGTTGCAGACGACATCCACTCCGGTGGCTGTCCCATCCTTCTCGGGCCTGCGGAGGGTGGAGGAAGGGATGACAATAAATGAAGTGAGTTTCCGGGGAGGGGTCCTGTGATCCCTGGGGGAAGGACAGGAAGGGGCCAGAGGAAATGAGGAGGCTGTGCTTGAGAGGTGAGCAGTCAGACTTAGAGTCTGTGAGACCACCACGTTCTGGCCAGCCTGGGACGATGAGCAGAGTCAGTGGATGAGACAACGGCTATTAAGTTGCAAGGCAGAAGCCTGCATCCTCAAGGCATGCGGAGAGGAGAGCTCATACTTGAGACATGTGTAGAGCTGGAAATTGGGATTTCAGCAAGTAGAAAAGGCACGCCTGTCTCAAGGTGCCTCTCCACACTTGTCTGTCCTCAGGACAGAATTGAAAACCGAAGGGAAATGCCCTCATCGGTCAAAGGGAGGGGGGAGGTAATTCAGAAAAATGCCCAGGCTAGGGGCCCAATCCTGCTGATGGGCTCCGCAGAATCTGGGGACAGTTGGGGAGATTACAGTCAGAAGCGGCACTGAGCCTGGAGCCAGCACCTCCCGAATTGCGCCTCTGCTGGGGACATGGACAGGGAGGGCAGGAAGGAATCATACGGAACTCCTCAGCTCCGGGAGCACCTGAGGCAGCCCTGGCCAGCTATTCCCAGGTCTCACCTCAGGAAGGTCAGTCTGCAGCCCGAGTAGAGGGGGCCCACACTGGTGTTCTTGAACAAGACTCCGAGCTGTACAGGGGGGAGAGGGAAGTGAGTAACCGGATAAGGTGTCAGGGGCAGGGCAGAAGTGAGATGGGTGGGGCGGGGCTTGCATCTATGGAGACAAAGATGAGGTGGGTGGAGGCTGCTTCCACAGGCATGGCACAGATGAGGTGGGCGGGGCCTGCATCAGTGGTTGGGGCCAGAGTGAGGTGGGCCAGGGTCTGCTTCCATGGGTGTTGCAGGGATTAGGTGGGCAAGCCTCAGTGGGCGGGGCAGGAGTGAAGTGGGCGAGGCTCTCACCAGGCCCTGCAGAACTCTCTCGGTGGAGTTGAACTTCCAGGATCCAGGGCGACCCATGGCCTCCTCATAGTGCAAGTTAGTGATGGTGAAGTTGAGCGTGAATGGCACCAGGGAAGGGACAGTGGCTGCAGTGGGGGTGGGAGAGAGATGCGTACTGAGCCTACCCCGTGCTCAGTGACCCTGAGTGTGTGGCCACGCTCAGCCACGTGTCAGCAAGCGTTGGGGAGGGGTATCCTCCCCCAAAACGGGCAGTTTCCCCGGGAAGGGATCCCAGACATCTGCATTCACTGAGGGGCACTGAGGACATGTATGAAATATTGCACCATACACGTAAATACATCAGGCAGAAAGAAAAACTATCTGACCATCTGGTTTGATAAAATTACAAATACACATCGTCTCTTCCTGAGTTTTTTGCTTTTTCAGCTTAAATTATTTCTGTGAGATTCACCTATTTATTGATTTTTTTAAAAAACCTGCTTGAGGAAACACATTGCTTTTTATGTGTCGAATCCTGTTTTAAGTACTTTACTTATATGGTAACTCATTTAAGCCTTGAGGTAAACCCTTTGGAGGAAGGGAGTATTCTTATCCCCATTTCACAGATGTGAAAACTGAGCCCAAAAGGAGGTTAAATAAATTGCCTCAAGTCACACACTCTCCAGTGTGCGGCAGAGCACAGTTGTGGGGTTTCTTTCACAGTTGTTGTTTTTTTTTTTTGATGGCAGTGTCACTGGCCCTCATATCCGGGATCCAAACCGGGGCCGCTGGCTTCCCAAGCCAGCGCTTAACCACCGCACCACTCGGCCGGCCCTCTTTCATAGTTTGAATAAAATCCAAAGGCATAGACCAAAGACTGACAAGCTTTACTACTTAAGGTTTCTGGATGATACATTTCCCAGTCAGGGTGGCAGAGTTGGCGATGGTGTACTTGCCTCCTGTAATGACCACATCAGACTTACGGCTACACTACAGAACAACCATCATTGAGAATCACCAGAAGTCTGGCGGAACAAAAGTTCTACAACTAAGGAAACACAGAAGAAGCCACCTTGAGACTTAGGAAGGGTGGAGACATGGAACAGGCTGGTGCTCCCCGCCCACCTATGGCAATTAAAAATCGGGGGGAATATCTCAGCTCTGGAGGTTCTCCCTGAGGAGCGAAGGGTCCCCGCCCAACACCACACTCCCCAGCCCAGGGTTTCAGTGCCGGGGAGAGAAGGCCCCGTAACTTCTGGCTGTGAAAACCAGTGGAGATTGCGGCTGAGTGAGACAAAGGTGGCCGGAGTACCGGGTGGTCCTCTTAAAAGGCCTGCACACGGACTTAGTCGCTGATGAACTAACTCTCTCTGAGTTCCAGCACTGGAACAGCAGCATGAAAGGTTCCAGGGACATACGGGAGGAACTGAACGGTCTAACTGTAGGGTGAGGGCTGGAGGGGCTGCTTTCTTCAGACAGTGTGCTGGAAGAATCCATTATTTCTTTGGTAAGCCCTCCCTACTCCTAAGTGTGCAGACTTGGGCTGGCGCCAGATCTGAGTCTCCATCAACCTGGCTAACACTCTTCCTTCAACCTGCCCTGGGGTGATTCCTTGAGACCCCACCCCACCCAACCTTCAGACCCACACAAGCTGTTTTCAGTGGCTTTCCCATACAAACAGCCTGTCTTGGCTCCGGCTGGGGGCTTGCCTAGACTCTCTCAAAGGTTCAAAGAGAGAGCCTTCAAAGCAGCAAGAGAAAGGCAGTTGCTTACCAGCAAGGGAGCCCCCATAAGACTGTCAGCTGGTTTCTCAACAGAAACTTTACAGGCCACAAGGGATTGCACCAAAACATTCAAAGTGGTGAAAAGCAAGGACCTACAACCAAGATTACGCTGCCCAGCAAAGCTATCCTTTAGAATTAGAGAGAGAAAGATCTCCCCAGATGAGAAAAGGTAGAAGAGTCATCAACACCAAACCAGTAGTACAAGAAACGTTAGAGGGACTTCTTTAAGAAGAGATGAACGGGAAAAAGATCAAACATATAAATTATAAAATGGCAATAGCCACATCTTTATCAACAATTATTCAATGTAAATGAATTAAATGCTCCAATCAAGATACAGGGTGGCTGAACGGTTAAGAAAACCAGACCCTTACTTATGCTGCCGACAAGAGACTCACTCACTTAAAATTCAAAGACAAACACTGATTGAAAGTAAAGGGATCGGGGAAAAAAATGTTTCATTAAAAATGCAAGTGGTAAAAAGAAAAGCTGGGGTGGCAATACATACACCAGACAGCATAGCCTTTAAAACAAGAGCCATAACAACAGACACAGAGGGACCTGGCCATCCCACTTCTGAGTATTTATCCGAAGAAACCCAAAACACCACCTCACAGGGGCATGTGCATCCATGTATTCACTGCAGCGTTATTTGCAGTGGCCAAGATGTGGAGGCAAGCTGGGTGTCTATCAATGGGTAACTGGATAAGGAAGAGGTGGTAACATATATACAATGGAATATTACTCAGCTATAAAAAGGAAGGAAATCTTGCCATCTGCATCAACATGGATAGA
The DNA here is from genome assembly GCA_033961575.1 of Aselliscus stoliczkanus. Lineage (NCBI taxonomy): Eukaryota > Metazoa > Chordata > Mammalia > Chiroptera > Hipposideridae > Aselliscus > Aselliscus stoliczkanus. The sequence continues at coordinate 7,303,231 of CM066735.1, read as the reverse complement.
CCTAGAGGGCGTTATGTTCAATGAAATAAGTCAGACAGAGAAGGACAACCACCATATGGTTTCACTTATATGTGGGCTCTAAAAAACAAAATAAACAAAGGAACGCATACATACAGAGAACATTTTGATGGCTGCCAGACGGGAGTCGGGTTGGAGAGATGGGTGAAAAAGGTGAAGGGATTAAGAAGCACAAATTGATACTTACAAAATAGTCGCGAGGCTGTCAAGTATAGCGTAGGGAATATAGACAATAATATTGCAATAACTATGTATGGTGTCAGATGGGTACTAGATTCATTGGGGTGATTACTTCATAGGTTACGTAAATGTTTGATCGCTGTGGTGTACATCTGAAACTAATATAATATTGTATGTCAACTGTAATTGACAATAAAAAATATTTTGAAAGTAAAATAAATAAAATATTTAAAAAGTAAGGATATTGAAAGCAAGCAAACAGAGCCAAATTCTGTTCTGCTACCTTCAAAAGTCAATTCCATGATTCAAAAAACACCCTAGGGTGGTGGGGTTGGGAGTTCTTAGTGGGATCACTCTAAATCAGAAGACACTAAGGAGTCAATCTGGGAAGCGTGGTGATTCCTGGTGTGAATAAAGCCACCTATAAACACGAGAGACATTGGGGGAAATTAGAACATGAAGTGCATACTAAATGATAATAAAAGTATGCTTCCTTTATGAAGGGTGGTAATGGTGTTATGGTCACATAAGAAAACGCCCTGATTTTTGGTGCTTCTTGGGGAATTGTTCACGGTGAAGCATCACGATCTTTGGAACTTTCGAATGGTTAAGGAAAAACATACGTCTACATCTATGTACGGTCAGTTCTATAATGCTTGTTTTAAAAACATGAGTTTTTTCAGGGTCATTGATACAGCAGGGAACAATTTGAATATAATATAAATTTCATGTTTGCTCCTGTGCACTTTGATTTGCAAGACACACAACAGAAAAAGTGCTTAAATGTACCCAGCTGAAACCGAGCTACGCAGGCCCACACAAAACGCAGGCACACAGCCCAAACATCTACCAGCTCAGTCAGGGCCCCTCACGTTAGCAGTGGGGATACCCATATCCATCCATCTTGGGTTCGGCCCTCTCTGGCTGATTACAAGCAACCCTTCTTCCAAACCTCTTCGCAGTAACTCGCAAGCTTCAATCCCTCTGATGACCACTTCCACAAGCAAATATCAGACCTCTTTCTGGATAACATGTTACATATACTTTTGTTAGTATTTATGTATTCATGCAAAACTGAATTTTTATTAAGCTCCTATTTTTGTATGTCACTGATAAGGTTTTTGAGTGTCGAACTCCAATCCCATATTTTGCATAAGAGCCGTGGTTCTCACTGTGCGATTTTGCATGGCATGCTTTAGGAACGCATTTGTTAGGTAACAGCAGAACTATGTGCAAGAAACAAATAAGACAAAATGTCAACAACTGGGGCAGACACGTGGATGTTCCTTACACTACTCTTTGAACATTCCCGCTATTTTTGACAGTTCTCATTATAAAATGTTGGGGCGCGGAGACACACACACACACACACAAAATATTCATGAAAAGTGGGAACAACCCCATGGTCCCTAGACTTCAATAAACTGCACATTCCTTAAAGTGATGCTAAAATAAAATGACTATGTGCATTGGTTTTATATATAGTCAGAGAGACGATACAGTAGACCCTGAACAATGTGGGGTTTGGGGTGCTGATCCCCATGCACTTCAAAATCACCTCTGACTTTAGATTCCCCCAAAACTTAAGTTGTCCCTCAATATTTGAGAGGGATTGGTTCCAGGAGTCTCCACGGATACCAAACTCTGTGGATGCTCAAGTCCCCTACATAAAACGGTGTAGATCAATGCATACAGTCAGCCGTCCACGTCTGCAGACTTCCAACCATGGATCGAAAACACTTCAAGTATGTATTGAGATAAATCCACACAGAAGTGGACTCACGCAGTTCAGATAAGGTTGTTAAAGGGCCAACTATATATATTCACAAGGAACACATTCATAAAGTTATTAGAAGATTATATTCACAGAGTCTACGCCTCAAAACAAGCTGCCTGTTAATTATGTAAACAGGAGCATGGATCCTTTACTGAGTTGGCTTCGACAAACTGGCCACATGGACAAATCTGCTCTCAGTGAGTGCTACTGCTTTGATTCTTCCCAAGGATTGTGGGGCGATTTAGAAGCCAAGGGCTTCCTATAGATTTCATAAACAGGTTACAGAGGATGGCTGAGGACTCTGAGTGCTGGTGGTAGAACTGCTGTTCAAAAAATCTGCAGGAACCTGGGTAGGCCCTGTCATGTACTCAGGAGCCAGCCTCGGTCTGCCCTGAGTGATGCCACCTACTCTACCCCTCCTCTACGTCCTGTGATTACAATCTAACAGGAGTCACTCGCTGCACCTCCAGAAAAGAGAAAGCCTACCTGTGGGACTGGAGAGAGGGGTCAGGATCGCTGTGGAAACTGTGGCCACCATAGACTCTGGAGGAGAAAAGACCCGTGAGCTTTCTGTAGGGAATCATCACATCACCCGGGAGAGACCAGGGAGGGAGTAGCCATGCCTTGGGATTTCTTGGGTACTGGTCCCTGTTCATCGGAGGCGGGGGATGGAGTAGGGGTGGAGAGTGGGGAAGTGGGTTCCAGTCCCTTCCGTTCCTAAGGAATGGGACTTACAGGGTTGCAGAGGCTTCTAAACCTCAGAATACTCACTGTTGGGGGTGGTGGTCTGGGCCTGGTGGGTATAACCTGCACAGGTAGAGGAAGATACGGTGAGGAGGGAGAGGGATGAGGGAAAGGGAGGGATGAAGAAGAAGAATGCGGAACGTGATGAGATGCAAAAGAGAAAGAAGAAAGGCAACACCTCACCATTGACGTAGAGACGGTCCTGGTCCAGGGTGTAGGGGCCCAGCTGGGTGATGCCATAGGTCAGCTGGCTCAGCTCCCAGTACAGCCGCTCTCTGTCTAGCCTGGGACCCATGGGGTCAGGACGGTGGTTGCAGACGACATCCACTCCGGTGGCTGTCCCATCCTTCTGGGGCCTGCGGAGGGTGGAGGAAGGGATGACAATAAATGAAGTGAGTTTCCAGGGAGGGGTCCTGTGATCCCTGGGGAAGGACAGGAAGGGGCCAGAGGAAATGAGGAGGCTGTGCTTGAGAGGTGAGCAGTCAGACTTAGAGTCTGTGAGACCACCACGTTCTGGCCAGCCTGGGACGATGAGCAGAGTCAGTGGATGAGACAACGGCTATTAAGTTGCAAGGCAGAAGCCTGCATCCTCAAGGCATGCGGAGAGGAGAGCTCATACTTGAGACATGTGTAGAGCTGGAAATTGGGATTTCAGCAAGTAGAAAAGGCACGCCTGTCTCAAGGTGCCTCTCCACACTTGTCTGTCCTCAGGACAGAATTGAAAACCGAAGGGAAATGCCCTCATCGGTCAAAGGGAGGGGGGAGGTAATTCAGAAAAATGCCCAGGCTAGGGGCCCAATCCTGCTGATGGGCTCCGCAGAATCTGGGGACAGTTGGGGAGATTACAGTCAGAAGCGGCACTGAGCCTGGAGCCAGCACCTCCCGAATTGCGCCTCTGCTGGGGACATGGACAGGGAGGGCAGGAAGGAATCATACGGAACTCCTCAGCTCCGGGAGCACCTGAGGCAGCCCTGGCCAGCTATTCCCAGGTCTCACCTCAGGAAGGTCAGTCTGCAGCCCGAGTAGAGGGGGCCCACACTGGTGTTCTTGAACAAGACTCCGAGCTGTACAGGGGGGAGAGGGAAGTGAGTAACCGGATAAGGTGTCAGGGGCAGGGCAGAAGTGAGATGGGTGGGGCGGGGCTTGCATCTATGGAGACAAAGATGAGGTGGGTGGAGGCTGCTTCCACAGGCATGGCACAGATGAGGTGGGCGGGGCCTGCATCAGTGGTTGGGGCCAGAGTGAGGTGGGCCAGGGTCTGCTTCCATGGGTGTTGCAGGGATTAGGTGGGCAAGCCTCAGTGGGCGGGGCAGGAGTGAAGTGGGCGAGGCTCTCACCAGGCCCTGCAGAACTCTCTCGGTGGAGTTGAACTTCCAGGATCCAGGGCGACCCATGGCCTCCTCATAGTGCAAGTTAGTGATGGTGAAGTTGAGCGTGAATGGCACCAGGGAAGGGACAGTGGCTGCAGTGGGGGTGGGAGAGAGATGCGTACTGAGCCTACCCCGTGCTCAGTGACCCTGAGTGTGTGGCCACGCTCAGCCACGTGTCAGCAAGCGTTGGGGAGGGGTATCCTCCCCAAAACGGGCAGTTTCCCCGGGAAGGGATCCCAGACATCTGCATTCACTGAGGGGCACTGAGGACATGTATGAAATATTGCACCATACACGTAAATACATCAGGCAGAAAGAAAAACTATCTGACCCTCTGGTTTGATAAAATTACAAATACACATCGTCTCTTCCTGAGTTTTTTTGCTTTTTCAGCTTAAATTATTTCTGTGAGATTCACCTATTTATTGATTTTTTAAAAAACCTGCTTGAGGAAACACATTGCTTTTTATGTGTCGAATCCTGTTTTAAGTACTTTACTTATATGGTAACTCATTTAAGCCTTGAGGTAAACCCTTTGGAGGAAGGGAGTATTCTTATCCCCATTTCACAGATGTGAAAACTGAGCCCAAAAGGAGGTTAAATAAATTGCCTCAAGTCACACACTCTCCAGTGTGCGGCAGAGCACAGTTGTGGGGTTTCTTTCACAGTTGTTGTTTTTTTTTTTTTGATGGCAGTGTCACTGGCCCTCATATCCGGGATCCAAACCGGGGCCGCTGGCTTCCCAAGCCAGCGCTTAACCACCGCACCACTCGGCCGGCCCTCTTTCATAGTTTGAATAAAATCCAAAGGCATAGACCAAAGACTGACAAGCTTTACTACTTAAGGTTTCTGGATGATACATTTCCCAGTCAGGGTGGCAGAGTTGGCGATGGTGTACTTGCCTCCTGTAATGACCACATCAGACTTACGGCTACACTACAGAACAACCATCATTGAGAATCACCAGAAGTCTGGCGGAACAAAAGTTCTACAACTAAGGAAACACAGAAGAAGCCACCTTGAGACTTAGGAAGGGTGGAGACATGGAACAGGCTGGTGCTCCCCGCCCACCTATGGCAATTAAAAATCGGGGGAATATCTCAGCTCTGGAGGTTCTCCCTGAGGAGCGAAGGGTCCCCGCCCAACACCACACTCCCCAGCCCAGGGTTTCAGTGCCGGGGAGAGAAGGCCCCGTAACTTCTGGCTGTGAAAACCAGTGGAGATTGCGGCTGAGTGAGACAAAGGTGGCCGGAGTACCGGGTGGTCCTCTTAAAAGGCCTGCACACGGACTTAGTCGCTGATGAACTAACTCTCTCTGAGTTCCAGCACTGGAACAGCAGCATGAAAGGTTCCAGGGACATACGGGAGGAACTGAACGGTCTAACTGTAGGGTGAGGGCTGGAGGGGCTGCTTTCTTCAGACAGTGTGCTGGAAGAATCCATTATTTCTTTGGTAAGCCCTCCCTACTCCTAAGTGTGCAGACTTGGGCTGGCGCCAGATCTGAGTCTCCATCAACCTGGCTAACACTGTTCCTTCAACCTGCCCTGGGGTGATTCCTTGAGACCCCACCCCACCCAACCTTCAGACCCACACAAGCTGTTTTCAGTGGCTTTCCCATACAAACAGCCTGTCTTGGCTCCGGCTGGGGGCTTGCCTAGACTCTCTCAAAGGTTCAAAGAGAGAGCCTTCAAAGCAGCAAGAGAAAGGCAGTTGCTTACCAGCAAGGGAGCCCCCATAAGACTGTCAGCTGGTTTCTCAACAGAAACTTTACAGGCCACAAGGGATTGCACCAAAACATTCAAAGTGGTGAAAAGCAAGGACCTACAACCAAGATTACGCTGCCCAGCAAAGCTATCCTTTAGAATTAGAGAGAGAAAGATCTCCCCAGATGAGAAAAGGTAGAAGAGTCATCAACACCAAACCAGTAGTACAAGAAACGTTAGAGGGACTTCTTTAAGAAGAGATGAACGGGAAAAAGATCAAACATATAAATTATAAAATGGCAATAGCCACATCTTTATCAACAATTATTCAATGTAAATGAATTAAATGCTCCAATCAAGATACAGGGTGGCTGAACGGTTAAGAAAACCAGACCCTTACTTATGCTGCCGACAAGAGACTCACTCACTTAAAATTCAAAGACAAACACTGATTGAAAGTTATTGGATAGGGTTAAAAATTGTTTCATTAAAAATGCAAGTGGTAAAAAGAAAAGCTGGGGTGGCAATACATACACCAGACAGCATAGCCTTTAAAACAAGAGCCATAACAACAGACACAGAGGGACCTGGCCATCCCACTTCTGAGTATTTATCCGAAGAAACCCAAAACACCACCTCACAGGGGCATGTGCATCCATGTATTCACTGCAGCGTTATTTGCAGTGGCCAAGATGTGGAGGCAAGCTGGGTGTCTATCAATGGGTAACTGGATAAGGAAGAGGTGGTAACATATATACAATGGAATATTACTCAGCTATAAAAAGGAAGGAAATCTTGCCATCTGCATCAACATGGATAGACCTAGAGGGCGTTATGTTCAATGAAATAAGTCAGACAGAGAAGGACAACCACCATATGGTTTCACTTATATGTGGGCTCTAAAAACAAAATAAACAAAGGAACGCATACATACAGAGAACATTTTGATGGCTGCCAGACGGGAGTCGGGTTGGAGAGATGGGTGAAAAAGGTGAAGGGATTAAGAAGCACAAATTGATACTTACAAAATAGTCGCGAGGCTGTCAAGTATAGCGTAGGGAATATAGACAATAATATTGCAATAACTATGTATGGTGTCAGATGGGTACTAGATTCATTGGGGTGATTACTTCATAGGTTACGTAAATGTTTGATCGCTGTGGTGTACATCTGAAACTAATATAATATTGTATGTCAACTGTAATTGACAATAAAAATTATTTTGAAAGTAAAATAAATAAAAAATTTAAAAAGTAAGGATATTGAAAGCAAGCAAACAGAGCCAAATTCTGTTCTGCTACCTTCAAAAGTCAATTCCATGATTCAAAAAACACCCTAGGGTGGTGGGGTTGGGAGTTCTTAGTGGGATCACTCTAAATCAGAAGACACTAAGGAGTCAATCTGGGAAGCGTGGTGATTCCTGGTGTGAAAAAAAGCCACCTATAAACACGAGAGACATTGGGTCGAAATTAGAACATGAAGTGCATACTAAATGATAATAAAAGTATGCTTCCTTTATGAAGGGTGGTAATGGTGTTATGGTCACATAAGAAAACGCCCTGATTTTTGGTGCTTCTTGGGGAATTGTTCACGGTGAAGCATCACGATCTTTGGAACTTTCGAATGGTTAAGGAAAAACATACGTCTACATCTATGTACGGTCAGTTCTATAATGCTTGTTTTAAAAACATGAGTTTTTTCAGGGTCATTGATACAGCAGGGAACAATTTGAATATAATATAAATTTCATGTTTGCTCCTGTGCACTTTGATTTGCAAGACACACAACAGAAAAAGTGCTTAAATGTACCCAGCTGAAACCGAGCTACGCAGGCCCACACAAAACGCAGGCACACAGCCCAAACATCTACCAGCTCAGTCAGGGCCCCTCACGTTAGCAGTGGGGATACCCATATCCATCCATCTTGGGTTCGGCCCTCTCTGGCTGATTACAAGCAACCCTTCTTCCAAACCTCTTCGCAGTAACTCGCAAGCTTCAATCCCTCTGATGACCACTTCCACAAGCAAATATCAGACCTCTTTCTGGATAACATGTTACATATACTTTTTGTAGTATTTATGTATTCATGCAAAACTGAATTTTTATTAAGCTCCTATTTTTGTATGTCACTGATAAGGTTTTTGAGTGTCGAACTCCAATCCCATATTTTGCATAAGAGCCGTGGTTCTCACTGTGCGATTTTGCATGGCATGCTTTAGGAACGCATTTGTTAGGTAACAGCAGAACTATGTGCAAGAAACAAATAAGACAAAATGTCAACAACTGGGGCAGACACGTGGATGTTCCTTACACTACTCTTTGAACATTCCCGCTATTTTTGACAGTTCTCATTATAAAATGTTGGGGCGCGGAGATACACACACACACACAAAATATTCATGAAAAGTGGGAACAACCCCATGGTCCCTAGACTTCAATAAACTGCACATTCCTTAAAGTGATGCTAAAATAAAATGACTATGTGCATTGGTTTTATATATAGTCAGAGAGACGATACAGTAGACCCTGAACAATGTGGGGTTTGGGGTGCTGATCCCCATGCACTTCAAAATCACCTCTGACTTTAGATTCCCCCAAAACTTAAGTTGTCCCTCAATATTTGAGAGGGATTGGTTCCAGGAGTCTCCACGGATACCAAACTCTGTGGATGCTCAAGTCCCCTACATAAAACGGTGTAGATCAATGCATACAGTCAGCCGTCCACGTCTGCAGACTTCCAACCATGGATCGAAAACACTTCAAGTATGTATTGAGATAAATCCACACAGAAGTGGACTCACGCAGTTCAGATAAGGTTGTTAAAGGGCTAACTATATATATTCACAAGGAACACATTCATAAAGTTATTAGAAGATTATATTCACAGAGTCTACGCCTCAAAACAAGCTGCCTGTTAATTATGTAAACAGGAGCATGGATCCTTTACTGAGTTGGCTTCGACAAACTGGCCACATGGACAAATCTGCTCTCAGTGAGTGCTACTGCTTTGATTCTTCCCAAGGATTGTGGGGCGATTTAGAAGCCAAGGGCTTCCTATAGATTTCATAAACAGGTTACAGAGGATGGCTGAGGACTCTGAGTGCTGGTGGTAGAACTGCTGTTCAAAAAAATCTGCAGGAACCTGGGTAGGCCCTGTCATGTACTCAGGAGCCAGCCTCGGTCTGCCCTGAGTGATGCCACCTACTCTACCCCTCCTCTACGTCCTGTGATTACAATCTAACAGGAGTCACTCGCTGCACCTCCAGAAAAGAGAAAGCCTACCTGTGGGACTGGAGAGAGGGGTCAGGATCGCTGTGGAAACTGTGGCCACCATAGACTCTGGAGGAGAAAAGACCCGTGAGCTTTCTGTAGGGAATCATCACATCACCCGGGAGAGACCAGGGAGGGAGTAGCCATGCCTTGGGATTTCTTGGGTACTGGTCCCTGTTCATCGCAGGCGGGGGATGGAGTAGGGGTGGAGACTGCGGGAAGTGGGTTCCAGTCCCTTCCGTTCCTAAGGAATGGGACATACAGGGTTGCAGAGGCTTCTAAACCTCAGAATACTCACTGTTGGGGGTGGTGGTCTGGGCCTGGTGGGTATAACCTGCACAGGTAGAGGAAGATACGGTGAGGAGGGAGAGGGATGAGGGAAAGAGAGGGATGAAGAAGAAGAATGCGGAACGTGATGAGATGCAAAAGAGAAAGCAGAAAGGCAACACCTCACCATTGACGTAGAGACGGTCCTGGTCCAGGGTGTAGGGGCCCAGCTGGGTGATGCCATAGGTCAGCTGGCTCAGCTCCCAGTACAGCCGCTCTCTGTCTAGCCTGGGACCCATGGGGTCAGGACGGTGGTTGCAGACGACATCCACTCCGGTGGCTGTCCCATCCTTCTGGGGCCTGCGGAGGGTGGAGGAAGGGATGACAATAAATGAAGTGAGTTTCCAGGGAGGGGTCCTGTGATCCCTGGGGAAGGACAGGAAGGGGTCAGAGGAAATGAGGAGGCTGTGCTTGAGAGGTGAGCAGTCAGACTTAGAGTCTGTGAGACCACCACGTTCTGGCCAGCCTGGGACGATGAGCAGAGTCAGTGGATGAGACAACGGCTATTAAGTTGCAAGGCAGAAGCCTGCATCCTCAAGGCATGCGGAGAGGAGAGCTCATACTTGAGACATGTGTAGAGCTGGAAATTGGGATTTCAGCAAGTAGAAAAGGCACGCCTGTCTCAAGGTGCCTCTCCACACTTGTCTGTCCTCAGGACAGAATTGAAAACCGAAGGGAAATGCCCTCATCGGTCAAAGGGAGGGGGGAGGTAATTCAGAAAAATGCCCAGGCTAGGGGCCCAATCCTGCTGATGGGCTCCGCAGAATCTGGGGACAGTTGGGGAGATTACAGTCAGAAGCGGCACTGAGCCTGGAGCCAGCACCTCCCGAATTGCGCCTCTGCTGGGGACATGGACAGGGAGGGCAGGAAGGAATCATACGGAACTCCTCAGCTCCGGGAGCACCTGAGGCAGCCCTGGCCAGCTATTCCCAGGTCTCACCTCAGGAAGGTCAGTCTGCAGCCCGAGTAGAGGGGGCCCACACTGGTGTTCTTGAACAAGACTCCGAGCTGTACAGGGGGGAGAGGGAAGTGAGTAACCGGATAAGGTGTCAGGGGCAGGGCAGAAGTGAGATGGGTGGGGCGGGGCTTGCATCTATGGAGACAAAGATGAGGTGGGTGGAGGCTGCTTCCACAGGCATGGCACAGATGAGGTGGGCGGGGCCTGCATCAGTGGTTGGGGCCAGAGTGAGGTGGGCCAGGGTCTGCTTCCATGGGTGTTGCAGGGATTAGGTGGGCAAGCCTCAGTGGGCGGGGCAGGAGTGAAGTGGGCGAGGCTCTCACCAGGCCCTGCAGAACTCTCTCGGTGGAGTTGAACTTCCAGGATCCAGGGCGACCCATGGCCTCCTCATAGTGCAAGTTAGTGATGGTGAAGTTGAGCGTGAATGGCACCAGGGAAGGGACAGTGGCTGCAGTGGGGGTGGGAGAGAGATGCGTACTGAGCCTACCCCGTGCTCAGTGACCCTGAGTGTGTGGCCACGCTCAGCCACGTGTCAGCAAGCGTTGGGGAGGGGTATCCTCCCCCAAAACGGGCAGTTTCCCCCGGGAAGGGATCCCAGACATCTGCATTCACTGAGGGGCACTGAGGACATGTATGAAATATTGCACCATACACGTAAATACATCAGGCAGAAAGAAAAACTATCTGACCCTCTGGTTTGATAAAATTACAAATACACATCGTCTCTTCCTGAGTTTTTTTGCTTTTTCAGCTTAAATTATTTCTGTGAGATTCACCTATTTATTGATTTTTTTAAAAAACCTGCTTGAGGAAACACATTGCTTTTTATGTGTCGAATCCTGTTTTAAGTACTTTACTTATATGGTAACTCATTTAAGCCTTGAGGTAAACCCTTTGGAGGAAGGGAGTATTCTTATCCCCATTTCACAGATGTGAAAACTGAGCCCAAAAGGAGGTTAAATAAATTGCCTCAAGTCACACACTCTCCAGTGTGCGGCAGAGCACAGTTGTGGGGTTTCTTTCACAGTTGTTGTTTTTTTTTTTTTTGATGGCAGTGTCACTGGCCCTCATATCCGGGATCCAAACCGGGGCCGCTGGCTTCCCAAGCCAGCGCTTAACCACCGCACCACTCGGCCGGCCCTCTTTCATAGTTTGAATAAAATCCAAAGGCATAGACCAAAGACTGACAAGCTTTACTACTTAAGGTTTCTGGATGATACATTTCCCAGTCAGGGTGGCAGAGTTGGCGATGGTGTACTTGCCTCCTGTAATGACCACATCAGACTTACGGCTACACTACAGAACAACCATCATTGAGAATCACCAGAAGTCTGGCGGAACAAAAGTTCTACAACTAAGGAAACACAGAAGAAGCCACCTTGAGACTTAGGAAGGGTGGAGACATGGAACAGGCTGGTGCTCCCCGCCCACCTATGGCAATTAAAAATCGGGGGGAATATCTCAGCTCTGGAGGTTCTCCCTGAGGAGCGAAGGGTCCCCGCCCAACACCACACTCCCCAGCCCAGGGTTTCAGTGCCGGGAGAGAAGGCCCCGTAACTTCTGGCTGTGAAAACCAGTGGAGATTGCGGCTGAGTGAGACAAAGGTGGCCGGAGTACCGGGTGGTCCTCTTAAAAGGCCTGCACACGGACTTAGTCGCTGATGAACTAACTCTCTCTGAGTTCCAGCACTGGAACAGCAGCATGAAAGGTTCCAGGGACATACGGGAGGAACTGAACGGTCTAACTGTAGGGTGAGGGCTGGAGGGGCTGCTTTCTTCAGACAGTGTGCTGGAAGAATCCATTATTTCTTTGGTAAGCCCTCCCTACTCCTAAGTGTGCAGACTTGGGCTGGCGCCAGATCTGAGTCTCCATCAACCTGGCTAACACTGTTCCTTCAACCTGCCCTGGGGTGATTCCTTGAGACCCCACCCCACCCAACCTTCAGACCCACACAAGCTGTTTTCAGTGGCTTTCCCATACAAACAGCCTGTCTTGGCTCCGGCTGGGGCTTGCCTAGACTCTCTCAAAGGTTCAAAGAGAGAGCCTTCAAAGCAGCAAGAGAAAGGCAGTTGCTTACCAGCAAGGGAGCCCCCATAAGACTGTCAGCTGGTTTCTCAACAGAAACTTTACAGGCCACAAGGGATTGCACCAAAACATTCAAAGTGGTGAAAAGCAAGGACCTACAACCAAGATTACGCTGCCCAGCAAAGCTATCCTTTAGAATTAGAGAGAGAAAGATCTCCCCAGATGAGAAAAGGTAGAAGAGTCATCAACACCAAACCAGTAGTACAAGAAACGTTAGAGGGACTTCTTTAAGAAGAGATGAACGGGAAAAAGATCAAACATATAAATTATAAAATGGCAATAGCCACATCTTTATCAACAATTATTCAATGTAAATGAATTAAATGCTCCAATCAAGATACAGGGTGGCTGAACGGTTAAGAAAACCAGACCCTTACTTATGCTGCCGACAAGAGACTCACTCACTTAAAATTCAAAGACAAACACTGATTGAAAGTAAAGGGATCGGGAAAAAATGTTTCATTAAAAATGCAAGTGGTAAAAAGAAAAGCTGGGGTGGCAATACATACACCAGACAGCATAGCCTTTAAAACAAGAGCCATAACAACAGACACAGAGGGACCTGGCCATCCCACTTCTGAGTATTTATCCGAAGAAACCCAAAACACCACCTCACAGGGGCATGTGCATCCATGTATTCACTGCAGCGTTATTTGCAGTGGCCAAGATGTGGAGGCAAGCTGGGTGTCTATCAATGGGTAACTGGATAAGGAAGAGGTGGTAACATATATACAATGGAATATTACTCAGCTATAAAAAGGAAGGAAATCTTGCCATCTGCATCAACATGGATAGACCTAGAGGGCGTTATGTTCAATGAAATAAGTCAGACAGAGAAGGACAACCACCATATGGTTTCACTTATATGTGGGCTCTAAAAACAAAATAAACAAAGGAACGCATACATACAGAGAACATTTTGATGGCTGCCAGACGGGAGTCGGGTTGGAGAGATGGGTGAAAAAGGTGAAGGGATTAAGAAGCACAAATTGATACTTACAAAATAGTCGCGAGGCTGTCAAGTATAGCGTAGGGAATATAGACAATAATATTGCAATAACTATGTATGGTGTCAGATGGGTACTAGATTCATTGGGGTGATTACTTCATAGGTTACGTAAATGTTTGATCGCTGTGGTGTACATCTGAAACTAATATAATATTGTATGTCAACTGTAATTGACAATAAAAATTATTTTGAAAGTAAAATAAATAAAAAATTTAAAAAGTAAGGATATTGAAAGCAAGCAAACAGAGCCAAATTCTGTTCTGCTACCTTCAAAAGTCAATTCCATGATTCAAAAAACACCCTAGGGTGGTGGGGTTGGGAGTTCTTAGTGGGATCACTCTAAATCAGAAGACACTAAGGAGTCAATCTGGGAAGCGTGGTGATTCCTGGTGTGAAAAAAAGCCACCTATAAACACGAGAGACATTGGGGGGAAATTAGAACATGAAGTGCATACTAAATGATAATAAAAGTATGCTTCCTTTATGAAGGGTGGTAATGGTGTTATGGTCACATAAGAAAACGCCCTGATTTTTGGTGCTTCTTGGGGAATTGTTCACGGTGAAGCATCACGATCTTTGGAACTTTCGAATGGTTAAGGAAAAACATACGTCTACATCTATGTACGGTCAGTTCTATAATGCTTGTTTTAAAAACATGAGTTTTTTCAGGGTCATTGATACAGCAGGGAACAATTTGAATATAATATAAATTTCATGTTTGCTCCTGTGCACTTTGATTTGCAAGACACACAACAGAAAAAGTGCTTAAATGTACCCAGCTGAAACCGAGCTACGCAGGCCCACACAAAACGCAGGCACACAGCCCAAACATCTACCAGCTCAGTCAGGGCCCCTCACGTTAGCAGTGGGGATACCCATATCCATCCATCTTGGGTTCGGCCCTCTCTGGCTGATTACAAGCAACCCTTCTTCCAAACCTCTTCGCAGTAACTCGCAAGCTTCAATCCCTCTGATGACCACTTCCACAAGCAAATATCAGACCTCTTTCTGGATAACATGTTACATATACTTTTTGTAGTATTTATGTATTCATGCAAAACTGAATTTTTATTAAGCTCCTATTTTTGTATGTCACTGATAAGGTTTTTGAGTGTCGAACTCCAATCCCATATTTTGCATAAGAGCCGTGGTTCTCACTGTGCGATTTTGCATGGCATGCTTTAGGAACGCATTTGTTAGGTAACAGCAGAACTATGTGCAAGAAACAAATAAGACAAAATGTCAACAACTGGGGCAGACACGTGGATGTTCCTTACACTACTCTTTGAACATTCCCGCTATTTTTGACAGTTCTCATTATAAAATGTTGGGGCGCGGAGACACACACACACACACACAAAATATTCATGAAAAGTGGGAACAACCCCATGGTCCCTAGACTTCAATAAACTGCACATTCCTTAAAGTGATGCTAAAATAAAATGACTATGTGCATTGGTTTTATATATAGTCAGAGAGACGATACAGTAGACCCTGAACAATGTGGGGTTTGGGGTGCTGATCCCCATGCACTTCAAAATCACCTCTGACTTTAGATTCCCCCAAAACTTAAGTTGTCCCTCAATATTTGAGAGGGATTGGTTCCAGGAGTCTCCACGGATACCAAACTCTGTGGATGCTCAAGTCCCCTACATAAAACGGTGTAGATCAATGCATACAGTCAGCCGTCCACGTCTGCAGACTTCCAACCATGGATCGAAAACACTTCAAGTATGTATTGAGATAAATCCACACAGAAGTGGACTCACGCAGTTCAGATAAGGTTGTTAAAGGGCTAACTATATATATTCACAAGGAACACATTCATAAAGTTATTAGAAGATTATATTCACAGAGTCTACGCCTCAAAACAAGCTGCCTGTTAATTATGTAAACAGGAGCATGGATCCTTTACTGAGTTGGCTTCGACAAACTGGCCACATGGACAAATCTGCTCTCAGTGAGTGCTACTGCTTTGATTCTTCCCAAGGATTGTGGGGCGATTTAGAAGCCAAGGGCTTCCTATAGATTTCATAAACAGGTTACAGAGGATGGCTGAGGACTCTGAGTGCTGGTGGTAGAACTGCTGTTCCCAAAAATCTGCAGGAACCTGGGTAGGCCCTGTCATGTACTCAGGAGCCAGCCTCGGTCTGCCCTGAGTGATGCCACCTACTCTACCCCTCCTCTACGTCCTGTGATTACAATCTAACAGGAGTCACTCGCTGCACCTCCAGAAAAGAGAAAGCCTACCTGTGGGACTGGAGAGAGGGGTCAGGATCGCTGTGGAAACTGTGGCCACCATAGACTCTGGAGGAGAAAAGACCCGTGAGCTTTCTGTAGGGAATCATCACATCACCCGGGAGAGACCAGGGAGGGAGTAGCCATGCCTTGGGATTTCTTGGGTACTGGTCCCTGTTCATCGCAGGCGGGGGATGGAGTAGGGGTGGAGAGTGGGGGAAGTGGGTTCCAGTCCCTTCCGTTCCTAAGGAATGGGACTTACAGGGTTGCAGAGGCTTCTAAACCTCAGAATACTCACTGTTGGGGGTGGTGGTCTGGGCCTGGTGGGTATAACCTGCACAGGTAGAGGAAGATACGGTGAGGAGGGAGAGGGATGAGGGAAAGAGAGGGATGAAGAAGAAGAATGCGGAACGTGATGAGATGCAAAAAGAGAAAGAAGAAAGGCAACACCTCACCATTGACGTAGAGACGGTCCTGGTCCAGGGTGTAGGGGCCCAGCTGGGTGATGCCATAGGTCAGCTGGCTCAGCTCCCAGTACAGCCGCTCTCTGTCTAGCCTGGGACCCATGGGGTCAGGACGGTGGTTGCAGACGACATCCACTCCGGTGGCTGTCCCATCCTTCTGGGGCCTGCGGAGGGTGGAGGAAGGGATGACAATAAATGAAGTGAGTTTCCAGGGAGGGGTCCTGTGATCCCTGGGGGAAGGACAGGAAGGGGTCAGAGGAAATGAGGAGGCTGTGCTTGAGAGGTGAGCAGTCAGACTTAGAGTCTGTGAGACCACCACGTTCTGGCCAGCCTGGGACGATGAGCAGAGTCAGTGGATGAGACAACGGCTATTAAGTTGCAAGGCAGAAGCCTGCATCCTCAAGGCATGCGGAGAGGAGAGCTCATACTTGAGACATGTGTAGAGCTGGAAATTGGGATTTCAGCAAGTAGAAAAGGCACGCCTGTCTCAAGGTGCCTCTCCACACTTGTCTGTCCTCAGGACAGAATTGAAAACCGAAGGGAAATGCCCTCATCGGTCAAAGGGAGGGGGGAGGTAATTCAGAAAAATGCCCAGGCTAGGGGCCCAATCCTGCTGATGGGCTCCGCAGAATCTGGGGACAGTTGGGGAGATTACAGTCAGAAGCGGCACTGAGCCTGGAGCCAGCACCTCCCGAATTGCGCCTCTGCTGGGGACATGGACAGGGAGGGCAGGAAGGAATCATACGGAACTCCTCAGCTCCGGGAGCACCTGAGGCAGCCCTGGCCAGCTATTCCCAGGTCTCACCTCAGGAAGGTCAGTCTGCAGCCCGAGTAGAGGGGGCCCACACTGGTGTTCTTGAACAAGACTCCGAGCTGTACAGGGGGGAGAGGGAAGTGAGTAACCGGATAAGGTGTCAGGGGCAGGGCAGAAGTGAGATGGGTGGGGCGGGGCTTGCATCTATGGAGACAAAGATGAGGTGGGTGGAGGCTGCTTCCACAGGCATGGCACAGATGAGGTGGGCGGGGCCTGCATCAGTGGTTGGGGCCAGAGTGAGGTGGGCCAGGGTCTGCTTCCATGGGTGTTGCAGGGATTAGGTGGGCAAGCCTCAGTGGGCGGGGCAGGAGTGAAGTGGGCGAGGCTCTCACCAGGCCCTGCAGAACTCTCTCGGTGGAGTTGAACTTCCAGGATCCAGGGCGACCCATGGCCTCCTCATAGTGCAAGTTAGTGATGGTGAAGTTGAGCGTGAATGGCACCAGGGAAGGGACAGTGGCTGCAGTGGGGGTGGGAGAGAGATGCGTACTGAGCCTACCCCGTGCTCAGTGACCCTGAGTGTGTGGCCACGCTCAGCCACGTGTCAGCAAGCGTTGGGGAGGGGTATCCTCCCCCAAAACGGGCAGTTTCCCCCGGGAAGGGATCCCAGACATCTGCATTCACTGAGGGGCACTGAGGACATGTATGAAATATTGCACCATACACGTAAATACATCAGGCAGAAAGAAAAACTATCTGACCCTCTGGTTTGATAAAATTACAAATACACATCGTCTCTTCCTGAGTTTTTTTGCTTTTTCAGCTTAAATTATTTCTGTGAGATTCACCTATTTATTGATTTTTTTAAAAAACCTGCTTGAGGAAACACATTGCTTTTTATGTGTCGAATCCTGTTTTAAGTACTTTACTTATATGGTAACTCATTTAAGCCTTGAGGTAAACCCTTTGGAGGAAGGGAGTATTCTTATCCCCATTTCACAGATGTGAAAACTGAGCCCAAAAGGAGGTTAAATAAATTGCCTCAAGTCACACACTCTCCAGTGTGCGGCAGAGCACAGTTGTGGGGTTTCTTTCACGGTTGTTGTTTTTTTTTTTTGATGGCAGTGTCACTGGCCCTCATATCCGGGATCCAAACCGGGGCCGCTGGCTTCCCAAGCCAGCGCTTAACCACCGCACCACTCGGCCGGCCCTCTTTCATAGTTTGAATAAAATCCAAAGGCATAGACCAAAGACTGACAAGCTTTACTACTTAAGGTTTCTGGATGATACATTTCCCAGTCAGGGTGGCAGAGTTGGCGATGGTGTACTTGCCTCCTGTAATGACCACATCAGACTTACGGCTACACTACAGAACAACCATCATTGAGAATCACCAGAAGTCTGGCGGAACAAAAGTTCTACAACTAAGGAAACACAGAAGAAGCCACCTTGAGACTTAGGAAGGGTGGAGACATGGAACAGGCTGGTGCTCCCCGCCCACCTATGGCAATTAAAAATCGGGGGAATATCTCAGCTCTGGAGGTTCTCCCTGAGGAGCGAAGGGTCCCCGCCCAACACCACACTCCCCAGCCCAGGGTTTCAGTGCCGGGGAGAGAAGGCCCCGTAACTTCTGGCTGTGAAAACCAGTGGAGATTGCGGCTGAGTGAGACAAAGGTGGCCGGAGTACCGGGTGGTCCTCTTAAAAGGCCTGCACACGGACTTAGTCGCTGATGAACTAACTCTCTCTGAGTTCCAGCACTGGAACAGCAGCATGAAAGGTTCCAGGGACATACGGGAGGAACTGAACGGTCTAACTGTAGGGTGAGGGCTGGAGGGGCTGCTTTCTTCAGACAGTGTGCTGGAAGAATCCATTATTTCTTTGGTAAGCCCTCCCTACTCCTAAGTGTGCAGACTTGGGCTGGCGCCAGATCTGAGTCTCCATCAACCTGGCTAACACTGTTCCTTCAACCTGCCCTGGGGTGATTCCTTGAGACCCCACCCCACCCAACCTTCAGACCCACACAAGCTGTTTTCAGTGGCTTTCCCATACAAACAGCCTGTCTTGGCTCCGGCTGGGGGCTTGCCTAGACTCTCTCAAAGGTTCAAAGAGAGAGCCTTCAAAGCAGCAAGAGAAAGGCAGTTGCTTACCAGCAAGGGAGCCCCCATAAGACTGTCAGCTGGTTTCTCAACAGAAACTTTACAGGCCACAAGGGATTGCACCAAAACATTCAAAGTGGTGAAAAGCAAGGACCTACAACCAAGATTACGCTGCCCAGCAAAGCTATCCTTTAGAATTAGAGAGAGAAAGATCTCCCCAGATGAGAAAAGGTAGAAGAGTCATCAACACCAAACCAGTAGTACAAGAAACGTTAGAGGGACTTCTTTAAGAAGAGATGAACGGGAAAAAGATCAAACATATAAATTATAAAATGGCAATAGCCACATCTTTATCAACAATTATTCAATGTAAATGAATTAAATGCTCCAATCAAGATACAGGGTGGCTGAACGGTTAAGAAAACCAGACCCTTACTTATGCTGCCGACAAGAGACTCACTCACTTAAAATTCAAAGACAAACACTGATTGAAAGTAAAGGGATCGGGGGAAAAAATGTTTCATTAAAAATGCAAGTGGTAAAAAGAAAAGCTGGGGTGGCAATACATACACCAGACAGCATAGCCTTTAAAACAAGAGCCATAACAACAGACACAGAGGGACCTGGCCATCCCACTTCTGAGTATTTATCCGAAGAAACCCAAAACACCACCTCACAGGGGCATGTGCATCCATGTATTCACTGCAGCGTTATTTGCAGTGGCCAAGATGTGGAGGCAAGCTGGGTGTCTATCAATGGGTAACTGGATAAGGAAGAGGTGGTAACATATATACAATGGAATATTACTCAGCTATAAAAAGGAAGGAAATCTTGCCATCTGCATCAACATGGATAGACCTAGAGGGCGTTATGTTCAATGAAATAAGTCAGACAGAGAAGGACAACCACCATATGGTTTCACTTATATGTGGGCTCTAAAAAACAAAATAAACAAAGGAACGCATACATACAGAGAACATTTTGATGGCTGCCAGACGGGAGTCGGGTTGGAGAGATGGGTGAAAAAGGTGAAGGGATTAAGAAGCACAAATTGATACTTACAAAATAGTCGCGAGGCTGTCAAGTATAGCGTAGGGAATATAGACAATAATATTGCAATAACTATGTATGGTGTCAGATGGGTACTAGATTCATTGGGGTGATTACTTCATAGGTTACGTAAATGTTTGATCGCTGTGGTGTACATCTGAAACTAATATAATATTGTATGTCAACTGTAATTGACAATAAAAATTATTTTGAAAGTAAAATAAATAAAAAATTTAAAAAGTAAGGATATTGAAAGCAAGCAAACAGAGCCAAATTCTGTTCTGCTACCTTCAAAAGTCAATTCCATGATTCAAAAAACACCCTAGGGTGGTGGGGTTGGGAGTTCTTAGTGGGATCACTCTAAATCAGAAGACACTAAGGAGTCAATCTGGGAAGCGTGGTGATTCCTGGTGTGAAAAAAGCCACCTATAAACACGAGAGACATTGGGGGAAATTAGAACATGAAGTGCATACTAAATGATAATAAAAGTATGCTTCCTTTATGAAGGGTGGTAATGGTGTTATGGTCACATAAGAAAACGCCCTGATTTTTGGTGCTTCTTGGGGAATTGTTCACGGTGAAGCATCACGATCTTTGGAACTTTCGAATGGTTAAGGAAAAACATACGTCTACATCTATGTACGGTCAGTTCTATAATGCTTGTTTTAAAAACATGAGTTTTTTCAGGGTCATTGATACAGCAGGGAACAATTTGAATATAATATAAATTTCATGTTTGCTCCTGTGCACTTTGATTTGCAAGACACACAACAGAAAAAGTGCTTAAATGTACCCAGCTGAAACCGAGCTACGCAGGCCCACACAAAACGCAGGCACACAGCCCAAACATCTACCAGCTCAGTCAGGGCCCCTCACGTTAGCAGTGGGGATACCCATATCCATCCATCTTGGGTTCGGCCCTCTCTGGCTGATTACAAGCAACCCTTCTTCCAAACCTCTTCGCAGTAACTCGCAAGCTTCAATCCCTCTGATGACCACTTCCACAAGCAAATATCAGACCTCTTTCTGGATAACATGTTACATATACTTTTTGTAGTATTTATGTATTCATGCAAAACTGAATTTTTATTAAGCTCCTATTTTTGTATGTCACTGATAAGGTTTTTGAGTGTCGAACTCCAATCCCATATTTTGCATAAGAGCCGTGGTTCTCACTGTGCGATTTTGCATGGCATGCTTTAGGAACGCATTTGTTAGGTAACAGCAGAACTATGTGCAAGAAACAAATAAGACAAAATGTCAACAACTGGGGCAGACACGTGGATGTTCCTTACACTACTCTTTGAACATTCCCGCTATTTTTGACAGTTCTCATTATAAAATGTTGGGGCGCGGAGATACACACACACACACACAAAATATTCATGAAAAGTGGGAACAACCCCATGGTCCCTAGACTTCAATAAACTGCACATTCCTTAAAGTGATGCTAAAATAAAATGACTATGTGCATTGGTTTTATATATAGTCAGAGAGACGATACAGTAGACCCTGAACAATGTGGGGTTTGGGGTGCTGATCCCCATGCACTTCAAAATCACCTCTGACTTTAGATTCCCCCAAAACTTAAGTTGTCCCTCAATATTTGAGAGGGATTGGTTCCAGGAGTCTCCACGGATACCAAACTCTGTGGATGCTCAAGTCCCCTACATAAAACGGTGTAGATCAATGCATACAGTCAGCCGTCCACGTCTGCAGACTTCCAACCATGGATCGAAAACACTTCAAGTATGTATTGAGATAAATCCACACAGAAGTGGACTCACGCAGTTCAGATAAGGTTGTTAGAGGGCCAACTATATATATTCACAAGGAACACATTCATAAAGTTATTAGAAGATTATATTCACAGAGTCTACGCCTCAAAACAAGCTGCCTGTTAATTATGTAAACAGGAGCATGGATCCTTTACTGAGTTGGCTTCGACAAACTGGCCACATGGACAAATCTGCTCTCAGTGAGTGCTACTGCTTTGATTCTTCCCAAGGATTGTGGGGCGATTTAGAAGCCAAGGGCTTCCTATAGATTTCATAAACAGGTTACAGAGGATGGCTGAGGACTCTGAGTGCTGGTGGTAGAACTGCTGTTCAAAAAAATCTGCAGGAACCTGGGTAGGCCCTGTCATGTACTCAGGAGCCAGCCTCGGTCTGCCCTGAGTGATGCCACCTACTCTACCCCTCCTCTACGTCCTGTGATTACAATCTAACAGGAGTCACTCGCTGCACCTCCAGAAAAGAGAAAGCCTACCTGTGGGACTGGAGAGAGGGGTCAGGATCGCTGTGGAAACTGTGGCCACCATAGACTCTGGAGGAGAAAAGACCCGTGAGCTTTCTGTAGGGAATCATCACATCACCCGGGAGAGACCAGGGAGGGAGTAGCCATGCCTTGGGATTTCTTGGGTACTGGTCCCTGTTCATCGCAGGCGGGGGATGGAGTAGGGGTGGAGAGCGGGGGAAGTGGGTTCCAGTCCCTTCCGTTCCTAAGGAATGGGACTTACAGGGTTGCAGAGGCTTCTAAACCTCAGAATACTCACTGTTGGGGGTGGTGGTCTGGGCCTGGTGGGTATAACCTGCACAGGTAGAGGAAGATACGGTGAGGAGGGAGAGGGATGAGGGAAAGGGAGGGATGAAGAAGAAGAATGCGGAACGTGATGAGATGCAAAAAGAGAAAGAAGAAAGGCAACACCTCACCATTGACGTAGAGACGGTCCTGGTCCAGGGTGTAGGGGCCCAGCTGGGTGATGCCATAGGTCAGCTGGCTCAGCTCCCAGTACAGCCGCTCTCTGTCTAGCCTGGGACCCATGGGGTCAGGACGGTGGTTGCAGACGACATCCACTCCGGTGGCTGTCCCATCCTTCTGGGGCCTGCGGAGGGTGGAGGAAGGGATGACAATAAATGAAGTGAGTTTCCAGGGAGGGGTCCTGTGATGACTTGGGGAAGGACAGGAAGGGGTCAGAGG
This sequence comes from Aselliscus stoliczkanus, assembly GCA_033961575.1. Taxonomy (NCBI): domain Eukaryota; kingdom Metazoa; phylum Chordata; class Mammalia; order Chiroptera; family Hipposideridae; genus Aselliscus; species Aselliscus stoliczkanus. Next base: position 7,280,210 of record CM066735.1, on the reverse strand, counting down.
AAATGAGGAGGCTGTGCTTGAGAGGTGAGCAGTCAGACTTAGAGTCTGTGAGACCACCACGTTCTGGCCAGCCTGGGACGATGAGCAGAGTCAGTGGATGAGACAACGGCTATTAAGTTGCAAGGCAGAAGCCTGCATCCTCAAGGCATGCGGAGAGGAGAGCTCATACTTGAGACATGTGTAGAGCTGGAAATTGGGATTTCAGCAAGTAGAAAAGGCACGCCTGTCTCAAGGTGCCTCTCCACACTTGTCTGTCCTCAGGACAGAATTGAAAACCGAAGGGAAATGCCCTCATCGGTCAAAGGGAGGGGGGAGGTAATTCAGAAAAATGCCCAGGCTAGGGGCCCAATCCTGCTGATGGGCTCCGCAGAATCTGGGGACAGTTGGGGAGATTACAGTCAGAAGCGGCACTGAGCCTGGAGCCAGCACCTCCCGAATTGCGCCTCTGCTGGGGACATGGACAGGGAGGGCAGGAAGGAATCATACGGAACTCCTCAGCTCCGGGAGCACCTGAGGCAGCCCTGGCCAGCTATTCCCAGGTCTCACCTCAGGAAGGTCAGTCTGCAGCCCGAGTAGAGGGGGCCCACACTGGTGTTCTTGAACAAGACTCCGAGCTGTACAGGGGGGAGAGGGAAGTGAGTAACCGGATAAGGTGTCAGGGGCAGGGCAGAAGTGAGATGGGTGGGGCGGGGCTTGCATCTATGGAGACAAAGATGAGGTGGGTGGAGGCTGCTTCCACAGGCATGGCACAGATGAGGTGGGCGGGGCCTGCATCAGTGGTTGGGGCCAGAGTGAGGTGGGCCAGGGTCTGCTTCCATGGGTGTTGCAGGGATTAGGTGGGCAAGCCTCAGTGGGCGGGGCAGGAGTGAAGTGGGCGAGGCTCTCACCAGGCCCTGCAGAACTCTCTCGGTGGAGTTGAACTTCCAGGATCCAGGGCGACCCATGGCCTCCTCATAGTGCAAGTTAGTGATGGTGAAGTTGAGCGTGAATGGCACCAGGGAAGGGACAGTGGCTGCAGTGGGGGTGGGAGAGAGATGCGTACTGAGCCTACCCCGTGCTCAGTGACCCTGAGTGTGTGGCCACGCTCAGCCACGTGTCAGCAAGCGTTGGGGAGGGGTATCCTCCCCCAAACGGGCAGTTTCCCCCGGGAAGGGATCCCAGACATCTGCATTCACTGAGGGGCACTGAGGACATGTATGAAATATTGCACCATACACGTAAATACATCAGGCAGAAAGAAAAACTATCTGACCCTCTGGTTTGATAAAATTACAAATACACATCGTCTCTTCCTGAGTTTTTTTGCTTTTTCAGCTTAAATTATTTCTGTGAGATTCACCTATTTATTGATTTTTTTAAAAAACCTGCTTGAGGAAACACATTGCTTTTTATGTGTCGAATCCTGTTTTAAGTACTTTACTTATATGGTAACTCATTTAAGCCTTGAGGTAAACCCTTTGGAGGAAGGGAGTATTCTTATCCCCATTTCACAGATGTGAAAACTGAGCCCAAAAGGAGGTTAAATAAATTGCCTCAAGTCACACACTCTCCAGTGTGCGGCAGAGCACAGTTGTGGGGTTTCTTTCACAGTTGTTTTTTTTTTTTTGATGGCAGTGTCACTGGCCCTCATATCCGGGATCCAAACCGGGGCCGCTGGCTTCCCAAGCCAGCGCTTAACCACCGCACCACTCGGCCGGCCCTCTTTCATAGTTTGAATAAAATCCAAAGGCATAGACCAAAGACTGACAAGCTTTACTACTTAAGGTTTCTGGATGATACATTTCCCAGTCAGGGTGGCAGAGTTGGCGATGGTGTACTTGCCTCCTGTAATGACCACATCAGACTTACGGCTACACTACAGAACAACCATCATTGAGAATCACCAGAAGTCTGGCGGAACAAAAGTTCTACAACTAAGGAAACACAGAAGAAGCCACCTTGAGACTTAGGAAGGGTGGAGACATGGAACAGGCTGGTGCTCCCCGCCCACCTATGGCAATTAAAAATCGGGGGGAATATCTCAGCTCTGGAGGTTCTCCCTGAGGAGCGAAGGGTCCCCGCCCAACACCACACTCCCCAGCCCAGGGTTTCAGTGCCGGGGAGAGAAGGCCCCGTAACTTCTGGCTGTGAAAACCAGTGGAGATTGCGGCTGAGTGAGACAAAGGTGGCCGGAGTACCGGGTGGTCCTCTTAAAAGGCCTGCACACGGACTTAGTCGCTGATGAACTAACTCTCTCTGAGTTCCAGCACTGGAACAGCAGCATGAAAGGTTCCAGGGACATACGGGAGGAACTGAACGGTCTAACTGTAGGGTGAGGGCTGGAGGGGCTGCTTTCTTCAGACAGTGTGCTGGAAGAATCCATTATTTCTTTGGTAAGCCCTCCCTACTCCTAAGTGTGCAGACTTGGGCTGGCGCCAGATCTGAGTCTCCATCAACCTGGCTAACACTGTTCCTTCAACCTGCCCTGGGGTGATTCCTTGAGACCCCACCCCACCCAACCTTCAGACCCACACAAGCTGTTTTCAGTGGCTTTCCCATACAAACAGCCTGTCTTGGCTCCGGCTGGGGGCTTGCCTAGACTCTCTCAAAGGTTCAAAGAGAGAGCCTTCAAAGCAGCAAGAGAAAGGCAGTTGCTTACCAGCAAGGGAGCCCCCATAAGACTGTCAGCTGGTTTCTCAACAGAAACTTTACAGGCCACAAGGGATTGCACCAAAACATTCAAAGTGGTGAAAAGCAAGGACCTACAACCAAGATTACGCTGCCCAGCAAAGCTATCCTTTAGAATTAGAGAGAGAAAGATCTCCCCAGATGAGAAAAGGTAGAAGAGTCATCAACACCAAACCAGTAGTACAAGAAACGTTAGAGGGACTTCTTTAAGAAGAGATGAACGGGAAAAAGATCAAACATATAAATTATAAAATGGCAATAGCCACATCTTTATCAACAATTATTCAATGTAAATGAATTAAATGCTCCAATCAAGATACAGGGTGGCTGAACGGTTAAGAAAACCAGACCCTTACTTATGCTGCCGACAAGAGACTCACTCACTTAAAATTCAAAGACAAACACTGATTGAAAGTAAAGGGATCGGGGAAAAAATGTTTCATTAAAAATGCAAGTGGTAAAAAGAAAAGCTGGGGTGGCAATACATACACCAGACAGCATAGCCTTTAAAACAAGAGCCATAACAACAGACACAGAGGGACCTGGCCATCCCACTTCTGAGTATTTATCCGAAGAAACCCAAAACACCACCTCACAGGGGCATGTGCATCCATGTATTCACTGCAGCGTTATTTGCAGTGGCCAAGATGTGGAGGCAAGCTGGGTGTCTATCAATGGGTAACTGGATAAGGAAGAGGTGGTAACATATATACAATGGAATATTACTCAGCTATAAAAAGGAAGGAAATCTTGCCATCTGCATCAACATGGATAGACCTAGAGGGCGTTATGTTCAATGAAATAAGTCAGACAGAGAAGGACAACCACCATATGGTTTCACTTATATGTGGGCTCTAAAAAACAAAATAAACAAAGGAACGCATACATACAGAGAACATTTTGATGGCTGCCAGACGGGAGTCGGGTTGGAGAGATGGGTGAAAAAGGTGAAGGGATTAAGAAGCACAAATTGATACTTACAAAATAGTCGCGAGGCTGTCAAGTATAGCGTAGGGAATATAGACAATAATATTGCAATAACTATGTATGGTGTCAGATGGGTACTAGATTCATTGGGGTGATTACTTCATAGGTTACGTAAATGTTTGATCGCTGTGGTGTACATCTGAAACTAATATAATATTGTATGTCAACTGTAATTGACAATAAAAATTATTTTGAAAGTAAAATAAATAAAAAATTTAAAAAGTAAGGATATTGAAAGCAAGCAAACAGAGCCAAATTCTGTTCTGCTACCTTCAAAAGTCAATTCCATGATTCAAAAAACACCCTAGGGTGGTGGGGTTGGGAGTTCTTAGTGGGATCACTCTAAATCAGAAGACACTAAGGAGTCAATCTGGGAAGCGTGGTGATTCCTGGTGTGAAAAAAAGCCACCTATAAACACGAGAGACATTGGGGGGAAATTAGAACATGAAGTGCATACTAAATGATAATAAAAGTATGCTTCCTTTATGAAGGGTGGTAATGGTGTTATGGTCACATAAGAAAACGCCCTGATTTTTGGTGCTTCTTGGGGAATTGTTCACGGTGAAGCATCACGATCTTTGGAACTTTCGAATGGTTAAGGAAAAACATACGTCTACATCTATGTACGGTCAGTTCTATAATGCTTGTTTTAAAAACATGAGTTTTTTCAGGGTCATTGATACAGCAGGGAACAATTTGAATATAATATAAATTTCATGTTTGCTCCTGTGCACTTTGATTTGCAAGACACACAACAGAAAAAGTGCTTAAATGTACCCAGCTGAAACCGAGCTACGCAGGCCCACACAAAACGCAGGCACACAGCCCAAACATCTACCAGCTCAGTCAGGGCCCCTCACGTTAGCAGTGGGGATACCCATATCCATCCATCTTGGGTTCGGCCCTCTCTGGCTGATTACAAGCAACCCTTCTTCCAAACCTCTTCGCAGTAACTCGCAAGCTTCAATCCCTCTGATGACCACTTCCACAAGCAAATATCAGACCTCTTTCTGGATAACATGTTACATATACTTTTTGTAGTATTTATGTATTCATGCAAAACTGAATTTTTATTAAGCTCCTATTTTTGTATGTCACTGATAAGGTTTTTGAGTGTCGAACTCCAATCCCATATTTTGCATAAGAGCCGTGGTTCTCACTGTGCGATTTTGCATGGCATGCTTTAGGAACGCATTTGTTAGGTAACAGCAGAACTATGTGCAAGAAACAAATAAGACAAAATGTCAACAACTGGGGCAGACACGTGGATGTTCCTTACACTACTCTTTGAACATTCCCGCTATTTTTGACAGTTCTCATTATAAAATGTTGGGGCGCGGAGACACACACACACACACACAAAATATTCATGAAAAGTGGGAACAACCCCATGGTCCCTAGACTTCAATAAACTGCACATTCCTTAAAGTGATGCTAAAATAAAATGACTATGTGCATTGGTTTTATATATAGTCAGAGAGACGATACAGTAGACCCTGAACAATGTGGGGTTTGGGGTGCTGATCCCCATGCACTTCAAAATCACCTCTGACTTTAGATTCCCGAAAACTTAAGTTGTCCCTCAATATTTGAGAGGGATTGGTTCCAGGAGTCTCCACGGATACCAAACTCTGTGGATGCTCAAGTCCCCTACATAAAACGGTGTAGATCAATGCATACAGTCAGCCGTCCACGTCTGCAGACTTCCAACCATGGATCGAAAACACTTCAAGTATGTATTGAGATAAATCCACACAGAAGTGGACTCACGCAGTTCAGATAAGGTTGTTAGAGGGCCAACTATATATATTCACAAGGAACACATTCATAAAGTTATTAGAAGATTATATTCACAGAGTCTACGCCTCAAAACAAGCTGCCTGTTAATTATGTAAACAGGAGCATGGATCCTTTACTGAGTTGGCTTCGACAAACTGGCCACATGGACAAATCTGCTCTCAGTGAGTGCTACTGCTTTGATTCTTCCCAAGGATTGTGGGGCGATTTAGAAGCCAAGGGCTTCCTATAGATTTCATAAACAGGTTACAGAGGATGGCTGAGGACTCTGAGTGCTGGTGGTAGAACTGCTGTTCAAAAAAATCTGCAGGAACCTGGGTAGGCCCTGTCATGTACTCAGGAGCCAGCCTCGGTCTGCCCTGAGTGATGCCACCTACTCTACCCCTCCTCTACGTCCTGTGATTACAATCTAACAGGAGTCACTCGCTGCACCTCCAGAAAAGAGAAAGCCTACCTGTGGGACTGGAGAGAGGGGTCAGGATCGCTGTGGAAACTGTGGCCACCATAGACTCTGGAGGAGAAAAGACCCGTGAGCTTTCTGTAGGGAATCATCACATCACCCGGGAGAGACCAGGGAGGGAGTAGCCATGCCTTGGGATTTCTTGGGTACTGGTCCCTGTTCATCGGAGGCGGGGGATGGAGTAGGGGTGGAGAGTGGGGGAAGTGGGTTCCAGTCCCTTCCGTTCCTAAGGAATGGGACTTACAGGGTTGCAGAGGCTTCTAAACCTCAGAATACTCACTGTTGGGGGTGGTGGTCTGGGCCTGGTGGGTATAACCTGCACAGGTAGAGGAAGATACGGTGAGGAGGGAGAGGGATGAGGGAAAGGGAGGGATGAAGAAGAAGAATGCGGAACGTGATGAGATGCAAAAAGAGAAAGAAGAAAGGCAACACCTCACCATTGACGTAGAGACGGTCCTGGTCCAGGGTGTAGGGGCCCAGCTGGGTGATGCCATAGGTCAGCTGGCTCAGCTCCCAGTACAGCCGCTCTCTGTCTAGCCTGGGACCCATGGGGTCAGGACGGTGGTGGCAGACGACATCCACTCCGGTGGCTGTCCCATCCTTCTCGGGCCTGCGGAGGGTGGAGGAAGGGATGACAATAAATGAAGTGAGTTTCCAGGGAGGGGTCCTGTGATCCCTGGGGGAAGGACAGGAAGGGGCCAGAGGAAATGAGGAGGCTGTGCTTGAGAGGTGAGCAGTCAGACTTAGAGTCTGTGAGACCACCACGTTCTGGCCAGCCTGGGACGATGAGCAGAGTCAGTGGATGAGACAACGGCTATTAAGTTGCAAGGCAGAAGCCTGCATCCTCAAGGCATGCGGAGAGGAGAGCTCATACTTGAGACATGTGTAGAGCTGGAATTTGGGATTTCAGCAAGTAGAAAAGGCACGCCTGTCTCAAGGTGCCTCTCCACACTTGTCTGTCCTCAGGACAGAATTGAAAACCGAAGGGAAATGCCCTCATCGGTCAAAGGGAGGGGGGAGGTAATTCAGAAAAATGCCCAGGCTAGGGGCCCAATCCTGCTGATGGGCTCCGCAGAATCTGGGGACAGTTGGGGAGATTACAGTCAGAAGCGGCACTGAGCCTGGAGCCAGCACCTCCCGAATTGCGCCTCTGCTGGGGACATGGACAGGGAGGGCAGGAAGGAATCATACGGAACTCCTCAGCTCCGGGAGCACCTGAGGCAGCCCTGGCCAGCTATTCCCAGGTCTCACCTCAGGAAGGTCAGTCTGCAGCCCGAGTAGAGGGGGCCCACACTGGTGTTCTTGAACAAGACTCCGAGCTGTACAGGGGGGAGAGGGAAGTGAGTAACCGGATAAGGTGTCAGGGGCAGGGCAGAAGTGAGATGGGTGGGGCGGGGCTTGCATCTATGGAGACAAAGATGAGGTGGGTGGAGGCTGCTTCCACAGGCATGGCACAGATGAGGTGGGCGGGGCCTGCATCAGTGGTTGGGGCCAGAGTGAGGTGGGCCAGGGTCTGCTTCCATGGGTGTTGCAGGGATTAGGTGGGCAAGCCTCAGTGGGCGGGGCAGGAGTGAAGTGGGCGAGGCTCTCACCAGGCCCTGCAGAACTCTCTCGGTGGAGTTGAACTTCCAGGATCCAGGGCGACCCATGGCCTCCTCATAGTGCAAGTTAGTGATGGTGAAGTTGAGCGTGAATGGCACCAGGGAAGGGACAGTGGCTGCAGTGGGGGTGGGAGAGAGATGCGTACTGAGCCTACCCCGTGCTCAGTGACCCTGAGTGTGTGGCCACGCTCAGCCACGTGTCAGCAAGCGTTGGGGAGGGGTATCCTCCCCCAAAACGGGCAGTTTCCCCCGGGAAGGGATCCCAGACATCTGCATTCACTGAGGGGCACTGAGGACATGTATGAAATATTGCACCATACACGTAAATACATCAGGCAGAAAGAAAAACTATCTGACCCTCTGGTTTGATAAAATTACAAATACACATCGTCTCTTCCTGAGTTTTTTTGCTTTTTCAGCTTAAATTATTTCTGTGAGATTCACCTATTTATTGATTTTTTTAAAAAACCTGCTTGAGGAAACACATTGCTTTTTATGTGTCGAATCCTGTTTTAAGTACTTTACTTATATGGCAACTCATTTAAGCCTTGAGGTAAACCCTTTGGAGGAAGGGAGTATTCTTATCCCCATTTCACAGATGTGAAAACTGAGCCCAAAAGGAGGTTAAATAAATTGCCTCAAGTCACACACTCTCCAGTGTGCGGCAGAGCACAGTTGTGGGGTTTCTTTCACAGTTGTTTTTTTTTTTTTTGATGGCAGTGTCACTGGCCCTCATATCCGGGATCCAAACCGGGGCCGCTGGCTTCCCAAGCCAGCGCTTAACCACCGCACCACTCGGCCGGCCCTCTTTCATAGTTTGAATAAAATCCAAAGGCATAGACCAAAGACTGACAAGCTTTACTACTTAAGGTTTCTGGATGATACATTTCCCACTCAGGGTGGCAGAGTTGGCGATGGTGTACTTGCCTCCTGTAATGACCACATCAGACTTACGGCTACACTACAGAACAACCATCATTGAGAATCACCAGAAGTCTGGCGGAACAAAAGTTCTACAACTAAGGAAACACAGAAGAAGCCACCTTGAGACTTAGGAAGGGTGGAGACATGGAACAGGCTGGTGCTCCCCGCCCACCTATGGCAATTAAAAATCGGGGGGAATATCTCAGCTCTGGAGGTTCTCCCTGAGGAGCGAAGGGTCCCCGCCCAACACCACACTCCCCAGCCCAGGGTTTCAGTGCCGGGGAGAGAAGGCCCCGTAACTTCTGGCTGTGAAAACCAGTGGAGATTGCGGCTGAGTGAGACAAAGGTGGCCGGAGTACCGGGTGGTCCTCTTAAAAGGCCTGCACACGGACTTAGTCGCTGATGAACTAACTCTCTCTGAGTTCCAGCACTGGAACAGCAGCATGAAAGGTTCCAGGGACATACGGGAGGAACTGAACGGTCTAACTGTAGGGTGAGGGCTGGAGGGGCTGCTTTCTTCAGACAGTGTGCTGGAAGAATCCATTATTTCTTTGGTAAGCCCTCCCTACTCCTAAGTGTGCAGACTTGGGCTGGCGCCAGATCTGAGTCTCCATCAACCTGGCTAACACTGTTCCTTCAACCTGCCCTGGGGTGATTCCTTGAGACCCCACCCCACCCAACCTTCAGACCCACACAAGCTGTTTTCAGTGGCTTTCCCATACAAACAGCCTGTCTTGGCTCCGGCTGGGGCTTGCCTAGACTCTCTCAAAGGTTCAAAGAGAGAGCCTTCAAAGCAGCAAGAGAAAGGCAGTTGCTTACCAGCAAGGGAGCCCCCATAAGACTGTCAGCTGGTTTCTCAACAGAAACTTTACAGGCCACAAGGGATTGCACCAAAACATTCAAAGTGGTGAAAAGCAAGGACCTACAACCAAGATTACGCTGCCCAGCAAAGCTACCCTTTAGAATTAGAGAGAGAAAGATCTCCCCAGATGAGAAAAGGTAGAAGAGTCATCAACACCAAACCAGTAGTACAAGAAACGTTAGAGGGACTTCTTTAAGAAGAGATGAACGGGAAAAAGATCAAACATATAAATTATAAAATGGCAATAGCCACATCTTTATCAACAATTATTCAATGTAAATGAATTAAATGCTCCAATCAAGATACAGGGTGGCTGAACGGTTAAGAAAACCAGACCCTTACTTATGCTGCCGACAAGAGACTCACTCACTTAAAATTCAAAGACAAACACTGATTGAAAGTAAAGGGATCGGGGGAAAAAATGTTTCATTAAAAATGCAAGTGGTAAAAAGAAAAGCTGGGGTGGCAATACATACACCAGACAGCATAGCCTTTAAAACAAGAGCCATAACAACAGACACAGAGGGACCTGGCCATCCCACTTCTGAGTATTTATCCGAAGAAACCCAAAACACCACCTCACAGGGGCATGTGCATCCATGTATTCACTGCAGCGTTATTTGCAGTGGCCAAGATGTGGAGGCAAGCTGGGTGTCTATCAATGGGTAACTGGATAAGGAAGAGGTGGTAACATATATACAATGGAATATTACTCAGCTATAAAAAGGAAGGAAATCTTGCCATCTGCATCAACATGGATAGACCTAGAGGGCGTTATGTTCAATGAAATAAGTCAGACAGAGAAGGACAACCACCATATGGTTTCACTTATATGTGGGCTCTAAAAAACAAAATAAACAAAGGAACGCATACATACAGAGAACATTTTGATGGCTGCCAGACGGGAGTCGGGTTGGAGAGATGGGTGAAAAAGGTGAAGGGATTAAGAAGCACAAATTGATACTTACAAAATAGTCGCGAGGCTGTCAAGTATAGCGTAGGGAATATAGACAATAATATTGCAATAACTATGTATGGTGTCAGATGGGTACTAGATTCATTGGGGTGATTACTTCATAGGTTACGTAAATGTTTGATCGCTGTGGTGTACATCTGAAACTAATATAATATTGTATGTCAACTGTAATTGACAATAAAAATTATTTTGAAAGTAAAATAAATAAAAAATTTAAAAGTAAGGATATTGAAAGCAAGCAAACAGAGCCAAATTCTGTTCTGCTACCTTCAAAAGTCAATTCCATGATTCAAAAAACACCCTAGGGTGGTGGGGTTGGGAGTTCTTAGTGGGATCACTCTAAATCAGAAGACACTAAGGAGTCAATCTGGGAAGCGTGGTGATTCCTGGTGTGAAAAAAAGCCACCTATAAACACGAGAGACATTGGGGGGAAATTAGAACATGAAGTGCATACTAAATGATAATAAAAGTATGCTTCCTTTATGAAGGGTGGTAATGGTGTTATGGTCACATAAGAAAACGCCCTGATTTTTGGTGCTTCTTGGGGAATTGTTCACGGTGAAGCATCACGATCTTTGGAACTTTCGAATGGTTAAGGAAAAACATACGTCTACATCTATGTACGGTCAGTTCTATAATGCTTGTTTTAAAAACATGAGTTTTTTCAGGGTCATTGATACAGCAGGGAACAATTTGAATATAATATAAATTTCATGTTTGCTCCTGTGCACTTTGATTTGCAAGACACACAACAGAAAAAGTGCTTAAATGTACCCAGCTGAAACCGAGCTACGCAGGCCCACACAAAACGCAGGCACACAGCCCAAACATCTACCAGCTCAGTCAGGGCCCCTCACGTTAGCAGTGGGGATACCCATATCCATCCATCTTGGGTTCGGCCCTCTCTGGCTGATTACAAGCAACCCTTCTTCCAAACCTCTTCGCAGTAACTCGCAAGCTTCAATCCCTCTGATGACCACTTCCACAAGCAAATATCAGACCTCTTTCTGGATAACATGTTACATATACTTTTTGTAGTATTTATGTATTCATGCAAAACTGAATTTTTATTAAGCTCCTATTTTTGTATGTCACTGATAAGGTTTTTGAGTGTCGAACTCCAATCCCATATTTTGCATAAGAGCCGTGGTTCTCACTGTGCGATTTTGCATGGCATGCTTTAGGAACGCATTTGTTAGGTAACAGCAGAACTATGTGCAAGAAACAAATAAGACAAAATGTCAACAACTGGGGCAGACACGTGGATGTTCCTTACACTACTCTTTGAACATTCCCGCTATTTTTGACAGTTCTCATTATAAAATGTTGGGGCGCGGAGATACACACACACACACAAAATATTCATGAAAAGTGGGAACAACCCCATGGTCCCTAGACTTCAATAAACTGCACATTCCTTAAAGTGATGCTAAAATAAAATGACTATGTGCATTGGTTTTATATATAGTCAGAGAGACGATACAGTAGACCCTGAACAATGTGGGGTTTGGGGTGCTGATCCCCATGCACTTCAAAATCACCTCTGACTTTAGATTCCCCCAAAACTTAAGTTGTCCCTCAATATTTGAGAGGGATTGGTTCCAGGAGTCTCCACGGATACCAAACTCTGTGGATGCTCAAGTCCCCTACATAAAACGGTGTAGATCAATGCATACAGTCAGCCGTCCACGTCTGCAGACTTCCAACCATGGATCGAAAACACTTCAAGTATGTATTGAGATAAATCCACACAGAAGTGGACTCACGCAGTTCAGATAAGGTTGTTAGAGGGCCAACTATATATATTCACAAGGAACACATTCATAAAGTTATTAGAAGATTATATTCACAGAGTCTACGCCTCAAAACAAGCTGCCTGTTAATTATGTAAACAGGAGCATGGATCCTTTACTGAGTTGGCTTCGACAAACTGGCCACATGGACAAATCTGCTCTCAGTGAGTGCTACTGCTTTGATTCTTCCCAAGGATTGTGGGGCGATTTAGAAGCCAAGGGCTTCCTATAGATTTCATAAACACGTTACAGAGGATGGCTGAGGACTCTGAGTGCTGGTGGTAGAACTGCTGTTCAAAAAAATCTGCAGGAACCTGGGTAGGCCCTGTCATGTACTCAGGAGCCAGCCTCGGTCTGCCCTGAGTGATGCCACCTACTCTACCCCTCCTCTACGTCCTGTGATTACAATCTAACAGGAGTCACTCGCTGCACCTCCAGAAAAGAGAAAGCCTACCTGTGGGACTGGAGAGAGGGGTCAGGATCGCTGTGGAAACTGTGGCCACCATAGACTCTGGAGGAGAAAAGACCCGTGAGCTTTCTGTAGGGAATCATCACATCACCCGGGAGAGACCAGGGAGGGAGTAGCCATGCCTTGGGATTTCTTGGGTACTGGTCCCTGTTCATCGGAGGCGGGGGATGGAGTAGGGGTGGAGAGTGGGGAAGTGGGTTCCAGTCCCTTCCGTTCCTAAGGAATGGGACTTACAGGGTTGCAGAGGCTTCTAAACCTCAGAATACTCACTGTTGGGGGTGGTGGTCTGGGCCTGGTGGGTATAACCTGCACAGGTAGAGGAAGATACGGTGAGGAGGGAGAGGGATGAGGGAAAGGGAGGGATGAAGAAGAAGAATGCGGAACGTGATGAGATGCAAAAAGAGAAAGAAGAAAGGCAACACCTCACCATTGACGTAGAGACGGTCCTGGTCCAGGGTGTAGGGGCCCAGCTGGGTGATGCCATAGGTCAGCTGGCTCAGCTCCCAGTACAGCCGCTCTCTGTCTAGCCTGGGACCCATGGGGTCAGGACGGTGGTGGCAGACGACATCCACTCCGGTGGCTGTCCCATCCTTCTCGGGCCTGCGGAGGGTGGAGGAAGGGATGACAATAAATGAAGTGAGTTTCCAGGGAGGGGTCCTGTGATCCCTGGGGAAGGACAGGAAGGGGCCAGAGGAAATGAGGAGGCTGTGCTTGAGAGGTGAGCAGTCAGACTTAGAGTCTGTGAGACCACCACGTTCTGGCCAGCCTGGGACGATGAGCAGAGTCAGTGGATGAGACAACGGCTATTAAGTTGCAAGGCAGAAGCCTGCATCCTCAAGGCATGCGGAGAGGAGAGCTCATACTTGAGACATGTGTAGAGCTGGAAATTGGGATTTCAGCAAGTAGAAAAGGCACGCCTGTCTCAAGGTGCCTCTCCACACTTGTCTGTCCTCAGGACAGAATTGAAAACCGAAGGGAAATGCCCTCATCGGTCAAAGGGAGGGGGGAGGTAATTCAGAAAAATGCCCAGGCTAGGGGCCCAATCCTGCTGATGGGCTCCGCAGAATCTGGGGACAGTTGGGGAGATTACAGTCAGAAGCGGCACTGAGCCTGGAGCCAGCACCTCCCGAATTGCGCCTCTGCTGGGGACATGGACAGGGAGGGCAGGAAGGAATCATACGGAACTCCTCAGCTCCGGGAGCACCTGAGGCAGCCCTGGCCAGCTATTCCCAGGTCTCACCTCAGGAAGGTCAGTCTGCAGCCCGAGTAGAGGGGGCCCACACTGGTGTTCTTGAACAAGACTCCGAGCTGTACAGGGGGGAGAGGGAAGTGAGTAACCGGATAAGGTGTCAGGGGCAGGGCAGAAGTGAGATGGGTGGGGCGGGGCTTGCATCTATGGAGACAAAGATGAGGTGGGTGGAGGCTGCTTCCACAGGCATGGCACAGATGAGGTGGGCGGGGCCTGCATCAGTGGTTGGGGCCAGAGTGAGGTGGGCCAGGGTCTGCTTCCATGGGTGTTGCAGGGATTAGGTGGGCAAGCCTCAGTGGGCGGGGCAGGAGTGAAGTGGGCGAGGCTCTCACCAGGCCCTGCAGAACTCTCTCGGTGGAGTTGAACTTCCAGGATCCAGGGCGACCCATGGCCTCCTCATAGTGCAAGTTAGTGATGGTGAAGTTGAGCGTGAATGGCACCAGGGAAGGGACAGTGGCTGCAGTGGGGGTGGGAGAGAGATGCGTACTGAGCCTACCCCGTGCTCAGTGACCCTGAGTGTGTGGCCACGCTCAGCCACGTGTCAGCAAGCGTTGGGGAGGGGTATCCTCCCCCAAAACGGGCAGTTTCCCCCGGGAAGGGATCCCAGACATCTGCATTCACTGAGGGGCACTGAGGACATGTATGAAATATTGCACCATACACGTAAATACATCAGGCAGAAAGAAAAACTATCTGACCCTCTGGTTTGATAAAATTACAAATACACATCGTCTCTTCCTGAGTTTTTTTGCTTTTTCAGCTTAAATTATTTCTGTGAGATTCACCTATTTATTGATTTTTTTAAAAAACCTGCTTGAGGAAACACATTGCTTTTTATGTGTCGAATCCTGTTTTAAGTACTTTACTTATATGGTAACTCATTTAAGCCTTGAGGTAAACCCTTTGGAGGAAGGGAGTATTCTTATCCCCATTTCACAGATGTGAAAACTGAGCCCAAAAGGAGGTTAAATAAATTGCCTCAAGTCACACACTCTCCAGTGTGCGGCAGAGCACAGTTGTGGGGTTTCTTTCACAGTTGTTGTTTTTTTTTTTTTGATGGCAGTGTCACTGGCCCTCATATCCGGGATCCAAACCGGGGCCGCTGGCTTCCCAAGCCAGCGCTTAACCACCGCACCACTCGGCCGGCCCTCTTTCATAGTTTGAATAAAATCCAAAGGCATAGACCAAAGACTGACAAGCTTTACTACTTAAGGTTTCTGGATGATACATTTCCCACTCAGGGTGGCAGAGTTGGCGATGGTGTACTTGCCTCCTGTAATGACCACATCAGACTTACGGCTACACTACAGAACAACCATCATTGAGAATCACCAGAAGTCTGGCGGAACAAAAGTTCTACAACTAAGGAAACACAGAAGAAGCCACCTTGAGACTTAGGAAGGGTGGAGACATGGAACAGGCTGGTGCTCCCCGCCCACCTATGGCAATTAAAAATCGGGGGGAATATCTCAGCTCTGGAGGTTCTCCCTGAGGAGCGAAGGGTCCCCGCCCAACACCACACTCCCCAGCCCAGGGTTTCAGTGCCGGGGAGAGAAGGCCCCGTAACTTCTGGCTGTGAAAACCAGTGGAGATTGCGGCTGAGTGAGACAAAGGTGGCCGGAGTACCGGGTGGTCCTCTTAAAAGGCCTGCACACGGACTTAGTCGCTGATGAACTAACTCTCTCTGAGTTCCAGCACTGGAACAGCAGCATGAAAGGTTCCAGGGACATACGGGAGGAACTGAACGGTCTAACTGTAGGGTGAGGGCTGGAGGGGCTGCTTTCTTCAGACAGTGTGCTGGAAGAATCCATTATTTCTTTGGTAAGCCCTCCCTACTCCTAAGTGTGCAGACTTGGGCTGGCGCCAGATCTGAGTCTCCATCAACCTGGCTAACACTGTTCCTTCAACCTGCCCTGGGGTGATTCCTTGAGACCCCACCCCACCCAACCTTCAGACCCACACAAGCTGTTTTCAGTGGCTTTCCCATACAAACAGCCTGTCTTGGCTCCGGCTGGGGCTTGCCTAGACTCTCTCAAAGGTTCAAAGAGAGAGCCTTCAAAGCAGCAAGAGAAAGGCAGTTGCTTACCAGCAAGGGAGCCCCCATAAGACTGTCAGCTGGTTTCTCAACAGAAACTTTACAGGCCACAAGGGATTGCACCAAAACATTCAAAGTGGTGAAAAGCAAGGACCTACAACCAAGATTACGCTGCCCAGCAAAGCTACCCTTTAGAATTAGAGAGAGAAAGATCTCCCCAGATGAGAAAAGGTAGAAGAGTCATCAACACCAAACCAGTAGTACAAGAAACGTTAGAGGGACTTCTTTAAGAAGAGATGAACGGGAAAAAGATCAAACATATAAATTATAAAATGGCAATAGCCACATCTTTATCAACAATTATTCAATGTAAATGAATTAAATGCTCCAATCAAGATACAGGGTGGCTGAACGGTTAAGAAAACCAGACCCTTACTTATGCTGCCGACAAGAGACTCACTCACTTAAAATTCAAAGACAAACACTGATTGAAAGTAAAGGGATCGGGGGAAAAAATGTTTCATTAAAAATGCAAGTGGTAAAAAGAAAAGCTGGGGTGGCAATACATACACCAGACAGCATAGCCTTTAAAACAAGAGCCATAACAACAGACACAGAGGGACCTGGCCATCCCACTTCTGAGTATTTATCCGAAGAAACCCAAAACACCACCTCACAGGGGCATGTGCATCCATGTATTCACTGCAGCGTTATTTGCAGTGGCCAAGATGTGGAGGCAAGCTGGGTGTCTATCAATGGGTAACTGGATAAGGAAGAGGTGGTAACATATATACAATGGAATATTACTCAGCTATAAAAAGGAAGGAAATCTTGCCATCTGCATCAACATGGATAGACCTAGAGGGCGTTATGTTCAATGAAATAAGTCAGACAGAGAAGGACAACCACCATATGGTTTCACTTATATGTGGGCTCTAAAAAACAAAATAAACAAAGGAACGCATACATACAGAGAACATTTTGATGGCTGCCAGACGGGAGTCGGGTTGGAGAGATGGGTGAAAAAGGTGAAGGGATTAAGAAGCACAAATTGATACTTACAAAATAGTCGCGAGGCTGTCAAGTATAGCGTAGGGAATATAGACAATAATATTGCAATAACTATGTATGGTGTCAGATGGGTACTAGATTCATTGGGGTGATTACTTCATAGGTTACGTAAATGTTTGATCGCTGTGGTGTACATCTGAAACTAATATAATATTGTATGTCAACTGTAATTGACAATAAAAATTATTTTGAAAGTAAAATAAATAAAAAATTTAAAAAGTAAGGATATTGAAAGCAAGCAAACAGAGCCAAATTCTGTTCTGCTACCTTCAAAAGTCAATTCCATGATTCAAAAAACACCCTAGGGTGGTGGGGTTGGGAGTTCTTAGTGGGATCACTCTAAATCAGAAGACACTAAGGAGTCAATCTGGGAAGCGTGGTGATTCATGGTGTGCGAAAAGCCACCTATAAACACGAGAGACAGTTGGGGGAAATTAGAACATGAAGTGCATACTAAATGATAATAAAAGTATGCTTCCTTTATGAAGGGTGGTAATGGTGTTATGGTCACATAAGAAAACGCCCTGATTTTTGGTGCTTCTTGGGGAATTGTTCACGGTGAAGCATCACGATCTTTGGAACTTTCGAATGGTTAAGGAAAAACATACGTCTACATCTATGTACGGTCAGTTCTATAATGCTTGTTTTAAAAACATGAGTTTTTTCAGGGTCATTGATACAGCAGGGAACAATTTGAATATAATATAAATTTCATGTTTGCTCCTGTGCACTTTGATTTGCAAGACACACAACAGAAAAAGTGCTTAAATGTACCCAGCTGAAACCGAGCTACGCAGGCCCACACAAAACGCAGGCACACAGCCCAAACATCTACCAGCTCAGTCAGGGCCCCTCACGTTAGCAGTGGGGATACCCATATCCATCCATCTTGGGTTCGGCCCTCTCTGGCTGATTACAAGCAACCCTTCTTCCAAACCTCTTCGCAGTAACTCGCAAGCTTCAATCCCTCTGATGACCACTTCCACAAGCAAATATCAGACCTCTTTCTGGATAACATGTTACATATACTTTTTGTAGTATTTATGTATTCATGCAAAACTGAATTTTTATTAAGCTCCTATTTTTGTATGTCACTGATAAGGTTTTTGAGTGTCGAACTCCAATCCCATATTTTGCATAAGAGCCGTGGTTCTCACTGTGCGATTTTGCATGGCATGCTTTAGGAACGCATTTGTTAGGTAACAGCAGAACTATGTGCAAGAAACAAATAAGACAAAATGTCAACAACTGGGGCAGACACGTGGATGTTCCTTACACTACTCTTTGAACATTCCCGCTATTTTTGACAGTTCTCATTATAAAATGTTGGGGCGCGGAGACACACACACACACACACACACAAAATATTCATGAAAAGTGGGAACAACCCCATGGTCCCTAGACTTCAATAAACTGCACATTCCTTAAAGTGATGCTAAAATAAAATGACTATGTGCATTGGTTTTATATATAGTCAGAGAGACGATACAGTAGACCCTGAACAATGTGGGGTTTGGGGTGCTGATCCCCATGCACTTCAAAATCACCTCTGACTTTAGATTCCCCCAAAACTTAAGTTGTCCCTCAATATTTGAGAGGGATTGGTTCCAGGAGTCTCCACGGATACCAAACTCTGTGGATGCTCAAGTCCCCTACATAAAACGGTGTAGATCAATGCATACAGTCAGCCGTCCACGTCTGCAGACTTCCAACCATGGATCGAAAACACTTCAAGTATGTATTGAGATAAATCCACACAGAAGTGGACTCACGCAGTTCAGATAAGGTTGTTAGAGGGCCAACTATATATATTCACAAGGAACACATTCATAAAGTTATTAGAAGATTATATTCACAGAGTCTACGCCTCAAAACAAGCTGCCTGTTAATTATGTAAACAGGAGCATGGATCCTTTACTGAGTTGGCTTCGACAAACTGGCCACATGGACAAATCTGCTCTCAGTGAGTGCTACTGCTTTGATTCTTCCCAAGGATTGTGGGGCGATTTAGAAGCCAAGGGCTTCCTATAGATTTCATAAACACGTTACAGAGGATGGCTGAGGACTCTGAGTGCTGGTGGTAGAACTGCTGTTCAAAAAAATCTGCAGGAACCTGGGTAGGCCCTGTCATGTACTCAGGAGCCAGCCTCGGTCTGCCCTGAGTGATGCCACCTACTCTACCCCTCCTCTACGTCCTGTGATTACAATCTAACAGGAGTCACTCGCTGCACCTCCAGAAAAGAGAAAGCCTACCTGTGGGACTGGAGAGAGGGGTCAGGATCGCTGTGGAAACTGTGGCCACCATAGACTCTGGAGGAGAAAAGACCCGTGAGCTTTCTGTAGGGAATCATCACATCACCCGGGAGAGACCAGGGAGGGAGTAGCCATGCCTTGGGATTTCTTGGGTACTGGTCCCTGTTCATCGGAGGCGGGGGATGGAGTAGGGGTGGAGAGTGCGGGAAGTGGGTTCCAGTCCCTTCCGTTCCTAAGGAATGGGACTTACAGGGTTGCAGAGGCTTCTAAACCTCAGAATACTCACTGTTGGGGGTGGTGGTCTGGGCCTGGTGGGTATAACCTGCACAGGTAGAGGAAGATACGGTGAGGAGGGAGAGGGATGAGGGAAAGGGAGGGATGAAGAAGAAGAATGCGGAACGTGATGAGATGCAAAAAGAGAAAGAAGAAAGGCAACACCTCACCATTGACGTAGAGACGGTCCTGGTCCAGGGTGTAGGGGCCCAGCTGGGTGATGCCATAGGTCAGCTGGCTCAGCTCCCAGTACAGCCGCTCTCTGTCTAGCCTGGGACCCATGGGGTCAGGACGGTGGTGGCAGACGACATCCACTCCGGTGGCTGTCCCATCCTTCTCGGGCCTGCGGAGGGTGGAGGAAGGGATGACAATAAATGAAGTGAGTTTCCAGGGAGGGGTCCTGTGATCCCTGGGGGAAGGACAGGAAGGGGCCAGAGGAAATGAGGAGGCTGTGCTTGAGAGGTGAGCAGTCAGACTTAGAGTCTGTGAGACCACCACGTTCTGGCCAGCCTGGGACGATGAGCAGAGTCAGTGGATGAGACAACGGCTATTAAGTTGCAAGGCAGAAGCCTGCATCCTCAAGGCATGCGGAGAGGAGAGCTCATACTTGAGACATGTGTAGAGCTGGAAATTGGGATTTCAGCAAGTAGAAAAGGCACGCCTGTCTCAAGGTGCCTCTCCACACTTGTCTGTCCTCAGGACAGAATTGAAAACCGAAGGGAAATGCCCTCATCGGTCAAAGGGATTGGGGAGGTAATTAAGAAAAATGCCCAGGCTAGGGGCCCAATCCTGCTGATGGGCTCCGCAGAATCTGGGGACAGTTGGGGAGATTACAGTCAGAAGCGGCACTGAGCCTGGAGCCAGCACCTCCCGAATTGCGCCTCTGCTGGGGACATGGACAGGGAGGGCAGGAAGGAATCATACGGAACTCCTCAGCTCCGGGAGCACCTGAGGCAGCCCTGGCCAGCTATTCCCAGGTCTCACCTCAGGAAGGTCAGTCTGCAGCCCGAGTAGAGGGGGCCCACACTGGTGTTCTTGAACAAGACTCCGAGCTGTACAGGGGGGAGAGGGAAGTGAGTAACCGGATAAGGTGTCAGGGGCAGGGCAGAAGTGAGATGGGTGGGCGGGGCTTGCATCTATGGAGACAAAGATGAGGTGGGTGGAGGCTGCTTCCACAGGCATGGCACAGATGAGGTGGGCGGGGCCTGCATCAGTGGTTGGGGCCAGAGTGAGGTGGGCCAGGGTCTGCTTCCATGGGTGTTGCAGGGATTAGGTGGGCAAGCCTCAGTGGGCGGGGCAGGAGTGAAGTGGGCGAGGCTCTCACCAGGCCCTGCAGAACTCTCTCGGTGGAGTTGAACTTCCAGGATCCAGGGCGACCCATGGCCTCCTCATAGTGCAAGTTAGTGATGGTGAAGTTGAGCGTGAATGGCACCAGGGAAGGGACAGTGGCTGCAGTGGGGGTGGGAGAGAGATGCGTACTGAGCCTACCCCGTGCTCAGTGACCCTGAGTGTGTGGCCACGCTCAGCCACGTGTCAGCAAGCGTTGGGGAGGGGTATCCTCCCCAAAACGGGCAGTTTCCCCGGGAAGGGATCCCAGACATCTGCCTTCACTGAGGGGCACTGAGGACATGTATGAACTATTGCACCATACACGTAAATACATCAGGCAGATAGAAAAACTATCTGACCCTCTGGTTTGATCAAATTACAAATACACATCGTCTCGTCGTGAGTTTTTTGCTTTTTCAGCTTAAATTATTTCTGTGAGATTCACCTATTTATTGATTTTTTAAAAAACCTGCTTGAGGAAACACATTGCTTTTTATGTGTCGAATCCTGTTTTAAGTACTTTACTTATATGGTAACTCATTTAAGCCTTGAGGTAAACCCTTTGGAGGAAGGGAGTATTCTTATCCCCATTTCACAGATGTGAAAACTGAGCCCAAAAGGAGGTTAAATAAATTGCCTCAAGTCACACACTCTCCAGTGTGCGGCAGAGCACAGTTGTGGGGTTTCTTTCACAGTTGTTTTTTTTTTTGATGGCAGTGTCACTGGCCCTCATATCCGGGATCCAAACCGGGGCCGCTGGCTTCCCAAGCCAGCGCTTAACCACCGCACCACTCGGCCGGCCCTCTTTCATAGTTTGAATAAAATCCAAAGGCATAGACCAAAGACTGACAAGCTTTACTACTTAAGGTTTCTGGATGATACATTTCCCACTCAGGGTGGCAGAGTTGGCGATGGTGTACTTGCCTCCTGTAATGACCACATCAGACTTACGGCTACACTACAGAACAACCATCATTGAGAATCACCAGAAGTCTGGTGGAACAAAAGTTCTACAACTAAGGAAACACAGAAGAAGCCACCTTGAGACTTAGGAAGGGTGGAGACATGGAACAGGCTGGTGCTCCCCGCCCACCTATGGCAATTAAAAATCGGGGGGAATATCTCAGCTCTGGAGGTTCTCCCTGAGGAGCGAAGGGTCCCCGCCCAACACCACACTCCCCAGCCCAGGGTTTCAGTGCCGGGGAGAGAAGGCCCCGTAACTTCTGGCTGTGAAAACCAGTGGAGATTGCGGCTGAGTGAGACAAAGGTGGCCGGAGTACCGGGTGGTCCTCTTAAAAGGCCTGCACACGGACTTAGTCGCTGATGAACTAACTCTCTCTGAGTTCCAGCACTGGAACAGCAGCATGAAAGGTTCCAGGGACATACGGGAGGAACTGAACGGTCTAACTGTAGGGTGAGGGCTGGAGGGGCTGCTTTCTTCAGACAGTGTGCTGGAAGAATCCATTATTTCTTTGGTAAGCCCTCCCTACTCCTAAGTGTGCAGACTTGGGCTGGCGCCAGATCTGAGTCTCCATCAACCTGGCTAACACTGTTCCTTCAACCTGCCCTGGGGTGATTCCTTGAGACCCCACCCCACCCAACCTTCAGACCCACACAAGCTGTTTTCAGTGGCTTTCCCATACAAACAGCCTGTCTTGGCTCCGGCTGGGGGCTTGCCTAGACTCTCTCAAAGGTTCAAAGAGAGAGCCTTCAAAGCAGCAAGAGAAAGGCAGTTGCTTACCAGCAAGGGAGCCCCCATAAGACTGTCAGCTGGTTTCTCAACAGAAACTTTACAGGCCACAAGGGATTGCACCAAAACATTCAAAGTGGTGAAAAGCAAGGACCTACAACCAAGATTACGCTGCCCAGCAAAGCTACCCTTTAGAATTAGAGAGAGAAAGATCTCCCCAGATGAGAAAAGGTAGAAGAGTCATCAACACCAAACCAGTAGTACAAGAAACGTTAGAGGGACTTCTTTAAGAAGAGATGAACGGGAAAAAGATCAAACATATAAATTATAAAATGGCAATAGCCACATCTTTATCAACAATTATTCAATGTAAATGAATTAAATGCTCCAATCAAGATACAGGGTGGCTGAACGGTTAAGAAAACCAGACCCTTACTTATGCTGCCGACAAGAGACTCACTCACTTAAAATTCAAAGACAAACACTGATTGAAAGTAAAGGGATCGGGGAAAAAAATGTTTCATTAAAAATGCAAGTGGTAAAAAGAAAAGCTGGGGTGGCAATACATACACCAGACAGCATAGCCTTTAAAACAAGAGCCATAACAACAGACACAGAGGGACCTGGCCATCCCACTTCTGAGTATTTATCCGAAGAAACCCAAAACACCACCTCACAGGGGCATGTGCATCCATGTATTCACTGCAGCGTTATTTGCAGTGGCCAAGATGTGGAGGCAAGCTGGGTGTCTATCAATGGGTAACTGGATAAGGAAGAGGTGGTAACATATATACAATGGAATATTACTCAGCTATAAAAAGGAAGGAAATCTTGCCATCTGCATCAACATGGATAGACCTAGAGGGCGTTATGTTCAATGAAATAAGTCAGACAGAGAAGGACAACCACCATATGGTTTCACTTATATGTGGGCTCTAAAAAACAAAATAAACAAAGGAACGCATACATACAGAGAACATTTTGATGGCTGCCAGACGGGAGTCGGGTTGGAGAGATGGGTGAAAAAGGTGAAGGGATTAAGAAGCACAAATTGATACTTACAAAATAGTCGCGAGGCTGTCAAGTATAGCGTAGGGAATATAGACAATAATATTGCAATAACTATGTATGGTGTCAGATGGGTACTAGATTCATTGGGGTGATTACTTCATAGGTTACGTAAATGTTTGATCGCTGTGGTGTACATCTGAAACTAATATAATATTGTATGTCAACTGTAATTGACAATAAAAATTATTTTGAAAGTAAAATAAATAAAAAATTTAAAAAGTAAGGATATTGAAAGCAAGCAAACAGAGCCAAATTCTGTTCTGCTACCTTCAAAAGTCAATTCCATGATTCAAAAAACACCCTAGGGTGGTGGGGTTGGGAGTTCTTAGTGGGATCACTCTAAATCAGAAGACACTAAGGAGTCAATCTGGGAAGCGTGGTGATTCCTGGTGTGAAAAAAGCCACCTATAAACACGAGAGACATTGGGAAATTAGAACATGAAGTGCATACTAAATGATAATAAAAGTATGCTTCCTTTATGAAGGGTGGTAATGGTGTTATGGTCACATAAGAAAACGCCCTGATTTTTGGTGCTTCTTGGGGAATTGTTCACGGTGAAGCATCACGATCTTTGGAACTTTCGAATGGTTAAGGAAAAACATACGTCTACATCTATGTACGGTCAGTTCTATAATGCTTGTTTTAAAAACATGAGTTTTTTCAGGGTCATTGATACAGCAGGGAACAATTTGAATATAATATAAATTTCATGTTTGCTCCTGTGCACTTTGATTTGCAAGACACACAACAGAAAAAGTGCTTAAATGTACCCAGCTGAAACCGAGCTACGCAGGCCCACACAAAACGCAGGCACACAGCCCAAACATCTACCAGCTCAGTCAGGGCCCCTCACGTTAGCAGTGGGGATACCCATATCCATCCATCTTGGGTTCGGCCCTCTCTGGCTGATTACAAGCAACCCTTCTTCCAAACCTCTTCGCAGTAACTCGCAAGCTTCAATCCCTCTGATGACCACTTCCACAAGCAAATATCAGACCTCTTTCTGGATAACATGTTACATATACTTTTTGTAGTATTTATGTATTCATGCAAAACTGAATTTTTATTAAGCTCCTATTTTTGTATGTCACTGATAAGGTTTTTGAGTGTCGAACTCCAATCCCATATTTTGCATAAGAGCCGTGGTTCTCACTGTGCGATTTTGCATGGCATGCTTTAGGAACGCATTTGTTAGGTAACAGCAGAACTATGTGCAAGAAACAAATAAGACAAAATGTCAACAACTGGGGCAGACACGGGGATGTTCCTTACACTACTCTTTGAACATTCCCGCTATTTTTGACAGTTCTCATTATAAAATGTTGGGGCGCGGAGACACACACACACACACACACAAAATATTCATGAAAAGTGGAAACAACCCCATGGTCCCTAGACTTCAATAAACTGCACATTCCTTAAAGTGATGCTAAAATAAAATGACTATGTGCATTGGTTTTATATATAGTCAGAGAGACGATACAGTAGACCCTGAACAATGTGGGGTTTGGGGTGCTGATCCCCATGCACTTCAAAACCACCTCTGACTTTAGATTCCCCCAAAACTTAAGTTGTCCCTCAATATTTGAGAGGGATTGGTTCCAGGAGTCTCCACGGATACCAAACTCTGTGGATGCTCAAGTCCCCTACATAAAACGGTGTAGATCAATGCATACAGTCAGCCGTCCACGTCTGCAGACTTCCAACCATGGATCGAAAACACTTCAAGTATGTATTGAGATAAATCCACACAGAAGTGGACTCACGCAGTTCAGATAAGGTTGTTAAAGGGCCAACTATATATATTCACAAGGAACACATTCATAAAGTTATTAGAAGATTATATTCACAGAGTCTACGCCTCAAAACAAGCTGCCTGTTAATTATGTAAACAGGAGCATGGATCCTTTACTGAGTTGGCTTCGACAAACTGGCCACTTGGACAAATCTGCTCTCAGTGAGTGCTACTGCTTTGATTCTTCCCAAGGATTGTGGGGCGATTTAGAAGCCAAGGGCTTCCTATAGATTTCATAAACACGTTACAGAGGATGGCTGAGGACTCTGAGTGCTGGTGGTAGAACTGCTGTTCAAAAAAATCTGCAGGAACCTGGGTAGGCCCTGTCATGTACTCAGGAGCCAGCCTCGGTCTGCCCTGAGTGATGCCACCTACTCTACCCCTCCTCTACGTCCTGTGATTACAATCTAACAGGAGTCACTCGCTGCACCTCCAGAAAAGAGAAAGCCTACCTGTGGGACTGGAGAGAGGGGTCAGGATCGCTGTGGAAACTGTGGCCACCATAGACTCTGGAGGAGAAAAGACCCGTGAGCTTTCTGTAGGGAATCATCACATCACCCGGGAGAGACCAGGGAGGGAGTAGCCATGCCTTGGGATTTCTTGGGTACTGGTCCCTGTTCATCGCAGGCGGGGGATGGAGTAGGGGTGGAGAGTGGGGGAAGTGGGTTCCAGTCCCTTCCGTTCCTAAGGAATGGGACTTACAGGGTTGCAGAGGCTTCTAAACCTCAGAATACTCACTGTTGGGGGTGGTGGTCTGGGCCTGGTGGGTATAACCTGCACAGGTAGAGGAAGATACGGTGAGGAGGGAGAGGGATGAGGGAAAGGGAGGGATGAAGAAGAAGAATGCGGAACGTGATGAGATGCAAAAAGAGAAAGAAGAAAGGCAACACCTCACCATTGACGTAGAGACGGTCCTGGTCCAGGGTGTAGGGGCCCAGCTGGGTGATGCCATAGGTCAGCTGGCTCAGCTCCCAGTACAGCCGCTCTCTGTCTAGCCTGGGACCCATGGGGTCAGGACGGTGGTGGCAGACGACATCCACTCCGGTGGCTGTCCCATCCTTCTCGGGCCTGCGGAGGGTGCAGGAAGGGATGACAATAAATGAAGTGAGTTTCCAGGGAGGGGTCCTGTGATCCCTGGGGGAAGGACAGGAAGGGGCCAGAGGAAATGAGGAGGCTGTGCTTGAGAGGTGAGCAGTCAGACTTAGAGTCTGTGAGACCACCACGTTCTGGCCAGCCTGGGACGATGAGCAGAGTCAGTGGATGAGACAACGGCTATTAAGTTGCAAGGCAGAAGCCTGCATCCTCAAGGCATGCGGAGAGGAGAGCTCATACTTGAGACATGTGTAGAGCTGGAATTTGGGATTTCAGCAAGTAGAAAAGGCACGCCTGTCTCAAGGTGCCTCTCCACACTTGTCTGTCCTCAGGACAGAATTGAAAACTGAAGGGAAATGCCCTCATCGGTCAAAGGGAGGGGGGAGGTAATTCAGAAAAATGCCCAGGCTAGGGGCCCAATCCTGCTGATGGGCTCCGCAGAATCTGGGGACAGTTGGGGAGATTACAGTCAGAAGCGGCACTGAGCCTGGAGCCAGCACCTCCCGAATTGCGCCTCTGCTGGGGACATGGACAGGGAGGGCAGGAAGGAATCATACGGAACTCCTCAGCTCCGGGAGCACCTGAGGCAGCCCTGGCCAGCTATTCCCAGGTCTCACCTCAGGAAGGTCAGTCTGCAGCCCGAGTAGAGGGGGCCCACACTGGTGTTCTTGAACAAGACTCCGAGCTGTACAGGGGGGAGAGGGAAGTGAGTAACCGGATAAGGTGTCAGGGGCAGGGCAGAAGTGAGATGGGTGGGGCGGGGTTTGCATCTATGGAGACAAAGATGAGGTGGGTGGAGGCTGCTTCCACAGGCATGGCACAGATGAGGTGGGCGGGGCCTGCATCAGTGGTTGGGGCCAGAGTGAGGTGGGCCAGGGTCTGCTTCCATGGGTGTTGCAGGGATTAGGTGGGCAAGCCTCAGTGGGCGGGGCAGGGGTGAAGTGGGCGAGGCTCTCACCAGGCCCTGCAGAACTCTCTTGGTGGAGTTGAACTTCCAGGATCCAGCGCAACCCATGGCTTCGTCATAGTGCAAGTTATTGATGGTGAAGTTGAGCGTGAACGGCACCAGGGAAGGGACAGTGGCTGCAGTGGGGGTGGGAGAGAGATGCGTACTGAGCCTACCCCGTGCTCAGTGACCCTGAGTGTGTGGCCACGCTCAGCCACGTGTCTGCAAGCGTTGGGGAGGGGTATCCTCCCCCAAAACGGGCAGTTTCCCCCGGGAAGTGATCCCAGACATCAGCATTCACTGAGGGGCACTGAGGACATGTATGAAATATTGCACCATACAGGTAAATACATCAGGCAGAAAGAGAAACTATCTGACCCTCTGGTTTGATAAAATTACAAATACACATCCTCTCTTCCTGAGTTTTTTGCTTTTTCAGCTTAAATTATTTCTGTGAGATTCACCTATTTATTGATTTTTTA
This sequence comes from Aselliscus stoliczkanus, assembly GCA_033961575.1. Taxonomy (NCBI): domain Eukaryota; kingdom Metazoa; phylum Chordata; class Mammalia; order Chiroptera; family Hipposideridae; genus Aselliscus; species Aselliscus stoliczkanus. Next base: position 7,252,385 of record CM066735.1, on the reverse strand, counting down.
AAAAATCTGCTTGAGGAAACACGGTCCTTTTTATGTTTCGAACCCTGTTTTAAGTACTTTACTTATATTTTAACTCATTTAAGCCTTGTGGTAAGCTCTTTGGAGGAAGGGAGTATTCTTATCCCCATTTCACAGATGTGAAAACTGAGCCCAAAAGGAGGTTAAATAAATTGCCTGAAGTCACACTCTCTCCAGTGCCTGTTATATTAAGTGAAGTGTGTCAGACAGTAAAGTACGCACACCAAGATTTCACTTATGTGTGGACTTTAAATAACAAAATAAACAAACAAAACAAAACAAAGTCGTATATACACAGAACACTGTACTAGTTGCCAGATTAGAGGGCTTTGGCGAGATGGGTGATAAAAATTAGGGTAAAAGTAGAAATTGAGGTTTAACCGAGTGGCGTAGTTGGTTATGTGTTAGCTTAAGAGCATGAGCTCTGAGTAACCGTATGCCGATTCGATTCCCACATCAGCCAGTTTCACTGCCCCTGAATTGAGTTGCTACTGAGCTGCCAATAAGTGGCAGGTTGAATCAGCTGGTGAGAGCACACGTCACAAACAACAAGACTGCCTGTTCGATGGTGGGCTATGCCTGCCCATAACTAAGACTGAACTCGGCACCTTGTGTTGAGCTGTAGCCTGGATGGCTCAGTGGATTGGGTGTGCACTCTTAACAACAAAGCTGCTGGTTTGACTCTTGCATGGGATGGTGGCTATGTCCACCCACAACTAAGACTGAACTCCGCACCTTGAGCTGAGCTGCCTGCCAGATGGCTCAGTGGATAGAGTGGTGCACCCTTAACAAGAAGTCTGCTGGTTCAACTCCCACATGGGATGGTGGCTACACCCATCCACAACTACGACTGAACACAGTATCTTGTTCAAGCTACAAGCTGCCGAGAGGCAGCCAGATGATGACTGGCGTCCTCGCAACTAAGATTGAGAGCAACAACTTGGCTGGTCATCATCCCTGATTCCCCAACACTGTTCTCCTCCTCCAATTCCCCAATTAAAAAAAAAGAAGTACAATTTGATACTTACAAAGTATTCATGAGGATGTAAAGTGCAGTATAGGGAATATTGTGAATAATATTGTAATAGCTATGTATAGTGTGAAATGGTACTAGATTTATCAGGGTGATCACTTTGTAAGTTACATAATGTCTAATCACTATGTTCTACACCTGAAACTAATATAATATTGTATGTCCACTGTAATTGGAAAATTAGAAAATTATTTTAAAAAGTTTCTAAATGATTAACACATCATTAAGAAAGCCTGAAGACAATATAATATTTTCAATTTAATGTGATTACTATCCATAATATACATAGAACTTCTAAAATTCAATGATAAAAAGGCTAACAAAATATTAGAGAGAGAAACTGATAGGTCATAAACTGAAAATGATAAACAAATTCTAATAAATACAGTCAACAATGGTATTGAAATTAATGCAAAAATAAGCTAATACTATTGAGCATTTGATGAGAAAAATCTACAGGTTTAGATAATATTCAATATTGGTTAGACCAGGGTTAGTTGGATAATCCCATTAAGTACTAGGGTAAGTCAATATAGACACTTTATTCAGCAATTTGTTATAGCGGCACAGCACAGTTTAAACCCAGGCTTGTGGTCTCAGAGTCTGTTCTCCTAACTCCTCTTTCTAGGACCACAGGAAGATCTCAAGTACAGTGACTGCTCATTCTGGCCTGGGTGGTCAGTGGGGCAATGCCCTCAAGGAGGCCTTAGCTGATGAGTACTATTGACTCAACTAATACAGAGATAGTGACGGCTCACCTAGGATCCTCATCAGGGACAGTGGGTGTCCCTGAAATCTACCATAGGCCAGTGGGATCCCAGGAATGGAAAGCTGACCCTCAGCTTAACCAGAGTCCACCCAAATCTCTTACCAGACCTGTATGATGGTATTTTCTATGTATGCACAGAGCTCATGCAGCTCCCTTGTTCCCTGGAAATGGAAACTATAGAGCCAGAGGAAGAAGACCCCTGCATACACGTATGGGAAAACTGAGGCTCAGAGAAAATAGATTTTACCCAATTCCCATGAAGAAATGGCACAGCTATGATGTCTTTACAATCGCCAAAAGATGGAAGCAAACCAAGTGTCCGTAGACAGATGAGTGGATAAACACAATGTGTTATATTCAAGCAATGAAATATTATTTAGCCCTAATAAGGAAGAAAATTCTGACACATGCTAAAGTATGGATGAACCTTGAGACACTAAAGGACAAATACTGTATGATTCCACATATAGTATTATATGAAGTCCCTAGAGGAGTCAGATTCATACAGACAGAAAGTAGAATGAGGGTTGCCAGGGGCTGAGGGGGAAAGGAAATGGAAATTCTTTTTAATAGGTATAGAGTTTCAGTTTTACAAGATTGAAAGTTTCAGGAAATTGGTTGCACAACAATGAGAATATACTTAACACTACTGAGGTGTACATTTAAAAACGGTAAATATCATGTAATATATATTTTCCCACAATTAAAAACTTTAAACCAGGGCCGGCCAAGTGGCGCATTGGTTAAGAGCTGGTTTTGGGATGCCAGTGGCCCCAGTTCGGATCCCACTTATGAGGGCCAGTGACACTTCCCTCTACAGCTAACAACAGCTCCACCTGGAGCTGGGCTGTGTGAGCCTGGCGATGGTGTATGCTGCAGCCCCTGCTGCAGTGGCCTGCCATAGTCTACAGTGAGTGGCCGGCAGCCAGCATGAGCTGCCAATAGCCATGGTGAGCGACCATCCAGAGGCTGGCGACCAATCTGCCTCATCCGAGAAGAACGCAATAATAATACCAACATGGGCCAGTGAAGCAACGTCCTCCACAACTAGACTGAAGAACAAAAGGACAGCAACTTGTCTGTTCCCCTTCACCAATTCCCCAATGCTGTTCCCCTCCCTCAATTCCCCAATAAAATCTTTAAAAAACCCAAAACTTTAAACCAATAATATACATAAAAATGAAAACAGTTTTACTCTCTTTTTACTATTTTCTATAATAGATTTATGGAATCCAGGTTCCAGTAAGGGAGCTGTATATGAGGGAATGAGGGCATAGGTAGATAAAGTTATGGTCGAAACTAAACCCAAAGTATACACAAGCATAACTCACGATGTCTAGGATACTTACCAAAATTAGTTGATCTTCAAAGAACCAGGAAAAAAATTTACCCAACCCTCAAGGAAAAGACAATTAACAGATGCAAACTCCAAGATGACCCAGATGTTGGAATTAGCAAGCACACTTTAAAGCAGCTATTATAACTGTGTTTCATGAGGTAAAGGTAAACACACTTGAAATAAATGTAAAGTTAGAAGTTCTCAGCTGGAAAGGGAAACTATAAAAAATAACAAATAAAATTTGTAGAACTGAAATATACAGTATCTGAGATAAAAATTCACTTGATGGGCAGTATGGTGATGATAGAGAAAAAGTTTAGTGATTTTAAAGATATAGTAATAGAAATGATCTAATATGAAGAACAAAGAGAAAAAAGATTGGCAAGAAAATGAACAGGACACTTTTTTGCAACGTGTTTGCCACCAGAACACAGGTGTAGTGAAAACCACCGCTAAACCTAACCCAAAATTGGAAAGGAAAAGACACACATCAACATCGTTGTCATTGGACACGTAGATTCTGGCAAGTCTACCACTACTGGTTATCTGATCTACAAATGTGGTGGGATCGACAAAAGAACCATCGAAAAATTTGAGAAGGAGACTGCTGAGATGGGAAAGCGCTCCTTCAAGTATGCCTGGGTCTTGGATAAACTGAAAGCTGAACGTGAGCGTGGGATCACCATTGATACCTCCCTGTGGAAATTCGAGAACAGCAAGTGTTACGTCACCATCATTGATGCCCCAGGACACAGAGACTTTATCAAAAACATGATTACAGGCACATCTCAGGCTGACTGTGCTGTCCTGATTGTTGCTGCTCGTGTTAGTGAATTTGAAGCAGGTATCTCCAAGAATGGGCAGACCCGTGAGTATGTCCTTCTGGCTTACACACTGGGTGTGAAACAACTAATTGTGGGTGTTAACAAAATAGATTCCACTGAGCCGCCTTACAGCCAGAAGAGATATGAGGAAATTGTTAAGGAAGTCAGCACCTACATTAAGAAAATTGGCTACAACCCTGACACAGTAACATTTGTGCCAATTTCTGGTTGGAATGGTGACAACATGCTAGAGCCAAGTGCTAACATGCCTTGGTTCAAGGGATGGAAAGTCACCCGTAAAGATGGCAATGGCAGTGCCAGTGGAACCACACTGCTTGAAGCTCTGGATTGCATCCTGCCACCAACTCGTCCAACTGACAAACCTTTGCACCTGCCCCTCCAGGATGTCTACAAAATTGGTGATATTGGTACTGTCCCTGTGGACTGTGTGGAGACTGGTGTTCTCAAACCCGGCATGGTGGTCACCTTTGCTCCAGTCAATGTTACAACTGAAGTCAAGTCTGTTGAAATGCACCATGAAGCTTTGAGTGAAGCTCTTCCTGGGGACAATGTGGACTTCAATGTTAAGAATGTGTCTGTCAAAGATGTTCGTCGTGGCAATGTAGCTGGTGACAGCAAAAGTGACCCACCAGTGGAGGCAGCTGGCTTCACTGCTCAGGTGATTATCCTGAACCATCCAGAATAAATCAGTGCTGGATATGCACCTGTGCTTGATTGTCACACAGCTCACATTGCTTGCAAATTTGCAGAGCTGATTGATTGAAGGAGAAGATTGATCGTCATTCAGGCAAAAAGATGAAAGATGGCCCCAAATTTTTGAAATCTGGTGATGCTGCCATCATTGATACGGTTCCTGGCAAACCCACGTGTGTTGAGAGCTTCTCTGACTACCCTCCTCTGGGTCATTTTGCTGTTCGTGACATGAGACAGACAGTCGCTGTGGGTGTCATCAAAGCAGTGGACAAGAAGGCAGCTGTAGCTGGCAAGGTCACCAAGTCTGCCCAGAAAGCTCAGAAGGCTACATGAATATTATCCCCAATACCTGCCACCCCAGTCTTAATCAGTGGTGGAAGAATGCTCTCAGAATTGTTTGTCTCAATTGGCCATTTAAGTGTAATAGTAAAAGACTGGTTAATGATTACAATGCATCGTAAAACCTTCAGAAGGAAAGGAGGATGTTTGGTGGACCATTTGTTTTTTGTGTGTGGCAGTTTTTAAGTTATTAGTTTCTAAAATCAGTACTTTTTAATGGAAACAACTTGACCAAAAATCTGTCACAGAAATTTTGAGACCAATTAAAACAAAGTTTAATGAGAAAAAAAAAGAAAATGAACAGAACATCAGGGACTTGTGAGATACTATCATTTCATTGGAGAACCAGAAGGAGAGAAAGAGATTAGTGCAGAAAAAAAGTTGAAGAAATAATGGCTGAAACTTCCCTAAATTTCTTGAAATTTTCAGATTAGGTAGCTTAGAAAATCCCAAACAGTATAAACTCAAAAAAAATGCCCTGATACATCATGATCAAACTTCTGAAAAACAAAGATTAAGAACAAATCTTTAATGCATCAAGAGAAAAAAAATGACATCATCAATCACGGAATGACTTGGTCTGTAGCACATGTCACATATTTAAAAGCCTTCAAGAGCTAGGCATGTTATGTAAATGATTGAGTTGATCACTGTGGAGCAGTGAGGAAATGGAGAATGTGCATCCTGTTTAAAGCATACAAAACATTTGCAGTGTGATGACTTGCAAAATATTGAAGGCCTTAAGGCAGAATTCAAATTACAGAATACTAGTTTGTATCCCATAACTTCAGATTCACACAAGTTAAGGGCAGGGATGCCTAGCCTAGGTCTTGACATAAGGATGAATAAGACCTATACACTCATTTTGTTTTAGCTATATTTTTCAATTACAGCTGACATATATTATATTAGTTTTAGGTGTACCACATAGTGATTATACATTTATATAACTTACAAAGCGATCACCTTGATAAATCTAGTACCCATCTGACACCATATATAGTTATTACAATATTATTGACTATATTCCTTATGTTATATTTTACATCCCCATGACTACTTTGTAAGGACCAATTTGTACTTCTTACTCCTCTCACCTTTTTCACCCTGTCCCTTACCCACCTTCAGTCTGGCAACAATCAAAATGTTCTCTGCATCTATGCATTTGTTTCTGTTTTGTTTGTTCACTTATTTTGTTCTTTAGATTCCATATATTAGTGAATCATATGGCATTTGTTTTCTCTGTATGGCTTACTCCACTCAGCACAACACCCTGTAGGTCCACCCATGTTGTTGCAGATGACAAAATTTCATTCTTTTTTATGGCTGAGTAATATTCCACTGTGTGTATGTACCATCTCTTCTTTATGCATTCATCCATTTATGGACACCAAAGTTGCCTCCATATTTTGGCTATTGTGAATAATGCTGCAGTGAACATATGGATGCACATGTCCCTTCAAAGTAGGCTTATTCTTTGGATAAATACCCCGAAGTGGAATCACTGGGTCCTTCTTTGTTTCTTGTTATAGCCTTTTAAAAAAGTCTTTTTAAGGTCTATTTTGTCTGGTATAAGTATTGCTAACCCAGCTTTGATTGCTTGTTTCCATTATCATGAAATATCTTTTTCTAGCCCTTTGAGTCTGTATGTGTCTTTCAATCTGAAGTGAGTCTCTTGTAGGTGGCATATGTAAGGGTCTTGTTTTCTTATCCATTCAGCCACCCTTTGTCTTGTGATTGGAGCATTTGATCCATTTACATTTAAAGTCATTGTTGATAGATATGTAGTTATTGCCATCTTATTATTCATAATTGTTTTTCATCTTTTTCTTAAAGAAGCCCCTTTAATATTTTTTAAGTATTGGTTTGGTGTTGATGAATTCCTTTAGCTTTTCCTTGTCTGGGAAGCTCTTTATCTGTCCCTTAATTCCAAAAGGTAGAGTACCCGTGGTTGTAGATCCTTACTTTTCATCACATTGAGTATTTTATTAGAATGCCCTCTGGCCTGCAAAGTTCCTGCTGAGAAACCAACTGAGAGTCTTATGGGAGCTCCCTTGTAGTCAACTAACTGCTTTTCTCTTGTTGCTTTTAAGATTCTCTCTTTGTCTTTAACCTTTGCCATTTTAATTATGATGTGTTTTGGTGTGGGCCATTTGGGGTTCATCTTGTTTGAGACTCTCTGCACTTCCTGGGCTGGTACATGTTTCCTTCACCATGTTAGGGAAGTTTTCTGGAATTTTTTTTTTTTCAAATAGGTTTTCAATTCCTTGCTCTCTCCCTTCTCCCTCTGGTATGATTTATGATGTGAATGTTGGTATGCTAGATGTTATCTCAGAGACCCCTTAAACTATCCTCATTTTGGGGGGGATTCTTTTTTCTTTTTGCTATTATGATTGGGTGTTTTCTCCTACCTTATCTTCCAAATCATATATTCAGTCCTCTGCTTCATTTAATATACTGTTGATTCCCTCTAATGTATTCTTTATTTCAGTTATTGTATTTTTCATTTATGAATAGTTCTTTTTGATATTTTATATCTTCACTTTCATGTTCTTTTATCTCTTTGTTGAAGCTCTTACTGCTATCACTGAGGATCCTTACAACCAGCATCTTGAACTCTGCACCTGTGGAATACATATCTCCTTTTGTTCAGTCCTTTTTCTGTAACTTAGTTCTATTGTTTCATTTGGACATGTTTCATTGTCTCCCCACTTGGCTGCCTCCCTGTGTTTGTTTCTATATATTAGGTAGAGCTGCTATGTCTCCTGGTCTTAGAGTGACCTTATGTAGTAGGTGTTCTGTAGAGCCCAGTGGTGCAGTCTCTCTGGTCACCTGAGCCAGGTGTTCCAGGAGTGTCCCTTGTATGGGTTGTGTGTGCCCTCCTCTTGTAGTTGAGCCTTGGTTGCTGTTTGTATGCCACTGGGAGAGATCAGTCCTTGGGCTGATTGATTGTGAGGACTGGTTGTTACTTACAATGGAGAAGCTGTTATGCACCAGCTGACCCTATGAAGCAGGTTTTACTTTAGCAGAGCTCTGGTTCCTACCCAGTCTGTTCTTTGGTGTGCCATCCAGAGGTGCCTAGTTGGTGCTCTTACTCAGTCTGAAGCAAGCCACTGGGCATGCTAGCCCCCAAGGCCTCTTGAGAGGGGCCCTACCTCAGGCCAAGTTTAGCCACAGTCACCAGGCATTAGAGACACAACAATCTGCAGATGGCTGCCACCCGCACTGGGCCTGGAGGTGCCTGGGAAAGGCCAAGACTTGATCTGAGGCTGGCTGCCTCCAATGCCATGTTTTGTGCTGCTTAGCAAGAGGTATGGGACATGCTGAGGCCAGATGCTGCTTGTTTGGGGTGTGTGAACATTTCAGAGGTTTTGGGAAAGTCCGTATCATGAGCCAAGATACACTGTTTGTATGAAAAAGCCACTGAAAGTGGCTTGGGTGTGCTCAAAAGTTGGGTTGGAGGAGGCCTCAGGGGATCACCAGAATGGAGCAAATGGCATTAGCCAGGTTGTTGGAGACTCAGATATGGTGCCTGCTTGGGTCCCCACATTGGGAAGGGGGAAGGCTCAACAAAGAAACAATGGCTTCTGCCAGAACCTCTGCCCAGGAGAAAGCTGTGCCTCCAGACCCTGCCCTGAGGTGAGAGGATTAAATTCCTCTCCATATGTCCCTAGCACCTTTTGAACTGCTGCCCCAGTGCTGGAGCTCAGAATAAGCAAGTACATCAGTGAGTAAGTCAATGTATGAGGCCTCTAAGAGGAACACCTGGGACTCCAGCAATCCTCCATCTCATTCAGACACAATGTCTGCTGGTCACCATCAGAAGTTGTGGAGACTTCTCTTCCTGAAACTGAGACCTGGCTAGGGAAGTTGATGTGGGTCTGGGACCCTAGGCTCTTCAGGAGGTAACTACTCAGCTGAGATATCTCTCCCGATTTTCAACTGCCACACGCAGGTAGGGGAACAGCCCATCCTGCAACTTCACCCCTTCTACCAGTCTTGAAGTGGCTTCCTCTGTATATCCCTAGTTGCAGGAGTTCTGTTCAGCTAGACCTCAGGCTAGTTTTTCTGTAGCCCAGCTGTAATTTCAGCATGTTTAAGAGAGGATGCAAGAACAACACTTGCCCACTCTACCATCTTGACTGGAAGTCTGTAGACTCAATTTTGTAAAATAAATCTTAAAGGATGAGATGAGACAGGTTTCATGGCATAAATCAAGCCCCTATATCAGGTTTCTAGAAACTCAGGCACCCCCATACTCACCTCTGGGCAAGATGAGGAGATAAGGTAAGAATAAAATTCATGACTAAGTTTCTGAATGATTTTCTGGATGTTCAAAGAGAATCCACAAATGTGGATGTATACAGAGATTGTTAATTTATCCGTTAATTCAATCCGTAAATATGAAGTGCGTGTCAACTCAATGCTCAGCTCCAAGGTGACAAATACATAAAGACTAAATAAATCAAATGGTTGTAAATTCCATGAAGGAAAGACTCATGGTGATATAACAGAGAAATGAGGTATGTATTTAGGAGAAGTGCCTCTTCATATAGGGTGGTCTGGGAAGGTCTTTCAGAGAAGGTGATGCTTGAGCTGAGATTTGAAAGGCAATAAGGTGCCAGGAGTAATTGATTTTCAGGAATGGCTAGTATAAGGACCCTCAAAGAACAGACAAATGTCTGATATGGCCAAAGTTTACAAAGTGACAGAGAAAGCGAGGGGATGGGCTGAGGCTGGATGGTTAACAGGGACCAGATCATGCAGAAGAAAAGTTTTATAAGTCCCAGAGAGCAGTTTCCTACCTGTAGAGCTGAGGATGGGGGACAGAGATGTGGAAGATTCTGGAGAGAAGGTAGAATTCACTGGTGCTGAGAAAAAAGAAATGGGAAAAATGATTGAGTTCCATCCTGAAGGAACGTGGGGCAGAAGCTGTTCATTGGAATTTGGGCTTCTTTCTAGACTCAGGGCAAGACTTGGGTAAGTTAGGGATTGCTGTGAGGCTCAGGCTGAACACTTTGGAGAGGATATTGGTAGCTTATCTTTTGTAGAATGCACTCTAGGGAATAAAGGTCCACTGGGCATTGAAGTTTCAGTTTTGAATACTCACTGCTGATGGCTGAGGTCCAGTACTGATAGTTATAACCTGCAGATAGAGAGAAAAGAGTAAAAAAGTGCTGTTAGGATGGGTAAGACTTAAGGAAGCATACATGATAGACCTAGAAATGAAATTCATTAACAAACTTTCTGAGATTCATAAATGAACAAAAATGGCTTCGTTTTATTTGGCGCCCTATGTGCCTTGTCCTTTGAAAATAGTGATGAATATCATCACCATTATTATTGCTGAAATCAAAATACTGTAATGTCTGCCCCTATTTTTTGGGAATGTACTATGTACCAGAAATAATGCTGAACACATTACAAGGGTAATGGGGCAAATGTATGAACGTGTTTATTCCAAGACTTACAGCTATTATTGTATTTTTATGTGGAGGTAAAAGGGGAGTAAGATGGAGGAAAGGTAATGTACATGTGGTTAGGAACATTACAGAAAATTTGCAGATGGGATGATATTTAAAAAGACAAATACCATATGATCTCACTTATATGTGGAATCTGAAAAACTGAATGAACGAGCAAAGTAAACAGAAACAGTCTCTTAGATATACAGGAAAAACAGGGTTGCTAGTTGGGAGGAGGGTGGGGATGAGGGAGAAGGGGAAGGGATTAGACAGCATAAATAGGCAACTACAATATTGCCACAGGGATATGAAAGACAGTTAGGGGAATATAATTAATAATGTTGTAAATATTTTGTGGCGGGGGTCATATGGTCACATGTCTTGTTAGGGAGACCATTTCATGGATGGAGTAGAGGCTTGATCACTGCACTGTACACCTGAAGCTGATGTTGTATAATATTGTATACCAACTGTAATTGAATATGTAGATAGTCACGGGATGTGGATTATACTGTGGAAGGGAGTCAGAGGAAGTGTAATAGATATATATGATATGGGGGAGAGGAGTGGGGTGGCGAATTGGGGAAAGGGGTTGTCACTTTGAGGGGTAAAAAGTATAACTATTGCACTGTGTTGTACACCTGAAACTAATTAAAAATAAAAAAAAATAAAAACAATAAAAAAAAATAAAAAAAGAGAAGAGACTTGGGAGTCAGGTGGATGGTATAAAACTTGAAGCCTAAAAGAAATTGGGGAAAAGAGAATTTTTCATGACTGTTTCTCTGGGTTATAGTTGCATCCTCTTTGATGCTCTGGGAGAGAGGTGAGTAAAGACTGGACCCAGAAGATCCCTGGGATTTCCTTGGGTTATTGCTGAATGATCTCATTTGATTTTCAGGACAACATTGCCTGGTATGCATGTTTGTTCTGTTCTATAAAGGGAACATTGGCTCCTATAGAGGTTGCGTGGCTTGTTCATCATCACACAAAACAGACACCTGTCACTCAACAACTCCCATATTAATTATTGCTTTAAGTTACTCCCAATCCAGGAGTTATATCTTCCATGGACATAGAGAAGGATATGTTATTGTTAACACAAATATATATTTCAAACCATATATAAAGGGAATTTCCAAGCTGATACAGAGGGTCAATAACTCATCAAGGACTAGGCTATATTGTTAGGCTAGAGGTCATTAATGCCCCTTCCTGTGCTGAGATTTGAGACTTTCTCTATATGGATGGTCTGCGGTTTGTCTTGTGGTTAGAACTTGGACTTTAGGATCAACCTTCGGTTTGAGTCTTGACTGTACCAATACATATGGCTGGATTATCTTGGGTAGATGATTTCCTATATGAATGCATGATGGCTCTCTAAAAATGAGTATTATAACTCACAGGACATAGGGTCCGGTTAATAGGAGATAGTACATATAAAGACCTTATCACAATTCCTGGCACATAGGAATATTTTGATAAGAATTAGACACGATTACAATTATTATTCTCAGTGTGAGCATTGCTGGTAGGGGCACGGTTGCCAGCAGTGTAGTGTAAAGAATGCTTTCATGGTATGTTAGTAACTAACTGTGGTGTTCTTTCATGAACAGTTCCATGAGTGTTGTTCTGGCTGGCCCATGGGAACTTAGGATATTGCCTTCAGTTACCATGATAGAGACAATGAAGTAGAGTCAGGGCTGAACTGGGCACCCATTGCCCACTGGGGAAGGATTGGCTGCAGGACCCTGTATCACTCACTGCTTTCTCTAGAGTCTGCATGCTCACATTGGGTTCCCACAGGAGGAGGAAGCATTTCATTCCAGGTGGTGAAGAAGGAAAGAAAACCGGCCTCCTGTGGTATGTTAAGCATTCAAAAATGAGCCCCCAGGGAAATGTTAGGTTTGTATCAGAATCATGAATCTGTGTATAGCAATTTCTCAACCTCAACATTGTGGCCATTTTGGTCTACATAATTCTTCATGGAGGGTAGCTGCCTTGTGCATTGTGGGATCTTTAGCAGCATCCCTAGTCTCTACCAACTAGATGACATTAGCACCCCTCCATTCATGACATGAAAATGTCTCTGGACATTGCCAAAGGTCCCCTGGGGATCAGAATCACCCCGTTAAGAACTACTGGTAGAGAGAGACAGGGAACCATAGGAGACTCCAGCTGTAGCACAGACACTCACCATTGACATAGAGACTGTCACTGTCCAGGGTATAGGGGCCCAGCAGGGTCACACCATTGGTCAGCTGACTTAGCTCCTGGTACAACTCTTCTCTGTCCAGCCCAGGGCCCATAGGGTCAGGGAGATAAGTGCAGATGGCATCCACTCCAGTTGTTGCCCCATTCTTCTCAGTCCTTGGGTAGCAGGGTCAGGGAAATAGGGACATTCAGAGATACCAAAGAGTTACATACTTTCTCCAACTCTTTCCTTCAAATTGGCTCATTCCCCCAAGTTTTATGACATTCTTCTTTATTGTTTCTTGACTGGTTTCTCAAGCATGTTCTTGTCTGGGTCCTCTTCATCTAGGCACCTTCCTACTCTATAAAGTTGCTGGCCCCCAGGGCTTTATCCTCAATCAGCTTCTATTATTTTACCTCTCATTCTTCTGGGGTCATTTTGGTCATACTCATTGTTTCATCTACCAGCTTTATTATCATCAGGTCTGATCTCACACTGTCTGGCCAAGACTTCTCTAGTGAGCTCTGTGCCGTGTAGCCATCAGCCTCAGGGATGTCCTCCAGACCTCTTAGATTCCAAAAATCCCAAATTAAGCCTACCATCTTCCCTTCTAAAAGCACAGAACCTGCTCCCCCTCCCATGTTTGCATATCCGGGCCAGAGCAAGAGATGTAAGAGGGTTCCTGAACCTTCTCCCATCCTTTCTCCCTCACCCGAGCAATCTCCAGGTCCAGTCCAATATCTCCTGTCCCATCATCACTTCAAATTGTTTCATCTCCATATCTACCAGTGTTCTACTTAAAATAAATGACACCATGTCAGGGCTCTGCTTACAAGTTCAAGGTTTCCCATAGCTCTGATAAGTATAACTAATATTTATGGAACACCTACTAGTTGTTCTACTTTTACATTTGCTCTCTTTTTATCTTTTCAGAAGCTCTATGAAACTGATGCTAGCATTATTCCCATGTTATAGGTGGGGAAACAAATTCATACAGATGTTAAAGAACTTCCAAAACATCACATGACAAAAACAGGATGTGACTGCATGCCTTTAGACATGGATACCATTAATACTCAGGCTTTTGATGTATAAAATGTTATGAAAACTCCTTAGTGTGCCTTTGACCATAGCTCCAACCCAAACACTTGACGATAGGCAGGTCTTGAAACTCATCACCCAATGTACTCATGCAACTGCACTCCAGTGCATCCATCTGTCAGCCAGTTCCCCAGTTAACCAACTTTCTTCCCTCTCTCTCTCTTCCTTCCTTCCTTCCCTTCCTCCCTCCCTCCCTTCCTCCCTCCTTTCTCTCTCTCTCTCTCTCTCTCTCTCTCTCTCTCTCTCTCTCTCTCTCTCTCTCTCTCCCTCCTTCCCTCCCTCCCTCCCTCTCATTTTTTCTTTTATTCAATTGATATTTTCCCCCACTCTACTCTCTAATTTCACAGAAATTCTCTTGTGCACCAGGGTATTTCTCACATTTGCCCCATTACTTAAGCTATGCCACCCATTGAAATAGCTTTACCAATGTTTCTTCTAGCTAACACACCCTCAACTGTCAAAACTTAGCTCAGGCATCACCTTTCCAGACTGCCTCCACTCTGCTCCCTGAGAAAGAGCTAAAATTCCATAATCAGGGCTTCTATGGCCCCATAGAGTGCTTCATCATTGTACAATCCCATTCGTAGGATGGTTTTAAGTCCGTATGGCTGATGCCCTCACAACACTGTGGACACCTTGAGAAAAGGGCCCATGACTGAGTCTCTCAGTGCCCTTAGCACCTCTCACAGGGTGTGACCTGAGGTGTGTCATTTCATGTTTGCTTAATGAGTTGATATTGTACTTTGTGACCAATGAGCGTGAATGCTCTGTCGATCTTTTTATCCAAGTAATTGAAGACTTTTGACAGCCACCTCTTTCAGGAAGCTCTCTCATGCACTGAGCATGAAGCGATGCTTTCCAAGTCTGAATCCCTGGAAGGTGCCAATCATTTATGATTCTTGCTTTCTAGTTGTCATGTTCAGGTCCTCACCTCCAGATGAGCTTGCCTATGACAATCCTTTCATATTATGTTATAAAGGGAAGTCTTACCTGAGCAGGGTCAGTCTGCAGCCAGAGTACAGTGGGCCGATGCTGGTGTTCTTGAACAAAGGACCAAGCTGGGGAGGAGGGAGAAGGTGATAAGCTGGGGAAACGGGGTGGGACAAGGACAAGGCAGGCTGGTATAGGAATTTAAGGGTCCTTACCAGGTGATTCAGGGCTTTCTCAGTGGAGTTGAACTTTGCAGAGCCTGGATGCCTCATATCTTGGGTGTAGGGCATGTTGGTGATGGTGAAATTGAGGGTAAAAGGTGCTGGTGCTGGACCCACATCTGCAGTTGGAGGGAGGGAGAGAGAGGAGACCCATTCCAATCTTAGGCCTGAGCTGTACGTTGGGGAAGGGACTAGTGTTAGCTTTCTGTCCATAGTGTCCCATTGTTGAGGCCTGAAATATCCCATCTGGGATGCCCTCCCTCCTCAGCCAGCCAATGGAGAAGGGACCTGCATGCTAGATGTGTGACGTCAGCTCAAAAGGGAACTCAGTCCTTTCATCTTAGAGTATTCAAAGGCTGACAAGTTGTGGACATTTTGGTGGGAAGAAGAGGGGCCGAGGCCTTTTTGTGTTCAGGCTTGGGCCACAAATACTTGAGCAGACAAGAAATACAAATCCTAGTAAATGCTACAGAGGAAATCATGGAACAGAACTGAGACTAGCTATGTGTGGGAGATGAGGCACTGCTACTTCATAGGTGGTGGTCTGAGCAAGGGCATGCTTAGCTGAGATATGGAGGACAAGGAGGACTAGGCACAGCTGAGTTCCAAGAACAGCAACAGCAAAAGCCCTGAGTATGTAAGGATATTTGGGACCTACAGGAACAGAAATGAGGCTGGTGTGGCCAGAGATTAGGGAGCAAGGTTGAGGGTAGGACAGGCTGAGGCCGGGTGGGCATCAAGATCATATCATGCAGGAATTCGTCAGTCAATGAATGGGAGTTGAAGGTCCATGGGACTAAGAGATTTGATTCCTACCTGTAGAGTTGGGGGTGGGGGTCAAAGATGCTGGGGGTCCTGGAGGGAATGTGGAGGTCACCAGAGCTGAAAGAAAATATAATATAAATAAAAACCATTGAGCCCTGGGGCCAGTCGAGTGGCCCGGTGGTTAAGAGCTGGCTTGGGATGCCAGCGGCCCAGGTTCAGATCCCACATATGAGGGCCAGTGACACTGCCCTTAAAAAAAAACCCATAAAACTGTTGAGCCCTATCAGGAAGCAATGATAAGAGAGAACTGTTCACAAGAACTTGTCCTGGGGCTGACAGCCCAGGGAATGGGGGCTGTTTTCCCTCTGAGGAGTAGGGTTAGGGAGGAAGGGTCTCACAGACATAATGACATCCAGACCCTCTTTACTCACTGCTAGTGGTGGGGAACCAGTACCGATGGTTATAACCTGCAAAAAGAGGCAGAGAGGACGAGTAAGATGATGGGAGGAGGTTAAGAACAGGCTGAGGGGTAGAACTAGAACCAGAAGCACACAAATCTCCCTGAGTCCTTTCTCTAAGATTCATCAATAAGTAATAACAGCCACTATTCATGAGTTAACTGCCTGATACTCTGATGCTCACAATAATTTCATCCTCACTATTATTAACCAGAAAGAGAACAATGATCAAAACACCCTCAGTCTTGTAGGGGTTTACCAAGAGCCTGGAATAAAATCAACTTCAGCAAATAATAGGGCCAAACATTTTTACATGAGTGTTTTCAGCCTTATTCATGTTTTCTTTATCTATTAATTTTGTCCTTATTCTCTGAGTTTCTCCTACTACCCAACTCTCCAAAGACAGCTTAATAGGTGACAGTATAGTTCTGGACATCTGTAATGTGAGTTAATGAGGGAGAGAGATGGGGATGGAAAGAGGGAGAGAAGTGGGCTTGTGGAGAGAGGAGAGAGTTGGGTATCAACCAGAGTATGAAGTTGAAAAATAAGAGGAAATAGGAAAAAGAGGATTTGAATAAGTATGGTTCTGGATCATGGATTGCATCCTATTTGATACTCTGTAAGTAACTCAAGTAAAAGTTTGACTGATTTTATATTTGATGGTTTGACTGGGTTTCCTGGAATGAAACTCCTCTCAGAGACTGGGCCAAGTGGAGCCCTGTGACTTACTTGGGTTATTCAGGTTCTATCTCATTTGACCCTCACAATAATCTTAGTTGACTTTGCTTTTTAAAATTCCATTCCGTAAATGACACTGAAACCTACAGAGGTTTCATGGCTTGTCCAGGACCACATAGTAAGCAAAGGCAGGAGCCGGGCTTAATTAAAGCAAGATCTGTAATTCACCAAAACCCACACTGGTAACTACTGCTTTTAAGTAATCTCCAAGCTCCAAGAACTACTGAAATCCAATATAGGTTTTAATCCAGGTAAAAAGAAAATGTCCATTGTGTAAATGTGACCCCTGCACTGTATGTCTGAAGCTGCCGTTGAATAATATTATATGTCAACTATAACTTAACACATATATAGTTATGGGATGTGGAATATAGTGTGGGGATGGAGTCAATGGAATTGTAATAGATATGTATGATATCCGGGGGGGCTGGAAAGGGGGGAGGGGGTAGTCACTTTGTAAGGGGTGAAAAGGATAACTATTGCATTGTTTTATACATCTGTAACTAATAATAATAAATAATAATAATAAAAAGTTTTTTAAAAATGTCCACAGTGATATAATGGGACACAATTAAGCAAGCTTTGGTTTAAATTGTTACATTAGAGGCCCACTGGTATACCTTCCCAGCCTGAGATTTGAGGCTTGTTCTTGTTGGATTAGCCTACTGTATTGCCTAGTAGTCAGATGGACCTAGATTTTAGAGTTTAGGGTTTAATTCTGGACACCACCACTTATATTAATTATCTGATATTGAGAAAATGGATTTCCCTCTCCAAGTCTTGTTTTCTCTTCTGTAAGATATACATAACACCTTAGAGAGTGTTGGGTAGGATTAGTGACACATAATACATGTAATGTCTGGTTCATAGGAATTCCTCAATAAATATTAGCCTTTATTGTGGGTGTTGTTGCTAAGAACATTGTTGCAAAGGGATTTATTGCTAAGACATTACTAACAGCTTTGTTTGTTTCTCAGGTAGGGTATAGCTCCAGCTGGCTCTTGGAGAATGGCTAAAGGGCCACAAGCTGCCATAAGAAAGTGAAAGAATCATATTCATCACTGCATTGGGAACCCACTGCCTCTTGAGGAAGAGTTGACCCCAATGGCTAGCATGGGCTTGCTTTACCCTCATCCTTCCCTGGTGTCTGCATGCTCCGTTTGGGATTTTGTGAATGGTCATTGGAATGAAAACTGAAGAGAACCTTTATACCCAGACCTTGAAAGGTGCTCTTAGATGGTATGAAGGGAGAGAACTGAGGCCCCATGGGAATTCTAGGTTGGCCCAGAACTACAAATATGTGTACAGAGAAATTACACTGCAAGGAGACCCGATCTGGGGATTAGGAGGTCCCAACTCCAGCAGAGCTACTTACCATTGACATAGAGACTGTCCCTGTCCAGGGTGTAGGGGCCCAGCTGTGTGACACCATGGGTCTGCTTACTCAGCTCCCAGTACAGCTGCTGTCTGTCCAGCCTGAAGCCTGTGGCACCTGGGTGGTGGGAGCAGACTGCATCCACCCTGGTGCTTGTTCCCTCCTTCTCAGCCCTGGAGAAGGAGGGGCGTGGGAATAGGGACATATAAGAGCTGAGTGCTCTTGATCTTTCCTTTCTTCAGTTGCAACCCTTAGTTTTTATATCAGCACTCTTCCCTGGGTTTCATCTGCTTACTCACATGCATCCTTTTCTGTCTCGTGTGGGGATCCAGACCCCCACCTCCTTAAATGCAGTATTCCACTTGTTATTACAGCTACTTCTTAGGTAATGTTCTTCTTGTCCCCATTGTCTTTTAATTAATTGATTTAGCTCATTGTTTCAATTACCAGCCCCCAGGACACTCCCTGTCCATTCATGATGGTAAATCATGATATCACTCTGGTAATAGCTTAGTCCTGCTTGAGCCATAAAGTTGGGGATGTGGGGCTCCCAGGGAGGAAAATACTGAGGATCCTGGAGCCAGGCAGCTTACGGGAAGAAAAAGCAAAAGGATTGGAGACTTTGGGGAAGGTGAGCAAACCACTCCCATGGCTGGTTGTGATGCTGGGCAACCACCACCACAGGGCCTGAAAGGGGGGATTTTATTTCAAGATGGCAAATCCCAAGGCCAAGGTCAACAGTTTGGGAATGCATTTTGGGTAGGCAACCAAGTTTGGAGGAAAACAAAGAAAATTAGTTAAGTAATCAGGGGCAATTGGTTCAAAAATACCTTTGTTCTGAATTTAAGCTGAGCCTACAGAGATTCACTCAAAGCAGAGGGTTTACAGGTAGAAAGAAAGAACCCCTTCCTACCTTGCCTGTGAATTCTGTTTGCTATGATCCATGCTATTCAAAGCATTCCCATTTTTTACGCATAAAGCATCATGCAGAGGTTCTCAAAGCATGGCCCAGGGACCTCTGGTGTTCCCAAAACTGTTACACAGAATCCACTAAGTAAAGAATATGCTCATAATAATCCTAAGACATTATTTTCACATTCATTCTCTCAGGAGTATACAGTGACTTTTTTTTCCAGAGACCATGAGATCACATATTGTAAAAAACTGAATGCAGCAGATATCCTAGTATCTTCTACTAAGCCAAACATTAAAAGGAGTTGCAAAAATGTAAACAATGGCCATCTTTTTTGCATATATTAACTCAGTTTAATCATATCAACTCTTAAACAAAAAATTTCTTCCAATAGACAATAGCTCACAGTAACTGCAAAGCTTATTCACAATTTCTAAATGTCTAACTATTTTGTTGCTTTGCACTTCTGAAACTAATAAACAACATAGTCATGGGGATATATATACTACAACATAGGGAATATAGTCAATCATATTGTAATCACTATGTACAGTGTCAGGTAATAGACTTATTGGGATTATCCCTTTGTGAGTTATGTAAATGTCTAATCACTATGTTGTTGTATACATTTGAAACTAGTAAAAAAAAAGTTTATAGCATTAAAAAAAAACAGTCATGCTTAACATTCAAAGAAGATATTGTTGAGTGGGCCCAGTGGCGCGTTGGCTAAGACCTGACTTGGGACACCAGCGGCCCCAGTTCAGATCCCACATATGTGGGCCAGTGACACTGCCCTCTACAGCTAAGATGGTGAACAACAGCTCCACCTGGAGCTGGGCTGCTGTGAATCCCCAGGGACGGCATAGCTGCAGCCCCTGCTACAGTGGGTTGCCATAGGCTACAGTAGGTGGCCAGCAGCCAGCGTGAGCGGCCGTCCAGAGGCTGGTGACTGATCTGCCTCACCCGGGAGGAGCGCAGTGATACTACCAACATTGGCCAGTGAAGCAACATCCTCCACAACTAGACTGAAGAACAACAGGATGGCAGCTTGTTTGTTCCCCTCCCCCAATTCCCCAATAAAAATCTTTAAAAAAAAAACAAAAACAAAGAAGATATTGTAGAATAACTGTAAAAACTTTTACCAGAAACATCAGCTTCTGACTTTAAAAATTACAAATACTGAAGCATTTTGGTATCAGACACAACAGTTCTGACATCATCTGTTAATTTGATGAGTTTCTGGAAATTTGGAAAATTGTTTCTCTATAATTGGAAAAGTGCTTACTCTACACTAAACATGTTCAAGTGTAGGAAACAAACTACTAGCAAGCTACGCCTACAAAAAAAAAGCCCTCTAGGATAGGCTCTCCAGCCATGGACTGCAGTGGCCATCTTCTCATTGTGCTTTTTTGGCAGAGGGAGGGTGGTGGTGGAGGGGGTGAGGGGGAAGGGAGGGAAATATGGCTATTGTTTTTAAAAATATGTCTTTTTTATTAACATGTAGTAGGTTTCTTTTTTCATTAGTTTCAGGTATACAAAGAAACATAGGTTTATTATTTTTAATGAATGAATGAATAAATAGAAAATTTCTGTTTTTATTTCTAGTATAGTAAACATGGGCAGATATGGCCCAAGTCCAAGGGCTCTTTGGAGTTCTGAGTACTTTTTAGGAATGAAAAAGGTTGTTGAACCCAGTGAGCTTGAGTACAGCTGGTACCATGGATGAAAGGAGGAATTCAAGAACCAGAACACCAGGTCCATTTCCAAATGGAAGAACAGGGGTTCAAACCTAGGCACTATGTTATCATACCACTTGGCAAGAACTCAGGAGGCTGTGGTTGACCAGGATGTGGGGGCCAAGAAAGGAGAGAAGTAGGGTTTCTGTAAGTGCTTTAGAAACGGTCTTACCTGAGCAAGGCCAGTCTGCAGCCAGCATAGAGGGAACCGATTCTGCTGTTCTTGAATAGGGGCCCCAGCTGGGAAGGAAAGAGAGGGTGATAAGCAGGAGGGGCAACAACAGCAGGGTGTGGTGGGGTGGAGTGATGTGGAAATTGGTGGGGAACTCTCACCAGCTGCTGCAGGTGTCTCTCCGTGGCATTGAATACCTCAGAACCCAGGTTTCCCATGTCCTCCATGTAGGACAGGTTGGTGATGGTAAAGTTGACAATAAAAGGCATCAAGAAAGGAACTACAGCTGCAATGAGGGGGAGATTAAGATGAGGTCAGTCCTGTGTCAGGCCTCAGGCTGAGGATGGGAAATAGAGCTCTCAGGTATACCTTAACTCCAGGGCCAAGCTGGGGCCTGGCCTAGACAGTCCTTGAGACACCTCGTGTAGCAGACACTGTCCATAACCCTGTCACACAAGGTGGCCAACCATCCCAGTTTCCCCTGGGACCATGTATGTTCCTAGGATGGAGTCTTACAACTTTAGAAGTACGACTGCCCCAGGCCAGCTGAGATGAGTGGGTCACCCTATGCTACTCCCATTTCCCCTTGGCTCTTACCATTTCAGCACATGCAAGAACGCATCTCTTTGTCTTGGGGAAATTAACAGGCCCAGGGGGCTTCCCTCTAGCAATGATGGGTGAGAGTTGGTGTAAATATCCCAGCTCCCCCACCCTCATATGGGATGATTCTAAGGTGCATGTTGTACACATTCTCTTCTCCAGCCTCCAGATGTGTGAGACAACAAGTTGCTGAGGTTGAAACCTCCCAGTTTGTGGTACTTTATGGCAGCCCTGGAAAATTAATATACCAAATGACCCAACAATTCTTTTTCTTTTTTTGTTTGTTTGTTTGTTTGTTTGTTTGTTTGTTTTTTGAGGGCAGTGTCACTGGCCCTCATAAGTGGGACCCGAACCGGGGCCGCTGGCTTCCCAAGCCAGCACTCAACCACCGCGCCACTCGGCCGGCCCCCAACAATTCCTTTTCTAATACAGGAAGTCATCACTTAACATTGTAGATAGGTTCTGCAACTTTAAGTGAAGCGATGTATAAATAAACCAATTTTACAATGAGCTAATTGATATAAACAAGAGTTAAATTTCTATGGCATATTATCAATGTTATAATGCAATGACGTTGAACAAATTGATATTGTTTGAGGACCTGCTGTATATACCCAAAAGAATTGGAAACAGGGATTCAAATGGATACTTGTACATCCATGTTCTTAGTGGCAAGATTCAGAATTAGTCAAAAGGTGTAAATACCCAAGTGTTCATCAACAGAAGAAAGGACAGATAAAATGTAGTCTCTCCGCACAATGAAATATTATTCATCCACAAACAGTAATAGTGTTCTGACACCTGCTACAACATGGAGGAACCCTGAAAACATGATGCTAAGTGAAGTTAGCCAGACACAAAAGGACCAATATATTGTACAATTCCTCCGACATGAGATCTCTATAATAGGCAAATTCATGGAGATAGTAGATTAGAGGTTACCAGGGACTGGGGGAGTAGGGAAAGGAGGGTTATTGCCTAACGGGTACACAGATCCTGTTTGGTATGATAAAAAAGTGTTTAGAAATAAATAGTGGCAAAGCTTACATAGCAGAATGAAAGTAATTAATGCCACTGAATTGTACATTTAAAATGATTAAAATATATGAGAGAGGAGAGAGAGAGAGAGAGAGAGAGAGAGAGAGAGAGAGAGAGAGAGAGAGAGAGAGGCAATACAACGCAAAACTTATTCTTACTTGTTCCTGAAGTCACACTCACAGAAGCCAACATGGATATTTCAGGTGTGCTCACAGGAACAAAGGAACTTCCAGACAGTGTACTGACAGTGGTTCTCATCTCCGCCATGGTGGGAACTAAACCTGTGGCAGCTAATTTAGTGGTCTCAAGAGTTGCAGTTTTCAGGAGAGTGGTTAGACTTGTGTTTGGAATGTCTGAACTGGCCTCTGCCCCACGACTCGTGGCTGTTGAGGGTGTGCTGTTTAATTCACTGTGGGCAAAAGATGGAGTAGTGGACGAAGGTGGGCTCATCCCATCCGAATGAGCCCAGGACGTGGTTGCATCTGTGTCATCAGGGGAGACAGTTGAAGTAGGAACAATGGAGCTAGCCTCTGTCCCAGATTCGGTGGTCCATGAGGCTGTGGTCTCCGGTCCGAGTGGGGAATCGGTCGGATTTGGAAAAGTGGTACTTGCATCTGCCCCCGAACCGGTGAGCAGTGAGGTCGCCACCGCTGATAAACCAGGGAATACACTTGTGTTTAGAATGTCTGAACTGGCTTCTGCTCCAGGACTGGTGGCTTTTGATGCTGTGCTATCTGATTCACTACTGGGAGAAGGTTGAGTTGTTGTGGAATCAGTTGTGCTGATCCCTGCAGACTGCACCCTGGAGGCAGTTGGATCTGTGTCACCAGGGGAGACAGTTGAAGTTGGAACAAAGGAGCTGGCCTCTGTCCCAGGAGGGCTGGTCCATGAGGCTGTGGTCTCTGGTCCGTGCGGGGAACCGGTCGGAGTTAGAAAAGTGGTACTTGCCTCTGCTCCAGAACTAGTGAGCAGTGAGGTCACCACCCCGGATACACCAGGATTTACAGTTGTGTATGGTATGTCTGAATTGGCCTCTGCCCCAAGACTGGTGGCTGTTGAGGGTGTGCTGTCGAATTCGCTGTTGGAAGAAGGTGGAGGTGTTGAGGAAAACAGTGTGCTGGTCCCCGCAGAATGGAACCCAGAGGCGGTCTCCTCTGTGTCACCCGGTGAGACAGTTGAAGCTGGAATGATGGAGCTGGCCTCTGTCCAAATATCGGTGGTCCATGAGGCTGTGGTCTCTGGTTTGAGTGGGGAGTCGGTCGGATTTGGAAAAGTGGTACTTGCCTCTGCTGCAGAACTGGTGAGCAGTGCGGTCACCACCCCTGATAAACCAGGGGACACACTTGTGTTTGGAATGTCTGAACTGACCACAGCCCCAGGACTCGTGGCTGTTGAGTGTGGGCTGTGTGATTCACTCAGTGAAGAATGCAAAGCCGTTCTGGAAACAGGTGTGCTGGTCCCTGCAGAATGTGTCCAAGAGGCAGTAGTTTCTGTGTCACCAGGTGAGACAGTTGATTGTGGAACAATGGAGCTGGCTTCGGTCACAGGATTGATGGTCCAGGAGGCTGTGGTCTCTGGTCCGAGTGTGGAGTCAGTCATATTTGGAAAAGTGGTACTTGCTCCTGCTCCAGAACTAGTGAGCAGTGAGGTTACCACCTCAGATACACCAGGATTCACAGTTGTGTTTGGTATGTCTGAATTGGCCTCTGCCCCAGGACTGGTTGCTGTTGAGGGTGTGCTCTCTAATACACTGCTGGAAGAATGTGGAGTTGTTCTGGAAAAAGGTGTGCTGGTCCCTGCAGAATAGACCCAGGAGGCTGCTGCATCTGTGTCAACAGCGGAGACAGCCGAAGTTGGGACAATGGAGGTGGCCTGTGTCCCTGGATGGGTGGTCCATTTTGCTGTGGTCTCCGGTCTGTGTGGGGAACCGGTCGAACTTCGAAAAGAGGTACTTGCCTCTGCCCCAGAAGTGGTGAGCAGTGAGGTCACCACCGCTGCTACACCAGTGGATACAGATGTGTTTGGAATGTCTGAACTGGCCTCTGCCCCAGGACTCGTCGCTGTTGAGGGTGTGCGGTCTGATTCACTGGGTGACAAATGTGAAGCTGCTCTGGAAACAGGTGTGATGGTCCCTGCAGACTGGACCCAGGAGGTGGTTGCATCTGTGTCCCTAAGGGAGACAGCTGAAGCTGAAACAATGGAACGGGTCTCTGTCCCAGCGTGGGTGGTCCATGCGGCTGTGGACTCTGTTCCGTGTCCGGAATCGGTCGGAGTTGGAAAAGCAGTGCTTCCCTCTGCTCCAGAACGGTTGTGCAGTGAGGTCACCAGCCCTGATACACCAGGGGATACAGATGTGTTTGGAATGTCTGAACTGGCCTCTGCCCCAGGACTCGTCGCTGTTGAGGGTGTGCGGTCTGATTCGCTGGGTGACAAATGTGAAGCTGCTCTGGAAACAGGTGTGATGGTCCCTGCAGAATGCACCCAAGAGGAGGTAGCACCTGTGTCACCAGGTGAGTCAGTCGATGTTGGAACAATGCTGCTGGCCTCTGTCCCAGGATTGTTGGTCCATGAGGCTGTGGTCTCTGGTCCGTGTGGGGAACTGGTCTGAGTTGGAAAAGTGGTACTTTCCCCGTCTCCAGAACTAGTGAGCAGTGAGCTTACCACCTCTGATGCACCAGAGGATACAGTTGCGCTTGGAATGTCTGAACTGGCCCCTACCCCAGGACTCGTGGCTGTTGAGGGTGTGCTGTATAATTCACTGTGGGAGAAAGGTGGAGCTGTTGAGGGAAAAGGTGTGCTGGTCCGTGCAGAATGGACCCAGGTGGCGGTTGTGTCTGTGTCACCAGGGGTGACAGTGGAAGTGGGAAGAATGGAGCTGTCCTCTGTCCCAGGATGTGTGCTCCATGAGGCTGTGGTATGTGGCCCGTGTGGGGAATCGGTCGGATTTGGAAAAGTAGTGCTTGCCGTTGCTCCGGAACTGGTGATCCGGGACGTCACCATCCCTGATACACCTGGGGATACACTTGTGTTTGCAATGTCTGAACTGGCCTCTGCCCTGGGGCTGGTGGACGTTGAGGCTGTGCTGTCCAGTTCTCTCACAGAATAATGTAGAGTTGTTGTGGAGAAAGTTGTGCTGGTCCCTGCAGAATGAACCGAGGAGGCATGTGCATCTGTGTCACCAGGGGAGACAGTTGAAGTGGGAACAATGGAGCTGACCTCTGTCCGAGATTCGGTGGTCCCTGAGGCTGTGGTCTCTGGTCTGAGTGGGGAAACGGTCAGATTTTGAAATGTGGTACTTGACTCTGCTCCAGAAGTGGTCAGCAGTGAGGTCACCACCCCTGATAAAGTGGGGGGTACACTTGTGCTTGGGATGTCTGAACTGACCTCTGCCCCAGGACTCGTCGCTGTTGAGGGTGTGCGGTGTGATTCACTCGGTGAAAAATGTGAAGCTGCTCTGGAAACAGGTGTGACGGACCCTGTGGAATGCAGCCAAGAGGAGGTAGCACCTGTGTCACCAGATGAGTCGGTTGGTGTTGGAACAGTGATGCTACCCTCTGTCCCAGGATTGTTGGTCCATGGGGCTGTGGTCTGCGGTCTGTGTGGGGAACTGCTCTGAGTCGGAATAGTGGTACTTTCCTCTGCTCCAGAACTGGTGAGCCCTGAGGTGTCCACCTCCGATACATCCAAAACTACAGTTGTGTCTGAAATGTCTGTACTGCCCTGTGCCCCGGGACTCGTGGCTGTTGAGGGTGTGCTGTTTAATTCACTGTGGGCAAAAGATGGAGTAGTGGACGAAGGTGGGCTCATCCCATCCGAATGAGCCCAGGACGTGGTTGCATCTGTGTCATCAGGGGAGACAGTTGAAGTAGGAACAATGGAGCTAGCCTCTGTCCCAGATTCGGTGGTCCATGAGGCCGTGGTCTCCGGTCCGAGTGGGGAATCGGTCGGATTTGGAAAAGTGGTACTTGCCTCTGCCCCCGAACCGGTGAGCAGTGAGGTCACCACCGCTGATAAACCAGGGGATACACTTGTGTTTAGAATGTCTGAACTGGCTTCTGCTCCAGGACTGGTGGCTTTTGATGGTGTGCTCTCTGATTCACTACTGGGAGAAGGTTGAGTTGTTGTGGAATCAGTTGTGCTGATCCCTGCAGACTGCACCCTGGAGGCAGTTGGATCTGTGTCACCAGGGGAGACAGTTGAAGTTGGAACAAAGGAGCTGGCCTCTGTCCCAGGAGGGCTGGTCCATGAGGCTGTGGTCTCTGGTCCGTGCGGGGAACCGGTCGGAGTTAGAAAAGTGGTACTTGCCTCTGCTCCAGAACTAGTGAGCAGTGAGGTCACCACCCCGGATACACCAGGATTTACAGTTGTGTATGGTATGTCTGAATTGGCCTCTGCCCCAAGACTGGTGGCTGTTGAGGGTGTGCTGTCGGGTTCGCTGTTGGAAGAAGGTGGAGGTGTTGAGGAAAACAGTGTGCTGGTCCCCGCAGAATGGAACCCGGAGGCGGTCTCCTCTGTGTCACCCGGTGAGACAGTTGAAGTTGGAATGATGGAGCTGGCCTCTGTCCAAATATCGGTGGTCCATGAGGCTGTGGTCTCTGGTTTGAGTGGGGAGTCGGTCGGATTTGGAAAAGTGGTACTTGCCTCTGCTGCAGAACTGGTGAGCAGTGCGGTCACCACCCCTGATAAACCAGGGGACACACTTGTGTTTGGAATGTCTGAACTGACCACAGCCCCAGGACTCGTGGCTGTTGAGTGTGGGCTGTGTGATTCACTCAGTGAAGAATGCAAAGCCGTTCTGGAAACAGGTGTGCTGGTCCCTGCAGAATGTGTCCAAGAGGCAGTAGTTTCTGTGTCACCAGGTGAGACAGTTGATTTTGGAACAATGGAGCTGGCTTCGGTCACAGGATTGATGGTCCAGGAGGCTGTGGTCTCTGGTCCGAGTGTGGAGTCAGTCATATTTGGAAAAGTGGTACTTGCTCCTGCTCCAGAACTAGTGAGCAGTGAGGTTACCACCTCAGATACACCAGGATTCACAGTTGTGTTTGGTATGTCTGAATTGGCCTCTGCCCCAGGACTGGTTGCTGTTGAGGGTGTGCTCTCTAATACACTGCTGGAAGAATGTGGAGTTGTTCTGGAAAAAGGTGTGCTGGTCCCTGCAGAATAGACCCAGGAGGCTGCTGCATCTGTGTCAACAGCGGAGACAGCCGAAGTTGGGACAATGGAGGAGGCCTGTGTCCCTGGATGGGTGGTCCATTTTGCTGTGGTCTCCGGTCTGTGTGGGGAACGGGTCGAACTTCGAAAAGAGGTACTTGCCTCTGCCCCAGAAGTGGTGAGCAGTGAGGTCACCACCGCTGCTACACCAGTGGATACAGATGTGTTTGGAATGTCTGAACTGGCCTCTGCCCCGGGACTCGTGCCTGTTGACTGTGTGCTGTCGGGTTCACTGTGGGAATAATGCAGAGTTGATCTGGAAACAGGTGTGCTGGTCCCTGCAGACTGGACCCAGGAGGTGGTTGCATCTGTGTCCCTAAGGGAGACAGCTGAAGCTGAAACAATGGAACGGGCCTCTGTCCCAGCGTGGGTGGTCCATGCGGCTGTGGACTCTGTTCCGTGTCCGGAATCGGTCGGAGTTGGAAAAGCAGTGCTTCCCTCTGCTCCAGAACGGTTGTGCAGTGAGGTCACCAGCCCTGATACACCAGGGGATACAGATGTGTTTGGAATGTCTGAACTGGCCTCTGCCCCAGGACTCGTCGCTGTTGAGGGTGTGCGGTCTGATTCGCTGGGTGACAAATGTGAAGCTGCTCTGGAAACAGGTGTGATGGTCCCTGCAGAATGCACCCAAGAGGAGGTAGCACCTGTGTCACCAGGTGAGTCAGTCGATGTTGGAACAATGCTGCTGGCCTCTGTCCCAGGATTGTTGGTCCATGAGGCTGTGGTCTCTGGTCCGTGTGGGGAACTGGTCTGAGTTGGAAAAGTGGTACTTTCCCCGTCTCCAGAACTAGTGAGCAGTGAGCTTACCACCTCTGATGCACCAGAGGATACAGTTGCGCTTGGAATGTCTGAACTGGCCCCTACCCCAGGACTCGTGGCTGTTGAGGGTGTGCTGTATAATTCACTGTGGGAGAAAGGTGGAGCTGTTGAGGGAAAAGGTGTGCTGGTCCGTGCAGAATGGACCCAGGTGGCGGTTGTGTCTGTGTCACCAGGGGTGACAGTGGAAGTGGGAAGAATGGAGCTGTCCTCTGTCCCAGGATGTGTGCTCCATGAGGCTGTGGTATGTGGCCCGTGTGGGGAATCGGTCGGATTTGGAAAAGTAGTGCTTGCCGTTGCTCCGGAACTGGTGATCCGGGACGTCACCATCCCTGATACACCTGGGGATACACTTGTGTTTGCAATGTCTGAACTGGCCTCTGCCCTGGGGCTGGTGGACGTTGAGGCTGTGCTGTCCAGTTCTCTCACAGAATAATGTAGAGTTGTTGTGGAGAAAGTTGTGCTGGTCCCTGCAGAATGAACCGAGGAGGCATGTGCATCTGTGTCACCAGGGGAGACAGTTGAAGTGGGAACAATGGAGCTGACCTCTGTCCGAGATTCGGTGGTCCCTGAGGCTGTGGTCTCTGGTCTGAGTGGGGAAACGGTCAGATTTTGAAATGTGGTACTTGACTCTGCTCCAGAAGTGGTCAGCAGTGAGGTCACCACCCCTGATAAAGTGGGGGTACACTTGTGCTTGGGATGTCTGAACTGACCTCTGCCCCAGGACTCGTCGCTGTTGAGGGTGTGCGGTGTGATTCACTCGGTGAAAAATGTGAAGCTGCTCTGGAAACAGGTGTGACGGACCCTGCGGAATGCAGCCAAGAGGAGGTAGCACCTGTGTCACCAGATGAGTCGGTTGGTGTTGGAACAGTGATGCTACCCTCTGTCCCAGGATTGTTGGTCCATGGGGCTGTGGTCTGCGGTCTGTGTGGGGAACTGCTCTGAGTCGGAATAGTGGTACTTTCCTCTGCTCCAGAACTGGTGAGCCCTGAGGTGTCCACCTCCGATACATCCAAAACTACAGTTGTGTCTGAAATGTCTGTACTGCCCTGTGCCCCGGGACTCGTGGCTGTTGAGGGTGTGCTGTTTAATTCACTGTGGGCAAAAGATGGAGTAGTGGACGAGGGTGGGCTCATCCCATCCGAATGAGCCCAGGACGTGGTTGCATCTGTGTCATCAGGGGAGACAGTTGAAGTAGGAACAATGGAGCTAGCCTCTGTCCCAGATTCGGTGGTCCATGAGGCCGTGGTCTCCGGTCCGAGTGGGGAATCGGTCGGATTTGGAAAAGTGGTACTTGCCTCTGCCCCGAACCGGTGAGCAGTGAGGTCACCACCGCTGATAAACCAGGGGATACACTTGTGTTTAGAATGTCTGAACTGGCTTCTGCTCCAGGACTGGTGGCTTTTGATGGTGTGCTCTCTGATTCACTACTGGGAGAAGGTTGAGTTGTTGTGGAATCAGTTGTGCTGATCCCTGCAGACTGCACCCTGGAGGCAGTTGGATCTGTGTCACCAGGGGAGACAGTTGAAGTTGGAACAAAGGAGCTGGCCTCTGTCCCAGGAGGGCTGGTCCATGAGGCTGTGGTCTCTGGTCCGTGCGGGGAACCGGTCGGAGTTAGAAAAGTGGTACTTGCCTCTGCTCCAGAACTAGTGAGCAGTGAGGTCACCACCCCGGATACACCAGGATTTACAGTTGTGTATGGTATGTCTGAATTGGCCTCTGCCCCAAGACTGGTGGCTGTTGAGGGTGTGCTGTCGAATTCGCTGTTGGAAGAAGGTGGAGGTGTTGAGGAAAACAGTGTGCTGGTCCCCGCAGAATGGAACCCGGAGGCGGTCTCCTCTGTGTCACCCGGTGAGACAGTTGAAGTTGGAATGATGGAGCTGGCCTCTGTCCAAATATCGGTGGTCCATGAGGCTGTGGTCTCTGGTTTGAGTGGGGAGTCGGTCGGATTTGGAAAAGTGGTACTTGCCTCTGCTGCAGAACTGGTGAGCAGTGCGGTCACCACCCCTGATAAACCAGGGGACACACTTGTGTTTGGAATGTCTGAACTGACCACAGCCCCAGGACTCGTGGCTGTTGAGTGTGGGCTGTGTGATTCACTCAGTGAAGAATGCAAAGCCGTTCTGGAAACAGGTGTGCTGGTCCCTGCAGAATGTGTCCAAGAGGCAGTAGTTTCTGTGTCACCAGGTGAGACAGTTGATTTTGGAACAATGGAGCTGGCTTCGGTCACAGGATTGATGGTCCAGGAGGCTGTGGTCTCTGGTCCGAGTGTGGAGTCAGTCATATTTGGAAAAGTGGTACTTGCTCCTGCTCCAGAACTAGTGAGCAGTGAGGTTACCACCTCAGATACACCAGGATTCACAGTTGTGTTTGGTATGTCTGAATTGGCCTCTGCCCCAGGACTGGTTGCTGTTGAGGGTGTGCTCTCTAATACACTGCTGGAAGAATGTGGAGTTGTTCTGGAAAAAGGTGTGCTGGTCCCTGCAGAATAGACCCAGGAGGCTGCTGCATCTGTGTCAACAGCGGAGACAGCCGAAGTTGGGACAATGGAGGAGGCCTGTGTCCCTGGATGGGTGGTCCATTTTGCTGTGGTCTCCGGTCTGTGTGGGGAACGGGTCGAACTTCGAAAAGAGGTACTTGCCTCTGCCCCAGAAGTGGTGAGCAGTGAGGTCACCACCGCTGCTACACCAGTGGATACAGATGTGTTTGGAATGTCTGAACTGGCCTCTGCCCCGGGACTCGTGCCTGTTGACTGTGTGCTGTCGGGTTCACTGTGGGAATAATGCAGAGTTGATCTGGAAACAGGTGTGCTGGTCCCTGCAGACTGGACCCAGGAGGTGGTTGCATCTGTGTCCCTAAGGGAGACAGCTGAAGCTGAAACAATGGAACGGGCCTCTGTCCCAGCGTGGGTGGTCCATGCGGCTGTGGACTCTGTTCCGTGTCCGGAATCGGTCGGAGTTGGAAAAGCAGTGCTTCCCTCTGCTCCAGAACGGTTGTGCAGTGAGGTCACCAGCCCTGATACACCAGGGGATACAGATGTGTTTGGAATGTCTGAACTGGCCTCTGCCCCAGGACTCGTCGCTGTTGAGGGTGTGCGGTCTGATTCGCTGGGTGACAAATGTGAAGCTGCTCTGGAAACAGGTGTGATGGTCCCTGCAGAATGCACCCAAGAGGAGGTAGCACCTGTGTCACCAGGTGAGTCAGTCGATGTTGGAACAATGCTGCTGGCCTCTGTCCCAGGATTGTTGGTCCATGAGGCTGTGGTCTCTGGTCCGTGTGGGGAACTGGTCTGAGTTGGAAAAGTGGTACTTTCCCCGTCTCCAGAACTAGTGAGCAGTGAGCTTACCACCTCTGATGCACCAGAGGATACAGTTGCGCTTGGAATGTCTGAACTGGCCCCTACCCCAGGACTCGTGGCTGTTGAGGGTGTGCTGTATAATTCACTGTGGGAGAAAGGTGGAGCTGTTGAGGGAAAAGGTGTGCTGGTCCGTGCAGAATGGACCCAGGTGGCGGTTGTGTCTGTGTCACCAGGGGTGACAGTGGAAGTGGGAA
Organism: Aselliscus stoliczkanus; assembly: GCA_033961575.1. Classification (NCBI taxonomy): domain Eukaryota; kingdom Metazoa; phylum Chordata; class Mammalia; order Chiroptera; family Hipposideridae; genus Aselliscus; species Aselliscus stoliczkanus. The sequence continues at coordinate 7,220,067 of CM066735.1, read as the reverse complement.
GAATGGAGCTGTCCTCTGTCCCAGGATGTGTGCTCCATGAGGCTGTGGTATGTGGCCCGTGTGGGGAATCGGTCGGATTTGGAAAAGTAGTGCTTGCCGTTGCTCCGGAACTGGTGATCCGGGACGTCACCATCCCTGATACACCTGGGGATACACTTGTGTTTGCAATGTCTGAACTGGCCTCTGCCCTGGGGCTGGTGGACGTTGAGGCTGTGCTGTCCAGTTCTCTCACAGAATAATGTAGAGTTGTTGTGGAGAAAGTTGTGCTGGTCCCTGCAGAATGAACCGAGGAGGCATGTGCATCTGTGTCACCAGGGGAGACAGTTGAAGTGGGAACAATGGAGCTGACCTCTGTCCGAGATTCGGTGGTCCCTGAGGCTGTGGTCTCTGGTCTGAGTGGGGAAACGGTCAGATTTTGAAATGTGGTACTTGACTCTGCTCCAGAAGTGGTCAGCAGTGAGGTCACCACCCCTGATAAAGTGGGGGTACACTTGTGCTTGGGATGTCTGAACTGACCTCTGCCCCAGGACTCGTCGCTGTTGAGGGTGTGCGGTGTGATTCACTCGGTGAAAAATGTGAAGCTGCTCTGGAAACAGGTGTGACGGACCCTGCGGAATGCAGCCAAGAGGAGGTAGCACCTGTGTCACCAGATGAGTCGGTTGGTGTTGGAACAGTGATGCTACCCTCTGTCCCAGGATTGTTGGTCCATGGGGCTGTGGTCTGCGGTCTGTGTGGGGAACTGCTCTGAGTCGGAATAGTGGTACTTTCCTCTGCTCCAGAACTGGTGAGCCCTGAGGTGTCCACCTCCGATACATCCAAAACTACAGTTGTGTCTGAAATGTCTGTACTGCCCTGTGCCCCGGGACTCGTGGCTGTTGAGGGTGTGCTGTTTAATTCACTGTGGGCAAAAGATGGAGTAGTGGACGAGGGTGGGCTCATCCCATCCGAATGAGCCCAGGACGTGGTTGCATCTGTGTCATCAGGGGAGACAGTTGAAGTAGGAACAATGGAGCTAGCCTCTGTCCCAGATTCGGTGGTCCATGAGGCCGTGGTCTCCGGTCCGAGTGGGGAATCGGTCGGATTTGGAAAAGTGGTACTTGCCTCTGCCCCCGAACCGGTGAGCAGTGAGGTCACCACCGCTGATAAACCAGGGGATACACTTGTGTTTAGAATGTCTGAACTGGCTTCTGCTCCAGGACTGGTGGCTTTTGATGGTGTGCTCTCTGATTCACTACTGGGAGAAGGTTGAGTTGTTGTGGAATCAGTTGTGCTGATCCCTGCAGACTGCACCCTGGAGGCAGTTGGATCTGTGTCACCAGGGGAGACAGTTGAAGTTGGAACAAAGGAGCTGGCCTCTGTCCCAGGAGGGCTGGTCCATGAGGCTGTGGTCTCTGGTCCGTGCGGGGAACCGGTCGGAGTTAGAAAAGTGGTACTTGCCTCTGCTCCAGAACTAGTGAGCAGTGAGGTCACCACCCCGGATACACCAGGATTTACAGTTGTGTATGGTATGTCTGAATTGGCCTCTGCCCCAAGACTGGTGGCTGTTGAGGGTGTGCTGTCGGGTCGCTGTTGGAAGAAGGTGGAGGTGTTGAGGAAAACAGTGTGCTGGTCCCCGCAGAATGGAACCCGGAGGCGGTCTCCTCTGTGTCACCCGGTGAGACAGTTGAAGTTGGAATGATGGAGCTGGCCTCTGTCCAAATATCGGTGGTCCATGAGGCTGTGGTCTCTGGTTTGAGTGGGGAGTCGGTCGGATTTGGAAAAGTGGTACTTGCCTCTGCTGCAGAACTGGTGAGCAGTGCGGTCACCACCCCTGATAAACCAGGGGACACACTTGTGTTTGGAATGTCTGAACTGACCACAGCCCCAGGACTCGTGGCTGTTGAGTGTGGGCTGTGTGATTCACTCAGTGAAGAATGCAAAGCCGTTCTGGAAACAGGTGTGCTGGTCCCTGCAGAATGTGTCCAAGAGGCAGTAGTTTCTGTGTCACCAGGTGAGACAGTTGATTGTGGAACAATGGAGCTGGCTTCGGTCACAGGATTGATGGTCCAGGAGGCTGTGGTCTCTGGTCCGAGTGTGGAGTCAGTCATATTTGGAAAAGTGGTACTTGCTCCTGCTCCAGAACTAGTGAGCAGTGAGGTTACCACCTCAGATACACCAGGATTCACAGTTGTGTTTGGTATGTCTGAATTGGCCTCTGCCCCAGGACTGGTTGCTGTTGAGGGTGTGCTCTCTAATACACTGCTGGAAGAATGTGGAGGTGTTCTGGACAAGGGTGTGCTGGTCCCGGCAGACTAGCCCCAGGAGGCTGCTGCATCTGTGTCAACAGCGGAGACAGCCGAAGTTGGGACAATGGAGGAGGCCTGTGTCCCTGGATGGGTGGTCCATTTTGCTGTGGTCTCCGGTCTGTGTGGGGAACGGGTCGAACTTCGAAAAGAGGTACTTGCCTCTGCCCCAGAAGTGGTGAGCAGTGAGGTCACCACCGCTGCTACACCAGTGGATACAGATGTGTTTGGAATGTCTGAACTGGCCTCTGCCCCGGGACTCGTGCCTGTTGACTGTGTGCTGTCGGGTTCACTGTGGGAATAATGCAGAGTTGATCTGGAAACAGGTGTGCTGGTCCCTGCAGACTGGACCCAGGAGGTGGTTGCATCTGTGTCCCTAAGGGAGACAGCTGAAGCTGAAACAATGGAACGGGCCTCTGTCCCAGCGTGGGTGGTCCATGCGGCTGTGGACTCTGTTCCGTGTCCGGAATCGGTCGGAGTTGGAAAAGCAGTGCTTCCCTCTGCTCCAGAACGGTTGTGCAGTGAGGTCACCAGCCCTGATACACCAGGGGATACAGATGTGTTTGGAATGTCTGAACTGGCCTCTGCCCCAGGACTCGTCGCTGTTGAGGGTGTGCGGTCTGATTCGCTGGGTGACAAATGTGAAGCTGCTCTGGAAACAGGTGTGATGGTCCCTGCAGAATGCACCCAAGAGGAGGTAGCACCTGTGTCACCAGGTGAGTCAGTCGATGTTGGAACAATGCTGCTGGCCTCTGTCCCAGGATTGTTGGTCCATGAGGCTGTGGTCTCTGGTCCGTGTGGGGAACTGGTCTGAGTTGGAAAAGTGGTACTTTCCCCGTCTCCAGAACTAGTGAGCAGTGAGCTTACCACCTCTGATGCACCAGAGGATACAGTTGCGCTTGGAATGTCTGAACTGGCCCCTACCCCAGGACTCGTGGCTGTTGAGGGTGTGCTGTATAATTCACTGTGGGAGAAAGGTGGAGCTGTTGAGGGAAAAGGTGTGCTGGTCCGTGCAGAATGGACCCAGGTGGCGGTTGTGTCTGTGTCACCAGGGGTGACAGTGGAAGTGGGAAGAATGGAGCTGTCCTCTGTCCCAGGGTGTGTGCTCCATGAGGCTGTGGTATGTGGCCCGTGTGGGGAATCGGTCGGATTTGGAAAAGTAGTGCTTGCCGTTGCTCCGGAACTGGTGATCCGGGACGTCACCATCCCTGATACACCTGGGGATACACTTGTGTTTGCAATGTCTGAACTGGCCTCTGCCCTGGGGCTGGTGGACGTTGAGGCTGTGCTGTCCAGTTCTCTCACAGAATAATGTAGAGTTGTTGTGGAGAAAGTTGTGCTGGTCCCTGCAGAATGAACCGAGGAGGCATGTGCATCTGTGTCACCAGGGGAGACAGTTGAAGTGGGAACAATGGAGCTGACCTCTGTCCGAGATTCGGTGGTCCCTGAGGCTGTGGTCTCTGGTCTGAGTGGGGAAACGGTCAGATTTTGAAATGTGGTACTTGACTCTGCTCCAGAAGTGGTCAGCAGTGAGGTCACCACCCCTGATAAAGTGGGGGTACACTTGTGCTTGGGATGTCTGAACTGACCTCTGCCCCAGGACTCGTCGCTGTTGAGGGTGTGCGGTGTGATTCACTCGGTGAAAAATGTGAAGCTGCTCTGGAAACAGGTGTGACGGACCCTGCGGAATGCAGCCAAGAGGAGGTAGCACCTGTGTCACCAGATGAGTCGGTTGGTGTTGGAACAGTGATGCTACCCTCTGTCCCAGGATTGTTGGTCCATGGGGCTGTGGTCTGCGGTCTGTGTGGGGAACTGCTCTGAGTCGGAATAGTGGTACTTTCCTCTGCTCCAGAACTGGTGAGCCCTGAGGTGTCCACCTCCGATACATCCAAAACTACAGTTGTGTCTGAAATGTCTGTACTGCCCTGTGCCCCGGGACTCGTGGCTGTTGAGGGTGTGCTGTTTAATTCACTGTGGGCAAAAGATGGAGTAGTGGACGAGGGTGGGCTCATCCCATCCGAATGAGCCCAGGACGTGGTTGCATCTGTGTCATCAGGGGAGACAGTTGAAGTAGGAACAATGGAGCTAGCCTCTGTCCCAGATTCGGTGGTCCATGAGGCCGTGGTCTCCGGTCCGAGTGGGGAATCGGTCGGATTTGGAAAAGTGGTACTTGCCTCTGCCCCCGAACCGGTGAGCAGTGAGGTCACCACCGCTGATAAACCAGGGGATACACTTGTGTTTAGAATGTCTGAACTGGCTTCTGCTCCAGGACTGGTGGCTTTTGATGGTGTGCTCTCTGATTCACTACTGGGAGAAGGTTGAGTTGTTGTGGAATCAGTTGTGCTGATCCCTGCAGACTGCACCCTGGAGGCAGTTGGATCTGTGTCACCAGGGGAGACAGTTGAAGTTGGAACAAAGGAGCTGGCCTCTGTCCCAGGAGGGCTGGTCCATGAGGCTGTGGTCTCTGGTCCGTGCGGGGAACCGGTCGGAGTTAGAAAAGTGGTACTTGCCTCTGCTCCAGAACTAGTGAGCAGTGAGGTCACCACCCCGGATACACCAGGATTTACAGTTGTGTATGGTATGTCTGAATTGGCCTCTGCCCCAAGACTGGTGGCTGTTGAGGGTGTGCTGTCGAATTCGCTGTTGGAAGAAGGTGGAGGTGTTGAGGAAAACAGTGTGCTGGTCCCCGCAGAATGGAACCCGGAGGCGGTCTCCTCTGTGTCACCCGGTGAGACAGTTGAAGTTGGAATGATGGAGCTGGCCTCTGTCCAAATATCGGTGGTCCATGAGGCTGTGGTCTCTGGTTTGAGTGGGGAGTCGGTCGGATTTGGAAAAGTGGTACTTGCCTCTGCTGCAGAACTGGTGAGCAGTGCGGTCACCACCCCTGATAAACCAGGGGACACACTTGTGTTTGGAATGTCTGAACTGACCACAGCCCCAGGACTCGTGGCTGTTGAGTGTGGGCTGTGTGATTCACTCAGTGAAGAATGCAAAGCCGTTCTGGAAACAGGTGTGCTGGTCCCTGCAGAATGTGTCCAAGAGGCAGTAGTTTCTGTGTCACCAGGTGAGACAGTTGATTGTGGAACAATGGAGCTGGCTTCGGTCACAGGATTGATGGTCCAGGAGGCTGTGGTCTCTGGTCCGAGTGTGGAGTCAGTCATATTTGGAAAAGTGGTACTTGCTCCTGCTCCAGAACTAGTGAGCAGTGAGGTTACCACCTCAGATACACCAGGATTCACAGTTGTGTTTGGTATGTCTGAATTGGCCTCTGCCCCAGGACTGGTTGCTGTTGAGGGTGTGCTCTCTAATACACTGCTGGAAGAATGTGGAGTTGTTCTGGAAAAAGGTGTGCTGGTCCCTGCAGAATAGACCCAGGAGGCTGCTGCATCTGTGTCAACAGCGGAGACAGCCGAAGTTGGGACAATGGAGGAGGCCTGTGTCCCTGGATGGGTGGTCCATTTTGCTGTGGTCTCCGGTCTGTGTGGGGAACGGGTCGAACTTCGAAAAGAGGTACTTGCCTCTGCCCCAGAAGTGGTGAGCAGTGAGGTCACCACCGCTGCTACACCAGTGGATACAGATGTGTTTGGAATGTCTGAACTGGCCTCTGCCCCGGGACTCGTGCCTGTTGACTGTGTGCTGTCGGGTTCACTGTGGGAATAATGCAGAGTTGATCTGGAAACAGGTGTGCTGGTCCCTGCAGACTGGACCCAGGAGGTGGTTGCATCTGTGTCCCTAAGGGAGACAGCTGAAGCTGAAACAATGGAACGGGCCTCTGTCCCAGCGTGGGTGGTCCATGCGGCTGTGGACTCTGTTCCGTGTCCGGAATCGGTCGGAGTTGGAAAAGCAGTGCTTCCCTCTGCTCCAGAACGGTTGTGCAGTGAGGTCACCAGCCCTGATACACCAGGGGATACAGATGTGTTTGGAATGTCTGAACTGGCCTCTGCCCCAGGACTCGTCGCTGTTGAGGGTGTGCGGTCTGATTCGCTGGGTGACAAATGTGAAGCTGCTCTGGAAACAGGTGTGATGGTCCCTGCAGAATGCACCCAAGAGGAGGTAGCACCTGTGTCACCAGGTGAGTCAGTCGATGTTGGAACAATGCTGCTGGCCTCTGTCCCAGGATTGTTGGTCCATGAGGCTGTGGTCTCTGGTCCGTGTGGGGAACTGGTCTGAGTTGGAAAAGTGGTACTTTCCCCGTCTCCAGAACTAGTGAGCAGTGAGCTTACCACCTCTGATGCACCAGAGGATACAGTTGCGCTTGGAATGTCTGAACTGGCCCCTACCCCAGGACTCGTGGCTGTTGAGGGTGTGCTGTATAATTCACTGTGGGAGAAAGGTGGAGCTGTTGAGGGAAAAGGTGTGCTGGTCCGTGCAGAATGGACCCAGGTGGCGGTTGTGTCTGTGTCACCAGGGGTGACAGTGGAAGTGGGAAGAATGGAGCTGTCCTCTGTCCCAGGATGTGTGCTCCATGAGGCTGTGGTATGTGGCCCGTGTGGGGAATCGGTCGGATTTGGAAAAGTAGTGCTTGCCGTTGCTCCGGAACTGGTGATCCGGGACGTCACCATCCCTGATACACCTGGGGATACACTTGTGTTTGCAATGTCTGAACTGGCCTCTGCCCTGGGGCTGGTGGACGTTGAGGCTGTGCTGTCCAGTTCTCTCACAGAATAATGTAGAGTTGTTGTGGAGAAAGTTGTGCTGGTCCCTGCAGAATGAACCGAGGAGGCATGTGCATCTGTGTCACCAGGGAGACAGTTGAAGTGGGAACAATGGAGCTGACCTCTGTCCGAGATTCGGTGGTCCCTGAGGCTGTGGTCTCTGGTCTGAGTGGGGAAACGGTCAGATTTTGAAATGTGGTACTTGACTCTGCTCCAGAAGTGGTCAGCAGTGAGGTCACCACCCCTGATAAAGTGGGGGTACACTTGTGCTTGGGATGTCTGAACTGACCTCTGCCCCAGGACTCGTCGCTGTTGAGGGTGTGCGGTGTGATTCACTCGGTGAAAAATGTGAAGCTGCTCTGGAAACAGGTGTGACGGACCCTGCGGAATGCAGCCAAGAGGAGGTAGCACCTGTGTCACCAGATGAGTCGGTTGGTGTTGGAACAGTGATGCTACCCTCTGTCCCAGGATTGTTGGTCCATGGGGCTGTGGTCTGCGGTCTGTGTGGGGAACTGCTCTGAGTCGGAATAGTGGTACTTTCCTCTGCTCCAGAACTGGTGAGCCCTGAGGTGTCCACCTCCGATACATCCAAAACTACAGTTGTGTCTGAAATGTCTGTACTGCCCTGTGCCCCGGGACTCGTGGCTGTTGAGGGTGTGCTGTTTAATTCACTGTGGGCAAAGGATGGAGTAGTGGACGAGGGTGGGCTCATCCCATCCGAATGAGCCCAGGACGTGGTTGCATCTGTGTCATCAGGGGAGACAGTTGAAGTAGGAACAATGGAGCTAGCCTCTGTCCCAGATTCGGTGGTCCATGAGGCCGTGGTCTCCGGTCCGAGTGGGGAATCGGTCGGATTTGGAAAAGTGGTACTTGCCTCTGCCCCCGAACCGGTGAGCAGTGAGGTCGCCACCGCTGATAAACCAGGGGATACACTTGTGTTTAGAATGTCTGAACTGGCTTCTGCTCCAGGACTGGTGGCTTTTGATGGTGTGCTCTCTGATTCACTACTGGGAGAAGGTTGAGTTGTTGTGGAATCAGTTGTGCTGATCCCTGCAGACTGCACCCTGGAGGCAGTTGGATCTGTGTCACCAGGGGAGACAGTTGAAGTTGGAACAAAGGAGCTGGCCTCTGTCCCAGGAGGGCTGGTCCATGAGGCTGTGGTCTCTGGTCCGTGCGGGGAACCGGTCGGAGTTAGAAAAGTGGTACTTGCCTCTGCTCCAGAACTAGTGAGCAGTGAGGTCACCACCCCGGATACACCAGGATTTACAGTTGTGTATGGTATGTCTGAATTGGCCTCTGCCCCAAGACTGGTGGCTGTTGAGGGTGTGCTGTCGGGTCGCTGTTGGAAGAAGGTGGAGGTGTTGAGGAAAACAGTGTGCTGGTCCCCGCAGAATGGAACCCGGAGGCGGTCTCCTCTGTGTCACCCGGTGAGACAGTTGAAGCTGGAATGATGGAGCTGGCCTCTGTCCAAATATCGGTGGTCCATGAGGCTGTGGTCTCTGGTTTGAGTGGGGAGTCGGTCGGATTTGGAAAAGTGGTACTTGCCTCTGCTGCAGAACTGGTGAGCAGTGCGGTCACCACCCCTGATAAACCAGGGGACACACTTGTGTTTGGAATGTCTGAACTGACCACAGCCCCAGGACTCGTGGCTGTTGAGTGTGGGCTGTGTGATTCACTCAGTGAAGAATGCAAAGCCGTTCTGGAAACAGGTGTGCTGGTCCCTGCAGAATGTGTCCAAGAGGCAGTAGTTTCTGTGTCACCAGGTGAGACAGTTGATTGTGGAACAATGGAGCTGGCTTCGGTCACAGGATTGATGGTCCAGGAGGCTGTGGTCTCTGGTCCGAGTGTGGAGTCAGTCATATTTGGAAAAGTGGTACTTGCTCCTGCTCCAGAACTAGTGAGCAGTGAGGTTACCACCTCAGATACACCAGGATTCACAGTTGTGTTTGGTATGTCTGAATTGGCCTCTGCCCCAGGACTGGTTGCTGTTGAGGGTGTGCTCTCTAATACACTGCTGGAAGAATGTGGAGTTGTTCTGGAAAAGGTGTGCTGGTCCCTGCAGAATAGACCCAGGAGGCTGCTGCATCTGTGTCAACAGCGGAGACAGCCGAAGTTGGGACAATGGAGGAGGCCTGTGTCCCTGGATGGGTGGTCCATTTTGCTGTGGTCTCCGGTCTGTGTGGGGAACGGGTCGAACTTCGAAAAGAGGTACTTGCCTCTGCCCCAGAAGTGGTGAGCAGTGAGGTCACCACCGCTGCTACACCAGTGGATACAGATGTGTTTGGAATGTCTGAACTGGCCTCTGCCCCGGGACTCGTGCCTGTTGACTGTGTGCTGTCGGGTTCACTGTGGGAATAATGCAGAGTTGATCTGGAAACAGGTGTGCTGGTCCCTGCAGACTGGACCCAGGAGGTGGTTGCATCTGTGTCCCTAAGGGAGACAGCTGAAGCTGAAACAATGGAACGGGCCTCTGTCCCAGCGTGGGTGGTCCATGCGGCTGTGGACTCTGTTCCGTGTCCGGAATCGGTCGGAGTTGGAAAAGCAGTGCTTCCCTCTGCTCCAGAACGGTTGTGCAGTGAGGTCACCAGCCCTGATACACCAGGGGATACAGATGTGTTTGGAATGTCTGAACTGGCCTCTGCCCCAGGACTCGTCGCTGTTGAGGGTGTGCGGTCTGATTCGCTGGGTGACAAATGTGAAGCTGCTCTGGAAACAGGTGTGATGGTCCCTGCAGAATGCACCCAAGAGGAGGTAGCACCTGTGTCACCAGGTGAGTCAGTCGATGTTGGAACAATGCTGCTGGCCTCTGTCCCAGGATTGTTGGTCCATGAGGCTGTGGTCTCTGGTCCGTGTGGGGAACTGGTCTGAGTTGGAAAAGTGGTACTTTCCCTGTCTCCAGAACTAGTGAGCAGTGAGCTTACCACCTCTGATGCACCAGAGGATACAGTTGCGCTTGGAATGTCTGAACTGGCCCCTACCCCAGGACTCGTGGCTGTTGAGGGTGTGCTGTATAATTCACTGTGGGAGAAAGGTGGAGCTGTTGAGGGAAAAGGTGTGCTGGTCCGTGCAGAATGGACCCAGGTGGCGGTTGTGTCTGTGTCACCAGGGGTGACAGTGGAAGTGGGAAGAATGGAGCTGTCCTCTGTCCCAGGATGTGTGCTCCATGAGGCTGTGGTATGTGGCCCGTGTGGGGAATCGGTCGGATTTGGAAAAGTAGTGCTTGCCGTTGCTCCGGAACTGGTGATCCGGGACGTCACCATCCCTGATACACCTGGGGATACACTTGTGTTTGCAATGTCTGAACTGGCCTCTGCCCTGGGGCTGGTGGACGTTGAGGCTGTGCTGTCCAGTTCTCTCACAGAATAATGTAGAGTTGTTGTGGAGAAAGTTGTGCTGGTCCCTGCAGAATGAACCGAGGAGGCATGTGCATCTGTGTCACCAGGGGAGACAGTTGAAGTGGGAACAATGGAGCTGACCTCTGTCCGAGATTCGGTGGTCCCTGAGGCTGTGGTCTCTGGTCTGAGTGGGGAAACGGTCAGATTTTGAAATGTGGTACTTGACTCTGCTCCAGAAGTGGTCAGCAGTGAGGTCACCACCCCTGATAAAGTGGGGGTACACTTGTGCTTGGGATGTCTGAACTGACCTCTGCCCCAGGACTCGTCGCTGTTGAGGGTGTGCGGTGTGATTCACTCGGTGAAAAATGTGAAGCTGCTCTGGAAACAGGTGTGACGGACCCTGCGGAATGCAGCCAAGAGGAGGTAGCACCTGTGTCACCAGATGAGTCGGTTGGTGTTGGAACAGTGATGCTACCCTCTGTCCCAGGATTGTTGGTCCATGGGGCTGTGGTCTGCGGTCTGTGTGGGGAACTGCTCTGAGTCGGAATAGTGGTACTTTCCTCTGCTCCAGAACTGGTGAGCCCTGAGGTGTCCACCTCCGATACATCCAAAACTACAGTTGTGTCTGAAATGTCTGTACTGCCCTGTGCCCCGGGACTCGTGGCTGTTGAGGGTGTGCTGTTTAATTCACTGTGGGCAAAAGATGGAGTAGTGGACGAGGGTGGGCTCATCCCATCCGAATGAGCCCAGGACGTGGTTGCATCTGTGTCATCAGGGGAGACAGTTGAAGTAGGAACAATGGAGCTAGCCTCTGTCCCAGATTCGGTGGTCCATGAGGCCGTGGTCTCCGGTCCGAGTGGGGAATCGGTCGGATTTGGAAAAGTGGTACTTGCCTCTGCCCCCGAACCGGTGAGCAGTGAGGTCACCACCGCTGATAAACCAGGGGATACACTTGTGTTTAGAATGTCTGAACTGGCTTCTGCTCCAGGACTGGTGGCTTTTGATGGTGTGCTCTCTGATTCACTACTGGGAGAAGGTTGAGTTGTTGTGGAATCAGTTGTGCTGATCCCTGCAGACTGCACCCTGGAGGCAGTTGGATCTGTGTCACCAGGGGAGACAGTTGAAGTTGGAACAAAGGAGCTGGCCTCTGTCCCAGGAGGGCTGGTCCATGAGGCTGTGGTCTCTGGTCCGTGCGGGGAACCGGTCGGAGTTAGAAAAGTGGTACTTGCCTCTGCTCCAGAACTAGTGAGCAGTGAGGTCACCACCCCGGATACACCAGGATTTACAGTTGTGTATGGTATGTCTGAATTGGCCTCTGCCCCAAGACTGGTGGCTGTTGAGGGTGTGCTGTCGAATTCGCTGTTGGAAGAAGGTGGAGGTGTTGAGGAAAACAGTGTGCTGGTCCCCGCAGAATGGAACCCGGAGGCGGTCTCCTCTGTGTCACCCGGTGAGACAGTTGAAGTTGGAATGATGGAGCTGGCCTCTGTCCAAATATCGGTGGTCCATGAGGCTGTGGTCTCTGGTTTGAGTGGGGAGTCGGTCGGATTTGGAAAAGTGGTACTTGCCTCTGCTGCAGAACTGGTGAGCAGTGCGGTCACCACCCCTGATAAACCAGGGGACACACTTGTGTTTGGAATGTCTGAACTGACCACAGCCCCAGGACTCGTGGCTGTTGAGTGTGGGCTGTGTGATTCACTCAGTGAAGAATGCAAAGCCGTTCTGGAAACAGGTGTGCTGGTCCCTGCAGAATGTGTCCAAGAGGCAGTAGTTTCTGTGTCACCAGGTGAGACAGTTGATTTTGGAACAATGGAGCTGGCTTCGGTCACAGGATTGATGGTCCAGGAGGCTGTGGTCTCTGGTCCGAGTGTGGAGTCAGTCATATTTGGAAAAGTGGTACTTGCTCCTGCTCCAGAACTAGTGAGCAGTGAGGTTACCACCTCAGATACACCAGGATTCACAGTTGTGTTTGGTATGTCTGAATTGGCCTCTGCCCCAGGACTGGTTGCTGTTGAGGGTGTGCTCTCTAATACACTGCTGGAAGAATGTGGAGTTGTTCTGGAAAAGGTGTGCTGGTCCCTGCAGAATAGACCCAGGAGGCTGCTGCATCTGTGTCAACAGCGGAGACAGCCGAAGTTGGGACAATGGAGGTGGCCTGTGTCCCTGGATGGGTGGTCCATTTTGCTGTGGTCTCCGGTCTGTGTGGGGAACCGGTCGAACTTCGAAAAGAGGTACTTGCCTCTGCCCCAGAAGTGGTGAGCAGTGAGGTCACCACCGCTGCTACACCAGTGGATACAGATGTGTTTGGAATGTCTGAACTGGCCTCTGCCCCGGGACTCGTGCCTGTTGACTGTGTGCTGTCGGGTTCACTGTGGGAATAATGCAGAGTTGATCTGGAAACAGGTGTGCTGGTCCCTGCAGACTGGACCCAGGAGGTGGTTGCATCTGTGTCCCTAAGGGAGACAGCTGAAGCTGAAACAATGGAACGGGCCTCTGTCCCAGCGTGGGTGGTCCATGCGGCTGTGGACTCTGTTCCGTGTCCGGAATCGGTCGGAGTTGGAAAAGCAGTGCTTCCCTCTGCTCCAGAACGGTTGTGCAGTGAGGTCACCAGCCCTGATACACCAGGGGATACAGATGTGTTTGGAATGTCTGAACTGGCCTCTGCCCCAGGACTCGTCGCTGTTGAGGGTGTGCGGTCTGATTCGCTGGGTGACAAATGTGAAGCTGCTCTGGAAACAGGTGTGATGGTCCCTGCAGAATGCACCCAAGAGGAGGTAGCACCTGTGTCACCAGGTGAGTCAGTCGATGTTGGAACAATGCTGCTGGCCTCTGTCCCAGGATTGTTGGTCCATGAGGCTGTGGTCTCTGGTCCGTGTGGGGAACTGGTCTGAGTTGGAAAAGTGGTACTTTCCCCGTCTCCAGAACTAGTGAGCAGTGAGCTTACCACCTCTGATGCACCAGAGGATACAGTTGCGCTTGGAATGTCTGAACTGGCCCCTACCCCAGGACTCGTGGCTGTTGAGGGTGTGCTGTATAATTCACTGTGGGAGAAAGGTGGAGCTGTTGAGGGAAAAGGTGTGCTGGTCCGTGCAGAATGGACCCAGGTGGCGGTTGTGTCTGTGTCACCAGGGGTGACAGTGGAAGTGGGAAGAATGGAGCTGTCCTCTGTCCCAGGATGTGTGCTCCATGAGGCTGTGGTATGTGGCCCGTGTGGGGAATCGGTCGGATTTGGAAAAGTAGTGCTTGCCGTTGCTCCGGAACTGGTGATCCGGGACGTCACCATCCCTGATACACCTGGGGATACACTTGTGTTTGCAATGTCTGAACTGGCCTCTGCCCTGGGGCTGGTGGACGTTGAGGCTGTGCTGTCCAGTTCTCTCACAGAATAATGTAGAGTTGTTGTGGAGAAAGTTGTGCTGGTCCCTGCAGAATGAACCGAGGAGGCATGTGCATCTGTGTCACCAGGGGAGACAGTTGAAGTGGGAACAATGGAGCTGACCTCTGTCCGAGATTCGGTGGTCCCTGAGGCTGTGGTCTCTGGTCTGAGTGGGGAAACGGTCAGATTTTGAAATGTGGTACTTGACTCTGCTCCAGAAGTGGTCAGCAGTGAGGTCACCACCCCTGATAAAGTGGGGGTACACTTGTGCTTGGGATGTCTGAACTGACCTCTGCCCCAGGACTCGTCGCTGTTGAGGGTGTGCGGTGTGATTCACTCGGTGAAAAATGTGAAGCTGCTCTGGAAACAGGTGTGACGGACCCTGCGGAATGCAGCCAAGAGGAGGTAGCACCTGTGTCACCAGATGAGTCGGTTGGTGTTGGAACAGTGATGCTACCCTCTGTCCCAGGATTGTTGGTCCATGGGGCTGTGGTCTGCGGTCTGTGTGGGGAACTGCTCTGAGTCGGAATAGTGGTACTTTCCTCTGCTCCAGAACTGGTGAGCCCTGAGGTGTCCACCTCCGATACATCCAAAACTACAGTTGTGTCTGAAATGTCTGTACTGCCCTGTGCCCCGGGACTCGTGGCTGTTGAGGGTGTGCTGTTTAATTCACTGTGGGCAAAAGATGGAGTAGTGGACGAGGGTGGGCTCATCCCATCCGAATGAGCCCAGGACGTGGTTGCATCTGTGTCATCAGGGGAGACAGTTGAAGTAGGAACAATGGAGCTAGCCTCTGTCCCAGATTCGGTGGTCCATGAGGCCGTGGTCTCCGGTCCGAGTGGGGAATCGGTCGGATTTGGAAAAGTGGTACTTGCCTCTGCCCCCGAACCGGTGAGCAGTGAGGTCACCACCGCTGATAAACCAGGGGATACACTTGTGTTTAGAATGTCTGAACTGGCTTCTGCTCCAGGACTGGTGGCTTTTGATGGTGTGCTCTCTGATTCACTACTGGGAGAAGGTTGAGTTGTTGTGGAATCAGTTGTGCTGATCCCTGCAGACTGCACCCTGGAGGCAGTTGGATCTGTGTCACCAGGGGAGACAGTTGAAGTTGGAACAAAGGAGCTGGCCTCTGTCCCAGGAGGGCTGGTCCATGAGGCTGTGGTCTCTGGTCCGTGCGGGGAACCGGTCGGAGTTAGAAAAGTGGTACTTGCCTCTGCTCCAGAACTAGTGAGCAGTGAGGTCACCACCCCGGATACACCAGGATTTACAGTTGTGTATGGTATGTCTGAATTGGCCTCTGCCCCAAGACTGGTGGCTGTTGAGGGTGTGCTGTCGACCCGCTGTTGGAAGAAGGTGGAGGTGTTGAGGAAAACAGTGTGCTGGTCCCCGCAGAATGGAACCCGGAGGCGGTCTCCTCTGTGTCACCCGGTGAGACAGTTGAAGTTGGAATGATGGAGCTGGCCTCTGTCCAAATATCGGTGGTCCATGAGGCTGTGGTCTCTGGTTTGAGTGGGGAGTCGGTCGGATTTGGAAAAGTGGTACTTGCCTCTGCTGCAGAACTGGTGAGCAGTGCGGTCACCACCCCTGATAAACCAGGGGACACACTTGTGTTTGGAATGTCTGAACTGACCACAGCCCCAGGACTCGTGGCTGTTGAGTGTGGGCTGTGTGATTCACTCAGTGAAGAATGCAAAGCCGTTCTGGAAACAGGTGTGCTGGTCCCTGCAGAATGTGTCCAAGAGGCAGTAGTTTCTGTGTCACCAGGTGAGACAGTTGATTTTGGAACAATGGAGCTGGCTTCGGTCACAGGATTGATGGTCCAGGAGGCTGTGGTCTCTGGTCCGAGTGTGGAGTCAGTCATATTTGGAAAAGTGGTACTTGCTCCTGCTCCAGAACTAGTGAGCAGTGAGGTTACCACCTCAGATACACCAGGATTCACAGTTGTGTTTGGTATGTCTGAATTGGCCTCTGCCCCAGGACTGGTTGCTGTTGAGGGTGTGCTCTCTAATACACTGCTGGAAGAATGTGGAGTTGTTCTGGAAAAAGGTGTGCTGGTCCCTGCAGAATAGACCCAGGAGGCTGCTGCATCTGTGTCAACAGCGGAGACAGCCGAAGTTGGGACAATGGAGGTGGCCTGTGTCCCTGGATGGGTGGTCCATTTTGCTGTGGTCTCCGGTCTGTGTGGGGAACCGGTCGAACTTCGAAAAGAGGTACTTGCCTCTGCCCCAGAAGTGGTGAGCAGTGAGGTCACCACCGCTGCTACACCAGTGGATACAGATGTGTTTGGAATGTCTGAACTGGCCTCTGCCCCGGGACTCGTGCCTGTTGACTGTGTGCTGTCGGGTTCACTGTGGGAATAATGCAGAGTTGATCTGGAAACAGGTGTGCTGGTCCCTGCAGACTGGACCCAGGAGGTGGTTGCATCTGTGTCCCTAAGGGAGACAGCTGAAGCTGAAACAATGGAACGGGCCTCTGTCCCAGCGTGGGTGGTCCATGCGGCTGTGGACTCTGTTCCGTGTCCGGAATCGGTCGGAGTTGGAAAAGCAGTGCTTCCCTCTGCTCCAGAACGGTTGTGCAGTGAGGTCACCAGCCCTGATACACCAGGGGATACAGATGTGTTTGGAATGTCTGAACTGGCCTCTGCCCCAGGACTCGTCGCTGTTGAGGGTGTGCGGTCTGATTCGCTGGGTGACAAATGTGAAGCTGCTCTGGAAACAGGTGTGATGGTCCCTGCAGAATGCACCCAAGAGGAGGTAGCACCTGTGTCACCAGGTGAGTCAGTCGATGTTGGAACAATGCTGCTGGCCTCTGTCCCAGGATTGTTGGTCCATGAGGCTGTGGTCTCTGGTCCGTGTGGGGAACTGGTCTGAGTTGGAAAAGTGGTACTTTCCCCGTCTCCAGAACTAGTGAGCAGTGAGCTTACCACCTCTGATGCACCAGAGGATACAGTTGCGCTTGGAATGTCTGAACTGGCCCCTACCCCAGGACTCGTGGCTGTTGAGGGTGTGCTGTATAATTCACTGTGGGAGAAAGGTGGAGCTGTTGAGGGAAAAGGTGTGCTGGTCCGTGCAGAATGGACCCAGGTGGCGGTTGTGTCTGTGTCACCAGGGGTGACAGTGGAAGTGGGAAGAATGGAGCTGTCCTCTGTCCCAGGATGTGTGCTCCATGAGGCTGTGGTATGTGGCCCGTGTGGGGAATCGGTCGGATTTGGAAAAGTAGTGCTTGCCGTTGCTCCGGAACTGGTGATCCGGGACGTCACCATCCCTGATACACCTGGGGATACACTTGTGTTTGCAATGTCTGAACTGGCCTCTGCCCTGGGGCTGGTGGACGTTGAGGCTGTGCTGTCCAGTTCTCTCACAGAATAATGTAGAGTTGTTGTGGAGAAAGTTGTGCTGGTCCCTGCAGAATGAACCGAGGAGGCATGTGCATCTGTGTCACCAGGGGAGACAGTTGAAGTGGGAACAATGGAGCTGACCTCTGTCCGAGATTCGGTGGTCCCTGAGGCTGTGGTCTCTGGTCTGAGTGGGGAAACGGTCAGATTTTGAAATGTGGTACTTGACTCTGCTCCAGAAGTGGTCAGCAGTGAGGTCACCACCCCTGATAAAGTGGGGGTACACTTGTGCTTGGGATGTCTGAACTGACCTCTGCCCCAGGACTCGTCGCTGTTGAGGGTGTGCGGTGTGATTCACTCGGTGAAAAATGTGAAGCTGCTCTGGAAACAGGTGTGACGGACCCTGCGGAATGCAGCCAAGAGGAGGTAGCACCTGTGTCACCAGATGAGTCGGTTGGTGTTGGAACAGTGATGCTACCCTCTGTCCCAGGATTGTTGGTCCATGGGGCTGTGGTCTGCGGTCTGTGTGGGGAACTGCTCTGAGTCGGAATAGTGGTACTTTCCTCTGCTCCAGAACTGGTGAGCCCTGAGGTGTCCACCTCCGATACATCCAAAACTACAGTTGTGTCTGAAATGTCTGTACTGCCCTGTGCCCCGGGACTCGTGGCTGTTGAGGGTGTGCTGTTTAATTCACTGTGGGCAAAGGATGGAGTAGTGGACGAGGGTGGGCTCATCCCATCCGAATGAGCCCAGGACGTGGTTGCATCTGTGTCATCAGGGGAGACAGTTGAAGTAGGAACAATGGAGCTAGCCTCTGTCCCAGATTCGGTGGTCCATGAGGCCGTGGTCTCCGGTCCGAGTGGGGAATCGGTCGGATTTGGAAAAGTGGTACTTGCCTCTGCCCCCGAACCGGTGAGCAGTGAGGTCACCACCGCTGATAAACCAGGGGATACACTTGTGTTTAGAATGTCTGAACTGGCTTCTGCTCCAGGACTGGTGGCTTTTGATGGTGTGCTCTCTGATTCACTACTGGGAGAAGGTTGAGTTGTTGTGGAATCAGTTGTGCTGATCCCTGCAGACTGCACCCTGGAGGCAGTTGGATCTGTGTCACCAGGGAGACAGTTGAAGTTGGAACAAAGGAGCTGGCCTCTGTCCCAGGAGGGCTGGTCCATGAGGCTGTGGTCTCTGGTCCGTGCGGGGAACCGGTCGGAGTTAGAAAAGTGGTACTTGCCTCTGCTCCAGAACTAGTGAGCAGTGAGGTCACCACCCCGGATACACCAGGATTTACAGTTGTGTATGGTATGTCTGAATTGGCCTCTGCCCCAAGACTGGTGGCTGTAGAGGGTGTGCTGTCGGGTCGCTGTTGGAAGAAGGTGGAGGTGTTGAGGAAAACAGTGTGCTGGTCCCCGCAGAATGGAACCCGGAGGCGGTCTCCTCTGTGTCACCCGGTGAGACAGTTGAAGTTGGAATGATGGAGCTGGCCTCTGTCCAAATATCGGTGGTCCATGAGGCTGTGGTCTCTGGTTTGAGTGGGGAGTCGGTCGGATTTGGAAAAGTGGTACTTGCCTCTGCTGCAGAACTGGTGAGCAGTGCGGTCACCACCCCTGATAAACCAGGGGACACACTTGTGTTTGGAATGTCTGAACTGACCACAGCCCCAGGACTCGTGGCTGTTGAGTGTGGGCTGTGTGATTCACTCAGTGAAGAATGCAAAGCCGTTCTGGAAACAGGTGTGCTGGTCCCTGCAGAATGTGTCCAAGAGGCAGTAGTTTCTGTGTCACCAGGTGAGACAGTTGATTTTGGAACAATGGAGCTGGCTTCGGTCACAGGATTGATGGTCCAGGAGGCTGTGGTCTCTGGTCCGAGTGTGGAGTCAGTCATATTTGGAAAAGTGGTACTTGCTCCTGCTCCAGAACTAGTGAGCAGTGAGGTTACCACCTCAGATACACCAGGATTCACAGTTGTGTTTGGTATGTCTGAATTGGCCTCTGCCCCAGGACTGGTTGCTGTTGAGGGTGTGCTCTCTAATACACTGCTGGAAGAATGTGGAGTTGTTCTGGAAAAAGGTGTGCTGGTCCCTGCAGAATAGACCCAGGAGGCTGCTGCATCTGTGTCAACAGCGGAGACAGCCGAAGTTGGGACAATGGAGGTGGCCTGTGTCCCTGGATGGGTGGTCCATTTTGCTGTGGTCTCCGGTCTGTGTGGGGAACCGGTCGAACTTCGAAAAGAGGTACTTGCCTCTGCCCCAGAAGTGGTGAGCAGTGAGGTCACCACCGCTGCTACACCAGTGGATACAGATGTGTTTGGAATGTCTGAACTGGCCTCTGCCCCGGGACTCGTGCCTGTTGACTGTGTGCTGTCGGGTTCACTGTGGGAATAATGCAGAGTTGATCTGGAAACAGGTGTGCTGGTCCCTGCAGACTGGACCCAGGAGGTGGTTGCATCTGTGTCCCTAAGGGAGACAGCTGAAGCTGAAACAATGGAACGGGCCTCTGTCCCAGCGTGGGTGGTCCATGCGGCTGTGGACTCTGTTCCGTGTCCGGAATCGGTCGGAGTTGGAAAAGCAGTGCTTCCCTCTGCTCCAGAACGGTTGTGCAGTGAGGTCACCAGCCCTGATACACCAGGGGATACAGATGTGTTTGGAATGTCTGAACTGGCCTCTGCCCCAGGACTCGTCGCTGTTGAGGGTGTGCGGTCTGATTCGCTGGGTGACAAATGTGAAGCTGCTCTGGAAACAGGTGTGATGGTCCCTGCAGAATGCACCCAAGAGGAGGTAGCACCTGTGTCACCAGGTGAGTCAGTCGATGTTGGAACAATGCTGCTGGCCTCTGTCCCAGGATTGTTGGTCCATGAGGCTGTGGTCTCTGGTCCGTGTGGGGAACTGGTCTGAGTTGGAAAAGTGGTACTTTCCCCGTCTCCAGAACTAGTGAGCAGTGAGCTTACCACCTCTGATGCACCAGAGGATACAGTTGCGCTTGGAATGTCTGAACTGGCCCCTACCCCAGGACTCGTGGCTGTTGAGGGTGTGCTGTATAATTCACTGTGGGAGAAAGGTGGAGCTGTTGAGGGAAAAGGTGTGCTGGTCCGTGCAGAATGGACCCAGGTGGCGGTTGTGTCTGTGTCACCAGGGGTGACAGTGGAAGTGGGAAGAATGGAGCTGTCCTCTGTCCCAGGATGTGTGCTCCATGAGGCTGTGGTATGTGGCCCGTGTGGGGAATCGGTCGGATTTGGAAAAGTAGTGCTTGCCGTTGCTCCGGAACTGGTGATCCGGGACGTCACCATCCCTGATACACCTGGGGATACACTTGTGTTTGCAATGTCTGAACTGGCCTCTGCCCTGGGGCTGGTGGACGTTGAGGCTGTGCTGTCCAGTTCTCTCACAGAATAATGTAGAGTTGTTGTGGAGAAAGTTGTGCTGGTCCCTGCAGAATGAACCGAGGAGGCATGTGCATCTGTGTCACCAGGGGAGACAGTTGAAGTGGGAACAATGGAGCTGACCTCTGTCCGAGATTCGGTGGTCCCTGAGGCTGTGGTCTCTGGTCTGAGTGGGGAAACGGTCAGATTTTGAAATGTGGTACTTGACTCTGCTCCAGAAGTGGTCAGCAGTGAGGTCACCACCCCTGATAAAGTGGGGGGTACACTTGTGCTTGGGATGTCTGAACTGACCTCTGCCCCAGGACTCGTCGCTGTTGAGGGTGTGCGGTGTGATTCACTCGGTGAAAAATGTGAAGCTGCTCTGGAAACAGGTGTGACGGACCCTGCGGAATGCAGCCAAGAGGAGGTAGCACCTGTGTCACCAGATGAGTCGGTTGGTGTTGGAACAGTGATGCTACCCTCTGTCCCAGGATTGTTGGTCCATGGGGCTGTGGTCTGCGGTCTGTGTGGGGAACTGCTCTGAGTCGGAATAGTGGTACTTTCCTCTGCTCCAGAACTGGTGAGCCCTGAGGTGTCCACCTCCGATACATCCAAAACTACAGTTGTGTCTGAAATGTCTGTACTGCCCTGTGCCCCGGGACTCGTGGCTGTTGAGGGTGTGCTGTTTAATTCACTGTGGGCAAAAGATGGAGTAGTGGACGAGGGTGGGCTCATCCCATCCGAATGAGCCCAGGACGTGGTTGCATCTGTGTCATCAGGGGAGACAGTTGAAGTAGGAACAATGGAGCTAGCCTCTGTCCCAGATTCGGTGGTCCATGAGGCCGTGGTCTCCGGTCCGAGTGGGGAATCGGTCGGATTTGGAAAAGTGGTACTTGCCTCTGCCCCGAACCGGTGAGCAGTGAGGTCACCACCGCTGATAAACCAGGGGATACACTTGTGTTTAGAATGTCTGAACTGGCTTCTGCTCCAGGACTGGTGGCTTTTGATGGTGTGCTCTCTGATTCACTACTGGGAGAAGGCTGAGTTGTTGTGGAATCAGTTGTGCTGATCCCTGCAGACTGCACCCTGGAGGCAGTTGGATCTGTGTCACCAGGGAGACAGTTGAAGTTGGAACAAAGGAGCTGGCCTCTGTCCCAGGAGGGCTGGTCCATGAGGCTGTGGTCTCTGGTCCGTGCGGGGAACCGGTCGGAGTTAGAAAAGTGGTACTTGCCTCTGCTCCAGAACTAGTGAGCAGTGAGGTCACCACCCCGGATACACCAGGATTTACAGTTGTGTATGGTATGTCTGAATTGGCCTCTGCCCCAAGACTGGTGGCTGTTGAGGGTGTGCTGTCGAATTCGCTGTTGGAAGAAGGTGGAGGTGTTGAGGAAAACAGTGTGCTGGTCCCCGCAGAATGGAACCCGGAGGCGGTCTCCTCTGTGTCACCCGGTGAGACAGTTGAAGTTGGAATGATGGAGCTGGCCTCTGTCCAAATATCGGTGGTCCATGAGGCTGTGGTCTCTGGTTTGAGTGGGGAGTCGGTCGGATTTGGAAAAGTGGTACTTGCCTCTGCTGCAGAACTGGTGAGCAGTGCGGTCACCACCCCTGATAAACCAGGGGACACACTTGTGTTTGGAATGTCTGAACTGACCACAGCCCCAGGACTCGTGGCTGTTGAGTGTGGGCTGTGTGATTCACTCAGTGAAGAATGCAAAGCCGTTCTGGAAACAGGTGTGCTGGTCCCTGCAGAATGTGTCCAAGAGGCAGTAGTTTCTGTGTCACCAGGTGAGACAGTTGATTTTGGAACAATGGAGCTGGCTTCGGTCACAGGATTGATGGTCCAGGAGGCTGTGGTCTCTGGTCCGAGTGTGGAGTCAGTCATATTTGGAAAAGTGGTACTTGCTCCTGCTCCAGAACTAGTGAGCAGTGAGGTTACCACCTCAGATACACCAGGATTCACAGTTGTGTTTGGTATGTCTGAATTGGCCTCTGCCCCAGGACTGGTTGCTGTTGAGGGTGTGCTCTCTAATACACTGCTGGAAGAATGTGGAGTTGTTCTGGAAAAAGGTGTGCTGGTCCCTGCAGAATAGACCCAGGAGGCTGCTGCATCTGTGTCAACAGCGGAGACAGCCGAAGTTGGGACAATGGAGGTGGCCTGTGTCCCTGGATGGGTGGTCCATTTTGCTGTGGTCTCCGGTCTGTGTGGGGAACCGGTCGAACTTCGAAAAGAGGTACTTGCCTCTGCCCCAGAAGTGGTGAGCAGTGAGGTCACCACCGCTGCTACACCAGTGGATACAGATGTGTTTGGAATGTCTGAACTGGCCTCTGCCCCGGGACTCGTGCCTGTTGACTGTGTGCTGTCGGGTTCACTGTGGGAATAATGCAGAGTTGATCTGGAAACAGGTGTGCTGGTCCCTGCAGACTGGACCCAGGAGGTGGTTGCATCTGTGTCCCTAAGGGAGACAGCTGAAGCTGAAACAATGGAACGGGCCTCTGTCCCAGCGTGGGTGGTCCATGCGGCTGTGGACTCTGTTCCGTGTCCGGAATCGGTCGGAGTTGGAAAAGCAGTGCTTCCCTCTGCTCCAGAACGGTTGTGCAGTGAGGTCACCAGCCCTGATACACCAGGGGATACAGATGTGTTTGGAATGTCTGAACTGGCCTCTGCCCCAGGACTCGTCGCTGTTGAGGGTGTGCGGTCTGATTCGCTGGGTGACAAATGTGAAGCTGCTCTGGAAACAGGTGTGATGGTCCCTGCAGAATGCACCCAAGAGGAGGTAGCACCTGTGTCACCAGGTGAGTCAGTCGATGTTGGAACAATGCTGCTGGCCTCTGTCCCAGGATTGTTGGTCCATGAGGCTGTGGTCTCTGGTCCGTGTGGGGAACTGGTCTGAGTTGGAAAAGTGGTACTTTCCCCGTCTCCAGAACTAGTGAGCAGTGAGCTTACCACCTCTGATGCACCAGAGGATACAGTTGCGCTTGGAATGTCTGAACTGGCCCCTACCCCAGGACTCGTGGCTGTTGAGGGTGTGCTGTATAATTCACTGTGGGAGAAAGGTGGAGCTGTTGAGGGAAAAGGTGTGCTGGTCCGTGCAGAATGGACCCAGGTGGCGGTTGTGTCTGTGTCACCAGGGGTGACAGTGGAAGTGGGAAGAATGGAGCTGTCCTCTGTCCCAGGATGTGTGCTCCATGAGGCTGTGGTATGTGGCCCGTGTGGGGAATCGGTCGGATTTGGAAAAGTAGTGCTTGCCGTTGCTCCGGAACTGGTGATCCGGGACGTCACCATCCCTGATACACCTGGGGATACACTTGTGTTTGCAATGTCTGAACTGGCCTCTGCCCTGGGGCTGGTGGACGTTGAGGCTGTGCTGTCCAGTTCTCTCACAGAATAATGTAGAGTTGTTGTGGAGAAAGTTGTGCTGGTCCCTGCAGAATGAACCGAGGAGGCATGTGCATCTGTGTCACCAGGGGAGACAGTTGAAGTGGGAACAATGGAGCTGACCTCTGTCCGAGATTCGGTGGTCCCTGAGGCTGTGGTCTCTGGTCTGAGTGGGGAAACGGTCAGATTTTGAAATGTGGTACTTGACTCTGCTCCAGAAGTGGTCAGCAGTGAGGTCACCACCCCTGATAAAGTGGGGGTACACTTGTGCTTGGGATGTCTGAACTGACCTCTGCCCCAGGACTCGTCGCTGTTGAGGGTGTGCGGTGTGATTCACTCGGTGAAAAATGTGAAGCTGCTCTGGAAACAGGTGTGACGGACCCTGCGGAATGCAGCCAAGAGGAGGTAGCACCTGTGTCACCAGATGAGTCGGTTGGTGTTGGAACAGTGATGCTACCCTCTGTCCCAGGATTGTTGGTCCATGGGGCTGTGGTCTGCGGTCTGTGTGGGGAACTGCTCTGAGTCGGAATAGTGGTACTTTCCTCTGCTCCAGAACTGGTGAGCCCTGAGGTGTCCACCTCCGATACATCCAAAACTACAGTTGTGTCTGAAATGTCTGTACTGCCCTGTGCCCCGGGACTCGTGGCTGTTGAGGGTGTGCTGTTTAATTCACTGTGGGCAAAAGATGGAGTAGTGGACGAGGGTGGGCTCATCCCATCCGAATGAGCCCAGGACGTGGTTGCATCTGTGTCATCAGGGGAGACAGTTGAAGTAGGAACAATGGAGCTAGCCTCTGTCCCAGATTCGGTGGTCCATGAGGCCGTGGTCTCCGGTCCGAGTGGGGAATCGGTCGGATTTGGAAAAGTGGTACTTGCCTCTGCCCCCGAACCGGTGAGCAGTGAGGTCACCACCGCTGATAAACCAGGGGATACACTTGTGTTTAGAATGTCTGAACTGGCTTCTGCTCCAGGACTGGTGGCTTTTGATGGTGTGCTCTCTGATTCACTACTGGGAGAAGGCTGAGTTGTTGTGGAATCAGTTGTGCTGATCCCTGCAGACTGCACCCTGGAGGCAGTTGGATCTGTGTCACCAGGGGAGACAGTTGAAGTTGGAACAAAGGAGCTGGCCTCTGTCCCAGGAGGGCTGGTCCATGAGGCTGTGGTCTCTGGTCCGTGCGGGGAACCGGTCGGAGTTAGAAAAGTGGTACTTGCCTCTGCTCCAGAACTAGTGAGCAGTGAGGTCACCACCCCGGATACACCAGGATTTACAGTTGTGTATGGTATGTCTGAATTGGCCTCTGCCCCAAGACTGGTGGCTGTTGAGGGTGTGCTGTCGAATTCGCTGTTGGAAGAAGGTGGAGGTGTTGAGGAAAACAGTGTGCTGGTCCCCGCAGAATGGAACCCGGAGGCGGTCTCCTCTGTGTCACCCGGTGAGACAGTTGAAGTTGGAATGATGGAGCTGGCCTCTGTCCAAATATCGGTGGTCCATGAGGCTGTGGTCTCTGGTTTGAGTGGGGAGTCGGTCGGATTTGGAAAAGTGGTACTTGCCTCTGCTGCAGAACTGGTGAGCAGTGCGGTCACCACCCCTGATAAACCAGGGGACACACTTGTGTTTGGAATGTCTGAACTGACCACAGCCCCAGGACTCGTGGCTGTTGAGTGTGGGCTGTGTGATTCACTCAGTGAAGAATGCAAAGCCGTTCTGGAAACAGGTGTGCTGGTCCCTGCAGAATGTGTCCAAGAGGCAGTAGTTTCTGTGTCACCAGGTGAGACAGTTGATTTTGGAACAATGGAGCTGGCTTCGGTCACAGGATTGATGGTCCAGGAGGCTGTGGTCTCTGGTCCGAGTGTGGAGTCAGTCATATTTGGAAAAGTGGTACTTGCTCCTGCTCCAGAACTAGTGAGCAGTGAGGTTACCACCTCAGATACACCAGGATTCACAGTTGTGTTTGGTATGTCTGAATTGGCCTCTGCCCCAGGACTGGTTGCTGTTGAGGGTGTGCTCTCTAATACACTGCTGGAAGAATGTGGAGTTGTTCTGGAAAAAGGTGTGCTGGTCCCTGCAGAATAGACCCAGGAGGCTGCTGCATCTGTGTCAACAGCGGAGACAGCCGAAGTTGGGACAATGGAGGTGGCCTGTGTCCCTGGATGGGTGGTCCATTTTGCTGTGGTCTCCGGTCTGTGTGGGGAACCGGTCGAACTTCGAAAAGAGGTACTTGCCTCTGCCCCAGAAGTGGTGAGCAGTGAGGTCACCACCGCTGCTACACCAGTGGATACAGATGTGTTTGGAATGTCTGAACTGGCCTCTGCCCCGGGACTCGTGCCTGTTGACTGTGTGCTGTCGGGTTCACTGTGGGAATAATGCAGAGTTGATCTGGAAACAGGTGTGCTGGTCCCTGCAGACTGGACCCAGGAGGTGGTTGCATCTGTGTCCCTAAGGGAGACAGCTGAAGCTGAAACAATGGAACGGGCCTCTGTCCCAGCGTGGGTGGTCCATGCGGCTGTGGACTCTGTTCCGTGTCCGGAATCGGTCGGAGTTGGAAAAGCAGTGCTTCCCTCTGCTCCAGAACGGTTGTGCAGTGAGGTCACCAGCCCTGATACACCAGGGGATACAGATGTGTTTGGAATGTCTGAACTGGCCTCTGCCCCAGGACTCGTCGCTGTTGAGGGTGTGCGGTCTGATTCGCTGGGTGACAAATGTGAAGCTGCTCTGGAAACAGGTGTGATGGTCCCTGCAGAATGCACCCAAGAGGAGGTAGCACCTGTGTCACCAGGTGAGTCAGTCGATGTTGGAACAATGCTGCTGGCCTCTGTCCCAGGATTGTTGGTCCATGAGGCTGTGGTCTCTGGTCCGTGTGGGGAACTGGTCTGAGTTGGAAAAGTGGTACTTTCCCCGTCTCCAGAACTAGTGAGCAGTGAGCTTACCACCTCTGATGCACCAGAGGATACAGTTGCGCTTGGAATGTCTGAACTGGCCCCTACCCCAGGACTCGTGGCTGTTGAGGGTGTGCTGTATAATTCACTGTGGGAGAAAGGTGGAGCTGTTGAGGGAAAAGGTGTGCTGGTCCGTGCAGAATGGACCCAGGTGGCGGTTGTGTCTGTGTCACCAGGGGTGACAGTGGAAGTGGGAAGAATGGAGCTGTCCTCTGTCCCAGGATGTGTGCTCCATGAGGCTGTGGTATGTGGCCCGTGTGGGGAATCGGTCGGATTTGGAAAAGTAGTGCTTGCCGTTGCTCCGGAACTGGTGATCCGGGACGTCACCATCCCTGATACACCTGGGGATACACTTGTGTTTGCAATGTCTGAACTGGCCTCTGCCCTGGGGCTGGTGGACGTTGAGGCTGTGCTGTCCAGTTCTCTCACAGAATAATGTAGAGTTGTTGTGGAGAAAGTTGTGCTGGTCCCTGCAGAATGAACCGAGGAGGCATGTGCATCTGTGTCACCAGGGGAGACAGTTGAAGTGGGAACAATGGAGCTGACCTCTGTCCGAGATTCGGTGGTCCCTGAGGCTGTGGTCTCTGGTCTGAGTGGGGAAACGGTCAGATTTTGAAATGTGGTACTTGACTCTGCTCCAGAAGTGGTCAGCAGTGAGGTCACCACCCCTGATAAAGTGGGGGTACACTTGTGCTTGGGATGTCTGAACTGACCTCTGCCCCAGGACTCGTCGCTGTTGAGGGTGTGCGGTGTGATTCACTCGGTGAAAAATGTGAAGCTGCTCTGGAAACAGGTGTGACGGACCCTGCGGAATGCAGCCAAGAGGAGGTAGCACCTGTGTCACCAGATGAGTCGGTTGGTGTTGGAACAGTGATGCTACCCTCTGTCCCAGGATTGTTGGTCCATGGGGCTGTGGTCTGCGGTCTGTGTGGGGAACTGCTCTGAGTCGGAATAGTGGTACTTTCCTCTGCTCCAGAACTGGTGAGCCCTGAGGTGTCCACCTCCGATACATCCAAAACTACAGTTGTGTCTGAAATGTCTGTACTGCCCTGTGCCCTGGGACTCGTGGCTGTTGAGGGTGTGCTGTTTAATTCACTGTGGGCAAAAGATGGAGTAGTGGACGAGGGTGGGCTCATCCCATCCGAATGAGCCCAGGACGTGGTTGCATCTGTGTCATCAGGGAGACAGTTGAAGTAGGAACAATGGAGCTAGCCTCTGTCCCAGATTCGGTGGTCCATGAGGCCGTGGTCTCCGGTCCAAGTGGGGAATCGGTCGGATTTGGAAAAGTGGTACTTGCCTCTGCCCCCGAACCGGTGAGCAGTGAGGTCACCACCGCTGATAAACCAGGGGATACACTTGTGTTTAGAATGTCTGAACTGGCTTCTGCTCCAGGACTGGTGGCTTTTGATGGTGTGCTCTCTGATTCACTACTGGGAGAAGGTTGAGTTGTTGTGGAATCAGTTGTGCTGATCCCTGCAGACTGCACCCTGGAGGCAGTTGGATCTGTGTCACCAGGGGAGACAGTTGAAGTTGGAACAAAGGAGCTGGCCTCTGTCCCAGGAGGGCTGGTCCATGAGGCTGTGGTCTCTGGTCCGTGCGGGGAACCGGTCGGAGTTAGAAAAGTGGTACTTGCCTCTGCTCCAGAACTAGTGAGCAGTGAGGTCACCACCCCGGATACACCAGGATTTACAGTTGTGTATGGTATGTCTGAATTGGCCTCTGCCCCAAGACTGGTGGCTGTTGAGGGTGTGCTGTCGAATCGCTGTTGGAAGAAGGTGGAGGTGTTGAGGAAAACAGTGTGCTGGTCCCCGCAGAATGGAACCCGGAGGCGGTCTCCTCTGTGTCACCCGGTGAGACAGTTGAAGTTGGAATGATGGAGCTGGCCTCTGTCCAAATATCGGTGGTCCATGAGGCTGTGGTCTCTGGTTTGAGTGGGGAGTCGGTCGGATTTGGAAAAGTGGTACTTGCCTCTGCTGCAGAACTGGTGAGCAGTGCGGTCACCACCCCTGATAAACCAGGGGACACACTTGTGTTTGGAATGTCTGAACTGACCACAGCCCCAGGACTCGTGGCTGTTGAGTGTGGGCTGTGTGATTCACTCAGTGAAGAATGCAAAGCCGTTCTGGAAACAGGTGTGCTGGTCCCTGCAGAATGTGTCCAAGAGGCAGTAGTTTCTGTGTCACCAGGTGAGACAGTTGATTTTGGAACAATGGAGCTGGCTTCGGTCACAGGATTGATGGTCCAGGAGGCTGTGGTCTCTGGTCCGAGTGTGGAGTCAGTCATATTTGGAAAAGTGGTACTTGCTCCTGCTCCAGAACTAGTGAGCAGTGAGGTTACCACCTCAGATACACCAGGATTCACAGTTGTGTTTGGTATGTCTGAATTGGCCTCTGCCCCAGGACTGGTTGCTGTTGAGGGTGTGCTCTCTAATACACTGCTGGAAGAATGTGGAGTTGTTCTGGAAAAAGGTGTGCTGGTCCCTGCAGAATAGACCCAGGAGGCTGCTGCATCTGTGTCAACAGCGGAGACAGCCGAAGTTGGGACAATGGAGGTGGCCTGTGTCCCTGGATGGGTGGTCCATTTTGCTGTGGTCTCCGGTCTGTGTGGGGAACCGGTCGAACTTCGAAAAGAGGTACTTGCCTCTGCCCCAGAAGTGGTGAGCAGTGAGGTCACCACCGCTGCTACACCAGTGGATACAGATGTGTTTGGAATGTCTGAACTGGCCTCTGCCCCGGGACTCGTGCCTGTTGACTGTGTGCTGTCGGGTTCACTGTGGGAATAATGCAGAGTTGATCTGGAAACAGGTGTGCTGGTCCCTGCAGACTGGACCCAGGAGGTGGTTGCATCTGTGTCCCTAAGGGAGACAGCTGAAGCTGAAACAATGGAACGGGCCTCTGTCCCAGCGTGGGTGGTCCATGCAGCTGTGGACTCTGTTCCGTGTCCGGAATCGGTCGGAGTTGGAAAAGCAGTGCTTCCCTCTGCTCCAGAACGGTTGTGCAGTGAGGTCACCAGCCCTGATACACCAGGGGATACAGATGTGTTTGGAATGTCTGAACTGGCCTCTGCCCCAGGACTCGTCGCTGTTGAGGGTGTGCGGTCTGATTCGCTGGGTGACAAATGTGAAGCTGCTCTGGAAACAGGTGTGATGGTCCCTGCAGAATGCACCCAAGAGGAGGTAGCACCTGTGTCACCAGGTGAGTCAGTCGATGTTGGAACAATGCTGCTGGCCTCTGTCCCAGGATTGTTGGTCCATGAGGCTGTGGTCTCTGGTCCGTGTGGGGAACTGGTCTGAGTTGGAAAAGTGGTACTTTCCCCGTCTCCAGAACTAGTGAGCAGTGAGCTTACCACCTCTGATGCACCAGAGGATACAGTTGCGCTTGGAATGTCTGAACTGGCCCCTACCCCAGGACTCGTGGCTGTTGAGGGTGTGCTGTATAATTCACTGTGGGAGAAAGGTGGAGCTGTTGAGGGAAAAGGTGTGCTGGTCCGTGCAGAATGGACCCAGGTGGCGGTTGTGTCTGTGTCACCAGGGGTGACAGTGGAAGTGGGAAGAATGGAGCTGTCCTCTGTCCCAGGATGTGTGCTCCATGAGGCTGTGGTATGTGGCCCGTGTGGGGAATCGGTCGGATTTGGAAAAGTAGTGCTTGCCGTTGCTCCGGAACTGGTGATCCGGGACGTCACCATCCCTGATACACCTGGGGATACACTTGTGTTTGCAATGTCTGAACTGGCCTCTGCCCTGGGGCTGGTGGACGTTGAGGCTGTGCTGTCCAGTTCTCTCACAGAATAATGTAGAGTTGTTGTGGAGAAAGTTGTGCTGGTCCCTGCAGAATGAACCGAGGAGGCATGTGCATCTGTGTCACCAGGGGAGACAGTTGAAGTGGGAACAATGGAGCTGACCTCTGTCCGAGATTCGGTGGTCCCTGAGGCTGTGGTCTCTGGTCTGAGTGGGGAAACGGTCAGATTTTGAAATGTGGTACTTGACTCTGCTCCAGAAGTGGTCAGCAGTGAGGTCACCACCCCTGATAAAGTGGGGGGTACACTTGTGCTTGGGATGTCTGAGCTGACCTCTGCCCCAGGACTCGTCGCTGTTGAGGGTGTGCGGTGTGATTCACTCGGTGAAAAATGTGAAGCTGCTCTGGAAACAGGTGTGACGGACCCTGCGGAATGCAGCCAAGAGGAGGTAGCACCTGTGTCACCAAATGAGTCGGTTGGTGTTGGAACAGTGATGCTACCCTCTGTCCCAGGATTGTTGGTCCATGGGGCTGTGGTCTGCGGTCTGTGTGGGGAACTGCTCTGAGTCGGAATAGTGGTACTTTCCTCTGCTCCAGAACTGGTGAGCCCTGAGGTGTCCACCTCCGATACATCCAAAACTACAGTTGTGTCTGAAATGTCTGTACTGCCCTGTGCCCCGGGACTCGTGGCTGTTGAGGGTGTGCTGTTTAATTCACTGTAGGCAAAAGATGGAGTAGTGGACGAAGGTGGGCTCATCCCATCCGAATGAGCCCAGGACGTGGTTGCATCTGTGTCATCAGGGGAGACAGTTGAAGTAGGAACAATGGAGCTAGCCTCTGTCCCAGATTCGGTGGTCCATGAGGCCGTGGTCTCCGGTCCGAGTGGGGAATCGGTTGGATTTGGAAAAGTGGTACTTGCCTCTGCCCCCAAACTGGTGAGCAGTGAGGTCACCACCGCTGATAAACCAGGGGATACACTTGTGTTTAGAATGTCTGAACTGGCTTCTGCTCCATGGCTGGTGGCTTTTGATGGTGTGCTATCTGATTCACCACTGGGAGAAGGTTGAGTTGTTGTGGAATCAGTTGTGCTGATCCCTGCAGACTGCACCCTGGAGGCAGTTGGATCTGTGTCACCAGGGGAGACAGTTGAAGTTGGAACAAATGAGCTGGCCTCTGTCCCAGGAGGGCTGGTCCATGAGGCTGTGGTCTCTGGTCCGTGCGGGGAACCGGTCGGAGTTAGAAAAGTGGTACTTACCTCTGCTCCAGAACTAGTGAGCAGTGAGGTCACCACCCCGGATACACCAGGATTTACAGTTGTGTATGGTATGTCTGAATTGGCCTCTGCCCCAAGACTGGTGGCTGTTGAGGGTGTGCTGTCGAATTCGCTGTTGGAAGAAGGTGGAGGTGTTGAGGAAAACAGTGTGCTGGTCCCCACAGAATGGAACCCGGAGGCGGTCTCCTCTGTGTCACCCAGTGAGACAGTTGAAGTTGGAATGATGGAGCTGGCCTCTGTCCAAATATCGGTGGTCCATGAGGCTGTGGTCTCTGGTTTGAGTGGGGAATCAGTCGGATTTGGAAAAGTGGTACTTGCCTCTGCTGCAGAACTGGTGAGCAGTGCGGTCACCACCCCTGATAAACCAGGGGACACACTTGTGTTTGGAATGTCTGAACTGACCACAGCCCCAGGACTCGTGGCTGTTGAGTGTGGGCTGTGTGATTCACTCAGTGAAGAATGCAAAGCCGTTCTGGAAACAGGTGTGCTGGTCCCTGCAGAATGTGTCCAAGAGGCAGTAGTTTCTGTGTCACCAGGTGAGACAGTTGATTTTGGAACAATGGAGCTGGCTTCGGTCACAGGATTGATGGTCCAGGAGGCTGTGGTCTCTGGTCCGAGTGTGGAGTCAGTCATATTTGGAAAAGTGGTACTTGCTCCTGCTCCAGAACTAGTGAGCAGTGAGGTTACCACCTCAGATACACCAGGATTCACAGTTGTGTTTGGTATGTCTGAATTGGCCTCTGCCCCAGGACTGGTTGCTGTTGAGGGTGTGCTCTCTAATACACTGCTGGAAGAATGTGGAGTTGTTCTGGAAAAAGGTGTGCTGGTCCCTGCAGAATAGACCCAGGAGGCTGCTGCATCTGTGTCAACAGCGGAGACAGCCGAAGTTGGGACAATGGAGGTGGCCTGTGTCCCTGGATGGGTGGTCCATTTTGCTGTGGTCTCCGGTCTGTGTGGGGAACCGGTCGAACTTCGAAAAGAGGTACTTGCCTCTGCCCCAGAAGTGGTGAGCATTGAGGTCACCACCGCTGATAAACCAGGGGATACACTTGTGTTTAGAATGTCTGAACTGGCTTCTGCTCCAGGACTGGTGGCTTTTGATGGTGTGCTACCTGATTCACTACTGGGAGAAGGTTGAGTTGTTGTGGAATCAGTTGTGCTGATCCCTGCAGACTGCACCCTGGAGACAGTTGGATCTGTGTCACCAGGGGAGACAGTTGAAGTTGGAACAAAGGAGCTGGCCTCTGTCCCAGGAGGGCTGGTCCATGAGGCTGTGGTCTCTGGTCCGTGCGGGGAACCGGTCGGAGTTAGAAAAGTGGTACTTGCCTCTGCTCCAGAACTAGTGAGCAGTGAGGTCACCACCCCGGATACACCAGGATTTACAGTTGTGTATGGTATGTCTGAATTGGCCTCTGCCCCAAGACTGGTGGCTGTTGAGGGTGTGCTGTCGAATTCGCTGTTGGAAGAAGGTGGAGGTGTTGAGGAAAACAGTGTGCTGGTCCCCGCAGAATGGAACCCGGAGGCGGTCTCCTCTGTGTCACCCGGTGAGACAGTTGAAGTTGGAATGGTGGAGCTGGCCTCTGTCCAAATATCGGTGGTCCATGAGGCTGTGGTCTCTGGTTTGAGTGGGGAATCGGTCGGATTTGGAAAAGTGGTACTTGCCTCTGCTGCAGAACTGGTGAGCAGTGCGGTCACCACCCCTGATTCACCAGGGGATACAGTTGTTTTTGGAATATATGAACTGGCCTCTGCCCTGGGACTCGTGGCTCTGTAAGGTGCGCTGCCTGATTCACTGTGGGTAGAATGTGGAGTAGTTCTGGAAACAGGTGTGCTGGTCCCTGCAGAATGTGTCCAAGAGCCGGTTGTATCTCTGTCACCAATTGCGACAGTAGAACTTGGAACAATGGTGCTGGCCTCCTCCCTCCCAGCATGGGTGGTCCATGAGGCTGAGATCTCTGTTCCACGTGGGGTATCGGTTGGTGGTGGAAAATTTGTGCTTGCCTCCGCTCCAGAACTGGTGAACAGCGAGGTCACGACCCCTGATACACCAGGGGATACAGTTGTGTTTGGAATGTCTGAACTGGCCTCTGCCCCAGGACTGGTGGCTGTTGAAGACATGCTTTCTGATTCATTCTGGGTAGAATGTGTAGTTATTCTAGAAACAGGTTTGCTGCTCCCTGCAGAAGGGACCCTGGAGATGGTTGCATCTATGTCACCACGAGAGACAGCTGAAGTTGGAACAATGGAGCTGACCTCTTTCCCAGGATGGGTAGTCCATGAGGCTGTGGTCTCTGTTCCATGTGGGTAATTGGTTGGAATTGGAAAACTTGTGCTTGCCTCTGCTCCAGAATTGGTGAACAGTGAGGTCACAACCCCTGGTACTCCAGGGGATACAGTTGTGTTTGCAATGACTGAACTGGTCTCTTCCCTGGGACTGGTGGCTGGTGAAGTCATGCTTTCTGATTCACTCTGAGAATAATGTGTACTTGTTCTAGAAACAGGTGTGCTGGTCCCTGCAGAACGGACCCTGGAGGTAATTGCATCTGTGTCACCAGGGGCGACAGTTGAAGTTGGAACAATGGAGCTGACCTCTGTCCCAGGTTGGGTGGTCCATGAGGCTGAGGTCTCTGTTCCACGTGTGTAATTGGTCAGAGTGGGAAAAGTTTTCCTTGCCTCTTCTGCAGATGTTCTGATATGTTTGTTCTCCACCCCTAGTCAAGTAGAGGAGAGAGTTGGAGGTTAAATGGCGGAACTGAAATGTGCTTCATAGTAAGTGGCCTATGAAGTTGTGGTTTCACCAGGGTAAAGCATCATACATTGCATATTATACCGGCATCTGTCTCAGAGTTAGTGACCTGTGATTTCACTCTCTCTGGTATTCTAGGGGAGACATTCAGAGTTGGAACTGCTGAAGTGGCTTTTTTCCCTAATGTTTGTGGCTGATGACTGTGTGCTTTATAATACACTGTGGGGAAAATTACACATTGTGTTTGGATACTCTGTTTGGTTTCTGCAGGATGGATGACCAAGGAGTCTATTGTATGTGTTTTCTTGAGTGATCAGTCATAATTGGAAAAGTTGTATTGGTTTCTGCCTCAGAAATCCTGGCCTGTGAGGTCATTATCTCTGCTAGAACACGTCAGACTGTCCTCACTGGAACAACTAAACTGGATTGTATCTCATAATGGGTGACCCATGAGGCTGTGGTCTCTGGTCTGTGTGGGGAATTAATAGGAGCTGGAAAAGTTGTACTTGCTTCTGCTCCAAAACTGGTGACCAGTGAAGTCACCAGCCCTGATATACCAGGGGAACCAGTCACAGTTGGCATGACTGAACTTGTTTGTGCACCAGAATAGGTGACCCATGAGGCTGTGGTTGCTGGTCCACTAGTAGAAAGAGTCAGAGTTGGAATAACCATACTGGCCTCTGTTCCAGAACTCTTTTCCTGTGAAGTCACTATATCTGGTATGCCAGGGGAGATGGGTTTATTTGGAACAGCTGAACTGGCTCTGTGCCAATACTCGCAGCCACTGAGTACGTGCTGTCTGAATCACTGTGGGAAATACTAGGGGTTATATTGGGAACAGTTGGGTTGGACTCTTTAGGATGGGTGAGCAAGGAGACTCTGTATCTGATTCATGCAAGGATTCAGTCAGAGGTGACAAAGTTGTATTGGTGCCTGTGCCAGAACTAGTGACCAGGGAGGTCATCATAGCCAGTACCCCCGGTGAGACAGTCATTGTTGGGATGGCTGAATTGGCTCCTGCCCCAGGACTGGTGACTGTTGAAGATATGGTGTCTATTTCACTACGGGAAAAATTCAGAGTTTTTATGGAAACAGGAGTCTCTGTGGAATGGACCCATGAGGCTTTTGTATCTGGCTCATAAGGAGAGACAGTCATAGTTGGAACAATGGGACTGGCTTCTGCCTCAGGATGGGTGACCCATGAGGCTGCTGTCTCTGGTTCATATGGGGAATCAGTCAGGGTTGGAAAAATTGTACTAGCCTCTGCCCTAGAACTGGTGACCTGTGAGATTTCCACCCCTGATACACCAGAGTAAGAGTCAGAGTTGAAATGCCTGAACTGATGAATATCCAATGTGCCCCAGGATGAATATCCAATGAGACTGTTGTATCTGGCTTATCAGGGGATTCAGTCAGAATCAGAACAAGTGGGCTGCTCTCTGCTCCAGAACCAGTATTCAGTGATGTCATCAGCCCTGGCACACTAGGGGAGACAGCTGAAGTTGCAGTGAATAAACTGCTCTGTAAGGGCCGGCCAAGTGGCGCGGTGGTTAAGCACTGGCTTTGGAAGCCAGTGGCCCCGGTTCAGGTCCCACATGTGAGGGCCAGTGACACTGCCCTCAAAAAAAAAACTGCTCTGTGCCCAGGATGGGTGACCATGTGGCTGTGGTCTCTGGTTCCTCTGTAGAACCAGTCAAAACCATACTTGTCTCTGCCTCAGGGCTAGTAACCCGCGAGGTCACCATCCCTGGTACACCAGGTGAGACAGAGTTGAAACAGCTAAACCGACTTCCTCCCCAGAACTGGCAGCCATTGGAGGTGCACTGTGTGGTTCACCGTGGGAAACATTCAGGATTGCCCTGCAAACAGTTGGGCTGGTCCCCACAGGATGGGTGAGCTATGAGGCTGAGGTTTCCTCTGGCTCACCAAAGGAAAGAGTCAGAGTTGCAACAGCTGAACTGGTCTCTGCCTCAGAACTAAGGACCAATGCAGGTGTGGTCTCTGACCCTGTATTGAACATAGATGGGGTCGGCCTGGAAACTGCCATGCTGGTCTCTGTTCCAGGTCTGGTGTCCAAGGAGGCTGTCATCTCCTTGACATCAGGGGAAACATCTGGATTGTGATAATCACTCCTATTGTGTTTGTGCTGGCCATTGTACCTGGTGTTCTGAGGATAGTCAGCTTTCCCATAGTGAGAATGGAGACTCTGGTTTTTATTTTATTTTATTTATTTATTTATAATTAATTTCAGGTGTACAACTCAGTGCAATAGTTATACTTTTTACCCCTCACAGTGACAGCCCCCCTCTGGTGGTCACAATTGCTGTGGTGGTGGTCTCTGCTGTCTCTGTGCCCCCTGCTGGTAGTCCTGAGAATTGTGGGAAGGACACAAATTGGACACAATGATTACCACCTACTGGACTGCAAGAGCTTATTTTTTATCCATATGAGGAAAGGGAGAGAAATGTCTCTGCCTATGATCTGCCTACAGTGCTTCTGGAGTGGGAAAAGGAACTGTGATTGGTATTCCCCTCCCTTCCCTGTCTCATCTTGGGCTGTAACCCCTCCATGGAATCTTGACCACTCCTTGTTTGCAAATGTTTTCTGTACTCCCCAGCCTGTGAGTCTGTTCAAGCTGTTTTCTCAGCTTGCCATGCCTATATCTCATCAGATTCCTTCCTTTCTGTCGTACTTCAAACCCCAGCTCAAATCTACTTTTTCAAATCCTTGTCAGAGTTCATCTCGCCCTTCACATTATCTCATTACTGTCCTGTCTGAACCTGCAATGCACCATACCTCAGTATCCTTGATAGTAGCTATTAAGGTCTCCCTGCTTGGCATATAGTAGGTGCTCAACAAATATTTGCTAAGTCACTAAATTCATGAATGAATGGATGAATGGATACATATACACATAGGCAGGTCTCCCCTTACTTCAGAGAGATCATGTATCATTGTGCTTACACAATTGGGCTCTGGAATGAGATAGTCTTGTACTGAGATTCTGGCTCTGCCACTAAATAGATGTGTTCCCAAATCTTGGTAGACCTCCATTTTCTCATCTGTAAAGTAAGGATAGGTACAGTGGCCATCTCAGAGTGTTGATAAAAATGCATCAAGCACAGTGCCTCTCAGTTCACAATAAGACATTATTATTGCTACCATTACTGTTATCTAATATTACTACTGTTATTACTACCACTGCTGCTATCTACTACTATTAGTAGTACTACTGCCACTGCTACTATCTACTATTATGACTGTTGTTAGTACTGTTACTACTACCACTGCTACTACCTACCATTACTACTGTTGCTACTACTGTTACTACATGACTGCTACTACCTACCATTATGGCTGTTACTACTACTATTACTACTACCATTGCTGCTACTATCATTGTTGATGTTATTACCACTGTTACTATTACTGTTACTACCACCATTGCTACTACCCACCATTACTGCTGTTACTACTATTTCTGCTTTTATACTTCTCCCACAAAATAAATGTTTATTGAATTGGATTTGCCAGGCAGCACACTAGCTGGCCAAGGTGCCTGGCATTCACCTGTGAGGAAGAGTAAAGTGGCATTGGCTGAGACAGCAGCTACTGACCAGGGCTTTAGAAAATGGTTCCCAGGACTGAGGAAGAACTACCTGGAGCCTTCTCTATAGAGACCAGGAAGCCTACTGGATCGTGGTGCAGGGAGGGAGATAAAATTAAGGGGATTTTGATGCTGATGGTGGAGCCATGTCACTGTGTTACTGAGAATACCCTAAAAACATATTTTTGAGAGTAGAGTGCTTTGTATGTATTTGATGATGATGATGATGATGATGTATGTATTTGATTATAGAGTGCTTTGTATGTATTTGATGATGATGATGATGATGAAGATGAAGATGATGAAGATGAAGATGATGGTGATGGCAGAGATGGGCAATTGCAAAGCACCTGAAATGCTTTATTTCTTTGATCATCACCAGAACATTGAATGTACACCCTATTATTGACATTTTATGGAAGAGGAAAACAGAAACGTGGAGATCATAATTTGCCAAAGTCACACAGCTACTGACGGATAGTGTGGAAATTTGAACATAGTTTTGTCTGCATCCTAAACCTATGCTTGTAACCACTATATATTAATTGAAGTTCAGGATCTCGTGGGGTCCAGGTTGGAAAGACAAGGACATGAGGGGAAAAGTCCATCTTGGGGGATCTTAACAATTCTCTAGTTGAGTGGGTCTCAGCCTGGGGCACTTTTGCTCCCAAGAGACACTGTCAATATTGGGAGACATCTTTGTGTGTCAAAACTGTGTATATGTGGAGGGTGCTACAGGTATCTAATGAGTAGAGGCCACAGGTACTGCTAAACACCCTAGAATGCATGAACAACCCACCACAACACATAATTATCTTCCCAAAATGTCAGTAGTGCTGACGTTAAGAAACCTTTCTCTATATTGAACACAGTCAATGAATACTATTTGCTATACCTCATAAACTTTGCTATCCAATCTTCGCTGAAGCCTGGTGACCTGTGCCCTGGTGACCAGATGTAGCCGACCCTGACAATGCACCATTCATATCCTATAAGCACTCACTCTTGCAATGCAGTGGCCCCAATGCGATCCTAAGGCAGCCCCTATGACTCCACACCTAGGGGCTATGACTCAGCCCATGTGTGGGGCACGCCAGAAGTGCTGAGAGCTATCGCCACCAAGAGCAAGCAGTCCACTGTCAATGATGAAGGCAGTTGGACGGTAAATACCCCAGCCACTTCACTCTTTGGGTGGGACAATGCTGAGGTGTTCTATGCTCACTCTTGGAGGTCCCCAGTGGTAATGACACTCTGATGCCCATGCCTATCACCTGCTCACGAATGCACGTTGCATTGACCTCCTTTCCTTGTCTCCTCCAGTGCTTCCTAAGACCATCCTCCACCTCAAATAAACTACTTACTTACCCCACATCCTTAACTGAAGTTTGCTTCTGGGACCCAACCAAAGATACCTAGGTCACAGGATAAGATTAATATCTTGACTGGGGGTGATTCTATCCAAAGCCTGGATCTTGCAGAAAGCTTCCATAATGTTCTGGTGAAGTAGTCTGGTCTCTAACTTGGGAGTAACTTAATGTGTAGGAGAGAGATTTAACTTTTACCCACACAGTGAGGAGGACCCCTTGCTATATACGTGGTCTGATTGTAAAATACGGTGAATGTTTAAATTTACAAAAAAAAGATATTACTGAAAAAAACACATTGGCAATAACCCTCCTCACTTCAAACACATGTATCCCATCATTCTTGCCATTTTCTGAAGCAATTCCGGAAGCCCTCTTTCATGAGTGTCTTTACTTCATCCTTCATGACAACACTGCATGTCACACTTCTGGTATATGGCAATTTCTGTCAAATAAAAAACATTACGGTGTGTCTCATCCACCTTATTCACTGGATCTGGTACCGTGAGACTTCTGGCTCTTCCCCAAAGTCAAAATTACCATGAAAGGAAAACATTCTGAATCGATTCAGGACATTGAGGCAGCCACGACAGCACAACTAAAGACACTTATGAAAGAGGACTTCCAGAACTGCTTCAAAAAAGTGGCAAGAATGATGGGACATGTGTGTTTGAAGCAAGGGGGAATACTTTGAGGGGAGTTAATGGCACTGTGTCTTTTACTGTAATAAATTTTTTTAAACATTCACTATATTTTTCTATTATACCTCATAAACCTGCACCTCTTAAGCTCTCAGGCAGAACAATAATACTGGAAATTCTTACTAGGTGCCTTTCATGGGAAAAGGTTATGCAGTCAAATAATTGTGTAAACCCTGGCTTGAATAAAGCTAAACAAGTTTTTTTACAGTAGGAGTTCTCAGAGCCTATAATATTCTTAAGCGTGTTATGACTATCTAGGAAGAAGGAATATATTTGCCAAAATTTTTGGTCACAAACTTCTTTGTCCTTTTGTTAAAGGGCATCCAAGCATTATCAAGCCTTAGAGACTTTTTGAATGTTGCTTTTTACCCATGCCTCCAGTCTTATTTCCCACCATTCCATCCTTATATGTATTTTACACTGTAACACAGATGAATTATTTGTCCCTCCCAGATATTCTCAGGTTTTACTCTTCTCTGTGCCTTTGGATATGGCTTTTTCCTCTATTCAGAATATCTTCATCAGTTACCCTTGTCTTCATGGTAAACTCCTATTTATCCTTTCAAATCCAATTCAGATATTACCTCTGTAATGAAGCCTTTCTCTAAAGTTGCATCATAATTACTTTGTTCCTTTGCTGTCCTTTGTCCCCTACTGAACTGAGAGCAGCATGGATACAATGCCAAAGTATTTTCATCTGCACACCCTCAGTTTATACCATAGTCTCTAACACAGAGTAAGCTATTACCAAGCATTTTCAGAATTAAGTTAAACTGGGTGAAATTTGTGAAGTTGACATATCCAACCTTGAACTAAACTCACTCAGCATGTTATAAGAGAAGAAAAAGTGGTAACATCTACCTTGGCGCCATTAGACAAAGATCCAGCTAAGAAAGAGAAGCCCACGGCAATCCCACCTATAAAACAACCAAAGACCCACCTATAAAACAACCAAAGATTTCATCTCTCTGGAAGAAGAAATAAGGCCACAAGTCAGACTATTGGGAGGTAAGC
Organism: Aselliscus stoliczkanus; assembly: GCA_033961575.1. NCBI lineage: Eukaryota > Metazoa > Chordata > Mammalia > Chiroptera > Hipposideridae > Aselliscus > Aselliscus stoliczkanus. The sequence goes on along the minus strand of CM066735.1, from coordinate 7,178,986 downwards.
GAAGTTGAAGCTACCTCTAGGACTAGCAGATGATGTGGATGTCAGAGAGACACAAATTGGTCCTCTGGAACCTCCATGTGCAGACTCATTTGATATCTTTGTCATGTGCTCCTTGATGCCATCAGTCCATGCAGATGGGGTAGGGAAAGAAACCTGGGTTAACTCATCTCATCCAGAATGAGAGCGCTATCTAAATGGATCTACTAATTCAGTAGACTATACTTACTTATACTTAACTCTATTTTTCTCAAGTCTATTAGTATGAACTTGAGCCATGGCTATGTACCCTAAGCAGCCACACCCATCCATAGATCCATTCATCTACCCATAGATCTATCCATCTTTTTTCCATACATGCCTATACCTACCCATCTCTTCTTCCATCCTTCCATCTTTCCTTTTATCATTTCCCCCTGCTATGCATCCTTCCTTTTATATTTCCTCTTAACTTTCCTTTCAGCTTTCATCTGTCTTTCCTTCAATCTTTACTTCCATTCAATCCTCCCTTCCATCCACCTTTCTTTTTATTCTCCCTTCTATCCATCCAGTCTTCCTTATTTTCTTCCTTCTATACATCCATCCTATCTTCTCTCATTTATCCTTCTCTCCATTCTTCCTTTCATCTTTCCATCCATCTAACCACACTTATACTTTCTTACCATCTCACTTCTAATCTGCTTACTAAACACCCATGACTTAATTACTAAACCATGTTTAAGACATGGGTCAATAGCTTCCACTCTGCCTAACTTTATTGTGAATTGTCAAAACTAATTTGGGAGATAATCAAATTATCTTGTTGTAGATATTTTATAGTGAAGTAGTTGCAGGACTTCTTTGGACTTGTGTCCAGAACAGAAGTTGTGGCCAAGTTCAACTTTTCAGAGAAATGAATTTCCCAAGAGGTTCCCTCCCTCAACTACTGATGTCTTGAAGGTGGTGTTTCTCCTGCTGGGCCTGCGTTCTTCCTACATCTAGAGGTATTTTGTTCCCTCACTTTTCATTTGCTCACCCTTTCCTTTCACCTGCTCCTTTCTTTTGATGCTATCATCAATGCTTAACTCAAAGGGGGAATCCCTCTCTTGTATCTATGTATTGTTCTAGCTATTGTTCTAGTCCTCTACAAATCACTATGCTCCCCTTTATTAGAATCCCTCAGGACCCCTCTATTGTCAGAGAAATCCTCACCCCATTTCAACTCAGCTATTGTGTAGCATTTGACACAACTGGCCATTCCTCCTTCTAGAGCTATTCCTTCCTATAGCTTCTGTGGTGCCAGAATCTCTTGATTTTTCTTCTACCTCTCTGACCACTCCTGCATAGCCTAATGGTTAAGAACATGGATTCCTAGTGACACATAGTCTGAGTTCTTATCACTTACCAGCTTTGTGATATTGAGCAAGTTACTTAACCTCTATGCCTCCATTTACCTATCTGTAAAATGGGCTTATAATAGTCCCTTCTTCATATCTTGTTCCAGTGAGGATTAAATGATTTGATAGAACAGTTTTTGACACAAAATAAGTGTACTATAATAATAAGCATAAGCTCCATAAGCATTAACAGTAATGTTAGAACATCTATCCAACTACTTGCTTATTTATCTTTGTTTCTCCCAAAGTGTAGCTCACCGCCTAGAATTAAAGAAAGATTAACAAATGTTGGCTAAAAGAATGGCTAGTGTGGGCCGGCCGAGTGGCGCATTGGTTAAGAGCTGGTTTTGGTATGCCAGCGGCCCCGGTTCAGATCCCACATATGAGGGCCAGTGACACTGCCCTCTACAGCTAACAACAGCTCCACCTGGAGCTGGGCTGTGCGAGTCCCGGAGACGGTACAGGCTGCAGCCCCTGCTTCAGTGGGCTGCCATAGGCTACAATGAGTGGCCCGCAGCCAGCGTGAGCGGCTGGCAGCCAGCGTTAGCTGCCAATAGCCACGGTGAGCAACCATCCAGAGGCTGCCTCATCCGGGAAGAACACAATGATGATACCAACATGGGCCAGTGAAGCAACGTCCTCCGCAACTAGACTGAAGAACAAAAGACAGCAACTTGTCTGTTCCCCTCCCCCGATTCCCCAACGCTGTTCCCCTCCCCAAATTCCCCGATTAAAAAAAAATCTTTAAAAAAAATGGCTAGTGTGATAATAAATTCCTAATTAACTCCTTTTTATCTCTCAGGAAAGAAGCCCTTTCTTATGAGTTCCCAATAATTGGAGTGTAAGAGCTATGGATCCTTACTTGTCAACTGTGTTGAAAGTGGAAAAACTTGAGAAGCACTTGTCACTGTTTGCAAGTCAACATTCTCTGTTATTCCAGTATCTATCATGGGCAGTAAAGATGTCCTGACTGGCTGGGTACAAGTCTCCAGAGTACTGACCATGACCAAGGATCATGTAGTGCTGGTCTCTGTCCCAAGGGTGGTGTCTGCTGTATGTGTGGTGGCCAGTAAGGAAGTAATCCCATGGGGGGCTGGGCTGGTTGAAGAGTCAGTGATAGTGAAGGTTGAAGGGGGGAATGGTGTTGAAGCTGATGAAAGTGGGATCCTTGCAATGGTGGACTTAGTAGCATCTCCAGGGTCTGATTCTGTTCTAGAAAATGGACTGAATGAGGAGGCTGAGCTGGCATCCAGAACTCCAGATGTGGCAAAAGGAGCCACAGAATCTGACAGAGAAGGTGTTGATGTGTCAGCTGGAATGGTCTCAGCTGAAGATAGAATATCCGTGCCTAAATGATGAGTACTTTCTGATACAGGCACAAAAATCTTGGATTCTTGGAAGGAGATTATGTCAGCAGGCCTTGTGACAGGGAAAGGGTCATAAAAGTGGGTGACAGTTTCCACTGGAATTTCAGTGTACTGCAAAGATAAAGGCTGGTCTGGGACTGATATTTTCACAGAACAGGTGACACCAGTCCTGGGACTCTTTGAAAGATGAGTAGACTGAGGAGATGGAGGCATGTGTGTGGGTGTAGCTGAGCTGAAGTCTGGGGCTATGCTTGTCTCCCTCAGACCAGGAGTCAGGTGCCAAAGTGGCTCTGTGTCAAATATAGTTGTCTTAAAGGACACAGACATTGATGTGGAAGTAGTTGTCTCCTTCATGGTGGAGGCAGTCTTCATTGGAGATGTGACTCTGGGTGACTCCGAGTGGACTGGCACAGAGGAATGAAGTTCATGTCCAGAACTGGTGGTCCCCACAGTGGCCACAGCTGTGTTTTTGGAAACATGAGCTGCCTCTGTATCTATGGAGCCTTCAGAAGTGGCCAGTATTTCCATTGAGGTGCTTCTCGAACTGGAAGGTGATCTGGCTCCAGGTTCAAAGCTTATATCTGAAACATCTGTGGTCTTCACCAGGCTGGGGGTGAGAAGTGAGGTCACTGGTATAAGAGAGTTGGAACTATTCCCTGGTAATATGGAGAAAACAGGAGAAGGTGAGGTCATGGCAGGTAAAGACACCAGGAAAGATAGCAAGCTGGGTTCTTCCTGAAAGGAAGTGCTTGTTCCTGACACATCCTCAGGGCCTCTGCATATGAGAGTGGTCTTCTCTGAGTGTGCTACACCCCAACTCACATCCAAGTTGGTATCTGCCAAGGATGCCGTGGTTGATGTGTCCAAGGGAGGTGTGCCCTGTGATGTAGCCTCAAGGGAACCTCTTTGAGTGGTGATGGTCATTTCTGAAGGTTCTGCCATGATAGAGGAGGTAGAGAACCTGAAAATTCCTGTGGGGATGTCTGGTGTTTGTGGACTGAGCAGGGCCAGAGATAGATATCCTGCTAGAGGAGATGACTTCTGTCCTGGAGACCTCAGTAGGACCACCAGTGGGCACTTTGGAAAGGAGAGTGATTTTCTCTGTGGCCGAACTCATCTGCTGGGAGGTGCTGATCTCCTTCAGTCCAGGGATCAGGGAGGACACTGCTTCTGACTCAATCCTTATTGTTTCAGAAAAAGCAAGACATTGATGTGGAAACGGTGGTGTCTCTTATGGTGGAAGAGGTAACCATTGGAGATGTGTCATTGGATGGCCCTGAGTCAGCTGGGACAGTGGAATGTCTTTCATGTACAAAATTGGTGGTCCCAGCTTGGTCACAGCTCTGTTTTTAGAAATGTAAATTGCCTCTGTGGAGGCATCAGAAGTAGCCAGTATCTCAACTGTGGTACTGAACAAACTTGAAGATGAACTTGTCACAGGTTCCAAGCTTATACCCAACATGTCTGTGGTCTTCACCAGGCCAGGGGTGACAAGAGAAGTCACTGGGATAGGTGAGGAGGGGCTTCTCCCTGCTAGTGTGGGAGAAATTGGAGAAGGTGAGGTTGTGGCAGGGATTGGGTCGAGAGAAGGAGACCTAGTTTTCTCCACAGGAGAGCTCATCCATGACACATGCTTGGAACTATTGCTGATAGTGATCATCTCTGCATGTTCTAAACCTTGAGTCACAGACAATGGAGTTTCTTCTGAGGAGGCTGAGGTTGATTTGTCCAGGGAAAGTGCACTCAGTGATCCAGAGGGATCAATCTGTGTGCTGAAGGGCACCTTTGTACATAATGTCAAGGGAGGAGAGGTAGAGAATCTATTCCTAGTTTTGGAGGAAATGTCCGAGGACCTTGTTGACATAGCAGAGTCTGGCATAAATGTTTCTTCAAAGAAGGGAACTTCTGTCCTTGAAACCTCAGTAACCTGTTGGCACACTGGAGAAGACAGTATTTGTCTCTGTACTCAGTCTTCTCCTGATAGGTGGGGGTCTCCCTCAATTCAGGAACCAGGGAGGGCACTGACTCTGTCTTAATCCTTGTAGTTTCCGAAGAGTCAGGCATCGATGTGGAAATAGTGGTGTCCCTTGTTGTGGAAGAGGTAACCACTGGAGATGTGGCTTTGGATGGCACTAAGTCAGCTGGGACAGTGAAACGTGATTCATGTGCTGAACTAGTGGTCCCCATATTGGGTACTGCTGTGCTTGTTGAAGACTGCATTTTTTCTGTATTGGTGGTGGCTTGTGAAGTAGCCAGTATCTTATCTGAGATGTTGCTTACACTTTCAGGTGTACTGGTCACAGGATCTAAGCTTGTGCTCAACATTCATGTGATCTTTGCCAGCCCAGAGGTGACAGCTGAGGTCACAGGAACAAGAGAGAAGGTTCTGTGCCCTTGTAATGTGAAGGCAACAGGAGAATGTGAGGTTGTGGGAAGGGGCAGTTCTAGGGAAGATGGAGAGCTGGATTCTTCCCCAGGGGGAGCGTTTGTCCATGATACATCCTCAGGACCTTTGCTCCTCTCTGACTGTGGAAGTCCCTGGGTCACAGCTGAGGGGGTCCGTGCTCAGGAGGCTATGGTTGATGTACCCAAGCTAAGTGCACTTTGTGTGATAGCTGCAGGAGGAACTGCTTGGGTGGTTATGGTCATTCCTGGAGTTTCTGACATAAATAGGGAGGTGAAGGGGTTGGTGCTGCTTTCTGTAAGTATGTTAGGAGAAGTTTTAAAGTGAGCAGGGCTTGGCATGGATATCCTGCTAGAGGAAGTGACTTGTATCCTTTTGACCTCAGTAGTAGCATCATCTGTGGACACATTGGAAATGACAATGTTTGTCTCTGCAGCAGAGCTGGGCTCCTGGTAGGTGCTCATCTTCCTAAGTCCAGGATTCAGAGAGGACACTGGCTCTCTGTCAATATCTGCGGTCTCAGACTTCTGGTAAAATGGCGCAATAGACAGACGCTGTGCTAACTGCCTCCCAGGATCACACCAAAATTACAAGCAAATTATACAGCATTCAACCCTGGAGGTCCCCAGAACACTGTAGGAACAGAACCACTAAATAAAGAACTTAAAGAGGAAGCCGCATCGGGTCTGGTAGGATGGGCGGAGACGAGAGAGGGCAAACCCCGTGAGAGAGCTGTGGAAAGGCTTCTCCTGTTGGGGGAGAGATCCTCCGGCCGCACCCCAAGCTCACCAGTCCAGAGCTCCTTTGCCGGGAAGAGAAGTTCTAATATAGCCGGCAGTAAATTAGTGAGGACTCTCTTTGCTCAGTTCGGTGAGGCTAAGAGAGGCTGGAGAATCAGTGAGTCCGGCGCCCGGGCTTGCTCGCCGGTGAGCACTCACCTGGTTCCCGGTGGAGGGAGTGGCTGTGTGAGCCGGGAGCCTGCGGGGACGGACTGAACTGAGCACCTTTGGTGCAAAGGCTGGAGGTTTTTAGACTATTGTTCCCGTGGTGTGGAGCTTGCACGCGAGTGGTGTAGGGAGGACGCCATTTTGTCGGGCTTGAGCCCTCCCACGAAGGATCAGGTCCGGGACCTAATTGGTCTGGTGGAATTGGCGGAGAAGTGCGTGTGTGCGTGCGCATGCGCGTGCACCTGCGGCCTTGGATCCCCACCCTCCGCCTGGCTTATACTGCGTTGCCAGGGAAACGCAGGTCAGGTGCCATCCAGCTCCAATGGCTGCTCACTGAGACCCGGAAGTGTGCGAGCCGCCTCGGGTCTCTGCTCTCCGCACTCCGCTTGCAGAGTTGCCAGGGAAATGCCTAGTGGGAGTGATCCAGCTCCAACAGGCTGCTCACTGAGACGCAGGAGCGCGCAAGCCGCCTCGGGTCTCTGCTCTCCGCACTCCGCTTGCAGAGTTGCTAGGCTGGTGATTGGTTGTCGGGCTGCTTGGCCTGGTCTGCGAGTGGCTGATTGGGACAGGCTGAGACTGGGAGTTTTCCTGGGAGTGTTGGGCCGTGAGCTGTGTGCCTGTGTGATCCAGCCAGGGCTCTCCTGGTGATCTAGCTACTACATCAAAGCAATCCCAGAGCGACAGCCAGAATGGGGAAACAAAGAAACATGTCACAAGTAAAAGATCAGAAGAAACCTCCAGAAATGGAACCAAATGAAACAGAGGGATCCAACCTTTCAGAGACACAGTTTAGAACACTGATGATAAGAATGTTTAAGGAACTTAGCGAGGACATAAAGAAGGATAGGGAAACCATAAAAAAACAACCTGTTAGAACTAAAGAATACAATAACTGAAATGAAGAACACACTCGAAGGAATCACCAGTAGAGTAGATGAAGCAGAGGAGCAGATCAGCGATTTGGAAGATAAAATAGCAGAACTCACCCAGTTGTCAAGCAAAAAGACCAAAGAATAAAAAACAATGAAAATAGTTTAAGAGCCCTATGGGACAAGGTGAAGCGCAACCACCTTCGAATCATAGGGATACCAGAAGGAGAAGAGAAGCAAGGGGTCGAAAATGTATTTGAAAAAATAATGACTGAAAACTTCTCTACCCTGGTGAAGGAAATCAACGTACATGCCCAGGAAGTGCAGAGGGTTCCAAACAAGCTGAACCCAAACAGGTCCACACCAAGACACATCATAGTGAAAATGGCAAAGGTTAAAGACAGAGACAGAATCCTAGAGGCTGCAAGAGAAAGACAGCAGGTTACATACAAAGGAACTCCTGTTAGACTAACAGCTGACTTGTCTACAGAAACTCTGCAGGCCAGAAGGGAGTGGCCGGACATACTCAAAGTGACACAAAATAACGGCCTACAACCAAGATTGCTCTACCCAGCACGGCTATCACTTAAAATTGAAGGAGAAATAAAGAGCTTCTCAGAAAAGAATAAGCTTAAGGAATTCATTACCACCAAGCCAGCATTGCAAGAAATGTTAAAAGGGCTTTTTTAAACAAAAGAAAGGGGTAAACAAGCTAACCCAGAGAGACAATTTAAGAAGATTGAAGTCATATCAAGCAGATATAAAGGAAAAACTGATGGTTGCTGGCTGGGAGGGAGTGGGGAAGAGGGAGAGGGGGAAGGTTTTGGACAGTGTATGTGGGACTACAATGTTGCCGCAGGGATATGGGGGCAGTTCTGGGAATGTAATTGATAATGTTGTGAAGAGACTATTATGTTGCGAGAAATAAGTCAGTCGGAGAAGGACAGGTACCATGTGATCTCACTTGTGTGTGGAGTCTGAAGAGCTGAGTGAACGATCAAAGTAAACAGACTTGTAGATGTAGTGGGAAAACTGAGGGTTGCTAGTTGGGAAGGGGGTGGGGATGGGGGGAAGGGGAAGGGATTAGACAGCATAAATAGACAACTACAATATTGCCACAGGGAGATGAAACACAGTTCGGGGAATATAATAATGTAAAAATTTTGTGGCATGTCAGATAGTCACATGTCTTGTTAGGGAGACCACTTCATGGATGGAGTAGAGGCTTGATCACTGCACTGTACACCTGAAGCTGATGTTGTATAGTATTGTATGCCAACTGCAACTGAATATGTGGATGGTCACGGGATGTGGAGTATACTGTGGAGGGGAGTCAGGGGAGTTGTGATGGATATGTATGATATTGGGGGGGAGTGGGGTGGCGAACTGGGGGCGGGGGGTTTTCACTTTGGGGGGTAAAGAGTATAACTATTGCATTGTGTTGTACACCTGAAACTAATAAAATAAAATTAAATTAAAAAAAAATATCTGTGGTCTCAGAGGAGCCAGATATCAGTGTGGAAGAAGTGATGACCCACTTGGTAGAGGAGGTAATCACTGGAGGTGTGGCTTGGGATGGCTCTGTGTGGGCCAGGATGGGAGAAAGGTATTCATTTCCAGAACTGGTGGTGCCTACATCTGTCAGTGCTGTGTGTGTAGAAGGATGAATTGATTCTGGATCTGTGGAAGCTTTGTATGTGGCGAGCATCTCACCTGAGATACTGCTCCAATTGGGGGGTAAACTGGTATCAGGTTCCAAGCTTGTCTTCAACATGTCTGTGGTCTTCCCCAAGCCAAATGTCACAGGTAGAGTAGACAAGGGACTGTGCCCCAGTGATGTCAACAAAACATGAGAAGGTGAGTTTGTGGCAGTGGTAGGTGCCAGGGAAGAGGGATAGGTGGTTTCTTCCACAGAGGGAGGGTTTGTCCATGACACATCTTCAGAACCTTTTTTCATGAAAGTGGTTATTTCTGACTGTGGAAATATTAGAGTCAAAGTAGGTATACCCAGTGATATAGTCTCAGAAGGACCTGTTTTCATGGTGATGGTATTTCTTTCAGATTCTATCATGGCAGGGCGGGTAGAAGTCCTGGTGATATCTGATGACCTTGTGGATTGAAGTAGGTCTTGGCTGAATATTCTGTCAGAGGTGGTAGCTTCTGTCCTAAACTCCTTAGTAACAGTAGTAGAACTTGGGGAAGGGACAATGTTTGTCTCTGTGATTGAGTTGGTGTTCATGTAAGCACTGGAATCCCTCAGTTCAGGGGTCAGGGAGTGACCAAGCTCCATTCCAGCCTTAGTGGATTCTGGCCAGGTGGTTGTTGATGTGGAAACAATAGTTTTCACCATGGTAGAGGCAGTATCCATTGGATATATGGCCCTGGATGACCCTAAGTGGGCTGGAACAGTGAGATGAAGGTCATATTCAGAATATGTGGCCCACTCTGGTTTCTCTGCTGTGTCTATGAAAGGGTGAACTACCTCTTTATCTGTGGTGGGCTCAGAAGTGACTCTTCTCTCAGGTGTGCTCTTTGTCCAATTTGGAGCTGAAGTTGTCCCAGATTCCAAGCTTATGCCTGATAGATCTGTGGACCTTAATAAACCTGGGGAGTCTGTAATCTCCTGGATGGCCCCCCTGAGACAGAAGAGACATTTGTCATCTCAGCGTTCATATATGTGCTTGAAGCTGAATCCTTTTCCCCCATCTAGGAATCAGATGTAGCTCTTGCCTCTGTTGTACGAGTCCTTAATTCTTTCCCCTGGAAAGTTGGGTCTGGAGTTCTTACTGTGTAAGAAATCATACCTAGAGTTGTTGCTTCTGGTCTGGACACATGTCCTGGATCTGCAGAAGTTGTGGTAAGAAGCTGGGTAGAACTCTTCACTGCTTTGTCATTGGCAAGATCTGGCCTCCCTGATAAAATTGCTCTAGAGCTATTTACCATTGCAGCAGGTGTGACCCCCACTTGTAATGTCCCCTCCAGAGAATGGCAGCTGTGACATAGCTGGACTGATCACATTTTCCAAAGGGAGTTCTGGATGAGTTGTGCCCCACTGAGTATCTAAGGTAGAGGTTGTGGCTGATGACACAGACCTGCTGGTGGCCCAGTCAAGAGTGGACAGAGAATCTGGCAGAAGAGTGGATAGGACGATACTTGTGTCAGTCTTTGTATTTGGGTGGTCAGTAGAAGCCATTGAAAGAGGCATTTCTGTTTTTCTTCTACTGGGAATCCAACTTGTGCTTAAAATGTGAGGAACTGAGGTGCTTATCCTCTTGACACCAGAAGAGGTTGTGATAGTTATAGATGCAGTTGTGTTTGATGGCCTCAGTGTTCTAGTGCTGACCTCTGTCTTTTCAGCTGAAGCATAGGAAGGAGGAACAGCATGGCTTCCAATGAACATCACAAGATCATGGGGAGAAGACACAGAGCTTCAGTCCATGCTTGATGCTGAGGATGAAGCTGTACCTATCACATAAGTTGTGTCAGGAGAACCCGTGACTTCCAAGATGGAGGCCATATCTGTGATAGTCCAAGGGCCTGCTGTTGGCGCAGATGCAGTTATGGATGACAAGGTGCGAGGGTCCTGTAGGGCAGATGTGCTGGTCTCTGTGGCCAGGGTGCTTTCCACACTGCTCACACTCCCCTCTGGGCCAGGCATGGCAGTCAGGAGTGAGTTGGTTCCCATGGTGGTCATGGTTGTGGGGACACTTGAAGTGAGAGATGTGGTAGCATCCATGATGCTCACTCTAGCAGGAGATGAGGTCTGTGACAGTCACCCAGGAGTAGAAGCAACATTACTAGTCACTACACCTGTAGTGGCAACCCGACTTTCAGACTCCACTGAAGGAATGTGACAGATGGTGAAGAGCTCGTTTTATCTTCTGAGGCATTAGTGCAGCTGATAGAGGCCTGGCTTTCAGAGGTCAGCGATGCTAAGGTGGTTGGTTCTATGGATGTTATAGTCAATGTGTCTGTGGCCTCAGGGGACACATTAAGTGTTAGGTCTCTCCCAGCTATCTGCTCTGACAATGGGCTCACAGATGAATAAGCTTCACCCACAGACAGACTTGCCTGTTCAGCTGTCACTGTCTTTTTACTCAGGGAAGTGGAAGGAATGGCTGTGGTGCTGACCCATTTCTTGGTTATAAATTCAGGTTTATCTGCTACTGAGCTTGTGATTCCCTTATGGTTGTCAGAGAGTCTGAGATGGCCATAGCTTCTTCAAGGTTAGTGGAAGGTGTGCTCAAAGAGACATGTGTGTCCACTGAGGTCTCTCCAGTGGTGTCAATGTAGAAGTTCATTCCATTTGTCTCTATAATAAAAGTGGGGCTGCTTTGTTTACCAGTGTCTGTGGTACCTTTAAGAGTTGACTCTAGGGAGACAGAGGACACTGGGCCGAGTGACTTGCTGGTCTCTTCTGGAATCCCAGAATAGGGGTTGATCCAAGCCTCAGATGGGGATAGGGAGAGTAACGTCATTTCTGTAGCTGCTGTCCCTTCTGTTTTTTATTTTTCTGGTGCCTTGTCTCCTATAGGCAGGTGAGGGAGGCTGATGTTGCCATTCCCTGTGACCATGAACTGAAGGGTGACTGATTTCACCTTGGTCTCCATGTGAATAGTCGCTATTGAAGTCTCCCAAGAATTTCCCACAATGTATCTAGTGTCTGGGATAGTGCTGGGCACCTTGAAGCTTATGACTTTGGGAGCTGGAGTCATTTCTGGGCTTCTTATGGGCATTCCTGTGATTAGAAAATGAGTTTGTAGGAGATATACAAATAGTAAAGAAGTGGAGTCCTTCTGGTTGACAGTATCATTCGTCTCCTCCTCCTGATATTTCAATTCAAGTGGTTTCTTTGCTCCCAGAAAAGAAAATGTTAACCCTTCCGTACCACATGTCAAGCCTCTGGACACCAGGGAACACACTGACCATTTCTAGGGATCTAGTTGGGTAAGAGCTTTGACCCATCTTGTTTGCTCAGGAGAAATTGTCCCCTGGAGCTCAGTCTCCCCATGCCCTATATACAAGGGCTCTTTGTACAAGGTAGGAAGTGATGAGCCTGATTTGCTGCCTTTGTTGAACAAGCTTCAGCTAATAATTTCCTCTAGATCATAGTTCACTGCAAAGCCACTTAAGGATTTATATTTGAAAAGGAAGAAGATAGGGGGATGAGATCATTCTTTTTCTTTACCTTCATCTTTCAAATTAATCTCCCTCTCAGAATCCTTTTCCTGTCCTTGTGGGAAAGAACATCTCATGGCCATGGGGGTGAGGAAAGCTCAACCCTCCAAGGGCACTCCTCCTGGGGACTACTTCTTAACATTCTTCTAACCAGCCTGGCATAACCAAGAATCATGACCTTGACTGTATATTATACTGTAGCAAAAGGAACCTATGACATCACAAGTCTGTCTGTACCCTCTCTGTGAACACAGATTTCAGTAATGGTCTCTGATTTAGAAAGATTCTTCACTCTGGGGCAAGAAAAGATAAAGGGAAAATTGACTGTGGAATTTCTCCTGATGAATTGATTCAATACTAATCATATATTATACATTAATAAGTTGAAATAATAACAGTGCTCAGTTAATAAACTCTGTAGGAAAAAAATAGTCCACATTGTCAGAGAAGAGTGGCAAGAGTCAAAGAAAACTATTTCAAGCTAGTTATTTTACTTTCCTAATCAATCCAACTTTTGACCACAGAGATGAAGAGAAATGACCCAAATGAGATAGCCTTGAAGGAAACAGAGATGATGCTCATCCCTACCCAGGCTGATCACAGTTACAAGAGATGTGCGGTTACTGGTTGACCGAGTGGTGCCTCCATGTTCTCCTTGACTTGGCTCCCTTGACACATCAGTCCCTAAAGAAGGGAATGGAGGTGTTACCCTTCCGTTCCCTGAGAACATATGTCTGTGAGGAGCATTTTTACTGCATACTGGTGTAGCAATGTCCTGATTTGTCTCTGAGAAGGCATTTAAAGAATATCTGGCATTTAAAGGTTTAATTAAAGAATAATTAAATTTTTTAAAAACCTCATGATGGGCATAAGGGATAAAAAGCTGTTGATTGTGGGAACTGCTAATTTTATTGGTCTCAAGCATATAAATTTTCAAGACACTGTCTCCTTAGAACCAGTGAGGTCTTTATCACTCTAGTATACCTTTACTCATTAAAATATTTATATGTAAAATGAGCTTAATATCACAGTATTGTTGCAGTTGTAGAGGCATCTGACTTCTGGTTAAAAAATTCCGCTTGTATGATTTTCAGACACAATCATAGGGAATTACCTCAAGGATGTTAGTTAGCTTCAAAGAGGTCATCTGTTCTCTCCACACCGGACTTGGTGAACAGCCAATACACTGCGTTCACTCAAGGAAGCTGCAGTCAAGGTCTTAGGCCCTTCTTGACCAGCCTTGCTCTTCTGCATGTCTGCATTCTTAGTGGAGGAGATTTCATTCCTAAGCCTCTTTAGCTACAGTATTTCTCATGTGACTCTGCTGAGCTTTCCTGATTTATCAGAGGGAAGAGAGGGAAATCTTCAGGACACTTTTCCCCAATTCTGACTCAGTACTTTTCCACTTCTATCCTTCCAGTTTCCTCTCCGTCTGACTCTTGGGTCCATAAAATATCAGGAGGCTATTGTTCAAGGCCCCTCAACAGTGAGACAACTCTCATATCTATGCTAATCCACTGGTCCTCAAGCTACATGCCATTACATGGGGAAATAGGACAGAGAGGAGTTGGTGCTTTCTTCAGTTTTACCTCTTGCTTACACTATCACAGTAAGTGATTAAGGGCTTGACTGTTAGTTTCATTTTTGGCTTTTTGTGTGTGTGTGTGTGTATATCTATCTATAGATAGATAGATAGATAGATAGATAGATAGATAGATAGATAGATATGATTAGTTTCAGGTGTACAAAACAATGCAATAGTTATACTTTTCACCCTTCAAAAAGTGACAACCTCCCTCCCCCAATCCACCATCCCCCCAATATCATACATACCTATTACAACTCCATTGACTCCACTCATCACACTATACTCCACATCACATGACTAAACATATATTAAATTAGAGTTGACATACAATATTATTCAACTTCAGCTTCAGGTGTACAGTTCAGGGGTCAAGCCTCTACACTGTCCATGAAGTAGTCTCTCTAACAAGACATGTGTCCATCTGACACCCTACAAAATATTTATAACATTATTGATTATATTCCCCAAAGTGTCTTTCATATTTGGCTTGTTATTTTAACCAACTACTCCAACACCTAGCAGCTCAGTGCTCTGACTCCAGTTTGGCTGAACTCTGGACAGATGTTATAATAGTTATAATCATGTAACTAACAAAATTAGAAATAAAGAATTGCTTTCTTTTGCACTGTGAAGGAAACCATCAACAAGACAAAAATTCAACCTACTTAGAGAAGATATTTGCAAATGATATATGTGATAAGGGGTTAATATCCAAAATATATAATGAACTCATACAACTCAACAACAAACAAACAATCCAATTAAAAATGGGCAGAAGAAATGAATAGACATTTCTCTAAAGAGGACATACAGATGGCCAATAGATATATGAAAAGATGCTCAACATCACTAATCATCAGAGAATGCAAATTAAAACCACAATGAGATACCACGTCACACCTGTCAGAATGGCTATTATCAAAGAGACAACAAAAAACAAGCATTGGCATGGAAAAAGGAATCCTTGCACACTGGTGGTGGGGTTGTACATTGGTGTAGCCACTATGGAAAACAGTATGGCGATGCCTTCAAAAATTAAAAATAGGACTTCCAGTAAAATGGTGGAATAGATGGATGCAGTTGGGAAAGCTGCCTCCCAGGATCACATCAAAATTACAAATAACTTATACAACATTTAACCTCAGAAATCCCCTGAGCACTAGATGAACAGAACCTCTAAATGAAGGAACTAAAGAGGAGGCCACATCAAGTCTGGTAGGAGGGGCGCAGATGAGAGAGGGTGAGCCCCATGAGGGATGCCCCAGCTGTGGGGAGGCTTCTCTGGTTGGGGGAGAGACTCTCCGGCCCCACTCCGAGCCCACTAGTCCAGAGTTGCTTTGCCAGGAAGAGGAGTTCTATGATAGCAGGCAGTAGAAATTAGTGAGGACTCTCTTTACTCGGCTTGGTGAGGCTGAGGGCAGCTGGAGAACTAGTTGGGCCAGCGCACAGGTTCACTCGCCAGTGAGCACTCACCCGGTTCCTATTGGAGGGAGTAGCTGAGTGAGCCGGGCCCAGGAGCCTGCGGGGAAGGACTGAACTGAGATCCAAGATCGCATTGGTCTGGTGAAATTGGTGCAGGAGTGCGTGCGTGCGTGTGTGCGTACATGCGTATGCATGCGGCCTTGGATTCCTACCCTCCCCCCTGCTTGTGCTACGTAGCCAGAGAAACACTGGGCAGGTGATCTCCAGCTGCTGAGGCTGTTCACTGAGAAACAGGAGTGAGCGAGCCGCCATGGGTCCCTGCTCTCCGCACTGTGGTGCAGAGTTGCGAGGCTGGGGATTGGCTATTGGGCTGCTTAGCCTGATCTGCAGGCAGCTGATTGGAACAGGTTGAGAAAGGGAGTTTTCCTGAGAGTGTTGGGCTGGGAGCTGTGCACCTGCGTGATCCGATTGAGGCTTTCCTGGTGAGTTTGTGTGGGCTGGTTGCTGGTGTAGGGTACATGCTGCTCTGACTTGGTGGGGGCCACTGACCACATCAAGTGCTGCCTTAGGGGCCTCCCCATCCACCTAGAGTGTTGCCAGAGGCACCCTCAGCCTCTGGTGCCTGGCCCACACCTGCACAGGCCACAGAGGGTTTTTTTTTTCAGCAGCGGACAACCTGGAACAACCTGTGAAGAATTTTTTTTTTGGTAGTGAGCACGGTTCCAGAGCACACAGCAGCTAATTGCAGAAAGCTCACTGAAAACCTTAGAGGGAGGCCAGTGCATAACACTTTAAGCTCTTCCCCTCAATAGCTGGTGCTGAGTCACCCAGAGACTCTCTATTGCTGAGCAAGGGGTCTGCAGATTAAAGAGGATGGAGAGACCGTCACATCTTTTTTTTTTCTATCATTTCCTTTTTTTTCCTCTCTCTCTTCTTTCTAGGTGATCTCTGTAATACATCGAAGCATTCACAGAACTACAGCCAGAATGAAGAAACAAAGAAACATGTCCCAAGTAAAAGATCAGAAGAAACCTCTAGAAATGGAACTAAATGAAACAGAGGTATCCAAACTTTCAGAGACAGAACTTAGAACACTGAAGATAAGACTTTCTAAGGAACTTAGCAAGGACATAAACAAGGATAGGGAAACCATAAAATCAACCAGTTCAAACTAAAGAATACAATAACTGAAATGAAGAACACACTCGAAGGAATCACCAGTAAATTAGATGAAGCAGATGAGCGGATCAGTGATTTGGAACACAAAATAACAGAAATCACACAGTATAAACAACAAAAAGAACAAAGAATAAAAAAGAATGAAATAGTCTAATGGGACAACATGAAACGCAACAATAGAAATGCCAGGAGAAGAGAAGAAGCAAGGGGTTGAAAATGTATTTAAACAAATAATGACTGAAAACTTCCCTACCCTGGTGAAGGAAATTGACATACAAGCCCAGGATGTACAGAGTGTTCCAAACAGGCTGAATCCAAACAGGCCCACACCAAGACACATCATAGTTAAAATGGCAAAGCTTAAAGACAAAGACAGAATCCTAAAAGCAGCAAGAGAAAGACAGCAGGTTACATACAAAGGAACTCCTATAAAACTAACAGCTGACTTTTCTTCAGAAACTCTGCAGGCCAGAGGACAGAGGCAGGAGATATTCAAAGTGACAAAAAATAAAGGTCTACAACCAAGATTGCTCTACCCAGCACAGCTATCACTTAAAATTGAAGGAGAGATAAAGAGCTTCTCAGAAAAGAATAAGCTTAAGGAGTTCATTACCACCAAGCCAGCATTGCAGGAAATGTTAAAAGTGCTTTTTTTAAACAGAAGAAAGGGGAAAACAAACTAACCCAGGAAGACAAGAAACACAAATAACAAAATGGCAATACATATACACCTATCAGTAATCATTTTAAATGTGAATGGGCTAAATGTTCCAATCAAAAGACAGAGAGTGGCTGAGTGGATAAGAAAATAGGACCCATGTTTATGCTGTTTACAAGAGACTCATCTCAGAGCAAAAGACACACACAGACTGAAAGTAAAGGAATGGAATAAGATATTTCATGCAAATGGAAATGAGAAAAAAGCTGGAGTAACAATACTTATTTCAAACAAAATAGACTTTAAGATGAAGACTACAATAAAAGACAAAGAAGGGCACTGCATAATAATAAAGGGATCCATTCAACAAGAGGACATAACCCTAGTAAACATCTATGCATCCAATATAGGAGCTCCTAAATATATAAAACAGATTTTGACAGACATAAAGACAGAGATGAACAGTAACACTATCATAGTAGGGGACTTCAACACTCCATTGTCATCACACTAATGGACAGATCCTCCAGGCAGAAAATCAATATGGACATAGTGGCCTTAGATGACACTTTAGACCAGCTGGATTTAATTGATATTTTTAGAGCATTTCACCCCAAAGTTACAGAATATACATTCTTCTCAAGTGCACATGGAACATTTTCCAAGATAGACCACATGTTAGGCCACAAAACAAGTCTCAACAAATTTAAGAAGATTGAAATCATATCAAGCGTCTTCTCTGACCACAATGCTATGAAACTACAAATCAATTACATGAAGAATTCTGGAAAGCTTACAAATACATAGAGGTAAATAACATGCTACTAAACAGTGAGTGGGTCAAAACTGAGATCAAGGAGGAAATCATAAGATACCTCAAGACAAGCAAAAATGAAAACACCATGACCCAAAATCTCTGGGATGCAGCAAAAACAGTCCTAAGAGGGAAGTTCATAGCAGTACAGGCCTAAAGAAGGAAGAAAAATCTCAAATCAACAGCTATCTTTACACCTAAGGAAACTCGAAAAAGAACAGCAAACAAACCTAAAGGAAGTATAAGGTAGGAAATAATAAAGACCAGAGCAGAAATAAATGAAATCGAGAACAAAAAAACAATAGAAAAGATCAATGAAACCAAGAGTTGGTTTTTTGAAAAGATAAACAAAATCGACAAACCCTTAGCCTGACTAACCAAGAAAAAGAGAGAGGGGACCAAAATTAATAAAATCAGAAATGAAAGAGAAGTGACAACAGATACCACAGAAATACAGAAAATTTTAAGAAAATACTATCAGCAACTATATGCTAACAAATTCGACATACTGGAAGAAATGGATACATTTCTAGAAGCATACAATCTACCAAGTCTGAACCAAAAAGAAACAGAAACTCTGAACAGACTGATTACTGCCAAAGAAATTGAATCAGTATTCAACAATCTTCCAACAAACAAAAGCCCTGGACCAGATGACTACACAGGTGAATTTTACAAAACATTCAAAAAAGAATTAGTACCTATTCTCCTCAAACTATTCCAAAAAATACAGAAGGAGGGAAGGCTCCCAAACTCTTTCTATGAAGCCACTATCACCCTGATTCTTAAGTCAGACAAAGATATTACAAAAAAGGAAAACTACAGGCCAATATCACTAATGAACATAGATGCAAAATTCTCAACAAAATACTAGCAAACCGAATTCAGCATCTCATTAAAAAGATCATACACCACGATCAAATGGGATTCTTTCTTGGTATATAAGGTTGGTTCAATATCCACAAATCAATTAACGTAATACATCACATTAACAAAATGAAAAATAAAAATCACATGATCATATCAATAGATGCAGAAAAGGCATTTGACAAAATCCAGCAGCCATTTATGATAAAAAACTCTTAGCAAAGTGGGAATAGTGGGACCATATCTCAACATAATAAAGACCATATATGATAAGCCCACAGCAAACATCGTACTCAATGGGGAAAGGCTAAAAGATTTCCCCTTAAGATCAGGAACAAGACAAGGCTACCAACTTTCACCACTTCTATTTAACATAGTTCTGGAAGTTCTAGCCACAGCAATCAGATAAGAAAATGAAATAAAAGGCATCCAAATTGGAAAAGACGAAGAAAGATTGTCATTATATGCAGATGACATGATACTACATATAGAGAATCCCAAATACTCCACCAAAAAACTGCTAGAACTGATAAATGAATTTGATAAGGTAGCAGGATACAAAATTAATATTCAGAAATCAGTGGCATTTCTATACACCAATAATAAACTATCAGAAGAAGAAATCAGGAAATCAATCCCTTTAACAATTGCTTCAAAAACAATAGGTCTTCAAGTAAAATGGCAGAATAGACAGACACTGTGCTAACTACCTCCCAGGATCACACCAAAATTACAAACAAATTTTACAGCATTCAACCCTGAAGGTCCCCAGAACACTAGATGAACAGAACCACTAAATGAAGAACTTAAAGAGGAGGCCACGTCGGGTCTGGTAGGACGGGTGGAGATGAGAGAGGGCGAGCCCCGTGAGGGAAGGCCCAGCTGTGGGAGGCTTCTCCGGTTGGCGGAGAGACCCTCCAGCCACACACCAAGCTCACAAGCCCACAGTTCCTTTGCCGGGAAGAGAAGTTCCAATATAGCTGGCAGTAAATTAGTGAGGACTCTCTGCTCAGCTTGGTCAGGTAAGAGCGGCTAGAGAATCAGTGGGGTCGGTGCATGGGCTTGCTCGCCAGTGAGCACTTACCTGGTTCCTGGTGGAGGGAGTAGCTGTGTGAGCCAGGCCCAGGAGCCTGCAGGGACGGACTGAACTGAGCACCTTTGGTGCTAAGACTGGAAGTTTTTGGACTATTGTTCCCCTGGTGTGGAGACTGCACGCGACTGGTGTAAGGAGGGTGCCATTTTGTCAGGGCTGGGCCCTCCCATAGAGGATCAGGTCCAGGACCTCATTGGTCTGGTGGAATTGGCTCAGAAGTGCGTGTGTGCATACGTGCACGCGCACGGATGTAGCCCTGGATCACCACCCTGCGACCAGCTTATACTGCGTTGCCAGGGAAACACTGAGCGGGTGCCCTCCGGCTGCAACAGGCTGTTCACTGACCCCCGGGAGTGCGCGAGCTGCCTCCGATCCCCAACCTCCGCATGGCTTGTGCTGCACTGCCAGGGGAATGCCTAGTGGGCATGCTCCAACTCCAACAGGGTGCTCACAGAGACGCGGGACGGCGCAAGCCACCTCAGGTCCCCGCTCTCTGCTCCGCACTTGCAGACTTACGAGGCTGGTGACTGGTTGTCGGGCTGCTCGGCCTGATCTGCAAGTGGCTGATTGGGACAGGCTGAGACTGGGAATTTTCCTGGGAGTGTTGGGCCATGAGCTGTGTGCCTGTGTGATCCAGCCAGGGCTCTCCTGGGGATCTATCTAATACATCAAAGCAATCCCAGAGCGACAGCCAGAATGGGGAAAAAAAGAAACATGTCACAAGTAAAAGATCAGAAGAAACCTCTAGAAACAGAACCAAATGAAACAGAGGGATCCAACCTTTCAGAGACAGAATTTAGAACACTGATGATAAGAATGTTTAACAAACTTAGTGAGGACATAAGGAGGGATAGGTAAATCACAAAAAACAACCAGTTAGAACTAAAGAATACAATAACTGAAATGAAGAACACACTCAAAGGCATCACCAGTAGAGTAGATGAAGCAGAGGAGCAGATCAGCGATTTCGAAGATAAGATAACAGAAATCACCCAGTTGGTACAACAAAAAGACCAAAGAATTAAAAACAATGAAAATAGTTTAAGAACCCTATGGGACAAGATGAAGCCCAGCAACCTTGGAATCATAAGAATACCAGAAGGAGAAGAGAAGAAGCAAGGGGTCAAGAATGTATTTGAAAAAATAATGACTGAAAACTTCCCTACCCTGGTGAAGGAAATCAACATACATGCCCAGGAAGTGCAGAGGGTTCCAAACAAGCTGAACCCAAACTGGTCCACACCAAGACACATCATAGTTAAAATGGCAAAGGTTAAAGACAGAGACAGAATCCTAGAGGCTGCAAGAGAAAGACAGCAGGTTACATACAAAGGAATTCCTTTTAGACTAACAGTTGACTTGTCTACAGAAACTCTGCAGGCCAGAGGGAGTGGCAGGAGATATTCAAAGTGACACAAAATAAAGGCCTACAACCAAGATTGCTCTACCCAGCATGGCTATCACTTAAAATTGAAGGAGAAATAAAGAGCTTCTCAGAAAAGAATAAGCTTAAGGAATTCATTACCACCAAGCCAGCATTGCAAGAAATGTTAAAAGGGCTTTTTTAAACAAAAGAAAGGGGTAAACAAGCTAACCCAGGAAGACCAGGAATACAAATAACAAAATGGCAATACATATGCACCTATCAATAATCATTTTAAATGTGAATGGGCTAAATGCTGCAATCAAAAGACAGAGAATGGCTGAGTGGATAATAAAATAGGACCCATGTATATGCTGTTTACAGATGGAATAAGGTATTTCATGCAAATGGAAATGAGAAAAAAAAAGCTGGAGTACCAATACTTATTTTGGACGAAATAGACTTTAAAATGACTACAATAAAAGACAAAGAAGGGCACTATAACACTAATAAACATCTATGCACCCAACATAGGAACTCCTATTTACATGTAACAGATTTTGACAGACATAAAGACACAGATCAACAGTAACACTATCATAGTAGGGGACTTCAACACCCCATTTTCACCAATGGACAGACCCTTTAGACAGAAAATCAACACAGAAAGAGGGGCCTTAAATGACACTTTAGACCAGCTGGACTTCATTGATATTTTTAGAGTATTTCACCCTGAAAAAGCAGAATATACATTCTTCTCAAGTACACATGGGACATTTTCCAAGATAGACCATGTTAGGCCACAAAACAAGTCTCAGTAAATTTAAGAATATTGAAGTCATATCAAGCAGATATAAAAGAAAAACTGATGGTTGCTGGCTGGGATGGAGAGGGGATGAAGGAGAGGGGGAAGGTTTTGGACAGTGTAAGTGGGTGACTACAATGTTGCCGCAGGGCTATGTGGGCAGTTCTGGGAATGTAATTGATAATGTTGTGAAGAGTCTATTATGTTAAGTGAAATAAGTCAGTCGGAGAAAGACAAGTACCACATGATCTCACTTATATGTGGAATCTGAAAAACTGAATGAATGATCAAAGTAAACAGACTCATAGATATAGAGGAAAAACTGAGGGTTGCTAGTTGGGAAGGGGTTGGTGATAAGGGGGAAGGGGAAGGGATTAGACAGCATAAATAGACAACTACAATATTGCCACAGGGAGATGAAACACAGTTCGGGGAATATAATAATGTAAAAATTTTGTGGCATGTCAGATAGTCACATGTCTTGTTAGGGAGACCACTTCATGGATGGAGTAGAGGCTTGATCACTGCACTGTACACCTGAAGCTGATGTTGTACAATATTGTATGCCAACTGTAACTGAATATATAGATAGTCATGGGATGTGGAGTATACTGTGGAAGGGAGTCAAAGGAATTGTAATAGATATGTGTGATGTGCAGGGAATGGGGTGGCAAATTGGGGGCGGGGGGTTGTCACTTTGGGTATAAAGAGTATAACTATTGCATTGTGTTGTACACCTGAAACTAATTTAAAAAAATGGAAAAACAAACAAAAAATAAAATATCTAGAAATCAATTTAACTAAAGAAGTAAAAGACCTATACTCAGAAAATTATGAGACACTGAAGAGAGAAATCAAAGAAGATACAAACAAAAGGAAATACATATCATGCTCATGGATAGGAAGAATTAATATAGTTAAGATGTCAATACTACCTAAGTCAATATATAGATTCAATGCAATTCCAATCAAACTACCAAGGACATTTTTCTCAGAAATAGAACATGGAATCCTAAAATTTATATGGAATCACAAAAGACCCCGAATAGCCACGGCAACCCTGAGAAATAAGAACAAAGTGGGAGGCATCACACTACCTGACATCAAAACATACTACAAGGCTACAGTAATCAAAAAAGTATGGTACTGGCATAGAAACAAACACATAGACCAATGGAATAGAATAGAGAGCCCAGGAATAAACCCATCCATATACAGACATTTAATCTATGACAATGGAAGCAAGAGCTTACATTTGGAGTAAGTTAATAAATGGTGCTGGGAAAATTGGACTGACACATGCAAAAAAATGAAAATGGACCACCTACTTACACCATATACAAAACAAACCCAAAATGGATTAAAGACTTAAATGTAAGATCTGAAACCATAAAACTCCTAGAAGAAAACATAGGGAGTAAGTTTGCAGACATTACCCTAAGTAGTATTTTTACTGATATATCCCCTCAGGCTAGGGAAATAAAAGAAGAAATGAATATATGGGATTACATCAAACTTAAAAGTTTTTTCACAGCAAAGGAAATCATCAATAAAACAAAAAGGCAGCCTACTGAATGGGAGAAGATAGTTGCCAACGATATATCTGATAAGGGGTTGATATCCAAAATTTATAAAACATTCATGCAACTCAACACCAAAAAAACAAACAACCCAATTAAAAAGTGGGCAGAGAATATGAAGAGGCATTCCTCTAAAGAGGACATACAGATGGCCAACAGACGTATGAAAAAATGTTCAACCC
This sequence comes from Aselliscus stoliczkanus, assembly GCA_033961575.1. Classification (NCBI taxonomy): domain Eukaryota; kingdom Metazoa; phylum Chordata; class Mammalia; order Chiroptera; family Hipposideridae; genus Aselliscus; species Aselliscus stoliczkanus. Next base: position 7,155,297 of record CM066735.1, on the reverse strand, counting down.
CACTAATCATCAGAGAAATGCAAATATAAAGCACAATGAGATACCACCTCACTCTGGTCAAAATGGCTATCATCAATATATCAACCAACAACAAGTGCTGGCGAGGTTGTGGAGAAAAGGGAACCTTGGTGCACTGTTGGTGGGACTGCAGATTGGTGCAGCCATTATGGAAATCAGTATGGAAGTATCTCAAAAAACTGGAAATGGAACTGCCGTATGACCCAGCAATTCCACTTTTGCGTATCTACCCAGAAGAATCCAAAACGCTAATTTGAAAAAATATATGTACCCCTATGTTTATTGCAGCACTATTTACAATAGTCAAGACTTGGAAACATCTGAAATGCCCATCAGTAGACGACTGGATTAAGAAACTGTGGTACATTTATACTATGGAGTATTACTCCGTTATAAAGAAGAATGAAATCGTACCATTTGCAATGATATGGATGGACCTAGAGACTATTATGTTAAGTGAAATAAGTCAGTTGGAGAAAGACAAATACCATATGGTCTCACTTATATGTGGAATCTGAAAAACAATGAATAAGCAAAGTAAACAGAAACAGTCTCTTAGATATAGAGGAAAAACTGATGCTTGCTAGTTGCGAGGGGCATGGGGATGAGGGAGAAGAGAAAGGGATTAGACAGCATAAATAGGTAACTACAATATTGCCACAGGGATATGAAACATAGTTCAGGGAATATAATAATGTTGTAAATATTTTTTGGGGTGTCAGATGGTCACATGTCTTGCTAGGGAGACCACTTCATGGATGGAGTAGAGGCTTGATCACTGCACTGTATACCTGAAACTGATATTGTATAATACTGTATGCCAACTCTAATTGAATATATAGATTGTCATGGGATGTGGATTATACTGTGGAAGGGAGTCAAAGGAATTGCAATAGATATGTATGATATTGGGGGGAGGAGTGGGGTGGAGAATTGGGGGAGGAGGGTTGTCACTTTGAGGGGTAAAAAGTATAACTATTGCACTGTGTTGTATACCTGAAACTAATTAAAAAAAAAAAGTTTATTGGACTTCCGGTAAAATGGCGCAATAGACAGACGCTGTGCTAACTACCTCCCAGGATCACACCAAAATTACAAACAAATTATACAGCATTCAACCCTGGAGGTCCCCGGAACACTAGATGAACAGAACCACTAAATGAAGAACTTAAAGAGGAGGCCACGTCGGGTCTGGTAGGATGGGTGGAGATGAGAGAGGGCGAGCCCCATGAGGGAAGCCCCAGCCATGGGAAGCTTGTCTGGTTGGGGGAGAGACACTCCGGCCACACACCAAGCTCACCAGCCCAGGGTTCCTTTGCCGGGAAGAGGAGTTCCAAGATAGCCGGCAGTAAATTAGTGAGGAATCTCTTTGCTCAGCTCAGTGAGGCTGAGGGCGGCTAGAGAATCAGTGGGGCCGGCGCCCAGGCTTGCTCACCGGTGAGCTCTTACCTGGTTACTGGTGGAGGGAGTGGCTGTGTGAGCCAGACCCAGGAGCCTGCGGGGATGGACTGAACTGAGCACATTTGGTGCAAAGGCTGGAGGTTTTTGGACTGTTGTTCCCGTGGTGTGGAGCCTGCATGAGAGTGGTGTAGGGAGGGCGCCATTTTGTCGGGCTTGGGCCCTCCCATGGAGGATCAGGTCCGAGACCTCATTGGTCTGGTGCAATTGGCGCAGAAGTGCGTGTGTGCGTGCGCGCGTGCGTATGGTCTTGGATCCCCACCCTCTGTCCGGCTTATTCTGCGTTGCCAGGGAAATGCTGGGCGGGTGCCCTCCAGCTCCAACATGCTGCTCACTGAGACCTGGGAGTGTGCGAGCCGCCTTGGATTCCCACCCTCTGCACGGCTTGTGCTGCATTGCCAGGGAAATGCCTGGTGGGCGTGCTCCAGCTCCAAAAGGCTGCTCACGAGACGCACGAGTGTGCAAGCCACCTCGGGTCCCCGCTCTCTGCACTGTGCTTGCAGAGTTGCCAGGCTGGTGATTGGTTATCAGGCTGCTTGGCCTGATCTGCGAGCGGTTGATTGGGACAGGCAGAGACTGGGAGTTTTTCTGGGAGTGTTGGGCCGTGAACTGTGTGCCTGTATGATCCAGCCAGGGCTCTCCTGGGGATCTATCTAATACATCAAAGCAATCCCAGAGCGACAGCCAGAATGGGGAAACAAAAAACATGTCACAAGTAAAAGATCAGAAGGAACCTCTCGAAATGGAACCAAATGAAACAGAGGGATCCAACCTTTCAGAGACAGAGTATAGAACATTGATGATAAGAATGTTTAAGGAACTTAAGGACATAAAGAAGGATAGGGCAATCATAAAAAACAACCAGTTAGAACTAAAGAATACAATAACTGAAATGAAGAACACACTCAAAGGCATCACCAGTAGAGTAGATGAAGCAGAGGAGCGGATCAGCGATTTGGAAGATAAATAGCAGAAATCACCCAGTTGGCACAGCAAAAAGACCAAAGAATAAAAAACAATGAAAATAGTTTAAGAGCCCTATGGGACAAGCTGAAACGCAACCATCTTCAAATCATAGGAATACCAGAAGGAGAAGAGAAGAAGCAAGGGGTCGAGAATGTATTTGAAAAAATAATGACTGAAAACTTCCCTACCCTGGTGAAGGAAATCAACATACATTCCCAGGAAGTGCAGAGGGTTCCAAACAAGCTGAACACAAACATGTCCACACCGAGACACATCATAGTTTAAATGGCAAAGGTTAAAGACAGAGACAGAATTCTAGAGATTGCAAGAGAAAGAGAGCAGGTTACATACAAAGGAACTCCTATTAGACTAACAGCTGACTTGTCTACAGAAACTCTGCAGGCCAGAAGGGAGTGGCAGGAGATATTCAAAGTGACACAAAATAAAGGCCTACAACCAAGATTGCTCTACCCAGCATGGCTATCACTTAAAATTGAAGGAGAAATAAAGAGCTTCTCAGAAAAGAAGAAGCTTAAGGAATTCATTACCACCAAGCCAGCATTGCAAGAAATGTTAAAAGGGCTTTTTTAAACAAAAGAAAGGGTAAACAAGCTAACCCAGGGAGACCAGGAATACAAATAACAAAATGGCAATACATATGCACCTATCAATAATCATTTTAAATGTGAATGGGCTAAATGCTGCAATCAAAAGACACAGAGTGGCTGAGTGGATAAGAAAATAGGACACATGTATATGCTCTTTACAGATGGAATAAGATATTTCATGCAAATGGAAATGAGAAAAAAATAAAGCTGGAGTAGCAATACTTATTTTGGACAAAATAGACTTTAAAATGACTACAATAAAAGACAAAGAAGGGCACTATAATCCTAATAAACGTCTGTGCACCCAATATAAGAACTCCTAATTACATATAACAGATTTTGACAGACATAAAGACAGAGATCAACAGTAACACTATCATAGTGGGGGACTTCAACACCATTGTCACCAATGGACAGACCCTTTAGACAGAAAATCAATACAGAAAGAGGGGCCTTAAATGATACTTTAGACCAGCTGGACTTCGTTGATATTTTTAGAGCATTTCACCCTCAAAAAACAGAATATACTTTCTTCTCAAGTACACATGGAACATTTTCCAAGATAGACCATGTTAGGCCACAAAACAAGTCTCAGTAAATTCAAGAAGATTGAAGTCATATCAAGCAGATATAAAGGAAAAACTGATGGTTGCTGGCTGGGAGGGAGTGGGGAAGAGGGAGAGGGGAAGGTTTTTGACAGTGTAGGTGGGACTACAATGTTGCTGCAGGGCTATGGGGGCCGTTCTGGGAATGTAATTGATAATGTTGTGAAGAGACTATTATGTTGTGTGACATAAGTCAGTCGGAGAAGGACAGGTACCATGTGATCTCACTTGTGTGCGGAGTCTGAAGAGCTGAGTGAACGATCAAAGTAAACAGACTCGTAAATGTAGAGGAAAAACTGAGGGTTGCTACTTGGGAGGGGTGTGGGGATGGGGTGAAGGGAAAGGGATTCGACAGCATAAATAGACAACTACAATATTGCCACAGGGATATGAAACACAGTTCAGGGAATATAATAATGTTGTAAAAATTTTGTGGCGTGTCAGATAGTCACATGTCTTGTTAGGGAGACCACTTCATGGATGGAGTAGAGGCTTGATCACTGCACTGTACACCTGAAACTGATATTGTATAGTATTGTATTCCAACTGTAACTGAATGTGTGGATGGTCACGGGATGTGGAGTATACTGTGGAGGGGAGTTAGGGGAGTTGTGATAGATATGTATGATATGGGGGGGAGTGGGGTGGTGAACTGGGGGAGGGGGGTTGTCACTTTGGGGGTTAAAGAGTATAACTATTGCATTGTATTGTACACCTGAAACTAATAAAAAAAAAAGAAAGAAAAAGAAATGTTTATTTCAGAATAAAAGAATTAAAAAAAACGAAACAAAGAAATTAAAAGTAGAACTACTTTATGACCCAGGAATTTCACTCCTGGGTATTTATTCAAAGAAAACAAAAACACTAATTTGAAAACATATGTTTGCCAGAGGAGAAGGGGTTTGGGCAGCTGGGTGTAAAAATTGAAGTGATTAAGAAATACAAATTGGTAGTTACAAAATAGTCACAGGTATGTAAAGTACAAGATAGAGAATATAGTCAATAATGTTGTAACAATTATGTATAGTGCCAGGTGGGTACTAGACTAATGGGGCAAATCACTGCATAAATTATATAAATATCTAACCAATATGATGTACACCTGAAACTAATATAAAATAATACTGAATGTTAAATGTAACTGAAAAACTTAAAAATAATTAAAAAGAGAAAAGATATATGCACTCCTGTGTTCATAGCAGGATTGTTGAATAGCCAAGATACAAAAGCAGCTTTATGTGTCCATCGATAGATAAATGGATAAAGAAGATGTGGTACACATATACAATGGAATATTACTCAGCCCTAAAAAAGAATGAGATCTTGCCATTTGTGACATGAATGGACATAGAGAGTATTATGCTACGTGGAATAGGTCAGGCAGAGAAAGACAAATACCCTATGATTTCACTTGCATTTGGAATTTAAAAAACAAAATAAATGAACAAACAGAACAAACCAGAAACAAACACATAAATACAGAGAACAAACTGATGGTTGCCAGAGAGAAAGGGGGTTGGGTGTGAGAAGAAAAGGGGAAGGGGATTAAGAAGTACAAACTTCCCGTTTGTAGAATAAGTTATGGGGATATCAAGCACAGCACGGAATAGTGTCAATAATATGAGTATCATAATGAATGTATGGTGATGTCTGGTTACTAGATTTATTGTGGTGCTCACTTTGTAATGTATATAAATATCGAATCACTGAATTGTACACCTGAAACATAATACAGTAAGTCCCCGACTTACGAACATTCGAGTTGCAAACATTCACAGATATGAACGGACCTCGCATTACAAACATTCATAGATGCAGACAAATCGCTCAAGGAGCTCCCGTGTCTGCCGGACATTGTCACAGGTGTGCTGCTGTGTGCTTACTGTGCAGTGCGATAGTGGACAGTAGTCTAGTGCTCAATCAGAGCCCAGGATGTCCGGAAGCAGGAGGAAAAGCAGTGGTGATGTGGAGGGGACTGCTAGGAAGTGCAAAGCAATAACCAATTGAGAGATTGGACCGAGGTGAAAAGATGGTAGACGCCTCTTGTTCTTATAACATGAATCATTCAACCATTGGCTTTACATTGTATATTTGTGTCAAAGGTATATCAGACTCACTTTGTTGGACTTACGAATGAATCCGACTTATGAACGTTCTCCTGGAACGGAACTCGTTCGTAAGTCAGGGACCTACTCTACTATATTTCAACTATGATTAAACATAAAATTAATTAGTTAATCATTTTCTAAAAGAATTGCTATTTTCAACATGCCCTTTTACTTATTATCTTGCACACTCATATCTGGGATGGCGATAAATAGATTCTGACTAACAGGTACTGAAATAGGGCTCCATGCTATGGAAGTTACCAGATTTCTAAGAAAAAAATAGAAAGACCCTAATGAAAAAAATAGAACCAGAAAGCAGATTCCTGACAGTTCTTTCTTCTTCTATACAGTCATCTCCACCAAAGCTCAGGACCCCAGGGCAAAGGAATTCAGGAACAGATGGTTCGTACTTAAAAATGGGGTGGATTCGTCAGGGACTGGAGTAGATCTGGACTGTACATCAGGGGAGCTCTCCTTGGTGCCTGTACTCTCAGCTATGCCAGATGTGGTAGCTTTGGGTGGTTCGTTCCTGGCCACTGATGCAGTGATGTTCACAGGGGCCATCTCTGGGGTCTCGTCCTCTCCTGTAGCACTGCTGAGGGACCAGCACAAGTCTTCTGGGAAACCCGTGCCTGCCAAAGCTGTGGTTTTCTGGGACTGCATGTTTGTGGATGATGTGGATGGTGTCAGTCCTAAGGCAGCAGGAAGTGAAGTCAGGTCTCTGGGTTCCCTTGCTTCAGAGAAAGTGGAAGAAGGTGAGATTGAGCCGGGGGAAAACACTGGGAAAGACAGAAATCTGGTTTCTGCTTCAGAGGAAGCACTACTCCCTGACAGGGTCTCTGGACCTCGTCTCACAGGAGTAGGCATCTCTGAGAGCGGAGATCTCTAAATCAAAGGCACAGCAGTTCCTCTCCGGAAAGCTTTCGCTATTTTATTCAGAGTAAGTGCACCCCGAGGTGTGGCCGAGGTAATGTGTGAAGATTCTGTCATGGGAGAGGAGGTAAAAAAGTTGGATATATCAGGTGTCCCCAAGGATGGAGTAGGGCTTGGCCCACATATTCTGTCAGAAGAAGTGAACTCAGTTCTGGTAACCTCAGCAGTAGCAGCACTGGACACTTCTGAAGAGACAGTGTTTCCATCTGTGGCTGAGCTGGTATCCTTGGAATTACTGGTCTCTCTCTGTCCAGAAGTTTCAGTGGAAGCAGGTTCTTCCCAAGACAGAGGACAAAGGGATACTGATGGAGACATGCTGGGGGTCTCCACAGTGGAGGCAGTAACCATTGGAGAGAAGGTCTTGTGTGACTCTGAGTGTGTGCGGGCAGAGGAAGGCGGCCCGGAGCCAAAGCAGGTGTCACAATGAGTAGTCACTGCTGTATCTGTTGAAGCATTTGTCTCCGTGTCTGTGTGGTCTTGGAAGTGGCCAATTTATCATGTGAGCTATTAATCAAAAGTGGAGGCATAGTAGTTCCAGATTCCATGCTTGTGCCCATGAAATCTATGTTCTTCAGTGGTCCAGGAAACTGAGTGAGCTCAGTGATGGTCCCTAGTGAGATGGGAGAGACTGATGTCATCTCTGTGGTCAGCTGTGTGGTCGCGGTAGTCTGTACCTCACTTCTAGGGATGGATGAATCTGTCATCTCAGATCTAGGAGCCTTTACACTCTGCCCCTGGGCACCTTAATTGAAGGTTACAGTTCCTCCTGTCGATGTGGTCTTTCCAGGAGGAGTAACTGAGACTAGCCTTCTCTTTTGAAGCTGTAGAATTCATGGTGGGAAGCAACACAGAACTCTGCTCTGGCTCTCTGCTGGTGAGCACAAGCTCTCCTGTGACAGACATGTCGGCGCTACTGGCTGTTTGAGGCAATGTGGCCCCACCTGTCATGGCCCCTGTAGGGGATGGCAGCAGTTAGATGGAGGAGTTATCACTGGGCCCCTAGGTGAGTTCTTGGGATCTTGAGGCTCCCACATGAATTGAATCTGTTATAGATGCTGAAGACACATATCTTCTATTAGCAGAGTCTAAGGTAGACACATCTGGCATAAAAATGAGAGGGGAGGAATTTGTGCCAGTCTGTGTGCGTGCTTGGCTTCTCAGAAAAAATAAAGGAAATAGGGAGCACAGTTGTTTCAGGGCTTTGGGGAGTCAAATTTGTACCTGAAATCTTAGGGAATGAGGTGCTCAGCCCCTGGTCATCAGAAACAGTTGCAATGGGAGCAGATATAGGTGTGTCCCCTGGACTTAAAGTGTCCAGTCTTGGACTGACCTCAGTGATTCCATATGAATATGAGGTTAGCAGGGTGGCCAGGTTAGTTCCAGTGGAAGCTGAGGAATGGTGAATAGAGCCTGTCACTGTGGCCAATGCAGAGGAAGAAAGTGTCCTCCCTATAGAAGGGACTTCAGGCAAGCCACTGATGGGTAAGTGGGCAGCTGTGTCTATGACCATCCATGAAGAGGTCCCCATTGTTCAGGTGCCATCTGTGATCCAGACCCTCCTCTGTTGGCTAGGCATTATAGCTGCCCTTGGGACTGGAGGCAACAGTCTCCAGAGTGAGGGCCCTACCCTTGCTTGTTAGCCCTGCAAGAGATGATGTCACAGAAAGGGCCCTGGGTGGAGATGTAGTGTCAGTGGCCTACAATCTTGACAGTGACTCAGACTTGGGACCCACTAAAGGGGAGGAAACAGATATAGAGGAGGCAGTTTTCTCTCTTGTCACACTGATGAGGTTCACAGTGGCTGAGCCATCTGATTTATCAGAAGTCCAAGGTCCTGTTGGAGTAATATGGGCTCTAGGGGTGGTAACAGCTGTGTCTGCCTCTGCAAAGGAGGCACTCAATATCCCTTCCAGATGCATGCTCTGACCACAAGCTTGCAGATGAATAGCCTCTCTCACAGGTCCCCATGTCGGCAGTTCAGTTGTCACGTCGTTTTATTCAGGACAGTGGAAGGAATGACTATGGTGCTGACCCATGCCATGCTTTTAAGTTCAGATTTACTTATCACTGAGCTTGTGGTTCCCTTGGCGATTGTAACGAAGCTTGCTGCAGAGCCTGGAAGGCCAATGGAAGATGTGCTCAAAGGGATACGTGTGTCCACTGTGGTCCCCCCGGTGGAGCTAAGCCATGTGGACATGTCCATTTCAGTTGTCTTAGGAGTCAGAACTAGGCTGACTTGCTGCACATTCCCTGTGGGGCCAATAGGAATTGACTCTGAGAGCAGGGAGGGCACTGTTCCTCTTGACTGGCTGGTCCCTTCTGGTGTCCCAGAGTATGTACTGACCTAAGCCTCAGCTGGATGTGGGGAGTGTGGCTACCACCATTTCTGTGGAGGATTCTGCTGGCACCATGGTTCCAGTGGGCAGGTGGGCAAGTCTGGTGCTGCTACTCCCCGTGGCCATGGACTGAAGGATGGCCGGTCCCACTGTGAGCAGTCTTTGTTAGGGGTTCCCTAAGAGAAGTTTGCACACAGGCTCCAGTCTCCTGCTGCCACTGGGCTCTTGCAAGCTTGGGTTTATGATATCTTCAGAGGTTCCTGGGCTTCCAGTGGGTAGGCCGGTGACTGAAACAGCTCTTGAGTTAGAAGTTTGCAAGGAGGTGAAAAAGAGGTTTCTTCTGGTTTTGATTCCCCTTCCTCCCTTTTTACAAATCAGTTGGACACACCATCTATTCCTCTAGATGGCAGGAATTATATATATTGTTCAGCCCTGTGCCCAATGGTGGGCATACGAGCTTGGTCTATAACTGGCTTACAGAGCTCATGTTGGTACCATAAGTTTCGATATCAGTGTGATCTCCATGTGGACCTCTGAACCACATCTCATGTCTTAGTGGAGGGTAAAGATTCCGCCCAGGAGAAGAGGAAAACTCTCCCTTCTTTTGCTCCATTTTTCCTCCTTGAGTCCAAGCTTTAATCAATCTATTTTAGTCTGATATCTGCCTTTCTCCCCTAAACCTCAGAACTGTGAGTCTAATTGAAAAGTATCTCTGTGGCTTGGTTTCAAAAGGTTAGGGGAAGAGGTAGATCCATGCATCTTACTTCCTGTATATTTTCATATTCTTTCATCTCTCTCATTCAGAAAGGACAGAACCATTTCCTTACAGCTTAGAAGAACATGCCAAACTATTGCTTTCAGGAATCAGGACAGCTGTACTCATCAACCTAAGCACCTCAAGTGGACATCCCTCTCAACTGTGTACCATAACAATGGGTGATAAGTTTTCACATTATATTGTAATCATCTCAGCTATGAGTTGTCCCATGGAATAAATCTATGATATCCCAGGCTTGCCTTTCCCTGCTGATGGCAATCCCTGACCTCAGTCAGGGTGCTTGATTTAGGAAGGACCTTCATAATCAGTCAGCTGATTTGTAGAGATGATATCTGTCCTTAAGGCCTAAGTGATTGGCTCTTCAACATATAAATTACTAAGTGGAAGAACTTCATATTAGAAGTTAATAAGTCTCCCTAAAAATTATTATCAACAGCCTCTTGGTACAATAGCAGGAAGTTATGATTATCTACCAGAACCTGGGACTTGGGCAATCAATTATTTCACTCCAGAGACCAGAAGCCTAGGGTAGTGGATATATCAGTGGTTCTTGTCATCTTTTGGATACTATTGGACAAGTCTGTGACAGGATCACCAGTTGTTTGAAAAAAATGACAGGATAGTGGAACTGGAGTTCCTGCTTGTCTATGAATGGAGAGGAGGATACCTGCTTCTCCTGAGGAAATCTAGCCCATAATTGTACTTCCACCCAACCCTTTATATCTGAAAAGTGCCCCCAGGATTTTAGGAAGTATTCTTGGTTATAGTGAGGTTTTCATGCTTATCAGGTTGATCTTTGAGTTTGTGCTAAGAGAACATTTAATAAATCCCAATTATGACAAAAATATGAGGAGATTTTGTCCCTCCTTTTCTATGTTCCCTGCACCTTCTCCACACCCGGCCTTATTCACCGAGTATCCATGGTACCTCTTCCAGAATATAAAAACCTTGACCACTGAATATTATTTTTAAGGCATTGGGGTATAATTTAATGTCTTATCTCTTTTTTTTTCCACCTTGGAGACTCCTGTTGGCCTTTAAAGATAAGTTAAATGCAGGAAAACTAGGTTATAAAAATATTGGTCAGTCTCTAGGCCTTCATCACTTCTTCCTGAGAAGAGAGAGCTGTTTCTTTTATGGGAAAACCTCCAGGACACAGAATTAACTTTCTAATGGCATCACATCCTCTAATATGGTAGCTCCTTTCCATTTAAGATCATTCCAGGAACCATTCTTAGTCAATTCTTATGTTTGTTTCAGACCTTTTTCAGTAAGAATCCTCTACTAATAAAAACCTCCTGAACACAAAATAGTCTCTTGTGTTCTTGGAAATACTTAAGTCCCATATTGAAAAAACAGAACCGAGAGACCAACATTTTTTAAGAGAAATCCAGGTAGTACCAGCTTCTCAGACTATTTCTAGCAAAAGGACAATTTCTCAGAGAACAAACAACAAGGTTCCTAGAGACCAATTTAAGTGACAGCCATCGTACCTGCAGAGTAAACTGCTGTCATAGGTATTGAAGGTTCAGTTTTCAGCCATGAGGACTTTTTATACATGAAGATGTCCCTACATTAGGACATAGGTATTCCCTGACCCAGAAGTCTTACAACTGTTGGTGGGTACTCTGACAGCGGAGAGGTAGATGTCCAGGGGGGCTCTCTCTTGGACTCTGAAGAGATCAATGTTCCTGATGGGGTTTTAGCCAGGACAGGCTCCGCTCCTGGGCTGGTGTGCTCTGCCTCTGTGCTTCCTGAGGAGGAAATTGTCTCAGAAGAAGTGTGGCTTGTCTGTGCCTTGAATGTTGGGAAATGCTTCTAAAGTGATCCAGGTTGGGGATGTGGGTTCTAGGGATGAGGCCCTGAGCCCTGCTCGCATCCGGCAGATCAAAAGGAGCAGGACTATTGCTAATTGTGGGGGAGGTGTGAATAGAGGGATTTATTTCCCCTTCAGAAGATGAGCTGGACCACAAGGTGGCTGAGCTTGTTCCTGCATCCTCCCAAATACCCATGGAAGATGTGGTCCCTGGGAGAGATGGGAGATACCTTGTGCCTGGCAGGCCAGAGACCAAAGAGAAAGTTGACACTTTCTCAGTTGACATTTCCCTAACTTTGGGGAAGAATGAGGTAGAGCCTATGGTTTCCCCCTTTTTGGGTCAAGTGTCTGATGGAGTGGTCATCTCAGGGAACACGGAGGAGGCTGAAGAAATGAATCCTGGTCCAACCCTCCTTATGGTCACTGATGATTCTGACCAGGGGCCACTGTGACTTTCAGGAAAGGCTGTCTCAGAGGAAGCTGGGGCCCCAGAGTGTTTGGAGTCAAAGGCAGAGATGAATTCCACTTGACAACTAAGTTTATTCTCAGATCGACTGTGGTTTTTCCATGGTCAGATGCCTGAGTGAGTCTTCAGCTTGTTTCCACAAAGCTAACAGTGGCAGCAAAGCTCTGAACATTTGTGAACCACTCTGGAGATGAGCTTGTGTTGTGTTCAGTGGTAGTGAGGGCCAAGGATTCACTTGGGGCATCAGAGGTCAGTTTTGAGGTGCTGCTTCGAGTGGTAGAGGAGATGGAAGCTTCTACAGAGACTAGTGCTGGGGTTGGTAGCATCTCAGATACAGGATTTATGCCCTGGGATCTCGTGGAGTGTTCAGCTGTGTCTGTGCTCGTCCTTGCTATCGTGGCTGGGTGAGCGGGATAGGGCACGCTTGGAGTTTCCTAATATTCAGGGTGAGTAGCTGGACTGGTGGACTCCATTCTTGGAGAGCTGACTGTGGTTCTGAGCTCCTTTATTGCTTGGGATAAAGAGGTGAGTTGAACTTGGAACCTGAGGATAGCTGGTGGTTGTGGAGACCCAGGTACCACTGGTGCTTGTCTCTCCAGTAACTGACGTCTCAGGTTGGGACCCAGAAGAATAAGAAATGTCACTAGCCTCCATTTTTGCTATTGATACAGGAATGGTGGTCTCCATGGAGGGGGCAGTGGGGAGTGTGGAAGATCCAGCTGAAGCTGTGATGATGCTGGTGTGCCTGGGACTCTCAGAACTGGTGTGACCGGTGTGTGCCCTGAGGCTGGCATTGGATATGCTTGTTGATTCAGGGGAGGTGCTGAGGGTAAAGAATCTTCTTTCCGACAACCCTATCGATGGAGCTGGAGACAGAGTACCAAGGGGAACAGTGGTGCTTTTCCCTATATCAGCACTTGTTGGGGTATTACTTAATGACAAGGAAGTTGTGGATGGTGAGCTGGGCATGTTCCATTTATTCAGGTCATCTACTTCCATTACCATGCTTGTGGTGACCCTCTGGGTTGGAACTGTGGTGGTCATTATGCTTTTGGCAGCAGGAATAGGAGATAAGGACAAACTGCTGAGCCAGGTGCTTCTAGCAGAGCCAGGCTCAGGAAATGAGTGAACTGCAACTGTTTGTGAAGCCAGAGATTGGCTTATAGAAGCTGTAATCCTTCCAGAAGTCATATGATAGGGGACATCAGGAATTGTGCCCACAACTTGGCTTTTCCTCCCTGGAATACTTGAGGCATCAGCACCCATGGGCTGAGATGGAGACACTGGGATTGGGACATGTTTCTTAGCCACAGTTACATCTGTGGAGGTCTCACATGGAGATGTGCTTCCAGTGGGCAGGTGGCTTGTTCCCAGCCTTCTTTCACTGTTGTGGTCCCTTGTGGTTGTTAGGTACGTGGAACCTGTTAAAGGAAACATGGTTGGGCCACTCATACTTTCTGTTGTGAGTGTGGCTGTTGGAGGTTCCCTGAGAGAAGTTCTTGCCATAGAGCTGGTTGTTGGGGAAGTGAATCTAATGACCCCCACAGTAGCAGTGAGAGAAGAGGCTGGAACAGTGCTTTGTGTTAAAGGTGATCCTGTGTCAAAATTGGGACTAGTCTCTGGCCAAGATGTGTTTCCAGGTGCAGAGGAATAATTAAAGGTGCCAGTATTGGTCTGTGGGGTCATTGCTGTAGAGGGGAAAGCCCAGGTTCTAGGGCGGTGAGATGTATTAGGAATGGCTGTGCTGGTAGAATCCGTAACTGAGTCATGGCTTGTGCCTCTGAGCCCACTCACTAGGTGGTATGAAGAAAACAGAGCTGGAAGGGAAGTCGGGGTGTCCATATTGGGGAAGTCATGAGCCAGGGCAGAGGATATGGTTAAGGGGGACTTTACTCTGAAAACAGAGGTCTCAGCTTTCTTGGAAACTGTCAAATCTGTGCTTGTCCTCGTTGTAGCTTGGGTTGCTGCAGGAAGATGCTTTGTGGCCCGTGTACTCCCTGGTCTATTGTCTTCCATTATTGGGATATCAGTGAGATCAGTGTACTTACCACTGAGTTGGCCATTAGTCGTCTCTACAATGTGTGTGTGTCGATGCTTCTCCGGCCAAAGTAACTTCTGTGGAACTGATCCTCAGAGAATTGAATTCTGGAACCATCCTTTTAGTGGAGGAATTCCTGGAAGGAGTTTCATTTGCCTGGGGCCTCGATGATGGGCTGGTTCTTTGTTTTGAATTTGCAATTTCTCGAGAGGTTGACTCAGGGAGAGCAGAGTACATTATTGCCAAGGATCAGGTGGTTCTTCCCTGACCCAAAGAGGTAGGACTGGCTGTGGTCTTAGCTGGAAAAGTAAAGTCCAGGACACCTTCCTTCTCCATGGCAATATCCTGTGGCAAAACTAGTTCCTGTGGGTCCAGAATCCACTTCTAATGTGGCTTCTGTGCTGCTCTGCCCTGTTGACAAGGAGTGGGTAGGAACAGTTGATCCAGGGAGGCCTGTGGGTTCAAGCATGGATGGATCAACATTTGCCTCTTGGGCTGCAGGTCTAAAAGCATCCTCTGAGTGGAGGTGGCTGCTGCACAGCCACTGGGCCCCCTGCGATTTCTTGTGTAGTAAATGTAGCTGGCATCTCTGTGCTTCTGCTGTATACCCCTGTGTCCAGAAGAGCTGCTGTATGCAGGGGAGGTTGGGGAAACTGGGCAACCCTTCTGACCAAGAAGATAAAAATTTGGGCAAGAGAACGGGAAAGATGTCACAACCACAGAAAGTCCCCTAAAGTGAAAATCTGACCATCCAGTTCCCTCCTGCAAAACTTTAAATGGAACCTCACTGCCTACAGGATAAAACTCTCTCTCTCTTTCTCTCTGGTTCTCAACCAGGTATGACTTCCTTCCCCACCCGCCCCCACCCCCCGGAGAAAATTTAATAATGTCTATACAACTTTGGTTGTCCCAATTAGTGGTGTTCTACCGCCATCTGGTGGTCAGAGGCCAGGGACGTTACCCAGCCCCAAATGTCAACAGTCCTGATGCTGAAAAACCTTCCTCTAGTCTTATGTCGCACAACATCCTTCCACTTTTCTTCTGTAAGCAACAGCTACATTCTTACAGTTCCCCAGCCAAACAAATCGTAATTCTTCACTCATCTTTCCATTCTGTGTGCAATTATCACTATATCCTTTTCACAAATTAACACATACTCATCATTTAACATTCAGCTTAAGTTATTGTAGTCATTTGTTTGCCTTGACTGAATTTTCTACATGTCCCATAATGAGCATACATTACTTCCAATGTGTGTTTTTCTTCTGAAGACAAAATTAATCCTAGCTCATTTTAGAATACTGGAATTTTCAGGAAAGTCTGAGAAGGAAGAGAAACATCACTGATCATTTTTTTTCTTCTATAAAGTTAATTTTAAAAATAAGCAACTCAAGCACCTCCTCCTCTGGGAAGTCTTCTTTGAAGCTGTGATATTGTGATTTATAAGAAATATACGTATTGGCCTTGGTCCCATTTCTGACACAGAGCTCCTAATACCCTTGGAATTTCCTAAGTAAAAAGAGGGGTATAGGTGCCTTTTGCAATGTTAGTGAGGTGACTTTTGGAAAGCCCTGAGGATACCTAAGGCTGGAGTCTGGTTGTCAGGAGACCCAATCCTGTGATTAGAGAATTGGAACTTTCAGGGGAGCTAAAGATTCAATCAGTTGCCAATGGTCAATGATTTAATCAATCGTGACTATATAATGAGGCCTATAAAAGCCAAAAGACAGTGTTCACAGAGCTTCCGGGTTGGTGAACAGTTGGAGATGCTAAAAGAGTGGTGGCCAGCAGGGGCCCGGAAGCTCTGCCCCTTCCCCATACCTGGCCCTACTCATCTTTCCATCTGGCTGTTCCTGAATTTATCCTTATAATAAACCAGTGATGTGGTAAGTAAACTGTTCCTCTGAGTTCTGTGAGCCACTCTAGCAAATTAATTGAACCTAGGAGGAGATCGTAGGAACCTCTGATTTATAGCCAGTTGGTCAGAAGTACAGGTAACAAGCTGGATCTGTGTTTGCATCCTGAGTTGCCAAGGGTGGTTGCAGCCTCCAATTTGTAGCCAATTGGTCAGATGCACAGGTAACAGCCTGGCTTTGCATCTGGCATCTGAAATGTGTGTTTTGGGGGGGTGGGACAATCTTGTAGAACTTAGTCCTTAACCTGTAGAATCTTGATGCTATCTCTGGGTAAATAGTGTCAGAAGTGCGTTGAATTCTCGGATGCCCTGCTGGTGTCCAAGAATTATTGGGTGTTGTGTGGGAAGCCTCCTAACACACACACCTTGGAAACTGGATCCAGGAATCTACAAAAGGAGCCCTTGCTGAGTGGGACAATCCTCTTGTCTACCCTCTGAGCACCAGTGTGTATCTCTCTAACCATACTTCTCATACTGTATCTCAAGTATTTGGTGATATACTGCAATAGACTAGAAGCTCTAAAGGACACACAAAAAAAGTCTGGATTCTGCATCTCACCTACATATCAGTGTCTTGCATCCATTTATTGCATGAATGAATCAATGCATGAGTGACTTCATCTCATTAATGGCATAACTCCAGCATGAGGATACTGCAACCCAATGTGTCCCAATAAAGTAAAAGTATCAATTCATTCATGTATTAAGTTTCTACTGCTCACTGCTGTGCTGTGCTGCTGAGTTACCGATAACATTAGCTTCCTAACACACCTATAGATAATCTGTCCTACAGAAAGCTGCCAGGGATGGAGATAATGATGGAATAAAGAAATTGGTCAGGATCTCGGTGCCAGACCCTCTGTTTATTTGCATTACCTCACTGACTCTCCATAACAACCCCATGAGGTCCTTGCTATTCAATGAACTAATATACACAAATAGTGTTGACACATAGTAACGCATCCCAAACCAAGCTCTCTACCATCATTGCACCTTCTCAGGACACTGAATGCAGAGGTAATGTGAATAAGATAATTTTTTTCTACATATTTATGATACAGACAGCTCTCCCCAGTACCTGAGTTTCACCAGCTACCCCTAAACCACCTCTTTCAATTGTGCTGTCTGAATTTGGCCTGATGGTGTTGTTGACCGGATAAGTAATATCCATGAGGTAGTCTGTCACCAAAAGGATTTATTCAGAAAAAAGAAAAAATACTAACTGCAGCAACATGAGAACATGCAGACCTGACAAGCCACATGCATGTTCTGCCAATCATCTAAGACACAGGACTTATATATCACACAGTTAGTTAGAACCATTAATTTTAATAAATAGGAAGTCAGGACTAGAGAGTTCAAGGAAGCCCAGCTCCACCCACAGACCTCCC
The DNA here is from genome assembly GCA_033961575.1 of Aselliscus stoliczkanus. Classification (NCBI taxonomy): domain Eukaryota; kingdom Metazoa; phylum Chordata; class Mammalia; order Chiroptera; family Hipposideridae; genus Aselliscus; species Aselliscus stoliczkanus. Next base: position 7,137,861 of record CM066735.1, on the reverse strand, counting down.
AGCCTGATCGGTTTCCTTTAAGTCCCGGTTCATCAGTGTCTATAGGAGACAATGAAAGCTACAGGATCAACCACCTCGGATGCAGAGGCTACTATCATATATATATCAGCTCACTGTGTCTCAACTGAGAATTCTTTCTGAGAAAGTTCTGGTAAAAAAAAAAAAGTCCAAAGTTGGAATTGCATGCTGGCTTTCTGCCTTCCAACTAGTAAGGAGTGAAATCTCAAAACAGTAAAGATCCGAGTGGTGAAAGCTTCCTAGTTCTAGAAGGCAGGAACCTTTAGGACTGATTATATTGGTTCACACCATCTGATGAGCAACTAAAGAGATGGATGTAGTTTGGAGGATGGAGTACAGATGAGGTCTCACTGACGAAGTTTCAGAAACCAGAAACCAGTGTAAATGTTCCCAGAAGCCCCGACAGCAATGGACAGCTGGAAGGAGAACACTGGGACCCCAGGAAGACACAGCCCCCAGTGCCAAGAGCCCCAGCACAGAGGATGGAGGGATGGAGTGGTCTGCCTGAGAGAGCAGTGTGGCTGACAAAAGCGAGGACAGGATGCTTACTTAGCAGGACCCCTGGCCTCTCCCCACCTGACGTTAGTAGCCCTTGTCTTCCCAGAGTGAAAAACCAAAATTATCTCCAGGTTTTGCCAAATGTCCCCGGAGGGCAACAATCACACCCAGTTGAGAACCACTGTTTAGGAGGCATCATTTAATTTAATTTAGATTTTACAACTACTCAATCATACATTTATTCCTCCATGATAGATATACAACTAGAGGTTCAGAGAAGTTACCTCTTTTGTCCAGGTCATCGCAGGGGTGGGATTGGAACCCAGGCTGTCTGGCACAAAAGTCTGTGCTGTGCTGCTTAGAAAGTTTCTATTGTCCAAACATAGGGAACAAGCTAGACTCCGGGGAGAGAGAAGGCCCATCACCTAGGGGCAAGGAGCAGAGGGCAGCATGCAGAACCCAGGTAGGGCTCAGGCCTCAGACTCCTTCTGGCATGCACTAGTTCCTACCAAGGAGACGTCTGGGCAGCTGTGTCCCAGCAACAGGAAACTTGCCAGTGTATGTGACAGAGTTGATGGCTGGGTCTGGGTTGAGGCCCACTGACACCACTTGCATCCAGGAAACTGTGCAGAAGTGGGGAGAGGAGGTGGATGACCAGCCAGGAGAGTCAGAGGGAGAAGAATAGGGCCAGGCTGTCTCTCCTGCCTGCTCCTAAGGAAGCCAATATCCGTGAGTAAGGCAGAGGAAACAGAGTCCACACAGACCTCAGATCCAACTCACTTCCTGGAGACCCATCAACTCCCCTCTCTAAAATCAAGGTAATTGGAACTCTGCAGGACAGGAAACAAAATGCACAGTGGGAGGAAGCTGGAAGAAGTGGACTCAGCTGGATTTGAATCCCAGCTCTTTCACTAACTTGCTGTGTGACCCTAGGTAAATCACTTAACCTCTCTGAGCTTCATACGTCCAATGGGGATAACAATATAGGGCTGTTAGAAGATGCAATGAAATGATGCAAATGAAGCAGTTAGCACCATGCAGAGCAGGAGGATAGGATGTAATAAATGCTGGTTGTCAATGGTCTTTATTATTACCTACCCACAGAGCTGGGAAGTGATGCTGGAAATGAAGAATTGTGTGTTGACTGTCTGCTGGCTCCAGATGTCATTTGCTCTGGGGTGTGGGCAAAGACCACTGCATTCCATGGCACCCCTGTGGAGGAAGGACCCAGTTTGGTTATCTCAGCAGAAAGCAGCAAGAAAGAAAATCTTTTCTTCTAGACTCCTTCCCCTTCTTTCCAGAGGAATCTCTACATAAAGACTCATTCATTAACCATTTTATTCATTCATTCATTCCAGAACCTCCATCCCACATTCATCCAACCAGTCAATATTTCTTGAGCACCTCTCATGGACCAGCCACCATTCTAAGGTGTGGGGACAAGGTGATGAACAAGACAGGTCCATGTCCCCTCAAGATGAATTAACTGTTAATGGCCTTGCCACCACATCTTCTCTCCCCTACTTCACAAAAAGCAGCTTTCTGGTTCCACGGCCCAGGAGTACTTTTCCTGCCCCAGAATTCCACACTCCCCTTAACTGAGTCCCCCATTCCTGGAGCTGGAGGTTCCCTTGGCAACTGCCATTCTAGTTTGTGCTTCGGTTCCTAAGAATTGGTGGTGGTATAGCACAGTGGTTAAGAGCTGTGACTTAAGATGCAAACATGTTAAAGGTTCAAATCCTACTTCCCCACTTGTTATTTTGTGGTCTCAGGAAGTCACTTGATCTTCAGTTGCAGGTTTCTTATGTGGAGATAATAAAAGTACCTAAGTATTTTTAAAATATAAATGCATATACTGTAACAAAAGTGGAGAGAGTAAAAGTCTCTAACAGCATTCTTAGGGGAATTAAATAAACATGGCACTTCAGACTCTTCACCCTTCATGAACTATAAATGATCAGCACTATTTCTATTATGAATACAGTTCTTCTGTCTCTACTTGTTTGGGGGAAGGGGTGGGGTACTCCTCCTGCCTTCAGAGCCACCCAGCCCCCTCCCCACCCCCATGTGGCCTCATCGGTTGGGCCAGTAGCAGTCTGAAGGGTAGGTAGTGACAGGATGAGCCATGCTTCTCAGAGACACAGCTGTGGAGAGGTTAGGGGCTCAAAATATAAGCTGGACATGGTCGCAGAGGATGTCCCCAAGACAGAGAATCTGAACCCATGATGGGACTGGGGAGAGAGCCCTGGTTAAAGAGGAGGTGCCTCTTGATGCAACCCCATGGGCTCCTCCAGTGGGGCACGCAGGGAGGGAAGAGAAGTGACAAAGCTGGATGCTTCTATAGGAGCTCAGGGGAGCTGAGGGTCAGGTTTGTCCTGGGGCTCTCGGAAGAGGCACCAGCTGTCAGAGATGTCCACCTGTTTTCATTCCAGTGCTGGCAGCTTGAGAAGTTTGGATTTTTGCTTTGGACAGTGCACATGAGCTAGCATCCCCTGAGGCTCTCAGAGCATCTGTTATGACTTTGGGGGAAGAAACGGTAGACCAGTAGTCCTCGCCAAGTGAGATGTTTTTGCCTCATGCATTGATGCAACAAATATTTACTGCATACCTACTATGTCCCAGGTACTGGGACAGGCCACAGAAGAAGTGACAGGAATGGAAGAAGTACAGGAGAGGGACCAGCAGAGAGGGTGACCAGCTTGTCTTGATGTGGACTTTCTCAGCTTTAGCACTTAAAGCTATACATCCCAGGAGCTCCCTCAGTCTCAGGTAAGCCAGGATGGTTGGTTGGTAACCATCCTGGGATATTTCCTCCTGACCTGGCATCTGCCCCACATAGCTCAGGGCCTTGGATGCGTTAAAGCCCCTGGCGAAAGCACTGAGATCAGAAAAGGAAGCAGGCTGGTACCTGCGCTCAGAAGCCAGACCTGGTCAGTAGCAGAGGGATGAAAAGTATTGTGTTTGGAGCCAGACAACCTGGGTTTGAAGCCCAGCTCTACCCTGGCGACATGGGGGAGCTTCCTCTTTGAACTTCTGTCCCCTCCCCTATGAAATAGGGACAGTCATCTGGACCCCTGAGCCTACCATCAGGAGTGGGTGGGCCTCTATATGAGCAGAGTATCTGGCCTTGGGTCTCCCAGAAGGTGCCCACCTGGAGTAGTGCTGGGAGCATCGAGTGACCAGAAGGACAAGTTGGATGTGAAGAAGCCTAGGCTGTCCCACCTGCCTGGACCCATCACTTTCCTTTTGAAGAGGCCACCCAGTCACTGGGAAGAAAGGCAACTCTTTCTTGAGGTTCAGGGGGAATGTGAACAAATCTTTCCTCTTTTCCGAGAGGTGAGTCACAAGTGTTGGAAGGTGAACTGAAATTCTGGCCAGAGCAGGTTAGATTCAGGGGCCGGCCTTTCAGCTCCAAACACCCTCTGCATGTACACGGACACCCAGCCATGCCCCTCCCATGACGATATCCCTCTCTGGGCCTCAGGTACCTCTGGCCAGGCTTGGGCTGTGGCAATGGCCACTGTCCAGGGACCCAGAAAGGCACCCAATAGAGCAAGGTGAGATCTTTACATGTGCTATGCTGCCATAGCCCTAGGGGAGCCCTGCTGAAAGGAGGGTAGAGGGAACGTTATCTCCCGGAGGTACCCATGTGCCAGGAAACTGCCAGGAGAGGACAAATGTCTGTCAACCCTCAGTCTCTTCCCAGGCAGAGGGTAAAGACTGGGACTGCAGAATCATCCAGAAACTGGGATTCGGATCCTTGTTGTGTGACTTTAAATAAAAAGCTGAACCTCATGAACCTCATTAAGGCTGTTTCCTCTTCCATAGAAACAAACAAACAATAAGTCAGTGGTGCCTTGTTCTTACCCACGCAAGCTTAATCGAGATAGTACAGTTAAAGCTCTGGCACATAGTAGGTATGCAATACACAATTATGGTTACTGAAGTCCTTTGGGATCTTAGGGTATCTTGGCCCCAGGGGCAAAGAGGAAAAGAGGGCAGAATGTGGGTGTGGAAGAGGACAGACGGGGCTCAGGGTGGAGTGAGAGTGAGTGAGAAATGGATTTCCTCCAGCTCTGGAATTTTTTTTTTAATTATTCTCTGGGGAAGAGATAAACTCAGAAAGGTTAGGCATCTGGCTCAAGGACACACAGCTGGTCAGTGCCTGATTTAGATTTCTTTTCATCTCTGCCCAGGGATTAAGGGAGTCTTTTCCAGCGTGTAAGTCAAAAGTCCTGAAAGGTGTCTGGATTGAATCCAGGGGAATCCCTGCCGTGAGGTTATCCCATGTGCTACAGAAATTATGGGGTGGTGAGGAGGGTGCAGACTCACAGTCCGGGCAACCAGCCCTCCCTGGGGTAGGAGCAGGAGCCCTCCCTGGGGTAGGAGCAGGAGCCTGACCAGTTTCTACAGTCCCCAGCATCAGACCCTGAGTGAGCCTTGGGGACAAAAGAAGTTAAACAGCTTCTGTTTGTGGCAACATGCTTTGGGGACACGCCCCATCTGAGGTGGTGGGACTGTCCTGTACAAACCGGCCCACCATTCATGTCATTGTGTGGATGCCTCACAATGGCGTCCAACCACAAAGCTCTTCCCAGGGCTAAACCTGGCCTTGGTGACTCAGAGCTGGGGCGCTGGGGTGCCCTCCCCCTGCTCCAGGAGCTGCAGCCAGACTGAGTTGTGAAAACACAAGGTGGCCCCCAGGCTGCCAGTGTCCAGGGCCTCACACCCTCTCAGGATGTAGAAGCCCCTCTCCCCGATGCCTTCAGGCCCTGATGGCCTCCATTTCCCAACAAAGAATTGAGGACAATCCTTTCTCCTGGGAGTAGCAATGGAACAGGTATGTAAGCACCTGACACATCACAGATGCCCCTTCTACAAGCCTCAGTTTATCTTGGATACCAGAACAGTTTGGCTGGAAAGTCCTAACTTTCTGCTCAAGGAAGCAGCTGGAATAAAACAGTGTGGGGATCTGGGCAGCCAAAATGACCAAGAGGCCTGCAAATCCCCTGTTGGAATCTAAGAACACAGCTTCCCTGGCCCCCACAGGCTGCCTTCCTGCTTGTACCATCCCCTCCCCTCATCATGGAGCCCGAATGCACACATGTAACATTGACCCACTCAGACACCTACATGGCAGCTTCCTGTTCCTTGCCTTTGCCCACCAGCTCTCCCCTCCAGGCATGCCCTTCCCTTTACCACTAAGTGTGCCTATGCAAATCCTGCCAAGCCAATGCCGCCCTGCCATCTAGGCAAACTTCCCCCTCTCAGTCCCCCTGTAAGGTGGCAACACTCCTGCTCAGCTGTCTACCCCACATGGCTAGGCCCCACCTGCCTCATCCATCAGCTCGGAGCTCTTGGAAGTTGCTCGCTCATTTCCAACCTGAGAGCTGGGCACAGGTGTGGGAGCAGAGGTGTCAATTAAAAAACAAAACAAAACCAAACAAAAAGCCTCATCTATAGAAGGACATGGATGAAGCTTGATATTATCATGCTAAGTGAAGGAAGTCAGAAAAAGTCAAGAACCATATGACTTCACTCTCTGTGGAATATAAAACTGAAAGCAACAAATGAACAAGACCAACAAGCAAAGAAACAAAAACTCATAGACACAGACAACAGTTTAGTGGTTACGAGGGTAACAAGAGGAAGGGAGGATGGTAGAAAAGGGTAAAAGGATCAAACATATAGTGATGGAAGGAGAACTCACTCCGGGTGGTGAACACACAAGCAATATATAGACAATGTATTATAGAAATGCATACTTGAAACGTATATAATTTTACAAACCAAGGTCACCCCAATAAATTTAATAAAAAATAAACAAATAATAAAGTAGCTCACTTAATGAAGAAAAAAAGCCCCACAGGGAAAGAGTGTGAGTGAGCCAGTGAATGAAGGACTGCCTAGGCATCTCCACACTCATCTCAGCAGACATTTAATTCATGAAAAAGCAGTTTTATGAACTTGCCCAAGTAAGTCCAGAAAACACAGCTTCACCTGGCAAGCTGTGAGGTAAGCCTGTGCCAGAAAGCAAAAGCTCTCCTGGATGCCCCCATGGAGGTTTGGGAAGCCCAGGGCACCTGTCACCTCTGCCCCTCTCCTCCAGGAATCCTCCACAGACCTCAGCTCTGTTCCACTTACCTGGCACACAGATGAGGACACTCACAGCCACAGCCATCAGGGGCCCAAGCCGGTGGGGCTGAGTGCGTGCAGGGCCCTCCCAGCCCATCTCCTGTCTGCCCACCCTGGCTGTGCTCCTTGTCCCTGAACAAGTCCCTGCAACTGAACCCTGACGCACCGGGCCCCAGCTCCTGGGAGGGCTGTGAGGACACGCCTTGCTGAGCCTCCCAGGACGGGCAGGGCTGCCCTGGGGGGAAGCAGTGGTGACACCACTGCTGGTAAAGGTCAGCTGCATCATCAGTGCCTGCAGTGACTAACACCTGCTGACCAACACCCTCTGTGATATGGGGCCCAAGAGAACCCCCAACCCACCAGACAAAGCCTGGCTCCCGAGGCTGTGGCCTAACCGAGAGACCCCCATGGGTGCAATTGGGATTAAGGAAGGACAGAGACCTGGTCATCAACCTGTCCCATTCTTTGAAGCCCCTGGGCTCTACCTCTGACACCTTCCTGCTCAGGGGCTGGCACTACCAGCCTGGGGCTGGTGGACCCTCCCTGGAGGAGGCACGGCTGGCTCTGAGAGTTCTGGAATGTGCGGGCGTGGCGAGGAGGCTGCACTCCCATGTGGGAACTCCCCGGCTGCCAGGACAGCTGAGGGCCATGTCTGTGGTACCTTTCGGGAGCCCCCCAGAGTCCCCCTATACCCCTCCATGCCCCACACAGCCACCACTCTGTGAGGGCTGCAGCCAAGCCTCTCACTCCCCAGCCAAGCCTTTCAACTACCCCTTACACACACAGGGGCAGAGAGGGCGTGAGGGGCTGGGGTGGGGTGTCAGGAGGGGATTTGGGATTCTGCCTCCCCCTCAACATCTCCATGGCCCCCAACGTGTTTCTTCCCGCCTGGGAGCTGGGCTGTTATGACAGTGGTCCCTGAAACAGCCTCTCTGCCATCTGCCCAGCACAGATCCTCCTCAGTACCATGCACCTCAGTGCCCCCACTCTCCTCCTCCTGTCCAGGCACTCAGGAGACCCCCACCCTCTGCTTCCTCCTGCCCCATCCCTCAGGCCTCTAATAGCCCAGAGATAGGAGGGTTTACCTTCTCATTCAAGGAAGGCTACGCAGGTGCCCAGTGTGAAGGTGGAAGGCAGTAGACACCACATGGGGCCTCATACTTCTCCTGGATTTTGTACCCAGATCCAAACTCCTGTAGCCAGGGCACGTTTATCAGAAACCTTAGGTCCACCCATGTCCTCTGTAACCTGCCCTGCTCTCATTCATTCGTTCTCAGGACAGACATATCATGCGCGTCAGCTCTGCTCTGGGTATGCAGCCTGACCAAGAAGGACAAATGAACAAGTACAGGGATCAAGCTGGAATAGCAGAAGCATAGAGATTGGTGGGAGACACGAGACCCAGACTGGGAAGGGAAAGGCAATCAGGGAATCCTTCCTGGAGGAGGTGCCACATAAAACCAGACCTGAAGGATAAGCTAGAGTCAGCTGGGCCAGCAGAGGTGGGGAGAGGAGATGAGAGGGTTCTGGGGAAAATATGCAGCAGTAGCAAAGGCTGGAGGCCGCAGGAAGGGGGAAGTTGAATCTGGTCTTTGTCCGACTCCCTCACCCCCAGTTACTTACCAAGGCACTCCCTCCCTTCCTAAGAAAAAAAGACCAAGCTAGTGGATCCTGGAATGAAGACCACTGTGCTCAACTCCCCACTTCTCAGAGGGTAAAAACTGGGCCCCAGAAAAGCACCAGGATATGCAAGATTAGTGACAGAGTTGGAAGCAGACCCCAGACCTCTGGACTTCCCCAAATTCTTCCCATTTAAGCAATTCATGTCCTCTTTCTCTAAGACATAACAACAAGCACCATCAGTCTGTGAGGCCTTGGGGTCCAGGCACTGCCCTGCTCTTATGAAGGGCACACAGGGGTAAATGCGTTTAGGTTCATGATGGGTAATCATAGCTACTGTTTACTGAACACCTAGGTGCTGGATGTGGCTTCCAGTCATCAAACACTGAAGGCAGGTTTTACCCTCACAGCAACTTTGTAAGGTGGCAGCTGTCAGTGCCCATTGCACAGATGAGAACGCCAGGACTTAGGGACCTGTCCAGAGTCATTCAGCCAGCAGAGCTAGGATTTGAACTCAGTTTACATCTAGAACAGTATTTCTCACCCAAGAGGGTTTTTTGTCCCCCCAGAGGACATTTGGCAACTTCAGGAGTCATTTTCAGTTGTCATGAGGGGAAGGGGGTTGCTATTGGCATTCAGTAGGCAGAGGACAGTGAATATCCTCCAGTACACAGGACATACACCCCCAACAGTGAATTATCTGGCCCCAAATGTCAATAGTTCACTGATAAGAAACCCTGGTCTAAAGCTGTACTGTTATCCAGCAGAAATTTCTGTGATAATAATGTTCATGTTTACACCTGCTCCATACAGGGAGCCCCATGGCTGAGGACTTAAAACGTGACTACTGTGATGGAGGAACTGAATTGTTCACTTTGTTTTATCTTAGTTTAAAAAACCAGTCCCACATATGAGGGCCAGTGACACTGCCCTCAAAAAACAAAAAACAAACAAACAGAAAAACAATATCTGCACCCCATGTTCATTGCAGCATTATTCACAATAGCCAAGAAATGAAAACAACCTGAGTAGCCCATCGATGGATAAAGAAAATAATGGAAAATTACTCAGCCATAAAAAAGGAAGTCTTGCCATCTGGAACAGCCTGGTTGGGCCTAAAGGGTATTACCCTTAGTGAAATAAGTCAGACTGAGAAACACAAATACCGTATGATCTCACTTATATGTGGAATCTAAAATAAATTTTAAAATCCCAGAAAACACAAGCTCACAGACACAAAGAACAGATTGGTGGATGCCACAAGCAGGGGGTGAAGGTGGGAGACATGGGTAAAGGAGTCAAAGGTACAAACTTCCAGTTATAAAATCACTAAGTTGAGGGGATGTCATGTACAGTGTGGCAGAGAAAAACACAAAACCAATCCTCAGTTCAGTTATTAGAAGCCTCGTGAGCAGGCTTGGAACAGTCTGGGCATGTGAATGTACTTTTTTTGACTGGAATTTTATGAAATCTAAATACAGATCAAGGGCCGGCTGAGTGGCTCAGTTGGTTAAGAGCTCCCTCAAGAGTGAGAGCTGAGCTCTGAGAAACAGCAGTTCGATGCCCAGCACGAGCTGAGCAGCTGCTGAGCTGCCAACAGGTAGAAGGATGGCTCAGCTAAAAAAAAAAAAAAAAAAAAAAAAAAAAAAAATTACAGATCAAGTAGTTCAGATTAAAAATCTAACTGTGCTATAAAATTTTAAACACACACTGGATTTAGAAGATAGGAGAAAAAGAGTATAAACCATCTCCTTAGTAATTTTTATATTACTTACTTACTAAAAAGGTAAATATTTGGATATATTGGGTTAAATAAAACATATGATTATAATTAACTGTACCCATATCTTTTTTACTCTTTTAATGGGGCCACTGGAAAATCCACAATTACATATGTAATTGTTTACTTGGTTCTCTTTCTATTGGATAACGCTGGTCTGGGATCTGAGTGCTCCCCACCATAAATAATCTTAACCATTTAAGGTAATATTCTTATTATATAACTGTTTAATCTTAGTAATCATAACTATAAATACCTTCACCTCTGTTCTGTCTCCCCCAGCTTAGTGACATCGGCGGGATCACTGGGGAATTGGGGGCAGCTGGGGCAGGTCTCTGGGTGCTATCCTTCCAGAGATCTGCCTGCTCTCCTGTGAGAGCACGGAGAAAATGGCAGTATTGGAGAAGGTGGGGAGCAACCTCTGGCTCCTGCTGTACTCAGACCAAGTGGGGCCTGAGCCAGCCTTCCCTATCAGGCGGCATTTGGTGGGGGCACAGGGAAAAGAGCTGAGGACACTGCCTGGACACAGAAAAGTGGAGGAGAAACCCACTAAACTCCAGCAGCAGAAGTGGGTTTCGGGGACAAGGGAGAGACCCCATAAAAATGTCCTACAAAAGACAGAGGACGCTCAGGAGAAGCTGTCAGCAATTCTTGAGAAGGGAGCTTTGGGGTAGGAGAATGGACAAGGCCAAATTGTCAGGACCAGAAGTCCAGAGGGAATGAGATGGGCGTGGAAGGTAACCTGGCTTCAAATCCCTCTCCCTCACAGCACTGGTAATGACAACAATAATAATGTTCACGGAACTCACCTGCCATATGCTAGGCAGCAGGGCTAAGGGCACTGAGATTAAACCCCAGCATGAACATGAGGCATTTATCAATGTGTTCTCTGAGCTCCGCCCTTCGCAGACCCAATGGCTCATTTAGCTTTCATGGTACCTGCAGGTGGTGCATTCATCAACTAATTTCAGAGCAGAATAAACTAAGGCACAAAGAAGTTATGTAACTCACACAATACCATGCAGGGAGGGGCCATATGTTTCCTTCTGTAAAATGTTCAAGAACAGGCAAGACTAATGGATGGGGAGGGAAGTCGGAATAATGGGACATTGTCTGGAAGGGGAATGAGGGAAACTGCTAGAGCAGCTGTTTTCAATGGGGATAGGAGGATGGGGGCAATTCTGCACCCCAGAGGAATTTGACAATGACTGGAGACATTTTTGGCTGTCAGAAATGAAAAATGTTCCCAAAGACTTACAAATGGCCAACATGCATAAGAAAAGGTGCTCAACATCACTAATTGTCAGAGAAATGCAAATCGAAACCACAATGAGATGTCACCACACTCCTGTCAGAATGGCTGTCATTAACAAATCAACAAACAACAAGTGTTTGAGAGGATGTGGAGAAAAAGGAACCCTTGTGCACTGTTGGTTGGATTCAAATTGGTGCAGCCACTGTGGAAATCAGTATGGATGTTCCTCAAAACCTTAAAAATAGAACTATCTTATGACCCCGCAATTCCACTTCTAGGTATTTATTTAAAGAAAACAAAGTCACTATCTCAGTGAGATCCCTGCACCTTCGTGTTCATTTCCACATTATTTACAATCGCTAAGATGTGGAGACAACCTAAGTGTCTATCAACAAATGAGTGGATAAAGAAATTGTAAGGTAGGACCTGCTGAATGGCTCAGTTGGTTAAGAGTTGGCTTAGAGTGCATGCGTTGAGCAACAGGGCCACTGGTTTGATTCCCACATGGGCCAGTGAACACTGCGCCCTAGCTGAGCTGTCGCTGAGCTGCCAACAGGTGGCAAGCTGGCTCAGCTGGTATAACAACAAGATTGTCTGTTCAATGGTGGGCTAAGCCCGCCCGCAACTGAGACTAAGCACCTTGAGCTGAGCTGTCGCCTGGATGGTTCAGTGGATAGGGCGTGTCCTCTTAACAACAAGGCTGTCGGGTTCGACTACCTCATGGGATGGTGGCTACGTCCACCCGCAACTAAGATTGAACAAAGCACCTTGAGCTTAGAGGCCACGAGCAGCCAACGGGAAGCCAGATGGCAACTGGTACCCTCCACAACAAAGACTGAAGAACAACATGGCTTGTCCCCTCCCCCAATTCCCCAACACTGTTCCCCTCCCCCAATTCCCCAATAAAATCTTTAAAAAAAAAAGAAAAGAAAAGAAAAGAAAGAAAGTGTACGGTATATATAGAGGGTATATACCAAAAAAATGTATACAATTTTAAGAAAGGAAAAAACTGTATTAAAATTATGCTGATGGTAATCACTTTGATCACTTCTTGTTATCAGTATATATTGAGCATTACAATTTTAATACAGTTTTCTTTTCTTAAAATGTGTATATATTTTTTTGGCACCCTCTGTATATGTATACACAATGGAATATTATTGAGCCAAAAAAAGGAAGGAAATCTTGCCATCCATGACAAGGATAACCCTGGGGGCATTATACTCAGTGAAATGTCAGACAGAAAAAGACAAATAGTCATAAGTGGAATCTTTAAAAAAAAACAAAAACAACTCAATAATACAGAGAACACATTGGTGTTTGCCAGATGTGGGGAGTGGGGGAGGGAAAAATGGGTGAAGGTGGTCAAAAGTTAAAAACTTCCAGAAAGGGCTGGCCGAGTGGCGCAGTGGTTAAGAGCCGGCTTGGGATGCCGGCGGCCCCGTTCGGATCCCACATATGAGGGCCAGTGACGCTGCCCTCTACAGCTAAGATGGTGAACAACAGCTCCACCTGGAGCTGGGCTGCTGTGAGTCGCCAGCAACAGTGTAGCTGCCATAGGCTACAGTGAATAGCCGGCAGCCAGTGTGAGCTGCCAAAAGCCACCTTGAGCAGCCAATCGGAGGTTGGGGACTGATCTGCCTCACCCGGGAAGAGTGCAATGACGATACCTACATGGGCCTGTGAAGCAATGTCCTCCACAACTAGACTGAAGAACAAAAAAGGACTAGACTGAAGAACAAAAAAGGACAGCAACTTGTCTGTTCCCCTTCCCCGGTTCTCCAACGCTGTTCCCCTCCCCCAATTCCCCAATAAAATCTTTTTTAAAAAAAGAAAAAATTCTAGAAAGAAAAAACAAAACCCTGGGAAGCATGGGTGCTGCTGGTATCTAGTGGGTGGTAGTCAGGGTCCGTGCTCACACCCTGCACAGACAGCCCCTTACAACAAAGAATCACCTCACCCCAAATATCCATAGTGGGGAGGCTGGGAAACCTTTCCCGGAGGAAAGGAATGTTCCATACTCTGAGCTGTGGGAAGGTAACACATATGTAACAATTCATTGAGTCATACACTTACAATACAGACATTTAGTGCATTTTACTGGGTGGGTGTTACACCTCAACAAAATGTTTTGGTTTTTTTTTTTAAAGATTTTATTGGGGAACTGGGGAAGGGGAACAGCGTTGGGTAACTGGGGAAGGGGAACAGACAAGTTGCTGTCCTTTTGTCCTTCACCCTAGTTGTGGAGGACGTCTCCTCACAGGCCCATGTTGGTATTATCATTGCGCTCTTCCCAGGTGAGGCAGATAGGTCACCAGCCATTGGATGGCCACTCACGGAGGCTCACGGGAGCTCACGAAAGCCCACACCTGCTGCCACCAGACCCATTGCAGCCAGCAAGTCACTGGCGACTCACGGCAGCCCAACTCCAGGTGGAGCTGTTGTTCACCATCTTAGCTGTAGAGGACAGTGTTACTGGCCCATGTAGGATCCGAACCAGTGGCCCTGCTGCTCAGAGCTCGCACTCCCAAGCAAACTCTTAACCAATGAGCCACTTGGCTGGCCCAACAAAATGTTTTTAACAATTAACTTAAAATTTTACAAATGCACTTGGCAGAGGGTGCTGTTGAACCAAGGCCTGTCTGAATGATGTTTTTTCACCTGAAAAATGACAATACCCTGCTCACAGGGCTCCCTGCGTTCCCTCTTACTCTGATCCAAGTCATTCTCTATAGGTCACCTGTTGAAACCCTCCAATGCCCTCCTCATGCTGAACCTGAAGTACAATAGAAAATTCCTCACTGTGATCTGCACAGCCCTTGGGTCTGGGCTCCATCCACCTCTTGGTCTTCTCTTCCCTTTACTCTCCCCTCTCTGCTCTGATGCACTGGTCTCCCTGCTGGAAGCACACGTGAAGACTTTGCTAACCTCAGGGCCTTTGCACATCTGCTTACCTCTGCCTGGATTTCTACACAACTGGCTTCTTCCCATCCCTCAGGCCTCCAACCCAAATGTCACCTCCTCAAGAGGCCTGCCCTCATCACCACCCCCTCTCTAATTGTCCTGCTTTCTCCATGGCTTGCCGCCTCATTATCCTCTTTATTTCCTCCATAGCACATGCCAATTTTCTATATTTCTAGTTATTTTAGGATCCATATATTTCACTTGTCTATTGTCTCCATCTCCCCTGGTGGGCAGAGGCTGGGTCTATCTTAGTCATGGCAATATTCCCCATGGATGGCACACACGGTGCCCTCACATATTTGTTGAATAAAAATAAATACATCCCTAGGAGTCCCTTGATGGGGTTGAGAAGGAAACCTTGTTTTATTTAATCTAATGAGGGCTTAGCAGCTTTAGGAACCAGCCTTCTGGGGGCACGCTCTGTGAAACAATATCCTGGACTTCCTTTCCATTCTCAGAAGCTTCTAGGTAATTCTTGACTCTCTGCCACCTACACTACTTTAGTTCAGGCCCTCAGCTCATCTGACTTTTCAAACAGCCTTTTTACTCATCCTATATCTCCAGTCCCACCCTGAGTTCCCCTCCACCCAGCCAACAGAGTGACCTTTCAAAAATGCAGAATCGGCCGTGCCCTGCCCCTGGTCTGAATTCTTCAGTGCCTTCTCATCGCCCTCAGGATCAAGTTCACACTCTCCAGCCTCACTCTTAAGGCCCACCTTGATCTGGGACCTGCTTCCTCCATTCTCCTAATCACCATTTCCCCATAAACAAGTGCTTCAGCCATGTCAGACTACCCAGCCTTCCCCACAAAGTTTGACAGGACCTCTCCGCTCCAGGTATTTGCTGGCTGTTCCCTCTGCCAGGACTGTCCTCCCTCCCCTCACCAATTCCTTCAAAGACTTTGCTGCTGGTCCCAGGAAGCCCCACCACCTCGCACAGGCAGAATGCGTAACTCCCCATTCCGTTTCCAGAACATCCTGTACCTTTCTATGTGAAAGAACTTGACCACATGCTCTAATATCTGTGTTTTTATTTCTGGTATACCCCAGATTCGTGAATACTGCACAGGGTACCTGACACACAGTAGGTGTGCAAAAATACATAGTTTGCTGACTGATTCATTTTGTGTATTGACCAATCACCAGGCCCCAAGCACTGGAGACAAAGAGATGAAGGAGACAAACGTGGCTGAAAAAGCAAATAGGTTGTTATTCTGTGTTTTCTATACCCTTCTGGTGCCTTGTCCTCTTCTGACTTTGGTAGTTCATTGTATATGGTACACAGGGCCCCCTGATGGAGCCTAACCCTGAGTGCATTATATTCAGTGAAATGTCAGACAGAAAAAAGACAAATACTGTGTGATCTCATTTATAAGTGGAATCTTTTAAAAAAAAAAACAACCAAAAACTCAATAATACAGAGAACACATTGGTGTTTGCCAGAGGTGGGGAGTGGAAGAGTTGGGTGAAGGTGGTCAAAAGTTAAAAACTTCCAGAAAGAGGGCCAGCTGAGTGACACGTTGGTTAAGAGTCGGCTTGGGAAGCCAGCTCGGAGCAGCAGGACCCAGGTTTGGATCCCACATACGAGGGCCAGTGACACTACCCTCTTCAGCTAAGATGGTGAACAACAGCTCCACCTGGAGCTGTGCTGCTGTGAGTCACCAGCAATAGCATAGCTGCAGCCCCTGTTGCAGTGGGCTGCCATAGGCTACAGTGAGTGGCCGGCAGCCAGTGTGAGCTGCGAAGAGCCGCCGTGAGCTGCGGTCCAGAGGCCGGGGACCAATCTGCCTCACCTGGGAAGAGCGCAATGACAATACCAAAATGGGCCAGCCAACCACCAGAAGCTAGAGGGGAGACCTGGAATTGATATTTTCTCCCTCTCAGAAGAAACCAACCCTGTCAACCCACAGATGGTGAACTTCTGGCCTCCAGAACAGTAAGATAGCATATTTCTGCTGTTGAAGCCACCCCATTTGTGGAAGTTTGTTACAGCAACCCTAGAAATACACCTGCAGACAGAAACCAGGAAACTAGTAGTAGGGCAGGAGGGGATGGAGCAGTCACTCAATTCAAACTGACAGGTTTCCATCAGGTGCTCCCAAGCTCGAGGTATGAGGATGTAGCAGTAAAAAAAGAGTCCTGTCCCTGCCCTTAGGGGGTTTTGAGTGATGGAAGGAGGCAGGCAAAAACAAGGAAGAGTACACATGCCACTGTGGTGGCAGGTGACTTACAAGGTGGGGATTTTATCTAATCTGGGGACTTGATGAAACCTGGGGGGATGGCGGGGGTGGAGACCTGAAGAGTGAGTAGTATCGGACAAAGGGAGGGCAGAGGAGCATCTGATTTGGAAGTTTCATTCAAGGGGATGGAGTCCCAGAGAGAATCGGGAGGGACTGGTGGCAGGGTCCGGAAGGTGGTGGACCCAGGTGGGGTTGGCAGAATAATGGCCCCTCAAAGATGTCCATGTCCTAACCCCCCAAACCTGTGAATATGACTTTACATGGATGATGTGATTGAGCTAAGGATCTGGAGATGGGGAGATGATCCTGGATTATCTGAGTGGGCCCAGTGTCATCACAGGTTCCTGAAGAGAGGGAGGCAGGAGGGTCCAGGTCAGAGAAGGAGAAGTGATGACGGAAGCAGGGGTCAGAGATAGAGAGATATCTAAAGATGCTACACTGCTGGTTCTGAAGATAGAGGTAAGTCCATGAGCTATGGAATGTGGACAACTTTCTAGAAGCTGGAAAAGGCAAGGAATAGATTGTCCCCTAGCACCAAGTTTGCAGTGATTTGTTACAGCAGCCAGAGGAAACTCATACCCCAGGGCACCAGTCACTTCACAAGGGGCGCACAACTCCACACAGACACCCAGCTAGTGGGCAGCGTGGGGGGATGAGAATGCCTAGGCTCCAAGAAATGCTTGCTGAACAACGATGTGAATAGATACATCAACAAACAAGCCAGCAATCCTTGTCACCATCATCATGGCTGACTCTTTTTTGAGCCCTTAGCACACTAAGGCATCATTGTCAGGATCGTGTCTTACATTTTTAAGCCTCACAACAAACTCTAAGAGTTACACATTATTTTCCCCATTTTCAGAGATGTGGAAACCACAGCTCAGAGAAACTGTCCAACTTGCTCAGTCAGTGAAGGAGAGGCAAAGGCAAAGGATTTGAACGTAGGCAGGTCTGAGCTGAGAGCCTGTGTGCGTGTGCTTCCCTTGCTAAACAGATTAATATACTAACGAAGGCATCCATAACCTTGCAGCTGAGACATCCTTCCCTGGGGACCCTCCTCCAAGGAGGTGGCAGCAGTGACATCTCTGGGATGGAATCTTTGAGGAGTCCTTAGGCTTCAGCACTCAATGGTGGGAGCAAGAGGTCCGCATCCCTGGTTGGGGCTTCTCAGATTATCACTGAGGGATTCAGGACTAACCTGTTTTGTTTTGTTTTGTTTTGTTTTGTTTTTCAAGGAGGAAGTTCCCAAGGGTGGTCTTTTCAATTTTTGTGCCACGGGGAAGATTTTAATTATATAAAAATGCTCAGGTTTTGTCCAACCTGTAAGACCCTGCTACAGCACTCCTCATGTGGAGTCTTTCAGGCTCTACTTGTATGCCTCCAGTGACAGGGAGTTCACTACCTCAGTCAACTCTCATAATTAATCAGGATAACAGCCCTCTCTTTTGTCTCAAAGTCTGACCTCTACAGCTACAAAGTCTTCTTCTCTCTTTCAATATGAGATCCCTTGGCTTTCTTTTCTGCTGGAGGCAGAGTGGCAAAATAATGCATGCAAGCATCTACTCAGCTCAGAGCACTAGGATTAAGATTCAAACATTACACTCCGGTGGAGGAAGCTGTGGTCCTCAGTGATCACACCCAGAGGAACCCTCTCCCCTGACCTGAAGTGTAGGCTGGACTTAGTGAACCAGTTAAAATGAGTAGAATATGGCAAGAATGGTGGTGTGTCACTTTCACAATTAGGTTACAAAAGACTGTGGGCTTCCATCTTGTGGGACCCTCTATTACCTTCCTGCTTTGAATGCTTTGATGAAGCAAACAGCTAGGGAAAGGACCATGTGGCAAGGAGATGAGGTGGTCTCCTGCCGAAAGCCAATAAGACACTGAAGATCTTTAGCCCAGCAGCCACTAGGAACTGCATCTTGCCAACAGTGAACTTAGAAGCAAGTCCTTCCCCACTTGAGCCTTGAGATGGCTGCAGCCACAACTGACACCTTGATTACAGCCTGTAAGAGACTTTGAGGCAGAGGACCAAGCTGAACTGCACCCAGATTTCTGAGCCACAGACACCGTGAGACAACACATGTTTCAAGCCTTTAAGCTTTGGGGAAATTTGTTAGGAAATTCGATGATGAACACAAATGCCCCTCACAAGCTGGGTCCTGCCCACCTCATTGACCTCATCTCATATGGACTCTCTCCTTCTTGTTCACAACCCCCAGCCACTCTGATCCTAAAGCTCCCAGGCATGCCACACGCTTTCTCTCTTTAGAGCTTTCCATCCCCCGGAAATGCCTTTCCCCTTGCAGGGTCCCTTTCCCCATTACAGTCTTGGCTCACATGTAACCTCCTCAGAGAGGCCTTCCCTGACTACCATGTCTGAAGTTCCCTCAGCTGTTTGCTCACTTTTTAACAATCTCCCAGATTTTCTGCCTCCATGAGAGCAGAGGCCTCGATCGTATTGCCTGCTGTGCACCCTTCACACTCAACACAAACATGGCCATGAAGCAGGTGCTCAGTAAGTATCTGGAAAACAAGGGGGTGAGCTGGGACCAACAAGACACAGCCACTTGATGTCTGAGCTGGAAAACAAAGCATGGGCAGAGCTGTTGCCACATCCATCACCACAGGCCAGCACCACACCTGCCCAGCTCTTGAAGGAAGGCAGGGCAGGGGCAGCCTGCACTTCCTCCATCCCTAACAGAGGCTATGTGACATTTCCCAGCTACCAGGAGGACTCTTAGTGACCGTCATGCCCTACTGGTCTTCATGGTCTCCCAGCCACACCTGTGGGTGTCAGCCAGCTCAGGTAACATCACCATGGGCTCCTAATCCCCTGTCCACGGAAGCAGGTGGGAAGGGCTGCCAGGAAGTGTCCAGATGGAGCCAGGCCAGGAGAGCCCAAGCCAAGGCTCATGTTTAGCCCCAGAGGGACCAAATGACTTGCAGGGTCCCTGGCCAGTGGCTTTAAGGAGCTATCCTCCTCCTAAGGATTTCCACGAGCCAGGCACTGTGCTAAGTATTTGCCACATGTCATCTCATTACATGTTCACAGAAATCCAGAGGAGAGGTATGGTTCTTTAAGTAGTGTTCGAAGACCAATTCTAACATGGAGAAAACAGGATTCCCCCAACACCAATAAACAATTATCAGACATCGGCAGGTGCAATTCAACTCAATTCTGACGTTATCTACCCAGAGATAGCATCAGATTCCACAGGATAAGGGTTCAAGATGACCCCCACCACCACCACCATGTACATACTACATACACACACTTCAGGCACCAGTCACAAGCCTAGCCTCTGATCTGTGCTTCTCACCAACTGACTATAGATTATAGGTTCCAACGACTGCCCCCTCTCCGACTCAGGATGCCAATCACAAGTCCAGCTTGTTACTGTACTTCTGACCAACTATAACTCAGAGGTTCCTATGACCCCCTCCTTGGATTCAATTAATTTGCTAGAGCGACTCACAGAACTCAGAGAAACATGTTACTTCCTACAATAGATCACCAGTTTACTGGAGAAGGATATATATAGCTCAGGAATAGCCAGATGGAAGAGATGTGTGGGGCAAGGCATGGGGAAGGGGGCGGAGCTTCCAGGCCCTCTCCCAGCACCTCCACGTGTTTACCAACCTGGTAGCTCTCAGGAGCTGTTTCAACCCAGTGCAATATTGTGATTTATAAGACTGTCAGTCTTCATCCGCAGTTCCTGGGTTGAAACAGCTGCATTTAAACAAGTGATTTCTGGGCCGGCTGAGTGGCATGGTGGTTAAGCAGTGGTTAAGCACTGGCTTGGGAAGCCAGCGGCCCCGGTTTGGTCCCACATATGAGAGCCAGTGACACTGCCCTCAAAAAAAATAAAATAAAATAAACAAGTGATTTCTGTGTGGGTTAAAGGTCAAGAGGCACCACTGTTTATATTACCAATACTGACAAGAGTTGTCATAAAGAGTGAAAGCAAGCACGGCCAGTACCTGGCCTATGCTGGTGACTGAATAATTGGCAGCTTTGTCTGTTGACCCTCAGCATTCCCAGTTAGGACCACCTGCCTGAACTCCCTGTCCTTCTGCCCTCCTTTGGATCATCATAGTTCATTGTAACGATTTGTTCAAAGTGCGCCTCTTTGCCATTTGAAGCCTGGACCAATTTGGCCACAGTGACCTTTGACCCTCAGCATCAGGCACAACCTCAGCATCTGTTAAACCAATGAGTATAGAAACAAAGACGATGAAACACTTGTACGATCACCAGAATGTCTAGTTGGAAAATTAAGATGGCAAGGACTTACTATCTCTGGGCCTGGAAGGGGAGGATGTGGGTGCCTCAGTCCTGAATGTGGAGGGGGTGGCTGGACAGGGGGCACTGGAGCCACCTGGCTCCACAAGACCCTCTGGCCACACTGATGGCCCTGAGGAGACAGATGCTTCTCTTCTGATCAGCTTTCTGTTGGCCGGCTGCCTCTTGGCATCCACAGAAGACTCACTCGTGTTCCTGACTCAGCAAGTGTGTCCCTGGGGGTGTCCCAGGGGAGCTGGGCACAACTGCGTACAGCCCCTCTAGAGAAGCCTGAAACATGGGCACGTGGTGATCACCCATAATTCCTACAGTTACACCAGGATCAGCCATCCAGGTGAGTAACTCCCTAGGAGGGAAGTGAGAGAGGAGAGAGGGCTAGTGTCGCCTCTTTGGTAACTAAGAAAACTGGGAACCACAGATGAATTTGAGAAGAGCATTCCTCTATAAAAAGTCCACAAGTAACAAACATAGATGACTATTAATGATCTTTACAAATGAACAGCTACCCCCAAATCAGCCCATTTCTGGAAGCTGCAATAATATAATACAAATGGAAAATGTCAGCACTGCCACTTATTCAGTCACCAGCATAGGCCAGGTACTGGCCGTGCTTGCTTTCACTCTTTATGACAACTCTTGTCAGTATTGGTAATATGAACGGTGGTGCCTCTTGACCTTTAACCCACACAGAAATCACTTGTTTAAATGCAGATTCTAACACAGTAAGTCCCACTGACATTCTTCATGTCTAGGAAGACACCAGATGATGATGCTGCTCCACAGACCTTGCAGGGACTTAAAGCATGACTATTTGGGCAAGACTGGCATTCAGTGGCTGTTTCCTGGATGGATGGACGGATGGACGGATGGATGGATGTATGGATGGATGGATGGACAGGCTGATGGATGGAAGCCAAAGTAATCATCTACTCTCCCCTAAACAACGGCCCCCACCCTTGCCCTCTACACTGCATCCTCTTTACAACTTAATATGTTCCTCCACTTTCCATATCCAAGACAAAGATCAAAGCCTTGCTACAGTCTCTGCAGCCCAGGCTGCATGGTCTGACTGCCATCTCTCTCCTCAGCTTTTTGCACTATTGACATTCTCATTCTCATGGCTACTCTAAATCATTGCCTGCCAATGATTCTTTCAAAATACAGTGTTCCTTCTCACCCCAGTGCCTTTGCAGAGGCTGTTCTCTCTGCCCAGGAATATCTTCTCTGCCTCTGTGCCCAAGAAACTCCTTCTTTTTCCTCATAGCTACTAATTTTATACCATGTAACTTATTTAGTGTCTGTCTTCCCCACTGGCATACAGGCTTCAAAGAAGTCAAGAGCTGTAACCATTTCACTCACTGCTTGTCCCCAGAGACCAAGATAGTGCCTGACAGAGGTCAGGCAAGCAGTAAATACTTGTTTAACAAGATGCCCAGTATCTAGAAATTAAAATCATACTTCTTGCTCAAGAGAGCCCAGGATTTGGCTGGTGCTCAGAAAGAGAAATGTCTCAGATGGCTCATTACAATAGGTCCAAATGAGGAAATGAGCAATGCCCAACAAAGCATGTACACAGATGTACTGGACTATAAATGCAATGTTGGCTTTCCAACCATTAGTTCCCATAATGCCCCTGGCCACAAGCCAGGATTAAGATTTCAACAGACAAGTTAGTTAGAGCTGAGTTTCTCAAACTTGCATGTTCATATTTTAAACTTACTGTGTAATTCTTTGTTGCAGAGGCTGTCCTGTGCATTATAGGATGTTTAGCAGCATCCCTGTCCTCTTCCCACTAGATCCCATAGTATCCTCCCCTCTTCTCACGTGTTACAACCAGACATTGTGAAACGTTTCCTGAGGGTCAAAATAACCCAGTTTAGATCCACTATATTAAAGCTTGCTGACCACACCAATGGTGTGGCCACACCAATGAGGAACACAAGTTATTTTCTGATAGTCTGGCTCGATCCAGGAATTCCATTTATACCATCTAGATCAGAGGTCCATTATATTTGGGGGGTCATGGATCCATTTGAGAATCTAATAAAAGCTATTTAATTTCTGGAGGTAGGGAGGGGATGCACAGATACTCAAACCCACTTCCTAAATATTTAGGAAGATCACTGATCATCTGAAATCCATTTATGTCCCTCCCAGAAGTTTATGGCCTTAGGCCAAAAAGCACCTAATCCATAAAAATGGATGGACTGTATATCTCTTAGGCATTTTTTTCATTAATATAGTATTTATGCATGTATACCCCTCCTCACTCAAAGTAAAAAGGAACATAAAGCTGCATACAACAAGCTAAAAATTAAGTGAGGAAATCAGGGAAAAGAAAAAAAATGAAGCAATGAATGTAAAAAGGTCACTGACTATTTTTCATGTTATAAAGTGCTTTATATTAAGTCAAGTTTGGGTGTAAGTTTGGCTATCATTTAAAATTGAAGGAGAACTATAGAGCTTCCCAGATAAGGAATTCATTGCACCAGGCCAGTGGTACAAGAAATGTTAAAGGGACTTCTTTAAGAAGAAGAGAGGGGTTCCAGTAAGATGGCGGAATACACGGACGCTTTCCAGACTGCCTCCCAGGATCACATTAAAATTACAAATAATTTATACAACATTTAACCTCGGAAGTGCCCTGAACACTAGATGAACAGAACCTCTAAATGAAGGACCTAAAGAGGAGGCCACATCAAGTCTGGTAGGAGGGGAACAGATGAGAGAGGGCGAACCCCGTGAGGGACGCCCCAGCTGTGGGGAGGCTTCTCCGGTTGGGGGAGAGACCCTCTGGCCCCACACCAAGCTCAATAGCCCAGAGCTCCTTTGCCGGGAAGAGGAGTTCTAAGATAGCCGGCAGTAAATTAGTGAGGACTCTCTTTGCTCGGCTCGGTGAGGCTGAGGGAGGCTGGAGAACCAGTGGGGCTGGCGCATGGGTTCGCTCGCCGGTGAGCACTCACCTGGTTCCTGGTGGAGGGAGTAGCTGTGTGAGCCTGGCCCAGGAAACTGTGGAGAAGGACTGAACTGAGCACCTTTGGTGCAGAAGCTGGAGGTTTTGGGAACACTGTTTCCCTGGTGTGGAGATTGCACACGAGCGGTGTACAGCAGGGCACCATTTTATCAGGGTTGGGCCCTCCCACAGAGGGGCAGATCTGGGATCCCATTGGTCTGGTGAACTTCGCGCAGGAGTGCGTGTGTGTGCATGTGGCCTTGGATCCCCACCCTCCGCCCTGCTTGTCCTGTGTAGCCAGGGAAACGCAGGGCAAGTGCTCTCCAGCTGCATCAGTCTGTTCGTTGAGGCTCAGGAGTGCACGAGCCACCTTGGGTCCCCACTCTCTGCACTGTTTGTGCACAGTTGCAAGGCTGGGGATTGGCTGTTAGGCTGCTTAGCCTGATCTGTGGGCAGTTGATTGGGACAGGCTGAGATGGGGAGTTTTCCTGAGACTGTTGGGCAGGGAGCTGTGCACCTGTGTGATCTGATCGAGGCTTTCCTGGCGAGTTTGTGGGGACTGACTGCTGGTGCAGAGTGCATGCTGCTCTGACTTGGTGATGGCCACTGACCACATCAAGTGGTGCCTTGGGGGCCTGCCCCACCCACCTAGAGCTGTGTTGCCAGAGGCAGCCTGAGCGCCCAGTGACTGGCCCACATCTCTGCAGGCCACACAGGGTTTTTTTTGCAGTAGCAGATAACCTGCAACAATCTGTGAAGATTTTTTTTTTTTGTAGTGAACATAGTTCCAGAGCACACAGCAGCTAATTCTTGAAAGCTCACTGCAAGCCTGAGAGGGAGGCTGGTGTATATAACACGTTAAGCTCTTCCCCCAATAGCTGGTGCTGAGTCACCCAGAGACTATCTATTGCTGAGCAAGTGGTCTGCAGATTAAAGAGGATGGAGAGCCCCCCCACCTTTTTTTCCCCTCTCTTCTTTCTAGGTGATCTATCTAATACATCAAAGCATTCACAGAATGACAGCCAGAATGAAAAAAAAACAAAACAAAGAAACATGTCCCAAGTAAAAGATCAGAAGAAAACTCTAGAAATGGAGCTAAATGAAACAGAGGTATCCAAACTTTCAGAGACAGACTTTAGAACACTGATGATAAGAATGCTTAAGGAACTTAGTGAGGACATAAAGAAGGATAGGGAAACCATAAAGCAACAACCAGTTAGAACTAAAGAATACAATAACTGAAATGAAGAACACACTCAAAGGAATCACCAGTAGAGTAGATGAAGCAGAGGAGCGCATCAGTGAATTAGAAGACAAAATAGCAGAAATCACCCAGCTGGAACAACAAAAAGAAAAAAGAATAAAAAAGAATGAAAATAGTTTAAGAGACCTCTGGGACAACATGAAACACAACAATTTTGCACCATGGGAATACCAGAAGGAGAAGACAAAAAGCAAGGGATTGAGAATGTATTTAAAGAGATAATGACTAAAACTTCCCTACCCTGGTGAAAGAAATCGACATACAAGCCCAGGATGTGCAGAGAGTTCCAAACAGGCTGAACCCAAACAGGCCCACACCAAGACACACCATAGTTAAAATGGCAAAGCTTAAAGACAAAGACAGAATCCTAAAAGCAGCAAGAGAAAGACAGCAGGTTACATACAAAGGAACTCCTATAAGACTAACAGCTGACTTGTCTACAGAAACACTGCAGGCCAGAAGGGAATGGCAGGAGATATTCAAAGTGACACAAAATAAAGGTCTATAACCAAGATTGCTCTACCCTGCACGGCTATCACTTAAAATTGAAGGAAAGATAAAGAGCTTCTCAGAAAAGAATAAGCTTAAGGAGTTCTTTACCACCAAGCCAGCACTGCAGGAAATGTTAAAAGTGATTTTTTAAACAGAAGAAAGGGGAAAACAAGCTAACCCAGGAAAACAAGAAATACAAATAACAAAATGGCAATACATATACACCTATCAGTAATCATTTTAAATGTGAATGGGCTAAATGCTCCAATCAAAAGACAGAGAGTGGCTGAGTGGATAAGAAAATAGGACCCATGTATATGCTGTTTACAAGAGACTCATCTCAGAGCAAAAGACACACACAGACTGAAAGTAAAGGGATGGAATAAGATATTTCATGCAAATGGAAATGAGAAAAAAAGCTGGAATAGCAGTGCTTGTTTTGGACAAAACAGACTTTAAAATGAAGACTACAATAAAAGACAAAGAAGGGCACTATAACCCTAATAAACATCTATGCTCCCAACATAGAAGCTCCTAATTATATAAAACAGATTTTGACAGACATAAAGACTGAGATCAACAGTAACACTGTCGTAATAGGGGACTTCAACACCCCATTGTCACCAATGGACAGATCCTCCAGACAGAAAGTCAACAGAGAAAGAGTGGCTTTAAAGGACACTTTAGACCAGCTGGATTTCATCGATATTTTTAGAGCATTTCACCCCGAAACAACAGAATATACATTCTTCTGTAGTGCACATGGGACATTTTCCAAGATAGACCACATGTTAGGCCACAAAACGAGTCTCAGTAAATTTAAGAAGATTGAAATCATATCAAACAGATATAAAGGAAAAACTGATGGTTGCTGGCTGTGAGTGGGTGGGGATGAGGAAGAGGGGGAAGGTTGTGGACAGTGTAGGTGGGTGACTACAATGTTACCGCAGGGATATGGGGGGCAGTTCTGGGAATGTAATTGATAATGTTGTGAATGCTTTGTGGGATGTCAGATGGTCGCATGTCTTGTTGGGGAGACTGCTTCGAGGATGGGGTAGAGGCTTGATCACCGCACTGTACACCTGAAACTGATGTATAATATTGAATGTTAACTGTGATTGAATATATATATATATATATATATATATATATATATATATATATAGTCACGGGATGAGGAGTACAGTGTGGGAGTGGGGTCAAGGAGTTGTAATAGATATGTATGATATGGGGAAGAGTGGGGCGGTGAATTGGGGAGGGGGGCTGTCACTTTGAGGGGTAAAAAGCATAACTATTGCACTGTTGTAAAAAATAAATAAAAATAAAAAGAAGACCCAAATAAATAAAATCAGAAATGAAACAGGAGGATTGACAAATGACACCACAAAAATATAAATGATTATAACAAAATATTATGAACAATTGTATGCCAACAAATTAAAAAATCTGGAAGAAATACATAAATTCCTAGAGACATACAATCTTCTAAGGCTGAATCAAAAAGAAACAGAAAAACTGAACAGACCAATTACTACTAATGAAATCGAACCAGTAATCAAAAAACTACCAACAAACAAAAGTCCTGGACCAGATAACTTCACAGGTGAATTTTATTAAATATTCAAAAAAGAATTAACACCTATCCTTCTCAAACTATTCCAAAAAATTCAAGAGGAGAGGTGGCTCCCAAGCTCATTTTATGAGGCCAACATTGCCTTGATTCTAATACTAAACAAAGACATTACAAAAACAGAAAATTATAGACTGATATCTCTGATGAACATAAATGCAACAATCCTCAACAAACCGAATGCAAAAATACATTAAAAAGATCATATACCAGAATCAAGTGGGATTTATTCCTGGGATGCAAGTTTGTTTCAATATCTGCAAATCAAATTTTATGATACATCACATAAACAAAATGAAGGATAAAATCATATGATCATGTCAATAGATGCAGAAAAAGCATTTCACAAAATCCAGCATCTATTTATGTCAAAAAATCTAATCAAAGTGGTAACAGATGAAACATACCTCAACATAATTAAGTCCATATATGATAAGCCAACAGCCAACATTATATTCAATGGTGAAAGGCAAAAAGCATTTTCCTTAAGATCAGGAACACAACAAGGATGTCCACTTTCACCACTTTTATTCAACATAGTATTGGAAGTCCTAGCCACAGCTCTTGGAAAAGAAAAAGAAATAAAAGCCATCCAAATTGGAAAGGAAGAAGTATAACTGTCATTATTTGCAGAAGACATGATACTACAGAGGGTGGCAAAAAAAAAAATTATACACATTTTAAGAAAAGAAAACTGTATTAAAATTGTAATATTCAATATATACTGATAACAAAAGATGAATACAAGTCACATTTGACTTCTGCAATTATGAGAGGTGCTCAAAGTGATTACCATCAGCAACCAGACACTTCTGATTGTGATGAACTACTGCTTGAGCAACGCTGACCAAAGACACCACTTATATACATTTTTTGGCACCCCTTGTATGTAGACAGAACCCGAAAGATCTCAACAAAAAATCTATTAGAACTGATAAATGAATTTCATAATGTAGCAGGATACAAAATTTATGAATATTCAGAAATCAGTTGCATTTTTATACACATAATGAACTATCAGAAAGGGAAATTAAGAAAATAATTTCATTTACACTTGCATCAAAAAAAAAAAAATCCAGGAATAAATTTAACCGAAAAGGTAAAAGACCTGTACTCAAAAAATTTATATGACATTGAAGAAAGAAACTAAAGAAAATACAAATAAATGAAAGCTTATACCATGTTCATGGATAGTAAGAATTAACATCATTAAAATGTTTATACTACCCAAAGCAATCTATAGATTCAAGGCAATATTTATCAAAATTCCAATGGCATTTTTCACAGAACTAGAACAAATAATCCTAAAATTTACATGGAACCAGAAAAGATCCTAAAAAGCCATAGGAATCTTGAGAAAGAAGAACAAAATTGGAGGTATCACCCTATCTGATATTAAACTATACTACAAAATTATAGTAATCAAAACAGCATGGTACTGGCATTAAAACAGACACATAGATCAATTTAACAGAACAGAAAGCCCCAAAATAAACCCATACCTACATGGTCAACTAATCTATGACAAAGGAGGCAAGAATATACAGTAGGGTAAAGACAGTCTATCCAATAAATGGTGTTGGGAAAACTGGACAGATACATGCAGAAAAATGAAACTAGATCACCTTCTTATTCCATATACAAGAATAAACTCAAAAAGGATTAAAGACTTAAATGTAAGACCCGAAGCCATAAAATTCCTAGGAGAAAACATAAGCAGCAAACTCTCTGACACTGCTCTTAGCAATATTTTTTCGGATATATATCTCTTCAAGCAAGGGAAACAAAAGAAAAAAAATAAATGGGACTACATCAAACTAAAAAGTTTTTTCACAGCAAAGGAAACCATCAACAAAATGAAAAGACAACCTAGTGAATGGGAGAAGATATTTGCCAATGATACATCTGATAAGGGGTTAATATCCAAAATTTATAAAGAACTTATACAACTCAACACCTAAAAAACAAACAATTAATAAATGGGCAGAGGACCTGAATAGACATTTTTCCAAAGAGGACATACAGGTGGCCAACAGACATATGAAAAGATGCTCAACCTCACTATCATCACAGCAATGCAAATAAAAACCACAATGAGATATCACCTTACACCTGTCAGAAGAGCTGTCATCAATAAATCAACAAACAAGTGTTGGTAAGGGTGTGGTGAAAAGGGAACCGTTGTGCACTGTTGGTGGGATTACAAATTGGTGCAGCCACTATGGAAAACAGTATGAAGACTCCTCAAAAAATTAAAAATAGAACTACCTTGTTACCCAGCAATTCCATTTCTGGGTGTTTATCTGAATAAATCCAAAACACTAATTTGAAAAGATATATATATGCACCTCCATGTTCATTGCGGTGCTATTTACAATAGCCAAGATATGGAAGCAACCTAAGTGTCCATCGATAAATGACTGAATAAAGAAGAGGTGGTACATATACACAATGGAATGTTACTCAGCCTTAAGAAAGAATGAAATCTTGCCATCTGCAATAACATGGATGGACCTAGAGGGTATTATGCTGAGTGGAACATGTCAGTCAGAGAAAGACAAATACCATATGATCTCACTTATACGTGAAATCTAAAGAACAAAATGAATGAACAAACAAAACAGAAACAAACTCATAGATACAGAAAACAACTGATGGTTGCCAGATGGGTGGGGATTAGGGAGCTGGGTGAAAAAGGTGAAGGGATTAGGAAATACAAATTGGTAGTTACAAAATAGTCATGAGGATGTAACGTACACACACACACACACACACACACACACACACACACACCATAATCATGATTAATAATAGTTATATCACCTCTTATATTGGCTTCCGGGTCAGTCCTTACCACGTTATAGATAAACAGTAGATATTGAATGGGATGGAATGAGTGAATGAATGAATGAATGAATGGATGTTGAACTTTAAGGGGCCTCTGTGATAACTATAAAAACAATGGTCCCTTTCCCTGACAAAATGCAGGCATACATATGACATTACACACAATTCAGAAGATTGAGGGTTCTTTTCATAATTCCTCTACCCACAACCCTTTGCCATATGGTTTTTCCCACCACAGGAAGTTGTTTCTACTTCCTCAAATGTCACAAGGATTTCTTAGGCACCAGGGTCCATACCTCTCTGAAAAGTTTCATGTGACAGCCACTTCATAACCTAAGGCACCTTTTATCACTCTCTCCTCAGCTAGTCTCCTGAAATTAGGGCTGGTCTTATGACTTCTGTGAGGGCAGTGATAATAATAATCACACTGCCATTATTATCCCCAAGAGCAGCTTTCATGAGCACATACTATGTGACAGCTCCTGTTCTGAGTACTTTTACACAAAGTAATACAGTTAATCCTCAAAACCCCCCTCAGGATTTCTCTAAGTGAATGAATGTTCAGGAGAAGCAGGAAGAAGAAGAGGAGGGAGGCTGAGAGAGAGCAGGAGGAGCCCTCCCTGGGGAGAGCCACCAGGCTGGTCCACATATGGCCAGGGTCTGACTTTGGTGATGTTTTTCACCTTTGGAAGCTCTCAGAGGCCAAAGACAGCTCAACATCCTTGTTATGCAAATTCTTCTAGAGAACTGTGGGCAACATCATCAAGAGTTTGCCACCCACTAGGGGGCTGTCTTCCCAAGATAACAGATTAAGTGGTTCCCTGGCCCAGCAGTTGCAGCCAGGCCTGAGGCACTGAGGGGCAATCCTGATTCCCCTATTGGCCAGCTGTGCAGCCTTTCCTGAGTCTCAGTTTTCTTATCTGTAAAGTGGGAATGACAATAACAAAACCTCCTCAAAAGGTTCTTGTAAGGACTCCCTGAGAAAGAACATGGGCAATGGTCCCAGCAAATAGTTTGTACTCAGTAGACAGGGGCTGCTCTTTTCACTGGCATGAGCTTAGGAGCAGCCTGTCTCAGATCACATGCTTTTTAGAGGCCCTCCCTAAACCCTAAATGAGGCCCCAAATCCTTAGGCTGTTGCTCAAGGTCTGGCTGGCCCGCACCCACCCTTCTAGTTTCATTTTTTACCCCTCCCTTCCACATACTCTGCATTCCAGCAAAACTGGCCAGTGCATCACAGGCCAGACACACCTGGTGATGTGTACCCCTGGACTTTGCTGATGTTTCCACCTCAAGAGAATTCATGGTAGAGTGGACAGACATGGGCATTGAATCTCACAACCCTGGACCCACCCCAGTTTCACCTGCTGAATGCTTTTGTCATTTATAACAAAACTTCTCTGAACTTCAGTTTCTCCATGTGTAGTATGGAGTGGATAATGCGTGCTTCATAGGTAATGAATGAGGACTGAGAGGGTGTGGGAGACACATCTGGACCAGGGAGGTAGAGTAATAATGATAATAATAATAATTATTATTATTATCATAGTAAGTTAATATTAATAAAAGAAAAGATATCAATGTTATTATATATTACAAATACAATTATTACAGTGAAATAAATCATTAATGTTAATAGATGTTAATGTAATTATATATAGTATATTTTTATGTAATTATAATTGTAAGTATAATTATATAATTATATAAAATAATATATAATTATATCATATTCATAGTATAGCAATAAATGTAATTATGTAATATTATTATATATATTTAATTAAATAATATACATAATTATATCATAGAGTTATAAAATATACTATGATAAATTATATAATCATGCATAATATAATATTATTATACTTATATATTATATTATATACATATGTAATATAATATTAATATATATATTTTATATTACATTATAAATATATAATGGTATTAATAATGTTATATTAATATTAAATGCCAGGCATTGTTCCCAAAGCTCTACATATATATATATATATATATATATATATATATATATATATATATTTTTATATATATATATATATATATTTTTTTTTTTTTAAATTTTTTTTTGAGGGCAGTGTCACTGGCCCTCATATGTGGGACCGAACCGGGGCCGCTGGCTTCCCAAGCCAGCGCTTAACCACCGCGCCACTCGGCTGGCCCAGCTCTACATATATTAAGCCATGAAATTCTCATATTTCTGCAGCAGTAGACATGTTTTATACCATCCAATACGGTAATCAGTAGCCCCACCCTGCTATTGAACTCTCAAAATATGATATGACTGAGGAACTTACATTTTATTTTAATCTAACTTTTATTAATTTGCATTTAAATAGTCACATTGACTACAGGCTACTGTGTTGAGAAGCACAGCTTTGGGGCCCTTTCTCTTGACCCGCCCCCAACATTTCACCTCCTGACATATAATGTCTATGATAGAACAGGCTGGCTGTTAGAAAAGCAACCTTGGCATAATAAATTCAGAAGAATTACCTTGACTTCCATAAAGAAATACTTCTTCCTGTGTTCCTGGGGCTGTGACGCTCCCATTTCCCACTTGACTTGGAAATGCTAACTCTAGCAGGATATTTCACCTTCCTCTAACTTTATTCCAAAAAGAAACAGCAGCACAACTGTGAAGCAGAGGGGAACTGAGAGCTCTGACTCCGCACCCAGGAGGCAGCAGGGAGCAGTGGGGACTGTGGCAAATTGCAAATCTCCTCTGGTTCCCTCTAAAGGGACAGCTGCTGCTCTGCCTCTGATAGGAGGTGCACCTCAGATGGCTGAAACTTCAAAGTTTTTAAAAGAAATTGGAAACCTGGAAACTTCATGAACTTTAAGTTTTAAAGTATTGATGAGGAATGCAAATATTTTAAGACACTGCAACAAAACAAACATACCTTTGGACCTGAATGAAGCCCTAGGCCATTATTTGAAAACTTTTTCAAATCAATGGTTCTGTTATGGCTGTGCATTAAAATCTCCTGCAGAAGGGTTTTTGTTGTTGTTGTTGTTGTTTTTTCTTTTAAGAAAAATACCAATTTGGGGTGGAGCATTGGCATAGAATTGTTTTCAAAGCTTACAGGGCATTCAGATATGCAGGCGGGCTTGAGAACCACTGATTGAAACATCTTGGACCCTTCACCAATAAACATTCGTTACATGTCTGTGTGTCATAATTTGTGACAGGAACCAAGCGGGCACTTGATAAATGGGATAGGAGGGCAGGCAAGCAGGCACTTCACGTCATCCTTCCCTATCCTTTCCATCGCCCTTGCTCTTTTCTCTTTCTCTCTCTCCTTCTTCTCTTGCCCTCTTTTCCTTCTCTCTTTCTCCTTCCATCTGCTCTTCCTGGCTTTCTCTTCTCTCTCACCTCTCATTACCCTTCCCCTCTCTCTCTCCCCCTCTCTTTTCCTCTCTCTTTCTCTCCATCTCTCTCCTTTGAAAGCTTTTACTCCTCACCCCTGTCACCCACCGTAAAGAATAGGGAAGCAAGAGGAGAAAGACAAGCCCTTATTTACTCCAATCTGTTCTCTTTTCCTTTTCACTGACATTTGAGCCATGAAAAGGTGTGGGGAGGGGGGTGCTGAAGCGTATCAGTGACTTCTTGGCAGGCCTTGTGAAGGCTTGAGCTGAGCAGTTCCGACAGTCTTTAATCCTAACCAAACAAGATTGGTCAAGAGGCTTACAACACTGGATGAAGCCTCCAGAGCATTTCCTGCTGCAAGACCACAGAAGCAGCCCGGGAGAAAACAATGAAACTATGTTGACAGGGGTGGGGAATGGGAAAGAGGGCAGTTGCATGGCAGGGAGCATTTTTTATTTCCTTCAAAAAATGGAGGGGAGCAAAAATGTGGATTGGAACAAACAGAAAGTTTAAGATGGTTATTTTCTGGCTTTGTGCCAAGAGCTGTGTTCTCATCAAGCTGCTGAGAACCTAGTCAGCTGGGGCACCTTTCAAATGAAACTCGGTTTTCAAGATTCCAATGCCTCAAAGATGGACAAGACCACATTTACTTACCTCGTTTCTCTCCCATTTGTTTTATCTGATATCTGAGCTCTGACGTGTGGACCTTGGAGGCTGAGAGTATAAACTGGGAAGCACTCTGGACCCCACCCCCCAGCCAGGCTCTCTAGTTTTGATACAAGCCACGTCCAGAGCTCAGAAGAGTTTGGTACCATCCTTTGCTCAAAAACCAACCATCCCTCTGTCCATTCAGCCAGTAAATATATACTGAATGTCTAATATAGGCTACATTCTATGGTAGTGAAACCAGAGGCCAAACGAGGCGAGGCCAGGGATGTTGCAAGGCCTTTTTTTGGGGAGTCCCAACCGGGCCCTGCTTCAATAGAAACTACGGATTATATTACTATTATTATTGTCATAATGACAAAAACAGCAAACGCTTATAGATTGCCTATTCTGTGTCCCCTACATGTTCTAGACATTGTTATTTCATCTTTCTTGAAAACGTTCTATTTACAGAAAGAAGCAGAGGCTTGCAGATGCCCCGGGTCACACAGCTGAGCTGGGATGTGCACCTGGGCTGTCTGGCCCCACACTGGTGCTCGTCACTACTCTTCCACTGTCTCTCCACCTTTACTGAACAGGCTAGTGATGGAAACATAATCATTAAACACACAGGGTAATTTCAGCTCTGTAAATAGTCTGAAGATTCTAAGACAGGGTATTTCCTGTATTCTTTTTCTGAGAAGTCACAGCAGCCTCAGGGAGAGGTCCAGAGAGAACACTCAGGCAGAGCAAATAGCGAGTGCAAAGGCCCTGAGGCCCGCAGCTCTCCAGCACAGCAGGCGCCAGTGTAGCTGAAGGAAAGGGCCAAGGAGCAGGAGAGCACAATGCAGCAGTTTTGGACACGTGAGGAGTTAGGACAGGAGCCTGGGAGCATAAGCAGGGGAGTGGGAGGCAGCTTTACAGGCATCCTGGGTCTCCATTTGTGCTCCAGTTGCCCTAACCCCAGACCCTGATCACTCTTGCTTCTGTAAGATCCAATCCCTGTGAATTGTTTACAGCCCTTTGAACGACAAAACCAAGGCAAACTACCTCCAACCCTGCTTTCTCTGCTCCCATATTTCCCTCTCTTTGACTTTATATCCTGGACTTGTCTGTGTCAGGACGCTAACAATTAAAAATAAGAGGCTTAAATCTTCCTGTTTCCCAGTTTCTGTGGGAGGGGAGGAGCCTAACTTCAGTGGGCATCTTGTTCCAAATTACAAGACCACCTCCTATCATAAAGCTATGATAAATTTGGTTTCCCTGTGGATAAAGCCCATTAGCTAATACAGATGGGCATCCCAATTACCAGAGTGAATCTCTAATGACCTATGTATGACAAATGGTGTTGTCAAGTCCTCTGATTAAGCATTAATTATCATTTATCTTGAAACCATGTACATACAGTAGCACCCCTTTATCCATGGGGGATATGTTCCAAGACCCCTAGTGATGACTGAAACCACAGATAGCACTAAAATACATACATACATATAACACACACACACACACACACACACAAAAGGTGCCCAAAAAATGTATAAAAGTGGACACTTCGGTCAACACTGCTTAAGCAGTAGTTCGCCATAATCAGAAGGGTCTGAGGGCCGGCTGAGTGGCTCAGTTGGTTAAGAGCTCACTCAAGAGTGCGAGCTGAGCTCTGAGCAACAGGGTCACCGGTTCGATTCCCGGCCAGAGCTGAGCTGCCAATAGGAATCAGGATGGCTCAGCTTAAAAAAAAGAGAAGTGTCGGGATGCTGATGGTAACCACTTTGAGCACCTCTTGTAATAGCAGAAGTCAAACGTGACTTGTATTCATCCTTTATCGGTATATATTGAGTTTTACAATTTTAACACAGTTTTCCTTTCTTAAAATGTGTATAATTTTTTTGACACCCCTGGTATAATGTTTTATATATATATATGTGTGTACATATACACACACACTATGTTTGTTCCTATACACACATACCTATGATAAAGTTTATAAATTAGGCACAGTAAGAGATTAACAACAGAATAATTATAACAATATACTATAATAAATATGTGAATGTGGTCTCTCAAAATATCTGTTATACTGTACTCACCCTTCTTCGTGTGATGATGTGAGATGATACACTGCCTATGTGATGAGACGAAGTGAGGTAAATGACGTAGGTAGGCACTGTGACATAGCATCAGGCTACTATTGACCTCACTATATGTAACAAGCACTTTCTTGCTTCTCTTGGGCATATCCGAATTGCCAGCATCACTACTCTTGCACTTTAGGGCTATTATTATTAAGTAAAATAAGGGTCACTTGAACACAAACACTGTGATACAGCCACAGGCAATTGATCTGATCACCCAGACAGCTATTGAGTGAGTAACATTTTTGAGGATCATCTACAGCGTGGAGACGCTGGACCAAGGGCTGATTCACATCCCAGGCAAACAGAGCGGGACATCACGAGATTTCATCAGGCTACTCAATCAGAACAGTGCCATTTAAAACTTATGAATTAATTTCTGGAATTTTCCATTAAATATTTTCAGACCTCGGTTTACTGCAGGTAACTGAAACTGCAGAAAGAAAACCCACATATTAGGGGGCACTACAGTAATGGGTTGTATCCGCTTAGCTTTGTAAAAGAGTGAGATTTCTTTCTGTCTCACAGTCTCTTAGCGGATTGCCTGGGAAGTGCATCACACTCTGGTTTAATGCTTAGGGTTTAATGGTTTTCAATTATATTTCCCCAACACCTGCTTGCCACTTCCTACTTTTTTCTAGTCTACACAGCCAGCCCAAGAGTCCCAGGAAGTCAGAGACAGTGCACTGTGTTCTTATAATTTCATAGCAGCATGGTGGGCTCTGTCATCAATTCTGGGTTCAAATCCTGGGTAGTTCTGGGCAAGGCATTCAACTTGATACAGTAGGTAGATAGATGGAAATGAGCAGGAGAAGGAGGAATTTAGCCCCAGTTAGAATGCCCCTGGCTGCAGCTCCTACTTGGGTCAAGACCTCTGACAGTTGCCCAGCAGGATTCCAGGCTTCCACACACCCCTAAAGGAAGTGTGTACCCATGCCCCTAAATAAAAGAGATATGTTATTAATAGAGGAAGATATCCTGCTTATCACAGAACACATCCTGTTTGTCAGGACCACCAATACCTTACTATCTCAACAGGATTCCAGGTTTTCATACACCCCAGGGGGATATGTTTACACATACCTCCAAACCAAGGGGATGTGTTTACACATGCCCCTAAATCAGAGAAATGCATTGCTAAATGCCAGAGGACCAGGCACCTCATGGGAAGAAAGAGAGATAAATGAAGGGAGGGGGGAGCAATTCTACCCATAGAAATAAAAGCCTTCACAGGACGTAAAGGGAGGTTGCTTCCCTCCCTTGGGTCAGCCCGCTCCACATCTTGGATTATACTCGCATTTCCTAATAAATTTCTTGCTGTCTTATTGCTGCACAAAATTCTGTCTCTTGATTGAATTCATTCCTTCAAGAAGACAAAGAGCTTTGGTTCAGCGTGATTTCCTGGTAACAAACCTCTTTGTGCCTGAGTTTCCCCTTGAGCAGATTAGGGTTATGTATGACAGACAGCATCTGTTCAGAGTCATTGCCAGGGATAATGGGGTGAGGAGCTTGGCACAAATCCCAGTACAAAGCAAACAATTTTAGTTAATAATGACCACTAGGCTTTTAGAATCACTAGGTTAGCAGATTCCCAGGCCCCACTCCTGACTTACTGTCCCCAAAACTATTTTAATAAGTCCTGTCAAATCCCAATATTAATAACAATAGAATGATGCCCACATTCCCAATAAAAGCTAACATTTCGTTTTGACTGTGTGGCAGGCACTGAGCTAATTCCTTTTTATTTTTTTAAATTATGATAAAATACACCTAACAGAAAATTTGCTCTCTTAAACATTTCTAAGTGTACAGCTCAGTGGCATTAAGCACATTCACATTGTCCTGGAACCATCCCCACTGTCCATCTCTAGAACTTTCCATCTTCCCAAATCGGAACTCTGTCCCCATTAAACACTCACCCTCTCTCCGCTCCCCCAGCCCCTGACACCACCCTCTATTGCCTGTC
Source organism: Aselliscus stoliczkanus (assembly GCA_033961575.1). Classification (NCBI taxonomy): domain Eukaryota; kingdom Metazoa; phylum Chordata; class Mammalia; order Chiroptera; family Hipposideridae; genus Aselliscus; species Aselliscus stoliczkanus. The sequence goes on along the minus strand of CM066735.1, from coordinate 7,099,723 downwards.
TCTATGACTCCAACTCCTCTTGGGATCTTATATAAGTGGAATCACACAGTATTTGTCTGTGTCGGGCTTGTTTCACTGAGCATAATGTCTTCAAGTTTCATCCATGTTGTAACCTGTGTCAAAATTCCCTTCCTTTTTTTTTTTTAAAGATTTTATTGGGGAACATGGGAAGGGGAACAGACAAGTTGCTGTCCTTTTGTTCTTCAGTCTAGCTGTGGAGGACATTGCTTCACTGGCCCATGTTGGTATTATCATTGCGGTCTTCTCGGGTGAGGCAGATCGGTCGCCAGCTTCTGGATGGCTGCTCACAGAGGCTCTTGGCAGCTCACACCGGCTGCCAGCTGCTTATGCTAGTTGCCTGCCACTCACTGTAGCCGATGGCAGCCCACTGCAGCAGGGGCTTCAGCTATGCCGTCCCCAGGACTCACAGCAGTCCAGCTCCAGGTGGAGCTGTTGTTCACCATCTTAGCTGTAGAGGGCAGTGCCACTGGCCCTCATATGTGGGATCTGAACCGGGGCTGCTGGTGTCCCAAGCCAGCTATTAACTAATGCACCACTCGGCCGGCCCTTCCCTTCTTTTTTAAGGCTGGCTAATCTTTCATTTTATATATATCTTCCTTTCAACTGCTGATGGACATTTGCTTTGCTTCCACTTTTGGGCTATTATAAATAATGCTGCTATGAACATGGGTGTGCAAATATCTGTTTATGACCCAGCTTTCAATACTTTTGTGTATGTATCCACAAGTGGAATCGCAGGATCATATGGTAAGTTGGAAATGCAGATTCCTGGGCCCCACTCCAGACTTACTGTCCCTAAAACTGTTTTAATAAATCCTGTGGTTGGGATGCTGATATGCCCTCAAGTCTGAGAACCAAAGTTTCCTTAGTTCCCTCACTTCACATCTCTGCAAATGAGGGCATGAGGGTAGTAGGCGGGTGACCCCAACCTCACTCCGAACTTAAACTCCGCCCCTGGGGCTGGGACCCCGAGCCTCTGCCTCAGGCCGGGCCAGTGCAAGACCCTCTCTGACAGTTGACCTCCTTCAGGGCTCACCTGTAACCCTATCTCCTTGGGGGAAGGTTCCCCAAACTCACACACCAGCTGTCTTGACTTCTCCCAACACCTCTGTTATGGGTTGTACTATCTCCTCCAAAATCCATATGTTGAAGTTCTACCCACCTAGTACCTCTCAGAATGCGATCTTATTTGGAAATAGAGTTGGTGCAGATATAATTAGTTCAGTTATAATGGGGTCACGCTAGAGTAGGATGTGCCTCTAATCCAATATGCCTGGGGTCTTATAAAAACGAGAAATTTGGACGCAGATGCACACACACAGCATACCACATGAAGATGAGGCAGAGAGGCTGGAGTGAGGCTGCCAGAAGCCAAGGAACACCAAAGAGTGCCAGCAAACTGCCATAACCTGGGAGAGAGGCCTGGGGCAGGTTCTCCCTCACAGCCTCAGAAGGAACCAACCCTGCTGACACCATGATCTCAGACTTCTGGCCTCCAGAACTGTGAAACGATAAATTTCTGTTGTTTAAGCCCCCAGTGTGTGGTACTTGGTTATAGCAGTCCCAGGAAACAAATCCAACTTGCAAACCCCTCATCTTTGCCTACTGTGCTTCTTCTTTCCCACCCACTCTCCCTGTGAGTGGCATGGGTCTGCTGTGTCCTCAAAGCCTGCAGGGGTGCATGGCAGGAACTCAACAAAAAAATGCCACAGTGGCTGAGTGACAATCCCGGGGGTGCAGAAAGAGAGTAGGACTGAGCTGGAAAGAGGAGCCTGGAACCTGGCCACACCTCTTTGGCTGTGTGGTCCTGGGTAAATCCTGAACCTCTCTGAACCTCAGCTTTCTCTTCAGTAAAATGGGACCATCATATAAGCTGATATCTCTAAGCTCCTTGTGTTCTCATGACTCCTACATACCGCCTCCTTGCAAGCCTACATTTTCCAAGAAAATACGGTTTCTTTTGGGCACTGTACACACAGCGGAGGTCCCATGCATGCCCCTCACCCCACCCGTATGTGCTCTTCCCACTTCCTAACAGTAGTGGTCACTGCTCATCAGCCTTTCATGCCAGGCATTATCTCCGCGATGCCCTGTAAGCTAAGTGCGGGTGTCATCATGTCCATTTTGCAGATGGGAAAAGCTGAGAGCTAGAAAGGCCAAGTCAGGTGGCCTCAGGAATCATACCAGTGAGTGTTGAAGGGGGATTCAACCCCCAATACTCAAGACTTTGGCCACCATACTTCCTAACCCCAGCCAGACTGGACTTCGGTTATAAGATAAATATTTACAGAATGCCTACTGTGTGTCAGGCACTGTTCCAGGCACGGGGACACATCAGTGAACAAAACAGTGTCACTACCCACATGGGGCTCCTAGGAGAGGTGGAAGATAGACAAATAAGTAAATAAATAACAGTGGAATGTAATGCCAGGTGGAGAGAAGGAGAGTAAGGGGAGAAGCGGAGAGAGGTGGTCACTTTTTGTGACATATTTGGAAACATGGACGAGGGAACAGATGAGTGCAGACAAAGCTAGAAAGGGAGACCCAGTGCCACTGACACTCTAGGCCATCCTAGAATGAGCCTGGACCCTTGTGCACATGTGTCCCCTCCCCCTCAGAGGACCAGGACCAGCAGAAAGCCCTTACCTGTGGGCAGCAGGTGTCTCAGTGCCAGCAACACCAGGAGCCACTGCCGGCCTCCGGGGCGACCCTGCCATGGACCGGCCATTCAAGGCATCAGGAAGACATGAGGGTCACTCCTTGCTCTTGGTGCAGTCCTGCCGCCGAGCCCACAGACATGTCCAGCACCCCCTCCCCAGGGCCAGGCAGCCAGGTGGTTGAGATCCACGAGTATCAAATGTGCCCAGGCAGCCTAATCCCTCTGAGGCCAGGTGGGGAGGGAAGGAACCCTCTCCTGTTCCCAGGCCCCAATTGGCTCCCAGGGCCCTTGGTTCAGTCAAAGTCACAGCCACGTTGAACGCAGGCCTGTAGGACGTATGCTTCATCAGCACTGCTTTCCTGCAGGGACAGAGCAGAAGGGTGTGGGGTCCTGTGTGCTCGCAGGCAGCTCAACTTTTGTAAACCTCAGTTTCCTCACCAATAAAATGGGGATAATAATAATACCTCCTAGAGCTGCAGTGAGGCTCTTTCTAAAACTTTTAGAATAACTCATGGTGCTAATAATAAGCACTCTGGAGAAGTCATTGTGAAACACTGAGACAAATAGTTCAGAAATATATTAAGAAATGTGACTATATTGGACCCTTGAACAACACAGAGGTTAAGAACACTGACCACCCACACAGTCAAAAATACATGTATAAGGGCCGGCCAAATGGCTCAGTTGGTTAAGAGCTCGCTCAAGAGTGTGAGCTGAGCTCTGAGCAACGGCGGTTCGATGCCAGCCCGAGCTGAGTTGCCGTTGAACTGCCAACAGGTGGCAGGATGGCTCAGCTAAAAATAAAAAAATAAAAAAAAAATACATGTATAAATTCTGACCACCCCCAAACTTAACTTCTTATAGCCTCCTGTTGAACAGAACTTACTAATAACATAAACAGTCGATTAACACATATTTTGTATGTTATATGCATTATGTATTGTATTCTTACAATAAAATAAGCTAGAGAGAGAAAATGGCATTGAGAAATTCATTTATAGTACTGTAGAAGGTACAACAATTAAGTTCGCGAACTCATCCTAGAAAAAGTGCTACATATCTCATTGCTGAATATCACTATGATTACCTTCGAAGTACTCCACTTGGGAACCTATGCAGTGATGCCAGCACCTAGTCCATCCTTCAAAGCAATTTTGGAACTCTTTTTCTGGAATGGCCATCAGAGCTATCATCGTATTACCCTTGATGTCCTGAATATCATCAAACTGTCTTCCTTTCAATAATATTTCCTTTATCTTCGGGTAAAGAAAGAAGTCATTGGAGGGGTGGAGGGGAGGCAGATCAGGTGGGTAGGGAGGGTGTTCCAATACAGTTATTTGTTTACTGGCTAAAAACTTCCTCGCAGACAGTGCTGTGTGATCTGGTGCATTGTCATGATGTAAGAGCCATGAATTGTTGGCGAAAAGTTCAGGTTGTCTAACTTTTTCACGCAGCCTTTTCAGCACTTCCAAATAGTAACTAGGTTAACTGTATTCCAGTTGATACAAATTCATAATGAATAATCTCTCTGATATCAAAAAAGGTTAGCAACATCATTGAAAACAAGTTTGCAAACTTAATTATCAGTCCTTGTATGTACGCATTGGAAAAAATCAGCATACAATTGAACCCACGTAGTTCAAACGGCTTTGATCAAGGGTCAGCTGTAGTCCCATGTTGTGAGGAGGCTGGAGAAGCAATTAGCAAGGTGCTAACAATTACGGGCACGCCTTCTTTTATTGTGCTTCACAGGTGTTGTGTTTCTTACAAGCTAAAGGGAAGACCCTCCATCAGCAAAAAGATTACGACTGGCTTATTGCAATATTCACTCTATTATGCTAACCTAGAATGGAACCTGCAATACCTCTGAGGTCTGCCTGTATTTACTGAGTGTTGGCTCTGTGCCAGGCTCAGGGCACTGTCAACTCTCACCACACCCTATGGTGTAGACCAGTGCTCCTCAAATTTTATGGGCCCACGAGTCACAGGATCTCAGAATCTGCACTTCTGACTAGCTCCTGGGTGATAATGCTGGCCCAAGCCTACACTTGGAGTAGCCAGAGGTACCCTCATTTTTCAGAGGAGGCAAACTGAGGCCCATGGAGGTGAAGTGGCTTGCCCCAGCTCACACAGCCAGCGAGAGCCAGAGCTGGAATGGCACCAGGATGTAACTGCAAAGACTCTTGACAGCTGGGCTCTGCAGAATTCCCACCTGAGTCTGATCAGGAAGGGCCTGTGCACCAGGCAGAACTGTATCTTGTCCAAAAGGCCTTGGACAGGTGCTGAGGTGTTTTAAATGCAGCAATAGCAGAGTGAGGCTGGACTTCTAGAAAAAGCCCCTGGTGGCCTTAAGAAGAAAAGTTTGGGAGGAGAAATCCTGGAGGCAGTGAGTGGGGGCAAATCAAGGAGGGCCACCAACAGGAGGCACTTGATTCCTTTGGGTTACAAGTTGCCCACTAATCTCCTCGTTTCCAATGCAGCCCCCTAGGGCAGGCGTGACAGGTTTCCCTTAACACTGGTGAGCTTTTTAGCCATACCAGACTCAGAGCCCAGAGGATCTGAGCAGAGGTTTTGGCTCCTGGGTCCTCCAGCTCCCTTGATCCCACTGGGAAGCTGTAGCTCTCTCCCCCACCTGGGGAAAGCAGGAACCCTGCCCAGAATTGGCATTAGTAACTGAGATGTCCCATTGTCCTTAAGCTTTGGTTCATTGTCTCCTCCCATATGACCAAGGGAAATGCCCAGGAAGATGGGAGAGGGGTCCTGACCCTGTTCAGCAACTTGTGAAGTAAATGCCAGGTCTGGGTCCAACAGAGCCAGGACCCCAGGGTCAGGCTAAGGGAGAATGGGTTCCCAGGGTTTGGGTCTGTCTCCCCAAATTCTGATGTATTTGCTACACATATCAGCCCCCAAATAAGCACAGTGGTTAAGAGTACGGGTTCTAGGGCCTAATGCCAGAGTTTAAATCCTGATCTTGCACCCTGCTAGCTGTGTGACCTTGGACAAGTTACTCAACCTCTCTGAGCCTCTGTCTCCACATCTGCCCAATGAGGATAAGAAAGAAACTGCCTCACAGAGCTGTTTAAAGTGGTTAGGATGTCTAGCACATGGTAGGTCTGTTCTGAGTGTGTTTTAATAAACACAAGCAGGAATAGATGAGAAACCTTGAGCACTGTGCCCTTATTCCTAGGAATATAATTAGATTCTCATCACACCTGAAGGAAGGCAGAGCCTCATGCAAGCTCATTCTGCACAGAAAGAAACTGATGCTCAGAGCCCACGGACACATGGCTAGTGAGTGCTGGAGCATTGGAAGGCTAGGCCGGGTGCCCAGAGGAGAACGTGGCATGTGATGCTCTCTCTGGAGAGCTGCTGTAGCCAAAGCCCAATGGCATGTTGTGCCCAGGGCAGTGGACCAGGAGCAGGAAGGTCTGGATTTCAATACTGCTGTGTGAACTTGGGAGAGTCACTTAACCTCTCTGGGACTCAGTTTCTTATCTGTGAGATAGAGATAATTTCTACCACAGAAGTCAAGAGTTTAATGAGATAAGGTTCTCTGGTTAGCCTAAAACAATATTTCTCAATGGTGTGTGTGTGTGGTGTGTGCATGTGTGTGCATGTGTGTGCATGCGCACGCGCATGTGTGTGTGATATTTAGCAATGTCTGGAGACATTGCTGGTCATCACAACTGGAAGAGAGAGTATTACTAGCATCTATCTAGAGGGTGGAGGCAGGGATACTGCCCAACATCCAAAACACACAGAGGGCCCCACAACAGAGAATTATCCAGCCTCAAATGTCAAGAGTGTGAGGTAGAGAAGCCCTGGGTTAGAAAGTATTAATTACTCAGTGCACTCCTATTACTCCTATTATTAGTGAATAAAATGATTTATCCCTGTGTGTGGTACATTTTCCATGCTCGTGACAAACTAACACCTGTCTTTCCAGAATACACCCCTCTTCACCACACAGATCAGACACATCTAACCCAGTGCCGTCCACTAGAAATATAATGTAAGCCCCATATGCAATTTCTAATTTTCTAGGAGCCACATTTTGAACGTAAAAAGAGGCAGGTAAAATTAATTTTAGTAACGTCTTTTGTTAAACTCAACATATCAAAAAATATGTAAACATATAATCAACATAACAAATTATTAATGAGATATTTTATAATTTTTACTAAGTTCTCCAAAAACACACACTGGCCTCAAACTTGTGCACCTTCCTCCCAATCCTAAAACATAAACAGATCCATGGACCCCTAGAAAGCCGACGAATGGGGTCCATCAGGAATATAATGACAACTGAGAATTTACTGCTTGCCACATGCTGCCTTAATCCCTTAATCCCACAAGTGCCTTATCTTGTTTAAGCATCCAGTAATCCAGTGAGGGGGATATGATTATTATTACTCCTGTCCCCATGTTACAGAGAGAAAACCAAGGTACAGAGAAGGTAATAACTTTGCCCAAGGTGACCCAGCTAGCAAGTGGTGGGTCCAGGATTTTGGTCCAGAGCCTCTGCTAGGAGCCACTGAGATCATTAGTTACGGGATTGTCCACGTACGTGGTGCATTTCTCCAGGGAAGAGGTTCCAGGGACCTATCTGATTCTCAGTGGGGCTGGGACCCCCCCCCTTAGAGGGTGTGGGCAACTGCTTTAGGATGTTTTCTTTCTCCAAAGAACTTTCCACCATCCTCCTGTTTCAAAGACTGAGGAGGGGCCACACATCTTAGCTGGCACCCTTCACAGTGTGCCCTAGGGAACCCCCACTCTGTTCTAAAGGAAACTGCTTCTTTCCCTTTCCTCTCCCCCTGTTTGGGGTATTCTCCAGAGGATATTCCTTAAATTTACTGAAACCTGACTCTCTTCTGACAGTTCAAACCTATTCATGGACCCTCTGGGGAAACCTGCCCCTTCCCTGACCCCAAGGCCCTGAGAGAGAAGGCCTGTTGTCCACAATGAACCCTGACCCTTCTCTAGGTTTTGTGGGCACTGGGAACAAAGAAATTAGCAAGACAGACCCTGGGCTCCCCTCCTCGAGGAATGCGGGCCTTGTAGGGAAATCTGATATCATTCAACAAATCCTTATGTAGTTCGTTAATGACACCTGAAACCTGCATCCTGCCAGAGAAGCTGGCCTTTATCAGCTGAGGCCTAAGCTGCTACAGCAGACTTTGAGGAGGAGACTGAGGGAGTCCCAGGCCATGGAAGCACCAGTTTTACTTTCTAAAGCCCAGGTCTGCCCCTGTCACTGGTGACACCATCCCCACCTGGCTGGATCTGACCCCAGGATAACACCTGTACCCTGCCACTCACATTCCCATTGATGATGACTCAGCCTCCCCTGCCTCCATTGTTCTTCACACCTCTGCTCTTCCACACTCCCACAGCTTCATGGTTCGAGGCCTTCTTCATCTCTGGGAACGGCTCCAAGTGTCTTACAATGCTAAGAAAACTGCTCATTATTTAGTTCTGCTAAATATGGTCCAGTCTAAATTCTCGGAGCGATTTCTTGGACATGTCAGCCTGCTCTCACCTCAGGGCCTTTGCACTGGCTGTCCCCTGTGCCCATCCATATGGCTCCCTCCTTCACCTTCTTAAGGTCTTTAATCAAATGCAATCTTCTCAGGAGGCCTTCCCTAACTACGTAATTGAAAACTACAATCCTATTTACAGCATAGTGACTATTGTTAATAATACTGTATTGTATATTTAAAAGTTGCTAAGAGAGTAGATCTTAAAAGTTGTCATCACAAGAAAAAAATATTTTGTAATTATAAATGCTGATGGATGTTAACTAGATTGATTGTAATGATCATTTCACAACATATACAAATATTGAATCATGCTGTACACCTAAAACTAGCATAATATAAGTCAGCTATACCACAATAAAAATCATAATTAAAGAAAACCCTACAATCCTGTCTATACAAAAGTTTGTACATGTTCATAGTAGCGTTATTCATAAAAGTTAAAATGTGGAAACAGGGAGAAGGTTTAAGATGGCAAAATAGATAAACACTATATCTGCCACATCCCAGGAGCACATCAAAATTACAACTAAATTATAGAACAATCAACCTAGAGAATCATCTAAAACTAGCTGAACAGAGCCCCCATAACTAAAGATATAAGGAAGAGGCTACACTGAGACTAGTAGGAGGAGTGGAGACACAAAATAGGCTCACCCGAACCCACAGGTAGTGGCTGAGCACCTGGAAAGACACCTCAACAGCAGAGGTCCCCTCTGAAGAGTGAAGGGTCCCAGCTCCACACCAGGATCCCTATCTAAGGGGTCCCGTTCCTGGAAGAGGAATCTCCACAGCATCTGGCAGTGAAAATCAGCAAGGATTCCAACTGTCCCCATGAGACAGAAGGCACTGGTAAACCCAGATGTCCTCTTAAAGGGCCCACACACAGACTCACTTGCTTACAAGCACTCAACCTGGGCTCTGGTGAAGGGGCAGCAACTCGAGGGGTGCCAGCGACATACAGAGAGAGTCTGAGTTGTATGGCTTCAGGTCAAGGGCTAGAGACGGGGTCGGCAAACTTGAGACGGAAGAACCAATCCTGTCCCTCACAATAATTTAAAAATTATTTGAGAGCCATAAAACAAATGAAATCACCATTATGTGAATAATATCCTTTAAAAATTTTATAAATGAAATTATGATAGTTTTATTTTCATTTTCAATTTTACTTCAGAGCCACATGAATGTACCCAAAGAGCCTCATGTGGCTCAAGAGCCACAGTTTGCAGACGCCTGGGCTAGAGGGACAGCTGCCATTATCCTTGCATGGAGCCTACCTCACATGTAACCCACAGGAGGGCACCATCTAACCTGTGTTGAATCTACCACCAAAGTGCCAAATCAGAAAACCCATTGGTCTGGTGAAATCCGTACCTGTGCACACTACATTAGTAACTTGGGCCCTGCCCTGCCCAGCTAGTGTGGCATCACGTGGGGTATTCTTAGCTCCTGGGTGGCCAGCCCTGCCTCACAAGCTGTGGGAGGCTTGTATAGCAGCAGACAGCCCGTGGCAGCCTGGAAAAACTTCCTGTGGTGCATGATCAGCACCAGCTTGCACTGCAGCCCTTTTTGTGCAGCTCTCTCAGGGATTTGTGGGCCCGAGGCAAATGATGACTGGCCACAGTCGTCTCAGGGTGTTTTTTGGAGTGCCCACAGGCTCAGCACTGGCACAAGAAAAGAAACTGCATTAACTTTAAAAAAACCACTGGCCACACCCGATGACTCCCTGGGACCCTGCCCCACCCAACTCAAGTAGCATCACTGATACTGACAACAGTGGCTCAACCAGCCTGGCACAAACACCTAAACACCTAAACAGGTGGCTGAGCTTTATGGGCAGCTAGCAGGTGGCAACAGGCCTAAGGGTCCCTGAGCTTCTTGCTAAGCTGCCCCGGGTCCAATACAGGTGGCAGCCAGCTTCGGCTTACAGTGAGGCCACTCCCATACACCTCCAGGTCCTGCACAAGCAGCCACCAACTGCATATAGCTTTGTAGCTCTGACCAGGTAGCTCTGGGTGGGTCACAGGCAAGGCTGACATTGACCTTCATGGAAACACCTCCAAAGAGGCATCTGAAACAACACACACAGAAGCTGGCTTCATACCACACCAGAGCACTACCCAATCAGCCCTACAAGCTGCACAAACAAAGGGTGGTCTCAACAGGCACAAGAGCTGTAAACCCTGTTCAGAGGAGTCAGCATACACTGTGGGCATAGCCAATCCTCACAGCCAGTTAGTCTGAGAGTCAGTCCCACCTACTGACATGTCAAAAGCAATCAAGGCTCAACTACAACAGGAGAACACACTCAAAACACACAAGGGACACTCCTGGAAAAAATGCACATGTGATCAGACAGACTGTGCCACCGGACCACACAGGACACCTACTACCCAAGGCCACCTGGCAGAGACGGACAGACCTAGGAGATCTACCTAAACCATAGAAGCAAACACAGAGAGGCAGCCAGAATGAGGAAACAAAGAAACATGTCCCAAATAAAAGAAAAGGAGAAAACTCCACAAAAAGAGGCAAGTGAAACAGAGACAACCAACCTACCAAATGCAGAGTTTAAACGCTAGTTATAAGAGGGCTGAAGGAACTTAAAGAGAATTGCAACAAAAAGACAGTAAACATAAAAAGGACATAGAGGGCCGGCTGAGTGGCGCATTGGTTAAGAGCTGGCTTGGGACGCCAGCGGCCCCTGTTCGGATCCCACATATGAGGGCCAGTGACACTGCCCTCTCCAGCTAAGATGGTGAACAACAGCTCCACCTGGAACTGGGCTGCTGTGAGTCCCCAGGATGGCATAGCTGCAGCCCCTGCTGCAGTGGGCTGCCATAGGCTACAGTGAGTGGCTGGCAGCCAGCGTGAGCAGCTGCCAGCCGGTGTGAGCTGCCAAGAGCCACTATGAGTGGTCATCCAGAGGCCGGCAACCAATCTGCCTCACCCGAGAAGAGCGCAATGATGATACCAACATGGACTAGTGAAGCAATGTCCTCCACAACTAGACTGTAGAACAAAAGGACAGCAACTTGTCTGTTCCTCTTCCCCCGTTCCCCAATGCTGTTCCCCTCCCCCAATTCCCCAATAAAATCTTAAAAAAAAAAGACATAGAAACCATATTTTAAAAACCAATCAGAATCAAAAATACAATAACTGAAATTAGCATACGCTAGAAAGAATCAACAGCAGATTAGATGAAGCAGAGGATCAAATCAGCAATTTATTGGGTTGTCGGAAAAGTCATGACACACTTTTGCAACGAAAAACAGAAAAAATACATCATGACTTTTCCGAGGACCGGCAGAGCGGAGCATTGATTAAGAACTGGCTTGGGACACCAGCGGCCCGGGTTCGGATCCCACATAGGAGGGTCAGCGACATTGCCCTCTACAGCTAACAACAACAGCTCCACCTGGAGCTGGGCTGCACGGGCCCTGGCAACAGTGTAGGTTGCAGCCCCTGCTGCAGTGGGCTGCCATAGGCTACAACGAGTGGCCAGCAGCCAACGTGAGCTGCCAATAGCTGCGATGAGTGACCATCCAGAGGCCAGCGACCGATCTGCCTTATCCAGGAAGAGCGCAATGATGATACCAACATGGGCCAGTGAAGCAACGTCCTCCGCAAATAGACTGAAGAACAAAAAGACAGCAACTTGTCTGCCCCCCCACCAATTCCCCAATAAAATCTTAAAAAAAAAAGCCAAAACCATAGGGTGGCCGAATGCATAAGAAAACAAAACACTTACATATTCTGCCTACAAGAGACTCACTTTAGATTGAAAGACACAGACTGAAAGTAAAGAGATGGAAAAAATTATTTCATGAAAATGGAAATGAAAAAAAAAAAAAAAAAAGCTGGGGTAACAATACTTATACCAGACAAAATAGACTTTAAAACGAAGGCTATAGCAGGAGACAAAGAAGGACCCAGTAATCCCACTTGCTGGTATTTATCTGAAGAAACCCAAAACACTTCTTCAAGGAGACATTTGCATCTGTATGTTCATTGCAGCATTGTTTACAATGGCCAAGATGTGGAGGCAGCCTGGGTGTCCGTAGATGAAAAAATGAATAAAGAGGAGGTAGTACATACATAGAGCGGAATAGTTCTGAGCCAGGGAAGGGAATGTCTTCTTGCCATCTGCAACAGCATAGATGAACCTGGAGGGTATTTTGCTGAGTCTAGCGTCAGACAGAGAAAGACAGATGCAAGATGATTTTGCTTATATGCAGAATCGAAAGAACAAAATAAACAAACAAAACAGAAACAGACTCATAGAGAACATTTTGATGGTTGTCAGATGGGAGGTGTGTTGGGGTGTTGGGTAGAAAAGGGGAAGGGATTAAGGATTACAAATCGGTTGTTAAATAATAATCATGGGTATAGCATAAGGATTATAGTCAATAATATTGTACATTACAATATTACAATAATATTGTAATGCCTATGAAGATGTCAGATGGGCACTAGATTTCTTGGGAGTGATAGATGGAAGGGGGTTGGGAGGCAGGGTGAAGAAAGTGAAGGGATTAAGAAGTACAAATGGTAGTTACAAAATAGTCATGGGGATATAAAGTAAAGCATAGGGAATATAGTCAATAATATGGTAGGCAGTTCCGGTAAGATGGCAGAATAGACGGACGCTTTCCAAACTGCCTCCCAGGATCACATCAAAATTATAAATAATTTATGCAACATTTAACCTCGGAAGTCCCCTGAACATTAGATGAACAGAACCTCTAAATGAAGGACCTAAAGAGGAGGCCACGTCAAGTCTGGTAGGAGGGGCGCAGACGAAGGAGGGCAAACCCCTTGAGGGACGCCCCAGCTGTGTGGGGAGGCTTCTCCAGTTGGGGGAGAGACCCTCCGGCCCCACGCTGAGCTCGCCAGCCCAGCATTGCTTTGCCAGGAAGAGGAGTTCTACGATGGCGGGCAGTAGAAATTAGTGAGGACTCTCTTTGCTTGGCTCAGTGAGGCTGAGGGTGGCTGGAGAACCAGTGGGGCCGGTGCATGGATTTGCTCGCCAGTGAGCACTCACCTTGTTCCTGTTGGAGGGAGTAGCTGTGTGGGCTGGGCCCAGGCGCCTATGGGGAAGGACTGAACAGAACACACTTGGTGCAAAAGCTGGAGGTTTGGGGACTGTTGCTCCTCTGGTGTGTAGCTTGCACATGAGTGGTGTATAAGAGGGCGCCATTTTTTCAGGGTTGGGCCCTCCTACAGAGAGTCAGATTCGGGATCCCATTGGTCTGCTGAACGTGGCGCAGGAGTGCGTGCGTGCGTGCAAGCATGCGCGCATGCAGCCTTAGATACCCACCCTCCACCCTGCTTCTGCTGTGATGCCAGGGAAATGCTGGGCAGGTGCCCTCTGGCTACATCAGTCTGTTCAATGAGACTCAGGAGTGCATGAGACGCCTTAGGTCCCCGCTCTCTGCACTGTTTGTGCAGAGTTGCAAGGCTGGGGATTGGCTGTTGGGCTGCTTAGCCTGATCTGTGGGCAGTTGATTGGGACAGGCTGAAACGGGGAGTTTTCCTGAGACTGTTGGGCAGAGAGCTGTGCACCTACATGATCCGATCGAGGCTTTCCTGGCGAGTTTGTGTGAACTGATTGCTAGTACAGAGTGGATGCTGCTCTGACTTGGTGGGAGCCACTGACCACATCAAGTGGTGCCTTGGGGGCCTGCCCCAGCCACCTAGAACTGTGTTTCCAGAGGCACCCTGAGCCCCCTGTGCCTGGCCCACATCTCGACAGACCACAGAGGGTTTTTCTTTTGCCGTAGCGGACAACCTGCAACAACCTGTGAAGATTTTTTTTTTTTTTGGTAGTGAGCACGGTTCCAGAGCACACAGCAGCTAATTGTGGAAAGCTCACTGCAAGCCTGAGCAAGTGGTCTGCAGATTAAAGAAGACAGAGAGCCCCCCCACCTCGCTTTTTTTCTCTTTTTTTCATTTCTCTTCTTTCTAGGTGATCTATCTAATACATTGAAGCATTCACAGAACGACAGCCAGAACGAAAAAACAAAGAAACATGTCCCAAGTAAAAGATCAGAAGAAACCTCTAGAAATGGAACTAAATGAAACAGAGGTATCCAAACTTTCAGAGACAGATTTTAGAACACTGATGATAAGAATGTTTAAGGAACTTAGCGAGGACATAAGGATAGGGAAACCATAAAAATCAAACAGTTAGAACTAAAGAATACAATAACTGAAATAAAGAACACACTGGAAGGAATCACCAGTAGAGTAGATGAAGCAGAGGAGCGAATCAGCGATTAGAAGACAAAAGAGCAGAAATCACCCAGCTGGAACAACAAAAGAAAAAAGAATAGAAAAGAATGAAAATAGTTTAAGAGACATCTGGGACAACATGAAACGTAACAACCCATACATCATAGGAATACTAGAAGGAGAAGAGAAGAAGCAAGGGGTTGAGAATGTATTTAAAGAAATAATGACTGAAAACTTCCCTACCCTGGTGGAGGAAATCGACATACCAAACCAGGAAGTGCAGAGAGTTCCAAACAGGCCAACAGCAAGGCACATCATAATTAAAATGGCAAAGCTCAAAGACAAAGACAGAATCCAAAAAGCAGCAAGAGAAAGACAGCAGGTGACATACAAAGGAACTCCTATAACACTAACAGCCGACTTTTCTATAGAAACTCTGCATGCCAGAAGGAAGTGGCAGGAAATATTCAAAGTGACTCAAAATAAACATCTACAACCAAGATTGCTCTACCTAGCATGGCTATCACTTAAAATTGAAGGAGAAATATAGAGCTTCTAAGGAAAGAATAAGCTTAAGGAGTTCATTACCAAGCCAGCATTGAAGGAAATGTTAAAAGGGCTTTTTTAAACAGAAGAAAGAGGAAAAAAGGCTGACCCAAGAAGACCAGAAATACAAATAACAAAATGGCAATAAATATGAACCTATCAGTAATTACTTTAAATGTGAATGGGCTAAATGCTCCAATCAAAAGACACAGAGTGGCTGAGTGGATAAGAAAACAGGACCCATGCATATGCTGTCTACAAGAGACTCATCTCAGATCAAAAGACACACACAGACTGAAAGTAAAGGGATGGAATAAGATATTTCATGCAAATGGAAATGAGAAAAAAAGCTGGAGTAGCAATACTTATTTCAGACAAACTAGACTTTAAAATAAAGACTATAATAAAAGACAAAGAAGGGCACTACATAATAATAAAGGGATCAATTCAACAAGAGGACATAACCCTAGTAAACAACTATGCACCTAATATAGGAGCTCCTAAATATATAAAACAGATTTTGACAGACCTAAAGGCAGAGATCAACAGTAACACTATCATAGTAGGGGACTTCAACACCCCATTGTCACCAATGGACAGATCCTCCAGACAGATAATCAACACGGATATAGTGGCCTTAGATGACACTTTAGACCAGCTGGATTTAATTGATATTTTTAGAGCATTTCACCCCAAAGCTTCAGAATATACATTCTTCTCAAGTGCACATGGAACATTCTCCAAGATACACCACATGTTAGGCCACAAAACAAGTCTCAATAAATTTAAGAAGATTGAAATCATATCAAGCGTCTTCTCTGACCACAATGCTATGAAACTAGAAATCAATTATAAGAAGAAATCTGGAAAGCTTACAAATATATGGAGGCTAAATAACATGCTACTAAAGAGTGAGTGGGTCAAAAATGAGACCAAGGAGGAAATCAAAAGATACCTCGAGACAAACGAAAATGAAAACACCACGACCCAAAATCTCTGGGATGCAGCGGAAGCAGTCCTAAGGGGGAAGTTCATAGCAGTGCAGGCCTACCTAAAAAAGGAAGAAAAATCTCAAATCAACAGACTATCTGTACAGCTAAGGGAACTTGAAAAAAACACAGGAAAACAAGCCTAAAGGGAGTATAAGGAAGGAAATAATAAAGACCAGAGCACAAATAAATGAAGTAGAGATCAAAGAAACAATACAAAAGATCAATGAAACCACCAGTTGGTTTTTGAAAACATAAACAAAATCGACAAACTCTTAGCCCAACTAACCAAGAACAAGAGAGGACCCATATTAATAAAATCAGAAATGAAAGAGGAAAAGTGACAACAGATACCACAGAAATACAGAAAATTTTAAGAAAATACTATGAGCAACTATATGCTAACAAATACGACAATCTGGAAGAAATGGATACATTTCTAGAAGCATATAATCTAGCAAGTCTGAACCAAAAAGAAACAGAAACTCTGAACAGACTGATTACTGCCAAAGAAATTGAATCAGTAATCAACAATCTTCCAACAAACAAAAGCACTGGACCAGATGGCTACACAGGTGAATTTTACAAAACATTCAAAAAAGAATTAGTACCTATTCTCCTCAAACTATTCTAAAAAATACAGAAGGAGGGAAGGCTCCCAAACTCTTTCTATGAAGCCACTATCACCCTGATTCTTAAGGCAGACAAAGATATTACAAAGAAGGAAAACTACAGGCCAATATCCCTAATGAACATAAATGCAAAAATTCTCAACAAAATACTAGCAAACCGAATTCAGCATCTCATTAAAAAGATCATACACCACGATCAAGTGGGATTCATTCCTGGTATGCAAGTTTGTTTCAATATCCACAAATCAATTAATGTAATACATCACATTAACAAAATGAAAAATAAAAATCATAAGATCATATCAATAGATGCAGAAAACGCATTTGACAAAATCCAGCAGCCATTTATGATAAAAACTCTTAGCAAAGTGGAAATACTGGGATCATATCTCAACATAATAAAGGCCATATATGATAAGCCCACAGCAAACATCGTACTCAATGGGGAAGGGCTAAAAGCTTCCCCCTTAAGAACAGGAACAACATAAGGCTGCCCACTTTCACCACTTCTTTTTAACATAGTTCTGGAAGTTCTAGCCACAGCAATCAGACAAGAAAATGAAATAAAAGGCATCCAAATTGGAAAAGAGGAAGTAAAATTGTCATTATATGCAGATGACATGATACTATATAGAGAGAATCCCAAAGACTCCACCAAACAGCTGCTAGAACTGATAAACGAATTTGGTAAGGTAGCAGGATACAAAATTAATATTCAGAAATCAGTAGCATGTCTATACACCAATAATAAGCTATCAGAAGAAGAAATCAGGAAATCAATCCCTTTTACAATTGCTTCAAAAACAATAAAATATCTAGGAATTAATTTAACTTAAGAATTAAAAGACCTGTACTCAGAAAATTATGAGACACTGAAGAGAGAAATCAAAGAAGATACAAATAAATGGAAATACATACCATGCTCATGGGTAGGAAGAATTAATATAGGTAAAATGTCAATACTACCTAAAGCAATAAAGTCAATAATACCTAAATGCAATTCCAATCAAACTACCAAGGACATTTTTCTCAGAAATAGAACATAGAATCCTAAAATTTATATGGAGCCACAAAAGACCCCAAATACCTATGGCAATGTTGAGAAATAAGAACAAAGTGAGGACTTCCTGTAAAATGGCTCAATAGATAGACGCTGTGCTAACTGCCTCCCAGGATCACACCAAAATTACAAGCAAATTACACAACATTCAACCCTGGAGGTCCCCGGAACACTGGAGGAACAGAACTACTAAACGAAGAACTTTAAGAGGAGGCCGTGTTGGGTCTGGTAGGACGGGCGGAGACGAGAGAGGGCGAACCCCATGAGGGAGGTCCCAGCTGTGGGAGGCTTCTTCGGTTGGGGGAGAGACCCTCCGGCTGCACACCAAGCTCACCAGCCTAGAGTTCCTTTGCCGGGAAGAGGAGTTCCAAGAAAGCTGGCAGTAAATTAGTGAGGGCTCTCTTTGCTCAGCTCAGTGAGGCTGACAGCAGCTAGAGAATCAGTGGGGCCGGCGTCTGGGCTTGCTCGCCGGTGAGCACTTACCTGGTTCCTGGTGGAGGGAGTGGCTGTGTGAGCCCGGCCCAGGAGCCTGCGGGGATGGACTGAACTGAGCACCTTTGGTACAAAGGCTGGAGGTTTTTGGACTATTGTTCCCCTGGTGTGGGGCCTGCATGTGAGTGGTGTAAGGAGGGCGCCATTTTGTCAGGGTTGGGCCCTCCCACAGAGGATCAGGTCCGAGACCTCATTGGTCTGGTGGAATTGGCACAGAAGTGCATGTGTGAGTGTGCGCACGCGTATGCGGCCTTGGATCCCCCACCCTCTGCCCGGCTTATTCTGCCGTTGCAAGGGAAATGCCTGGTGGGCGTGCTCCGTCCCCAACAGGCTGCTCACTGAGATGCGGGAGTGCACAAGCCGACTCGGGTCCCCGCTCTCCGCACTGCGCTTGCAGAGTTGCCAGGCAGGTGATTGGTTGTCGGGCTGCTCGGCCTGATCTGCGAGCGGATGATTGGGACAGGCTGAGACTGGGAGTTTTCCTGGGAGTGTTGGGCCGTGAGCTGTGTGCCTGCGTGATCCAGCCAGGGCTCTCCTGGTGCTCTAGCTAATACATCAAAGCAATCCCAGAGCGACAGCCAGAATGGGGAAACAAAGAAACATGTTGCAAGTAAAAGATCAGAAGAAACCTCTAGAAATGGAACTAAATGAAACAGAGGGATTCAACCTTACAGAGACAGAGTTTAGAACACTGATGATAAGAATGTTTAAGGAACTTAGCGAGGACATAAAGGATAGGGAAACCATAAAAAACAAACTATTAGAACTAAAGAATACAATAACTGAAATGAAAAACAACCTCGAAGGAATCACCAGTAGAGTAGATGAAGCAGAGGAGCAGATCAGCGATTTGGAAGACAAAATAGCAGAAATCACCCAGTTGGCACAACAAAAAGACCAAAGAATAAAAAACAATGAAAATAGTTTAAGAGCCCTATGGGACAAGGTGAAACTCAACCACCTTCGGCTCATAGGAATACCAGAAGAAGAAGAGAAGAAGCAAGGGGTCGAAAAGATATTTGAAAAAATAATGACTGAAAACTTCCCTACCCTGGTGAAGGAAATCAACATACATGCCCAGGAAGTGCAGAGGGTTCCAAACAAGCTGAACCCAAACAGGTCCACACCAAGACACATCATAGTTAACATGGCAAAGGTTAAAGACAGAGACAGAATCCTAGAAGCTGCAAGAGAAAGACAGCAAGTTACATACAAAGGAACTCCTTCCTGTTAGACTAACAGTTGACTTGTCTACAGGCCAGAAACTCTGCAGGCCAGAAGGGAGTGGCAGGAGATATTCAAAATGACACAAAATAAAGGCCTACAATGAAGATTGCTCTACCCAGCAAGGCTATCACTTAAAATTGAAGGAGAAATGAAGAGCTTCTCAGAAAAGAATAAGCTTAAGGAATTCATTACCATGAAGCCAGCATTGCAAGAAATGTTAAAAGGGCTTCTTTAAACAAAAGAAAGGGGTAAACAAGCTAACCCAGGGAGACCAGGAATACAAATAACAAAATGGCAATACATATGCACCTATCAATAATCATTTTAAATGTGAATGGGCTAAAGGCTGCAATCCAAAGGCACTGAGAGGCTGAGTGGATAAGAAAATAGGACACATGTATATGCTGTTTACAGATGGAATAAGATATTTCATGCAAATGGAAATGAGAGAAAAAAAAAGCTGGAGTACCAATACTTATTTTGGACAAAGTAGACTTTAAAATGACTACAATAAAAGACAAAGAAGGGCACTATAACACTAATAAACGTCTGTGCACCCAACATAGGAACTCCTAATTACATATAACAGATTCTGACAGACATAAAGACAGAGATCAACAGTAACACTATCATAGTAGGGGACTTCAACACCATTGTCACCAATGGACAGACCCTTTAGACAGAAAATCAACACAGAAAGAGGGGCCTTAAATGATACTTTAGACCAGCTGGACTTCGTTGATATTTTTAGAGCATTTCACCCTCAAAAAACAGAATATACATTCTTCTCAAGTACACATGGGACATTTTCCAAGATAGACCATGTTAGGCCACAAAACAAGTCTCAGTAAATTCAAGAAGATTGAAGTCATATCAAGCAGATATAAAGGAAAAACTGATGGTTGCTGGCTGGGAGGGAGTGGGGAAGAGGGAGAGGGGGAAGGTTTTGGACAGTATAGGTGGGACTACAATTTTGCCACAGAGATATGGAGGCAGTTCTGGGAATGTTATTGATAATGTTGTGAAGAGACTATTCCGTTGTGTGAAATAAGTCAGTCGGAGAAGGACAGGTACCATGTGTTCTCACTTGTGTGCGGAGTCTGAAGAGGTGAGTGAACGATCAAAATAAACAGACTTGTAGATGTAGAGGAAAAACTGAGGGTTGCTAGTTGGGAGGGGGGTGGGGTTGGGGGGGAAGTGGAAGGGATTAGACAGCATAAATAGACAACTACAATATTGCCACAGGGATATGAAACACAGTTCGGGGAATATAATAATGTTGTAAAAATTTTGTGGCGTGTCAGATAGTCACATGTCTTGTTAGGGAGACCACTTCATGGATGGAGTAGAGGCTTGATCACTGCACTGTACACCTGAAACTGATACTGTATAGTATTGTATGCCAACTATAACTGAATATGTGGATGGTCACGGGATGTGGAGTATACTGTGGAGGGGAGTCAGGGGAGTTGTGATAGATATGTATGATATGGGGGGGAAGTGAGGGGGTGAACTGGGGGAGGGGGGTTTTCACTTTGTGGGGTAAAGAGTATAACTATTGCATTGTGTTGTACACCTGAAACTAATAAAAAATATGTATATAATAAAAAACAAAGAATTTACACTGGAGTACAGAAGTCTATTTAATAAATGGTGCTAGGAAAATTGGACTGACACGTACAAAAAAATGAAAATGGACCACCTACTTACACCATATACGAGAACAAACACAAAATGGATTAAGACTTAAATGTAAGACCTGAAACCATAAAACTCCTAGAAGAAAACATAGGGAGTAAATTTGCAGACATTACCCTAAGTAATATTTTTACTGATAGATCCCCTAGAGCAAGGGAAATAAAAGAAAAAATGAACATATGTGATTACATCAAACTTAAAAAAGTTTTTTCACAGCAAAGGAAATCATCAATAAAACAAAAAGGCAGCCTACTGAATGGGAGAAGATATTTGCCAACGATATATCTGATAAGGGGTTGATATCCAAAATTTATAAAACACTCATGAAACTCAACACCAAAAAAAACAAATAACCCAATTAAAAAATGGGCAGAAGATATGAAGAGGCATTTCTCTAAAGACATACAGAAGGCCAACAGGCATATGAAAAAATTTTCATCCTCACTAATCATCAGAGAAATGCAAATAAAAACCACAATGAGATACCACCTCACTCCAGTCAAAACAGCTATCATCAACAAATCAACAAATAACAAGTGCTGGCGAGGGTGTGGAGAAAAGAGAACCCTGGTGCACTGTTGGTGGGACTGCAAATTGGTGCAGCCATTATGGAAATCAGTATGGAGGTATCTGGAAACACTGGAAATGGAACTGCCGTATGACCCAGCAATTCCACTCTTGGGTATCTACCCAGAGGAATCCAAGATGCTAATTCGAAAAAATATATGCACCCCTATGTTTATTGCAGCGCTATTTACAATAGCCAAGACTTGGAAACAACCAAAATGCCCATCGGTAGATAACTAGATTAAGAAACTGTGGTACATTTATACAACGGAGTATTACTCTGCTATAAAAAAGAATGAAATTGTACCATTTGCAACGATATAGATGGACCTAGAGACTATTATGTTAAGTGAAATAAGTCAATCGGAGAAAGACAAACACCATATGATATCACTTATATGTGGAATTTGAAAAACTGAATGAGCAAAGGAAACAGAAACAGTCTCATAGATATAGAGGAAAAACAGTATTGCTAGTTGGGAGGGGGGTGGGGATGAAGGAGAAGGGGTAGGGACTAGACAGCATAAATAGGTATCTACAGTATTGTCACAGGGATATGAAAGACAGTTCCGGGGAATATAATAATGTTTTAAAAATTTTGTGGGGTGTCAGATGGTCACATGTCTTGTTAGGGAGACCACTTCATGAATGGAGTAGAGGCTTGACCACTGCACTGTATACCTGAAATTGATGTTGTATAATACTGTATGCCAACTGAAATTGAATATATAGATAGTCACGGGATGTGGATTATACGGTGGAAGGGAGTCAAAGGAATTGTAATAGATATGTATGAGTTGGGGAGAGGAGTGGAGTGGTGAACTGGGGGAGGGGGGTTGTCACTTTGAGGGGTAAAAAAGTAACTATTGCACTGTGTTGTACACCTGAAGCTAATTAAAATTAAATAATAATAATATGGTAATAACTAGTCAGGGGATCACTTCTTAAGTTATCAAAATGTCTAACTATATGCTGTACACCTGAAATTAACATAAAATAATAATGAATGTCAACTGAAAAATTAAAAAGGGGGGAGAGGTTTATAAAGGGCAGTAAGTGTTCCAAATTTCCAGGTATAAAACAAAGAAGTCATGGGGACGTAATGTACAGCATTGGGAATATTAGCCAATAATATTGTGATAACATAGTACAGTGTTCGATGGTTGTTGGACTTACCATGGTGATCACGTCTTTATACATATATAAATATTGAATAACTATTATGTACACCTGAAGCTAATATGATATTGTATGCTAACTATATTTTTAATAAAAATCTTATGAAATAAATAAAACAGTAAAAAAAAAGGGGGAGGATGGAAGTGAGACTAGCAACTTGCCCTCCAATACTGCTCTCTCATGGATGAAGCTACTGGTCTATAAAGAAAATTGTCAAGTGAAAGACAAGAATTACTCTCCAATTCCAACTTCACTGGGTACTGGTAAGAACTAAAGAAGACAATAGAAAAAGTTTGGCAGAGCACCAGTAACATAAAGGAAGCTCAGTATATTATAAGTTATTGTTACTGTGTTGTTGTTATAATAAAGTCTGACAAGTCTGGGGGTGGGGAAAGTATCGTGTTTTCCAAGTATTTGAGGGGTTTGCAACTATCTTTCTGTGGTTGATTTCTTGATTACTACCGCTATGGAAGGAGATGGCGCAGTGACCCCAGAGATGCCAGCTGTGTGCCTGGCACCTGATAAAGATGACCCACTGAGCAGCTCTCAAGGATCATCACCCACAGGAGGTGGGCTTACTCCCCAGGATCTCAAGGCTGAAAAGAGAGACTGGTTATCTTGGGATCCTCCCCCACAATCACAGCCCACCTCCCCAGCCACACTGCACACTGTGAGATTCTATAGGTCACTTAAATGAACACAAAAGGTGGAAGAACCACACCACAACTCCCAGGCTGTGAGAGAAACAGAACTTTAATATAGTATGCTATTCTGACATTCACTATTGGCAGCAATGACTATTGCCCTCCGCAGTAGGAAAACTGATGCTGAAGTCGGGAGGTCTCCGAGTTAGGGCAGGGTCATCCTCTCCCTCTTGGCCTCAGAAGACCCTAGAAAGGTTGCAATGTTCTTCCATTAGATGGGAGCTGGCCCAATGAAACACTAGGGTTTCAGCTGTGTTCCCAAAGGTGATTGAGGGCCCCACTTCAGTTGTCCTCAGGACTGTCCTCTCTTGCCACAAAGGGCTTTACTTTAATAGTCCTGATTTCTGAACAGAAGGGTCTGGTTATCTTGGGGGTCCTCCCCCAGAATCACAGCCCATCTTCCCATCCCCACTGCATTCCAGGACCTGTGCTGACTGCTCTGTCAATCAACAGTATCCCATTTGTCCCTGCCCTGGGAGTGCTCATTACCATCACCCATTTCACCCAAGAAGAACCCAAGTCCCTAAAATGTGAAAACAATGGTCTCATCAGAGGCCTGGTCAGTAGTGGAGGTAGGATCCCAGTGCTGGCTGTCTGACTCCCCAAGCCCACACTCAGCCTGAAGCTTTGCTGGACCCCTGGATCCATCCACTGCTGGCCAGACAATCACTTGGCCCTGGTCCTCACAAAGGCTGATTCTCTTGTCCTGGAATATTCCCATGTTTGTGGCTCAAGGATTTGGTAGCTCCAGCTGTCAGAACAGGCAATAGCTATAGGATGGGGGATGGGGAACCTATGAACTCCCATTTGCTACATCTCTGGCACCCACCCAGCACCTGCCAGCAACTGGCATCCAGGGGTCACCATGCAGCAAGGTCTGGGACTGAACAGGGAGCCATGTCCCCAGGCTGCCCATCAGTGAGGGTCCTGCCCTCACCTGATTCTGCCTGCCTCATCTCCATCCTTGCTGCGAGGCTCTATGGCCTGGAACCAGGCCCTTACCTGCTCCTCCGGCTCCAGGTTGTACATAGAGGCGGCCTCCTACAGCTGCTGGGTCTCCTTCACGAAGAAATTCTGGCAATAATGAAGGACAGAATGCAGACAGAGCCGGGATGGGGGATGCCTCAGGGGCCTTGTAGGGGTGAGGAGTGGGGCAGGGGGCCGGTCCTGGGACCATGCTCATGTGGAAAACTTCCTTCCCTCCAATTCCATCCAGGCACTGCCTGTTCTCACAGTTGGGTTTACACCTCCTCCTCCAGGAAGTTGTCCTTGGCACCAGGCCCTTCCCACTGATCCGTTCCATGGGTTTCCCTGCCCTGTGTATCAAAATCTCCCATTAAATGTAAGTCCTGAAGGATAGGGCCACAGAAGTCCTGCCATAAAGGCGGGACTGTGTCTGACTTCCACACCCTCCCCATCAGCACTGAGACCACAGCTGCTCACCTCACTCCTCTTTTGGGTTTTCTCCACTTCACGTTGGGAGGCTGTCCATCAGAAAGAGTCCCCTTAGCCATCACTAGCCCCTGGCCCTTTTTCTTACCTTGCACTACTTCCAGGGCCCACCAGGGGGCAGGCACGCCTAGTAACAGGACTTGGACCCGGGTCAGGCTCTGGGCTCCAGAGAAGTCCGGACCAGGGAGCTGAAGCCAGTGACCTAACAGCCCAGTCCTCTCCGATGACAGATGGGGAGACTAAGGCTGAGGTTGGCTCAGTACTGAGCACTCAGGGCTCAGTGCGGGGCTCTCCTCTCAAACCTCAGGACCCTGGTCCCACACGCCAAACCGCAGGCTCACTTACGTTCCAATAGCCTTCCATTGCCTAGTGCAGCACTTGCAGATACTTGAGGAAGGTGGCCTGATAGGGGATAGATGACACCCTGAGCCACTAGTGCAGGGATGATGAGCCGAGTCTCTCAGATGCCCCCACAGACCCTCTCCTGGCACCCCTGCCTCAGCATCCTTGTCCTGACCAAGACTCCCACATGGAGCAGGGCAGGACCCTTAGCAGCGCCTCCCGCCATTCCCCGTCCCCCCCCCACCCAGGACACCAGACTCCCTCCAGTCACCTCGCAGGGCCAGCTTTGGGCAAATCTGAGGGTGAGTGTCTCTGCCCCTAAATCCCCCAAATCCATCCTGCATCCAGCTCTTCCAGGCCTCCCAGTCAGGTTCAATGCTGCATTTCAGGCTGTGTGCCCCCAAGGGCAGGACAAGAAGAGGAAGCCTCCCTCTCTGGTGAGGTCTCCACCAGAGGGAGGAGCCCCCTCTCCCCTGACTCCTAGGCCCTCCCCACAGGCACCTGTACCTTCTACTGCTGCCTCACTGTACTTCCTGTGGGTCCATCTTCAGGGTGGCCAATGGGGAGGATGCCTCTTGCAAGGTCAAAGACAGGCACTGAGGCCATAGCCCCCTCCCACGTGTCCCCACCTATACCCGTGTCCTCATATTTTCTTCATTCTGACAATGGGAGGTGTCCGCAGTGCACACATTATTGCGCAGAGGGAGGAGTGGTTCTGGAGGCCTCGGCAATGCTGGGAAAGGAGAGAATGAGCTGAGGGGGAGAACTGTAAGCCCGCTTCCTCTGGCATCAGCCCCTCATTGACTCTCCTATCCTAGTGAGACAGACACCCAGGGAGCCTTGGAGGGGACAGGGAGGGGGCTCACCTGGGACCCAGTGAGGAACACTCCCAGGAAGAATTTCAGCTCAACCCCGGGAAGGCCTCAAGCAGGAAGTGACCTTCCACCACTGGGACGGGGAGTCAAGGTCAGTGTGACCCTGACAGGGGCGCCTAGAGACTGTGCAGGGTGTCACACCCAGACTTCAAACCTGAGAACTGAGAATGTAGAGAGGCAGTTCCCAGGACCCCAGAGAGGAACTCTGGGTCTTCCCACGACATACCTGTGCCACCTAGATCCAGAGCTCCACCACTCGGTCCCTGTGCCGGGCTGTCATGCTCGAGTCCCTGAGACAGGTGGTGATCACAGAGTGTGCACATTAGTAAATTGCATGACAGTGTCACAGACAGTAGTCACCTGTTGTTTGTTGCTCTTGTCTCACTCGGACCTGATGGAGCCCAGGTATCAGGAGGGAACCACTTTCTGGAATACCCCTGGGGAGGACAGGGAGTGTCCCCTGGCCCTACCACACCCAGCTCAGTGTCCACAGTCCCCCGCAGTCCTAGGCAGCTCACATCTGCCCATCCCCAGTGGCGTCTCCCTCCCATTCTGTCCTGGTCACCCCTCTGGTCTGACTCCCCGTTGAGATGGACACTCCCCCATGGCAGCTACAACCAGGAACTTTGTTTGTCTCCCATGTAGACAAGTACACATCAGGTGC
The DNA here is from genome assembly GCA_033961575.1 of Aselliscus stoliczkanus. Taxonomy (NCBI): domain Eukaryota; kingdom Metazoa; phylum Chordata; class Mammalia; order Chiroptera; family Hipposideridae; genus Aselliscus; species Aselliscus stoliczkanus. Next base: position 7,072,845 of record CM066735.1, on the reverse strand, counting down.
CTAAGAAGTGCTTCGGCTGTTGAGGCCTCCCGGGTAAACGGGTGAGCGACCCAAGGACCTGGCAGCCCCCAGGGAGCTGCCCCACCTCCCCCGAGCAGGCCAGGCCCCACCCCCTACCTGTCTGTCCCTCCTCAGTGGTCTGCACAGCCCCTCTGCCCAGCAGGTCCTCTGAGTGTCCAGCTCTGCTGTCCACATATGGACACCGAAGTCTTGGGGGTTAAGGAAGTTTCCCAGGTCCCACAGGATGTAAGTAGAGGATGGGATTTGTCCACAATCATGGATTCCAGATCAGGGAATGCAGATCTGGGGCAGCTGATGACAGAGGGAAGACCCACCCCACCCACTGAGATCCCTGCTGCTCCCTGCATCCATCAGAGTCAACTGCTCAGCCACCATGTGGGGCGGAAACACCCAAAGAAATTAGGTTTTTCTTCCTGGAGCCGTGTCTTGGTTGGCCCAGAGCAGGGGTGGGTAGGCTGTGGTGTGGATGCTGGTGTGGAGCAGGATAAAGAGATGTTGCACCCCCATGTATGACGTTTCCTCTGCCTTTCCAACATCAGGAAAGACATGACAGCCTAGAAGGGAAAGCCGGGCCATGACCCCACCCCAGATCGTCTCCCCAGGCTGCAGCCCCTCACCTCTTACCTCTGCCCAAAGGGGCTTTAGAAGCTCCAGCTGGATGGGGGCGGCTGAGTAGGACCCACCAGGCCTGAGCCAGGGAAGTTGACTGGACAGTCAATAGAGTTAACTGCTCCCCAGGAAACTGGGGCAAGTAGTTCAGACATTCAAAACAGTAGCAAATGAAAGGTGCTATGCACTAGTGTGAAGTCAAACATCCAGTTATGTCTAATATTCCTACAGATATATGAGGACTGATTCTCTCCCCTCCCACATAGCTAGTGGTGGGGTGAATGGAGGTCCATTTTCCTTTGGGGGTGGGACTGTGATACACTCTGGTGGGAAAGCCCTACCAGGGCCTTGAGGAGTCCCCAGATTTGACTCTGAGTTCTGAGCCACCCAGGTCATCTTGGGGTCTTAAGGGGTACAGACCACTCTGTACCCACTCTCAACTTAGACCGCCTCTGGTCCTTGGTGTCCTGGTGCACCTGCCCCCTGTCCAGGGACATGGAGAAGCTGTACTGTCCACCAGCTCCTCCCCTGTCTCCTGGGTAGAGCTTTGCAAAGACAGGGCCCAGTATCCAGGCCAGGTGACGTCAGGGGCCAGCCTGGCAATCAGCACAGGGAAAAACCCCACCACAAATTCTGCTCCTCAGATGAGGCAGAGGGGCATCTGCATAGACCTCCAGTCAACACAATGACTCTTGGATGGCCCACGATGAACCAGTGGGTGGTTGAGCTTGGACCCCAGCACTCACCTTCTCATCCTACCTGCCATGACCTGGTGTATACACTTGACAGACCCACCAGGCTTCCAGCAGCTAACAACCTGCTCCACGCAGAAAGTGCCCTCACCGCCTCCCTTTCCCCCACCCCACCACATACAGGAGAAGGGATGGGGGAGGGGGCTGCCCACGTGCTGTCACAGTTGTGGCCCAGCCAGCCTGTGTCACCTGAGAGTGCATCTTGCTGAAGGAGTCAGGTGAGGTCGGAGCCACTGTCTGCACATGTGAAAACACTTTCACTGTTGGCTCTCCAGCAGCTGTGGTTCTCTAAAACTCACAAGAAAACTGGAAAACATCTTCCTATCTTGGCTGTCTCCAGTCAAGTGAGCTGGAGAGGAGGTGGTCTCCAGAATGTGGGTGCTGGTCACCAGAGTACCTTGTTTTGTTCTGTCACAGTGCCAGTGAGGTCACTTTGTCAAGGTCCCATGACCTGGGCCCCATCCTTCAATCAGACCCACCCAAAGGCCCTTTGGGGCTGGTGAGTGCTCACCTCCTGGCCTGTGTCACCTCGCTAACTGTACACAGATGTCCAACACTGCCCTCCACACGGATCCCTGGCAATGAAACCAGGGCCCCAGCTTTGAGGAGACAGAGCTGAACTCAGATCTGTTTTTTTCTGACCAGCTTTGTGTCTTGGAAAAGCCACTGTGCCCCTCAGGGCCTCCCTGTCTCCCAACCTACACAATGAGGATGATGCCAGAAACTACTTCCTAGGGACGCTGTCACGTGTATATGACATAAAGCCTACAACACCTGTTGGCTGGTGTCACATGTGTCTGATGCAAAAGCTCAGAGATGCAAGAATTACAAGGGGTGGGATGTGGCACAGAATACCACTAAATACCACTTACACAGGTTTGGCCACGTGATCTTGGGAAAGTCAGAGCCTCTGAGCCACATTTCAAGGCCTGCACATTTACGGGGTTGAAGCTAAGGAATTCAGGTGTTGTCATCCACTGCCATAAATGCTCCTATGGCCCCATTATACTGGATCAGGCCCTGTACCTCCTGTGGGCCTCCATGGTGTGCATCCCCCACAGCGGCTCCCACTGACCCCTGCCTCCTGGTCTGCACACCCATGTGTGTGGAAGGAACTAAGTGGTTAGGAACTGGCTTCTGAATGCACAGTACAGCCAAGCAGAAGGGATGTCACATGCAAGTTTTATTTACAAAAAGCCTGTCACTTCCCTCATGCTAGGTTCCTTGACACTCTCTCTCTCTCTCTCTCTCTCTCTCTCTCTCTCTCTCTCTCTCTCTCTCTCTCTTTCTCTGTCTCTCGTCTCTGTCTCACATTTCTCTGGAAGTAGAACAAGCTCCAATGTTTGGAGTGCCATGTAGAGGCCTCATAGGAGAGAACTGACGGTAGAAACTCAGGCTCTCAGTCCAAATAGAGTCCTGACCACACGCATGTGAGTGGGAATGAACCTGCCCCCAGTCCAGCCTCAGCTGAGACCTGAGACCCAGCCTTGAGGCAGAAGCACTCAGTGAAGCCTGCCTGGATCCCTGGCCCACAGAGAGGGAGATGTTAAATATTTGTACTTAGGTGCAAGGATTTGGAGCGATGCTGCTAGGGAGGAACAGAGACCTAAGGCAGCTACCAGGCCCCAGGGTTGGCCCTGCCCTCCTCCCCTCTAGCCTCCTCTCTCTTTCCAGGCTCCTTCCAGCCACATTGGCCATCTTGTAATCATCCCTAGTCAAACTCACTTTTCCCTCTGAGCCGGCATTAGTGGGGCCTTCCTTTGGACACTCTCTTCCCAGACATATATGCACGGGACAGCACAGTTCACCTTAGTGTGTCCTCTCAGAACCCCTGAGACACAGTCTCTACCCTCAAGGATCTCACCTGTGAGAGAGCATGAAATTATTTCATCCTTTTTGGTCCTACTAAGATGAAATGAGTCCCTGATTATGGCCTGTTTGCTCTGTCTGAAACAGATGCAGCTCGTTGCAGTCACACCAGGCACAAGACTGTGTCTTCCAGGCGGAAACTTTCCCAGCCCAGTTCCACTGTGAGAGGAATCTCCATTCCCTCTCTTTCCTGGGTCTGGGTTCCTCTCTCCCTGTACTGCCTCCAGCCTCAAATCCAAAGCCAGAAAATTAGCACCCAAGTTGAAACAGTACCAGGTCCTGGATTCAGGGGCTGCTTGTTGGGAGCCATGCAGGATAGCTTTAGCCTGAGAAATACATGTTGTTCTCCTTTGTCCCACCTGGGAGGTGTTATTCACTATTGAGGTTTGTGGAGAGAATGGCCAGTTCCAGTGAATGCCCAAAAAGAAAGATGTTTGTCCATATGCTCGAAACTGGTAGCCTGGGAGCCTGACCTTTAAGCTTCCATTGAGTAGTTAATAGATTACTAGCTTATGTAGTCATACATGCCATCCATTGTCTATCCTCCACGTACCCTGAAACCCTGAAAATGTATATAAGGACTGTGAGAAATAAACTCGGGACCTATCTCCCTTCCATCTTTTCTGCAAAAAAGAAATTTCTGCCTCTTCATTGCGCCAACTCCGTGCCCACCTTCTTGAGCCCTGGTCCTGTGAAAGCTGGACTCCCGCAAGTGGCGCCCGAACAGGGACCTGAAGGTAAGTCTTCTCTTCTGTCTCAGGCACGGATAGGATTCCACTTAGGGTGCTGCAGACCTCCTGGATAGTGAGGCCAGGTTTGGATAAGTGGCATTGAGAGATATAAGTCATTATGGGACAATCTGTGTCAAAAGACCGTCGTCTTTACGTTAGTGTCATTAAGAGTTCATTAAAAGGCCGAGGAGTAAATGTACACGGCCACCAGATTAGTAAGTTTCTTCAGTTCGTGCAACAATGCTGTCCTTGGTTTCCAGAAGAGGGAACAGTTAATTTAGAAATTTGGGATAAAGTAGGAAAAGGACTTAGGTTATATTATGACAACCACGGCCCAAAAAGGGTCCCGGTTGATGCATTTGCTCTCTGGAGCTCATTTAGAGATACACTCGTTCCAGAGAGAGCTTCTGCACCAACGGAGCCATCTGATAAACATACGCCGTTACTATCCTCCTCTCGCTCTAAAACTAATTTGGTCAGTTCAGTTCAAAAATATACTGATCCTAATGATGATTTACTTGATAAAGGAGAAAACCTCCCTCCCCCAGATGCTGCCAATTTGGAAACGGAGGCAGCCAAGTATAATGAACAAGATTTATGGGACTTTCCCAATACTAAAAAGGAGGATAAGAGGACAGGTCCCCCAAAATATTCAGCTAAAATGAAGAATACGTAAAAACCCGACCTCCTTTAAAGCATCCTCTAATGCCTATGCCTTCACGTAATTCTAAACCCACATCTCCGTTTCATAGAGCCTTTGAGGAGGCAGAGGCAAATGGGGAATTTGATTTTACTCTTTGTTGCCCAGTGGTCTTTGATATGGATCGGGAATAAGATGAATGGCCTTCCTGGGAGCCCCTGCCCTATAAAATCTTAAAGAGCTGAAATCTGCGTGCGCAGAGTATGGACCTGTAGCACCTTCTACTCTTTCTTTAATTGATACATTGGCAGGGAAATGGATGACTCCCTATGATTGGACTCAAGTTAGTAAAGCCTGCTTAACAGGTGGAGATTATCTCCTTTGGAGGACTGAATATGATGATAGGACAGAAAAATTTGTCAGTAAATGTGATTCAATTACTACAGATATGCTTATGGGAAGAGGTGAATATTCTCATGCACAAGACCTGATGTATCTATCTATCTAAAAAGGTCCTAGAAAAAGTCACTGACTGTGCTGTTAATGCCTGGAGAGCACTCCCTGCCTCGACGGGAAAGCCAACTACATTAACTACCGTAATACAAAGAGGTGAGGAGCCTTTCCAAAACTTTTTGTCTCGGCTCATTCAAGGGGTTCGTAGAGTAATTACCAATGAGGAAGCTGCAGATATTTGAATCAAACAGTTGGCATTTGAAAACACAAGTTCTACCTGTCAAAATCTACTCCAGCCTATCAGTAAACCTGACACTATTAATGATTATGTAAAACAATGTGTTGATGTCTCTCCAGCTTTTATTCAAGGAGTAGCAATAGCTGCCACCCTTAAAGGGGATGTTAAGACAGTAACTCAGTCAAAGCAAACCACTGCCAATAGTAATAACAGAAACGGTGGCTACAATTACTATAATTGTGGGGAACCCGGACACTTTAACAGACAGTGTCCTAAGCCTAGACGAGCTCCCCAATCACAAGATATACAGCCACAAAGTGTTCCTAATGTCTCACAACAAACTTCATCCTTGATGCCACAGACTATATGTCCACGATACAACAAGGGATTTCACTGGCTGATAGACTGCCATTCTAAATATCGTAAAAATGGACAATTATTGCCACCGAACAATCTTATCTCTAAAGTCCTTCTTTTTCATCCAACTGGTAGTCCCTTAGTTGGGAAACGCTCCTGGGCCCCAGCCTTGGGCCCAGGCAACAATAGGACATCGATTTGCAACCCATTTAGCAGCAACAACTTATTTAACAATTTAAATCAGTCCCTGAATTCTTCAGAGCAACCCCTGGGAGCACAGGGTTGGACCTCAGCTCCACTGCCCTTGCAATGTTAACCCCTGACTCCCCGGTCGTATTTTAAATATAGATACATCAGAACACTCATCTATGTATAAACATTGAAACTCTGACCTGTGTCAGCCTAGGGCTTTAGTAAAATGGAAGGACCTTTTAACTGGTATCTGAAAGGGACCGGACATACTGTTAACCCAGGGGAAGAGGGTATGCTTGAGTATTTCCTCAGGACACAGACACTCCAGTTTGGATTCCAGATCGTTTGATCTGCCCCGCCGCGGCCCCCCCGGCGTTCACACCACCACCGCAGCCACCGTAGCCGCCCCCTGCCCTGCCCAGGCCGCCGCAGCCCAGACAGTCCCCAGGCCACTGACGCCCCTCCCTTCTCCACTGCTCCGGAGCAGGCCTTCTGCTCGGCCACCCAGTTCTCATCCTCCATCCGTCTGTCTCGGGGAGCCCAGAAATCCCTGGCTATGTCAATAATACCCATGCCCTAGGACTGCCATCTAGTGGCCATTTGAAATGACAAACGGAGGAGAATTTCAACTATAGTGGCTCAGGAATAGGATTGCCTATTTGTATTTCTAAAAGTGTGTCAGCCACTGAATGTTTGCACAGCTCCTATGTGACTTTGCATACTAGTAACTTCCAGATAGGATGGAACGTCCATCTTAATTTGTTAGGTGATTGGTCAGGAGGACAGAAAGTAAAAGAGACTATGCCGCAGTCGCTCCTGCCATGTGATGAAGAAGTCGGACTAAACACCAAAGCTGTCCCCAGGAGAATGTGCCATAGCAACATGCCAGTGAGATACAATATTCCTGGAGTGAATCGCTACATTCTGGACTGGTCTCAAAGTAACAAAACGAGTTGGACAAGGGGACTGGCCTCTGGAATGTAGAAGTCAGACACACAATACCAGCAGAACTCTCTTTGGAAACTTGCAGGGGCAATGGGTGAGAACCTCCAAACTGTGACTGTTTGTAGACCAGATACTCCCTGTATTTCAACTATTCGCTCTGTCAATGTATCCACCTATGTTCCCTCTCCTTATGTATTCATGATTGGAAACTTGTCTATTACTTTTAATGGTTTAAGATTTAATGTATCTTGTTATAATTGTACTTTAACAGATTGTGTCTCTTGGGTACCACTTGGGACCCGCGTTATGATATTTCATCAACCATCTTTTGTTATGCTTCCTGTTAATGTTTCTGGACCTTGGTATGCTGAGAGAAGCTTGCAATTATTTAAAGAGATTGAATATGCTTTGAGTAGACCAAAAAGATTTATAGGGCTTTTAATTGCTAAAATTGCTGCTCTTGTAACTGTTATTGCAACTGCTGCCACTGCTGCAGTGGCCCTCTCTCAGACTGTTCAGAATGCCCACTATGTTAATGAATTATCTAAAAATGTTACTGTTACTTTAGGAACCCAAGAAGATATAGATAAAAAATTAGAACAAAAGGTAAATGCATTATATGACATGGTTCAATATTTAGGTGATGAAATTCAAATTTTAAAAATATGGTCTCATTTGAAATGTCATGCAGAATATCATTGGATATGCGTCACGCCTAAAACTTACAATGAAAACTTCTGTGGGTGGAATAAAGTCTGCCTACACCTCCAGGGTATCTGGCATGATGCTAATTTATCACTAGATATGCTCCGGTTACACAATGAAATACAAAATATAAAAAAAGCTAAACCTTTACAGTTTGATGCTGCCCAGGCTGCTTCTCAGTTTGTAGACCAAATTAGAAACTCCCTTCCATCCATGAAGGATGCCACTCATTTGAGCATGTCAATCCTTGCATTGGGTCTCGGTGCCCTTCTGGTTTTGTGCCTACTCCCCATCCTCATAAAATGCTTTACCAAGCGGTTTTTGGAGATGCAGACTAACATCCATGAGATGAAACTTAAAGCCAGGCCGTAATTAAAACCATGTGCCTGCTTGCTCCATTCCTCCCTGCTTCAGCGAGGGCAGGCTAGCCAGAGACGGGTAAGGACCTCTTTGGATGTAACCAACCTAAGACAGGGCTTGACTGCTAGAGGATCAAGTGTCAATGACGGGTAAGGTTATTATTTCATTAGGGGGACACCTAAGACAGGCACTGTCGCTCGCAGCCACCTGGGGTCACAGGCTTGCTTTATATATACAAAATGGGGAGATGTTGGGGGCCATGCAGGATAGCTTTAGCCTGAGAAATACATGTTGTTCTCTTTTGTCCCACCTGGGAGGTGTTATTCACTATTGAGGTTTGTGGAGAGAATGGCCAGTTCCAGTGAATGCCCAAAAAGAAAGATGTTTGTCCATATGCTTGAAACTGGTAGCCAGGGAGCCTGACCTTTAAGCTTCCATTGAGTAGTTAATAGATTACTAGCATATGTAGTCATACATGCCATCCATTGTCTATCCTCCACGTACCCTGAAACCCTGAAAATGTATATAAGGACTGTGAGAAATAAACTCGGGACCTATCTCCCTTCCATCTTTTCTGCAAAAAAGAAATTTCTGTCTCTTCATTGTGCCGACTCCGTGCCCACCTTCTTGAGCCCTGGTCCTGCAAGAGCTGGACTCCCGCAGCTGCTGAGACCCTCCCATACATTTTGTAATTCAGTGTCACTCCTGAGGTCAGCGTTTCCCCTTAGACCCCATTCCCAACTTGCCCTTAATTCCTGAGTGACGTGGGCTTTCCTCAGAGCCCACCCAGCCTGGGGAGACTTGTCTAGAATGTTTTCTGCGTTCATTTTCAGGAACAGAGGATGCTGGTACAAGTAATTTGTGTGTGTATGTCCAATGGTTTCTAGGCAGGTGTTTTACAGATGAAGAGAAAGTAGGTTGATGGTGGGATGGATCTAGAAAATGAATAAATTGATCAAATTTTTCATGGTGCTGATGTCTTTGGAGAGCAAATATCATGGTGAACAGCATAGAATATGGAGCTGACATTTTATTTTTATTTTTTTAGCTGCGCCACCCTGCCACCTTTGGCAGCTCAGTGGCAGCTCAGCTCGGGCTGGGCATTGAAATGCTGTTGCTCAGACCTCAGCTCACACTGTTGAGTGAGCTCTTAACCAACTGAGCCACTTGGCTGGCCCCAGAGCTGACATTTTATGCTCAAATTTCACCTCCAAACCTTACTAGATATTTATACTGGGCTACCTTGTCATACCTTAGTTTCTCTATCTGTCAGTTGGCCATCATAATAAGTGTTACCTACTCTGTAAGGTTATGGAGAATATAAAAGGAGTTGCTGTTTAAAAAATGCTTGGAACACATGGTATATCAGAAGCACTACAGCTTCCGAAGGGGAGCATGAAGAATAATCCTTATCTCAACTGATCCTCACTATGGTCGTATGAAATAGGGTCTATCATCTTCAATCATAGAAGGATAAAGTGAGAAGCGCAGGTGATTGATACGGAATTGACTCCCAGTTGCTTCCTGTATTCAAACCCTTATGGTCCCTCCCTTCTTCCCCCCATGCTGACTCTGGACTCATCCGTATCACTCCCTCTAGGCAACGGGACAGTAGCAAACACCACACAAGCAGATGTTTGGGAAGTGCTTGCATATTTGGGACTTGCTCTCTTATCCAGGGGTATGCTGCAAACCCCATGTATGAACAAGCCCCAGCTAGCCTCCCGGAAGATGAGCTAATCCAGAGGCCTCAGACACAGCAGTGACACTGTGACCAGAACTGCCCAACCAGCACACAGAACTCTAACAAATAAATGTATGTGGTTTTAAGCCATTAAGTTTGTGGACTGTTTGTTACACAGCAACAACATGAGAAGTTATGTGGCTTGTTCAAAATCCCACAGGGTGCTGAAGGCCAGGAGTCTGTCTCCTTACACTACACTCTGTATTCAGCTCAAGGAAGGTGTTCAAATCCTCTTGCAATCTGTGGTCCCCTGCTGGCTGCCCACCCTGAGAACAGGTCCATGCTCCTCGGGTGGCATTAAAAATATTTTGCATTTAGGCCTCTGGCATACTAAAACGGAGCAAAGTCCTGGAGGTGCCCAGGTATTCTTGGAATAAACCCCTTAGTGCTTGGATCATGGGAGGTCTGGGGTCCTTGAAGTAGCAGTTACATACCAACTGGTGTGGAAACAGGTCATTATTTCAACTTGTACAGGTAGGTACCAGAGGATCATCAGCCCTGCTGGTGACAATAGTTAACCTCCTGCTTCATTGCTTGGAAGAACCTAGGGGTGCCCATAACTTCCCAGGAGATTTCCCTTACACAGCCCACCCCATCGCCACAGCCCCACACAATTCACAGGTACTTGCTTGGACACCACACAGAAACAAAAGTATTTTCAGATAATTTATTCACAATTTTCATATAAACAGGTAATTATCCCATACTTTACATGCAGAACAATTTCGATATCCCTCCCCCACCCCCTCACCCCACAAAGGCAAATTCTGTACATGGCGCTACTTGGCTCTTGTAGGAAAACATTGAAAAAAATAACAATTGAGCTTTTGGTGGGTTTTGTGTTTCTGAGTTGTTTTCCGCATAAGGCGAGGCACATTTGATCCTGCAAGGCTGACGGTGGACAGGAGGTGTCTACTGCTGACATGCAGGGCTGATACCCCCGTAGGCACACAAAGTAGATAAACTAAAGAAGCCATTTCTCAATGTGTGCGTGGACACACACTTGTTTTGGGGGCTACTCCTTCCTTCTCAAATGTGGCCAAGAGCCTCAGATTCACAACCTCGGTTTTAACAAGGACATTTAGGGCCCACACTCAAATAAAAATCTGGCCCGAGGTTAGTTCTGGACGTTGACTGGTATCGGAAAGTGACCGTGACTTAAAAAAGTCATTGTTTCCTTCTGTTTTTTTCCCTCTACTTCTGGGAGACCCTAAGGAAACATTTGCCTTCAGTTCCAGCCCCTGAAAGCCCATTGCATTCTCCTGTATGTTTGAAAAGAACACATGCCGATCTGCTCTTTCTATTTCCAACCTCACCTCTGGTGCAAATCAATATTCTGAAGAACATTCTGGAAGCTTTTCTAAAGGGACACCATTCTATGTGCACCATTTATATACAACCATCATTTCTCCCGTTCCCCACCCCCAACAAAACAATAATTTCTGAATAGCCTGAAGTGTCAAGGACTCATCAAGCAGCATCAAAAATTTTTAACCCCAAACTTCCACCAAAGTAGAAAAAGTTTTGTTGAGACCACAGCACATCCAGTCATTTCCCTGGATGGCTAGCACAGGCCACGCTCTGGTGGCATTCCTGCCCACTGACCAAAGTTATGACAGCTGCAGATACACACCTCCCAACCCAACAAACACCTTTCATGGTAGCCTGTCTGCTCTTGTGGGCGATAGTACGAGATCTGTCCATCAGGTGGCAGCAGTTTCCAGCGGTCATGGGCTGCATGTGCAGACCCTTGCATCAATTCCCACATTTGCTCTCGGTTGTGCTCAACACCTATCAAATGAACCAGCAGTTCTCCTTTTCTACCAACTCAAAATGACAGCAAACACCCAGGATGCTCCCAGAATATGAGCATTTCCAGACGTGTTTTGACATCACTGGCCCAGGGGAAAGTAATGTGTTTGGTATTCTCCTCCTGGAAGAAGAAATTACTATGTAGATGTCACCACATGACTGAAAAGGGTTTCATAATAGTGAGACATTTAAAAACAAACCACAAAAAGTGTCACCTAAGCTGGCTCTGTTGCTTTTTCCTGCTAGCCATCACTACAACCTCCCAGGAGAGCCATGACTTTCTAGGACCAAAGTCCTGTTGTTACTGAGTCACCATTATCTGGTACAAAAGGAGGTGTGTGACCCAATGACTTCTCACTCTTCTCACTTCAACAGCAGAGAGCTAAATCAAGTTCATGAAATCCCGTTCACACGGGGGAGCCAGCATTCTACCCTACCTCTCCAGGGCAAGCAGAGAGAGCTAAGTCTCCAGGGCAAGCAGAGAGAGCTAAGTCTCCAGGGCAGTACCTAAAAGTATGACAAGGGCGGTGAGGTTTGGCGGGAGTGACAATGGCCCTGCTGGCCCTGTCCAGAATTACACACAGGTTCTCAAATCCCCACAGATCTAACAGTATTGGCTTGAGGTCAACCAAACTACAAAATAAGGGTCCAAGGTTTTATTGCTAAAACAATGTGTTCAACACAGTGGTGGGTTTTGGGTTAGGACTTCTCAACATGTCCCCTTCCCATTTTGAGAATAAAAGGAGACAATGCAGTGGGTATTTGTGAGAGGTGCCCATGAGTGTGATTTGATCCACCCCGCCCCCCAAACAGCATTTCAGCCTGAAAGGAGTGGGAATAAGCCATGGGGTGGCCAGGGTACCTTGATGCTCACTTGGAGGGGATGCAAGGGAGTAGGGGAGATTGAGGTGGGGGTGGTGCCGGTTCTGCCCTGAAGCCTGCTATGCCCGGCAGGAAATGGAGCAACTGCTTCTCACCAAAGGAGAGCAGCTCACACCTGGGCTCCCCACACATCAAACACACCACCAGGGACTGAAACCAGGTTCATGTTTGGGAAGGAAGGTTGCAATGGAAGGAGAATTAAAAAAACAAAACAAAAAAAAGGAAGATTAAAATCAAATCAGAGAAGAATATTATCTGCCAGAAAAAGGGTCTATGCTCACAGAAGGCCACACATTATCCCAAATCCCTCCCTCATAATTCTTTCTGGTCCCTGGCACTCAGAATCAGCTGATACAGATTTTCCCTGATTCGGATCGGATCCAGGCAGAATCTGAAGTCTCGGAGATGTCCATTGAACCACATCCTAACAATACACTGAGGTAGACTGTGCTGGAAAAAAAAAAAAAATTGTTGCCCCACATTCACCGGTTTATTTTTCTTTGATAAAAACTTACATGCACTCCACTTTTTTCGAAAGTGATTTTTACAGTGATTTTTATATATTAAAATAAATACTTTTCCCCCTAATATAAGAAAATCTTTCTGAATTAGAAAAATGTGAAAATTGCTGCTAGTGCAGTCTACGACCACTACAAATTCACTATGAAAAGAACTAAATTCCTAGATCTACATGTCCTATTAATTTACGTACAGACCCTCTTCTATGTACAAAATAAATTTGGTAAAAATAATTTCGGAACTCTTGCTCCTTGTACCCAATCACGTAGGCTCCCAAGAAATATTTTACATGCTGTAATTTCTCAAATCATATAAATAAGAGAGCAAAAGGCAATTGGGATTTGTGTCTACCAGTGTTCTCAATCAGGAATTGAGAAGGTTCGGAGGTTGCCACTGCATTTCTCTACCCGTTCTTAAGCCCACAACTCTTAAGAGAAGAGGAGGAGGAAACCATCAAAACCCTTGAGAAAATATACTCAGGGATAATCAGGGTGATGGTTCTGATGAACCAAAGTAAGGGGTTCACTGTGTTCCTTATTTGAGCAGCCGGGGTTCTTTTCCTCCAAGGGAAAAACTGTGGATTCAGACGGTTCGGAAGTTGTGGGGAGCTTGGAGATCCTCAGCAGTGTTTCCTCCAGACTCTACTCTTTAAAGTTTGCAGTGTCATAAGCACCTGAGAGTTCGGCTCAGGCCCCACACCTGGCCCCGCTGAGGTCACGGCACAGAGCAGCATCTGGGAGGTCAGTTCTGAGGACAGTCGGATGCTCTGAGGACAGAGGTGACCAACAGGTGCATCGCACTTCATATTGTTTAGTGTTCTCTGAGTCCATCCGTGCTGTCACACTTTGGGATCTGATTTTGTTGTGTCTGCACAATAACTAAGATGCACACACCCAGGTGAGGAAGAGCGAGAGGTACACACAGCGAACCAGGCGATCCCAGAGCCACAAGTGTGTTCAAAGGCGGGGCTCAGCTCCAGGTGACTGCCAGCTTACCTAAGCAGAAACCTGACCATCCAAACCCAACTGTCCATACCCTCAGGGTGGCCTCGTGATGTCCAAAAGGGTTAGCAGCGAATGTGGCTTTATTCCCAGAAAAATGGATGCCTTGAAGACCAAGCAAAGAGGCCACCGATGCCTGACTCCCGTCCCCACACAGGCAGATCGACCCACCAGCCCTCCCCCGATCCTGGGAAATAGTCAATAACTTATTAGGCAGATTGGAGATTTTTTAAAAATTAAATATGTTACAAATATCTTCTCAAAACTCTTTATAATCTCGGTTTTTTTTTTCTTTTTTATGTCCTGACTTTGTTTGGTCTTGAAAAGATCCATTATCACTCCAAACCACTCCCTTGGCTCCCGGGAAAACATTTTTCACCAAAGTTAAGGGAGAGAAGGCTCCTGAGACTAGACTTGGGGCATAAGAAGAGTCAGTGGAGGGCACAGTCTCCCAGTGAAGAGGAGGGAAGGCGCTGGGGACCAGGGTGCTCACACACTCGAGAGACGCGGAACCTCCATGAGCCGGTCCCCAAGTGTCAACTCAGTGTGAGTGTTCCGCACGCACACACACACATACACACACGCACACCAGCCATGTCTACTGTGGACATATGTACACGTACACTGGGACTGCAGATCCTTATCAAAAGTACAAAAGCAGCAGCTATTGGTCAATTTGAGGAACTGATTTTGTGACGGAAAAAAAAAATTCTTCAGCCTGGATGAGGAAACCTTCCTAAAGCCCACTTCCTAAAGCCTGGAATTCTACTGGAACAGGGTTTGTTTCTTCTTTCTTTCAAACTTTTGTTCTATAAACAAGTTTTACGTTTTATACTGTAGCTCAGACACCAGTCAAAAAAAAAAATTGTAAAAACAGGTGCTTTCTTTCAATCGACTACAAAAAGAAGTCACACCCTGGCTTGACCCCGCAGTTGCCCAAAAGGACAGCAGCTACGGAAATCCCTTCCTTCTATGTTCACAGTTACATCCTCTGAGGACTAGTCTAACTGGCAATCAATCAGATGTGTTTTAAGTCATACTACAAACAGAAATGAAGAGTAATGATCTCTGAGCTCCGCTGGACACTGGCAGAGTTGTGGGAAAATCCTGAGTTTTCTGGAGGCCTTCAAACCAGAGGAGAGTGAAGTCGGGGAACCCTACCCCAAACAGGTGCTGTTAGGAAGGACTGGACCGTGGCAGAGTCAGGATCCGTCCATTTTTCTTGCCCCCATTCATGTGTGTATAGGAGATGTGTTCCTCGTAATTCCGCTTCAGCCCCAGCGAGGACCCTCCATCCTCCTCCCTCTGAGAGTGTGAGGACCGGTCCAGGGGGACGCTCTCCATGTCCTCGAACTCCATCTCCAACTCCTCGCTCTCGGGTGCCTTGTTCTCCTCGCTGTGAAAGAAGGAAACTTCCGGAAAGCTGGGGTGCAGGTCGTCCTTGAGCAGGTCGACAATCTCCAGGAAAGTCGGCCGCATCTTGGGGTTGAACTGCCAGCACATGCGCATGAGTTCAGTGCTGTGGGACAGGGGGACATGTGGGGGATGAGTCCGGGCGTCCAGCCGAGCAGCCCCCACTCCCCGCCACCAACCCAGGGCCCCACACCCACAGATGACAAGTGTTCATTTCAGACAATGGCTACATGTGCAGGTAACAGTCAAGCAAAGTAGCCATCTGTAGGTACTGAAAGGTGGTTTTGAAAAGAGAGCCAAAGGGGCTGCCTCCTCCCAGAACCTGATCAAGAAGGGCCCTCCTGCTGCTGTCACATGTTGAAGACCTCAGCTCCTCATTTTATCAATCCCTGAACCTGATGGCTGCAGCTGTGAACCTACAGGGACAGCTCTGAGTGGCCGTCCTGCCCTCACTCTCTTGAGGATGGTGTGAGGCTGACACGACCTTACTCAGCCAACAGCACGCAGCACAGGCACTGAGGGCTCGGGGTTTCCATTTTACCTCTTTCTTTCCCCACTCTGACTCCATCTAGGGCAGGGGTTGGCAAACTTCAGCCCCTGGACCAAACCAGGCCCCCTGAGTGTTTTTATAAATAAAGTTTTATTGGCACACAGCTACACCATTCATTTATGCATTGCGATTGCCTATGGCTGCCTTCCAGCTATAGCAGGAGAGTTGAGGAGCTGTGACAGACAGCGACATGGCCCACAAAGCTGAAAATACTTACCATAGGGCCCTTTACAGAAGTTTGCACACCCCTGCCCTAGGACCTACTGCAGTTCCTGGTCCAGAGGCACCGCTGGCTGCTAACTGGCATGGCAAGGAAAGGCCCTCCATGAGGCAATGTTGAGAAATACTTTGCTCAGAGATTCTAAACAACTTTGCATCATACTTCTTTTTCATACGAGGTCTCTTCAAACTAGGTTTTTTAAGTTGATGTCTTATCCTTTTGGGGATGAAGCATAAAAATGGCCTCTCCCCATGGATTTTTCAAGAGGTCAAACTTTTTTCTTAAGAAATACTGATAAAGGACTCTAGATGTAATAAATTTTCATTGTAAAAAAATTAGAAAACATCCAAAAATATAGAGAAAATGCAGCTCACACATAACTCTCTTGTCTTATCTATCTGGAGATATTCAGTAATGTAATATACACCCATTTTTTTTTCCACTTAATATTTTAACATGGATTTATCCACCAAGTTATAAAATATTTTAAGCATCATTTGAAATTTCAATTGCTACATCATATTAATGTATCAATTTACTTGGTAATTCTCATATTGTTGGATGTTTAGATCATCTCAATTTTTTTGAGGCTTTAAATAACATTGCTCTGAGTAGCTCTTAACAATAGGGTGATAGGAATGGTTATCTAGTCATACTACTGAATATTAAAACTCACCCTTCCTTCCTTCCTTCCTTCCTTCCTTCCTTCCTTCCTTCCTTCCTTCCTTCCTTCTTCCTTCCTTCCTTTCTATCTCTCTCTCTCTCTCTCTCCTTCTCTCTCTCTCTCTCTCCCTCCCTTTCTCTCTCCATTCTTCCCCCCTTCCTTCCTTTATTTGCTAGTTTAGGAAGATGGTACTTCCCTTTATTTTACTTTATACTTATTGGATTATTAGTAGGGCTGGACGATTTTGCAAGTGTTTAATGGTATGCGTGGGTGTGTTGTCCATTGGTCCCATAACAAATATTTAAAACAAAAATTTGGGGTGATATGTAATACATAGCCCTAAAGTTTTCTTATTGTTTGTGCTTAGTGACTTATTTTTTCCTAGTATTAATGAGACATAACTGAAAATAACATTATAGGGCCGGCCGAGTGGCACAGTGGTTAAGCGCTGGCTTGGGAAGCCAGAGGCCCCGGTTTGGTCCCACATATGAGGGCCAGTAACACTGCCCTCAAAAAAAATAAAATTAAACAAATAACATTGTAGTAGTATCTTGACAAAATTTTAAGTGTATAAAGAATAGACAGTTAAACATAAGTTTTCTACCCCAACTCCTAAGTTCCCTTCTCCCAAAGATATCACTGCTATGGAGTTTCTTGTATAACCTTCCAAACACATGATATGCAGGCAAACATACAAGTAAACATATAATATGCAAGTACAGCATGCATGAAGACATGATATGCACACACAGTGTGCATGCAAAGATACAAAGATACAATGTGCAAACAATAAGCACATATGTGGACATGATATGCAAAAACAAGTGTGCATGCAAAGATACAACAGGCAAACACAAGCATGCACACAAAAGGCAACACTTGTTTAACCATCACCCCTTTCTACACTTACAGTCTATCTGGACAGTTGTCAGGTTGATCCAAATATCCTCCATCCATGACAAATTTCAACACTTGCTCATTAGACAGGCCTTGGTAAGGCTGTTCTGCCAAGCTGGTGATTTCCCAAAGGACCACGCCAAAGGACCTGCCAACAACAGTTGAGAGGAGTAACAAAGAAGCCATTAAAACACACACACACACACACACACACACACACACACACACACACACACACAAATTTTCTAGGTTTACTAGAACCTGACTGGCCATGAATTAAGCAACTCATGGTGTGTTCAGAAATGCCTATGAGATTAGACTCAACTGGAACGTAATGGCAGCCATCCAGGAGTCCTCCCATGACATCCCCTTCATTTTCTTAAAGGAGAGGCCATGAGAAGGCAGGTTTCAACTGACCCCTCGTACTCATCGTAGTGGAGCAACCTGGAATTCAAGCCCCGCGTTCTGTCGCCAACCCACACACGACTTACCACATGTCAGAAGAAGTGGTGAAGACCCCGTCCTTCAGCGATTCCGGTGCCATCCACCGCACAGGCAGCAGACCCTTGCCCCCTTTCCGGTAGTAATCCGTTTCATAGATGTCTCTGGTCATTCCAAAGTCTGACAAGAAACAGTTCACACGCTCTTACCGTTCAGCCTGTGGCCCAGGTGTCCGCCATCTTCACCTCCCCATTCTTCACAGAGCCCTCAAATGGGCTCACCTGCCCCTGGTGTGTGCACCCTAGGTGGATATTAAATCCAGGGACAATGGATTCCGAGGGTGCTCATGGGAATGTGGAGGCAGAGGATGGACCACCATTTAAAGGGAAGGAAAAGGAACTACCAAGTGGCAAGGAAGTGATGTTCTGGCCCAGAGCTTGGAAACCCCTTTCTCAGAAATGTTTCCTTACCACGCACGACTCACAGGCAACCCAAACCGAACTTCTGACTCTCTGTAGACAACCTACTGTTCCCCATTGGATGTGGCCCCACCTAACATCCAGCTGCTCTGCCAGAAACCCAGGGTTGGGTCCTCCTTTGACCACCCCCTTTCCTCAAACCTCACATCCAAGACAGTGACAAATCCTGCCCCGCCTCCCTTCACATTCTTCTCTAATGATCTATTCCTCTCCACCATCCTGGCCCCACTCAGGCCCACTATCCTCTCTTACCTGCAGGACCCTCCCGCCATCCAGACTCTGACAGCCCACTGCCCAGGAGAAGCTACATAAATAGGATGATGCGACTTTGTCACTACCTGCTTCCCTTGCTGATGTAGGATAATGTCTTTGGGCTTATAAATAGGATAACATCACTTCTTGCTTCCCACTGACTGCTAATGTAAGGTAATGTCTTTTGGATCATAAATAAAAGTACATCACTTCCTGCTTCGCACTGGCTGCATAGGGTAACATCTAGATGACTTACTGTGACTTGTAACCCTTCTGGGTCTGGCTCCTGCCTGTCACCTTAACCTCACTTCTCAGGTTGCTCAGCCCCCTCTGCATTCATTTTATTCACACCACATCCGCCATCCTTCCAGCCTCAAGGCCTTTGCATGTGCTGAAACTGCCCCTGGGGTGATGTCACTCAGGTCACTCCCAGTCCTATTAGTCTTTGGGGAAACAGTGCCTCCCTGCAGGCAGAGGCCCTTGCTCTCGATCATGGAACTCTATTTCCTTCAATGCTCTTTTCCCAGTCCTCGTGATCTTGTTTATGTGTGAACTATTTTATTGTTCATCTAAAACAGCTCTGTCCAGAACTTTCTGTGAAGATGAACATGGTCTATACCTGCACCATCCAATATGGCAGCCTCCGGGCTCAAGATGGCTACTGGACACCTGAACTGTGGACTGCGCAACCAACAGACTGACCTTTTAATCTTACTTCATATAAATTAATTTAAATGTAGATGGCCACAAGTGGCCAGTGGCTACTGTGTTGGATGGTGCATATAAAGACTGCACGAGGGCAGAAAAACCATGGCGATGCATTCATTACTGTGCACACAGCACCGCCATCAAGTGACTCGCAATACAGGGTACACGAATAATATTTAAAGAGGTGCATGAGTGAGTTCATGAACAAATACAATGAAATTATAGTGTGAGGATCAGGCCACAACCAAAAGTACTGGAAAAGACGGAACAATCGGAACAACTCATGATAGACAACTTCTTCTAAAATTAAATGTGTGGCCAGTGCCATACATTCCAAAGCAGGAAGCCAGACAAACCTCCGATTTTGACGGTAAAATCGTGGGCGACCATGCAGTTTCGAGCTGCGAGGTCCCGGTGCACAAACTTCTTGGCATTCAGGTATGCCATCCCATCGGCAATCTCTGCTGCCATCTGAATCATCTCTTGCAGGGTCGGGGGAGGGCGGCCGGGGTTATTCTAAAGTCAAAATAGGGGGTCATGTTCAGCGAGACTGGGCCATGCGGCCAAAAGACGGTGCCCTGTGAGGTACCCAGGGGCAGCTCACCTCAGCTTCAGGCCGCAGGGAACGGAGGTAGCTCTTTAGGTCTCCGTGAGCCATCAACTCCATCACCACCAGTGTTGGCTGCCCTTTGGATACCACCCCCAGGAGGCGGACCTGCAGAGCAAGCATGGGGGATGATTCTTGAATGAGGGTATGCAGGACCCTCACAGGGTCTGCCAACTCCCTGAGGTTACCCTGTCTGGTCGCAGACAACAGCCTGCTCCTGGATGGTGTGTGGGAAACCCTGGTCTGTCCAGCTCATGTGCCAAAGTCAATGCCCTGGTGATGGTGGGAGGGGCAGGGGGACGAGCAAAGCAGGATAATTCAGGCCTCAGTCTGGTGGGTGGATGAGCAGACAGATCCAAGGCAAATCTATGGGTACTTCCTGATGTCTCTGAGCCTCTGAGCATACACGGCACGTTCCCACCTCCAGGCATTTGCATTTGCTCTTCTCTCTGCCTCACCCTCATGTGTCCACACAGCTCAGTCCCCACACCCTTTATATCTTTGCTCAAATACACCTTCCCCACTCCTGAATTCCCAATCTCCCAACCCTTTCCCATTCTGCCATAGCATGCTCTGTTAATAATGAGCCTCCTGGCCTTAGAGCGGCTCCATCCGCTGTGCTGGGACCTCCATGAGGGCAGGAAGGTGCTGCGTCACAGAGACAAGGGCAGAGCTTAGCACTGAACAGGTGCTCCGTTAGTATGTGTGTGTGTGTGTGGGGGGAGGATGGGGGGAGCATGGATGAAGGACACAGGCTGAAGGAAAACTAGGGGACACAGTGGGGGCAGAAAGCCAGGAAGTCTGTGTTGACTTGAGGGAGGATGGGGAAGATATATATCACTGTGTTTAAAGGTTATAAAGTAGCCGGGAAGAGGATGGGACCGAAGACTCCAGAAAACACGGGGACAACAAGGATGGGATTGGAGAAGGGAGAGGGGGAGACCCTCCTCCCACCTTTAGTGTGCTTAGTAGGGTGGGTGCTGGGCAGGGGTCCACACCACTGTCCTCAGACTCTGTGCAGTAGGAGGAGGAAGAACGGTGGAGTGGGACAAGGGAACCCATGTGAAAGTGATAACGGAAGAAAATAAAATGGAACAAGCATTGCTAAGAGACCCACTGAAAATATAGTCAGGAGGCTATTCCGGAAGTGGGGCCTCTGTACATCTTGTGCCTCAGTTCTCAGGGGTGCTTTTCAGTTGCTAACCTGTTGCTGAACTCAGCTCAAGGCAGAGGCCTAAACATCCTGGATCAACCACTGCTGAGTAGACACCTTTGGACTTAACCTCCTCCTTGTAGTTTCACCCTCCCTCATTTGCATATTGGTACTAACCAAGCCCTGTTAACCTAGGGAGCAAAGCTTCATTTGCATGAAAGAATCACGCTTTGAGGGGGTTGCCTTTACAGACCTGCATTTCTTTGTTCTCTGGGGAGCACAGTGTAGCTGCTACCCAAATCTGAGTCTCCTGGGCTGCAACTTTTTGCTCACATAAATGCCTTCTGCTCTTCATTACAGCCTGAACCTCGGGCTTTGGTTAGCAACAGCCGCCTGACTGCTCCTGGGGCAAGCGCGGGACTCACCACATGATGGCAGGTGAAGCCCTTCATGACCGAGGCCTCGTTGAGAAACTCAATCCGCTCACGCAGACTGGCCGACTCGTTGACCGTCTTCACCGCCACGCGGGTCTCCGCCTCACCCTTGATGATGTCCTTGGCGTTGCCCTCATACACCATGCCGAAGGAGCCCTGGCCCAACTCTCTCAGGAGGGCTATCTTCTCCCGAGGCACCTCCCACTCGTCCGGCACATACACAGAACATGGGAACACTACTCCTCACTTATCCACACAGCACCCTCAGGGGATCCCCAGCAGCCTCCCACCCAAGCCCCCCGCAAATGTTCACTAAGTGACTTCTGGGATCGAAGACCTGTGCCAGGCACATAGCCAAGAATAGGACAGGCATGGGTCCCTGCTTTCAGGGAGGGGATGGCAGAGGCTCGGGAAGGAGCCATGCAGGGCCTTAGCCAGTAAGTGCCGGGCTGAACCTGCACCGCATCCTTCCTGTCTGACTCAAAGCCCTGCTGCCTCATGATGCTGCTTCCCATCGAAGGCCATTGTTTCTGCAAAGTGCCAAGGGAATGGGGAACCAGCCAGGCTGTGAACCACTGGACATGTGAGTGAGCCTATCCAGGACCACCTAGTATCAGCTGATCCACAGGCAGATGCACCCATGTGGGTGAGACCAAAACTGCCCAGATGAGCACAGCCCAGGGAGTAGACCCACCAAACTGTGAACTAATTAATGGTGGTGATTTCAAGCCACTTAGTTTAGGGTGGTTTGTCATGCAGCAAATGACTCTCAAATGTACAAAGGCCTCGTAAAAAAAGTTGAAATGGATCCTGCGTCACAGAGGAGAGACGCAAATTCATATGTTGTAGTCCTAACCGTGGTACCTCAGAATGTGACTGTATTTGGAGATAGGGCCATTAAAGATATAATCAAGTAAAAATGAGGTCATTTGGGTGGGCTCTAATCCAATATGACTGGTGTCCTTATAAAAAGAGAAGATTAGGACACAGCCATGCACAGAGGAAAGACCACGTGAGGACACAGGGAAAGGATGGCATCTACAGGCCAAGGAGAGAGGTCTCAGGAGAAACTGACCCTGCCAACACCCTGACCTTGAACTTTTAGCGTCTAGAACTCTGAGAAAGTAAAACTCTGTTTTCTAAGCCACGCAGTGTTGGTACGTGGTTACAGCAGCCCCAGCCAACTCATACAGTCACCAGTGGCTCATCCAAGGACACTGGCCACAGAGCACTGCACACAAATGAACTCACAGATGCTCAGTGGGGGCACCCTGCCCCCCGGGCCCTGTGCCTGGATCTTCCCTGTGTGTATCCCTTGGCTTAGGCCTTCCCAACCTTGAAGACCCTTGGGCCCCCATTTCCAGCTCTGAATGAGCACCCTTGTGCCCTCAGCCTTGGCTGCATTCCCAGAAGAAAGCAGAATGGTGGGGAGGAGAGGCAGCCCTGAGCAGCATCCTGGCCTCGCTCTGACTGGGACCCAACAGCAGCCCTGAGGGTCAGCTTCCCCATCTCTCATGTACGGTAACAACACCATGTCCAAATAGGGAAAGAAGGCTCCTTGGTCAACGTTCATTCCCTCTGCACATTCCCACCTGCAATAGCCACCTTTTCTAGTTTCTCCATTTGGAGGATCTGACATCTGGAACCCCGCTTACCCAGGAAAGACTGACCCCTCCCCCTAGTTCCCAGAGATGGCAAGGACTCACCTACAAGTGCACCTTTCATGTGCAAACCACCCAATCCAGAGCCCACACCCCAACCACTTCCGTTATCAGGCTTTCACACTCAGGGCCACTGTCCCCCTGCTCTGATCACTCCAGGGCCAGGTACCAAACAACTAGAGCCAGCCCCTATGCCCCAGAGCCCACAGAAATTATTCAAACCAGCCTATCCTAAGTCTCACCCTGCCCTGCCCTATCTGCCAATGGAAACCACAATAGAGGCTCTCACCCGCATTTTCCCCCTCTCTCTGCCTCCTGACCAACCCTGGTTCTTTCCCCAGGCTCTATGTGGCATGTGCCTCCTGCTTCTGGGGAATGTGAGGTTACACATCCTTTTTCATGACAGCCATTTCCGTGTCTGTGTGTCTAATCAGACCAGATTAAAATAAATCCTGAGTACCCTTAACACACCACCCCTGTATCCCAAGCCAGCATCCTGCCAGGCAATGATGCTCGTGCCTCGAAAGTTGCCGTTTGAT
Source organism: Aselliscus stoliczkanus (assembly GCA_033961575.1). Classification (NCBI taxonomy): domain Eukaryota; kingdom Metazoa; phylum Chordata; class Mammalia; order Chiroptera; family Hipposideridae; genus Aselliscus; species Aselliscus stoliczkanus. The sequence goes on along the minus strand of CM066735.1, from coordinate 7,048,997 downwards.
TTTTACTGCGTGAAGCACTTTAGAAACTTGAAATGCAACAGATGCCTTCCCCTAGAAAGGAACAGCCAGGCTTTCCTACAGGGGTCACTTACTGCCCTTTGGTACAATCAAAGGAAATGCAGGCGTCAAACCTACACTCCCACCACCAGCATCAGCACCACATCCAGGGTCAGCTGCCACCAACAGCAGATGTGTCCCTGGCACCCACATAGTCTCCACCCATCCCGTCTTGTCTCTCCTTCTTGTCTCCCTCGCCCTACCCACACTCTCCCATTTTGGCTTCCAATCCCTACCTCCAGCTTGGACAGCAAGTTCAGACACAGCTTTCTGGCTCTGACCCTCGACACTCTCTCTGGCATAGGCCCCAGTCTCCATACTCTCAGAGCCAGGCACCAAGCTCTTGGCCTCCCAGCCCAGGCCACAGGTCCCACACCAGCTAGATCGACCCATCCAAACAGGGTTGAGACACTGGGTGTCTAACTGTTCCCCGTTGTGGGGTTTCCACAGCAAGGGCCAGGTCCTCAGCGCTAATGAACAAGAAGGCTCATGTCAGCCTCTTGGGGTATCAACCTTGACTTTTAATGGACGGTGATGGCACAGGATTCTGGTCACCCACAGGGAAAAGGGCGGTACTTACCATCGCTGGCACTGAGGTACTCGGGGTTTGAAGAAGCATACAGCGGTCCCAGCGGCCCATCTGGCTGCCTGGAAGAGAAAAAGGGAGGCATTCCAGCTTGTGAGTTTCCCAGGACTTCATGGGTCACCATAGGCGGCCACAGGCCTCCCCGCTGCAAATGAGAACCCCTATCAGCAGAAGCCACGCACTGGTGCTGCTCTGCAGCCATCTACTCCCAGCTCATGAGAAACAACTTTTCAGGAAACTTAGGAGCCAGTTGTTAAATACAACCATCATTCAAATATAATTTATATAGAATTACAATTAAATAAATTATATTAAAAGCAAAGGTAATGAAATTCAAAACTTGCCACTGCCTAATTATCGTACTACAACTTACTATGATCAACACTCTTGAGGTTATATACGTCACCACATTTATTTATATTATTGTATCCACATGGTGGAAATACTATACGATGGTGAGTCGCTGTGCTCAGTGACCACGTCAGTAGCTTGACATCGGCCACAATGGGAATATTTATCCCACAGAAATAGGAAAACACTACAACACTTCTTGTTCTGTTGTTTGTCCAGGCTTGCGTGAGTTATGGAAAAAATGTTAATAATGCAGATTAAACTTAACTGTGTTTCATCTCTAGAGCCATGAAAAGGCTCAAAACACTGAAAAAAATGTGAAGTATTTAAGAATTATTATCTGATTCAACAAAGCCACTCCTATACCTGATGAGCATGTATATCTTACTTCATTTTTGTCCAACTCTTTAATGTAAACAAAATATTAATCAACATTCATGAACCCTTGTTCATCAACTGCAACCATAGGTTGTTATAGATACTTAGGTTCAGAGAAAACAATGGAGGAAAGCATTCAGTGACAATCACTGGCTTCAGGGCATTTATGATAAAGAGTATTGTATGTTGTATTACAATCATTATGTGTAAATTGCATGCTACGCATCCTTTGTAGAAGTAAAGTTTATAATCAACTTAGAGATAGCTGTATCTATATCTATATCTAAGCATACTTCTTCCTGGAGAGCTGGTTGTTAACCATTGCCAGCATACCACTGTACTCACCTCTTTCTCAGGAATAGATAAATACTTCCAATCACAACACTGAAGAGGAAGACAAAGATGAGGGGACCAATGATAATTTTTGCAATATTCGATGGAACGTCCACTGAAATAGAATAAGAAAATACATGTCTCGTATCAAAATGTGTTCACACCACAGATCACACATATGAATATAACACATTTGTCCCCCATCTCTTGTCCCTGAGCTTGTCTCTGCTGGTCTCCCATACCTTTATCTCCCAGCATTCCTGAAACACCCTTTGGCTCCGTGGGGCTGGGGGTGGCTCAGAGGTCTGTATTCTGGAAGCACACCCCTGACCCCAGACCACCGCCCACTGCCAGCCTTCTTCCTTCCCCACCTGGGGCCAGCTTCACAGCCAGGTAACCCAGGCCGTCACACAGGGGCCCACACTCAGAAGGGCCCTGCTCTGGGTTTAATGTTCCACTCTCACCATCTTGAAAGTCTGAATTTTTAAACAAGGGCCCTGCATTTTCATTTTATCCTGAGCCTTGCAAATTAAATAGCCTGTCTTATTTCCAAACAGCACCTCTGGCAGACGAAAAATTCACCAGGAAATACCCCGTGTGTCCTAGAGGGTCCTGCCCCTCCATACGGCACAGCCGGCCCATGAAACTTCCTGGGTGTCCTAATTCCCTGGAAGAGTACCAGGCAAAATAAAGGAAAATGCATTTCCCCCAAAAGAACCCCTTTTAAACTGGCGGAAGAAACGCAGCCTTTATTTTTTTAATTCACATGCAAGGCAAAGTTGTCTATAATTATCAACACACCCATGTATTCAGATGCTTGCAAGTCGAGGAAGAAAATGGGTTGTGAGAGGTCAGAGAACAAATCTGGGCCTCTGGGTCTTCTTTTTTTAAGATTTTATTGGAGAATTGGGGCAGGGGAACAGTGTTCGGGAATCAGGAAATGGGAACAGACAAGTTGCTGTTCTTTTGTTCTTCAGTCTAGTTGCAGAGGACATTGCTTCACTGGCCCATGTTGGTATTGTCATTGCGCTCGGTCGCCGGCCTCTGGAGAGCCTCACAGCGGCTCTTGGCAGCTCACACTGGCTGCTGGCCGCTCACGCTGGCTGCTGGCCACTCACTGCAGCCTTTGGCAGCCCACTGCAGCAGGGGCTGCAGCCTACACCATCGCCGGGGCTTGCACAGCCCAGCTCCAGGTGGAGCTGTTGTTAGCTGTAGAGGGCAGTGTCACTGGCCTTCATATATGGGATCCGAACCCGGGCTGCTGGCCTCCCAAAACCAGCTCTTAATCAGTGCGGCACTCGCCGGCCCTCTGGGTGTTTTAATAATAGCAGTATACCGAACACTTACTAAACGCCAGTCACTGTTTGAAGTGCTTTGTGTGAGTGATCTTACTTAATTGTCCCATGGGCCAAGGTGGGAGGTACTACGTCGCCATCTGAGTGAGCTCTGACCACTGCCCCATGCTGCCTTCAGTGGTCAGCTCTATCCTGAGACAGTTCATCCTCCTGTACCGCCCTAAGAGCAAACTGTCAGTGCTGTCTCCGGTGGGGGACAGCCCGAGCGTGAGAACCTCCTTAAACGCTGCACCCTGGTGCCTTGCTTCCCTCTCTGTTATATAATAATTTTTTTTTGAGTACAGTTGACCCTTGAACAACACAGGTTTGAATTGTGTGGGTCCATTTATATGTGGATTTTTTTCAATAAATACATACAGTACTGTAAATGCATCTTGTCTTCCTTATGCTTTTCTTCTGTCTACCTTACCCCTCCGTTGGGCGCAACTGATCTCCTAGATACACTGCACAAAAAGATGCCGCTATGAAATACATCTTTACTGTACTAAGTCACAAACATGACTACTGAGAGGTTACGATAGAGGAGGAAGCTATGGAAGTGATGAGTCACGATACTTAAGTTACCTGTTAGATATTTGAAAATTTGTGTGCAATGACTCTGTGAGATCAGTTGCGCCTGATGGAGTTATTATATGAATATAGTATATATATAATATATAACATACAAAATATGTGTTACTGGGCTGTTTATGTTATCGGTAAGGCTTCCACTCAACAGTAGGCTAAATTTTGGGATGTCAACAGTTATGTGAGGATTGCCGACTATGCGGCGGTCAGTGCCCTTAATCTCTGTGTTATTCAAGAGTGGATGTAAACTAATGTGTCAAACATTGAACTCTCCAGATTTGGGGCTATTGTGAGTAATGCTATGCCGGATTTCCTTGAACATGTATCTTATTTAAACATCTCTAATTGTTTCCTTCTGATACATTTCTCGAACCAGGGCTGTTGGCTCACATGAGATTTTTGATGCACATTATTAAAGTACTACATTTTAGCACTCACCAACCATAAACAAACAGGTCTGTGTGTCTGCACACTTGGACAACACTAAGTACCATGATTATAAAACAAAAAAAAAGCCTTGCCAATTTAATAAGTTGAAAATTATATCTTGTTTTAATTTGCACTTTTTCTTTTTTCGTGTGGTTTTGAGTGAGGTTTGACATTTTTTCTTATGTTTTCTATTGTTTTGTATTTCTTTTTAAATGGGCTATTTATGTTCTTTGCTTATTTTCTTGTGTTAGAACATATGTCTTTTACTCATTAATATATACTGGCCCTTGAACAACACGGGGTTATGGGTGCCAACCCCTGCCCTGCACAGTCAAAAATCTACCTATAACTTTTGACTCTCCCAAAACTTAAATTTTTTTTAAAAAACATTTTATTGGGTAATTGGGGGAGGGGAACAGCGTTGGATAATCAGGGAAGGGGAACAAGCAAGTTGCTGTCCTTTTGTTCTTCAGTCTAATGTGGAGGATGTTGCTTCATTGGCCCATGTTCGTATTATCATGGCGCTCTTCCCGCATGAGGCAGATCGGCTGCCGGCCTCGGGACAGCCACTCACAGTGGCTCTTGGCAGCTCAGCCAGCTGCTGGCCGCTCACACTGGCTGCCAGCCGCTCACGCTGGCTGCTGGCCACTCACTGTAGCTTATGGCAGCCCATTGCAGAAGAGACTGCGGCCTGCACCATTGCTGGCGACTCACAGCAGCCCAGGTCCAGGTGGAGCTGTTGTTCACCATCTTAGCTTTAGAGCGCAGTGTCACTGGCCCTCATATGTAGGATCCAAACCGGGGCCCTGCTGCTCAGAGCTGGCATCCCAAGCCAGCTCTTAACCAATGCACCACTTGGCCAGACCCCAAAACTTAACTATTAATAACCTACTGTGGATTGGAAGCCTCACTAAAAACATAAACAGTCAATGAACACATATTTTGTATGTTCTATGTTTTATACGCTGTATTCTTCCAATAAAGTAAACTAAAGAAAAGAAAATGTTATTAAGAAAATCATAGGCCGGCCGAGTGGCGCGGTGGTTAGGCGCTGGCTTGGGAGGCCAGCAGCCCCGGTTCAGGTCCCACATATGAGGGCCAGTAACACTGCCCTCAAAAAAAAAAAAAAAAAAAAAAGAAAGAAAATCATAAGGAACAGAAGACGCTTTTACAGTATTTACTGAAAAAAAACCTGCATGTAAGTGGACCCGTGAAATTCAGACCTGTGTTGTTCAAGGGTCAACTATATATTCATTTTATATTAAGGATGTGAAATCTTTGTCAATGATGTTACAAATATTTTTCCCACTTTAATTATTTTACTTTGAATTTTATTCATGGTATCCCTGGTTCTTAAAAGAGAGACTCCAAATCTTTGGATATCCTCAGTAATTGTAGTGTCTTTGTTACTGATGACTCTCTTGGAACACACCTAGGATTATGCTAACAGGTGAGATGACTCAGGATGGGGTCTGGTCACCAGAAGAGCAAGCATGTCATTGGAGAGGTGGGACTTTCAGCCACCCAACCTCCAAAAATTGGAGCAGGGCTGGAGATGGAGTTCAATCAGATGGCCAATGATTCAGTCAGTCACACCAAGGTAATGACACCCCAATAAACATTCTGACACCAAAGCTCAGAGGAGCTTCCTGGCTCACCAGTACATCCATATGCTGGGAGGGTGACATGAGGTGTCCTGATTTGCTGGGGAGAGGATAAGGGAGCCCTCCTGGCCCTTGTTTCAAGTGTCTCTTCATTTGGGTGGTCCTGGGTTATATACTTTATAATAAAACTGTCCTTGTAATTATAGCACTTTCCTGAGTTCTATGAGCTGTTCTAGCAAATGACAGAATCTGAAGGAGTGGTGGGAACACTCAAATTTGTAGCCAGTTCGTCAGAAGTGCAGGAGAACCCCCAAACTAGTATCTGGCATCTAGCTGAGAGCAGTCTTGTTGGGAACTGTGCTCTTACCATTCTGGGGTTCCCAGTGGGCAGCGTCAGAATCATAGTGTGGTACACCCAGGTGGTGTCGGAACTCTCATCCTAGTCCTGACCCTGGTCAGAACCATCCCAGCAAGAATCACTCCCGATTTACACATTCCCATTTGGCCAGGTATGTGAAAATCTAGCCAGCCAAGCAGAATCCCTCCCTCCCCCACAACCTCCTGCTCCTCCTAGTCTAGAATCTCCCTCTGTCCAAGTTTATTAACTCATTTTAGTGTCTGGGCTCCTGCCACGTGCCAGACTAAATATCCTCTTTTGCCCCCACTTGTATATTCTTCCAATTCTCAGCCAAGATATTGCCACCTCCAGGAAGCACTCTCTGACCAGCTCAGCCTTCCCCACCTCTCTACCTTCCCTACTGTCCACAGTGTGTCCAGCTGGCCCAGTGGTGGCACTTATTGCCTGGATATTGAGAACACATCCAAGGATGAGTAAGGAAGCTCCCATGTCCTCCAGTGGAGGACACGGCCCACCAAATAACACAGATTGAAACACTAGTTCACGGGTTTGTCCTATGCCAGCCACTTGAAGTTCATAATGTCATTGAAACCTCCCTTCAGCTCCAGAGGTGGTCCTATTATTATCCCCATGAACAGATAAGGAAGTGCAAGCTCAGAGAGGGCAAGCACCTGGCTCTGGTCACACAACAGCAGCCAGTGGATCCAGAGGTCAAGTCCAGGGCCAGCACCCATAGCCTCCAACCTTCCCTGACCATTCTCTGAAATGTTGTGCCGTTCCCAGCACTGAGCACAGACCCACCCAGTCCAAGTCACTGTGCACACTTACAATAGTCTGTCACGTAAAAATAGGTGGCTTCTGTCCAGGAGCCATTGCCCGCCAGGGAGGTGGCCCGGACTCGCACGCTGTAATTCCCCGGAGGCAGCCCACGCAGCCTGCAGCCCCGCTCCAGCGCAAAATGCCTGCGGGAGACACAGAGGTGCAGCTCCTGGAAGACAAGGGGAGGAGAAAGGGGAGTGGGGCTTGTGCCTCCGACATTCGGGAATGTCACAGGCAGGATCCGCTCAGAAATGACACTCAGGGAGGCAGGCACAATCAGTGCAACATGCAAGTGACTTGGAGACTTTCAGAACTTTAGAACCTTAGCTCTGCAGACAGGGAAACAGAAGCAGAGGTTATCATGATTGAGAAATGCCAATCCTTCTAAACTACAGGCCAAGCATTTGACCTGGATCATTTCATTTAATCCTTACAACCCCATGTCTTGGTTTCTCCTTAGAGAGAAGAAAATTGCAGCTTAGGGTGCAGTCAGCGAACCTTTGCTGTAAAAACGTAGATAATAAATATTTTCAGCTTCAAGGGGCCAGACAGTCACAGTTACCAACACAACTCTGCCATCAAAAGCAGCAAAAACAGCCAGAGACAAATCCCAATTCATAACATCTGTAAATGAACAGGCATGGCTGTGTGTCCACGAAATACTGTGGACACTGACAGTTGAACTTCATGTAATTTACACATGTCATGCAATATAATTATTTTTATTTTTTTCCCCAACCATTTTAAGATGTGAAACTGATTGTTAGCCCACATCCTATACAAAATCAGGCATCCAAAATAGTTTGCCGACCCCTGGCTGTGGATGTGAAATGACAAGTGGGAGGTCGCATAGCTGGTGAGTGGCAGGGCCCGCCCATCTGGCTCCAAGACTTCTTGCAACCACTGTGGGATATTTTCACCAGGCTCCAGAAAGTCCCAGAAGGGCAGGAAAGAAGGGACCCACATCACCTAAAGCACATTTCAGGCTTCCACCACACCGCCTGGCCTCTGCCTCCTCAGAACCAGACCCATAGGCTTAATGTCTTAAGGACAAATTTAAAATCCTCTTCATTCCCATGGTGTCTGTTTGTTCCACTTTATTTGTTTCACCTCCATGAAAAGAGTTCGGATCTACTTAAATGTCTGAGAAAATAGAGGAGGTAAGCATACACACCCCGGTGATACACACACAAATAGAGATCAACCCAGAGCTTGTAAAGAAAGGCAGGGGGCTCACTGGGAAATAAGACCATGAAGCCTGAAAGCCTTGGGCCAAATTTTGAAAACTTTCTGAAAGAGCTCCAAGCTCACAGTGCATGCAGATATCTGGCCTGGAAAATTTTAGAGGGAGAGCAAGAAACGTAAAAGCTCTCGTGCTTATCATGTGACAACAGCAGCCAGAAAAAACAAATTGGCTGGAGGCGGGGATGGGAAGTTCTAGTCCAAAGGTTCTTCCAAGAAGGATGAATCATCAAGTAGAAAGGGATAAATCAGCAAATATAGACACCAACGGTAGCTGCTATCCAGGACAAAGGGGACACACATCCTTCAATGTCAGTCATTTACCCCCAGACACCTCGGGGGTGGGGACTAAGAAGGGAGCATGATGGAAGGAACTAGAACTAGATGCAGGTACACAGACACCAAAATAAAACAAAAACAAAAAAGCGAAACAAGAAGGAAAACCTGATCAAGAGTAAAGAAGACAATTACATAAAAGTTTGTGCAAATAGGGAGGGAAAAAACTCAAAACTCAGCAGATACTGAAGCAAAAGATATGAATGAGGTCATGAAAATGGATGCTCTTTCCAGAGAAGGGGTGTTCTCTAGGGCTAGGGTCTCTCAAGGAGGAAAGGTGAAGTAACGAGGGACAAATGACTTTAATGCAAGAGTTGAGAACAGGGAGATTCAAGTGGTGCAGCTAGAGGTGATTTGGGCTATTAACTAGCAAACAGGAACAAAAATGAGCTCCACCAAATACTGAGAGGATTTTGTAAAACCAACGAAGTCTTAATGGTGTAAAAACAATTGTACCTTACTTTTGACTTTATCAAAGCAATGCTAGACAATTAAGGAAATGTTGGAGATCATTGCGCAGTCTTGTCTACGAAAATGTTTTTTAAAAGGTTATTGTACCCTCTCACTCTCTCCCTAATTTCCTCCCATCTCTCTGTTCCCTTACAGGTTGACTAGGACTGGTCTGTCTGGGATTGGGGTCGGGCCAGGCAGGGCAGACCCTGGTGGGGATTTAAGGTGGGGATTCCCACTGGTGACCCTTGGGCTCCAGGAACAGGAGAGGCAAGCCAGCCAAAGGAAGCTGGGAAAACGTAGGATGAGGTCCAATGCCAACTGGGTAACCAGTTGCCCCAGTTTACCCGTGAACAAGGGGTTCCTAGGATGTAGGACTTCAATGTTCAAACCTAGAAAATTCCAGTCTGATGGGGTAGAGCTGGTCACAGCAACAAGAGTAAAATCAAGGAGGGTCTGCACAGAATCTATATTCCCCTCCTTGCTACCAACAACACCCCAAACTTCCTCTGGAAGCTCCGCCTCCCCCTTGAGTGGCTCTTGACAGCCACCCTCAACTCTACCCTGATTCCAGGGCTCACTTTGATTGCCTGAAGGTAAAAAGTCCCATTGGTTTGAGGAATGGCACAAAACTCAGACCCAAATGAGCCATCATGGAAATGCAAATCAAGACCACAATGAGATACCACTTCACACCCACTAGCATGGCTATAATAAAATAGATGGACCAAGTGTACATTTCTATAATACATCATCTATATAATTTTATATCACCCCAATACATCTAATAAATAAAAAACAAATTTGAATTTAAAAAAAATACAGATCAGAGCAAGGGTTGGTGAGGAAACTGGAATCCTTATATACTGCTGGTGAGAATATAAAAAGGTGCAGCTACTTTGGGAAAGAGTTTGGCATTTCCTTAAAAGTTAAGTGTGGAGTTACCATATGACCCAGGAATTCCACTCCTAGGAATGCACTCAAGATAACTGAAAACATATACCGCAAAACTTCACAAATGTTCATAGCAGCATGACCCACAATAGCCAAAAGGTGGAATTAACCCCAACATCTATCAAAGGATGAATACATAAACAAAATGTGGTCTTTCCATATGATGGAATATTATTGTTATAAAATGGAGTGGCATACTGCCACATGTTACAATGTGGATGAACCTTGAAAACATTATGCTAATGAAAGAAACCAGTAACAAAAGGCCACACATGTATTGTATAATCCATTTATATGAAATGTCCAGAACAGGCAAATCCAGAGACAGAAAGTGGATTAGTGGTTGCCAGAAACTAGAGAGAGAGAGGAGGCAGGGAAGATTTGAGGGTTAACGGCTAAGAGGCGTTTTTTTGGGGGTGCAATTAAAATATTCTGAAATTGACTCTGGTGATGGTTGCACAACTCTGTGAATGTATTAAAATCCATTGAATTGTACATGTTTAATGGGTGTATCTTATGGTATGTGAATGTATCTCAATAAAACTGTTATTAAACAACCCTCATGTATGAGCCAATCAGCACACAACACTCCCCTAATCATGATTGGTTACTGGTTGTCATGTGACCTCAGCCTGGTTGGTAATGCTGGGACACAGACTCCCTCTCTTCCTATAAGCTTGGCACTAAGAGGATATGAGGCTTGAAACCACAGAAACCACAGGAGGACAGACAGGAGTTGCTGGGCTCACTGCAAGGACCCTTAAGATGCAACTGATCCAAAGGAATTCTGGATCCAGCCATGCCTGAACTCCTTGAACTGTTTAGTTATAGGAGCTAAAACGTTTCCCTTCTGTCTTAATCTATTTCAAGGGGTGGAGGGGTGTTCCCAACTGCTGGTGGAAGATGAGGGATAACAGCATAAAGGATCTAAAATCCATAGCCTGTAATCTCAACCTCTACATTATACTGGACAAAGGTCTTCCCAAACATCCTTGTAAAAGGCTGTACATCCATCCGTCTTTATGAATATACCATATTCCATGTACCCATTCTCCAACAGACAGACACCAAGTGGCTTGCACTTTTTGCAGTGATGAAAATCTTATGCATAGATTGCGAATCACCTGAAGTCTAGCTGAACTGAAATCCTACAATTAAAGACATACAGAAGCCACCTCCAGACTGGTAGAAGTGGCAGAGACATGGAATGGGCTGGTCCCACACCCATGTGTGACCATTAAAAATCAGGAGGGATATCTCAGCTGCAGAGGTCCCTCCTGAGGAGCAAGTGGTCCCAGCCCCACATCAGGCTCTCCAGCTCAGGGTTCCAGTGCTGGGGAGAGAAGTCTCCACAACTTCTGACTATGAAAACCAGCAGAGATTGTGGCTGGGTGAGATGGGGGGCAGCTAGAGTCCAAAGCATTCCTCTTAAAGGACCCATGTACGGACTTACTCACGCACTCTGAGATCCAGCACTGGGGCAGCAGTTGTTCAAAAGGTGTTAGGGGCATACAGGGAAGAATTAAGTTGTCTGGCTTCAGAGTGAGGGCTGGAGGGGCAGCTTTCTCCCTGGGCAGAGGAGCTAGAGGAAGCCATTATTTCTTTGTAGAATGCTTCCCACTCCAAGTGTACAGACCTAGGCAGCTGCCATATCTGAATCTCCATCAAGCTGGCTAACACTCTTCGCTCTGCCCTGGTGATTACCTGAGACATCACCTCACCCAAATTTCAGGCCCACCCAAGCTGTTTCCAGTGGCTTTTCCTTAGTGGCTTGTCTTGGTTCAAGCTGTGGCCTTTCCTAAAATCTCTCATAGGTTCACAAACCCCAAACAAGCAGCATCTGGCTTCAGCATGCCCCATACCTCTTGCAGAGCAGCCCCAAACCTGGCACTGGTGGTAGCCAGCCTCAGTTCATGGCTTGACCTCTCGAGGTACCTCCAAGCCCAGCACAGGTGGTGGCCATCTATGGATTGCTTTGTTGGTCCTGTGGGTGGCCTGGGCAGGGCACAAGCTGTGGGTGGCCTGGGCAGGGCACAAGCTGCAGATGAACTTGGCCTGCAGCAGCGCCCCTCCCAGAAGGTCCTGAGACTGGCACGTCAGGTGGCCAGTTTCACTGGACCCAATCCAAAGCATAACTTGACTGCCTCCAAGGACAACACACCCAAAGGGCAGACTGGGCAGGCACCAGAGCCCTGTTAAACTGAATCCTGTGCTGTAGGGTCAGCCCCTACACAATGGCTCCTCCACTGTAGTCACAGTCAGTCCTCAAAACCAATCAGCCCAAGGGTCACTCCCTCCCACTGATGTACACACAGCAACCAAGACCCACCACACACACAACCCACACAAGGGACACACCTGGAGCACCCAGCTCAGGTGACCAGGGAGACTGCGCCACTGGGCCACAATACACCTACTACATAAAACCACTCTACTAACAAGGGGAGACATATCAGCCCTACCTAATACATAGTCACAAACACAGGGCGGCGGTCAAATGGGTAGACAAAGAAACATGTCCCAAATGAAAGAATAGAAAAAAGCTCCAGAAAAAAAAACTAAGAGAAATGGAGACAAGAAATCCACCAGACACAGAGTTCCAAACACTGGTTATAAGGATGCTCAATGATATCAGGGAGAACTTCAACAAAGATATAAAAACATAAAAATGGAGACAGAAAACAAAACAAAAAAACAGTCAGAAGTGAAGAATACAGTAACTGAAATGAAGAATGCACTAGAAGGAATCACCAGCAGACTAGATAAAGCAGAGGATCGAATCAGTGATTTGGAAGACAAAGCAGCAGAAAACACCCAATCAGAACAGTAAAATCAAAAAAATATATAAAAAAATGAGGAGAAATTAAGGGGCCTCTGGGACAACATTAAGTGTATCAACATTCACATCATTATGGTAACAAGAAGGAGGAGAGAGCAAGGATTAAAAACCTATTTGAAAAAATAATGACAGAAAATTTCCCTAACCTGGAAAAGGAAATAGATATACAAGCCCAGGAAGCGCAGAGGGTCCCAAACCAAATGAACCCAAACAGGCCAACACCAAGACACATCATAATTAAAATGCCAAAGATTAAAGACAAAGAGAGAATCTTAAAAGCAGTAAGAGAAAAGCAGTTAGTTACCTACAAGGGAGCTCTCATCAGTGTCAGCTGATTTCTCAACAGAAACTTTGCAGGCCAGAAGGGATTAACATGAAATATTCAAAGTGATGATAAACAAGGGCCTATACCCAAGATTAAGCTATCATTTAGAATGGAAGGAGCAATAAAGAGCTTCCAGGAAAGAAAAAGCTAAAGTTCATCAACACCAAACCAGTATTACAGGAAATGTTAAGCAGACTTCTTTAAGAAGAAAAATGGGAAAAAAATATAAAAAGTATGAATAATAAAATGTCATTAAATGCTCCAACACAAGACATAGGGTGGCTGAATGGATAAGAGATAAGACCCCTTCAGATTGAAAGACACAGAAACTGAAAGTAATGGGAAGGGAACAATATTTCATGAAAATGGAAACAATAAAAATAAACAAAAGCTGGTGTAGCAATACTTATACCAGAGAAAATAGACTTTAAAACAAAGGCTTTAACAAGAGAAAAAGAAGGACCCAGTAATCCCACTTCTGGGTATTTATCTGAAGAAACCCAAAACGCTACTTCGAAGGGACGTGTGCATCCGTATGTTCATTGCAGCATTGTTTACAATGGTCAAGATGTGGAGGCAGCGGCTGGCCAAGTGGCGCAGTGGTTGGCAGCTGGCTTGGGATGCCAGTGGCCCTGATTTGGATCCCATATGTGAGGGCCAGTGACACTGCCCACTAAAAAAAATAATAATAATAATAATAAAGATGTGGAGGCAGTCTGGGTGTCCACAGATGGAAGAATGGATAAAGAGGAGGTAGTACATACATACAATGGAATATTGTTTAGCCAGGGAAGAGAATGGGTACTTGCCATCTGTGGCGGCATGGATGGACTTGGAGGGAATTGTGCTCAGTGGAGTATGTCAGACAAAGAAAGACAGATGAAAGGTGATTTCGCTTATATGTGGAATGTAAAGAACAAAATAACAAGCAAAACAGAAACAGATTCATAGACACAGAGAATATTTTGATGGTTGCCAGATAGGAGGGAGTTGGGGTGGTGAGTGAAAAAGGGAAACGGATTAAGAAGTACAAATTTGTTGTTACACAGTAATCGTGGGGATGTAGGGTATAGTATAAAGAATATAGTCAATAATTTTGTAATAACTATGTGTGGTGTCAAACAGGTACTAGATTTACTGGGGTGATAGATGGAAGGCGGGTTGGGGGACTGGGTAAAAAAGGTGAAGGGATTAAGAAGTATACATTGGGGGCCGGCTGAGTGGCGCGGTGGTTAGGTGCTGGCTTGGGAGGCCGGCGGCCCCGGTTCAGGTCCCACATATGAGGGCCAGTGACACTGCCCTCAAAAGAAAAAAAAAAAAAAAAAGAAGTATACATTGATAGTACAAAATAGTTACAGTGATGTAAAGTAAAGCATAGAAAATATAGTCAATAATATGATAATAACTGCATAGTGCCAGGTGGGTGCTAGACTGGTTGGGGAATCACTTCTTAAATTATGTAAATGTCTAGCCACTGTGCTGTACACTTGAAATTAATATAGAAATAATACTGAATGAAACTTGTAATTGAAAACTTTTAAAAGGAGGTGAAAAAGGTGAAGGGGAATAAGAGGTTCAAATCGCCAGATATAAAACAAGTCATGGGGATGTGACATACAGCACGGGGAATATAGTCAATAATATTGTGATAGTGTGGTACAGTGTCAGATGATTGCTGAACTTATCATGGTGATCACTTCTTTAGTATATAAATGTTGAGTAACTATGGTGTACACCTGAAACTGATATAACGTTGTACGTTAGCTACATTTAAAAATCCTAGAAAAAAAAAAGCGGGGGGGAAGATGGCAGAATAGATGGATGCTATGCCAACTGCCTCACAGGATCACACTAAACTACAAATAATTTATACAACATTTAATCTCAGAAGTCCCCTGAACACTAGATGAACAGAACCTCCAAATGAAGGACCTAAAGAGGAGGCCATGTCAAGTCTGGTAGGAAGGGCGGATACGAGAGAGGGCAAGCTCTATGAGGGATGCCCCTGCAGTGGGGCAGCTTCTCCAGTTGTGGGAGAGACCCTCCAGCCCTACACCGAGCCCACTAGTCCAGAGTTGCTTTGCCAGGAAGAGGAGTTCTACGATAGCTGGCAGCAGAAATTAGTGAGGACTCTCTTTGCTTGGCTCAGTGAGGCTGAGGGCAGCTGGAGAACCAGTGGGGCCGGCGCAGGGACTCGCTCACAGGTGAGCACTCACCCGGTTCCTGGTGGAGGAAGTAGCTGTGTGAGCTGGATCCAGGAGCCTGCGGGGACAGACTGAACTGAGCGCCTTTGGTGCAGCACCTGGAGGTTTGGGGACCATTGTTCCCCTGGTGTGGAGCTTGTGCACAAGTAGTATACAGGAGGGTGCCATTTTTTCAGGGTTGGGCCCTCCCACAGTGGGTCAGGTCTGGGACCACATTGGTCTGGTGGAATTGGCGCAGGAGTGCGTGTGTGCATGCACGCACATGCGGCTTTGGATTCCCACCCTCCGCCCTGCTTGTGCTGCGTACCCAGGAAAATGCCCGGGTAGGTGCGCTCTGGCTCCATCAGGCTGTTCATTGAGACGCAGGAGTACACAAGCCGCCATGGGTCCCCGCTCTCTGCACTGTTTGTGCAGAGTTGCCAGGCTGGGGATTGGCTGTTGGGCTGCTCAGCCTCATCTGCGAGCGGCTGATTGGGACAGGCTGACACTGGGAGTTTTCCTGAGAGTGTTGGGCCAGGAGCTGTGTGCCTGCATGATCTGGTTGGGGCTTTCATGGCGAGTTTCTGTGGGCTCACTGCTGGTACAGGGTGCATGGTGCTCTGACTTGGTGGGAGCCACTGACCACATCCAGTTGTGCCTAGGGGACCTGCCCTGCCCACCTAGAGCTGTGTTGCCAGAGGCACCCTGAGCCCCTGGTATCTGGCCCCCACCTCTGCAGGCCACAGAGGATTTTTTGCAGCAGCAGACAATTGTAACAACCTGTGAAGATTTTTAGTAGTGAGCACGGTTCCAGAGCACACAGTAGCTAATAGCAGAAAGCTCACCACAAGCCTGAGAGGAAGGCCGGTGCATAACACATTAAGCCCTTCCCCCCCAACAGCTGGAGCTGAGTCGCCCAGAGACTCTCTATTGCTGAGCAAGTGGTCTTCAGATTAAAGAGGATGGAGAGTCCCCCCCACCTTTTTTTTGTCTTCTTTTATTCTTCTTCTTTCTAGGTGATCTATCTAATACATAGAAGCAATCACAGAAAAACAGCCAGAATGAGGAAGCAAAGAAACATGTCCCAAGTAAAAGATCAGAAGAAACCTCAAGAAATGGAACTAAATGAAACAGAGGTATCCAAACTTTCAGAGACAGAGTTTAGAACACTGATGGCAAGAATATTTAAGGAACTTAGCGAGGACATAAAGAAGGATAAGCAAATCATAAAAAACAACCAGTTAGAACTAAAGAATACAATAACTGAAATGAAGAACATGCTCGAAGGAATCACCAGTAGATTAGATGAAGCAGAGTATCGGATGAGTGATTGGGAAGACAAAATAGCAGAAATCACCCAGTTGGAACAACAAAAAGAAAAAAGAATAAAAAACAATGAAAATAGTTTGAGGCCTGTGGGACAACGTGAAGCCTAACAACAAACGCATCATAGGAATACCAGAAGGAGAAGAGAAGAAGCAAGGGATTGAGAATGTATTCGAAAAAATAATGAATGAAAACTTCCCTACGTAGGTGAAGGAAATTGACATACAAGCCCAGGAAGTGCAGAGAGTTCCAAACAGGCCCACAGCAAGACACATCATAGTTAAAATGTCAAAGCTTAAAGACAAAGACAGAATCCTAAAAGCAGCAAGAGAAAGACAGCAGGTGACATACAACTCCTATAACACTAACAGCCGACTTTTCTACAGAAACTCTGCATGCCAGAAGGAAGTGACAGGAAATATTCAAAGTGACTCAAAATAAACGTCTACAACCAAGATTGCTCTACCCAGCATGGCTATCACTTAAAATTGAAGGAGAAATATAGAGCTTCTCAGAAAAGAATAAGCTTAAGGAGTTCATTACCACCAAATCAGCATTGCAGGAAATGTTAAAAGGGCTTTTTTAAACAGAAGAAAGAGGAAAAAAGCTAACCCAAGAAGACCAGAAATACAAATAACAAAATGGCAATAAATATGCACCTATCAATAATCACTTTAAATGTGAATGAGCTAAATGCTCCAATCAAAAGACACAGAGTGGCTGAGTGGATAAGAAAACAGGACCCATGCATATGCTGTCTATAACAGACTCATCTCAGATCTAAAGATACACACAGACTGAAAGTAAAGGGATGGAATAAGATATTTCATGCAAATAGAAATGAGAGAAAAGCTGGAGTAGCAATACTTATTTTGGACAAAATAAACTTTAAAATGAAGATTACAATAAAAGACAAAGAAGGGCACTACATAATAATAAAGGGATCGATTCAACAAGAGGACATACCCTAAACATCTATGCACCCAACATAGGAGCTCCTAAATATATAAAACAGATTTTAACAGACATAAAGACAGAGATCAACAGTAACCACTATTGTAGTAGCGGACTTCAACACCCCATTGCCACCAATGGATATATCCTCCAGACAGAAAAATCAACACGGACACAGTGGTCTTAAATGACACTTTAGACCAGCTGGATTTAATTCATATTTCTAGAGCATTTCACCCCAAAGCAACAGAATATACATTCTTCTCAAGTGCACATGGAACATTTTCCAAGATACACCACATATTAGGCCACAAAACAAGTCTCAACAATTTTAAGAAGATTGAAATCATATCAAGTGTCTTCTCTGACCACAATGCTATGAAACTAGAAATCAACTACAAGAAGCAATCCTGAAAACACACAAATACATGCAGGCTGCATAACATGCTACTAAATAGCGAGTGGATCAAAAAGGAGATCAAAGAGGAAACCAAAAGATACCTCAAGACAAACAAAAAAGAAAACACCACAACCCAAAATCTCTGGGATGCAGCAAAAGCAGTCCTAAGAGGGAAGTTCACAGCAGTGCAGGCCTACCTAAAGAAGGAAGAAAAATCTCAAATCAACAGACTATCTTTACACCT
Source organism: Aselliscus stoliczkanus (assembly GCA_033961575.1). Taxonomy (NCBI): domain Eukaryota; kingdom Metazoa; phylum Chordata; class Mammalia; order Chiroptera; family Hipposideridae; genus Aselliscus; species Aselliscus stoliczkanus. Next base: position 7,030,907 of record CM066735.1, on the reverse strand, counting down.
AAGAGAACTGGAAAAAGAACAGCAAAACAGGCCCAAAGAGAGTACAAGGAAGGAAATAATAAAGACCAGAGCAGAAATAAATGAAATAGAAAAAAAAAAATACAAAAGATCAATGACACCAAGAGTTGGTTTTTTGAAAAGATAAACAAAATCGACAAACCCTTAGCCAGACTCACCAAGAAAAAGAGAGGACCCAAATTAATAAAATCAGAAATGAAAGAGGAGATGTGACAAGAGATACCATAGAAATACAGAATATTTTAAGCAAATACAATGAGCAACTATATGCCAACAAATTTGACAATCTGGAAGAAATGGAAAAAATTTCTAGAAGCATACAGTCTATCAAGTCTGAACCAAAAAGAAACAGAAACTCTGAACAGACTGATTACTACCAAAGAAACTGAATCAGTATTCTACAACCTTCCAACAAACAAAAGTCCTGGACCAGATGGCTTCATAGGTGAATTTTACAAAACACTCAAAAAAGAATTAATAGAGTCTGCGCCGCTGACCTGGGCCTGGTCTCGCGCGGTTCTCCCGGCTGTCCTCCCGCGCAGCCCTGCGAAGCCGATGGACCTCAGCCAGTGGTCCGGGCCCTTGAGCCTGCAGGAAGTGGACGAGCAGCCGCAGCACCCGCTGCAGGTCAAATACGCTGGCGTGGAGGTTGACGAACTGGGCCACGTGTTGACGTCCACCCATGTTAAGAACCGGCCCTCCAGTATTGCATGGGATGGCCTTGATGCAGGTAAGCTCTACACCTTGGTCTTGACAGACCCGGATGCTCGCAGCAGGAAAGACTCCAAATATAGGGAATGCTATCATTTTCTAGTGGTCAATATGAAGGGCAACGACATCAGCAGTGGCACTGTCCTCTCCGATTATGTGGGCTCTGGACCTCCCAAGGGTACAGGCCTTCACCGCTACGTCTGGCTGGTTTACGAGCAGGATAAGCCGCTCAAGTGTGATGAGCCCATTCTCAGCAACCGATCGGGAGACAACCGCGGCAAATTCAAGGTGGCATCTTTCTGCAAGAAGTACGGGCTTGGGTCCCCGGTGGCCGGCTCCTGTTACCAGGCGGAGTGGGATGACTATGTGCCCAAGCTCTATGAGCAGCTGTCTGGGAAGTAGAGGAATCGCCCGGGAGCCCAACCAGTGTTCTCAAGTTCAGTGACGCATGTAGATTTCTCTTCTACCCCGTTCCCATTCTCAGGAGAGACCTGAGCAGATAGCGATTTAGGGTGATTTTCCCTCCTGCCTGTCCCTTATAATTGTACAGGGTCAACTATGATGGGGGTCATTGGATTGTTAATATAGGATTAGCAACCCAGAATTTAAAGAAAAATTTTTAGGTAGAATACGTCTACAGTAATAGAGCAGAGCATTGAAAAATCTTGAAGGGAGGTTAAAAAAGAAAGATCGATTACCTCCTGTCTTTGTGAGCCCGAGTCCAGAAGTGTGCATGGTGGCACCTTCTGAGATGTGTTTTCCCGGCCCTGTCTCTTACCAGACAACCAGAGACTGATATGTCCCCTAACCCCTAATATGGGACTTCCCGGATTGGCTACTAGGTGTCAGTATCCTACTTTGGGTCCTTTAAAAAGCAGTATTGAAAAAAGCAATGGGGACAGTCGCTTTCCTGTTTGAGGCACTGCTGTCTAGACGCACTGCAGGGCTGGGTGCGGTAATCATAAATACATAAGTCTGTGCTTGTTAAATTGATCATTTTTCATTGATGTAAGAAAAGCTGGCCTGGAGTTGCTAAATGTTGTGTTAATTCTGCTATTTGCTTAGAGTTGAATAAAAATAAAAACCCTGTGTGGACAAAAAAAAAAAAAAGAATTAATACCTTTTCTCCTCAAACTATACCAAAAAATACAGAAGGAGGGAAAGCTCCCAAGCTCTGTCTATGAAGCCACTATCACCCTGATCCAAAATCAGACAAATATAATACAAAAAGGAAAATTACAGGCCGATATCCTAATGAACAGAGATGCAAAAATTCTCAACAAAGCACTAGCAAACCGAATTCAGCATCACATTAAAAAGATCATAAACCTCGATCAGGTGGGATTTATTCCTGGTATGCAAAGTTGGTTCAATATCCTCAAATCAATTAACGTAATACATCACATTAACAAATGAAAAATAAAAATCATATGATTCTATCAATAGACGCAGAAAAAGCATTTGGCAAAATCCAGCAGCCATTTATGATAAAAACTCTTAGCAAAGTGGGAATAGTGGTATCATATCTAAACATAATAAAGGCCATATATGATAAGCCCATAGCTAACATCGTACTCAATGGGGAAAGGCTAAAAGCTTTCCCCTTAAGATCAGGAACAAGACAAGACTGCCCACTTTCACCACTTCTATTTAACATAGTTCTGGAAATTCTAGCCACAGCAATCAGACAAGAAAATGAAATAAAAGGCATCCAAATTGGAAAGGAAGAAGTAAAACTGTCACTATATGCAGATGACATGATACTATACATAGAGAATCCCAAAGACTCCACCAAAAAAACTGTTAGAACTGATAAATGAATTTGGTAAGGCAGCAGGATACAAAATTAATATTCAGAAATCAGTTGCATTTGTGTACACCAATAATAAACTATCAGAAGAAGAAATCAGGAAATCAATCCCTTTTACAATTGCTTCAGAAACAATAAAATACCTAGGAATCAATTTAACCAAAGAAGTAAAAGACCTATATTCAGAAAATTATGAGACACTGAAAAGAGCAATCAAAGAAGATACAAATAAATGGAAATACATACTATGTTCATGGATAGGAAGAATTAATATAGTTAAAATGTCAATACTACCTAAGGCAACATATAGATTCAATGCAATTCCAATCAAGCTACCAAGGACATTTTTTTCAGAAATAGAACATAGAATCCTAAAATTTATATGGAACCATAAAAGACTCCGAATAGCCACGGCAATCATGAGAAATAAGAAAAAAGTGGGAGGCATCACACTACCTGACATGAAAACATACTACAAGCCTACAGTAATCAAAACAGTATGGTACTGGGCCGGTCAAGTGGCGCATTGGTTAAGCGCTGGTTTTGGGATGCCAGCGGCCCCAGTTCAGATCCCACATGAGGGCCAGTGACACTGCCCTCTACAGCTAACAACAGCTCCACCTGGAGCTGGGCTGTGCGAGCCCCGGTGATGGTGTGGGCTGCAGCCCCTGCTGCAGTGGGCTGCCATAGGCTACAGTGAGTGGTCCGCAACCAGCGTGAGTGGCTGGCAGCCAAGCGTGAGCTGCCAATAGCCATGGTGAGTGACATCCAGAGGCCAGCGACCGATCTGCCTCATCCGGGAAGAGCGCAATGACGATACCAACAGTGAAGCAACATCCTCCGCAACTAAACTGAAGAACAAAAAGACAGCAACTTGTCTGTTCCCATTCCCCGCTTCCCCAACGCTGTTCCCCTCCACCAATTCCCCAATAAAATCTTTAAAAAAAAAAACACAAAAAAACAGTATGGTACTGGCATAAAAATAGACACCTAAACCAATGGAATAGAATAGAGAGCCCAGGAATAAACTCATCTATATATGGTCATTTAATCTATGACAATGGAAGCAAGAATTTACACTGGAGTAAAGATAGTCTATTTAATAAATGGTGCTGGGAAAATTGGACTGACAAGTGCAAAAAAATGAAAATGGACCACCTACTTACACCATATACGATAACAAACTCAAAATGGATTAAGACTTAAATGTAAGACCTGAAACCATAAAACTCCTAGAAGAAAACATATGGAGTAAGTTTGCAGACATTACCCTAAGTAATATTTTTACTGATATATCCCCTAGAGCAAGGGAAATAAAAGAAAAAATGAACATATGGGATTACATCAAACTTAAAAGTTTTTTCACAGCAAAGGAAATCATCAATAAAACAAAAAGGCAGCCTATTGAATGGGAGAAGATATTTGCCAATGATATATCTGATAAGGGGTTGATATCCAAAATTTATAAAATCATGAAACTCAACACCAAAAACACAAGCAACCCAATTAAAAAATGGGCAGAGGATATGAAGAGGCATTTCTTTAAAGAGGACATACAGATGGCCAGCAGACATATGAAAAAATGTTCATCCTCACTAATCATCAGAGAAATGCAAATATAAACCACAATGAGATACCACCTCACTCTGGTCAGAATGGCTATCATCAATAAATCAACCAACAAGTGCTGGCGAGGTTGTGGAGAAAAGGGAACCCTGGTGCACTGTTGGTGGGACTGCAGATTGGTGCAGCCATTATGGAAATCAGTATGGAGGTATCTCAAAAAACTGGAAATGAAATTGCCGTATGACCCAGCAATTCCACTCATGGGTATCTACCCAGAAGAATCCAAGACACTAATTTGAAAAAAATATATGCTTCCCTATGTTTACTGCAACACTATTTACAATAGCCAAGACTTGGAAACAACTGAAATGCCCATTGGTAGACGACTGGATTAAGAAACTGTGGTACATTTATATAATGGAGTATTACTCCACTATAAAGAAGAATGAAGTCGTACCATTTGCAACGATATGGATGGACCTAGAGACTATCATGTTAAGTGAAATAAGTCAGTCGGAGAAAGACAAATGCCACATGATCTTACTTATATGTAGAATCTGAAAAACTGAATGTACAAGCAAAGTAAACGGAAACAGACTCATAGATATAGAGGAAAAACTGATGGTTTCTAGTTGGGAGAGGGATGGGGATGAGAGAGAAAGGAAGGGATTAGACAGCATAAATAGGCAACTACAATATTGCCACAGGGATATGAAAGACAGTTGAAGGAATAAAATAATGTTGTAAATATTTTGTGGGGTGTCAGAGGGTCACATGTCTTGTTAGGGAGACCACTTCATGGATAGAGTAGAGGCTTGATCACTGCACTGTATACCTGAAGCTAATGTTGTATAATATTGTATGCCAACTATAATATAGATAGTCACGGGATGTGGAGAATACTGTGGATGGGAGTCAATGGAATTGTAATAGGTATGTATGATATGGCGGGGAGGGGAGTGGGGTGGTGAGCTGGAGGTGGGGGTTGTCACTTTGAGGGGTAAAATGTATAACTGTTGCACTGTGTTGTACGCCTGTAACTAATTTTAAAAACAATGTTTATTTCACAATAAAAGAATGTTTTTTTAAAAAAAAGGAAGGACATAGAAGAAATCAGAAAGTCAAACTGTCTTCACGGAAAAAAAACCAATGTCAATCTCTGGTTGCACCATTGATGAGTTATGTATTTTTCTTTAGTTGTTTTTATTTTGTGTCTGGTGTATAAATGGGTTAAAGATGGTTCCTACATATTAGTCTTTTTGATGTTTATTTCTTCACAGCACATTAAGACCATTAGCCCAAGCCCACCAGCCCCAAACTCAAATTCTTTCACATTCATCTAACTGCTTTAAATAAACTCCAAATAAACATATTTTTATCTATTCAGAGCCTGACTGCTTTGCATACCCCACAAAACAGCATTCAACACCTGACAGCCACAGATAAGACAACTCCTGTGGCTACAAAGACTATATATAATTCAGTGTTGCCCTTCTGAGTTCTCTGACCCAGAGGCACCCCATTGTGCATGCTATGGAGGAACATCCCCTAAACACCATCCTCACCTGAACACACAACCCCCCTTCCCCTGAGGAGTTCCTTTTCCCTCTTTCCTTTCTGGAGGGTAGCGTTGTGTTACCTGCTCTGAAAAGTCTCCTGCTTCCCCTCTCAAGTTTGTTATTTATTACTGTCACTCCATGGTCCTGCATTTCCTTGATCAGCCCCCAAATGCTCAAACTCATCACAGTTTCCTTAAGTATGTAAGAGATTTATGGCAATTTGAAAAATAAAATTATGATTGTTTCTGACTCACCAATAAACAAAGGAAAGGACAATGTCAAAAAAATAAATAAAAGGGAAAAGGAAATCTTAATACATAAAGCTTTGCCCCCACCCCAAATTTGAATTATTTTCTTAAGACATGTGGGATTAATATATACAGGATAAGATATTAATAAGTCTCGCAATAATGGTCCCCTATGGGCATGACTCCCTTTATGCACTCCTGAGAGGATCCCTACCATACTGATGCTTGGCTTGGCCACTGTCCTCACCTTCCTGTGCATTCTTCTTTGTTTCTTTTTACAACTCTCTGCAGGCTGTATAAAAATAGGCCTTGGGCCAGATTTTGGCCTACAGACCATACTTTGCTGATTTCAGTTCCAAATCATTGTCAGAGCTGAATATTTGGGCACCAAAAACAGATCTGGTCCCAGGAGGAGTAAAGAGAGGAAGACCACCTGTCCTTGCTGGCTTGGGAAAGCCATGCTGTGCCCACTGGTTACAGGATCACCAAAGATCCAGGAAATCAGACAGTTTTGTTAGGTGCTGGCAAACTATGGCCCACAGGCTAAATGTGGCCCACTGCTTGTTTTTGTAAATAAAGTTTTATTGGCACACAAACACACCCATTAGTTTACATATGATCTATATGGTGGCTTTTGAACTGCAATTGCAGCACTGAGTATTTGCAACAGAGTCTGTCTGGCTGCAAAGCCAAACATGGGTACTATCTGGCCCTTTTACTGCCAACCCCTGGATTAGAACATCACATGGACTTGGGTTTGAATCCTGACTCTATTCTTATGACCTTGAACACAATTTAAATTCTGGATGCCTCAATACCAAGCTCATTGGGTTATTCTGAGGATTTATTGCACTTCATCAGTCCCAAGAGCCATATCATTTTCACATTTTGACACTTCTAAAATTGGAACACATATCACAAGCAACATCATCTTACAGTTAGATGTGGCTGCACCTTTTTGTTTCTCAGTGGTCCATAAAAATAATGAGGCCTCTCATCACATCTTAGATATGATAAAGTAGAATAAATGAGATATTGTGTATAAAGCACATAACATGCACGGGGCACCAGTGAGCTCTGGGGATAGCTTCACTACTTTTTTGTTCTTAGATCCTGTGTCTTGTGCATCTTGGTGTTCACCCTTTACCCAATAAAAAGTCACTTATTAAGGTTTTAAGTGATGTAATCCCAGACTCAGATAGCTCTCTCTAAAGGAGATGAGTCTCCTATCATGAGAAAAGACACAAATTCAGGCAGCCATCACTCAACTTGTAGGACAGAGCCAGAAAGCAAAGTGAGAAACTGCTCAAAGAAATGTTTGTGGATTGGCATTTCTGTCTCATCTCTCTGGAAAGTTATGTATCAAGGCTTTGAGTTCTGACAATGAAGCACCTACTGAGAAGTGTGTGGGTCAGAATTTAAGAAGAGGAAGGAGGTACCTATGACAGCCGTGAAAGCTCATGCCCAGGTGTCAAATGTCTTACCTCATCGCCGTACCGTCGATAACTCACTTCATACAGCACAATCAGACCATTGGGTTCCTTCGGCTCCTGCCACATCAAGTGAACAACATTGTTCTCGAAGACTTCATGGGTCACAGGGCCAACAATGTCATCTGCCTTGGCTGTAAGGAGCAGTGGTTAGAGGTTAGAGACAGGGACCTGACCCCTGGATCGAATCACACCTACCGTTTATCAGCTAGCGACCTCTAGCTGGTTACGCTTTCCTATGCTCCATTTCCCTCGTTGGAAAATGGATGTGTAAAACTCACCTCATGGGATTGCCCACATATCTATGTCTGTCTGTCTATCTCACATTCTGTTGGTTCTGTTTCTCTGGACTAATACCCTACATATATATATTTCTTAATTTTACTTTATTTTTCTTATGGCTTGTGTGTATTTTTCTAATGTTTATATAATGGCTGTGTATATTAAAAAAATAATAAAGGCAACATGGATGGACCTTGAGGGTATTATGCTAAATGAAATAAGTCAAACAGAGACAAATACTGTCTGATCTCACTTAGATGGGGAATCTACAAAAGCTGAACTCAGAAACAGAGAGCAGCATGGTGGCTACCAAGGGCTGAGTGGTGGGGACAATGGGGAGATGTTGGTCCTTGGTCCAAAGGTACAAACTTCCAGTTATAAGATGAATACTTTCTGGGCATCTAATGTATGACACAGTGATTATAGTTAATAATACTGCATTGTATACTTGAAGGTTGCTAAGAGGGTAGAACTTAAATGTTCTCACCATAAAAAAACAACTGGTCACAATGTGAGATGATGGAGGTGTTACCGACACTACGGAGGTATGTGCAATATAATCATACTGCAATATACAAGGGGTTCAACTCAACAACCTGGACACCTTGTTACAAGAACTTACACAATGTTCTATGTCAATTGTATCTCAGTAAAGCTGGAAAACACCAAAGATAAACAAAAAATGATAAAGGCAGAAGAGTTAAAGAGGGTGGAGGGCTTGTCCTTGGTGGGCATGGGTCTCCCGGCCCGTGATGTGCCGACCCACCTTCGGGCATGGTCCTGGCGCTGACATAGGCCGCCACACTGCATCTTTCCTCAGGGGAATCTTGGTTGCAAGCCTGCAGCTCGATGCGATAGCCGGTGAAGTGGCGCAGCCCGGAGATGACCAGCGATTCTTTGTTCACTACTTTCTCGAAGGGCCGGTGCTCCTCCGAGCTCGTGGGCGTGCTGGTTGAGGAGGTACTGGGGAAATCTGTAGCTGTGGGCATGACAGTTGTCACATTTGCCACGTCGCCAAGGGCCCTGCGTTTCCTCGATGGCCTGTCATGACAGCAGGAAACATGAGGTCACACAATTGCCATCTATATATAAATGCTGCTGGAGAATCAGAGGCTTGAAATGAAAGACTGGTGCAGTGGGGTGCAGGGGGAAAGGTGGATTACAGTGCAGACTGCCAGGAATTACAACCCAGTGCAGCTTTCAAGATACCCTTGGCTGCATCGTAAGTCATGGCAGGGCCACCCCGAGAGAGCTGGGGGCTCCAGGACCATAGTAGTAGACATAAATCCATATTGCTCTCAACATGCTTGATTTCAGGTTTTCATTTGGCAGAGTGACAGGCCACCCAAGGTCAGTGTTAAAAATAAGATGCCAAAAGCATGTAGGAGTCAAGCTTTTCAGGAAGCCCTGCCAAATGGTATTTGCCCAACGGCCCGAGCCACTGACCAACACCATCAGTTTTAACAGGAGAAACATATCTTCTAATTTTTACAATCATTTATGGTGCCTATGTAATGTGAGTGATTCAACTTCAATTCTCACTACTCAGGCTGGTACAAATAAACGCAAAAAAATGTCAATGCAAGCTGGCACACTTTTCCCCCCTTAAAAAGCTATGTTAAGAAATAAATGTTGATAGCCTAAAAGTTTAGAAATACACAAAAAACAGTAAAAAGAAAATTCAAATTACTCATTATTCCACTGCCCACTGTTTTCTGTGGGCAGTTTTTTCCTTGAAATATTGTGTATGACTAGGATGAGGATCAAGCTAGTTTTACAACTCACTTCATTCATTTGTATTAGAAGCATTCATCAAATATTTTCTTTAAAAATATAATGTCTTAAGTAGCACAGAATTTACTTTTTTTTTTCCTTTTTCAACATGAGGCGAGGTTTCCCCTCCTTATTTCAAAAGGAGAGCATGCTCATTGCAGAAAACTTGGAAAACTGTAAAAAACTCCAATTAATGCATGAGCACAATTTACTTAACCATCCTCTGATATTTTTAATATGAGAGCTTCCAGCTCTTTTTTGCTATGATAAATACTGCTTTGACCTTTGCCTGGTTGCCTTATTAGGTCCTGAAAGTAGACCCCCAGAAGAGAAATCACTAGGTTATGCCTCTTGCATGCACAGATAAATTGCTCTGCAGACCTTTACTTTGACCTGGGGTCTCGGCGGTGGCCCATGACACTGCTCCTCAGCAACACTGAGTGAGGGTTAGCGGGGTTTTGTTTTTCAGATTTTCAACTTGAGAGACTTTTTAAAAAGGCATCACACTACTGCTTTATTTGTAGCTCTTTGCACTGCTCAGTGTGGACTTTTCTTTCCTGTATTGGTTCTTTTGTGTTTCTCTAGGCAATGGTCCACCCTTATCCTATTTTTCCAGGAAGTTCTACTGCTATTCTTATTTCTGCTTCTGTGCTGTCCATTCACTAAGGGTTTTAACCCTTTATTGAATTTACCCAGTTTGCAGTTCACCAGTGAGCTTTCTTTAAAGGATCTAAAACAGTCTTTTCTATTTATCTGTACAATTTTATGTCTCAGCAAATTTTCAAATTTTCCCTTTAAAGGTAATTCTAGATGCGGTTACTAAGATTTTATGGCAATTAGGAAAGATATCGTTTCCAGTTTTGTATATGAATTATGGCTAGTATGTCTATTGGCTTTTGTTTATTTATATTGTTTCTACTCTGCTGAACTCTCATTCTAAGAGTTCCATAGTTTATTTTCTTGGGTTTTCAAGGAATACGTCAGGAAAAAGTTCAGCAAACTTTTCCTGTTAAGCGCTAGATAGTAAATATTTTGGGTTTTGCAGGACATGTGGCTTTTGTCACAATTACTCAACTTTCAATGGCTTTCAAGCCATTTAACTGGAAAGCAACCACAGACACAATGGAAACAAATGGGTGTGATCGCATTCCCCCAAAAAACTTCATTGACAGAACAGGCAGCCGGCCCATGGGACAGCGTTTGTCCAACCTTGCACTAGATTACCTTCAAATATCAACTATCTTATTTCCCACAATCCATTCTTTTAAATTCTAATTTCTGTTTTGTGCCTAAGTGCACTGGGTAGCTACCCATGGAAGTGTTAATTAGCAATGATGACACTGGGCTCCTTCAAATTCTAACAGGAATAGTTTTTAAACTGATGTTAACCTGACTGTGAGTTTCATCTGGGTCATATTTGTCTTGTTGCCTTTTTCCTAAATTAGAATTTGTTTAATTAACATTTTCAAATGAGATTATTATATGATTTTCCTTACTTGATGAATTCAATTACATTATCAGATCTCCACATCTTAAACCATCCCTGAACTTCTGAGATAAACGACCCTGCCAGCACAGTGTTTTCTTTAGGACATTTGGTTCTAAAGTCCCATATTAGCTGATAATGGGTTTTCTTTCAATGCTGCATCTTTGTCAGGTTCTGCTAAGGGGTGTTATGTTAGTTTCATAAAATGAACTGGGAGGATTTCCATAGAGTTCTGTGGAAAAGTTTCTATATTACACGAAATAGTTGCTCTTTTGGAGTTCAAAAGGACTCATCTGTAACACTCTCTAGGCCTAGGGTCTCTCTTTTTTTTTTCTTTGAGGAGTTTAACTAACACCTTTTTAAAGTCTTTTTCCAAGGTTATTAGAATATTTATTTTTTTCTACTTCTTGAATCAGCTCAGACAAGATAAATTTTCCACCTGAAAGTTTCAAATTGAATAGCACAGGATTGTCCAGATGAATTCAACATATTAAAATCTTCCGTAGACCTCAGTTTTGTATCATCTTCTTTACTTCTGGTTATTTGTGGGGGTTTTTCCCCCCTTTGATTTTAATTACAAGCTTAGCCATACTGATTTTCTCCTCCCTCACTAATACATTTATTATTATTATTATTATTATTAAGATTTTTAGGGGAATTGGGGGAGGGGAACAGCATTGGGGAATCGGGGAACGGGAATAGACAAGTTGCTGTCCTTTTGTCCTTCAGTCTAGTTGTGGAGGATGTCGCTTCACTGGCCCATGTTGATATTATCATTATGCTCTTTCGGGATGAGGCAGATCAGTCACCAGCCACTTGGCAGCTCATGCCTGCTGCTGACCGCTGACACAAGCCACCAGCCACTCACAGTAGCTTTACGGCAGCCCACTGCAGCCTATGCCGTCGCTGGCAGCCCAGCTCCAGGTCAGGATGTTGTTCACCATCTTAGCTATAGAGGGCCCAGCATCACTGGCCCTAATGTGGGCGCGGCCCTGCAGCTCTGAGCTGGCATCCCAAGCCAACTCTTAACCAACGCACCACTCTGCCGGTCCTATATTTATATTTTTACATTTTAAGTTTTTTCTTAATTTATGAAACCATTTAAGTCTACTAATTTGCATGAGAGTTCAGCTTTGCAATATTCTACAAGTTAAGGTTTATGATATTCACATTTCCATTATTTTACAAATGGACTTTAATGAAAGTTTCCATTTCTGCTTTGACACAATAGATATCTAAGTGATTGACTTTTAATTACCAGGAAGTAGAATTTCTATTTAAACTTTTGAAGTCAAACTTTTAGTTTTTCTGTACTGTAGTCAGAAAAACGAGTGGTCAGAAAACGAACCCTACTTTGGGAGATACTCATTACCATTTTCCTGTGGTCTTTTTGTATGAAAAGAGCAATGACATTCTCAGATGGAAACCAAAGGTATCAAAGCAAAGATATACCCATATTAGTAAGGTTCAAACATTCCTATACAGCCATTTTGCAAGTAGGCCTTGCAAAAATGATCAAGACATTGGTGCCTCATAAATAACCACTAAGGAATTGATATCTGAACAACTGAAGACATAAAATGAGCTCATCAAACAGGCAAAATATGTATTTACCCAAAGGATTATACCCCGAAAGACCACAACGTAATCATGAAAGACCCCCAGTGACCAATCATCAACTGATTGTTCTACTCCGTACATACACAGTAATTTATTACCTACATTCTCACACTTGACCAGCAGTTCTCATCAAGGGGTGATTCTGCCCCTTGTCTCACCACCACAGGGACCCGAGGCCTATCTGGAGACATTTTGGTTGTCACAATTTGGGGGACAGGTGTGAGGTTGGCAGAGAGTGAATAGAGACCAGGGATGCTGCTCAGCATCCTACATACAACACACAGGGCTGTCCCCACAACTGAGAATGAGCCGGCCCCAGGTGTTAACATCTGAGATCAAGAAACTCTGGTCTGGAGCAAGGCCTCTAACTAATTTCTAGACCTTTCCCTTCTACAAGATTATCTTCCAAATGGCCACCAGAGGGCAGATTGGGGCCACACACATACGACCAAAAATAAATATATAAACACTGCTTAAAGAATAAAATCACTGGGGTGGGTGAAATGGGTGAAGTGGATCAAAAGGCACAACTTCCAGTTATAAAATAAATAATCCCCGAGGGTCTCATTTACAGCATGGTGACTATAGTTAATGCATATTTGAAAGTTGCCAAGAGAATAGATCTTAAAAGTTCTCAAAAGAAAAAAGAAATTTGTGACTATAACGTGACTGGTGTTCACTAGACTTACTGTGCTCATCATTTTGCAATAAATATAAGTAACAAATTGCTAGGTTGTATACCTGAAACTAACATAATGTTAACTGTCAATTATATCTCCATAAAAATAAAATAAAGAATCCTTTCGCATGGCCTGGCCCTGGCTCCAGTCCAGCCTCCTGTTCCTCCCAAGAACCTGTGACTGGTCCCACCGCCTTGACTTTCCCTCAGATCTCTTGCCACCGTCCTCTCTTCCAGGACCACATTGTGTCTTAAAAGAACAAAGGAAGTTTATTCAAAGGGGAGCGGCACACCTGCCTTACACCTGTAGTCCTGCACCTGTCACCCCCCAATAAAAACGTTCTGTTTTCAGGTCAGTTTTGCTCACAGCGTGCCCCACGTGGTTTAGACTCTGGGCTCTGGGCACAGTTTTTTTGCACACAGCGGGCATAGATAAATGCTCAGTGAGCGAATGCAGGGGGGAAACATGTGGCATCTGGGAGGTCCCCAGGAAGCACCCCCTTGATCCTTCGTTTTAGTAAGAGTGTGTTAGTTACGATTTTTCCCCGCATTTAACATGTGAATTTGTGAAGCACCGGCTCTAGGCAGAGCAGCCCGTCGCATGCATCAAGCCACAGAAGCCCCTGGGGTCTTAGAGCCACACAACTTCCTCCCAGTGTGGCCCACTGGCCCTGTGCCGAGCAGACACTGGGACCACATGGGCGTCCCACAGGTGAGTCATACCTACTGTCCTCAGCACCAGGGCCTGAAGAGGATTTTCTGTGAAAACAAAACCAATCGCTCTGAGGACAGAGAACTTCTTCAGACAGACCTCTGCTCTGACACCCTGGAAGCCACATTCTGTCTAAGCAGCCTAAGGATGTCCTGCCCTTGACCATAGACTACTTTTTCCCATCATTTGAACCACATCTTCCCCAGCAGGTGCAAGAGCAGGGTAAAAAGCAGAGAAAATATGCCCCAGAGACCTGATCATCTGAGGTTCCCCTTGGATGTCATACTCAACTACATTTAAATATCACAACCAACTCAGCCATTTTCCTAAGTCCCGCAGCGTTTTGTTTTTAGCGAGTAAAACAGTAACTGCCTCAATGCCTGGGCTGTGCCATTTAGTGCTCTTTTGGACTCAGATTCATGGGGTGGAGGCGGGGGGTGAGGGCAGGATGCAAAAAAGAAAAAAGAAAGGAACATTACATGCTCATTGATCGTTCTGAGGAAAGGTCTAACCTACTCAGATGAGGGACAATGGGCATTTGAAGACACACATTTTAGAACCTTGTTTTATCCCAATGTAAACCGTCTGGGATTTCAATCTACTTTTGAAATGGCCAATTGTATCAGACTTCTGGGTAGCCACCTGTTAAAGTCTTTAAGGGGAAAGGACAAAGGTCAAGGATGGAGAGGCAGGATGCAGCTCAAAGCCCATCTCTCACCTTTGCTGCCACAACTTGGGGCGAGTTGCTCATCAGCTCAGAAACACAGGCTTTGGACCCACATAAGGGAGACGGCACCTGCTTCAGCGGATGGCTGAAAGACTCATGAACTAACATGATGCAGATGGTGCTACTGGCATCGAAGGGGTACGACAAGGATGCTGTTCAACATCCTACAGTGCCCAGGATGATCCCACTGCAAAGGATGGCCTGGCCCCTGATGTCAGTAGTGTCAAGGTTGAGACCCCCTATATGGCTCATGGAATCTCATAATCCTAAGAAATAGGAACTGTTGTTTCCATTTTACAGATGAATAAGCTGAGGCAGTAAGAGAGCTGAAACCACCTGTGACCCACAGAAACTTGACTTTTACCTAAGTGTCTGCTTGCAAAAGAAGTAAAAACAGATGAAAAGCCTAGAGTGATTTTCACTGCAAACCCTCTTGGTGGATCAGATGTACATCAAAAAGTCCTTTCACTCACTAAAAGAAATTCAACGTATCTAAATAGAAGTCTCCGGGCTTTGAAGATGCTATGGAAAGTTCCAGAAGGATGAGAAGGTTACATAGATTTTGAAAAAGAGAGAATGCTTTGAGCTTAAGACATGGCAACAAATCAAGCCGGGGCTGGGCAGGCATTTCTCAGGACTGGCCCCAATACTCTTATGGGGTTTGTCTCAGAATTCAGATGGAGACTGGAGGCTGGAGAAGTCAGGAAGCAAATGGGTTTTTTAAGTTTCCCCCTTTTTTGGTGAATATTCATCCTTCTTGGTAAGGTTCCTGTATCTCTCCCTCCATTCAGAGAGGAGGCTCAGTGTGAACTCTGCCCATCCTCTGAACCCCACTTCATCTTGTTCCCTAGGTCACAACGTCAACCCCAAGCCAATGAGAACTCCTGACCTGGGGACGAAAACCACATTGTGTAGGTAATCCTCAAAAGTCTTCCTGAACGAGGACTCCTCCAGCTCCTTCAGGATCTGAGAGTCGGTCTTTGGGCAGGAGCAGCACTCGCCAGCAGACTCCTCATACTCGCTCTGGTTGTGCTTCTGGGAACCCTCCGACTCGAATGGTGGAGACCAGGTCCGGGAGGGCAGCTTCAACCCTACAGAAAGACAGAGCAAAGGGGACCTTCTCAGAGTGGGTGGGCTTATGGAACAGAGCTGAGCCGGGGTCTGGATTCAAGTTCTACGAAAAGTAAGACCTTTCACTGGAGGGTCCAGTCGGAGACAACTGCGATGGTGCCTGTCAACATGATCCAGACATTGTCAGACACCATAACCCCATGGGGCTGGAAATTGTAAGGTAACCAGGCCTGTCCTTACCCACAGGGAACTTACATTCTAGTGCACAGGGGCCTGGGAGGGGGGTGGCAAATACACAATAAACTAATATAGACATCTGCTATGAGTCAGATAGCATGCTCAAAGAACACAGGGTGTCTGTTTTTTGTGTGTGCTGTTTTTCATGGGTGGTCTCAGAGGAAGTTACCACTGAGCAGTCCTGAATTAAGTAAAGGAATGAGCCATGCACATATTTTAAAGTAGTTCAGACAGAGCACAAAGCATGTGCAAAGGCCCCAAGGTGGGAATTTCCTTGGCATGTTTAAAGACACCAAGGACTCAATGTAGCTGGAAGAGGATGTGGGAGATAATGGTGAGAGGTGAAGTCAGAAAAGAACAGAATAGCCAAGTCACAGTTGAAAGAGTAAATAGAATGAATGAATCAATCAATCAACCACATAACTGTAGAGATGGGTAGGCAGTGCAGAATTTCACAGGGAATTCTAAGGGGTCCAGCTTAGAGACCCTGTGATATACTAAGTCATCAAAATGTACAGCACAAATGAAAGAATCTAGCTCATTCAGGAATCCTAAAGTCAGAGTGGAGTGGTGGTTCTCACCAGGGGGGTGATTCTGCACCACTCCATACCCCAGGACATTGGGCAAGGTCTAGAGACATTTTTGGTTATTGGGACTGGTAAGTAGAAAAAGGACCACTGGCATCTAGACCAGGGATGCTGCTGGACATCCTACAATGGACAGCACAGCCTCACCCAGGGAATTACCCAGCCCCAAAAGTCAACACTACCGAAGTAAAGAAACCTTGGACTAAAGACATGAGAGGAGATCAGGGGAAGAAAACTTTCAAATAAACATAGAAAAGGGAATTTAAAAAAAAATTAAAAACAAAAAAAAAACCTCTCAACGTAGCAGTCTTAAAAATACAAAGTTTGGGCCGGCCGAGTGGCGCATTGGTTAAGAGCTGGTTTTGGGACGCCAGCGGCCCTGGTTCAGGTCTCACATATGAGGGCCAGTGACACTGCCCTCTACAGCTAACAACAGCTCCACCTGGAGCTGGGCTGCGAGCCCCGGCGACGGAGTAGGCTGCAGCCCCTGCTGCAGTGGGCTGCCATAGGCTACAGTGAGTGGCCGGCAGCCAGCGTGAGCAGTTGGTAGCCAGCGTGAGCTGCCAATAGCCGCGGTGAGCGACCATCCAGAGGCCGGCGACCCATCTGCCTCATCCGGGAAGAGCGCAGTGACGATACCAACATGGGCCAGTGAAGCAACATCCTCCACAACTAGACTGAAGAACAAAATGGCAGCAACTTATCTGTTCCACTTCCCCGATTCCCCAACGCTGTTCCCCTCCCCCAATTCCCCAATAAAAATCTTTAAAAAAAAAAGTACAACGTTTGGGCAGGCCGAGTGGCTCAGTTGATTAAGAGCTCGCTCAAGAGTGTGAGCTGAGCTCTGAGCAACAGCAGTTCAATGCCCGAGCTGAGCTGCCGCTAACCTGCCAACAGGTGGCGGGATAGCTCAGCTTAAAAAAAAAAAAAGATTAATAAATAAAAATACAACACTGTTTTCTAAGTATCACAGCTGGCTGTGTCTTGACACCTGACATCCATTCACACAACCACACTTCTGGTACAACCTCTCAAATGCGCACTACTCCTTACAGGCAAAATCCATGACAGCCCGTTAAAGTCCCCTTTCCTGCCACCAGCTCTCAGTACTCCACTAGTATCTACTGAACACAGGAAATTCCGTCCTTGCTCTCCCCTTAAATAGATACCTTAGACAATAAGCTTTAAGTACCTTCCTGCAAGTGGTGAGTGTCCACTTGGAAGCCCATGTCCTTACACAGCTTTGAAAGCCTGCAATGGACTCTTAAAAATACTACTTATGTTTATTGATACACATGGAATAACCTGCATGGGTTCACTGCGAGAGGGCTAGTGATGGCATTAGGGATAGAAATAAACTTAGGGTTTCCTTAGTAATGGGGGATTCCTGACAATTTTCTAGTGAGAAAGGAAGTTTTGATCAGGTGCAGGCATAGCTCCTGATACCCACCAACCTTTCCAGCACCCACTGCATGACCCTTGGGGTCCCATGGTTTTTCTGTGACTAAAGAATAAAGCATAGTGACATACCTAGAGCAGTCAAATCCATAAAGACAGAAGTAGATGGTGGTGCCAGGGGCTGAGGGAGGGGAAGGGGAGTGAGTGTTTAATGGGGACACCGTATCAGTTTGGGAAGGTGAGAAAGTTCTGGAGGGGGACGGTCACACAACAATGTGAGTGTACTTAATGCCACTGAGCTATACACTTAAAATGGTAAATTTTATGTATATTTTATTACAATAAATAAAAGCCATATAGTCCATAAGACTGTATTGTATAATTTAAATATGCTAAGAGAGTTACCGTGTTCTAAATTTTCTTCCCTCCCTCCCCAAAAAAAGATAAATATGTGAGGTGACAGATATGTTAGCTAGATAAGAGGAGTCCTTTCACAATGCATATAAATATCAATCATCACAATGTATGATTTAAATATCTTACAATTTTACTTGTCAATTATACCTCAGTAAATCTTTAAAAAAGGCCAATTGATGATACTATTAGGAAGTTCCTACTGGACATGGTTAGTAAATTTATTTTTTGTGTGTGTTAATAAGTGTATTTGTGTGTGTATATGAGTATGTGTTGTTGGGTTTTTTTACTGTGGTAAAATATACATAACCTAAAATTTACCATCTTAATCATTTTTAATAGTAGAATTCAGCGGCACTAAGCACATTCACATTATGGTGCTACCATCCCCACCATCCATCTCTAGAACTTTCTCATCTTCCCAAACTGACACTCTGTCCCCATTAAACACTCACTCCCTCCCCTCCCCTAGCCCCTGGCATCACCTGTCTCTATGGATTTGACGCCTCCAGGACCTCCTATGAGTGGAATCCCACAGATCTGTCCTTAGTAAGTTGATTTTTAAATTACATAAACTTTGGGATCATTAGAAATAAAACTATGTTTAAATAGTCACGTTGTAATGATAGATTTATACTTCCAAGATAATAAATAAACAAATAAATAAATAAATGTTGTTGCTCTTTAAAAAAAAAAAAAAAGAGGAAAGCATTGACTGCCTGCCCCCTGCTGGTGGCGTTCTAGCTGGAGGTTTCAGTTACGAGAATGCAAGGCAAACAGCTCTCAGCCCAGCCGACAACTGTCCTTGCTCTCCAGTTTTGTAAAGCAGCCGAGGAGATAAATCACGTTTGCAATCCCCAGCTGGGGGGGAGGGGGGGAGATGAGGTCATAGGCATACATATAGCACATGATCCTAGAGCTGGGACAGCTCCCTGAGATCATCTGGCCTGCCGCCCCGTCTCCCAAAAAGGAGGCAGCCGGTGACAAGCATGGTGAGTGCCCAAAGCCCTACAGCAGATCAAAGGTCCAACTAGGAGAGTACCAAGGGCTCCCAGCCTTACCCACACCTCTCCAGCAGCCCCAAGGTCAAGGGCTGAGGATATCACTAATTCAAAAAACCTAAAGAAAAATAAATACAGACAAAGAAAAACAACTAAAGAAAAAAAAATGGCTTGTTTCTCCAGTCTGATGGGGTTTTTAAAACCTAGTTGTAAAATAATCTTACACTAATTTATACAAACTAGTTGAGGCTTCAGATATTTTTCTTTTTTTTTTTTTTTAGTAGATAGATGGAAGTCCATTAAGTAAATAAGATTAAGGGCTGAAAAAAATATCATCATTAGTATAAATTTTTAATGGAAAGCACAGGAGGGAATAGATTTTCGCTCCTCACTGTCTCCAATCCTTAAAATTTAAGGGCCTAAATTTAGGGGCCAAAATCCTTCCATGATTTTGTCAGTCATCTTTCAACACTGCTCAGTTGTGTTTCTAGTCTAACCGGGAAGTCTCTCGTGGGTTAACACAGCTACATCCCCACAGGGGAGGGAGAAGGGCAGAGAGGGAAAGGAAAGACTGGGTGAGGGGGGAAGGAAGAGAAAATTCCAGAGGACAATGGTGTCAAGACACGGGAAATACCTGGTTTCGACACAAGTCTTCAGAGTGCGTGCTAATGCGGTGATATTTAGAATGTGTGTATGTGTGTATGTGTATGTGTGTTTTCATATGAGATGGAAGAGAGTGCGCATGTGTATGTGTGCACTTGCACGCACACTGGGAAACAAAAGGGGAGAAGTGTTTCCCTGAAAGTGGAACAAAGTGGATCAGACATGTGTCAAACCATCCGCTCCCACACATCCATCTGCACTCACCCTTGAGGCAATAATCCAACTCGTACAGTTCACTGTCTTCTGCCTGCCTCTCCCAGAAAACCAGGTAATGAGTGATGTTGCCGTTGGGGTCAGAGGGAGGCTTCCACTTCAGGATAATCTGGGATGAGGAATTAGAAACCGAGATGGGATCCAGGGGGACAGAAGGATCTGGAAAGGAGAAAGGAAGTTGTGAGAAGGGTGCAAGCTGTTGGATGGGAGTGAGAGGGGACACAAAGGTTAAAGAAATCATGAGGCTGTTCGCTGTATTGTTATTTATAACATCAGAGAAAACTGGAGACACGGAACACCCATCCAGTAAGGGCATGAGTTACAAAATTACAATCCATTCCTACTACAGATTATGTAGATTGTGTAGCCATTCATTCATCCATTTATGCCACACACATTTATCCAGCTCCAACTATATGTCAAGCTCTCTGTTTTGGGACCTGGAAAGATGCTAACGCTAGGGAAAGGGAGGATGGTGAAGAGACAAATTCACATTTTCTAGTTAATATTCACCCCAAATTGAGCCCAGTCACAGGGCAAATTTCAGCAGCTGGACACCATTCAATTGTATCACTGAGCTGGCAGCTCATCTGACATCCCCCCCTCCTACTCCGAGAGAGTCGGTGGAGGAACGGGTCTCAAGGCAGAGGACACAGTGTGTACAAGGGCCCCGGGAGCTGGAAGTTTCCAGAAACTGTAAGTCCTTTGGTATTGCTGGAGGACACAGGATGGGGGGGCACTGGCCGAAAAAGCTGACACTGATTCATGAAGTTTGGACACTATGCTGTAGAATAGGGTTTCTCACCCTCAGCACTAGTGACATTCTGGTCAGACAATTCTGTCATGAGGGCCGTCCTGTGCATTGCAGGGTGTGGAGCAGCTTCCTTGGTCTCCACTCGCCAGATGCCAGTAACACCACCTCCATAGTCACAACCAAAAATGTCTCCAGATATCACCCAATGTTCCCTAGGGGGGCAGAATCACCCCCAGTTGAGAACTACCGCTATAGGAGAACCTAGACTTTATTAAAATATAACTAAATTGTCCTGAAATACAATTTAGTTATATTTTTATATAACTAAAATGCAGAAATGAAACAAAAATGGCAAAATGTTGATAACTGGTGAAGCTGGGAGATGATGGTTCATAGGGTTCATTCTTCTTTCTACTTTTGTGATAATTTGAAAATTTTGCACAACAGGAAGAAGACATATATATACCTCTTACATGACTTGTTGCTACTGTGTTATCTTCTGAAATTATAAAACTCAGCACCTGGCTCTTTTAGAAATAAATAACCAGGCAAAAAAAAGCACTTCATACAACATCGCCATGTCAGCCTGTCAAAGGCAAGATGTCCAATTCTTGCACAAATTCATATTCGCACAAAATACTTACTGGTAGCATCTGTCTGGACATAGATGATGTCACTCTTGGCCCCATATGTGCGACGTTCGTCTGAAAAGGTAACCAAGGTCTTGACGAAGATGGCATACTGCGTCCAGGGCTTCAAACTCCGCATCAGCCATCCGGGGTGAGTCTGTGACTTAGGGTCATTGGACCTCGGGGGAGGGTCAATGTCCACCACTGTCCAGCTGTTGGAGCCACATGCATCCTGCCCATCGAACTCCGTCACATTCTGGTAAGGGCTTTCAAGATGAAATAGGAGAAGGCAGTTACCATTTTTCAACTATTGCTCTGAGATGTGGCCAGGGGAAATGACATCCTATAGGGTTACATCTTCTTCACCAACAACCTTATGCCACAAGGAAAAATGACACAGAAACAGCCAAAGAGAAAGGGACCACCTCCCTTGATGCCTCGATGATAATATTATTTAATAGTAATAATACTGATTAATATTTAATAAAATAACATTTTATTTAAAATGTAATTTAATTACATTTTTATTTTATTATATATTATATGTAATGTATTATATAATTATAACAAATATTAAATAATTATGTTTAATAAGCAATATTTAATAAATAATAAATAAGATTTAATAAATATCATTTCCCAATAACAATGGTGATAATATAATAATAGCAGCTACCTCATGAGTTATTGATAAGATTACAGAGAGAATGTGTACAACTCAGCAAACAGCCTGATACATAATAAATCTTGAGAGATGAGCTATGATTACTATTAATCCATCACCACTTCCATTATCTTCCTTTAAATTTTCAGCACAGTTATACACTCAAAATGACTAGGTGGTCACAGTTTCAGTTTGGGAAAATGAGAAAGTTCTAGAGATGAGTGGTGGTGATAGTTACACAACATAACGAATGTACTTCATGCCTTTGAGCTGGACACTTTAAAACTATTTAAATGGTCAATTTTTACCACAATTTTTTAAATGCTGGAAAAAATAAAAAGTAGGAAAAGAAATAAATTTTTCAAAACCCACTAAGTAGACTGAGCAACTTTTGTTGAGGATATCTGGTGAGATGTGCATAGAAGACGCAAAATGGAATATCACTAAAGGAAATTAGCCAATCTGAACCTCCAAAAGGAACCTGTCTGCTTTAATTTCTGGCTTTTGACAAAAGAAGACATGGCTGACTGACTTCATACACCATCAACTGGTGCAGTTCATAAAAAAGAACCTATGATATTCATTCCACGAGTGGAAAGGAAAGAGAGAGGAGCCTCCGTGGGGAACATCTGAACATACACACAACACACACACCTCTTAACCCTCTACTTACGCCTCTTTGTAGAACAGCATGAACCCCAGGAGGTCTCGGAAGTCAGGGGGCCAGTACGGCTCCCATTTCAGCAAGATCTTATCAAAAGAAGTCCGAATATGAGAAAATTTAAGTAATTCATTTTCACCTAGAAAAGTTTTTTTGAAAAGAAGAAGGAGGAATATCAGTATTTAATTTGTTTCAGCAGAAAGCAGTGATCTTATACTCCCAAGAGTGTCCATGAAAGGGAAACATCATCCTACTGCTCTATGGACTGGCCTTGTTCTCAGGTGCATTTCCCAGGGTCCAAAGGCAAGAACTGGTCATTGGAAGTTGGCCCCTACTGCCAGCCAATTACCTGGCCAGATGCTCAAATGAATAACAGCAGCTGGTGCCAATGAGAGAACAACTGGCCTATAGTTAGGGATTTTCAAGGGTCACGTTTGTCCTGACACAATTCTGTCATGCATATGGACTTTCAAGCCTGACATGTCAGAAGACGTAACTCCAGTGCAAATGAGCACATGCTAAGTGAGTTTAGAGGGTGTGCAGATCACACACACCTTGGACAGACAATTCCTTGGAGAGACAATGCTTTGGAGAGAGTAATTTCCTCTGCCTAGAATGCTAGCCCTCCCTTAAACTCCACCCCAACCTCACTCTTTCCCTCCCCTGAATTCCCACAGCATGGACCATGTTCTGCCATAAGGAACCAGCTGTAAATAAGGGCATTACAGAAATCCTGGCAGCTCAATGCTCACATTTGCCTTCAACAGAGACCCTGTCAGAGAAGTCCACTTGGCTGACAGTCTCCAGCTGTAGTAACTACAGGACCTGAGGTAGCATTTGAACCAAGACCATATGTAAGGAGGTGTCATTCATTCAATGCTTACGTGGCATCTCCCAGTATCAGGCACTGTGCCTGGTGCAACAGGCACAGAGACAAGATGTACAACACCTGTCCTCTGTACAGAAAGACTATATAGTTGTTTAAGCTTGCTGGGGGGCAGTGATACCCCTGGAGGCCAGTGTGGTGGGTGAGGGGTCCACAGACTGGAAGGACCAGCACATCACCACTTACAGGACGCCTGGTCCCCATTTGTCTTCAGGGCAATGTCATTCCTTTCCTGGCGCCCCTTGGTTCCTGAAACTTCCTCCATCTTGTGAATTTCCGACAAGCAGAGTTTGGGATTATAGTGAAAGAAGAGTTTCCCCTGAGTGATGGTGAGGTTGTGTTTGCTCCAGTCCCACAGCTGCCTTAGGTTCTGGTTGTCCAAGGCATAGAAAGAGTAGTTCCTATGGAAACACACACACCTAGTCAATCATCAGCTTGTCATCTCCAACTCCAAGATGGCGGGGCCATATTGGAATTATCTTGTGCAGTACTACATACCCAACTCTAACCATCTGCTTGGCACATACTGAGTGTTGCCTCAGGAGTAGGGGGATACAAGGCAATTGGACAAGGAACAAGGGACCAGTGTTCATGGCCAGGAAGGTATCTGAGCTCTAACTTGTGGGGGAGGAGAGTATGACTGTGATGTATTAAGATGTGGGTTTCACAGAGGGGAAATATTGAAAACACAGAGGCACATGAGTTAGGCCCAAGGAAGAGCAAAGTAGCCTGCTCTGGCCAACAACTGACAGGAAAAGATTGGAGAGCTGCAATGGGCCAAACCCTCTAATATACTGCATGCCAGACCAAGACCAAGAACATGTGACCCTTGGTAGGCAGAGGAAAGCCATTGAAGGTTTTATAACAACACAGCAACTTGATTAGACCTGTGTCTTAGAACTATTAACGGGCCACCAGCACATGATGGATGGGAGAAGGGAAGCATCTAGATCTGTGTCATCCAATACAGAAATCATTAGCCACTTCTGGCTATTGAGCACCTGAAATGTGGCCATTCTGAACTGTAGTGGAAGTAAAAAACAAGTTTTAAAGACAGCATGCGGGCTGGCAGAGCGGCGCATTGGTTAAGAGTGGGCTTGGGACACCAGCTCTGAGCAGCAAGGCCCCAGTTCAGATCCCAAGTTAGGGCCAATGATGTTGCACCCTCTACAGCTAAGATGGTGAACAATAGCTCGACCTGGAGCTGGGCTGCCATGAGGCGACAGCACAGGCTGCAATGAGGCTGGCGGGCAGCTGGTGTGAGCTGCCATGAGCTGCTGTGAGTGGCCATCCAATGGCTGATGAGTGACTGCCTGAGCCAGGAAAAGCGCAATAATACCAACATGGGCCAGTGAAGCAATGTCCTCCACAACTAGACTGAAGAACAAAAGCACAGCAACTTGTCTGTTCCCCTTCCCCGATTACCCAATGCTGTTCCCCTCCCCCAATTCCCCAATAAAATATTTAAACACAAACAAAAAAAGATTTAGCATAAAAAAAAAAAAAGGTGCGACTGGTTCAGGTCCCACATATGAGGGCCAGTGACACTGCCCTCAAAAAAAAAAAAAAAAAAAAAAGGTGCAAAAGATCTTCATAATTTTTTATATAGGTTCCAAGTTGAAATGATATTTTTAGATGTAATGGGTTAAGTAGAATGCATTATTTTTATTTGTTTAAATTTTTAAATTTTTATTCTATTTATTGGGGTGACAATGGTTAATAAAATTATATAGGTTTCAGGTATACAATTCTATACTACGTCATCTGTGTACTGCATTGTGTGTTTACCACCCAACGTCAAGTCTCTTTTCATCACCATATATTTGACTCCCTTTACCCTTTTCTATCTCCCCCGTTTCCCTCTGGTAACTACCATATTGTTGTTGTCTGTGTCTATGAGTTTTTGTTTGTTTGTCTTAACTGAAAGCAATGCAATGCGTTATTAAAATTCATTTCACCTATTTCTTTTAAAGTATTATAAATGTAGCTGGCTACTAGATTTAAAGTCACATATGTGACTGGCATTATGCTTTTGTTGGACAGTGCTGGTCTATTTCTAGGATGTCCAGCTAGGAGGTCAGTGGAATAATCCAAATGAAAAGTCTAAACTTCAACAAAAAGGCAGTTTTGTGGCAGAAAAATCAACATGAGCTGGTGAATGATTCAAGAGGGTAGTCTCTAAACAATTCTGTGGATTGGCTTCTCTAAAGCCATTCACACACACACATACACCCCGCCCTCTTCCTCTTCCCTAGCCTTCCTCTACTATTAGATTGGTAAAGGTAAATATTCACTCTCTCAGGCTCCCTTGCAGCTAGAGCAGCTGCATGACCTAGTTCTAGCCAAGGAGACATAAACAGAAATCAATGTTAGGGCTGAGAGTGAGGGAAGTTTCAGGCAAGATTTTTTTTAAAGAGACTGTCTCAACTGATATATATCTTTGTCCCTTTCCCCTTTTCCTCTTGGGTCTACAGACATAAGGTTGAGGGTGAAGCAGCCATCTTGTGACCATGAGGAGATGGAAAAAATGGATCCTATCCTTGACGGCACAAAGATGGAAAAAAACCTGGATCCTATCCTTGATGGCATTGTTGGATGGCTTTCTCAGACTTCTTGCCCATGAGTCCATCTCAGTCTGCACGAAACATAGCTAGTCTGGATTTCTGTTGTTTTACTAATGGAAATAGTGTCAGTGTGACCTAGAGGGGAGAGGATTTGAGAAATGAGGATGGACAACTGGGGCAAGAAGGGGAGTTCCATTTTGTACATGTTGTATTTGAGGCTCTCAGGGGTCACCCAGCTGGAGATAAGCTTGCGGGTAAGCCATGGCTGGAGGTCTCTGTACTAGAGATCACTACAGAGATGGCAAGGCTTGGAGCCCAGGACACCAACTCCCAAAGGCAGGCAGAGGCAGGGGAGCCTGGAAAGGGAATGAGGAAGGAAACCCGGGGAGGCCAGAAGGATATCTTAAGGAGGCAGAGAACCTTATGGGCCAAAGGAGATGAGATACAATGAACAGGTGTAATCTGTATCACGGGGACCAGGAACTGAGAAGGTACTAGATGCAGTAATTACAGGGTCCTGGTTGGGCCTACATTCCAACTCACACTGAAACCCAGAGAGCCAGATGCCCTATTTCATTCTGACCAGAGCCCTTGGAGAAAACAAAGTTAGGCTGAGCCCCTGCGACTTCCAAGAGTGACTGTAAAACAGGTATCACCTTCCTTGGCTGGATCTTCAAACGTTTCAACACACATTCCTTCCTCTCAAAATTTCTCTAGGCATTTTCTCTTAATAAATGTTTTCTGCTTTTTTTTTTTTTGGCTTTAAAAACCCCTAAGTTACTGTGGTGACTATAGTTAACAACACTGTATTGAATATTTGATGGTTGCTGAAAGAGTAGATCTTAAAAGTTCTCATCATAAGAAAAGAAATTTTTGTAACTATGTATGGTGACAGATGTTGACTAAACTTATTGTGGTGACCATTTCACAATGTATACAAATACGAATCATGATGTTGTACACTTGAAGCCAATATAACGTTATATGTAAATTATACCCCAATTTCAAAAACACAAACAAAACAAAAACCTAAGTTTTCCTATTTTTCCTCCAGTTTTATTGAGATATAATTGACATATAACATTATTAGTTTATATGTATATATTGTAAAATTATTACCACTCTAAGTTTAGTTAAAATCCATTACCTCATGTCATTAAAATTTTTTTTATTATGATGAGAACTTTTAAGATTTACTCTCTTAGCAACCTTCAAATATACAATACAGTATTATTAGCTATCCTTACCATGCTGCATATTACATCTTCAGGACTTATTTATTTTATAACTGTAAGCTTGTACCTTTTGACCCCCTTCATCCATTTCACCCACCCCGACCCCCTGCCTTTGACAATCACCAATCTGTGTTCTGTATCTATGAGCTTGGGTTTTCTGGTTTGGGGTATTTTTTAGATTTTACATATAAGTGAGATCATATAGTACTTGTCTTTCTCTGTCTGACTTATTTCACTGAGCATAATGCCCTCAAAGTCCTCCATGTTGTCACAAAAGGCAGGGTTTCCTTATTTTTTATGCATAATATTACTGAATAATATTCTGTTATATATATACACCACATTTTCTTTATCCATTCATCTGTTGATAGACACTTAGGTTGTTTCCATGTCTTGGCAAAAACCCTTAACTTTTTCTAATTCATAAACTTCCTAGTTGGCATTCAGGACACAAACACAGAATCAGAACCCACGTACCCGACTTCCAAGGTATCCCCTCGAATCAGACGTAGCTTCCGGAAGAAGGAAAGTGACACGAGGGCATAGGAACGGCGAATTTTCAGATACCCTGAAATTTCTTCAATGAGGCCAAGGTTAGCTTCTAGCTCAGCTGCCAGGTTGTCTAAGGAAATGGGAGAATATCTAGTGAGTTTTACAGAAATATTTTAATCTTTCCATATTTTCCCATAGTAGGGAGTTAAATTACGGGCTGAAAATGACTTTGACATATGTGCTCAAAAAGAATCATACTTAATTAAAATGAAATCCAAAGTCCTTACTACAGGATCGGCAAGTCCCTAAACAAATAACCACTGCTTTTTTTCTCATTTCATACCATGGTCCCCCAGAAAAGCACTCTCTTATTGATCTGCTTGGTTTGCTCCACCACCAACTCAAAGCACAGCTCCTCCAACCAGGAACTCTTCGAAAATAGCAACCCCCTTACTCTCTGTTTCAAAGATTCACAAACTCCAGACCACTGGCCAAACCCAGTCTGCTTGCTTTGTAAATAAAGTTTTATTGGCACAGAGCCACACCCATTTGTTCATATATTCTCTACAAGCGTAGAGTTGAGTAATTATGATGGACACCCTCTGGCCTGCAAAGCTAAATGTATTTATTATATGGCCCTTTGTAACAAAAGGTTGCCGACCTACTCCCTCCACTACCCAGCTTTGCTTCCCTTCATAGCGGGACCACCGCCTGAGTTTACATGAGACGTTGATTTGTTTATTTGCAAGATCCATCATGCACGGACATTGCTTGTGCACTGTGAGTACTCCACAAATGTTTGCTGAATAAATAAACAAAGCAATGCTTTTTTGCCTGTGATGGTATTTCTAGAAACATGGTCCCCAGACCTGCAACAGGGCATGTCGTCTACTTGTTAAAAATGTAAATTCTTGGCCCACCGAGTGGCGCGGTAGTTAAGCACTGGCTTGGGATGCCAGCGGCCCCGGTTCGGGTCCCACATATGAGGGCCAGTGACACTGCCCTCAAAAAAAAAAAAAAATGCAAATTCCTTATGCCCCTGCTCCCAACGTGGAATATCAGAATCGGGGGGGGGCGGGAACGAGGCCCAGACGGAGCTGCGAATTTCAGGTTTGGAAGCAAACAGTTGGGTGACTGCTGTTTGGAGAACCACCAGGACAGTCTTACAATTGTCTAAGGAGAATGAAGCAGAGTCTGGACCGCTTCCCTCTCCAGTCACAGGGAACATGGACCCCAGCAGGCCGCTCCCCCTAGCACTCACTGCCGCCTCGAATGTTGATGATAAGGCTCCCGTTGATGACGGTGCAGCCTCGGAGCTCCTGGGCAGACGTCACCGAGTCAATGGTCTTCTCGCCTTCTAGGATGTGACAGACCTTGGGACAGGGGCCCAGACACGGAGTGCACATCAAGCTGGGAAAAGAGCAGAGAGGGGTTAGGGCACACAGGATGCCCCTACACACAGCAGACGGGATGCTGCACAGGGTCCCAAGTGACGGGACTTCCGCCATTACCCTAAAGCAGGGGCCTACACCCACAGCACTGTTGACATTTGGGGCCAGAGAACTCTCCATTGTGGGGGGCCATCCTGTGCATTAAGGGTGCTGAGCAGCATACCTGGGCTCTACCCACTCGCTCCCAGTAGTACCCCCATCCAAGGTATGACATCCAAAAATGTCTCCAGACATTGTCCCCTGGAGGGAGGAAGGCAAATTGCCCCAGGTAAGAACCACTGCTGAAAATGACAGACAGGCTCATGCCTTTTCTCCACGGTGGCAGGTCCTACAGCACTACCCTGAAGTCAGAACACTAATGCTTTTCCCTAAAATGATGGTGATCCTGTGTACTCCAGACTGGTAGGATTCACACTGTGTTCCATAGAGACAGGACTCACTATTACACAAAATTGATGGGTCTCATGGAGTTACTATGGTGACGGGATGATGCTCAGCTAATGGGTCTTATGTAGGACTCTGCTGTTATGTCAAAGTAGAACTGATGCTGTCACCTGAATGTGGCAGAACTCAGGCTGTTACTTAGGGAAACAGGATGTTTGTTCTGCATGGGGTTTGATGTGACCATGGCTAAACAAGACCTCACATCTGATGGAGGGTGACTAGGGAAATATTTTGGCTTTGCCTGCCTGCCTGATATCCTCACATTTACAGCCTCCAGGAGTCCTTTGGAATCCAGCCCTCCCCCACATGGGGTCTCTGCGGTCAGTTGTTGCTGGCACAGCCCTCCTGGGTCTAGTCAGGACACAGGATCCAAGCCAGGCTGGGCACTGCCTTCCATCCTCAAGGGTTCAGAGGTAGGCACATACCCAAGTCAGTCCAGTGAGGGTTTTGCTGGAACTTCCTGGAAGGAGAAATTGTCCTCCTTTGGGGGTATCTAGAGAGTGCTGCTATATTGTTAGCATGGGGCAACGAGTCAGGGAGAGGCTTCTTGAGAACAAAACCAACAGAGAGAAATCAAGCCAAGGACGGGAAGAAACAGAACGGGTATATCAGTTGAGCTCCTGCATACAGGTGAACCTGAGGCTATTCCCTGAACTTTTTGGTTGCAGGCACCAACAAACTCCTTTCATCTTGCTTCAGCCAGTTTGAGCCAGGATTCTGTTCCACACAACATCAAGAATCCCCAGCTGTTAGTGTCAGTCTTAGTTTCCTCATCTGTGAAAGGGAGAGAATGGCAGTGCCCACCATGGTGGAAATGAGGACTAAATAACATATACCACCTACAGCACTTGGCATTTAGAAAACACAAATTGTTAGCCATGGCCATGATGGTCGCTTTATTAGTGGTATCATTGCTACTGCTATTTCCATACTCCTGTGTATTGGATTCTTCAGAATGATCTTTGTGATGATGGTAAAACAAAGAACATAGCTGGGCTCTGTCCCAGGTCCTGCTAGCAAAACCACCAGATAAGGAATCAGGCTGCTCCCACCCATGAGGGTCCCTCTTGCAGGAAGCCCTGGGTGACCGATGTAACTGACCACTTGGGGGACCCCACTTCTCCCTTCCTGCACCCTAATTCCCGCTCTCGTGCTTTAGAATCCTTTTTTTTTTTTCCGGCTCTCATGCTTTAAATTAGCCAATAAAGAACCCAGGAAACCCTAGATACCCCACAATCAGATCCTAATATAGGCAGAGCCCGAGGCTCATTCCCCTTCTCCCTCCCTCTCCTTCTCCCTCTTTCTCTCCTCCACCCCATGACCTCACTGTGTGGCCTCAGGCATACCGTGTACCCTCCAGGACCTGTGGATAATAAATCTTGCTCCTCAAAGTACCCTAATGGCTTCTTGCTGAAGTGTGTCCTGGGATCATAGCAAGAACCATGGGAGCTGGCCCAGCCACAGACAGGGGCCCCAGTGTGGGGAATGTCTGTGGAGCTCACCGGCATGATGAGCAAAGTGGTATTCCTCACCAAGGGTGCCACCATCAGCAGCTTGGAGATGACGGAACACTACAGCTTTATTTTAGTTCTGTGCTGTGAGTTCTAACAAATTATTGAACCCAAAGGGTTTGTGGGAAACCCCAAATTGATAGGCAGCCAGAAGTGTAGGTGGCCTGGGGACCCCCAAAATGTGGCTGGCCTCTGAAGAGAGGGCCATGCTATGGAGGACCGAGCCTTTAACCTGTGGTTTGACACTAACTCCAGGTGGTTAGTGTCAAATTGTAATGCAGTACACCCAGTTGGCGTCAGAACAGCTGGAGAGGAAGCAGAATCGGGACCAAATGTTTGGGTCCCTTTGTTGGTTCTACAAATATTCACTGAGCATTTATTATGTGACAGGTGACACTCTAAGCTAGGGGTCCACAAAGTGCAGTCTGCGTGCCAAATCCAGTTGGCCACCTGCTTTTGTAAATAACATTATATATGGCCACACCCACTGGTTTATGGATCATCCCTGGCTGTTCTCACACTATAAGGGCAGAGTAGAGTAGCTGCAGCAGAGACCATATGGCCTACAGAGCTGAAAATTTTTACTAGCTGGCCCTTTGCCAATGCCTGCTCTAAGCTGCGGGCACACATGAGTGAACAAAACAATCGACTCTCCCTGTGGGAAATTACAAACGGCCACGAGTCTTTTTCAGCCGTCACACAGAGAAGCAGGCTCTGTTTCCTCATCCAGTGACCTTGGGCTTGGCTGTGTGAACGGTTTTGGCCAAGGGAACATTAGCAAATGTGATGTAAGCAGAAGCTTGAAAAGTACTTGCACATTGGAGCATGTCCTTACTGGTTACTGGGATGAGACATCACGTGGAGAGAGGCCCCAGCTGTCCATCTAAGATATGAGAGGCTATCCTATACCATCCTATACCATCCTATACCATCCATGGTATCCTATACCATCGGTCAGGGCTGACCGAGCCCACGCCAGACTAACCACCAGTCAACACACACAATCATTAGAAGTCAAAGATGAGTGTTAAGTCACAAAGTGCTGCGGTAGCTTGTTACACAGCATGAGCTAACTGATTACACTTATGAAGCGAATGGTCTAATTGGGGAAAATTAATAAATTGACAATTAAACTATTAGCTATCGATAAATTCCAGGAAAAGAGTTTAAACTGAGGGATGTGCCAAAAAGTAGCTGGATGGCTAATTCAGACAGGGCGGTCAGACAGGGAAGGGGTCTTAAAAGAAGTGATTTGTAAGCTAACCTGGATGACAAGAAGCTGGCCATGGAAAGACCAAGGGGCCCTGCACCCATCACACACTTAACATTCACCCCAAATACCGAGGTAAAGAGCACCTGCTGCTTCCGCCAGGTATCCCAAAGTGACTGATCATAGATGGGGAGACCTTTTAACGAACCTACGCATGTTCCCAGACCTCTGTTCTTAAAATGTCAAGAACTATTTTCCAGATAAGCCACAAGAACGGAAGGAAGCATATCTGGTCCTATTTGATATTAAACCACATTAGAAAATGCAGCGGCACTAATGTCTTTCATAAAATCAAATAAAAGCTTCAGAAGGAAAAATATTAACTGTTTAAAAACCTATAAAGTATAATAGTGCCATAATGAGTCATAATTAGCATGTCTCACTTTGCCCTCTTTCACTCAGTAAAGGTCTCAAGCATCGCAGGACATGCTATCAATTTCCTGGGGCCAACACACCGTCAGGAGAACACCAAAAGAGGGGGCTATACTTCTCAGGTCTTAGTTATGGTGAAGGAAAAATACCTTTCATTTAAAACCAATGTCTTTAAAACAATCATCTTACTAAAAGATGTTAATATCCACAGCTCATTTTAATAAACATGAAAAAAAACAAAACAGAAATTAATCAAAAGGAATATGGTCATTTTCCCAGCCTTACTGATAAACTGGGCCCAAAAAAGAAAAAATAGCTCCATCTGGCATAGAAAAGTGATTTACAGTCACCTATTTTTGGTCAACAAAGCCACATGACAGGTTTTATCAAAAACGAATAAAACAAAACATATTGTACTTGCAGGTTTCACAAACACTCAACAAGAGGCTCATAAGAACTGAAATAAAGACTGTTTTCCTTCCTATCCTCCCCTCCCAGGGTAATAAAATTTCCCACCAGAACACTCTCGCTTGGCTAATTCTCAAGTCTGAAGAGGAAGATTTTTTACGTAAGCAGGTCAGCTGAAGGCCCCTCGGCATGCGTCTGTTTCTGATTTGTTTTTGTGTTGCTTTGTGGAGGTTTTTTTTCAAACACAAAAACCAGGAAACAGATTTTTTAAACTTGGTTACAGCCTGAGACACCAAAATAGCTCATCTAAGAAGCTAAAAACACGAACAAAAAATCTGCAGTGTGCATAGTATCTGACTCACGCCAAAGAGAGAAAACCCTATTTCTCACCCAAATAGTAGGAAATGGTTTCACGGCACTGTGCTTCAAACTACAACAAAACCCTTGGAATAGTCGAGAATCGAGTCTTCCTCCTTAAGTTCTAGGCTGATGTCAGCACACTGTACAGCTCGAGGTCAGAGAAAACATTTTTTAAAACCTGAGCTCCATCTTGATGGTAACAGCCAAGCACCTCTATCAGTGCGGACAGTCCATAAATGTGAAGGATTCTACAGGAAGCCAAGGACTTCTGTCTGTATACCTTCTATTGCCAAGGCTAAGCACAGAAAGCTTTAAAAATCATGTACAAGATGCCAAAATTACTTGCTCTCTGGCCCTTTACTGAGAAAGTTTGTAGACTCCTGATTCAAAAGCCAGGACCAAAACAGGAGGCAGAAATGGCATCCGAGATACCCAAGCATATCACTGGTCATCACAGCTCCCTTACTCATAGCCACTGAACTCTGTTTTTTTGCACAGTTTTAACAGGCAGCAGGCAACTCCATTACCAATGCCATATTTCTCCTCCTCTTTGCAGTCCCCCACCCCCAAAACCCACATCCAGGACTCACTTGCTAGAATTCATCGTGTACCCAGAGGGACACTCAGGGATGCACTTGTTGTTATGAATGACATACTGGTGGCAGCCCTGCCTCCGAGAGTTCTTGCATTTGTTGTGCAGGTCCTGGCAGAAGCTGAAGTTCACGCAGCGCCAGTCTTGGAAGTGATAGTATGGGGATGGGCAGGTCTCCACACATCTGCCGTCCAGATAGAAGTTGCGGCAGGCCACACACTTGGTAGGGTCATCGGGCTCAGAGCAGTTGCCCAGGCACTCACTGTGGCAGCAGAGGCCTTCGGCAGTGCAGCCGTGCGACTTACAGATGGTGGGGCAGACTGGAGAGAGAAAGAAAACAGCTGGTCAATGGCTTTGCCTAGTTCCTGTCTGCACAGACAGCAGTGCTGGATTAGGGAGTGCAAGCCAAACAAAATAATAATAATAACAACTCACTTCTACAGCACGTGCTGCATGCCAGGCACAAAACCATTAACAAAAGCATTAACTTAGTTAAGCCCCCAAACCAGTGGTGTGCTCATGAATGTTTAACAACCACTTCAAATAGGGGGACAGAGAAGCTCTGACTTGTAGCATCTGCCAATCTCCCGGTGTAAATGCCCCCAACCTAGTTACTGAACAAGGAGCTGGCAAGAGATACATGGTTACACAGCACCAAATAGTATTTCTACCATACAGATACAATAGTAGCAAATAACCCCAAAAGCATAAATACAGTAGTCCCCCTTTATACTTAGGGCACATGATCCAAGATCCCCAGTGGATGCCTGAAACCACAAACAGTACCAAACCTTACATATGTCATGTTGTCGCTGTAATAAAAGCGACGTCACTGTGGTCTTTCTCTTGCTCTCAAAATATCTTATGGTACCATACTCATCTTTTCATTTAAAGGAAGCACTTTACAGCTTCTCTTGGGCATATCCAAGTTGCCAGCATCATTTTCCTTGAGCTTTGGGGCCATTATTAAGTAAAATAAGCGTCACTTGAACACAAGCACTGCAATATGTCAACAATCAATCTGATAACCGAGATGGCTACCGAGTGACTAAAGGGCAGGGAGCGTGTACAGCATGGAGACACTAGACAGACAGGTGATTCATGTCCTGGGCAGGATGAAGGCGCAGAAAGGCACAAGATTTCCTTGTGCTATCCAGAACGGTGCACAATTGGAAAGTTATGAATTGTTTAATTCTGAAATTTTCCATCTAGTATTTTTGGACCACGAGTAACTAAAACCTCAGGGAATGAAACCGTGGATGGGGGGAGCTAACAGAAAAATGGAACGAGATCAATAGGAGGCGGTGAATTTTGAGTATTTACCACCTCTGTTTTTAATATAATTTAATTGTAAGTTTATATCATTCAAACGTTAATAACAGCTTGTTTAACAACCAATTCACAAATTTCCTGAAAATTAAAGGACCAGCTGTAGCAAGTCAGCTCCAACACGCAGCTGCAGTACTGGTATAAACAGACATAGTAGAGTCTCCATTTTCTGCATTTTACAAATGGGAAAAACCAAGGCACAAGAAGGTTCAGCAAATTGCCTGAAGGTCATTTATTGCTTCAACAGACATTTGCTTGCACTGATCTAGACATTACAGCCACTGTGGGGGTGAGGTGGCCGCAGACCCTGCCTTCGGGAGCATGTGGTCTAATGGAGAAGGTATAGTAGTTATTTAAACACACAATGTGTAATTCAATATGCAACAAGCGCTATGCTGGAGGTAAGGGGGAGGTGACAATCCTGCTACAACCTGAAGGAAATAATGGATGGGAAGGAAGGAGACTGGCTGGAGGGCAGAAGCTGCGCATAGATTTCAGCAGCTGATGTCTAGCTACTCATCACTTCCCAATTACCCCTTGATTCAAGTGGTCCCTCCGCGCCTATCCTGGACCTCCCTTCCCAGACTGTCGTGGACAGATGGCTTCCCTGGGGCTGGGCAGACCACGGCCACAGCAGCGCCCATCATCAGAGGGCTTTTCTCGCTCACTCCCTGCAAAGCTTGAAAGGCGATTTGGAAACTGGAGAGTGTTACTCCAAGTCCTAGGCTTTTTGATGACAGCAGTGAACATCACGGCCTGAGTGATCCCACTGACCAGACCCAGCGAACAGAAGCATCCCCTGAAGCCTCATTCACATATGAGCAGCACTGGCTCATGGAACTTTCCAAGATGACGGAAATGTTCTCAATCTGCACACTGTCCAACACGGTAGCCACTTTCCCCCTGTGGCTGTTGACTGTGGTTAATGCAACAAGGAATCACATTTTTTCAAATTGTGGCAAAATATACATAGCATAAAATTTGCCATCTTAACCATTTTTAAGTGTCCAGGCCTGTAGCATTAAGCACATTCATATTGTTGTGCAGCCATCCCCATTATCCATCTCCAGAACTTTCTCATCTTCCCAAACTAACTCCCTATATCCCCATTAAACACTCACTCCCCGCCCCTGGCACCACCATCTACTTCCTGTCTTTATGAATCTAACTCCTCTAGGGATCTCATGTGAATGGAATCATATAATATCTATCTTTTTTTTAAATTTTTTTTTTTAAAGATTTTATTGGGGAATTGGGGGAGGGGAACAGCGTTGGGGAACTGGGGAAGGGGAACAGACAAGTTGCTATCCTTTTGTTCTTCACATTAGTTGTGGAGGACATTCCTTCACTGGCCCATGTTGGTATCATCATTGCACTCTTCCCGGGTGAGGCAGATCGGTCGCCGGTCTCTGGACGGCCACTCATGGTGGCTCTTGGCAGCTCACACTGGCTGCCAGCGGCTCATGCTGGCTGCCGGCCACTCACTGTAGCCTATGGCAGCCCACTGCGGCAAGGGCTGCAGCTATGCCATCCCGGGGATTCACAGCAGCCCAGCTCCAGGTGGAGCTGTTGTTCACCATCTTAGCTGTAGAGGGCAGTGTCACTGGCCCTCATATATGGGATCCGAACCGGGGCAGCTGGAGTCCCAAGCCAGCCCTTAACCAAAGCGCCACTTGGCTGGCCCAGTATCTGTCTTTTTGTGTCTGGCTTATTTCACTGAGCAAAATGTCCTCCAGTTCCATCCATGTTGTAGCAGGTATTATCAGAATGTCCTTCCTTTTTAAGGCTGAATAATTTTTCACTATACGGATGGACCACATTTTGTTAATCCATTCATCTGCCGATGGAATTTGGGTTGTTTCCACCTTTTAACTGTTGTGAACAATGCTGCTATGATCACAGGTGTGCAAATTATCTCTTCGAGATTCTGCTTTGAATTCTTTTATGTATATACGCAGAAGCAGAATCGCAGAATCACAGGGAAATTCAATTTTTTTAGTTTTTAAGGAATCACCATACTGCTTTCCATAGTGGCTGTACCATTTCACACTCTGGCCAGGAATACATAAGGATTCCAATTTCTACTGAGGAACCAAACTTCTAATTGTATTTAAATTTTAATTTTTATAGCCACAGATGGCTGCTGGATCTTGCATTGGTTGGAAGAGGCTTAGAGAATAAAGATAAACTTCTTGCCAAGGTCAACAGGTCTATGTGGACTAGTGCCTGTTGACCTCTCCGAGTCCTCTCAGCCCCAGACAGCAGCCATCCTGGCTTCCTTTATGCCCCTCCTATACCCAGGCTCAGTCCTACCTCAGGACCTTTGCATATGCTATTCTGGCTGGCTGAAGCACTCCATCCCTTATCCTCTCATGACTGGCTCCTTCTCATCCTTTAGGTCTCAATAGCTTAGAAACACTTTCCCTAACCTCCCCATTACAAGTCACTCCCTCCTTCTCAAGCCATATTCTAGCACATTATATTGTTATGTTTTTCTCATAGCACTTGTCACTCTCAAAAATTATCTTGGGCGCTTGTTGACTGTCTAGAGGGGAGCTTAGCGGGCAGGGGTGAACCTGTGCCATTCA
The DNA here is from genome assembly GCA_033961575.1 of Aselliscus stoliczkanus. Classification (NCBI taxonomy): domain Eukaryota; kingdom Metazoa; phylum Chordata; class Mammalia; order Chiroptera; family Hipposideridae; genus Aselliscus; species Aselliscus stoliczkanus. Next base: position 6,992,432 of record CM066735.1, on the reverse strand, counting down.
CTGCACTGACCCCTACAACAGTTACTCCTTGCACCCAGCAGGAGCTCAATAGACACATGCCCAATTAGACAGAGAGGCAAAAGGAGGGGCTGTGGAGCAGTCCTAAGTCCCTAATTTTTAGCCAATTGCTCAAGAATTCCTGCAAGTACTCTCAGTTGCAGGAGCTCCACAAACACTCTGAAAACCGCATGCAAAATTTGGAGCATCTATGCACTGGTGCAATTTCTGATTTTTTTCCATGGATCCACGTAGAATTAAGAAGCTATAACAGGGGCAGGGGCGGAGTTAACCCACCAACGTCTATGTAGATTTTTTTAGGGCTCACATACCACCCATTAGCTCCTTACTTAATTCTAACAAAGACCCCACCCAGCAGGGAGGGGGATGAGTAATATGTCTATTTCACAGTGGTGAGAATACTGGCTCAGTTGAGACACAGCAGGGCCCAAACTGGAACCCCAGCCTTTTGGCTCTGAATCTGATATTCCTGGGTCTGAAGAATGACACGGCCATCCCCAGGGTGCACACAGTCCAGAGGGAGAAGTGACGCGCATTCAGCTTTAGTGATGTGGCACCCACTGCACCACAGGAATACCAAGGCTTCTTTAAACAACCAACTGCAGGGCCAGCCGAGTGGCTCAGTTGGTTAAGAGTTTGCTTAACAGCACAAGCTCTGAGCAACAGAGTCACTAGTTTGATTCCCACATGGGCCAGTGAGCTGCACCCAAGCTGAGCTGTGGCTAAGCTGCCAACAGGTGGCAGGATGGCTCAGCTGGTGAGAGCACGTGCTCCTAATGACAAGATTGCCTTGTCGATGGTAGGCTATGCCCACCCGTGGCTGGGACCGAACTCGGCACCTTGAGCTGAGCTGCCTCCTGGATGGCTCAGTGGATACAGCATGCGCTCTTAACAACAAGGTTGCTGTAAAGCACTGGATTCTTTGATAGACACATTGTAGGTGTGCTATCAGTTAGCTACAGTGGGTATTATTATTTCTGTTGACATCATTCTTAATGATCTGTCTGCAGAGATACAAGGGCTCAAAGTCAATGGCAGGAAGTGATATACGAGGTCTAACAATTAAGTTCGCGAACTTGTTGCAATGATGTTGCTAACTTTTTTTATATCAGAGGGATTATTCATTATGAATTTGTACGAACTGGACAGTTAACCAAGCTTACTATTTGGAAGTGCTGAAAAAGCTGCGTGAAAAAGTTAGACAAAAACGACCTGAACTTTTCACCAACAATTCTTGGCTCTTGACTCATGACAACGCACCAGCTCACACGGCACTGTCTATGAGGGAGTCTTTAGCCAGTAAACAAATAACTGTATTGGAACAACCTCTCTACTCACCTGATCTGGCCCCCAGTGACTTCTTTCTTTACCCGAAGATAAAGGACATATTGAAAGGAAGACATTTTGATGACATTCAGGACATCAAGGGTAATATGGCGACAGCTCTGATGGCCATTCCAAAATTGCTTTGAACAGTGGAATAGGCCCTGGCATAGGTGCATAGCTTCCCAAGGGGAGTACTTCAAAGGTGACCGCAGTGATATTCAGCAATGAGGTATGTAGCACTTTTTCTAGAATGAGTTCGCAAACTTAACTGTCAGACCTCATATATAAGGTAGACAACAGCGATCCACATTGACCCACCCTTTGGGAGATCCCATGTGAGAGTAGGAAGGGGCCTATTTCCTTGACTGGGGCTGCATCTGAGGGTCAATCCTTAAGTTCAGAAGCGGCATCAGCAAAGATCTAACAAAAACTTCCCAAACACATAAGCCATCCAGCCTGGACAAGGCTAAGAGAAAAGAGGCAACAACAGCAAACAGGCTAGAGGCTGACCACAAGGCTTTTGTATCTCATGCTGGAGCACCATCGAAAAGTCCCACCTGAGAATTATTTCATTCTCCGGCACAGGAGCTGGCAAACTTTTTCTGCAGAGAATCACAAAGCAAATATTGGGGCCACAGGGTCTCTGTCACAATTAGTCCAATCTGCAACTGTAGTGTAAATGCAGCCCCAGGATCATTCTGTCCAATAAAACTTTGTTTACAAAAGCAGTTGCCAACCCCTTACCCAGTGAGATGTTACCTATGGTTGATTTACTGTTTCTATTAGAGCCTAGACTCCAGGAAGCCAGATGTCAATTTACAGATGGATATGCTGTAAATCATTTTTATCCAATTGAAGAGACAACCTCCCCCAAATGTCAGTTTTATTGCCCCGTAGGACATTAAGCAGCCCCGTATCCAACTTTGCAATCCTATTTCAGTGAATATAAAATGCTTTGGCTTTACCATCCCACTGGCCCCTCGCTAAAGGGTTAAAAAAATGTGTTGGCAGGTGTTTTTTCGCACTTGTTTGTTTGTTTGTTTTTTTGCCTAAGAGTTCTGTTTTTAACTTTTGAAGAAAGTTAAACTTTGATAACGATAAGCTAACTCTGGGTGTCTCCCCCACTTTGTTTCTAAGTACTTTATCTGATTTAATAGAAATGCCGCTCAATTGGTGTGGCCTCCCCTCACCAGCACCCTCACACTGAATTATGAAAACCATGTGTTGTGCAAAATGAAAAAGCGGCCAGGATGGGGGACGGAGCTGACTTTCCTCTCCTTGTGCCAGCGGCCCTGCATCCTGTTATAGACACCAAATGAGTCCCAGCAGCCCAGCCCCAGGGGGTCGCCACCCCCACGTTGTTTCTGCCAGAGAGGATGGCAGCCTTTTCAAGAAAATGGCAAGCAATCGGGGAGCTGTCAAGCTTCCAAGGACAGGCGCACACTGTGCTGTGGGAGGATGTACCCGGACTTCCCCAGGGCGGGGCAAGCAGCAGTCCTCCCCTCCAAACACACAGGTTCCCTGTCCATCCAGCCATCATGCCGCCCCCAAGCTGCTTTGGGCTGCTGACGCCAATTTCTTCCCATTTCTCCTTGAAGTTTCCAAAAGCCACTGGTCTCCACTTTCACCAGCAGAAGCAGCCACTACCTTCCTGAAACTTTCACCTCAAGTGGTTTTTTCACTACACTTTGCTAAGATTGAAAAATGAATTCTAAATAAGATGGTAGAAGGGGAAGGGGATCAGAATCCTCTGGGGACCCTCTAAAGTAAGTGCACTGCTCCCCACCCTACAACGCTGGCCCTCAAGAGAGATTTACAGAAATGCCAACTCATTTAAGAGAGGTGTTTCAAAGCAAAGGAAGCAAGTGCAATTTAACCCAATATTTCTAGGAATTAACCCGGTGCCCATAGACATCTGGGAGGAGATATTCTTCACCTACAGGACATTAACCAGTTGGGTTTATAACAGCAAAAGACTGGAAACGATCTAAAGGTCCATAGCAGGGACTGTGTAGATAAATTATTGTGGATCAAGGAGGTGGAATAGCACGCAGCTATGAAAACGGAGGAGGCTCTGCATCCGCGTGCTGGAATTACTTCCAACGCAGCATGAAGTGAAAAAAGCAAGTGCAGAAACGTGTCTAAAGAACTCACTTGTGGAAAAAGGAGACATACATAATAGGACTACAAAATGGGACAGCTAGTTTGAGAAATAGTTTGGTAGTTTCTTGTAACATTAAGCATATACTTCCTATCCAGACCACACAATCTAGGAATTTACCCAGGTGAAATTAAAATATATATGTATATGTTCACACAAAGACCTGGATGGGAATGTTTACAGTGGCTACATTCACAATCACCCTGCACTGGAAACAACCCAGGTGTTCCTCACTGGGGAACGGACAAACACTGTATCTCCATACAGTGAACACTACTGAGCAATCAAAACAGAATGAAGTCAGGTCCCATATATAAGGGCCAATGACACTGCCCTCAAAAAAAAAAAAAACAGAATGAAGTGCTGATATCCACATGACAACATGGATGAATGTCAAATGCATTATACTGGGTGTAAGAAGATGGTCTCAAAAGCTACACACTGTATGGTTTCATTTATATGAAATCCTGGAAAAGGCAAAACTATAGGGCCAGTGGGCACATAAGTGGTCACCAGGGGCTGGAATTGGGAAGGCTCTGGCTGCAAAGGGGCACAGGGAAATTTGAGGGGATGATGGACCACCACATCTTGACTATGGTGGTGGTTACATGACTGTATATATGTGTCAAAACTCACAGTACTTTACACCAAAAGGGGCGAAATCTGGGCAGGCCGAGTGGCGCGGTGGTTAAGCGCTGGCTTTGGAAGCCAGCGGCCCGGGTTCGGGTCCCACATATGAGATGAGGGCCAGTGACACTGCCCTCAAAAAAAAAAAAAAGTGGGGGGGGCCGAAATCTGCTATATGTAAACTGTATCTCAAAATAGAAAGAAAAGAAGACAAATGGGATATATGGCCCTCTGTAAGGGCTACAAGGAATATGCCCAATGATTGCCTGGGGTGAGCATAATTTGACTTTTATTTTTTATGATGTACATGTACTACACTTTTAAAACTGACATATATTTGAACACATTTTCTAAAAGACTCTGCTAGACAATAAATAAATGTTATTGATCAATTATATAATTCTCCCCTCAAATGTTCTGATAGTGACTGTGTACAAATAGCTGAAAGACACCAATGAGAGTTTTTACACAGGTTCTCTTAAGGTGATTTTTGCCTTATTACAAAACCAACAGTCAAGTCAACTTAATACCAAGTGTGATCCTAGATTGGAATCTGGACCAGGAAAAAAATACATTGATGATGGTCAACCTGGCACAATGGATGAGATTTATAGGCGAGACTGTGGATTAAACTATTGCATCAGTAGGGCTGGCCTAGTGGCTCAGTTGGTTAAAAACTTGCTCAAGAATGCGAGCTGAGCTCTGAGCAACAGCAGTTCGATGCCCAGCCCGAGCTGAGCTGCCACTAACCTGCCAACAGGTGGCAGATGGCTCAGCTAAAAATAAATAAATAAATTTTTTAAAAAACCTTGTGTCAGTGTTAATTTCCTGATTTTGATCACTACACCATGGTTGTATAGGAGGATTTTCCTGTTCTTTGAGACTACCCACTGAAGAATTACGGGCTAAGAAGCACTGACTGCAACTGACTCAAACAGTTCAGAAAAAAAACACATATGTATATAATGCATGTGCACAAATACATCAGACAATGAAACAAATAGGGTAATATGTAACCAACTGATGAATCTATGTACAACTCTTACAATTTTCCCGTAAAACTGGAAAACCACATCAAACTTAAAAGTTACCAATTTATCTAAAGCAAGGTTAAACACTGGAATAGCTGAAGAGACAAACTCAGCGCCACGTTGTAAATGACACACCTACAAAAATACGGCCCCTTTTTTTTCTTTGCCTTTCAACGTTCAAATCAGTTTGGTTTTTCCTAAGCTATGTGGTTAAAACAAAACAACGAAAATACCACTGTTAAATGTTCCCATAGCACGACATATGTTAATAACATTTTGTTACATTCCTTTCCAGAGCCTGTAGTTAAAAAAAAAACACAAAAAAAACCCCTCAAGATTTATTATTCCAAAAATTACTGCTTTCCAGAAATTTCCAAACGGAACACTTGCGTCATGGGCCTGCAGACACATTCACCACAGTGCCCCAGGGCTTTCCCTGAAAGTGTGAATTTTATAAACTCTTTAAAGTAATTTACTTTGTTTCCATTCAAAGGTTTTTCTCTCTCATGCCAACCCCGGACCCTGACAGCTGAGGTTCTAGTCCCTGGAGCCCCAGGAGCTGGCAGCACGTAGCAGAAAAATTCCTCCATTGGAATCTAGTAAATGATTTAAAGGGGGGGGTCGGGGGAGCGGGTGTGAACTTTTGACAGCTGGGTGGTCAACAGATGCCCTTTCAAGTCTGCTATCCCGGAGAGGCAGCGACTTCAGGGGCGCGTGTCCTTGAAGCCCGGATGCTCCCCCTTTCCTTCCCTGACAAAGCCGCCCCCACGCTTTCCAGATGCGTTTGGAATTGAATTGCAGAGCTCTCTAAAGAAAAATGGGCGCAAAACCCAGGAAGGGGGCGGAGTCCAGGGTGGCCTCCCCGCTAGGGCAGGCTCAGGATTGGTCAATTCTAGGCAACTGTGTGCGCATTCATGGGTGGGAGTGGGGGCGATCCAGGCGAGGCCTCGCCCCCTAGAGCCCGCAATGTGGGCGCCACACAAAGCCGACGGCACACTCCGCTCCGGAATCCTGACCGGGTGGTAGCGACGGCCACAGCGCCGCCCTCGAGCTCAGCCAATGGGCAGGCGTTCTGTCTGGGAGTTGGCCACGCCCGGCGTGCGGGCCTCCCTTAGTCCCCCTGGCGCGGGGCTGTGACCGCCACTGGGCCGTCTGCGTCGGCCCTGGGAGGGCTTCTGGAGGGTGCAGACCCTGCAGGGCGGGCCTGTAAAGGATGGAACTTCGGAAAAAGTTAAAGAAAAGGAAGAAACCAGTGTACGATCCGCCCTAAGCAGCCACCAGGCGTCTTGGGCGAGCTGGGCGTGTGCCCGGGAGGAGACTGGGTCACCGCCTGGCAGCGCCCAGGAAGGGCGAGGGGCGCCCTGGCCGGAGGCCCCACTCGGGAGGGGACCATAAAGAGGTATCGGCTCGCCAGAACAAGATCACCCAAATTAGGGGGGGAGGGGAGGTCCGCAGTCCTGGGGGGCAGTGCGCCCTTCCCCCAATGTTTCCACCCACCACTCGCCCAGAACACTAAGGGCAATACTCAGGAATTATATTCTTAAGAAAACTTACGGGCTGCTTTTCTGGGCTGCCCTCTGGCCAATGTTCCCCGTACATTTGCAGACGTCAAAACAGTGTGCTGCGGCGTTTATTTACAATTCCAGTAAACTAAGGCAAGAAATGGGCATTATCTCTAACCCCCACCCCACCACCATGAATACAGTTCAAAATGTGGATTTCATTTGCAGAATACAACATTCAACCCATATTGATTAATAAGCTCTTATTAACCCTATTATTCAATGATTTCCATTACTGATGGGGAAACTGAGGCATACAAGGGCTGTTTTGCTAATGCCAGCTCAGCTAGCAAGCATCAGGTCCAAAATTCCAATCTAGGTCTCCTCGGGAGACTGGGACTGGGTGTGTCATCATGGACTTAGACTGTAGGTTTAATTCACCTGTTCTCCATCCCAGCCCACCTATAATAGATCTGGCCCCTTCTAGACACTGGGATGCAGAAATAGAGGCACTGGGATGCAGAAATAGAGACACTGCTCTGTGTTCCCAGGAGGCACAAAAGAGACAGGTGAGCCGCACAAAGGGAAGGGTCTTGTCTGTCTTATTACTGCATCCCAAAGCCAGGTAAACAGTAGGTGCACAATGAAGCTCATAGAAAAATAATAATAAAGATGGGGGCAATAGGTGTCTGGCTTTATCCCATCAGAAGAGGGACAGTCCATGCAAATGCATGAACCACCAGTGCTGCCTTTAGGGGACTCTAAATAGTTCAGAGTTGATGAAGGGCAAAGTACAGGGGAAGAGGTGTGGGAGACCAGGCCAGACAGGAAGGTGGATGGGGAGCAGAGGGCACTGTGGGAGGAGCCAACCAGAAAAGATATCTCCAGATGCACACTTGAGGCCAATTTTCTGGCTCTCTGGGGGAGGGCTGAGGAAGGCAAGAGCAGAGGGAACATGGAGGAAGAGGCTTGCCTTCTGAAGCCATCAGGGTGGTGGGGTCATCAGGTCTTATTGCCTGGACAGTTCACAAGTGTCCACTTAGGACAGGTAGAACCGCAGACAGGGAAGTTAGGAGCTCAAACTTGGAGAACTGGGTATGAGGTGTGGAGTCTGAGTCTTCAGGGCTTCTTCTGCACACAATTGGCAGTGGTGGTTAAGTCATGACTCAAAGCACCCCAGCCCACTCCTGCAAACCACCCCTGCTAAGGCATATAGGTCCCTGTTTGTTGGTTGTGGACATTTTTTTAAGTTTTCCCTCATTTATATACATAATACATACACATTTTAGGCAATTAACTATAGCAATAACTTTTCTAAAAAGTTGCTGAGTTAGCCTACTCGGGTTTTCTGTTTGAGCCAATTTAAATTTTATAGGCTATTTAGAAATTAATGATGGCATGAGAGCACAACTTATGAGATGAAGGCATAGCTGCTCTCAGGGGGCAAATTCAAAGCCTTAATTTCTTGCAAAAATAAACAATCTAAATAAAATAAACACTTAAGCCAGTAAATGAAGTTATTTTGATACTATTTCCAAATGATTTATTACCAGAGCTGTCTTTATCATTTTTTAATGGATTTTAAGTTATATCTCCATTTTCATTCTTAATTTTACTTACAATATTTGCTCTCCCCCTCCTTTTTTCTTAGTTACACTACATAGACTCTTCCTGCTAAAACAGCACTTCAAATAAACTGTCTGCATTGACAGAAAAGTTCTGTATCTGTGCTGTCCAATTCAGTAGTCACTTAGCCACATGTAGCCACCAAGTGCTGGAAATATAGGTAATGTGACTAAGAAACCGAATTAATTTTCCTCTGGCTAGTGCCTACCTTATTGGGCATTGCAGCTGGAAAAGATCCAGCTCTTGAATTCGTCAGTTCTGTTTGTTTTCTAGTCAGTTAGTCCCTGCTAATTTATTTCCTTCTTCCTGTGTAGATTTGTTTCATTATTCATTGTCTCATTTTTGTGATTTCTCTATATAATCATTTAAAGCTCTGTGTTTGTATCAGAATCCACATCTCTACTGTCTTCTAGAGTCTACACTTGAAGTTTTGAGATCCTCCTCGACCAAAGTTAAAAATTATATTTTGTTTTTAATTATCACATGGTAGGAGTTTGTCTTGTATGCTTGTTCGGTTAAGCTTTTAAAAATTAATTTCCAGTTACATTTACTTGCAGCTACAGATTAGGGCCAGTGCAATGTCTGCTTTTTGAACTGTACTGCTCTGGGTGGCTTTTTGTTTGTTTGTTTGGGGGGAGTGAGATTTAACAGATGATTAGTTTTTCTAACCATTCCAAGAGCACTTTAAAATGTGTATTGTTTTGAGAGTACAAAGTTCCATCCATATCTGTTACCACGATCTTATTAACCATGTTGTTTAAACTCCTTGTTGCCTAATTGGGGGTTATCTACTTGATCAAAGCTGTGTTTGAGTCTCTCCCCCATCCCCCAGGTTTCTCAATTCTCCTTGTCTTTCCTACGGCTTGCTCTCTAAAGTTTCATTCAATGCTAGTTGACCACCATTAAAGATTGTCCCTTCACACAATGCAAAATCCTTTTCTCCCTAATAATGCCCTTTGCCTTGAATTATTTGCATATTTTTCTGTGTTCATGTTCACCCACAGGTAAACATGTTTTCTGTGTCAGTTTTGGAATTAGGTATAACCATTTTCTAGTGATGGTGGTGGGGAGAGGGAGGAAGGGAGGGAAAGAGAGAAGAGAGAAAGGCGGGGAGGTAAGGAAGGAGGGAGGGAGCGAGGGGAAGAAGGAGAGGGAGAGGGAGAGAGAGGGAGAGGAGAAAGGGGGGAGGGGGGAGAAAGAGAGAGAGAGAGAACCACAGCCTCCATGGGAACAAGGAAGGTAGGAGTGGGGAATGTCAGAAATTTGTTGCTGTGGAAGATCTGAATTGCAAGGAGGGTTTCCCTGGGGACAATCTCAACTATAATAAAAGGTCCGCCTATATGACCAATGGCTTTTCAATAGCAAGTACACAGTGGTCTCAAATGTGTACAGGTTGACACAAGCCAGTTTCCCAGGAACTGCTACACCCACAAGCTAGCAGAGTTTAGGCACAGTCACAGAGGATGGAGAAAGTTCCTTCAACTTAAAGAACCATAATGGCAGAATGTACCAAATTTCTGCAGGGACACCATGAAATAGAATCACACATCAGAATAAAAATACACCTATTTCAAATTCCACTGTGACCAAAGGGAGACAACTTCCAGCGTATTTCCTTATTGAGTTGGTTCCGAAAGCCAGTCTGGCTGCTTTATTTTCCATCTAGAAAAGACAAGAAACTCCATGTGTCATCTCCATGCCAGCAACCCTGTGGCTATTCTTGGGACACTCCCGTGTTACACCTCAGACACTGCTATTCTATTAGGAAAAGTTGGAGTTCTCTGATTTGGGGGAAACCCCATTTCCTGCCCGTGTTTATTTCAACTAGAGAAAAAATACATTTGCCCCTTGTCCACTGGATCCTCAGATTTCTGACCCACTTTGCAGCCCTGGAACTTCCTGGCTCCAACTATATTGACGCTGCCCAGCCCCTGCATACACTTGGGGGAAATACATGAAGGAAAATAAAGCTGTGCAAATGCTTCCCCATCAGACTGGATGCTAGGTATCATCTTAAGAGGTAGGTAGCATTTCAGTTCCCACACTAAGTCAGCTCACGGAGAGAAAGCTCATTGGTACAAAGCCTTTCACATCCATCCTAGGACCACAGAGGAAGTGTTCCCCACTAGGGTTGACAATATCCACACCCTCACTCCCCGGCCAGTTTTAATTCTAGGCAGATTGTTTTCTGCACCATGGAGACGCCCTAGAAACCCCTTCAACCTTTCCAGACATGCTTCCTGACTACGGACTCTTCGTTTCTTAATTTAAAAGTGTACTAGGCAGCAAAATACATCCTGTCGCCAGTCCCATCACCATCTTCCTTCTAGAGCCCTCAGTCAATAGATCTGAGTGGGTACAGAGTGGCAGGCACCAACCTACATCCTAAACTCAGGATTCACAAGCTGATGAAAAAAGCAGATAGTTACACTGCCTGCTGGGGAGACAGACAGAAATCAGTGCACCAGAGAGAGAACATTTAGTTACAAATAAGAACATTTAGTACAAATCCAAGCAAGTTCACAGGGGCTGTGACATGCCTGAGCTGTTAGTTTCCTCAGAAGGTTATTCTGTAAAAGCTAAAGTGTTTCTTTCTTGCATTGAATAGCCAGAGAGCCAAATGCCGTCATCTGGCTGAACCCTCTGCCTGTCTTAGTCCCCCAGCCCCTCTCTCCATCTTTTCCATGCGATCAAGCTAAGAAACGTAGGGATAACTGGCCACTCATCCCTCAGCCACCAGGACTGAGATGGGGAGAGCATGATAGGCTTGGAGAAATTCCGCATTGTGCCAATGTTTTCTTGAGACTCTCCCATCAGACCTGGGATCCACAGCTTCAAATTACCAGAGTGTGGAATGCAAAGAATTACAGAGTCAGGCAGACCTGGGTTTCGAGTGGACGCATGCACTTCCTGAGCACATGACTCTGCTTTCTGTGCTTCAGTTTCCCCATGTGTGCATGGGGACAATAACAGTATCTTGGACTTTCCGGAGGATCAGATGGGATGATACCCAAAACATACTCAGCACAGCATCCAGCCCCTTGCAGAGCACAAGAAAGGATTTTCAAAGGTGTCATCAGCACCAGCAGCAATTTCAGGCACCTCTGCTCAGCTTTGGACTTCACAAAACAGCAATCACCACCTCCTACATCCCACGGAGGTGGGGGTGGATTAAGTGATCAAATTTAAAGCATGCTCCAAGAGCCTTTGGTTTCTTCCCCCTTGCAGCTTTCTTGGGGAAACTATTCATCCCGACTTTTGCATGTCCCTGCTCAGATCTGCCACACTGGGGGAGAGGGTGATTGAGAGCTGGTGTTGCCGGTGACCCTGGACTCAGAGCTGGTCCTGGCTGTCAGCCCATCACTCTGCTCCATCCAATTCAATGAACGCAGATAGATTCCTGCTCTGTGTCAGGCAGTCCGAGGCTAGCACAGGACGCAGCCGCAATGGGGCTGTCCTTGCCCTCCAGGAGCCCACACTCCAGCACAGAAAGGTCCCAGCCAGACACCTGCAGGTCCATTTGGATTTGAATCCACAATCTCTCCATGCTCCTGTCAACCCCCCACTCACCTCTTCCCCCAAAAGAAACAGCCTAAAAGAACTGCCCAGCTCTCTAAATAAAACATGCGGTGTACTTTTTCTAAAGGCTGACTACTTCATAAAATAACCACACTTCCCAACGACACCTAAATGGCCTTTGAAACCACTTGGAAGTTTCTAGAAGAGCTGACCCACAGGAGTAGAACACTGGAGACTGAAAGGCAAAACACAAGATGCCCAATTTTCCTCTCAGAAATCAAGATTTAATAGCCTCCTAAGGAAACCATAATTGGAGGGCTGCTGGACACATTCCTCCCCAGGCCTGTGGTTATGGAACGCTGGGAAAGGTTGGGCCTTGCACGACTCTGGGCTGAAACTAAAATGAGTGTGACCCAAAGCAAGCGGTGTAGCTAAGTCCCTCCATGCAAACACAGACACCAAGAGAAAGCTGGGTAGGGCACAGAGAGGCTAGAAAGAAGGACATCTTCTTGCACAGAAGTAAAGCTACAATCTCAACTAAACCACACTCCATTGGATTATGTCTCTCATCCTGTCTAAGGAAAGTGTGACCTTGGATGTGAAAAGGGATGTATGATTAAGACCGGCCCTTCTCCGTTCCTACCCTGGTACCCAGAAAACCACCTCATGTTTGGTTCAAGATTTCTGTTCTTATAACTGGTATAACGGCGAAGACAGCAAACCCTCTGAGATGCCTGCCACTGATCCTGTGCCACGTAATCCTTTGTGGCCATCAGGAGGAACTCTCGGTCAGCCAGCCAGGCAAGATTCCTAATCCAGGCTCCCACCTCTCTCTGAGCTCCCCACTCTGAAAACTGAAGATCAAAGATATGTCTTGGTTCTTAAACAGACATCCCCCTAAATTTCCTTCCTGTCTGTTTCCTTGACAATTCTCATTCCCAGCTGTCCATTATTTACAAAGAGTTCCACAGGATGCAAAGATAAAATTTAATACACTTTCCCTTAGCAACCAAAAATAAATAAATAAATAAATAAAACAATAACAAAAAACCCTTTGGAAAATTAAACAGCAAGTACCCAAATAGAAACTTTGCGTTATAAAAATGAGGACACACACACACACCAGCATCATAGGAGCTTGACCAGCTTCAGAGAACAATTCTCACAAATGTGAGAAACCAACAGCTGGAACCATGGAAACAAGGCTGGGTGAATGAATGGTTGAGATAAGAACAGGCCCACTGGTGCTGCAGCCAGTGACCCCTACTCCTCTGAAAGAGGTGGAGGGGGCAGCTGCTAAGCTGAGGGAGGGTGGTCTAGTGAGGGATGTGAGGCAGTGCTGTCCTGACACCCCACTTAGTATTATTCTATTTAGGGTAGGGTGTGCCAGTGGCTACAAACTAAGGCCAGAGAATAAGATCCAAGATGGAATCTGCCACTCCCTGACTCTGGGCAAGTGTCTTAGCTTCTCTGAGGCTCAGTTTCCCATTTTGTAAAATGGAAGATTATTAGGCTACTTACTTTGTAGAATTTCTGTGAGGCTCATTCCTTGCCTCAGTCATGGCACAAAATAACCAGGCAAAAACCTGTTCCTGAAAAATCACTGGGTCACCTCATGGCCTTTGTACATACAGTTCTGGCCACCTAGAATTCACTCTGCCCCCACCAGCGCCTCCCCTAGTGGCTTCCCTTCATTCTTCTGGTCTCAGTTCAAATGTCAGCCTCAGAGGGGATCCCCCAGCTCTCTATGTAAAGGGTCCTCCTCTACCCCATCCTATCTTGTCACTCTGACTTAATTCCTTCCTAGGACTTATCGCCACCTAAAATTATCCTGTCCATCTGTCTGTTGTCTCGTTCATTGAGTGCCAAGCCCACTGGAGTGTGAGCTTTTATTCACCACCAGACCCCAGAGCCCAGCACAGAGCAAGAGCTGTACGAACAGTAGCCGATGCTTTTAATAATGTCCTCACATGGGCAAAGCTCTCTGCCCGCTCACAGGGAGGGGACCAGTCGCAGAGCCTGGAGGTGACAAAACTGAGGACTTACAGGTGATGGGCTGGGTCCCAGAGCAATGCCAGGTCTCAGCTCCCTCCCTGTTACTATTTGGGAGCTAAGTATTGCCCATTCTGTTACATAAGCATTCCTTACACTACATTTATGGGGAAAATAGGGTTAGGCCACAGCATTCAAACACGTCATCAGTGACACATAATAAAATAGGAATCTAGTAAAAAGAGTAACAGTGTTTTACACATGCCCAATGGTTAAGAAATAAACAACAACTATAAAATATGAGACATTTGACCTTGAAAAAACCTGAAATTTGCTTGTGTGGAAGTGGGTGTCGGAGAGTTGTAGCTGTGAGTGATTGTGAAGAGGTAGAGGGAGGGTTGCCTAAAACGCAGTGGAAAGTCGGGACCAGGTGCTGAGGGTAGCAGCCCTGTGTTTGACTCTATGAAAGATCCATGTGGGTTTCAGGATAACAATGCATGAATCACTCACAGGTTAAAATATAAGATGTCCTGCAGAAGCCCCAGCTTTAAATCCCACTTCATCCTCCTGATTTAAGGTAAGGAGAAATTTAGGATACCCTCAGCACTTAAGGAGAGCGGCCCCAAAACGAAAATTCTGTGCATGTCAAGCATGAGGACAGTCAGCTGCTTCACTGTTTATAGTAACGGCTAGAGATGGCCATGGACCGCGGGCTGGAAAAATACATTACACATGAATGTGGCCACAAGAGAAAAAGATCCAGACAACTTCCAAGAAATGTTCTCAAGAGAGAAAGCCAAGGAGCAGAGAAGCGAGGAAAGTATTTGTGCAAAATGAGGGCAGGCAGGTGTGTGCAGCATGCACACACGTGTATACACAGAATTCTCTCTGGGTAAACAAGACACTCAGAGGGGCAGTTGCCTCTGGGGAGAGGACAGGCATGGAAAGGCCTTACTTTTCCTTGTGAACCTCTTTAAAATGGTTTTGACTGTTGCATGTATAATACCATTTAAAACATAGGTTGAACTGATAAACAAATGAGGCAGATAGATAGATGGATGGATGGATAGATGGATAGACAAATAGATGAGAGAGAGAGGGAGAGAGAGAGAGAGAGATGGATACACACACACACACACACACACACACACACACTATACAATGGAACATTATTCAGTCTTAAAAGGAAGGAAATTCTGACACCTGCTACAACATGGATGAACCCTGAGGGCATGATGCTCAGTGAAATAAGTCAGACACAGAAGGACAAACACTGTGTGATTCCCCTTTTATGAGGTCCCCAGAGGAGTCAGAGTCATAGAGACAGGAAGTAGGTGGTGATGCCAGGGGCTGGGGGAGGGGAGGGGAGTGAGTGTTTGATGGGGACAGAGTGTCAGTTTACGAGGGTGATGAAGTTCTGGAAAAGGACGGTGGGCACGGTTCCATAATAACCTGAGTGCACTTAATACCACTGAGCAGTACACTCAAAAATGGTTAAAATGGTAAATTTCATGTTATATGTGTTTTGCAACAATAAAAATTTCTTAATTAAAAAAAGATGGAGCATCATAAATAGGTAGAGATCTGATGGTTTGAGCAATTAAGTGCCAAGGTTCTGTATTATCTACATTGCCGTCATTTAATTCAAGAAGGTAAAAAACAAAAGGAAATAGGTGTCTCCTCTCCATCAACAAGTTAATAGGAGAAATTCCACCCACCTGAAACATACAAATTTAGGAAAATGACAAAACCTAAGAGCTGGGAAAATAGGGATTCTAAAGTCCGACTGCTTGGATTCAAGTCCCCGTTCCACAACATGCTGGCTGTGTGGCCACAGGACAGAAACCAAGCTTCCGTGAGCATCAGTTTCCTCATTTGTAAAATGGGCTGAGATGCTCAGGGCTGGGACTGGGGTGACAAAATGTTAGGATTCATCTAACAGCCATCAAGACAAATAATATTTTAACATAATATTTAAAAAGCCAAACTTGGGCGGGCTGAGTGGCGCGGTGGTTAAGCGCTGGCTTGGGAAGCCAGCGGCCCTGGTTCGGGTCCCACATATGAGGGCCAGTGACACTGCCCTCAAAAAAAAATAAAAAATAAAAATAAATAAAATAAATAAATAAAAAGCCAAATGTAAGGCCCAAACATCCAGGATGCACAAAATATCAAAATTTTAAATAAAGGCAGGATTTGATAAGGTCAGGCGATCAGAGTGAAGTGAGCAGGTCCATATCCCATCTTTATTGTGCATCATGGATGTTACGGCCTTAAATTTGATTTTTTAAAATACTGCATTAATGTGCTGGGTTTGCTGGTGTCACCTTAAATTTTGTGCCAGGGGCCCCTCATCCAGAGACCTCACTCCAAATGTCCTTAATACAACTAGGTGATTCTAGAAAAACTGTGCCTTTGGGGTCAAGTTGGTTTATTTAGCAATAAGCTAAATTAGGTTTTCAGGAAAGGATCCTGTCTTTGAAGTGCCAGCAGCCGCTGTGTTCCAGAGAAAGTTGACTCCACCCTTTGCTTTTTCCAAAGCCAGCCTTTGAAAACGACATGCATGCCACCGAGCTTTCTCAATGATCTCAGCTTCAGGGCCAGGTAAGTTCCAGCTTTTATTATTAGTAACAAATTAAATTGATAAAAAACAAAGGGAAAGCACACAATTCAGTGACCCCCTGAACCAAAACATGCAAAAGCACATTTACACGGGGGCAGAGTAATGACCGAGCAGCTGCCTTCTCTCCCACAGTCTGAGAGCTACGGGCTGGCGGCCATGAAGTAGAAAGCTGTCCCCTCAACATGATCTGGAACAATCCATAGAGCTTATCGAGAGAGATACCATGGGCCAGAGCAAAGGAATAAACACAACTTCTACCACACAGAGCTTTGGAGGGAATATTGGTTTGTGTAAGGCAGACAGGACCACCTGCTAGCTTCCTTTATCCTGGCCACTTACACACCAGGTAATTCTGGGGCACTTTCCCAAGTAAAGACCTGGGACTGGTAATTCCATCACTGTTGCTTTAGAGTAGGGTTTCTCTCCCGCAGCACTACTGACATTTAGGGCCAATCATTCTTTGTGATGGGAGCCATCCTGGGCACTGTCAGGTGTTGAGCAGTTTCCCTGGCCTCCCCCCAACTTGATGCCAGTGGCACTCCCACCCCCCAGTCATGACAACCACAACTGTCCCCAGACATTGCCAGAATCACCCTTGGGTGAGAGCCAGTGCCTTAGAGCGCCACCCATGGCAAAGGCAGAGGGAAATCATGAAAGCGGATGGGGGCTGAAGTGGCTGAGCTTGTGTGTCTGACCATCTAGCTCTGAGTTTGGGCTTCCAAGGCTCCAGCACTCCATCCCCAGGCTTTCCTGCAGTCACACCGGTTTCCAGTTGTCCCCACAACCCAACTTGCAACTCCAACTTAGCTCCCAACTTACACACGTGTGGAAGCCACTGCGCCCTCCACCTGTCCGAGTTTTGCTAAGGGTCTGCCATGTGCCAGGTCATGGTGTCCTCATGATGCCACCAGCCTGGCAGGCAGGCAGTATCAGAGAGAAGTTTCCATTTGCTTATGTGCCAGCCCCTATCAGCCCATTCCTTCAGTGAATTCCTACAGCACAGGGGGGTGCCCAGGCCAGCAATGTGGGTCCTTCTCAGTTCCGTTTAAAATGCAGGCTTGGGACACCACTGAGGAACCCTAAAACCACTACTGGGCACGGCAAGAACCCACTCTTGATAAAGTATGCAAAGAATTATTATCAAGCGTTCATTTTCCTTTTGCTTCTCTCACCACAGAATGCTCAGCATAAAATATCTCTTATGGGTTCTTGGGGTGGCCAGTTAGCTCAGATGGTTAGAGCACATAACACCAAGGTTGCCCGTTCAATTCCCACATGGACCAAGGAGCTGCGCCCTCCACAACTAGACTGAAACAACCACTCGACCTGGAGTCAGGGCGGCCGGTTAGCTCAGGTGGTTAGAGCGCAGGCTCATAACACCAAGATTGCTGGTTTGATTCCCACATGGGCCAAGAAGCTGCATCCTCCAAAACTAGATTGAAACAACTACTTGACTTGGAGCTGATGGGCCCTGGAAAAACGCACTATTCCCCAATCAAATTTCTTTTTAAAAAAAAATCTTATGGATTCTTAATTTATCAAGACAAAGAAAATCTCAGAGAGGAAGATTTCAGAAGCAAAGGTTGTAAACCCTTTGCACACCTTTAAAGTCAGATCCTCCATTGCTGAAGTTACTAAACAATGAAAAGCGACATCATCAAGAACACCCATCCTGCAGGGAAAGACCTCAGACACAAAAAGTCCAAGAGCCAAGCGAATAGTCATAGCCACCAACTATGAGTGAGGGGAAGGAAGTGGCTCTGAGATCTACGTTTGACACTTTTGGAGCAATTTCACACACCTTGTTCCCATCCTAGTCTCTGTGGCCACCTTGTGAAACAGATTGGGCTTTCTCATTTCTCACGGACAGACTTGACTGATGCACATAGCCAGGGTCATGGGTCCTCATATTTGTCCCCTGTGTCATTGTCTAAATCTGGGAAAAAGAATCATGATCGAAATGACAGAGTAATCTCCCAGACTCTCAATCCGGGCAGAGCAGCCAGCTGTCACCACTGCTCCCCATATCTGCTCACATGATACGTCTTTCCCTGTTCCCCTTGGTTGTGACTCGAAAGACAGAGAAAGACTCAAAGCCAGGGGATGGAAACACAGGGCTTTCACTGTACATACATGTGATGGAACATTTATTCTCTGCCTGTGGCCTAGGAAACACATGTGCAAGATGTCAGTGTGAAGATGGGTTTTAAAAACCCAAGGAGCACCACTAATGGATGAATGGATAAACCCAGTGTGGGATTTACATCAAGACAACGGAAGATTATTCAGCTTTAAAAAAGAAGGATATTCTGACACCTGCTACAACATGGATGAACCTTGAGGGTATTATGGAGAGTGAAATAAGCCAGACACACAAGGACAAATGCTCTGTGATTCCCTTTATATGAGGTCCCCAGAGGAGTCAGAGTCATAGAGACAGGAAGTAGATGGTGATGCCAGGGGCTGGGGGAGGGGAGGGGAGTGAGTGTTTAATGGGGAAAGAGTGTCAGTTTGGGAAGATGAGGAAGTTCTGGAGATGGGTAGTGGGGATGGTTCCAGGACAATGTGAACGCACTTAATGCTACTGAACTGTCCACTTAAAAATTATTAAAATGATAAATTTTAGTTTATGTATATTTTACCACAAAAAAAGAAATAACTCAAAGAGCAATAATATTGCCAGTCCCATGCCACGCATTGTATTAGGGGATCTACACACCCACACCCACACCCCACTAATCACATCAGGTACAAAATTATCCTTATTTCGTAAATGAGGAAACAGAAGGTTCAGTAATTTGCTCAAGGTCACATACCAAGGACATGGTGGATGAAGCTAGGATTTGAACCCAGGCAGTCCAGGGTCGGAACTTTTAATGTCCACATTGAAGTCTTCAAATTCAGGTTTCCTCATTCTTAACGTCTGCTCACACGCTGCCTTCCAGTAAATCCTTCCCCTTCCCTGTGCGAATCTCCAACAGCTGTCTGCTTGACCATGACCTCCAAGACAACATAGTGGGAACTGTGACAATCGCAGGACCCCCGGCCAGACCACACACATTCTCTATTTCAGCTGGCCTTGAGCCAGGCCATGGAGAACTCAAGGGGCTCCCAGCCCAGTGGGGAGCAGGACAGAACTGATACCAGCTAGGGCTCGGAGCTCAGACTAAGGTTGGGCAGACCCAACTTCAATGACCAACTTATGTGAAATTGGGCAAATGAGTCAACATCCCTGGGCCTCCCCATCTGTAAAACAGGGGTAATGTATAACGATATGGGTTTTTTAAAGCAAACAATAGCTAATACATAGAATATAAGCATTTGAACTTCCTAAGACCCAGGGTGCTCGGCTATTAACAGCCTGGCCAAATATTACTTGAATCAGCTCCTTTTAAGGATGGCAACCTGATAAAATTGTTTTCTCTGTCATTAAACTACATACTCAACCAAGGGGGGAAATTCAGTAATTGAGTTCAAGATACAAACCAGGTAGGGCAGGAAACATTTTGCCTGGAGGGAAGCAGTGACCGTCCCTCCACCACCCTGAGCCCACTTCTTCCAATGAATTTACTCACTCATACACCAGGCTCATCCACTAGCGCCTGGGAAAGTATGTCTGGCTCCTATCTCCCACCCACTTCCCTCTCCCCCCGCCAAAACATTGACTGAACAAATAAACCAATGGGTTTGGAGGCAGCAGAAACCCCAAGATACCTGGATCACTGGTCAGCTGGAGGGAACCAGTCCTTAGCACTCAAGTTAAAAGTTAAAAGTTTTCCCAAGGTCGTGGAGCCAGGTCTCTCTAACCTGGCCTGAGGTCTTTGTTCCTCTCTACTGTGGTTCATCCAGGATAGAAAAAGGGCCTTCTCTGCACGTGGGCAAAAGTTTGGGAGGGTTGAACCTACCACAGCTAGAGCCCAAGGAAAAGCAGAGGCCCGCTACATGGTGAACACTGGGTTAGCAGTTTGCAAAGACTATCACACTCAATGACTGTATGTCGCAGATACCAGTATTTATCCCAATTTTATAGAGGAGGAAACAGAGATGTTAAGTCCCAAGGTCACACAGCAAGGAAGTGGGAGAATCAGAATTCGAACCCAGGACTACAGTCTCCATTCTACTTGTGTTAATGTGAACACCGGTCAGCTCAGGCAACCCAGGCTTCTTACAGAGTGTCAAATGCTTCCAGGGAGGACACAGGGAAGGTCATGGGTTCTCATATTTGTCCCCTGTGTCACTGTCTAAATCTGGGGAAAAGAATCATGACTGAAATGCCACAATGATCTCCCAGACTCTCAATCTGGGCAGAGCAGTCAGCTGTCCCCACTGCTCCCCATATTTGTTCACACAATACGTCTTTCCCCGTTTCACTTGTTCATGACTTAAAAGGCAGAGAAAGACTCAAGGTGCAATGCTTCGCATAGACAGTCAGCAAACCTCAGAAAATACCAGGCTCCTTTGCCCAGCTGATAGCAAGCAGCAATGGCAAAGGAAGGGTAGCATCAGCACTTAGAGAAGGGACTCTTGACCAACATCTGGCCCAGTCTGACCTTTTGGGCCTCTGATAACCTTGAGCTGTTCTTAACCCTGAATCCTAACCCTGAACCTGTTTCCTATTTACTCCACTAAGGCCTGACACTTGACATATGCCATCCAGGCAGCTCGCGCACCCATATGCTCCCCTAATTGATGAGGATTATGTCCACCCATTGCTCTTGGGGGCAGATAGCTATGCCCTTGGAGAGGGCCAGGCTGGAGTGATTATGCTTCCTCAGAAGAGGCCACAAGGAAGCCTGCTCACTTCACAGACAGGGGTGCCAGCTTCTACACAGAGAGAATGAAGAGGGCTAAAATTTCAAGGGGTTAGTGTGGACCAGGTGCTTTGCTTAGCTCATCACAAGCATGAATTACCTCATTTAGTTCTCACCCAAACCAAGAAATGGAAGCATCTAGAGGAAGAAGTCCGACATAAAGATACAAAGGAGCATTTTGGGAGATGACCATTGTTAGGGATGAGTAAAACAGAAGTCAACAGATCTCCAGGCTTGGGTGTAAAATTCTGCTTCTGGGTGAAACCTAGGGTAACCACCTGTTCTGGTTTGCCTAGGGCTGATGGGTTTTCCAGGAAGCAGGGCTCTTAAAATACTAAAACAAAGAAAGTCCTGGGCAAACCACGACGAGTTGGTCACCCTAGTAGCCTAATTCTGGTCTCCCAAGTATTGACCTCTGACCAATTCTAGGAGACAGGAGGCCAAGTCAGTACAGGACGTGGTTTGTCTTCATCAAACTCCTATTCACCCTTCAAAACCCAGTGCAAAAGGCCTCTTCCTCTGTAAAGCAGAATATAGCAGGAAAATCTGAGTTTCTGGAACCAGACTCTAGGTTTAAATCCTGGCTCCATGATAAAATCATTATGACAACCACATACCTGGTAGATGGTACTTAATAAATAATATATTGTAGATGTTCCCAGGTGCTTCAGAGCCCTTAATCTGCCATATCTGTTACCTGTCCTTGTCCTCCATTAGACCCAGAGTTCCTCATCTTCCCTTCTCTGAACCACCAGAACAGACTGGCACACAATTTAAAAAATAATAAATAAGATAAAATCTTGTAACATGTGCAAACCAGTTAATGCTAATCTCCACTTCAGTCTTTCTCCATCACCCTCAAGCCCTGACACCAAGAAGGGCTGTTTTCCACTTGGCTTTTCCTCTCCCAGTGATTTCACAAGAGCCCACAGAAAGGCGTGCAGCGAAGTAAACAAGAGAAGCTCTGAAAACCCATTCATGGGCAGCTCAAAGGTGTCAGGCGGCCAGGGTGTGTGGCCGAGTCGTCAGCCATAGGGACAAGGAGCCTCCGGGAAGCCGCAGAGACTTGCCGACAGCCCCACTCCAAGCAACCAAGCCACATCTCGACCAGAGGAACCAGAATGCACAAAGAAAGACACTGTCACCACTGGAGGATGAAGATGTTACATGGTACCCACTGCGAGGCACAAGGGAGCCCTAAGACGGGCAGTCCCCAGGAAACGCACTGTGGTTAAATATAGCAAAGGGTGTTTTGATGAAATTCATGTCTCAAAGTAGAGATGATCTAGGCTAACCACTAGCAGGTAGGTTTTTGCACAAATAAACCAGGGCGTTTTTCACAGAGACATGGGAGCTATGCAGAAGACTCAAAACTCCGTTAAATATCTAGGTGACGCTTGTCTCCAGCATGGCTGGCTGAGGGAGGCCTATGGCCAAACTGCACCAGAGGATGGGGGAGAGAAGGACAAACAGCAGGGTTGAGGGGCAGAGATCGCGGTGGGGAGGTCACAGCCGACAGAGGAAAGAAAAGAGTATAGTGGAGAGAGAAAGGTGAGTACCCTATCATGGCAGCAGAGGAAAGGAGGGGCTGTCCCCACAGGTGGGCAAACACTGACGGGGTTTCCTTCGTGCCAAGCACTGTTCCGATTATTAACCATTTATTTCTCCCAACAACCTTAGGTGCTACTGTTATCCCCATTTTACAGACGAGAAAACCAAGACACAGAGAGGTTAAGTAAACCACTCATGGTCACACAGCTAGTGAGTGGCGGAGCCACAGTGAAACCATCAATGTTACCATGTGCTAGCTGCCATCATGGGTATAAGCTGATTCCTTTTTATTCTGTCCCACTGCATGGGAAGCACTTGAGGGAAAAGGCTGAAGTCCCCTTCTGTAACTCTTCTTCCAGATAAGCTTGGGGGTGATCAAGTTCCCAGCCCCCACCCTCAACCAAATAAACTTGAGTTGCATCCTGTGTTTTTCTAGTCTTCGATGTCACTAATCAGGTGTTTAAGGGACAGCATCCAAAAGGGTGGGCCCCTGTCTGTTTTGCTCCCCGCTGCTGTGTCCTCAGCAGCTAGCAAGGACCTGGGAAACCCATAAACCCACTCGCCTTGGATCATAATTACATTTGCTCAGATTCTTTGGTCCCCAACGGTGGCGATGCAGTTTTTGTCAGCAGGCAGCACTGCAATGCCAAACCACTGATTCTGCACACACGTGGCTGACAACTGGCTCCTAGTTTCCATTTTGCCGTGAAAAGGAACAGTGAACAACTGCGGAGTGCCCTCCCTCCCCTAGATTCAGTCATCCTAGTCCAGTGGTTCTCAAAAGGGGGTGAGATTCTGCCACCCAGGGGACACTGGCCATGTCCGGAAGACATTTGTGGTTGTCACAACTGGGGGGAGGAGTGCTCCTGGCATCGAGGGGTGGAGGCCAGGAGTGCTACTCAACACCCCACAGTGCCCAGGGCAGTCCCCACAGTGGAGAATCATCCCGCCTTGAATGTCATAAGCGTCAAGGCAGAGGATCTCTGTGACAAACTGAGAAGATCCCCCTCTTTACTGAATCAAAGCCAAGATCACAATGTCTCCAACTTTGACACAAGCTTAGGGGAAAAGACTTTCGAAAGACTGGCTATAAAACTAAAAAAAAAAAAAAAAAAAAAAAAAAGGAGTAGTAAATCCTAGAAACCAGCCAGATTTTACCTCCACTCCAAACAGTTTCCCAAATTGCAGAAATGCTGATAAAAATCCCTTACAGTGATGTGACACGCCACCCCCACTACTCTTGAGCAACATCCCAGCAGTTCCACTTGGACACTGGAAATCTATGCCAGAGGAGACTTATTACGCTAATTTCCTTTAGTAAACAGTTCAAATCTTACCTTGGAAACCAATGAAACAAGGAAAGAGAGCCACAGGGCTGTGTAGAATCCTTTCCTCTCAGTGCCAAACATCAGACTTTCTGTGACTTTCGCTCTTGAGGTGGTAAACATGGATGTTTCTAGAACGGCATGAGTTTTCCAGCATATACATTTTTCATGTATTTTCAATAGGGTTGGTGTGAAAGATTACATGACCAGGAAATAAGAAGCAACAGAGGAGATTAGACAATTAATGAATTCGCTATTGGCTGCTGGACAGCCCCTCTGGGCTGGAGCTGAGTGTGAAGTAACCGATTCCTAACTGAGGGAGCCCTTGCATTCAAGCCTAAAGATCACTTGCGTTTTCCAAAGCATGTCAGAGTTTTGTATTGATTCCAGCAGGCTCGAAACATGTCCTGAGGTTGGTCTCCCCTTTCACCAAGAGGACCAGCAGCTATTACACAGTCCCCTGCAAGTTACACAACGATTTCTCCATCAAGACACATAGGGTTATGGATTGGAAAGGCAACCCACTTCAATGAAAACCACAGCAGTACTGTAATCATTCTCATTTTGTTTGGCTTTTTTTTTCTTCCTGAAAACCGACATGTATCGCCAATTATTAACATTATATCCTGAAGGGCTATTTTTTTGTTTCTTAACATACCTGGAACAAGGTAATCTGAGACCTATACCTGCACACGAAGGAGTAAGGGTGGCATCGCCTAGAAAAAGCACTGGCAACCCTGGACCAGACTGTCCAAACTTGCAGCTTCTCTGGGGGCACAAGAAAAGTTTCAGACGCCCCCAACAGGTCCTGCTTACAAAGGCAGCTTTTCTCTGGCCACCATTGGGCAGGGCAGCTCTGAAACCTACCTTTACCTTAATGAGGACATGAGATCCCAAGAGTTCTGAGGCCTGGAGCCCACCAGACCCTCCATGGAAAAGCTGGACCAGAATGAACATGGCCATTTGGCCAGAGGCGACAAACCAACACTCCACTCTGCTCAAAAACTGGGGTGGGGGTGTAAGGGCTATTTTAGCAGCTTAACAGATTAACACATTGAACCTGCTATCCTTCTAAATGGACAAATGCCATTTGAATCTCTTGGATATATGAGACAGTCAAGAGTTCATGATTACAGTTAATTTACTGAGCGAGGCTAAAACCAGGAAGGTCGAGAGTCTTAACAATTATATAATTATTCTCTGCAGTAAAACAATTGAAGCATTCCACTCCAACCACGTGTGAGCCTGGGCTGACCACATTCAAGTTCATCATTTAACACTTTTCTGAAAGTTCCTTCTATTACAAGGTTAGCAATAACTAGCATAATTATCAGTAAAGGGCAGCAAATCATCGTTATCTGAAGGTGCTATGATTACAAAGTTAGAAAATCAAAGGGAATCAACTGCATGGCTTTAGAATTAGCAAGCATCTAATAAAGTAGCAGCAAACAGAGAAAACACAGTCCCTGTCCCATATTCTGGGAAACTACCACTTTTAATGCTTTTTAAAAACTCTCATTAAATGGATGGATGGACGGACGGACGGACGGACAGACAGACAGATAGAAGGCCAGCCAACCTAAGAACGATGCGCACAAGAATTAGATTCTGTCTTAAGAAAAAAGAATCAGAAAAACATTTCTAAGAATAAAAAATAACCGTTGGGCAAATACATAAGTACAAGTAAATATTGTCAAGCTGTCACTTCTCTCCAAATCAATTTACAGGCTACCATCCCACAATAAAACCCACAAAGGGCCTCCAGGTCTCTCGGTCTCTCTCTCTCTCTCTCTCTCTCTCTTCTTTCTTGGGAATTGGTTACATTTTCTATATTTTAAGAAGAATAAACAGGACCTGCCGAGTGGCGCATTGGTTAAGAGTTGGCTTGGGACGCCAGCTCTGAGCAGCAGGGCCCTGATTCGGACCCCACATGAGGGCCAGTGACACTGCGCCTTTTACAGCTAAGATGATGAACAACAGCTCAACCTGGAGCTGGGCTGCCATGAGTTGTAGGCAATGGCGTAGGCTGCAGCCCCTGCTGCAGTGGGCTGCCATAGGCAACAGTGAGTGACCGGCAGCCAGCATGAGGGGCAGGCAGCCAGTGTGAGCTGCCAAGAGCTGTCATGAAGCCGTCCAATGGCTGGTGAGCGATCTGCCTCATCCAGGAAGATCGCAATTACGATACCAACATGGGCCAGTGAAGCCACATCCTCTACAGCTAGACCGAAGAACAAAAGGACAGCAACTTGTCTGTTCCCCTTCCCTGATTCCCCAACGCTGTTTCCCTCCCCCAATTCCCCAATAAAATCTTTTTTTAAAAAAAAAAAAAGAATCAACAAAGCTAGGGTGATCTTACAAAAAAAAAAAATGGAAAGGAAGAACTACCTGGAAGATACTGTTGGGATCATTTTAATTGTGACATGAAAGCAAACACATTCCAAGATTGATGGTTTAGAGTAAGTGGCTAAAAGCAGATTCTTCTACATAAATACATAACACACACAAATAAAACATAAAGGCCTATAACACCATCCTGCCCATGAGGTGGGCTATTCAACCCAGAATGCTGCACAAATTTGATTATGTCCCATTCTCACCTCTCTGCAAAAGTGTAGGAAACCCCAGATGTGTGTGAAAAGCATAGAAAAAAAAAAAAAACACCTAAAGTAAAACATGGATGTTTTCTACACATGGGTAAGGCCTTCAGAACAGAAGCAATGGTGGAATCCCAAAATGGAGGGATAGGAGGCAGATGCAAATTCAGGAGACTGGGGAGCTGTGCAGTAGACTCCAGACTATGCACAACCACCAGCCCTTCTGAGGCTTTCAACCCACTTCCTTTCAGAAATGGACCTGTATCAGTTTTCTAGGGCTGCTGCAACAAAGTAACATAGACAGAGGGACTAACAGATCAGAAATTTATCTTCCCACAGCTCTGGAGGCCACAAGTCTGAAAGCAAGGTGTCGGCAGGGTTGGTTCCTTGGAGGACCGTGAGGGAAGCATCTGTTCCAGGCCTCTCTCCCTCACTTGTACAGAAGTGTCTTCTCTCTGTATCTCTTCATTCGTCTTCCCTCTGTACCTATTTATCTCTGGGTCTGATGTCCCCTTCTTGGATCTGGGCCCACTGCAAAGACCTCATTTTGATTTGATCACTTACTTCTAGAAAGAATCAATTTCCAAAGAAGGTCCCATTCTGAAGTCCTGGGGGTTAAGGCTCCAACATATCTCTTTCTAGGGGGTCGGGGGGAGCACAAAGCCTAACCCATAACAGAGCCCATTGGGCCAGCAGTGGTGGGTACAGTCCCAGAATGTGGCAGATGCCACCTCTGGGCCACAGCAAGCCCACAGTGACAGAACACAAGAACCCACCTCACTCTTCTCTGCTTCCCTGTGTGACAGTGCCCCCTGCCCAGAACACACATAACAGCACTCACTTCTTTCCCTCAACAGACCCGAGGTCCTCACTCCTTCATCTATTGAATGGCACTGCTGCCTGCCATGTTGCAGCCACCAAACTGATACTGAAGACACAAAAGATGAAAAGGACACACAGCTCCCTAAGTGGGACAACACACTTCCAGCCAATAGTTTCACATCACACTGGGATGAACTCCCAACTTCTGCCCCTGAGCTACAGCTTATTTTCTTTATTCAATTTATTGTTTTATTGTGATAAAATATACATCACATAAAATGTATCATATTAATCATTTTAAGTGTCCAGCTCAGCGGCATTAAGCACACACATTGTCGTGCAGCCGTCCCCACCATCCATCTCCAGAACTTCCTTATCTTCCCAAACTGACACTCTGTCCCCATTAAACACTCACTCCCCATCCCCCTCCCCCAGCCCCTGGCACCACCACCTACTTCCTGTCTCTATGAATCTGACTCCTCTGGGGGCCTCATATAAGGGGGATCACACAGTGTTTGCCCTCCTGTGTCTAGCTTATCTCACTGAGCATCATGTCCCCAAGGTTCATCCGTGTTGTAGCAGGTGTCAGAGCATCCTTCCTTCTCAAGGCTGAATATTCCATGTGTATATATATAGTCCACATTGTATATCCATTTATCCACCCACGGATATTTGGGTTGCTTCCACTTTTTAACAATTGAGCAATGCTGAAAGGAACATGGGTGCACAAACATCTCTTCGAGTCTGCATTTTCAGTTCTTTGGGGTATACGCTCAGAAGTGGAATTCCTGGGTCACATGGTTACTCTACGTTTGATCTTTTGAGGAACCCCCACACTGGTTTCCACAGCAGCTGCACCATTTTGCATTTCCACCAGCAGTATGTAAGGGTTCCAATTTCTCCACATCCTCAATACGTGTTATTTTCTGGGTTTGTTTGGGTTTTTTTGGTTTTGTTTTGTTTTTGACGGTAGCCATCCTAGTGGGCGTGAAGTGGCATCTCATTGGCCTAATAAGCCTCCAGCTTATTAATGACATTAATCACATCCCCAATGGAATATCAGCCTCACAAGGATGGGAACTCTTGTCTCTACTGCTTTGGTCACGACCTCAGAGCCTAGAACAGCACCTGGCACTTAGTAGGTGGACTGGCCAGCTTGGCAACAGAAGACGGATTTGAAAGCCACGTAAAGAGTTAAAGGGACAGGCCTCAGTGACTGACTGGACAGAGGGATGAGGGACAGAAAGGTTTCCAGCGCCAGGCCCAGCTCAGGCTGCAAGAGGGAAGCAAATGCTGCAGCCCATCTAGGTGGAAGCTGGGAACCTGGGAAGGGTAGTACTGATTTTTCTCTGAGCTTCAAGTTCTTCCATTGTGAAATGAGAATATAATGGAGCTCACCTGAAGAGCTACTCCGCGCCAAAGCATCTGACTTGCAGCATGGCAAGTCGCCCACGTCAGCTCCCGGCCTCCCCTAGGAGAGACTGACTCAGGTGGCTCCTCACACAGCAAGGCCCTGCAGCAGAAGCCCAGAGGTCTGTGCAAAAGAGAAACTATCTAGGGAATGTGTTTTCAACAAAGAGAACGCCAAAGGAACGCGTCTCTACAGCCGGGACGGTGGCCTTTAAAAGCTTCCAGCTTCCCGGCCAGGCTCAGGGCACAGGGAAGCTTACTCCTTTGGCTGGCAGAGACCTTGGGTGGCCTCTGCAGCGACAGCCAGGAGCTGGGAGGGGGGCACCAGCCTGCTGAGCGGCAGAAGCTCAGCACTGCCCAGTTGGTCTGCACATGCTAGCCTGCACAAGGAAGCTGAGAAGTGAGGCATCTCTGTGGACATTCTAGCTGGTCGGCAAAGCGGGGGAAAACGTTCCTGATCCTGAACTGCCTTGTGCAAACAGTTTTGGTCCAAACGCTTGTGTTGTCTTGATAAAGTTCAAAATCACCGGGTGTCCAGGGTGTGTATCTGCCACCCAGCAATCTGCCACACACCCTTCTCCCCCCACCACATGCTTGGTCCACGTGGCTCAGGGCACTGAACCTCACCTGCCACTACCACCAACATCTCTTAAACTTTTCCAACAAAACTTTCCTGAGGCCATGTCTCAGACTCGCTTGTGCACTTTGCATGAAAAGTGTGACAAGTCTGGAGTGACAGGATTCCTAGGTGGACCACCCCACCTTTTTCCTGCTCCCCCATTATTTACCCACTCTTTCTGCATTCTCCTCTTCTTCAAAAAATAAACTGAACAATAATACTCAATGGTAATGATGATAATCGTAATCACACAACATGCCTGGGGCAGGGGGACTTCGCTGGAAAAAGGCACGACAGCATTCCTGGGGGTGAGGGCCACACTCTCTGTCTTGGTTTTGGTCATGGTTACACAAATGTATACATTGGTCAAAATTAACTGAACCACACTTAAGATCTGTGCATTTTATTGTAGGTTAAATGTCTCAGTTGTTCAAATTAACTAAAAAGAGTAACACAACAGCAACAATATGACTACAGCAGTCCCCCCTTTTCAGCGGGGGATACGTTCATTCCAAGACCCCCAGTGGATGCCTGAAACCTAACCCTATATATGCATATACTGTGTTTTTTCCTACACATATATACTTGTGATAAAGTTTAATTTATAAATTAGGCACAGTAAGAGATTAACAACAATAACCAATAATAAAATAGAATAATTATAACAACATACTATAATAAAAGCGATGTGACTGTGGTCTCTCTCTTGCTCTCAAAATATCTTATGGTACCATACTCACCTTTTCATTTAAAGGAAAGCACTTTACGGCTTCTCTTGGGCATATCCAAGTTGCCAGCATCACTATCCTTGTGCTTTGGGGTCATTATTAAGTAAACTAAGGGTCACTTGAACACAAATACCATGATATCCTGACAGTTGATCTGATAACCGAGACGGCTACTGAGTGACTAACAGGCAGGGAGCATGTACAGCATGGAGATACTGGGCAGAGAGTGATTCATGTCCCTGGGAGGGACATCATGAGATCTCGTCACGCAACTGAAAACAGCATGCCATTTAAAAAGTATAAATTGTTTATTTCTGGGATTTAATATTGTCAGACAAGGGGCGGCTACTGTATAGTGTATAACTACAATATGATTATAATAATAGTAACAATGTAACTACAGTGTCTATTATTCCTGCATATCTTATTTGATCCATACAACCTTGTGATATATTTCTCTTCCCATTTTAAAGATAAGGACACTGAAGGACCCTGGAGAATTCCTTTAACTTTCCCAGGGTCCCACATTTAGTAAGTGGCAATGCCAGGTTATAAATTACAGTTTTTCCTACGAGTCCTGGCATGTGCTAGGTAGGGAGGAGGACAAGAAAGAAAACATGACTACAGCTTTTCAAGAAATGTCTACACTGAAACCCTGAAGCCAAGTGCCATGAGCTACCATCAATGACAGAAACCCCATCTCACACACACACACATCACGCACATATATGCACACATACATACACACACACATAGACATACCACATATACATACACACATGCACACACATAGACACACATAGACACACACAGACATGCATGCACATAAACACCCACATACACACACATGTAAAGCATGTACATGCATGCATGCACACATACCCACATATACACATATACACACGTAGACATACCATATACACACACATTCACATGCACACATAGAGACACACAGACATACATGCAAATACACACACACACACACACACACACACACACACACACTGCCCACTGAACCTCCCAACAACCCTGGACATCCAATACTTTCATACCCAGAATGTCAGGTCCTTACAACTTTGAGCAGCCCAGGAAAGCTAGCTTTTATTTTATCTATAACTCCTGAAATATCTTTTTGTTCTTACTCTTAAGAAAGTTCTTTAGTAACCCAAAGCTGCAGAGTATGCATTTGTGTGTGTGTGTGTGTGTGTGTGTGTGTGTGTGTATGTGTGTGTGATGATTTGCTCTTAAAACAAATATAGACAACTAATTTTTTTAACATGATTGATATCTGACAGCTTTCTCCTTCGCACTCCTGAGCCTAGATCTAAATAACAGCTTCCTACATGCTAAATGTTTTATGTGCGGTATCTTACAACTCCACAAGGAAGCCTGGATTCCGTTTTATCCTTTACAGGTGGGAAAGCAGAGGCCCCAAGAGGAAAAACACCTGCCCAGAGTTGTCAACTAACAGCAAGTTGAGATTTAAATCCATCTGAGCCCTTAATCACGGTGACAGAGTGTTTCCTGGAACGTGGCTCCCTGGTTGTTTTGTTTTTAATCTTAATTTGGGTAATTTGATGTTTGTGGACACAACACTGTTGATGGAAACTTCTGAACAGCCTTTAAAAATATAGCCTTCGGGCGGCAGAATGGTGCATTGGTTAAGAGCTGGCTTGGGATGCCAACGGCACCAGTTCAGATCCCACATATGAGGGCCAGTGACACTGCCCTCTACAGCTAAGATGGTGAACAACAGCTCCACCTGGAGCTGGGCTGCTGTGAGTCCCCGGGATGGCATAGCTGCAGCCCCTGTTGCAGTGGGCTGCTATAGGCTACCCACTGAGTGGCTGGAAGCCAGTGTGAGCTGCCAAGAGCCGCTGTGAGTGGCCATCCAGAGGCCGGCAACCAATCCAACTCACCCGAGAAGAGCACAATGTTGATACCAACATGGGCCAGTGAAGCAACGTCCTCCACAACTAGATTGAAGAACAAAAGGACAGCAACTTGTCTGTTTCCCTCCCCAAATTCCCCAATAAAATCTTTAAATATATACATATAGCCTTATATCCCTGATGCATCAGCCCCTTTACTTAGTACTTTATATCTTTGCCCTGGATTTCCCTGTGACTTAGTACAATGTACCCTTTTAACGTGTGTACAAACTTTGTGTTTGTAATGTGATAGTAAGTCACTGTCTACATGGGACTCTTATAGAGACCTAAGTCCCTGATATAAAAAAGAACAAACAGTAAAATTCACTGGATTGGGCTGCAAGGTTTTTTACAGTGAATACAATATTATGATCCATTCAAAACAGATAAAGCACTCACTGTGCGTGGGTCAACATTTAGTTGTTTAAAATGTAGTTTTGGTGGTCACTTTAAAATACCATTATCTCAAGGAGAGGAAGGGGGTTCTGATTAAAAAGGGACATGTAGGGGAATTTTAGGAAGCCTGGAATGTTCCAACATGACTCGAGGCCGACTCTCTCTACAATCACTTGCTAAACCGTACGAATGTTCCATGCGCTGTTCTGAGGTCATGTTTCACGGTGCAATATAGTCAGGAGGAAAGGAAAGTGAGAACATTGACAATTCAGCGTATCAGGACCTGAGGATAAGATTTCAAAATATTCACTTTCATATGTTCAGATCATGAAAATAGGGTTTGTTTGTTTTTATTCCTTTCTTTAAAATATTCCTGGAAACTGCTATTTCACAGATGTTCATGAGAGCACAGCCAGTCAGATCAACCCTCTTGACCAGTCAGCCCTAACTGTCTCAGCACTCGCTGGCTGAACTTTAAACCCAGTCAACAGTCTAAAAACAAGGCAAGGTTCAATCACCAGCTTTTCAAAACGCCCTTGAAAGACCCTGAGAAGGTCGTTCCACTACAATGTTTCCCTCTCTTCAAAGACAGTGTTGAACTTCTTCAATACTGACTCCTTGGACTTACAAATGTAAAACCATCCTAAAATCTCTGCTCTAAACTCTCACACATGAAAGAGAATTTCTACTATGCTAAAGAATAAAATTCTGGGAGTTCTCTCAGAAAAGTAATAGAGCTACCATATGACCCAGCAATCCCACTTCTAGGTACTTATCCTAAGGAAATGAAGAGATATCTGCAGTCCCATGTTCACTGCAGCATTATTCACAGTAGCCAAGACACGGAGACAACCTAAGGTCCATGGACAGCAGGCTCTGCATAACAGCCAAACACTGAACACAACCCAAGCGTCCTTCAACAAGTGAATACAAAATATTGTATGTCCACACAATAAATACTCCTTAACAATTTAAAAAAGGGATATGCTATTGATAAACGCAATAATTCACAAATCTCAGAACATGATGCTGAACAAAAGAAGCCAGGTATGAAAGAGGACACGGTGGCTGATTCCATTCACATGAAGCTCTGGAGAAGGCAAAGCCAGAGAAGTGATTGCCTGGGGTGAGCGCGGGAGGAGGGAGCTTTAGAGAGTGACGGAGTGTTCTCGGGCCTGGCTGTGCTGGTGGTTACACAGGTGCACAGCACTTGCGTCAAAACTCATCTACTGGGCCCTCCGAGTAGCGCAGTGGTTAAGCGCTGGCTTAGGAAGCCAGTGGCCCCGGTTCGGGTCCCACATACGAGGGCCAGTGACACTGCCCTCGAAAAAAAAAAAAAACTCATCTACTGCACATTTTAAATGGGTACATTTTTCTAAGCTGTGGTAAAATACACATACACAGAACATAAAATTTACCATCTTAGCCATTTTAAGTGTCCAGTTCAGTGGCATTAAGTATATTCACATTGTTGTGCAACCATCACCACCACCCATCTCCAGAACTTTCTCACCTTTCCAAACTGACCCTCTGTCCCCATTAAACACTCACTCTCTGTCTCTGTGAATCTGACTCCTCTGGGGACCTCCTATGAGTGGCATCATACAGTATTTCTCCTTTTGTGTCTGGATATTTCACTGAGCATCGCGTACTCAAGGTTCATCCACATTGTAGCTCGTGTCAGAATTTCTTTCCTTGTTAAGAATGAATAATATTCCACTGTCTGGATTGACCATATTGTGTTTACCTATTCATCCAGACATGGACACTTGGATTGCTTCCATGTTGCTTCCTCAGTACTTTGGCATCAAGCCATTCTCCAAATGATACTGTCACCTACAAAGTTATGAGTTAAAAGTTTGTGTCCCCTCAAATGTCATATGTTGAAGCCCACTGGGGGGCTTCCCCAATGTGAGAGTACTTGGAGATGAGGCCTTTGGGAGGTAAGTGTGTATATATGGGGTCTTGAGGGTGGGACTTTCATGATGGGATAAGTATACTCATAGGAAGAGAGAGAGAGAGAGAGAGCTTTCTCCAGGAGCAGGCACTGAGGAAAGGCTATATGAGGCCAAGTGACAAGATGGCCCATTTGCACTCCAGGAAGTCGGGCTCTTACCAGGAACCAAGTATGCTGACACCTTGATCTTGGACTTCCCAGCCTCCAGAACCATGAGAAATAAATATCTGTTTTTCAAGTCTATGGTATTTTGTTATAGCAGCCCCAGCTGACTAAGACACCTCCACAAGGCCACCAGACATTTGCTCTGCCACCTTCCTGGCTCTATTGCTCTGAATTTTCTCAACAATGACCCCAGGGCACAGGGAGAGCAAGGCAGATGCATGTTGGATAACATTACCCAGCTAAGGGCTTGGAGAATCCACCCTGGAGAACCCCAGGCACATGATAATTAAAATACCTGGGCTGGGTCTCCATGTGACATCCCAAGCCTGAATGATGAGGCCCCTGAAGCATCAAAAACCAGCCCGATCGGCCCCTTTGCAGGACACACATGCCTAACATACCACAGGGCACGCTTCATCTCACCACAGAATTCTAGAGTTGACGATGCCCATTCTCAGATCCCATCACCTCTGTCTCAAAGAGAGATTACACAAATCTTACCTTCTTCTAGTGAACAGAAAACAACGTAAGGTGGGAGGACAGGAACCCTGTTGAGGCTCTGCCTGCATTTGTACAGAATTTCACAGAGCTAAGAAAATAGCTCCACATGCCACATTGCAACTGATTCCAGCGACAACCCTGCAAGCCTGGCAGGAAGGCAGTGCCATGGTCCAGACGGGGACACCGAGGGAGGTGCTCACTGGGACTCCTGGGGGGTAAATGCTGCCACCAGGCATCATGCATGGTGGACACACACCACACAGCATGGAGTGGTTCCAGAAGCTGTGACTTTGGGCAGGCTACCCTCCTCTCCATGCCTCAGTTTCCTCATCTATAGAATGGGGAAACTAAAATCTTTTCCCTCAGAGGGTTGTTATGAGGATTAGACTGCTTGTGAGCACATAGTAAAGATCAAATGCATGTCAGAGCTTTGAATCCTGTGGCTGTGTTTTTTCTTTTGACTTCAAATCCTATAAAATCCTTCATATCCCAAAAGCACCCAGAATCACAGGAGAATAGTCTTATAAAACAGGAGGAAATAAAGTTAAATTCATTGTTACCTTCTCAGAGATAAATATGCAGAATCAAGGTCTGACCTACTTCAATCAGTGTCCTGAATGGGAAAAGGTTCAGTTGCCGGTTTATTTCAACATTCATGGGTGCCCATGGAATGCCCAGCCCCAAACTGGACTTGTGGGGAGACGTTGCAGAGGAGAATCAATCCAGTCCCTAGCTCACACTAGCTGAAGGGAATGACTGCTCAGAATTGCCCCTGAAGATGAAATTTAGGGGGAAACTGATGTGAAAAGCAGAAACGCTCAGGGACAGTCTAATGGCATTTGGGGCTGGAACCAAGTAGGGGTTGGGGCGAGACGGAGCTTGCAGATGCTGACATGCTTCAAGTCAGGAGCCAAGGGGTTAGAAACTAAATGCTAGGCACCACCACATTACCAACAGGCTTATGGAGGTGCCACCATCCCATTCTACAGATGGGGAAACTGGCTCGTGAATATTCAGCTACTTACTTACACGTCCAAGATCTCAGAAGTGTTAGAACCAGAAGAACACAGAGGTAAGAAGAGTCCATGTACCAGCTGTGTGATCCTGGGTGAGCTACTTGGTCTCTCTGTGCTCCGTTTCTCCATCTGGAAACTAAGAATAACGGTAGCACCTACTTCCGGGGTGATCCAGAAGGTGAAATGTATCAATACACATAAAGCTCAGAGAATAGTGTGGCATAAAGTGAGCACCCAGGAAACAAGAGCTGCCAGAACGAGGCAGATTTTGTATCCAGGTCTGATTCCATCCAGAAGAAAATGAGAGTCCCTGAAAACCTGTGAGGATTGGGCCGGCCGAGTGGCGCATTGGTTAAGCGCTGGTTTTGGGATGCCAGCGGCCCCGGTTCGGATCCCACATGAGGGCCAGTGACACTGCCCTCTACAGCTAACAACAGCTCCACCTGGAGCTGGGCTGTGCGAGCCCGGGTGATGGTGTGGGCTGCAGCCCCTGCTGCAGTGGGCTGCCATAGGCTACAGTGAGTGGCCCGCAGCCAGCGTGAGCGGCTGGCAGCCAAGCGTGAGCTGCCAATAGCCGCGATGAGCGACATCCAGAGGCCAGCGACCGATCTGCCTCATCTGGGAAGAGCGCAATGACGATACCAACAGTGAAGCAACATCCTCCGCAACTAAACTGAAGAACAAGAAGACGGCAACTTGTCTGTTCCCCTTCCCCGATTCCCCAACGCTGTTCCCCTCCACCAATTCCCCAATAAAAAAAATCTTAAAAAAAAAAAAAAAAAACAAACCTGTGAGGAAGGACCACATGATGAGCAGTGCACAGGGGAAGGGCGGGAAGAGAGGCGGAGAATGGATGGGGGGCGGGGGGTCCAGGTGAGTGATGGGGAGCATCTATGCAACCCCGGGCAGCAGATAGGGGGTGTGGTTAGAACTAGCCAAGTTTGCCTGGGGTCAAGGCACTAGTGTGGAGGGGGGTACTTTTCAGGGGTGATGGAAAGTATTTATATCTTGATTGAGGTGGTAGTTACACAAGGGTATACTTTTGTCAAAACTTCAAACCATACTCTTCAAATGTGTGTATTTTATTGTTTGTAAATTATATCTCAATAAATCTGGGGAAAACAGAAGTTGAAAACAATCAGAAAAGTAAACAAAAGAAAGTATGTATCTAAATTTTTGTAACAGCATTCTTTCATGCCAACAATAAATTGGAAACAACCTCAAAATGTCCATCAGTACAGGAATTAAAAGTGTGATCTAGATCCACATTTACATGGAAAGAGTCTTTGCAGATTTAAGAGGAAAAAAGTAGATTGCAACCTAGGTATCATTTGGCATCATAAAATCTCATGATTTTCTTTAATGCATAATAGGATTCCAATAGATACATATATGTTTGCAGGGATAATTATGGAAGATTTCATATCAAAATTAAGAAGTCAAGGAAGACTGGGGGGTAGATTTTAGCGTGACCTGATACTTTCCCTTTTATCTAGATTTTTCTGAAATAAACATGAGTAACATGAAATAAAGAATATGCAAGTTTTTAAAGATGTAATAAATGTTTTTAAAATGGGCAAAATTGGGCCAGCCGAGTAGCACGGTGGTTAAGCGCTGGCTTGGGAGCCGGCGGCCCCGGTTCGGGTCCCACATATGAGGGCCAGTGACACTGCCCTCAAAAAATAAATAAATAAATAAAATGGGCAAAATTAAACTATGTGTTTCAGGATGCAGCTTTGGGTCATAAAACTATACAGAAACACAAGGTGATAATCACTATAAAAGCAGGACAGTGGTTAATTTTGGGGGTGATAGGCGCTGGAACTGGACAGGGAATTTGCAAAGTGCTATTTTGGGAACTGGTGAATGTAATGAGGGTATTCACTCCAGAACAGTAGTTCTCAACCAACGGACTTTGGGCAGTGAAGACTGGAGGAAATTTTGGTTGTCACGACTTATGGGGTTGCTGCTGGCATCCGGAGGGTGGAGGTCAGGGATGCTGCTCCACACCTGACAGTGCACAGGACAGCCCCACAACTAAGAACTGTTCAACCCAAATGTCAGTAGTGTTGTGGTTGAGAAACCCTGCCTAAACTCATTATGTTTAAAAAAGAAAGAGAGACAAGAGACAACGTAAATGGTCAAT
The DNA here is from genome assembly GCA_033961575.1 of Aselliscus stoliczkanus. NCBI lineage: Eukaryota > Metazoa > Chordata > Mammalia > Chiroptera > Hipposideridae > Aselliscus > Aselliscus stoliczkanus. The sequence continues at coordinate 6,954,038 of CM066735.1, read as the reverse complement.
AAACATATTAAAAGATGATCAACTTTGTTAGTGATCAAGAAATTGCACATTAAGGCCACAGCGATACACACTTCCATGCCCTCCACGCTAACCCAAACTAAGAAGTCTGACATTTTTAATGTGGGGGTAAGATGTGGAAAAATGGTGACTTTTATTCCCTACCGATGTAAGGAAAAATTAACAATTTTTTCATTGTTAATGATTTTAGAAAACAAATCGTCCTTCTCCATTTTGTTCTTCTTTCTGTGTTCAATATTTAAGTTTTAAAAAAATTTTACAGGAAGCTCACTTCAGCTCAAAAGACACACATAGACTGAAAAGGATGAGAAAAAGATATTTCATGAAAATGGAAAAGAAAAAATAAAGCTGGGGTAGCAATACTTATACCAGACAAAACAGACTTTAAACAAAGGCTATAACAAGAGACAAAAAAGGACCCAGTGATCCTACTTCAGGATATTTATCCAAAGAAACCCAAAGGCTACTTTGAGGTGACATGTGCATCCATATGTTCATTGCAGCATTGCTTACGATGGCCAAGATGTGGAGGCAGCCTTGGTGTCTGTCGATGGATGAATGGATAAAAAGGAGGTGGTACATATGTATAATGGAATATTGCTCAGCCATGGAAGGGAATGGGTTCTTGCCATCTGCGGCGGCATGGATGGACCTGGAGGGTATTGTGCTGAGTGAAGTATGTTAGACAAAGACAAATGCAATGTGATTTCACTTATATGTGGAATCTAAAGAACAAAATAAACAAACAAAACAGAAACAAACTCACAGATACAGAGAACATTTTGATGGTTGCCAGACAGGAGGGAGTTGAGGTGGAGGGTGAAAAAGGGAAGGGATTAAGAAGTACAAATTGGTTGTTACAAAGTAGTTATGGTTTGCAGGGTATAGCGTAAGGAATATAGTCAATAATATTGTAATAACCATATATGGTGTCTGACAGATACTAGATTTATCAGGGTGATAGATGGGAGGGGAGTTGGGGAGCAGGATGAAAACGGTTAGGGCTTAAGAAGTACAAACTGGTAGTTACAATATAGTCACAGTGATGTAAAGTAAAGCATAGAGAATACAGCCAATAATATGGTAATAACTGCATATCATGCCAGCTGCATTAGACTTGTCAAGGGGATCACTTCTTAAATTATATAAATGTCTAACCACTATGCTGTACGCCTGAAATTAATATAAAACAATGTTGAGGGCCAGCCGAATGGCACAGTGGTTAAGCGCTGGCTTGGGAAGCCAGCAGCCCCGGTTCGGGTCCCACATATGAGGGCCAGTGACACTGCCCTCAAAAAAAAAACAAAAAACAAAAAACAACAATGTTGAATGTCAACTGTAATTGAAAATTTTAAAAAGGGGGGAAAGGTGAAGGGGAATAAGAGGTTCATATTTTCAGGTAATGTACAGCATGGGGATATAGTCAATACTATTGTGATAGCATGGTATGGTGTCAGATGGTTGCTGGGTTTAACACGGTGATCACTTCTTTAGATGTATAAACATTGGGTAACCATGGTGTACACCTGAAACTAATATAATACTGTGTTAGCTATACTTTAATAAAAATCTTAAAAGGAATTAAATTGTCTGATTCTATGTTTTTTGGTTTTTTAGCTGAGGCATCCTGCCACCTGTTGGCAGCTCAGCTCGGGCTGGGCATCGAACTGCTGTTGCTCAGAGCTCAGCTCGCACTTTTCAGCCAGCTCTTAACCAACTGAGCTAGCCCCCCTTGATTCTATGTTAAATAAGTCAAAATTTATGACTTAAAATTGTAGCACTGAAAACATCTGCACATTGTATATCTCAGAAGCTTTGTTTGCATCTACAAAATTGAAAAAGTAAAAGAAAAGAAATCCAAGGCAGGACTCCTTGAGGATCAGCAACCCGCCTCAGTCTCCCACTGCAGCCAAGACAGTGAAAATGAGGTTTGTCAGCACTATTGCCAAATCCATTTTCCCCACACAACACCACTCTTAGTCATGATCAATAATAAAAAAGTATAAGGAACACAGACTTCAGATGGCAGATTCAAACCTTTATTAGATTTCAAACAAAAACTCCTACTGTGATACTTCTAACGTGATACAGTCCCATAAAAATAAAGACGAATCACAGCCCAGTCTAAAGGAATGTTTGACCACATTACCTTCACAACAGGTCACACTGATTTGCAGCATCTTCATGCTGAGAGCAAGACCCAGAAATAGAGCCAAGAACCAAAAGGCATGTCAGCCCACAGGTCAAGTCCCCTGTGGCCAGGCCCTTGCTCTTTTGAGCCAGCATCACAAAACCATAGCACATGATGAGGGAGGGGAGAGAAAATGTGTTTGGAAAAATCAGTTCCAGCTGTCTTAGGACGCGGGGCAGCTGGGATAACAGACCAAGCGTAGAATAAGAACTCTCCAGAAACAATTCCTAACTCTGATGGGGCAGAGACATTTGCCAGCAAAGTTAAGCCTTTATTTTCACACTCCACGTGCATGTGGTCCCAAGGGAAGCTCTCCTTGTGGAACTGCAGATTCTGAGCTCTGACTCAAAAATTCACTGACTCTTCCAGCTTCCATGTAACATGTACGGAATCTGATCGAACAGTCACTCAGCTATCGAGAAGCCACAAGCACTTATAAAATGCAGAAACTTACAGGTCACAACAAGTTAATTTTTTTTTAAACCCCATCAACTTGGAGATTGAGAGAACCCATTAAAATGAACAGTTAATTTTTTTTAAAACCCTAACAACTAGTGATTAAAACTCATTCAACTGGAGAGGCAGTGTAGCGTAATCAAAAGGCACATGGCTTAGCATCAAAACAGACCATGGTCTAAATTCCAGTCCTACCCCAGCCCCCACCCCATTATCTGTGTGACCTTGGGGCAAGTCACTTAGCCTCTCTTGGAGCTTGGTTTCATCTACTGTTAAAACCGTCTGTTAAACAAGTATAATTCCTAGGGTGGCTATGAAGATTAAATGAGATAATTTATATAAAGTGACTGAAAGTGCAGCTTTCATGATAATCACTATCAAAAATAACAAATCAAAATTATCTTTACAAACTCTTTAGAAAGCAATGAAGAATGTTATAGACCCAAAACCCATGAGGGCAACCAAAGCCGTGTTAAGGGGTGAATTCGTGGCCTCACAAGCTTTCATTGTATTAAAAGAATGGTATTAAATTCTTTCATTCATTCCCCAATTTATTTCAGAAAGGATTTAGGTGTCTGGTGATTCTTGTAAACATTTCACACGGGGTGGGATGTGGGGGCGGGGGGGAGGTGCCTGGAGGGGATGTGAGTGCATGGCTCAGAATCTAAAAATGGAAAGAATTAAAATTATAACAGAACCAATGAATTGTGTATGAGTGTGTGTGTGTGTGTGTGTGGGGAATCATTGATAAATAACCCCAAGATCTGCTTTTCTGAAAAAAATAAGCAAGACTGACAAATCTAAGTAAACATAAAGAGAATATACCAACAAGATTATATATAGCAAGCATAAGAACATGTTATTAATCCTGAAAATCTCAATGGTAGCTAAGACAATACAAATCATAAAAATTGACTTTAAAAGATCTTACCAGAGGTTACAAACATTTTAAGCTGAAATCTCTAACAACCTAGTCAACCTAGTATGAAATTTTCAAAGTTATCAAAGAATTACTTCCCCAAAAGTTTAAAGCACCATATGATTTTTTCAACAAATAATCAGTTTTTCAAGGAAGTGTTGATGCCATAATTCTAAAACATTTAAAATGGAAACTTGCCTAGTTCACTTTACGTGGCTAGATTATCAGATAGTAAAACCTGATGAAGAGATTGCAAAATCAAACAGACTGAAAACACAGCACAATTTCACTCATGAACACAGAGGGCAAAAATCCAAAAAAACAAAGCAAGGCAAACCTAGCAAATCAAATTCAAAATTATGCCGAGAGAATAATTCATCACACTCAAGTAGGGTTTACCATAGGAAAGCAAGGATGATTTTATATCAGGAAACCTATTAAAGATGGATGTCAGGTAATCCCATTGTTAAATATTTAATAAGAGCCTTGAAGCCCTCATCAATTAGAATAAGACTTAAACTGAAATAAGAGGTACAACTTTTAGAGAGGATTTTTTTTTAATGACCAAAATGTGGAAAATAAAAAATTTTAAACCAACTAATCAGCTTCACCAAGGGATCTGGATTCCAGTTAAATATGCTTGTTCACAGTAGCAACAACTAAAAATAAACACTCTGTGATACAGGAATCAGGAATCACCATTAAGAGGAAATAGACGGAATAATTATTTTTAAAAGCATATTATGAAAAGATTTGAACAAATGGAGAAACTGATCACATGCACTGTGTGGAAAGGAAAAATATTAAGGTATTAATTTCCCAAATTAATTTAAAGATTTAATACAATTTTTTCATCAAAATCTCAATGGGTTTTATATGTGCTAGAAGAGACAGGTATGAAGGATTAAATTCAGCAAGAAAAATAAACGCTTTGCCTCTATATCTCTGAGGCTATTTCTGTTTATTTTGCTCATTTATTCAGTTCTTTAGATTCTACATATAAGTGAGATCATATGGTATTTGTCTTTCTCCAACTGATTTATTTCACTTAGCATAATACCCTCTAGGTCCATCCATATCGTTGCAAATGATGGTTGCTAGATGGGAGGGGGGTGGGGATGGCGGAGAAGGGGAAGGGATTAGACAGCATAAATTGGTAACTACAATATCGTCACAGGGATATGAGACAATTTGGGGAATATAATTAATAATGTTTAAATATTTTGATGGACTCATGTCTTCTTAGAAGACTTAGGAGACTCCCTAAGTCTTCTTCATGGATGGTGTAGATGCTTGACCACTTTACTGTACACCTGAAGCTGAATAATATTCTATGTCAACTAAATTTAATATATATAGTCACGGGATATGGAGTATAGTATAGGGAATTGAGTCAATGGAACTGTAATAGATATATAAGATGTCAGAGGGGCAATAGGTTGAGGGAAGAGAGTTGTTACTTTGTGGGGGGTGAAATGTATGACTATTGCATTGTTTTGTACAACTGAAACTAATTTTTTGAAATATGTAAAACAAAATAAATAAAAAATAAAAATGTCCTGAAAAAATAAAAAATAATAAAGTAATAAAAAATAAACATTTTGCAAAAGTGTAATACAACATGTTCTAAATCTATAATAACTAAATCAGTATGGTACAGGGATAACAGACACAGATGAATGAAATAGAATTGATATCCCAGAAGCAGATCATGGTTTTTGGTTGAATTCAATAAATGATAAAGAAAACATCAAGAGTCATAGGGAAAGGAACTGATTATTCAGTAACTGGAATTCAGGAAATTAAATAACTACTCAGGAAAGTCATTTAAGATTCTTGGTTACACCATACACAGTCCTGGGTGTTTGATCAAGCACTTGGTTAAAATGTTTCCTGAGTCCCATTGTGTTTCCCACTGTGGGGTTCCGTGGTAGATGGCAAAAATGGCCTCAAATTCTTCCCCTCCAATCAGCAGGTGGAGTCTACAGCCTCCCTCTTCCTTCAAGCTTGCCTTAGCAACGTGACTTGCTCTGACCAATGGGACACTGAAACACCTATGCACACAGAGAAAAGCACTTCTGCACTAAGGATTGATTTCTTGCTGCTCTTGGAACCTCAAAACCATCATGTGATCCAAGTCCAAGCTAGCCTACTGCAGGATGAGTGCCCACAAGGAGGAAAACCAAAGCATCCCAACCACCAGCCCAGGAGTGAGACCATGCGACCTTCATCCAGCCACCAGCCATCCCACCAGCTGATCCCAGACCTGCGAGACAGCCAAGCCTGTGAGCCTGTGGTCACTGGGTGGGTCCAGCCCAGAAAACCTGCTCAGCTATCCCACAGAATCATGAGTGAAATAAATGACAGTTGTGTAAAGCCATTACATTTCAGGGTGGTCTGTTACACAGCAAAAGCTAGCTGAGACAAATTCCAAGAGAAAGACCTATTTCCTCCCAATAAACTGGTCTCCTGTGGTTGAAGTTAGTCTGACTAGATTCCTATTAGGAGTTGAATGAGACACTCAATGCTGAGCCAGGAAGATGCACCCAGACAGAGGTTCCCTCCCTCAGTTCCTTCCCCATGCTGACTCCACTTCCTCTCCACCGACACCTTGGCTATTCTGCTTACACTAAAAGCACTCCATTCCCTATTCCCCAGGGCGGAGAAGCCAGGAAGGAGTTGACACATTCCTCATTGTTGATCAGCCATAAACATGATGACACTCTCAGCCCCAGTCAACACACATACCTTCCTTTTTCCTCTTTTCACTCAGATGTGCCTGTAATAATAGCTTCTTTGTATGCTCAACTTTCCCAAGCCATTACTTCCTCTAGTCCAGGGACTCCCAAGGGGATACAGAGGTTAAAAAAACACTCACTGTTATCATTTATATTTAAGGGGAAATAATCGAACTCAAAGTAAAGAAGAGGAACGGGATTTTTATTTTTTTATCAAAAAAGGATATCAGTTCAAAGTTGAGAAAAAAACTTTGAAGACTGACTCCCTTACAATTTCTTCATTATAGATGAGGAAACAGAGGCTGAGAAGACCGAGGCAACAACCTGTCCAAGGTCAGACAACAGATACAAGATTCAGGTCCAGGTCTGTCTAACTGCACAGCTATCTTTAACCATGAAACGAAATGCTCTAGAACAATGAAAGTGCTCTAGAGCAGTGCTGCCCAACAGAACTTTCTAGAACGATTGAAGTGTTCTACATGTACATTGTCTAAATGTGGTAAGTGCAACTGAAAAGCAAATGTTTAATTTTATTTCATTTTAATTCAGTTAAATTTAGCCACATGTGGCTAGTGGGCCTACCTTATTTGGTGGCCCACCTCTCGAATGTCACTAAGTTGGTTCTACAGTGCGGCCTTCCTAAATCCCAACCACCCACCCAGGAGAAGTGGCAATTGAGAAATGTAAAACCTTCAGGAGGAAGTAGCATGAGGGAAATAGCATTACCACCAAACCCGGGAAAGCCCTCTATGAATACTCCAATGTCCTCTAAAATGAAGTAAATAGACTACCCATGCCCTTTCACACTTTTCAGGTAGCAAGGCAGGTCCTGAAGAAGTGATTCCTGTTGACCATTTCAGGCTGGCTAGACCCTTTTTCAAAATCTCTTTCACTGAGTCAGGAAAAACTTCGAAATCTGTTTGTCTCTGTGCAGGCAACATTCGCACTCTGTATCAAAGGGGAAACAATCAATGTCATTTTCTGACTTCTCTGGTTCTGAATCTGTAACTCTTATGAGCTGGGTCTACTTTCGATTTCTTCATCCCTCCTCCCAATAACTCAGGGCCAAAGTACCAACGTGTCCTTCACTTCTTCACGTCCCCAACTCCTATTTTTCATTCTCCCAAAGGCCAGTTGCTGTTACCTGCAATCCCCATTGGGAGACACATGTCAATGTAATGCCCCCAATGGCCAGAAGCCCCCAAATCAAGTTAAGCAGTGCTTATGGGTCTCTTTCAAAGGCATCCTTTCAAAGCTGTGAAGAATTAGGCCCTCCTCTAAACCACATAAGTGTCTTTCAGACAGCTCTCTTCTTTTTGCATCAAACTCATCCCCACATAGGGCGTCTTTCTTTTCTCAGACCCATCTATTGGTTTCCTTCTGTCTTGTGTCTCAAGGTCGATGGCAACCACGAATCCTTAGATCAACTTGTTTTTCTCTCGCCCTTGTAAAATTCCTTTGAAAATCACCCTCATCCCTCATGCGTGTAAAAAAAAATAATTTTCTCAGCAAAATTTGCCTTTGTAAAGAACACATAGTTTCCCTGTGAAGTTCACAGCCTCGTTTATCTAAAAAGGGAGGCCCATGGATACCACGGGCCCGTGCAACAAAATTTGCAGATTTTAAAAAAGAAAAACACAGCCAAAGGGCCCACCACTGCCCAGATTGGTGCTCAAGAGAAGGAGCGGTGGAATGATGACCCCTGAAAATAGCCAACTGCAAACAGTGCTGGGGTAGGGGTGGCACATGTTCAATAAAGGCCACCAAAGGGACAGAACCTTAGTCTGACACTGGCTCTGGGATCCAGAGGACAGGGCCATGCTGAACTGTGCCAGGAGAGTGCAGTCAGTGACACTCAGACTGGGGGACATACCCCAGGCCACACAGCCCAGCTCTCTGCCAGGGAGAGTGGAAGGGGAAAAAAAGGGACACAGAGGGAACCTGCAGATGAGTTCCTTGCCCTGGCATTGTGACACTTGGAGCTGGGTCACACTGGGTGGTAAGGGCTTTCTCTGCATTGTGGGGTGCTGAGTGATAACCCTGGCTCCCACCCACTCAATGCCAGTAGCACACACACCCCCAAGTTGTGACAGCCAAAAATGTTTTTAGACATTGCCGGATGTCACCTGGAAGGCAACATCACCCCCAGTTGAGAATCACTGCTGTAGATCCAAAGCGACATATCAATTTTTTTAATGGGTAAAACTAAACTATATTGTCTAGAGATTCACATTTGAATGATAAAAGTATCTAGAAAGAAGGAAGTGACAGGTAGAAAAGACCGGGCAATGACCACTTTGGGAGGATGGGGGTGCTGGGACTGGGAGGGGGTTTATTGCTGCCACAGTGCTATTTCTCAGCCCAAGTGGGGGTTATAAGACTGTGAGCCTTAAAGTAATTCATTAGGATACACATTTGTTTTGTGTGGTTTTCTGCATCTGTGGTGTCTTTGATAAAGTCAAACCAAAAAAAAAAAAAAAGAGAAAAGAAAAACCTTGACTCAATATGTTAAACATAGAAACAGAACTATCAAATGACCCAATAATTCCACTCCTAGCTAGATATATCCCCCAAGAGAATTGAAAATAAGTCTTCAAACAAAAGCTATGACATGAATGTCTGCCTCAGCACTATTCACAAGAGTCAAAAGGCATAAACAACTCAAATTGTCCATCAACCCGTAGCTGGATGAACAAGACACAGTGTACCCACACCACGGAATATTATTCAGCAATAAAAAGAAAAGAAGTCCTTATACTCACTACAATGTGGATGAACTTCGAACTCGTGTAGTGAAAGAAGCCAGACATAAAAGTCACAGTGTGTGATTCCATTAATAGGAAACATCCATAACAGGTAAATCCACAAAGAAAGGAGGTGGATTAGTGGTTGACAGGGGCTGGTGGGAGCCAGGAGTGGAGAGTGACTGCTAATGGGGACAGGGTTTCTTTGTGAGGTGACAAAATGTTCTGGAACTAGATAGTAGTGATGGCTGCACAGTACCACAAATATACTAAATGTCAGTCATGGTAAATCTTATGTGTGTTTTACTACAGTAAAAAATATAATAATAATAAAACCATGGCATTGCTTTGCAAATGTTAAAACCTTTAACTTCCATCAGCACGAATGTGGTAGCCTGTGACAGAAGTCCTGTTCGTCCATGGACAAGTGGCAGACATTGGGGTTGCACACACATACTGTGCCAATGTGTTCTTATCAGCTCTTCCAATCAGGACAGTTTCCTTCACAGGTGAGCACTTGAAAACATGAGGTGATTAAAGCCCACCAAGCAAACCCCCTTTCTAGACCACAGCCATCACTAAAGACCCAAGACCCTCCTTGAGGGACACAACCAGAAGCAAAACAGCTTCTATAATAAAAAGTCAAATGACCCTTTACCCAAAACCCTCCAAGCACTTGAGGATTATGGGCTTTATCCACCAGCTGTTCCCAGCACCGATTTGATGATTTGATGATCACACTCCATCCCATCTCTGTGACCTGTGGCTTGATGCTGTATTGACAGATCTCATCTAGTCCCAAACCTGGAGTTGGAGAAAAGTAGCCCAAAAAGGTGCTACTCAAATGGCCTCACCCATGACAGACAAAGGGGGACCAAAGGAAAGCTATCCTTTTGTTTGCTTCCCACTATCGACATTATTTATCTCTATGTACAGACAGCTAGCGTGAGCTAGCCCAGACTCTAAGCCTGAGAAAAAAGGAGGGGAGAAGGGGAAGGGAGAGAAAAGAGGATGGGACAGAGGAGGGTGGAGGCAAAGGAGAGAGGGGAATGAGAGAAGAGAGAAAGGAGAGAGGGGAGGGAAGATAAGGGATACAATTTTGAAACCCCAGCATCCACATCAGGTCTCTCTATTGGGAAAGAGAACATTCTGTCAGGTACAGGTGTGTGAAGAGAGAGGGAGGACTGACCACAGGTAGAACCCTGGCTCCCAGCCTAACAGAAGCTAAGGTCCCCGAGACCTCCCTGGGGCATTTCAGGTGGTCAATCACAAAGAACAGATTTTAATTCTGACAAAGTGTCTGGTGACCCAGTAGAAAATAACTGGTCAATGAATTTTTGTCAAGTAGGAGGAAGAAAAAGAAAAACTCGTCAGACCAGTTACCAAGTTACCAGACAGCCAGCCACCTTTCCATAATTATGTATTTAACTCTACCTTCTTCCAAAGGATTGGGCCAATTTATTTCTCTAAGCAAAAAAGTATCTAAATTGGTGTCCCTAAGCCCCCAACCAAGTTCTTGTTAAAACTGTAAGTCTGGGTCTTCACTACTAAAGATTTGAACGTCCCCAGGATGCCCATGTGGCCAACTGGTCTACCTTTCTTCAGTGCATACTTGAGCCTACTGAAAGACTTTGTGCCCACTTGGCTTACAACCTTCAAGTTACTTCTTTGACTTTCTCCCCAACTCAACAAGGACCTTGGGGTCCTAGCAATGTGCCTGGCTCTGCACAACTGTCCACTCAATATCCGTAGAAAAACACAGCCCCAGTGTCACCTTCGTAATTCTCCATCATGCCTACAGGAAAACATCTGCAATTCGTTGCACATGGTAGTCCAAGCCTCTCTTCATAGCATGAGGCAGCCTCCTTCCTCTTGTCCACAAAGAACCTCTGCTTCTGTCACTGCCTTTCCACCCATCTGGGACACCCTTCCCTCTTACTCTCTTTCTAAGCATTATTGTCTCCCAAACCAAACCACATCTTTTTAACCACTCCAATCTGGAACAATCTCTCTCCTACAAATGTCAATGGCAACTTGTTGGGGAGGGGAGGAGGGGATTCAGAAACATACCCTAGAGCACTTCTTTCCTGCTATACAAAAATCCAATCATCTCAAAAACTAAAAGTTACTTTAAAAATTGCAACCATCTTAGTGATAAAGAAATTATAATTACCACGGAATTTTTTCAGTACAGTGCTTTAAATTCTGTCCTGTATTTTTTTAAAAGATATGTGACAGCACAAAAGGGAATAAATATGAATGAAAAACTCACATGGCCCATCATGCTACACAATCTACTGTCCTTTTAAAAACTCTTATTACCACTCAGTATCCATGTGAACATGATCAACTTTCCTATTTCTGCAGGGACTACAGTGACATAGCCACGAAGGAATTTAATTTATCAATATTCTGTGATGTTATCTAGAGAACATCATGGTTTCCAGGTGCTTTGGCTCCAAAAGTGTCTGGAGCCACCAGCCCAGTGACTCACTTGGAGGGGAAAGGGGGGCCTACCTCATCTTGTGACATCTATGGCTAGGCTGCCTTGAATGGTTAGCTCGCGCCTGCCTTCTAACTTTCCAGCTAAACTAAGAGCTCCTGAGGGTCCAGGATGACAGTCCACACTTTGTAGCCACCTCAGTGCCAGCAAGGCACAGGGGGACTGTGCTGACCTGATGCTAATGGTGCTCCCAACTTCCTCTGAAAACAGCATCAACCTCAAGGGACCCCTTCATCTTGATAAGGTGCATAGCCAAGAACAGGGGTCGGCATTTTTTTTTTCTTTAAAGGGCTGTACAGCCTCTGTTGAAACTACCCACCCCTCTCCTCATGGCACTAAAGCAGCTACAGGCAATACTTAAATGAATAAAAGAACAAGCATGGCTGTGCTCCAGTGAAACTTTATTTAGGGTCACTGAAATATTTATTTCATATCATTTTCACTTCTCACAAAATGTTATCCTTTTGGCGCGCGCGCACACACACGCACACACACACACACACACACACACACACACACACACCTTTTTAAAGTATAAAAAGCATTCTTAGGGCGCAGCCGAGTGGCGCATTGGTTAAGAGCTGGCTTGGGATACCTGCGGCCCAGGTTCAGATCCCACATATGAGGGCCAGTGACACTGCCCTCTACAGCTAAGATGGTGAACAACAGCTCCACCTGGAGCTGGGCTGCTGTGAGTCCCCGGGATGGCATAGCTGCAGCCCCTGCTGCAGTGGGCTGCCATAGGCTACAGTGAGCGGCCGGCAGCCAGCATGAGCGGCTGGCCGCCCGTGTGAGCTGCCAATAGCCACCGTGAGCGGCCGTCCAGACCGGCGACCGATCTGCCACACCTGAGAAGAGCACAACATGGGCCAGTGAAGCGACGTCCTCCGCAACTAGACTGAAGAACAAAAGGACAGCAACTTGTCTCTTCCCCTTCCCCAGTTCCCCAGTGCTGTTCCCCTCCCCTAATTCCCCAATAAAATCTTTTTTTTTTTTAAAAAGCATTCTTAGATCATGGTCCATACAAAAATTGCTAGTGGGCTGGTTTGAACCACGAGTCATTGTTTGCTGACCTCTGCCAAAGGGCATCAGTTAAGTCTGAAGTCACACCATTTCCCATAAAAGCCTCCTAGAGTTAGTTTCTTAATTACTCTTTAAGTCTCAGTCTTCCCTTTTGTAAAATGGGAATAACATCCTCTCAGGGGCTGTGGTGAGGATTCTGTCAAATTCTTAGCATATAATAAGTGCTCAATAAACATTACCTAGTCATAAGTGGTCAAAGACGTCATTGCTTATCTACATGACAGGTGTTGGGGACACAGCAATAAATGCCACAGTCCCTATATTCAAGAGAACTTAGCCTGAAATTGGAGGCAGCTAACTCAAGCCTGAATGAGAAGGGCTTTAAGAGAAGCAGCCAGAATGCTAGCAGGGGCAAATTCTAGGGGATGTGCCCTTCCCCCCAAGTTCTTTGTTCTCTGCACTTCACCAACTTTCCACCATAAGTGCAGAAAAGCACAATGGTTAAGAGCTCAGATTCTGAACCAGAATATCAGAGTTTTGAGTTCGAATCCCATCTCTAGTACCAGGGATGTGACCCGGAGGAAGGGGTTTAATTTTCGGGGCCTCCATGGCCTCACCTGTAAGAAGGAATTGCTGGGAGGACTCGATGCAGTATCATAAGCAATGGGCTTACGGCAGCACAAAATAAGCCTTCTCTGCCAAGGAGATTCTCGTTATTAAAATACCAAAGACAGAGTTAAAACATGGAAGAAGAAACGTTTCAATATGAAGTTAAACCTTCTGCCTTAAAGCAAACCCTTCAAGTATTTAAATATTTAATGTTTCATGTAAATAGAGCACCCCAACTTTCAGAGAATCTGAAACACAAATAGAAATGCAAACTCAGGAAGGAGGGACCTGCCCTCTTCTGCCTCATTTCTGCTTTCTTGCTGATGTCTGTACGCAGCATCGCCAACAAGCTTTCTGGCTCAGAGCATGCCCCAGCCTCACCCACCCCTCCGACGGGCAGCAAGCAGCTGGGGTGGCCTCTCAGGAAAAAAAAAAAAAAGTGCCAGTGGGTTTGGTTAGAGCCGCTGGTCAAGAAAGCCCTGTGGTTTCTGATCCCCCACAAAGCCCAGAGTTTGGGGTCTTCAGAACACTGGAAGCTGACGTACTGGCTGAGCAGAGTGGTCTTCCCTCTGGGGCCCTCCTCCACCTGCCCCGACAGAAGTCAAAAATGCAGCCAAGACTTGGCAGGTATTCACCAGTGGCTGGTCTGAAAGGGTGGTGGACCCATGGCACTTAGGAGAAACTTCCAGAATACTCACAGAGGGCCAGGCCCTGGGCTAAATGCACCTCCTAAGTGCACCATCTCATTTAACCCCCAAACCACAACCCTAACAAGCAGGTCCCGTAATTATCCCCATTTTTCTGATTGGGAAACTGAGGCTCAATCCAGCTCAGTAAATGGCTAAGCAGAACTCTAAGGCAATTCTTGTAACCACTTTGGAACGGGTCCAGCAAGGCCAACTTCGGGCCTTCGTAACACACCCAGTGGGGGCTATTGGCACATTCTCTGACCCCAAACACTAGTTGAGGGCTTCAACCATGCTTTCACCCACAAGTGATTTGTTACACAGTCAATGTCTGTATTTGCCACCAGCAGGTCTTCTCCAAGGAGGCAGGAGCTGGCCCCTCTTGGGGTCCCAAGGACCCCCAATGCCTGGCACACAGTGGGCTCTCAATAAACATATTTCATGATCTGGCTTACAGACCCCATTTCCTCTCCACACATCCGGGGCACCCTGCATTTGGCCCCTCCTGGCATATTCACCCTAAATTTATAGACAGGGTAATAGAGAGGAAGCATCTCAACCACAGTGATTTTTTTTCCTCTTAATTACCTTAACCATTAAGAACCTTCTTTTGTTCTCTCTGCCCAAAAGCATTACTGTTTGGTAACAGGTAAAAGAAGGGACATTGTAGAGAATGCTTAAACTGGGTACAGAGGACACGCCAACACTTTCATCCCAAGTGCTGACCAGTTTCCAGAATATTCCAGAGAGCTGGGCAAATATGCAAGAAAAAGACAATGGCCATGGATGCTGGACAAAGTGTTTGAGAGGATTGGAGGGGACTAGATGAATTGACAGATAGTTTTCACAGATCTGTATTTGTCTCCTAAGAAGGGGAGTATCCTCGAAAGGCTCATTCTGATATGATTTGCATTCAAAAATCCCACACGATTTTAGATACTTCTGAAGCCACGGCAATAAGGCAAGGTAAGTATTTAAAAAGCTAGAGATATACACCCACGTTCCTAGCAGTATTAATCACAATAGCTAAACCATGGGGGCCCAAGTGCCCATCCACTGCAGAATGGATAGACAAGATGTGGACAATCCACACAAAGAATAGGATTCAGCCTTAAAAAGGAGGGAATTCTGTAATATGCTACAACGTGGATGAACCTTGGGGACATGATGTTCAGTGAAATAAGCCAGACACAGAAAGGACAAACACTGTGTGATCCCCCTTATATGAGGTCCCCAGAGGAGTCAGATTCATAGAGACAGGAAGTAGGTGGTGGTGCCAGGGGCTGGGGGAGGGGAGGGGAGTGAGTGTTTAATGGGCACAGAGTGTCAGTTTGGGAAGATGAGAAAGTTCTGGAAACGGATGGTGGTGACAGTTGCATGACAATGTGAATATACTTAATGCCACCGAACTGTATACCTAAATATGGTTGCAGTGGTAAATTTTACATTATGTATATTTTACCACAATAAAAAATGTGTTTTTTTTAAGCCAGTACTCAACAGACAGAAGTTCAAAGAACAATCATTTGTTGACATCTGTTACCAGGACAGGACAATGCTTCCCCTAAGGAACCTCACCACTGATCACGAACCAGGAGCAGCTGACATCGATGCCAGATGCCAGGAACCGGGTACCCCGGCAGGTGTCCGTCACAGCAATACGTGCAGAGTGGCACCTTCCATGGTGACAAAACCCCCAGTACTGAAAAAACAAGCCTTGTTCTCAAGAGCAAAAGATTTAAAAAAAAACTTGCTGGAAACATCGGGGACATTTGCAGATAATATGGTCCTGGATATTTTGACTAAAATGGCTACAGAAATAAATCCACAAAAGAATGTCTTAAATTATATTCCAAGACGCACGAGCCCAGAGCATTTCAAACAAGCTCCTAAATTTGGAGAACTCAGCCTTCACTGTTTTTCCTGGTGCCCCATCTAAAAGAGGCCCTCCCATTTCTAAACAGAGGGGACCACCCCCCCCAAAAAAAAAATATGCTTTTTTTGTGTCTCAGACTGGGTGCAAACCCCAGGTGGCTTTTGTTAGCTGGGTGGCATTAGGCAAGTAACCTCTCTGGTCCCTAAGGCAAAGATACAAGAGCTCCTCTTGAAGCTGTAGTTTAGCTTCTCTGTCCCTGATTCATCAACATTCTCAAGATTTTTCCACAGTACAATAACCACCGTCCCCTCACCCATCCACAGCCCTCCAGGTTCTCCTTCCCTTCACCGCCCAACCCCTCAGAAGAGGTGTGGTCTCCACTCTCTCAATTCTCTCGCCATCTCACAGGTGTTTCCTGCCATCCAACATCTGTACTGTAGTAGGGCTCCTCCCTAAGACTCCAATGGAGTCCTCACGGCAATTCCACAGATGCTACTCAGGACTCACCCTGTGTGGCTTCCTTGTAGCTTTGGGCTCAAGTGAGAAGACCCTCCTTTCTCCCTTGCCCTATTCTTTGATACAACCCTTTACCCTTCCACTCACTTTTTCCACCTTGATCTCACGTTCACTAATGCTTCCCAGGGAATTTTACAATGTGTGAAAAGGGCAATGAGATGATAAACAAGTAATGCGTGTGTGTGTGTGTGTGTGTGTGTGTGTGTGTGTGTAACTTGCCTCCCTGGGTATGAAAACATTATAAAACCATAGTGATTAGAACAGTAACAGCTCTGGTGCAAGGAAAGACAGATATATTTATAGATATAAATCCATAAATCAACAATAAAGATCCCAAATCAACAATAAAGGGTAATTTCTGAAATAAACAGCACGAAGACCCCAACTCGTTATTTGGAGGGGAAATGAACATCCCTTCGAATCATGCACACAAATAGAAACCAGATGTCCAGGATGAATTTTTTTAATAGTTAAAATGGAACTAGAAAATTTAGGAAAAAAGCTTTCATTTTGTGGATAGAAAGGGACTTTCTAAGCATAAAGTAACATGAAAGGCATGTGAAAATCCAGCTCAGAACTCCATAAACATTTTAAGCTTCTCTGGCAACTGACATCTAGAGCATTAGAATAAAAATGTCTAAAAACACAAAGGGTTAATAGCCTTCATCTATGAAAACCACATGCAGATGAATATTTCAAAAACCACTAAGGTCCTAAAAGGTAAATGGACAAAGGATATGAACAGGAAGAGAAAACCCAAATGATAAATAAACATGTTTTAAAAGGTTCAACCCTGATAGCAATCAAAGAAATGCAAATAGAACAGTGACAACACATCAGCTCCTCCCTCCAGTGAATTATGAAAGATTTTTCAAACAACACTCAAAGCTGGCCAAGGTGTTCCCTCTCAGCCAATGCTAGGAGGGGAGCCCACTGGTACACCATTTCCGGAAAGCCATTTGGCAATCAGGATCAAGAACCTTTGACCCAGAAATTTCACTTCTGGAAAAGCAAGGCTTAAAGAAACAAATCCTCAATAAAGCCTTTGAAACCCCAAAATGTTCATGCCCTTCTTTGTGAAAACTAGAATCTAAATGCCCAACAAGGAAAGTTAAGTAAGACACAACAGAACCACGAGAAGGATGTACGCGCAATACTTGTGGAATAAGGATTGCTGTTTTGCTTTTTTTTTACCAAATGTCTACCACAAGCAATGTTACTTCTTTAATCAAATAAGAAATAAATTTGTTTTTTCTACAACAAAGTTTATACTCATCCACTTCCACTCATCTTGCAAGCAAGAGAAACATTCAACTGTCTAGCACAGGAGTTGGAAAATGCGGCCCACCACTGGGTTTTGTAAATAAAGTTTTATCAAAACACAGCCCCGTACACTCATTCATGTGTTGCCTGTGGCTTCTTTCCCACTCCAATGGCAACGCTGAGTAGTTGTGACAAAGACTGTACAGCCTGCAAAGTCTAAATATCTGAGACTTTGCAGAAAAGCTGTGCCACCTCCTGGGCTAGGAAAAAACTTCAGCTTCTCTAAAAACCAAGACACGAGAAACAGCTTCGAACCCTGCACACCCCTGCATACCTTTCTGGCAATGGCTGTGAGTCCAACACCGCTCAACAAACTGCCCATTGATGACAGTGGCTGGGCAGTTGGTCTTGCCCTTCGCAGTGCCTGGACAGATGTCCCCACACTCCTCGTTGTCATCTTTGTTCAGCACGATGTAATTATCCTCCACCGAATCCAGGATGCGTGACCAGTCGATGGTGGCCAGATAGCAGAGCTCATTGTTCTTCTCGATGCGGACAGAGCCCCGGGTGATGTTCATCAGGTTGTAGAGGCCGAGCTCCTTCAGGTGGACCATCTCAAAGATGACCAGCGCGTAGTTGAAGAAGAGACGGGAGCCCCGGATGACCGTGAGGTTGGGGAACAGGTCCTTCAGGCTCTCCAGCCCGTAGACCCGGAACAGCAGCAAGTAATCAGTGATCATGATGAGTTTGGGGAAACTGAGGTCTCGGAAATCCTCAGGCCTAGTTTTAAACATCAATAGTATCTGCAAATGTCCTTCGATGACTGAGCAGTTGGCCAGCTCGTGCAACCTTGTGAGGTTGTTCCGGATATCCATGCCGGGGCACACTAGAAATGAAATTAAGCAGAAAGTATGACAAGTGAGCACACAGGCCATGGATGGGTTAGAAGAATGAGTGGCAGGGCCTGCTTCACAGGCATGAGATTTGAGTCCCAAACTTGCTCAGAAGGGCCCTGCGATCGGTTTAATGCTCTCCCATCTGTCTTGAAATCCTTAATCATTTTTGAGGAAGGGACCCCACGTTTTCATTCTGCACTGAGACCTGCAAATTCTATAGCTAACCCTGATTAGAGCTTTTTCTGTAAAGTATCTTTGATTTGAAAAGCAATGAAAATAACTCCATTGGCAGTGCCAGTTAGAAGCCTTAGCATCATCACATGGAATGTGACTCAAGGGAGGCACTGGAATTACAGGGGATTGAGTAATGCAGCAGGTGCAGAAGGGGAAAGGAGAGCCATCCCCACTGACTCAATGTTGAAGATCTTCAGGAAATGGATTTACGGGGACCAAGGAGCCCACATCAGAGACGGGGCAGGAGAGCTGAATGTGTTTGACAGTTTTCCCACCTTCTCAACTTGCCTTCGTCCCAGGCAGGCGGCCAAGGCCTTATTACCTTTTACCTGGGAGTGGCAAGGGCTTCCCAGAGAGTCCGATCGCTCCTTCACAAACACCCACTGTGCCCATTCTCCAGCAGGTGGTCCCTCCCAGGCTCTGACACCCTCTATGGCTCCCTATGACCCTGCACACTTTACTCTCGCAGCCCTCAAGGTTCACCTCTTCATAATGCTCAACAGGCCTGCTCACCACTCTAGCACAACTCCAAGGCTCAGTGCCCTCCCCTGTAACATGACCTGTAAGTAAAATAATGCAGGGCAGGTTCACATGCAGTGCCTGGCACATAGTAGGTGCTCATTAATGTCAGCTATTTTGTTGTTTCTTTCTCCCAAACATATCACAATCATCTCTGGGCTCTGTGCCTTCATTCTCCTAGACCAAGTGTGCACAAACATATTCTATAAGGCTCAGATAATAATTATTTTCAGCTTCGCAGTCAGACAGTCTACACTGAGATGAATCCACTCTTCCATTATAGCTTGAAAGTAGCTAGAGACAGAATGTGAATGAGTGGATGTGGCTGTGTTCCAATAAACTTTATTTACAAAAACAGGCAGCAGGCCACAATTTTGCCCTCAAGCTGTAGTTTGGCCACCCTGTCCTGGTCCAATGCTGTCCAACAGAAGTTTCTGCAGAGATGGAAATGCTATATCTGCACTATCCAATCTGGAAGACACCAGCCATTTGTGGCTCTCAATGTGGCTAATGAGACTGAGGAACTGAATATTTCATTTTACTTTAGTTAATTTAAATGCAAATGGACACATAGGCTAGTGGCTATTGTATTGGACAGGGGAACCCTTGTCCCGTTTGCCATCAAAGCCCTTTATACCTTACCTCCCTATTTCTCAATCCAGCCCATCATCCTTCAATATCCAGTTCAAATGCCACCTTCTCCAGGCAGACTTCTCTGATTTCCTTTCCTCCACATACCTATTCAGATCTTTCTCCTTTTTTTGTGTCCCCTATACTTAACATTCATCAGAATCGAACAGTTTAGACAGCTTCTCTTTGCTAACACACACACACACACACACACACACACACACACACACACTTCTCAGTACCAGGACTATATGGCTCAATACACAACACCTTTACCTTTGTTATTCCCTGACACTAAACCTTTTCCCAATGTCTATGAGGCAAACAGATTGTTCTAGAGAATAGTAGTAAATCCTCTTTAAAAATGCACCCTGAGAATGACTTGCAAAAGAAGTACTAATTAGAAAGAAAAGAGCCAAGCAAAAAATTGGGGAAAACAAAGCATCAGTGTTCCTGAGTCACATTCCATACAGATTAGGATAAATTAAGAGAACACACACACACACACACACACACACACTCACTCACTAGGAAGTTGCGAGACAGCTTGGAGAGGACAAGGACACCAGTTCCAGTCCCACACACTCATGCCACCCAAGCCCAGCCTAAAGCTCCCAGCTGCTGTCACATCAACAGCATCCACATACAGAGGTCTCTACAGGTAATGAGCCATTGACTCCTCTCAACAAGCCCCATCCCACCGCACAGATGGGGAAACTGGACCTCCAAGGGACAAAGCCAATTACCCAAGGGCATATAGCCCACCAGTGACAGGCAGGGTTGCCAGATCTGGCAAATAAAATTTTGAATTTCAGATAAACAACGAATATTTTTTTAGGATAAGTATATCCCATGCAATGTTTGGGATATACTTATCTTTCAAAAATTATTCATTGTTTCTATGAAACTCAAATTTAGTTGGGTGTCCTGTCTCTTATCTGGCAACATATGGCTTAGATTTGGGCTTCTCAAGCATGAGCCTCACACTCTATTTTCTCTCTCTCTCTCTCTCTCTCTCTCACACACACACACACACACACACACACACACACACACACACTTGGTGCAGGTGCAAAGAACACCTGTCCACCATCCTTTCCAGGCTGTGGCAAGGCCAAAATCAGATATGAACATGTATTTGAAGATTAACCAGCTGTTTGACATCAGGGTATGCAAATCCAAACCACAGTAGGATAGTTCTTCAGCCCCACTAGGATGGCTAAAATCAAAAAGTTGGACAATAATAAGTGTTGACGAGGATGTGGAGAAATTACTGGTGGGAATGCAAAATGGTGCAGCTGCCATGGAAAACAGTCTGGCAGTTCCTCAAAAGGTTAAGCAAATAATTACCATGTGATCCAGGAATTTCACTCCTACCTATACACCCAAGAGAAATGAAAACACACATTCACGTAGAAACAAACGCCCATAGCAGCATTGCTTATAACAGCCAAAAAGTGGAAACAACCCAAGTGTCCATGAACTGATGGATGAATAGACACAATGTGGTCCATCCAGACAGAGGAAGATTACTCGGCCATAGCAAGGAGTGAGGCACCGACACACACTACAATGTGGATGAACCCTGAAAACATGATGCTCAGTGAAAAACACCCACTCATAAAAGACCACAATGGGGTATGACTCCATTTACACAAACTGTCCAGAACAGGCAAATCCATAGAGACAGAGAGCACATTAGTGGTTTCAAGGGGGTAGGGGTGGTGGACAGGTAGAAGACAGGATTTCATTTGGGAGAGATGAAAATTTTCTAAAATTGACTGCAGTGATGGTTGCACAACTTTGTGAATATACTTAGAACCACTGAATTGTAAATTCTAAATGGGTGAATTACATGCTATTGAATTGTAGCTCAATAAAGTTGTTATAAAAAGATTAAATGACTATAATTGTAGGGGACAATAAAGAATTGACGCGACTCTAACTCAACTCATTAAAGCCATATGTGTCCCTATTAGTCCAAGGCAATAGAGTAATTTACTATTGGGACAGAAATTACCCAAAGGATGTTAGAAATGGTGCCAGGAATAGATGTGAGGCTTCTGCTGGCTTTTAATGCCTCTGGGTAAAAACTGAAGGATGCTTCAAGTTCTTAAGAAGCGGCACCTGGCTAATCGCCCCGCCACTCTACACACAGGTAGGGAAGGACAATGAGAAGCAGGAGGAGGAGGAAGGGGGTCCTGGTGACAGCTAGTATTTTCTAAGCACCCACCATGTAAAATATTTGGCCCAGTCTCTGGCACACACGTTCTCCCCTGAATTCTAAAAATCAACTCCAGAGGAGGTGCCTTTTTTATGCCCATTTTTGTGATGAGCAAATCGAGACAAGCTGTTTTAAGTGGTAGCTAGGAATGCAACCCTGCACTCAAACACAAAATCTGTGCCGTAACTGCTATGTTAGTTTTACTGTCTTTATTTTTTCAAAAATATGCCTAATGAAGAAGCAGGTGAACTGGACTTAGGGAAACAATGAATTAATTGTCATGCAGTGACAACCAGGAGAAAGCTCGTCTAAGAAAATTTCCTTTGTTCACTACTTCAGCATATATCCACTGAGAACCTGTCCTGTGCCAGATGCTGTTCCAGGTACTGGAAGTTCTAGAGGGAACAGGACAGATCTGCCCTGGATCTCACAGACTAGTAGTCGCTATTAACTACCCAAATCAATTTAAAATAGAACCGATGACAATGCCATCATGGAGAGCTTCAGGGGCTAGACGAGATCATAAAAACAAGCTATTTTACTCAGTCTGAGGCAATCAAGAAGGGCTTCCTGGAGAAGGTGATGCCAAGACTAAAACGTACACAAACAGCACAATAAGAATTATTCAGTTCTGCTTATTTCATTGGAAGGTCAAGGGTGATGGCCAACTATAGCTCATCGCTCTGGGTAACCAGGGTGTGCAGGGTCTGAGCAGCACTATCCAATAGAAATATGTGAGCTACATATGGCATTTTAAACTTTCTCTAAAAAGCTAAAAAGAAACAGATAAAATTCAATATATTTTAGGTAGGTTTTGTGTTTTTTTTGAGGGCAGTGTCACTGGCCCTCATATGTGGGACCCGAACCGAGGCCGCTGGCTTCCCAAGCCAGTGCTTAATCACCGCGCCATTCGGCCGGCCAAAATTCAATATATTTTATTTACGCCAGTGTATCCAAAAACTTCAACACATAAGCAATACTAAAAAATTATTAATGAGGTACTCTACAGGATTTTTTCACATTATGCCTCTGAAATACCATTGTGTTTTACACATGCAGTATGTCTCAATTCAGATATTACACTTTCATCAGAAATATTCAATCTGTATAGGTAGATTTCATAAAGTGAATCATTGAAAATATCCTCAAATTGTTCCAAACATACAAAAGAGTTTTCTAATAACAGAATCAAGTATTGATATTTTTTTACATTTAAATGAACTAAAGTTAAATAAAACTTTACATTTGCATTTAAATGAATCTAAGTCAAATAAAAGTACAAATGCAGTTGCACTGGCCACAATATTAAGAACCCCAGCACGCCTTTTCACGAAGATGGCACGGAAAGAGAAGAAAGAAGCCCCTGCCCCTCGGAAAGCCGAAGCCAAAGCAAAGGCTTTGACGGCAAAGAAAGCAATCCTGAAAGGCGTCCACAGCCACAAAAAAAAGATCTGCATGGCACCCACCTTCCGAAGGCCCAAGACACTGCGGCTCTGAAGGCAGCCTAAATATCCTCGGAAGAGCGCCCCCAGGAGAAACAAGCTTGACCACTGTGCCATCATCAATTTCCCGCTAACTACAGAGTCAGCCATGAAGAAGAGATAAGACAACAACACACTTGTGTTCCTTGTGGATGTCAAGGCCAACAAGCACCAGATCAAACAGGCTTTGGAGAAGCTCTATGGCACTGACGTGGCCAAGGTCAACACCCTGCTCAGGCCTGATGGAGAGAAGGAGGCATATGTTCGGCTGGCTCCTGACTATGATGCTTTGGATGTTGCCAACAAAATTGGAATCATCTAAACTAAGTCCAGCTGGCTAATTCTAAATATAAATTTTTTCTTACTGTATATGTTTCTTTATGTTGATTTCTGGTTGTGCTGGGGGAAGTCCATACTGTGGTATATACTCATACACAATAAATTACAGGGTTTAAAAAAAAAAGAACGCCAGCGCGGACAGCGGCCACCATATTAGACAGGGCAGATCGGAATATTCCCATCGAAGTAGAATGTTCTGTTGGATAGTGAAGTTTTCAGAAGACAAGACTGATGTGGCAGCCATCTTGGAAAGTGTTCCCTCTCCCCTGGCTTTCTCTCCACTATGAAAGCAGCAAAGGAGAAGTGTTGAGATGCAGGGAAGGAGGTATCTAGAGGATTCTGAAAATCCTTTACAATGCCATGAGTTTTATACTTTCTGTTTTCAATCATGAATGTACTCATTCCTTAGAATCAGCATTCTTAAAATGCTCCCTGGTGACCGGCTCTCAGGCCACACGTTTCTCTCTGCATTCTTTCCAGTCTTAATACTGCTCCTTCTAAAATTCTGGGATCCTGCACCAACAAGCCTTGGGGTTCAGGGGTCAGACCACCCATCCATACCAGTT
This sequence comes from Aselliscus stoliczkanus, assembly GCA_033961575.1. Taxonomy (NCBI): domain Eukaryota; kingdom Metazoa; phylum Chordata; class Mammalia; order Chiroptera; family Hipposideridae; genus Aselliscus; species Aselliscus stoliczkanus. The sequence continues at coordinate 6,929,607 of CM066735.1, read as the reverse complement.
TCAGGGCACACCAGAAACTCAACAGATCTGGCCTCCCACCCAGACGCTGGCACCTGCCAGAGTGTGATCATGGGTCACATCCTCAATCACTGACCGCCTCAGTTTCCTCACCTGTAAACAATGTCTTGGTCATAACTACTCAACTTTGTCTCTGTAGCACTAAAACTATAACAATATGTGACATGGTTGTGCTCCAATAAAACTTATTTAGAGACACTGAAATTCAAATTTCATGTAATTTTCAGGTATCACCAAATCATAGTTGGAGTTTTCATTCAACCATTTAAAAATGTGAACACCATTCTCAACTCAGGGACTGTACAAAAGGAGGCAGCACACCATATCTGGCCCGTGGGCCACAGTTTGCCAACCTCGGATGGGGTAGAATACTACACATGTATGAAAAAGAGCAAGGAAGTCTTCATGGGTGATATGGAAAGGTCTCCAGGATGTGATCTTAATAGTTAAGAATGCTCGGGCTGGCCAAGTGGCTCAGTTGGTTAAGAGTTGGCTCACAGCAAGTGCTCTGAGCAACAGGGCCACCAGTTCGATTCCCACATGGGCCAGTGAAAACTGTGCCCTAGCTGAGCTGTCACTGAGCTGCCAACAGGTGGCAGGATGGCTCAGCTGGTGTAACAACAAGATTGCCTGTTCAATGGAGGGCTATGCCCACCCGCAACTAAAGACTGAACTCGGCACCTTGAGCTGAGCTGCTGCCCGGATGGCTCAGTGGATCGAGCGTGTGCTCTTAACAACAAGGCTGCCAGGTTCGACTCCCGCATGGGATGGTGGCTACGTCCACCCACAACTAAGATTGAACACAGAACCTTGAGCGTAGAGGCCACGAGCTGCTGACGGGAAGCCAAATGGCAACTGGTGCCCTTCACAATGAAGACTGAAGAACAACAACTTGGCTGGTCCCCTCCCCCAATTCCTCAATACTGTTCCCATCCCTCAAGTCCCCAATAAAATCTTTAAAAAAATAAAAAGAATGCTATTACTGGGTTGTTGGAAAAGTCATGACATATTTTTTGTTTTTCGTTGCAAAAATGAGTCCTGACTTTTCCGACAACCTAATACTTACGTAGAAATAAAGATACATTTTATTTTGTTTTTTGTTTTTTTTTTGAAGGCAGTGTCACTGGCCCTCGTATGTGGGACCAAACTGGGGCCGCTGGCTTCCCAAGCCAGCTCTTAACCACCGCGCCACTGGGCCGGCCCTAAAGATACATTTTAGATTATATATGCAAACACTAGTCTCTAGAAGGGTAAACATGCACCCCAAAAAGGAATTTGCAACACTGGTTGTCTCTAAGGAGAGAAAATGAGTGGCCGGGGGACCAGAAGGGACCTAAAACACATCTCCACTGGGCCGACCAATGTTTATGGGGACCCAGGGAGGTACTCCCAGTCTTTGCGGAAAGGGAAGGAAAAGGGATGGATGATGACACCAGGGAGGAAAGGAAGGAGGCCTCTGACCAGCTTCTGTAAGGAAGAAACAGGTGACCATGGATAAAAAGTCAGGGAAAGGATGCTTGGGGCACAGGAAATGCATGCAAAAATGCAGAGGCCTTCAGAACAGGGAACCTCAAGGAACTGCAGCCATGAGCTCCGAGAAGTGAGACTGCACACAGCTCAGTGACCAGGCTCAGATGCCAGGGGAAAGTATTGAGTTGGCAACTGTGGAAGAACGTAAGGAGGAAGCAGAAAAATGGCTCTAACAGCAGAGCGGGGAAGGAAATGAACAGGGCATGCTGGAACTGCCACTGCAAACGGCATGGCCTGGGGTTGGGGGGTGGGAGGGAGGGGGGTTGAAGGGAGCTATCTCGGGGATGGGTACAAGAAAAGGGGTGAGACCATGGAGACACTGGGGAATTAGCACCAACTGGACTTGGCGCCCAGGAAAGTAGAGGGGAGGAGGGAGAAGTGAAGGAGGTCAAGAATGAACCTGGAGAGGCTCAGAAAGGATCGGTTTAGGGTGATTAGGACAACAGGCTCAGGTTGGGGCACGTTGCATGTTGAGTGTGTGAGGGCTTTGGGATGCTCACGGATGTGGGTTCAATGAGCGTGAGGTCTGGAGCTTGGGGAAAGAGGCACGTGCTGGTGGAAATGGTGGCAATAGGTGATATAACCAGGAGGGGAGGGGTAACCCAGAGGAGGAAAGAATGAGGGATGGGGGTCGGAAGAGCCAATATTTAAGGACAGTGAACTAGAGAGGGGACCAAAGACCCACAGCCCCCCTGATACCAACACCTTCTATAAATCTGTCTGAAAGCTCTGGAACACCTAGACCAACTCCTCCAGTCAATCCCATCGTTTTGGAATCCTAAGGACATCGCACATCAAATCACAGGATCATAAGGTGCTTCCGCGCCATCTCAGCAGTCCTACCTTCTCATTTATAGACATGGGGATGGAGTGTGCCAAAGGAGACACAGGAAAGAAAACCAAGAGAAGTAAGCAGCAGCTGGCTTCAAAACCATGTAACTGGGTATCATTAGGAAGGAACATCTCAGAGCTCACCCCTTTTCTGACCTTCCACAAGAGAACAGGACATATCTTTGAAAACAGACTGGCAACAAGAAATCACCAACAGCCCCACCAGACAACAGGTGTGGCCCCACTGTCTTTACCGCTCTGTGTCCAACCACCACCTTTTTCCGTACTGTTAACCAATGCAGTTTTTGGAAAGTACCTGTGTTTTCCACATTCCTAAGAAGGCATGGAAGAGAAGCAAGCATCACCTGGGAACAGGCTGCTATTCCTGAACACAAAACACAGGTAACTATACAACCCTGATGTGACACCATACCCTTAAGGAACTGGAAGAAAAATCCATCCTTGAAATCAAATTTTAATCCCAAGTCTGCCTTGAGCTCCAACTGAAATTCATATTCAGTAGGTACTTGGAAACACAGGACAGCAAAGCTTGCTCTGCTGGAAACAAAATAAGTTTCTAAAATTCTGAAAGACACTGGGGCATCCTCCTCCCCCCCCAATACCAGGGTCTAGAGAACAGGGGAGACCCCTCCCTGAAACACCTTATTTAATACACAATGTTGATTCATTAACTTTGAACTCAAGGCAGACAGCACTAAGCACTATAGCTCATCTGAGCAGGGCTTATCCAACACGTGGGTTTTCTCCCTAAGGCACATCACAGCCCTCTCAGGCTCAGAAACACTAGACAGCACTTCAGAACTATGTGTGGGGGCCATTTTAAACAACAAAATCTCCAACAAAAAGCACAAACATGCAAAAAACATGGCACTCAATATATCACAAAACGGGCACTTCTTTTAATTCTTAGGATTGCATGAATCCACCTTAGGAGAGCTGACCCAGAAGGCACAGCATTGCCATGGCAGACTTCAGCTGGAACGTTCCAGTCAGGTGACTCACATTTTTCACCCCTCCGAGTGTGTCTGGGAGTGACCACAAAAGTGCTTTCAATATTAATTTTGGAGTTACAAATAAATTATACCAAATAAGTGAATTCACAAATATGGAATCCACTACTTAAGATTACATTTTTCAATTTTAAGAATATTTATCCAATTATAGGATATTTTGGAAGTCTGGAGGAAACTATAGGGATGAAGAACAGATCACTGTTGCCAGGGGTGAGGGGGTGAGGTCGTATAAGTATAGAGGGTTGGCCGAAGGGAATTTGGGCATAGAGGGAAAGGACTGCTCTGGATCCTGAGTACGGGGCAGCCACACATCTCTATGCATGGGTGAAAATTTGAAACTGTATACCAAAAAACAAAGAGTCAATTTTACTGTATGATAATTTTAAACATTTAAAAAGATACATGCCAGGGCCGGCCGAGTGGCTCATTGGTTAAGAGTTGGCTTGGGACACCAGCAGCCCTGGTTTGGATCCCACATGTGAGGGCCAGTGACACTGCCCTCTACAGCTAACAACAGCTCCACCTGGACCTGGGCTGCGAGACCCAGCGACAGTGTAAGCTGCAGCTCTTGCTGCAGTAGGCTGCATAGGCTACAGTGAGTGGGCAGCAGCCAACGTGAGCTGCCAATAGCCGCAGTGAGCGACCATCCAGAGGCCGGAGACTGATCTGCCTCATCCGGGAAGAGCTCAATGATGATACCAACATGGGCCCGTAAAGCAATGTCCTCCGCAACTAAACTGAAGAACAAAAAGACAGCAACTTGTCTGTTCCCCTTCCCTGATTCCCCAACGCTGTTCCCCTCCCCCAATTCCCCAATTTAAATTTAAAAAAAATTTGTAAAAAAAAAAGATACATGCCAAACTAATAACTTGTTTTTTCCCCTCTATACATTCCTGACTTTTTTTCAATCAGAACACATTACTTGTTGTTATTCTAATTTTAAAAACATAAGTACAATACGCCAACTATCAGAAAAAGAAATCAGGAAATCAATCCCTTTTACATTTGTTTCAAAAACAATAAAATATCAAGGAATCAATTTAACCAAAGAAGTAAAAGACCTGTACTCAGAAAATTATGAGACACTGAAGAGAGAAATCAAAGAAGATACATATAAATGGAAATACATACCATGTTCATGGATAGGAAAAATTAATATAGTTAAAATGTCAATACTACCTACGGCAATACATAGATTCAATACAATTCCAATCAAACTACCAAGGACATTTTTCTCAGAAATAGAACACAGAATCCTAAAATTTATATGGAACCATATAAGACCCCAAATAGCCACAGCAATCTTGAGAAATAAGAACAAAGTGGGAGGTATCATGCTACCTGACATCAAATCATACTACAAGGCTACAGTAATCAAAACAGTATGGTACTGGCATAAAAACAGACATATAGACCAATGGAACAGAATAAAGAGCCCAGGAATAAACCCATCCATATATGGTCATTTAATCTATGACAATGGAAGCAAGAATTTACACTGGATTAAAGATAGTCTGTTTAATAAATGGTGCTGGGAAAACTGGACTGACACGTGCAAAAAAGTGAAAATGGACCACCTACTTACACCATATACGAGAACAAACTCAAAATGGATTAAAGACTTAAATGTCAGACCTGAAACCATAAAACTCCTAGAAGAAAACATAGGGAGTAAATCTGCAGACATTATCCTGAGTAATATTTTTACTGATATATCCCCTAGGGCAAGGGAAATAAAAGAAAAAATGAATATATGGGATTACATCAAACTTAAAAGTTTTTTCACAGCAAAGGAAATCATCAATAAAACAAAAAGGCAGCCTACTGAATGGGAGAAGATATTTGCCAATGATATATCTGATAAGGGGTTAATACCCAAAATTTATAAAACACTCATGCAACTCAACACCTATAAAACAAACAACCCAATTAAAAAATGGGCAGAGAATATAAAGAGGCATTTCTCTAAAGAGGACATACAGATGGCCAACAGGCATATGAAAAAATGTTCAACCTCACTAATCATCAGAGAAATGCAAATATAAACCACAATGAGATACCACCTCGCTCTGGTCAGAATGGCTATCATCAATAAATCAACCAACAAGTGCTGGCGAGGTTGTGGAGAAAAGGGAACCCTGGTGCACTGTTGGTGGGACTGAAGATTGGTGCAGCCACTAAGGAAATCAGTATGGAGGTATCTCAAAAAACTAGAAATGGAACTATCATACGACCCAGCAATTCCACTCTTGGGTATCTATCCAGAGAAATCCAAGATGTTAATTCAAAAAATTATATGCACCCCTATGTTTATTAAAGCGTTATTTGCAATAGCCAAGACTTGGAAACAACCGAAATGACTAGATTAAGAAACTGTGGTAGGGGCTGGCTAAGTGGTGCATTGATTAAAAGCTGGCTTGCGACGCCAGCAGCCCTGGTTCGGATTCCACATATGAGGGCCAGTGACACTACCCTCTACAGCTAACAACAGCTCCACCTGGAGCTGGGCTGCTGTGAGTCCCCAGGACGGCACAGCTGCAGCCCCTGCTGCAATGGGCTGCCATAGGCTACAGTGAGTGGCTGGCAGCCAGCATGAACGGCTGTACAGAGGCCGGCAACCGATCTGCCTCACCCGAGGAGAGCGCAATGATGATACCAACATGGGCCAGTGAAGCAACGTCCTCCACAACTAGACTGAAGAACAAAAGGACAGCAACTTGTCTGTTCCCCTTCCCCAGTTCCCCAATAAAATCTTTCTAAAAAAAAGAAACTGTGGTACATATATACAATGGAGTATTACTCTGCTATAAAGAATGAAATCTTACCATTTGCAAAGATATGGATGGACCTAGCGACTATTATGTTAAGTGAAATAAGTCAGTCGGAGAAAGACAAATACCATATGATCTCTCTTATATGTGGAATCTGAAAAACTAAATGAACAAGCAAAGTAAACAGAAACAGTCTCACAGATATAGAGGAAAAACTGATGGTTGCTAGTTGGGAAGGGGTTGGGGATGAGGGAGAAAGGGAAGGGTTTAGACAGCATAAATAGGTAACTACAATATTTCCACAGGGAATGAAAGACAGTTCGAGGAATATAATTAATAATGTAGGTATTTTGTGGGTCACACGTCTCGTTAGGGAGACCACTTCATGGATGGAGTAGAGACTTGATCACTGCACTGTACACCTGAAGCTGATATTGTATAATATTGTATGCCAACTGTAATTGAATATATATATATAGTCGCAGGATGTAGAGTATAGTGTGGAAGGGAGTCAAGGGAATTGTAATAGATATGTATGGTATGGGGGGAGGGGGGAGAATTGGGGGAGGCGGGTTGTCACTTTGAGGGGTAAAAAGTATAACTATTGCACTGCTTTGTACACCTGAAACTAATTTTTTTTTAATGCTTATTTCACAATAAAATAATTTAAAAAATAATAATAGGGGGCCTGCCGAGTGGCACGGTGGTTAAGAGCTGGCTTGGGACGCCAGCAGCCCTGGTTCAGATCCCACATATGAGGGCCAGTGACACTGCCCTCAAAAAATAAATTTAAAAATAATAATAATAATAGGTACAGTCTGATTGCAAAACATAAACCAAGCCACTCCTGAAGTATTCTTAATAGAAAGGAACACAAGAGGTCTTTAGGGAAAAATCTCATAGCAGACACCACTTTGTTTTGGGCTCTAGAGACAGAGCCAATGTCACGAAATCCTCCTTCAATGCCAAGATGACTGTTGAAATAAATAAACCCTAAGATCACACACACGCAGCTAACGAGGAAATATCACCGACATTTTCTCACCATCAGAACCAATACGTTCAGCACAGCAAACGGATAAATTTCTTTACTACAGCTTGCTCTGTAAAGGGAAAAACGCAACGTATCTGGGCATTTCATTTCATTTGATTCATTCAGTTTGTACCAGGGACCACAAGAGCTGTCCTGCATGTCATCCTGATCCTCAAGGAGTTCGCTCTAAATCAGGAGTCAGCAAACTTTCTCTGTGAAGAGCCAGAGTGTAAATATTTTTGCGGGTCATGCGATCACAATATCCTCTGCCATTAGAGAGCAGAAGCAGCCATGGATGATACATAAACGTATGAGTGTGGCTGCATGCCAATAAAACTTTATTTACAAAAACAGGTGTGGGAGGGCAGAAGATTTAGCCTGCGGGTGTAGTTTTTGGCTCCTGTCCTAGATGGAGTTTGACTATATGTAAATAAAACAGTGGGCTGAGTGAGAGAGGGTCAGAGTAGGGATTTTCCCTCTATGAAGAGAGCTAACATGGAACAGAGGAAGAGAAGAGGGAGGACCAGGGGAAGCCAGTCGCAGGTGAAAACTCACTAGGACACTGTGCCTTGCAGTTGGAGGGACTAGGCAGAGGCAAACCCAGAGAGGTGAACCCAGTGGTGAGGCGGCAGGAGAGGCAATTGGGAGGTGAGGAATTACCATCTCTAGAGCCACCGGCAAAGCAAAGCAAGGAAGACACAAGCCAGATGCCATGGGGAGAGCAGTGGGTGAAAGGTTAGAAAGCGATTATGGAAAGGACCTGCCAAGTAGAGGTTTGGCAGCAGAAAACCGGAGGTGGGCGGTAGGTAATGAGGTTCAGGAGAGTACTGAGTGTTTATAGGCTGGAAAGAGTAAGGCTCCTGGGCAGATGGAGATCCCTGAACAAACAAAGGGGAGAGAGCAGGGATCCAGATGGATAAGGGTCCTAGGCAAGAAAAAAGTTATTTCCGCAAATGCGGTGGTTCTCAATTGGGGAGCAGTTGGCAATGTCATGAGACACTGTTGATTGTCATGACTTGGAGAGGGAAGGCACCACTGGCATCTAGTGGGTAGAGACCAGAGATGCTGCCCAACATCCAACAATTCACAGGCCAGTCACCCCACAACCAAGACTATCTAAACCCAAATGTCAAAATCACTGAGATTGACAGATCTGCTCTAATCAAATAAGAATGGAAGTCAACGATGGAGTGGGGTGAGGTGGGGACCCCAGGGGGCTCACCCCAGTGACCTCTATGAGTGAGTGGGGCAGGAACAAGGGGCAGGTCTCCAGGAAAGAAAGAAAAGTTAGGAATAACTCCAGGGAGGTGACTGAGCAGGCAGATGTCTGCTCCTAGGGTTCCAGAGTACATAAGAAAAGATACAGAAACATTTCACGTCGCCTTGAAAAATGAGGGGGATTTGGAAGCAAGCGTCTCCAACCTCAATTAGCTGACTCACTGGACCCTCACCCCGAAGCTCTGTGGAGTTTTTATTTTCATTCATCCCATATTACCTTCATTCTCTAGCTTTGTAATGCCCACGGGTAATCACAGGCCACAGCCAGCCAACCCAAGGAGAAATGGAGGGGAAGCCATTGCTCAGTTCAGCGAAGCAACAGTGAATTCACAGAGAATGAAGTGGGGTGACATCTCCAAGAAAGAGTCCCTCATTTCTTAAGAATCAGTTTGACTTCACTCCACCCCACCTCAGCAGAATGCCATACTGGTTGACATTATAGATTAATAATCTGTAAAATTTCTCCCCCTCCCCAAAATTCCAAGGGGCACCCCATCTTATTTGATAGGATTTTGTTAACCATTACTGCAGCACCGGAGTGGAAAGGCCCAGACCCAAAACAGTTTCTTATTATTGGGTAAGAAACCAGTGTTCGGTAGCCAGACTAGCTGGGGTTCTAATTCCAGCTCTGCTGCCTGCCTGCTGGCTCTGTAATTTAGTCAATCTCCTCGCCTGTGGAAAAAGGATAAACCTGACCTCATAGGGTTGTGGTGAAGATTAACTGAGATTATACATGCAAAGCATATAGAATGGCACCCTCCTCGTGTTTGCTATCATTGTTAGTTAGGTATTGTCTGGAGAATAACGGAGTGCCAGTGAGAACATAAAGGATAGGAGCTAAATCAACAACAAATATTTACCCACCACCTACTATGCACCAGGCACTGTTCTAGGCTCTGGAAATGTAGCGGTGAATGAAAGAAATAAAAACTTCTGCCATAGTGGAAACTCAAAAACATGTAAAGAAATGGTAAAGCCATCTATTGACCCCTGGAATTCCAGGCACACATCCACAATTAATTGAATTAATTACCAAAGCTACAAGGAACAGAGGAGCAGAGAACCACATGCATGCAGATACGCACACACCACACACACACAGCCTGGCATAGGTCTAATAACACATCTTGGATTTTCTTAACAAGAATCCAAACAAATCGCCACCCTTCACTGAGTGCCTACTGTATACCAGGCACTCAGGGGCTTCGAGTCACAGTGTAATTCGTAGAGGTGCTCAGCAAGCCGGGTTTGTCAACGCCAGAGCCTGTGTGTGCTTTCTCATGTGCCTCATTCACCATCAGAGAACTCAGGAGCTTCTCTATCTTCCCTCCTGGACCCCTTCCTCATCATGACTGATTTCCTTTTATGGAGAAATCTGAAGGAACCCAACAGATATTTTTAAAGCAGGGCCTCAGACACCTCGGTGAAACACCCCAGCTATATTCTCTTAAATGATTCTGTAGTCCTTGATAGCACACCAACAGAAAGGTGTGCTATCAAGCACGGAGGATGCTGGGACCCGGGCTTGCCTCCTTCTCCTACCAGCACAGGGAAGCCCATGGAGGCAGGGGTATAAGGGGCTGACAAGTAAAACCCCTTCACGAAGGGCAGAGCTGTAGCAGGGAGGTTATCAGGGAGGGGCAGCACACAGAGAAGCTCAAGGCCTCCCTCTGGCATTGACTTTGGGGCAAGTGAATTATGGCTTCTCCCTGAGCCTGTTTACTCCTCTATAAAATGGGGGAACAACAGTATCGGCCTCCGGAGTCCACAGAGATAAGATGGACCAGCCCATTGGCATTCGGTGTCGCTAATTATAATAATCATGATGAAACCGCCACTGCTTCTGCTACTACAACTGTGCTGTTACCACGGCGCTAGAGTTTGCCTCCGGACATCTGGAAACAGAAGCCAAAAGTGTAAACATGGACCTGGAGCCCCGGGTGGCCACGGGCCTAGCTAGATCTCAGGAATGGGGCGGGGGGGGGGGGTTACAATTTCCCGCCTCCCGCATTGTCACCTACCAGCAGAGACCCTAAGGGACAGGCCCCCACCCTCCACCACCACCCCCCCTCCTGCCCTCCTCAGTCTTTCATCCTTGGCTCTGTCTCCAAACTATGCGTGCCCCGGGCATTGGGTTATCCGAGGCCGCCCAGACCCAGGGACCCCACTTCTCAAAGGCAATCCAGAGAGGATGTGTGTCCGTCTCCGGAGCGAGTAGGGCTGCGAGAGGGCCAGGCATGGGTCAGCTGTGAGCTCGGGGGAGAGGCGCCCGCGGCGGGGCGGGCACTAGGGGAAGGTTCCTCCAGTCCGAGCCGGCACGCGGGGCAGGGAGCCGTGAGCCCAGGCGGGCAAAGGCCAAGGTCAGCGGCTTTCCGCCCCCCGCGAAGCTGGAGCGACCGATCGGGGCCACCTGCCCCCCACCGAGGAAGGCTCTGAGTCCCCAATGGGAGCCCCATTTTGGCAAGGGGTCCCCACCCCACCTGGCTGCTCCCCGCCCACTCCCAGGCCCTCAGACTCACCCTCTCCAGGATACAGGTGGCCCGCAGCGCCCACCAGCAGCGCGGCCACAACCACCAGCAGCGGCGCGGCGGCCGCCCCCCGCCCGCCCCCAGCGCCCATGGCTGCGGGAGCCCGGGTCCCGGAGGATCAGAGCGCGCGGCGCCAGCCCGCGGGGGGCATGATCTGAGGTAGCCGCTTGGGAGGCGCTGGGGACCCTGCCTCCTCCTCTTATACGCCGGCAGCCCACGGGCCGCAGCCGTGGCCGGAGGACTCTTAAATCAGCCCCGGGAGGGGTGCGCGGCCTCGGCCACTGCAAATCTCACGGCGCGGCCCCAACCCGGGGCCACTGCGGCCCGGGCCGCGTCCCGCGCTCTCAGGGCCGGTAGCACAGCGCTGCGCCCCGGACCTCGCAGCTCTCGGCCCGGACCGCTCTGGGCCGCAATCTGCGGGCGCCCGGACAATCGGACAAGCGGACTGGTGGGCAGGCACCAGGGCTGGCGGGTGGCGGGTGGCGGGTGGGCGGCGGGAGCAAGGGCTGCTCGGCCTGTAAACAACGAGGCCCGTCAGCTGGGCCCTATGCGGGCGGCAGTAAAAGGCGGCGCGGATCCAGACTCGGAAGGGACTCGGCGCCTGGTAGAGGCCCAGAAGGGGTGGAGGAAGGCAGGGCAGAGAGAGGCACCGCCCCACCCGCCTGCCTCCCTCTCCTGGGCCTCCGCGCTAGAGGCCCTGGCGCACCCTAGCTCAGGGGCGCCCCAGATCCCTGTCTGGCCTGAGTGCCACGTCTCAGAGCCTGGGGGCTCCCCAGATGCCCGACCCAGCCAGACCGATCCTGTCTTTAACATTTTGCTATTTTGTTCCTTGTGGACTTTGGGGCATTCGTTTTCGTTTTCTTTTCTTTTCTTTTTTTTAATATTGCATTAAAGTATTATTTATCTTCGTTACTCGGGTTTTTGGTACTCCCTTAAAGGTTGCACTCGCCTCCCCCTGCCCCCAGTCTGGCCAGCGAGTCTGGTCCTAGAGCGCCCTTCCCCCCAGACTTCCAGCCTCTGTGTGCGCCCCCTCCAGAGCCAGGACCCTGGAGACAGCCACGTGCACTCGCGCGCCTGGTGCGCCCATTGTGTTTGGTGGCACCAGCGCCTAGGCGCGGCCTGTGTTTCAAGTTGGAGAAATGACACGTGGGACAATGTGCAGAACCTCCCCAAAGTGCAAAGCAGGCGTTAGACATCTTGGGTAGCAGGCAGGTGGACATACTCGATTTTCAATACACAGACCAGAACTCCATATGTATCTGAACGTCTAGGCAATGTCCTTCATTAATGAGGCATGACAGTGATCAACCCACCTTACTGAATAGGGGCAAGGCGCCTTAAGTACAGGAAAGCAGAAACGAGTGAGAATTTAGCCACTCCTCACTTCCTGTGCAGCCTTGAACTGGTGACTTCACTCTCTGGATTGGCCTCACCTACATGATGGATGTAACAATACCTACAGGTCAGTTTGGGGAGTTGCAGGGGAAGTAGAGCAGGAGAAAGTACCCAGCACAGCTCTAGGCCCAAGGCATACATTTTTCCTCTCACCTATTAAACAAATATTAGTTTGCCAGAAACTGGGCTCACTATTCCTCTATGGCACCAAACCTACTCCTGCCTCCAAGCCTTTACCCTGGCGGTTCTCCCACCTGTCCTCTCTCCAGTGCCTGGCTCCACCTTTCTGTCCCAGTGACCTTTCCCTGACCACTGCCCCACCCCTAATCCTTTTGTTCCCTTCCCTGTTATTTACATCACACCTGTATCTATACCTGAAATTCTTATTTGTTTTGTGTGTGTGCGTATCTTCTCCCCATGAAGGCAGAAACCTTGTCCATCTTGTTCACTTATTTTATACCCAGTGCCTGACATACTCATCACTTCTTAATCACTTGTTGAATGGAAGAATCAACATGCAATAAGTAATGGGGATTTACACTGAGCAAAATAAACACAATCCATTTCCTTGTATACTTGCAGTCTGCAGGGGGAAGAGGGTCATTAATTAATTGTATGTGTTATAATGGGGAGGGGGCTCCTCTGAGGAAGTGATTTTAAGCTGAAATCTGAAGATGAAGAGTAAACAGCCAAAGGAATCAATCATGTTCCAGGTAGAAGGAACAGCATGTGCAAAGGCTCAGAGGAGGACAGACAGGCGTTCTTGCAACTGAACCAGGCACTGTAGCTGGAGCACAAAAGAGAAACTGAACTCATGAGCAGGACTGCAAGGGGCAGAACCTCAAATACACCATGTTAAGGGTTCCTGCCGCCTTTATCCTAAAAGCTATGGGTATGCACTAGGGGGTTTACACAAAAGGGTTAACAGAATCAGCTTTTCTTTCAAATAACATCTCACCATCTGCAATGGGACAAGAATAGACCTAGGAAAAAGAAATAGAAGGCAGCTGCAGTCCCCGAGTATGAAGAAGTGTGGATTTGATAAATGTCCCCCTTCCTTCTTGTGCAAACCTGTCCACAGATGTGGGCTTCCCTCTGACCCACAGGAGACCCAAAAAGCCACCATAATTCCAGGCAGGCAGTGTGTGCTGGAAAAGGCATGAAAGGGGACATGCTGTCCTCTGGAAATCCTCATGATATGGGACTTCCATGTTAGGTATAAAGTCAAAAGAATTATTTCAGTTGTGACTTGCTAGGGGGAAATTAAGACACTACCACCACTCATTGTTCCTTTTGTAAACCCCAACCCAAGTAGAAATTGATTTTTTTTTTTTTTTGAGGGCAGTGTCACTGGCCCTCATATGTGGGACCCGAGCCAGGGCCGCTGGCTTCCCAAGCCAGTGCTTAATCACTGCGCCACTCGGCTGGCCCTGCATTTAGAAATTGAAAGTCAACCTCTGCCTTTCGTTAAAATCATTGGAATGGACAGAAGAAAATCACCTTTTGGCAACCTCCAATATAATTGATTCAGGCAAGAACTATCAATGAATGCTAAAACTTGTGGTTGGGAGTTTGAGAAATAACAGGATATTTACATGGTCCTCAATAATAAAAGAAAGGGGAAATAGTAGCTTCATGGAGGAGAAAGCTGGCAGACAATTAAGTAATCATAGTTGCCCCTGAATATTGTTGTTGTTGTTTTTATAAGAAACATTACGGGGCAGGCCTAGTGGCTCAGTTGGTTAAGAACTCGCTCAAGGGCCGGCCGAGTGGCGCAGTGGTTAAGAGTTGGCTTGGGACGCCAGCGACCCTGGTTCGGATCCCACATATGAGGGCCAGTGACACTGCCCTCTAAAAAAAACAAACAAAAAAAAAAAAACAACAAAAAAAAAGAACTCACTCAAGAGTGTGAGCTCTGAGCAACAGGGTCGCCAGCTCGACTCCCAGCCTGAGCTGAGCTGCCAACAGGTGGCAGGGTGGCTCAACTAAAAAAAAGGATTTTAAGAGTTGGCTTGGGACGCCAGCCCTTAGCAGCAGGGCCCTGGTTCAGGTCCCACATGAGGGCCACTGATGCTGAGCCCTCTACAGCTAAGATGGTGAACAACACCTTGACCTGGAGCTGGGCTCCCATGAGTCACCAGCATCTGCGTAGGCTGCAGTGGAACTGGCCGGCAGCTGGCATGCACTTTTGTGAGCTGCTGTGAGCAGCCATCCAATGGCTGGCGAGCAACTGCCTTATCCGGGAAGAGCACAATGATAAAACCAATATGAGCCAGTGAAGTGACATCTTCCACTAGACAAGAACAAGAGGACAGCAACTTCTCTGTTCCCCTTCCCCGATTCCCCAATGCTGTGCCCCTCCACCCAATTTCCCGAAAAAAATCTTCAAAAAAGAAAGAAAGAGACTTCTGGTAAAATGGCAGAATAGACAGACTATGCTAACTGCCTCCCAGGATCATACCAAAATTACAAATAATTTATACAACGTTCAACCCCAGAAGTCCCCGGAACACTAGATGAACAGAACCTCTAAACGAAGAACTTAAAGTGAAGGCCACGTCAATTCTGGTAAGAGGGGTGAGACGAGAGAGAGGGCGAACCCCGTGAGGGAAGCCCCAGCCATGGGGAGGCTTCTCCGGTTGAGGGAGAGACCCTCTGGCCGCACTCCAAGCTCACCAGCCCAGAGTTCCTTTGCCGGGAAGAGGAGTTCCAAGATAGCCGGCAGTAAATTAGTGAGGACTCTCTTTGCTCAGCTCGGTGAGGCTAAGAGTGGCTGGAGAATCAGTGGGGCCGGCGCCCGGGCTTGCTCGCCGGTGAGCACTTACCTGGTTACTGGTGGAGGGAGTGGCTGTGTGAGCCGGGCCCAGGAGCCTGTGGGGACGGACTGAGCTGAGCACCTTTGGTGCAGAAGCTGGAGGTTTTGGGACTATTGTCCTCCTGGTGTGGAGCTTGCCCGTGAGTAGTGTAGGGAGGGCGCCATTTTGTCAGGGTTGGGTCCTCCCACAGAGGGTCAGGTCTGGGACCTCATTGGTCTGCTGGAATTGGCGCAGCAGTGCATGTGTGCGTGTTCACGCGCATGCGGCCTTGGATCCCCACCCTCCACCCGGCTTATACTTTGTTGCCAGAGAAACGCCTGGCGGGTGCACTCTGGCTACAAGAGGCTGCTCACTGAGACACGGGAGTGTGCGGAGCCGCCTCGAGTTCCCGCTCTCCGCACTGCACATACAGAGTTTCCAGTCTGGTAATTGGTTGTCGGGCTGCTCGGCCTGATCTGCGAGCAGCTGATTGGGACAGGCTGAGACTGGGAGTTTTCCTGGGAGTGTTGGGCTGTGAGCTGTGTGCCTGCGTGATCCAGCCAGGGCTCTCCTGGTGATCTATCTAATACATCAAAGCAATCCCAGAGCGACAGCCAGAATGAGGAAACAAAGAAACATGTCACAAGTAAAAGATCAGAAGAAACCTCTAGAAATGGAGCTAAATGAAACAGAGGGATCCAACCTTTCAGAGACAGAGATTAGAACACTGATGATAAAATGTTTAACAAACATTGTGAGGACATAAGGAAGGATAGAGAAATCATAAAAAACAACCAGTTAGAACTAAAGAATACAATAACTGAAATGAAGCACACACTCAAAGGAATCACCAGTAGAGTAGATGAAGCAGAGAATCGGATCAGTGATTTGGAAGACAAAATAGCAGATATCACCCAGTTGGAACAACAAAAAGACCAAAGAATAAAAATCAATGAAAGTAGTTTAAGAGCCCTATTGGACAACATGAAACGCAACAATATCACATCATAAGAATAGCAGAAGGGGAAGAGAAGAAGCAAGGGGTTGAGAATGTATTTGAAAAAATAATGACTGAAAACTTCCCTACCATGGTAAAGGAAATTGACATACATGCCCAGGAAGTGCAGAGGGTTCCAAACAAGCTGAACCCAAACAGGTCCACACCAAGACACATCATAGTTAAAATGGCAAAGGTTAAAGACAGAGACAGAATCCTAGAGGCTGCAAGAGAAAGACAGCAGGTTACATACAAAGGAACCCCTATTAGACTAACAGCTGGCTTGTATACAGAAACTTTGCAGGCCAGAAGGGAGTGACACAAAATAAAGGCCTACAGGGCCAGCCGAGTGGCACGGTGGTAAGAGCTGGCTTAGGATGCCAGCGGCCCTGGTTCAGGTCCCACATATGAGAGTCAGTGACACTGCCCTCTAAAAAAAAAAAAAAAAAAAGTAAAATAAAAATAAATAAATAAAAAATTTAAAAATGAATAAATAAATAAAGGCCTACAACCAAGATTGCTCTACCCATCACGGCTATCACTTAAAATTGAAGGAGAATAAAGAACTTCTCAGAGAAGAATAAGCTTAAGGAATTCATTACCACCAAGCCAGCATTGCAAGAAATGTTAAAAGGGCTTTTTTAAACAGAAGAAAGGTGTAAAGAAGCTAACCTAGGAAGACCAGGAATACAAATAACAAAATGGCAATACATATGCACCTATCAATAATCATTTTAAATGTGAATGGGCTAAATGCTCCAATCAAAAGACAGAGAGTGGCTGAGTGGATAAGAAAATAGGACCCATGTATATGCTGTTTACAGATGGAAGAAGATATTTCATGCAAATGGAAATGAGAAAATAAAGCTGGAGTAGCAGTACTTACTTTGGACAAAATAGACTTTAAAATGAAGACTACGATAAAAGACAAAGAAGGGCACTATAACCCTAATAAACATCTATGCACCCAACATAGAAGCTCCTAATTATATATAACAGAATTTTTTTTATTGGGGAATTGGGGGAGAGGAACAGCATTGGGGAATTGGGGGAGGAGAACAGACAAGTTGCTGTCTTTTTGTTCTTCTGTCTAGTTGCAGAGGATGTTGCCTCACTGGCCCATGTTGGTATCATCATTGTGCTCTTCCCGGATGAGGCAGATCGGTCGCTGGCCTCTGAATGGTCGCTCACCACGGCTATTGGCAGCTTACGCTGGCTGCCGACCACTCACTGTAGCCTATGGCAGCCCACTGCAGCAGGGACTGCAGCCTACACCACCACCACGGCTCGCACAGCACAGCTCCAGGTGGAGCTGTTGTTAGCTGTAGAGGGCAGTGTCACTGGCCCTCACATATGGGATCCAAACCGGGGCTGCTGGCATCCCAAACCAGCTCTCAACCAATGCGCCACTTGGCTGGCCATATAACAGATTTTGACAGACATAAAGACAGAGATCAACAGTAACACTATCGTAGTAGCGGACTTCAACACCCCATTGTCACCAATGGACAGATCCTCTAGACAGAAAATCAACATGGAAAGAGTGGCCTCAAGAGACACTTTAGACTAGCTGGACTTTGTTGATATTTTTAGAGCATTTCACCCTGAAACAACAGAATATACGTTCTTCTCAAGTACACATGGGACATTTTCCAAGATAGACCACATGTTAGGCCACAAAACAAGTCTCAGTAAATTTAAGAAGATTGAAATCATATCAAGCAGATATAAAGGGAAAACTGTGGTTGCTGGCTAGGAGAGGATGGGGATGAGGGAGAGGTGGGTGACTACAATGTTGCCGCAGGGATATGGGAGGCAGCTCTGGGAATGTAATTGATAATGTTCTGAAGAGACTATCAGGTTAAGTGAAATAAGTCAGTTGGAGAAAGACAAATACCATATGATCTCACTTATATGTGGAATCTGAAAAACTGAATGAATGAGCAAAGTAAACAGAAACAGACTCATAGATATAGAGGAAAAACTGAGGGTTGCTAGTTGGGAGCGGGGTGGGGATAAGGGAGAAGGGGAAGGGATTAGGCAGCATAAATAGGCAACTACAATATTGCTACAGGGATATGAAACACAGTTCGGGGAATATAATAATGTTGTAAAAATTTTGTGGCGTGTCAGATGGTCACATGTCTTGTTTGGGAGACAACCTCATGGATGGAGTAGAGGCTTGATCACTGCACTGTACACCTGAAGCTGATGTTGTATAATATTGTATGTCAACTGTAATTGAATATATAGATAGTCACGGGATGTGTATTATACTGTGGAAGGGAGTCAAAGGAATTGTAATAGGTATGTATGATATGGGGGAGAGTGGGGTGGCGAACTGGGGGAGAGGGGTTGTCACTTTGAGGGGTAAAAAGTATAACTATTGCACTGTGTTGTACACCTGAAACTAATTTTTAAAAATGTTTATTTCGCAATAAAATAATTTTTTAAAATAAAGAAAGAAAGAAATATTACAGAAACAATTGAGGAAGACTGAAAAGGTCAATTTGATAATAGTATTGAATCAATATTAGTTTTGATCATTGTACTGAGGTAATGTAAGAGAATGTCTCTGGTTATAGGAAACACACACTGCATGAAATCTGTCGTGGTAAGGGGGCATAATGTCTGGAACTTACTCTCAAATGGTTCTGGAAATAAAAGAGACAGAAGAGAACAAAGCAGATACAATGAATGTGATGGAACTGGTAATTCTGGAGAAGAGTGTGCAATGAGGGTTCATTGTACTATCTGTGTGCTTTCCTGGGACATCATGTCAACATAAAAGATTTTAAAACTTTTGAAAAACCACTTAGGGCTTATTGTTTTGCTTTCTTTTTCTTAGATTGGCTTTGGTCTGACATTTGTTGTATTCTGGTCCATGATATAAAGAGAAAGAAATGTTTTGTGGTTCATGAATACCAGCACCCCAATACTCTACTTTTGTTTCCCATCAAGGAAGGCTTGGGGAGATGCCACCACTACCCTCTTGGGGTCTTTCTTTAGTGTTTCCCTTTAACACAATCTGCGTCCATCTAGCTTCTTTCCAATTCATTAAAGCAGGAAATACAATGCAAATCCTGACTCTCGTGTTGTCATGGAAACCTGCTTTAACATATTACATATAGCAGAAGGGGGTGGGGGTGAACTACAGATTTCACTCATGAATAACAGTGCAGAAACCTAGCATCAAGAATTTACAACAGAACCAGGCAGAAGATTAAAAGAACATAACACCAACACCAGAATCAGGTGGAACTCAGACCAGGAATGTAAAGATGGTTCAATTCCAGAAAGTCTAGACATCAGAATCACCGTATTCATAGACCCAAGGAAAGAAGGCTCATGGGCATCTTCATGCTACTAAAAATGTATTTGTTGAATTTCATAACCATTCAGAAATGAAACCATAAGACCACAATATGGAAATTTTGTTTTATAATGTCAAAGTAGGGAATATCTCTTTAAGCAAGACACAATCTCAAATCTAAAAAATAACACATTGGGCTATGTAAACATTAAGATTATATGAATATCGGGCCGGCCCAGTGGCGCATTTGTTAAGAGGTGGTTTTGGGATGCCAGCGGCCCAGGTTGAGATCCCACATATGAGGGCCAATGACACTGGCCTCTACAGCTAACTACACAGCTCCACCTGGAGCTGGGCTGTGCGAGCCCCAGTGGAAGTGTAGGCTGCAGCCCCTGCTGCACTGGGCTGCCAGAGGCTGCAGTGAGTGGCCGGCAGCCAGCATGAGCTGCCAATAGCCGCAGGGAGCTACCATCCAGAGGCTTGTGACTGATCTGCCTCACCCGGGAAGAGGGCAATGATGATATCAACATGGGCCAGTGAAGCAACGTCCTCCACAACTAGACTGAAGAACAAAAATATAGCAACTTGTCTGTTCCCCTTCTCCGATTCCCCAACGCTGTTCCCCTCCCCAATTCCCCAATAAAATCTAAAATATACATATATATTATATGAATAGCGAAGAAAAATTTGTACATAAAATCAAAAGTCAGAGTTTTTTAAAGTGAGAAAAAATATGCACCTTAAATGACACAAAGAGCATGCATTATATTATAGTATATAACACTGATACATAATATTAATTTTTATCAGTGAGAAAAATACCCAAGGGCTGGTCGAGTGGCTCAGTTAGTTAAGAGCCCGCTCAAGAGTGCGAGCTGAGGGCTGGCCGAGTGGTGTGGTGGTTAAGCACTGGCTTGGGAAGCCAGCAGCCCTGTTTCGGGTCCCACATATGAGGGCCAGTGACACTGCCCTCAAAAAATAAAACAAAACAAAAAACAGAGTACAAGCTGAGCTCTGAGCAACAATAGTTCAATGCCCAGCCCAAGCTGAGGCAGGATGACTCAGCTAAAAACAAACAAACCAAAAAAAAAACTCTTGTTTGCCAAAATTTTAATGGCAACAGACATGAATAGGAAGCTCATGGAAACAGACCACTGAAAAGAAAAAGAAAAAAGGAATACAAAGGTATTTAAATATATAAAAGTCTGTTCAGCCTTCCTCATGGTCAGAAGTATGCTCATGTCACTTTCACTGATTTTGCCAACGCTCCAAAAACAGGCAACACAATGTGACGGTTTGTGAGGAAGCAGACACTCTTGGAATCACTAGTATAAATTAGTTCAACCCATGAGGGACACTTTGACAATGACTTTCAACATATAAATTACATTGACACTCTTTCCCACTGTTCTCACTTCTAGGAATTTATATGCTGTACAGATATACTCCCGTTAGTGTACAAAAGAAGTATTCGGAAGGATATTCATTGCAGCAAAGACTAGAATCATCATAAATAAATTTTCCCCCAAGAAACAGAGGAGACCTATACACACTCCTCAAAAAAATACCTAATCAATTAAAACATTTCAAATTTTCCTTGTTCTTTTCTTTCTTCTCTGATACTGCTCATGTATGATTCACATTGACAAGTTCTTATACTAACATGCAATATTCTCGTGTTTTTTTCATGGGTTTTATTTTTCCATTTTTTGGAACATTGAGGATATAAAGGCAGAGTGTATAATTGGTATAAGAAAAATGGACATCTTGAACTTGTAAAAACAATAGACTAGAATAGACTAGACTAGACTAGACTAGCCAGGCTGGGGGCTGGCAGAATTGGGGAGATGTTGTTGAAGTTCACAAATTTCCAATAGATAAATAACTTCTGAAGAGCTAATTTACACCATAATGATTATAGTTAATTAAACGAAATAATAAACTTCAAAGTTACTAAGAGATTAAATCTAAACTGTTCTCAACCCAAAAAAAGAAATGATAAAAGTGTGACATGAGAGATCCAAGACAGTGGAGTAGATAAACGCTGTGCTTGCCTCATCCCATGAACACATCAAAATTACAACTAAATTATAGAACAATCAACCTGGAGAACCACCTGAAGTCTAGCTAAACAGAAGTTTTAAAACTAAGGATAGGCTGGCCGAGTGGCTCAGTTGGTTAGGAGTTGGCTTACAGCAAGTGCTCTGAGCAACAGGGCCACCGGTCAATTCCCACATGGGTCAGTGAACGCCGTGCCCGAGCTGAGTTGTTGCTGAGCTGCCAACAGGTGGCAGGATGGCTCAGCTGGTGAGAGAACGTGCTCCTAACAATAAGGTTGCTGGTTCGGAATTCCACATGGGATGGTGGGCTACGCCCACCCACAACTAAGACTGAATATGGCACCTTGAACTGAGTGGCTGAGAGCTGGTGTAACAAGATTGGCTGTTCGATGGTGGGCTATGCCCACCCTCAAATAAGACTGAACTCTGCACCTTGAGTTGAGCTGCCACCCAGATGGCTCAGCGTGCGCTCTTAACAACAAGGCTGCTGGGTTTGACGCCCGCATGGGATGGTGGCTACACCCACCCAGAACTAGGACTGAACCCAGCACCTTAAGCTGAGCTGCTACCTGGATAGCTCAGTGGATAGAGCATGCGTTCTTAACAACAAGGCTGCTGGTTCCACTCCCACATGGGATGGTGGCTACACCCACCTGCAACTAAGATGGAACACAGCACCTTGAGCTTAGAGGCCACAAGCTGCTGAAGGGAAACCAGATGGCAACTGGCACCCTCCACAATGAAGATTGAAGAACCACTTGGCCTGCCCCCTTCCCCAATTCCTCAATACTGTTCCCCTCCCCCAATTCCCCACTAAAATCATAAATAAATAAATAAATAAATAAATAAATAAATAAATAAATAAATAAATATACAAAGAGAGATGGGGCCAGCCAAGTGACTCAGTTGGCTAAGAGCACGAGCTCTGAGCACAGGTTTGATTCCCACATGGACCAGTGAACGCTGCACCCAAGCTGAGCTGCCACTGAGCTGCCAACAGGTGGCAGGATGACCCAGCTGGTGATAGAACGTGCTCCTAACGACAAGGTTGCTGGTTCAGAATCCCACATGGGATAGTGGGCTACGCCCACCCGCAACTAAGACTGAACATGGCGCCTTGAGCTGAACAGCTGAGAGCTGCTGACGGGCGGCCAGATGGCGATTGGAGTTGGAGCTGAACTACTTGTGCCCTCCACAACCAAGATTGAAGGAAAACAACTTGGCTGTTCTCCTTCCCCAATTCCCCAACACTGTTCCCCTTCCTCAATTCCCCAATAAAATCTTAAAAAATAAAAAATAAAAATTGGGAGAGATAACCTTAGAGGTTTGCCACAAAGGAGCGACAGTGGGAATTACGACAATCAGGGTGGGACGGAAGGCTTTGGGAAACCCAGACAGCCTCTTAAATGGCCTGCATAAGCACTCACCTGGGCTCCGGAGGAATGCAGTGACTCTGGGGGCATCAGAGACTTATGGGGAGACACTGAGTTGTGTAACTTCAAAGCAAGGACTAGAGGGACAGTACCCATTTTTCCTGTTTGGAGTTCCCCTGTGTGGCCAGGAGGCGGGCATCATCTTTCCTGTGTTGAGCCCGCCCACCCACAGGTCAAATCTGAATCTGATTGTCCTGGTGAGCTCCGCTGCTCCAATGTGCTGACTCACTGAGACCCCGCCTCACCCAACTTGCGTACTGTAGGCAGCTTTATCAGGAACTGAACCCTACAGGAGCTGGCAGGTGACAGCAGGCCTGGCTTTTTTCAGAGCTACCCCAGACTTTGTACTGATGGCAAACATCCTTAGTTTGCAACATGGCCTCTCCCATGCTACTCCAGGTACAGCATAGGCAGCAACAAACCATGATCACTTTGTAGCTCCTAACAGGTCCTCCCTGGCCAGTCACAGGCAGTGGGTGACTTGGGCCTGCACCAGAGCCCCCCCCCCAAGAGGCCCCAGAACCAACATACTTGGCGGTTGGCCTCAGACCACAGCAGAGCACCACCTAATTAACCCCACAAGCAGCACACACAAAGGGCAGTCTCAACAGGTACCAGAGCCTGCTGGGGTGAACCTTGCTCCATGGGGTGAGCAAGCCATAAGCTGTGGATGTGACCAAACCCCACAGATAGTCAGCCTGAGGGTCAGTATCACCCACTGACAAGCCAACAGCAGTCAAGGTTCAACTATAACAGGAGAGCACACACAACCCACACAAGGGATGCTCCTAAAGCACCTGGCTTAGGTGACCAGGGAGACTCGGACCCTACTACTTAAGGCCACCAGACAAAACTGGGAGACGTAGCATCCCTACCTAATACATAGAAAAAAACACACAGAGAGGCATCCAAAATGAGGAAACAAATAAATATGTCCCAAATGAAAGAACAGGAGAAAACTCCAAAAAAGAACTAAATAAATAGAGGCAAGCAACCTACAAAATACAGAGTTCAAAACAATGGTTATATGGGCCGGCCGAGTGATGTGGTGGTTGGGCGCTGGCTTGGGAAGCCAGTGGCCCCGGTTCGGGTCCCACATGTGAGGGCCAGTGACACTGCCCTCAAAAAAAAAGTGGACTTCCGGTAAAATGGCACAATAGACAGACGCTGTGCTAACTGCCCCCCAGGATCACACCAAAATTACAAGCAAATTATACAGCATTCAACCCTGGAGGTCCCCGGAACACTGGAGGAACAGAACCACTAAACGAAGAACTTAAAGAGGAAGCCACATCGGGTCTGGTAGGACGGGTGGAGACGACAGAGGGCAAACCCCGTGAGGGAGGTCCCAGCTGTGGAGAGGCTTCTCCGGTTGGGGGAGAGACCCTCCAGCCGCACTCCAAGCTCACCAGCCCAGAGCTCCTTTGCCGGGAAGAGGAGTTCTAATATAGCCGGCAGTAAATTAGTGAGGACTCTCTTTGCTCAGCTCGGTGAGGCTAAGAGTGGCTGGAGAATCAGTGGGGCCGGCGCCCGGGCTTGCTCGCCGGTGAGCACTTACCTGGTTCCTGGTGGAGGGAGTGGCTGTGTGAGCTGGGCCCGGGAGCCTGTGGGGACAGACTGAGCTGAGCACCTTTGGTGCAAAGGCTGGAGGTTTTTGCACTGTTGTTCCCGTGGTGTGGAGCCTGCACGCGAGTGGTATAGGGAGGACGCCATTTTGTCAGGCTTGGGCCCTCCCATAAAGGATCAGGTCCGAGACCTAATTGGTCTGCTGGAATTGATGCAGAAGTACATGTGTGCGTGCGCGCGCGCCTGCGACCTTGGATCCCCAGCCTCTGCCCGGCTTATACTGCGTTGCCAGGGAAACGCAGGGCGGGTGCCCTCCGGCTCCAACAGGCTGCTCACTGAGAGCCGGGAGTGTGCGAGCCGCCTCGGGTCTCCACTCTCCGCACTCCGCTTGCAGAGTTGCCAGGCTAGTGATTGGTAGACGGGCTGCTCGGCCTGATCTGCAAGCGGCTGATTGGGACAGGCTGAGACTGGGAGTTTTCCTGGGAGTGTTGGGCCGTGAGCTGTGTGCCTGGGTCATCCAGCCAGGGCTCTTCTGGTGATCTAGCTAATACATCAAAGCAATCCCAGAGCAACAGCCAGAATGGGGAAACAAAGAAACATGTCACAAGTAAAAGATCAGAAGAAACCTCCAGAAATTGAACCAAATGAAACAGAGGGATCCAACCTTTCAGAGACACAGTTTAGAATACTGATGATAAGAATGTTTAAGGAACTTAGCGAGGACAAAAAGAAAGATAGGGAAACCATAAAAGACAACCTGTTAGAACTAAAGAATACAATAACTGAAATGAAGAACACACTCGAAGGAATCACCAGTAGAGTACATGAAGCAGAGGAGCGGATCAGCGATTTGGAAGATAAAATAGCAGAACTCACCCAGTTGGCACAGCAAAAAGACCAAAGAATAAAAAACCATGAAAATAGTTTAAGAGCCCTATGGGACAAGGTGAAGCGCAACCACCTTCGAATCATAGGGATACCAGGAGAAGAGAAGAAGCAAGGGGTCGAAAATGTATTTGAAAAAATAATGACTGAAAACTTCCCTACCCTGGTGAAGGAAATCAACATACATGCCCAGGAAGTGCTGAGGGTTCCAAACAAGCTGAACCCAAACAGGTCCACACCAAGACACATCATAGTTAAAATGGCAAAGGTTAAAGACAGAGACAGAATCCTAGAGGCTGCAAGAGAAAGACAGCAGGTTACATACAAAGGAACTCCTGTTAGACTAACAGCTGACTTGTCTACAGAAACTCTGTAGGCCAGAAGGGAATGGCAGGAGATATCCAAAGTGACACAGAATAAAGGCCTACAACCAAGATTGCTCTACCCAGCATGGCTATCACTTAAAATTGAAGGAGAAATAAAGAGCTTCTCAGAAAAGAGTAAGCTTAAGGAATTCATTACCACCAAGCCAACATTGCAAGAAATGTTAAAAGGGCTTTTTTAAACAAAAGAAAGGGGTAAACAAGCTAACCCAGAGAGACAATTTAAGAAGATTGAAGTCATATCAAGCAGATATATAGGAAAAACTGATGATTGCTGGCTGGGAGGGAGTAGGGAAGAGGGAGAGGGGGAAGGTTTTGGACAGTGTATGTGGGACTACAATGTTGCCGCAGGGATATGGGGGCAGTTCTGGGAATGTAATTGATAATGTTGTGAAGAAACTATTATGTTGCGAGAAATAAGTCAGTTGGAGAAGGACAGGTACCATGTGATCTCACTTGTGTGTGGAGTCTGAAGAGCTGAGTGAACGATCAAAATAAACACACTCGTAGATGTAGAAGAATAACAGCGTTGCTAGTTGGGAGGGGGGTGGGGATGGGGGGCAAGGGGAAGGGATTAGACAGCATAAATAGACAACTACAATATTGCCACAGGGATATGAAACACAGTTCGGGGAATATAATAATGTTGTAAAATTTTGTGGCGTGTCAGATAGACACATGTCTTGTTAGGGAGACCACTTCATGGGTGGAGTAGAGGCTTGATCACTGCACTGTACACCTGAAGCTGATGTTGTATAGTATTGTATGCCAACTGCAACTGAATATGTGGATGGTCACGGGATGTGGAGTATACCGTGGAGGGGAGTCAGGGGAGTTGTGATGGATATGTATGATATCGGGGGGAGTGGGGTGGCAACTGGGGGAGGGGGTTTTCACTTT
The DNA here is from genome assembly GCA_033961575.1 of Aselliscus stoliczkanus. Taxonomy (NCBI): domain Eukaryota; kingdom Metazoa; phylum Chordata; class Mammalia; order Chiroptera; family Hipposideridae; genus Aselliscus; species Aselliscus stoliczkanus. The sequence goes on along the minus strand of CM066735.1, from coordinate 6,902,857 downwards.
GAGGGGTAAAGAGTATAACTATTGCATTGTGTTGTACACCTGAAACTAATAAAAAAAAAGGAAAAAAAACAATGGTTATAAGGATGCTCAAGCAACTTAGTGAGGCCTTCAACAAAGAGACAGCAAGCATAAAAAGAGGTCATAGAAAACATAAAAAAGAACCAGTCAGAAGTGAAGAATACAATAACTGAAATGAAGAATGCACTAAAAGGAATCACCAGCAGACTAGATGAGGTAGAGGACTGAATCCATTTGAAAGACAAAATAGCAGAAAACACCCAATAGCAGAAAACATCCAAAAAAGAATGAGGACAGGTTAAGAGACCTCTGGGACACCATCAAGCATAACAACATTTGTATCATAGGGCTACCAGAAAGAGAAGAGAGAAAGCAAGGGATGAGAATCTGTCTGAAGAAATAATGACTGAAAACTTTCCTAAATAGGGCTACCAGAAAGAGAAGAGAGAAAGCAAGGGATGAGAATCTGTCTGAAGAAATAATGACTGAAAACTTTCCTAACCTGGCAAAGGAAATAGACATACAAGCCCAGAAAGCCCAGAGGGTCCCAGGCAAGATGAACCCAAACAGGTCCACGCCAAGACACATCATAATTAAAGTACCAAAGATTAAAGACAAAGAAAGAATCCTAAAAGAATCAAGAGAAAAGTAGTTAGTTACCTACAAGGGAGTTCCCATTAGACTGTTTTCTCAACAGAAACTTTGCAGGCCAGAAGAGACCCACACAAAATATTCAAAGCGACGAAAAGCAAGAACCTACAACCAAGGGTACCCTACCCAGCAAGGCTATCATTTAAAATTGAAAGACAGGTAAAGAGATCCCAGAGAAGAAAAAGCTAAAGGAGTTCATCACCGTCAAAGCAGTGTTACAAGGAATGTTAGAGGGACTTCTTTAAGATGGAAAAAAAAAGGTAAAAAATATGAATAATAAAATGGCAATAACTACACATCTATCAATAATTACTTTCAGTGTAAATGGATTAAATGCTCTAGTCAAAAACATAGGGTGACTGAATGGATTAGAAAACAAAACCCTTACATATGCTGCCTACATGAGGCTCACTTCAAATTAAAAGACATACAGACTGAAAGTAAAGGGGTGGAAAAAGTTATTTCATGAAAACGAAAAGAAACAAACAAAAAGCTGGGGTAGCTATACTTATGTCAGACAAAATACACTTTATTATTATTTTTTTAATTGGGTAACAGTGCGTTTTTCCAGAACCCATCAGCTCCAAGTCAGATAGTTCTTTCAATCTAGTTGTGGAGGGCACATCTCAGTGGCCCATGTGGGCATATAACCGGCAACTTTGGTGTCATGAGCACTGCGCTCAAACCAACTGAGCTAACTGGATGCCCCCAAAATAGACTTTAAAACAAAGGTTATAACAAGAGACAAAGAAGGACCCAGTAATCCCACTTTCTGGTATTTATCTGAAGAAACCCAAAATGCCACTTCGAGGAAACATGTGTATCCATATGTTCATTGCAGCATTGTTTACAATGACCAAGATGTGGAGGCAGACTCATTGTCCATCAATGGATGAATGGATAAACAGGAATATTGCTCAGCCAAGGAAGGGAATAGGTTCTTCCCATTTTCAGCGGCATGGATGGACCTGGAGGGTATTGAGCTGAGTGGAGTATGTCAGACAGAGAAAGACAGATGCAATGTGATTTCACTTATATATATGATGGTTACCAGATGGGAGGTGGGTTGGAGAGATGGGTGAAAAAGGGAAAGGGATTAAGAAGTACAAATTGATAGTTATAAAATAGTCATGGGGGCATGTGTAAATTATAGCATAGAGAATATAGTCAATAATATTGTGATAACCATGTATAGTGTCAGATGGGTACTAGATTTATTGGGGTGATCACTTCATAAGTTATCTTATGAAGTGGTACACCTGAAACTAATATAATATTGTATGTCAACTATAACTGAAAAATAAAACAATTATTATAAAAAAAGAATAACAGAGTTCCATGGACATGTTGAAATATACCCCTGCAGGGAGCTGGATGGGCAGACATCAAACCATGTAACTGTAAGATGTCTATTTTCTTTTTTAAAAATTGAGATATAATGGACATATAACATTGTGTATGTTTAAGATGTACAGAGTGTTGGTTGACATTCAATATTATTTTATATTAATTTCAGGTGTACAGCATAGTGGTTAGACATTTATATAATTTAAGAAGTGATTTCCATGGGCTGGCCAAGTGGCTCAGTTGGTTAAGAGCTCGCTCAAGAGTGCGAGCTGAGCTCTGAGCAACTGCGGTTCGATGCCAGCCCGAGCTGAGTTGCCGTTGAGCTGCCAACAGGTGGCAGGATGGCTCAGCTATAAAAAATAAAATAAAATAAAATAAGTGATTTCCCCTGACTAGTTTAGTACCCATCTGGCACCATACATAGTTATTACCATATTATTGATTATATTCCCTATGCTTTACTTTACATCCCCATTACTATTTTGTAACTACCAGTTTGTACTTCTTACTCCCTTCCCCTTTTTCACCTATACCCTAAACCCCCTCCCATCTGGCAACCATCAAAATGTTTTCTGTATCTATGAGTTTATTTGTTTTGTTTGTTCATTTGTTTTGTTTTTTAGATTCCACATATAAGTGAAATCATATGGTATTTGTTCTCTGTCTGACTTATTTCACTCAGCCCAATATCCTGTAGACCTATCCATGTTGTTGCAAATGGCAAGGTTTCATTCCTTCCTGTGGCTGAGTCATATATATATATATATATATCACTTCTTACACTTAGGTTGCTTCCATATGTTGGCTATTGTAAATAATGCTGCAATGAACATATGGATGCATACGTCTTTTCAAATTAGTGTTTTGAGTTTCCTCAGATAAATATCCAAAAGTGGGATAACTGGGTCCTTCTTTGTCTCTTGTTATAGCCTTTGTTTTAAAGTCTGTTTTTTCTGGTATAAGTATTGCTGCTCCAGCTTGTTGTTGTTGTTGTTGTTGTTCTTTCCCTTTTCATGAAATAACTTTTTTATCCCTTTACTTTCAATCTGTGTGTGTCTTTTGATCTGAAGTGAGTCCCTTGTAGGCAGCATGTGTAAGACTCTTGTTTTCTTATCCATTCAGAGACCCTGTGTCTTTTGTTTGGAACATTTCGGCCTTTGCATTTAAAGTAATTGTTGATAGATATGTAGTTATTGCCATTTTATTATTCATATTTCTGATCTTTCTTCTCCTTCTTAAAGAAGTTTTTTCTAACATTTCTTGTAATACTTGTTTGGTGGTAATCACCTCCTTTAGCTCTGTTATACTTCAAAATCCCCATTTTTGACACTTATTCAAATACATTGGGTTATTGTTTTTATTTTTATTGTGGTAAAATACACATAATAGAATTTACTATTTAAACCATTTTAAAGTGTACAATTCAGTGATGCTCTGCACATGATGTTGTGCAATTATTACCATAGTCTAGTTTCAAAATTTTGTCATCGCTCCAACGGAAACCGCATCCCTGTTAAGCAATCACTTCTCATCCTCCTTCCCCTAGCCCCTGGCATCCAGTGATCTACTTTCTGTATCTATGGATTTGCCTGTCCTGGATGTTTCCTATAAATGGAATCACGTACTATATGACTTTTCATGGCTGACTACTTTCACTCTTTAGCATAATGTTTTCAAGGTTCAGCCATATTTTGTAGGTGGATTAGCATGGCATTCTTTTTTATGGCTGAACGACATTCCATTATCCACTTGGACTTTGACTCATCAGACCCACTCCACATTTCCATCTTTTACCCACACTGCCAGCCTCAGTATGGCTGAGGTATGATCCAGGGGGATTTCGGAGTGATGGGCTTCTCCTGGTTTCTGATACTGCTAGAATCATTGTCAAAATTGAGGCTAGATGTTGAGTTTCAGAGAATTTAGATAGCAACTGAGTTCATTGAATAAAACACTTGGAAGATGAAGATGAAGCTTCCATGAAGAACTATTTATTTGTACCTGAATAGGGCCAAAAATATTAAAGAAGTACCGCCAACTAATCAGAAAGTATAACTACTGTGGTATTGTCTCTGCTTTCCCCCTCCCAGTGTAGTTTTCAAAAAAGATGAAAGGTGTGATGGAACCCATGTGAAAGATTTTTATTTCTCAAAAGCATTTCTTGGGCCGGCCGAGTGGCGTGGTGGTTAAGCGCTGGCTTGGGATGCCAGCGGCCCCGGTTCGGATCCCACGTATGAGGACTGGTGACACTGCCCTCAAAAAAAAAAAAAAAAAAGCATTTATTTTCATTGTTGCAATGTACAGGGCCATTTCCTACTGGCTGAGAGTGACAGTTACCTGAATCTGGGTATACAAATATTATGTAAAAATTTATAATTAAAATAAAACTGTTTCTAACACTTAAAAAAAAGGGAAAATATTCAGTGGGATATCATGACCTTTTAAGAAAGGAATGAGTTAAGTCTATGTGTACGGAGATGAGAAAATCTCCAAGATATACATTATTGCACAAAAAAATTAAATGAAGAATAGTTTAAATGGAATAGCACCGTTTGTGTGTTAAAAGAGGTGCAGCAACACGAATTAACATATACTCATTCATAGATATTTCTAGATTCATGAAATATTTCTCAAAGAATACACAGGAAACTGGCAATCCTTTCTTGTCTGTTTGGATTGTCCGAACTATGCAACTTAATTCCTTTTTTAAAAAAACAGCATAAGACAGTGTCATTTTCCAGAATAGTATCACCATATCTGCAAAGTGAAATAAAGCACAGAGGAAAAAAATTTAACAAACAATGGCTCTGACCCATTTAAAAAAAAAAAACTATAGTACTTTATAGGGGAACATAAAATAGGACTTGAATAAATAAAAAATTGTACCTTATTTCTGTGTAGAAAAACAGAATAGTGCATACAAGTTTTAACAATTAGGTTTGCAAACTTGTTGCAACGATGTTGCTAACCTTTTCTTGACACCAGAGGGATTATTCATTATGAATTTGTACCAACTGGACTAACAGTTAACCAAATTTACTATTTAGAAGTGCTGAAAAGGCTCCATAAAAGAGTTATATGAGGGCCGGCTGAGTGGCGTGGTGGTTAAGCGCTGGCTTGGGAAGCCAGCGGCCCAGGTTCGGGTCCCACATATGAGGGCCAGTGACATTGCCCTAAAAAAAAAAAAAAAAAGTTAGACGACCTGAACTTTTTACCAACAATTCATGGCTCTTGCATCACAACAATGCACCAGCTCACAATGCACTGTCTGTGAGGAAGTTTTTAGCCAGTAAACAAATAACTGTATTGGAACACCCTTCCTACTCACTTGATCTGGCCTCCAATGACTTCTTTCTTTTCCTGAAGATAAAGGAAATATTAAAAAGAAGACATTTTGATAACATTCAGGACATCAAGAGTAATACGATGAGAGTTCTGATGACCATTCCAGAAAGAGTTCCAAAATTTCTTGGAAGGGTGGACTAGGCACTGGCATTGGTGCATAGCTTCCCAAGGGGAGTTTTTCGACTGGGACAGTGGTGATATACAGCAATGAGGTATGTAACACTTTTTCTAGAATGAGTTTGCAAACTTAATTGTCAGACCTCATAGGAGCCATCCTTCCCACTAAGAATATAGGGAAATTATTTTGAAGCTTATCTAGAGGAAAACTATGGATATTTAGGCCAGATCATTCCTTGTCTTGGGGGAGGTGGGGCGTCCTGTGCATTCAGGATGTTGAGAAGCATCCCTGGTCGCTATACCAGTAGCACCATCCCAGTTGTGATGACCCAAAATGTCTCCAGACATTGCCAAGTGTGCCTTGGGAGGCAAAATCCTGGCTGAGAACCACTGGTCTAAAAGAATAATTAAAACAGCATCAAGAAGAAAGATCTGGAAAAGGAGGGTAATTGGGAAGGCAATAACACTCTCAGATATAAAAATATTAAAATCTTATAAAGCTAAAATTAATGTAAATAAGCACAAAAATAGGCAGTTGAGTCAATGTATCAGAAGGAATAACCTGGAAATATATCCCAGTTTTTAGCAATTTATTTTTAAAGATGCCTCCCAGTCAGTTTAAAAGTGAAAAATTTAGGGCCGGCCGAGTGGCGCGGTGGTTAAGCGCTGGCTTGGGAAGTCAGCAGCCCCGGTTTGGTCCCACATATGAGGGCCAGTGACACTGCCCTCAAAACAAACAAACAAACAAAAAACCCAAACAAATAAAAGTGAAAAATTTTCTCCAACACCATCAGTCAATAAAAGGGGCTCAGAGGCCAGCCGAGTGGCTCAGTTGGTTAAGAGCTCGCTCAAGAGTGCAAGCTCTGAGCAACAGGGTCGCCGGTTCAATTCCCAGCCCAAGCTGAGCGGCCACTGAGCTGCCAACAGGTGGCAGGATGGCTCAGCCAAAAAAAAAAAAATGCGAGCTCAGATAATTGCCTGGTAACATGAGAACGAAATCTATGAAGTCTTTAATAAATGGATTTAAAAACTACATCTAGGGTCAGTTTAGTGGCATGTTGATTAGGAGTTGGCTCGGGATGCCAGCTCTGAGCAGCAGGGCCCTGGTTCGGATCCCACATGCGGGCCAGTGAAGCTGCACCCTCTACAGCTAAGATGGTGAACAACAGCTCCACATGGGCTACAGCTAACATGGTGAACAACAGCTCCACATGGGCCAGTGAAACGATGTCCTCTACAATTAGACTGAAGAACAAAAGGACAGCAACTTTCTGTTCCCCTCCCCCAATTCCCTAATAAAATCTTTAAAAAAAAAATAACCAGATCTGAAAGTACATCTAATTATAATTTGCTAAACTAAAAATTTGCTCAATTGAAGCTTTAAAATTGTTCTATTCTTCTAGAACAAATTAGAAGAATATAGAATGGGAAATGTATCAATCTCCCAAGAGAGCTTGCTATGCATAGTGTCACCAAAGAAATGATAATAACACCTTCAAGATTTCACTCCATGAAAGTAAAAATATCATATATTCAGACAGAAATCACCAAAATAGAAATACAAGCAACAAAGTGGGAAAATATATTCAACAAGCATGATCCAAAAGAGGATCATATCTATATTACATAAAGTGTGTTTTCAAGTTAATAAGGGGAAAGAGACTGCACCAGATAACAAGCAAAGGGGACTGTTTCCAAGAAAAAATAAAACTGCCAGGGAACCAGGTGATCAGTTTTACTGTTAATCAAAAAATACAACTTAGGTGGGTGTCATCATTCACCTGCTGCATTCACTAGTTTTAAATAGGACAATAAAAACACACAGAGATTACCATATGATCCAGCCATTCCACCCTTAGGTAGATACCCAAAAAAGAATTGAAGGCAGGTATTCAAAGAGATGTTTGTATACCCATGTTCATTGCAGCATTATTCACAATAGCTAAAAGGTAGAAACAGCCCAAATGTCCATTGACAGATGAATGAATAAATACAATGTGGTCTATCTATACAAGATAATATTATTCAGGCTTAAAAAGGAATGAAATTCTGATGTACACTACAACATGCATGAACCTTGAAGATGTTATGCTAAGTGAAATAAGCCAGACGCAAAAGCATTAAACAGTGTATGATTCCACTTCTTTAAAGTAACTACAATAGTCAAAATCACAGGGAAGAAAGTACATTCAGTGTTACCAGGATGGGAGTGGGGGAGCCGGCATAATAGGAAGTTGTTTTTTGTGGGTTTTTTTTAAGATTTTTATTGGGGAATTGGGAGAGGGGAACAGACAAGTTGCTGTCCTTTTGTTCTTCAGTCTAATTGTAGAGGACGTCACTTCACTCACCCATGTTGGTATCATCATTGCGCTCTTCCCGTGTGTGGCAGATCAGTTGCTGGCCTCGGGACTGCCTTTCACTGCGGCTATTGGCAGCTCACACCGGCTGCTGGCCACCTACTGTAGCTTATGGCAGCCCACTGCAGCAGGGGCTGCAGCCTATACCGTCGCAGGGACTCATGCAGCCCTGCTCCAGGTGGAGCTGTTGTTCACCATCTTAGCTGTAGAGGGCGGTGTCACCAATCCTCATATGTGGGATCCGAACCGGGGCTGCTGGTGTACCAAGCCAACTCTTACCCAATGTGCCACTCGGCCAGCCCAATGGGAAGTTGTTTAACCAAATAGAGTTTCAGTTTGGGATGATAAAAAAAAAAAAATCTGGGAATTTGCCAAGTGAGTAGAACAAGCTTTGCACCACCAAAAAAAAAAAAAAAAGGTAATGTGTGAGGTGATGGATATGTTAATTTCTGTGACTGTGATTATGGGTATTCCACAAAGTATACATGAGTCAGATCATCATATTGTCCTTTTTAGATATTTACTACAATTTTATTTGTCAATTATACTTCAATAAAGCTAAAAAAACAAGGTCTTAGAGATGGATAGTGATGATGGGTGCACAATATTGTGAATGCATTTAATGCCACTGAACTGTACACTGAAAACTGGTTAAAATGGTAGGTTTTATGCTTTGTATAGTTTACCATGTTTTGTTTTTTTGAGGGCAGTGTCACTGACCCTCATATGTGGGACCCGAACTGGGGACACTGGCTTCCCAAGCCAGCGCTTAACCACCACACCACTTGGCCAGCCCTACCATGTAGTTTTTAAAAGTAACAAAGGCATGGAGGAAACTTCAATGCGTATCACTGAGGGAAAGAAGCCAGTCTAGGAAGGCCACTTGCTGTATGATTCCAACTCAATGACAATCTAGGAAATGGAGACAGTAAAAGGATCAGTGGTTGCCAGGGGCTGGGGGAGGAAGGAATGAATAGGTAGGGCACAGGGGCTTTTTAGGGCTGTGAATCTATTCTGTATAATGCTGTAATTGTGAACTCATATCTTTATACATTTATCAAAACCCAAAGAAGACACAACACCAAGAGTGAACCCTCCTGTTAACTATGGACTTTAATTAATAATGATGACCAATTTTTGATCATCATTTGTAACAAGTGTATCACACCAATACAAGATGTTAATAATAAGGGAAATTGAGGGAAGAGGGGAAAGCAGGTGTATGGGAACTCTGTGTTTTCAGCTCAGCTTTTCTGTAAACCTAAAACTGTCCTTAAAAACAAGTTTAGAATAAAATTATTTTTAAATTTTTTTTTGGAAAGAGAACATGTCTCAGACACCTTAGCCAATCAGCATCATTGGGATGCCCTGAAACCTTCAGTTTGGGGGCTGGAGAGAATTGATTAAGGAACCCTGTTTGTGTTTCTGAAGTATTTCCATAAACAGGGCCTTAGCCAATAACCTTGAACTCCATGCCCCCTCAGGCCCAGTGCGAAAAATCTGGCCTGACCTAGGCATCCCCCCTGTTGACTCCAAGATCCCTCCTGCTTCTGGCTGCCTTATAGCCCCTTTAACTTGAAGCTTGGTATGTCTTCTCCAGTTTCGAGTCCTGAGGTCACCACTCCAATCATTCATTTAACAAATATTTACTGAGCATTTACTAGATGCCAAGCTGAGTGTATCTGTTTCCTATTGCTACTGTAACAAATTACCACAAATTGGTAGCTTAAAACAACACATTTTTTATCTTACAGATATGAAGATCAAAAGTTGAAAATTGTCTCCCTAAGTGAAAATCAGGGCTGCATTCCTTCTAGAGGTTCTAGAAAAAAATACCTTTCTTTGCCTTTTCTGGCTTCTAGAAGCAATCTGCATTCCTTGGCCATGGGCCATCCCTCCATCTCCAAAACTGGCAGCATCAGGCATGGTCCTTCTCATGCTGCCATCTCTCTGGTTCTCTCCCTCCTGCCTCCTTCTTCCAGATTTAAGGACCCTGGTGTTGACATTGGGTTCATCTGATAAAACAGGATCATCTCCCCATCTCCAGATGAGCTGACTCACAAACTGAATTCCCTTTAGCCATGTAACCTAGCATAGGCCCAGGTTCCGGGATTAGGAAGTGGACATCTTTGGAGAGGCCATTGTTCCGTCTACCACGTTGGCGGATGTAACCTTAAGTAAAACAAACAAGATTTCTGCCCTTTGCTCCTCGAGCTGACAGTCTAGAGTAGAAAACAAGCAATAAACATGGGAAAGAGAAGCAATAATAAAGATCATCACAGATAGCAACGAGAGCTGTGAACAAAATAAAACAGCAGGATCTGATAAGAGGTTATTAAAAATATTACATACTGGGCCGGCCGAGTGGCGCATTGGTTAAGAGCTGGCTTGGGACGCCAGCGGCCCAGTTCGGATCCCACATATAAGGGCCAGTGACACTGCCCTCTACAGCTAACAACAGGTCCACCTGGAGCTGGGCTGCGCGAGCCCCGGCAACAGTGTAGGCTGCAGCCCCTGCTGCAGTGGGCTGCCATAGGCTACAGTGTGTGAGCTGCCAATAGCCGCGGTGAGTGACCATCCAGAGGCCGGCGACCGATCTGCCTCATCCGGGAAGAGCACAATGATGATACCAACATGGGCCAGTGAAGCAACGTCCTCCACAACTAGACTGAAGAACAAGAGGACAGCAACTTGTCTGTTCCCCTTCTCCGATTCCCCAACGCTGTTGCCGTCCCCCAATCCCCCAATTTAAAAAAAAATATATATATATATATTACATACTGTAGAGACACAAAGGAAAACCTGATGAGAGCTAGATGGGATGGGGATGGGCTTGAGGGAGAAGGGGAAGGGACGAGGCAACATAAACTGGTAACTACAATACTACTGCAGAGACAGAAGAGACAGTTTAGGGAATATAATCAATAAGGTTGTAAATATTTTTTTAGGGGACCAGATGGACTCATGTCTTGTCAGGGAGACCACTTCATGGACGGTGTAGTGGCCTTACCACTGCACTGTACATCTGAAACTGCCGCTGAATAATACTAGATGTTGACTATAATTTAACACATATATAGTCATGGGATATGGAATGGATGTGTGGAATGGAGTTAATGGACTTGTAATAGATAGGTATGATGTCGGGGGTGGGGGACAGTGGAAGGGGTAATGGGAGTCACTTTGTAAGGGGTGAAAAAGATAACTATTGCATAGTTTTGTACATCTGTGACTATTAATAATAATAATAAAATAAAAATACATAAAAATAAAATATTACATACTGGAAGGCCAAGGAAGAGCCCTGTGGCACAACCTAGTGGTGTGCCCATGTACTGAAGAGAAGGCAAATCTGGTAACCTTAAGGACATTATGCTGAGTGAAAGAAATTAAGCAGAGGAAGACAAATATATATGATAGCATTACGTGAGGAAGCTAAAAAACAAAAACAAAAACGAAGCTCATAGACGCTGAGCACATATTGATGGTTGCCAGAGGCGGGGGGGTGAAGGGCGAGGGAAATGGATGACAGGGGTCAAAAGATACAAACTTCCAGTTATAAAATAAGCTAGTCTTGGTATGTCATGTACAGCATAGTGACTATAGTTCAACACTGTATTGTATTTGAAAATTGCTAAAAGACTAGATCTTAAAAGTTCCCATCACAAGAAAAAAAAAAATGTGACTATGTGAGGTAATGGATGTCAGCCAGACTTACTGTGGTGATTATTTTGTAATATATACATATATCAAATTATGATGTTGTATACCTCAAATTAATACAATGTTGTATGTCAATCATATCTCAATGAAACTAAAAATTTTAATCTGCATGATATGGATCATACCTCACAGGGTTGGATATGCACTGAATCAGGTTACATACAGGTTATGTACATCTGTAACTATTAATAAATAATAATAAAAAAATAAAATAAATTAAAAAATGTATTACATACTGGAAGGCCAAGGAAGAGACCTGTGGCACAATCTAGTGGTGTGCCCTAGTGTGTGTGTGTGTGTGTGTGTGTGTGTGTGTGTGTGTTTATTTATTTATTTATTTATATTTATATAGTGTGTGTTTTTAAATTGAGATGAAATTCACATTCAAAATTAACCATTTTAAAGTGAACAATTCAGTGATTTGTACTTTCAGATGTATTTAGTACATTCACCTGTTGTGCAACTATCACCTCCAACAAGTTCCAGAACATTTTTATCACTCCCAAAAGGAAACCCCATACCCATTAAGCAGTCATACACCCGCCCCCTCAATTTCACTCTCCTCCTTGGCAACCACTAATTGACACTCTGTCTCTATGGATTTACCTGTTCTGGACATTCCACATAAGTGGAATCACACACTGTGTGGCCTTGTGTGTCTGGCTTCTCTCACTGAGCACCGTGTGTTCAAGGTCCATGCACGTTGTAGCGAGTGTCAGCTCTTCCTCCTTTTGGTGGTTCCATGATATTCCAATATTCCAGTGTGAGGATGGGCCACATTTAGTTTATCCACTCATTGGTTAATGGACATTTGGGTTGTTGCCACAATTTGGTTATTGTGAGTAGTGCTGCTATGAACGTTAGTGTACAGGGTTTTATTTGAACACCCATCTTCAATTCTTTTCGATGTATACCCAGAAGTTGAACTGCTGGGTTAGACAGTAATCCTTTATTTAATTTTTTGAGGCACCGAAGAGCTGTTTTCCACAGCACCTGCACCATTTTCCAGTCATACCAGCAGTGCACATGGGTTCCAATTTCTCCACATCCTGGCCAACACTGGTTGTATACCCTAACAAACATCTTGCACCCCAACTCCTTATCAGCATCTGCTTCCAGAGTGCCCCACAACTTATGCTCCTAACCACTGTGCTACCTGGTTTCCCTCCTGTGGGCTCGGTATTCTGTATGTCTCCAGCTCAGAGAGGCCCAGAAAAGAGGCTTCCAGCTGGTTGGAACACAAAAGATACTGCAGCCCAGCTTTCATGCAGGATCTCCAGGTCTCTGAAACATTCTTTCCCTAATTCCTGGTCAATTGTCCCCCCATCACTCCCCACAGCTGGATTCATGCCTTCCCATTCTCCTCAGGAAACACAGCCTCCCAGACCTACCTCACACACACCCAGTTGGTGACCTTCCCTCCCACTCTTGAAAGGAAGAGGAGTCATGGGGTCCATCCCATACCTTCTCAATCTGTGCCCAGATCTCCAGCACACCCATCCACCTTGCCTTCCTTCCTCCCTCAAGGCTCTTGTTCTTGGCTGGGGCCAGCCCTTCCCCCATGTCCGGGTCCTGCCCCTCCACACCTGCAGGATGGCGTCCATCAGTCATTCCATCTCTCATGTGCCCCTGACCTTCACTATCCCGTCCCCCAGTTGTGGACTGAGACAGGCCTAGCTCCTGACCCCACCCTTGCCACTTCTTGCCTGTGTGAGAAGCAAATTCTCCTCTCCAAGCCTCAAGCTTTCCATCTATAAAATGGGGACTTGCCAGGTTATGGTGAGGATGGCGAGAGGGAACGCATAGTGTGCGGTAAACACTCAGTAAGCCATATCTACTGTGTTTTCTGGTTCCATCCTGTACTGGTCAGCATGGACTGCTGTAACAAAGTGCCCCAGATTGGGTAGCTGGAGGTTCAAGATCAAGGTGAAGGCAGACTTGGTTTCCTCTGAGGCCTTTCTCCTTGGCCTGCAGACACTGCCCTCTTGCTGCCTGCTCATGGTCTTTCCTCTGTGTGCACCCACATCCCGTCTCTCTGTGTGTCCTAATCTCTTCTTATGAGGACCTCAGTGGTATTAGATTAGACCCATCCTGACAAGCATTTTAACCTAATTATCTCTCTAAAGGCCCAATCTCCCAATACACTCACATTTGGAGGTTCTAGGGGTTAGGGCTTCAAGATATAAATTGAGGGGAAACAATCCAGCTTGTAACACATCCCCTCAAAAAGGGGAGCTCCATTGTCTTTCATCTTAAAAGTAACAGAGATGGCTGCCACCTCATTCACTTTCCCTTCCCCTGCATGCCTCCTTCTCTTTGTTACTCAAATATTTAGGCTGTCCCTGGTTTATGTCCAGGCTAGAGAGAATCAGACAGAGGATGAATAGAAATCACTGGGGGTGATGGTGAGATTTTAAATAGGGCAGTCAGAGAAATCACCTCTGAGGAGGTAACATTTAAGCCCAGACCTGAAGGAGCTGACAAAGAAATCATGTGGATATCTGGGAGAAGAGCAGTCAGGCCGAGAGAATAGCATGTGCAAAGGGCCTGAGGCAGGAACACTCATAAAAGTACTGCCAAGCATGCTGTCAGAACAGCAAAGAAGTCCATGGGGCTGGACCATCACAAGCAGCCCTGGAAATAAAATTAAAATTTACAACCAACCATCACCATCAGGTTATCAACAGCCAACAAAACTCCTAGAACTCAGCTTCAGCCTCACCATTCTCCAAGGTGGCCTGACCTCACTAGAGGCCAAGGAGTGCGTCTGTCTGAGACCTTGATGCATGTTCCCAACCCGGGCGAACCTGAAGGTCAGTTCTGAAGTCACATCCTCCATCCACCCACCAGGCAAGGCCAAAACAAGCAATAGCTGATAAGCCTATTCTATTCTGAGCAGGTTCCCACACCCGACCTGCCCTGACCCAGATGAGAATCACTTCTCCCTTCTTGGCTGAGAAATGTGAATTTGCTTAATGGTGCAGGAAAACAAAATAAATAGAATTATTGTAAGTGGGGAATTTATTCAGTTAGGACAGGGTTTCTTTTCTGTTGACATTTAGAGCTGGATAATTCTTTGTATAGAGGCTGTCCTGTACATCGTAGGATGTTTAACAGCATCCCTGGTTTTTATCTGCAGATGCCAGTAGCACCGTTCTCCCCAGTGTGACAGTCAACAATGTCTCCAGACATAGCCAAATGTCTCCTCGGAGGCAAAATGACCACCAATTGAGAACCACTGCATTAAGATAATGCTAGTAGCTGCAACAAATAAACCCCAGTGCTTTAGTTCTTTCTTGCTCACTTATGTGACTGTCTCTTTCTAGACTTAGTTTCAACACCTGTAAAATGAGTGCTCCTAGTTGATGGATGATGCTACAGGGGTGCCACAGGACAAGGGTTGGTTTTTGTAAATAAATTTTATCGGCACGCAGCCATGCCCATTCATTTACACATTGTCTGTGGCTGCTTTTGTGATACATCAGCAGAGCTGAGCAGTTGCAACAACGACCATTTGATCTATAAAACCTAAATATTTACACTCTGGCCCCTTAAGGAAAAGTTTTCCAGATCCTGCTATGGAATATTACACCATCCTTAAAAGTAGAATGCTGAGTTTTCCAGGTGATGACATGGAAAGATGAAGATGATCTGTCATTACGTTAAAAAGAAGTTGCAGAAAAATATGCATAACACAATCCCATTTGGCAAGATGTGTGGGTGTATTTTTTTATTTGAGTCTAGGTAGAGAACCTAAGAAAATACATGTGCAGGTATGTATTGTGTGTTTATTGCATTCTGGGAGGATATATACACGTTCACAATAGTTGGGTTCACTGTATAGGACTTCCACGTCCTACTGTTTCTTTTTCTTTTTCTTTTCATTTCTTTTTTTTGTTTTGTTTTACAATATGTACTACTTTTTTCAATCCAGCAATTTTTTAAATTTTTTAAGTGTGGTAAGATACATAGAACATAAAACTGACTCTCAACCATTTTTACTGTACAGCTCAGTGGCATTAAGCCCAATGACATTGTTGTGCAAACATCACCACCGAATTTTTTTCATTTTTCAAACCTGACATTCTGTCCCCAATAAACACTCACTCCCCTTCACCTCCCCCAACCCCTGGCACCACCATCTACTCTCTGTCTCTGTGACTCTGACTCCTCTAGGGACTTCATGTGGGTGGAATAACACACTATTTATTCTTTTGTATCTGGTTCATTTCACTGAGCATCATGTCCTCCAGGCTTATCCTTGTTGTAGCAGGTGTCAAAGTGTCCTTCCTTTTTAAAGCTGAGTAATATTCTGTGGTATGGATAAATCACATTTTGTTATCCATTCATCCATCAGTGGACACTTAGGTTGCTTTCGCCTTTCAGCCCTTGTGAATAATGCTGCTGTGAACATGTGTGTACAAATATCTCTTTGTGACCTTGACCCTGCTTTCAGTTCTTTTGAATATGCACCCAGAAGTGGAATTGCCAGATCATATGGTAATTTTACTTTTAATTTTTGAGGAACCTCCACACTGTTTCCACAGTGGCTGCACCATTTTCCATTCCCACCAGCAAGGCATGAGGGTTCCAATGTCTCCACATCCTCACCAACACTGTTATTTTCCAGTTGTGTTTTGTTTTTAATAATAGCCAGTCTAATGGATGTGAGGTGATATCTCAGTATGGTTTAGGTGTGCATTTCCCTGATGATTAATGATGCTGGACATCTTTTCAAAAGCTTATAGGCCATGTGTATTTCTTCCTGGGAGCCAGGTGTATTCAAATCCTTCGCCCATCAACATCTATTACTTTTGAAATCAGAAGAAAAAAGAAAAGCTTTCAACATCCTAGTGGCCTGTCCTGGTGGAACTTAGGCTGCGCAGAGCTATTAGCCGTCGCCTGGTGCCTCCAGAGAGCACTTGCATGGGCACTGCAGGCTGCACACATCCAGGGTTCTAGGTATTCGGGGCTGTTCCTGCAGAGATAGAAGAAATGGGGCTTTCTGGACATACAGGTGTGTGTCACCTAATTCACAAAACGGGCAACATTAATGTTTACATTTAAACAAAGTGTTTAAGATTTGCAGGGCAGGGGCCGGCCAGGTGGCACATTGGTTGGGAGCTGTCTAGGGACACCAGCTCTGGGCAGTGGAGCCCCAGTTCGGATCCCACATATGAGGGCCAGTGGCACTGCCCTGTACAGCTAAGATGGTGAACAACAGCTCCACCTGGAGTTGGGATGTTTGAGTCCCTGGGACAGCACAGCTGCAGTTCCTGCTGCAGTGGGCTGCCATAAACTACAATAACTTGCCAGCGGCTGGCCTGAGCGGCCGGCAGCTGGTGTGGGCTGCCAAGAGCCACCATGGGCGGCTGTCCAGAGGCTGGCATTCGATCTGCCTCACCCGGGAAGAGCGCAGTGACGATATCAAGGTGGGCCGCAATGTCCTCCACAACTGGACTGAAAGACAAAAGGAGAGCAACTTGTCTGTTCCCCTTCCCCAGTTCCCCAATGCTTTTTCCCTCCCCCATTCCCCAATTTAGAAAAACAAAAAATTTGCACGGCAGAGAAATAGTGTTGGGGGCTCAACGGGATGGATTCAGGTCTCTCGATGCTGGCCCTTGGGGACCTCTATCCTGCACGTGAAGGTGGAATAAGCACCTTGTACCAGCAGCCTCATTTCTTGGGGTTTGGAGCCCCTCATCCCCTTCTCACTGGCCAGAACCTCGCATGCATGATCACAGCTACAATTCGGTCCTCAGGTCTCCAGTAGACCTTTAAAATTACTCCCGAAGGGCCGGCCGAGTGGCGCATTGGTTAAGAGCTGGTTTTGGGATGCCAGTGGCCCCGGTTCGGATCCCACATATGAGGGCCAGTAACACTGCCCTCCACAGCTAACAACAGCTCCACCTGGAGCTGGGCTGTGCAAGCCCCAGCAACGGTGTGGGCTGCAGCCCCTGCTGCAGTGGGCTGCCATGGGCTACAGTGAGTGGCCGGCAGCCAGCGTGAGCAGCGTGAGCTGCCAAGAGCCACGGTGAGAGACCATCCAGAGGTCCGCGACGATCTGCCTCATCCGGGAAGAGCGCAATGACGATACCAACATGGGCCAGTGAAGCAACGTCCTCCGCAACTAGACTGAAGAACAAAAGGACAGCAACTTGTCTGTTCCCCTTCCCCAATTCCCCAACGTTGTTCCCCTCTGCCAATTCCCCAATAAAAAAATAAAATAAATAAATTACTCCTGAATATTTACCCAGAGTTGGGAAAGCATATGTCCCCGTGGAGATTTGCACGTGAATGTTCATAGCTCTGTTTGTAAATTGTCCGCAGTTGGAAACACACCCAATGTCCATTCTCAGGAGAAGGAATAAACAAATTATGGTATATCCGTAGGATGGATATACCTTAGCAATAAAAATAAGAGAACGAAGTGTGGGCGCACGGATCCACATGGATCAATCTCAACATCATTATGCTGAGTGACCACACTGCGCATTCAGACCACAGAATGGGGCATCTATGGTAGGATCCATTTATGCAAAACACTGGAAAATGCAAACTAGTCTGTGATAACAGAAAACACTTCAGTGGTTTTTTTGGTGATTTGGGGTGGCAGGAAAGACTGGAGGAAAGGAAATATGCAGGAAGTCGGGGCAGTAGGAAATTTCGGAGGCTAGTGTATCTTTATCTTAATTTATCTTGTTTGTTTTTATGGGTGTACAACTATATCAGAATTCATCCAATTTTTACTTTAAAAATATGCAGTTTATTATATGTCTGTGATACCGCAACAAAGCCAATGGAGTCCCATTTAATCCAAAGCAATTCCCTTCTTTCCAGAGCCTTCATCCCCCCCCAACATGTACTACGAACAGCGAGCGCCTTCTCTCTGACCTCGCAGCTCCCACTCCTGCCCCCTACAGTCCATTCTCAGCACTGCAGCCACGTGGCTTTGTTTTATTCAAAATGCATTGTAGTCTCTGTGGTGCACTTCCCAAGGCTACCTAGGGCTAACAAGACCCGTCAGGGCTACCCATCTAGAAAACTCCTATTCATCCATCAAAACCGATCTTAAAGTTTCCTTCCCTGACTCTATCCTCTCTTACATTTTATGAAATGACTACCTTCTTCCACTGTGCTATAGTGGAAATAAAAGAACCCTGAAGCATTCAATTCAAAAAGTTATAGAGAAACAGCATGCTGAGGAAGGAATTCATAATGAGTGACAAAGTAGATCTTCATCAATTAGAACACACAAAAACACTACAATAAAGACAGGAATTCTGGAACCGAATAGCCACTGCTCTAGCCAGTTTATTCAAGAAACAGAGAAAGAAAACAACTGCAATTATCTAAAACCAGCAATAGAAAAGACGTTGTAAATACAGATATAGAGCTGGTTTTTTTCAATTAAAAAAAAAACCCGATGTGAAACTCTATGTTGAAATTTTTGAAAATCTCAATGAAATTGAGCTTTCTATGAATATATGCATTACTAACATTAACTCAAGAAAGAAGAACACCTGGATGGACAAATAAATAATGACAGAGAAAAACCAAGAACATTATCAAAAATAATCTCTCCAAAAAAGGTCAATCCTAAATGATTATGCCATTGTGCAACTTTCAAAAGTTCAAGAAATAGGTAAAGATTTCTAAAACTAGATGGAAAATTTCCTAATCATTCTATAAACAGCCAAACTCTGATATGAAATCTGACAACCTAGAAAAAAAATCTAAAGACCAAGTTCACACAAAAGAAAAACAGAACAAAAGTACTAAATAAAACCCAAGTTCACAGACTTTTATCCATAATTCTGAAAATCAAACAGTTCTGCAAACGAAGGCCGACCGAGTGGCGCGGTGGTTAAACGCTGGCTTGGGAAGCCAGTGGCCCCGGTTCGGTCCCACAAATGAGGGCCAGTGACACTGCCCTCAAAAAAAAAAAAAAAGTTCTGCAAATGGAACTTTTTGGATAAGTTTGGCACCAAAACTAAGTTTGGCACTGATATAACTTGACCCAAAGTGATGTGAGCCTCTTTGTAGTATTTATGACAAAAACTGTGAATATTCAAGCATTCTTGCTGCTGAAACATTGATGTGCTTGATTACAAGTTTCTTCTCCACACCCACTAGGGGTGTTAATTGGCAATACAGTATATGTCCTCTATTATACATATGTATGTGCATATTAAAATAATAATTCACCATGATCTTACAGGTTTATGCCAGGAATGCAAGCAGGAATCAGCATTGGCAGCTGGGTCACAAGCACCAACAGGGTTCATTTCTTCCCACCTCCTCACTCAGCAATATTATGTTAGTGGCTTGAAATCATCCATGGTCGAAGTATTTACACCACAGAAATTGGCAAAAGCTTCAAGACTTTTTTCTTTCCATTTGCCAGCACTCTACTAAATATTGATATACCTTCCAAACAAAATTCAGTAAGTGAAAGAAAATAGCACATGTTCATCTCCAAAAGAAGTCAGAAAGTTATTTGACAAATTCTTGATCCACCCCTGATATAAAAACTCAGTAAGTTAGTAATGGAAGGATATTTCTATTGCCTACAAGGGCAAGATAGCATACAGTTAAACACACAGGCTCACAAGTTCTATTACCGTTGTTTAAATCTCCATTCTTCCATTGGCTGGTTTTTGGGAGGGAGGCCTCTGAACCTTTGTTCCTATATAAATGTCAATTACCATAGTACATACTCCTGAGGGCTGTTTGAAAGAAGTAAGTGAAACAATCCTATAAAATGCTTAGAAAATTGCCTGGCAGATTGTAAGAACCCAGTAAATATTCGCCAATGCTATTAATTGGTAAGTATGAAAAAAAAAGAATACTTTCCTCATAACAACTTGTTTTATGTCAGGCAATCCACCATGGTTAACCGGATATACGTGCTTTTTTGTTACAATTAAGGAAATAATATGTTGCTATTATTAGAATGTCTGTTGTCATTGGTTGTTAACATTTGGATGTTCTGACAATCACAGTGTAACAAGAAAAAATAAGAGGAGAAAATGAGGTCAAATAACCATTATTTACAGATGATAGCCTTATTTACCTTAGAAAATCTAGCTGAAAAACTATTAGAATTAACAGGAATTTAGGAAGGCACTAGGATACAAAATAAATATGTAAATATTAATAGTTTTCCAAAAGGCCAGAAAATATAACTGGGAAAATGACTCATTTTATACCACTAGAAGAAAATGCAAAGTGAATATTTACCAAAGATATAAATAATTTTTTAAAAAACTGATAAACTTGATTAGGTAAATTTTTTTAACTTCTGGGGGCCAAATAACATTTTAAAAAGTTAAACAAAGGCCCGGCCGAGTGGCGCGGTGGTTAAGTGCTGTCTTGGGAAGCCAGCGGCCCCAGTTCAGTCCCACATACAAGGGCCAGTGACACTGCCCTCAAAAAAAAAAAAAAAAAAGTTAAACAAGAAAAGAAAAACTAGAGGGGCCGGCCAAGTGGCTCAGTTGGTTTAGAGCTCACTCAAAAGTGTGAGCTGAGCTCTGAGCAACAGCAGTTCGATGCGCAGCCCAAGCTGAGCAGCCACTGAGCTGCCAACAGGTGGCAGGGTGGCTCAGCTAAAAAATAAAAAATAAAAACTAGAAAAGGCTATTTGAAACTGATTTGCCAAAGGATACTTAATATGTAAGAAATCTTAGAAATTAATAAGGAAAAGGTGAAAGACACATGCAAAATTCACAACTTTATTAGGTATCAAAAATTTGCAAATTAAAATAAGATGCAATATTTGTCTATCAGTTTGGCAAAACACAATACAGAAGTCCCCCACTTATCCGCTGTTAAAGTGCAAGAGCAGCAATCTTGGCAATTTGGGTATACAAAGAGAAGCCATAAAATGCTTCCTTTAAATGAAAAGGTATATCTGTGTGGGAAAAAACATAGTATTGTATATGTAGGGCTCAGTACTATCCGTGGTTTCAGGCATCCACTGGGGTTCTGGGAATGCATTCCCCTTGGATAAAGGGGTACTCCTGTGCTGGTGAGGATGTAGAGAAACACACCTACCTTCTCTAAGCCTCAGCCATCCCCCCTGGGAAATGAAAATACCTCCTGAGGGGAAATGGAGCCTCAGTGGGACCTGGCACATAGATGTCCTTAGGAACACTTGTTTGTATCATGATCACTATTATTTTCAAACTTCAGTCTTCCTGGTGTGAATTTACTGTTCTATGCCTCTCTTCTGTAGTTGACACATCGTAGGTTCCCAAGAAATATTTATTGGATGAATGAATCTTTGAATTAATGGAGTTATATGTCCAAGGACTCTTTTTTCTTCTATGAAGATCTTCTAAGTATTTAATAATATATTTTTTTAAAGATTTTATTGGGGAATTGGGGGAGGGGAACAGTGTTGGGGAATCTGGGAAGGGGCACAGACAAGTTGCTGTCCTTTTGTTCTTCAGTCTAGTTGTGGAGGACGTGGCTTCACTGGCCCATGTTGGTACTATCATTGGGCTCTTCCTGGGTGAGGCAGATCAGTCGCCGGCCTCTGGAAGGCTGCTCACAGTGGCTCACGGCAGCTCACACTGGCTGTTGGCCACACACGGTAGCTTACGGCAGCCTACTGCAGCAGGGGCTGCAGCCTACGGGGACTCATGGCAGCCCAACTCCAGGTGGAGCTGTTGTTCACCATCTTAGCTGTAGAGGGCAGCATCACTGGCCCTCATATGTGGGATCCGAACCGAGGCCCTGCTGCTCAGAGCTGGCATTCCAAGCCAGCTCTTAACCAATGCGCCACTCGGCCAGCCCAGTACTTAATAATATTAATGAATAGCTTTTGAGCACACGTGCACTAGATGCTGTATTTTTAAACCATTTAATGGGTTTACTGTGAATTAAAAATTATTATCATATCCATGTTATAGACCAGAAAAGGAGGCACAGGGATATGAAGTGTGACCTGTCCACATGGGGATAAGCAGTTGAGCTTGGGATTCAGTTGGAAATCGATTAGACAAAGCTTCCTGATTGCATGAAGCTTGGGGGGGGGGGGAGGGAGAGAGAGAGAGAGAGAGAGAGAGAGAGAGAGACTAGTAACAATAAATAACTTCAAAAAGTGTCACAAGCGCAATAAAGAAAATAGAGATGAGTGATGTGATAGTGAGTGATAAGATGGGGTATTTCCACTTTATAAGGGAGATAAATTTTGACCTAAGGCCTGAAGAATGAGAAGGGGCCAGCCATGAAGATCTGAGAGGAAAGAGAGCACTGGACAGGAGTAACTGCAAGTGCAAAGGCCTTGAAGCTGGAGAGAGGTTCGTCTGAATAAAAAGACAGGCTGTGTTGCTGGAGGGCAGTGAACAGGAGGAGAGGGGTCCAATTTGAGGGGAAGAAGATATAAACTGGTGTTGGTAGTGTCTTAGCCTGGGGGATGGCACCCAGCCAACGCTCAATAAATGTAGACGTAACAGTTGTCGTGACTACAGTCACAGAGGTGGGAGCTGCCTTTGCTGCCCTGGAGTTTGAACTTTAGGAAGTTCCCTGGCCTTCACATGTGGCCACAGAACAAATGTTGGCCGTGGGAACTTCTCCAGGGCCTGGCTCAGGAAGACCCTGCCTGGGAAGGTCCTGACCCATCGCACGTCATCCTTCTGCAGGTCCAAACACCACCACGCAGTCACCCACACCCACCTGCCGGGAACAGGGCTGGAGATTCCACACTATGTTGCCACTTTCCCAAGAAACCTTTTTCAGATGTCAGTCACTCCGGTTTTTTTATACAATCGTCATGCTCAGGAAAGGAACAACTGAGTAAAGAAGATGTATTCAAAACTCACCTTTATTTAAAAACAAAAACAAAACAAAAAAAAACTTGTAGGTATCAACTACATTTAAAACACACCACAATGACAGCTGCCCAGTGCAGGCTTCCTAAGAAGCCAGTTGTTGACATTTTAGCAGATGTGTGTGCCAACCAGGGACAGAAAACTCTGAATCCTGGCATTTGAACTGGGCCCCCCCTTCCAGTGAGTCCCCTGGTCATGAACCTAGGGAAGGGATATTCTGCTTGATCAGAAAATGTGACTGCAATTCTTTGCAAGTCTGTTAGGAAGTGCACCCCTTCCCCAGTCCTTGATCTGGGCCAGTCGTGTGACTTTATGCCTCATTTTGGCAGATGGAATGTAGTTATACCATCTAATGTTCCACTAGCAATTATGCCAGTTGCTCCATAATTTTGCCAACACTTGGTATCATTGGATTTTCCCCTTTGGTCATTCTAGCGGGTGTGTAGTGGTAGCTCATGGTGATTTTAATTTGCATTTTGCTGATGCATAATGATGCTGAGCATCTTTTCATAGGTTCACTGGCTATTCATCTGTTCTTTTGTCCTAAAGCAAGTCTTTTGTATCTGAAACTCCTTTCATGTCTCTAATTTAGCTTGTTTTTCAAGATCCTGTCTGTCTTCCCTCATGCTCCTAAAAGCTTTATGGGAGAACATCTCATCTTGGGCGCTACTGACGCTTGGGGCTGGACCACTCTTTGACATGGGAAGCCGCCCTGTGCCTGTAAGGTGTTGAACAGCATCCCTGGCCTCCACCCACTACAAGACCCTGGCAGACGTGACAAACAAAAACATCTCCCAACCAGACATTGACAAATGTCCCTTGGGAAGAGGGGAAATTGCCCCCCAGTTGAGAACCACTGGCTTAGAGTCACCTCACTTCAGTTAAATCCTGCCACTCTGGGTCTCCCTTGCTCTGAAATGGGGACATTATTGACACTGCCCCGCAAGGTGCCATACAGCATACAGCCTCCGGAGGCACCATGCAGATGCACACCAGCTATCCAATAGGCTGCACCTATTTTGTTACTAGCATCCAGTTCCCTGTCTGGACTTGGCAGTGAAGTCATGCAGTTGGATTCCACTGAAGGAACCAGGCCCTGAACAGCATAGCATGTGTGGCTCCAGCTCTTGCCCCTGGAAGCCAAGGGCCCTTTCCAAAAAAACTGTTCCCACTCCAGACAGCTCTGGATCCCTCCATGGGAAATGCTAAGAGACCCGGAAGCCGCCAGGAGGAATTTCCTCCACTGCATCCTGGTTCTTTGAAAGTACAAGTTTGGTTTGGGGGAAGGCCAGAGAGGCCCAGGGTCAAGGCTGGAGGAGAGAGGGAGGCAGGGTGGGCCAGGTTCTTCTGGGTCTGAAATCAGGCAGTGCTGAGGTTGGGAGGTCCCTGGGTTGAAGCTCAGCTCTGAAGATATGTGGGCACTATGCATTCACATGCTCAGACACACCCATGTGGGTACACATGCAGGCATGTTGGAGACACATGTGTGTTCATGTGGGCACATGCACAGACACGCTCACGCTCATGTTTGCACATTAGTAGGCACTGAGGTAAAAATACACTCAAATGGAACCATGCAGGTACACATACAAACATGCTCAGGTGCACGTGGACACTCGTATGGTCACACACTCACAGATATGTTCCAACACACCCACATGTTGGGCTCAGGTATGTGCACATATCCATTGTCATATGTGCACAGGTGTACCCATGTGGGATGGCATGCAGAGATGTGCTCAGGACACACAGGGATTGGTGTGGTCATGCACACTTAGCCTCAGGGACACACACACACACACACACATGTGCTCAGTACATGCAAGCATACATGTGACACACACACAGACATGCTCAGACTCACACACAGACTAAGCAGCACCCATGTCCTCATTGCTCAGACCTCTACCCCAGTGCCTGGCTTCATAATGACAAACACTTATTGAGCACCTTGTGAAGATGCAGGCTCTGTGCTGGGCTCTGGGGATCCACCAGGCACTAATAAACACCAAATCTGTCTTGCCCGCAGACCAGAGGAGGCCCAACATCTCAAAACCAGCCACCTGCCAACACAGACCTGACATGGGGAGAAGAGACTAGCGGATGCGTGTGTTCAAAGATCTCCACAGGGTTGGTGGGTGGGGGCGGGGCAAGGGGAGAGACAGGTCCCAAGGAGGTGCTTTTCGAGAAGAGACTGAATTAGGGAGACTAAGCTAGCCATGGGAAGGTGGGGGCGGCAGGGGGCGACTCAGTCATGCTGGCACCCTCACTGAAGCTGCAGCTATAATGGGCAAGTGAATGAATAAAGGAACGCCCAGAGGCTGACACTTGTCCAGATGACCTGAACATGCACCCCGCCCTGAGTCCCCTACTGAAGACCTGGGCTTCCTGACCCATAAGTCCATGAGGGCACAGGAAGAGAGGTCCCCATGTTGAGACACCCTGCCCTTCCTCTGGGGTTCCCAGATGCCCTGGCATGTCCCCCACCCCCGATCCCCCAGAGGAAAAGGAAGAGAGTCAGCCCAAGGCAGCCTCTGCCTTTGGGTCAGCTACTGGAGTGGGGGACCTTCTTCCCAGCCCTCTCCCTTCCAGGGTGACCAGAGGGACTGCTGGAAAATTCCAGGCACATGAAATGCAAATGGGCAAATGGTGGGAAGCAAGCAACGGACGTTACACCCATGGACTGACAGGAATTGGTGCTATGCATTCAAAGTGCTGGCCTTGGAGCCTCCCCAGGGCCTGTCCACTAGGGAACCAGGCTGAGAACCAGGAGACATCCTTACTCCTTATCCTCCATTTCTACACAAAACCCAGCTCATACTGCCTCCTGAATCCCCCTCAAAACCACCCACTTCTCTCTGTCCCATGCCTGGGCTAAGCCACCACCCTCTTTCCGGGGTAACAGCCCTTCCCCCTCACCTGCCTCCTGGCC
This sequence comes from Aselliscus stoliczkanus, assembly GCA_033961575.1. Classification (NCBI taxonomy): domain Eukaryota; kingdom Metazoa; phylum Chordata; class Mammalia; order Chiroptera; family Hipposideridae; genus Aselliscus; species Aselliscus stoliczkanus. The sequence continues at coordinate 6,876,530 of CM066735.1, read as the reverse complement.
TCCAGGATTGCGCCCTGTATCCATTCTCCTCCTCCCCAGCCAGAAGGATCTTTCTAAAACAAAGCCCAGACCCTGCCACCAGCCCCCTATTACATAATGCCTCCCATGGCTCCCCACCGCCCTTGGAGCAAAATCTGACAGTCTTTCCAAACCCGCTTCCTGGGACCTAGCACACAATGGCCTATGTCTCTAGTTTCCTTCATTATGGCCTCTTCCACTCACGGCTCTCCTTGCTTCAAACAAGGGGAATCACTTTTGGTCCCCACTTTGGCCCTGTGCTTGTCACAGAGTCTCCCAGCCTCACTCATCTTTCAGGTGTCTGCTGTGCATCACTTCATGAGGAAGTCTTTTTGGACTCCCAAGGCAAAGTTCACCTGGGGTCCCACTACAGCACATGCCATATTGCTTTACACTTACTGCCCTGAGCACCATAAGGGCCTCCCACATTTGGCACAGTGTCTGCTCCAAAATAGATGCTCAACAGATAACATGTGATGTCCTGTGCTGGAAAGTGGGTTTCATCTGGCTGTGACAGGTAGGGAGCAGCCTACTTGTCTTAATCACTGTCCCATGGTTGAGGGGGCTGGGTGGTTACCAGGTGCTGACCAGTAGTCCTTGGCTCATGCGGAAGGTAGACCTAGGTGATCCCCTCAATCAGAATTAGAGTCTAGGGCCGGCCGAGTGGCTCACTAGTTAAGAGTTGGTTTGGGATGCCAGCTCTGAGCAGCAGGGCCCCGATTCAGATCCCACATTAGGGCCAGTGACACTGCGCCCTCTACAACTAAGATGGCGAACAACAGCTCGACCTGGAGCTGGGCTGCTGTGAGTCACCGGCAACGGTGTAGGTAACAGTGGAGCTGCAGTGGGCTGCCGCGAGCTACCGTGACTGGCCAGCAGCTAGCGTGAGAGGCCGGCAGCCAATGTGAGCTGCCAAGAGCCTCCGTGAGCAGCCGTCCAGTGGCAGGCGACTCATCTGCCTCACCTGGGAAGAGCACAGTGATAATACCTACATGGGCCAGTGAAGCAACGTCCTCCACAAGTAGACTGAAGAACAAAAAAAGGAAAGCAACTTGCCCCAATTCCCCAACACTGTTCTCCTTCCCCAACACCCCAATAAAGTCTTTTTAAAGAAAAAAGAATTAGAGTCTAAAAGTTGAAAGCCTAACTCCCCCTAGGAGGGGGCTTGGATGAGCCCGGTGTCGGGGCACTCACTACCTCTCATTGTTGGTGACCCTGATCATTAGAACGCAAGACTTAGCACCACCTCTCCCAGCCTCTATGTACCCCACCTGGCAGCCAAGGATGACCCCTGCCCCACACCACACAAACCTTGAGAGGGAATCTTGGCAGGAAGAAAATGCTATTGCACTGGGGGCTGAGAGTGGTGAAACATGGATGAAGGATGCCTCAGGGTTTTCCAGGAAGGCTGAAGACCCCAATTGGAGGAGCCTCATGAAGAATGCATTGGTAGGAAGGGAACTGCTGGGGCATGGCACTGTGTTTCCTGACATGTCTCGTGTGGGCGCAGTGGCAGACAGAGGCTGTCCACTTCACCAGCCATGAGTCCAGGTATAGCAGAGACAGACAGGGTTAACTATAAGTGGATGCTCCACCCCAGCCACAATAGTGAACACAGCTGCCCAGAGGCGTCACTTCTCACTGTGCCCTTAACTAGGCAGATGGTCTAAGGGTTTACGCCCGCCACAGCCCCTAGGGGGCAGTGTATCGCATGGTCTCACCTCACAGCCACAGATTTCTCATCTTCAAAATGAAGCCAATGGAACCTGCCTCCCAGGACAGTTGTGAAGATTAAATGAGTTGAAATAAACCCCATCGAAAGAGCTCAGAGAATGGGAAACCTGCTTTTATGATTCATAACCAGCCCTGGGAGCCACTTCAGGGCGCATCTTACAATTGGAAGTATTAGAAAAAACAATGCTGTGCGGCTGTGGGCATCTCATTATGGGAACGCTGGGCTCTTGGGTTATATTAAGATGTGGTTTTCCTGTTGAAACCCCTGAAGTTTCTCTGTGGTTTCTCTGGGGGTTCCACAGCAGGGGAAGGGGTGGATCCTCTGCCAGGAGTGGGCAGGACAAGGGGCTCAGCTTCCCCATCACCTCATGCTTCTGTCTGAATTTGGAAAACCAGCCCCAGGGGCTCAAAGATTACCACAAAGAATCCCTGATTAGGGCTGCCACAATTAGTAAATAAAAGTAGAGGAAGTCCAGTTGCTTATATTCAGTCTGGCAACCCTGTGTTCTCAGGTATGCAGGGGACCCTCTCTTGACAGAATAAATAATGTCTCCTGGGGCCGGCCGAGTGGCTCAGTCGGTTAAGAACGCAAGCTCTGAGCAACAGGGTCGTGGGTTCAATTCCCACATGGGCCAGTAAGCTGCATGGGAGCTGAGCTGCCGCTTAGCTGGTGAGAGCACGTGTTCTTAGCAGCAAGGTTGCGGGTTCCACACCCATATGAGATGGTGGGCTGCGCCTCCCTCCCCCACAACTAGGATTGAACACAGCACCTTGAGCTGAGCAGCCGTGAGCTGCCAACAGGCTGCCGCCGGATGGCTCAGTGAGCAACAAAAGTTGTCGGGTTCAACTCCCAACTAGGATGGTGGACTATGTGCCACCCCCGCAACTAGATTGAAAGTGCTGACTGGACCTTGAGCTGAGTTTGTGCCCTCTGCAACTAAGATTGAAGGACTACAACTTGACTTGGAGTTGATGGGTCCTGGAAAAACACAATGTTTCCCTTCCCCAATTCCCAACACTGTTCCCCTCCCCAATTCCCCAATAAAAAAATCTAAAACAATAATAATAATTATTATAGTCTTCTGTATAGTCATAGGTCTATTTTTTGTAACATGGGTAGGTGCTGTTTTGTTTTTTAAATACAAATGGGTAGGACCAGCTGAGTGGCTCAGTTGGTTAAGAGCTCGCTCAGGAGTGCGAGCTGAGCTCTGAGCAACAGCAGTTCAAGGCCCAGCCTGAGCTGAGCTGCCACTGAGCTGCCAAAAGGTGGCAGGATGGCTCAGCTAAAAAATAAATAAATAAAAAATAAATAAATAAAATAAAATAAAATACAAATGGGTTAAAGAAATTAATGAACCAATCTTAGCTTCTTGCCTACACACACACACACACACACACACACACACACACACATACACACACGGAGTTAAGTAGTTGAAAGGGGACCAGAATACGATTCCAACAGAGGGAACAGCAAGTGCAAAGGCCCTGAGGCTGGAAAGCTGTTGATAGGAAAAGCCGCACGAATGTGTAGCTGACTCCTACCACATGCCAGATCCTGTTCCAGTCCCTTCACCTGCATCATCACATCTAAACCTATTGCATGGCAGTGTCACCAAGGAAGGAGCTGTGGCATTGATAGACATAGTTATGCCCACACAGAGTTCACAGCAAGTGATTGGCAGGATGAAGAGGTGACTCCTGATCCCCACACTCTCAGCCCATGCAGACTCTATCACCTCCATCTCCATCTAGGGACAGTAAAAGGCCCCAAGGCAGCTTTCCACATTTTCTGATGTTACAAAGGAGCCCTAACATAATGAGAGACCACTGCCTACCAGTGAGAACGGCTAAAATTAGAAGATGAAAACACTAAGTGCTGACAAGGGTGTTGCTGGTGGGAATGCAAAACGGTGCCTTTTTCATACCATTTTGGAAGACAGTTTAAATGCTTCTTATAAAATTAAAATGGTACATTTACCATGTGACCCAGCAATGCTATTCCTAGGTATTTTCCCAAGAGAAATGAAAACGTATGTTCATACAGAAACCTCCCACAAATGTTTATAGTGGTATTATTCATAATTGCCAACGAACTAAATACAACCCAAATGATGTTCAATGGGTGACTGGATAAGCAAACAGTGGTACACCATGCAGTGGAATACTACTCATAGATAAAAGGGAGTCGCCAATACACACAGCAACATGGATGACTCAAACGCTTCGTGCTTAGTAGAAGAAGTTGGACTCAAAGGCTAAAATAACTACTATGCCATTTATATGGTATTCTGGAAAAGACAAAACTATAGGGACAGAGGAGAAGTCAGTGCTCTCCAGGGGTAGGAAAAGAGGATACTTACAAAAGGGCATGAGGGAATTTGGGGGGGGGGACAGTGGAATTGTTATATATCTTGATTGTGGTGGTGAATACATGACTAAATGGATTAGTCAAAATTCATAGACCTGTACACTAAAAGGATTGAATTTTACTATATACAGAGGGTGCCAAAACAATCTATACATATTTTAAGAAAGGAAAATTATATTAAAATTGTAATACTCAATATATACCAATAACAAAAGATGAATACAAGTCAATGCAATTACAAGAGTTGCTCAAAGTGGTTACCATCAGCGTCCAGACACTTCTGATTCTGGCAAACTACTGCTTAAGCAATGTTGACAAAAGTGTCCACTTATATACATTTTTTTGGTACCCCTGGTATAAATCATATCATTTTTTAACATTGAAAGAAGGGGGAAGCCTAATAGAGATCTTTCTCCTTGGGTCTTACATAAAATGGGAAGGAAAATGGTCAACAAATACTAGAGAATAAGTTTTATTTCTGAAATAAGATGATATAAAGTAGAGGCTATTAAGGGGCAGCCTCAGCTGTGATTGTTTATGGTCTACACACGTTAGAGGAAGTGTTTGTAATCATATGACTATATGCTCCAGTACCCTTTTCTCTGCATCTCTGCCAACAGTAGGTATTATCACCTTTTTAGGTGTTTTTTAGCACTTATTTTTTACATGTTTTATGACAATTGCTTGAAAACTTTTGTTCAGTTTTAGAAACTATTGGAATCATGGACAAATGAAACTTGTACAATTTCACACATTTTCTGATTTCTACTACAATTTTAAGATGATAATCATACATGTTATCAGTCTTTTTGTTGTTGCCACTCTCTTGGATGTAACTCAACAGCTCATTTTTACTGAAATTCACACTCTCTGGGCTCCTGGGACCATATTTTCATATGTTCTTTCACTCTGTGTACACCTGCCTTTCCTTTCCCCTCCACTACCCTGTCTCACCTCCATGGAGGGCCTCTCTGTTTCATTACCCTTTCCTGCTTTCCTTGCTAGTAAAATACACATAATGTAAAATTTTTTTAGGTTCTGAGACTGCCAGTCCATGTCTTTTCTCAATTTTCTATATTTGTTTGTCTTTTTTCTTATCAGTGTGTAGAAACTCTTTATATATGAAGTAACTAATCCTTCTCAGACAAAATATTGATATTTATTTATTGGCTTTGTTTATAATATTTTCCTAAAATTTTTGTTAGTTTTATATATAATCAATTATTTCTGTCTTTTCATTCATGGTTTCCTGTCTTTGTTTTTTTGTTTTGTTTTGCTTTTTAAAAGGTTTTCAACCTTTAGTTGTAAAAATAGCCTTATAAATTCTTTCAACGATTTTTATTGGGTTTGGTGTGGGGTGTTTTTACATTTTATCTTTAGCTCATCTGGAATTTTTTTTGTTTTTAACTGCAGCACAGAAATATTTCACTCAACCATACTTCTATCAAAAGTGGGAGGAGGAAAGGTAAACCTAATGGCCACCTGTATCCCACACCCATTTTCCTCACTAACGCTGGCCATGACTTGGCCCCTAGGCAGTCAGGTTTTCCATCCCTGGCCTGGTTTTTTTTGTTTTGTTTTTTGAAGTGTGGCCAGAAAAGTTCTGGGAAAGCACTGCCCTCGAGTGGCCATCGCTGTAATGGCAACTATGTTCTGAAGAAAACGCCACCTCTTAAAGCTAAAAATAGGATTGGTTTTTATCCATACTTAAAACGCTCCAGCAGTACATACACAAAGGGATTGAAATCAGAGACTCAAACAGATCTTTGCACATTCATGTTCACAGCAGTATTATTCACAACGGCCAAAAGATGGAAACCACCCAAATGCCCCTGGATGAATGAAGTGGACAAACACAGTGTGGTCCATTCATACAATGGAAGATTATTACTCAGACTTAAAATGGAAAGACATTCTAACACACGCTGCACCATGGATGAACCTTGAGGATGTTATGCTCAGTGAAATAAGCCAGTCACAAAAGGACAGATACTGTATGATTGCACTCATAGGAGGCCCCTAGAGGAGTCAGAGTCATAGAGACAGGAAGTAGGTGGTGGTACCAGGGGCTGGGGGAGGGGAGGAGAGTGAGTGTTTAATGGGGACAGAGTGTCAGTTTGGGAAGATGAGGAAGTTCTGGAGATGGATGGTGGAGATGGTTGCACAATAATGTGAGTGCAGTTATTGCCATTGAGCTGAACACATAAAAACGGTTAGAATGGTAACTCTTACATTATGTATATTTTACCAGCAGGGAATGCAGGAAAGGGTAGTGCAGGCAGAGGGGCCCTCCCTGGAAGAAAGACAGGGTAGTGGAGGGAAAGGGAAGCCAGGTGTACACAGGTGAGGGGTCAGGGTCCAGGAGGCCAGGGGTGCCCCAGCAGGGGGAGAATGGGGCAGTGGACACGGAGGCCAGGGTGCAGAGGCTGAGGAACACAGACAGAGTGCAGACCACCATCTGCAGTGACTGGACCCTAAGAGGGCGGAGCAGGACAGGGAAGCGGGAGCCGACAGTGGAGCCGGGACAAGCCTGAGAGAGCTTCAGTTCTGAGCAGGGGCAGCCTGGAAAGGAGAAAATAAGATGAGAGACAGAGAGAAAAGGGGAAATCGAAAGGCAAAGAGGAAGTGAGACAGAGGAAGACAGAGAGAGGGAGACAGAGCAACCCTTCCTGGACATGGGACCCTGAACCTTCCAGCACCACCCTGTGATGGCTTCTGTGTGGGTCTCTGGGGGCTTCTGCCCCCGCTCAGCCATCTTGTCCCCACCTCTGCCCCTTCCTTTTCTGCTTAAACCCCTCCAGTGGTGCCCATCAACCACAATTTACCATCCCTTCCCCAAGGTCCTATGGGTCCGAGCCCTACCAGCCTCACCTCCTATGACTGGCCCCCTCCAACCTCCTGTTTTGCTCAGTCCTGCCTCCCAGCCTCTGCCCTAGCAGTTCCTGCCCCCCAAACTCCCTCTCCCTAGGTCTTCATTTACATGCCTGGCTCCTTCTGGGCATTCAGGTCTCAGCTCCCATGGCCTTGCCTGACCCTCCTGGCTCAATCAGTCACCACCTACCTTTCCCCAGTCTCTGTCACATCACATGTTTACTTCCTGTCACAGCAATTAACACCATCTGAAATTACCTCATGGGTCTGTTTCCTGGTTCATGGTTTGCCTCCCCCACTGGCCCATGAGCTCCCCTAGAGCAAGGGGTATGTCTGTCCTGTCCACTATTATCGCACACCTACAAAAGTGCCCAGCATACAGTAGGCATTTAATTAATGTGTGTTGCATTAAATAATCAGCTGGGTATGGAATGTGTTGTGCACGCTTATCTGTGCACATTTGTGTCTCATTGTGTCCTGTGTGTGTCTTGCATTTGTATGTTTCTGTGTATTGTCCTGTGTGCATCTCTGAGGACGAGTGTGGAGTTCTGGGTCAGTGAGGGTTTGAGGAACCTCTGGGTCTGTGTGTTTGTGGCTCTGGAGGTGGGGGTGACATGGCAATTAGTGTGTCAGTTTCTCCACATATGTTCTCCTAGGTGCCCTGCATCTGCCCTTGTGCGTGTCTGTGTGTCTCTGTGTGTGTGCATGTATTTGAGTCATCATATGGACACATGTATGTCCAGGGGTGTTTGCTGTGTGTGTGTGTCTTCATGTTTATTCTGTGTATCCCCACAATAGTACATGCTCATGCACATCTGTCTGTGTTTGTGTCTCCTTGTGTGCTCCTCTCCGATGTGTCCCTGTGAATTCAAGTTTCTAGAGGTCTATGAGACTGTTGTGTCTGCGTATGATTCCAGTGTGTTGTGTGTGCCTCTGTGGGCTCCCTCATCCGTGTGTGTGACTGCCTGTAGTGTCACAAGAGCACGTATGCCGTTTATGCAGTGGTGTGCTGGTAAGTGTCTAACAACCAGCTCTCCGCTGGAGGGTGCTGATTTATAGCATTTGCCAATCTCCATGGTATAAATACCCTCACTGCGGTCATTTCAAAGTGCCAGTATGCTGTCACCAAATATTGAACTGGGAAGATATAGTATGTATCTAATTAGACAGATAGATGGTAGCGAGCTAGATGATTGATGATAAGTAGATAGAGAATAGATAGATAGATAGATAGATAGATAGATAGATAGATAGATAGATAGATAGACCAAGTCCTCGAATAACATCATTTTGTTCATTGTTTCTTTATAACAATGCTGTAGAACTTAACTCTGTTTGTACCAATTAGACTGTGGTAAAATCTGTTTGTTTGTTTGTTTGTTTGTTTGTTTGTTTGTTTGTTTGTTTTAACAGGGCAGAGTCACTGGCCCTCATATGTGGGATCCGAACCCAGGCCACTGGCGTCCCAAGCCAGCTTTTAACAACCACGCCACTTGGCCGTATTATAAAATCAGTTTTGTAATATGTCGTTTTGCTTAAAATTACAGAACCTATGGGCAATGTTAACTGAGGGCTTACTGTATATATTCCATATTGATAGAGAATAGTACATAACGCCTTTATATACTATTTCCACCAAACAGATTCAGTAGGCATAAATAGCTTCAAGAGCATTAATAAGAGAAAAATGTAGCAAAATAATTAGGAACTGATGAATTTTCTTTTTACTTTATTGGGGTAAAACATACATGACATAAAATTTACCACTTTAACCATTTTTATGTGTATGGTTCAATGGTATTAAGCATCTGGTAATAGGTTTAAGTCGTTATTATTTTTGTTCTTAACATAATTTAACTGTCAATTTATATAATTAAATTTTTATGATGGCTGCATTTAACAACCAGCTCGCAAAATCACTGAACATTTACCAAGCTCTGTGTGCTAGCACGAGCTGGCTGTGCCTTCCTGTGTCTCCTCATGAGCTCCCTGTGGCCTCAGAGTCCAGGTGTGTGCTGCCGTGTACCTGTGAGTGGTTCCACGCATCTCTGGGCATAATGCACCCACTTGTCTCTGAGTATAAAGAAACCTAGGTGTGCCTTGTAGCACCAGCTACTGTGCAAGTAGACCGCTCTGTCTGCACACCTCCTTGTTGCCCTCGATCCCCTCATCCCTGCGTGCTAGGAGCCCATATGCATGAACACATGTGCCTGAGTACCGGCTCCAGTGATGTGCTGGAGCCAAGTCTAAGCATTTCTTCCTAACTCTGAGCTCAATGACATCAGCTTGGCAGATGAAATCAGCCTTAATGGGAGTATTTACATCTTGGGAATTGGCAGGTGCTACACGTCAGGGTTTCATTTTTTTTTTCAGGTCAGGGAGGTGGTTATTAATCATTTCCCAGCACCCCATGGGGACCCAGATGCTGCCGTCTACCCCATGTAACCATATGTGTCCCCATGTACTACTTCATGTTCATCTGTGTGCCTGAGTACCTGTGTAGCTGTGGATACACGTGACTTGTGTGTCCCCATGTGTCTCTGCCTGAGTACCCATGTGAGGCCCCGTTCCTCTTTGACAGTTTGTTCCACAGGAAGCTGCTGGGGTGGGGGCGAGGGTGCTGAGGCTCTCCCCTGCTCCTCACCCACCTCCTAAAGACACCTGCATGCACAGGGCGGAGCGGTGGAGGAGGGTACCCTGTTTCTAGAACCCAGGCCTGTGCTGCACTCGGACCCCTGTCTCAGCCCACAGCTGGGGAGGGAGGCACCAGGCAGGCGGGCGGGCAGTTGAGGAAGAGAAAGTTGGGGCTGAGTTGGGTCACCCTGCGGTTACCCTGGGCTCTGGCCCACTGATGCTCCCCGGCTCGAAGCCCTGGCCATGGGTTATGGGAGCTGCAGGAGTTGGTAGCCAGGCTGGGTACCTGCAGAAGCGAGAATAAGTCTCCATCTGGTGAGTGATCATGGGAGGGGAGGGGAGGGACATATAGACCAACAGGGATAGGGCAACACTGACATCTGAGGGGGGCCTGAGGGGCAGTGGACAGACAGACCTTCCAGTTTCTCTGCACCTTCTGCTCAGCCTGCTTTCAAGTAGAGTGGGGGTGGGCGGTGTAACCCGTGTGTTTATCTTCAAAAGTCTGTGGTCCTAAGAGGTCTCTCTAGCAGGCTGGGCCCCATGACAGACCACGGTAAGATAGGAGGATGGAGCCGCTTGTAGCCAAAGTCTGGGGGACAGGGACAGAGGATGAATGAGGGGAGAGGGGACTTAGGCTCCCTATGGCATAGTCACAAGATGGTATAGTCACAAGGCTTGCTTTACTTCTTAAACTGGAGATTTGCGGGGAGCCCCAGTGGATCTCTCTGAAGCAGAATCTGAAAGGTGGGGCTGGGATGTCTGACTTTCAAAACAAACACTTCTGCTTAAGGCTGATGTCTGAGAACCAGCCCTAAGAATAGCCTTCCCCCAATCTGCCAAGGAGGAGGCCCCTCCACTGGGCAGCTCTCCAGGTGGGGCCCTCCCCGTGGGGAAGGGCCCCTGGCTCCCACCATGCCCACCTCAGGGTGTCTCAAATGCCCGCTGCCTGGGGTGGGGCGCGGTGGGGAAGGAAGGCTGTGGTTTTCTGCATGGCACACCCAAGCCTCTGCTTCCTTCCAGCCCCCAGGGCCACATGGGTTTCAGGCACGCTGGGGTCTGAGAAGGTATCCCAGAAGCGGCCAGGAATGGGTGGGTTTGGAGTAGACAGCTGGGGCCAGGGAGGATGGAGCTGGTGAGTGAGGCTGGGGGCACATCAGGGAAGGTCTCAAAATCCACACTCACGGGGCTGATTCTGAGGACCTGGTTACATGCAGCTCTGAGAAAGAGCGTGACAGCCAAGCAAATCGAGGGAGGCTGCCCCACTATCAGCTCTCTCACCAAGGCCGTCCCCTCTGGGAGGACTTCCTGGAAGAGGCAGTTTTTCACTGGACCTTGAAGCACCAGTGGAATGTCAACTGTAAACAGGTCAGTGTGCCTGCTCCAGGCCATTCTCCGCAGCCCCCAGGCTCCCAGCCCATGACACAGTGCTGAACACTGGCCAGCCCTCAATACCATTGTTACAGATGATAGGATGGCTGTGTCAGCCATTTGCAGGTTCAAATCCCGGCTCCCTTGCCCCTATGCAGCCATGGATAAGTGACTTCACCACTCTGGCTTTCCCTTTGCTCCTTCTTTAAAGGACTGTCACACACCTTGCATTTAAGATCATAGCACAGGGCCCAGCACACGGCAGAAACTTAGAAAACATTGTCAACCTTGCCTGTTCCCTCACACTCTGTCCTTGTCCCAAAGCCTTGCTTGCTTGAGCAGTCCCCACTCGTGGTACCTGTGTGCCTCTTTAGAAGCCTTCTGGGCCACTCCTAAAATGTGAACCTAATGGTGGATCTCAATCTTTATCAAATATGCAGGGCAGGTTCTTTATTTATTTATTTATTTTAGAGGGCAGTGTCATTGGCCCTCATGTGTGGGATCCGAACCGTGGCCACTAGCATCCCAAGCCAGCTCTCAACCACCGTGCCACTCGACCAGCTGCAGGGCAGGTTCTTGAAAGAAGATTAAACAGAGATTGCAGCCACCTGCTTGGACCTCTTTCTGATCTAGTTTCACAGTCACTTAAGGACTACAATCATATCAACAATTTGCTTGTGAGAAAAAAACATCGCGTTTTGTCTACCTCACCTCGCTAGGTTACCCTTCCTTCTGGACTCCTAACCCACAAACCCTGGCCACCAATGCCTTCCAACAGAGCGTGAGGAGTTTTTTTTTCCTTCCAATTTCATATGTCTTTTTTTTTTTTTTTTTTTTTTTTTAGCTGAGCCATCCTGCCACCTGTTGGCAGCTCAACGGCAACTCAGCTCGGGCTGGCCTCGAACAGCTGTTGCTCAGAGCTCAGCTCGCACTCTTGAGCGAGCTCTTAACCAACTGAGCCACTCGGTCGGCCCTTCATATGTCTTTTTAAGCTGTTCTTGGTGGGAGGGTAAATCTACAATAAGCTAGCCTACCATTGTTAGAAATGGACACCCCTGTTGTTTTTTAAAAGTAAAATTTCTCACAGCCTCCACTGTTTTTTTGTTTTTGGTTTTTTTTTCTTTGAGGGCAGTATCACTGGCCCTCATATGTGGGACCCGAACCAGGGCTGCTGGCTTCCCAAGCTAGCTCTTAACCACTGCCCCACTTGGCCGGCCCACATCCTCCGGTTGTTAACAATGCTCTAACCTCATGTTTCCCTGAGTCTGGGCTCCTGGGTCTTTCTGCCTTTGTGGTCCCTCCTGGCTTTTCACTGCCCTCTACCATGCGGTCTGGGGGATCCAAGAGACATTTGTAGCCTATCCAGAGAAAGGTGTGCAATGGGGGATGAGAAATTCAAACTTGGAGCACAGCAGAGAATGTGATTTTTCAAATCTCTGTGAGCTGTTCTCTGGATTCCTATGTATGTGTCTGGAAGCTTGTGTATAATTGCGCGCACGCGCGCGCATGTGTGTATGTGTGTGTGTGTGTATGTAATCGAGTGTGTATGTGTCTGAGTATTTGTGTGTGTGTGTCTGCCATTGTCCACAAGTGCTGGAGAGCGTGTTGGGTGTTGGTGTATAGAGTGCGTATTTTTATGTCTTTCTGTGAATGAAATATTTGGGGCCACATATGCATAATATGATAGCTGAAGTCCTGAGGGAGGTGCAGATGGGATCATCAGGGCCAGTAGGAAGAACAGGAAATGACCAAGGACAGGGCCCAGGGAATTTAAGAGCCACGTAGAAAAAAAAAGGATGATGAACCAAGTCAGGAAGGGAAAGTAAGAAGTAGTAGACAGAGGCACGAGGAGCGTGCAGCATCATGGGAGGAATGGATTTCAAGAAGAAAGTGGTCAGAGGTGAGACTGAAAAATGCCTATTAGATTTAGCCCCAGAAAGAACAAGAAGACTGGAGGAGATGGAAATTAGACTTCAGCGGGCTGTGGAGTCGAGTAGGTGTAAGTAGCTATAGACAGAGTGTGGATAATTCTGTGAAAAGGGAGGGAGGAGACTGAGAGGTGGCTAAAAAGAAAAATGACAGCCAGGAATTTTTCACAGTGAAAATGCAAGTCAGGAAGCTTCCACCACCAGGGGGCAGCACTTGCAAGGACAAGTGCTGACCGGCACACACTTAGACACACACACATACCCCACAGGGATACAAACAAAGACACAGTCAGACACGCAGAAACTCAGGCAGACACCAAAACCCCCTTACAAATATCAGAGGCATATCTCCCCAAGTCCTAGATGAGTCATGTATATCCAACCCCACAGATACTGGTGGGCACTCAAACACGCATATATATATATATATATATATATATATATATGTATATATATATATTTATATATGCACACACACACACACACACACAGAGTGAGAGGATAGAAGAGATTTGAAAAAACACCTAGATAATATTATTTAGCCCTAAAAAAGAAAGAAATCTTTTCATTTGCAACAACATTGATGGACCTAGAGAGTATTATGCTAAGTGAAATAAGTCAGACAGAGAAAGACAAATACTGTATATGATCTCAATTATATGTGGAATCTGAATTTTTAAAAATACTCATAGAAAAAGAGACCAGACTTGTTTGCTGGGGTTGGGGGTGGGGTGGGAAAAATGGGTGAAAGTGGTCAAAAGGTACAAACTTTTAGTTATAAGATGAATAAGTCCTCGAGACCTAATATACAGCACCATGGCTATAGTTAACACTGCTGTATGGTATATCTGAAAGTTTCTAAGAGAGTAAATCTTAAGAGTTCTCATCGCAACATAACAAAACATAGTTTTTGCTTTTTTTCTATATGAGATGATGGATGTTAACTAAATTTATTGTACTCATTTCACAATACACTCATATGTAAATCAAGTCATTATGCTGGTACACCTTAAACTTTTACAGTGCTGTACACCAATTATATCAATAAAAGTGGTGGGAAAAATCCACTTAGATGCTCATATACACATAGACTAGTTAACACTCAAGCCTTGCAAACCCTCACAGATATGGAAGCACACAATCTATGTACAGACACACAAATGCACTGTTGAACACCGAGACGATGGCACGCACACACACACAAACACTCAGACATTCACGCACAGCCAGGCTCACCTCAGGACCCAGTCTATATTGGTTTCCCGAGTCCCACCCCCAACCAACTTCACCACTCTTCACACTGCAATCGGCAGTTCCTTCTGAAATGTCTAGCCAGGGTGAGAGGCCCCCAGTGCTAGGGGTTGGGATTGCGCTAAGGGTTTGGCCTCCCCCCAGGCTGGAGTACCTGGGCCCCCCAGCTGGAAACCCCATCTCCCCTGTCCCAGGCCCAACCTCCCATCAGCTGATGCATCTGGCAGCCCCTTATGGGCAGTCCCCGCCCCTCTCACTGGCAGCCCCATCCTGGCAAGGATTCCCAGCTGAGTTCCTGCTCCATCCTCTCCTGATCACTCACACTCTCCACAAGCAGCCCCCATGGCTAACTCAGCACTCAACCACTCCTGGCCAGCCCTCTCCAAGCTGTGGCTGAAGCGGTGGGCCTTCAAGAGAGGTAAGGGGGCAGGCAGGGAACAGCAGGCACCGGCCCCCTGGGCAGGGCTCCCTGGACAACCTGCCCGCTGTTCCACCTCAAGCCTTTCCTTGGCCCGCTTGGGGCATAGGCTCTTCCTGAGCCAGCTCCAAATTCCATGACCCTGGGGCCCCATGGAACATCATAGACTTGTGGGGTCCCTCTGGTCTAGAAGGAAATGTTTCCCCAGGCTCTGCCAGGAAGTTGTTTCAGGAGGTAAATTTGCATGAGGAGAGAATCTCCCCGCACCCCACCCAATGCCCTCAGGCAGCCTGGTGGCTTCCTGGAGTCCTTCATGTTATTTGCTCCCAGATGGCTGCCGGAAGGAGGCTCAGCAAAAGGGAGGAGACTTGAGATCCCAGGGGTTCTGGTAGACACCTCCCTCGAACAGTTTACCTCTGTGGGAGCTAGAGAGGCCCTTGTATTATATCCCCTAGGCCTGGGTGAATTGCTTTTGCAAAAAGACCCTTCTTAAATCACAGGAGGTATTTAGCCCTTGAAGATCACCAGATAGTGTCTGGGCCATGGAGACAGTGAGGTAGGAGCCCCCGTGCTCAATGCCTTTCCACGAAGGCCCCCCTAGCAAGGCCAGACCCTCTGCTCAGCCTCAACAAGACCTGGCAACCATGACCTGCATGAGCTTGTTCAGGGTGGCAGTGAGTGTCTGTGAAGGAGGAGGCTTATTAATTAGCTCATTTCTCCTTAAGGGCCTATTGTATGCCAGACACTATACTGGAGGCAACAGGAATATCAGGGGACCTGGAGGCTGGGGAGAGAGAGAGGGTGGCCTGGGGACCCAGATGCAATAGAAGAGTAATTATGATGGAAGCAGTTGCTGCCAGTTATTGAGCCCTCATGAAGTTGGGCTCAGAAAGATTGAGTGACTTGCTGAAGGTCACACAGCATACACAAGCTAGAGGAGCCAAGATTTAAAACCAGTTCTGTTCCAAGGCCACCTCTGTGGTGTGTTATGCCCAGCGAACAAAGATGCCCGTGTGGGCAGTTGGAGGGCCTAGAGAGGGTTTTTTAATCTACCAGTGGATGGCAATGCTAGAGAATATACTGCATAAGCCTCTGATCAGCAAGGTGCCCACCTATGACCTAGGTCCTTATAAAGGTCTACCCACTCCTGGCTACCCAGACCACCCAGTCTCCCTACTTGGGTAGGCTAAGGCTGTGATTTACAGGGCTGGCAGCTATGGGGATGAGCTGTGGGAGCCAGTAGTGACTCTTACACCCTTTTATGGCTGGTATTGCAGTGGCTGCTGGTGGAAGATGCTGCCCGGGACCTGAATGCAGGCCGATGGGCTGCTCCTCTGAGAGAATTATGGGAGTGGGGAGTAGAGTATCCTTCCAGTCTTTAACCCTGGAGGTCATAGGAAGAGCCTTTTTGGGCCCCTCTTAAGCTCTCCAACTGGCTATTTGGGTGCCTGATGGGACTGCCTGGGAAAATGGGAGAGTTGGATTTAAGGAGGCAGACAAAGCTGGAAGAGGAGGGTTGGGACATCCAGGGAGGTTACTGGGGGTGGGGCTGCACCACTCCTTCCCCTCAGTTGCTCCAATTACCCGTTCTGACCACACTCATTCATTCCCCCCAAGTGTACTAAGTGCCTATATAATGAGTGTTTTCTGGGCCTCGACTTAGTTTCCTTCTTGCCTGCTTCTCTGCCATGATTCTGTCTCCCTTCCATCTACACCACTCTCCACCTCATCCCCTCAGAATGCCATCTGTTGAATGTAATTCATCAGTGCCTCTGGGCCCTGCCACATCACCCACCCACCCAACTGTCTATCCACCCTTCTGTCCATCATCTGTTATCCATCTATCCATTCATTCAGTCAGCCAGCCAGCTAGCCAGGTATCCATCCATCCATTCATCCATCTAACAATCCATTCATCCATCCAAACATCTACCCATTCATCCATCTAATCATTTAGTCACTTGTCTATCTATCCATTCATCAGCTCATCATAGAATAGCCTGGTGATTATGAGCCCTTTGCTTTGGAGTTGGAATACCTGGGTTCACATCCCTGTTCTGCCTCTTACAGTTTGGTGTGACCGTGTGAAAGTCAGTACTTCTCTCTGAGCCTCAGTCTCCCCTTCTTAAAGTGGGGATTGTTGTGAGGCTAGAAGAATGCAAAGTACATGATTAGCCCAGGCATAGGAGTTAGCATTAGCCCAGGCATAGAAGTTGACTGATTCACATAAGATTTTACTACTTGGGGCTTGGAGATGTAAAGTAGGTCGGATACAGTACCTACCCTCAGTGCCTCATGGTCTAAAGCAGGGATCAGAAAAACTGTGAAGGGCCAGAAAGTAAATATTTTCTGCTTTGGGGTTCATATGGATTCTGGTGCAACTACTGAACTTTGCTCTTGTAGCATGAAAGCAGTTATAAAATGGCTGTGGCTGTGTGCTAATAAAACTTTATTTACAAAATCAGGTGTCAAGCCAGATTTGGCCCTTGGGACTCCTGCTATAGAAAGGAACGAACAAACCAACTACAGTACAATAAGGAGTAGAAAAAAGGCCCAGAGCAATTCAAAATCCCCTAGCAAAGACTATCTGCAGAGTCAGAGAGAGTCCTTGATTGTTAGGGAGGAAAGGTGAGAAAGAGTGGTGAGAACAGCACAGAAGCAAGCAGGTGAATGAGGAGTTGGGGGCTCATGTGTCAGGGGCATGGAAAGGGCTCTGAATGTCATACTAAGGGGACTGGAGTCTGGGAGGGGGGCGGCAAGCAGAGGAAGGGAGGACCATTGGGAGTGACCATTGGAGATGTTATGTCAGAAAGACATACCAGCCACGAGGACAGAAGATGGCACCTGGGGAGCACTGACAATTGTGGTTGTTTGTGTGGGCAAACCCTGAACAAGAGTTGTCGTTGTGTAGAGAGGGCAATAATAGAGGCTGAAATTAAGATAGTGGCAGAGGAAAGAAGAGGAGTGAGGACAGAGTAGACAAACGTCATAGAGGTGAAACTGACAGGACGTAGTGTCCAGAGGGCTAACGAGGAGGCGATGCTGGTCTCCAGGTTTCTGGCTGGGTCACTGAGAAGACAGGGCAGAGACACTGATATGGGACGAGGAAGGAGGAGGGAAAACAACGAGTTTGGTCTTGATTACTTGAAGTTGGAGTACATGTGGGAATATCAGGCAGTGATGACCACTAGAGACAAAGTCTGGAGCTCAGAGGAGAGAGTCTGTCACCAAAAATCAGAGCTCAGTGTGTGACATCAGAGTTAGGGCTCAGTCTGTGACTGGGGTGAGTGTTCAGTGTGTGACCAGAGTTGGGATTCAGCTTTAAGCACAATGATGGGAACCCAGTCTATGACACCAGATAAGTGCTCAGTTTATGATACCAGGATCAGGGCTCGGTATATGACATCAGGGTCAAGGTTCAGACACCAGGATGGGGCCTAGCCCCATCAAGGCTTGATGTACGGCACTGCAATCAGGGCTTAGTCTGTGACACAAAATTGGGGTTCAACATGTGACACCAGAATTAGAGTGGAGACTGGCATCAGAATCCAACTCAGCCTGTTCCTGGGTCAGAAGCTTCTATAGAAAGACTAAACTTAGCCCTGGCCTTTCACCTTTAGCCTTTGGATGCCAGACCTACAGAGCACAGATGCCAGGCATGAGCTTTTGCCTTTGGTCTCTATAGGCTGTGGGTGGCATCAGGCCTCCATGAGGCTCCTGCCCAGTAAAGCAGGCAGGCCCTGCAGCCCCTCCTAAGGCGCCTGAAGGACTGCCCCTTGGGCAGCTCCCCCTCCCCTCCCAAGCTCCCATCAGCCTTCAGGACCCACCCGCACATCTGGCTTTTCTCCTCCTTCCAGCCTGTTTTGTTTTTTTTTTTCCTGAGTCACAGATGCTCCTTGGTTTCAGGGCAGGGAAGGCAGGAGATGTGGGCTTCATGAAGGCAGCAGAATAGTCCCTCTGTCAGCCTGGAAGGGTAGCTGGGAGAGCAGTGATTGTTGAACTGTGGCATCATCGCACACTGTGGCAGGCCAAAGGCATCAAGGGCTCATCTACCATGAAGCGAATGCAGCTGAAGCCCCCTGTGCACCTGCCCCTCGTAACTGTGAGGGGTCCCAGCAACTTTGCTTTTTTTGTTTGTTCGTTTTAAGATATTATTGGGGAATTGGAGGAGGGGAACAGCGTTGGGGAACCGGGAAAAGTGAACACACAAGTTGTGGTCCTTTTTTGTTCTTCAGTCTAGTTGTGGAGGACGTCGCTTCACTGGCCCATGTTGGTATTATCATTGCGCTCTTCCTGGGTGAGGCAGTCGCTCGTTGGCCTCTGGACAGCTGCTCACAGCAGCTCTTGGCAGCTCACGCTGGCTGCCGACCACTCACTATAGCCTATGGCAGCCCACTGCAGCAGAGGCTGCAGCCCACACTGTCACTGGCCATCTTAGCTATAGAGGCAACCAGGTGGAGCTGTTGTTCACCACCTTAGCTATAGAGGGTAGTGTCACTGGCCCTCATATGTGGGATCCGAACCAGGGCCCCACTGCTCAGAGCTGGCATCCCAAGCCAGCTCCTAACCAACGAGCCACTCGGCCAGCCCCCCAGCAACTTTTCTGATAACAACTTCATTGAGAGATAATTCATACATCATGCAAGTCACCTATTTAACAGGTACAATTCCATGGCTTTTAGTATATTCACAGCATTGTGCAACTATCACCACAATCAATTTTAGAACATTTTCCTCCCAAAAGAAGCTCATATCTGGGCCGGCTGAGTGGCGCGGTGATTAAGCGCTGGCCTGGGAAGCCAGCGGCCCCGGTTCGGTCCCACATATGAGGGCCAGTGACACTGCCCTCAAAAAAATAAAAAATAAAAAAAAGTAAAAAAAAAACAAGAAGCTCATATCTTTTGATTATGGGGTTATCACCCCATAATACCCCATTTCCATCCCCACTTCCTCCCACTCTTAGGCAACCACTAATCTAATTTCTTGGACCCTATCAATTCACCTTTTCTAGACAATTCATATAAGTGGAATCACATAGCATGTGGTCTTTTGAGACTGACTGGCTTCTTTGACTTAATATACTGCCTTCAAGGTCCATCTACATTGTAGCGAGTGTCAGCGCTTCACTCCTTTTCTGTATGGATGGACCATGTTTTGTATATCCGTTCATTGTTGATGGACACTTGGGTTGCTTCCACCTTTTGGCTACTGTGAATAATGCTGCTACAAACAGCCATGTACAAGTTTCTGGGTGAACATGTTTTTATGTCTCTTGGATATATACCTAGGAGTGGAATGGCTGGGTCATATGCTAACTCTATGCTTAATGTTTTCCAATCTTCTTGTTTTTTTGTGGGGGTTTTTTGTTTGTTTGTTTTGCACACATGTATATGTGTGTGTAACCTTTTCATTCATCTATTTATCAAATGTGTTTATTTCTGCCTTGGCTATTTTCTGATGTTCTTGCTACCTCCCAAAGGCCCCAGCAATTTTTTTTTTTATTGTTTTTTGAGGGCAGTGACACTGGCCCTCATATGTGGGACCGAACCGGGGCCGCTGGCTTCCCAAGCCAGTGCTTAACCACCGCGCCACTCTGCCGGCCCTAGGCCCCAGCAATTTTATATTCATAATATTGTATTCTTTTTCTTAAAGAAGTCCCCACCCCTTGTACAAGCTTCAGGACCCCCAAACATTGGACAGTGTATGTGGGAATGCAGCTGGGAAAAGAGGAAATGTGAATGGGTACCGACAGCCCTGCCCCATCCCCCTCTCTCTGCTCACCCCGTGTCGGGGTAGAGAAGGACATCATCACCCCTTCCCCTCTGCCAGCAATAATGATTAATTGTGGCACTGTGGCCACAAAATGTATCACCCAATCCATACCCTTTGAGGAGTGAAAGGGGGTACTGTTTATAATTACCCTGGCTCATGTATTGGGTTGTCGGAAAAATCATGACACATTTTTGCAACGAAAAATATAGAAAAAATACGTCATGACTTTTCTGACAACCCAACAGTGTTAACTAGGACTGTCGCCAGGAAACCAGGACATATGGTCACCCAGCCATAGGGGACGCAAGCGATGGAATGAATGAGGGGAACCTAACTTGATACTTTCTGAAGGCATCCACCATTCCACCCCCCTCCCCAATTTCTGCTCCACCTCAGGCTGTTACTGTGGAAGTGCTGGGCAGTTCCTCCATGTCCCCACCCCCCACCACTACCACCACCGGTCTACTCTCCTCTGTCTTTACCCCCTCCTCAAGCCTCACCTCCAGGTACATTCCCCTCACCTCTGTGGTTTGTGCAGGGCCTCGGATGTCTCTGGAACGGGATGGAGGAGTGAAGTGCATCCAGGTGTCAAGACAATGAAATGCCTGCAAAAGAAGTGCCATAGGTGGGGGGTAGGGTAGGTTTCTGGAGGGAGTAGCATGGTCTTCAGGCAGGCCACTCAGATCAGGAACAGCGTTCTCAGGCAGTGAGTCCTGTAGGAGCAGGGACAAGGCACAGAAGGAGGAACCTGGTGGCCATGCGTGGTGAAGCCAGCAGATTCAACCTTCCTCCTGCAGGCAGTGGGGAGCCTCCAGAGGGACCCCAACAGGCAGGATGACATACTCTAGCTGAAGTGTAGGGGGTAGGGGGAAGAGAAGGAGGGACCTGCCCCTCCCATAGCAAGGGGCTCAGCCCAGAACCCCTAGATCAAGCCAGGGTAACCTCCTGACCTGGAGGGCAAGGAAGATGGCCAAACTGGCCAAGCACCCCGATATTATACCTGACACACATTGGGCCCCGTTATCCTCACCAAAGCCCTGAAAGGTGGGTATTATCACACCTACCTTCCAGGTGAGGAAACAGGATCCTTCCCCAAAGGTGTGCAACCATTAGCAGCAGGTTCAGGAAGGGACACAGTCTGGTTGGTCCCCAAAGCCCATGTTTTCCCCTCTATACCATGCCACCCAGAAGTCCCCAGAACTCAAATGTTAGTATAGGGACAAGAGGCAGCCTGAAGTTCTACCAATAGAGACCTTCCAAACGTGGGCATTGAGCACTTGTTTTGGTCTTAGGGACCCATTTTATCCCTATGAGGGCTTTTGGCTGGAGCAGGCATGACAAATCTATTTCATCTTATGAGCCCATTTGGATCAACTGGACATAGCTACCAGAAATGGTGTGCTGGGAAGAATTCCAAGGGGACAAATGGCTCAGCAGGAAAGAGCCTCGTGATTACGTAGAAATGTCTGCCATAGGCTCAGGACAAGGAAGGGGTGGCATGGATGTTGGCTTAAAGATCATTGAGGCCATCCTCCCTAGCCACCCCATGTTATGGAGGAGGAAACTGAGGCCCAGGGAGAGCCAAAGAAGATGAAAAACTCAGGGTTCCTTGGGCTGCCCAGCTCATCCCTGACATCTCATCCTTCCTTTCTCCACAGGCTCTGAGCCCAAGCCATGTGACCCTGGCACTGGCGCTGCAGCCTCCGCCACCAGCAGCAGCAGTGGACCCTGGAGGCCTGAGCATCCGGACTTCTTCTCTGCCATGGGGGATGAGCAGGCAGGTGTCTGCTGAGGCGGGCAGGAGCAGATGGCAAGAATAGCAGCAAATACACTTTGTTTAGCACCTGCATTTCATCAGGCACCTTGTGTGCATTATCTCGGGGAACCTCATTAAAACTTGGCAAAGCAGATTTTATCCCATGTTACAGATGAGAAAACTGCAATCCTTTCTGGAACAGAAAGAGGGAGGGAGGGATAAGTAGAAGGTGGATGGAAAGAAGGAAAGAAGGAAGGAAGGAAGGAAGGAAGGAAGGAAGGAAGGAAGGAAGGAAGGAAGGAAGGAGTGGATGGATGGATGGATGGATGGATGGATGGATGGATGGATGGACAGATGGATGGAAGGATAAAAAGATGGATAGAGGGAAGGAAGGAAAAAAGGGAAGAAGGAAGAAAGGAAGGAAGAAAGGATGGTTAGATAGGTGAGTGGGTGGGTAGATGGATAGATGAAAAAAGAAAAAGCTCCCATGGGGATCTCTGGGCCAGAGCAGCTCCGCAGAGTGGTCCAAAGTTGGGCTGAGATGGCCAAGCCATTACTCTCACACGTCAATCAGCTGTGGCCTGTGGCTGCCCAGGAAGGGGTGTGACTTCCCAGGACGGGGCTAACAGTTAGCAGCTATCTGCTGATTATCCTCCCTCCCCCACATCTGATACAGCATGTCCTCATTGAAGGGGGTTCTGGATGGCATTTTACACTGCCCACCATTCTAAGGAAGGGGGGTGTATTATGGTTAAACCATATAGGGCATTCTGCATATCCACCCCTGTCGTTTTATAGAAGAGGACACTGGAATCCAAGCAGGGAACGGATTGGCATGAGTGTCAAGAAGAACCCAGGTTAAACAAAGATAGGACTAGGAGGCAAGTTCAGTTATGGGTCCTTCTAGGGCCCTGGACCTTTTTGAATAGGAACCATGGGCTGTAGGCAGTTGGGCAGATGAGATGGTGATAGAGGAACTATGTGCCTGGGGAGTAGGGAACCCTTGGAGTGTGGCAAGGCTCTACCCCTCCCCAATAAGCCCCTCCACCTGTGTCCCTGTGATCGCCACCCACTTGGTCACCAGTGCTGGAGGCAATGGAAAGCATTATCCTTGTCCCCTCCCCTCCCCATCTGTCCCGGAGCCCTGTGAACGCTGCACCTGCACAGCCCTCAGTTCTGTCCACATCTCTCCCTCCTCCTCCACTGCCCTCCTGGAGGCTGCCATAACTGCTCTCCCACGGGATTTACACAGGTGTGGTGGCTGCCCCACCAGCCTCCATCTTGCCCCTGGCCAAGACCACCTCCACTCTGCAAATTGCATAATCTTCCTGGAGGCAAGTCACAGCCCCCCAGCCTCCCTACCACCATTGTGTGGAGCTCAGAAATTAAATCCTTACTTGGCCTACTAGGCCTGCTGGTCTGGCCCCACTGCCCCGCCCTCCACTTGCCCAGTTGTTAGAAGGCATTGTGAGTTCTCAATCCTGAGAGCTTCTGAACTTCCTGTTCTTTTGTTGCCCGAAATGCCCTCACCCACAGCCTCTGCCTAGCCAACTCCTACTCTTTCCTCAGGGCTTCACTTGCTGTCATTTCCTCTAGGAAGGCCTCCACCAACTCGATTTCTTTTATTTTCTCTTCCTCCCTCCCTTCTTTCCTTCCTTTCTCTCTTCCTTTTACATTTAGTAGGTCTTTTTATTGAATATCTATGATCTGATAAGAAAACGTATGAACCTTGACCAGTATAGCCAGTTCAAGAAATCATTTACACAGTACATGGAGACTATTTTATGTGGCTGGAAATAGGGGTGTTTGGTTTTGTTTTGGCTATGGAAACTGTCTAACGGTTGTCTAACTTTTCCTAATGAAGTTGTACTTAGTAGATTTTTACACCAATGATTACCTTGGTACTTTTAAAAAGAGGGGTTTTCTAAGTAAAATTCCAACCTAGAATTCCTATTTCTCTGGACAGGGTCAACTGGCGCCCCTCAGTTCTTCCCCAGCCCACTTCCTGGAACATTCTATCATACTTGATTTTAATTGCTGGGTTTAATCACCATTCTTCTCCAGGAGGACAGGGGATTGTCTCTGTGACTCTGTGAGATGGTCATCAACTTACCCAGAAGAAAAGCCCTGACTCCTGAAATATAAAAACAGCAACCATCCTAATATTTACTTCCATTGATCAAGGGCTTGCAATATACAAACCTCATCTCATTTTACCTGCAGAGCCATCTGACAAGAAGGTACCATTACTCCTATTTTAGAGATGAGAAAGCTGAGGCCCAGAGAGGTTTAGGAACTTGCCCCAGGTCATGCTGAGCTAATAAAGCCATACCAGTGCTGCAAGCATTGACTAAGACCTTCCTACCAGGCTGTCACTGGAGAATCATCTGCCCTGGTATTTATTTGCTATTTTCTTTGGAACCAGTTCCCTTTTTTTACAGGATGAGATGGAGCAAGGAAATAATATGTCTGAAGTTGCTTTGGTATGCTATATTTTCTTAATAGACAATGAGATAAATAACTACATTGTTAAAAAAAAAAAAAAAAGTCTATCCATGTACTATTTAAATCTGCAGCAGAGAGCCCTCTGCAGAGTGGGGATTCCTGGGATATCTTGCCTCTGGGTCTGAGACGGGAGCCCATCCCCCAAGGTTCCCCAGGGTGCAGGGATCCTCTCTAGGGTGTCAGGGCCAGTGTGCAGTGTTTAATCAGATGCCTGGAAAGGCCCACATTGGGCCAGCTCTCACCTGGTTACACCAGGAAGTGTTGGCAGAAGGGTACAAGTTCCCCAGCATAGCCCCCTGCCACTCCCTCCCTGGTTGTACCTGCTGCGGGGAGCTGGGACAGCTTGTGCCACAGCTACCGGCTCCTACCAGCTCTGGCTGCTGGCTGGCTTCCCACTTCTGCCTCGGGTGAGTAAGGCCAGATGCAGGAGAGGGATGGGGGGTCCAGCCCAGGCCAAGAGGCTGTCCTGACATGTTTATAGTCATAGGGGGATGAAAACCAGAGACACAAAGAAACGCTTCAGGCAGTGGCAGAGGAGACAGGAGGTCGGTAGAGGTTGTCCAGGAACCAGGGATGGGATTGGAGCAATTTAGGGGAAAGGGCAGAGCAGAAAGGAGGCCACTGCTGAGGTCACAGGAGGGCCAGGCTAACCTGGGCCAGCAGGGCCAGCCAGGGCCAGAGGTGTGGGCATTTTGACAGAGACTAAAGAAGAGGGACCCTGGTGTGTGAAGGACAGATGGAGGGGGAGAAGGGGCAGCCCAGGAGGTGGAAGAGCAACGCATCAATGGGCTCAAAGGGGAGAGTCCACAAGGGAAGCTGGAAAACAGTGTAGCAGTTCTTCAAAAAGTCAAACCTACAATTGCCATGTGATTCAGCAATTCCACTTCTCAGTATCTACCCAAAAGAACTGAAAGCAGGGACCCTAACAGATATCTGCACACCCATGTTCACAGTAGCATTATTCACAGAAGCCAAAAAGAACAACCCAAGTGTCCATCAGCAGGTGATGGATAAACATGATGTGGTCCATCCATACAATGAAATGTTATTCAGCCTTAAAAAGGAATGAAATTCTGACACCTGCTAGAATATGGATAAACCTTGAAAACATTTAAGTGAAATAAACCAGACACAAAAGGACAAACGTTGTATGGTTCCCTAGAGGAGTCAGACTCATAGAGACAAACAATAGATTAAGGTTTCCATGGGCTGGAGGAGGCCAAAGTGGAGAGTAAGTGTTTAACAGGGACAGAGTTTTTGTTTGGGAAGTTGAGAAAGTTCTGGAGATGGATGGTAGCGATGGTTGCACATCAGTGTGAATGTACTTAATACCACTCAACTGTAAACTTATAAATGGTAAAAATGGCAAATTTTATGCTAGGTATATTTTGCCACAATAAAAGGAGGAAGGGAGTGGTCAGAACTGTAGAGAGCTCCAAATGAGTAAGGTCAGGGGGAACAAATGCCAGAACCCAGTCCTTCCTCATTGCAATGATGTCCCCTGCCAGCCAAGACCTGCTGCTGACCAAGAGCCTGGCTTTTACTGGCAGGTATTTTTTACTTTCAATTGGAAACTTCTTTAAAAATTGCCCCCATCAAACGTTAACAGGAATCCCTCTGTCCCCTCTCACCCTGGTAAAGACTGGTCATGCCCCGCCAAATGGTCCAGAAGTAGGGTTACAAGACTGGGCAAGCAAAATTATGGGACACCAATCAGATTCTAACCAAGTATTATAATGTTTGAGATATACTTATATTAAAAAAAATACTATTTGTTGTTTATCTGAAATTCCAGTTTAATCAGGTGTCCTGTATTTTTTATCTAGTAATCCTATCCTGGGGGCCTCTTGCTGAATTCATGAAGCGGGCCACCTTCAAGCCACCAGTTGGGACAGTCTATCAAGGGCTTCCTGAGATCACATGGATGCCTGGAGCCATGTCTCACTGCTGGTTTTTTGTTTTTTTGGGTTTTTTTGAGGGCAGTGTCACTGGCCCTCATATGTGGGACCCAAACCGTGGCCGCTGGCTTCCCAAGCCAGCGCTTAGTCACCGCACCACTTGGTAGGCCCTCACTGCTGGTTTTGAATGAAGCAATGGGAGAGGCCCACCCACCCACTTTCCCACCAAACGCTATATGAGGACAGTCCTAACAGAGGCCTGGAAAGGAACAGAGGGACACCTTCCCTATTATCAAAGAGTCAGGGGCCAGCCGAGTGGCTCATTGGTTAAGAGCTGTCTTGGGACGCCAGCGGCCCCGGTTCAGATCCCACATATGAGGGCCAGTGACACTGCCCTCTCTACAGCTAACAACAGCTCCACCTGGAGCTGGGCTGTGCAAGCCCCAGCGACGGTGTAGGCTGCAGCCCCTGCTGCAGTGGGCTGCCATAGGCTACAGTGAGTGGCCAGCAGCCAGCATGAGCGGCTGGCAGCCAGCGTGAGCTGCCTGGCAACCAATCTGCCTCATCCTGGAAGAAAGCAATGACGATACCAACATGGGCCAGTGAAGCAACGTCCTCCACAACTAGACTGAAGAACAACAACAAAAAAAAGACAGCAACTTGTGTGTTCCCCTCCCCCAATTCCCCAATAAAATCTTTAAAAAAAAAAAAAGAAAGAAAACAGTCAGGATAATAAGCTGGAAGGCAAGCCCAAGTTGGGTTTTCAAGGATGAATAGGAGTTCATCAGGCTGACTCTAGGTGGGCTGGGAGAAAATGTTCTCCAAGGAGAGGTAAAGGCAGGTGCCTTGGCTAGAAAAATTAACAAATAGAATGACTGGGGGAGAGAGAGAAGGGCAAAGGAAGCAGAGGAAAAGAACTAGAGAGCAGTGAATAAAAAGAGAGCATAGAGCATGGATCCAGGCAGACCGGAGTTTGTGTCCAGCTCTGCCATTTATTGACTATGTGACCCTAGGCAAGTCCTTTTTCTTTCTTGAGCCTCAGTCTCCTGATCTGGAAAGTGGGGTAACAGTGCCCCCTGGTGGAGCTGCTGTGAGATTAGGGATACACATCTGTGTATCTTTGATGCCTGGCACTTTGCTGCCTAGTGGGTGGGTGGGAGGGAATCTGAGGCTTAGAGGGGGCAGAAGCAAGAGGCAGCTGACCCTGGAGCCTTTGAACTGTGCTGAGAAGCTGCAGCTTCTGTCTGTCAAGAAGGGGAAGGCCCTGGAGGGACTGACAGCTTAGATGTTCCAAATTCCACCCTAATTGGAGGGAGCAGCACTGGAAATGGGGAAAGTTGGGCAAGGAGAGTGATTCAAGTACAGGGTCCAGCACTGTCATTTCTTAACATGTAGATAATTGGTTCATCGTGGGTCTCCTTGCATTATTTTTGGGTTGTTTTAAATATTGCATTAAAATATTATCTTAATTCTTGCATTTTTTTGGTACCCCCTTCAATTGTGTGGCGGGGCGAGTGCCTCACTTGCTTCACCCTCGTTCCAGCCTGGGGAGGGGGAAAGATTTAGTGTCCAGGAGGCCCCTGAGGAGTCCAGGGACAAGACTAGGAGCCCGCCACTGCCTGAAATTCCACCATTCGTGTCAAGAATGACGTACCGCCGTGAGGTGCTCTGACAAGCTGCATCTGCAGACATGATCTTCCATGAGCCTTAAAACAAGCTGAGTGATCTGGCAGGGCAGGGCTTTCTTAAGACTATCAGATGGAAACTCAGAGAGGGAGGTGAAATCAGGTCTGGCAGTCCATATTTCCAGCCCTTTTTTCAGAATAAGGCCTTGAAGACGCAGGTGAGACAGGGCGCTGGGAGCTGACTACTCCCCGTTCCCCCAACCTGCTGTGAGAAGGGCACTGAGCCCAGGTTGGATGGAAGGGGGATGGGCAGGGTCTGGGTGTTGGGGGCCTCTGCTACCTTTAGTCACTCAATGCCCTCTTCTCCCCATTGGTCTACAGGAAGAGGCTATCCCTGGGCAGCTCAGAGACAGCATGGATGACCTCAGCCTGGACTTGGAGGCCCTTCAAGGCAGCGAGTATCTCAAGGACCTGGGACTTGGGGCCCCTTCCCATAGCCAGCCTGGGGAGGCCAAGGGCAGTGGTCCCCCCAGGAAAGCAATGGGAAGAGATTCATCCTCCAGGTCTGCGGGGTCCCAGGGCCTGCCTCAGAGACGCAGCTGGGAGAGATCACGGAGCTGCTCAGACAACTGGCAGAGGTGGGTCCCCCATCCCTACTACCTTCCATGACAGACCCGCAGGATCAGGAGTGTCTGCCCTGGTAGAGGCAGCCCTCTCCCAAGACATACATTCATGCCCACATGTAGAGCCTGTATGGACACACAAATCCATGTGCACGGGCAAACACAAGTCCAAAATGAAGCTATGTATGCATGCTGCAGGCAAACATAATCCCAGGCGTGCACGCTTGCCTGCACACACTAGGTATACATACCCACATTCAACCTGTAGGCTTGCACACTTGCCTTGCTCCAACACATACATATAAACCTAAATGTGTGCCTTGCACACCAGTTGCACACGCACGCACAAAGACACAGATGCACCTGGGGTCAAAACAGTTGGATGCTCAACTCCACACACACACCACAATGGCAGCCCCAAATAGTGGAGGGGAGTGTTTTAGCCACCTCCCCACCCATCCCCCTCTCAAGTCACCCCAAATAGAAAGCCAGTCCATGTAAAAATGGGTGGTCTGTGATGCAACTGTAGCTTCAGCAAATCCCCTAATCAGGCTCCCTCTGATATGGAGAGATCTGGACCCCTCTCTGTGCCCAGCCCCAGAAGCATTACCTGCAGGTCCCCTCAAAGCCCCAGATGCTGAAGCTGTGAGGGCAGCTAGGTGCAAAAGACCCACTGGAGCCCTTACTCTCTCCCTTCTTCCACCAGGCTCAGCCTCGACGCCTCCCCTGTGAATGAGGGGCCCTGTCTCCCTCGGACACTAGCTAGCCTTGCTCTGAACCTGCCCGGGGAGGGTCTGCAGGCCTGGACTAAAGAGTGTCTATCTGAGGACAAGACCCCAGCAGAGGACCCAGGCAAGGTGGGTGCAACCTGCAGCCACCCTGAACAATAACACACCTATGGGCCCAGGAACCAGTGCTGCTGGAGGGAAGGAACACTGATCACAGCTGGTGGGACTCACCTATCACAGTGGGGCTGTCCAGTGGGACTGCCCATGCTGTACTGTAGCCTATGACCAGGGACTTTCTGAGTCCTGAGATTCCAGCCCAGGCCTGAGGGCTCTTCAGTGGGGTGGGGCCCATGGCAGGGACTCCTTTGCCACAAATACAAAACATCTG
This sequence comes from Aselliscus stoliczkanus, assembly GCA_033961575.1. NCBI lineage: Eukaryota > Metazoa > Chordata > Mammalia > Chiroptera > Hipposideridae > Aselliscus > Aselliscus stoliczkanus. The sequence goes on along the minus strand of CM066735.1, from coordinate 6,846,642 downwards.
CTGGGGGCAGGGGAATATCTCAGCATCTTTGCAGCTGGAAGGAAGCCCTGGCTGTGATGAGAATCAGCAACTGGGAGGGTTTGTCTCAAGTCTGGTGTTCCAGCCCATCTCAAGACTGAGATGCATCCCCGGGAATGCATCTCAGGTCTATGGCCTGTGTCTAGAGCATCTTTGCTCATGACTATGACCTGGGGGGAAATTCCTAATGTGCTGAAATCTATAGCTCAGAGTTTCAGGGCTCCAGGCCACAGGTGGGAGTGAGGGCGTCCTTGGGCCCAGACTGTAGCCTGTGGCTGGAGAGGGTATTGGCTGCTAGGGGGGTGGATCTGCCCTGTGGCTGGGGAAGCTCTTGGCTGGAGACTGGGTTGGGGACCTGGATCTGGGAGTCTGACTGCAGCTTGGGGTACCTCCCCAGTTTAGCAAGATGTTCATTCCCTGCAGGAATGTAACAGCTCCGAGAAAAGAGTGAGGTCACGGTCTGTTCCCATGTTGTTTGATGAGATCAGCTCCCTGGAAATCTCTCAGGCCTTGGAGGTGCCTGTTCCGGCTGTTCAAGGTAGCCAGGGCGGGACTTTCCCTCATTCACATCCAGTAGGGTAAGGGGTTTGAGCAGGAGGGTGCCTTGGATGATGTCCCAGCTGGGTTCCAGAGAAGGGAAAGGAGCTGGTCAGGGGGCTTAGGGTCCCCTGGGGCTCCTGGGGAGTTCGGGGAGGGAGGTCCTCCAGCATCTCAGGTCCCTCTTCCCCCCGGGGACCAGAGCCAGGGTGCTCTGCACCATTGCAATGACCTTATCCAGGGATCTCTCTTCTCTCCCTGACCCTGTCTCTTTCTTTATCCCCTTGTCTGTCTTTAAATCTCTGTCCTAAGAGCTTGTCTCACTGGTGTCAGACCTGCAGACTAAACCCAAATCTACCACTTTCTAGAGAGTCTCAGCCACCACACAACTTTCTCTATAAAAATGGGACTAGTGTATCCCCTTAGGGCCACTTGGGGGTTCACTGAATGCACACATGCAAAGCACTTAACATATCAAGGCACTTGTGAGAAGCTGAGAACACCTCTATCCCTGGCTCTCTGTCTTCTTTGTGCCTCGCCTGCCGAGTGGCAGGCCCCCTCCTGACTGTCTCCAGTTCTACAGAGGTGGAGGGGCGGGGCCCATTGTACAGCGGGTCCTGCCCCAGAGCTCCCTAACGATTGTGCCTTCTGGGGTGGGGACTGCTTCCAGGCCTAGAGCCCCCGGTACTGGAGTGCATGGAAAAGGACCACGTGGAGTCAGATCATGTGTGAGTGTCTACCGCTCGGTGGGGGAGGGACCCCAGGGGACAGCCAAGGAGTCAGGGCTGGGAGGTAGGGGGGAGCGGTGCAGGTTGTAGCATTGCTAGCAGTTAAGTGACTGGGGCCAGCCACAGTCCCTCCCAGTCCCCCCATAACCTTGGTCTTCTCTCCCACACCATCCTTCTTCCATGTGAGGGACCCAGGTCCCTCAGAAAGGCTCTGACATAAGGAGAGGGGTTGGAGCTCCTGGTTAGGGTCTGCATTGGGACCCAGGGCCTGGTGGAGTGATCCCAACTCATCTTGGGAAGTATGTCTGTAATTTGGGCCAACTCTAGGCTGTGTTTAATCCCCCCTCAGGCTGATTGTCCAGCAGGTGCTGCAAGAACTTCGACAGTACCATGGGTAAGTGGGAAGGGGGACAGGTGTGGGGAATTGGGGTGGTAGGACAGATGTGGGGACAGGTAGGGGAGTGGACAGGTACAGGGAACAGATGTTGGAAACAGGCTGTAGAGAAACAGGGAGAAATGGGTACAGGAGAGGTGAGAGAAGGAACAGGTGAGGGATAGGACAGGGGACATCAGCTAGGGAGGCGCAGCTGCCACTAGCCCATGAGGTACCTCTGTACAAGTAAGAACAGGTGCCTCTTTCCCAGATAGTGCCATCTGTTAGGAAATCTCCCTGACACGCTGATTTTGTGCCACCAAGACGCGTCACTGCCCTCTGCTGGAACACTGTCCCAATAACCACGTGCACAAGCCCATATGTGGAGGAAGGGTGGGCTCTCAGATGTAGCACCTGGTGCACAGCTATATCCACAGAAGCCCTGAGGGAGAGAGGCAGGAAGAGGCAGCTGGGGGTTGGGGAGCTGCTGCCCTATGTGTCTGTTTCCTCTGGTCCTGCAGGGCTCGGCAGAGGGCTCGCTTGTCAGTCTGCCCCGGAGGAGCCCACTCAAACCTCACCTGGTTTGAGTTCCTATCTGAGTAAGTTCGCAGAGCTACTGCAGATGGGAGCTGTGGGAGGGCGGGCAGCACTGGATTTAAACAAGTGGTTTACCAGTGGCCCTCTGTGCCTGGTTCTGAGCTGTGGGCAGGAGCTGCGGCCTGATCCTCTCACTAGAGCCACCAAAGGCAACAGTGGGGGTGGCAGATGGGCGGGGAGTTGGGAAGGTTCCTCATACACCCTGGGAGGGCAGAAGAAGGCTTCCTGGAGGAGGTGACAGCTTGAGTTGTGTTCCAGTGAAAAGTAGGAGTTTGCCAATATGTGGAGGCGAGGATGGAGGAAAGAATATAGTGCCTTCTGGGGGAACTCCAGGACGCCCAGGGAATAGTGTCAGGGTGGAGCTGGGAAGAGGGACTGTGAGGGAAGTCAGCAGAGGCTGCAAAGCTAAGAAGCACAGCTCTCTTGTGACTGATAATGGTGAGGACAGCCAGAGCTGGAGGCGGGTGGGGTATGCAGTCGGGAGGTGTGGGATCTCCCTCCAGGGGGCAGATTCTGCCAGGGCTGGATTTGTTTGTTGCTGACTTAATAACCATTTATTAAATGAGGGTGTGCCTGTAATCCAGGAGAGGCATGAAGGTGATTTGGAGCTGAAGTGTTCTGGCGGGGGTTGGGGGGGAGCCAGATTTGAGAGAATGCCCGCAGGAAAAATGGGCAGGATTTATAGGCTAATTAGATATGGGGGGAGGGTTAATCTGAGCGAGGAGGTAGAGATGGACAGAACCAAGATTTCTAGCCCAGGCCCACCAAGGGACCTCAAACTTGAGACCATGTCCGTGTCCCCCTGCAAACCTAGTCCCTGAGATTCCAGGGACTTTGCAAACGGTTGCAAATGTCTGTCAAGTGACAGAAAGAAGGAGAGAGTTAGGGACAACAGAAGGGGTGAAACAGGATGAGGAAGCCCAAGGGAGATGGATCCCAGGTAGATTCCAGGAGCGACAGGCAGGACTGGCTGAGTAGAGCCCTCTGGGCCTGGTGTGCCCTCCTCATTGATGTTTCCACCCCTTAGGAGCGAGGATGGTGCCAGAAAGATGGAGAGGAGTGATAGGGGCACCAGGGTGAAGCGCAGACTCAGCTCGCTCCGCAGTCGAGTCACCAGGCAGAAGGAAAAGGTCAGAGCTGGGCCCGGGTGAAGACCCTCTGCCATCCCCAGCTTGTCAGGGTGCCCCTGGCCCCAGAGCTATGTGATTCATGGCAGAACTGGGTGCACAGGGCATTCCAAGTCCCAGCTCTGTCCCCCACAGGGGAAGAGCCCAGTGCATCTAAAGGACAAAGGTCAGGATGCTCGAGAGAGGAAGGAATGTGTCAATGGCCACCAGCTGGCCCGAGGAACCTTCTCCAGCCACTCCAACTGCCCCTTGTGTGGTGAACCTTTTCTGAGCTCTGGTAAGTCTGGTGGCCTACCCTGTCCCCTGGATGGCAGCCACTTTCTCCCCTTTACTTCCTCTAAATCGCTCTCATGGCCTCCTTTGCTCTTTACATTCTTGTCCCATTTCACCCTCGCCAAGAGCGGGCTGACCTCAGCTCCCTGGAAAGCTCCAGGTCCCTAAGGGCAGGGACCATTTGGTTAGATTACAGCCTGCAAAGTTCCCTTTAAGTCTCAGCATCTGTCATTGCAAAACTCCTCCTGTAAAATCCAGACTCAGGAAGTGTATTAGTTAGCTAGGGCTGCGTAACAAAGTACCACAACCTGGGCAGCTTAAACAACAGAAATGTATTGTCTCACAGTTCTGGAGAAATCTGAGATCAAGGTGTTGGCAGGGCTGGGCTCCTTCTGCAGGCGTTAGGGGAGGGTCAACTCCAGGACACTCCTGGTTTCTGATAGTTCCTTGGCCTCTGGCAGCAGAAGTCCAGTCTTCGCAGCACATCCTCTCTCTGTGTGTGTCTGTGTCCCAATTTGCCCTTTTTATAAGAACACCAGTCATATTGCATTAGGGGCTCACCCTACTCCAGTTTGACCTCATCTGAACTAACTATGTCAGCAATGACCCTATTTCCAAGTAAGGCTACTTCCTGAGAAAATGGGGGTATTAGGACTGCAACCTATGGATTGGGGAAGGGAAACACAATTCACCCCATATCAGGCAGCTTCATGCCTCCCAGAGCTCTGCAGGGAATAATGGTAAGGACCTCTGCTTGGAAAAGAGTACTGGGTTCAAGAGGCCCTAGAGGGAGATGACTCTGGCCTTTTCTGGCATTTAGAATTCTGTCTTTTTAAAAATGAGCCCCATTTTGTAGGGAGGCAGAGGAGGAGGTGGCCACTGCGTATCAGAAAACATTTGTGTGCAGGTTCTAGTGAGAATTCAGACTGCAGACTGTGGCACGCAGGATTCAGGCTGGTGCAGGGTCCGCTCCCTCGACACTATTGTGGGGGGCTGTTCCATGCATTGCAGGATATTGAGCAGCATCCTTGGTTTCCACCCACTAGATGCCAGTAGCCCAACTGTGCAGTGAGAGCTACACCTCCACCCATGGGGCAGGTTCCTCCCCATGACCTGAGCCACAAGTTTTGCACTTCTTGTCTCTCCTGGCCCCATATGCAGGCATTTTCTTTCTTCCTCACTTCTGCCTTTTTCCAGAGTGCCATTTTCAGACATGTAGAGCTGTGGGTGTCCTGCTAGTGACTGCTGTTGTCAGGAGAGTCCCATTTTGAACTTTTCTCTCCATCAGACAAGTTCTGCTTTGTGACTCACAAGCTGTCTTCAGCAGGGGCTTGCATGGGCTTTGCAAATCGCAAAATCCTCTGACAACTTCAGTGTCTTGAAGTCCTTTTTTTGTTTGTTTGGAAGTCCTTTAAGCATCAGGTGACTTCCTGATTCTGCTGACTTCCTGTGCTCTTCTGGGGGCTCTGAGGTCTGCTGGATACAGGGGGCCTTCCTGGAGGGCCAGGATCAAGCCTCTGGAACCCTATCTTGGGCATTTAATTCAAGGGGCAGGTGAGAGTTCGGCAGAAAGAAGGGTGAGGCCAAAGATCTAGAACCAGCCATAGATGGTACATAAGTTGAGAGGCTTCTTTCACGCATTTACAATGGCAACATGGAGCATTTTGCAGCATGATCGCAAAGCTGGAAATATTTACTGTAGGACTTGACAGAAAATGTTTGCTGACCCCTGAGCTAGCTTACCCTTCAGGAAGGGAGACCCAAGCAAGTGACTTACCAGAGCCAGCGGATCAATAAACCATTTACTTATATGACCTTGAAAGACAAGGGTTCCAACAGGGACTAATTTTCCTGTATGTCACTTGGCAACCACAGAAGACTTTGCACAAATAATAAGAATCATGGCTAACAATACATCGCTGAGCACTTACAATATCCCAAACACCATATGCTTTAAAAGGATTTCCTCCTGAGCCATGACAACAGTCCTCTGAGATAGGCAACAGTACTTCCCCTTTCTACAGATGAGGGAGCTGAGGCCCAAAGGAGTTAAGTTCTCATCCAAGTTCACACAGTCAGGATTCGAGCTCAGAGCCTGAGCCCTTGATCATAAATTTACTGCTACATCACACCATTTGATATTTTAAAATAACAAAATAATCTTTTAATTTTTTTTGGTTGTACCAAAAGTAAAATTTTATATTTTAAAAGAAAATAAATACCTCAACTTTTTTCTTTTTTAGGGCAGTATCACTGGCCCTCATATGTGGGACCCGAACCAGGGCTGCTGGCTTCCCAAGCCAGCGCTTAACCACTACGCCATTCGGCCGGCCCAAAAACCTGGAGCCTCAGCTAAGACTCTTTTTTTTTTTCTGAGGGCAGTGTCACTGGCCCTCATATGTGGGACCCGAACCGGGCTGCTGGCTTCCCAAGCCAGCGCTTAACCACCGTGCCACTTGGCCAGCCCTCAACTTTTTTTAAAAGAAAGAAAACAAAACAAAACAAAAAATGGAGAAAAAAAGAAAATTAAATTACAGATGCATGAAGAACAAAAGTTTAGCATATCAAAGACATTTTGTGGTTTGATGTGCTTATTGTCAATGTTTGGGGCCAATTTTTAAGGTTTTCCCATGAAAATGGCATTAATAATAGCTCTGTACACTAATATTCAAAATAGCAGGAAAGTGAAAAAAACTTTTTTTTTTTTTTAAAGATTTTATTGGGGAATTGGGGAAGGGAAGAAGTGTTGGGGAATTGAGGGAGGGGACCAGCCAAGTTGTTCTTCAATTTTTATTGTGGAGGGCACCAGTCACCATCTGCCTTCCTGTCGGCAGCTCATGGCCTCTAAGCTCAAGGTGCTGTGTTCAATCTTAGTTGCAAGTGGGTGTAGCCACCATCCCATGCAGGAGTCGAACCTGGTAGCCTTGTTGTTAAGAGCACATGCCCTATCCACTCAGCCATCTGGGCGGCAGCTCAGCTCAAGGTGCCAAGTTCAATCTTTAGTTGCCGGTGGGCATAGCCCACCATTGAACAGGCAATCTTGTTGTTACAACAGCTGAACCATCCTGCCACCTGTTGGCAGCTCGGCAACAGCTCAGCTAGGGCAGTGTTCACTAGCCCATGTGGGAATCAAACAGGCGGCCCTGTTGCTCAGAGCACATGCTCTAAGCCAACTCTTAACCAACTGAGCCACTCAGCCGGCCCCGAAAAACACTTTTATACCATATTTTCACAAACTGTTCTAAAGACAGCAAACTCTTGCTCAGTTGCTTTTCCTTTGCTTTAAAATAAATTATCAGGAATTCTAAACCAGGCAAAAATTGCCTGGATCATATATAGCATTCAGACTTACATGAGTCCATGCCTTCTATAAAAGCCTAAAACAGTTAAGTGAAGACTAGAGTTTATTTTCAAACTCTATGACTGGCTTCCTATAATCTCTTATCCGTAGACTTACTGGCAAAAGACCAGATATTAAGGATGAGATTTAATTCTTTGATATAATCATGATACTGCAATTGATTGCTTTCTGTGGCTAGCATAAACCATTGAGTAACCAAGTCTAGAATATAGTGCAAGGCAGATAGGAGCCATAACTTAATGTTTTGTTTTGCTACAGGAAAAATCAACACTAATTATATACTCTAGAGAAACAAACACCTATTTAGAGATTTTAACATGATTGCAAACCAAGAGGTCAAACTTCAAAATGACTTCAAACTACAAAATGACTTATAACTTAGAGCTGGAATATTTTGCTGCATTTTAGTAATATACCCTAATTTAGAGCACATAACTATCTGAGGACACTTAATACCATCCTGGCACAACAGATTCACTCCTTCTACCCTTCCCCTGAGGAGAGGGCCCCTCTTTTCCCCTAAACTTTTAATTTTAGATTTACAGAAAAGTACAAAGAAAGGAGAGAGGGTCCCCTCATAGTTTTCACCCTGCTTCCCCTAATGCTAGCATCTTATATGAACACAGTACATTGGTCACAATTTAGGAGCCAACACTGGTACGATTGTATTTACCAGACTCTGTACTTCATTCAGATTTCACCAGGTTGGTTTTTTTGTTTTGTTTTGTTTTTTTCATTAGGTTTCTCTTTCAACTCAGGATATTATATTATCTTTAATCATCCTGCCTCTCCCATCTCTCTGGTCTGTGACTGTTCCTCAGTCTCTCCTTATTGTTCATGACCTTCACAGTTTTGAGAAGTATTAGCCAGGTGTCTTCTACAGTGTCCCCCAATCTAAGTGTGTCTGATGTTTTCTCATAATGAGACACGGGTTATAGGTTTGAGAAATCTTCGTCATATTAGGGGGCAACTGCTATGGAAATGACATCCCTGGGGATGTTCAGCTTCATCACCTGGTTAAGGTAACACCTGCCAGGTTACTATTTTTTCTCTCCCTACTATATTCTTTAGAAGCGAGTTCCCCAATCAGCTCTACTCTCAGGATGGTAGGAATGAAGCTCCATTTCCTGGAGACATCATTTGATTTTCAGGACAATCCTTTGAGATCAAGGAAGATTTGAGTTTGTGTAAAAGAAATGATGTGGGTAGCACTTAACATGGTGCCTGGTACATATGGGCAGGAGTAGCATCTATCATCATCATTATCATCATCATTATCATTATTCTTATTTGTTGTTATTGTTGGGATAAAGCTAGCATCTGAATCATAGACCCTAACCCTGGGCTATGACCACAGCCACCACACCTGTCTGAGGCACGTGAGGCCAGAATAGCTGTGTCTCACTCCCAATAGACTAAGAGCATGCACTTCCTACATATAACTCGCCACAAGCCTACTTACTGTCAGAGGTATTCAAAGCCACATGTCATGGTCTGTCCCCTAGAGGAAATAGCCCCACAATAAGTTAAACAGAACAGGAAATGAGTCATTCTCCAGGTAATTATGGAAGGTGGGTCTTCAGGGTAAAGCTGTTGTGCTGGTCTCCCAGAGACCAGCCCCGTTACAGGAACACCATTGCAGACAGTCCTGTTCCTGGCCTTGACCTTTGAGGCCTTTCATGGTCTGACCCTGCCTACCACTCTACCCTTCTCTGTTACTATTCAGCCACACAGGTTCCATGGCCCAAGCACCCTGAAGTCTTGTGGCTCCCCTTGTACTATCACCTGAGCCTTGCTCATTCAGCGCTGTTACTGGAACTCCCTGGGCCACCTAACTCTTACTCACCCTTTAAAACCCAGGAAGCCTCTAATAGGTGACTGTATAAATGTCTCAGTATCTCTTAGACCAGTTGCTGTCAGCCAAGGGCCATTTTCCCCCCTGGGGACATTTGGCAATGTCTGGAGACATTTTTGATTGTCAGGACTAAGGACTGGGGGTGATACTTACATCTAGTGAGTAGAGGTCAGGGATGCTGTGTAACATCCTGCAATGCACAAAACAACCCCCCACTACAGACAATTATCCAGCCCAATGGTTGACAATGCCAAGGCTGAGAAATGCTACCTTAGACTCAAGATACCTGTGTCTCATTAGCAGAGTTCTTGGCCCATGATAAGGACTGAATAAATGAAGAATGGTTGGGTAGTGAAAGAAAGACCAGAGATACCTCTCCTTCTTGCCAGCCTCTTGTAAAAATTCAGTTGCCACATTTAGGGAGAATTGTATCCCCTGAAGTTTTCTGTAACCCAGGTGGCCGTGGAAATGGGGATCGTGTCCTTCTTCTTGTTTAAAATCTCCAGTGGCTCTCATTGCCTTTGGGATAAAGTCCAGAAGTCATAGCAATTCAGAAAGTGAACATTTACAGATCCATTGAGACCTCAAAAGAACCTGTGTTGGGGCTTCTGACTTCAATCATGGTGGGATGTCTGATGAAGCAGTGCTTGCACTTCTGGATTCTCCAGTTCCCTGGGCATGCTTCTTCTCTTGACCATAAAGATAGGACTTAAACTGAGGGTAGGTCACTTGGGGATGCTGCCCTCACCCCGTTCCTGAGTGGTAGGCGCTTGATCACAGATTGTGTGTGTTTTGAATTGAGTTTGGTTTGAGGAGATATTGGCCTTGTGAACCAGCTTGAACCTTGGATGAGAGGTACTTGGCTCCTCTCCTGGTTACTGCCTAATGGCCCCATGGGGACCAGGACTGGACAAGCATCCTCAGGGCTGGGATGTCTGATGGTATTTGAGGAGGTGCTGACACTGGAGGAGGCCTATAGGTGTCTAAGAACGCCTGTGTGGGGGTGTCCAGCATGTGTTTCAGACTCTGAACATCTGCTTGGGGGTATCTGGTTTGTGTTTTAGGGGTACCTAAAAGTTCCTGTGTAGGGTCTCTGATATGTTTCTGGGTGTCAAAGCCCCTTTGGGGCTGTCTGATGGCTCTTGGGTCACGGTGTCTGGTACTTTGGGATATCTGGCATGTTTTCCAGATGCCAAATGTTAGTATTGGGATATCTAACAGACCTACATGGGGCGCCTGAAAGCATGTTTGGGGTATCTAATAACACTTGCCTGGGTGTCTGGCATGTGTTTGGGGTATCTGGCGGTACTTAAGTTGGGGTGTCTGAGCCCACCTGAGAGGTATATAACTAATTTGTCCAAGACTTTTAGTTAGTGCTACTTGTAGTCTACACTGCCCTTTCTTCGCAGGTGACATATCTGTTTTCCCCATTTCTTGTACCCTCCCCTCTCAAGTTTCTTGCCCCCAGACTCACCCCCAACCCCAGGCGCCCACTGACATCCCCTCTAGACACCCCTGATCCTTCCAAGGCTCCCCCTAGCCCAAGCGTCCTCCCCACCCAGAACACGCCCCCACTAATCACCTAGGCTTCCGTTAACCCCAAAAAAGCCCCCCTATCCTGCTGACCCGCCCCTCAAGGATCGCCCTCATCCTCATCTCAAGTACCCTCCCTAGTCGGTCCCCGCGCCCCCAACAAGGCCGGGCGGGTGGACGCTCCCTCCCCGCCACTCGGGGTTCAGCCAGAAACAAAGTTTGGGGACTCACCTGCCCGCAAGGCCCCACCCTTCTGGACCACGCCCACTGGTCCGCCCTCTGGGCGGGACCACGCATGCGCAGCGACTCTCCTGTACGGCTTCCCGCTTCCGGCTCTGTGCTGCGGGCTGCTGTGGATCTGCAGAGGCCGGGCAGCGGAAACGGTGGCGAGGTTGGCAGAGCAGCCGGCGGCGAGCGGCCTGCGGGGAACCCGGCTGAGGTGAAGGCGGTGGGGCGGCCCGAGGAGAACGGGACTAGGGAGGGAGGCCTTGGGCCTCGGGAAGGTGCCCTGGAGCCCTAGTGCTGCCGCGGCCTCGGCAGGGCCCCTGCGGACCCCTCCCAATGGGCGGGAGGGTTCCGCAGCTCCGGTTGCCCCTTCAGTGCACGCGCGCTCTGTTTGGCCAATGTAGAGGTGAAGGCGAGGCCCGCCGGCCCCACGCGAGCCCCAGCCCTTGGACGGTGCAGCCTCCCCTCGATCCGGAGGGAAAGGTCTTCAGGTTCCAGGGTCAGGGGCACCTGGGGCTGGAATCAGGAATGTACTACTAATAGTCATAATAATAACCAGCACCGTGGTACTTAAGTCCTCCGTGGAGAGCTCATTCCGGAGTAGATGTCCTCTGTGCCAGTGAGCGTTTGGATAACAAAACCCACGAAGTGTGGGTGTACTTTGGGTCTTCTGACTCCGCTTGCCAGTTTCTTTCTTGCGGAAAACTTTAGATAGTACCGTGCAGCTTTCATTGCAAGCAGAAATGAGGGGACCTTGGTCCTTGCACGGTTTGTTGTAGCTGACTTCCCTTGTCCTTTCCACCTGTTGCTTTGTTGCGATCGGTTGAAGCGGCCAGTAGAAGAGATGGCTGGCCCAGAGGGTAAAAAGTTTTCTTGAAGTTTTACCACCGAAGGAAAGAACACGACTCCCCTCCTCCCCTTTGCCTTGTTGGAGTAGAGTGGAACTCCAGCCCCGAGTGTTGAAGGACCCCTCTCTTCTGGTTAACTAGAGAGAGCTCGAGAATGTGTGAATAGCCCGATGGCCAAGGGCGATTTGGGGGATGATTTTGCAGGTGTACGATTAATCCTAGAGCTGTATGGAGAAGTGTCAAGAGTGTAGGCATGAGTGTGAAATCAGATCTGGGTTCTGGTCCCAGTTTCCACCACGTATTAGCCATGTAACCTCGCCAAGCCTCAGTCTCCTAATCTTTAAACCGGGAATGAGGATTGGTTGGGGATTTGATGCGATAATATGTGTAAGATGCACAGCAGAGTGCCTGGCAAATGGTGATTGCTCAATAAATGTTATATATTTTGTGGATGTGTGTATGCCCTGTATTTTTAGATTGACTTTCCAGATAACAAAGCGTCTGGAAAATTTGAGCATCTCGGTTGCTTAGAGTGGGTCATATTTTACACTTTATCAAGAGTTTGCAGTTTTTATGGGTCTAGCCCTTTTGAGAAAAAAAGTTGTTTTAAAGCATATAAGAGCATACAGCCAGAAGGCATAATAAATTTTGTTCTTGTAAACGTACTTTGTTTTACTTTTCATTAGCTTATTTCATTTTTAAATGGCATACTTCAGAGAAAGCAATTCTGGAATTCCATCCTCTCTTTTTTAAGCTGACTTGCGAATGCCCCACTTTGAAAGCTGCAGTGGCACCTACATTGTTCTGGCATAAGCTGCGGTAGAATTTTCATTCTTGTCACATTGTAGCAATTATGGCCCTGTAGCTATTTCCCTAGTCACCAGCCCCTGGGACTAGGGCTGTGGTCACCAGCTGTGCCTCCCCGGGTGTTTACCTTCTACATATTTAGCATATTTCTGATCGTTCTGTCAATGTTTCCTTCATTCTTTCTCACTCATCCTTGGGGCCTGTTTTCATTTCTTCAAATTCCATCTATGACTTTTACAACAGTTTCATCACAGCTCTCTTAAATGATTTAAAGCCCAGACAGCTTTAAGTAAGTTCAACCAATCATTGTTTCTTTGTTATTTGTTAAACTTTACTTGCCCTCTGAAAGCAGTGAAGAGCTGCTGTATTTTGAAAACCCTCTCCAGGTGCAAAACAATTCTAGTCACTGCTCTGGAGCTGCCTGTGGGATGTTTTTGAAGGAGGAATGTGGCTTATGGGGGAGGGGACAAGCTGATTAAAATAATGTCACCGGGAGATCTGGGACCCCTGTAGCTGTGCTCCTTTTTTTGTTGTTAAAATTGCCTTGGGTGTAAACTAAATTCAATTTGCTTCTCTTCTCTGCTTTTGTTCTTAGGTTCATAGTTTCCACTGAGTATGAAGTTGCAGTTGGTTATGTTCTCAATAGCAAATACACTGATTTATATCATCTCTTGAAAAGAATATTCTAAAGGTTTAACTAAGAGTATACATTTACATGTTATCTATGGATTGAAGTGTAGCCAGAAATATTTTTTCATCAGACAGTTATTGTTTTGCATTTGGAATGTATCTAATGAAATTGGTATATCTTGCTGTCAAAAAAGTATACATTTAACACATTATGAGTGGGTACATTTTAAACTCATGTCTCTCACTCTTTTTTTGATATAATAGCTTTACTGAGGTATAATTCCCATACCATAAAACTCACCCTTTTAAAGTGTGCCATTCCATGGTTTTTAGTGTGTTCACAGAGTTACGCAACTGCCACCACTATCTAATTCCAGAACATTTTACACCTGGTTGTTCTTATGGGTGGGTTTCAGGAGGAGAGAAAGGCAAAACAGAGAGGCAGTCTAGGCAAGCTCGCCTTCATCGCAGAGTGGGCTGGTGGAAGGGAAGGACCACAGCAAATTTCTCGGCCTAAATCCAGCAGGATCCTGCACACAAGGACAGTTCTGTGCTGAGTGGATCACTCTAATTTGCTGAGGTTAATTTGCAGAATGAAATTGAGTTTAAAAAGAATAAATCATAAAGTCATTCACAGTAGGGGTTAGTGTACTCACTTGTCCCCTCACAAGAGTGAAGTGGATAGTGACTGAGTAGACACAGTCTAGAGCAAAATACTCAGTGTCGTTGGGCGTCAGAAGCAATAAGGGAGTCAGCTATGTGGCATTCATAATGCCAGGTGATCAATGGCAGGTCCTTGTGACCCTTTGCAGTATCCACTTGGGGGCTTGAAGAATTTAAAGAGAGATGAGAAAAGATGGAAAAATTGAGACCCTCAACACTGCTGGTAGGACTGTAGAGTGGTGCAGCCACTGTGGGACACAGTCTGGCCGTTCCTCAAAAGGTTCAACATAGAATTACCATAAGATCCAGCAATTCCACTCCTAGGTACATACATGACTAAGAGAAATGAAAACATAGGTCCACAGAAAAACTGGTACACAGATGTGCATAGAGCATTATTCACAATAACCAAAAGGTGCAAACAACCCAAATATCCATCAGCTGTTATGTGGACAAATCAAATGTGGTATAGCCATACAACAGAATATTATTCACCCACAAAAAGGAATAAGGCTTTGCAACAGACTGCAACATAGGTGAGCCTTGAAAAGCCCACATACTGTCCGATTCCATTTACATGAGATACCCAGAACAGGCAAAACCATAGAGACAAAAAGTAGATTAGTGGTTGCCTGGGGCTGGAGGGAATGGGAAACGGAGTGACAGCTTAAGAAATGTGAGGTTTCTTTTGGGGGTGTTAAAAATGTTCTAAAATTGATTGTGATGCTGGATGTACAACTGTGAATGTACTGCAAGCCATCAAATTGTACACTTGAAAAGGGTGGATTGTGCAGTATGTGAATTGCAGCTCAATAAAGCTGTTACATAAGGGGGAGGGGGCAGGGCGAGAACTAGAAGCACAGTGAAAATGATTGTGGGTGTTGGACAGAATTGTAAGAAATGGTTTGACACTGGGAAGCTAGAGGCCAAGGGGTAAAGATCAGACAACGCTAAAGAAAAAGGGATAGCTCACCAACATAATAAAATGGTGTGGGGCTGGATTGTTGACAGTAATAGATTCTCTTTATCCTAAAGTCAAGTATAGACTCAGGTCCCTGCCAAGTGCAGATGGTGACAAAGTCCTCTGTGCTGTCCATTGTGACGGGTTAAGGCAGAGATGGGGGCTGGAATTTCCCCGTGGACGTAGCCCAGGCATAGGCAGGAATGCCCTCTTTGTCCTGAGGGGTGGAGGTTGGGCTGCACCCAGCAGCTGTTGGCACAGGAGGAATAGCGTGCACGAAGGCTCAGAGTCAGGAAATATGCTGGTAATCAGATAGAGCTGAAATAGGAATTTTATAGACTGAGGTGTTACCTTGGAGGACATTATGGCTATTCCCATCAGTGGGTGGAGGTTGATTTGAAAAGGGCGGAGGCTAGAGATAGGGAGGCCCGTTGGGAGGTGATTTGGATCTGAACAGAGTGGAAAGAGGTCAGACTTCAGATCTAGTCAGAGGTACATGTGTCAGGGCTTAGTTGACAGTGTGGGAGAGAGTGTGAAGTCGGTGGCCTGGCAGATGACGGGCCCCACAGGCATCAGCTGCCTGAACTCTTTCTTGCGGGTCATGGGTGCCTTGCAGCTAGTAGATGCCCAGTTCGGACTCCTTTCAAATTTATCTTGCATTGGAGAGAGGGAAAGCTGTGTTCCCTACCCTCAGATCAGGGGTCTCTTCCCCCGCACCGCCACCCCATCCCAAAGTCTCAGGATTCAAGAACAGTGAAGAGGAGCCCTTCCTGGGCCATCAGGGACCCACGGGTGGTAGTGCTTTGGGATGGGGAGCAGGACAGAAGCTGGTGAATAAGGTTTAGAAAGCAGCCAGTGCCTGCTAGCATTAGGGGGTAGAGGGAAGAAGCGAGGCAGAGAACCTGGCAGCTAAGTGATGCAGAATCTGTCAGAAATGAAAATGAAGCCAATCTGACAGGAGAGCAGTGAACTGGCTAATGTGCTTATTAGGAAGCAAAGGCAGAAGTCGTGGGGGGGCGGGGGTCTGACTCCAGTAAGCACCGAGGTCTCCGCATCCTGCAGCTATGGGGCTTCTGTGTCCATTCCCAGCAGGTATCAGCCACCCTTATCCCCTCACAGCGTGTTATGCATAGGAGTTGTGGCTTCACAGATGGAGGGCCGTCTGTCCTCTGCTCTGTAATCTGTAGTGGGCCTCTCCCACCACATTGGTCTTGTGAAACATCGTAACCAGTGTGGTTGGCAGAATAGCAGCTCTCCAGACACCTACATCCTCCCTGCCTAACCACCAAGAACTTCGAATGTTGACCTCACATGGCAAAAGGGACTTTGCAAGTCTGACTAGGTTAAGGATCTGGAGATGGGGAAATGATTCCAGATTATCCAGGTGGGCCCAGTGTCATCACAGGGTCCTTATGAGAGGGAGGCAGGGGGGTCTGGGTGGGAGGAGATGTGGTGATGGAAGCAGAGGTCAGAGAGAAGTTAGAAGATGCTATGCTGCTGGCTTTGAAGGTAGAGGAAGGGGGCATAAGCCAAGAAACAGGCACCTCTAGAAGCTGGAAGAGGCACTGAAGCACATTCTCTGTTTGTTACAGCAGCCATAGGAAACTCGTGCACCCATTTTCGTCTCCATTGCTTGAGAGCTCACTTCTCATTCCATTTGGGAGCCCACCTACCTGCCCCACCTCATCTACCATGGAAGCTTCTGACACTCAAGGCTTTACTTGGGATTTTGGCCTGCCACCAGCAGATCATGGCCCCCTCTCTATACACACACACACACACACTCATGCACACACATACACACCCTCACATTCATGCACACGCATACTCACACACACACACTCAACACTCACATTCGTGCACACACACATACACTCACACTCACGCACACATTCACACGCGCACTCGCGCACACACACACACACTCATGCACATACACATTCACACACACACTCACACATACACACACACACACCCATGAGCACGGTGAACAGAAAGGTGGTAGCAGAGAGCTCAGGTCATTGGAGGTGTTACTTAAACTCTCAAATCCTCAATTTCTTGTATGTAAAATTAGAAGCATAATCTCCTTATTCACAGGGTTGTTATTGCTTGTAGAACGCTCAGCAGTGTTCGGGTGTGTTCCTTCATTCATTCATTCATTCATTCATTCATTATTACCCAGCACCTGCAGCATACCAGGTAAAAAGGGTTGCAACCGTGAACACAACTTAGCTTATTTTTCCGTTTAAAACATATAATTTCATTAATGAAGTGCAAAATAAATATATAAATACATAAATAAAAATATTTTAAATTAAATGTATAAGTTAAATATATAAATATATAAATACATAAATTATTTATTTATTTATTTTTTAGGCCAGTGTCACTGGCCCTCATATGTGGGACCCGAACCGGGGCTGCTGGCTTCCCAAGCTAGCGCTTAACCACCACGCCATTTGGCTGGCCCTAAAAATATTTTTTTAAATGAGATGCAGCCACAGTGATGTGCTCCAGAAATTTGAGGAACAATTATAAGTACATCTTGTAAATTTGTGCTTTTAAGTTTGTCATAAGCCCCGCCTGGCCTATTATTATCAGGCAGCTTAAAGCTTCCTTTTGGTGTTCCTCCGTCTTCTAGAATATTCCAAAAGCTCCCATCAAAGGGGAAGGCCCTCCAGCTTCCCCGCTTGCTGGGGAAAGGCCTGCCGTCCACAGGGTTAGCTATTCTGCATTTTAAAACTGGGATATTGTAATTCACATACCATAACATTCACCATTTTAAAGTGTACAATTTAGTCGGGGGGTGGGGGTTAAACATATTCACAGAGTTGTGCATCCATCACTGCTGTCTAATTCCAGACCATTCTCATCACCCCCAGAGGAAGTCCCGTGCCCTTTAGAGTCACTCCCCACTTCCCTGTCTCCAATTTTATGGCAACCACTAATCTACTTCCTATCTCTAGATTTACGTATTCTGGACAAATTCCTATAAGTGGAATCCTAGAGTATGTGGCCTTTTGCATCTGGCCTCTTGTACTAATGTTTTCCCAATATTTTCAAGGTTCATTCCCATGGTGGCCTGAATCTAGCTATTTTCTTTTTAAATCTGTAACAACATGGGCATTAAAGGAATGGAGATGTGGACACATCAGAAGTGGGCACAGGCTGCCCTGGGGGCGGCTTTCCATTACATCAGCTGGCCTGACCCAGTGTCCCCTAATGGGTGTTGATTAGTTTCCTGCCCTGACTCCTTGCTTGAGGGGCATCTCGGCCATTGCCTCTGCTCTGGGTCCTACCTGCTTGTCCCATAAACACTTAGTGAATTGGAAAACTGAAAATAAACAGAAACAGTAAAGGTGACATCTGAAGGCCGTCTAGATAGCAAAACTAACCGAACACTGACTAGGGCCGCTTTCCATTGGTCTGGAATATTCACCTTATAGTTGGGCCCAAAAGTGGAGGCCCGCACCTTAGATGAGTGTGTTTTGTTTTGACTGTGATGGTAATGAAAACTAATACTTTACACAGTGGCCCTGTAAGCGTTCATACGCATGCTCACATACTCACACAATGGGATCCAAAGTTTTACCAAACAGTACTCATCTTTATTATTCATGCTAGACACTGGTATTTTCTGTTCTATTTTATTTTGTGAGAAACTGTTTTCCCAACTCATAAATGTGCCACAGGCCATAATGTCAAAATGCTGCCTTGGGATCCCAGCACAGCATACAGTAGGAAAACGTTTAGAAAAGGAGGATGCACTTGGCAATACAACTAGTAGTTTTGACTTTCGAGAAACTGTACTAGTTTCCTAGGGCTGCTGTAACAAATGATTATAAACTGGGTAGCTTAAAATCATAGAAATGGATTCTCTTACAGTTCTGGAGGCTGGAAGTCTTGAGATCAAGGTGCCTGCAGGGCCATACTCCCTCAGAAAACTCTAGGTAGGATCCTTCCTTGCCTCTTCGAGCTTCTAAAAGGTGGCCATTGGCCTTCCTTGGCTTGTGGCTTCATCACTCCAGTCTCTACCAATGACTTCACTTGGCCTTTCCTCTGTGTGGTTGTGTCTGTCTGTCTCCTCCGTATACATGTGTCTCTCTGTATCCAAATCTCTCTCTTTCCTCTTATACACACACCAGTTATCAGATCTAGGGCCCACCCTGACCCTAAATCTAGGATGACCTCATCTTAAGATCCTTAATTATATCTGTAATTACATCGGCCACATTCAGAGATTCTGGGGGACATGAACCCACCATAAGAACCTCCCATTTCTGGTGACTTGTAAATGAGAACAAGTTTACGAGTTCCTAGAACTCATGTCTTAGATTCTTTTCAACATATAGTTATTTTTAGATATTTTATAATTAAAATAAGTGTTGAACTTGGGCTCATTCTTGGGAACCTGGTAAGTGAAGAGAGGAGAGGGGAGATCTTTAGGACAACTAGTTTCTTGCTTGAAAAACTTCTAAATCTGAAGCCCCTGTGAATATAATTTGCTATAAAGTACAGTCATGTGCCCCATAACAACCAGGATACATTCTGAGAAATCGTGCACATCACAGAGTGCACTCACACACACCAGTGGGGCTGGATGGTACAGCCTGCTGCTCCTAGGCTACAGCCTGTACAGCATGGTACTGTACTGAATACTGTAGGCAGTTGTAACACAGTGGTGTTTGGGTATATAAACATAGAAAATGTACAGTGAAAGTGTGGTATAAAAGATAAAAAACAGCACACCTGTCTAGGTCACTTACCATGAATGGAGCTTGCAGGACAGGAAGTTGCTCTGGGTGTCAGTGAGTGAGTGGTGAGTGACTATGAAGGCCTAGAACATACTGTACACTGCTGTAGACTAAAACACTGGACATTTAGGCTCCACGAAATTTATAAAATAACATGGGATTAAATCAAGAGAAATGGTGCAATCAAGAGATGTGGTAAACAAGATGTATGAGGCTGCTGTTGGCATAACAAACTTTTTTATGTAAGTAGAAAGCATACTCAAAAATAACAAAAAGTGTAGCATAGTAAATACATAAACTACTAACATAGTCATTTATCATTATCATGTACTATGTACTGTACATAATTATATGTGGTACTTGACTGACAGTTCAGTGTGTTTACACCAGCGTCACCACAAACATGTGAGGAATGTGTTGCATTGTGATGTTATGATGGCTACAAAGTCACTAGGCAATAGGAATTTTTTGGTTCCATTATCATCTTATGGGACCACAGTGGTATATTTGGTCCATCGTTAACCGAAATGTTATATGGCACATGACTATAAATAGATGCCTGGTATTGCAACCTGTCAAATGTTTGGTGGCTATGTGCCTATACTCTGTATTATATAACATATTCCTTCACTGTGCAAGGAATACCATAAAATACCACTTTCACCAAATACAAAAGCCTTATAGATTTAGGGCGGGGGAGGGGGGAATGTTCTGACTGCCTAGTCTCGGCACCTAGCTTATGTAAGTACATGACATTGCTTCCTTCCCGACCTTGAGACATGAGATGTAAAATATATTCCAGCTCACAGCTTTGCAGTTCTAAAAGGAATACTAATGAAGGTCTTTGCAAGGTTCTGGAATTTTCCTAAAGTAGAAGCTGGTAGATGGCTTGCATTAATAGTTATAGCCAGTATACTTAGGACTGTGGGGATCTTAAGATACTCAGAAACCAGCCTTGAACCTGTTTGCTACCAGCATAGGCTATTTGGGGCTCTGGAATTCAGCAATGGCCTCACATAGTTAATCACTTCGCTTTCTTTTCTTTTTTTTTTTTTTGAGGGCAGTGTCACTGGCCCTCATATGTGGGACCCAAACCGGGGCCGCTGGCTTCCCAAGCAGCGCTTAACCACCACGCCACTCGGCCTGCCCTGCTTCGCTGCTTTCTTTTTTTGTTTGTTTGTTTGTTTGTTTTTGAGGGCAGTATCACTGGCCCTCACATGTGGGACCTGAACCAGGGCCGCTGGCCTCCCAAGCCAGTGCCCAACCACCGCGCCACTCTGCCGGCTTCGCTGCTTTCTTTATTCCATTCCCTTCTGGTGTCAGGGATTAAATATGGGAGCTTCCCATGAGCCCTGCCAGCTGCATTTTGGTTGTTGGGACTAGCCTCTCCCCACATCCCCTTCCAGAACAAACCAATTAGATACAGTAGACCAGGGATCGGCCGACTTTTTCTGTAAAGAACCAGATCAGATGGTAAATATTTGAGACTTTGCATACCACACAGCCTGTGGTGGCTACTCTACTGGCAAAAGCAGCCCAAACAACACCAGGGTGAGGGGGAGTGGGCGTGGCTGTATTCCAGAAAACTTTATTTACAAAAAACCGGTGGCTGGCCCTCGGACCACGATTTATCCATCCCTACAGTAGACTCATGGTTTTTACCATTTGGTTTCCAGAGCCATGATTCCTTTTGGAAATTTGGTGAGGAACACGGATGAAGGAGACAGGACTTCCTCACAGGCGTGAGTTCCCACCAGGAACGAACTCCCTGCAGAGGGTCTTTCTAAGCCTCAGGAACCCTGACACCATTTCAGTTGCCTTTTTACAGAAACGCAGCACCCTTGAATAATTTTCCAGGCCATTGAAAGCAAACAGGTTTTTTCTGGCATTGTCCGTGCATGTTTTTCTTTCCTGCCTTCCGCCTTTAACAGAATGCTTTTTATCTGCTGAAAGAGAAACCCACTGGCCTCTGTCAAGTGTTTGATTTCCTCTGCCCTCCTTACAGCCACCTCTGCTAACATTTGCTGTTTATTTCCCCCGTCAGAGGTTTTTAAAAATAGTAGTAATAAGGCCAGTTGGGGTTTCTGGAAGATTTCAAATGTGTAGTAGCCACACCTGTATTAACCTTTTTAAAAAAATCATTTATTTTCATTAAAATGCTTTTCAGCCAGGTCATTTTGATTTCTATATAGTCAATTGAATTAACATCTTTTTTTTTTCTTTTTTTTTTTGATGCCCAAGAGGCCTGCTGCCCTTTCTGGTAAGGCCCCAGGGGGTGGAATTGTTTTGCTGAGACCCCTGCAAGTCAGCATCTGGCCTTGTACCCAGAGTCAGAAGAAATACTTATTCACAAGGCAGATGCTTTTATCTGAACTACTTGTGGATAATGTAGAAGGTAGCTCCTTTCTGACACCAGGAAATAGTGTGAAATCAAAGAGATGAGAGTGTGTGACTTCCAGGATAAGCCTGGACAGTGCAGGGGGCATCTGCGCCCATCCTTGGGTTTTCGCATGGTCTTTTTTCACATATGTTAATAAGGAACCCAAGCTCCTTTTTTATCAGCCTCCTTCCAGTCTTGAGCCCACACCTCTGTTCTTCTGCCTGGATTGGCCCCTTTTCAACCTCACATCAAAAGACTGTTTCCATTGGTGCTTGGTGTCATCTCTTAGGAGTGATTCTTACTAGGCCGCCTGTGATTTAAAAAAAAAAAAAGTTCCAGGGACACCTCTGCCTGGTCCCTTGTGTGTTGTTAAACTTGTTCATCATAATGACTCAAAATACCACACGGAGCGGGTTTGTCCCATATTTCCATTAACCATCCTTGTTGATTGCTGAGGGAGTTTTGAAGAGTGAGTGCTAAGAGGCAGAGGCAGGAACCTTCCAGGCCACTTGTAGAGCCCTGCGGCGTACTCTGTGTGTTGGAACCAGTCTCAGGACAGTGTCAGTAAAGAAAGCGGAAAGTTCTTAAGACCATGTCACATTTCTCTTCCGTCACGGGGAATGGCAAGTTCGTGGGAGAAAATCTAAACCCACAATGGGTGAGAAACAGCTGCTCTGAAGTTCAGGTCTCCTGCCGCACTAGTTGCACCTTTAAAAAAAAAAAATTTTAACAATTTTTAAGTGTTCATCCACACTGCTGTGTATCCATTCCCACCATAGTCTCCAGAACTTTCCATCTTCCCAAACTGACACTCTGTCCCCATTAAACATCACTCCCCACGCCTCTTCCCTGCCCCCATAGTGTGTGTCAGAATGTCCTTCCTTTTTAAGGTTGAATTCTGTTCTGTTGTACACTAGGGTTGGGTTCACCTTGTGGCTGTTGTGAATAATGCTGCTTTGAACATGGGTGTACAGATATCTGTTTGAGTCCCTCCTTTCAGTTCTTTGGGGTAGATACTCAGAAGTGGAATTGCTGGATCATGGTAATTCCGTGTTTGACTTTTTGAGGAACAGCCAAACTTTTTCTACAACAGCTACACTATTTTACATTCCCACCAGCAATTATATGAGGGTTCCAGTTTCTCTCCATCTCCATCAACGTTTGTTATTTTCCATTTTTAAAAATTACACCATCCTAGTGGCATCTCAATGTAGTTTTTTTTGTTTTTGTTTTTTTTAACTGAGCCATCCTGCCACCTGTTGGCAGCTCAGTGGCAGCTCAGCTCGGGCTGGGCATCGAACTGCTGTTGCTCAGGCACTCTTGAGTGAGCTCTTAACCTGCTGAGCCTCTCCAACTGAGCCTCTCTGCTGGCCCTCATTGTCGTTTTGATTTGCATTTCCCTAATGATTTGTAAGAACCATCTTTTCACTTGCTTATTGGCCATTTGTATGTCTTCTTTGGAGAAATGTCTATTCAAGCCCTTTGCCCATTTTTGAATTGCATTGTTGATTGGTTGGTTGGTTGGTTGGTTGGTTGGTTGGTTGGTTGGTTGGTTTTTATCATCGAGTTGAAGTTATAAGAGTTACCTTCACTACTTGCTTCAGACACAGTAGGGTCTTGCAAGAACTTCAAAGCAAGTTTCAGATACCCACGACCCTTGACATCTCGAGGCGTACCACCAGAAAGCTGGTGTCCAGTGAGTGTGGTCCCATGCCTGGGAAGGAAGCAAAATTGACATGGTACAGTCTCCCAGTTAGAGACCAACCCATGTGCTGTCATCCTCCTGTCACCCGGAAGAATGAGGTTATTAACGATGCAGCTGCCTTAAAGCCAGCGTGAATCACTGGGAAGTAGTCCTGTCTCATCACCCTCACTTCCTCTTCTGGCAGATGGTAGAATGTCCAGTCCAGTAGGCGAGGGAAACAGGTGGGACATGTGGAGGTGGAAGCCATAATCAGGTCCCCCACAATATTCTTGGGGGCAGGAAGAGAAGCCCACAGAGATATTAAGATAATTCTGAGCTAATCATTCTTTAGCCAGGCTCACAACGAGTTGGATGAAAGTTCGTGATGGGCATTAGTGTACTAGTGTCGTCTCAAAGGGAGACTACCCTGGGCTCCATCCTCTGCTCTGTCCTTGACTGGTCGTTTACCAATAGTAACAATCAAAAATGTTTCCAGGGCCGGCCGAGTGGCATGGTGGTTAAGCACTGGCTTGGGAAGCCAGCGGCCCCGGTTCGGGTCCCACATATGAGGGCCAGTGACACTGCCCTCAAAACAAAACAAAACAAAAATGTTTCCAGACTTTGTCAGATGTCCCCTGGGGGACAAAATCACCCCCAGGTGAGAACCTCTGGTCTAAATAAGCAGCTACATAAATATAGGACAGGAAATTAGGACCTAATGACAGCCTATGAGAAAACAACTTAGAGATTTCAGATAATAATAATAATAGTTCGAGCCAGTGGTTATAATACAGCAGTCTTCCCTCTCTTCTCCCTCCCTCTCCCGCCCCACAAAAAATGAATGCAGTTGGGCTTTTCTGAAACCAAAACCACTTGCAACAAAGCGGGAACCCTAAGGACATGTCGTACCCCATTCAGTCCTCAGGCAGTTCTGCAAAGCAGTCTCCCTGCCCCTGGGATCTCGTCAGCTCCTTGGTTTCAGGTACCATCTTGTGCCCACGTTTCCATCCCTTGTCTACGCCTCTGTCCTGAGTGCCACACTCCCAGGTCCGTCTGCCACCTGCCATCACCTTGAGTCTTCATGGGCAATTTAAGTGACTATCATCCGAATTCGGACTCGTCACT
This sequence comes from Aselliscus stoliczkanus, assembly GCA_033961575.1. Taxonomy (NCBI): domain Eukaryota; kingdom Metazoa; phylum Chordata; class Mammalia; order Chiroptera; family Hipposideridae; genus Aselliscus; species Aselliscus stoliczkanus. The sequence continues at coordinate 6,822,163 of CM066735.1, read as the reverse complement.
TGTCCCCTCTCCCAGCCCGAGTCAGCCCTTGCCTGGTAATCTGTGTCAGGTCCTGGCACCTTCCACTCCCAGGCTCTTTCTCCCTGTATCCACCTGCAGCTCCTTCCAGGCTGCTCCCCACATCGCAGCTGCCGTTTCCCGAGACGATCTGATTTAATACCTTTGCACAAAGCTTTCTGTGGCTTCAGTGTAGGGTAAACTATAAACTCGGGGGCCTCTAAGGCCCATGATGCAACCTTCATGCCCAGGGGGTTCCCTCCACGCTGCCCTATTCCTCCTGACATACCCCAGACCAGGCCCCTCCCGAGCATCCCCTCCCTCCCTCTTGCTTCTCAGCAAACACTGATGGAGCACCAGCCGAGCACCAGGCCCCATGCCAACAGTGAGCAACACAGAGGCGCCCCTCACCCATCCACTCCCCTCCCCCGTGCAGTTTCCTCTCTAAGTAAACATAAATACAGCCGACCCTCATTGTTTGTGGATTTTACATGTATGAATCCACCTACTGACTAAAATTTTTCCATAACCCCCAAATCAGCACAGTGCCTTCTTTGTCGTTCACTGACGCACACAGAGCGACAACACGAGTCTCCCGAGGCGCCCGTCCCCATCCTCGGTGGAACTGGGCCATTCTGTCTTCTTGTTTCTGAGCAAACTGTAAACAAGTGTCCTGTTTGCCATGTGTTTTTTACCAATTTTTTTTTTTTGGCGTTTTTGTGCTTTTTTTTTTTTTTAATGATTTGGCTGTTGAAAGTAACCCCAAGCATAGTCCCAAGCTCTGCCTAGCACCCCTGATATAGAAAGGCTAAGGTGTCTTTATGGGGCCAACATGTGTTTCGTGCAGGCCTGAGTTACAGTGCTGTTGGCCATGACTTCAGTGTTGATAAATCGATAGTATAGGTATACTAAATAAGGCATCTTGCAACCAAAACACGTAATATGAGGTTACATGTTGATGGGTTGACAAAAACAGGACCAGAGACTCGTGGAACCTGATCCCGGATTTCCCCCGGAAGCAACAGCTCAGCGTTCACTAATTCACTGTTCATGGCGACTTTATAGACAAAACTACTACAGATGACGAGCATTAACTATTTGTGGTATGCGAGATGAGGGGCGAGTACTGGGAGGAAAAGTAAAACCAGACAGAAAGCCCTGGTCACAGTCTTCTCAGCCCTGAGCCTGCGGGAGGGGGGGAGGGGGGGCAGGATGATGTGCTCCTGGGGCCTCCTTGAGGAGGTGGGAGGCAGGCAGAAGGAGCAGTGACTGCAGGAGCTGGCGGTGGGTGGTGGTGTGTTTGACGAACGTCGGGAAGAGGGAAGGGCCATCTGCTCCTGTGGATTCAACACAAAGAGGGAGGAAATGAGGGGGTGGGCGGTTGGTAGTTCTTTTGAGTTTCCACAAATACAGGTGTTCTCAGACTTACAATGGTTCCACTTAGGATTTTTCAACTTTACAGTGGTGCAAAAGCAATACACGTATTTTGAATTTGGATCATTTCCTGAGCTAGCGAGATGACTGTGCCCAGCTGGAGGCTAATGTGTCTGAGCACGTTTACGGAAGGCGGGGCTACCTGTGTTCGGTAGGTTAGTGTATCAGATGTGATTTCCACTTATGGTACCTTTAACTTAGGATAAGTTTATCGGAACGTAACCCCGTTGTAAGTCGAGGAGCATCTGTACTTGTTCCCTGGGGTGGCTTTCCCTGCACTAGTGAGTGCAGAGACTTCCCAGATTGGACCTCTTGACACACTTTCCCCTTCACTTCTGCTTTGCAAGTGTGTCCTCCTTCCAGCCCACATTTGTCCCCTGCAGCCCCTTCACCCCAGCCTGGGGAGCCCCACCTGCTGTAAAGGGAACTCCTTGTCCCCAGCCTGTCGGGAGCACGCCCTTTGTGGCCTGCCCTTAATTGGAGCCTGCTTTTGGCATCTCCTTAGTGCTCCTCTCCAATGCACCCCTCTCCAAACCCCTTTCCCCCTGAGACTGGTGTTTCCGTGGAGCCACCCCAGCTTGTAACCGCATCACTTGCACGGTGGCTGCCTGCATTCTTCCACATGCCCTGGGCCAGCCAGCTCAGGAACAGACGCATGTAGGCATGAATGAATCACACAAGGGGCGGGGGGTTGTGTCTGGGAGCTCCTTTTCCCTGGTCAGACTTCTCAACCCTGAACCTCACCTTTTCAGTTTTTGTTTTTTGTTTTGTTTTCATTATATGTCCCAGCTATACAGTTTGTTTGTTTGTATTTTGTTTTGTTTTTTAGCTGAGCCATCCTGCCATCTGTTAGCAGTTCAGCGGCTGCTCAGCTCATGCTGGGCATCAAACTGCTGTTGCTCAGAGCTCAGCTCACACTCTTGAGCGGGCTCTTAACCAACTGAGCTACTCAGCCAGCCCCCATGTATACAGCTTTATAATTCGGTTTTTCTATGTACTCCAAAGTGATCACCCTCAAAAGTCCGTCACCATGCAAGTGACTCCCTTCACCCCTCTCATCTACCCCCAACTTCCTTCCTTCCCCTCTGGTAACCACTGATCTGTTCTTTGTACCTGTGAGTTTGTTTTTGTTTTGTTTGTTCATTTGTTATTTGTTTTGTTGTTTGGATTCCATGTATAAGTGAAATCATATGGTCTTTGTCCTTCTCTGACTTATTTCACTCAGCACAATATCCTCAGGGTCCATCCATGCTGTCACAAATATCAAGATTTCACTCTTTTATGGCTGAGTAATAATTGTCTGTTGGGTCCATTCATCATTCATTGATGGATAGCTAGGTTGCTTCCATAGCTTGGTGCAATGAACACAGAGGCTCATATATATTTTCAAATTAATGTTTTAGTATTCCTTGGATAAATATCCAGAAACGGAATAACTGGATTATATCGTAGCTCTAGTCTTAAATTTTTGAGGCATCTCATACTGTTTTCCGCACGCTCCACAGTAGGGGGCTGCCTGCGAAGGCCTGAGCCCAGCCCAGGACCTCGACTGCAGCCTGGGAGCACTCAAGAGGTATCAGAGGCCAAGGATTATTTTTAAAGGTTACATGCCTTAAATATTTTACTTAACTTAGATAAATGTATTTTTATTTGCCCATCTTTTAGTGTAGACCAACAGGTCTTTGCTTTGAGAACAGAAAACCCTGTCATGTTTCTTGCTTTAAACCAGACTTATAGACTATGCTCTCCGATTTCCATTTAATGAGAATTTAAAGAAACAGAAGCCGGGCGACCAGTTGGCTCAGGTGGTTAGAGTGCGGGCTCGTAACACCAAGGTTGTCGGTTTGATCCCTGCATGGGCCAGTGAGCCACACCCTCCACAATTAGATTGAAAACAACAACTTGAATTGGAGCTGATGGGTCCTGGAAAAAACACTGTTCCCCAATAAAGTTTAAGAAAGAAAGAAAGAAAGAAAGAAAGAAAGAAAGAAAGAAGGAAGGAAGGAAGGAAGGAAGGAAGGAAGGAAGGAAGGAAGGAAGGGGGGAGGGAGGAAGGGAGGAAGGAAGGAAGGAAGGAAGAAACCAGAAGCCATCTGAATGCTAAATCCTTCAGGTTTCTGTAATTATCTCTCTCTCTCTTTTTTGGGGGGAGTGGAGGGGGACGCTTAGCTTACCTTCCAACCGCATGGTGTTTTGTTTTGCTTGTTTTTAATAACTTGCTTGTAAGCTTTTCCAGAACATTTGACTTTGTTTCATAGAAACACTAACTCTTTTGCACTGGTGGTTCATGAGTTCAGGTAGCATTTTGTCATTAGAGAATGTAACTGCAATAAGCAAGCACTGCTGGCATGCACAGCTCTAGGCACAATAGAAATGGCTCTGGTTAAGCAGGCTTCTGCAGGCAGACCGCCACCGAGCAGCCCGACTGCATCACATGCCTGCGTCCTGACCCTGCTATGCACGTGCATAGAGAAGAGGCCCTGTTATCAGGGTGGGCCTGTTATGTGGAAGTTGCTATAGAACGTGTTGCTTACCAGTGTGGCTGTTCACCCAGGATGAACAGCAGAGAGATCATAACCAAAACCCTGCTTTTGCTAAAGACCATTCTTCAGAATCTCTTCAGTGACAAGCCTGTCTCACAGATATTGCAGGCTCCACTCCAAACCACCACCATAAAGCGAGTAACACAATAAAGAGAGTCACAAGAGCTGTTTGGTTTCCTAGTGTGTGTAAAAGCTATGTTTATACCATATTATAGTTTGTTAAGTGTGCAATAACGTTATGTCTAAAAAACAATGTACATACCTTAATTTAAAATTACTGTGTTGCTAAAAAAAAAAAATTGCTCACCATCACCTGAGCCTTTAGTGGGTCTTAGTCTTTTTGCTGGTGTAGGGTCTGGCCCCGATGTTGATGAAAATGCTGTACGTATCTGGGAAGCGCATAAAACAAAGTACGCCTGCGTTGTCATCTTTTCTTTGTATGTGCCAGACTTTCTACACATACACTGTTCCCAGGTTGACCATTATCCTGACTCCAGATGTATTTTCAGCTGCCTCTAGGACTTGTATCTGAGAGTCCTGGGGGCATTTCTGACTAATCATGCCTACAGTAAGAATTTTGGCGTTTTTCCTGCCTCTGTCGCCCCCTCCCTTGCTTCTTCCAGTCCCACCTCAATGAAGACAGCGCCCAGTGGCCCAAACCAGATGTCCCTGTCACCCCACTCTCCTCCATCCACTCTGATCTTTACCAGAGCGCCATGCCACGCCCATCCTGCCTCTGGACTCCCATCCTGCCCTCCCACCCTTTGCCTGCATATAGGACATGTCACCTGGCACTCAGAATGCTGAGCTGGCTCCCTGCCTCTGTCATTCTCTTTCCTTGTGTAATCTCTCACCTGCACCATCACCATTATCTCCATGACACACAGGTCTAATTGTGCATCTCTTTCACCTAAAATCTCCCCCATGGCTCCACATCAGGCAGGAGGGTGGCACACTCCCAGCCTGCCTACCTTCCGATCCTCATCTTTGGCCACACTCTCCTTCCCTTTCCCATGCTCCCTGCCTGCCCACCCTGTGCTTTAACCACCTTCGCCCAGTATGCCCTGATCTGCCCACCACCTTCCCCTGAAATGGCCTTCCCCTTCCTCCTTTTCTCATAAGGACCTCCTACTCATCCTTCAAGACCCCAGGCAGATGACCCCATGACCTCCCCCCACTGGGCAGGACTTGCCTTCCTCCTTGAGACACTCCCAGCTCCCACTGATGGGAAACCCGTAATTATTTCTTACTGTGCCACCTCCTCAATTGCCTGGGCTTCCCCCGGGCTGGGGATCCCTTGCTCTCAGATACCATTATTCCCACAGAGAGATGTGTTTTAAGTTTTCTAAACAGATTTGTAAACTTTTTATTATTATTATTATTTTGAGGAAAACATGGCCCTTTCCTAAGCTGTGACTGCCTGGACAGTGCAGGGGTCAGCTGAGAGGAGCTAAGCCCCATTGCAGCACTACTTCTAGTGCTTTAGGATTTCACATAGTCGGGTGTTGAGCCCAGGCTCATGGTCATATCTGCTTTCAGGAAAATGTCAGTCTGTTTTTAAGAGCCTGGGTATTAGCTGTGGGCATGAGGGAGCTAACAGCTACCGCTTGCCCTATTCCTAGACACTCTAGATTTATTTCTTCATTTAATCTTCCTAAGACCCCATGAGGTAGTTCCCATTTACTGTTTTGCACAAATGACTGAACAGTCTTGGGGGACTAAGTCATTAGCCAAGATCGCAGAGGTAGTCACAGGAGGTGACAGAGTCAAGATTCAAACCTCCATTCTGCCTTACTCTGAAACCTATCTTTTGAAAGAGAATGATATATACCAAAATGCGCTCAATTCTGCAACCCCATGCTGGGTGGGGGGAATATCTAAAGTAGTGAAGTTTACATAACCTAACAGAAGCAGGCCATGCGCAAACCGACTCAGGGTAGGTTTTGGGTGACACCAAAAATTGCTGCCATCTGCTTCAGGTTTTTGTTCTGACTTGCATTTTGAAATAATTTTGATTTACGGAAAAGTTTTAAAAGATTATATGGAGAGGTTCCATATGCCCTATACTCAGCTTCCTCCTAACACAAATTTTTTTTAAATTATAAAAGTCGTACGACCATTGTAGGAAATTGGGAAAATAGAAAAATAAGGGAAAATGTCCATAATCCCATGCAACTACAATTAGTTGTCATTTTGTTGTATTACCTTCCACGATTTTCTTTCTTTGTGCATATTTTCCTGCAAGGTGTTGCACTGGTTGGTGCAGGACTTTGGAAAAACAGTTGCATATCTAAAATCGTAAAGCATTTCTAACCTTTGTAAGTCTTTCTCTTTGAGACTCGTGTATGTAACTGGAAGGCATTGAATGTCTGACAATAGAGAAATGATTAAAGCGATACTTACAAAGACCATAGCTCCGTGAAAAATGCGAAACATTTGTGTAGTTACTGTGGTTACAAACATTCACACCCATGCAAATAAAGGGGCACAGGGACATTTGTAAGTGGAAATGGTGTAAGAATACTGGTTAATTTTTGTTTTTCCTTTTTTTTACATGGGACATTCACTCTTGTACTGTTAATCAAGAGGGATCAAATTCAGGTAACAGTGACATAGGTGACATTTTTCCATGCGCCCTTATCAGTGTTTCATGAAGACCATTTCTCATGAGCCAGGAATCTTTGCAAGTGAGAAGCCAGGACCACATTTTGTGCTTCGGGACAGTAATATGCAGCTGGCTGGATTTGTGCCCAAGAATGTTCCACTGTGTTCTTTTTTTTCTCCCCTAAGATGACTCACCTGTAGCAGTTTGCCTCATTAGTTCTTATCTTTATTAAACAAGAATAACTTAGAGAAATGCCGTCTTAGCATTAAACATTAATTTAGAAACATACCGTATTTATCATATAATAATTAAGCTGGCAGTCCTCTCCCACCAAAAAAAAAAAAAAAAGCCTTTGAAGTTAAGGTTTATTAAGAATAAGAATTCACAGGCAAGCCGAGTGGTGTGGTGGTTAAGTGCTCGCTTGGGAAGCCAGTGGCCCCAGTTCAGTCCCACATGTGAGGGCCAGTGACACTGCCCTCAAAAAAAAGAATAAGAATTCATTCCTAGACAGTGTACCAGATACTTAACCAGTATCTAGAGGATTGGGCACTAAAATCTACATCTCAGCCTAACTTTCCCATTTCAACCTCAGTTTTCCCCTTACGTAAAATCAGTCATATTTTTCTACACATCACATCACAGAAGTGATGCTAGACTGCTTGAGGGCACACTGGAACAGAAAGGACTGCTTCTGCCAGTATAAAGGACTTACGTTAATATTTCCAGTTAACTACATGTATATCTCATACTACAAAGCATGCCTGACTGCTGGGCATTCCAGGAGGAAAAGCAGCTTTGGCTGGTTTTCATGGAGACTTGTGGACACCAAAGTTTTCCTTAGTGTGCTAGCAAAACTTTTTTTTTTTTTTTTTTTTAAATCATAAGTCACCTAGCAGTGTTGAAAAGTTCCGAAGAGCCTCCTAAACCTGAAAGAAAGGTAACTCAGAGAAGTCTGGGGCTGGAGGAACCTGAAGGAGAGCAAGTCCTGCTCTTGGGGGTTAGAGATGAGACCACCAGTGGCCCCCACACACTTTTTCCCTGACAAGCTAGAGGCCGCAAGTCCCATAACCCTGACTGCAGACAAGTAGTGTGGTTCCATTGGGCTTTTTGGTGGACACAGAACATTAAAACCTGCCAGGAAGGCCCACACTCTGGGCTGAGGGCAGACATGTGCAGCCAGCTCCTGAGGGTGGGATGTATGTGAGCCTGTATGGGGGGCTTGTGGGGGCTGTCCTTGTGAAGTCAGGGCAGCAAGCATCCCCCAGACAGCCAAGGAAAAGAGGGGACTGGGAGTCAGTTTGCAGGGTGTCCAGGGCAGGCTGGAACTGGGTCAGCAGACGGCATAAAGTTCCAGGGGGCAGGGGATTTTTTAAGACATGAGCCACGAAGGCTGACAGTCACTCACTTCCTGACTGTGTTCCACCCCCACCTTCCATCAGAGTCCAGCGACCACACAGCCTGTTAGTTATGTGGAGATTTTTAAGTTTACCAAAGAGAATAGCCCTTAAGGCAGCAGGTTGTCTTTAAAGTAAAATAGCCAAGAATGGGCTTGCATTGCCCCCCCTGCACCCTCCCCTTTGGGTGCCCTCCCTAATCTCTCTCCTCTGTGTGCCCCCTGCCCTGTGGTCTGTGTACCCATGAGTGGCTGACCAGACACATAGATAGAAGGCAATGCCAGCACCCAGAGATGCTGACACTTGACCCTTGCCCTCGAGGAGGTTAAGGTTCAATGAAGCAGTGCAATTAAAGCCATCAGGTGACACAGGGTAAGGGAAGCACACAGGAAGGCTCAGGCTGTGGGGGCAGAGCAGGGGTAGGTGGCCTTGAGGGACTCTGGCCTCACCCCAAAGTCAGCCAGGCAAAGGGGCACCTGGGCTGAGGCACCCAGGGGCTCTGAGGTTCCCCAGTGCTACTTGTAAGCATGGTTGGGGTGCAGGGTACAAATGGTGGTAAAAAATGTAGCCAGGGAGGGGCCCATATCCCAGAGAGTGTGGCCAAGAGTCAGGACTTTATACCAAAGCCATTGGCATGCTAATCAGGTATGTGGTGAGATAGGCAGGCAGCAGGTAGGGAGGGACTGGAGTGACAAGTCTGAACAGGCCACCCAAGGAGTTTACAGCCTTGGCTAAATGACCAGGACTTGTGCTGCTGGCATGGGGGAGGGCCCTGCATGCATAGATGGAGAGCCTGGGTCAGGGCCATGGTAAACATGGGGGAGAGAATGAAGTGGGAGGGGCACCTCTTCTAGGAAGGGAGTGTCTAGTCCATGTTCCCTGGTGGGAGTGGGCCACGTGTCCCCAGTGCACCATGGTGCTAGTAGAAATCTGTTGAATGGATGCTAGAGGACCTGAGAACTGTGAAAGATTTCTGAAATATATTTTACAGTATGGCAAAATGTTGCCGACACCATCGTAAGCAGAAAGGCCAGGTGCAGAATTGTACGTTCAGCGGGAGGTCACCCATGTATCAGGTTGAACCATGTGAAATCTTTTTGTGGGTCGGAAGTGACGATTCGCAATAAGAATGGAAAGTACATGCTAAGACAGGAATGGTGGTACTTTCTGGTTTGTGAAATACTGAGTGGCTGCTTTTTAATAATTCCTTAAACCTGGAAATGCCTCACCTGCCCTAACGTCCCCCCGTAAGAGAGTCTGCTTCACAAGGACCACTGCCCACTGCCCTTAGCTTCCTTTTCTCCAAGCAACATCCCCATTCGTCCACCCTTCCTCTCAGATCATGGCTGGGGTCCCTGGTGGTCCTGTCAACCCTGTGAGCGTGCTCCCCTTGGCCCAAGGTTGGCCCCATGGGGTCCTCAGTCCACCTGCATCTGACCCTCCATGGCACTTGTTACAACACTGCTTTCCAGGCCACTGCCTGCTGATGAGCCATCTACTCATTGAAATTGGCCCAAGGTAAACTCCCCACCAGGCTTGGCTGCCAGCAACTGGGCCCTTCTGCTTCTTGTCACTGCCCCTGATGTTGATACAACCCAAGCTGACCTCCATGCCCCACACTGTTGATTTACTGAGACTGCCACAGTCACCCAACAATCCCCTATGTCACTGTTGTGACGAGTGGGACCCCGTACCCCGCCCACCTTTGCTGAATGTGTTGACATTTCCATCATTGTAGCCTGTCAAGATCATTTTGTGTTCACTTGTGTCCCTGTCTTCCTCTCCAAACATCATTTGAGGTGGCCCCTCCGCTTCGTGTCATCTGTGAATTTGGTGCGTGAGCTTCTATGGTCTCGTCTCAGGCAAGATGGAGGACAGAGCCCTTTCACATCCCAGAGATCCTCTTTCTACTTGAGATCTGTCAATGTGTAGGATTCCACTTATATGAGAGACCTAGAAGAAGCAAATCCTTCGTGACGGAAAGTAGAATGGTGGGTGCCAGGGGCTAGGGGTGGGGGGACTTGGGTGCAAAGTTTTTGTTGGGAATGATGAAAAAGTTTTGGGTAAAGATAGATAATGGTAGTGGATACACAATATCGTGAATGGAATGCAACTGGATTTTACACTTACAAATGGTCAAGATGATAAATGTTATATATATTTTCCCACAGGAAAAACATACATAAAAGAAGAAGGGAGACCCAACAATACTCAGTCCCCTTGGTTCCAAGAAAGGCAGCCAGCTTGGCAAAGAGCAGCCCCATTAGGAGAGTCCAAGTGGACCCAGGCGTTCCTTGGCCACAGGCATCCTGTGCTAGCAGCAGGGTACTGGAGGGGACACCTGAGACCCAAGGCCCTCGCAGGGCTACCAGTTAGTTCCCTGTCAGAGGTTCTGTTTGGGATCCCTCCTGGGAGTTTCTTGGTTTCTAGCTAAACTGAGCTCAGGTCGCACTGGTAGCTCTCTCAGCCCAGGGCATGCCTTAATGTCCACACTTTTGCTCATTTCTGTTTTACATGGTGACTCCCTGGGGATGCTGCTGTACAAAATCCCCCATTTTCCACCCAGGAGAAAGTCTTGCTTTTGGCCAGCTCTCAGTGGAGCAGTCACACATCCTACTGGATTGCTCAATTTATCTTCCTGTGTTTTCTCCTCACTTTTTATACTTGTCACAGTCTTGGTTGTCTCCCCAAATAAAGGTACTTTGCAGTGAGGTCTCCACACATTTCTGATTTTCTTGGTAACCCTCTCTAAATATTCTGAAGCCTACTTTCTTACAAAGAACCATCCTCAGACACTCCTCCTTGGCCATCAGAACATCTGTCTGAGGTTGTGGTTGTGCATCCATCACCTTCTCCAGTAGTCCTTCCTAAGAGACCGTGCTTGTTGGTCTTCCCTCTTGAGAGGTAAAGGGAAGGCAGGGAGAGGAAGGCTGCTTGCTGTTTCTGCTGAGGCATCCAGTGAGCAATCAGAGAGGTTCTGGATCTCAGGTTTTATTCATTGTTGGGTGCTATGGGCTGAATTGTGTTCCCCACAAATTCCCACGTTGAAGCCCTAACCCCCAGTGTGATGGTGTTCAGAGGTCAGTCCTTTGGGAGGTGATTAGGGTTACATAAGGTTATGAGGGTGGGACCCCTGGATGGGATTAGTGCCCTTATAAGGGGGACACCAGAGAGCTTGCACTCTGTCTACCATACGAGGACACAGCCAGAGGTAGCTGTCTGCAAGCCAGGAAGAGAGCCCTCACCAGGAAATGAGTGTGCTGGCACCTTGACCTTGGATTTCCCTGCCTCCAGAACTATAAGAAATACATTTGTATTGTTTAAGCCACTCTGTCTGTAGTATTCTGTTATGGCAGTCTGAGCAGACTAAGAAAGTGGACATGAATGTTCTGGTTTTTTTGTTGGTGGTACTTTTATTTCAAACGTTTTCTTTTGAAATCATTTAGACTCATAGTAAATTGCAAAGGTAGTACAGAGGGGTCATGTATCCCCTCCACCCCACTTTCCCCACTGGTTACCTCTTAGGTAACTAGAATAGGCTGTCAGAACCAGGTAGGCTGTCAGAACCAGGAAGTTGACATTGTGACAATGTGTGAGTCTCCTGTGCCATTTTATCACATTTTATCCCATCACCTCCATGGCTTTCAAGATCTAGGACTATCCCATCACCACAAAGATCATCTTTGAGCTTCCACTTCATGGTCACACCCACTCCCTTGCCCCTCACCATATTTCACCCCAGCAACCGCTAATCTGCTCTGCATCTCTATAATTTAATTTTGTCATTTCAGGAATGTTACATGAATGGAATCATACAGTGAATGACCTTTTGAGATAGGCTTTTTTCTCAGTGTAACTCCTAAGAAATCCATCCAGGTTGTTGCGTGTTATCAGTAGTTCCTTTTCCTTGTTGAGTGGTATTCCATGGTATGGATGGACCACAGTTTGTCTAACCATTTGCCCAGGGTAGGACATCGAGGTTGTTTCCAGTTTGGGGGCTATTATGAATAAAGCTGCTATGAATAGTCATGTACAGGTTTTTATCTGGACTTGAGTTTTGCATTTCTCTGAGATAGATACTCAGGGGTACAGTTATTTAGTTTCCTTTACAAACCTCCCAACTATTTTCCACAGTGTCTGCACCATTTTACATTCCCACCAGCAGCGTATAAGTGATCCAGTTTCTCCACAACCTCGCTAGCATTTAGAGTCATCATTATTTTTTATTTTTGCTACTCTCTGGGTGGTTTTAATTTTGAGATGTATTTCTCTAATGATTAATAATGTGGAACATCTCTTTACCTGCTTTTTGACTGTTTATCTTTGGTGAAATATCTTTATTTTCATGTCTTTTGCTCATTTTCTAAATGGGTTGTTTATATTTTTACAATTGAGTTTTGAAAGCTCATTATATATTCTAAATACTAGTCCTTTGTCAGATGGCAGTTTGCAAATATTTCCTCCCACTCTGTAGCTTGTCTTTTCATCCTCTGACAGGGTCTTCCACAAGCAAAAGTTTTTAATTATGATGAAATCAGTTTATAGGTATCTGTTTCTTTTGTGGATTAGGTTTTTTGTGCCATATCAAAGAACTCTTCACTATCCAAATCCTGGTTTCTAAAGATTTCCTCCTATGTTATCCGTAATAAGTTTTACAGTTTCACATTTTCCATTTCAATCTCGTCTGTTTTGAGTTCACTTTTCTGAAAACATGAAGTTTAGGTTGAGGTTCATTTTTACGCCTATGGACATGGGTGTCATTGTTCTTTCTAATCCTTCCAGAATTATCCATAGAGTAATACAGAATATGGTTTTGTAGTGTTGTGATTCACAAGTACAGTTGACGCTTGAACAACATGATTTGAACTACACAGATTCACAGATTTTTTCTTTTTTAATTTTATTGGGGAACAGCCATGGTCGTTGGTTATACATTGCTTTCATGCTACAGTGGCATAGTTGACTCTTTTAAGGAGGTCACAGCTCACAGTGACCCATGCAGGGATCAAACCAGCAACCTTGGTGTTATCAGCCTGCGCTCAACTACTTATCAGCCTGCGCTCAACTACCTGAGCTAACCCACCACCCCCACTCCAAGTCGAGAGGTTGTTTCAGTCTAGTTGTGGAGCGCACAGCTCCACGACCCATGTGGGAATCGAACCGGCAACCTTGGTGTTATGAGCCTGTGCTCTAACCACCTGAGCTAACCGGCCTTCCCTGGAAAATTTTTTGAGATGTCCTTACTACCATGAAGCAATCATATTGATTACACAAGGCTACCAGACAGCAATCATATTGTTGCTTTTTCATTATCAATGCATGAATCATTATACCTGTAAATAAATATGAATTATTTTAATATTATCTTTGTACATTTTTATGTCAGTGTTAGTAATACTTATCACCTACAGTATATTGTGTCATATAAGACAATATTGATGTAGATACTGACAGATGACAAACTTAAGGTATCGATAAATATAGCACAGAAGGGCCGGCCGAGTGGCGCATTGGTTAAGCGCTGGTTTTGGGATGCCAGCGGCCCCGGTTCAGATCCCACATGAGGGCCAGTGACACTGCCCTCTACAGCTAACAACAGCTCCACCTGGAGCTGGGCTGTGCGAGCCCCGGTGATGGTGTGGGCTGCAGCCCCTGCTGCAGTGGGCTGCCATAGGCTACAGTGAGTGGCCCGCAGCCAGCGTGAGTGTCTGGCAGCCAAGCGTGAGCTGCCAATAGCCGCGGTGAGCGACATCCAGAGGCCAGCAACCGATCTGCCTCATCCGGGAAGAGCGCAATGACGATACCAACAGTGAAGCAACATCCTCTGCAACTAAACTGAAGAACAAAAAGACAGCAACTTGTCTGTTCCCCTTCCCCGATTCCCCAACGCTGTTCCCCTCCACCAATTCCCCAATAAAATCTTTAAAAAAAAAAAAAATATATATATATATATATATATATATCACAGAACTGTAAATGTATTCCTTATGATTTTCCTAATATTTTCTTTTCTCTAGCTTACTTTATCGTAACATTACAGTACCTACTACATATAACTTACAAAATATGTGTTAATCGACTGTTTGCTTTATCGGTAAGGCTTCCAGTCCACAGTAGGCTATTAGAAGTTCAGTTTTGGGGGGAGTCAAGTTTTTCGTAGATTTTTGACTGTGCAGGAGTTTGGTGCCCCTAACCACTGCGTTTTTCAAGGGTCAACTGTGTATTGCTCAATGAATGGCATAACCTACATGTCCTGTATGGTATTTGTGCAAAAAATATATATTTGCTGGGGGCAGCCAGTTAGCGCAGGTGGTTAGAGCCCAGGCTCATAACACCAAGGTTGCTGGTTTGATTCCCACATGGGCCAAGGAGCTGCACCCTCCACAACTAGATTGAAACTGCTGTTTGACTTGGAGCTGATGGATCCTGGAGGGGCACACTGTTCCCCAATAAAATTTCTAAAAATATATATATATATATATATATATATGCTATTATTATTCTTTTGCTATATGTGAAGGACTTTTCAACACAAATCTCAGAATTATTGTTATTAAACATTATTTCTCAACTTATAAAACTATTTATACCAGCAGCAATTAAATGTGGATGGTGGCATTATGGATTATTTCTGCTTTATACCTTTTTGTGATTTTTAAGTTTCCTACACACGTAGTAAAGAAGTTTTTTTTTTAATGGTGTTCTCTAGGTTTAACGTGACTTGGGGGGCCGGGGGCGCATGTGTTTTTTTGAGGGATAACATCAGTTTCAGAAACAGTATTCTTTCCAGTTCACACTATCTTCTAAGCCCCAAGATACCTTTTTTCCTTTGTCCCCTGAGGCATGAGGTTAAGGGGTTTTTTCCTCATATTTTTATTGTGTTTTTTTTATACCATCTTGCGTGTGTATCATCAAAATGAAGCAGGACAGAGAAATCAATGTGTTGTCTTGACATCGATTTAGTCTATTCTCAGATGGCTGAAAAGCCGGGAACTGTGAACTGAAAACTTCATCTTGTATTGATTTTCTTAATTGTCTTCCAAACACTCACCTGCAGCCTGGGCTTGCTAGAACTCTCCAGAGACAGGTGACACCCCCAGCCTGAAAGAAAAGTCTTTGCTGAGACAAAGAATGGGGACAGGGAGGGGACACCGGACCTCGCTAAATGCTAGATAAGAGAAAACGAGCGGTTATTTCAAGGCCGAGCCTTTGAAACTACAGTGTGGCTAGAGAAGGCTACTCCTGCCTGAAGATGCTGCTTGTCTGATCTGTTTGTGTGGCCATTGCGAAAACTGTGGACACCTCTGTGCCAGGGCCAAAGCTGTTTCCAGTGGCTTTCCCATCAAGCAGCAGGGCAAAGCTGCCATTTAGAAGATAAAATTCTTGCTTGACAGTTGATTTTTCTAGATGCCAGTGTGTTTCAAGATGAGAAAGGACAACTTAAAACTGATAAAGATGGTCACATGATATGTCATATAGGGCTTCCTAGAGAAATGACTTTCAACAGATTCATAACTATTAAGTCTTCTTCATGGAATTTCCTTGTGGGCCCTTAGGATTCTTGCAAGAGCTAATGAGGTCGTGCTTTGTGTTAGAGGGGAAAGTTCATGTCTTACAGGACTTAGGGTGGACCAAAAGTCACATAGGGAACATAACTACACTAGAAAATTGTCCCTATTAACCTGAACTTCATGGCGTGGGGTCTGTTGTCCAAGTAAAGGAATGTAAGTAGGACCCTGGTATCTGTCACACAAGCTTAGTCGTCTGATTTGCTCGGAGACCGCTATTCGGTTCAAGAAACCAAAACAAAACAGGCTTAAAAAAAAAATAGTCATGGGAACAGGCTGCCTGCCATCCATGTTTGTTACTGAGGATGGGGTGTGTGTTTTTTCTCAGGGCAAAGCACTTTTTCCATTTTCATTGTTCACCTGTTTTCATCCCTGCCTCTCCTCTGGGTCCCCTTGTAGAAAGAGCTCTGTAGTATAGTCACCACAGTGGGCCGGGTGCCTGATGGATGGCCCCTCAGCAGTGGCAGATGGTGCTAATTAGGCACCGAAGTGGTTTTTATGGCAGTGCAAACAGTGGGTGGCAGTGCTCTGCTGAAGGCCGCCCTGGGGCTGGATCCCTGCACAGCACCACTGCCCGTGGGTCCCACCATGGCTGCATGCTTTAGGAAAACATGATAGCAGGATAAGTGTGTGTTCCTGTTTGTCTCACAGCCAAGCTCATGATGACTAACTCATTCTGTGTGTTCAACTACAAATCAAACGACTTGATCTCCTCCTGCAGAAAGGTGGCTGTTCCTCCTATTTGTTTAATAGCTGTATTGAGATGTAATTTACATACCATACAATTCATCCTTTTAACTGTACAATTCAGTAGGTTTGAGTATATTCAGAGTCAATGCAGTCAATTTTAGAACTCCCAAAATAAACACTATACCCTTCAATCTTCCCCCAGTCCTAGGCACATGTTAATCTACTTTCTGTCGGTATGGATTTACCTATTCTACACGTTTCCTATAGAGAGAATCCTACATTATGTGGTTTTTTGTGGTTGACCTCTTTCACTCAGCATATTTTCAAGCTTCATCCTCATTTTTGCATGTATTAGGGCCACACAGCGAAGCACCAGGGCCGGACAGGTGGCAGAGGGAGAGAGAAGAAAATGTGGACAGGAGCCTTTATTGTGGTTTCCATGGGGCAGAAAGGGTGAGACAGGGTAAACGGGATTAGGATTGGCTCCTGTGAATAATTTCAGTAGGCTCTGGGGCATAGGAGCTGTCCCTAGTCGTCCAGCACATGGCAGGTGGGTGGTGGCCCTGGATATGAGAGCTCTGTGAAGGAGGTAGTTGTGGGTGTGGGCTCGGGACTGGTTGGTATACATGTAGAAGGAGCTTTCCTTAGATGACCATCTCTGGAAACTGGCTACTCCTGGGCAGGGGGTGGGGATAGGGGGCAGATGTCAGCATCAAAAATACATAATAAAGGGCCGACCGAGTGGTGTGGTGGTTAAGCGCTGGCCTGGGAAGCCAGCAGCCCCGGTTCGGTCCCACATATGAGGGCCAGTGACACTGTCCTCAAAAAAAAAAAAAATACATAATAAAAACAGCTGCTCTGTGGTGGAGGTACTGGCTCGTGTCTTGATCAAGCAGTTATTTTCAAGGCTGCATATGTTAGAGAAAAACTCAATTGGTGACTGCCCATCTCTTACTTTAAGTCTTAAGTAGCTTGAGGGGAGTGATGGTTAGACTGCTCCAAAGGAAAGAGAATAATTTATCTCAGCAGGTCACAGGGCCACGAAATGCATATCATTAAACTTTTCTATAAGAAGCCCCAAAATAGAAGGTCATCTCAAATACTTTTTGGAAGTGTGTGTGTATTAAATGATAAAGAAATACAGAGAATATCAGAGCTCTGTGCTGTGTGTTTGACCAAACAAGGGTGTTCTAAGATATAATAACTTCTTATTTAAGACTTTAATATACAGTCGATCCTCATCATTTGCAGACTGTGTTTATGAATTCCTCTCCGTGCTAAAATGTATTTGTAACCCCCAGATCAATACTTGTAGGGCTCTCGTGGTCTTTCTCAGGCACATGCAGACAGCAAAAAAATTGAGTCACCCAACACGCATTTTCCCAGCAAAGAGTGACTAAGGCAACACTGCCTTCTTATTGCAATTCATGCTGGAAACAGGTGCCCTTTGGCACTGTATTTAGTGCCATGTGTTTGCATTTCCTTTTGGTCCTCTTTGTTGATGGCGTCACAGTTTAAAATGGCCACCAAGCATAGTGCTGAAGGGCTCTCTAGTGTTCCTAAGCCCAGGATGCGTTTCAGAGAAAATACGTGTGACAGACATGCTTCCTTCAGGCATGAGTTAGCATGCTCTTGGCCATGGTGCAGTGTTACTATTAGATTGACTGTATATATTAAATAAGGCGTCAGTCAGCAGAAGCACACATAACCCAAGGTCGTGTACTAAGTGGTTGGTGAATGCATCGCTGGAAGCTCACAGGACCATAGCCCTGGATTTCTCCTACAAGCAGCACCTCGGTATTCGCTAACTCAATGTCCACTGCAACTTTATAGAACATCACTACTGCACATAGTGAGGATTCGATTGTAACTTTTTATTTTGAAATAGTGTCGAGTCACAAGAAGGTGCAAAATAGTCGAGTCCCTGTGTACCCATCACTGAGTGTCCCCAAATGATGAAATCTGATGTAACCATAGTCCATTGTCAAAACCAAGACACTGGTATTGGTACCATATTATTAACCCTCTTCAGATTTTGCCATTTGTTATGTGGTAAAAGGGGAGAGTACAATTCTATGAAAGTTTATCCCATGTATAGATTTAAGGAACTAACACCACAGTCAAGATACAGAAGCATTCTACCACCCCAAAGAAATAATCATTTCCTTTTTTTTATGGTGATAAAATATACGTTACATGAAATTGTACCATTTTAATCATTATTAAGAGTACAGTCCAATGGCGTTAAGTATATTCACATTGTCATACAACCATCCCCACCATCCATCTCCAGAACTTTCCATCTTCCCCAACTGACACTCTGTCCCCATTAAACACTCACTCCTCATCCCCCTCCCCCAACCCCTGGCACCACCATCTACTTCCTGTCTCTATGACTCTGACTCCTCTGGGGGCCTCATATAAGGGGGATCACACAGTGTTTGCCCTCCTGTGTCTGGCTTATCTCACTGAGCATCATGTCCTTAGGGTTCATCTGTGTTGTAGCAGGTGTCAGAGCATCCTTTGTTTTTAAAGCTTGAATAATCTTCTATGAAAAGAAAGAGTTCTTGAACTGTTTTGTGGGAGGCACTGCCCTCCATTCTATTGGGGAAACAGATGATGATCAGAATAAATAAGTACACTTGACCCTTGAACAATGCAGGGGTTGGGGTGCCTAACCTTGGAAGCAGAGACTCTTAGAGGGTGTTTATGATGACCTTTTCTTCTGTGGACTGTGATTAAAGCAGAATAAGCAGAATCCATCCCATTTCAGGCAAGACCTTGGATCACAGGAACAATCTGTCAGTTGTACCCAGATGCTGGGCAAAGGATGCCTTTCAGGATCTGTCCCCTATTTGTGCACTCAGGTCTTAATAGTCTGGGTGGGGCATAATGTGGTGCTGAAATGGCAGGAAACGCCTGCTCTGGACAGTGAAGGCCTCGATTTTATGATTTCCGCCTTTGTCAATGGGAGTTTGTATATGAGTGACAGCCTTGCCACCTTTGTCTACGAGAATAGTAGTTGTTAGCCACTCATGATCATGACATCGCGATGCTTGGGGTCACTGCCCAAATGGCACCCTCACCACGCTGAGCTGTTAAAAAGTGAATAGCTGGCTTAGTATGTGTTCTGTGTGTGTAAAATGGCGTCATATCACTTAGTGGAGTTTGGGGGGTTTTTTTGTTTTTGTGTTTTGTTTGTTTGTTTGTTTTTTGAGGGTAGTATCACTGGCCCTCATATGTGGGACCCGAACCGGGGCCGCTGGCTTCCCAAGCCAGCCCTTAACCACCACGCCACTCGGCTGGCCCTGGATTTTGTGGGGTTTTTTTACAAGCTCTCTTTGTTCTTCCTCTACCAGAAATGTTCTGTTGGACACATACCCACCTGCACACTTGCAACCTCCCTAAACTTCCACCTGAATTAAAACTCACTCAGCAGACTAAACCCTTCTCCCCAGAAAAGCTCCTGAGAGAAATACATTTTCTTCCCCTAGGGCCAGCCCTGTGCCGGCCACAAGGGTCACAGTCTCACTGCTGCTGAGAGCCAGTTCCAGCTGCTTTCTTCATGTAACGTAGAGAAACCAGTGGGTAGGTGCATTGGGGACCCACGAGCCAGGTAGGGAATGCCACCAGACAGATTTCTTATTAATGCTATTGTTGGTCTTTCAAATGTGAATAAATTAATCAAGCAGCCTGGCTCAACTAGGCTTGAGTTAAATGGTTGAGTTGTCAAGTAGGAGGCGGGGAACCAGCCTGATTAATGACAGCCTGGTTTTCTAGGAATTGCATCTTTCCTTCGGTGGGAAATCACAGCCTATGTGCTTCCTAATAGCTCAGCTCTTAAATTAGTGAGCAGATGAGTGCGGACAACCCTTTAGATCCCCTGTTACATGTTAGGTTGGTTTACAATCGTCTATAAAATAGGATCAGAGCCTGTCATCCACTCTGGTGGTCAGGTTCTCTTAGAGTTCTTACGAACTGTGGTGCATGCTACTAACACCATGCCCTGTGGTCTCTGGGTCTCAGTCATCCTGACATCCAATCTCAGATTCATTGCAGTCCTGTGTGTGATGCCGGCACCAGCCACACCGAGTGCAGACTCCCTGTTTCATGGTATTAGCTTCTTTACAGTGAACAGCAACTGCTCTCTGCTTTTGACCCCCTGCTAAGACGGAGGGGGTGTCAGGATATTTTGTTGTTATTTTACTGAATGAGAAAATATGATGTGATTTGCACCCTTAACGGTCACAGTGGGGACCAATTTCCTGCCCTCCAGACCCGCTGCTTCAGCCAATAAAGTAAGAGAAGACGCAGTTTTACATTTCTAGAAGGATCCCACGGAGGTATAAAAACAGTGCACTGCGCAGCCTGGGAGCCCCAACCGTGAACATGGGAAACGCACATTCCAAAGGCAGCGACAGAGACAACGCACTCCACAGCCACCCTGAGCTGTCTTTCTATGGCCCCTTTCCTAGGAAATGGAGCAAGAATGTCTTTCTAAGTAACGAGCTGCTGACCTCCAAGGTTCTGTCTGTACTGCGGCAACAGTTGGAGCAGGGCTTCCGGACAGGCCACCTCCACTACCCTGCCCACTTTCTCAGCAACAACTCTGTCTTTGCCTCCATCACAGTGTCCCTGAAGGAGCACCCAAGGGCCACCCTCTTGTCCGATGGCAGCCCGGCCCTGTCCAGGAATGTCGGAATGACGGTCTCGCAGAAGGGGGGTCCACAGCCAGCACCCAGCCCAGTGGGAACAGGGCCGCGACTCGGGTAAGCCGCGACTTGGGTAAGCCGGATCCTCTCTCTGCCGTCAAGTGCAGGTGAAGGGAGGGGACTCAGGGTGGGGGATCCTACCAGCAGCCTCTCTGAAAGGGGACCCTCAAGGGCGTGTGAATCTGCCCTTGGGTCCCCAACCGAGCAGTGAAATTCCCATTAACACTTGTTTCAGAGTCATTCCTTTTCCTTTTTCAGATAGGGTGTGTTCTGGGTGGGCTCTGCCATTGGAGCGAGTTTGCTTCCTGCCCTTCAAGGACCCTTAGCCAGGGTCCCTTTCTGTACTCTAGATGAGGCTGGAAGTCTCGCTGAGGTTGCAGTGGGGGCTGCATCCCATTATTTATGCCCTAATCCAGTGTTCCAAGGACTTCGAGGTGGTTCTCTTAGTGCATTCAGCAGTGCTCACGGAGACAACATAATGCTACAAAAATGTCAATGCAGTGATTCCTGTGTGAGTTGGTAGGGAAAGGAGCTGAGTATCTTTCTCCATTAGAAAGGACTCTTCCTCCACCCTTGACTGAGTGAGACTGTGTCCACCTAACTCTTTCTAGAAAGAATTTCAGGGGCTCCACTGGCTAGTAGAGGAAGTATATGATTAACACACCCTTAAATGTAGCTGAATGTTTAAGTTAGTTATGTAAGAAGCCCTGACGTTATGTTGACAAATAGTCTCCTGATTTTTAAAAATGATCTATGACAAAGTTAAGGCTTACATTGAAATCCGGAAAGTTCTCAAATAGCATTTAAACAGATTAACAGTCTAATTTGCCTTCATAGAATGGGGCATGAGTGCATGTGCGCATACACATGTTTAATTCGATTTTTTGCAATAATTTTTTTTTTTTTTTTTTTTTTGAGGGCAGTGTCACTGGCCCTCATATGTGGGACCCAAACCGGGGCCGCTGGCTTCCCAAGCCAGCACTTAACCACTGCGCCACTGGGCCAGCCCTACAATAATTTTTTTTTTTTTTTATCTAGACCAGTCACAGGAGAAATGGATGAAGCCGACTCTGCATTTTTTAAATTTAAGCCGGCAACTGACGACTCCCTTTCACTTACATCCTCCAATGCTGAGTCCACTTTTGTTGAAGGTACAGTCATCCTGATGCTTTCACAGATGTCTCGTGGTCCCCATCACGCTGGGAACCACATCAGTGTATCCACAGGACTCGGGCCAGACCAGCCCCGAGCAGTGGCCTCTTGCTCTTCCCTCAGACCCCTACACTGCCTCTCTGAGGAGTGAGATCGAATCGGACGCCCACGAGTTCGAAGCCGAGTCCTGGAGCCTCTCTGTGGAGCCAGCGTACGCAAAGAAACAAAAGAGGGAGGTGGTGAAAAGACAGGATGTACTTTACGGTAGGAAGTCCTCCGCTGCCACACCAGCCTTCCACACTTCTTTTCCTTTTTTTTTTAAAGATTTATTCCACTGGGGAGCCTGGGATCCACTGCCAACGCCCCCTGAAACCGTGTCACCCACTCCCTGCTCCCCCAAGATAGCCTTGCCTTGCAGGCCTGGGAAGAGGTAGCCCGGGAGGTTCCCAATGATGAGTATGGCCGAATGCCCAGGCCTGATTCATGCTTAACTTGTTAGTGACCCTGAGAGAAAAGACCACCCTGGCCTGTCCCAGCTGTCCCTGGTGACCACAGACAGGCATGAGCGTGGCTATAATTGGGGGATTTGGAGGCATGTCCTTCTCTACGCATGGGACTGTAGTATGTGGCAGCAGCTCCTGGTGGGCGCCCCTTTCCACTGGCCATGTGCAGCCACTGTCCTGAAATGGGATGTCGCAGGATACAATGAAAACCACAACTCCCAGACACAATACCTGTCCCCGGGCCAGGGCTGTGCTGGGTGCCCCATGTATGTCCTACCAGGCCCCAGGACCCCCTACAAGCAGGGTGACAAAGGCCCAAGGCAACCACAATGGAACCTGAGGCCTTTCTCTCCCTTAATCCCTTACTGTTCTTACGATCCTTCTTCCATGGGAACTCTCCACCAAGACTGACAGTGTTGTGTCACCTGAGGAGGAACTTTCCTGTCTGTCGTTGACATTTTGGCATTTCTAGAAACATCCTTACTTTTCATCCCACATGGCAAGTCCAGCTCCGGGATCCCCATATACCACTCAGGAGTATCCACTGGAGCCCATCACACGCAGAGCTGCCTGCCCAGGCCAGAGTAGGTTGGGGTGTGGGTGGAGAGGCGGACCAGAGTGGATGCTTCTTCCCCTCAGGGCCCCAGGCCAGGCCAGAGATTCCTCAGAGAGAGATTGTCTCAGCCTCTGGGCAAACACAAACCCGGGCTCAGCACTGCTGACCTTGGTTTCATTTCTAACAGCTTCAAGGCCTTGACTTGAATGCAGAAAAACTCCAACACAAAACCTGATCTTTGTTTGCCTTTAACAGTGAATTAAAATCTCACTTGAGCTCTGCTTTTGCATCAGTTACTGTCTGGGTCTGGCCCCTGACGTGCACAAATGTGTGAATTTCACGCCTCAAGGAGTGGTGTTCATCGGAACTGTCTTCTGGCTCAAAGCAGCCTTGAGACGCCCTTGGTTGACATTAGGCATGAAACCCTCCTGTGAATGTGAGGTCCCAGCACACGTCCTAGCTCCTCCCTTTCCTGATGTCACTCCGCCCCTTGCTGCTCTCTTAAGCAGGTGGGGAGGGCGGGAGGCCTGGCCCCCAGGGCAGTAAGGCCACAGGGGCGAGGACTTTGGCAGAGAACACATGAGTACCCCCATGGAACGCGGGAGGACTGGCGTCAGGGTGTGGTCCCCACGTGGGTGAGTCCTGTGCCTGGTGCCCCCTCCACAGAGCTGATGCAGACGGAGGCGCACCACGTACGGACCCTGAAGATCATGCTCAAGGTCTACTCCAGGGCCCTGCGGGAGGAGCTGCAGTTCAGCAGCAAGGCGATCGGCCGCCTCTTCCCGTGCGGGGATGACCTCCTCGAGGTGCACAGCCACTTCCTCTCTCGGCTGAAGGAGCGCCGCAGGGACGCGCTGGACGAGGGCAGCGACCGCAATTACATCATCCAGAAAATCGGGGACCTCCTGGTCCAGCAGGTGGGCACGGCTGGGTTGGGCGCAGGGCCTGGAGGAGCCCCTCAGTAATAAGAGGACAAGCCGTGCAGTACTGTGATTTATAAGAAATGTGTATTTGCTCTTTGTCCACAGTTCCTGGCTCACAGGCCCTAAAACCCTTGGAATTTTCTAAATGGTGATAGCGTAGAAGTGTCTTTGGTTATGTGACTGAGGTGACTTTTAGAAAGCACCTACGGGTAGGGTCTGGTTGCCAGGGGAGCCAACCATGTGATTAGAGGATTGAAAGTTTGAGTCCCACTCCCTGACCTGGGAGAGGTGGGGAGAGGGACTAGAGATGCATCAATAATGAGTGGCCAATTATTTAATTAGTCATGCCTGTGTAATGAAGTCTCCATTAGAACCTAACAGGACAGGGTTCGGAGCGCTGCCGGGTTGGTGAACACCTGGAGATTCAGGGAGAATGGTGCCTGGAGGTGGCATGGAAGCTGTGTGCCCTTCCCCATTCCTGGCTCTACTCACCTCAGGCTGTTCCTGAGTTTATCCCTTATTATAAACCGGTGATCTAGTCAGTAAACTGTTTCTCTGAGTTCTGTGAGCCACTCTAGCAAATTCATCAAAGCGAAGAGGGGGATGGTGGGAACCTCCTATCAATAGCCAGTCAGTCAGGAGCCCAGGTGAAAACTGGCATCTGAAGTGGGGGGAGGGCAGTCTTGCAGGACGAAACCCTTAACCTGTGGAATCTGATGCCATCTCCAGACAGATGGTGTCAGACCCTGCTGTAGCCTGAGAATTGTTGATATGGGGGAACCCCCATGCACACAATTTAATTGGGTCCAGGAACCCTTTCATCCCCATTTATTCAGAGCCTGCCTCCCGAGAGGACAGCGATCCTGGGCCCTTACCACTGTGTGTACAGCTAATCATCTAGCAACACAAAGACATAAATAAATAACAGATGCACATGTCCAAATACTGTCCAGTGTTGCGTTCTGGGCTTTTCTTTGGTTGGTTGGCTGGTCTTTATTTTTTGGTTTTGGCGGCTGTGTTTTTGGCTGTTAGAAAGGTATCTATGGCCCAGAGCCATCTGTGGGAGGGATGTTGACCCTGAGTTGACTTGTGAGTCAACTTCTGAGCCTTGGCCAAGATTGTCAAAGGGCACCACAAACCCCTCACTTGACCTCAGAGTGCTCCAAGCTTCCTGAGTCAGCTCATTAGAATAAGTTGGAAGAATACCCCTTTTGCTTTTGAATTTTTGTAACTTTCTTCAGCTTAAATTTCTTTTTCCTTCTCGGATTTCAGGATGTCATCGCAGCATCTGTGACATCGTAAAGCCCATTAGCAGAAAGTTTTCTCATTTTAACTTTATTGTACCTCGTGACAGGACACCTGTACTAAAGCACGTCTCTGCTTGAGTACGTGTTAGAGAAGAAAGTGAAATTTGAATTCAGTGCTTACTTTACAGAGTCAGATAAACTACATGAAAACTTTCCCTGGCGGTTTTCATGTTTCATTTCGGTAACATCGCCGCTATCTGTCTTCAGTTTTCAGGTGAAAATGGGGAAAGAATGAAAGAAAAATACGGTGTCTTTTGTAGTGGACACAATGAAGCGGTCAGTCATTACAAGTTGCTGCTGCAGCAAAATAAGAAATTTCAAAACTTGATCAAGGTAAAAAAAAAATTTTTTACTGTAGTTCCTTTTTTTTATTGTAGTTCCCCCTACAGGGAAGGTAGTTCCCCCTCCCCCACCCACTCCCCTCAAACACACACACACACACACACACACACACACACACACACAGAGCTGTTTGGAGATCTTAAAATTAAGGTACCTATTGTAAACCAGCGATTTTCACATTTTTAATTTCTTTCTTAACTATGAACTCATTCAAGAACATGTCAGTGGAAGGCCGGCCGAGTGGCGCGGTGGTTAAGCACTGGCTTGGGAAGCCAGTGGCCCCGGTTCGGTCCCACATATGAGGGCCAGTGACACTGCCCTCAAAAAACAATACAAATAAATAAATAAATAAACATATCTTATGGGCCAGCCGAGTGGCGCGGTGGTTAAGCGCTGGCTTGGGAAGCCAGCGGCCCCTGTTCGGTCCCACATATGAGGGCCAGTGACACTGCCCTCAAAAAACAATACAAATAAATAAATAAATAAACATATCTTATGGGCCAGCCGAGTGGCGCGGTGGTTAAGCGCTGGCTTGGGAAGCCAGCGGCCCCTGTTCGGTCCCACATATGAGGGCCAGTGACACTGCCCTCAAAAAAAAAAAAAAAAAAAAAAAAAATGTCAGTGGAATCTTCTAGAGAATCCCAAGGTGTAAAAGCAAAGCAGACCTAGAGCTTTGTTCCCTGACACACCAGGGTGTCTCCTGCAGGCCCCAAATGGAACCCGCTGACCATCATTCCTCAGATTGTTGAGGGTGACATAAGTGTAGTTTCAAGGGGCCACCGTGCCGTGGGAACCGCCCCTTCTGGAGCCACTCATTGTGCCTCGGACACCGGCTGATGCACGGCATGCCTGATTCTAAACCTTCACCCCCTCCCTTGCCTCCTCCCCTCTCTGGTCCTCATATGCAGCCCATAGCCCGTGGAATGACCTACACCCATCTTTGCCTAACAGTGTGTAGACGCTGAAACCTCAGGAACAAAAACACTTCACCCAGCCTGAGTCCATTGGGTCAGGCAAGGCTCTCCCTCCCACTGTCTAAAAAGTGCATCCAGTTGAGGCAGCTGTCAGCATGGCTGTGCGGCAGCCCCAGCACACTTGATTCCAAAACAGTTCCATCACCTGTCGCCTGTACCCCGAGGACTTTATTCTGAAGTGATATTCTGTAACTAATGGTCTGGAGTTCAAATGACGCATTTTAAATTTCACTCCCATTATCACTGCAGTGGATGGATGCGAAAGGGAGAAGGTCACTTTAGGGCCTAAATTAATTGGTGATAAGCAGTGGGACAGGCCACCTGACATCATGAGCCCAAAGCACTTATGAAGTGGGAGGGTTCTGATGAGTTGAAAGAAGCAGAGATGTGTCCCCAGAATGTCACACATCCCACAGTGACTCTCCTGGTCCTCTCTGCGATGGCTGGCATTCCTGAAACTCAGACAAGAGCAATGAGAGCGAAAAAGCAGAGCAGAGCACATGGTGTGCTCTGGAGAACATGGAAGCTGCTCTCGGTCCCCACCACGAAATGGCTACAGATGACCACTTCTTGGGTTCTTAGCTAGAGATGTGTATCGGAATCCTGCAGGGAGCCGGTTCAGAAGGCACAGGCCCAGTCTGGTTCTGGAAGGTCCAACAGCCACCTGTCTTGGTCAGGATCTTCACACACATATGTGTGCACTCATGTGCGCAAATGTGTGTGTGCACGTGTGTGTGTGTGTGTCGTGCAGCTCTCCTGATGGTTCCCATGGCCGCCCCCTGGCTAGTTCTGGTTGCTTCTCCCTGGTCCCTCGGGGGTCCCCTTTCCAGGCCAGACTGGCTTTGCTTTTGTTGCCTTTGTGTGTACGGTGGTGATCCCTGCTTTTAAATTTCTGGTGAAGGAGCAAAGGTCCCCATGAGCCAAAGAGGAAAAAGCCCCCAGTCTCGGTATCCGGCCATGTTAAATTCACTGATTTGGCAAGAAGTAAGACATCAGTACAGCGTGGTTTTGTTTCCCATTTCATAGAAAATCGGCAACTTTTCCATTGTGCGGCGGCTGGGCGTGCAGGAGTGTATTCTTCTTGTCACTCAACGCATAACCAAGTACCCCGTGCTGGTGGAACGCATCATCCAGAACACAGAAGGTACAGTCGCTGTCATTGGTGCTGTGGGGCTGGCCTCTGTCGCCCTGCCCCCTGTTTAACCATGCGTTGGATATGTGCCCCTCTGTGATTTGCCCTTGGTTCTCTGGATGCTGCTGGGCTCGGTGACCATTAACTGAGTTGTCACCATGCAGAATCACTGTGGGTGTGCTGGGGCTTCCAACCAAGAAAGATGGGAATCAGGCCTCACTGGCCTGCTGTTACCGTGGCCCCTGGCACAGGTTGGGCCATAGCAGGTCAGCATCTAAGGAGTGGATTAATGATGAAGAAAGTGCTCTTGTTAGGGTCACTTCTGAGTGATCCAGACGGCCAGAGATGGCTCCCATGTTTATGAGCAGTGCCACAGCATGGAGGGCAGAAGAGAAGGGGCACACTGCCCAGCCGGGATTTATCAGAGGCAGGGCAATGCTGACCACATCTCCTTCATTTCCAGGGTATTTGGGCCACAAAAGGCACATCCCTGGAGAGGGAGGAACCAGCTCTTGGTAACAGCAGGAAGTGGAAGGAGTGTTATGGAGAGCTGGAGGTCACAGGCAGTCTCTTTACCAAGGAGTGGCCATTACATTTGTCACTGAATTAATTGTACCTTAGCTTCTGCATTCAACAAAAGTTCTGTGTTGGTAAAAAAAAAAAAAAAAAAAAAAAATGCTGGGCTGTTGCATTTATTTTGGAGAAGCATTTATATCTGGGGAGATTCAAGTTGGAAGGCAATTCCAAGGGTCCTCTGAGCAGTGGCCTCAGGGAACCCACCTCAGACCCTGTCACGTGTCCACCTCTGTCATGTTTGTGAACGTGGACACAGGAAAGCGCTGAAACTCTGCTGTGTTGGCAGCTGGCTCCGAGGACTATGAAGACCTGACCCAGGCCCTGAACCTCATCAAAGACATCATCTCACAAGTGGACGCCAAGGTCAGTGAGTGTGAGAAAGGACAGCGCCTCAGGGAGATCGCAGGCAAGATGGACCTGAAGTCCTCCAGCAAACTCAAGAACGGGCTGACCTTCCGCAAGGAGGACATGCTGCAGCGGCAGCTCCATCTGGAGGGCACACTGTGCTGGAAGACCATGTCCGGGCGCTTGAAAGGTGAAGCCCTGCCCTTGGCCCCCTCCAGAGGTGGCCCCTGCTTGGATCGGTGGCCCCTTCTTGGATTGATAGCACTATGTAGAAGGAGCGGGTGTCCCCTGGATCCATGGGCACTATTTTGGGTTTGTAGGTGCCAGCTGGCACAGAGCCCCTGCAGCCTGGATGCTTCATGGCTGAAGAGAGGCTGTGTGCTGAGTCAGGATGAGCACAGGCAGCCACTGCGTAGTGAGAATGAGAGCCCAGCACCCTCCTCCTCCAGTCTCTGAGGTGGTGTGGCACACACTAAGAGGGCCACTGGATGAAGAGGGCACAGGGAGTTATTGCTTCTCAGCAGAATCCTAAAGCATTGTGAGGCCCCAGGTTTCCGAAACAGCTGTAACAGGCGTGCCTGCCGTGGGCCCAACCACTGATGGCCCGGTGTAGATAGAAAACACCACCGGGACTGCCGACCTCTGTCCCTGAGCATCCTAGTCACTGCTCAGGGTGTGCTCCAATCCTGGCTTCCAGGTTCCGTGGTACAGTCCAGACCAGCGAGCACTCGGCACTCATCCCCAAGTCTCCTGTCCATTTCATGAGCCTCAGAAACGCGCTGACCTGTCCACTGGCATCGGCATCTTTAAAGGTCTTTAGGGGAATGGCCAAATCTTCAGGTGGCCAAATGGCAGAATGGTTTTTTTTTTTGGCGTGAGGCAGATAAAGATCAATACCTCCTGTGTGCCAGGTCCCCAGACGGGTGGAGAGGGACCAGTCAGCAGACAAAGAGAGCAAAAGTAGTAAACAGAAACATAGCAAAAAGCATGGTAAATGCTTTCAAGGAAGCCAGCAGCCTGCAGCGCAAGAGCATTACCCCAAGAAAGGGCATCTGGTTGAGATAGGGTCCGAGGAAGACCGAGAAGTCAGTGTTTATGCTTCCTGTGACATGAGCTCTCCTGTTGGAAATGCAATTCAGGATTTACTTTTCCAACTGCAAAAGCTCTGTCATGCAGGTGGCCATGAGATGTTCCTACAGGGACAAGGCACCCAATCTGCTGCCACCAGGAAGCTTGGGCATGAGGAGGCAAGAGCATGTCCCTCCAGTAGGAGGCAGGATATGAGCGTCCAGCGGCTCAGGTCCCAAGTGACCGAGGGGCAGGAAGAATGGAGCGGGGATGAGTTCACCTTTCAGAAATCAGAGTGAGAGATTCTCAAAGACCAGGCCGAGCCAGCACCATTACAGCAGGGGAACATCAGGGCATGGTGGCCTGGCAGCGTAGCGGGAGATACTGAGAGACCTCCAACAGGAGACTAGTAGTCGGTGTTAAATGGTGAAATCCAAGGAGGTGGTGGGAAGGTGAGAGGTGAAAAGAAACAGTCTCATGCAGAGGCATCATGGCACCGCCTGAGAATAACTGGGGCTGCTTCCCGTGGTGCTGACAGCCTCCTGGGGCTCCGTGTCTGCCCAGCTGCCCAGCTGGCCATACTCCCCATACATTTCCTCCTGTGCTCTCTCCTTAGATGTCCTTGCCGTCCTGTTGACCGACGTGCTCTTGCTGCTACAAGAAAAGGATCAGAAATATATCTTTGCTTCTGTGGTATGTGTCCCCCTCTTCATAGAAGGGCTGCTGTAAAGCTGCCTGCACAGAAGGCAACTGGGTGGTGGGGATGGTCAGGGGCGCTGCATCGGTAAGTCAGGAATGGCACAGCGTAAGGCGGCTAGAAAAGCGCGTCTAGGCACTTCCAGGTGTGCTTCATTGTCCTGGATCCTCCCAAGGACCAGAAGGTTCCAGCAAGGCAGCAGCAAAATTTTCTAAGAGCGGAAGCAGTAAAATTTTGCTGTCTAGTTGCCCAACTAGGTTTCACGGGCTTGTTCTAACATCCTCTCCAGTTTCAGCCTCCCTCTGCATTTCTGGTTCTTTCTGTCACTCCCAGGCCCCAGCATCCTGGGCAGGAGAGCCCCTCTGGCCCTCCCAGGACGCGAGCTTAGGCAGGCAGCCACCATCCTGCGTCCCTGTGTGCTGCCACCATGTTGACCCCGCAGCATGCTGGTCCCAGAACATCCTTGTCGTGGAAACCATGCCTGCCATGAGCTCCGATAAACTTGGAGTCAAGCTGGGATGCCAGTCATCCCTCCTGACCTGTGTCCACAGCAGGGGAGGATGTGGCTTCCTCTCCTGCTCACTTAGGTGACCCAGGTCCTTCAGCTTCTAACAGTGCAGACCTCACTGCAGGGGGTGGGTGTCAGTCCCTCCACCCATGGGCACCCGCTGCTGAGGGGCTCAAAGAACTGGTTTGCCACCAGCTTCATCTGGCGAGGCAGCCTCTGTGACTAAACCAGGGACCATGTACCTTCCCCAAACATTTTAGAGCTTCTCGAGGTTTCTCAGCACCACAGACAGGATCAAGCTGCTTCATTAAACCATTGTCTTGCCTTAACTCCAGCACACCTGTGTGATGGGACGTGTTAAGCTGCTGGGCCATCTGCACCCTTTGTCCCCACATGGTCATCCCTTTGCATGTCTGTGTCTTGATCTCTTCTTATAAGGACACCAGTCATGTTGGATCAGGGCCCACCCTAATGATCTCATTTTGCCTTAATCACCTCTGTAAAGGCCTGATCTTCAAATACAGTAACATTGTGAGGGGGTACAGGCTTTAACATAGGAATTTGGGGGGAGGGGACATAACTCAGCCCATAATAACCAGTTAAAAATGTGCATTTTACTGGTTCATCTGGAGCATATCTCCTGTGGGACACACAGACTGGGAATACTGATTGACTCTGGGTGTTTGGGCACAGTGTCAGGAGGAAGAGTTATTTGTCATTATATACTATCTACTCGTGTTTCTTTTTTTGTTTTAGAGGGCAGTATCACTGGCCCTCATGTGGGATCCGAACCCAGGCCACTGGCTTCCCAAGCCAGCGCTTAACCACTGCGCCACTGGGCCGGCCCTCGTGTTTCTTTTGAGTTTTGTGCCGTGTACATGCGTTACTGATCATAAAACACATTTGCTTAAGCATGTCAAACAGACACATTTAAATGATACAAGGATGTCATGGCAATAATATCATGTTTCCTCAGATGGTAAAATATTTCTGCTTTGAATTGTTTGAAAATGAATGGGGCACCCAGCAGTAAAGTAAAAGGTGACCTTCCCCATTGTGTTCCACCCTGCAGGACTCAAAGCGCCCCGTCATCTCGTTACAAAAACTCATTGTGAGGGAAGTGGCCAATGAGGAGAAAGCCATGTTTCTGATCAGCGCCTCCCTACAAGGGCCCGAGATGTACGAGATTTACACCAGCTCCAAAGAGGAGAGGAATGCCTGGATGGCCCACATCCGAAGGGCTGTCGAGAGGTGAGCAGGGCCGTATGCCTGTGTTCCCTCTACTGGCCGTTTGCCCTTGGCTTTGATGGTTGGCCCATTGGCAGTGACCTTGAAGTGCCTGAAAGCACCGGAGGTCACAGGCAGACAGGAGACCTCTTTGCTTTTCCTCTCCCTCTTTCCACCTTGGTGCTTTGTCCGTCCTTCCTCTAAAGGAGACAGATGGCACCATTCCGGCTCCTTCTGACAACAGCTCAACCTGCCAGATGCCAAAAAGGCCCTGATGTCTCTAGCCAGGGGACATGGGGTCGGGCAACTCTAATGTTCTATATTGGTGGGATATTCCACCTGACATACAGGCTGTCCCCATCCCCATAGTCCTGGGCCAGACCTGTTGGAGCAGGTCATGGCACCCTGTCCTTCCTCCTTGGGCCAGGGGACCCCTCAGGACTCCACTCCAAGGCTCTGAGTGATGCCTGGCTCCCTGTCCACCTGACAGACAGGGAAAGGTGACCTGGCCCCCACGCCCAGCCAGCTTGGAGCTTCCTCCATCATCAGTTTCAGCTCTGTTGGGCTTCAGCCTCCTGTACCCAGCAGGTCCCCAGGAAACAGGCTGTCCCCAGTCTCCTCCAAGTGGTGGCCAGGCATTTAAAACCTGTGACTGGTTACATCCCAACCCGGAGACTGGATAAATGCTGATACTGTCTTTCTCTTCCCCTCCTTTTCCTCCTTCACCATTAACAAGCTAAATCCATCACAAAAGGAGAGAGACACTCTTAGCAGATGGTTCCGCAGACAAGCCTCTCAGTGCCCATGTCAGAGGCCAGGCAGCCAGTGAGGCATTCGCACCCACCTGTCTGTCCCCTGTCCCTGCAGCTGTCCGGACGAGGAGGAGGGGCCCTTCAGCGAGGCCGAAGAGGAAAAGAAGGTGGCTGAGGCCCGTGCCATGAGACTGAGGGACTTCCAAGGTAAGGGCTAGTCAGCCCAGACCTCCGTGCCCACAGATGTGTGGTAGTGACTGGGCATTCTGCTGTGGGCTGCCTGAGGCCCTGCAGCTCTGTGGGGCATTTGCAGCAAGGCTTTGTCATGAGGTAGTGGCCTTCTGGAGGGCCCCGAGTGCCTTCCTAACACAATCGCTTTGCCACACACTGCTCCCTTCACCGGGTCCTTGTTCAGGCAGAAGCTCTATGTGGGTGTCCCAGGTCACATACCATCACGGACAGGCCCCATGGGCCTGTACTAGCACAGGACCCCCGCAGCCTCCTAGAGCCAGGCAGACTGAGACCAGACCTGGCTTTGTGGCCCGGGATCTCAGCTTCACACCGTACAATTCATCCTTTTAAAGTGTCCTATGAAATGGCTTTTATCACACTATCACAACACCACCACAATCAATTTTAGACTAGTTTCATCACCCCCAAAAAGAAACCCTGTCCCTATTAGCAGTCACTCCCCATTTCTTCCTCCCCCAGCTGCTGGGAACTTCTCATCTATTATCTGTCTCTGTGAATTTGGCTACCCTAGGGACCTCATATAAGTGGAGTCGTGAAATATCTGTCCTTTTGCATCTGGCTTATTTCATTTAGCATATTTTCAAGGTTCATCCATGGAGTAGTTGTCAACTTCCTCCCTTTTTACAGCTGAATGATATTCCATTGTGTGGATGTAACACATTGTGTTATCCATTCTCCTTCCCAGCTTTAACAGCATCCTGTGAGATTTCAGCAAGATCATTGCCAAGAACAATTCCTAGTACTTATGGTTTCCATCAGCTTCCTCTTCTCTCTCACTAACTGCATTGTTTTAAGTTAGGTAACATTTAAGCATTAAATACATAAAATCAGGTAATATATACTTTATCTCTCTTCGTGGGGAGTTGTACATTTGAAGGTATTAATAAAAATGTCCAAAAAGAAGAGGGAACGCCCATTGGACCCTAGAAGCATAATCCTAACACAGCCTTCATTTCATCCCATTCTGACCCCTTTCCTCCGAAAGGCAGTGGAATCTATATCCTGCATGGATGCCACCGTGACACAATAATGCCCATTCCTCACTCATTCCTAACTAGATTCTTAATGAATTAGAAATACAAAGATATTTTCTTTATCAAGATATTCTTAGGCCGGCCCAGTGGCACAGAGGTTAAGCGCTGGCTTGAGAAGCCAGGGGCCCCGGTTTGGGTCCCACATATGAGGGCCAGTGACACTGCCCTCAAAAATATATATATATATATATATATTCTTTCCCATCTTAGATCAAAGGCTGAACTCACCCTAACTTTGGAACATCTGGGATATTCCCATCAAATCAGGAGCCAGGCAGGACCACCCACCCTTGGTTATTATATTCCACCTAGAAGTCCCAGGCAGGGCAGTACGGGGAGAAACAGAAGTAAGATATGACTTGAAGGCAGGTGACAGAATTATGTTTTGCATGTTACATGATTATTTGCCTACAAAATACAATAGAATCAATTGGAAAATGATTGGAACTGGTAAGCGCGATTAATCGTTTAGCTGAACGTGATGTAGCTCTACTGACAATCACCACTGAGGAAGTCTAATAAAATAAGTCCCAGTCACAGCAGCCAAAAAAGCATAAAACCAAGAAACTTGTAAGAAGGAATTTGATCTAAATGCCTGAAGGATTAAAAAACTAAGCCTTACAAGGCTCTCAGTTTGTCCCCAGCTAATAAATCGGGCCTGTTATAGTCTCACCACACCCATTGTGTTTGATATTAACTACTGGGGGAAGCCATCAGAAGGCAGGGCCAGACCCTCACCACTGCCTCTCAGCAAGGTTGGATCAGCAGGGATCCTGGATGCCAGCCCCACCCTGCAAGCCCCCCCCCCCCCGCCCAGCACCTGCTGGCTCATGGGAAACGATCCCAGACAAGAGTGACACCACTTGACTTCGCAGAGCAACTGAACCTGAAGGACCAGCAGATAGCTCAGAGCCTCAGCGAGAAGCAGCACATCTACCTGGAGATGGCTGAGATGAGTGGGCTGGAAGACTTGGCTCAGTCGCGACTCCTCTTCCGAGGAGGGGATCCCTCAGAGAACATGCAGGGGGAGCTGATCCTCAAGTTGGCCATGACTGAGAGTAAGTAGCCAGGCCCCAGGGTTCTCAAAGGGCACTGCTCCCATCCCGAGGCACAGTCCTGCCTGGGTGGCCTCCTCAAGGGACCCTAGGCCAGGCACACAACCCAGTGTGGCTAACTCACCATCCTGCCCAGGGCACACTTCTTTCTATCTGGGTGGGCAGCCGTGCACCCAGAGCAACACTGAGCCCCCCACCGGCGCCTGCTAGAGCCAGAAGGTCCTTAGACACAACCTGGTGCAAGCCCCTCATTGCAGACTTAAACCTCCTTCTCTCATATTCAACAAACTCTTCCCAATCCTGCCACGTGCGAGGCACCACACTGGGACCCAGGGATCTGAGGTCAACCGACGGGTTCCTCACATTCAAGATGTTCCTCTTTCTAAGAAGTGGGTCATTGATGGTATAGCCAGAAAAATGCTCACAGACACAGTGGGTCATTTCAGAGGGCTCTTGGGCCCAGGAGCCACCCTGGGCCTAAACCCCGCATCCAGTGGGAAGATGCTTCAGCCGCCACTGGAGG
Source organism: Aselliscus stoliczkanus (assembly GCA_033961575.1). Taxonomy (NCBI): domain Eukaryota; kingdom Metazoa; phylum Chordata; class Mammalia; order Chiroptera; family Hipposideridae; genus Aselliscus; species Aselliscus stoliczkanus. The sequence goes on along the minus strand of CM066735.1, from coordinate 6,786,294 downwards.
GTGCAAGCCAGTAGTGGCCTGCCCGCCGGGTGTGCCCTGCCCAGGCTGGCTTCACTTAGCAGTCAGTGTCCACACCAGAGCCCCTGGCAGCCTCCATGCAGCTGCTGAGCCCCGTGCTCACCAGGGCATGTCAGGCCAGGTGGCCAGTGTTCATTCAGTCCAGGAGGACGGCAGCATCCATCTTTCAACAACAAACAAGACAGACACAGCCCCTGCCTCCAGTGCTTCGCTTCAGAGTGAGGAGAACAGAGCAGAGGGGTCCCATGTGGACTCTGCCTCTGCTTCGCCGGCCACAGCCGTGTTCTCCTTCCTCCCACTTCTCCAGTGGACGTAGCTCTTGGCCCCAAGAGGCCCTCTCACACCCTGTGCCTCGGCCTGGAATGTTCTTCATACCTCCTCTCCTGGCCAAATCCTATCTGTCTTAGAGTGCTTTGTGTAACTAGCCCTGTACCCAAGGCCACTGACATTCTGTATGACTGTCATCACATAAGCAGTGGCCACACCAAGTTACCTACCAGGCCCAGGCCCAAGCCCAGGACACCCGTCCACATGCTCCCCCAAGGGCTGGCCTCCTGCAGTACCTGTGCAGGGAGAGCGCAGAATCAGAATCACCCACATCAGGCAATTGGGAGGGGGTGACCAACACCCCACAGACCTCTGCCCTGGGCCCTGCAACACCATGATGCCCACAGCGTGGCTCCAAGAGTGACTGGGTCCCTCCTGTGTCCTTTCACAGTCGAGGACATCCAGAGTCTGATCTGTAGGCGGCTGGGCAGCACCAACAGCCAGGCAGAAGATGGAGGTGGCTCCGTGGGCCTGCGACGGAGGGCAGGGACCTTTGGAGGCTATGACAGCGCCAGCGGGTCTGGCCGGAGTGAGTAGTGCTCACCACCACCCCCGCAACACACACACAGGCTGGGGCTTCTGGGGCCCTTGGGAAGGTCAGCAGCTGGAGGTTGTTTCTTTCCATGCTCCCCTCCCGGCATCCTTAGCAATGCCAGGCATTTGCTGTTCGGCATCTCTGCTGCTGCTGCTTCCCCTCAACAACCTCCCTCGTAGTCAGGGTTCTGGAACCTTCTGCTACCTCTGCTGCAAATGCCACAGCACAGGGCTGAGGAAAGCAGCCCAGCCATGATTCCCTACCTGGTAGGCTGATGTGGGGCATCTAGACCCCTGCAGGACCTCCAGCATCCTGATGTGCCTGGCTTGGGGTTTTCAGATGGCAGTTTTAAGAAGAAGGTGTGTAGCAGTGACCCCTATCCCCAAGACTGGCAAGACCCTGAGAACAGCACAGATGTGAAGCTCGGCGACACCCCAGGGGCTTCCGAGGAAGCACCACAGACGGTACGCTGCTTCCTCAGACAGCCCTGAGCTCAGTACCGAGTCGGCCCAAGTTCTTTTAATTATCATTAGCAAGTGTGAGCAGCCTGTGTTTTGGTCATCGAGTTTTTCTGTCTTATGGCAAATAGTGACAAGTGCCATTCGTTTCATGGTGAATGGTAATAACTCAGCCCAGGTTACTATGCAGGTACATGAACCTCCACATTTCTTCCTGCTGACCCCGGGAATGGCGGGAAGCTGGGGAGGAGAGGGGCTCAAGGCAGTAGCCATGGCCTCCTCAACAGGTGAGAAACAGCATGTAGGGACCACAAGCTGTCAGTGTGCTCACTCCCATGGATACTAAAGTCATTCTGGCTGCTTCCTCCCCTTCGATTCAGAAGGCCCACCCCTGCCAAGCGTCAGAGTCAGAGCAGGGCCAAGTGGTGAGCTCGGAGTCTGAGGCCGGCTGCCCTCCCACCGCCTGGGGCCACCCTGCACCCTCAGTTTTCAAACACCAAGACTCGCACAAGTCAAATGACCAGAAAGGGCCTGTCTGATGCTAAGGGAGTGTCTTGTCAGTACGTGGTCTCACTCGAGTTGGATTGGTCCTTAGAAACTCTGCTTTGATACTTGTCTCCACAGGTGGAGGCGCTGGGCCCTGAGTCTGGCCCCTGTCTGCCCAGTGTCTTGGAGTCCGAGGTAGGCTCCGGGCCTGTCCATCTCCCCAGGGACTGACACACACACCCAGTAGGGCTTGGAGCAGAAATCCAGTGTATCTCTCTATTTCTCCCCCCACCCAGCTTGTCCAGCGGATCCAGACACTATCCCAGCTGCTGCTTAGTCTCCAGGTATGGGGGTTTGGTGGGGAGGCGGGTGTGATAAGCTGCACTGCCCTTTTCCCGATTGGGGTTGGGTCTGGGGGAGGGCGTGCCCGCTAACCAGTCCCGTCCCTCCAGGTGGTCATCGCCCAGCAGGACAGCTATGTGGAGATGCAAAGGGCCACCATTCAGGAGCGCGAGAAGCAGTTCCGGCTGCAGTCGTCGCGCGGGAACCTGCTGCTGGAGCAGGAGCGGCAGCGAAACTTTGAGAAGCAGAGGGAGGAACTGGCGGGTGTGCAGAAGCTGCAGAGCCAGCTACGGCTGGAGCAGCAGCGCTGGGAGCGCCAGCGGGAGCACCAGCGGCAGGAGCTGGACCTGGCCTCAGCCCGTCTGCAGCAGCGCCAGAGCGAGGCAGCGCAGCTGCAGGAGCGGCTGAGCCAGGAGCGCGCCGAGCTGGAGCAGCAGCGCCAGGCCTACCAGCATGACCTGGAGCGCCTGCGTGAGGCCCAGCGTGCCGTGGAGCGCGATCGTGAGCGGCTCGAGCTGCTGCGCCGACACAAGAAGCAGAACACAGCGCCCTGTGCACTGCCGCCAGAGTCACCGTCGGAGGTGCGCACGGGGAGTGCCACTGGCCTGTGGGTGTGAGTGCATTGAGGAAGCGCGTGTGCAAGCGTGCTAGTGGTAGAGTGAATGTGCATGTTTACACGCATGCGAGTGTGAGTTGTGTGAGCACACACGAGTATGTTTATGAGGGTAACCGTGTGTGTGCACTTGGGGACTGCGAGCTCTGTTGTGTGTTTTGGGGATAGGTCATGAATGGCAGCTCTATGGGGCCCAGCACAAGGCCCTGCCTCCCAGCTTAAAGAAAGGCCCCGGCCCAGGAGCTGGGTGGGTTGTGCTGAGGAGAGCAGCTCCTTGTGGACCCCAGGGAGGGCTTCCAAGAGGAACCAGCACTGGTATGTGTCCTCTGTCACTTTTTCAGGCCCAGCCCCCAAGCCACCCCCCCAGCTTTAATGGGGAAGGGTTGGAAGGGCCAGTGGCCCTGGCCAAAGGTCCAGGGCCCCGGGTAAGCATGCTGCTGTCTGGCACTGGACCTGAATACCCTGAGCGCCCCGAGGTGGTTCGTCGGGACAGCGCCCCAGCTGACAGCCGGCCAGCTAAGAGCGACGTGCCCATCCAGCTGCTCAGCACCACCAACCAGATCCAGAGACAGGCGGCAGTGCAACAGCAGATCCCCACCAAGCTGGCCGCCTCCACCAAGGGAGGCAAGGACAAGGGCGGCAAGAGTAGGGGCTCCCAGCGCAGCGAGAGTTCAGGTGAATTCTGCGCTTGGGGTCAGGGCATGGGTGCGGCAAGCCAAGCCTAGTCATTGGGAATGAGCGACCTCCGAGAGGCCGGTGATCCCTGGGAGGTAGGAGATCTCTGGTGCCTGCCCTGCCCCTTGACCTGGACTGGGAAGTCCAGTTGTGGGCAATTTGTGATACCAAAGCAGCTCCTTGTGGGCATACAAAAACAGGACCCCCAGGGTCATCCCCTGGCGGGGGCACCATGAAGAAACTAGTAGAGCTGGCGGGCTGGCCAAGTGGCTCAGTTGGTTCAGAGTTCACTCAAGAGTGCTCTGAGCAACAGCAGTTCGATGCCGAGCCCAAGCTGAGCTGCCAATAGGTAGCAGGATGGCTCAGCTAAAAAAACAAAAAAAAAGATAGAGCTGGCAACAAGGCTGAGGCTGCCACCAGCCCGCCACGTGGGGGTCTGACATGACAAACCCCAGGCCCTTTTCCCACCTTGGTTCTCAAACTGGAACTGAGGCAAGGGAGGATCTGGGCAATTCAGGAAGAAGGGGCTTTAGAGACCCTTGTAGAGGTGGTCGCCAGAAGCAAGAAGTCAGAGAACCCCAGTCACTTAGGGACAGCATGGGGACCGATGCTAATGTGCCCCACCCAACCCCCGCCTGATGCCAATCCAGGTGCAAAGGGCTCTACCCCTTGCCCGTCCATAGAGGGGGCACTAGTCCCTTGCCCCAGGGCACCCTACAGCATGTGGTCCCCCAGGAGAGAAAGCCCAGGGGCTCCCTTGGGTGCTACGAGCGTGCAGGTGCCAGCGGGAGAGCCCTCCCAAGGACGCTCCTGGGGAGCATGGCCTGTGTCCCAGGACCACTGGATCCAGAGGTTGGATTACTCCAGCACCCCTCTGGGGACAGTTGGGGGCTGTTCCAGTTTTTGTATCACTGTATTTGGGGCTGAGCAGGATCTGTCCCTGGGCACAAGCACCATGGGAAGTGCTAAGAAATGGGGGAGGACCCTGGCCTAGGTTAGGGATCCCCTGTGTGCCTAGAGCAAGACCAGTCACCTCAGGCTGTGCCCTCTTCCCTCTTTCAGCCTCGTTTGACCTGAAGCAGCAGCTGCTTCTCAACAAGTTTATGGGCAAGGACGAGAACACCTCTCGGAACCGCCGCTCACTGAGTCCCATCCAGCTCAGCAGCCACAGCTCCGTGCCCCCACCAGGTGAGCCCAGCTGCCCGGACAGTGGGGCCACCCACAGTGGCCTGTAGCTGCTGACACCCCGCACCCCTGTCTTCCAGACCCCTCCTGCCAGGCCCCTAGCCCAGCCCCAGCTGACGCATCCCCCGAGTGCTTCCCCCTCAAGGCCGGGGGGACACCCTTCCCACCCGTGTCACCACACTCCACACCACTCAACAAGGAAGAAGCCAGCAAGGAAGATGTCATCTTCTTCTAGGGGGTATGTCTCGAGGTGCAAGCCCCTCTGTCCTGCCCACCCTCTGTGCTCTCTGGGGAACCACCCAGCTCTCCCTCTTCCCTGCCCAGCAAACCACCATGAATGACTGCCTGGCTGGGGTTGGGGCCGGGCTCAGCGCCAGGGCTCACCTGTCAGCTACTCTTTCTGTAGGATTTTCAGTGGTGCCTGGGTAACTTTCTAAACCTCTTTTTATGTATCTACAAAAAGGAATGTTTTTAACGGAAGTTCAACCAGAGCTAACCCAAGGAGCTGATTTAAACCGCAGCACACCCATTTGGGTAGGGAGAGATCAACTTTATGCCAGTTTTCCAAGGTAGAGACAAACGGTGGTGGTTCCACATGGAGCCTGATGACAGGCCAGACCCGTCTGAGAAGGGTGCTGGCACCAGGCCGGGCTCCACAGCCACTAGGAGATGCTGGAGCTCTGGAGCATGTCATTAGGGCACAGAAGGCTGGTGGTGTCAGCTGTGTCTGTCTGCAGAATCAAAGCAGAGATCTACGTGGTTCATGGTGAAACTCATCCAGGGGCAGCCTCATTCAGGGGAGGCGCACAGCCTGCCCAGAACATGGCCGATGGCTCTCCAGGTGGGTTCTATAGGATCGGAGCTGGTCTTGAAAGGGTCTAACTCATTTTAATTTGGCAGAGGTTTTTAAAACCTGCTGCTGTCAAACTCGGTGCTTTCCAAAGACACCTCACCGAGTGGCTGTGGCTCTCCTGGCACTCAGCTGGCTGGAGAGCTCAGCCAGAGTCAGCGCACACTGAGGTCCCAGCCTCAGGTGGAGGGTCCTCAGTCCCCATGAAATGAGCTGGTTTCCCTGGAAAGCCGTGCTGTGCAGATGCTGGTATAGTGAGGAGCAGGGCAGTGGGGCCGCCAGGTCCAGGCTGCTAAGGGTGAAATACTAGAGGGATCACACATGGCCTGGAGACCTCAAAGGGACAGATGGCCACCTCATAGGCACCTCATATCCAGTCAGCTGTTGTAGCTGTCAACTTCCCCCTAGAGGAAGACAAGGGCCACCAGTCCAGCTGCCTGGCTGTAAATGTTGTGGATGGGATCACATGTCCAGGGGTGGCAGTTGGGTCATATCTGCATTCCAGCTCTAGCCAAACTCAAGCTTGGGTGCTGGGGTGGGAAAGAGGGGACATTGCCACCTTTTCCTGTACCCTGGCTTCCCGCACTGGGCCCAGAGCCCAGCACCTCCTGAAGCATTGGCAGGAGGACTGGGTCCCAAGCTGCCCAGGAGTGGGGGCACCGCAGTGTCAAGGCAACACAGCCGGTCAGTGACAAGGAACTGAAAGCAGCAGTTGAGAACCTCTGCAGAGCACAATGAATGATGTGTTGTCCCCAGACACCTGATGGCCCTTCAAGAACCTTCCCCTACCTTCGACTTTGCCTACGGGGTCTGTAGTCTCAGCAAGGAGCAAGGAGAAGCGTCCCCGGTCTCGTGACACACATCAGAGCTCATCTGTGCCATGTCTAATCAGTGTTTTGTGTTTTGGTACTGAGATGAATCAGAGCACTTTAGAAAAGTTGACTTTACGTCCCTGCCCTGTTGTGAAGAGAACATTCCTGGGCCCTCTGTGCTGGATGAGTCGAGGCCATGCACCCCTGTCCACGGGCTCTGCTCTGACCCTGCAAGACGTGACAGTTCCTTAGACGATGAGTCCAAAGGATTTCCTCTTGGCCATGTGGTGGGAACCAGGACTCCGCCTCGCAGCTGAGGGGTCTCCAGTCGTGCCATGCAGCAAGGCAGGCCATCGGCACATGCTCTCTGGCCAGTACCCTGAGGTCACTCCTGGGTACCGAGCAAATGTTCTTATTCCTGTGGGATCTGTGCATGTCTTCGTAAATGTGACCATGATTTTAGTCCACTTGACGATTATTTTTACAATGATTGCAGCATATCCTCATGCAAGATATTTCAGAACGACCTTAGAACTTAAGACCTGATTCTAGCAATAAAAGTGTCTTAAGATGAGCTGACAGGAGTGGCTGTTCTTTGGGGTTTTGTTGTAGGATCATCTAGCCAAACATCATTGTTGTAGTGGTGGGGGCTCCCTGAAGGACTCCCACCTCAGTCTCTGCTGCAACAGGAACTTGGGGAGGCCTGGACATCAATCTGGTCCAGGGCCTACCTGACAACCAGGCTGTGACGTCCCACCCTTCACATGGGCCCAGGATACCATAGGAGCCCCCTTGACTGTTATCACCACTCCTGCTGGGTGCAGGCATCAGGTCCATGGGAGAGTGACACCACCACTCCTGCGCTGCGGCTGGAATAGGGAATGCAGGGATGCGGGCACACCTAGGCAAGTGACATGACCTCAGCTCCAGCTGGAACCAGCTGCCTGTACCTCAGGCCTGTCGTGAGTGATGTGATCAGCCAGGAGACTACACAGGAGCCTGGGTCCCTTAGCCTGCTCTGGTTCCCTTGGGGAAACCCCAGACGATGATACCTTGGACATTCAAAGCTGGAGACGGGCCCTAGGAGAAGCAGCCCCGAGTCGAGGTCAGCCTGCGGGGGATGCCAAGTCGTTGTGCTCTGGGTCCCCTCCGGTTTAGGCCTGTCCCTTTGGTCCTGGGATGTCAGCCCCCTGCTCCCTGAGCGAGCCGAGTTTGCAGTAGATATGCCCCCTGCATCCTGCTGCCCCAGGAAGGGCAGTGGGCAGGGAGTTTGGCCACACTGCACGGGGGGGACTGTCTCCACGGCCTAACAGGGCCTGGGGCAGCGATGGGCCCAGCACGGCCACTGGGTCAGCCCTGACTGCCCGGGGCTGCAGCCAGAGCCCTGGCACCTGGCTCTGCCCAGGAGGCCCACCAGCCTTTTGGGGTACCTGTGACCGGATGTGTCACATATCCAAGTCTTCACAGGACTTGCCTACAGACACTGCTCTGCGTGCCTTACAGATATTCACTGAGTATCTAGACAGGCAGGCAGGTGCTGCTCTGACCCCCACCCTAATTTCACTGGTGCCTCAGGCTCTGGAAAGGGGACCCCTCTTTGCAAGAGGGATGGGAAACTGACATAGCCTGGAACCCCACCTCTAATCCATAGGGCACTTCGGTTAAGGGCAGGGTGAGGTCTCTTCTTCACTCTGTTACTCCGAGCAGCCCTCCATCCCAGCTGTTCCCAGCCACCTATTAATATCTTTCCTGTAAAAGAACAAGCTATGGGTGAAATCACATGAGGTTTCAGGGACTGCAAACACCTGATGTCCCAGTACTTGGGGAACAAAAGGCAGAGCCTGATTCCCTCCACTTTGCTGCGGGTACTCAGAAGTGGAGGGTCCTAGGACACATCAACAGCGACAGACAAGTGTGGGCCAGCTCCCATCTACCAAGGCCAGACACATGCAGCCCTAGTCAGAGTAAAAACGCATCCCAGCTTGTCAGTCTCCATGAGGTGGAAGATGAGAGCCTGCACAGCCCAGCCCTACCTCAGGGCCCAGGAAATGCTCACACAGGGCCCTGGTCTGAGCTGTGGCTGTCAGCTGCTTTGGCCACGACAAACACCCTGTGGTTTCCAGGAGGAGGAGGAAGAGTCACGGCGTGGCCTGGTGGGAGGCAGCATGGGTGGCCAGGTGCCCATGACTTCAGGATAGAGAGCTGCACCGTGGTTGAAGGGGGCAGTGGGCTGCACCAGAAGCCAGATGATGTTCCAGGTGGGCTGGGAGGTATAGTTTCCCACTGTGGCTCCATCCCACAAGAAACATCCCAGGCACACGGGCTGCCGCATCCAGAGGTGGGACCTGCACGCCCTCCATAAAATAAGATACGGGCACCCCACCCGGGAGAGGGCATGGCAGTGACTGGGCCTATGGACGAGCCAGTGAGTTTAGGAAAAAGGACCCACACCTGGGCCTGGCACCAGCACCGTATATTTACTTGATTGTCATCAGCTTTCTTAAGGTCCACTTGGCACAGATGATCGTGGCCCCCCTGGATTTATGTGAGTACAGGATGTGGGGGGACAAAGCAGGACTACTGAGGCCTCTGTATGCACGTCCTGGGACCTGAGTGAAAAAGCCCCTGGGGGTCTTCACCGCCGCCCCACCATGGGCTTGCGCCCCAAGCTGCTCCGTGAGTTGCACATCCTCACATCCGGCCTTGATTTGCTCAGTTAGAGACCCAGCCCCTACCCAGGTGTGATTTCTGCTCTGGGATGGGACCCTCCATCAGGGTTCCAGTGGTGTGCACACGCCCTCAGGCCATATCAGGGGGTGGTGGCGTCGGCCCGGCCGCCAGCCTGGACTGCCTGGTACACACTGAGAAGGGAAGAGACGGTGCCCAGGAGGCCCACCAGCCACGGAGGGAAGCAGCCGGCCCACAGGACACCAGGGGGCAGCCAGTGCACAGCGTTGGCCAGGTCCGCCATGTTGCTCAGGACAGTCAGCACCTCCGACTGGATCTGGACCTCCACGGCCCTCCACTTACTCCGGGATAGCTGTCTGTGGGAGCAAAGAGGCGACGCTCGGGAACAGAAAGGAGTGACCCCAGACCCTGCTTGTGAGCGAGGAGGAGTCCCTGAGACAACCCCCAGAGGGAGCCCACAGCCTGAACAGGGCACGGACTGGCATCCACACCTCAGTCCTCCTGACTCCCTGGAATCAGTCAGGGAGGTGGGCTGAGGGCTGGTCAGTGGGCAAGTTCCCGTTCTTTCCCAGGGTGTAACATTGACAGTGACAATGGCCCTCCTCAGGAAACTAACTCCATCTTCTACCATGCTCTCTGCTAAGAGCACAGCCGTGAAAGCTCAGCCCTGGAGTCCTGGCTCTGCTGTTTCCTGCCTCTGGGGCCTCAACGAGCCTCAGTATCCTCATCTGTAAGAGTACCACCATCCACCTGGAGGCTGCTATGAGGCCCTGTGACCTCGTGCCCAACCCGCCCCAGCAAGGGCCCTGCACAGGAGTCAGGCTGGTAACTGGTGGTGACTGAGCACCTCCCCAGCTGGGGAGACCCACTGGGGGCCCCAGCCTGCAGGAGGTTGGCCTTTCTCCTGGACGAAATCCCGGACATACCTGGTGAAGGCCGCCGAGGGGCTCCTCAGCTTCTTTCTGAGCTTCAGGACCATCCATAGGGACCTGCAGCACCACAGAGGATGGGAGGGGCACCCCACCGGAGGGGTGAGAGAGGCAGAGTGTGGGCACAGCGCTTTGATCCCCAACGCAGCCCCGAGAGGACACTCTGCCACCTGCCCCCTCCTGCCACTGCGGCCACAGGTCTATAACGCGTGCCAAGCTCCAACCGATGGAGCTGGCCAACAAGTGGCTCCAACCAATCTGTCTGAGATGAGTCTGACAACCCTCTGGGCCCGAGAGCTGGCGTCTGCAGGTGAGGAAGCAGCCAGCAAGCAAGCAACCTCTAGGACTCTGGGACCCTGTGGGGTGCCCACCCAGGCTGCCCTGCCTGGCCCCTGCACTCTGCAACCTGCGATGTGGGTTGGGCGGGTAGGTGAATATGCTGAGTCCTGCCCATGGGAGGGCTGGCCCCAGGCAGACTTCCCAACTTGAAGGTCCAGGGTCTGGTCACATGTCCCCAGCCCCCGTGTACCCATCCAAGTGACATGTCCCCCGAGAGTACAGGACACAGGGAAGCACCTGCAGTGAGGTAAGTGGATCTGCAGCACAGCCACCTGGGCACTAGGGAAAATGATGATTCCTGGAGGCCACCAGACCCATGGAGTCAGATCCTCTTGGTGCCTGGCCCAGGCATCTGCATTTCAACAACCTCCTGGGTGATTCTCTGGGGCCTAAGGACACCTGGTCATGACCAGCATGCACCAAATGCTCCCAGACCCCCACACCGTTGCTCACACCACATAGAGAAATGATGGGAAAACTACATGCTTTAAAAATGAATGGAGGAGGGCCGGCTGAGTGGCGGAGTGGTTAAGCGCTGGCTTGGGAAGCCAGCAGTCCTGGTTCGGGTCCCACATATGAGGGCCAGTGACATTGCCCTCAAAAAAAAAAAAAAAATACAGAAATAAAGTTCCAGAAACCTTACAGTTTTCAGAAGCACAAAGCCAGTCAGCGAGTTCCTGGCTGTTTATCTGGGGATGTTTGCTGATGACAATGCAAGCAGGACTCAGGGACCCAGGTAAAGGCAGGCAGGCCTGCCACTTCTGTCCAGGCCATGGAGTTATTTCTTCTTCCTGGACCCAGTGGGCACAATCATAGCCCCCATAGATGTCCACATCCTAATCCCCAGGACCCTTAATGGCAGAAAGGACTTTGCAGATGGCACTGAGTTAAGGGTCTTCAGATGAGAGATTATCTGGGGGGCTGAATATCATCACAAGGGTCCTCATAAGAGTGAGGTAGGAGGTCAGAGTCAGAGAAGGAGACTTGAGATGCTGCAATGATGCATTTCGAAGTTGGAGAAAGGGGCCGCACGCCAAGGAAAACAGGAAGGAATTCTAGAAGCTGGAAAAGGCAAGGAAAAGATTCTCCCCTGGAGCCTCCAGAACGATCATGGCCCTGTCCACACCTTGATTTTAGCCCAATGAGACCCATTTTGGACTTCTGACCTCCAGAACTTTAAGATAATCAATTCATGTTGTTTAAAACCACCAAGTTGTGGTCATCTGTTACAGCAGCTACAGGGGATGGATACAGTGAGGTGGCAACAAGAGAAAGAAAAGTAGGTGTGACAAAACCCACATACTTCTAGCCTGTCTGCCAACCCACCCAGGTATTTTAGATGCCTGCTGGTGGACAGTGCACTGCTTACCTGGCAATCCCCAGAAGCAGGGACAGGCCCCAAAGGGCTGTGCTCAATGACCACCACCAGGCAGAGTCCATGTGGAGGAGCTTGGTGTCAGCGGCCCAGGCAATATGCTCACAGGGGTAATACAGCTGGTCAGCCAGGTTGCTCAGGACAGATACACAGCGGACAAAGACATCTTCCTCCTGCAGGACCAGGAGAGAGGGGGGGATGGGCCTGGGGCGGGACCTACCCACTGCCCATACTAGGGGCCCAGGCCATGCCAAAAAAAAAACACCTTAAATTGTTTTTTTAAATTGTCAGATGATTCCCTCATAAAATGACTGGGGACACCCTGCCTCGCAGCCTTCCTGCCCTACCACAGGCTTCCAGATCCTGCCCAGGGGTCTCCAGGCCAGCCGCTCTGGCACAGGGCCCTGAGAGGGTAGCAAGGCAGGCAGTCCCGCAGAGAAGCCTGACCAGGCAGAGTGGAGTGGGGTAGTAACACCAGATTGTACGCTGCATAGCTTGGGTCACCATCCCCACGATCAGGCAAACTGTGAGGTGCTTAGGATAAGCTGCCACCTGCCCCATCTCATACAGAGAAGGGCCTCAAGCCATAGAACCGCAGAACCCTCGAGGGCTGTCTGTCCTGCATTGTACCCACGCCCTCAAACCTGAGTGCTGAACCACACCACCTGCACCCAGCCAGGCAGAGCCAATAGAGGCAGCAGGAGCCTGGTCCCTGGGGCTATATTCCCAGGCCAGCCCTCGAGAGCACATCCTCTCGTGGCCACGCCCCTGGAGGCCTACCAGCCAGCGGGGGTTCTCCAGCCTTGTACTTCACTTCCCTGCCTTTACCCTCCTCATCCTAGCTGCCTGCCATACCGTCCTCCCATCTCTGTCTTCCCAGGAACCCCCTCCTTACCCCCATCAATGCTTGGCGACGCTGTCCCCTCCTTCCTTCTGGCCAGCTGTGATCCTGCCTCAGAAGGATTCTGAACCTCACTCCAACTCCCCCATCCTGCCTGAGACCTTCTGGTGCATTCTGGCACATTTCATCCCTCCATGAGGACAGTGCCCCATACCTCCATTCTAATGTGCTCATTCCCCCCACACATACACATACATTTCCTGAGAAGCAGGGAGTTCCCAGTCTATGTGAGGAGACAGACACACTCATGGGGACAGGGGGAACCCAGACACACTAGCAAAAGGGGCTCTTGTTCTGACCAAGGGATATATGGGGTGAATAGGCCCCCCACCTAGGACTCAAGGGGGTCTTTGAGGAGGAGATATTTGGGGGAAGGGATTCTCCAGGGATGCATGGAAAGTGTGCCCTAACCCAAGAACAGGATAAGAAATGGGTGTCAAAACTGGAGGGATAGGGGCCGGCCGAGTGGCGTGATGGTTAAGCGCTGGCTTGGGAAGCCAGCGGCCCCGGTTCAGGTCCCACATATGAGGGCCAGTGACACTGCCCTCAAAAAAAAAAAAAATGGAGGGAGATCCAGGGAGACACTGGAGACGGGATGATCAGGCCATGGGCACTGAGGCAGAATGGGGGAACATCTGAGCATCCAGTGGGGACCCTGAGATGACAGGGGAATGGGCAGGGCAGTCCCAGAATAGCTTGTCAGCCCATCCCCTGGTGAAATGTCCCCTGGGGGGACAAGTTCGCCCCCAAGTGAGGAGCACAGACCTACTGGCGCTCGTGTGGAATGATGCAGTAGTGCTGTGACAGCAAAATATTACAAATAATCTACATGTCCAGCAACAGAGGATCAGTTAAATAAATCTCTGTCCTGCTACATAGTAGAGTGCTATGTGGCCATTAAGAAGGAAGGACCTCCTTTTGGACTTATAGGGAATACCCCAATGACACACAACTATTTATATAAACAACATGTATTTGCCTGTGCGGGTGCAGATCTCAGGAAGGAAACACAAGCTGACAACAGTAGCTGCCTCTGAGGAGGAAAACTAGGCACCGGGGAAAAAGCAAGGAGAGAGACTTTTTATTAATTACATACTCTTTAGGAATGTACAAACATATTAGCTATTTTAAAATTTTAAATTAAAATGAGAACATCTGATCATCTCCAAAAAGTAAAATTGAAAAAGATTAACAACTCGTTTAGACAAGTCCATAAAAACGCCAGCTTCTTGGGGTCTGCACCCCCTCCCTACAGCCACACACACCCCATTACCTCTGCCCCCAGGCCATACTGTTTAGTGTACATAAACATAGCCAAGTCATCAAAGAGTCGAAGGATGGTCCTGCAGTGGCTGAGCTGGGAGGACAATGCCAACAGGCGCGTCCCCACTTCTGACCTGACCGGACATTTTTCCACCAGGATTCCTCCGACCAGCTGGCAGCAGTACCCCAGTGTTCGGATCTGTGGGAAAGCAGAAGCTGTCAGCATGACCCAGGTCCTGGACTGAGCTGGCCATGGGCCCAATGGGATGAGCAGGTGGAAGAGTCTAAATCAACAAGATTTTAATAAAAGCTGCAAACTTAAAAAGAAATGTGTAGGTGGGACAAATGGAAAAGCATGACATTGTCCAAAAGGCACTAAAGAGGCTCTAAGGGAGTACTGGCTCATGTCACTGAGGGGCACAGTCTGGAGGCAGATGTGATGGGGATAAGAAAATGAAATCCCATTTCCCACCTCCTGGATCCTCCTTTTCCCAGCAGACAGGAAGACTAGGCAGAAATGTATATTGGAATCAACCTGGTTGGGCCAAAGCCCATAGCTGGGCTGGGAAGTGGGGGCATGATTGGGCCTCATTCCAGCAGACAAAAGGATAATTTGCAGACCCCGAGTGGCACGTTGGTTAAGAGCTGGCCTGGGATGCCAGTAGCCCCGGTTCGGATCCCACATATGAGGGCCAATGACACTGCCCTCTACAGCTAAGATGGTGAACAACAGCTCCACCTGGAGCTGGGCTGCTGTGAGTCCCCAGGACGGTATAGCTGCAGCCCCTGCTGCAGTGGGCTGCCACAGGCTAGTGAGTGGCCGGCAGCCAGCGTGAGCTGCCAATGGCCACTGTGAGCGGCCGTCCAGAGGCCGGCGACCAATCTGCCTCACCCGAGAAGAGCGCAATGATAATACCAACATGGGCCAGTGAAGCAACATTCTCCACAACTAGACTGAAGAACAAAAGGACAGCAACTTGTCTGTTCTCCTTCCCCGGTTTCCCAACACTGTTCCCAGCCCCAAATTCCCCAATAAAATCTTTTTTAAAAAAAAGACAATTTGCTTGAATTGTTTTAGTGAGAAGGAATCCACTCAGTGGGTGATTTGGGGCATCATGAATTGGGTCAGCTTCACCATCCTTCTATATTTCATCTGCTTTTCAGAAATTGCTTTTTCGTGTTTTACATATTATTATTGTATATATTATTTTTACTTGTAATTTCTGTTCAGCCCCTTTGTAATGGCAAAATGCTACAATTTAAATGTCCAACTTGGGGGCCTGGGGTTGTTAAAACCTGAAAGCCCAATCATAGGGGATTTGGTTGGAAAATAATTGCCCAGCTGCCTAAATGCCTGGAACAACCTAAATGCCTACCTGTATGAGAGACTGGTTGGGACTCACTAAGAATCTGACTCACTAAGAATCTGACTCCCTGGGCTCGGGTGGAACAACCTAAATGCCCAACCAGAGGGGATGTGATCACAACCTAAATTTCCAAGCCATTAGGGGGAGCCCCACAACATCAGAAGTCCTCATAAGAGATTGTTTGGGACAGCCCAGTGGCCTTGTCAGATCCTCAGTGTCCAAGCTTGAGGACTTGGTTGGTACTTAACAGGAAATGTCCAGCCACAGTGGATCAGCCAGAATAACTTAAATGTCTACCACTAGGAGACCGGGTTGGAGCCCGGCTTGGGCCTCTCCGATGGGGTATTCTGAGCGATCCCGCCCCCTCTTTGGCCTCAGTTTCTCGGCCTCTGAGCTTTGGCCTAACTCTGGGACCTCAGGCCGCGCTCCGCCCCAGCCTCACCAGGCGGTCCCGGCCCCTGTAAGACTCCAGCGCCGACGCCAGGCCGCTCAGCGCCGCCATGGCAACTCCGCCGTGACGTCATCGCGCAGCGCCAGGAAGCGGGGCAGGGCCCTAGGCCACGCCGCGGTAGGGTTCTGCGCAGGCGCAGCTGCGACCCTTTGTCCCTCAGCCGGCCTTTTGTTGCAGTGACAAACCGAGTTTTGCTGCCGTGAGTTCTTCACGTGTATGCTTCTGGGGGCCTGTGCGCCCAGGACAGCCCTGGGAGCTCGCTGCCTTTTACCACACCGTGGCTTGTCTTTTCCAAGTTAATCAACCCACAAAGTAAACAACCCCCCAACCACCCACAAAAAAATTTGCCTGGCAAAGTCACCAACCTGTTAGCTTGGGTTCAAGGAGAGAATTTTCTGTTTAATGTGTTTCACCCTTTTGCATTGTCTGCTTGTTTATAGTAAGTGTGTGTGGCTGTTGTAATATACAAGGCATTTTTAGACAGTTAAGGAAACAAAGTTGTTTTGGAAGAATAGACAAGAATATGGTAACCAGAGTCACTCCAGGGAGGGTAACTGGGCTGCTGGGGAGAGGAGATTAAAATTTCACCTCTACACCACTTTGTAACTTTTGAATTTTGTGCAATATGCATGTATTGTCAAAAATAAACGTTTTTCAAAAAGAACACAACCTGTTTCCTTTTTTAAAAAAAATCTGAGATAAAATTCACAATGTAAAATTCACCATTTTAGAATGTACTATTCAGAGGCATTTAGTACTTTTGTGTGTTGTACAAACATCACTCCTTTCAAAACATTTTCATCACCTTCAAAGGAGCCCCTGTCCCTCTTTCAAGCAATCATCACTCTATTCCTTCCTCCCCCAGGCCCTGGCAACCACCATCTGCTTCCTGTCTCTATGTATTTGCCTGTTCTAGAAATTGCATATAAATGGAATCAAACTATATGCTACCATTTGTGTCTGGCTTCTTTCACTGAGCATAATGCATAATGTTTTTGAGGTTCATCCACATTATAGCTTTATCAGTATTTAATTCCTTTTGTGACTGAACAACATCCCACTGTATGGATAGACCACATTTTGTTTATCTCTTCATTCGTTGATGGCCATTGAGGTTGTGTCCACCGTTTGACTGCTGTGGATAAGGCTGCTATGAACATGGGTGTGCATACACTTGTTCTAGGCCGATTTCAATTCCTCTGGATAGATACCTAGTGTCATTGCTAGGTTTATGGTAACTCAATGTTTGACTTTTTGAGGAACCACCAGATGTTTCCCACACTGGCTGCACCATTTTACATTCCTACCAGTGATGCACAACATTCTCCATATTCTTTTTTTTTTTTTTTTTTTTTAAGGGCAGTGTCACTGGCCCTCATATGTGGGATCCGAACCGGGGCCGCTGGCTTCCCAAGCCAGCGCTTAATCACCGCACCACTCGGCCGGCCCACGTTCTCCATATTCTTGCCAACACTTTTATTTTGCTTTTAAAAAATTATTATTATAGTCATCCTACTGGGTGTGAAGTGATATGTCACCATAGCTTTGTTTTGACGAATTATGATGAATGATGTTGACTGATTGCCTTTGACAAAATATTTCCTCTCGATTTCAACTCCTATTACTCTCCCTGCCTGAGGTTGCAACACATTCTGCCTCAGGACCTTTGCATTTGCTGTCCCCTCTGCCTGAAATGCTCTCCCTCCAGATGCCTCCCTCACCTCCTCCTCATGTTTACTCTAGCATCATCTTCTCATGGGAACTCTCCACCACAGCCCCCTGGGCACTTCCTACCCATATTTCCTGCTGTCTTATTTTTCTCCTTAGCTTGTAACACTATCAAATGTAATTGTATATTTTGCTGCTTCATCTAGTTGTCTCTCTTCAACAGAATGTAAATTGCACCAGTACAGGAATGTTGATCTGTCTTGATCACAGCTATATCCCATAGCCTGGCACAAAACAGGTTCTCAATAAGTGTCATTGCCTGCAGGGCATTAATTATGAACACAAAATGGACTCTAATAATTTTGATAGCTATGTCACTCACAAAGTGACAGTCATGCCCAAGCATCATGTGAAAGGCGTACCCAGGGAACACCCTAACCAGATAATTCCAAACGTAGGGTGGAGTGTGACCATCTAAACCATTTTATCGGACTGCAGATGGGTGCACCACCTCAGTCTTGAGCATAAAACCAGGGCTCTCTGACGGCTCCTCTCTCAGCCCTCAACTGACAAGCTGACAGCCATACCTGCACTTGTCCCAGAAGGGGCTCTTGAAGCCTTGCCTCCTGACTGTCTCACCAGCTCGGCCTGACACACAATACTATGCACCCTAGTGCTGAAGGGGCTCTCACTGAACACCAGACTCTCTCATCCTTCTTGTGTAAGATCCTGTTCACCTTGTCTAACCCTATTGCTTACAAACTTGTGTGACCTTGTTGTATGAGACCACTCTACCTCAACTATTAGAGACTACCCTCTGGCCGGAGCCTTAGTTAATGCCCGTGGTAAACTGAGTCAGTAGGACTAGATCCATGACTTTATTCTAATAAAGTCTGACGTTGTGGAAAGACACAAACGTGTGAGACTGCTACTCTGGTAGCCATGTCCCACTCACAACAAGGGTGCAGCTCCCTGCTAACTCTCTGCTCAGCATCATGCACCCTGTCCTAGGAGAACTCCACTCCCACAGCTTCCCTAGCCACCTCTTCTCTGGCCTCTCCATCTCGCCAATTTTGACCTGCTTCCAGCTCCCACAAGCCCCCTCGCTCAACAAGTCTAAGATTGACCATAGCATTATCCCCCAAACATCTTGCTCTCCCATGTCCCCATCTCAAAACTGACCTGGGGTCACCCAGCCACCAAGCTACGTACCTTTTCCTCCACACACACAGCTTCCATGTCCCAATAGTCACCAAAATATTCCTTGAATCCATCCACTTCTTCCCAGCCCACAGCACCCTCCATAGGGAGCCCCCATTCTCTCTCACCTGGACCCCAATCCCCTGTTGCCCCCAGGCCTGCCTTCCCTACAACATCCCAAGAGACTCTTTAACCCCCACATCCAACCCCAAGTGCAGATGCTGCTGTCAGCTCGTCAGTTGAGGCCTGAGCAAGGAGCCGTCAGAGAGCTCTGATTTTATGCTCAAGACAGGATGTGGTGCATTCATCTGCAGTCTGATAAAGCCGTCCAGATGGTCACACTCCACCTTGCATCTGGAGTTATCTGGTTAGGGTGTTCCCTGGGCACACCATTCACGTAATGCTCTGGCATGACTGTCACTTTGTGACAGCCCTCTTTGCATAAGACTAGGATGCAGGGGTTTGTGTAAAAAATCCAAGCCAAGCCCTAGGCCTGCAGGGAAAGGGGCCTCAGGCTGCAGAGCCTGCATGAGCAGCTGGATCCCATCTCTTGAGCCTGTACTGTCCCTGATGGCCTTGTGATAATAGCACAATGCATTTCTCTGGGTGTCTACTGTGTGCCAGGCCTTGCTCTAGGCACCAAGGGTGCAGCAGCAAGCCTCAAAGGTGCTGCCCAGTCCTCCAAACGTCCTCTGCCATCTGGTTAGGGCTGAGCTTGACCTTTGAGAAAGAGATAGGACTAGCCTGGCATTCCCAGCTGGCCTTGGTGTTGCTAGGAGCTAGCCTGGCAGTCACAACAAGGCCCTGGTGTTCTCCTGCTGGACATAAATAATTTCACAGAATGCCTCCATCAGACAAGGCCACTAGGTGACCATGGTGAAACAAGACAAAACAAGCCCCCTTGTAATCATGTCTACACAGGCAAAATGTGAGCATTGTCCAACAGCGACCAGACATTCACTTGTCCTGGCTAATCTGAGTCACTGCTGCTTCTTTACCAATCACAGCTTTATTCTTGCTTCATTCCATTAACTGCTTGATGAAAGCCAAAATCCTCAATAATAGAGTTACCTCTCCCCATTGCTTCTGGACAGCACCCAGGACACTTGTGGGACCTCCTTTTCCAACAGGCAGGAGGACTAAGCTGAAACGTATATTTCCCCAGTCCTTTTGGTGGGCTTGGGGCTAGGAGCAGGTGATAGGACCTCAACTCAATAGACGAACAACAATTTGCTTAAATTTATTAAGTAAATAAGTCCTAGAGACCTAATACTCAGTAGAGGGGTTACAGACAGAAAAACTATATCATAAACATTAGACTTGCTCAGAGACTAGATCTTTGTTCCCAAACTAGATGAAATGATAATTATGTGACTCCTTAGAGGTGTTAGCTAATGCTACAATGGCAATCATATCGCAACATAAATGTATCAGATCAATAGGTTGTAAACCTTAAACCCACAGTGTTGGATGTCAATTATATCTGAATTTGAAAAAAATAACCCATTCAGGGGCCGGCCGAGTGGCGCATTGGTTAAGCGCTGGTTTTGGGATGCCAGCGGCCCCGGTTCGGATCCCACATGAGGGCCAGTGACACTGCCCTCTACAGCTAACAACAGCTCCACCTGGAGCTGGGCTGTGCAAGCCCCTGTGATGGTGTGGGCTGCAGCCCCTGCTGCAGTGGGCTGCCATAGGCTACAATGAGTGGCCGGCAGCCAGTGTGAGCGGCTGGCAGCCAAGCGTGAGCTGCCAATAGCTGCGGTGAGCGACATCCAGAGGCCAGCGACCAATCTGCCTCATCTGGGAAGAGCGCAATGACGATACCAACAGTGAAGCAACATCCTCCACAACTAAACTGAAGAACAAAAAGACAGCAACTTGTCTGTTCCCCTTCCCCGATTCCCCAACGCTGTTCCCCTCCGCCAATTCCCCAATAAAATCTTTAAAAAAAAAAAAATAACCCATTCAGTAGGTTATTTCTGGAATCATGAACTGAGACAGGTTCACCACATTTATATATTTATTTCATCTGTTTAGGTTTTTGTTTGTTTGTTTTGTTTTGTTTTTAAATTTTTTTTTTTTTTTTTTTTTTTTTAGATTTTTTATTGGGGAATTGGTGGAGGGGAGCAGCGTTGGGGAATCGGGGAAGGGGAACAGACAAGTTGCCATCTTCTTGTTCTTCAGTTTAGTTGCGGAGGATGTTGCTTCACTGTTGGTATCGTCATTGCGCTCTTCCCGGATGAGGCAGATCAGTCGCTGGCCTCTGGATGTCGCTCATCGCGGCTATTGGCAGCTCGCGCTTGGCTGCCAGCCGCTCACGCTGGCTGCGGGCCACTCACTGCAGCCCATGGCAGCCCACTGCAGCAGGGGCTGCAGCCCACACCATCACCGGGGCTCGCACAGCCCAGCTCCAGGTGGAGCTGTTGTTAGCTGTAGAGGGCAGTGTCACTGGCCCTCATGTGGGATCCGAACCGGGGCCGCTGGCATCCCAAAACCAGCGCTTAACCAATGCGCCACTCGGCCAGCCCTGTTTGGTTTGTTTTGTTTTTAAAAAACTGCTTTTTCCGGACTTCCAGTAAAATGGCGCAATAGACAGACGCTGTGCTAACTGTCTCCCAGGATCACACCAAAATTACAAGCAAATTATACAGCATTCAACCCTGGAGGTCCCCGGAACACTGGAGGAACAGAACCACTAAACGAAGAACTTAAAGAGGAAGCCACATTGGGTCTGGTAGGACGGGCAGAGACGAGAGAGGGCGAACCCCATGAGGGAGGTCCCAGCTGTGGAGAGGCTTCTCCGGTTGGGGGAGAGACCCTCTGGCCGCACACCAAGCTCACCAGCCCAGAGCTCCTTTGCCGGGAAGAGAATTTCTAATACAGCCGGCAGTAAATTAGTGAGGACTCTCTTTGCTCAGCTCGGTGAGGCTAAGAATGGCTGGAGAATCAGTGGGGCCGGCACCCGGGCTTGCTCGCCGGTGAGCACTTACCTGGTTCCTGGTGGAGGGAGTGGCTGTGTGAGCCAGACCCGGGATCCTGCGGGGACGGACTGAACTGAACACCTTTGGTGCAAAGGCTGGAGGTTTTTGAAGTTGTTCCCGTGGTGCAGAGCCTGCACACGAGTGGTGTAGGGAGGGTGCCATTTTGTCGGGCTTGGGCCCTCCCATGAAGGATCAGGTCTGAAACCTAATTGGTCTGGTGGAATTGGCGCAGAAGTACTTGTGTACGCACGCGCATGCGCGCGCGCCTGCGGCCTTAGATCCCCACCCTCTACCCGGCTTATACTACATTGCCAGGGAAACGCAGGGCGGGTGCCCTCCAGCTCCAACAGGCTGCTTACTGAGACGCGGGAGTACGCAAGCCGCCTCGAGTCCCCGCTCTCCGCACTTCGCTTAGAGTTGCCAGGCTGGTGATTGGTTGTCGTGCTACTCGGCCTGATCTGCAAGCGGCTGATTGGGACAGGCTAAGACTGGGAGTTTTCCTGGGAGTGTTGGGCCGTGAGCTGTGTGTCTGCGTCATCCAGCCAGGGCTCTCCTGGTGATCTATCTAATACATCAAAGCAATCCCAGAGCGACAGCCAGAATGGGGAAACAAAGAAACATGTCACAAGTAAAAGATCAGAAGAAACCTCCAGAAATGGAACCAAATGAAACAGAGGGATCCAACCTTTCAGAGACAGAGTTTAGAAAACTGATGATAAGAATGTTTAAGGAACTTAGCGAGGACACAAAGAAGGATAGGGAAACCATAAAAACAACCTGTTAGAACTAAAGAATACAATAACTGAAATGAAGAACACACTCGAAGGAATCACCAGTAGAGTACATGAAGCAGAGGAGCGGATCAGCGATTTGGAAGATAAAATAGCAGAACTCACCCAGTTGGCACAGCAAAAAGACCAAAGAATAAAAAACCATGAAAATAGTTTAAGAGCCCTATGGGACAAGGTGAAGCGCAACCACCTTTGAATCATAGGGATACCAGAAGGAGAAGAGAAGAAGCAAGGGGTCCAAAATGTATTTGAAAAAATAATGACTGAAAACTTCCCTACCCTGGTGAAGGAAATCAACATACATGCCCAGGAAGTGCAGAGGGTTCCAAACAAGCTGAACCCAAACAGGTCCACACCAAGACACATCATAGTTAAAATGGCAAAGGTTAAAGACAGAGACAGAATCCTAGAGGCTGCAAGAGAAAGACAGCAGGTTACATACAAAGGAACTCCTGTTAGACTAACAGCTGACTTGTCTACAGAAACTCTGCAGGCCAGACGGGAGTGGCAGGAGATATTCAAAGTGACACAAAATAAAGGCCTACAACCAAGATTGCTCTACCCAGCACGGCTATCACTTAAAATTGAAGGAGAAATAAAGAGCTTCTCAGAAAAGAATAAGCTTAAGGAATTCATTACCACCAAGACAGCATTGCAAGAAATGTTAAAAGGGCTTTTTTAAACAAAAGAAAGGGGTAAACAAGCTAACCCAGAGAGACAATTTAAGAAGATTGAAGTCCTATCAAGCAGATATAAAGGAAAAACTGATGGTTGCTGGCTGGGAAGGAGTGGGGAAGAGGGAGAGGGGGAAGGTTTTGGACAGTGTATGTGGGACTACAATGTTGCTGCAGGGATATGGGGGCAGTTCTGGGAATATAATTAATAATGTTGTGAAGAGACTATTATGTTGCGAGAAATAAGTCAGTCGGAGAAGGACAGGTACCACGTGATCTCACTTGTGTGTGGAGTCTGAAGAGCTGAGTGAACGATCAAAGTAAATGGAGTCATAGATGTAGAGGAAAAACTGAGGGTTGCTAGTTGGGAGGGGGGTGGGGATGGGGGGAAGGGGAAGGGATTAGACAGCATAAATAGACAACTACAATATTGCCACAGGGATATGAAACACAGTTTGGGGAATATAATAATGTTGTAAAAATTTTGTGGCGTGTCAGATAGTCACATGTCTTGTTAGGGAGACCACTTCATGGATGGAGTAGAGGCTTGATCACGGCACTGTACACCTGAAGCTGATGTTGTATAGTATTGTATGCCAACTGCAACTGAATATGGGGATGGTCACGGGATGTGGAGTATACTGTGGAGGGGAGTCAGGGGAGTTGTGATGGATATGTATGATATGGGGGGGAGTGGGGTAGCGAACTGGGGGAGGGGGTCTTCACTTTGGGGGGGTAAAGAGTATAACTATTGCATTGTGTTGTACACCTGAAACTAATAAAAAAAAAACTTAAAAAAAACAAAACTGCTTTTTCCTTTTTTTTTTTTGTTAAAGGTTTTATTGGGGAATTGGGGGAGGAGAACAGCATTGGGGAATCGGGGAAGGGGAACAGACAAGTTGCTGTCCTTTTGTTCTTCAGTCTAGTTGTGGAGGACATTGCTTCATTGGCCCATGTTGGTATCATTGTTGTGCTCTTCTTGGGTGAGGCAGATCAGTCGCCGGCCTCTGGACGGCCGCTCACAGTGGCTCTTGGCAGCTCACTCCGGCTGCCGGCCACTCACTGTAGCCTATGGTAGCCCACTGCAGCAGGAGCTGCAGCTATGCCAACCCGGGGACTCAACAGCCCAGCTCCAGGTGGAACTGTTGTTCACCATCTTAGCTGTAAAGGGCAGTGTCACTGGCCCTCATATGTGGGATCCGAACCGGGGCCGCTGGCGTCCCAAACCAGCTCTTAACCAATGCGCCACTCGTTTGTCCTGCTTTTTCCTTTTTAAAAAATATTTTAGGGCCGGCCGAGTGGCACGATGGTTAAGTACTGGCTATGAGACACCAGCAGCCTACCGCATTAAATCCTCAGTGCTGCTTTCCAAAGTGGTTACCATTCCCAGCCCCATTTTCCAGATGACAAACACAAGACTTCAAGAAGTCAAGTCACTTGGCAGGCTCCCTGAGCTCTCAGGAGGCAGGATCCTGTGACCTTGCTCCTGATTTTTCTCACAGCTGCCCCCAGGTTGCTGGGGTTCCATTGTGACAGCATTGTCTGGGGAAGCACACTGGGTCACAGTGGGCAGGGCTGCACAACCCTTGGATGCAGCCTTGGAAGGAGCACGTGAGCATGCTCTGGGAGAGCGGGTACAGAGGGAATCTTGAGGGCCAGCCTCGTGCCAAGCATATTTTCTAAGATTTGTTAGCCCCCATACCACCCCTCAAGGTAGGTACCCTATCTTCATCCCTGATGAGGAAACTGAAGCTTATAGGAGCCCAGTTACTTATTCCAAGGTGACCCAGGTAGCAATTTCAGTTGTCAAATTTTCCCATAAACCATTTGGCGTCTTCTTAACTCTCAAGTATTTTAGGTGGCAAATTTATGGAAAAAGTAACAAACTTCGACACTAAAAAATTGTGGTTTCGTTAAAAAAAATGAAAAAAAACACCTTGATGCTTGTTTTCTGGAGGTTGACATGAGCAAGTAGCTGTCGGCTGAAGTGGTCTGGGAGGACTTCCTGCAGGAGGTGAGCCTGAGCCAAGCACCTGCAGGGCTGGTCTCCAAGGATAAGGGATGAAAGTAGGGCAAACATCTATGCTCTAAGCAAAAGCAAGGAAGTCCCAGTTGACTAAACGGGGTGCTGGGATCCTGGAGCTAAGGTCAGAGAAGTAAGTGGGAGTCTGAGGACAGTCTGAGGACAGAAAGGGATCCAGGGGAATAGTTAGGGCACAGGACAATTGCAGAGGGTAGGAAGACCAGGGAGAAGAGGTATGGCAGAGATAGGACATGGCCGGGGTTGGACAGAGAGATGGAAGTAAATTCCCAGACATAAAGGAGGGGAGAGGGCCGGCCGAGTGGCACAGTGGTTAAGCGCTGGCTTGGGAAGCCAGCGGCCCCGGTTCGGTCCCACATGTGAGGGCCAGTGGCACACTGCCCTCAAAAGAAAAAAAAAAAAAGGAGGGGAGAGCCACGGCCTTAACAACTGAGAGTGACGAAAGGGGGTTCCTATATCAGACAAATTGCATAATGCAGAGGTTAATTCTGTGGCTCTCCCAGTTGCTCACTACACCAGCCTCAGGGCCTTTGCACCTGCTGTTGCTTCTGCCTGGAATGCTATTCTCCCAGATACTCAAATGCCCCCTTCCACCCTTTTCAGGTCTTCGCTCAACTGTGGTCTCAGTGATGCCTTCCTTTTTAAAACTGCAACCCTCCCACCCTAAACCCTCATCCTTCTACTCTGTGAGACTTTTATTCCCACAGCACTTGTGACCTTCTACTTACTCTGCAATTTATGTATTTAGATTAGATTAGATTAGATTAAATGTCTGTCACCTCCCCACTCCATTATTAATTCCACAAGAGCAGGGTTCGGTCTGTTTCTTTAACTTATGTACCCTCTTCTGAGGGCCTAGGTCCCTACCCAGAACACAGTTAGGTGCCAAATAAATGATTATTCTGTGCCCTTACTTTCCCTGGGGGCAGCACAGGGGCTGCGACTGTTTCTTACTATGTCCCCAGTCCTGAGCCCAGTGCCTGGCACACAGGAGCAAAAGGCAGCATGGTCCTGGTGGGTACTTGCTCCATCCCGTGTCCCCACCCCTCGCAGGTAGCGCCGAGTTCCGCGATGGCCGCGGGTGCCCTGCTGCAGAGCCCGATGGCCCGGCTGGACTTTCTCAAGGCCTCGCACTTCGCGCTGGGGCCTGACCCCCGGCTGAACGTGGGCGCCACGCACTCCACGATGCACCGAGACTTCCAGGCCTACCCTGGAGACCCTCGCACTCCGAGGTACCCACCGCCGCCCCGCGCGTCCCTTTTCCAGCAGGATGCGCGCCGGGCCAGCGAAGAACGAGAGTCGGAGACGCATTGCGCGTTCGCGCTGCCGCCCACACAGTCTACGGAGCAGGAGAGGGAGTGGGTGCGGGTGCGCACACTTGCAATGCGGGCCAGCCACCTGCATGTGCACGCGGACGCGCGCGAACGCTCCTTCCTCTCTACCACGCGCGCCCACTTTGATTGGCTGAGTCGCCGGCGCGCGCTAGCGAGCAGATCCGAGGCGCGCGTCTTGTCTTCGACCGCGACTCGGTGCCGTCCGGGGACCCAGCCAAGCTGCGCATCCCGCCCAGCACGCACCAGGCACTCTTCCCGCCCCAGCACGCATGCCCGCCGTCCCGCGCTCCCTGCAGCCACCTCGGTGAGCGCGCACCCTGCACCCTGTGCCATTTGCTCAACCCAGAGGTTCTCAAGGAGGGTGGGAAATTTGCGCCCTCCCCCAAGGGACA
Source organism: Aselliscus stoliczkanus (assembly GCA_033961575.1). Classification (NCBI taxonomy): domain Eukaryota; kingdom Metazoa; phylum Chordata; class Mammalia; order Chiroptera; family Hipposideridae; genus Aselliscus; species Aselliscus stoliczkanus. The sequence goes on along the minus strand of CM066735.1, from coordinate 6,759,599 downwards.
TTTGGCAAGGTCTGGTTGTCACACTGCTACTAGTTGAGACCAGGGATGCTGCTAATCATCCTACCACTCACAGGACAGCCACCAGAGGGCAAAGTGCGGGGCTAAGAAACCCTGGAACCTTCTTGAGCTTCAGTTTTTGCATCCATAGAAAGGGCATATCCTGAATCTTTTTAGGGGGCTGTGCGGTGGGCAGAAGTCATGAGTGCTGGTTTAGGATCAGACACATCAGCTTAGTGCCCCACCCCCACCCAGCCCTGCTGCCTTAGTACTTTTATGAGTCTGAGCAAGTTGACCTCTCCCAGCCTTAGTTTTCCTCATCTGCAAAATTAGTGCAATAACAGGGCCCCACTTCACAGGAGCTAGTGAATCAAAAAGAGCTTAGAGGGCATAATGAACCTGGCATATAAGCGCACAACAGAGTAGTTGTCATTTGTGGGATTTTTCCAATTCTATGACTCCCGGGGAACTGCTGGTGGACATCACTAATCAGAGTCCCTTCAGGCTGGGTTCAGGGGTGTCAGACCTGGATTTCATTCAGTTCTGGTTCTTAATTTCTGTGGTTTCTCACCTCTCTGAGCCTCACAGAGGCTGTAAAGTAAAATGAGATGCAAAGCAACTAATCTGGATGCCTGGCTCAATAGTTGGTAGTTATTCTTGTTATCCTTATTATTTTTGGTGTTTGCCAGACATCCCTCAGGCTAGGCTAGTCAGGACTCCACCTCCCCTTCCCAAGCAACAAATCCAGTGGGTGTGAAGCTTCAGGGACACAATCCCACTTTCTCTCTCTCTCTTGCCTATCCTCAGGGGGCCCCAACCCCCTCAAGTGGGACCACAGGAGACCAGGTGATGGGACCTCCTACCAGAGACAGTTCCAGGCACTGCTGAGCCCACCTGCCTTGATGTGTAAGAGGGTAAATCAAAGCTGGGCTGGTGCTGCTGGGGAGGGTACTGATGGGGGCTGGGTGGCCTTGCCCTTCCCACCACCCCTGTCCACTCACAGGACTCCTCCAGCATGGCACTGGGAGACTTCAAGATTGGCTATGGGCCCATGTGTTCAGAGCAGAAACAAGCTTACAGGCCTCAGGGTCTGCCTCCAGACAGGTACAAAGGGACCACGGCCTTCCACCAAGATAGACCAAAGGGCTCTCAGGGCCATGCATAGTGTGCCACCTAAGGCTCTAGGGCCAAAACTGTGCCCCTGAGGTCTCCATCACCCTCCCCAAGCAAGGCCCACTATTGTGCCAGATCTCCCACCATTAACACTTCATGGCTTGGCTGCTGGGAAGCCTATCCCCCTCCGTTTTCCTGGGAGTTGCAAGGGCCCACATCAGATGGATCCCCATCTTATATGCAGGTATGACAAGGCCCAGGCCTCCACTTACATCCACTATGTGAATATTCTTCCTGGAGACGGCCTCTTCCATGACAGGACTACCAAAGCTGAGCATTTCTGTGCCCAGGAACCAGGTGAGAGCATGCTGGCTACCCTGCCCCTCACTCCCACTTCAGCCTCCTAGAGCTGCTCAGTGTCTACTCTGCCACTGGCAGAGCCTTTTTGCCTTCACCATGACCGGACTCCGGAGTCGCACATCTTGAAAGGAAATTGGTGTCCTGGCCCAGGCAGTCTCACCACCTCTATGCGCTTCTTCTATGGCCAGGTCAGCAGAAAGGGGGGAAGGAGGCAGTGCTCATCAGGGAAAAGAGCTTTCCAGGCAGAGTGAATAGTATGTGCAAAGGCCCTGAGGTAGGAATAAACTTGATATGTGGGATCCCCTGGATCTATTTGCATGATCTAGGGTAAGCCGCTAGACAAGTGGCCCTGTCTGTAAAATAAGAGAATACCAACACCCAGCTCCATCACGTGGGACCCAAAGTGGGTGTGAACTGTTTAAGCATACAGTGCCCATCTCTTCCCTCCAACCGGGCCTTGGGACATCCCGGACACAGGAGCTTCCCAAATGCCCTGTGGTCCTACAGCCACCACCCCCCCCCCCACCAAGCCATCCAGCCGCCACGTCCCTCACGAGAAATTGCAGGGTCACGTGACCCTAGGGGAGTCAAAGCTGCTGGGACAGTTCTTCCAGACTTCCATGGGCACGGCCTATTGCCCCCCTGACACGCAACAGCTCCATAAAGCCCCCAACCTTCATTTGCTGCCTAGCAACCTGCCGGAGGGCACAGGAGGTGAGTGCAGCCCTGCCCCACCCTGTTAGGCCCTCTCCTGCCACAGCTCTTGTCCGGGCCCTGGTCGGTCCCGTTCCGCCCACTGTCCAACTCTGGCTCCGCCCCCTGAAGGACTAGCTCCCACCCCATGGGCCAAGATCCCAATTCTGGCCCTGGACAAACCGCCCCCTCCTGGTCATGACCCCCACTCCCCACCTCCGCCGTGGGACCGTAGTAGCCACCTGCAGGACCATAGCCCCACCCTTTTCCTCTGTCAGATTGTGGTACCGCCCCCTAAGTTGCTAGCTTACCCTACCTGGCCCCACCTCCAACCCACGTCTACACCCGTCCGGCCCCTGGCCTCAGTCCCGCCCCGGCTCCTCCCTTCTCCCCGCCTTCTAATCCGTCCTTGGCTTCAGTTTAAGCACTGGCACAGGCTTCACCCTGAACCCTTACCCTATTCTTAATTTCGTAAGTCCCTGTCCCCTGGGACCTGCTTCTCCCTCAGCCCCTCAGCTAAGCCATCCCTCACCCAAATCTCCAGAATCAGATTTTCGAACCATGAACCAGAAGATGCTGAAACCTCACAGAACAGCTCCTGCCTCCGCGACTAAGGAGCTGCTACAGCGGGTGAGGGAGGGGGAGGGGCACCCCCTGACTCGATAACTCCCCAAATCAGGGGAGAGTTATCTCAGGATGCTTATTAGATTCACCTTAGATTCAGAATTTCTGTCAAGTCCTCTCAGGGTCACTCTAGAGTCACCCCAGGCTCAGGGTCATTTTAATGTCATCCCAGCCTCCTCAAGGTCATCCCAAACTCACCACCACAGTCATGTCAAGGTTAGCTCAGGGGTATCTTTGTATTACCAGCCATGGTTATACCCCAAGCTGAGGGTTAACTCAGTCGCCTGTGGTCACCCCAGCCCTGGGTCATTCCAGCCCCACACCCAGTTTCTCTCCAGCTTTTTATCCAGCTCCTGGGTCAGCCCAAACTGTGGCCACTTTTGTCTACCTCCACAGAGCCATCACCAGGTTCTGATGCTCCAAGGGTGGTGCAGGGACCTTGGGGTGGCCCCGGTCGGTCAGCCACCCTCCAGGCTGCCCTGCCAGGCTGTCCACCCTCACTCCACAGTGCAAGTATAGCCACATGGAGCCCCCGCTGGGGAGACAGCACTTTTTTTCAACCCAACACAAGGATGAGTTTGCCTTCAAGTACCAGGGCCCATCAGTGCTGAGATTGGGCAACTTCCAGGACAGCCACGTGCCACTGGGCTCCCCTCACCAGTGGAGCTGCAGGGGTAGGAAGGTAGAAACTCAGTCCTTCCAGACCCCTACTTACCCCTGACCTAGTAAGCAATAAACACCACCTTGGCAACATCCAACCCCTCTCCATCAGTCAGCCGTGAAAGAGTATGCTTGGAGGAATAAGGGGTGTACAAGAGATAATGACTCCATCAAGAAGACTCTGAACAGGGCCGACTGAGTGGCGCAGTGGTTAAGCGCTGGCTTTGGAAGCCAGCGGCCCCGGTTCGGGTCCCACATATGAGGGCCAGTGACACTGCCCTCAAAGAAAAAAAAAAAAAGAAAGAAGACTCTGAACAGACACTTCTGTGGACCCTGGAGATTGCCCCACTCTGAGCAGGGAGGCCATGCCAGCTTGTGCAAAGTCTTGGTGGTCAGACTCAATACAAGGTGTTCAGGTGCCATGACAAATTCAGAATGACATGGAAAGGATGGAGTGTTGAACAGAGGCAGTGTGGTGATGGGTTGGGAATGCAGGCTCCTGAAGCTGAATTGACAGTGTCCAAATACTCTTCCATGTCTTCGCAAGTCATTTAAGCCCTCTGAGCCTCAGTTTGCTCATCTGTAAGGTGAATATAAATAGTAGCTCTCATTAGAATGTTATAAATGAGAAATATATACATGGATTGCTGTGTCTGGCTGGGAGTCAAAGAGGGAGAGAGCTTCACTTCTAAAGATGAAGATGAATACGGGAAAGGAAGATGAAGATGTGGGAAAGAGATTTCAAAGGTTGGAGACTGGGCGGAGCTCAGAGGGGGTATGGAGGGGAGGACACACTGAGAACAGCAATTTCCTCCATTGTGTGCAGAGGCTGGGAGCTGAATGGTGCACTGAATGGCTAGGCAACTGGCCCCCCAGGTCAGAACTGACAAAAATACATCAGGAAATAATGAGGTCCAAGGGGATAGGTGTCCAGACAGCAACAACATGAAAAAGGTGGGAAGAAGGAGGGTAGAGTGGGGCCCTAAAGCCCATGGGTGACCCTGTTTAGCAAACAAGTCAAGGACTGGCACCTTGGACAGCGCCCCATCTTGCCGGTCTGGGGTCTGGTGAGAACAACACTAAGAGGCTGGCTGGGTCTGGGATAAGATGGGTCTTGGTGGCTGTAGCCAGGGCCTTCCTCTGCAGGCCGTTGAGAATTGGCTTCAAATAATGAATATGACTACCTACCCCTGTTCAGATCTTTAGAGATCAAGGCCCCCAGTCTCATGGGCCACTAAGAGTCAACCTCAAACCTGGCCAGGAGCCCTTTCCCCATGGGCAGCAATTCTTTGAAGCTAGGTTTTCATTTCCACAGATAGGACAGGAGTCCAGCTTTCGGTCCTACAGGGACAGGATGGCCCTTTTGGCTGCACTCCTGGTATCTATGTTGACCATGAGAGGGTCTACTAGCTGCAGAACACCCCTTTTGCTTGTTTCCATTAAAGATGTACATGACAGGGCTGGCCGAGTGGCGCATTGGTTAAGTGCTGGTTTTGGGATGCCAGCGGCCCCGGTTCGGATCCCACATGAGGGCCAGTGACACTGCCCTCTGCAGCTAACAACAGCTCCACCTGGAGCTGGGCTGTGCGAGCCCCGGTGATGGTGTGGGCTGCAGCCCCTGCTGCAGTGGGCTGCCATAGGCTACAGTGAGTGGCCCACAGCCAGCGTGAGCGGCTGGCAGCCAAGCGTGAGCTGCCAATAGCCGCGGTGAGCGACATCCAGAGGCAAGTGACCGATCTGCCTCATCCGGGAAGAGCGCAATGACGATACCAACAGTGAAGCAACATCCTCCACAACTAAACTGAAGAACAAAAAGACAGCAACTTGTCTGTTCCCCTTCCCCGATTCCCCAATAAAATCTTTAAAAAAAAAAAAGATGTACATGACACTCTTCTGAATTACTTCATGATAAAGATTTCTAAGTCTCAGTACTACTGACGTTTTTAATAAAATCATTCTTTGTTGTTGGAGGCTGTGTTGTGTATTGTAGGATGGTTAGCATCATCCCTGACCTATAACTGTTACATGCCATTAGCACACTCCTTCTCTCCCACCCAGTTGTGACAATCAAAAATGTCCCTAGGTCAGCCAAGTGGCTCAGTTGGTTAAGAGCTTGCTCAAGAGTGCAAGCTGAGCTCTGAGCAACAGTGGTTCGATGTCCAGCCAGAGCTGAGCTGCTGCTGAGCTACCAACAGGTGGCAGGATGGCTCAGCTAAAAAAAAAAATGTCCCTGAACATTGGCAAATGTCCCCTGGCGGGGAGGATTGCCCCTGCTTGAGAACCACTGCAAAAAACCCATTCTATAATGATTCCCAGGACAAAATCAGGCTCTTTTTTTTTTCTTTTTTTTTAAAGATTTTATTGGAGAATTGGGGGAGGGGAACAGCGTTGGGGAATTGGGGAAGGGGAACAGGCAAGTTGCTGTCCTTTTGTTCTTCAGTCTAGTTGTGGAGGACTTTGCTTCACTGGCCCATGTTGCTATTATGATCATTGCACTCTTCCTGGTTGAGGCAGGTAGGTCCCCTGCCACTGGACGGTCACTCTGCCTACCAGCTGCTCATGCTGGCTGCCACCCACTTTTGGTAGCTTATGGCAGCCTATGAGGCCGCCAGCGACTCACGGCAGCTCAGCTCCAGGTTGAGCTGTTGTTCACCATCTTAGCTGTAGAGGGCAGTGTCACTGGTCCTCATATGTGGGATCCGAACCGGGGCCCTCCTGTTCAGAGCTGGCATTCCAAGCCAACTCTTAACCAACGTGCCACTCGGCAGCCCTCAGGCTCTCTTGATGAAGCTGGTCTGCTTGTTGGTCAGAATACTCAAAAAAGCTTTTCCTTCTTGCCTTGCCTGCCAGGAAGTTCAGAAAGCTTGCTTTGGTGTTCTGTTCCATGTAGCTCCAGTTGCAGGATTATTTGTGCCCCTGCTTGGTTCTAGGAATGGTTTAAAGCAACCCAGACAGCAAAGAAACAATGGATAGGACTTACAAGGAGGCAGATTTCAGTAAAACTCGAAGCATTTTATAACAATGAAACTGACCAGACCTGGGATGGGTTGCCAGGAAAAGAGAAACTTGACTGTAAATGTTTAATCAATACAGAAAGACACTACATCATGATGATTCTGAATGTACTTTATGGACTTACATCGATCCCGCCTATATCCCACTCACCAAAAAAAAAAAAAAAAGGCATTTCCTGTGAAGTATCAAACCCAAAAGGCTTATAAAATAAGATGAATAGAATAAGACTGAATGTGGGGAAACAGCTTAATTGTTAAAGGAAGACAACTTTGTCAATGGTAAGCATCACGGAGCAGCAGAATTCAGACCTGCCACTTACCTGTTCTTGGACCTCATGCTCTGACCCTCACTTTTCTCTTTGGTAAAATGGAGGTGACAATAGCTCTTCCTTCATAGAGTGATTACAAGGCTTAAATAAAGTGCTCACAAACCATGCTCAGAACAGGGCCTAGTACTCCACTGCATCTCAATGAATGGCGTCTAAATTTTGTGAACATCCTAAGTCATTTTTGTTGCAACTGACAACAACCCAGTTCTATCTAGCTCAAGCAGAAAGGGATTTTATTGATTTAGAATCAAGAAAGTGTGGAATTAGGTCTAACATCAGGCATGCTAGTTCAGTATCACGACTCCCCCTCGCCATCTCACAGTCCTGTGTCCAACAAAGGTGGCAAAAGAGGATACCGGTAACCCAAATCCTTACGAAGAAAAAGCCGCAAAGTAAGGAGGGGCACCTTCCCCCAACTCCTTATCTTGGAATTTATGGAACACTCTGATTGGTCCATTTGAGTCACATGCACAGCCATGAACCAATCACTGTGCCCAAAGACATGAAAACTGCTATGTGATTGGATGGTCCAGCTCACTAGCCCACCCCCAAGTGATTTGGTTTCCCAATCCGCTTGAGGATCTTTGAGTCTGGAGCCCAGCCTTCCTGGATTTTGTCTCTAGCAACATACCTGTGCCTGCCCAACCCCTTAGCATCTGTAGCCCCAGGTTACAATCTGGACGGTGGAAAGACAGCTAATAGGCTCGTTCAAGTAAGGGTAATCATTTCCTTTATAGACAGGGCATGTTCAGTGTTGGAGAGCAGCCTGGGGCATCAAAAACACCTCCCTCCCAGTTCTCTGATAATCCCAATCTTATCTCCTACCTCATTACTAACTTCCTCTTTTAGCTTGGGGCAGAGAATTCAGCTCTGGCAATCTCACAAAACTGAGTAGATGCTAATCTCTGTTTATATTCCAACATCTTGATATTTTTCTCCAAAGCTCCTCAAGCTATAGACTCAAGAGACACATGGTTAAAGTCCAAGATAAAATAAGCAACAATTTAATCAGCAATTTTTCTTCCATATAACAGAGATTCCCAGTTTCTGAGGAGGAAACCTCTTCTACAGGACTGCCATATATTCCCCCCGGGCAGGTTGTGCACTGCACAAATCTTGGGAGCCCTATTCATTTACAGTGAATACAGAGGGTGCCAAAAAAAATGTATACACATTTTAAGAAAGGAAAACTATTAAAATTGTAATACTCTACATACCAATAACAAAAGATGAATACAAGTCACATTTGATTTCTGCAATTACAAGAGGTGCTCAAAGTGGTTACCATCAGCATCCAGACACTTCTGATTACGGCAAACTACTGCTTGAACAATGTTGACCAAACTGTCCACTTGAATATATTTTTTTAGCATCCCCGGTATGTATGTGGCCCTCTACCTCACCTTTGCTCAGCCAATTTCACATTTCAAGTTATTTCCTTTAATACCCATCCTTTTCCAGGTGCTCATTTCTAAATTAGTCAAGACTGTCATAGATGCAGGGGGAAAAAACCCCAGTCAAACTAGCTCAAATACCCAAGAAATTTGTTGGCTCATAGTATTGGAAAGAATGAGGGCTTCTGGCTTCAGGTATGGTTATATCCAGGAACTCAACCAGTATAGCCAGAGCTGTCTCTCTAAGTCTCACCTTTACATCCTGGTGTAGATTTGCTTCAGTCTACAGACTGTTCTTCCAGACAACTGAGGAAGATGGTTGCAGGCGGAATGAGGCCCTATATACAGCTCATGATCCCAGAAGAATAATGAAACCCTCCAATGTCATGTCCTCATCGCAGACCTAATTAGGCCAGGGGATAGGGTTCTCTGATAAGTGTAGATCTTATGGTACTGGGTGGCTGTGTTAGATACAGGTCCATCTGGAGGAATGGAGGGGGACTACCAAGGGAAAGCAAGGTGCCGACAGAGACACTGAAAAGATAGAAACAACAGCTGTCATTACAAGTATTATTTGCAATAGGAACATCCAGGAGGTGGCAGGCTAAGGAAAAAGCAACATAATCCAATTGCAGTCTCAGATCTTTCAGATCTGCTGTGGGCTTTTCCACAAAGAAGTGAACAGCAGGTCTCAGGCCATAAGTTCAGCACAGATATAGAAGGTCCAGGAAGGAAGAGAGATGAGTCCTGGAGGCCCGACTTGCTCAAAGCTGTATTCAAGGGTAGTTGGTGTCAAAATTCACCAGGCAAAGACCCTCAGAAACCTGTAGTCAAAAACTTTTGTTTTTCAGTTTGCTCTAGCAAGAAAGACCACGTACTGGGGAACCATGGGGCACCTCTGTAAGAGGGAGTTGGGCAGGAGGGCATCTTATAGGATTTGGGCATGTGCAAGGTAGTTTTAAAGAGAGCTGAAGAGAGTAGGAGCAATTCTAAGTTGGTGCCGTCAAGAAGCAAGGAGCAGGGCCGGCTGAGTGGCTCAGGTGGTTAAGAGTTCACTCAAGAATGCAAGCTGTGGACCGGCCGAGTGGCGTGGTGGTTAAGCGTTGGCTTAGGAAGCCAGCGGCCTTGGTTCGGGTCCCACATATGAGGGCCAGTGACACTGCCCTCAAAAAAAGAAAAAAAAAAAAAGAATGCAAGCTGAGCTCTGAGCAACAGCAGTTCGATGCCCAGCTCAAGCTGAGCTGCCACTGAGCTGCACGATGGCTCAGCTATAGGAAAAAAAAAAAAAAAAAAGCAGGGAGGGGATGGGTGCTTTTTATCTCAAGCAGGAGGATAGAAGTGGAGCGGTCATTGGTAACAAGCAGCAGTCATTTGTGTTAGTCAGGAGGGAGTGTGTGTATTCATTTTTGTGGATGCAGAGTGTCCTTGTCTCTGGCTTGGTGCAGACATGGTCACACAGTGGCCTTGTGTGATCACTGTTTATATTCTGTGACCAGTGTTTATATTCAGTGAAGAACACTGTGGCCCAGTTGCCAGCTGCCAGGCTGTTTTTTATTCTATGCATCTATGCCAGCATCTGTGTCTTCAGGTAAAGTCTGCCCAGAGTCCTTCCAAGTCTTGGCCCAGGATCTCCCAGAGATCATCACTCCAGGGAGCATCAGGCACAGGGTGACAGCAGTGAGTGACCCATCAACTGGGTAGGAGGGGGAAAACACTCAGGGACAGAATCACCAACTCTTTCCTAGAGGAGCCTTAAAGGGAAATGCTGGATTAAGCAAAGATAAACAAGTTTGTAAATTGCAGGGCTTCTCAGAGACTTGACTATGCTTATGTGCATTGCCAGTCTGTGTGTGTGTGTGTGTGTGTGTGAGAGAGAGAGAGAGAGAGAGAGAGAGAGAGAGAGAGAGAGAGGATGTTTGCTATTTTTTGAGCAAAGACAGAGACATAGGCAGGAGGCAAAGACAGAGACAGAAGGACAAAGGCAGAAAGTGACAGGAACAGAGGCAAAAGGATTAAAGTGGACAGACAGAAAGGAACAGAGATAGACAGGGGCAGAGAGAGACAGGGACTGAAGTAGGCAGGGGCAGAGAGAGGGACACACACAGGAGAGGGCGGGCGCGGCCGAGCGGGCGGCGGGCGGCGCGCGGCGCAGACAAAGGCGCGGCCGCGAGGTTGGGGCGGCCGGGCCGGGACAAAGGCTGGCCGGGCGGGGCGGGGGCAGCGATGGCGACGGCCGCGGCGGGCGCGGGCGAACTACAAGTCCCAGCAGCTCCCGCAGCGGCCCTCGGCCAGCCCCTCTCGCTCCCCAGGAGCGCCTGGCCGGGCCGCTGGGCCGAGGGGGACGCCGGCGGGGCTGGCGGGCGGGGGGCTGGCTGCGGGCCCCGGGGGCACCAGCGGGCGCGGCGGGCCGGGCAGGGGCGAGGGGCGCCGGGTGAGTGTCCCCGCGAGCGGGCCGGCGGGCGGGGGCCTGGGGGGGAGGCGGGGGGCCCGGCGCGGGGTGCGACCCGGGTCGACCTCGGTGCGCCCCCTGCCCCGTGCGCCTCCCGCCCCAGCCCGGAGAGCAGGGTCGCGGCGCGATGCGAGGGACCGAACGCCCCGCGGGCCTAGCGCGCCCAGTCCGCCGCTGCGGCCCCAGGGGAGGGCCTGGCCCGAGCTGAGCGCCTTAGATCGGGAGAGATGGGGGGCACCCCTCAGCTGTGAGAAGAGGATTTCAGGACCCCCCTTCCCCTGGAGGCGATCCAGCCCCTCTGCCCCCAGGAACCCAGTAGGGCTCCCAGGCATTGTTCTCCCCACCCTGAGTCTGGGGTCGGGAGTTCAGGCGGCCCTTCCTGAATAGCGGGATGCAGGGGTTCCCTCTGTCCTTTAGGACTCCAGTTATTATTCCTCTCACTCTCCAATCTTGGGGGTCCAGAGCTGGAAGCCCTTTCCCCAGGAGGTATCCCGGGGTTCTGGGTGGAGGAGGTGATCTAGGAATTTGTACCCTTTTGCTTACCCACTCCCAACTATGGGGCTCAGGAGTCCCCCTCCCCAGAAGGAAAGGGCTCCTTGTCCCCCAGGAACAGATCTATTTACTTGCCTCCCAATGCTCAGCCATTGGGAAGGCATCACCTTCCTTCAGGTTATCCTGAGCTCCCCTTACTCCCCAGAAGGGGTCCCAGCTATTGTTTCTCTACCCACCTCCCTACTTCCAGCCTGGAATTCAGGATCTTTCCTCCAGGAGGGGAGAAAAAGTGTCCTGATATGTGTGCCTATACCCCAGCCATGGGGTCAGTCACTCAGGGACTGAAAAAGCGAAACCTTCTAGGAAATGGACAAGGTGTTGCCCCAGTCACCCAAAAGGAGTTTCCAGGTATTATTTTTGCCTGGCCCCCAGTAGGGGTTAGAATTCAGGATCTTCTATACAACTGGACAACAGGTATACTGACACCTGTCCCAGTCCTCCTGGCTATGGGATCCATGGGTCACCCTGCCCACCACCCCCAGGTCCCACATATTTCCCCTCCTCCCTCTCTAGCTTTAAGAACTAGCATTCAGAAACACAGGTGTTTTGACAGTTACTCCCACCCTGGAACTGTGAGGTCTGGCATTCAGGTGGTCCGTTCCCCAGGAAGCAAGCCAGGGGTGCCCCTGTGCTCCCCCAGGCACCCAAGAGGACTAGCAGATGTGGTTTGTCCCCCCCACCCTCATTCCCCAGATATAGGCTTCTAAGTTCAAGATACTTCCTCTCTAGGAGGCGAGCCAGAGGTCCCTTCCTTACCAGGAACCCCCAAATATGCCACCCCTGACTATGGGACAGGAATTCAGGCCATGTACTTAGGAACAAGCACAGGAACCTAACACCCACTCTCTTCCCCACAAAGAAGTAGGAACCTAGGACTCTCTCTCCTCCACAGGACCCAAGCTTCCCACGAGAGGAGGAGTCCAGCATGGAGAGAGGGGCAGAACCATGGAGTTTGGTACTCGAGACCTCTAGTGCCGGGTCCCATGACTTCCATCCAGGTGTGAGGCTGCAATGGGAGCCCCCTCTCCCCCTACGACCCACTAGGGTTTCCTCTTCTCCCTGCCCTGGCAGGGGCCAGTCACAAGTTTCCCTGTGGTCTGAGACAAGAGGAGGATCCATGTGTGTGTTCAGAAGTGGATTCTGGGGTACAGCCCAGTCCCCTATCCCATCCCTGCCCAGGCAACAAAAGAAACCACCCCGCACCCCCCCCCACCTCGGCTCCCCAGAACCTACCTTCACCCACCCTGTCCTCACCCTGCAGATCCTGCCCCGGAAGCATCTGGCACTTCTACACCTGGGATGCGCCGCTCTGTCCTGGTCAGGAACCCAGGCCACAAAGGCCCAAGACCTGCTTATGAAGAGCTTGACTCAGACTGGGAAGACCTGGACCCCAACCGGGAAGAGCTGGACCCAGTTTCTGCAGACCCAGAGCCTGACCCAGAAGACCTCAACACTGTCTCTGAAGATGTGGACCCCAGCTATGAAGATCTGGAACCCATCTCCGACGATCTGAACCCCGATATGGAAGCTCTGAGCTCCATCTCGGGGACCCGTGACTCGGATCCCCCAGATCTCGACCCCATGTCTTCAAGTTTTGATCTTGATCCAGACGTCATTGGCCCTGTCCCTCTGGTTCTTGACCCTAATAGCGACACTCTCAGCCCCCAGAAAGCCCCAGACCTGGACCCCCTCTCATCCAGTCTCACTGCCACCCCCGAGGGTTTGGCCACCAGCCCGGCGGTGCTCCCTGCACCTGCCAGCCCGCCCCGGCCCTTCTCCTGCCCTGATTGCGGGCGAGCCTTCCGCCGCAGCTCGGGGCTGAGCCAGCACCGCCGCACCCACAGTGGCGAGAAGCCCTACCGCTGCCCCGACTGCGGCAAGTCGTTCAGCCATGGCGCCACGCTGGCCCAGCACCGGGGCATCCACACTGGGGCGCGACCCTACCAGTGCGCTGCGTGCGGCAAGGCCTTCGGCTGGCGTTCCACGCTGCTGAAGCACCGCAGCAGCCACAGCGGCGAGAAGCCGCACCACTGCCCTGTGTGCGGCAAGGCTTTTGGGCACGGCTCGTTGCTGGCGCAGCATTTGCGCACCCATGGCGGCCCACGGCCGCACAAATGTCCGGTGTGCGCCAAGGGCTTTGGGCAGGGATCAGCGCTGCTGAAGCATCTGCGCACGCACACAGGCGAGCGGCCCTACCCGTGTCCGCAATGTGGCAAGGCCTTCGGCCAGAGTTCAGCGCTGCTGCAGCACCAGCGCACGCACACAGCCGAGCGCCCCTACCGGTGTCCCCACTGCGGCAAGGCCTTTGGCCAGAGCTCCAATTTGCAGCACCACCTGCGCATCCACACAGGCGAGCGGCCCTACGCCTGTCCCCACTGCTCGAAGGCATTCGGGCAGAGCTCCGCGCTGCTGCAGCACCTCCATGTGCATTCCGGAGAGCGCCCCTACCGCTGCCAGCTCTGCGGCAAGGCCTTCGGCCAAGCCTCCAGCCTCACCAAGCACAAGCGGGTGCATGAGGGTGCGGCCGCTGCAGCTGCAGCAGCTGCTGCTGCTGCCGCTGGCCTGGGCCTCAGCCCTGCTTCCATGTTGAGGCCAGGGCAGGTCTCCCTCCTGGGTCCTGATGCTGTCTCTGTGCTCAGCTCTGGCCTGGGCCCCGGCTCTGATGTGGGCTCTGACCCTGGCTCTGTGCTGGGCCTCCTCCCCAATCCCAGCCCCAAACCCAGCCCTGGCTCCAAATCCACCCCCACCCGTAAACCTGTCAAATCTTCTGACCCTAAGCCTGGTCACGATGCCAATCCTGACCTTGTGGCCAGCCCTGACCACGAATCTGGCCACAGCCTGGACCTGGATCCTGTGCCCAGCCCTGACCTCAACCCTGAGATCCACCCTGCCCCCAGCTCTCCCACACATGACAGCTCAGCCCTCTCTACTAGTGAGAGTCCCGAGGGAGTGCAGGAGCAAGAGGCACTGCTGGGGCCTGATGGCTGAAGGGGGATGCTCGCACCCACGGGGCCTGTGGAAGTTGTGTGTTGTGCAGTTAGTAAAATCCTCCCACTGCCTCCTGGCTCTGTTTCATGGTTCTCCTGTTTCTCTTTTCCCCCTAATGCACAGCTTCTAGGGAGATGGGAAGGTGTAGTCTGAGCCAGCCATTCGTTGGGAACCGCGACGTCTGCTTCCTTCTAACATCCTCCAGGTTTCCCTGCTTTCCCCACAAGGTCTTGCACTGGTCCATCCCAGCAGTCACCGCTCTGTTCCTCCAGACCTGGTCACCAGAGTCAGGAACAGAACTCTGCAGGTGGTCTGAGCAGCAATCCTTCCCATTGTTTTTTCAGAATGGTGGAATTTGTGGCATGTTGAAATTAGTGGGCTGATATGAAACCCTGTCAGCAGTCCTGCCCTATCTGCTCCCCTAACACCTCTTGCTGTTCAAAGCCCACATTATAGCTACACCACTGGACAAAGGAGGTTACCCATTTATGCATTTGACAAATATCTGTTGATTGCTCAGATCTCAGCAGGAAGCAAGATAAGCATGGCCTTAGGCCTGGCAGAGCTCACAGATACCAAATTCAAAAGCATTTAAAAAGTAATTACAGGGTATGGTACATTCTAGAATAAGTATACAGGACTTCTTATTTAAGTCAGGGACAGTTTTCCTGAGGAAGAACTTTATAATCCCGATAACCACTAATTTAATCATCAGCACTATTTACCCAGCCTGGTACTATGCTCTTGCATTTTTTTCATTTAATTATTTCAACAGCTCCATGAAGCAGACAGTTAACTATGATTGAGCATCCCTATTTTGCAAATGAGAAAACTGAGGCACATGGAGTTAAGGGACTCTTTGGAAGACAGAGAAGTGGTGGTTGGCAGATTTAAAACAGAGTTGTCTGCCCTCCAGAGCCTGTGTTCCTAACCATTATGCTCCAGGGCAAAAGTGTGCAAAGGCCCTGGGACCAATGAAAAATGAGCTAGGGGAGAAGGTGGGGGCAGACCAGAGGGCCCTGGTGGACTGCGGTGGGGAGTTTGCTTGTTGTCCAGAAGAACTGGGAATCTACCAGTGGGTTCCGGCGGAGGACTGATACGAGCTGTTCTATGAACTTGTTTCTGGCTACTGGGTGGAGAGTGGAATGGAGGGGGTCAGAAGTGGGAGCCTAAGATCATAGAGGAAGTTGCTGCAGTGGTCCAGGCCAGGAATGATGGGTGACTGGCCTGAGAGTCATAAAAGTGGAAATAAGTGGTCCTTTTTGGGATATAACTAGGAAATGAAATAGAATTTGCTGATAGGTCATATGAGAGGGGCAGAAGAGGTTAAGAGTAACCCCGGGGGCCAGCCGAGGGGTGCGGTGGTTAAGCACTGGCTTGGGATGCCAGCGGCCCCGGTTCGGGTCTCACATGTGAGGCCAGTGACACTGCCCTCAAAAAAAAAAAAAAAAAGTAACCCCGGGATTTCCGGAAGGATGGAGAACACCCCTGAGAGAGGATATAGGGTGATCACCGGACATCGCGGAGGGTAAGGGATCAAGCACATGGAAGTCAAGAGCTTGGCACTAGACGCAGGCATGACGGAATCATTCCTACGTTGGCAGGCTCAGAGCCAGCCTATCCCCCAGCAGCTTGTCGCCATTCGGCGCTAGGACCTCGCGACTGCCCTCGGAGTCGTCCGCCGAGGCACGCATGCGCACTGCTCAGGCAGAGGTCGTGACGCAGGGGACGGGATTGGAACCGGTCACGTGCCTCCAAGGCGCCCTGGTCACGTGACCGGGGCTCGAGTCAGCTGATTCTTCAGGGTTTGAAGCCCCACCGCGAGGGAGCGAGGCCGCAGTGATAGCGGCGGGCGCTTGGACCCGGGCTGCTCCGCCGTGCCCGGCACTTCCCGCTGCAGTATGGCAGCCCCGGTAGGCCGGCGAGGCTCAGGTGAGGGCATGGGCGCCCCCGCGGGTCCCAGAACGCGGGCGGCGGGCGGGTAGGCAGGCTGCCAGCTGCGCCGACCTGGGGCGGCGGAGCTCTCACTTTGCCTTTCTTAAACTCCAGTGCTGACCTCTCAGCTTTCCCGCTGTGGAAATGTGGGCAGAAGACTCCTAGAACCTGGGCGGCGGTTGGGCGCCAGCTTCTCTGATCTCAGAGTGGCGGGACTCCCACTTGCCCTTCCTGGACCCCCAGGCTCTGGTCAGAGTTCCTAAACTCAGACAGCCTGCGGGCCGCGAGCTTCTCTGATTCCGGGCGGCGAGGTTCCCATTCTGAGCCTAGGTTCCGATTGCTCAGCTTTACTGGAACTTAGCTGGCACCAGCTTCTCCCACCTGCACATGAGACTCTTTCCCCAATCCAGAAGGCAAATACTCACCTTTATTAAATTCAGGAGGAAGCCTAGGGGGATTGCCTCCTTGAGCCGAGGCGCCTAACTCGACTTAATATCTCCAAACTCATGGAAGCTCATCTTACCTGAACTCAGGTGTTGAGTGCCCATCCTCTTCAGTCTCATGGGGGAACCTGGAGGGAGACCCTTTGTGCTGGTTTCCCCTTCTTACGCTAGCTGGAGACACCTGAAAGGTGTTCCAGCTGGTAGAGTCTGGGGTGGGTTAGCTATGATCCTAACTAGGAAGGCAGGCCTGCCCTCTGGCTTCCATCCAGCTAACTTGTAAACAATCACAACAACATCCAAACTCCAAAAGAACCAGTCAGGAGCTGGCCCTCCCTGACAGTGCCCACAATCATCTCTGGTGGTGGTGTCAGGCAGGGGTCAGCCAGGCTTGGAAAGAAGCTGGGTTCTTCCAGTGGGGGTGGTGGGGGTGTGTCAGGGACAGTTCTGGACTGCTGTGATCAGCTATGACGCCAGCAGATACTGAATCCTAAGATCTTCCTCTTAGGCTAGTCAGGATTGAAGGGAATAAGCATTGCTTAGAACAGCTTCAATTTGCTGGAGAACTACTGAGATTCAGGGTGCCTCATTTCACTCTTAAAACACTTTCTGAGTTTTAGCCTCGTGGGAGGCTTTTTTCCCCGACTTTACAGATGAGGAGACAGACTTAGAAAGGTGCCTGGGGTCTCCCACCTGGGAAGTGGCAGGTCTGGGATTTTGTCTAGGGCTGTATGATTTCTAGGAACTGGTGGCCTTAATGAAGATGCCATATTAGCTTATAAGCTATCATATGAACAGCGCTATAACACCTGCTGGTGCACAGTGAGTCTTCAGCAAATGCATTCCTTTATTACCATTGTTGTTACTCTCTCCTTCTCCAGGCCTGTGGCCTGTGAGAGTGTCAGCTGGACAGGCCAGGTCATGATGAGTGGAAAGGTCATTCTTTGGGTGTTTTTCCAGAAAATACTGGAATGTAGCTGAGTTCCATGTTCATGTCTGGGGGCCTTGAGTGCCCAGTGAGAATCCAGTGGAAGCAATTCATTCTCTCCCCACAAATCAACAACAGGAACGATGGGATATCGTGATATTCTTATCAGGTACCAGCCCTGGTGATGAATACTTTGTAAGCATCAAATCTTCAGCTTCTTGATGAGAGATGCTATTGCCCCATTTTACAGATGAGAAACTGAGGCTCAGAGAGACTGAGTGCCCTGCCCAAGCCAGTGAGCATTAGGGTCAGAAACCAACTCCACCCTCACCTTTTTTTAAGAGGATATTAAATCTTTTGTTGATTGCACATGATAATAGATGATACACAACCTTCATTCCCATCTGCAGTTTTACCTAGTATCATAATTCAATTTAAATATACTGCATATTGATGTGCCAACAATCATTAATAACCAAATAAACTTCATGACTCTGCTTGGATGACCCTTTTAATGATAAACCCCAGGTCACCAACACAATAACTATCAGTTCAACTACACCAAGGTTTCTGAAGACAATGGCTTCTGAGCCCAAGCAGGTTGTAAATAAATTTCAACCTGGTGATGAATACTTTGTAAGCATCAAATCTTCAGCTTCTTGATGAGAGATGCTATTGCCCCATTTTACAGATGAGAAACTGAGGCTCAGAGAGACTGAGTGCCCTGCCCAAGCCAGTGAGCATTAGGGTCAGAAACCAACTCCACCCTCACCTTTTTTTAAGAGGATATTAAATCTTTTGTTGATTGCACATGATAATAGATGATACACAACCTTCATTCCCATCTGCAGTTTTACCTAGTATCATAATTCAATTTAAATATACTGCATATTGATGTGCCAACAATCATTAATAACCAAATAAACTTCATGACTCTGCTTGGATGACCCTTTTAATGATAAACCCCAGGTCACCAACACAATAACTATCAGTTCAACTACACCAAGGTTTCTGAAGACAATGGCTTCTGAGCCCAAGCAGGTTGTAAATAAATTTCAAATGGAACCTGGCATCACCCTGAAGGAATTCTAACTTCACACTGTTGGGGTAATTTACCAAGATAAGGCTTCATAGTAGACTAACTACACAGCACTTTTTTTTTTTTTTTTTTTTTTTTGAGGACAGTGTCACTGGCCCTCATATGTGGGACCAAACCGGGGCCGCTGGCTTCCCAAGCCAGCGCTTAACCACCGCGCCACTTGGCCGGCCCAGCACATTTTTTTATTTTTTATTTTTTATTTTTTTTAAAGATTTTTTTTTATTGGGGAATTGGCGGAGGGGAACAGCGTTGGGGAATCGGGGAGGAGGAACAGACAAGTTGCTGTCTTTTTGTTCTTCAATCTAGTTGCAGAGGATGTTGCTTCACTCTTGGTATCGTCATTGCGCTCTTCCCGGATGAGGCAGATCTGTCGCTGGCCTCTGGATGTCGCTCACCGCGGCTATTGGCAGCTCACTCTTGGCTGCCAGCCGCTCACGCTGGCTGCGGGCCACTCACTGTAGCCTATGGCAGCCACTGCAGCAGGGGCTGCAGCCCACACCATCACCGGGGCTCGCACAGCCCAGCTCCAGGTGGAGCTGTTGTTAGCTGTAGAGGGCAGTGTCACTGGCCCTCATGTGGGATCCGAACCGGGGCCGCTGGCATCCCAAAACCAGCGCTTAACCAATGCGCCACTTGGTCGGCCCCCCAGCACATTTTTGTAAAAGGCACATTTTTTCAGCTCACGATTAGACTATTACATTTAGCAATCAACAGCATGGCAAAAAAAAAAAAAAATCTACATTAAAATCCTTTGTTGGAATGCTTTACACTTTCCACAGAACAAAAACTAAAATAACCTATTATACAATTAGTCACAAATACAGTCCTTGAGTTTTTTTAAACTTTATTATTATTATTAGTAGTGACAGATGTACAAAACAATGCAATAGTTATCTTTTTCACCCCTTACAAAGTGACTACCCCCTCTCCCCTCCCCTGCCCCCTCAATACAGTCCTTGAGTATTTTGCTCATAGACAAGTATTGTCTAAAACGTCTTCTTTGTAGCAGCTAGGCTCTTTTAACACCACTGTGCTTGTCTGAGTTCACAAATCTGTTGTAACCTGTAGCTTCATAGGGGTCAGAGCTTATGCCTCCAAAGTTTCCTCCTTTCATGGGTTCACAATTTGAAGGCTGATTGTTGTAATTACCAAAATCATTGAAGCTTCTGCCACCTCCAAAGTTGCTTCCATCATTACCAAATCCATTATAGCCATCCCCGCTGCCACCATATCCTCACCACCATGACGGCCACTAAAGCAACCTCAACCACTGAAGTTTCCTCCACGACCAAAGTTGTTATTCCCATCAAAACCACCTCCTAGGCCGGCCAAGTGGCGTGGTGGTTAAGCGCTGGCTTGGGACGCCAGCGGCCCCGGTTCGGTCCCACATATGAGGGCCAGTGACACTGCCCTCAAGAAAAAAAAAAAAAACACCTCCTTGGCCACCACTGAAGTTTCCAGAACCACTTTGATTTCTTTGGCTGAAGCACTAGCCGTCTTTTGCTTAGATAGGGCTTTCCTTACTTCACAGTTGTGGCCATTCACAGCACAGTATTTTTGAATGACAATCTTGTCTACAGAGTCATGGTCATCAAAGGTTACAAAAGCAGAGCCTCTTTTCTTGCCACTGCCTCGGTCAGTTATAATTTCAATCACTTCAATTTTTCTATACTGTTCAAAATAATCTCTTAGGTGATGTTCTTCAGTGTCTTCTTTAATACCACCAACAAAAATCTTTTCCACAGTGAAATGGGCATCAGGTCTTTGTGAATCTGCTCTTGAGACAACCCTCTTTGGTCCCACAACTCTTCCATCCACCTTATGTGGCCTTGCATCCATGGCTGATCCACGCCCCCTCCCCCCACGGTGGCATTGGTGACAAACCCAAAGCCTCTGGAGCACTTAGTGTTTGGGTCTCATCACCACACAGCCTATGAGCATTCTCCATTGTTCAGAATGGCTCCTCAGACTCTCATCAGTTGTTTCAAAGCTCAAACCTCCAATGAAGAGCTTTTGCAGCTCTCTGGGCTCTTTGGGAGACTGACTTAGACATGATGACTGTGGGAGGGGAGACTTGAATGATGCTTACTCGTCAGCATCTACCAACAGAAAGCAACTCCAGCCCTTTTGAGTACCAAACCCAAACTTGTAATCTCTCAGCAGCACTTATGCATATATCCATAGTTTTGAAGATTTTCGGAATTTCTCCCACAGTTCTTTCTTGGATGGAACAGGGGCCTGCCTGGGCCCAGTACCCACTGCTCTCTCTCATTGCCACAGAGACAGAGCGCCTCCTGACCCCCAGCCCCGGATATGGGACCCAGGTGGGGACTTCACCGGCTCCCCCAACCCCTCTGGAAGAGGAAGACCTCCGCCGCCGTCTCAAGTACTTCTTCATGAGTCCCTGTGACAAATTTCGGGCCAAGGGCCGTAAGCCCTTCAAGCTGATGCTGCAAGTGGTGAAAATCTTGGTGGTCACTGTGCAGGTGAGACCTGCAGGGGCCCCAGCAGAACACTGCCTGTGGCTGCTGTTTTCCTTGAAGGAAAGTCTGGGAGTTGGAGCCTAGTCCTCACCCCACAGCAAAATAATGATAGTGATGTAGCAGTAATCAATCAGGAAGCCCTCTGAGTTCTGTATGTGAGCAGCCCCTTTTAGCCTCACACATACCCTTTGAGGTCCTGGCAACTGCTATCACCCCCATTTTATGGATGAGGCAGCTGAGACTCAGAGAGGTTAAGGGACTTGTCCTAAGTCACATGGCAATGAAGCGTTAAGGAGTTGCTGGCACTTGAACCCAGATAGTCTGATGTTATATTGACTCAAAGAGAAGTGACCCAGTGGCTGAACAGATAGTTGCCCCCCTTTCCATGCCAGGCCCTGTGCTGGGGTCTGGGGTCCCCAAGATGAATCAGACTCAGCTCCTGCCTTAAGGAGCTTCTAGTCTAGAACCGTGACTCTGGGCATGTTACTATGCTAATTTCCCCTTGGTTAAGGGGCCCAGCAGTGTTACTTTACCCTGTAGGTTTCAGGTTAGTTCAGAAGTTAGTATCCGGTAAACATTTAATGTACATTGTTGCCACCGTGAGATATATGAGCGCCCACTGTGTGCTGTGCATCAGGGACCAATGGTGGACATGGAAGATGGGGACATATGCCCTCAGGGAGTGCACCTTCTCCTCCTCCACTCATGCACTGAGGGAGGCCCCATCCCAGCAATGCTGACAGCCCACCACCCCCACCTCCCGGTCCCTCCTGCCAGCTCATCCTGTTCGGGCTCAGCAACCAGTTGGCAGTGACGTTCCGGGAGGAGAACACCATTGCCTTCCGCCACCTCTTCCTTCTGGGCTACTCTGATGGGGCGGATGACACCTTCGCAGCCTATACGCGGGAGCAGCTCTATCAGGCTATCTTCTACGCTGTGGACCAGGTGCGGGCGGCCAGGGCCAGGTCGGGAGGTGGGAGGAAAGCAGGCAGGGCTGATGGACCCCTGCTTTTCTCTGCCCACAGTACCTGATGCTCCCCAATGTGTCACTGGGCCGCTACGCATATGTGCGGGGTGGGGGTGGCCCCTGGGCCAATGGCTCGGCCTTGGCCCTCTGTCAGCAGTATTACCACCGTGGCCACGTGGACCCAGCCAATGACACCTTTGACATTGACCCAATGGTCATCACTGGTAAGTGGACAAGGCAGGGTTGAGCTCTTGAGGGCTGTTGGCTGCTGGGATTAAAATCCCAGCTCTGCCCCTCATTCATCTGGGAGATGGGGTTGTCGTGAGCATTAATAATTTGATGTAGGCAACATGCTTAGAAGAATCCATGGTATGCAAAAACAGCTGGGTGCTATGTTTTGTTTTATTTTATTTATTTATTTATTTATTTATTTATTTATTTATTTATTTATTTATTTATTTATTGAGGGCAGTGTCACTGGCCCTCATATGTGGGACCCGAACCAGGGCCGCTGGCATCCCAAACCAGCGCCTAACCACTGCGCGACTCAGCCAGCCCATCATTTGTTTTATTTTTTATTTTTTTATTTTTTATTTATTTTTTTGGGGTGCTATGTTTTAATATAATTAATTCGCTAAACATTTGAGGACCCACAGAACGCCAGGCCCTAGCATCTATACAGGGAACAGACAGACTGGGCCCTATCCTGGGGGGATACAGGGGAACAAACAACAAATGTTCAAGTGCAAAGTGGGAAGTGAATCGGGATGGGGGGTGTTGTCGGGGACTCTGGGTAGACCTGTCTATGTCTCCCCCATCTCCGGTGTTCTTTCTCTGATTCCCTGTCCTCAGATTGCATCCGTGTGGACCCTCCCGAGAAACCACTTGTGCCCCCCAGTGATGATCTCTCTCTTTTGGATGACAGCCCCAGTTACAAGAACCTTACGCTCAAATTCCACAAGTATTGCTCCATCGAGGGGGCCACCCCAGGGCTGGTCAGAGGGTGGGGGGAGGTGGGATATCAGATGTCCCCTCTGGCAGCTACTTCCCCATAAGGTGGGGGCAGGCACGGGCCAGGCTGATGCTTGCTGCATGAGCACTTCCTCTGCCAGCTGCAGAGTCAGCATGAGACAGGAGCCTTGGCACTCGGGGGCCCAAGGCGGAGTCCTCCCGCCCTCACTGGACCCCTCCCTCCTCCCCAGGCTGATCAACGTCACCATCCACTTCCAGCTGAAGACCATCAACCTCCAGAGCCTGATCAACAATGAGATCCCAGACTGCTACACCTTCAGTGTCCTAGTGAGCCTACGGTGTCCAGGGCAGGGGGTGTGTGGGTGATGATGCCACAGAGCTCCTGAGCTCCAAGGTGGGGGACCTTTGGCCAGGGGCAGCATGGGACTGATGGGGAATCTGGGGCCAGACAGAACATCTGTCATGTGGGTCTGGGAGCCTAGGTCTACCAAGGCTTACTCTGTACCCCACCGCAGATCACGTTTGACAATAAGGCACATAGCGGACGTATTCCCATCAGCCTGGAGACCCAGGCCCACATCCAGGAGTGTAAGCATCCCAGCGTCTTCAGGCATGGTGAGCCCTCAAGCCCCAGGCCAGCATCAACCAGGGACCCCGACCTGCCCAGGGATTCCCCAAGCCCCAAACCAGCACTGACCAAGCTTGTGACAGCCAGGGTAACCCATGAGCCTGCTGACCAGTTCTACAGCCCCCTAGGCCTGGCCCAGCCCCAGCCTTCGCCTCCCAAGGTTCAGAGCCGCCCCAGCCCTACCCAAGACCCCTTTCCCACAGGAGATAACAGCTTCCGGCTCCTCTTTGACGTGGTCGTGATCCTCACGTGCTCCTTCTCTTTCCTGCTGTGTGCCCGCTCCCTGCTCCGTGGCTTTCTGCTGCAGAACGTGAGAGCCACTCCAGTGTCATGGGTGCCCAAGCCAGCCTCGCCCAGCTCTGGGGCCATAAGGGCCAGGGGTGGCGCGAGGCTCCTGTGCCTGGAGAGGCCCTCACCCTGCCTGCCTCCTGCAGGAGTTTGTCAGATTCATGTGGTGCCAGCAGGGACGGGTCATCAGCCTGTGGGAGCGGCTGGAATTTGTCAACGGCTGGTATATCCTGCTGGTCACCAGTGACGTGCTCACCATCTCAGGCACCATCATGAAGATTGGCATTGAAGCCAAGGTAGGTGCTGCTTATACCCTACCCAGGGCCCTGATGTCTCCTTCCAGACCCTGGACCCTGATAACCACCCCAGCCGATTTCCCACTGGGGCCACATCCTCTGGAGTGGCCAGCTGGATGGGGTTGACACTGCTCCCGCTCCTAGAACCTGGCCAGCTATGATGTCTGCAGCATTCTCTTGGGTACCTCGACGCTGCTTGTCTGGGTCGGCGTCATCCGCTACTTGACCTTCTTCCATAAGTACAACGTAAGCCTTGTATGCGCAGGCTGGGCCTTCCCTCTGGGTGGCGGCCACATGTCCCCCAATTCCCATCCCCTCAAATTTATATACATATGGTAGTCATCAGCTTATGCAGGTGGTCCATCACAAGCCTCTTAGCCCCATACCTGCCCACTCCAGATGTACCCATCACTGTACTTGGGCAGGGACCACATGTCCCTGCTCCTTCATAGCCACCCAGCTGAGCCCAGTCATAGAGTTCCCTCAGGCTCCCTCAGCCCCACGCTGCCCCTTCTAAGCTGTCTCCCAGGAGGGCCCTCAGCCAGACACTGCCTGTTTCTCCCTCATTGGCACTGCTGATCCTGGTTGTGACCACGCCCTCGTCTGGTCCCCATCTGCCCGCCGCAGATCCTCATTGCCACACTGCGGGTGGCCCTGCCCAGCGTCATGCGATTCTGTTGCTGTGTGGCTGTCATCTACCTGGGCTATTGCTTCTGCGGCTGGATTGTGTTGGGGCCCTACCATGTGAAGGTATGGGCTGACTAGGGCCGGGGCTGGTGGAGGGTGCTCATGACTACCCTCCCACTGACACTTGGTTTAGCTATCATTGACCTGACCGCACTGAATAACCCACCTTGACCCTTGGTACCTTACGAGCAGGTCTGCAGCAGTTTAGCCCACAGTCCCTTTGGACCTTGGCATTGACCTTATAACATTGTCAACTGCCACAGTGACTCCCAAGTGACCACATCATGACTGCTGATATTCTGCCCACTATCCCTCTGACCCCTGGTGACCCTAGCTTTGTCCCTGCCCAGTGGCCCCCAGATGGCCCCATTGTGGCACTATCCTGTCCCCTGTAACCCCCAGTGTCCCTTTCCTGCCCCCAGCCATGCACATGTCTCCCTCTGTCCCTACAACCCCACTGACCTCACTGCCTGGCCACAGTTCCGCTCACTGTCCATGGTATCTGAGTGCCTGTTCTCGCTCATCAACGGGGACGACATGTTCGTGACATTTGCCGCGATGCAGGCACAGCAGGGACGCAGCAGCCTCGTCTGGCTCTTCTCCCAGCTCTATCTCTACTCCTTCATCAGTCTCTTCATCTACATGGTGCTGAGTCTCTTCATCGCACTCATTACTGGTGCCTATGACACCATCAAGGTCAGCTGCGCGGCCCCTCCCCCCATGGGGCCAACCCACACTCACTCTGCTTCAGCTCGGGCTCTGGGTCCCTTGGAGTCTACTATGGCTGGGTCTTGGGGAACACATGGGGTGAGGAGAGAAGGACCCAGGGAGAGAAGGTGGGAGAATCTGCAAAGCCAAAGGAGAGGATGACTTGGAATTGGGGGTCACAGGCAGGACTAATGTCATGGTCACAGCTGCCTCATTCTCAGTTTGATCAATGTGGGGTTCTGGCCAGGTAGGGTGTCCGCATCTGCTTTCACCAACAAGGACACCAGGCCGTAGAGTTTCAGTGACTTGCCCAAGGTCAGCTACTAAGCGGTGAAGCCAGGCTCAACCCAGGACTGTCCAAATCTGGACGCCCTGCTCCTAAGCCCTCTGTACTGTGGGGTGGCCTGGGCAGGGGCTGTTTGGGTCAGAGCAACCGTGGTTGCAGGCTGTGGGGCTCAGAGGAAAGAAAGGGGTCAGAACAGAAAGTGGGGGTAGCAGGTAAACAGGATTCTTTTAGCCAATATGTCTGAGGGCCTATTGTGGGCCAAGCCCTGTGCTGGGCACCAGGCATCTAGGAAATGAGGCGAGGTGTACACGATCTGTCCAAGGCCAGTGGACAAGAAGGATGATCCCTGAATGGAAGGAAGTATGATGACCGACTGGTAAGAGGTATGAAGGAAGTGTGAAAGGTGACAATGGGACCCTCTGCTTTAGACTGGTGATAGGGTGAGTCCAGGAAGGTTTCTAGAATGTGCTATCCAATACTAGTATATAACTACATAGGATTATTTAAATTTTGATTTTAATTAAAATGAAATACAATTCCAAATTTGTTTCCTCACTCACATCATCCACATATCAAGTGCCCAGAAGCCAGTGTGGCTAGTGGCTACCATATTGGACAGCATAGACTCAAGACATTTTCATCTCAGAAAGTTCTAGATTGAAGAAATGGAAGCCCAAGGGAGGGAGCACCAGGGTAAAGGAATAGCCAAAACAAAGACCTAGTAGACAGAAAGAACTTGGGGTAGCGATGGTGGCTCCTCCATGATGTTGGGAGGGGTGAAGACACAGCTGAAAGCCACAACGTTTACTCCATCTGGGGACCAGGGGACGCAGATACGCAGATGTGGCACCAGCTGACCAAGATGTGGGGTGTGCACACATTCAGGAGTCAGGGAAGGTGTCGCTGGAAGCAAGCCATGAGGTACAACCGGTGGCAGGCACAGCAAGTGCGAAGACTCAGAGTTGGGAGCCTGCTTGGTCATCGAGGAACAGGGAGGATGGTGGAGGGGAGGGCAGCTCTCAAAGGGTCCCTTTCATGCTGGGCCACCTCACATCTCTCCCCAGCACCCAGGCGGTGCGGGCGGAGAGAAGAGTGAGCTCCAGGCCTACATCGCGCAGTGCCAGGACAGCCCCACCTCGGGCAAGTTCCGCCGTGGGAGCGGCTCGGCCTGCAGCCTTCTCTGCTGTTGCGGCAGGTTCGAGTATTGGTTGGAGTTGGGGGCTGGGGAACAGGGAGGTGCCAGAGGGAACTGCTGCCTTCTGTCCCTGGCTGACACTGCCCCTCCTCCAGGGACGCCTCGGAGGAGCATTCGCTGCTCGTGAACTGACTGACCACGACTGCCATTGGACATTACCCCTAGGATCCCGGACTGTGGAGATCCCTGCTTATTTATTTTTAGGGTTTGCCTTTTTAAGGACCGGCTTCCTGCAGCGCCATGTGAGGGCGTAGGCCAAGTCAGGTCGGACACTGGGGTGGGGTGGGTGTTAAATAAAACGAGAAAATAAACTGGTTCACATTTCTAGGGGTGGGGCATTCCCTTCGCCCACTGGTTTTTCTGCCCCTTTAAAGCTGCCACTCTGAACTGGCTCCGCGCGATCTTCCAAATATGGCGGGAGGCGGGGCTTCGGTCCTTCCTGCAGGGAAAAGTTTAAAGGGACCGCGCCTGAGGCCCTGGGCGGTACCCTAGTGGAGTTGGCGCAGAGTGGACCCCGGCTGCGGCCTCTGGGTGAGTCCGGGTTTCCGTGGTCTCCGAAAGGGCGTCCCTCTAGGGTCGTTAGCGAGCCCTTGGCTTTCACAAGATCTGTACTCCGCCATTCCCGGTAGCCCCCGACTTTTTTTTTTTTTTGAGGGCAGTGTCACTGGTCCTCATACGTGGGGTCTGAACCGGGGCCGCTCGCGTCCCAAGCCAGCTCCCAACCACCGCGCCGCTGGGCCGGCCCAGCCCCCGGCTTTTTAATGCTCCCTTCCCTCCCTCAAATTCCTGGCAGGTGTTTCTGCACCGGGAGTCAGGTGTACCCTAGGGAGGAAGGAGACTAGTTCCTCATCAATTTTCTAGGTAATGTATGAAGGGCCCAGTGACGCCCCCAATATTTTTATGAATACTCCAGCGGCGCTAGAAACATCCTGAGTCTCCCAGAAAAATCCCAGTAATATTCCAGTATCTTCAAATGAGCCCGGACACCCACCCTAGGCCCTCGCTCATGCTCGAACGACCCCAGGGACGTGCCCACCCAAGCTCCCGGTTTCCCCAGTAATTATCCCATATTCCTCATAATCTAACTTTCCAGTGCCCCGGTTACGTCGCCCAGCAATGGCGCCAGAGTCGTTCCCGGAGCCCCAGTAATGTTCCACACTGTGGAATCCACACTGTCCCCATAACTTTAGCATTAAGTGACAGTAAACCTCTAGCATCAACCAGTAACACCTTGCGAGCCCGCCCCACTCTGAGCGTCCCAGGACCCCTCTGAGACCTTGACATCCCCCAGGACCCCTTGTGTGGGATCTCCCGGTAGCCCTCCCAAGTTTTCCAACGCCTGGGTCTTCCCCCGGGCAAGCTTGAGCCGGGAGCCAGGCATCTCCCCGATCTCGTGGCTTAAAGCTTTGGTTTTCCTGGGGTGGGGCATCCAATTTTCGCGGGGAGTAAGGGGGAGTGGGACCTAGGGTCGGTGGGTCAACCCCTCAGGGCATGAGGGAGCCGTACCCGTAGGAAACCCGTGAGCTGGCTACTGACTGGGTGCCCCGCCGACTGCCCTTTGGCCCCAGGGTGGGGTTTGGACTAGTCGAGTGTCTGGTCGGCCCGGTGCGTAGGTGAAGGGAGCCAGACGAAGAGCCAGGGACCCACATCACTCCCTTAGCCTGAGCCCCGAAGTCAATTAGCCCTACCCCTCTGCTCCGCAGCGCCTCTCTACTGCCCCCGCCCAAGCAGCGGGCACGAAGGTGGGCAGAGATTGCCGCAGGGGAGGGGCGGGCCCAGAGTACAGACTTGCGCGGCCTTCTCCAGCTTCTTCATTCCCAGGACTTCGGGCTATTAGGCCTGCCGCGCAGTCTGAAGCAGCTGATGGAGGCCCCGCTACAAACTGGAATGGTAAGGGTTGGGGGCTGAGGGAGGGGTGTTGTGTGGCGTCGCGGGGACTACAACTCCCGACGTGCTCAGCGCGCAACGTCGCGGTCCAGCGTGAACCCGGCTGCTTCTGTTCAGGCGGAACTACGTTTCCCGGCGTGCACCGAGGGACGTGCAGGGACGAGTTGCGCCCCGGCGCAGGGAACTGTGCTGTCCCATTCTGCGGATGGGGACACCGAAGCCAAGGGCGACTGTGGCTTTTTTAGGGGCGGACGTGGCGCAGTGGGATGGACACCGGCACGTCTTGGCCCCGCGGGGAGGGCTCGGCGGGGCGGGTATGCGATGCGCAGCCAGTGCCTTTCGTCCCTCAGGTACTGGGAGTGATGATCGGGGCCGGAGTCGCGGTGCTCGTCACGGCCGTGCTCATCCTCCTGCTGGTGCGGAGGCTTCGAGTGCCGAGTGAGGACGGAGGGCCCCTCTGGGGAGGCTGCGGGATGGGGAGCTGAAGTGCCCGGTCCCTGAGGCAGTAGATATGGGAGTTGCTGGAGTCTGCACGCAGTGTCCCCATCTCTGCCCGCGTGGAGTCCGCCAAAAGCTCAGAGTGCCTCTCTCCCTTATCCTCAGAAACCCCAGCCCCGGATGGGCCGCGGTATCGATTCCGGAAGAGGGACAAAGTGCTTTTCTATGGCCGGAAGATTATGCGGAAGGTGAGTCTAGGAGCCCCTGGGGCTCTCGCTGACCACACAGGCCCCGCCCTTTACCTAGTTACACCACTTAGTAAACTTCTGCTTGATTAAGGATCTCTGGATCTGGCCCCCCTCTTCCTTAGGGTCTGAACTGGCAGCTGACCCGTTCTCCCCATTAACTTTCCTAGGTGTCACAATCAACTTCCTCCCTGGTGGATACCTCCGTCTGCACCACTTCCCGGCCACGCATGAAGAAGAAACTCAAGATGCTTAACATCGCCAAGAAGTAAGGCTGTGTTGGATGTACCTGGTGCGGGGGGCTATCTCAGCGGCCTTTTGAGTGGTCAGTCCACACTGAAGGGTGTTATCGCTCAGTTCTTCTAACCCCATGCACTGTTTTAGAAGTCATCTCACATCAGAGGGGTTATCTCAGAGCTCCCCAACACCAGACAGGCTGTCTCTGGGGTCTCTGTCCCCTTAGGGCTATCTCAGTGATATTCCCCTACCACTGGCATGCCTCCCTGGGCTATCTATGAGGTATTTGCTTTTTGGTCAGTATCTCAGTATCTTGCTGTACATTTAGGGGTCTGCATCAGAGGTATCCATGTAGGCTATTTCATGGGTCTCCTCACAAGAGAGTTGCCTCATTGGGGTTAACTCAGGTGTTTCTGTGACCAGCTGGAATGGCTATCTCTAGTTTCTGTTCTCCAGGGGCTATCTCAGCAATCTCTCTGTATTAGAAAACATCTCTCTGCGTCCCCTACCTTGGAGTTCTTCCCACACTAAAGAAGGAGTTCTATTCCCTAGGAGTGATCTCAAGAGGTTTCTTGCATTAGAAACTTAAGAAGGACATCTCGGGTACTGTCATCAATAAAGGGCTCCCTCAACTTCTCTGAGAAAAGCTCTCCCTGGGATCTTTCTAAGTTGGGAGCTGGCTCTGGGGCCTGCTAACATCATGGAGTCTACTTCATGAGACATCATGAAGTCTGTCTCGAGGGTGTCTTCACACTAAGGTGACATCCCAGGGCTGTCCATGATTAACAGATGTTAATCACACAGTTTTCTGTGACTTGAGAAGAAGTGCTGTCTCTAGTTCTCCACGATCAGTTGAGGAGGTACCCTGGTGTTGCCATGAGACAAAGGGCTATCTGTGACCTGGGGAAGGGCTAGCCTCCTTGTTCAGAAGAGAAGCTATATCTGAATTTCTCCATATCATGGAGTTTAACTCAGGAAACTGCTCATACTAGAGAGTCTGTCTTTTTTTAAAAATATTTTATTGGGGAATTGGAGGAGGGGAACAGCATTGGGAAATCAGGGAAGGGGAACAGACAAGTTGCTGTCCTTTTTTGTTCCTCA
The DNA here is from genome assembly GCA_033961575.1 of Aselliscus stoliczkanus. Classification (NCBI taxonomy): domain Eukaryota; kingdom Metazoa; phylum Chordata; class Mammalia; order Chiroptera; family Hipposideridae; genus Aselliscus; species Aselliscus stoliczkanus. The sequence goes on along the minus strand of CM066735.1, from coordinate 6,728,606 downwards.
GTCTAGTTGTGGAGGACATTGCTTCACTGGCCCATGTTGGTATTATCGTTGCTCTCTTCCTGGCTGAGGCAGATCGGCTGCTGGCCTCTGGACAGCCACTCACAGCGGCTATTGGCAGCTGACACTGGCTGCCAGCCGCTCATGCTGGCTGCCAGCCACTCACTGTAGCCTATAGCAGCCTACTGCAGCAGGGGCTGCAGCCCACACCATCGTTGGTGACTCACAGCAGCCCAGCTCCAGGTGGAGCTGTTGTTCACTACCTTAGCTATAGAAGTGGCCCTCATGTGTGGGATCCGAACTGGGGCCCTGCTGCTCAGAGCCGGCATCCCAAGCCAGCTCTTAACCAACTCACCACTCAGCTGGCCCTAGAGAGTCTGTATTAAGCATCTTATGACCCTGGGGGTATCACAGTAGTAACTGTGATTTTCGGGAGAGGGATCTCCCAAGTATGTGAATAGTAGAGAGGCTATATATATCTGGATTCTCCACATATAATGAGGGCTATCTCCGGAGTCTGTGTGACCATCAAAGGGGTTATCTTAGGGTTCTCTGAGACTTGGGAAGGGCTGTCTTAGGGACCTTATGAAGAATGGAGAGGCTGTATATGAGATATCCTCATATAATGGAAGCTACCCCAGGGGCCTGCCTACATTAGAGAGGCTATTTCAGGAGTCTAGTCTGTGATTACTGGAATGACTATGTCTGGGTCCCATAACGAACAGAGGTGATTTTCCTGGAGTTTGCCCATGTCTTGGAAGCTATGTCAGAGATCTAACTAGAGGGTCCATCTCTGGGCCCTATCACTAGTGGAGGGGCAATCTCAGAATTTTACAACAGGGGTCCACAAGTTTTTTCTGTATAGGGCTGGATAGTAAACATTTTAGGCTATGCAGCCACATAGTTGTAACTCCTCAGTTCTGCTGTTATAAGCAGCTCCAGACAACACATACAAGAAAGAATGTGCCTGTGTACCAATAAAATTTTATTTACAAAGAGAAGTGGTGGACCTGATTTGGCCAGTAGGCCAGAGTTTGTTGACCCTTATTCTATGGGCCTCTGGGGAAGGGCTATGTGGTGATCTCGGGTCTGTCTGAGCCCTGTTCCTGCTCCCCCTGCACCTCTGTCCTCTCACCAGGATCCTGCGTATCCAGAAAGAGGCACCAACGCTGCAGCGGAAGGAGCCCCCGCCCGCGGTGCTTGAGGCTGACCTGACGGAAGGTGACCTGGCTAACTCCCACCTGCCCTCTGAGGTGCTCTACATGCTCAAGAATGTCCGGTGAGTGTCGAGGTGCAGGTGAGGGTGCTGCAGAACTGGGTGCTGATCTGACCTGCGTTCCTCCTCCCCCACCCCATCCCACAGGGTGCTGGGCCACTTCGAGAAGCCACTCTTTCTGGAGCTCTGTCGACACATGATCTTCCAGCGGCTCAGCCAGGGTGACTACGTCTTCCAGCCAGGCCAGCCAGACGCCAGCATCTATGTGGTGCAGGATGGGCTGCTGGAGCTCTGCCTGCCAGGGCCTGTGAGTGGGCTGCCCCCAGGGTACTGCAGGGAGATGGGCAGTGGTGCAGCGGCCACTGGGGATAGACACTGCTGTTGGTCAGTAGGATTGGTGGTCTTTTGAGATGTGCACACAGGAGTGGGGAACAGATGCCCAAGGGTATCTGGGGTGGTCTGCCCAGTCAGTGGTTGCAGGTATGGCCAGGACATAATGGGTTCTGGTAGGAAGGTTTGTAGGGTCAGGGATTGGGGCATCAGTGATTACTGGATGGGTGAGGGTGAGGGCTAGTGGCATGGCCGGGGGTGGAATGCTGGTTGGCAGGGCAGGGGCAGTCCTGGTCACTGGCCTCCTACCCCCCTGTTACAGGATGGAAAGGAGTGTGTGGTGAAAGAAGTGGTCCCTGGGGACAGTGTCAACAGCCTTCTGAGCATTCTGGATGTCATCACTGTGAGTGACTGGTTTGGTGGGGGGAAGAGGGGCAAGGAGGCTAGGGTACAAGGCTACATTCAGTGCACTGGGTTGAAGAGGGCCCCCCAAGAGGGGGGGCACCCAATCTCTGATATATCCCTGATGCTATTAGTGGTCCCTCAAGGCACTGGTGTCAGGAAGGGTTGGGGAGCAGTGAAGGGGCTCATAACCCCTGACCTTGATTCTCCTCATGCTTCTCCATACCTCCAGGGTCACCAGCACCCCCAGCGTACTGTGTCAGCCCGGGCAGCCCGAGACTCCACGGTGCTGCGGCTGCCAGTGGAGGCCTTCTCTGCCGTTTTCACCAAGTACCCTGAGAGCCTGGTGCGGGTGGTACAGGTCAGTGGGCCTTCCACCTCCCTCCACAGACCCCCACCCATCACAGGGTGCCCCTGTGTGCTGGGACCCAGCAGACACTCAAGCTTATGGGCCCTGAGCAGCCAAACCTCCCCCGGCTGCCTGACTTCTCCCATTAGCTGCCTTGGTCCATCTCCCCAGGCTTCTGCCACATCATTGTAGGGTTCTCCCTGGCCCCTCTCTGGCTCTGCTCGTCCCTTAGTGTTCCTTACCTGGGCCTTGGCTCTGCCATACCTCTTTCTCCCCATCCATGGCCCCACCCCCTTAATGCTTGGTCCCTGCTTTCTCTCGTTCTTGCTACCCTGCCTCTTACACCTTGCTCCCTGGCCTGGCCTCTCTTCTGGACCCACCCCTGCTAACATTTCCTGCTGACCACCTACTTGCAGATCATCATGGTGAGGCTGCAGCGGGTCACCTTCCTGGCTCTTCACAACTATTTGGGTCTGACCAATGAACTCTTCAGCCACGTGAGTTTCATGAAGAGCTTGGAGCTGGAAGGGTGGGGTGTGCATGTCTCCTAAGACGTGCCACAACGGCGCTCTCTGCCCCCAGGAGATCCAGCCCCTGCGCCTCTTCCCTAGCCCGGGCCTCCCAGCCCGTACCAGCCCTGTGCGAGGTTCCAAGCGTGTGCTGACCTCGGCAACTGAGGAGCCCAGGGAGGCCCCTGGCCGGCCACCTGACCCCACTGGGGCCCCTCTGCCTGGACCTACAGGTACCCAAGATGACCCACGCATGAGATCCAGGGACCCAAGGCTGGCCCAGCCTAGTCTGCTAGGAAGCCCATGGGGGCTCTGCCCCCACTCCCTTTCTCAGTTCTCCAGAGCCTCAAGCCTGACTCTGCCTGGCCCCTTAGGGGCCCGTTAGCTAGGACCCAGGTCTGACCCCTGTCTGGTCCCCCAGGGACCCCTAGCCTCAGACCCATGGACCCATTGGAATTGCTTTACTTCGTTTCTCAGTCCCCAGGGACTCTGAGTTTGCCCTTCCCCAGTCCCTCCTCAGCTCCCCATCTCCTAATCCTGAGAGCCTGAATACATGTCTCTGCCAGGGGACCCAGTGAAGCCCACATCTCTGGAAGCCCCCTCGGCCCCCCTGCTGAGCCGCTGTATCTCCATGCCAGTGGACATCTCAGGTTTGAAACCCTGGGTGGGGAGGGGATTGGCCATCAAGCTTCTGGGTTGGAATGTAGGCTGTGAAATGGGAACACTGGCAGCACTTTCTCCTGACTTTTTTGTGGGTGCTCATTGCAATGGTATCCTCCCAACCGTGGTGAGGATTCCAAGGGAGAGTGCAGCCATTGATCAGTCATGTTTGCACGGATGTGACATTTAGCACATAGGTGGTGGTTTAGACTGCAGTTGTGGTCACTCTCATCTATTCTATTGTCCCCTGGCCACTGCAGGCTTGCAGGGTGGCCCCCGCTCAGACTTTGACATGGCATATGAACGTGGCCGGATCTCTGTGTCTCTGCAAGAAGAGGCCTCATGGGGACCCCAGGCAGCCCCTGTTCGGGTAAGGCCCTATCTTTTCTGTCCTTTCCCCAATGGAGTCCCCTGAAGAGGAAAGTTGAGTGGGAACAGGGAGGTCACAAGCTCTGCCCCACACAGACCCCCACGCAGGAGCTTCGGGAGCAGCCGGCAGGTGCCTGCGAGTATAGCTACTGTGAGGATGAATCAGCCACCGGAGGTTGCCCCTTCGGACCCTACCAGGGCCGCCAGACGAGCAGCATCTTTGAGGCAGCAAAGCGGGAGCTGGCCAAGCTAATGCGGATTGAGGTGGGCAGCCACTGCCCAGGAGCTAGGGCACAAGGTGGAGGGTGGGGAGGCCTGGCTAGACCAGTCTCAAACCCCCCTCCCTCTGCAGGACCCCTCCCTCCTGAACAGCCGAGTCTTGCTACATCATGCCAAAGCTGGCACAATCATCGCCCGCCAGGGGGACCAGGTGAGGCTGACCTGTGACCTCTAACTGCACAACTGTGACCTCTATCTGACCTCTGATCCTTGACCTTTGATCCTACTTGTAGACCTTTCAGTATATGATTTCCAACCTCTGAAACTCGGATCCTAGAACTGACCCCCAGCCCACGCACCCATGTCCTCTGGACCAATTGACCTTTCAGCTCCAACCCCTGAACTTTTTCCCTATAACTCCAACCCCTAGGTCTCTCTCACCTGCCCTGGCCTTTCCTGCAACCTCTGTTTTTTTTTAAAGGTTTTACTGGAGAATTGGGGAAGGGGAACATTGTTGGGGAATTGGGCAAGGGAACAGCCAAGTTGGTGTCCTTCAATCTTCGTTGAGCACAGCTAGCTCAGCTCCAAGTCCAGTCGCCATCTGGCCGCCCTTGGGCAGCTCGTGGCCCCTCAACTGAAGGTGCTGTGTTCAATCTTAGCTGTGGGTGGGCATAGCCCACCATTCCATGTAGGATTCAAACCAGAAACCTTGTTGTTAAGAGCACACACTCTAACCATTGATCCATCCGGCCGTCCATCAGCAGTTCAGCAGCAGCAGCTCAGCTCAGGCTCAGCTCACTAGTCCATGTGGGAATCAAACCGACTACCCTGTTGCTCAGAGCTCGCACTCTTAACCAACTGAGCCATTTGGCCAGCCCCATAACCTCTGTTTTCTGACCTTTCGATTCTATAATACACCCTAGTATTCTAATTTCTAATCCTGGGCCCCTGCTGGGATGGGCACTTAATAAATGTGTACAAATTGGAACATGGACCCGGAGGCCATGAACCAGCCCCCAGAGCTGGACTTCAGTGCGTGCTAGTAGCACCCAGGAAGTGTAGGAGACTCTACTGCCTGTGGGGAGACTGAGACCTGGCCATGATCTCAGTCAGGAAACATGGAGGCGGAAGGTTCTGGAGGGAGAGGCCAGAGTTGAAAGCTGGACTCTGCTAACTCCCTATGTGACCTTGGATGAGTCATCTAGAATGTTCTCTGCTTCTTCATCTGTGGAATGGGAGTAATAACAGCAATAACCCACTAGCATTAAAGAGGAAATAGTTCTGAGCTGCCTGAAGGTTTGCAAGGGTGACAGGCCTAGGGGAGGGGTGGAGCAGCAGCTTGAGGTGACACGGGAAACGACATAGGCACTGAGACTGCAGCACTGCTTGGGGGATGGAATGCCAGGTGACCCACCTGTTAGCTGGCTGGAGGGTATTATATCCTTTGGTCAGCTGATTCAGCTGTTGCCTGGAACTGCTCATTGCAGAGGTGGACTTATTTCTGCAGAGGAAGTTGGGTGAGGTTTTAGCCAGCTGTTTGTGGTTTATTGGGGACAGGCTGAGGAAGTGTGGCCCTACAGTGGTTCTTGGGGAGCCACTGAACCCTACTTATCTGGAGACCCTGTTAGGCTTAACCCAGCCAGGCTAGTCTGCAGCCACTCAAGGCTTCTTGGGGTAAGCATGACTTTGTTAGGGACTTGACTGTGCTGTGCCTCCCTCTGAAACTACACTGATGGTTTTCTACTAGGAACATTTTTGCCCGCCAGGGGACGTTTGGCAATGTGAAGACATTTCTGACCTGGGAGGGTACTACTAGCATCTAATGGGTAGAGGCCAGGGATGCCAAAATGCACAGTACAGCCTGGCACAACAGAATTATCCAGTCTAAAACGTCAGTATTGCCCGTGTTGAGAAACTGCTCTACACAAGTATTTCCCAATGTGTTTCATGGAATACCTGTATCACAAACAATAGGTCCGTTGTCATAGAGGTTTGGAAAATGCTGATGGTTTTATCCCTTGGTGGAAGTTACCAGTGAATATTATTAAGTGTATTCAAGGCTCTGAGAAGTCCTGCAATAAAGAAATTTGCTTCCCAGTCTGATGGCAAATGGCAGCCTAATATTAGTAACTCCCATTCATATCCCAAACACTGCTTGGAAATTCTGTGTTAGAGGTTCCAGCATGTGTGTATGTCTCCTGGGGCTGTGCAGTGTTTTGGCACTCACTGGGGCTTTGTGGGGTGCCAGACAGGTTCCTCTGGTGGATGAGGAAGGAATCAACATATCTGGGCAGTTTCAGTTCCTTGTTTATAAAAGGGTGGAACAGAGAGGTGTCTGGCTGGGCAGGCTAACCTGAGAGGTATGGGGCACATGTTCATACGGAGTGTATGCTGTGTCCCAGGCCCTGTGCTGCCTGCTGCAGAAGCAGGGAACACCAGGTCCCTACTGCCCTTTGGGAGCCCACAGTTCTGATGATCATTACACACAAAGGATTACACTATTCTTGTAAAATCGTATGTGCTTAGTGCGTAGAATGTAACATTCTCAGCTCCACAAAATCTGGCTTAGGCAGGGCAGCATTTCTGAGGAAGTGACCTCCAGCTAAAGAGGAAGGCTGGCGGGAAATTAACTAGGTTGCAAGGGGAGGAAAGAGCATTCTAGACAGAAGGAACAGCTTGTCTCAATATCCTGTGGTGGGAAGAAAGGCGCTGATTTCTAGGAAACAAGGAAGTCAACAGGGATGGAGTGGGACAAGGGAACCAGGAACAAAGGGGATTTTTTTTTTGTGATAGTTTCATTGAGACGTAATTCACATACTACGTAATCTACCCATTTAAAGAGAATAATTCAGTGGTTTTTAGTACATTCAAAATTGTGCAACTGTCACCGCTATCAATTTTAGAACATTTCCTTCACCTTGAAAAGAAACACCATACTCTTTACCTATCGATAATCTCCTATCTCTTAACCCTACCCCTCCTCACCCCAGCCCTAAGCAACTACTAATCTTCTGTTTCTATAGATTTGCCTGTTCTGGACATTTCACATAAATGGAACCACACGCTGTGTGGCCTTGTGTCTGGCTTCTCTAACTGAGCACTGTGTTCAAGTTCCATCCACATTATAGCGAGTGTCAGCGCTTCCTCCTTTTTATGGCTGAGTAATATTTCATTGTATGGATATTTAGCATTTTGCTTACCCGTTCCCATTGATGGACATTTGGGTTGTTTTCACCTTTTGGTAGAAGCAGCATTATGCATAATGCTGCTATTTGTGTACAAATTTCTGTGTGGACTATATATATAAATATATGTATATGTATTCTTTTCTTTTTAAAGATTTTATTGGGGATTGGGGGAGGGGAACAGACAAGTTGCTGTCCTTTTGTTCTTCAGTCTAGTTGTGTAGGACGTCGCTTCACTGGCCTATGTTGGTATTATCATTGTGTTCTTCCTGGGTGAGGCAGTCGCTCACCAGCCATTGCATGGCCACTCACGGTGGCTCACGAAAGCGCACACCAGCTGCTGGCCAGCCCCACTACAGCCTACGCTGTGGGCGGCGACTTACGGCAGCCCAGCTCCAGGTTGAGCTGTTCACCATCTTAGCTGTAGAGAGCACAGCGTCACTGGCCCTAATGTGGGATCCGAACCGGGGCCCTGCTGCTCAGAGCTGGTGTCTCAAGCCAACTCTTAACCAATGTGCCACTTGCCTGGCCCTGTGTGGACCATATATTTTCATTTCTGTTTGGTATATACCTAGGAGTCAAATTGCTGGGTCATGTGACAGCTCTACTTTTAACTCTGAGTGCCGTTTTCCAAAGTGGCTGCACCATTTCACATTTCCACCAGCAGTGTATGAGAGTTCTGATTTCTCCACATCCTAACACTTTTTGATCCTAGCCCTCCTAGTGGGTGTGAAATGGTATCTCATTATGGTTTTGATTTGCATGTGCCCAATAATTTATGATTTTTAGTATCTTTTCATGTGCTTATTGGCCATTAGAGAAGAGTCTATTCAGATTCTTTGCCCATTTTAAAATTGGGTTGTCTTTTTTATTATTGAGTTGTAAGATTTCTATATATATTCTGGATTCAAGACCATTAGCAGATAATATGATTTGCAAATATTTTTTTCCCATACTGTCGGTTGTCCTGTCGCTTTTTTTTTTTAAGATTTTATTGGGGAATCGGGAAAGGGGAACAGACAAGTTGCTGTCCTTTTTGTTCTTCAGTCTAGTTGTGGAGGATGTCGCTTCACTGGCCCATGTTGGTATTATCATTACACTCTTCCTGGGTGAGGCAGATCGGTTACCGGCCACTGGACAGCCACTCACAGTGGCTCTTGGGAGCTCACGCTAGCTGCCGACCGCTCCCTCTGGCTGCCAGCCACTCACGGTAGCTTACGGCAGCCCACTGCAGCTCCACTGCAGCTTATGCCATCGCGGGTGACTCACCGCAGCCCAGCTCCAGGTCGAGTTGTTGTTCACCATCTTAGGTGTAGAGGGCGCAGCATTACTGGCCCTAATGTGGGATCTTAACCAGGGTCTTGCTGCTCAGAGCTGGCATCCCAAGCCAATTCTTAACCAGCCTGGCCCTGTCCTTTTACTTTTTTTTTTTTTTTTTTTTTTTAAAGATTTTATTGGGGAATTGGTGGAGGGGAACAGCGTTGGGGAATCGGGGAAGGGGAATAGACAAGTTGCTGTCTTTTTGTTCTTCAGTTTAGTTGCGGAGGATGTTGCTTCACTGTTGGTATCGTCATTGCGCTCTTCCCGGGTGAGGCAGATCGTCGCTGGCCTCTGGATGTCGCTCACCGCGGCTATTGGCAGCTCACGCTTGGCTGCCAGCCGCTCACGCTGGCTGCGGGCCACTCACTGTAGCCTATGGCAGCCCACTGCAGCAGGGGCTGCAGCCCACACCATCACCGGGGCTCGCACAGCCCAGCTCCAGGTGGAGCTGTTGTTAGCTGTAGAGGGCAGTGTCACTGGCCCTCATGTGGGATCCGAACCGGGGCTGCTGGCATCCCAAAACCAGCGCTTAACCAATGCGCCACTCGGCCGGCCCCTTTTACTTTTTTGATAGTGTCCTTTGAAGCTCAAAAGCTTTTTGTTTTGTTTTGTTTTTAATAAAGTCCAATTTATTTTTTATTTTGTTGCTTATATTTTTGGTGTCATATTGTAGAGTCCATTGCCAAATTCAAGGTCATGTAGGTGGACCCCTATATTTCCTTAAAACGATTTTATAGTTTTAGCTCTTACACTCATCGTTGTTCCATTTTGATACGGGGAAAGGTGAGGCTCCAACTTTATTCTTCCATGTGGCTATCCAGTTGCCCGCATGAACAAAAAGGACTTAAGCTCAGCCATGTCCCGGTAGCCAGTCCTTGCAGTCTCTTTTTGGCTGTGTTGGAAAGAATTCCTGGCCCTTAGTATAGGCTCAAAGTTTGGTGATCCATTAACAATGTCTGCTTTGGGTACTGAATAATATTGAGATATATATGCTGCTCATCTGAGCTTTGCAAAGCCTTCACTCCCTCCTCCAAAGCTTCCTTTGGAGTCCATTGACCTGAGTTGGGAATGGGGACGTTGGCCCCATGCCCATCTCTTGGCCTCTGTCCCCACAGGATGTGAGCCTGCATTTCGTGTTGTGGGGCTGCCTGCATGTCTACCAGCGTATGATTGACAAGGCCGAAGACGTGTGCCTGTTTGTAGCACAGCCCGGAGAGCTGGTTGGGCAGCTGGCCGTGCTCACTGGCGAGCCCCTCATCTTCACTCTGCGAGCCCAACGCGACTGCACCTTCCTGCGGATCTCCAAGTCTGACTTCTATGAGTATGACTGGGCCCCATGTTGGAGTGGGAGTGGCACTTAGAGGGCCCTGACCCAATTCCATTCTGCCATGGGAGAGGCCATCCCTCTGTACGGCTTACATCTAAACAGGGCAGCTTTGAGCCCTTGCAGTACCAACTCCAGGTCATCACCAGCCCTGTTCACTCCTTAGGGGCAGATCCAGGGTGTTCCTGGCTCATGCATGCCCACCCTTCGTCTACAGGATCATGCGCGCACAGCCTAGTGTGGTGCTGAGCGCCGCGCACACAGTGGCTGCGAGGATGTCGCCCTTCGTTCGCCAGATGGACTTTGCTATTGACTGGACCGCAGTGGAGGCGGGACGCGCGCTGTACAGGTGCAGCCCCCACCCCACTTCGACGTTCAGGCCCTGCCTAGGACCCTGCCGGACCCTGTATGACCCGCCCCCCACCCCAGGCAGGGCGACCGCTCCGACTGCACCTACATTGTGCTCAATGGGCGGCTGCGCAGCGTCATCCAACGTGGCAGCGGCAAGAAGGAACTCGTGGGAGAGTACGGCCGCGGGGATCTCATCGGTGTGGTGAGTGCGGCTCCACCCGCTTACCTATGATATCTCCCAGTCCAGTTTTTCTCCCAGCCCCCAACATACACTTATTCCCAGGGAACGCGGCCCCAGAACTGTGATCTTGCCCATTCCACTTTTCCTAGCTTCTTTCTGTGGGGTGGGGAGGGGGAACCTCATCGGGGTGGTCACTCTGATATGACCCCCTCCCTAGACCTCTCTCTCTCACAAGAGGGAATCCCCTCCCAAGTGGATCTCTGTCCTCTCCCTCTCCCCCTCCCCGGAGCTCTAATGGGTAGCGAGGCTTGGTTCCCTCCACCCCTATCTTGGGAGGACTCTGGATATACCAGTACCTCCTACTAGCTGCACCCATTGTCGGCCTCCCCTTTACTTATCCTGGGCCTCCGGGCTTAAGCAGCCCTGGTTATGCACACGGTCCCCCAGGTGGAGGCGCTGACACGACAGCCGCGCGCCACCACAGTGCACGCGGTTCGTGACACGGAGCTGGCCAAACTCCCCGAGGGCACCCTGGGCCACATCAAACGACGATACCCGCAGGTGCGGCTCTTGGCATGGGTTGGTTTCCTAATGGGGGAGGGGCTGATGGGAGTCTGGGCAGGGCCCTAGAGGGAACAGGGCCTAACTTATGGAGGTGGGGCCCTAGGGAGGAGGCAAAGTGAAGGCAGGGCTCTTGGAGGTGGGGCCCAGGTAATGCGAGGAAAAGTAAGGCTCGCACAGCTGCCCCTCAAGTCTCACTGGACTGCCGACTTCCAACGCCCCAGGTCGTAACCCGCCTCATCCATCTGTTGAGCCAGAAAATTCTGGGCAACTTGCAGCAGCTTCAAGGACCCTTCCCAGGTGAGAGCCAGTTGGTACCTGGGAATGCTGGGGAATGTAGTCCAATGCTTAGGACATGCTGGGAGAGGGAGCCCTGAATTGGGCGTGCTTTGAAGCCGGAAGTGGGATCCGAGATCCGGGCGTGCTGTGTGATGGAGAAGGTATTCCTGGGCATACCAGGAAACGGAGTGTTAGACCCAGGGCATGCTTGTTTATGAAATCTTAAGTATCAATGGTGTTGGGGGGCGGAGTCTTTAGGGGTGAGCTTTGTTCTGAGCATCAGGACTTCCTGAGGAGTCCTATGGAGTCCTAGACCAGAGTGTGCTGGGAAATGGGAGTTCATGGAGCTGTGTTTGGGGCCCAGGGCATGTTGGGAAGTGGTTTCTGAACTTACCTGTTTTGGTGCATGATGGGAAGTGTTGTGTTCCCTGTCTTGGCGCATATTGGGAGGTGTAGTTTTTAAGAACTAGGGCTCACTGGGGAATGGAGTTGGATTCGAGGCATGCAGAATCAAGGGCCTGAAATTGGCAATCTCTAAGCCCCATTTCCCCCAGGGTCTTGGCTTCCCTCGGGAGGTGGCAGTGGTGAGCAGTGGTGAAGAACCACCCCATATCCAGCGTCTTTCCCCGACATTTTTTCACCTCAGTTTTTCACCGTATGTACAAATGGCCTATTCATTCCCCCTGGCTTTGCTGGCCACCCTTGACATGATGCTTGGGCATCCATTGGAGTAGGGATGTTAAGACCTTAAATTCCTGAGAAACTTTCTGTTGATGCTCTGTGGAAAAGAAATTTTCCAGTGTGCACCTAGTATGTGCTAGGCACTATTTGGGGTACAGGGATGGGAGAATGCACAAGGCAGACAAGGCCCCTAAAGGTGTTTACAGCCTGGCAGGCAAGACATCAGATAAGTACTGTGAAGAAGACAAAACAGGTCTTGATGGACAGTGGCTAGCAGAGGAAGGGAGGGAGGCTTTTCAGAGGACAATGAGCTGACACTTTATAAACAAGATGAGGCTGGACATTCAAGAGAACTTCAAAGACTTTGCACACAGGGTTTGGTGTTTTGAAACACTGAGGATGAAAGTGAGCGACGGGGAGAAACAAGACCGTGGCAAGTCACATAGGGACTGGGAGGCATGGAAAGGCATTGGAGCCTATTCAGACTGTTTTGGGAAACAGCTTGAGGGGAAGAGGCAATGAGAGGTTCACACAAGAAATGGAGGTTAATGGGGGTCTAGGGTGTTGGGGGAGAATCTGGGAAGCAATAGATGGGTCAGAAATATATTTGCTTTTGCCCAGTTTTGTGTTCAAGTCCCTTCAGTGGACAATGGCACCCAGGCCAGAATAGGGTGGGACACCAATAGGTCCAAGCAGTCACAGTGAGGAATCGGAATGGTTGTAGAGTTGTTTAATAGATGTCATTGAGGACAGCAGGGCCAAAATTGAAGGTTGGATGTCTAGGTCTTATCAAGAGAGGAGATAGTGCAAGGCTGTGGGTCCAGGACTGAGTTCTTCATGACCTTCAGTATGGCTCCACTAAGCCTCAGGGAGGGATGAGAGGCAGGGATTTCTGAGGAGGAGGAGGAGGGTCTTCCTCTTGATATAGGACTGCACAGTAGGTCTCATCCTTTGCTGTCTCAACAGGCTCGGGGCTAGGTGTCCCCCCTCACTCGGAGCTCACCAACCCAGCCAGTAACCTGGCAACAGTGGCAGTCCTGCCTGTGTGTGCCGAGGTGCCCATGGTGGCCTTCATGCTGGAGTTGCAGCATGCTTTGCAAGCCATGGGTCAGTCAGGAGAAGGGGCGTGGGTGGGGGCTGGTCACTGGTCTGTGGGGTAAGGCACATATTGGTGGGGCATTGGCCAAGGAGTGGAGAGACCCCGTTGGGTCCATGGGGAGTGGGGCAGGTCGGGACTACAGGAATGGGAGGGGCAGTATTCTGTTCTGAGAGAGGCCCCCAGCTCTGTTGACTTGGGTTCCTAACCCCCTTCTTCACCCATCCTTAGGCCCCACACTCCTCCTCAACAGCGACATCATCCGGGCACGCCTGGGGGCCTCTGCGCTGGACAGGTGTGTGTTGGGGTACAGTGGGTTGGGGGGCGCAAGGAATGATCTTGAAGGTTAGAATTCTTTCAGATCCCGTTCCAGTTCTAGGCTGTGAACCAAGAAGCATGCTCCCCACCCATCCAGTCAATGGGGTGAATCCGCCTCTGCAGGGCGTGTGATATGGGAACCTGGGTGTCTAAGTGCCCTCTCCCCAGCAGTGGAGCTATAGTAGTCTGGGGGTGTGTGACTCCTGACCAGCCCCAGGATGACACTCCCCCACTCCCACCCCAATTCCAGCATCCAAGAATTCCGGCTGTCAGGTTGGCTGGCTCAGCAGGAGGACACCCACCGCATCGTGCTCTACCAGACAGACTCGTCACTGACACCCTGGACCGTGCGCTGCCTGCGCCAGGCCGACTGCATCCTCATTGTGGGCCTGGGCGACCAGGAGCCCACACTAGGCCAGGTCCGGAGACCACGCACAAAGACCCCTCCCCTGGGCCCTGCCCCCTGCCTTCCAGTGCCTGCGACAGGCCACCTGCACCCAGGGCTAGGTGACACCCCAGGGTCCCAAACTCGGCCAGATGTATTGGGCTGGGAGGAAATGACCAGTGATTGGTGACATCCACCCCCTGCTCCCTCACAGTTGGAGCAGATGTTGGAAAACACCGCAGTTCGAGCCCTCAAGCAGCTGGTCCTGCTGCATCGTGAGGAGGGCCCGGGCCCCACGCGCACCGTGGAGTGGCTCAACATGCGCAGCTGGTGCTCTGGGCACCTGCACCTGCGCTGTCCCCGCCGCCTCTTCTCGCGCCGCAGCCCTGCCAAGCTGGTAAGGGCAGGATCCAAAGAAAAGCCGCTTTCCAGGCCTTTCTGAGGTGTAGCTATTGGAGGGGCATCGTTTAGGGACCTGTTGGGATGGGGCCATGGAGGTCCAGATGCGACCTCTTACACCCCCATCACCATGGGTCGTCTCTCTCTTCCCATCCCAGCATGAGCTGTACGAGAAGGTTTTCTCGAGGCGCGCGGACCGGCACAGTGATTTCTCCCGCCTGGCTCGGGTGCTCACAGGCAACACCATTGCTCTGGTGCTGGGCGGGGGTGGAGCCAGGTGAGGAGGTGGGGCCAGTGCAGGCAGGGGCGGGGCCAGAGTGCCTGTAGGGTGGAGCTTACTCTCAGGGTGGGATTCCCATAGGGGCGGAGTTGGCACCTTGTTCCTGGCCAGGGGTGTGACAGGAGAAGGGACTTTGGGCCTAAGGGATTCTCAGTTGGTAACCAGGTCTCCTCCCCCTTGCAGGGGCTGCTCACACATTGGGGTACTGAAAGCATTAGAAGAAGCTGGGGTTCCTATCGACTTAGTGGGAGGCACGTCGATCGGCTCTTTCATTGGGGCACTGTATGCTGAGGAGCGAAGCGCCAGCCGCACTAAGCAGCGGGCCCGGGAGTGGGCCAAGGTGTGTGTTGGGCTGGTCTCCTCGCGCTAGGAGAAACCCGATCCCAGAGATGCTTCCGGGCTTCTCCTTATGTTCTCCTGACTTAATTTGTGGGCCTTTATAGAGATGTGTCCAGGACTTTAGATGACCCCCCATGACACCCCCCACACTCCCTGCCCACTCCGCAGCCACCCCCCACCCACCGCTAGCGACCTTAGTCCCCAACTCCCAGGTTAAGCAATCAGCATCCTTAGTGGCCACCTTGTTAGTGGCCCATTGACTCCTATTTAACCCTAGCTATCTCTCTTGCCCCTAGAGCATGACTTCGGTACTGGAGCCTGTGCTGGACCTCACGTACCCCGTCACATCGATGTTTACGGGGTCAGCCTTCAACCGCAGCATCCATCGAGTCTTCCAGGACAAGCAGATTGAAGTGTGTGTCCCCCTCACCCGGCCCACTCCGCCCCTGCCCCTCTCCACAGGAGTCCCACTCCACCCCCACCTTGGTTCCTGTCTCCATAGGACCTGTGGCTGCCGTACTTCAATGTGACTACGGACATCACCGCCTCGGCCATGCGTGTCCACAAAGATGGTGGGTGCTTTGGCTGGCCCCGCAACAACCACTGTGGCTGCGTGGGGAGGGGGTACAGGGAGGGCAGCCGAGCTTCTGGGACACTGTTAACATGAGTGACCATCCGCCCTGACCTGATTGCCGAGCACTAACCATCACCCACTAATGCCCCAGAGGTCCCAGGTATGTCTGTCCTCAGGGGTGGGGTCTAGGAGACTAGTCGGGCGCCTCACCCCCTCACGCCGTCCCCGCAGGCTGCGTATGGCGCTACGTCCGGGCCAGTGCCTCCTACTGCCCCTACCTGCCCCCACTCTGCGACCCCAAGGACGGGCACCTGCTGGTGGACGGGTGCTACGTCAACAACGTGCCAGGTCAGCAGGCCCATCAGGCTGGCTGGGCCTCTGAGCGTGTCTGAGAGTGTCTGTGCGTGTCTGTGTCTGTGTGTCTGCTGGGCAGGCTCCCTGTGGCGATACGTGCGCGCCAGCATGACGCTCTCGGGCTACCTGCCCCCGCTGTGCGACCCGAAGGATGGGCACCTCCTCATGGACGGCGGCTACATCAACAACCTGCCAGGCAAGTGGCTGCCCTCTCACTCACGTGTACACACACACACAGGCAAACACACGAGCTGGTGGGTCCAGCACAGGCGCACACAGAGAGATGCACGGAAGGACACAAGCAAGCAGACCTGTGCAAGGGCATGTACGTGCGCGCACACATGCACGACAAGCAGGTATGTGCGTGTGCCCGCGGACAGGAATGTGTGCAGGTGAAAAGTGTACTCATCTGCTAAGATGTAAACAGACGCACACAGACATACATGCACACAGCAAGGCACGTGGGGATAGAATAGGACACCTCTATGTGTGCACAGCAGCTACATGTGCTCATACACACATTCTCGCAGATGTGCATCTGGCAGATAGGATACTTACATGTGTGCTCACAGTCAGACACACGTGCACCAACACACGTGCTGATAAAATAGGGCATGTGTCCTTCCTTATGTGCCAGTCCATCCACACTCACCCTGCATGTTGTGTAAAATGTGCATGAGTATACACACAAAGACAGGTGGGGCACCTACCGGACCTAGTTAAGCTTTCACATCTGCTGGCTCAGATGACAGGTGGGTGGCTTTGCAACTTAAAATTTTATATGCCTGGAAGAGTGCTTACATAAGTAGACTTGTTCACTAGCTGCACACACACACTTACAGTCTCGTAGACCGTGGGTTGGCAAACTCAGGCTGATTTTGTAAATACAGTTTTATTGACATACAACCACACCCAGTCATTTACTCATTGTCTGTGGCTGCTTTTTCACCACAATGGTCAAGCTGAGTAGTTGTGACAGAGACCTTGTGGCCCGCAAAGCCAAAATTATTTGCTCTCTAGGCCTTTCCAGAAAAAGTTTGCCAACTCCTATATAGGTGCTGTGCCCACATACATGCACTAACACAACCACACACATGTGAGGTTGTACAAACCCATGTGTGGACAAGCACACTTGGATGCACAAGGAAACACAGACGTTGATTCTAGGTGCACAAGGACTGAAATGAATACAGACAGGCCCAGGGATGTGTAGAGAGATGCATGCACACCCAGAGGTGTGTCTCTTCACAAACACATATGGACAGGTGATGCACACAGATGACAGGGACACGTGTAGGTGCACACAGACACGTAGACATGGGCACGTGTACCCAGACATACAAACAAGCTCGTGAGGGACACATGCAAAGTCTGACAGAGACTCAGAGTCTTTCTGGGCTGGGCCTGGCTGTAGGATCCTGTCCATCCCCCCAGGATCACCCAGACCCACCCAGGGACCCTCAGTGGGCCACACAGACCCACGGACATACGACCCACCCTGCTGGGCCATCACCCCCACTCACCCACTCTGTCCTGCTTTCCTGAATCTCCTTGTTCCTATTATTGGCTCTCTATCCCTTGTCACAGCCCCGAGGTCCCTGTTTCCATCTGAATTCTCTCCTTCCGTGTCTCTGACACCTGATATATCTCTTGCTGCCCCTGTTCTGCTGCATTTCTCTCCTTGTGGCTCTGTATCCTGCTGTCTTTACATCCACATTTCCCTGTTTTACACCCGTCAGTCTCCCTGTATCTCTCTTTGTCTCCCTGTGTGTTTGATCCCTCGCTCTCTATCTCCTGGTGTCCCTATGACTGTCTCTCTGCATCTCTTTCTTTCCACATCTGTTCTCATGCCTTTTTTTCTCAGCAACTTATTTTGCCTTCGTCTTCTCCATCCCTCTGGCCATGGTGCCCCACCTAAAAGCTCCAACATATGACCCCACCTTTTTGATGTCATTGGCATTGATTTTCATGCTATTTGCATCAATTTCCATGCCATTAGCATACCAGCATGTTGTTCGCATGGGTTTTTTTTGTGTGACCATTTGCATGATGGTGTCTGTGGGACTGGGTTGAACTTCCCTGCCCGGGCCTTAGTGGGGAGCCGCCCGCTGACCCCCCTGGGCCCCACAGCGGACATCGCCCGCAGCATGGGTTCCAAGACGGTCATCGCCATTGATGTGGGGAGCCAGGATGAGACTGACCTCAGCACCTATGGGGACAGCCTGTCTGGTTGGTGGCTGTTATGGAAGCGGCTAAACCCCTGGGCAGACAAGATCAAAGTTCCAGACATGGCCGAGATCCAGTCTCGCCTGGCCTATGTGTCCTGTGTGCGGCAGCTAGAGGTTGTCAAGTCCAGCTCCTACTGCGAGTACCTGCGCCCCCCCATTGACTGCTTCAAGACTATGGACTTCGGGAAATTCGACCAGATCTATGTGAGCAAGTGGGAGCAGCCTGGTGCTGGTGTGGGGCCTCACAAAGCTTTACTACTGAAAGCCCAGAACAACATGAAGGGAAGGGGTCTAGGGCTCCATTCCCAAATGGGATCTGTGGGGAATAGAATAGTAATCAATAAATGATGTATGCGGTGGATGTGACAAGGGGATATGGTGGGCTGCCCATGTGTTATGCATGAATTAAGTTTCTTATGTGCCAGCCGCACTGCCTGAAGCACTGTATAGACATTTCTAATGCTTTTTCTGCATTGGTGGGAATGAAACTAGTGATGAACTAGTGATCTGCCACAAGTCTGGGAGAGGGATGGAGCAGTGTATACGTCATGTGCCACTGACCCTGAAAAATGTGCTATAGCCCATGCCTACTGAAATTGATCACTAGCTGCTGCCCAGAGCCCCAAGTAAAAATTACGCCCTTCCCAGGCTCACTGGGAAAGTGTGCCCTGATGGATTAGTAATGTCTGTTGTGGGCGTGGAATGTGACAGTATCCATGAATGTACCGCATATTTGGAGAACTTGAAATAAGCTTGCCCACCGCCATCTCATGTCATTTGGTACTTGGCACAGTGCCTGGGGCTAAGTGGGAAAGAATGTGGAGTGATGAGTGATGTCCAGCAGGGGCACAGGATGGGAGACATGGGGGCAAGTGTGCTATATATGGCTGATTCGGAAATAGGATTAGTCTCAAATGCCCCCCAGAGCATCAAGCTTTTGAGGGGTCAGGGAAAGGAGCAGGCCAAGTGGGAATAAGCAGAGAGGACAAGTCAGAAGAACATCTGGGGTGGGGGTGGCAGGCATGGATGGCTCCAGCCCATTGCTTCCTGCAGGATGTGGGCTACCAGTACGGGAAGGCTGTGTTTGGGGGCTGGACCCGGGGCGACGTCATTGAAAAGATGCTCACAGACCGGCGGTCTGCCGACCTCATCGAGAGCCGCCGTGCAGACGTAAGCCCCCACCCAGTTTCTCTGGGTCTCACCCAAATCCCAAATAATCCTAGATCTTCCTGGGTTTCACTGAGCCCCAGAGAGTTCCCCCAGGATCTCTGAGCCCCCAAATACTACCGGTCTTCTGACACTCCAAGACCCCGTGGACCCCCAAGACCCTCATCCATGTCGCCCCACAGGTGCTCGCCTTCCCCAGCTCGGGCTTCACCGACTTGGCAGAGATTGTGTCCCGGATTGAGCCCCCTACCAGCTATGTGTCCGATGGCTGTGCTGATGGTGAGGGGCTGAGGGTGCCCCCAGGAGGGTAGGGCTGGACCTGGGGGTTATGGGATATGTCTGGAGATGTCAGACCAGCCCACGTCCCCTCACTTCCTCACTGAATTCCAGGGGAGGAATCAGATTGTCTGACAGAATATGAGGAGGACGCAGGACCTGACTGCTCTCGGGATGAAGGCGGCTCTCCTGAGGGCGCCAGCCCCAGCACTGCCTCCGAGATGGTGAGAGCAGGCGGCTTGGGGCCCCTACGATGTGGGGTGATGTGGCAGACACATGCTGAGTGATGTGTACCGAGGTCCAGTGCTGTGTGACATGCGTGTGTATGACACCTCTGTCCCTACAGGAGGAGGAGAAGTTGAATCTCAGGCACCGACACTGTCTGCAGCAGAACCCTCCCAGTTCAGCTGTGGACACCTGAGGGCCTGCAGAGGGATCCTCCCTAGGACTGGGCCCTGTGGGGTTGGCTCACTACCCCTCTGCCTGCTGCTATGCTTGTGACCTGCTGGGTTCTCCTGGCTTCCCAGAGCCCACACACTGGACTGCTTCACCCCTGAGGGGTGGGGTAGCACTGCACTGACGACCCTTGACCAGTCATTCTTAATAAATCTTCCCCTTTTAGAACTGAACTCATGTCATCTTTGGGTTCGGAGGGCACCTCGCCCTACCATTCATGCTCAGGATGGCTGGGGCTGCAGCTTGTCACAATGACCCATGCACCCAGCCACAGGCCGAGCTCGCCATACTCTGAGTGCTGTCCCGAAGTTCACCTGTAGTCTCATTCAGTGCTGGTTCCAGGCCAGAAGGCTTCCAAGTGCTGGGTGCCTCTCCTGGCACCCATCATTTTCTCTACGAGGTTCCCACAGCCCTTGGACTGGTCCTACTGTGTGCAGGTACTCCATGTTTTCTGTATGTTCCTACTATGCACTGCTGAGTCTGGTTCCTGAAAGACACCCCATGCACACACATACATACACATGTACTCACAGGCACAGGGCTCCAGAACTTTACCCTCAGAGGCTCCCAGGCAGTTCCGCTACTGTGTGCTCAGCTGAGGTCACACAGAGCCAGTCCCTGCTGTACACTGAGACCTGTCCCACAGGGCCCTCGCTCACTGTCCTGGTACGTCGGTTAAGATCTTAGACTGGAGCCAAACTGCCTGGCCTCTTACCAGTGGCCCCAGGCTCATGACAAAAGCTCTCTGAGCCTCAGCTGCTTCACCTGTGAGTGGAGATGCTAATAGTACCTGCCCCATCAGGTGTTTCTGTTACTGGGCTCTATTACCATGAGGGATGGGATGGATGGGGACGAGGCTAGAGGCTAGAGACCAGGGAGAAATGACATGTCTAAATTTGAGCAGTTGACATGGAGACAGGAGGGGACAATGCCCAAGAAATATTTAATTTCTCAGAACACAGAGATTGGTGGGTAGTGGAGGACGTAGGGCCAGGGACACCAAAGAGAATGAGGGGACCTTGGAGAGGGACATCTTTACCGAGATGGTTTGAGGGGAAAAGAACAGGAGCAGGGGAAGGCTCTGGGCTCCGTCTGGAACTCACTGAGTTTGAGGGGCCAGAGGAACCAGTGGGCAAGATGGCAGGGGCTCTGGACATTTGGGACCAGGCATGTCTGCTTCCTAATCTCTTCTTGTAAGGACACCAGTCATACTGGGTCAGGGCCCACTCTAACAGGCTCGTTTTAACTTAATTACCTCTGAACACTGTCCAAATACACTCACATTCTGAGGTTGAGGGGGTTAGGACTTCAACATGTGCATTGAGGAGTGGGCACAATTCAGCTCATAACACTAGGGAAAGTATTTCCAGCATGGTGAGGCAGTGCACGCAGCACAGGCCTGGAGCCAGACCACCTGATTTGAATTCCCATTTCTTCCAATTACTAGATTTCACAAGCAAGAGACATGGCTTTTCTGAGCTTTGGCTCTGGCATGGGTTTCTTACTGCTTCTGTCATTAATGACCACAAATTTGGTGACTTAAAATAACACACATTTATTCTCTTATACTTCTGGACGGCAGAATGTTGAATGAATGATTGATTCTACTTCTGGGGATTCTGGTCTCAGGGTGTCAGCACCACGGACAGCGAGAATGCTGTCTGTGGTGCTGCCTGCCTTCCCCCTCACAGCCCCAACATCCATGCCCCCTCCAGACTTTGAGGGGCCCATTAAGCTGAATATTCAGCCCAGATTTGCCCCCATCAACATCTCCACCCTAATTGCCTGCCACTCCACCCTCATGCTGCTCCAATTGCACCAGCATTTTTTC
Organism: Aselliscus stoliczkanus; assembly: GCA_033961575.1. Lineage (NCBI taxonomy): Eukaryota > Metazoa > Chordata > Mammalia > Chiroptera > Hipposideridae > Aselliscus > Aselliscus stoliczkanus. Next base: position 6,706,970 of record CM066735.1, on the reverse strand, counting down.
TGTCCCTTGAACTCGCCAAAGATTCTTGAAGTCCTTTGCTCTTTGCTTGGAGTAGCAATATAAGTCTATTCTCAAATATTACCTCTTCAGACTGTCTGAAGTGACTGTCCAAAGTAGCTTCTCCATCCCCACCCGCCTCCCTTCCTTTGCCTTTAAATCACATTCACTATCCACAGTGGTTGTATTTGTTTATTGTCTCTCTATGAAGGGTGCTCAAATATAAGCTCTCTCACTGGAGAAACCTTGCATAGAAGAGCTCCTGGCTCTTAGTAGCTGCTCAGTAAATGTCTTTTGAATGAAATCAAGCTCTATGATGAAACAAAGATGCCAGAGTGTCTCCCACTCTCTAGGAATCTTGAATTCCCACCCTGAAACCACATAATCTTTTCTTAATCATGTGTGAACACCCACCAGCAGCAATTAAGAATAGTAATTAATTATGGTGAGATTACCATATACCAGGCCTTGTACTAATGCATGCACATTCTCTCTCTGATTTCTCACAGTAGCTCTATTGGGAACGCATTATTATTATCCCATTTTGTAGAAGAGAAAAACAGGCTCAGAGAGGGGGTTAAATTGCATTGTTGTTAAGAGATGGAACTGGGATTCATGTTCATAAACTTACTCACTTTCCTATGCTATTTCCCAAGAAGTGGGCTTGTTGAGGTTTCCACTGCAGGCTGCAGTCCTGGGAGCAGCACTTGATCCTCAGGAAAGAAGTCCTTAATGGACCTAGAAGGAACCCCCGTCACTAGAGCCTACCTCTAAGGTGACCCAAGTCTCACCTACTTAGGTTAGCTTCAACCTCCCCTACCTTCTCTCACTTATCCTGGGCAGGAGGGGACCCCTGGCACCTTGGAGTTGGAATGGAGCCTGGTATGGCCTGAATTGTGCCGCCCCCTTTCATATATTGAAGTCCTAACCTCCTGCACTCAGAATGTGACTCTATATGGAGATAAGATCTTTAAAGAGGTAATTAAGTTAAAATGAGGTCATTGGGTGGGTCCTAATCTACTGTGACTGGTGTCCTGAGGAAATTTGGACACTGAAACAGACATGCAGAGGAAAGACAATGTGAAGACACAGGAAGAACATCATCTATAAAGCCAAGGGATGCCTGAGATCACAGAAGCTAGGAAAGAGGCATGGGACAGAGTCTTCCTCACAGCCTCAGAAGGAACCAACCCTGTTAACTCCTTGATCTCAGACTTCAGTCTCCAGAACTGTGAGACGATCCATTTCTGTTGTGCGAGCCACACAGTGTGTGTTCCTTTGTTATGGCAGCCCTGGCAGCTTAATATAAAGCCTTTGGCTGGACCCAAGTACCATGATGTAGATGAGTTCATGTATCAGTCAGATAAATTAGAGTATGCTGCTGTAACAAATGACCCCAAAGTGTTGGGGGCCTAAAACAATACAAAATTAATTTCTCTTAGATCACCTGGGGATTTTTCCCCATGTGCCTCACTCAACGACCCAGGTGATAAAGCAGCCACTGTCTGGAATGTTTCAGGTTCACCATACAGAGGAGAGAAATCTCTGGGAACCCTCACACCAGCAATTAAATACTCTGGTCTGGAAATGACATGGCATTTCTGCTCACTGTTCATTGGCCAGAACAAGTCACATTGTCCCCATGAGGGCACAGGCTGTACCAATGTGCGCAGGAGAGAGAGCATTGTAAATACTTGGTTAACATCATTTATGACTAACAGAGTTAATTGGGTTTTCACTGGAACTTCTTGGGGTGTCTGGGCTACTTCTCTCTGGTTCCAGAACTTGAGGGTCAGCTAACGCCAAGGAATCTTGGGGTTCCAGTGATGGCCCGGGTTCTGGGTCAGACGACCTGCCCTGTAGCTCACAGGAGCTGGCTGAGAAAAGCGGCATCAGAGGAGACTGGTGGGGTCAGGCTCAGAAGCGAGTTTGCTTGGTGCATTTCTGGGCTGGTGTCTGGAAACAGCCATGTAGATAGAGTTCAGATCCCAGGATCTGGGCAGCTGAGTTAAAAGGTCTCTCATATGGGGAGTGGCGTGGCGAATTGGGGGTGGGGGCTTGTCACTTTGAGGGGTAAAATGTATAACTATTGCACTGTGTTGTACACCTGAAACTAATTAAAAATAAAAAAAATAAAAAATAAATAAAAAAAGGTCTCTCATACATAATGTTATCATGTGCTCCATCAAAGTATTCCTAGGTATCCACCCAAAAGAAATGAGAACACATGTCCATCAAAATCTTGTACATGAAAGTTCACAGCAGCATCATTCATAATAGCCAATCAAATGCCCATCAACTGGTGAACGGATAAAGTTTGTGTTATATCCATATTATGGAATATTATTCCTCCATAGAAAGGAATGAAGTCCTGATACATGCCACAATTGGATGAAACCTGAAAACATTATGCTAAATGAAAGAAGCCAGATACAGGCCCCATATTGTGTGATTCCATTTGTATGAATAATTCCATTTGTATAAAATATTAGAACAGACAAATCCCTGGAGATAGACAGTAGATGAATGACTGTCAGGGGCTGGGGGAGAGGAAGATGTGGAATGACTGCTAATCAGTACAGGATTTTCTTTTTGGGGTGATGGAAATGTTATTTCAGCTTTATTGAAGTATAATTGACAAAATTATACAATTTTTTAAAAAACATTTTATTGGGGAATTGGGGGAGGGAAACAGCGTTGGGGAATCAGGGAAGGGGAACAGACAACTTGCTGTCTTTTTGTTCTTTGGTCTAGTTGTGGAGGGCGTTGCTTCACTGGCCCATGTTGGTATCGTCACTGCACTCTTCCCGGATCAGGCAGATAGGTCGCTGGCCTCTGGATGGTCGCTCACAGAGGCTATTGGCAGCTCACACTGGCTGCTGGCCACTCACTGTAGCCTATGGCAGCCCTGCTGCAGCCTACACCGTTGCCGGGGCTTATACAGCCCAGCTCCAGGTGGAGCTGTTGTTAGCTGTAGAGGGCAATGTCACTGGCCCTCATATGTGGGATCCAAACCAGGGCCCTCTAAAAATACTAATACTAATACTAATAATAATAATAATAATAATACAGGCTGAATAATATTCCATTGTGTATATATACCACAGCTTCTTTATCCACTTATCTGTCAACAGCCATTTAGGTTATCTCTATGTCTTGGCTATTGTGAATAATGCTTCAATGAACATGGGGGTGCAGGTATTTCTTTGAGATAAAGATTTTGTTTCCTTTGGATAAATACCCATGAGTGGGATTGTTGGGTCATATGGTAGTTCTAAGTGTAATTTTTTGAGGAACTTCCATATTGTTTTCCATAATGGCTGCACCAATTTACATTCCCACCAACAATGTACAAGGGTTTCCTTCCTCCAAATCCTGTGATGGAAATGTTCTCAAATTGATAGTGATGATGGATGCACAACTCTGTAAATAACTAAAACCCACTGAATTATACACTTTCAATGGGTGAATTATTATGTGATATGTGAATTAAATCCACAGATGGGGTAGGGAACCTTTGGGAGCAGAGGACTCGGTGATGAAAAACAGAACCAGGACTTTGCTCAGAGCCCGGGAACTCTGCCCCTTGTCAGCTGGGTGACTCAGATTTCTCACCTGTGTCTTTTACATAATTTTAGTTCCCAGCTCAAAGGGTTGCTTTGTGATTTAAATAAAATGAAACAGAGCTCCTTAAGGAGGAGACCTGTGCAGATAGGCACACACACGCATGCCCCTGAGTCGGCTTCGTTTTTCTCTGCCACAAGGTGGCAGTCCTGCTGTGATGTTTGGGGGTCTGGCCCCAGGAATGGAGATTCCGGGGTGGAGCTTTCCTCTGTGGGCTGTGGAAGGGTTGTGCCCAGCGGTTGGCTAACTTCTTGGTCTTGTCCCTTAGGGCAAACAACATTTACTGGAGAGTGGAGAGTGTTTATCTCATTATGAAATGATTCCTGGTGTGCTTAAAATAAAATTTAAAAACAAAGTACGTATAAAAATAAAGGTAATATGTGTTCATTTCGAAATATATATTCATGATATATGCTCATTAGAAAACACAGAGAATCAAAAAGGAAAACAAGTCATCCAAATTTCACTGCCCAGACACAAGCACTGCTAATATTTTCTTCTCTTTTCCCAGTTTCTTACTCTATGTTCAGTTTAAATGCCTGGTTTTGCTTTTATTGAAACTCAATGAAAGAAAAGACTAATAGATAGACAGATGACATGACAAAGACAAAAAATGAACAAAGCAACAGTCTGTAAGGAAGTATTTGCAACATAAATTATAGACAAAAGGTCTAGAATTGTTAATGTTTTTTTTGGGTTTTTGTTTTAAGATTTTATTAGGGAATTGGGGGAGGGGAACAGCATAGGGGAATCGGGGAAAGGGAACAGACAAGTTGCTGTCCTTTTTTGTTCTTCAGTCTAGTTGTGGAGGACGTTGCTTCACTGGCCCATGTTGGTATCATCATTGCGCTCCTCTTGCGTGAGGCAGTTGTTTGCCAGCCTCTGGACGGTCGCTCACGGTGGCTCTTGGCAGCTCACGCTGACCGCCAGCCGCTCACACTGGCTGCCGGCCACTCACTGTAGCCTATGGCAGCCCACTGCAGCAGGGGCTGCAGCCCACACCGTCGTCGACAACATTCACCATCTTAGCTATAGGCAACCAGGTGGAGCTGTTGTTCACCACCCTAGCTGTAGAGGGCAGTGTCGCTAGCCCTCATATGTGGGATCTGCACCGGGCCCTGCTGCTCAAAGCTGGCGTCCCAAGCCACTTCTTAGCCAATGCGCCACTTGGCCGGCCCTTGTTAATGTTTTTCGAATTCTTACTTCATACCAGACACTGCTCTAGGTGCTTTATATATACAAAGTAATTTAATCTTCAAACCTATGAGATAGATATTATTATTACCTCCATTTTACAGATGTGAAACAGACACAGAAAGGTTAAGTAATTGCCCAAGGTCACACAGCCAGTAAAAATCAGATCTTGAATCAAAGCTACTTGGCTCCAGGGTCCATATTCCATTATGCCTCTTTATAGACTCTAGGTTGACACTGAGACAATATAAACAGTAGAAATATAAAATATATATAATAGTAGAAATATAAACAGCAAAAAATAAATAACGACCACATACTCAACCTTCCTAGTCATCAGACATATTTTATTTTATTTTATTTTTTTTAATTTTTGTTTCTTCTTTTTGTCTCTTTTTAACTCCCTAACCCTACCCTATAGTTTTCATTCTTTAGTTTGACAAATGTTAAATATTGAAAACATCAAGTCTTAACAAAGAATTGGATGAATGGTAAACATTGCGACACTCTTGGGTGAGAGAAGTGTAAATTATTGAAGATTTTTTGGGAGGGAATTTGACTGTGGTTGAACAAATATGTAAAGCACATCACCTTTTTCAGAGCCGGCTGAGTGGCGCGGTGGTTAAGCGCTGGCCTGGGAAGCCAGCGGCCCCGGTTCTGTTCCCACATATGGAAAAAAAAAAAAAAAAAAAAAAGAACATCACCTTTTTCATTTGCTCTATTATTATATATTATAAGCAAAAGAGATTGGTGAAGTCCCAAAATATTCCAAATAATTTTTGAGTTGCTGCCTTTTTTCTTGTCCTTTAGTTTGAAACCTAGATACATGCAGTAAAAACTAGGAGAATGACTTTTACTCTTTGGGATAGCAAAGTTTTCATTGATAAACCTATTTCTAGTATGCACAGACCCTAGAATTCAAAGGAGCTGTTGTTCGTCCATCATACTTGCTCCCTGAGTCACTGTTCAGAGGACAGATGTTCATGTCCCTGTTTCATGGGTGTGGAGAACCTGTGGAGAACCTGAGACACGTCAGTCTATATATTGACTCTTCTGTGATGCTGATACACAAGGCCTCTCGTCCACTTGGTCATCTGCAAACCTCCCCAGGCCCTACCATCAAATGAGAAAGGGGAAAAAAACTGCAGAGGAGTCCAAGTTACAGATACACAGCACGTGCATGACTCATCGCTGTCTCCTGCCTCTTCCGTGTCCTCAGAAACACTGGTGGATGTTCCCTTAACCACGACTGACTTCCCTATGAATGTCTATTGCTAGTTCAGGGCCTCTGGGCATTGACGTGGACAGTGGCAGCTCCTGATGGGCTTCTGTTACAGTTTGGTGTGCTTTCTCTGTCATTAAAAGAAGTGATTCCCGCTCCCTACCCCCATCAAAAAATAAAATAAAACACATCGCCTTTGCAGAGACCATTCCACATCCAACAATTGATTCCATTGATACAGGTGCCTAAAGATGTGTGCTCATCGCAGCCTGGCTTCTAATGATGCCATTGCTCGTAAAACAAATACGGAAAACAGTCTCGATGCTACACAATAGGGGCATAGTTAGACAAATTAGGGCACGGCATGCTTTGGGAACACTGCAGCCATTAAAAAAGTGAGACAGTCCTGCATTTCCTGACATGGAAAAAGTCCCTAGGTATATTGCTCCATGAGACAAAAAGCCAAGGAACACTGTGTACAGCATGATCACAGTTACACTAAAGAACACAAATACTACACAAGTGTGTACATGCATTAGACGCCCTGGAAGTCTATTCCAAATAGTCAACAGGGGTTCCCTCTTGGGAGGAAGTGGCAGGGTGAGAGTTTCAGGGGAACTTCCGTATTTTCACTGTTCTATTATGTGAGACTTTTACATTGAGATTGTATTATATTGATATTTTTAAAAGCTCCAGAAACTTTTTTTTTTTAAGATTTTATTGGGGAATTGGGGAAGGGGAACAGTGTTGGGGAATTGGGGAAGGGAACAGCCAAGTTGTTGTCCTTCAGTCTTAGTTGTGGAGGTGGCAGCTAGCTCAACTCCAAGTACAATCGCCCTCTGGCTGCCTGTCGGCAGCTTGTGGCAGCTTAAGGTGCTGTGTTCAATCTTAGTTGGAGAGGGGGGCACGGAGTGGGGAAGTGGAGTCAAACCACCAACCTTGTTGTTAGGAGCACGTGCTCTCACCAGCTGAGCCATCCTGTCGCCTGTTGGCAGCTCAGCTCAGGTGCAGCTCACTGTCTCATGTGGGAATCGAACCAGTGGCTCTGTTGCTCAGAGCTTGTGCTCTTAACCAACTGAGCCATTTGGCCGGCCCCTCCAGAAACTATCTTGTCAAATATTCCTCTAAAGCATAACTCCTACCTCTCTCTCCCATTCCCACGTCTGCATGATTATTTAGGCAGTCCTTCCCTGCTGGGTATTTTGGTTGTTTGCAACTGTTCACCATTAGAAATGAAGTTGGGATGAATATCCTTGCATATTAATCTTCGTGGGCCTCTCTGATGATTTCTTTATGTTGCCCCCAATTCGTTATTGAAAAAATAAATGGAAAAACACATATTTGTGATTCTTCTGTTTATGTTCTTAGAAAAAAATCTCAGACATAGAAATGCTGGATCAAAAATAAGTAGTTTTGTTATCGGTCCTGATGCATTTTGCCAAGTTGCCCTGGAAAAAGGGTTATACACCCCCAGAAGTGGATGCAAGTTCTTGCTTCATAGAACACTTGAAAATACCAGCTAGGATCACATTTTTAAAATATCTACTGATGCAATTGAAAACAGACTAGCTCCCATCCATATAGGGATACCATATGCCAGACTTCATTCCAAGTGTTTCACACTTACTTTTTCATTTATTCCTTGCAACAATCCTATTTTGCTCCTTATAGGTAAACTGAGGTACAGTCAATAGTCTGAATTTTTATATAAGAATTGAACCCCTTGGCAGAATGGTTTCAGGCTCTGAGCTTGTGACATCCCTGACGTTAATGTATTCTCAACTGTTTCTGAAAAGCATCCGTTAGTAAACATTTTTGGCTTTGCAGATCATATAATTTGTGTCATGACCACTCGACTCTGCCATTGTAACTCGAAGGCAGCCAGACAATATGTAAACGAGTATGGCTGTGCTCCCACAGAACTTTATGTGTGAAATTTGAATTTCGTATAATTTTCAGGTACTGTTAAATATCCTCTTTTGATTTTTTAAAATCATTTAAAAATGTCAACCTCATTCTTAGCTTGCAGGCCACACAACAACAAGTGGTGGGGGCCAGCCGAGTGGCACATTGGTTGAGAATTGGCTTGGGATGCCAGCGACCCCAGTTCGGATCCCACATATGAAGGCCAGTGACACTGCCCTCTATAGCTAAGATGGTGAACCACAGCTCCACCTGGAGTTGGGCTGCTGTGAGTCCCCAGGAGGGCATAGCTGCAGCCCCTGCTGCAGTGGGCTGCCATAGGCTACAGTGAGTGGTTGGCAGCTAGTGTGAACGGGCGGCAGTTGGTGTGAGTTGCGAAAAGCTGCTGTGAGCAGCCGTCCAGAGGCCGGCAACCCATCTGCCTCACCTGAGAAGAGCGCAATGATGATACCAACATGGGCCAGTGAAGCAATGTCCTCCACAACTAGACTGAAGAACAAAAAGACAGCAACTTGTCTGTTCTCCTTTCCTGGTTCCCCAACGCTGTTCCCTTCCTCCAATTCCCCAATAAAAATCATTTTTTTTTTAAAGATTTTATTGGGGAATTGACGGAGGGGAACAGCGTTGGGGAATCGGGGAAGGGGAACAGACAAGTTGCTGTCTTTTTTTTGTTTTTCAGTCTAGTTGTGGAGGATGTTGCTTCACTGTTGGTATCGTCATTGCGCTCTTCCCGGATGAGGCAGATCGGTCTCCGGCCTCTGGATGTCGCTCACCGCGGCTATTGGCAGCTCACTGTTGGCTGCCAGCCACTCACGCTGGCTGCGGGCCACTCACTGTAGCCTATGGCAGCCCACTGCAGCAGGGGCTGCAGCCCACACCATCACTGGGGCTCGCACAGCCCAGCTCCAGGTGGAGCTGTTGTTAGCTGTAGAGGGCAGTGTCACTGGCCCTCATGTGGGATCCGAACCGGGGCTGCTGGCATCCCAAAACCAGTGCTTAACCAATGCGCCACTCGGCCGGCCCCCCAATAAAAATCTTTTTTAAAAAAGCACAAAAAAAGATGTGGTGGGCCAGTTTTGGTCCATGAACCATAGTTTACTCTTCCCTGGTTTAGTTGTCCACTATATATCAAAGATATTAACTCGTTGTAATTTATATGGCAAATTTTTTTTTTTAAGATTTTGTTGGGAAATTGGGGGAGAAGAACAGTGTTGGGGAATGGAGAAGGGGAACAGACAAGTTGCCATCCTTTTGTTCTTCAGTCTAATTGTGGAGGATGTCTCTTCATTGGCCCATGTTGGTATTATGATTATTATGATCCTTGCGCTCTTCCCAGCTGAGGCAGATCAGTCGCCAGCCATTGGACGGCCGCTCATGGCAGCTTTGCAAGCTATACCAGCCTCTCACGCTGACTGTTGGCCACTCACAGTAGCTCATGGCAGCCCCACTGCAGCCTATGCCGCCACTGGCCATTCACCGGCCACTCACCAGCCACTCACGGCAAGCCAGCCCCAGGTCGAGCTGTTGTTCACCATCTTAGCTATAGAAAGTGCAGTGTCACTGGCCCATGTGGGATCTGAACCAGCTGCCCTGCTGCTCAGAGCTCGTGCTCCCAAGCCAACTCTTAACCAACAAGCCACTCGGCCAGCCCAACTGAAACCTTCTTTTATTTCAATCATATTATTTTGTCCTGTCCACTTCTAGTTAGTTTCATCTTAAATTTTGTTACGACTGTGAATTAGCCTATACAAAATAATCATCTCTGGCATTTAGAACACCTATTGAATGTTCTATATATATATTTTTAAACTGGCCACACTTACTAGTTCTAATAATTTGCAGTTGGATTTCTAAGCAGACAATCATGTAAATGATGAATCATCTCTGTTTCCCAATAATTGTATGTCACATCTGATTCCTGCCTTATTGCATTGGCTAGCACTTCTAGAAGCAAAGCTGAACACTACAAATGATATTGACCATTCTCATTTCTTTTTTTAAAGATTTTTATTGGGGAATTGGGGAAGGGGAACAGCATTGGGGAACCAGGGAAGGGGAACAGACAAGTTGCTGTCCTTTTGTTCTTCAGGCTAGTTGTGGAGGATGTTGCTTCACTGGCCCATGTTGGTATTTTCATTGCATTCTTCCCGGATTAGGTAGATCAGTTGCCGGCCTCTGGACAGCCGCTCACCCTGGCTATTGGCAGCTCACTCCAGCTGCCTGCTACTCACGCTGGCTGTCCACCAGTCACTGTAGCTTATGGCAGCCCTCTGCAGCAGGGGCTGCAGCTATGCCCTCCAGGGGACCCACAGCAGCCCAGCTCCGGTGGTGCTGTTGTTCACCATCTTAGTTGTAGAGGGCAGTGTCACTGGCCCTCATATGTGGGATCCTAACTGGGGCTGCTGGCATCCTAAGCCAGCTCTTAACCAACACACCACTTGGCCAGCCCTCTCATTTCTTTTTAATTTTTGTGGGAATTCACTTTGAGCATGATGTTAGCTTTGACTTAAGAGTTTTTATCAAGAAAAAGTATTAAATTGACTGACCTTTTCTAATGTGTATTGACAAGGATGGTGGGTGAGCTGGTCTATTAGAGTTCCACTTGAAGGAGGTCTCTATTGTTTCTATGATCCTCTCTGACCTCTCATGGATTCTGACAGAGGCCCTACATCTCTGTGACCAATTAGGGATTGCCTCACTGAATAGGACTTAGACCAGCATTTCCCAAACTGAATTCTCTAAGTTTTTTCTAGGAGTTAGGTAAAGAGGATCTGTGGACCAGTAAGTGTATAAAACTGGAGCTTAAAGAGTTAAACAGACTTTTTTTATTCACTCAACAAAAGTTTGCACCAACTATATTCAAGTATCATGTTGTAATCTTTGGCTACGGTGATAAAACAAAAAAACAAAAAACAAAAAAAAAACATAGTCCCTGCCCTTACGTTCCTGTGGGAAAGTGAACTTGCTGTGTCATATGATAAGTATATGTTTAACTTTATAAGCTGCCAAACTGTTTTCAAGTGGCCACACCATTCACATTCCCAGTGGCAACGTATGAGTAATTGTTCCATATACTTGCCACCTTTTGGTATTGTCGTAGTTATTTATTTATTTATTTATTTATTTATTTATTTATTTATTTATTTTTAGCTGAGCCATCCTGCCACCTTTGGCAGCTCAGTGGCTGCTCAGCTCGGGCCAGGAATCCAACTGGCAACTCTGTTGCTCAGAGCTCAACTCACACTTTTTTTTTTTTGAGGGCAGTGTCACTGGCCCTCATATGTGGGATCCGAACTGGGGCCGCTGGCGTCCCAAGCCAGCTCTTAACCACCGCACCACTTGGCCGGCCCATAATATCATTTTTTTTTTTTAGCTGAGCCATCCTGCCACCTGTTGGCAGCTCAGCAGCAACTCAGCTCGGGCTGGGCATCGAACTGCTGTTGCTCAGAGCTCAGCTTGCACTCTTGAGCGAGCTCTTAACCAACTGAGCCACTAGGCTGTCCCAGTATTGTCATATTTTATCTTTTTGTTGTTGTTGTTGTTGGCCATTCTAGTGGGCATGTAGTGGTATCTCATTATAGCTTTAATTTGAATTTCTCTGCTGACTAATGATTCCGAACATATTTTCATATACTTATTTGCCATTCATATAACTTCTCTGGTAAAGTGCTTGTTTAAATCTTTTTCCCATGAGGAGAAATGGGTTGTTTGTCATTATTGATTTGTAAGAGTTTTTAATATATTCCATATACAATTCTTTTATCAGAGAATATATTTGAGAATAGTTTTTTCCAGTCTGTGGCTTATATTTTCATTTTCCTAACAGTATCATTGAAAGACCAAAAGTTTTACATTTTGATTAAGCTCAATTTGTCATTTTTTTTTTTTGGCTGAGCCATCCTGCCACCTGTTGGCAGCTCAACAGCAACTCAGCTCGGGCTGGCCTCGAACTGCTGTTGCTCAAAGCTCAGCTTGCACTCTTGAGCGAGCTCTTAACCAACTGAGCCATTCGGCCGGCCCTCAATTTGTCATTTTTGAATGATCTATTTATTGTGTCTTACCTAAGAAATATTGGCCTAAAGCTATGGTATGGAGATTTTCTCTTATGTTCTTATCTAGAAGTTTTATAGTTTTTACTTGTAGGTTTAGGTCTACGATCTATTTTGAGTTATTTTTTATGTATGATGTAAGGTAAGAGTCAAGGTTCATTTTTTGCATATAGATACATAATTGTTTCCTTATTATTTGTCAAAAAAGACTATCCTTTTCTCGTTGAGTTACTTTGATACCTTTATCAAGATCAACTGATCATGAATCAGTTTGCTCCAAGAAAAAAATGATCAACTGATTATATATGTGTGGGTCCATATTTACAGACTCATTAATCTATTCCATTGACGTATGTCTATCCTTATACCAATATAATATTGTTTTGCTTACTCAAATTTTATTTCTTGAAGTCAGGTAGTTTAAGTCCTCCAACTTTATTCTTCTTTTTTGAAGTTGTTTAAGCTATTCTAGGTCCTTTGTATTTTTGTATAAATTTCAGAATCAGCTCATGAATCTCTAAAAAAGAAACCTGCTGGAATTTTGATTGGGATTGTATTTAATCTATAGGTAATTTTAGGGAGAATTGACATATTAACAATATTGAATCTTCTAATCAATGAACACAGTGTGTCTCTATGGCCTTCTTTGATTTCTCTCAACATTGTTTTCTAGTTTTTTGTTTTGTTTTGTTTTGTTGGGGTTTTTTTTGGAGGGCAGTGTCACTGGCCCTTATATGTGGGACCAAACCGGGGCCGCTGGCGTCCCAAGCCAGCGCTTAACCATCGCGCCACTCGGCCGGCCCTAGTGTTTTCTAGTTTTAAATGTAGAGGTCTTATACATTTTGTTACATTTATCTTTAAGTATTTCAGGGTTCTGATACTATTGAAAATGGTGTTGCTTTTTAAATTTCCGATTGTCTGTTATTTGTATGTAAAGATAGAATTCATTTTTATATATCAACACTGTATCTTACAACTTTGCTAAACTCACATTAAGTGTAGGAGCCTTCTTATACATTTTTAATAATTTTCTATGTAGATGATCACATATTACTTATTTTCTTTTCATTTATGTAGGTTATCATGTTTAACTTTTTAAAAAAACCAGTTGTGTGCTTTTTATTCCTTTCCTTGCCTTATTGCTCTGGCTAGGACCTCCAATACAATGTTGAACAGAAGCAGTTAAAATAATCATCCTAACCGTTTTCCCAATCTCAGGGTAAAACATTCAGTCCTTTGCTATTAAGTATAATGTTAACTGTAAGTTTTTCATAGTTATTTTTTATTTGGTTGAGAAAATTCCTTTTATCCCTAAGTTGCTGAAAGTTTTTTTCCATATCATGAATGAGAGTTGATTTTTGTCAAATGATTTTTCTACATCTATTGAGATGATTCTCATCTGATTTTTCTTTTTTAATTTCTTTTTTTTTTTTTTTTTTGAGGGCAGTGTCACTGGCCCTTATATGTGGGATCTGAAACGGGGCTGCTCGCGTCCCAAGCCAGTGCTTAACCACCACACCACTTGGCCGGTCCTCTTTTTTAATTTCTTGATATGGCAAATTAGATTTATTGATTTTCAAATGCCAAATCAATCTTGCATTCCTGGGATAAACCCATATGATCATGATGTGTTTTCCTTTTTATATATTGCTGGATTCTATGTGCTATTATTTTGTTAAGAATTGTTTGTGTCTGTATTCATGAAAGACATGGGATTGTGGGGTTTTTTTTTGTCTGTTTGTTTGTTTTTTACTATTCCCCCTTTTTTTTTTGAGGGCAATGTCACTGGCCCTCATATGTGGGATCCGAACCGGGGCTGCTGGCGTCCCAAGCCAGTTCCTAACCACGGCGCCACTCGGCCGGCCCGGTTTGTTTGTTTTTGTAATGTCCTTCTCTGATTATGGTATCAGGATAATGCTAACCTCATAAAATGAATTGGGAAGTATGCCCTCTTCTTCTATTTTTTTTTTGTTACACCTGGACAATTATCTTCATGTCTAGCATACATAACTTAATAGCAAAGTTGGGAAATGGGGGAGGCAGTGAAACAGATTCCACAAACATGAATTGAACACCTATATATGCATGATTCTGCTAAAGGAATAACTGAGGCCAGCAGAGCTAGAAGGGACTGCTTCTCTCAGTAGTGAGCTCTCTGTTCATTGAAAGAATCAAGAATGGGCTTGGAAAGAGGAGACAGAGAAGCTGTAGAGGAGGCTCATTTGAGCTCTGGGTGATTATTTTGACTAGCCAGTATTTATAGTTCCCTTCATCTCTAATATGAAGTCTGACAATTAAGTTTGAGAACTCATCCTAGAAAAAGCACTACATACCTCATTGTTGAATATCACTGTGGTCACCTTGAAAGTACTCCCCTTGGGAAGCTATGCACCAATGCCAGCGTCTAGTCCTTCTTTAAAAGCAATTTTGGAACTCTTTTTCTGGAATGGCCATCAGAGCTGTTGTCATATTACCCTTGATGTCCTGAATGTCATAATAATGTATTCCTTTCAATCTTTCCTTTATCTTTGGGTAAAGAAAGAAGTGATTGGGGGCCAGATCAGATGAATAGGAGGGTGTTCCAGTGGGTGAATTGTTTACTGGCTAAAACTCCCTCACAGACAGTCGTGATGCAAGAGCCATGACTTGTTGAAAAGTTCAGGTTGTCTAACTTTTTCAAGCAGTCTTTTTAGCAATTCCAAATAGTAAATTTGGGGCTGGCCGAGTGGCGCAGTGGTTAAGCTCTGGCTTGGGAACCCAGCAGCCCCGGTTCGGGTCCCACATATGAGGGCCAGTGACACTGCCCTCAAAAAAAAATAAAAAAAAATTAGTTTCCAAATAGTAAACTTGGTTAAGTGTTTGTCCAGTTGGTACAAAGTCGTAATGAATAATCCCTCTGATATCAAAAAAGGTTAGCAACATCATTGCAACAAGTTCGTGAACTTAATTGTCAGAGCTTTATACTCTATAATTTCCCAGCAGGGATTGAATTTTGAGGAAAAATAGGAAATAGAAAAGGAACACAAAGGGAGGACCACAGTAGGTGAAAGGACAGAATGGGGGCGGGGGGAGGGGACAGAGAGAACAGCTTTGGAGAGAAGCAGAAGAAAAGCATTGGAGGGTGGCTAAAGAGGCAGAGGGGAGATTTTAGGCCATGTGTTTACTCCCTCTCATTTCACTTACTTTTTTTTTTTCTTGAGGGCAGTGTCACTGGCCCTCTTATGTGGGACCAGAACCAGGGCCGCTGGCTTCCCAGGCCAGCGCTTAACTGTTGCGCCACTGGGACAGCCCCTCACTTACTTTTTAATCTGACTCCCTTCTTTGTGCCTCCGCAAACATACCCTTGAAACTACTTCCCCCAGGTCACTATTGAAGACTGGGTCCTTGTGTCTAGTGCCTGCTCCTTATCTTACAGACCCTCCTGCCTTCCAGGAGCCCCCTGCTCCTTTGTTTTTCCTCCCCAGGGCTTTGTTTGCAGCCTGTGAGTCACTTTCCAGGGGGCTTCAATTTTTCTGACTCCCACAAGCCATCCCCAACCCTGATCATGACGCTTGAGGTCCAGACCTTCACTGCCCAGGGATTCCATGGGGTCTTGGCAGGCTGGGACATCATGAGACCCCAACGTTTGTATGTGATTTGCTTTTTCCTGTGCATTTTTTCACTGAGCTCTCAGGGTTGGCAAGGGCCAGCAGGTACAGCAATGAATTCAGAGGATGATACTGGAACTGTCATCTGTGTTGTGTCCCCACCGGCTTCACCAAAATCAGGAGAGCAGCCAGAGCCTCCTTCTCTCTACACTTCTTCCTGCACCTCCTTTCTCTACAATCACCTTGATCTTCCTTTATTTCTACTGTTGATTCCACTTGTGAAGTCACTGTCTCACTCCTATCTGCCCAAAGACATCCTCCTACCAGAGGGAGGGAGGGGAGGAAAGGATGAGGTGGACAGAAAATTTCTTCCCCTCAAGGACATGCGAAGGAGACAAGGCACAGTTGAGATAATCTCTCTCCCTTGACCTACACCAATACAAAGTATGTGCATTGGCATGTGTGTGTTTATAATAAACTATTGTTTTAGAGCAGGTTTAGGTTCACAGCAAAAATGAGTAGAAAATACAGAGGCTTCCCATATTCTCCCTGCCCCCACACAGCCACAGCCTCCCCCTTGATCAGTGTCCTGCACCAGAGTGGGACATTTGTTACACTTGATGACCCCGCATTGACGGGTCATCATCTTCCAGAGCCCATAGTTTACATTACGGTTCATCCCAGTATTGTACATTCTGTGGGTTAGGACAAATGTGTCATGGTATGTATTAATCATTACAGTATCATGCAGCGTATTTTCATGGCTCTAAAAGCCCCTGTGCCGCACCCCACACCCCACTCCCAGCCCCTGGCAGTCACTGATCTTTTCACCATCTCCATAGTTTTGCCTTTTCCAGAATGTCATAGAATTGGAATCATGGCTTCTTTCACTTAGTAATATGCATTGAACTTTCCTTCATGTCTTTTCATGGCTAGATAGTGCTTTTTTTTTTTTTTTTGCACTGAATAATATTCCATTGTCTGGATGTCCCACAGTTTATGTTTGCATTCACCTACTGCAGAACATCTTGACGGCTTCTAAATCCAACTGTGTTTGTGTGTGTGAGAGAAGAAAGGGACCAAGTTGCCCCTTTGAAGATATTGTACATTCACAGAGGCACACGGGGCAACACTCATGATTTGTGAAAGGTTATGAATTTCTGTTCTCCAGGTCCCTCCAGGACCTGAAATTCAACTTGTCCAAGACGAAACTCATCATCCTCCCCTCCCTCACCCAACTTGGCCCCTCATCTCTGGTCCCCATCTCAGCACATGACACCATAATTGCAAAAGGTTGAGATCTGGGCATCTTCCCAAACCTCCTCCCTTCTTGTCCTCGCCTCCTGCCCTCATCAATTAGCAAGTCCTGTCAATTCTCTCTCCCAAATGCATTCTGAATCCTTGCGTTCTCTCTATCCCCAAAGTCATGCCCTAAGCTTGGCCTCCTGAGAGAAACTTCCATGGTCCACCTGGCACCAGTAGGATTGTCTGGGAGATACCAGGCCCTTCATGGCAGCCCTGAAGCTCACAGATATGCAAGTTTCCTTCTGGACTAAGTTTCCAGATTTTATTTTGTCACCTGCATGCATGTCTGGTTTTCAGCACGAGAGTGATTCAGGCTGCCGGGGGACAGGTGGCGAGGTCTGGAGACATTTGTGGTTGTTACAATAGTAGGGTGTTGTTACTGGCATCTAGTCAGTGGAAGTCAGTGATGCTGTTCAACACCCTACAATGCACAGGGCGCCTTAAAGCAAAGAATGATCTGTTCCCTAACATCAAAAGAGCCGAGGGTGAGAACCCCATTAGAACTGCTCTAAGTGATCCACAGACCAGTGCTGGTCCAGACCTGCTGATAACCCATCCAGATGAGAGAGTACAGAAAATAATAAGTACTTATTGTAGAAACTAAAGCATCTTGACAGTAATTTTATGACCTTTGGGCTCATGTTTTGCAAGTCTTTTAAATTCTTTTTTTTTTTTATTAATAAACTTTTTTAGAACAATTTAAAATTTACAGAGACGGGCTGGTCGAGTGGCGCGGTGGTTAAGTGCTGGTTTGGGAAGCCAGCAGCCCCGGTTCGGGTTCCACATATGAGGGCTAGTGACACTGCTCTCAAAATAAATAAATAAATAAATAAATAAATAAAATTTACAGAGAAATTGAGCAGATAGTAAGACAGTTTCCATACACTCCTTCCCCAACACACACACACACACACACACACACACACACACACACACACTTTCCCCTATTTGTAACATCTTAAGCTAGTATGGAGCATTTGTTAAAATTAACGAACCAATGTCAATACATTAGTATTAAGTAACTCACACATGCTTTATCCAAATTCTGCCTTTTTTTCTGGTCCAGGATCCCACATGACATTTCGTGGTCATGTCTGCTTAGGCTCCTCTTGGCTGGGGCAGTTTCTTGACCTTTCCTTGTCTTTGATGACCTTGACAGTTCTGAGGTGTATTGGTCAGATACTGTGGAGGATGCCTTCCTATTGGAATTTTTCTGATATTTTCCTCATGATTAGATTAGGGTGTGGGTTTGAGGGGAGGAAGATCACAGATGCTATTTTCGTCATGTCGTATCAAGGGTACATACTATCAGTCTAGTTAAGACGGTTGATGTTGACCTTAGTCACCTAGCCAGGTGACATAGCATGTTTTTCGTGTTTTTCCACTGGAAAGTTACACCCCCCCACCCCCCCACCCCCCACCCCCACCCCTTCCCACCCCCACCCCCCTTTCCAAAGTGTATCTTTTGGGAGGAAATTACTAAATGCAGTTCCACCCCTCCTTGAGCGTGGAGCATTTACATAAAATATTCGGAATTCTTCTGCACATCATGTTTGTCTCTTGCTCTTCATATGTTAACGTAATTTGTTTTGTTGTGGTTTTTTTTGTTTGTTTGTTTTGAGGGTAGTGTCACTGGCCCTCATATGTGGGACCTGAACCTGGGCCGCTGGCTTCCCAAACCAGCGCTTAACCACCGCACCACTTGGCCGGCCCCATATGTTAACGTAATTTAATCATTTATTTATATCAGTCTAGACTCATGGATATTTATTTTATTCTTGGGGTTATAATCCAATACTATATTAATTTTGTTCAAATTGCTCCAGCTTTGACCATTGGGAGCTCTTTCATTTGGCTCCTGTGGACCTTTGACATGCCCCCATCATGGTTAGTTGTTCCTTGCTTTCTGGCACTGTATGTCTTTTTCAGTTTTATGTTCCTAGAAATTCATGTTTTTGCATTTAATAGATGGAAAAATGAAAGAACGAAAGTGGTCCCTTCACTGGAGAGAACTGGAGAAGCACTCCCAAACCCTTCCAGCATCTTCTTCCATGTAGCTCACTATATGCCAGCTACAGTGACTTTCCCTGAGCCTGCCAAGCTCATGCCTGCCGCAGGACCTTTGCTCTTGCAGTTCCCTCTGCCCTGAATGCTTTTCCTTTAACTGCTCCTTTTCATCATTCCTGTCTCTGCCCCATCTTCCCCTCCTCAAAAACACCTCTCCTCCCAAACCAAAAGAGCCCCCACTCCGACTGTCACTAGCACTCTTGCTTCATTGTATTATTGTCCCAATATTTTGTCATTTTCTGAAATGATCTCTTTTGATGTATTTGTTTATGGCCTCTAAGTGCACGAGGACAGGGACAGCCGATGGAATGCACAATATTATTTGTTTAATTATTTTGAAATATTTCAGGAATGTCTCCCAGAGGTCGCTCGGGGTCTGATAATAATCTTCTTCCTTGGCCAAACTTCAGAGGGGCCACCATAGGACACTGTGTGGGTGGGAAGGGCAAAAACAGAGGCCATACCCAAATCCCATCACTACAACTCTCTGTGGGCTGGAGGTTCAGAGAGGGGATCGGACCTCCTCTGCTTTGAGACCCCCACAACTACAGGCCTCACCCAACTCCATCTGAGGGTCATGGATGTTATGTTCAGAATGAAAGGGCAAGGTAATAGTTCAGCAGTGGACCCTTGATCCAGGTGACTTTGGCTTAAAGCCGTCTTCCATTCTCCTTGTTGTGTGACTTTGGGGCTCTTGGCTTCCATTTTCCCATCTGTGAAATGGGTATAACACTCATTATGTTAAGGCTGTTGTGAGGATTAAATGAGATTGTGCTGGGCATATAATGCCCTACAAAATTGTTACTTATTAGTACGATTCTGAAAATGCACACACACATGCAGAATTGTGCAGATGATTTTTTTTGGGGGGGTTCATACACTCCCCTAAATCTAGTCCTGAACGCTTGACCTACAAACCAAGTTATCCCCACCCCCAGCTTAATCACCAGGGCCTAAAGAGTTAGAAGGCATGAGAGCTGAAGGAATCCCCAGGTAGGGAGGGGGGCCCAGGTAGGGAGGGAGCTGGAGGCAGGGACTTGGGGTGGGCCTAAAGGGAGCAGCCAGGAGGGGCCACCCGCCTGTGCACACAGAGGAGCCAGTATGTCTGCACCTGCCTGGGCCCAAGGAACAGGCCCCCAGGGGCAGGTGGGACCTGATTCCAGCTGCAGTGTGGGTGGGGCGGTCTGGCCCAGCCAGGCTTTCCAGTTGGCCCGGTGTGGGGGCTGGGCACCAGGAGGCCCCTGGAGCCCCATGGGGAGGGTACTGGGCCAGCTTCTGCTGTGGATGTCCTCAGGCCCTCAGGGCCCAGGGCTGGTGAGGGCATGTGGGCCCCCTCCTGAGGCTGGAAACCTTTGCCTGCATGTTTACTGGTGCGTCCCCCGGGACTGTATGCCAGTGAGCAAGCCATCGGCAGGCAATGCCTTCACCTGTGTTTGTCCTTTTGGTCCACAGAGGTCATGAGAACCTTCCCAGGAAAAACAAACACTTGAGTGAGCTGGCTGGAAATGCCACGCTCACAGGAGGGGCAGGGCATGGCAGTGTACCATCCATGCCAGGGTGCCTCCCCATGGCAGGAGCCCTGAATCCCCCAACAGATGGGAAAACTGAGGCTCAGTGGGGAAAGGATTTGTCCAGGTCTTTCAGGGAGACTGGGACTGGGTCAAGAGCCAGAGCACGTGCATCACACGCACCCACATGTGTGTTTAAATACACTGGCACCTTTGTGCATCCACACCCACTCCTGTACAGGCACATCCAGACAGGAGGGCCCATGCCCCAGCTCCCCTCCCTTGGGCACACCCACCCCCTGCCCAGTCACATTCCCTGGACCAAGAGACCCAGTCTCAAGCACACTTGTGTGTATGTTAAAGGGACCCAGAAATGTCTACACAGGGTGGGCTCAGGGACCACCATCTGGGGTGGGGGTAGGATGGGGTCTCAGGAGATTGAATTGCTGTAGTGCTTTCTCATCTCATAGAATTTTATATAGTCATGAAAACAGATTGTTCTGTGTGTGTTGATTGAAACCCCTCTGTAGTTGTGAATGCACCAACTTACACTTACATTCCCTTACATGGAGTTCACCCACCCAGACTCACTTATATATGATGCAGAAATGCTTCTAGACACATACAAATACCCACAAAACTGTTCAAAACACAGTTACTTGCATACACATACCTATATACACAACCACAGTAGTATATTCACAAGCAGGCACACTCAAATACCCACAAATGCACTCACATGTAAAGAGACATGTTCAGATACTCAATTTACATTCAGGAAACAGATAACAGACATGCACCTTGTTGCACTCATGCTCACACAGAGACACATGCAAATATCTGCAAATTCACACAGATATAAATGCAAGTTTCATACACACAAATACACTCAGATGGTGATACATGTTGACATTCACATAAACAGATCACGTATGCACACTTATTATACACACACAACTATACCTGTAGATACATATCTACACATACAGGCCCTCAGAGACCTAACACACAAACACTTGTGCATTCATAATTATACACAGCTAAGAGGCACACAGCCAAGGTTTTGGCAAAAAACACAAAGAAACACAAAAGGAAGTATTAAACAAATATCCACAAATAGGGGCTCAGGCATTACAATAATTCCCAGGTAACATTCACACGATTCCACTTGTGTACACAACTATCGGCACTCAAACACACAAGTATATTCACACACAACCCTCCACACTGACATACACAGTTGAACTCATACCAGAGGGCCAGGGCCGGCCAAGTGGCACATTGGTTAGGAGCTGGCTTGGGACGCCAGCTGCCTCGGTTCAGATCCCACATATGAGGGCCAGTGACACTGCCCTCTACAGCTAACAACAGCTCCACCTGGAGCTGGACTGTGCGAGCCCCAGCGATGGTGTAGGCTGCAGCCCCTGCTGCAGTGGGCTGCCATAGGCTACAGTGAGTGGCCGGCAGCCAGTGTGAGTGACTGGCAGCCAGCATGAGCTGCCAATAGCTGCGGTGAGCGAATATCCAGAGGCCTGCGACCGATCTGCCTCATCCAGGAAGAGTGCAATGATAATACCAACAAGGGCCAGTGAAGCAACATCCTCCGCAACTAGACTGAAGAACAAAAGGACAGCAACTTGTCTGTTCCCTTTCCCTGATTCCCCAATGCTGTTCCCCTCCCCCAATTCCCCAATAAAAATCTTTAAAAAAAAAAACAAAACAAGAAAAACAAACTCATACCACACACAAACACATCTACTCACACACATATGCACACTCTCAGGACATTCTTATACAATAATATCCACTTCCACTGTTTACACACCCTGTCACACTAGGCTGACAACATATACTCAGATGCAGTCACCTACAAATACATTCATGTGTAAATACACATATATGCACAAAAATACATCCCAAACTGCTCCCCACATACATACACATGTGAACACAGCCACACTCAAATACTCATATACAAATGCACTTGGACAGAAATACAGCCCCACCTAAACACAATCGGAGCCCCCCAACAAATTCTGCTGATACCACAAATACACATGCAGACATTTGCAATTATACCCAGTAACAGTCATTCAACCACACACATAGATACAAGTAGTCTCGCTCCTGCACAGACCCACTCTCAATTTCTCTCACATACTCCTTCATCAACATTGATCATACCCTTGTACAAGACACAAGTACCTATAGGTGTTCATAAAACCACTGACAAAACCCAGGTGCATACAGTCACTACTTCTATAGCCTCAGGACACAGACACCTACACCATACAGATCCTTGTACACACAACAAACATCAAAAACATGGACACCCACACGCACACATATGCGCGCTGTTACACTCACACCTAGATACGCACCGGCAGTCACACTCAAATACACTCGTTCACCACAAATACATTCAGAACGCACACGCAGATACAAATACACACATTCTTGTACTCTCACGATACACAATCAGAAACAGGTGCACCCACGCACAGCTGCCTGCTGGCCAGGAAGACATGCCGGCACAGATGCTCACACATCGAAGGATACACGCTTGGACCAGCACACACATGCACAGAGTCCCTCATCCTCTCCAGGGCGCGCACACGCACACACGCATACACATACAAGTACACACTCCTCAGCAGTCTCCCCGCCCCACCCTGCGGCGAGAGCCGAGGTGACGCGCGGGCACCGGGTCGGGGGCGGGGTGCACCTGGGCTCCGCCCCGGGGCGGGGCCGACGCAGCGTCGCGAGCGCGAGCGACCGCACCTGGCTCCGCGGCGGCGGCGGCGGCGGCGGCGGTGGCGGCGGCGGCGGCGGCCCGGGTGCGAGCGCGGCGCAGCCCAGTCTGAGCGAGCGCGGAGCTGGCGCCCGCAGCCCCGGCGGCGCCATGGTGGAGGCGGCGCCCCCCGGGCCCGGGCCGCTGCGGAGGACTTTCCTGGTGCCTGAGATTAAGTCACTGGACCAGTACGATTTCTCGCGGGCCAAGGCGGCGGCCAGCCTGGCGTGGGTGCTGCGGGCCGCATTTGGGGGCGCAGGTACCGGCCGGGGGGCGGCAGGTGCGGGGGGCGGGCCGGGGAGGCCGGGGCCGTGGGAACAATAGCGCCGGCTGCCGGGGTCCCTGGGCCTCCAGGCCTCCTGCTGGGCTGGGGCCGTGGACTTTGGCCACCCGGCTGCGGGAGCGCGGTGGGGGTGGGGCCGGCGGCCCAGCTCGGCGCCGGGACCAGGGCGTCCGGGCCCCAGGTGAGCGGGTCGGTGTCTGCTGGCCGGCTGGGGTCTCCAGTTCCGGCCTTGCGTTGCAAGCCCTCCTCCCCTTTACTCACATCACGCGCCCTCGAGGACATCCCCCCAGCCCGACACACACCCCGCGTCGGCCCTGCCTGCGCTGCGGGTGGCGCGGGGAGCTCCGGGAACCCCCTTTTTCGCCTCCACGGCCCCGGCCAGCGCTGGCAGCTGTGACTTATGGCCCCTTTTTGCCTAGGATGCAGGCGAGCCCAGTAGAAGAGAAATGGCTTGTCCAAGATCGCCTGCGGCCGGGGCCCAGGTGCAAGCCCTTTTCCCACTCCCTTCCCCAGTCCCACAGTGTGAAGAAGTAGGCCCATCCCGAGGGTAGGATGCACCCTAGGAGGGAACCCTAGGGTGGGTTCCCAGGATTGGAGGCCCTGAGCAGCGTCAGCCAGAGCCGCATGCCAGAGCTGGGAGCCAGGGCCTGGACGTGGGGAACACGGAGTTAATTAAGGACTGGGCCTTGCGAGGTGGGGGAGGGGGGACGCCCTGCCCTCCCACTGGTCTTGGCACCAGCTGGGCACAGCCCATGCTCCTTCAGTGGCCTTCCCAGATCAACCAGTTCTGGGTGTGGGTCTCAGTGATAGCTGTCCCTCGCTGGCTCTGCCTGAGCCTGTCTCTCTTCCGTCCCACTCCGGGGCCTGCCTGTCCCCAAGGATCTGCTTGAGAAAGAAAGGCGGTTGGTGGGGACAGACCCAGGTATCCTCGGCCACTCACATCCCAGGTTATGAGGCCATAAAGGGCTCACCTTTGGAAATCAGCTGGGTTTGAATCCCAGGTCCATCGGACTGGACAAATTATCCCAATTCTCTAAGCTTCTATTTCCCCCTCTGTAAAAAAAGGCATCCCTTCACTCACTCATTTTGCAAATCTCTGTGGAGCACCCACTGTGTGCCAGGGCAGTGCAAGGATGATTGGGATCCCAGTACCTTCTTCATAAGGTTGCTGGGAGGCAGAGGAGAGAGCACTGTGTCTGGCACACAGTACGCGCTACACGGATGCTTGCTATTACTGCTCCTGGCATCAGAGTGATGTTTTTGTTAATAATATTATTATTCATTGTCTCCTGGCCAGGGTACAGAGTAGAAATTACTATCCCATTTCATGGAAAGGAGAGGTACTGACTCACTGACCCAGCTCCCTGCCCTGTGTAACACCCTCCTTGAGGGTCAAGTTCAATCTGTTCCCCACCCACCTTCTCTAAACAAAGAGCCTGAGAAGGTCGGACACCTGGCCCTGAGAGGGAAGTGGGGAACAGAGCTCTGCTTGACTCATGAACTCTGGGACTTTTTACCTATGTCTGTTGGGTGCCAGGCCCGTGCTGGGTGCTCAGGATGATTGGATGGGAATGGACCCTGGAGAGTGGGGTATTGGACATGAAACCAGATCATTGCTGCCTAGAGTGATAAGGTCTGGGATGTAGAGGCAGACAGTGGAGCCCGGGGGGAAGGAAATCCCTGAAATCTTTCAGGGAGGGGAGGAGAAAGGAAGGCTCCCCAGAGAAGGGAGGGTTTGAATCTTGAAGGATGCCTAGGAGTTTGCCAGAGGGAGGAAGTTACATGTGCAAAGGCACGGGGGTGTGGGCCAACAGGGAGTTCTCCAAGAACGTGCAGGTCTTGGTGGTGGCCAAGGGAGGCAGGGGATGAGGGAGTCCGGTGAGACTGAGGAGGGCCTCTCAGGCTGTGGGTGAGGATCTGAAGGCACTGGGGAGCCATGGAAGGTGTTTGGGGACTGGCAAAATAAGAGCAGACATGCAGGTGCCCAAGGGGAATTGTGGCTGGGGAAGGGATAGTTCTGGTGACACCAAGGCACAGGTGTGAGGAGGCTGGACAGGAATGCAGGCAGGTGGGCTCAGCAGAACTCTAGCTCAGAGGTAAGATAGAAAGAGTGCCTCCTTTAAGCAACTTTGGGAAACATCACATGCAATCCCTTATGCCTTCAAATATCACTGCGATGCGTAGGGAAACTGGATTCATATCGGCTCAGCCATTCACGAGCTGTGTGAGCTTGGGCAAGTTAGCTCTCTGGGCCTTGGTTTTCTTATCTGCACAATGAGGATAAGAATGTAAGTGTTGTAAGGATTAAATGACCAAATGTCTGCAAGGGGGTCATGGTGTAAGTAAATGCTACCTGTGCTTAGAGCTGCTGTCCCATATGATAGCCATAATGCATTTGTGGCTGGTCTGAATTGAGATGTGCTATAGAGGTATAAAATACACGTAAAGATTTGATACCAAAAAAATCAGGAATGCGAAATATCTCATTAATAATGTTTCTACAGTGATTACATGTTGAAATGATATTTTGCATATATAGTTGACCCTTGAACAACATAGGCGTTAGGGACACTCACCTCCCCCCACCAAACAGTCAAAAATCCTCATATAACTTTGACCCCAAAAAAACTTAGCTACTTACAACCTACTGTTGACCAGAAACCTTACTGATAACATAAACTGTCGATGAACACAATTTTGTATGTTATACATATTATATATTGTATTCTTACAATAAAGTAAGCAAGAGAAAAGAAGATGTTATTAAGAAAATCATAAGGGAAAGAAAATACATTTACTGTATTTATTGAAAAAAATCCACATATAAGTGTACCTATGCAGTTCAAACCCATGTTGTTCACGGGTGAACTGTATGTTGGGTTAAATATATTACTGAATTAATGTTTCTTGTTTCTACTTTTTAAATGTGGCTACTAGGACATTTAAAACCACATATGTGGCTCATACTATATTTCTATCAGACAGCACTGCTCTACAGTAAATGTTTAATAAACATTTTATAGTATAGAGTGGTGGTCCTCAATCAGGGGCAGGGTTGGGGGTGCAGTTTTGGCTCTCAGGAGGTACTTGGCACTGTCTGGAGACATTTTTGGGTGTCACCACTTGGGAGAAAGGTGCTACTGGCATCCAAGGATTCTGCTAACCATCTTATAACACACAGGACAGCCCACCCCACGCCACTCCGAACACAAGGAATTACCCAGCCCCGAATGCCAACGTGCAGAGGTGGAGACACACTGGTGTAGAGGAAGTGCTTGATAAACATTAGCTATCAGTAGCACTATCTCACGTTTTCATTTGGAAGGCCCTGACAAGCCCGCAGGAAAGAAACTTGCTTAATTTTTGCCAGTGGGAGCAGGAAATGACCAGGAGCTGGAGAGATAAAGAGGAGGGTTTGGCTTTGAAAGAAGCCTGGAGGTTGAAACAAGAAGACTGATTGGATGTTGGAGGGGGAGAGTGAAGGAGGGATGGTGATTTCTCACTGCTGTGGGTAGGAGAGAAGGAGCAGGTTGGAGCAAGATGCTATGGATTATGGGAGATGCCCAGAGGTCAGTGGGATTCACAGCCAAGGCTGTAGCAGCTGCTCACATGGCCATGGAAACCATCACAGTGTGTGTGGTGGGGGTCCATTTACAAGGCTCCTGAGACAGGAGATCTGCATTGAAGAAGCATGTGGGGAAGGATATTTGAGTGGCGGGAGAGAGAAAAAGATGGAAAACTGGGAGACTGGGAGGAGGAAGGCTTCTAGAAAAAAGAGGTGCTGGGCAGAGAGCCCAGGCGAGATATAGGCCCAAGATTGTGAGTTGGTTCACCACTGCTGGCCTTGCGAAGGATGGGAGCTGGGAGGATGGGATCCGGATCAGGGAGGTTGGGGCTGGGGCAGGCTGGAAGGAAGTGAAGCCTGGAGAACTCTTCTTTCAAGGAGCTGAGCTGAGAGGGGCAGAGAGCAGCACACCTCTCCACAGGGGTGGGGCATTAAATGGGAAGGTCAAGTGTGATTCTAGGGGGTGGGGAAAGCCAGAACAGGGAGGGACTGAAGGTAAGGATGCCTGGGTCCTTGTGGATGAGTCCAGCAAGTCTCTGGGGAGCATGGCTGTGAAGATGGGTGCCTGAGGAAGGTCGGGTCACATTCGAATGTTTCTGAGCAATAGAACCCTGCCCTCATTCTGTCAAACACACACACAACCCCAATATACAAAGTAGCTGCTCTGATTGGAATGAGAGTTGGGTCTCCCTGGAAGAACCCACGTTGGCTTCAGTCATCTCTTCCTCAACCTTTCTGGATTTTGCTTGGGTCTTATTCTAATCATTTTCCTCCCCACCCTTGGGTCCCACTTGAGGCCCTGCCCACCTACCCCCACGTGGGGCTTCTTCAAGCCTCTTCCTGCTCTGCCCATCTCATTCAGAGTTGTTTCATTCAGGGTTTTTGTGGTTGCTTCTATGATATGATTTCACTGCTCTCCTAAGCCCCAGCCCCTCAGACTCAGCCTCCAGTACCCCCACCTCAGCAACCACCCTCTTTTCCCACACACCTGATGGGGCCATGTGTGCCTCCCTCTCCTTTCAGTTACCAAGCTCAGACCACTCACCCCCGTCAAAGTGTCTACGGTCTCTCCACTTCCCTCATTCAGTACCAGCCAGCCCCCAAATCCACAGCTCATCCCACCCCAGCCTCCAAACCGAGAGAGTATAGTCTGCTTAAGGGTTTGAATGCTAGACCCAGTATTGCCCAGTTGTGTGGCCTTGGGCAGGTTACTTTCCTTCTCTATGCCTGGGTTTTGGAGTTATCAGTTCCTTGGCTGCTGCCTCTTAGGGTTGCTGTGGTTAGGGCAAGCGATTAAGTGATATTGTCCCCCCTTCCGCCTGGAACGACATTACCCCTTTTTCTGGCAAACTCGACCACAGTTGCATCTAAGCCCAGGTCTCCCGCTCTCCCAGGTGCCATCCTTCCTGGTCCAGAACCCCCACTTAGTTGGGGCCATGTGATTGTAGTGGGTGGTGTGCCTGGTGGCCCTGACCTGCCCTCATCCTTCCTCACCCGCACAGAGCATGTGCCCTCGGAGCTGTGGGAGCCCTTCTACACTGACCAGTACGCGCAGGAGCACGTCAAGCCCCCGGTGACTCGGCTGCTGCTCTCAGCGGAGCTGTACTGCCGGGCCTGGCGCCAGGCGCTGCCGCAGCTCGAGACCCCCCCGAGCCCCTCTGCGCTGCTGGCCCTGCTGGCGCGGAGGGGCACGGTGCCCGCGTTGCCCGAGCGTCCCGTGCAGGAGGCCGACCTGAGACACCAGCCTATCCTCATGGTAGGCACCTCCGTCCTGTCCGTTAGGGACCGCCCACCAGACCTAGTTCTTTTCCAGGGCTCTGCCCACCAGGCCTGGCTCCTCCCCAAAGGCTCCGCCCACCAGGCCTGGTTTCTCCCCAAAGATACTTCTTTGGCCCTTGAGGACTTGCCTACCTGGCCCACCGGATCCTAAGACCTAGTATGTACCTCAAAGCCCAGCCCACCAGCAATGGCTCTTCCAGGACCCCTATCTTGGTTCCTCTCCTGAGATCCCACCTACTAGCCCTGGCCCTGCCCCTCAAGCCCCGCCCACTCCTAGGTGCTTCCCCTTTATTCTTAGCGCGCAGAGCGGACCCTCCTTCCTGCTTTGGTCTGACCCTTCCATCCTTGTCCCCACAGGGAGCCCACCTAGCTGTCATTGACGCTCTCATGGTTGCCTTTGCCTTCGAGTGGACGAAGACTCTGCCTGGTCCTTTGGCCCTGGCCAGCTTAGAGCACAAGCTCCTTTTCTGGGTGGACACGGTAGGTGGTGTTGGGCCAGGATGGGCTGAGGGCCAGGATCAGCCAGTGACCCGAGCACTGACCTCTCCTGGCTCCCCAGACCATCCGGCGACTGCAAGAGAAGACGGAGCAGGAAGCAGCCCAGAAAGCATCTCCCTCAGCCCCTGCAGATGGGGTGGCCCCAGCACAGCCCTCGGTGAGGCTAAGGCGATGTACTGATGAAAGGACAGATGATCAGAGGGCTGGGGGCAGGGTGGGGCTGTGCCTCATGGCCATTCGTGCATTGAGGGGGTTGGAGGTGACCCTCTCTCTCTGTCTCCCTCTCTCTGCCCTCTCCCCTGTGCCTAATCCTGCTGCTCTCCTTTCTGCCTCTCTGGCATCAGTGCCCCACACGCTGGTATTGGAAGCTGGTTCCTGTAAGTGGGGCTGTCACTCTGCCCTGCCTGCCTGTGTCGCTTGTCACTCTGTGTGTCTGTTTCTGCCTGCCTGTCTGCACCTCCTCCTCCTCCTTTCCCCAGGCTGTGAGCAAAGGAGGTGGAACCTCAACCCTGGGGGACAGAGAGGACCCGTCTGGGAACCAAGAGAAGGGGGGAAATCTCTGTTCAGAGAGGGCAGGCCCCCTCCCCATTTACCTGACTGGGTGAACTCCCATCAATCAAGAGAGTAGAACTGCCTTAGCTCATGCTCTGGTGCTTCTGAAGGGAGGACCCCAGCCCATCAGACACATGATCCTGAACCCAATGGGCAGGGCACATGGAGAAACACCCCTCCCTCAGCCAAGAGGAAGACCTGCAAACCCAAAAGAAGATGGCAGATCTTTCCTGAGGCCCCAGCTTCCCTAAGGATAGATCCCAGCTTTTTTGGGTGGAGTGGGGGGTGGGGAGTTGTTCATCCCTGAAGCACAAGGGGAAAGTGACTGCTGCATGTCGGGGGAGGCTTTGAGCTGGATGAGGTCTCCACCTTTGCTCACTCTGGGGTCTCTTTCCCCCTGCCCTGGGGCTTGGGTTGGGGGTTCCTCTCCTGCCTACCTGCTTCCTCTGCATCCCCTCCCTAAGCTGGGGCCTGGGTCTTTTGTGGGAGGAGGGTTTCCTACATGGGAGGGTGCTCTGTGGGGTCCCTCCGGGCTGGGAGGAGCTGGGGTCCCCAAAGCCAGCCAGAGTACAGTCAGGGACCTAGACGGCCAGGGCTCAGGACAGAGCTCAGGGCTTACCTCTCCCCACTCCCGGAGGTATGCTTGGGGGCCCAGCAAGTCAGCACCCCTCCCACCCTGCTGACAGCTGCTCCTCTCCCCCCAGCACGCAATTGCCTTCTGTTTGAAGGAGTCGGGGAGCAAACCCCCCATGGTAACGTATCCCCCACCCTGGGGTCCCAGGAGTCCCTGCCCCCAGCCCCGCTGCTGGCCTGGCTGCTCGCAGACACCTCTTCTGCCTCTTGCTGCTGCCCTTCCCTCGCTCCAGGCTGGCCCATCACTCTGGCTCTGGGACCCCTGGCTTCAGTCCCCCTGTGGCGGAAACCCCAGGCCTCCTGCCCAGCTTGCATGACCGCTGACATGGGGACCAGCATGAACCCTGACCTAACTCCCACCCACAGATCCGATACCGTAAGGACCGTGCCATGGCCCGACGTGCTCCCTGCTTTCCCACCGTGACTGGCCTCCAGGACCTGGCGAGTGGGGCTGCCCTGGCTGCTACAATCCACTGCTATTGTCCTCAGCTGTTACGACTTGAGGGTGAGTGAGCCTGGAGTCCTAAGACCCAGGTGTCTGTCCCCAGAGTGGTGCAGTCATTATGAGTGTAGCTTCCAGAATTGGCAGACCTGGGTTTGAACCTCTCTCCTCTCCTAGTTAGCTGTGTGACCTCACATAAGTGTCTAAACCTTTCTGCACTTCGTATGATTCATTCCTGCAGCAAATATTTCTAGAGTGTGAACTGTGTGCCAGACCCCATTTTAGACTGCAGGGATCCAGCAAGAACAATACAGACCTCAGGTGGTTTACATCCTGAGTTGAGAGAGAAAGACAGTAAGTTCATCCAGAAGAACATTCCAGATGTTAGGTGCCCTGAAGGATGCCAGGAGATCAGGAGAAGCTTTTCGAGTTGAGTTCATGGGGGACTAGTGAGTGGCGTAGGCAGTGGAAGTAGCAGATGCAGAGACCTGAGGAATAGCCTATCACAGTGCCCCCCTTGTGAGGGATGCCTGACAAGGCCTGTAGGAGGTCCTCCATGTCTGCTGGCTTCTGGGCCCTCCCTCCCCCGGAGCCCCCTCCTCCTTCCCATAGACCTGGCATCCTGTCCCTACAGAAGTGTGCCTCAAGGACCCCATGTCTGTGGCGGACAGCCTGTACAACCTCCAGCTGGTGCAGGATTTCTGTGCCTCCCGCCTTCCTCGTGGTTGCCCACTGTCCCTCGAGGACCTGCTTTATGTACCACCGCCCCTCAAGGTAAGGCCATCTTGGGGCCTGGTGGGCTGGTGCTGGCGTCCGGGGCCATGAGTCCCGTGGGCTGACCCTGACTTTTGCCTCCAGGTCAACCTGGTGGTGCTGCTGGCCGAGATGTTCATGTGCTTCGAGGTTCTGAAACCCGACTTCGTGCAGGCCAAGGACCTGCCTGATGGTCATGGTGAGGCCTGGCCCTGGGTCCAGGTGGGGATGGGGAGGCCACACCCTGCCTGACCCTCCTCTCTGTGCTGCAGCTGCCTCCCCCCGGGCCACAGAGGCCTCCACTCCTCAGAACAGCGGTGGCAGGTATGGTTCCCCCATTGGGTGAGTGTCCATGGCCATGATAGGCTCCTCCTCCTGGCTGGGCACTGGGACAGGACTGGGGGATGCTCTGGTCTCTGCCTCAGGAGAGGTGAGGGAGGGGGTCCCACAGCTGACATGCATCTCTTGGCAGTTCTCCTGTCTTCAACTTCCGCCATCCACTTCTGTCACCTGGTGGCCCCCAGTCTCCACTCCGCGGATCCACAGGTGAGGGCAGGGGGTGGCTTGTTCCTGGAGACCCTCACCTAAGAAGACCACCCCAGCTGACTTCATGTCTCCTGGTGACCCCTCCATTGGGTCCCTCTGGCACCTGAATGACCCCATGGTGACACATGTTGATCCCCACAGTGACCTTCCCAGTGGATCAACAGGACTCCCTAGTGACACCAAATGGCCCCCAGTTATCCATCCACATAATGACCCATCAGTGACTCATTCAGTGACACACCCTGGCTGACCCCACCCAGGGTCCCCAGTGACCCTACAGTGACCACTGACCACCCCTCCTCAGGCTCGCTGAAGTCCTCTCCGTCTATGTCCCACATGGAGGTCCTCGGCAAGGCCTGGAACCGACAGCTCAGGTGAGCTCATCTCACGGGCCCCTGCCCCAACCCCAACAGCGGAGGGGGCAGGAATGGAGTGGGGCCAGGGGCTAACCCCTCCCTTTGGCCGCCCAGCCGTCCCCTTTCCCAGGCTGTGTCGTTCAGCACCCCCTTTGGCCTGGACAGCGATGTGGATATCGTCATGGGAGATCCTGTCCTACTCCGCTCCGTCAGCTCAGACAGCCTGGGCCCCCCGCGTCCCGTGCCAGCCCGGACCCCCACCCAGCCACCCCCAGAGCCTGGTGACCTGCCTACCATTGAGGAGGCCCTGCAGATCATTCACAGTGCCGAGCCCCGGCTGCTCCCAGATGGGGCTGCTGATGGCAGCTTCTACCTCCACTCCCCTGAGGGGCCCTCCAAACCGACACTGGCCTCCCCCTATCCACCTGATAAGGTACCTGCCTACTTGCCCCACCCCGAGGGCCCTTCGAAACCTTCTCCCTGCCAGGCCGGGGAGGTACTGAAACCTCAGGCCCTGTCTGAGGGCTCGCCGAAGGCGATGGCTTCGTCCCCAGCTGCCAGCAACTCTGAAGTGAAAATGACCAGCTTTGCTGAACGCAAGAAGCAGCTAGTGAAGACTGAGGCTGAAGCCGGAGCGGGGTCCCTGGTGGCCACCCCAGCAGCACCAGAGGCCCTGAGCTCAGAGATGAGTGAGCTTGGAGCCCGACTGGAGGAGAAACGGCGGGCCATAGAGGCTCAGAAGCGACGGATTGAGGCCATCTTTGCCAAGCACCGCCAGCGACTGGGCAAGAGCGCTTTCCTGCAGGTGCAGCCTCGGGAGGCTGGAGGGGAGGCCGAGGCCGA
This sequence comes from Aselliscus stoliczkanus, assembly GCA_033961575.1. Lineage (NCBI taxonomy): Eukaryota > Metazoa > Chordata > Mammalia > Chiroptera > Hipposideridae > Aselliscus > Aselliscus stoliczkanus. The sequence goes on along the minus strand of CM066735.1, from coordinate 6,673,453 downwards.
GGCTGAGCCAAGCCCAACCCCTGGTGGGGAGAGGCCGGCTGGTGAAGGCCAGGGTGAGCCGTCCCCACGGCCCAAGGCAGTGACTTTCTCACCAGAACTGGGCCCAGTGCCCCCTGAGGGACTGGGGGATTATAACCGGGCAGTCAGCAAGCTGAGTGCTGCACTGAACTCATTGCAACGGGACATGCAGAGGCTCACAGACCAGCAGCAGCGGCTCCTGGCCCCGCCTGAGGCCCCTGGGCCCGTCCCATCTCCTGCTGCCCCGCCTCCTGCTGCATGGGTCATCCCTGGCCCAATGGGTCCCAAAGCTGCATCCCCCAGTCCTGTACGGCGCACCTCAGCTGCCCGGCGTAGCCCAGGGCCTGGTCCCAGCCCGACGCCCCGCAGCCCGAAGCACACGCGGCCAGTGGAACTGCGGCTGGCACCTCTGACGAGGGTGCTAACACCTCCCCATGATGTTGACAGCCTCCCCCATCTGCGAAAGTTCTCACCGAGCCAGGTGCCTGTGCAAACGCGCTCCTCCATCCTCCTGGCTGAGGGGCCATCTCCTGAGGAGCCCTCAACCAGGCCAGGCCTCATTGAGATTCCCCTGGCCAGCCTGGAAGAGCCCTCGGCTGAGGACGAGGGAGATGGGAGCCCCCCTGGTGCTGAAGATTCCTTAGAGGAAGAGGCATCTTCAGAGGGAGAGCCCCGCACCGGGCTGGGCTTCTTCTATAAGGTGAGTCACTTAAATGGAGAGGGGGTTTGGATGGATGGTCAGGGAGTGGGGAGGTGGGGGTGCAGGTGGACACGTGGTCAAGTGGATGTGGCATGCCAGTGGGTGGAAAAATAGATGGAGCATGTGGGTGGATGAGTGGGAGTGGGCAGACAAGGTGTGGGTGGGTAGAGGGCAGATGGATAGATGGCTGGGTGAAGGACAGATGGACAAATAGTTAGGGTCTTCCCTAGGATGTGATATCAGATTGTCTTCTCACTGGGTTAAGTGCTTTGTAGGAGCAGCACCAGGTCAGCCCCACACCTGTTGTGCCCTAGGCACATGGGCATAAAGTGGGTACTGACTAAATGCCTTTAGAACAATTACACATCAGGACAGGTGAGTGGCTGGCAAGTTGGGTTGACAGATCAGACTGTAGCTGTGCCAGGGGAGGGACGGCCAGCTGGACTCAGTGCCTACCCCCAGGATAAAGACAAGCCCGAGGACGAGATGGCCCAAAAGCGGGCCAGCCTGCTGGAGCGGCAACAGCGACGTGTGGAGGAGGCGCGGCGACGGAAACAGTGGCAGGAAGCCGAGAAGGAGCAGCGCAGGGAGGAGGCTGTGCGGTAAGGCGGGGCCCGGCCCTGGGGACACTGCTACCGGTGACCCCATGACCTGACTGCTTCATTCTCTCCATCTGCAGGCTGGCCCAGGAGGACGTGGCCCCCAGCCCCCTCGCCCCCCCGGCAACCCCAGCCCCTGCTGCCCAGGCCCCAGCTGAAGAGGAGGTAGGCCCCCGGCGGGGGGATTTCACACGGCTGGAGTATGAACGCCGGGCCCAGCTGAAGTTGATGGAGGACCTGGACAAGGTGCTACGGCCGCGGGGGACCGGGGGGCCAGGCCGGGGTGGACGGAGGGCCCCCCGGCCACGCTCTGGTTGCTGTGATGACTCGGCCCTGGCACGAAGTCCTGCCCGTGGCCTGCTGGGTGAGGACCCTGTGGAGTGTGGCTTGCCCAGCACCCCTTTCCTGGGCTTGCTGCATGGGGCCTGTGTGGGATGGAAGGATATATTGCAGGGGGTGCTGTATGCGGGTGATAAGGGTCCCAGGTGGGGTGCCCTGCCTGCTGGGTAAAGACTTCCAGAGGGATGTGGGTGGGGCCTGCAGTAAGGTAAGTGCTGCTAGGCCGAGTTCTCTTTGCGGCTGAATGGAGGCCCCTTCAGGTCCATTTTGGGGGTGAGATTTCTGCTGGGAGCTGTACAGGGTGAGGGTCTTGGGCAGGGCCGACCCCACATTCCCTCCTAGTCTGCCAGGCAAGGCCCCACTGGGCATTTCTGGAGATAAGTGGGTTTCAGTGGGGCCTGAACTAATGCCCTCTACCCCTAGGTTCTCGGCTCAGCAAGGTCTACTCCCAGTCCACCCTGTCACTGTCAACGGTGGCCAATGAGGCCCCCAATAACCTTGGTGTGAAGAGGCCATCTCGGTGAGTTTGGCCTCGGCAAGTGGCCTCAGAGTCTGTGTGTAAGCATGTGTGTGAGCCTGCAAGTATGATGTGGCATGAGTGTATCTGCCACTGAAGGGCTGAAAGGACATGTATGTGTGCAAGTGGATTGTCTATACCTGATGGACAGGACCTAAGAATGTGCCTCTCTGCGCCTGAGTGAGTGTGCAGCGTGACTGAGGCTGGGAGAACGCAAGAGGGCATTGCGTGGACTTGGCAGGATATGCAACACGTGTATGTCTCCCACTCTGCAGTGGTGAGGGGCAGATTCTGGGCTGTCCCTTACCTGGTCCCACCATATACTGGGTGGCTTTGCCCACCACTGACCACATCCCCATCCCATCCCTTCTCCCCGTCAGGGCCCCATCCCCATCTGGCCTCATGTCCCCGAGTCGCCTGCCTAGTAACCGTGACCGCGACTGGGAGAATGGCAGCAATGCCTCCTCCCCAGCATCAGTGCCTGAGTACACAGGTGAGTGGCACTTCTGGTGGCGAACGCTGGGCCCTCCCTGTCCCCAGCCATCTCTGACCACCCTGCCCCCTAGGTCCTCGGCTGTACAAGGAGCCCAGCGCCAAGTCCAACAAGTTCATTATCCACAACGCCCTGTCACACTGCTGCCTGGCGGGCAAGGTGAATGAGCCGCAGAAGAACCGAATTCTTGAGGTGAGCCTGTGCTGGGGGGAGGGGGGCGGAGTACGGTCTGCGGCACTGCTGGACTGGCTGACCGTCTCCCCTGCCCACCAGGAAATTGAGAAGAGCAAGGCCAACCACTTCCTGATCCTCTTCCGGGATTCAAGCTGCCAGTTCCGGGCCCTCTACACACTGTCAGGGGAGACAGAGGAGCTGTCTAGGCTGGCGGGCTATGGCCCCCGAATTGTCACACCCGCCATGGTCGAGGGCATCTACAAGTACAACTCGGACCGCAAGCGCTTCACCCAGATCCCGGCCAAGACCATGTCCATGAGTGTGGACGCCTTCACCATTCAGGGACACCTCTGGCAGGGCAAGAAGCCCACCACCCCCAAGAAGGGGGGCAGCACCCCTAAATAGCCCCACAACAGATGGTGCTTGGCCACTGCCCTCTCAGAGGACAGCCTGGAGGACATGCTGTGGGTGTTCCTGGGCCCTGCCTGTCCCAGCCTTGTCTGGGTGGGGCTGGAGTTCCCACCCCCTAACTTTTGTCTCGTCCTGCTGTGGGGGCTGAGCTGGGAGGTTCAGGGACTCAGGGCTCAGCTCAGTCCCCGGTCTGTCCTCCCTACCTTCTTGAATAAAATAATTTAAAGAGACCTTGAATGCTGGCCTGTCTCTGAGACTGGCTGAGGGTTTTCCTGTCGCCTGTTCATCTTGAACCTGCTCCAGTCTCTTCAGCCCCCTTGCTGGCTCCAGTGTAGTTCCTGCCAAGGTCACAACTTCCCTGCCAGCTCCCCCTGTGGCCATTTCTTAGCTGCTTTACTGACCTCTTGGGCCTAGGAGGCTTCTGACCAGCCCTCCTCCCCATGGCCTCCCCCACCCCCACTCACTTCATTTTGTGGCTGTCATTACTGGCCTCGCCTGGCACTTGGTCAGCAGCCAACTGCTAAACCTGATCGTCTTCTCCAGCTACCTGCCTACCTTTCTAGGCTCGGTTACAGCACCTGGGCCAGGGATTCCCGTGTTCTCTCCTCAGCTCCACATCTGAGGGTCCAGTTGCCTCCTGGCATGGACACTGGACATCTCAGATGTAGGCCCTACACCGTAAGCTCAAGCCAGGTTGAGTTAGTCTCCCTGTGGCTTGGGCAGGCCAAGTGAGGGACCCAAATTCCCGGATGCCATCCAGTACTGCATTTCACCTCCTAAAGCCCACTTCTCTCTCACTTCTCTCTGTTCCCATGACCACCCCAGTCCAAGCCAACAGCCTAGGCCTCCCCATATGACCAGCTGCCTCCTGTCACAAGCCAATCCCCCACAGCAAGCTGCAGGGTGCATTTAGGGCACAGTCTGATTACATCCCTGAATGCTTAAAATCCCTTAATAGCTTACAGCCTACTAATGGTTTCCCAGTGCTTAGGGCCACACCCTGGTGTGGCCCATGGCTCAGGTCTGGCTCCTGGCTGCTGTCCAGGAGAGAATTGCCTTTGCTAACTAAGTCCCAGGACCAGGGGACTGCCTGCCTCCCAAGCTTGCTGACCGGTTCTCCCAAGGGGAGGCTGGGAATCTACCTGCTGATTGGGGTGGCAAGGAGGGGACAGATAGGCCCTAGGGGGTGTGTGGGGGGGTGAGACGTGGGCAAGGCTTCCCAGGTTCAGGGGTTGAGGCCTCAGGTGGCAGAGAAACTGGTCTCTGAGTCCAGAACTGGCTCTGCAGGGTAAGGATGGGTGTGTGCCCTGGCCTGTAGCCCAACTGCCTCATCTCCCACACCAGCCAATCTGCAGGGGGATGGGGGATGCCATTCACCAGAACCAGAATGAGCTGGCAGTCCCTTTAAGCACCTGGCAGCCAAAGAGGTGAACAGGAAGGAGGCCCAGACCAGGTCCTACAAACACAGGCTTCATTGCGGGGGTGGGGGGGGTGGGGGGGATAAAGAGGGGTCAGGTGTGGGGGGTGTCAGTCTTCCTTCAGGCTCCCGAACACGGCAGCCGGCACACTCTGTTGCTCCAGCCGCACCTCTGTGGGGGAGGCGGGAAGGACATGGTCACTCTAGCACTCCAGAGGAGGGTTTTGCCCTGCCTTCCCGCACCTGATGGGCTGGCCAGCCCCTCACCGTTCGGTTCCAGGTCCATCTCGTCCTCGTCCTCATCCTCGCCCAACTCGATCTCCTCTGGATTGGCCTGCTGCGCCAGCTCGGCCAGCTCCTCCCGGGATGCGTCGCTCCTGGGGCAGGGGGGTCACACTCTTCAGCTGGGTCTGACTACCTCTGCAGCCTCCCCAGGAACCTCCATCCCGAGGAAGGGCTGGCTCGCTCCCAGCCCCCAGTCTTGTCCTCACCTCACAAACAGGATCTTGTTCTGGGCCCTCGAGGGCTGGTCACGCTCAGCCTCGGCCGCCAGCTGCTCTGCCCGCTGCTCCAACAGCTTCATGTCATCCATGCCACTCTGCCCAGGGGCTAGGTCAGACACTAGTGGGAGAGTGGGGGGTCAGACACCACAGGCAGGCCCTCTCCACAGCCACACCAGCTGTTGGGTGCTCTCCTCCTGTCCCCGAGGCCCCAGCCCTCCGTGAGTGTGTCTCAGACAGGGGAGGCCGAGTTGGGCCCTGATGCTCCCGGACCCAGGTCAAGGGTGGGCAGAGGCAGAGGCAGGATCCACAGGCCCCAAGGCGGACCTGGTGGGGTCAGGGGTGGCTGCTGCTGCTCACCAGTGCCCGTGGCGCTGCCCGACACCTTTAGCATCTGCGAGGCCATGAAGTTGACCTGCGTGTTGTAGGTAGCCTGCACGCTTCGCCGGATGCGCAGCATCTCCCGAATGGTGTCCTCATTGCCATGCCGGACCTCAAAGTCCTTCCAGGTTTGCCAGAAGGCCCCGGTTGTCTATGGGGGGTGGAGGGATCTGTACACGCCGGTCCTCTCAGCTGCAGCCTCCCCACCCTCTCACCTGCCTGACATCCCCCATACTCTACCCGGGGGTCACAGATCTGGGAGCAGAAGCTGTAGATAGCCCGAGAGCGGTCGATCTCTCCCAGCTTGCACTCCATGTCCGCAAACCGCAGGCACATCTCTCGGGCGTGCTCGTCCGACAGCACCTAGGCCATGCCGGGGTCATGGAGGAAAGGGTGTGAGGCGGGAGGAGAGCCACCTCGGGGGTTCCCCACACACCAGGCTGCTCTGAGACCCAGCGTGCGTGATCGCTCTCCCCAGGTGCAGGCATGCTCAGCTTAGCCTATGGGAGCCCGCCTACTCCTCCCCCTGCGGTGGGCACCTCGATGGCCTTCTGGTAGATGCCTCGGGTGTGGGTGACGCCGTAGATCTCAGCCGCCCGCTTGATGTAGATGTTGAACATGTCGTATTGCTGGGCAGGCTCCACGGCCCGGGTGGCGCGCTCGTACACAGCCATGGCGTGCCGGGCCAGGCCCCACTCCTCCTCCAGCTGTGCATACAGCAGGTACAGGGCTTCGGCAGGACAAAAGGGGGTCGGAGGTCGGTAGCCTGGCCCACGACACCCCTCCCCACCCCACCACCCTGTGCCGAGCCACCTGGCCCTCACTCTTTGCGTATTTAGGGGGGCAGCCATCCAGTGCCTGCTCAAAGAGGTCCCGCGCCCGCTCCAGCTTGCGGCCCCCATAGCGGGCGATGAATTTGGTCAGGTAGGTGCTCCAGATGTCGGATACATTGGGCCACTTGAACAGCGAGATGCCGCGCTCGTACGCCTGCCCGGAGAGGAGGAATCGCAGGGCGAGACAACCTGGTGCCCAGTCTGCCAGGACACTGCCCATATCCCCTTCCCAGCTCACCCCTTCCTACAATCATGGTGCAGTCCTGAGGGTCTGTATGTTGCCTGTCTCCCTCAACAGACTGCAGGACCCTAAGGACTGGGCCGGACCAGGACTTACTAAGTCACCACTAGGTGACATAATGGGTGAAGAGGGGTGTGGATCCTCGGCTCAGCAGACACTGGAGCCTGGGCCAAGGGGCAGTGCTTGTCACTCAGGTGGGCGGCACATGGGCACCCTCTCCCATCCGTGTATATGCACAGTATCCACGCATACACATGCTTACATAAAACACCCGGCATACCTAAGGCCTGTCGCCTGAGCGGTAGGGCAGACAGCCTGCAATCACCCATTCCAACAACTTCCCCACACCTCATACACACACAGGCAGGACTCGGTGCCTGGGATGGGCTGAACTGTGTCCCCCGAAATTCAGACTGAAGCCCTAACCCCAGCATCTTAGAATGTGACTGCATTTGGAGATAAGGTATTCACAGAAGTAACTAAGCTAACATGAGGTCATTAGGGTGGACCCTAATCCAATATGGTGGTGCTCTTATAAGAAGATGAAATCTGGACACACGGAGAGACACCAGATACATGCAGAGACACAGATAACCGTGTGAGGACACAGGGAGAGACAACTCTACAAGCCAAGGGAGGCCTCAGAAGGAACCACCCCTGATCTCAAACTTCCAGCCTCCAGAATTGGGAGAAAATCGATTTTCTATATAAGCTGCCCAGTAGCCAAGCAGACGAACGCAGTGCCCAAGGCACCGGGTGGGGGACACCGCTGCCTGAGACCTCCTGACAGGCTCTCCTCACCTTGAAGCTCTCCTCGAAGTACTTGTGCTCCTCCAGGAACATAGCGTAGTTGATGACGATCTGGGGTGTGGCGATGCGCAGGTCCAGGATGCGGTCATACACGGCCTTGGTGGACTGCGGGGCAGGGAAGGTTGGGGCACGCCTTGGGGCTGCAGCAGTGGCCCGCCCTCTCCCCCAACCCCTGGGTCCCGGCAGCTCACCTGAAAGGTCCCAAGGCTCTCCTCCAGGTCAGCGAGCATGGACCATACCTTCAGTGACTTGTACACGCGGTTCTGCACGGGCTCCGAGCCATCAAAGTACTCGGCCCGGCGGGCAGGCAGCGCTGTCGCCTTCTGCAGGGAGACAGCAGAGCAGGGGAGCTCAGGTGGGGCACCCCATGATGGCTGCACACCTGCAGCCCCGACCCCCAATTCCTGTGGTACTTACCCGCAGCAGCCGCAAGGCCTGGTCGTAATTCTCATGCCGGAGCTCCAGCTCGCCACATTCGCACCACACGCTTGCCAGGTCGTCCACCTGCTTGAAGCTCACCTTGGTGGCCTTCTCCAGGATGATGCGGGCCTGCCAGGGCAAGCAGGGCCAGGCTGAGACCCACCCACCCAATGCCCCTGGACCCTCTGAACAAGGACACGTCCGCATACACATGCATGCAACACACACACACAAATGCACTCACGTCATCCAGCTGCCCGTTGTCCTCATAAAACTTGGCAAACGCGACCCACAGCGTGTGGGGTTTGCCGGTAGCCTTGAAGGGGTCCACTGTCTGCACTGCCTCTGTGTACGTGTTGATGATCTGGGCAGGAAGGGCTGGATCACGTGCCTGGCTGGGCCAAGGCAGGCGAGGGTGGGGTAGGGGGTGGGGCAGTCACACACCTCCCGGGGACGGCCCTGATGCAGGGCCACGCGCTTGTGCCACTCGTGTACGTGATGTGGGTTCTGGCGCAGGAGGACGCTATTGAGGAGCAGGGGCCGCCGGCTAATGAGCTGCTCAAAGCGGGCCAGACGCAGCTCCAGGTCCACGTCGTCTGGGACCCCCAGAGAGGGCCAGGGCAGTGGGGGGGGAAGGCCTCAGTACACAGCAACCCCAATCTCCCAGCCCGCTCTCCCTCCAACCCCCAGCCAAGTGCTCTGGGCCTTCCAGACTCACCCCACTGTGGACCCAGCCCTCCCTCTCCACCCCACCAGTGTCCAGCCCAAGCCGGAGATATATCCCCAGTCCTGGCTGGTCTCCAAGATACCCCTACACTGTCCACCCAACTTCCCCGGCTGCTGGCCTGACTGACCCGGAGACACTCCTCTCCCTCTCCCCACAGATACTCAGAATGCCCCCAACCCATGCAGGCTACCCCAGCCCAGTCTCCCCACCAGCCCAGGGCTTCCCCAGCAGCTCACCCTCCTCCTCCCGCCCCAGCTCTGAGGCGGTCTCCATCTTAGCTGCAATCATGCTCTCCTCGAACTGGGCATAGCTGTCGAATACCTGGGTGAAGTCCCGCACAGTCATCACGGTCCGGATGGCCTCCTCATACACGTCCCGAGCCTGTGGGTATAGGGAGGGCTGAAAGGAAGTGCTGGCAGGGAAGAGGCACATGGGGCCCCCACAAGGACACAAGGAATGCGGCAGCACTGTCCATAGCTCCAGTACCAAGTCAGGACCCCCATAGGATCTGCCCTGGAGCCTGCTCAGCCCCATCAGGCTCTGAGCAGTGACGCTCGGCAGAGCCAGGACTGGAGCACTCCCCTGACCTGCTAGAGGGATGTGGGGACCTCAGCTCTTCCTCAGTAAACTGAGAGTGACAGTCCCTCATGGAGCATCACTGCAAGGCTTGGGGGAGATGTGTCCAGCTCCTGACACCCATGTCCACGCCACAGGGATCCTGAACTCAGCTCGGCTGCAGGGGGCTCAGCTATTGCTATGAACCACCCCTTACGCCCACCTGAACACCTTTCTCCCCGTTCCCCCAGCTTGGGCCCCATCTCTCCACCCCTGCCCCTGGCTGGTCTTGCTTTTCTGCCTCTTCCTGGCTGCTGGCTCATCTCCTGCCACCAGCCTTGGCCTGTGCATTCTACTTGAAGTGGAGGCCTAAATGATCATTGTAAAATGGACACCTGGCCATGCCTCAAGTCTGGCTGGTGGCTTCACCAGCTAGACATGGTCAGCCTCTCCTCAGCCTGTGAGGCTCCCCCTTTTCCTAGCCCTTCACTGCCCCTCTCCCCACTCAGCCCCATGCCACTCTACTCCCACTTTCCCCAAGGCCCCCAAAGACCAAGCCAGCCCCTCTGGGGACCTCTCAGAGCCCTATACACCCTTCATCCAAGCATGCCACTCAACTACCCAAGGACAACGGCAAAATAATGTGGACACTGACAATAACACTATCAAAAATGACATAGATAGAGGCGGAGCTGCCATCCTAGAGGAACTGCCTTGCCTATCTGAATCCTCAAACCTCTGGAATGTTAAAACTGGGCAAAATAACCTTTGGACTGGGCCTAAAGCAACTTTGTATTCTTAACCACCATTTGCAAAGACAAAACAGTAGATTATTGTGACTATTGAACTGAAAATTAAAAACATTGTTTAGAATTAATATCTGTTAGCTTATCTGCACCTATAGGCATTCCTTCCTTCTATTCATGTAATTGTTCCCCTTCCCCTTATCATAAATATCCCATGCCTTAAACTCCTAACTGGAACACTATTTGGGTTTCTGCCAAATCAGTGCTTCCTGAACAGCTACTCTTCTGGATCTCAAACAAATGCTTGTTGCCTCTTTTATCTCTAGGTTAACACCACCAATGCCTCAGGAGTCACCCTCACGTCAGGCACCTGCTTGGTACCTGCTTGCTCACAGGTGAGACTATCACTCTCGTAATAATTCAAATGTAGACACCCAGGCCACACAGCCATGGAGAACCCAGACCTAGCTGACCCCAAGGCAGTGCACTGCCCAGCAGGCCTTCAGGAGGCGAACGTGTGCATGGGCTGCCAACGTATGCACACCGGCACATCTGCAGGTGTTCCTGCTCACACGTGGCTACATGCATGCCCCCAGTGCCCTGTACCCAGTGTGCCCGCGAACCTTCTCAAAGTGGCCACTGCGGATGTAGTAGTCAGCCAGCGAGCACCAGAGCTTGCCCAACTGGTCGGTGAAGCGGGTAAGGCCCCCACGGATGATGGCGTCCACGTTGAGCGATTGCACCTTGTCTGGGTTCTGGGAGATGAGGTCACAGAGCTCGTGCCACAGCTGCAGGGCACCGGAAGGAGTCTCAGTCTTGGTCCCTGAGGGGGTTAGGGGTGGGCCTTCCCACCTGGCCTGCCTCCCCACAGGCCCACCTGATAGTTGGACTTGCCGGCCTTGGACACGAAGCGCTCATCATTCACCACGGTGGCCAGGCGCTGTGCAGCCTCGTCCAGCCGGTCGCTTGACTTGAGGTATTCGATGTACTCCTCTGCACTCTCGGGGCTCAGCTGGGCATCGACCCCCCACACCAGCAGTCAGTGGGGCCATTGGGCCACACTGCTGTGACTTCCTCCCCACTCGGTGGCTCCAGGCCACCTATCAGCCTACCACCACTGTCCTGGCCAAGCCGCACCTGCCCCACTGGTCCAGCCTCAGCCCCATGGGTCCATCCTTGGTCCCAGCTGATCCAGTCTGAGTCACATTGGTCCAGCCTTGATCACAGACTGGGTGGGTCACACTGGTCCAGCTTCAGCTCTGTGAGCCCAGCCTGGGCTCCATGAATCCATCCTTGGTCCCATCGATCTAGTTTGGGCCCCACTGGTCTAGCCTCAGTCCTGACTGCTCCAGGCTGGGACCCACTGGTCCAATCTCAGCCCTCACTGGTCTGGCTTAGACACCAATGGTCCAACCTGCATAAGCCAGGCCCTGATTTCATCACAAGCCCACTACCCAAACAGTACTGTGCTAAGGGTTTTACAATGTATAACAGACATTGTAAGTTGAAAAGACCACACAACAACTACAATTCCCCCTCCCCCCAGTTTGCACCTCGACTCTCCACCCTGCCTGTTCATCTCCCATTCCTTGCCCTCCTGGGGTTATAGTTTTACTCTGGTTTACGACGTACTCAGCTCATGTGTATCTGTCTATCCAGTTAGACTGAAAGCTCCCTGTAGTCTTAGTCACATTGTCCCCAGCACGTGTCTCAGTGCCTGATGTGGAACTGGTGCTAGCAACTATTTGGAGAATAAGCAAATAAATGGCAAACAAAAGCCTGCTTATCTCAAGGAGCCTTTTCCCCACAACTTGTCTGTTAGGTGACATCCTGCCTGGGGCTAGTGTCCCATGAGCCAGTTTTGAGAACTCTGGACCTGGGGAACCAGCCCATCTGTCTGAGCCTGGCCCTGCCTCACTCCCCGAAGGGCTTACCTTAAGGAAACGCCGGTAGCCCCGCACGGCCGTCTCAGGCAGTGGGTGTGAGCGTAGAAACCGCAGGTACAGGGGCCAAATACGAGAGTGCTGTGTGATGGGCAGCGCCCGGAGAGCACGGTCAAAAGTGCGGCGGGTGTGAGTGACGCGGCCCTGGTCCATCAGGAATTGGCAATAATCTAGCCACAGACGTGGCATCTGGAGGCATGGGGAGAGGCAGGGTCTGAGCCGCCAGCACCATGGCCCAGCCGCAAAGACACCGGTATCCTATGACTAAGTAAAGAAAGCAGCAGGACCCACAACGCTTCCCCTCCGGGACTATGTCTAGCTCAACCTCAAGTGCACAGAGGTAACATGACTGCAACCCTCCTGCTTCATTCCCCTCCGTGGACTCTGAGCCCCATCTCCCCACTTATCCCTAGGCCCAGCTTCCCCCACAACCTTGTGCATGAACACAAAGGCCCTCTCGTGGCAGTTGTTTACATCTTCGTAGGCAGGGTCAGTCACACAACGATGCTTCACTTGTGCCCGGCGTGCCTTCAGGTACCGGTACCAGAGTTTGTAGCTGGGGAATGGAGGGAGGAGGCAGACAGGAATTGGTCAGCTTTATGGAGCCCCAGAATCCTTCGCTCCACCCCACGAGGCAACTGCTGGGGGAAGGGGCCTAGGAAGAGGTAAGAAGTCTCAGCAACGAGGGAATAGGCCAGGACATCAGGGAGGTGTACTGACCTATCAGAGGATGTATACTCAGTAGCTATGGAACACACAGCAACCACCAGGACCTGCTGGCCAGTTTCGTTGTGACTGGACAGGGTGGGGTGGGCACTGGAGTGGGCATGGCAGCTGGAGCCATTCTCACCTGCAGGGCAGCAGCTTCAGCGCTCGCTCATACAGCTGATTGAGCCGGGGCTTTGGAGCCCCCTGTTTAAACTCGATGTAGCGGAGCCAGCATTTGACAGAGAACTGGTTCCGCATGATTTCCTCTTCATAGGGGAGGTCCTCTTCATCCTGCCAGGGCCAGGTAATGGGAAAGAGAGAGACCTGCCCTCAGAGCCTGAGCATCACTCCACTCCGAACTCCAGACCCTTACCCAGATCCCAGAGCCCACCCTTACAGCCAGGCCACCAGATGCCCAGACACCAGGACTCTGGTCCAGACTTAGCCCTCAGAATTCTACAGCCCACAATCTGACTCAGGTTATCAGACTCCTCAGTCATAGGGTTCTAGGCCAGACTGTCACCCAGACATCACTCTTTTGGCCTTCCAAATCAAGCTACCCACCCTCTGGTCCAGATCACCAGACTCCTTAGTCTCCCTGGTCCAATAGCAGGCCTCTGTCCTTCACAGCAGGCCTTACCTCCTCACAACATGCCTTTTCCTAGACACCAGATCTTTGGCACCTCAGCCAGCACCTCTCCCACTAGCCAGAGCCTAGTTCAACTGTGCCCCAGAAATTGAACGCTAGACCTTTATTTAAGGACAGGTATGGACCACACACCAAGTCTTTACCCCTGGACACTGAGGAATGAAATGAAAAAATAAAATAGAATAGGTCACAAAACAAGCCTCAATAAGTTCAAAAAGACTTAAAGCATCTTTTCCAACCACAATGGCAAGAAACTACAAATCAACTACAGGAGCAAAACTGGAAAACACACAAATATGTGGAGACTGAACAACATGCTACTAAACAACTAATTGATCAGAGGAAATCAAACAGGAAATCAAAAACGACCTTGAGACAAATGAAAATAAAAACACAACTTTTCCAAATTTATGGACTGCAACAAAAGCAGTTCTAAGAAGAAAGTTAATAGCTAAGTTAATAGCAATACAGGCCTACCTCAAGAAACAAGAAAAATCCCAAAAAAACAACCTATCTTTACACCTAAAGAAACTAAAAAAGAAGAACAAAAGAAAACAGAAGGAAGAAAATAATTAAGATCAGAGCAGAAATAAATGAAACAGGTTGAAAAAAAATACAATAGCAGGAAAGATCAATTAATCTAAAAGGGAGAGAGAGAGAGAGAGCGCCCAAATAAAGTCATAAATAAAAGTTATAACCAACACCACAGAAATACAAAGAATCATTAAACAGTACTACAAACAAATGCCAATAAATTCGACAATCTAAAACAAATAGATAAATTTCTAGAAGCATATAACTTTCCAAGACTGACCAAGAAAGAGATAGAAAATCTAAACAGACCAACTACTAGCAATGAAATTGAAGCAGTAATCAAAACACTCCCAACATACAAGGTCCAGGGACCAAACAGCTTTACAGATTAATTCTACCAGACATTTAAAGAAGAATTAACATCTATCCTTCTTAAACTATTTCAAAAACATTAAAGAGGAAGGAACACTTCCAAACTTATTCTACAAAGCCAGCATTACCCTGATATCAAAACCACATAAAGACATTATTTACAATAAAAGAAAATTACAAGCCAATATCCTTGATAAACATACATGCAAAAATTCTCAATAAAATATTAGCAAACCAAATTCAACAATACATTAAAAGGATTACACACCATGACCAAGTGTGATTTTATCTCAGGGATGCAAGAATGGTACAACATCCAATGTGATACATCACATTAACAAAACGAAGGATAAAAATCATATGATCATTTCAACAGATACACAAAAAGCATCTGACAAAATTCAATATCTCTTTATGATAAAAACTGTCAACACGTGGGTATAAAAGGAACATACCTCAACATAATAAACGCATATATGATAAACACCGCTAATATTGCACTCAATGGTGAAAAAACAAAGCTTTTCCTCTAAGGTCAGGAACAAGATAAGGATGACCACTTTCATCATTTCTATTCATAATATTGGAAGTTCTAGCCATAGTAATCAGACAAAAGAAATAAATAAAAGGTATCCAAATTTGAAAAGAAGTAAAACTGTTACTATTTTCAGATGACATAACAGTATATATTAAAAAAAAAAGGGCCAGCCGAGTGGCGCATTGGTTAAGCGCTGGTTTGGGATGCCAGCGGCCCCGGTTCGGGTCCCACATGTGAGGGCCAGTGACATTGCCCTTAAAAAAAAAAAGTTAAAAAAAAAAAATCCTTGGACCGACTGAGTGGCGCGGTGGTTAAGTGCTGGCTTGGGAAGCCAGTGGCCCCGGTTCGGGTCCCACATATGAGGGCCAGTGACACTGCCCTCAACAAAAACAAAAATAAATAAATAAATAAAAATAAAAATACCCTAAAGGCACCACCAAAGAACTATTAGAAGTCATAAATTCAGAAAAATTGCATGATACAAAAACAAAATCAATATATGGAAATCTGTTGTGTTTTTATACACCAATAACAAATGATCAGAAAGAGAAATTAAGAAAACAATCCTATTTACAACTGCATCAAACAGAATAAAATACCTCAGAATAAATTTAACCAAAGAGATGAAAGACCTGTACTCTGAAAACTGTAAGATACTGAAGAAAGAAACTGAAGACAATACAAATAATAGAAAGGATATACCATGCTCATGGGTTGGAAGGATTAATATTGTTAAAATATCCTTATACCTAAAACAATATACAGATTCAAAGCAATACCTGTTAAAATACCAATGGCACTCTTCTCAAAACGAGAACTAATCCTAAAATTTATATGGAACTACAAAAGACCCCAACTATCCAAAGAAACCTTGAGAAAGAACAAAGTGGGAGGTATTATGCTTCCTGATTTCAAACAAAGCTACAATAATCAAACCAGTATGGTACTGGCATAAAAGCAGATATGTGGATCAAAGGGATAAAACAGAGAGCCCAGAAGTAAATCCTCACTTATATGGTCAATTAATCTATGACAAATGAAACAAGGATATACAATTGGGTAAAGACAGTCTCTTCAATAAGTGGTGCTGGGAAAATTGGACAAACACATGCAAAAAAGTGAAACTGGATCACTTTCTTACACCATATGCAAGAATAAACTAAAAATGGATTAAAGGCTTAAATGTTAAGACATGAAACCATACAACTCCTAAAAGAAAACATAGGCAGTAAAATCCATCTTAGCAGTATTTTCTGGATATGTCTCCTTGGACAAAAACAACAACAACAAAAAATAAATAAATGGGACTACAGCAAACCGAAAAGTTTTTGCACAGTGACGGACAACACCAGCAATATAGAGCAGACACCAAACCTCTACTCCAGGCACCAAGTCTTTGACTCTTCAGGATCCCACTGGGCAAGTCTTTACTTCTGATCCCAGGGTTCTCTTTAGCCAGACACCAAGCCTTTTATCCCAGAAACTGACACTCAGGTCCAGACCTAGACCATTCATTACCCAAAACACCAAGCCTTTAACACAGAAACCAGAGCCCTGGCCCGGTCACCATGCCTTTACTTCAAACACCAGGCCTCCCAATTATTCCGCTATTCGAATTTCCCTCCTCTGCCGCTCCCATTTCCGCCCCTGGCCCGGGACGCCAGAACTTTAACCGCGACAGCACTTCTTTACTCGGGCCCCATGGGCTCTGGCACCAGACCTTTACTCCTGGCCAGCCTGGTCGGGACATCACCATACGGCCTCTGGCCCATTAGGGGCCTCTCGCCCTCAGGGAGACACAGTTTTGGCCTAGATCCCCAGGGGGTCAGGCCCCGACCTCCTGCGGCATCCAAGCCCCTGTGTCCCCACGCAGGCCACCCCTGACCCTGCAACAAACTCACGAAGACAGGGTCCGGCCGCTCCGGCCGCGAGAGTCGAGCCATCACCACCATCTTCCTGGCTCCAGCTACGGGCAGTAGTCGCGTGAGAATGACGTACATTCTGACATTCAACACCTTGCCCCGCCCTTCCCCCCCCACACACACCGCGCAGCGCTAGACTCTCTTTCTATTGGCTGACCCCATCCAGAATGCGACACAAGTTGTTGACTTTCACTGGGACGTCGCCAGCGACCAGAAGCAGAGAATTGGAGCCCGAAGATGACATCATCCGGAGCTCGTCGGCCAATCAGCTTCAGTGGTGGATCCCGCGAATTCCCAATGAGCAGCCCCTGTTTTGCTGGAGGGGTGGCTTTGAGCGGAAGCAGCTTTGTAGCCTCAAGAAAAGCGAAATGGGGGTGAAGCTGGAGGTGTTTCGGGTCAGTGGGCACACGAGCGAGTGGGTGGGGCATCTTCCTGGATCTAAGGAAGATCTGAAAAAAGAGATTCCAAGAGAGGGCGCTCTGGGGAGAAAGATGCTGAGATTTGAGAAGGCCCTTCAGGGTTGGAAACTCAGAGGGGAGGGCGGCGGGTTCCCGGGCGCTCCTGGAAGGCTGTGTGTGAGGAAGGGCCTCTGAAAGAGGTGGTCTGGGGAGGGGGCTCTAAGACGGAAGGCTCCAGACTTGGGGGGATCTCTTGGGCTCAGGATGGGGGCGTGTGTGTGTGTGTGTGTGTGTCTGTCTGTCTGTTTGATAGGGAGACTCCTAGGCTAGGGGAGTAGTCTCTGAAGAAGGAGGGGTCTGGAGTGCTCCCAGGATCTGACCTGGGGGAGTTGGTTAACCAGGTCTTAAAGAGATGCCTATGATTGTAGTAGGAGCTCCTGTACTCCTGGGGCCAGGGTATATGTGTGCGTGTGTCTTTCTTTGGGAGGGAGTATCTCATACTTGAAGGGAGCTTTCAAAAATAAGGTCTGTTGGATTATGGGGGCTAGCCTCCCATAACCCCAGGCTTCTTGGGGGACCCAGAGGAGATGCCCCTGGGCTCTGCCAGAGGGTGGTCCTCCAGGCTCTGAGCAACCTCTGCACATTGGAGGAGAGTGGTATCCCTGGCTCTGCTCATCCCATCCTCCCCACCTTCCAGATGACACTCTATCTCACCTTTCCTGTGGCTATGTTCTGGATTGCCAATCAGGCCGAGTGGTTTGAGGACCACGTCATACAGCGTAAGGTGGGTGCAGGCAGAGTGTTCAAGGGTTCAGTGCGGGGGTGGGGGAGAGTGTGGGGCACTAACCTGCTAGGGACCAATGTCTGCCTCCCATGAGCCGACCTGCCCCCCGAGTGTGGGGCTCTGGAGGCTCCTGGCTCATCTGTGACTTTGTCCCCACAGAGGGAGCTGTGGCCACCTGAGAGGGAGGACCAGGTAAGTAACATACTCCTCTTCCCACCGGAGAGGCGGAGGGGCCTGGGTCCCTTTGACTATGATGGGTTCGAATGAAAATGTCACTCTGGGTCATAAGAAGGGAACTGAGCGTGGAGGAGCATGTAGTTTTCTTATTGTCCTCTCCCTGAAGGATGAAGCCAATCCCACTTGGACTCTT
Source organism: Aselliscus stoliczkanus (assembly GCA_033961575.1). NCBI lineage: Eukaryota > Metazoa > Chordata > Mammalia > Chiroptera > Hipposideridae > Aselliscus > Aselliscus stoliczkanus. Next base: position 6,655,354 of record CM066735.1, on the reverse strand, counting down.
GTAATTGGCACAGGGCTTCCAGTGTAGACACTGAACTCTGAAGCCGTGGCTTGGGCAGTAGAGGACAGAGTGGTGGGAGAAGGGTCCAGGTCCTGAGGTACGTGCCCCGCTCCCTTCCCATCCACCTTTTCCCCACCCTTAGCGCCAAGAGCTAGAAGAATTCAAAGAGAGGATACGGAAGCAGCGGGAGGAGAGACTCCTTCGCGCTGCCCAGCAGAGCTCCTGAAGCCTCCAAGTGCCTGAGTCCCAGGCCCTCCATCCATAAAATAACACACACTCAGTTCTTTGTTGCTCATGGAAGTGTTTTATTGTCTGCTTTCAGGGGGCCCAAGTGGGGACCAGGACAGCTCAGGCCCTCAGGGAGCTTGTGTCTGGGGTTGGGGGCTGCTGTTCCGACGGAAGCTGAGAGCAGTCGGATCCTGAGGGGTGAGGAGGGGTTGGGGGCTGCGGGTCCCCGTGCATTTCTGCGTCCCATCCTATGGATGAAGAGAGATCAGCCAGAGAGAGGGATCAAGGGCAGTGCTGGCCAGAGGTGACAGAAACAATGGAGGGAGGGTGCAGGTGGGAACCAGTGTCCCACCTCCTACCATGTGCTCCCACCATCCCCAAGCTTCTACATACCTTAGTTGCTCAACACTTAGGGTGGTATTTGGGTATGAGGTGGGTTGTCTTGGGGATCCCACTGGGGTCTTGATCAGAACCCAATCTCTGTGTGATTGCATGTGACATATAGATACACATGAGTGTATGGATGCATATGTCCTGTGCATGAGCTCATGTGTCCTTCTCCCTGGGAGTATCTTCCCAGGAGGGGCATTCTATTCTCTCTGGCCTCCCTGAAACCCTCAGGGGGCAGGAGCTGTGAGTTCCAGCCATGGCTCTGATATTAAAATGGCCCCTGCATGACCTTGGGCACCTTTTGGTCCTGTGTGGGCCTTCATCCTCCTGTCTGAAGTCAGATATTGGATTGGCCAGGGCCTTGTGACTGGTAGGGACGCAGGGTAGCTCTCCTACTAGAAACTCATCACCAGTGGACACATGATAGACAGAGGTAGGGGGCCATTCATTCTGGGCTGGGGGTGGGAGACAAGGTTAGGGGGATCAGCCTGATTGGTCTCTCCTCAGCTCCAGCAGAATATCACCTACCTTGGGACCCACAGGCTGGAAACCAGGCAGGGCACTGACTGTCACACGCTGGTCATCCATGCGGCGGCCCTGGGTGCTGGCCAGCATGTCCATGAGACTGTCCATCTCTGGCACAGGGCCACTCTCTGTGTAGTGTAGAGGCAGGTGGGGATGAACACAAACACAGATTCCAGGGAACACAACCCAGCTGGAGCCCCCAGCCCACCCTTTTCCCCCATTCACATTCTCCAGGAAGCATGCTCATCTCTTCCTCACACCCCTTGCCCCCAGACCCACAGGCATCTGTGTCCCCAGTTACCGGCTCTCTCTGACTCATGCCCCCAGATAGCCACTCACTCTGTACCCCTACACTCTGCCCTGTCACAACCCCCAGAAAGCACACCCGCCCCCATGCTCCCCACTGCCCACTCACTGCTCTGGGAGGTTGTTCCTGGTCCTGCCTGCAGTGAGCAGCGCTGTTCCTCCATTCGGTCACCCTGCACATGGCTCAGCAGGTTGAAGAAGCCCTCTTGGTCTGGGGAGCCCGCCTGGGGGACAGACACACCTGGTCCAGCTGGCCCCTTAATTAGGGGACCCCTCACCACCTACCCTCCTCCTCGGCCCTCTCCTCCTCTTCGGGTCTCACCATAGTCCCCGATGATGTGCTGCTCTGCAGAGCTGCTCTGAATGAGACACGAGCCTCCTTCCGAGCCCTTGCCCCCGGGGCCCAGCCAGCAGAACCACTTCACGTGGTGCCACCTCAAGGGAGAGGCTGCTGGTATCCCGCAGTCCTAGATTGAGGCCTGCCTACAGGGTGGCCTGGGGGCTGGGACACCAGGCAGGGAAACATACCACGGGCTGCCCCCAAGCCCCAGCATCCCCCCAGCTCACCCAGACATCACTGAAAGCACTGACCTCTGCCACGGGGCCTGGGGAGGCACTCAGACCCTCCTTCCCACCAGCACCTCCTTGGGCAGCAAACTGGGTCAGGGGTCCCGGGAGACACAGTCGCTAATTAGGTGCCCTACAAACTAGTTAGTCTTGTCATTCACTGCTCTTGAAGAGTCGGGGGTGAGTAAAGGTGGGGCCTGCTTACCGTGACACAGGGGGTTAAACTCCCATCCACCTTCTCTTCCTGGTCCATTCTTGTCCCTGTTCCCTGGCCCTGTCCACTTCTCTGCTGGCCTCTGGCCCAGAACCGTGCCAGAGAAGGTTTTTAAAAAGACTGGTGTGGGGGGAGTGGATACCCAGCCCCAAATCCCCGGCTCACATTCCATCTGCTCCTACCCAAGCTTAAGCCCCATAAAGATGATCCAGATCATTGTTTTTGCCATATGATGCCAGGGCTGCTGTGGGGTTAGGAGACCTGGTGATTTGGGTAGGGACCTTGCTGATCCAGCAGGACTCACTGGCCCCCAAGAACTCTCAGGTGGGGTGCAGCAAAAAGTCAGAGTAGTGTCCCCACAGTGGGAAGCAGAGGCTGGCTTGTCCCCATTGGGAGGGGACAGGCCAACAGAGCAGGTCTGGTAGGGTCTGCAGCCCTCCAGCAGGAAGCAGTACAGGACTGTCTCACCATCCCGGAAGGCAGTTGCCATCTACAGGGGAAGGGGAAGCTGAACAGGAAGACCCCTGAAGCACCACCAGCCAGCCTAGCATGATCCCTGTCTCCTGGCCACCCCTCCCCCTAACCACTGTCCCTGGGTCTGGTTGTCCCCCATAAGCCCCAAAGCAAGGTCTGGGATCTCCTGTCTTCCCACCACCAATACCAAGTTGAGCTATCTCCTCTGATCTGTCCCCCCAGCCCCACCTGGGGACTAGAGGCTAGACTCCTGGGGAGGGAGGCAAGGAGGAAAGCCCCTTCCCTCCCCTGAGCAGCTATGGCTTTCTCTCAGTGCCCTGGAAAAGGATGCCACTGGGAGGACCCCACCCACACCCCACCCCTTCCCCAGTTAAAGTTCCTTCTCGGAATAAATGGGCCACACTGTAACCACCCCTGCCCAAGCACAAAGCTTTGTCCTTCTCCCTGGGCAGCCCTCCCCAATCCAGGATCCATGTTCACACCCTCTCCATGGCCCCAAGTCCTCAATGCCAATGTGATGTCCTGCTCTGCCATGGATGTATTAGTGTCCTGGGACTGCTTTAACAAACTGGGTGGCTTAGAGCAACACATACTTATTATCACACAGTTCTGGAGACCAGAAGTCTGAAATGAAGGTGTTGGCAGGGCTGTGGTCCTGAAACCTGTAGGGAGGATATCCTTCCTTGCCTCTCACGGCTTCTTATGGTTGCTGGCAAACCTTGGTGTTTCTTGGCTTTTAGCTATAGTACTCCAATCTCTACCTCTGTCATCACATGACATTCCCCTGTGTCCTTATCGTCACATGGCTGTCATAAGACATGGACATAGTTATATTGCATTAGGGACCCATGCTACTGCAGTCCTACATCTGCAACGATCCTATATCCGAATAAGGTCACATTCTGAGGTCCTGGGGGTTAGGACTTCAACATACCTTTTTTTTTTTCCCAAGGGGTGGGCAAGACACCATTTAGCCCATAAGAGCAGAAAAGCTTGGTCACCCTCACCCAGTATAGTGGAGGGTGGCAGGCCCTACAGAGGAACCCCCAGGGGACAGGTTGAGAAGCTAGAGGTGTCCTAGCTTCCTCACAGTCTCCTAGCTCTCTTCTTAGCTGCAGAGGTCCCCTCCTTTCCCTGCTCAGAACTCCTTTGGTCCTCTTTGTCCTCAGGAGAAAACCCAATCACCTTGGGGGTAATGGGAATGTTCTAGAATGGACTGGTGATAGATGTTTAACTCCGAATATGCCAAAAGCCATTGAATTGTACACTCAGAGGGCAAATTGTAATGATATGCGAATTATATCTCAATAAGGCTGTGAAAGAAAAGGAAGGAAAGAAAGAAAGGAAAAGAAAAAAGGAAGAAAGAAGTAAAGAGCAAAAAAGAAAGAGGGAGAAAGAAAAACCCAAACCCCCATCTAGGATGTCCAGCCCTCCTGGCTTGCCTGGGACTGTCCCAGTTTTATTACGTAGAGTCTCGCATCCCAGAAACCCTTCAATCTAAGCAGATTGGGCTGGGTGAGTCCTACCTTGCCCCACAGAAGCCCGGCCTCCTGCCTGGCCCCTTTCTCCGCCATCAGTTCACTCCCACTGCTAACTCCAACTTCATCTGCTCTTCTCTGCTTGGATTGCTGCATGGCTGCTCCTCGATGTCATTCAGGGTTAAGTCTAAAGGCTACCCCCTCAGAGTTCCTCTAGTACCACCCCCAACAAAGTGCCCCCGACAGGGCATTTGCTATCATATCATTGTTTATTTCCTTGAGGGAAATTGATTGTTTTCTATCCCCTCCTTCCTGAAGTCAACTGTAAGTGCCAGGTGGCAGACCTTCTGTTGTCTGTCTCATGCCTGTCCTATGTAAGTGGCAAAGGGCATGGCACTTGGCCAACTCTTAATAGAAACACTACACGAAGGCACCAGTTCAGAACTCTGCCTTTGCACGCATGCATCCCACTTTAAATTTGGGACCTCATTCGTATGGGTGCTGCTAGACTGTGTCCTGTCTGTGACCATGTCAGCCCTTTGCTGGCACACAGCAGGAGCAGACCCTGAAATTTCGAGTTGAGTGTGAATTGAAGTGTGTGTGAGTGTGCCAGTGGTTGAGCATACCACTCAACCCACGTGTGTATCCGCCTATGAATGTAATTGTTGCCTGTGAGGGAGTGTGTACACCTGGTAAGTGAGCAGCATTCCTCCTGGGGTCGACTCCTGGTTCAAATCCCAATAGGCCTACTCATCCTACTACACAGCCTTGGACAGAGATCCCTCAGAGCCGCCGTTTCGTTGTCTATACCACACTCTCTCAGGGTGTCTGGGAGGTTTGAGTGAGAATCTCACACAGGTCCCTGGCACACAGTAGGTGCTGACTTAGCTCCATTGCTTATCAAATGTTGCCAGAGCTTGCTGCTGTTGTTGCTGCTAAACTATGGGGTACAAAAGATAAATGGGTCACGGTTTGTGGCCCCGCGGCTCTGTGTGGGCACACAGCATTCCTCAGCCACAGGGAAACAGATTAAGGGGTTATTATAGTCCTGCGATCCCACTTTTTTGCCGCATACAAGGAGGGGAAGTGTGTCTGAGCTCTCGTCTGTGAGCGTGTCGTCGGGGTGGGCCCTTTCAGCGAACTGATGCCGGTTTTCTTGGACACATCCGCCTGTCCACTCTACGAGGGACCCACCTTCTCCGAGAGCCGACAGCGGGGCGGGACCAGGTGAGCAGAGGGCGGGGTAAGGCTCAGAGGGGCGGGGTCCACGTGGGTGACCCGCGGGGCCACGCCCCCACCTTGGGACAGACCCGGAAGCGGTGGCGGCGTCCCTTGGGGAAGATGGCGCCCTCGGGGCTGAAGGCGGTGGTGGGGGACAGTGAGTGCCGCCCGGGGCCGGGCTCCTGCATCCCCTGGGGGGCGGGGACCAGGAGCGCAAGGACTCTGGGACCCCGGCGGCGGGGAGTTGGGGCCGACCTAGGCGTCGCTGGCCCTCGAGGGGGCGGACGGGGACTTGGTCCCAGCTGGACGTACCGGCTCTCCAGTGCCGGAGCAGAACAAAGTTGGGAGACTGGTCTCCGGGGACCCAAGGGGATCAGGATAGAGGTGGCGTAGGCAGGTGCCGGGGCCCGGATTCCTGGGGCCGCTAGGGAGCCGGCGGGGGCCTGGGGAGGGCACAGCTGGGCGCCCAGACTCTCCAGGCTTGGAGAACCTGGCAAAGTCCGGGGGGCTGGATTCTTGGGGCCACATGTTGAGGACTGGGGCCGGGCTGGGTAGGCCGATCAAGTGCCACCAGGTGGTATGAATGCTCAGGGTGCGTGTCCAAGCCTCTGTTCAGGTCCAGGAGTGGGGGACGCTTTCTTCTGTTAGGTCCCATGCAGTGTGAGGACCAAGCTGTCCAGGCCGCGCGGGCCGGGTTCTTGGGGGAAGGGTGGAGATCGCCCCCGCCCGCACCTCGGGTGGTTCCGGCCTTAGCTGCTCCTTCCGCCCTGGCGGCCTTGATAACAGTGGACATGACATTGGCAGGGCGTGGCCATCCCGTCCCTTCTACCCGCTCCCTCCGCAAGGCAGGGCAGAGTGTGGCTGCAGACTTCCAGCACCCCAACTAAAAAGGAGCCTCCTACACAAGGTTTAACGGGGAGACAGGAAAGCCACTGATTCCATTTTACAGATGAGGAAACTGAGGCTGGAGGTTGGGCGATGGAATGACCACAGCCAGGCACGTTTTAGAGCAGGGAACCATGGGGAAGCTGAGAGCCCCACTCTGGAACCAGGAAGAGCTGTATAGAGTCCTGGCTTTGCAGTTATTGTTCACTTTAAGCATATTTATCCAGCGGCTACTTATACCCCAGGCACTGGGTCACTTGGGCACCTAGGGTCCTTAGTCTAGTCACTTGCTCTCTCTGTACCACAGTTTCCCTATATATAAATTGGGGATGACACCAGGAGCTACATCACAGAATGGGGGAGGGGAGGAGTAAACAGGAGTTAAGATGGAAGTCCAGCCTGGGATCCAGAAGGTTTGGGGGTGTGGTAGGGCCAGAGGACCCAGCACCCTGACCCTATCCCTCCCTTCCCTACAGAAATTCTGAGCGGAGTCATTCGGAGTGTCAAAAAGGATGGGGAATGGAAGGTAGGGGCGAGGCATAATGCTTTGTCCAAACCCATGTGGAGGGCTCTGAATGTGGGACCTCCTCAAACTTCCTGAGGAGGCTTCTGTCCACAGCGGTGGGATCAGGTGGGGGTGGGGTCCTGGATCCTACCTCCCATCCAGCCAGCTCTTGAAGACATCAGTCCTGCCCACCGCCACAGCCTCACCTCCAGGGCAGCTGTGGCCTCTCCTGCTCACTTGTCTGTCCATCCGTCCATCCATCTGGACAGGTGCTCATTATGGACCACCCAAGCATGCGCATTTTGTCGTCCTGCTGCAAGATGTCCGACATCCTAGCTGAGGGCATCACCAGTGAGTAGACACCCCCACCCCATGCACTCCAGATGGAACCTGAGGGTGGGACCTCCCAAACATGGGATCCCTGGAGTGCAGCCCCTGAGTGTGGGATCTCCTCAAATTGTCCAGAAATCCCAAGTATGCAGTTCCCTGTATAGACAGCCTGGGGCGTGTCACCCTCCTAAGTATATTCTCCAAATGGGCAACCTGAGTGTGGGACCTCTCCCTCACAGGACTCCTGGCTGCAACCCCCTAAGGGGTCAGCTTCCCCAGCTGTGCAACCCCTGTGTGTGGAACCCTGTGTAGAACCCTCAGGGTAAACTCATTGTGGGGCCGCCAGGGTTATGACTGTGTGACCTTGAATGTACAGAATCCTTCCCATGTCTGAGACTTGCTGTGTGCTCTGGTCCCAATGCTACCTTCATGTGTCCTTCTTCTGTTCCTACTAGTTGTTGAAGACATCAACAAGCGGCGAGAGCCCATCCCCAGCCTGGAGGCCATTTATTTGTTGAGCCCCACAGAGAAGGTGCCTATGTGAGAGAATGTGTGTGAGTGTGCATGTGTGCATGCTTCTGCATGTCTGCACGTGTATAGGGGGCACAAGCAGGAGCTGGGATGCCGGGGCAGAGGATGGGCGGTTCAAGGGGTGCAGGACCAGGCCTGGAGAGTGATTTGCATTCCCTAGTCGGTGCAGGCCTTGATTGCAGACTTCCGGGGGACACCAACCTTCACCTACAAAGCAGCACACATCTTCTTCACTGACAGTGAGTGAGGAGAGCCAGCGGTGTGGCTTTTGGGGCCAGGGGTCATGGGGGCAGCTCTGGCCTGATGCCTCCTTTTGTCCCCCGCAGCTTGCCCCGAGCCCCTGTTCAGTGAGCTGGGCCGCTCCCGTCTGGCAAAAGTGGTCAAGACCCTGAAAGAGATTCACCTTGCCTTCCTCCCCTACGAGGCCCAGGTACAGCACAGACTAGTCCTGGACAGGGAGTTGGGGGTCTGTGACAAGCCACCCAAGTTCCTTCAGAAATAGGTTCTGACACAAATAAAGGGGACAGCAAGTCATAAAGGAAAAGAGCCAACATGGAGCAGAATGAGCTCTTACTACTATGGGCACCTGCAGCTCTGTCAATTGGGCAACTTTAGGGGGCAGTGTAGAGCAGACCTGAGTTGTCCTACCCAGGGGGGAGGGGCATGGGTTGGAGGTACCCCAACCTGCTGCCTGGATGGCAAAGCAGGCTCCAGGGAGGGCCCAGGGAGTGGCAGGTGCTGGCATCTGGAGTTGGGCAGGTGCACACCTACAGCCATGGTTCCGGCACTTGTGTCCTTCTAGGTGTTCTCCCTAGATGCCCCCCATAGCACCTACAACCTCTACTGCCCCTTCCGGGCAGGTGAGCGGGCACGGCAGCTTGAGGCACTGGCCCAGCAGATCGCCACACTTTGTGCCACACTGCAGGAGTACCCAGCCATCCGCTACCACAAGTGGGGACCCCAACCTGATGCTGCCCCCTGACCTTGACCCCAGCCTGTATCCTACCTTCAACCTGTCTTCTAACCCCAGCCCCAGTCCTCACCCTGCTACCTGACTCCCATCCCTAACCCCATCCTTTACCCCCAGTCTGTTCTTGGCCCTCCCCAACCCTATTCCATGAGGCCCCTGTGTCTGCCCTCCCCCAGGGGCCCAGAGGACACAGCCCAGCTAGCCCACGCAGTTCTGGCCAAGCTGAACGCCTTCAAGGCAGACACTCCTAGTCTGGGTGAGGTAAGCGGTTATACTGGGGAGGTGGCATGAGGCCCCAGCCAGGGTCAGGGTCAATGTCCTCATCCTTGCCCACCCCACCATCCCCAGGGCCCTGAGAAAACCCGCTCGCAGCTGCTGATCATGGACCGGGCGGCCGACCCCGTGTCCCCTCTGCTGCATGAGCTCACATTTCAGGCCATGGCGTATGACCTGCTGGACATCGAGCAGGACACGTACAGGTGGATGGGCCCTAGAACCTCCCTCCCCCAGTCAGCACAGAGCTGGGTCCCTGGTCCTCAACTAGTGCCCCCGACTTTGATGTCTCCCCCTCCTGCAGGTATGAGACCACCGGGCTGAGCGAGGCCCGTGAGAAAGCCGTCCTATTGGATGAGGATGATGACCTGTGGGTGGAGCTCCGGCATATGCACATCGCAGATGTATCCAAGTATGTGCATGTGGGGGGGTACCAGGGCTGTGGGCCCTTCTGCACTGTGGTCCCCCCCTGAATCCCCCCCACTACCATCACCCCTCCATTGTGGGCCTTCTACTCTCAATGATTGTGCCCCTCTACAAGCCATGCCCCTCAGCCGACTCTCCAGTGTGTCCCTAGTATGGGCTTGCATGTGGCCTGGTGCAGGCACATGCATCCCCCCTGGCTCCCGTCCCCCAACCCTGCGATCCCCACACTGCCCTCAAACTATAGTCTTGGCACCAGCCCCCAGCCAACCTCATCCCTGCCCACCCTCACCACTAGGAAGGTCACAGAGCTTCTCAAGACATTCTGTGAGAGCAAGAGGCTGACCACTGATAAGGTAGGGGCCAGCCTGCATCAGATGGGCAGCTTGGGAGGAAAACGCCCCTCCCCACAGAACAGGGGCAGGGCCTCAGCCTGGATTCCGAGCCTGGAGTGGGGACTTCACACCTGCTCTGTCCCCAGGCCAACATCAAAGACCTGTCCCACATTCTGAAGAAGATGCCGCAGTATCAGAAGGAGCTGAACAAGGTGAGCATGGGTGGAGAAACTGCACCTGCCACTCCCACTCGCCACCCTGTCTTTGCCTTGACTCAGTCTGTTACCCCAACTCTCACCCCACACTCCACAGTATTCTACGCACCTGCATTTAGCCGATGACTGCATGAAGCGCTTCAAGGGTTCTGTGGAGAAGCTGTGCAGTGTGGAGCAGGTGTGGGCGGTCCCAGGGCAGGGTGTGGCCTGTGGGAGGGGCAGGGACTTTGGAGAAGGGTCGGGGAGTGTGGGAGGGGCTGCGCCTTAGTGAGGTGGGGTCTGTGGAGAGGTGTGCCCTGTGAGAGGTGGGGCCAGTGGTTTGGTGGACCTGTGTGAGGGGCGGGGCTTGTTGGCGACGGGTGGAACCTTCAAAGACCTGGTACTAGGATGAAGCCAGACCACAGATGTCTTGATGAGGACTCAGGGGGATGTCCCTGCCCAGTTCCTCCTCCCACCCCCTGTGGCTGACAGGACAGCTAACTTCCAATCCCTTTAGGACTTGGCCATGGGCTCCGACGCAGAGGGCGAGAAGATCAAGGACGCCATGAAGCTCATTGTGCCAGTGCTGCTGGACGCAGCAGTGCCCGCCTATGACAAGATCCGGGTCCTGTTGCTCTACATCCTTCTACGGAATGGTAAGTGGCGGGCAATGGAAGCCTCAGCACATCCTGATTCACCAGGGTGTTCAGTAATCCTGGGACTCTCTCAACACCACAGTTCCCCTGTCCTTGAGATGCCCCCACTCACCAGGCATGCCAAACCTCACAGGTGCCCTGCCATTGGCCTAGGAGACCCCTCATTGATTCTTTGACATGAGGGCTCCATTGATATAGAGAACGCCCCAAATCTGTCACTCATCCAAATTCCAGAGGAATTTGGCTCCTCAGCTAATTCCAGAGGACCCCCAGTCTACCCCGTCAGAGCTCCCTCGCCATTCTGAATTCTAACATCAGGACTCCCTCCTGTGGCTTCCTTGGTCCTGAGAACTTCCCCACTGCAGGTCTTGGGACCTCCTCACATACTACCTCTTACCCCAGGAACCCACATGGCCACCTTCTGTCCCCCAACTCTCCCAGATGCCCCCCACCATGAGAATGAGAATCCCACCCCCATAAGCCCACCCATCCCCTCCTTGGTCAGGTGTGAGCGAGGAGAACCTGGCCAAGCTGATCCAGCATGCCAACGTGCAGGCCCACAGCAGCCTCATCCGGAATCTGGAGCAGCTGGGGGCCACCATCACCAACCCTGGGGTATGCTGGGATCAGAGCCTGGGCAAATGTAGGTGTGGGGCGGGGCGGTGCCTGGGAGAGGGCATTGAGTCAGGCTGGGCCCTGGGAGGTGGAGGGCATGTCACAGGGCTGGCATCCACAGGGTATGGTATGTTTTTTGGGGGACAGAGAATGCTGTGCAGTGATTGGTCTGGGGACCACAGAGCACTAGGGCTGTCCCCAACTCAGTTACATGATAAGCTAGGGGGGTGAGGTGTAGTCAGAGCCCAGGTCCTGGTGGTGCAACATGGGGTATATGGTCGGAGTCCCGGGGTGGACAGCAGCGTTGCCAGCATTGGGGTGAGGGCACACAGTCGACCCTGGGCTCCTGGACGTCTCAGAGGGCCCCCGTGCACCCAACACACACAGCTTCCTGTTTTTCAGCTTTCTGCTTAGACCCTCCTGCATCTCTCTGGCCCTACATATCCCACCTCCCTTGACCCAGCCCCCAGCGCTGGGCGGTGCCTCTCATGGTCCCTTGTCTATCTCCCTGTCTCACACTTCTCAGTTCCCCCATTTCTCTGTGTCCTCCCATCTCTGTCCCCATTGTTCTCTCTTTGCCCTTGTCTTTCTTTTTGCCCATTGTCTCATTGCCTCTGTATTTCTTCCTCCCTCTTTCTCTTTTTTTCTCTCCACTTTCTCCTTCTCTTTCTCTCTCTTTCTAGTTCTCTGCTCCATTTCTCTATCTTTCTCTGCAACCCCCGCCCCCCGCAAGCCAGATGATGAGTCCCCAGTCCCATCTATGACCCGCCTCCTTCTCCCCAATTCCCCCACCGGCCCACCACACCCTGCCTGTAGGGCCCTGGAACCTCCAGCCGGCTAGAGCGGAGGGAGCGCTCAGAGCCCACCTATCAGCTGTCCCGCTGGACCCCAGTCATCAAGGACGTGATGGAGGTATCACTACGGGTGGGGGTGGGCATAGGGAACGTAGGTGCTGGGGCCTGACTTCTCCTGCCCCCACCAAGTCCTGCGCTGATCCAGGCAGCGGCTCAGCACCCTTCATGCTTACGGTGCTAAGCCTCAGGGCTTAATGGAAAATCCCTCACTGCAGGCATCTCCTAGCAGCGGTCTGCTCTGTCAGGGGGGCATCCCAAGCTCATGCCTAAGGATTTGGGGCAGCAGAGGGGCCCCTTGCAGGGGAACCTCATTTCCTCTTCACCCACTGGTCCCCTCCAGTGTTCCCCTCTATTCTCTTCCCTTGTCCCTAGGAAATTTCCTTTTTTCCCCCTTCCCCCTGCCCATGCCAGCCCCTGGGACCCAAAAGCAAAGACCAGACCAGGGGCTAGGCTTCCTGGCTTCCTCCCTGGTGTCCCTGTGGAGTCCTGGCAATTCTACCCGCTTAGGGGCCCAGTGACCCTGGTGCTCCCCATCCCCATGGACCCTGGGATGCCTGGACTCCTAGGTCCCTGAGGGGCTAGGGACTCAGACTCCTGGGTCCCCAAGCATCTGGAGATGGCAGATGGTGGCTCCTGCCTGCCAGGATCTTGGCTCCTGAAATACCAGTGAGAGGATTCCAGAGCCTGGGCCCCACTACCTGGAGCTTCTCTCCTAAGCCTCCCTTTCACACCCCTAGGATGCCGTGGAGGACCGGCTGGACCGCAAACTATGGCCCTTTGTGTCTGACCCCGCCCCCATGCCCAGCTCCCAGGCTGCTGTCAGGTGAGGGCCCCAGGGACACTCCCTACTGGCACCCAGGCCCATGTTAAGTGAGGGGCATGGTGGCGGGGGCATCTCCTACCTTTACTGACCTCTGTCCACCCCCCCAACACACACAGTGCCCGCTTTGGCCACTGGCACAAGAACAAGGCCGGCGTGGAGGCACGGGCAGGGCCCCGGCTCATCATCTATGTCATGGGCGGTGTGGCCATGTCAGAGATGAGGGCTGCTTATGAAGTGACCAGGGCCACCGATGGCAAGTGGGAGGTACTCATTGGTAAGTATCCAGGACTGGGGTCCCTGGGCTGCGGTGGGGCTGGGAGCTGGACTCCTGGGTGCTTTAGACGGGTGGGCCTGAAGCTGGACTCCTGGGTCGCCAAAGTCTGGGACCTCTGCAGGGCCACTGTCTGAGAGCCCTGGGTAAGGAGAGGTGGCTGAACACTTGGGTTTCACTGGGGCTGGAACTTGGGTTCCCAGGGAAGGGGTCACCTGAGGTCTGGACCCCTATGTTTCTAAGAGGTGCTCCGAGTCAAGGCCTGGTCTCCCGAGGACCCTGGCTGGGAAAGGTCAGGGATCAAGGCAGCAACCTCATCTCCCCAACCCTCCCTTCCTGCCCAGGTTCCTCACACATCCTCACTCCAACCCGCTTCCTGGATGACCTCAAGATGCTGGACCAGAAGCTAGAGGACGTTTCCCTGCCTTGACCCTCCCACGCCCACGCTGACCTGCCCCCCTCCTTTTCCAGAAAAATAAACTCTTTTCTGTCTGGGGCCAGTGCCCACCTCGCTTTTGTCCCCTGTTCCCTGGCCTGTGCCTCAAGCCCCACCACACCTTATTGTCCTGCCAGAGGGCATCTGAAGCCCAGGTGGAGGTTAAGAACTTGAGAAGATCTGGTTTGAATATTGGCTTCAAGATTGACTAGCTGTCAGGTCATGGCCAACTTGCTGGGTTCCCCATCTAAAAAATGGGGCCAGTAATGGCTGCTGCTTTGCAGAGAAAATAAGGTGGTGGCAGAAAGCTGATAGGTGACAACTGCTGTTCCTCTGTTGTCACTAGAGTTATGTTGGCTGCTCCAGTGAGATTGTTAGTAGTAACAAGTAGAACGGATCCTGTAAGCCTCCAGGAACTGTCCTGACAGAGCCTGCAGCCCCATAGGCTGGGGGTCTTCTCCAGCTCCTGGGGTTACACTGCTTTTATGTGAGGACCGGCACACAGAGACCAAGCCTGGTTCCCACCTCTCCATCCTTCCCACCCCAGTGTTTCCAGGGGTTCCTAACTGCAGGACTTAATCAGAGCCTTTACTGGGTGTTGCTAGGGCTGCCGTACCAAAGTACCACACTCCGGATGACTTAAAACAACAGAAATTTATTTTCTCTTAATTTTGGAGGCTGGAAGTACAAGATCAAGGTGTTGGCAAGGTTGGTTTCCCTTGAAGCCTCTATCCTGGCTTGCAGATGGCCGACTCTTCCCCATGTCCTCACATGGTCGTCCCTCTGCACGTCTGTCCTAATCCCCTCTTGTAAGGACACCAGTCATATTGGATGGATTAGGGCTCACCCAAATGACCTCATTTTAACTTAATTGTCTCTTTAAAGGCTCTATCTCCAAATACAATCACAATCTGAGGTACTCGGGGCTTGGGCTTCAACATACGAATCCTGTGGGGGATGCAGTTCAGCCCAAAACACAGCTAATATGACGTGAATCCCATAGCACAAAGACAGATGAGGACCTTTGTCTCCACCACAAACGCAGAGCCAGGCAGATGATGACGCCAGACGGGGCTGTGGTGGCCCCGAGGATACTCTAATCCATCCAGTCTGGGGGCAGGCAGGGACGGCTTTCCTCAAGGTGAAGTTTTGAGTTGGGAATGAAAATGAAGAGGGGAGGGCACGGTGGAGGCAAACGCAGGGAAGTAGAATGAAGCCAGAGGGGAAGGGTATTGAGAGGCAACAAGATCCAAGAACCACGTAGGTTCTCGTAGGTCGTGGTGAAGATTCAGGTGCCTGGGGAGTAGGTTAAACTGGGTGTAATGCTTCCCCACCCCCTACCCCCAGTGGAACACCGCTTATTTCCATTCTGTCACCTCTGGAAATGCATCCCATACAAGGCTGGGACAGGAGGATGTGGGCAGAGACAGGACATCCAGGACCCTCGAAAATCGCACACGCAGCTACAGGTGGGGCCTTGGAAAAGTACAAAATCCTCTGATTCACCAATTCTAGGACCTATCGGACTTCTACCAGGGCAGAAAGGTGGATGTGCAAGGCTGTCGCGTGGATGGGGGGCGGGGCGGGGGCGGGGTTGAAAGTGGGTTGGCGCAGACACTTGAGACTGCCCAACCTGGATGCACGTCTTCCCCCCCCTCCCCGCCCTGCTTCGGCAGGGAAGCGATTTTTCTGGTGGCAGACAGAGGGATTGGGAGGGAG
Organism: Aselliscus stoliczkanus; assembly: GCA_033961575.1. NCBI lineage: Eukaryota > Metazoa > Chordata > Mammalia > Chiroptera > Hipposideridae > Aselliscus > Aselliscus stoliczkanus. Next base: position 6,640,131 of record CM066735.1, on the reverse strand, counting down.
ACGGTTTTAAAGTGAAACATGTAAACTCGCCTTCCTGGGCATTGGCTGTTTTCCTGTCAGATTTGCTTGTGTAGGTGAGCGCTGTGAGCCCCAGCGAGAGCTGTGAGCACCAGTCGGCGCTGTGGCTCAATTTTCCTGTTTCTTTGATCTTTCGCGTCTGTAACTGGATCTTGGGTGATCCCAATTACAGACGTCTGGAAAGTAGGTCAGGGGTTAATCAGTACTCAGCAACAACAAAACTTTGTTGCTTAAACCGCCTCTATCTCTTTCCCTTATTTATACCCAAATGATATAATGTTTCTAACCTAAGGACTTTTTTTTTTTTTTTTTTTTTAGGGCAGTGTCACTGGCCCTCATAGGTGGGACCCGAACCAGGGCCGCTGGCTTCCTAAGCCAGCGCTTAACCACCGCGCCACTCGACCGGCCCCTAACCTAAGGACATTCTGATTCTACAAATATTCATGGGCCCCTCTGGGCCACAACAACCGGCAATATCAGGCCCTGAGCGTCCCAGGCATCATGCCAAGCCCTCCACACACATGACCCAGTATCCTCAAAACCCTCCTATGAGAATAAAATCCAACGTCCTCCTCCCTGCGTCCTGTTGAGACCCCTCTCCCCACTCCATTCCTCACTGGATCAGTCAGCCACAGCTGTTCCAGCAGCACTGGACTGTGCCTACCACAGGGCCTTTGCACCTGCTGTTCTTGCCTGCAAGGCTATTCCCCCAAAGTTTTGAATCCTCCCTCCTTCTTATCTTAGCTTCAATGTCACCACCTTGGGAAGGCCTCTGCTTTACTTCCTTGGGACATTTATCATGACTTGGTGTGTTTTCTTTGGGGTTCTCTTCTCATCTTGGGGAATGGCCCCTATTCTGGGCTTAACTGGTTGCTTCTTCATGACCTCATATAGCTTGTTCCTCGACATTCCCCCAATCCTGATTGATGAAAGGATGTCCTCTGGGGTGGCAGGTTAGCTCCAGTGGTTAGAATGCAGGCTCTTAACACCAAGGTTGCCAGTTCTATTCCCACATGGGCCAGTGAGCTGTGCCCTCCACAACTAGATTGAAGACAATGACTTGTCTTGGAGCTGATGGTTCCTGGAAAAAATACACTGTTCCCCAATAAAGTTTAAAAAAAGAAAAAGAAAAAAGAAAGAGTGTCCTCTGGTCTCCATCAAATCTCCACATTAGCAGGTGTTAGCAGCCATTGGTTCTTGCCATCTGGACCTATTCTCTCTTGAAGATTGCTTCCAGACTTACCAAGTCCTTACGCTGGAATTAGCTAAGGTCCTTCTTGAAAGAACTGCCCCTCAGCAAGTAATAACCTGATACATTTTCTTATGTATTATCTTCAAGATACCCAGAAGGCAACTGAACTCGTGCTCATCAAGGAAGCCTGCGGTGGGGACAGATTTCAGGGTCATGGGTAGTCATGTTATAAACATGTAAGAGGCATCCAGGAACCACTCGCTATCATCATCATCATAATAATATATTAATATAATGTTAACATAGACTGTAATAAATAGTGGACATAAGGGCCGGCTGAGTGGCGCAGTGGTTAAGTGCTGGCCTTGGAAGCCAGCGGCCCCGGTTCAGTCCCACATATGAGGGCCAGTGACACTGCTCTCAAAAAAAAAAAAAAAAACTTGCAAAAAAAAATAGTTGACATAATAATAATATGATTATTTAACACTCTAATGGGGCCCAGTCCTGGGCTGGGCAGTGGTTCCCAATGTGTGCTAAGAAGGAGGGTCCCACAAAGTGAGAAAAAGGGACTCTTCAGGCTAACATCAGTGCTTTGGACAGTCTGAGAGGAACCCAGGACCAAATGAGCACTCATGTTCTTGAGGTCGGGAACGTATTACAGGGTGAGGGTTCCCCACCTGTGCCAAGCAGGGGCTTCTTCTGGAATAATGTCTCATCCAGGTAATGGATGGTAAGGTCTGTGGTCATGAACTTGCTCAACTTGCAAAATGCGAGGGTCCTGGGTCCATGGGAGTTGCCTGCTGGGCCAGGTGGGGGGATAGCGAAACCCCAAACCTGGGAGGGACCCTGGCAGAGGAAGACGGCAGAATAAGAAGTGCTGGAAGTGGTGGTGGTGAAGGTAGCGGATGCTTCGTGGCTCCATGGTAGGAAAAGGAAGTGAATGTGACTTAATGAGTCAAGGAAAGCTCAAGGAAGTGAGAAAAGTGAAGAAGGGAGGAGATGCCAGCGTCCCAGGGGAACCTAGACATCAAGGAAGCAGGGCAAGCTTCCTTTTTTTTTTTTGTAAAGTTGCTCAAAATCTTAAAACACAAGTTAACCAACAGCTGCTGCCAAGAACATTGTGAAAGACATCTAGGTGAGGAAATTGCCCTGTGAGTAGGAAGGTTCTGCTTCAGTGGGGCCAGAGATGGGGTCCCCAGGACTGGAGAATTCGGAGGACAGGACAGGAAGGGAAAGTCCTGGCTGGGGGCCCCTCCAGCTTGGGTGACCACAGTTTACTTCTGAGGCCACTCAGAGCCTCAATCCCTGTCAGTGGCTGGGGAAATTCTGGGAAAATAGTGATTTTAAAAGGTGATATTTATGGAGCATTTATTATGTGCCCTGCCCCATCTGTGTAGTCTCCATAGATTCACACAAAGTACATGTACTTGCTTAATGAAATAAGATGGAGAAAGACATCCTGTATGATTTCACTTATTTGTGGACTCTATCTCCCCGACCCAGCTTTATTGGCATATAATTGACATATAACATTATGTAAGTTTAAGGTGTACAGCATAGTAATTTGATATATGTATATATGTGAAATGTTCACAATAAGGTTAGTTAGCACATCCATCCCCTCACATAGTTACAATTTTTGTGTGTGTGTGTGTGTATGGTTAGAACTTTTAAATTCTCTGTTAGCAACTTTTAAACACACAATGTAGTAATGTTAACTATAATCATTATGCTGTACATTAGATTCCCAGAATTTATTCATCTTATAACTGGAAGTTTGTGCCTTTTGACCACCTTCACCCATTTCCCAGCCCCTGGCAACCACCAATATGTCCTCTACTTCTATGAGTTTGGTTTTTTTTTTATATGGACTCTAAAGATGCTGCCCTTGGGCCCAACTTGGGGCTCAGAGTTGCCGGTTCGATTCCCACATGGACCAGGGAGCTGTGCCCGAGATGAGCTGCCGTTGAGCTGCCAACAGGTGGCAGGATGGCTTGGTTGGTGAGAGCACAGACTCCTAACAACAAGCTTGCCGGTTTGAGATGGTGGGCTATGCCCACCCCCAACTAAAGACTGAACTCAGCACCTTGAGCTCAGCTGCTGCCTGGGTGGCTCAGCGGACAGAGCGTGTGCTCTTAACAACAAGGCTGCCGGTTTGACTCTCGCATGGGATGGTGGCTACACCTACCTGCAACTAAATGAACCCAGCACCTTGAGCTGAGCAGCACAATTGGACTTGGAGCTGAGCTTGCTGCGCCCTCCACAACTGAGATTAAAGGACAACAACTTGGCTGTTATCCTTCCCCAAGTCCCCAACACTGTTCCCCTCCCCCAATTTGCCAATAAAATTTTTTAAAAATGCTGACCTCATAGAAACACAGAGTAGAGGGTTGTTTACCAGGGGCTGGGGGCAGGGGAAATGGGGAGACCTTGGTCAAAGGGAGCAAACTTCCAGTTAGAAGATGGGTAAGTTCTAAGGATCTAATGTACAGTACGGTGATTATAGTTAAAAATTCTGCATTGTATATTGAAAGTTACTGAGAGAGTAGGTCTCAAATGTTCTCACCACACACACACACACACACACACACACACACACACACACACACACACAAAGGTAATTATATGAGATGTGAAGGTGTTAACTAACCTTATGTGGTAATCATTTTACAATATATACATGTATCACACATTCACGTTATACACCTTAAATCTATACAACGTTATGTGTCAATTCTATCTCAGTGAAGCTGGGGGGAAAAAGTACTCACTTAACCTCATCCTACAAGGTAGTCACTAATAACACTCCCATTTTACAGAAGGGGAAACTGAGGTTCAGAGGTGCTTAGACACTTGCTCAAGGCCGCGCAGCTAGTAAGTGGCTGGACCAGGATGCCATCACAGGGAGGGGGCTCCAGCCTCCTCACCATCCTTGAACCTCATTGAGCGCCTGCCTTTGTTACTTGGGTAGGCTGGGCAGGGGAAGGACAGCAGGTACAACAGGAAGGAGCTGCGGAGAGAGCTCATTCTGGGTAGGCAGGGCATCAAGAATCAGGCTGGGTGGAGCAGAGTTCTACAAAAGTTTTCCTGCCCTCCCTACTTTGCCCTCCATGCATTCCCACCCCTGCTCCATGAACCCTTCCCCCTACATTATGGTATGGGTGGGAAAATGCCTGGGTTAAAAATGAGGACGGAAAAGCGGTCACAGGTTAAACCTGATAAGGTCAGAAGACTGAAAATTACCACATAACATGGTGTGAACATAAAAAAAATTCATAACTAAGGTAGGCCATGGCGGGAAGTCACATCTTAGCCTGAAGCTTCCTTCATAAAGTCAATCTTCACCTTAGGTGAGACTGTCTGTTGTCTTTTTTGCACCTAAGATGACATCCTTGGAATGTCAGTAATCCCTTTTTCCAGACCAGAGCAGGAAAGTACAGAATCCCTCATCATTCTTGTCCTTTGATTAACATCTCTATGTGAAGTATTAACTATCCTGTACCCACCTATGTAAAAGAAGCACCTGTCTCTCCAATTTACATTTTTTTGTTTGTTTTTTTTTTGTGTTTTTTTTTAAAGATTTTATTGGGGAATTGGGGGAGGGGAACAGCATTGGGGAATCCGGAAAGGGGAACAGACAAGTTGCTGTCTTTTTGTTCTTTAGTCTAGTTGCGGAGGATGTCGCTTCACTGGCCCATGTTGGTGTCGTCACTGCGCTCTTCCCGGGTGAGGCAGATCGGTCGCCGGCCTCTGGATGTCACTCACCGTGGTTATTGGCAGCTCACGCTGGCTGCCGGCCACTCACTGTAGCCAATGGCAGCCCACTGCAGCAGGGGCTGCAGCCTACACCATCGCCGGGGCTCGCACAGCCCAGCTCCAGGTGGAGCTGTTGTTAGCTGTAGAGGGGAGTGTCACTGGCCCTCATATGTGGGATCCGAACCAGGGCCGCTGGCATCCCCAAACCAGCTCTTAACCAATGCGTCACTGGGCCGGCCCTACATTTTTGTTCTTTTTTAAAAGAAGATTTTATCAGGGGATTAGGGAATGGGAAGGTGTTGGGGAATTGGGGAAGGGGAACAGCCAAGTTGTTGTCCTTCAGTCTTAGTTGTGGAGGGCGCAGCTAACTCAGCTCCAAGTCCAGTCGCCATCTGGCTGCCCGTTCGCAGCTCAGGGCAGCTCAGCTCAAGGTGCCGAGTTCAATCTTAGTTGCAGGATAGCCCACCATCCCATACAGGAGTCGAACTGGCACCCTTGTTGTTAGGAGCATGTACTCTCACCAGCTGAGCCATCATGCTAAATGTTGGCAGCTCAGCGGCAGCTCAGCTCGGGAGCTCAGCTCGGGAGCAGCTTACTGGTCCATGTGGGAATCGAACCGGCGATCCTGTTGCTCAGAGCTCATGTTCTTAACCAACTGAGCCACTCAGCCGGCCCCTCTCCAATTTACTTTTGTCCAATCCCAGAGATTTCCCTGCTTTGCTTTCCTCCACCCCCTTAATCTGCCACCAATGGATTTCATGTAATCTTCCTCCTTTGATTCTATGTGTAAAATAAGCTGCAAACTTTCATTTTGCGGAGCATTTTCTCAATCCGTTGAGATTTTGCTTCCCAGCAATTGTCGTCAGCTTGGCTCAAACAAACTCTTATAAGTTTCTCTTAGGTTGGATGTTTTTCATTGACAAAAGTAAGGACGTTGAAGGGCCGGCCAAGTGGCTCAGTTGGTTAAAAGCTCGCTCAAGAGTGCGAGCTCTGAGCAACAGGGTTGCCGGTTGGATTCCCGGCCCCAGCTGAGCCACCGCTGAGCTGCCAACAGGTGGCAGGGTGGCTCAACTAAAAAAAAGTAAGGACTTCGGTATTGTTACCAGAGAGCGGGCTGTTCTCAGCGCGATGTCCAGGTTCTTGGCGTCTCCAGCACAGAATTGAACAAAACACAGAATAAAGTGGTGAAGGAGCAGTTTATTAGAAGATATAGTCCACTTCAAAGAAATGGAAGCGGGCCCAAGCAGTAGAGAATGGCTGAAGAGCCCCGACTCACAAGGCCTTGCTTGTTTTTATCCTTTTTCTCTAGAATGGGCTGTTCCTTACCAGGTATGGGACCACTTGATTGACACCTGTGACTGAGAAAAGGCTATTACCTCATCTGTTTAGACTGAGCATGTTCCTTCCCAGAATTCAGTCTGTTATAATGATATTAATAAACTTCCGGGCATATGTAAGCTATTATAATGATGGTATAATGAGACCCAGGTGAAATAAAGGTCATTGTGGCCTTTACTGCGCAGGTGTGTGTGAGTGATCTAATCCAGTGGAGTATTCTGTACCCATTTGTTTCCTCATAGGGGCAGATAATTACAATGAAAAGGGGGAGTTTTGGGTGGAGAGGGGAGGTCTTTTGGGCGGTTGCATTCTGTGGGTTGTGTTGGATATGCAGGAATGCAGAGACCCTATGCCTGCCTCTAACTGCCTGCTTTGTTTTCCCCTTGAGAGACATGATCCCCATAAAATCTCCATGGGAAGTTGAGGGACAGGAGGTCTTTCCTTCTGTATCTGCTTCCTGCTGGGCAGGGGTGTGGAGCTGTCCCTGCCTATTGGGGGTTCATGGAACTCTCACCCTAGCTGATCTCAGATGAGAGGAAGGGGTCTTGAGATCTGCCTGGAAGACTGTGTTGGCTTCTTTGGTTGCGACCGGCAATCTTGCTGGGGTATCATCTATATCCCCAAGGCCCCTGAATGAGGAAAAATAGATGTTAATTAATAAATCCATTAGCTCTTATGGAGCCTGTGGCCATTCAACCAGTCACTCAGGTGGTGTCAATTGTCCAGGAGCTGGGCCCAGAATGGGTTGGAAAGAATCATTAGGCTTCAATGATTACAATGAACAAGCATACTGACCTGGGGAAATGTTAAAACCTATTTAGTCTCTGGGATGGAATTATCCAAGAGTTAGGTCTGGAATGGTTGGGGGTTGTTGGGAAGTCACAGGTTTTTCAGTAGTTATCTGAAGCAAGGGAGTGAGACATTCTGTGATTCAGGCTAGGAGCAATCTTTAGCCTAGGATTCAGAAGCTGATTAGAAGAGTAATTAAAGACAGGTGCCAAGGAGCTTAGAAACTAGGGAGGAGACTTAAAATTTCTATAGGAAAGAAAACTTAAAAGTTTTTCGCGGGGTGGGGAGGGTTGGGGGGGAGCTACTCGATTGGCCCATATCAGTATCACACAAATCTAGATCTGAAATCTCCATTTTCCCCTCTGTAAAACTGCACACAGAGAGGGGTGGGGTATGTAGTGGAGGCTGAGGCATTGGGGGTTGTGGCCCAGTTTTATTCTCAGAAGCTATGGCCAGACGTTCCCCTCCCCCCAGCCCCCACCATTCCGTTTTATTCACAGTTCCTCAGTTGTGGGGAAGGTGCAGGTTATTTCATAAAACCACCTCCTCTCTTTTCTTGATTATTCCATATGAGTAGGAATATGGAGGGACGTTTCTTTTATAAACTTCTGAATTCTTTGAATTCTTTTTGAAACGGACATTTTATTTCTGTCATTTCTTGAATGGAAAAAGAAAAGCTGTAGGGATATTCTCAAAAGAACATTTCTTTTTTCTTTTTCTTTTTTGTAAAAAGAAAATCAGGGACAGTGGCTGTGGCCATCCAGGGAGCCTCTCCACCGATCTCCCCGCCAACACACTCTTCTTGGGGCTGAAATGTGCAGGTCCGGGAGTCAGACCGCCCAAGTTCATATCCATCTGAGAGGTGGTGATTAAATGAGGTCCTATGTGTAAATTGCTCAACACAGGCGTAAGCATTCAACAATTAGTAGATGTGATCATGTCAGAACTGACTTGGGAGCTTGGAAGTGAATGACTGATTACATTCTCTAAGAAGGCAAGAGGCAGGGGAACACAGGGCCTAGAGTGGGTCTCTGCAAAGAAAAGTCTCGGGTTGTTCACACTGGAAATTGACACGATTTTCACCATCCTCCCTCAAGGTTCTTGCTGCTCCTTGCCCCAAGGCACAGCCTGGCCCCAGTGGGTCCTGCCAGAGCCACCTGCCTGTCCTCTCCCATTCCACAAGGCAGACCCACACTCCCGCCCCCATGTATTGACATGAAAGAGGCAAAGTTCTCCAACTCTTTGCTAGAAAAATCTGGCAGTGTTCTAAAGCTTTTCCTCTTCTTTACAACGTTTATGTGGGACAGATAGGAAGCAAGTGTCAATGATCCTTTTCTGATTTGGCAGAACCATGTGTCATTGCAACAGTGTCACTGGGCAACAAGTTATCATCTACCAAGGCAACCAATCAGAAGTGTAGGTTGCCTGTGGAGGTCAGTTTCACAGAATGTGGAAACAGTTTCTTTCCTTCTTAGTCGTACAGGGAGCCTTTGTTCAAAATAACCTTTCAAGGGCAAATGTATATTAACAGGGAGAGAATGAGCTGGTAACAGTTATGAATATGCACAAGGTCTTCAAACACATTGGAAAACCAGCTGTATGGGAAGCCAGTTGTATGGGGTAGAAAAATCATCCTTTGGTGTCAGGACACAGATTTCCTTCAGATCTTTCAGAAGCCACTTTTTATTTTTCCAATTGTAATTTAAATGATCATTTGGCAGTGATAGTTCTACAACCATGCTTTTGTCGAAACTCAGAACTCACTAAAAAGTGTGAATGTTACTGTATGTAAATTACACTGGTTTTTAAAAAAATAATACTTGCAGAAAACAAAACATTTATGCATGCAGGTATATACATTTGTTAAAATGCATCCAACTGAATACTTAAGATAGATGAGTTTTATTGTATGGGAATTATACCTCAATAAAATGGATTTTTGAAAATTACAAGTATATGATTGTCCTATTGTACTTTTTAAAGTCTTGGCTCTGCAAATTATATTAGATAACATGAGGTGCAAAATTAAAGGCAGTAGAGCTCAAGAGCCACAGGTAGAACTCAGGGGACATGAAAGGATTTGTTTAAAAAGAGAAAGGACATATGCACTTTTCCTGCTACTGAACCAATGGTTTTCAAACTGTGTCCCCAGGGAACCCTAGGGAATCCATATATTCGCTCTGCTTTTCACCCTTGTATCAAAGCTGCCCATTTCTTCTGCACCCCTCAAAAGCTTTTATCTGAAAAGTTCTGAGACTAAAAAGTTTGAAAATGAGAGCTCTCAAGAAATGATTTTTGCCACCTCCCAAGCTACCCTGTGCCCAAACTGTGGGGGTTCGTAATGAAGAAAATAATATAGAGCAAGCATTGCTAAGAGACCCACTTAAAATACAGTCTGGAGGCTATTCTAGAATTGGGACCTCTGCACGTCTTGTGCCTCAGTTCTCAGAGCTGCTCTTCAGTTGCTAACCTATCTTCTCCTTGTAGTTTTCACCCCCGCTATTTGCATATTGGAACTAACCAAGCCCTGTTAACCTAGCCAGCAATCCTTCGTTTGCAGGAAGGAGTTACACCTTGTAGGTTTTGCCTGTACAAACCCGGACTTCAAATAAAGGCCACTTATTCTTTATTACAACCTAAACTTTTTCTTGGTTGACAGAGTCTTCAAAGAAGGGGGCCTGTGGGATTTATTTATCCCAACCAGGCTCTGTGCCTTCCTGGCCCACTAGTGTTTTTTCAGGTTTTCAAAACCAGTGCCCTTTGTTCTGCCTCATGGGACATGCGATTCCCTCACCGGGAATGTTTTCTCTGGCTTGTCTTCTTGGCTAACGCTTGCTCATCCTCCAATTTCCAGTCAGTCATCTCTTCCTTCACAAAAACCTTCTTGGGCTCTTGTATTTTGGGGCCAGATTGTTGTCAGAAATTCTCCCAGAATGATGTTCCTCTCCTTCAGGGCACGGATGACAGGTGGCATTGGAGGCTGATTAAGTGTTCTCTTGATGTCTGTTTTCCTGGACAGACAAGGGCAAATTGCACAGGGGCAGGAATGCCCCTTTGCTTCCTACAGGATGCACAATGCTTAGTGCAACATCTGGCACATAGTTGGTGCTCAATAAATGTTGCTTATATTTGGCCCCGTGTACTGTTGTATCTACACAGGGATTACACACACACACACACACACACACACCACCACCACCACCACCACCACCACCACCACCACCACTTTTATTAAAACGTAACAGGCTTAAAGAAAAGTACGCAAATATGGATCTCTGTGGTATGTTCTCTTTTGTGTCTGGGCACTTTTGCTCACAATTACATTGGTGAGAATCATCCAAACTGTTGCATGTAGCTGCAATCCATTCATCAGTCTCTCATTCACACTCATTGCTATTGACCAGGGTGAGGCAAAAGTTTTTTCTGTAAAGGATCAGATAGTAAAAGTGGTTGGTTTTGTGGGCCATATTGTTGCTCACAGGGATGTCCAAGAGAGGACTCAACCAACCCAGAGCAGTGTGCAAGAAAGAATTCAAGAGTGAGACAGATGGGCCGGCCGAGTGGCGCAGTGGTTGAGTTGGCTTGGGATGCCAGCGGCCCCGGTTCGGATCCCACATATGAGGGCCAGTGACACCGCCCTCTACAGCTAACAACAGCTCCATCTGGAGCTGGGCTGCGGGAGCCCCGGTGACGGTGTAGGCTGCAGCCCCTGCTGCAGTGGGCTGCCATAGGCCACAGTGAGTGGCTGGCAGCCAGCGTGAGCTGCCAAGAGCCGCGATGAGCGACCATCCAGAGGCCTGTGACCAATCTGCCTCACTCAGGAAGAGCGCAATGACGATAACAACATGGGCCAGTGAAGCAATGTCCTCCACAACTAGACTGAAGAACAAAAAGACAGCAACTTGTCTGTTCCCCTTCCCCGATTCCCCAATGCTGTTCCCCTCCCCCAATTCCCCAATAAAATCTTAAAAAAAAAAAAAAAAGAGTGAGATAGATGCAGGAAAGTGAATGTGAGTTGTTGAAAACGAAAGTACACACTTGAGAGGAAAGTGAGGGTGTACTCCGAGAAGAGTCATACTGAGGAAGTCATAATCAGGGGTATTTATACCTCACGGGGTGGGAATTGGTGATGTCCCATTGATGTGGCTCATTCATCTTCTCCCCCTGGGTGGTACCCTGTGTTTCCTGCTTTTTCTTCCTTATTTGGTTCTTCCAGAACTGTCATGGCATCAGGTGCATGATGGGAGTTGCAGTAGCTGCAATGCAAATGAGATTATAATGACATTATAATGATCTAAGGGTCAGGTCCTGTTCATAGGAATCAGCCCAGTTGAAAGAAGCTGGTTCTTATTTTTCTCAAGCTGTAGGTACTAGATACATTCACTCTGTTACTGGTGTAACCAGTGAAGCACCTCACATTGTACCCTGGAGGAGGTTGTGAATTCCTTAGGCTCCATGTCCTGCCTCAATATGGTCTCTGTCACAATTGCTCAACTCTGCTAAAGCAGCCACAGATGATAATAAAAATGTGAGTGTGGACGTGTGCTAAGAAAACTTTATTTATGGAGAATGGGGTTTGAGTGTCATATATTTCTCATCTGCCACTAAATGCTAAATATTTTTTCAACAATTAAAAATGTAAACACTGTTCAGCAGTTGCCCCCAAAAGTTCAACTATATAGAATTGCCAAATAATCCAGCAATTCCACTCCTGGGTATATATATACCCAAGAGAATTAAAAGCAGGGACTCCAAGAGATATTTGCACACCCATGTTCATAACAGCATCATTCATAATATAGCCAAGGAACAACTGGACTGTCCATCAATAGATAAATGGGTAAACGAAATGTGACATAAAATGGAATTTAGTCTTAAAAACAAACGAAGTCCTGGTACATGCTATACAACATGGATGAATCCTGAGGACAAAACGCTTCAGTGAGATAAGCCAGACACAGAAAGACAAACACTGTGTGATTCCCATTATATGAGGTCCCTGGAGGCCTCAGATTCATAGAAACAGGAAGTAGGTGGTGGTGCCAGGGGTCAGGGACGGAAATGGGGAGTGAGTGTTTAATGGGGACAGAGTTTCAGTTTGGGAAGGTGAAGAAGTTCTGGAAATGAAGAGGGGTGATGGCTGCACAGCATTGTGAATGTACTTAATACCACTCAACTGTACACTTAAAAATAGTTAAAATGGTAAATTTTGTTATGTGTTTTTTACCACAACTTTAAAAAACCACTTTTATCAGAAAGAAACAAAAAACGTAAAAACCATTTTTCGCTCATGGGTCACACAAAAATAGATAATAGGAGGCTGGATTTGGCCCACAGGCCATTGTTGGTTGATCCACTGAGGAAATAAACTGTGGTTCTATTTATCCATTCTATTGCTGATAGGCATTTGGATATGAACATGATCTGCAATTCTCACACAGAGATATTATTGTGGTCATGTTTACGTTCCCCACCCCTATATGCAATCTTGTCTCTCTACCTGTCCCTTGTAATATGGCTTCTGGAATCATCCCCCAAGCACTATCTTCTGGACCAGTCCCAGCACGGATGTGGGAAGGGAGGGCTCTTGAAGGGGGAGGCAGGAAAGGGGACAAAGCTTCTACCCCTGGGCCCATGCAGCCTGCTCTAGGGCTTCCTCTTGGCCCAGGATGTGGGAAGGAGGGCCAGGGGCAAAGAGTGGTATTACACAAGACAGGAAGCCCCACACCCAGAGGCCTTAAAGAGGGAGATGTGGCAGCAGCATGGAATTCGCGTCCAAGGTTTGGCCTGCTGAGTCTGCTGAAAGGGTAAGTAACAGCTGCTCCTGTTCCTCCCGAGAGCCCTGGCCAGGGAACTAGGGGCAAAGCAGGGGCTCCAGCCCCAGTCCCCACAGGGACTCAGGGTTCCAGATCCCAAATGCTCAGTGGGCCTGACCCTCCCCAGGATGGGCAGGGGCTGACCCAGCTATGGGTTTTTTGGTTCCCTCTTCCAGTCCTGCAGGATGAAGGCTCTCGCGCTCCTCTTTCTCCCCATACTGGGGCTACTAGTGCATGGCAAGTCGCTGTGTCCCGTGGACGAAGCCATCAATGAGAAGATCCAGGATGCCACCAGCTCCAGAAGTAAGGACTTTCACATCCAACCTCAGCAGGGGCCTCAGAGGCCCCCTGATTCCACACCTGGAGCAAAGGTCAAGTCAGCTCCAACCCCAACCTGAACAAAGCTCAACCCCAACCCAGCCCAGCCCAACCCTAACTCCAGTCCCAGATAAACCCCTACCTCGAGCCTAACCATAACCAAACCTCAAGTTCAAACCTCAACCCCAAACCCAACCCAACCCAACCACAACCACAACCCTAATCATACCTCAGGTTCAAACTCAACCTTCAGCAAACCCCAAACCTAAAGCCAACCCAATCCCAAACCCATCCAGCTCCACTTTTAACCAAAGCTTCAAACCCTCCTTCCTCCAAAATGCCCACCTCAAGACACACTCCAGGTGAGCTCCCCATCACCTGGGCTCTCCACAAGGGCCTGGACCACCTGGGCCTTCCTCAAGGCTTTTCTCTAGATCTTATGCCTATCTCCAAGCCACCAGGACCTGGGTGGCTTGATCTCACAGACCTCCTCCTCCTCCCTCCTGCAGTTCGTGAGGCAATAAGAAACATTGGTCTGGACTGCCAGAGTGTCACCTCCAGGGGGGACCTGGCCTCCTGTCCCACAGGTGAGTACAGAAGTCCATTGTCCATGCTCTTAGTTCTGTTACCAGGATCCTGTAACCCCTCTCCCATGCCCAGCCTCTATTTCTCTAGGACCATGGAGTCCCAGCTTTTACTTCCTTAGGGTCCTGGTCTGCACCGCTAGCCTTCTTCCTGTCCCAGTGGTGGGATCCCATTTCCTTAGGACACTGGTGTCCAGGCCCCCAGCTGCCAGCCTCCCCATAGCCCATGCACCCGACTGCCATTCCCTGGAGTGGGAGCCTCCAGCTCACTAGACCTCCACCACAAAGCCTTCGGCTTGGGGTCCAAGGTTTTTTCACTACTGCCGGCAGGCTTCGCTGTCACCGGCTGCACGTGTGGCTCCGCCTGTGGCTCGTGGGATGTGCGTGCTGAGACCACCTGTCACTGCCAGTGTGCGGGCATGGACTGGACCGGAGCGCGCTGCTGTCGTTTGCAGGCCTGAGGTTGCCTGAGCATGGCAAGGGACGGGGGGCGTGGCGAGGCCTCTGAGGGACGGAGCTGGAAATAAATCCTGAGAAGATGCTGAAGAGAATCTTTTGTGGGTTGGGGGGAACTGATCCTGTGTCTCTGAAAAGAGCAGAGCGTGTAGACACTAGAGGGAGGCAGGGATGGGGAAGGGGCCACTATGACCTTCTTCTGCCCCATTTCCCCCTGCTCCCATGTTGGCCCCCACCTCTACTTCTGAGAAAGGGTTCATGGCCTCCTTCAGGAGCGGAAGTGAGTGTTACCTTTGAGGCCATCTTGATAGTCACACTCGGGTCTTGGGCCTTCCAGGAAGTTGCTTGGTCATTCTCCCCCAGCCCCCACAGTGAGACTTCATCGGGGTCTGGGTCTGGATGAGACAGAGATCCCTGCCCCCACTCCACATACACTCCAGGATCAGGTTGGACCCCTGAATCATGCCTCAGTTCAGGGCCCTGAGCCCCTATAGTCCCCACCCCATCGAGGAACCCCAAGGCTCAGGCAATGCCAGGGTTATGGACAGAAAAGTCTTCACCGGGGCCTGCTGAGAACTCCTACCAAGAGGCCAAGCACCACAGGTTCAAGTTTTCACACGTGTAGGTGCAGTTTCGAATTGTTACAACCTGCAGTCCACAGGGTGCACATACACACACTCATGAACACTCAAATGTGAAGACACAGGGCAGAGAACTTGTTTGCTCTTGGTGTGTCTCTGGTGCTTAAAGGAGATTGTGGCACAGAGTAGGTGCTCAGGAAATGTCTGTTGAATAAACAGCCACATACACACACAGGTACACCACCCAGGTGTACACACACTACATATACAGAGTTACACATGGCCACGCGCACACACAGTACACAACCCAGTTACCACTGTCACACAGAAGACTTTATACCCACCGACACACAGAGACATAAGCAGGCACCCCTGAAATATACAGACACCGCTCTGGCCGAGTGGCACATTGGTTAAGAGCTGGCTTGGCATCCCAGCTCTGAGCAGCAGGACCCTAGTTCGGATTCCACATAAGAGGGCCAGTGAGCTCCACCTGGAGCTGGGCTGCCGTGAGTCGCTGGGGCGGCCTAGGCTGCAGCCCCTGCTGCAGTGGGCTGCCATAAGCTACAGTGAGTGGCCGGCAGCCAGCCAGTGTG
This sequence comes from Aselliscus stoliczkanus, assembly GCA_033961575.1. NCBI lineage: Eukaryota > Metazoa > Chordata > Mammalia > Chiroptera > Hipposideridae > Aselliscus > Aselliscus stoliczkanus. The sequence goes on along the minus strand of CM066735.1, from coordinate 6,624,687 downwards.
AGCAGCTTGCAGTCAGCGTGAGCTGCCAAAAGCCGTTGTGAGTGGCCGTCTAGAGGCCGGCGACTGAACTGACTCACCCAGGAAGAGTGCAATGATAATACCAACATGGACCAGTGAAGCAACGTCCTCCACAACTAGACTGAAGAACAAAAGGACAGCAACTCGTCTGTTCCCTCTCTTCCACAATTCCCCAATAAAATCTTTAAAAAAAAACCCCACACAGACATGCTGACAGGGGGTGAGACTATAGGGACACATACTCATATACACATTTGTACCCTGGGCATACTCTCATGCTTCCAACATCAAGTCCCCACGTCACCCTAGATAACACTGGTCTCAGTCTGGACTCAATTCCTTAAAAGGAAAATTCCAGCATCCCTGGGGGCACAAATCCAGGTGATTCAGGGTTCAGTTTCCTCGGAATCCTGACCCAGGGGATGAGGGAGGGGTCTTAAAATCCAGCGCCTAAGAAATGAAGACCTCAGAATCCTTGGTGCCCAGCCTTGAAAGGGACCCCAGATTCAAAAGTCACAGTTCCCAGCAGCATGCTCCAGGGGCTGGGGAATGGGTGATAAGGTGGGGTCCTGGCTTTCAGGATGTCTTGGACTCTCCTTCCATGCCACCCACCCCCTATGATGGCACAGCCCCCTGTCAGATCCTGGGGCCATGAGTGAGATCATGAACGCGCCTGCTGCCTGAGGAACCCACCCAGACTCCAAGCGAGGGATTCCCCTCTCAAGTCCTCCGACCTAACCTCACTTTAGCCATGGGGTTAGATTGCAACCACTGTCTCAAAAGTGTGCCCAGGACCAGAGAACATGAATGTAGTGCCTTCCCTGTCCCTCTCCCTAACTGATTTGAGGGAATGGTAGCACTCCCTTGTCCCTAAGGCCCAAAGGTATATGCCTTTGTCTCCAAATCCTACCCAATTGTCCTCCTATAACTGACTCCCAAGATGGGTCTTCTCGGAGCCCTCAATTCCAGCACAATTATCCTCTGGTCCCAGACTTGGAGATCACATCGTACTGCCTATGTGACCTTGGACAGCAAGCCCCGTTCTTGAGCTTCTATTTCTTCATTTACCAACTGCCCAGCCACCGTGGTAGCCAAGATACTTCAAGTGCCACAGGCTCCACTTCAAGGTAGCTTGAATAAAAATAAAAGGAAGTTTCTGGGTTATGTAACTGAGAGGCCAGCGTTAGAACAACAGATTCAGGAAGCTAAACTCAAGGTCTCAAATGATATCTCCAGTACTTGACTCTCTCTAGGGTCTGCTTTCCTTAGTGTTGGTTTCACTCTCAAGTAGTTTCTCCCCTGTCACAGCTTTAGGCTTACAGTCTCCCAGTGTGACAGCCCCAGTGGAGGGGAAAAAAGAGAGAATGCCTTTATTTTTTATTAACCCAACAAAAGCCCCAGGCCTGAGTTTCATTGGTTGAGTCTAGCTCATTTGCCCATCTCTGTGCCAAACCTTAGACTCTAATTGGCTACCTTATGGTAAGATCATGTGCCTACCCTAAGCCAATCTGTGTTTAGGACACACTTGTTTTCTTAAAAGAAAATAAGAGACTGTTACCCCATGAAAGGGGCTGATCAGGCAACCCTATGGAGCCCTTTTAGGTCACTGTGACATGGGTGCTTATGGGTCTCCAAATGTCACTGCTGCCTTTTTCTCAAGGGCCAGAGGGCTGGAGCCAGTCTTAGCCCCATCTGAGCCAGGGAAAGGTACAAGCCTGTGGACCCACCCCCTGACCCTGTCTATCAGAGCAAAGCCAGCTCCCCACTGGCCCATCTCTGTGGTTCTTACATCAGAAAGGGGTTGAATTGCTCCATGGCTGACTGCTTTCTACCATCAGAGGGAGGAATTGGCACCTAATCACTGTTAGGTGGATCTTCCTGGAGCAGATGAGTTGGCAATAGTTTCGGAAAGAGCATTATCCTCACCAGATCTTGGGGGACCATTCCAAAGCTATCTTGAATTTAATCATATATTCTAAACCTAGAACATAATACTTCTTGCACATTGTCAGAAAGTCTTCTATTTAGTTTTTCCAAAGGGAGAAAACTATAACAACACTCTAGACCAATATTGTCCAATACAGCAGCCATTGAGCACTCTAAATGTAACCCTTCCAAATTGAAATGCACCCTAAGTGTAAATACATATTTGATTTTGATGACTTAGTACCCCCCCAAAGGTAAAATATATCTATAATTTAAAAATATCATCAACATGCTGAAGCGATAATATTTTAGGTATATTATGTCAAATCCATTATTCAAATTAATTTAGTCTGTCTCTTTATCTGATAAAAAATTTTAAACATGTGGTTCATATTACATTTCTCTTGGAAAGCACTGCTCTAGACTTGCAGAGAAAATTCTCTATACCCATTGTCTCATTTTTATCCCCAGTTTTCAAGGTCAATGGACACAAAGAGAGCATTAAGATGCCTAAACAGTGTAAGAGGGTGAATGCATGGACGTATATGTTTCTCTGGGTAAGCACATGTGGAGGCATGTAAATGGGTGTGTGATGTATATACATGAGCAGATGTGTGACCAAAGAGTATTCAGGAGTGTGTGTGTGCAAATGTGTGTGTGTGGGTCTGGGTAGGTGAGCAGATGTGTGGATGAGGATGAGTGTTTCTCCACCTGAAGTCTCCAGATTGAGGGAAAGTAGGTCAAAGGAAGGTCAAGGCGTGGGTCTGGCCTCAGTACTAGATAAGGGTGTGGAGTTCCAGTGGTTAGCACCATTGCCTCACATCCGTTCCTTTCCTCCATGGGGCCTTGAAGAGTAGAATTTTGGGGGGTGGAATTGGGGGCCCAGGAATCCTGCCTCTAAAGCTGACTACCCTTAACCTAAAAGGTAGGACTCTGAGGTGCCACAGCTTCTCTCTTGTGAAAGAGAGAGAAGAAAGGAAGATGAGGTTCATCCAGGTAGACACACACACACACACACACACACACACACACACACACACACAGCTTCCTGTAAGGTGACCATTTAATATCACTTATTTATTTTTTTATTGAATATAATTGACACAACATTACATTGTATAAATTTAAGATGCACAACATGTTGATTTGATACATTTATATATTGCAAAATGATCATAGTGTTAGCTAACACTTCTATCTCAAGTTTCTAACCATTGTGTTCTGTCTCTGGGTCTATGAGCTTCTCTTCTTGGTCCTCCCTGAAACCTCTGGTCTCCTAAAACCTCTCTTGATCTGGGTGGGTGAGGATGCCCTAGGGTGGAGGGTCCTGGATCCCTGAAAAAAGGAGGCTGATCTTCCCTTCTTCCCCCACACCCCAACCCAGAGACTTCCTCATCTGCTGAGACACCTTCCGGTGGGTGGGGATATATGTGGACAAATTGGCACACTGGGGACCATGGAGGCAGAGGAAATCTACATGAACCAGGAGGTCAGGATGCAGGCAACAGCCTTCAAAGACAAGCAACGGGGGACCCCAGACAGTAAAAAAGGTTTGGTACCTGGGGGTGGGGGAGGAGGTCAAGAGGGAGAGGCTGAGATGAAAGAGGTAAGGGGCTGAGATTAGGGGCCAGAGGGCTCCTTTCCCTCCCCCAAATTTATGTGTGTGCATGTGTATCACCCAAATGCTCACACAACCCTCTTCTCTTAACCAAGAAACAAATCTTACGCCCCTACTCCTTACATTTTATCCCCAGAAATGTGTTGTGTTCAGGGGTTCAGTGAACCAAGATTTCTGAGCCTTTCTCCCATCCCCACCCCCCACCCCAGAGCTCCAGGCATTTCCAAATGCTTCCCACTGACTCACCCACAGGTGTACATGATCCTGACTATGAGAATATCACCCTGACCTTCAGAAACCGGGACCAGCCAAAGGGCTGTCATGCATCACCCAAGAATGAGGGTGAGCAGCCTCCCACCAGCCCACATTCCACAACCTTGGGAGGGGTCCGTGGGAGAGCACTTCAGCAACAGCAGACAGCATGTGAAGGCTGGGGTCAGCGGTGTGGGATGTGGTGGCATCAAGGCTTGTGTGTCACAGTGGTGAAGGTAGCTTTGTAGGTGGTGGTGATTGTGCAGTTGGAAGTGTTGGTGAAGGTTTGGGTGATGGTAATGGTGAGTAGGGTGACAATGTAGTGGACTGGGAAGGAATCACCTGGACAGAACTGATGACGGTGCTATTTATGGGAACAATGCTGGCAACAACGGACATTGATGTTGGTGGCTGTTGGTGACACCTACTGCTGACTGTTTGTGACTGTTGGTGATGAAGATGGTGAGTGGGGGTACAATGGTGACAGCGTTAGGGACAAATGCTGGTAATGCAAGTCAGGGTGCATGTTGGTGGCAGTGTTATTGATGGTCACAGCTGCTGATGGTATTGGGAAGAGTGGGTGTAGATGACAGGGCTATTGATAGTATTAGAGTCAGTACTGAAGGTCCAAGTAGTGGTATTGAGCCCTTGGAGGTCACCTGTCCTGCCTCTGCCCCAGTCCCAACTCGGTCCAGGCCATCCTCGGACTCTGCCCAGGCCCCCCATTGGTTGCACAGAGCCATCATGAGCTTGTACATTCTCCTCGCCCTGTTTTGCATCATTCTGTTGGCCTGTGTCCTGGTGAAGAGTGAGTAGACTGTTTTTTGGGTTTTGGTGGTGAGGGAGGGGATTGGGATAGTGCGGAGGGGTCCTAAGGAGCTGGGGAGGCCCAATGTTCCCATCATTCCCCTTTCTCTTAGTTCCTCTCCCTTCACCCACCCCTGCTCCCAGGCCTGCGGAACTGGGGTGCCTTAAGGGTTTCTCCTGTGTCCTCCCCATACTGAACAGATTCTGAGATATCCCAGGAGCTGCTGGTCTTGAAAAAAGAGCTCATGAATGGTAAGGGGAGGACCTGGGGCGGGGGGGCTGAAGGGTTGGGGTGGGGGTAGGGAGAGCAGTGGTGACACAAACATCCCTGCTCCATTCTCTCAGTCTCCAGCTCTACGCAGGAGTGCCAGGAAGAGCAGAAGCAGGGCTGGAGCAAAGTCAAGCAGAGCATCAGTGATACCAAAAAGCACATTGACACGGTCAAGAGCAATGTCCAGACCTGTAACAAGAAACTTGAGACACTGCCAGCAGGTGCCCTTGTAGACCTTCACTGGGTGAATTGTGCTGGGGCATCTGGGGAGGGAACAGCAGAGGTCTTGCCTTCCCAGAGTGCAGAGTTTGCAGGGGTGATGGATGTTACCTTCAAGTCACTTGGGGGTATTTAAATGCTGCTGGAAACCCCAAGTGCACAGGCTCTGCAGCACCCCAGCCTGGGGATCAGGCAAGGAGACTTCCAATAAAAGTGGAGACCTTGGGCAGGCCGAGTGGCTCAGTTGGTTAAGAGCGTGCTCAAGAGTCCGAGCTCTGAGCAACAGGGTCACCGGTTTGATTCCCAGCCCGAGCTGAGCTGCCAACAGGTGGCAGGATGGCTCAGCTAAAAAAAAAAAAAAAAAAAAGGTGGAGGCCTTCTCTAGGGCCCCACCCCAGCTTCCTCCTGTTTTCCCTTACCCCCAGACATAGTCCAAATCAAGACTCAACTAGATAAAATCTCTGAGAAGCTGCAGAATATACAAACTCAAAGTAAGTTGGGGCCTGGAGAGGTGGAGCCCTGGATTTGGCCCTAGCTTCTCTCGAGGGTTGGGGGGTGATCTACTGACCTCACATCTCTACCCCTCCAGAACCTGCATCTCGATAAACAAGAAGACATGGAAGCCCTGGCTGAAACGCTTGGTACTTTGGGTGGTACCTCCCAGTGAAGATGGAACATGGGGGCCCCAACCTAGTCTGAATCTGTCCGTCATCCCCACATATAGAAAATCATGCGTCATGGTGAATGAGTGTTGTGGAGTTCTGTGTGTGTGCGTGCGTGTGTGTGTCTGTGGGGTAAGCATTTCATGGAGGGTGGGTATTTCAGTGTGTTCCACAGGAAGGTGTGTTGTGTGAATGTGTAATGTGGGAGTCACAGAGGGTGTGGTGTGCATGCCTGTGTCACTGTGAGACATGTGTGTTGTGGCATGTTGTGTCATGCATGTCACAGTGGGTGGCTGTGCCAGCAGAGACCACAAAGGTGTGTCACTGTGAGTGTGTTATTGACACATGTTGCCCATGCATGTTTCACTATGAGTATAAACAAGCATGAGTATCCTGCAGTATGTTGTATGTATAAATGTGTCATGGTGGAAGTGTGTGGAGCACACCATGGGAATGTATCACTATAATTGTGGTGTGGTGTGTGCCCTGTCACTCCCTGTGCCCACATGAACAGGTGTTTGTGGAGGGTGTTCAGAGCATGTACACGTGTATCTGTTTCTGTATTCACATTTTGTGATTCATATAAAGGCCAAGGGAAAACAAAGTGGCTTTCAGATCTGCTATTGGGGTGACTGGAGGGCTTGTGGCCTGGTGGGTGAGGGTCTGCAAGTGTTTGCACTTGGGGAATGGGGAAAGCCACACAGTGGACATGATGCCAGGAACCCTGGGGACATGAAAGTGTGTAAGAACGATGTCTCGAGTGGGTCCCTGTGTGCCCACGAACGTGTACCCAGAGAGTAACCGAGTCCCTGTGCCCCTGAATGTGTGCCCAGGAGGGTTTGTGGCTTGAGATAGATGTACGTATGTACACTTGATCCTGAGACAGAGATGTGTGCCCATCGTCAAACGGGTGCCCCTGAGCATGTGACCATCCATGCTACTGTCCCAGTGAACGTAAGCCAACCAAAGCCAGCGAGTGCCTTGCTGAGGGACCGCACCCGTGTCTGGCCCCGCAGACACGCGCGCCCCCAGCCGGCCGTTCTCGGGAATCACAGCGCGCGCTCCGCCCCTACGCCCGCCCGCCGAGGCGCCTGCGCACACAGGGCCTTTTACGGCGTCGTAAAGCAGCTCGGCCGAGCCGACAGCTGCAGTTCGCGGTGAGACCACCCCCCAGCCGCCCGCGCCCCCTCCCCACGCCCGGCGGCGTCCGCTCCGACCCCTCCCCACGGGCCTCTGGGTCCGCGATCCCGGGACCGCCCGCTCTGGCCCGCCTAGGGGGACCGTAAGGAGGGTGGGCGCCTCCTCGGCTCCTCGTTCGCCCCGCGCCGAGGCGCTGTCCAAGGGCCCCGGCCTTTCCGCTGTTGGGCTCACGAACCCTCATCGGAGCCCAGTGCCGGGGTCTTAACACTCTTCCTCCCGTCTCGTAAGCTGGGGCCTCCCCATGTACGCGGCTGCGCACCGGGGCGGGGGCGCCCCGGAGCCCGTGACCCCGCTGGCCTTCCCATCCTCCACGCAGACCTCTTGCGGGGCGGGCGGCTTCAGCCTCCCCAGACCCTTCCGGCCTCTGGCTCGGTCCCTGCCTGGTGGGGGCGGGATTCCCAGCGCTCCCTCCCGAGCCCACCGTGGGTGGCGGCTTCACGCTTGAGTGGGAGGAAGGGTGTCTCAGCGCTCTCGGGATCCCCCCATCCGCTCCCACCCCCACCGCAGAGCCACAGTGTGGAGGTCTTAGCATCCCCTCGGGGTTTTCTCCAACAGCCCCCCTTCCCGGTCAGTCTTTCCCACCGACAGCTTGGCTTCTAGCGCCGGGATGAAAGATTACAGCGTCCCCTCCTGGCTGCCCCAAGCCCCGGGTCTGACGGTCCGCCTCCTCTAGTCCAGCTACGTTTGTGGAGAGCACGGGAGTGGCGGGCTCCCAACGCCTTCTCTGCTCCCACCTCCACCAGTCCAGTCTTTCTTACAAATGCAGGTCCCCATCCATGCCCCAAGCCCGAAGGCGCGGGGCTGGAAGGATTCCCAGCGTCCCCTCCTGGCTTGCCCCTTGCGTCTCGTCTGTTCAAACCTCCAATCCTGGCCTTTGGTCTCGACACAATCCCTACTTCCACCTCCCATGTGTCTGATTTTCCGAAGGGGAGAGAGGGAGAGAGACAGGGAAGTTCGCTTCACCCGCAGGAAGTCAGTGCTGTAGTGCACTCGAGGGGAGAGACAGTTGCCAGCGTCCCCAATCCTTTTTCCCCACCAGCCCTTAGGTCTGACGCCCCCCACCCCCACCCCCTCACCAGTTTTCTAGTTGTGGCCACAGGTGGCGGAGTGGGTACAAAGGTGTTTTTCATGCAGGTGGAATCATCTGGAACTCGAGGGTTGGGGTGGTTACCAGCGCTCCCTTGTGATCCTCCTCCTGGCTTTCCTCACACCTGCCCCCTAAACTCACTCCTGATAGAAGGTATAAGCCCACCCCTTGCCCCATTTATCCTTTACTGGCTAGGCGTAATGAAGGCGAGATTTACGCACAGGTGAATGCCCGCTATCCTTCCATTCATCTCTTCCCATGTTGGAAGTCAGCGATGGAGCACATGGGGCAGGGCTGGGGGCCCCAGGGTCTCCCTGCTGCCCCTAACACCGGCAATACCTGTTCTCCTCTCAGGGCAGCGGCAGCATGGAGGCGCGCTTCACTCGGGGGAAGTCAGCACTGCTGGAGCGCACGCTGGCGCGGCCGCGCACAGAGGTGAGCCTGAGCGCCTTCGCGCTGCTCTTCTCAGAGCTGGTGCAGCACTGCCAAAGCCGTGTCTTCTCCGTGGCGGAGCTGCAGGCACGCCTGGCAGCACTGGGCCGCCAGGTGGGTTCTCGCGTTCTGGATGCGCTGGTAGCTCGCGAAAAAGGTGCTCGGCGCGAGACCAAGGTGCTGGGCGCCCTGCTCTTCGTAAAGGGCGCTGTGTGGAAGGCACTCTTTGGCAAAGAGGCCGACAAGCTGGAGCAGGCCAACGACGATGCGCGAACCTTCTACATAATCGAACGGGAACCACTCATCAATACCTACATTTCGGTACCCAAGGAAAACAGCACACTCAATTGTGCCAGCTTCACGGCGGGCATCGTGGAGGCGGTGCTCACACACAGTGGCTTCCCTGCCAAGGTCACGGCGCATTGGCACAAGGGCACCACACTCATGATCAAATTCGAGGAGGCTGTCATCGCTCGAGACCGGGCACTGGAGGGCCGTTGATCCCGCCGGAGATAAAGGATGAGAGAACCCCTTTCTCACGTGTGTCTTTTGTTTTGTGTGGGGGCCTCAAACTCAACAGCTTGACCCAGGTCCCTGCCCTGGGCTGGTGAAGCAGGCCAAGGCACGGGCATGTGTATAATGTTGTGGGGAGGTAGGAAGCGCCAGGTCAGACCCAGCTTGGGCTTTCAGATAGGGTTGGGGGAGGTCCGGGACAGTGGAGATAGACCAGGCAGCAGACGCTGGCAGTTTCTGGCATCACAAGTGGAGACAGACTATTGGCTGGAAAGGGGGTGGGTGGGTTGAGGGATCAGGCTAAGAGAGACTTTTATTTTTAATTTTTATTGCCCCGCCCCCTATCTCCAAGCCGTTCTCAGTCTAGTTGTGGAGTGTTGACTGGTGAACAATAACTCCAAATAATCCACAAAAGAAAAAGTTTATTTGGGAAAAAAACAAGAAGCAAGACACTGTGAGAAAGCACACCTCGGACAGGGGGCTCCAGCCAGCAGCCCAGGTGCAAGAAAAAAGACCCCGGTTCCAAGATGGTTAATCCCTTTACTGATTCCTCCCCCAGAAATTACCATAAGGATAAACAGGAAGTCAGGATTATAGAGTTAACCAGGGGCCCAGCCTCACCCCGTAGTCTTCCCAACTCTATGGTTAAGCATCTTAAGATGCCAGTGCACTTTATCAGGAGCATGGCGCTTACTGGCCCATGTTAGTGCACATGTGGGACCCGAACCGGGGCCGCTGGCTTCTCAAGCCAGCGCTTAGCCACTGCGCCACTGGGCCGGGGCCGGCCCCCATGTTAGTGTTGTGATCTTTGCACTCTACCCAGCTGAGGCAGTCAGTCGCCGGCTGTCAGCTTGCTGTTCACACCAGCTCACGGAAGCTCACGGCAGCGGGCGGCAGCTCACACAGGCTGCCTGCCAACCACTCACCACAACCCAGCTCCTGGTTGAGCCATTATTCACTATCTTAGCTGTAGAGGGTGCAGCTTACTGGCCCATGTGGGAATCAAACCAGCAGCCCTGTTCAGAGTTTGTGCTCTTACCAACTGAGCTATCCAGCTGCCCCGAGAGGCTCTTTTTAGACCAGGGGCTGGCACCCTTTTCTGTAAAGGACTAGGTAGTGAATAGTTTGTGCCCAGCAGTAGATCAATGATTGGGTGTGGCTGTGTGCCTAAAAAACAAGCTGACCTCTGCTCTACCCTTGCTACTCAAAATGTGGTCCTAGGACCCAGTGTCACATCTCAGCAGAGCTTGTCAGAAATGCAGACCCTCAGGCCTACCCCAGACCTGCTGATTCAGTCTGCATTTTTTAGCAAGACCCCCAAGAGATTCCCATGTACCTTAGTTAGAGAAGTAATGCCCTGGGGCACTGAAAGTTAAAACTCAAGTGGCTGGGCACTCCCACCCTCCCCTCCCAAGTTTCTGATTTTGCAGATCTGGGTGGGCCAGATTTGCATTTCTAACAAGTTCCCAGGAACCACTGGGGCTACCTTTTGAGAACTATGGCCTCAGACACCTGGTTCTCAAGGGGAAGTGGGTGGGCTCACTTCAGAATCATCTGGATACTTAAAATAGTTTGAAGTTAATTTCTGAATACATGATTGACATACGAACACACATCTCTTGTTTAAAAAATATGACACCTCAGGCACCCTTTTTGCCCACCACCCCGAACCCCTGATCACTCCTGACAAATCTGTTTTGAAAGGGAACCTCTGGTGCTTTACGGCTGGGTCCCTTGCAGCTTATGGAAGGTTTAAAAGGGGTGGGTGCACTTTTCAATATGCTGTTTAGAATGTTCTTATCTATCCTCCTTGTGCAGGGCAGAGGCCCGGGGCACCAGGCTTGATCAGGGCTATTTCAGTCATCCCAGCAAAAGGCGATGAGCTAGGTGGGCTTCAGCACATTGTGAAGAAGGCAGTGAGTGTCAACAGGATAAATAAAACTACTCAGCACCCAGCATGTGTAGCACAGGGATGGTCTGGAAATAGCTGTTGGCTGGAGGAGGGGAGGTGGCCCAAGGGAGCTGGGAAAGGGGGCCGTCAGGGTGGCAGCCTGAAGCTGGGGTGGGGGCAGTATGTAGGAGGCTAACAGGGATTTGGGATCTGGAGTCCAGGAGAGGTTGGGGGTCAGTGCAGAGATGGAAGCCACAGGCCCAGAGGAAGGACAGCTTGAGGTTGTGGGGGGGAAGCTGGATTTCAGAGGGCATTCCAGCGGTCCTATCTGGGTTTAGCAGCCTCAGGTCCTCAGGGACCCTAGTGGGAGTGGCTTCTGGGGCCTGCTGGGGGTTTGGGGTCCAGATTGTAGGAGAGAGACGCAGGAGGCAAGGATGGCACAGCCAGCCCCGTCCAGAGGCCCAGCAGTGAAGGATGCTAGAGAGAAATAGAGAGGGAAGGGAATGGGGCTGGTTCCCAAGGGAGGGATGCAGGAGAGCTTGTGAACTGGAAGAGGAGGCCCAGGGAGTGTGTCTCCTGCTGAGGATGAGTAGAGATCTGGAGAAGGGAGCAAGTTTGAAACAAGCCATAGGGTTGTGGGGCAGGGGAACACAATGAAGGAACAGGTGGCTGTGATTCCCATCACAGTCGCTTTGAATTAGGATGCTTTGGGTTGCAAGTAAGGTCCACACAGAAGACCCCAGACAAGTGGATGTGAAGTAGAGTGAGGAGGAGGATCCTAGCACCAGCCCTTGGTGACTCTGGCAGGCAGCATCCCCTCATTTCCAGGCCACAAAGAAGTTCCAAGAAAAGTCATTTGCCCATGGTCGTGCATTTGACAAATATTTATTGAGTGCTTACTATGTGCCAGGCACTAGGGACACAGCTGAAAACAACAAAGGCACCTGCCCTGGAGCTCGCACTCTAACCTGAGATGGGGAACAAACATCAGTAAATTCACATTTTGTTGAAAGGAGGAGTGCCATGGTGAGAAAGTACAGTGGGGTAAAAAAAGTCAGGGTGTCATTTTAAATGGGAAGGAGCGGGTGCTCAGCACAGACCCCACTGAGGAGTGAGCAGGGGAGGCAGCATGTGCAAACACCCTGAGGCAGGGCGAGCCTAAGTGTTTCAGGAACAGTGAGGAGGCTGGGGTGGTGGGAGGAGAGATGAAGCTGGGGAGGTAAGGTGCGTGGGAAGGATTCTGGATGGCAAAGGACCCTGTAGGATTTCAGCTTTTTTTTTTTGAGCTGGAAGGAAACTTCTGGACGGTTTGGGACAGTAACAAGTGAGACCACACCAGTTCAGATGAGCAAGAATGTGGGCTACACCAAGGCATGGAGAAGTGGGTGGATTCTGAATATGGCTTGATGGCAGAGCCCATGGCTTTCCTTAGGAATTTGGAGGGGGTGATGAGGAAAAGAGATGGCAAGGATCACCCCAATGTTGGCCTGAGGGACTAGTCGAGTGGAGCAGAGTTCCCCATTCCCCACTTGGAGAGGTCAGGTAGGCAGGCAGAGTGGCCCAGAGTTCTGAGGAGGAGTCTGGGGGAGACAAATCTGGGAGTGAGCAGTGGGTAGAGATAACAGACGATTTGGAATTTCAACCCACATTTCACTCCAAGTGCCCAGCTCTGTCCTTGCTTCATCCTGAGCCCCAGGACTCCCAGGTGCCACTACAGCACCCTCCCCAGCTCCCCGGGTTGGTGGCTGGACAGTGGCCTTGCTCTCGACTCCCAGGATCCCAGGAGGTCCAGCATGGGCATCTACCTGTGGATTCTTCCTCCTCTTTCAGCAGGTTTGAGACTCGTGAGCATGTTGGGCTCTCCTCTAGGCCAGAAATTGGGGGTGAGGTGGGCAGGTGAGTCTAATGAGTGGGGTTTCCTGAGATTCAGGTCTGCCTCCCTTCTGCCTTAGGTGAAGGGCTGATCTTGGCCAAGCCTGGGGCTGGTGCCGCCCCAGCCACCCAGACCCTGAGTGGGAGTGCTGCATCAGTCTCTGCAGCTGGCTAGCACTTGCTGAGTGTCTTCTGTGGACTGGGCCCATTCTGACCACTCCGACCCTTTCCCAGCAGCCTGGGCTGGGGAGCTAGGCTCAGGGTGGTCCACAGCTTTGCCCTGCGATATTCTGGGGATCTAGGGATGTTCTCTGCTCCATCGGACCCGAGTCTTCATCTGCAGCTCTACCTAGTAAATGCTTCTTGTAATGAAGTAGGGAAAAAGGGAGGGAGATACAAATGCCACTTTAGTTGTTCCCGATATTCAGAGGTGACCTCAGGCACCAGGCTCTGGAATTCCCAGCTCCTACATCCACACCTGGAAACCAGAGCCAGAGAGATGAAGGGGCACATGGGGGGGTACATGTTGTCCCCCATGTTACTGATGCAGGTTGGGTAGGGAGACCTGACTGCCCGAGCTGGGGGTCTGTCCAGTGGTGCCGGGACACAGGCTGCATCTGGGGAGGATGGGGGTCCACACCTGAATCTAGGAGATGTTGAGGTGGGGGCAATAAAGGAAGCACACAGGGGTCCGGGGTGGCCTCCACTGCTCTCTGAAAAGCTGGCTAACAGGCTCCCCAGCAAGAAGGGGCGTTCTAGCATTCAGGCTGGCAGGCAGGGCTTCTTGATGTGGGAACTCTGAGCACTAGAAGGCAGAGGGGTAGTGATAGCCAGCTGGGCTGAGGGGCAAGGCAATTTGGGCAAGGCCCTGGGGTGTTGGCAGAAGCCAGTGATGGATCAGCTGCCTCCATTTGAGCAGGAGAAAATGTCACTGGGACCCTTCAGCCACAAAAGAGGCACCCAGACTTTGGTTGGGGGTCCTCAGGGTCCCACTCTGGGCCTGGCTGTTTCCATATTGGGGGTGCAGGAATGACAAAGAGGGGTGCTTCTGGTGGGTGGACAGGGTCCCGGGTCCATGTCTGGAGGACTGAGGTGGTGGGCGGGCAGTCAGCATATGGCCAGCCGGTCACACACCCAGCCATCTAGAAAGTTGTTGCAGAAGGCATCATTCCACTGCCCGAAGGCCAGCATCATCACACAGTCCTCGCCTTCACCCCCATTATTGGGTTCCCCAGGCCGCCAGTTGCTGGAGCAGAAAGCTTTGGGTCAGAGGATGGAGCAGGGGGAAGGGACCCCACTGCTTTCAGCCTAGGCACACCCCTCTGAGCCTGGGCCCTCCCAACCCCATCCCTGGATCTCCACCCCCTCTCTGTGCAGTTCTAGAGATTTAACCTTAATGATATGCCTAATAAAACCCAGTGCTGTGGTTAAAAAACAAAATCTGCCACCATTACAATGAAGAAGCTTCCCCAAGTCTGGGCCTGGGGCGCGGCCTCCCAGATGCCCTCTCCTCTCATCACAGAGAGGTCTCCCTCTCCAAGCCTGGGCCTGGGGCCATCTCCTCTAAGTCGCCCCTTCTCACCTATAGTTCAGGGGGTTCTCATCCATCCAGACAAACTTCCCCTCAATGTTCAGGTCCCGAAGGCCAATCCAGGACTCCTTTCTGTTGATGTGCCTGGCCAGGAAGTCCTGGAGAACAGGACAGAGCTGGAGGGCTGGGGAAATGTGCTTGGGTCCCCTCTGCCATCCAAGAGGTTGGGGTGGGGCTCCACCTCCCCCCTGAGCACCATGCTGGCCACACCCTCTGCCAAGCCCAGGCCCACCTGCTCCTCTTGGCTGTGGATGCTAACCAGCCGCCCTTGGAGTTTGCTGCAGGCTAACCGTGCCTGGATCCACTTCTTAGCACCCTCACCGAAGTAGTAGCACTTCCGTTGGAAATTGACCCATTTCTTGGGGCATGTGTTGCACATGGAGCCTGGGGTGGAGGAGAGGCTCAAGGGGGCAGCCGCGGTGGGTGCTGTGTCTGGTGCTGTGGCTGGCACTGTGGTGGGCACTGCAGCGGGCACCACGGTGGGCACCGTGGTGGGCACTGTGGCTGGCGCTGGGGTGGGCACTGTTGCAGGCACCATGGGTAGAATGGGCAGAGTGGGTGGCAGCATCGTCCCTGGAGTCACTCTTGGGGTCTGGGCTGGAAGCAGACCCACCTCAGAGCCTAAGAGAGTCTCGCAGGCAGCTCTCTTTTCTGGAGCTGTGGTGCTGACATGCAAGACCAGCCCCACCACAGGAGGTGGCCAACACCATTGCCACAGATGGCCTTCACCGTGAGCAGAATGTCAGCCACTAACACTGTCACCATAAACATCTATCGGCCAGCAGCACCTCAACCATTAATGACACCATCACCATCAATATACCCATGGCCAGCAACACTCCAGTCACCCACACCATCACCACATTACCAGCACCACGTCCAGCACCACCTCAACCACTAGCATCCTCACCACAAACACCTTCATGGTCAGAAGCACCTCTACCACCAACAGCATTGCCACCAATATCATCACTACGGCATCATCACACACAATTGCCAGCAACATCTCTCCACCACCACCACCACCATGGCCCACAGCACCTTCACCAATACCACACCAGCCATGTCTGAATCACCAGTGCTGACGGCAGTGCTGAGGCCAGGACCTCCAGCATTACTTTACCTATACTGTCCCCAACTGCTCCAGTTGACAGCCCTGGCCACCATCACTGCAAGCACCCCCAAAACTGGCACTCTTGGCCACTTTCTGGGGTATTGAGCTGATTATCTTCTCATTGGTCAGGAGAGTCTATGGGAGTGGGGAAGGGCTGGGTCTCCATGGCCTCAACCCTGGGACCCCCTTGGTCCCTCTCTCTCCTTGCTCACAGCCCAAGGAAACTCTCAGGCACTGTCGCTGCCACCAGCATTCCCAGGTGGGAGGTTGAACCCACTGTTACAGGGTCCACTCACTTGTGATTTAAAATAGATTTTCTTAGAGTGACGGGCAGGGATGGCTCCACAGCTTTGGTGAAATTGTTCTAGGGACCTGGGGTCCACAGAAGTTTGCAATGCCCTGGGATAAACAAAGCTGGGTGTGCTTCTCACTCATGAAACGACAACCAGTGTGCAGCTCTCTGGGGTACCACACGAAAACCGGAAGAGAACATCTCCCTTCAAGAAAACTTTGGGGTGGCCCAGCCAGGTGTCACAGTTAGTTAGAGTGAGAGCTCTGAGCAACAGGGTCACCAGTTCGATTCCCACATGGGCCAGTGAGCTGAGCCCAAGCTGAGCTGCCGCTGAGCTGCCAATGGGCGGCCGGGTGGCTCAGCTGGTAAGAGTGCGTGCTCTTAACAACAAGATTGCCTGTTCAACTCCTGTATGGGATGGTGGGCTGTGCCGCCCCCCCCCCCGCCCCCCCCCTGCCCCTGGCGCCTGCAACTAGATTGAAAGTGGACTTGGAGCTGAGCTGCGCCCTCCACAACTAAGATTGAAGGACAACTTAACTTGGAGCTGATGTTCCCCTTCCCCAATTCCTCAACACTGTTCTCTTCCCCAATTTCCCAATAAAATCTTAAAAGAAAAATATCTGAAAACCTTGGGGAAAGGTGTCCTGGCTGTGTCAGGGTCATTGAGAGACAGCCCCGGGGCTAGTGATCCATTAGAGTCAGCGTGGTCCAGATTCAACCTCTCAGCTTCCCCAGGGGAGTATACAGGGTCTTTTGCTGGAATCCCCACGCCACACCTCAAGGGACAGCACTCCCTCACATCATGCACAAATCCTTCCTCTTCTCTCACCCAGCTGAGACAGACCAAAAACTAAGGGTGGGAATGAGGGGTGGAGTGGAACTTCAGGTTAGAGGCACGGTGATTAAATGTCTGCTTCCTCTGCAGCCTGCTGGGGCCACCCGCGTGAACCTTATAACTGTCAGCACTGCCTCCACCGCTGTCACCCCTGGGGAAGATGCCACAATGCCTGTTGTCCCGATCACTTCAGAGGTGACCTTACGGCCCTCTAGCTGGGTCAGACAACACTGGCAGGATTGTGGCTGAGGGCATCCTACTGATGACCCTCTGCTGAGCCATGATGGGGCAGAGGACAGATCAGTAAAGAGGACCCAGTGATGGTAAATGAGGACAGCTTTTACCTGGAGGAAAAAAATGTGTGGGACCTTCACCCAGGACGGTGGAGGGGAGCAGCTGGACTCAGAAAGGGCTTTTTTATGTGTCCCCCACTGGCCCTGCCACACACATACACACACCTCTCCCATGCATTCAAATACATGCCACCACACACCTGTGTTGTCACACGCATATACCTATATACCCATAGGCACAGACGCACTTACTCACCATGGGACACTCGAAGCTCTATCCACAGCTTCGCCACCTCCTCCTGTAGTCTTTCCAGTGAATTCAAGGCTGTGTGTCTCTCGTTCAAGCCTTGGATGGTTGGATGGGGGCAGTGATCACAGACAAGCTTGTGGGCTTCTCCTGCTCCCTCCCCATTTTTGGCCCCTCCCAAGCCTCACCCTGGGACTTGAGGTTGCTCACGTCCTCAAGAAGTCCATCCAGGTTCTGGGAGAGCTCAGAGTCTGAGGGGGTGGGGTGCATGACGGTTTCTGGGGTGATGCTTGCAGGTCTCACTGTCCCCGTAGCTCTGGGATCCCACCCCCCACCCGGATCTCTCACCCTGATATTTCATTCTCTTCTGCTCTGCTTGGATTTTCTCCATGTTGTGCAACATCTGAGCAGCTGGTTGCAGGGGAGGAGGTGGTAAGCAAGCCCCTCAAGGCCACCCCCACCCCCCACTGGCACCCTTGGCCTCTTAGCCTGAGGCTTCAGGGCCACCTGCTCATTTTGCAATTCACAGGTGGTCTGGAGCTCTGTATACCCAGGTTCAGCCAAGTCCCCTCCTCTCCTTCCCCCAGATCCCCAGCTGAGGTCACTCACCCTGGGATTTCTGGGCCATCTGGTCACCTGTGTGTCTTTCCAAGTCCTTGGAAACCTGAGATACTGGGGTGGGTGGGGGAAGGGAAGACATGGCCTCAGGAGCCAGGTAGGCAGGTCCCGGAACCCCCCACCCCTTCCCACAGCCCCAAGTGCAGGAGCCCCTCATGCAGTCACAATGATTGTAGCTTTTTGTTTTTAATTTTGGAGACAAAAGTACTCAGGGAAGTGCAGGCAAGAATAGAATGAATTTGTGTACCCTTCCCTCACCCAGAAATAAATATAAAAGCAGCAGACATTTATTACAGTGTCACTAGATGCCAGGTGTTTCCTAAGTGCTTCCCAAGCCGTAGCCTGTTCCACCTCATAGCACTGAAATGATGTCTGTTTTACAGGTGACTCAGTTGAGGCATGGAGCGGTTAGGTAATATTCCATCAGGCACTTCTCAGAGTACCCCCAGGGTTTTTGCTGGATTTTCCCCCACCCAGGGAGTGGGGAACACTGTGAGGGCTGACCCTCAGTTCCTGGGGAAACAGTGGAACCCAGTCCTTCTCCCACATCCCACAGTGGTGAGTGGCAGAAGCAGGACAAGAGTCTGATGTCCTAGCCCCCTTCTCCTCCCACCCTGGCCCCTCCATACTGTTCCAGGCAGCGGTCTCTCCCAGCTGTTTCAGATTCCGTTCAGTGTCCCAGTCTGGGCAGGAGGAGAGAAGAGGAGGGGAGAGGAAGGTGGGGATGGAGGCCTTGGGTATATCATGTGGGAGGTGCCCAAAGGGTGAGAGCCAGGGGTGCTGGGCGGGAGTGAGGGGAGGAGGCTCTTGAGAGTGGAGGAAATTGACATGAGAAAGGGCTGGCAGGGAAAAGGTGGGAGACACGATAAGGGAATTGGGCTTCCAGGGATATGTTGGGCTCCCCAGGATCTGAGAGTGGGTGTCTGGGAGGGAACATGAGATGGGGGCCATGTGGGGCTGGGGATGTCCTCACGCCACAGAAGAAGTAGGGTCAGCAGCCCGGCCCACAGTGCTGCGGTCACCAGCCCCAACAGCGCAACTTGCATCCCCCGCCTGCAGCACTGCTGATGTCTTCTGTGAAACTCCAAAACCTCTGCTGGGAATGGAGGGAGCGATGCAGTGTGCAGGATGAGGCTGGGCTCCAGCTCTGCCTGTCTCCCCGTTACCCAGAGCCCCAAAGTCCTGGGAGCCTGTCCAGAACACACTGAAGCAGAGGGTCTCAGTGGACCCCCAACTTCCTCTATACACCTCCCCCTCACTTTATCTTTCATGTCCCTTAGCCAACACCCCCCCCCGCCCTGACCTTTGTATGTCCATCTCTGCATCTGTGCATCTGTGAGTCTGTCCCTCTGCCCATCCAGCCCAATTTCTGCCACTCCTGCCCACACTCCAGCCATCAGCAAGCCTGACTCTATCCAGAGATACATGCACTGGGCCAGGAGCTGAGACCCCTCCTGCATGGGCCCTCTCCTCAGACGGCTGACCCTCACCCAGCTCTCACCTGTGCCCCTCCTCCAGTTTATAGATTCAGCTACCCCCCCTCTCCAACTAATGCTGGGTCCCCAGCCTCACCTCCAGAAGGTAGGGTCCTCCTTCCCCTCCTACCCCAGCCCTCATCCTGATGCTTGCCCTTGCACCCTGGGCCCCTTCCCTAAACATAAGACATGGGGTCTCAGTTCTTCTCCTATATCCAAGCCTGTCCCTAGCCTTTTTCTCAGGTGGCAGACCCCCCAGTTCTTACCCCAGCTCCTGGGCCCCCCAAAACTCTACCTTGATGCTCCGCCGCAGGCTCAGACCCCCGCCCCTCATCCTGGCTGTGAGGATTCATCATGCTGAATTCTTGTTCTGAGTCCCTGTCCCACTGGTCTCCACTCTATTGGGCTCCCAGTGCCCCAGCTAGAACTGGGTTTTTTTGGTGGTAGTAGTTGGGAGGGTGTTGAGTCAGAGAAGGGAGGTGCCCTTGGCTTCCCTTTTGGCCTGGCTCTGTGCCGTGAAGGCCACTTGGGGCTTGCCTGCCTGCCATAGTGGGCCTTTCTTAGAAATTCACTCTTCTTCCCAGAAATGGTCCCCTCTCCTCTCCTGGGTGGAAGGTAGGAGATCAGGATGCTTGCTTTTGCCAATGTCAGCTCCAGAGATACCTCTCACCTGCGTATGAACTTTCCTCCATGGCAGATGCTTACCACCTGTTCAGGCAGTTCACTTGACAAGCACAGCCGCAGCTCCAGCTGGTTCTGGGTTCTAACAAGGGTTAGGGTTATATCAGAGTCAAGGTACTGTCACAGGAAAGCATCTTGGGCTTGAGAAGCTCAGTGACCACTGGCTGATTTTGCTTTGTTCACAGCTGGGAGTCAGTATTGCCATTAACAGGGAGACGCAGCTGGTGTGGAGGGTCACAGGCCTAAGACCACAGGTGGGTGCATCAAATGCGAGGTACACAGCAGGTGCTCAATAAATGTGCACCCACGTGATCTTGGCAAGTGGCTGAGCCTCGAAACCAATTTCCTCATTTATAAAATGATGATATTAATAATATTGACACTGTAGGGTGGTGGTTGACTCTACATGTAACATGCTTTGAACAAGGCCCAACACATAATAAACCCCCAAACTATCCTCAACTCTTTACTCTTGCTGCCTGTGCAAGTTTGGCCTGGGACTCAACATTTCTGAGTCTGTTTTTCCCTCAGTAAAATGGGGGCTATGATAGTACCCAGCTCATGAGGCCGTGGTAGGTTCAAATGAGATAATAATGTACGTGAGTCTTGTGGCACAGTGCTGCACACAGTGAGTCTTCACATACTAAATGTTTATCAGGCATCTACTCCGTGCCAGGTCCTGCTGGGAAATGCAAAGGCTCTGTCACCACCAGGCCTCAGCTTCCTCCTCTGCAAACCTGCTCAAGATGTCTTTAAAGCCGCTGGACTTTAAAGCACCTACTCTGTGCTGAAGAGCATGGCTTTTGGATCAGACAAGCCTGGGGGTCACTGGCTGCCCCTCTTGCTATGTGACTATGGACAAATGGCTTCCCTTCTCTGAGCCTTGGGGAAATGGAGATGTGGGATAGCCAGGCTCTGATTACTGGCAGTTCAAACCGGGTCTTTGGCTATCCTGAAGGAGGCCAAGGGTGTCACCATCCTGCGGCTGCACATGCCTGAGCCCAGGCCAGCCAGACTTGGAGCTGAGTCCTGGCTTCTCTCTGGATGAGCGACAGTTTGCTCATCTGTAAACTGGGGATGAGCAACAGCACTGACTCCACTGGATGAAGTAGGATGGAGTGTGCAAGATGCTGGCACACAGTAGGTGCTCAGTAAACCCGCTGGTGGGGTGCTGGGTAAACTGAGGTACTGACAGGGTAAGCAATTTGCCCACAATCCAGGGGTGGGACTGGGACTCAAACCCAAGACCAGGAGCTTATTTGCTCAACTACTGGGGACATGGCCTCCTGGTGAGTGCTGCTGGTAAGTGCCGGGGCAGCAGGGTCCAGGAGCTGGGCCATCTTTCTAATATGAGAGCTCCTGCCTCTGTTTACGACCTTCCATGGCTCCCCAGGGCCCTCCACCATCAGCTCCTTAGTGCACACGCCAAACTCATCTTTTCTACGCAGTCATGTCAATTAGCTGGCTTTCACTTAGCCTAACCAGGTCCCCACACACCTGGAGATTCTGCCCATGCTGCCCATCGCCCACTGCCCACTGCCCTCCTCGCATGCAGACCACCTCCTGGTCATTTCTCAAGACTCAGTCCAGAGCTCGTTTCTTCCAGGAAACCAATGTCCACTTCCCACCACCAGCAGCAACACACATGTGCGCGGGCATGCGTGCGCACACACACGCGCTCACACACACTCACATATGTGCACACACATTCACACACACAGTCACACTCAGGGGCACTCACACACACACAGTTGCACACTCACACACATCACACCCTCATACTCACATGAGTTTTGTGCGTGTCACTGTCCTGGTCTGTTGGGGCGGATGGGAGAGGCCACAGAGGCCACAAGCTGTGGTGAGGAGTTGAACCTGGAGGCACACTTTCTTCTGAAGGCAGACCCACCCCCAGCTTCTATTTTCACAGACCTAATTATGGGCTTGCCACCCAGATAATCACATTACACACATGGCTTCCTCTGTGCCCACAACCCGGTAAAGTCTGTACTATTATTATCTCCATGTCTTAGGTGAGCAAACTGAGGTTCAGAGACACCAACCCACATTCCAAAAATGTTGAAGGAGGCAAGTGGTAGAATCAGGATTTGGACCAAAGTGACTGGGCGGGAAGAAGAGAGAGAGAGAGCAAGAGGAGGAGGGAAGACAAAGAAAGATACATAAGATAGAATAAAATTGGGGTCAGATATTGGCAATTTTGTTGTACAGTTTAATTTAGTAGCAACATGTGCTAGGCACAGTTCTTTTTTCTTTTTAAATTGGGAAATTGGGAGAGGGGAACAGTGTTAGGAAATTGGGGAGGGGGAAAAGCCAAGTTGTTCTTCAGTCTTAGTTCTGGAGGGCACCAGCTGCCGTCTGGCTTCCCATCAGCAGCTCATGGCCTCTCAGCTCAAGGTGCTGTGTTACAATCTTAGTTGTGGGTGGGTGTTGCCACCATCCCATGGGGGAGTTGAACCAGCAGCCTTGTTGTTAAGGGCACACTGCTCTATCCTCTGAGCCATCAGGGCGG
Source organism: Aselliscus stoliczkanus (assembly GCA_033961575.1). NCBI lineage: Eukaryota > Metazoa > Chordata > Mammalia > Chiroptera > Hipposideridae > Aselliscus > Aselliscus stoliczkanus. Next base: position 6,602,246 of record CM066735.1, on the reverse strand, counting down.
GAGCTCAGCTCAAGGTGTCGAGTTCAGTCTTAGTTGCGGGCGGGTGTAGCCCACCATTGAGCAGGCAGTCTTGTTGTTAGAAGCACGTGCTCTCACCAGCTGAGCCATCCTGCCACCTGTTAGCAGCTCAGCGGCAGTTCAGCTCGGACGCAGCATCACTGGCCCATGTGGGAATTGAACTGATGGCCCTGTTGCTCAGAGCTTGTGCTCTTAAGCTAACTCTTAACCAACTGAGCCACTCAGCCATCCCTAGGCACGTTCTTAGTGTCTTAGATGCAGTAACATGTTTAATATTCACAATCACCCTATAAGGTAGATTCTTTTGTTATCTGTGCTGCCTTATGGATGAAGGATGTTAAGCACAGAGAGGTTAAGTAACTTGCCCTAGGTCACACAGCTCACAAGTGACAGAGAAAGAATTTGAACCCAGGCAGCGTGGATTCCCAAGTCTGCAGCCCTAGCCATGATGCCACCTAGCATTGTATTTGCAGGGGCTCCTTGGCACTTTGCCTACCTTGTTCTTCCTGCCTATACCATGTCCCCTGATCTTTAATCCCATTCCCACTCTTGACTGGGGAATGCCCAATGCCAACCCCCACTCCTGGATGGGCCACCTCTTCACCCCAGCTTTGACACCCTGTATCTCATTCTGGAAGATGCCCACCTGTGCCCTGGTGTCCCACCTCCCAACAGAGACTGAGCAGGACACTCCACTAGATGGGGAGGGGCCCGGCTGGAATGTCCCCTGGATTGTAGGCCGTGCACTCCAGGACAGCAGGGATGGTGCTTCTTTGTCACACTGTGTCCTCAGCATGGGGACACATAGCCCTCTGTACATGTCTATTGAATGAATTAGTCTGGTGAGCTGTGGCTGCTCATTCTGGGCTCCAAGTGTTCCTTTCAACCTTGATCTGGGCTAATTGTGGGGGCTTAAACCCATTGCATGGTTTGCCACATGACAGAGAATAACCATTTCAAGTAGGAGAGAGAGTTATCAGGTAGGCATCAGAGAGGGGTCACTGGGGACTTCTGGGTGGACAAAGGACAGCAGAAGGCCTAGGGGACCCGGAGAGCTGTCATGGGGGGCCAGGCAGGAGGGGGCACCTTGGGAGGGATATTTTTGGAGGGCTTGGCTGGGATGGAGACACTGGGGGCAGGAGGACTGTCACGTGGTGCAGGGGCCAGAGGAGGTAGCCTGGAGCAGCGCTATGGGGTTGGAAGGAAGCATGTTGGTTTGAGAAGAGATGGGCCCGGTGATGGGTGAGATGTGGGGATAGGTACTCGCAAGATGCTATGAAAAATGACGGGGTCTCAGCTGAGCGGCTGCGTGGACAATGGGGCTATCGTAGCGATGAGGACACAGGAAGGAGGGGAGATAGTTGGAAGCAGCTCCTGTTGGGCCCAATGAGGACACAGGACAAGGTCTGGATAGAGGATGGGGCTGGATTGGATTTTGGGGTTCGCAGGTGTCCACTCGCCCTAGTGCCAGTGCACACTCAGTACCGTGTCCTTCCAGGCCCCACGGCCTGGTCCGTGCGGGGTCCCTGCTAATATCCAGTTTAGACAAGAGAATGCTTTGGAGGTGAAATCTCAACTGGGGACCCAGTCATGCGATCGCTCCCCACTCTTCCTCTCTGCTGTATCAACCCATGTCTCATTCACTTCAGGGGAAAAACAGGAAACCGTGCGGATGTGGGCCCCGATCTGAGGCTGTCGGTTCTTCTTTCAGGTTTGGGATCCTTGAACCTGGGGGTGCACCGCACTCATCACCTGTCCTAGATTCCACTCAATAAGAATGAGTCAGCCCGGTTCGGTCCCACATGAGGGCCAGTGACACTGTCCTCAAAAAAAAAAAAAGAATGAGTCAGGGGTCCAGCAACTATTCACGGTCCCCAGACAGGATTCAGCTCCAGCCTCAGCTCTATCCCAACCCGATAATACTCAGCTCACCAATGCTTGAATCTCCACCATTAACCTGCGCTCTGTGCGGAGTGGAGCTGGATCCACAGCGCTAAACCCAGAACCTCAGCACCTGGAACAGGGACCGGCACCAACTGCAAACGTGAAGAAGGAACCTCTCTACCCGGCACAGCCCTGAGGTCATCCCACCTGTTTAATCTCTCCATGTGTTGCCAGGGGAAGAAGGGAAAGGGGTGTGTGAGGCAGGTAGTAGGCGTGTCCAAGCCAGGAGGGCTTCCAGGAGGAGGTGTCTCTAAAACCTGGATTTCTCATTCTTGGCACTGTTGAAAGTGGGTGATTCCTGGCTGTGGGGGCCTTCCTGTGCAGGATGTTTAGGAGTATCCTTGGCCTCTACTCACTGCTGCCAGTAGCACTCTCCGCTCCCCACCACCTTCCACCTAGTCATGACAACTAAAATGTCTCCACACACTGCTTAATGCCTCCTGGGGGGAGCAGAATCATCCCCATTTGAGAACCACTACTTCGAAGCACGATTTATAGACGAGGAGAAGGTGCTGGCTTTAGGCTTCAACACACTTCCATTGTTTCTCTCTGTCTCCATTTATCTCTCCATCTGCTGTTGACAGATCTCTTTCCTCTTTCATTCACTCAACAAGCATTCATTAAGTACCTACTGTGTGCCAGCATCTGGGAACAAGGTAAAGCCCGAGCTCTCATGAGGGAGGAAATCAAAGAGCTTTTATACATAACATGAAATTTATCATTTTAATTTTTTTTTTTTTTTTGAGAGCAGTGTCACTGGCCCTCACATGTGGGACCTGAACCGGGGCCGCTGGCTTCCCAAGCCAGCGCTTCACCACCACACCACTCGGCCGGCCCTAATCATTTTGAAGTGTACAGTTCAATGGTATTAAATACATTCACACTGTTGCGTAACCATCCCCACTATCCATCTCCATAACTTTCTCATCTTCCCAAACTGACACTCTGTCCCCATTAAACACTCACTCCCCTCCCCTCCCCCAGCCCCTGGTACCACCACCTACTTCCTGTCTCTATGAATCTGACTCCTCTAGGGGCCTCATATAAGGGGAATCACACAGTATTTGTCTTCCTGTGTCTGGGTTTTTTTCAGTGAACACCATGTCTTCAGGGTTCATGTAGCATAAGAACAAAGGTTAAAATCTATAAATCCACAGGATAATTTTAGGTGGTGGAAAGCAGGGTTGGAGGTACCTTGGGGAAGAGCTAGTTTAGACGGGAGGATTGAGAAACCTGGGGGATAGAAGGGGATCGCTGAGCAGGCCACTCTGGGAGAAGCAGGAGCTGCAGCTGGATTTTCATCCTCAATGTTCCACCCTGCCACAGGTCCTCCCCTGGGTTTGCAATCTTGAATTCATGAGCTGGTGCCCTGCCCCCTCCCACCCAGGGAAAATCCACAACATCCTCTCCAGGGCCAGGTCCTGGAGAGGAGCTAATGGCTTTTCATCCTCCTTTGACCTAGACTGTGTGGCGTAAGCAGTGCACTTCTTGCTTCTCAGGCCTCAGTTTCTCACGTAGAGGAGGGCACTGGACTCCTGGCCCTGGCAGGCCTGAAGTCTTATAACCTCTTGCAGAACCCCCAGTGCTATGGGGAAGTGAGAATTCCGGAGAACTGGGGTTGGGTCCAAGTGACAGTTGCTGTGACTCAGTAGGGTGAGATGTTGAGTGTGTGGGTCCCCAACGTGTAGACACACAGATACACACACACACACACACACACAAAGTGGCACAACACCATCACCCACAAAGTCACAGACATAGAGACTGACACAGGCACAATATACAACTAAACCACAGACACATGCACAACACGCCACACAACACAACACAACACGATGAAAGCAGAAACAGACACACACACAGATATTTACACCACACACATGCAAAGGTTCAGACACATAGACAAACACAACCCAGTCCAACCACATATACAGACACAGCACAAAACCACACACACACCACATGCACAGACACAACTCAGAGACAGCTACACAGCACACACAAAGATACAGATCACAGGACACAACCCCCCCCACACACACACATTACATTACAATGGACACACACGTGACATACACAATGTATGTACACAGGTACACACAGAAATACAAATATATACAAACACAGACACAACACAACCCACCACACAACCCACCACACACAACACAATAAAACCACAGATGCAACCCATAGACATTGATACAACACATACACAAAGATACAGGCCGCAAACCACAGATGAACAACCATGTACACACAGACACAACACACACAACACATACACAGGGAAACACAGATACAGACAAGTCCATAGACTCTCACACAGGTATAAAGTACACACATGTCATAAACGCAGATATAGTCACCACACAATCGGACTACAGATATGACATAGACACACCCAATGTGCGCACAGATAAACACACAACACAATCACATGCATAAACAAATAAACACACACATATAAATGCACAGAAACGTACACACAAACAAAATGCACACACACAGAGACACACATAAGCCCTCTGTCAGGCTTTTGCAGAGCTGAAGGAGGACTGGGTGACAGAAGTAGCGCCCCTCCAAACAAAGAAACATGTCACAAGTAAAAGATCAGAAGAAACCTCCAGAAATTGAACCAAATGAAACAGAGGGTTCCAACCTTTCAGAGACACAGTTTAGAACACTGATGATAAGAATGTTTAAGGAACTTAGCGAGGACATAAAGAAGGATAGGGAACTCATAAAAAACAACCTGTTAGAACTAAAGACTACAATAACTGAAATGAAGAACACACTCGAAGGAATCACCAGTAGAGTAGATGAAGCAGAGGAGCGGATCGGCGATTTGGAAGATAAAATAGCAGAACTCACCCAGTTGTCAAGCAAAAAGACCAAAGAATAAAAAACAATGAAAATAGTTTAAGAGCCCTATGGGACAAGGTGAAGCGCAACCACGATCGAATCATAGGGATACCAGAAGGAGAAGAGAAGAAGCAAGGGGTCCAAAATGTATTTGAAAAAATAATGACTGAAAACTTCCCCACCCTGGTGAAGGAAATCAACATACATGCCCAGGAAGTGCAGAGGGTTCCAAACAAGCTGAACCCAAACAGGTCCACACCAAGACACATCATAGTTAAAATGGCAAAGGTTAAAGACAGAGACAGAATCCTAGAGGCTGCAAGAGAAAGACAGCAGGTTACATACAAAGGAACTCCTGTTAGACTAACAGCTGACTTGTCTACAGAAACTCTGCAGGCCAGAAGGGAGTGGCAGGAGATACTCAAAGTGACACAAAATAAAGGCCTACAACCAAGATTGCTCTACCCAGCATGGCTATCACTTAAAATTGAAGGGAAAATAAAGAGCTTCTCAGAAAAGAATAAGCTTAAGGAATTCATTTCCACCAAGCCAGCATTGCAAGAAATGTTAAAAGGACTTTTTTAAACAAAAGAAAGGGGTAAACAAGCTAACCCAGAGAGACAATTTAAGAAGATTGAAGTCATATCAAGCAGATATAAAGGAAAAACTGATGGTTGCTGGCTGGGAGGGAGTGGGGAAGAGGGAGAGGGGGAAGGTTTTGGACAGTGTATGTGGGACTACAATGTTGCCGCAGGGGTATGGGGGCAGTTCTGGGAATGTAATTGATAATGTTGTGAAGAGACTATTATGTTGCGAGAAATAAGTCAGTCGGAGAAGGACAGGTACCATGTGATCTCACTTGTGTGTGGAGTCTGAAGAGCTGAGTGAACAATCAAAGTAAACAGACGCGTAGATGTAGAGGAAAAACTGAGGGTTGCTAGTTGGGAGTGGGGTGGGGATGGGGGGAAGGGGAAGGGATTAGACAGCATAAATAGACAACTACAATATTGCCACAGGGATATGAAACACAGTTCGGGGAATATAATAATGATGTAAAAATTTTGTGGCGTGTCAGATAGCCACATGTCTTGTTAGGGAGACCACTTCATGGATGGAGTAGAGGCTTGATCACCACTGTACACCTAAAACTGATATTGTATAGTATTGTATGCCAACTGCAACTGACTATGTGGGTGGTCACGAGATGTGGAGTATATACTGTGCAGGGGAGTCAGAGGAGTTGTGATGGATATGTATGATATAGGGGGGAAGTGAGGGGGGGCGAACTGGGGGGGTTCACTTTGGGAGGTAAAGAATATAACTATTCTATTGTGTTGTACACCGGAAACTAATAAGATAAAATTAAAAAAAAAAAAAGAAGTAGCGCCCCTCCACCAGTGACCCCCCGCTGGACTCTGCTCTCCCTGCACTGCAGCCCTCAGTTTTCCCTCAGGACCTGCTTGCTTTGTTTCTTTACAACCCCTCGCCTTCAATGCCCCCAGGCCTTGCTGACTTCCCACATCTCTGTGTTCAGCCCAGTCACATCTCTTGAGCTTCATTTGTTCATGCATTGGTTCATTCACTGATTCACTCATTCATTCACTGAGGCACGGGACACTGTACTGGCCACTTGGGCTGTAATAGTGAATAAGCTGGACAGAAATTCCTGCCATTGGATCTGCAGTGCCATCCAGGGAGAAAGACCGGTGCCGTGTGCTGTGAAGAGACATAAAGCACATGGTGAGGATGAGGGGTGGGTGGGAGACAGAGATGCTGTGGAACTGGAGTCATCAGGAATGGCTCTGTGAGTGGATGATGTTTGAGCTGATGCCCCTGAAGGAAATGAAAGAAGCAACCTTCAAGGATCAGGTGGAGGGCATCCCTGGCAGAGGGAACAGCGAGTGCAAAGGGCAACAGCCCGCAGGCCCAGTATGGCTGTCACTTCTCCCTGCTGTTGTTTCCCCTTCCTGGCTGGGGATCCCTGGGGCTGGTCTGTTGGAGGAACACCAAGGAGTATGACTGGAGCTGGGTGGGTCTAGATGTAGCCACTGCCCTAAACAGTGTCGCCCAGCACCACCACTGGGTCATGGGCCCCCACCTTCCACATTCCTCTTCCTTTGATTGGTTCTGTCTCTCCTCTTTCATGACCCCACCTCCAGCCACTGTCCTGTCTCCTGAACAATGGCAACAGCCCCCTCTCGGCTCCCTTCCACCTGTTCAATCCCTTCCCTGCACAGCAGCTACATGATCTAATCTTCCCAACACCTACAATTCGCCATGGCTCCGCTCTGCCGCACCCAAAGTTCCAGCTCCCCCACCTGCAGTTCAACGGCCTTATTGCTCAGGCCCTAGCTGCAACCTCTCAAGCCACATCTCCCCCACTTCCTACAAGGTTCCCCAAGTCCCTGAACATCACAGAACGCTGCCACACCATGCTATCTCCCACCCCCAGGGCCTTTTCTCTGGCAAGTCGCCATGCTTGGAGTGTGGAGCTGGTCTGCAGAGCCAGTTTGCACGAAGGCCTTCCTGACTGCAGAGGCCAGGCCGGGGGACTCCTCTGACCCCTGCAGTCCTCTGGACTCCTCTTTCCCCAGCACTGAGCTTCTGTACTGGATGGGCCTCTGCTGGGACTGGGAGATTCCTGGAGGCAGAACCTGGGGCCCCTTCCTGGAGGGGCTCCAGCCATGTATACCCTAAGTCACGTACACCCCTTTTTGCTCCCTTTCCTGACTCTCACCCATGCAGAGAGCAGGAAGAGGGAAGGCGTCTGCAAGAGGCTGGCTCTGCATTTTTGCCTTCCTGGAGCCTTGGGATCTGGAGACAGGCTGGTTTTGTTTTTGTGTGTTGTTGAGGGTGGAGAGAGGTTCTGGGTGGGGTGCTCAGGAGAGGGGACAAAGACGTTGGCTTATCCACAGCTTTCCTTCTGGAGGGCCTCCCATGCTCACTGCCCACTGCCCACTCCCTCCAGCCTCCAGGCCCAGGGCGCTGAGCTGGCCCACCTAGGATTCCTGAGAGCATTCCAGGCCTGTGCTGGGAGGCTCAGGGATTTCTCTCTGACAATACCCGTGGATCAATAAGAGAATGGGATATTGTGTGAGAACCAGGCTGGAGGATGGCTCCCAGGCCCACAGAGATCCAGAAATCCTGGTCCCCAGACTCCACCCTCTGGGAGCCAGGCCCCCAGGCCCCACCTTCAGGGCCTCACATCTCAAGCCCTTCGGAGACCTGGGATTCTAGGACCCCAGTTCTGACCCTCAGGGACCCAGAAATCTAGGGCCCCAGGATCTCTAACCCGTTAGGGACCCAGGAAGCCAGGAGCCCAGTCCTTCTCTCAGGGTCCCAGGCCCCTAGCTCCTTAGGGACTTGGATCTAGTATTGCATGTTTTCTTCTTCTCTATGCGGGCTGGCTAGGTGGGCCAGGACATTAGGGGTGCTGCCCCCTGCTGGACACACCTGTTCACTGCCCACCCATTGGGTGGATAAGGGGAGGCCTGCAGAGTTCCAGCTCCACCCCCTTTTCCGGAGGGGTGCCTTTACCCTGTCCAGGCCTCAGTTTCCTCATCTGTAAAGTGCAGATAAGCACAATTCTCCCACATAGGTTATCATGTGCATGAAGCCTTCCGCACCATTCCAGGTGGAGAGAAGTGCTCAGTACTTCCCGAAACATGTGACTGTCCTGTCTCTCCCATCATTAACCCCCAACCTCTGCAAAGGCCCTTAAGAAGAAAACCCAAACTCCCCACAGCCAGCCAGGCATGGTGTGGCTGACACCTTCCCTGCCTGCATGGTTCTCCCTTCGCTCCAGCCACACCCACAGGCTTTTCCAGATTTTGAGCCCTCTCTCTGCTGGTCCTTCCTCATCCTCCAGGTCTCTGCTCTCTGAGGGAAGTAACCCCAGCTGAAGCGGTCCCTAGCCCCTCAGTCATCCCTTTAATGGTCTCTGACCCCTGCCCATGTGTGAACGTGTCTCGTTTGCCTATGGTCACCACCAAGCGGTAAGCCCATGGCACAGGGTATGGCACACAGTCAGTGCTTTATAGGCATCATATTTGAATTTGTTTTCTATGTCTGTTGTAAGAGATTACCAGAGACTTGAAGGCTTCAAACAACACAAATTTATTATCTTGCATCTCTGGAGGTCAGGAATCCAACACAATCTCATTGGGCTAACTAACATCAGGGCATTGACAGGGCTGGTTCCTTCTGGAGGCTCTAAGGGAGGATCTGCTTGTTTGCTTTTTTCAGCTTCTAGAGGCACTCCCATTTCTTGGCTTGTGGCCCCTTCTTCCATCTTCAAAGTCAGGAGTGTAGCATCTTCCCACTCTTTCTGCCTCTGCCTCTATCGTCACATGCCCTTCCTTCTCTGACTCTGACCCTCCTTCGTCCTTCTTACAAGGACCCTTGCAACAACATTCCCTCCTCCCCCCATAATCCAGAATCGTCTCCCATCTCCATATCCTTACCTTAATTCCATCTGCAAAGTCCATTTTACTATATACAGTTATGTATTCACAGATTCTGGGGATTAGGAAGGGACATATTTTGGGGGTCATTATTCAGCCTACCACAGTACTCTAGGAGGTAGATGCTGTTATTATTCCCATTTGAGAGATGCAAAAATTGAGGCTTAGAGAGACAAAGTCACGGGCCCAGGCTCATCCAGCAAGTAAATGGCAAACATGGGTTTTGGATTCTGGGCTTTTTGTCAGCATCTGCCAAATTCATCCATTTGAATCACCTGTGAGTGGATTTGAAGACACAGGAGAGGTGAGAGTGAGGGTGGGAAGGAGTGTGAAGAAGATGGGGTAGGGGCTGCCCAGGGCTGGAGGAGAGTGTGTCCTGTTCCACCTTGAGGGCTTCCCCAGACACTTCAGCCAACCTGGTAAAGCACCTTGGAATCCCAGGGGTTTTCTGGAATTGGGAGGAGGGAGGTGGAAGTTGGAAAAGACAGGCCATTCTGTCTCAAGGCCATTTCCTTGGAACGTGGGGTGATGGATAGGGCAGGTTTATCCAGGAAACTGTGGCTGGCCTCCAAAGTCACCAATGACCTGCTGATTCAGGCCCAGAAAGTGTGGTCATGTGGTCACTGAGGGGCTGTTGGTGGGGACGCCCACTGGGAAAGGGGCAGAAGGTAGCTGAAAGGGACTTCTCCTGCCTCCACCTCCTGCTTCCCCACCTCCTTGGCCTCTCCAAGGCAGACCTCCCTTCCCCCATACCCCATCTCACCTTACAGACTAGAATGGGGCAGGGAATTGCAATTTTTGGAGAGTTCTACCTCCAACCTCACCACATGGGCACACTCCCTCCTACCCCTCCTCCTCATCTCCTCAGGTCCCTGACAAATTGTGAGCCCCAGGGAGGCAGCAACCACGACCTGAACTCCAACAGTTCATTATGACAATCTTCAAGCATGCAGAAAAGTTGAGTTTTAAAAGCAAAAACCCATCTTTAGATTTTACAATCAATATTTTTTCTATGCATGATTTATTACAAATCTATTTATTCATTCACCCCTCTACCCACCTCTCAATCCATCTTATTTTATTAATGCATTTCAGAGTTAGCTGCATACATCAGTTCACTTTCCCTGAAATACTTCAGCCTGCAGAATATGATCTAAAGTTCAATATGCTACTCTCCTTACTTTTCTTTTTTCTTTTTGGGTAAAATGACGCAGAATGACATGCACAAAAAAAGAGTGTTTTCTTTGAGCTTTGATGAATGCACTCACCTCGTAATCCAATGTCTATCAAGATCACAGGACAGGGCTGCCCGAATGGCACGGTGGTAAGAGCTTGAGCTCTGAACAACAGGGCTGCTGGTTCCATTTTTCTTAGCCCTCTACAGCTAAGATTGTGAACAACAGTTCGACCTGGAGCTGGGCTGCCGTGGTGAGTGGCCAGCGATGGCGTAGGCTGCAGTGGGCTGCTGTGAGGTGCCATGAGTGGCTGGCAGCCAGCAGGAGCGGCTGTCCATTGGCCAGTGACTGACTGCCTCAGCTGGGAAGAGCGCAATGATGAATGCAATGATCAGAATGTGAACAAGGGCCACTGAAGCGGTGTCCTCCACAACCAGACTGAAGAACAAAAGGACAACAACCTGTCTGTTCCCCTTCCCCGATTCCCCAACACTGTTCCCCTCCTCCAATTCCCCAACAAAATCTAAAAAAAAAAAAAAAATCACAGAACATTTCCATCACTCCAGAAACTTATTTCATGGCCTTTCCCTGGCAATCCCTGCCTCTGCTCCTAGGCAAACATTGTGCCCACATTTTTCCTACCTGGGATAGTTTTGCTTGTTCTAGAACTTCATATAATGGCTCCTAGATTCTGTACTGTTTTGTGAATGGCTACTTCCACTCACCTAAGGATTTTCAGAATCCTCTATGTCCGGAGATCCTGACCTCTTGTTCTCTACCAAATTCCAGTGTCTGATGTATAATAAGCTAATTAGCACTGGAGAAATGTTTGTGGTTAAGAAAATGATTTTGTTGAATGATTCCAAATACATGAGTGAATGAATGAATGAAATTGCCGCTTGTTCCCAGGAGACTTGATCTCACTCTACTCCAGCTTGTCTCACCAACCTCCTCTTTGGTCTTGGCTCAGAGGGCTGTAATTCCAGATAACAGAAATCCCCTCGCCCCTGTTTCCCCAGTCCCCCAGTCTTCCCATGAAAACACGTGTCATCAGGCACATGTTAGATGAACCCTTCTCTAGATAAACTCCTCCACCTGGCTCTAGAACTGCTAAAGCCTCTCCTAGGTCAAAAATGCCCTCCCTGAGCAACCAGAGCCCCAAGACAATGCTGGTGGGGGTGCAAAATGGTACAACCACATTGGGAAATTGTCTGGCAGTTTCTGATAAAAGTTAAACACTCACCTACTATCTGACCCACTGCCAGGTATGTACTCAAGAGAAGCAAAAAAGAAAAAAAAGCCATAGAAAAATCTGTACAAGAGTGTTCAGGGCCAGCTGAGTGCCTCAGTTGTCTAAGAGTTAGCTTAAGGGCCAGCCGAGTGGAGTGTTGGTTAAGAGCTGGCTTGGGATGCCAGCTCTGAGCAGCAGGGCCCTGGTTTGGATCCCACATATGAGGGCCAGTGACACTGCCCTCTACAGCTAAGATGGTGAACAACAGCTCCACCTGGAGCTGCGCTGCTGTAATTTGCTGGCGACGGCATAGCTGCAGCCCCTGCTACAGTGGATTGCCATAAGCTACAGTGAGTGGCTGGCAGCCAACGTGAGCAGCCGGCAGCTGGCATGAGCTGCTGTGAGGCGCTGTGAGTGGCCGACCAGAGACCGGCAACCGATCTGCCTCACCCAGGAAGAGCGCAATGATAATACCAACATGGGCCAGTGAAGCAAAGCTTTCCACAACTAGACTGAAGAACAAAATGACAGCAACTTGTCTGTTTCTCTTCCATGATCCCCCCTCCCCCAATTCCCCAATAAAAATATTAAAAAAAAAAAAAAAGAGTTAGCTTAAGAGAGTGAGCTCTGAGCAACAGGGCCCCCGGTTCAATTCCCACATGGGCCCGTGATGCTGCACCCGAGCTGAGCTGCTGCTGAGCTGCCAACCGATAGCAGGATGGCTCAGCTGGTGAGAGCACGTGCTCCTAACAACAAGACTGCCTGTTCGATGGTGGGCTACACCCACCCGCAACTAAGACTGAACTCGGCACCTTGATCTGAGCTGCCACCCGGATTGCTCAGTGGATAGAGCAGTGTGCCCTTAACAACAAGTCTGCTGGTTCAATTCCCACATGGGATGGTGGCTACGCCTACCGACAACTAATTTGAGCTTAGAGGCCAGGAGCTGCAGATAGGCAGCCAGATGGCGACTGGCGCCCTCCACAACTAAGATTGAAGAACAACAACTTGCCTGTTCCCCTTCCCCAATTCCCCAACACTGTTCGCCTCCCCCAATTCCCCAATTAAAAAAAAAAAAGGAGTGTTCATAGCAGCTTAATTCATAGTAACTCACACTGGAAACAATGCAAACATTACTCAAGAGTGAATAGATACACAGATTGTGGTCCAGCCACACAATGGAAGATGGGTAAACGGTAAAAAGGAACAAACTTTGGATACACACAATAGTACAGGTGAATCTCAAAGACATCATGCCTAAAGAAAGAATCTAGGCATAAAAGACAACATACAGTGTGATTTAATTTATATGACATTCAAGAAAAGACAAGTCTAGCCAATAGTGATGAAAGCAGATCATGGTGGCCTGGAGCAGGGGTGGGGAAGGAATTTGAGAGAATGATGGAAATGTTTCATATTTGGAATGTAGTGGTGGCTACACTGCTGTATACATTTCTCAAAAAAATAATCTGACTTGGAGCTGGAAATGGGTGCATTAAATTTTTAAAAATTTTAATTGTGGTATAAAATACACAACAATTTACATCTTAACCATTTTTTTTTTCTTGAGGGCAGTGTCATTGACCCTCATATGTGGGACCGAACCGGGGCCGCTGGCTTCCCAAGCCAGCGCTGAACCACCGCGCCACTCGGCCGGCCCTTAACCATTTTTAAGTGGACAGTTAGTTCAGTAGCATTAAGTATATTCACATTGTTGGGCTGGCCGAGTGGCGCGGTGGTTAAGTGCTGGCTTGGGAAGCCAGCGGCCCCGGTTCGGGTCCCACATATGAGGGCCAGTGACACTGCCCTCAAAAAAAAAAAAGTATATTCACATTGTTGAGCAACCAGGCTCCAGAAGCTCTCCATCTTGCAACACTGAAACTCCATACTCATTAAACAACTCCTCATATCTCCCTTCCCCCAGGTCCTGGCAATCACCACTCTACTTTTTGTTTCTATGAGTTTGACTACTCGAGTTACTTCAAGTAAGTGAAATAACACAGTACTTTTCCTTTTATAACTGGTTTATTTCACACAGCAACAGAGACTTCGCACATGTGATTAAGGATTTAGAGATGGGGGGATGTTATGTATTAAAGAATTTGATTGGTCTTTGTCCCTGATTCTTGGCAAGGAGCATCTAAACCCTTGGAATTTTCCAAGTGATAGGAGTGTCTTTGATCTTCATGGGGGCCCCTTGGCTCACACCTGAGTTTATATACTGAGGAGATGTTTGAGGTGGAGATGGGGGTGGGGCTTGTCATGCCAGAAAGACCAACCATAAGAGGTGGAATTTTCAGCCACCTGACCTCCAGAGAAGGAAGTGGGCCTGGAGATGGAGTACAATCATATAACCAATAATTCAATCAATCACACCTTCATAATGAAACCCTAATAAAAACTCTGGACATCAATGCTCAGAGGAGTTTCCTGGCTGGTGAACACATCAAAGTGCTGGGAGGGTGACATGTCCTGAGTCCCTGGGGAAGAGAACACATGGGGTCTCTGTGTTTGAGATCTTTTCAGCCCTCACCCTATGGGTCTCTTCGTTTGGCTGGTCCAGATTTGAGTTCTTCACAATAAAACTGTAACTGTAAGTACAGAGCTTTCCTGAGTTCTGAGTCATTCTAGTAACTTATGGAACCAGAAGGTGTTGTGAGATTGGTTGTTCAGAATCAGTTGGTCAGAAGTACGGGTGGCCTGGGACCCTCCAACTTGCAGTGAGGGAAGTCTTCTTAGGAACTGTGCACTAACTCTGCAGGTGGCATCTCACTAACTTGAGGTAGTTAGTGCCACAATTGCATTGCAGTATTACAGGAGATCATCCTGGATCACCAGGGTGGGCCTTAAATGCAACCAAAAATGTCCCTATAAGAAGGAAACAGAGGGAGATGTGACCCAGAAGGAGAAGGCAATGTGACCACTGAAGCAAGATGCTACCCTGCTGGCTTTGAGATGGAAGAAGAGGCCATGAGCCTAAGACTGAGGGACGCAGCTTTAGAAGCTGGAAAAGACAAGGGAACGGATTCTCCCCCTGGAGCTTCCAAATGGAGCCTGGCCCTGGTGACACCTTGATTATGCCCAGTAAAACTAATTTTGGACTTCTGACCTCCAGAATTGTAGGGAATATGTGTTTGTCTTAAGCTACCAAGTTGGTGGTCATTTGTCACAGTAACCCTAGGAAACTCATATACTCCTCCAAGCCAACCATCTGCAAATCTATCCGTCTGGCCAACAAACAGTCCACATATATTATTTGTCCAGGAGTTAGGTGGCTTCTGGGCCTGACAAATGCCTTGCTCTGGGTTGTAGTTATAGAGGGTCCACGAAAGGGTTGAGGGGTTGGCTGGTTACACAACCAAAAGGTTTCACCTGGCCAGGGCATTTGGGTGTTGTTTTCTTTTCTTCCTGCTCAGTCGATGCTCTCAGGGCCATGCAACCTAGGGGCCCTAGCAGCTTTGGTTCTGGACTCAGTTCTGCATGGAACTAAAGGCTGATAGCCTGTCACACCCCTTAGTTTGACTCATCTCCACTGGAAATTCCGGGAGAGCCCCCAGGATCCCAGAATGGGAGCAGAAAACTTTGGGAGTACAGGGTGAATTCACATCAAAAGTCCCCAGCTGATAAAGCCAGGCTCTGTGCACCCTGTACCCTGCAAATGGATTTAGCCATACTTATTATCTTCCAATATTCTCCACCTGAAAAACCCTCCCTTCCAAGCTCCACATGCTGAAATCTCATTGCTCCTTGAAAATCCATCTTCTCTGGTATGTATTTCCTGATCGACATACCCAGTGATCACAGAACTTCAGTGCCAGAGTCAGAAGGGACCTGCTCATCAGATCTGGGCAGTCCTGGGCCGGCCGAGTGGCGCGGTGGTTTGAGCTGGCTTGGGATGCCAGCGGCCCCGGTTCGGATCCCACATATGAGGGCCAGTGACACTGCCCTCAAAACAAAAACAAAACAAACAAAAAACCAGATCTGGGCAGTCCCTCTCACACCTGCCTCAGAGCCTTGTCTCTCCATAATGCAGTGACGTTCTCCTCAAGGAAAGGGGCCATCACTTTGGTATCTCTGCACAGTCCCTCTCCCTGAGGACACAGGTGGCTCCTTCAAATGCATTATGTGTCACTCATTCATGCATTCCTCCATTGAGTCACTGGTCACATTGTCCCTGTGCTTAGCCAGACCAGAAGGAGGAAGTGGGGGGTGGGGGGCATGGTAAGGGTTGGGTCTGACTCAGTCTTGTGTCTCCAGTGCCCCACAGCCCTCCTGGCCCAGTGCAGGTTACTCACTGGGTTTTAGAGCGTCATAGGACCATGAGGTCACTTAGAGAGGTTGGGGTCACTCACAAGGATCATGTCAGAGGTTTTGGAATAAAGCTTAGAAGAACTTGCCAGAGCCAGGAGCCAAGATTCATTTCTCAAACATTTATTGATGTTCCCTAGGGCTTTGAGGACAGTTCACAAAACCCCTTTCTTTGAGTCCTTCCAGTCTGGGGGAAAAAAAATGCAAGAAAACCAAACAGCTCCATCTCGGAATCACCTGATCTTGGCTAGGGAGGGAGATGTGGTCAAATCACAGGGCCCAGGAGCCAGGATTTTGGAAGGGGTAGAAGCTATTTTAGGTCCATGTGGGAGAGGTTGTGGTGAGGTTGGAGAGGAGGTCCCAGAGTGAAGGCACTGGACAGGGTTGATTAGGCCTTTGGTTCTCAGTAGTGGTGGGTAGGGAAAAAAACAAAACAAACAAACAAACAAACAAACAAAAATAGAAGGTGGTGGGCAGAGCCAGGAGGGTGAGCCACTCAGGCAATCACACTTGTGGCTGTGGGTGTGGCCTGGGGGCACTGGGCGGGCTCAGCAGCTGAACCTCTTCTCGCAGATCCAGTTGTCCCTGATGCTGCTGCATGGTGCATCGTTCCATAACCCGGTGTGTAGCATCATGATACAGTCCTCGAGCCCCCGAGCGTCATTGGGCTCTCCCTGGTTCCAGTGGCTGCAGCGGTTTGGCAGGGGTATTGCTGTGGGGGTCTAGGCTAAGGATAGCCCTGGGGTCCAGCTTTTAGGGTCTAGACTGTTAATTGCTTGGGTCTAACTACACAGCCTGAGGATCTAACTTGAACATGCACCTGGGGTATAACTTTCTAACTCCCAGAATTTATCCCTTAGCCAGTTCCTGGGACTAGCCTGGCCATCCCTAAGGAGTCCCTGAGATCTGTCCAAAGCACTGACCCTAGGGTCTGACCTGTCCACCTCCCCAAGTCCCTTCTCTCACCTGAAGCTGAGCGGGGCTCCGTCCACCCACTGGTAGCCCTGGATCTTCCCTGCATGGCGCACAGCCCTCAGGCCCAGCCAGTAGCCACGATTTCCCACATGCCGAGCCAGGAAGGCCTGGATGGAAGGGAAACTTAGTCAGCGGAGTCCACTGGACCGGCTCCCAGCTCCCGGCCGCCACCTCCCTCCTAGGACCGCCTAGGCCGCTCACCTGCTCCTGTATTCCCCCGACAATCACCAGGTGCGCACCCGCACCGGAGCAGTTGAGTTGTGCGTCTGCCCATTTGGCCCGGGGCACAGAGAAATAGTAGCAGGAGCCCTCGAAGGCCAGCCACGATGTGGGGCACTGCTCGCAGGAGCCTACGGGGTGGTGAGGGTCAAAGAGGTAGATTGCTCACAGGTGGAGCAGACGGAGGAGATGGGGTGGGGGGAGGGCGCAGGGCAGAGCCATGGAGAACAGGCTAAGATCAAAAGGCGGATCCCGGGGCGGATCAGAGAACCCCGAGGCCCACGGTCCATTTATCTCCACCACTCCACCCCACCCGGTCTTGCTCACTGTTCCCAAATCGTGCTGCCTCCAACGCTCGGAACAGCTCGCTGCGGATGCCCTCACGGTCCCTGCCAGCTTCAGCCAAACTCTGGGTCACTGCAAGGTCAAGGGAGCCCAAATTATAGCTGGGGTCAGGGTTAGGAGTAGGGTTGCTATTAGATAGAGCGCAGCATTTGTGTTCGTGGTTAGCGTTGCGGTCAAAAATGACAACACAGTCAAGGACTGTTTTAGCTGGGTAGGGTCCAGTTGTTGCCAGGGTTAGGAAGTGTAGTCAAGGGTAGAGTCCAGGGGTCAGGGGCAGGATTGGGGGACACAATTCGAGTTAGAGGTCAGGATTACAGAATAGCGTCTGGGTCACAAAGGGATCAGGATGTAAATCAAGGGTCGGGTGACTGGCGTGGTGAGAGATCAGGGTTCGTGGCGACATCCCGCCCTCACCGCGCTCGCTCAGTTCTTTCAGGGCACTCCCTTGCTGGAGCAGCTTGTCCTGCGCCTCCCCCAGCTCGGTGCGCGCGGTCTGCAGTTGCGCCTGCGTCCCAAGGCCTGGGAAAAGGGCGGATGGGGCCGGACATCTGAGACCTGGAATCTTGGCCACAGCCCTGTCCCCAGCCTGCAAGACACGTACGTCTCCAGGGCCCGCCCCCTCAGCCGACTTGTCTCACAGCAGCTATTGCAGACTCCGACCTCCTTCATCAAGGCTTCCAGTGCTGCCGTCTGCTTCGAGGCTGGAATGACCCACGCCCGACCCACGCACTCCAGGTCACCCGCGGGGACTCACGGGCCACCCTTCTCCACCCCGGGGGCAGCCCCGGGGCCAGCCCTGGGGACCCTGGGGTACCCACCCACTCACGGACCCAGGAGCCCCGGGTTTGCACGCACCATTTGTTTTCAGCATGTTTTGGCTACCGAGCAGTGCCCCGCGCTGCGTGGAGGCTGCGGAGAGAAGTTCCTGCTGGCACGGGTCCGGGGGACTCGAGAACTCTCCACTCGCCCGGAGGGTGCGGGACCCTGGTCTTGGGACCCACAGAGGGGACAGGCAGGGGTACAGCGCACATGATGTGCCATGCGCGGAGGGGAGACAAGCGCACCATGCACTCACATACACACACATATGGGTACACACAGCCTGAAGATGCACACAAACTGTTCACACGTGTTCACACTCAGCCCCAGGCAAGGATCAGGGACCCAGCTGGTGGACTCTCTGAAGGAAGGAAGAATAATATTGGGGGTGGGGGAGGGCTGGGATACAATATCCCCATCATACAGGGTCACTCACCGTTGGAAAGTAGGATGCTCAGAATGAAGGCCCACAGGACTGTGGTGACCATGAGAGCCAGGGCTAGGAAGAGGAGTCGCCGTCCCCAGCGTCCCCAGTACCCTTGGATAACAATAGACTTTTGGGTCCCTTCTGTACTAGGACTGTTCTGGATCCCTGGGCCTGGAGGACTGAGCCCTGGACGCTTGGGTTCCTCCCCGGAAATTGGGATTCAGAGAGGTTAAGTAACTTGCTTATGGTCACACAGTCTTTAAGTGGCAGAATTGAAATTTGAATCCACATCCAGTTGGCTCTAGAGCCTGTGATGTCTCTCCTGCACCCATTACTTGTGTCCTCTTTTGGCTGTTGCCCTCCCCTCCCCCATCAACCCCCAAACCACTGTCTGGAGAGGGACCCAAGGGGGCCAATGAGGCAGTCCGATTGTTCATACCTCCGGGGACCTCCTCGAGCCTGCCATCCCACTTGCTGTACCCGGCAGTGTCCATGATGAGTAGGCTCCAAGCCCTGGATGTAGACATAAATATAGCCTCCTCCCTTACCCCACCCTGTCTTCCTTCCTTCCTTCCTATCTCCTGTCTCAATTCCTGGTACCAAGGACCCATTGACCAATTACGGGGCTGGGCCTTTTCTGGGCTGGGCTAGGGGTAAGAGTGAGGTGAGGTAGAGGAAGTGGGAGGAGAGTGGGGAGTAAAGGAAGGGAGTAAAGAGAGAGTGGAAGGGGGTGGGCAGTGGAGTGTGTGTGTGTGTGTGTGTGTGTGTGTGGTAGCTATAGCAACATCTCCTGGCTGGTGCTGGGGGCTTCGCTTTGGAGCTCAATCCCCATCTCTTACAGGTTAGGGGCTGGTTTTCCTCTCAAGAGGGACCAGCTGAGCCTGGCCCAGTTCCAGTCCCTCCTTCTGGGTCCCTGAGAGAGCCCCTTCAGGTCTGGCCCCCAAGGCCAACTCAGCTTCCCTCCTCAACTCTTCCATAGGTGCCTGCCAGAGGCTGATCCTTAATTCAACACTTGGCCAGAAGGGAAAACACAGATGTTTGTTAGGTAGTGCTCAGCTTAAGCTTCTGGACACAACTCAGGTGAGTAAGTGGAGGGATGTATGTATGTAGCTTCTAGAAGCCTCAGTTTTTCTCTTCTATGCAAAGGGGGACAGTGACAGGGACTCCCTCCAAGGGATGCTATGACAAAGAAATGAGGTTATGTATATCAATAGCCCTGGCACCATCCCCAGGCACAAAACTCACTAAATGTTCATTCATTTTTTTCAACAAATATTGAACACCTACAGTGTGCCGGGCATCGATCTAGGAACTGGGCATCATCCAACAGCGGTGCAAAGATATAATGGCCACTGTAATGAGAAGGCATCTTCAGACCTAAGAAGTATGCAGGCAACTCCATAGAATATAACAGAATTTATTACTTACGGGAAGATTGGGTCAGAGCAGAACAGAGCACCCAGCAATTCTGTGCAGATTATTCTCCAGTACCAGACCTGTGTTATTGTACTTTTTATAGTATAACTTGGTACTAATGATTGACAAGACAAAGGGACAAAGAATGCGGTCACGCCTCCTGGTGGTCTTGTGATAGGGGATTGTTTAAATCCATACTGTCACAGTTTGAAATTTACCTCCATTGTCAAGCCATTCCTAACAAAAATATTTATAGCTACATTTTTTTTTTAAGCTGGGTTATCCTGCTACCTGTTGACAGCTCAGCTGCTGTTCAACCCAGGCCAGGAATCCAACCGGCAACCCTGTTGCTCAGAGCTCGCACTCTTGAGCAAGCTCATAACCAACTGAGCCACTCGGCCTGCCCTATAGCTACATTTTAAGGAACACAGATAATCATCAACTTTGAAGGCTTTAATGTGCTTGCTAAGCACAGTGAGGTTGGGCACAACACAAAAATTAAAAAGGAAACGAAATCCGGACACAGAGGAGGAATTTTGTTCACATCTACATCTATACCGCAGACGTCAATGTCCTGAATAAGCCAATTCCCTCCTTCATGGAGCAAACATTCTAGTAGGGGGTCGGGAGAGATAGACAGTAAATAATGAAATAATGAAACAGTAAGTTGTATAGATAGTGGTTCTTTTTTTTTTTTTTTGAGAGCAGTGTCACTGGCCCTCATATGTGGGACCGAACCGGGGCCGCTGGCTTCCCAGGCCAGTGCTTAACCACCGCACCACTCAGCCGGCCCTAGATAGTGGTTCTGAACTGGGAACGATTATGCCCCTCAGGGGACATTGGGCCGAGCCTGGAGACATTTGTGGTTGTCAAAAGTCGAGGTGGGTTATGATAACTGCTATCTAGTGGATAGAGACCAGGGATGCTGCTCAACACCCTACAATGCACAGGACGCCCCCAGAACAGAGAATCATCTGGACCCCCGATGCTGAAGGTGAAAACCCTAATATAAGATATTTAAAAGTTCTAAGTGCTGGGCTGGCCGAGTGGCGCGGTGGTTAAGCGCTGGCTTGGGAAGCCAGTGGTCCTGGTTCGGGTCCCAAACATGAGGGCCAGTGACACTGCCCTCATAAAATAAAATAAAATAAAATAAAATAAAATAAAATAATAAAATAAAATAAAATAAAATATAAAAAAATAAAATAAAAAATAAAATAAAATAAAAAGTTCTAAGTGCTATGGAAGAAAACATCAAGTAGGACAAAGGGCTGGGAGTGCTAGGCTGGGGCCGTGGGCAATGTGTGCGTAAAATGTTATTTATTTATTTATTTTTTTTAAGAGGAGTAAGCACTTCCTACGTTCCAGCCCCTCTTAGTAGAAGCGTAAACATACTCTGCCTTCTTGAATCCTCTCAACAACCCTCAGACATAACATTATCCACATTTTATGTAAAAATTTTATTTGATGCTGTTTTCCTGCCTTGTTCCAGGAAGGAATGAAAGAGACATATATGATAAAATAAAATAAAAATACAAGAGAATTTAAAAAAAAAAGAAAATCCAAAGGCAAATGACGGTCAGAAAGGGAACGTGAACCTAAGGGACTGGACTGGCACACAAAATTCAAACCGAGGTGCCCTGCTCTTGAAAAATATAGCTCCTCCTTTTGTTGCAGCAGAAAATTCGGGTCAGACACCTGAAGAAGGGTAGAGAATTAATACAGAGGAATCTCTCCAAACAGATGTGTAGACCACGTCCTCATTGAACTTTCCATAAATGCTATAGCAATTTTCAATCACTGGGCCAAGATCGATGGCTTCCCTCACGGCCAGGCACAGTTTTAGGAAAAGCGGGCTGCCTTAACTCAAAGTGGATGACTGTCAACACTGTTGGGAACTCAGCATGTTTCAAGTAGTGCTGAGGAGTTTGAGACCATAGAGAGAAGCGGGATGAGCGAGGGGCCAGCCTTGAACTTGTGTGGGTACCTGGTAGGTGTCTGTCACTTTGCCACTGGCTCTCTCTCTCTCTCTCTCTCTCTCTCTCTCCCTCTCTCTCTCTCTCTCTCTGTTTCTCCAGGGATCAGGTCTGAATGAGAATCCTGAGACGACAGGCAAATGATCATTTAAGTACAGTGAGAGGAATACTGCTTCATGTAGAGCAAGAGGTGTAAAAATGAGCCAGATGATAACCTCAGGCAAATCATATGGTCTCTGGGTACCTAGTTTCTTCATCTTACCATCAAAAGGTGATAAAGCTTTTGTTTTCCAACTCATGTTTCTGTGGCCTTACAGATGACAGATGTGAATGTATTATGAAATATTTAATATACCCCCATTTTCCCCCAGTCACCCCTGATATGCTTTCTGTCATTAGATTAGTTTGCATTTTTTAGAATTTTTTATACATGGAATCATACAGTATTTAGCCTTTTGAGTCTGGCTTCGTTCACTCAGCATGATTATTAATACTTCGTTCCTTTTTATTGCTGAGTAGAATTTCATTGTGTGGATATAGTTTGATTATCCATTTTCCTGTTGATGGCTGTTTCCACTCTGGGGCTATTAGCAATAAGGCTGCTATGAACTTTCGTGTACAAGTATTTGTGTGGCTGTATGCTTTCATTTGCCCTGGGTAAGACCATCCAGGTACGCATCCCTTCAGAGCTGACACACAACAGCCTGCCCTAATTCACTTAACAAATGTTTGTTGAGTGCCTGCTACCTGCGTGCTCTGCGGAAGGCCCTAGCCATGTGATGGTGAATAAGACAGCCAATCCTCGTCCAGATGGGTCTAAATCTAAATACAGTAATACCCTGGCTTGTGAGCATAATTCGTTCTGGAAACAAACTACTCATATTGCAAGACACTGCTCGTTTACCACATTAAAATGTATTAGAAATGTTTGCTCCAACAGCTCCACCTGGAGCTGGGCTGCTGTGAGTCTCCGGGACGGCATAGCTGCAGCCCTTGCTGCAGTGGGCTGCCATAGGCTACGGTGAGTTGCCGGCAGCCAGTGTGAGCAGCTGGTAGCCTGTGTGAGCTGCCAACAGCCACTGTGAGCGGCCATCCAGAGATGGATCTGCCTCATGGGAAAAGAGCGCAATGATGATACCAACATGGGCCAGTGAAGCAATGTCCTCCACAATTAGACTGAAGAACAAAAGGACAGCTACTAGTCGTTCCCCTTCCCCGGTTTCCCAACGCTGCTCCCCTCCCCCAATTCCCCAATAAAATCTTAAAAAAAAAAAAAAAGAAATATTCCTCGTCTTGTAGAACACTTGCAAACCATGTTACTTGCAATCCAAGGTTTTACTGTATTGGAAAAGCAAAGCTTTTGAGAGAATATCTGGGTAAAAAGGATTTCTTAGTCAAAACATCAAGGAGACACGACAAAAGAATGATGAATACATTAGACTACATTTTTAACACTTCTTTTTTGACTTGGGTCATGTTTTGTTAAGAAGCTGTCTGTTTCCTCCAGATCTTTAAGTTTATTCCCACACATGCACACAAACTGTTTTCTTAATTTCTAACTGCTGCTGTATGTTCTCTCTCATTTCAGGCTGACCTCAGGTATATTCCATTTGTGAGTCTTTGTTTTTTTTAAACAACTGTATTATTACCCATGTTTCATAATTGTTGCCTGTGAGTCTTTTTCTAAAAAATGGGCTTTATTTATTCTTTCTGCTATTTTTGGTTTAAAGGCATGTTATCATTTACTAGTTCAGGGTCAGACTGCCAGGGTTAAATCCCAGCTATCCTCTTATGAGGTATATAATCTTAGGAGAATGAATAAACCTTCTTCTTATGCCTCAGTTTCCCATCTATAGAATGGGAATAATGTTAGTAGTAACTCTTGCCTAATTGGACTGTTATGAGCTTATACGAGTTAATACATATAAAAAGCTCTTTAAGCCTGATGGGTTTTGCTACTGTTCTCTTCAGTTACACCTTTTATTTAAAAAATTCCCTACTCCTATCTTTTCATTTGTTTTTCTTCCTAAAAACTAATTTATCAAATGAAATCCTGAATTCCATCATTTTCAATCTCTTGTCCTCTCTCTCCCTCCCTCCCTCCCCTTTTTCTCTCTCATTTTTCATTCCATTTAGTTAAAAAAAGTTTTTAAATTTTTACCAGAGAACTACTTTTGCTGCTTCTCATTGAATCTCATTGTGGTTTTGGATTGCATTTCTTGAGTCCTTGAGATTTTGAATATTCATTAGATGTTGATCCGCTATTGTTTGTGTCCTTTCATCTTATTCTATGATATTGTTCAGTTTCTTTCTTATTCATTTATAAAAGTTCTGTATGCATTACAGATACAGATGCATTTATCTCTCAGGTGGTGCCTGGTCTTTGCACTTCTTTTTTGGCACTTTTGATTGCTCATCAGTGAGTAGATGAAGTTTGGTGGACACACATGCTGAAACAAACTCGTAGTAAGCCAGTTGTACAGGCAGCCTCATGTGTAGGTCTCAGTAACCTGGGGTCGCAAGAAGCAGGAACCGTTTGTGATCTATGCATGGCACTGTGGTATCCCTGTAAATTACACACACAATCACATCAAGTACGTGTATGTAAGGACACAATCACATATCTTCCAGTCAGTGGATGCCTAAGGTTCAGAAGGAGGAAGATGAGACATTAGAAGTCAGCAGTTCTCAGAAGATAGCGCAGGCTGAGGAAGGTCATTTTCCACAAAATGGGGAGGGGTCCCTTTCCTCTTTCTAGAAGTCCTCCTGTTCTGAGACACAAGACTCGTCTTGCCTTTGTCATCAGAAGTGGAGCTTGAGTCAACAGGCGCTGACAGCTGACTTGGCAGCAGGGCTTTACTATGGGGCAGAACTTCCTGGGAAGGCACACCCTCCTCTGGGGCTCTTGAGGTCAGTGGTGCTCAAGAGGGGTGAGTGCTCAGTGAGAGGAAATGGCAAAAAAAAAAAAAACCCACCAAGAATTGCATAATCTCATCAGAATGTGTCGTTGGGATAGAATCTAGATGGAATTGATTTATCAGCCCTTATGGAGGAAAAAGAATGATGCGTTTGTGGGATCATGAGAGGTTTCTTGGAAGAGGTCACATTGGAACTGGATCATCAAGGGCATGTAAAGAAAAAAGGAGTGTCTACCAGGCTGAGGGTACAGCCAAGGAAAAGGCAAGGAGACAAGAAGATGGGTCTCTTGTATATACCTAAGCCGAAGCTACCTTGGAGAGTAGGGAAGCTGTCCAGCCTAGGGAGGCAGCCAGAGGGCTGCTGGCACCATGTCCCATGCCTAGAATTTGCCATAAGGAAAATGAAAGGAGAAGGGTTGTTCCAGGCACGAAGCTGGCCACAGACCTCTTACCTCTAGCCCTGGCCCATAACAATGAAGAGAGGCCTTTTTGGGGTGGGTGGGGACACACAAGGGTGGGAAACATTGACCAGGGATTTTAAAACTATGTGATGAGTCTAGGAAGCACATGGCACTATGAGGGCTCCTAGAGGCATCTAATTCTGCCTGGAAAATCTGGGAAGGCTTCCTGGAGGAGGTGATGCCTAGAGAAGTAAAATTATTCTGGAGGAAATGAGTGAATGAAAGCGTGTTCCCACATGGTGTTAACACACGTAAAGAGTGCGAGGGGGGAAGGAATGGGACTTTTCAAAGAAACTGAGACTAATTTACAGGCAGTAGCCTGGGGCTGGAATATCAGCTGGGGCCAGATCATACAAGGATTTGAAGAGCAGTGACAAGGGGTTTGGACTAATGTGAGAAGAAACCAAAGTCACAGAATTCAGCCCCAAGGCCAAGGCCACTCTGTGACTTCTATTTTCTCCAGAGACAAGAGGCTCACTACCCATCAGGAACCCAGCTCAGTGCAAAGGGATGTTACAGTTTTTGTTGCTGTTAAATTTGGATTTGCTTTTTTTATGATGGAAAAAAATATGCATGCAAAAGAAGGCAGAAAAAAATCCATTGAAAACTCACATCTTCCAATCAGCTTTATCAAGGTTTGACATCTTCACATATGTCAGGTCCTCTTCAAAGTAAATAAGTAATGCCTTTTTCTGTGGGAGCCACTGGATTGAGAGAAGCATGGCATCTCCTTTCCCCGCCACGGCGTGCGCTCGTCCACTGATATCAGTGTACTCCGAAAAGGGGGAATCATCTGGCAAAAATGTAACTTTGACTACTGTGTTCAAGGCTCCCATTTGGTCCCTGAACTTTGTTGACATCAACTTGCTGAAAAACAATAGACAGTCCTGTGCTGTCAGTGAATTAGCAGGTCATCAAACCCATGCTGAATCGTGGGGTCCTGGCAGAGCTGTGGCTCGAATTCCCAGAGTTCGAGGTGGTGGGAATCATCGTCTGGCCAGGGTTCCTTTGGCATTGTGTGTCATGGGGGCCACATGTTTGCACCAACTAAAGCTTGGTGCCACTGGCACTGTAGAGTGAACACAGCACAGAAGCGATATGCCATCTGCTCTGTCCTGGCTGCCTCAGTCTTACCAGTGCTGGTCATGTCTAAAGGTCATCGTCTAGAGGAAGTTCCTGAACTTCCTTTGGTGGTTCAAGATAAAGTTGAAGGCTACAGGAAGACCAAGGAGGTTGTTTTGCTCTTTAAGAAACTTAGGACTGGAATGATATCAAAAAGATCTATGCCTGTAAGCGAATGAGAGCTGGCAAGGACAAAATGAGAAACTGCCATCATATCCAGGGCAGAGGACCTTGCGTCATCTATAATGAGGAGAATGGTATCATCAGCACCTTCAGAAACATCCCTGGAATTACTCGGCTTAATGTAAGCATAGTGAACACTTTGGTACTCGCTCCCGGTGGGCATGTGTGCTGTTTCTGCATTTGGGCTGAAAGTGCTTTCTGCAAGTTAGATGATCTGTGTGGCAGTTGGCATAAAGCTGCCTCCCTCCAGAGTAGCTACAACCTTCCCATGCACAAGACACTCAGTACAGGCCTTAGCAGAATCTTGAAAAGCCCAGAGACCCAAAGAGCCCTCCGAGCACCACACAAGAAGAGTCACTGCAAGGGCCGGCCGAGTGGCACGATGGTTAAGCGCTGGCCTGGGAAGCCAGCGGCCCCGGTTCGGTCCCACATAGGGACAGTGACACTGCTCTCAAAAAAAAAAAAAAAAAGAAGAAGAGTCACTGCAGAGTCCTGAAGAAGAATCATTGAAAACCTCAATCATTTGGGTTGACGCTAAACCCACATGCAAAGACCATGCACCGGAACACCATTCTTCACCAGGCCAAGAAACACCAGTTCCAGTGGATTAAGCAGCAGCAGCACTAGAAGCCAAATCAGATGAGAAGAGGGTTCCAGCCAAGAGGCCAGCAGTAGGGAAGAAAGGAAAGAAGGCTGGTGGCTTTAGAAAGCAGAAGAAGCTTTTGGTGGGACAAAACGCTGCAGCTACCAAGAAACCAGCAGCTGAGAAGAAGCCCACAGAAAAGAAACCCACCACAGAAGAAAAGAAGCCCACGGCATGAACTTAAGATTTGTTTATTCCGTAAAGGTCAAATGACTGATCGAAGAGGCAGTGAAACAAAAAAAGTCAGTAAGTCATAACAGATAGTGGAAGCCCATGTACTCCTTCATGGTCTTATTTCTCTCCTCATCCCCTAAGACAACTGTCCTCCCAGACTTGATATTCATCATATTAAAACATGCTGTCACTATGTATCCATTTAGACAATATATTGGGGTGTTTTGCACATCTGGAAGCTTTAAACAGATGGCACCAGGTGGCCTATTATCCTTCCACTATTTGTTTTTCCCATCCATATTACAATTATGAGATATGTCTATTCAACACTCATTCATCATTAAAAAAAAGATAAACACAAGAAAACAAATGCTTAGTAAACAAAACCTAGGATAAAACTTCCTTAATTTGATAAGTGGCTGTTTCTAGGAACCCACAGAAATGTCTGATATACTAGTGAATTCTGAGAATCAGTTTCGGGAAAAGTAAGAACAAAATAAAGATATCCATCTTGATATTTTGCCGATGCAGTAAGAAAATAAAAAGAAATAAGACCTATAACTCTTGTAAAGGAAGAGTCAAAGTTGACAGTATTTCCAAGCCATCATTATCTATCTAGAAAGTCCTAAAGGCTTAAGTTCTGGATTAATTAAAGGACGCAGGAAGATTAATCTATAAAAGGAGCAGCTTTCTAGGAATAAGTATTGGAAAATGAGAGAAGGAATAAATCCTCTTCCCAATGTAAGAAAAACCCTAGAACATTAAAGAATAGTCATAACAAAAATATAAATAAAACTATTAAACTCAACTAAAATCTGAACAAATCAAGACACAATACAAGTTCCCCAAAAGGACACTCAGTATTAGAGTTTAATTCTTCCCAAATTAATATATAAAATTCTATGCCACCCCGATTAAAATCCTAATTAGATTTGTGATAGAGTTGTTTTATTGTGGTAAAATACACAAGACATGAATTTGCCATCTTAACCGCTTTTAAATGCATAGCTCAGTGGCGTTAAGTACATTCACACTGTTGTGCAGCCATCCCCACCCCACATCTCTGCAACTTTTCCATCCCTCCAAATTGGAACTCTGTCCCCATTTCCCCTCCCTCCAGCTCTTAGCAACCACCATTCTTTCTGTCTCTATGAATTTGACTATTCTATATACCTCAAGTAAGGGGAATCCTAACTGGATTTTTTGAGTCTTTTTCAAACATTTTTGGAAACGATTTTAGGTTACAGATGAATTGCAATGATAGCAGAAAGAGTTCTGTGTAACCTTTACTCAGATTCCTCTGACATTAACATCTTACATTACCGTCATGTGTGTCAAAATGAGGAAGTCAATATTGGTATAATACTATTAACTACAGGTTTCATTTAGAATGCATGTTTTAGGGCTGGCTGAGTGGCTCAGTTGGTTATAGAGCTTGCTCAGGAGTGCGAGCTCTGAGCAACAGGGTTGCCGGTTTGATTCCTGGCCTGAGCTGAGCTGCCAACAGATGGCAGGATGGCTCAACTTAAATAAAAAAAAAAAATAGAATGCATGTTTTTCCACTGGAGTCCTTTTTCTGTTGCAGGATCACATCCAGGATGCCATATGTCATTTAGTCACTGTATTCATTGTCCAGGGCCACCATAACAAAGTATCACAGGCTGGTGGCTTCAAAAACAGAAATGTATTCTCACGGTGCTGGCAGCTGGAAGTCCAAGATCAAGGTGTTGGCTGGGTTGGTTTCTCCCGGGGCCTCTCTCTCTTTGGCTTGCAGATATTCATCTTCTTCCCATGTCCTCACACGGTCATCCCTCTGTGCTTGTCTGTGTCCTCATCCCCTCTTCTTTTAAGGACATCAGTCATATTGGATTAAGGCCCACCCTAATGACCTCATTTTAGCTTAATCACCTCTGTAAAGACCCAATCTTCAAACACACTTACATTCTGAGGTATTGAGGATAGGGTGTCAACATGTGAATTTAAGGAAGACACAATTCATCATGTCTCCTTAGTCTCCCCCAAACTCTGACAGGTTCCTGGTCTTCCTTTGTTTTTCATGATGTTGACAGTTTTGAAGGGTAATTACCAGGCACTCTGCTGGATGGTCCTTGATGGGGTTTTTCGGCTCCTTTCTTATTAGACAGAGGTTATGCATTTGAGGGGAAGAATACAACAAAGAGGAAATGCTCTTCCCATCACATTATATTGGAGAGGAGAATACATGATGTCCACGTGATTATCACTGGCAATGTGGTTAAGGTGGTGTCTTCTAGGTTTCTCCATTATAAAGTCACGATTTTCCCCTTTCCACACTCTATTCCACGCATTCTCAATGTGGTTTATATTGCCCCCAAGGGGGAAAAAAAAAATCTTAAGTGTTACCATGCCTGTGGCCCTTCAAAACTCAGCTCAACCCACCAAAATCTGATTCCTTAATATTTAATATGAGGGAGGGCAATTAGGGAAAATATTTTTAAAGGTTGCTTGGTCAAGAATGAAAATGGGGGGCCAACCGAGTGGCGCATTGGTTAAGCGCTGGTTTTGGGATGCCAGCGGCCCCGGTTCGGATCCCACATGAGGGCCAGTGACACTGCCCTCTACAGCTAACAACAGCTCCACCTGGAGCTGGGCTGTGCGAGCCCCGGTGATGGTGTGGGCTGCAGCCCCTGCTGCAGTGGGCTGCCATAGGCTACAGTGAGTGGCCCGCAGCCAGCGTGAGCTGCTGGCAGCCAAGCGTGAGCTGCCAATAGCCGCAGTGAGCGACATCCAGAGGCCAGCGACCGATCTGCCTCATCCGGGAAGAGCGCAATGACGATACCAACAGTGAAGCAACATCCTCCGCAACTAAACTGAAGAACGAAAAGACAGCAACTTGTCTGTTCCCCTTCCCCGATTCCCCAACGCTGTTCCCCTCCACCAATTCCCCAACAAAATCTTAAAAAAAAAAAAAGAATGAAAATGGGGGAGGAGGGGAAGGTTGAGAAACACCCCTCTATTTCTATGAGGTGAGTCACCAAGTCAGCCCCCCTCAAGGGGGAGGAGTAAGCCCTTTCTCTTAATGGGAGTACTATAAAAATGTGTGAATGTGTCAAAACCAGCCTGGTAATTAATAAATATTTTTCAGGGGGAGATACTTTGAGGTTATGCAAACATCCCATTTCTCTCATTAAAGTCACACTCATTTACTATAGCATCTGTCTGTGGAGCTGGCCTGTAGCATTAAGTGCCATGACATTCTATGGTGATTTCCTATTTTCTTCATTCCTTCTACACTTATCAGCTGGAATCATTCTGTAAGGAGGACCAGACTGATTGTTTTAAATAGACTTTATATTTTTGAGTGATTTTAGGTTCACAGAAAAATTGAGTAAAAAAGACATGGAGTTCCCATAGACCCCTTGTCCCCACAGAGGCACAGCCTCCCCAACTATCAACATTTTGCATCAGAGAGGTGCATTTGTTACAAGGGATGAGCCCACATTGACATGCCATCATCACCCAGAATCCACAGTTTACATTAGGGTTCACTCCTGGTGTTGGACATTCTGTGGGTTTGGACAAAGTATCATGACATGTATCACACAGAGTAATTTCACTGCCCTAAAAATCCTCTGTGCTGTGCCTATTCATAAATAGATTTTAAAACATTTTATTGAAGGATTCCCAAGAAGATTTAAAAATGAGCCTGACAAGTGGATTATTTGAAATACAGTGGAGATTACAACTAGGGAGGGTAATATTTTGGGCCAGAGGATGGGGAGGAGAGGAGCTTTAGTTTTCACGGTATAAATTGCTATGTTTTGGTTCCGTGTGCATGGATTACTCATTCAAAAACATTTAAGCTGCAGTAATTTTAAAAAATCTTTTTTTTTTTTTAAGATTTTATTGGGGAATTGGGGCAGGGGAACAGCGTTGGGGAATTGGGGAAGAGGAACAGACAAGTTGCTGTCTTTTTGTTCTTCAGTCTAGTTGCGGAGGATGTTGCTTCACTGGCCCATGTTGGTATCGTCATTGCGCTCTTCCTGGATGAGGCAGATCAGTTGCCGGCCTCTGGGTGTCGCTCACCACGGCTATTGGCAGCTCACACCGGCTGCCAGCTGCTCATGCTGGCTGCTGGCCACTCACTGTAGCCTATGGCAGCCCACTGCAGCAGGGGCTGCAGCCCACACCATCACCGGGGCTCGCACAGCCCAGCTCCAGGTGGAGCTGTTGTTAGCTGTAGAGGGCAGTGCCACTGGCCCTCATATGTGGGATCCGAACTGGAGCCACTGGCATCCCCAAACCAGCTCTTAACCAATGCGCCACTCGGCCGGCCCTTAAAAATCATTTTTAAAAGAAATTGCACAAGAGTAGCCAAGGACATTTTGACAGAGAAGGTAAATGCCTAGCAACTTGACTTTGGTTTCTCCAGAATCAGAGCCTGAGACACGGATTTGGTTAAGAGTGGTTTGTCTGGAAGGTGATCCCAAGAAGCACCACTAGAGGAGTGAGAACATGGGGCAGGAGAAGGGGGATACCAACACAGGGGGCATTGATGAACAGATGGCTGATGTGGGGATCTGGGGTTCAAAGCCATTGGGGGCCTCTGGAAAACGACCTACAACCTTCCTCTAGTTATACTGCCAGTGGCAGGTGGTGCTTCCTGGGAAGCTTACTCTAAAGTGAGATGGACATGCAGGAAGATATATTTGGTCTTCATCCCAATTCTGACACAGAGCTCCTAAAACCCTTGAAATTTCCAAGGCGATGAGGGTGCTAAAGGTGTCTTTGATTATGTTAATGAGGTGGCTTTTGGAAGGGCCCCTTGGTCGCCTAAGGATGGGGCTGGTGGCCAGTGGAGCCATCCATGTGATTACAGGAGTGGAACTTTACCCACCCCCAAACTCCAGGGACAAGAGAGGGGCTACAGATTTAGTTCAATCACTAATAACCAATCATGCCTGTATAATGAAGCCTCCATAAAACCTAAAGGACAGGATTTGAATACTTGTAGATTTGGGGAGATTTGGGGAGCTCCACACCCCTCCCATACCTTGCCTTATGAATCTCTTCCATCTGGCTGTTCCTGATCTATCCTTTTATAATAAATTGGTGATCTAGTAAGTAAAGTGTTTTCCTGAGTTCTGTGAGCCACTCGAGCAAATTCCTCAAACCCAAGGAGGGTTGTTCGTCAGAAGACCAAGTGACAACCTGGATTTGCCATTGGTCTCTGAAGGATGGGACAGTCTTGAGGGAGCCAGCCCTTAACGTGTGGGATCCGACGTTATCTCCACATAATGTTAGGTTTTAGCTGAATTGTAGGACACTTCCCTGGAGAACTGCTTGAATGTGTAGGGAGACTCCAGCACTACATCGAACATTGGAACTGGGTGCAGAGTCAGCACCTGTGGAACAGAGTGGAAATCTCTGCAATTTATTTTACACCAGGCAATTCTCCAATTTTGACACTGTTGACCGGGAGATAGCTCAGATCCCATAGGTTAAAGGGCTCAGTCCACGAGACTGATCCCACATCAGATGACAACTGCAAATGGTGTGCCAGGGCTAACCACACTTCTGCACCCTGACTCCAAACTTGGTGGTTCCCAACCCCTTCTTAATTTCACTAATTTGTTAGAATGGCTTGTGGAACTCAGAAAGACACTGGTTACATTTACTGGTTTATTATACAGGATACAACTCAGGGCCAGCCAAATGGAAGAGATGCACATGGCAGAGTGTGGGGAAAACGGGGGTGCATGGAGCTTCTATGCTCTCCCCAGGGGTGTCACCCTCCCAGCACCTTGAGGTGATCACCAACCCAGAAGCTCATCCAATCTCCTTGTTGAAGGGTTTTTATAGTGCTGGATCCCCAGCCCCCACCCCCAGGGCAGCAGATGGGGCTAAATGTCCCAATCCTCTATCACACATTATGTCTTTTTGGTGACCAGCTGCATCCTGAGGCTCTCCAGTAGTCCCATCATTAGAAAAAACTCAAGTGTGGTCAAAGGGGTTCATTATGAATAACAGAAGACACCCCTATCACTCAGCAAATTACAAGGGTTTTAGGAACCCTGTGCCAAGAAGCAGGGACAAAGACTAAATCTCTTTTCATTCTACCACAGGAAGGAAGCAGGAATGAGCAGAAGAAGTTGAACTGGGCAGGAGTGACAACATCCTCAGCTGACCCCAGAATGGTTCCCAGGTTGAGCTAAATGGTCAGATGTTTGTCCCCCTGTACCAGTGTGAGCTGTGCCAGGAAGAGACGTGACTTGGGGTCAGGTGGTCCCCTGCAGCTGAGTAGTCCCAAAGGGGCTGCTGCATGTTTGCCAGCAGCAGTTCCAGCAGCTGGGGCAACACCTCCTTCCTTGAAGGTGATCTGGGTGGCCCACCCCAGGGCCCATCACACCACTGAGGGAGGAGGGAATTGGGATACCTATATGCCAACTCCCGACAGTCACTTGTTGACCAGGGTCATTAACTCCCTGGTGCTTCCAGCCTTCGGGATGAGCTCCAGCAATCAGAGAGGGTCCTCAGAAGGGAGCAAGTGATGGAAGAACAGTGTTGGGAAGATGGAGGCATGCATGGATGTGATAAAGCTCCAGGGGCCATGACAGCTACACAGGGCCATCCAACATGTGATCTTGTCAAGGCAGAGAGAGTAGATCAATGGAATACAGGAGCCCCCATCGTATGTTACACCTTGTCACTTTATGAAGCTCTGTTAAAAAATCAAACTTCAGTGGAGTACATCTGAATATCTAATTGCCTTTATTGAATGGTTCATGGATCAGGCAACATCCCATCTGGCAAGCAGCAAGGAACTTTGAGGAGCTGGACAAAATGCATGGTTTTTATAGGCAGAAGGAAGGAATTAAAAGAGTGGATTATTTCAGGCAAGGTCATCTTCCCCTAGGGGAAGGCAAGGAGTCTTCTCAGGCACATGACTTCACTAGTGTTGACCAGGAAATTCCAGGTTGACTGGTTAAAGGTCACATTCCTGGGAGGGACTGAAACTGCAAAGAAGTCTTGCTTCGCTGACATGGGGCTTAGCACAACTAACTCCATTTTGAGCCTATTGTTTTTTCTTTTCTTCTTCTCCTTCTCCTTCTTCTTCTTCCTTTTAAGAGCTCTAAGGTGGCAGGTGGCCAGTTAAAGCACAGTGCTCATAGCACCAAGGTTGCAGTTGGATCCCCACGTGGGCCACTGAGATGCACCTTCCACAACTAGATCAAAACAACTACTTGACTTGGAGCTGATGGGTCCTGGAAAAACACACTGTTTCCCAATTTAAAAAAAAAGAAAGTGTTCCAAGATCACCAGAACTACAACCTCTGAACCAAGGGGAACCTTGAGGCACCAGAGGAAGGACAGAGCTGAGCCCATAGAATATGAGGAGTGTGACATGGAAGAGTCCTGGAACTTTTGTAAAACTCTCAGCATGCACAGACCAGGAGAAGGAATATGAGTGAACATGGTGTAAACATGGGTGAAATTCTGCTGATGCAGCAGGGGAGGGGTTGGAGATACAGGGATCAAGGACAGAACCCAGCGTTTAGTCACCAGAGCAGGAAACTGCAGGCTTTTTGCAAATCCAAAAATTGCTGCTGCTACATCTGGCGTCATTCCAGCCTTTGCCCTTGAATTCTGCACAATCTTCCTCCCCATGGCTGTTAGGTTCCCCTTCGTTCCAATAATTCTTGAAGCTGCAAAGGTCACCCAAACCATTAGTCCCCATCCCACTGTGTTAATGCTGTTTTCACATCTGCCTTGCACGCATATGATGGGCTTGCCGTTCTGGACAGCCCGATGACATGCCTTGGCTTCCTGCCCCTACAATTTTAGCAGGAGCCCTTCTCCCCAGGACATGCTTTTCAAACATAAACCAACTAATCCAGAGTCCACACCCCCCCAACCATATTAGTTATCAGGCACTCACACTCAGGACCACTATCCCCGTGTCCTGATCATCCCAGGGCCAGGGTCAGGCAACTAGGGAAGCCCTTCTGGCCCAGAGCTCACTAAAATTTTTTAAACGAGCCAGTTCTAGCCCACTCACACTGCCTTGCCCACTGCTTCCCATGAAAACCACAATAAAGGCTCTTGCCTACAGTTTTTCCACCCCTTCTGCCTCCAGACCAACCCTGGTGCTTCCCCGTGGGGTGACCCTGTACCATGATGTGTTTCTTCTCGTGGAATCGCGACTATAACAAGATATCTTTTCAATGGCAATTTGATCTGTGAGTCTCACTATACCTCAGATAGTCTGCTAACATACACTCTATTTTAAAACACCCACTCAACCTGCAAGCTCCTCCTGCAGTTCTGAGGGTGCAATTTGGGGCTCCAGCCATGCTACTGGGACATGGGTATGTGGAGACCACCTTCCTCAACTCAGTGAAAATCCCAGACTCTTAAGCCTTCTCAGGGAGTAGGGGAGGATCCCCAGGTAAAACTCACATCAGGGTTCACCCCCACTTGAAAGAGGGTCCCCTTCTCCTGAGACTTACCTGGTCGACAGGGTTGAATTGTCCACCCAGAGCCACATCCCTTCGTGTTTCAGGTCTGAGAGCCCTATCCAGGTGAGGGGGTTACTCTTGGAAATCCGCAGCTGCAGGAATTTCTGGTGGATGGAGAGAAGTCAGGAGGGAGCTCGTCCCCCCCACACTTCCCGGGATCAGCATCTCCCCAGTCTCTTGGTGGGAACTTCTTCCTTTAGTCTGACCTTCAGCCTTCTAGTTTGCCAGGTCCTGAGCCCTTATGCGTGCTCAGGATATCTAAGTTTCTCTCACATCTGTATCCTATGAGCACATCTGTTCTGACTTGCAGACATATGTGCACAACTGGTCTCTCATCACGCATACTTGGTAACACGATATGGTTATGGGTCTTACATGTGCTAAGCATGTCCACACAAATTTACTCATGCCTGGTTTGAATGTCCTGGAACCAGATGGAACCACTTTGTGAGAGCTGATCATGCACATCTCCTTTCAGCTCTGCATTGAATGACATCATGTTGATAGCTTGAAATCAGCCATGGTGGGAGAATTTACTCCAGAGAAATTGGCAACCATTATCAATCAGGGTTTTTGCCCTCCCAAAGAGCTACTTGTTAAACATTTGCCAGCACACCACTGGGGTTTGATGAGACAAGTACAGAGTTAATGGGAGTGGGCTTGTGGGCTGGCAGGATGGGACAGGCAAAGAGTTAAGAGGAGCGAGCTTGTGGGTTAGCAGGAATGAGCTTAAACGTTAACTGCTTGGTCTCACTCTCCTGGCTAGCACTGCACCTACAAGCTGACAAACACCTTACTTCCATCATAGGTGGGAACAGAGCAGTTCCCAATTGCAACAGCAACCACCTGCAAGCTGACATCAACCATAGATGGGAAGAGGACAATTCCCAGGAGAAGACAATTGTAACGACATCCCCCCTGCAAGCTGACAAGCACCCTACATCCTGCTTGGAAAAATATAAAATCAGGCCGGCCGAGTGGCTCAGTTGGTTAAGAGCTCACTCAAGAGTGCGAGCTAAGCTCTGAGCAGTTCGATGCCCAGCCTGAGCTGAGCTGCCAACAGGTGGCAGGATGGCTCAGCTAAAAAAAAAAAAAAAGAAAGAAAGAAAAATATAAAAATCCCAGCACTTCTTCTCATTGGGGCAGTTGTCCCTCATAGGACTCTGCCCTGGCAAACTTCTACCAGAATCTCTCTCTTTCCCCTCTGTGTCTGCAGCTCTCCCTCTCAGATTGCCCTGGCAAAACTTCTGCCAGTTCCAAACAGAAAACTCTCTCTCCCTTTTTGACTTTCAATAAATCTTTTCTCTGGATACTCCTGTAGAGTCTCATAAATTCTTTTACACTCTGCAAACAACCAGGGGTTAATTCTACACCAAAACAAGGTTTACTTATATTTTATGTATCCCCTAAAACACTCACACGTGTTCAGATCTTGTTTGTATCTCCTTGCAAATTGCCTGGGACCCCCTCATTCACATCCTTCCCCTCCCCACCTTTCCAAGTGCAGTAAGCAGACCCTGTCCCAGAACATCCACTCTTATCATCTTGACCCCAGTAGACCAGTGGTCACATGCATGCCCCAGGCCGGGTCAGATCCCCAATGCGACAGGTGCACCTGCTCCTCGTCACTTTTGATCACCACAAGTTGGGCCCCCACATCCTGGCAGGCAATGACGGATTCATGCCAGTTCCGCTGGGAGTTGGAGAAGAAGTAACAGTTTCCTAGGAAGAAGATCCATTCGCAAGGACAGGGGCGGCACAGGCGAGCTGTCAGGGAAGGTGAATTAGGGTTGGGACCCAGCTCTGGACACCCCTATCCCTGTACTGCCCACCCTAATCCCTTGAGAGTCAGGGTCCCTCCTGACTCCACATGCCACGTGGACCATGCCCCTCTTCACTCCCCTGACTCTCCCTCAGCCCCCAGAGAATGTAGAAGTACGGACCCTCATCTCTTCAGGGCTGGGAGGAATAGGGGATTTATAGCTCAGAACAAGAGACTCGTTTAATTTAGTGCCTACTCTATGTCTGGCTCCCTGGGAACACCAAGTGCCATCATCCTCGTTATTCTGTGTTCCTATTTTACAGATGAGGAAACTGAGGCTAAGAGAGGAACAATGATGCAAACAGAGTCAAAGCACACGGAGACCCTTGCAGGCCCTTGGACCCTGGCTTCCGGCCACTCACCCAGGCCAGACTTCAGCTGGCTCAGTTCCTGGTAGATCTCCTTTTGCTTCGAGTGCTCCAGCTCCTGGGGCCTGGGGATGTTGGAGACTATGCAAAAGAAAAAGGAACCAATTATTAAACACTTACTCTGCATCGTGCCCTACACTGGGCCCTTGGAGACATTGTTAAAGTCAAGGTCTTGGTTAGTCCTGTTAGAAGACGAGGAAATTGGGTGTACAGAGAAGCCCACACCAGGAGGACAAGTGGAGCCAGAACTACTCCCTCTGCCCTTCTCCCCTCCTCCCCTGCACCAGAGGTGAGAGGGGCTACGGAAG
This sequence comes from Aselliscus stoliczkanus, assembly GCA_033961575.1. NCBI lineage: Eukaryota > Metazoa > Chordata > Mammalia > Chiroptera > Hipposideridae > Aselliscus > Aselliscus stoliczkanus. The sequence continues at coordinate 6,563,574 of CM066735.1, read as the reverse complement.
AGGCCACCAGACAGCTGGCCAGGGAAACCCACAGGCACCTGAGTCCTGGCTTTCAACCCCACTTCCCTCTGGGACTTGTCCCCATCTCCCGCCTAAAGCTATTCCCTTAGGCAAAGGACCCAACCCTGGGCACCCTGACCTCAGGGTCTGCCCCTGACCTTGGACAAGGATGACCACCAGCAGTCCAGCGAAGAGTGTAAAAGAGAAAAGAAGCAGCACCTGGGAGGCCCGGCTTGGTCCCAGACACCCTGAGAGAGAGAAGGGTGGCCTGTTCCAGCATGCCTGTGTCCCTGCCTCTGCCTGCCCCATCGACAGCCTGTCCTCTATCTTCCACCTCCTCCAGCCTCCACCTTCTCCAAGACCCAGGAGTCCAAAGCCCCAGTCCCCCCACCCAGGATCCAGGAATCTGGCAGTAGTCATCTGTCCCCTGTTTTCCTTCCCCTAATTCTATCGTACCTGTGAAAGTCTTGAAGCCAGGGATCTGTTGCAATCCAAAGGCTGGAGGGGAGAGTCTGTTGCTGCTGAGTATCAACTCTTCATCCTCTGAGTGGGCAGAGCATCGACTGAGAGCCTGGACAAGCTGACAGCAGACCTAGCCATCCCCTTACCCACCGGCCCAAGATCCCAGAGTCTCCATCAGCCTTACCCAGGGAGCCGATCTGCTGTGCCATCGGTTCCTTGGGGTCACACATGTCCACCCACTGTCTCCAAATGCTTTGTCTGGGACCCAGGAGACAACGGCTTTGATTTCCGTGCCTGGAATGCTCACTGCCAGCATCTACTTTCACACAGGAAAAGAAAAGGGAACTGGGCGTTGACACATCACCAGAAATGCTGAGGAAGGGGGCTTCTAATACGAATTGAGATGGGCTGGACCTTCCAGGAATGCCAGACAGTGTTGGGGGTTGTCTGGGGTTGGGTGGACAGTGAGAAGGACTGGTCTGCTCATGCCAGGGCCAGCTGTGGGATGCTTTTGATGAACTCCGGTAACACAGAAAGTCATGCTAATTTGTTATTCCTTCTCCATGTAGGGCAGAAATGAGTAGGCAGTGCCCCCAATCTCCTGGGAACCACTGTCCCCTCTGACCTTCAGGCTCTGCTGATTTGGTTTGCTGATGTTCACATTTATGTTGATTTGTGCTGACTTTGGAAGTTGCAGCTGAATCAAAATTACTTATGTTTATTTAATGTCCACTATAATGGGGCACTTTTCTAACTATTTTATATACAATTCATTTACCCTTTACACCATGGAGCAGATGCTACAGCCTCCATTTTACAGATAGGGGAAACTGAGTTAGACCTGTGATCCAGTCACATAGCTGGGATATAGTCGAGCTAGGATTCAAACCCAGACAGTCCACCATCACAGTCCATATTGTTTTCCAAAGAGTATAAGTAGTATCAAGGAGGAAACAAAAAATTCATAGAAGCTCTTTATTCATAATAGTCCCAAAGTAGAAAGACCCAAGTGACCACCTGCTACAACATGGGTGGGCCTTGAGGACATGATGCTCAGTGAAATAGCCCGAAACACAAGGATAGATACCGTGTGATTCCACTCATTGGAGGTCCCCAGAGGAGTCAGATTCATGGTGACAGAAAGCATGGTGGGAGCCAGGGGCTGTGGGAGGAGGGGAGTGAGGCTTAATGGGGACAGAGTTTGAGTTTCAGAAGATGGTAAGTTCTGGAGATGGTTGGTGAGGATGGTTGTACAATTTATGAACATGCATTTAAAAATGGTGAAAATGGTCAGTTTCATGTTATATATATTTTACCACAATAAAAACAATTTTTTAAAAACTATGTTGCTGAGTGTGCAGGCATCAGCAGTTGATTACACTTCTGGGAATTCTGAGAATTAACGTCCATGTAGGAGAAAGGAATACAGATGTGCTTGTTTGAAGCTTACAGGTAATGCTGTTAAAACTCAACGGTGGGGGCCGGCCGAGTGGCACAGTGGTTAAGAGCTGGCTTGGGACGCCAGCGGCCCTGGTTTGGATCCCACATATGAGGGCCAGTGACACTACCCTCAAAAAAAAAAAAACACCAAAAACAAAACTCAACGGTGGGCCGGCCGAGTGGCTCATCTGGTTTAGAGTTGGCTTAGAGTGTATGCTCTGAGCAACAGGACCGCCAGTTTGATTCCCACATGGGCCAGTGATGCTGTGCCCAAGCTGAGCTGTCGCTGAGCTGCCAACAGGTGGCAGGATGGCTCAGCTGGTGTAACAACAAGATTGCCTGTTCAATGGTGGGCTACGCCACCTGCAGCTAAAGGTTGAACTTGGCACCTTGAGCTGAGCTGCCACCCAGATGGCTCAGTGGATAGAGCATGCGCTCTTAACAACAAGGCTGCTGGTTTGACTCCTGCATAGGATGGTGGCCCACCCGGCACTGAGATTGAACATAGCACCTTGAGCTTAGAGGCCGTGAGCTGCTAACGGGAAGCCAGATGGTGACTGGCGCCCTCCACAACAAAGATTGAAGAACAACAACTTGGCTGTTCCCCTTCCCCAATTCCCCAACACTATTCCCCTCCCCCAATTCCCCAATAAAATATTTTAAAAAACAAAAACAAAAAAACTCAACAGTAAGTGTTAAATGGGTATGGAGATTCATTTGGGGTGATAAAAGAATGTTCTCTAATTAGGTAGTGGTGATGGCACAATGCACAAACATACCAGAAACCATTGAATTATGTACGTCAGTGGATGAATTTTATGGTATGTGGTTTATATTTCAGTTTTAAAAAACACACAATAGTAACCACAGTGCTAGTTTAGAACTAGACCCATTACAGATTTGCGGGGAGAGGAGTGTTTTATCACTGACATTGTGTAGAATTGCTGGAGTGTGCGAATAATAAGCTGAGTGGCTTTTAGTCTGTTTTATTGTTATAAAATTCTCTACAGATGACAATGGCTGATACCTGAAGTGGACTGCTCCACCCCTGCCTCTAATCATTATACCACTAGGACAGGTGTACGCCAACTGGAACATTCCAGGGCACACTGGGAAGCAGGCAACATCCTACTTCCATATCACTGTGACCTTGCTTAGGAAGCGCAAATTTTCATTCATACATGAAATATCTCACTGATTTAAATAATAACCTTACACCTAAAAAAAATACGCATACACTTTTTCCCCAAGAATTTTATAAGCATTATCTAATTTAATCCATACAATGACCCTACAGGGAGGGTGCTATGATTATCCTGTTTATATGTGCAACCAAGACTCAGAGAGGTTGGGGAATAGGCTCAAGTTCACAGAGCACCCAAATGGAAGAGCTGAGATTTGGACCCAGGCGGTCAGGCCAGGCAGTGCCTAGGCTTGTGGCTGGGTGAAGCTTCCTCTCCTATAGCAGGGTCTGGGCCCTCACCCTGCTCACACCTCCAGGTCAGCAGCCATTCAGTCCAGCTGTCTGGGAGTTCAGAACTTAGGTTGGCCCTTTGAATGGCCACTGCCTTGGCTGCGTCACAGTGGACTCCCTCTGCCTCCAAACTTCCAGACCCTAGATCAGATTCTGGAGACAGGAAGAGGATAGATAAGAAGAAAGAAAGGGTGCTTCAGGGCCCAGGTGAAGGCAACCTTTTGGTGTGCAAGGGGATGCAGGAGGGGGATGGAGAGGTTGCTTTCAATGGGGGCTGAATTTCCATTGAAGACGAATCATCTGTCACCCCAATACTTTATAATTAAAAAAAGAAAAGAAAGGAAATAAATCACCATCATGATGTTACATCTAAACATCATCTATAATGGCACCACTGCCCCTCCTGGTTCCTCCTCTGCTTAGCCATTAGATCTTCCAGGAGCTTCCCCAATCCACCCTTACTTTGATTCTTGAGTGCAGGTGGAGTTTGGAACAGAACAGGGTGCGGACACGAAAGAGGTTGTCCAAGAAAGAAAAGAGGGTGCAGCAGAAAAAAGGAGAAGATGGTAGGAACAGATGACCTCAAAGTGAGGGGTCCCAGAGCTGGGCACCTTGCTATAGTCCAGGCAGACTGTGCAGTCCTGGGAGCTTGACTGGGGTGGGGTGGCAGCTGATGTTTTAGGGAAGGAGAGCAGGCAGACCTAGCAGAAGCTGAACTGGTAGGTTCAGTGGAGCCAAGAGTGAACAGTCATAGGAGAGAGCATTTCTCCAAAAGACCCTGGATCCCAGAAGAAAGGTAGTTCAAAGTGGCAGGCAGCTAGTGTGGGTCAGCGGTTAGGGATTGGAACCTGGGTACATGGGTCCTGGTGCAGGGGCCAACTGGGTGCCTATGTTCCTGGGTCCTAGGGGAGGTGGGAACTGGTATTCTGGACTTCTAGGTCCTGGGGGAGTAGGAAATTGGGGCCTGACCTTCTGGGTCCTTGGGGGGTAGGGACTAGGGGCCTCGTCTCCTGGGTCCTGGGGATTGGGGGCTGGGGGCTGGGATTCTTGGTCTTGGGGAGGTTGGGTCTGGAGCTTGGGCTTCTGCGTCCTGGGGAGGTGGAGGAGGGGCACACCATCCCTGGGGCAGGCCGAGTCAGATGCGGTGTGCTGGAACTACCCAACCTTCTCTCCCTCAGGGCATCTGGGACAGGGCCTGCTCCCCCTACTGTTACTGTTAGGCTATGATCACTTATCAGGCTAGCAGATAAGGTCAATTGGGAGTTTCCTGTAAGCCTAGAAAAATATTACCAGTGCTACTCATATCCATTTGTATCACAACAGCTCTGCAAAATCTCAGTGTCCCACAATGGTGCAAGCTACCTGTCTACCAATAGTTCCTCCCCAAATGACTCATAACAAGGAGAGACAAAAGCAAAGTGACAGAAAACCATGTCACTGGCATCCCTAAGACAAAGAATGCCACAACTTAAAGAACTATGTAAAGAAAAGAGTAAAATCATAGAACTGCAGCATGAGATTCCTCACCCTTCTGCTCCACCCCATTTTCCCAAAGGCAATGGAGAAAATCTACAGGGGATCCAAAAGCGAGAAACTAGCAAAGGACTCTAATGCTGATGTAGAACTAGCTCCAGAAAGACCAAGCTCACCCTAAGTCTGAAAATACTTCAGTGACATCTGAGCAGATCAGAATGTGAACTGTAGGATAAGGATGAATGCTTCAAAATGCATAGCTTATGAAGAAAGTACAAGCAAGAAGGAAAAGAGAAGAGTTCTTGAGCAACTGGGTGGTGAAGAGGGATAGAGGCAAAAGTGAGGGGATGGATTTAGGGTCCTTCAAGACAAAGTTGGAGGTCTAAATCACAGGTCTCTTCGTCTATTCCTGCCACTAACAACAACAAAAAAACCCTAAATTAGCTTAATTTTGCTGTATTGACATAAGAGGGTGCCATTGAGCTGCACATCTCCAATCACAAACAAACAAACAAACAAAACCCCAAAAAACAAAAAGATCGTAGTAAATCCAGAGAGAGAACGGTAATTGCAAAAATTCAGGAAATGAAAATCAACACAGATCAATACAATCAAATGTCTCCTAGAAAATGAATCAGGAAGTACAAGACAATTGTAAGCCAACACTCCAAACAGCATGAGTCAAATAAGCATTTGAGGGCCGGCCGAGTGGCACATTGGTTAAGAGCTGGTTTTGGGATGCCAGCGGCCCCGGTTCGGATCCCACATATGAGGGCCAGTGACACTGCCCTCTACAGCTAACAACAGCTCCACCTGGAGCTGGGCTGTGCGAGCCCCGGCGATGGTGTAGGCTGCAGCCCCTGCTGCAGTGGGCTGCCATAGGCTACAGTGAGTGGCTAGCAGCCAGCGTGAGTGGCTGGCAGCCAGCACGAGCTGCCAATAGCCGTGGTGAGTGACATCCAGAGGGTGGCGACCGATCTGCCTCATCCAAGAAGAGCGCAATGACAATACCAACATGGGCCAATGAAGTAACGTCCTCCTCAACTAGAGTGAAGAACAAAAAGACAGCAACTTGTCTGTTCCCCTTCCCCGATTCCCCAACGCTGTTCCCTTCCCCCAATTCCCCAATTAAAAAAAAAAATCTAAAAAAAGAAAAAAGATGCTTATCAAATGTTGCAAAGCCGATTGTTACCAAAAAAATAAAATAAAATAAGCATTTGAGAATATGAAAAATCACCTTACATCTAAAATTCAAAAACTAAGTGCTGACAGGGATAAATGAAGAGAGAGTTGAATTAATTCAGGAATAAAGTGGAAGAAAAAGACAAAATTCCCTGGATGTAGAATGAATTATAAGGTACCCAAGAGGGAATAGACTCAAATGAAGATTTAATAAAGGGCATTGGAGAAAGGCAGAAAAAGAACAAACAGAATGACAGTGACATGTAAAAAGAAGTAAAAACGGGTTGGGGGAAATTAATTGAAATGGAATTTCAGGCATTGGAGGAATAAGGTGTTTATTATTGGAGTCCCTGAAGAAGAAAAACAAAACAACTAAACAAAGTTAATATTTAACCATAATAAAAAACTTTTTTCCAGAAATAAAACAATCACCTGAATTTACATATCAAAGGGCTGTCCAGCTACCTGAGAAAATTTACCCAGAAAGTTCAAGTCAGAGACATTCTAGTAAAACCATTCAATTTCAAAGATTAAGATAAAATCCTCAAGTTCTTCAGAAAAATAGTTTACAAAGGAAAAAGAATTAGACCATTATTAGACTTTTCAAAATTAACATTCATAGCAAGCCAACAATGAACATCATTTAAAAACATACACAAGGGCCGGCCAAGTGGCGCATTGGTTAAGAACTGGCTTGGGACACCAGCGGCCTCGGTTCGGACCCCATATATGAGGGCCAGTGACACTGCCCACTACAGCTAACAACAGCTCCACCTGGAGCTGGGCTGTGAGCCCCGGCGATGGTGTAGGCTGCAGCCCCTGCTGCAGTGGGCTGCCATAGGCTACAGTGAGTGGCCCGCAGCCAGCGTGAGCTGCCAAGAGCCGCCGTGAGTGTCCGTCCAGAGGCTGGTGACAGATCTGCCTCATCCGGGAAGAGCGCAATGACGATACTAACATGGGCCAGTGAAGCAACGTCTTCCGCAACTAGACTGAAGAACAAAAAGACAGCAACTTGTCTGTTCCCCTTCCTTGACTCCCCAATGCTGTTCCCCTCCACCAATTCCCCCAATAAGATCGTTAAAAAAAAATACACAAAAATTGTAGCACAAACTAAGATTGAACATGGCATCTTGAGCTGAGCTGCCAATGAGCGGCCAGATGGCAACTGGACTTGGAGCTGAGCTAGCTGTGCTCTCCACAACTAAGACTGAAGCACAACAACTTGACTGTTCCCCTTCCCCAATTCTCCAACACTGTTCTCCTTCCCCAATTCCCCCAATAAAATCTTTAAAAAAACAAATTACAGGGCCGGCTGAATGGCGCGGTGGTTAAGCGCTGGCTTGGGAAGCCAGCGCCCCCGGTTCGGTCCCACATGTGAGGGCCAGTGACACTGCCCTCAAAAAAAAAAAAAAATCTAGCACAAATGTGAACCAAGAATTTGATACCCAGTCCAGCTGCCCTTGAAACACACACAAGAAGTTAAAGAAATCTGTACCCATTAGTTTTTCTGGAAGAATCTATGGGAGCATGTGCTTCATCCAACAACAGAATAATTGTTTCTTATAGAGGCATGAGCTAGAAATTCTGCAAGTACTTCCTGTGTATTCTAGGACTGAACAATTAGCAAGTTTATTGTGGGTAATGAGAGCCAGGTCTCTCACTGTTGGACAAAAAAGTTAAAAATAAGGAAAAGGAAAATGCAAGAGTGAAGTCTGTGGTGTTCAACTGCAAGTAAATATATCAGTGTGAACTCATGGTTTTTAATATGTATACAGACAAGTAGATACAGAAATAAATACAGAAGTGTATATATGGGGGCCGGCTGAGTGGCGCGGTGGTTAAGCGCTGGCTTAGGAAGCCAGCGGCCCCGGTTCAGTCCCACGTATGAGGGCCAGTAACACTGCCCTCAAAAAAAAAAAAAAAAGAAGTGTATATATGGGTCAGCATACATGCATGTGCTTCCTGGCTCTGCCTCCATGGAAGACTTAGAAAATGGGCACCCCAATATTAAAGTACACCGAAATCACAATAATAGATCACTTCACACCCACAAAGAGGGCTAATCTCCAAAAACATTAAAATGACAAGCATTGGCAAGGTTGTGGAGAAACTGGAACTTTCATGCATTGCTGGTGGGTACATAAAATGGTGCCGCCATCATGGAAAACCATTTGGCAAGTTCCACAAAACATGAAGCATAGAGTTACCAAATGATCCAGCAATTCTACTCCTAAGTATCTACCCATGAGATTTGAAAGCAGGGACTCAAAACAGTACACCCATGTTCATAACAGCATTATTTACAATAACCAGAAGGTGGAAGCAACCCAAGTGTCCTTCAACAAATGAATGGGTAAACAAAATGTGATCCATTCAGACAATGTCTTTTATTCAGCTATAAAAAGGGAAGCAGGGACTGCCAAGTGGCGCGGTGGTTAAGTGCTGGCTTGGGAAGCCAGCGGCCCCGGTTCAGTCCCACATATGAGGGGGCCAGTGACACTGCCCTCAAAAAAAAAAAAAGGGAGGAAATTCTGACACATGCTAAAACAGGAATGAACCTTGAAGATATGCTCAGTGAAATAAGTCAATCACAAAAGGACAAATATTGTATGATTCCACTCATATGAGGTCCCTAGAGGAGTCAAATCCGGACAGGAAGCTGATAGTGGGCCAGGAGTTGGGGGACAGGGAGAGGGAGTAAGTGTTTAATGGGGACAGAGTGTCAGTTTGGGAAGATGAGAAAGTTCTGGAGATAGATGGTGGGGATGGTTGTGCTACATTGTGAATGTGCTTAATGCCACTGAATTGTACATGTTAAAATGATGAAACAAAATAATAACTAGCCTATCTACCTTAGTTTCTTAGTACCATTTTTTTAAATAAAAGAAACTGGAGTTCATTGGAGAAATGGTTGATTAAGAGCTGGGTCAGAGAAAATACAAAATGAATCTGGACCATCTTGTAATAGGAGCCTGTTAGAAGGACATAATAGTCAATCTGAAGAAGTTATTAATGGCCAAACCCGGAACAATTTGAGCAACAAAAAAATAATAGTTGTACTGGATTATAACTCATGGAATAAAATAAATATCCTTGAATACATACTGATCTAAATAAATAAGTGAATATATAAATGAATGGGAGAGAAGGAACACCTTCCTAACAAAAGAATTCTGTTTAACAAATATACAATAATTAGGGCAGTAGAAAATCACCATTAGAGAAACAAACAAACAAACAAACAAACATAGGGTTGGCCGAGTGGCTAGTTGGTTAAGAGTTAGCTTATGAGTGCGAGCTCTGAGTAACAGAGCCGCTGGTTCGATTCTTACATGGGCCAGTGACACTGCGTCCAAGCTGAACGGCCACTGACCTGCCAACAGATGGCAGGATGGCTCAGCAGGTGAGAGAACGTGCTCCTAACAATAAGACTGCCTGCTGGATGGTGGCTATGCCCGCCCACAACTAAGACTGAACTCAGCACCTTAGGCTGAGCCTCCACCTGGATGACTCAGTGGACAGCATGCACTCTTAACAACAAGACTTCCGGTTTTCGACTCCAACATGGGATGGTAGCTACGCCCACTTGAAACTAAGATTAAACACAGCACCTTGAGCTCAGAGGCCACGAAATGCTGATGGGCAGCCAGATGACTGGCGTCCTCCACAACTAAGATTGAAGAACAACTTGGCTGGTCTCCATCCCCAATTCCCCAACACTGTTCCTCTCCCCAATTTTTCAATTAAAAATAATAAATAAATAAATAAACAAACAAATAAATAAAACCACAATACTAATTGCCACAGGCAGGATCTGTTGATAGATGTCAAAATTTGTGGATGAAAGTTTGACTGGAAATAGAATATTTTCTAAGTCTCAAAGCGTCTCTTCATGAAGATATGTATTCATTACCAAGGGGAAAACATTAACTTTGCAGTGACCATCTTAACCAAATAACTACAGTTAACATCACCAATAATAACACATACCGACATACTGTAGCCCTTGAGATAAGGTGCTGGGAAAAACAAAACTTCACTTCTGTGGTGTTTTTGCCAAAAGGGATAACATTAGTCTAATCATGAGAAAAATAAAACATCAGATAAACTCAAATTGGGTGACAGTGTACACAATAATTTATCAATATTTTTCAAAAATGTTCAAGGCATGAAAGATATGAAACACTGAACTGTCACTGATTGGAGGAGACTAAAGACACATGATCACTAAACACTATGTCGCATTCAGGACCAGAAAAAGGACTAACTAAGGTGTGTAGTTTTGTTAATAATAGTGCATCATTGTGCCTTTCCTGGTTTTGATCATTATACAGTTCTTGTAAAATGTTAACATTGGAGTAAGTTAGAGGAAGAATGTATAGGAACTCTTGGACTATTTTCCCATTTTCCAATAGGTCTGAAATTATGTCACAGTACAAAGTAAAATAAATAAATGCGTCAGAGCACTTCCAGTCAAGATGGTGGAGTAAGTAAGTGCTGTACTCACTTCCTCCCACTATCACATCAAAATTACAACTAAATTAGGGAACAACTAAATTTCAGAACAACCATCCTTGAGAACCACCTGAAGACTGGCTGAACAGAAGTCCTTTAACTAAGGATATAAAGAAGAAGCCACATTGAGACTGGTAGGAGGAGTGTAGACACAAAACAGGCAGGTTCCACACCCATGTGTGGTGGTTAACCCTCCATTGGGAGCAACTGATCTCACAGATTCATTGCACACAAATTTTCAAATATCTAACGGTTAACTTAAGTATCATGACTCATCGTTTCCATACCTTCTCCCTCTACAGTAACCTATCACCAGCTGTATTTGTGACTTAGTACAGTAAAGATGTATTTCATAGCAGCATCTTTGTGTGCAATGAATCTGGGAGATCAGTTGCTCCTGACAGAGGGTTGAGAATCAGGAGGGATACCTTGGCTGTGGAAGTCCCCCATCAGAAGTGAGGGATCCCAGCTCCACACTTGGCTCTTAAGCCTGGAGCACCAGTGCCCAGAAGAAAAGCCTCTGTAACCTCAGGCTGGGTAAACCAGTAGGAATTGTGGATGAATGATATGGACGGCTGCTGGAGCCCCAGGCATTACTCCTAAAGTGTCCACATGGATTTACTCATTCATGGACACACTTGGTCGGAGCTCCGATGCTGAGGCTACAGCTCAAAAAGTGCCATGGACATATGTGCATGGGGATGAGCTGAATTGACTAGCTTCAGGCGAGGGCTGGAGGGACAAGGGTCAAGGCAGCTCTCTCTAGAGACAGAAATGCTGGCGATGCCATTGTTCCTTTTTGAAACTTCCCTCAACACAGTGCAGGCAGGTGCCAAAATCTCAGCGCAGGAGCAGGGAAAATACAAAATGAACCCGGACCACCTTGTGATGAGAGTATATTACACACACACAATAGTCAATCTGAAAAAGTCCTTAATGGTCAAAGATGGAACAATTTGAGCAACAAAAGAAACAATAATTATACTGAATTATATAACCCATTAACACTGTTTGTCCTGCCCTGGTGATTCCCTGAGACCCCACACCACCCAAATCTCATGTCCGAAACTCTTGCAGCAGCTGTTCCACACAAATGGCCTGTTTCAACTCATCCTTCAAACTTTCCTAAAATCTCTCAAAGGTTCACAAACTTCAAACAAGCAGCATCTGGCCTTGGCATGCCCCCATACAACTTGCTAAGTGGCCCCAAGCCTGGCACTAGTGGCAGCCAAACTTGGTTTGCAGATTAACCTCTTCCAGGTGTCTCCAAGCCCAGCACAGGTGACGATCATTTGCATATCACTTTGTAGCTCCTACTAGGTGACCCAGGTTGGGCACAGACCATGGCTGACCTTGACCTGCATCAGAGTCCCTCCCAAGATGCCCCAGAACCAACACACCCTATGGCTGACTTCAGACCACAACAGATCACCACCCAACAAGCTGCACAAATGATACACCCAAAGGGTGGATTTGGCAGTGACCAGAACCCTGCTACAGTGAATTCTGCTCTGTAGGGTCAATCCCTGCACAATATTTCATCGGTTGTAGTCATGGCCATTCTACACAGTCAGTCATCATGTGCATCCATCAATCCCATAGATGTTGCAACAGCAATCAAGGCTCAACTACAATAGGAGGGCACACACAACCCACACAAGGGACACTCTTGGAGCACCCAATTCATGTGACTACGGAGATGGTGCCTTGTGCCCCATAGGACACCTACTACATTAGGCTACTTTGTCAAGACTAGTAGACATAGGAGATGTATCTACCACATAGAAACAAACACAGGGATGCCGCCAAAATGAGAAGACAGAGAAACATGTCCCAAATGAAAGAAAAGGATAAAACTCCAGAAAAAAAACAAAACGAATGAAATGCAGACAAGCAATCTACCAGATACAAAGTTCAAAACACTGGTTATAGGGCTGGCCAAGTGGATTAGGAGCTGGCTTGGGACGCCAGCTCTGAGCAGTGGGGCTCCAGTTCGGATCCCACATATGAGGGCCAGTGACACTGCCCTCTATAGCTAAGATGGTGAACAACAGCTCCACCTGGTTGCCTTTATAGCTAAGATGGCCGGGGATGGTGTGGGCTGCAGCCTCTGCTGCAGTGGGCTGCCATAGGCTACAATGAGTGGCCGGCAGCCAGCATAAGCAGCTCGCAGCCACCGTGACTGCCAAGAGCCACCATGAGCGGCCATCCAGAGGGCGGTGATTGATCTGCCTCCCTCGGGAAGAGCGCAATGATAATACCAATATGGGCCAGTGAAGCAACGTCCTCCACAACTAGACTGAAGAACAAAAAAGGACCGCAACTTGTCTGTTCCCCTTCCCCGATTGCCCAATGCTGTTCTCCCCGATTCCCCAATGCTGTTCCCCTCCCCAATTCCCCAATTTAAAAAGAAACACTGGTTATAAGGATGTTCAATGAACTTAGGGGAAAAATAGATGAACTTAGTGAGAAGTTTAACAAAAAGATAGGAAACATAAAAATAAAGATAGAATACAGTTAAAAGAACCAGTCAGAAATTAAGAACACAATAACTGAAATGAAGAATACATTAGAGGAAATCAAAAGTAGATTAGATGAGGGCAGGCCAAGTGGCTTGGGAAGCCAGCGACCCTGGTTTGGGTCCCACATATGAGAGCCAGTGACACTGCCCTCAAAAAAAACCAAAAAAACAAAAAACAAAAATATAGATTAGATGAGGGGCCAGCCAGTTGGCACAGTTGGTTATGAGTGCGAGCTCTGAGCAACAGGGTCACCAGTTCGATTCACACGTGGGCCAGTAAGCTGTGCCAGAGCTGAGCTGCCACAGAGCTGCCAATGGGCAGCTGGATGGCTCAGCTGGCAGATGGTGAGAGCACGAGTTCTCAACAACAAGGTTGCCGGTTCGACTCCCACATGGGATGGTGGGCTGCGCGAACCCACCCCTCCATGGCAACTAGATTCAGGGCAGCAACTGGACCTGGAGCTGGGCTTGCGCCCTCCACAACTAAGATTGAAGGACGGCAGCTTGACTTGGAGCTGATGGGTCCTGGAGGGACACAATGTTCCCCAACCCCAATTCCCCAACACTGTTCCCTTCCCCAATTCTCTTATAAAATAAATAAATATATATATATATATATATATATATATATATATATTAGATGAAGCAGAAGAATGAATCAATGAATCAGCAATTTGAAAAAAAAGAAAACGAAAAATACCCAATCACAATGGCAAACAGAAAAATTAATTTTTAAAAATGAGGATAATTTAAGGGAACGCTAGGATAACATCAAGTGAACCAACATTCAGATCATAGTAGAAGAGAGGGAGCAAGAAATTGAAACATGTTTAAAGAAATATGACTGAAAACTTTCCTAACCTGGAAAAGAAAATAGACACACAGGTCTAGGAAGCTCAGAGAGTCCCAAACAAGATGAATCCAAACAGGCCCACACCAAGGCACATAATAATTAAAATGGCAATGTTTAAAAACAGAAAGAGGGGCCAGCTGAGTGGCACAGTGGTTAAGCGCTGGCTTGGGAAGCCAGCGGCCCCAGTTCGGTCCCACATATGAAGGCCAATGACACTGCCCTCAAATAAATGAATAAATAAATAAATTAATTAATTAAATAAAAACAGAAAGAGAATCTTAAAAGCAGCAAGAGAAAAGCAGTTAGTTCCTTACAATTGAGCTCCCATAAAACTCTCAGCTGCTTTCTCAACAGAAAATTTGCGGGCCAGAGGGGATTGGCAGAAAATCTTTAAAGTCGTGAAAAGCAAGGACTTATGATGAATATTACTCTACCCAACAAGGCTATCATTTAGAATTGAAGGACAGATAAAGAGCTTCTCAGACAAGAAAAAGCTAAAGGAATCCATTACTACCGAAATACTATTACAAGAAATGTTAGGTTCTGGTGTATGATGTTGATACATGTGGGGGGACAGAGGGTATATGAGAAATATCTGTCCTTTCCTGTCAGTTTTGTTGTAAACCTAAAACTACTCTTTAAAATAGTCTTTATTGGGGTTAGGTAAAAAAATGTGTGCCTAGGAGACAACCAAGATGGCACAGTAGGTAAATGCTGTACTTACCTTTTTTCACAGCCATATCAAAATCACAATGAATCTACAAAACAACCATTATTGAAAACTGCCTAAAATCAAGCTCAGCTGAAGCCTTTCAACTATGAACATGCAGAAGAAACCACCTCCAGACTGGTAGGAAAGGCAGAGATGTGGAACAGGATGATCCTATGCCCATGTGTAACCATTAGAGATTGGGAGGGTTATTTCAGCTGTGGGGGTCCCCCTCAAACCCTAAAGGAGCAAGGGGTCCCAGCTCCACACCAGCCCAGGGTTCCTGTGCTGGGGAGAGAAGTCACCATAATTTCTGGTTGTGAAAACCAGTGAAGATTGTGACTGAGGGAGGCTGCACTCCCAGGTGCTCCTCTTAAAGGGACCATGCATGGACTTACCCAACAACAGAATCACTTGCTATGAACTCCAGTGCTAGGGCTGCAACTGGAGAGGTGGTAGGGACATATGGTGGGGAACTGAGTTGTCTGGCTTGGGACAGGGGGCTAGAGAGGCAGCTTTCTCCTGAACAGGGTAGCTGGTGAAAGCCATTGTTTCTTTGCTGAGCCCTCCCCTTTCCCCACTTGTGGATACAGGCAGCTTCCATTTCTGAGTCTCCACAGTTAGTGTGCCACACCCTGGTGATTCAAGACCCCGCCCCATCCAATTTTCGGGCATATCCAGGCCGCTTCCAATTGCTTTTTTGTGCAGACTGCCTGCCTTGGCTCAAGCTTCAGACTTTCCTAGGATTTCTCAAAGGTTCACAGAACCCAGTCAATCAGCATCTGGCTTGAGTGTGTCCTGTACCTCTGGCAGAGCAGCCCTAAGACTGCACTAGTGGCAGCCAGCCTTGGTTTGTGGCTTGGCCTCTCAAGATGCTTCCAAGCGTAGCACAGGCAGCAGCCATCTGCGGATTTCTTTGGGGCTTCTGCCAGATGGCCCTGGGTGGGGCATGGGCTGTGGCTGAACTTGACCTACAGCAGATCCCCTCAAGCTGGTGCACCCAGTGGCCAGCTTCAAAATTAGCTGGAGCATTACCCAGTCACCTCCAAGTACAACATACCCAAAGGGCAGATTGGGTAGGCACCAGAGTTCTACTGAAGCAGATCCTGCTCTGTAGGATCAGTTCCTGCATAACAACCCTTCCACTGTAGTCAAGGCCAGTCCTCACAACCAGTGAGCCCAAGGGTCAGTTCCTCCCATTGATGTGCAATTATCAACCAAGGCCATAAACTACAGGAGGAAGGCACACACAAACCACACAAGGGACACACCTGGAGTGTGTGGCTTGGGTGACCAGAAAGACTGTGCCACTGAACCCCCACAGAATACCTACTACATAAGACCACTCTACTAAGACCAGAAGACATAGCAGCCCTACCTAATACATAGAAACAAACACAGAGAGGCAGCCAAGATGGGGAGACAAAGAAACATGTCCCAAATAAAAGAACAGAACAAATCTCCAGAAAAAGAACTAAGTGAAATGGAGATAAGTAATGTATCAGATGCAGAGTTCCAAACACTGGTTATAAGAATGTTCAATGATCTCAGGCAGAACTTCAACAGAGAGATAGGAAGCATAAAAAAGGAGATGGAAATCATGAAAAAGAACCAGTCAGAAATAAAGGATACAATAACAGAAACGGAGAATATATTACAGGGAATCAACAGTAGATTAGATAAAACAGAGAATCCAACCAAAGATGCAGAAGATATGGAAGCAGAAAACACCCAACCAGAACAGCAAAAAGAAAAAAAGAATACAAAAAATTGAGGAGAGTTTAAGGATGATAACAAAAGTGCTAACATTGACGTTATAGGACTACCAGAAGGAGAAGAAAGAGAGCAAGGAATTGAAAACCTATTTGAAGAAATAACAACAGAAAACTTCCCTAACCTGCTGAAGGAAATAGACATACAATCCCAGGTAGCACAGAGAGTCCTAAACAAGATACACCAAAGAGGCCAACACCAAGAAACATAATAATTAAAATGCCAAAGGTTTAAAAAAAATTGCCAAAGGTTAAAGACAGAGAAAATCTTAAAAGCTGCAAAAGAAAAGCAGTTAGTTACCTACAAGGGAGCCCCCATAAAACTGGAAGCTGATATCTCAACAGAAACTTTACAGGCAAGAATAAAGTGGCAGGAAATATTCCAAGTGATGAAAAGTAATGACATACAATCAAGACTGCCTTACCCAGCAAAGGTATCATTTAGAATTGAAGGACAGATAAGGAGCTTCCCAGACAATAAAAAAAAAAAAGAAAAGAAATCATATTGGTTGAAAAGAAAAAAAGAATTGTTAAAGGAACTTATTAAGAAGAAAAAAACCAAAAGATCAAAATTATGAATAATAAAATGGCAATAACTACATATCTATCAATTACTTTAAATGTAAATGGATTTAAATTCTCTATTCAAAAAACATAAGGTGGCTGAGTGGAAAACAAGACCCAGAACTATGCTGTCTACAAGAGACACAGTCAGATCAAAAGACACACAGAGACTGAAAATAAAGGGATAGAAAAAGGTGTTTCATACAAATAGAAATGAAAAAAATCTGAGGTAGCAATACTTATACCAGACAAAATAGACTTTAAAACAAGGGCTATTACAAAAGACAAAGACAGGGCTGGCTGAGTGGCGTGATGGTTAGGCACTGGCTTCAGAAGCCAGCAGCCCCGGTTCGGGTCCCACATATGAGGGCCAGTGACACTGCCCTCAAAAAAACAAAACAAAAAACAAACAAACAAAAGACAAAGACATTTCATAATGATGAAGGAGTTAATCCAATAAGAGGATATAACTCTTGAAACAGTTACACACCCAATGTAGAGGCATCTAAATATATGAAGCAAATATTGACAGTCATCGGGGAGAGACCAACATTAATGCAGTCATAGTAGGGGACTTTCACACTCCATTGACATCAATAGATAGATAGTCCAGATAGAAAATCAACAAGGAAACAGTGGTCTTAAATGGCACATTAAACCTGATAGATTTCAGGCCGGCCGAGTGGCGCGGTGGTTAAGCGCTGGCTTGAGAAGCCAGCAGCCCCGGTTTGGGTCCCACATATGAGGGCCAGTGACATTGCCCTCAAAAAAAAAAAAAAAATCCTGATAGATTTCAATTGACATTTTTGGAATATTACACCCCAAAGAGGAATAACATACGTTCTTTTCAAGTGCACATGGAACATTTTCCAGGATAGACCACGGTAGGCCTCAAAACAAGTTTCAACAAATTTAAGATTGAAATCATATTGAGCATCTTCTCTGGTCGCAATGGTATGAAACCAGAAATCAATTACAAGAAGAAAACTGAAAAACACACAAACACATGGAGGCTACATAGCATGCTACTAAACAGTGAAAGGGTTGAACAACAAGATCAAAGAAGGAATGAAAAGACATCTTGAGATGAATGAAAATAAAAATACAACAAATTCCATGGGACACAGCCAAAGCATTTCTAAGAAATAAGTTCATAGCAAAACAGGCCTACCTCAAGAAACAAGAAAAATCTCAAATAATCTAACCTTACACCTAAAAGAGTTAGAAAAAGAAGAACAAACAAAGCCCAAAGTGAGTAGAACAAAGGAAATATAAAGACCAGAGCAGAAATACATCAGACAATTAAGTTTGCGAACTTGTTGCAACGTTGTTGCTAACCTTTTTTGATATCAGAGGGATTATTCATTATATGTTTGTACCAACTGGACAAACAGTTAACCAAATTTACTATACGGAGGTGATGAAAGGCTTGCGTGAAAAAATTAGACGACCTGAAATTTTCGCCAATTCATGGCTCTTGCATCACAACAATGCAACAGCTCACACAGTACTGTCTGTGAGGGAGTTTTTAGCTAGTAAACAAATAACTGTACTGGAACATCCTCCCTACTCATCTGATGTGACCACCAATGACTTCGTTCTTTACCTAAAGATAAAGGAAATATTGAAAGGAAGGCATTTTGATGACATTCAGGACATCGAGAGTAATACGGCCGACAGCTCTGATGGCCATTCCAGAAAAAGAGTTCCAAAATTGCTTTGAAGGGTGGACTAGGCACTGGCATCAGTGCATAGCTTTCCAAGGGGAGTACTTCAAAGGTAACCATAGTGATATTCGGCAATGAGGTATGTAGCACTTTTTCTAAGATGAGTTTGCGAACTTAATTGTCCTACCTCGTAAATGAAATAGAGTCTAAAAAGATCAACGAATCCAAGAGCTGGTTGTTTGAAAAGATAAACAAAATTGATAAACCTTTAACCAGACTCATCAAGATAAAAAAGAGGACCCAAATAACTAAAATCAGAAATGAAAGAGGAGAAGTGACAACTGACACCACAGAAATACAAAGGAGTATAAGAAAATACTACAAACAATTATATGCCAATAAATTAGATAATCTGAAAGAAATGGTTAAATTCCTAAAAACATACAGTCTTCCAAGACTGAATCAAAAAGCAACAGTCTGGGGGCTGGCCAAGTGGCTCACTGGTTGGTCTGACAGCAAGAGCTCTGAGCAGCAGGGCCTCAGGGTTGGATCCCACATGGGCCAGTGATGCCTGCCCTCTACAGCTAAGATGGTGAACAACAGCTCTACCTGGACCTCATCCGGGAAGAGTGCAATGATCACAATACCAACATGGGCCAGTGAAGCCACGTCCTCCACTAGACTGAAGAACAAAAGGACAGCAACTTGTCTGTTCCCCTTCCCCAATTCCCCAACACTGTTCCCTCCCCCAATTCCCCAATAAAATCTCAAAAAAAAAAAAAAAGGAAGTCTGAACAGACCAATAGCCACTAATGAAATCGAATCAATATTCAAAAAAATCCCAGCAAACAAAAGTCCTGGACCATATGGTTTCACAGGTAAATTTCACCAAACATTCAAAGAAGGATTAACACCTATTCTTCTCAAACAATCCCAAAAAAATTAAAGAGGAGAGAAGGCTCCCAAGGTCATTTTACCAGTATAACATTATCCTAGTTCTAAACCAGGCCAAGGAGGTTACAAAAGGAAGGAAGGAAAGAAGGAAGAAAGGAAGAAGGAAGGATGGAAGGAAGGGAGGGAGGGAGGACAGAAGGATGGAAGGAAGGAAAACTATAGGCCAATATCCCTGATGAACACAGGTCCAAAAATTGCTCAACAAAATATTAGCAAAGCAAATTCAACAATGCCTTAAAAGATCATACACCTTGATCAGTGGGATTTATTCCTGGGATGCAAGTTGGGTTCAATATTCGCAAATCAATTAACATAATATGCCACACAAATAAAATGAAGAATAAAAATCATGTGATGGGCCGGCCGAGTTGCGCAGTGGTTAAGCGCTGGCTTGGGAAGCCAGCGGCCCCGGTTCGGTCCCACATATTAGGGCCAGTGACACTGCCCTCAAAAAAAAAACAAAAAGAAAAGAAAAGAAAAAAGAAAGAAAAAAAAATCATATGATTATATCAATAGAAACAGAAAAACATTTGACAGAGCAGCGCTTTCCGCACTCCCAGGTGGCTGCGAGGCGTGACCAGCAGGAAAAAGAGAAAAGGCCAGGGAGACAGCAGTGGCTGGACCTCGGGTGGGTGGTGATTTCTGGCGGCTTGGCTGCAGACCAGGCGAATCCAAGGGCGGGAAAGGGGCGAGCGAGCAACCCAGTCCAGCACCCCCGAGTCCGGGCGGAGAGAAGCAGCCCCCACCTCTAGAGCAGTCCTGCTAAAACAATAAAACCTCCCAAACACACTCACAGGCCCTCTGGCGCTGTCTCTCTGGCGCGTGCTCTCTCAATGGCTTTCAAGCCAACCACAGGAAGCAGTCTTCTGCAAGTGAGAGGAAGGAAAACTGGATATCCACACCACCTGAGAGACTCACTGCCTGCTTTTACATTTCACTTTTACTGCCTTTTCTTCTGGGGTCAAGAATTGTGGCATTGCAGAAGCAATGATTTAAAAAATAAAAGACTACTTCCGGATTGATTTTTTTCTTCTTCTTTTTGGTTAAACTAAACACAAAAAGCAACACCAGGGGCCAGCCGAATGGCGTGGTGGTTAAGCGCTGGCCTAGGAAGCCAGCAGCCCCGGTTCGGGTCCCACATATGAGGGCCAGTGACACTGCCCTAAAAAAAAAGAAAAAAAACACCAAAACAACCCTTGAGAAAATCCACAAATCTATACGTGAGACACGTGAAGTCAGCAGCCAGGGTTCTATTACAGATTCAAGATCTCTTATTTAATGCAATACAGTATGATGGTATGTAGCTTTGAAATGATGGGTTTTATTTTCCTGTCTTGTTGGCTCCTTGCACCCTCCTCCACCCCAGAAAGATATTTTCCTGTTTGTGTACTGTAAAGTGACTGTTTACCTAAATGTTATTTCTATTTTACCGGTTGAACTATAGTGCTAGATACCCAACCTAATGCAAATATGTAATTCATTACTTTTCTTTTAGCTTTGGCAACTTTAATATATGTGTCACACTTCAAAAGAAAGAAAGAGCATTTGACAAAATCCGGCATTCATTTATGATTTAAAAAAAAAAACCTCTCAGTAAACTGGAAATAGAGGAAATATACCTCAACATTATAAAGGCCATATATGACAAAGCCACAGCTAACATCATACTCAATGGTGAAAAGCTAAAGGCGTTTTCCTTAAGATCAGGAGCAAGATTAGCATGTCCACATTTACCACTTTTATCCAACATAGTATGAGAAGTCCTAGCCACAGCAATCAGGCAAGAAAAAATTTTTTTAAATTATTCAAATTGGAAAGGAAGAAGTAAAACTATCATTATTTGTAGATGACATGATATTATATAGAGAGAACCCCCAAAGATTCCACCAAAAAGCTATTAGAACTGATAAATGAATTCAGTAAGGCAGCAGGACACAAAATTAATATTTAGAAATTATATTTTTATACAGCAATAACAAGCTATCAGAAAGAAAAAAATTTAAAAAACAATCCCATTTACAATTGCATAAAAAATAAAATACAGGGCCGGCAGAGTGGCACGGTGGTTAAGTGCTGGTTTGGGGAGCCAGCGGCCCTGGTTCGGGTCCCACATATGAGGGCCAGTGACACTGCCCTCAAAAAAAAAAAAAATAAAAATAAAATACATAGAAATACATTTAACCAAGAAGGTAAAAGCCCTGTACCTGGAAAACTATAAGACATTGAAGAAGATACAAATAAATGGAAGGATATACTGTCCTCATAGGTAAGAAGAAGTAACATCATTAAAAAGTCCATGAGGGCCGGCCGAGTGGCGCGGTGGTTAAGCGCTGGCTTGGGATGCCAGCGACCCCAGTTCGGGTCCCACATATAAAGGCCAGTGACACTGACCCCACCAAAAAAAAAAAAATGTCCATGATGCCCAAAGCAATGTACAGATTCAATGCAATCCCTATACAAATACCAATCGCAGTTTCACAGAACTAGGACAAATAATCCTTAAATTTATATGGAACCACAAAAGGCCCCCAAAAGCTAACACAAACTTGAGAAAGATGAATAATGTTGGAGGTATCACACTACCCAATATCAAATTACACCACAAGGCTAAAGTAATCAAAACAGCATCGTACCAGCATAAAAACAGACACATAGATCAGTGAGACAGAAGAGAGAACCTAGAAATAAACCCACTCCTATATAGTCAATTAACCTATGACAAAGGAGGCAAGAATAAACAATGGGATAAAGATAGTCTCTTCAGGGCTGGCCGAGGGGCGCGGTGGATAAGAGCTGGCTTGGGACACCAGCGGCCCTGGTTGGGGTCCCACATATGAGGGCCAGTGACACTGCCCTCAAAAAAAAGATAGTCTCTTTAACAAGTGGCATTCTGAAAACTGGAAGACGTTCGCAAAAGACTGAAACTGGATCACTTGCTTACACTGTATGCAAGAATAAACTCAAAATGAATTAAAGACTTAAATATCAGACCAAAAACCACAAAAGTCCTAGAAGGAAACATAGGCAGTAAACTCTTTGACATCTCCCATAGTAAAAAATTTTTGGAAATGTCTCCTAGGGCAAGGGAAACAAAAGAAAAAATAAACAAATAGGGTTTCATCAAACTAAAGAGTTTTTGCACACACAGGGAAACTGTGAACAAAATGAAAAGTCAATCTACCAAATGGGAGAAGGTATTTGCCAATGACACATCCAATAAGGTGTTAACATCCAAAATGTATCAAACATTTATACAACTTAACACACACACACACACACACACACACACACACACACACACACACACACACACAAAACCAAACAACCTGATTTGAAAATGGGCAGAGGACCTGAATAGACATTTCTCCAAAGAGGACACACAGATGGCCAATAGATATATGAAAAGATGCTCAACATCATTAATGATCAGAGAAATGCAAATAAAAACCACAATGATCTATCACCTCACATCTGTCAGAATGGCTGTCATCAATAAATCAATAAGCAACAAGTGTTGGTGAGGTTGTGGAGGAAAGGGAACCTTCATGCTCTGTTGGTAGGACTGCAGATGGGTGCAGCCACTATGGAAAACAGTATGGAAATTCTTCCAAAAATTAAGAATAGAATTACCATATGACCCAGAAATTCCACTTCTGGGTATTTATCTGAAGAAATCCAAAACACTAATTCTATAACACTGTAAGATATATGAACCTTTATGCTCATTGCAGCATTACTTACAATGGCTAAAGAAATGAAAGCCACCTAGGTGTCCATCGATAGACAAATAAAGAAGAGGTGGAACATATATACAGTGGAATATTAATCGGCCATAAAAAATGAATGACATTTTGTATTTGCAGCAACATGGATGGACCTAGAGGGTATTATGCTAAGTGAAATAAGTGAGACAGAGGAAAAGAAATACCCTATGTTTTCACATATGTTATTTATGTGTAATCTAAAAAGCAATGGTATTAAATTTATAATCTAAAAAATAAAATAAATGAACAAATTCATAGATACAGAGAACAAACTGATGGTTGCCAGAAGGTTGGGTCTGGGGGGTTGGGTGAAAAAAATAAAGGGATTAAGAAATATAAATTGGGGGCCGGCCGAGTGGCGCATTGGTTAAGCGCTGGTTTTGGGATGCCAGCGGCCCCGGTTCGGATCCCACATGAGGGCCAGTGACACTGCCCTCTACAGCTAACAACAGCTCCACCTGGAGCTGGGCTGTGCGAGCCCCGGTGATGGTGTAGGCTGCAGCCCCTGCTGCAGTGGGCTGCCATAGGCTACAGTGAGTGGCCCGCAGCCAGCGTGAGCGGCTGGCAGCCAAGCATGAGCTGCCAATAGCCACGGTGAGCGACACCCAGAGGCCAGCGACCGATCTGCCTCATCCGGGAAGAGCGCAATGACGATACCAACAGTGAAGCAACATCCTCCGCAACTAAACTGAAGAACAAAAAGACAGCAACTTGTCTGTTCCCCTTCCCCGATTCCCCAACGCTGTTCCCCTCCGCCAATTCCCCAATAAAATCTTTAAAAAAAAAAGAAATATAAATTGGTAGTTATAAAAGTATAAAAGTCATGGGGATGTAAATTATAGCATAAGGAATATAGTCAATAATGTCATAATAATAATATATGTTGTCAGATGGGTACTAAATTTATTGGGATGATCATTTCATAAGTTATATAAATGTCTAATCACTATGTTGTACAACTGAAAATAATATAATATTGTAAGCCAGCTATAATTTTGAAAATTAAAAATTATGAAAATAAATAAATACATTCATCCCAGCAATTCTCAAACTTGTAGCTTTTGTCTTACACAATGCAAAGTTTCTATTTAGTCTGTGCCCTCTGAATGGTTCCTCCAACAGGTGACCCCAAGGTAGGGACTCACATGTAGTTTATTTGGTAGGTGACTCCAGGCAGCAAGTGAGGCCATGGGGAAGTGAGAAATGGAAGGGAAAAAAACCGATCACGAGTATGTCAATAAGCAAGTAATTTTGGTGGGCAACTGAATCTGAAGACTTTGCCTCAGATTCATCCTCCCAGAAGGGCAAGGGAGCTGCAGGATTTAACCACTCTCTGATCAGTTACTGGTAAAGGCTGCTATGAAGAAGTGTGGGGTCACTACTCTCTGGAATTCCTGGCAGTGTCTCAGATGCTGGTCATTGGACATGTGGGGCTACTATACCTAGGAATGTTGCAAGTATCAGTCAGCTTAGGTTTGTTGCAGTAACAAATAACCCCCAAACAGCTTAGAATGACAGAAGCTTTTTTTTTTTGCTCATATTACAGACCCATAGATGGTAGACTTCCATAATTCCGGTACTGTGTGAGCCTGAGGTATTCCCTTTTATTCTTTTTGAGTAATTCTTTCTTGACCTCATATAATTTCTTCACATGCATACACTAATCAAAACTCAGCCAAAGACTGAATGGGGACTCTGCAGGTTCTATGCAGTTCTGTCTTCTCAGAACTCTGCCTTGTGAATCCTACCCTCTTTGGCCTGACTCAATTCACAACTCTCTTCAAACCAGGGAGTTCTCTGAACTCTGCATGGGTTTTCCCTCTCTGTGTTACAACCTGGAAATCCTCTCCAGGCAGCAAGTGGGGGCAATTATAGGCTTACCTCATTTCGCCTCTATTTTTTTTTTTTTTTTTTTTAGCTGAGCCATCCTGCCACCTGTTGGCAGCTCAGTAGCAGCTCAGCTCAGGCTGAGCATCTACATTTTTCCTCTTTCAAGGACCACTGAGCTACACTAACTTCCAGTGTCTGAAAGTAATGTTTCATACATTCTGTCCAATTTGGTATTTCACTTGTTTTAAGCAGGAGGGTAAATCCAGACCCTGTTACTCCATCTTGGCTGGAGGTTATCATGGTGTTTTAGGAGTGGGCCTTTCTCGGCGCAAAGTCCAGGTCCTTGGCAACTCTAGCAAAGAATTGAATGAGATAGCAGAGTAAAGCAGTAGAATAAGTAGTTTACTAGAAAAGATAGTACATTTAGAAATAAAAGTAGACCTGAGTACTAGAGGATGGCTCAAGGGCCCATTACTAGAAGTTACATTCCAAAGAGTGTGGAGTGGGCCACATGCAAAGGTAAGGCTCAAAGGGAAGAAGTGGTAAAAAGGAGCAGGGAAGAAACAGCAGCAGAAGCAGCCGCCACAACAGCAGTAGCAGTAGCAGCCCAGCTTCCCTTCCAGGACTTGGGGTTTTTATCCTTTTTCTCTAGAATGGGCTGTTCTTTCTGGGCTTAGGACCAGTTGATTGGCACCTGTGATTAACAAGAGGTACTGCGTAGGTGTGAGTGACTGGTCTGATCTAGTTGGATATTTTGTATCCATTTGCTCTTCCGGCAGGGGTAGGTAATTAAATACAATGGGGAGTTTTGGGTGGAGAGGGGATTTCCCCCAGGCGTTCACACTGTGGGACATGTAGGAATGCAGAAACCCAATGCCTGCCTCTAACTGCCTGCCTAGTTTTTTCCTTGAGAGACGTGATCCCCATAAAATCTCTATGGGAAGCTGAGGGACAGGACGTCTCTTCTTCTGTATGCTTCCTGCTGGGCAGGGGCGTAGAGCTGTCCCTGCCTATTGGGGTTCACAGAACTCTCACCCTAGCTGATCTCAGATGAGAGGAAGGGGTCTCAAGCTCCACCTGGAAGGCCACATTGGCTTCTTTGCTTGTTGGGGTATCCCCTGCATCCTCAAGGCTCCTGAATGAGGACAAAAATATAAATCTGTTAGTTCTTATGAAACTTGTGGCTATTCAGTCCATCACTCAGGTGGCATCAGTTGTCTGGACACAGAATGGGTTTGACATTTAGCTTCCTGGGGGATATTAGGAAGTCTCAGGCTTTCAACTAGTTATCGGAAGCAAGGGTAGGAGACTTATATTGTTTCAGATTCAGGAACTAATTTACAAAGCAATTAAGAAGCAAGGGGGTTCTTCAGTCCAAGATTCACAAACTGGTTAAAAGAGCAATCAAAGCCCAAGAGCTAAGAAACTAAAGAACTAGGGAGGAGACTTAACATTTCTATACTTAACACACTTTTATAGAAAAGAAAACATTAAAGTTTTTCAGTGGTGGGGGTTGGTGCCGCTTAGTTGGCGGGTAACAATGGGGCTATCTTAATTCCATCTTTACAAACAAAAGCTGATAAATCAGAATTGTCAATTATTTGTGGAATTTTTGTTGGGAAAATTCTTTCCAGCATTAACTGAATTGAGCTAATTCGATTCCTGGATCATTTTTATTTTCAATACAGTTCAGGAGTTTCCCTTTCCCCCTCCCTCTTTTCCCTTTTATTTCACTGGAATTCTTTTTAATGATAAATTATGCTAGCCTCAGAGAATGAGTTGGATTAACTCTTTCCTTTACACACCCGGTCTGTGGATGTTAGCCCTTCTCCTTTTGACCACTTCTTCCCTTTGAGCCTCGCCTTTGCACGTGGCCCACTCCAAACTCTTTGGAATGGAGCTTCTAATAATAATGGGCCCTTGAGCCATCCTCTACTGCTCAGGCCTACTTTTACTTCTAAATGTACTATCTCTTCCAATAAACTACTTATTTTACTGCTTTACTCTGGTATCACGTTCAATTCCTTGCTCGAGTTGACAAGGACCTGGACTCTGCATGGAGAAAGGGCCCACTCTCCGACAACACAAGGAAGGGAAGGGCGCCATAAGAAAGTGTTGCCACGCAGCTGCCCAGCCGTCTGTTCCCCCATGCTGATTCCTAAAAGAGAGGTGGTGTCTCAAACCCCATGAGACCAGGAGGAATGACTCCTGTAAAGCTTCCTCAGGGAGAGTCCCAGAACACTGGGACCCATGGAACAACTCCCAATCCCCTTATCAGTAGGTTTAGAGATAAATCCTTTTTAGTGAGTTTTTAGCATAACGACTTTACCTACCCGGTCAGTGCGCTTTCGCGTGCGCAGGAGCACAATGGGACTTTCAGTAATAGCAGCCTACAGGCATGGGTAATCCGACTTAAGCAAATTCTCAGGAATGAGACTCACAGATTCTCAGGCATGAGACTCACAGACCATGGAAAAAACAATCCCATTTCCTGGTTGACGTATCAATAAAAGCTACGCTTTGGCCCTATTCGTGGGGGCTCAGCCCTTAAGGCTTGAGTCCCTGGCCCGCTTGCACTCAATTCTTGGCTCCTGTCTTTCTTAACCCTTCGCTGCCCCTTCTCATTTCCCACTGCTCTTGTCGTGTGGAATGCGACAAAAAAGAGTTGGCAGGGCTGGCCGAGTGGCGCAGTGGTTAAGCGCTGGCTTGGGAAACCAGCGGCCCCAGTTTGGGTCCCACATATGAGGGCCAGTGACACTGCCCTCAAAAAAAAAAAGAAAGCGTTGGCATTACTGAGCAGGGGACTGCTGGGGCAGCTGGGGCTCAGGCCTGCTGCTGACCTGTGTGAACTATCAGTTGTCTAGTCAATAGCAGAGAGGGTTGAGGAATTGTCCTCTAACTCCCATCTGTCATCGAGATGTATTCCATTCAGCACAACAATAAGGAATATAACACAATATGGTGGGCAGAATATTGTCTCCCTAAAGATGTCCTTGTCCTAGTCCCCAGAACCTGAGGATATGTTACATTACATGGAAACGTGAGAATGAAGGTTGCATATAGAAATAGGGTTCCTAATCTGCTGACCTTAAAACAATGAGACCATACTGGGTTATCCAGGTGTCCCAATGTAATCATAAGGGTCCTCTAAATGTGGAGGAGGGAGGCAGAAGAATCAGTGTTAGACCCCACAAAGTCAGAAAGACTGAAGGTCCTTGTTGGCTTTGAAGGTGGAGGAAGGGGCCACCAGCCAGGAAATGCAGGCAGCCTCTAGAAGCTAGTAAAGCAAGAAAACCGATTCTCCCCTAGGACCGCCAGAAAGGTACACAGCCCTGCCGACACCCCGAATTCAGCCCAATGAGGCCCGTTTTGGACTTCTGACTTCCAGAATTGTAAGATAATAAATTTGGGTTGTTTTATACCAGCAAGTTTGCGTTAATTTGTCACATCAATCGGAAATGAATACACACACCTAGAAATAATGTGTTTTTAAAAATGTCTATGAAGAAAAACATAAAACTTTACTGAAGGACGTTTTATTTTATTTATTTATTTTTTTTGAGGTCAGTGTCACTGACCCTCATATGTGGGACCCGAACCGGGGCCTCTGGCTTCCCAAGCCAGTGCTTAACCACCATGCCACTAGGCCGACCCGCTGAAGGACATTTTAAAGGCACTTGAATAAATAATTGGTTCATGAATGAATGGACAAACATACATACATATATATATTTCCAACTAAAATTACAAACTGATTCAAAACTGTCTCTGGGAAATAAAATGTGCAGTAGTGGAGAGAAACATTGAAAGGAAACAATGTCCTAGTGTATATCAACGATATTATAAAACTGTGGTAATTGAAACGGTGGCAAAGGAATAGACAATAAGTTCAATAGAAGGCATAATGCAGAATGTGACTTTATTAAGGGGACGTCATGGGGGCCAAGTAGGGGTGCTGAGACCATCAATAGAAGAAGACAGATGGTTGATAGCCAATGGTGAATGAGTCTTAGAGGAGAAGGGGGTCTCAGAATCTCAAGAACTCAAAAACCTCAGTTCAGGAGGAGGAAAAACAGAAGGGGTTGGGGCCAGAGAGAAGGTAGCAGAGCGCATGCCCAAATTGCCTGATCCCTGGGAGGGGCGGGAGGGGCTGACAGTGGCCCTCAGAGACCTGGGCAGGGAGCTGAGGGCTTCTCGCAGACCCAGAAGTCTTCTGCACTACATTTGTTATCATTCCAGCCATCACTGGACAATTCCACACAGTCTTCATCTCCAAGATTGTTAGGTTCCCCTTCTATCCAGAAGCTGTGGACACCATCAGAGCTGAGTCCCCTCCTCCACCCAGAGCCCACCCCCACAACCCACCCTTGGACAAGCTGGTCCATGGCCTTTGGCAGCAAATATCCAAGAACCGGCCAGGAGGGGGAGAAGAATTCAGAGGTAGGGATTTCAAAATGTGGGTTCAAAAACCACCTCCTTCCAAATCAGCTCTGGTAAAGTAAAAATGCAGATTCCTGGGCCTGTACCTAGACTTATTGCATGAGACCTCTCATCCCGCCCTGCATCTCCACCCAGCTTCTCAGTGGTACTTTCCAATCCCAGAGTCTGAGCACCCCTGGTTTGGGGTAGGGGTCTTTTCCCTACTCTCCTCCTCTAGGCCATTGTCACTGGGAGATCACCTGATCGTGAGGGGGCTCTTGTCCACCCATTGCCAGGAAGCCTCATTGTGGTGGTCACTGAGGCCAATCCAGGTGCGCTTATTATTTCTGATATCCCAAGACTTCAGGAATTTCTGGAGGCATGGGAGGGGGAGAGAGTGGTGCATCAGAGGAAGATCCATGAATGCCACCCATCCCATGTCTGCCCACATTCCCACGGTCCCCTGCATCCCATGGAAGTCCTTTCTGCAGTCTAGCCTATAGCCCCTACTTAAGCTGTATGTGCTCACCTGTGCATGTATGCTGTGGATGTGTGGAAATGTGTTAGCTTGTGTCTCAGTTCACTTCTGTATCATTGGAGGGATTACTCTGAATTCCCTTTCTGTCCATACATGGGCTCCTGTCACGTTACTTTCACAAATCCATTATTCCTCTCCCAGGAAGCCTTCCCTGACTGCATCTCCCCCTGCCACCAGCTGTCGACCGGACTTCCGTTTCTCAGACGGCAGAGGAAGGTGGCAGAAGGCTTTTGGTTGACCAGTCACCTGACCCAGCCCCAGACAGGCGGCTGGCCTGGCGCACCTGCTCCTCAGCATTGTTGATGACCACCAGCTGTGCCCTCATGTCCTCACAGGCAGAAACAGCAGCTTTCCAAGTGCTCTGGGTCCGGGAGAAGATATAGCAGCTTCCCTGGAAAAGGTCCCAATCCCAGGGGCAGGGCCGGCACAGGCCAGCTGGGGAGGAAGAGAGGGGTTGGATTTGCCAGCTAAGGAGACAGGCTATTTGGCTCCCAGGCCCCGACACCTGCATCAGATCTTGGGAACCCAAGGCCAGGTCCCTTTGTTCGCTGTCAGCTCAGTCCCTGAGAAACCATGAGAAAGATCCCAGCTCTGCCTTGCCATCCTTAGCCAGCCACCATGGAAGGTGAGCTCCGGCCCCACCTGGGACCCCACAACTCCCTCCTGACCGTGATGTCCAAAACTTACCCAGGGTGGCATTCATCCAGGTCAGCTGCTGGCGGATCTCCACCAGATCTAATTGCATCTGCTCCTGCAAAATGACCACTGGGGGAAGAGGACTTTAGTTATTAAGCACCTACTGTGCGCTGGGTGCAGAGAGGGCCCCATGAGAACAGGATCTCTGCACCTCACTGTGACCACAACAGCCCATTTAGACAAACAAGAAAACTGAGGCTTGGAGAGAGACTTGCCCATTATCACAAGCCCCCAAGACCTCACACAGGGAGCCAGTCTCCTCCTCCACTCCTGCCTTCCCTCCTTCACCCCTTGTCCAAAATCACACAGCCTTGTAGCCCTCTCCCACTCCAGAGCCCAGCATCCAGCCCCTCACCCGGGCTGCGGCTCTCCTGACGGCCTGTCTCTCTCGGCAGGGATTGTTGGATCCTGGAGACTACAATGGAGCAGAGAATTCATTTTTGTGAGTACCGACTGTATGCTTGATCCTATGCCAGGTCCAGTTTCAAGGTCTCTGAGAGCCTAAGTCCCCCACACACAGAGGAAGATGAGCTGCATTTCACAGATGAAGAGACAGGCTCAGAGAGGGGTAGTAATCAGCCCACAGTTACACAGAAGATGACATAGAACTCAAATGCCCCAGTCCCTGACTCACCTTGAACCAGGGTGGTCAGCAGGAGCATGAAGAGACCCAAAGAGATGAAAAGCAGCATCAGAGGCAGAGGGGCCCGGGTTAGACACCCTGCAGAATGGGCAAAGCTGGAGGCCCAGGGAC
The DNA here is from genome assembly GCA_033961575.1 of Aselliscus stoliczkanus. Taxonomy (NCBI): domain Eukaryota; kingdom Metazoa; phylum Chordata; class Mammalia; order Chiroptera; family Hipposideridae; genus Aselliscus; species Aselliscus stoliczkanus. The sequence continues at coordinate 6,531,987 of CM066735.1, read as the reverse complement.
AGACCCTGCTTCACCCCACCCATGCTGGAGGGAGCCTCCCAGCTGCCCCCCTTTCCCAGGTGCTTGCTGCTGAACCAGCCGCCCCAGTACCTGGCAAGCTTCTTAATCTCCTGGGTAGCACAAGGTCTTTCTCAGCCAATCTCTGGCCCTCAAATAGCTCCTTCTCTTCTGAACAGGACAGAACAAACTCAGATGAGCTTTGAAGCCTTCTAAGCCCTGCTGGAGGCCAGACCCGGACTCCCCAGGACCCTGGAGCTCTGTCCTCCCCACCATCACCCCAGAGTGAGGCCCAGTCTCATTAGGACCACCTGGCTCCTTGGGGTCACACATCTCCGCCATCCTCATTTCTTCTCTGCTCTTCTGTCCAACTTTTTCCTGTGCTCTGTTTTTTATAGCCCCATGTATTGCCCTTGGCAGCCCCTCCTCAGATCTATTCCTCCCAATCTCAGGAAGAAGAACAAGGAACAGGGTGGGGACTCCACTTCCTCTCCGGCAAGTAGTGGGTAGAGATGAAATGCCTGACACAGCTGTGAGGGAAGTCTTTTAGGGTGGGGGCAGAAGCTTCTCAGTCAAGGCTAGTGTCAGAAGGTGCAGCTCCAACCCCTATCCAGTCTTGGGACCTTTGGCCCCATCTTATCGGAGCCTCAGTTTCCTCAACTTTGAAATGGGTCAATTACCCTGCCTCATACTGTTAGTGTGAGGTTTAACACAGCGCACCAGTAATGGATATAAATTATCTATCCCAATGATAAATACTCAGTAGTCATAGCACTTAGCATATGCGCCACTGAGCCCTGTGATCTGTGTTCACCCTCACTGCCACAAGTGATAAACCCAATTTTTTTCAATCATGGGTGTCTTCTGAGTGGCCTTTGTCTAGGGGGTACTGACAGTTCTCACAATAGCCCTGTGAAAAAGATATAACTATTATCTTCCTTTACATATGAGGAAACTGAGAAACAGAGTGGGCAAAGCAACTTGTAAGTGTCAAACAGCTTGTAAGTGATGGGGCTGGGAGTTGGATCCAGGCAGGTTGACTTCTGAGTCCCTGCTTAACCACTACACTAAGCAATTACCCTTTCTCCCTTCATATTTATTAAGTATTTTGTAGAGTCACTTTGAAACTACGTGTATCAAATTTTGAATGTCTTGATGAATGGGCTCCTCCCTTCCTATCTGATTCAGTCAGTTTTATGTTACTATGTTTTATTTTTAATCTAAAGTGAGTCTCTTTGCCTGAGAGCAGGACAAGGTATAGTGGCCACTGTAACAATAAAGTATCTTTAGACCTAAGAACTGTGCAGGCAACTCCATGGAGCGTAACAGAATTTATTATAGGGTAATTTAATTCCAGGAAGATTGGGTCAGAGCAGAACGGACTACACAGCAATTCTGTGCAGATTATTCTCTGGTACCAGACCCCTGTTACTATACTTTTTATTGTATAACTCAGTACTGATTGACAAGAGAAAGGGGCAAAGAGTGCAGTAGTGCCAGGAGCTGTGCCTCCTGGTGGTCTTGTGATAGGTGATTGTTTAAATCCATACTGTCACAGTCTGAAATTTACCTCCATTATTATGCCATTCCTGCCATTACTAACAAAAATATTTATGGCTACATTTTAAGGAACACAGATAATCATCAACTAGAAGATTTTGATGTGCTTGCTAAGGGCAGTGAGGTTGTACACAAAATAAAACTTAAAAAGGAAATGAAATCCAGGCACAGAGATGGAGTTGGTTTTGTTCACAGCTACATCTATACACTCTTATAGACAGCATATAATTACAATAGATCATCTTTTTTTATCCATTCTGTCAATATAAAAGAGTTTAACCTTTTTATATTTAATGTAATTATTGAAAAGGTAGGGTTTATAGCTGCCATTTTGCTATTTTGTTTTCATATGTCTTATGTCTGTTTTGTTCCTCAACTCCTCCATTACTACCTTCTTTTGTATTAAATAGATATTTTCTAGTGTATAATTTGAATTCTCTTGTTTCTTTTACTCTATACTTTAATTAGTTTCTTAGTGCTTTCCCTCAGGATTACTATTAACATCTTCAATCTAGTTCATATTAATATCAACTTAATTTTAATAGTATACAAAACCTTGCTCCTATGTAATTCAACTTCCTCCTCCCTTTAGGCTGGTATTATCAGAAATTACATCTTTATACATGTGTGCCCATCAACCTAATTTCTAATAATTTCATTAAACAGTTGTCTTTTAAATCATATGGTGAAAACAAGAAATAACGAACAAAAAAATATATTTATGCTGTCTTTTATATTTACCTATGTAGTTCCCTTTATTGGCTTTCTATTTCTTCATGTAGATTCATGTTACTGTCTAGTGTCCTTTCATTTCATCCTGAGAGACTCCCTTCATTTATTATATTGTGGTAAACATAACATAAAATTTACCATTTAAACTATACAATTCAGTGCATTCATAATGTTGTGCAACTATCACCACTATCTAGTTCCAGAACACTTTCATCATCCCAAAAGGAAACCTCATACGCTTTAAGCAGTCACTCCCCATTCTCTGCTCCCTGAAGGCCCCAGAAACCTAATCTACACCCTGTCTCTATGGATTTACCTATTATGTATACATAAATGGAATCATACAACACCCTCTTGTGTCTGGCTTCTTTTGCTTAGCATAATGTCTTCAAGGTTCATACACGTTGTCACATATATCAGTACTTTATTCCTTTCTGCGGCTGAATAGTGTAGTTTTGCTGGATATAGAATTCTTGGTTGACAGCTTTTTTTTTTCTTTCAGCATTTCAAATATGTCTTTCCACTGCCTTCTGGCCTCACTGGTTTCTGATGAGAAATAAGCTTTAATCTTATTGAGAATCATTTGTACATGATGAAACATTTCTCTCTTGCTGCTTTCAAGATTCTCTTTGTTCTTCAACACTTTGATGATCATGCATCTATGTGTGGCTCTTTTTCAGTTTATTCTACTTGGAATTCTTTGAGCTTCTGGATGTATTACCTAAGATTTTCATCAAATTTCGGAAGTTTCAGCCATTATTTCTTTAAATATTCTGTCTCTCCCTTTCCACCCCTCCTCTCCTTCTGACACTCCCATTATTCATATGTTGGTATGCTTGATGGTGTCCTACAAGTTTCTTGAGGCTCTGTTTAGTTTTTTTTCTTCAAAGATTTTATTGGGGAATTGGGGAAGGGAACATTGTGTTTTTCCAGGACTCATCAGCTCCAAGTCAAGTTGCCATCCTTCAATCTTAGTTGTGGAGGGTGCAGCCCAGCTCCAAGTCCAGTCACCGCCCTCAATCTAGTTGCAGGGGTGGGGGGGCGCAGCCCACCATCCCATGCAGGAATCGAACCAGCAACCTTGTTGTTAAGAGCACGCACTCTGACCAGCTGAGCCATCTGGCCGCCTGTTGGCAGCTCAGCTCGGGCACAGCTCAATGTGGAAATTGGATGGGGGACCCCATTGCTCTGAGCTTGTGCTCTAACCAACCATACCATCTGGCCAGCCCAGGCTCTGTTAAGTGTTCATCATTTTTTTTTTCTGTTCATCAGACTGGAAAATCTCAGTGGATCTATCTTCAATTTTTGCTGATTCTTTTTTCTTCCTGATCAAATCTGCTATTGGACTCTCCAGTGAAATCTTCATTTCAGTCATTGTACCTTTCAGCTCCAGAATTTCTATATGGTTCCTTTTTATAATTTTTCTCTTTATTGATATTCTCTATTTGGTGACATTGTTCTCATACTTTTTTTAGATAAGATTACCTTCAGGGCCGGCTGAGTGGCACATTGGTTAAGAGCTAGTTTGGGATGCCAGTGGCCCCGGTTTGGTTCCCACATATGAGGGCCAGTGACACTCCCCTCTACAACTAACAACAGTTCCACCTGGAGCTGGGCTGTGCAAGCCCCGGCGACGGTGTAGGCTGCAGCCCCTGCTGCAGTGGGCTGCCATAGGCTACAGTGAGTGGCCGGCAGCCAGGACGAATGGCTGGCAGCCAGTGTGAACTGGCAATAGCCGTGGTGAGCGACTATCCAGAGGCTGGCGACAGAGCTGCCTCATCCAGGAAGAGCGCAATGACGATACCAACATTGGCCAGTGAAGCAACGTCCTCCACAACTTGACTGAAAAACAAAAACACAGCAACTTGTCTGTTCCCCTCTCCTGATTCCCCAATGCTGTTCTCCCCAAATTCCCCAATAAAATCTTTAAAAAAAAAAAAAGATTTCCTTTAGTTTGTCAAACATATTAAAAAATAGCTGATTTAAACTGGCAAATCCAACATCTGGACTTACTCAGGGACAGTTTCTATTCACTGCTTTTTTCCCTGTGTGTAGGTAATATTTCCTTGTTTCTGTATATCTCATAATTTTTTTGTTGAAAACTAGAATATATATATATATATATATATATATATATATATATATATATATATATATATAAAATATCATATCATGATATAATATAGCAACTATGGAAATTAGATTTTCCCTCCTGTTCGTTGTCACTACTGTTTGTTGGAAGTTCTTTTTTATTTATTTAATGACTTTTTGAGACTGATTCTGCAAAGTCTATATCCTCTATCATATATGGCCACTGAAATCACTACTCCGTTAGCTTAGTGGCTAGGTAATAACTGGACAAAGATCTCCTCGAATGCCTGAAACTGAAAGTCTCTCAGTCTTTGCTGAGGATCTCTGCGTGTTTGGACACAACTTCAACACTCAGCTTGGAAGTTTGCAACTCTGCCTTAGCTTTTCCTTTCTGCTCTCACTGAGCCTCAAAGTCAGCCAAAGTGAGAACTTAGGGCCTTCTCAGATATTTCCTAGGCGTGCATACAACCCTAAGCATGCATGTGGCCTTTCAGATTCCCAGAAATTTGTCAGAACTTTTCAAAGCTCCTAAGGACATCTCATTCCTTAATTTTTCCTTTTAAGACTTTTGGTTAAGATATTATTTGCCCCAACTGTTATTCATTGCCTCAGGCAACTGTGATGTTAAACATTTGACAAGTGTCCCCTGGGCAGAAGCTTGTAGCATAGGGCAAGTTTAAATGATGTCAATTACAGACAAGCCTTTGGAGGGAGACCTTACAGGGAACCACTAGACAGGTCAAATAATGACTCTTCCTTGATAATGAGGTTTTGTAAGAGCTCCCACTCTATTCTTCTCTCCAGTACCCAGAATGTAGGCTGTTATTTTCAAGGCTACTTATGAGTTGGAGTGTGGGGAATGGGACTAGGGTAAGTTAAAATTCTACAGAGCTCACTGTTCTTTACTGAGATCCAGTCATTTTTCTTGACTAAATGCTCCCTGAATTATTGTAACCTTTTGGTTGATTTCCAGCCTTCTAAAAATGTTCATTGTGACAAATTTTGCAGTTTTTGCATTGCCTTTATGGAAAGGCAATTTTTACTCTGCCATTTTTGCTGCCACTACTTTTTTTTTCCTGTTTAATCTTTTGTTTTTGTTTTTTGGGGGAAGTTTTTTGGTTGGTTTTGTTTGTTTTTAATGCTTACATTGTCTTTGATTTGAACAGTGAAGCCTTTCACACTGGCTTCTGTGTTCTTTTGAAAGGTGCCTATCAATTTTTTTGCTGATCGGTTTTCCTTCCTGTTGATTTTCAACTTTGGTGAAATCTGAAACTGGCACCCATACAAAGAGGGTGAGGAGAAACCAAAGAAAGAGGCAGATCAATCCAGATTGGTAAGGGACAGGTTTAATACACAAGGAAACTTACTTACAAGATTTGTCTTGGGTAACCACAGATGAGTGGATCTCTGACCCCACCCACCAGAATCTTAAAAGTTTATATAGAGGCCCTAACTGGGTTTAGTCACATATACTGTCCAGATGGTCTCAACAACACATTACTCTCTCAAGACTTCATCCTTGAAAATGGCTCCCACTCTGGGAATGCTGGACAGATGTACATTCCAAGGACAGGGAAAGGGTGAGGAGCCTCTGATTGCCCAGGTTCAACTCATGGGTTAATTGGCAGTGACATCCTCTAAATGATCTCTTCTAACACTCCCTTTCTGGTCTAGCTAGATGTTCCAAGCCTTCCCTGACCCAACTCTGGAATCAACCATTTTTCCAAAGAGCCATGATTGTTTTTGAGTGTAGCATGGCATTCAGAAACCAAAACCTGGATGCTAAGTGTGCTCATTATTATTGGGTTACTACTGGTTCCAGGACCTCTCAGTAGACAAATGGGAACACACACACACACACACACACACACACACACACACATTTATTTCTCTATATATTTTTAAAACCATGAGTTTATACCAATACCTCCAATTAAATACAACAGAGTTCATTCTTTTTTATTATTATTATTATAGATGTACAAAACAATGCAATAGTTATCTTTTTCACCCCTTACAAAGTGACTCCCCCTTCCCCCTCCATTGCCCCTCCACCCCCGATATTATACATATCTATTACAATTCCATTGACTCCATCCCCACACTATACTCCACATCCCATGACTACATATGCGTTCAATTATAGTGAATATCTAATATTATTCAGTGGCAGCTTCAGATGTACAGTGCAGTGGTCAGGCCACTACACAGTCCATGAAGTGGTCTCCCTAACAAGACATGAGTCCATCTGGTCCCCTAAAAAGAAAAATTTACAACCTTATTGATTATATTCCCTAAACTGTCTCTTCTATCCCTGCAGTAATATTGTAGTTACCAGTTTGTGTTGCCTCGTCCCTTCCGTTCTCCCTCATGCCCACCCCCGTCCCATCTAGCTCTCATCAGTTTTCCCTTTGTGTCTCTAAGACTATTTCTGTTTACATTGCTCATTTATTCAGTTCTTTAGATTCCACATATAAGTGAGATCATATGGTATTTGTCTTTCTCTGACACAACAGAGTTCATTCTAATTTTCTCTCTGTTCATCTTTGTAATGCCCTTTTCTGATGGTGAGAAACCTGGTAACAATGATCCAGAATGTATTCATTTATTTCATTAATCTCCCTATATTTAACCAGTCTCCTTTTCCATCACCATCCCCTACCAGGCAGACTCCCATGCTATTGTCCTTATCTCACTTGGGCTCTCACATCCCATACCAGGCCATCCCTTTGCATGGATAGTCTCCTTACCAGGATTGGACACTAACACTCTAGTGGTCACAATTTTGAATACTTACTCTTATCCTCTAAGTTTTGGCTGATTTTCTCTGTCCCCTAACACTTGCTCTTACCATCTAAGATTTGGCTGATTTACTCTGTCTCTCCATTCATGCAAGCCCACTCTAACTCAGAGACAGCATCTGCCTGCCCCCTGAGATGAAAGCTGCCACTGCTCTTGGCTCATTTTATCTTTGAAATTCAGCTCATTAAAGCTTCCTTGCATCCAGCACTCTTAACTACCCTGGGTTTGTCTCTGAGTTTTTCTCAGTGTCACCACTCTAACCAGAGCAGAAATCCTGCCAGGATTCCTTGAGCACTAATTTTGTGCTAAATAATTTTTGAAGATGAGCTCAGTGGATCCCCATAACAGGGCTACTATTGTTCCCATTGTATCTACGAGCAACCAGAGGCTCAGAAATGATTACTTCACCTGCCCATGGTCCATCAGCTTAAAAATGCAGGAGCTGGATTCAAACCATAAAAACATATAATTCTTCATTCACCTCTGTGCCCTCAACTCAAACCAGCTCAAAAAAAGTGGGGAGGAAGTTGATGGTATAGAGTTGCCTCTCATATTTGGGAAGTCTAAGAAAGAGAGAAGAGAGCCCAAATTCAGGCTCAGAATTTTTTTATCTGTCTCCCCCACAATGTAATCTAAGGTTGACTAACATTTTCTGAAAAGGGCCACATAGCAAATATTTTTGGCCTTGTGGGCCAGTTTCTGCTATAACTACACAACTCTCCCACTATAACATGAAAACACCATGCACTATATATCAGTAAATGAGCAGGGGTGTGTTTCACTAAATTACAGATGACCCTTGAACAACACTGGTTTCAACTGCATGAGTCCACTTATACACAGATTCTTTCAATAAATACCTGTATTATTTTTTTATCTGCAGTTGGGAGTTCACAGATTGAGGACTGACTGTGTGCATTGATCTACACCATTTTATAACTTTATTATTTTTCAATTACAGTTAACATCTCCAATATTATTTTATATTAGTTTCAGGTGTACAGCATAATAATTAGACATTTATATAATTTATGAGGTGATAACCCCAATAAATTTAGTACCCATCTGACTCCATATATAGTTATTACAATATTATTGACTGTATTTTTTATGATATACTTCACATCCTTTTGTCTATTTTGTAACTACCAATTTTACTCCTTTTTTTTTTTTTTTTTGAGTTTTTATAGAGTTTATTTGAGTGAAAACTGACGATAGTTGCCAGGAAGCAAGAGCTCAAATGCTTCCCAATTTTTACTTCTTAATCCCTTCCTCTTTGTCAACCATCCACTCCACTTCCCTCCCATCTGGCAACCCTAATAATGTTCTCTGTATCTGTAAGTTTGTTTCTGTTTTGTTTGTTCATTAATCTTATTCTTTAGATTCCAAATACAAGTGAAATCACAGGGCGTTTGTCTTTCTCTGACTGACTTCTCCACTCAGCATAATACCCTCTAAGTCCATCCATGTTATTGCACATGGCAATATTTCATTCTTTTTATGGCTGAATAATATTCCATTGCATAGATGTACCACCTCTTCTTTACCCATTCATCCATTGATGGACACCCAGGTTGCCTTTGTATCTTGGGCATTTGCAAACAATGCTACAATGAACACATGAATGCACATGTCCCTTCAAAGTAGTGTTTTGGGTTTCTTCAGATAAATATCCATGTGAGATTGCTGGGTCCTTTCTTTGTCTCTTGTCGTAGCCTTTGTTTTAAAGTTTATTTTGTCTGGAATAAGTATTGTTACCTCAGCTTTTTTTTCATTTCCATTTTCATGAAATACCTTTTCATTTCCTTTTATTTTCAGTCTCTGTATCTTTCAATCTGAAATGAGTCTCTTGTAGACAGCATAAGTAAGTAAGGGTCTTATCCATTCAGCCACACTATGTTTTTTGACTGGAGCATTTAATCCATTTACATTTAAAGTAATTGTGGATAAATATGTACCAATTTTGCCGTGTATAATGCACATCTTTTTGCCCAAATTTGTGAGGGGAAAAATAAGAATGCACATTATATATGGGTAGTACTAATTCTGTATCTATTAAAATGTTTTTATTTCTTTTATTTATGCTTATGGGCCGGCCAAGGGGTATATTTGTTAAGAGCTGGTTTGGGGGCCGGGCGAGTGGCACATTGGCTAAGAGCTGGTTTTGGGATGCCAGTGGCCCCGGTTCGGATCCCACATATGAGGGCCAGTGACACTGCCCTCTACAGCTAACAACAGCTCCACCTAGAGCTGGGCTGCGCAAGCCCCGGTGACGGTGTAGGCTGCAGCCCCTGTTGCAGTGGGCTGCCATAGGCTACAGTGAGTGGCCCGCAGCCAGCATGAGTGGCAGGCAGCCAGCGTGAGTTGCCAATAGGCGCGGTGAGGACCATCCAGAGGCCAGAGGCCAGGGACCGATCTGCCTCATCCGGGAAGAGCACAATGATGATACCAACATGGGCCAGTGAAGCAACATCCTCCGTAACTAGACTGAAGAACAAAAGGACAGCAACTTGTCTGTTCCCCTTCCCCGATTCCCCAACGCTGTTCCCCTCCGCCAATTCCCCAATAAAATCTTTTTAAAAAAAGGACCGGCTGAGTGGCGCGGTGGTTAAGCGCTGGCCTGGGAAGCCAGTGGCCTGGATTCAGGTCCCACATATGAGGGCCAGTGACACTGCCCACAAAAAAAAAAAAAGAGTGCAAGCTGAGCTCCGAGGAACAGCAGTTCAATGCCCAGCCCAAGCTGAGCTGCCACTGGGCTGCCAACAGGTGGCAGGATGGCTCAGCTAAAAAACAAAAACAAAATAAAACAAAAAACAACTCTTTTATTTATGCTTATGAGTTAAAAGTGTAACTCTAGAAATCAATAATGATACCCACATGCAAAATAATACCCTGGAAAGGGATCATTGGTTTCACTGAACTTACGACAAACTTGCAACAACAAATAGTTCTTGGCCTTAGCGTGAGCGGCCAGAGGCTGACGACCAATCTGCCTCACCGGGGAAGAGTGCAATGATAATACCAACATGGGCCAGGGAAGCAACATCCTCCACAACTAGACTGAAGAACAAAAGGACAGCAACTTGTCTGTTCCCCTTCACCAATTCCCCAATGCTGTTCCCCTCCCCCAATTCCCCAATAAAATCTTTAAAAAATAATAAAAAAGAGTTCTTGGCCTTCTATGATGCATAAATGTCGTAAATTGTTACCAGTATGTAAAATTTCTTGTACCTTGTATTTGTTTTCGTGTTTTGTAATTACGTCACAATTTCTCGTATCATAATATGTTAAAAACTAACACTAAAATTCCTTTATAATACCAAAAAACAAGTGCCTAAATGTAAACAGATAAAAATTCGAATTAAATTATTAAAATGAAAGATTCTTTTCCCTGAAAGTTTGGGCCAAAAACATGGATGCACATTATACATGGCAAAATGTGGTAGCTATTTCCATTTTATTATTCAGACTTTTGATCTTTTTCTTCTTCTTAAAGAAGTCCATTTAACATTCTCATAATACCGGTTTGGTGATGATGAACTCCTGCCTGGGAAACTCTATCTGTCTGATTCTAATGATAGCTTTGCTGGGTAATCTTGGTTGTAGGTCTTTGCTTTTCATCATTTTGAATATTCATGCCAATCCCTCTGGTCTGCAAAGTTTCTGTTGAGAAATCAGCTCAGAGTCTTATGGGAGCTCCCTTTTAGGTAACTAACTGCTTTTCTCTTGCTGCTTTTAAGATTCTCTGTTTTTAACCTTTGGCGTTTTAATTATGATGTACCTTGGTGTGAGCCTCTTTGGGTTCATCTTGTTCGAGACTCTCTGCATTTTCTGTAATTGTGTGTTTATTTCCTTCACTGGGCTAGTGAAATTTTCTATCATTCTTTCTTCAAATAGATTTTCAATTCCTTGTTCTCTTTCTTCTCCATCTCGCACCCCTATGGTGTGAATGTTGGTGTGCTTGATGTTGTCCCAGAGGTTCCTTAACTATCTTCATTCTTGCAAGATTCTTCTTTCTTTTTGCTATTCCCATTGGATATTTTCTGCTACTTTATCTTCTTCTTTTTTTTTTAATTAGCTTCAGGTGTACAACACAGTGCAATAGTTATACTTTTTACCCTCAAAGTGACAACCCCCCTCCCCCAGTTCCATCCCACTCCTCCCCCCATATCATACTATCTATTACAATTCCTTTGACTTCCTTCCACCATATAATCCACATCCTGTGACTATCTATATATTTAATTACAGTTGGCATACAATATTATACAACATCAATTTTGGGTATACAGTGCAGTGATCAAGCCTCTACTCCATCCACGAAGTGGTCTCCCTAACAAGACATGTGACCATCTGACACCCCACAAAATTTTTACATTATTATATTCCCCAAACTGTCTTTCATATCCTTGTGACAATACTGTAGTTACCTATTTATGCTGTCTAATCCCTTCCCCTTCTCCCTCACCCTACCCCCCTCCCAACTAGCAGCCCTGTTTTTCCTCTATATCTATGAGACTGTTTCTGTTTCCTTTGTTCATTCATTCAGTTTTTCAAATTCCACATATAAGTGAAATCATATAGTATTTGTCTTTCTCCGACTGACTTATTTCACTTAACATAATAGTCTCTAGGTCCATCCATATCGTTGCAAATGGTACAATTTCATTCTTCTTTATAGCAGAGTAATACTCCATTGTATAAATGTACCACAGTTTCTTAATCCAGTCATCTACCGATGGGCATTTCGGTTGTTTCCAAGTCTTGGCTATTGTAAATAGCGCTGCAATAAACATAGGGGGTGCATATATTTTTTCGAACTAGCGTCTTGGAGTCCTCTGGGTAGATACCCAAGAGTGGAACTGCTGGGTCATACAGCAGTTCCATTTCCAGTTTTTTGAGATACCTCCATACTGATTTCCATTATGGCCGCACCAATTTGCATTCCCACCAACAGTGCATCAGGGTTCCCTTTTCTCCACACCCTTGCCAGCACTTGTTGTTTGTTGATGATTCTGTTACCTTATCTTCTAAATCACTGATTCGGTCCTCTGCTTCATCTAATCTATTACAGATTCACTCTAATTCTTTATTCTTTATTTCAGCTATTGTATTTTTCACATCTGACTTGGTTATTTTTATTATTGTTTTCTATCTCCATTTTTATGTTTCCTATCTCTTGATGTTCTCCCTGAGATCTTTGAGCACCCTTATAACCAGTGTTTTGAACTCTGTGTCTGGTAGATTGCTTGTCTCCATTTTGTCTAATTTTTTTTCTAGAGTTAGGTTCTGTTCTTTAATTTGGGACACATTTCCTTGTCTCCCCATTTTGTCTGCCTCCCTGTGTTTGTTTCTATGTATTAGGTAGGGCTTCTATGCTTCCTAGTCTTAATAGAATGGCCTTATGTAGTAGGTGTTCTGTGGGGTCCTGTGGCACAGTTTCCCCTGTCACCTGAGCTTAGCACTCCAGGAGGGTCCCTTGTGTGGGTTGTGTGTGTCCTCCTGCTGTAGTTGAGACTTGGTTGCTGTTTGCATGTCAGTAGTAAGGATTGACTCTCAGGCTGAGTGGTTGTAAGGACTGGCTGTGACTATAGTGGAGGAGATGTTGTGCAGGGGCTGACCCTACAGAACTGGATTCACTTTAGTAGTGTTCTGGTGCCTGCCCAGTCTGCCCTTCAGGTGTGTTATCCTCCAAGGCAGCTGGGTAGTGTTTGGGCTCAGTACCAAGCTGGCCACTGGGTGTGCTGGCATCAGTGCCTCCTACGAGGAGCCCCACTGCAGGCCAAGTTCATCTGCAGCCTGTGTCCTGCCTGGAGCCTCCTGGAATGAGCCACAAAGCCATTCCACAGATATTCACCACCCATACTGGGCTTAGAGGTGCCTGTGAGAGGCTAATCTGCCAACTGAGGTCGGCGGCCACTAGTATCAGTCTTGGGGCTGCTTAGCAAGAGTTATGGGGGCATGGAAAGGCCAGATGTTGCTTGTTTGGGGTTTGTGAACATTTGAGAGATTTTAGCAAAGTCCAAAACATGAACCAAGATAGGCTGTTTGTATGGAAAAGCTACTGGAAGTGGCTTGGATGGGCCTGCAAGTTGGGTGGGGTGGGGTCTCAGGGAATCACCAGGGTGGGGCAAATGGTGTTAGCTAGGTTGACATAGATTCAGACATTGTGCTTGCCAAAGTGTGCACACTGTGAGGGGGAAGGGCTCAACAAAAGGAACAATGCCCTCTGCCAGCACTTCTGTCTGGAAGAAAGCTGCCCTTCCAGCTCTTGCCCTGGAGCCAGACAATTCAGTTCTTCCCTGTATACCCCTGAAGCCTTTCAATCTTCTGCCCCAGTTCTGGATCTCAGAGCGAGCGAGTCTGTCAGTGAGTAAGTCCATGTGTGGGCCCTTTCAGAGGAACATCTGGGACTTCAGCAGCCCTCCATCTCACTCAGCCAAAATCTCTGCTGGTTTTCACAGCCAGACGTTATGGGGACTTCTCTTCCTAGCCTCAGAAACATGGGGAGCCTGGTGTGGGGTTGGGGCCCTCACTTCTCAGGGGGGACCTCCACAACTGAGATATCCCTCCTGATTTTTAACTGCCACATGCAGATATGGGACCATGCTGTTTCATGTCTCCACCCCTTCTACCAGTCTTGAGGTGGCTTTTTCTGTATATCCTTAGTTGTAGGACTTCTGTTCAGCTAGATTTCAGGCAATTTCCAATGATGGTTGTCCTGTAGTTTAGTTGCAATTTTGATGTGGTTGTGAGAGCAGGCAAACACAGCGTTTACCCCACCAACTTGACCAGAAAATCATTTTTCTCATAATTTTTTTTTAAAGATTTTATTGGGGAATTGGGGGAGGGGAACAGCGTTGGGGAACCGAGGAAGAGGAACAGACAAGTTGTTGTCCTTTTGTTCTTCAGTCTAGTTGTAGAAGACATGGCTTCACTGGCCCATGTTGGTATCATCATTGCACTCCTCTCGGGTGAGGCAGATTGGTTGCTGGCCTCTGGACGGCCACTCACAGAGGCTCTTGGCAGCTCACACTGGCTGCCAGCTTCTCACACTGGCTGCTGGCCACTCACTGTAGCCTATGGCAGCCCACTGCAGCAGAGGCTGCAGCCCACACCACCCCCGGCCATCTTAGCTATAGAGGCAACCAGGTGGACCCGTTGTTCACCATCTTAGCTGTAGAGGGCAGTGTCACTGGCCCTCATATGGGGATCCGAACCGGGGCTGCTGGTGTCCCAAGCCAGCTCTTAACAAACGCGCCATTTGGCCGGCCTGATCTCATCATTTTATATACGGGACTTGAGCATCTGAGGATTTTGGTATCTGCAGGGGATCCTGGAGCCAACTCCTAAGGACACCAAGCGACAACTTAAGTTTGCCGGGAGTCAAAAGTTATGGGCCAGCCGAGTGGCACATTGGATAAGAGCTGGTTTGGGACGCCAGCAACCCTGGTTCAGATCCCACATATGAGGGCCAGTGACACTGCCCTCTACAGCTAACAACAGCTCCACCTGGAGCTGGGCTGTGTGAGCCCCCGTGATGGTGTAGGCTGCAGCCCCTCCTGCAGGGCTGCCATAGGCTACAGTGAGTGGCCGGCAGCCAGCATGAGCTGCCAGTAGCCGTGATGAGTGACCATCCAGAGGCCGGCAACCAATCTGCCTCATCCGGAAAGAGCACAATGACAATACCAACGTGGGCCAGTGAAGCAACGTCCTCCACAACTAGACTGAAGAACAAGAAGACAGCAACTTGTCTGTTCCCCTTCCCCGATTCCCCAACACACTGTTCCCCTCCCCCAGTTCCCCAATAAAGTCTTAAAAAAAAAAAAAGTTATACGTGGATTTTCAACTGTTTGGGGTGTCAGCATCCCTCACCCTTGCATTGCTCAAGGGTCAACTGTTTTTATAAAAACAGCTGGGGTCTGGCTGTTCAGAGGGAGAAGATTGAGTCTATTTTCTTCACTGCTGTATCTCCAGTGTCAAAAACACTGCCTGGCATATAGTAGTCACTCCATCAGTATTTGTTAAATAAGTAAATCGATTATTATTCCTTGTATGTTCTTGGTGGAGAGGAGGTGAAATGTCCAGAGTGACTGCTGGAATAGCTGAACAGAGTATAGGAGATCCAACTCGTGAATATGTTACAAGTCTTTTGGAGGAATTAAAGGGAAGGGGAACAACTTTTATTGGGCATCTATTTGGTGCTAGGAGACCTGTTCTTTCTCATGACAGACTTGTGAGGTGAGTTTATACCATAGAGTAAATGTTTGTGTCCCCCCAGAATCCCTATGTTGACACCTAATCTCCAATGTGATGGTATTTGAAGGTGGGGCATTTGGGAAGTGACTAGGTTATGAATGAAGTGGGTGCCCTTAGAAAAGAGACCCCAGAGAGCTCCACTGTCCCTTCCACCAGGTGAGAACACAGCTAGGAGATGGCTATCTATAAACCAGGAGTGCATTCTCATCACACATAGAATCTGCCAGAGCCTTGATGTTGTACTTGCAACCTTCAGAACTGGAAGAAATAAATATTGATTATTTAAGACACCCAGTCTATGGTATTTTGTTATAGCAGCCTGAATGGACCACTTCATATAAGGGGAAACTGAGGCTCAGAGAGTTGAGGAGAACTGGTTGCTCATGGCTGGCTGCACAGCTTGAGGCAGAGCTGGGGTCTAAGCCAGGTCTGTCTGGTTTGGTGTACTCTTTATGTCTAGCTGGACTTCCCAAGGAGGCGGTGGTTTTTCCATTTCTGGAGACATATCAGCAGAACCAGAACATGAACCATCTTGGGGAGACCAAACATGATACTCTGTTTTGGATCGGCTATTTCTACCACATTCATCAATAACCCTTCCGCCTAGAGTTCCATACCTTGTGGTTAGATCCTGGACTAGCCACCCAGTTGTCCTTCCTGGTGCCCTAGAATCCTGCTGAAAAACTTTCAGTTCCTCTAGGAAGTCACATTCTCTTTCATTTCCTGATATTTACATGTGCTGATCGCTCTAACTGAAACACTCTCCTCCTTCTTCTTGCGCCCCATTCCATCTCTGCTCCAATGCTCCACCTTTCAGAATGTAATCTTTCCCCTGGCATGTAAGCTCCTTCTGGAAGCTCTGGCATGTTTTCCAATATCTCCAAGCAGTTCCCTAATTCTCAGCCATTGCCAACTGCATGTCCTACAAATTTAACTCATATCTGACATTATCAACTGACAATAGCATCTGAGCCATTAAAATAAATAAATAAATAAATAATTCAACTGAGTGAATTTTAAACATTTTATTTATTTATTTATTTTGAGGGCAGTGTCACTGGCCCTCATCTGTGGGATCCTAACCGCGGCCGCTGGCGTCCCAAGCCAGCGCTTAACCACCACGCCACTCGGCCGGCCCATCAACTGAGTGAATTTTAAAGATCTCATTGGCTTTATTCAACAATTCATGAATCTAGCAGATGGAAAGGAGCTCCAAAGAGCTGTGAAAGGCGAGATTTTAGAGGAGGAAGAGAGCAGGAACAAGGAAGTTGTACAAGGCAAAAAAAGTGCATTGATTATTGCAAGGTTAATTTCCATGAAGGGGATGGGTAGTGCTGATCAGGCGATTTCTAGTTTAAGATTCCATTTCTGGGAGAGCTGAAACTCTCACTAAATTAAGTCTTGGTTTGGTAACATGGGGCTTAGTATAAGTGATTCCATTTTTGGTCTGTTGTCTTGTTTCTAACAGATCCCACAGATTAAGGGATCAGTCCCATAAGACTGTCCCCAACTTAGACACCAATTGCAAGTCCAGGCCACTCATATTTCTGACCAATTGGCTATAAGTCAGGGGTTCTCACAACCCTCTCTCCTCAGTCCAATAATCTGTTAGAACAATTCACTAAGCTCAAGGAAACATTAACTAAACTTATGTTTACTGGTTTATTGTAAAGGATACAGATGAACAGCCAGATGAAGAGGTACATAGGGCAAGGTCTGAAAGGATCTCAAGCATAAGAGCTTCTGTCCCCATGGGGCTAGGGAGAACCACCCTCCTGCATGTGAATCCCTCACCAACCAGCTCACCAAATCTCAAGTAAGTGGTTTTTTGTTGTTGTTGTTTTTTAGCTGAGCCATCCTGCCAGCAGCTGCTCAGCTCGGGCTGGGCATCGAACTGCTGTTGCTCAGAGCTTGAGCGAGCTCTTAACCAACTGAGCCACTCGGCCGGCCCATAACAGTTCCAGAACTTTAATAGGTGCAACGTAGATAGTAAAAGAGAGGGAGAGAGGGAAGACATACAGAGAAACAGAGAGAGTAGAAACAGCAGCAGAGGGGGTGTAGACAGATTCAGAGTGTAGACTGGGCAGAGAGAATAGACAGACAGAGAGTGTAGACAGGGACAAAATGTAGCTGGGACAGAGTAGAAAGGCAGAGAGAGATGGACAGAGGCAGGGAGAAAGGGATGTCCATCGTTTCTCCCCAAACCAGACAGAAGCCCCTACTATTTAGAAGGTTGAGATCTAGACCTTGGCAGGTCCTTGCACACCCCACCCTGGGTCCCAGCCCTCCTGTTCCCCATTCTGTCTCCCCATTTTCAGTCTCCATTCTGAATCATCCTCTCGTGACAGGGTCCTTCCCTGCCCCACCCCTCCACGGCTCATCCCTGCATCTTGGGGTGGAAGTGTGTCCTTTTTGCTAAGTCTTGCCTGCTGTCAGTGATTGTCCCTACATGTCCTTCCCTAGCGTGAGTGACCCCCGCCTTCTCTTCCCTGTTAAAGAGTTTGGGGCCCATCATTCATTTATTCATTAATTCATCAAACATTTATAAGCAGTTCCCATGTGCAGGGCTCCTACTCAACAATACTGGGGACTCCGGAAGGATCTGACTTAGGCCCTGCATGCCCCCTTCCCCCCACAGCTATCAGTCAGGGGAGGGTGGCAGATAGGAAGTACGTGTAAGTAGTGATAACACAGCCTGATCACAGCTTTAATGGGGGAATATAAGGCACTGTGAGCCTCAGAGAAGATACTTAACCCGGCCTAGATAGACTAGGGCAGGGGACCGGCCTGAGTCTTCCCGTATCCCGTGTGACCTCCCCCCGCAGCACAGAGCGTGGCTCAAAGAAATGTCCTATCACCTCCCCTTCAGCCTTAGTGACTCCTGGCAACGCCTCTTCTCACACCCAACGTTTCTGTTGCCTAGACCCGCCCCATCGTTGCCTAGGCCACGCCCCTAAGCCCCTCCCCTATGTCATTCAATCCTGGACTCAAGCCCCGCCTCTGGAAGGCTAACCTCATACCAATCTCACGATCCCATTGGCCAGAGAGTGTCACTTTACCGCCCTCCTTCAGTGTCATTGGCTCCTTAGGTGTCAATCTTCTTTATAGAGTTCCCAACAGTTGCTACGGCTTGGTTTGAGGGGCAGACAATAATGGACGTCTCACAACGTCTCGTCATTGGGCAAAAAGCCCGGGTCTGGGCGGGGCTTAGTGCCAAACGCCTGCCTGTCTCAGCCTGGGGTTCTTCAGGGCCGCAGCCTTCCCTCAGAGATGCACCCCTCTTTCCTCGCTATTGGTCCCGCCACGTGTTGATCAACAGGGTTCAACATTCTTATAGGCAAAACCACTCGTCCTTCAGTGCTTCCCTAATTTCAATTCGCTTCTCTCTTCAGAGGCAGACACCTTCTGGCCGTCAGGGCCCTCCTCACGGAATGGCCACGGATTAGCCAAAGATCCAGTCACTCCTGGGAAGTGGGCGGAGCCAGGGTGCCTGGGGGCGGAGAATTGGCTGACTGGGCCTCGGGGGCGGGGCAGCGGCTCCTGTCAGCGGGTGAAATGGCAGCGGCTGAGCCGGTGGCCGCGACGCTCTCGGGGGGCGGCTAAGGGGGCCGGTCAGGGCCTGGGGGCCAAGCGGCGCGGCGGGGATCCGGCGGCGCGGCCCGGGACGGCGAGGCTTGGCACGGCGATGGTGGCGCGCTCGGCGCAGGTAGGGAGGCGGCGTGGGCCGGGCCTCCCGAGCGCCTTCTTAGGCCAGCGGCTCGGCCCTGCGGCCCGCGGGGGCCGGGCAAGACGGGGAGTCCAGCCGCGTCGCCCCGGAACCCGCGCTGGGAGCCCTCGGCACTCCCAGCACGGACCTGGCCGTCAGCCTCCGCCCACCCTCCTTCCCGACGCCTCAGGGCCCCTCCCCGGACCCTTCCAGGCACCCCCTCTCCCATCCCGCTCCCTCCCGGGGAAGTCCCCTCAGGCCCGTGATCCCCACCCCACTCTTTACTGACCCTCAGGGTCTTTCGGGGCCCTCCCCCAGCCCCACCCTGCTGACCCGCCCCCCGCAGTCCCAGGACACCCCCCACCCGTCCTGATCCCGTAGGACCCATCCCATCTGTAGACCCCATGCCGCCCCGTCCCTCCCCTCACTTCCCATCCTATCTCTGGGCCTAGATCTGCTGCCATCCCTAACGGTGCCAGCCTCAGAGCCCTCCCTTCTGACCCCACAGGACCCCTGCCTAGCCTCTCTGTAAATCAGGATTCCTGCCTACAGGCCTCACCGCAGCCTGCTGCTTCATCTCCCACTCCCAGAAGCCTCCTGCTCAAGGACACCCCTAAAAATCACTCCTCAGGGTCCTGCCGGCACGCTCCAGTAACTCCACACACACTCTTGATGGGGACTCACCTGGATCCCTGCTTCCTGGAAATCCACCCTCACATCATGCCCAGGAATCCGTCACACACACACACACACACACACACACACACACACACACACACACAGGGCTCCTCAACACTGCTCCTTGGACCTCACCTGCCCAGGCCCTCCTGGAGTCCCCAGCAGCCCTCAGCTTTGGCAGAGCAGAGATATGCAGGTGTGAGCTGACTGCCCTTGCCCCAGGCAGCCAGCCTGTCCAGCCACACCAGCTTCCCTGAGCCAGCGCGCCCATTGTAGCCCTGGAGGTGGTAGAATGCCCCAGAATCTCCTGTGGACACACTCCAGGCCTCTTCCCCTGTATCCATCTCTCCCTGCTTTGCCCTTCTTCCAAGGGAAGGACACTCACTCTTTCTCCTACACCAAAGTCACCAAAAAAAAAAAACCCTGCCTGCCCCCTGATTCATGTTATCCCCTGGTGATAGGGGGAGTTCAGACTGCTCCTGGCCCTGGTCCTGAAGTCTGACCAGACTGGTAGGACCAGCATGCTGACCCCATCACTCCTGCTGGCCTCAGATGGCAGGGCCAATGCTGCTGCCCAGGGCACCCCCTGACAGTCCATGTGAGTTCTTTCACCCATGACCAGTATGTTATGCCAAAGTGAAACAGCTTCCTTCTCAGCATTTCGGACCCGGTGGGGCTGGGTTTGGGCCTGCCAGAAGCAGACAGCTCTTTGTTAAGGGATATTTTTCAGAAGGGAAAAATGTGCTGAAGAGGCTTGGCTGGAACATGAGTGAGTAGTCGGCTTGGATTTTCCCTTAGCTGGGCTGTGATGGAGCTAGAGGACCCGTGTCCATGCATCTTTCTGAGTTGTGTTGGCTCTTCCTGCGCATCCTGCCCCACCACCACCCTCGCCCTCAGATCCTACCTGTGGGTTCTCCTGGGCTTCTGTGGTTGACTGCGGGTGGTTTGGAAGGAACTGCAGGTGGCTTGGCCCTGGCACAGGGATGAGGCGAGACAGAGAGGAGAGCAGATCACAGAACTGGCAAGCTGGCATGGCCAAGACTGCAGGGAGTGAGGGGGAGCCCCGGTTCCCTCCTGTGTGGAATCCAGAGCAGTCCAGCCCTGCACTGCCTGTCTGGGCTCCTTTGAGCAACATAAGCATGCCTAGAAAACCTCAGGCAAACAGGACCAGGCTTCTTTGTGGATATTCACCAGTGGGTTCTGGATGACCTGAGGAAAAAAGTACATCTTGGCTTGGGGCCTCGACTTTTCCATATGGAAAATGGGATAAATTCTTAGAACAGTAGTTTATACTGTAGGGGAGCCAGTGAGATTAAGATGTGGCTTTGACTATCCCCTGGGCACCGTGTAGAAGGAGTCAGTGGAGTCTAGAAGCACAGTCACCCATCTATGGCTGCCAGCAGACTCACCAGCCACCCTTGTCCCTGGGTGTAATTAGGTGATGCCTCACTGGATAATGGCTGACTCTCTGTGACCAAGCTACACCACAGGAAGCCGGTTTGAATCAGGGCTGAGAGATGGTCTGTTGTGTTGGGGACAGAGGGCAATAGGGGTCTGCAGTGCCTACATCCCATGTGGACCACTGATGCTGAATAGGGAGAGGTTTGTTCTACCCACTTGCTGAAAGGAGGAGTAAATGACAAGACTCCTGAAGGTTATGAGACACACAGGAAACAAACTCCACTGCCTCCCCAGGGTGGAACTTTGTGAGGGTGTAGTGGGGTCAGAACCCTCACCAGGAGAGACTGTGAGCTCCTTAGGAAAACACAAGAAGGCTCCCGGGGAGGGCTTGTGAAGGCTATCAATGCATTTTTACCCTAGGCTGGGGTACAGGTCTGTGTCTTTGTGTATGTGCTTTGATAGGTGTAGGGGCCAAGGGGGAATGTGATCTCAACTTCCTCATGCAGAATATAGATGCTGATTGTTCCAGTGGGAGCCCCACCACATGCCAGGAATTGAGTCAGATTCTGGACTCTGAAGGAATGTAGAGGTGGTCCCTGCTCTGCATCTAAAGATCCTCAACAATATGAGACAAGAGCTGGAACCTGTAGTACACGCTGATCAGGCCCACGCCACGTGCCAGGCCCTGTGCCAAGCACCTTTTACACAGTATCTCATTTAATCCTCCAGACAACCTAGAGGAACTGGGATTGTAGTACCGTGCCCTTACTATCATGTGCTGCTGCCTGCTGCATGGAAGCACAGGAAGAACTGCGTACAACATGCTGCTGTGGGAGCACAGGAAAGGGCCCTGCGCATTTCTGGGTGTCAGGGAAGGCAGAGCAGGGATGACGTATGGAGCGTTCCAGGCAGCCAAATTGCTTGGACAGAGGCCCAGGAAACAGGAGTAAGTATGGTGCATTCAGGGAAGCATGCCTCGTTTGATGGGCCTCATCCTATCAGCCTTCATGTTCCAAAGGCGATCCACAAGGCTACACCATGGACACTCCCTGGTCATGGTGATGTGTAGTTGGAAGGACTCAGAAAGGTAGCAACCCCACCCTGCTTGGGGAAGTCTGCAGCACACATGCTCTAGAAGCCAAATGGAGGCAGTGGAAGAAGGGAGGTTACTTAGGAGGACTAATCCACGGGGGCCAAGGAAGAGTGACCCCTTCCAGGGAGATTTCCAAGGCTCTGTTGGCACAACTTGCCTGCACTTTTCTTCCATTTCTCAGCGCACTGCAAGTGTTTGTGATATTGTTTCATTGAGGTCTGTCTTCCACACCAGGTCTCCAGTCCCATGAAGGCAGGGCAGGTGTCTGCTCTCGGTTGAGTCCCAGGCGAGTCTAGGGCATGTAGTAGGTGCTCAGTAAATACATGGTTGGTTTTAGGAGCTGACAGCTGTCCCTACTTACCCGCTTTTGAAAGTGCCTGGAGCTCTTCAAGAGGTTGATCAGAGAGGTCAATCCATCAGCCTTGGGAAGCTTCCCTGCAGCTTCCAAAGGCAGGGAGGACCCACCTCACCCCTGCCCCCATGCCCAGCAAGCCTTTGTAGCAGAAAAGGTATCATCTTTGCCTTGAAGAACCAAGAACCTTTGCAAGATGGTATCTCTTATTCACCTGTCCCTGGAAGGCTTATGAGGGCTTTACATTTTTTCCTTTGTCATTCTCAGGGACACAAGGGTATAGGGAAATGAAGGATTTTGTCAGCAATGAACTTGTTTGGTGGCAGAAAGTAGCTGTTGACTATATAGGGTAGTAAACTTTTTTCTTTTTTTTTTTTGAGGTCAGAAGGGCTCTACAGGTCAGAAGGGTCCACCCCTCAGATTTTAGCCTGAAGGTATTTGCTGCTGCTGCATTTATAACCAATAATGATGATTATAGTTTTACTGCATTTAATCTTTAAACAGGGTCACCACATAAGGGGTGGGCCAACTGAGGAGGGAAGGTTTGTTTATTGATTCCACAAATATTGGGTGCCTGGTGGTGTGCTAAATGCTAGGATCCAGTAGTGGGCTGGGCAGCCCCTTCCCTCATGGAACTTTCTATCCAGCAGGGAATAACTATTATGGGCCAGTTTCTGTCCCCAACACATGACAGGTTTTCGCTTAGGTATTCCTCCCAATAAAACCTATGAAGTAGGTGCTATGATTAGCCCTGTTTCCAGATGAAGAAACTGAGGCAAAGTGCATCGTACCCAAGTTCACAGATAGAAAGTGGTAAAGGTGGGATTTGAACCCAGGCTGCTGACTCTGAAGCCTTCACAGGAAGCCAAGAGATCTGGGAAGCCAAGATATGTGCATGTGGTGATATCCAGAGTAGCATGAGCATGAAGGAGCAGCTAGAAATGGGGACAAGAGGAGGGCAGGACTTCTGAATTCCAGCTGCTGTCCTTGTTACCTGATGAGCAGCTGGCCCATGAGTTACCTACCTCTTGCCAAGGAAATGCCAGGCCATTTCCTGGAGTTGAAGCCAGGCAGGGCTATGGTGGTCTGCTGGACAAACAGGATCACCTGGCATCTTTCAAGGCTTCAGATTCAGAAATGATTCTGTGTTCCCGTAATCATTAGAGGTGGAGGATCAGCAGGGGGAGGGGAGGGAGGAAGCCAAAATTAAAGAAAATTCCCCTGAAAATACCAAGCTCTGAAAGATGGTACGTACACATTCATTCTCCCTGTTGAAAAATAATGACTGCCGTTTACTGAGTGCCCACGACGCTCGGTGCTTCCTGTATATTATTTCTACAGTAAAAGAAGGCAGAGAGAGAGGCAGCTCAGTAGATCTATGTAAGGCAAAGGCTCAGGAGTCTGAAACCCAAATTCTTCTTCCTCTGTGGTCTAGTCAAGCAAGGGACCCTGTGACCTGCTCACAGTGGCACCTCTCGTGTGTCAGAGCTGACCTTTACTTTTCTGTCTATGCTAGTACAGCATCTTTCTCTCTTTTGAATTTTTAAGATAGACTTTATTTTTTAGAAAAGCTTTAGATTTACAGAAAAATTAAGATTGTACAGAGTGTTCCCGCAGACCCCCACACCCAGTTTTCCCTAATAGTAACATTTTAGGGTAGCCTGGTACCTTTATTATAATTAATGGACCAATAATGATGTATTATCATTAACTACAGTCCACGCTTTATTCAGATCTCCGTCGTTCTCCCGTAACACCTTTTTTCTGTTCCAGGATCCCATCCTGGATCCCACGTGACATTCATCATTACGTCTACTTAAACTCCTCTTGGCTGAGACAGACTTTCCTTGTTTTTGTTTTTGTTTTGTTTTGTTTTGTTTTGAGGGCAGTGTCACTGGCCCTCATATTTGGGACCCGAACTGGGGCCGCTGACGTCCCAAGCCGGCGCTTCACCACCGCGCCACTCGGCCGGCCCGAGACTTTCCTTGTTTTTGATGACCTTGGCAGTTTTGAACAGGACTAGTCAGGAATTTTCTAAAATGTCCTTTAATCTGGGTTTGTCACACGTTTTTCTCATAGTTAAACTGGGGTGTTTTTCTCATAGTTAAACTGGCGTGATGTGTTTTAGGGAGAAAGTGCGCTTCTCCACCCGTCATACCAAGGGCACATGCTCACAACATAAGTTATCACCACCGTTCATCTGGCTGAGCAACCTAGAAACTTTTGTCTTCATTCATTCATCAGACATTTACGGAGCACCTAACTAAATGCCAGGTGCTGCGTTAGGGGCTTGGAGTAGAAAAATTAAGAAGATAGGCCCTTGCACTCAGAATGTTTATGACCCAGTAGGATAAGCAGGCATGTACAGAGGTCATTGCCACAGAACATGTCTTGGGCTAGGGTGTAGGGGGTAGGTATTTTCAGGGAGAGAGGCGAGAAGTGAGTCAAGACACTGGAGGCAGGGATTTGACAGGAAAGATTTCACAGAAGAAAATATTGAAACCAGGTCTTGGAAAATGCCTTTCCAGTCAGAGGGAATAGCATGTGCTAAGACACGGGCAGGAAGAAGGATGTGCTCCTGGTGGGCTGAGTGTGGTGGGGCTGGGATGCGAGAAGAGGTGAGGCTGGCAGGGCTGTGTACACCGTGCAAAAGCGTTTGAGCTCCATGTCACAGTAGGGAGTAGAAAAAGGGTTTGGGGCAAGTACCAGACCTGGCCTGAGTGGTGGACAGCAGCACCATGGACCAGGTAGGCCCACCTGCAGCAGGAAGAGGAGCCGGCATTAGAGGAGACAGTTGACTTGGAGGAACGTCACCACACTGGGAACCAGGAGGGTCCCCTAAAATGCAAGCCCATTCAGGCTCCTGCCTTGGCTCACAATGCCCCGTGGGGTTCTGGCCCCTGCAGAACTGTCTAGTCACTTCTGGACTTACAGCCACCCCTCCCCACTGCTTCTGTACCAGGTTCCTGTGCCAGCCCACTCCATCCCTTATCTTCTTCTTAACTGAAATATAATTCATATAACATAACATAAAATTTACCCTTTTAAAGTGAGCAATTCAGTGGGTCTTAGTATATTCACAAAGTTGTGCAACAGTCACCACTGTCTAATTCCAGAACACTTCATTACCCCCAAAAAGAAATCCTGTAAGCAGTTTCTTGCCCATTCTCATTACCCCCCAAGACCCCAGCTCCCAGCAACCACTGACTGACTTTCTATCTCCAAGGACCTACCTATTCTGGACATTTCATATAAATAGAATCATGTCACTTGTGGTCTTTCGTGTCTGACTTCTTTCACTCTGCATCATGTCTTTGAGGTCCATCCATGTTGTAGCACATATCAGAGCTTCCTTCCTTTTCATGGCTGAATAATATTCCATTGTGTGGATGGATCACACTTTGTGTATCCATCACCTGTCAATGGACATTTGGGTTGTGTCCACTTCTTGGCTATTGTGAATAATGCTGCTACAAACAGTCGTGTATAAGTTTTCGTGTGGAGGTATGTCTTTCATTCTCTTGGGTAGATACCTAGGAGTGGAATTGCTGGGTCATATGATAACTCCGTTGTTTAACTTTCTAAGGAACTGCCAGACTGTTTACCACTCTACCTAATCTTCTATTCCAAACATTTCTCTCTGTAATAGAAAGTTTGGATGACCATTTCTTGGTCTCTTCCCCATGAGTGTGCAGAGGCTGTGTTCTTTACACCAGCCTCTAGCCCTCAACATGGTGCATCCAGTAAATACTGGTGGGTGGGCAGGTGGGTTCATGTCTTCAAAAATTTCTCAACTCTTGGGTTGTACCAGGTTCAGCAGGGGACACTGCAGTAGTAGGGACCCAGAGAGTGGCGATTCCTGCCCTGGTGGGGGGGTCTGATGGAGATGCTGGGAAGCCAGTTGTCAGTCTCAACCAGTGCTGGGGAGTAGGGAAAAGCTCGGAGTGGAGAAGCTACAATCGCTGCCATGTATTTGGTCATTTAAGCCATGAAAGTAAGATAACCAAAGACATGAAGAGACAAGGGCTGAGGCAGGTCCTGTGGGGGAAGAGGCACCATGCAGGAGGCTGAAGCCCTGGGTAGAGGCAGGAGCCCCAGGAGCCCTGCCTCTTGGAAACTGGGTGGGAGAGAACTTCAAGAAGGAAGAGGCATGACCAGCAATGTCCAATGTCTCTGAGAGGAAAGAGGGAGAGGGAGAAAGCGGTGGGAGACCTCTGACATCTGGACCTTTCTGCCCCCATGCTCCCTATCCCAGCTCACCAGCTCAGTCTCTTCCCACCCCTCTGGCGTGGCTTAGCTTTTTAAGCCATGGGCTGCCCTAGGGGGGGCATGGCAGATGGTGGTGCCAGCAGGGGCAGGGTTAGGTGGCCCACTGCCCGCTCTGTGGGGCCAAGATCCCCCTTTGGGTGACTGAGGTAGAACAGAGGCAAAGGGCGTTGAAGTTGGGGACACTGAGAGGGGACCTGTATATGGATCTCAAATGAGGTGGCCCCTCAGCATTCGAAGGGTCCTACCTTGTCTCTGTGTCCCTGTGCCCAGAAATTCAGCAAGGGAGAAATGGGTACATAGCCTGTGGAGGTGGGGTCTTGTCATCTCATTCCACTCTATGTCCCATGCCTAGATCAGCGCCTGGCCCTCAGACGGCCCTCCGTAAGTGCCAGGGAAGGAATGGTTGAGACAGTAAGAGTTATGACGTTCTGCAGAGGGTCACAGGGCTGCCCACAGAGCTAGGGTGGCAGCAAGCCAGGGTCCAGCCCAATCTACTCGGTTACAACTGTGGCGAGGTCTGGTCAGTGCAGAAAGAGTGTGTGTGTGTGTGTGTGTGTGTGTGTGTGCGCGTGCGCGCGCGCGCAAGAGGGCGCATGGGTTTGAGATAGTGTGTGAATGTGTGCACGTATCTGAAAGTGTGTCTGTGTATGGGTGTGAGATTATGTGTTAGTGTGAATGTGAAGGTACATGAGTGTGTTGAGTATGGGTGTGACAGTGTGTGTGTGTCTGCCTATATGAGTGTGAATAAGTGTGTCTGTGTGTGTGTGTGCGCACACATGTGCACATGCTCATCAGGAGGATGGCTTCTGGGGCCAGGCAATATTTAGAGAGTGTGGGGAAGAGTCAAGAGAAAGTTCCTGAGGGATCAGAAGTTTCTGCCTTTCAGACTGCAAATTTCAGCCCTGGGTAGTGAGTCAATTTTATTTCCTGTATGAAATACACATTAATATGTGATAAATAGCTGAACACAGTCAGCTAGTGTATGGTCCTTGGTCTTTTTTTAATCGGAAACCCAGACATGAACCATTTTCTCGGGTTCTTTGAGGGAGAGGAAAATCAATACAATATGAAGCCCCTACGGTTCCCCAAATCCAGCTGTACTTCTGAGGCTCTAATTCTCACTTCCACCCCCTCTTCCCCACCACCCAACTCTGAAGCTGGGAAACCCATGACACCTTCCCAGCCCTTCCCTGCCCAGAGAGATCCTTCCAGGTCAGCACTTCTTGTCCACAGCCGGCCTCTGCCCTGGTCAGCCACAGACTTTACTCTGCAGGAGGCCCTAGAGCAGCCCCCACTGTACCCCTTTCAGGAATGATTAACTCCTGGCTAGGTGGTGCACATGGCTTGGTCTTTGGAGCAGATGGTCCCTGGCTGGCTGGGCAATAGAAGTAAAAGGTTTTCCGGTTCTTTCAGGAGCTGCCACTTAGAGTTTGTACAACTTAACGAAAGCAGAGCCCTTGGCACCCAACAGACTTGGGGAGCTTTTGGAGGCCACAAGCAAAAATAGTGGTTCTGGGGAGTCACAGAGTCCTGAGGAGGGAGGGTTCTGGGCCACCCACAAGGTAAAAAAAGAATGCACCCCCCTCCCATGACTGGGCAGGAGAGAGGCCAGCACAAGTGAAGGAGGCCAGAGTCAAGTCCAGCCAACTCCTGTGTATTGGCTGGAGGCTGAGCTCAGGCTGCAGGAAGGTGCCCAGTGACCTAAGTGTGGCCAGGAAGGTGTGAAGG
Organism: Aselliscus stoliczkanus; assembly: GCA_033961575.1. Classification (NCBI taxonomy): domain Eukaryota; kingdom Metazoa; phylum Chordata; class Mammalia; order Chiroptera; family Hipposideridae; genus Aselliscus; species Aselliscus stoliczkanus. Next base: position 6,503,319 of record CM066735.1, on the reverse strand, counting down.
GGTTGCTGTCATCCTTTACTATCTCCCTGCCGCCTAGGAGTCCAGCTCTCCCCTCTCCAGGGACCAGGCAAAGACCCCTCTGCAAGCTGAGCTGTCAGAGCCAGGCCAGGTAGGGTCCAAGGGCACATAGTGGACCCCTGGTACTAAGCATGCAGTGGACATGAAGTGGCAGTGGGGGGAGCAGGGTCATCTTCCTGCTTCTATAGCCCTGGGGATCCCTATCTTATACCCTTGGTGCTAGCCTGGGCTCACCAAAAGTAGCATGACTGAGCAGAAGGAAAACTGCCGCCCAGCGCCTAGTGGCCTTCCCTTTCATAGCTGTTCCTGACCCCTAGAACCTCCCACCTGGGTGATGCCAACCCCTGCAGGTATCCCGAACCAGCCGTAGCAGAACCCCGGAGCCCTGGTTCCCAGCTCGCCCTCAGCCCTGGCCTCAGGATGGGTAATAATGGCCAACGTTTGTGGAGCAATCACTAAGTATCAAGCACTGTTCTTATACAGCATGTGCTGTAGCATGCTCTGTTCTCACAGTCACCCTCAATCCTGTATGATCCTCAATCTGTGCAGACTCAGAGAAGACAAGTGACTGGCCCAAAGCCACAGAACTGGTTGAAGGGGTGCCACACTTTAGGCACAGGTCCATCTGAGTCCAAAGCCTTAGCTTTGGGTATGGTGCTGTGCTGCCTCTCAGGGGGCTTGCATAAGGCAAGAGGCCAATGTCCTTGGGACCCCCAGGAAGGTGGGCCCAGACTGCCCCCAAGAAGAATAGGAGAGATGACCTGGCACCTTCCTGGCACATGGCAGGCCAAGATCAGGTTACACATCAGAGCCTGTAGCTCTCACTCTGTGTCCGTCAGGGCACAGATTTCCAGCACTTTGATGCGTCTCTGGCTTCTTAGCCCAGAGGGAGTCAACACTTCTGGGCATTGGCAGCACCGACTATTATCAGTAAAGAATAATTGCTTCTGGCTGTGCCAGCAGCCCACTTTGGTTGATGAGACAGGAAAGGTCAGATGCTGAGGCAGGCCTCCCAGGGTAGGCCACAGTAGGGGACAGGGAGCAAAACTGTCAGGAAGGACTGCCAAAGCAGGGGCTCCTGCACCCCAAGGTTCCAGCAGGGGCACTGAGTGATGGGAGCCTTGGCCCTGGGCCCTGCTGAAGGCTCGGGTGTGGAGTCAAGCCTTGGCCTTCATGCCCAGGGACAGCAGGACAGCTCGGACCCTGGCATGGTCCTCTTATCTCCGTCCAGGCATCTGGACTGCACAGGCAAGGATCCCGGTAGCCGGCGTCTGGAGTACAAGGCACTGGCGCGGCTGTCAGCTAGGCTGGGGTGCGTAGGAACGAGGGGTGCGCCGAGTAGTCAGACCAGAGGTGGGGAGCCCAGAGTGATGAAATGTCCCCAGGTGAGCAGCAGGCTCAGTTGGCCCAGAGCTGGCAGGAGGGGGTAGGCACTCAACCCAATGCTGACCAGTGTCTCCACCCCCAGACAGAGCTGTGATCTGGCCCTGCTTGCAGCTGACGAGCCTGCCCACCATGGCAAGCCCCACTCTGAGCCCCGACTCCTCGTCCCAGGAGGCCTTGTCTGCCCCCACCTGCTCCCCTACCTCCGACTCTGAGAACCTCAGTCCCGATGAGCTGGAGCTGCTGGCCAAGCTTGAAGAGCAGAACCGGTGAGTTGGGTCCTGGAGTATGGGAAGGGGGTACAAGGGTGCAGCCTGGGCCCCAAACAAGTTTCTGGGTGCCCCCTCACACTCAGTCAGAGTTGAGCACAGCTCTGGGCAAAGTAAGGGTTCCTACCAGAGACAATGGATGTTGTCTGAGTGAACAGAGTTCCCCAGTCAGATGGAGAGCGAGGTTTCTAGAGGCAGAGTGAATCCGTGAGATGGAAGAGTAAAGCCTCTGACTCTGGAGGCAGGCCTTCCCACTTTCCTCTTCTGGCCCTCCCCTTGTTTTAAAATGTGGATTTATTATCATTCAGCTCTGGCGAGGTCGACAGATCAGGAGAGGACTGCCATAGGAAAGACAGTTTGTTACTCACAGTCCCCAAGAAGCAGGAAGCAGGGCACCTCATGCAGGGCCCCACAGGGAGGCACCAGGGTCGGTCAGGAGGCAGAGGGAGCTAAGGGGAAATGCGGGCAAGTGCCTCTACTGTGGTTTCTGAGGGAAGGAACGTGTGAGGAAGGGTAAGCAAACCTGGGATTGCCTGGTTCGAAAAATTTCAGCGGGCTCTGGGGCAGAGAGGCTGTGTAGTTGTCTGGCACCTGGTCCTGGGGTGATCAGGACAGGGGAATAGTGGTCCTGAGTGTGAGATCCTGATAACGGAGGTGATAGGTTTGTGGGTTCTGGATTCGTTGATTTGCACATGGAAGGCGCACTGTCAAGCGAGTCCTTAACTATCTCTAGGAATTAGCTAGGCCAGGGAGGGGCAAGCCCTCCAATGTCAGCGAGGCCCCAGCTGTCAGAGCATCAGAAACCCAGATTTTATATAGCCAATCATTTGCCGGGTGTCCCCAGCCAGTGACTCACCCTCACTGCACCTCACCTGTAAAGCATAGATCTTAACAAAACCTTCCCTGCAGGTTTGATACGAGACTCCGTGAGCTAACCCATGTGCTTCTCAGCCCAGTGTTGGGCACAGAATGGGACAAACAAATGGTAGCTTCTCCAGGGGCTCAGGGAGGTGGACCATGGCTCAAAGAGGTTAGGGCACTGGCCAAGGTCACGTGGCAAGGACTACACAGCAAGAACAACTTAGACCCAATCCCTAGTGGCCTCTGGAACCCCCCCGGAGGAGGGGCCCGGTTCCCCAACAGCCCCCTGTCCCTGGGAGTCACTGGAGCCCAGGGACAGGTGGAAGGTGCCTGCAGCCTAGACCTGCCTCCACCGGCCCGCCCTGCCTAGGCTCCTGGAGGCCGACTCCAAGTCCATGCGCTCCATGAACGGCTCCCGGCGGAACAGTGGCTCCTCGCTGGTGTCCAGTTCCTCCGCCTCCTCCAACCTCAGCCACCTGGAGGAGGACACGTGGATCCTATGGGGCCGAATCGCCAACGAGTGGGAGGAATGGCGGCGCAGGAAGGAGAAGCTGCTTAAGGTGGCAGGGGTGGTGGGGCTGGGCGGGCGCCCAGGGCTAAGGGGCAGATGGCAGGTGGCTGGCCTGCTCACGCAGCCATCAGACAGCAGCACCGGGGTCTGCCAGGCACACCAGTACAGACAAAGGGGCAGAAGTGGAGATGTGCAGGCATTTTCAGGGGACCCTGCCAGGGCCGGGGGAGGATGACAGTATGGGTGGGACTGGCGAGGCCCATTTGTTTCCGGCCCGCTGTGTTCGTGACAGACTGGGGGCAGCACATGGAGTAGTGTGGACTCCGTCTGCAGTGCACAGGCTCAGCCGAGCCCTGGGCCACATGGATGGTGTGGGCAAGCCCTGTCTCAGGGCTGCACTAGGTGGCCGTGGGAGGCTGCACGGGGAGGGCATCCAGCCTGGCCTCCCGCTCCCCACCCTGTCCCCAGGAGCTGATCCGCAAGGGCATCCCGCACCACTTCCGGGCCATCGTGTGGCAGCTTCTGTGCAGCGCCACGGACATGCCTGTCAAGAACCAGTACTCAGAGCTGCTCAAGATGTCCTCGCCATGTGAGAAGCTGATCCGCAGGGACATTGCCCGCACCTACCCAGAGCACGAGTTCTTCAAGGGCCAGGACAGCCTGGGCCAGGAGGTCCTCTTCAATGTCATGAAGGTGAGGCACTGTCCATCGGCCTGCTGTCACTGAGCCTGGCAGGGCCTGACCTAATGTTCACATTCCCTTGCAGGCATACTCCCTGGTGGACCGGGAGGTGGGCTACTGTCAGGGCAGCGCCTTCATCGTGGGCCTGCTCCTCATGCAGGTAGGTGGCCGGGGCCAGGCCTGTGGCAGCGGCCAGCCCACCCAGGCTCTGCTTCCAGGGGGTGGACAGAAGCAGAGTGTTCCCTCCATCTAGTGTCCTAGAGTCGGAGCCACCTTCTCCATCCACCTACGACCTCTGACAGTCCCCGGGCCAGGACCCTAGTGGGTGGACACAGAGGGGCTGACCACCTGTCTTATCCACTGTACCATCCAGGGGCTGGAGGGACAGGCCGTTCTACTCAGCCACCTGCCAGAGCTGGTCATGGATCTCCAGCAGGGGGCTTAGGCCAGACTGTGGAGTGTATGGGGCTGGAGGTTTCGTCCAGAGAACTCAGCAGGCTTAGGAACAGGAGAACAGAGACACTGGGAGTGGACCACCTGTGGGCTGTGGAGGTGGCCAGACCTGGGACTCAAGTCCCAGCTACACTGTTCCTGCCAGGCTGCCTTTGGCAGGTGACTTCAGCCTTGGAAGGTTTCTCATCAGTAAACAAGGGTGACAATCTTTACCAGAGGTTCATTGTGAGAATCCAGGCAGTGCACAGTCCGCGTTCAAGAAACGTAAATGGAGCAGAGACAGGCTAGCGCTGTACTTGAAGATCAGTGAGTGCCCCCCACCCCTAGCACCTGCCCACACTCACACCCCGTCAACCCACAGATGCCTGAGGAGGAGGCCTTCTGTGTGTTCGTGCGGCTGATGCAGGAGTACCGCTTGCGGGAGCTCTTCAAGCCCAGCATGGCTGAACTGGGGCTATGCATCTACCAGTTTGAATACATGCTGCAGGTGAGGTGCCAGGTGGCCAGGAGCACACACACCTCTGTGCAGCCCACACGTGGGGGCACTAACCTAGGCCATCCCAGCGCAGCTCTGAAAATTCCAGGGCTGAGAAATCAAGTCCAGACGTCCCAGCTCAGAAAAGGGCTCTAGTCCCCAGATGCTGTGTGGCACTGCCCCCAAGCAGGCTTAGAGGGACAGGGCAGAGCTAGCCACTTACTGTGGGAGTTATTGAGAGCTCGGGGCTCCTGGAACCCGAGGGCAGAGGAGTCCAGCTGGCTCTCCTCAGACACACCCATGACCCCCTTCCTGTCTGCTCCCAGGGTGGCGGAAGGAGGGAAAGTGTTGTCTGCCTGCCTTTGATGATTATGGGAGAGCTGCAGACTTCTCTGTTTATAAATAGCAGCCTCTGCAGGGCCTGCTCCTGGCTGGCAGACAGAGCTGAATGTGTATGCAAACGCGCGCGCGCACACACACACCCCTCAGACTGCTCCGGAAGCCTGTCACAGGTGGGGCTGTGCAGCTTTGTGCAGCAGTGGGCAGGGGGATGGGAGGCGGGCCCCAGGATACACCTAGTCATGAAAGCCCCACTCTTCAGGCCTGGAGGACTGGGAGGTGCTGTCACTTAATGGGACCTGGTAGGTCCCATTTGCAGGTGGCCCAAGCCTGCAAAGAAGAAGTAGCCCCACCCCAGGCTGCTTAGCCATGAGCTCTCACAGCAAAGTAGCTGGACTGGATGGTACCAGGGAGCCTACCAGGGAGCCCCTGGGCCTGGAAGCCCAGGGCAGGTATGGAGGGGAAGAGAACCACCTGAGTCCCTTCTCCCAGAAGGACATCCAGGGGGTCCTAATGCCTTCTCCAGCCTGTTTCCCCAGTTTCTGTCACTTTCCAGCAGTCTGAAGTTCAGGCCAATCAGACAGGCATCCCCTGGGCATTGCTGGTTATAGAGCATCATGTGGGAGGTTGTGGGGGGACACAGCGACTGGCAAGTCATGGAATACCGGGTGAGCTGCAATGGGCTCACACTAGGCCCCACCTCTCATCCTCTGGGTGACCTTGGGGAATTCTGTAAGCCCACCCCGAGCCTCAGAAGCCCCGTCCACCAGTCAAGGATCCCAAGAGCTGGGAGAGCAAGCAGTTGGCCAGCGCCTGCCCATGGCACACACCCAGCACCTGTGAGCTGCTGCTACTTCTGCCACCCCTGCCTGTGTCCCCACTTCATGCTACTCAGAGTTCTGGGGTGCTTCAGCTTCACCCAAACATAGTGCTGAGTACGCACAGAAAGGAGCCAAGGGCTGCCCAGGGCAGATCAGGGAAGGCTCCCTGGAGGCAGGGGTGCCAAGGCCCAGCACTTCTGGGTGGAGGGAGCATGTGGGCATGGACAGCTGCACCCAGTGCCACGCTCACTGTGCCGGGCCTCCTCCCACAACCCCTCAGGAGCAGCTCCCGGACCTGAACACCCACTTCCGCTCCCAGAGCTTCCACACGTCCATGTACGCCTCGTCTTGGTTCCTCACACTCTTCTTGACCACCTTCCCACTGCCTGTCGCCACCCGTGTCTTCGACATTTTCATGTATGAGGTCAGGATTTCTCGCGCCCCTTCCTCTTCCAGAGGCCCTCCACTGGAAACAAAGTCCAGCCAGGCCGGGGAAGGGTCGGGGGCTTTGGGATGGATTGGAGAGCTCCCTGGGAGAGCAGGACCAGAGTCGCACTGTCACCGCTGCCTTTGCAGGGCCTGGAGATTGTGTTCCGGGTGGGCGTCGCCCTGCTGCAGGTGAACCAGATGGAGCTGATGCAGCTAGACATGGAGGGCATGTCCCAGGTAGGCCCGGGGTGGGGTGGCGTTGCCCCCCAGCAGGGCACCTGGGCAAGTGAAGCCTCCTGCAAGACAGGGGAGGGCCTGGAGCCCCTGAGCACCCATATCCTTTCCCATCCTCTGTGGCCCCCATACCTCCCTGAAGGACCAGGGTGGGCTCTGAGGAGCCCCAGACTCTGCTAGACACAGTCCAGATCTAGCAGCCCGACAAAGGGAGACAGGAAGGCCCAGGCCCTGGGAGGTCCCACTCCCTCTCTTTTCCTAAAGCCTATATGGCAAATAGTCATACTAGCCAAACCTTGAGGACTTGAGTATGGTTTTGACGAGGGCACAGGCGGGAGTAAGGAGTCTGGTCAGCCTCACTGGCCTGCCCCACCCTAGCTGCCCTGCCTCCTGCAGAAGAGGCCAGCCTGTTTCTCACCGCCATTTCTCCACCATGCAGTCCCCTGCCCCCTCCCAGCATCCTCCAGCTGGTGCTTCGGGAAAGAATGCACAAAGGCCATGGTTGTGTCCACAAACACGGGCATCCATTGTCTGCAGCTGCCAGAGGGTCCAGCTGGGCTGGGGAACAGGATCCAGCCTGGCCCCAACCCACAGCAAGCTGTGTCCATTGGTGGCTCACACTTAACCCTTTGAGGAGGCCCCAGTGAGCAGGTGGACCACTGAGGGGCCTTCCCTCTAGGTTGCTTCTGGCTGCCCCAATTCCACAACCTCTTCAGTCTCCTCTGACTGCCCTGGGGAGCCTGTGCTTATATCCCACCTCCACCCTACCCCTCGCCTTCACCCTCAGGACCTTCCCAGCCTGCTTTTCCCTGCAAAGGGAAGTCCTGGCTGCAGCAGCTTCTCCCCAATTCCTGCTTCTCACACTCATTCACTCGTTCCACAGACAGACAGAGTGCCCACAACAGGCAGGCCGGGCCTTGTGCTGGGTACATGGTGACCTCCCAGGCAGATTGGCTCCTGCCCTCCCTCTGGAGCACCCAGGCTCTCCTCCAGGGTAGCGGGGTGCAGACCCCCACAGTCAGGGCCCACATGCCAATGACCACCTGTGTCCCCACAGTACTTCCAGAGGGTGATCCCCCATCAGTTCGACAGCTGCCCAGACAAGCTGATCCTCAGGGCTTATCAGGTCAAGTACAACCCCAAGAAGATGAAGAGGTCAGTACTGGGCAGCCAGGGGGCTGGAGGAACAGGGGTCCCCACAGGCGGGATGGTGACCACAGTAGCTTTCTCCTCTGCAGACTCGAGAAGGAGTACGCAGCCATGAAGAGCAAGGAAATGGAGGAGCAGATCGAGATCAAAGTGAGTCCCCGAGGAGGGGGGATAGTGATGGAGAGCCGGACAGGGACCTGCCGGCCCTTAGGAGCTTCCCACCCAACTCTAAAGGAGGGTGGCCACTAGGGGGCAGCCCTGCCCAACACACGCTGCACCCCAGACTGTCCTTAGGCTCTGAGGGGTTGTCCCTCCTCCCAGCTGCTCCTTTGCTCACCACCACACCAGTGTGTGAGTGAGGGCCCACCTGGCGCTGGAAACACAGTGGTGGACAAGGTGGACCTGCCTTCATGGGCTCCCAGTGCAGTGGGGAGACAGTCAGTGAATCAACAGGTACAGAGTACAGACTCCAGAGGGCCCTCTGGATAAAATGTGCAGGGGAAGATTGCTGCAGGCCCCCAGAGTCAAGTGCTAAGGCCTGTAGAGCACAGGGCCTGAGGGGCTAGAGGACCATCAGGAAGGCTGCCTTCAATGGTGGGGGACCTGAGGTCAGGGTAGCGGGGAGCCCCGAGGCACGCAGGGGCCAGATGCCAGGGCATATAGGCCAGGGTACAGCACTTACCCATGGCCCCTGGTTCCCCTGGTGGCTGGCTTGCCAGCCCAACTAGTTTGGGGGTACAATTCCAATATGTGGGGTTTTCCCCATACCACCAAGCAGTTCTCCAACACCAGCTGGGTGTCCTACAATTCAGCTCTGTTCTGATGCCATTTACCTGGAGACAATGTCAGATCCCACAGGTTTAAGGGCTAAGTCTCACAAGACTGCTGCTCCCCACTTCAGAAGCCAGTCTCAGGCCAGGTTGTCACCTATGCTTCTGACCAACTGTAGAGCAGAAGTTCCCATGATTCCCCACCTTGAGTTCGATTAATTTGCTGGAGTGGCTCACAGAACTCAGAGAAAGAGTTTATTTACTAGATCACTGCTGCCTTTAATAAGGATAAACTCAGAAACAGCCAGGTGGAAGAGACGAGTAGGGCCAGGTATGGGGAAGGGGCGGAGTTTCCATGCCCACTCCAGGCACCACTCTCCTGGCATCTCCCAACTGTTCACCAACCTGGAAGCTCTCTGAACCCCATCCTGTGGGCTTTTATGGAGGTTTCATTACACAGGCACGATTGAGTATATCATTGGCCATCCTCGACTGATTCAACTTCCAGGCTCTCTCCCCTCCCCAGAGGTCTGGGGGTGGGACTAAAAGTTCCAACCCTCTGACACTTGGTTGGATCCCCTGACAACCAGCCCCATCCTTAGGTGACCAAGAGGCTTTCCAAAACACACTTCATATAAAAAAGAACACCTTTATCCCTCTCACTGAGGAAATTCCCAGGGTTTTAGGAGCTTTCTGCCAGGACTGGATAGAAGACCAAATATATATTTCTTATTATAAATCACAATATCACAGGGGGTTTCCTGAGCATGCAGTCTCTGAACCCAGACTTCCTTCCTCTTTCCCTCTGCTTCCATCTCTCCACATGTGATTTTTGTTATTCATTCAACAAACATTTATTGAGCACCTACTGTGTGCCATCACCGCAAAGACTGAGTGCTCCCCACTCCAGTGGGAGTTGGGGGACAGACAAGCCCCAACACAGCTTGGCTTTGTCCTCTTCAGGGGTAGAGTCCCACAGTGGCTGGAACTCCAATCCCTCAAGCCTCATAGACCAGGGTTCAAATCCCAGCTCTACTGCAGACCAGCTGTGTGATCTGGGAAGGTGAATTCACCTCGCTGAGCCCTAGTATCCCCTTCTGCAAAATGGGCATGACACTTGCTGTGTTGTTCAAATTATTATTGTTATCACCACCATCACCACCATCATCATCCCTACCTCCTTTTGAAAGGCAGACCCTAGATTAGAATCCAGCTCACCTGCCATCCATACCTGAGGGGGAAAGAGGGCATCATTGTTTTGGCCCTGTTTGTAGATTTCCAGAAATAGTTTTGTATCCTGAATTTTTAAGCATCTCCCTTTCTCAGGAATGGCAACCTGACTGATGCACCAGTCCAAATGTGTGTGTGTGCGCGCGCACGCGCCCACGCACAGACAAGGGCCTGCTCTCATCTGAGGGCCCAGCAGTAGGTAGGTACACAGCAGACCCTCGGACCACATACCCAGCTTGGGAATTTCCCACAAGAGGAAGCTGAGTGCCCACGAGCCTTAAAGGCTTTGGACAGATGCCTTCTCCCGTGGCTTTGCCCTTTGCTCTTTTACCTCTAGCCTGTTTTAAATGTACCTGGGATTTGTTTTAATCAAGTATGGTAAGGTGACTAACACAGAGCCAAATGCCTCTGAAAGAAGAGTATATTACTTACAGTTCCCAAGAGGCGGAGGACACCATGCCATACAGGGCCCCATAGGGAAGCACCAGGGTCTGCCAGGAGGCAGAGGGCTCCAGGGGAGGTGGGGGTGGGGGCAGAGGCCAGAGCCTTTACTGTGGTTTTCAAGGGAAAGAATGGGCAAGACAGGGTGGACAAGTTTGGGTGAGTTTAGGATTGGCTAGTTTGAATAATTTCAGGGCCCTGGGCTATAGGAGCGGCCCCTAGTTGTCCTGGGATAATTTGCGGCAGCGGAAACATTGGCTTTGTATGTGAGAGTTGGGGGTGGGGGCTCTGGATTAGCTGTTTTGCACGTGAAAGGCCCTTAGCAGGCAGGTTGTTTACTATCTGTAGGAATTAGCTAGTCCTGGGAGGGGCAGCCTCTCCAGGATTAGCAAGGCCTCAGGATATTAAAGACTCAAAAATACAGAAAAAATCTGGCTAGTATATAGCCTCCCCGCCCCCTCCCTCAGTCTGGGTCTCTCTCTCCCCCTCTCCCCCTTCCCTCTCTCTCTCTGGTGTTCCCTTTGGAGTAAGCAGGAGAGAGGTAAGACAGGGTCAGGCATGTCCAGCTCCTCCAAGGATGGCTGTGCTTGCACCAGAGAGATCAGAGCAGTCAAGGGGTCAGGGGTCAGGGGTCAAAACTCTGGATTCCAGATCACTGTGAGGGACAGAGACCTATGCCTGAAACAGCTCTGACCCCTGCAAGCTGGGAGGCTCAGGCAACACACTGCCCAACTCTGGCTCAGTTTCCCCATCCATGGCATGAGTAAATGCCCATCAATCCTGGGCTAGAGGCAAAGCAGTGAGAGGCAGCTGCTGTCTGATAGCAGCCTCCCCCAAAACACAGAGGTCTTTGCCCTGTGGGAGACAGACAGGCCCATAGAAACGGATTTCCAAGGATGACATGGATGCTGACCACCAGTCACCCCAACACACAGTCCATATCCACGAATTTACTCACATTTTTATTGAACCAAGGTTTATTAAAAAAAAAAAAATCTAATGGGCCATTCTGAATGGCCCTGTTTTCTGGAATAATTGTCCCAGAACATAAGCCCTGGCTCTGTCCTGCCTGGAGGTGGCCTGGCCCCTCAGGGGACAGACCTCTGTGTGTAAAGGAGTGGGAGGCAGGATCTGATACACTGTCCCTTCTCCCCACATAGAGGCTTCGGACAGAGAACCGGCTCCTGAAACAGCGGATTGAAACGCTGGAGAAGGTAAGGGGTGTGGCCAACAGCCTGTAGCACAGAACCCTCCAGGTCTGAGCAGGACCCAGCCGCCAGAGGGCAAGCCAGCCTCCTACCCCAGGCCCAGGCCCCACTATGAGCCCCACTGAGATTTGAACTGCTATATAATCAGGGCCCTGGGGAAACTTAGCTTGGGGCTGAGGGTTGAGTTATAACCCAGTTAACTGCAAACACCACAATCCAATCCATTTGTGTCCCATGCCCTCCGGGGCTGCCTGGGTGGGAAGGAGACAGAACTGGTACTTTGACTGAAGTGCTCAGAACTGGGCCACAAGGCACCCCACCCTGTAATTTGAAAGCCTTGCCCTCAAAAGAAAGGAGATGGGAATAGAGGACATGGGGCTGGTCTTGCCACCAGGTCCATGGTGGGGTGCCACAACCTTGACCCTGGCCCCAAACTTGTTTGTAAAGGTGGGAGCACTGGTGAGAGCCCCACTTCCTTCGTGCTCCGCCCTCATTTTCACTTGACCCTCCACTGACCTAAGGGAGTAGGTCGTCCACAAGATTTTATTGCCGTTGCCCCAAAGCCTCCATTCTTGGTCAGCCTCCAAATGAAACCTGCTGAGTTTTCCCAGCAGACCCCAGCTGGCCAGACCTGGAGGGGACAGCCAGGAGCACTTCCACCTCCCCACTCACACAGAACCCTCTCCTAGAAGGAGCTGGCTTTGGCTTTAGTCTTCCTCTGGGTCCTCTCCTGCTGGTTCTCTGGTTCTCCGGTCTCACTCCTGTGTCCCCTGCTTCTAGAGATAGTCCACTGCATTAGTGACAAGTGGTTCTTGTCTGTCTCTCCTTCTCTCCTGTCCCTGTGCCTTCTGCTCTGCCTCCTCCCCCTGTCGCTGGGAACTCCCTCGCCCGGTAGGAGAGCGCTGCTCTGGCTGATAGGTTAATCCAGGTACTGTAGCTTTTCATCTCACTCCCTCACCTCCTTCTGGGTCTCCACACATAACAGCCAGTCACCGCCTCTTCCCTGGCTGCTGCCATCCCTCCTGGGCCATGCATGAGGGTGGCTGGGGACTGCTTCTCAGGGGAGACAGAGGCGGCCCTCCAGGGGAAGAGGGTGTGCGTGTGCAAATGTGGCATCTGTGGGTGTGTCTGTGAGTGTACCTATATGCACATGGACACAAAGCTTCCTCCCGCCAGCGGACACAAGTGGGGACCCAGGAGGGCTCAGGGCCCCTGAAGGTGCATCAGCAACAAGCTTAGTGTGTGCATGTGCTGAGCCTACACACACACACACACACACACACACACACACACACACCTCCTGGCCTCTCACGCTTCTCTCTGCTCCTTCCTGCAAGGCTGCCATTTTCTCTCACTCATCTGCCTCTGCTGCTGCCTCATCTTGAAAGGCTTTGTCTGGAAGCTTCTGCCTGCCACTTGGTGGCTCGGAGCCTGGAATGGGGGGCCCACATTGGGTAGGGTGAGGGGGATGAGGCTGAGAGGGCATGGATCTTAGCCCCTGGCAGATGGAGGCCCCAGGGTCCCGGACTGGAGAAGCCTGGGGTGGGGGGCTTGTGTACTCCACTTCCCAAACCCAGCCTGGAGGCGCCAGCCCTCAGCTGCCTCCAGACCCCCACCCTCACCAGCAGAGCCTGGCCTCTGCTATGCATCGTCCCTGGATAAGAACTTGTTTCTCCTCCCCAACAGAGGCCAAGAGGAAGAGGACGCAGCAGCCCCAGCATCCATTTATTGCCCCCCAGAGCCCAAGCCATGGTGGTGGGCGGGTGTCTTCCTCCAGACTCCTCCCTGGGTCCCGTACCTGCCAATCCCCCACCCACACCCACAGGCCCTGTGGGGCGCCCCATTCCAGGCTCTGAGTGCCTGCCGAAGGCCTCACCCCTCTCCCACACCGCCTCCGCCCACTCTGGGACTCCCCCTGAGGCGGGCCGGAAGCAGGACCTGGGATGTGAGCAGAGAGTCACGGCCCTCCCCCCACCTCTCTCCTCCCTGTGCACAGGGGCAGGTAACGCGGGCGCAGGAGGCCGAGGAGAACTACGTCATCAAACGGGAGCTGGCAGTGGTGCGGCAGCAATGCAGCTCAGCGACGGAGGACCTGCAGAAGGCGCAGACCACCATCCGGCAGCTGCGGGAGCAGCAGGTACCCGGCCGGGTGGGCGGGGCCACTGCGGGCAGGCCACGCCCCCGCCCGCCGCTCCAAGGCAACTGGCTGGGAATCAGCCCTCCAGTTCCTAATTGCGGGGTAGGGGGACCACCCAGAGGCGAATGCAGATTCTCTGTCAGTCCCACTGGCTGCAGTCCACCCCAGACCCGGGGTGGTGGGTGAGGCCTGCGGTTTCCATGTTACACCACCCGCTGGCGTGCTTGGCCTGCTGCACTAAGAACAAAGCAGTCCACCACCTCCACCTCTGATCTCAGCGTGGGAACCAGGCTGTCCCTGTAGAGCCTCCTCCCTGGCACAGGCATGTGGCCTTGACTGGTGGGCCTGTGATTCCTAGGGGAGCCCTGGCATCTTCCGAAGGTCTTCAGGGTTGTTGGGCTTCCCCAAGGATTAGCCATGCAGCTAGGACAAGGGAGGGGGCTCCATTCTCCAGTGCCAGGACTTTGCCCCCAGAGCAGGGTCTAGTCTGTGCCCACCGCTCTGGGCTGGTGGGGCAGGGTTGAGGGGGCAGCGCAAGTCTGCTGTGGGGTGATGAATTCAGTAATGGGAGGGCCCATGGGTTAGAGCACTGTGCAAAGAGTCTGTTTCTCCCAGAGGGGTTTTAAAACCTTCCTTCAGCTCCCTCTTAGCAGGCTGCCTTCCTTATTGGATGACCTGCCAGGAGCTACAGGTCCCAAGCTCAGCACGCCCGTGTGTGCACATGTCCTGGAAGGGCAGAGAAAGATGCTGTAGGCACCCCAGCCCCTCACCTGCCCTGCAGTTCAGGCCTGAACCCAGCACAGCTTGTCAGCGAGGTGGGGGTCCCTGATTTGGAAAAAACCACAGGTGCACAAGAAACAATAGGTAGAGAGAAGGAAGAGTTGTTTACTGGGAGGGCCACCTCCTAGGCCTGGATTAAGGGATTCAAGTTGATTCTTTGCTCTTGGGGACAGGGAAGGGGCTTCACCACTTCTCACCTGCATCTTCCTCCCACCCCTCTTGTGCCAAAGCTGTAGCCCCACCTGCTCTGAAGCAGCATGGCCAATGGGGAAACTGAGGCTGGGCTCATCTCACCACCAGCATGATGTCCCCTTTCAGGCCAGTCAGGGAGACACCTGCCACCCCTGAACTCTGGCCTTTAGGGGATGCAGGGATGGGTGAATCAGGTAGTTCAGTAGACACTGGCCCTTGAGCACCATGTCCTGGAGAGGCCCTTGGAGGAGGTGCAGCCTGGCAGGGCTGGGGCTCGACATGGGGTCCAAAGCCCATCTGGGCCAAGGGAGGGCCATTGGCACCCATGGATCTCAGAGACCCAAAGTGGTTGAGGGGAGCAAGCAGGTCTGGGCAGCTGGGCAGGAGGCCATTGGGGAAGAGGGTGGTGGCCAGGAGTGCTGGGGCAACCTCCCAGAGAACCACCCTGCTAGGCCACTAAGACAGCAAGATGGGGACCCAGCTCTGGCCCCAGGGGCTTTTCTCACCCACCAGCTAGGTCTCCTGGGCCCAGGTGTCATCCATCTGAGAAGCCTCAGCACTGAGTGAGAAAGTACCCCAGCAAACTTGCCCCATTCTTTCCCATTTTGAAATGGGGGTGGAAAGGAGGGAGGTGGAGAAATAGGGGCAGGAGTGCCACAGCCCTGAGCCACATCCTGCCCCACTCCCACCATGTGGCTAGGCCACAGACCGCACAGCAGGAAGGGTGCTTTGGAGAACCCATCCTCCAACTCCACCCCAACAACCCTGGGAACAAGCCATCAGCATTCCCACAGGGGGCATCCTGAAGCATGGAAGAGCCCCTTCAGAAGGTTCCTTTTTGTGTGGCTTTCCCAGGAAGGAAGAGAGGCTGGGCCATCAGGGTCCCCATGATGGGGTTCAGCTCTCCTCCCACAAGGGCAGAAGGCACAGGAAGAATATTCAGGGTTTCTCCTCACCCCCCTCTCTACCCACAGCCTAAGCCCCTGTCTCAGCCCAGAAGCTCCGGGGAATGGGGGGCAAGGCCTGGGCTCACAGCCAGCTGGCAAGAAGGCTGCCCACCCTCCAGCTGAAGCCTGGGGCCCAATGCAGCCCTCTGCCTTCCCCCAGGATAACCCACGCCTCACCGAAGACTTTGTGGCCCACCTGGAGACTGAGCTGGAGCAGTCACGACTGCGGGAGACGGAGACACTGGGGGCCCTACGGGAGATGCAGGACAAGGTTCTAGATATGGAGAAGGTGCGACTGGGTGGGCAGGTGTTGGTGGGACTCGGAAGGGGACATGGGGTAATGCTTGTGCTTAAGGAAGTACATGACCAGGCCTGAAGGAGAAAGGGTTGCCAGAGGGACCAGTGGGGAGCATCCTGGAGTCCTGCTCCGGCAGTCCCCAAGGAACCCAAGACTGCCTCCCCTATGGTCTCCACAGGAGGGTCTAAGGAGATGGGAAGTGGGCCCCTCACCCTGAGATCCTCCCAAGCCCTGGAGATACATGCATGTGTGTGCGTACGTGCACGCGCGCGCACACACACACACACACACACACACACCAGGGCACCAGGCACAGTGCCAGCAGTGTGGTGGCTTTCATGAGCTCCCTGGGCAGCCTGTCCCACCTGTGTGTCTCCCACCCCCAGGCCCTGGTTTCCAGGAGCAGGGGGAGGTGGAGGGAAGGCCCAGACCCAGCAGAGCTGCTCACCCCAATCCCACTTCCACGGAGACATCACCCAATGGGGCTACTAGGGGCTGCCCTCTCCTGCCTGCAGCCTTGACTGGGTATTGACTCAGCTTTCACGGAACCCCCAGAAGAGGACCCACTCACTCTGGCAGGAGCCTGCATTCTTTTGGGTGCCCTCCCAGGAGTCTCTGCTACAGCCTTGGTGGGGCCATCAGCCTCTCAGCCCCCATCAGCCAGCCCAGAGCTGGGCCTCCTTCCACCTCCCTCAACACCAAAGGGAAATGTGCACCCAGTAGATCCTGCCACCCTCCCCTGACTCCCAGACCCAAAGGGTCAGTGAGGTCCTAGGACGGTAAGCTGGATTTTGGTCCAAGAGGTTGGAACACAAATCTCTCATCCCTGAGCCTTTGGGAGGCCAGGACAGGGCCGAGGCTGGCCCTCAGCGAGTTCCCAGGAAGAGGGGCTGCCTGGGAGGCCGGGACAGTGTGCTGAAATCCAGTCTTCTCAGCTCCTGCTGGGGCAGGGCTCAGATCTGGTCATGGGCTCCAGGGGGTGGGTCTCAGAATCCCAGGTGGGTAGGCTGGCCCTCACCCAGCCTGCCTCGTTTCCTTAGCAATAACATTTATGGAGGCCCCACACTTTATGGGGTGCCTTAAGCCAGTCCTATGAGAACAGGTGCTCTTGTTACAGCCATTTTACAAGGGAGGATCTTCGGCTCGGGCCACAAAGGTGGTGGGGTCTGCTCCCCTCTGGCCCAGTCCACCTTCCCAACATATCCTGGGTCCAGGGTGCACCCTCTTTCAGCCTGGCTGCTCAAGGTGGAGTCCAGAAGAACAAGGGGTGGGGTCTCAGCCCACAGGAATGGGCGCGGGGCTGCCAGCTTCCCTGGGCTCTGACCACTCCTGTCCCCTCAGAGGAACAGCTCGCTGCCTGACGAGAACAACGTGGCCCGGCTGCAGGAGGAGCTGAAGGCACTCAAGGTGCGGGAGGGCGAGGCAGTGGCCTCAGCGCGGGAGCTGAAGCTGCAGCTGCAGGAGCTCTCAGACACCTGGCAGGTGAGGGCCCAGCCAGAGGACAGGAAGGGGCCCATGCAACCACGAGGTGGCCTCCCTCTGCGCCTCGGGCTCCTGTGCTGACCGCCGGCCTCTCCTGGCAGGCCCATCTGTCCCGTGGCGGCCGCTGGAAGGAGTCGCCGCGGAAGCTAGTCCTGGGCGAGCTACAGGACGAGCTGATGAGCGTGCGCCTGCGCGAGGCCCAGGCTCTGGCGGAGGGCCGCGAGCTGCGGCAGCGCGTGGTAGAGCTCGAGACACAGGTGGGCCTCGCCGCCCTCTAGGGGAGGGCGTTGGTGTCCACGGTCAGTCCCTTGGCGAGGTGGTGATCCCCGCGCTTCCGTCCTCTCTTCTTCCCCCAGGACCACATCCACCGCAACCTTCTGAACCGCGTGGAGGCAGAACGCGCGGCACTGCAGGAGAAGCTGCAGTACCTGGCCGCGCAGAACAAGGGGCTGCAGACGCAACTGAGCGAAAGCCGCCGCAAGCAGGCAGAGGCCGAGTGCAAGGTGACCCCTTCCCAGGTCCTGCCTCCCTGACCTCACTCAACCCCACCTCAACCTTGACCCTCACTCTCCCCACTGCCCTCAGAGCAAGGAGGAGGTGATGGCCGTGCGCCTGCGGGAAGCAGACAGCATGGCGGCGGTGGCTGAGATGCGGCAGCGCATCGCTGAGCTAGAGATCCAGGTGAGTGGCAGGACCAGGTGAGCGGGTGGGGTGCCGGGCCAGGGCTCTCCCTGACCCCTGTGCCCTGGCCCGCCGGCAGAGGGAGGAGGGCCGCATCCAGGGCCAGCTGAACCACTCCGACTCATCACAGTACATTCGCGAGCTCAAGGACCAGATCGAAGAGCTGAAGGCCGAGGTGAGCGCGCCTAAGAGCCCTGTGTCCATTAAGGGTGACTGGCCGGGCATCAGTGCCTGGGGTGCGGGAGAGGAGGGTGCCTGGCAGCCCAACTCTGTCCGAGGACATGTGGGTCCACGCCTCCAGCGCGCGCCGGTCCCCCGACCCAGGTGCGGCTGCTGAAGGGCCCGCCACCCTTCGAGGACCCACTGGCTTTCGACGGGCTAGGCCTGGCACGACATCTGGATGAGGACTCACTGCCATCGTCCGACGAAGAGCTGCTGGGCGTGGGCGTGGGCGCAGCGCTGCAGGACGCGCTCTACCCCCTCTCCCCGCGCGATGCGCGCTTCTTCCACCGTCTGGAGCGGCCAGCCAAGGACAGCGAGGGCAGCTCAGACAGCGATGCTGACGAGCTGGCCGCACCCTATAGCCAGGGCCTGGACAACTGAGGCCCTGCCCGCAAGCCTGCAGCCTCGGGGGGGCGCCAGGGCCACACTTAAACTCCATGCCCTCCGCGGTTTGGCCCACCCCGAGGGCAAGGCCCAGCGCTGCAGGGTGCAGAGGGCAGAGCTGAAGCCTGAGGATCCTCAGGGTCCCTCTGCAGGCGCACCCTCCCCAGCACTGTTTAACCATCTTGGTCCTACCCCTCAAGGCCCAATCACCTGGAGGGTCTGCCCCTCCTAACAGCAAGGGGCTCCGGAGAATACAGAGGTCCCAGACTGGATAGCAAAAAGCTCCCTCCTCCCAGCAGGCCTCCTTCTGGGACAAGGATGGCCCTGCTGGGAAGGACCCAGGAGCTGGGGGCCTGAAGAAGAAGGGGCCGCTCTGGGCTGGATGTCACCACCCCATGATGACATCCAGGGGTGGCCTGGGAACCCTTGGCCACCAGGGACAGATGTCCAGGCTAGGCTTTCCTGCCTGATACAGGTCCCATGGCCCCTGCAGCAGAAACCAAAGTCCCCTTACTGTGTGCAGGGCCACCTGGGGTGTGCATTACCAGCTAGAACCAGCCCAGGCCTTGGCAGGTGTCTGTCCTGCTTCTCAGGGGCCAGGGCAGCTGTGAGAAAGTTACAAGACCCCTGTCCCCAGCACCCCACATCGTCCTCTGTGAGACAATCCCATCACCCCATCTTGGCCAGTGATGGAGGGGCTCCCTGACCCAGGCTAATCTCCTCTCCAGGGGGCCCTCAGTCTCTACTTCCCTTCCTTCCTGTGTCCCCAACCCCACCCTCCGGCCAGGGCCATGCCTCAAGGGAGAAGGTAGCCCAAAGGAGTGTCATCCCCATGCCTCCCTCATGGTGGTCCCGTGGTCTCTGCAGAGTCAGAGCCAAGAACGGTGCCAAAATCCAATGATGCCCTCCTGCCCCCCCTTCCCCCCCGGGCCTTGTGACCTTTGGGGCTGATGCTCTTGGGGCTCCTGAAGCCTCAAGCAGCCTCACAAGCAGTGTCCCTGGTGCCTATTGGGGTGGGTATCCATGCTCAGCACCCCCTCCTGGCCACCCACTCCTCAGTGTTACAAAGCCTGGGGACCAGGGTGGGCATCACAGGGCTCTCCCATGTGCCCCCAACACTGCCCACTACCATTTTGCACACTGCCTGTTCACACTCCACATGTCACCCAGGCGGGGATGGAAAATAAAGTGTATTGACTCAGCCATGCACAAGGGATGATGAGTGGGGCAGGCCTGGGGATGAGGGGACTGCAAGCATCCTCAGGGTCCCAACCCCTAGTCCATCAAAGCTCTGGGTAGGGGATGGGCCAGCCGAGTAGCGCGGTGCTTGAGCGCTGGCTTGGAAAGCCAGCGGCCCCGGTTCAGGTCCCACATGTGAGGGCCAGTGACACTGGCCTCAAAAGAGAAAAAAAAAAAAAGCTCTGGGTAGGGGAGCAGGCTGTCTTTGCCCTTGGGAGCCTTCCAGAAGGGTAGAGGTCATAGCAGGTCAGAGGCGGACAAAAGAGGCTCCCAGATTGGGTTGCAGCATGAGAGAAGGGAAGGGCATGTGCCTGTTCAGAGTGAGCAAAAGTATGGGGATTGAAATTATTAGAATGGGGGGGAAGAGGTCGCAAAAGCCCTTAGATGTCAGGCTTACAGATGCATCCTAATAGCCTAGCATTTTCAGAATGGCGGCTCTGGAGATGGCAAGGGCAGGGGGCATGAGTTCCCTCCTGGGTCACTCAGCTTGGGCCTCCCCTGAGAGACATGGAGTAATGTGGGATCTTGGGATCTGGTTATATTCATTCAGCACACACTTCCTGAGGCCCTCACGGTGCTCTGCCCGATGGGTACCTGGCTCTAAAGGGTCCCCAGGGTGGTGGAGGAGACAGACACCAGCATGGCGGTGGGGGCTGAGAGCCTCCATGCTCATGTGGCAAGTGCCCAGTAGACCAAATGAGCAGGGAGATCAGAGAAGGCTTCCTGGAGGAGGCAACAGGGCAGGGGTGTCAGAGCCATCTGTACGGGCAAAAGCATAGAGGCAAGATGTGGCAGGGACCAGCAGAAAGCACATGATGCCTATGAAGAAGGAACAGGAGAGAGTAAATATTCAAGCTAAGGGGCTTCTTCAGTCAGGAGCCAGTTTTCACTTTGAACCGAGGGCACTGGGGAGTCATGGAGGCCTTAGGTGAGAGGGGGCACCATCAGATGGACCACTGTGTTGGGGTAAAGTGGGGAGGCCAGGGCAGAGACAAAACTGAGCCAGGCAGTGGGGACAATGAATGGGGGCTCTCCTAAGGGAAGGGGGCCCAGAGGGTCAGAGTCCTTTGTGGGGTTCCCCATGGAGCTAAGGCACAGTCCCAGCAGATTGGTGGGGACAGAGCTAGGGATGGTAAAGGAAGGCTCCCCAGGGGGAGAAACTTAGTTGGATGCAGGCAGATGCCAGCCAGGTCCTGATCCTCAGCCCCCAGTGTGGACCCACAAAGTGCCCCAACTCTACTGCTTGCCAAGCTGCAGGGCAGGACACTAGTTATACACCAGGACAGCCAAATCCCATGGATTGTCCCATCATTCCACAGCTCCTATGTGTCTATGCATCATTCCCATTATACAGATTTAACACTGAGACCCAACAGTCACTCTGTGTCTCCCACTCCCACAGGGTAATTCCACCCCACTGGCTCCCCAGAATGGGGCAGAGTCCCAGAAAAACTATCAGGTTCTGCCCTGCTCCCTCCTAGGGGCTGGCCTTGAGGTCCTGGCTGCTCAGTAGGTCAGGAGTCAGTCCCTACCTTTGGGCTGGGTCCTTGCCAGGGCCCAGCTAGAAAGGGAACCTCTGCCACCAAACTCCAGCTTAAGGGAGCATGTGTGCCCCAAATACACACACATTGGCTCTCTGGGGTGGAGGAGGTGCCATAGCCCCTCTGGGACAGGGCCAATTTCTCCTTGGACCCTAGATTGGGAGGTGGCCATGTCTGGGGTGAAGACAGGCAGGACTGGGTGATCTGTGTTCCACAGGAACTTGGCTACAGGATGGACTATAAGGACTGGGTCTAGGGGCAGAGGGGGCTGAGGGCCCAACACAGGCTCCGCTCTGTCCTTTCACCTGCCCTGGGGCCTCCATCATTCTTGGTGTGAAGCAGGAGATCCTCAGGGAGGAGGGGTTCCTGCAGGGCCATTTGGGAAGAAAGGCCTGGGCTGAGGCTTGAGGAGTCCAGGATCAGGGTGACTGGGCTACTAAGAGGAAGGCAGGGAATTCCTATCGAGGGAGGAAAACAAATGAAGATATTGGTTGGTTCTAGTAAAGACTCCTGATTGTAGGGCTCAGAGAAGGAAACCCGGCGGAGGGACTTGGGAAGAATACCCTAAGTTAGGGGGAAAGGTGAGGCCCATGGGTTGTGAGCCATAAAGGGGCATGGTGAGGACTCCTGGAGACGAGGCAGTATGAGGACACCCTGGTCTCCCACCCAGCTTTGGAAGAGGCTGCTTTTTACCTATAGGCCCCTCCCCATTCTGTCTCAGGAGGTCCCTACTCCCTCTCCCTGGTCTTCCTGACGCGCCTCCCCCCAGCTGCAGGCTTCCCTGCCCTGCAACCTCCTCTGTGAGCAGTGGGCACTGAACGCACCCTCAGGAGGGAACTGAAAGGCCAACGATCTCAGGTGACCCCTCGCTCCCTCCCACACCCCCGCGGTGTGCAAGGGGGTGCACACGGGGAGGAGGAGCCCTCGCCGCGAACCCCCAGGGAGCCCTTCTCACGTGTCTTCTGCTTCTCCCCAGGAGTGCCAGCTCCCCTGGTTGAGTGTGGAAAGAGCTTGGGTCGTTTGTCCATGCTGGCCACGCATTGGCTCACTCGGCCGCGCGGCCCCACCTGGGTCTCTGCTGCGCATAACGTTTCCACCAGAAGTCGGACATGAAAAAGCCTAGCCTACGGTCATGCACGTGGGTGGGTGCACAGCGCTAGATTACAGGGACTCGGTGTCGCGGGAGCCCACCTCAGCCCTGCCTCGCGCGCCCCTTATCCTCAGTACAGATGCCACAGCCCCGGGCCCCACGGCGACAGCAAAGGTGCACAGGCTGCAGTGTCCAGGCTTTATTGCTAACTCTGGGCTGCGAGCGGTGGACAATATACTGCACACAGGGTGGGACCCAGGCCGAGGGCGGGAATGGGGCTCGAGAGGCGTGGGAGTATATCCTAGGCCAAACGGGCGGGGCTCAAAGGGAGGACCTGGGCCCAAGATGTGGATGGGTCGCGAACCTGCGCCAAAATTCTAGGGCTCTAGGGGGCTGAGACCAATTCACCCAGAGCCGGACTCAAAGAGGAGTGGACTGGGGTCTAAGACTAAGAGGCGTAACCGGAGGGGCGGTTCCTAAGGCAGGGGTGGCGTCTGGTGGGCGGGCCTAAGGTACGGCTCAGTGGAAGGTCTCCACCTCCACCACGGTCCAGTCACCCTGCGGAGAAGCCACGTCGTCTGGGGAGAAGCTGGTGACCGAGGTGATGCTAGCGCGGGACTCGTCCAGGGGAGACAACAGTTCAGCCCACCGGCCCAGTTCTACATCGCTGATAGTAGTCCGGGCACCCCCTGCGCCGCGGCCACCCCCAGCGCTCCCCGTGCCACCGCCGCCGCCTCCCGCCGCACCTTCGGCTGCAGCCAACAGTAGCGTCCGGCTCAGCAGGTGCTGCACGACGCTCGCCTGCAGCGCCCCCAGCGGCAGCTCGCCCAGGCGCGCTGGCTTCGGACCGCAGGAGGCCGCCCCGGGCCCAGCCGCCGCCTTCCCGCCACCCGCGCCGGGCCCGGGATCCAGCTCGCCTGGGGCCGGGGTCGCCGACTCAGGCCCTTCAGCCTCGTAGATGGTGCACAGGCCGTCAGCGGAGCCCGACCCAGCAGAAGGAGGCCAAGGCAGGGACGCTCCTGCAGGGAACGGTGCCAGGCTAGGCCGAGGAAACGGGAAGCCCCACCCCCTACAGGACCCGCCGCTGCCCTCGGGCCCGCCTCCAGACGCAACTGCCCCGCCCTCGAGCAGCTTAGACTCGCCTCCGACACCGCCCACTACCATCCACGGCTCCTCGGGGTCCGGAGGGCTGCTTACCCGGGGTACCGCGAACGGCCAGCGACGGAGCGGGACCTCGGCTCCAGGAGGCCGGGTGGCAAGCGGCGAGCTCCGCGTCGGCGGGAGGGGAGGCCGCGGCGCCGCCCTCGGGCCCACTGTCGTAGCCGCGCAGCTCCTCCGGCGTGCTTGTGGCGCTGCTGCTGTGGCCCGCCAGGTCCGGGCCGCTCAACGTACTGGACGGACTGCGAGAGGGTGGTAGCGGCGGGACCGGGGCCAGGGCCAGGGCCAGCTGGGAGCCCGGGATCGGGACATCGGGACCCGGGGTCGGGGGTCGGTGTGGGGCCTGGGGAGTAGGTGAGGCAGGGGCAGAGCGGGCAGCCTGCCGAGGGGGCAAGGCCAAGGAAAGTGGAGCTTGAAGGGGCGTGGCCAGAGGAGAGGGCGGTGCCTCCAGAGTTGGTGAGGCAGGGGGAGAGGGTGGGGGCTTCCAAGGGGGCAAGACCAAAGAAGGTGGAGCCGGAGGAGGGGACGTGGGCAGGGGAGAGGGAGTGTCTTGCAGAGGGGGGGTTTGCGTAGAGGTCATGGCCAGGAAAGAAGGCATGGCTTGCAGAGCGGGCGAGCCCAGAAAAGGTGTTGTCTGCAGAGGGGACACGGCCGGAGAGGGGGTGTCCTGCAGAGGTGGTGGGGGCACAGAATGTGGGGCCTTTAGAGTGGGCAGGGTCTGAGAAGAGGGAGTAGCCGGTGGAACAAATGTAGCCAGAGAGGATGGAGTCTGTGGAGGGGGCGCGGCTTGTGGAGAGGCTGGCAGAGCTGACGAGACCAGAAAAGGTGGGGCCTGCAGCGGGGGCAGGGTGAGAGAGGGAGTGGCCTGAAGAGGGGATGTGGCTAGGGGGGAGGGAGGGGCCTGTAGAAGGGATGTGGCCAGAGCGTCCTGCGAGGGAAGCGTGGCCAGTGTATAGGGCGTGGCCTGGAGAGGGGGCGGAGACATAGGGCTGGCCCGCAGAGAGGGTGTGGTCAGAGCAGAAAAGTCCTGCAGAGGGTCTGTGGCTAGGCTAGAGGGTAAGTTCCCCAGAGACCTTGCCTGAGAAAGAGGGGGCGTGGCTGGTGGCAGAGCTGACAAAGGAGGTGAGGTCAAGGGAGAAGGGAGAGTCGTTAGAGGGGACAAAGACAGAGAAGTCTGGCTGGGGGGCGTACTTTGCGGAGGGGGTGAACCTGCAGGAGAGAATGGAGCCAGAAAAGTCGCGGTAGGAGAGGCGGGTGCCTCGGGAAAGGATGTACTCAGGTATGTGGGTGGAGCTTGCAAAGGGGGTGTGGCCGGCGGAGAGGGGAGGGCCTGCAGAGAGAGTGGAGCGCAGGAAGGAAGGGCTAGTGGGAAGCCCGTGGCCAAAGGCTGTGTAAGTGCTTGAGAAGGAGGCGTGGTCGGTGGAGAGGGCGGGAGCA
This sequence comes from Aselliscus stoliczkanus, assembly GCA_033961575.1. NCBI lineage: Eukaryota > Metazoa > Chordata > Mammalia > Chiroptera > Hipposideridae > Aselliscus > Aselliscus stoliczkanus. The sequence continues at coordinate 6,478,459 of CM066735.1, read as the reverse complement.
CATCCTGCAAAGGAGTGGCTGTGATATCGGTAGGCAGTGCCAGTTGTGCGTTTGGACAGGGGGATGATGTGGCTAAAGGAGAAAGGCTCTGCAGGTTGGCTGCGCCCTTCCTTAGGGGTGCGGCCTGCGGGGGGCGCAGAGCCTGCAGCCCTTTCGACTTGGGCTGCGAAGGGTGCACCAGAGCTCGGGGTGTGCCACCCATCGATGCCCCAGAGCGAGCTGGGGAGGACAAAGGGGTGATGCTGGAGCCCAGGGGGCGCGAGGCTGGCCTCTGGAGGCCCCCGCCGGCGTTGGGTCTCCTCCTGGTGGCAGAGCTCGGCTCTACGGTGCTGCTACGCTCTAGGGCGCTGCTCACTGGTTTCCTGGGGACCTCAATCGGGGCCCGGGGACGGGCACTCGAGGCTGCCCGAGGAAGCCCCACATCAGCACCCGCACCTCGGGTCCGACGGGAGATGGCTGGGGAGGGAACGCCTGGGGTGGGCCGGAAAGAGTCTGGGGATAAAGCAGAAGGCCAAAGGGTCATCGATATTCCCAGGCTGGTCCCCCTCACTGCCCAGGAGCTCCTCTCCTTCCTCCCTAGGAAACATACCTCTCCCGGCCCCTGCATTCAGGGCACTCCTTCTGGGAGCTTCTGGATTTTTTCCTCTGCCCACAGGTTCCTCAGCTGAGAGCCGGAGCCCCTTCTGCCCTAGAAGGCCTAGCCTGCGGGTGGGGGGGAAGGTACTCAGGGTAGAGCCACCCCCTCTTTGTTTGACCTCCCAAGTCCACATTTTCCCATCTGTGAAATGGGGCATATGCACTGTCCACCAAGAGTGGCTTTCAGCCAATTTGAGCCCAGTGATCTGCATGTGTTCCCACACCCCAATTCGTGTGAAAAATTAAAAGATTCCAGAGGGTGACACTAACCCTTGCCTAAAGAAAGGGGGAAAGCGTGTTACCTGGTGGTCCCACTGGCACTTCCTGGGCTAGAGATAGAGCCCAGACTGGAGGTCTTGGCCGAGGTTCGCTCCCCTCGCCCAGCGACTGGGGGCCTGGAGGCTGCGGGGGAGGGGGATGAAGTCCAATCTATGCGGTGATCCGGGAAAGCAGTGGGAGGCTCGTGCCTCAGAATGAAAGGGGGACAGGGAATCGGGGTTGGAATCGGGGAAAGAGGCTGGGGTACCTGGGCTCCGGGGACCTGGGCTCCGTGGACCTGTCCCGGCGCTCCGCATGGGTTCCACGCAGGGAGTTGCTTCCGGGAGAGCGGCTGCCCGGATGCCCCTGGCTCGGTCGGCCAGGGGCCCTCGCCCTGCAGCTCCCGCAGCTCCCAGAACTCGGAGGGCTGCACTGGTGACTGGAGGAGGGGGTCGTGGAGACCCTGGAGGCCTAGGGGTCGCAAGACCAGGAGGGCGGGAAGCTGGCGTCCGCGCAGCGGCCCCTGCTCTGGATTTGTCTCTCTTGTCCATCCTGCAACTAATGAGGAGACAGACGGGTCGGCATCCCAGGTCCTGGACCGTTACGCAGCCTGCTTGGACCTACTCCTGGCACCTCGCCGCCCCTTCCCCCGCGTCGCCACCCGTAGGTGCCCAAATCTCGGCCTTGATCCATTTGCCTCTCACCCACCCACACACAGGCCGAGCTGCTCATAATTGTCCCCATGTCCCAGCCCCATCTCCCTCCACTAGGCCCTGCCTGCCCCAGCCCACCCCCCGCCTTTACTCCCTTTCAGGATCTGAGATCTATGCCTCTACCCCTAGCAGTCTTGGGGACAGGGGGCTGCCACAGACTCCAGATTGGGGGGGGGAGGGGCGACAGGAGCGCACGCCCGGGTCCCCTCGCCAGCCCGGAGGGACGCCAGCACCTGCCGGGAGGAGCAACCCTGGCTGCCAGGGCACGGGCTCCGGGAGACAAAGAACCACGTCTCGAGAGAGTCTCCCTCCCCCAGCCGGACCTGTTCCGCGCCGCCCCCTCCACCTGCTGCCGCCGCGCTCACCTCCCGCTCCGGTCTAACGCGGCTCCACTCAGGGTCGCCTGGGGTGGGGCTGGGTGGCAGCGCCTCGGCGGCCCCAAGGAGCGGACAGGAGAGAGGAAGGGGCTGCGGGCGGTGGCGCTGAGAGCCGGACCCGCCCCTCCTCCTCGGGCTGGGGAGACCCGAGCGCACGCGCCGGATCCAGACCAGGGAAGCGGCGGGAGCGCGCCAGGGTGGTGCGGAGGGAGGCGCGCGCTGGAGACAGGGGAGGCTACTCCGCGGCTGCGCCAGTACCCGCTACCCAACCCGAGGGGATTCAGAGGAGGAGGGAATTCCTTGAGGTCACTGACCCTGCCTCCTCTTCCCCCAACACACATACACACACGCACGCACGCACCGGTCCTAACCCTAACACACACACACACACACACACACACACACCTGTCCTGGCCCCCCACAACCACCTGGAGGCGAAGGCCCGCCTGAAGGCGGATAGGCTGGGCCCTGGCAACTCGGGGGCAGGACCATAGCGCCCCATCGACCAATCCCGCCGCTCGATGTCCCTGGAGGCCACCCCCCTCCCCACCGAGGGTCGCTGGAGGCATCCGCCCTCTCATACCCAAATGCTTTTCCCAGACCGCAGCAAAACCCCTACCTGGTATGGGGGGGGGGGACTACTGAAAGAATGCAGCCTGGAATTTAGGGGCAGAACCCGGATTTGGGAGAAGATAGGAAGAAAGGAAGATTAAGAGGGAGAGAGAGACTGAGTATGGTGAGAGGTGACCCAGTCTTCTGCAGGGCAGGGCACCCCCACCCTTCACACCCTCTTAGGTCGCATGAAGGGGCGAGGTCAGGTCAGTAAAGGCATCCTAGCAGAGCCAGGCTTTCGGGGACCAAGATTATGGGAGGTTGGGAGGTGTCAAAACGGGTGCATAAAGGAGCAGAGAAGATCCCATAGGTTTCCCAGCCAAGCTGGTGGGAGTGGGAGGTGTCATGTTGGAGACTTTGCCCCTGTACAGGGGGCTCAGTTGTAGGAACTTGATAGGGGACTGTCGCGTGGAGGGGGTGGGAGTGTGAAGTGGGAGATGGCCAACCTCAGATGTGCTATGCTGGCCAGCGGACATCAGGCACCTTTCCACACTTCCGTGTCCCCCACCACACACACTGTGCTTTCTGCCCCAGGCCTTATCTTTCCAGACACTTAGCCACCCTGTACCCTATCCCAAAGAATCAGCTCTCTCTGCCTCACCCCTCTCCTCAGTACACACGCACGCACTACTGGAGCAGCTTATCCCCACCTGAAACGCAAGATGCTTCAAAGCACAGGGTGGTAGTTGGTACTAGAGTGGACCTATCATGGGGGGGGTACAGGAGGATGAACTTAACTAGGTGTAGTGTAAGTGGTAACAGTTGCTTTTTTCTTTTTTGTAATGCAAGTGCTTGACTTAGGCTTTGATTGCAGAGGCATCCACCTCAAGGATGGCCATCTCCAGTAAACACATTGCCTGCCACACTGGATGGAGAGCCAGGCCGCCTCTCCCACCTAAGTCTCTTTATTTTAGAGATTTTGATTGACTTCAATAACTGGACCACTTTTGTTTTCTTCCCGTGTTCCCATGCTTTAAATTCATCAATAAAGAGTGAGCTCACAAAATCCTAGGCTCCCACACTCTACCCCAACAAAAGCAGAACCCCAGGTAGCTTGCTTTCATTCTCTCTCTCTGTCTCCCTCTCTACCCCATCCCCCCATAACCACATTGTGTGGCCCCAGGTGTACTATGGAACTTCCAGGTCCTATAATTTATCATACAATCATAATAACCACCAGTGCTGGTCCAGCCATGACATTGGTTATTAGTAGCCTGGAACCGACCCAGAACATTCAGGTGTGGCCAGAAGCAGGGGTTTGGGTTTTCTTTTTTTTTGAGGGCAGTGTCACTGGCCCTCATATGTGGGACCCGAATCGGGGCTGCTGGCTTCCCAAGCCAGTGCTTAACCACAGTGCCACTTGGCCGGCCCTGGGTTTTCTTAATTCAGTAGTTGTGCCCACAGTTGAGGTTCAGGGAATGGAAGAAAGATAGAGAGGCCAGGGTTAGAACTAAATACCCTGCTTTGACCAGTGGAAGTGATCTTCAGAACCCATCATTTCAATGAACCCTCCCTCCAGTCTGGGAGAGATGCTCCTCACAGTCCCCCAAGGCACTCCCCTCCAGATTGGATCATTCTAGGTCTCACCTCCTTCCCGGGTCTACTGATGGTCACCTGTGTGAGCCCCTTCTGGCATGACAGCTGCCTGGTTCCCCTGCCTCCCCACCCAGCCATCCACCAGCAATGCCTTCCTGACTCACATCTGCCTGCCCAGAAGCCTGCCCTCCTGTTTTCCATGGCGTAAGGGTCCCTCCAAGGTTTAACTGAACCCATCCTGAATTTCACTGATATCTGGACTCTACCCACATATAAGAACATTCTCCAAATTTGGTCCATCAACAGGGGGACAGATTGCATAAACCAAATATACCCTACAATGGAATACTCCTCAGCAATAAAAGCAACAAACTACCAAGATGCTCAAAACAGGGGCACATCTCAAAAACATTCTGCTGGGGCCGGCCAAGTGGCGTGTTGGTTAGGAGTTGGCTTGGGACGCCAGCTCTGAGCAACAGGGCCCCCTTCGGATCCCACAGTAGGGCCAGTGACGCTGCACCCTCTACAGCTAAGATGGTGAACAACAGCTCCATCTGGAGTTGGGCTGTTGTGAGGAGCCGGCAACCGCATAGGCTGCAATGGGACTGGCTGGCAGCTGGTACGCACTTTCATGAACTGTCGTGAGCCGCCATTAGTGGCCTTCCAACAGCACACAAGCAACTGCCTCACCCGGCAAGAGCACAATGATGATACCAACATGGGCCAGTGAAGCAACGTCATCCACAACTGGACTGAAGAACAAAATGACAATGACTTGTCTGTTCCCCTTCCCTGATTCCCCAACACTGTTCCCTCCCCCAATTCCCCAATAAAATCTTTTTTTTTTCCTCAAGATTTTATTGGGGAATCGGAGAAGGGGAACAGACAAGTTGCTGTCTTTTTGTTCTTCAGTCTAGTTGTGGAGGACGTTGTTTCACTGACCCATGTTGGTATCATCGTTGCGTTTTTCCCGGATGAGGCAGATCGGTCGCAGGCCTCTGGATGGTCGTTCACAGTGGCTATTGGCAGCTCACGCTGGCTGCCGCCCACTCACGCTGGCTGCCGGCCACTCACTGTAGCCTATGGCAGCCCATTGCAGCAGGGGCTGCAGCCTACACCGTTGCCGGGGCTCGCACAGCCCTGCTCCAGGTGGAGCTGTTGTTAATTGTAGAGGGCAGTGTCACTGGCCCGCGTATGTGGGATCCGAACCGGGGCCACTGGCATCCCAAAACCAGCTCTTAACCAATGCACCACTCGGCCGGCTCCCCAATAAAATCTTTAAAAACAAAACATTCTGCTGAACAAAAAAAGCCACACATACAGAGAAATACACACACAGCATTCATTGTATGGTTTCATTTATAGAAATTCTGGAAAATGCAAGCTAATCTATAATGACAGAAAGCAAATCAGTCATTTCTGGGTGCTTGTGGGTGAGGGAGACTGTGGGACCACCCATTGTAGCCACTATCAGATTCCTGACCCTCAGAAACTGTGTGAGACAATGAATGCTTGCTGTTTCAAGCTGCTAGATTTGGGGGTAATTTGTTATGCAGCTAGCTATCTATCGAGGTTCACAAAACCTTAGAAGCTGGGTATTAAATAAAAGTGTTCGTGAAATTGTAGAGACATGGAAAACCTTGTATACTATTAATGGGAATGTAAAATATGAAAGACAGTATGGGGCCGGCCAAGTGGCGCAGTGGTTAAGCGCTGGCTTGGGAAGCCAGTGGCCCTGGTTCGGGTCCCACATATGAGGGCCAGTGACACTGCCCTCAAAAAAAAAAAAAAAGACAGTATGGAGGATCCTCAAAAAATTAAACAGAACTACATATAATCCAGCAATTCCACTCAAAAAGAATTGAAAGCAGAGACTCCAGGAGATATTTACACACTCATGTTCACAGCAGCATTATCCACAACAGCCAAAAGGTGGAAACAGCCCAAGTGCCCATCGATGGATGAATAGATAAACAAAATGTGGTCCATCTATATAATGGAAGATTATTCAACTGTAAAAAAGAAGGAAATTCTGACACCTGCTACAACATGAATGAACCCTGAGGACATGATGCTCAGTGAAATATGCCAGACACAGAAGGACAAACACTGTGTGATTCCACTTATATGGGGTCCCCAGAGGAGTCAGATTCATTGAGACAGGAGGTAGATGGTGGGGCCGGGGAGTAGAGTTAGTGCTTAATGGTGACAGTTTCAGTTTGGGAAGATGAGAAAGTTCTGGAGATGGATGGTGGGGATGGTTCCACAACATCGTTAGTGCATTTAATGCCACTGAGTTGTATACTTAAAAATGGTTAAGATGGGGGCCAGCTGAATGGCTCAGTTGGTTAAGAGCGTGAGTGCTGAGCAACAGGGTCCCCGGTTCTATTCCCACATGGGTCAGTGAGCTGCGCCCAAGCTGAGCTGCTGCTGAGCTGCCAACAGGTGGCAGGATGCTCAGCTTGTGAGAGCACATGCTGCTAACAACAAGGCTGCTGGTTGGACTCCCGCATGGGATGGTGGGCTATGCCCACCTGCAACTAATGAACACAGCACCTTGAGCTGAGTGGCTCCGAGCTGCCAACCAGTGGCCGGATGGCAACCGGACTTGGAACTGAGCTAGCTGTGCCCTCCACAACTAAGACTGAAGGACAACAACTTGGCTGTTTACCTTCCCCGATTCCCCAATAAAATCTTTAAAAAAAAAAAAAAAAGGTTAAGATGGTAAATTGTATGTTATATGTATTTTCCCACAATTTTTTTAAAAGGCTGGGTATTATCTGTGGGAAAATTCACACTTTACCAATGGGAGCATAAAGCAGGCAGGCTTTCTGGAGAACAATTGGAAAGCATTGTGAGTATGTGTGTCTTATGACCCAGCCATTCCATTCAAGCATCTATACTGAGGCAGATGCCCCCTCCGTATAACCTAAGCACCCATGGTCCCCACATGCAGGGAAAGTCAGAAGTGGCTGGGAGGTAAAACCCCTACATCCCCCTTCTCCAGAGCACCCCTCAGCCAAGACAGACAGGACCTGGTGCATCAATATTTCAACTCCCTCACCCCTTGGTGGGACAACTGGGGAAGTGTGCCTTCCACCATTGCCCAGAGCTCCTCAGAAGAATAGAGCCCCAGTTGCCCACAGTAACAACCTGCTCATTCATCCTCATTGATGTACCCTCATTAAGGCTTGCTGCTCCCTTCCCTTCCCAGTCTCATCTCCCCACTGCCCCACCATTAGTGTTTGCAGGGATCACCTTCCAGATAAACTGCATTCAATTCCTTGTCTCACAGTCTGCAACCAAAACCAGAATTAAGATAACACCTCAATCATCCACCCATCCATCGTTAACTGAATGCCCACAACTGTGTACCTGGCACCATTTCAAGTGCTGGGGACACAGCAGGGAGCCAAAGAGACCCATGTCTGGGATTCATGAGGCTTCCAAACCAGTGACCTCAGACTCTTGCACAAGTGTGCCAAGCTGGATGCTCATTCCAGAACCAAGCTGAAAACAACCCCAGGGCATGGATAGCAAGGAGCTTCTCTGGAGGCAAGAAGAGGCCATTGGAGAGGGAGACCAGGACTTTACAGGGTTGCATCCTAGAGGGGAGCACCTATTGCAGGGATTCACAGAGGACACTAAGTTTAGGGAGTCCCAACCTTCAAGCTTTCAGGTCTCAGTAGGTTGCTGATCTGGTGAACTCTGGGGCCAAGTGGGAGAGGAGTCTCACTCTCTCACTCTAGTCTAAATCCTCTTCCTTGTTTTGTAGACAAAGCAGATCAAGGTTCATTCACACAGACCCCTGGGCTGAATTGGGCCATTGGCTACTCTAAGACAGTGCAAGCCTCCCTGGCTAGGGAGGAAAGGGTGAGCACCAGGGAGAAGGGGGGGGGGCAGAATCATCCTTTCTAGAAGCCAGCCTCCCAGACTGGACTCTAGCCCCAGCACCCAGAGCCCCTCTGGCCTCTGCACACACCCGCCCCCTCCCAAGGACCTGGATGCAGCTAACTCCCATCTTCCCCCAGTGGAGGGCCAGCCTCAAGGCTGGGCAGGGTCAGACAGGCAAGCAACCGCTCTCTGCTTGGCTTTCCTGGCTGGGTGGTCAGAGCAGGAAGGAGGAAGCCCCTTCCCTCTCCCCTGGACCTTGGTTGCAGGTTCCTCAAAACCAGGTGGCTGCACCTTGGGGTGGGGGTGGAGGAGGAGGCCCTTCCACACTTCCGGACGGAGTCTATACAGCTTGGTTCCCAGAAGGGTGTTTCAGGCTGACTTCGGGTGCGCCTCTGACCCCCTCAGTATGTCCCAGTCCCGGTCCCGCCCCATGGCAGCCGATCCCAGAGTTCAAGGCTCCTGCTCCTGGGGCCGGGCCCTAGCCCACGCCGGGAAGAGCAGGACTAGGGTCGCCCTCCTCCAGCGATCCCCAGGCGCCAGGAGTCGGGGGCCACCTGGGAGCGCCCTGAGGGAGGCAGGGCCGAGACGTCAGGTAGGCGGGGCAGGCGGGGCGGCTCCCGGCCCCTGTCCCGCCCGCCCTGACTCACCCAGGCTGGCCCGGGAACTAACTCCGCGGGAGCCCCGACTGCTCCGCTTCCAGGGACCCAGGAGTTGGGCCCAGCGTCCGACCAGAGCGGTGAGTAAATGGCTCTCCACCCCTGGGGACTGGGTGGCGGCGTGACGGTCGGGCCCACGGAAGGACCGTTCCAGGTGCTGACTGGCACCGTGGCCTGAGCCCCAGCCCCCAGCCACAGTCAGGGGCACAGGGGAGCTGGGGAGGGGGTGGGAGCAGAAAGAGGGTAGGCCCTGGCCAGGCTAAGGGCGCTGTTCAGAGGCCCAGGCAGGCCTGGCCAAGGACCGATTGAAGACCAACAGGCTGGTTGCGACCCCAGGGGTCTTGATCATGTTCCCCTCTCCTTGGCCGCTGAGAAAACAGAGACATCTCATCTCTGTGAGTCCCTCAAGGCCTCAGAACCACCACATGGGGGTCTCACCAGCTTCCCCCTCTGGGACTCTTGAACCTCAAGATTCCACAGATCCCCAAATCCTGGCAGGGCAGCTTGGAAAAGTACTAGGCTGGGAGTCCTCAGGCATGGGGCCTCCGCCAAGATCTGCTACTAAGGGACCACGCTCCCCCACCCAGGTCTCAGTTTCTCCCTTGTGTAAAAGTCAAAGTTTGGACCTTGTGCCCTCCAACGCCTGTTCCAGGGCTGATACCTGCCACTGTGTCTTATTTGCCCCTTAGCATGGGCTGTGGGTGGGGACAGGAGCTAGAGCAGGAACAACAGCCATCACCACATGTTTGGAAGCGAGCTGGGGGCTTGGGGAAGGCCTGAGAGGGGAGAAGCAAGAGTCAGGCTTGGATGGGCAGAGCTAAAGCTAGGTAGGGGACATTACCTGGTCCTAGACAGGCAGAGAACCCCCCCTTCAGCCTGGCATGCAGAGCAGCCATCCCCCCAGCTCTCCTCTGCTGGAACCCTCCACTGGGGTTCTTTTGGCAAAGATGCTGGTCTCAGCAAGAGATTTTCTCCCAAAATGAAACAGTGGATGCAATCAGACAGATGGGACTTAGGGTTGCGCCTCAAATGCCATTTGTAGCTGTGAAGCCTTGAGCAAGTTATTTCTCTCCCTTTCAGTCTGGAAAAAAGGGTTCCCACACTCGCTGAGTTCCGATAAAATGAGGCATTGAAAGCCTCTGGTAGCTTTAAGTTGCATGTGTGTCTCTGTTGTTGTTTTTCTTGGGGTCCTTCCCCATCTCGAAAGTCCTTTTCTCTGGACCCTTCCACTAGCCCTGCTCAGACAAAGTGGGGGCCAGCCTTGTGTCTGCGGAATCTTAATGGCAGGTTCTGACCATCAAGTTTGAGTCATGGAGACACATAATGATAACCCCCCGTGTCTGCCTCTGATGGTGTTGTGTATGCACCTTGTTCCATGGGAGCGACTGGGCCATCTGCTGGGAACCTTAGGGCTCTCTGCCTTCTTGCCTTGTCGACCTGGGATGGCAGGTGGCGGAGCTTGCACCATTATGAGATGGGTCCTGGAGGGTGGCAGAGACTCAGGCAATAAGTTAGCCCCTGACTCTGTGTGGCATTTCTGCCACAGCCCCCAGCGCTACTGTTTTTTGGTTAAGTAGCTGAGCAGTGTCCCTTGCAGGGCAGGGGCAACAGTGGGTGACTGGGGCTGGAAAAGGGTGTGTGGTGGCTTCCTATTCCTGGGTCTCCCCTCAGCTAAGTGTGTGTACTTGCATTTATGCCCACACGCACCAATGTGCACACTTCAGAATGACCCCAGATGTCCCTTTTGGTGACTGCGATGTACTTTCTGCCACTGGAGGCTATTGAGATGCCTTGGGTATGTGTCTGTCAGATTCCCTGGTGACTGAGACTGACTGGGATGCACTGGGGCATTTTTACTGTTTTTTTGTTTTTGTTTAGGATAGTGTACAACTGAGCATGACAGATGGGCCATTGCTTGAAGGATCTTGTGTTCTCTGTGCACGTCCTTACTTGTGCCTGGTGCTGGGTGAGTCAGGGCCTGAGTCAGGGGGCCCTGGAGCCCGGGTGTGGGCAGGCATGTGCCTGCCACTTGAGAGCCCATCTCTATCCAGGTACAGAAGTGGGAGCCTCTGATGGAATTAAGTGGGTGGGACCTGTGTCCTGTATCCCCATCTACTTCCACGTAGTCCTCACCTAGGAGTCACACCAAGGCTTTCAAGGGACAGGGGACCAAAAAGGGAGGTATGGAGGTATCAGAGTGATAAGCTGAGGTGTGGGACAGGGGTCAGGTTCTCTCCTGGAGATGGGTGGAGGGAGGGTTGGAGGACCGGTTGACAGCCCAGATGCTCCCTTCCCCTCTCAGCCTGTGCCCAGGGACAGGCTATCAGGATGAGGACAGTAGGCTCCAGGAATGCTTTGGGAGAAAGTGAGGGCTGCAGATTGGGGACCATAGATGCTGGGAGGGGCAGGTGGCCTATGAGCCTCCTTAGCGGCAGGCAGCAAGGCCCTCTCCTTCCACCTCCAGACTCTAGGAGGGAAGGAGAGGGAGGCTCCCGGGTCCCAGCTAGTGGCCACACGCCCGTGAGATTTGTGCCTGGCATCTGTATCTGGAATAATGATACCTTGGTCTAAAATGAAACCCAGGGACAGACAGTGGGCCGGCCGCCCAGGAGCCTGGCAGCCCAACCCTGTCCCACTTGTGTCACCCTGGCTTTCTTCCTGAAAGTTTTTCATTTCTTGATTCTCTGCCACAGCCTCGCCCACCCTGGCACCTCCCCCCCGCTTCCCACCCCTGCCTCTCAGAGCCCAGGTACCTGTTTTCTGCCTCTGATTCTGGGCACTAACCCCTCCAGAAACCTAGGTGTTCCAATCACACACACACCCAGGGCTGACCCGCCTTCACTTTTGCCACTCCTTGCCCCTGGGGCCTGTAACCAGAGCCAGGCTCCAGCCGGCTTTTCCGGTTGGAGGTTGGAGGTGGTGCCCCAAACTCCCCTCAAGGGGGTGGCAGGCCTCCCTGGAAGTCCTGAGCCTTGGGATGTCCTCTTGTCCAGTGGGAAAGAGCCAGTACTGGACACTGGGACATTGGGTGTCTGGATTCAAGAGAGCAGAGAGGGAGTGTTTCAGGCTCCATGTGTGTCAAGAGTGGTAGGAGGTGCTGGGGTTCTGGGAGAAGGGAGGTCACATGGGCTAGCTGGGGGACAGCGGCCCTGTGGACAGCTCCTCTGGAGCTCTGAGAGGGCAGGCAGCTTCATATCCGAGCAGATTCATATCCCCAGGTCCTGGGGAGCAGTTGTGTGTACGGTATTTGCTTGACTCCAGGAAGGAGGTGAGATCTAGGGGAGAGGGGAAAGGGACACACAGTTCCTGGGTCTGCCAGATTTGGGCAGGGCAGAACGCAGATCCGGAGAGGCTTATATCTGGCTCCTAGGGGCCCACCACCAGGTTCCCCTGCCTGAGAGTCTCTGCACCCCCATATTTTCCTTTCCCATAGGCAGGATGATTCCGGTGGCTGAGTTCAAGCAGTTCTCCGAGCAGCAGCCAGCCTTCAAGTTGCTCAAACCTTGGTGGGACGTGCTGGCTGAATACCTCACGGTGGCTATGCTCATGATCGGGGTCTTCGGCTGCACCCTCCAGGTAAGTGGCGAGCAGGGGCGGGACTTGCATGGCGCAGGGCCTGAATGATTGGCAGGAGAGGCGGGGTCTGCACAGGGGTGAGGCTTGCTGGAGAGGCGGGCTTTACAGGGCGTGGTCTGGAGGACGGGGCTTAGGAATTCCGGAAATCTTCCTGTTATAACCAAGGAAGAGGAAACCAGAGGTCCCGATACTTGCAGACCAATCCTGACATTCCCATTCCCGCCTCCACTGGCAGCAGCACTAAAGTTCTGCGCATCGCTATGGCAGTCCATACTTTTATAATACTTAATTTCGTCCCTGGAGCCTAGAAATAACTGCAGTTACTGTATTAGTTTGCTAAGGCTGCCGTAACAAACCATCACAAACTGGGTGGCTTAAACAGAAATTTATTGTCTTACAGTTCTGGACTACAAGTCTAAAGTCAGTGTTGACAGGGTTGGTTCCTTTCCAGGGCTGTCAGGGAGAATCTATCTGTTCCATGCCACTCTCCTTGATTCTGGTGGCCTCAGGCATTCGTTGGTTTATAGATGATGTTCTCCCTCTATCTTCATAGCATCTTCTCTCTATGTGTTTGTGTCTGTATTCAGAGTTTCCCTTTTTAAAAGGACACCATCATATTGGTTTAGGGCCTGCCTTAATGACCCCACCTTAATTTGATTACATCTGCTCTGCAAAGGCTATTTTCAAACACAGCCACATTCACAGGTATTGGGGGGTAGGACTTCAACATCTTTTGAGAGGACACAATTCAACCCAACTCTTTTTCAAAGATTGACGCTCAGGTTTAGTGACTCTTCCAAAGTGACTCTTCCATAGCTAGCTGGGGACAGTCAGATTGGGGCCTCCCACCTCAGCCTACTTCTCTCCCAATCCCCTCATCCCCAGGTGACACAGGACAAGATCATCTGTTTGCCCAGTCATGAACCCCGGGAGAACTTGTCAGAGGCCCCATGTCAGCAACTGCTGCTACAGGGGGTCTCCGAGCAGATTGGTGGTCTCCAGGAGGTGAACGGCCTCAGGAACAACCTGGACCTGCAGCAGTACAGCTTCATTAACCAGCTCTGCTACGAGGAGGCCCTCCACTGGTACCCCAAGTACTTCCCCTACCTGGTTGTCATTCACACGCTCATCTTCATGGTCTGCACCAGCTTCTGGTTCAAGTTCCCTGGCACCAGCTCCAAGATCGAGCACTTCACCTCCATCCTGGGCAAGTGTTTCGATTCACCATGGACCACACGGGCCCTTTCTGAGGTCTCTGGGGAGAACCGTAAGGGCCACGCCGCTGGACGGGCGATAGCAACCATTGAAGCCCAGGCAGGGCCAGGGAAGGCAGGGGAGGGTGAGAAGGAGACGGTGCTAGCAGAGCCTGAGAAGGTGGTGACTGAGCCACCAGCCGTCACGCTGTTGGACAAGAAGGAGGGCGAGCAGGCCAAAGCCCTGTTTGAGAAGGTCAAGAAGTTCCGTGTGCATGTGGAAGAGGGGGACATTTTATACACCATGTACATTAGGCAGATGGTGCTCAAAGTCTGCAAGTTCTTTGCCATCCTAGTCTACAACCTCATCTATGTGGAGAAGATCAGCTTTGTGGTGACCTGCACGGTGGAGACCTCCAGGTTCACGGGCTATGCCAGCTTCTGCTGCAACCACACCAAGGCCCACCTCTTCTCCAAGCTGGCTTTCTGCTATATCTCGTTCGTGTGTGTCTACGGGGTCACCTGCCTCTATACACTCTATTGGCTCTTCCACCGGCCCCTCAAGGAGTACTCCTTCCGTTCTGTGCGGGAGGAGACTGGCATGGGTGACATTCCCGACGTCAAGAATGACTTCGCTTTCATGCTGCACCTCATCGACCAGTACGATCCGCTCTACTCCAAGCGCTTTGCCGTCTTCCTCTCTGAGGTCAGCGAGAGCCGTCTGAAGCAGCTCAACCTCAACCATGAGTGGACGCCCGAGAAGCTTCGGCAGAAGCTGCAGCGCAATGCCAAGGGGCAGCTGGAGCTGGCCCTCTGTATGCTTCCAGGACTGCCCGACACCGTCTTTGAGCTCATCGAGGTGGAGGCACTCCGGCTGGAGGCCATCAGTGATATCACCTTCCCTCCGGGCCTGTCGCAGCTGGTGCATCTGCAGGAGCTCAGCCTGATCCACTCACCTGCCAGGCTGCCCTTCTCCTCGCAGATCTTCCTGCGGGACCGCTTGAAGGTCATCCGCGTCAAGTGCGAGGAGCTCCGTGAGGTGCCCCTCTGGGTGTTCGGGCTGCGCAGCCTAGAGGAGCTGCACCTTGAGGGGCTCTTTCCCCCAGAGCTGGCTCGGGCGGCCACCCTCGAGAACCTCCGGGAGCTGAAGCAGCTCAAGGTGCTTTCTCTGCGGAGCAATGCAGGCAAGGTCCCAGCCAGCGTGACCGACGTGGCCGGCCACCTGCAGCGTCTTAGCCTGCACAATGACGGGGCCCGCCTACTGGCACTTAACAGCCTCAAAAAGCTGGCGGTGCTGCGGGAGCTGGAGCTGGTGGCCTGTGGGTTGGAGCGCATCCCCCATGCCGTCTTCAGCCTGGGTGCGCTGCAGGAACTTGACCTCAAGGACAACCACCTGCGGTCCATTGAGGAGATCCTCAGTTTCCAGCACTGTCGCAAGCTGGTCACGCTCAGGCTATGGCACAACCAGATTGCCTATGTCCCCGAGCATGTACGTAAGCTCCGGGTTCTTGAGCAGCTCTACCTCAGCCACAACAAGCTGGAGACGCTGCCCACCCAGCTAAGCATGTGCTCTGGCCTCCGCCTGTTGGATGTCTCCCACAACGGGCTGCACTCCCTGCCACCGGAGCTGGGTCTCCTTCAGAACCTGCAGCACCTGGCTCTCTCCTACAATGCTCTGGAGGACCTGCCCGACGAGCTCTTCTTCTGCAGCAAGCTGCGGACGTTGCTCCTGGGCTACAACCACCTGAGTTATCTGTCGCCCCAGGTGGGGGCCCTCAGTGCCCTCAGCCGCCTTGAGCTCAAGGGCAACCGGTTGGAGGCACTGCCAGAAGAACTGGGCAACTGTAGGGGGCTCAAGAAGGCAGGGCTCCTGGTGGAGGACACCCTTTATGAGAGCTTGCCAGCAGAGATTCGGGAGAAGATGGAGGAGGAGTAAAGCCAGGGAGGGGCATGTTGAGGTAGAGGCCTTCCGGATACTTCCGTCCCCCAAACTGTCAATGTCTTCAAGGGAGGTGGCCAGGTGGACCCAGGCCAGGAGAGCAGGAGCAGACATGTCAGTCTGTGGGGCCCAGGCAAGATCCTGGGAATGGTTTGTCTGGGGAGATGGGAGTCCGTGGATTTAGGGTAGAATGTCATGGAGGGATTAACTAAGTCATAGAATTCTTAGGCCAAAACCACGTCTCTGTCTTTAGCTGGCAAGCCTACCCGCTGCCATGGGCCAGACTGCTGCTCCCCATGGACATTCTAGTTCAATCAGTGCAACAAAAGGGGGTGGGGACACATACCAATAGGATTTCAATCCTTTCCCCGCCACTAAAACATCTTACATCGGGGATTCTCTCCTAAGGCGGGAACACAGATACAAGAGGCCAGTGCACACTGCCCTCACTTTGATGTTAAATCTCTTATTTTTAAGTTGATTGCCATGGACATATGAACTCAGAAACATGGGTTTCATATTTGGCTATGCATCAAAATCAACATTTCCAAAACAAACATCCCAGGCGCCACCCCTGAAAGATTGACTCAGAAGCTTTGGCTGGAGGCCAAGAACTTGCCTGTAAATAAGCACTCCAGGTACTTCTGACACAGGTGGTCCTAGGCCTGTATGTTGGGAGATATCTGGATATCTAGAGCAGGGATTCTGAACCCTTTTTAGGTCCCTAGACCCTTTGAGAACCTGATGAAAGCTGGGCACCACCTTCTTCAGGAAAATGCTCGTGTACACATTCATGCACAATTCTGCAAACAACTTCAGGTAGTCAACAGATTCCCCTGGCTCCCCCAGAGGGCTATATTCATAGATGTCCTAAGGATGGCAGACACCAAGTTAAAAACACCTGCTGTGAAGGGTACATTTTTCTGAGGACAGGCAGGGACTTTGTCTTTTGAATGTTCCCTGTATGAGGAAGGATATATCAGTTGGTGCTTAATAAACAGTACTAATGATCAGAACTGTCATTCCGATCTCGTGTCCACACCTGTTGCTGTCTAAGCTTTCCATTTCACCAGACCAATTACAGGCAAGTAGTGACATGTGCCACATTCAAGGGTATGAGTCTGTCCTGGGTCAGAGACACAGAAGGGGTCTGGGAAGGGGGTAAAGAGGAGACCTTAGCTAATCAGGAAAAATTAGGTAGCATCTTCTACTTTTTTCCCTGGGGAACCCCTTTTCTTGTGCCTTCCCTATTGTCCTCCTGACTCCATACTTTTGTATCTGCTCCACTCATAAGTCATCATTAGAGGGGTTCCCTCAGTTGGACCAGGAGTAGGCAGGGCACTAGGCACAGCCTGCCTGAACCTGACTTGGGTTTGGCCCCCTCCAAGGTATCTGCAAAATGCAATCTTTCTCCTGGCACCTAAAAGCAGAAGCAAGCTGCTCTCCATGGACCCAGGATTCCAGATGGGGACATTTTCCCAGCATCCTTCAAACCAATTAAAAGAATATTTAGGGCCGGCCGAGTGGCGCATTGGTTAAGCGCTGGTTTTGGGATGCCAGCGGCCCCGGTTCGGATCCCACATGAGGGCAAGTGACACTGCCCTCTACAGCTAACAACAGCTCCACCTGGAGCTGGGCTGTGTGAGCCCCGGTGATGGTGCAGGCTGCAGTCCCTGCTGCAGTGGGCTGCCATAGGCTTCGGTGAGTGGCCCGCAGCCGCAGCCAGTGTGAGCGGCTGGCAGTCAAGCGTGAGTTGCCAATAGCCGCGGTGAGCGACACCCAGAGGCCAGCGACCGATCTGCCTCATCCGGGAAGAGCGCAATGACGATACCAACAGTGAAGCAACATCCTCCGCAACTAAACTGAAGAACAAAAAGACAGCAACTTGTCTGTTCCCCTTCCCCGATTCCCCAACGCTGTTCCCCTCCACCAATTCCCCAATAAAATCTTAAAAAAATTAAAAAAAAAAAAAAGAATATTTAGGCTACAGGGACACCAGGCAGAGACGCCTAACCCCAGGGCCCGTCTTCTGCATTGTCCAGGAGCTGGGCTCACATTCTGGGGGCAGGGCAGATAGGGAGAAAAAGTCTTACAATGTCCGACGCCAGTCTTACCTGGAACTCTCTAGCCTTGACCTTGGCCCTGTCGCCGAGGTCAGAGGTCACGCCGCTGGAACCTGGCCCTAGACCTACGCAGCCCCTCCCACGTGTCCTTGGCTAACCCTGAGCCTGCTGAAATGGAAAGGGTGCCTAAATTATGGTGAGGAGGCAACAATTAAACGTAATAGAGATCCTAATGAAGTATGTCCGAGGCGAGAAAGGCAATTCTGAGAGGGCGTGGGTGCCAGAAAAGGCCCAGTCAGGCAGAGCAAAAAGGGTTAGGCGACCACCCTCCACAACTCCCCAAGGAAGAGCCACGAATGCGCACACGCAGCACATCCCACGCGCGAGACCGCGTCTCCTTCTCTAGGCTGGCCCGCCTTTCCCTGCCCAACGGTGATGGTGGTTTCCACACGGCGCCGTCCACCAGAGGTCGGGAAACTCGCGCGTGCGCATCACGGCAGGGACTTTGCACGTTGCCAGCAGCGAGCTCTAGGTGGCGTCACCCCCCTGGCTGGGGCGAGGCACGCACGCGCACAGGCTCGCACGCGGGAAGGGCGGCTACGCACCACGGGCATGCGCTGTGCGGGGCGAAACGGCGGCTCGGCGGGGTCATCTAGGCGCAGGCGCAGTGCGGTGTTTGTCTGCCGGACTGACGGGCGGCCGGGCGGTGCGCGGCGGCGGCGGCGGCGGGGAAGATGGCGGCGTCCTCCCTGGAGCAGAAGCTGTCCCGCCTGGAAGCAAAGCTGAAGCAAGAGAACCGCGAGGCTCGGCGGAGGATCGACCTCAACCTGGATATCAGCCCCCAGCGGCCCAGGCCCAGTAAGCACGGCGGCATGGGGGAGGGGGCGGGCGGGGCGGGGCGCGCGCTGCGGGAAGCTCCGCCCCCGCCTCCAGGCCCCGCCCACGCTTCCGGGGCGCTCTTGCTTCTCCTCTCCGTTCCCCACCTCCCCTCGTCGTCTAGCGGGGCGAGGACCACGGTAACCTGGGGGGCGTGGGACTGGCGAGCTCCTGGGCGGCCTTCCCCCGGCTTGGGGGATCCCCCCTTACTGAGCCTAGGAGCCTAGTTACCTGGCTCCAGGCGAGGACCCCACCTGATGACCCGCCCCCGTCATCGTGAACCTTCGGAGCCGCTGTCACCTGTTGTGAGCCGTGCTTCCCCTACCCTACGCCACCGTGACCAAATCCACGTCCTCCACAAACACGTACACATCCCTTTTGACCAGATGGTTCCACTCCCCTTACCTCAGTGACTGTGTCAGGAGGCCCCACCTATCCCCTCTCCTCGCCAGGGTCCTTGTCATCGGGCTTCAAGGGATGGTTCGCTGACACCTGGCGGGGGGACACCTCGCTTGACCACATATAACCCCTCTTCTCCCTCTGACCAAGATAATTCTCCCACTCCCTGTGACTGTGTCTGGTGGTGACTGTGTCTGGTGATTCCTTCTCTGAAGTTGGACCTTGTTATTGAGCTCATCAGACTCCCTCGCACACACACTTCACTCACTATACCAGGCCCCCTTATGCTCCTCTGACTAGTTTCACTGCCACCATCTCGGTGAATGTGTCTAGCCCCTTGAAAATACACACCCAGGCCCCAGCCCGGAGACGTTGTCATTTGGGCTCACGTGACTTCCTTTTCCCCCCATACCCATACAGACCTAGCCTGGGGACACCTGAGGCCAATATGCTGCTATCTAGCATCCCAGTACACATATGCCTCCCCTCTGATTCCATCATCTCAGCACCGCCTTTCCTGTCGTCTTGTCATCAGGAATCAAGAGCTGTCCCCCCTGGGATGGTGTCCCCACCATGACCACATCTAGGATCCTTGTTATGTCCCATAGAACCCAGATCCTCTCAGCTGGAGGGCATTAGATTTCACTCTCCCCACAGACCTGAAGAACAGCACCCCCATGATGCTTTCTGTGTCTTTCTTGCTCTCTTTTAATGTCTTCTCTGATACGACTCTTGTAGCTTATGTAGCTCCTGTGGGGTCATCCTGACACAAGGAGAAAGACATCCCTATATCTGGGTACACCAACCACCCCCTACTCACCTAGCCTGACCTTCACAGCCTTACTCCTCCCCCATCCGTGTATAGGGTCCACTCCCCATTCTTCTGACCTGGGTCAGCGTGGATGCCTCCCTGAGGGGGTCTTTTGGGGGCCCAGAGAAAGCGCCAAGGTGGTGATGCTGGCGTTGGACACTCCCTGGGGTAGGAACCCCAGCCGGGACTGGAGGATTTCTGCTGGGTTCTGCAGTGCCACTTCCACCTCCCAGCCCCAGCATGGACAAGACAGGGCTGAGTACGGGGCCTGGGGTGCCTTACAGGGGTGGCTGACCCAGATGCAGAGCAAGGCACGGCAAGACCCAAGGCGGGCAGGCCCCTGAGGAACCCCCTCCAGGCATCTGTGTCTGTCAGTGTCAGCTCCATCCCATCCTTCCAGTCCTTCCGTCTGTCAGTTTCTACCCATCTCTGCATTTGGTGCCTCGTGCCTCCCCCTCCTCCTCGTTATGATTTGATTTCTTTTCTTTTGGACAAATCGGTGGTTTCTGTTGTGATTTATTGTGGTGTTGTTTTTTTTCTTCCTTTTCCCCATCCAGTTATTGTGATCACTCTAAGCCCTGCTCCTGCCCCGTCCCAACGAGCAGGTACCAGCCTTTTTATCATCGCTGCTTGGACATCTGCACCTTGACCTAACCGCTGCCCCAGCCGCAGAATGCCATCCCCCATCTCCCCATGCTTTGTGTGTGTGAGCGCGTGTGCGTGCGCATCTCCTCACTCAGTCTCCCTCTCACTCCCTCTTTCTCTTTCCCCACAATCAACATCAGGCCCACCTGGGCCTCTTCTTATGTCCTCTCCTCCCTTCCTCTCGGGTGCAGTTTGGATCCGCTGGAGGAGGCACTGGGCTCTCTCACTGACTGGGTGTCTGTCACCTGCAAGGGGGTCATGCATGTGCGTGTGTGTGCATGCGTGCGTGTGTATAAGTGAAAGGGAGAGAAAGTGGGGCCAGCGCGTTGGCTGTGCCTGTGCGTACATTTCAGCAATTCAGGAAATATGTTTTGGCCCCTGTGTGCTGTACCTGTTGTAGGCTCTGGGGAAACAGCAGTGAATAAAACCAACCAAGTCCCTCTGTGCAGCTGATGCTCCACTAGGGGTGGGAGGAGGTGAGAACAATGAGCACATTCCTGATTGGAGAGAACTGAAGAAGGCTACAAGTATTGGGGAAAAGGTAGAGTAGAGCAGGGTTGGGAGTTCTACAGGGGTCTGTTTTGGGAAGCCTCTGGAGAAGGTGGGATTTGAGCAAAGTCTATGGAAGGCAGCGGGGAGCATGTGAATAAACAGCCCTGCCAAGGCCTGAGTATGGGTGCCAGCGGGTCTGGCTGGAATGGATGTATGTGGGGTGTGTGTGTGTGTGTGTGTGTGTGTGTGAGAGAGAGAGAGAGAGAGAGAGAGAGAGAGAGAGAGAGAGAAAGAGAGAGAGACCGGGCTGGGAGTTTGGTCCTATTGATCCTTGTGTGTAAGTGGGACTAGGTTGGGCAGTTGAATGTGTGTAACCTTGTGTGTGTGTGTGCGCGCGCGCGCGCGCACGTAAGATGGTGTTCAATGCTCTGTGGTGTATCATTTGCCCATCTGCATGTGTGTGGTTTGTGCTATGCCTTGTATGTGTGTGTGTGTGTGCGCGCACCCCGCTGACTGACAGCCTGGTGCAGCTATGGCTCCTGATGGCCCCCATGTTCTCTTTTTTTTTTCTCTTTATTCATTCATTCATTCATTCATTCATCTCCGTCTCTCTCTCTCTCTCTCTCTCTCACACACACACAAACACATGCTGTTTTTTATTCTCTTCTCTGATCTCCTGACCTACTATATGGCCCATTACCACCTCATTGATCATTGATCTCTCTGGGCCTTTTTGTATCGCCACCCTCCCTCTCCCCCACCTGCTCCCCTCAGATCCCCACCATGCTTCAGTTTGTGGGGCTGGCTGGAAGCCTCTGTACCCCTGCAGCCTTTTCCCGGGCTCTGGGGCAGCTGTCAAGAGGCCCAGTGGCCTGTTCAAGGGAGGGGACCCATGGAGCACCGAAATGTGGAGAGGGTAAGGGTGTGGTTCCTTGCCCCAGAGAGCTGATGGTGCAGGGCATAAAAGGGGCCCAGATACTCCCCCTTCTCCAGGAGGTGAGAACCTGGCAGTATCTCAAGAGAGTCCAGCTTCAGGGGAGTACAAGGTGAGGTTGTCGAGCTAGAGAGAGGGCTTAGGACTCTGATTCTGGCCATGGCAGAGCAGAGGTGCAGCGATGTTACAAAGCTTGGGGTTGGAGGGGGCATGGGAGGTGAGGGTGCTGGGCACAGCTGTGTTCCTGGGGTCCCCAGAGTTCTTCCTCTGCTCCTGCCAGGCCCTCGAAAGACTTGGACTCCTTCTAAAACAGCAGGCCAGGGTCATATACCTGCCCCCTGACTCAGGCTAGGGTCAGGGTCCTGGGCCAACAGGGCAAGGAAAGTGCCTGGCCGCCAGCAACTCAAGCATACCTGTTGGTCTGCCTGTCAGTCACTGGGCCCATGTTACCAGGTGCCTGAAAAAGTCGGGGAGGAACAGGTCTCAGCAAGAGGTATGGAGAGAGGAGGAGCATCAGCTGGGTGAGGCCCCTAGGCCTGCTCTCTGTGGCAAGGTGAACCTGGCAAGGTGCTTATAGTCAGTGCCCTCCGCAGCCAGGGACCCCCTTCTGGTGTGCCAGGGCCTCTGGGTATGAGGGTTCAGTGGTGGATCATCTGTCTCCACTGGAGACCATACTGACCTCTGCTCCTGTACCCTGTTGCCAGCCCAGCCAAGGGAGGCTCCCAGCCCCTCAGGGAACCTGCTCTCTAGTCTGGTCCCCTCTCTGGCCTGTCTCTGCAGCGCCTCCTTTAGGCAGCTGGGCCCTAATCTTAGCTCCCATCTGTCTGTCTCTCTCCTGTCCTCTCATTCCCTAACGCCGCCTGCCCGTCCTGGGGTATCCGCTGCCTGCCTGCTGCCTGCCTGCCTGCCTGCAGCATGCCCAAGCCATCTGCATGCAGGCTGCTGAAAAGAACCAATCCCCTGCCTGGCCCAGCACCTCCTCCAAATCCCGTCAATCCTGGAGGGGACTTGCCAGTTGGAACCCCTCACCCACAGGACACAGGCCCAACCTGAGGTCCTGCCCCGTCCCCATTGGCCCCAGCTCTGCAGGCCAGGCTGGGAGGCTCACAGATGAGCCTGCTGGCCAGAGGGTGGCCCTCCCTGACCCTGGAATAGAACATGGAGCAGCTAGAAGCCTGGGTCCCTTGCTCACTGTCTCCCCAGGGTGGTCCGCCTCATTCCTGTTGGGTAGCCACGGTCAGTGTTGCCCACAGGACCAGAACCCAGGCTGATCCTGGCGGGCAGTCCCTCCTGACATGGTCCTGAGCATAGTCACTGTGGCCCTAGCCCTGCTTGCTGGGCAGAGGTGATGGAGGAAAGGGACACACCAGGGAGGCAAGCTGCCTAGCTGAGGGACACCATCAGCCTTTGGGCCTTGTTTCTGTCAGCATAGACTTTGGGATGAACCCTCGGCCTCTGGGGATCATCATTCCCAGCCATTCCCACTCCATCTCCTTCCAGGGCAGGAGGATGGGAGAAGCACCCTGAGAATGGTCCGGGGTTGGGGAGGGACATTCCAGCTCCTCCCATCCAGCAGTGCCAGCCTACCTGAGGGTGCCCGGGAAGCGAAGACCAAGGTCCTTAGTCCCCGGAGCACCAGCACTGGAGGTGGGGCCAGCTGTGTGCTAACCCTCTCCCCGCCCCTGACTCTCACCTCCCCAGCCCTGCAGCTCCCACTGGCCAATGATGGCGGCAGCCGCTCACCGTCCTCCGAGAGCTCCCCGCAGCACCCCACGCCCCCTGCCCGGCCCCGCCACATGCTGGGGCTCCCGTCCACCTTGTTCACGCCCCGCAGCATGGAGAGGTGAGCCTTTGGAGTGGGGCCAGCTGGCCTGTGGGAGGTCAGCATGGGGAGGGCCACTGGGCCAGCCCTAAGGAGGAGGTGATGAAACCTGTGGGAACCTCTGCGTATTAGGGGCTGACCTCAGGTTGGTCAGGAACCCCCTCCACCCACACCCTCTCCCTGTTCCCCCAGCATTGAGATTGACCAGAAGCTGCAGGAGATCATGAAGCAGACAGGCTACCTGACCATTGGGGGCCAGGTACTGCCCTTGCCCCAGCTTCCAGGGGGTGGGCAGGACACGGTGGGTCTAGGTCTATGGGGGCAGCCGCCAGACAGACCCCCATCTCTGGCTCTCCTCACCAGCGCTACCAGGCAGAAATCAACGACCTGGAGAACCTGGGGGAGATGGGCAGTGGCACCTGTGGACAGGTGTGGAAGATGCGCTTCCGGAAGACAGGCCATGTCATTGCTGTCAAGGTGAGGCCCTGCCCTACCTGGGTGGCCCCGAGCCCCTCAGCTCTGACCCTGAGCCCCCCCCTCCCGTGCAGCAAATGCGGCGTTCAGGGAACAAGGACGAGAACAAGCGGATCCTCATGGACCTGGACGTCGTGCTCAAGAGCCACGACTGCCCCTACATCGTGCAGTGCTTCGGGACCTTCATCACCAACGTGAGCCCCTGCCCTGCCCTCTGTGGCCTCCCAGGGAGCCCTGTCCCCTGCCCTGGGACCAGAGCCTTTCTGGGGTGGGCAGGAGGGTGTGGCTGCCCCAAGCTGTACCTGCTGCCCCTGCAGACGGACGTCTTCATTGCCATGGAACTCATGGGCACATGTGCCGAGAAACTGAAGAAGCGGATGCAGGGCCCCATCCCTGAGCGGATCCTGGGCAAGATGACTGTGGCGGTAAGTGGCCAGGCGGGCAGGCTGGGCAGGCGGTCCCAGGCTCCTTCCCCCAACTGTGCACTCCCCTTTCCTTGCCGCAGATCGTGAAAGCGCTCTACTACCTGAAGGAGAAGCACGGCGTGATCCATCGGGACGTCAAGCCCTCCAACATCCTGCTGGACGAGCGGGGCCAGATCAAGCTCTGTGATTTCGGCATCAGCGGCCGCCTCGTTGACTCCAAAGCTAAAACTCGGAGTGCGGGCTGTGCTGCCTACATGGCAGTAAGTGGGGTCCCAGCAGGCGGTTTGGGCTTGGAAGCCTGGGCAGCGCATTCGCCCTAGCCACGGGTTCATCCCTCCCTCTTCCGTCTCTCCCACCCTTGCAGCCTGAGCGCATTGATCCCCCGGACCCCACCAAGCCAGACTATGACATCCGGGCTGATGTGTGGAGCCTGGGCATTTCCCTGGTGAGTTGGGGCCCTTTCTGAGGGCCGGGGTGACCTGTTCTCAGGGTATGGGAGGGCAGCAGGGAGGACAGGAGCCTGTCCTCGGCTGCTCTAGCCCCTGTCTGTCCCCAGGTGGAGCTGGCGACAGGACAGTTTCCCTACAAGAACTGCAAGACAGACTTTGAGGTCCTCACCAAGGTCCTGCAGGAAGAGCCTCCGCTCCTGCCTGGTCACATGGGCTTCTCGGGGGACTTTCAGTCCTTCGTCAAAGACTGGTGAGGAGCCCTTGACCCGGCCCCCCACTCAAGGAGGCCCCCAGCCCAAGGCAGCCAGGGGGGTTTGGAGCAGGATTGGGGTGGAGAGGACCCCCCCAATGGGGGTGGGGCAGCTGTGGACCAGAAGGGCTCAGGACCCAGGCTGCAGGCAGGAGCTGGAGCCGGAGCCCTGGGAGCCACGAGTTGGGTTTGGATCTGGCTCCAAGAGCAATTGGCCAGGTGGCCTTGGGCTTTGCATGGGGAGGTGGTAACCCAGCAGTGGGGCCACAGGGCATAGGACTCTCAGTGTCCTGCACCAACAAGCAGAATTATGCAGACAGGACTCCACATTGGATTCTCCCTTGGGGGACCCCCCCGCCATGGGCATCTCACAACCCAGTTTAGGCCCCCGTCCCAGGTGGGTGCAGGCCTCGGATCCACTGCGGTGTCCCACCTGGCAACACATGGCCAGGAATATGCAGCAGCTCCTTTCCACAGCTCTTAGAGACCTACCAGCTGAACCACTCCATGCTCTCACTTCCCTTTCTTCCCTTTTCTTTTTTCAGCCTTACTAAAGATCACAGAAAGAGACCAAAGTACAATAAGCTACTTGTGAGTACCGGGGGCCCCTCCTGCCCTGTCCCAGCTTTGCTCCATACCCCCTGTCCAACTGCACACCCAAGGCCTGAGCGAGGCCAGCTGGGAAGCTGCCCTTGTCCTGATCTCCCTGCTTGGGCCCCGCAGGAACACAGCTTCATCAAGCGCTACGAGACGCTGGAGGTGGATGTGGCGTCCTGGTTCAAGGATGTCATGGCAAAGACTGAGTCACCACGGACTAGTGGAGTCCTGAGCCAACATCACCTACCCTTCTTCAGGTAGCCGCGTGGCTGCGGCCATGCCCACTGGGGGGCCGGGGACATGGCCACAGGCCCCCCCCCCTTCCCAACCCGGCCACCCAGCTGCCCGTCAGGGGAAACCTGGGACCTGGACGGCCGCCGAGGGCTGAGGACAGAAAGTAGGGGATGCCAACCCACCCCTGACTCCCTGCCCAGCAGCCGTGGACAGATGGGCCCACCAGGCTCTAGCCCTTCAGTCTTGGGGTCAGCCGGCCGTATGCACCCCCCCGACAGACACTGTGAACAGAAGACAGCAGGCCGCGAGCAGACTCACTATTTATTCAGTCGTAACCTCTGGGCTGGGGTGGCCCACAGGGGCCAGGAGAGTCGCCTGTCCTGCACCCTCCCACACTTGCCCCATGCTGTCCCCTTCGCCTCCCTGGTGCACATACTCCCTGTCTTCATCTCTGTCACCTCCCTCAGTGCCTCTCTGGTTTTCCCCATCTCCTCCCTGCCTCCGCTTCTCTCCTAGCCCATACCCGGGCTCTGCCACCCTCGATGGGACCCCTGGGTCCACTTAGGTCTGTGGCGAGGAATGAGTCCCTTGGCTGGTGTCCTCGCCCCAGGAAGGCAGGCTGGGCATTGTGACTGCAGCAGACCTGGCTGCTCTTTCTCTCTTTGATCTCAGGGGGTCCTTTTTGGAGTTTATTGTATTTTATTGTACTTGGGGGGTGTTTGGGGGGTGGGGGGGAGGAAGAAGAGCTTGTTCTCATGATGTTTGTCGGTACCTTCAGAAACTTTTACCAAAGTCATGTTTAGCTGCTTGTGGTGGAGCCCCCAACCACCTGTGGGCACTGGGGGACCGGGCCATTAGGACCTGGGCCACTGTGCCTCCCTCATTCTGGCCTGGGGAGACTAGTCCCAAAGGTGGGCACTGGGGGTGGGGGCTCCTCCCTCAGGGCTGGCGACTGGCCACAGCTTGGAGGGGATGAGTTGATCTCGGGGTGTGGAGGGAACCCAGAGGGCCGCGGCCGTACAAGGTGGCCTTCAGGGAAGGCGTGTGTGGAATGTGGTGGAAGGCAGCAATATTGGTGTGGCAGGGAGGAGGGAATGGGGGCCGTATGACGAGTGGGGACCACAGGGCCCAGGGAGGCAGGAATTGAGGGTATAAGGAGTGGATTTGGGGGTTCGAGGATGTGTGACAGGGACAGAGGTGGGGCAGGCCAAAGGCTGGGCATGTGAAGGCAGTCACACCTTCACAGTGTCCCTGAGTGCTCCTCAACTTCCCCAGAGCTAGCCAGTCCCCAGCTACCTAGAGGCTGGGCCAGGGAGCCCCCTCCCCCAGCCCTCTGCAGCAGCCAGAGCTGGAGGGGGTGTGTTTCCTTTCTGTTGGTGATGCATGCAAATCAAGTGGACAACTAAACAAAACAACAAAAGAAAAAAAAAACCCCACAAAACCATAAAAACCAACCAACGCCAAAGGTGAGGAACCTCGCTGGACGTAGCTGGCGCAATCTAGACTTAGCATAAGCATCACTGTAACCTCTATCCTATCGACTCTTGTTACTCTTATAGTCACAAAAGGCCGCATGTTTAAAAAGTACTCCACCGTCTTCTCTCTGCTCCCCCCCTCCCCAGGGTACAGCCACCTGTCTTGCCCCCGTCCCCTTTGTGAGGGGATGGGGGCAGGGTGGGGTGCCCACATTTCCCTTGTGGGTCCCAGCCACAGGGGGCCTTTGCCGGTAGCTAGAAGATCATGTGGCTGGTCCTAGGGCCAGCAAAGGCCCAAGGCCTGCTGCCCGGGTTTATTTTTATTTAACTTTGTTTTGTGAGTGTGTGTCTGCCTGCCCTCCTCCCCTTCAGTGTTAAGTGAGAGTTCTGGGGGAGCCTCTCCTCCCCCCTACCTCTCCCGTGTCCCCCCCTCCCCTCTGTCTCCAGTCACCAGCTGTCCTTTTCGACCAGGCAGAGGGCAGAGCAGGCAGGCAGGGGCCTGGGGCAGCCTGGCCCAGCCCATCAGCCCACAATCCCTTCTCAGACTGCCAGTATTGCCCCTTCTCTTTTTAAAATGAAACACCCATGTTTGTAAATCCTTAGATGCTTGAGAATAAAACCCCTCCTTTTTCTTCCACTGAGTCTGTGGTGTGACCTGAGCCTTGGCAGGATGTGGCTTGAGACTTGGGAAAGGTCTGTAAGCTGTGACATGGCGGGATGGGGCAGCAGTGCCATCCTGGTGGATGAGGTCTCTGCATCGAGGTAAAACTGAGGCAGGGTTTGGGCTGGTAGCGTGGCGTTTGTGGTGACTTGCCCAATAGCTAGCAGACAGTGTGAAGGGACGCCTGCCACCCCCTGAGTCGCCACAGGTCCTGTGGGAGAGGAGCTCTTAATCCCTGGCAGGCCTTGGGCAAGGGCTCTGGTGTCAGCCCCTCAGTGTGCCACCCCCGCGCTCTGCCTCCTGTGGTGGCTGCCCAGCCAAGGTCAGGGCCACCTGCCCACCTGCTGGTTCTGGGCTGGTGCCTCTGTCTCTGGCCCCCGCACACTCGCTGTAGCCAGTCTAGTATGCTGGGTGGCATGTTCCTGCTGCTGGCCCTTCTCTCAGGGGCCTCCACCTTGCCCAGCGGGCTCCCTGGTAGGTAGGGGCTAGGGGATATGACCTCTCATCCACCCAACCTGGTGGAATGGGTGGGTGGTGGGGTTTGCCCGTCCCCATTTCTAGGTTCTCTGGGATCCTCAACTTCTTCAAAGCCCCCAGCAGCCACGGTGAGGCCAAGGACTCTGGGAGGGGAACAGTCGGCAAATGCTTTTAGGGAATGTGTTGGGGGTCCATCCTGAATGTTTTGAGTTAAGGGCCTCAGCTGAGCGCTTCCTGAAGGCAGACACCTATGTGTCCATGCATGCACACATGTGCCTGCCAGCGCAAAAGTTAGGAAACCCTCGTGGGCGCGCTGCCCTTTGCTGCCACTGCCCTCAGCCTGGAAGTGAGGAACCTGGACAGACAGAAAAGTCCCAGAGCCTGGTGGCCTGGCTGTGCCACCGGGACTAGGGGAGAGCACCCGCATTCTACCTTATCCTTTTGATGACAGCACCTACCTTCCCTTAGAAGGGAAGGGTGGAACCAGCACCCCCCACACCGCCCCCAAGCCAGCCCTGCTGCAACCCCAGGACAGCTCTGGACCCCCACCCAGCATGATCCTCCCCTATCAGGCAACCCTCACGCCTTTTCCCCACCTGGAATTCCCTCACTGCGGGGGAGGAAATCGAGGTCCAGGAAAGGGAGCTCCTGGTCAGAGGCACGTGCCGGGCTGTGATATCGCAGGGGTCTCCGGGTGGGGGCGGGGGAGGACATCATATCCGCTGTCCCACTGGTGGTGAACGAGGCCCGGAGCTGAGCATGAGTGAATCCTTCACCGCATCCATTGTTCGAAGGAGACTGGATCATTTGCCGTAGGGCCTAAGGCACAGCGCGTCTTCCCTCTGTGCCACCCTTTCTCCCCGGCAGCGCCCCCGTTCCCGGCGGCGCCCGGTTCCTGGCTGCGCCGACCACTTTTCAGTCTAGAGCTATCGGAGGTGGAGGATGCCTTCCGGCGCCGCGCTGGGCCGCTCGAGGTCCCGGTGGACAGCCGCGTGTTCGTGCAGGTGCGGACGCGGGGCGCGCTGGGGCACGGGGCTGGCAAGTGGGAGCGGCGGATCCTGACCGCGATACCATACCGTCCCCCACGCCCTCCCCCGCCCAGGCGGCCCTGGCTCGTCCTTCCCCGCGCTGGAGTCTGGTTCTGCACCACTGCTCAGTGACACCATCCTCGCGCCCCGCACCGGGTCCCGCCCTGGCGCTGCTGCACGGAGGCTGCCCGGCCGACTCCTCGGTTGCCTTCCCGCCACCGCCGCCACCGCCTGGTGCCGCCCGCTTCAGCTTCCGCCTGCGCCCGGTCTTCAACGCCTCTGTGCAGTTTCTGCACTGCCAGCTGAGCCGCTGTCGCCACCTCCAGGGAGCCCACCGGACTCCTGTGCCAGTGACGCTGCCGTCGCCGTCGTCGGTGCGAGGACGCAGGACCGGGAGTCTGGGGTCCCAGGCCCGTCGTGGGCTGGGCAGAAGAGCCTCCTGGCATCTGAGGGAGGAGCCTCTTGGGGTTTGGAGATCTGGGGTCAGGGTGCTTTGGAACCTGGAGCACGGGTCCCTTGGAGCTGGGGGGAGGCATTGGGTCCTCTCTCAGGCTAGGGGCTGGGTGCAGGGAGCTCGAAGGGCCAGGGGAGTTCTGCGAAAGTTCCTCAGGGAACAGGTAGTAAACATTGAATTCCCTCTTGCGCAAGGCACTGGGTTAGGCAGAACTCTGAGGTCCCTCCAGGGCTGAGTGGTTGGATGCAAAAGGCCACTATGGGGCCAAATCTCTGGGTACCTAATGCTGGGCTTCAGAGAGCGGGGTCATGTGACGAAGAGGCTGAAATTTGGAGTCCTCTCAGGCTGGGCGTCTGGCTGCTTGTATATCTTAGGGGCTGGGCGCAGGGACCCCCAAGGGACTGGGTATTCAGCGGTCTAGTGATGGGACTCTTAATTGCAAAGAGTGCTGGATCTCAGATCTCTTGGGAGCCCTGGGGATCAGCCCCTGAATCCCGGGGTTCTCACGTCCCGGTCCCTTCCCTCTCCTTCCCCCAGTGTCTGCCTCAGGATGAGGCATGCCCTGGCTCCGGCAGTGGCAGCGGCGAGAGTCTGGGTGCCGATGCCCCCCACCTGCACACGCTGACGCAGCCCATCTTGGTGACGGTGCCGCGGCCGCCCCCCAGTGAGCGCGCAGTTCTCCCCTGCAGGGGTCCCTGGGGCTGGGGAACGTGCGTGGGGACGACCTCTGAGACCTGGGCCTAGTCTCAGTTGTACTCCTCACAGTGCCACCTAAGAGCGTCCCCAGCAGAGCCGTACGCCCGGGGCCTCCTGCGCCTCCTCCACCTCTTGCACCGGCTCAGGCAGCCCTGGAGCCCGCTCCAGTGGTGGCGCTGGTGGTGGCTGCCTTCGTGCTGGGCGCCGCGCTGGCCGCGGGTCTCGCTCTAGTGTGCGCGCATTCAGGTATCAACCTCCGCCCATCGGGAACTCCGCCAGGCCCCGCCTATTCCCGCGCATCCGGACCCCGCGGTCTTGCGATCCCAGCCAGCGGGACCTCACCATCCCTAGACATGCCTCCGCTAGGTCCTCAACGGCACCCAGGGGGCGCTCCTGCCCCTGGCCAGACGCAGCAACCCCTACAGCTCCACAGCCTACCTCTCCCTTCCAGCGCCTCCACCTCCTGGCCCGCCCCCAAGAACCTCGCCTAGCGACCCTCAGCCCAGAAGGCCCCAGTGAGGCAGGTAAGTGTGTGTGTGTGTGTGTGTGTGTGTGTGTGTGTAAGGTGTAACGTGGGGCTGATACCTGGGACAGAGGTGATGATGATGACTTTTCATAGCGCTTGCTTTCTTTGTGCCAGGCAGCGTTCTAAATGTTTTACATACTATTATAATCCCCATTTTAGAGATGAGAAGAATGAGGCATTTTCTGAAGTAATGTATCAAAGGTCACAAATTTGGTGGAGCTGGGATTTGAATCCAGGCAGTGGGTGAGCCGCAGTGGACTGTGGTTTTGTGTTGGACAGGCACTAGGCAAGAATTTGGGGATTCAGACCTAGTGTCACCACCAGTACACAGACTGATGGGGGAGGCCAATTATCAGCTGGGAAGTTGGTAGCCTGCCTAGTGTCCTCTCCCTACCTCAGCCTGGGTCACACCCTTCTAGGGATGATGCGCCAGGGTCCAGACAGACTCACCAGCCAAGGCATCAGACAAGGCTCACAAGACTGGACCCCCTGCTTGACCTTGGACCCCATGGGACCTTGATTCCTGTGCCCCGCCCTCCCACCTGGGCTTCAAAATAAACATCTGGTCTGACCTGTTGAGTTCTGAAGCCTGCGTCTGGGCAGGCCTTTGGGGGTGTGGGGGTGTGAGGTGGGTCAGGAAGCGGAGGCCTGGGACGAGGACTGGGAGGATTCTGGGCTGGAAGAGGTCCAGATTGGAGGGGTGTGGTGTGGGGGCGGGGCTCATAGCCCATATACAGAGCACCAAAAAAAGTATATTTTAAGAAAGGATAAAACTATTAAAATTGTAATACTCAATATATACTAATAACAAAGATGAATACAAGTCACGTTTGACTTCTGCAATTACAAGAGGTGCTCAAAGTGGTTACCATCAGCGTCCAGACACTTCTAATTACGGCAAACTATTGCTTGAGCAACGGCGACCGAAGTGTCTGCTTGGATACATATTTTTGGCACCCCTGATATATCACTTGTGTGCAGATAGGGGTCAGGGGAGACCCAAGGGTGTTTTGTCCCAAATAGAAAGGGGGCACCCAACCCCACCAGTTTAAGTTTTAAATAAACCCTGCTTCCTTCCTCCACCCCTTCACCAGGCCACCTGCCTCCTGCGAGCCTTTCAAATTTAGGCCTTCTCCACTCTCCACGCCCACCGCCTGGACCCTACCCTTGCTAGGGCCTCGACCTCTGGCCTCTGTCCAGTCTCGACTCTGTCCAGTCTAGAACCCCTTAAATCCCTCCTGTCTGAGCTCCTCCCTTTGCTGAGCATAGACAAAAGCAGGACGATTAGCTCCATTTTACAGATGAGGACACTGAGGCTGGGTACAGCTAAATCACTTGCTCAAGGTCCCCAGGGCTGGGCAACCCCACAGCCCAGGCTCTTGGCTACGAAGGGACAGCTAACCTTCCATCCAGGACCCACCCCTCTGTGAGAAGCAAATCACACACAAAACAGTCCAGGAATGGAGGGAGGGCACGAGATCTAAGGTCTGGGCTCCAGTTTACGAATGTGATAAAATGCAGCTGGGGGGTTTCCTTCACCCCGCGCCTCAGTTCGGATGCCAGCCTCCCCATTATTTCCCACCCAGTCTGCTCCCTCTATCCCGCAAAAGCGGAGCCGCGCCCCCATGTGCTTCCGCCTTCGCGCGGGGTTTTGGGCCCCAGCGGCCTCCGTAACCCCGCCCCCCAGAGAGCGGCCTCGGAGCGCCGACTCCGCCCTCGCCGGCATGAAGCCCCCGCAGCGGCGACGAGCGGCCCCGGCGCGCTATTTGGGCGAGGTGATAGGCCCTGCGGCCTGGAGCGCCCGCGAGAAGCGGCAGCTGCTCCGACTCCTGCAGGCGCGGCGGGGCCAGCAGGAGCCGGACGCCTCCGAGCTGGCCAGCGAGCTGCCCGGCCGGAGCGAGGCAGAGGTGAGAGGGTCCCCGGAAGGCAGCGAGGCTGGAGGCGGGGCTGGGATGTGTCCGGGGTGGGAGCCGGGAGTAAGCTGGGGGGCGCGGGGTGGGCGGGACGAGGCGAGGATGGGAGTGGGGCGATCTCGGCAGGAAGGCTGCGCGTGCGTGTAGCGTGCGTGAGGCCGAGGGGCGGGGCGAGGTGGAGACAGGGCCACGGAGGGCTGAGGGCGGGGCGAGGCGAATGCAAAAGTTAGGGGTGGGGCGAGCGCCAAGTAGCGGGGAGCTGAGGCCCCGAAAGGGCGGGCGGGCGGGCGGCTCAGTGGGACTGCGCGGGAATGAGGTTGCAGAGTCAGCAAACGGGGCGGAGTGGACGCAGCGGGGAAGTGAATAGGATAGTACTTAGCATGTGGGCGGGTCCTGGCTGCGGGCAGGAGCCAGACAGGCTCCCAAACCCGAGGCACATTCACTATGACCCTTAATACCGAGCTAGCGGGAGGCAGTGGTCTTTGACTTCTTTTTCGCAGCCCTGGGCCTGTAGAGGTTCCATTCGATCTCCTCCTCTCTCCTCAGATTCGGGATTTCCTCCGGCAGCTCAAGGGCCGCGTGGCCCGGGAGGCCATTCAGAGGGTGCATCCAAAGGGTCCCACGTGCCGGGAAACACAGACCCCGGCCCCCATCGAGGTGAAGCCGAGAAAGACTCCCAGAGCCAGTCCCTGGAAGATGGGGTGGAGGGGGGCTGTGATAATCCGGTCAGGGGATCCCTAGGAGGGGCAGGGCTTGGGGGACTCTTGAGGGTTGATCCCCAGGCTGACCTTGTACTAATGGTTGCCTAACCCAGGTATGGATGGATCTGGCTGAGAAGATAACAGGCCCGCTGGAGGAAGCCCTGACAGTGGCTTTTTCACAGGTACAGCTATCCCCTAGGCAGGACAGTTGTGTCCTCTGCGACTAGGTCATACGTATGAGTCCAAATATGGTGGACCTGGGTCCTGGGCCCTTCCTCTTGTCAGCTCTGTGACTCTAGCCAGTCACTAGACACCCCGAGCTTCAGGACCCCCACCTCGGAGGCTATCTCTTGTATGTGATTCTTTTCTCAGGGTGGCAGGGAAGCTTTGGTGAATAAGCTTGGCCTGGTGCACATGGCAGGGGAGTGGCCAATGGGAGGACTTTCGCCTTTCCCTTGCTAATCTCTCTGCCTGCCAGGTGCTCACCATTGCAGCCACAGAGCCCATCAGCCTCTTGCACTCCAAGCCCCCCAAGCCCACGCAGGCACGTGGAAAACTACTGCTCCTCAGTGTCCCTGGAGGGCAGGAGGACCCGAGCCCTGAGGCTCGTGGCCCCGTCCCTGAGGAACCTTCTGAATCCTTGGCTGGCCCCTCTCCTGAGGAAGACCTCCAAGTGGACTTTGAGAAGATCTACAAGTACCTGTCGTCCATCTCTCGCAATTGCCATGGCCCTGAGCTTTCTGCAGCTGGTGAGAATAATGGGGTGGGGGGGCGATGGCTGTGGGGATGGAATCCCAGGCAGCAAGCCGTGTCTTCTCCTTACCCCTCTCTCCATCCATTATCAGAGTCAGCTGTGGTCCTTGACCTGCTCATGGCACTTCCTGAGGAGCTGCCTCACCTGCCCTGTGCAGCCCTGGCTGAGCATATGCTGGACACATACCAACGCCTGATGGCCCCCAAGTCCGACCCCAGTAGTGGGAGCCTGGGGCTGGGGGCTGAGGATTGTGGGACTGGCTCTGGGGGCCAAGAGAATGCCAACCAGGCCACCCCCGAGGCCCCTGAGAAAGCTGGACCCTGTGAACCAAGATCCACCTGGCAAGCAGCTGGGGTCTGCCCCTTGAACCCGTTCCTGGTGCCCCTGGAGCTTCTGGGCCGGGCGGCCATCCCTGAAAATTGAGGGGCCTGGCAGGCAGAGGACACACCAGATATCAATAAGCCCCTGGCCTTCAGTCCTGCTCGGTCCGGCATTGGGTTGTCAAGAGGACCCGGTCATAGTGGAAGGTCCCTGACCCTGTGTGCAGTACTGAGTGGCCTTAAGAAGCTCCACACAGCAGAGGTCTGAGAAATGGAGGCCCCATTGTATAGGGGTTCAGCCACAGAACTGAGGTGGGGACAGCTAGGAGACTGGGCCAAAACCACCTTCAAACACCCTTCCCCACCAGCCACCTGTCCCTTTCTGCTTCCTGTGGCCTGTGTCCTATAACTGTGAATAAAGTTGTTGTCAGTTTGCCTCCCTTTTTTTTCTGTGGCTAAGGTGGGAGAGGGAGCCTAAAGTGCAGAGGGAGACGTCAGAGATAGGAGAGGCTTGGGGTTCTGGGGACCAAGGAGGGCATGTGAGGGAATGGGATGCGGTTACCAAAGGCCGCCACTGCAAGGTCCAGTCCAAAGCCACCTGGAGTGACCTTGGTTTGGCCATAAGGGGACCCTTGGTGATTATGTGGCCTGATCCTGACAGGTAGGTGTCAGGGAAAGGTTTTCTGAGCGGGTTGACCTCACATCATACAGATGGAGGGGTGACACCAGCAGAGGGAGGGCATATTAGGGGAATGAATCCTGGTACTTAACGGGACTGCTGCCATCTTACAAAGCAAACTGACTGCCCAGGGGGTGAGCCTATATCACCTGAAAGGAATGTTCTTGCATGGACATGTGGGCCCATTGCCATTTGTCTGTATATATCACGCCTCTGTCCCTTCTGGTGTAATCTACCATCTTGCTGCTACTTCTGTTTGTAAGTTCCCTTAGTAAATTCTTGGTGTCATTCTGGATTTCCAAAATGGAAGCCAAATGGGAGGAGCCAGGCCCTCTGGGGAATCCAAGGGTTAGGGGTGGGCTGCCCCATGTGGCAGGTTAGAGGTTCCCTGAGGGAGCCTTGGGGAAGGAACTAGGGAGAGGAGGAGCAGAACTGGGGAGAGCAGGGAGCTGGAGTCCTGGCTGCTCTCAAAGGCCCCAAATTCCTGGAGTTGCTGTTGGGTCTCCCTGCAAAGGGTACCCCCTCCACCAGCCTCCCAGGGTGTGGGTTCAGGGGCAGATTGTGGAGGGCGCGGTGGTGTTGGAACCCACAGCTTGGCCTTCCCCCAGGCCTACCTAGTCCTCTGAGATCCAGTAAATTTTCCATTCGAAGAGCTCGTGAATTCACTCAGCCTTCCTTTTATAGAAACACTCACTTCTCCCCACACACATTGCATACAGCTCCCCTGGGGCACACAAGTCTCCAGGGCGGGCTGTGGAATGGAGCCAGCCCATGTCATCAACACGGCCCCTCAGGCACCAGACCTATGAGTTCCCAAGTGCACATGATGTTGGTGGGCAGGAGGGACCAGGCTCAAAGGGGCTTGGGGCCGAAGATGGGGTCATGACACCAGGAGGCCATGCCAGTTCTTGGAGACCACCTCCAGGGCTGGCTAGGGGGTGCCCTATCCCAATTCCCCACCCAGCTAAGTCCATTCTATGCCCCTAAAATCTCCCCAGGTCAAAGGAAAGAAGGGGTCCTGGCTGTGCCTAGAGCTAGGGAGATTGAGATAGTAACACACCAATATCCAAGTGTGTCTTTGCAGCACTGGGCAGCTAAGAGCCTGCATGAGTTAGACCTGGGTTCAAATTCCAGCTGGGCTAGAATCCACCCACGTGGTGTGGGCAAGTCACTCAAGGTACCTGGACCTCAGTCCCCTTGCCTGTAGAATGGGGAGGCTAACAAGACTCACTGTCAGGGACCCGAAGAGTGTACAGGTTATGCGCAGGAGGCGCTAACTCAGCATGCTACTTGGCTCGAGTAAGTGCTCAACAACAGCTTTTATTATCACCATCAGCTCGGAGGCAGGGAGGAGTGACAAGGCATGAGGAAGGCATGGGGTGGGGGAGTACCTGGGTGGGAGGGTGGCAGGAGGGTCAGTGAAGGGCAGAGATGGTGACTAAGGGAGGTGCGTGCTGATCTGGATTGGGGGCGGGAGTGAGCCTGTCCGTGCTGTTGCCCAACGGAAGGCACCATGCATCCTGGACACAGCAGCCATTGTAGCTCTTCAGGCTCTATCTCCCGGGCAGACTGCGCTGGGCATATTGATATGCAGCGTCCACGTCCACCTTGTGGGTCCAGGAGTGAGCCCAAGGAGAGGCTCAACACTTACAGGGGGATGGAGCGGGAGTGGGGATGGCCAGATGACAGGGGAAGGGGGACACACTGGGGTCCCCGCATTCTAGACTGGACACAACACTCATGCTGGCTGCAGGACAATAGCAGAGCCACCTACAGGCTGGAGGGTCGGTGAGTTAAGGGGCTAAGATAGGGTGTGATAAAGGCACCAAGTGGGCCTCGGGCCTGCCGGAGAGGGAGGATGGGAGGGGCCTGGGAAGATGGGAGGGGTCTGGGCAGGGAGGGGATGGACGTCTCACGCCCTCCCCGTCTGGTTGGGCTCTGGAGCGGGATCCTAAGCAGGTCCCGGCCGGCGGCAACCCCGTCAGGAGTGCCCCGGGAAAGCAACCCCACGGAGGGCCGCCGGGGGAGGGGGTGTGTGTGTCGCGGCTCAGACCAGCGCGTAGTCGAATTGGCCGCGCTCGAGCGCCTCCTTGTGGTCCGTCCAAGACGAGGCGGGCATGCGGCTATAGGGGTCGAGCAGGATGCGCACGCAGCGCACCATCAGCAGCACCAGCACCACGAGCAGGCAGAGCACGAAGGCGAACACCGTGCGCTGCTCGGCGTCCAGGCCTGCGCCCGCCGGGGGCCCCGTCGACGGCGGCAGCGGCTCGGGGGACAGCGTCCACGTCGCGCTCATGGCTCACATCGCCGCGCGCCCTGCGGATGAGGGGCCGGCCGGGGGCGCGGGGTTGAGGCTCTTCCTTCCCACGTCGCCCTCCGACCTTGCCTGTCCCCCGTCCCCTGTCTCCAATCTCCGGGCAACGCCCAAGCCTGGCCCGGAGACACGCTGCCAATGCCACGCGGGGACCCAACTCTGCGCAGGTAGGGGCAGTGAAAGCAGAGAGAGGGAGCCCCAACCCGGCCGGCCCGCGCACAACAGGTGCGACCGCACGGCCCGGGAGCGCGGCGGGCACCCGGCTTCGCTCCCCGCCTGCTGCCTTTGTTCTCAGCGTCCCAGGGACCCCCTCCCCCACCACCCCCGCCGTGTCCCTCACCCTGGCCTCGACCGCGACGGGGACGGAGTGCCCGGCGGTCGCGCTCTCCTCCGGGACCCGCACCGACTCCGCTATCGGTCTCTCCCCGGCAGTGGTGGCAGCAGCGGCGGCGGCCCCGGCTCAGCCCACCCCACCCGCCCCAGGAGCAGCAGAGACCGAGGCGGGTAAGGCGCGAGCTAGCCGGGCCGCCGCGGCTGTTCCCATGGCGACAGGGGCGGGGCCGCTGTAGGGGGCGGAGGCTGCGCAGGGAGCGGCGCGCGGCAGCGACCCCGCCCCTGCCTCCAGATCACCGCGCCCCCGCCTGGCGGAGCCATAGGCAATCAGGACCCCTCTCTCCCCACCAATGAAAGCTCCCCAGATGACTCCCACCCTTATCCTAGCTCCCGCACCCCCATTCTCCTCCACGATGAACCCCTCGCCGAGATTCCATTTGGGGATCCCAATGTCTTCCAATACCGCTCATACGGCCACTCAAGCTCTCCTAACCCTGGAGACCCCAACCCTGAGACCCCTGGCCAAATCACGGGAAACCTCCCTAGTTTTTCTTGTTACGGGTCTCCCACCGCCCCCCAGGGGGGGATGCAGGGTCCTGACCAAACAAGGCGCCCCCTCTTGAGACTGCAGTTCCTTCAGTGACCTTGACCAAGGCCTTCCTATGACCACCTGGCCCATACCCAACCACACTGACAGACACCTTGGACCACCCAAATTGCTCTCCTGCACTTTGGTGTTTTATTATCATTTCCAAAGCTTATACATACATACAGGATAATAAGGGCACTGTTAAACTTTTTTTTTTAAATGGAGCTAAAACAGCCTAGCTGATGTGGCCAGTAGGCCCCACCACCCTGCCCCCAGAGGAGTCCCTGAGCAAGGGTCTCTTGGCACTCACTGTCTGGCCATGTGCCCTGGTGACCTGCTGGCCAGAAGCCCTTGGAGGGCAGAGGGAGGTGCAGGGGCTGGCACTGTGGGGAGCAGCCCTTGGCAGCCCCGGACCCTTCCCTGTCCAGCTGGTTCTGCAGCTGCCCTGAATAAGAGCAGGGAAGAGACAACAGTCTTGTCCCAAGGTCTGGTGCCATCGGGGTGGACATGGGTCCCGCCCTCTGTGGCTGCTGTGTGATGATCCAGCCCAGAAGACCAGGTTGTGGCTGCCATGGTCAGAGGACCTGCTCTGTGCTGGAAGCGGAGATGTCCAGGAGCCGCCAAGCTGCATAGGGATTGAGCTCATCCTGGTCCCGGCACAGTGCCCATACGTACAGCATACGTAGCACCTTGTCCTGTAGGAGATGGAAGAGTGAGGGCCGGGAGCCGAGTGGGCTTGCACCCACATGGGACAAGGGACTGCGGAGGGCCAGGACAAGATCAGGCTGCCAGGTCAGAATAGTCCTTGGGAGGGACCAGGAGGGGTTAGGGTGCTGGCCTGGGTCTGGGGCCGAGTAGAGGCTGGGGCAGAGGCTAAAGTCAGCATGTAGTAGAACTGGACAGGTCAGTCACCCTCTGACCTCCACCAAGCCCAACTTGGGCCCTGGAACTTCTCAAGGCACCGCCCTGCCGTCCCCTCCCAGTCACAGAAACCTCCTGGCTCTCAACAGCCATGGGTAGCTGGCCGCTGCCATCCAGCTTTCTGTGGGCTTGCTGCCTGCCCCAGCCTGTCCCCTCCCTCACTCACCGGGTTGCCCTCAACCACCTCGCCTTTGGGGTTCTTGATCACCATCACCAACTGAGCCTGGAAGGTGACGATCAGCACGGGCCCCTGCTCCATCATCTTGCCCATGGCCAGCTGTGGGGAAGCCAACAGGGTAGGTGGGCCTCAGAGAATGGTCCCTGGCCCCCTCCCTGCTGCTCCCCTCGAGATGGAGAGCACTGGGATGCTGCCAGGAAGGGGCCCCGGCATCTTGACACCTTGACTCATCACTCTGGAGGAAGCCTGAGGAGCTGCCCCGAGTCAGCACCCCACGGCCATCGGCTCCTGCTGGCCTGTTTCCAGGTAGGGATTACCCGTGAGACCCTCCCCAGGGACAAGTAAGATGGAATCTGAATTGCTGAGAATCCATGTGGGCTCCTGACACCCTGGCAGCCTCTTAATCCCCAGACTGGGGCTGTGTCAGGGCACAGGGAAGGTGGTGCTGGCATGCCTTCAGCCCCGGACAGGGAAAAAGTTGGGGTGATTGTGGCAGAGCAGACCGTCGGCGGCCTGAGAAATCCTGGCAAAGCCGCCGCCCTTCCCAGGGATGGTACAGGCACAGCTTTGCCTTGAGGGACCCTCAGAGCCCTGAGGTCTGGGCAGCAGCACCCCTCTGCCCACCACCTGCCTGCGAATATTCCAACCACAGGACTATGGAAACCTTTTACTGCAAGGGACCTTTGAGGTCATATACTCCAAGCACTGCCTGTGCTGGAACTCCTCCAAGGACAGGGAACTCACTCCTCATGATGATCAGCATAACTTCCCAACCTTGGGGTGATGCAGTCTGCCCGGGAAGAGGTACTTACATCGACGTTGTCAATGTCCAGGATGCGGGAGTGGAACTGGAGGCCCAGAGCCTTGGCCTGCTGGATCGGGTGGGCCAATTGGCTATAGGTCTGCAACAAGAGACCGACACACCTGTGTGACAACCGCCTGAGCACAAGCCACACCAAGGCACCGCACCACAGAAGGGCAGGTGCACCTGCCAATGCCTGCCCACCCCAGGCCCATGCCAGCGCCCTGGGACACGCTTCTTGCAGGCAGCTCACCGGCAGTTTCTTGATTTCAGCTCTTGACCTTCCAGAAATGGCCCCAGTGCCTGGGTGTGCTACGCCAGCAGCGGCCGATGCCAGGAGCATGGATCCAAGCACAGAAGCTGGTGCTACTTGTTGGCTGCCCTGAGTCACATGCTGCCCTCTCATTATAAAGACAGCACTGTCACGACTACCGAATGAAAGCTTTAATCAGCGAAGTAGGTGATTCTCCTGGGCCAACACCATTTGAGATGCACTCATAGGAAAGCGGAGGCCTCCCTGGCCGATCTTAAACAGTGCCACATTTACCTCAAAGTCTTGGCCTGGAATCAAACGATTTTCTAGGATTTGTCCTAGCCCACAGGTGGCTCTGAAACCAACTGACTTATTCTCACTGACCAGCCCCTCATGGGTGGCTGACGGCCGCAAGCATCCCGTTCCTCCTATGGGGCAGTGATGCCCTAAATGACACTCTTAATCCCCTGGTGCCTGTTCCCAGGCACAGGATATATTATAGTCCCTGGGACATGTGCAGCCTTGTATCACAACAGACAACCGTGACGGAAGACATTCTAGTAGCATCTACTTTTTATGGAAACTGATCCACCAGGAAAAAAATAGGTGCCCATCCTACTTCTTGTGAGGTTTCTTAAAGATGACATTTAAAAAACACCTCTGTGAGTGATTACAAGTTCAGCTGCGTTTCCGGGGGCACCAGCAACTCTCTGGCAAAGGGAGTCAGCAACCTCCTAATGGTCCCAAAGTAAAAAAGAAAAAAAAACACACAAAACACTCATAACTGCCTGCTGGATTAGTCACCATGCAGGGGAGTGTTTAAAAAGAAAATCTGACATCTTCTCCTGTGCTTTTTCCGTCGTTTGTGAACTGGCACAGAACAGGATCAGCCCAAAAGTCTCTGGATTGCTTAATGTAATACAAAGAAGCTGGAAGAAAAGACCCCATGAAGACACAGGTCAGGGAGTGAACACAGTGAGGTGAGGTGGCCAGAGGAGACAGGGAGGCTGCCGGACACCGGGCTGACGGCATGCAGCCCTGACCCTGAGCCCTGACTCTGGGGAGCAGTGGGGTCTCATCGGGACCGATGGCTACTGCCCAGGCAGGAAATTTACTAACATCTGTTTTGATCTGTGTTCTGGGATCTTGCAGCAAGAACAGCTAATGAATTCATTCAGCACTTTGTGTGTCCTGAATGCTGCTTCTGTATTTGCTCTGTACCCTCACGACCCCATGAGACAGGGACAACGATGTAACTCTGGCTGAAGGAAGGGAAGGGACACAGGCCATTGGGGCCCGAAGCTGGGCTCTCTCCAACACCCGTTGTGCACTGCGGAAATGGCTAATGCACCCCAGAGTTATTCACTATCCCTTTCCACCTGACCCCTGGGCCCCCAGCCTGTACCCCAGGCCATCCTGGCCATGGGGCCTTGCTTTACATCACTCAGGGCCACCTGAAACAAGGCAGGTGGACAGGCTCCACTGAACCCCCATCTCACTCAGATCGCTTCTCCTACGATCACTTTTTTTTACCCTTTTATGAGACTTCTTAGCCAGAATTAAGATGGGGGAAGGGTTCTGGATGACAAGAGCCAGGAGGACTGCTCCAGCCCCGGGCCATCCTTCAGGCCAAATGAAGAAGGAAGGAGAGAGCATGCTGGCAGGGCCATCCCTGACTAATTTCATCTGGAACCACTAGCCATCTGACCCTCAGCGAGTCCGCGGTTAAGTGGCGCCCAGCCCACGGAGTGGATGTGCAAGACTTGCAGAGGGACACAAGGCTCTCTGTGCCTGCAGGTGTGTCAGACACAGGGACCTCCCTCTGACCATGACAACCGGTCCTATCGTGCCCTTTCCAGACCAGCCGCCCAAGCAGACCTTCTCCAAACTGTGATTTCTTTTTAGGCCTAAATAAAAAGGAAAGTACTCACAGCTTCATAGCACCAGTCTTTGAGAATGTCGAGCTCGCCAGAAATCATGGCCTAAAAAGGGAAAGACAAAAGAAAAAAATAAGTGCGAGAACAAGAGTGGGCTCTGGACACAGAACTCTCAAGAGTGTTCTCCAGTAAGAGCCTTTCCTCGGTAGACCCCTCTCCACCCAGTGAGTTCTGGCCAAGGAAGGAAGGGGAACTTGGGTCAGGCTGCAGCAGGGGATGCAGCCTCCCCAGGCCAGTGGGAGCAAAGCCCCTGCATGTGTGACAATGGGGTGGCCCAGAGTAGGTCCCAAGGGCCTGGTGGGAGGAAGAGGAAGGTGGCAGTGTGCCAGTCTCTCACTCTGGCTGGGAAACTGATTGAGCCAAGGGGGTGAGAAGCTGCTTTCTGCCTCCCCTGGGGATGCAACTTTGGATGGCCAGGCCCACATTGTGACAGGAAGTCTCCTGCCAGTGCGGGTGGCCTGGGGGACGGACTGAGGCGGGGGTGGGGGGG
The DNA here is from genome assembly GCA_033961575.1 of Aselliscus stoliczkanus. Taxonomy (NCBI): domain Eukaryota; kingdom Metazoa; phylum Chordata; class Mammalia; order Chiroptera; family Hipposideridae; genus Aselliscus; species Aselliscus stoliczkanus. The sequence continues at coordinate 6,435,097 of CM066735.1, read as the reverse complement.
AATCCCGGGGTGGGTTCCCAAGGAGCAGTGGGGGTGCTTCCACAGAAACCTGGAGTCAGGGTTGGATCTGGAGAACATCAAGGAGGAGCCCAGAGAGGGGAGAAGGGCGGCTAGGTGCCCATGGAAAACTGCAGGTGGGCCAAGCACCAAGCCACCCTCACCCCAGAAGAAATCGCCTGAGCTTAGGCTGCTGCTTTTGGCCATCGCTCCATTCCCACCTTTGCCCAGCCCTGCCCAAAGTGGCATGAGGGACCTGGGCAATCAGTGGAGGGAAAGGGTGCCACGTGGAGGCTGGTGAGAGGGAGGTAGCAGGCAGAGGGGACAGGCATCCACACAGGGTTGGAGGGCTTTGTTGTGGTCCCACTGGGGCCCCCAAAAGGTCTGGCTTGGCTTGGCTGGAGGTTGCCCAGGCTCCAGCCACATCTTGGGGACTAGGAAAAGGCAGGCGACCTTGGGCAGAGGCCTTATGGAGGGTGGGACCTTGAGCAAGCTGCCCCCTCCAACCCTCCATTTCTAAGCCAAAAGGAGGGGCAAGGGGACCAGAGATGGAATTCGAAGATTCCTAGAGAGACCTACAAGGGAGGAAAACGCCCAGCTGCTGCCTCCCTGCCCTGCGGGCCTGGCCGGAGCTCACAAGCATTCCCCAGGCCCTCCTCACAGCTTGCCCCAAAGCAGCCGGCTTCTCCCTGACTCCTGAAAGGCCTCTGATACTTGGGAGACAAAAACCTGACTCCTGGCAGCCATGAGGGAATAACTTCACACAGAGAACATGAGGGAAACAAAAGGTGAGAAGAGACTCAGTTCTGGGGCAGACACACCCCATAGGTGAGGCCAGAAAATGTCAGAGCCACCATCACCGGGACCAGAGGGGGCAACATGCAACTGATACCTTTTCAGAGGTATTTGACAGACAAGGGCTGAGTGCGCTTAAGTCTCTGAAAATGGAAGCCTCATCTGCTCCCAAAACACCCTCCTGGGCTAAAAGACCCTGGAGGAATTTTCAGTCTGGTGAGGAGGGGCCTGGGGGGTGGGGCACCCACCTCCAGGACGTTGGGGATGATGTCATTCTCACACTGCTGCAGGAACTGCTCCTTGTCAAAGGCGGGGTCCACACGCAGGATCTCCGTGAGCACCTCTGACAGCTCCGTCTTTGAGAACAGGCCCCCTGGGGGCAGCAAAGCCAGGAGTTGGTAGGGAGCCAGGAACCCCTCCCTGCTGCCTGCCCAGGGGTGTGGGGGTGGCAGTCCTGGGGCCACCCACTCACCCAGCAAGTCTGTGACCTTGTCTGTCAGCGCGCGGGAGGCCCGGATGAGCGCGTTGTCACTCTCGTCATACTTCATCTTTATCTCGAAGAACCCTGCAGGAGACAGAGGCAGGGTCAGGCATCCCTTCTGGAAAGATACCCCTCATCCCTGACTTCTGGGCACTCCCTGTGGCCCCGCTTCAGACACAGGTCAGGTAGATAAAGGGACCTTTCTGCTCTGTGCCTGCTTCCTCAGCTGTGCACGGAGACCAGGGCCTGCCGACCTACCTCAGGGGGCTGTAGAGAAGGCTCAGCTATGGGCCTAGGGGGCTGTGTGAACAAGGAAACACAGGCCTCTAGCAGCCCCCACAGGACAAGGGACAAGGGTGTGTGGCCTGCTTTGTCAGCATCGTGGAAGCCCCGTGCCCCAATGTGAGCAGAGAAGTAAAGGGTCCTGAGCAGCCTTCAGCTCTATCTGCACCAGGGTTCCTGGCCTCCCATTCTCCCTTGAGTGAGTGTCTCTCGGAATCCACAGTCACCATTGCACCTGGCTACCCTACTGCCACCACCACCACCTCTAGTGACAGCCAAGATGGTGAGCCAGTCCTGACAGCAATGCCCCTGCCCACAGGCCACCTAGAAGCTGGCACCCCACTGCTCACTCACTGGGTGACCCTGCGGAAATGAGTGCTCCTCTCTGACCCATCTCCTCCTCTGTAAAATGGGGATCTGGCTTGTGCCCAGCGCCCAGGAAATGTTCAGTTAGTGTTCCCTGTCACTGCTCTGCTGTCAGCCATGTCTCAGGGATGGAAACACTCACGGTTGAACACCACGTTGTTGTCCTTAAAGTCCTTCCACTGCTGGTACCACTTGGAGTCCTTGTGCAGCACGACCCCTAGGGCCTCCCTGCGGAAGACGGGGCAGCCGGTGAGCAGCAGCTGGAGGACCGCGGGGAGGAGGCAGCCCAGGGGCTGCGGTGACCCCGTCCTTATCCATCCAGTGGCCTCCTGTCTTCTCTCTCACCCTTCTCACCACCTACCCTCCCCCCAAAACCTCTCAAGGGAGCCAGGATACCTGGAGCAGAAAACAAACTCAGTGACTTCTGTGGGCCTGAAGGGGAGACGGGGAAGGGAGTCCCTGGCCGTCTTGCTACCTACTCATTGGGCTGAAACACTTTCTCTTCCTTGAACTTCTCTCCGGCAAACTCCTTCCTCTTTCTGAGCCGTTCGGGCCTCCGGTAGGGCCCCGTCTGGCCCAGGACACTCTCATCGAGCTCCTTCTTCACTGACTCCACCCCCTGGAGGAGAGCACAGAAGGCATGCGGCAGGTGCTGGGACCTTCCTGACACCTCCAGACCACTGTCGGCCTATGTAATTGTGCCCAAAGACAGGGAGTGCCTGCCATGAACCCCACCTTGGGCCCAGTGACACCCCCGGGTCTTGCCTTCCCCAGGTCTTACTGTTACGTAGCCCAGAGCACTCACCCAGCCCAGTGCAGGAAATGACATGCCTGAGCCTCCAGAGACCTCAGGTCTACGTGACTTCCCTCCTTCCCTCCAGGAGCAGCAGACACACCTCCGCTGCCCCCAGGTGACCCTCAGATTACGAGATCAACATCTCACTCTTCCTGGAAACCCAAGGGACATCCTAAGTTTTGCCTCTGCCCCACTCCTCCCATCTGAGCAGATCCAAAGTCTGTGTCCACCTCCCCAAATCTCTGCAATTCACCCCCACGGGCAGGTGTATCAGGGCCACCCAAGATTCTCCAGCCTCCTCTGTGTCACTGCCTGAGTCCTCAATGATGGCTGTGCCTCTTCCACACCCAATATAGGCATACCTCGCTTTATTGAGCCTCAGATATTGACTTTTTTTTTTTTTTTTTTTGAGGGCAGTGTCACTGGCCCTCATATGTGGGACCTGAACTGGGGCTGCTGGCCTCCCAAGCCAGCGCTTAACCTCCGCGCCACCTGGTCGGCCCATTGACTTTGTTTTTTACAAACTGAAGGTAAGACCCTCCACCAGCAAAAAGATTACAACTCGCTAAAAGTTCAGATGATGGTGATGATTTTTTAGCACAATGGTATTTTTTTTTTGAGGGCAGTGTCACTGGCCCTCATATGTGGGACCCGAACCAGGGCCCCCGGCCTCCCACGCCAGCGCTCAACCACCGCGCCACTCGGCCAGCCCGAGCACAACAGTATTTTTTAAATTAAGGTGTGTACATTGTCTTTTTTAGACAGAATGCTATTGCATACTTAACAGACTACAGTATAGTGAAAATGTAACTTTTGTACGCACCGGGAAAGCACAAAATTTCTATGGCTGGCTTTACTGTGGTGTTTGCTTTATTGCTGGTCTGGAACCTAACCTGCAAAATCTCTGAGGTCTGCCTATATCCTTCTTTGGCTCCTTGTCACTTTCTGGAAATCTAAGGTCCCCTGTGCAGCCTGTAGGACAGCTCCAAAAGGCCCTGCTTTCCCTTGGCCTCCCTCTGAGCTCCCTGCAGTTGCTCTTGCCATGCCAAGTTGTGTGGGGTGCCCCAAGCACGCTGTATGTGCACCCCTTTTTAGGGCTTGCTCTCTTTTGCCTGTGACCCCTGTGTTCCTCTGTCACATGTCGCTCAGGAACTGCCTGTCCCCCAGACCCTCTGAGAGTAGGAACTCAGACTTTTACCCCTGTGGCCCCCGTGGTAAGATTCAACAAGTGTTATCAGGATGAATTCAGGACCTCAAATCACCCCGAGTGTGACAGATCTCTGGGTTATGGACGCAAGCTCAGGGTGTTAGCAGCTGAATGCGGGAGACAGGCTCACAGTGCATTGACCTGCAGCTCCCTAGGGCTGTGACTTGCCCAAGGCCACCCAGCCAGGAGGGGAGCAAGGACCTGGCACCTCTAGTGGGCCCTCCCCACCAGTCTGTCCCATTGCACTCCCTGTGGCATAGCCAGCCCTCTCTGCGGTTGAGCTCCAAAGTGGGAACTCTGGCTCTCGGCTTCAGAGCAGGCCAGAGCCCAGAGCATACTTGGCCACAGGCTGCAGCATCCAACCCACCTGGGAGAGGGCTTTGAAGGCCGCAGTCCTGCCCAACTTCTCCCCACCCTTGGACACCGTCTGGGCTGACTGCTTGGCGGTTTTGGCTGCTTCCTCCACGCCTTCCTTGATTTTCCGTCCAAGGTCACTTTTACTGACTTCGTCAAGACTCTACTGAGACAGAAGGAAAGGGGTGTCAGTGCAGTACCCCTCAGGGGCCCACAGGAGCTCCCTTGGAACTAAGGCCAGACCAGTCTTCTAAAAGGCAGGTGGGAGCAGGTGCTATGAACTCACCTGCTATTAAGATCCCTCAACTCGGGTGCACGTGTTCAAGAACACTGCCTACAATTTCTGGGGTGCTGGAACCGGGCCAACTGGCCTTTCCCCAGAGTAGGCAGGAGTCCTGAATCCCTGCAGATTCCACACGAGCAGCAGCCCAGAGGTAAGGTGAAGGTGTGCTCAATATTGGGCTGGCCTCATACAGAACCATGCAAAACCTACCCCCAACCCCAGCCACAAGAATAACAAAAACTCCAGAAGCAATAAAAAGGAAGCTCCAACACTGACTCCACACTCCCCTGGGTGCAAAGTCCCCTCCCCTTCTGTTTTTAGGCAGCCATGTTTTTATCCTCATGACCTGGCTGTTGGCTCACCCACTTCTAACTTAAGTAGTAAACTGCTGGGCAGGTGGGTGAGTCCAACTTCCCCTCCTTCCTGAGGGGTGTTTGTATTTGAACTCTGGAAGCCTCCAGGCCAGGCTGGCTCTCCCCTCACTAGCCACCCAGCTCCCCACCACGCCTGCTCATCCCCAGCTGCCAGCACATCTTTCTTCAGAGGGGAGGTACTGATGAGCCTCGGGAGCCGTGGCCAGGAAACGGAGGGGACCCAGAGGCCATTACCTCTTTCACGGTGCCTGTGATCTCCCCCAGCTTCTTCTTGATCACCTCGCTCGTCCGCACAGTTTCGGATTCAATTGTTTTCTACAGTAAAGGGTATTGTTTCCCTTTGTTACCACGCAACAGTTACTGGACAGTCAAAGGCTCAAAGATGCATTTTCTCAGTAGCCAGCTTCCTTCTCCAAACCCCAACCCCAAAGGCCCCTCACTGCCCCACTGCCTGGTCTGCAAATCTCAGCAGCTGAAGGCTGACAGAATGGGACCCTCCTGAGCACAGGAGTTGCCAGCCCTGCATCTTTCTCTGGGTGGCAGGGGTGATCTTGCCCATCAGCTCGTCAGTATTCTCCTGTCCCACTGTCCCTCACCCAGCCACCAACCACTGCAGCATCTCCCACACGCCAGCCACTCCATCCAACCTCAGCCTGCTTGGCCCCCAAAGGACTGCTCATCCCACACCCTTCCTTAATTAAAAGGAAGGCCATCTTCCATAGGGCTGAATCCCCCACCGGCAGGAACCACACAGGTAGTTAGGTCCACGTGGGCGACTTGTGGACACTCAGAAGCAACAGGCCTTGCCCATGGCTTGGGAGAGGGGACTCAAGAGAACAAACACCAAGGGGCCCGGAGCAGCGGGGATTGGTAATTACACTAGCACCGTGGCCCACTTTCCAGCCATCTCACTCAGTGGACTATCACCAGGAGGCTCTCGACAGCAGCGCATCTCAACCCAGCGCTCGAAGGGCCACTGGGCACTGTGGAGGCAGATTCTAACCCAGTAGGTCCACAGGGCTCTGAGACCCTGTATTTCTCACAAGCTCCCAGGAGAAGTCAGTGCGACCCATTCCTTTCCCCTAGGCTGCTATCACCAGTGAGGTGACCTCACCTCCACGTAAGTCACTCCTCCCCCAATCGCACCCACACTGAGCTCCTTGCACTGTCCTGGGACCATGGAAATCCTGGCTCTGAAAGCAAGTGTGCCCAACGAGGGAGACACAAAGCAAAGGGACTCACGTATTTCCTCCTGGCTTCCTGGAGTGCATCTGACTCTTCCAACTTCCGGGCCTCATCTCGGAACTTTTTTATACTTTCTTTCATTTCTTTGTTTTTGGCTAATTCTTGTTTGATATTATCTAGCAAGCCGGAGAGAAAGCCTTTTCTGCTTCCAGAAGAATAGGATTTGGACTAGAAAGAATGTAAAAGGAATGAAGGATTTTTAATTTTCTCCTTTTTATTGATACAAGTTTAAAAATGAATAGCTACCTTTTTATTTTCATAAGAATGATACAAGACAAATTTAAAAAACATCAGCTGGGCCGGCCAAGTGGCGTGGTGGTTAAGAGCTGGCTTAGGAAGCCAGTGGCCCCGGTTCGGTCCCACACATGAGGGCCAGTGACACTGCCCTCCAAAAAAAAAAAAAGAAAAGAAAAGAAAAAAGCATCAGCTGATAAACTGTGGATTATTCAGCAATAAAAAGAAATGAGCTGTCTTGAGCTGCCAATAGGTGGTAAGATGGCTCAAAAATAAAAAAGCAAGAAATAAAAAATAAAGGAAAGAAAGATTCATTAAAAAAAAAAAGAAATGAGCTGTCAAGCCGAGAAAAGACACAGAGGAACCTTAAATGAATGTTATTAAGTGAAAGAAGCCAATCTGAAAAGGCTACATACTACATGACTCTAACTGTATGACATTCTAGGAAAGTGAGACAGTGAAAGAGTCAGTGGTTGCCAGAAGTTGGGGTTCCAGTTAAATAGGTAGAACACAGGGATTTTTGGGCAGCAGAGCTATTCTGTATAGTACTATCATGGTGGATACATGTCATTAAATTTTGTCAAAACTCATAGAATGGACGACACAGAGTGAACCCTATTGAAAATGATGGGGGCCAGCCGAGTGGCGCGGTGGTTAAGCGCTGGCTTCGGAAGCCAGTGACCCCGTTTCGGTCCCACATGAGGGCCAGTGACACTGCCCTCAAAACAAAACAAAACAAAACAAAACAAAACAAAACAAAACAAAACAAAACAAAAGAAAATGATGGGACTTCAGTTAATAACAATGTATCTATACCAGCTCATCAGCTTTAACAATGCCCCACCCCAACACAAGATTTGAATACTAGGGAAACTGTGCTGAGGGGGAGAGGAGTATGGAAACTCTGTACTTTCTGTTCAATTTTTCTGTAAATCTAAAACTGCTCAAAAAAATAAAGTCTATTAAAAACAAAGCAAAATGCCAGGCTCCTCCAACAGCGGAAATGCTGGATGAGAACAGCCGCAGCTTGGAATACTCATGGGGATTCAAACACACTCACCCATGACCAAAGTAACATCCAAGGGGCCCTCGTCCCAGGATTGGAGTTGAAAGGACTCTGTGGCCCCTCATCCTAAAGGAGCTGGCACAGTGTCCTGCTCCCTGGACTTCTGAGGCTGGGGTAACTTCTTCCTTCTCCCAAGTCCCCAGCCGGAACTCATATGTCACCCAAGGGGCTGGGGCCTGGCACAAACCTCAGAGTTCCCCTCCATGGGAAAACCCAACACACCTAGAAGCCAGACTCTAGGGAGGTTAGAAGAGGCCCAGCTCTAGGCACAAGCACCACTGTTGTACAATGCTCAAGACACAGGCTTCAGGGCAGGCAGAGCTGGGTTTAGATCCCTGCTTTGCCACCTGTGTAACTAAGTAGGCTCAGAAAAGAGAAAGCTTAAAGAACGATTATGAGAGAGTCGTCACTGGGAGGCAGCTGCTTTTGCTCAGCTGCTCCCACCACTTCCGTCATGGTATGTTGGGTATGTCGCAGTGGCTGGGGGCTCATTTTACTGCTTTCAGGGGTTACTGCTTCCCTGGACCCTGTCAAGCCCCAGGGAAAGCTGTGCAAAGCCCAGGTACTGCTCCACACAGGAGGGGTGGCCAGGCCTGGTGCTGGCAGACTGCCGTATCGTCTAGGTAAACCCTGGCCAGCCTTTCTCTTCAGGAGCATCCAGGTTCTAAGACTGTCAGGGACCATGCTACCACGCAGCAGCTCTGTCACTCACTTGGGCTATAAACTATAGGTAGGTAGGGGGAGACTGGACAATTAAGGGGAAGGACCACAGGGCCTGTCCCACACCTGTAACAGCCCCAGAAGAGGATCAGGGAGATAAAACCTGAGTGAGACAGGCGCATGTAACTAGCTGCCTGCATGGAAATAGCATGAGACTGGGAAGGGAGCGTATGGGCTGCCCAATGGGGATTCGGGATGAATGTCAGGTTTGGGGCTTTCCTGTATGTGGTGGTACCAACAGAAGCATGGCTAAGAGGAGTGACAGGGAGGGCAAAAGCTCTAGAAAAATGCTACCTGTGAGGAACAATATAAAAGATGGGGGAGATGTAGTCTGGGGAAACTGAGCCCCAGGGAATGATGGGTGACTCTGCTTAAATGCCTATAGGGCTGTCACCCAGAAAAGAAAACAGCTTTGCTTGGTGAAGGACCCATCGGTCACAGGGACGTGGATTTCAGCTCAGTACAAGGGATGCCCTTCTAGCTATCAGAACTGACATAATATGCTACTTTGTGAGGCAGGGGTCCTATCCCTAACAACGCTGAGTACTTCTGGGGTTACGGAGAGGACCAGGCACACTGGGCTGTTACTCTGAAGGCCTTGGATATGGAATGCCTGCCAGTCAGGGGCCACTGGCAATATGGGCAACATCTTGCATCCCTCTCTCCTGTCAAGGAAGTCTGATTTTTCAGGCCTCCCCCCTTCCATCTGCTCATTTGTGTCCTGAGTTACTCACCAGGGACAGCTCTCCACCTGGCCGACATATCTGATAGGTACAATGGGGTAGTGGCAATAGGTTGTGTCTGGATAGAAACTGGATTCCACTGCCGAGGCATCTCTAATTGGAGAAGAAAAGAGAAAGATCCACTCAGATAAAAGGGTGACTAGAAAATAAGTAGGCCACACTAAAAAACCAGGGGCTGCCTGAGACTCATTTGCCAATTTTTATTGCATGCCTGCCACATGCTAGACGCTCTACAATCTTCCCAAGTTCTGAGAAGCCGAATCTGGTAAAAAGAGAAAATACAGGATCTCATATCTCAGGGCCTACACCTACCCTCCTGCCTCTGAACTTGGGGGAAACCATATGAGTCCCAGGAAATGCTAATCTATGGTGGAAGGCTAAATGTGTCAGTTTACTTTAATCCTTTAGTCTGAAAACGGGCAGGCTGAGCCTCGATGCTGGTGGCAAGCAGTCTTCTCTCACAAGCCCACCCCATTCCTGCCGGCCTTGTAAGACCAGAGACCTGGGGTTTCAGAGGTAAACACTAATAACTTTTTGCCCAAGTACAACCCTGGAATAAACCTGCCATTTCCTGGTCCAGGGTTGGGCTGCAAGCACAGCAACTTAGGGAGTCATGTGGGCAAAGATGCTGCTGATAAAGTGAGCTGGCATCTTAAAATGCTTAACCATAGGTTTGGGAGGACTATGGCTGGAACTGGGCCCCTTGTTAACTCTATAATCCTGACTTCCCATTTATTCTTATGGTAATTTCTGAGGGAGGAATCATAATAAAGGGATTAGCCATCTTGGAACAAGGGGTCTTTCTTCCTGCATGTGGGTTGCCAGTTGGAGCCCAGTGTAGGAGGTATGCGTTCTCATTCTCCCACTATGGTGGCAGTTTTCATTTCTTTTTCTTTTTCCCCCCGAATAAACCGTTTCTTTTGTGGATTACTTGGAGAGTTATTTTTCTCCAGTCAATACTGCCAACCTCACGTGAAAGGCATTTCTTCTCCTACCAAATAATGAACATAAGCTCTACGAACGAAGGGCTCGTGTAGGTTCTTCTGCTCAACGCTGCACGCTAGCACCCGGCACGGAGCCAGGTGCATTGATGTCAATAACCTGATAGAACCACTCTTCCGTTTCTACGTTCCCTGGGCCAGTCCTCTCTGTTCCATGCCTCCTGTCTCCAGAAACCCTAGGCAACATCCCGAACTTACACAGAAACCACCATTTCTTATAGCTACTTAAGAGTAACTCTTGGGAGTTTAAATAACTTCTTGTAGTTTTCTAAATGCCTACGCCCATTGATCCTGGAGCCAATGACTTCAGTGACAGTCTGAAATAGAAGTAGATGGCTGTCTAATTTAGGAGAGAAATTCCATAGCAGAACAAAACCTGAGGATAGTTCCCCCGTGGTCTTGTGTCCAAATTCAAAAACGTGTAAATGCAACCTCTAAACTTTGACTCAATAGACAAGCAGCCAAGAAAAAAATTAGTCCAGGGTCAAAGACACCTTTTTTTCAGACACTCAGATTGCAATGAAATGTTTTCCTTCCTCCAGAAACTGCCTCTGCGTTGGATCTGGTCAGCCTAGCTCTGAGGCTATGGGCAGGTTGCTTAACCAGGTTGTCCCGTTTCCTAATCTGTGAAATAGCGACAAGCAGCAGCAACATAAAGTACTACTTTCTGCATGAGCTTTACACGCCGTGACTCCCACAATCCCTCTGAGCCCAAGCTCTTAGCAAGGGCGGGAGTTACCTCCCGCACTTTAACACAGACGTGCAGGAGAGGCAATGCAGGAAATGCTCTCGACAGAGACCCTGGCATATAAATGTCAGTCATGACTGTCACGTTTTTTGCCTCCTCGCTACTTTTTCTCCATTGGGTGCCAAGGCTACCCTTCACTCCCTGGTGCACGTGGGGTCTCACTGAAGCGAGGGGCGCCGATCCTCTCCCTACCCAGCCCCGCACAACGCCGCCCCTGCCCAGCACACTCGGCTCGGGCACTCAGGACTCGCTCTGGGCCCCTTGCCTCAGCCTCAGCGGACTCAACGCCTCCATCCCAAGCCTCTCGCCGAGCCCAGGGAAGGGCCGAGGGGGCCAAAGGCCTGAGAAGTAAGCCCTGCTGGTCGTGGGCCCAGAGGTCCCCAGGCCGGCCACCCCCCGCCCCAACTCTCCCCCCGGTCCCCAACCGGCCCCGCAGGTCGGCTCACCCGCGGACAGTGGCACCAGCCTCCCCGCAGCGCCGCTGCCGCCATGTTGGAGAATCCCGTGTGACCTTCTTTCGGCGCGGAGCGATGGCGTCATCCTTCGCGTCTGGCTGGAGCGCCATCAGCCTGGGAAAAGCGAGACAGAGGGCACGGTTGAGGAGAGAAAAAGCTTCTGATTGGACAGAACTCCCAAGAGAGGCAGGACCTTGGAGAGAGGTCTGCCATGGGGGCGGGGCCTGATAGGGGATTTGGAAAGAACGGGACCTGTGACTGGATGCGACCCGAGGGGTGGGAACTCATGTGTGGCTGAGACTTATGGTTGGATAAGACTACAAAGGGGCGGAGCCTGAGGCAGTGGATTCCGACGCGAGCAGTGCTTCCCCTACGGAACACGCAGGTTGTTTCTGGTGGCCGGAAGACGAGTAGGTAGAGTGACCCATCAAAAGTACGATTCAGGGCCAGCCGAGTGGCGCACTGGTTAAGAGCTGGTTTTGGGATGCCAGCGGCCCTGGTTCAGATCCCACGTATAAGGGCCAGTGACACTGCCTTCTACAGCTAACAACAGTTCCACCTGGAGCTGGGCTGCGGGAGCCCCGGTGACGGTGTAGGCTGCAGCCCCTGCTGCAGTGGGCTGCCATAGGCTACAGTGAGTGGCCGACAGGCAGCCAGTGCGAGCTGCCGATAGCCGTGGTGAGCGACCATCCAGACCGGTGACCAATCTGCTCATCTGGGAAGCGCGCAATGACGATACCAACATGGGCCAGTGAAGCAAAGTCCTCCGCAACTAGACTGAAGAACAAAAAGACGGCAACTTGTCTGTTCCCCTTCCCCGATTCCCCAACGCTGTTCCCCTCCCCCAATTCCCCAATAAAATATTAAAAAAATAAAAAATAAAAAAAGTACGATTCAGGGGGCCGGCCAAGTGGCGTGGTGGTTAAGCACTGGCTTGGGAAGCAGCGGCCCCGGTTCGGTACCACATATGAGGACCAGTGAGACTGCCCTCAAAAAAAAAAAAAGTATGATTCAGTTGGATTTTGACTCATTGAGCAGCAAACCAGCCCGACAGTGATTGACTCTAGCTCTCACTGACAATGACAGGCCGACTGACGGGCAACCAAGTTGCTCCAAGTGCAAGAGCGAATGAGCTCACTTTTGTACAACACTTTGGGAAGGCGCCTGATGGTTTTGGTCCAGAACAGAAAGGGGATGCTGAGACCAGGCTGAGTGTGGGCCACTCCTCCACCGATTCAGTGTGAATGGACACACTTGCCCTGAGGAATCTCAGGCCTCTGCCTCTGTCATTTCAGCACCCAGATACTGTTTTCCATTTAGAGAATGCCGCCACCAAGTGGTGGTACCTTGACTTGGCCATGCTGTCTGAGGCTGGGGAGAGGAAGGTCTGGTCCCTTGGGTGAGTTAACATATGTATGTGAGCTATGTTTGCCCTATTGAAGCCTTTTGCATTATTAAATTGTGATAAGGTCTATGGGACTTAAAAGGGAGGCAACATACACTCCCTGGCTTCAGGGTTAGATAGACCTGCATTTTCTGTTCCTCACGAGCGCCACCTCAAGATGGGAGTAAGGGATGAGGGCTCCACTCTGGCTTTGTTTGAAATGCTTTCACTCCAAGAGGAGCAAACTGGTTAAGCAGTTGGGATATACAGGTTTGTTGTTGAGAAGAAGATCTGGGCTTCTTAGTTGTAGTTGGGACCATGGAGTTGAACAAGGGCACCCAAGAAGAATATGTCAAACGGCATATCAAAGGCCCAAAGGTAAAGTTGAGGGCGAAGAGCCCTTAAAGGAGACTGGACAGGACTGGTCAACAGGTAGGAAGAGGATCTGGAGGGCTTTGGAGAAAGCGATGGAGTAATCAATGTTGATTGCTGCAGAGAACTCAGGCAAGACAGGTGAGGCCAGAACTATAATCCATCATCCTTTGCATTTTACAATACGGAGGTCCTTGGGGAGATGAACAAGAGGGTTTGTGTTGAATGGTGGCTGTGGAAGTCAGATTTCAGTGGTTTGAGATTTTTTTTTGTTTTTTCAGCGGTGTGTTGGAATCAGTGTGTACTGACTGGTGAGAGCCACCTGTCAAATTTTTAGGAATTTTGAAGCCAGTTGCTAAATACGGCCATGATTTAAAAACTGATTGTATAAACTTATGATCAAATGGATTATATTAATACAAAGGTAATAAATACTCAAAACTCAACACTTCCTAATTATTTTACTACATGTTACTATCTATGCTGCTGAGTTATTTATATATATCACATCTGTACTCTGGACATACTATATGATATGTGCTGTTGCATTGCTTACCGAGTCTGTGTTTAATGATGCCACATTAATAGTTTGAAATTGGCCATAGTGGGACTGTTTACACAGGAATTGACAAACACTGCAGATCAGGAGCTTTTTGGTTTGTTTGGAAGGACAGTTATTAAACATTTAATCAGCACATAGAGGGAGTGCCCAGAGACTCCTGAGGAATCTTTGCTGTGAGTAAAAGGTGAATTGATGACAACTTGGAGAAACAAGTGTGGAGGAGTGAGGGTGGTTTTTGTTTTTCCCACCTTTTTATTTTGAAAAGTTTCAGAGCTACAAAAAATTTGCAAGAATACTATAATAAACACTTATATACCCTTCACCTAGATTCATTTTGCTATACTTGCTTTAGTATTCATTCTCTAATATGTGTACACACACAGTCTGACAATTTAGTTCATGAACTCATCCTAGAAAAAGTGCTACATCCCTCATAGATGAATATCACTATGGTCACCTTCAAAGTACTCCCCTTGGGAAGCTATGCACTGACGCCAGTGCCTAGTCCACCCTTCAAAGCAATTTTGGAACTCATTTTCTGGAATGGCCATAGAGCTCTCGTCATATTACCCTTGATGTCCTGAATGTCATCAAAATGTCCTTCTTTCGGGCCGGCCAAGTGGCGCGGTGGTTAAGCGCTGGCTTCGGAAGCCAGCAGCCCCGGTTCGGATCCCACATGTGAGGGCCAATGACACTGCCCTCAAAAAAAAAAATGTCCTTCTTTCAATATTTCCTTTGTCTTTGGGTAAAGAAAGAAGTCATTGGGGACCAGATCAGGTGAATAGAGAAGGTGTTCTAATACAGTTATTCGTTTACTGGCTAAAAACTCCTCACAGACAGTGCTGGGTGAGCTGATGCATTGTCATGATGCAAGAGCCATGAATTGTTGGTGAAAAGTTCAGGTCATCTTAACTTTTCCACGCAGCCTTTTCAGCACTTCCAAATAGTGAACTTGGTTAACTGTACAAATTCATAATGTGATTTTTTTTTTTTTGAGGGCAGTGTCACTGGCCCTCATATGTGGGACCTGAACCGGGGCCGCTGGCTTCCCAAGCCAGCATTTAACCACCGCGTCACTCGCCCGGCCCTAAATTCATAATGAATGAGCCCTCTGATATCAAAAAAGTTTAGCAACATCATAGCAACAAGTTCATGAACTTAATTGTCAGACCACGAGAGCAGGCGTGCGCGCGTGTGTGTGTGTGTCTCTGTGTGTGTGTACATGCATACATACATCCATACATACAGAAGGTGCCAAAGAATGTATATACATTTTAAGAAAGGAAAAAACTGTATTAATGGGCCAGCCGAGTGGCATATTGGTTAAGAGCTGGTTTTGGGATGCCAGCGGCCCCGGTTCAGATCCCACATATGAGGGCCAGTGACACTGCTCTCTACAGCTAATAACAGCTCCACCTGGAGCTGGGCTGTGCGAGCCCCAGTGACGGTGTAGGCTGCAGCCCTGCTGCAGTGGGCTGCCATAGGCTACAGTGAACGGCTGGCAGCCAGCGTGAGCTGCCAAGAGCCGCAGTGAGCGACATCCAGAGGCCAGCAACGGATCTGCCTCCCCGAGAAGAGTTCAATGACGATACCAACATGGGCCAGTGAAGCAACGTCCTCCGCAACTAGACTGAAGAACAAAAAGACAGCAACTTGTCTGTTTCCCTTCCACAATTCCCAATGCTGTTCTCCTCCCCCAATTCCCTAATAAAATCTTTAAAAACAACAACAACAACAACAACAATAAAAAACTATTAAAATTATGCTGATGGTAACCACTTTGAGCACCTCTTGTAACTGCAGAAGTCAAACGTGACTTGTGTTCATCTTCTGTTATTGGTATATATTGTTTTGGTTTTTTTTTGAGGACAGTGTCACTGGCCCTCATATGTGGGACCGAACCGGGGCTGCTGGCTTCCCAAGCCATGTTATTGATATATATATTGAGTATTACAATTTTAATACAGTTTTCCTTTCTTAAAATGCATACAAATAAATATGTATAAAACTATACACAGACGGTTCTCTATGATCGTCTAACTTAGAATTTTTCAACTTTACAATGTTGCGAAAGCCATATGCATTTAGTAGAAACTATATTTCGAATTTTGTATTTGGATCTTTTCCTGGGCTAGCGGTATGCAGTAGGATATTCTCCCGTGATTCTGGGCAGTGGCAGCGAGAAGACTGTGCCCAGCTGGAGTCTGAGCACGTTTACAGAAGGTGGGGGCTACCTGAGATGTTCAGTGGATTACTGTATCAGATGCGTTTCCCACTTAAGATATTTTTAACTTCTGGGATGTAACCTGTCATAAATAGAGGATCATCTTTACAAAAACTCTGTTTGTTTTGCTAAACCATTTGGAAGAGAGTTGCAGACATCATGATGCTTCCCCTTCAATGCTTAACCATATATCTCCTAAGGGCGTTCTCTATGAGACCACAATGCTCAAGACAGTCATTATCATTGATTAAATAATTCAAATTCAATCAAATAAAACTGTTATTCTTTCCCCAATTTTCTTTATATATCTTTGAAACAAAATCTAGGGGTTTAATCAAGTTTCATTTGTTACATTTGGTTATCACTTCTCTCAGTTCCCTTTAATCTAGAAAAGTCCCCTTGCCATTTTTTTGTGGAGGGGGCATGGAGAGTCTTGCCTGACTTTGATGATTTTGAAGTCCTGTTGTCTTGTAAAAATGTCCCACATTCTGAAGTTGACTGATTGGTTCAGCATGATCAATTTCAAATTTTTCAAGAATGTTCCATGGGTGATGTTCAATGGGTATAGTTTCAGATATGCAAGACGAGTAAGTTCTAGAGCTCTGCTCTGCTTTGTGACATGGCACCTCTAGTTAACAACACTATATTTATTGTGCATTTAACATTTTATTAAGAGGATAGACATCACCTCAAGTGTTCTTTACCCCTCCCACCTCCTCAAAGAACCCCAAGAAACAAAGGGATATGAGGAAACTTTGGAGGTGATGGATATGTTTATTACCTTGATTGTGACAATGGTGTCACAGATGTATGCATATGTCCAAACTCATCAAATTGTATACATTAAAATGTGTACTTCAAATTGTATATAATATATACATTAAATATACATAGAAATGTATGAAATGCAGGTTTTGTATATCAATAAACCTCACATGGTGGAAGGGGCAAGAGATTTCTGTGAGGCACTGGGGTACTTTCGTAAGAAGCATCCAGAAAACATAATGGCTTAAAACAGGTATGTGTGCTCTCACATTTTTTACGTGTCAGGACCCTGCGGGCCATCCAGCTAGTCCTCCGGTTCAGGGAGTCCTACAAGTTTGCAATCAAGTTGTGAGATGGAGCTGTTATCTCGTTAAGTTCCAACTGGGGGAGGTTCTGTTCCTATATAATTCACGTGGGTTCGCAGGATTCAGTTCCTTGCTGGCTGGATAAAGGGCCTTAATTTCTCACTGACTATTGGTTGGTGACCCTCCTCAGTTCTTTGCCACGTGGGCATATGGCAGCTTCCAACATGGCAGCTGGCTTCCACTGAAGGTGCAAGAGGGGGCCAGCAAGTCAGAATCAGAGTCTTCTGTAACCTAATCTCAGATGTGACAACCCATTGCAATTGTCATATTCTTTTCGTTAAAATGGACTCCCAAGGGCCTGCCTCCATTCAAGGGGACAGGGTCAGACAGGAGCATGAATATAGGAGGTGGGAGTCATGGGGGCACTTTAGAGGCTACCCCCCACCCACACTCTTCATAAGGGTTAGAGTGGTTTGATTTGTTGGCCTGAGGAGGGTGAGACTCAGGACTCAGGGATAACTCCAGCTTTATTCGTTATCTTTGTGCCATAACAGAACCTGAGACCTGGGCACTTTCTATCTTTTTGTGCTTAGAGATTTCTTTCTTGGCCTATGAGTGTTATCATTTTTTGTTACTGTTCTTTGAAAACTTGAAGAAAAATCTCATATTATCTGCAATTAGTCTTGTTGACAGCATGTACTCCTGACAGGATGTGATATGATGAGAAGGACCCCTCACCTCTGGGATTTTCCTCCCAAAACCCATCACTGCAGGCTAACTGTGAGAAAAACCTCGGCTTCCAACTGACAGAGATTCTATACAATTCCTGACCAGTCCTCTTCCTTGGTGTCAAGGTCCTCAGAAACAAGGAAAGCCTAGGAGACTGTCCCAGCCAAGAGGAGCCTAAGGAGATGTGATGATGAAATGTCATAGGGGGTTCTAGGGCACAGAAAGGACACTAGGGAAATTGTGAGGAAATCTGAATAAAGTATGGACTTTAGTTAATGATAATGCATCAGTATTGGTTTGTTAATTGTAACAAAACCTTGTACTAATCTAAGATATTACAAATGGGGAAATGGTGTGGGGTGTATATTAGCTCTGTACCGTCTTTGCTATTTTTCTGTAAATCTGGTCTAAAAGAAAAGTTTACTTTTATTTTTTATTTTATTTTATTTTTTTTGAGGGCAGTGTCACTAGCCCTCATATGTGGGACCCAAACCGGGGCCGCTGGCTTCCGAAGCCAGCGCTTAACCACCACGCCACTAGGCTGGCCCAAAGAAGCTTTTTTTTTTTTTTTAGCTGAGCCATCCTGCTACCTGTTGGCAGCTCAGCGGCTGCTCAGCTCGGGCTGGGCATCGAAGAAAAGTTTACTTTTAAAAAGGCCTACTTATTATTTGTAAGGTGTAAACTTTGGGATATTTTATTAAGTGTAATATTCACATCTTCTGTGTCATGATTTTTTATGAATGGGTGCGTAAATTTAATGTAGTCATCTTACTAAACAGTACTGGCTTTTCCATATTGGTATTAATGTAAGAAACAATTAGTGAGCATTCTTCTTTTTGTTAAATATAAAACTATTTTTTAGAGCAGTTTTAGGTTCACAGCAAAATTGAACGTAAGCACAGATTTCCCATAGACCCCCCCTGCCCCTCAACAGCCTCCCCCACTATCAATATGGCATCAGATTGGTGCAGTTGTTATAATGGATGAACCAATGTTGACACATTATTATCAGCCAAGTCCATAGTTGACATTAGCGGTCACTCTTTTTTTTTTTAAAGATTTTATTGGGGAATTGAGGGAGGGGACCAGCCAAGTTGTTGTTCTTCAATCTTCGTTGTGGAGGACGCCAGTCACCATCTGGCTTCCCGTCAGCAGCTCATGGCCTCTAAGCTCAAGGTGCTGAGTTCAGTCTTAGTTGCGGAAGGGCATAGCCACCATCCCATGTGGGAGTCGAACCAGCAGCCTTGTTGTTAAGAGCGCATGCCCTATCCACTGAGCCATCCAGGTGGCAGCTCAGCTCAGGATGCGGAGTTCAGTCTTAGTTGCGGTTGCGGGTGGGCATAGCCCACCATTGAACAGGCAATCTTGTTTTGTTTTTCTTTTGGAGGGCAGTGTCACTGGCCCTCAGATGTGGGACCTGAACCGGGGCCTGAACTGCCCTTCCCAGGCCGGCCCCAGGCAATCTTGTTTTTATACCAGCTAAGCCAGCCTGCCACCTATTGGCAGCTCAGGGACAGCTCCGCTCAGGTGCAGCATCAGTGGCCCATGTGGGGATCGAACCGGTGACCCTGTTGCTCAGAGCTCACACTCTAAGCCAACTCTTAACCAACTGAGCCACTAGGTCGGCCCCTAGAGTTCACTCTTGGTGTTGTGCATTCTGTGGGGGTTGACAAATACTTAATGACATATCCATCATACAGAGTAGTTTTACTGCCCTGAAAATCCTCTGTACTCTACTTATTCATCCCTCCCTCTCCCCGAATCCCTGGCAGCCACTGATCCTTTTGCTGCCTCCACAGTTTTGCCTGTTCTAGAATGTCATCCAGTTGGAATCATCCATTATGTAGGCTTTTCAGATCGGCTTCTTTCACTCTGTAACATGCATGTAGGGTTCCTCCATGTCTTTTCATGACATGATGGCTCATTTCTTTTTAGAGCTGAATAATATTCCATTGTCTGAATGAACCAGAGTTTATTTATCCATTCACCTGCTGAAGGACATCTTGGTTGCTTCCATGTTTTGGTAATTATGAATAAAGCTGCTACAAACATCTGTGTGCAGGGGTTTTTTATTATTAAAATTTATTGGGGTGACAATGGTCAACAAAACTACACAGGTTTCAATGTGTGCAGGTTTTTGTATGAGTTCTCATTTCATTTGGATAAGTACCAAGGAGTACGATTGCTGGATCAGTTATTTCTTTTTTATACACTCAATGTGCCATAGGATAATATCCAGTTCTCACTGTGATTATGTTTCTGTCAATTTCTTCCATTCCTAACATTTTTCCATTTGCTTATTTTATGAAGCATATACGTTTAATAAGGCCCGTTCTACAATTTTATGGTAATGTTTATCATTATATCATCAGGTTCTTCATCTTTGTGACCAAAATGATAATTTTTTCTAGTATTAATATTGCCAACCAAAAAATCTTAATAACAATAATAGCTACAATTTATCAAACTCTCACTAGGCCAGACAGTGTGCCAAGTGCTTCATATGCTGATTTACTTGGGCCCTTTGTGGCTGTAAAGAACCTGAATGTGGGAGGCGGGCATCTAACCATGCAGCTAAGCCTTGTGGACACAACTGGATGGTCCCTCTGGCCTCACGGAGACTGGATCAGGACACAGTTACATCCTTAGCAAAAGAAGTCTGCAGCCTCCAGCCTAGTGTTCTCCCCTTCTCCCGGGGACCCCCTCAACGGCTGTAAGGGCTGCCTGGTGTCCCTGCAAAGCCATGTGCTGAAGTACTAACCCCCAGCACCTCAGAATGTGACTGTATTTGGAGAGAGGGTCTTTAAAGAGGTGATCAAGTTAAAACGAGGTCATTAAGGTGGGCTCTGATCCAAAATGACTGGTGCCCTTATAAGAAGGGATTAGGACACAGACATACACAGACACAAGATTGTGTAAGGACACAGGGAGAAGATGGCATCTACAGGCCAATGAGAGAGGCATCAGAAGAAGCAAATCCTGCTGACATCTTGATTGTGAACTTTCAACCTCCAGAACTGGCAGAGAATCTATGTCCATTGTGTAAGCTGCCCAGTCTGTGAGACTTTGTTAGGGCAGCCTCTGCAAACTCATACAACAGGCCCTCTGCATCTCCCCTCAGGCTCAAAGCCCCTGTCCACAGCTTCTGTTGCCCACAGGCCTCCGCCATCTGACTGTCTTCTGCCTGGCTTCCTTCTCACTCTGCTCCCCCTTCTGCAGGGCTGTCTCTCCTCCATCCCCTGTTCTCCTTCTAGAGGTATAATAGCTGCTGGCATTGGTGCCGCACCTCCTCTGCTCCAGACAGCGTGCTGGGCCCCAGGAAGCAGTATCATGTTTAGTGCCATTTCACAGCCCTTTAGGTGGATGCTATCATTAGCCTTCTCACACAGACAGGCACCCAAAGCTGGCAGAGCGGAAAGAAGTTGCGCACAGCCACATGGTTACTGTCAGAAAGAGTCTGGCTGGCCCGGCAAAGGCAGAGCCTTTGTCCCAGGTCTCGGCACAGACCCCTGGGTGTGGGCAGGGTGATATGAAAGCAAAGCCTATGCATATGGCAGGCACTGAATTCTTCAGATCTGTGAAGCCAGTAGCATTCTTTCCCTTTTTCTGGGCAAGCAAGTGAGAGCCTCCAGGGACTAAGCCACTCAAGTGCTTCCATAGGGAAACAAAGGTGTTTGAGAAGCTCTAAAGGGCAGCTGGTCTCTGGAAGGCTTTCTGCAAGAAGGGAGGGCTTGGGCCGGCAGAGTGGCATGGTGGTTAAGAGCTGGCTTGGGATGCCTGCAGCCACGGTTCGGATCCCACATATGAGGGCCAGTGACACTGCCCTCTAAAAAATAAAAAGTAAAAAAAATAAAAAAAAAAGAAGGGAGGGCTCAAGCAGGCAGTGGGGGGAGGAGTGTTCCAGTGCAAGGCTTGTGGAAATGTCAGGGAGGCGCTTACATGGCTTATAAGACCATCAGACTTTTCAAGGAACCAGGCCTGACCTATTAGCCAGGTTGACCTATCTAGTAAGTGCTCTGAGGGAGGGCCCTTACAAATGCTTCAATTTATTTTTTATTTATTTATTTACTTTTTTTTTTTTTTCACTGAAACTGAATTTTTATTCCAGATGACTATAATGGCTAGAAAGACAACAGCTAAAACTCAAAACAATTTGTTTATCTGGAAATTAGTAGTTGATGTGCAAGAGAACAAATTGTGGGACGACAGTCTTGGCACCGGTAATGACTATAACCAAGAAAGCACAAAAATAACCAATGTCCTTCTGATATACAATCTGGGTGTGCAGCATTTATAGCAAATAACATAAAAAGAAAGAAAGGAAGACAGAAAATAAAAGAGAAAAAAAAAAAGACAAGGGAAAAAAAACCCCACAAAATCCCAAACCTTAGAAATTAACATTCACATAAGAACACAGTGAGGAAGACTTTTGGTAGAAAAATGTTCACAATTCTTAAAACGGGAGTCTTCAAAAGTACTTCTTCAAATTCAAAAGCTAAAAAAACAACAACAGGAAACAGTTACACTGGCTGAGAAGAGCTGCCGCCTGTCATAAAGATGACAGTCCTATTCCAAACACAGTGATAACAGGTGAGCCTGACGAACCGAACCGAGAGGCCAGCGGGTGGGCCGTGACATCACTGATTGGACAAGGATCGTGCAAGACTACCAGTCCAGACCCAGCTACTGCTTCTCCTGACTGATGCCACAGCTGCCTTTCTGTACCTCAAGTTCCTCGGCACTGACCATCGATGGGTCATTGGCCGCATATTTGGTTCTGTGGAATTGCAGCAAATGCATCTGTACGTAAAGATTTCACCTCTGCGCTTCTGCACAGGTATGGGAAATTGTCTCCTGTTTTTTTTGTTTTTGTTTTTTTTGAGGGCAGTGTCACTGGCCCTCATATGTGGGACCCGAACCTGGGCCAGCGCTTAACCACTGCGCCACTCGGCTGGCCCAATTGCTTCCTGTTTTAAGGTGAGCCCTCCGAGCATTGAGATACAGTTTGTACATTTCTTCTTTAGCTTCAGTTGAAAGTGCACTCTGGTCAAATACATCCATAACGGTTACAGGGATATCCCAAATTTTATGAGGTTACACATAAGAATTTTCAAAATTAAGTCTTGAAGCCAGTTCACTCTGACACAAACTTTCTAGCCTGTCCACCATGAAGTCAATGGCATCGGCCATCACAGAGTCCACTGGGCCAGATGAAAAGTTGCCAAGAACTATTTTTTTGAGCATAAATGATGGCATCAACCAAAAGCTGTTTGCAGTCCACGTTTGATTAAAGATAGAGGTGTCACTGAAGGAATTGCAAAGGATGAGGGAATGGACTCTGGGAGACTTGTGAGTAGATTCAGCAAACTTCTGGGCCAAAAAGCCTCCCAAAGAAGCCCCAAAAAGATGAACTTTATCCAACTGTAAATGGTCTAGAAGTTTTCTGAATACATCACAGAATTCAAAATGGTCCCAATAAACTGGATATTGCAAAGCTATAACCTGGTAACCCCATCCAGTCAAAGCCAAAATCTGCTGGAAAAATACATCTGCAGTCCCACTGACTGGGGGAAGAAATATGAAAGGACACCTGACGTTTCTGGGACCTGCATCATAGAGCGACCATATCTTACTGTCATCATCATTCACAGTAATCTTTTTAAGGGAAACTGTACTTCTAAACCAGTTATAATCAGGAGAGACTTTAATCTCTCCCATGATTAGCTGAAATGGAGGTTCCCCCTGCCGTGGCGCCTCCACATCCCTTTCCCTCCTCCCCAGGGCAGCTCTTCCCTCCAGTATGATCGCAGGCTGGGGATCCCAGAGCCCGTGTCGGGACTGGTGGCTGGAGCGCTCTTCAATTCATCTTAAAGTTAGAAATATATATATATATATATATATATTCTAGCCTGAATTATATTCATTTCTAGGACAACTCAGTTGTAAAATACAATTTATTATTATTATTATTATTATTTTTTTTTTTGAGGGCAGTGTCACTGGCCCTCGTATGTGGGACTGAACCAGGCCGCTGGCTTCCTAAGCCGGCGCTTAACCACCATGCCACTTGGCCGGCCCTTTTTATTATTTTTTAATGGAGGATGGGACCCATGAAAGTCACAATGGGGCAAACTTTTAGCATATTTCTTGGGCCTTCTCATGCTAGGGTCTGTCTCTTCAGTCTTGGGTGCCATTATCAACTCCCCTTCTGTTATCATGACCCAAGAAAGGGAGATGGGGTGGGGAGAAGAGAGGAAAGAAATAACAGTGGGATCAAAAGATATTTGCACACCCACATTCACAGAAGCATTATCCACAATAGCCAAAGGTGAAAGCAACCCAAGTATCCATTGATGGATGAGTGGATAAGCAAAATGTGGTCTATCCTTACAATGGAATGTTATTCACTCATAAAAAGAAATAAAGCTCTGATACATGCTACAACATGGATGAACCTGAAAATATTTGCTAAGTGAAATAGGCCAACAATTTCTGAAATGCATGGAACTCTAGTGCAGAAAGACATTCTTCTCTCAGCACTCGGGTGGGCTTAAAACATGTATCTGGTGGCCTCACCCCCCTGCTTTAAATACCTTATGACATAGATGGGTAGATTGGCGTAAATGTGCAGTGTTTCTGGAGGGAAGCACATAGGCAGCTTGAGGGAGGACAGCAGAGTGGCTGGGAAACCAGAAAGGGGAAAGGGGATCTGGCTCGTGTGAATAATTGCAGCCGGTTCTGGGGCAGAGGGGCTGTCCCTTGTTGTCCCTGGGCCTGGCCCTGGGGTGATCAGGACAAGGGATGGTGGCCCATAGTGTGAGAGCCTGATAACGGAAGTGCTGGGAGGATCAGCTCTGGATTGGTTGGTTTGTACAAGACCCCAAGATACCAAAGCATCAGAATACAGAAAATAAGACATGGTTAACATACAAAGAGAATGAGCAGCATTGCCAAGGGGCAGAGAGGAAGCCTGGGGCAGGACTTGGGGCTGGGAGTCACCATCCCAGTGGGAAATGGCAGGTTCTAAGACACGGATGAAGTGGGAAGCTGGATTCCTTAATGCTGGGGCACCCCTTTATCCACCCCCACTCTGCCTTTGAGACTTCTCTAGAATGAAGGGGTTGAGGGAACTGCCAGGACCCAGCAAGGGGTCCGAGCCATCAGTGCAGCGCTGCCAGGCCTCTGTCTGCCTGTGGCTGGCCCTCCCAGCCTCTGGCATGTTCAGTTATTATTATTATTTTTAGTTAAAATGTATCAGGGTGACAATGGATAGTAAAATTATAATACATAGGTATCAGGTGTACAATTCTGTAACACATCATCTATATATCACACTGTGTGCTCACCTCCCAGATGTTCAGTTATTAATGGACATGTGTCTTTCCCACAAGACCAGCGCTTCTCCAACAATCTGCGGTGAAGGATCAGGTTTTGGGTTTTGCCTCTAAATATTTCTAATCTAATCTAATACATGGTTCTACTGTGCATGGCTGGCACACAGCTGAAAGTACACTAAGTGACTTCGACAACACCCTAATTGATTTAGACCCTGAGCAAGGAAATGAGTCAACTGAGAGTGCACTTGAACGTTGAGACAATGTCAAACTGCTTTACACCTTTCTGAGCACTTCTGCTCGAATCCTCAAATCCTGTGCCTCTCATTGAGGACAACCTTGAACAGCGTAGCCCAGGTTCTGTGAGTACAGGGACAGTGTCCTTTTGGCTGATCTTTGCACTCTTAGAGCTGGCACACAGATTGTTATGGGTTGAATTCTGTCCCCACAAATTCATGTTACCCCAGTGCCTCAGAATGTGACCTTATTGGTGAATAGGGTCATTGCACAGGTAATTAGTTAAGATGAGGTCACACTGGAATAGGGAGGACTCTAAATCCAATGACTGATGTCTTTATTAAAAAGGGTATATTTGGACACAGATCTGAAGATGAAGGCAGAGATCTGGGTGAGGCAAACAAACTGTGAGATGGTAAACTGCCGTTGTTTAAGCTGTCCTGGCAAACTAATGCATAGGTCCTCAGTGAATGTCTGTTGGAAGACTGTGTGGACAGACTCAACACCCTGTGTGAGCTGACCCTTTTGGCAGGCTGGAATACTGAAAGGAACCACCACAGGAGCTGAGCACTTATGATCGGGTCAATTGATCTACTGCACATGTCCAACTCTTGGCAGTTAAGCCCCTAAGATGACTTTTAATTTTCTTTTTTTCTTGAAGGCAGTGTCACTGGCCCTCATATGTGGGACCAAACCAAGCCAGCGCTTAACCACCGCACCACTCGGCCGGCCCATTAATAATTTTTTTAAACTTTATTTTTAAAGTTTTTATTGTGGTAAAATACACATAAAATTTACCATCTTAACCATTTTTAATTTACCATCTTAAACAGTTCGGCATCATTAAGCACATTCATATTGTTGTGCCACCATCCCCACCGCCTATGTCCAGAATGTTCTCACCTTCCCAAACGGACACTCTGTCTCCATTAAACACTCACTCCCTCCCCCTCCTTCAGCCCCTGGCACCACCCTTCTTTCTGTCACTGTGAACCTGACTCCTCTTGGAAACTCATATAAAGGGAATCACAGTGTTTGTCCTTCTGTGTCTGGTTATTTCACTGAGTATAATGTCCTCAGCATCCATGCTGTAGCAGGTGTCAGAATGTCTTTTTTTCTTTAAGGCAGAATATTTCATTGTCTGGATGGGCCACACTGTGTTTATCTGACATTCTTAATATTTTTTTAATAGAAATTTTATTGGGAACAGTGTATTTTTCCAGGATCCATTAGCTCCAAGTCAAGTTGTTGTCCTTCAATCTAGTTGTGGAGGGCACAGCTCACCTCCAAATCCAGTCATTGTTTTTCACTCTAGTTGTGGGTGGGCGTAGCCACCATCCCATGAGGGAGTCAAGCCAGCAACCTTTTTGTTAAGAGCAGGCTCTTTCGTGCCGGCTGAGTGGCGTGGTGGTTAAACGCTGGCTTGGGAAGCCGGCGGCCCCAGTTCGGTCCCACATAAGAGGGCCAGTGACACAGCCCTTAAAAAAAAAAAAAAAAAAAAAAAAAAGCAGGCTCTTTAACCAACCGATCCACCCGGCCGTCCCTTTAATACATTTTTTTTTTTTAAGATTTTATTGGGGGGCCGGCCGAGTGGCTCAGTTGGTTAAGAGCTCGCTCAAGAGTGCGAGCTGAGCTCTGAGCAACAGCTGTTCGAGACCAGCCCGAGCTGAGTTGCCGTTGAGCTGCCAACAGGTGGCAGGATGGCTCAGCTAAAAAAAAAAAAAAAAAAGAAAAAAGATTTTATTGGGGAATTGGGGGAGGGGAACAGCGTTGGAGAATCAGGGAAGGGGAACAGACAAGTTGCAGTCTTTTTATTCTTCAGTCTAGTTGCAGAGGACGTTACTTCACTGGCCCATGTTGGTATTATCATTGCGCTCTTCCCGGATGAGGCAGATGGGTCGCCGGCCTCTGGATGTCGCTCACCGCGGCTATTGGAAGCTCACGCTGGCTGCCAGCCACTCACACTGGCTGCTGGCCACTCACTGTAGCCTATGGCAGCCCACTGCAGCAGGGGCTGCAGCCTACACCGTCGCCGGGGCTCGCACAGCCCAGCTCCAGGTGGAGCTGTTGTTAGCTGTGGAGGGCAGTGTCACTGGCCCTCATATGTGGGATCCGAACCAGGGCTGCTGGCATCCCAAAACCAGCTCTTAACCAATGCGCCACTCAGCCGGCCCCCTTTAATACTTTTTGAAGGAGCTCCACATTTCCATTTTGTCCTGGGCCCCACAAATTATGCAGCCCATCCTGCTGGCCTCTGTCACACTAAAGGCCTCTGTCATATCTGTCAAGCAGGGTATGTCCTTCTGGGCCAAACGGACAGCTTGCTCAGTCTCCTCCTCCTTGAAATCCACTGAGGGGAACTCAGTGAGGGACAATTAAACACCCCCCACCCCCATGCACTGTTTTGGGGAAGAACTTGAGAAGACTCGATGACAAACCCTGAAGGGTTTGTTATAGGTTGCATTGTGTCCCCCCAAAAAATATGTTGAAGTCCTAACTCCCA
Source organism: Aselliscus stoliczkanus (assembly GCA_033961575.1). Lineage (NCBI taxonomy): Eukaryota > Metazoa > Chordata > Mammalia > Chiroptera > Hipposideridae > Aselliscus > Aselliscus stoliczkanus. The sequence continues at coordinate 6,407,535 of CM066735.1, read as the reverse complement.
GGACCTTTGAATGTGACCTTCTCTGGAGACAGGGTCTTTACAGAGGTGATCAATGTAAGATGAGGTCATCAGGATGGGCCTTAATCCACTAGGACTGGGATTCATAAAAGGGGGAAGCCTGGACAGACAGGCATGCACAGAGGGAGATGACGTTAAGGACAAAGGGAGAAGACAGCCGTGTGCCTGGAGTGATGCATCTAGAAGCCAAGAAACGTCACCCTTTCCTTTGAGATCACACAGGGTGGGCACAGGGTCCCTGGGCCCATCAGGAGCCCACCTGCTTGGAGGACACCCAGGGGTAACTTGGACAGTCTTGGCCTCCTCCTCCCCTGTCCCCTGCCTCCATCCTCCTCCCCAACACGTTGTCCATACCTTCTAGTCGGACTCTTAGATTTTTTGTTTTTTTAAGATTTTATTGGGGAATTGGGGGAGGGGAACAGTGTTGGGGAATTGGGGAAGGGGAAGAGACAAGGTGTTGTTCTTCAATCTTCGTTGTGGAGGGCGCCAGTCGCCATCTGGCTTCCAGTTGGCAGCTCGTGGCCTCTAAGCTCAAGGTGCAGAGTTCAGTCTTAGTTGTGGGTGGGTGTGGCCACCATCCCATGTGGGTGTCAAACCGGGCAGCCTTGTTGTTAAGAGTGCACACTCTGGGGCCGGCCGAGTGGCGCACTGATTAAGAGCTGGCTTGGGACGCCAGTGGCCTGGGTTGCGATCCCACATATGAGGGCCAGTGACACTGCCCTCTACAGCTAACAACAGCTCCACCTGGGGCTGGGCTGTGTGAGCCCCGGCGATGGTGTAGGCTGCAGCCCCTGCTGCAGTGGGCTGCCATAGGCTACAGTAAGCGGCTGGCAGCTGGCCTAAGCTGCCAAGAACCGCCGTGAATGGCCGTCCAGAGGCCAGCAACTGATCTGCCTTACCCGGGAAGAGCGCAAAGATAATACCAACGTGGGCCAGTGAAGCAACATCCTCCACAACTGGACTGAAGAACAAAAGGACAGCAACTTGTCTGTTCCCCTCCCCTAATTCCCTGATAAAAATCTTTAAAAAAAAAATGTACACGCTCTGTCCACTGAGCCATCTGGGCGGCAGCTCAGCTCAAGGCTAGGAGTTCAGTCTTAGTTGCGAGTGGGCGTAGCCCACACCATCAAACAGGCAATCTTGTTGTTACACCAGCTAAGCCATCCTGCCACCTGTTGGCAGCTCAGTGACAGCTCAGCTTGGGCATAGAGTTCACTGGCCCATGTGGGAATCGAACCAGCAGCCCTGCTGCTCAGATCTCGCACTCCAAGCCAACTCTTAATCAACTGAGCCCCTTGGCTAGCCTGGACTCTTGGATTTTTTAGGATATAGCCTGCACTGGGCATGGAGGGGTTAAATAGACCTGAAAAGAGGGAAAAGTGAGGGAAGGGGGTGCTTTACATACATCATCTCCTTAAATTTCAAATGTTTAAGACTGCAACTTCATGTGCAATTTTAAACCAAAGGGTTTAAAAATAACTTGTTAAACACTGGATTTTTTTTTTTTTCTTCTGTCACAGAAGCAGATGAGAGGAATGTTTTAGGATTAAAAACATTACCAAAAAAAAAAAAAAGAGTCAGAAAGCCTTTTTACAAAGCACATTTAAAGTTTGTGCCCATTTTTCTGTGGGTCTGGGCCCCAGACACCTTCACAATCATCTTCCCCGATTTTATTCTCACTGTCGGTGCAGAGCTTGCACCTTGCTACCTCCATCTCTTTCTAAGATTCCCTTATTTTCACCTTGAAAGAGCTGTGCTGTGGTAGATTCGCTCATCATCCCCCCACCCCACCCCACCCCACCTAGTCCATCAGAGCACACACACCATCGCCAGATGCCTGCTGAGAACCTTTTAAAATGCCATGGCCCTCTTCCTGGCCCTGGCCCAGTGCACACAACCAGTGAGAGATGGCAGTCCAGGAGGTGGAATTTGAGTGGAGGGGACGATTAAAGGGGCATGGGCCTGGCATCTGAGGAAATGAACACCAGTCTCCCTTCACAGCAATTTTACTTATGTGGACGCAGAAGAAAGCTTACATTTAAATACTGCCTTTAGCTGGGGCTGCATGCCCTGCCCCCTCTGGACTCATCTTTCCCGAGGGGTTCCTGGTGGTTCTGGGGTTCCAGGACCTGCACAGGCAGTTCTGGGGCCTCGCTCTCCCGGTCCACTCTGCACTCCTCAGTGGCTGTCCCTCTGGTGTGGGCCGGCAGTGGGCGATTTACACTGCTGTTCCCCAAAGCCTCTCTGTGAGGATTTGCTTGACAGGGAGAAAGGGGCCTTCATGCCTGGCCCGTCGAATCAGCTCCCTGCCAACTATGCAGCCCTGCACCCACCCAACCTCTTGTCCTGGGTTCCTCCATCTGGAAAGGGCCTTTCAGGCCTTCCCACCCTCCCCAAACCCCTCCTACCCCCCACCGCCGCCCAACCCCAGTGGCTCTGTAAGCCACAGTTTCCTTGGGGCTCAGCTGCTGCCCCACTGACTTTTCAGGCCCCGGGTCAACTTCAAATTGAGAAAACCAATCGGACAGAATGCAGTCCTTGGAATAAAGGTAAAAGGTGGATTTTGAAATTCCATGGTCTCCTAAAACCCCAAAGACAACTTGAATACTCCTGAGCAGAGGCGGGTAGCAGGCAGGGCTGCTGTCACAGAGGGCCCTGCACTCAGCTTAATGCTCTGTCTTGAATTTTTTATGCTTTTTAAACAGAAAGCCCTGCACATTCTGTGCCAGTTCTGGTGGCAGGTTATCAGCCCTCAGGCTCTCAGAGGACTGCCCAGGGAGGTCCCAGTGGGAAGGAGTTGGCTGGCTGCTCACTCTGCAGGGGCTCTAGAGGTGGCCTCCATTGCTATGGGGTGGCCTAAAGACCCCAGGGAGAATTTGGGGTTGGGTCCAGGCCCCCTGGCATGTACCTGCGGGCACCTGAGTCCCTTCCTACCCAATGCAATCGTGCCTACAGGAAGCACCATGCCTCCTTTTCATCCCCAACTTCTCATCTCCAACTGAACCCCAAAATGGACAGTTCAGAGGCACAAAACTAAGGGGCAGCTCAAATCCAGAATGCTGTTTACCAAACTGGTAGGAAAAAAAAAAAAAATCCAGCACTGATGGCCTGTTTTCCAGCTGGCTAAGCTTTAACGTAGCTTATCATCTATAAAGTGGGTACAGGAACAATAACAGTAACACCTTCCTCACATGGTCTGCAGAAAAGTACTTTGTAAAGGGCACAGCATGACTCACAGCAGCTTTCATTTCCCACCACTACCTCCAGCTCCTTGCAACTCCCTCAACTCCTGTGGATGCCACCCGCTGCAGACCCCTGCTGTGCACACACCCAGCACTCCCAGCACTTGGCACACCCACACGAGGGGTGGGGGTCTTTGGTCCACTCCCATGCTCACTAACCACCAGGCTGAGGCAGGTGGTCTAAGCGGTCCTTAATTTGGGATATGTGCTCCCAGGCCAGCTTTCATTACGTTGCTGGACTTCCCTGTAGCTTCTGGAAGCTAGTGGGTGGGAAGCCTGAACTACTTACTGCTTGTCAGAGGCTGGCAATGCTGTGCCACCACCACTGCCCTGCTCAGTGGGGATGCCAGGTCAGGGGCAGAGGATAAGGGCTCGATTCAGGGGCCCCTTACACCCCAGTGAAAACATCCCAACTCATTCCTGTTTATTACTAGACACGAAGCAAGGTTCTCCAGGACAATACTGATGACTACGGTTTTCTCCCCTTTTCTGGAAATCCTTTTAAATTGTGCTAAGGAATGATTGAAGTTCAACAAACAAACGCAAAGACAAAGGGATGCAGGTGTTAGGCCCTCAGAGCCTTAACCTCAAACAGAACCTGAAAGCAGCCCACGCTGAGGCAGTTTGGTGGCACATGGGGCTTGGCCTCTCAGGGCTCCAAATTCTGTGGTGAGGGGGAATCGGAAGCTGTCCTTGGCACCAGTGGTGGAGATAAGGGTGGCAAGGCTTTGTTAAAACACACCCTCACTTATGGCACCCTCTTAAACAAATCTCTTGCTTCTCAAAATGGGTCGCTGGAGTGTGGGCATCGCTCGGGGCTTGTTAGGAATGCAGACGCTCAGGCTCACCCCAGACCTGCTGAAGATGAATGTTTTTTAAGAGGACCCCTGGGGGAGGAGGATGCACTCCACACCAAGAAGCCCTACCCTCTGGCGCACCGGGAAGGGCTGACACCCAGATCCCTTCTCCTCAGTGCATAGGTGCACATGCTGCCTGGGACTGCCTGTGCCCAAGGAGCCACCCAGAGAGCCCAAGAGCCCTGCTGGAGGCCGTGAACTGGCCTCTGGGCCTGAGCGCCCGAGGGGCTTCCCTGAAGCTGCTCCTGCTGGTGTGTGTGCCCTTCTTCCCCAGGTGGTGCAGGCCTGCCCCGCTATGACACGCATGGACTGGATATTCTGAGGCCTCCGCAGAAGCCATGGGTTTGGTCAGCCACATCTGGAAAAGAGGGGACCAACACAGAACTACAGGAGACACACCCAGGCAAGAAAAACCAATGACTTTAGGAAAAGCTATGTAAGCACCTGATGGAGAGGCTCGGCTGCTGCTCTCTGCTGATCCCAACCTCGCTTCTGGGTGCTTCTTAGATTCGGTGGTGTGGTTAAATGCAGTACCTTACTTGATCTGTTTTCTTTTTCAAAGGATCCTATGGGGTGTGCATTATGGGCCCCATTTCAGTCAGGGACAGTGAGGCTTAGAGAGTCAGTGGCTTGCCCGTACTGCACACTGGGGAGCAGGCAGAGCCAGGTTTCAAACCTAAGACTGACCCTTAGACCCTTGTGCTCTGTTCTGCCTTCAGGTTAGAATTCACTTGCCCATCATAAAGGAGGTTACTGCCACACTCAGAATGGCCCCAGGGTTCAGGAGTGCAGAGCAGACCCACAGGAAACCCCTTGGGACAACACAGGAAGCAGAGAAACCTGAACCTGGAGAGGTGGGGTCTCTGGGTCTGTGAGGGCAGGGGGGCTGGCTTGTGAGTGGGTCGGGGGAGGGGGCAACATTTGGGCAGAGGCAGAGGGCCGTGGGAGAGGCGGTCACACAGCATGTCCCGGTGTCTTCCCCTCGATTCCCTGGACTGGGCTGTCCAAGGGCTCCCTGCCTCCCTGCATGGGTCAAGGCCATGGCCTGGCACACAGGGAAAGCTTGGCAGTGGACAGCCCAAGTTCATCTAGGAGGAGGTCACCTGCAGCCCCAGTTGGCGCTTGGTCAGCGTTGGCTGCTTACAAGTCACACACCATCACCCCTACACCACCACATCTCAATGATCCCACTTCATTTATTACCAAAATATCAACAGAATTCCAGTCATAGTTCACATACAGTGTTTAACACAAACCTGATACCTGTGGAAAGAACTAAGTATTCGGACAATCGAATGTTTGGAATCGTTAACACCCCAAACCGTTATTACTCTGTATTCCAAAAATACGCTTTGAGAGCTTTGGAAACTGAATTAAAATGTCTACACAGCTATGAACAATTGTTTAATAAAACTTTTTCATGTTTCCATTACATGTAAATATATCAATTTGGCATCTATAAAAACTCTGAAAATGGTGCAAAAGTTTCATTCTCTTTGAGAAAGCCATTGACAAAAAATATTCACACTTCACTAAAATTTTGAAAAATGGTTTTCTTTCAAAGCTTCTTTATTAATCTGAAATCTTCTGGATTATCAAAATCTAGGTTTGCTTTTTCCTCCTAAAACACTAAAGAACATTTATTCACAAGGATAAAAAGGCAAATGGGGAAATGGAAAACTGAGAAGGGCTTTTATTCCCCCTGAAATTTTAAAAAACAAAAACAAAAACAAAACAAAACAAAAAAAAGCTAGTTACATAAGATCCTCAAAATAACACAATGGGATTCATTTTATTGTTGACTTTTGGACAGCAGTGTCATACTTTATTGAAAACAAACCCATGTAAAAACAAAGTTAAAATGAAAAATGGTACCTGAAAAATAAATTATTTTATATAAAACAAATCAATAACTTAAAACACACTAACATACAAAATGTCTACTCATCTACTGTACAGCATGGGGACCAGTCAGTAAAGCTCCCCCCCCAGAGTGAGTCATTGTAAACGGAACATTACATGGTAGGAGGTGGCCTCAACCAACGGACAAGCCTTCTCTTCCGGCAGAAGTGCGTTCCCGTCCTCTCAAAGTCACAGCTCAGACCGTCGGGTAGCCTAACGTAGATTCTGGCAGTGACTTATAAGTATGTTTTCTTTTCTTAAAATGACCCAGCGGAAAAGCTTAACTATGTCACCAAAAGGTTGTGGAAAAAATACACGATACAATCATCAGACATCAGAAGCAAATTAAAAGGTTTGGAACCTTGAACCCTGCCAGAGATCTGGGATTCAGGTTCTCCTGCTATTGTAAGAAAGGGTCAATTATCAATGCCACTCAACAGAAAGTAATTGTGACTTCAGTTGGTGGCTGGCCTGGGAATCTGGTGAATGGGAGAGGTACCTTAGGTCCTGGGAAGATCGGAAGAATTGCAAGTGGAGGGCTATGGTGGGGATGGGGAATAAAGGTCTTGGGCAGCTTATTCTTATTTTCTTTTATCCAACCCAGGAAGGCTGCAAAAAGCAGGGGAAAAGAAATCAGGCTGAATCAGATGTGAAATAGAACAGCTGGGTGATGCTAATTCTGATTTTCAAGCCCAATGGTGGATTCGGGTCAGTGAGCGGTCCCAGTTTGGAGGCCAACCAAGACAAGTTATTGCCAATAATTCATCTACTTGTTTGATCCAGCTCAGAGGCAGCGCCTCCTACAGCAGTGTGGTGCGGACCCTGGACGCTGGGTTTCCAGCACTAACACCAAATGCAGACTCTCAAAGGGTAAGGCAGCTGCCCTTGGCAAGGGAAAGACTCACCTTCTGAACAAAGATGGCCGAGCCCACCTAGCACCATCTACCTATGCAGGAGAATCCCCGTCACAGGGCGTGCGACCAGGGGACAGCCAGCAGAAAACCACAACCTGGCACATTACATCGAAAAGCTAAACGGGCAGAGCCAAGGATGAAAAATGGGTAACTCAACCGGAACCAGGTTTGCAAGTTCGGAGCTACTTAGCATACAACTGTCAGGGGACATTCCACAGGCCAAAAGAGAGTCGATCCGAGCCTCTTTGGTATTTATGTACCAAACCAAACTTCTGAGAAATTATCTACTCTTAATTCTTTTTCATGAAAATTCCCAAATAAAAGGAGAGCACTCATTTTGTGAAATACAAATATGATTGATCAGTGTAAAATTTTTTTTAAAAAGTTTCTTTTGGATCGTGACTTTTAAAAAAAGGGATCTCCCTTTTGCAAACAAGTCTAGAGGATATGTAATGAACTTTTCAGACACACGGCCAGCATCTGGTACCTCAATGGGAGTGACAATTGCTTTTCAGGAGGAACATGTCAAAAGCAGAATCCTTCCACACACCTGCAAATGGAAACTCCCAAAGAAACACAGTGGGGTATTTGGCAAGAAGACTGTTCAAAGAGTGGCGACCATATAACATGAGAATTTTACTGAACCGAGAAACTTGAGGCAACTTTCAAAGGCTCATATGTATTTTACGTTTCCTTCTCACCTGTGCCAGCAACAGAATAATCAATCTGGTTCAAATAAAAGGGAGGGGAAGGAAGAAGCTGCGGTGCTGGCTGCAAGCCCAGCGTCATTTCAGTTTATACTATGACAATCCCTGTGAGAAACCAAGCACCAGCTAGGGCTGACAGGAATGTGTGTCAATGAGGAGATTTAAGGGTTGGTTTCAGAAGTGGGAATCTCATCTCTGAGATGATGCTGGCCCGAGGCTGCACATCCCAAAAGGCATATTCTTCCTGAAAAACATCCCTGTCCTGGGGTGAGAGCACTCTGTTGCAACAAAGTGGGGACCCTCTTTGTTTTCTGGGCTCTAGGAGGAGGCACATAAGCTGGCTTTGACTTAGGATTTGGAAACTTCTGCTGGAAGGAGGAGGTCCTCCACGGCACAGGCCAACTTATGAGACAAAGCCTTAAGGTATGCACTTTGCCTCTTGTGGGAAAAGAACACAGCAACATCTTAAATTTGGGAGGATAATGCAAGCAGCTGGCAGCCCCTCAATAAAGTAAGAGGGTAACAGGATCAGGGACAGGCAGCCTCACATTTTTTAAGGGCTTCTCAGAACACTGATCTGCTCTGCAGAAAGCTGTGCCTATCGGCCATTTTTTCCCCACTTAAATAAATACATAGATAAATAAATAATGTTACAATTCCATGATATTGGTAACTAAAACACAGCCTATCATTACATGTTTTAGTCTCCTATGAAGGTTAAAAACTGCTGGTACTAAGTTATCCTGTTTTTGATTCTCTCTGTACACTAGTTATTTATAAAAATCCAATCACGCTCCCGAGGAGCTGCCAGAGCTCTGGCCCTGGCTACTTCTGAGGCCCTCTCAGTCTCCCTAAGGCCTCCCCATTTAAAAAACACCAACTGTGACTGCACATTCCTACATCACAGATTTGTAAATGCTTTGTCTTGAGGCAAGTATTTGTTCAAGATCTTATACATTCTCCCTGAATGCTGGGCCATCTGTACCTCACCTAGCCAAAAAGAAAGAAAAGGTAAAATAAAAAACAAAACAAAATTCGAGCAAAACAAAATCAAATTTAATGGTCTTAAATGCAAAAGTAAAAACAAACAAAAAACACAAAAAAGCAAAAGAAAATTAACAGAACAGAACAACCAAAATGTCAAGGCAGTTATGAAGAGAACTTTGAGGGTTAATCTTTAAAACTACAAATCAAAGGGGTTTTTTTGTTACTAGATAACTGGCAAGAAGTAAGTACTTTTCTGCTGAGTGTTCATACGAAAGCAAAGTTTCAAAACAAAATCTGACTAAAATAGAAAAAGTCTAGAGCTCACGAGAAGGGATGCGAGAAATACAATGCTCAAATGTTTCTGTGTTATTAAAAAATAGAGCTATCTTATGCATTCGAGCTATGTTAAATGCTCTTGGAAAATGGAGAAATGATTGTGAACAGTATCCGGTGTGGGGGGGGCACCGTGCATGCAATCTGTGGACAGGAATTCGGGGTGTCAGAGTAGCAACACATCTTCAGGCGTGCCTGGAGCTTAGATCTGACTTGGGAATATATGGAGTTTCCCTGAAACTCTTTGGTCCGTTCCCATTGGCGCCTGGGCTTATGAAACACGTTCTCGTGTCCTCCTCTGGAGGGCCCGGCCCAGTGTGTGGCCCCACTCCCCGTGGTGGCCCACGTCGGAAGGGCCTGAGGCCACTGCCAGGACCACTCGGCAGAGCCCGGGGCTAAGTGCGCAGGAGGTGGCAATGGGACCTGCTTGAGGAAGCAATTTCATGTCAACCAAAGCAGAAATTGCTTAAAATGTTGAAGCAGTTGAGAAAACGCACACTCAGCATCTGTCTAACATCTTTAGTTTAAAAACGAAAACTAAAAGGTCATTTCTATTTTTTTTATCCAGTTTGTGGAGACACCGAATGAAACGAGTGTTAGACAGTCTTAGAAGTTAAAGCATGCTTCAGTTTCACCACCATCCCGAGGGACTGGTTAGTCAATGCAGTCTACTTAGATTTGTTTAATATATATTTTAAAGTAAATAACTTAAGAAACTTAAAATTGGTCTAACATTGTGGGATTTCAAACATTTGAACATGTCGGTTGCATCCCAGAGTATAAAAACCTTTTCACTTCTCATTTAGACTAAGACAAACACTTGTGAAAATTGGCGCAAAATGAGTTGTACACTAACAAAAAAGTTTCAACTTCTTCACTCTGAATTATCTATTCCGTACAAAAAAAGCATGAGCGAGTTATTTGTGGGACTTATTGGTTTTGAAGGAAACCTGTAAGATTTTGTCCCCCAGGCGGTAGCCATTCAGACTTGCTATGGCCATCGCGGCTTCTTCATAGTTTGTCATGGTCACAAAACCAAAACCTTTGCACTTGTTGGTGTTGAAGTCGCGAATCACTTTCACATTGGTGACTGCGCCAAAGGGGCCAAACATCTGCCAGAGGATTCCCTCATCGGCATCTTGACCAAGGTTGTAGATGAAGATGCACCAGCCTGAAGACGCGTTGCCTGGGACATTGACACCAGAAAGCCCACTCATGTGATCTACACCCATAGGGGAGAACCTAGCAAACAGAGAGCACAGCATTCAGGTCAAGGGAAAGGGCAGTGTGGGCCGGCACAATAACGGGAGCGGGCGGGGCCGGCTCAGGCCCTCCCCTCTCTCCTCAGCCAGGCATGAGATGCTCAAGACTGGCACACCCTGGCCGGTCACCAACAGGATTTTTTTTTTTTTTTTTTTAAACCGAGAGGAATTCAATATGGTGGTAGAGGGAGGGGGTTGACTCTGATGAGACACACTTGTTGCCTGTAGAGGCTCACAGCCTCAACCGACCTCACGAGAGCTATGGCCCGTCAGTGGCCTGGACTAGCTGCTCCCTCCCATGGTGGAGTCCTGTTAGTTATTCCCGAGCTTCCCACATTTTAAATGATGGAAGCTTCTCCACGTCTTCTGTGAGGTGCTGTTACACCCTCAGATTGCTCTGGAGGAAATGCGTCCGTGCGTGTGTGCGCACATGTGTGTGTGTTGAGGTCTGGGTGTTTTTCTTCTCTTTTCCCACATTTTGTACCTTCCCCTGGTCATGACTCTCCATCTCCAGGGATTCACAGCTGAGCAGTATCTAGTTACAACATGTCCCTGTGAAGGGAACAAGGAATTCCTTCCTAAAGCTCTGGGCAACCTTCCATTGCTGGTTCGTAACAACCCAGAAGGGCCAGGGGCTGAAATGAAGGCTGTGACCTCCAAGGTCACCGAGCTTTCCCCAAAATGTGGGACCCTCTCCAAAGCGATACTTTTAGTAGCATCGAAACTAAGCCTTCTACCAATGTGTGGCTATTGCAATAAGGATTAAAGGAATTGATAAATTGTTATCAAAGACACGTGGCCCTCTCAATGGTTCACAGATTAAAAAGTCACAGTCTTTTTAAGAATATTTCAGTCAATTTAAGAATATTTGAGCATGATACAGCATCTGTGAAGCCACACAATAGAAATACAGAAGTGTTACCTGCTCCAAAATAAAATTGGGCTTTGAGCTATGGGGATGATTCAGGGGTAGGCACTCTGGGCCATTAAACAAATTCAGTCTCTCCACAGACATGACCCCAGGTAGTGGGGCCAGACCCCAAAGTGCAGCCCACTGACCCAGGGGTTGTGTTCAACACAGATATGGAAGAATCAAGGAACATTATTGGCCATGGTTTCGACTTCGAGAGAATAATTTTAAACAGCCCACACCAGATGTCTGAATTGGTGAAATGATTCAGGTGGCTTGTCAGTGGTCCTGAATCTGTCTGGGATGACAGTGGGACAACTGAAATGGGGGCGGTTAGGCACCCGAGTATCTGTATGACATTAAGCCTAGTCAGTTTTCATTGAGAACTGCAAAGGGGTTCTAACTTTTTTCTTTTTTTCTTTTTAGAGGGCAGTGTCACTGGCCCTCACATGTGGGATCTGAACTGGGGCCACCGGTGTCCCAAGCCAGCTCTCAACCACCGCGCCACTCAGCCGGCCCAGGGGTTCCAACTTTTTTAAAATTTTTTTTAGCTGAACCATCCTGCCACCTGTTGGCAGCTCAACGGCAACTCAGCTCGGGCTGGCATCGAACCGCCGTTGCTCAGAGCTCAGCTTGCACTCATGAGCGAGCTCTTAACCAACTGAGCCACTCGGCCAGCCCCAGGGGTTCCAACTTTTAAAAGGACCTATTTTGGGCCGGCTGAGTGGTGCGGTGGTTAAGTGCTGGCTTGGGAAGCCAGCGGCCCCGGTTCAGGTCCCACATAGGAGGGCCAGTGACACTGCCCTCAAAAAAAATAAAATAAAAGGACCTCTTTTCCTCCAAGTTTTATAGGATACCAAATATGGACCTGAGTTATTATAGTTAACCTCTTTTTTTTTTTTTTTTTGAGGGCAGTGACACTGGCCCTCCTATGTGGGACCCAAACCGGGGCCGCTGGCTTCCCAAACCAGTGCTTAACCACCACGCCACTCAGCCGGCCCATTAACCTAACTCTTTATGTAGCTATTATACTGTAAATAATCCGAGGTAATATTTTACTGCCTTTTACTGCCGTGATTCTCATTCTTACTAATTAATGTTAGCTGGTTTTTCTCCTCTAATTAGAACTGATTCTTTCATCTTGACCATCAGGACACCCACCCCCAATTCTCTGATGGTACAAAAAGAGAACTGACCCTGCCTTTACCTGGGGGCTCTTCCAATGTGAAAGGAACTGACGGCAAACTTGCTTCTCTTCTGGGTTTCTTTTTCTCTTATTCTTGTCCTAGTCTGCCTTCCGGTGGTGAGTCTTCCCTCCAGCCTCTCACACCTGCCGCTTCCTCCCATCTCTTCTCATGATCCCTTTCCTGTGTGACCCAGCAGTTCTGCTCCTCTGGTCTCTCCTTTCTTTTCTATTCCTCATTGCCGTGAACAGGGTCCCCTTCTCCTCCTCCAGCCTTTCCCGGTTTTCCAGAGTTATCAAGTAACTCAATGAACACTGCCATCCATACATCCCGCCTGATTAGCAGGCAGGTGGACTGTGTTATCTGACTTTCGTAATTGGATTTAGCTCACTTCTGTCCAAAGACACTTCCCCTGCCTTTGCCTTTTAAGTAGAAGAGCCAGATTTGGAAACTGATCTACAATAGTTGAGAACTCTGGATTACTGGGCTGTGAAAATGATACCTCGCTAAATGGCCTCTGTAGAAAAGGGCGGGGTTTTACCCAACCTCACTGCTTAAAACAAAGATGGGAAGCCTGACAAGTTGCAGAGAAAAACCCTTAACATATCTGAATAAACCCTGATGCCACTTCTGAAGGTTCTGACAAAAAAAAAAAAAAAAAAAAAAAAAAAGCCCCCTAACTTGAGATTTCCATGATTTGTGAGGTGGTAACAGACCTGATTTTGGAGTCCAAGTTACTGACTCAAATTGTCCCTATTATACTAAATCCTGGCAACTAGAATCATTTTCAACATGGAAAGACTAAGGGATGTGGGGAAACTGTTCACCTCTAGGACAGAAGACATATAGTATTGAGATGCTAAAATAACTCCACGAGGTAGGAGAACGGGTTGCTCTAGGGCTCCTGGTCATGTCTAAAACCCATTTAAAAACTCTGGAAGGAGAACAGCTCTCATTGAAGCATACCTAAGGCTGCATCTTCTATCTCACAGATGTGGAATGATCTTTTAAATTCATGGTTCCACCCTGCTGTCACTAGAAAACATAGGCTGGAGATCTATGCACTCACTTTCCTGGTAGCTGGCGGGAGCTGGCACCATCTTTTTTATTCCAATTAAAGACAACACTCGGATGGAAAGACATGGCTTTCATACAGATACCTTTGTGATGGAGGTGGGGAGATGGAGATATGAAATGATTCTGAGTGCACCCTTCTGACGCGATAAGCCTGGCATGCCCAGTGCTTCCCGCTGTGTGTGATTATTAAGCCAGAAGGGCTCTGCACAGCTTTAGACACACGGCCATAGTGAGAAAAGGCTGGGCAGGTAGGTGAGGGCACCACCCTCCTCACCCACCTGAATCTCTGCGCCTGGTGATGAACGGGGCCTCCGAACCGTCTAGCAGGCGAGTGGTATAGCTGGGAGAGCAGCGCCACGTTTTTGTTCTGGTTGGGATTGGCTGCGAACTTCACTGTAATGGGCTCAGAGGAACCTGGGGGTTTATGACCATTGAAACTGGTAATTGCCTCTTCTGCCTCCGACCGTTTGTCAAACCGGATAAACGCAACCCCTCTGGACAAACCTTTTTAACAAACCAACAAAAATGGAGTTAGGGGGAAAAATATGCAACGATTTTTTAAAACTGAAAGGCAAAAATCAAGTCAGTCAGTCTGTCTACTGTGGTTCAAACTGGATATTGGGCTAATGAGAAAAACAAAAATTAAATCTAAATATGGAAACAAATGAACGAATTAAACAAAATAACGACTAATAAAAGATTCAGATTTCAGGCTTTCTTCTGAGTTTCTTGATGCCAAAAGTTATTTTGGGGACAGACAATCCAAACAGACACCCCAGAGCCTCTTTCTCAAAAGAAGCCCACATTAGAAGTGATTACCTCTTCCATCACTATTTCAATGCCAGATGCCCACTGCAGCGTGGTTGCTGGGACGTGCTAAAGGTGGCAACCAGGGCTGGGCCTGAGGAATTCTCCCTGGGCCCTCCCTCCCAGCATGTCCAAGGAGCAGCTATGCCTGAGGGCCTGCTGTGAACAAGGAGTGACGGTGGCCTCACAGCCCAGCTGGACCTTCGCAGCCTGCTGTCTGCCCAGCTGGCCCAAGTCCCTGGTTATGCTGTGCCCAGCTCAGCCTTCTCCTTCATCCCAGGAGGGCGTCGAGTCCCAGTAACCATGACAGCCCTACAGCTCTTTCCTGCTGCCATCACCTCACTCACCATTATAAGGTCCCAGGACCTCCTGTTGTAGGTCCCAGATAGCCCTCAGAATCATGTGAAGTTACTCTCTCTTTCCTCCAAAACTGCCCAGGCACATACAACAGTGCTGACAGCCCCCCATATGCCCCCCCTGGCAGGTTAAGAGTCCCCACCTTGGGCCCACTCCATACCTGGTCTTGTTTCTGAGTGGGAAGGGCCAGAGCCCCCTATCGTGGCCTCCAGCTGCCTCAGGAAGGCACCTTTTCTTGCTATGTAAACCAAGGCACCTGTAGGTAAGCCCTGAGTCCCCTGACAGAGCAGGAAAATGGCCTGGGACCAGGGTGCTTGAGACCCAACACCCAACTGCTAAAGGCAGTGTCTGATCAGTAGGCACGAGTGTAAGACCCAAGCAAACCGGGTGGGAGAGGACTCAGCCACCCCTACTCCCATCTATCCATATTCTGGGCCTTGGGGGATGATGAGGAGACCTTGGCCCTTGAAGAACTCCAAGAATGGGGTGAGGGGATGCAGAGCCCTGGAAGAGCCTGGCTCCTTCTCCTAAGAAACAGGGGGTCACAAGTGTGAAGGTCCAAGTGTAGTGGAGAAGTGATGGCGAGGGCCAGTTTGAGGATGACATCACTGGGCTAGAGTCACGGGTGTAACTGGTAGGTAGGGTGGCTGCGGTAGACAGCCCTATCCTAGATACTCTCGTCTGGCCTGCCAGTCACAGGCTGTCATAAGTCACATACTCTTTTCTAGAAAAAGGCCTTCAGCACTCGGTGAATGACAATTATCAAAGCAGGACAGCCCAGGATTTTGGGCCACGCTGGATATCCCCATTCAGCTCCCATATTCCAGCACCTTTCCTCACCATTTCCCATAAGGGCCCACTGATTGCCCCCATGATGGGCATGGGACATGGGTCTCCCTAGATCAGAGGCCCAGAAGCCACAGAGGGGCATGGAGAGACTCAGGTACATCAGTAGGGTGCTGAGATGACAAGTGTCACTGCAAGGCACAGTTGCCCCTTCTGGGCCTAGAATCCCATGTTTGGGCCTGACTTGGATGTGACATCGTGGGCCCCAGTCAAGCACACAGACCCTTGGGCCAAGGATTCCTTGTTTACAACTGTAACAGACCGTGGACACCCCATGCTGGGCCCTACAGCACACATCCCAACTAACTGGGAAGCTCCTGGTCCCAGGCACCCTCCCTCCCCTGAGCATAGCGCCCTGGGAAATCACACAGCAGCTCCTAGCGGCCTCAAGGCTGCCCCCACCCTGGCTCCATGATTCTAATTTAGATATAAATTTAAAATTCATACAGCCAGAGACACTCACTAAATTAGTGAGATATGACCTACTAATTCACATGTGTGCCAGGAAATTCTAGAACTTGAACTTATTTTTCAAATTCAGTTCAGAAGAACAATTGAAAATGCTGTTTTTATTTCCTCTTAAACAGCACTAACGGCAGCTTAGATGTGTGGAAGTCTGAATGAAGCCTGCGCTCAGGCCCACGCGACAGGAGGCCGGGGCTGGCTGGCTCCCATGTGAGCTGCCTGCAGGGGGCCCTTTCCCTCGATGCATACAGACCTCGGGATCATGCAGAGAAGTATGTGCAAGTACGGTTTCCATGTGGTTTTGTAAAATGACTTTCCAATGAAAACTGACAAAGTGGAATGAAGAAAATCCAAGGAAGGGAAAGAGAATGTTACTGGGCTGTCAGAAAAGTCATGATGTATTTTTCTATGTTTTTTGTTGCAAAAATGTGTCATGACTTTTCCAACAACCCAATATTTAAAGTGAGGGAATGTAAACTGATTAAATTCTTTGGTGAATGTACAATTTTTGAAGATGGCTCTGTGTTTTTCAGAATTAAGATCAGAGACCGATAAATGGCACAATCTCCAAACGAGTCAACTATGAAGTTCATAATCAGAATGGATAAAGAAGCAAAGAAATTTTTAAAAATTAAGTACCATCAGCTCAGGATATCCAGGAGAGCCTCCCCATTTCTTCCACACTAAAAAGCACATCACATGAAGGCAAACTTGCCTGCCGTGCTGTTCTCTGCCCCAGCCCCCCGTGGGCTCCATGAGGTCCCAGCAGAGGGGCCCTGGGTGGGTGGCCTCCTCTGGAGCAGAGGAAGAAGGGAAGCCCACAGCCCCAGGGGGCTCACCTTTCCGCTCTCTAATTCTACACCTGGGGTCGGGAAGCAGGTCTAGGGGAGGGGGCCTCTGGGAGGCCTTTCCCCACCTCCCTCCTGCCTTCCTGCAAGGATTCTAAGACAGACAGAGGTGTAGGGTAGAGGCCCCCTAGTCCCTTCGCTGAAGTGGCTGAGACTGGCAGGGAGGCTTGAGGGAGAGTGAGAGTCTTGTGAACCACCCTAAGGTCACAGCTGAGCCTGGGGCAACCTAATACTCTAGGAGATAGAAGCCTTGCAGAGGGACAGGAGGCAAAATCCCTGGCAAATGGCTGAGGGGAGCTGTCTACAAAAGTGGCCTCCCTTGGGATGGTGGGTACAAAAGTTAGGTGGCAGGGGGTGTGTTCTCGAGTTGGCTGGGCTCCAACTCCAGAGAGCTGGGCTCCACTTGGCAGAGGCAAAGCAGTCCCTGTACAATCTAGAAAAGCAGAGCCACAGAGGCAGGATGTGGGCCAGCATGGTCACCTCCTCTGGGTCCCTGGGCAGCCCACTCGATGCTCCCACGCAGAGGGGCTGGGAATAAAATGTGCACTGACCAGCTCACCCCATCGTTCTCTCAACTGGCATTTGAAGGTAAGTTAGGGGGCTTTAGGGAGACACAAGAAACTATTCTGGTGCCAGCCGGCGTGGTTTATACCAAATACATGGGTGTCCTCACCCCATGCCCACTGCCTGCCCAAGAGTGACGGGGCAGACTGAAGGAAGCGGTGTGGGTGGGGTAGGGTCCATGTCCTCCATCCAGCACAGCCTGGTGTCAGAACAGGTGTCTGCACTAGGCTACAGGGGTACCCAAAGCTCCCAAGAAGTGCCAGTGGCCTGTGAATTCGGACCACACTTCTGGAGCCCTTCTTCTCAGGCCCCCTGGGGATAACCTGTCTGCTCCTCTCAAGGTCAGGTCCCAGCATACACCAATGGGAGCTTCCACAGCTGGGTCAGAAGGGAAATGTGGTGCCTCCACCCACTTGTTCTCTGGGGTCTGCTCTGCAGAGGGGAAGTCACCTTGGAGCTGTCACTTCCTGTGACCTAACTACCCAGTGTTAGTTTTAATACCACAGCCAAGGGATGGGTGACATCAATGTGGGAAGAACATAAAAATCAACCACAGACAATTCCACTGGCTTCGCTGAGCTCCGTGGGGAAGAAGCTCCCTTACTAGTTTGTTAGCAGATTCCCACTCCTGGTGAGGACAGGAGTGAGGATTTCTAAAGCGGTCGTGGCCCAAGCTCATTGCTTCCCAGATTGAGCTGTGCACAGGGCTTGACAGGGGATGTCCTAACTTTGGTCCTCAGCCAGCAGGACATTCAGGCCATGGTCAGGGCCAGAACCCAGCCTCCTGCCCTCCTGCTCGCCTGGGGCTGCTTCCAGGGGTGTGTGGACCCTCACTTCATGCAAAGCCCAGAACTAAGCATCTAACGAATGTCCTGAACTGAGATGACCCGAGAGGGGCCGGGATGGTCAGCAAGAGGAATTCACCACCTTTGAGCTCTGAGCTTTGGATGCGCTATTTGAAGCAGGGCATCTAAATAATCAGAAACAGTCACCCCTGTAGCTTCGGGCAATAAAAGGCACTCTGGACAATGAGTAAAGACTATCACATCGCATACCGTCTGCCTGCAATAAGAACAGGAGCATATCCTTGAACCCCGTTCACAGGCCAGGTTGGGACATTTGGGGGCCTATGAGAAGGTGCCAGAATGTTTTGGTGTTTCCACATAAAATGCCAGCCGGACACAGGGGCTGCTTTCACGTCACTTTACCTCCCCAGCCTCATAAAACCAATACCAATGTCATCTTATTTCAATTCTACCTTCAACGGTGGAACAACTAATGACATTTAGAATAAACATGATCTGTCTTCTCTGGAAAACCCAGCCCAGCCTAGGGGAAAACCTTGCTGCATGCTGAGGTGACCCCCGTACCTGTGGTCTGGTCCACGAGGACCCGGGAGTTGATGATTCGCCCAAACCGAGAGAACATGTCCTCCACGTCCTTCTGGGTCATGGTCCTGGGGAGCCCGCTGATGTACAGGTTGGCGTCTTTGATGACCTCTGAGCTTGGACGAGCATACGACACCTTGAAAACAAAACCGCTTTCTGAGGTTAGGGCAGGTGTGTGGCCAATCATTGAGGGAGGGTGTTAAATTTGGGGGTGAGAAAAAGCCAGTCTCTGATTGGAGATCACACAAACACTCATTCCCTATGGCAGCACATGCTGGCAGCTACCCATGGGCCAAGCAGCGAGCCGACACCTAGCAGCGTTTTCTTACCTGGACCTCACATCCATCCCAGTGAAGGCAACATAGGGCCCACAGCTGGTTGATGGCAGTGCAGAGACCCAACCCTGCTATCTGTCCTCCTACCACGGCCTTATGCCGCTCTGGATGATGAGCTGGATTGGGAACAGGACCTGGTCCTGCCTGAGTAGCCCAAGGGCTGGTGGGCAAGAGAGCTGGGTGCTGCTAGGAGTTCGACACCCGCCTGCCAACAGGCAAGCTCACTATGGAAGCCCGATGGGGTCCAAGGGTACCCAGGTTCCACACTCAACTGTTCAGTGTTAAATGACTCCAGGCCATCTGGGCTTATGTTTTGCACTCATCGGCTTCTGTAATGGCTTAGATAAAATGGCACGTGCGTGGGCTACAAGTGGCGAAGGAAGCTGCAAGGGCTAATGGGAAGGAAAGGTCTTTGGTGCTTTCCCAAGTTGCGGTGACAGCTGTGTGGACACTGCAGTCCAGAAGGAAAGATGGGGCCAAGTCCCCACTCACTGGGAAGGGGCAGCTTGGAGGAAGCCCTCTTGTCCACAAAGAGGCAACCTGGGGGAGTGGGACTCATTCACACCCCACGGAGTCAGAACCGAGTCAGGAGGCTGGGAGATAAAGCGGGCGGAGGCAGAGAACAGTGTGGTCTGGAAGGTGGGGACTGGGATCTGTGCAGAACTTGCTCTCTAAAGGTCATAAAACTGGGGTGATGAGGAGCCTGAGACCATAACATAGGAGCAAACATGACCTCCTGGTATCACTGGGCAATGTCTGGTAAATGAGACAGGCAGGGGAAGCCTATGGAGGAGGCTGCTTGTGAGCTGATGTACCCAGAGATACCCTGGGCTGGGGAGGGGGCCGTCCCTTCATGGGGACCCTCCCTTTTCTGGTGGGGCTGAGGAAGCCATGAGCCATGACATGAAGCCTGTTGACAGTCACCATCCAACATACATCTGACATGCAATGCCTCAACCTGGAGCAGACAGGAGGCTCCCCAGATGCCCCGGAAGCACTAGCGTGCTAATGGTGCCCTTGACACAGACATTCCTTGGGACAGGAATGAATGAGGTGGTGCTCACTGCTCTTTACCTTAATGGTTTTGGACTGGAGCCGCAGGCCGTTCAGCGTGTTTATTGCTCTCTCGGCGTCCTTTGCAGTCACGTAGTTCACAAAGCCATAGCCCAAGCTGTGTCCTGTGGGAAAACACGTGCACACTGGTAAACCCACCGAGAGAGACAGAGGATGAACAGGGCTATGTATGACTGGGCTCGAAAGGACAAGGTCAGAGAAAAGACAAAGAAAATAAGCAGGAACCAGGACCTCAGGAAGTGGGGTTAGAGATCGATGGTTACAATTCATATCATTGGTTTATTTGTTAAATGTCTTTGACAACCTTGTAAAATTTCTGCAAAGTAACAAATTTGTAACTAAGAAGTTATTCAAAAGGAAACATTGTGCTACTGACTGCATCCTGGGGAACCCCTCACCAAAGCAATAACAATGATTGGTCCCACTGATGGTGGCCATTCTGCGGGGTTTAGAGGGGGCCTGAGTCTGGGAGGGGGAGGATTGTCACAAGTGGCAGACAGGCGGATGGGGAGGATGATGGAGGATCAGCTATCTCTCTCCACTTCCATCCTGAACAGAAAGGCTTGCTGGGCTCTGGCGCCACCCAGCGTCGGTTCCTCTTATTTTCCCAAACCAGTGACCCAGCTGGGGAGCACAGAAGAGGCCAGCACTGACAGAAGTCCCAGTGACGCAGGGAAGGCTGGCCAGCAGTCCCTGTCCTGCCTTAACTGCCCTGGCCAAACTTTCGGGGCTCCCGTTGGCAGTGGCATCCACTGTGATGGCATCATCAGCTGAAGTGTGGGAGAATTGTAAGGGATGTGAAAACCTGAGTTCTTCCCAAAGAAAACCAAGGTTACAGGTAGCGTTGTCCCTGCCCCTCCTTTGTGAAACTTTTAGAAGGTACACAAAGTGGGAACGACCACCAACTGGATATCCCAGAGGGACTCAGCACAGCAGGCGGAGGGCTGTGGGCTCCCAGGAGGCCAGAGAGGAGCAAAGGCTGAGGGTCAGAGGTGGAAGAAGCGTTCCACCTTCACTGTAGGGGAGGGATAGGAGGCACAGAGAGAACCTGTAACGTGCCCACATCTAACCCATGCACATGCCACGTCAGGGCAGAGACAGAGCTGTGAGTGAGACCAAGACCCACCCTCACTGAGCTTTGTTGGCAGAGGGTGACAATGAGCTGGTAAAAACCATGACCATGGGCTGGCCCAGTGGCGCGGTGGTTGGGCTCTGGCTTGGGAGGCCAGCGGCCCCGGATCGGGTCCCACATATGAGGGCCAGTGACACTGCTCTCAAAAAACACACACACACACACACACACAAAACACCCATGACCAGGCCTTGAGCCACACGGAGGTGGAGACCCTCATGGCAGCTGGGCCAGCTCAGCCCACAGAGCCAGGGAAACCCAGTCCCATCTCGGTGATAATGGAATCCAGAACCTAGAGAACAGCCTAGCCCAGTTTTGCCACTTAAAAAAACAAAACGAAGTGTTAGATTTAAAGACAAATTAAAATACAGAGCTCCTATATACGCACATGCAGATTCCCATTAGTGACACCTTACATTAGGATGGATGGAAATGAACCAGCACACTATGAAATGCAGTCCACACTTGATTCCGATTGCCTTAGTTGTCCCCTAATGTCCTTTTTCTGTCCAGGGATGCCACTCAGGATCCCACGTGACATTTTATCATCATGTCTCCTTAGACTCCTCTTGGCTAGGACAGTTTCTCAGACTTCCTTGCTTGTGATGACCTTGACAGTTTTGAAGAGGGCTGGTTAGGAATGTTGTAGAATCCCCCTCAATCTAGATCCATCAGATGTTTTTCCTCACAGGTTCAGGTTATGGATTTTGGGAGGAAGGCTGACCACAGAATGCAATGCCCTTCTCATGACATCATATCATGGGTTCATGCTGTCAGTGTGACTTATCACTGTTGATGTTGACCGAGAGTCGGTTTGGTAGGTTTCTTCTCCACTGTAAGGTCACCCCCTCCCTGTGACCACACTGAAGGAGTGCCTGGCAGAATTCCGTCTCCCTCAGGGCTCTCCCTCCTTCCGGGGGGAGTAGCTATATAAATTACGTGCAATTCTGAGCATCTCCTTTCATTTTTACAGAAACAAAAACAAAACCTGACCCTCCAGACTCATATTTTTAACAAAACCCCAAGGGTCTCAGAGACTCGGTTCCTGAGCTCTGGACAGTGAGAACCCCAGAGAGCAGGGTTGTGGGGCCTAAACCCATTCAGTAGGTTAATACTTGCAGCTCAGAAAACCGCAGTTGTTTCCTGGTCGGGGACTTAAAAAAAGGTCCTTGCCAACAGTCCACAGCACAAATGTGAGCTAAGAATGCAGAAAGTCTGTGGTATGGATTCCTGACCAAACTCCCTCCTGGCTGGGATTTTATCCCCAAATGCCTTCAATCCCGCTCTATCCATCTCTCACCACGCTCAGGCCAAGGAGCCTATCCAATCTAGCCCAGCCCTAGATGGGCTCCTCTGCCTCTCGGTGATTGGCACCACCCACATTCAGATCTCCTTAAGGCCAATCCTGACCCTGGACCTCCCATCTCTGCTGCGGGTGTCTCAGATGCTCTAAGCACTGCTGGGGAAACCAGACACCCATGACTTACTCCAGGCCTTGTTCCTGTATCTTCAGCTGCAGCTGCTTCCTCTTGGCATATAAACATGGACTTGCCCTGCCCTAGTGCCCAGTGGCCCTGACTGGCCCCCCCAGGGTGGTCACAGCTGACTGCCAGCACCGCCCTTGCCAAGGCCATCCATGACCCTGGGTTGCTGCCCCATGGGCAGTTTCAGGGTACAGCTCCCTGAGCTCTCAGCAGTGCCCAGTGCTGACCAGCTTGAGGCGAAACCTCCTTCAGGATGTGACAATAATGCCAGGTTTCCTTCTCCCCAGCTGTCCCCCTTCAGGCTTGTCCTCTGCTCATTTCATCAAGATGGTCCCCAGGGTTCTGCCTTTGGTCCTTGTTTCCAACACACACCCTTTCTGGGTGACCTCTGACCACCTGTGTGCTCACACCTGCCAATGTCACTTAGGAAGTCACATACCCTCAGATGGCTACTGCCTCCCTTCCCTGGTCCTTCCCCCACTCCACATTTCAATTCGCCCACACATGTTAACTGAGCACCTAGTACGTGTCAGATCCTAGGCCAGGTTGGATGGTGGGGGAGGGGGCGGGGGTTGGTGATGAGCACAAAGGAGCAAGCTCGTGCCCTAATGGACTCCCATCCCAGTGAGCAAGGTGGATAACAAACCGGCAAGCAAGGAATGAACAAAGCCTCTGTACAGGTGCTATGAGGGGAATCCTTCTGTGGTGAGAGACTGGCAGGATGGGCCCACAGCAGGCTGGGCAGCCAGGAGCATCCTTTGAGGTGATATCTGCAGCAAGACCTCAGGATGGCTGCAGGTGAACATTTCAGACAGAAGAGTAAGTGCCAAGTCTGAGGCAGACGACTAGTATGTTCCAGGAAATGAAAGGGAGCCAGCACGGCTAGACGACGGGGGAATGGGCCAGAGGTGGCTGCTGGGTGGAGTGGACGCGGTGGGTTGAGCGGGCAGGGCCTGTGGGGAGTCTGAGCTTGCCCAGGTGTGAGACGAGGGTGGTGTGAACCCAGGAGTGGGGGGCAGAAGGAAGACCCACCGAGATCTGCAGATGGGCCGATGTGGAAGGCAGCTCCCCTGCCAGCACTCCTGGGCTGGGCCTTCTGGGGGCTGGGCCGTGTGGGGAGGGCTCTCTGCATACCCCCACCCGCAGGGCTGGCTCTGTCCCCTCAGTCTGTTCTACCCTCTGTGGTGAGCACCTGTATGCAGCAGCAGGGAAGGCCGGGGAGGAACAAAGGGGTGGCCCTGGTTTCACCCAATTGATGAGGCCATAGGCCAAAGTGCTTACTTAACACAGTGCTGAGCACCCACCTCCACCCTTTCCTCACTCTCACCTTTGGCTGCCCATTAGGATCACCAGGACAGCTTCCTAACAATGATGACTGCTCAGCCATATCCCAGGGCAATGAAACTGAAACTGAGGTGGGGAGGTGCAAGAATGGGGGTGGCAGGGTTCCAGTGTGCTCAGGTTGAGAGGTGAAGCTGGATGTGCATGTGGGGAGCCCCAGACAGTAGGGCTCCCCTCGGTTATACAAAGGAGTCCTAAGGACCTGGAAGAAGGCCCTCATTTCCCAAAGCAACCCCCAAGTTACTGTTTCTCTAATAGGATCCACAAGTCATGTGGGTAATGACATAGCCTGGGGACCCATGTGTGGGAATCTACACTTCTAAGCTCCTTACGATGCTTCTCCAGCCCCCTAGAGCCAGTGAGCCTGCTAGACTCAGGGTCACGAAGGCAGGTCTGGTGCGGCTCCTTCCCCTTTTTGGGTGATGGGAGACCAGCCCCAAATGAGGGAAGCCTGAAATCTGGCCTTGAGGTCTGGAGGAGGAGCAGGGGTGCTCAGGGGCAGAGCTCCGGCAGGACAAGGATCCTGCACAGGCTGCTGGAGCTTGAGGAGGGCAGGGCCTGCCTGCCTGGAGTCAGGGCTGGGGGCCATCAGAGCCCTTGGAGGGGAGATGCAGGGGAAGGCGGAGGGGCAGAAGATGAGGGAAAGAGAAGAGGGAGAAGGGACAGGGATAAAGCACAAATAATCCCTGGGTCTGAGGTCAAGGGATGTCCCGGAAGCTGGTACTACCCCAGTTCTCACTTCTCCACATTGTAGGAAGTGTGACCACACCACCCTCTGGCCTGGCCACAGGCCAGTGCTTCTCAGATCTGGTTCTCTGACTTGCCTCAATCCCAGCATTGCCATCCTTCCAGAAGGGTTAAACCACAGATGTTCAAACACCTGGCCTGGCTGACTCAGTGGGTCTAGGTGGAGGTCGGGACTTGTGTTTCTTCCCATAGCAGCCAGGTGTTGCTGCTGGTCAGGGGCCAGCACCCCAAGAGCCGTTGTCTGGAGAAAAGCAAGGCTGCTTCAGTGAGGAGCACTCTTCATGTCCTGCCTGGCAACCCTGGATCAGTGCTCTTCAATTTCCAAACATACTTCCTCTCTCTGGAGGGTTAAAACCAAGAGCTGATTCCATAGCATCTCATCGTGCGTTTGCTGACCAGAGCAGCCAGATGTACTGTTTTACTTCCTTAGTGTTTCTCAGATTGACCTGGGATGCATGGCTGAGGGTGGTGACAGCCCTATGGTTGAGGTCTCCCCTGCAACGTGAGTGGGTGGGTACAGTCAACTTCTTCCTTTAAAGGTCTATGGGGGCTCAAGGGAAGACTTCACTGAGGGAGAGACTGGGTCTTAGGGGGATGAGTGAATCAGACAAGAAGGGTATTTCATTAAAGAAGAGTATAATAGCCAGTAAGTATGTGAAAACAGATAACTTTCCTAGAAATGCAAATTACCCCAGGATCAGATGTCATTTTTCACTTAGGCTGGCAAAGATGAGAAACCCTGCCCACCTAGGAAATGGCATGGCCAGGAGGGAACAGAATTTAAACTGGACCCCATCGCCCCCCAGGAGGGCAAGTTGGTGATATGGGTCAAGGGTTTTTAGAAAGTACAGTAGTCCCCCCTTATCCTCAGGGGACACATTCCAAGACCCCCAGTGGATGCCTGAAACCGCAGATAGTACCGAACCCTATATATGCTGTTTCTTCCTATGCATACATAACCTTTTACTTAAAAGAAGCACTTTACAGTTTCTCTTTGGCATATCTGAATTGCCAGCATCACTACTCATGTGCTTTGGGGCCATGATTAATAAGAGTCACTTGAACAAAAGCACTGTGATACCATGACAACTGATCTGATGGTTGAGATGGCTACCAAATGACTAATGGGCAGGAGGGTATAAAGCGTGGAGATGAGGGACAAAGGGGTGATTCATGTCTCGGGCAGGATGAAGCAGGATGTTGAGAGATTTCATCACATTATTCAGAATGATGTGCAATTTAAAACTTATGAAATGTTTATTTCCAGAATTTTCCATGTAATATTTTTGGACAGTGGTTGACCGCTGGTAACTGAAACCATGGAAAGCAAAACCACAGATAAGGGGGAACGATTGTACACACTCTCCCATCTGTTGGTTCCCTTCTAGGAAGAATTTCTATGAAAATAACCAGTGAGCAAAGATTTGTGTCGGGATATTTATCTCAGTGAGGCTTATAAATATGGAAAAACAGCCACAGTAACCTGTTGTAAACTCAGATCCTCCATACACCAGAATACTACGTAACCATTATGATGATGAGATAGCTATGTTCAATGACAGAAAAAAATGTTCTCAGATACAGAAAGAAAAGTTTCCCACACAGCTTGGGTGGTGCGAGCCTATTTTTATAAAAGCGCACAATTACTTATGACCAGGAATATGTAAAGAAAAAAGTCTAGAAGAATATAAACAACAAAGGTTAGATTATAGGTAATTTAAAATTTTCTTCCTGCTTGTCTCACATGAAA
Organism: Aselliscus stoliczkanus; assembly: GCA_033961575.1. Taxonomy (NCBI): domain Eukaryota; kingdom Metazoa; phylum Chordata; class Mammalia; order Chiroptera; family Hipposideridae; genus Aselliscus; species Aselliscus stoliczkanus. The sequence goes on along the minus strand of CM066735.1, from coordinate 6,381,004 downwards.
TTTTTTTCTATAAGGAGCAAAGGTGATTCTCATCAAGAAAAAATAAAAAGTCAAGACAGCCGAAGTGGCACATTGGTTAAGCCAGCGGCCCCGGTTCAGATCCCACGTATGAAGGCCAGTGACACTGCCCTCTACAGCTAAGATGGTGAACAATAGGTCCACCTGGAGCTGGGCTGTGCGAGCCCCGGCGACGGTGTAGGCTGCAGCGGGCTGCCATAGGCTACAGTAAGCGGCTGGCAGCCAGCGTAAGCGGCTAGCAGCCAGTGTGAGCGGCTGGCAGCCAGCATGAGCTGCTAATAGCCGCGGTGAGCGACCAACCATCCAGAGGCCGGAGACCGATCTGCCTTATCTGGGAAGAGCGCAATGATGATACCAACATGGGCCAGTGAAGCAATGTCCTCCACAACTAGACTGAAGAACAAAAGGACAGCAACTTGTCTGTTTCCCTTCCCCAGTTCCCCAACGCTGTTCCCCTCCCCCAATTCCCCAATAAATCTTAAAAAAAAAAAAAATAAAAATTAAAAATAAAGTGCCCTTTAAAAAAAAAAAAGAAAAAAAACGTAGCCAGGCTGATTAGGTGTAGAAGGGCATTCCTACCAAGGGAATAGCATCTGTGAAATCACAAGAGCGCAAGAGCAGGTGTGTCAGAAATGACAAGCAGCTCAGTCCAGCCTGAGAGGAGGGTAAGTGGGGGTTGCTGTGACTGGGATGACAGGGACAGGTCCCCAGACTTGGGAGCTGCAGGCAGGGGAATGGGCTTTATCCTGACCAGAGGTGCATAGCTGAGACAGAAGATGGGTTAAGCTGGGCCTGCGGCTGGGGACCGAGTGGCCAGCATGACAGGTAGTCCAGGAGGGGGAAGGCAGGCTGCTGGGCCCCCATGGGCCATATGGTGTCTGCAGAAGGACAAAATGCCAGAACAAAGAGCAGGGCAGGGCTGCACAGTAAGGCTAGCTAGTGACAGTGGGTGGAACAGGCAGCAACAAGTGCATGTCTCCAACATGGGCTGGAGCCTGGTTAGCCAGAAACATTTTGATTCTTGAGGCCAACATGTGAAACATTCTTGGCATCCCAGCTACCACCCTGTCCCTCATGCCTCCTGTCATCAGGGCCTGGCCCATGGTCAGCACTCAGTAAATATTTGTTGGATGAATGAATGTCATGCTGATCTGCATTCTCCCCACTATCCCTAGACCCTTTCTTTCATTCATTCCTTCAACAGATTGTAGAAGCCTCCAGGGATATAGAGATTAATAGGGTTCCTGCCTCCGAGAACTATATGGACCTACTGAACAAGAAAGTTTCAACTTCAGTGCAGTGTGGAAATCCATTAGCTTGGTCTGACTGGTTTCTATGGGAACCTAGGAGAGAAGCATCTAAAACTGACTGGGTTGGGCCAGGGAAGGCATCCTAAAGCAGATGGGACTCGGGAACCGAGGGGTTTTAAAGCAGGTGAATTACAGGGAAACATGGAGCGTTAAAGAGACTTCTTTGCAGGGGCCGGCCAAGTGGCGCGGTGGTTAAGTGCTGGCTTAGGAAGCCAGTGGCCCCGGTTTGGGTCCCACATATGAGGACCAGTGACACTGCCCTCAAAAAAAAAAAAAAAAAAAAAAAAAAAAGAAGAGACTTCTTTGCTGCAGTGAGAATGGTTTGGAGGGAGTGCGGGTGGCCAGTTATGAGGCAAGAGTGCTAGTGCATGCAGAGGATGAGGAGGCCTGGTCTAGGATGAAGGCGGGGGGGGGGAGGAAAAGGGATGGAAGCATCCGGAAACCTAAGTGCCAGGGACACGTTAAAGGTCACGCTTAGATTTCGGACCAGAGCCACTAAGTGGACAGTGGACATTCAGATGGGGACACTGGGAATCAAGCAGATAGTTTATGGGAGAGTCAAAGTCAGTTTGTAAAACACTGAATTTAGGAGTTGGGGGGTCTGGAGCTCAGGGGAGATTTGTGGTTGAAAGAGAGGCGGCAAACTAAAGGGAAGTTAAACTGTGGGGGTGCATCCCTTCACCACCGAGTAGGCTTAGGAAGCAGAGGCCTGGGAATAAACCTGAGGACCACTAAAGTTAACGGCTGGGAAGGGACTGCAAGAGAGACAGAGCAAGACTTCAGGGGTGGGTAAGAGTCAGGGTGGGTGGTTCATAGAAACTAAGGGAAGAGGAAGCTTCCAGAAGGAAGAGGAGACAATTTGTCAGCTCTGTGAACAGGAGGAGAGAGTGGACAGCAGCTAGAGCAGTGGTTCTCACCCATGACTGATTCTGTCCCCCAGGAAATAGTTGGGAATGTCTGGGGATATTTTTTGGTTGCCACAACTCAGAAAAGTGCCACTGGCATCTAGTAGGTGCAGATCCGGGATGCTGTTCAACATCCTGCAATGCACAGGATGTCCCCCTCATATCCCGCCACATGGAGTATCTAGTCCCAAATGTCAACAGTGGTCAAGTGGAGAAACCCTGAGCTACAGAAGTTGGATAATCTTAGCAAGGATTGTTTTGTAAAAAGAGCAGAGATGGGTGGATGCTGAATGCTGACAGGGCAATCCTGGGAAGACCCAGAAAAGTGGGTACTTGCATAGCCTGAGGCTCCTGGGGTGCCAAGAAGGGACAGGATGCAGGAGAGAGGTAGAGATGGCTACTATTTTCACTGTGAAGGAGCATGCATTCATCAGCTGGTATGAAAAGGGCCTGAGGGGGAAAAAAACGCTGAAATAGTTGTTGTAGGGGACAGGGATAGTACTCAGTGCAAGTTGAGCTTGGTTAAGGAACTGATTCGACAGGGTGCCTGTCTCTCTCTGGGATGGGCATCCTGAGCTTGGCCAGGAGAAAACAGTTGGACTAACTGATCCATGTCCAGGGTTTCACCAGAGCAGTATACTGCAAGGACAAAGGGGCAGTGAAACGTAAGGCCGGGGCCCAGGGACCAGCCAGCAAAGTTTTCACACACTGGTGGCAGGAGAGCGAGACTGCAGTAAGATTTTCATAAAGCTATGTTCATTCAATTTAAGAATGGCTAGCAAAGTACTGAGCTGAAATGTGAGCCCAGGCCCACCTACTCTACAACTCTTGGTACACTACACTTATCTTGCTCGAAAATAAGAAAAGTTTATCTCTGAACTGAAATAACTTTCAAATTACACTTTTACTGATTTCATGGTTTTCTACTCTCCAGGCCAATCTCACCAAATCTAGGTATTCCTATTAACATAACTCACATTCCTTTGAAAACCACAAGCAAAGAGACACAGTCAGGGACCGTGAGAATGCTTGCAAAATCAAAATCGGGACTGTAAGGCTGAGGAATATCAATGGGGGCTGAAAGCCCCCTTCCACCAGAACGTAAACGGAAAAAAGCAAGACTTGTAAGCAGCACAGGAGAATTTCAAAACGCCTGGGAACAAAGACTCTTATTCAGGAACATTACTTGGAATTGGAGATGGTGGCTTCTAGAACTTTCTAACACTGTTCAATTTTGTGTATTATCTAAATTTCCTGTTTAGAAGACATTTATTAAATCATAGACTCTCAGAACTGGAAGAGTCCTTAAAAGACTTTGAGGTCTATATCCTGCTGTGATGAACTAACTCCCTGTGTGGGTCAGTTAGCATCTGTAGGAGTCAAGCCAGGGACGAGTATTGTCCAGTCACGGGCAAATGCTGAGTCAACAAAGCAGGGCGATGGGTACATGGAGTTCCATATGCTTACCTTACTTTTATGTACATTTGACTAAGATACTATATTGGGTTGTCGGAGAAGTCATGATGCATTTTTGCAACGAAAAACATAGAAAAAATTACGTCATGACTTTTTCCGACAACCCAATATTATATTCCCATAATAAAAAGTTTTTTACTTTTAAATTAGTTTTCAGTATAGGGAATCATAGTCCCATAACTCAGAGTCCTGGAAGGACTGTCCCTTCCTCAGCTCACCAGAGCAGAGCAGAGAGGAGGAGGAGGAGGAAGAAGAAGAGGAGGGGGAGGGGAGAGAGGGAGAGAGGGAGAGGGAGAAGGAGGAGGAGGAGGGGAAAGGGGAAGGAGGAGAGGAGGAGCGGGGGAAGGCTCCCTAGAATAGTGTTCCTCCCTGAGGAGAAAAGAAAGGAAAAAGTGTTTCATATTACCTGTTCTTTCTGTTTTTCTCTAGAGTCATTGAAACTGCGCTCTCAGAATGGGGACTGCTCTGTACTAGGCTTTCCACAAACCCTTACGAGGTAGGTGTCACCACCCCCACGCTATGGATGGGGACCCTGAGGCTCAGAAGTCACACTGCAAGGAAGTGGAGAGTGGGGCTTTGAGTGGCCTGCCAACCCCACAGCCAGCCTGTTGAGCCATTGCCCTGCTCCTGCCCCCAAACTGAGTTCAAGCTCGGTGTATTTCAGATGTTCAAGATGGTGAGACAGCAGTCAGGGTGGCCCAAACCTCATGAAGGGTCACCTCGGAGGACTCAGTGTTCTGCTGCAGGCCTGACCATGTGTGGGGGGCCTGGGAATACAGGGATGGGCCTGCCTGGGGCAGGGCACTGGCCAGAGTCCCTTCCGCAGATGTGCCCACACCAGGCCTTTGGTCCCCTCTGGCTCTCAGAGCAGACCCCATTTCTGGTTCTCCTCATTTTTCCTCCCCTCCCACCATCTCGTTTTGGACATGCTCTCTAACGATGAACTTTCCTCTTTTGGGAACCTACGTCCAATCCTATACAAAGGCAGCGGCAAAGCAGCGTTTGAGATCAAAGTGCGACTTCCCAGGCCTCATTGCAAGGCCGCGGCTCTTCTGCACACAGGGGTGCTGCAGTCACAGGCAGAGAAGGCTCTCGGTGCTTAGCAGGATGGCCACAAGCACCCCCTCTACAAAAGCGGCTGGGTGTCTTTACCTGCGACTTTATCCCGAATAAGTTTCGCAGATTCAACTTCACCAATACTGCTGAACAGACTTCGCAACTCGTCCTGGGTCATGTTCTGAGGGAGGTAGTTGACTATTAAGTTAGTTCTCCCAATGTCATCCCTGCAGTCTTCGGCCATGTGGTCTTCATAACCATTAGACATTGTATTTTTTTAAAATCTGCAGGGGGGAAAAAAAATCAAGTAAATTCCTAATGTTCATATTGCAGAATATGAGGCAAAACCAATGTCTGCATTGGCACTTAAGTTTTCTCTTCAACACTATGAGTTCAACTTATGGCCACACCGAAACCTGCATACAGATGTTTACAGCAGCTTTAAACACAACTGCCCCCCAACTGGGAGCAACCAAGATGTCCTTCAGTAGGCGGATGGAAAAACAAACATCTACACAATGGAGTATTATTCAGTATTAAAAAGAAATGAGCTATGAAGCCACGGAGACATGAGTGAACCTTAAATGCATGTGGCTAAATGAAAGAAATCAGCTTGAAAGGCTACATACTGTATGATCCCAATTATAGGACACTGTGATAGAGGCAAAACTATAGATACAGGGCCAGCTGAGTGGCGCAGTGGTTAAGAGTTGGCTTGGGAAGCCAGTGGCCCCGGTACGGGTCCCACATATGAGGGCCAGTGACACTGCCCTCAAAACAAAACAAAACAAAACAAAACAAAAAAAACCACACACAAAAAAAACTATAGATACAGTAAAAAGATGAGTGATTACCGGGAGTTGGGGGGAAAGGACGGATGAACAGGCAGGGGGCACAGAGAATTTTTAGAGCGGTGAACTATTCTGGATGATACTGTAATGGTGGATACACATCTTTCTATCTATCTATCTATCTATCTATCTATTTATTTATTTATTTATTTTTGAGGGCAGTGTCCCTGGCCCTCATATGTGGGACCCGAACCGGGGCTGCTGGCATCCCAAGCCAGCGCTTAACCACCGCACCACTCGGCAGGCCCCACATCTTTCTATATTTGTCTAAAACCCATGGAATGTACAACACCAAGAGTGAACCCTAAAGCAACTATAGGCTTTAGCTAATATATATATGAGTATCAGTATTGATTCATCGATTATAACAAAATACCACACTAACGCGAGAGGTTGGAAGACAGGTACACGGAAACTGTACTTTCTTCACTATCTTTGTATAAATCAAAAACTGCTCTAAAAAAGTCTATTAATACAAAAGTCCAAGTTCAACCATCTCCACTTACTCAGAGGCCTTCAGAGACATACTCGTACAAACACTTTTAGCACTGTCATTCAAGCTCCTGTGGAAAGTATTTGGTTTGTCTCTCGAGAGCGTTCCAAAAATGTCTGATTTCTTTCATTTCCACATGCACTACTGATGTAGCTGGATACTGAGGAGCCTGCAATGTCCAACCCGGACGCCCTGTCTGTCCTCGAGCAGGCAGGCAATGGCCCTTTGAATCCCTTTCTGCCAAAGGCCATCAAGATTGAGCTGGGAAGCTTAGGGTTTTTCTAGCAGTAAGAGGAAGTTGGTCTTGAGAGCTTGCAGGCTTTGGAATATAGCCACCTGCAGAAGACCTTACTTTCAGTGACAAACATCAGAGCACAGTGATAGCTTTGGAGTAGCGTCCAGATGAGTGCAGCTGAGAGCACCAAGACCACTCTTTCCTTTTTTTTTGAGGGCAGTGTCACTGGCCCTCATATGTGGGACCCGAACCGGGCCCCCGCTGGCGTCCCAAGCCAGCTCTTAACCACTGCGCCACTCGGCCGGCCCAAGACCACTCTTTCTAAGGCACAATACACTGGACTTGCTCACAGGTACGGCTGTGCGGCTGCCTAGCCTGAGCTGTCCCATGTCTCTGCCTCTAAATACACAGGCACTCAACCCTCCCCACCCCACTTCCATGGCCTAAAAACGTCTGAGTAGGATCTTGCTGCTCGCTAGCCTGGAGGTCTCAGGAGGTGGCCCACCCCCTTCTCCAGATCCCTATTGCCCAGTTCTGCTTTTATGGTTGAACACCCAGCGCCTACTGTCAGAAGCATTCAGGCTTCTTTAAAAATAGCCTTGCCAGTGGTTACATAAAAAAACCCAAACACATCTCCTGGGCGGGGGATGTCCTCTCTACCCACAGAATCAACACTGAGAGAGGAATTGGATACAGTTTCTTGTTTCCTGCTGGAAACACTCAGGTCTTCTCTACCTGCCACTCTTTTTTTTTTTTTTTTTTTTGAGGGCAGTGTCACTGGTCCTCATATGTGGGATCCAAACCCAGGCCACTGGCATCCAAACCAGCTCTCAACCACTGCGCCACACGGTCGGCCCTCTACCTGCCACTCTTGAACTTGCTTCAGACCATACACAACACCTGACATTAGTCCAATCTCCCAACATTTTTTTTACTTATTTGAAAATGTTCTATGCTCCCTGATGACCATAAAGTAGGTTAGTATCAAAAGTCATAAAAGAAAAGATTGGAAAGTCAGCCTTCATAAGATTAAAAATTTCTATATGACAAAAAGGCATCAGAAAGAGACAATTAGCAGACTGCGAGAAAATACAGTTGACCTAAACTTGAGACTGAAAGCTTGTAAGCTTTGGAATGCCTTTAGTGGACCCACATAGTCCAAATCCATGTTGTTCAAGGGTCAACTCTATTTTTATACAGTGGGATGTTCTACTTTATGGGAGGTTGGCGCCCTAACCCTTAAGTGGTTCAAGAGTCAAATGTACTTGCTACTTATATTACGTAGATCAGTGGTTCTCATCCTGGGTGATTCTGCGCCTAGGGAATACTGGACAATCAATGTATGGAGACATTTCTGATTATCACGATTGGGGAGGGGGTGTCACTTGCATTTAGTGGGTAGAGGCCAGGGATGCTGTTAAACATTCCAAGGCACAGTACAACCCCCCCGCCCCCAAGAACTATCCAGCTCAAAATGTCAATACAGCCGAGCTGGAGAAAATTCCATTCAGAACATCTACAAATTAATAAGAAAAAAGTGACATATCACTAGCAGAGGAGTGGACACAGAATATGAGCTGCAATTAACAGATGCCAGCAATTCAAATGACTATGAAACCCTGGAAAGCTCCAGTTCATGAATAAGAAAGAAAATGCGAAATGAAAAGAGATGCTACTTTCTGCCTGTCAGATAGATGGATTAAATCTAGTGTAAAGGAGGAAACACTTATATATCGTTGATACGAGTGGAACAAGGTACCACCTTTTTGGAGAATAACTTGGCAGTGACTACCAAAATTTTTAATGTGAATGCTACCCTCCGACTCAGAACCATAGTAGGGATCTGCTCTACAGCAATCATACCTGTGCACGGATACATGTACAAGGAACACACACCCCCTGGCTGGAGAAAGTAAAAACACTGAATATAATCTAAATATGCATTAAGCGGGGATAGTTAAATAAATACCAATTTTCTGTAGAAAGCAGAGGATCACCAACATTAACAAGTTTAATCAGCTACTCCACAAATCTACTGAACCATCTGTGGCCAGAAGACTTTGAGATCACTAGCCCCAAAACAAACAAAAACATCTGCTGAAGCCTGAACCAAAGTGCAAGGGTAAACTCTGAAAAATTAAAATGCACACTGAAGTTTGGTCCAAATGTCATTCAAACATTTCCCTTCTTTCTTCATTTTACTTTATCCCTCCCTCTCTTCACCCTGGTTCTGAGTTAGGCATCTACTCTTCTGCCTTCTTCCTCACCCTGTCTTCAAGGATGATGAACTGGGCAATAATTACCCCATTTTCATAATTCAGACAGGGGTGTCCTCTATGCCTGGTAAAAAGTTAACTTTCTAAAATAATGGTTGGCCAACCATGGCCTGAGGGCCAAATTCAGCCCACTGCCTGTTTTTACAAATAAAGTTTTATTGGTACACAGCTACTCTCATTTGTTTAAGTATTGTCTGTGGCTGCTTTTGCACTATAATTGTTACCGGCCAACTGAGCAGCACCAACCCCCACCACTGAAAAACTTTAATGTTTCCTTTTCTATAAAAATGTTAAGTCTCTTCCCTAGTTCTTGAGTTTCTTAGCTCTTGGGCTTTGATTGCTTTTCTGACCAGTTTGTGAATCTTGGACTGAAGATCCCCCTTGCTTCTTAATTGCTTTGTAAATTAGTTCCTGAATCTGAAACAATATAAGTCTCCTACCCCTGCAGGAAGAGCAAGTGGACACAAAATATCCAATTAGAGCAGACCAGTCACTCACATCTACGCAGGACCTCTTGTTAATCACAGGTGCCAATCAAGTGGTCACTACGCCCAGAAAGAACAGCCCATCCTGGAGAAAAAGGATAAAAACCCCAAGTCCTGGGAGGGAAGCACGGCTGCTACTGCAGCTGCTGCTGCTGTTGCTTTTTCCCTGCTCCTTTTTACTGCTTCTTCCCTTTAAGCCTCACCTTTGCATGTACCCCCTCCACACTCTTTGGTAATGGGCCCTTGAGCCATCATCCTCTAGTACTCAGGCCTACTTCTATTTCTAAATGTACTATCTTTTCTAATAAACTACTTATTCTACTGCTTTACTCCGGTATCTCGTTCAATTCTTTGCTCGAGTTGCCAAGGACCTGGACTTTGAGAAAGGCCCACTCTCCGACAACATAATGACAAACAGTCAAGTAGTTGTGAAAGACCATATGGCTCACAAAGCTGAAAATATTTACCATATGGCTCTATAGCAAAAGTATGCCGACCGCTATTCTAAAATGTAAAAATAGAAAATCTCTAGAAAATCTTTGACATTGGGTGACGCAAAGATTTCGTAGATACCACACCAAAAGCCTAATCCTTTTTAAAGAAATTGATAAACTGGGTATTATCAAAATTTAAAACTTTTGCTCTGCAAAAGACATTGCTAGGAAAATTACAATCCATAGACTGGAAGAAAATATTTGTAAATCACATATCTGAAAAAAGGACTTGAATCCAGAACTCTCAAAACTTAACAATAAAACCCAATTTAAAAAATAACAAAAGATGTGAACAGATACTGCACCAAGAAGATATACACCAAGAAGATATATGGATGGCAAATACACAAGTGAAAAAAATCTCATTATTAGTTATTAGAGAAATACGAATTAAAACCATATTGAGATACCACTCCCCATCTAGAATGAAAATCAAGATACCAATACTTATTTATAAAGGCTGAAACAAAATAAAACAGATGCAAACAACACTTGAAATTAATAAAATATGGTATGGCAACTATAATTAAAACAAAAACAAAAGTAAGCGAACAATAAGAAACCAGACAATATCAAGTTCTGGTAAGGATGTGGAGAAACCAGAACTTTCATACACTGCTGGTAGAAATGTAAAAATGTTACAACCACTTGGAAAACAGACTGGTAGTTTCTTACAATTAAACGTACGTTTACCATATGACCCAGTCCTACTCCTAGTCTTCATACAAGAGAAATGAAACACAAATGTTTATAGTAGCTTTATTCATAACCACCAAAAACTGGAACCCAAACGTCCTTGAAGCCTAACGTTACTGGATAAACTGCGGCACACCACACAATGGACTATATTACTCAGCAATAAGAAAGGTACTACTGATGAACACACCTTGTATGACTCTCAAAAACATTTTGCTGAGTGGAACAAACCGTACCCTGTATGGCTCCGCTTTGGAAAAGGCAAAACCAGAGGGGTTAGATCAGTGGTTGCCAGGGGCTAGGAACAGGGGAAGAGTTGCCAAACAGATGGAGCACGAAGGGAATAAGTATTTCGATCTGCTATCGGGAATCTGTGTATGCAGAGGGTCCACTTTAGTTACACGAGGAATTTTAACTGCGCAGGTGGTTGGTACCCCTGATCCCCTCGTTGTTTGAGAATCAATGAATTTTTATTTCTTGGGTGATGGAACTTCCCAATATCTTGATCAGAGTGGTAGTCACTTGACTCTACATTTGTCAAAACTCAAAGAACTCTATACCAAAGAGAGTGAATTTTTAAATTCCCAAAGATTTAAAAAGTGCACCTTTGGGGCCGGCTGAGTGGCTCAGTTGGTAAGAGCGCGAGCTCTAAACAGCTGGGCTGCCGGGTCAATTCCCACATGGACCAGTGAGCTGCGCCCTCTACAGCTAAGACTGTGAACAATGGCTTGACCTGGAGTTGGGCTGCTGCGAGTGGCCAGCAAGGGCATAGGATGCAGTGGAGCTGCCGTGAGCTGCCGTGAGCCACTGTGAGTGGCCGTCCAATGGCCAGCAACTGATTATCTCACCCGGGAAGAGCACAATGATCATAATACCAACATGGGCCAGTGAAGCAGTGTCCTTCACAACTAGATGAAGAACAAAAGGACAACAACTTGGCCGTTCCCCTTCCCCAATTCCCCACAGTTCCCCTTCCCTCTTCCCCAATAAAATCTTTAAGAAAAAAAAGGTGCACCTTCGGTTTTGCGGCCCTGTTCCCCAGCATGCTGGCTCCTCCTGACACCCAGTAAGGGGCTGAGCAGCCACAGTAGGCCCAGTTCTTGGTCAACTGGCATCAAGGAAGAAACCAAAACCCCAAGAGCACAGTTTCTCAGTGCTTCGAGGACACTCTACCCTGCTCTCCAGGTCCATTCCCCTGACCTGTTGTAAACCAGCTTCTGTCCCCAAAAACTCTAGCCACAACCGGGCCTTCATCTCCGCGCGACAACCAATGATTCCAGCTTGTAGCCGCCTCTGGCAGTCTCTCAAATCGCCTGGCCCGGTCTCCTCTCCCTCAGCCTGTCTCTCCATGCAGAAGCTCTGGAGACACCTCCAGGTCACACATTCAGCCCCGTCAAGCTGGCTCCTCCCCTCCATGGTGTCACAACTCACCAAGCCTCCGAGGTTACATTACTGCACTCTTGATTAGTGAACAATGTAAAACAAGCGGCAGGGTCTGGCCTTAAATGATCACTACAAAACAAGGATGAAACACAAGGCCCTTCACCTTGAAGCCCAGCCTGCCGCGCCAGCCCTTGTTTCCCTCATGAGCGTCTCCCCTGGCATGCCACAGGACTTCCGGTCTCCGTGCCCGTCACAGCTGCTTGCTTTGCAGGATCATCTGTCTCTCCAAAGCTTCCTCACTCAGCTTTAAAAAGTCCCCCAGGACAATAGGTCACTCTCATTCTCAGTACCTGTACACCATTGTGTAAACCTTTATCACAGTACAAATCACCCTGACTCTTAATTATTTGTTTTTCGCCCATCTCATTGGTGGCAGCCTTGAGGGCCAGGCCTACATGACTGTCACCTAAGGGTCGCCAGGCAAACCCAGGGTACCTAGCAAACTACAGGTGCATCTCACAGGGACACACAGTGGGGGAGGGGCAGGCACTGGGTCTCAGGCTTACCCAGGAATCATATGTATTTGGTACATTCTTTTACATTAAAGAAGGGCAGCTGGAAATTGTCCTGACAGTCTATTAATACATTCAGAATCTTACTTTTTAGGATCATCAATAAGTATCATCCCATCCCACAGAATCAAAATCAATTGCAGGGAGCAAGAAGGAAAACTTTGAATTTATCAAAATGACTCCTGCTGATTTAGGAACGTTTCCAGTTAACTGCATGTATCATGGAGAAGCTCTGCTTGGGTGATCTGAGGGTTTGGAGCCCCATCACACTATTTTAAACAATTCTGGTTGTCTGTGACTTCAGCAATGTTGCTCACATCAGCAGTATACCTACTGCATATATAAGGGAGAGATATATTGGGTCATCAGAAAACTCCTGACACATTTTTGCAATGAAAAACATAGAAAAAATATGTCATGACCTTTCTGACAACCCAATACATAGAACTGACATAAAAATATACATAGGTGATACTTACGTAAAGCAGCAAGACCAGTTTCCATTGGGCACCCATGAGAATCCGTCTCATTTTATAGTCACAGAGCAGGCTTTCTAAACTACTTGAGTGAGAATAAAAGAATCAAATGTATCCTCAGGCTCAATCTTGACACTTCACATATCACGTGATGGTACCTGGACTCAATTATTTCTAAGGTCCTTTCCAGATGTAAAATTTTGAGTTCTTCAGGGTAGAAGTCTTAGGAATGTAAGGTCCCCCAGGAACGCTCCTGGTGCCAGAAAAAACTGAACGTACCACCTGACCCAATTAAAACTCTTATAAAGAGGTGAGGGCTCGGATGGACACGGTACACGTTTTCTTACTCGCCCCTTCGGAGAGCCCACGGAGGGGAAAGCCGCTTGGCTGCGGTGGCTCCAGCTAAGTCACAGCTATTCCATATCTGCCAGGCTGGGAGGCCCGGGGCAGAAGCAGATCAGGTGAAGATGGGTATCTGGCCCAGTTGAAGTGCCCCATGGGTCCAAAGGGATCTGATCAGCTCCACAGCCCAGCTAAGAGTTCCTGCTTCTTTTTGACTGGTCAGGGACAGTCTAGGGCTCTTGCACAGAACTGTAAAGGAACATGGTACAGCAGGAAAAACCCATTGGCTTTGGAGTCTGGCAGATCTGAGCTCCAATACTAACCCCACTGCTAATCAGATGAACTACTGTGGATCCGTCACCTCCTTTCCTGGAGCACAGTTTCCTTATCTGCAAAATGGGGATGTTACCATCACAGTTCTTGACACTCAGTAAGCACCCACTTCACCACCCGCCTCTGGGTCCACTAAGGAACATTCAGCTCTTTTTCTTTGGGACCCTAGAAATAATCCATACCTTTGATGCCATTTCTAATGGGACTGGGTTCCAAAGAAGCACATGTGATTACATCATCACAGCATCCCAGGGAAAATGGAAGATCTCATTCATAGTTCCCTGCTCAATCACACAAATAACCTTGGACAAATCAGCTGGCTTCTTAATCTGTTCACCAGATATGAACTTGTTCAAGTCCTATCCCCTCACTCCCAATTTAGTAACAAATTTGAGGTGAATGTGTGTCCCTGACCTCTGACCTCCCTGTCTCCAGCTGCAAGAACCCTCATCTCTTCCCCTCTAGTCCTTACCCTCTTCAAACCTCTTCCTCTCCACGAATTACTTCATTTGATGGCATGTACACATGTCTTCTTAGCCACCTCTCTCTATCCTCTGTACCTAAGCAAACTGTCTCCAAACCCAACTTGGTCTTTTCCCTCCAAATCATTCCTCTTCCTTCTGTCTCCTGTTTCCCTGTTTCTGTTCATGATGACATCAGTCTTGCCACTGGGTTCTAGACTGTTCCCTCTACTGTTGCTTTTCCCTTAGGCATAACTGCCTCTCACAGGTGGCTAGGTTCACTCACTTCTGAGCTCCTTCTAACCCTTCCCCCCACATAGATGGAGTGCTGACCACATGCCAGGCACAGAGCAAGCACTGGGATATAAGATAAAGAAGCAGTCCTGTCCCAACCCTCAAGTTCAGGCCATTACCAGGCCACCTTAGTACTGCAAAAGCCTCTTGACTGGTCCGTTCATCCTTGTTTCTTCCCCAGAAAAGCAATCTTCCAAGATCACCTCTTGGCTGTGCCCCCCAAACCTTCTATCCCGGCATGCTTTTCTTTTCTTTTTTTTTTTTTGAGGGCAGTGTCACTGGCCCTCATATGTGGGACCCGAATTGGAGCTGCTGGCTTCCTAAACCAGCGCTTAACCACCGCGCCACGCGGCTGGCCCACACTATCCTGGCATACTTTTCTACATTTATCTCCGAGTTCATCTTCTGACCCTCTGCCAGCCCAAACCAGTCCACTCAGGCTTCCGGACTTCCTTGAATTCTCCTCTCTTATTCACTTGGGCCGCTCTGGCTGCACCTGGAAACTCCTGCCCATGCCTCTCTGATCACCATGACCAGTTCGGACACAAGTGCTTTCATCAAAACCAAAAACTGAACAACAGTCATCTCTTTCCACACTCTCTCAATGCTGTCATGATGTGCCGCTTCAACCTTTTGTTGAATCTGATGCATCTATGTCTTTTCGCCCCAGCTCAGGTTATAAGTTTCTGTGGAAGCAATTTCTTTCACTTCTCCCTGTTCCCCGTGACAATGGACATGCAATTACGTTTCATGTTTTCAAGGGATAAAAGTGTGATCATAGAGTTGGCCAATGTACAGAGGCTTTGGGTTGAGTGGAGAGGGGCAGTGATCATATAAGTGAGTCCCCTCAATACGCAGGGACATGGACACTGCTTTCTGCCACCTTTGCGCTTCACTGTCTATATACCCATGCACACACATTCTACTTGAGTGATGTGCTTTCTTGTGTACGTCCACATTCTAAACTGCTCCTTCTCTCACCTTCTATTTTTCTTAGTGACCAATGTTCATTTACAAGTCGCTCAAGCAGAGACCTGGGATCATTCATCACTTGCCCACATCCCATATCTAAATACCCACTGCTCCTGTCTTTTAGCTCCTAACCACTTCTCAAACCCATCCCCTCTTTTTCCCTATCACTGCAGCCCAGGGTCATAGTCCCAACTTTTCTTATCCAAGAGAGAGGAATCACCTCCTAACTGGTTTGCTAACCTTCAGCATAGTCCCCTCCAACTCTTCCTCCTGTGTACACATCTGACTCCTTCACTATATGGACTAAAACTGCTTAATAAACACCCTACAGGACAACACCCACACCCTCTGCATATCAGCTGAGTGAGTCCTTTGGCCACTACTCGCTTCACCTTTCTTGCCCCTTCATGAAGTACCGGACCTCATGTGGTTTCCTGAACAAACCAAAATGTTCCGACCTCTGTGCCTTTGCCAGTGCTGTTCCTGCATCCTGCGAAGAACTTCCCCGTGGTCTTTGTTTGGCTAACTCCTCCCTAGCATGCATGCTTCATTTCCTCTGGGAAGCACTCTGTGATCTCCTTTGCCCACCAAGGTTTGGTTACCAGTGTCCTTTCTGGTGCTTTCACATCAGCCAGTTATAACCATCACCACATTTACCAGAGTGGGCTACAACGATCTATGCCCATAATGTAATCGCCATTGCCCAGAGCCTAGCCCAGTGCCTAGGACACAGCACCTGAGCAGGGAGAGTTGGTTAAAAAAGGGAATCAAGACTCACTTCCCTTCTGTAGACTGGTTTCCTCCCATCTTCCCCTGACCCAAAGTCTCAGGTCGGCCTCTCTGCTTCACTACTGCCACCTAAGGGCAAAGACTGCAACTGCAGTTTTCTCACCATTTAACATTTAATTTGATTCAATAAATTGAATGGATGGGTACACAAACAAGGGAACAGTTGCTTCTGGTGGGGGTGGAGAAAGAGTAGCAGTTAACGGAGACTTCGAATGGTGAATGAGCTCTGATCTGGGCCACACTGCAAGAGGAAGAGATCTCTAGGTGGAGGAGAACGGAATTCCAGGCAGTAGGGGCAACAGGCAGAGTAAGCGCTGGAGTTTGGGGTCTATGTGCAGGTGAAATCAGAAAGGAAGGGTTAGAATGTGACAGACAGGGAATCCCAACCTTTAGCTTTTAAACCACCTAAATAGGTTTAAAGATTAATTTGCTTTTTTCCGCCTAAAGACTTTTAATCAGGAGTGACATGATCAGATCTGCATTTAAAACAACTCTTGGTGGAGTGTAAAAAAAGAATAGAAACAGGAGGCAGGGAGTGAGGGAAGCAATAAAGCAAGCATCTGGGAAGACACTATTTTTTTTAATTCTCCTCTTGCTGCCCCATGACCTCAGATTTTAAAACATTCAAACTGAAATTTTACCCCCTCAAAATCAGTGTTTCAACATAAACATGACCTATTTCCACATTTTGAGATGTTCATATATCTTGGCCTCTTTGTAGACCTTGAAGCTGCAGAGCTTTATAACAGATCCCAGCACAGGGCTTTGCTCAATGACAACCAAATGGAATTCCTCTTGGGGTCTCCCGGACCCTTTGCAATTATAAGAACAATAAAACACGGTGGTTAAGAATAATAAAAACTCTGAGTCAGAGAGCCTGAGTTCAAATCCTACCTCACCCACTTTGCTGTGTGAGACTGGTCATATCAAGTGATCCATCTAAGCCTTAGTTTCTTTGTCCCTAAAAATAAACATTGTAACAGCACCTTCCTCCAGGGTTGGATAAACGTCTGAAGTATCAAGCACAAAATAAATCCTCCCTAAATACTGGTGATGATTTAAAACATCATTTATTCAATGCCTGCCACTCAAAGGCCATGCACAATGCTAGGGGCTTCCCACACCCTTAAATATGCACAGCAATATTCTCGTCAATTCTATTTTACAGGTAAGAAAACTAAGGCCCCCACAGCTGAGTTTGTTCAAGGTCTTGGGAGCCTTGGATCCTGAGGCATCAGGAATGGGGCTGGAGGAACTTGTAGGGGGAGATCATTAAGTCCAGTGGTGGTTCTCACACGTGTGGGGGGGGAGGGGGGAGGGGGAGAAGAGGGGAGGGAGACTGACTTTTGAAAATGTGAAGACATTTTTGATCTTCACGACTGGGGTGAGGGGAATGCTGCTGGCATCTAGTGGGTGGAGGCCAGGGATGCTACTCAACATCCCACAATGCACAGGACAGCCCTCCAAAACCAAGAATGATCAGACCAAAAATGTCAGTAGTGCCAAGGTTGGGAAACTCTTCTCTAGAACTGATTATCCTCCACATCTTCCCACTTCTGGAGCACTGGCCATTCGGATCCCACATGAATACTTTCGGTAAGGGGGCTCTATCCCTCTAGCGGGGGCACAAGCAGTTCTTCCCCACCTGCTGTGCACACAGTAGGTTTTAGAACCCATTTTAATAAGCCTAGCAGCAGAGGACTCCGGAAAAGGAAGAGCATCCATCTCCCCATTGTTCAATTACCTGTAGTTTGTCTTTTCAACACACACACACACACACACATACACACACACACACACACACACGTTTCACAAATCCTAACGTCCCCGCCTCAAAAACAGTTAGAGATGGCATTCAAAAAATATATATTTTTCTAGGATTCCCATACATACTGAAAGGTCTGCACACTTATCAAAGGACCTCAGATCGGCCATGG
This sequence comes from Aselliscus stoliczkanus, assembly GCA_033961575.1. Taxonomy (NCBI): domain Eukaryota; kingdom Metazoa; phylum Chordata; class Mammalia; order Chiroptera; family Hipposideridae; genus Aselliscus; species Aselliscus stoliczkanus. The sequence continues at coordinate 6,363,150 of CM066735.1, read as the reverse complement.
TCCTGACAACGACCACAAAAGAATCTATGGGATTTCCCGGGGGAGCGAGCCCGTGGGCCGTGACCTCTGCGCGCTCAAAGTGCTCACCCCACTCCCTCACCTCTGGCTTCGCCCTCCCGCCCCCGATGCCCGGCTTCCAAAACTACCCGGGCCCCGACCGTGGAGCCCGGACGGCAGGCGCGTGCCCACGCCGTGTCCCTCTTGCCCGATCCTCGCGGCAGCCGAGGAATCCGGCCCGGGGCCTGTCGCCGGAGCCCACACCGGCCAGTCCCCACCCGCCTGGCGCGACCCGCGCGCGTCCCCTCTCGGCCCTGCGAGGCCTGGGCCTCGGCCGGTGCAGGCCCGCGGACGCCCGCGGCCCGGCCAGGCAAGCTCAGGCCTGCGGCGGCCTACCCAGTCCCGCGCCGCCGAAGGCCCCCGCCTCACCTGGACGCGGGCGGGCGGGCCCGGGGCTGCTCCGAGGCGGGCGGGCGGCGGCGGCGGCGCGGCGCTAACGGATCCGCTCAGCCTCGGTAGCGGTGGCGGCGGCGGCGGGGACGGCGACGGCGGCAGCGGCGGCTCCTCCTTAGCGCGCACGACCCGCTCCGGCCCGCGGCCCGGACACGCCCCCCCGGCGCGCGAGCCCATTGGCCGGCGTCCGCCACGGCGCGCTTCTCATTGGTCGGTGTGGCTGTCGCGGCGACCCAGGGCGCGCGGTGGAGGTGGGACTTCCGTCCGGCACCGCCTACGAAGGGCTCGATGGCCCGCGGAGTCGCGGGTGGCCGGCGATGGCCACAGAAGGGTCCAGCTGAAGTCGGGCTTACGGAGGCCGACTGAAGGAGATGGTCAAAGAGCCACGCACCTTATCGAGCGCATATTGTGTGCTCGCGCCTGTGTGTCCTGCCGCAGCCGCAGTCACCACCCTGCAAGGTAGGAACGGTCAGCGTGCCAGGTCTATGGGGACAGGCCCCAGGTTCGAATCTCGGTCCCGACGTTTCCGCACTACGTGCGATTTGACAGGAGCTGACGTCACTTCGCTGGGCCTCAGTTTCCTTATCTGGTGTGCTGAAGAGGAGGAGCATGGGACGTGGTCAGCGTTCCAATAGTGTTGACTTTTAGAGCTAGCGGGTTTCCAAAGGCTCAGCCTAACATTCATTCATTAAAATGTTACTGAAAGTCTACTATGTGCCAGTTACTGCATGGCCAGTAAACAAAAATACTTGCCTTTATTGGACTCACATTCTAGACCAGCGCTGCCCAGTAGAAATATAAGCGAGCCATAAATGTTGGCCACATGCATACTTTAAATTTTCTAGTAACCATGTTAAAGCAAAAAGTAAAAAGAAGCAAGTGACGTTAGTTTTAATAATGTACGACGAGGTGTGATAGAAAAATATGGTGAATGTTTAAATTTTAAAAGTTTTTTTACAGTTAAAGACACATTGCTTTTAATCCCCCTCAAAATACTCCACCTTGCTTCGAACACACTTATCCCATCATTCTTGCCACTTTCTGAAGAGTTCTGGAAGTCCTCTTGTGTATCTTTAGTTGAGCTGTCGTGGCTGGCTCGATGTCCTGAATTGATTCAAAACGTTTACCTTTCATGGTCATTTTGACTTTGGGGATGAGCCAGAAGCCGCACAGTGCCGGATCCAGTAAATAAGATGAATGAGAACACACCGTAATGTTTTTATTTAACAGAAATTGCCATATACTAGAAGCGATGTGTGACACGGAGCATTATCATGATGGAGGATGACTTATGGCGCGCTTTAAAACACACCTTCTCGGGCCGGCCGAGTGGCGGGGTATGGATCCCACATATGAGGGCCAGTGACACTGCCCTCTACAGCTAAGATGGTGAACAACAGCTCCACTTGGAGCTGAGCTGTTGTGAGTCCCTGGGACCGCATAGCTGCAGCCCCTGCTGTAGTGGGCTACCATAGGCTACAGTGAGTGGCCCGCAGCCAGCGTGAGCAGCTGGCAGCCGTAGTGAGCTGCCAAGAGCCGCTGTGAGTGGCCGTCCAAAGGCCAGCGACCGATTTGCCTCACCAGAGAAGAGCGCAATGATGGTACCAACATGGGCCAGTGAAGCGATGTCCTCCACAACTAGACTGAAGAACAAAAGGACAGCAACTTGTCTGTTCCCCTTCCCTGATTCCCCAATAAAATCTTAAAAAAACAAAAACAAAAAAACACACCTTCGGGCCGGCCGAGTGGCGTGGTGGTTAAGCGCTGGTTTGGGAAGCCAGCGGCCCCGGTTCGGTCCCATATATGAGGGCCAGTGACACTGCCCTCAAAAAACAAACAAACAAACAAAAAAACACACCTTCTCTCCACCGTAGCTCACACCCGACTGACTGCACTGAACCAGTTGAAACTTGTCGTACACTGTTCCACACACCAATTCTCTTACTGAAAATCCATACCTTTCCGTTGGATGGCACTCAGCAACAGCATTCACAGTATTTTTTGATCAAACCTCGTATTTTATTTAACCCAATTCATGTCCAAAATGTTATTTTAACATGTAATCAGTATAACGTTGGGAGCACTTTTATATTCTTGATTTTTTTCTTCACACATCTTTGACATCTGGTATGTCTTTTATACTCACAGCACATCTAAAGTTGGACTGACTATATTTCAAGGGCTCAGCCACACATTGCCAGTGACTACTGGATTAAACAGTGCAGTGCTAGATGGGGAGGCAGAAAAGAAATCAAGTAGAAAGTGGTAAGAAGAAAAATAAATTGGGGAAAGGGCATGGGGAACGTGAGGGTTGTTGCAATTTGAAAGACAGTGGTTGGGAAGGTTAAGAAGATGGTGCTTGCAGAATGATGGGAAGGAGTCAAGAACACTGAACAAATAATTATACCATTCATTGTTTAGTACAGCATTCGTCCAGTAGAACTTTCTGCAATGATGGGCATGTGTTTTATCAGCACTAATCTAGTAGCCACTAGCTCCATGTGGCTTTTGGGCACTTGACATGTGGTTGTTGCCACTGATGAACTTAATTTGTAATATATTTAATTTTGACTTAATTGACATTTTTTTTCAAAGATTTTTTATTGGGGAATTGCGGGAGGGGAACAGTGTTGGGAAATCGGGGAAGGGGAACAGACAAGTTGCTGTCCTTTTGTTCTTCAGTCTAGTTGTGGAGAACGTCGCTTCACTGGCCCATGTTGGTATTGTGATCATTGCGTTCTTCCCGGGTGAGGCAGTTGCTCGCCGGCCATTGGATGGCCACTCACGGCAGCTGCCGGCCAGCCCGACTGCAGTGTCGCAGTCACCTCACGGCAGCCCAGCTCAGGTTGAGTTGTTGTTCACCATCTTAGCTGTAGAGGGCGCAGTGTCACTGGTCCTCTATATGGGATCAGAACCCCTGCCCTGCTACTCAGAGTTGGCGTCCTTAATTGAAATTTAAATAGTCACCTAGCACCAGTGGCTTCCACAGCGGATTTAGGAGAATGGTGGCAAGTGCTCTGAGTTGAGCATGTACCATGTGCTGAATGCTTTATACAGGCTCTCGCATGTAATTCTTTTATTTATTTATTTATTTATTTTGAGGGCAGTGTCACTGGCTCTCATATGTGGGACCCGAACCGGGGTCGCTGGCTTCCAAAGCCAGCACTTAACCACCACACCACTCGGCCAGCCCTCGCATGTAATTCTTGAAATATCTCTATGAGAAGGGAGCAGTAATCATTGTCACCACGAAGAATGAAGTCCTTCATTCATTCATCTACATGTTATTATCATTAATAGACTTTTTTAGAATGGTTTTAGATTTATAGAAATATTGCAAAGAAGATACAGAGTTACCATTTTCCATATATCCAGTTTCTCCAATATTTACATCATTCATTAGTATGATACATTTGTTATAATTAATGGACCAATATTGATACATTATCATCAACCAAAGTTCATAGTTTAATTTCCTTTGTTTTAACCTAATGTGCTTTTTCTCTTCTAGAATCCCATCCAGGATACCACATTACATTTAGTTGTCTTCTCTCTCTCTCTCTCTCTCTCTCTCTCTCTCTCTCTCTGAAATATAATTGACATATAACATTAGGTGTACAACATAATGATTTGATATATGTATACACTGCAAAATAATCACCACAATAAGTTTAGTTAACATCCATCACCACACCTAGTTACAAATTTTTTGTTCTTGTAATGAGATCTTTTAAGTTCTCTTATTTGTCCTGCCTCTAGTCCCCTCTTGGCTGTGGCAGATTCTCAGACTTTCTTTGTTTTTGATAACCTTAGTGGTTTTGAGAACTCGTCAGATTTTTTTTTTTTTTAAGATTTTATTGCGGAATTGGGGGAGAGTAACAGCGTTGGGGAATTGGGGAAGGGGAACAGACAAGTTGCTGTCTTCTTGTTCTTCAGTCTATTTACGGAGGACGTCGCTTCACTGGCCCACGTTGGCATGGTCATTGCTTCCTTCCCGGATGAGGCAGATCAGTCACCGGCCTCTGGACGGTCGCTCACTGCGGCTATTGGCAGCTCACGCTGGCTGGGCTGCCCGCCACTCACTGTAGCCAGTGGCAGCCCACTGCAGCAGGGGCTGCAGCTTACACCGTCGCTGGGGCTCGCACAGCCCAGCTCCAGGTGGAGCTGTTGTTAGCTGTAGAGGGCAGTGTCACTGGCCCTCATATGTGGGATCTGATTCGGGGCCGCTGGCATCCTAAAACCAGCTCTTAACCAACGTGCCACTCAGCCGGCCCCCATCAATGTGTTTTGTTTTGGGTTTTTTTCTTTTTTCTTGTTCTGTAAGTTATTCAAGTTCAATTCTTTTCTTCTTTTTTTTTAAAATTAAATTTATTGGGGTAACAATGGTTAGTAAAATTACATGGGTTTCAAGCTTCCGCTTTTTTCATTTTGTTTCTTTGGAGATCTTCCTTATTCTGTGTCACTACAAGGTCTTCAGGCTCATTTTGTATATTTCCTGCCCCAGTCCTAGAATCAGCCATTTCTCCAGGCCTGGTTCCTTTTATTAGAGAATGGTGTTAGAAAACAAGACCTGGGCACTGAGAGTGCTCATTGCTACTGGGGTATTGTTTCTTTTAGGTTATTAATCCTTTTTAATTGCCCACAATATACCACTATAGGCACTCAGCCCGGGGGATACAACACTGACCATGCCAAATGTGTCATCTGCCTCATGGAAGTCACAGTCAACTTGCGGGAACAAGCTTCAGAGGACAGCTCCAACACTGACTGGTTTGGGCAAGTGCCACCTTGGGCAAGTTATTTAACCTCTCAGAGCTTCTGCCTCCCCCTTCTGTGAAATGGGGGTGATTGCAATAGTTCGTGAGGGCAATGTGAGAATTAAATGAAATTACCTAGTTTTAGAGTCTGAAACAGAACCTGGCATCAGGTGCTTATTAAGTCTTATTAATAGTCATAAGAAATCACACAAATACAATCTGCAGAGGTTTGGAGTGCCAGCAAAGCACGTAACAAGAGGACCTGCCCTCATTTTGGGGTTGCCAAGGAAGTCTCCCCAAGTTAGTGGTGTTGCGGCTGAGGCAGGAAGGGTAAGTCACCAGGCAAAGGGGAACAGAATGTTTAAGGCAGCGGACAGCAAGTGCAAAGGCCCTGAGGCAGGAAGGAGCCTGGCACACTTAGGAACTGGTAGTAGAGACATGGGTAGGAAAGGAGACTCATAGAAGGCACAGGTCACATAGGGCCTGGCTGGCTGTGGTGAGTTGAGATCTGGTCCTAACAGCAAGGGAAGCGACTTGTCTAAGTGCACATGTCTAGTAAGGACAGAGCTGAGATTTGAACCCCATCTGGTTGGTCACAGAGATCTTTATTTCCCTGGTCTGAATTTGAGATGGAAAGTTCTTGTTTTTCAGATTTTATTATTATTATTATTATTATTATTTTTAAGAAGCACAGTTTTGGTTTTTAGGGGTCAGAATCAGAGTACACTGCAGCCACTGAAGTTCTAGGATCTTGCTAACCCTCTATCACGAGCTCTGAGGGTCTGTGAGGCAGGGGACACAAAGATGACTCAGTTTAGTCCCTGCTCTTGAGGATATTGCAGCCCCAGAAAAGAGAAGGACACAGAGACATATAAATCCAGCCAGGGTGGCATAGAGCACCACCTCTTATGGAGGGCAGTGTCTGAGCAGAGTACTGCAGGAGTGGGAAGGCTGAATGCGGGTCGTGAGGGAAGCAGATGGTGAGATGGGTCTGGAGAGACGTCTGTCTCCAGCTCTAAGGGATTCTAGAGAGTCAGGCAGAGAAGTTGGGATGTATTCCATACCCAGAAGCCGGCAGACTCCAGCCCGACTCAGCCCAGGCCTATTTTTGCACAGCCTGTGAGCTGCACATAGGTTTTACATTTTTTTTTTTTAAGATTTTATTGGGGAATTGGGGGAGGGGAACAGCATTGGGGAACCAGGTAAGGGGAACAGACAAGTTGTTGTCCTTTTGTTCTTCAGTCTAGTTGTGGAGGACATCGCTTCACTGGCCTATGTTGGCATCATCATTGTGCTCTTCTTGGGTGAGGCAGATCAGTTGCCGGCCTCTGGACGGCCACTCACAGCGGCTATTGGCAGCTCACACCTGCTGCCAGCCGCTCACGTTGACTGCTGGTCACTCACCGTAGCCTATGGCAGCCCACTGCAGCAGGAGCTGTAGCTATGCCGTCGACAGTGACTCACAGCAGCCCAGCTCCAGGTGGAGCTGTTGTTCACCATCTTAGCTGTAGAGGGCAGTGTCACTGGCCCTCATATGTGGGATCTGAACCAGGCCTGCTGGTGTCCAAGCCGGCTCTTAACCTATGCGCTACTTGGCCGTCCCAGTTTTTACATTTTTATGGTTGAAAAAAAAAAAGGCCAAAAGAAGAAATCTTGTAACATGAGAAAATGACATGAAGCGCAATTTAAAGTGTTCATCAAGTTTGACTGTAACACAACCACACCAGCTGTATGTATGTTGCCCACAGCTGCTTTCGAGTGACACCATCAGAGGGAGATGTACTCAGCAGTGCCCATTTCATGGCTGTGGAAACTGTGTCATCACACAGGGCCCTATGCTTCTGTCACCATCGTGAAATGCTTAGTAATCTGTAAATGAGAGGCCCCACATTTTTATCTTGCCCTGGACTCTGAAAATTACATAGCCAATCTTGGTGACAGAGACTATATGGCCTACAAAGCCTAAAATATTTACAATTGAGCCCTTTTCAGAAATTATATGCTGGTCCTGCAGTAGTGATGCAGTAGAAAGCGATGATATCTGAACCACTTACAGGGCTCCCTGTGTGGGTGGGGGTTACTTGGGGGACATAAGAAATGGGTTTACATGTCAGGTGGGCTGTTCACTGGTTGGCTCCCTAACAGAACCGAGGCATCAAAGCAGAATGCTCATTGTGAGAACAGGCCAGCAAGCCCAAACAAGCACAAGAAAACCTGATACTCGAGCTCTTTGGGGGCCCGACTTCAGGCTGATCCTGCCTCAAGTGCCAACTAGGTCAGCCGCATAGAAACCAGGAAGCTTTATTTATTTCTTCTTAGGCAGCTGAGTTTATTTTCAGGTTAGCAATTTGGAATTCACATCCTGATTCATTCAGAACTGGAAGAGTAACAGTACGGGCTCCCATGGGTCACCCGTGGTTCCTGTTTCTGACATGGAGATCCTGTCCCCTTCAGGAACTGCTCTGCTAATAACTTCCCCAAACCTGTTTTCTTTTTTGCAAAAGGCAGGTGGCACTGCTCCCTCGAGAACACAAATAAAGAAGGCACTGAGCAGAACATCTAACGCACTCCAAATTCCATCATATCTGCAGGCCCATAAAGAAAGTTCTGGGGCCGACCGAGTGGCGTGGTGGTTAAGCGCTGGCTTGGGAAGCCAATGGCCCTGGTTCGGGTCCCACATGTGAGGACCAGTGACACTGCCCTTAAAAAAAAAAAAAAAAAAAAAAAAATTTCTGTGATTATTTCCCCAGATAGTGGGAGGGGCTCCACTTCTTGTCTTAGAATTATGGCTCCTTGAATGCTACCTTCTGAGATAACATGGGGCACTGACCTGAGTGTGCTTAGCAAGTTTTGTTTTCCAGAACTATCTTTCTGGATCTGACCAATTACCCTTCAGCTCCAGTATCATTCTGGCAACAACATTAGTGGGCATTTTATCTCCCATAGGGTCAAAGGTTAGACAAGGTCCCATAGGCCTGATTCCCAGGATCACGGAGTGGCCTTGTTTCCCCTGTCGTCCCAAAGCAATATTTCACTTCCAGGTGTTGTAACTTGGTCATTCTCATTCCTACCAGTGATCTCATAGTAGCCACTATCACTTTTCTTTTTTGTTTTTAAGATTTGTTTTTTTGTTTTGTTTTGTTTTGTTTTGTTTTGAGGGCAGCGTCACTGGCCCTCATATGTGGGACCCGAACTGGGGCTGCTGGCTTCCCAAGCCAGCGCTCAAACCACTGCACCACTCGGCCGGCCCAAGATTTGTTGTTTTTTAATCCGACTATTCTTTTTCACAGTATATTAGTTCTTTTTGCTTTGTCTCTAAATGTTTTACATGTATTATATTTGTTGGGCTTTTTGCAATGCTTCTTTAAAAAAATGTTTTTAAATGGAAATTCAGTGGTTTCTAGTGTAGTCACAAAGTCATGCAAACATTACCACTATTTCATTCCAGAACATTTTTATCACTCCCCCCGCCAAAAAAAACAACAACAAAAAAACAAAAAAAACCCTATGCCCATTAGCAGTCACTCACTAGCCCCTGGCAACTACTAATCTATTTTCTGACTCTATGGATTTGCTTCTTATCACTTTTATATAAACAGAATCATATATTATGTGGCCTTTGTGTCCAGCTTCTTTCACTGAGCATAATATCTTCAAAGTTCATCTGTGTTGTAGAGTGAATTAGTACTTCAGTCCTTTTTATGGCTGAGTAATATTCCACTGTGATGGATAAACCATATTTTGTTTACCTATTCATCCATCAATGGACATTGGGCTGTTTTGACCTTTTGGCATTGTGAATAATGCTGCTGTGAACATTCACAGACAACTTTTTGTATGAACATGTTTTCATTTCTCTTGGGTATACACCCAGGAGTGGGGAATGGCTGGATCAAAAGGTGACACTGTGTTTAAATTTTTTTTTGTTTTTTTTGTTTTTTTTTTGAGGGCAGTATCACTGGCCCTCATATGTGGGACCCAAACCGGGGCCACTGGCTTCCCAAGCCAGTGCTTAACCATCGTGCTACTCGGCCGGCCCTGTGTTTAACTTATTTATTTATTTATTTATTTATTTATTTATTTTAGCTGAGCCATCCTGCCACCTGTTGGCAGCTCAGCGACTGCTCAGCTCCGGCTGGGAATCCAAACGGCAACACTGTTGCTCAGAGCTCTCACTCTTGAGTGAGCTCTTAACCAACTGAGCCACTTGGCCGTCCCTAACTTTTTTTTTTTTTTTTAAGATTTTTTTGGGGGAGTTAGGGGAGGGGAACAGACAAGCTGTTCTTCGGTCTAGTTGTGGAGGACGTTGCTTCACTGGCCTATGTTGGTATGATCATTGCACTCTTCCCAGGTGAGGCAGATGCTCGCCAGCCATTGGATGGCCCCTCACGACAGCGCTCACTGCAGCTCACGGCAACTCACGCCAGCTGCTGGCCAGCCGCACTGCAGCCTCCGCAGTTGCAGGCAACTCATGGCAGCCCAGCTCCAGGTGGAGCTGTTGTTCACCATCTTAGCTGTAGAGAGTGCAGCGTCACTGGCCCTCTATGTGGGATCCAAACTGGGGCCCTGCTGCTCAGTGCTGGCATCCCAAGCCAACTCTTAACCAATGTGCCACTTTGCTCGCCCTGTATTTAACTTTTTGAGGAACTGCCAGACTGTTTTTCCCAATCTTTATAAATGAGATGAAAGCTTCACGCTTATCAGTGATTGGTAGGTGGTTGTTTGCTGTTACAATTCTCCAGCTGTGTTCCTTGTGCAGCATCCCATGGGAAGCAGGCCAGGGCCCACAGATTTGCACGTCTGCCTATGCAGTGCCTCCCGCCTGCCCCCCATGTGGCCAGGAGGAGCACCTAGGATGGGTGTTTCCATTCTCAGCTTCTGCCTGATCCTGACAACTCACACTCTCTATGTATCACAAAACCCTCAAACTTCCCAGTTCCCTAGACCAAAGATCCCAAAGCACACCCAGTGGCACTCCTTGGAGCTCTCCAGGCCTACTGGGCTCTGATCATGTACAGTTAAGAGCAATTTGCGTGAAATGGACAAGCCAGGTGTTATCAGTCTATTAGAGCTCATGTAAATTGATAACCCAAGGAGCAAAGGTCAGAAACAGGCAACTCAAAGGTGGGAAAGAGTCAGCAAATATCTGAGTATCCACCCAGTTGTCAAGTGGGGGCCAAGGGTGGGGGCTGCTCAAGGTGAAGATCATTGCAGTGCTGCCAGGACCCCAACACCAGTTTTCCTCGGGGTGGTGGCCATGTTTGTTGAAAGACTCTGTGGAAGATACCATCATATAAAAGGGCTTATAGTCTTACCCTGTTTTTGTCCCACTGAAAATGATCCTGCACCACCCATGGAAGGGCTGTCTACAGGAGGATGCTTCTTATTGTCTTTAATGAAGTACCTGTGGGTTGGCAACAATCCAAACGCTCAGGACCAAGACCGGCGTGGTGACTTGCGCATCCACTAGAAATGACAGTAGGAGGCCCGTAACCGTATGGAGTAAGAGTAGCTCCCTGAGCTGAGCTCTGGACACAGTTTAATCCTCATGATAAGCCAGTGAGTTGAGTCCTGTTAGCCCCGTTTTACAGAAGGAGCAAGTGGGCCCGAGGTCACACACTCCTAGAAGAGGGACAGAAAGGGGCCAGAGGCTGGGACCAATAGAGTTCTGAACTCATGCACAGAACCTTGATGCCAAACTGCTCATGATTTAAGAGATAAGGACAGGGTGCAGAGACGTACCCTCATATGGCTGGAAGGGTGAGGGGGGCAGTGGAGAAAGGGAAGAGGATGGACTAGCACTGAGGGAGGCCGAGCCCCAGGGCTGATGGGCAGGAGGGAGGATTAAGCAGGTTGTAGATAAGAGGAAGTGGGGCCAGGAAGAGAGGAGGGGCCAGAGGAGAAAGTTTGCATGGATTACTTAGAAGAAGGAGAGCACAACCCAGTAGGGGTTGTTTTTCCACGGTAGAAACATTATTTCCACTCCCCCACCCAACCAAAGCCCAGCGGCTTAAGATGCTTGCGTTTGGAGTGAAGAGGACATCCTCAGTGCACTTAAAGCAATGGCTTCAGGTCCGCAAGGGAGAGGGAAGAGACCAAGGCTGTGGAGAAAGGGTCTGTCTTCATCTATGTTTCCTCCCACATCCCTAAGATGTGCTGCCCTCTTTCTCAAGTATATGGGTATATGAATTGACTAGCGTTGCCATAACAAAGCACAGACTGGTGGCTTACAAACAACAGAAATAAAGTGTCTCAAGTTCTATAGGTGAGAATCCAAGATCAAGGTGTGGGCAAGGTTAGTTCCTTCTGAGGCCTCTCTCCTTGGCTTGCAAATGGTCATCTCCCTGTATCCTCACATGGTCTTCCCCTCTGTGTGCCGGTGTCCTGATTTCCCCTTTTTATAAGAACACTAGTCATGTTGGATCAGGACCCACCCTAACGACCTAATTTTCACTTGATTACCTCTTAAAGGCCTAATCTCTAAGTACAGTCATGTTTTGAGCTCCTGGGGGTTAGAGCTTCAACATATGAATTTTGGGGGGACATGTGATTCTGCTACAGCCCACAGGGTGTCAGCAGGGGTGTGCAGGGGAGCTCAAGTAGCCCTTGTCACCCACAGACACTGTCTGGTTTTCCACAGGTCAAGAAGCCAGGGTCCTGAGGTCTGGGCACCCCATTCTCTGGTGGATGGGGACCTTGGGCCCCGGCAGGAGGGTGGTGCCATATGTGGGGCCTGGGCTCAGTGAGGGGCTACATGGAAGTGCACAGAGGCTGGCCAGAGCACTACAGCAAGCACAGAGGCGGGGGGGGGGGGGGCGGAATATAGGCGCTGGTGGTGGGTAGGGTGGGCTGTCTTCCCAGACCAGCCCTCCCACCCCTAGTAGCAGGGGTTTTCCTGGGCTCACTCCCAGGAAGTCCCATGGACCTGTGCTCATCTTCTTCGTCCTCTCTGAGCTGTTGCACCAGGGCTTTCTCTACGCATGCTGCCCTCCTTCCCCGGCCAACACCGCCCGCTCTTCTCCCAGAAACGCAGCTGCTCTGCTCCCACCAAGAGATGAGGTATCCAGCACAACAGCTGGCTCTTAGTTAAGCCATCAACCAGCATGAGCCCTGTTCTCCCCAATTGCTGAGAGCTCCTTGAGGGGCCAGCTGGGTTCTTTCCACCTTTGCACCCCCAGCACCAAGCACAGGGCCTGTAGGCATCAAGAGTTTGCGGACCAAATGAACAAGCAGCAGAACCTTCTTGTAGGTACCAATGACAGTAAGATACCAGCCTGGGTTTATCACATCCTGGCAGAGCCCACCCTGTCCCCACCACACAAACACACACACACACGGGTCAGGCCACCCAAGCTAGGATCCCTTCGGTGGTAGGTGAGATGGGCACCCCACTCTCCTTCTGGCCCAAGGAGGGTGTGTCCAACTCCGCTGTCACTGACAGGAGCAATGTGGGGTGGCAATAACAAGGAGCTGGAGGGGGATGCCCCAGCCCCAACTCACCCCTTCCTTCTTCATGGGCTCTGTCACCTACTGCCCCATGAATGACTTCATTCATGTCCAACAGGTGGCAGTGCACTATTGTCACTCACATTGCCAGCGCAGGGGCCCAGAGGCCAGGTCAGGTCAGGCCCAGGGGTGGGGAGGAGACAGTACTCCTCTTAGATCCCTCTTCCTTCCTGGGCCCAGGCCATGCCTGGCCTTCACATTCCAGAGGTAGGAGCGTTCAACCCACTCAAATGCTTCTGTTCCAGGGCAGGCCAATGGTCACTAGAAACAGCTTTCCCCAACAAAGGCAGGGTGGAGCCAGAAAGGCTAACGGTCACTGAGCAGAAACCCTCTGTGGGGGAGGGGGAAAGCTCCTCTGGGTCTGGAGAGATGGTCAGAAAGCCTTTATAAGTAGAGCTTCTCACTCTCAATACCACTGACCTTTGGGCAGGAGGATTGTTCATGTTGGGGACAGAATTATTAATTGGAGGATATTTAGCAGCATCTCTGGCGACTTCTCCCAGCTATGACAGCCAAATCTCTCTCTACACATTGCCAGGTGTCCCCTGGGAGCAAAAGTGGCCCAGAAGAGAATCCCCACTTTGCAGAGCCAAACCTGGAATGGGCGTTCCCTTGCCTGGGTCCCTGTGCTGATGTTAAGGGCCTTCGGGTCACATCAAGGTCAGGTATTCAGGGAGCCTGCTCTTTGATGTGCCTTGTTTCCTCTGCCTAGGATTTCCTGTCCCCTGAGCCCTAGCCTCACCTGCCATATTCCAGAATTGAGTCCACACATTACTTCCCCTAAGGAGTGTCCCTGGGCCCCCATCTTAGGGATGTGGCCCCATAGGTCCCATGGTAGGCAAAATAATGTCCCCCGCCCACACACACACACAAGATGTCCATGTTCTGATCCACAGAACCTAAGAATATGTGACCTGACATGGCAAAAGGAACTTTACAGATATGGTTAAATTAAGGTTGTGGCGATGGGGAGATGATCCTGGATTATCCAGGTCGGCCTAAGGTCATCACAAGAGTCCTTATAAAAGGGAGGCAGGAGAGTCAGAGTCAGAGGAGATCAGATGATGGAAGCAGAGTCAGAGAGAAAGATTGGAAGTTGCTATACCTCTGGCTTTGAAGATGGAGGAAGGGGCTGGGGGCCAAGACATGAAGGTGGCCTCTATAAGATGAAAAGGCATGGGCATGGATTGCCCCTTAGAGCCTCCAGAAGGAACACAGCCCTGCCAACATCATGATTATACGACTTCTGCCCTCCAGGGCTATAGGATAATAAATTTGTATTGTTTTAAGTTTCTACAGTTGTGGTAATTTGTTACAGAAGACACAGGGAACTCATACGGGCTTCTATTCTGAAACTCCGAGTTGGAGAACTGCTGGATGATCGGGCTGGCATTTACCTTTCTTGGCATGAGCAATGGTTCGCGATGGTGCTGCTGTCTGTCTCCCACTAGGTAGGGAAGACTCAGTGTATGAAGGTTGGGGTAAGTGCTTGAGTGGGCCAGACTTCCTCAAGCTTAGAACACTGAGAAAGAGAAGCAGACAAAATGATTGCTTTTTCTCTCCAAATTAAAAAAAAAAAAAGTTAGACTTATAAAGACCAAAAAGCCCCAATCGTTGCATCACATAGCTGACTTTGAATGGCTTCCCACATTAACATGTCCTGAGCCAAAACTTCTCCTCCTCCCTAAGAGAAGACATATTTGATTTTTATAGCCAATGTTAAAGGGAAAATGAGTCTTTTTTTTGTCTTTTTTTTTTCTGAGGGCAGTGTTACTGGCCCTCATATGTGGGACCGAACTGGGGCCGCTGGCTTCCTAAGCCAGCGCTTAACCACCGCTCCACTCAGCCGGCTGGGAAAATGAGTCTTTTGTTGCAGATGTTCCCAGTCAAATGGACACATAGTCTATGAAGCATCTCCAGCTCTCTCATCAGCAGCTAAAATGCCAGAGAAAGGGAACAGGAACAGAACCTTGAGAAATGCCCTTGTCGCAAAGATAATGGAAAGGAAAGACCACAGGACACAAAGGGGTTGTAATTTCTGAAGCGATGGAGATGAGAGCCCTAGAAGGAATGGCCGGGGCCTGCGGGTAAAGAGTGGCTATTAGGTTTCAATCTGGAGCCAGTGCTGGAGTTCAGGAGTGGGAGGTAATGGGGTCAGTACAGCAGGAAGGATCAGAAATGCTGGGTTTCGGGCTGGCCGAGTGGTGCGGTGGTTAAGCGCTGGCTTGGGAAGCCAGCAGCCCCGGTTCGGGTCCCACATATGAGGGCCAGTGATACTGCCCTCAAAAAAAAAATAAATGCTGGGTTTCTTTGGGTAAGAGAGACTTGAGAGCTGTTGTTGGCATTTATCCCATGCCAAAGCCGGTGGCTGTAGAGACAGGGAAGAGAAGATAATAGGTGATGAGAAAAGAGAGGTGATGAGCATATTAATCGTGTTTTTCATTTTTGGTCTCTTATGTTGCTTTGACATTGTTTGGCTTTGCTGATCTGGGACAGACTGACCCTCAAAGAGCTAGCTAATTCCTATAGATAGCAAATGACTCACCTGGGAGTGTGCTTTCCATGTGCAAAACAACCAGTCCATAGCTCACTCCCCAACCACCGCCTTTATCAGGCTCTCACGTGCCAGGAGGCAGTATCCCCTGGGATGCTAATCACCCCTGGGCCAGGTACCAGATAACTAAGGACAGCACCTGTGTGCCACAGCCCGCTGAAATTATTCACACTAGCCAATTGCAAATGAAGAAGAAGAATGGCAGAACCTGAGACTCCTTTGGGATACCATCAAGTGTACAAATATATATATATATAGTGGGAGACCCAGAGGAAGAAGAGAGAAAGAAAGACTTTGAAAAACTAATGGCTGAAAACTTCCCTAATTTAATAACAATCATGAATCTATACATTGAGGAAGCTCAACAAACTCCAAGCAGGATAACTCAAAGACATCCATATCATGACATGCTATAACCAAACTGTTGAAAGATAAAAACAAAGAGAATCTTGAAAGCAGCAAGAGAGAAGTGATTCATCACATACAGGGATCTCCAATAAGATTAACAGCTGATTTCTCATCAGATATCATGGAGACTAGAAAACAGTGAATGATTTAAAGTGCTGGGAAAAAAACAACTATCAACCAAGAATTCTGTATCAAGTAAAACTATCCTTCAAAAATGAAGGAGAGGGCTGACTGATTGGCACGTTGGTTAAGAGCTGGCTTGGGACGCCTGCGGCCCAGGTACAGATCCCACATTCAGAGACCAGAGACACTGCCCTCTACAGCTAAAATGGTGAACAACAGCTCCACCTTGAGCTGGGCTGCTGTGAGTCCCCAAGACAGCATAGCTGTAGCCCCTGCCGCAGTGGGCTGCCATAGGCTATAGTGAGTGGCCGGCAGCCAGCATGAGCGGCTGGCAGCTGGTGTGAGCTGCCAAGAGCCACTGTTAGCCGCCATCCAGAGGCCGGCGATCCATCTGCCTCACCTGAGAAGAGCACAATGATGATGCCAACATGGACCAGTGAAGTAACGTCCTCCACAACTAGACTGAAGAACAAAAGGACAGCAACTTGTCTGTTCCCCTTCCCCGGTTCCCTAATGCTGTTCCCCTCCCCCAATTCCCCAATAAAATCTTAAAAAAAAAAAAATGAAGGAGAAATTAAGATATTCCCATATAAACAAAAGCTTTGAGAATTTAGGCCTACACGACAAGAAATGCAAAAAGGAGTCTTTCTCCTTTTAGGAGAAATGAAAGGACACTAGATAGCAATTCAAAGCCATATGAAGAAATAACAATGGTAAAGGTAACTATATAAGTATAAAAGCCAGTCTTATTCTATTTTTGACTTGTAATCCTCTTTTTTTTCCTTTGAGATTTAAAAGACAAGGCATAAAAACAATAATTATAAAATTATGTTAATGAATACAACATATAAAGGTGTAATTTGTGACAATAACAATATAAAGGGGGACTAAAGCTGTATATGTTTAGTATACTATTGAAGCTGAGTAGGCATAAGTTCCAACTAGATTGTTACAAGTTGAAGATATTAACTGTAACCCCCAAGTAACCAGTAAGAAAATAACTTAAAAAATACAGAAGCAGAAACAAGAAGGGCATCAAATAGTACACTTAAAACCAAAACCAAAAAGCAAACACAGGGCCAGCCGAGTGGCGCATTAGTTAAGAGCTGGCTTGGGATGCCAGCGGCCCTAGTTCGGATCCCACATATGAGGGCCAGTGACACTGCCCTCTACAGCTAAGATGGTGAACAACAGCTCCACCTGGAGTTGGGCTGCAATGAGGGCTGCCATAGGCTACAGTGAGTGGCTGGCAGCCAGCGTGAGCGGCTGGCAGCCAGTGTGAGCTGCCATGAGCCGCTGTGAGTGGCCATCCAGAGGCCGGCGACTGATCTGCCTCACCTGAGAAGAGCGCAATGATACTAACATGGGCCAGTGAATCAACGTCCTCCACAACTAGACTGAAGAACAAAAGGACAGCAACTTGTCTGTTCCCCTTCCCTGGTTCCCCAATGCTGTTCCCCTCCACCAATTCCCCAATAAAATCTTAAAAACAAACAAACACAAAAGAAGGTAGTAGTGGGCAAATTGAGGAACAAAAAAGATATAAGACATACCTTTAAAATGGGTAGTAAGATGACAGACATAAGTTGGTTTTTATCAGTAATTACTTTAAATGTAAATGGACTAAACTCTTCAAATAAAAAGCAGAGACTGACAGAATGGGTGAAAAATATGACCCAACCAAATGCTGTCAACAAGGGACTCATGTTAGATCCAAAGACACAAAAAGGTTAAAAACAAAGAGTGGAAAAAAATAATCCATGCAAATAGCAACCAAAGAGAGCTGGAATAGCTATACTAATACCAGACAAAATAGATTTTAAGTAAAAAAATTGTTGCAAGAAACAATAAAGGACATTACCTACTGATAAAAGGTCAATCTATCAAGAGGACATATTGATTATAAATGTATATGTACCAAACTAAAGAGCCCCAAAATATGTGAATCAAATATTGGCAGAATTAAAGGGAGAAATAGACAATTCTACGATAATAGTGGGAGACTTGAGTACTCCACTTTCAATAATGGTTGTAACTAGACTTAATATATACAAAACACTTCACCCAACAACAGCAGAATACACATTTTTCTCAAAGACATATAATACATTCCCCAGTGTAGACTTTATGTTAGGCCACAAAACAAGACTCAATAAGTTGTTTTTTTTTTGTTTTTTTTTAATTAGTTTCAGGTGTACAACACACTGCACTAGTTATACATTTCACCCCTCAAAGTGATAACCCCCACCCCCAATTCACCACCCCACTCCCCCCCATATCATATATATCTATTACACTTCCTCTGACTGTCTTCCACAGTATAATCCACATCCCGTGACTATCTATATATATTCAATTACAGTAGGTATACAACCTCTGCTTCAGTTATACAGTGCAGTGATCAAACCTTTACTCCATCCATGAAATGGTCTCCCTAACAAGACCTATGACCATCTGACACCCCACAAAACATTTACAACATTAATTATAATCCCCAAACTGTCTTTCATATCCCAGTGGCAACACTGTAGTTGCCTATTTTTGCTGTCTAATCCCTTCCCCTTCTCCCTCATCCCCATCCCCCTCCCAATTAGCAACCCTGATTTTTCGTCTGTATCTATGAGACAGTTTCTGTTTACTTTGCTCATTCATACAGTTTTTCAGATTCCACATATGAGTAAGATCATATGGTATTTGTCTTTCTCTGACTGACGTATTTCACTTAACATAATAGTCTCTAGGTCCATCCATATCATTGCAAATGGTATGATTTCATTCTTCTTTATAGCGAAGTAATACTCCATTGTGTAAATATACCACAGTTTCTTAATCCAGTCATCTACCGATGGGCATTTTGGTTGTTTCCAAGTCTTAGCTATTGTAAATTGTGCTGCTATGAACATAGGGGTGCATAACTTTTTTTGGATAAGTGTCTTGGTTTTTTCAGGATAAATACCTAGGAGTGGAATTGCTGGGTCAAACGGTAGCTCTATTTCGAGTTCTTTGAGATACCTCCATACTGACTTCCATAGTGGCTGCACCAATCTGCAATCCCACCAACAGTGCAGCAGGGTCCCCTTTTCCCCACAGCCCTGCCAGCACTTGTTGTTTGTTGATTTATTGATGATAGCCATTCTGACTGGAGTGAGGTGGTATCTCATGGTGGTTTTCATTTGCATTTCCCTAATGACCAGTGAGGTTGAACATTTTTCCATATGCCTGTTGGCCATCTGTATGTCCTCTTTAGAGAAATGTCTCTTCATATCTTCTGCCCATTTTTTAATTGGGTTGTTTGTTTTTTTGGTGTTGAGTTTCATGAGTGTTTTATAAATTTTGGATATTAACCCCTTATCAGATATATCGTTGGCAAATATATTCTCCCATTCAGTAGGCTTCCTTTTTGTTTTATTGATGGTTTCCTTTGTTGTGAAAAAACTTTTAAGTCTGATATAATCCCATATGTTCATTTTTTTCTTTTACTTCCCTTGCCCGTAGGGATGTATCAGTAAAAATATTGCTCCGGGTAATGTCTGCAAATGTACTCCCTATATTTTCTTTTAGGAGTCTTATGGTTTCAGGTCTTACATTTAAGTCTTTAATCGATTTTGAATTTATTCTTGTATGTGGCGTAAGGAGGTGGTCCAGTTTCATTTTTTTGCATATGGCAGTCCAATTTTCCCAGCACCATTTATTGAATAGACTATCTTTATTCCAATGTAAATTCTTGCTTCCCTTGTCATAGATTAACTGTCCATAAATGCCTGGATTTATTTCTGGGCTCTCTGTTCTGTTCCACTGATCGATGTGCCTGTTTTTATGCCAATACCAAACTGTTTTGATTACTGTAGCCTTGTAGTAGGTTTTGATGTCTGGTAGCGTAATCCCCCCGACTTTGTTCTTATTTCTCAGGATTGCCGAGGCTATTCGGGGTCTTTTATGGTTCCATATAAATTTTAGGATTATATTTTCTATTTCTGTGAAAAATGCCCTTGGTAGTTTGATAGGAATTGCATTGAATCTATATATTGCTTTAGGCAATATGGACATTTTAACTATATTAATTCTTCCTATCCATGAGCATGGTAGGTGTTTCCATTTATTTGTATCTTCTATGATTTATTTCTTCAGTGTCTTATAATTTTCTGAGTACAGATCTTTCACTTCTTTGGTTAAATTTATTCCTAGGTATTTTATAGTTCTTGATGCAATTGTAAATGGGACAGTTTTCTTAATTTCTCTTTCCGTTAGTTTATTATTGGTATATGCAAATGCCACTGATTTCTGAACATTGATTTTATATCCTGCCACTTTACTGAATTCGTCTATCAGTTCCAATAGTTTTTTGATGGAGTCTTTGGGGTTCTCTATATACAGTATCATGTCATCTGCATATAATGACAATTTTATTTCTTCCTTGCCAATTTGGATGCCTTTTATTTCTTTTTGTTGTCTGATTGCTGTGGCTAGAACTTCCAGCACTATGTTGAATAAAAGAGGAGAAAGTGGACAGCCTTGTCTTGTTCCTGATCTTAAGGGGAATGGTTTTAGCTTTTCCCCATTGAGTATGATGTTAGCTGTAGGTTTATCATATATGGCTTTTATTATGTTGAGATATGATCCCTGTATTCCCACTTTGCTAAGGGTTTTTAACATAAATGGCTGTTGGATTTTGTCAAATGCTTTTTCTGCATCTATTGAAATGACCATGTGATCCTTATCCTTCATTTTGTTGATGTGGTGTATCACATTAATTGATTTACGGATGTTGAACCAGCCTTGCACACTAGGGATGAATCCCACTTGATCATAATGTATGATCTTCTTAATATATTGCTGAATTCTGTTTGCTAATATTTTATTGAGTATTTTTGCATCTATATTCATCAGGGAGATTGGCCTGTAGTTTTCCTTTTTTGTGCTGTCTTTATCTGGTTTTGGAATCAGGGTGATAGTGGCTTCATAAAAAGAGTTTGGGAGACTTCCCTCCTTCTGGATTTTTGGAATAGTTTGAGAAGAATAGGTGATAGTTCTTTTTTGAATGTTTGATAAAATTCACTTGTGAAGCCGTCTGGTCCAGGGCTTTTGTTTTTTGGGAGCTTGTCAGTTACTGATTCAATTTCCTTGGTAGTAATCAGTGTATTTAGATTTTCTGTTTCTTCTTGCGTTAGCTTTGGAAGGTTGTATGCTTCTAGAAAATTATCCATTTCTTCCAGATTGTCAAATTGTTGGCATATAGTTGCTCATAGTAATGTCTTAGAATTTTTTGTATTTCTGTGATGTCTGTAGTCATTTCCCCTCTTTCATTCCTGATTTTGCTAATTTGAGTCCTTTCTCTTTTTTTTTTGATGCGTCTGGCTAGAGGTTTGTCAATTTTGTTTATTTTCTCAAGAAACCAGCTCTTGGTTTCATTGATCTTTTGAATTGTTTTTCTGTTCTCCATATTGTTTATTTCCGCTCTGGTTTTTATTATCTCCTTTTTTGTACTCCCCTTGGGCCTCTTTTGCTGTTCTTTTTCCAGTTCCCTTAGGTGTAAGGATAACCTGTTGATTTGAGATTTTTCTTCCTTCTTTAGGTAGGCCTGCACTGCTATAAACTTCCCTCTTAGGACTGCTTTCGTAGCATCCCAGAGATTTTAGGTCATGGTGTTTTCATTTTCGTTTGTCTCTAGGTATCTTTTGATTTCCTCCTTGATCTCATTTGTGACCCACTCACTATTTAGATGCATGTTATTCAGCCTCCACTTATTTGACAGCTTTCCGGAGTTGTTTTTATAATTGATTTCTAGTTTCATAGAATTGTGGTCAGAGAAGACACTTGAAATGATTTCAATCTTCTTAAATTTATTCAGACTTGTTTTGTGGCCTAACATGTGGTCTATCCTAGAAAATGTTCCATGTGCGCTTGAGAAGAATGTATATTCTGTAGCTTTGGGGTGAAATGCTCTGAAAATATCTGTTAAATCCAGCTGGTCTAAAGTGTCATTTAAGGTTGCTGTTTCCATATTGATTTTCTGTCTGGAGGATCTGTCCATTGGTGACAGTGGGGTGTTGAAGTCCCCTACTATGATAGTGTTACTGTTGATCTCCATTTTTATGTCTGATAATATCTGTTTTATATATTTAGGAACTCCTATGTTAAGTGCATAGATGTTTACTAGGGTTATGTCCTCTAGTTGGATCGATCCCTTTATTAGTATGAAGTGTCCTTCTTTGTCCTTTATTATATTCTTCAATTTAAAGTCCATGTTATCTGATATAAGTATTGCTACTCGAGCTTTTTTCTCCATTCCATTTGCATGAAATACTTTACTCCATCCCTTTACTTTCAGCCTGTATGTGTCTTTTGATCTGAGGTGAGTCTCTTGTATACAGCATATGCCGGGGTCTTGCTTTCTTATCCATTCAGCCACCCTGTCTTTTGATTGGAGCATTTACTCCATTTACATTTAACATTAGTATTGATAGGTGTGTATTTATTGCCATTTTGTTATTTGTGTTCCTAGTCTTCCTCAGTTAGGTTGTTTTTCTCTTCTGCTTAAAGAAGCCCTTTTAACATTTCCTGCAAAGCTGGCTTGGTAGTAATGAATTCCCTCAACTTGTTCTTTTCTGGGAAGCTCTTTATCTCGCCTTCAATTTTAAATGATAGCGTTGCTGGATACAGCAATCTGGGTTGTAGGCCTTTATTTTTCATCACTTTGAAAACTTCCTGCCACTCCCTTCTGGCCTGCAAAGTTTCTGTAGAAAAGTCGGCTGATAATCTTATGGGGGTGCCCTTGTAAGTAACTTGCTGCCTTTCCCTTGCTGCTTTAAGGAGTCTGTCTTTGTCCTTAACCCTTGCCATTTTCACTATAATGTGTCTTGGTGTGGGCCTGTTTGGGATCACCCTGGTTGGAACTCTCTGCACTTCCTGGGCTTGTATTTCAATGTCCTTTGCCAGGTTAGGGAAGTTTTCAGACATTATTACTTCAAATATGTTCTCAATCCCTTGCTCCTTCTCTTCTCCTTCTGGTACTCCGAAGATTCGGAGGTTATTGTGTTTGATGTTGTCCCCCAGCTCTCTTAAACTATTTTCACTGTTTTTCATTCTTTTTTCCTTTTGTTGTTCTGCCTGGGTGATCTCTGCTATCTTGTCTTCTAAGTCACTGATTCGATTTTCTGCTTCATCCAATCTGCTATTCATTCCATCGAATTTGTTATTTAATTCAGTAATTGCATTCTTAAGTTCTAGCTGGTTGCTTTTCATGATTTCTCTATCCTTCTTTATATTTTCATTAATTTCCTTGAACATTCTAATAATCAGTGTTCTGAACTCTGTCTCTGATAGGTTGTTTACCTCTATTTCCTCTAGTTCCACTGATTCAGGAGGTTTCTTCTGTTCTTTTATTTGGATTTTATTTCTTTGTCTCCCCATTCTGGTTTACTCTTTGTGCTTGCTTCAATATAACAGGTAGATCCCCTAGGTCTCTCAGTCTTTTCTGGATAAACTGGTACGGTGTGTGTCCTTTATATTTGAATTACTCAATCTCCCTATTCTCTTGTGCGTGTATATCTGAGGTGTTCCTTGTGTTGTGTGTCTTCACCTGTTGGAGTTTAGCTTTGATTACTTTTGGCTTGTCAGTAGGTGGGATTGACTTCCAGGCTGATCAGCTGTGAGGATCAGCAGAGTCTGCAGTTTATGAGCTGCTGTGTGAGGCTTGGACCCTTTGGCCCTTGCACCTGTAGCAACTTCCTTTTGGGTGTGACTCCTGTATGTCAAACCCCAAAATGCTCTGGTTTTATCTAAAGTTGGCCTGTGGGTATGATGATTCTTGTGTCTCCAGTGCCAGGCTAAAGTCCACCAACCTCTCTTGAGTTTGTCCTCTGCTGTACAAATATTCCTCTGGGTCTTGTGTGAACAAAGACGGCCACCTGATGCCTAGTGTGATCCTGGCACGGCAGGTTTGGCGTACATGAGTATGGTTGTGATGTGTGATTGGTAGTTTTTACAAAGTCACTGCCGTTTCTGCTTTTGCCTGCCCCAAGGCAGGCTGTGTGCCCTACAGGCTGGATGAGTGTCTTTGGGCACCCTTTGCATTGAAAGCCCAGTGCGGAGAATGAAAGATCTTTTCACTGCCAAAAGCCCTCTGCTAAGAGTCTGTTAATTAGTTCCTCAGCAGCTGAAACAGCCCTGCCTCCCAAGCCTTGCAGGAAAGGTGGGGGCAGGGTAGGTATCTCACTCTGTAGCCTCTTCTAGGGCAGAAATTCTCAACCCCCTACTGGTAAGGAACGCCTTTGTAGTCTGCCCCTACTGCCCCATTTCAGGGTCAGTTTAAGACTCTGGGGTGGCAGGGGCCAGGGTTTCTCAGGGACGGTGGGGGTGGGTTTTATTTTCTGTTGTTTTTGTTTTTCTTTGGGTTTGTTTTCTTCTTTTTGCTTTCTGTCGAAAAGAGGAGGAAAAACAAACAAACGAGCAAAACATACAAACAAACAATACAAAAAAAAAAAACTCCACAGACCCAACACTGTTTTGAGCTAAGGCCTTTGCCTCAAAGGCTCCGGAGGAGTTCCTGCTGCTCTCCCAAAGAGAGTGCGGAGGTTTAGGGGGCTGCGCGCACCCTGCAGTGGCTCAAATCACTGGTCTGTCTCTCGGGGACCTGCGACTCAGCTTGGGCTCGCTGCGTCTCCCCCTACGGAGTATTCTTTCTTCCCCTGCTCGTCTGGTTTCACGCTTCTGCCTCGGAGCCTGTGCGCGCCAGGGTATTCCTGCTGTTCTCCCGGAGGGACTGCCTGGGTTTAGGAGACTGCGCGCACCCTGCCGTGGCTCAGATCCCCGCTCCGTCTCGCAGGGACCTGTGTCTCCACCCGGCGCACTGCGTCTCCCTCTCCCCGCGAGTACTCTTTCTTCCCTTGCTTGCCCCGTTTCAGGCTTCTGCCTCAACGTCTGCGCGCTGAGGTGCTCTTGCTGTGCTCGGTGGGACCCGGTGGGCACAGAGACTGATCCCTGAACCGGGCGGGTGCAGGAATTAATCTTGCCCTGTCATTGCCGGGCTCTGCACCCTGCTTTCTGGGGAGCTGGGGAGCTGTGGGTGCGGGTGCACGCACGTCTCCTCTCTCCTCCCCCTCTTGCCCGACTGGAGGCTTCTTCCTCAGGCTGCAGATTGTTGTGCTTTTGCTATACTCTAGATGGGCCGTGGGGCGCAGGGAGCGAGCAGTGGGAACACTCACCATCTGTTCTCTGGAGTTTGGTCCCTCTCAATAAGTTTTAAAAGATTGAAATCACACAAAGTATCTTTTCTGACCACAATGGAATGAAGCTAGAAATCAATGAGCGAAAACTGGAAAACAACACACTCTTAAACAACCAATAAGTCAAAGAAAAAATCACAATGGAAATTTAAAAATACTTTGAGATGAATGAAAGGGAAAACACAACATATCAAAATCTATGGGATGCAGCAAAAGCAGAGTTCAGAGAGAAATTTATAGCTGTAAGTGCCTACATTAAAAAGGAAGAAAGAGGGCCGGCCAAGTGGTGGTTAAGCACTGGCTTGGGAAGCCAGCGGCCCCGGTTCGGGTCCCACATATGAGGGCCAGTGACACTGCCCTCAAAAAAAAAAAGAAAGATCCTAAATAGATAACCTAACTTTACACATTAAGGAACTAGATAGAAAAAGAAGAGTAAGCTAAACCCAAAGCTAGCAGAAAGAAGGAAATAATAAAGATTATATTGGAAATAAGTGGAATAGAGAATAGAAAAACAATAGAGAACATCAACAAAATCAACAGTTTGTTCTTTGAAAAGATCAACAAAATTGACAAACCTTTACCTAGACTAGGAAAAAAACAAAAGAAAACCAAAATCAGAAATGAAAGTGGGGACCTAACTACTGAAGTTACAGTAGTACAAAGGTTTATAAAAGTAACTATGAACATTTGTATGCCAACAAATTAGATAACCTAGATGGAATCAACAAAGTTGAAACAAACTACCAAAACAGATTCAAAAGAAATGGAACATTTGACCAGTTCTATGGAACTCTACTTTTCCCCCTGAGCAGGTGGTTTTCAAATTTTTTTCAGAGGCCCAAGGGTTTCCACATTTCTGGGTGGATGTGGATGGGGTGAGAGTGCTCTGAAGCCCCCACCTCCTGGTTGAACCACATAGCTCTATTTACAGTTGAACCTTGAGCAACACAGGTTTGAACTGGGTAGGTCCACTTACATGAGGATTTTTTTCAGTAAATATACCGACAGCCCTCCATATCCTTGGGTTTCATATCCGCGGATTCAACCAACCACACATTGAAAACAGTATTTTTGATCTGCAGCTGGGAATCCATGGATGCAGAGGGCCGACAGTATGCTTTGTTCTACGTCATTTGATATAAGGGACTTGAGCGTGTGTGGATTTTATTATGTGTGTGTGTGTGTGTGTGTGTGTGGGTGTCCTGGAACCAATCCCCTGTGGAAACTAAGGGAAAAGTGCAGTTAAATTTGAGGGAGTCAAAAGTTATACATGCAGATTTTTTAAAAAATGTAATATAAATGTTTATTAACATGAAACATACTTCATTTTTTTTTTTTTTTTTGAGGGCAGTGTCACTGGCCCTCACATGTGGGATCCGAACTGGGGCCACTGGCGTCCCAAACTAGCTCTTAACCACCGCGCCACTCGGCCGGACCTCGTTTTCTCTTTTTTTTAAGTATTATTTATAATAAACGGCAAACACATAACCAAACATAGCTGAATAAAAACTAAATCTAATGCCTGTTATATATACATTTAAATTCAGAGAAATAAGTATGGATGCTATCTCCATCATTAATAACACAGTTGCTAGGCTTATAAAATATTTTGCATGTGTAAAGTCTCCTGAAGCACAATAGGTTTCAGTTTCCTTCCCTCTCCTCTTCCATCCTGACCTTATCCACATCATTAATGAGTAGACAAAAATCAGTTCAGACTCTGAAGGGTATTTGATCAGTAGATTACACAGAATCAAAACTACCAACTTCTATTTTAAAATGTTAAACATACTACAGGCTAATCTAGAAAGATCAAATATGACTTTAATCTTTAAACATGCAATATTTGAAATTGGAAACTTTGGGCTTTTAACTAATTTTTTTTTTAAGTTGCAAGAGCAATTCATGAAGATGTTGCCCATTTCAAATATTGAAGATTTCCCTTACTTTTCTCTTGAAGACCAGCAAAGATCGTTTTAGTTCCAAGGATATATTTCTCTGGGTTCTCCAAATATCCCATCAGAGTTTCCTCCTCCAGATAGTACCTTTGTTTTTATTTGCATTGGAGTAGGAAAATCCTGGTCCACATTCTGTTTTTCGGCCAAAAAGGCTCCACAGATTTGCACCAGTCTTGTGTTTTCCACCTTTCCCACTGTGTGGCACTCAGCACATTTTTTGAATAGAAGATCTTGACAGCCTCAGCATCTCCCCTTTTGCTCACAGGGTCAGCGGCTCTGCTCTCCTCCTTTCCAGGGAACGCTTAGCAGTCACCCTGGCCACTGCTGGGCCAGAGCCCACGCCCCAGTTTTGAGCCTGGAGGTCCCACAGCAGGGCCTCAAAGCCTTGCGTGGCAGGCCCAGCAAGACATGTGCTTCCAGTCTATATGCAGATTTTTTTTTTTTTTTTAAGATTTTTATTGGGGAATTGGGGAGGGGAACAGACAAGCTGCTGTCCTTTTGTTCTTCAGTCTAGTTGTGGAGGACGTTGCTTCACTGGCCCATGTTGGCATCATCACTGCACTCCTCTTGGGTGAGGCAGATTGGTGGCCGGCCTCTGGATGGCTGCTCACCGTGGCTCTTGGCAGCTCACGCTGGCTGCTGGCCACTCACTGTAGCCTATGGCAGCCCACTGCAGCAGGGGCTGCAGCCCATACTGTCACCAGGACTCGTGGAGCCCAGCTCCAGGTGGAGCTGTTGTTCACCATCTTAGCTGTAGAGGGCAGTGTCACTGGCCCTCATATGTGGGATCTGAACTGGGACCGCTGGCGTCCCAAGCCAGCTCTTAACCAATGCACCACTCGGCTGGCCCAATATACGCAGATTTTTGATTGCATGGGGGGGGGGTGCCCCTAACCCCTGTGCTGTTCAAGGGTCGACTGTATTTTCATTTATTTTCCTTTGGGTTGGGGGAGGTCTCTACACAGAATTTCTTAAAGTTGAACCCCACTGGATTTGACCTTGCTAACCCTGTGAAGAAGAATCTGTGGAAGTGGAGGCATCAGGGCTCAGGATCTGAGTGAGGGACAGTGCTGGGCTGGGCCTGCTCTGAGGGAGGACATGTCCAACTGTGGCAGCTGCACATTCTGGTTGGCCAGGCAAGTGTTGTGGTCCTGCCGGCCAAAAAGAGCTGGTCCCTGGGCTCCCCTTTGATTGACTATCAAATTCCCCTATAATTCCATATGAATTTTAGGATCTGCTTTTCCATTTCTCCAAAAAATGGTCATTGGTATTCTGATAGGGATTGCATTGAATCTACAGATAACTTTGGGGAGTATTGCCATCTTAACAGTAAGTCTTCCAGTCCATGAACATGTAATGTCTTTCCATTTCCTTGACTTCTCTTGAATTTCTTTCAGCAATGTTTTGTAGTTTTTAGTCTGTTAGTTTTACATTCCCTTAGTTAAATTTACTCCTATATATTTTATTATTTTGATGCTATTGTAAATGGAATTGGTTTTGTTGTTGTTGTTTTAAAGATTTTATTGGGGAATTGGGAAAGGGGAACAACCAACTTGTTGTCCTTTAATCTTAGTTGTGGAGAGCGCAGGTAGCTCAGCTCCAAGTCCAGTCGCCATCAGCAGCCCGTCAGCTCATAGCCGCTCAGCTTAAGGTACTGTATTCAATCTTAGTTTCGGGTGGGTGTAGCCCACCATCCCATGCAGGAGTCGAACTTGAAACCTTATTGTTAGGAACATGTAATCTCACCAGCTGAGCCATCCTGCCACCTGTTGGCAGCTCAGCTTGCACACAGCTCATTGGCCCATGTGGGAATCGAACCCGTGACCCTGCTGCTCAGAGCTCACGCTCTTAACTAATTGAGCCACTCAGCTGGCCCTGGAATTGTTTTTATATTTCCCTTTCAGATTGCTCATTGCTACTGTATGGAAATGCAACTGATTTTTGCATGTTGATTGTGTAGTGAAACATTGCTGACTTTAGTGAGTCTAGTGTGTGTGTGCGTGTGTGTGTATCTGGCATTAGTATCAAGGTAATACTGACCTTATAGAAAAAATGAGCTAGGATGTGTTCCGTCCTCTTCTGTTTTTTTTTTTTGTTGTTGTTGGAAGAGTTTGAGAAGAATTAGCATTAATTCTTTTTTAAATGTTTGATTGAAATCAGTGAAGCTGTCTGGTCTGCACTTTCCTTTGCTGGGAGGTTTTCAGTTACTGCTTCAATCTCCTTATGTGTCACAGGTCTCTTCGGATTTTCTATTTCTTCTCCAGTCAGTTTTGGTTTCTTTTTCAGTTTGTTTCTAACAATTTACCAGTTTTATCTAGGTTTTCTAATTTGCTGGCATAAAATTGTTCATAGCATTCTCTTATAGTCCTTTTTATTTATTTCTATAAGATTGGTAATGTCCCCACTTTCATTTCTGATTTTAGTTATTTGTTTTTTTCTGTTTTCTGGGTTCCTGTTTTGTGTCATCTCAGCATTCATTAGTTGCTATTGTAACCCCTTTGTTAGAAAAATGAAAAATCTTCATGGCAGTAGGGACTATGTCATATCACTGTTGTAACTACCCAACCTGGCACAGAGTAGACCTCAGTAAATGTCGGGTATGAAAAGGACTGGGAAAGAGGCCTCCCCAGCCCTCGGGGGAAGACAGGCTGTTGACTGTTGAGTCTTTTTTTTTTTGTCTGGGTTGATGGCCCTCCAGTGCATCTCTGCAAGACCTTGGCAGAGCTCCGGCACAGACCTGACTCCTACTCTCCCCTGGCAATGAAGGTCACCCTTCTTGGCTAACATGTGAGGCCCTGAATAGCCTTTCCCCTCCCACCATATCTTCCGCTATCCACCTCCCCCCATCTCCCGCTCCAGCCGTCCTGCACTTGGCAGGTCCCTCTGACATTCTGCTCTGGTGTAACACCTGCTTGTCCTTCAGATCTCCATTCAGCAGTTGTTCCCTCTGGAGACCAGCCTGTGTGTGGATGTTCCTCTAGAATGCTGACCACACAGCCTTACAGCATCCTGTGACTATCACACACACACACTCACATTCACATACTGGCTTTGAGCCCCACATGGGGAGTGGTGCATCTGTAATCTGCCAGCTGTCTCTGGCTCTCTGCACATCACTTGGCACCTGTTTTAAAATGTAGGTTTTATTATTATGCAGGTCTGGTGAGTCCAACAGATCAGGAGAGGGCTGCCATTAAAAATACAATTCATAGGGCCGGCCGAGTGGCACATTGGTTAAGAGCTGGTTTTGGGATGCCAGCGGCCCCGGTTCGGATCCCACATATGAAGGCCAGCGACACTGCCCTCTATAGCTAACAACAGCTCCACCTGGAGCTGGGCTGTGTGAGCCCCGATGATGGGGTAGGCTGCAGCCCCTGCTGCAGTTGGCTGTCATAAGCTACAGTGAGTGGCCGGCAGCCAGTGTGAGCAGCTGATAGCCGTGGTGAGCGACCATCCAGAGGCTGGCAACCGATCTGTCTCATCCGGGAAGAGCGCAATGACCATACCAACATGGGCCAGTGAAGCAACATCCTCTGCAGCTAGACTGGAGAACAAGAAGACAGCAACTTGTCTGTTCCCCTCCCCCAATTCCCCAATAAAATCTTTAAAAAAAACAACAACAACTCATAGATCCCAAGAGAAGGGGGCATGCTACACCACACCGGGCGGGGGGGGGGGGGCGTGCCAGAAGGGGGAAAGCATGCTGGGAGGAGGACAGTCAGGAGGCAGAAGAAATGGGGGAGGGATGGACAAGAGACTTAGTTGTGGTTTCCATAGGAAGGAATGGGCAAGGCAGTGTAAGCAGGTTTAGGATTGTCTGGTTTGAATAGTAATTTCAATATGCTCTGGGGCTTAGGGGCTGGCCCTGGCTGTCTGGCACCTGACCCTGTGATGATCAGCACCCTAGAATAATGCCTCCTGGAGTGAGAGTCAGATTACAGGGGTGGTTGGGGGTATGCTTCTGGATTGGTTTGATATGAAAGGTGCACAACAAGCCAATTCATTTACTCTCTCTAGGAATTGGCTAGCCCTGGGAGGGGCAGGCCCTCTGAGATCTCCAAGACCCCAGCTGTCAGAATCTCAGAAAAGACATCCTTGCAGCACAGAGAGTTTTTAGGGCAGTGAAATACTCTATGTTATGATCATGATGGATACACGTCACTATACATTTGTCCAAACCCACAGAATGTCCAACACCAGGAGTGAACCCTAATGTAAACTGTGGACTCTGGGTGATGATGATGTGTCAATGTGGGCTCATCGATGTAACAAATGTCCTGTCTGGTGAGGATGTTGATAGTGGGGAAGGCTGTGCCTGTGTGGGGCATGGACATGGGGATTCTCTGTACCTTCCTCTCAATTTTGCTGGGAAAATTAAACTGCTCTAAAAAACAGTCTTAATAAAAAATACAAAAAATAAAGAACAAAAAAATTATGAATTGACCATTATCTATGATTAGAACTGCACTGTTCAAAAAGGTAGACACCAGCCACATATGGCTGTTTGGCCTCTGAAATGCACTGCAGGTGTACAGTAAACCATATTTTGAATACTTCATATGCAAAAAAGGAAAGTATCTCATTAATCATTTTTATTTGATTACATGTTGAAATGACAATATTTTGATAGAGTTAAATAAAATACATAATTAAAATTTTAAAGGCATGTATAATACAGCACCTGATAATACATGTGGAATAAAGGAGTCAGACCTAAGCCTGGAATCAGGATCTTGCTTACTGTTTAGGCAACTTAAC
This sequence comes from Aselliscus stoliczkanus, assembly GCA_033961575.1. Taxonomy (NCBI): domain Eukaryota; kingdom Metazoa; phylum Chordata; class Mammalia; order Chiroptera; family Hipposideridae; genus Aselliscus; species Aselliscus stoliczkanus. The sequence continues at coordinate 6,331,412 of CM066735.1, read as the reverse complement.
CTCTCTGGGCCTCACTTGATTGTTTTTTTCCCCCTGTAAAATGGAGATAAATATTAATCCTCTAGGATTATTGTTATTTCAAGGCACTCTCTTTAAAGGAGAGGAGCCCGTCCCCACCATCTCCCTATCACTCAGGATTTGTAGCAGCGATCCTAACCTCACAGCATCTTGCTTCATTTTCTTGCTGTTTGTCTTGTCTGCTCTGCACTGGGACCATCTGTGTCTTTCACTGCTTGTCCTGGCACCCAGCCCAGTGACTGGCATACAGAAACTGCTTGCTAAGTGCTGAATGAATAACAAGTGGCCCCCACACAGGTGTGTAGTAAGGATCAGTGATATGCTTGTCATATTTTATGGCTGGAACAAATCTGCTTCCTCACTGCAGTCACCCCAGGGCTGATATGTAAGAGGCACCCAGAAAACCTGTGTGGAAGGGGTAAATTTAGTTTAGGAGTTTCGAAGAGGTTCTTGGGACCTGTCTCCTCAGGGCCCACCATCCTTCCTCCTCATGCCACCCTTGCCTCAACCCCATCCAGGCAGGGCTGGTATCAGGCAGTCACCTTCCCAACTGGGGGGCAGTCCAGCTGGCTTGGCCCCCGCACATCGAGTAAGAGCAGGAGAAACACAAGGACTGAGGCCAAGGCCATGACCAGTGCCAGTAGCCTAAGTACCCTGTCCTGGCCGTTTTTGCAGCTGCTGCTTGGAACAGAAGTGGCTGGTCAGTCTGGGAAGGGAAGCTTCTCAAAGCCGGCCTTGCAGGAGGGAGCAGGGCCAATCACATTGGGAACGCAGCAAAAGAGGTCACATAGGGACAGTCTCTAAACCAAGTCCTTGAAAGTCAGGGCAGAGCTGGCAAGTCATCCTGGAAAAAACCCTTTTCCCCCCTTCCTCCAGTTGCTTGGCAACCACTGTGCATCTGGACCAGAGCAAGAGGCAGCTGGGCACAACAAGAGTCCAGGCCTGGCAAACAGAACACCTGTCTCCCTGTGAGATGTATGCTGATGGGGTGGGGAGAGAAGAGCCCCCAGCTGCTTCTCTCAGAAGGACCTGGAGTCACCAGAGGTTCAGGAGAGCTGTAGGCAGCACCTGGGGGTGAGGGGGTTCTGATATACAAAAGCAACTGCAGGAGGACCCCTAGTTCAGCTGGTGGTACTTCCCCAGTATCTTTCCTAATGATCCCTAGGCCTCTGCTCAATGGCCCTCCCCCATTACGGGTCTGTCCCCCTTTCCTTCACAGTATTTAAGAAATAAAAGTTGATTTTTTCTGGCCAAAAAAATGCAAATGACTTGGCCTCCCTGACCTTCGGTCTCCTCTATTAAGTGGGCCAGCATTGAGCACCTGGGAGGGTCCTCAAGTAAAGAAATAAGGGTGAGCGGGTACTCAGCGTGCAGAGGAGCCCACTCTAAAGGAAGAGGTTGGTATGTTCCCTCACATAGCCCAGCGTCCACGGGGTGCCTCCTACAAAGCTATTGCGGTGTCCAGCACCTGTGTACTGCAGTGTGCCCTGCAGGCCCTGGGTGTGGCCAGTCCCTGAGTTTGGCTCAGCTTCAGGCTGGAGACTACCCCTAATGGCCCCCATTGCCAGAACTGGTGACCAGGAAGCAGGAGGAGGCTTTTGTCCCTCCCAGCTGCGCTCATTTCACACAGAATGAGAAGAGGGTCCCCTGCTGGAAGCAGTTTACTCTTAACCCCTGGAGTAGCTGTAAGAGCGGAAGAGGTTTCCCCTCTCCCAGTTCAGCCCTGACGGGGAATTTGTGGCTCTCCTCTCACACTCAGCCGCTGCGGTCCTCAGAACTCCGGGTTTTCATTTATGACCTCGCCTCCCTGACCTTTGTGTCTCCCGCCCGAACGCCTGGGTCCTGAACGCGGTCCAAGAGCGCGCAAATCTCAGTCTGCTCTGAGTCCTGGTTCTTCAGACCCCTTTACCCCGTTAAGGCTGCCAGTGGAACAAACCGTGAAAGGGCCGGGTGGGGAGGGGACTCGCTCGCCTGGGATCTCGGCCAAGTCTGGATAACGCCACGTCTGGGCGCCCGTCCGCCCGCGGGGCAGGCAGGAGCAATGCGCCGGAGCGGGGAGTCTGGCTCCAGACCGCCACGCCGCGTCCCCACGCCCGCAGCCACGCGCAGCCGCGTCCCGGCCCGGCCTCACTCACCCCGGGGGCCGCCACGGCCACGGCCACGGCCACAGGACCGCTGGGCGCCTTATCCGGGGTTCGTCTTAGCGTCTCAGGTAGGGCGGGGTCCGTAAGCTCCTCCCCCGGTCTAAGCTCCCCCAGAAAGCCCTGCCCCCGGCACCAAGTGCCTTCCATCAAGCCCTGCCCAAGCATTAGGCCCCACCCCTAGCCCCACCCTCCCCACAAAGCACCACCCAGCCAGCCTCCTGACTCCGCCCAGGGGAGGGAGCGAGAAACCCCCCACCACGACCCCCTAGTGGAGCAGGAGAGATGAAAACAGGGTACAAGGTGTGATAAATACCGGGAGTGGTCTACAGCTAAGGATGTGGGCAACAAAAAGTTAAAAGTTAAAAGCAATCAGCTGTGAGGTCTCCGCAGGCTCCCCCCACTTCCCTCTACCTCACTCCATCCTCCTTCCCCTACACCCCTGTGCTGGATGGGCCACACCACCCAAGGAAAGAAGAAACGTCTTCTAGATGATTTGATTCCTGCCGATGTGGTTATGTTGGGATTTTCTTCCAAAACCAAAGCCTGTCTTTGTTGTAGTAGTTAATAGTTTTATTGAGATTATTCTCAAGATAATATTCGGGAAAATTTACATGCGGTCCATTGCACCCATTGCAAGTGGACCATTCCGTGGTGTTTACTGTATTCGCAGAGTTGCTGGACCGTCAGCACTGTCTAATATCAGAACAACAATAACAACAAAAAACCCTTTTGCAGTCACCCCTCATTCTCCACCCCTCCCAGCCCATGGCAACCACTCCTTTTACTTTCTGTTTCTATAGATTTTCCTGTTCTCAACACCAGGGCATTTCTGTGACATAAGTCACTTCATTGTGTGGAAAGAGAGAAAAGTGGGATAAAGTCAGGACCCCAGGAGAATAGGTGGCTTGGGAGTGGGAAGCAGAGATAAAGGCTCTTCCTGGGGCTCTAGGCAGCCTGATGCCTGTCCGCAGGAAGCCATCAGGTGTGAGGCAGGAGAGGAAATGGGAGAAGGAGAAGAAAGGACCCTTTGTGAAGAAAGCAGAGTGCTAACTGAGAGGCCCATGGGGGAGGAAGGCAAGGGGGGTGTCACAGGGCAGCCAGCCTTCAAGTGGCCTGGTGGAAGTGAGGTCTGGGCTGTCCATCAACATCCATCTGCATCCATCTGTCAGCCTCTCATTGCCAAGGGAGCCTAGCTCGTCTGTCCCAAATCCGACTAGTTAGTTGAGAGAGTATTTCCTAATTTGGGTCCCAGTTGCCCCCAAGTTCCCCTCCAGGTGTACCCTGAGAGGAGCTAGAAAGAGAACCAGGGCGAAGAGAGGAGGGCGGGGCAGGAGGGAGGAGCCCGGAAGGAGGCGGAGTGGAGGAGGAGGTGGGGTTGAGGCAGGTGGGTGGAGGAGGGCAGGTGACAAAGGGTGGGGCTCCATCTATAAAGGGGGAAAGACTGCGGGTCACTGGGCAGGACAGCTTGGCATATGCTCCAGAGGCACCAGGGACCCCACAGGCTGTGGTGAGTGCCCCCCACCATAACTGAGACCAGCAGCTGGTCCCTCTGGAACTTGTCCCCATCCTGTGCCTCCTGCCTCCCTTGCAGAGGGCCCTGGCTCAAAATGGGGCCGGGGATGGGGGAAGTTGGGGATGTTCCCAATGCCTGCTGCTGCTCATTTTGGGTCCTCCTCACTCTTACTTCCCCGTTCCCTCAAGGCTAAACCAGGAGAGCCAGCCTGCACCATGAACTTGTGGCTCCTGGCCTTGCTGGTGGCCTGCTTTGTGGACACATGGGCCCCCACTGTCCATGCTCAAGGTACTATCTTGAGCCATACCTACCCTCCTTCCCTCAGATTTCCCCTCTCCCCATCCATCCTTCTGTGCCCTCCTTATTTGCCTGGCCTGTCTCCTCCTCCAGAAGCCTCTGCTGAGCCAATCTCCAGCCCTGAATTACCTGACAGCTCCCCCACCCCAGGAATGCAGAAACTCCTGGCACCTGTGCAGCTCCTTAGCACTGCAGGGTCCCCAGTCTCTCTTCCGGAGTCCCCATGATCCCTCCACCATAGTCCATGACCTAACTCCTCCCTCTGGGGACTCCAGCTGGCCCCAGGGATGGTGGGGAGCAGAGGGTGGCTCCCAGCAGTGGCCTAGCTGCTTACCTCCAGGGACGCACTGCGGTGACCTGACCTTGCAAAGCCCTGGAGACCAACAGGAATGGCTCCCATCCCGGCTTTCCCCCACCCCGGCTAACTGTGTGGTCCGGCCCAGAGTTACTCCTCAGCTTTCACGGGCCCCAGTTTCCTCGTCTGCAACGTGGGGCAAATTCCTACCGCAAAGAGAGGCCATGATCTGATGGGCTGATGCCTGCAAATTCTTGGCCCAGTGCCCGCTGACAACAACAGTGGTAACCTTACTGTTGTTAACAGGAAATCCCTTCCACCCTCTCCCTCGATTAGGCACTTGAGGATTTTGGTGACTGAAGGCAAGTTCTAGGCATACAGTGTCCCCCAGGACAGGAGCCCTATCACTGTGTCCTCTATTCTTGTGGGCCCTCAGAGACAGCTGAACCCCAGCAGTAGGCCAGGCAGGGTCGAGGTCCCATGGCCCCACCCACCTGCCCCACCTGCCCCTCACTAAGTCTAAGGCCCTGGCCAGGCCATCAGCAGACCTTAGCCTTTGCCCCAAGGGGGCTGGGCTTCGTTCCCCTTGTTGTGCTGTCAGAGGCCCATTCCAGGAGCTAGGCCCAGACTGGGGCAGGCCCTTTGATCCCGGGCCAGAGTGGACCCCAGCCCCGGGAAATGCCTGCTTGGGACTTCAGCCCAGGGTCTATCTGACTTCACTGCCCCTTGCCCTCTGAGGCTGCTCAAGCCCTCCCTCTCACCCCTCCCTGCCTCTGTGCTCTGCCAGGACTCAGACTTGGTCCCTCCAAGGGCCAGCAGAGGGACACATCCCAGAGGACCCTAAAGGCCTCTTGTACCTTCTGCATCAATTCAACCTCTGTTTCCAGATCCTCTGGCCCAGCATCTCCTCCTCTGAGCACCTCCCCTCCAAGTCCCTGTGCTTCCCCTGCCAGCGCAGGTCAACTTCTCAGCTTACCCACCAGGCTGGGACATCCCCATGACAACAGTGGGTCCAGTTCCCCTCTGTGTTTGTCCCCACATCTGGCACTGAGTAAGAACTCTAAATGCTTTTGTTTGACCAATGGATAAATGAACAGAGACCTCCCTGTCTGTGGCCAGGTGACTCAGAATGGTCACTCTGATGAGGACAGAGAAGAGGAGACACCTGAGGTAGGCCTAGGTGGGGAAGGCCAGCCTGGAGTGGGAGGCAGGACGTCAGGAGGGCAGGCCAGCCCGCCCACTTTAGGGGGAGGGAGCCAGATGGGAGTGGTAGCCCCTAGCCCCTCCTCAGGGTGCGGTGGCCAACCTGCCCTCCTTGCCCTCTGCTCCAGAGCGGGAGTGGAAATGGCCTTGGTCCCCCATTTATTTTGAGGTCCCAGGCCCTTCCTAGCTGGGGCCTGCAGGCCCTCTCAACTCCTGCCAGCTGTCCCATATCAAGGACCAAATGTGAGCCCAATGGCTTCCTTATCACCTGGGCTATCCCTCAGCCTCCTCTGGGCCTGGGACTGCAGTGGTATGTTTGCGTGTGTTTGCGGGTGCCTACAGTGGTGGCCGAGCCTGCACACAGAGTGCACATGCAGACACACAGGCACACAGAAAAGTGAGTCCGCAGTGGCCATGTGATTGCAGGCGTCTTTGAGGACTGCTGCTTGGCTTACCACCCCCACGTAAAGTTGACTGTGCTCTCCCGTGCCCAGAGTTACCGACGCCAGGATGTGAGCGGGAGCTGTAATCTGCCTGCCGTGATGTGAGTGGGACAGTGCGGGCCGGGGCTGGGGAGGCTCACGCATAGCCTTGTTCCCCACTTACACACTAACCTGGCATCCCCACTCCCACCCTGCACAGATTCTACTTCCCCTGCAGACAGATGATGGTGTGTGGGAACCCACAGGCCAAGTGGGTGAAGTTTGGGATGAGGATTCTGGATACTCGAAACGAGGCCCATCCAAAATATCACCAAGGTACCCGGAGAAACTCCCAAGGTGGTGAGACCCCAGCCCAGCACCTATAGAGGCTTCTACCCTCCCTGCTGCAGGCTCCTGAGCTTCTCAACCCCCAAAGGAGGGAATTGCAGCCCAGAATGCTGACAGCTGCCCCTGCCCCAAAGAAAGCCAGTTGCTGGGAAGTGGGAGACTGAGTGAATGAGCAATTCTTTTAATTAAAACACTTTGAGGGCCGGCCGAGTGGCGTGGTGGTTAAGAGCTGGCTTGGGATACCAGCAGCCCCAGTTCAGATCCCACATATGAAGGCCAGTGACACTGCCCTCTACAGCTAAGATGGTGAACAATAGCTCCACCTGGAACTGGGCTGCTGTGAGTCCCCCGGATGGCATAGCTGCAGCCCCTGCTGCAGTGGGCTGCCATAGGCTACAGTGAGGGGCTGGCAGCTGGTGTGAGCTGCCAAGAGCCGTTGTGAGTGGCCATCCAGAGGACAGCGACTGATCTGCCTCACCTGAGAAGAGCGCAATGATGATACCAACATGGGCCAGTGAAGCAACGTCCTCCACAACTAGACTGAAGAACAAAAGGATGGCAAACTTGTCTGTTCCCCTTCCCCAGTTCCCCAATAAAACCTTTAAAAAAAAACAAAAAAAAACCCACTTTCAATTGCCAAAGATGGAAAAGTCAAGCAAAAGCAAACTTATTCCTCAAATGACCAGCAAACAACTTCAGGCTCGGCAGGATCCAGGTGCTCAAAGGATATTGGCTGGCTCTTATTTGTTTCTCTTTCTGTGTCTCTGCCAGGCTCTCACTGTAGGGGGAAGAAGTTGAGCTCTGGAATCTCCAGGCTATCACTCAAGCTTAAAGATCACATCAGAAGCAGCCAGAGGAATGCCTCTCACCTGACGACAGCTAATCCAGGTAAGGACTCAGATCATTTAACTACCCTTCTACCCATCAGCTCTGCTGAGGGATGAGGGTTTATGATGAGCCTAGACTGGGTCAGGGGACCAAGGAAGGATGACTCTATGGATAGCCCCACAGGCTCCCCTGGGAGGATCCTAGGTGTCCACTACACTGACCCAGCCCCGGGGGCTTTGGCTCCACTCCGGTCCCCATCATCTGCCATCCTCTCCAATCTCTTCTGCAGGAAGGTAAGCCCACGCATCTCCAGGATGAACCAGCACAAGGTGGGCTGGACCTTTCTTCGCCATGAGGGTCACCCTGCAGCTGCAGTCCTTCAAGCCAAATCCCCATCTCTGAGTCTGCTGCATTTGTTCCCTCACCCCTGTCACCTCCTGCTCCTTAGGCAGCTGGAAGGAGGGAGTTGACCTTATTTCAAGCCTGTCTGCTCTGGGAAACAGAGCCAACCCTGGGCAACAGGTTTTATAGAGAACTATCAAGATACACCATCCACCTACAGCCTCTTGCCACCCACCCTGGGCCACATCTGCCTGTGTCCCTCTGGGTCCTTGCAAAGCTCCATTGTATCCAAGGATGTTCCTCTCAGGCTGGGCTTTTTAAAATAAACCTTTGGTGGAATGTCATTCCTGTGTGTCATGTTTCATTATGGGGTGCAAAATTCCACTTCAGGATCTGTGCTCAGCCCTCATAGCAGACAGCCCTGGGGGGCCAAGTATTGGATATGCTGGCTGCAGGTCCGTGTGAATCCAGCTGGTGAACTTGAGCAAACTGCTCACTCTCTTGGCACCTCATTCCTCGTCTATAAAGCGGGGGTCACATGCTTACTTTGCCCAGATCCCTGGGATGTAGTGACTGGTTAATAGACAGAGGAGCCTCTGCAAGCTCAGACAGGGGCCCAGAAACTCCTGATAAGTCGGGTGAACCAGACCCTGGCCAGGACAGAGCCCTGGGGCCAGGCGCTAGTAGGGAGGTTCTGCAGCAGGAGGAAGGGCCCCACTTTGGGGTCCATGTCACCACCCAGACTTGAGCCACCTAACTGTGCTGTCTTCAGGCAGCCTGTTTCCACCACCACAGAGAATGCTCTAGATGAAAACAAAATGCACTGTCTCTAGAGGACAAGAGGCGGTTTGGGGCCAGAGGACAGACTCAGAGGAACCTAGGACACATCCAGATCCTACTATGCTATGTGGGTGACTTAGGCAGATTCCACAAATTCTCTAAGCTTTGGTTCCGCCTCCCGGTAAAATGCAGTAACACTGCCTGCCTCATACAAGTTTGTGGGACTAAATTAGTCCCATCTGTGACATGCACATGCACTAAATAGACTCCCAGCCATTCAAATTTGGTAGATCTGGCCCAACTGGAGACGGGCAGGATGGCGTGGTGGATGAGGCACAGCTGCCTGACTTTGAACCTGGCTCTGCTATCTGCCACCTGGAGTTCCCTTAGTCAAGTTGCTTAACCTCTCTGAGCCTCAGTTTTCTAATCTGCAAAATGGGGATGAGAATAAGAGCACCTATTCCATGGTTGTAGTGATGATCAAATAGGTCAACTAGAAAATATTTAGAACGATTCTCAAGATATAATGTGTGGTATGGAAACATGAGCCATTTTCACCAGTATCGGTGAACCCACGAGAGCTCAGTTTGTGCCAGCTTCACAGGTCTGAAGTTGGCAGAGCCTACTTGTATCCCAGGACTGTGTCCCCACCCCCAGGTAGAGAGGGTGGTCTCCACCCGCCTCTCGCCTTCTCTTGGGAGCCTGGGCTGAAGCTCATGCTTCCCACAGCTTCCGCCCTCCCAGGGTCTCTGTTTTCCCATGCGGCTCTGCTATGGGCAGCATCTTCTTATTTTGAGAATGTGCCAAGGGGGCAGACATAACCAAAAATAACTTTATTGTTTTTCTGCTTCTGATATAAAGCATCATTAGAACCTTAACCCAGCCCTCTGGGGGCATGAACATGGTTGCGTGTCACCAACTCTGGCTGGGGCCCCGTGGACCCTACTGCTCAAAGGGATGAGCCCCATGCCCACCCCAGCTGCCATTCCCATGTCCCACTGACCCCTGGGGTTGAGCCCTGGTACAGTGCAGAATTTCAATCCTGAGATTGACCAGATACAGTGAATCATAGGGCCCTGCTCAACCCTACAGTTGGAAGTGGAGGGTGCAGGCCACAGCTTCCAGCTATCTCCAGGAAAGACTGAGTGTTGGGGAGAGGCTGGGCTCGCCTGAGGTCATAGTGTAGCATGTTATTCTTCCTGAGTTTCGGGGTTCCACCTGGTCAGCCACTGCCACCGGGGATCCATCCTTCTCAGTTCCAGAATCTCCCACCTTTGGAGAGGAGGATGGCATGGAGGCCCTGGGGCCCACTGAGGCCAGGGCTTGTCACCAGGGTGTCCCTGTGGTGTGTAGCGAGCAGTTTCATCAGTTTCCCCAAAATCCCGTGGAATGAGGCAGGGGTTGGGTGTTGTCCAGACAGTGAATCTGGAGAGGGGGCTGCGAGAGGGACCTGAAGCTAGGCGGGAGGTGAGGGCCTCTCGTGGCTACAGCAGCTGCAGCCGTACCTTCAACCGCAAGGCCAGGACCCCTGGCTCCAGCTGCTCTTCTGGCCAGATGCCCCAGGGCCTTGCCACGCTCACCACCTCCAGCCGATAGGTTCCAGGCCCCGGCCTCCGACGGCCCAGCTGCAAGGAGCTGAGGCCATGGAGGTGATACATACGGAAGAAACCTTGCTCGTTGCCGTGGGCAATGACGTAGCGGACCCGGCTCCCCAGACTCTCCAGTGCTGGTCGCAGCTCTAGAATGTGCTCAGCCCGGCCCAGGCGCGAGAGGTTCAAGCCCAAGGTCAGTGGGGCCTCTGAGTCAAGACTTGCCAGGCTCACCTGGGGAGAAAGACCAGGTGGATGATGGTGAGAGGTTGGCAGAACTGCATGCAATGGGGAGGAGGCCATGGAGTCTTGGCCACGGGGAGATTTTAGCTAATCTCTGAAGAGGAGGAAGACATGGAACACTCTCTGCCCTTGACTTCTGTCTAGCCCTCCATCCAAAAGGCCAGAGATCAGCTTGGGCTATAGACATAGGCATGAAAGTGGAGGCTGGTTCCCAGAGGGAAAGCAAAGAGGTATGGTAGGCGGCTACTTTTACATGCTGCCTCCAGACTCCTACTCTCTCTGTGGAGGGGCTTTGGTGAGATCTCTGCCAGTCTGGTCAGAGGGAATCAAGAGTTTGCCCTCAGAGTCCTGGACAGGGAGTTAATCAGATGGCTTCAGGCCCCACCACACAAAGATGGCCTAGGGTGGCTGGAGTTTTGACCAAGGGCTTTGCAGCAGAAGTCAGCCCCTGAGATGATACCAGACCAGACACGGTGAGAGGAACACAAGATCCGGCTTGGCTAGGGACAAGATTTGCCCGACAGCTTTCCGGTTCCCGGAGGCCCACTGCACTTCCTGCCTCTGGGCTCTTTGAGAGCCCTCTGTGTGCAGATGACAAACCCTCTTTATCTGAGTTCCTGTGAATGCGTTCCTGGTCCTGGCAGCTGGACAGGGCCCCGAGTAAGCCAGCCAGCCTCAATGGCAGGCTCACTCTAGGCTGGGTGCTGCATCCAGTCACGCAGGAGGTAATGTGTGTTTCCTTCTCCTTTGTTCTTAGCAGTGCTGTGTTTGTTCTGCCTAATTGACATGCTGATGGGGCTGTTTTGCTTTTGCATTAAAGTGAAAGCTATTCCTATTTCCCAAAACCTCAGTTCTGGAGATTTCAGCCCTTCCCCATTAAGTGTTGCTCAGACATGTGCTTTTACTGATACCTACTGACAGTCTGCAGATATTGCAGGCAAAGGCACAGGGCACATCCCAGGAGCCCAGAGAGCCACTCCACTCACTCTTGCTGATGACCAAGGGCTGGTGACACAGTGGCAAACCTGACAGACACAGGGCCCTACCTTGTGAAGCTCACAGAAAATAATGGTAACAGTGGGATAATATATACAGCCACCATTTTTCCCAACAAGAGGAGGGGGATAAAACACTAGAGAGAAAAAGCAGGCTAAGTAATCCACTCATACTTAGTTAATCTAATATTAAAAGAACCTTCAAAGCCAACATTCCTATCTGACTTCTGCCTTCATTTTCCCCCATAGAACATATAAGGTGTTCTGTCATGTTATAAAATACAATGTTTTACTTGTTTCTTATTTGTCTGTCTATTAGAATGTCAGTCCCATGGGCACAGGGACTTTTGCCTTTGTTCACTGTTACTCCATTACAGTGCCCAGTGCACTGTAGGTGTTCAGCAAAATCTTTGGAGTGAAGGAGTTTGGTAAAGGCTTCTGCTGTACTCAGTGATTTTTTTTTTTTTTTTTGAAATAACGAAGTGATGGTCTCAGAGGGTGGTGACTGCCAAAGCAGGGGTCATTAGGAGCACATGACTGAACAACACTTAATGGGGAAGGGCTGAAATCTCCAGAACTGAAGGTTTGGGAAATAGGAATAACTCACTTTAAGGCAAAAGCAAAACACCAAGCGTGCCTGGCCATGAAGACCAAGGCTGCTTGTAAAGAAAAGGCCGTGCAGTGTAGCTGTGGAATCCCTGCTATGCCACTTTCAAGTTCTGCAACCTGAGCATGTGCCCTAACCTTTCTGAGTCTCAGTTTCCTGATCTGTAAAATGGGGATGGCAGTGGCATTTACACCTCTCAAGGCTGTTGTAAACACTGAGAAGCCAAGAGCGCAGAGTGCTTGGAGGAGTATGAGCATTAATCAGTGCTCAATACATGTTTAGCTTTCAGATCACTCGTGGGGTGATGGCAAGGTTGGCTAGCAGTGGCCTCAGGGACAAAATTGCCATCCTGCACAACCTGGGGTCAGGGTCATGGCTGGAGTGGCCCAAGGGGCAGGGAGGACGGCCACAAGAGCTCTGAGAGTGTGGGGAGGACCCCTGATTTCTAGAGATGAGGTGGATTTGGGGGGCCCTAGCATTGCAGGTGCAGGAAAGAGGTGCGAGGTGGTGTGTATGAAGGGGATGATGAACAAAGGGGCTAAGCAGGCTGCTCTGGGCCCCAATGGTGCTAAATTCAAAGGAGCTATGAAGAAGGACTTTTTCAGCCAGGAGCTGGTGACGAGTTTGGGGATATAAGCAGCGTTGGCAAGGAGCCAAACCATTTCTCCTGCATCCAAGTACCATGGAAGGGATCACGGGAAGCATCAGAGCCCAGCCAGAGTCTGTGTAGGAGGTACCTGACTCATCACCAGGAGTGTAGTAGGGTGGTGGGCCTCTACATCCCTGAGAACCCTGAGGGGAATCTGGGAGCTGAGGAAGTACAGGCAGGCCCAGGCGGCACCACAGCACAGGAACAAAAGTCTAGTATTCCCACCCTTGGCCCGTCCTCTAGCTGCCCCTGTCATTGACTGAGCCACCATGCCCAGTGCATTCTCTGTGGCACCTGGTGGCCCCCATGTGCACTGCGCCGTGCACGGTCATGAGGAGGGAGGCTGTTGATCTTGCATTCGTAGCAGGATTCAGGTGAGACCAGCTCCTCTTCTGGGCCATTCTGGGGTCCATTCTGGGGTCTGGGGCTGAGGTTCAGGCCGGAGACACAGTGCCTATGCCAGGACAGCGGGAGACAAGCCTTCAGGGACAGACTGGTGGGACCTCCCCAGCCACCCTCACACTCCATTGGAGCCGCACTGTCCATGGGAGCAACTGCTATCATGCAAATGTGCTAGTGTGGCTTTGCACGCACCTACCCAGAGGTGTGTGCATGCATGCATCCTTGGCTTACCTGGGCAGAGGTGTGAACCTGCATGCACTCAGGGCTGTATGAATGTACCTGAGTGCACTCAAGGACGTGTGCATGTGCAAGCCTGTGTGCATGCTGGAATGCTGATGTGTGCTTGTGTATGTGCACATTGGGATATATAAACACACAGGGTGCTCAGGCATGTTAGCATGGATGTGAGCCATGTGTATGCTCGAATGTGTTACAGAGAAGTGTGCATCTATCACCGTGGACATGCAAGCATGCAGGGGTGCCACGAAAACAGTACACCACAGTGGGTGTGAGCTTGTGCATGCACATGTACAGGTGCTGCTGGAGCTCTATGCCCCATTTTCCGTGCACATGTATGTGCACAGGCTGGCACATGTGCATACACTCCCAGGGTTTGGGGGGTCTGTGCCCACCTCACTCACCCTTGCCCAGCCCGGAAGTAGCCTTGGGGGCAGCCACACAGGAAGCCGCCAGGGGTGTTGGCGCAGCTGTAGCTACAGGGTCCCTCCCGCACTGCACACTCATCCACATCTTGGCAGCCCCCCAGGGTCTGGTCAAAGTCAAAGCCAGAGGGACAGACGCAGTGGAAGCCACCGAGCGTGTTGTGGCAGGAAGCGCTGCCGCAGGCCATGGGCGATAGGACACATTCATTCTTGTCTAAGGGTGGGGAAGGAGAGAGAGCGGACGTAGGAAGCTGAGGGATGCCAGCTTTTGCACCCCCAAAGCCACCCCCCTGCAAGGCTCCTCCTCCCCATTCGGCAACTCCAGCTCCTCTTTCAGAGCCCAAGGCCAATGTCCAAACCTCCATCAACTCTGTGAGCCCCTCAGCCCTACAATTCTCCTCCAAAGCATTTCTAAAAACTTCCCAGAAATCCTAAATTGTGGGATGGTCCAAAACAAAGTCTCTCCCGCTTGGCACTGTTGACATCTGTGACCAGATTGTGGGGGGGGGGCGTGTCCTGGGTACTGTGGGGTGTTGAGCAGCTTCCCTGGCTTCCACGCACTCAATGTCAGAAGCAACCACTGCCAAGCTGTGACAACTACAAATGTCTCTAAGACACTTCAAAATGTGCCCCACTGGGTAAAATGGTCCCCAGTTGAGAACCACTGGCCTAATTAATACCTGTTTCCCCCATGAGACTGGACTAGAGGGCAGGGATGGAATCTGGAATCTTTTTCTCGACTCATGTCTATATCCTTGGTGCCAGGGGCTTGGTGCCAGGCAGGGCTTGTGCAAACCATGGCTGAAGGAATGAATGAGTAAGTATGCAGAGGAGCAGAGAGGCTGAGAATGAGGAACTTGCAGCAGAGGCAATAGTCTGATTGGTCCCCAGGGGTCAGATGCCACATGGCAATGGGGGACAGATGTGGAACATAGCTGAGGAACCACCCTACGGGCCGGGGGAGGAGCTGGAGAAAAGGCAGTGCCAGTGAGGTGGTAGGAGAGTGGGGACAGACACGTCACAAGGCCACAAAAGAAGAGTGTCCAGAAGGATCAGGAAGCAGTGCCTAGAGAGCAAAGGAGGTAAAGAAGTCGAGGGAGAGCGGCTCCAACAAGGGTCAAGAGTGAAAGCCAGACTGCAGGGAAGAAAGAGGGGTGGTGAGGACAAGGCTGTCATTTAGAAGGCCGGGAGCAGCAAAAAAGGGCATGCAATGGAGAGGGCTGAAGGACAGGAGGTTAGCCCCCGCAAGCTGAGAGCCTCTGATAGCTATGGCAAAGGTGTGGCATGCATGCTCCCAGTCCCCACTGCCACACCAACAATCAATCACAGCACTCTTTCCCTGTGATCACAGGCACCATTGCAGAATCTTTGTCATCTGAGCCCTCCAGGTCACCACTCCCTAAGAAATAGACTTGAACTTTGCCATACTGTCTCTGCAGTCTCCTGACTTCCCAGCAATGGGGAACACATTACCCTCCAGGTTGGCCCATCTGTCCTGTAGGTAGGTGTGCCTGTCATAATATCCTGCAGTGGGGTGGTTCCCAGTCGGGGCCCCAGCTTCCTCCCAGCCCCTGCCACTCACCCACACACTGGCTCCACTGAGAGTGTGGGGTGAAACCCTGGGGGCAGCTGCAGCGGTAGCTCCCCAGCTCATTCTGACAGCCGTGCTGGCAGCGATGGGGCCCATCACATTCATCTATGTCTGTGAGACAAAGAGAGGGAAAAAGGGCTTGCCGGCCCCCTTCAGGACCACCTCCCAGGCCTAGATTCCACCCAAAACTGGGCTCTACCTTTGCAGCCATGGCCTGAGCTGTCCAGGGTGAAGCCTTGATAGCACTCACAGCTGAAACTGCCAGGGGTGTTGTGGCAGCGTCCCCAGGTGCCACATAGGCCAGGCTGGGCCAAGCATTCGTCATTATCTGTTGAAGACAGAGATCCGGCAGGGCAGTCTGGTGGTTAGGAGATTTGTATCAGGCACCATGATGCTGGGCCTGCCACCTGATTAACTGTGTGGCTTTAGGCAAGTCACTTACCCTCTTTGTGCCTCAGTTTCACCTTCTGTAAAATGAGCTCTATAACAGTTCCCACCTCACAGAATGACCATGAACATTTGAGATCACACACATCTAGGACTCTGAATCTCATCTGTACCACCTCAAAGCTGTGTGACCTGGGGCAAATGACTTACCCGCTCTGTGCCTCAGTTTCCTTAGCTGTAGCATGGAGATGATAATACCCACCTCACTGAGTTTTTGTAAGAATTAAATTTTTCTAATTATGTGAAGGGTTTAGGACAGTGCTTGGCATAGGAGTAAAAGATTAATAAAACCCCTTTTCCTTTCCTATGGGAAAATGACCTGGGGTAGCTGTTGTGCTCTGTCCTCCTGGAAACCTGACAATTGTGGGATGTCAGCCAGAGTTATAGACTGAACGTTTGTGTCCCAAGTTCATATGTTGAAGCCCTAACTCCCAATGTGATGGCAGTTGGGGATGGGGCCTTTGGGCAGTGATTAGGGTTCGATGAGGTCATGAGGGTGGGAGCTCCCATGATGCATTAGTGCCCTTAGGAGATGAGACACCAGATTGCTGGCTCTCACTCTCTCTCTACCATGTGAGCACACATGAGAAGACAGCCGTTTACAGGCCAGGAAGAGAGTCCTCACCAGGAACCCACCCTGCCAGCACTTTGATCTTAGACTCCCAGCCTCCGGAATTGTGAGCAGTTGTTTAAGCCACTCAGGTTACAGTATTATTTTGTTATGGCAGCCTGAGTTACCAGGCAATGTTGCTATGGTGGAAATGGTCATAGTTGGTAAATTGCATGTGGACTGGGGTTCTGGGGAACAAACAATACATTTCAGGGTGGGGAATCTGAGTTTTGGCTTCCTTGAGTATGGAAATTATTGACACCAGGTATATCCCTTTGGGGTCCTGGGATCTCTCTTAGATACAAGAGGCATTAGGGAAATGGGGCTTCTAAGCAAGAGCAGCTCCTGAAGCTGTGTGTAGTCTCATCCCTCTCTTCTGAGCTGTCACTTGAGGGGCCACAGAGATTAGCTCTGGATTCCCATCAGTGAATCAAGGGTCAGAGTGACCTATATGAGTGTGAACTTCTAGTTCGGCTGTCAGCAAACCCATGGAACAAATCCAGCCCACCACCTATTTGTGTAAATTAAGTTTTTTAACACACAGTCACGCCCAAACATTTATGACATATCATCCATGGTTGTTTTTGAGCTAAAACAGCTGAGTTGAGTAATTATGACAGAGACCATGTGGACCACAAAGTTGAAATGTCCACTAACAGGCCCTTCATAGAAAAAGTTTGCCAACCCCTGACCTAGTTAGCCGAAGACCACCCACCAAGAGTACAGGCTATACAGATGTTAGTCACGAATGATCTGAAGCCTTCAATCCATGGTAACTATGTAATGGGGAGTTTGGCTGAGAATTTAATCTAGTGAGAAAAATCTGTGTGAGCTTGGTGTGTGTCATGTGCACGTGGGATGCGTGTGCGCTGGCATATGGGCTGTGTGTGTACACACATACAGCTATACACATACAAATGCCATGTTAAGGATAAGAGAAATGCATGTCATTTCAAGGCCCAGAACGCTTTTTCCCAGTATGCACATGGCGCTCTCAACCTCCTTCAAATCTTTCCGCAAATGTCCCCTTTTTATGATGCTTCTCCTGAAAAATTGCAGCCTTCCTGATTTCCTCACTGCTTTTTTTTTCTTTCACACTACACATCACCTGTGAACATGCTATAGTGTTAACTTATTGTTATGTTTGTCTCTAGTCTGATTCCCTGCTAACAGGGTTGGTCTGTGATGGCAGCAAGCTTGACCCTTGTATCCATTTCTGTACCTTCAGAGTCTAGAACAGGGCTAGGCACCACTTCTGTAAAAGGTCAGGTAGAAAACATTTTTGACTCTGTTGCAAATACTCAGCTCTGCCACTGTAGCCCAGAGGCAACCATAGACAATACATAAATAAACAGGCATGGCTGTGTGCCAATAAAACTTTATTAACAAAAGCAAGCAGGGGGCCAAGCTTGATCTGGGGTTTGGGGTCTGCTGACCTCTGGTCTACAGCACTGCCTGGTACACAGCAAGTGCTCAGTAGCTGTTGGATAACTGGATTAGTGGGAACCTTAATGGGGCCACCGTTGGCTGGGCTTGGCCCTCAGGGGAAGTCTTGTTCTCCCGGGCCACAGGTGCTTTTGCAGCTTTGGGTTCAAAATCAACTTCCTCTTTGGACCCTGTGAGCCCCTGGGCTTTTTCATGAGCACCCTGGGGAGGGGCTTAGGAGACAGACCCAGCAGGGACTGATCAGGTGTCCTAGGCCAAGGTCAAAGGGACTCCTGAGGGCGGACCTCCCAGATCCCTAGGAGAGGAGGAAGACTGAGGTTCTAGAAGCCACTGGGCACTTGCTATTTTTCTGGTAAACAAATAAATGAAGGCCACAGTCATGCACCAGATGCTGCATGAAGTGAGGGGACTCACCGAAGCAGGCCTGGTGGCGTTGGGTGAAGCCGGGAGGACAGTGGCAGGTAAAGGCACCGATGGTGTTGACACAGAAGAACTGGCAGTTGTGCTGCCTGGAGGTACACTCATCCAGGTCTGTGGCACAGATGGTCCCAGGGGGCTCAGGGCAGGGCCTGGCTGGGGCTGGGGGCTTCCCAGGGGAAAGACCCTAGAGATGGTGTCCAATACCATGCAGTAGGGAGGGAGTGAGATGGCACAGGATGTTCCCGGGGCATCCCTGGGGGGCAGAGATGGAGGGGAAGGGAGGGGCAGACGTCACCTCTGCACGTCCTGCCGTCCTCCTCCAGCAGGTAGCCGCGGGGGCAGGCACAAAGGAAACTGCCCTCCGTGTTTTTGCAGAGGAAGGTGCACGGCCTGGGGGTCTGGCTGCACTCATCCACATCTGGAGGGGACCACAGTATGCAAGGGAATTAGACAGATATTCTCAGGGGCTTAGAGGCTGGGGTCTCCACCCTGGCCCTGCTAAGGCCTCCTTCCCAGACCCTAGCCATCCAGAATCTGTGGGCTTATATAAGCAATTAACACTTTTTGTAAAAAGCCAGAGTAATCATGTTGGGCTTTCTGGGCTACACCATCTCAGTTCCAACTACTCAAGTCTGCCTTTGTAGCAGGAAAGCAGCCATAGAGAGTAACAAAACAAACAGCTATGACTGTGTGCCAATAAAACTTTATTAACAAAAATAAGCCAAGGGCCAGGGTCAGCCATTGGGCTGTGTTTGCCAACCTGACTTAGATGAATACCGGCTATACAAGGTAAATGAAAATCTTCAGATGTACAAAACAACAGGAGGAAGGTGGCCCAAATAAGGTCGGGGTAACAGGATTAGTGGATATTTTCAACTTTGTGGTCCACATGATCTCTGTTGCTTCTGATCTTGGTTTTCTCACAGAAGCGCAGGCCAGATACCATGCAGAGCGGCTGGGCTGGGTCAGGGGATGGGGATCAGGGAACTCACCCAGGCAGGCTGTGGCAGTGGCATCTGGGGAGTACCCATCCTGGCAGTGGCAGCGGAAGGAGCCAAGACTGTTGATGCACTCACCATGGGGACATAGGTGAGAGAGCACATGACACTCGTCCACATCTGGGAATAAGGAAGGCTCGGCTGGGGCTGGCTGCCTCGGGTCACTGGGGCATGTGTCTTCCCATTTGCCCACCAGCCTTTTCCCTTCCCTGCACCCTGGAGCTGGGACCACACCTTATGCTGTGAGTGGCACTTCCGCCAGCAGGACACACTAATGAAACCCCTTCCACTGGACACTGAGAACACCCCGGGGGACACACCCACCCCACATATGCAGAAGCACAGTGACACAAAAGCATGCACACCAGCCACACACACACACACACACATACACACACACACACACACACACACACACACCCCTATAGAATCACAAGTACACACTCAGGGGTTCCTCTGTCCCCCAGATGCACCCACGTAAAGGCACTTCTCAGCCCCTGATGTCACTGCTACTTACTTTGGATGATCTGTCATCCTCATTGGCATGCTCGATGAGACACGCTCATGCACAGATACACTCATTATACACACAATACTAACTCACAGACACCCTGGAATCCAAAACACACAACTGGCTCACTCCCCCTCCCCCACCTTCTGGTTTGTACTTCTTACCCAACTCACATGCACAGAACACACACCAGCTCCCACCCTCATCAGCACACACATGTGCTCACTAACCAGCTCACACACAAGGAGAACGCACACCAGCTCTTCCGCTTTCACATGCTCATTAACGAGCCCACACAAAAGAACAAAGAACACACGCATTGCCTCATACACCTGTTCACCGGTCCACCCAAGTTCATGCACTCACGCAGAGCCAAGAATGGGTCTGGTTCACACTGGTTCATACATGCCTGCCAGAGCACACGTGTGTGTACACACACACACGCTCTCTCCAGCACCTACACGACATGGACAAACTCCCACCTACCTCGGCCCTCAACAGTGTAACCTGCGCCGTGAGGGCACAGCTTCTTGTGGGCAGAGGTACCAGGCAAGGGACAGAGTTCGCAGCGGGGCCCCCAGCCACGGCCACCCCCGCAACAGCACTCTACCCTGGTGACTGCCTCGCCACTGCTCGGTGGGGCCTGGCATGTGGCCTGCAGCACCTCGGAGAAGCAGGGCCCCTGCCGGATGTCTGCAGAGAACAAGTGGGGATGGTGAGTGGGAGAAACACACCATCAGAGTCCCCCCTTCCATGGAGGTGTCTGAGGATGCTGAGTCTACACATGGGCTCCCAGACATCTCTGACATGGCTGTGCTGGTACATGGGATGCCATCTTCCAAGCTCTTGTTCCCTAGCACCGTTAAACGCCTTCTGGGCTGGGGCTGGGGCTACAGCTGTGGCAGAGGCTATAGACCTGAAGGTCAGAGAACCACCCCTGGGCTGCAGACGCCAGGCTGCTCACCAAGGGCAGTATCCCTCTGGCTGTAGAGAGATCAGAAGGTCAAGGGGCAGCGTGGAGGCCAAGGAACACTGGGGTGTTAGCAAGCAGTAGTGGCAGCCGGGATAGAGGGTGGGGACAGAGCAGAAGGGTGATGTCGAGAGATGTGTGGGAAATGGAGAGGACAGGCTGGAGACTGGACGTCAGGTGAGGGAGAAGAGGCTCCTGGTTACTCTAGTGGGCTGGCTTGGGAGTAGGTGCTGGGGCATCACCAAGATGGGGCTCAAGGGCAGAGAGGCTGGGCTTGTTTGGGGGTTAGCTGTGTCTGAGGGGTATTGGGAATAGGGGGTCCTGAAGGCAGCTAGACACACACATCTGGCCTAAAACTGGGGGAGGGAGACTGTGCTAGGTGGGGAGAGTGAAGAGGGAGGAGATGCGAGTGGCAGGGAGTGTGTGAGGACAGGGAAGGACAAGTTGCCAGGACAGATGATATAAGTGGGTCACCTCCCAGGTTTAGCCCCAGGAAGTGGTGAACCTGGGGAGGGCCAGTCACTAGGTGTGATGGACAGGGCTGGGGACAGGATGTGATGGGTGTTGGGCTGAAAGGACGAAAGGAAGCATGTGGGTGTATGGTGGACACGTGTGTCCAGATCAGCTCAGCAACCCTGTGGGCCTCTTTGGTGCCCCAGAACCTATGCCCACCTTGGGAAGCTCCCAGGCGTCAGGAGGGACAGGCATTGGGTGGCTGCGTTCCCCATGCCTGTGCCTGGCCACACTCACCATGGCACTCAGTGAGGGCAGGGCTAGGCTGGAAGCCCTCATCACAGTCACATTGGAAGCTGCCCGCAGTGTTGACACAGCGGCCGTTGGCACAGAGTCTGGGCTGGGCACGGCACTCATCCTCATCTGATGTGGGAGAGATAAGATAAGCCGGTGGGGAGGCCCCCTTAGCCTGCCTCCCCCCAGTTTCAATGTCTGCCCACCCGCCTGCTTCCTCTTGCTCTGACTTCTCCTCTCTGTGGGGCTCCCTGCACCCCCAAAGTCCCCCGTACCTATGCACCCCTCTCCAGAGCCAAGTTGGGGCTGCATGCCTGGGGGGCAGACACAGGTGAAGGTGCCAATGAGGTTCTTGCACAGCATGCCCCGGGTGTGGCAGTCCTGCTGGCCGTCTGCACACTCATCCATATCTGCAGATGACCAGGGATGGATGGTGGCCAAGATCAGGCACCCCATGGCCCGGTCCTAGGTTGTGGGGGCCTGGATCTCAACCCCCAGGTGGCCTTGGGTGGGGCCAGAGTGAGGTTCTTGCAGCACTGCCAGGCTCCCATCCCTCCCCTGTCTGGCCCAGGCCTCCTGAGACGCCAAGGGAGTCAGGACTGTCCCGAACACCCGCATCCCCTGTCCACATCAGGGCCTGCGAATCTGTCTGGGCTTCACCATGCTTGCTGGAACACTGACCCTGAAAGAGCCCCAGAGGGGCCACATCCCAGCCCAGGGTTTCTCACACTTGAAACTATGGACATTTGAGACCAGAAAATTCTTTGTGATGGGAGGCTGTTCTGTGCATCATAGGATATTTCGCAGTATCCCAGGCTACTCAATGCCAGTATCCCCGCCACACACATCCCCAATGGAGACAATAAAAAATGTCTCCAGAAATTGCAACATGTCCCCTGCGGAGCTTAATTGCTGTACCAAATGCCCTATCCCCCCGCAGAACATGTCCAGCTGCCACCCAAGAGGCTTCCAGAGCCATGTCCATTGCGCTGTTAGACTCAGGACCCAAGATGCTAGCACCCCATTTTCATAACAGAAGCAGGGTCTCCAGTCACAAAAGTACACCCTCTACACACTCATTTGCCTCACACTCTCCTCCCTATATCACTTACTGTCCATTCCAACTCTTGGAGGCACAGGCTTTTATTTCTCCCTCTTTTCTCAGGATGGAGGCATGGGGAGCCATGGGGGCCCTGCCCATCCCGCCGGCCTGTGCAGGTCCTACCTTGGCACATGGCCCCGTCCTCTCGCAAGGAGTAGCCGGCTGGACAGGTGCACGTGTAGGAGCCTTCAGTGTTGTGGCAGCGGAAGGCACAGAGGAGGGGGTTCAGGGAGCACTCGTCGATGTCTGGGGAGGCCAGTGGAGGTGTTGGCTAGGCGGGGTCTGCCTGAAGGACTATACTCCCTCTCCTCCCCATGACACAGCCCAGGTCCTGGACAGGTAGGGTCATACCCTCACAGGTCATCATGGGGCCGGGCTCAAAGCCATCAGCACAGGCACATTCAAAGCCTCCGATGACGTTGGTGCAGGTGCCTTCCCCACAGGGGTGCCCAACGGAGCATTCGTCTGTGTCTGGGGTGGGGTGAGGGGGTGGTCAGTGCCTGCAGAGAGCCCCTCATCCTGAATACTATCCTATCTGCCTTCCCACTGACCACTACAGACTGGACAAGGCCAGATCTGGTGCGGCTCTAGGCTGGACACAGGGCAGCATACAGTATGTGTTCAATGAATGAATGAATGAGTGACTGAGTGAGCAAAGGAGTGAATGAATGAACAAATGAGTGAGAAAATAAGGGAATGAGTGAATGAATGTGTAAGCAAGTGAATGAATGAGTAAATGAATGAGTGAGCAGGTGAATGAATGAGAAAGGATGTATCAATAAGTGAATGAATGGGTGAATAAATGAATGTGTGAATGTGTGGATTAATAAGTGAGCAAAGACTGACTCAGTGAGTGAGTAGTGAGTGAATAAACGAATAAGTGAATGAGCAAGTGATTGAGAGAATAAATAACTGAGAGAAGGAAGAGTGGGTGGGGCAAGTGACAGTGGCTGAGAGAAAGGATCCTGCCTTGGTTTGTGTCTGCCCTGCCCCACTCTGCTCTTTCCTGAGATTCGGGCTGTCACTCACCCACACAACTGATGCCTGTGAAGTCCAGGCTGTAGCCGAAGGGACACTCACAGCGAAAGGAGCCATCAGTGTTGACACAATGACCATTGGCACAGACACCAGGGCTCTCCGCACACTCGTTCACATCTGAGGATGGCAGAGGTTGCGGGCATGGCGTCTGTCATGTCCCAGCCACACTGAGGGTCTCTTTCTCCCCTCCAGGTCAGTGGGGTCCAGGGCCACCCATGGGCCACGGGGCAACATGAGTCTTGGGAACCCAGGTAGAGCCCATGTGGGGCTGAGTGGGAAAGGAGGAGGGCAGCTTGGAGGGGCTATTAGCATGTGGGTGAGGGACTCACCTTCCCGAGTCTCATCCAGACCTGGGACTGCCCCGTGGCCAAAGGGGCAGAGCTCCTGGAAGGCAGCTGGACAGCGAGAAGGGAAAGGGGTGAGGGTCATGGGCCAGGTGCATCCTTCAGGAACCCCCAAGTGGGTGTAGGGAAGGCTAAAGAAAGGATGGGAAGGAGAACAGATGGGGGGCATGCAAGCAGAATCGGGGAAAATGGACAGGGTTGGGCGCTCACCACTGCCCTCCTGAGGACAAAGCTCGCAGGGGTTGTTCCAGCCCTCACCAGGCCTCTGGCTGCAACAGCACCGGCTCTTGGTGGTGTTGAAAGATTTGGGCACTGAGCACCTTCCGCTCTCAAAATGGGTGAAGCAGAAACTCTGCCGTATATCTGTGGGATGATTCCCCAGAGAATTGCTGGAAGGACGATCAGCAGTGCCCACCTGTCCTGTAGGCCTCTTCCACCCCCGTCCCTACAGGTGGGTGGTCCTGCCTCTACCAGTGGCCAAACAGAACGTTCCAGGCCCCTGACCATGGTGATTGGTTCAGAGGTGGACATGTTACCCACACTGGTCCAAAAGAGGGTCAACCCGAAGGCTTTTGCTGGACCCCTGGGAATTCCTTCCAGCCACACCCCACTTTCACTGCTATGGGAGTGCCCCTGGGACAGGGAGGACTGTCAAACTCAGCCATGTTATTCTTGATCAGAAGCCCCTTCTTGGAGACGCAAAACGACTGATTCCAGGGAATCAGAGGATCTCAGACTTCAGAGCCCAAATTATCATCGCTGACCCCTAGTCCTCTGCCCCAGAGTCACATCAACCTGAGAAATCTTCATGGACAGGTTGGGTTTGGGCCAAACCTGGCACCAGAACAACAAATATTGGTAGAATTGTTCTACCCTCCCCCTTGTTGTCCCAGCCTGGGAGTAAAGAGGCTGGCTCAGATAGAATGAGACTAGCCCACATTGGATAAGGCTAGCCCACATTAGATAAAGCTAGCCCACCTGAGATGAAGCCAGCCCAGCTAGAGCAACTACAGCCCATACAGGACAGCCCAAGCCCAAGAGACCAAGCTAGCCCAGACTGGACCAGTGTTAGCCCTCCATAGAAAGGACCTGTCTGGCCAAGAGATTGGTTGGATCGGGACAACCCCACTAATGCAGAAAAGGCCCTCTGCTGAGAAGAGGTCCAGGAGATCTGTACAAGAAACTGCAGCCCCCTTTTCTGGTTGATCTGACTCTTCCCCACCTTACCTCCCTTCTCTTTCCAAAGCCCTATGTACTCCCTGGCCCCAGACTCACCAAAGCAACGGTGTCCATTGTCAGAGAGGACAAAGCCAGGTGGGCAGAAGCACTGGAAACTCCCGGGGCTGTTGGTACAGGTGCCAAAAAGGCAGAGGTTGGGCTCCTCCGAGCACTCGTCAATGTCTGGAGAGGCAGGACATGAACTGGGTGGGGTGCAAGCAGGACCTGCACCAGAGTAGGGCAGCCTCAGCTGTCAGGAGGGGTAGATGGAGCGGGGGCCCAGGCAATGACCCGATGCAGTGGCCCTGGGTCTCAATATGAACCAGAGCAACAAGTGGGCAGTATGGGGGGTTATTTCCTAGAAAGTGTCTTCAGGGTAGGGGTCATGGTCAGAAAAGTTCATCTTTAGAGACAAAATTTGTATAAAGTAACCAAGACTGGATAAATTTAGCCTACACTGGATGCAGTTAGTTCACACTGTATTAGGCCAGCCCAGATGGAGTAGACCAGAGGTGGTTAGGCCAGACTGATCCAGGTTAACCCACACTGTACAAGGCCAGATGGGTCTAAGTTAGCCCAGGTTGTACAGGCTATCTGAGATGGATTAGATTGGTGGAGGCCAGACTAGACTAGTCCAGGTTAATGTGCACTAGATGAAGCTAGCCCAGATGGAAGACTGGAACAGAGGTGGTCAGGCCAGTTTAGTCCAGGTTAGCTCAGGGCATATAAGACTAGCCCAGATGGATTAGATTGGAGGCTAGGCCAGGCCAGACTGGTCCAGGTTAACCCAGGCTGTTCAAGGCTTGTCTAAGTGGATGAATAGACTACTAGAGGTGGACAGGCTAGACTGGTCCAGGTTAGCCCACACTGTATAGTCACCTAAATGGGGGATTACACCAGTGGAACTCAGGTCAGACTGGTCTTTGCCCACCATACATCGAGTGAATTCTGTTTTGGTAATCTTAGGTGCAGTGAGACCCCCACGCCCATGGCCATTTTATAGGATTCACAAGGAAGCTGGTGGGCCAGAGAGAGAGGCAGCCCTCAGCCTGGAGCCCAAAAGTAATCCTAATAATCCAATTTATGGAGTGCTCATAATACGTGTGGAGTTGTACTGGGTCTCATTCTGTGTGTCTCCACCCTCACCACAATCCCAGCTGGCATGCCCATGTTACAGATGGGGAACAGAGGCCCAGAGAGGCTTCCCTGGCCCCAGAGCTGGGAAGCGGGGGTAGACACTCACCAATACAGCCATCAATCTGCACCTGGAAGCCAGAGGGACAGATGCAGCGGAAGGAACCCTCTAGGTTCCGGCAAGTGCCTGGCAGGCAGGTTCCTGCAAGGCTGAGACACTCGTTGGTGTCTGTGGAGAGAAGGAGGAGGGGTCCCAGCATCAGCTGGTGGCAGGGAGCTTGCCAGGGACCAGGACCAGCTCCTACAGTCAGTGCATGATGGGGCCCCAGGACAAGTCTTCTCTGTGGCAGTCCTGGAGCCAGGAAAGGGCTGAGACTCAGAAAAACAGGGACAGGTAAAGGTGAGTATTCTGAGTCCTGGTGGGGGTCATGGGTAGGGCAAAGTGATATCCAAGAAAAGAGGGAGCAAGGTTCCTAATCTTGAGCCACCTGAAGACCCCTTTCACAGTTTCCATGCCATTCACTTAGCACCTCTACTATTCTGGATTTTGGTAAACTTAGATTTTTTAAAACAGCCTCACTCTCAACTACAAACCCTATGAAAAATGGGTATAATGTGCTGGTTTTATTTCTTCTTTTCATACATTAAAATAAATGTATGATTATGAAATGGAACCATGATCATGCAGGAGTACCAACCACATGTAAACCTGGAGCATGGGCTAGCTGAGATGGCTCCCAGCACTGGGCAAGACTTACCAATACAGTTCTTTCCATCAGCTGTGAGCTCAAAGCCATCCTGGCAGAGGCAGTGAAAGGAGCCAGCTGTGTTGAGGCACTGGCCAAATCGACACACCTGCCCTGCCAAGGTGCTACACTCATTCACATCTGCAAAGGGGAGATGGGCAAATGGGATCACCCGTAGCAATGGGGCTTGAGCCTCCCTTGCACCTCCATCCACACGGAAGTTAAGGCAGTGACTTTAATTTATGGAGCGCTCACATGCCAGGCTCTGTATATAAGCCTTACAACTATTCTAGAAGACAGATAACAATATTTTCCAATACGAGCTTTTAATGCTATGAATTTGCCTCTAGGTACTCCCTTGGTTGCATCTCACACATTTAATGTTGTTTTCGTCTTCATTTAATTAGAAATACTTTCTAAATTCCCTTATTTCTTCTTTGACCTATGGATTATTTAGGAGTATATAGTTTAATTTCCAAATATATGGGTTGGCGATTTAATGGATATCCTTCTGTGACTGATTTCTGGTTTAATTCCCTTACATTCTGAGGACTTACTTTGTGTGACTTCAGTTCTTTTAAATTTGTTAAGGTTTGTTTTATGGCCCAAACTATGGTCTTTCTTGGTGAATGTCCATATGCACTTGAGAAAAATGTGTTTTCTGGAATGTTCTAGAAATATCAGTCAGGTCTATGTGGTTAACAGCATTGTTCAGGTCTTCTATATCTTTACTGATTTTGTATTTGTTCTCTCTATTACTAAGAGAGGGGTGTTGAAGTCTCCAATTATTGGGTTGTTGGAAAAGTCATGATGCATTTTTGCAACAAATAACAGAAAAAATATGTCATGACTTTTCAACAATCCAATATAATGTAGGTTTGCCTATCTCTTTCTCAGTTCTGTCAATTTTTACTTCATTTGTTTTGAAGCTCTATTTTTGGATGCATATGCTGTCTTCTCAGAGAAGTGACCCTTCAATCAATATATAATGCCTCTCCTTATCTCTGATAATATTCCTTGTTCATAAGTCTATTTGTTCTGCTATTAATACATGTAGTTACTATAATACTATTAATCTCCATTTTACATAGGAGGAAACTATAGCACAGAGAGGTAAGTGACTTGTCTAGGGTGACACAGCTGGCAGGTAGTAAAGCTAGGATTTGAAGTTATGCCACCTTGGAATCCATGCTTTTAACCACTGTGCTTAACTGCCAGCATCACAGCACCCAGGTCTTGCTTCACCATTCACTTTCCTCTCTCTACCATCCATCTGCCTCCCATCCACCTGAGTGTAAGCTCTAGTGAGGGACCCCTGGCACCTGACAACTAAAGAGAAACTTTGTGGTTGACTCATTTTCAATCCCCTGGGGTTGTTTTTCTGAATGGATTCATGGGGCAAGAGCCTTTATTTCAAAGGGACACCCTCAAGCCACAGACCCACTTCTCAGTGGGTACACTAAGGTCTACCTGCCAGCCCACACAGCTCACCCACGCAATCTCCATTGTGTGTCATCACAAAGCCAGAGAAGCAGAGGCAGTTGTAGGAGCCGACGATGTTCTTACAGGTCCCATTTCCACATGGCTGCTGGTCACACTCATCAATGTCTGTCAGAGCAAAGCCCCCGATCCCTGCCCAGCTCACCCAGGGCAATGAGCAGCTTGGGCAGTGAGAGGCTGGGAAGCACCCCTGGTACTATTCATTGCTCCCATTTTACTGATGGGAAAACTGAGGCACAGATAGGAGAATAAGTCATTTTTCCCAATGTTTTAAGTGCCAGGACAGATGGAAGTACCATCTCCACCCCAGAGAAGTGAACACTTGGCCTGCAAAGGGGGGCAAGAAGGGGCTCTCACCCATGCACAGGGTCTGGTCCATTGAAGTTCGGAAGCCACGGTGACACAGGCATGCATAGCTGCCCTCTGTGTCCACGCAGTCACCGTGGCTACAGACATTTGGGATCTCCTGACACTCGTTCCGTCCTGGAAAAGGGCGGGGAGTGTGGTATCCCCAGGACCACCCCCCCAGTATTTCCTAAGCCTTTGCAGATGATGGCAAAGCCAGCACCTGCCTGCAAGCCCCCCATTCAAGCTGCTGCCAGCACCAAGCTCTCTACCTCCCATTTCACCCTCATTACTCCCCTGTGAACAGATGCTCTCGGCACTCCTACCAGCCCATACTCCAGCCAATGAGAGAAGTCTGGACAGAGCCATGCCCTACCTTAGTCACAGTGGACAGAGCCTGGCTTTGTCTCGTATCCCACTCCCTTACCTCCCTACCCTGCACCTGCTGGGGTCCCCACTTACCCACACAAGCCCCGCCTGGCAACAGCTTGTACCCTTGGGTGCACTGGCAGCGGTAGCTGCCAGGGATGTTGATGCAGTCGGCACTCTGCTGGCAGGGGCTCTCACTGATGGCACATTCATCCACATCTGGGGAATATGGCCAACAGGGATGGGTGAAGGAGACACCTTCCCTGCCAGAATCAAATCCCAAACCCAGCCCCTGGCTTTGGAATGGGTGGTCCCTCCGGGGCAGCCAGAACTACAGTGAGGATGGTTATGTGGGATGGAGCCCCTCAAAAAGGCATTAGTCCCAATAAACAGCGGGTGAAACCGAGGTTCACAGAGTTTAAATGATGTGCCCAGATGGTACGGGGTGAGGGTCCAGCATCCCACTCAGGGATGGGAGGCTGGGGAGGCGGCACCTTCGCAGATCAGCAGCACGCTGTTGTAGCTGAAACCGGTGGGGCACTCGCAGCGGAAGCTTCCAATCTGGTTGATGCAGACCCCGCTGGCACAGATGGCGGGGATCTCACCACACTCGTCGATGTCTGGGGAGGGTGCCATCATCAGGGGCAGCCCAGCCCCCGGGGACACCTGAGCTAAGGGACCCACAGTCTGGGAGAAGAAACGGCCCCACACGAGCACATGCTGGAAAAATCCTGCTGTAGCCAAAATGAGATCAGCATGTGGGAGGAAAGACTAGAGGAGGGGAAAGGGTCTTTCTCAACTAAAAGCACATTTGCTGTGGCGCAGCAAACCTGCTTTGAGGAGTCTGCTGGAATAAAGCAGCCAGCCCCGTGTGTCAGCAGGAAGCTGCACAGGGAAGTCCTGGGACAATGTCTAGCAAGAAACTGGAAATGCCAACGGATGAATGGAGAAGACAGCGTGGCCCATCCACACAGCGGAATATCACTCGGCCATGAAAAGGAGGGAGGCGCTGACTCTTGCTACAATGTGGATGGACTTTGAACACACGGTGCCCATGAGAGAAGCCAGACACGAATGGTCATGTTTCATGATTCTATTTATATGAAATGTCTAGACGAGGCACAACCAGAGATGGAAAGTAGAATAATGGTTGCCAGCGGCTAGGGGAGAGCAGAATGAAGAGGGACTGCTCATGGTGATGGGGTCTCTGCATGATGAAAAGGTTCTAAACTTAGATTGAGGTGATCCACAACTCTGTAAAATACAGCTGACTCTTCAACAACAAAGGTTTGAACTGCAGTTATACATGGTGTTTTTACACCAATAAATACTGTAAATGTATTTTCTCTTCCTTATGAATTTCTTAATAACATTTTCTTTTCTCTAGCTTATTTTATTGTAGGAGTACAGTATTAATACATATAACATACAAAATACATGTTACTTGACTGTTGGTTATCAGTAAGGCTTCCTTCCAGTCCACAGTAGTTAAAATTTTGGGAAATTTGAGGAGTTGAAATTTATACGAGGATTTTTGACTGCAGGAGGTCAGCACTTCTAATCCCCATGATGTTCAAGGGTCTATTATACACGAAACCCCCACTGAATTATGTACTTTAAACAATGAAGTGTATAGTATATGAATTATATCTGAATAAAGCTATTATATGGAAAAAAAAAAAAAAAAAGAACCTGGGAACACCTTTGTGCTCATCATCTGTGGGGGACCAGCTTGTGACCCAGGACATGACTACACATGGAATATACTAGAAAGCAGGGCCAAGAGGGAAGCAGGCCTACATATAGTAACCTGGCCAATTCTTCACAACGTATTTCTGAGTGAAAAAAGAAAGTTACAAACCAATACGTGGGGAATCATAGAATTTCTGTCAAACTTCCCAGAAAAGAAAGCCACACATTTTCAGTGGGAAACTTCTATGTGTATTTAAATGCATGAGGAAAGAACTAGAAAGAAATACTCCAGGCACAAAGCATGGGAACCTTACGGGAGTGTGAAGGGGGCTTAGATTTAAGGAGGTCACTGGAGGGGAAGTAGAATTTATCTGCCATGTTCCAATTGTTTAAAATAAGGAAAATATTGGGTTGTCGGAAAAGTCATGACGCATTTTTGCAATGAAAAACATAGAAAAAATACGTCATGATTTTTCCGACCACCCAATAGATCCATGGAGTGACAACCACTGGAAATGGGTTCACAATTAAACATCACAGAGCTGAAATTTGGCATTTAGGCATTAAATTGTACAAAACCTCATTAAACTTAAGAAGGAAGTGTTCTGACTGCGACACAGATACAACCCAGATGAACCTTGAAAACATTATGGTCAAGGAAATAAGCCAGACACAAAAGGATAAATACTGTGTCCACTTACATGAATGAGGTTCCTAGAGGAGTCAGATTCAGAGACAGGAAGTAGATAGTGGTGCTAGAGGCTGGGGGAGGGGAGGGGAGTGAGTGTTTAATGAGGACAGAGTTTTAGTTTGGGAAGGTGAGAAGGTTCTAGAGATAGATGGTGGGGATGGTTGCACAACAATGTGAGTGTACTTAATTAATGCCATTGAATTAACATTTAAGAATGGTTAAAATGGTACATTTTATGGTATGTGTTATTTTATCACAAGTTTTTAAAATGAACAATAAAAATACTCTTATGTTGTTTTTTTAAATAATGGGTAGTGTTTGGGGGCAGGATTCCTGGCCTGGCAGTAACGGGGGCTGGAAATATGGAAAAATAGGGGGGCATGGAGTGGGAGAGGCTGAAAGGGAAAGAACCGTGGGCGGGGGAAGGGAGCAGTCAGGACTGTCAGGTCAAAGAGGCCTTGAGCTATGGGCTGGGGGGCAGTGGTCACTCACCGAGGGACTTTCCCGTATGGATGTCAATGACAAAACCGGGGACCTGGTTTCCGCACAGGACCTGGTAGTCCACTGGGCAAAGGAGAATAGGGTGGGGGTGCTAGGCTTTAGGCTCCCTGAAAGGACACCTGCTCTTCCTCCTATTTCCAAACCCCCCATCACCTCTCTATCCCTGGAGTCCAGCCCTCATTTGGCCTCTGGTAATTAATCCCTCTCCCTCCACCAACTTTGACCAGCACTGATAGGGTTAAAACATCCACCTGGGCAATATGACCTTCCAACACACAGACATGACCTCCCCCATCTCTTCCCTGCCTGAGCACCACCAACCACACCCCACCTTGCTGTTCTCTAGTATAGCCAACTTTAACCTTGAGAACTCAGGGCAGCCCACAGGGAAGAAAGAGTCCCTTAGGCTCCCCCTGACCTGCCACTCTGACCCCAAAGAGCTGATGGTGCCACACTTGGGTAAGAATATCTCCAGGGTAATTCACTCTCTAATAACATCCCACTGCTGACACCAAGATGCTGCCTGCCCAACCTCAATCCCCAGGAAGGGTAGGTGACCCTGGACTCACCTGACAGATGTGGGCAGGCATTTGGGCAATGCCACATTGCCACCTGTCCCTAGGTCCCTGCCCTGGCCCTCACCATTCTGCCTGCATAGTGATGAGAATGGACCAATCTCGGTAGCCCCTTTGCTGGTGTGAACTTCTGCCTCATGTTATTACACTCGCACCTCAGATTCAGGTGCACAAGTTCCAGGCAGGTACTTAAGTCCCAGCACACAACCCGTGGATGACATTTGATCTGGTCTGTCTTGATAGTCTTGTGATCAGAATTGGCTCTTTGCAGCTTCATTTCAGACTGCACAACTTAGGTATGTCTTATTCTTGATCCCCAGAACTCAAAGCAGGGTCCAGCAGTACCCAGAGATGCCCAGTAATGACTCCTGACCATTGCACTCCACTGGATTGAACAATGACCTCTACTCCAAGTTCGTGTCCATTCACAACCTCTGAATGGGATCTTTATTGGAAATAGGATCTTTGCAGGTGTAATCAAGTTAAAATGAGGTTGTCCGGAATTGGGGTCGGCACTAAATGCAATGACTGGTGTCCTTATAAGAAGAGACATGCAGAGACTCAGGGAGAAGCTATGTGAGATAAGGCAGAGATCAGGGTGATACAGCTACAAGTCAAGTTAACATAGAGACACCTGGAGAAACCAAATGCTGGAAGGGGCAAGGAAAAATCTTCTCTGAGCCTCTGGAAGGAGTGTAGCTCTGCCAACAATTTGATTTCTGACTTCCAGCCTTCAGAACTGTGAGAAAATACATTTCTGGGTTCTTTTTTTTTTTTTTTCTTATTTTTTTTTTTTTTATTTTTTTTTAGAAGGCAGTGTCACTGGCCCTCACATGTGGGACCCGAACCGGGGCCGCTGGCTTCCCAAGCCAGCGCCCAACCACTGCACCACTCGGCCAGCCCCATTTCTGGGTTCTTTAAGCCACCAAGTTTGTGCTAAGTAATTTGTTACTGCAGCCTTAAGAACAAATTGTCTTAGTCCAGGATGCTATAACAAAATACCGTAGACTAGGTGGCTTAAACAACAAACATTGATTTCCCACAGTTCCGGAGGCTGGAAGTCCAAGATCAAGGCACCAGCATATTCAGTGTCTGGTGAGGGCTCTCTTCCTGGTTTGCAGATGGCTACCTTCTTGTTGTGTCCTCACATGACAGAGAAAATCTCTCTCGTGTCTCTTCTTATAAGAGCACTAATCCCATTTATGAGACCTCCACCCACATGAACTAATGACCTCCCAAAGGCCTCACCTCCAAATACCATTACGGGTTAGGGTTTCAACATATGAATTTTGAGCAAACACAAAAATTCAGTCAATAGTACAAATATAACTATAACTCTGTAGTTGTCCCCTTCTAATCACTGCCCCATTTCTGCAGCACTTTCTAATACCTAGGCTGGCTGCTAGGTCATTCTAATGGGTCTTATCTCAGCTGACAAATGGTCTACTGCTCAGTCCTACCTCCAGGTTTTTTTCATGCTGGTCCATACCTGGAACAGCCTTTTTCATCCTGATCAATACTTTCTGCAATCTCCCCAGAAAGTCCCCTGGTTGCTGTAACCAGTTGTGCTTTATGACCTGGCCCCAAACATTCACTGACCCCTCCAAATAGTCTGTGAGTCTACAAGGGCTTTACCTCAAGGGCCTTTACTTCAAGGGCTCTCAAATTGAGAGCCTCACTGATCTATCTCAAATTCCCCAAATCTGTGACATAGAAAGAAGGATGCCTCGCCCATCCAAAATGTACTGATTTCCATACATTGGGACATAACTTAAATTCTTTTTTTTTCAGGGCAGTGTCACTGGCCCTCACATGTGGGACCTGAACCGGGGCCGCTGGCGTCCCAAGCCAGCGCTTAACCACCGTGCCACTCGGCTGGCCCAGATTAATTAATTAATTAATTTTTTGAGGGCAGTGTCATTGGCCCTCACATGTGGGACCCAAACCAGGGCCACTGGCTTCCCAAGCCAGCGTTTAACCACCGCGCCACTCTGCCAGACCTATAACTTAAATTCTTTAGCTCTCATAAGAACAATAATCAGGGAGCCCAAAGTGGGGTGGGCCTCCTTAAACATTACACTAAAAGTGCCACGCTTGAAAGAAGGTGGGGGAAGGACACTCACGACTGGCAGGGGTGGGGCAGGCCTGGCAGGGTCTATTCCAGGCCTGGCCAATGTTGTAGGAGCAGCAGCACATCTTCCGGGTTACGTTAAAAGCCATCTCATTCCGACATGTGCCGTTATAATGCCGGAAGCAGACGCTCTTCCTCATGTCTGCAGTTGGGTTGAGGAGAAAAAGTATAGTAAGAGACACCCGGGGAGAGCCAGACAGATAGGAACTCATTCACAAATCCATTTGAAAATTACTGGCTTGATATCTCTACCTCAGCACACTTGAAAGTGACATTCACTTTTTTTTTTTGAGGGCGGTGTCACTGGCCCTCATATGTGGGACCGAACCGGGGCCGCTGGCTTCCCAAGCCAGCACTTAACCACTACGCCACTTGGCCGGCCCGACATTCACTTTTTAGCCTTTGTGGGCAGTGCACAACCTGGACAATTATTCATGACAGCCCTGGGCCCCTGAGCCTTGCAGCCTTGTTCACTGCTGTATACCAGCATCTCAAATACATGCACCCTCCTCTCTCTTCTCTTCCAAACATGTCTCTCCACACTCTTCAAGGCTTGGAGACTCCCAGAAGTTTCTCCCACGCCCAAGTGCTGTTTCTGCAATGGCCAGTCTCCCCTGTCACCATACTTCATACCCATGCAGTTGTTGCCACCATTCACTTGCAGGTACTCCGCAGGGCAGACACACGTGTAGTTCCCCAGGGTGTTGTAGCAGGTACCGGGGCCACAGATACCAGAGTGCGTGGAGCATTCATCAATGTCTGCAGGGAGGGAGGAGCAGCGTCCAGGAACCGTCTAGATAAACTCCCACCCCAGGTCTGGCAGAGGCACTTCACATGGGCTTGAGTTTGGTGTCAAGGTTAGCTTAAAATGCAGAAGACGTTTTAGTGACGTGGAAAGATACGACATGGTGTTAAGTGCAAAACAAAATTTACTATGATCCCACTTCTATGAAGAAAAAATGTGACCTGAGCTCATGTATTAATTATAATATGACCAAGAGTGGGGGAACCACGGGCTTTCTAATGTGATGTGATAGGAAGCAAGAGCCCCATGAATAACGTAGTCTTATGTCAAAAAAATAACATAAATGAAGCCTCTTTAAAAGTTGGAGCTGCCAACCCAGAGGAACTGCCTTGTATGTCATATGCTTCAAACCTTTGGAGTGTTAAAACAGGACTGGGCCTGGGCCTAAAGCAACATTGTGCCCCAAACAACTGTTTGCAAAGATACCAAGAAAGCAGATATGATGATTCCTGGATTATAACTATAGACTGAAAATTAAAAACATTGTTAGCTTATCTGCACCAATAGAAATGCCCTCCTGCTATTAATGTAATTGTTTCCCTTCCCTTTCTCATAAATACCTTTTGCCTTTGTCTCCTGCTTGGAACACTACTTGGGTTTTTGCTTAAATCAGTGCTCCCTGATAGCTGTTCTTTTTTAAAAATCTCAAGTAAAGGCTTGTTCCCTCTCACTTTGAAAGGCCTTTTACTTTTAGGTTAGCACTTGGAAAAAAAAAATTGACTCTCAATCTGATCAATCCTCTAGCCCAGAGGTAGCAAACTTTTTCTATAAATGGCAGATAGTAAATTATTTTCAGTTTCATGCCCCAAACAATGGTCTCTGACATAGCTATTGACTCTGCCATTATAGTGTGAAGGCAATCATAGACAATGGGTCAACAGATGAGCATGGCTGTATCCCAATAAAACTTGATTTGTGGACACTGAAATGTGAATTTCATATAATTTTCATGTGTCACAAAATATTCTTTTGATTTTTTGACCCATTTAAAAAATGTAAAAAGTATTCTTAGTGGGCTGTATAAAAGCAAGTCAGAATATTAAATGATGGAGTAGGGAATACCAGGGCTCCATTTCTCAACAAAAACAATTATTGAGCTGGCAAAAAAAAAAAAAAGATGAAATCAACTTTTGCAGGACTCAGGAATCTAGCCAAAACTTACAACAATCAGGGGATTTGATACATAGGAAATCCTAAAAAATCCATAAAATACAAACTATTGGAGCTAATAAATGAGGTCGGTATAATTGCAGAATATGAGATCAACACGCAAATATTACTTGTATTTCTATATACTACCAATAAATTTCACAAAAGAGGTGAAAGATGTACACTGAAAACTATAAAACATACAGAAAAAAATTAGAGAAGACCTACATAAATGGAAAGACACTTGTGTAACAGATTAGAAGACTTATTTTTGAGATGCCAGTACTACCTAAAGCGATTTACAGTTTCAGTGTAATACTCTCAAAATCCTAATGACATTTTTTTTCCAGAAATGGAAAAGCTGATTCTAAAATTCATTTGGAATTGCAAGGGATGCCAAATAGCCAAAGCAATCTTGGAAAGAGGAAAACAAAGTTGGAGGATTCACACTTCCCAATTTCAAAACTTACAATGCTACAGTAACCAAAACAGTGTGGTACTGGCATAAGCATAGACCTATAAATGGAGCGGGTAGAATTTAGAGTCCAGAAACAAACTCATGTGTCTACATTCAATTGGTTTCTGACAAGTCCATTCATCGGGAAAAAGAAGATTCTCTTCAACAAATGACACTGGGACGATTGGATCGCCACATGCAAAAGAATAAAGTTGGACACCTACCTCACACCATATACAAAACAAAAACTCAAAACTGATAGAAGACCTAAATGTAAGAGCTAAAACTATAAAACTCTTAGAAGAGGGCCGGCTGAGTGGCACGGTGGTTAAGTGCTGGTTTGGGAAGCCAGCGGCCTCGGTTCGGGTCCCACATATGAGGGCCAGTGACACTGCCCTCAAAAACAAAAAAAAACTCTTAGAAGAAAACACAGGGGAAAATCTTAATGACCTTGTATTTGACAGTGGATTCGTAGGTATGACAGCAAAGGCACAAGCTAAAAAACAAAACGAACACAAAACAGATAAACTAGACTTCATCACAATTAAAACTTGCATGTATCAAAGGACACCACCAAGAAAGTGAAAAAGACAACCACGGATTGGGAGCACTAGTTGCAAATTATATACCTGACAAGAGTCTTATATCCAGAATATACAAAGAACTCTCACAACTCAACAACAAAAGACAACCCAATTTAAAAATGGGTGAAAAATTTGAATAAACATTTCTCCAACAAAGACATTGCAAATGACTAATAAACACATGATGAAATGCTCAACCTCATTAGTCATTGGGGAAATGCAAATTAAAACTGCAATGAGATACTACTTCACACCCACTAGGATGGTATAACTTTAAACAATGGGAAAAAAAAATGGTGAGGATGTGGAGCAACTGGCACTCTCCTACATTGCTGGCGGGAATGAAAATGGTGCAGCCACTGTGGAAAACGGTTTGGCAGTTCCTCAAAAAGTCACACACAGAATTACCATATGACTCAGTGATTCCAGGAGCGAGACAAACTGTTCGACAAGGATATGCTACAAAATTTGCTCAGAGAGAAATGAAAAACAGGGCTTTGTTGTTCAAAATACATAAAAAATTTCAAGATAGAGATGGCAGAGCATTAAACCAAGCTGGGGGCCTTCGGAGTACAGGGCCTTGGAATCTGACTGCTGGCAAGGGCTGCAAGGACTGCAGCCTTCAAGTGCACAAACTGGCCCTACAAGGCTGCATGTCCAAGGTCAACATTCAGGTTAAAGTCTCTCCACCCTGTGACAGTCAAGAAACTTGGCACACCATCGTTACTTATTGATGGTGATTGTTTCTTTTTCTGTTGATATTTTATGGAATGGGGGAGACTGGGAAGAATGAGATATTTTTCAAGCATTTTGGGTTCTAGATTGTAGGGGCTCAGCTAATATTGTTGAAAGAAAATGAATGGCTTGACTGATGAATGAGTAAATGAATGAATGAATTTGGTACACTGCATTAAAGAGTTCAGGCTCAAGGATCAGAATAGTTGGGCTTGAAGCCAGTTTCCATCACTTATTAGAGGTGCCTCTCAACGAGTCACTTAATCTCCTTGAGCCTTGGTTGCTACATCTGAAAAAAGGGATCTTAATAGGAATATCTCCCTCATGGGGCTGTTGTAATGAATGAATGACAAATGATACCAGTTAACTGTTGTTTGTTTCTATGATGCTCAAATGAGAACAATAAGAAGACAAGTGAAGTGATGCTTGAAGGAAAGGTGGGACCATTCCTTCTGTGTCTTTCCCTTCCCATTTTTTGCTCTGGGCCTTGGTCACCTTTTGCCCAAAGGAGGGAGAGTGTGACTGCTGCAGTATAGCTAGGTCATTTCTGAGTGGGAAGGAGGGCAATGGTCAGGCAACCGGGAGAAGGCAGCAAAGCACAGTGTAGATTGGGACATGCATTGAAGCCTTCCCCACCCTTCCAATGGGTATCAGGCAGCAACACAGGTGAGCAGGCAGTTAGGGGCATTACAGACCCCAATACCTGAGGAGGATGGGGAGGTGAAGGAGGAGGAGGAGGAGGAGAGGCTGGGAGGGAGGCAGGGTGGGCGGGGAGGGTCCAGGCTCACCCTCACAGATGCGGGTGTCCTCACGGAGGTGGTAGCCAGGTGAGCACTTGCACTGAAAGCTGCCGAAAGTGTTGACACAGTCGCCCCCCTGGCACAGCCCTGGCAGTTCCTGGCATTCATTAATGTCTGTAAGGAAGTCAGAAGGCCGTGCTTGGAAGCTAAATCCAAGCAGAGGACTCGGGGACACCCATGCCCTGCCCTGGGCTTCCTAGGACTCTGGAGGAGCCAGTCCTGCTTCTTCATGAATACTTGGTGGAAGCTATTGGATATTTGGAGGGTTCAGGCCAGGGCCTATCTTGGAGGGCACACTCAGGCTCTCTTGGGTCAATGTCACCCTGAATTCATCCTTTTTTCCTTTATTCCATCCATCCATCCATCCATCCATCCATCCATCCATCCATCCATCACATAGTTCCCTCTCAATGGAATTCTCCAATCTCATTATACCTTGTGGCTAGAAGGATGGATGGATGTATGCATGGACACATGAATGCATGGGTGGGTAGGTGGATAGATAAGAAAAGTAGTGGATGAGTGAAAAAGCAAGAGTATGAATGGACAAGAAATAGATGAGTGGATGGATGGATGGATGGATGGATGGGAAATGAATGGATGGGTAGCTGGATAGGTGAATAGGTGGATGGATAGATTAAAAAGTAGTGGATGAATGAAGAAGCAGTGGGTCAATAGATGAGAAGATGGATGAGTAGACGGATGGACTAGTTAGCAGATGAATGAATGGATGAATGGGTAGATGAGAGGATGGATGGATGGATGGATGGATAGATGGATGGATGGTAGATACGTAGATGAATAAATGTATGGGTGAATGTATATATATGTATGGATGTACGGATAGAAGGAAAGAAGGAAGGATGATGGATGCATGTGGAATGGATGTATGGATGGAGGACACATGCATGGATGGATGGATGGATGGATGGATGATAGATAAGTAGATGAATAAATGTATGGGTGAATGTATATATATGTATGGATGTATGGATGGAAGGATGACAGATACATGAGGAATGGATGTATGGATGGAGGACAGATGCATGGATGGATGGATAGATGGATGGATGGATGGATGGATGGATGGATAGGTGGATGGAGGATGAATAGAAAGATAGATGGATGGATGGGTGATGGATGGATGGATGCACAGATGAACAAACCTACAGGTGAAAGAAAAGCCAAAAAATTCAACACAAACTAAAAGCAGTTTGGTCACACTTCCTGGCCTCTAGGCAGGAGGAACTGGGCCTCCCCCAAACTGCCCAATTCTGCACATTGGTGAGGCAGTGATGAAAGAAAGGTCAATCAGTAGGTGTGTGATGGATGGTCTGCCAGGAACTCACCTTCCAGAATGACAGTGATGGGGTTGGGCCGGAAACCCTCACCACCTGGGCACAAGGTTCTGTACTCAGCTGCAACAGAAACAGGGTGTGGTGAAGGGTGTGGGGCAGGGCACTTTGGCAAAGCCCAGGGGGAGCAGGGAAGAAGACCCCTAAGAAGGGCTTGAGAGTAGGTCCTACATTCCTTTATCACACCAACTACATCCTTTTACCTCCTCAGCCTCTTGGGACCAGAAGACACTGGCCAATCCTGAGGCGTCCACTATCTGCATTTGTGTGTGTGTGTGTGTGTGTGTGTAAACATATGTTCACATTCAACATGTGAGCAGATGGATTGTGTGGTAGTAGTTGGGGGTGAGGAGGAGGAATTCCTAATTCCTTCTTGTCCAAAACCAGACCCTAGTGTGATCTCAAGTTTCTCCCATGAAAGCAATACCCTGGCCTCTCTCCCTCCCTTTCTCTCTCTCTCTCTCTCTCTCTCTCTCTCTCTCTCTCTCTCTCTCTCTCTCTCTCTCACACACACACACACACACACACACACACACACCCCTGAATAGGTGAACAGGTACCTTCCTGTTTCACACCTGAGGCCTTTGCATGTGCTGTTTCCCTGCATCACACACCCTTCCCTCTACTCTGCATAGAAAACGCCTACTCATCCTTCAAAACCTCATTCAAGCCTCCTGCCTTGGGAAGCCTTCCTTTACCCCCTTCCTCTCCAGGCTTTCTTCTGAGCTATCACTGTGCCTCACACAGATCCTTACAACAGCTCAACTCTCAGTCCTGGGGCTGTTGGTTTATGGGTGAGAGGTAGTGTCCAGCTGCTGTGTGGCTTGTCCTTTTCTGGGTCCCCAGACCCTAGCAAAGGGCACAGAGGAACCCTCAATATTTGTTTGACTGAGTGAGTGAATATAAGTACGCAGAGAAAAATTTGCAGGAAGGGATGGCAGAAAGACACATTGGAGAGAGGCCTAGACAATGAGCTTCCAAGAATACACTGTGTGACCCAGAGTAAGCCCCCTCCCTCCCAGTGTCCCCTCCTTAGCAGTGATGAACCCCTAAACCCCAGAGAGGCCCAGATTGGGCTAGACGTCTGTGGCTTAGGCCCCAGTGCTTGTCTGTTCCCCACCCCTTGGGACTCACTGGTGTTGCCCATCGGGCATAGCTCGCAAGGGTTGCCCCAGACCCGGCCCAGCGAGCAACAGCAGGACGCTCGGGTGACGCCAACCCCGATCTCAGCACTGCAAGAAATGCCACCGTCCCCTCGGTCGTGTGTGTCCAGGAAACAGTTTCCAACCCGGGTGTCTGAACAGGCAGAAGGGATGGTTAGCAAATGGCACAGAAGAAATGGTACACATGTGTGTTTGCACCTCTGTGTGTGTGACTGTGTGCATATGTGCCTATGAGTGTGTAACTGTAAGTGGCTGTATGTATAGCTGTGTGTGTAACTGTGCTCATGTATAACTGTGTGTGTAGCTACATGTGGCTGTATAACTGTATGTTCAACTCTGTGTTTGGATAACTGTGTGTGTAACTGCATGTGTGTGAGACTGCATGCCTCTGTGCGTGTGTCAGATGGGTGTTTCTCAACAAGGAAAGTCAAGATGTATATATGTGTCTGTGTGCATGTGTGTGTGTGTGTGTGTGTGTGTACTGCAGAAGTCTGTATCTCAACAGGCAACTAGGATGATCACTCTGGCTGGGAGCCAGCAAAGGCCTTGTTTGTCAGGAACAGGTGGATTTGAACAGGTTGACCAGGATGTAGTCCCACCCAGCTCACAGACTCCAGAACCCCAGCCAGAGCTGAGTGCATACTCACCCACACAGCCCACCCCACTGGGGTTCAGCTCAAAGTCCTGGGGGCAGTTGCAGAGGTAGCTGCCAGGAGTGTTGACACACAGGCCATTGATGCAGTTCACTGGGTCTGCACACTCATTGACATCTGTGGGGTAGGGACACCATTAGCAGGGAGCCCTCCCTTGATCCACATCCCTCCCACCTTCCTCCTAAGAAACCGAATCCCTGGATGTTGAGGACCAGGCTGCAAGCCATGTCCTCCTCTGGGAAGAAGGCCAAAGGAACAGCAGTCTCCAAGGTCTGCCTCTCCCCATAACCAACATCTAGAACATGCTGTCAAACCAGGCATTGACAGAGGACAACCCATGGGCCAGATCCAGCCCCGTCCTTGTTTGTGTGAATAAAGTTTTATTGGTACATGCCCATTCAATTTTGTATCACTTGCGTCTGCTTTCGAATTACAACAAGAGTAGAATAGCTGTGATAGAGACTATATGGCCCAGAATCAAAAATATTTTCTATCTGACCCTTTACTGAAAAATTTTCCTAGGGTTGGCCCAGTGGCTCAGTTGGTTAAGAGCTCACTCAAGAGTGTGAGCTGAGCTCTGAGCAAGAGCAATTCGATGCCAGCCCGAGCTGAGCTGCTACTGTTGGCAGGAGGGCTCAGCTAAAAAAAATAATAATAATAAAAAAATTTCCTGACTCCCATTTTTAACATATAGGTGTGACCAGGTAGGAGACTATTTGGATGGCTGGTAGAGGGAGCATGCCTTCATTCATTTACTGAATTTATTCAGATGACAGTGAGGGTTAATGGGAACAGAGATCAGTCAATCATACAAGGCCTACCCCAGGAGAGGTCATCTGAGAAGAGATTTGAGGGCAGTGAGAAAGCGAGTCATACCTCCTCCCAGCCCCCCACTCCTGCATCCCCCCGTATCCTCCCCACCCTGCTGACCCCACACCTGTGCAGTTGCCACCACTGCGGTCCAGCTCATAGCCCTCATCACAGATGCAGCGGAACATTCCAGGCAGGTTCTCACAGCTCCCGAAAACACAGAGGTTTCCCAGAATGCACTCATCAACATCTGTGGAGATCCCATGTCAGGCCATCCTTGCAGAAATCCGCTAGCTCTGTCCCTCACTCCGCCCCCACCAGGCCTTACCCTGGCAGGTACGGTGGTCCTTTGCGGGGTTGAAGCCCATCTCACATTCGCAGCGGTACCCGCCGGGGGCATTAAGGCATTGCCCGTTCTCACAGAGGTCCACGTCCTCCGCACATTCGTCCCTATCTGAGGGGCCCCAAGAAGCAGAGGGCTGGGGGCCAGCTGGCCAAGACCCATGCAGGGTGGGCAGATGGCCATGGTCACTCAAACCCTTCACTGTCACCTGAGGTTCTAGTAGCTCTGGGAACTTGGACTCCAACTTGGTAAGCAGGTGACCAAGTCAGTGCAAGGGAGCTAGCAGATAGGGGACTGGTCACTGGGACTCCAGCCAGGGGGCAGACAGAGGACCTAGACACTCAGGATCCAGGGTGGAGGGTCACTGAGAAGTAAGTAGGTGTTCCTGCTCTCAACATCCAGAAGACTTATGCATTCAGAGTCCGGGGGGAAGACTGCCCCAATGACGGCCTGGCCCGCAGCCCCGCCGGCTGGAGGCACATCCTCCCCAGTACCCATGGAACCAGGAATGGATCAGTGTAAGTCAGGAAACCAGCTGACCATGATGGCCACCTTGGAACCCAGCCCCCAAGGCTGTCCCTCTTGGGCCCCTCCCCACCTGCTCTCCCACTCCACCCCCATCTCACCTTCGCAGAAGAAACCATCCCCAGTAAAGCCAGGGCGGCAGGCACAGCGGTAGGAGCCAGGGGCATTGAGGCAGTCAGCACTTGGGCTGCACTGGTGCTCCTGGAAGGTGCATTCATCCAGGTCTGCAGGGGACAGGGCCCAGAGCCCCCACAAGTATGTGCATTGGGGAGATGCAGGAGGCAGACCCTCCAATCTTGGCCCTGACCGGCCCCAAGGGCACCCCGAACCCTTTCCCCCTGGCCCTACCTCCCACCTACCTCAGGTGCTCTGCCCAGACCTCCTGCCCCCAGGCACTTACCGTGGCATTTGAAGCCATCCCCCACCCAGCCTGGCTGGCACCTGCAGCTGAAACTCCCGGGGACGTTGAGGCAGGAGGCGTGGCTGTCACAGCTGTGTCCCCCAAGCTCACA
This sequence comes from Aselliscus stoliczkanus, assembly GCA_033961575.1. Classification (NCBI taxonomy): domain Eukaryota; kingdom Metazoa; phylum Chordata; class Mammalia; order Chiroptera; family Hipposideridae; genus Aselliscus; species Aselliscus stoliczkanus. The sequence continues at coordinate 6,287,058 of CM066735.1, read as the reverse complement.
TTCATCCACATCTGAGAGGAGAGGGACCTAGTCACAGGGTGGGCAGAACCAGGAGAAGGGAGGGGGACATAGCACCCCCACAAGGCCTGGGTCTCGTAGAAACAGGGCTTCGAGTGCAGAGTGGGGAGACTCAGTATAGCAGTAGGGGAAAAGAGTAAGGACCTCTTTAGGGGAGAGCTGAGCCAGATGCGTCCCCACCACTCCAGGCGTTTCCACCTTCACCCAGAGCCCAAGAGGAAAACTCCAAATCCCAATAGGCATGACTCCCAGCAGCCCTCAGAAATGGTCTGAAATGGCAGCATGACTTAAGATGGACTTAAGACAGGCGCTAAGAGTAACTGTCCTGCACCTGAAACTAATACAACAGTGTATGTTAACTGTAACTGAAAATTAAATTTTAAAAAAGAGTAATTGTCCTAATATACATGCACCCTCTGTAAAGCAGAATACCCTTCTAAACCAGCATTTCTACTCCTTAGTCAATTTTGCATCACCCTTTTTTGTTTTTTTGAGGGCAGTGTCACTGGCCCTCACATGTGGGACCGAACCGGGGCCGCTGGCTTCCCAAGCCAGCGCTTAACCACCGCGCCCCTCGGCCGGCCCTGCATCACCCTTTTAACCGGCAATGTTCATACACCACCTAAGAGAACCACTGTTTACTGAATGTTTCTTTATACCACCTCCCATCTTTATTATGTAAATGTATTTTAAAAGAAAATCTTATGTCAACACCAACAGTCTCTAAGAAGCCATGGATCTGACCCTCTGCTATGTAATGTTTGATTCTGGTTCGTGTTCAAATAATTGCATGACTGTAACAGGTAGACTTGTATCCTCCCCAAAAGATATGTTAAGGTCCTAACTTTCAGAACCTGAGAATGGGACCTTATTTGGAAATACGGTCTTTGTAGATGTGCCCAAGTTAAGATGAGGTCATCCTGGATGAGTGGGCCCTAATGTAATGACAGGCGTCCTTTAAAAAGAGGGATATTTGGAGACAGACAGAGGAGAACACCATGTAATGATGGACACAGAGATTGGAGTGACGCATTTACAAGCCAGGAACACCAAGGATTCATGGCCACCACCAGAAGCCAGGAGATAGGCATGGGACAGAGTCTCCCTCTGAGCCGCTAAGAAGGAACAACCCCACTGACACCTTGATTTCAGTCTTCTGACTTCTAGAACTGTTGTTCTAGAAAGAGAATAAATTTTAGTAGTTCTGTGGTCATTACCAGGTGTGTGGTCTGTGGTAATTGATTATGGCAGCCTAAGGAGCTAAAACAATGATTGTTGAAATACTGACATATTGGTCCCTCTTATCACTGAAAAGCATCAGACTTGTATGCTTTGGGAAGGCTGCTGTGGGCACTCCAGGGCTCTCCCACTGAGCTGTTGTTAAGGGGAGCCCCAGAGGCACTCGATTGGGTCCTGTTCCTGCTTCAACATGACCCCCACCAGTGGAGACCTCTAAGAATGAGGTCTGGTGTGCTCTGCCCTGAGGGACGAGGCAGACCCCACAACCCCTGAGCTGGCCCCTCAGAGCCCCCCCACCATGTCGCGGCCGCCAGCTCACCGGAGCAGCCCGTAGCCCCCTTCCTGATGATATAACCCAGCTGGCAGTGGCAGACAAAGGAACCCTTTGTGTTCTCACAGTCTCCGTGGAGGCAGATGTGTGGGTTCAGGTCACACTCGTTCACATCTGCAGTATGACAGGAAAGGAAGTAGGCGAGTGTGGAGGGGATGCACCAGCACTGCTGAGTGCCTTGCCACGTGGGCCCCCTGTGTCCCCTGCCTGTCTGGGGGAGGGGGACTCCCTCTGGTCTCATTGTCAGGCAGCTGTGAGTGTCATTCAGCGTTTTACAGCACATATTGGGCATGCTTTCCAAAATGGATTTTATGGCCAAATACATTTAGAGACCACTGAGTTAAACAAAGCTAACCAGATTTGTTCCTGCAGGCTTTTTCAGATCCTTTATGCTAATGTGGATCTGCAAAAAAGGTATGAAATAGGCAGCATTCCCTAAATTTCTTTGGTCTCAAGGCCATTTCCTAAGTGCTTCCCAAAGACTCTTGGGATCTGGAACTCTTAAGCTGCACTGAGCTGAGCACCTCTTCTGGGGAAGGAATTACATTTTGACTTCCTGGAAATTCCCCACTTGGCCCTCAGCTCTGTCCTCAGCGGCACCCAGCACACACTGCTCCCCAGGCCTAGTGATGACCTACAGCCAGGAGGGAATGGGGATGGCAGCACAAACAGCCGAGGTCCCCACATAGGGCTCAGAGAACACAGTTCTGAGTGTCTTTCCATCTGGCTCACCATCCTTTGCATAAACCCCCCTGATTGTAAAGTACGGTCCTGGGAACAGGGCGTGAGCCTCCAGCATGCATTGGGTACAGTGTTCACCAAACGTACTTTTAAGGAGCAAGGTTCAGGGGGCTCTGCTGCTGTAGATGACATCCCATGGGCTTTGGCATCAGCTCAAGGTGCTGGGGCCACTAGCAGACTGACTAGCACTGCTGCAAAGCCTGCTCTCCCTTGCCTGCATGTGACAGCGATGGGACCTGCTCTGCCTTGCCCACCTTGTGGAAGGTAAGTGAGTTCTGACACTGCCTCCTCCACCTCACAGTCCCAGCTCCTTACCAACACATGTCCTCATGTCCAGCGTGGCCAAGAAGCCGTCATAGCACAAACAATGGTGACCCCCTGGCATATTGATGCACTGGCCGCCATCACAGATGTCCAGGTCCTCTTTACACTCATCCACGTCTGGGAAGCAGGATGGGGGTCAAGCTGCAGGCAGGCAGGGATGGGGGAGGAGCCAGGGACCCTCCCACAGGGTCAGTGGCCTGTTCCATGTCTGGCTGGCTTTGCCTGGGCTGGGCCAGGGTGGCTGCCCCGTGGGAGTGGGAGGGGGCTGTGCCCACCCACCTGCACACGCCCTCCCGTCCGGCATCAGCGAGTAGCCGTGTCCACAGCCACACTGGTAGCTACCCTCAGTGTTAACGCAGTGCACCTCACACCCACCGTTCCCAGCGAGGCATTCGTTGGTGTCTGCAGTGGGTAGGGCAGAGGGTAAGGGGCAGGAATGGGGGACAGGGTCAAGCATGGGGCTGATTTGGGAGTTGGAACTAAGGTCAGGAGGTTGAGGTTGGGGCCGGGGCTGGCGAGGTGGGCGTAGTCTCACCCACGCAGCCCTGGCGGTCAGGTGTGCTCTGGAAGCCAGTGTGGCAGGAGCACTGGAAGGCGCCAATGACGTTGACACACTGGCCATGGGGACATAGGCCATCACTCAGGGAGCACTCGTTGATGTCTGTGGGGGGAGCACAAGGCTGACTGGGACCCAGCGTGCATGGATGGATGAGGAGGCCCAAGCAAAGAGCAATGGCCTATGCCCCTCGGCCATCTGCACGACCCTGAGGCACTTGGACACACATGCACGATGATGTCCTCATGCTACAGGCACCCACACACCCCTCTTGGTGCAAGTCCACACATAAACACACCCTTGCCCTTATACAAACACACCCACATCCAGATACACACTCACATCCTCTTACACACTCACAAGACATACAAACATATCCTCGCACATTTATACACTCAGCCTAGGTAGGCACACACGCACACCCACACACACTTACTTGCATGTTCACATAGGCTCACACACAAACATACCCACTCACATGCAAACATTGCCCTCAGTAGACACACATTCATAACCAGATACAGACTCACAAACACATCTCATAAAACATACTTGCCCTTGTGTAAATACACACCCAGATATACATACTCATGCACACTAATGTAGACTCAAAACTCTTGCATACAATCACATGAAAACACTCACCCTCGACAGCACACATTCACACTGTCTTGCACACTCACAGATACACACACTCTTGTACCCACTCACACGAGAATAGTCACTTGTGTAGACACGCTTACACACTCAAACACTCACATGCAAAGTCATTTTATAGACACATTCACAGATACACACTCACACATTTGCAGTCACACATACACACAGAAATACATACTCTATCTTACACACATGCAGTTACACTTCACACAGACACACAATGACTCATATTTGTACACTTGCTTTTCCATTTTCACATTCAGACACACAAATACACATCCCCACTGTCTTATGTATGCAACCACTCACACAGAGACACGCTGACACACATGTGCCCACTCACACATTGAAATACACTGACACATGTGCACATTCACAGAGATGCACTGACAGACACATGCATACTCACACATAGAGAGACACATTGACACATGTGCACACACTCACAGACTCACTGATACATGTGCACACTCACACATGCACTGACAGGCACGTGTATACACACACAGATGCACTGATACACATGCACACTCACATATACATACATATTTAGATAGATACACACATATACACTCCCACTATCTATCTGATTCTCACCATTCACACTGGCTCCCCCACTCATACAGCTGGTTGCACGCTCACCCTCACAGGCAGTGCCCTTGGCCGTCAGGGCATGTCCAGGGGGGCACTGACATGTGTAGCTCCCATCCGTGTTGGTACAGGTGCCTCCCCAACACAGCAATGGGTCCCGTGTACACTCATCCATGTCTGGGTGTATGGAAGGAGACAGTAGGTGTGAAGATGCGGACACAAGAGGGCATTATGTGGCTCTCGAAGCTTATCCCTGTGGCCTCCCAGCCCCATCACCCCAGCTGAAGCCAGGAAAGCCTGGAGATTTGGGGCACTAATGACCCAGGGAAGTGGAGTTTGAGCAGGGAAGAGCAGCAAGTCAGATAGGGAGGGAAACTGGAATTCTCAGGACAATCAGGGCCATGAGCCTGACACTCCTGGAGTCACTGAAGGAGGCTCTGAGAAACCCTCCTGAAGGACACAGCAGGAAGGCAAGGCCCAGCCCAGCCAGGCATCAGTGCAGGGAGTGGGTACCTAGCCACCCACCTCACCACCTTCCTCACACTCCAGTCTCACGTGCCTCTTTCTATCCCTCAGGTCCACCCAGGGCTTCTGCACATGCTGCTCTTTCTCTAGGCCTCTTTTGGCCCCTCTTCACCCCATTTACTGCCACTCTCTCAGCCACAACCTCAAGCCCCACAGAATAAAACATTTACCCCAGCGGCCTTTTCAAGTGCTCCTGACAGTGGCCATTTTACATTTTTCTGGCAATTTATTTTATTAATGCCTGTCTCTGCACTATCTCATGAGCCTAAGAAAATGGCCCTCTTGCTGAATTCTCCACAGTTCCCAAGCAGAAGCACATAGAAAAAGTGAAAAAAGGGGACAAGAGACTCCCCTCTTCCAGGCCCTCCACCCGCCTGAGGAGGACTCACTGGAATCTCAGTTCCCACGCCTCAGTTCTGCGCTCCAGACCTGATGTCCTTGGGGGACGATGCCCCATGGTTACCATACTCACTGTGTCCCAGCTGGATCACAGCTCTCCCCACACCTGCCCCTCCACCTGCATCCATCACAGCAACGTCCCCACCATCCCTTGCTCGGTCCCAAGCCCTGAAAGGCATCACCCTGCCCAGGACAGCCACCTACCTATGCAGTTCTTCATCAGCATGAAGCCACTCTCGTAGCCATGGTAACACTCACACTCGAAGCTGCCCGGGGTATTAACACAGGCACCCTGGCCACAGAGGTCAGGGGAGATGCGGCACTCGTCAATGTCTAAGGAGAGAGGGGGTACAGGCCAGGCTTCCATATTTGTAGACACACGGGGCTGCCCAGGGACCCCAAGTTGCCAAACTGAATTGAGCACAGGAATGAGGGTGTTGTCACTGCACACCAGATGAGAGCAAGAGTTTCCACCCTGCCTGAAGGCCTCTGGAGGTCACCTTTGCCAGCTCCTTGTTTTATAGTCAAGGTCTCTGAGGCTCAGAGAGGGTGATGACCTGCACTGGGTCACGCAGCAGGCAGGCAGGCATGACAAGAGGCGCCTAAGCACACAGGCCTTGACTCCACATCCAATTTGTGGTTCCCATCCTTGCAGGCGCCCCCCTCCCAAAAAGACAGAGGTGCGCATGTACCTGTGCAGTTCCTTTCCTGGGCGTCCAGGGTGAAGCCCCCCGCACAGGCACAGCGGAAGCTGCCCACGGTGTTGCGGCAGGTGCCATGTGTACAGAGGCCAGGGAAGGCTTTGCATTCATTTACATCTGTGGTGCAGGAGTATCAGGTGTCATCAAACTGACAGATGTCTCACCTCCTGGCCTTTGCCCGTGCTGTGTCCCGTCCCCATCCTCCAGCTCCCTGTGCCCAAACGCACCTTTATAGAAGGGCCGGCCTGACAGGAAGTCCCTGCTGGCGAAGCCCAGCCCCCGAGGACACAGGCTGGCAAATGCTGGGGACTCAGGCTCTGGGCATGCCTCGCATGCAGCCCCCCATGCAGCCCCCACAGAGCAGCAGCAGACGTCCATCCGGTATTTGCCGGGCAGGGCAGCCCCACAGTCATCCTCGTCCCAGTGCAGGAAACACAGCTCCAAACGCACATCTGCACGAGGGACAGTCACTGGGTCCCACCCTGCCCCACTGCGCCCACCCCCAGACAGGAGGTACAGCTTCACTCGGAAGCACCCGTCTGAAATTTCCTTCCCGACAGGAATAGTGAAAGGGGGGTGACAGTAAGATTTGCTGTCATCTAATGGTTACATTTTTAATAATAATAACTCTCACTGCTAGGGTGCTTGCTATGTGATAGACACTGTTTTAAAACTCATCAATCCATTTAATCCTCAAAAGACCACAAAGACAAAAATATTTCCATGCCCATTTTACAGGCAAGAAAACGGAGGCACAGAAGGGTTAGGTAGATTGCACAAGGCCACAGTTAGTAAAAGGTAGAGCCGGGTTCAAACTAAGCCACCTGGCTCCAGAGTGTGGGTATTTAATCTGTGAAACTCCCAGAACAATGTGACAGCAGACAAGCCTTCCTCAATGCCACATACTAGGGTCTCAGACAGGGGCCAGCTACTTTTTTTTTTTTTTTTAAAGATTTTATTGAGGAATTGGGGGAGGGGAACAGCGTTGGGGAATCAGGGAAGGGGAACAGACAAGTTGCTGTCCTTTTTGTTCTTCAGTCTAGTTGTGGAGGATGTCGTTTCACTGGCCCATGTTGGTATTATCATTGTGTTCTTCCCAGGTGAGGCAGTCACTTGCCAGCCATTGGATGGCAGCTCACCAAAGGGCATGCCAGCTGCCGGCCAGCCCCACTGCTGACTACACGGTGGCGGGGGACTCACAGCAGCCCAGCTCCAGCTGGAGCTGTTGTTCACCATCTTAGCTGTAGAGGGCAGTGTCACTGGCCCTAATGTGGGATCCAACTGGGTCCCTGCTACTCAGAGCTGGCATCCCAAGCCAATTTCTAACCAATGTGCCACTCGGCCAGCCCAGGGGCTGGCCACATTTTAAATAAAGTTTCATTGGCATACAATTACCTTTGTGTTTCCATATTGTCTATGGCTATTTTTGCAGAGTTGAATAGTTGCCACAGAGTCTGTGTGGCCCACAAAGCTGAATATGTTTACTTTCTGGCCCTTTCCAAAAATTTGCCTATTCCTGGTCTAGGACAATGTTTATTTCTTTACAAAAGGAACATATGTTTAAGTGGATCAATTTGAGGATATGCCATGTTATAGAATTTCTAAAAAAAATCCACAAGTGCTGAGATCCACACAGGGATCCTTCTTAAGTTTTCTTGTGTCCAGTGCCTTGGTCCAGGCCTAACGGTTACACCTGACCAGACCTCCCCATTCCACTTGACCCTGACGTCAGCGCAGTAATGCAATGGCCTTTTTCTCTTTACTCTGTTACCTTCTTTCCTTGCTCACATTTTGGGGGTCTGTGAAAAGACCCACTGCATACCTAAAACTCAATTTAGAAGGAAATCAAGTTGAAAAGGGTCATCAGGACCCATCTGCCTTACAGTTGACCAGGCCCCGAGGTGCCAACAAGACAGCTATTAACAGGTTGATGGGACCATGGGAAGAAAACCTATAGAACACTGAGCTTTATCTGTTGACCGACAGATGCTTTTGGCCAAGAAATGTCCGACTCAAGGTGTTGCAAAGGGCAGTCGAGAAACCCTCATCCGGGGGGAACTATCTCAGAGGTTTTGAGCCTGACGGGGAGCCATTTAGGGTGAGCATTTGAGCCCTGGACACTGACGAAGACTCACGGGCAAGGCCAAAGGCTCCCGCAGCCATCTTAGCATGCATGCTAAATCCCCCATGTAAACCTTGTTTGGTAACAAGAAAGAACAGGGCCGGCCGAGTGGCTCAGTTGGTTAAGAGCACGAGCTCTGAGCAACAGGGTCACGGGTTCAATTCCCACATGGGCCAGGGAGCTGTACCTGAGCTGATCTGCTGCTGGCAACAGGTGGCAGGATGGCCCAGCTGGTGAGAGCATGAGCTCCTAACAACAAGGTCGCAGGTTCGACTTCTGCATGGGATGGTGGGCTACACCCACCTGCAACTGAGATTGAACACAGCACCTTAAGCTGATCGGCAGCGAGCTGCCGACTGGACTTGGAGCTGAGCTAGCTGTGTCCTCCACAACTAAGACTGGAGGACAACAACTTGGTTGTTCCCCTTTCCCAATTCCCCAACACTGTTCCCCTTCCCCAATTAAAAAAAAAATCTTTAAAAAAGAATAAACAAACGCTGCAGCTATCATTTCATGAGATTTTACCTTTTGCAATGAGCTTCTTCAAAGAGATGGGTTAAGTGAAGAGGGTGAATCCCCCCCCCCAAATAGATGTATTTTGAGACATGTCAGCAAGAGGTGGGCAGGTGGAGGGTCCCCAAGGACACCCTAGATCCCTCCTGTTCCTAGGAGGGATCTCCAGTCAACTGGAGGTAGGCTCAACAGAGGAAGGGCAGGCGGCCCTGCCTGGAGACTGAGCATGGACTCACCCACACACAGCTGGCCCGTGGCGTCCAACGTCAGGCCCTCAGGACACTCGCAGCGGAAGGAGCCGGCAGTGTTATGGCAGCGCCCATTGGGACAGACTCCGGGGAAGACCTCACACTCATTCACATCTGAGCAATGGCAGCAAGGAGGAGAGATGAGGGCTGGAGGTTCCAAGGAGCTACTCCCCCAGGCTCAGGAAACCCAAGTTGTCCTTGGGTAGGTGGGAGGGGCCAGAGCCAGCCACAGGAGCTGGGGAATCACTGGGAAGATCTGGGTACCATGTGGGGGGCTCTCCGTCTTGATCTCAAAGACTTCGGCCCCCATGACATGTACTTGCCTATGTGTGGCTGGAGGGGTGGACTGCACAGGGCCAGGGAGTTGGTTACCTTCACAAAGCCCCTTCATGCGGGCAAAGCCACGGGCACAGGCAGGGTCTATGGGTGGGAGAGCCAGAGTGGGGCCAAGGTCATGCTCTCCATCCAGACCCTGGTCACCTGTTTCACCCCAGGTCTCCCAATGGGTGTCCAGGTAGCCACGCCATAGAAGCCCACCCAGGGGGCTCCCTGGCATTACCCATCTCGCAGCGTTCACAGGGGCTCCCCCAGGCAGCCCCCAGGGTGGCACAGCACTCGGACCGCAGGGTGGCTCCATGTAGGTTGGCCTCACAGCGGCCATCCTGAACCTTCAGCCAGCAGGTGCCCTTGGCGCTCTCTGCAAGGCAAGGGTCACCCATCTCATTGGTTGGGCCCACACCTGCACGCTGACCTGCAGAGACCAAGCCTTCCTTCCCCACCCCGACAGAATACAGGGACAGGTGGTGGGGGTCCTGGGAAACTCCATGGGACTCGGGCCTCTCACCTAGGCACACGGTGCCTGAGGGCCCCAGCCGGCTGCCGGGGCCACATTCACAGGTGTAAGAGCCAGCCAGGTTCCGGCACGCACCATTCACACATGGGTTGGACAGGCACTCGTTGATGTCTGTGCGGACAGCCCCACATCGGGTCCTGAGCTGAGGGAGGCAGAGCCCCACCTGGCCAGGGCCGCCTCCACCCCAGGGGCTGCAGAGTCCAGTAGCTTGGAGTGCACCCAGGTCCACGCATGTGCATGAACATACAAGGCATGTGCATATGGGCAGAGTGCATGGGTGCATACGCACACATGTGTTTGCATTGAATTGTGTCATGCACCCATGCAAGCATGCTGGTAGGCTGCATCCTGGGAACACACACATGTGAAAAGAGCAGAGACAGACATAGTGGGGAACGGTGACCCTCAGGGAGGTCATGGCACAAGAGAAAACAACAGTGAGGCAAGGTGGGAATGCGGTGGGCACTGCGGGAAGTTCTGTGTAAGGGGAGAATAAAAGGAGACACAGAGTCTGGAAAGAAGTGGGATCAGACGGGAGGTGTGTGTGTGTGTGTGTGTGTGTGTGTGTGCGCGCGCGTGTATGTGTATGTGCACATACCTGTGAGCGTTGGGGGGCCAGCGGGACAGATAAGGTCATCGCCACGAAGTATGTGTGGGCAACAATGGGTATGCATGCTTGAACGTGTGTGAGTGTGTGTGTGAGCAAGGATAGGCTCATATTCCTGTGTACGGGAGTGTGGGCGGGTGTGGGTGAATGCACATGTGGAACTGTGAGCCTAAATGTGTAAACATGTGAGCGAGTGTAGGTACACACCTATATTTGAGTGTGTGCACACATGGGTATGTGTGACTATGTGGGAGTGTCTATGACTGTGAATATGGGTGTACACCTGTGTTTTGAGTACCAGTGTGTATAAATAAGTCTCTGATTGTATGTACGGGTGTGTAAATATATGAGTATCTGAACGTATGCATAAGTGCATGTCTTTGAGAGTGTAACTGTGTGTAGCTGTGAAAACAAGTGTGCAAAGTGAGAATAAGTGGATGTGGGTACATGTGTCTGAGTGTGTGTATCCATGAGTGTGATAACTATGAGACGGAGTATATATATATGTTTTTGAGTGTGAATATGTGTGTGAATACGGGTATACACATTTTTGAGCATGTGGCTGTGTGCACACAGCATGCAGTGTGTGTGTCTGAGTGTACGTGTGTGTACAGAGCATGCAGCATACATCTGAGTGCACCAGTGTGTGCACCAAACAGAGCATGTGCGTGTGTCTGTGCATGTACACACCCATGCAGCATGCCTGGGACCCTGTACCTTCACAGGTCTCCGTGTCCTGCTGCAAGCTGAAACCCTGGGGGCAGGAGCAGCTGTAGCTACCAGGGCTGTTCTGGCACCACCCGTTTTCACACAGGAGGCTGTTGAGGGCACACTCATCCACATCTGCAGGGAAGGCAGGGAGAGCCAGGTGAGGCTGCGCAGCCAGGGCCACCCCCCACCCATGCTCCTGCCCACTGGCACGCTCACCCGCACACTCCCTGTCAGCCGCGCCTGCCTCATAGCCCAGGTTGCAGATACATTGGTAGCTTCCCCGCAGGTTCTCACACACGCCATTGGCACAGACGTCAGGGTCAAGGGCGCACTCGTTGATGTCTGCAGCCGGAGGAGGGCGTTAGGAACTGCCCCAGCTGCCCCAGGCCCCACGCTCCAGCCCAGATGCTGCCTTATTTCCCTGGAAACCAGGGTCTCTCAGCACCATGGACATTGCAGGGAAGACCGTTCTGTGCTGTGGGGAGTCCTGTGCATCACAGGGTGCTGAGCAGCAGCCCTGGCCTCCACCCACAAGACGCCAGGAGCACCCTCCCCAACATTTCTCCAGAAATTCCTAAATGTCCCCATGGAATAGACTACACAGCCACAACACAATAAAAATAAAAGCACCATAATTGCTAACATTATAAGGTGTTTACTAGTTCATGACAAGCATATTAACTCATTCAATCCTCACAACACCGCTAAAATGGTTTCTATTATTATCCCCACTTTACAGACAAGGAAACTGAGGCACAGAGAAGGTAAGTCACTTGCCCAAGGTTATTCAATCAGTAAATAGTACAGCCAGGATTCAAACCCTGGCATCTGGCACCATAATCTGTGCCTTAAACTGGGGTGGGGTGGGGGACAAGCAGGGTTGGACATTTATCCTGCCCCAATGATCCTACAGTGACGGAAAACTCGACCATCTCGCAGGTAGGAAACCTATTTCTCAAGCTCTCTCTCTCTTTCTCTCCCAGCCTCCCTGCCTCCCTCCCACCCTCCCTCCCTCCCTCTAATCAGCAAATGAAAAAAACATATGGGGAATTTCCTTTCAAGTTTCACCTGTACAAATAAGGCATTTTGGGCTGAGAGCTGCTGGCTGCAGATCAGCCAGGGATCCCTTGAGGGGAAGGGAAAGATGTGGAAAGAAGCACTGCTTCATATATCCACCATCTCTGTTGTGGGCTAAGTTGTGTCCCCACAAATTCATACTTGGAGTCCTAGCCCCCAGGGCTTCAGCATATGACATTATTTGGAGATAGGGGTTTTACAGAGCTTCAGTTAAAATTAAGTCATTATGGGCTGGCCAAGTGGCGCGGTGGTTAAGCGCTGGCTAAGGAAGCCAGCGGCCCCGGTTCGGGTCCCACATATGAGGGCCAGTGACACTGCCCTCAAAAAAAAAAAAATGAGGTCATTATGGTGGACCCCCCAATCTATTCTAATATGATTGTATCCTTATAAAAGGGGGAAATTGGACAGACACGCACACAGAAAAACCCCATGTGAAGATGGAGGTAGAGATCGTGGTGATGCTTCTACAAGCCAAGGAACACTAAAGATTGCCAGCAAACCCCCAAAAGCTGGGAGAGAATCAAAGAACAGGTTCTCCCTTCCAGCCTCAAAAGGAACCAGCCCTGCTGACACCTTGATCTTGGACTTCCAGCCTCTGGAACTGTGAGAGGGTAAATTTCTAGGGTTGAAACCCCCAGCCTGTGGTACTTTGTTAACCCAGCAAAGTGATACGGTGCCCAACCACAACCCTGCCCCCTGCCCTCTCCCAACACCCATCCCCACTCACCTCTACCATCTGTGGTCATGCCAAGACCGCTGCTGCACAGGGCCTGGAACTCAGCTGGAGTGGCAGGGACAGGGTGAGAGGGGTCATTGGCCATTGCTGAATGTAAGCCATGTCCCAGGACATGGCCTGTTCATGTTGGGCAGGGGTCTGGGACTAAGATGCCCCCACAATGGAGGGAGCAATTTCCTGCAGTGTTTTTTTTGGGAAGAACCCCCACCCCATGGGCGTCAAGACCCCCGTCCTCTCCTATCCTCAGGGTGATGAACTAAAGTAAGGATTAGAAGGAGTGCAGGGCCATGGGAAGCAGGTGAGGGCCAGGCAGCTCACCGGAGTTCTTGGCAGGACACGGCTGGCAGGGCTCCCCAAACCCATAGTCCGGACTGGCACAGCAGCACTCAGATTTGGTCACAGCACCAGGGAAGGGGCGGGCACAGGAGCCCTTGTCAAGGGTCCCATAGCACGTGCTGCGCATGTGTGTGTCCACGCACACGCGGCCGTTGGCACCCACCGCCAGCCCCCCTAGGCAACGACAGCGGAAGGAGCCCTCGGTGTTGGTGCAGTGGCCATTCACGCAGATGCCAGGGGTCTGGCACTCATCGATGTCTGCAGGGACCATGAGGACACTGTGATGGGTCCCAGCTCCCCACCACCAGTCTTTCCCACCTACCAATCTCTCACCTCTTGTCCAGCCTCCAGACTCACCCACACAGTGGCGGCCACCAGGCGCCAGGAGAAAGCCAGATTTGCAGAGACACGTGAAACTGCCATCCTCATTGAGGCACACGCCGTTGGCGCACATGGTGGTGACAGCACACTCGTTGAGATCTGGGGACACCGGGAGAGGCTGGGTCCCAGCAGGCCAAGCCAGGTGCCCGCCCCTCACTGGACCAGTACTGCCTGTAGACCAGCCCCTCTTGCGTACTTCTCCAAGACAGATGGAGGGCTGAGCCCCCAGATCTCCTCCAAGGTGTGTGTGGGAGCCTGACCAGATAAGATGTGGCTGTTTGGCTACATCTACCTGGGTATCAGTCAGTCTGGAATGTGAGCTACTGGGGTGTGACTGAGGCTATTTGCTCATATCTGTATCTTTGGTCCTGGCACACAGCAGGTGCTCCATAAATATTTGTTCAAAGCTGAATAAGGGAGGTGGTGGGTGCACAGCATTGTACCAAAATGCAACTGAATTGTTCCCTTAGAAAGCGTTAAAATTATAAATTTTATACTATGTATATTTCACCACAATAGAAAAAAATGTCAAAAAATTGTATGAATGAGATAGTGGTTACACAATATTGGGAATGTACTAAATGCCACCAAATTATTCACTTAAAAATGGTTAAGGGGCCGTCCACGTGCTGCAGTTGATTGGGGGGCGAGCTCTGACCAACGGGGTCGCCGGTTCGATTCCCACATGGGCCAGTGAGCTGCGCCCGAACTGAGCTGCCACTGAGCTGCCCCTGGGCAGTCAGATGGCTCAGCTGGTGAGAGCGTGTGCTCTTAACAAGGTTGCCAGGTCGACTCCTGTATAGGATGGTGAGCTGTGCCCCACAACTAAGATTGAACATGGCACCTTGATCTGAAAGGCAGTGAGCTGCTGACAGGTGGCCGGATGGCTCAGTTGGTTAGAGTGCGTGCTCTTAACAAGAAGGTTCTGGTTCAATTCCTGCATGGGATGGTGGGTTACGAACCCCCCACCCTTCCAGCAACTAGATTGAGGGTAGCGACTAAACTTGGAGCTGGGCTGAGCCTTCTACATCTAAGATCAAAAGATGGCAACTTAACGTGGAGCTGATGGGTCCTGGAAAAACACAATGTTCCCTTTCCCAATTCCCCATTAAAATCTTTTTTTTGTTTTTTTTGTTTTTTTTTACGAGGGCAGTGTCACTGGCCCTCATATGTGGGACCTGAACTGGGGCTGCTGGCTTCCCAAACCAGCGCTCAACCACTGCACCACTCGGCTGGCCCTGAATTGTTCCACTTTTAAATGGTTAAATTTATGTTGTGTGAATCTCACCTTAATCAAAAAAAAAAAGGAAGAAAGAAAGAAAGAAAGAAAGAAAGAAAGAAAGAAAGAAAGAAGGAAAGAAAGAGGAAAAAAAAACAGTCAGCAAATAATAGCCTAATATAAAGGAAGGCAGTAGGTGCTGAAATAAGTTGGTAACCAAAATAGCAGTTTTGGGCAATAAAGGACTGCACCAAGAACGAAAAAGAAATGAATAAATGAATGAAACATCCACACAAAAATGTGCATGTGAATGTTCATAGCAGCATTATCCATAATTGCAAAAAGTGGAAACAGCCCAAATGTCCATCAGCTGATGGTGTAGTAAGAAAAATGTGGTCTATTCATACGATGGAATATTGTTGGATCATGAGAAGTGAAGCGCCGACATTCGCTACAACATGAATAAACCTTGAAAACATGATGCTCAGTGAGAGATGCCAGACACACAAAGACCACACAGTGTGTGATTCCATTTATACAAAATGCCCAGAACAGGCACATCCAGAGGGACAGGAAGTGGGTTGGCCCAATGCCAAAGATTGGGGCAGGGAGAGAGGATTCTGGCACGACTGCTGATGGAGATGAGGTGGTAAAGATGTAAACTTAGATGGTGATGATGCTTGTACAACTCGGTCACTGTACTAAAACCCACTGAATTGTACACTTTAAGTGGCGATTTTTATGGCATGTGGATGATACAATAATAAAGATGCTACAAAGTTTTTTTAAATGAATGAATGAATCAATGAATGAATCAATGAATGCAGAAAGGAGAAAACGCTTCCTGATGAGGGAAAACTTTACCGCAGGTCTCTTTGAGAATAAAGGGGATCCCCTGTGGTGCCCACAAGTTGTGCTGGCCTGAGCTTGAATGGCACCCCCATACCCACAGGGAGCCTGAGGGTGGGGAATTCTCCACAGTCCTGAACCTGCGTCTCTCAGCAAGACTCAGGGTATCATAGGACAGCAGACAGGATGTGCTTCAGACCCAGGGTCAGACAATCCTTCCTGGGTTTCATGGAATGAGTTCAGAAAAGAAGGAATGAAGGAGTGAGTCAGGGCTGACAGAGCATAGAAAGGCTATCAGGGCCGGCTGAATGGCGCGGTAGTTAAGCGCTGGCTTCAGAAGCCAGCGGCCCCGCTTTGGGTCCCATATATGAGGGCAAGTGACACTGCCCTCAAAAAAAAAAAAAAAGAAAGGCTATCAGGTGGGCTGGCTAGGTTGAAAGAGGTGAGCAGATTGTAGGGAGGAAGGTGGGTGAAGCAGCAGGAATAAATATGCAACACGGCCCTAAAAGGCAGCTCGTGGTGCCCAGAATCCCCTACCTGCCTGCCTGCCCTCAACTCACCCACACAGTTCTTGCCATCAGGGCTGAGCTCGAAGCCTGCATTGCAGACACACTGGAAGGTGCCCTCTGTGTTGATGCAGCGGCCATGGCGGCAGAGGCTACTGCTGACAAGGCACTCATCCATGTCTGGGGGGAAGGAGGCAGGCAGTCAGCAAGACCCCCGAGACTAATTCAAGCTATAGATGCAGGCTCCACACAGCTAGCCCCACCATCGCTCCCACTCTCAGATGGATGGCCATACCCATGCATGCCTGCTTGGTGAGTGTGGCCTGGAAACCCTCACGGCACTGGCAGTGATAGGAGCCGGGGGTGTTGACGCAGTGTCCGTGGTGACAGGGGCTGCTGGAGCATTCGTCCACGTCTGTGGGCAGAGGATCCTGAGCCCCAGCCCTGCAGGGTGCGCCCCCTCCACCCAACCCAGCTGCTGCTCACCGATGCACTCCCCCCGGACGTCCTGTTTATAGCCCACATTACACTCGCAGCGGTAACTGGAAGGGGTGGGCAGGCAGCGGCCATTGAGACACAGGTTGGTGAAGTGTCGGCAGATATCAATGGTCTGGTTCAGGGTGGCTGTGCCTGTGACACAGACAACAAGGGCATTTGAGCCTTGGCTGGCCCCCGGCCCCGAGTCTGGGCCTTGTCTCTGGGTTCAGACACCGATTCTGAGGCTGAGGCCTTGCCCTCTATGCCCAGGCTCTCACTTTAGCCCGGAGTCCCACTCTAGATTCAGATTCCCACCATGGCTGAGACCCCCCAACCCCACCCCAAACCCAGACCCTCATCATGAAGTGAGTCTTCTACCTCAGCCCTAAGCCCCTATCCAAGGCCCCAAACACTGCCTTTGAGACCCAGATCCCCAATCTTCCCCACTGTCAAGTACCCCGCGCTGTGAGTACTTTCATCCCTACTGCCCGGGCCAGGACCCCACCCAAAGCCCTAACCCTCTCTCTGAGGCCTGAGCCCCTCCCCCAGGTCTTGGACTCTTCCTCCCAAGTCCCAGGCCTCACCGATGGTGTCACCCAAGCCTAGGCTGGGAACCCCACGTCCAACGGAGCCGTGGGAGCTGTGCCGTGCTGGCCCAAGGCCAGGACCCACGCCGCCGCTGGATCCAAAGCCAGGGAGGCCAGGGAAGGGGCCGGGGTAGGAGGGCAGCAGCGGGCGCCCCTGGGCACACAGTCGTTGGAACTCATCTGTGAGGAAGCAGGCTTTGAGACGGAGCTCCGGGGGCAGAGGAGGGCGGGAAACAGCCCCCAGGCCACTCACCAGAGCCCCGAGGAGGACACAGCTCAGGGACTGGGCCAGCCGCCCAGCACCTGCCTTTGTCGCAGCAGCACTGCCTGTGAGTGTAGTGGCCAGCGAGGTCTCTGGCACAGCGGCCCACAATGAGAGCCGAAAAGCACGTGCCAGCCCAGTGGTCTGCAATGGGAGTGCGAGGCTCAGTTCCCGAACCCACGTTCAAATTCCAGCTCCACCAACACTGCTTGCAGGACTGGTCTCCTTGCCTGTCTGCACCTCATTTTCCCCATCCATGGAATGGAAATGGAGATGCTCAGGCACCCACCTCACCTCAGAAGAGTATTTCCTGAATGAAAGGTGGAGTGCTCTGTGGCTGGCAAGAGGCCAACCCTCACTGAGTGAGGCTCTTATCAAAATTTCCACATTATCCCAGGAGGTGATTTTGGGCTCATTCCAAGCAAAAGTGGTCCAACATCTAAAGCTAGCACTGGTAGTAAGCTCCCTGTCACTGTGGGTACTTAACCACACTGAAAAAGACCCCTTGGTTTGGGGGTCTGCCCCAGTGGGAGGTCAAACTAGACACTCAATCAGGGACACTGGAGTCTATAGCTATGTGTCCCCAGCTGCCAGGCCTGCGCATTCCGGGGAAACCTGAGAAGCTGTGAATTTGAAGAGGGGCCCAAGGAGCAGACTGGTGAGCTGGTGACTGCAGTCCCTAGGAAACTGAGGCAGAGGCTCCCCAGGTATAAAAACCAAAACACTCTTCCACTTCCCACTGTGCACTCAAGTCTGATGGCTTTACTTGGTGATCAGATTTCTTGGGCTCTCACTCACAGAGCATACTTTTAGGTTTAAAAACCCACAAATATTGGCCAGTGGCCCACAGTGGAAAAACCCCTCCCACCTGGACCTGCCCCAGTCTGAGAAAACATGCAATCTTTCCCCCTCCCCTGCCACACCCTGCACACCTGGGGATCCAGGGGCACTGTGGGAGAGGGGGCTCTGCACTCCCAGCACCATACCAGGTCCTCAAGGGGAGCTGGGCCCTGCCCAGACAAGGAGAGGTCAAGAGACTCAATCAAGGTCACACAGCTGCTATAGAGGAAGAGGAGATGGAAACCCAGATCCCTGAACCCCAGAGGCTCTGACCAAGTAGCTGCCTCTCAAGCAGGGAAGACAGAGACAGGACATAAGAATGTTTACAAAAATGATGCTGCCTCTGCTTATTAAGCACCACTGTGATCAGGCCCTGCAAAGCTGTCACAGCCCCAACTTCACTGCTTTCCTATGCATACTAACTACTCACATATGAGCCCCGGGCAAATCACTCCAGCAATTGCATTTTATCCTCTCCAAGAGTCCATGCCTTAGGTACTGCCATTATCCCCATTTTATAGAGGAGGAAGTTGAGGCATAGGGAGGTTAAGTCACTTGCTCAAGGTCACAGAGTTTGTGAGCAGCTCGGGTGGCAATCAGAACCCAGAAATGAGGGCCGGCCAAGTGGCTCAGTTCGTTAAGAGCTCACTCAAGAGTGAGAGCTGAGCTCTGAGCAACGGCGGTTCGATGCCCAGCCCGAGCTGAGTTGCCGTTGAGCTGCCATGGCTCAGCTAAAAAAAGAAAAAAGAAAAAAAAGAACCCAGAAATGAACCCCAAACCCATGTTCAGAGGCAACCTGACCTTGGTTCAAATCTAGGCTCAGCTTTTTGGCAGCTGGGAAAGGCCCCCACAGTCCAGGTTACATGTGCTGAGATATCCTCCATGCCGGCCATGGCCCCCAGAGGAGAAATACAGGATCTAACATTGGCCACAGCACACTGGCAGAACTCCAAACACAATACTCCCATCCCTGCCTGGTAGCGACCCAGGCAGAGGGGCCCAGTGGGTGCTGGGAAACTGCCAAGCCCCACTGCTCCCCAAACCAGGACTCTGCCCATTCCCCACTACAAATGTCCACAGTCCTGGCCTGCCCTCTTGGCCACCAGCAGCTTCTAATGTCTAATGACCAGCTCATCAAGACAGCAGGACAGAGTGAAAGCCCAGGGGTCTCCCTGCCCCAGATAGGCTGGGTGTGGGGGAGCATAAGAGGGTAGACATGCAGAGGGAGGCAAGGCCCAGAGAACCTCACCCTGGCCAGGGGTCTGGAGAGCCGGGTGTGGGCAACTATCTGTTCTGGATTAGTTGAGGTGATTCAAACAAACCCCTCTCAGGTTCCCTATCTGAGTATGGGGGAAGATGGGGTACTCTTAAAAAGTCTTTGGGGATAGAGAGAGGGACATACAGACAGAGGACCAGAGAGGTAGATATGCAGAAGGCATAGAGATGGAGGCTATAGCACCAGAGGAGCATAGAGATGGAGGCCAGAGGGTCAGAGGGGCATTGTGGTGTTGGGGGGGCAGGAAGGGACGGGAAGGTGGCCAGTGAACCAGAAGGGCATAGAGTCTGAGGGGCAGAAGGGCACAGGAGGACGGTGGAGCCAAGAGACTCAGACAAAGGACCAGACAGCTAAAGGGCAGAGATGGAGGGCCAAAGGGGCTTGCTGACTGGGGTCCAGAGAGGGCAAAGCCTAATGGGTAGGGAGCCAAATGCCAGAGATCTG
The DNA here is from genome assembly GCA_033961575.1 of Aselliscus stoliczkanus. Taxonomy (NCBI): domain Eukaryota; kingdom Metazoa; phylum Chordata; class Mammalia; order Chiroptera; family Hipposideridae; genus Aselliscus; species Aselliscus stoliczkanus. The sequence continues at coordinate 6,266,929 of CM066735.1, read as the reverse complement.
AGGTTCAAAAAAAGACAGGACATGGAGATTGGAGGGCTAGAGGAGCCTGAGGGCAAGGGGACTGCAGAGAAAGATGAACAAGGGGCCTGTCGCCTACCTGCCCTCTGCCCATCCAGCCCCCTTGGGCCCTGGCTCACCCAGGCAGCGGGTGCCATCCAGGCTGCTGGCATAACCATGGGGACAGGAGCACACATAGCTCCCAGCTGTGTTGGTGCAGTCGCCCCCAGAGCAGAGTCCCGGCACACTGAGACACTCGTTCACATCTGTGTAGACAGACATGGAGCAGAGCCTAGCCCCTATGAGCCCTAGGCCACCTCCTCCTCCTCCTCCTCCTCGTAGGAGAGCCTGAGCCACCCAGAGCACAGTGGAAGTCCGCCTCCCAGTCACCCACCTTCACACTTGGCACTGTTCTCATTAAGCCTGTGTCCAATTGGGCAGTGACACTCAAAGGAGCCCACAGTGTTGATGCAGCTGCCCCCCTGGCACAGGCCGGGGACAGCCTTGCACTCATCCACGTCTGCAAGGGATGAGAGGCCCATCAGAGAGAGGAACCAAGGCTACAAGGGCTCCCACTGAGCCCTGGCTCCCAATACCTCCTTCCCCACTTGCTAACCCCCTTACTCACCTTGGCAGGCCCCAGTGTGGATATTGGGAATGAAGCCACGGCGGCAGGGGTGTGGCTGCGCTGGGCAGAGCTCACACGGGAGGCCCCAGGCACGGCCCACAGTGGCACAGCAGAGCGCCTTGGTGCAGACGAGGCCCATAAGCTGGTGCTGGCACCCCTCGGGGCCCACTTGGCCAAAGCAGGGCCCAGTCCGGTAGTCTGTGGGACAAGGATGTTGGCAGCTGGCCCCAAGCTGCCCTCACCCCAGAGCCTTCTGCATCTCCATTCCTACAGCCACAACTTGGGCTTCTGCATCTCTTGCCTAGACCACTGCAGCGGCCACCTCTTGCAATACACCAGGCTTTTTCCCAACCACAAGCCTTTACTCACAGTGTTTCCCTTCTTTACCCAACTCCTATTCACCCTTCAAAACCCTTTCTTTCTCTCTCAAGCATTCCCCAACCAATCTCCAAGAGGGGTCAGGACCTCCAAGTCCACAAAGCCAGTGCATGTCTGGAGATTCTCAACACTTCCCCAGGCCCATCCTTTCTTCAAGCCTGGGCAGGGACCCATGGATGCCCAGCTGGAGTGCCTATCTTATCCCTGAAAACTTTGGGATGGACCCAGAGTCTGCCCAAATGCTCTGGACCCATAACACCACATCCCTGACCCCTGCATCTGGGCGAAGGTGGTCACATCACTCCTCCCACTGCTATGCGTAGCCCCAGATGGGACTTCCTGGCTCCATCCTCCAGATGGTTCCAATCAAGGGACTGGCACTGGACCAAGGGAAGCCCCTCCCTGAAGAAGCTAAAGCCAGCCCTCCAAAGCCCCGTATGAAGGAGGGGCTTCCCAGAGACCCCTGACAGTCCTGACTCCCTAAGCTAAAGCACCGTTCCCAGAATCTCATCTGATTTACCCAGAATCCTGAAACCCTACTCGCTCCTGTCTAGGCACCCAGCCCTCTCTGGGGCCTTCATGCCTACCACCCACCCCAGACTTGTCCTCTCTCACCCTCCCCAATGCCCCTCACTCCCCCTCAGCCACCCCAATTGCTCCCCCTCTGTCAGCTCAAATCCCAATTCCATTTTCTGGTCAAATCCAGTTCTCCAAAGCCCACCCTCAAACCCAGGTAACCCACCAGCCCCTCCAGCTTTTGATTCATCAATACACCCTTTCCAACCCAGCTTCAGCTGTGGATACACCTCCTTCCCAAACAGCACCCTCCCACACACTGGAGTCAGTCCCAGCACCCTGCCCATCTCTGCTGTCCTGGGACCCCTGGTCATGCTAGGCACTCTGATGGCTCCTGTAGCTGAAAAACTCACCAGCTCAGGTACCCCCAAAGCCACCCACTTCTATTCACGTACTCCTTCTCAGCCTCCTGTGGGTTCCATTTTTTCTGTGTGACCTTGTCACCTTCCCTTCTCTTCCCCCAGAACCTCAACCATCCACTTACCTACACCACCCTACCCCCAGTTTTCAGATCAAATATAGGATTTGTCCCTGCCTCCATCCCGCCCCTTTCCCCCCATGTCCAACTTTTAACAAAACATCTCTGCTTCCACTGCTTTCGTTTTGGTAACAGCCTCCCAACAGGTGATGCCACCCACCTCAGCCTGGGGTATCACTGGCTTGTCCATCTCATGAACTCTGACTTGTCCTTTCCTCCAGGAAGCCCTCCCTTCCATGGAGCAGAGGGAGGAAGGAGAGAAGCCAACTGGACCCTCCCAGGGCTTAGCCTTGTCTCAGAGGTTGCCAGGAAGCACCCCCTCCCTCCTCCAGGGCCCTTTCTCCATGACCAGCTTGGTACCTTTCTCACACTGAGGCCCCATGAAGCCGTATACACAGGCGCAGCGGTTCGGCCCAATGCAGCGGCCCCCATTGTGGCATCCATGGTCACAGATGGCTATGGAAGGAGAGGGGAGGGTGGCCTCAGGTCTCCCAGCAGCAGAAGAAGCTGGGTCCCAAGCAAGCTTGTATCCAGGAATCCCCACAATCTGACCCAGACCCAATGATAAGACTATGACAACAAGTGTGTCCCCTCCAACCTCTGGTCCCAGAAAAGTGATCCACAGGCAGTGGGCAGTGGGCAGGTAGCAGCAGAGACCCAGCCTCTGGGATCCCAGGTTTAGGTGTGTGGGGGAGATACTCACGCTGCCCACACACAGTGCCCGTATAGCCCCTCTGGCATAGGCAGTACTCCCCTCGGCAGCTGCCCCCATTCATGCAGCTCACACTGCATCGTGACCCTAAGGACGGGAGAAGGGTCACACAGTAAGTTGGCGACAGGCACTGCAATGCAAGGCGGCAGGACTCGGTATGCCTGCCCAGCTCTGGTCCTTCAGCAAAACCAGCCTGAGCTCCCAGAAGCCTCCAACATTCTCTTCCTATCCCAGGGGCCTCCCCCGCTTACCTTGGCTCACCCCGCAGCTGGGGGCCAGCTTCCCATCGGCACAGGTGCATAGGTTGGGTCGGGAGCAGAAGCCCTCACCACAAGCGTGCCTGCAGACAGCTGGCAAGGCAGAGAGGGCGATAGTCAGGACCAGGACCCAAATCCTGTGCCATCCCCATCCCATAAGTGCTGGGCAGAGGCTCCAGATTCCCGCTGTTTGGGCCAGAGCCACTGAGCGGCAAGAATAGAGGTGGAGGTACTGGGGCACTGGCTCGGGTCGGGGCTCTCCCAGGGAGTAGACTCAAATTCTAGTGGGGAGACAGACTGAGAAAGAGAAAGACAGAGACAGAGAGACCAAAAGACAGACAGATACAGAGACTGAGGGAGAGAGAGAGAGAGAGAGAGAGAGAGAGAGAGAGAGAGAGAGAGAGAGAGAGAGAGAGAGAGATGGGGATAGAGACTGAGAGAAAGGGAGAGACAGAGATAGGGAGATAGAGACACAGAGAGAAAGACAGAGTTAGAGAGACCAAGAGAGGAAGAGACAGAGAAAGGCAGACATACAGACAGACAGACATTGGGAGGTGGTAATGCAAAGCAAATGAAGGTGGAAGGGTGGCCTGGGAGCCAGAGGACATTGACAAGGACCAATTCTGCAGTTCAGTCAAACACCTCTGGTCAAGCCCACCGGTACACAGAGCTGGACTTGCAGGAAGGTAGGAGAGTTATTCCAGTGTCCCCTGCCTACGACCCCACCTCCACATGGCAGCGGCACTCACGCATGACACACTGGTTCCTGCCGGGCAGCGTCCTCCAACCTGGGCAGCAGTAGGCATGGAAGCGGGAGCCACACACATTGGGCCTTGGGGAGAGCATGGCGTGGCTGGTGAGACCCTGCTCAGCTGGATATCCCCTGGGCCTCATCTCCTCCCACCCAGGACAGCCCAACCCAGCCCACACCCCAGGGGTCTCTCAGCATCCTGGGTACCACGCACCCCTGCAAAATGCCTGGGCTGCCACGCCTGTGCACTTGACTGGGACCTGCAAGCTCCATGACCCCATCCCAGCGGCCCTGGACACCCGTCAAGCATGATAGGACCATCCAGACCAGCAGGAACAGAGCTGGGGATCCCCAGGCCATGATGAGGGCACCAGCCCCTCTTCTTGCCAAGCACAAACCCTCCAGAACCATGATGTGTCCTTCAGAGGCTGCAGACAGGAAGCAGAGTCAATCCCTTGGCCCTGGGGCACCCCCAGAGAACCAGGAACAGTGGGACAGCTTCCTGGGGACTGTGGGAACTCAGGGAGGCATCCAACCCTGACCCAGAAGCAGAGGAACAGCCAGGGGAGGCGTCTTGGAAGAGGTGTGATGGCTCAGAGGTAGAGTTAGCCAAGAGGAGGGTGCTAGGCAGGGAGTACATAGTGAGAGCAGAGGTGAGAACAGCATGGGCACCGAGTGGAAGGGAGAGAGGGCCAGTGTTGCAAGAGTGCCTAGCTATGTGATCTCCACTTGTAGGTCAAGGACAATAAAGAGCCCTTGAAGGGCTTTAAGTGGGAGGAACAAGGGCAGACATGGATGTTGCATGGAGTGTAAAAGGACTATAAGGGCTCCAGAAGACGCATGCAGGAGAGGAAGCTGGGCAGGTATGCAGATGAGAGAGATCAGAGGAAAGGATCCCAAAGATAATGAGAAGGTGGAATCAACGGGAGCTTAAGGGACGTGGGAGGCGTTTGAAGAGACTCTCAGAATTCTGACTGGCAGGGCCATGGTTGGAAAGTCTATGGGAGGCAGCTGGACCTTCTGGGTAGGGGCACCGGGCAGAGGGGGGAACTTCCCAGTGTAGAGCACACCCCTCCACCCAATAGGGAAGGGTTAGATTTTTGTGCCCACTTCACAGATGAGCAAACTAAGGCCATTACACAGTTTGTGAGGAGCTAAGCAAGGGCTGAAGCCCAGGCAGAAGGGAGGGAGGGAAGCAGATCAGGGGCACCTCTCCCCAGGTGGTTGGCTCTCTCCAGGACCTGGATGGATGAGAGGGAGATGGGGACAGGGTCACTCCTGGTGGGGATGACCAAGCAAAGGGTGGGGGGGGGGAATGTAACCCGAATACTTGGGGGAAAGGAGCCAGATCAAGTGGTCTTGGGGATCCAACTTTCTGGACCAGAGAAGAGAGGAATTGGTCCTGGGTAGGGAAAGAGTGGGGATATGCTGTGTGCTCTTGAGCCAGTGGATGCTCCTCTCTGGGCCTTGGGATGGGACAAAAGCCCAACCAGGTGGACCCTTGGAGAAGGAAGGAGAGAGCCTTGACAACTTTGGAGGACAGGCGGAGGAGAGTCGCCCAGCTGGAAAGGAACATCCCCTTCTTGCTTCCAAGTTGTCCAGGTCGATCTGTATTCCGAGGACGCCTTCTCTAGGAAGCTTCTGGGACCCCGCGGCCTCCCTCCACACCCGGGCCGGCCTCAAGGGGGTTTCCAGCCTGGCCTGACTGGGCCCCCAGCCTTGCCTCCCGGCAACACGCCCCGGAGTTGATCTAATGAATGAGCAGGGATGGTGAGCGTGGCCCCGGGCGGGTAGCCGGGGTCCGGGAAGCGTGGAGGGGGCGCGCGTCCGGGGAGCACGCGGGCCGCGTTCTCCAGCGGGCAGGGCCGGTGGCGCAGGCCTGGGGCTGCCACCAGGGTCGGCTCCGCCCTCACCTGCGAGTCAGGGCCCGACGTGCGTCCCACGCGGTGCCTGGGCCGAGCCCCTCCTGCCTGCACCGGTCGGTCCCCACGCACAGCATGGAGAGGGGAGGGGGCTAGGCCGGAGCTGCGGGCTACAAACAAAGGAATCCCCTCCTCCTCCCAGCCCCGGCCCCCTCTCCCTCGCGGGCACTCCCCACCCCTGCTCTCCAGTCCCTCGCTCGCCTCGGGGCCCACGCTTCCCCTACCTGCGTGCCGGCGCGAGTGGCGGCGGGCACGGAGAGCGAATGCGCGGGCTCCCCCGCGCCAGGGACCCTGGGCGGGAACACGCAGCCGAGAGGCCGACCCCGCCGCGTTCCCAGTTCAGAGCTGCCGCCTGGGGGGAGTTGGGAACGGGAGGAGTTGGGGGAAGGCCCGTTTGCACCTCGAAGCTCCCTGGGCGGGGGCCCGGGGCTCAGCTCCGAACTGGGGGAGGGGCTGGAACTGGGGGAGGGCCTGGGGCTCCGGGGGAAACTCCGAGGGGCTGGAGAAATGGGAGGGAGCACAGATCCTGGGCGGGGGCTGAGTCGCGGGGTAGGGGCTCTGGACGCGTGGAGCGGGGCGCTGCGGGGACCGCGTTTCCGAGAGAAGGTGAGTTGAAGGTGGCCCTGAAGTGGGGCTCTGATTTGGGGTGGCTTGGAAGACAGCCAAGCCAGGAGGTCCTGGGACACACCTAGGAGGCCCTCCTACATCCTCCCAAGCCGCCTCCCCTTCCCTCTGGCCAGGAGATCTTCAAGGGTGATGTAGGAAACGCACCTGGCCCTGGGACCTGGATTTAAGATCCAAAGGCCCCTTAAAATGTAGGCAAAACGTTGGGCAGATACATTTCCTGAGGAAAAGGTCCATATTTTTGCATCTGATTCTCAAAATGAAGTTTAGGAATCCAAAAAGTTAACACTTTCTGAGCCTCAGTTTTTCCACCTGTCAAAGGGGCCAGACTTCAGAATTGCAGCTACCTATCTGGAATCTACATCCCAAGCAAAAATTTATAGCTTTCCCCACCACTTTCCCACCTTTGAGAACAGACACCACCAGTGACCCTAAACATGGGGATCTGTCAGAAGCTGTTTGTTGGAACTGAATCTGTTATTCTCTGAGCAAACTCCTATGCATCTGGCAAAACCCAGTTCAAAAATCCCCTCCCCACCTCCAAATTGTTAGTTTACCCTATTGAATTCCCAAAGCTGATTATGCTGATCATGACTTCATCACAGCACTTCTGGAATGTACTAAATAAATAGTAAAAATAATTTGAGCTAATATTTATTGGGTGTTTTGCACACATTATCTCATTTAATCCCCCCCCCAAAAAAAATCCACCCGCTATGAGGGAGATACTTTTTTTTTTTTTTAAAGATTTTATGGAATTGGGGGAGGGGAACAGCGTTGAGGAATCGGGGAAGGGGAACAGACAAGTTGCTGTCTTTTTGTTCTTCAGTCTAGTTCCAGAGGACATTGCTTCACTGGCCCATGTTGGTATCGTCATTCCGTTCTTCCCAGATGAGGCAGATTGGTCGTCGGCCTCTGGATGGTCGCTCACCGCAGTTATTGGCAGCTCATGCTGGCTGCCGGCCACTCACTGTAGCCTATGGCAGCCCACTGCAGCAGGGGCTGCAGCCTACACCATCCCCGGGGCTCACACAGCCCAGCTCCAGGTGGAGCTGTTAGCTGTAGAGGGCAGTATCACTGGCCCTCATATGTGGGATCCGAACTGGGGCAGCTGGCATCCCAAAACCAGCTTTTTTTTTTTTTTTTTTTTTTTTTTTGTGGGCAGTGTCATTGGCCCTCATATGTGGGACCGAACCGGGGCCACTGGCATCCCAAGCCAGCGTTTAACCACTGTGCCACTCTGCCGGCCCCCAAAACCAGCTCTTAACCAATGTGCCACTCGGCCAGCCCGAGGGAGATACTCTTATAATCTCCCAATGTGGGTCCCAGGAGTCAGACCTGGATTCTGACATTCCTAGGCTAGAAAGAGGGATCCCAGGAGGGGTTAGAAAAGGAGCACTCTGCCTAAGGATGGGAGCCTTGGAGGCTCAGGAGAAGAAAGAAAATCAGAAAAGGGAAGGGAAGGACAAGAGGAGGAAAGAACACAGGCAAAGGCTTGGAGACAAGAAAGTTTAGAACATGTGGGAACTGAATGAGGCTGGAACATTAGGGAAGGGGAGAAAAGAAAGGGAGGCTGGAGGGATGAGCAGAGCCAGGAGCACCCAAAAGCCTTCAGTAGCCACCCCCCACCTCTGAGGAGTGCCATGGTGGGCTATGAGGAAAGGGAGTCAAGCCAGAGGCTGCACTATGGGGTCTACATCTGGGTCTGGGGAGCAAACCCCATTGTCTATAACAATCCTTTTGTTATAAACAATGTCAAACATACCAAAAATAGAATATATAGTGTGGTGAACCTCTATGGATCCCTCACTCAGCTTTAATAATTATGAATGTACAGCCACTCCTGTCACTCCCCCTCCAACCAGCCTGTCTGCAGGGCTGGGCTGGGGGAGCACAAAGCAGAGGGAACCTTCAGGGACAAAATTCAGGGCATCGTGGCCAAAGGAGGTTCCTGGAGCTTGTGAGCAGGTTCAGGAGGGGCGCTGGGGTGTGGGGAGGGTGGGTCAGGGAAGGAACCCCAGGATCAAGTTGGAACAGCAGTGAAAGAGCTGTGGCATTCCAGTGTGGGAAGGCCCAGGGGCTATTATGAATGGGCCAGCTTCTGGGGACAGCTCTGTCACCCCTTCTCAGGCTCCTTTGACAAGGTTCACCCTGGTCTGTTCTTAAGCCAACAAGTGTCTTCCACCCACAGGCACTGGGACAGGCATCTGGCAGCTCAGATGCAGCCCAACATATGGGCAGAAGGTGGGAAGGGACAGTCCCACTCCAGGGACATGGTAGGACCGAGGCTGTGATGGCTAAGCCCAGAGGAATGATGGTGGGTCAGACAGTGATTCTGTTCTAGAATTATCCCTACCTGCTCTCTGGAAGTGAGTAGAGAAGGACTCCATAGTGCGTGGCCAGACAGAGGAGGTGTGGTGCTCTTGGAAGTCCCTGTACACAGAAGCCCTCAATGACTGCAGCACTCCTTGTCATTACACCCCCACTACTGTCATACTACCTTGCCTTCCATGGGCCCCACTGCTGCCCATCACCAATGTGGTCACACCGGAGAGTTACCTATGCGATCACTCCATTACATCACCTGTCATGAAGGGGACAGTTAAAATCTCATCCCTCAATATCCCAGTGCTACCTCAGAACTGTCACAAGGGCAGAGCATGTCACACAGTCTCCCCATCAATATTGCATTGTTACCAAGTTCCTATGACAGGGTGACCCATCACTGTAACCCTCTCATTGCCCCCCATTAACAGAACACATTACTGTTTTCTGGTTATTTATGACATTCATGTTGTCTCCTGTCACCTTTATACCTTGTTGCTGTGACACTGTCACCCGTTACAAATTGTACACCACCCAGGGCGTCAGGATTCTTAAATTACAAGCAACAGAAAGAGCACTTGGTTGTGTGCAGGTTCCCCAGAAGGCTGGAGAACCAAGCTTGGGAGTTCTTCAGCCAACAGAGTCACCCCCAAATCACCCACAGATCTGACCCACTAAGATGTCTTCCATTCCCTCTCTACTCAGGCTCAGAGGATGCTTGATGGCCCTGGACACTGGAAACTAGAGGCAACCTTGGCAAAATGGAGTCCCAGGAACCCCACTTTCTGATGCCAGCCTCCGTCAAACTTCCTGACAAAGGAGCCTGGCTGGAAGAGTGTCAGGGTGTGTGCTTTACCCCTGCTGTGAGGGGGCTGGGAAAACAGGACAGGTGTCTTGAGGTTCTCTCATGAATCTACCTCCTGAAGAGGCATTTCCCAGACCAAGGGAAAGGTTACCTGGATCACCTGCTGACCAAATAAATAGATGGCGAGGTTCTGTTTGCTGTCTTCTTCCTACCTTGTCATCTGTCACTGTTCCATCTCACCATCTCCCTATTGTCATCCATCACTGTCACGGACTTATCTTATTGTCATCATCTCTCACTGCAACTGTCTCCCTGCTGTCACCTGTCATTTTCATACACTGTCCTCTTACTGTCCTTTGTCATCATATCACCACCTCCTTACCAACACTACATCAACCCCTAGGATTTTTTAAAATTACATTTAATTACAATGTCACCTGTTGCTATCAAACTGGCTCCTCATTGTCACCTGTTGCTGTCACACTGGCTCTTCATTGTCACCTGTTGCTGTTACACTGTCTAACCCAGTTCCTACTAACTGTCACCTGTCCCTGCCACACCATTCATGTCACCCTGAGTACCCCCACACTGCTGTCATGCTGTTAAGGTCATTGCGAATGAATGTCTGAGTCACTCCATTTCCACTCTCCCCACATACCACCCTCCGCTGACTTTCTGTGCAGTTCTGGAGTCCCTTCCGCAGGCAAAACGTGACTGTGTGTGTCCTGGGCCAGGAGACTCTCAAATGTCCATTAGCACAGCCCTGAGGATAGGCTGGAAACAGGGTGGATAGAGTGTGCCTGAGAGCACAGGGCCAGGCCTGGGATAAAGAGACATGGGGCAGGGAGGGGAGGGGGAATGCCTGCAGCCTGTGCTGTGTGGGGTGTGCTGGGCCTTCACGGGACAGAGCTCTCTTTGTCTGAGCACAGGAAGCAGCTGAGCTGGGGGAAGAGGGAGCACATGGGCAGGGAGTTTGGCCATATGCCTGGGAAGGAGGCTGGGGGTGGGGGGAGTATATCCTAGGGGTCCCAGAAAGTCCTCAAGGAGATCAGGCCTGGACTGCGAGGGGTAGAGAGAGGAGCTGGACACTGAGGACTTCCCTGTTCAGTTCTCCACCACCGATTCACAGAGTGCTCAATGTATGCTAGGTTGGACCCTCACAACAGACCCCCAGAGTAGGCTCTGCGATCTTCCCCATTGTGCAGATGGGGAAAACCAAGGTACAGAGCCCCAGGTCACTCACCCCAACCCCAAAGCCAGTAAAGAGCACAAGAAGGTCTGAACCCAGGTCACAAAGCCTCAAACCTCAGTCTCTTGGGCAGGAGGAGGGAGCAGAGACCTGTGTCCCTCTGATGCACGCACATGTATTCTTTTTTCTGTAACAGTAATCACAGATATCAGCACCTATATCCATTGTTTTGTCCTTGCTTTCTTTCCTCTTTGTAAAAATCCATTTTACTTGCAAACTAAGTAAAAGCCTCTCAATGATTCTTTTTTTCACTGTTTTTTTTTTTTTTTTTGGTTTTTTTTTTGAGGGCAGTATCACTGGCCCTCATATGTGAGACCGAACTGGGGCCGCTGGCTTCCCAGGCCAGCGCTTAACCACCGCGCCACTCAGCCAGCCCTTCACTGTTTTTTTAATTAAGGTAAAATTCACATAACAAAATTAACCATTTTTAAATGCATAATTCAGTGGCACTTGGTACATTCACTGTGTTGTGCAGCCATCACCTCTATCTAGTTCCGAGATATTTTTATTATCCCCCAAACAAAACCCTGTACCCATTACTCCCCTCCCCGCAGCCCCTGGCTACCACTAATCTACTTTCTGTCTCTATGGATTCGCCCGTTCTGGACGTTTCATATAAATGGAATCATGTAATATGTGGTCTTTAATCTGGCTTCTTTTACTACACATAATGATTTCATGGTTCATCTGCATTGTAGCATGTGTCAGTATGTCTTTTTTTATGGCTGAGTGTGGATGGACCACAGTTTGTGTATCTGTTTCCCAGATGACAGGCATTTGAGTTGGTTCCACTTTTTGGCTACTGAGAACAGTGCCTCCCTGGCTGTACTTGCTGTCTTCACTGCTTGAGTCGTCTTGGCCCTGTTTCTGTATCCATTTAGAGGGAATTTGCCCCCTTTTTTTTTTTTTTATGTTTATAGAGGACTCCATTGGTGAGCTGAACTGTAATTGATTTACCTAGTCACCTACTTTTGTAATTTCAGACAGTGCTACAAAAAATAGCTCAGTACAGGTGTCATCTCACACTAGATATTATGCAGGGTTTTTAGAAATCTTTTTGTTATGGATAATGTCAAACATACGCAAAAGTAGATAGTGTGGTGAACTTCTATGGATCCCTCACTCAGCTGTAATAATCATGACTCTCATCACTTTGCTTCCAACCAGCCTGTCTGCTGAAGGTACAATGGACAGAGTAGAGAAGCCTGGACAGAGTGACAACTCCCAGCAAGTTCAGCCACCAGAGAGCACAAGCCCAGGATGCACAAGGGACAGCTGTTCCAGGTGACTTCTGTAAAGCCAGAATGACAGGGAGGATGGAACAGCATGTTCATAAGAGCATGGTAAGGAGCTCTGGAGAGAGCGTTAAGAGTCATCTGGGGGCTTAGCCATCATGTCATTGAGCTGTCACTCAGCTCAGGGGAAGGAAGGATGGATACTGCTGATTACAAAACTGCTGGCCAGGAGGGGAGATGGAAGAAATGCTGCACCTCAAAGACACTTAGAGGTCAAAGGCAGGGACCTCTGAATGAGGAGGACATCACACAGAGCCATGCAACTGTGATGGGCAGACATTTTCTGAGCTGAAGACAGACTTGTGTTTCTGAAGGAAGGGCCTCCCCTCATGACACACCCCTGAGAGCAGAAGGTCATGAATTAGAGGATCAACAACCGAAAGTCTTATAAGAGTGTCCTCATCTGTGACCCCCAAGAGCCAGAAGACAACAGAGGACCATCTGCACTTTTGAGAGCCAAAGAGCTGTGATGCTCTTTGCCAGTGAGATGCCACCTCACACCCACTAGGGTGTGGCTATTATTAAAATTAAAAAAAAGGAAGACAAAGAAAAGAACTGGGCCGGCCGAATGGCTCAGTTGGTTAAGAGTTGGCTTAGAGCCCATGCTCTGAGCAACAGGGCCACCGGTTCGATTCCCACATGGGCCAGTGAACGCTGTACCCAAGCTGAGCTGTCGCTGAGCTGCCAATAGGTGGCAGGATGGCTCAGCTGGTGTAACAACAAGATTGCCTGTTCAATGGTGGGCCACGTCCACCCGCAACTAAAGATTGAACTCAGCACTTTGAGCTGAGCTGCCGCCCGGATGGCTCAGTGGATAGGGTGTGTGCTCTTAACAACAAGGTTGCTGAGTTCGATTAGCACATGGAATGGTGGCTATGCCCACCCCCAACTAAGATTAAACACAGCACCTTCAGCTTAGAGGCCACGAACTGCTGACGGGAAGCCAGATAGCGACTGGTGCCCTCCACAATGAAGACTGAAGAACAACAACTTGGCTGGTCCTCTCCCCCAATTCCCCAACACTATTCCCCTCCCCCAATTCCCCAATAAAATCTTTAAAAGAAAAAAAAAAAAGAACCAGTGTTGGGGAAAATGAGGAAAAATTAGAACTCTGGGCATTGCTCATGGGAATGTAAAATGGTGCATCTGCTATGGAACACAATATGGTGGTTCCTCAAAAAATTAACCTAGACCTTCTATATGATATATTTTTTTTCCTATCATATGATCTTATAATTCCACTCAGAAGTGGTATATGCCCAAAAGAAGTGAAATAGGGATCTCAAAGACATATTCGTACACCTATGTTTGTAGCAACGTTATTCACAACAGTCAAAAAGTGTAGGGGGGGTGACCAGTTAGCTCAGTTGGTTAGAGCGTGGTGCTGATAACACCAAGGTTGCCGGTTCGATCCCTGCATGGGCCACTGTGAGCTGCATCTTCCCTAATAGAGTCAGCTGTGCCATAGTAGCATGAAAGCAATGTATACCAATAACCATGGCTGTTCCCCAATAAAATAAAATTTAAAAAAAGTGTAAGCAACCCAAGTGTCCATCAACAGATAAATGATAAACAGATGAATGAATCAATAAACACAATTTGGTGTTCAGACAATGGAATATTACTTGGCCTTAGAAAGGAAGGAAATGGGCTGGCCGAGTGGCGCGGTGGTTAAGCGCTGGCTTGGGAAGCCAGCGGCCCCGGTTCGGGTCCCACATATGAGAGCCAGTGACACTGCCCTCAAAAAAAAAAAAAAAAATTGTACACTTAACAATTATTAAGTAATCATTCTACAATGTATGTGTATCAAATCATCATGTTGTATACTTTTAAATATATGTATTAATATTTATATTTGTCAATTATTTCTCAATAAAGTTGGGGAGAATTTTTAAGAATTTGGTAAAATTTTTGTTATTTAAGATGGTAAATTTTATGTCATGTGTTTTTTACCACAATTTTTTTTTTTTTTTTTTTTTATGTGGAGGCCACAGTCTCCCCTCTGGGCTCGTCCAAGACTGATCCATGGGCAGCATCCATCCCTCCCCACCCGGAGGGGGCGGCAGGGGGAGGTCTTATTCCTCATTGTTGTCCACAGGGCAGCCAGAAACATGATGTCACACCAGGTTCGTTGAGTGCTCTGAGTTTTTCTTGGTTGTTGCTTCCTCTCTTTTTTTTTGAGGGCAGTGTCACTGGCCTTCACATGTGGGACCCGAACCGGGGCTGCTGGACCCAACCCAGCGCCCAACCACCGCGCCACTGGGCTGGCCCCCAGCTTCCTCTCTTGTTGGAGAGAAAAGTCTGGATGTTTATTCAGCTATAGGACAAGTAGTTGTTGGCTGACATTTCCCTTTACAAGTCATGCATTTCCTGTACTCCTGACAGTTCCGTCACATTTCCAAAGTCAATATCCTCTCTGTCACTAGGGAGTGCAGACTGGGCCACTGGTTTTTGGGAGACAGCTGGAGAAGCAGGGCTGGTTATCTGGATCATGGGGCTTTGAAAGCCAAGGTGACAGTCATAATATCTGCCTGCTGACCTGCTGGAAACTTCCCCTCAGGTTGGAGAGCATATGAGTAATAAATGACCACAAACTTGGTGGCTTAAAAAAAAAACATACATACACACTTATTATCTTACAGTTCTGAAAGTCAGAAGTCTGAAATGACTTTCACTGGGCTAACACTGAGCCACATTCCTTCTGGAAGCCCCAGGGGAAATTCCATTCCTTACCTTTTCCAGCTTCTAGAAGCCACCTACATTCCTGAGATCTTGGCTCCTTCCTACATCTTCAAAGCCAGCAGCATAGCATCTTCCAATCTCTCTCTGACCCTCCTGCCTCCCCATTATAAGGACCCTGTGATGACACTGGGCCCCCCAGGTAATCCAGGATCATCTCCCCACCATCTCCAGATCCTTAACTTAATCCCTTCTGCAAATATGACTGCATGTTAGGTAATGTAGCCACAGGTCCTGGGGGGATTGGGATGTGAACCTCTTCGGGGTGAGTGTACATTGTTTAGTCTACCACAGTGAGTTTCCCTGATGGAGAAGAAACCTCACCATCAGCTCCCCAGGGATGAACAAGACCTGGGGTTTGACTTGTGCTTCTCAACCTTGAGACCTCGGTTTCCTCATCTTCTAAATGGAAAAGAAAATCTCTCTTCTGCTCTTTTTCCTGGTAAAATGAGGTAGTATTAGGTTGACCAAAATGTGCAGTGGCTACAGGATGGCCGAAGACACAGGTGCCTAGTTACCCAAGCCTGAGGTCATCATCCCTTTCTGAAACAACCATTACTGATCACATACTGTGTTCCAGGCACTGGGGATAGGAAAGCAAGTACAAACAGACTTGAGACCTGCCCTCCTGCAGTGTATTAGAGTCTAGAGAGCGTTCATTCGACTGACACTGAGTGCCTACTGTATACCCATCTCTAGGTGCTGCAGGGCACACAGCAGCAAAGAAAGAAAATATCCCCTGAATTCACATTCAAGTGATGAGAAGTATCATTGGTGAGAAGGTGCCTGGTGTGCCAGGGCCTGACTTAGGCTGGGAGGTCAGTGGAGGCTTCTCCAAGGTGGTGACACTTGTTCTGAGACTGACCAGATAAGGAGGAGCTAAACTGAGAAAGGATGGGGAAAGCATCCCAATGAGAGGGAACAGCATGTGCAAAGGCCCTGAGTAAGCTGAGTGGCTGCAGCACAGGACCAAAGGGAGAGAGGAGTGAGAGGTCAGGCTGAACAGTCTGGGGGATTTCTCAATATTTTAAGATCAGCAGGGAGCTATTGAGGGGGTGAGTGCAAGTGGATTCTGCAAAGATTGAGACCGCTGGGCCAGGCATGGATTAGTCCTGCTGGGGGTAGAAGGACCTGGGCACCCACCCCCAGTCCTGCCACCTGCATTCATCTCTCTGAGGCTCCAGTATCTGCCCAGCCTATGGTCCCATCCAATCCCCAGCTTCTATCAGAGTTTCTACTTGCAGCTTTCTGCTCTGCCTGCCAAACCTTGAGGATGCCATTAATTCAGGCAACATCTATTAGGCACCTACTGTGTGCCTTGTGCTCTACATTCATTGTCATGTTGAGTTCCCCCAATAATCCTAGACTAAACTGTGAAGCTCAAGGTCAGATGTAAAGAGTGAGGCCCAAGGACACAGTTGGTGAAGTGCAGACTGTTTGACCTAGAAGCTAAAACATCACTGATTCTCAGAAGGCACACATGCACCAGGGTATTCTTTTTTTTTTTTTTTTAATTTTATTGCGGGAACAGTATGTCTTTCCAGGACCCATCAGCTCCAAGTCAAGTAGTTGTTTCAACTTAGATGTGGAGGGCACACCTCAGTGGCCCATGTGGGAATCAAACCGGCAACCTTGGTGTTATGAGCACTGCGCCCTGCGCTCTAACTACGTGAGCCAACCGGCTGTCCTGCACCAGGGTATCCTTTAGGTCCCCTGTGAACATTCACGGAATCAATGGATAATCGAGTGAATGAATGAATGAATGGTGAGCAAGTCCAATATGGCTGGGGGAAGGAGTGGAAGTTGCCTGTGAAGAGATGAGCAGGACTCAGATGGAGAGAGGCCTTGAAAGCCAAACCTGGGAGCATGGATGAGACCTGGTGGCAGATAGTATCCATGGAAGATTCTAGGCAGAAAACCACACAATCTCATTTAAGTTTGAGTTGGACCCAGTTGTCAAGAGGGTGGAGTTCATTGAGTCTGTCACTAGCGGCATTCAAGTCTTCCTATAGATTGTCTTCAGGGGGCATTGTCCAGGTGGTGGCCACTGGCCCCAGGTGACAATTAGCACTTGAGAGGTGGCCAGTCGGAATGGAGATGTAAGTGTAAAATGCACACTGAAGTCCGAACACTTTGTAAGAGAAGGTAACATGCCTCATTAATGCTTCTTAAAATATCGATGACATGTTGAAAAGATATTTGGGGCACATTGGGCTAAATAAATTATAATATTAAAATTTCATTTGTTTCCTTTTACATTTCTGTAATTTGTGGTTACAATTGTATACATGGATCACGTTATCTTTCTCTGGGACAGTGCTGGCTTAGAGAAAAGTTACTTTTCAACTGCTGTAAGAGAGCAAATTAATCTCTCTTTTTCTCTTAATTCCTCTTAAATTAGTCATCCTACAAGGTAACTATCTACAGTGCTTCTTACCAGTTTCTCCTTGCTCATTGAATAAAAGTACATAGACATAAATAGACAGAGCAAAAATAGAGAGTTGGAGGGTCATTGTTTTATAAATATGGAATCATATTGGATACATGTTTTTTTTTAGCCAAGGTATCTTATGCAAAATGCTCAGACTACTTGCTAAGGTCCTAATTCACTCTTTTTTTTTTTTTAACTTTATTGGGGAACAATGTGTTTTTTCCAGGACCCATCAGCTCCAAGTCAAGTTGTCCTCTAATCTTAGTTGTGGAAGGCACAGCTCAACTCCAAGTCCAGTTGCTGTTTTCAATCTAGTTGCCGGGGGTGCAGCCCACCATCCCATGGTGGGAGTCAAACCAGCAACCTTGTTGTTAAGAGTGCACGCTCTAACCAACTGAGTCATCTGGCTACCCAATGGCAGCTCAGCTCAAGTCACTGTCTTCAGTCTAGCTGCAGAGAGCGCAGCTCACTGGCCCATGTGGGAATTGAATCGGTAACCCTGTTGCTCAGAGCACGTGCTCTAACCAACTGAGCCACCAGGCCGACTCTAATTCACTCCTTTTAATTGCTTGATAATCTTCCATGGTATGGATGAGCCAGAATTTATTCAACCACATTCCCACTGACAGGTTTCACTTGGTTTATAGGTTTTATTCTCACTGTTGCTAAAGAGAAAAACAAATAAAAATGGCGCAGTAAATATTTTTATACCTGTTCCTGTATATGCTGATGATTTTATTTCTTTTTTTTATTGTGGTAAATACTTTATTCTTTAAATTTCTATTAGAGTTGACATACAATATTATATTAGTTTCAGGTGTACAATATAGTGATTATACAAGTATATAATTTACCTTATGAAGTAATCACCCTGACACCATACATAGTTATTACAATTTATTGATTATATTCCCTATGTTGTAATTTTTATTATTTATTTATTTATTTATTTTTTAAGATTTTATTGGGGAATTGGAGGAGGGGAACAGTGTTGGGAAATGGGGGAGCAGAACAGACAAGTTGCTGTCCTTTTGTTCTTCAGTCTAGTGGAGGACGTTGCTTCACTGGCCCATGTTGGTATCATTATTGCGCTCTTCCCGGATGAGGCAGATCAGTTGCTGGCCTCTGGATGGTCGCTCACAGCGGCTCTTGGCAGCTCACACCGGCTGCCAGCCACTCACACTGGCTGCCGGCCACTCACTGTAGCCCATGGCAGCCCACTGCAGCAGGGGCTGCAGCCCACACCGTCACCAGGGCTCGCACAGCCCAGCTCCACGTGGAGCTGTTGTTAGCTGTAAAGAGCAGTGTCACTGGCCCTCATATGTGGGATCCGAACCTGGGCCTCTGGCATCCCAAACCAGCTCTTAACCAATGTGCCACTCTGCTGGCCCTATACTGTACGTTTTACATCCTCTAACTGCTTTTATAACTGGCAATTTGTACTATTAATCCCTTCGCCTTTTCTACCTATCACCCTAACTACCCTCCAATCTGGTGACTATCAATTTGTTCTCTATATCTACGAGTTTGTTTCTGGGTGTGTTTTTTTGTTTTTGTTTTTTTAAATTTTTTATTTTTTTGAGGGCAGTGTCACTGGCCCTCATATGTGGGACCCGAACCGGGGCTGCTGGCGTCCCAAGCTAGCGCTTAATCACCGCACCACTAGGCCAGCCCCGTTTGTTTCTGTTTTGTTTGTTAATTTATTTTGCTTTTTAGATTACACACATGAAATCATATGGTATTTGTCTTTCTCGAGATGACTTTAATTTTATTTCTAAGGAAAATATTTCTATAAATGAGATTGCTGGGTGAAGGGCTTATGTATTTTTCATTTCAATAAATTTTGTCAGGTTGTAGGTATCAATAAATTGATCCTAAAGTTTATACAGAAACACAAGAACCTAAAATAGCCAACATGGGCCGGCCGAGTGGCGCGGTGGTTAAGCGCTGGCTTGGGAAGCCAGCGGCCCCAGGTCAGTCCCACATATGAGGGCCAGTGACACTGCCCCCCCCAAAAAAAAAAAAAAAAGGCAAAAAAAGAGCTGGTTTTGGGATTCCAGTGGCCCCGATTCGGATCCCACATATGAGGGCCAGTGACACTGCCCTCAACAGCTTACAACAGCTCCAGCTGGAGCTGGGCTGTGCGAGCCCCAGCCATGGTATAGGCTGCAGTCCCTGCTGCAGTGGGCTGCCATAGGCTACAGTGAGTGGCCGGCAGCCAGCATGAGCTGCCAATAGCTGCAGTGAGCGACTATCCAGAGGCCGGTGACTGAGCTGCCTCATCCGGGAAGAATAGAATGATGATACCAACATGGGCCAGTGAAGCAACGTCCTCCACAACTAGACTGAAGAACAAAAAGACAGCAACTTGTCTGTTCCTCTTCCCCGATTCCTCAACGCTGTTTCCCTCCCACAATTCCCCAATAAAATCTTTTAAAAAAACCAACCAAACAAACAAACAAAAAAACAAAGATATGGTGTATCTTTCCATCACTTCAGATCTTGCTTTATCCCTTCAATAAGATTTTATAATTTTTTTTAAATGACATAAGTATTTTTTTTTTTTTGAGGGCAGTGTCACTGGCCCTCATATGTGGGACCCAAACCAGGGCCGCCGGCCTCCCAAGACGAGCGCTTAACCACTGCGCCACTCGGCCAGCCCATAAGTATTTTAATAATCATCTTTTCTTTTACTTTTTTTAATTTTTAGTTTTTTATTTATTTTTATTTTTTTCTCCACTCTAGAATCCAAACCATCCTAGAGAGTTTGGTGTGTATATTTTCCTTTGTTTCTAATTCTGCAAGATGTATATTGCCCTATATACATGTGTTTTTCATTTACCTGAGTGGTTTTGTTTTATCTCTAGCTCTTGTTTCTTCCTTTCTCTACTGGCATTTTGTTTTTCATTTGAATCAGAATCTGTGTATTCATATATTTATTTTCTTGAGATATAATTTCCGTACCCTAAAATTCATCCCTTTTAAAGTATACGAGCTCTGACAATTAAGTTTGTGAACTCATCCTAGAAAAAGTGCTACATACCTCATTGCTGAATATCACTATGGTCACCTTTGAAGTACTCCCCTTGGGAAGCTATGCACCGATGCCAGTGCCTAGTCCATCCTTCAAAGCAGTTTTGGAACTCTTTCTGTAATGGCCATCAGAGCTGTCATCAGGTTACCCTTGATGTCCTGAATATCATCAAAATATCTTCCTTTTAATATTTCCTTTATCTTCAGGCAAAGAAAGAAGTCTTTGGGGGCCCGATCAGGTGAGTGGGAAGGGTATTCCAATACCGTTATTTGTTTACTAGCTAAAAACTCCCTCACAGGCAGTGCTGTGTGAGCTGGTGCATTGTCATGATGCAAGAGCGCCTTTAGGACCATTTTTGCACACACCTTTCTCATGCCAAGATTTTCAATGAAGATTTTACTGTTTCTCTATTGATGTTTACTTGGTCCGCTATGCTTCTCATAGTCAGCCGACGATTTTGACATATAACTCAACAAATTTTTGCAATGTTTCATCAGCTCTGCTCATTACTGGCTGCCCTGACTTGTCTTCATCAGTAACACGTTCTCTCCCCTCAGAAAAACATTTAATCCATTTGTACACTGCCATTTTCTTAACAGGGCATTACCCCATAAACTTGGAATAACATGTCCCTGATTTCACTTCCACTCTTGCCAAGTTTAACAAGAAATTCAATGTTTGTTCGTTGCTCTAATTCAAGCTCAGACAGTCTCTCGATGGCACACAAAAACACACAATAACAATAATGAACGCCACTCAGCAAGACACCACCACATGTCAACATGAACACAGCTGTGCGACACTGATATACCAAGGTTATGAAACCTTACCGAGTTGTTTGTACAATGCTGCCAATGTAAGTGCACAGTGGCAAGTTCGCAAACTTAATTGGCAGACCTTGTACAATTCAGTGATTTTTCTGAGGTATGTTTTTTTTGTTCTTTTTTATGGTTTTATTGGGGAATTGGGGGAGGGGAACAGCGTTGGGGAATCGGGGAAGGGGAACAGACAAGTTGCTGTCTTTTTGTTCTTCAGTCTAGTTGTGGAGGATGTTGCTTCACTGGCCCATGTTGGTATCGTCATTGTGCTCTTCCTGGATGAGGCAGCTCTGTCACTGGCCTCTGGATGGTTGCTCACCGCGGCTATTGGCAGCTCACGCTGGCTGCCAGCCGCTTACGCTGGCTGATGGCCACTCACTGGAGTCTATGGCAGCACACTGCAGCAGGGGCTGCAGCCTACACCATCGCCGGGGATCACACAGCCCAGCTCCAGGTGGAGCTGTTGTTAGCTGTAGAGGGCAGTGTCACTGGCCCTCATATGTGGGATCTGAACTGGGGCTGCTGGCATCCCAAACTAGCTCTTAACCAATGCACCACTCGGCCGGCCTGAGGTATGATTTAAAAATACGGTGAATGTCGGGCTGGCCGAGTGGCACGGTGGTTAAGCGCTGGCTTGGGAAGCTAGTGGCCCTGGTTCAGGTCCCACATACGAGGGCCAGTGATACTGCCCTCAAAAAAATAAAAAATAAAAATACGGTGAATGTTTAAACTGAAAAAAAGATTATCACAGTAAAAGACACACTGCCATTAATCCCCCTCAAAATACTCCCCTTCACTTTGAACACACTTATCCCATTGTTCTTGCCACTTTCCGAAGCAGTTCTGGATGTCTTCTTTTGTGAGTGTCTTTGGTTGCTCTGTCGTGGCTGCCTCAATGTACTGAATCAATTCAAAATGTGTACCTTTCGTGGTCATGTTTACTTTGGGGAAGAGCGAGAAGTCGCACAGTACCAGATCCGGGGAATAAGGTGGATGTGGACACACCATAATGTTTTTATTTGACAGAAGTTGCTGGATCAGAAGCAATGGAGTGTTGTCATGAGGAGGATGAAACCATTTGCCCATTCCTCAGGATATTTTCTACACACATCATTTCTTAACCGCTCATAAAGACACTCACGAAAGAGGACTTCCAGAACTGCTTCAGAAAGTGGCAAGAATGATGGGATAAGAGTGTTTGAAGGGAAACCGACTATTCTGAGGGGGATTAATGGCAATGTGCCTTTTACTATAATAAATACTTTTAATGTAAACATTCACCATATTTTTTATCACATCTCATAGCCCCACAATAATTATTTTTAGAGAAATACCAGAAGATACAGTATACTGATTAGGTCTATCACACAAGAACAGGATGGTGTTTTAAAAATAAAAAAGGGGGGGCCGGCCGAGTGGCACATTTGTTAAGAGCTGGTTTTGGGATGCCAGCGGCCCCGGTTTGGATCCCACATATGAGGGCCAGTGACACTGCCCTCTACAGCTAACAACAGCTCCACCTGGAGCTGGGCTGTGCGAGCCCCGGCAACGGTGTGGGCTGCAGCCCCTGCTGCAGTGGGCTGCCATGGGCTACAGTGAGTGGCCGGCAGCCAGTGTGAGCTGCCAATAACCAAGGTGAGCGACATCCAGAGGCTGGCGACCGATCTGCCTCATCCAACCGATCTGCTTCATCCGGGAAGAGCGCAATGACGATACCAACATGGGCTAGTGAAGCAGCGTCCTGCGTAACTAGACTGAAGAACAAAAGTACAGCAACTTGTCTGTTCCCCTTCCCCGATTCCCCAAGCTATTCCCCTCCCCCAATTCCCCAATAAAAAAATCTTTACAAAATAAAAATAAAAAATAAAATAAAATAAAAATATAAAAAAGGGGGCAGCTGAGTGGAGCAGTGGTTAAGCGCTGGCTTGGGAAGCTAGCGGTCCTGGTTTGGGACCCACATATGAGGGTCAGTGACACTGCCCTCAAAAAAATAAATAAATGATTAATTAATTAATTAAAAAGGGATATATACACAATGGAATATTGCTCAGCCATGAAAGGGAATGAAATCTTGCCATTTGCAACAACACGGATGGACCTAGAGGGTATTATGTTAAGTGAAATAAGTTGGACAGAGAAAGGCAAATACCATATGATTTCACTTACATGTGGAATGTAAAAAACAGAACAAACAAACTCATAGATACAGAGAATAAACAGATGGTTGCTGAGTGGTGAAGAGATGTGCAGAAAAGGGAAGGAGATCAGGAAGTACAAACTTCTAGTAATAAAATAAGTGATGGGGATGTAATGTACAGCATAGGGAATACAGTCAATAACATTGGTATAACTATATATGGTGATATATTGGTGACTTATCATGGTGATCACTTCATAAGGTATACAAACATGGAATCGCTGTTGTACACCTGAAACTAATATAATACTGTATGTCAACTATAATAAAAATAAATGAAAAAAAAATATAAAAGAGGAACAATCATGTTTACTGCATCATTCTCCTCAGTGGGGATTTTAGGAGCCTGGGGTCCATCTTTGGATGGAGGAATGGATGATGAAGCCGAGGAATGTACAGCCAAGAGTCCTGTGGGCAGCACGAGGTAAAGACTTGACTTGTATGAAACAACATGGATGGATCTTCCTAACAAAGTTCCTCATAATAGCCAAAAAAATGAAAACAACCCAAATGTCTGTCAAGTGATGAATGAATAATAAAATGTAGTTCATCCTTCCATACAATGGAATATTATCCAGCCATAAAAGGTCATGAAGTACTGACACATGCTACAATGTGGATGAACTCAAGAATAACATAGTGAGGGCCGGCCGAGTGGCGCAGTGGTTAAGCGCTGGCTTGGGAAGCCAGCGGCCCCAGTTTGGATCCCACATATGAGGGCCAGTGACACTGTCCTCAAAAAAAACAAAAACAAAAAAAAGAATAACATAGTGAGTGAAAGAAGCTCAGCAAGAGAGTCATATACCATGTGGTTCCATTTTTTATGAAATGTCCCAACAGGCAAATGCATAGAAACAGAAAGCAGATTAGTGGTTGTCAGGGACAATGCGAAGAGGGGGATTGTCTTTTGGGGTGATGAAAATTTCTGTAATTAAATTGAGGTGATGGTTGCACAACCTTGCAGATACTGGCAACATAGCACTGAGCAAATCAAACAGTTCATGCCTTTTGGAGTTTGTCCATTCTAGTGCCTTCTAGAACCTCCTGTAATAGGATACCTGGATTTATCCTCCATGTCCCTTAGCATTTTTTTGCCCATAGTTCCCATCTCTCATTAGCCAGCCTTATCTATAATATAATTGGTTCTTTTTCTAATCACCTTTTTTTTTTTTCATGATAGTAGACATTTTTCCATGTCAATAAATGTAGACCTATCTCGGATACAACATGGCAGAGTGGGTAACATTGTGTCTGCATCCTTCCCTGAACACATTAAAATTACAACTAAATTATAGAACAATCAACCTGGAGAACCATCTATAGTCTAGCCAAACAGAAGTCCTATAACTAAGAATATAAAGAAACCATGATGAGTCTCGTAGGAAGGGCGTAGACACAGAACAGGCCCCAAACCTCTCTATGGTGAATCAGGAGGGATATCTTGGTTCTCCCCAGAGGAGTGAGGGACCCCAACCCCACATACCAATCTCCCCAGCCCAGAGTGCTGGTGCCAAGAAGAAGAGCCCCCACATCTGGCTGTGAAAAACAATGGGGATTCCGACTGTTTAAGTGGGTCGGAAGGCTGAGGGAAACCCAGATGTTCTCTTAAGGGCTTATGAACAGACTCACTCGCTCACAAGCACTCACCTTGGGTTCCAGAGGAGAGAAGGTGACTGAGGTGGAGGGGCTCAGATATACACAGGGGGCAGACCAAGGTGTGTGGCTTCAGGAGGAGGATTGCAAGACAGTCGGCATTTTCCCAGAGGTCCTTCTCTCATGCAACAGGCAGGCAGGCACTATCTTTCCTATGTTGAGCCTGTCCCCACAGGCCAAATCTGAATCTGATTGGCCGAGTGAGCTTTGCAGCTCTGCCCGGCTGACTCACTGAGCGCAGGCACTTTCTCAGCAAGCATCCAGCCTATCCCACATTGAACTCTTTCTTGGAAAACTATCAGAATCCACAGGACCCAGGAAGGAAACGACTGGCCTCGGTGTGTTCTGAGACTTTAGCTGAGTTGCTCCAGGTTCAGCACTGGCACCAAACTAGATTCTTCATTAAGCTGGTGACCACAACTCTTCCCAATATAGTGACTCCATAATATCCTGCCTCACCCAACTTACATACTATATAAGGCTTTATCAGTGGCTGAATCTTAAGGGAGCTGGCAGGTGGCAGCAGGATTCCAGGTCTCCTGGCTTTTTGTGGAGCTACCCCAGGCCTGGTATTGGTGGCAACTGTCCTCGGTTTGCAGCGTGGCCTCTCCCACATGCCTCCAGGTTTAGCACAGGCATCAAACAACCTCAGATGACTTTGTGGCTCCTACCAGGTAGCCCCTGGCCAGTCACAGGAAGTGGGTGACCTGAGCCTGCACCTGAGCCCCTCCCAAGAGGCCCCAGAACCAACATACTTAGAAGTTGGCTTCAGACCACAGCAGAGCATCACCCAATTAGCCCCACAAGCAGCACACACAAAGGGTGGTCTCAACAGGTACCAGAGCCTCCTGGAGCAAATCCAACTCAGTGGGGTAAGCCTCCCACACAGCAGCCCATAAGCTGTGGAAGTGGCCAAACCCCACAGCCAGTCAGCCTGAGGGTCAGTCCCACCTACTGATGAGCCAATAGCAACCCAGGCTCAACTACAACAGGAGGGCGCACACAACCCACACAAGGGAGCACCCAGCTCATGTGACCACTGGACACCTACTACATAAGGCCACCCAGCCAAGACTGGGGGTCATAGCAGATCTATCTAATACACAGAAACAAACACAGAGAGGCAGCCAAAATATGGAAACAAAGAAATGTGTCCCAAATGAAAGAACAGGAGAGAAATCTAGAAAAACAATTAAACAAAAGAGGCAAGCAACCTACCACAGACAGAATTCAAAAGAGTGGTTATAAGGATGCTCAAGGAACTTAGTGAGAACTCAACAAAGACATAATAAGCATAAAAAAGGACATAGAAACCATAAAAAAGAACCAGTCAGAAGTGAAGAATACAATAGCTGAAATGAAAAATATACTAGAAGGAATCACCAGCAGACTAGATGAAGCAAAGTAATGAAGCAGCAATTTGGAAGACAAGGTAGCAGAAAACACCCAATCAGAACAGCAAAAAGAAAAAAAGAATTTTAAAAAATAAGGATAGTTTAAGAGATTTCGGGAACAACAGCAAGCATAACTACATTCACATCATAGGGGTACCAGAGGGAGAGGAGAGAAAGCAAGAGATTGAGAACCTATTTGAAGAAATAATGACTGAATAGTTTCCTAACCTGGCATACAAGCCCAGGAAGCACAAAGAGGCCCAAACAAAATGAGCCCAAACAGGCCCACACCAAGACACATTATAATTAAAATGGCAAAGGTTAAAGACAAAGAGAGAATCCTAAAAGCATCAAGAGAAAGTCAACTAATTCATAAGGGAGCTCCCATAAGACTGTCAGTTGATTGCTCAACAGAAAATTTGCAGGCCAGAAAGGATTGGCACAAAATATTAATTGTGATGAAAAGCAAGGACCTACAGGGCCAGCCTAGTGGCGTCGTGGTTAAGCGCTGGCTTGGGAAGCCAGCGGTCCCGGTTTGGATCCCACATATGAGGGCCAGTGACACTGCCCTCAAAAAAAAAAAAAAAATGCAAGGACCTACAACTAAGACTACTCTACACAGCAAGGCTATCATTTAGAATCAAAGGACAGATCAAGAGCTTCCCAGACAAGAAAAAGCTAAAGGAGTTCATCACCACCAAATCAGTATTACAAGGAATGTTAGAGGGCCTTCTTTAAGATGGAAAAAAATCTAAATTATGAATAATAAAAGGCAATAGCTACATATCTATCAACAATAACTTTCCATGTAAATGGATTAAGTGCTCCAATCAAAAGACATAGGAGGAAAGGGAACTCTGGTGCACTGTTGGTGGGACTGCATATTGGTGTAGCTACTGTGGAAATCAGTATGGAGGTATCTCAAAAAACTGGAAGTGGAACTACCTTATGTCTCAGCAATTCCACTCTTGGGTATTTATCCAGAGAAACCCAAGATGCTAATTTGAAAAAAATATATGGAGCCCTATGTTTATTGCAGTGCTGTTTACAATAGCCAAGACTTGGAAACAACCGAAATGCCCATTGGTAGACAACTGGATTAAGAAACTGTGGTACATTTATACAATGGAATATTACTCATCTATAGAAGAATGAAATCTTACCATTTGCAATGATATGGATGGACCTAGAGAACATTATATTAAGTGAACAAGTCAGTTGGAGAAAGACAAATACCATATGATCTCACTTATGTGTGGAATCTAAAAAACTAAATGAACTAGCAAAGTAAACAGAAATAGTCTCAGAGTTATAGAAGAAAAATTGATGGTTGTTAGTTGGGAGTGGGGTGGGGATGAGGGAGAAGGGGAAGGGATTAGACAGCATAAATAGGTAACTACAATATTGCTACAGGGATAAGAAAGACAGTTCGGGGAATATAATTAATAATGTTGTAAATATTTTGTAGGGTGTCAGATGGTTACATGTCTTGTTAGGGAGACCATTTCATGGACAGTGCAGAGGCTTGATCACTGCACGGTACACCTGGGGCTGATGTTGTATAATAATGCATGTCAACTATAATTGAATATACATGTATATTCAATATACACCACGGGATGTGGAGTATAGTGTGGAGTGGAATCAATGGAATTGTAATAGATATGTATGATTTCGGGGTGAGGTGAATGGGGCAATGGATTGGGGGAGGGGAGTTGTCACCTTGAGGAATCAAAGTATAACTATTGCACTGTGTTGTACACCTGAAACTAATTTAAAAAAATAATTTAAAAAAAATGAGGGCCGGCTGAGTGGTGTGGTGGTTAAGCGCTGCCTTGGGAAGCCAGTGGCCTCGGTTTGGGTCCCACATATGAGGGCCAGTGACAGTGCCCTCAAAAAAAAAAAAAAAAAGACAAAAAAAAAAGACATAGGAGGGTTGAATGGTTAAGTAAACAAAACCCTGGGCCAGCCGAGTGGCCCATTGGTTAAGAGCTGGTTTGGGACACCAGCAGCCCTGGTTTGGATCCCACATACGAGGGCCAGTGACACTGCCCTCTACAGCTAACAACAGCTCCACCTGGAGCTGGGCTGTGCTAGCCCCGATGACGGTGTAGGCTGCAGGCCCTGCTGCAGTGAGCTGCCATAGGCTACAGTGAGTGGCCGGTAGCCAGCGTGAGCGGCCGGAAGCCAGTGTGAGCTGCCGGCAGCCAGTGTGAGCTGCTAATCGCCACGGTGAGCGACATCCAAAGGCCGGCGACCGATCTGCCTCATCCGGGAAGAGCGCAATGACAATACCAACATGGGCCAGTGAAGCAACGTCCTCCATCCTCCGCAACTAGACTGAAGAACAAAAAGACAGCAACTTGTCTGTTCCCCTTCCCCGATTCTCCAACACTGTTCCCCTCCCCCAGCAAAAAAAGAAAACAACGCTTATACATACTGCCTACAACAGGATCACTTTGGAATGAAAGACACACACAGACAGAAAATAAAAGGATGGAAAAAGATATTTCATGAAAATGAAAATGAAAAAAACAAAAGGTGGGGTAGCAATACTTACACCAGACAAAATAGACTTTATTTATTTATTTGTTTATTTGTTTGTTTGTTTATTTTATTTTTTTTTTGAGGGCAGTGTTACTGGCCCTCATATGTGGGACCGAACCAGGACCGCTGGCTTCCCAAGCCAGCGCTTAACCGCTACGCCACTCGGCCGGCCCTATTTATTTATTTTTTAAAAATTTATTGGGGAATTGGGAGAGGGGAACAGCATTGGGGAATCGGGGAAGAGGAACAGACAAGTTGCTGTCCTTTTGCTCTTCAGTCTAGTTGTGGAGGACGTTGCTTCACTGGTCCATGTTGGTATCGTCATTGTGCTCTTCCCGGGTGAGGAAGTCACTTGCCAGCCACTGGACAGCCGCTCACAGTGGCTCATGCCCGCTGCTGGCCAGCCCCACTGCAGCCTACGCAGTTGCCAGCAACTCAGGGAAGCCTAGCTCCAGGTTGAGCTGTTGTTCACTATCTTAGCTGTAGAAGGCACAGGGTCATTGGCCCTCATATGTGGGGTCTAAACCGGGGCCCTGCTGCTCAGAGCTGGCGTCCCAAGCCAACTCCTACCCAATGCATTACTTGGCCGGCCCCAAAATAGACTTTAAAGCCAAGGCTATCAGAAGAGATAATGAAGGAGCCAGTAATCCCACTTCAAGGTATTTACCCGAAGAAATACAAAACGCTACTTTGAGGGGACCTGTGTATCCATATGTTCATTGCAGCATTGTTTACAGTGGCCAAGATGTAGAGGCAGCCTTGGTGTCCATCAATGGAAGAATGGATAAAGAGGAGGTTTTATATATATATAATGGAATATT
This sequence comes from Aselliscus stoliczkanus, assembly GCA_033961575.1. Lineage (NCBI taxonomy): Eukaryota > Metazoa > Chordata > Mammalia > Chiroptera > Hipposideridae > Aselliscus > Aselliscus stoliczkanus. The sequence continues at coordinate 6,237,298 of CM066735.1, read as the reverse complement.
GCTTGGCCATGGAAGAGAATGGGTTCTTGCCATCTGCGCAGCATGGGTGGACCTGGGGGTTATTGTACTGAGTGGAGCATGTCAGACAGAGAAAGACAGATACAATGTGATTTCACTTATATTTAGAATCTAAGAACAAAATAAACAAACAAAACAGAAACAAACTCATAGATACAGAAAACGTTTTTATAGTTGCCAGATGGGAGGAGGGTTGGGAGTGTGGGTGAAAGAAGGGGAAAGGATTAAAAAGTACAAATTGATAGTTACAAAATAGTCATGGGGATGTAAAGTAAAGCATAGGGAATATAGTAAATAATATGTAATAACTATGTATAGTGCCAGGTGAGTACTAGACTAGTCAGGGGATCACTTCTTAAATTATATAAATATTTAACCACTATGCTGTACACCTGAAATTAATATAAAATAATATTGAAAGTCAACTGTAATGGATAAATTTTTAAAAAAGGGGGAAAGGGTGGGGCTGGCCGAATGGCTCAGTTGGTTAAGAGCTCGCTCTAGAGTGCAAGCTAAGCTCTGAGCAACAGCAGTTAGATGCCCAGTCTGAGCTGAGCTGCCACTGAGCTACCAACAGGTGGCAGGCAGGCTCAGCTAAAAAAAAAAAAAAAAAAAATGAAGGGAAAGGGAAGGGGAATAAGAGATCTAAATTTCCAGGTATATGACAAATAAGTCATGGGGATGTAATATACAGCATGGGGAATATAATCAATAATATTGTGATAATGTGGTACAGTGTCAGGTGGTTGCAGGGTTTATCATGGTGATCACATTTTTTTAAATTCATTTATTTTTATTAGTTTCAGGTGTACAAAGCAGCATAAGTTAGACATTTAAACCCCTTATAAAATGATAACCCACCCCCAAAGCTACTACCCCTCTGACATCTTATATAGCTGTTACAATACCATCAACTATCTTCCCTATGTGTACTCCACATCTCGTGACTATATATACCTATATATTTAGTTATAGTTGACATTCAATAATATTCTACTTCAGCATCATGTGAACAGTTCATTGGTCAGGCATCTACACACTCTATGATGTGACCACCTTGATAAGTCCAGTGCCCATCTAGCACTTTACCTGATATTTACAACATTGTTGATTATGTGCTCCATACATTATTAACTACCAGTTTGCATTTTTTTTTTGGGGGGGAGTGTGTTTTTCCAGGACCCATCAGCTCCAAGTCAAGTAGTTGTTTCAATTGTAGTTGTGGAGGGCGCATCTCAGTGGCCCATGTGGAGATCAAACCAACAACGTTGGTGTTATGAGCACTGCACTCTAACCAACTGAACTACCCAGCTGCCTTCAATTTGTATTTCTTAATGCCTTCACCTTTTTCACCCTGCCCCTAACCACATTCCCATCTACCTCCCTGATTGATCTAGTACCTATCTGGCACCATAACTAATTATTACAATATTATTGACTATTCCTTATGCTATACCCTATATCCTCTTGACTACTGTGTAACAACCAATTTGTACTTCTTTTTTTTTTTTTTTTTTTTTTTAAAGATTTTTTATTGGGGAACTGGCGGAGGGGAACAGCGTTGGGAAATCGGGGAAGGGGAACAGACAAGTTGCTGTCTTTTTGTTCTTCAGTTTAGTTGCGGAGGATGTTGCTTCACTGTTGGTATCGTCATTGCGCTCTTCCCGGATGAGGCAGATCGGTCGCTGGCCTCTGGATGTTGCTTCACTGTTGGTATCGTCATTGCGCTCTTCCCGGATGAGGCAGATCGGTCGCTGGCCTCTGGATGTCGCTCACTGCGGCTATTGGCAGCTCACTCTTGGCTGCCAGCCGCTCACGCTGGCTGCGGGCCACTCACTATAGCCTATGGCAGCCCACACCATCACCGGGGCTCACACAGCCCAGCTCCAGGTGGAGCTGTTGTTAGCTGTAGAGGGCAGTGTCACTGGCCCTCATGTGGGATCCGAACCGGGGCCGCTGGCATCCCAAAACCAGCGCTTAACCAATGCGCCACTCGGCCGGCCCCAATTTGTACTTCTTAATTCTTTCCCCTTTCACCCATCCTTTACCCCTCTCCCATCTTAAAGAAGTCCCTCTAACATTCCTTGTATTACTAGTTTTGTGGCGATGAACTCCTTCAGCTTTTTCTTGTCTGGGAAACTCCTTATCTGACCTTCAATTCTAAATTGGTTGCCTGTTGTTGCTTTTCATCACTTGGAATATTTCCTGCCACCCCGTTCTTGCCTGCAAAATTTCTGCTGAGAAATCAGCTGACAGTCTTATGGGGGCTCCCTGGTAGGTAGCTAACTGCTTTTCTCTTGCAGCTTTTAAGATTCTCTTTGTCTTTAACCTTTGGTATTATAATTATGATGTTTCTTTTTTTTTTTAAGATTTTATTGGAGAATTGGGGGAGGGGAACAGACAAGTTGCTGTCTTTTTGTTCTTCAGTCTAGTTGTGGAGGACATTGCTTCACTGGCCCATGTTGGTATCATCATTGCGTTCTTCTTGGGTGAGGCAGATTGGTCGATGGCCTCTGGACGGCCATTCACAATGGCTCTTGGCAGCTCATGCTGGCTGCCAACTGCTCACACTGGCTCCTGGCCACTCACTCTAGCCTATGGCAGCCCACTGCAGCAGGGGCTGCAGCCCTCCCCGGGGACTCACGACAGCCCAGCTCCAGGTGGAGCTGTTGTTCACCATCTTAGCTGTAGAGGATAGTGTCACTGGCCCTCATATGTGGGATCCCAACCAGGGCCTCTGGTATCCCAAACCAGCTCTTAACCAATGCGCCACTCGGCCAGCCCTAAATATGATGTTTCTTGACGTGGGCCTGTTTGGGTTAATCTTCTTTGGGACACTCTGTACTTCCTGAGCTTGTATCTCTATTTCCTTCACCAGCTTAGGGAAGTTTTCTTTCATTATTTCTTCAAATAGGTTTTCAATTCCTTGTTCTCCATCTTCTTTTTCTGGTGCCCCTATAAAGTGAACGTTGGTACATTTGATATTGTTCTGGAGGCCTCTTAAACTCTCCTCAATTTTTTGGATTCTTTTTTCTTTTTTTTTGGTTGGATGTTTTTTGCTACCTTATCTTCTACCGTTTCCTTGGAAATGAGACCAAGCCAGAAAATAAGCGCTCGAGTGATTTTAGGTGCAAAAATATGGCCCCTTGACATGCTGAATATTTTTTTTTTTTTTTTTTTTTAAGATTTTATTGGGGAATTGGTGGAGGAGAACAGCGTTGGGGAATCGGGGAAGGGTAACAGACAAGTTGCCGTCTTCTTGTTCTTCAGTTTAGTTGCAGAGGATGTTGCTTCACTGTTGGTATCGTCATTGCGCTCTTCCCGGATGAGGCAGATCGGTCGCTGGCCTCTGGATGTCGCTCATCGCGGCTATTGGCAGCTCACGCTTGGCTGCCAGCCGCTCACGCTGGCTGCGGGCCACTCACTGCAGCCTATGGCAGCCCACTGCAGCAGGGGCTGCAGCCCACACCATCACCGGGGCTCGCACAGCCCAGCTCCAGGTGGAGCTGTTGTTAGCTCTAGAGGGCAGTGTCACTGGCCCTCATGTGGGATCCGAACCGGGGCCGCTGGCATCCCAAAACCAGCGCTTAACCAATGCGCCACTCGGCCGGCCCGACATGCTGAATATTTTAAGCTGAAGGAGTTTGTGGAAAAGGCACCCTTCTCCCTGAAAGACATCATAAAACCCTCAAGTGAAGGGTGATTGTCCTCCATATCAGGACGAATCATGCTAGGGCTTCCTCTCCAGGTAGGCCTTATTTTTGGGTAAACACAGTATATCGCTGGTTGGATCCTCTGCTTCATCTAATCTACTGTTGATTCCCTGTAATATATTCTTTTTTCTTTCTTTAATTAAATCACTGTTTACAAAGCAGTCGGGTTTTTTGTTTTGTTTTGTTTCTAAGATTTTATTGGGGATTGGGGAAGGGGACCAGCCAAGTTGTTGCCCCTCAGTTTTAGTTGTGGAGGGCGCAGCTAGCTCAGCAACCAGTCCAATCGCCATCTGGCCATCCATCAGCAACTCACGGCCACTCAGTTCAAGGTGCCATGTTCAATCATAGTTGCAGGTGGGAGCAGGTGGGAGCAGCACACCATCCCATGTGGGAGTCAAACTGGAAACCTTGTTGCAAAGAGCATGTGCTCTCACCAGCTGAGCCATCCTGCCACCTGTTGGCAGCTCAGCGGCAGCTCAGCTCGGGCTCAGCTCACTGGCCCATGTGGGAATCGAACCGGTGACCCTGTTGCTCAGAGCTCACATTCTTAACCAACTGAGCCACTGGGTCAGCCCCCCTGTAATATATTCTTCATTTCTGTTATTGTATCCTTTATGTCTGACTTGTTCTTTTTTATGGTTTTCATTTCCATTTTTATGCTTCCTATCTCTGTTGAACTTCTCCCTGAGATCATTGAGCTTTCTTATAACCAGTGTTTGGAACTCTGTGTTTGATAGATTGCTTATCTCCATTTTGCTTAGTTCTTTTTCTGGAGGTTTATTCTGGTTTTTTTTTTTTTTTTTTTTTTTAGGACATGTTTCTTTGTCTCCCTATTTTGGCTGCCTCCCTGTGTTTATTTCTATGTATTGGGTAGGGCTGCTATGTCTTCTGGTCTTAGTAGAGTAGCCTAATGTAGTAGGTGTGTTGTGGGGTTCAGTGGCACAATCTTCCTGGTCACCTGAGCCATGTGCTCCAGGTGTGTCCCTTGTGTGGGTTGTGTGTGCCTCCTCTTGTAGTTGAGCCTTTGTTAATAATTGCACATCAGTGGGAGGGACTGACCCTTGGGCTCACTGGGCTGACCCTACAGAGCAGGATCTTCCTCAACAGGACTCTGGTGTCTGCCCAATCCACCCGTTGGGTGTGTCTTATTTGGAGACACCTGGGTGATGCTCCAGCTCATTTTGAAGCTGGCCAATGGGGGCGCCAGCCCCAGGGCCATCTTGGAGGGGATCCACTGTAGGTCTACTTCTGCCACAACCTGTGCCACCCGGGGCCACCTAGGGGGAGCCAGGAAGAAAGCTGCAGATGGCTGTTGCCCATGCTGTGCTTGGAAGAGCATTGAGAGGCCAAGCTGTGAACCAAAGCCAGCTGCTGCTAGTGCCAACTTAGGGCACTAGCCCTAAGTGTACAGGATACACTCAAGCCAGATGCTGCTTGTCTTGGTTCCATGAATCTTTGAAGGATCCTAAGAAAGTCTGCAGCTTGAGCCAAAGCAGGTGGTCTGCATGAAAAAATCCACTGAAAGCAGCCTTGGTGTACCCGAATGTTGGGTGGGGCCAGGTCTCAAATCACCAGGGTGTGGCAAATGAACAGTAGAGACTCAAATATGACGGCCACCATCCCATGCAGGAGTTGAACCAGAAACCTTGTTGCTAAGAGTGCACGCTCTAGCCACTGAACCATCCGGCCACCCTTCAGCAGCTCAGGGCAGCTCAGCTCAAAGTGCAGTATTCAATCTTAGTTGCAGGTGGGTGTAGCCCACTATTCCATGTGGGAGTCAAACTAGAGACCCTGTTGCTCAGTGCTCACGCTCTTAACCAACTGAGCCACTCGGCCGGCCCTTTAATTATTTTCTTAAGATTGAATCCTGAAAGTAGAATTTCTGGTCAAAGGCAGTTTATTAAACTTTTGGATACCTGTTGTCAGTTGCCTTCCAGAAATGTCCATCCCCAAATGGGCAAAGTAAGGCTCCAGCAAATGACCATCCCTCGAGGCCACTCGAAGTCAAATATCATCTTGAGGACATAAATTAATGAAAAATCAAATGCAGCGTCCAAATTGGCCATGACAACAGCCCAGGTGTCTGCGGCCCCAGACAGGAAAAAAGTGGAATTGGAAAGTGACTGTGGCCTACCGGGTTAGGAACAGGTGCAGGGACACAGGTGCAGGAACCACCATCCTGGAGCCCAGAAAAAGAGCAAAGCACTCTGGCTGGAATTAGGGGGCCCAGCCATGGCCTAGAAATCTGCTCCGATGGACTCTGCCCTTTCTGGTGCCGTTCATAGACCAGGTGCCTGGTTTCCCCTCCACATTGGGGCTTTGGTCAGGGTGCAGGAGCAGGCCCCTGAGTCTGGGGCGGTGGGCAGGCTGGATGAAATGCCCATCCCATTGCTCTATAACTCTAAGCTCTCATGTTCAATCTCTCTGAGTCTTTTTTTCCCCCAATTTCTCTGAGTCTTGATCTCCTATCTGGAAAATAGAAATAATAATTCCTATTGAGGTCACATTTAAGTGTGGGACGTCATACAACAACAATAATAATCATAAACTCATAATTAAGAGTCAGAAAGTGCCTCTCCTGTCCAGGTACTGTCTTTCTTATTTACATAGATTATCCAGTTCCCACCACAGCCCTACACAATTGACCAGTACAGCTATCATCCCATTTTTCACAAGAGGAAACTTTGAAGTTCAGAGAGGTTGAATAACACGCCCAAGGCTGTGTGACTGGCAGAGCTGGGGTTTGGACCCTGTCTTACAGGGTCCAGGAATCTACAGCCCATGCTGTGATTCCTGAGTGTTCCTGCCTCTTGGGGAGGGGACACAGCTTTTTGCATTTACACAAAGACACCGTATGTCAAAGAGGGGCTTCCTGCCCCTTTGGGGGAGCTTAAATGCATTGTAACTAGAGTGACCCTTGAAAATGCAGTTGAAAATATGAATATATAATTTTTGACTCAACAAAAACTTACTTATTAAATAGTTTACTATTGACTGGAAGCCTTATGGATAATATAAACAGCAAATGAACACATATTTTATATGTTATGTGTATATACTGTATTCTTACAGCAAAGTAAACTAGAGAAAAGAAAATGTTATTAAGAAAATCATATGGAACATCTGTGAGTTTTTTCAAATTGTCGCAAATCTACAAAAAATTTTCCAATGTATTTATTGAAAAACCCCGCATATAAGTGGACCCTTGCAGTTTAAACCGTGTTGCTCAAGGGTCACCTCTAATTATAATCATGATCATCAATTACTTCTTAGTCTAAACTTCTGCAGGCCCTGATAAGGTCCAGCTTGTGGGCCTGCAAAGCTGATACCATTTTTCAGTCTCAGGGTCCTCCTTCTGCTCCTGGAGATCAGCCTTTCCACATCCCAGCCTCTGCCATGCCCACCTGCTCGCCAGCCTGTGCCTGTGCTTGGTGGTTGAGCGGTGGTTTCCCAGTGAAAATTATTTTTAACCTGCCCCAGAAGACAGGAGAGGGAGGCAAGGATGAGAGAGGGGCCCTCGCGCCCTCGCATGCTAAACTTCTCCCTTCCCAGCCTGAGCCCCAGCCTCCGCTCTGCCCTTTGACCAGGTCACCTTACACTCCCTTTTGGGAAAGGCAACCTGCTTTCTTCATTCCTTTGCTCTATTTGCAGCTGGCCAGATATGGAGGTTTCTCTGTCATGGAGAATCTGTGCCCAGAGATAAAAGCTTCTGATCTGGGAGCCAGCCAACTGGCATGAACCCATGTATCTTGGAAATCAGCCTTAGCCAACAAGCTGATGGGAGATAATATCATCTGCAAATATTGACTGATGCTTCCAGAGCTGGCACTAGGGCATGAAGAAAGGCATTGTTAAGTGTCCAGTTCAACGGCACTAAGCACATTCACATTGTTGCAGAACTATCCCCACCACCCATCCCCAGAACTTTCTTATCTCCCCAAACTGACACTTTGTCTCCATTAAACACTCATTCCCCTCCCCTCTCTCACCCACTGTCACCACCATTTACTTTCTGTCTTTATGAATCTGACTCCTCTGGGGACCTCATATAAGAGGAATCACACAGTATTTGTCCTTCTGTGTCTGGCTTATCTCACTGAGCATAATGTCCTCAGGGCTCATCCATGTTGTAGCAGGCATCAGAATTTCCTTCCTTATTAAGGCTGAATAATCTTTCATTGTCTGGATGGACCACATTTTGTTTACCCATCATCTCCCGATGGACACTTGAGTGGCTTTCACCTTTTGGAAGTTATGGATAATGCTGCTGTGAACATGAGCATGGAAGTATCTTTTGGAGGCCCTTTCCTTTTTAATAAGTTTTTTTTTGTTTGGTTGGTTTTTTGTTTTTTTTAAAAGAAATTTTATTGGCAAACAGTGTGTTTTTTCAGGACCCATCAGCTCCAAGTCAGGTAGTTTTTTTCAATCTAGTGTGGAGGGCGCAGCTCAATGGCCCATGTGGGAATCGAACCAGTAACCTTGGTGTTATGAGCCTGCGCTCTAACCACCTGAGCTAACCAGCAGCCCCATAAGGTTTTTATTTTGGAATGATTTTAGTTCTACAGAAAAGTTGCAAAAATAGTGCAGAGAGCTCCTGAATTCCCTACACTCAGCTTCCCCTAATGTTAACAGTTTACAAAACCATTCCTTGCTTTTGAAATAAAAGATGGATGTTGGACGGTTTTCCAAATCAGCCAACACAGGTGTCCTATCTCAGAGACTGGTATGGACTGCTCAGAGTCGACTTCAGTCTCTGTTCCTTCTCCTTCCGTGACTTCCATCACTTAACCCTTCAACGCCGACTCAGTTTCCTTCCTCATCCTAAAATGGGGAGAATTACTGCACCTGCTTCCTAGAATTAAATGTGATGAGAGTTTCAACACATATACAGGAGAAAGCTGACCACAGCGAGGTGGTCATCTAAGCATCTAAGCTGTTTTTATGAGCACATCCTGACCTGCCTCCTTCCAAGTGACAGCCATACATTTCATGGAGGGGCCACTGTTTTTACTTAACTGGCCCATGGTGGACAGACATGTAGGTTTTGCTACCATAAACGGTGCAGCCTGGAATCGCCTCGCCAGAATTTCCTTGTGTGCAAGTTCATCTGTAGGATACATCCCCCTGAAATGCAATGGCTGAGCCAAAGAGCATGCACATTTCACAGCTTGATAGAGTTGGCCTCCTCTGAGGCTGTTCCCAGGGCTGGGTCACACCTGCAATGACTGTGTTCTTTGCCCATCTGATACCAGAAAGGATGAAGAGGGGAATTGACCTTGAGGCAGACAGAGGAGAAGGAGTAGGCTGGGGGACAGGTGTGGATCGAAGGTCAGTCCTGTGCCTGCCTGTTGCCCGGTGCTTAAGACCACGAGGAAGGAATGAGCAAATCATCCCATAGGCCAGCGAGTTCAGCTCTTGAAGGGTTTTGTGTCTCCAGCTAAGATGTGTGAACTCTCTTGGGGGCCGTAGGAAAGCCTCCAGATTCTAAGCAGAGATGAACAGTGCCATCCCATCTGTTTCAGAACCATCTCTCTGGCTGCTGGTGACAGGTGAGGATGGGAGTGGGCTGACTCAGGAGTAACAGGTAGGAAGCTTGTTCTAAACTAAAAACAGATGTTGAGTGCTTGGATCTCCAGGGACTGTGAGCTCCTTGGGACAGGGACTGTGTCAGTTCTGGCCACTACAGTGGCCCCAGGAACCTGGCCTAGGGCCTGGTGCATGGAGGGGCTGAGAAGCATTTGTTGATGGAAAGATGTACGAAGGCATGCAAGCAATACAGGGGGTGGTGCAAAGAGGGGACTTCTGAGAAATATTAAGGAGGTAACACCATAGAACTGGGTGGTCAACCGGCTGTAGGGGATGAGGGGGAAAGTAACGTCCGGGATATTACTCAGGTCATACCTGGATGGGTGGACAATGTTGAGATGGGTTCCAGGAACGTGTCTAGGAAGCAGGTGGATACATGTGTCCAGGGGTCCCTGAGAAGCCCATGCTACAGTTGGAGACAAATGGGAACCAGAAGACATGGATGGATGGATGGGATGGCTCAAGACCAGAGGACAGGGAACAAGGGACAGCTGTGAGGGACAGAGGCATTGATACAGAGGGAAGTGTGAGTGGAGTCACGAGGTCAAAAAGTGTATTAATCACTTTTTATGTCATATATTTTCTGATGCTTTGCAGATCCTGGAGAAACAACCCCTCCCAAGCTTACCTAATTCCTGGAGGTGGCAAACTGCTCCCATGTGTAGTGCACCTTTCATATGCAAACCAGCCAATGAAAGACTCACACCCACAGCCACCTCCTTTATTGGATCCCACACCGGGGCCAGTAATCCCCTGCTCTAATCACCCCAGGGCCTTGTACCAGACAACTAGGGACAGTCCCTATGCTCCAGAGACAGCTGAAATTATTCAAACCAGCCAATCCTAAATCTCACCATGCCCTGTCTTGCTTTTCCTGTGTAAACCATGATAAAGGCTCTTGCCTATGTTTTTTCCTCATTCCTTCTGCCTCCTGACCAACCCTGGTGCTTCCCCATGAGCCTAGCATGGTGTGTACCTCCTGCTTCTAAAGGACTGTAATTATAAATGCCTTCCTTCCTCACAGTCATTTCCATGTCTGTGTGTCTCACCATACTCAGTTAAAACAAACCCCAGTACATTTTAAGACAAGAAGTTTTCAAAAAGTACAGATTCAACAGTGCCAGATACTGCAGAGGGTCAGGGCAGCCGAGAGTAGCCAGTGACTACAGGAACTCAGGGGTTCCCACTGAGATAGATGGGCTGGCAGTGGTGTGTGGAGGGCAGAGTGTCATCTCTGAGTGGGAAGTGAAACAAGGTTGGCTGCTAAAGGGAAGAAGGCTGTGGGCAGCTGGAGGGATATCAGTTAGGAGAAGTGTTTTTGCTTTGGGTCTTCAGTGGAAGAAACTGTGAAGGACTATGTGAACATGGTGAGATTTATTTGTTTCAATTACAGATGGTGAGATTTGAGGGGGATATTGGGGTGAGCAAAGGGAAGAGGAGATGATTAGGGAGAGGGCCAGGGTTCAGCTGACTCAAACTGTGCCCCCTGGAGAAGGCATGGGATTATTGGCTGAATGGATGCAGGAATGGAAGAGCCAGTGGTAGTGTACAAGTAAGATGTGGCCAGAAGGGATGGGCAGAGGAGTCAAAGGTATTGGGGGGAGAGGGGTGATGAGGGCCCCTGAGACTAGACTGACAAATGGGGAAAGGTGGGTGCAGTCAGGGAGCTGGAGATAGGAATATGAGAGCAGAAGGGTTGTACAGAGAAAGATGATGATGATGATGATGGTGATGGTAGTGATGATGGTGGTGATAGTGATGATGGTGGTGATAGTGATGATAGTGATGGTGGTGATGGTGATGGTGGTGATGGTGATGGTGGGGATAATGGTGGTGATAGTGATAATGGTGATGATGATGGTGATGGTGGTGATAGTGATGATGGTAAAGATGGTGATGATGGGGGCTGGCCTAGTGGCACGTTGGTTAAGAGCTGGCTTGGGACGCCAGCTCTGAGCAGCAGGGCCCGGGTTCGGATCCCACATATGCGGGCCAGTGACACTGCCCTCTATAGCTAAGGTGGTGAATAACAGCTCCACCTGGAGCTGGGCTGCTGTGAGTCCCTGGGGATGGCATAGCTGCAGCCCCTGCTGCAGTGGGCTGCCATAGGCTACAATGAGTGGCTGTCAGCCAACGTGAGCGGCTGTGAGCGGCAGTCCAGAGGCTGGCAACTGATCTGCCTCATCCGGGAAGAGCCCAGTGATGATATCAACATGGGCCAGTGAAGCAGCGTCTTCCACATCTGGACTGAAGAACAAAAGGACAACAACTTGTCTGTTCCCCTTCCAGATTCCCCAAAGCTGTTCTCCCCCAATTCCCCAATAAAATCTTTTAAAAAAAAAGATGGTGATGATGATGATGATGATGGTGATAGTGATGATGGTGATGGTGGTGATGATGATGGCAATGCTGGTGGTGCTGGTGGCAGTGATGGCTAATCTTCATTGAAATCGTTTTGGGCCAAGCTCTGGGACAAGTGTTTTATGTGCTACAAATGTATAACCCTATTACAGGGTAGGTTCTACAGAAGGCCAGATGCATACTCTACAGGACCCCTTGTTGCACATTCTACCAACATACTCTCCTTTCAGCTTGTTTGTGGGAAAGGAAGGGCTGAAAGAAAAAGGAATTGTGGGTTGTCCTCTTGTTTGTTCTTCTTCTGTGTGATCTTCTGTATAGGTAGTTGGTTAATACAGGCCAGTAACGTGAGTGGAAAAAATATAATAAGGTGTCTTGATCTTTGTTTCTTAGAACACTCTTACTTTCTTCCAGAGTTAGAAGCAAGTTCTGGTCTGCATGGAAAGTGTTATGCCTAGAGACTGTCAGCGCCTTACTCATTCCTAGACAGAACACCAAACCCTCACCTTGAGTCTTGCTGAACTGTCATACATCATGGGTTCACTGAAATTTTGTGCTCATGGGGCATCCCGAATGCTGTATGCACATCTCCACTCACGAACATGCTCCATTGTCCCATCAGACTTCACTTACCAAGAACAAATTTGAAGGTAAAATGATTAAGATTTTTCAGATGGAGGCACTGTGTTCAGTGAAATAAGTCAGACAGAGAAAGACAAATACACTATGATCTCACTTATATGTAGAACCTAAAAAAAAAAAGATAAAATCAGAAAAGCAGAGTAGAATGGTGGTTATCAACGGTTGGGGATGGGAAACTGGGGGGATGTTGGTGAAAGGTACAAGCTTCTAGTTATAAGATTAACAAGATTGAAGATTGAATGTACAGCACGGTAGTTACAGCTGATACCAGTGTATTATGTACTTGAATGTTGCTAAAAGATAGATCTTTTTTTTTCTTTTCTTTTATATTTTATTTATTTATTTTTAATTAGTTTCAGGTGTACAACACAGTGCAATAGTTATACATTTTACCCCTCCAAGTGACAACCCCCCACCCCCAATTCGCCACCCCACTCCCCCCTCCATACCATATATATCTATTACTCTTCCTCTGACTCTCTTCCACAGTATAATCCACATCCCGTGACTATCTATGTATATTCAATTACAGTAGGTATACAACCTCCGCTTTAGTCATACAGTGCCGTGATCAAACCTCTACTCCATCCATGAAATGGTCTCCCTAACAAGACCTATGACCATCTGACATTCCACAGAATATTTACAACATTATTAATTATATTCCCCAAACTGTTTTTCATATCCCAGTGGCAATATTGTAGTTGTCTATTTTTGCTGTCTAATCCCTTCCCCTTCTCCCTCATCCCCATTCCCCTCCCAATTAGCATCCCTGATTTTTCCTCTATATCTATGAGACAGTTTCTGTTTACTTTGCTCATTCATACAGTTTTTCAGATTCCACATATGAGTGAAATCACATGGTATTTGTCTTTCTCTGACTGACTTATTTCACTTAACATAATAGTCTCTAGGTCCATCCATATCATTGCAAATGGTACTATTTCATTCTTCTTTATAGAGGAGTAATACTCCAATGTATAAATATACCACAGTTTCTTAATCCAGTCATCTACTGATGGGCATTTTGGTTGTTTCCAAGTCTTAGCTATTGTAAATTGTGCTGCTATGAACATAGCGGTGCATAACTTTTTTTGAATAAGTGTCTTGGTTTTTTCAGGATAAATACCTAGGAGTGGAATTGCTGGGTCAAACGGTAGCTCTATTTCGAGTTCTTTGAGATACCTCCATACTGACTTCCATAGTGGCTGCACCAATCTGCAATCCCACCAACAGTGCAGCAGGGTCCCCTTTTCCCCACAGCCCTGCCAGCACTTGTTGTTTGTTGATTTATTGATGATAGCCATTCTGACTGGAGTGAGGTGGTATCTCATGGTGGTTTTTATTTGCATTTCCCTAATGACCAGTGAGGTTGAACATTTTTCATATGCCTGTTGGCCATCTGTATGTCCTCTTTAGAGAAATGTCTCTTCATATCTTCTGCCCATTTTTTAATTGGGTTGTTTGTTTTTTTGGTGTTGAGTTTCATGAGTGTTTTATAAATTTTGGATATTAACCCCTTATCAGATATATCATTGGCAAATATATTCTCCCATTCAGTAGGCTTCCTTTTTGTTTTATTAATGGTTTCCTTTGTTGTGAAAAAACTTTTAAGTCTGATATAATCCCATATGTTCATTTTTTCTTTTACTTCCCTTGCCCGTAGGGATGTATCAGTAACAATATTGCTCCGGGTAATGTCTGCAAATGTACTCCCTATATTTTCTTTTAGGATTTTTATGGTTTCAGGTCTTACATTTAAGTCTTTAATCCATTTTGAATTTGTTCTTGTATAAGGCGTAAGGAGGTGGTCCAGTTTCATTTTTTTGCATGTGTCAGTCCAATTTTCCCAGCACCATTTATTGAATAGACTATCTTTACTCCAGTGCAAATTCTTGCTTCCCTTGTCATAGATTAATTGTCTGTAAATGCCTGGATTTATTTCTGGGCTCTCTGTTCTGTTCCACTGATCGATGTGCCTGTTTTTATGCCAATACCAAACTGTCTTGATTACTGTAGCCTTGTAGTAGGTTTTGATGTCTGGTAGCGTGATCCCCCCAACTTTGTTTTTATTTCTCAGAATTGCCGAGGCTATTCTGGGTCTTTTATGATTCCATATAAATTTTAGGATTATATTTTCTATTTCTGTGAAAAATGCCCTTGGTAGTTTGATAGGAATTGCATTGAATCTATATATTGCTTTAGGCAGTATGGACATTTTAACTATATTAATTCTTCCTATCCATGAGCATGGTAGGTGTTTCCATTTATTTGTATCTTTGTATCTTCTATGATTTCTTTCTTCAGTGTCTTATAATTTTCTGAGTACAGATCTTTCACTTCTTTGGTTAAATTTATTCCTAGGTATTTTATAGTTCTTGACGCAATTGTAAATGGGACAGTTTTCTTAATTTCTCTTTCCGTTAGTTTATTATTGGTATATGCAAAGCCACTGATTTCTGAACATTGATTTTGTATCCTGCTACTTTACTGAATTCGTCTATCAGTTCCAATAGTTTTTTGATGGAGTCTTTGGGATTCTCTATATACAGTATCATGTCATCTGCATATAATGACAATTTTACTTCTTCCTTGCCAATTTGGATGCCTTTTATTTCTTTTTGTTGTCTGATTGCTGTGGCTAGAACTTCCAGCACTATGTTGAATAAAAGAGGAGAAAGTGGACAGCCTTGTCTTGTTCCTGATCTTAAGGGGAATGGTTTTAGCTTTTCCCCATTGAGTATGATGTTAGCTGTAGGTTTATCATATATGGCTTTTATTATGTTGAGATATGATCCCTGTATTCCCACTTTGCTAAGGGTTTTTAACATAAATGGCTGTTGGATTTTGTCAAATGCTTTTTCTGCATCTATTGAAATGACCATGTGATCTTTATCCTTCATTTTGTTGATGTGTTGTATCACATTAATTGATTTACGGATGTTGAACCAGCCTTGCGCACTAGGGATGAATCCCACTTGATCATGATGTATGATCTTCTTAATATATTGCTGAATTCTGTTTGCTAATATTTTATTGAGAATTTTTGCATCTATATTCATCAGGGAGATTGGCCTGTAGTTTTCCTTTATTGTGATGTCTTTATCTGGTTTTGGAATCAGGGTGATAGTGGCTTCATAAAAAGAGTTTGGGAGACTTCCCTCCTTCTGGATTTTTTGGAATAGTTTGAGAAGAATAGGTAATAGTTCTTTTTTGAATGTTTGATAAAATTCACTTGTGAAGCCGTCTGGTCCAGGGCTTTTGTTTTTTGGGAGCTTGTCAATTACTGATTCAATTTCCTTGGTAGTAATCAGGGTATTTAGATTTTCTGTTTCTTCTTGCGTTAGCTTTGGAAGGTTGTATGCTTCTAGAAAATTATCCATTTCTTCCAGATTGTCAAATTTGTTGGCATATAGTTGCTCATAGTAATTTCTTAGAATTTTTTGTATTTCTGTGATGTCTGTAGTCATTTCCCCTCTTTCATTCCTGATTTTGCTAATTTGAGTCCTCGCTCTGTTTTTTTTTGATGAGCCTGGCTAGAGGTTTGTCAATTTTGTTTATCTTCTCAAGAAACCAGCTCTTGGTTTCATTGATCTTTTGAATTGTTCTTCTGTTCTCTATATTGTTTATTTCTGCTTTGGTCTTTATTATCTCCTTTCTTGTACTCCCCTTGGGCCTCTTTTGCTGTACTTTTTCCAGTTCCCTTAGGTGTAAGGATAACCTGTTGATTTGAGATTTTTCTTCCTTCTTTAGGTAGGCCTGCACTGCTATAAACTTCCCTCTTAGGACTGCTTTCGCAGCATCCCAGAGATTTTGGGTCGTGGTGTTTTCATTTTCGTTTGTCTCGAGGTATCTTTTGATTTCCTCCTTGATCTCATTTGTGACCCACTCACTATTTAATAGCATATTGTTTAGCCTCCATTTATTTGTCAGATTCCCGGATTTCTTCTTATAATTGATTTCTAGTTTCATAGCATTGTGGTCAGAGAATACAGTTGAAATGATTTCAATCTTCTTAAATTTATTCAGACTTGTTTTGTGGCCTAACATGTGGTCTATCTTAGAAAATGTTCCATGTGCACTTGAAAAGAACGTATATTCTGTAGCTTTGGGATGAAATGCTCTGAAAATGTCTGTTAAATCCAGCTGGTCTAATGTGTTATTTAAGGTCGCTGTTTCCACATTGATTTTCTGTCTGGAGGATCTGTCCATTAGTGACAGTGGGGTGTTGAAGTCCCCTACTATGATAGTATATAGTGTTACTGTTGATCTCTGTCTTTATGTCTGATAATACCTGTTTTATATATTTAGGGGCTCCTATGTTAGGTGCATAGATGTTTACTAGAGTTATGTCCTCTTGTTGGATTGATCCCTTCACTACTATGAAGTGTCCTTCTTTGTCCTTTGTTATATTCTTCAATTTAAAGTCCATTTTATCTGATATAAGTATCGCTACTCCAGCTTTTCTCTCAGTACCATTTGCATGAAATATTTTACTCCAACCCTTTACTTTCAGCCTGTATGTGTCTTTTGATCTGAGGTGTGTTTCTTGTATACAGCATATGCCGGGGTCTTGCTTTCTTATCCATTCAGCCACCCTATGTCTTTTTATTGGAACATTTAATCCATTTACATTTAATATGATTATTGATATGTGTGTATTTATTGCCATTTTGTTATTTGTGTTCGTAGTCTTTCTTAGGTTGTTTTTCTCTTCTACTTAAAGAAGCCCTTTTAGCATTTCCTGCAAAGCTGGCTTGGTGGTAATGAATTCCCTTAACTTATTCTTTTCTGCAAAGCTCCTTATCTCGCCTTCGATTTTAAATGATAACCTTGCTGGATACAGCAATCTGGGTTGTAGGCCTTTATTTTTCATCACTTTGAAAACCTCCTGCCACTCCCTCCTGGCCTGCAAAGTTTCTGTAGAAAAGTCAGCTGATAATCTTATGGGGGTACCCTTGTAAGTAACTTGCTGCCTTTCCCTTGCTGCTTTAAGGATTCTGTCTTTGTCCTTAACCCCTGCCATTTTCACTATAATGTGTCTTGGAGTGGGCCTGTTTGGAATCATCCTGGTTGGAACTCTCTGCATTTCCTGGGCTTGTATTTCAATGTCCTTTGCCAGGTTAGGGAAGTTTTCAGACATTATTACTTCAAATATATTCTCAATTCCTTGCTTCCTCTCTTCTCCTTCTGATACTCCAATGACCCATAGGTTATTGTGTTTGATGTTGTCCCCCAGCTCTCTTAAACTATTTTCCATGTTTTTCATTCTTTTTTCTTTTTTTGTTCCGCATGGGTGATCTCTGCTATTTTGTCTTCTAAGTCACTGATTCGATTTTCTGCTTCATCCAATCTACTAGTCATTCCATCAAGTTTATTTAATTCAGTAATTGTGTTCTTAAATTCTAGCTGGTTGCTTTTCATGATTTCTCTATCCTTCTTTATATTTTCATTAATTTCCTTGAACATTCTAATAATCAGTGTTCTGAACTCTGTCTCTGATAGGTTGGTTACCTCTATTTCCTCTATTTCCACTGATTCAGGAAGTTTCTTCTGTTCTTTTATTTGTGTTGTGTTTCTTTTTCTCCCCATTCTGGCTTACTCTTTGTGTTTGCTTCAATATAACAGATAGATCCCCCAGGTTTCTCAGTCTTTTCTGGGTAAACTTATATGGTGTGTGTCCTTTATATTTGAATTACTCAGTCTCCCTATTCTCCTGTGCTTGTATCTAAGGTGTTCCTTGTGTCCTGCGTCCTCACTTGTTGAAGTTTTAGTTTTGATTACTTTTGGTTTGTCAGTAGGTGGGATTGACTCCAAGATTGATTAGCTGTGAGGATCAGCAGCGTCTGCAGTTTATGAGCTGCTGTGAGAGGATTGACCCCTCTGATGAAACTTGGACCCTATGGGCCCTAGTACCTGTAGCAACTTCCTTTTGGGTGTGATTCTTGTAAGTCAAACCCAGAAATGCTCTGGTTTCATCTAAAGTTGGCCTCCAGGTATGATGATTCTTGTGTCTGTTTGTTTGGACCCACTGCTGCAGAGTGATTTTAGAGCATAACAGATCAACAAGAACAACCTCTGCAGCCACCAAAGGAAACCAAATGCTCGCACAAGTAAAAAAAACCAACCATCAAACTACAGTCAACTTGTACAGAAATATCAATCATACTAATGACGAAAACAAACAGAAACAAAACAAAACCACACACAATAATAACAGAAGAGGAAACGAAATAAAATACAATATCCTAAAATAAAAAATAGAATAAATGTGAGAAAACGATTAGCTATACATAAAAAATAAAAATAAAAATAAACTAAAATAATAATAATAAAAAAAGTAAGAATAAAAATTAAAAAAATAGGGCCGGCCGAGTGGCGCATTGGTTGAGTGCTGGTTTTGGGATGCCAGCGGCCCCGGTTCGGATCCCACATGAGGGCCAGTGACACTGCCCTCTACAGCTAACAACAGCTCCACCTGGAGCTGGGCTGTGCGAGCCCCGGTGATGGTGTGGGCTGCAGCCCCTGCTGCAGTGGCCTGCCATAGGCTACAGTGAGTGGCCCGCAGCCAGCGTGAGCGGCTGGCAGCCAAGCGTGAGCTGCCAATAGCCGCGGTGAGCGACATCCAGAGGCCAGTGACCGATCTGCCTCATCCGGGAAGAGCGCAATGACGATACCAACAGTGAAGCAACATCCTCAGTGAAGCAACATCCTCCGCAACTAAACTGAAGAACAAAAAGACAGCAACTTGTCTGTTCCCCTTCCCCGATTCCCCAACGCTGTTCCCCTCTGCCAATTCCCCAATAAAAAATCTTTTAAAAAAAATTAAAAAAATAAAATTTGCAGAAAAAAGGAAAAGAGGAAAGGTATAGCAGTGAGAAGAATGAATAAAATAAGAGAGAAAGTGAGGGTGGGGAAAAAAGAAAAAGAAAAGAAAGAAAAAGAAAAAATATATATATTTGTCTACACACCCATATATATGGACATATATTCACCTATATACACCTATATATATGCCTATATTAAAAAGTACAAAATGATAAGAATGAAATAGAAATAGAAACCAAAAACAACCAAGATAAGCAGCCAATAAAGGGAAAACAAAACAGAATAAAACCAAACAAACCAAAAATACCCGTGCCGGTCTAGGCTAAAGTCCACCAAGCTCTCTTCAGTTTGTCTGCTGTACAAAAATTCCTGTGCATCTTGTGGGAACAGTAGGCCACCTGATGCCTAGCGTGATCCTGGCACTGCAGGTTTGCTGTACTTGAGTGTGGTTGTGACGTGTGATTAGTGGTTTTTACAAAGTCACTGCCTTTTTGCTTTTGCCTGTCCCAAGGCAGGCTGCACCCCCCAAGGTTCAATGAGTGTCTCTGGGCACCCTTTCGGTTGACAGCTGTGGAGAATTAAAGAATTCCTCACTACCAAAAGCCTGCTGCTAAGAATCTGTTAATTATTGCCTCAGCGGGTGAACCTGTCCTGCCTCCCAAGCCTTGCATACAGGTGGGGGCGGGGTAGGTAGTCTCACTCTGCAGCCTTTACTGGGTGGAAATTCTCAACCCCCTGCAGGTAGGGATATCTTCCTAGTCTGCCCCTATTGCTCCATTCAGGAGTCAGTTTAAGACTGTCTTGGCAGGGGCCAAAGTTTGTGGGAGTGGGTGGGTTATTGGGTTTTTTTTGCTTTCTGTTCAAGAGTATAAAAAGGAAAAAAATAAAAAATAAACAAACAAAAAAATAAACAAAGCCACAGTTCCAACACTGTTTTAAGCTAAGGCCTTTGCCTCTTATGCTCCAGCGGAGTTCCTGCTGCTCTCCCAAAGGGTCTGTCGGGATTTAGGGAATTGCGCGCACCCTACCATGTGGCTAAGATCCCTGCTCCGTGTCTCTCGGGGACCTGCGTCTCTGCCCAGCGTGCTGCGTTTCCACGCGAGTCTTCTTGTTTCCCCTCCTCCCGGGTTTAAGGCGTCTGCCTCAGAGCCGGGCGCGCTGTGCTCCTGCTGCTCTCCCGAAGAGACTGCCGGGGTTTAAGGGACTGCGCGCACCTTTCCGCGCCGCCCAGATCCCCGATCCGTCTCTCGGGGACCTGCGTCTCCGCCCGGCGTGCGCTGCTTCTCCGCGGGCGAGTCCTCTGTTTTCCCTTGCTCCCGGGTTTCAGGCTTCTGCGCTCCGCGGGACCCAGTGGGCACAGAGACTGATCCCTGAACCGAGAGGGTGCAGGCATTGATCTTGCCCAGTCACTGCAGGGCTCTGCACCCTGCTCCCAGGGGACCCGGCGAGCCGCGGGTGCAGCTCGGACCTCTGCACAGTCATCTCCTCTCTCTCCTCCCGCACTTGCCCGGCCTGAGCTTCTGCCTCAGACTGCAAACCAACGCGCTCTTGCTGAACTCTAGGTGGGCCGCGGGCCGCAGGGAGCGAGCCGGGGGAACACTCACCGTGACTCAGCAGCCGCGGGTGCAGGCTGCACCTCACGCGTCTCGCCGCCTTCTTCCCCTACTCGCCCGGCCTGCCTACCTTCCAGCAATCCTTGTGTGGAACTCTTAGTTGCTCTGTGTGATGAGTAGATGTCTCTTTGAAGCGTATTAGAAGTTCAAATTGTGGATATTTCCAGGGGAGATTTCATGGAGCCTTCCTCAC
The DNA here is from genome assembly GCA_033961575.1 of Aselliscus stoliczkanus. Classification (NCBI taxonomy): domain Eukaryota; kingdom Metazoa; phylum Chordata; class Mammalia; order Chiroptera; family Hipposideridae; genus Aselliscus; species Aselliscus stoliczkanus. The sequence continues at coordinate 6,216,347 of CM066735.1, read as the reverse complement.
AGCCGCCATCTTGCCCCTCCCTCGATCTTTTTTTTTTTTTTAAGATTTTATTGGGGAATTGTGGGAGGGGAACAGTGTTGGGGAACCGGGGAAGGGGAACAGACAAGTTGTTGTCCTTTTCTGTTCTTCAGTCTAGTTGTGGAGGACATTGCTTCACTGGCCCATGTTGGTATTATCATTGTGCTCTTCTCGGGTGAGGTAGATCAGTCGCCGGCCTCTGGATGGCCGCTCACACTGGCTCTTGGCAGCTCACACCGGCTGCCAGCCGCTCATGCTGGCTGCCAGCCACTCACTGTAGCCTATGGCAGCCCGCTGCAGCAGGGGCTGCAGCTATGCCGTCCCTGGGACTCACAGCAGCCCAGCTCCGGGTGGAGCTGTTGTTCACCACCTTAGCTGTAGAGGGCAGTGTGTGGGATCTGAATCGGGGCAACTGGCATCCCAAGCCAGCTCTTAACCAAAGTGCCACTCGGCCGGCCCAAAAGATAGATCTTAAATGTTCTCTCACCACACAAAGGAAATGGGCTGGTGGGGGTAGCTAACACCATGGTCATCATTTTGCAATTCATAAATGTTATTGGATCAACACATTGTACACCTTCAACTTACAGACGACAACCAAGCATTATATCAAGTTCAGGGCCCTTCTGAGTGCAGGACTCTGAGCAAGTGCACGGGTCGCACAATGCAAAGCCAGTCCTGGTACAGCATTTTACAGGTGGCAAAACAAGGGAGCCACTTGCCCGAATGTGCCCAGCTGGGAAGGGGCAGAACCACAAAGACCTCTCTCTCATTACTGCACAATTGGATAGCGTCTTAGATGCAAGAATGAGGTTCTACTGTCCCGTCCTGGGCATCCGGTCCCCAATGACAAATCCAACAACCATAGCTGTTTCTGCTACCACTTATACTTCCTTTTTGCAAATCACCTGGTTGGAATTCATGGAGAGAGAATGGACGTTGGGACAACCCAGAAAGTTGGTTCACATGTGGTTTTTCTCCTAGCAGTTTTTCATAATTACAGAGAAAGTCTTAATGGTATATGTGTACTCTTACATAAAAAGAAAAAACCTGAAAAGCTACAAAAATGATTTCTTTCAGGGCAAGTAGTGGCTGGGTTCCATGGTTGGGTTCTGATTGGGTTTTGTGTTGAGTTCCATGGCTGGGTTCCATTGTTTGTTTTTTTTGTGGCTAGGTCCCATGCCTGGATTCCGTGGCTAAGTTTTGTGTTAGTTTCTGCAGCTGGGTTTTATGGCTGGGTTCCATGGTTGGGTTCTGTGGCTGGGCTTCATGTGGGGTTCTGTGGTTGGGTATCATGTTGGGTTCTCTGGCTGAGTTTCATGGCTGGGTTTTGTAGTTAAGTTCCGTGGCTGAGTTCTGTGGCTGTTTTGTGCTGGGTTTTATGCCTGTGTTTTGTGTTGGGTTTCATGATTGGTTCCATGGTTGGGTTTTGTAGCTGGGTTCTGTGGCTGATTTAGGTCTTCAAGAATCTCTATACCATCTGATCTCTTGGCTGGGGAAGTTTCAAGTTCAGATGAAAAGACACTGTAAAGAAATTTTGCCCTAGTCTGAAACAATAAATTAATGAAAACACCCACATGCTGGATCATATTTGAACTGGGTTAAAAACGACTTCTCTTAGAAGTGAATGCCTTCGCCTCAAAGGAAGAGGCAAGTGTCCTGGGTTTGAGCCTGGAAAAGAGGGACTGGCACAAATGCCAGGAGAGGTTACCTGGGGAAGGAGTTTGACCAGGATACCGACTGGTTTTGTTAGTGCTCTGGGTACAAAGTACAGTACATTTTGTTGTTCTCTACCCTGCTTATCCCAATTATTTTTGTTATTAAATGTAATATTTAATTTATATTTAAGATAATATTTGTTATAATTAATATCCTGGTGTAATATCAATATTTGTTATTGTATTATGTATAAGTATATAAATAACATCCTGTTATTTTTGGAGTGTGAGCTTTCAGAACACAGGATTTTCAGGTTTGACTGGAGAAAATGACTCTCCAGGAAATCCACAAAAGAATGGTTTAGAGCCGGCCGAGTGGCACAGTGGTTAAGCGCTGGCTTGGGAAGCCAGTGGCCCCGGTTCGGTCCCACATATGAGGGCCAATGACACTGCCCTCAAAAAAAAAAAAAAAGAAAAAAAGAATGGTTTATTCGGTAAAAGAAACAGAAACAAAACCCACCACCGCAGTGTGAGAATGCACACCTCCAACACGGGGCTACAACTGGCCACTCACATGAAGAGCCCCAGTTCCAAGAGGGCTATTTTATTGTTTTTTTTTTTTTTTTTTGAGGGCAGTGTCACTGGCCCTCACATGTGGGACCGAACCGGGGCCGCTGGCTTCCGAGGCCAGCGCTTAACCACCGCGCCACTCGGCCGGCCTCCCAAGAGGGCTATTTTATTTATTATCATAACTCCCCCAGGAGTTACCACAAAGTTTAACAGGAAGTCAGCACTAGAGAGTTAACAGGGGCCCAGCTCCACCCATAGTCTTCCCAGCTCTATGATTAAGCATCTTAAGATGACAGTTCACTTTTATCATTCTCCCCTCTTGATCAAGATCTTTCTTCTAAAAGATCATTGATCAACAGTCAGGTCTTCTAGTCTTAGGTCTTTTGGTGTCCAGTCTTTTGTCCCTCAGTGTCTGTTCAACCTTTTGTCCCTTGATGTCAGAAGGGCCTCTTCTGGGTGTCATCTCTTACATCACGGGGAAGACTGCATGGATAGGGAAACAGCTGGTGTCCATTGTCAACTGACATCAGAAGCAGAGCTTAAACAGATCAAAGTTAAAAGATAGAATTAGAACATAGTAACCTAGCTTATGTGACAGGTGTAAAACCAGGAACTCAATCTCCTTAGAGGTCACCTGCTTTAAATTTTGACATTTTTAGTTTCAGGTCACCAGGCTATGTACTTTTCCAGTCAGGGTTTGGTGCCTCCTTTAGGTATGACATGTGTATCCAAGAGTCTACTCCCTGCAGTTTAGCAGCACAGAGGTCTGTCAACAGTACCTGGTAAGAGCTCTTCCAGCCTGGCTGGAGGGAATCCTTTTTTTTAGGCATCTTTTCCAATAAACCAAATCTCCAGGCTTTAATGTATTAATTTTTTAGTTTTTCATTTCCCTGGAGTGCATGGTGAAACGATTGTTTGACTAAAGCATAATTATTGTCGATAGAATTAATTAAGCCTTTACAATACTGAAGTATGTCTCCTTTTACCAACTGTGGATCAAGAGAGGCAGGGGCCAGGTGCATAGGGCGTCCTGTAATTATCTCAAAAGGTGAGAAATTATGAGTCCCAAAAGGAGTAGATCTGAGATTTAAAAGGACTAAAAGAACTAATGGCTATGCTTTTGGCCAAAGAATTTGAAGCGTTTCTGTAAATTTTGCCAATTGAGTCTTAATGATATCATTAGTGCGTTCAACCAATCCTGAAGACCGAGGGTGGTAGGCACAGTGAAAGTGTTGTAGGATTGGCGAAACAGCACAGACTTGCTTCAGTACCCTACCAGTGAAATGGATTCCTCGATCACTGTGGAGTTCAAGAGGAGTTCCCCAAGAGGGAATAATCTTTTCTAACAGGACTTTAGCCATTGCTGGTGAATTAGCCTGTCTGCAATGGAAAGCTTCAGTCCAGTGAGAAAACATACATATCATGACTAAAACATACTTGCATCCATGAGACAGGGAAGCTCTATGAAGTCTAGTTGCCAGACGTCAAATGGAGATAAGGAAATCACGTTGTTTCCACAGCATTCCAAAGTCATGGGTCACTCCAAAGGCATATCTGCTGTCAGTGTAAATGTTGACAGCTTTACCCTTTGCTAAAATACAAGCTCGGGTGAGGGCATACAGCTCAGCCTGCTGTGCTGATGTGGCCAGAGGCAAAGGTGCTGCCTCCATCACTTCAGAAGGCGTCACAACAGCATAACCAGCGCAGTACTTACCCTTGTCATCTTTTAAGTATGACTTGTTGGTAAACCATGAGAAATCAGCTTTACCCAGAGGAGTCGTCTGCAAATTGTCACAAGGAATCAGAAGATGATCTGTTAATATCATGCAGCCATAAGAGGCTTCCTCAGTCTCAGGAGGAAGACAATACAGCATGATACTTCCCTAAGAAGTCTCTGCCTAATAATGGGTAAGGGCAGAATAACTAAGGAGAAAACATTAATTTTCATCTATTATGGGACTTAGACAAAATACATAAATCTGTTTTTTCCAAGATGAGTAAGGGGAAGGACTGGAAAATGAGCCCTGTAATTCCTCAGAACTCTGTCACTGGGAATTAAAAGGCCTGAAAGAAACTGGTAGTTGTCAGAGTGTCTGGTAAGCTTAAACTTATGGCAATCCCTTTTCCAATATCCTTGTTCTTTGCAGTAGTGGCAAAAACTTGGAGTTCTCTGGTTTTCCACAGTGCTTCTTGCTTGCCATGGCTGAAAGTCAAAAGTCTTAGCAATCTTGCTTTTAGGCGGTTCTTCTAGGCTACTGGCAAGTAAGTTCATTAGCTAAATTTATCAAGTCTAGGGTAGGCATAGTTCCCATTCCATCCTGGATCTCCTAACCAGGATGGAAAGGTTCTTATTTAGCCCATTAACAAACAAGGAATTAAAAGTAACACGTGTGGAGTCAATATCTGAAGGAAGACCAGAATTTTCTTTAAAAACTGCCTGAAACCTATTATAATAGTCATGGACAGATTCGGCAGACCTTTGTGAGCAGGTGTGAATTTTGCTCCCATCAGTAGACCTTGGAAAAGCCTCGGGAATTGCTCCATGCAGCTTTAAAGCAAGTTCCCTGGCTTCCTGCCAATAATTGGAGGTTTGCTCTTCTAAATCCCTTTCAGGATGTTCCTATCCCGCAATCCTCATCCAGTGTCTAGTTTGGCCTTCACCCACCAACATATGGATCAGCTGGTACAAATCAGAAAACCTAGGTTGATATGCTTGAATAGTAATATCAAATTCCTTAGCAAACTTATTAGAATCCTCAGTTACTACAGGAAATTTCTTTACAACGGCTAGTAACTCAGCTTTTGTCCAGGAGATATAAGAAATGTGGGGTTTGGGGCCGACAGAGTGGCGCATTGGTTAAGAGCTGGTTTTGGGATGCCAGCGGCCCTGGTTCAGATCCCACATATGAGGGCCAGTGACACTGCCCTCTACAGCTAACAACAGCTCCACCTGGAGCTGGGCTGTGCGAGCCCTGGTGATGGTGTAGGCTGCAGCCCCTGCTGCAGTGGGCTGCCATAGGCTACAGTGAATGGCCGGCAGCCAGCGTGAGCAGCTGGCAGCCAGCATGAGCTGCCAATAGCCGCGATGAGCGACCATCCAGAGGCCGGCGACCAATCTGCCTCATCCAGGAAGAGTGCAATGACGATACCAACATGGACCAGTGAAGCAACGTCCTCCACAACAAGCCAGGGCTGGCCGAGTGGCGCGGTGGTTAAGCACTGGCTTTGGAAGCCAGCGGCCCCGGTTCGGTCCCACATATGAGGGCCAGTAACACTGCCCTCAAACTCTTAGTAAGATCTGTCCATTTAGTTAAATACGTGCATGAAAATTCCCTATGGGGGGCCGGCCGAGTGGCACGGTGTTTAAGCGCTGGCTTGGGAAGCGAGTGGCCCCTGTTCGGGTCCCACATATGAGGGCCAGTAACACTGCCCTCAAAAAAAAAAAAAAATTCCCCATGGGTTTTAAATATATATCCGGCTGGTGTCTCTGGAGGAGGAAATTTTAGAAGGCTTAGACATTAGAAATCCCATTTTAAACACTGGACCCAAAACAATTCACAGCTCAAGTAACCTGCAGGTCTTCAGCTCACCGCACTCTAGAACAGTCTGATCAGTACGAATCAGGCCAAAGGCTGAAAGCCAGTTCCAGGAAAATAACCAATTCTTAGGGAGTTAAGTTACAGGCTGAGCTGGCACTGAGCCAAAATCAGTTCACAACTCAAGTAAACTGGAAAACTTCAGCTCGCCCTACTCTCACTCGAACAGTCTGATCACTGGGAATCAGACCGAAGACTAGAGCCAGTTCCAGGCAAATAACCAACTCTCAGGGAGTTTGGTTATCGGCTAGCTGGGTGGTACTCTGTTAACTTTCTCAATGAGACAGCACGATCTAATACCGGCTAAACTAACTAATTTCAATAGAAATAACCTCTTATCCCCAAAGGGGCATTAGGCGAAGGCCAGTTTTTGTCCCAAAAGACAGCCTGCTTTCCAAAGAAATCAAGCCAACGTGCCATAAATACACAGACAAAGAAATAGGCCTTAAAACATTCACACACATATACACACACAGCAACAAAGAAACAAAAAAAAAATTTTTTTTAGTTCCTAAGTAAAGCCTGGAAAGCACCAGGCACAAAACCCCATTGGCTCAGATCCAGGAGAGAAACCCACCCGAGGCCTCTAAGCCAGGGAGCAAAGAATCGAGCAAAACAGCTTAATTTGGCACCATACCTTTTCGTTTACTGGTCAGAAGCCTTTAGAGTTCCGTTCCTCTCTGGATCCCGGACGAGCCCCCAAAATGTTGACTGGCAAAAATGACTCTTCAGGAAATCCACAAAAGAATGGTTTATTCGGGAAAAGAATCAGAAACAAAACCCACTGCCGCAGTGCAGGAACGCACACCTCCAACCTGTTGCTCCAACCAGCCACCCATGTGAAGAAGAATAAACCCCGGTTCCAAGATGGCTATTCTATTTATTATCATCCCTCTCATGGAATTTACCACAAAGTTTAACAGGAAGTCAGGATTACAGAATTAACAAGGAACCCAGCATGCACCCATAGTCTTCCCAGCTCTATGGTTAAGCATCTTAAGATGTCAGGTCACTTTTATCAGGGTTTTCCTGGGAGGAGAGCACCAGGGCTGCCTTAGTGGCCCCTTGCCACTTTTGTTTTCATGGGACCCCTCTTCCATTTAAACAAAAGTAATAATTATATTTTGAACTGCGTTGGTATAAAAATTAATATAATCAAGGCTGTATTCATGATTACATAGTCATTATTTTTTTAATTCACTTTCCCCCTCTGATCTTAAAAGAAATTAAATTCAAAACATTTTCATGGTCCCCTAAAAGTATCATGGGCCCTGGGCACAGAGTATAAAAGATAAGTCAAACCTGCAAAGCCATTCAGGTGACTGAGAACTACATGATGCCAGGGTCTGTGTCCTTGGGAGACCCACAGCTGGACATAGAAATGGATCTGGTGAACAGTCAGCCAACTGACCTGCCAACAGTCACATTCTTAAGGAATCCTGCCAGATGCTCCCACTCATGGATGAATTAGTGGAATGATTCAGACTCAGCCAAAGGGAGAGAGGATGATGGTGGCAGACAGCCCTCCACCATACATACTGCTGGGAAAAGTTTCCAGGGGGAATGGGTAGCCTGTTAGCCTCTGTGATGTTCAGAGAGATGAGAGCCATCACTGCCATTTAGACTGTCAACTCCAGGGAGGAGGGACTTTGTCAGTCCCATTTGTTGCTGAATTCTCAGCATGGTCTCTTGTATACAGTTGCTGCTCGATTAATATCTACTGATGCACTAAATGAATGGATTTACTGATTCCTGTTTAGGGGCTTGCACAAAGCTGATGTGAGGATAAAAGGGACAGAGGTGAGGGGAAAAGAGAACTGTCAGTATTTATGTCACGGAAGTGGGATTCTGGACTTGGCTGAAGTCATCCTCCACCCGGCTCCCTGTAAGGGTGCAGCCCTGGCAATTGCCCCCACATAACAAGTGGCTGCCTGGTGGGTTCCTCTGCCCAGGAAAGTTCTGGGGTTTTTTTCTGTGGCTGTCTGGGAGTGTTGGCCACTGCCTAGTCTGCCTGTGTCCCTCTGGGAAGCCAGAGACATAAGGGTAAGAGAAAGGTCCAAAGCAGGGGGTCTGTGGGCACCTCCCTCTGGAGGTTCAGCACCCTGCTGTGACTGGCTGAGGTACCCCTTAAGTGGACTCTAGGTGTCTTTCTGGGGTACTAAAAGATGAAGAGAAGGCAGGACTGTGTAGGAGTAGAAACAGCCCTCGGAGTTGACTCTTTAAGTTTGAATCACATCTCTAGTCGTTTTTTAGCTTCACTGAACAACTTAGGGAGCCCATCTGAGGCTCAATTTTAGCATCTGTAAAATGGGGAGAATCATAGTACCTACTTCCCGCAAGGGTTGTATAAATTAAATGAAATAGATGGTGGAGTAGCTCTGGCATGACCCAGTGCAGACCTCGTAAATAAAACTAGGGCTAGAAAGCAACAGCTGACCTGAACCTAACAACATAAAAATTTTTCCTTTAAGTACCAGACTCGGATTTAAGATATTGTGAGAAAGGTAGAGGGACTGACATATCAATTTGAAAGTTCACAGAGAAGAAAAAAGAGGTGAAAATAATTGAGGCAAAATTAAGAGGAGGAAGGAGGTCTTACTGGATATGAAAACACATCACAGTAAAAAAAAAAATCACAGAGTTAGAGCAATTAAAAACACATTTGCAGGGCCGGTCGAGTGGCTCAGTTAGTTAAGAGCTCGCTCGAGTGTGAGTCTGAGCTCTGAACAACAGCAGTTCAATGCCCAGCCCGAGCTGAGCTGCCACTAAGCTGCCAACAGGTGGCAGGGTGGCTCAGCTAAAAAAAAACAAAAAAACTCAAAGAAACACATTTGCTATACATAGACAGACAACCAAGATGACGCAGTAGGTAAACGCTTCTTTATCCTCTCTCATAACCATATCAAAATTACAACTAATCTATAAAACAACCATTATTGAGAATCACCTAAAATCAAGCTGAACTGAAGCCTTTTAACTAAGGACATGCAGGAGAAGCCACCTCCAGACTGGTAGAAAGGTCAGGGACCTGGAACAGGCTGGTCCCACACCCACATATGACCATTAAATATTGGGAGGGCTATTTCGACTGTGCAGGTCTCCCCATTCCCTAGAGGAGCAAGAGATCCCAGCTCCACCCCAGCCCAGGGTCCAGAGCTGGGGAAAGAAGTCCCAATAATTTTTGGTTGTGAAAATCAGCGGTGATTGTCACTGAGTGAGACTGAGTGCAGGTGTATTCCCAGGTGCCCCTCTTAAAGAGACTGCACATGGACTTATCCACCAGCTGAATCTCTCTCTGAGTTCCAGTGCTGGAGCAGGAGCTGGAAAGACTGCAGGGACATACGGTAGGGAACTGAGTTGTCTGGCTTGGGACGGGGGCTGGAAAGGAGGCATTCTCCTGGATGGAGGAGCTGGCGTAAGCCATTGTTTCTTTGTTGAGCCCTCCGCCTTCCTGGCAGGCAGTCGCCATATTTGAGTCTCCATAGTTCTTTCCCACACCCTGCCAATTTGAGACCTGGCCACGCCCAAATTTCGGACACACCCAAGCCGCTTTCAGTGGCTTTTTCGTGCGTACTGCCTGCCTTGGATAAAGCTGCAGACTTTCCTAGGGTTACTCAAAGGTTAGCAGAACCCAGACAAGCAGATCTGGCTTGAACGTGTCCTGTACCTCTGGCTGAGCAGTCCTAAGCTGGCACTAGTGGCAGCTAGCCTTCTTTCATAGTTTGGCCTCCCAATGTGCTTCCAAGCAAAACATGGATGACAGCCATGTGCAGGTTTCTTTCTGGCTCCCACTGGGTGGCCCCAGTGGGGCATGGGCTGTGGCAGAAGGAGACCTACAGCAGATCTTCTCCAAGGTGGCCCTGGGGCTGGCGCCCCCATTGGCCAGCTTCAAAATGAGCTGGAGCATCACCAAGCTGCCTCCAAGTATGACACACCCAAGGGGAGGATTGGGCAGACACCAGAGTCCTGTTGAGGAAGATCCTCCTCCATAGGGTCAGCCCAATGAGCCCAAGGGTAAGTCCCACCTATTAATATGCAATTATCAACCAAGGCTCAATTACAAAAGGAGGGCACACACAACCCACACAAGGGACACACCTGGAGCACATGGCTCAGGAGACCAGGAAGATTGCTCCACTGAAACCTATAGCACACCTACTACATAAGGCCACTCTACTAAGATTGGAAGATACAGCAGCCCTACTTAATACATGGGAACAAACACAGGGAGGCAGCCAAAATGGGGAGACAATGAAGCATGTCCCAAATAAAAGAACAGAACAAAGTTTCAGAAAAAGAACTAAGCAAAATGGAGATAAGCACTCTATCAGATGCACAGTTCCAAACACTGGTTATAAGAATGCTCAATGAAGGCCAACTAAGTGGTGCATTAGTTAAGAGCTGGTTTTGGGATGCCAGCAGCCCCGGTTTGGATCCCACCTATGAGGGCCAGTGACACTGCCCTCTACAGCTAACACAGCTCCACTTGGAACTGGGCTGTGCAAGCCCCAGCAATAGTGTAGGCTGCAGCCCCTGCTACAGTGGGCTGCCATAGGCTACAGTGAGTGGCTGGCAGTCAGCGTGAGCAGCTGGCAGCCAGCATGAGCTGCCAATAGCTGTGGTGAGCGACATCCAGAGGCCAGCGACCGATCTGCCTCCCATGGGAAGAGCGCAATGACGATACCAACATGGGCCAGTGAAGCAACATCCTCTGGAACTAGACTGAAGAACAAAAAGACAGCAACATGTCTGTTCCCCTTCCCAATTCCCCCAAAAAAATAGTTAAAAAAAAATTTATAAAAAGAGTGCTCAATGATCTCAGGGAGAACTTCAACAGGGAGATAGGAAGCACAAAAATGGAAATGAAAACCATAAAAAATAACCTGTCAGGGTCCGGCTGAGTGGCTCAGTTGTTTAAGAGCTCGCTCAAGAGTTTGAGCTGAGCTCTGAGCAACAGCAGTTCGATGCCCAGCCCGAGCTGAGCTGCCACTGAGCTGCCAACAGGCAGCAGGATGGCTCAGCTAAAAAAATAACTGTCAGATATAAGGGATACAATAATTGAAATGAAGAATAGATTACAGGGAATCAACAAATTAGATGAAGCAGAGGATCCAACCAACAATGTAGAAGATAAGGTAGCAGAAAACACCCAACCAAAACAGCAAAAAGATGGCCGGCCGAGTAGCATGGTGGTTAAGCGCTGGCTTGGGAAGCCAGCGGCCCAGGTTCGGGTCCCAGTGATACTGCCCTCAAAAAAAACAAAAAACAAAAAAAAAAAACCAGCAAAAAGGAAAAAGAATCCAAAAAATTGAGGAGAGTTTAAGGGTCCTCCAGAACAATATCAAATGTGCCAACATTCACCTTATAGGGGCATCCGAAGGAGAAGATAGAGAGCAAGGAATTGAAAACCTGTTTGAAGAAATAATGACAGAAAACTTCCCTAAGCCGGTGAAGGAAATAGAGATATAAGTTCAGGTAGTGCAGAGTGCCCCAAACAAGATAAACCCAAAGCGGCTAACATCAAGAAACATCGTAATTAAAATACCAAGGGTTGGGCAGGCTGAGTGGCGCGTTGGTTAAGCGCTGGCTTGGGACGCCAACGGCCCCTGTTCGGATCCCACACATGAGGGCCAGTGACACTGCCCTCTACAGCTAAGATGGTGATCAACAGCTCCACCTGAAGCTGGGCTGCTGTGAGTCCCCGGGGACGACATAGCTGCAGCCCCTGCTGCAACGGGCTGCCAATAGCCACCGTGAGCGGCCATCCAGAGGCCAGTGACCGATCTGCCTCACCCAGGAAGAGCGCAATGATAATACCAACATGGGCCAGTGAAGCAATGTCCTCCACAACTAGATGGAAGAACAAAAAGGATAGCAACTTGTCTGTTCCCCTCCCCCGATTCCCCAATAAAAATCTTTAAAATAAATAAATAAATAAAACGCCAAAGGTTAAAGACAAAGAGATAATCTTTTTTTTTTTAATGGCTTTCTCATTTTATTTTATTTTATTTTTAAATTTTTTTTGAGGGCAGTGTCACTTGCCCTCATATGTGGAACCCAAACCGGGGCTTCTGGCTTCCCAAGCCAGTGCTTAACCACCGCACCACTCGGCTGGCCCCAAAGAGAGAATCTTAAAAGCTGCAAGAGAAAAGCAGTTAGTTACCTACCAGGGAGCCCCCATAAGACTGTTAGCTGATTTCTCAGCAGAAATTTTGCAGGCAAGAAGGAGGTGGCAGGAAATATTCCAAGTGATGAAAAGCAACAACAGACAACCAAGATTGCTCTACCCAGAAAGGCTGTCATTTAGAATTGAAGGTCAGATAAGGAGTTTCCCAGACAAGAAAAAGCTGAAAGAGTTCATCACCACCAAACCAGTATTACAAGGAATGTTAGAGGGACTTCTTTAAGATGGGAGAGGGGTAAAGGGTGGGTGAAAGGGGAAGGGATTAAGAAGTATAAATTGGTTGTTACACAGTAGTGAAGAAGATGTAGGGTATAGCATAAGGAATAGTCAATAATATTGTAATAAGTAGTTATGGTGCCAGATAGATACTAGATCTATCAGGATGATAGATGGGAAGGGGATTAGGGGTAGGGTGAAAAAGGTGAAGGCATTAAGAAATACAAATTGGTAGTTAATACAGTATGGGGAATATAATCAATAATGTTGCAAAGATCATGTAAGGTGCCAGATGACTCTGGACTTATCAGGGGATCAAGTCACAGACTGTGTAGATGCCTGACCACTGTGCTATATACCTAAAGCTAAAGTAGAATAAAATTGAATGTCAACTATTACTAAATGTATAGGTATATATAGTCATGGATTGTGGAGTACATGTAGGGAAGATAGTTGATGATGTTATAATACCATAGATTATGTTATAATACATAAGATGTCAGAGGGGTAGTAGCTTGAGGGATGGGTTATCACTTTATGAGGAGTTTAAATGTCTAACTATTATGTTGCTTTGTACACCTAAAACTAATTTAAAAAATAAATTAAAAAAATTTTCCTGGGCCGGCCGAGTGGCGCATTGGTTAAGCGCTGGTTTTGGGATGCCAGCGGCCCCGGTTCGGATCCCACATGAGGGCCAGTGACACTGCCCTCTACAGATGACAGCAGCTCCACCTGGAGCTGGGCTGTGCGAGCCCCGGTGATGGTGTGGGCTGCAGCCCCTGCTGCAGTGGCCTGCCATAGGCTGCAGTGAGTGGCCCGCAGCCAGCGTGAGCAGCTGGCAGCCAAGTGTGAGCTGCCAATAGCCGCGATGAGCGACATCCAGAGGCCAGCGACCGATCTGCCTCATCCGGGAAGAGCGCAATGACGATACCAACAGTGAAGCAACATCCTCCGCAACTAAAACTGAAGAACAAGAAGACAGCAACTTGTCTGTTCCCCTTCCCCGATTCCCCAACGCTGTTCCCCTCCACCAATTCCCCAATAAAATCTTGAAAAAAAAAAAAATTTTCCTCTAGCAATGAGATTTCAGACAGAACTCATGGACCCAAGAGTCATGTGTGAGCACATGCTTGTGAATTTTGCATAATGAAGGTGGTATCATGGGTCAGTAAACGGTAGTAAGACAAGTAGTTAACTACTCTGGGGAAGAAAAAGATCTTTTCAAAAAAAAAAAAATGACAAGTAAAGGGCTCGCCGAGTGGCGCGGTGGTTAAGCGCTGGCTTGGGAAGCCAGTGGCCCCGCTTTTGTCCCACATATGAGGGCCAGTGACACTGCCCTCAAAAAAAAACCATAATGACAAAAGATCCTTTCCTCCTACTACACTAGAACACTTTGGGATTGAATTTGGCTATTTATGACAAAAAAAAAATATCTAACAGTGACTGAAACAGGGAGGGAGGAGTTTTGCTATTGCTAATATAACATGAAATAAAGTGTCCAGCACTGGTGCATAGGCTCCCATGGTGCCTGCGTGAACCTGGGGTCCTTCCATCCTTTTGTGTCACCATCCTTAGCCATGTAGCTTCAGTCCTTGTGGTCTCAAGATGGCTGCTGTGCTTCCAGGCATCATGACCTTGTTCCAGGCAGCAAGAAAGGGGGATTATGTGAAGGAAAAAAAAAAAAAAAAAAAAACCGGGATGGCAGAACTTTCCCTTCTAAGCAGGAAAACAATAGCTTTTGAGAAGCCCTATTAGCATCATTGTCTACTTGCATCTCATTAGCCACAAAGGGGTCACATGGCTACTTCTAGCTACAAGGGAACCTGGGGTCATTTGTGTTTTAAATAGAGTATATTGCTGCCCCAGACAAAAATCAATGTTTTTTTTTAGTAAAGAAGAAGGGAAAATAAATAGCAGACAGGCAGCCAAGCATCTTTGCAAAAATATCTACAAACAAGTTTCAGGGGTGGCAGTCAGCCTCCAAGATGGCCCCATGTCATCTTCACCTCCTGGTATTCAAGTCCCCTTCCATATGAAATTAGAGGTGGGATGATCTGTGTGATCAATGGAATTCTGTAGGAGAGTATGTGACTTCCAAGGTTGGGTCATACATGACATTGCAGCTTCTGATTGGGTCATTTGCAGGGATCGGCAAATATTTTCTGTAAAAGACTAGATAGTAAATATATTATGCATTGTGGGCCATACAATTTTTGCCATGATGACTTGACTTGCTGTTGCAGTGCAAAAGAACCATAGGCAACTTGTAAACAAATGGGCTGTGTTCCAATAGAAGTTTATAAAAACAGGCAGTGGTTGGGCCGGCCGAGTGTCACAGTGGTTAAGTGCTGGCTTGGGAAGCCAGTGACCCAGTTCGGTCCCACATGTGAGGGCCAGTAACACTGCACTCAAAAAAAAAAACAAAAAAAAAACAGGCAGTGGTTGGCCTATGAGCTATAGTTTTCAGCAACTAGGTTTTGGAGTAACTTGTTATAACAATAACTAATGAAAGCAGCTGACCTGAAGAGTAACATATCTAAAAATCAAACTAGGGACAGCTGGGTGCACAGTTGATTAAGAGTGTGAGCTCTAAGCAACAGCGTTACCAGTTGATTCCCACATGGGCCAGTGAGCTGTGCCCTCTGCAACTAGTCTGAAGACAACGACTTGAGCTGAGCTGCAGCTGAGCTGCCAGTGGGCAGCCGGATGTCTCACCTGGTGAGAGTGCATGCTCTTAAAAACAAGGTTGCCCATTCAACTCCTGCTTGGGATGGTAGGCTGTGCCCCAACCCCCCCATACCCCACAACTAGATTGAAAGCAGCGGCTGGACTTGGAGCTGAGCTTGTGCCCTCCACAACTAAGATTGAAGGACAACAACTTGACTTGGAGCTGATGGGTCTTGTTCCCCTTCCCCAATTCCCCAACACTCTTCCCTTTCCCAATTCCCCAGTAAAATCTTCTTTTAAAAATAAAAAATAAATAAATAAATAAAAATCAAACTATACACTTCCACATGACTAGAAAAAACTAGAAGGAAATAAAATAAATGAATTTCAAAATAAATGGTTTTCAAAGTTCTTTCTTAGCTTAAGAGCAGTGGGAGAAGTGAGAAAGGAATGTACTGGCTTGTCTCAGATTAAAACATAAAGAGCTTATATGAATCGATTTATATGAATAATGCAACCATGAGATGGAAAAGACCATGAACGGAGAAGTCACAAATATCCAGGTGAAAAAAAACAAACCAATAATGCTCGTACATCCGGAAAAAGACATTCAGCCTCACAAATACTCAAAGATACTAAATGCTAACTAAAAGTGAGACATCTTTTTGTTTATTTTAATAGTGACTTTTTAAAATTACAGAATCTTGCTTTGGCTTGCTGCTTTCAGCATAAATTGCAGACTTCCGGAGAGCATTTGACACCACGTGCCAAGAATCATGAAATGTTTGTCTTTTGCAAGCCAGTATTTCCACTTCTGAGAATTCATTCTAAAGAAATATGAGAAGTAGTCAAATACCTACACATAACAATACTTGTGGTAACATTATTTTACTACTCACTTAGCACAAAGCTAAGTAGAATGCAGTATAATAATATGGTAAAATCGATTATGTGGTCATTAAACATCTTTTTAACGATATGGAAGATTTTTCTAACAAAATGGAGAGGTTTTTGTTTTTTTTCAACAATATGGAAAGCGTTTTCACATAATGTTTTAAGAAAAAATGCTGCACACAGATAGAACCCAATTTATTTTTCTAGATTTCTCTGTGATTAAAGATCCTAGGGCCAGCCGAGTGGCATGGTGGTTAAGAGCTGGCTTGGGACGCCAACGGCCCCGGTCCGGATCCCACATATGAGGGCCAGCGACACTGCCCTCAAAAAACAAAAAACACCAATGTTGCCAGTTCAATTCCCACATGGGCCAAGGAGCTGCACCCTCCACAACTAGACTGAAGGCAACTACTTGACTTGGAGCTGATGGATCCTGGAAAAACACGCTGTTCCCCAATTTTAAAAAATAAATAAGGTTAATCGCTGGCCTGGGAAGCCAGCGGCCCCGGTTCGGTCCCACATGTGAGGGCCAGTGATACTGCCCTCAAAAAAAAAAAATAAATAAATAAATAAATAAATAAATAAATAAATAAATAAGGGCCGGCAGAGTGGCACGGTGGTTGGGCACTGGCTTGGGAAGTCAGCGGCCCCGGTTCAGGTCCCACATATGAGGGCCACTGACACTGCCCTCAAATAAATAAATAAATAAATAAATAAATAAATAAATAAATAAATTTAAAAATTAAAAAAATCCTATTGCCTGGGGAGGGATGAAAAAGGTAAAAGGGATCAAATATATGATGATGGAAGGAGACTAGACTTTACATGGTGGGATCCAAAAGAGCACACAGATATTGTATTATAATGTTGTACACCTGAAAATATATAATGTTATTAAGCAATGTTACCCCAAGAAATTTAATTGAAATATTAAATTAAATTTTAAAAATATGGATAAGTTCTGGAGATCTAATGTACAGCATGGTGACTGACTATATTTAACAATGCTATATTATAGACTTGAAGTTGCTAAGAGAGTATATCTTATGTGTTCTCACCACAAACAGGAAATGGTAATTATGTGAGATAATGGAGCTGTTAGCTGACTCCACAGTGATCAGTTTCAGTATATAAATGTATCATATGGGGCCGGCGGAGTGGCGCACTTGTTAAGAGCTGGTTTTGAGATGCCAGCGGCCCCAGTTCGGATCCCACTTGAGGGCCAGTGACACTGCCCTCTACAACTGACAATAGCTCCACCTGGAGCTGGGCTGTGCGAGCCCCGGCGATGGTGTAGGCTGCAGCCCAAGCTGCAGTGGGCTGCCATAGGCTACAGTGAGTGGCCAGTAGCCAACGTGAGTGGCCGGCAGCCAGTGTGAGCTGCCAATAGCCGCAGTGAGCGACCAGCCAGAGGTCAGCGACCAATCTGCCTCATCCAGGAAGAGAGCAATGACGATACCAACATGGGCCAGTGAAGCAATGTCCTCTACAACTAGACTGAAGAACAAAAAGTCAGCAACTTGTCTGTTCCCCTTCCCCGATTCCCCAATGCTATTCCCCTCCCTTAATTCCCCAATAAAATCTTTAAAAAAAAAAATGTATCATATGGAACACTTTAAACTGATACAATGTTACATGTTAATTATATCACAATCAAGCTGGAAAAAATAAATAAAAGAAGGATCCTTCTCTGCCAAAAAAGAAATAATGTATATAAAATTACTTTGTATACAATAAAGCTCTCTAAAAAAATTAGCTATTACTATGTGTGGAGCAACAGAACTCATGGCTTGTGGGAATACAAAAAGGAAACATACTCGGGGCCGGCCGAATGGCGCATTGGTTAAGAGCTGGTTTTGGGATGCCAGCGGCCCCGGTTCGGATCCCGCATATGAGAGCCAGTGACACTGCCCTCTATAGCTAACAACGACTCCACGTGCAGCTGGGCTGTGCGAGCCCTGGCAACGGGTGTGGGCTGCAGCCCCTGCAGCAGTGGGCTGCCATAGGCCACAGTGAGTGGCCAGCAGCCAGCGTGAGAGGCTGGCAGCCAGCGCGAGCTGCCAATAGCCGCGGTGAGCGACCATCCAGAGACAGGTTACCGATCTGCCTCATCCGGGAAGAGCGCAGTGACAGTGCCAACATGGGCCAGTGAGGCGGCGTCCTCTGCAGCTGGACTGAGGAACAAAAAAGACAGCAACTTGTCTGTTCCCCTCCCCCAATTCCCCAATAAAATCTTTAAAAAAACAAAGGAAACATACTCTTCCAGTAGTCAAGCTCCTTGGTGTTTACCTAAGTGAGTTGAAAGCTATGTCCACACGAAAACCTGCACAGTGTTTTGGAAAATTGTTTGTCCATAAAGCTCAATAAACACCTACACGATGACTCCCAGGAATAAACTCAAATGAAATGCATATGTATATTCACCAGAAAACTTATAAGAATATTCATAACACTTCTGCTTGTAATACCCCCAAAACTGGAAATAATCTAAACGCCCAACAAAAGGGTCCGTCAGGAAGTGTGGTGACTTCAAAAAATGGAATACTAGGGCCAGCAGAGTGGCTCAGTTGGTTAAGGGTTGGCTTAGAGCACGAGCTCTGAGCAACAGGGCTGCCAGTTTGATTCCCACATGGGCCAGTGAATGCTGCGCCTGAGCTGAGTTGTCGCTGAGCTGCCAACACGTGGCAGGGTGGCTCAGCTGGTGTAACACCTAGATTGCCTGTTCAATGGTGGGCTATGCCCACCCACAACTAAGACTGAACTCAGCACCCTGAGCTGAGCTGCCGTCTGGATGGCTCAGAGGATAAACCACGCACTCATTTTTTTTTTTAAAGATTTAAATTGGGAATTGGGGGAGGGTAACAGTGTTGGGGAATTGGGGAAGGAGACAAGTCAAGTTGTTGTTTGTCAATCTTTGTTTTGGAGGACGCCAATCACCATCTGGTTGCCCATCGGCATTTCATGGCCTCTAAGCTCAAGGTGCTGTGTTCAATCTTAGTTGCAGGTGGGCATAGCCACCATCCCATGCGGGAGTTGAACCAGCAGCCTTGTTATTAAGAGCACAGGCTCTATCCTCTGAGCCATCCGGGTGGCAGCTCAGCTCAAAGTGCCAAGTTCAGTCCTTAGTTGCGGGTGGGCATAGCCCACCATTGAACAGGCAATCTTGTTGTTACACCAACTGAGCCATCCTGCCACCTGCTGGCAGTTAAGCGGCAGCTCAGCTTGGGCTGGGCATCGAACTGCTATTGCTCAGAGCTCAGCTTGCACTCTTGAGCAAGCTCTTAACCAACTAAACCCCTCGGCCGGCCCTCTAAGCCAACTCTTAACCAACTGAGCCACTCAGCTGGCCTACACCATGCACTCTTTTTTTTTTTCCCCTCCCCTTGAGGGCAGTGTCACTGGCCCTCATATGTGGGACCTGAACTGGGGCCGCTGGCCTCCCAAGCCAGCGCTCAACCACCGCACCACTTGGCCGGCCCAGACCGTGCACTCTTAACAACAAGGCTGCTGGTTTGACTCCTGCATGGGATGGTAACTATGCCTACCTGCAACTAAGATTGAACACAGCACCTTGAGCTTAGAGGCCACAAGCTGCCTACAGGAAGCCAGATGGCAACTGGCGCCCTCCACAACAAAGATTGAAGAACAGCTTGGCTTGTCCCCTTCCCCGATTCCCCAATAAAATCCTAAAAAAAAAAAAAAATGGAATACTATTACATATAGCAGTGATTCTCAACCAGGGGTGATTTTTACCCCTAATGGGACATTTGGCAAGGTCTAGAGACTTTTGTGGTTGTCACACCACAAATGGAGGAGTGTGCTACCGTCATCTCATGCATGGAGACGAGGGATGTTGCTCAACATCCTACAGTGTGTGGGACACACAAAGAATTATCTAGCCCTAAATGTCAATAGTGGTTGAGAGACACTGCTATACAATAATGACATTGAACATGGACTAGAACAGCCTAGGACAATTTGGATGAAACTCATCAACCTAATGCTGTGAAGAAGAAGCCAGACATAAAAGAGAACATCCTGTCTGCTTACATTTGTATAAAGACCAAATGATAGGTGAAGTGATTGGGTGCTATTCAAAATCAAGTTAGGGGTGACCCTTGGTGGGAAAGACAAGAAGAAGGCACAGTGGGTTTCTAGGGGCTGGTGATTGTCTGTCTTTGATCAAGGTGCTGACATAAGCATGTTCATGCTGTGAAAACTTTGTGATATCTGCCTTGTCTGTCTGTCTTTCTTATAATTTTTTTTTTTTTTTTTTGAGGGCAGTGACACTGGCCCTCATATATGGGACTGAACCGGGGCCGCTGGCTTCCCAAGCCAGCACTTAACCACCGCGCCACTCGGCCGGCTTGTGCTCTCTCTCTCTCTCTCTCTCTCTCTCTCTTTCTTTTTTTTTTTCTTTAATTGAGGGCAGTATCACTGGTCCTCACATGTGGGATCCGAACCAGGGTCTCTGGCATCCCAAGCCAGCTCTTAACCACCGCGACACTTGGCCTGCCACATACAGTCTTTTTTTTTTTTTTTTTTTTTTTGAGGGCAGTGTCACTGGCCCTCACATGTGGGACCGAACCGGGGCCGCTGGCTTCCCAAGCCAGCGCTTTCTTTCTTTCTTTTCTTTCTTTCTTTCTTTCTTTCTTTCTTTCTTTCTTTCTTTCTTTCTTTCTTTCTTTCTTTCTTTCTTTCTTTCTTTCTTTCTTTCTTTCTTCCTTCCTTCCTTCCTTCCTCCCTCCCTCCCTCCCTTCCTCCCTTCCTTCCTTCCTTCCTTCCTTCCTCTTTCTTTCTTTCTTTGAATATGTGCCACATTTGAATAAAAGTTCCTCAAAATTAAAAAAACTTCCCCCTTCCCACCACTCCTCTGCCCTATGCAGGCCTAATCAACTCTGCAGTGAGCAACTGCCCCCACCACTCCCCTCTCCCCAGTCCACCTTCCAGACAGTAGCCAGGGGATCTCTAGGGCACACAAATAAGACCATGTCCCTCCCTGCTCTAAAACCTTCCATGGTTCCCTATTGCCCCCAAGACTCGATCCAACTTTTTAAGAAGTTTGTTGATGCCAACCCTACTTCTTTTGCAGTCTCATCTCTACCTACCCTCTCTGCTCCTTGCACCATTAAATCAACCTTCAGCCCAGAACACACCACTTCAAACCTCCTCTTTGCCTGATTGCCCTGACACCTCTGCTCTAGTGTCCCTGCTTCAGAAGTGTCACCCTTCCACCTTCCTTCCACCCCTTGCCCAGATCTTGGGAACAGGAGGCTTTGAGACTATAGCTTATTTTCTTCTACTCAACTCTCATAAAAACCCAATTGTGGTTCTGTAAAGTCTGTTCCCAGATCCAGCAGACCAGAGAGGACAGATACCTTCAGGCTGTTCCCTCAGGTCACACTGGGCTTTTTGTTTCGATGGAGCCCCCTCTCCCCCACACCCTCATCCCCTGCCCACCGGCCCTTTCAGCTGAGGAGCTTCCGTCTTTGGGAAGGTCAACCCCACCTCTTACCCACATCCTGAACATCCTATGCCCACCCCCACCCCCATCACTCACTCACCACATTGACCTGGAATTTAAAAGGGGCCTCCTCATTACCTTTGGCTGACTGGTCCCAGAGAAAAGCCTCCCCACTAATTAACACAGGCACCAAAACCCCAGAGGAGGAACTAAAAGGACTGGTTTGAAGGAACTATATCTTTCAAAAACAGTGTCCAAATTATGACAAAGAATTCATTCTACGTTATAGTGAACAAGACGGCAGCCTTAATTGAAACTACAACCTAATTCTTATTTTTTTTTTTGAGGGCAGTGTCACTGGCCCTCATATGTGGGACCAAACCGGGGCTGCTGGCTTCCCAAGCCAGCACTTAACCACCGCGCCACTCAGCCGGCCCTTACAGACTAATTCTTGAAACAGAAAAGAAGTTAATTCATTGGGGTTTTTTCTTTTGGAGGGGGCATTTTTGCCCCCACAAGATTTATATTTAATAATTCATATGTAATATTCTAACCTTTTAGAATATTTCTGGCACCAAAGAGTCATTTGGCAAGGAAATAGACATACACACACAAAGAAAACAAAAAATGCTTGTGGGTTGAATTATGTCCCCCAAAGAGATACGTTAAGTTATGACCCCCAGTATCTGAGAATGTGACCTTATTTGGAAATACAGCAGGTCCTCAACGTCTTACCAGTCATTTTGTTAATAACATTGATGAGTTGCAGAAGGAACTTTACTCTTGTTTCTACCAATTAGCCTATGGTAAAATTAGTTTTGTTATATGTCATTTTGCTTAAAGTCATAGAACCGGCCAACATTAAGTGCGGACTTACTGTAGGGTCTTTGCAGATATAATCAAGTTAAGATGAGGTCATCCCAGAGTAGAATGGGCCCTAAATTGAATGACTGGTGGTCTTATAAGAGAAATTTGGACACAGGGAAACAGACACACAGAGACAGAAGATATTCGGGTGAAGACAGACCCAGAAATTGGAGCGATGGGTCTTCAAGGCGAGGATTGCTGGCAGCCACCAGAAGCTAGAAAGCAGCAGCCAAGTTTCTTCCCCAGAGCCTTTGGAGGGAGGAGACGTGGCCCTTCCAGCACCTTGATTTCAGACTTTGAACTTGCAGAACGGTGAGAGAATAAATTTCTGTGGTTTAAGTCACCCAGTTTGTGGTCCTTTGTCCTAGCAGCCCCAGGAAAGCATATACATGTCGTGGTCTGACTCATTTGATGCTCCAGGCACTCTCCCTCCCTGGAGCAGCCTGTCCTGCCTTCACCAATGGCCACTCTCTCCATGTTCAGTTATTTCTTGGACTGACCACCAAGTCTTCCTTTGTCAAAAACTCCCAGATGTTTTGGCTCCTCTCCACAGCCACTTCCTTCCACCGCATAAAGTCCCACCAAGTGGCAAGATTTGTGCTATCATTTTGCAATCAACATGCATTGTGTCAAGATTGTTTCTGTGGGATGCTTACAACATCCCACAACCAGACAACAGCTGATCTTAAAAAAATCATGTTCCAGGTGTGCAGCTGGAGCTGGCAAAAACTTGGAAGTTTGGGCGGGGACTGATTTCTGAAATAATCAATTTAGTAGTAAGCAGTTTCCATGTTGTGAAATCCTAATTTCTCTCCACACTTCAAAGCTATCTTCCTTCTGGATGGGAGTCCCTGGTGATTTTCCCAGAACTGCACATCACAAAGATAGATGATGCAATAAACACTGTTGGGACAACGGGGAGAATAAAAGTTGGACCCTTACCTCACAGCTCAACATAAATTCTTGACTGATCAAAGCTTTTACGTATGCAAAATAAAATCATAAAAGTACCTGGGGAAAAAACACACAGGGGGCCTTTCAAAAATAATAAATTGAGAGTAGGTAAGGCCTTTCTAAGAAAAATAAAATGAACATAAAAGTCACAAAAGAAAAAGGTGAATAAGTCCAGTTTCCTAAAAATACAAATCAATGTGTGTGTGTGGGGGAAACATTATAATGTAATAAACTAGGGGGAAATTGCAACTTGTATCAGAAAATAAGAAGTAATTCCCTTAATTGAAAAAACAGCTTTTATGTGTATTTTACCATACCATTTTTTTAAAAAGGGCCTCTATTAATAAATTTTTAAAAGTCTGACAACTAAAAAAAATTTTTTTCTGGAAAAAGACTAGATATTTACCTTTTTTGTGGAGGGCAGTGTCACTGGCCCTCATATGTGGGATCCGAACTGGGGCTGCTGGCATCCCAAGCCAGCTCTTAACCACCACGCCACTCGTCCGGCCCTACCTTGTTTTTAAGAGTGAGAAAATGCTCAGCCTCACCTAAAATAATAAAAATGTAAATTAGAACTGTATCATTTTTATTTTTATTTTTTTATTTTTTTTTAGGGCAGTGTCACTGTCCCTCATGTGTGGGATCCGAACCGGGGCCACTGGCTTCCCAAGCCAGAGCCACTTGGCCGGCCCAGAACTGTATCATTTTTAATCTATCAGATTAGCAAAGTTTGATAGTGTTCCTATTGTGGAGGGTGGAGAACCTTGAGGCTATAGCTATCAAAATTCTACTCTGGCGCACTTTCTGACTAGCAATTCTAGGAATTTAATTTATGGAGATCTACTCACTCTTGTTTCACACCACCTGTGTACCAGGTTATTCATTACACCTTTGCTTAATTAGAAACAACCTTCCTGTCCATCAGTAGGGAACTGGTTCCTTGAAAAAGAACAGGGTGGTGATAGCTGCCTAACTCTGTGACTATATATTAAAAACCTTTGACTTGAACACTGAAAATTGGGGGTTGGATGGTATGTGAATTATATCTCTAAAGCTAATACAAAAAAGCCTTTCAAAAAACAAAAAAAAAGAACAAGAGACCTGTTAATGAGAAAACAAGCAAGCCCAGAATTGCGTCACTCATGCTTAAAGTCCATGATACAAAACCTAGATTTAATACCAAACCTAATTGCAGTTTCAACTCCTCCCAGGAACATAATCTTAATCAACCAGTCTTGAATTTTCTGGTTAGCACTAATGAGGTAATCTGTCACAGGGCCCTCTCCCTTCCCCAGAGGTAGAGGCAGCAATCTGCTCCATAAAACCCTTGCCATTCTGTTCCCCTCTCTCACACACAAACAAAAGATGTCCTGGTCTAAAAATAATCCTATCTTTTCTTTGCTGATAGTTCCCTTGCCCCACCTTCTTCCTATAAAAACCTTTCATATGGAACAATCCCTGGGAGTATCTGTCGGCTTGCTCAATGAGATGCTGCCCCACTCATGAATCATTTAATAAAGCCAATTAGAACACCAAATTTACTTCGTTGAAATTTTTTCTTTTTTTTTTTTCTTGAGGGCAGTGTCACTGGCCCTCACATGTGGGACCGAACCGGGACCGCCGGCTTCCCAAGCCAGCGCTTAACCACCACGCCACTCGGCCGGCCCGGGGAAATTTTGTTTTCAACACCTCTTTATGCATTGCTATCAAAGAGCTCCTAGGAATAAAAAAAGATTCCAGTGCCTCAAAAATTTAAACACAGAATTACCATAAGATCCAGCACTTCCTCTTCCGGGTGCACACCTGTTTAATATATATATTTCAGGCCCCAAATAGAGCCATTTGCCCCCACAATGGCAAACCAAGACTTAATTGCAACTTCAACTTCTCCAAGTAGTGTGACCTTTAAACTGTCAACCTGAAATTTCCTGATTATCTATCATCTAGATGGTAAAACCCCTGTCTTCCCTCCAGCCAAAAAGATGACCTGGCCTGAAACAATCCTTTCTTTTCTGTTGCAAATAACTTCCTTGCCCCACCCTCCTCCCTGCTTGCTACATGGGATGTTGCCCAACTCTTGAGTGGCTCAATAAAGCCAATTAGATCTCCAAATTTACTCAGCTGAATTTCTATTCTTTAACATACCCAAAATAATTGAAAGCAGGGCTCAACAAGACAGTCAGGTACACCCATGTTCATTGCAGCATGATTCACACATGTAGGGGAGTGACATTGAACACTTTGGCCCTTTCTCTTCTTGAAGGAATGAATTCAGTCAAGAGACAGAAATTTGTGCAGCTTGAACAGCTGAAGTTTATTAGTAAAAGAATGTACACTCCGAGATGTGGAACGGGCTGACCCAAGGGAGGGAAGCAGCCTTGCCTTACCTTATGTGAAGGCTTTTATTTCTATGGGTAGAATTGCTTCCCCCCTCCCTTCTCTTATTTCTTTCTTCCCTAAGGTGCCTGGTCCTCTGGCATTTAGCAATGTATTTCTCTGATTTAGGGGCTATGGGTAAACACATCCCTTTGATTTGGGGGGATTAGTAAATGCATCCCTTAGGAGTGTGTGAAAATCTGGAATCCTGGTGGACTAGTGAGGTATTGGTGACAAAACAGGATGTGTTAATAATCAGGATGTCTTCTTCTCTTAACAATTCATTTCTTTGATTTAGGGGCATGGTTAAACTCATCCCTTTGATGTAGGGGCTATGGGTCAACACATCCCCTTGATTTGGGAGGATGAATAAATGCATCCCTTAGGGGTATGTGAAAACCTGGAACCCTGTTGGGCTAGTAAGGTATTGATGATCCTGACAAACAGGATGTGTCCCCCCCTTCTCTGACTTGTAACAACACATCTCTTTGATTTAGAGTGGCTTTCCAACCAGGGCTAAACTTCTTCTTCTCCTGCTCATTTCTACCTATCTATCTACCCTATCAACAATAGCCAAAAGATGGAAATAACTCAAGTGTATATCAATAAATGAATGGGTAAATAAAATATGCTATATACGTACCATGGAATATTTAATCAGCCATAAAAAAGAATGAAGTTCTGATACGTGGTACAACACAGATGAACCTTGAAAACATGCTGAGTGAAATAAGCCAGACACAAAAGGATAAATACTCTCCAATTCGATTTGTAAGAGGTCCCTAGAGGAGTCAGATTAACAGACAGAAAGTAGACAGTGGTGTCAGATGCTGGGGAAGGGGAGGGGAGTTGGTGTTTAATGGGACAGAGTGTCAGTTTGGGAAGATCAGAGAGTTCTAGAAATGGACAGTGGAGGTGGTGACACAAAATTGTGAATGTACTTAATGCTGCTGAAAGGGACACTCAAAAATGATGAAAAAATGGGCAGTTGTTTGGCTCAGTTGGTTAGAGCGCGGTGCTTGTAACACCAAGGTTGCCGGATTGATTCCCACATGGACCAGAGAGCTGGGCCCTCCACAGCTAGATTGAAAACAACGACTTGAATTGGAGCTGATGGGTCCTAGACAAACACACTGTTCCACAATAAAGTTAAAAAAAAAAATGGTGAAAATGGTAAATTTTATGTTATTGTTGTCGGAGAGTGGGCCTTTCTCAGCGCAAAGTCCAGGTCCTTGGCAACTCAAGCAAAGAATTGAACGAGATACCACAGTAAAGGAGTAAAATAAGTAGTTTATTAGAAGAGATAGTACATTTAGAAATAAAAGTAGGCCTGAGCAGTACAGGATGTCTCAAGGGCCCATTACTAGCAGTTACATTCCAAAGAGTGTGGAGTGGCCACACACAAAGGTGAGGCTCAAAGGGAAGAAGCGGTCAAAAGGAGCAGGCAAGCAGCAGCAGCAGCAGCAGCAGCAGCAGCAGCTGCTGGGATGGGCTTCCCAGGACTTGGGGATTTTAATCCCTTTTTTTCTAGAATGGGCTATTCTCCTCTGGGCGTGGGACCACTTGATTGGCACCTGTGATTGACAAGAGGTACTGCGCAGGTGTGAGTGACTGGTCAGATCTAGTTGGGTATTTTGTGCCCATTTGCTTTTCCTGCAGGGGTAGGTAATTACAATACAAAGAGGAATTTGGGGTGGGGAGGGGATTTCTCCTAGGTAGTCCCACTCTGTGGGACATGTAGGAATGCAGAGACCCAATGCCTGCCTCTAACTGCCTGCCTAGTTTTCCCCTTGAGAGATGTGATCCCCATAAAATCTCTATGGGAAGCTGAGGGACAGGAGGTCTCTTCTGTATCTGCTTCCTGCTGGGCAGGGGCGTAGAGCTGTCCCAGCCTATTGGGGATTCACAGAACTCTCACCCTAGCTGACCCTAGATGAGAGGAAGGGGTCACGAGTTCCGCCTGTAAGACCGTGCTGGCTTCTTTGGTTGTAACTGGCAATCTTGCTAGGGTGTCCCCTATATCCCCAAGGCTCCTGAATGAGGAAAAATAGATTTTAATTAATAAACCTGTTAGTTCTTATGAAACTTGGGGCTATTCAGTCCATAACTCAGGTGGCGTCAGTTGTCTGGACACAGAATGGGTTTGACATTTAGCTTACTGGCCTGGGGGATATTAGGAAGTCATAGGCTTTCAAATAGTTATCTGAAGCAGGGGTAGGAGACTTCTATTGTTTAGGATTCAGAAACTGATTTACAAAGCAATTAAGGAGCAAGGGGGCACCAGCTAGAATGGCGCAGTGGTTAAGTGCTGGCTTGGGAAGCTGGCAGCCCCAGTTTGGGTCCCATATATGAGGGCCAGTGATGCTGCCCTCAAAATAAATAAATAAATAAACTTAGATTTATGTAAAAAAAATTTTAAAAAAAAGAAGCAAGGGGGATCTTCAGTCCAAGATTCACAAACTGGTTAGAAGAGCAATCAAAGCCCAAGAGCTAAGAAACTAAAGAACTAGGGAGGAGACTTAACATTTTTATAGGAAAGGAAACTTAAAAGTTTTTCAGTGGTGGGTGTTGGTGCTACTCAGTTTGGCCTGTAACATTATGTACAGAGGGTGCAAAAAAAATGTATACACAGGGCCAGCCAAGTGGCTCAGTTGGTTAAGAGCTTGCTCAAGAGTGCGAGCTCTGAGCAACAGGGTCACTGGTTCGATTCCCACCTGGGCCAGTGAGCTGCGTCCGAGCTGAAGTGCCACTGAGCTGCCAACAGGTGGCAGGATGGCTCACTGGTGAGAGCACATGCTCCTAACAACAAGGTTGCCACAACTAAAGTCTGAAATCAGCACCTTCAGCTGAGCTGCCGCTAGGGTGGTTCAGGGAATAGAGCACACACTCCTTTTTTTTCTTTTTCTTTTTTTGGCTGAGCCATCATCCTGCAGCTCAACGGCTGCTCAGCTCGGGCTGGGCATCGAACTGCTGTTGCTCAGAGCTCAGCTTGCACTTTTGAGCTAGCTCTTAACCAACTGAGCCACTCGGCTGGCCCTGAGCACACATTCTTAACACGGCTGCCAGTTCGACTCCCACATGGGATGGTGGCTACACCCTCCTGCAACTAATTGAACATAGCATCTTGAGCTGAGCAGCATGACTGGACTTGGAGCTGAGCTTGCTGCGCTTTCCACAACTAAGATTAAAGGATGACAACTTGGCTGTTCCCCTTTCCCAATTCCCCCAACACTGTTACCCTCCCCCAATTTCCCAATAAAATCTTTTTTTTTAAAAAAAGTATACACATTTTAAGAAAGGAAAACTGTATTAAAATTGTAATAATATATACCAATAACAAAAGATGAATACAAGTCACATTTGACCTCTGCAGTTACAAGAGGTGCTCAAAGTGGTTACCATCACGTTACTGGAGTCTAGGCTCTTGTTCATGCAGTGAAGGATCAAAGGTCAGCAAGCTGATTAATCTGAAAGCAGGGTTATTAATGATACATTGTCAGGGAAGAGAACCAGCTTAGCAGAGGTGGGGGAAGAGAGAGAGAGAAAGAAAGGGGTAGAAAGAATGGAGGAGAAAGCGAGGGCCAGAGAGCTCCAGGGCCGGGGAAAAAAGAGCCCTTGTCCCAAGGACTTACAGTTTGTTGGGTGGAATGAGAGAGTTACATATTGATTTGGCAGGAGAAGTGGTGCATGCTCTTCCATGGGTGGGCGTAACCTTCTAAGATGGGTGGAGGTCTGTTGACTCAGATCCTTATCTTGCTCCAGATCACCTCTTGTCATCTTTTGTAAAAAGCTACAATAGTTATGAGCTTTTTCTGTAGGCACTATAGACCCCCTCCCTTTCACCCCCTTCCTCCTACATTTTCTAACCTCTACCTAACAATCAGCATCCAGACACTTTTGATTAAGGTGAACTACTGCTTGAGCAACATTGACCAAAGTGCCCACTTGTATGTATATTTTTGGCACCCCGGTATATTTAACTCTATTTATAAAAAGGGGGCCAGCCAAGTGGCACTTTGGTTAACAGCTGGCTTGGGACGCCAGCTCTGAGCAGCAGGGCCCCAGTTCGGATCCCACATGAGGGCCAGTGACACTGCCCTCTACAGCTAAGATGGTGAACAACAGCTCCACCTGGAACTGGGCTGCTGTGAGTCCCCGGCGACGGCATAGCTGCAGCCCCTGCTGCAGTGGGCTGCCATAAGCTACTGAGTGGCTGGCAGCCAGCATGAGCAGCCAGCAGCCAGCTTGAGTTGCCGTGAGCCACCATGAACAGCAGTCCAATGGCCGGCTAGCAATTGCCTCACCCGGGAAGAGCACAATGATAATACCAACATGGGCCAGTGAAGCGATGTCATCTACAACTAGACTGAAGAACAAAAGGACAGCAACTTGTCTGTTCCCCTCCCCCAATTCCCCAATAAAATCTTTAATTAAAAAAAAAAAAAGGTGCAGAAAAATGTGTAAAGTGCAAGTATTTGTTTTTAAAAAAGGAAAGAAAAAAAAAAGAAAATGCATGCTTATACACAAAATGTGTTTTAAGTAGCTGAATCAATAAACTGAGCCTTCGGGAGCCTGGAAGACAGGGTAAGAGGAGTCTCACTGCCATAGTAAACTCTTGTACAACTTCGGATTGTTATGTGTTAACTGTTCTAAAGGAAAAATGTTTTAATGCAAATCAAAGATTGTCACCTCCTGTTTAGAAAACCCTTGAAAAATAGGACTCCCTAAATTTTTCCTAATCAATTCTAAGAGAGGGGATGGTGTCTTGGATCTGTGGGTGTTGGCACAGGGTTCCTGACCTATCTGTGTCACCCTAGGCAAGTCACTGCATCCCCAGTAGGATGACCAACCATCGCGGTTTGCTTGGGAGCTTCCTGCTATTATCCCTGGAAGTCCCGTGTCCAGGGATAAAAAATACTGGATAGTGTTTTTTATCCAGGGTTTTTATTTGCTGACTTGTATAGACACAGCAGGCATGCAAGTGAAGCTTAGGAGAAATGACGAACTTTTCAGATGCTCTCCGGAGTGGTGGGGCAGGAGGCAGGAATCAATGAACCAGGGCTTCCTATTGGGTTGGCTGGTGAGCATCACCAACTCAAACTGGCCCAGGGGCTGGGAAGGCCAGATGGAAGGGAAGGGAAGCCAGACATGGAGCACACTGAAGCATGGAGCCAGGCGGGTGCATGGGGACAGGCAAGCAGCAGGACTGGAGAGCAGGTAGGTACCACTGGAGAGTGGGGTCCAGCTCCCATTCAGTAGGGGAAGGTGAGCCTTCACAGGTACCCCCAAAACACAGAGACACCCCACAGGCAGACATCAGAAACACACAGAAGGCACACACACCTAGAGACACCCACAGGCAGACAGACCCACAGACACACAAAGAAGCACAAGACAGGCAGACCTACAGACACACAAACACAGAGACAGACACACAAAGACACACAGACACACAAAGAAACAGAGACAGACACACAGAGAACCCAGAGTCAGACAGGTACCACCACAGACAAACACACATGTACCTAGAAACACACCCAGACAGACCCACAGACACAAAGACACCCAAAGGAACAGAGAAACACACAGAGACCCAGGCAGATGTAGAGACTTACGGACAGGCCCATAGACACTCAGCAAGCCCCCTTTCTGAGCCTTTCTCAGACAAGCCCTATTTCTTGCCTTGCCTTTCATTCTCTCTGCCCCAATGAACATTTATGAAGCACCCACTGTGTACTGGGCCTTGTTCTAGGTGTTAGGGTCACAGGGGGATTGAAACAGAGCCCCCTGCTTTTGGAGGGACAGACATTCTCCGCGGGGGGGGGCTGTCAGAATCAATATGGAACAAAAAGGAGGAGTGAGCAGGGATGGGCAGGGGATGGCAGGATGGGAGGGCATGGGGAGGGTGCTTTGACTAAAGGCCTAGGGGTGATTGAGGGAGCCACATGGACATACAGGAAGAGTGTTCCAGACAGAGGGAACAGCCAGTGCAGACATCTCTCCACTCCCCCTCCTCCCAATCCCTCCCTCAGCCCTTACTCAGGCCATTTGGAAGGGGAGAGGTGGGGAGGGGGCAAAATGAGGAGAGTAGTCCCTCCAGGTATCTGCCCCTCAGTGGGCCTGGTCATCTTCCATTCCACAGATGAGGACACTACAGGGGTCAGAGAGGTTATATCACATACCTGAGAGCACATGGCACAAATGGGGGCCCAGGTCTGTCTGAATTGGGGGCCTGTCTTCAGGGAGAGGAGCCCCTCCATTGAGAATCGTGATTAGCAAAGGCTGGGCTTAAGGAGGATGTCAGGCCCTGGGACAGTAGACACATGCCTGACTCGAGGCGCTGAGCACAAGTCTCCGAACTGGATACTTCAGGGCATGGAGAGCCAGTGACAGATAGATCGACATCCAGGACTTCAGTCTCCAACCTGCTGGGACATGGGAGCAGCAGCCCTGGAAACAGCCAGAGGGGGCCAGGTCCAGAGGGGTAGTGATTTGGAAGCTGGATCAAGATGAGAGGGGGATCTGAGAGTGTAAGCAGGACTATGAGTGGGGGGCTTGGAGTCTCTATGAGTCTCCTATGGCTGCAGTAACAACTCATCACAAACTTGATGGCTTAAATAACACACATTTATTATCTGATAGTCCTGGGGGTCAGAGGTCCAAAATGGGTCTCACTAGGCTAAAATCAAGGTGTCCTCAGGGCTGTGATCCTTCTGGAAGTTCTAGGGGAGAATGTGTTTTCGTTCTGTTTTCAGCTTCTAGAGACGCCTGTATGCCTTAGCTCATGGCACCTTCCTCTACCTTCAAAGTCAGCAGTGTAGCATCTTCTAACCTCTCTCTCTGACCTCTGCTTCCTTCACATTTCCTTCTCTGACCTGGACCCTCCTGCCTCCCTCTCATAAGGACCCTTGTGAAGACACTGAGCCCACCTGGATAATCCAGGATCATCTCCCCATCTCCAGATCCTTAATTTAATCAGACCTGCAAAGTCCTTTTTGCCTTATAAGGGCATATAGTCCCATAGTCTGGGGGTTAGGACTTGTAGACATCATTGGATCCATCTATCACAGAGTCCAGCGTCCACGCCTGGCCTTAGTGAAACCAGGGTCTGGAAAAGGCCAATGTGGCTGAGATCAGCCGACTGGCTGGAGGGGAGCAGTAGGCACAAGGAGAGCCTCCTCAGCAGGTCACCTGGATCCAAGTTTACCAGCCTCTTCAATCCTACCTCCTTGTTCCTGTGAAGGCCTGGAGAAGACAAGGAAGGGGCAAGGAACTCCACCTCTGTCCTTCAGGTCTGAGCTCTGGGCCTTGTTAGTGTCCCTCCTCCCCCACCCAGACACCCCATACTGGACTGGCCAGCTTAGAAACAGCTCCATCTTCCCACTCCCACCTACCAGACCTTGGCCTCCTCCGATTCCCCAGACCCTGGCAATTTTATCTCTAAATCCCTCTGAAGTCCCTCCTTTCACTCCTTTCTACAACCCCCAGACCAGGCCCCAATCGCTCCCTCTGTCCAATCATTTTATTTTATTTATTTAATTTTTGAGGGCAGTGTCACTGGCCCTCATATGTGGGATCTGAACCAGGGCCGCTGGCTTCTCAAGCCAGCACTTAACCACCAGCACTTAACCACCATGCCACTGGGTTGGCCCAGTCCACTCATTTTAAATCTGATTGTACTTCTCCAGAGAAAGCCCTGGAGGGCCGTTAGTGGCTGGCTGGCCCCACCCTGCTGTCCCCTGCTTTCACTTTCAGACCCTAACTCAGCTAAATGCCTACCCACTCATCTCTCAGATGCTACCTTCTGGGAACACTCCATGCTCCTGGATGAGGGGGAATGGGACCACAGATGGGGGGCGAGGGGGGGGTGGGACCAGGAGAAAGAGGGAATGCAGAAGCCAAAAAGCAATCCAACCTCACAGAGTTCTGCCTGCGTCTCTACTGCCAGGCTGAACCCTTCCTCCAGCCTCCCCATTTTTGTCCATGCTGTTCCTCCCACCGGAAATCTCTCTCTGGCCCTGGCCTACCCCATCCTCTTCTGAGGGTCTCACATTCCACTTCTCCAGGGATCTGCCTCTTCTCCCCACAGGCCTGGATTCCCCCATCCCAGTGGGAGTTTCCCTGTTGCTATTCCAATAGCAGCCATGTTCTGAGCAGCTCCAAGTATAAGGCAGTTCCTAGTGGCAACAACTAGACAAGTGACTTTATTGTTTTCCTTTTTAGATATACAATGGAGCTCTTGGAGGGAAAAGGAGAGAATCAGAGTGCAGGTGGAGGATGGGGCAGAGATGGAGGTGGGACGTGGGCTCTTTGGAGGTTACTGAGGCCTGAGGGAAAAGGACCATAGCATTTGAAGAGAAAGAAAAGTGGGGAGTGGGTGAGGGTGAACAGCAAGTGCAAAGCCAGGAATCTGGATTGGAGGGACAGGTTCTTCCACACTTGCAGTGGAAATCCACACTATGTGTGGAAATCAAATCTCAATGATGTGAAGCAATTTGCCTAGGGCCCTATAGCCCAGCAAACCTCGACTTCCCCCACTGCCCCGGGATCTGCTTCAGGAAGCTTATTGTCCAAAGGTAAAGCCACTTGCCCAGAAGACATGCGGTCGGCCAGCAGCTCAGGAACCCCCTTTCCCTTCAACTGGCAACAGCTGGACTCTGGACCCCAGGTGCGCAGAGGCGACCTCTGCCTGATGGGGGATTGTTATCCATTCATAGATGCCCCTGCGAGCTGCTGATCCCGGTACACTTTCGGTTCCAGACGCCAAGAGGGGACTCAGCACTCTCCCCTGGTGGCCTCCAATACGCGAGCACCTCGGTTGCGCCACCACCCACGCTGGCCTATCTCTCCAGCTCTGCCCCCTGCACCCTATCAAACCACAGACTTTGCCCTGCTGCCCTCCACGCCTCCCAGCCTCTAGAATAGGCCCTACGGCCCCTAACTCTGGGGTTGGTCCCTGTGCGCGCCTCGGTCTCACGAACTGGGCGGCCATGGCCTGCGAACTGGGACAGGTCCCCAGAATCTGGGCATCAGAGGCGGCCACTGAGGCCTGAGGCGGTGTCCGGGCCTCCCCCGCAACGCCCAGAGGTGCGCTCCAGCGGATCAGGGCGCCCCCGGAGTGTTGTTGGCAGTTGCGCGGGTCAGAGCCGGGCCAGAAGAGGGGACTTCAGAGGGGGCGGGGGCCCGTATAGCGAGTAGAGGAGAAGCAGGGGCCAGACAGAGCGCGCAGGGGATGGTGATGAATTCAGAGACAAGAGGTAACGCTTAGGCAACATTTCTGCGGCTGCATCGCGGCCGAGCGCGCCTCGGGGCGGGGCCCTGAGAGGGCCAGGCCGAGGGCGGGGCCGGGTGGCGCCCGGCGGGGGCCGGGAAGCGGCCTATTGCGGGCAGGGAGCCCAGCGCCGCCTGGCCCCCGCGTCTCGCTGGGCCCCGCCCCCAGCCCAGCCCTTTCAGGCCCTTCCCCAAGCCCCCCCACAACCTTCTTCCCCGGCCCCTCCCCGAGGCGCTGCCGCGAGCGGAGTCCGGCTACCTCGTGCGGTCTGCGTGCGTTTCTTTTGTCTGCCAGGCGCGCGCGGTCCCCTGCCCCGCTGCTCACTCCCGGTGTGCCCAGCCGCCTGCACCCCAGGTAAGCGAGCCCCCTGCTCCCGGAACGCCGCCCGAAACGCCACCCTCGCGGCCAGCTCCGGCCCCGCTTCCGCAGCCATGGCGGCCCTGCCTCTGCCCCCAGACGCTGCCGCCAGGTCCCCCACCATCCTGCTCGGGACGGCCTCTTGGGGCTTCCCATCTGGTCCCAGGCCCGGGCCACCTCCCCGAGAGAGCCCCACTCCGGCGAGGGCCCGGACGCTGTGCGCGACCTGGGATGCGGCTGCGAAACGGGTGGGAGGGGCTGGGGGCGAGCCTGGCACCGTGACGCGAGGGAATACGGTCGTGTAAACGCGGGGAGCGCGACGGGCGTGTTAATCCGTCTGTCACCAGCAAAGCCTTACGGAGTGCCTAGTGGGTGCCACCGATGTGCCAGGATTGGGAATGCAGCCGGGGCCCTGGCCGCAGAGCTCGCAGCCCTGACGCTTAGACGGCTAGGAACCGCATAAGCAGAAATATTGGTCGTTCCTGTCCGTGCTAAGTGCGGGGAAGACAAAGCATCAGGGAGATGGGATAAGTTAAGTTAGGGAGGGCTTATCAGGGGAAGATATCAACTGGGCCTGAGCGAATCAGTTTTAGGCCCAGAAAACAGCAAGACTCTGAGGCAGGCAGGTGTTTTTGCAGAGCAGACAAGGGGCCAGCGCTACTGAAGCGCAGGGATTGAAAGTGGAGAGAGTTTGGCCCGGGCCTCGAAGATGGATGGCGAGGAGTATGTGGATTCCATTCTCAAGCCTGCGGAGAGACCACAGGAGTATTAAGACAAAGCGGTGACTTGGTCCCATTGCATCGTTTTTTTGTTGTTGTTGTTTTTGAGGGCAGTGTCACTGGCCCTCATATGTGGGACCCGCACTGGGGCCGTTGGCTTCCCAAGCCAGCGCTTAACCACCATGCCACTCGCGGCCCATGTCCTATTGCATCTTGAGGTCCCAGAGCTGCTGTAGGCAGAACAGGTGGGAGGAAACTGCTGCTTTGTACCCAACTGGCAGGGTTGGTGGAAAGTTGGGTGAATTGGGGGTTCATTTTGGCAGAAAACCATCTGTATCCCCTGCCTGCTCATAAGTGGGTCATAAAGAAAAATGAGTGGAGGAGATTGCTGGCATGAGTAGCTGGGACTGTGGAGGAGCCTTTCATGGCTGGCATGGGGAAACTGAGGGAGAAACATGTCTGGGGGGTGGGGCTGTTGCAGCTGAGTCTGACTTGCAAAACTGGTGAGATGCCGCCTGATGGGGGAGCCTAGGCAAGGTCCCAGGTGGCTGAGTGCCTGCTGGCCCCACTGAGGTGGCGTGGATCTGTTGCATGGAAACACCCGAGATAGAAATTTTGGAAATTCTGGAGCATGGGGCTGTTTTTATAGCCCCAGCCTCAACTCAGTCCCCTTCCACGAGCAGCTGCTGTGCATTAACCAGTGAGTGTGGAAATGTCACTCAGCACATCTGGGTCCCACAGTCCCAGCCAAGCTGCAAGGAGGAAGCATTTGAGACCTTCCTTGCCTGCCCTCCCAGTTCACGTACTCCCAGCGAAGATGTCTTGAGGGGGGATGGAAGAGGCGGTGGAAATAAGCTGGGAGCCTTGGTTCTTGAACCCGCCTTTTGGCCCCAGGGAAGTGTTCTGAGCTTCAGTTTACCCATCTGTAAAATGGGTCAGTAGCTCCTATCCCTAGAAGTGTTGTGATCAAAGGAAGCCTTGGCTAGGAAAGGGCTTGGTCATCACAATTGCAGCCTGGTGCTTTGGGGGATGGGGAAGACTCCTGCACCATGGTGGGAGCTCACAACCCTGTGAGCCTCTCATTTCCTGCTCTGAGAAATCGGAGTGGATGTGTATAACTGCACTCACCTCCGGACCCAGGGCCACTTGCAAATTGAGTGAGTCAGGCATGTAAAATTGGTTGGCCCAATGCCTGGCATGAAGTGATCACGGCACCAAAGCTACTAGGGGAAGTGGGCTTGGCTTCACTCCTCCCACCTCCCACTACCCCTGGGACATCCACAGGAAAGCAGGTGTGAGGTTGGGGAGGCCCTGTCCCCTTTTATCTGGGCACTGCTTGCTGTCCCCTTTCAGGCTGTCTGGAGGTTGTCTCAGACTATGTCCAATCAGTTTGAGTTCAGTCCCCTCAGGCTAGTGACTTCACCTCTTCTGCTTCAGTGTCTTCCCTGCAAAATGAGAATAATAACACTCATCACCTCAGAGGTGAGCACAGTGCCCAGCTGGTAATAAGCACCTAGTTAAACAGAGAATGCCTTGGGGGAGGCAGCCAGAGGAGTGACCTGATTCAGCCTGGGGAGGAGGTCCAGGAAGGCTTCTTAGAGGAGGCTGCTGTTGGCTGTGTTAATAAAGATGATTAAGAGTTGGGCCAGCCGAGTGGCGCAGTGGGTTAAGAGCTCGCTCAAGAGTGCGAGCTGAGCTCTGAGCAACAGCAGTTCTATGCCCAGCCCGAGCTGAGCAGCCATTGAGCTGCCAACAGGGGGCAGGATGGCTCAGCTAAGAAAAAAAAAAAGAGTTAATTGGGAAAAGAAACCAGTGAGCTAAGATGTGGAGGGGGAGAAACTGCAGGATGAATGGGAGGAGCTGTGGGCAGGAGCTAGGAGATCCGCATGGAGGCAACTGTACTGGTCCAGATCGTGATGGGGCTGGGCCAGGTGGAGGCTTGGATGTGTGAGAAGTGGGTGGATCCGGGGTAGATTTCGAGTTGTGGATGGGATGGAGTAGGCACTGTTTGGGGAGCAGATTCAGGTGCAAGTCAGCAATCTGTTTCCAGCATCTGGTAACTGTGGTGCTGCTAGAGGCCCAGGTAGAGGTGAGGTGCACCCAGGTGGAAACAGGGTGCACCCAGGTGGAGGTGAGGTATGGGGCAGGCTTTGGAGCCACAATCCTGGAGCTTGGGAGACATACACACCTTGGGGGTGGGAGGATGGAGTGGAGCGAGGGTGAGAGGAAGCCAGGAGTGGGTGTTGAGCTGGAAGCCAATGGAGCAAGGGCTTCAAAAAGAAGGAAGAGGTCAGCCTTGGCCAGTCTCTGAATCCTCTATCTGAATAATCCCTCCCCTTGGCAGGGGTCTTACTCCCTAGTTTGGTTGTCCTTTCAGTCCCTATCCACACTCCAGGCTCTTCAGAATGGGCTTTTCATTGTCACCCTGAATCAGTCCCTCAGACCCATTCTGGCTCTGACTAGAGTGGCATAAAGGAAGCCTTTCTTGTCCCTCAGTCTAGACTTCATACCTTTGTTAATATGATGCTCACAGTTGTTACCCACACTAAACCAGTAGGAGTTTGGCTCTCTCTCCACCCCCTCCTGGGCTCCCAAAAGGATATTTTGCCCCAGGCTCCCACTACTGTGTACCTGAGGAGGGTTCAAGCCCCTGCCAGCCATGCCCTGGGGACTCTCTCTGCCTGGCCCCACCACTCACCCCTGTCTGTCTGTCATTTATTCATTCAGCACATGCTTAGGAAGTGCCTGCACTGGGAGGCACTGGGGACTAGCTGTGAGCAAAATGAAACTTCCCTCCCTGCCTCCCCCTCCCCTCCATGGAGCTAATGTTCTGGGAGGAGGATGAGACCTGAAGAATGGGAAGGATCCAGCCAGGTGGACATCTGGAGGAAGAGCATTTCAGGTAGAGGAACCAGTACGTGCAGGCCTGGTGTGTTGTAGAGCAAGCCCGTGTGGCTGGAGCAATGAAAGGGGGAGAGGGGAAGACAGAAAGAGAGGCAGATGAAGACACTGAGGCTTTCAGGGCCCCCATCCAACAACAGCCGACCTTGTGGGGGGGAGGTCCTTGCTCAAGGGGTGGGAGGTTGTTGCATCCCCCCTGCTTTGCTGTTGGGGGTGGGCAGTATTTTTGTACTTTGTCTTTGTGTGCACTGGTCATTCTGCTCTAAAGTCCTGGAACCATGAAGGCCAAGGGGACTGGCTGGAGGAGGGAAGACCACCCCTTCCTTCTGTATTGGGTGGAGCTCAGCTGACCTGGGAGACTCCCTGGAGGGAGTGGAGCGTAGCCAGGGAGAAGGCAATGATGGGGGATATGGAGGCAGAGGACATGAAGACCCAGCAGCGGGGAGGAGGAGAAGGAGGTGGCGGTGGTGGCTAGGTGGCAGGTGGGACAGGGCGCAGAGCTGGATATTAAGGTAGGATTTTCTCAGAGGTAACAGGAGCCCTGAGGGACACAGAGATGTTAGTGGCCTGGCTGGGGCTTCAGAACAAGCAGCAAAAACCTAGGCAGGTGTGTTTCGAGGCTGGCCTGCCACCAGCCCGCTGTCACTCCCTTTGTAGGTGGAGGAGAGAAGACTCAGTCCCCTTTCCTCACTACCCATATGGACAAGGGCCTGGTCATCTAGGCCTAGTCACCCTCCACGCCCCCACCACTGACCAGGCACTCCCCAAACCCCTCCGGCTTCAGAGTCTTGGGACTCTTGGACACTGGAACCTCAGTCAGAGGTTCTGTTGAGCCCAGGCACCGTTATCAGGACTGTTGCTGCCCCTGGTCACCCTCCAAATTGGGATAGGTGCACCCTTAAGCTCTGGTTCAGCTGTGGCAGTGATCCTGGCAGGCCCTATAGAGCCTGGAGTCAGGCTAGGAGTCAATCTAAACTAGGGAAATGTCAGGGACAAGCACTTTGAGTGACAGGAGGAAAGAGTAGGCAAGACAAGCTCTGGAAATGCCTGCCTCCCGGTCTTATTTCTCCATCTGAGCTGTTGGTTAGGGCAGGTCTAAATATGAGGCTATCAGCTCCCTGTCTTTACCTCTTCCCACTCTCCCCTCTATTCCAGCCCCAGGGGCTTCTTAGATCCATCATGCGTGGCCCTGCCTCAGTGCCTTTGCACAGGCTATTCTTATCGCTGCCTAGAATGTTCTATCCCTAT
Source organism: Aselliscus stoliczkanus (assembly GCA_033961575.1). Classification (NCBI taxonomy): domain Eukaryota; kingdom Metazoa; phylum Chordata; class Mammalia; order Chiroptera; family Hipposideridae; genus Aselliscus; species Aselliscus stoliczkanus. The sequence goes on along the minus strand of CM066735.1, from coordinate 6,176,387 downwards.
GGTTTCCTCCTTCTCCTCTTTTGCTCAAACATCACCTTCTCATGGAGGGCTTCCTGACCTTCCTGTTTAAAATTGCAGTCTCGGGCTGGCCGAGTGGCACGGTGGTTAAGCACTGGCTTGGGAAGCCAGCGGCCCCAGTTCGGATCCCACATGAGGGCCAGTGACACTGCCCTCAAAATAAATAAATAAATAAATACATAAATAAATAAATAAATAAATAAATAAAATTGCAGTCTCTACTGCCCGACTCCTCATCTCTTTTTCTTTCATATTTTTGTCTCTACTACCTGACATCATGAAACAAATTAATAAAATATATGGTATTTGCCACTTCCCAGTCTCATCCTGAGGGAGCTGAGGTTCTGAATGGGGTGGAAATCCTGATGTAGTCAGTTCTCTGCTGGGATCCCAGTGTGTAGCCCAGCACCTGGCACACAGTAGGCACCCAATAAATGTTTGTGAAATGATGACAGGTGTTCCAGGTACTTCTGGCTTCAGCCTGAGAGGCTTGGCTTGGAAGGGAAGGGAACGGATGGGGGAAAGGAGCATAGGGCAGCACGCTCTGGAGACAGGTGGGCTTAGGTTCGAACCTCACCTTTCCACTTCCTACTCTGTGCCTCAGTTTTCCTGCTGCAAAATGCAGATGACAGAAACACCTGGCATTACTTCCTGGGGTCCTGGCCAGATACTGGAATGAGTTGGGGGCAAGTCAGACCCTGAGACAGGACACTTCCCCACATATTCCCAGAAATTTCCTGAAATGTGTTAAGAGTGAGAGGGTTTACTTTACTTCGGGTGGGTCAGAGCCTCTCTGAGGAGCTCATATACTGGAGGTGCCAAAAAAAATGTATCCACATTTTGTTTTTTAAAGATTTTATTGGGGAATTGGGGGAGGGGAACAGCATTGGGGAATCGGGGAAGGGGAACAAACAAGTTGTTGTCTTCTTGTTCTTCAGTCTAGTTGCGGAAGTATCCACATTTTAAGAGATATTATCAATCTCAAGCAGTAGTTCCCCATAATCAGAAGTGTCTGGACACTGATGGTAACCACCGTGAGCACCTCTTGTAATTGCAGAAGTCAAATGTGACTTGTGTTCATCTTTTGTTATCGGTGTGTCTTGAGTATTAGAATTAATACAGTTTTGTCCTTTCTTCAAATGTGTATACATTTTCCTGGCACCCTCTTTATATAGTATATTTCCTCTTCATAGATTTTGAATCTTTCACTTTTGATACAAAGAAAACTTTTTTCATAGACCATTTTCTAGGACAAATGCCATGACCCTCTAGAATGTGAGGGAGCAGTACCGTTTTCCAAATGGCAAATTTCTAACGATAAAGTCCAATTTCCCCTCCACTGTCAAGTGTCATGTTTTTTCATGTACTTCATATCAAGAGGCTCTTCTGGGCTGCAGATTATAAGGCAGTTCTTGGAGGAGGTGTCAGGTTGGCCAGGCACATGCTGCCTTAATGTAGTTTTCATGGCTAACGTAGTGATTCTGAATTTTGAAAATGTCCCCTTTTTCTTTTTTTTTGAGGGCAGTGTCACTGGCCCTCATATGTGGGATCCAAACCGGGGCCACTGGCTTCCCAAGCCAGCACCCAACCACTGCACCACTTGGCCAGCCCAGAAAATGTCCCCTTTTTCACACAACAAAATCCACATGACCCCACAGAAGTAGTGAGATTGATGGAATAGCATGTATTTATTCAATCTAAGCCTGTCTGAATAGCACAGGAAGCAAGGTCTCTTCCTTAACAGGCCTGCGTTGTTGTTCCTAAGTTTGAAGCTGGCTCTGAGGGTTAAGGGTTTCTAGAACATTCTCCAGGGGTACAACAATAGTCTTGTGCTTGAGTTGATGCAATGAAAGAGATATTTGCAGTAATTAACCTGCATCGAGACAGGGCTGAGCCAAAGGGCTCTCACTGTTCATCTGTTTCAGCCTGTTTTCAACCTTGGACAATATTCATCCAGAACTTGTGTGCACAGCCAATGGAAATTTTGGAAATAGATAAAAAGGTTGCACCTCAGGACCTTCAAAAATCCAAAAAGCATATGAGTCATTTGTATAAAACATTGCTCAAATTCTGCTTAGAGATAGGTCGTAGAATATTTAAAACCATTGTGTGGATATCTGTAGCCAATGGCGCTCATTCAGAGTGGTACTTTACTAAGAAACAGGGAGGGATGTCTCTATTATTAGAAAACAGTCTGTAGTCATCCCGCTTTGTGACTGTTAGCAGCGTTATGCTTGCGTTTGCCAAGGCATTCCCCACTGCCTCCCATGTTGATGTACCGGGGCTCCTGAGGAGGTCTTATTTGGGCCAAGGCCAGAGTGGGAGCTCCAACACTGACAGGAATTGGATGTGTTACCGCCCTCCCAGGGGCCCTTTGTTCGGGAGACACACACGTGACAAAGCAGTGACAAAGCAGAATAACCGGGGCCAAAAGGAAGAACCCCAAGCCCCCTGACCCAGCCTGGGAGTCTACCAACGCTTCATGGAAGCAGGGACAGGGACTTACTTGAAAGGTAAGCAGAGTGGTGTCTCAAGTGGAGGAACAGCCCAGGTAAAGGCCTGGCAACCAGGTACTACATTAGAGTGATGTTTTTGAGATTTAAACAGATCCTGGGAATCCAGCCATGACCCCCAGGCTGAGAACCTCAGAGTCTGGGTGGCCTCAGGTCAGCAGGGTGGGGTGGGGTTGGGGGTGGGCGGGGAGCCAGATCACTAAGGCCTCCTGTGTGATGGATGCCAGGCCTCAAGGGTGGGGCGTCTCTCTGGGGCTTTCCAGCTGGGATGACTTGTACTGTAGCTACTGTGGGGTGTCTGAGAGAGGGACGGGTGGGTAAGAGCAAATGGCCCTGAGCCTCCCACCTCCCTCCATCCCCTGCACTGGCTCTCCACCCTCCCTCTGTGCACATGGGCGCTGCCCTCAACCATCCTCAGAGGACGTGCTTAGCCTCCCTCCAGTTACACGAACACTTCTAGTCCTTAAAGGACCCATGGACAGCCTCCGTGTCCCAGTGGGTGGGGGGGGTCCCCTCTCTGCACCACCCAGAGGATGACCAGCACTCACATGGGCCCTGCCTGGCTCCCTATGCCACCTGGGCAGGTGGAGAGGCAGGCATGCAAGCAGGCACCAGGATGGCGACTCAATTTCACAGAAGGTTCTGCTAGCCTGAGACCACCCGGTAGGAGCAGATCTGATAGGTCTGCGGACTCTGAGGTTCACAGTTTGCCACTATCTCAACTCGGACAGACGTGCTATCCACGTTCAAGTCAGGAATGCAGGCAGTGCCAGGGAATGCTGGGGTTCCAGAGCTCTGGAGGCCCTGCCCCCATTGTCAGCCCCCTCCTCAGATGTCCCACATCTAGAATTTGCCCAAGAGGGCTCTTGTTTTCCCCAAATTCCTGCCCAAGCATGTAGTTCCCAGGTAGGGCCTGCCCACCCCAACATACTCTACCCCCCACCCCTTGAAGACATCCCTACCCACTGTGCCTGCCTCCCACGCACATCCCCATCCCCACCCCATCACTTCCCAGGTGCCAGCCATTGGTGACCTCTTGAGATGGCACTTCCTAGGGGCCGGCCGAGCGGCGCGGTGGTTAAGCGCTGGCTTAGGAAGCCAGCGGCCCCGGTTCGGGTCCCACATATGAGGGCCAGTGATACTGCCCTCAAAAAAAAAAAAAAAAAATAAGATGGCACTTCCCTGTCTTTGAAATCCCAGGGATTTCACAGAAGAGTTCACAGAACCACCCCTTTCTTGGGGACATTGAGGCCCAAAGCTGCCATTGTGTCTTTCAGGCCCAGATGACAGGCACTTATCAACCTCTCCTTGCACAAGGAGGACTCAGATCTGGGCTGGCAGCCTAGCCACCGTCAGTACTGGCTAGGACTGAATGTCATCTTGTTTCCATTTTGCTTATTTTATGGCCACTGTCTGCAAATGACACTCAAGCTGGTTTCCTCTTTAGGGGATGGAGGAAAATCTAAAAATAAACATATTAAGGCAAAAAAGTGAGCCTTTTGAAGGAGACTGGTGGGTATGTAATTGCACAGGTGAGAGAGGGATGGAGCAGAGTTAGGAAGATTGAGGCTGGAACTAAGTTGTTTTCTGGGGCCCCGGGTGTCTACAGCCGCAATCGTGTCCTCAGTTTAGCCTTTCTTTCAGTCATCCATTTGGTGGACAGCTTCTGAGAACCTGTCACATGCCAGGTGCTGGAAACATGGAGCGGTCAGGCCCTATCACCAGGCTGCTGGGGAGGAGACAAAAGTTGCCCCAAAATTTCTGAGAAAGGGAGTAGGAAAGTCCAGGGGAAGGACCCCTAACCAACTGTGGGGGCACCTGGCAGGCTTCCTGGAGGAAGTGTCTGGAGAACAGAGTTGTGAAAACCAGAAGGGGTTTTTCAGACAGAAAGGGAGGACATTAGTGGTGGTGGGTAGGGGGTAATGGAGGCATGTGCGGAGGCCTGGAGGTATGCCTGGGGGCATAGTGCCAGGTCAGGGGGAGCACTTGCAGGATTTAAAGCTGAGAGTCTGATGTGCACATTAGAAGGAAGGAGGTGGCCTGGGCAAAACCCACAGACAGGGAGACTGGGTCAGAGGCCACAGTGATTAGGACAGAGAGACAAGGCTGCAGCAGTGAGAATGGAGCAGAGAAGGGACTTGCTTGACAGTGACGGGGGAGGTAGACACAAGTGCAGGACTTGGTGAGTGTCCAGGAGGTGTGTGGAGGGGCCTGGGACAACTCCCAGATTCCAGTCCCCAAAGACTGGGTAGAAGGTGGGATCTTGGCAAAGAAGTCTTAGGAGAAAGTCAGCATGTTCTGTGATGTGGAGGATGACTTGAGTGTGACAGGACAAAAGCCTACACATGACTTTTTTATTTCAAATATTGTATTTTTCAGTTTTGGATTTCCATTTGGGTTATTTTTATGATTTCTGTGTCTCTGCTGAGGTGTCTTGTTTGTTCATTCATTAGGACGTAATTTTTCTCCACATCTTTGAATATATTTATAATAGCTGCTTTAAAGTCCTTATCTACTCATTCCAACATCTGGATTACCTCAGGCTCTGTCTCCATGGATTTTCTTCTTTCTTGTGTATGGGTCATGTTTTCCTGTTTCTTCATATATCGAGTAATTTCGGATTGTACCTGGGGCATTGTGCAAGCTGTGTTGCAGATAGTCTGGATTATGTTGTGTTCCTCTGAAGAGCACTGGTTCTTGTTTTATATATATAATTTTTTTTTTTTTTTTTTTTTGAGGGCAGTGTCGCTGGCCCTCAGATGTGGAACTGAACCGGGAGCCGGCTTCCCAAGCCAGCACTTAACCACCACCCCACTCGGCCTACCCTTTATATATAATTTTTTTTTTTTTTTTTAGCTGAGCCATCCTGCCACCTGTTGGCAGCTCAACGGCAACTCAGCTCGGGCTGGCCTCAAACTGCTGTTGCTCAGAGCTCAGCTTGCACTCTTGAGCGAGCTCTTAACCAACTGAGCCATTCGGCCGGCCCTTATATATAATTTTTTAACAGTCAATTAACCCATCTGGACTCAAGCTCCAAAGTCTATTTCCCCTGTGGTGGGCAGCAGGTGAAATCTTACTTTCTCTTTCAGCCTTACCTGGCCTGGTTGGAGTCTGCCCTGTGCATGTATGGTTCAAGGCTTCACACAGTATAGAACTTGGGACTTTTGTTGTTGTTGGCTTTCTCCTTTCCTACATGTTCCATCCATTGTTGAGTTGTTGTGGTCTCTCTCGGTTCTGTCTTCTCATTTTTCAAGCCAGTTTCAGTTTTCAGTGAATAACAGTAAAAGCTGGGAAACTCCTTCCAAGCTGTTCTTTTATTCCAGGTGTAGACTCACATCCAACTTTGTACTTTTGGTCACTCTTGAGTAGTACTGCTCAGTAGAATTTTCTGCGTGATGGAAATGTTCCCTATCTGCACTGCCCAATATGGAAGCCACAAGCCACACACAGCTGTCGAGTATAGAAATGTTGCTGGTGCAACTGAGAAACTGAATTTTTAATTTTATTTAATTTTAATTCATTGAAATGTAAATAGCTACATATTAGGCTAGTGGCTACCACATCGAACATTGCAGCCCCAGAGAGTTTTGGAGGGCAGCAGGTCCTCACTTAACATTGTTGATGTGTCCTGTGACTTTAAGTGAAATAACATATAACAAAACCAATTTACATAAACAGAGCTAAGTTCCTGCAGCATCTCCTTAACATTATAACGAAATGACATTATTCAAGGACCTGTTGTTTTTGTTTTTTTTTATATGTGGTCCCAAGTTTATCGCTATTGCTGAGAGGGCTGGTCTGATGTGACTAACTCTGCCATTACCAGAAGCAGAAGTCTTCTGGTGGTTTTCCATTTCATAAATTACGTACCTGACTATTAATGTCTCTCTGCATTTTGCTTTTCTTTTTTTTTTAACTTGGTCCTTCCAAGTCAGTGAACATCGTTTTTCTTCTTTTCTCCACTTTTGGTAATTTTTTGGGGGGAGGGATTAGGGGAGGGGAACAGTATTGGGGAATTGGGGGAAGGGACCAACCAAGTTGTTCTTCAATCTTCGTTGTGGAGGGCACCAGTCACCATCTGGCTTCCCTTTGGCAGCTCGTGGCTCTAAGCTCAAGGTGCTGTGTTCAGTCTTAGTTGCAGGTGGGCATAGCCACCATACCATGTGGGAGTTGAACCCAGCAACCTTGTTGTTAAGAGCACGTGCCCTATCCACTGAGCCATCCGGGTGGCAGTTCAGCTCAAGGTGCCGAGTTCAATCTTTAGTTGCGTAGCCCACCATTGAATAGGCAATCTTGTTGTTACACCAGCTGAGCCATCCTGCCACCTCTTGGCAGCTCAGCGACAGCTCAGCTAGGGCACAGGGTTCACTGGCCCTGTGGGAATCAAACTGGCAGCCCTGTTGCTCAGAGCATGTGCTCTAAGCCAACTCTTAACCAACTGAGCCACTCGGCCGGCCCACCTTTGGTAATTTTTGAAATTAAATTTTTTTTTAAATTGTGGTCAAATACGTATCATAAAATTTACCATCTTGGCCATGTTTAAATGCACAGTTGAGTTATTGTTAAGTATATTCACATTGCTGTGCAACCCATCTCCACAACTTTCTCATCTTGCAAAACTGAATCTGTTTTCATTAAACACTAACTCCCCTTCCCCAGCCCCTGGCCACCACCATCTACTTCCTGTCTCTATGGATTTGACTCTAGGTCTCTCTTGTAGTGTTCTGTAGTATTTGTTTTTTTTGTGGCTGGCTTATTTCACTCAGCATAATGTCCTTAAGGTTCATCCATCATGTATCTTCTTGCAACTTTTAAATTCTTTTTTTTTTTTTTTTTTGAGGGCAGTGTTACTGGCCCTCATATGCGGGACCGAACCGGGGCCGCTGGCTTCCCAAGCCAGCGCTTAACCACTGCGCCACTCGGCCGGCCCGCAACTTTTAAATTCTTACTTAATATTTCATCGAATGGAATCCTGAAGTTCCTGATTCCCAGATGTTGGACATCAAAGTTGCTTCCATTTTTCACTGGAAGGGCAAGAGGGAAGGACTCTGAAGGGGCACAAGGAAACTTCAGGGAGGGGTGGATATACAAGTGACCCTTGAACAATGTGGGGATTAGGGATGCTGACCCCATGTACATTTTTTTTAAAAAGATTTTATTGGGGAATTGGGGGAGGGGAACAGCATTGGGGAATCGGGGAAGAGGAACAGACAAGTTGCTGTCTTTTTGTCCTTCAGTCTAGTTGCGGAGGACATCGCTTCACTGGCCCATGTTGGTATCGTCATTGCGCTTTTCCCAGATGAGGCAGATCGGTCGCTGGCCTCTGGATGGTCGCTCACGGCGGCTATTGGCAGCTCGCACTGGCTGCCAGCGGCTCACGCTGGCTGCCGGCCACTCACTGTAGCCTATGGCAGCCCACTGCAACAGGGGCTGCAGCCTACACCGTCATGGGGGCTCACACAGCCCAGCTCCAGGTGGAGCTGTTGTTAGCTGTAGAGGGCATTGTCACTGGCCCTCATATGTGGGATCCCAACCAGGGCCACTGGCTTCTCAAGCCAGCTCTTAACCAATGCACCACTCAGCCGGCTCCCCATGTACACTTTAAAATATGCCTATAACTTTTTTTTTTTTAATTGGGGAACAGTGCGTTTTTCCAGGACCATCAGCTGCAAGTCAAGTAGTTGTTTCAATAGAGTTGTGTAGGGTGCATCTCAGTGGCCCATGTGGGGATCGAACTGGCAACCTTGTTATGAGCTCTGTGCTCTAACCAACTTAGCCAACTGGCTGCCCCAAAATATGCCTATAATTTTTGACTTCCCCCAAATTTAACTACTAATAGCCTGTTGATCAGAAGCCTTACCAACAATATAAACAGTTGATGAACACATATTTTGTATGTTCTATGTATTATATACTCTATTCTTACAATAAAGTAAGCTAGAGAAAAGAAAATGTCATTAAGAAAATCATTAGGTGGTTAAGCGCTGGCTTGGGAAGCCAGCGGCCCCGGTTCAGTCCCACATATGAGGGCCAGTGATACTGCCCTCAAAAATAAAAAAAATAAAAAAATCATTAGGAAGGGAAAATACATTTACAGTACTGTACATATTTATCTATACCATCAGTTTACATTCTGTGTTTATAAGATGAAAAAAACCTGCATATACAATGGACCCCAGCAATTCAAACCTGTGTTGTTCAAGGGTCCACTCTATTGACTATCTAGATTGTGGCTGGCTTATTTCACTCAGCATAATGTCCTTAAGGTTCATCCATCATGTATCTTCTTGCAACTTTTAAATTCTTACTTAATATTTCATCGAATGGAATCCTGAAGTTCCTGATTCCCAGATGTTGGACATCAAAGTTGCTTCCATTTTTCACTGGAAGGGCAAGAGGGAAGGACTCTGAAGGGGCACAAGGAAACTTCAGGGAGGGGTGGATATACAAGTGACCCTTGAACAATGTGGGGATTAGGGATGCTGACCCCATGTACAAAGGTGATGATTTCACAGTTATGCACATATGTTAAAATACATTGAATCACATACTTGCAACATGTGAAGTTTATTACATGTCAAAGATACCTCAATAGGGCCGGCCGAGTGGCTCAGTTGGTTAGGAGTTGGCTTAGAGTGTGAGCTCTGAGCAACAGGGCCACCGGTTTGATTCCCACATCGGCCAGTGAATGCTGAGCCCTAGCTGAGCTGTCATTGAACTGTCAACAGGTGGCAGGATGGCTCAGCTGATGTAACAACAAGATTGCCTGTTCAATGGTGGGCTATGCCCACCCACAACTAAAAGATTGAACTCGGCACCTTGAGCTGAGATGCGGCCTGGATGGCTCAGAGGATAGAGCTTGCGCTCTTAACAAGGCTGCTGGTTTGACTCCTGCATGGCATGGTGGCTATGCCCACCCGCAACTAAGACTAAAACTCAGCACCTTGAGCTGAGCTGCCGCCCAGATGGCCCAGAGGATAGAGCTTGCGCTCTTAACAACAAGGCTGCTGGTTCAACTCCCACATGGGATGGTGGCTATGCCCACCCGCAACTAAGATTGAACACAGCATCTTGAGCTTAGAGGCCACAAGCTGCAGACATGGCGACTGGCGCCCTCTACAACCAAGATTGAGAACAACAACTTGGCTGGTCCCCTCCCTCAATTCCCCAACACTGTTCCCCTCCTCCAATTCCCCAATAAAATCTTTTAAAAAAAAAGATACCTCAATAAACAGCTGTGCTGTTGTTTGTTTCTTTTTTTTTGAGGACAGTGTCACTGGCCCTCATAGGTGGGACCCAAATTGGGGCTGCTGGCATCCCAAGCCAGCGCTTAACCACCACGCCACTCGGCCGGCCCCTGTGTTGTTCTTTATTTTAATTGTAATAGTCCAGGTGAGCTCCCCTTCCACTCCCACCTATATGCCTGGTCCGTCCTTGTGCAGGTATCAGTCAGATCCTGCTGTTCTTCCCCCACCCCGACCCCCCGCCTGCCTGTGGGGCTTGGGACTGCCCATTTTCCCCCTCAAACTCTGAGACCTGACCCTCTCCCCTCCCCCAGTCCTTTAAAACTCCCTGACTGACTTCACAACACACATCTACAGTAAGTGGTGCTGGGGTCCCCTGAGTTCTCTCCCCAGTCCTCACTGTTTGGGGCAGACTCAGAGCCAGGTAGCTCTCTAAGCTCCCCAGGACTCTTAAGAAAGGCTAAAGGAGGGCAGGAAGGGCAGAGAAAGTCTCTTAAATAGAGTGTTTAATCTGACCCAGGTCTTGGAAGGCTAGGAGGAATTGGCCCCGTGATGGGGGAAGGCATTTTAGGCAAAAGGCACTGCTGATGCAAAGGTCTAGGCTGGACCACTAGAGAAGCTCTTGGGAATCCTAGGACCTGGGTGTGGGGTGGAGCTGTGGGAAGAAGGGAACAGGTGCCAGGAGGGCAGGCCCAGCAGCCAGCCCCAAGGCAGAGCTGATGGGCAACCCTCATGGTCCCAACTGTTGGTTGTTTAAGTTGGGGGCTGGAGAATTGCTAAGGGGTGGTCTGAGGTGTTCCCAGAAGGGTGGGAGGAAGGCTGCGGTGAGGAGGGGTGGCCAGTGGGCTGAGGAGAGAAGGGGAGCATGCTTCCTGGGGAAACCTTGATAGGCACAGGCAGGCCTAGGGCCTAGGGAGTTCTCCACAGGGTCGTTGAGCCCTGGTCCCCCTGGTGGCACACAACAGCCCCCTCCCCTTCTGGGGGAGCTTCCAGCCCTGGCCCTCTCCCTTAATGGCTGTCCAATGGCTTCTGGTTTTGAGCCTCAGGGTTTCCAGTTTCCAGGGAGACAGTGGACCTACTTTATGGGTATCAAGCTGACCTTGCCTTTTAAAGAAAGTGGCTTCTTTTTCTAGAAAGTTGGATCACCTGAGCTAAAGTCTTCACATCTATCCACCCATCAATGTGTCTCTTTTACCCATTCATTCATCCACTTAGCATTTAGTTGGCACCTAATATCGTGCCAGGCCCTTTCGGAGGACACAGCAGTGACAAACAACATTCCTTCCTTCTTGAGGCTTATGCCTTGTGGTGAGGCAGACAAACAATTACATACAAAAGCAGATCAACCAGGATGACAGGGCTGAAGGAATAAAACATGATAAGGAGATGGAATAATGTGGTGGCTTCTTTGGTAGTGATCTGAGAAGGTGACAAGTGAGCTGAGGTGTGAATGATGAGACAGACCTAGACATGGGGCTGTGGGAGGGAATGGCACATGCAAAGGCCCTGGGACAGGAATGGGCTTGGCGAGTTGGAGGACCACAAGTAGCCATTGCAGTGAATTGAGCTTGTGGGGAGAAGGGAGTGTATCCACAGGGCCAGAGTGTGGAGGGCAGGAGTGTATCTAAATATGAGTAGGTGTGGTGAGGTGGAGCCCTGCACTTGGGGCCCTTTTCTGGGTCTTTGCAGGGAGCAGCATGGGAGTGTTGCCTGGATTGGCTGCCTCTCTGGTCATTAGCACCTTGTGGGGACCCTGCTTAGAGAGGCACAGAGTAGAGTAGCCAAGACCATCTGGAGGGGACAGCCAGGGCCCAGTGCAGGAGCAGCTGTGGTTATCTGCAAACAGTCCCCACTTGGCATATCATGTGTTCTTTGCCTGGGCCTCCGGCTGCAAATGTCAGGTGACCCCAGGCTGGAGGCCAGGTGAGAGTGTGTGTGTGCGCACGCCCACATATGCGTGCGCACAGTACCTCTGTCCGTCCCTAGGCTGGGCCTGGACATCTGGAGTCTGAATTGATTTCTTTTTTCCAACCAGGGAAAGCCCTGCATTTTCAGCAAGATTGAAAATAAAACAAACCTGTGTGTACAGCCCTGTTCTGGTGGCAATGCTGGGACATTTGGGTGTTCAGGGGAATAATAGGGACCAGGTGTGCTCTTTCAGATCCCTGAGGCAGGCCAGGGATCTTCTGCTCCCCCTCCTCCTCCCCATGTCAGCAGGAAGCCCTAATCTTTCTCTTTCCCCTAATCTGGGATATTTTTAGCCACTAAGAAGGATTATCTGAGTCTGGCTTCAGGTGGCCAGGGCAGGGCTGGGAATAAGGCCAAAGAGACTTCAAGATACAGCTGGGCTGGGAAATGCAGGGTGGGCAGGATAGGGGTGACGCTGGTATGAGGGTTCAGGCTGGCCCAGCCACCCACTTGATGATTCTCCAAATGACCCCTCGGTGGCTCTGGCTGAGCCCAGCCTGAGCTCATTAGCTACAGCTTTTAGAGAAGGTGCCTTTGCGGAAACTAGAGGGTGTTCTGGGTAGAACCACCCAGAACCAGCCATAGCCCAGCACCCCTCCTTTCCAGACTGCTCCCCATCCCATCCCTGTCCTGCTAATAATAAGTAGGGAAACTACCTAGTACCCACTCCATCCCCAGGCTTCATTCTAGCCACCCCATGTGGGAAGGGCCTATTGTTATTTTATAGATGAGGAAACTGAGGCATGGAGCAGCCAGGTCACCCGCCTGAGGTTGCATGACTGGTAAACAGGTGATGCAGGAATCAAATCTGTTGCAATACCAGCATGTAGTGTTTGGGAACTGTCTGGCCTCCTGACCCTTCACAATAGCCTGGTAAAGCAGGAGATCAGGCTGTACCCACTTTTCAGATGGGGCAGCTGAGGCCCAGGGAGGCAGAGTATCAGAGGAAATGAGTGGAGGAGCTGGGGTCCAAAACAGAAAATAATTAGATTGAAGACGAGTGCCACACTGGGCCCCATTTCCTCCTGTCCCTCTGGAAGAGAGCATTTGTTGGAGGGTCGGAGAGGTGAAAGAAGTTTGGGCCTCGCTGGCCATGGATGCCTGGTTATGGCTGCCTCTGAGCCCACCTCCCTGGGCACCTGTCGCACCAACAGGTGGGTGAAGAAATTGAGGCCCCAGGACTGGGAGCACTGGAGCTGGGACTTGGGACATTCAGTTGGGCTACAGACCCTGTTCTTTTCCCAAACTCAGTAGTGTCTCTTCTTTATCAAGACAGTGAAAGGGGTGCGGGAAAAGACAGGGACAAGTTAGAGAGCGGGAAGGCCTTCCAGGGCCGAGCCCTCTGCGGTCAGGGTAGGGTGTCAGCCTGAAGGGCCCTTGGAGGGCCTCTGGTGTGGAAAGTGCTTTTCCAAAATGACTTGGGGCCAGAAAGGACTGAGACTGCTTCAGCTGAGGGGACTGGGATTCGAGACTGGTTATGTATCCTTTCTTCTCCACCCCTCATCACTTCCAAAAAGACTGGCTCACTCCCAGCCTCACAGTGAATGAGGCAGGGCTAAGCAAGGCAGGGCTGGGGGGCGGTGCTTTAAGTGGATCCAAGGTGGAGGCAAAGTGACTCCAGGAGGAAATGACAACTGAACTGGGTTTTAAAGGATGCATAGGAGTTTGCCAGAGAGACAAGGAAGATGAGTAAATCCTGTGAGGACAGAGACCATGTGCACTTGCCCCACCGTTTTGTGTCCTCAGCACCCAGCAGGGGACAATAAATATTAGGTTGACATTCTAGGCAGAGGACAGCATTTGTAAAGGCTGGCTGTGTGTGAAATTGTACACTGGTGGGAGCAGAGTGTCAGGCAATGAATGGTGGGCTTTGAGGCTGGGGACACGGGCAGAGGACTGAGTTATGAGACACCATTTTTTATATGAGTTCTCCTTTGTCCCAGAAGCTCATCGTGATTTGCGAGCGCCACAGCAGCTTCCGTGGACCCCGATCGGCGCGCCCGTGGGTGGGGGAAGAACACGAGGCTGGGATTCTGGACTCTCAGCCCACGTCCCTCTGCACTTGTGGGGGGTGGTCTGTCAGACGGGTGGCAGTGCCCCTGACAAGGAGGCTGGAGCCGCCCTGCGGTGGGTGGGTGAGGCTGGGAAGGCCAGGCTGGGCATGTGCCCTCGAACCCCATTGGGTGCACAGGATCAAGCCAGTCTTGTCTGTTAGTGCAGATGTTTTTGTTTTTTTTTCTAGAGAACTTGACTACCCTGGCAAAAGGCCCTGCATGTACATGTCTAAGTGCCTATTCTGTCTGGGCTGTCTGAGCCTTGTGGGTCTAAACTAGCCACCACCATACATCCTTGATCTTTCACCAAGCTGCTGCCTTCTAATGCCCATCCCCCACCAGAGTGTCCAATGCCAGCTGCTACTGTTAATTACTTACTGATGATGCCCGACCTGTGGTCTGTGGTTGGGCGGGGACTGTTCCTTTATCCATACTCCCCCTCCCCAAGAATTTCATTCATCCCCTTGGACCTGTTGAGTCCTGCCCAGTGCCCCAGTGCCCACCGCACCCCATCCCACCAACTCCTGCCTGGAAGTCTTCTCATCCTAGTTCACCCGGTTCCAGAGACTCTGAGAAGTTTTCTTTTTTCTGTATGACTTGTGATGTCATGATTTATAATAAGAAATACAAATTTGGTCTTTGTTCCCTATCCTGGCACATGACTCCTAAACTGTGGGAATTGGGAGAGAGAAAGGTGGCTTTTGTTAATGAGGTACTTTTGGAAAGCCTCCTGGTCATCTAAGGCTGGTTGCCAGGGGAGCCAATCATGAGTCAGAGAGTTGGTTGGGACTTTCAGTCCTACCCCCAGACCTCTGGGAGGGGAGAAGGGCTGGAGGTTGAATGAATCACCAATAGCCAATGATATAATCAATCATGACTATGTAATGAAGTCTTCATAAAAACCCAAAAGGACAGTGTGCAGAGAGCTTCCGGGTTGGTGAACACTTGGAGATTTGGGGAGATTGGTGCCTGGAAAGGGCATGGAAGCTCCACGCCCCTTCCCCATTCCTGGCCCTATATATCTTCCCATCTGGCTGTTCCTGAGTTTATCCTTTATAACAAACCGGTGATCTAGTCAGTAAACTATTTCTCAGAGTTCTGTGAGCCACTCTAGCAAATTCATCAAACCAGAGAGGGCGATGGTGGGAACTTCCTATCAATAGCCATCTGGTCAGAAGCCCAGGTGATTGTCATCTCAAGTGGGGAGGCAGCAGTCTTATGGACCGAGCCCTTAACCTGTGGGATTTGACATGGTCTCCAGGTAGAAGGTGTCAGAATTGAGCTGAATTGTAGGACACCCAGCTGGTGCCAGAGAATTGCTTGCTGATGTGGGAGAAAACCCACATGTCAGAACTAAAATCTGAATCATAGATTTTTTTTTTTTTTTTGAGGGCAGTGTCACTGGTCCTCACATGTGGGACCGAACCGGGGCCGCTGGCTTCCCAAGCCAGCACTTAACCACCGTGCCACTCGGCCGGCCCAGACTTTTTAAATATAAATGTATTCATTTGTACAGAGAAAAGGGCCTACATCATAGATGCACAACTCAGTGAATTTTCTCAAACAGAATAGCACCCAGGTCAGGAGACAGAAACTTCCAGCCCTCAGCAACCCCTCATGGCCCCTCCAGACACTACTCCTGATGGCTGGCAGTGTGGCAGACAGAATAATGCCCCTTAAATATGTTCACATCCAATCCCAGGACCTGGGAATGTTACCATGTATGGCAAAAGGGAATTGAGTTTGCAGATGGAATTAAGGTTGCTAACAGCCTGACCTTGAGATGGGAGATAACCTTGGATTACCTAGGGGCGGGGGGGGGGGGGGGAGGTTGCAAAGTAATCACAGGGTCCTTCTAAGAGGGAGGCAGGAGGATTGGAGAGAGATTTGAAGATGATACGCTGCGGGCTTTGAAGATAGAGGAAGAGGCCATGAGCCAAGGAACACAGGCACCTCTAGAAGCTGGAAGAGGCACAGAAACACATTCTCTCCCCTGGAGCCACCAGAAGGAACACAGCCCTGCCCACATGCTCATGTGAGCCACACGATTCACTGCATACTTCTGACCCCCAGAACTGTAAGAAATAAGTCTGTATTGAAATTTGTGGCAACTTGTAACAGCATCCACAGGAAGCCAATGCAAGCATCATAGATTTGTTTTGCCTGGTGCTGAACTTGATATAAATGGAATTCTACATTCCTGCTTCTCTTCTTGCTGCTTTCTTGAGGGTGTTCACCTCTTGGGGGCTCTGCCTCCACAATGTCTCTGGAAATGTCCCCTTCTCTCCAACTCACCCACCTCATCTGGACAGCTCACAGCACCCCCTTCTGGCCTTCCACAGGCCACTTCCATGGCTTGCTATCTCACCTAAAAAAAAAACCCACGAGCCCCAGAACCCCAGACTCCACAGGCAGGAGTGAGAAATGATGCAGCCATCCCAGAAAACAGTTTGGCAGTTGCTTATAAAGTTACACACGCGACTGCCCTATGACCCAACAATTCCATTCCTCGGGATGGACCCAGGAGACATGAAAACTTTTCTGTTCACATAAAACTCAGATGTGAATGTGCGTAACAGCTTTTCTCATAATTATCCCAAACTGCAAGCATCCCAAATGCCCATCAACAAGCGAATGATAACCAATTGTTGTATATCCACACGGTACCTAGAATTCTGTCTTAAAAAGGAAAGAAGCCTCTGGTAGATGCACCAAGGGTGAGTCTCAAACATGAACGAGTGAAAGCAGCCAGACATGGACATGGAGTCTGTGGTTCCATTTGTGTGAAGTTCTAGAAGAGATAAAACAGCCTGCTTCTCAGAGGCCCTCACATCTATCTGACAGACCTCCAGTGCAGATGAAAAGAAAAAAAAATTGGGTGGCGGAGGTAGAGACAGAGTGGGAAAGGGCACGAGAGAACTTTATGGAAAAACAAGAATGTTTCTAGTAGGAGGTTGGGCTACACAAGTAGATGCATTTGCCAAAACTCAGCAGCTCTACACTTAAGATTGATGCATTTTGCTCTAGTAAAAGTTACCTTGAAAGAAAAAAAAAAGACATAAATATTAAACCCTAATTAGGATCTGCATGCTGAAATATTTAGGGGTGATATGCTTGATGTCTGCTGCTTCCTTTGAAATGTATCTAGAAAAATCAGATGGCCTAATGGGTGGATAGAGGGATGGATAGAAGCGTGAGCAGGCATGTAATGAAGTAAATAAAGCAAAATGTGAATGATAGAATCCAGCATATAGGTGTTTACTATAAATTCTCTCAACTTTTCTGCAGGTGTGAAAATTTTCCTCATGAAATGTTGGGGGAAATCATCTAAAATTCCTTCCCACAGGCCCTGAATGACCTGCTCTCGTCCCCTCCCTGCCCTCCCCTCCTCCCTCTCTCCCCCTCGCTCACTCTGCTCCAACCACAGGCACCTCCTTACTGATCCTCCAGCTCTCTGAGCTCATTCCTGCCTTGGGGCCTTTGAACATGCTGCTTATTATTTCTCTGGAAAGCTCCTCTGTGCCACCACTACTCCCCTCTATATAAACCCAGGCCCTCTTCATCCTTCTGTCTCAACTTAGATGGTTTCTCCTTAGACCTTTCTTCGTCACCTCATTTAAAATCATGCCATCCTGTTTATTTTCTCCCAGGCCCCATCACATTGGGGTTATTTCATTTATTTATGAATCTCTTTATTTGCGTATTGGCTGCCTTCCTTGCTGGGCTGAGATCTCCATGAAGACAAGAATGAGTCTGCTTTGTTTCCTGCTATGTCCCCAACACCTAGCCTGACATGTATAAGTCAATCAGAGAACATCTTGTTGGGTGGGTGGGTGGGTGGATGGATGGATGGATGGATGGACGGACCAAACGAACAGATGGGTGGATGGATGGATGGATGGGTGGACAGATGAACAAATGACTGAACAAACATTTCAAGTGTCTTAAGATCTCAAGAAAGGGAGAAGCTGTATGGGCTACTTAAGACAGCTGGGCTCTGCAGGTGGGGGCTGCTTCCCTGGCAGCTCTTGATGGAAAGCAGGCTCACCATGGTTGCTGCTGTTTATCTGGGAAGCTCAGTCTTGTAGTTGTCTCTCTTGCCCAGCCGCCACCCATGGTTGGTCTGGAATAACGAGCAAGACAGCTAACATTCACCTCTTGGGGAGTCCATGTTGAGAAGGATGGCCAGGAAGGGGATTACAGGTTTCCTTAAGTCCTTCATCTTTGGGCTGCATGTAAAGCACCTTCCTGCAATGGCAGGAAACCTTCCTGGACCTTTAAGAACTTGAGGTCATGACCCCTCTCAGCCATTTCCTTGACTTCTGGACAGTTTTTCTTGAGCATAAAAGTGCAGAATAATAACTGTTGTCATGAGCTGTGTTGTTAAGGGTCAGTAGGCATCAGGCTAAGGACTTTGTGTGCCTGACCAGGCGGGTATTACTGTCCCCGTTTTACAGATGAACTTGAGGTTCAGAGGGGTTGAGTCATTTGCCTGAGGACACACAGCCCGAGTCTATCCTTAACACTGGCTGTAATAAACTCCCGGTTGCTGGGCACTGGGGAAGCAAGGGCACCCATCCTGCATGCTGAGCTCGCCACTAACTGGACTGACTGTCCACAGGATGTGGTCCAGCCTGAACGAGTGGCTGTGGCAGGAGAGGCTCTGGCTACCACCCAACTACTCATGGGCTCAGCTGGAGGATCGGGATGGAGTGGTCTACGCCCACCCCCGGGACATGCTGGCAGCCCTGCCCCTGGCGCTGGCCCTGGTCGCCATGCGCATCACCTTCGAGAGGTGAGTGTCCATCGTGGCTTGTGTGTGCAGTGCTGGCCCTGTGCTGCTGCCTTGTGTGTGGCTTCTTCCTAATGGGTCCCTGATTTTGAAATAAAATGCTTTTCCCACTCCATCCTGCCCCCAGCTGCCACTCACATTCTACTGGTCTCTGATAGCTGTTTTATCAGAACATTGGCTGTAGCTCAGGTCTGGGTGTGCCAGCATCTTCAGAAAATGGGTGGGGGCCTGTAGGACATATGCCTGCTTTGCTGACCGAGGACAGGTTAGCAGGGGCCAATTAGTAAGCAAAGAAACTCCTGCCCACTCCCTCCTGCCCTTGTCCCCTACAGGCAAGCCCGTCCCTCATCCTTACCATCCCTTCCTCGCCGCCCCCCACCATTGCCCCTTCTAACACCTCCCCTCCTGTTCCCCTTTTTAGCCAAAGGAAGGAGCATGGGCACTCCCACCTCCCCTTTGGGGCCCCTTCCACTCACCCCCGGCCTCCTGCAGCCTGGCACCAGCCCCCAAGTATATGCCACCTGCCCAGCTTCCTGGTGACCCCCTGGTTGCCAAACCCTGTGGATTGTCAGTCATTTTTGGGATGACCCTGGTGCTGCTCAGAGCTGAGTTTCTTCCTCTATTCCTGGGAGTCGGTCTCCTGGTGGTGGGTACCTCTCCTGGGGTCTCTCCACTGTCCCAGGTAGTCCCACCCTTTCCCATGTGGCACCCAGACCTGCCTTGCCAGGCCCCTTTCCTGCCAGCTTTCCCACTGTCCCCCCCGCCGCCACCACCACCAAGCTTCCCGTGATGCAAAGGATCCCTCTCCGTTCTCCACATACATGTCCTCCTCCACTCAGGTCTGCCACCTTCTTGGTGACCACCTGGCCTTTCCACTTGCTCCCCGACAGTTCCTTAAAGGCTGGGTTCCAGGGAGATCTGCCCAGCCCCTCCCCCACAGGGCCCTTAACCCTGTCCAACCACTTTGGGTGCCCTCTCTGTCCTGCCCTGATCACAGGGACCTGGAAGCATTTTACATCTTATTTTGTCTCTCCCACTCATAAGGAGCTTTCTGGGGTCTGGGCTCCCTGCACACAGGCTGGACACGGAACCCAGGGAATGTCCACTGACCTTTATTTAACAGGCACCCTTTGAACACTTACTCTGTGCCAACCACTGCTCAAAGCAGTTGATGTGTCTTAACCCACTTAGCCCTCAATGGAACCCTAAGAGGTGGTACTATTATTAATTACCATTAGTAAGAGGAAATGGAGGCACAGAGAGGTCAAATGACCTGCCTGGGGCCAGGTAGGTGGAAAATAGGGTTAAGTGCACAATGCTTGACAGATCGTAAGCACTCACAAATGTCAGTTCATTCTATCCCTCCCCCCCATCCTCCATCACTACTGAATCTGGAATGAGTTCCTTGCTGGGGTGTTCTGCACCTCAGTTTCCCCAAATGAAGGGTGATTTGGGGATGATAGATATGCGATTCTGTCCGGATCCCTGGCCTTGAGTGCCCCCTTGTGGGCTATATGGTGATTGACTGACCAAGGTCTCGTTCCTCCCAAGTGTTCAAGCTGAAGTGTGGGAGATTGGGAGAGGCGTGGCCTGAGACGGAGGGAGCAAACCTGCTCCTGCCAGTGGGGAGCCCCTAACCTGGTCGGGGGCAGACCAGGACCAGGCCACCATGAATCAGGCAGTGAGGGGACTCAGATCCCTGGTTTGGGATTGGATTGAGTGAAGGTGATTTGGTATCCCAAAAGTTGATCTTCACACCCCCATCCTGAAGACTGGTCCAGCTGCATTTTTTTTTTTTTGAGGGCAGTGTCACTGGCCTTCATATGTGGGACCCGAACCGGGGCCGCTGGCTTCCAAAGCCAGTGCTCAACCACTGCGCCACTCTGCCAGCCCCCAGCTGCATTTCTTATGCTCAGTCTAATGCAGCAGCTGGGCTACCCTCCAGAGTCCCAGGATGTGACCTGGCCCCTCCCAGCTTTAGTTTCCCTGCCTGTAGCACGTACGTTCCTTCTCACTTGGACTGATGGGCTGTGTCCCCTGCACCCAGACTTGTTGGCCAGCCCCTGAGCCGGTGGTTGGGTGTGCGGGATCAGGCCAGGAAGCTGGTGAAACCCAACGCCACACTGGAGAAACACTTCCTCATGGAAGGATGGAGACCCAAGGAGGTGAGGGCCCCCGCCGCCCTTCCCTACCCCATCTGCCTGCATGGCTGCTGTGTGGATGGGACCTGGGGGTGGTATGTGGCCCATTTGTTGGGGGGCAGGGAAAACCCAGGGCAGCTTCTGGCTCTTCCACAGTGCCCCCCCCTGCCTGCCCCCCACCCCCACACACACTTCATCAGGACCCCCATCAGTGAGCACATCTGCCCAGTGAGCAGCTCCTGGGACCAGAGCAGGAAGGCCTGACTATTTGGGGGATTCTGTGGTCATGACCCTCCTATTCCCATCCCAGTGTAGCTGTCTAGTGGGCAGGGTCTGGACTGGGTCGTGAGGGGGAGAGAGAAAGGGACAGGTCTTCCTACCCGGGGGGGTGGTCTGGCAGTGCTGCAGAACAGAGCCTTGTGATCCCCCTCCGTTTTCAGTCGCCCTCTGCAGGTAGGGGTGGGGGGCAAGGTCTCAACTGCCTGCCTGGAGTAGGTGTGAGACTTCACTGTTCTAGAGGGAAATCAGGAAAACCTCTATGGCAAGCTGCCCCCGGTTCCCAGCCCTTTTCTTAATCCCAATCACCATCAGTCACCTGCCTGTCCTGTGAGCAGGGCTGGGTTCTCATAAGGCCTGACTGTTTGGAGGGCCCCATCCCATCACCCCTCTCCACTATCTCCATAGGTAGATAGCCCCGCAGGTGAGGTCTGGGGCTGCAGGGGTGGAGGGAACAGAGCTGGGTCCATCTGTCCTGGAATAGAAATGGAAAGCCACCTCAGTGACCATGGCCTTCATCTCCCCCTCATCTCCCAGACTCAGATAGCTGTCCTGGCCGCCCAGTGTGGCCTCACACTGCGGCAGACCCAACACTGGTTCCAGAGACGCCGGAACCAGGAACGGCCCTGCCTGACCAAGAAGTTCTGTGAGGCCAGGTCAGCCAGGGCTGTGCCTGGGGAGGGACCTGTCTGGGACTGCAAGGGGTGGGGTCTGCTCCATCAGCAGCTGCCTCATGGGCTCCTTCCCCATCTGCAGCTGGAGGTTTGTCTTCTATCTGTGCTCCTTCTTCGGTGGCGTCTCGGTCCTCTACAATGTGAGTGTTCCTGACGGCTTCTTAGCCCCTCCCACCTGCCCCACAAGCACCTACTGTTTGCCAGCCTGGCTTGGGGGTGGGGGGGGCGTGTGGAGGGGTGTGGGCAGAGGGGAAGGCATGTGTACAGAATGGGGAGAGAACTTGACAAGGTCATGGCACATGTTCCCTACAGTGCGTGGGGCTGCAGACCTGGCCGTGAATGAGCCCCTGGACTAGAGTGACAGTAGAGATATAACCAGGCGGGAAATAGCAGAACTAAGTGACAGCAGCACCTCAAGGGCCAGGGCAGCCCTGAGGAGGCCCCAGGCCCAGGGTGGAGGGCTGGTGTCTGACGTTTAGGCAGCCTCAGGTTCCTGTGTCCCCACAGGAGTCATGGCTGTGGAGGCCGGAGATGTGCTGGGACAATTACCCAATCCAGGTGAGTGGCAGGGGGTGTCTGGATGATGGAGGGAAAACTTGGAAGAGGAGCTGCCACACAATCTCCACCCTTGATTACCTCCAGGGACGGAACGCTCACACCTTCTTTGCTCATAGGGATTCTGGGTTTGAGCAAATTGGGGAGGGCCCTGAGCCATGCCCATGCCCCAAAGAAGCCTCCACTCCCCCCTCAGCTAACTCTGCCCCACCACCCTGCCACAGCCCCTGAAGCCGGCCCTGTACTATTGGTACCTCTTCGAGCTGAGTTTCTACATCTCCCTGCTGATCACGCTGCCCTTTGACATCAGGCGCAAGGTGAGGCCAGGCCAAGAGTCCAGCTAAGGAAGTGATGTCCTGGGGGAGTCGGGACCCAGTCTCAGGTGGGCAGGGATGGCCTTATCCCACACCTGGAGATCCCCTGGTGCCTCAGGTAGGAAGCATGGAGTCCACTGGGTCCAGAGGCCATCCAACCCCGAGAGGGCTGCTTCCAGCCCTGTGAGAAGGGGCCCCTCCAGCCACCCAGCCTTGTTCTGCCTGTGACCTGTCATCTCCCACAGGATTTCAAGGAGCAGGTGGCACACCACTTTGTGACCATCATCCTCATCACCTTCTCCTACAGCACGAACCTGCTGCGCATCGGCTCTCTGGTGCTACTGCTACATGACTCTGCTGACTACCTGTTGGAGGTGGGCCCTGCCAGAGCCCTCTCAGCCGCCCTTCCCCAGCTTCCCAGGTGCTCTTAGAGATAAGGCCCCCCCCCCCAGTCTTCCTAGGAGACTGTCCCTCTGTCTTCCTGGGAGGTGAGGCCCTGCTTCTCCTCTTCCAGGAAGATGAAGCTTCTCACACACTTTGTACCTTTCTACGCAGTTCTTGGAGATAAGCCCTGCCCCAGCACACTTGGCCCAGCCTCATGACTCCTTTTCCTTGAGATGAGGCCCCACCCCCTCCCCCCTGGTTTCCCACCCCACCCACCCACCTGAGTCCATTTCTCTCTGCTGCCCTCCCCAGGCCTGTAAGATGTTTAACTATGCACGCCAGCAGCAAGTGTGCAACTCTCTCTTCATCGTCTTCTCCTTGGTCTTCTTCTACACTCGACTTGTGCTCTTCCCCACCCAGTGAGTCAGCCCTCCAGTGTGTGTGTAGGAGGGGTGCTGGGCAGGTGGGCAGGCACAGCTGGGATCCAGGACTGCTTCACCCTCGGTTCCCGACCCAGGGAGCTGTAGGTGTTGGCTGGGAGGCTCTCAGAAGGAGGCAAGGGAGGGTTTTGTGTTCCCAGCCCAGGCAAGCATATGCGAAGTACCAGAGGTGAGAGAGAGAATCTGGGCTTGGTCTTCACTCCCATGTGCCTTGAACATGGAGTGGCTGAGTACCAGCTCACTGAAGTCTTTACCTAGTGTATTTGCTGAGCCTCTGACAGCAGAGAAAGCAAAGAAAAGATCCCTGCTCACTTGGAGCTGACAATGGGGGTTGGGCTGAGGAAATAAGATAAGGCAAACAAGTAGATTATAGAGCATGTGAGGGAGTGATTGAACCCTGTTTCCTCAAAAATAAGACCTAGCCAGAAAATAAGCCCTTGCATGATTTTAGGTGCCAAAATATGGCGCTTTGGCATACTGAATATTTTAAGCTTAATGAGTTTGTGGAAAAGGCACCTTTCTGCCTGAAACAGGTCATAAAACCCTCATGTGAGGGGTGTGTGCCCTCCATATCTTGGAGGAATCATGCTAGGTCTTATTTTGGGGGAAACACGGTATTAAAGAGGAAATAAAGTCAGGCACAGGAAGTGTGTGGACAGTTGGAATTAGAACTGTCAGGGAAAGCATCACTGACAATATTCATACAGAGAGATTGGAGGAACGCGAAGCAGAGGACCATACTGCTCATAATAGAAGTGTCCCAGGCAGAGGGAACAGTACGTGCAAAGGCCCCGAGGCTGGATGGTGCCTGGCATGTTGGAGGAACAGCGAGGAGGTCCATGTGGCAGGAGCAGAGGGAGAGAGGGAGGAGCTGAGGGCAGGGAGGTGGGGGTTTTCATCCCAAGTGAGGTGGAGGGTTCTGAGCAGAGGAGAAAAGGACTTGAGTTGGGTGCTCACAGGTGCCCTCTGGTAGCTACAGAAGGTGAGAATTCTCCAGGAACTGAGGGGCCAGGGCCGAGGCCACTGCTCTCTGGTCCAGGTGAGGGATGATGGGCTGGACCAGTGCAAGTGAGAGAAGTGGGTGAACTCAGGGGGATGACTCAAGGGTGACACAATGGTAATGAGCTCAGAATTCTCCCTTGAAGGTCAAGAGCTCAGCTCTAGCTGTGGGTTTGAGGGGCCTATTTCCTCTGCCCTCCAACCCCATGAAAAGTTGAGGAGGAGGCCGTGGGCACACCAGCCCTGGGTTCCAGGGAAAGATATGAAAGTCCAGTATTTGCAGTGATGAAACAATGTGGTCACCTGGGGACCAGGTGTGTACAGAGGCCCAGTTCTGGTGCCCCTGATGTTTACAGGTCAAGGTGAGCATGCAGGAAAGAGAAAGCAGGTGTGGAGAGACGGGAGTGTGGGTTCCTGAAGGCACACGAGGAAAGGGTACCTGCTGCCTGAACCAGGCAGGTGACTGGTGATCTCACAGCTGATCTGGGTGAGGGTAGTATGGGGTGAAAGCCTGCTGGGTGGAGATAGGAGGAAGGGGGGCGGGTTTCTGAGGAGAGAAGGAAAGCCGTGAAAGGACCACCCAGGAAAGCAGCTGGGATCCTAAGCGCGCCCTTGGGGTTCATGGTTATACAAACTTGTGTGTCCTCACTTAACACAACCAAGTGAGAGGGGCCACTTAAATGACTAGCTGAAGAGCATAGCTATTACTCTGGAGGCAGTGGGGCGCCATGCAAGGTTCTGGAGCAGCTGGTGAAAGGCGCACTCTCCTTCCTACCTGACCACCTGCCACAGGATCCTGTACACCACATACTACGATTCTGTCACCAACTGGGACCCCTTCTTCGGCTATTATTTCTTCAACTCCCTCCTGCTGCTGCTGCAGCTGCTGCATGTGTTCTGGTCCTTCCTCATCCTTCGCATGATCCACAGCTTCACGAAGAAAGGCCAGGTAGGCCCAGGCGAGGGTGGGCTCACATGTACTGCCCTGGAGCCCTTAGCCCAGCAGCCCCCTGCCTCATGCCTACCCTGTTCCCCAGATGGAGAAGGACATTCGCAGTGATGCGGAGGAGTCGGACTCGAGCGAAGAGGAGGCGGCCCAGGAGCATCCACAGCTGAAGAATGGGACGGTCCCCACTGATGGCCCTCGGAGTCGGGCAGCTGTGTGGCTGGCCAATGGACATAAGTCAGCCATGTAGCTGGCCAAGGACTGGCTCTGAGGGGCTGCTCCCAGTGCCTTGGATTTCTGAAGCAGCTGGGCTAGCGGCCCTTGGGCCAGCTCTGTGGAGATAGGGAGGGCCCCACCCCCGGGGGGGGGCTGATGATCTGTCTCCAGCCCCTTCCATCCTCTCTCCCTCCTTCCCTTGGGCCACTGGACAGTGCTGGAGTGATGGGCAGCAGCAGAGTGCTGCAGCCCACCGGAGCCACCTCCAGGCTGCAGTCTGGGGACTACAAAGAGCCCCAGGTTGAAAGGGGTCCAATAAAACTTGAATGGAGCCAAATTCTCTGCCTGAGTGTTTGTGTCCCTGTCACAGCTCCTTGGAGACCCCGAGGAAGCCAGGACTCTGCTTACGAGTACATACCCCACTGGTGGGACACTCACTGCCACCCCAGGACATGAGCCAAGTCCCAGGAGACCCTGACAGCAAGCAACACATGGAGAGTACCCCAGGCAAATCCCTTACTCCCAGCTAACGCTTTAGCCAAGAAACCTTTCACCCCAGGGCAACCTTCAGTCAGCTATTCACAGACCTAGCTTACAGATCAGAAGGTATAGACTTTGCCCAGGGTCACAGAGATCAGCGGGGAGGCTCATGCCTGTCTTGCAGCCCCTGCTCAGGGCTGGCAGAACCCCACCCTCATGGTCCCTAGGGTCTCCCTGGAGACAGTGAAAGGGTCCAGGAGTGGGGATTCCCACAGGCTCCCCAAGTGTCATCTTGGGTGAGGTCACTGTCTCTTTAGCAGCTCTGCCCAAATGTGTCCCCCCTCCCCAGCTGAGACAGGCTGAGACATACCCCAGAAATCACAGCCACAAGACCCCATCTAGGGCCAGAATGTGTTGTCTTCCAGGGACAACAAAGGAGGTGAGTAGTGGAAAAGAGAAGTAGGAGATGGAAGAGGACAGGGGCACTGCAGGGGGACATGGGAGAGGAAGTGTGTTAGAGACAGAGGCCAGATCACGAGAGAAAACAGGGTCCAAGAGGAACAGATCTGAGAGAAGAAACAGCTAGGAGAGATGGAAGAGGGAAAAGGGTAAAAGGAACAGGAGAGGCGAGAGAAGACAAGACAGCTAAGGACGCGAGGGAAGGTGAGAAGCGTGGGGGTCTCATCCTCTGTGCCAATGAGGAAATGGAAGTGGGGACATGTGGCAGAGAGGAGAAAGGTCTGTCTCCACTGAGAAGAAGAGGACAGAAGAAAAGGAAAGAGATTCAAGAAAAAGGTTTCGAGACACTGGAAAGGGGTTAGAAAGATGAGAGGGGAGAACAAAGAGCAGAGAAGAGGCAGATGGCATGGGAAGGAGAGGCAAACAAAAAGAAAGAAAAGGGGGATGGGAGGAAAAGAGACATTGCAGAGAAAACAAAGCTGATTCAGGAGGACCAAAGTCAGGAGAGGTAGCAAGAAAGAAGAAACAAACAAAACCAAAGGATCAGCCATGATACAGATGAAAACTCAGGAAAAGATGGTGTCCTGGAAGCCATGAGAAGAAACTTTCAAGATGGAGAGCTCCTGATGCTTCAAATCTTGCTATATAGAAACACCCAGTTATACCTTGCTATCAAAAATCAGGGGAATCAAATAGGAATTATAGTGGAAATGAAAGGGAATTTTTAAATAGAGAGAAGGAGAAAAAGAAAAGGAAAAGGGTGTCACAAAAAAACTGGAAAAGGAACAAGAGATGGAGTAAGAAAAAGAAAAAATGGAAAATGAGAAAGACTGTCCAGAGAAAAGATTAGTCACCAAACCCATTTGGACACTTTCTGGGCAACATTTAAGTTAAACAAATGCCCTACAAATGGAGATAGTCTATCACTTGCATTTGAATTTAACATGACAGTAAAATAGATAAATGTTTTTTTGTTTGTTCTTTTGTTTTTTGGGGTTTTTTTAGCTGAGCCATCTGCCACCTGTTGGCAGTTCAACGGCAACTCAGCTCGGGCTGGCATCAAACCACCGTTGCTCAGAGCTCAGCTCGCACTCTTGTTGGCAGCTCAACAGCAACTCAGCTCAGGTTGGCATTGAACCGCCGTTGCTCAGAGCTCAGCTTGCACTCTTGAGCAAGCTCTTAACCAACTGAGCCATTCGGCCGGCCCTATAAATGTTTTTTTAAAAAGACAAATTCAATAAAGAAATGTATACGTTGAAATATAAGGAAAAGCACAAGTGGGCCGGCCGAGTGGCTCAGTTGGTTAAGAGTGCAAGCTCTGAGCAACAGGGTCGCTGGTTCCATTCCCACATGGGACAGTGAGCAGCGCCCAAGCTAAGCTGCTGCTGAGCCACCAACAGGTGGCAGGATGACTCAGCTGGTAAGAGCACATGCTCCCAACAAAGCTGCCGGTTTGACTCCCACATGGAATCATTTGGGGTAGTTACGCCCACCTGCAACTAAGCTTGAACATGGCACCTTGAGCTGAGCTGCCAAAGGGCAGCCAGATGGCGAATGGACTTGGAGCTGAGCTAGCTGTGCCCTCCACAATTAAGACTGAAGGACAACTTGGCTGTTCCTCAATTCCCCAATAAAATCTAAAAAAAGAAAGAAAAAGTACAAGAGAGCCTCATGTGATTGAAAGGAATTAAGAAAAGAACATCAATATTTTTAACAGCTATATGTAGAATTTTTATGTTATTTATGTTTACATACAAATATTTATGTATTACCTCACTTTATCATCAACACCATAAATGAGGAAACTTAATTGCTGGGAAATAATGTGACTTCATCAACAAGTACCAGTTCCTAGACATCTAAGCTTGAATTTGTACTTTTATCTCTCAGCTATAAATGCTATGTGCTTTCAGTTATAACCTGGGAAATATTCTAAGCTATATAAATTTGCGTTTTATATGTAATGTTTATATATTCCCAATTTTCTGTTAAAATTCCTATTGAAAATATTTGATATTTCTTGTACCTTCACCTCTATAACTTTACCTCTTTTTTTTTTTTTTTTTTTTAGAGGGCAGGGTCACTGGCCCTCATATGTGGGATCCGAACTGGGGCCGCTGGCGTCCCAAGCCAGTTCTTAACCGCTGCGCCACTCGGCCAGCCCCATAACTTTACCTCTTTGAAATTGTTAAATGTGTTTTAGGAAGCTACCCTTGTTCTTCAGTGGAAATTGTATTCCAAATTGAACTTTTTTTAAAAAAAAAGATGTTATTGGGGAATTGGGGGAGGGGACCAGCCAAGTTGTTATTCTTCAGTCTTTGTTGTGGATGGTGCCAGTCGCCATCTGGCTTCCTGTTGGCAGCTCGTGGCCTCTAAGTGCAAGGTGCTGAGTTCAATCTTAGTTGCAGGTGGGCATAGCCACCATCCCATGCGGGAGTCAGAGTTGAACCTGTCAGCCTTGTTGTTAAGAGCACATGCCCTATCCACTGAGCCATCCGGGTGGCAGCTCAACTCAAGGTGCCGAGTTCAGTCTTAGTTGTGGGCGGCCGTAGCTGCAATCTTGTTGTTACACCAGCTGAGCCATCCTGCCATCTGTTGGCAGCTCAACGGCAGCTCAGCTAGGGCGCAGCGTTCACTAGCCCATGTGGGAATCAAACCGGCGGCCCTGTTGCTCAAAGCATGCTCTCTAAGCCAACTCTTAATCAACTGAGCCACTTGGCTGGCACCAAATTTAACATATTTTGATATATGTTAAATACATGACTGTTGTAAAACATAAAAGTAAAAAGAAAATGAAGCTGAGGGGAGAGAGACAGCAGACCCACAGCTGGAAAAGAAGATGAGGTGTCAAAGAGAAGAACTTGTGAAAAGATGGAAAGACCTGAAGGGAATAAAGGAAAAAACCAAAGGAGAGGAGAGAGAAATGGCAGAAGAAAAGAAAAAACCAAAGAGGTATAAAGGGGTTATTTAATACAAATGTGAAGGAGTAAATATTAAAGGAGACAGAAACAGATCCTGAGAGGAGGAAATCATGAAAATATGAACAGATTGAAAGATGCAATTGACCTTGAAGCAAATAAAAAAGATGCTCAACATAAAAAAGTACAAATGAAAAATTCTCCCCAGCTATCCTGGCAAAAATAACAGAGTGACAGTGCTCTCTCGTGGTGAATTACTGTCTCTTATAGCTTTTGAAGTTGTAAGATGTGAGATACTCATTATATTAATAAATGCAATTTAAAAGGGATATGCAAAAAAGCAACCCTCAGCATGGGAGAAAATATTTGCAAGCCATATATCTGAAAAAAGCCTTGTACCCAGAACATATAAAGAACTCTTACAACTCAATAAAAACAAAAAAAGGATGGGCAAAGGACTTGAATTGACATTTCTCCAAAGAAGATATACAAATTGCCAACAAGCACATGAAACTTTGTTCAACAAATCAAATGATGTTCAATACAAATCAAAACCACAAGATACCACTTCACATCCATGATATAGCAAAAAAAAAAAAATAATAATAATCAGTGTTGATGAGGATATGGAAAAATTACAACCACCCTCATACATTGTTTTTGGGAATGTAAAATGGTTAATCACTGTGGAACATAGTTTAGCAGCTCCTCAAAAAGTTAAACAGAATTACCATATGACCCAGCAATTCCGCTACTAGGTATATACCCAAACGAGTTGCAGAGACTCAAACAAATACTTGTGCATGAATGTTCATAGCAGCACTATTCATAATAGTCAAAAGATAGGAACAACCCAAATATCCATCAAAAGGTGAATGGATAAACAAATTGTATAATCATAAAATAGAATAGTATTAACCATAAAAAGGAAATACTGATACATGTTACAACATGAATGACCCTCAAAAACAAGCAAAGAAGCCAGACACAAAAGGTCACATGCTTTATGATTCCTTTTACATGAAATATCTAGAATAATTAAACCTATAAAAATGGAATGCAGATTAATAGTTGCCAGGGGCTGAGAGGGAGACAGGAAATAAATGGGTAGAGATTTTTTTTTTTTTGAGGGCAGTGTCACTGGCCCTCATATGTGGGACCCGAACTGGCCCTCATATAGCTAATGCAATAAGACAAGGAAATGAAAGGAATATGGATTGGGAAGAAAGAAAGAAAACTTTGTTCACAGATTATATGATCATCTATATAGAAAATCCAAAAAAATTAACCTAAAAGACCCTCCTGGAACTAACAAGCCATTATAGCAACAAACATTGCAAGATACAAGGTCAATATACAAAGCTAATCACTTTCTTTCCTATTTACCAGCAATGAAAAAGTGGAGGGTCGGCTGAGTGGCGCAGTGGTTAAGCGCTGGCTTGGGACGCCAGCGGCCCCAGTTCGGGTCCCACATATGCGGGCCAGTGACACTGTCCTCAAAAAAGAAAAAAAGAAAGTGGAGCTTGAAATTAAAAACAGCACCACTTACATTAGCACCCACCCTCAAAATTAAACGTTAGTATAAATCTATCAAAATATATATAAGTTCTATAAGCGGAAAACTCCAAAACTGATGAAAGAACTCAAAGAATAGACAAACAGATCAATGGACCATAATAGAACCCAGACATAGACCCCGTAAATATAGTCAACTGATCTCTGACACAGGATCAAAGGCAATACAATGGGAAAAAATAGTGTTTTCAATAAATGGTGCTGGAACGACTGGACATCCGCAGGCAAAAAAATGAATCTAGGGGCCGGCCGAGTGGCTGGCTCAGTTGGTTAAGAGCTCACTCAAGAGTGGGAGCTGAGCTCTGAGCAACAGCAGTTCGATGCCAGCCCGAGCTGAGCTGCTGCTAAGCTGCCAACAGGTGGCAGGATGGCTCAGCTGAAAAAAAAAAAATTTAGACACAGACCTTACACCTTTCACAAACTCAAAATGGACCACAGGCCTAAATGTAAAATGCAAAATGTTAAGTCTCCTAGAAGATAACATAGGAGAAAACATAGATGAATTTGGGTTTGGCGATGACTTTTTGGATGTAACACCAAAGGCACGATCCATGAAACAAAGAGTTGATAAGCTGGGCTTCATCAAAGTTAAAATTTTCTGCTCTGTGAAAGACACTATCAAGAGAGAGGGAGGGCCAGCCGAGTGGCGTGGTTGGTTAAGCGCTGGCTTGGGAAACCAGCAGCCCCGGTTCGGTCCCACATGTGGGGGCCAGTGACACTACCCTCAAAAAAATAAATAAATAAATAAAAGAGAGAGGACAGGCACAAACTGGGAGAAAAATTTGCAAAACACATATCTGATAAAGGACTGTTATCTAAGATATACAGAGAACTCTTCAAACAAAAAGAAAACCCAATTGGAAAATAGGCCAAAGATCACTAAAGAAGATATGCAGATTGCAAGTAAGCATATAAAAACATATATCATCACACATCATATGCCATAGGGAAAGAAATGTAAATTAAAGTCACGAGATACCACTACACACCTGTTAGATTGCCAAAATCTAGAACAGTGACAACTCCAAATGGTGGCGAGGATGTGGAGCCACAGAACTCACTCACGGCTGGTGGGAATGCAAAATGGTGCAGCCACTTTGCAAGACAGTCTGGAGGTTTCTTATAAAAGTAAGCCTACTCTTACCATATGATCCAGCAACCGTGTTCTTGGTATTTACTTAAAGGAGTTAAAAACTTAGGTCCACACAAACACTTGCATATAAACATTTATGGAAGCTTTACTCATAATTGCCAAAACCTGGAAACCACCAAGGTGTCCTTCAGTAAGTGATGGATAAATACACTGTAGGACTTTCAGACCATGGAATATTATTCATCATGAAAAAGAAATAGCTATGAAGCCATGAAAAGACATAGAGGAACCTTAAGTGCATGTTACAGAATGAAAGAAGCCGATCTGAAAATCCTATGTAGTAAATGATTCCAACTGGATGACATTCTGGAACAGGCAAAATTGCAACAGTAAAAATACCAGTTATTGGGCCGGCCGAGTGGCGCGGTGGTTAAGCGCTGGTTTGGGAAGCCAGTGGCCTCGGTTCAGGTCCCACATATGAGGGCCAGTGACACTGCCCTCAAAAAAAAAAAAAATACCAGTTATTATATTTCCAGGAGTTGGGGAAAGTGGGGTGAACAGGCAGAACACTGAGGACTTTTAGAGCAGTCTGTGTGATACTACAGTGATGGATACATGTCATGATACGTTTGTCCAAACCCATTGAATGTCCAACGCCCAGAATGAACCCTAATATAAACTATGGACTCTGGGTGACTATATGTCCATGTAGGTTCATCCATTGTGGCGAATGCACCACTTGGCTGTGGGATGTTGATAAGGGAGATTGTGCATTTGTGGGGGTGGGGGTGGGGGGTATGGGCAATCTCTGTACCTTGTACTCAATTTGTTTTGAACCTAAAACAGATCTAGAAAAACCTATTAACTTTTTTTAAAAAAAAGACAGCTTCACTAGTAATCAGGAAAATGCCCACTGAAATAGCCATGAGATTTATTTTCCAACCATAAGTTTGGAAAAATTTTTTTTAAGTTTTCATAATATCAAATGTTAATGAGATTGTGGGGGAAATGGTATTCTCGGGTGCGGTGTGGAGTGGACATTGATACAAGTCGTTCTGGAAGACAAGTAGGCACTAACTGAGAAGTGAAAACATGCTGATCCCACAAGCCGACCTAGCGCCTCTCAGCATCGCAGACACACCAGGAGTGCTCAAGGATGTAGGGAGGCATCCCGGTAGGAAAAAAGAGAAAACTACCCCAAAAGCCAACAATACGGAAATGGACTAATAAAAATCCATGTTTTTTACTACATATCACTATGAATTACATTCATATTATTAACATGGATACCAAAAACCTCGAGTAAAAAAGAAAAATGTTAATGAGATGGAAAAAATGGGGGAAGAAATCGACCTCTCCCTAAAGGACAAAACCTAGAGGATTTTCCAATACAGTGTTATCAGCATTTCAAGTAGCAGATAATTCCCATCTTATTCAGGTTGATACCAAGAAGAGAAAAAGGAATGAGGAGGTGAGGGGGAACACCCAGCTCCTTTTAAGAGGATAGTGTAACCTACAAACCAAAACCACATAGGGCTACCACGTAGATGCGTCTGGAAAACATGGTGCTCAGTGAAAGAAGCCAAACACAAAAAACGACATCCTGTGGGATTGTATTTATGTGAAATGTCCAGAACAGACAAATCCACAGAGACGGAAAGCAGATTAGGCGTTACCAGGGTTGGGGGAGGGAAGAGAATAGGAGGAATGCTTAATGAGTCCGGAGATTTCCTTTTGGGGTGATGGGAATAGTCTGGAAGAAGACAGAGGTGGTCATTGCACAGCACAATGAATGTCCTAACTGCCACTGAGTTGTTCTCTTCCAAATGGTTCGCCTCATTACGTAAATTTCACCTCAATAAAAATAAAAACAAAGAATAGGGAACAAGATAGGAAAACTCAGACCAATTTTCAATAATGTCCATAGAAGCAAAAGTCCCAAATAAAACGCTGCTACCCAAATCGTGGCAGGGAATTATACCAGGACCAAGTACAATTTGGCCAGGAAAGCACAGATGAGTCAACCTCAGGAAATCAGAGTAATTTGCCTCCATGGGCTTGCTTCTGACACAGGCACTTGTTTTTGCCATGATACCATATGTGTGTTTTACAAAATCAGACCTGTGAAGGGGGCTGGCTCATGCAGACACAGGGCAGGGGCAGCCACTCTACATCCTTGCAAGTCTATAAGCAGAGAGTTAACAAGAGCAGAAAGGAGCTTAAGAAAATATGAGCACAATGCAAAAAAAGACTTGTTACATTTCTCACAAGTGTAAAGAAATTTGCCTTTAAAAATAAAACAAAGTCAGGCCAGCCGAGTGGCGCGATGGTTAAGAGCTGGCTTGGGATGCCAGCGGTCCCGGTTTGGATCCCACATATGAGGGCCAGTGACACTGCTCTCTAAAATAAATAAATAAATAAATAAATAAATAAATAAATAAATAAATAAATAAAACAAAGTCAGCCCCGGGCCGGCCGAGTGGCGCAGTGGTTAAGCGCTGGCTTGGGAAGCCAACGGCTCCAGTTTGGGTCCCACATATGAGGGTGATTGACACTGCCCTCAAAAACGAACAAACAAACAAACAAAACGAATTCAGCCCCTAACAGAATTCACTCATTTAAAACGTACAATGTTTTTTAGTATATTCAGACAGTATAACTATCACTATGGTTAATATTAGAGCATTTTCATCACCACGAAGAGAAATCCTGTACCCTTTAGCTATCATCCCCATCCCACTATTCCCCCAGAACCCAAGCAACCTCTAACCTTTCTGTCTCTCCGAATGTACCTATTCTGGACCTATTTCATACAAATAGAATCATAGAATAGCTAACCTTTTGCATCTTTCATTTAGCATGATGTTTTCAAGGCTCATCCATGTTGTAGCATGTGTCACACGTCATTCTTTTCTAAGGCCAAATTATATCCCATTGTATGGATGGACCACAATGTGTTTATCTGTTCATCTGTTGATGGACCTTTGGGTTGGTTCTACTTTTGGCCATTACAACTGTGCTGCTCTGAACATTTGTGCACAACAAATATGTTTTGAATAAATTAAGACTCTTTCATAACCCAAAGAACTGCATTAAAGTAGAAATTTCAGACTGTGGCAAGATAGTAGGAAAAAAGTATCAGAAAGTCCCTTTTTTCCCCAAGTACTTTTTGTTTTCACTGAGGAAGAATGAACCAGTTCCGTGATGATACACATTATCCTAAGTGTTGTTCCACAACAAATTCTACCTACACACTGCTGGTATTAAACCAACTTGGTAAAAAACAAAGTCTTACTTAAGCCAGAAGCTTTCAATTTGAGGAATCACTTGACACGGGATTTTTTTAAACAAAACAGAGGGAGGGGAAGGATTTTCTTATTGCAGAAAAATGCTTTAAAACCTAAGTCAGATCATGCCCACCTCTGCTCTAAACCTCCCAAAGGTACCCCACTCACTATCTACCCTCTGTGCCTTCCCCCCACCATCTCTGACATCAGATTTTACAACCACCCCCACACCACTCCCTCCAGACTTCCTGTTTCTGGAACGTCTGCCTCAGGCCCTTTGCACTTGCTGTTCCCTCTTCCCAAAATATTTTTCACCTACATTCCTGTGCAGCTCACCCACCCCCTTCCTTCCTTCAGGTCTCTACCCAAATGTCTCCCTATTCACAAAGCCTCTTTTGACTATCTAATACAAAAAGAGTGACCCATCTTTCCCCCAGTCCAGCATGCCCTGCCCTCCTACCCTGCTTCTAGTCCCTAGACTTTAGCACTGGTCTGACTGATTTTATTAGTTGGTTGCCTGTCCCCTCCCAGACCTCTACATCATGGGGTTAGGGGCTTAGTTCTCTTCAAGACACTGTCTCCAGGGCTTCCAATGGTGCCTGGCACATGGGTGCTCAACCACAAATTAACCTGCAAATGCAAGGCAATCTCAATCAAAGTCCCAACTAGATCTTTTGGGAAACCAACAAGCTCATGAAAAGATTCATGGACTCCTAGAGGTGGTGGTGGCACATGAATGTGCTGCCACTAAATTGTCACTTTAGAACAGTTAATTTTGTTACGTGAATTTCACTTCAAAAAAAAATACGGTGTAATACCATTGCACACCCATGAAAATAACAAAAATTAAAAAGACTGACCATAGGGGCGGCCAGTTAGCTCAGGCTAACCACCTGAGCTCATATGAACGCAGGCTCATAATACCAAGGTTGCCAGTTTAATTCTCACATGTGTCAAGGAGCTGCGCCCTCCACAACTAGGTTGAAGACAACTATTTGACTTGGAGCTGATGGGTGCTGGAAAAGCACTGTTCCCCAATAAAATTTCTTTAAAAAAAAGAGACTGACTATAGCAGGTGATGCCAAGGATGTGAGGAAAAGAGAACACATACATTGCTGGAAGAGGGAAAGAGTACAGCCACTTTGGAAAACATTGTGAAATTTCTTTAAAATTAAATGTTTACTTCCAATATGATGCAACCATTCCACTCCTGGGTATTTACCCAAAAGAAATAAAACCACATGAACAGATTTATACATAAATATTCAGAGCAGCTCTATCTGTAATAATCAAAAACTGGAAACCACCCAAGTATCTATCAATAGATGAACTGGATAAATGAATTGTGGGCTAGCCATACAATGGAACACAGCTCAGCAATAAAAATGAGTTAACTTTTTTTTTTTTTGAGGGCAGTGTCACTGGCCCTCATATGTGGGACCCGAACCAGGGCTGCTGGCTTCCCAAGCCAGCTCTTAACTACCGCACCACTCAGCCGGCCCAGTGAGTTAACTTTTAAAACATGCAAATGATAGATAGATAGATGATAGATAGATAGATAGATAGATAGATAGATAGATAGATAGATAGATAGATAGATAAATAGATGCCTTAAAAGAATTGTGTCAGGACCAGCCGAGTGGTGCGTTGGTTAAGAGCTGGCTTGGGATGCCAGTGGCCCTGGTTCGGATCCCATATATGAGGGCCAGTGACACTGCCCTCTACAGCTAGGATGGTGAACAACAGCTCCACCTGGAGCTGGGCTGCTGAGTCCCAGGGCACGGTATGGCTGCAGCCCCTGTTGCAGTGGGCTGCCATAGACTGCAGTGAGTGGCTGGCGGCCAGTGCTGGCGACCAGCTGCTGTGGGCAGCCGTCCAGAGGCTGGCGACCAATCTGTCTCGCCTGGAGAAGAGTGCAGTGACGATACTAACATGGGCCAGTGGAGCGATGTCCTCCACAGCTAAGCTGAGGAACAAGGGGACAGCAACTTGTCTGTTCCCCTTCCCTGGTTCCCCAGCGCTGTTCCCCTCCTCCAATTCCCTAATTTAAAAAAAAAAAAAGATTAAAGAGTGTATTTACAACAACAAAAAAGAATCGTGTCAGGTAAAAACCACAAGACAAAAAATGGTATATACTAGGGCCGGCCGAGTGGTGTGGTGGTTAAGCGCTGGCTTGGGAAGCCAGTGGCCCCGGTTCGGTCCCACATATGAGGGCCAGTGACACTGCCCTCAAAAAAAAAAAAAAAAAGGTATATAATATGATTCTAAAAATGCAAGCAGTCTATAGTGTCAGAAGCCAGTCAGCGGTTGCCTAGATAATAGAGGGCATGTGTAGAGAAAAGGGAACCCTTGTGCACTGTTGGTGGGATTGTAAATTGGTGCAACCACTATGGAAAATAGTATGGAGGTTCCTCAAAAAATTAAAAATACAACTGACATTCAATCTGGCAATTCTACTTCTGGGTATTTATCTGAAGCAATTCAAAACATTAATTCAAAAAGATATATGTACCCTTATGTTCACTGAAACGCTATTTACAATAGGCAAGATATAGAAGCAACCTAAGTGCCCATCAATAGACGATTGGATAAAGAAGGTGTGATATATATATATATATATATATATATCATGGACTATTAATTGGCCATAAAAAAGCATGAAATCTTACCATTCATGACAACATGCATGGACCTTATTATGCTAAGTGAGGTTATTATGCTAAGTGAGATAAGTCAGACAGAGAAAAACAAATATCATTATGATCTCACTTCTATGTAGAATCTAATGAACAAAATAAACAGAACTGAAACAGACTCATAGATACAGAGAACTACTGATGGTTGCCATAGGGGAAGAGGTTGGGAGCAGGGTGAAAAAAGGGAAGGGATTAAGTACAAATAAGTAGTTACAAAATAGTCACAGGAGTGTAAATTATAGCATAGGGAATATAGTCGATAATATTGTAATAACAATGTATAGTGCCAGGTGGGTACTAGACTTATGGGGGATCACTTCATAAGTTATATAAATATTTAACCACTATGCTGTATATCCGAAACTAATATACTATTGAATGTCAATTGTAATTGAAAAACCTTTTTTAAATTGAAAAAGTAAAACATGACAGGACAGTAATATTAAAAAAAAAAAAAAAAAAAAAAGCACCGCCAACCCAGAACCATGAGATAGAGTATGTTGACAGTTGTTGGGAGCCCCTGAGCATGCGGTAGTTGGCTCTCATGATAACAGAACCCAAGTGATACTCCAGAAAGAGCCAGATCCTAGGCCTCTGCTTAGGGGCATGTGACACCTGCAGTTGGCCTTGCAGACTCTGGCCCACTGAGGCTGACCATGCCTGAGCAAAAGGAGAAAAACCTAAAAACAAGAAAACCCTGGGCAGGCCGAGTGGCTCAGCTGGTTTAGAGCGCGAGCTCTGAGCAACAGGTCGCCAGTTCCATGCCCATATGGGCCAGTGAGCTGCGCCTGTGCTGCTCCCGAGTTGAGCAGCTGCTGAGCTGCCAACAGGTGGCAGGATGGCTCAGCTGATGAGAGCATGTGCTCCTAACAACAAGGTTGCCGGTTTGACCCCCGCATCGGATGGTGGGCTATGCCCACTTGCAACTAAGATTGAACACGGCACCTTGAGCTGAGTGGCCGCGAGCTGCTGCCGAGCGGCCAGATGATGACTGGACTTGGAGCTGAGCTAGCTGTGCCCTCCACAACTAAGATTGAAGGACGACAACTTGGCTGTTCCCTTTCCCCAATTCCCCAACACTGTTCCCCTTCCCCAATTCCCCAAAAAAATCTTAAAAGAAAAAACAGAAAAGAAAACCCTACTTTCTGGGATAACTCCTTCCTGCCAATTGTTAGAAGCCCACCACAGTTCCGTCCCTGTGGCAGGGCGCCTTGGCAAGCTTGGGGTGCACACAGAGGGTGCTGAGGGAAGGCCTTGTACCCCAGGAGGCAGGGCACCCTCTGTTCCACCATTAGTCCAGCTCCCTCCCCAATCCTGGCTGCAGCCCACCTTCTATGCCTCAACTCACGCTGCCCAGCAAAGAACTCAGTCTCCAACAAGCTGCCTGAGGCTTGGACTCCAAAACCCACCTCAAGCACCTTCCCCATGGGAAGCAGGGTCCCAAAGCCAAACTTTCCACCTGCAGGAAGCCCTCCTAGTGTACACACTTGCTGTGTCCCCTCCCAGCATCTTGTATCAGTGGCCAGCTCTCTGCCTGCCAGATGCAGGAGCCCTGAGACCCTGCATGGGACCCTGGGTGTTCCCCCAGTGCTCGGCTGCACAGAGCCAGCTGGCAGCAGACACCTAGCCCATCTACAAGGATGTCAGTGGGGTCCCCACAAGGAGACTACTTGAGCCCTGGCCACCCAATTCAATGATGAGGAAACCGAGGGTCAGAGAAAAGCCTTGCCTAATCACCTAGCAGTTGAGGTGTATTTTCTGTATTCTTGATGCTCAGGTAATGGGTCCCCCTAACTAGGGAGAGACGGTCCCTTGGGGTTAGCTCGTGCCTAAAGAGAGAACAACTCACCTCCACTCAACTGATCCAGAGCCACCATCCCCCTGCTCTGATGATCCCAGGGCCAGGTGCCAGACATCTAGGGACAGTATAGTGTATGTGCCTGATGTTAAGGGTTCTGATCCCCAGGCATCCATTGCAAAAGACATCCATCTTGAATAAACATAGTGCCAGCCTTAGGATCAGCTACTAGCAAAACCACTAGATAAGGAATCAGGCTGCTCCCACTCATGAAGGTCCCTCTTGCAGGAAGCCCTGGGTGACCTGGGTAACTGACCTCTTGGGTGACACCACTTCTCCCTTCCTGCACCCTAATTCCTGCTCTCATGCTTTAAATTAGCCAATAAAGAACGAACCCAGGCCTCCTGTCTTGTCTCAGCAGCTGCCAGCAGGCAGATCATGAGCCATCAGCTCCTCCTGGGCAGGCTGTAGGACACCACAAGTCACCAAAGGACCAAGCACACCAGGCACCAAGGGACAGTCTTGGTCAGCAAATACCGAGGATGCCCAGGAATTCAGTGATGTGAAGAGGGCCACTGAGACGCTCATCAAGAATTTCCACCAGGGGCCAGCCAAGTGGTGTGTTGGTTAAGAGCTGGCTTGGGATGCCAGCTCTTAGAAGTAGGGCCCCATTTTGGATCCCACGTGAGGGCCAGTGACACTGCCCTCTACAGCTAGTATGGTGAACAACAGCTCGACCTGGAGCTGGGCTGCCGTGAGTCGCCAGCGACAGCATAGGCTGCAGTGAGGCTGGCTGGCAGCTGGTGTGAGCTTTCGTGAGCTGCTGTGAGCCACTGTCCAATGGCTGGCGAGCAACTGCCTCACCCGGGAAGAGTGCAATGATAATACCAACATGGGCCAGTGAAGCGGCGTCCTCCACAACTAGACTGAAGAACAAAAGGACAGCAACTTGTCTGTTCCCCTCCCCCAATTCCCCAATAAAATCGTTAAAAAAAATTTCCACCAGTACTCAGTGCAGGGAGGGGAGATGCTGACCCCCTCCAAGCTACGAGACCTGGTCACCCAGCAGCTGCCCCACCTCAGGCCAACCTGGGCAGCTGTGAAGACTCTAAGCTGGAGTTTGGGAGTTCCTGAGAACTGATTGGAGAAGCAGCCAAGAGCGTGCAGCTGGAGAGCCCCGCCCAGGGGAGCTGAAAACCTTCCCCTGGAATTCTTGGAAGGATGTTGGGCAAAGGGGACCTTAGAGACTTCGGGCCTGGAAATAAAACTCTCTCCACCATCACCACACTATTCCCCAGCTATCACCTACCTCACCTCTTCAAGGTTCAGGTTCATAATGGCCCTTCCCTGGGGTCCCTGCACTTCATCCGGGGAGCTCTGTGAACCTAATAGGTCCAGGAGGTCCCACCAGAGGGAAGCCCAGGGGGTGGGGTGGGGCCAGGGATGCTGGAGGAGTGAGGATGGTATAAAGGCCACATCACTTAGTAGTGGGAGCAGGGCAGAGAGGAGCTAGGCTATGGGAAATGATTTGAAGGGGGCTGGAGATAGGGCTGGATATTTGGTATTAAAATTATCCGAGACCCTACCTCTCCTAATCTCTTCCCCAACCCAATCTAGCTGTCTGTCCAGTGCTAGCTCTTCCTGCCTCCAGCTTTGCCTCTGCCACCCACCAGGACTGTCCCTTGGGCCAGGTCAGGGGTGTGTGATACAGCAGGGTCGGGGCAGGCTAAGGAGGCTGTGACCTTGGGAGTGAGGACCAGCTGAGTGCTTGGACGTTTACAGAATGATGGTGGTTTTATATCATTTAGTAAAACAATGGGAAAAGTTAAAACAACAACAACAACAACCCAGGAAACCCTAGATACCCCACCCTGAGATCCTAATATAGGCAGAGCCCCAGATTCTCTCCTTTTTTTTTTTTTTTTTAAAGATTTTATTGGGGAATTGGGGGAGGGGAACAGTGTTGGGGAATCGGGGAAGGGGAACAGACAAGTTGCTGTATATTTGTTCTTGAGTCCAGTTGCGGAGGACGTCACTTCACTGGCCCATGTTGGCATCGTCACTGCGCTCTTCCTGGATGAGGCAGATCAGTCGCCGGCCTCTGGATGTCGCTCACCGCGGCTATTGGCAGCTCACGCTGGTTGCCGGCCACTCACTGTAGCCTGTGGCAGCCCACTGCAGCAGGGGCTGCAGCCCACACCATCACCGGGGCTGGCACAGCCCATCTCCAGGTGGAGCTGTTGTTAGCTGTAGAGGGCAGTGTCACTGGCCCTCATATGTGGGATCCAAACTGGGGCCGCTGGCATCCCAAAACCAGCTCGTAACCAATGCGCCACTCGGCCTGCCCATCTCTCTCTCTTTCTTCACACTGACCCTGGGCCTGCCATGTACCCTCCAGGACCTGTGAGTAATAAATCTTGTTCCTCAAAGTTCCCCAATGGTTATTGCCGAGGTGCATCCTGGGATCATACTAAGAACCACAAGGCCTGGTCCAACCATAACCCTGGCTCTAATAGGAGAAATGTCTATGGGGGGAGCACGAGGAACACGGACCCAGGTAAGTGTCTCAGGCATTTCTAGCTAAGCACATGTGTCAGCAAGCTGAGACTTACACTGCGGACAATGCCCACGCTCAGAGCCCACTGCAATTACTCAAACTAGCAATCCCATGCCTGCTTGTTTACCCTGCCTGGCCCATGCCTCTGGTGGAAGCCACAATAAAGGCTCTGGCCCATGTTTAGCACCCCCCACCCTGCCTCTGCCTCCTAACTGCCTGAATGCTCCCTCATGTGGCCCTGTCTGGCATGGTGTGCCCCTTCCTCAGAAACAACAAGTTACAAAGTGTCTTTTCAATGGCAGTCCTCTCCTGATCTGTTGGCCTCATCATACCTGAATAATAAAACATACACTTTAAAATGAGGTGGAGCCGAGACCAACCCCGGACACCTAGCTTCTGTCTCAAAGAGGAGATACTGTCCAAGCTACTCTTTGCAGAAGCCTGCGGGTAACGCAGACTTCCCTGCCACTCTGGCCCCACTGCCCCTGCTCTGGATCCCAGAGGCAGAATGGCTGACAGGATGCCCAGGACTGGGTCCCAAGTCCCAAACTCTCTGGGCTAGACAGAGGAGGGGCTGCAGCCAAGACCCCAGGGTGCCTGGGCAGAGAGAGACAGAGGCCCAGAGACAGACAGAGGATGTGAAATAACTTTAATCACCACCCTCAGGTGGGGGCAGCAGGAGTGTCTAAGCACAGGGCCACCCATGGGAATAGCCTGGGGCCAGCCCCTTGGTTTCAGTTGGGATGTGTTCCCCATACAACTCCTTGCATCCAGGGCCTGGACACCTCCAATGTCCAGGGTCACATCTGCAGGAGCTCAGGTCTGCAGTGCTGCGTGGCCAGAAGACCCCATATCTGAGAACTGCTGTGCCAACAGCAGCGTGAGTGTCCCCATAGCTGCCACACTCAGGGCCTGGGCAACCTGATGGCAAGAGCTCATCCCTCAGAGCAGCAAGGTCTTCCTCTCTGACAGCAGCAGGGA
Organism: Aselliscus stoliczkanus; assembly: GCA_033961575.1. NCBI lineage: Eukaryota > Metazoa > Chordata > Mammalia > Chiroptera > Hipposideridae > Aselliscus > Aselliscus stoliczkanus. The sequence goes on along the minus strand of CM066735.1, from coordinate 6,133,009 downwards.
CTCCTTCACAGCCACCAGGAGCCCCTGGGCACACAGCCGGGAAAACACAAGCAGGATGGCGGCAACCAGACCTGCACTTAGCAGCACTATGGGGAACAGACAGACGGGGGTGGGTGAGAGAGTGAGGGGAACCCCCTCACCCACCAAGCTCCTAATACATTGGCATGGGGGTCTGCAGCCTATTCCCTCCCCGAGCCCCAGCTCTCAGGTATAGCTGCCCAAGCCCCCAGAATGGGAGGACCTGTTCATCATACCGGCAGCTGCAATAGCCCCATAGGCATTTCGGTTTCCCGACTGGACTGAGTCCTGGTCACTGACTAAGGTGGTGGTGGTATTCCTGAGATAGGTGACATTCTCCAGGGTCCCAGAGGTCACAGGGGTCCCCACAGATGTGACTTCCTGGTGGGTCTCAGTTCCTGCAATTAAGTCCAGGCACTCATTAGCTGGGGGGGAGGGGTACCTGAGGTGTGGGGAATGAGCAGGTGTTCCAGGTGCCTGGGGAGAATCTTGAGGCTCTTCTTCCATCCCAGACTGAGTGAGGTTGGTGAGCATTGCTGCTGCAGGGACTCACCTCTGGTTGCCCCCACCGAGATGCAGACACAAGCAGATGCACGTGTCCACACCCCAGCCTGGTCACACAAGGAAAGGTGTCAGGCATCCTTGTCTAATGACCAGCCCTCCCCACTGCTACAGGCATATGAGGTCCCATGGCACACACCACAGTCAAGCTCATCGCTGGAATCGCGACAGTCCGGATGGCCATCACAGAACCACGTGTGTGGGATGCAGGAATTGCCCAGGGGACAGGGGAGCTCCCCCTCCCGGCAGGGCTGGCTGCTGCAGTTCAGAAAGTTCTCGTCGATGCCATCGGGGCAGTCATTGATGCTGTCACAAGAGCATGGGCTGCCTGTGGGCGGCGGGCACTGTCCATCCTGGGCACATGGTTCTATCTCTGGAATACAAGGTCAGTCAGGTCCCAAACGCTCCCACAACAGGGCCCAGGCACTCCCCGCAGCCTACCTCTCTGCAAGCCCCGCCTTCCAAGGACAGTGGACCCTATAAGGCCCACCTATCCTAACGGCTTTGGCCCTGCCTGTTAGCTCCGCCTTCCAAGGACTGGCCTCCCTGCAAGCTCCTCCTTCCAAGACCCAACTAACTCCGCCTCCCTGTAAATACACGTCTTCTCCAGCCTGAAACCCACCCAGACTTCCCTCCTAGCAAGTTCCATCTACCCTCAGGCCCTGCCCCACCCCACTTGAAAGCCACACCCCTTCCACAAACACCGCCTCCTGTGGTCCCCCCGCCCCACCCCGCAACCCCCCATCCAGGGGCATAGCCACTCACTGCACTCCTCATCACTGCCATCAGGGCAATCCTGGTCACCATCGCAGCGCCAGATGAGGGGCACGCAGAAACCACTGGTGCGGCACTGGAAGCCGCTGGGCAGGCAGGAGCCTGTACTGGGCCCTGGAGAATGCACACAAATGAAGCCTAGCAGGTCCGAGTCTGGACCCTCCTCCAGGAGCCCAGTGGTCATAGGCTGTAGCCACCAGGGGACAAGTCAGGTCCCAGAGCACTGGAACTACAATGGTGGCCACCCTTTGCTGAGGACCTACTATGTGTGAGGCTTGCAGCAGAAGAGTTCATGGCCTCCTGGGCAGGTTCTACTGCGATGCCCATTCTACAGAAGACACTGCAGAGAGGTTAAAGCCAGAGGTGGCAGAGCTAATGGCTGAGTGAGGGTTCAAACCCAGGTCTCATTGACTCAGATGTCTTTACCAGGCTCCAAACAGCCAGATGGTCACTCCAGGAGTCTCTCCAAGCTCCATGGTTTAACAGGCTGGGGGTAGGACCATCTCTAAACCTGCCCTGGATTAGACCAATGGTCAGGGTCAGCAGGGCCCATTACATCCCACCTGCTTAGCAAAGGGGAAACTGAGGCCTTGGGTAGATGACCTGCTTTGTGAACTCAGCTCCGAAATTCCTCCCAAATTTGACCACTTTCCCCATCCTGAATGTGCCACCTCTTCACCAGGCCCGCACCCCCATTCCCATTCAGACACTGGAGACCTCTCAGAGTCACATCATTCGGTCACCCACCTCCCCTACCCTCTGCTCAAAACTGTCCCCTGGTCCCCTGACCTTCTCACAACCAAATCCTATCTGCTCTGTGTGGCCACAAGGCCTGGCCCAACCCTGAATACTTTCTGGAGCCACACCTCCTCCCACATTCTCCTCTGTCCTGGCCTCTTCACTGCCTCTCCCAGAGACCTGGCTTGCTCTATCTCAGGGCCTTTGCCTGTGCTGTTCCCTAGCCCAGTGCACCCTTTCCTCCCTGCATTCTGTGCCTGGTGATTTCCTCCTCAGCCTTCAGATCTCAGTCTATCTCCTGGGAGGGGTCTCATGCCCCCTCAAAGATCCCTGAGGCTCTGCTTCCCACTTATAACAACCATCCTTAAACTGGTACCCGCATAGACTGGATATTCAGCGTGTCCGGGCTGACCTTGTGACCACAGGCCCTGGGCAGGCCTGACAACAGGTGAATATAGGTCACACTCAGATGAGACCTGAGCCTTCCTGGACCCTAGGCAGTGAGGCTTGGGTTGTATGCTGATATGGAGGAGCATATAAGGGCCCGGAACCTGAGCCAACAGGAGGAGCCTGAGGGAAAAATCAAGGGCTTCCTCTTGGGTGCAGCAAGATGGGTGGCAAATACCTGGTTTGGTCCCATCCGCTTGACCCTTCCATCTTTAGTCCAAACCTCCCACTCTCCACAGTTGGCCCCCCTGTGGGCCACACGTTCCTGGAGCTGGGTGGAGCCCAGAAGAACTGTAGACAAACTGGAGCAGGCTTCCTTCCCTGCCGGTGGGGAACTGACAGCCTCTGGGTGAGGCTTCCTCCTTAGGCCTAGCCACTCTTGGCCCGGACCACCAACCACCTCCCTCCTTGGCCTGCTGGAGTGTGTGTCCCTCTGTAAAGGCAGCAGAGCTGACCCGGGCTCCTACGGCTGTAGGGTCAGACAGGAGTTGGGGTAACCAGTGACTTCTCCTCCCAGCCTTAGTTTTCTCACGTGTAAAAGGGACAGTCAGGAGTCCCTACTTATGTTCTGAGGAGACTGCTTGCGTGTAGTTTGGTACTTGATTAACATGAGTCCTGTCTCCTTGAAGGAACCAGGAACATCGAACCTGAAAAGGCAGGTACTTTGGAGTGAGGCAGGGGATCAGATAAGTTGGGAACCCACGGAGGAGTGGGGTAAATGTGTGAACCTGAGCTCACAGCTGAAAGTCAGGGGCACCTGTGCGCACCGGGAGGCCACTAACTCTCCCAGCTGCCTCTGGAAACCTCAGAGATGGCCACCAACCACACTTAGGCCACGGGTCACATGGAGGAAGACCTTTCATTCTCTAAGGCCAGAGGAATAAAGTGAAGAGATTGCGGGGGGACGCGGGGGGGGGGGCTGGTTAACTCCCTTAAGAGCGCGATGCTCATAACACCAAGGTTGCCAGTTCGAACCCCGCATGGGCCACTAAGCTGCGCCCTCCACAACTAGACTGAAACAACTACTTGACTTGCAGCTGATGAGCCCTGGAAAAACACACTGTTCCCCAATTAAAAAAACAAACATGTGTATGTAAAGTGTAGCGATTGGGAAGAGGGAAGGGAACAGCCACATGGCCTCAGCTCAGGCATAAGGGTTTGGGTGGCACAGCTGCTGTGGGAGGTACCAGGTACCGGGTGACAGGCACTTCAGTGTTAGAGGTCGGACAACCAGAGCCTGCAGCGAGGCTTCCTGCCCACGCTGGGCTGAAGGGCGGCTTGGAGGTGACAACGAAGCACGACAAAGCAAAGCAGGTGCAGGGTGGGAGCAAGGCTGAAGCAGGGTAGTTAAAGGCAGGGAGTCCCCCCATTGGGGATGGCTCACACAACGGCCAGGCTATGTTGTCGACGGAGTTGAGAGCCACGAGCTGAGGGAGTGTCCGGGACACACATGCGGTTCAGCTCACGTCAAGGCACTGCCGGCGCTGGGGAACAAAGCCAAGCTGCTTGCGGGCTGCGCGGATCTCACTCACCTGAGGCCTGGGCCGGGGACCGGGTCGTAACCGAGGTCGGGGCGGCCTCCAGGCCCAGTCCGTAGCGGAGTAGCAGCCGCAGCGCTAGGACCAGGGCAACGGTCCGGGGCGCACTTTTCCAAGCCATTCAGGCGCTCAACGCGCCGCCCACGCCCGACACCAGCAGCGAGCGGTCCCGACCAGGCTCTGATCCCCCGCGCACGCGCGCGCACAGGCCGGGGGCGGGACAGACGCCCCTAGTCTTGAGTGTCTGCTGTCCCGAAGCTAAGCCTACCGTAAATGTCCGAATACGAGGGAACCCGCGATTTGAGGCTCTTCTCCCACTTTTCCCAGTGACGAAGTATATCGAAAGGTATGGATGAGGCCCATCTGAAGTTAGAAACTTCTGGGATGGAAAGGAACTTATCGGTGTTTACTTATAATATTTAACGTTTTTTTTGCATCCTGAAGCAATGTACGGCCTATCTTATTTAATATGGCAGCCACTCCCCTCAGGCACGTCCCTTCCCCCTCCCCCGCCCTTCAACTGCCTCATTTGTGCAGTCAACACATTAAGTATATATTTTATTTACTTATTTTGGTTTAGTGTCTGACACCCCACTGGAATATCAGGTCCGGGTCAGGAATGCTGTGTTTTTTCATGATATCCCCAGTGCCTGGAATATAAACGCTCCGTTCTTGGCTTCTAGCCTGTCCTCAGTCCTGGTACCTGGATGTGCTCACATGCTCACTGCCTCATTTAGTCCTCATAGACCCCTCCTAGGGATGTAAGCATTATTCTTCACTTCCGGAACAAGGTATAGGAGGGCAACCCGTGGGTTTTCTCTCACACTCAACCAGGGGGCACATAAAATACAGACCTGCAAGCTTTCTAGAGAGCCAGTCTGGTTGCTGCATTTTCTTCTTCAAAATATTTTTATCTACAGCTCTGCCTTCAGGAGAAGCAGCACATCCAACTGCCAGCAAGATCCCAGACTAGTCACTGTCTCTAAGCTGTTAAAGACAGGTATGCAAGTGTTCGCCACCCCCCAAGTGTTCAGTGAAGCTACACTAAAGCTTCCGGATTTTTACAGAAGGGGCTCTATTTGCAGGTAGATGACTGTCTTCACTATTTGAAAATGGTGGGGGTTATAGCCACTTTTAGAGTAGATATATTTTCTGATAATAATCTCCCAGATTTCCAGGGGAAATAGGGTAAGAAGCAAAGGTGCATGGGTAGAGGCTGGTGGAAAGGGTGGCAAATAGGGCTGCGGAGGGCGGGGAGAGGGGTGCCCCACCTTTGAGGTTTGGCATTTGGAGTCCAGGGAGAACAGCTGAAGAAGCCATTTCATGTCTTAGTTCTTATGTCCAGGGTAGATATGACAATAGCGATGACCTCACAGGATTGCTCCAGGAAGGAGCTGAGATCACAGCAAGTGTTCAGAACAGTACCTAGTACACAGAAAAAGCTCAGGTGTCAGACCTCTTTCCTATTGCACTCCCTCACCAAATTTCAAGTCTGGGTCATAAAACTATTCGGGAACCTTCACTGACCCATCTTGCCTGGGGTCTTCCAAAGCCCTCCAGGATTGCTCTCCTTGTGGCCTCCGCACACCCTGTCCAGCCTTCCTCTCCCCACAATCTTTTTCCTAAATCTGACTCACCATTTGCCCCAACTAGAACCCCACCTCCTCCAGGAAGTCTTCCCAGGGGCTTCAGCCCATGGGGCTCCCTTCCTCTGATGAGCTTTTAGCATTTGAGATGCCCACTCTGGGACACTCATACTTCCTGCCTGGGACTGTGACCCTTTCCTGCCTTGCTCTCCACTTCCACTCTCCTGGCACAAAGCTGATCTTAACCTACTGAGGGGCTGTGGGGTTCTTCCATAGGACAGCAACAACATTCCCCTCACTGTGTGGCTCCCCATTGTTCCTGCAGCCAGACTTGGGTCACTTCCTTTTTGGTCTTCACTGTCCTCATTCCTCCAGACGCCAGCCCCTTCCTTTCCTGAACAGACTGTGCCTCGCTCCCTAGGGCCAAGCAGAGTTTTCTGGATCAGAGACATGTTTCCTCATTTGCCCTAGGTAAGCCTTACCGGTGAGCAACCTTGCTGTCCTCTGCCGAACCTGCTAAGTTGCAGGGTGGCCAGGTCAGGCAGGGGCTGCAGTGGGAGGGTGCTGGCCCATGTCCACATAAGCAGTGGATGGGGGAGCTCTCCAGAGAGGTAAGTGAGCAGGGTATCTGGCCCTGCTGTCCTGCAGTCAGCGCTCTGCAAACCCCCAGAGGCCCTGAAACCAGCCCATCACTCAGGGATAGAGCCAGGCCCTCGGCGAAGGGACAGGGACATCTCTGAGCCCCTTATACCATGTCATCTGACTCTGTGACACATTCACCTGGAGCCTGAGAAGCATTATCCCTCCTCAGCCCCTGGAGGGCTGTCAGAGTTAAGAGATTTGGCACCAACTTCACCCCAAAATCCAAATAAGCCATGTGTCACTTTAAAATAAAAACAAAATGATACTGGAGAGCATGATATATTTGTCATAAATTATGTCACGTTATCCTGGGAGGGAAGATAAGGAGGGGAAGCACTCAGGTGCTTCAGCCTGAGGGCACAGCCCAGGTGGCCCAGAGCTCAGTGTCACAGGTAAGGCTGGTCCTGGGACAGCTCCCACCTCTGTATGGGAGGAGCTGGCATCACTGCCTTCTTAGTGGCCACCACCTCTGAGCTAGAAGAGGAAGAAAAACAAACTTCAGTTAAGGTCAGGTTTCCAAACTGCAGTGTGGAGGTATCTGAGAGGGAGCTACGGGCCAGAGCGCGTGGTGTTTCAGAAGGCCCCAGCCTCTCCAAGAGGGACCCCCAAGGACAGCTGACTCATGCTGGGAGCTGGACAGCCCCCTTTCTGCCAGGTCGCCCCGCTCGCCCTGGTGCCTGGCCCAGAACCAGCTGTGAAGAGCTGGTCTCCTCCTCCAGCATCCCAGTCCCACCTAGTTCCAAGGTGGACAAGCACCCCACTCCTGCTGCCCCCAAACAGGAAACCAGCAAAAGGGCCAAACAACTGGGTGATGCATGTCCACTCAGGTGCATGACAATTCTCAGAAATATAATTAACTGGTCAGAAATTTAGCAGAATTGGAAGTTGAATTTTCAAAGTCTGATGGAAAAGAAAAAGAAAAGAGTTTCAGCAGCCCCTGTCCAGGGCCTCCTGCTGAGTTATCAGGAATGTAAACAAAGCCAGTAAGGCCTGATGCTGAGGAGAAGGAAAGGAAAAATAGGCACTTTTAAAAATACTAGCGGCTGGTGTCACCGGCCAGACCCCCACCCCATTTCAAATGAAAAATTTTAAGTCTTCTCTGCAATTATTAGTAATTTTGTTTGTGCATATGTCTGTTGTTATATATGATATGGTGGGGTTTCTGCCTCCAAATGGTATAACTAGTTTATAATATTTAATTGGCTTGAAGGGATTAAACACATATAAATTAAGAAAAAAATAATAGAAATTAAACTAAGTACTTTTCAGGATCATGTGATCTAGGAAAATATTTGTATTAGAGCCAGTTTAAGTTTTGATCAAATAGATATGTCTTCTAGCTTTATTGACATTAAATATTGTATTTTTGTTTTGTTTTGTTTTTTTTGTTTTTGGAAGGCAGTGTTACCAGCCCTCACATGTGGGACCGAACCGGGGCCGCTGGCTTCCCAAGCCAGCGCTTAACCACCGCGCCACTCGGCCGGCCCAAACTATTGTATTTTTGTTTTATCTAGGTTTACAAAAAAAATAAGTTATCTTTGTTATGAAATTTGTCAAGAAAATAGCTTGGGTAATAACTGACTTTGAAATCTCATAGAATTATTAAGAACTAATAAATAAATGTAACCAAAATAAAAGGTGTTGATAAAACTTTTCAGTAATAATTATGTCATGTAATTACATACATGCTTAAACATGTTTTTTTCCCAAAATTCTTTTGGTAATTTGAAACATTACAATTTTTACTAAGGTAAAAGATGAAAAACTATTGAATATCTAGGTTTTCGTTTGTTCGTTTGTTTTATTGGGGAATAGTGTTTTCCCAGGACCCATCAGCTCCAAGTCAAGAAGTTGTTTCAATCAAGTTGTGGAGGGCGTGGGGATCGAACCGGCAACCTTGGTGTTATGAGCACTGCGCTCTAACCACCTGGGCTAACAGGCCACCGCTTAGGTATTTTGAAATGATATGAAATTCTGAAACATTATTAGATTAATCTAAATTCATCTACTTTTGGCTTATTACAGAGAAGCTCAAAGATATATTTGAATTTGTTAATGAATATGTTTTTTGCTTATTAGAAGTATGCCTCTTGGGGCCGGCAGAGTGGCTCAGTTGGTTAAAGAACCAGCTCTGAACAACAGGGTTGCCAGTTCGACTCTCACATGGGATGACAGACTACACCCCCCTGCAACTGGAATGAAAGCAACGACTGGACTTAGAGCTGAGCTTGCACCCTCCACAACTAAGATTGAAGAATGACAACTTGACTTGGAGCTGATGGGTCCTGGAAAAACACAATGTTCCCCTTGCCCAATTCCCCAACACTGTTCCCCTCCCCAATTCCCCCAATAAAAATCTTTAAAAAAAAAAAAAGAAAGTATGCCTCTTAAAACTTGTGAATATATTTGCCAATGAAAGAGCCAATGTTTCTAAGGGCCATGAAATACATTCATAAATTTCTCAGTCTGAAGAATGCTAATTGCTTACTTTTAGTTGTCACTACAAATGGAGGTTTCCAGGGGTTAAGAATTCCAATTAAGGGCTGGCCAAGTGGCTCAGTTGGTTAACAGCTTGCTCAAGAGTACCAGCTGAGCTCTGAGCAACAGCAGTTTGATGCCCAGCCCGAGCTGAGCTGCTGCTGAACTGCCAACAGGTGGCAGGATGGCTCAGCTAAATTCCAATTAAGATGGAAAAAAACTGTATATTTTTGGTAATAAAAGGAATAAGACATAGAAGTACATTTTTGAGTGAAATTAAAGGAAACTAATTTGTTCTAAGGTTGGTTGTTTCTTTCTTTTCTTTTCTTTTTTTTTTTGAGGGCAGTATCACTGGCCCTCATATGTGGGACCTGAATCGGGCCGCTGGCTTCCCAAGCCAGCACTTAACCACTGCGCCACTTGGCCAGCTCAAGGCTGGTTGTTTCTTAATGAATAAGAGGCAAACTGAAGGGGACTGGGAAAGTTGTAGGTTTATAAAGAAAAATCTTGAGGAAGTTTTGTATAGGTTAAGCTGAATAAGATTGGAATAAATTTAATTAAATAAATTTAAATATCAAAAGTAAGCTGATGCAAAATTAGAGTTGGGTTTTCTCTCCCTGCTAAGTAAGGCAGGGTTTCTTGGACTGTTGGTCTGCTACTAGTATTATGAAAAAGTTTTCTATCTAGAAAGCAAAGATTCTGTTGTATTAAAATAGCTTTGTGTTTTATATTGTTTTAATCAGGTCCTTGATTACTTAAGAACAATCTTCTCAATCCTAAGAACTAAAGTTTTACTAACCTGTATTTATGTTTGATGCCTTTTTTGTTACTTTGGATAAATGAATAATTCAATATTGTTTTATAATGATACATGATCTTTTATACTTGACAAGTATAGTTGACAAACTTTACACGATTCAAATGAGAGAGAGAGAAGAGAGAGAGAGAAAAGAGAGAGAGAGAGAGAGAGAGAGAGAGAGAGAGAGAGAGAGAGAGAGATTTTTCTTAACCTGAAAATGGCTTTAGGTTATTCCAATGAGCCCTTGGAATACCTCAAAAGATTTGTTTTCTCTTCTTACAAAAGAGAACTATTAGACTAATTAGACTTAGTTTGGTGCGTTGAAATTATATGGAAACCTTGTAACATAAATAATTATGTTGTATTTATTGTTTTTGCCCTCATATGTGGGGCCCGAACTGGGGCTGCTGGCTTCCCAAGCCAGAGCTTAACCACCGTGCCACTCAGCTGGCCCTATGTTGTATTTATTGATATAACATTTATGTATGTAACATAAATATGTTGTACACATATTTTAACAGTACAATGGATGTTCTAGACATTATGTAAAAATCACCAAGAGTCTACAAAGTTAAAGTTGTGCATGTGTGTGTTTCCCGTGAAACTTCTCCAATGTTCTGGCATGACCTAGATTTTACTGCTTGCCATTTTATTCATTATATTCTTGCCAAGCACATTAATATGTGTATTAGAATGAATCACAAAGGTTTTATGAGTACGGTGGTTTGTTAGGAAAAGTGGATTGTTAGGCTTATCCTCTGCTCTGTTATCTGTGAGAATAATAGTAAAAACAAAACTATATGACAATTTGATTTTTTAGAATTTAAGCTCTTAGAAAGTATAAAAGGAAGCATATGACCTTTTGAAATACTTGATGTCTTGCCCTGAGGGAGACTGCAAAAGACATAGCTATTTTAAAATTGTATAAACAAGTTACTTAGATTCCAGTTGTCTGAAAAATCTTTTCAGGTGTTTTCCTTTGATGTGAAGATAAGAAACTTATACAGGCAGAGAGTGTTTGATGGACAACAATGTAATTTATGACGGAGACAGAGAGAACCTTCAAAGAAACTTAGATTGGTGGTAGTTTGGTACCCAAATTGAAAACTCAATTAGGTGGTAATCTTCCCTGTGTAGGGATGATGATACAGAAAAGCAAAGTTCTTTGTTGATTGTACTGTCAATTGCATTATCATCAGATCTGTAACTGTGTCATTTTATGTTTTTTGTCATCTACAGACAGTCATTGTTTGACTCTAATGCTTTTTGCAAGTATGTTTCATCTTCACAAAGATCAATAGAGAGGACTATGGCTTCTTTTAGGATACAAAGTTTCTGAGAGTGAATTTTCAGATCATACCTTTGAACTGGATGAAAATTTATACAACTCTGAGAAATAGCTGGATTCATGGAAATACTGGCAAATACTCACGATAAACAAGAATTGATTGTGGGACTGAATGAACCGAGGATGATTATAATTTTTATAACTTTTTGTTTGAAATATTGCTGGTTTTTAAATCTTTTGTTTTCCAGAAACTTGTTTTTCTTAAGCTACCCGTGACTTGGAGCAGTTTGGTAAACTATGCCTTTGCAAGCAGTACTGAGCTATTTATATTTTCTCCCCGCCTGATCCCTCCAGAATTTGGAAACTGTTTTGTTTTTTTCTTTGTCTCTCTTTTTTTTTAAATTGGGGAACAGCCATAGTCACTGGTTACACATTGCCTTCATTGTATAATGGCATAGTTGACTCTTTTAAAGGGCCCAGCTCACAGTGGGCCATGCAACCTTGATGTTATCAGCACCATGCTCTAACCAACTGAGCTAACCAGTTACCCCCAGAATTTGGGGACTCTTAATGAGTATTTTATTATTTTCATGGCAATATGGTTGTTTGCATGGCTTCAATAAGAATCTGTTCTCTTTATAACAGGACAATTGGAACTCCTGGTAAGGCTTTGACTGGAATGTCATGTTTCAGAGAGACATGCATAGACTCTGGATGTCACCAGAAAACTTTAAGGAATTAAGATTGACTTTGGAAGCCAATAAAAGCCCCTTGGAAAAACAAGCCTGGTAACTTGCTTATGTGATTCACAGCAATCTTTCCAGATAAGGAACAAAGGTTGCTTTCTTGGGAGATGCAAAGAAAGGACCTCAAAATGTTTTCAGGGGTCCGGCCAAGTGGCGCAGTGGTTGGGGGCTGGCTTGAGATGCCAGTGGCCCAGGTTTGGATCCCAAATATGAGGGCCAGTGACACTGCCCTCTTAAAAAAAAAAAAAATGTTTTCAGGGACCTCAAAAACCTGAGGAACTCACCCAATTCTATAGGTATTGAAGGCAAAATCTGATGGCAGTGATGTGGCTTGGCTTTTTATCCCCGAGAGGCTAACTGAAGTTCAATCTGGAGATTCCTTATGAAAGTTCAGCAAAGCAGATTTAAGGGAGCCTATGTGATCAATTCCTACTCTTGTTGCACTTACGTAAATAACAGGCCAAGTTTATTGAAGCTAGGCTTACACAATGAATTAGTCTTAATTTAGCTATCTTTCATACAAATGAGGGTGATTTTAGAGAGAAAAATTGTTTCAATAGATACCATAATGCATAATTGTGGATATTAGATTCTAGTTCAGTTCATTGTCTTCAAAGTTTTATTTTTTGCCTGTGGGCTGGACTGGATCCTGAAATTTTCTGGTGGAAGTGAAACACTCTGAACTAGTGTTTCATTTTTTCTCTCAACCTTTGCCTTGGAATTATTGAGAATTAAAACTTTTTCCTGAACTTTGCAATTGCAGATTGCAGCTGGATGACACGATGTAAACTTAGGAGAAATCATCACAACAGCTCATGCTTTGGACAATCTCAGTGACTGATACTATGTAAGAGCTTTCCTGAGTACCTGATGACATCATCAGAGACATTAAAAGTACAAACAGGAGAACCTGTTGGATTGTCACTGCATGCCTTCATTACTTTTTATTTGTCTCATATTAGGGTATAGGTATCCTGACCTACTGCTTTTTTTTTTTTGAGGGCCATGTCACTGGCCTTCATATGTGGGACCCGAACCGGGGCCGCTGGCTTCCCAAACCAGCACTTAACCACCGTGCCACTCAGCCAGCCCAGACTTACTGCTTCTTGTACCATTGTTATGGTCTCTGATTATAAATTAAATGCCCAGAATGCCTCCTGGGCTCAAGGACCATGGCGGAAGAGGTGGTAAAAGGGGCATGATGGGCAGAACAGTGTGAGTCCATCTTACAAACTATCCTCCTAGGTTGAGTCTGGACCAGTTGCCTACTTTCCTCAAGATTGAGGGATGAACAGAAAAAGGGGGGAATTGTAACAGGGTAAAATGCTTCCCTCCTTAACTCCACATTAATTCCAGCCAGCATTTCTACAGATATGTTGACTGGAGTTCTGCCTGAGCCTTGAGTAGCTTCTGGTCTGAAGGACTGGGAACAAAAAGATTTGGAAATTCTCCCCTTCCTTGGATCCCACTTCTTGCCCCACCCCTTCTCCATTCCCTGGATATATAGGATGCTGGAACTTGGGATGCTCTTAAAATGGATTTGAAAAAACTAGAAATTTCCCATCTTCTCATAATGGCATCAATGCCATAAATAAAACCTTTCCTTATTCCAAACTCTGATCTATTGAATATTAAATATTTGATGCATGGCCGGCTGAGTGGCTCAGTTGGTTAAGAGCTCACTCAAGAGTGCAAGCTCTGGACAACAGGGTCACTGGTTCGATTCCCAGCCCGAGCTGAGCTGCCGCTGAAATGACAACAGGGGACAGGATGGCTCAGCTAAAAAAATAAATAAACAAATAAATAAATAAATATTTGATGCACTGAGCACACGGGCCTTGTGACTGCAACATAGTGACTATAGTTGATAATACTGTATTGTATACTTGAGAGTTGTTAAGAGTAGATGTTAACAAAAGTTCTCATCAAACACAAAAAATTTTAACTGTGTGAAGTGACAAATGTTAACTAGACTTATTATGATCATTTTGCAATATATGCAGATATTGAAACATTATGTTGTACACCTCAAACTTATATGTCAATTATATGTTAAACTTATATGTCAATTATACTTCAATTTTTAAAAAGAGAAATACAAAATTACAAAATAACAATGCCTTGGTTTCTCCCAGGGCCTTTAAAGGGACCCTGAAGCTTCATCTGCTTTGCAGGAAACACACCCCTGGCTTAGGCCCTAACTCCTACACTGGGCTGGGTGGGGATTAAATGAGTTTGCAGATGAGGATGCTTAATAAATGGGTCCCTGAAAAGCACAAGCAAAAGAAAGGCTGGCTGCAGGAGGGGTATGTGGCGTCCTCACCTCTCTGATGGCTTGCCTGACACCAGCGCCTTCTGTGAAGACATGATGACTGAGGGCGGCATGGCTTCCCGGCGACCGTCACGAGTGCAGTAGTAATTGTTGGAGAGCTTGTGGCTGGGGCCCACAGGGAGCCTGGGAGGAGGCTGAGTTCTGAAGAAAGAGGACATCAGCACTGAAACAAAGCCATAAGTGCTCTCACTGCCTGGCTGTGCAGGGCTTGTCACCTCAGTCACTGGGACAAGCTGCAGGTCAGGAGTGTCCCTTCCTTTAATACAATTATGGAAGGACATGCCTGGAGAGGGTCCAGGGCCTAGAAGCAGGTGACAGCCCAGATTTTGGATGTCAAGACCTGAAAGGTGAGGTCTGGGTCTGTCCCAATGTAAGTCCCTCACTTGCCCCAAATGTGGCATGTATGGACAGACGACCTTTTGTGAAACCTCCCAAGGAAGGGGCAGGCCCAGGCTGGACACCTATTCCCATCCCACCATGGCCTCACTTGACAGCTGGCCTCACTTCCACCTGCAGATGCTCAGGAAATGAAGAGGCCAGGGGGTGAGGCTCTGCCCACCACCTATCCAGTAGTCAGTCAGTAAACGCTTGGGCAGCAAACTGCAAACAGCTCATTATGAGGAGCTTCCTCCCCCAAACCAGACTACAGGACTCCTGGATTTCCTGTTATCTCCGGAACTCTGGAGAACCCTGCTGAGATCAAGGCTTATTATTCAAAGAGCACCACATCCCCCATGCCTCCCAGGCCTCTGCATTTCCTGCCACCTCATAGTGGCTGCAGACAGAGGTGTACAGAGCTGTCCTGGCTTAGGCTAAACCTTGGGGTGAATTTACAAAGAAGGTGGAAACTTGAAAAGGAAACCCTAATCTCAAAACAGTTTCCTTGGAAAACACAGCAGAGATGGAGAGCAGAAAAGGTAGAAACAATTACAAAAAGAGAAGGTTTTGGGCTGGCCAAGTGGCATGTTGGTTAAGTTGGCTCAACCTGGAGCAGGGCTGCAATGAGTCACAGTGAAGGTGTAACTTGCAGTGGAGCTGCAGTGGTCTGCCATAAAGCTACTGTTAGTGGCTGGCAGCCCGCATGAGCTGCCAAAAGCCACTGTGAGCGGCCATCCAGTGGCGGGCAACCGATCTGCCTCACCTGGGAAGAGTGCAATGATAATACCAACATGGGCCAGTGAAGCCACGTCCTCTACAACTAGACAGAAGAACAGAGGGACAGAAATTTGTCTGTTCCCCTTCCCCAATTCCCCAATAAACTCTTTTAAAAAAAAAGATCGTTTTCATTCAACCATGTTTTTAAATAATCTTTTGGCTGATAATCATTTTGTCAGGATTTAACTTTTTCTTAAAACAAGTGGCCATTATATTTTGTTTGTTTGTTTTTTTAGAGGGCAGTGTCACTGGCCCTCACATGTGGGACCTGAACCGGGCCGCTGGCATCCCAAGCCAGCTCCCAACCACTGTGCCACTCGGCCAGCCCCATTATATATTTTTTTAAAAAGAAAAATACACATAAAAATGAAATTTAAAAATTTAACCAAGTAATATCCCGTGTGGTAGAAGTTAGAATTTGTTTAACCCCTGGAGTGCAGAGTTAACCTCTGTAGGCATGACTATAGCATTTTTTTTTTTTTTAATTTTTTTTTAGAGGGCAGTGTCACTGGTTCTCATATGTGGGATCCGAACCCGGGCCGCTGGCGTCCCAAGCCAGCTCTTAACCACCGTGCCACTCAGCTGGCCTCTGGCTATAGCTTTCTACAACCTGGCCTAGAAAAGGTACAAAGAACCAGTACCTAATGGAAAGGCCCAAATGAATCACTAATGGGTACCATTATCCTAAAGCTGAAAATTTTACAAAACCATTTCTTCAACTGGCCTAACTACCTTGAATGGGAAAGCAATTTAAAACTTTTGGTATTAGGAATTAGCTACACCATGTAGGCATTCACATAAATTTAGTTGTTTTAATGCTATTTCTCTTCCTTTCCTGCTAACCCTCCATGGCTGCCTTACCTTTGCCTGACAGACCATGTAACTGCCATCCCCCTTTCCTCCATGTGTTTCAACCACACCGGCCTCCTTCCTACGTCTGGCTTTGTTGTGCCTCACAGCCTTGGTGCTTACTATTCCCTTTGCCCAGAATGTTTTCCTCAATAATTATCCTTTGGCTACTTCTCATCATTCAGGTGACTCAAATGTCAATCCCTGAAAAGAGACTTTTCCTGACCTGAGGTAGCCACTCTCCAGTTAATTCATTTTGTCTGAAAAGCACTCCAGAACCAAGTTTTTTTTACCTGCTGTTTATTTCCCTACTGTTTGTCTCTCTCTAGGATATGAAGGAATGAGGACAATAATTTTTCTTTATCGCACTGGTATCCCCAAGGCTAAGGACATGGCAGGGGCCTGTAAATAGCAAGTAATTTTTTTTTAACATAAATGAGTTTGAAATCAAGACACTTCCAGGTTCAAGTCCCAGCTGTCACTTTCTAGCTTCTGAGTGGCTTTAAGCAAATGATTTGGTCTTTCCACGCCTCAAATTTTTTTCATCTGTAGCTTGGAGATAACACTAAATGGCAAGGCAGCGCTGACTGCAAATGACAATTTGGATTTCCACTCAGAATTCATGCCCCATCTAGCTGTTTCTACAAGCAGCAATCTCCCACAGAGCCCAGCAAGGGGGCTGGAGGCAGGATTTTGGTTCAGTGCTCCAGGAATCTAAAGGAACAGGAGCTTTGTTTTCCGTGAAGGACAGAACAGGGCGAGTGTTTAGGCAGCAAGCGGGGCCTGCTCACCGCTTGGCGATCTCCTGGTATCGCAGCTGCAGCTTCGCCTGCAAGTCTTGCTGTGGGAGGAGGAGAGGAAGGTCAGGCCCAGGGGAGGAAAGGGCCAGGAGAGGAGAGGGGCAGCCCGGGAAGGGAATGAAGGGGAGACAGAAGATTGGCAGTTGGGGACTGGATGTAGGCCCTATAAAGAGGGAGGCCGGGGACACCAGATCCAAGGCTAATAAGCTCCAGGACTAAGGAGATGCCAGGTCTGAGTAGATCTCCGGCCAAGGGCTGAGGGTGTGTCCCGGGCTGAAGGGGTCAAGAGTTGGGGGTCCTGGGCTGAGCGAGGGTTCTCTGTCCAGGGGGATCTTGGCACTAAGGCTTTCAAGCCCTGGCCGCGGAAGGAATGGAGGAGCGAGTCCCGGGCGCACGGAGCCCGCAGCCCCCCGCCCCCGGGCAGTCTTTGCCGCCCCGCGCACCCCGGAGGCCCAGTTCCGTAGCATCTGGACGAAGCGGGTAGCAGACGCCATCTTCCCTCTGCTCTTGAAGGGCGCCGGCGACGTCGCTACCGCGGGGGATGCTGGGAAGTGCGCGTTTGGTCTCGCGAGTGTCTCGAGAGGGCGGGGCTAGAACGTTGTATAAAAGCTCTCCCTGAAGCACGTGACTCCTCTCGGCCGGACTGCCGCCCCGCCGCCATTATGGACACGAGCCGTGTGCAACCTATCAAACTAGCCAGGGTGAGGGGGGGGGCCCCGGTTTTGAGGGCCGAAGTGAGGAAGGAGGGGGGCCGGGGGGCCAGGTCTGACCCCAACCTCTTTCCGCCAGGTCACCAAGGTGCTGGGCAGGACCGGCTCCCAGGGACAGTGCACGCAGGTGAGCGGATGGCGCGTCCCCCGGTGTTAACTATGCGTGGCCCCGTTCCGGGACCCGGGGCCTGCCAGCCGGGTCTGAGCTCCGACGAGCCTCGTTCTCGTTGGCCCAGCCGGTCCCAGCGACCCCTGGGTGGCTCCACACCCTGCTGAACATGCTCCCGTGCGCAGAGCTGCAGCTGTCCCCCCCGGGCGGCCGCTTCTGGGGCCCAAAAGCTTTGCTCGCCATGTCCGTACCCCTTTGGGCTTTTCTCCCTTCCCAGCCCCATTTGCCAGCCAGCCTCAGTTCCCTTTTTTAAGTGTCTCTGGGTTGGCCCCGGCACGTGTAAATCCAGATGTGCTGCCCACCCCACGGCGCCTCTCCGTGGCCGCCCCACACTCCTTTCCGTCTCTCCCGCCCGCCCCCCCTTCGGTCCCGTAGGTGCGTGTGGAATTCATGGATGATACGAGCCGCTCCATCATCCGCAATGTAAAGGGCCCGGTGCGTGAGGGCGACGTGCTCACTCTATTAGAATCAGAGCGAGAGGCTCGGAGGCTGCGCTGAATGTAAGCCTGGTAAGTGCAGTGCTGGAGTCAAGGAACTGAGAGCCGGCCCATTAGACTCTCAGCTGGTGGTAGGGAGACTTTGCCAAGATCAAGGGTGAGGGGCTCTTGGCAGGGGTCGGGATGAAGAAAGGGTCTGCTGATATGGGCGAGGGGGGCGCGGGTAGTTTGCTAGTTGCTGGGGAGGCCTGTCAGCTTCTCATGCTTGGATTTGTTTACAGGGTCCTGGATGTTTGGGTCCACCACTTGGCCTACAGGGATGATCTTCGACTATTAATAAAGTGTTTGTATTGTATGTAAACTGAGGTTTTTTTCTGGGTTGTCACTAGGTTTCTGAAACCTTCCAGGGTGGTCACTGGCTCTTTGCATTCTGGAAACCTGAGGGGGGTGCTTCCTCAACAAGGCATTTTCTTTTTGAGGAGTGGGAACCATGTCTGTGTGCCCCTGAAACAAGACACAAGTTTAGCTAGGAATGTTTTATTAGGGAAGGAGATTAGGCCAGGGCTAGCATCTGGACAGTGGGCCCTGGACCCTACTGTACCCCAGAGGCTGAGGTCGGGTTGGGGGGAATGATCTCTTCATACCCCCACTCCACCTCCAATCAGGGTCCATTGTGCCAGGCTGCTCACTGAGACTAGGGGTCCTCTCCATTGTCACTGCTGCTTTCACAAGGCATGGCCGTGGGTGAGTCGGGGAATGACTGGTGAGAAAGAGAAAGAGAGGTGTATGGGGAGGGGAGCATTTTTCTGTCACAGTCTCTTGGCAGGACATTGTGGGTTTCAGCCCCCTTGGATTCAGGGATGCTTAACCTAGTAGAGATCTTGTTCCTATCCATTGTGGTTATGTCTAAGGAGGAACCCCACCCTTTACAGTGGAGCCAGGTTGCCTGGGCTTGAATCCCACCATTACCCCCATCTAACCTGGAAGAGGCACGTGACCACTATACCTCTTTTCCCACATCTCTACAGGAGAGAGCAGGATGGGCAGGTTGATGGAGTTTAATTATTCAAGTGCTGAGAACAGCCTGACATTTGCTTTTTGAGCATAAGCTGATCCCCTTGGGGACATTCTGAGTATTCCCCTCCCTGCCTGCTGCTGGCAAACTCATCCAGTCTCCAGTTCTGAAGCTCTGTGACTTGCAGGGAGCCTGCATCCTCTTCCCTGACCAGGCCTAACTCCAAAGGGTCCCTAATTCCTTTGCTTTGAGCTTCCCAGGGGCAGTCACAGTTCATTGACAAAGAAGGTCTAACAGCTCTCCTCTGCTCATAGGTCACTTTCCCTCTGCAGGTGTCAGGCTCATGACCTGTAAAGTGGAGGAGTGTCAGCCACATAGGGAATTCAGACCTGGGTTCCTCATCCCTGCTGGCCCTAGGAGGCCTTCCTAGGGCACACTTGGTAGCCTCCCCATGTGCTGCTGGAAAGATTTGTTGCTTGGGGCTAGGGCTGTACTCACCAGGGGACCAGGCTGGCCTGAGCTCAGGTGGGCATGCAGCAGAGTGGCCACCTCATCCTGTTCAGCCTCAAGAGCCATGGCCAGCGCACTGGTGCCCTCCTGAAGGATAAAAGAGACCATCAGGTCCCTGAACCAAGGCATGGATACCCTGCCACCCTCCCCCCACAAACCCCATTGGCTCACATTATCCAGGAGGGCAGGATCGCAGCCTGGCTGGGCCAGCAGCAACCGGACGGTGTCCAGGCGCCCGTACTCACTGGCACACATCAGCGCTGTGGCCCCATCTGCATCTTGCACGTTGACGTCTGCCCCACATACCAGCAGAGCTGCCACCATGTCCTGCCGACCATGGCTGATGGCCAACATGAGAGCTGTCTGCCCTGTCTGGGGAATTGGGAAGGAGACAGGGTTGATTCCTGAAGTGGAAGTGACCATGGACTTGGAGCCAGGGAGGGTGTCCACGTACCTGGCTGGCCTTGGCATTGACATCACCCATGCGGAAGAGCCTGTCGACCACGGCCATGTCCTCTTGCCCCACAGAGGTAAGTGCAGCCAACATGAGAGCTGAGTATCCTGCTCGATTCTGTCGGTCAACCTTGCAGACCCCTGGAAGAGGGGGGGTCAGTCAACTGAGAAGAGCCAACACTCCTAGCCCAACCTGGTCCACTCACATCTCTCCCAGTGTTAGGTTCATCTCTGTAACGGGTGGTCACCATGCGTCCTGACTACTGTCCCCTTTGCCTATAAGGCTCTTGCCCCAAGAGCTATGTGGCTTCTCCCTCAACTTCAGCGTTCTGTTCAAAACTCAGTTATGCCTTCCCCAACTTTAAACTGGTTTTGGGACTTGGTTTTGTTTGCTGCTGTATCTCCCAGTAACTAGAACAGTACATGGCACATAGATGCTCAATAGGGATATTTATTTTTGTGGCTACTACCCACCAAGCTAACATCATTACTCCAGAGAATTGGCAGTGGTTCACGTTGGTCTCAATCTCCTCGCATGCATGCAGCAGCCAGAAGCAGAAAAATTTGGCCCAATCTCCTATTTAGAACCCTTTTGTGTTTCCTATTGCTCCTGGAATACAGGCCATTGTCCATGATGGTCTCTGAGGCTCCTTGTTGTCTAACTTATGTTCCTTTCTCTGGAATCCTCCTTCCCCTCCCCAAGCCTGTTACAGTTTGAATTGTGTCCCCAAAAATGATATGGTAAAGTCCTAACCCGCAGTACTACGAATGGGACCTTATTTGGAAATAGGGGTTTTGCAGATGTAATCAAGTTAAGATGAGGCCCTAATCCCATATGACAGGTCCAAGGAGATGGGATGGGGGCAATGGAAATGGTCTCATAAGGTCCAAGGATTGTTGGGGTTGGAGAAGAGGAGACAGCAAGCTGAGATATCAGGAGGTGAGTTGAGAAGGTCCCGGGGATTGAAGTTATGGAGGGGGCGTAATTGGTAACATCAGGATCTTTGGGTGACCTTCTTGAGTGTAAGGCTGATGGAGAGAACAAGGTGAAGGGAGGAGCAGGTAAATGAATTGAAGCCAGGAGGTTGGAGGGAAGAGACAAAACAGCCCCTACATGAGGGGTGCTTTGAGGCGCTTAGGGTTCTGGGTGAGGCCAGGTTGACATGGCAGCAAGCAGGTAACAGCATAGGGGATACTGGTGATGACTGATGTGAGAATCAGAAGGCCCCGTGCAACATCTAGGGAGTTGGAGCTGAACAGGATTTGAATACTGGGAATAAAAAAGGGTCCAAGGAGCCTTGGGCTCTTGTGATGGCCATTTCTGCCTTGCCACCTGCCACAGTCCTAGTTCCCTGTAAGGCAGGAGATGCCCAGGAAATACCTTTCAAATTCATGCATCATCCCCTTCTCCCAAGCCCCAGCTCCCTGACCATCCCGGAGCAGCTGTGCTCTTCCTCCGGTCACCAAGGCTTGCAGGGATGGGAATGATCTGTGTGTTTGGGGGTGAGGGAGCGTATAGGAGACCCAACTCAACTTCAGAGAGACTTGAGAGGCCTTCAAAGGGCAAACCCCAGAGGTTACTGAACCTGAAGGAGGGCACCCAGATGGGCTCTTGGTGGGCAGTCAGTTTGTCTACTGTCCACTACCCCCTCTGCTGTGAGTCCCATGGGGAAAGCAGCTGCATGTGGGTGGCCCAACCCCACCCTAGCACTGCAATGGCACCTAGTAGGCTCTCAGTACATGTCTGGGCTCATCAATACTGGGGACTGTGTATCTGCTCCAAAGGCAGGGGATGAGCTAGTAAGAGGTAGGTGAAGAAATGTATGAAATGGAGCCAGTGCAGGACCTAGGAGTGGGGGACAGCACAGTGGCCCAGTCCGGGAGGGTAGTCACAGCCCTGACCAGTGAGTACTCAGGACTGGAGAGGCAGGTGGCCAGACACTGGGGCTGAGGAAAGAGGTGAGCGCCAGGACGAGATTCAGGGACAGAAGGCATGGTGACCACTGACTGACTACCTACCTACCGCATGCCTCACACTGTTCAGAGTGTGTTACCATAGCTGCCCACGTAGGGAGGTGGTGCATCCCCATTTCGCAGATGAGGAAGCTGAGGTTGGTGAGATTAAATAATTCCCCTAAATTTAGGTCGACATGATCCCAAAGCCCAGAATTGCCGCCGCCCCCCCCCCCGCAAAGTGCAAGTCAGGTCAGAGCAGACCTTAGAGCGCTGCGAGGGCACGGCCTCGATGCTGGATCCGCTAACCAACCCCCCAGGAAGGACGGGTGGTGCCATCTGCCTGGCCAGCCTTTCTCTGCCTACTTCTCCAGGTTTTCCCAGCCGGGACCTTCGCCCAGGGTCTCTTTCCATGACCCCCCATTGCCTGGAGCCCTGCCCACCCCTCCTCCATACTGACCCGTATCCAGCAGCAAGCTGGAGATGGCCAGGTTCCCATGGGACACGCTGTAGTGCAGAGCTGTGTTCCCGTTACCATCTGCCAGGTTCACCACGTATTCCAGCAGCTCGGGTCCCAGACGCGCAATTGCACCCAGAACCCCGGCTACAGGCTCCGCCCGAGAGCGCCGCTGGCTCGACACTCGAAACCACTCCTGGGCCACAAGGCGCGCCGCGCTCTGCGAGGATAGAGGGAAAGGCGTCGGCGATGGGCTGGGTAAGGTGGCAGGGAGGGTGTGAGAGGGCTGGGCATCCAGTCAGGGGAGAATGGTCACTGTTTGCCGAGAGCAGGGACGGGGGAGGGGGGGTGTAGGGACCCGTGGGGCCACAACCCTTTGGAGGAGAGTACAATCAGTGTGGGTCCCGGGTTAGCAAGGGCAGGGGTCTTCCCCACCCCGGGAAAGAGCATGTGAAAGAACAGGGGTTGAGGAAGGCGAAGAGAGCCTGGGCCTTGGGTCTGTGCTTGGGGTAGGGCCCTTTAGGGGAACCAGGGAAAACCAGCGCAGTCCAGGGGCGTTGATCCCTTTGGAGAGCCTGGGATTGGTGGAGGTCCCTGGAGCAAGGGAACGGAAGACAGAACCCTTCCCCACTCTAGGAAACCCAACATGCTCCTTTAGGACGTCAGGGGAGGTCCCTGGCGGGCTCACGATTCCATATGTGAAGAGCTGTCCCCACACTTACACCGTCGCGGGCAACTCCACGGGGCCGGATCAGCTGCCGGTGCAGCGCTGCGCAGGCCTCCCTCAATCGCGGGCTCAGCTCGCACCTACCAAAAAGGCCAAGAGAGGCTCAGGAGGTGTTAGGGTGAGGATGCGGGGCTTGAAAGAGAACATCCGTCCCCACTCTGTGTCTCTGGCACCGCTCACCTTCCTTGCGTACCCGGTTGAGGTTCTGCCTCCGGCTCCGGCTCCGGCTCCGGCTCCGGCTCCGGCTCCGGGCCCCGGGCATCCTCGCCGCTGGGAGGGCCGGGGGTGCCGGAGCCTGATTCTCCGCCGCTGTCGTCCCCGGAGCCAGAGGAGCTGTTCCTCGGGAGCTCCGCAGCGCCTTCCTCGCTGTCACTGTCGTCCTCGCTTGATGAGCTCTCATACCTGGGGGCAGGGTGGGAGGCGTCTGCTGAGCCTCCCCTGTGGGCTCGTTCTGGAGTCTGGCGAGAGGGGAGTGGCTGTCCCCATTCCCCAGATGAGGAAACAGAGGCTTGCCAAGACAACTCTGCGAAGGGCAGAGCTAGGATTCAAACCCCAGTCCATGTTCCCGCAGATGCTACCACAGGGAGGAGGAAAGTGCTCACTTTCCGTTGAGGACGCCAACAAACTGCAGGCTCTTGGGTCCGGGGCTGGGTTGGGCGCCAGGTGTACCGTCTCTCCTCTTCATGATGGATTTGAGGATGCCTGCCGGGAATCAGATGAGGGCAGTGAATTAGAGTTCGGTGGCCAGCAAGCCAGGTCTCCGCGAGGGGTCGGACTCACCCGCGGGCGCCACGGCTCTGTCCCCATCCGTGGGTCCAGGTGGGTTCTGCGTCAGGGAAAGGGCCTCTGCGAGGGACTCGGTCTGCGTAGCCTTCTCAGTACAACCCCACGGGGTCTGGGTGGCAGCCTCGCACAGTTGAAGCAGGGCCGCTGCCTCCTCCCGCTCTGCAGCCTCGCGGGCCTCCTCCAGCTCACGCAGCCGACCCCGCAGGAGTTCGCTCACCCCGCGCTGGTGCTCCAGGCTGGTGTGCAGCAGCTCCAGCTCGCGCTCGGCGGCCGCGGGCAGCCCCAGCAACGCCTCGGTCACCCACGCGTCCGCCTCAAGGGTCTCGGGGGCCGCCTCCACGCTGACCTCCCGGATCTCCGGCACTGCCTGGGCTCCCGCCTCTTGGGTCCCCAGCACTGCCTGGGTTCCTGCATCCCGCGTCCGGGGTGACCCGTCGCAAGTCCCCGCCGCCCCGTCGACCTGGAGTGCGCCCTCGCTGCGCCTCGGAGCCTCCTCGTCTGGGCCGTCGGCCCGGGGGCTGGCTCTGGTGCGAACGCCGCGCTCGGAGGTGGCCAGGCGTTCAGTGAGCCGCCGCAGCTGAGCGAGCTTGTCCGGGCGCGCCTCGGTCTCCCCATCAGGCTCTGGCTGCCGGCGACCAGCCAGCAGCCGCGCCTTCTCGGCGCGCAGCGCGCGCACCTGCTCCTGCAGCTCCGGCAGCGCGCGCGCCTGGTCCTCGAGCTCGCGCAGGCGCCGCAGCGCCGCGGCCATTTGTTCGCGCACCAGCTGCAATTGCACAGGCCCGGGCGAGGCAGGGGCGTGGTGGGGGACGGAGCCTGGGGCTGGGCTGCTGCGACCCGACCCACGAGGGCTGCGCGCACGCTCGCGTGCCTGCGCCAGCTCCAGCCGCCGGCTGGTCTCCAGGAGTGTGTCCTCGACGCGCAGGTTGCGCACGGGCGTTTGTGGCGACAGTGGCGACAGCATCAGGAATCCCGAGGTTGCGCCTGGGGAGAGTGCACCCGATGCTCCTCCGTCGTCACTAGCCAGGGACTCGCTGGATGTCCAGGCCCCTGGGCTACGCGCGCCCGCGAGGCCGGCCGGGGGCGCGCGGGGGCGGCGCGCCGGCGGGGGACCCGGAGCGCGGCGGGCGACCGGGCCGCGCTCCAGCTCCTCCACGTATTTGAGGAAGTCCAGGTCCAAGTGAAAGCCATAGGGCGTCTCCACTGTGTATGGAGAGCTTGGGCTGCGGGAGCCCCCGATCGGGCCGGGGCACAGGCGAGGGTCGCTCAGGTCTGCGGGCATGACAGGGGCACGAGGGGTGTCAAACCAGGGGGACCCGGGAACAAGTGGACAAACGGAGCGCGTCCTCCACCCCACCACGGCACGCCTGCCGGGCTCCACCTGCACCAAACCCAGCACACCTGCCATTTTACACAGGCATACCCAAGGCTCAAATGCCTATCTGCATCCAAATAGTCATGCAAACACGCGTTTATTGAACGCCTACTATGTGCCAACCACTTTTCTAGGCTCTGGGCATGCTGTAGCAAACAAGATAGGTACACATCCCTGCTCCTTGTAGGAGA
Organism: Aselliscus stoliczkanus; assembly: GCA_033961575.1. NCBI lineage: Eukaryota > Metazoa > Chordata > Mammalia > Chiroptera > Hipposideridae > Aselliscus > Aselliscus stoliczkanus. The sequence continues at coordinate 6,107,478 of CM066735.1, read as the reverse complement.
CAGATAAATAAACATGATCATTACAGATGGTGCTTTGGGCAATCATAAGATACAATAGAGACTAACTGGAGGAGGCATGACTTTGGTTGACTTTGGTTGTCAGCACCAGCAGAGGGGACTTATAAGTTGAGCCCTGAATGATGAGGAATCAGCTGGGGGAAGAATGTTCCTAAAATAAAACAGTTGATGAAAAGGCCCTGGGGTGGAATGAGCACGGTGGACTGGAGTAATAGGAGTGGAGGTGAGGGTGTACAGACCTGAGTGATGGAGGGTAGAGTAGAGAGGAGTAGGAGAGATGGGCTGGGGCCAGACAGTGGGGGGTCTCCGGGGCCACCATGAAGAGTTGGATTATATTCCACATGTCATAGGATTGTACAGGAGGGTTTTAAGCAATGCCAAGACATTACCCTATGGACCTTTAGAAAGGGCCCTCTGGCCACTATGCAAAGGAGGGAATTGCAGGGCTGTATCCTCACACTGGCACTAAGTATGGGTCTGTGCATACATATATCCCATTTTGGACACTCACCAGGCAGGTTCTGATTCAGGGCAAACTTGGCCATGTTTCCTGGAGTAGCCACCAGACACACCCTAAAAAAGGCCCCCAAAGCGGATAAGGGTAGAGTCAGGCAGGTCTTGTCTCTCTGGCTGTGTCTTTGGGGTCAGCCTGGATTCTGCGTAAACAGACTCAAGAGCTCCTCTGCAACCACCTACCCCCACACACCATGCTCTCTCTTCCCTCCTCCCTCAAGAGGCCTTGAAACTTTCAAAGGAATGAATGTGGGGACTCCCAGATGCCAAACCCCAGCTTGCTGGGCAAGAGGAGGCAGGAAGGGCATCAAAAGATGAGAGGAAAGTGATCAAGAGAACAAGAGTAGCTGGGGACCAGGGTGAGAGTGGGTATCATTCCAGACCTGCTGTGTTTTCTGTCAGTCCCTGCAGGAAATCAGAAATCAGTGCTCAAAGGGGTGGAATGCAAATCTTCTGAAGAGGAAGGCAAGAGTTGGAAGCTCTTCATGGGCTCATTAGGAACTCATCTTGTCAGAATCTGCAGATTAAAAAACAAACATCAAAATATATAGGATCACTTGATTTTTTTTCCTTAGACAAATGCCAACAAGATATACTTGTGCATATGATTTTTTTTTTACCAAGGTCACTTGTGAGACACTTGTAGGAAAGATGGAGTTGTGGGCCAGAGACACTAAGGATGCAAATCAATGGATACCTGCTGCCTTGGAATGTCTCTAGTGGAGTGCCACAGGGGCTCTGCCCTTGGCTTGGAAGAGCTTGAAATGGAACCATGAACACCCAGGTTGTCAGAGCTGTGACTATGCCAGGGGCTGGAGGGAAAGTAACTTCGGGTGACAGGATAGAGGCACTAAGAAACTGAGGGAAATTAGGCCACATCTAATAATGCTATGTTTAATAAGGACAAATATTGAATCCCAAACTTTGATTCAGCAAACACATGGTGAGAAAAATGGAGCTTTGAAGAGCCCACATGAAAAACGTTCAAGAAAGGGCAAACTGCTTTTATCTAGTGTCTACTGTATGTCCTGCCTGATTAAATGTAACCCCATATAATCATACAAGGTATACATTATTATTCACATTTTCCAGATGGGGAAACTAAAGCACAAAGCAATTAAGTCGATTGCCTGTGGGAAACACCTTCAGATTGGGCTCTGCTCATCTGGGGACCCCCTTGCCTGTCCAGCCCTCCACTGGCAGGTGCCTGCCAGACCCAATCTGTACTCTTCCTGACCCACCGCTGATCTGTGTTAATCAGCTGGCAACCTTCCTGGTCACCTCTTTTGGCTTCTCGAACTCCTGATGACCACCTGCATCCCTGATACCAACCAGCCATTGAGCACCCACCTGTCCTCCTGATTCACCCTGCTCCACTGCTGGGAAGTTTCCTCCCAGCCTGGGTCTTTGACCTTCCCCACCCCACCCCAAGGCCAGGCAGGGCTCATTCCAGTCCTGAAGCAGCTGTTTCCTGTCCCCCCACACCGGCTGCTGAGAGACTGCAGGGTCAGAGGGCAGCTGGTCATTACAGAGGACAGCCAGTGCCTCTCAGGATTTGTTTTTCGGAAAAAGCCTGGGGTCTGGGCCTGCCTCTCACACAGCTGGCTCCTTGTGACTCACTGGGGGTCAGCCCCCTCCCCAGGTGACCTGGTAACACCTAAATCTGAAATGCTGGGAACTCAAAGAAGAGCTGTGGGCCATCCCTAAGACCCAAACCAGCTACAGCAGCTGGGCCCAGAGGCTGGGCTCAGAAATGGATGGATGCTCCAAGAATAGCATATAATAATAAAAACAACACTTTTTTCCATTTTCTATAGGCCAGCTTCTATTCTAAGTAATTTATGGGTATTAACTTTAAAAAAAATTCTAACTAAACCCTCTGAAGTAGGTTTTCTTACTATCATTTTCCTTTCCCCCATTATACAGATGGAAAAACAGACAGCTTCCCAAGTCACATACAGGCAAAGGCAGGATTTAAATCCAGGCAGCTTTACTAGTGTTTCTGAATTGGCCAATCCACTTGATGGCCTTCTAGAAACAGCCCCCGCTCCCCACCCCCCACCCCACCCCCAGCCTACACTCATGCCTGTCCCCACGTGTGTCCCTGAAGCGGTTAGCAGGCTTACATCCTGAAAAGGGGAATGTAGGCATGCAGCTGCCCGACTCTTTCCTACCCTCCCTGCCTGGGTTGTCAAGGATCCTCTGCCTGGGACCCCCTCATTAGGCCGTCAGATCCGACTCCATACGCCCCACTCCCGCCCCAGGAACTATTTCGGGACTCGGAGCTGTAATCATTAAATCTGAGGGGTGGGGGATCTACAGCGGGCAGTGCTTATCCCGGTCCAGGGGAGGGGCCATCTTTCTGGTTTGAGGCCCTGCGTGGTGGTACCCCCTAACGTTGGGGCTGGACTCTGAGATGGGGGTGGAGGCTGATGATGGTGGGAGGGGACCCACCACCCTCTCACCGCGCCCCCAGGACGGCCTCGCAGAGACAGAGCAGTTTCCTACAGGAAACGCCGTTGGGCGGTTCCATCCGCTGCCCATTGTCTGCAGGTCCGGGGGCCGTCTGTCCCTCCCCGCAACACCGTTTCCGTATCACCCCCCACCCCCACCCCAGCCCCTACACACACATCCAGGTCCACCGCGAGGGGCTCGATTCAGGTCCCCAAACTGTCCGGGAGTGACGCCGGGAAAAGGTCCCGGAGTCGGTTGGGGAGCTAGGGGGCGAACAAGCCCCCCATTTGGCTCCTCAAAGGGCGGAAAGAGGACAATCTCACGAATCCAGAGCCCCCCACTCTGCTCGCTGCCCACCTGGGGCTGTCAGTGTGGGTGGGGTCTCAGCCGGAGAAACGGCGTCCGCCCCGTCGCAGCGCGCTGAGCCCGCAGACGGGCTAGAGGCGCAGTGGCCCTTCCCGGGGCGTCCCCTGATCCCCTTAGGACCCGCATCGGTGCCCCGCAAGCTGGCGCTTTACCTGAAACCGCAGCCCCTGCGGCGCCCGCATCCGAGCCCACCCCCTCGAAGTTCGAGGACGGGTTATTAAGGCCTTGACGCTAATTGACGGTTATTCCAGCTAACCAACGCCCAACGCTCTCCAAAGTGTCCAATGGTGAGGCAAAGCGAGCCGCTGCCGCGAATGTGGGGCGTATCTGGGGGCGGGGCCTTGAGTGACAGTTCCTGAGAGCTGACGGGGTGGAGCGCCCAGAGCAGCCGCCAAGTGTTTGGATTTGATCCATGGGACACTAGAGAGCCATGGAAAATCTCTGAGCAGGAGAGCCCTGGGGAGATTTGTGTGTTTGGAAGATCCTTTGGGTAGAATTTGGAATGACTGACGCTCATGTTCCAGTGTCTGGGAGAGGTACCAGGACCCTGGATGTTTGCCATGGCTGGGTCTTTGCACATGCTCTTCCACCTTCCTGAACTGTCTTCCCTGCACATATCTCTCCCACTAGTGTCAGCACCTTAAGGACAGGGAACTGATTGATTTTGGTCATTGCTTTATCCAGTGCCCTGGGCACATAGTAGATGCTCAATAAATATTTGTTGAAAGAATGATTTAAAATTACATTTAGGGCCGGCCAAGTGGCACAGTGGTGAAGCGCTGGCTTCAGAAGCCAGCGGCCCCAGTTCAGGTCCCACATATGAGGGCCAGTGACACTACCCTCAAAAATAAATAAATAAATAAATAAATAAATAAATAAATAAATAAATAAATACATTTAACTTTTTAAAAAAAGATTTTTATTGGGGAATTGGGGGAGGGGAACAGCGTTGAAGAATCTGGGAGGGGGAACAGACAAGTTACTGTCTTTTTGTTCTTCAGTCTAGTTGTGGAGGACCTTGCTTCACTGGCCCATGTTGGTATCGTCATTGCACTCTTCCTGGATGAGGCAGAACGGTCGCCGGCCTCTGGATGGTCGCTCACCGCGGCTATTGGCAGCTCACGCTGGTTGCCAGCCACTCATGCTGGCTGCCGGCCACTCACTGTAGCCTATGGCAGCCGACTGCAGCAGGAGCTGTAGCCTACACTGTCGCTGGGGCTCGCACAGCCCAGCTCTAGGTGGAGCTCTTGTTAGCTTTAGAGGGCAGTGTCACTGGCCTCATATGTGGGATCCGAACCGGGGCCGCTGGCATCCCAGCCAGCTCTTAACCAATGCACCACTCGGCCGGCCCAACATTTAACATTTTAATCCATTTGGAATATATTATGATCTAATGTGACTGTACAGATTTTTTTCTTGATTATTTTAGCATTTATTAAACACTTACTATGTACCATGCACTGCGTAGGTCCCTGAGGGGACACAATCCCTACCATCCTGGACCTCAAAGCTGAGAGGCAGAGACAGATTTTCAAGCTGAAGTTTATGGTAAGGGGGTGATGGGTGGGAGTTGAAGTCTATGGGAGGAAATAGGAAGGGCAAATCCCTGACCTGGAGGATGTGGGGAGGCAACCTGCAGGGGTGACACTTAAGGAAGGGTGCTCCAAATAGGAGAAACTACATGCAAAGGAAGAGAAGTAGGAAGTTCCACATCTGGGGGATTTAGTTTGACTAGGTCAGTGCATTGGTGGATGGGGAGCTGAAGGGACAGGCAGAAAGCATCTGAGGCAGCTCAGGCTTTACTGATCAAATGGAGTCCATTCAGAGGCAGGTTATTGTCTACCAGATTCCCTGTCTATATTTGTCCCATTGCCAGTCTGCTTTAACTACTGTAGCTTTAGAATATATTTCAATATCTGATGCTCCTTTTGTTACAAAACTCCTGGGCTCTTTCCATTGTCTTTTTTTTTTTTTCTTGCAATAACTTGTATGTAGAATTCCATCAAGTTTCCCCATGACTCGATGGAAAACTACATTGGAATTTTAAAAATATTTTTATTGTAAAATAAAAAGCACACACACACAGAGCCAGACTCATGAAACCACATAAAATAAATGAATTGCTTAAGGAGTACTGAAAGGAGGTTCTCAAGCAGGGTGATTTTGCCCCTTGGGGGATATATGGCAATATTTGGAGACATTTTTGATTGTCATGATGGAGTGGGGGAGGGCTGTCACTGACATCTCTTGGGTAGAGGTCAGACATGCGGCAGTGCACAGGGCAACCCCTCTCAGCAGAGGATTACTAGGCCTGAATGTCGAAAGTGCTAAGGTTGAGAAACGCAGCTGAGAAGTGAACATAATTATAACCCTCACTCACATCACCATGTCACCAGCTACCCCAGAAGCCCGTCTATGCACCATGGCCCAATCACAGCTGCCTCCTTACTCCACAAAGTAACCACTATTGTGACTTTTGTGATAGTCACTGCCCTGCATTTCTGAATAGTTTATCACCCAAATATGAATTTCTACACACTGTAGTTTAGTCTTGCCCATTCAAAACGAAAATAATATGTCTTTTAAGTCTCTGTTAATTCACAGGTTCCCCCTCCATCCCCTTCCTTTCCTTACAATAAATCAATTGCACAACTCAGGCTGTTTGCTCTGAACTGCTTTCCACCATCGGGGTGTCGCTGATTCCACACTTATGACACAGCTCAGTATGTTGCTCTGTCCTCCATATGCCCTGCAAATTGGCAGTTTGTTCTAGAACTGGGGTCAGACTCAGGTTTGATTCTTTTGGCATCACCATGGGTGGTGTTATGTCCTTTCACCAGGAGGCTCATACTCTTTGTGACTGTCTCTCCTTGCATGATGCCAGCAGCCATTGAGGGTTGCAAAAACAGTGACCTTCCTTAACATTTCTTCCCTATTTATGAGCTAGAATTCTTCCTTTTCCAGATGCTTACCGTTACTTCTATGTGGTTACACAGTAGAAATTCCTGTAGGAAAGACAAGTGCTTGCTTCTGTCGTTTTATATACCAGTTTTAAAAATAATGAATGGATTCCCCACCTTCCTCTGAAGGCGATGAATTAGACTTTTGTTGTTGATGTTTGAAGTCACTATGAGTTTATATTTTGAAATACATGGTGTAGCCTGCAGTGGGGATGCAGAGGGCTGCTGTGAGCTGCCGTGAGTGGCCATCCAATAGCCGGCGACTGACTGCCTCAGCCGGGAAGAGCACAATGATCATAATACCAACATGGGCCAGCAAAGCGACATCCTCCACAACTAGACTGAAGAACAAAAGGGCAGCTACTTGTCTGTTCCCTTTCCCCGATTCCCCAACACTGTTCCCCTCCCCCAATTCCCCAATAAAATCTTTAAAGAAAAAAAAAAAGAGTTGGCAGAAAGGTCAGAGTCAGAGAAGGAGAAATGATGATGGAAGTAGAGGTCAGAGTGTTGTGACTGCTGAAAGAGGGGCCAGCAGAAGGTGCCTCCGGAAGCTGGAAAAAACAAGGAAACGGATTCTCCCTCTGGAGCCTCCAGTAGGATCACAGCTCTGAGGACATCTTGGTTATAGTCCAGTGAGATCCATGTTGGACTCCTGACCTCAGAACTGTAAGACAGAAATTTGTGTTGTTTTAAGCTACTGAGATTGTGGTAATTTGTTACAGCGGCCATAGGAAACTAATACTTCTGCTATCCATTTCTCCTTTCCTCCATAAAAATTTTAGTTTTCAAGGACACAGAAGACAGAATTAGAATATTTCACAGTTGCTCACTTGCTTTAATCAAAATTGTTCACACAACAGTCTCAAAAAACAATGCCAATGCTATACCTCTGATATGTGATTAAAAGCAATTTAAAGTATCTAATGCATATGTTCTCCTCACTCTCCATCCTTTTTTTAAAATTGTTGTACTGCATCTACACTGTGAGCACATTTTGCCATTATATACAGTACTCTTTCCGTTTTTATTCCCTTTCAGTCTTAGTTTTACAAGCAACTGTGTGCTTCACATTCTCTGCCAGCCCCTACATTCATGACTTTCTTCATTTGTTTGTCTGAAATAGAATCTTCAAGAAGACCCCATGGAAGGCAACTATATTCCATTAGTGCTCACTTGTTGATAATGGTCTCTATCCTTTATATTTGAAACTTAGTTTTGCTGGATATAAAACCCGTGGCTCACATTTTCTTTCCTAGCATACCATTAAACATGTCACTCCATTTTCTTCTTGCATAAAGCATTGCTGTCAAAAGCCTGATAAGAATCTACTTTTTTTCCCTTTGTTAGTAATTTTCTTTTTTTTCCTAGATGCCCAAAGAATTATTCTTTTTCTTTAAAGTCCAGTACTTTTATTAAAATATGTCTTGGTGTCAGTAGTTTTGAAATGAAGCTCTTAGGTTCCATTGACATTTTTATTGTGGTAAAATATTCATAACATAAAATTGATCATTTTTATTATATTTAACGTTTCCACAGTGGCTACATCATGTTACCTTCCCATCAGCAATACACAAGGTTTCCAGTTTGATCGTACCCTTGCCAACACTCATTTTCCATTGTTTTGAATTTTTATAAGAGTTTATTTAAGCCAAACTGACCATTAAAAAAAAATAGCCATCCTAGTGGGTGTGAAGTGGTATCTCATTATAGCTTTGATTTGCATTTCCCCAATGATTAGTGACATTGAGCATCTTTTCATGTGCTTACTGGCCATTCATGTATTGTCTCTGGAGAAACATCTTCAACTCCTTTGCTCCTTTTTTTTTTTTTTTTTACTTAATTTATTTTAAAGATTTTATTGGGGAATTGGGGAAGAGTAACAGTGTTAAGGAATTGGAGAGGGGGAACAGCCAAGTTGTTGTCCTTCAGTCTTAGTTTTTGTGGAGGGCAGAGCTAGCTCAGCTCCAACTCCAGTCGCCATCCAGCTGCCCGCGCTGCCACTGCTCAGCTCAAGGTGCCATGTTCAATCGCGGTGGGTGTAGTTCACCATCCCATGAGGGAGTCAAACTGACAACCTTGTTGTTAGGAGCACCAGCTGAGACATCCTGCAACCTGTTGGCAGCTCAATGGCAGCTCAGCTTGGGTGCAGCTCATGGGCCCATTTGGGAATTGAACTGATGACCCCGTTGCTCAGAGCTTGTGCTCTTAACCAACTGAGTCACTCGGCTGGCCCTCCTTTGCCCGTTTTTTTGTTTGTTTGTTTGTTTTTTGTTTTTTTAGCTGAGCCATCCTGTTACCTGTTGGTAGCTCAGCAGCTGCTCAGCTCGGGCTGGGCATCGAACTACTGTTGCTCAGAGCTCAGCTCGCACTCTTTTTTTTTTTTTTTTTAAAGATTTTTTTTATTTTTTATTGGGGAATTGGCGGAGGGGAACAGCGTTGGGGAATCGGGGAAGGGGAACAGACAAGTTGCTGTCCTTTTGTTCTTCAATTTAGTTGCGGAGGATGTTGCTTAACTGTTGGTATCGTCATTGCGCTCTTCCTGGATGAGGCAGATCGGTCGCTGGCCTCTGGATGTCGCTCACTGCGGCTATTGGCAGCTCATGCTGCCTGCCAGCCGCTCACGCTGGCTGCCAGCCGCTCACGCTGGCTGCCAGCCACTCACTGTAGCCTATGGCAGCCCACTGCAGCAGGGGCTGCAGCCCACATCATCACCGGGGCTCGCACAGCCCAGCTCCAGGTGGAGCTGTTGTTAGCTGTAGAGGGCAGTGTCACTGGCCCATGTGGGATCCGAACCGGGGCCGCTGGCATCCCAAAACCAGTGCTTAACCAATGCGCCACTCGGCCGGCCCTCAGCTCGCACTCTTGAGCGAGCTCTTAACCAATTGAACCACTCGGCCGGCCCTGCCTGTTTTTGAATTAAACTGGTATTTTGTTTTTGAGTTGTGGGAGTTCTTCATATATTCTGGATATTAATCCCTTATTAGATAAATACTTGCTCCCATTTTGTGAGTTGTCTTTTCATTCTGTTGACAGTGTCCTATGATGCATAAAAAAAAATTTTAGGGCCGGCCGAGTGGCGCATTGGTTAAGAGCTGGTTTGGGGATGCCTGGAGCTGGGCTGTGCGAACCCCGCGACGATGTGGGCTGCAGCCCCTGCTGCAGTGGGCTACCATAGGCTACAGTGAGTGGCCGGCAGCCAGTGTGAGCTGCCAATAGCCGTGGTGAGTGACCATCCAGAGGTCGGCGACCGATCTGCCTCATCTGGGAAGAGCGCAATGACGACACCAATATGGGTCAGTGAAGCAACATCCTCCGTAACTAGACTGAAGAACAAAAAGACAGCAACTTGCCTGTTCCCCTTCCCCGATTCCCCAATGCTGTTCCCCTCCCCCAATTCCCCAATAAAATCTTTAAAAAAAAATATTTTAATCTTGATGAAGTCCAATTTATCTTTTTTTTTTCTTTCTATTGTTGTCTGTGTTTTTGGTGTCAAATCCAAGAAATCATTACCAAGGTCTATGTCACCAAGAATCCCCTTAGGTTTCTCCTAAGAGTCTTATAGTCTTGACTCTTAAGTTTAGTTCTTTGATCCATTTTGAGTCCATTGAATTGTTAAAAGTAGAAATTGCAATAAACATACATTAATGTGGCAAGAATTGGCATTAAAAAATAAGATCAGGGCTGGCCCAGTGGTGCGGTGGTTAAGTGCTGGCTTGGGAAGCCAGCGGCCCCGGTTCGGTCCCACATATGAAGGCCAGTGACACTGCCCTCAAAAAAAAAAAACAAGATCAGTCATTTCATCCATACACATGATATATCTGTTAATTAATCCAAGTCTTATCTTAACCTCTTGATAAAGTTTTATAGTTTTCTACAAACAGGGCACATCCTCCTCCTTAGGGTTATTTATTCTCTTTTGAGGGAGAGATGGCTGCTTTCGTAGACAGAAGCTCTGTTCCCTATTTTTTCCTAACTGGATGCTTTTGTTATATTGGAATGCTATTATATTTTGTATTTGTGTTCATTTATTGCACACTGTTTTTCTAGAAACACTGAATGGGGTGAGAATGGAGATGTGGGAGATGGAGGTAGAGACAAGAGGGGAACCAGATGGAGGTGAGACTTGGGAGGTGAGAAAGACAGGACTCCAAGTGGATGGAGCTGTAACCAGGCTAAGAGATGAAGGAGGGACCAGTTTGGGGGCAAAGTCATTTTCCTTCCTCAGTTCAAACCCTCTCATGTCTTCCACCTCATTTAGTGTAAGAACCAAAATTCTGACAGTGGCCCACAAGGCCTTGTATGACCTGTTCCTGTCACCTCTTTCCCTCGTCCCTCCTCCTGCTCTCCTCCTCACTCATTCTGTTCTACTAAACAGTCCTGCCTCAGGGCCTTTGCACCTGCTGTTCCATCTGAAGGGACTGCTCTTCCCTCCCATATCCACATGGCTTCCTCCTCACCTCTTTTTTTTTTTTTTTAAGACTTTATTGGGGAATTGGGGGAGGGAAACACCGTTGGGGAATCGGGGAAGGGGAACAGACAAGTTGCTGTCTTTTTGTTCTTCAGTCTAGTTGCGAAGGATGTTTTTTTTCAGGGGTCTTGAAAGATGGGTGGGGCTCTGGATTGAGCAGTGATATCGTGGAGTCTGGGAGGTCCTGTGAAGTGGCTGGATGGATGGTTCAGCCATCTTTTTCAGCCTAGAGAAATGAAACTGCAGCTTGGCTGCAGAGGGAATGGTGAGAAGGACCTGGAAGGGTTCTTTTCACTTTGTTTGTAAGTCTGAGGGGTTGAGGTCTTTGAGAAGGACCCAGTCTCTGGGGCTATGGAAAGAGTGAGAGAGGAAGTGTCCTGGGATCTGGGAAGAATATAATCTGCATGTTCCCTAAGGATCTGCCAAATGAGGCCAAGGTCTGGGAGGTAGTCTTCTATTGGTGAGCGATTAGGAGGGAGGTTGTCTAGTAGGAAAGGTCTCACATACATGAGCTCAAAAGGACTGAGGAAGGAAGGTGGGGGCCCGAGGCATGGTATGGATGTGATAAGGGAGATACGGTCTGCAGTGATAAACCTGTGTGCCTCCTCACCTCTTTTGATCTTTACTCAGATGTCACAATGAGGCTGCCCTGGCCCCTTTCTCCACTCAAGACTACTCTTAGCCTGCACTATTTTTTTCCTTAGCACTTATAACCTTCTTATATATGTCCTTCTTTTCCTCACTGAAACAACAGCCCACGTGGGCAATGTCTGTCTTTTTTTTTTTTTAAAGATTTTTATTGGGAAATTGGGGAAGTTGCTGTCTTTTTGTTCTTCAGTCTACTTGCGGAGGACGTTGCTTCACTGGCCCATGTTGGTATCATCATTGCGCTCTTCCCTAATGAGGCAGATGGTTCACTGGCCTCTGGATGGTCACTCACTGTGGCTATTGGCAGCTCATGCTGGCTGCCGGCCACACACTGTAGGCTGTGGCAGTCCACTGCATCAGGGGCTGCAGCCTACACCGTCGCCAAGGCTCTCGCAGCCCAGCTCCAGGTGGAGCTGTTGTTAGCTATAGAGGGCAGTGTCACTCGCCTTCATATGTGGGATCCGAACTGGGGCCGCTGGCGTCCCAAGCCAGCTCTTAACCAATGCGCCACTCAGCCGGCCCAATGTCTGTCTTCTTTACTGCCTGGTCCCCAGAGCCTTGAACAATGCTTGACACACAAGAGGTGCTCAAGAATACTAGTTCACTGAATGAAAGGAACAACAGATGAATTTGAGCTCCATGCAGATCAAGGATTTCTGAGGGGCCCTGGAAGAGTGTCCCAGCCTAGCCAGCTAGGGTGGAGATGTGGACCAGGGAGAAGAAACTTTGAGTGGGTGAGGGGAAGAGACGCAATTATCTGAGACCTCTTAAATCACTTCCCTCCACCTCCAACTCTTAACAAAGTTCAGGATAGAAAATGTGACCCTTCTCTGTCCCAACCTGTCCCAGTCTGAGGCTTGAGCCAGAGGAGAAGAGAGGGAGGCTTTTGGTCACTCCAGGACTCACGTGAACCCATTGGGAGCCACTTTCAGACCCTTCGCCAGTTGAAGGGCCTCCTGGAAACTCCGTAGCAGCCCTCACCCCAGTCTGGAATGCCCAGCTTCCCCCAAAGAGGCTGTGCTTGCCCCTCAACACTCACACCCCTGACCCTGAGGGCTGACTGCCCGGGGTTGGGGCCTTCAAAAGGCAACATGTCCTTCTACCCAGTCCCTAGTAACACACTCCACCTTCCTCCCAGGCTCTAAATCCAGCTGGTATACATCCTGTTAGTTTCATCACCAGAAATAGCTCCGGTATTCATCTCTGTCTCCATGTTTAGCTAATCCAGGACCCCACCATCCCAGGCTCTCTACTGCCCTCCTGTCACCCCCACACCCAGCTTTGAACAGTTTGTATCCTTCTCCTGGCAGAAGCCTACTGGAGTTTCACATATTCTCATGTGTCTCTTTCTTAGCCTAGTTGAAATTTACATGGATATATGTTTCATTGTTACTCGTTACACATGACATATGTTAAAAGCAGCCTTTTGTCTTGACAAGAGAAAAATTCTCAGATGTTCTAAATTAAATTATAGCAGCCAGAGAATGAGAGAAAGAGACAGGAATAATTAACCAGTTCATAGTTGTGGGCCAGCTAACAAAAGACTGCTCGCATTCCCAAATGTATGTTGGAGCTTTGAATCAACCTCCAGACATCTATTAGCAGAGGACCAGATACCAGACATCCTGAATATGCATGAATTTTCAGGACTGTTGCCTGTAACCATTTAAAAGTAGTAAATGTTGGCCGGCTGAGTGGCGCGATGGTTAAGAGCGGACTTGGGACACCAGCAGCCCCGGTTCGGGTCCCACATACGAGGGCCAGTGACACTGTCCTCAAAAAAAAAAAAAAAGTAGTAAATGTTTCTTTCTTACAGATTGTGTGCCTATCATAGAACTGCAGCCTCCTGCACCTTCTCCCACTTCGTTATCTGTAACCAATATAAATTATTTCAAAACAACTTATATCTTTCTTCCCCAATATGTAAAAAGTACCCCCTCTACTCCAGAACAGTAGACCTGCTTGTCTTTAACACCTAACTCTGCTGCTCATCATTTAGACTGCACGCCCCAGGACCAGGTCCTTTTCTGGCTATGGCTCAATAAACCCTTTCTTTTAAAAACGTTTTCAACTGTGAAAGCTTTTTTTTTTTTTTTTGGTGGGGGAGGGTTGTTTGTTTAACAGTCCTTATGCAGTATTTATTCAAAACAATTACTAAAAGCAACCAATCAGGACAATTGAGTCAGGCAAAAATCATCAATGGATACTGAAACTAGTGGGGGAAAGTTTCAGGAGAAACAGGGTATTTGCATAGCTTCAATGTATCTGCCTATAAAACATACATTAATTACAAAAGGAGGGCCGGCCAAGTGGCGCATTGGTTAAGCGCTGGTTTTGGGATGCCAGCGGCCCCGGTTCGGATCCCACATGAGGGCCAGTGACACTGCCCTCTACGGCTAACGGCAGCTCCACCTGGAGCTGGGCTGTGCAAGCCCCAGTAATGGTGTGGGCTGCAGCCCCTGTTGCAGTGGGCTGCCATAGGCTACAGTGAGTGGCCGGCAGCCAGCGTGAGAGGCTGGCAGCCAGCGCAAGCTGCCAATAGCTGCGGCGACCGATCTGCGTCATCCGGGAAGAGCGCAATGATGATACCAACAGTGAAGCAACATTCTCCGCAACTGGGCTGAAGAACAAAAGGACAGCAACTTGTCTGTTCCCCTTCCCCGATTCCCCAACACTGTTCCCCTCCACCAATTCCCCAATAAAATCTTAATAAAAAAAAAATTACAAAAGGAAACATATTAACTTTACAGAGGAGAAACAGGCAGGGCTTTCACTAAGTGATCATAGTGAAAATGATCAGTATTGGGGCAAATGGCTATCATGTGCCTCCCAATGTAAGGCACAAAGGACAAACCATCATCTTCGTGGTATTCCTCCTAAAGGTAGGTAACCTAAATCTAACCATGAGGAAAAGTCAGACAAACCCAAACAGGGCCATTCTACAAAATGACTGGCCTATAACCTTCAAAAATCTCAGTGTCGTGAACGACAAAGAAAGGAGAAAGAGTGTTCCAGATGAAAGGAAGTTTAAAAAGCATGACATCTAAATGCAATACATGACCCTGGATTGGACCAGGGACCAGAAAATTAAAATTGCTACAAAAGACATTATTGGGCAACTGATAAAATTTGAAAAGGTCTGTAGTTTAGATAGCAATATTATATCAATTTTTAATTTCCTGATTGTGACCATTGTACTGTGGTTATATTAGCAATAGTTTTCAACAGTTCTGTCATCCGGGGGACATTTGGCAATGTCTGAAGACATTTTGGGTTGTCACTACTGGTGTGTGTGTGTGTGTGTGTGTGTGTGTGTGTGTGTGTGTGTCCTATTGACATCTAGTAGGTACAGGACAGGGATACTAAAATGCATAGGACAGACCCCCACAGCAAAGAACTGTCCAGCCCAAATGTCAACAGTGACAAAGTAGAGAAACCCCTCTGCAAGAGAATGTCCTTTTTCTCAGGAAATATAAATTGAAGTATTTAGGAACAGGAAGGAGTCATGGGACTGGTTCTCAAAAGGTAAAAAAAAAATCAACCTCTTTCTCTTTTTTTTTTTTTTTTTTTTGAGGGCAGTGTCACAGGCCCTCACACGTGGGACCTGAACCAGGGCCACAGGCTTCCCAAGCCAGCGCTTAACCATCACGCCACTCGGCCTTCTTAATGTTCCTTAAACACATTAGACACATTCCTGCCTCAGGTCCTTTGCACTGGCTATTCTCTCGGCCGGGGAAGTTCTTCCCCCAAACAGCTGCCTGACTTACCCCTTCACATCCTTCACTTCCCTGCTCAAATCCTCCCCACTTTTTTTTTAGACGTTTTATAAGAATTTATTTAAGCCAAAGTGACAACATATGCCATATGCTGGGAGCAAGATTTCAAATACTCCTCATGCTCCCTCTTCTGAATGAGACTCTTTCTGACTGCTCTATTTAAAATTGCAAGCATTCCCCACCCCCCTTCAGTATCTTCCTTCTTGGATTTATTTTTCTCCCTAGTACTTAACCACCACTGTAACACGCTGTATATTTCCTTTATTTGCTTATTATGTCTCTTTCACACAGTACTTGTGTCAGCTCCATCAGGGCAAGGATCTTTGTGGTCAGTGCTTGGAACAGGGCCTGACAAATTGTAGGTGCTCAATAAATGTTCGATGCATGAATAAATGAATTGCTGTTAAATAAATGAGATGGACTGAAAAAAGGAGGAAAGTTGCTATTCATGATCTCCATCTCTTCCCTTTGGCTTCTCCTCTGAATCTCTCATCTTCTAGGACAAGACCTCGAGGCCACCTCGGGTGCCCCTCTGCGCCCAGGAGTTGCGCACGAGAGCGCTCAATCGCCAGGAGCACCTTCCTTGCCCGCACAGGAGCACAGAACCGCCTGCAAGGCACTCGCAAGAGCGGCTCTCGGATCCGCCACGAGGGGGCGCTTCGCCTCCGGCCAAATCCCTAGGAGCAGCAGCGCTTGTCCACGGAACACCTGTGAAGGTATTGTCCTGAGAAACAATGCCATTTCTGGCTTTTTCTTATTGTTATAGAAAAAAAAAAAAACCCAAAAAATCAGCATATTCTCTATAGAAATTTAAGAAACTAAAGAGTGAAAAAAGTCACTGTAATAGTCCTCCTGGGAACTCACTGTTACATTTACCTACATTTTATTTCATTTTATTTTATTTTATTTTATTTTATTTTATTTTATTTTATTTTATTTTATTTTATTTTATTTTATATTTTGAGGGCAGTGTCACTGGCCCTCATATGTGGGACCGAATCGGGGCTGCTGGCTTCCCAAGCCAGCGCTTAACCACTGAGCCACTTGGCCAGGCCACCTACATATTTTTTTTTGATCGCGAGATTCTGATTCAAAATTTTTTTTTTTTTTAAAGATTTTATTGGGGAATTGGGGGAGGGGAACAGTGTTGGGGAATCGGGGAAGGGGAACAGACAAGTTGCTGTCTTCTTGTTCTTCAGTCTAGTTGCGGAGGATGTTGCTTCACTGTTGGTATCGTCATTGCGCTCTTCCCGGATGAGGCAGATCGGTCGCTGGCCTCTGGATGTCGCTCATCGCGGCTATTGGCAGCTCACGCTTGGCTGCCAGCCGCTCACGCTGGCTGCGGGCCACTCACTGTAGCCCATGGCAGCCCACTGCAGCAGGGGCTGCAGCCCACACCATCACCGGGGCTCGCACAGCCCAGCTCCAGGTGGAGCTGTTGTCAGCTGTAGAGGGCAGTGTCACTGGCCCTCATGTGGGATCCGAACCGGGGCCGCTGGCATCCCAAAACCAGCGCTTAACCAATGCGCCACTCGGCCGGCCCCTGATTCAAAATTTTTATTTTAACTTTTTTTTAGATTTTTTTTTTTAAATTGGGGAATTGGATGAGGGAAACTGCGTTGGGGAATTGGGGAAGGGGAACAGACAAGTTGCTGTTGTCCTTTTGTTCTTCAGTCTAGTTGTAGAGGACATTGCTTCACTGGCCCATGTTGGTATCATCATTGTGCTCTTCCCTGATGAGACAGATGGGTTGCCGGCCTCTGGACGGCCGCTCACAGCGGCTCTTGGCAGCTCACTCAGGCTACCAGCTGCTCATACTGGCTGCTGGCCACTCGCTGTAGCTTATGGCAGCCCACTGCAGCAGGGGCTGCAGCTATGCCGTCCCCGGGGAATCACAACAGCCCAGCTCCAGGTGGAGCTATTTCTCACCACCTTAGCTATAGAGGGCAGTGTCACTGGCCCTCATATGTGGGATCCGAACCAGGGCCACTGGCATCCCATGCCAGCTCTTAACCAACGTGCCACTTGGCCAGCCCTTAACTTTTTATTTTGGAGAATTTTAAGCCGAAAAAGTAGAGAAATGTACTTCATGCGAATAAACTGTACACTCGAAAATAGTTAAAATGGGGCCGCCTGAGTGACGTGTTGGCTTGGGACGCAGCTCTGAGCAGCAGGGCCCCGGTTCAGATCCCATATGAGGGCCAGTGACGCTGGGTCTTCTACAGCTAAGGTGGGGAACAACAGCTCGACCTGCAGCTGGGCTGCCCTGAGTCGCCAGCGACGGCGTAGGCTGCAGTGGGGCTGGCTGGCAGCTGGCCTGCGATTTCATGAGCTCCCATGAGCCTTGGTGGGCGGCCTTCCAATGTCTGGCGAGCGACTGCCTCACCCAGGAAGAGCGCAATGATAATATCAACATAGGCCAATGAAGCAACGTCCTCCACAACTGGACTGAAGTACAAAAGGACAACAACTTGTCTTTTCCCCTTCCCCAATTCCCCTCCCACAATTCCCCAATAAAAAAAAAATCTAAAAAAAAGAAAGAAAACGGTTAAAATGGTAAGTTTTATATGATGTATATTTTCCCACAAAGAAAAAAAACTACATTGTAAAACATAAACAATGATCAATTATCAACTCAGTCTTGTTTCATCTGCTCTGGTGTTCCCACTTCCTTCCCAATTGGATTGTTTTGAAGCAAATACCAGATGTTTGATCATCTGTAAATATTTGAGTATGTATGCATTCTAGGAGATAAGGACTGTTTATGTTTTAAATACCCATAACAGTATTATTCTACTTTTAAAATTTAATATCATCATGGGCCGGCCGAGTGGCCCCCTGGTTAAGAGTTGGTTTTGGGAAGCCAGCGGCCCCAGTTTGGATCCCACATATGAGGGCCAGTGACACTGCCCTCTACAGCTAACAGCAGCTTCACCTGGAACTGGGCTGTGCGAGCCCCGGCGATGGTGAAGGCTGCAGCCCTTGCTGCAATGGGCTGCAATAGAATACAGTGAGTAGCCGGCAGCCAGCGTGAATGGCTGGCAGCCAGCGTGAGCCGCCAATAGCCGCGGTGAGTGACCATCCAGAGGCCAGCGACTGATCTGCCTCATCTGGGAGGAGCGCAATGACGATGCCAACATGGGCCAGTGAAGCAACGTTCTCCGCAACTAGACTGAAGAACAAAAAGACAGCAACTTGGGCCGGCCGAGTATTGGTTAAGCGCTGGTTTTGGGATGCCAGCGGCCCCGGTTCGGATCCCACATGAGGGCCAGTGACACTGCCCTCTACAGCTAACAACAGCTCCACCTGGAGCTGGGCTGTGCGAGCCCCGGCCCTGGTGTGGGCTGCAGCCCCTGCTGCAGTGGGCTGCCATAGGCTACAGTGAGTGGCCCGCAGCCAGCATGAGCGGCCGGCAGCCAAGCGTGAGCTGCCAATAGCCGCGGTGAGCGACATCCAGAGGCCAGCGACCGATCTGCCTCATCCGGGAAGAGCGCAATGACGATACCAACAGTGAAGCAACATCCTCCGCAACTAGACTGAAGAACAAAAAGACAGCAACTTGTCTGTTCCCCTTCCCCGATTCCCCAACGCTGTTTCCCTCCGCCAATTCCCCAATAAAAGCTTTCAAAAAAAAAAAAAAAAAAAGACAGCAACTTGTCTCTTCCCCTTCCCTGATTCCCCAACGCTGTTCTCCTCCCCCAATTCCCCAATAAAATAAAATAAAAAATTTAATGTCATCAAATGTCCAGTAAGTGTTCAAACTTTTAATTGTCTCATAAATGTCATAATTTGTTTTGTTACATTTTGTTTTATTATTTTAGAGATGAATTGAATCAGGATCCCAAAATATCCATACATTGTACTGGGGTGAAATGTTTTTAAAATCTCTTTTGATCTAAAAATTCTCTCACCATCTTATTTTTTTTTTCAATTTATTTGTTAAAGACAGATTTGTCCTGTTGCATCTTCCACAATTTGGATATAGCTGACCTCACCCTGTGATATCATTTGTGATGTTCCCATTAGCTGTATTTTATAAAAATCAGTAGCTAGATCTAGGCCAGTGCTGAAAATAAAAACATAATGTGAGCCACAAAAGCAAGTTACCTGTCATTTTAAATTTTCTAGTAAACACTTTAATTTAAAAAGGTAAAAAAAGACAGCATAAATAGGGAACTACAATATTGCCACAGGGATATGAAAGACAGTTCGGGGAATATAATAATGTAAATATTTTGTGGGGTGTCAGATGGTCACATGTCTTGTTAGGGAGACCACTCCATGGATGGAGTAGAGGCTTGATCACTGCACTGTATACCTGAAACTGATGTTGTATAATATTGTATGCCAACTGTAATTGAATATATAGATAGTCACGGGATGTGGATTATACGGTGCAAGGGAGTCAAAGGAATTGTAATAGATATGTATGATATGTGGGGGAACAGTCGGGTGGAGAATTGCGGGATGGGGGTTGTCACTTTGAGGGGTAAAAAGTATAACTATTGCACTGTGTTGTACACTTGAAGCTAATTAAAAAAATGTTTATTTCACAATAAAAATAAAATAAAAATTAAAATTAAAAAAGGTAAAAACAGATGAAATTTATTTTAACCATTTAATTTTAATGCAACACATCCAAAATTGGATTATTTCAACATGCAATCAGTATGAGAAAAATTAGTTTACATTCTTTTCTTTTTTTTAAAGTTTTACAAATCTGGTGCACAGTTTATATTTAGAGCACATCTCAATTCAGACCGGCCACATTTCAAGAGTTTGAGAGTCACAGGTGACACACAGCTCCTATTCTGGACATTTTTTGGACATTGGACCGTCTAGACATTTTTTTCTGATTCAGGTTTGATTTTTTTTTTCAGCAAGATATCTTCATGAGTTATGATGTGCACTTCCATTAAGAGATGCAAAACAGGATGTAAAGTACAGCATGGGGAGAATAGCCAATGATATTGTAATAGTTATGTATGATGTGAGATGAGTAGTAGACTGGGTAGGGTTATCAATTTCTGAGTGGTATAAATGTCTAATCATTATGATGTTTTGTATACCTGAAACTAATAAAATTAAATTAAATTTTAAAAATAAAAATAAGAGATGCATAGTCAACACTCTTTTGTGATATGAGCATTAACAAATATCTTAATGAGTGAATGAATGTGCCCACGGAAACTTTACCTGAGATTATTTACCCATTTGTGTGCTTCTCACCAGCCTCTTTTCTCATAAACTGCTCAGAAAGAAATATTGGAATGCCACTGGATACAAAGTTTGAATTTCTGTATTTCTCATTTAACACACCCTATATATTTTCCCAGGTCACTAAATACTTCCTTAAAATTTGCAGCTTGAAAGTGTGTTGCACTCTACGACTGTTCCTTAAAGTTAAACCACTTGGGTTGTTTCTAGAGTGTCACTCTTACAGAAAGTCATTGCTTGGGTGGGGGTAGGGGGTGGTGGCATAGCTGGTTCATTAAGACACTGCATTTTGAATCAAATAATTAAGCTTGAAAATAAAACCAAAAATGGGGCTGGCCAAGTGGCTCAGTTGGTTAAGAGCTCTCTCAAGAGTGTGAGCTGAGCTCTGAGCAACAGCAGTTTGATGCCTAGCCTGAGCTGAGCACCCACTGAGCTGCCAACAGGTGGCAGGATGGCTCAGCTAATAAAAACAAACAAACAAACAAACAAACAAACAAACAAAGGCTCTGCAAGAAAAGAAATGGGGGAATACCTTTATAATTTTGCAATAAGGAAGAACTTTCTGTGACTTAAAACCCAGAAGTCATTAAAAAAAATTGATGTTTGTTTTCTCTCACATACCCATAAAATTTCTGTTATGGCAAAAAAAATTAACAGCAAAGTCAGGGATAAATGATGAACTGAAAAAAAGCTTGTGGGGCCGGCTGAGTGGCTCAGTTGGTTAAGAGCTCGCTCAGGAGTGCAAGCTGAGCTCTGAGCAACGGCGGTTCGATGCCAGCCCGAGCTGAGTTGCCGCTGAGCTGCCAACAGGTGGCAGGATGGCTAAGCTAAAACAAAAAACAAAAAAAAACCAAAAAAAAAACCTTGTGATTCATGTCCCAAGAACTTATGCCTAACAAAGAGTTTCTAGAAACCAATAAAAAAAAAAGAACAACAACCAATTTTAGAAAATTGTTATTTTAAAGGAAATACAAATGGCTATTAAAACATTTGAGGGCCGGCCGAGTGGCGCATTGGTTAAACGCTGGTTTTGGGATGCCAGCGGCCCCGGTTCGGATCCCACATGAGGGCCAGTGACACTGCCCTCTACAGCTAACAACAGCTCCACCTGGAGCTGGGCTGTGCAAGCCCCGGTGATGGTGTGGGCTGCCATAGGCTACAGTGGGTGGCCCGCAGCCAGCGTGAGCGGCTGGCAGCCAAGAGTGAGCTGCCAATAGCCGTGGTGAGCGACATCCAGAGGCCAGCGACCGATCTGCCTCATCCGGGAAGAGCGCAATGACGATACCAACAGTGAAGCAACATCCTCCGCAACTAAACTGAAGAACAAAAAAAAAAAAAGACAGCAACTTGTCTGTTCCCCTTCCCCGATTTCCCAACGCTGTTCCCCTCCGCCAATTCCCCAATAAAATCTTAAAAAAAAAAAAAAAAAAAAAAAGAGGCACAAAGAAGCTCTTGGGTGGGATACATATGTCTATCACCTTGTTTGTGGCTCTAGTTTCACAGGCATATACATATGTCAAAGTCTATTAAATTGTGCACTTGAAATATTTCAACATGCTGCTGAAATGTTTTCCCCACCATTTTTACATTAGTCACCTTGGGCGGCCATAACAAAATGCCACAGGCTGGGTGACTTAAACAACAGACACACTGTTCTGGAGGCTGGAAATCCAAGGTCAAGGTGCCAGCAGGTTCTGTTTCTGGTGAGAGCTCTCTTCCTAGTTTGCAAACAGCCACCTTCTCTCTATGTCCTCACATGGTTAGAGAGAGAGAGCATCTGTCATGTGTCTCTTTTTAAAACTCTTTTTTTTTTTGAGGGCAGTGTCACTGGCCCTCATATGTGGGACACGAACTGGGGCTGCTGGCTTCCCAAGCCAGCGCTTAACGACCACGCCACTCGGCCGGCCCTGTGTCTCTTTTTATAAGGGCACCAGTCCCATCATGGGGGGCCCACCCTCACAACCTAATTACCTCCCAAAGGCCCCACCTCCAAACACCATGACATTGGAGAGTTACAGCTTCAACATATGGATTTTAGGGGGTCAAAAACATCAGTCCATAACAATTTATTTATTTATTTATTTATTTATTTATTTATTTATTTATTTTATTTTATTTTATTTTATTTTATTTTATTTTATTTTTTTAGCTGACCTATCCTGCCACCTGTTGGCAGCTCAATGGCAACTCAGCTCGGGCTGGCCTCAAACAGCTGTTGCTCAGAGCTCAGCTAGCACTCTTGAGCGAGCTCTTAACCAACTGAGCCCACTCGGCCGGCCCAGTCCATAACAATTTTTTAAATGAAAATGTTTAAACATACAAAAAAGCCCCCAAAACCTTCAAAAGTGATTATGAATAAACCTGGATAACCATTCTTTTTTTTTTTCTTAAAGATTTTATTGGGGAATTGCGAGAGGGGAACAGTGTTGGGGAACTGGGGGTGGGGACCAGCCGATTTGTTCTTCAGTTCATTGTGGAGGGCGCCAGTCGCCATCTGGCTTCCCATTGGCAGCTTGTGGCCTCTAAGCTGAAGGTGCTGTGTTCAGTCTTAGTTGCGGGTGGGCGTAGCCACCATCCCATGTGGGAGTTGAACCAGCAGCCTTGTTCGACTGAGCCATCCGGGCAGCAGCTCAGCTCAAGGTGCCAAGTTCAGTTTTAGTTGCGGGTGGGTGTAGCCCACCATTGAACAGGCAATCTTATTGTTACACCAGCTGAACCATCCTGCCACCTGTTGGCAGCTCAGCAACAACTCAGCTAGGGCGCAGCATTCACTGGCCCATGTGGGAATCGAACCAGTGGCCCTGTTGCTCAGAGCACGCGCTCTAAGGCAACTCTTAACCAACTGAGCTACTCTGCCGGCCCTGGATTAACATAGTTGAGCAAAGTTTTGTGTGGACACAGGATTAGGGAAGGAGACTTCTCCAGCTATGTCGTTTGGACTTTTTGGGTTTGATGCAATGGAAATGCATTTCCCATTCAAAATTATAAGCTACCAAAAGAGACAAGATTTAAAAAACTTTATTTAGTGTTTTGGAACTGGAAAGAACTAGGTTCAAATCTTTGGTCTCCTAAGCTGTGTGACTTTGGCCAAGTGTCTGAATGCCTCGGAGCCTCAGTTTTCCCCAGTTCAAAATGGAAAGGAACGTTCTCCTGTCCAAGGCCAATTTGAAGATGACATAAGATGGACTATGTACATGCCTGATGGTATAAAGGTGAGTGCTAAATAAACATGCACTTTTAGAATCATTATCCTTTCCTTAGCGAGTTCAGGACCTTTTGCCCTGGGTGCAAAGGCTCCCAGGTTCACACACACAAAGGTCCCAGGCTTGGAGGGCTGGGAGGCAGGGTGCAGATGGGAAGGACATCTTGGCAGAGGCGGCTCTGCTCCGTTCCTTTCTGAATCCTCAGCCCAGAATGTGAGTCATCTTTTCTGCCCTGAGGCTCTGAGGCTCCTGCCCTAGGACTGACCTTTTCTGGTGACCTGAATGTGACTAGAGGCTGGCAGAAAAGGTTGATCAGCCACTGAGGGGAGTGGGGCCATTCCCTGGACAGAGGCCCAGCAGCTTTTCTTGGAATATCTATATACATAGCCCAGTGTCCCTCTGGACTCATCTAGGAAGAATCAGGCACATGTCCCAGGCTATAGTGCATTTTCCAGGCTCCTCCCCCAATCTGGGTCACCCATTCCTTACCCTCTTTGCCCTGCTAATCTTGGTATCCCTCAGCCTCAGGGACCCCTGACCCAGGAAGCCTTACCTTATGGGATCGGTCACTTCTCTTGGGCATTTCTAGGGCCTGTGCCACCCCACGACAGCACCGATCATCCAGTATTCAAGTTATGTTTAAAGAATCACAATTAGGTCAAAAGGTACAAATTTTCAGTTATAAAACAAATAAGCCATGGGGATGTAATGTAAAGCATGGTGACTATATACATATTATATAATAATACTGTATTGCTTGTTTGAAAGTTCCTAAGAGAGTAGATATTAAAAGTTCTCATCACAAGGTAAAAAATGTAACTATGTACGGGGGTGCATGTTAGCTTGACTTATTGTGGTGATAGATATAGAATCATTATGTTGTACACTTGAAACTAAAACAATGTTATGTGTTAATTATATTTCAATAAAAAATAAATTTAAAACATCACAATTAATGGTGATAATAAGGGGCACGGGCAGACATCATGTGCCTCCTGATGTCATACGCAGAGGACACAGTATCACTGCCAGAAAACACATAAATAGGAGAAAATATCAGACAAATTCAAAGTGAGGGACGTTTTACAAATAACTGGTGTGTCCACTTGAAAAATGTTGATGTCGTGAAGAACAAAGAAAGCCCTCAGAACAGTTGCAGATTAAGGGGATCTAGAGAGACATGGCAATGCAATGTAATGTATAATCCTGGATGGGATCCCACAGGAAAAAACATAACTATACAGGACATAATGGACACAGCTGACGAAACTGGAATATGGACTGTAGATTAGATAACTATTATATTAGGGTCTAATTTCCTGAAGTGGCTAACTGTACTGTAGTTATGTAAGATAATATCTTCATTTTTAGTAAAAGGCAAAGTCATACATCATGTCTGCAGCATACACCCTCAAGTGGTTCAGAAAAAAATAATGTGTGTATGGGTTATCTTTCCCTCTCTGTATTTTAAAGATTTTTTTTTAAATTGGGGAATTGGGAGAGGGGAACAGACAAGTTGTTGTCCTTCTATTCTTCAGTCTAGTTGTGCAGGACGTTGCTTCACTGGCCCATGTTGGTATTGTCATTGCGCTCTTCCCGGATGAGGCAGATCGGTCGCCGGCCTCTGGATGGTCGCTCACCGCGGCTATTGGCAGCTCACTCTGGCTGCCAGCCGCTCACGCTGGCTGCGGGCCACTCACTGTACCCTGTGGCAGCCCACTGCAGCAGGGGCTGCAGCCTACACCATCGCCGGGGCTCGCACAGCCCAGCTCCAGGTGGAGCTGTTGTTAGCTGTAGAGGGCAGTGTCACTGGCCCTCATATGTGGGATCCAAACCGGGCCCGCTGGCATCCCAAAACTAGCTCTTAACCAATGAGCCACTCAGCCGGCCGAGCTTGCACTGTTGAGCGAGCTCTTAACCAACTGAGCCACTCCGCTGACCCTACATATGCTTATGTATATTATATGTCTCTCTCTACATGTGTATGTTCAGTAATATGTCTCTGTATGTGTGTGTTATATCTCTGTACATACACATATTATGTTTCTCCATATATTTTATATATATATGTAATATCTCTATGTATAAATGTTTGTATTATCCATGTCTCTCAATGTTTGTTTAATATATACATCCATATATTTGTATGTATGTTATATATATATACCTATACATACATATATATGTATTATATATGTATATATGCATGTAATATATATGAGGTCTGACAATTAAGTTCACGAACTTGCCACCATGGACTTACATTGGCAGCGCTGTACAAACACCTTGGTAAAGTTTCACAACCTTGGTATAGCACTGCCTCACAGCTGTGTGCGTGTCGACATGTGGCAGTGTCTTGCTGAGTGGCATTCATTATTGCTGTTGCATGTTTTTGTGAGCCGTCTTGAGAATGTCTGAGTTTGAATTAGAGCAACAAACAAACATTAAATTTCTTGTTAAACTTGGCAAAAGTGGAAGTGAAATCAGAGACATGTTAGTCCAAGTTTATGGGGTAATGCCTCATGAAGAAAATGGCAGTGTACAAATGCATTAAACATTTTTCTGAGGGGAGAGAATGTGTCACTGATGAAGAGAGGTCAGGGTGGCCAGTAACAAGCAGAACTGACGAAAACATTGCAAAAATTCATGAAATCTGCATCAAAATTGTCAGCTGACCGTGAGAAGCATAGAGGACCCAGTAAACATTGGTAAACAGGAAAATCTTAGCTGAAAATCTGGGCATGAGAAAGGTGTGAACAAAAAAGGTCCCGAAGGAGCTCACTGATGAACAAAAGCAAAGGAGAGTCGAAGTTTGCCAAGACCTTTTGGAGAGGCAAGACAACGTTTTAGGCCATGTTATCAATGGTGATGAAACACAGGTGTACCAAATACGACCCTGAAACAAAGCTTCAAAGTGCACAGTGGAAATCAGGCAATTCTCCACGACCAAAAAAGTTCTGTCAGTCCAAATCAAGAGTCAAACTGATGTTGCGAACCTTTTTTGATATCAGAGGGATTATTCATTATGAATTTGTACCACCTGGACAAACAGTTAACAAAGTTTACTATTTGGAACTGCTGAAAGGCTGCATGAAAAAGTTAGATGAAAACAACTTGAACTTTTTGCCAACAATTCATGGCTCTTACATCACAACAATGCACCAGCTCTCACAGCACTGTCTGTGAGGGAGTTTTTAGCCAGTAAACAAATAACTGTATTGGAACACCCTCTCTACTCACCTGATCTGGCCCCCAATGACTTCTTTACCCAAAGATAAAGGAAACATTGAAAGGAAGACATTTTGATGACATTCAGACATCAAGAGTAATACGTTGACAGCTCTGATGGCCATTCCAGAAAAGGAGTTCCAAAATTGCTTTGAAGGGTGGACTAGGTGTTGGTGTTGGTGCATGACTTCCCAAGGGGAGTACTTCGAAGGTGACTATAGTGATATTCAACAATGAGGTATGTAGCAATTTTTCTAGGAATAGTTCACGGACTTAATTGGCAGACCTCGTATATTATCTCTATCTATATAAACGTCTATATATAGAGAGAATATGTCAGGATAATCTCTCTCTCTCTCTCTCTCTCTCTCTCTCTCTCTCTCTCTCTCATTTTCTGTCTCTCTGAAAGAGAGAGAGAAAGAGCATGAGAGAACAATAAAGCTAATAGAACAAGTTAACAATTGGTGAATTTCCATGAAGAGTTTACAGGAAGTCTTTATACTCTTCTTGTGACATTTCTGTAGTTGATATTATTGCAAAATATAAAATTATCCCCCCAAAAGGAAAGAAATCACAGGGTTACATGTTCTCCCTCCCCAGGGCAAGCTTTTCCACAAAGAAAGTGTAAGAACTTAAAAAAAAAAAAAAGTGTAAGAACTTTACAAGCCCCTACACAATGTTTGAGACATGAAAACGAAGCACAGCTTCTCACAAATTTGGAAAGAAAAATATCTGCAATACTAAAATTAATAAAATTTTTTTCTTTTAAAGATTTTATTGGGAGAATTGGGGGAGGGGAACAGCATTGGTGAATCGGGGAAGGGGAACAGACAAGTTGCTGTCCTTTATGTTCTTCAGTCTAGTTGTGGAGGACGTCGCTTCACTGGCCCATGTTGGTATTATTGCTGCACTGTTCCCGAACGTGGCAGTCCCTCACCTGCCATTGGACGGCAGCTCACAATGGCTCACAAAAGTGCACACCAGCTGCTGGCCAGCCCCACTGCAGCCTACGCTGTAGCAGGCGACTCACAGCGGCCCAGCTCCAGGTCAAGCTGTTGTTCATTATATTAGCTGTAGAGGGCGCAGTGTCACTTGCCCTCATGTGGGATCCGAACCGGGGCCCTGCTGCTCAGAGCTGGCATCCCAAGCCAACTCTTAACCAATGTGCCACTTGGCCGGCCCCAATAAATGTTTAATTAAATGTCTATGAGATGTCAACTTGACACTAACTTAACTGCAACTCAACTCCATGTAGTTAATTCACCCCAGGGCCCTAGTTTCCCCAGTGAACTATGAGTTTTTGAGGACAGGACTGTGTCTACCTCTCCAGGGCTGTATCTCCCATGTATAGCACAGGGCTGAGCACTTGGAAGGTGCTTAAGTAATATTTGCATAATGAACGGAGTGCGACTGTGCTGGTCTGACCTCCAGGGTTGGGACCTCCTTGAGGGCAATGACAGGATCCTGATTTGCAGAGTCCCTGGTGCAATTGAGAAGTTCACTCCAATGTTTGCATGGCCTGGGGCAAGGGCACAAATGGAGATCCATATGCTATATGTCCAAATATTTAAAGTCCTACATTAAGTTAACTGTGACAGGCTGCTCACTAATGGCCCCAGGCTTCATGCCTACTGATATCCACACCCTAGTGTAACTTTGGCCATTGGGATGTCAGCAACTGTGATTCAAGCAGAGGCTTAATACAATTACTTGGTCCTCAGGGCTCATCCTCTTGGAACAATGCCATCACCAGTAAGAAACTCTGGCCATCTTACTGGAGAGGCCATACAGAGGAGAACTGAGGTGTCCTGCTTGACAGCTGCTGCTACCCATCAGACATCAAGTGTTCACCTTAGACCACCCATTCCTAGTTGAGCTCCAGGTGACTGTAGTTGCATGAGTGACCCCAGGGAAAAGGACAACTCTGCTGGGGCCGGTCGAGTGGCGCTGTGGTTGAGTGCTGGCTTGGGAAGCCAGCGGCCCCGGTTCGGGTCCCACATGTGAGGACCAGGGACACTGCCCTCAAAAAAAAAAAAAAAAAAAAAAGAACAACCCCGCTGAGTCACTAAGTTCTGGGAATATTTGTTGCACAACAATAGAAAACTGATGCACTAACCAACCCCTGTTAAATAATAAAATATGTTCTATCCTCCAACTTTATTCAATATATCTTCAAAACAATATGGAAGGCCAGGTTCAAATTTATTACTTCTTTTTTGTTTTGCGAAGATTTTTTAAAATTAGATTTTATTTTTATTTATTTATTTATTTATTTATTTATTTATTTATTTACTTTTTGAGGGCAGTGTCACTGGCCCTAATACATGGGGCCCGAACTGGGGCTGCTGGCTTCCCAAGCCAGTGCTTAACCACTGCGCCACTCGGCCAGCCCTATTTTTATTTTTTAGATCTCATTGGGGAATTGGGGGAGAGGAACAGTGTTGGGGAATTAGGGGAGGGGACCAGCCAAGTTGCTGTTCTTCAGTCTTCATTGTGGAGGGTGCGAGTCGCCATCTGGCTTCCCATTGGCAGCTTGTGGCCTCTAAATTCAAGGCGCTGTGTTCAATCTTAACCATAGCCACCATCCCATGCGGGAGTCGAACCAGCAGCCTTGTTGTTAAGAGCACACGCTCTATCCACTGAGCCATCCAGGCGGCTGAGTTCAGTCTTAGTTGTGCGTGGGCATAGCCACCATCCCATGCTTGAGTTGAACCCAGCAGCCTTGTTGTTAAGAGCGCACACCATATCCACTGAGCCATCCGGTGCTAAGTTCAGTCTTAGTTGCTGGTGGGTATAGCCCACCATCAAACCGGCAATCTTGGTGTTACACCAGCTGAGCCATCCTGCAGCCTGTTGGCAGCTCAGCGACAGCTCAGCTAGGTCGCAGCATTCACTGGCCCATGTGGGAATCAAACTGGCGGCCCTGTTGCTCAGAGCACATGCTCTAAACCAACTCTTAACCAATCGAGCCACTCGGCCAGCGCAAATAAGACTTTTATTATTGTGGTAAATGCACATAACAGAACATTGAGGGCTGGCTGAGTGGTGCGTTGGTTAGGAGCTGGCTTGGGACGCCAGCTCTGAGCAGCGGGGCCCAGTTCGGATCCCACATACGAGGGCCAGTGACACTGCCCTCTATAGCTAAGGTGGTGAACAACAGCTCCACCTGGTTGCCTCTATAGCTAAGATGGCTGGCGATGGTGTGGGCTGCTGTCTCTCTACAGTGGGCTGCCATAGGCTACATTGAGTGGCTGGCAGCCAGCGTGAGCTGCCAACAGCCGCCATGAGCGGCCGTCCAGAGGCGAGTGACTGATCTGCCTCACCCAGGAAGAGCGCAATGATGATACGAACATGGGCCAGTGAAGCAACATCCTCCACAACTAGGCTGAAGAACGAAAAAGGATCACAACTTGTCTGTTCTCCTTCCCCAGTTACCCAATGCTATTCCCCTCCCCAAATTCCCCAATAAAAAATCTTTTAAAAAAACAAACAAAAAACAGAAAATTGACCACTTTACCCATTTTACAATTCAGTATACAATTCAGTGGCATTAGCCATGATGTTGTACAATCATCACCGCTATCTAGCTCCAGAACATTCCATCACCCAAATGGAAACTTTCTACCTATGATCTAGAGCAGCGGTCTGCAAACTGCAGCTCGCGAGCCATATGCGGCTCTTTGGATACATTCAGTCTTGAAAGTTTGCTGAAAGAGCCATCCTGTCCCTCACAACAATTTAAAACTTATTTGAGAGCCATAAATGTATTTTTAATAATCACCATTATGTGAATAATATCCTTTAAAAATTTTTATAGAACTATGATAGTTTTATTTTCATTTTCAGTTTTACTTCAGAGCCACCATGTACGTTCCTAAAGAGGCGCATGTGGCTTGTGAGCTGCAGTTTGCCGACCCCTTGTGGCTCTTCTATCTCAAAAGTTTGCAGAACCCTGGTCTAGAGGGAGTCTGTCTATGGGCTCCAGTAAACACATCCTTTGTTCCCACAACTCCTGACCTAGTGTGTGTGTGTGTGTGTGTGTGGGGTTGTAGATCACCATATAAAGTGCAGTGCTGTAATAGAGGGCTCTCTTGTCCTGGTCTGAGGCTGGCACTGGCAATTGAAAAATACCAGCCCAAAGGCAATGAGCAGAGACCTAAGATATCTGCAAAAGACAGAGCATGAAAGGGACTAGGTCACACAGCAGTGACAGGGTGGGAGGGCTTGCCTTGGCCAAAGGGGCAGCTCCCTCTCAGTTCTGGCCCATTGCAAACCAGCAGGACTGCAGACCACCCTTAATGGACCTTTCAATTTTGCAAGGGAAGCTGAAAATTTAGATTTTCATTAGAAATTTCCCAACGTTCAAAATTTGGGGCAAACCAAATCAAGGATATCTTCAGGCAGGTTTTGGCTGGTGAGGTCCAGCAAAGAAACAAATAGGATGTGTGCCTAAAACATGGGTGAAGGATGGAGTGGGTGCAAGTAGAGAAATGGCGGAGGGGGCTTGGCTTCTTTGCAAATTTGAACAGGTGATAGGATTGTGACTCATAGGAGCAGCACCAAGGAGCTGACTCATTGTCAGCCCTTGGCAGAACTCAAAACAAAACATGACTGGGGCAGGTTTAAGCCTAACAGTAGTCTCAGTCTTCCAGGGGGCAGATCACGTGACTTCTCTGTGTCTGTTTCCACTTCTTGAAAATGGAGCTTAAGGACTGGCTGAGTGGCTCAGTTGGTTAAGAGCTCACTCAAGAGTGGGAGCTCTGAGCAACAGGGTTGCTGGTTGGATTCCCAGCCTGAGCTGAGCAGCTGCTGAGCTCAGCTAAAAAAATCATAATAATAAAATAAAATAAAATGGAGCTTAAAACAGTACTGTGCCAACATTATAGGATATATACATAAATTCTGAAAATAGTTCAAGGCACAGAGTGGGCACTACTGAAATGTTGGCTATTGTATTAGCTATCTATTGTGTTAGCTGTGTAACAAGTAACTTAGAACAACAATACACATTCATTATTTCATAGTTTCAATGGGTCGGGAGTTTGAGAGTGGCTTCTCTGGGTGGTTTAGGCTTGGGGTCTCATGAGGTTAATGACAGATGTCAGTTGAGGCTGTGTCATCTGAAAGTTTGACTGGGACTGGAGGATGTGCTTTCAAGAGAGCTCTCTTGTATGGATGACAAGCTGATGTTGGTAGTTGAGTGGGACCTTTAATTTCTCACCATGTGTATCTCTCCAAAGGGTTGCTTGAGTGTTCTCACAGCATGGTGGCTGGCTTTCCCTAGACCATGTGATCCAATCAAGCATAAGGCAGAAGCCACATTTTTTTATGACCTAGACTCAGAAGTAACACACACCAGAAGTAACATATCATTTTAACAATATGCTCTTGATTATATGATATGGGGGAAACTACACAAGAGCATATCAGGAGACAAGGCTTACTGGACTATTTTGAATAAAGGTAGCAAATCATGTCTTCTAAGAACACAGCTGTGAGTCAGCCAGCCAGGTTTCAAATCCTAGCTCTTTCCAGATGACTGTGAGAACTTGGACAAGTACGTAACCTCTCTTTCATTGTGTCCTCATCTATAAAATAGAATAACGACCTCATTTGGAGTTATTAGGTTTAAGTGAATACAGACCCACTTTAGAACAATACCTGTCATGTGTTAAGTACACAGTAGGTAGTTGCTGCTATTTTTATTATAAGCAACCCCTCCACTGACAGATCAACTCTTCCTGTTGCATCTGCCAGGAGCCCCAAGGACTGGAGTTTAGTAAAGAGGGGCTGCGGGGCCCCCAGTGACCTAGGTCCTAGAGATACAGATGGAATGACACTGTTCATGAAGCCCTGTCCTGCCCCACATTTAAAACTCCTAAAGGCAGGGACTTCATTCAGCTGCCCATAGACAAACAAAAAAAAGTCAATTCCACTGCTTTCCTTTCTGATGAGAAATCCCAGCCCACGATTCCACACTTTTCTATGCCATTTACCTTGACCAAAGTAGCCTACATGGGTGTGGGTGGGGGGAGTGGACGCTCAAGAAGCAATTGATCAGGGTGACTGTGTCTGTCATAGCCGGGGGAGAGGGCACATTCCACAGAGCAGTTTTTAGGATGCAATCCAGAGCCAGGTCCCTGGAGAAATTCTTTTGTAGCTTGTTCACAGCACATGCCTTTGGCATGTTTTGTGCCTTCTTAAACACATTCCAGAAAAAGCCCCTGAAAAAGTGGATCATGAAAAGGCCATCAGGATGGGAATGTAACTGATGATTTATCTCAGTGCAGGAAGCCAGGGAGGAGATACCACACTCTGGGATATTGACATTCCCCACTCAGACAGAGGCCAGGGGCTGCGGGGTGGACAGATCAGTCGCCAGAGCAGATGGTGACTGTCCAAATCTACTCCTTGTGGAAGTTTTTCTCCCTGCCTTTCCCATCCGTCTGTCATGGCTACCGGGATCTGCAATCTTGGCATTTGGCCCAGCCAAATGTATGTGGTGACCTGCAAGTCATATACCCAGTGGCCCACAGTTTCAGATTCCAGAGGCTGAGCTGGCTCCAAGCCCTGCTGAGTCAACTCTGTCCTTCTTGCCAGAACTTGGTGCCAACATACCTTGGGTTCTTCCTGGCAGGCAGGTTTTTCTGTGCCAGTCTCTTTCCTAACACAGTATAGGGGAGTTGGTGGAGATGGAGGGGGAGGACTTTAGTGAAAGTTTGTTGAATGAATGCTTACCCTTGCAGAATGGACATGGTCCAGCCCCATGGATGCACTCAGTTCTTCCTTTGTCCCAATTCTACCCCTATTCCAGCCTCAGAGTGTTGGGGGTCTCTCCATCAGCCTGGGAACTCCATGTAGAAGAGCAGAGGACTGCTCAATGAATGAATAAATGAATGAGGGGGTTGGCCGTCCTTCCATGTACCCACTCCTTCTCTTCAGAGGTTCCTGCTTTGGTACAGGCAAGACTCAGACACTGCAGACCCGCGGGGTAGAGAGGGACAGCCGGAAGTGAGGCCCTGAGCTAAAGACAGAACAGAATACTAGGGCACTCAGTTGTGGGGACGGGGGATAAAGGATGTTAAATAAACCACAAACATCTGCAATGACGAATCTTTGAGCGGGAAGGAGCGTGGAAGCCTGGAGATGACTCCCCGGGGGTCCGGCTTGGTCTTGGGGTGCTCTCCCAGAAGCTTACCGGAGGAGGTGGGGATGTTTGAGACATTGTGCCCCCCAACCCACTCCCCCCCCCCCGTTTCCCTCCACCCCGCAAGCTCGGCCCTGCGGCACTCAGCGCACCACGGTCCTTTCTCTTCTGTCTCTCTTCCGCCCTCTTCCCAGCTTTTGACTTGCGGAAGGGGTCAAGAATGCCGCCCGCGCGCCCAACCCCCGCAGACGCCAGCGCCCTTTCCCTCGCTGAGCACGGCGGGGCGTAATGGGGGGCTCAGAATTCCGATGCTGGGAAGGGAACCGCGCGCTGGGAGAAGGGCAGTCACGTCTCCCATGGTCGGCAGAGAAGGCGCGTCAGGGCCTGGTTAGGAGTCAACAGTTTTGCACCAAGAGGGCGCCCCGCACCCCATATACTAACTACAACGCCCGGAACGCACAGAACCCCACCCCCTGCAGCCAGCCCCGCTCCCCGACACGCCCCACGCTCCGCCTCTGAGGCTGCCCCGCCCCCTCCCGCACCCGTCTTATAAAAGGGGCGTCGTGGGGCCACTCTAAACTCTGAAGGCCCAAGGCCGTGATGCCAGCGTTCTTTGCGGTTTCTGCATCCGCTTGAGCCTCCACCAGGGTCCCCGCGTCTCCAGACCGCGCGCCCGCCTTGCGCCTCCGTGTCCCTGTGTCTCCCTGCATCCCCGCTCCCAAGCCACACGGAAGGATGCGCTGTGCATCGACGGCCGGGGCAGCCCTGGTGCTGTGTGCCGCCACCGCGGGGCTACTGAGCGCGCAGGGCCGCTCCGCGCCGCCCGAGCCGCCGCAGCGCTACGCCTCCTGGGATGAGGTGAACGTGTTAGCGCATGGGCTGCTGCAGCTAGGCCGCGGGCTGCGCGAGCACGTGGAGCGCACCCGGGGGCAGCTGGGCGCATTGGAGCGTCGTATGAGCGCTTGTGGGGCAGCCTGTGAGGAACCCCGGGCGTCCGCCGCGCCACCTAACGTCCCGGCGAGTTTATTACCTGGCAGCGAGGCCGCCCCAGAGACCCTCCGCAGTATGCAGGTACGTGCAACCAGGGGTGGTGGTACTCGCTCCTACAGTTGTCATGCGGGCCTAGAAGGGTGTGGACGAAAGGGGCATCCGGGGTTCCCCAAGCCCTCCTGCTCAGGTGTCAAAGGATGGAGAGTTGGAAGGATGGAAGGGTGGATGAATGGAGAGGTTGCCGGCAGAAGCCCAGGTCTTCACCAGGATTTTCACACTCTCCCTAGACTCAACTCAAGGCGCAGAATAGCAGGATTGAGCTACTCTTCCAGAAGGTAGCCCAGCAGCAGCGGTACCTGGAGAAGCAGCATCTGAGAATCCAGAATCTGCAAAGCCAGGTGCCTGATGCTTGCCCCACCTCGAGCGGGAGGAGGAAGCTGGGCAGGCTGTACAGCCCAAGTCAGTCAGACCTGACACCTGCCTCCCATCTTTTGCCAGGTGGGCCTCCTGGACCCCATGCACCTGGGCCACCGGGCGCCCAAGCCGGCCAGGAAGAAGAGGCTACCCAAGATGGCCCAGCTTGTTGGTCCCGCTCACAATATCAGCCATCCACACAGTGAGTGTCCAGCCCTTTGCTGTCCCGTGGTAGCCCTCCCCCCGCCACACATACACATGTGCTTGTCATTCCTGTACCTGTCCATGTGAGGTCCGCCTTACAGAGGACGGGAGAGCTGTTGGCTCTGGCTCCGTGTGGGCCCTGGTGTAGGGCTGATGGGGCACCTCCCTCCTCAGGTCTGCCCTGCCCACCTCATCTTCCTTCCCAGTGGGCCAGCGGGCTTTCTTCAAAGCCTTGCTGGCTACTAATAGAGCAGGGGTTGGGAAAGACGGTCCAAGTGGGACTTGAGCTGCAGGGGTTTGAGGAAGTGGATGATGCAGCTCAGGGACACCTCCTTGTAGGTTGGAACCTTCTAGGAAGGCTCCATGGAAGACAAGAGGGTGCCAACTAGGGAACCTGGAGTCCTCATTGGGTGAAAAGCAAATGCCTGCTTGGGAGAGGGGTTCTGAGGTTTGGGCCTCCCATGATCTCCTGGAGTGTGGATCTAGGAGGGGGAGTGAGGGCAGGGGACCCTCATCTCCCTGACTAGACGTTCATTCATGCATCACTGACAAATCCAGGACTCCTAACCCACACATTTGGTCCCTCACCCCTCTCTTGGCCTAGAAGTACCTGATTACCCCCCTTTCCAATTCCCCCACTCCCACAGAGAGCCAGCCCTTGCCACCATCTGGAGTTCTATATTGTATCTGCCTGAAATTGCCCCAAATCTCCAATCAAAGCATGTCTGTGTATGTCAGGCTCCCAACTGCCTGTGTCTCTGCCCCACCCTACATTCCGATCCCAGACCCAACTGACTTCCCTGTAGTCCTCCTACCTTGTCACTAGGCCTGGCATCTGTGGCTGTCTGCAGCCAACTGGGTGAAAGTTCAGACCCTCCCCCCCACACACTTCACACCCTCAGCTGGTTGCTGGATTCCAGCCCTCAACTTTTGAGGGCTCCTGAGATCCCACCACACCACTTCCCCCTACCCCTCTAGTAAGGGTCCAGTACATTCTCCCAAACCACTCGTGTCCTGGGATGAGGGGCTTCTGGGTGGGGCCAGCAGACATAGGTCCAGGCTGTGGTATGTGGAGGGGATTGGATGCATAGACATATGTGTTTGGGGACTCCCAGACTCTGGCTCACCCTCTCCAAGTAGGGGAAAGTTCAGAGCTGGAAAGAGAAACAGCTGGTGCTAATGGAAGCCACATTGGTGGTTTGGCCCTGTGCCTGTCCTGATTGGAAGAGAGGAAAGTAGGGGAAAGGGGAGCTGCCCGCACATTGTCCGGAAAGTGTCTCTAGTCATTCTAGGCCCGCCCCCACCCCTCAGCAGTGCAGACACACTCACCCCTTGTCCTGGGCCTTTCACCTCCCCCGGGTGACCTTTCCCCTACTTTCTTTGCAGGCCTAGGGGTGGGGATCCCCTGAGCTTTCTGACCAGCCCTACCCATCCCTCCCTCTTCACTTCTTCCCTCCCTCTTACCTTCACTCCTCCACATCATTCAACTGCCCCCTCTGATACCTGAGACCCCAGGCAGAGGCCTCTGTCCTCTCAAGCCCTATCCAGTCCTGAGCCTCTTCCCCCACTAGACAAAGCAGAGCCTGTCCAGCTCAGCTCAGCTCTTGACTCCATCCCACTCCAGCTCTTGCATTCACTCATCAATCATTCATTCATTGTCTTTATTAAATACCTGCTGTGGGCTGGGATCAGCCTGGGCACAGGTACCAGACTGGGGGCCAACAGCACTCCCTGTCCCTGGCCTCTTGCAGTCCTCATTCAATGGAGAGATGGGGAGAGACCACCAGATGACCCCAGTGTTGGAAATGGGAAGGAAATGGGAAGTTCTCTATGCTCCTTTCTAGGGGTTTGGCCTGACCGGGGGTGGGGGTGGTGGTGGTCAGAGATTCCTTCCAGAAGCTGGGACCTTTCGAATGAGGCAGAAAAAGGTGTGAGGGAAGAGGGTCCTAGGCAGATGGACCAGCATGTACAAAGGCCCTGTGGCAGGAGGGTGTGTGGGACAAGGAAGGCTGTGTGGGTGCAGGGGCTGGTTCTGGTATGCCTTATAGGCAGTGCTGAGGAAGATCATAGGAAGCCATGGAAGACGTTAGGGAAGTGGAAGGGAGGGTGTTATGAACTCAGGGTTGCCCCCTCATGTCCTTGTTGCTCACTGCCCAGACCCTACATGCCCATTTCCTAAGACCTCCAGAACTGCTGTCCGTTTCAATCTCCCTGCCCCTCTCTGTGACCTGCAGGGCTGCCCAGGGACTGCCAAGAGCTGTTCGAAGACGGAGAACGGCAGAGTGGACTGTTCCAGATCCAGCCACAGGGGTCCCTGCCTTTCCTGGTTAACTGCAAGATGACCTCAGGTAGGAGGTGCTGGTCCACCAGGGTGCCGTGAATATCTTGGGCCCTGTTGTCTTTCTGTCAAATGCAGTGCACTTCCCTTGCTCCCATTCCCTTCTTCCCTTCTGGGGCCTAGGGACAAAGATCTAGGCTTCCAGATCTAAGTATTCCTTTCTTTGACCACCTTCCTCCAGTCCCGCTAAGATGAATGAGGGGAGCATTTGTCCTCCCTGGGTTTGGAGGTGGCTTGGGGTTTGGGAGCCAGATGGAGGACTTGGGGTCCCCAGTGAGAAGGGTCCTCCTGTGAACTTGTACCTCTCTGAGCAGATGGAGGTTGGACCGTAATTCAGAGGCGCCAGGATGGCTCCATGGACTTCAACCAGTCCTGGGAAGCCTACAAAGTTGGCTTTGGAGATCCCCAAGGTGGGTATTTCTAGAGAGCCGGAGGCACAAAGGGAGGGGGAGCATGGAGATGGGTCCCCATCTCACCCATTGGCCTCTCCTGCTGTAGGAGAGTTCTGGCTGGGCCTGGAGAAGGTGCACCTGATTTTGGGGGATCGCAGCAGCCGTCTGGCCGTGCAGCTGAAGGACTGGGAGGGCAATGCTGAGTCGCTGCAGTTCCCCGTCCACCTGGATGGTGAGGACAGAGCATACAGCCTACAGCTCACTGCACCTGTGGCCAGCGAGTTGGGTGCCACCACTGCCATGTCCAGCGGCCTCTCCCTGCCATTCTCCACTTGGGACAAGGACCATGACTTCCACGGGGACAAGAACTGTGCCAAGAGCCTCTCTGGTGAGCGAGCTCTGTCCCTCTCCATCTTGCCTACCGAGGCCTCTCCTTCCTGCCTTTCTTTTTCCCCCGTTCTACCTTCAACTCTAATTCCCTTCATTCCCCTCTTCTGCTTATTTGCTGTGTGCCCTTGGGCAAATGACTTAACTGGTCCCACCTTTAGTTTTTGCATCTTTAAAATGGGTATAACCACAGTGTCCACTCCATAGGATGATTATAAAAATTCAGTGAGATGACATTTGTGGGATGGTGGCTGGCATGTGGCAAAGCCACCAAGACAAACCCCATCTTGTTCTAATGAAATCAGAGGCAGAGCCTGGGACCTGCGAAATGAAACATCAAGCAGCCTTTTGGTGGGTTGAAAAATGATGGAATACTGGTAATTTCATATGGTTCAATCTAATATAAATTGATGAGAAAAATGGCAGTTACAAAATCTTTAATGAGTGTTGGCCATGTGCCAGGTGCAGAGAAGTGACTTCCCATGGTCACAGACGTGAAGCTATAGTTACTGGGCTGGAGGGCCCAGAGTCCCTGAGGCTCCTCTGTCACAATCTGGGGGTTCTTTGGAACCCAATTTGACAACCAGTGCCAAAGCCCTCTCATTTGACCAACGCCTAGGTTCATCCCCATCCTGTCCCCAGTAAAGGCCCAGAGACCCTGCCTGACCATGTTCCCTTTTCTCTGACCTTGGCAGGTGGCTGGTGGTTCGGTACCTGTGACCATTCCAACCTTAATGGCCAGTACTTCCGCTCTATCCCGCGGCAGCGGCAGCAGCGTAAGAAGGGCATCTTTTGGAAGACCTGGCGGGGCCGCTACTACCCGCTGCAGGCCACCACCATGCTGATCCAGCCCACAGTGGCCAAAGCAGCCTCCTAGCCTCCTTGCTGGGGCCTATTCCCAGGCTCCTAGAGGACAGTAACTCTGACTCTGGTCCAGCATGTGGCCACTCCCTGCCTGGACAGAGGCTCTGGGCAGGGGCCATTTGGAGCCTCGTGGACAGATAGGAAGCCCACGACTGGAGAGGCCCCCTTTCTGAGTTGGGGGTTACAGGCGGTACTCTGAGTTGGGGGCTGTAGGGCTGCAGGACACAGACCCCACTAGTGTGGGACCAAGGGGCATTGAGGCCTGCTCCTCACCTGCCAGAGGAGTAGGAGACGCAGAGGGACCACTCGGGGGCAACCAGGCTGGCCCTCAATGGCGAATTCAGTCACATTGACTGGCTGGGGCCCAGCGCCTCATGGTGCTGTTGTATGTGGGCGCTGTGGGTTGAGCCGGCGCCATGGTGTCTGGGCGGAGCTCATACAATTCTTAGAATAAAAGCAACCTCAGAACATTTTGTTGTTCTTTGTCCTTAGATTTGTTTTAAAAAGTGGACAGTTTCAAAGTCCACGTAAACATGTTCCCAGGGTGGAGGGTGAACACTCCCTGATCTCTTAAGAACAACACTGGTTATTCCTACCACCTCTGGCAACTGATTTTTATTTCCTTCATTTATTATTCCATGATGTGTATCTCATTTTTATTTTTAAAACTACTAAACAAAACCCTCATTCAATCCCCCTGAAAACAGGTAATAGAGAAAACGAGAACCACATATTTATGCATATGAAGCACAATTAACTTTTCAGTGTCCCACACACTGACAGAAATATGAGTCACATGTTTGATTTTCTTTTTTCTGGCAGTCAGTTTTTAAAAAGTAAAAACAGGGCCAGCCGAGTGGCGTGGTGGTTAAGCACTGGCTTAGGAAGCCAGCAGCCCCGGTTCGGTCCCACATATGAGGGCCAGTGACACTGCCCTCAAAAAAAAAAAAAAAAAAAAAGTAAAAGACACAAAAGAATAAAAAGAAACAGGTGAAATGAATTTTAGAAATATGTTTTATTAAACCCAATATATCAAAAATACTGGTTCAACATGTGACCAATATAAAAGTTATTAATGAAATATTTGACATTGCTTTTTGAACTAAGTCTTTGGACTCTGGTGTGTATTTTACACTTATGGCCCATCTCATTTGGAACAACCATATTTCAAGGGCTCAATAGTCACAGTCACAGAGGCCAATGGCTACCATATTTTGACAGCCTACCTCTTGTATGTAATGTACATTAATGCAGTGTTTGGGGGTAAATTCTTCACATTCTTTGCCACATCTGCATAAGTTTTGGTTTAAGTTGGCTTTGTTTAAGTTGGCTTTAAAAATACATATATAAATTCTACTAATATTTATTGAGCACCTGCTATGTGGCAAGCCCTAAGTGCTTGGGATACTTTAGTGAGAGAAAAGTCCCTGCCTGCTCCAAGTTTACTTTCTTAAAGCCCCTTCTATTACAGATAGAGTGATCTATAATTGTTGTCCATACTGAGACACTTGAGAGTGAAAGGGGGTGTGCTGTTAATAATTAAGCCATATGACAGTCATAAAGCAGCTCCCAGGCATATGAGGACTTACTGACTCAGTTTTTTTTTAAGATTTTATTGGGGAATTGGGCAAGGGGAGCATTGTGTTTTTCCAGGACCCATCAGCTCCAAGTCAAGTTGTCCTTCAATCTTAGTTGTGGAAGGCAAAAGTTCAGCTCTAAGTCCAGTCACTGCTTTCAACCTAGTTGTAGGGGGGTGCAGCCCACTATTCCATGTGGGAGTCGAACCAGCAACCTTGTTAAGAGTTGGTGCTCTCACCAGCTCAGCGGCAGCTCAGCTGGGGCGCAGCTCACTGGCCCATGTGGGAATCGAACTGGCAACCCTGTTGCTCAGAGCTTGTGCTCAAACCAACTAAGCCACTCAGCCAGCCCCTTGACTCAGTTTTTAAAAATGTAAATATATCTCTACCACATATAAAAAACCAGTATCACCTCCCATAAGTAGGTTAGTAAAATTAAAATCGAAAATAAATGCCAGTGATTTAAAATTCCAGCTACAGGGGCGGCTGGTTAGCTCAGTTGGTTAGAGTGCTGTGCTCTTAAAACCAAGGTTGCCAGTTCAGTCCCCACGTGAACCACTGAGTTATGTCCTTTGACAACTAGATTGAAACAACTACTTGACTTGGAGCTGATAGGTCCTGGAAAAACACACTGTTCCCCAATAAGAAATAAAAAAATTCCAGCTAGAAAACTGATCTGTGGAGACACACACACAGTGGCTGCCCCTGGAAGGGTAGAATGGGATTGACTGGGAAGGGGCATGAGGGAACTTTGCTGAGTTATGGTGATGTTCTGAACCTTAGAGGTGGGTTATTCTGGTGCAAACCTTTGTCTCAGCAAATATAAACTTAAGATTTGTGCATTTCATTGTTTATAAATTTTACCTTCAAAGAAAAGAAACTACAAAAAGAGCCATAAACAAATATTGAAATATAATTAATGATATGCATGCTGAAGTTTTTGGAGGTAAAGAGAACTGATGCTTTCAATTTTTGTTGTTTGATTTTAAATTTTTTCCAGCTTTATTACAATATAATTGATATTAACATTGTGTACGTTTACGATTTACAATGTGTTGATTTGATACACTTATGTATTTTGAAATGATTACCACCGTAGCATTAGCTAACACCTCCACATATCACATAATGCTATTTCTTTTTTGTGGTGAGAACATTTAAGATCTCTTTTAGCAACTTTCAAGCATACAGTACAGTATTATTAACTCTAATCACTGTCTTATCCCCCAAATCTTGAACTTTCTCTGAAATGTATCAAAAAACAAGGTGATGAGGGCCCGCGCGAGTGGCGCAGTGGTTAAGAGCTGGCTTAGGACGCCAGCGGCCCCGGTTCGGGTCTCACATATGAGGGCCAGTGACACTACCCTCAAAAAAACAAAACAAAAAAAAAGGTGATGGATGGGTGGATAGAGAGGTGGCTGTGTGACAAAGCAAAATACTGTATTAATAGTGGAATCTAGGTGGTGGGAATATGAGTACAGAGATATCCTCTGTACAATTCTTTCCATTTTCTAAATGTTTAAAAAAATCTCACAGTAAAACATGGGGAAGAAAATTCTAGCCTGATCCTGTTGCCGGCTCTCAGTCTGCATCCCAGCTCTGTTTTAAAAGGGAGATGAGGATTAGAAAATTGCTCAAGAGATACGACCCAGAGATAGTAAGCGTCTCTCCTGGAGAGATAATAAAGGATTTTAAGAATTGAAAAAAGGTAGGTCTTTCTCAGTATGTGGTTCAGTGTTATTCAATGCATCACCTAAAATTATTGCCCAAATCATATAGCCTGGAATTATGTGATCTCTTGTCTCCAGGACACGTGCTTGAGAAAAACAGCTTCTGCCTGTGCCCTGAACCCCAGCTGCTGTTTTAATAGGAGAACCTATCTTTCCACTATTCCTTCTAAGTGTTCCTTAGCGAAATAGTGGGAGCCTCTTTTGTTAGATTGGCGATCCATAACTCTTCCTGGAAGGTGCTGGGGTCACAGTAACTTCCTGGGGGCTCTGGTTGAGTATGGGCAAAGACATCCTCAGAACTGTAGGCCAGACCCTCTCCAGGATCCTTGTTGGGGAGTGTCCTGTGCCAGGCAGGCTTAGAGTCTCCCTTGAGCCCATTGGAACTAGTGGGACGTCCCACTCTGCTTTGCCCTCTTAATTGTCAAGCTCTTCCAAGAGAACTCATCTCCCCAACCTTGTCCCGTCTCCGGCCATCACCACTTCTTCCAACACAGTGTTTTCTGTCCTTCTACCCCCAAGAGCAACACGGAGAATAACCACTATAGTTGGGAACCAAAT
Organism: Aselliscus stoliczkanus; assembly: GCA_033961575.1. NCBI lineage: Eukaryota > Metazoa > Chordata > Mammalia > Chiroptera > Hipposideridae > Aselliscus > Aselliscus stoliczkanus. Next base: position 6,064,026 of record CM066735.1, on the reverse strand, counting down.
AAGAGCCAGGATGTAAATCCAGACCTGTCCAACTCCAGAACTGGAGCTCTTAACCACATCCACATCCTAGATGACCAAGGACAGGCCACTAAAGCTCTGTGGTTTCAGTTCCTGCATCTGGAAAATGGGGATGATCTGGTACCCGACCCTTTCCCTGTCCCCCACCTCTTCCAGTTCTCCTGGTGCTGTGAAGATTTCAGGATATCATGTAGCGTTATGTGAAAAGGACTCAGAACAGTGTCTGGCTCAGAGTGAGCACGCAATATAAACATTAGCCATTCTTACTAATAATACTATTATTACTATGAGTCATGCTAGCGTGGGGCTGGGAGGGTAGCAAGACCTAGACAGAGAAAAGACTTCAAGAAATGGACATGGCTTTTGAGTAAGTTTACAAAGAAGGATGAAAATTCTCCAAAGATTGGGGAGGTGGAAGGTATTCCAAGAAGAGGGCACTGTGAGAGCAAAAGCCTAATGGCCTGGGCAGAAGTGCAGCTGTCTGGGGAACCAGTGCACAGCCCCACTTGGGTGCAGCATGGTTCTCGGGAAGCAGGGTGGTGAATGGTGGTGGGGTAGGGAGAGGGTTTGGCTGAAATGTGCAGGGCTTCAAGCCAACTGTTCAGGAGCCCGCTGACAAAGGCCGGATGGTTCTCCCTGGTCCGGCTTCCACAGCCTCGTCTTTTCACCTAATCTCATGTCTGGGCCCTGGCCCCCAATCTCTAGCCACCATGGCCTCCTGGCTGTTCAGACCCATCATGCTCTCTCTCACTTGCTGTTTCCTCTGCCTGAAATATTATTCCCACTATCTCCACCCCTACCTGCAGACAGTGCAAATGCCACCTCCTCTGGGATGCCTTCCCTGCCTTCCTAGTTAAGGAGCTCCACCATCACATAACCCAGGTTATTCTCCTCATTACATGCCTTCCATTCTGAAACTATCTTGAGAGTCTTGTTTACTTGCTTCTTCTTCCTGACCCCACCAGATTGTCAGCTCCATGAGGGCTGGGACTTTGCCTTGTTCAATGGTGCATCCGCAGCACCCAGAGCACTGTTAGTAGGTGCTTAGTAAATGCTTACTAAAGGAAGGACTAAAAGATTTTTAAACAGGGAGGGAGACAATCTGACTCTCATGTTTTAAAAGACTCCCTCTGACTTCTGTGGGAAGTGTGCAGATGTGGGCAGAACAGGGAGACCTGAAGGTAAGGCAGGGAACTGTACAGGTCCACGGAGTGATGATGGGGTCAGGATCAGGGTGGTGGCAGGGGAGGGGGTGAGAAGTAATCAGAAATTTAGGAGGAAGAAGGGACAGAAAACAGCAATTGAGAAAAGGGGAGGGAGGCAGGGCCAGGGGAGTAAATGATAAGGGGAAAGCACATGATCTATGGCTTTGATGATGGGGTGGGGGTGGGGATGAAGACAATAGGAGGAGGGGAAAGAGGCCAAATTAGTGTCTGGGATGCCTGATGTACATACTAGGGATGAGGTCCAGGAGGCAATAATACTTATAATACAGTTATAACTAGCACATGAGCTCTATGATTACATTATCCATCACATATCAAATATTTATTCAGCACTGGGGACACAGTGATTGTGCCAAAGTCTCTGCCCTCATGGGACTGATCATTCTGTTGACTTGGGACAGAAACTAAACGGATTAATGGATCAAGTAAGAAATACATACTTTAAAGTTAGGTAGTGATAAATCCTAGGGCAGTGTGTGTGCGTGCGTGTGTGTGTGTGTGTGTGTGTGCGTGTGTGTGTAATAAAACAGGGTAAGGGACAGAAATGGGGAGATCATGTTGGACAGAGTCTGACGCTCTGTAAGAATTAATAAATATTTATTAAACAAAGGCTTAATGTCAGAAAATGGATGGTTGAGTTAGTGTTTAGGGAAATGATCCACAGATATCCTCAAAAATTTCCATGAGGTGTTTCTTTCCTGTTATACAGAAGAGGGAAACTGAGACAGGGAGTTGACACAATGAGTCACTTACGTATGGATGAAAACTGCAACCGACAGAGGACAGGGAACCTCTATAGGTTGAGAAGACACCGCGCAGAGAATCCCCCCGTAAACGGTTCTTATGGGGGCGGGGGAGGGGAGGCACGCACTGACCTATGACGTCATCGGGACGTTAACTAGCGTAGCATCACCTGGACGTAGCCCCATTTCCCTTCCTGAACAGGTCTTCGGGTAGTTGGACCCGGTCTGAATCAAGCCTCTCATTGGCTACTCGCTCCGTAAATTCGTTTTCTTCTTCCAGGCTTCCGCCTCCTGAGTCCACCTCTGATAGGATGACGCGACCGTCACTTCAGAAAAGCCCGCATTCCTTCCGCCTTTCTCCAAGAGACCGAAGGCGAGGAGGGTGGATCCCAGTTTGAGCCCACCTCGGGGGCTCTGCTTCCGCCTCCGATTGGCTCTTCTGAGTGCCGGTCGCTACGCCACTCGCCGCTGATTGGCCATCCCGCAGCCGCTCTGCGCGGCACCGGCACCGCCCCCGTAGGGTGTTTGTGGTGGGCTGCGGAGTCGCCGATCCCGCCGGAAGCGCCAAGACAATGGGGACCCGGGACGACGAATACGACTACCTATTCAAAGGTACAACCGGTGGGGTACAGACGGGCGAGAGGGCGGCGGCGAGGCGGCGAACAGGCAGACCAAAGCTGCCCTCCAGGCCGCTAGGCCTCGGCCGGAGCCCGGAGCTTGAGGCCTGGCGGATCAAGCAGCCGGGAAGGCCGGGGCAGGCTGGGTTCGGTCAGCTTTGGGTCGGGATACGCGACCGTGCGGATCGAGTGGCCCTGAAGGGCCTGAGGGCCCTGGATGCGCCGAGGCGGGGCTGGAGCCCAGAGGGGGTGGGTCCCAGAGCTGTGGGAGCGGCCGTTAGGGGGCGGGGCCTCTATAGGGGCGGGGCCTACCCCGCGTTTGTCAGGCCGGGTTGGGTGGAAAGCTCCACGGGGTGGGGGCGGGGGCCCTTGGAGGCGTGACTAAGATGTAGTGGGCGTGTCCAAGACTTGGCCTAGGCGTTTGGGGGCGTTACTCCTCAGGGTGGGCGGGAGCAGACTTGATTGGTGACAATGCGTCTGGGGGCGGAGCCCGGAAGGGAGGGGTGGATAATGTAGGTTGAGGTGTCTGGTGGGGGACACTGGATGGAGTGCGGACCTGGAATTCCGTGGAGAGGCGCCTGGTGGAGGGGACTGTGTATGCTAGACTTAGGCCTGGTCGTTAACAAGTGACCTCTTAGAACTCTTAATACAGCAGCACTACCCAAAGTACCTGTACTTTGCTAAGCACTTTACACACCTGAATTCATTGAAATCCTCGCCACAGCCTTATGTAAGGCCTAGGCAGGTCAGGCAGCCATTGCTGGCCTGGGGCCAGTGGGAGAGCGCCTTCACCCTGCCCCACAAACTAGGAAGACTCACTACAGTCCCTGGAGTACGTCTCTTAGCTGGGCTCGTTTAGGGGTCGCTGGTTTCACAGCACCTGTGCCAATCTGGACCTCTGCCAGGTCCTTTGCTGTCCGTGCTGAGCTCCCTGGCTGACAGTGGCCACCCTTGAGAGCTAATAACTGGGCCCATGCAGGGCATATTTGCTCTGCTGTCTGCTGTGTGGGGGTCTGCCTCTCACGCCAGCTGTTGGCATCTTCACTCGTTAGGGAATCCTGGCCATGCCTGAGAGTGTGTCTGGATCCAGCCTTGGCTGACCATCAGGCATCTTGGGGCCAAGGGTCTGGGGACTTTGGGGATGTGGAGAGTGAGTGGAGCACTCCCTACGTGGGATATCCGTATGTTGAAAGGCTATGGGGCAGAGGGAGTGCCCATACAAAGGCCCAGAGTATTTACAGAACCATGGGGTCTGGGAACTGCCTGCAGGTTGATATGTCACTGGCAGAGGAGGCTGTGTGGTCAGTAGGCATCAGGACAAGGCTGTGGTGCTGTCTGAGCCTTGTATTGTCACCTTAGAAGCAGGTGGAGCACTGTCAGGGCTTTTGGGACTGGTGACAGGTAGTCTGGACTCCAGTCCTGCTGTAGCTGGTGCCTGTCTCTACTCAGCCTACCCTGAGGCAGCTGTCCCTGGGTCGGGGCTGGGCACCCTCCTGGATGTGGCATTGCCAGGGCAGGGGGCATTCCCCCAGTTGCCCCCTGTAGGTTTCTGTGGTAATTCCTGCTTGTTATTTACAACTGTGTGCTGTTATAAATAACCCAACTCCAAGTGTTTGCACTAGTCATCTTTTACCCTTTGGGCTACTTCCTTGAAGTCTGTTCCCAGAAGTACCATTACTGGGTCAGGGGCAGTGGAGCAGCTGTGTACTTCCCAGGACTCATCTCTAGTTCACTTCCTGGAAACACTGATCTGGCTTCTGGGACAACTGGCAAAGGGTGCCTGCCTGCCCTGCAGCTCTCCCCCATTGGCCTGTCTTTCTGAGTCCACCAGGTACCCTGCTGAGTTTCTCAACCCGGCTTAGAAGTGAAAATTGAATCCACAAGGTCAGGGTTCCTTAAATTGTGGTCATCTGAGCCCTCCCATTCATAGCTACACCTTGTCCAAGCACCCATTTATTATCCCTTAATGTTTGCCTTTACATTCACTTAGGTTTTCACTCCCTTAAATGGGAAAAAGAAACTATTTGACTTTATCAAATAAAGAAGGGAGGAAGGAAGCAAGCAGGCAGGCAAGGCACTACCATCACGTCACTTGCCATAAATATGGCAGGCAGACAGAAACATGAATGCTGCACACACACACACACACCTGCCCCTCCCAAGACCCTGTGGCCTGCAGTAGGTCAGGCCTGGGCATTAGAGAGATGTCCAAGACACAACTGCACCAGAAGGGTTGACAAGGGCCAACTTTCTCCCTGGCCCTGCTGCCCGGTGTGGAGATCCCTTTAGGAGAAAAGGGGGTAGCCATCCTCTTGCCCCCTACCCTGTGCCCAGCCTTCCCCAGGCTTTGGTCACCTTCCCCTGTCCCTGTCCTGGACACAGAGGGGCCATACCTCTCACTTTGGGACACTGGCTGCCCCTATCCAGCCCTCCCGCTATTCTTGTTTGTTTTGGCGGCTACATCACACATTGGCTCCCCTGACCTCCACAGCCAAGGCCAGCAGATCCCCCAGGGTGTTTTCCATGTGGTGTTTATTTTCCCCACTGCACATTCCCCCCTTCCCCAGGAGTGAGGTTGTTTATTTGTACCTAATTTTAGATTCTCACATTTATCCTGCTAACATTTTGTCCTGTCAGCTGCGGGCCATTTTTCCAGCCTGACGATCAGTCCCTGGGGGCTCCCCTGACCTCTCCTCTGATAGACTTGGCTACACGGTCCACAGTGGGAGGAGCATTGATGTCCCCAAGGGCCACCGAGGCCTTCCCAGCACCTCCAGTCACTCACCTGGCCCGTAAGGTTGTGGTAACGTAGGAAGCTTGCACAGTAGCCCAGGACCCTGTCCTCTGGGTTGTGTCCACCCTTGCCTCATCTGTGAGTCCTTTTGGGAAAGGGGGCAAGGAGAGAGTGGCAGCCAACTATGGGGAACAGGCCAGCCCCCCTGCTCACCTCTCTCTCTGCCAAGTGTTCCCAAGGCAGCCTCCTGGCTCTGCAGCCTGGGCAGGACCCCACCAGGCCCTCTGGTCTGGGAACTGACACACCATCTCCCATTGCGAATAGCAGCCCTGCCTCAGCCCCAGCTCTGAGCACCTCTCCTCTGCTCTCTGATTCCCCTGGGAATAGCTGTGACAAGATTGCCCCCAAGTTCTGGTCCCTGGTCCCTGGGCCTGGGATGGTCAGGGCCTCTTCTGGAGGAGTGGTGAGGCCCTGCTTTGCCTGGAGTAAGGGAGTCTTCCCCTCACCCGAAGGGCCACTCAGTCTGCTGAACGTCAGAATGTGGGCCCCAGGGCTGCTGCACTGTCATGGAGCAGGCCAGAGGACCCAAAGCCTTCAAGAGGTGCCAGCTCTTTGTTTGTGTCAACTGGGCTTGCCTGCCCTGCCAGCCAGTGGCCTCTCCAGAGAAGCCATTTCCTGACCATTGATGCCACCAACTTCTGTGGAAATGCTGGGGGCCTTGTCCTCAAGGGCCCTTTATTTCCCCAAGACAACAGATCACTTGTGCCTTTGACAATGCTGTTCTCATTCCCAGTGTGTACTCAGAGCCAGCCTGGCCACCTCTCTGCATTGGGCACCTGTGCCAGGGAGTGCCCGGACAGCCTGGCCTTCCCACCATTCATCTGGGCGGTGACTGGTGGCCTTCATCCTGTTTAGGCCTCCACTGTTCTCACAGGGTGACCTTTGGTTGAAGGACTTGGTCTCTCTAGGTTGAATGTCCCCAACTGTACAAGGGGAATGATAATATGACATTTGTTTCTGGGGTGGCCCCGAGAACTCAATAATAAAGCCTTTAGGACTGGGCCTAGCCTGTGGGGTTGAGGAGATTGTTGGCTGGGCCAGGGCAGAACTGACAGGGCTAAGGACACCCTGATACTGGGACAAAGCTGGGAAGGAAGTGAGGGGGTGGGGGAGATACAGGGCAGAGCCTAAAAGGGACTCTCCTCATTTCCTGTTCTGTTCCTGAGGACGTGAGAACTGTGAACAAGCCTCCCCGGCCTTGGCCAGGTTCCTGTGGCCACCATGGGAAGGAAGTGAGGGGTTGGGGGTGTGGATGGGCCCCACAGTCAGTCCAGCCTGGCTCTGTATGGCCTGGGAGTTGATTCAGGGCCTACCAGCATGGCTGGGAGCTCTCGGCAGGCCCATATCCATATCCACCTGTTTTTCACGTTTCTCTGAAGTCAGGACACTGGTCCTGTCGTCACAGGTCTTGAGGGCCAGGCCACATGGTGATTTGCGGGGAGAAGAGAGGCCTGAACCGCGGGGTTTTGAAGAATGAGCAGGGGTTTGCCGGCTACTCCAGGGGGTCAGGATGCTCTAGGTAGTGGGAGAGGAAGGGGCTGAACTCAGACCCCTGAGTTCAGCCCTAGACCCAGAAAACGTGGGTTCAAATTCTGCCAGACTACTTTTCAGCTGAGTGGCCCTGATGAACACAGTTGAGAAACGGGATCAAGCCTGCTCAGACCTCTGCTCTGCCACCTTCTGCTCACCTTGGGCCTTGTCTGAGGCCCGTCTGTGCCTCAGTGTCCTCATCTGTAAAATGGGCTATACGAGGCTTCTGTGAGGTGATGCTAATCAAAGGCTTTCTCAGCACAGATTCATTTTCTTTTTTTTGAGGGCAGTGGCACACTGGCCCTCATATGTGGGATTCGAACCAGGGCCGCTGGCTTCCCAGGCCAGCGCTTAACCACCGCGCCACTCGGCCAGCCCCACAGATTTATTTGTAAGCATTATTTTTATTCTTATTCTTGGCTCTGAAGCAGCCAGTCCAGAGAGGGTGCTGCGTCGTGGGGCTGCCTTCTCCACTGTCGCCTGAGGATGGTGACCTTGGCATCCTCCAGTGAGGAAGGAGGTGGGCCTGAGAGGCTCCACAGCCGCTTTATCTTTGTTTGTTCACTCTGTCCTTTGTCCGGGCCCTGCGCCAGACCCTGGGGATACAGCAGGGAACCAGACTGTCCGAGATCCCGCCCTTGAGACAGACTGGCGAACAACAAATAAGTGAAACCTGGCCAGTGTGAGAGGGTGGGGAGACCTGCGGAGGAAAGACAAGGCAGGGGAATGGGGAGTGTTAAGAGGACAGCAGGGAGGGCCTCCTTGATCAGGCACCACACAGAGGAGCCGAGGGAGGGAAGCAGGCGGATTCCTGGGGAAGAACCTTCCAGGCAAAGGGCAGCTTGCACCTGCACATCGCTGAGTCCTGAGGGAACCCATGTTGCAAGAACAGAGTGAGTGGAAGGGAGAGAGAGGAGGTGAGCATACGGAGGGGACAGGGGAAGGTCATGCAGGGCCTTGTGGGCCAGGGGAGGACTTGGGCTTTTACCCAGAGGGATGTGGGAGCCCTGGAGGCTGTGGGCAGAGGAGCAGGACCTGACTTGGATGCTCACAGGCGTCCTCTGGTGGCTGCAGAGGGGAGAACAGTCTCTTGGTTGGGGATGAGAGTAAACTCAGACACCGGGGAGGAGGTTGGTGCAGCAACCCAGGGAGAGATGGTGGCGGCCTGGATGTCAGTGAAGGTTGTAAGAAGTGAGGGTGAATGCAGAAACACACATATACCATTTTTAATTGAGGAGAAACTTTTCATTAGCGTTGAGGGTGACCAAGCTTGCAGCCCCTATGGCTCTCCACTGAGCTGACCCACCCACGGTTCCAGAGCCCAAGACCCACAGTTGAGGCTCCATGTGGTTCCCAGATGGGGCGTCTGGTGTGTTGTTCCTTCTGCGCTGAACATACACCCATGCGTGTGTGTGCACACATGGATACAAGTCACCACCAGTATGCCCTGGATCTGAGGATGGCCCTCCAGGGCCCACACCCTTTCTGATCCATTTCTCAGGGCCCCACCCTTAAAGGGAGAGACCCACCAGGCCTTCTCTGCCCTGTTCAAGAGGGCTCTTATCCTGGATGTCCCTGCAGGTTGGTCCAACGCTAGGGGTGAGGTAATAGGAGGGGTAGCAGGCTGCTTCCGGAGGGCACATTCCTGTTTCACATGGGTGAGTTGGCTGTGCTGGGTTGTGTGTGGGTTTGCTTGCCGCAGTTTTCCATGAATAAGGAAGCAGCAGGGTGGGCATGGGGCGTCAGGCTTCTCATTTCCAATTACTTAAAACTCCACAGGGCCAGACCCTTGAAGGTAGGAACCTGGTGGAACAATAGTAATAATTGCTCCCCCACCTGTCCTAGCGGGCTGGATGCTGGCTGAGTTCTGACCCACAAGTTCTTGTGTCCCCTTCCCCAAAGTGGCTCCTGTTCCTGTCTTTCTTTTCACACTTGTGGAAAAGGCAGCCCAGAGAGGTTAAGTTACTTGCCCAAGGTTGCCCAGCCTGGGAGCTTACTGCCACTACCAGATTGCAATGGAGGTTCGGGGTTTGATGGATCCCTGCCTGCTGGGATGCCTGGGTCCCTATTCCCAGGTGGGACAGCCCTGCTCTGAAGGATCAGACACAAGGAGGGGTATTGTGCTGTCTGCGGTGGCTGCGTTTGTGCAAGTGTGGAGCTGCTGTTGGCTTCTGCACTGGGAAATGTGGTGCCTCCGGTGAGGGGCTCCAGGACATCTCTGACTCCACCTTGTTGGCTGTCACATTGTAGCACCCAAGGCTTTGCTGTGAAGGCTCTGAAGGTGGACATGGGTGGCTCATGGGTCTTGGCTTGGGAGTGCTGCCCTATTCTGGCCTGTGGAGCCTCACGTTTATCCCTTGTCATCTCCACAGTGGTGCTCATTGGGGACTCGGGTGTGGGGAAGAGCAACCTGCTGTCCCGCTTCACCCGCAACGAGTTCAACTTGGAGAGCAAGAGCACCATCGGTGTGGAGTTTGCCACCCGCAGCATCCAGGTGGATGGCAAGACCATCAAGGCACAGATCTGGGACACTGCTGGCCAGGAGCGCTACCGCGCCATCACCTCTGCGTGAGTGGCAGGGATGAGGAGATGCAGGAGGCCGTGGGCATGGGGCCAGTGGGCCCCAAAAGATGGGTAGAAGTTGGGCAGGAGGAGAAGGTGAGAGCACAACCTTGAGACCAGTTGGCCCGGGGTGGAGGGACGAGAGCCCCAGCAGCTGTGGGACCCTCTGGACCATACTGTGACCCCGGGCATGTCCCACAGCCCTTCTGACCATAGAGTCCCTCTGAGGCACTGAAATTTTGCTGGGTGCTGGCTGCACAGTAGGGGCTGTTACCAGGGCCTGATGTGGGCCACTCCACCCTGCCCGCCCCCCAACCCTGCCTGCTCAGCCCGCCCTGCCTGGCCATCTTCCCTCTGCTCCCCATGGCCACCCAGCCATCAGGACCCACGCAAGCTGCTTTCTCCTAGAACCCATCCAACCCCCCGGCCACTCCCCCATTTGTCACTTGCTGTCCTGTGGATGCCCTCCACTGAGGCCTGGTCACCTCCCCATCTCCTTAATCCCTCCAGGTTAATGTGTGTCCATCGGTCCCTTTGGTGGGTGAGGCCACGACAGGTACCGGAGCTTTTGCCCAGCAGCAGCGCTTTCCCTGCATGGCACTGTTTCCTTCTCCCCTTTTTGTGGCTGAACTTGTGGGTGTCTTCTGATTCCAGGCCCTAAACTCCCTCCTCAGGACCCCACAGTCCTGAGCTGAATCTGAGACGTGAGCCCTCCCGTGAGTCCAGGATGGCTGCCCCTCGGCTGGCTCTGTGCATGGGCCCAGGAGCCACTGCCCACAGAGCCTGGGGGTCCCTGTGGGGTGATAGCAGGCAGCTCACGCCTGAGCCCTGGCCCCTGTCCCTGCAGGTACTACCGAGGTGCAGTGGGTGCACTGCTGGTATATGACATCGCCAAGCACCTGACATATGAGAACGTGGAGCGCTGGCTGAAGGAACTGCGGGACCATGCCGACAGCAACATCGTCATCATGCTGGTGGGCAACAAGAGCGACCTGCGCCACCTGCGTGCTGTACCCACTGACGAGGCCCGTGCCTTTGCAGGTGAGTGCCTGCCAGTTGGAGGAGAGGGGTTTCACTTGGGGCCAGGGCCTCCTGCAGGGTCCAGCTGTGACAACAGGTCTGTGACTAAGGCGGCGAAGAAGTATCTGTAGGGGCAGCTGCCTGCAGGCCCCTCCCATTTTCCCTTGGCTTCAGTGTCGGCCTCCTCATAAGGAGTGGGCATCTCAGTCCTCCACCTTTGGCCCCAGCCCTTCATTTCATGGGCCAGGTGTGGCAGGCAGGGTCCCCAAGAGGGTGCAGGGAACCCCTCCCACACATACCCCCCCCCCCCACCGCTTCACTCACCTGGGCAATATTCTCTTTGTTCCAGAAAAGAACAACTTGTCCTTCATTGAGACCTCAGCCTTGGACTCCACCAATGTAGAGGAAGCTTTCAAGAACATCCTCACAGGTAGTCCCAGGGCTGGCAGGACCACGGGATCCCCAGCGCGCCCACCGAGGGTGACATGGGAAGGGTACCAGCCATTTTGGTTGCGTGTTCCTGAAGTCAACCCCTGAACCTTCCTTCCTTAAACCTGCCAGTCATTCTGGACAGGAGGACAAACATATCCTATTCCATGAGGTCAGGCCAGATCCTGCCCCTGTTGGCACTCAGGACCCAGCGGCCCCCCCCCCCCCCGCCCTGGACTCAGCTCTGGTGGGTAGGTCCTGCCATGGCTCCACCAGGGAACAGCCAGCTGGGGAGGCAAGTGACCTCAGGCCCGGAGCCCCGAGGCTTCCGGGAGTTTATTCTGAGGAGGAGGTGGTCTCTGATCTTCAAGAAGAGGCCTGGACTGGGGGGGACCTCTGTGACCAGATGTATTCTGCCCTTGCTGAGTACACAGGGGAAACCCTCATGTCATGGGGGGCAGGTAGGGCACAGCAGGTTCCCTTGGGCGGGGCCCTGGACACAGCCTCGGGGGCATTCCCCAGTGGAGGTGACATTCAGATGAGTCCTGCAGGTAGTCACCACAGGCAGGGCCCCGCAGGGCACTCACCCACATCTATTCATTGCAGAGATCTACCGCATCGTGTCACAGAAGCAGATAGCAGACCGAGCAGCGCATGACGAGTCCCCCGGCAACAACGTGGTGGACATCAGCGTCCCGCCCACTACCGATGGACAGAAACCGAACAAGCTACAGTGCTGCCAGAACCTGTGACCGCCCCACGCCTCATTCGAGTGTGCGTGCACGTCCTTGTCCTCTGCCCACCCCTCATTGCACTGTCCTCCCTGCCCTGACCCTCTCTGTCCCTCTGTGACTGGCTCCCACCCTCCCACTGAGCTCCTCACAGCCAACTGAGGCTTAGGAAGAGCCAGAGTCAGGCGGCACCTCCTGTCCCTCCCCAGGAAAGCGCAAAGCCCTGGCTGCTGTACCTGCTCTTCTTGGGCCCTAGTGGGCCTCTGAGCGGGGCAGAGAGGGTGGCCCGATGGACAGGGCCGGCCAGAAGCAAGGGGATGGGCGCACTGAGCAGGCTTCTTCAGTTTTCCATGGCAGACTCCAGGGAGCAATGCCTCCCTCCCTCTCTGGCCAGCTGGCGCAGCTGGCCCGAGTCCCCACCCAGAAACCCCCTGTGGGCTGAAGCCTGAAAAGTATGTGACCAGGGGGCCGGGGCAGGCAAACACAGGCTCCCGGCCCCCACTTCCCACGCACAGCCAGCACCGGCACACGCCTTTGACCTCCAGCCTCCAGTGTGTGCGTGACTCCAGCTCCTGCCTGTAGATTTATGCTGGGAGAAGACCCCCTCCCCATCTTCCCTCCTTTTTGCACGCAGCGCGCTCCCCACCCTTCCCTGTGCCTTTCCCTTTGTCTTGTCTTCCTGTCTGGTCAGGAACCTATTTGCAAGTGAAGCAATATCTCCGTGTTTTGTATATACAACCGCTCTTGTAGCCTTTGGTTTTTTTGTTACTGTAGAGAAACAGATTCTTTATACACTTTGTAAGATTGACGCCAAACCCCAGCTCTCGGATCTCTTATTCTCCCTGTGGCCTTTCCTGCACTGTTCCCCTATGCCTCATTTCTCTGGCCCGTTACTAAAATGTATAATTCGACTTCCTGGACAGAAACCTGCCGCTGCGCCTTTGTCTTCTTTCTCCCCACCAGGTGGCCACCCCTAAGCCAGGCTCCTCACTACAAATGTCCTGCGGTGGGCTGTACCACCCAGCCCAGCCTTACAGGGAGCTAGAACACCAGGCCTGAGCCTCGCCCAGGACCATGCAGATGCCCCATGAGCTAATCATAGGGCTCTCAGGGTGGCTAAGGGTTGGGTGGACCCTCTCCAAGCTGCCCCTGTGGCAGGGAGGGAGGGAAGGCTGGCGGCTGACATTAAACTCCCTGGCCCTAGGACCACTAGCTCTAGGACTTGAGGACAGCCCTCCAGGAGGGGATGGACTGTGCCCACTGCTCCTGACTCCCAGCCCCAAGGTTGGACTGCTTATTGCTTCCATCTACTCCCCACCTGGCCACCACCTCACCTGGGGTCCCAACAAGGACTGGCAAAGGGCTGGCCGAGGAAATGTTGGCAATACCAGCCCCGTCCAGCTCTCTCCATCCTAGACCTCTGAGGAGGGCCCAGTGGGACGCTGGTAATGGTGAGGGGGAAGTGACCTGTGATTCCGCTTTTTGCCTCTCCCCATATCCATGTGAGCAGGGCTGGCCTGGGCAAGTCCCACTGTGGAGGAAGAGGAGTAGGCATGGCTAGCCCCCTCCCTGTACTGACCACATGACTCAGTTTATGTGTCCTTGACCCCTAGGAGAGCCACCAGGGGAAGATCTACGCCCTTCGGATTCCAGGTTCAGGCTTCCTTGCTAGAGGGATGGGCAAACCCCGACATCCCTCCTGAAAAACTCAGTGTCACAGGGGCTGTGTTAACGGGAGCTGGGGTGAGCCAGGGCCCATGCTCTGGGCCAAGGAATACTCTGGGTGGGGGATCTGGTGGGGCGTACACTCCAGGGATCATTTACACAGACCCTGGGGGTGCTGACTCCTGGATTTGGGCAGGGTGGGGTGTGCAGAGCGCAGAGGGTGAACAGGCTTCAGAAGGGCCAGGTGAAGCCATGAGATACCTGGAAGGGTTTAAAGCAAAGGTTAGGTCTTTCTGGAGCCTCAGATTGGTTAGGCCCTGGGCACATTATTACTGGGGAACAAGACTGATGTGACTGTCGCTTTGGGGTGCTATTTCAGTTACTCTAATGTCAGTGATTTAATATGCATTGCACAACATATTCACTTTGTGCCAGACACTGTCGTCAGGGTCTTTTATTTTGTTTTAATGGTAAAATACACATATCATCAAATTTAACACCTCAACCATTTTTAAGTGTACAGTTCAGTGGCATTAAGTACATTACCATTGTTGTTCAACCATCCTGCCTTGTCCATCTCCAGAACTTTCTCACCTTCCCAAAGTGAAACCCTGTCCCATTAAACACCAACTGCCCATTCCCCTCCCTCATTCCCTGGCCCTCACCATCTATTGTATTTTCTGTCTCTATGGATTTGTCAGTGTAAGAATATCCAAACCTGTAAAGAATTTTCATAAAAATTTATGTGAGCCAGACAGGATACACCTGGAAGCAATATCTCCACAGATGGAGAAAAATGGAGAAAAATGCTTCAGGGAATAACAGTTTGCAGTATTTTTATGCATTTGAGATTAAAGGGAGCATAAGATTATATGAAGGTGGAAGAAAGTAAGGTGGTGATTGGATTACAGGATAGTTAAGATGATGTGCTCTCTTGTATGCTTTAGGAGGAGACATCTGATAGGCATTTCAAAAGTTTGTTAGCCCTCATGCTGGCTTAAAACAAAGATAAACATTTTACTAAAAAGTTATATGCTTCGGGTCTGACTACCCTCCATTACCCACCCCATTAGGAATTTATGATCAGATCACCCAGAAAGTTACTTTCCATAGAGCCCTCGTTTGTCCACAAATTTGACTCCTCTGGAGACCTCATGAGTGGAATTACACAGTATTTGTCCGTTTGTGACTGACTTATTTCACTGAGCATAATGTCCTCAAGAGCCCATCCGTGCTGTAGCAGGTGTCAGGATGTTCTTTTCTAAGGCGGAATGATATTCCATTGTCTGGATGGACCACACTGTGTTTATCCATTATCTGTTGATAGACACTTGGGTTGCTTCCACCTTTTGGCTACTGTGAATAATGCTGGAATGAACATGCATGTGCCAATATCTATTGGAGTCCCTGTTTTCAGTTCTTTTGGGTAGATACCGAGAAGTGGAATTGCTGGATCACATGGTAATTCTGTATTTAATTTTTTGAGGAACTGTTAACCTAAATAAATTATGACACATAAAAGAAGGTGGTTCCACAAAAAAATAAGTCTTTTACCTGAAACAAATAATAAACAAAAAAAAGTAAGTCTTTTACATGTGATAATTTATTTAGTATTCACGTCAACCCTGGGAGGTGGACATAATTTACCAGCCCGATTTATAGATGGGAAACAAAAGTCATTGACTGACACAGGGTCCCACAGTTAGTAAGAAGCAAGCAGGTTTCTACCCCAGAGCAGTATTCGTAACCACCAAGCTATGGGGCGTCTCCAAATGTTTATTGAGGGCTTACTATGTGCCAGAAAGTCCTAACAATTGGAGGAAATACCCAGATAAAAGACTGGTAAGTATACCAAAATTTTAAAATGCATTTTAATTTAATTTTTTTTTATTAATGGAAAATTTTAAGACACATTAAAGTGGAGACAATAGTCTAATGAACCTGTAGACAAAAAACGGGTTCTAGGGAAAGTAACCTCATAGGTGATCTGATCATAAATTCCAAACTGGGCAGGTCATGGTGCACGGTCCTGCCCCAGGCATATAACTTTTCAGTAAAAGTTGTATCTTTTTTTGCCTTAGCAAGCCCTGTCCATTGTTCTTGTGCATCTAGGTTAACACGCCTTTGAAATGCCTTTTTTTAGACCCCTCTTTCTAATGTGTGAATCATCCTTTGAGACCCCTCCTTCTAAGACATAACCACTCTCAAGAGAGCAACTAACTATCCTGTAATCTGACCCCCCACCTTGCTGTCTCCCACCTCCATGTAATCTTCCTTACATTCTCTCCTTAATCTCAAATGCATAAAAAAAAAACACCTGAAAAACTGTTATTCTCCTGAGCATTTGAGATCTTGTTCCTTGGCATATGTCTTCAGTTTGGCTCAAATAAACTCTAAAAGTTCTCTACAGGTTTGGAAGTTTCTTACATTGAATGAACCCTTACATGCCACCACCCAACTTCAACCAATCTGGTTTCACCTTATTTCCCTCCTGCTGGCAAATCCCAGACATATGCCAGCTAGAAATATTTCAACATATATCTCTAAAATACGAAGACTTTTATTTGGTAACATAACTTCAATACTATTACCACACTGAAAGAAACGGGCAGTAATTCCTTAATATCATCACATATCTAGCCAGTGTTCACATCTCCCTGGTTGACTTAAAATTTTTTAATGATTTGTTTGAATCAGTCCACTTGTTTAAATAGTTGAATGTGTCTCTTCAGTCTCTTAAGCTATATTAGTAGATCCCCCTCCTTTGATTTTTTTTTTCTTGACTTTTGTTTTGATTTTTAAGAAATGGGTCATTTGTTTTCATTTTGCTGATGGCTTCCCTAGAGTGTCTTTCTTTTTGCTTTTTAAAAATTTGAGAGGCCAGCCGAGTGGCTCAGTTGGTTAAGAGCTCACTCAAGAGTGTAAGCTGAGCTCTGAGCAACAGCAGTTTAATGCCCAGCCTGAGTTGAACTGCCTTTGAGTTGTCAACAGGTGGCAGGCTGGCTCGGCTAGAAAAAAAATAAATAAATAAATAAATAAATAATAAAAATTTGAGAGGCTGGCCAAGTGGCTCAGTTGGTTAAGAGTGCGAGCTCTGAGCAGCAGGGTCGCCGGTTCGATTCCCACATGGGCCAGTGAGCTGTGCCCAAGCTGAGCTGCCAACAGGTGGCAGGATGGCTCAGCTGGTGAGAGCATGTGCTCCTAACAAGGTTGCTGGTTTGACTCCTGCATGGGATGGTGGGCTGCATCGTCCCCCCACACACAAACACACACTCCGAAACTAAGATTGAACGGGGCACCTTGAGCTGAGCCGCAGAAAGCTGCCAATAGGCTGCCAGATGGTGACTGGACTTGGAGCTGAGAGCTAGCTGCGCCCTCCACAACTAAGACTGAAGGACAACAACTTGGCTGTTTTCCTTCCCCAATCGCCCAACACTGTTCCCCTTCCCAATTCCCCAATAAAAAAAGAAATATTTAGGGCTGGCCGAGTGGCGCAGTGGTTAAGCACTAGCTTGGGAAGCCAGCGGCCCCGTTTCGGGTCCCACATATGAGGGCCAGTGACACTGCCCTCAAAAAAAACAAATAAAAAAAATATTTAAAAATAAATAAATGACTCACTTTAATTAAAACAAAAATTTGAGATTGAATTCCCATAACAAAATTCATCATTTTAAAATGTACATTTGGTGATAGTATATTCACAACGTTGTGCAACCTTCACTGTCTAATCCAGACCTTTTTCACCAAAGAGAATCCCAGTACCTATTAACAGTCACTCCTATTTCCCCTTCCCCAGCCCCTGGCAACCACTAATCTGCCTTTTCTCTTATAGACCTGTGGCATCATTTCACATATCTCTTTGTCCCCAGGCTTTCCTGAAAACTAACAGATTTAGAGGTTGATCAGATTTAGGGTTAAACACCTCATAGGTGATGTTGTGTACATATACTAGGGGGTGGATAATGTCAGTGTGTTTCTCATTCCTGGTGTTAGCAGCTGGTGCAAAACCACCTAGATTTTGTAATCCATTAAGGGGTTACAAAGTGGGGATACTAAAATTCTATCCCTCCTTCATCTATTTCTGGAATACATCTATAAAGAGAATTTTTCCCTCATCTATGTGCTTACCCTGAGGCACAGATTGTATAGGTCAGCATACATGCAGAATTCTTTCCTTTGTCCATTTTCAAAGGTCATAATTTTTAAGATTTTGAGTTGGTTCCCAAGTAGCCTTCAAAAGTAACGATTATTGGGCCGGCCGAGTGGCACGGTGGTTAAGCGCTGGCTTGGGAAGCCAGCGGCCCCAGTTCGGGTCCCACATATGAGGGCCAGTAACACTGCCCTCAAAAAAAAAAAAAAGTAACGATTATTATTTTTAATTAAAATTCATGGATTGAGCCCATTTGTTGGGGCCAAGCTTTCAACCAGTGTGCCCAATGGGAGGGTAAGAGGCAGTAAGTCTGGGGCTGAGTCTTGACCAGTGTATTTAGGAGCTTGGTTACAGACAGGGTGGGTTGGGGGTGGAAAAATGAGTAAATTCACTGAGGATCATGGGAGCCAGGTTTCTCAGAGTCAGAGAAGTTAGAAACATGTAAAGGGGCTGGGCCAAATCTTGATGTTGGATTAGAATTAGAGGTATTGGTGTGTACTTACAGTTTTAATGATAGAGAAGTAAATGTCTGTATGTAGGTACATACATACATATGTATTACAATGAGAGAACCAATAATTAATGATACCAGAGTTGTATTGTCTTTTGATACCTCTGGTTGTTCGCAAAGTGTGAAGGAATTCACAAGGCTCAGAAAAGTGAAAAGATGAAAAGTTTATTGGAGTCAAGAGGTAGGAAACTAATGGCAGTGTCTTAGGGAGGTGGCTGCCCCATATTCCAGGTTACCTTTTTCTTATATAGAAATGGGTAGGTAAATTTTCTTATAGCAGGAGATGTGATGTCCTTCTGAGGTCATTTGATTGACATATGTTAGTTATATAACCTATCTCTGTTTATGCTGTTACCCATAATGCCCATGGGGGTGGGGGAACAAGCCTTAATGTTTGTTTTATTTTAATTGTATTATAATGAGGCTAGAGTTCAAGTAATGGACAAGTTTTAGCAGCTTGTGCATGTGTGAGGAACCAGGCGGGTCTTATCTCCTCTTTTTGGAAGTGTTTGGACATCTTTGATTTATTTGTATGGGATGAGCCTGGATGGTTCCTAGAGAGGGGATGCAGGCCTGGGCAGTCCCCCTTTGGGCTCACTTTTTTATTTATTTAAAGATTTTATTGGGAAATTGGGGGAGGGGAACAGCATTGGGGAAGTGGGGAAGGGGAACAGACAGGTTGCTGTCTTTTGGTTCTTCAGTCTAGTTGCGGAGGACATCGCTACACTGGCCCATGTTGGTATTGTGATCATTGTGCTCTTCCCGGCTGAGGCAGTCGCTCGCCGCCATTGGACGGCTGCTCACAGCGGCTCACGGTAGCTCATGGCACCTCACTGCAGCAAGAGCTGCTGCCTACGCTCGTTGCCGGCCACTCACAGCAGCCCAGCTCCAGGTTGAGCTGTTATTCACCATCTTAGCTGTAGTAGGCGCAGTGTCACTGGCCCATGTGGGATCCGAACCGGGGCCCTGATGCTCAGAGCTCTTGCTCCCAAGCCAACTCTTAATCAACGAGCCACTCAGCCAGCCCATAGTCTCACTTGTATTAACTCCTTTTTTTGCCTCATCAAGGGTAACAATGGGCAAACTCAGATCTTAGTTTCTAAATATCATTCCCCACTAAAAGAAACCAGTGCTCCTTGGAGAAATGGTTGATTCCAGAGCTGAGGCAGAGAAAAAGTCAAGAAAACACCACCTGGAACATCTTGCTGAGACAGTAAGTAAGGAAGTGCTCAAAGTTGGAATTATAAAAATCATTTAGCAACCATTATATGATGTAAGAGACTGACATGGATAACACCTCCGGGCTATTACTTTCTTTCTGCCTTGATTGAGTATGTGATATCTGGAGGCTCAGCAGTAATCTAGCTACCATGAGAAAAAGGCCAAGAGAACCTGAGTCTTTGACCCCATCGTCCTTTGACTAAGCCAATGTCAGCAGCCATCCTCCAGAATTCTTGGAAAATAAAACCCTCTTTGTTGAAGCTAATGGCAACAACAACGAAGATTGATTCAGGCAAGTATCAGCAATGGATATTAAATCTGGTCGCTAAAGGTTTGTTGAGAAACAGGATATTTAATTAGTTTCAAAGTATTTTCCCATAAAGCATTTTATTAACAAGTGCAACACTCTAAATCACTCTGGAGAAATCCGGCAGACTTAATTTTAACCAGGTTAGCATAACTGGTGACGGAAGAAATTAACATTCTCTACCTCCTGATATATGCACTGAGTACACCATCACTTCCTGTCCCAAATGCAGAAATCACAAGGAAATATTAGATGAGTACCAGTTGAGAGACTTTCTATAAAATAACTAGCCCATAATCTTCAAAAGTATCAATGTCATGAACAACAAGGAAAGATTGAGGAACAGTTCATTAGACAGAGGAGACTGAATTAGCAGAATATAACATGTGATACTGAGATGAATCCTGGAGCTTTAAAGGACTTTATTGAAACCATGAATGGGATTTGGGAATTACATTGTAATACTAATTTTTGGATTTTGAAGGTTGTACTGTGATTATATGGAATAGTGTTTATACTTAAGAAACATGTCCTGGAAGCTTAGTCCAGCACTCTGTATCTACTTCATTGGTTCTTGTGGTCACTTGTCAGACATCAGCCTCAATAATGGTGAAGCAGATAGAGAACAAGTATGCCTTTGAGGAAGCCTTGAACAGTGCAGGAGATAAACTCGTAGTAATTGACTTCTCAGTCACATGGCGTGGGCCTTGCAAAGTGATCAAGCCATTCTTTCATTCTCTGTCTGAAAAGTATTTTAATGTGGTGTTCCTTGAGGTAGATGTAGGTGACTGTCAGGATGTTGCTTCAGAGTGCGAAGTCAAATGCATGCCAGCCTTCCAGTTTTGTTTTGTTTTGTTTTGTTTTGTTTTTGAGGGCAGTGTCACTAGCCCTCATATGTGAGACCCGAACCGGGACAGCTGGCTTCCCAAGCCAGTGCTTAACCACTGCACCACTCGGCCGGCCCAGCCAGCCTTCCAGTTTTTAAAAAATGGACAAAAGGTGGGTGAATTTTCTGGAGCTAATAATGAAAAACTTGAATCCATCATCAATGAATTAATCTAATTATGTTTTCTGAAAACATAACCAGCTATCAGCTCTTTAAGACTGGTAATTTTTTCTATTTACAAAAAGAAAAGATCAAGTAGAAAGATTATACTCAACTGCCATCTAATTATAAATGAGAATAAAATATTCATTCTACTGTTTTTAGAACTGGTGTCTTTGAATATCTTTCAAAATAAATTAAAAGTGTCCATTAAAAAAAAAAGAAATATACCCTAGAGTATTAAGAGTTAATAAGACACCATGTGTACCTGATATTCAAAGGATTCACAAATCTTAACAATTGGGGAATCTGGGCAAAAGGTTCCTGGGAGCTCTGTGCATTATTTCTGCAACTTTTATGTAAATTTGACATTATTTTAAGATACATTTAAAAACCCAAGTACACAAAGTTAAACATTTGATGTGTTTTCATCTGCAATCATCCTTATTGGAGGCCAAATTGTCCATTTTGTGGCCAGTGGAAGCTTCTTCCATTTACCCACCCTCTGACACTACCTTACTAGGTGATGTCTTTGATAACCCTCATGCTCTCTGGTATAGCAAGATGTGCCAAGTTCATCTTGTACATCTTCTGCACCAGACCCAGAGTCAGATGTTCCCCCAAGGCTCCCTAGTTCTTTGGACTGGAAATGGTATTTAGAGGTCACAGGCTTAAGGAGTTCTCATTGAAGAAAGGTTAGTCTCCTTTTTAATGGACAGAACTAGGAAATGTTTCCTTTTTAGAAAGATAAAATATATCATGATACCTCCAATTCGAATTCAAGATTACAGGGTTTTTCATACATCTGTACCTCCTTCACTCCTGAAAATCCCAGTTCTTGACACCAATGTAATTACTCCTCTGCTTTATCTCATACTACACATGCAATGGTATGTACAGGCAAATCGTTGCATTTGAAAATTAGTAGGAGTTCATTTATGTGTTGTTTTATCACTACTGGATACACAAGTTCATTTCATTTTTTGTTTTTAGAGATATCTTTTTTTTTAAATTGGGAAACAGTGTGTTTTCCCAGGACCCATCAGCTCCAAGCCAAGTAGTTGTTTCAATCTAGTTGTGGAGGGTGCAGCTCAGCGGCCCATGTGGGGGTCGAACCAGCAACCTTGGTGTTAGGAGCACTGCGCTCTAACCAACAGAGCTAACCGGCTGCCCCTTTAGGGATATCTTTACATTTTGATTTATAATTTTATAAAATGTTTCCATGTTTGTAAACTCAAATATATAAAACAAGGTATATTTTTCAAAGTCTAGCTTCTACGTCTGTCTCCTCCATCCTACTCCTCCTCTCCATAGGTAACCTTTTAAAAAATGTTATGATTTATCTTTACATTTAAAAATATAGGGCCGGCCGAGTGGCGTGGTGGTTAAGCGCTGGCTTGGGAAGCCAGCAGCCCCGGTACGGTCCCACATATGAGGGCCAGTAACACTGCCCTCAAAAAAAAAAAAAAAAAAAATATATATATATATATGCCAGTATAACACAACAGAATTTAACTGAGGTCATTGAGCTGATCTATATATTAAATAAAAGCAGAGGCAGGAGGGGAAAGGAGTATTAAGGCAATTCTACTTCAGGCTTTCTGCAAGTGTTTGAACTCTTTGCCTAGGATTTTGTCCCCTCCTTTTCTTCTACTTAACCTCTACCCACATCTTGTCAGTTCAATTAATTCATCTTCAAGGACATATTTTTGGACTTTCCAAATTATTCTATCATATGCTCCCCTCACTTGCTACAATCTTTCACCTTTGTAATTAATAAGTAATAACAGTGCTGGCTTGGGAAGCCAGCAGCCCCGGTTCGGGTCCCACATATGAGGGTCAGTGACATTGCCCTCAAAAAACAAAACAAGGGCTGGCCGAGTGGCGCGGTGGTTAAGTGCTGGCTTGGGAAGGCAGAAGCCCCGGTTCGGATCCCACATGTGAGGGCCAGTGACAATGCCCTAAAAAAAAAAAAAAAAAACCAAAACGAAACCAAACCCAAACAAAAAATAATAATTAATAACATAATTGGTTGTTTTATGTCTGTGTTACTCCCTAGATTGAGGTTCATGAGGGTAGCAATATTTTGCTTACTCAACATTGTGTCCCCAGCGTCTAGCACAGTGCCTGAGTCATAATAGGCCCTCTTATTGATGTTTATATTACATCTAGTGAATGAATCTATTGCATGAATGAATGATTAATAAATGATGTTGGCTTTGGGCCCTTCCATTGCCTCCTAATCTCTCTAGACTTCTGTTCCCCTCTGTAAAACATGACCATATAGTGCCTTTCTCCCCCAGGATTGATGAGAAGCCTAAGGGAGGTGAACACTCAAATCCCTCTGACGGTCAAATTCTGTAACGGTTTTATTAACAAGCTCTGGTCGTCGACAGGTGGCGCTAGTAGCCTCGTACCACTTTGCCGGGATGGGGCGGAGCCAGGACTGGGGGGCGGAACCAGGGCGCAGCGGGGGCGGAGTCAGCAGCTGCAGCGCCGCAGGGCCTGCACCGCCCAGGACGTCCCCGTCGCCTCCGGCCCCGCCTCCCTGGGCGGGACGTGCACGGCTATTGGCTAGTGAGGGTGACAGATGGTCGCCATTGGCCCTCGGCTCTGTCTGCTCGGCGGGCGGTGTCCGGACGCAGGTGCCGGCAGTAGCGAGCGAGCGGCGCTGACTGGACCGGCCGGGCCGGGACCGGGACCCGGGCCGGGGCGAACGGAGGGGCCTGAGTGGCCTCCCGGCCCGGCCGCGGATCAGGTAGGCACGGGCTGCCGGTTGGGGCCGGTGTATCCGGTCCGCCGGCCGGTCCCAGGTTCGAGGCCCGAGCCTGGCCCCCGGCGGGACTGCTGGGCTCGGACCCTTGGCCTCAATCTTCCCTGGGACGAGGGGATCCCACTTCCAGTCTCGAAGGCGTTGGGACGTCTACGTGTCATGTTACCCCGTCTGTGAAACCGGGTCACCCCAGCGCCAATCTAATGGGGCTGTTGGGAGGATTCTGGAGGTTGGCGGATGAGTAGAGTGTAAGACACACAGTAGGCGGTCAGTAAGTGGCCAATATCCTTTCCCAACCTCCTTCTTAAAGGGGCTCTGCCTGGAAAATAGTAAATATTATAGTGAGCCAGGCACCATGTAGAAAGGACTTGATTAGCAGAGTGCCTGGCTGTTGGTGGGTGCTCAAAAGAGGTTAGCCAGAATTTATATCATTAGCTCATTTAGTCCTCTAGGGACCATAATAGATGCTAGTACTAGAAATTTTTCGTATACAGATGAGGAAATGGAGGCTCAAGAGAGGTCGAGTTTGGGCTCAGGGCCACATAGCAAATAAGAGCAGAGCTGGAATTAGAACCTGGCTTCCAATGCAAATTCATGGAAGCACTGAAGGGCACACAGGCACCCCTCTGGTGAGTGAAGAGGAATTAATGCATTTCACAAGCTCCACACTTATCCTTTAAAAAATATAGCAGTGAGCATCTATTGAGCACTAACTGTGCCAGGTACTGATTGTGCCTTGTCTCATTAAACCCTCTCAACAGCTCTATAAGTGGGTGAAGACATTTATAATAAAAAGTAATATTTATTGACTTCTTAATATTTATGGAATTTTGAGCATAGTATCATTATGACTCCCATTTCACAGATGAGAAAACTGAAGCTAGACAATGAAGCAGCTGGCTCAGGATCACACTGTGGAGGATTAGGGCCCTCAGACTTCTCTTCTGTTTCCTGCCTTCAGAAAAAAAAGGCTGGGCAGGTGTGGAAAGGTTGTGGTCCCCCACTGCCCTCCAACGGTCCTAGACAAGCAGAGCTTCACTTTAGAAATTGAGCCAGGGAGCTCCTTCTTAGGAAGCCCCTCAGCAGACACAGTCAGCTTATTTGACAGAGGAGAAGGATGAGGCCCAGAGAAGTAAAGTGACTTGTCCCAGGACACACAGCATCACTGACAGAGACAGAACTTAAAATAACCCAGGTCTCTTGAGTCCCAGACCCACTCAATGGAGTAAATTAAAATCCTAGCACTGTCCCTTCTTAGCTGTGTGACCTGGGCAAGTAGCTGCTGCTCTCTGATCCTCAGTCTCAAATGGGGCTTACTTCATAGATTTGTTGTGAAGACTCGGTGAAATCCACCTCTTGGGTACTGGGCCAAGTTTGCCCTAGGCATTGGCTCCCTCTCCCATGCCAGCAGTCCCAGAGCTGAGTCCAACCTGCAACCATCATATCCTTATGTCTAGCCTCAAGTTTGGCCTCTTCACCTCTTCTGAGCCCAGGCCTCTGTGGGTTGCATGGACCTCTAGCCTCAAAATATCTTTGATTCCCAACAGGGGCACTGACAGACCAAGGGACCTTGTTTTTAACACAATTCTGTTCTTACACAAAGTAGGGGCTGAGAAATTAATGCAGCCATTCTGTGTCAGACACAGGGCCAGGTGCTGGGAATGGTGGAGAGCAAGTCCAACTCAATCCCTTTTTCACAGAGCTTACTGAAGGATGGCAGACAGACGTGGTTACACAAGTTGATAAAGAAATAAGAGCATCTTGGAGCAGGGCACACTCTATGAGGGCAATAATGTGGACACCAATAGCACTTTAGCTGGGGTAGTCAGGGAAGGCCTCTTTTGGGGAGGTGACCTTTGAAGAGGACAGTTAAAACAACTGTTTAGGGCCGGCTGAGTGGTGCGGTGGTTAAGCGCTTGCTTGAGAAGCCAGCGGCTCCAGTTCGGGTCCCACATATGAGGGCCAGTGACACTGCCCTCAAAAAAAAAAAAAAAGAAAAGAAAAAAGAAAAAACAACAACTGTTTAGAGCTCAGTGAGCTTAGCACAGTATCCAGTATGCATTAGGTCCTTAATAAAGAGTAACTGGGGACGGCCAAGTGGCGCGGTGGTTAAGCGCTGGCTTGGGAAGCCAGCAGCCCCGGTTCAGGTCCCACATATGAGGGTCAGTGACACTGCCCTCAAAAAAAACAAAACAAACAAACAAAAAAACAAACCTAAATTCTATTTTGGGCCGGCCGAGTGGCGCGGCGGTTAAGCACTGGCTTGGGAAGCCAGCGGCCCCGGTCCAGTCCCACTTATGAGGGCCAGTGACACTGCCCTCAAAAAAAAAAAAAAAAAGAAAAAGAAATAAAGAGTAACTGCTATTATTATTTTGGCCATTTTCAGGTCTTACATTAGCAGATCTACCAGTGGGTTTTTCCCCCCACTGATAGTAAAAGAAATGGCAGAACTTAATATATTTAAGAACTATGATGATTCTTGTAATTCCCAATTACTTGCAGGAAAGTTAAGGCTGATCCTCGGAGGGACAGGAACATTCCCTTGGATAGGCCAGTGTCTTCCCTGCTGACCTGGGCCGGAAGTTCTGGTTATAAGCACTTGGGAGGGACAGCAGCATACACAACATGGCAGGCTGGCCACTGCTGTGCGGATGTTATCTCAGTCAGCCGTTGTTCCTCCTGGCTCCTTCTGCCTCTGGCTGATACTTGCTTATCTGGCCTTGCTGCATAGTCTCAGAAGGGCATATTGGGCTAAGAATGCTTCTGGCCGAGCTGTTCAGAGGGCATTGATCCATTGGCAGACAGTCCTGGTGCAAAAAATTAGTCAATAACTTATGCTGCTTTTCCCCCACCCTCTCTCTTTGGGTCTCAGATTTTGACTGGCAGGGATTGGTTAAAGCCAACTGCAGGGGTGTACCTCAGTGAGTATTTCTGGAGTCTCTGGATCCTAAATCCTGGAAACAAAGGGTGAAACAAGTTAGGGACAGAGATCCATATCTCCTTAGTTGTATTGGCTTCCAGGGGCACCTAGAGGGGCATCTGTTACTTTCATGAAATTCTCAGAGGGAAATACGCAAGTCTTGCTGGCTGGTTCTGAGATGGACAAGGAAGTTGCCAAGGGTTCCTTTTGGCAGGTCAGACCCTGAGGTGGAGGCTTCAAATCCTGCTCAAGTCACCCACCCAGAGCTGACTTCAAATTAATGTCTGAGGCTCCAGCTGTCACCCATGGCCTCTCCTTTGGGACAGAGGCATGACTTAGAGCATGTGCTCTGGTGGGGACAGAGGCTGCCAAGGTCTTCCCTAGCTTGGGCCACTTCGTTGATGGCCTGAGGTGTCAAGGAGTTGAGAGCTGTATAAGAAGCCAGATGTGGGTGCCGGCCGAGTGGCTCAGTCGGTTAAGAGCTCACTCAAGAGTGTGAGCTGAGCTCTGAACAACAGCAGTTCGATGCCCAGTCTGAGCTGGGTTGCTGCTAAGCTGCCAGCAGGTGGCAGGATGGCTCAGCTAAAAAAACAAACAAAACAAAAACAAAAAAAACAACAGATGGGTCAAGGTGACTCACCATCTTCCTCTGGGAGGCCAAGTTGCTAGCTCAGTTCTGCTCCACTCAGAAGCAGGCTCATCTGCTCTGAGCCTGGCCCTGGGAGTCCAGTCCACGGAGAACCTGTCTCTTTATGCTTGGTGGGCATGGAGCGCCAAGCACAGAGGCTGCCACAGCAGGTGCTCAGTAACTGTTAGGTGCTATTACCATGTCTGGAAAGGTGAATTTGGGGGTGGCCTGCAAGCTTTAGGGCTGGACCAGGCTGGCTTTTCTTTGGAGAGTTAGTGCTAATATAACCAAGCCCCTGTTGTGTGCCAGGTCTGGGCTGAGTAACACGTGTGATCTCATTGAATCTTCACAGTCCCCTACAAAGCTCCAACATACAGACTGGGCAACCAAGGCTGCAAAAGCTGGATTCAAACCCTGGTCTGTGCCCAGCTCACTAATGTTGCCCTTCATCTTCCTGCTGGCCTCTCCCCAGGCTCCTGGGACCATGGGCCTTGGGCCCTGAGGATGAGGTGCTCCCTGTGGCCATGACGACGGGTGACTGCTGCCACCTTCCTGGCTCCCTATGCGACTGCTCCAGCAGCCCCGCCTTCTCCAAGGTTGTGGAGGCCACAGGCCTCGGGCCACCCCAGTATGTGGCGCAGGTGACTTCAAGGGACGGACGGCTCCTCTCAACTGTCATCCGCGCCTTGGACACACCAAGGTGAGTGGTGGCCCAGTAGGGTCTTTACCTTCATTTACTTCACTCTCTGGGCCCAGTGATTTCCCCTCAGTCTGGGGTCAGAAATCCAACTACCTGAAGGGGCCCAATCAGTAATCACCACGTGAAAACAGGCCTGGTTCTTTAGGAAAAGCCAGGAAAGACAGATTATTATGTGAAATCTGAAGATGAAATGTTGGCCGATAGCTCATATTTTGGGGAGGCAGTATAAAGAAGTGTTTAGGAGTGCAGTGTGACTCACAGTGCCTGGGCTCAAATCCTGAGGGGAAGCCTCTATCCCTGTGGGACCTGAGACACACTGCTTCACTCCCATGTCTCTAAACTGGGGACACCTTCCTCATTGGGTTGTTCTGAGAGTACATTGCTATGGTCCACAAGAGTGCCCACAAGGGGGTTTGCAACCTTGTTTGCATTTGCTAAATGTGTTTAAACCTTAGTGCTGGCTTTCCAGATGCATCTGTGAGCTGGATCTGCCTGGTTCACCAATTTGTCATCAGTTCCAAGGAAAAGAGTTTTAAGGAAACCCTATACAAATTTAAATCCATCTTAACTCATTAAAATTTAAAATAACTACCAGTTTTTCAAGTTTAATGTATTGTCATTATGTTTATTTGATATGATTTAATTCATAAGCTTTTTCCCCCAATTTTTTACTGTGTTAAAATACACATAACATTTACCATTATAACCATTGGAAGTATACAATTCAGTGGTATTAAATACATCACAGTGTTGTGCAGCCATCATCATCATCTATGCCTGTACTCTTTTAATCTTGTAAATCTGAAGCTCTGTCCCCATTAAAAAATAACTTCCTATTTTTCCCTCCCCCTGCCCCTGGTACACCATCTACTCTCTGTCTATATGAATCTGACTCCTTTAGGAACCTCCTGTGAGTGGAATCACACAGTATTTGTCCTTCCATGACTGGCTTATGTCACCGAGCAACATGTCCTCAAGGTTCATCAACGTTGTAGCAGGTGTCAGAGTGTCCTTCCTTTTTAAGGCTGAATAAAATGTCATTGTGCGGATGGACCACAATTTGTTTATTCATTCATCTTGGATGCTTTTGGATGCTTTTGTTGTTTCCATGTTTTGCTCTTTCTAATTTTTTTGTATTGTGGTAAAGTACACATAACATAAAATGTACCATCTTAAGCACTTTTAAGTGTACAGCTCGGTGTCTTTAAGTACACTCACATTATTGTGCAGCCATCCCCACCATCCATCTCTGGAACTCTTCTCTTCTTCTCAAACTGACACTCTTTCCCCATTAAACACTCACTCCCCTCCCCTCTCCCAGCCCCTGGCACCACCATCTACTTCCTGTCTCTATGAATCTGACTTCTCTGGGGACGTTATATAAATGGAATCACAGTATTTGTCCTTCTGTGTCTGGCTTATCTCACTGAGCATAATGCCCTCAAGGTTCACCCATGTTGTAGCAGGTGTCAGAATTAATTCATAAGTTTTTCATTCAAACATAAAAAGAAGCAAATGGAGGCTTTGCAGGGCTTTGGAGGGAGCTCACTGCGCTCACCCTCTAAGTGTTCGCCTAGCATGACTTCCTCCAGGAAGCCTGAGGCCAGATGAGATTGGTAGTTTTCCTTCTAGGCTTCCTCTAGGATGTGTTTTTTGTTGTTGTTATTCCATGGTTTTATTTATTAATTTTTATTTTACATTTTTATATTGTCTTTTTTCAAAAAATTTACTTTTATAGTTGATAACAGTATTATATTAGTTTCAGGTGTACAACATAATGATTTGACATTTGTAACCTTACAAGTGATCACAACAATAAGTCTAGTAACATACTGTAGTTACTATATTAATATTGACTGTATTCTCTATGCTGTACACTACACCCCCATGACTTATTTTATAACTGGAAGTTTGTATTTTTTTTTTTTTTTTTTTAGCTGAGCCATCCTGCACCTCAGCAGCAGCTCAGCTCAGGCTGGCCTCGAACAGCTGTTGCTCAGAGCTCAGCTCGCACTCTTGAGCGAGCTCTTAACCAACTGAGCCACTCGGCCGGCCCTTGGAAATTTGTACTTCTTAATCTCCTTTCCCTTTTCCATTCAGGGCATTGGTTTCTATGCTTGCATCTCCATCAGATCGCTTGAAGGCAGGACCAGGTCTGTGCCTGTCAAGCCAAGCTGGGAGTGAGGGGGACAATTGGCAGGCTCAGGGAACCCCTAGGCAGAGCTGCCTGGGCAAGAGGAGGGGGAGGAGGCTGACCGAAGCTGAGGTCTCCCTACATGGGGCTGCAGAGGGGCACTGAGTGAGTTGGCCCCACCCTCCCTCTTGATACATGGGGAAACTGAGACCCAGAGAGAGGCAGACACCTGCCAATATCATTGGGCAGAAGTGAGTCTTAAACCCAGGGATCCTGCTAGGGTGGGGGAGGAGAAGGGATAGAAGCTCATGGGTCCCACTAGCCTCTTCTGCAGCTCTCATAAACCCAGGCAAATGGCGGGGAGCAGAGCAGCCCCTCTGCATTCAGGATGGTGGCCAGGACAGCCACACCCTTGGAGACCACCGGGCCCTCCTGATCTGTCTTGTGGCTTCTTTGCTGGTAGCTTCTCCTCTCTGCTTTTTCCTGTAACTCAATCTCAGTCTACCCAGGCTGAGGGCAGGGCAGATCAGCCCTTCCCAGAGAGAAAGCCTCTGTTTTTCCAAAGAGCTGTCTTCATCCAGGGATGTGGCCTTCACTCCTGGTTAGTCTCCCCAGGGGTAAATGAGGATCTTCCTGCCACTTCCAGCAGATACAGAGGCCAAGAAAGCAGGTCACCATCCCCCTGCCCACCCTTTCCCCCTGTAACAACTCCTCCTAGCCAGCATGTGCCCTCTGAGAGCAGCAGGGGTGGGGCTTCAAGATATAATACCCAATACTTTCATAATAATCAAACCTTCCATTTTGCTTTGAAGGAGACCCTGATTCCTGGGGTCCCATGGCAGAGACTAGGTGGGGCCAAAACCTGCAGAGGCCAAAGAGGAAGGTCCAGGAGGCATCTCCAGGGCTTAGGAAAATCCATAAAAGCTCAGGCTTCTGGCCAGCATCTGGGGCCCCTCTGGGCCCTGAGCCTTTGGTACTCTGCCCACCAGGCTGTGAATGGGCCCAAGCCCTTCTGGAAGCTTCCTAAAGCAGTTCTTCATCCCCAGCCCATCTGCCTCGCCTTCCTTTGCTGCCCCTGTCCCACGGCTTCTGTTTCCTTCCTGGCTCATACTCTCCCTTCTCCTCTTACTCTTGGAGCATTCTCTGGGCACTCCCTGGAGTCTGTGGATGTCTCCCCCACCCCTACCCCATTCCCTTCCCATTTGTCTTATGTGCATTATTCTCCTGCCAGAATTTCCTGGGTGAAGCCCCATCACTTGTGGCATTCAGCATACATAGCATGGCGGCCAAGGGTACATAGGCCCTGGAGTGAGACTTCCTGGGTTAAAATCCCAGCTTTACCTATGATTAGCTGTGAGATATTGCTTAACTGAGTTAACCCTTGACACCTCAGTTTCCCCATCTTTAAAATGGGGGCATCTTCCTCCCAGGCTCCCTGCGAGAAAAAGACAAATTAATGCAAGATGATGCACTTCAAACTGCTCAATGTATAATAAATGCTCAGTCATAAATCCGTTTTTGGTTTGTTTTGTTTTCTCTCTGAACTTATTCCTCCAAAGTAGGGCTCCCCAGGACAAACCGTGAACTGACATGGGTCTTCTTCAAGGTTCTCATCACTTCCACTTCCCAAGCTTAAGTTCCAGAGCTGGGGTTCCTTTCCTGTGAACATAGTGTATTTGTATGTGTGTGTGTGTGTGTGTGTGTGTGTGTGTGTGTGTGTGGTGGGTGGGATCAGGGTATGGGGTAAGAGTGCAGCTGTGGATGCCCTTTGACCTTGTGGGAGAAAGCAACAGCCTGTGTAGGACTGGCAGCAGAAAGCAGACACAAGGGGTCAGTCAGCTCAGCTCTTTGGTTTCAAAGCAGCCAGGCCCTGCCCGCAACAAGAGCTGCTGAGAAAAGAATGGAAAACAGTTTCCAAGGGGAAACTGGTGTTTTCTGGAAAACTGCTCTCATGCTCCGCCTCCATGTGTTCCCGTGGTCCCACAGCAGAAATGTCTGGAAAACAATGACTCATAATAAACAGCCCCTGGGCGCACCAAGGCCACGCCCCCAGCCTCCTGAACTGCCCCAGGAAGGACCAGCATCCCCAGAGATGGTGCTGGGCATGAGACTTCCCAAAGGGGCTCTCTGTGATGCTTGTTATGTGTGTTTTCTGAGCCTCACAGGGCAGAGGAGCAGGGAATCTCTCTTCCCTGGACACACAGGTATCTCAGGTAGCATGCCTTCAGATGTGGCTATATCCAGTGTCTCCTATTGATATCCTTAAGAATCTGCCCTTCGCTGTCTCTTGGCCCTGCTTTCCTCTGTTTTTGGCATCATTCAGACTCCATGTGGCGACCAGGCTACCAACTTCAGCTCCAGACTTAATCAGCCATGCTGCCTGCCTGTGGTTCTGGAGTTTGGGGGGGGGAGGGGGGTGGGAAGAATTTCAGGAATTAACTCCCTGTGGCTCTGATTGCATCACAGATGATCTGAGTTTGTCCCTGTGCTCTGGGGTGTGTCGTGTTCCAATTGGTCAGGCCTGAGGTCATCAGGGGTATAATCAGCTCCTCCCTAGTCCTTGAAGACCAAGAGTTAAGAGTGGGGTGGTTGCCAAGGATAATCAGGGTGGTATTGCAGGAAAAATACGAATGGGCGCTGGGCAGATAGGTACAAGAGATGCTCACCCTGAGCCTAAAAAGGTGCTGTAGGAACCCTGGGAAGAGAGCATATCACTCCACCTGTGGGAGTCTAGGAAGGCTCCCCAAAGGAAAGGACATTTGGAACTGGGTGTTGAAGGGTGACTAGGAGTTTGCCAAGTGGCAGCATAGGGGCAACGCTAAGCTTGCAATCCAGTGGGTGATGAAGCAGGCATAGTAGGCAGGAAGCCTGATCATTGCTCATATGTCCCATCTCTGTGCCTAGCGATGGTCCCTTCTGCCGGATCTGCCATGAGGGAACGAATGGGGAGAGCTTGCTGTCTCCATGTGGCTGCACCGGCACACTGGGCGCTGTGCATAAGAGCTGTCTGGAGAGGTGGCTTTCCTCATCCAACACCAGCTACTGCGAGCTGTGCCACACAGAGTTTGCAGTGGAGAAGCGGCCCCGACCCCTCACAGAGGTACGTTTGGAGCCTGAGGTTGGAGTGGGCAGACGGGAGAAAGGCAGGCATGGGCCTGGAGGAGGGAACTGTGCTGGGGGATCCTGTTGGAGAAACAGCTTCTATATAGGGTGGACCTCTCTCTACCCTTCAGCCTGGGGTAGATTCTGCTGATGGGGTTGAGGAACCAGGACTGAAGTTCCAGACCTGACAGACCCTGTGCCCCTTCCTGATTTGGTCACTTCAGGTGACCCCTGAAGCTGAGACCTGAAGAATGAAAAGGAACCAGCAATGCCAAGAACCCAGGGAAGGGCAGTCCTGGCAGAGGACACAGCATGTGCAAAGGCCCTGAGGCCAGGAAGCGCTTGGTGTTCTTGACAAGGCCAATGGGAAGGCGTGGAGCAAGTTAAAGCAGGAGGAGAGTGGCCTGTAAGAAGGGAGTAGCAGCCACACTGGGCTTTGTGGGCTGTGCTCTGGAGCTTAGACTTGAGGCTGAGTGCAATGGGCCAGGGTTGAGACAGGGCATTCTCAGACGTGGCAGCTGCCTCCCTGCTTCCCAGAGCCCTGTTGGCAGCTTGGATGCCTGCTAGGCTCCTCCCTGCCCCACTTGGCAGGGGGTGCCTGAGAGCTGCAGGGTGATGTTACTGGGCTCCTGGAAAGGCCCCTGGCCCAGATGGGAGCTGAGCTGTTACAGAACAGTGGGAGGGAGAGCTGACCCCTGCCTGCACCCCCCTTCTCCCTCATGCTCCAGCGCATGGGCTTCCATCCCACTGCTTTTTGCTCAGTTCACATACTACCTACTCAGGGCCTTTGCACCTGCTGTTCCTGCTGTCTGGAGCACCATCGCCTCCATTCTTCATGTGGCTCTTTCTGTCCATCCAGTTCTCAATGTCACCTCCTCACCAAGGCCTTACCTTCCCTGACCTCCTGCCCCAGTTCACACCTCAGCCCACTAGCATGGGAGCTCCTGGAGGGCAGGGACCCCTTCTGTCCCATTCACCAGAATTGCGGGAGTGAAGCCTATTTCTCTTGTCCAGTCATCTATAGCAGGCAGTGTAGCACAGCGGTCAAGGGCACACAACCCCTGGGGCAAGACTTTCTGGCTTCCAGTCCTGGCTTTGTGGGCAACTAGCTATGCGAGTTTGCACAAATGAGTCAGCCCCTCTGTGCCTCTCAGCTTCCCCATTTGTAAAATGGGGCAAAAATCCCTAGCAGGGCCTGGCTTATTGTAGGCTCAATAAGTATTTGAAGGAAGGAAACCAGGGAGGGAGGTGCCAGGAGGAGACTGGTCCTGCAGGGGTCAGGGACCGTGAGGGAGCCTCGCAGGCTCTGGAGGTCCCATATCCCATCCCCAGGTGGGGGCGAGCGGGAGAGGAGTGTTTGTAGCCCCTCTCAGCAGCTCCTTCTCCCCCACCCGCCCACCGTAGTGGCTGAAGGACCCAGGGCCCAGGACGGAGAAACGGACGCTGTGCTGTGACATGGTGTGTTTCCTGTTCATCACGCCGCTGGCTGCCATCTCAGGCTGGCTGTGCCTGCGCGGGGCTCAGGACCACCTGCGGCTCCACAGCAGGCTGGAGGCCGTGGGGCTCATCGCCCTCACTATCGCCCTCTTCACTATCTACGTCCTCTGGACACTGGTGAGTGGCTGTCAGCCAGAGAGCAGGTGTCTAGGGGTCTCTGGCTTGGAGCAGCCAGGCCAGGGGTTTGTTTGGTCAGTGGCTTTGGAGGTGCCTGCCTGTGTGTGTGGCCCAGGGTGGAAGCAATTCCGAGTTTCATGGAACACCAGATTCCGAACCTGAGACAGGTGTTGAGTCTTTTTCTTCAAGAAAAGCAGGGCACCTGTTCACCAGTGCTGAGTGCAGGCCCAACCACCCACAAGCTTACCAAGACTGGACTGGGTTGTGGGGAGAGGGGATGATATATATATATATATATATATATATATATATATATATATAGAGAGAGAGAGAGAGAGAGAGAGAGAGAGAGACTGAGAGCAAAACACAGAGATAGAGAGAGAGAGAGAGAGAGAGACTGAGAGCAAAACACAGAGATAGAGAGAGAGAGAGAGAGAGAGAGAGAGAGAGAGAGAGAGAGACTGAGAGCAAAACACAGAGGAAGACGAGGAGAATGAGTGAGGCCTAGAGAAAGGAAAACCAAGAGACTGAGAGAAAAAGTGACTGGAACAGAGAGAGGAACTGGGGTGAGGGGAGTTGTTCCAGGCCCCTGGCAGGCATTTAGAGCCCTTGCTGAGAGAGAAAAGGCCCCTCAAAGTCTCATCCCTGAGATATAACCACTATTGTCCACCTGTGGGGGCATTAAAAATTATTTTTCATTGCATCCACCAGCACATTGGGTTTTTTTTTTTTTTTTTTTTTTGAGGGCAGTGTCACTGGCCCTCACATGTGGGACCCGAACCGGGGAAGCCAGCGCTTAATTTAACCACCGCGCCACTCGGTTGGCCCCAGCACATTTTTTAAAAAATATGAATAGGATGAAACCATAGATACTGCTTTGCAATCGGCTTGTTTTCACTTTAATGTCCTTTAGAAAAAAAAAAAGGCAGTCACCCAGCAGTCATTCATTGTATGGGTGTATCATATTGACTTAACTAATCCCTTTTCATAGGCTCTGGGATGCTTTCCAGTGTTGGTTTTTTTCCTTCTCTTCTCTTCTCTCCCTTTCTCTTCCTCACTCGCTCTTATGAACTGTGCTTTGGGCACCACCCATGTGGAACTGTTTCTTGGAATTTGCTTGGTGAAAGAGTATGAGCCATTAACATTTATTTAAAAAATTTTTATAGACTTTATTAGAACAGTTTAAGGTTCACAGCAAAATTGAGCAAAAAGTACAGAGAGTTTCCATATATTCCCCCCACACAGGCACAGCTTCCCTCACTGTCAGCATGGTACCAGAGTGATACATTTCTTATAGACAATGAACCTACATTGACATGTACATCATTATCACCAAAAGTCCATAGATTATATTAGGGGTCACTCTAGGTATTGGATGTTCTATGGGTTCAAATGTCATGACATGTACCCACCATTAAAGTAGCATACAGAATAGTTTCACAGCCCTAAAAAGCCTGTGTCCCACCTATTTATCCCTCCCTCCCGTGGCCCCTGGTACCCAGTGATCCTTTTACTGTCTCCTAGTTTTTCCTTTTCCAGATTGTCAGAGTTGGAATCATACAGTTTGTACCTTTTCAGATTGACTTCTTTTGCTTAATATCATGCATTTAAGGTTCTTCCATGTTTTTTCACAGCTTAATAGCTTATTTCTTTTTAGCACTGAATAATATTCCATTGTCTGTATGTCCTAAGTTTATTTATTCACTTACTAAAGGACATCTTGGTTGCTTCCAAGTTTTGGCAATTATATGATCCACTGACATTTAATCCCTTCCAAGAGACTATACCACATCACTCACACCCTCTGAGAGACCCCCTCACCTTTGCAGGGCCCAGAACACTGGTGGGCATTTTCCCAGGAGAGTGAATGGGTGTGTGTGCACAGTCTGTATGAAAAATGCCTGGAGGCTGACTCTGCTGCTGGAAGCAAAAGCCCTGGCCCTGGTGTGGCCCAAGGCCAGAGGTTCAGGGACCCAGTTTTCCTCCCTTGGGGGTGGAGGCTGCTGGCTGGCCTTCTCACCCATCCCTGCACTGCCCACAGGTCTCCTTCCGCTATCATTGCCAGCTATACACTGAGTGGAGGAGGACCAACCAGAAAGTGCGCCTGAAGATCCGGGACGCGGATGGCTCTGAGGCCACCCAGCATTCCCCGCTGGCAGCTGGACTCCTGAAGAAGGTGGCAGAGGAGACACCTGTGTAAAGTCCCGGCTGGCAGGGCCAGAGACAGCTGGCGATGCCCTGGCATTTGGAAGGACGGAAACTGCCTGACCCTTCCTGCACGGCCAGAATGCTTCTTAGGCCAAGAGATGCCAAGTGGAGCCGATTCTGTGATCCTGTGTGAAGATGTTTTCAGATTGTTTTGCACACTATTGTATATGAGGAGGACAGATGGATGTGGTCCTGAGCTTCAGACGGAGCAGGCACTCTGATCTCATTCTGAGGTCTACTCGGCCCCTTGTGGGCCAGCAGCCGTAGCCATAGGCGAGTGGAGGGCGCCCACGGGGTGGGGGTCCTGCAAGCTTCTTGCGCTTCTCTGCACTTGGCAGGCTCGCTTTCCTAGCACCTACGACTTTATAAAGTTGCACCGCATTTCACAAACCCACCCTGAATGAATAAAAGGAGCCCTTGCTGGATAAAATGGACTTGTCAATTACATTTTGGAACCGAGGCCTCAAAGTGAGGGACCTGGTACCAAGAGGAGTCAGGGACAAAACAGAGGCTTTAAAAAATGCAGTGGGCTGGTTTGAAGGATCTGTCTTGAAACATAGCAGAAGAAGCCAGGCCTGAATTTTCAAGTGAAGAGTAGGTAGCAAAGTTATATAATAAATGATTTAAAATATACATAAGAAGAACAGTTGCCACGTTGCATCTACTGTGGGCCAGATGCCATGCTGGGCCCTTTATACTCAATAATAACTGATGTGCACACCTGGATCGGGCTCAGTTTGGAGCCTTCATAGGCTTCTTCCGACTTGCACTATCATCTTTGGTGGGAAGAATGGCTGTTACCTCTACTTTATAGATGAGAAGACTGAGGCCCAGAGCTGGGAAGCCTCTGTCTAAGGTCCACAGCTCTAGGACGTGGAGTTGGGACTGACCACAGGTCTGCGTGGCCCTAGTGCTGAGCTTTGCGCTTCCCCTTCTAAGAGGATACAAGAAAGGGGAATGGTCATGTTAATAACAGCATCCACTTTTTGAGCATGTTCTAAGCTTTGACATTTGAGAGCTCTCTGCATCAGTCCACATTTAATACTCAGAGCAGCTCTGAAAACTGGGTTCTGGGGTTCTCTTATTAATCCCCTTGGCAAATGAGCAAACGAGACTCAGAGCAGTGGGGTCATTCGCCCAAGGTCACACATCCCTGATGGGCCTAGCACAGGGTCTGGCATGTTCTATTGTTTTCTGCATGAATCCCTGTCTGGTCTGTGGTTCACCCACAGAGGAAGAAAAACCCTTTTTACCCCAGACTAGAAAGGCAAGGGGAGGCCAGCTTGGCTGCGGAGTGGAGGGAACAGCAGAGATTGGCCTAGGGGTTTGAACCTGCATGGCCCATAGAGGGAGCAGCAAGGCAGACAACAGTGCTGGAGTAGTGTGACTGAGATGCAGCGAGGCAGGAGAGGCAATCAGACAAGGCTTAGGGCTTTGTAGGCATTCTGCAGAAACACAGGGTTACACCCTTCTCACCTCTGCAGCTGCTCACTCTCTACCCAGGCCTGGCACCTACCTTTCTCAGGCCATCTTTGGAGTGTGGTGCCCCTGGAGATGATGCAGAGAGGCCCCAGGATAAGCCAT
Organism: Aselliscus stoliczkanus; assembly: GCA_033961575.1. Classification (NCBI taxonomy): domain Eukaryota; kingdom Metazoa; phylum Chordata; class Mammalia; order Chiroptera; family Hipposideridae; genus Aselliscus; species Aselliscus stoliczkanus. Next base: position 6,025,794 of record CM066735.1, on the reverse strand, counting down.
CATGAAAAGAGAAAGCTGTTTCCTTTTCAGGTCTAATACTGTACTTTGAATTATGTCCAGGAGAAAGTCGTAGGTTGGTGCGAAGGCTGTCATTAATGACCCCTAACCTTAGCAAAAAGAGCAAGTCTTAAGCTCACAGCCTTTGGCAGCGTACACGACTGAATTTATACTTTAACAGTATCATCCTTTTAGTTATTTTTTACAATAAGCTATTTATAGCAAGTTTTCAACATGGGCTGTGATATAAAGCACAATTTTAAAACATGCTTTTAAAGGAAAAAAAAAAGTGTGCCAAAGGCAAGTGTGAAGTCAATAATAGTTCTGAAGATGGCAAAACCCAGGAATCTGGGCAGTATTGGGTCAAGTCTCCAGCCTGCAGGAGACCAGCCTGGAAGAGAGTTTGTCTCAGCCAGGACCAGGCTTGTCTGAAATCTCCAGTCATACCCACTGTGGGAGAAAAGAGCAGAGAGGTGGCTTCTTGTCCCTGATGCTTTGCAATGGGACTCTTCTCCCTGTTCTGACAGACTGCTGTGGTCTCTTCCACCATCTCTGAACTCTGCTGTGCAAAGAAATTCAGAGGTTTATGAGGCTTCTTCTGCCCCAGGGATCCCTCCAGTGCAGGAGAAATCTAAGGGTAGGGTAGGGGGAGGTAAACAGATTCCAGCAGGGCCATAGCAGAAGAGTTGGTGTGCACATTGGATTTTAGTAAAGAAGACATTTCAGGAAGAAGCATGGGAGGAGGAGGGACTTGAAGATGGTCCAGAGAAGGAAATTTTGTGAGACAGGTAGTTTGGGATGTGGAATGGGGGAATGGAAGTGAAGAGAGGGTGGGGCATAGCCTCCTGTCTAGTTGGGCTACCTGATGAATTTATTCTGTAGGTCAGAATCACCAGGCAGAATTAAGCAGCTGGGAGGGTGTGGCAGGTGAGGTAGTTCTCTAGAGCCTAGTGGAATGTAGTCATTCTGTGAGAGAGGTGGAAAAACAAAAACAAAAACATTTCCCTTTGTGAGCCTAGAGAGTTTGGTGGCAATTTCTGCAAGATTCAGTGAAGCATTTCAAAGTTCCAGCAACACCAGAGAGATGGGCTGCTGGGGAAGGAAGCCTGAAGCCTCTGAAACCCCTCTAGGCTCTGGCCTCTTCTCTGGGCTCTGCCTGTAACAGCCATGAAAAACAGTTTGGGGACAGGGACAAGCCCTCAGGGCAGAGGGACCCAGGGTCAGGCAGGAGGAAGCCCCAGTTATGGTTAATGGGATCTGCTGGCCTGAAGTTCATTTCTCCCATCCCATTTGGCTTCTGGCGTATTCATTCACTTAACGATAAGTACATGCTAAGTCCTCAACTATGCGTTTTGGCTGTTGGTTGATGGGTTTAGTGAGTGTAAGACTTCGACCATGGGCTGTACACCCAAGAGCTCCCAGTGTAGTGGGGAGACAGGCTGGACAGTCCCCAGATAGTCTTGGTGCAGGATGATACTTGCTTAGAGACAGCATTTTGCACACCAGTCTTACAGTCTGGCCCATCGGTATTCTGCCCTTGCCTGGCTACACCTTTATAGTCTAGTAAACGCAACTTTCGCTGCCCCTCTGCTCCAGTTGATTACAAAAAGCTGGGAGGGACTAGGTCCAGGTCGGGGGTGAGGGGTGGGGAGATGATTACCGCTCTCAGACCCCGAGAGCGGGTGGAGTATCCAGCAGGCGACCAACTGGAGTTGGTTGCGGGAATAACAACCGCGGGTCGCGCGTGCGCGTGCGCGTGCGCGTGGCGAGGGCAAGGCCCAGAGCAGGGGCGTGGCCCGGGGCGGGAGGGGCCGAGGCGGGAGCCGGCCGCGACGCGCGCAGGCGTTACTGGTCGCTCTGGGTCACGTGAGCGCGCAAGCGCAGCCCGCTCCCTCACACAAAGCCCAGACGCGGAGAAAATGGCGGCAGGAGTCGAAGCGGCGGCCGAGGTGGCGGCGACGGAGCCCAAAATGGAGGGAGAGAGCGGCGCGCCGAGCGCGCCGAGCGGAAACGGGGCTCCGGGCCCGAAAGGGTGAGTATTCCACGGCTCACTGTCCTGGGTCGGGCACTTTTCGCGGCGGTTGGCGGTGGCTCCGTTAAGTCTGTTGGCCGCCTCCCCCCAGCGCGGCCTCGGCCCAGGCCTTCCCCCCAGGGCCTGCGGCGGGTGGCGGCGGACGAGACGTGAGGAGTTTACGCGTGGCGGTCTCGGGAGCGCCTCAAGGATTGCTCCTTTATCCCTGGCCCTGTGCCTCTCCTGTCCCGGCCCCTGAAAGCTGGGCCCGACGCCGAGGCCTCGGGTCTAACCTGTGCGCGGCTGGGGTGATGGCGCGGGCGCGTCCCGGAGCCGGCGAGTCCCAGAGTCCGCGGCCCGCTCGCTTGTCGGGTGACCTTGGGCGCGCGCTTTCACATCTCTCTCCAGCTCCAATGCTCGGAGTCTCAGTGTCCCAATCCCTAAAGTGGGGGCAGGGGAGTGCGCGCGCAGGGCTTGGCGCGTGGTCGGCCCCGGTAAAGGGCGGCGGAGGCGGGCTCCGGGCCCCCGCCCGCCCCGGCCTGCGCCTCCCGGTCTCGCTCCCCGCGCGAGGTGCCTGGGGCGGGACCGCCCCTCGCCCCGGCCCCAGTCCCTCGCTGGGTCCCTCACTTCCTCCCCAGGTGCGCAGGAGTTATTTATGGAGAGATCGGGCCGGCTGCTCCTTGTTCTCCCCTAGAAACAGCAGGAAAAGAGAAAACATCCAATTCCGTGTGATAGGGGAAGGTTTTCCATCATTCAGTTGGCCATCCACTTCCAAATTCTATCAGCTTTCGAGTCCTGCTTGAGGTTCTGTCTCGGATCCTTCGTTTTAAAAATTTCCTTAAAGCGTCTTATGTTCCTGTGAACCTCATTCTGATTACAGTCATCTGAAAAACGTTTTGGCTCCGACCAGCAGCTGCGGGGGAGGAGAAGGGAAGGCTGGGCTCACATTTGACGTCCTACAAGGTTTTTAAAATTGTGGTAACATAATGTAAAATTTACAATTTTAACCATTTTTCACCACTATCCGTATCCAGAACTTTTTCACACGCCGAATAAACTGTAGCCATTAACCAATGACTTCCCGTTCTCTCCCTCTCCCCAGGTCCTTGGTTACCTCAGTTACACACATTGTTATGAATTTGCCTTCCCACAAATTTTTAATGTGCGTAACTACAGTTTGTGGGAATTAAAAGTGGATGTAGTTAAAGTAGTGTTAATGAGCATTCACTAAATACTAGCTATGTTTTTAAACTTGGGTGGGGAGGAACACAATACCATGGTTACTGGTCCTCCGGAATCAAGAGAGAGGCATTCTGGAAATATTCCCAACACTTTACTATTGAAAACTCTGGAGGGACGGGTTCAGTTTAGACTTTTTGTTGTACATCACCTGTGTAGGGGAGCCTAGTTGGACTTCTCAGGGCCATGTTTGGAGGCCTTAATGATTCATTTGTTTCTTGTATTTTTTCTTTCAAAGTTGTTATTGCAGGCTGGAGCTGCTAGAACTGTGGTAGGTGAGACGTTGAATTAATTATGGATTATATAGCATTTGGGGCACTTCAGCAAATTTTCCACTGTTCATTTTCTTCAAAGTCATTTTGTGACTGATTTATTAGACAAACATGGCATGTGGACTATTAAAAATAAAAATTTAGCGGCGCGTTGGTTGGGAGCTCGCTTGGGACACCAGCGGCCCCAGCTCAAATCCCACATGTGAGGGCCAGTGACACTACCCAAAAAACAAACAAACAAACAAAAAAACCACTTATATTTACTATAGAATGTGAATGTTAGTGTTGACTGTTTTACAACGGAGAAAAAAATTTTTTTTAACAGTTGAGAAAACTTGGGTTATGGTAATTGACCCAGAGATGGGCCTAGGGAAGGCCATCTTGACTCCAAGGCCCTTGCTGCTTCCACAACACTACCCTGGTAACCTCTCACTAAACACAGTCATTTGAACTGTATTATTGAAACCAGGTTCTCTGTGCTTTGCAGTGATTTGAGAGCTGTGTGTTTGCGCTGTGCTTTAGAAAGTGATTGTTGTACTTGATGAAAAGAATTTTCGAGGCACATTAGATTGTGAGCTCAGGATTAGAATAAGGGGCTCTGGATTGTTCAAATGCCTGCTGTCAGCTCTGCTTTCACTTTGCTCTTTGATTTTACTGATGGTTAAGCAAAGAGATAGTCAGCAAAGATTAGGTTGCTTGTTTCTTTTCAGGGTCCTCAGGTGTGTTCTCCCATTACCATGTTTTGCAATCATAGAGTTAGTTGAAAGCCGAATTGCTCCTTCTGTAGTCTATAATGCCTAGGTTTCCTCAGCCACTGCCCTGGTGAGCTTGTTTTTAAGCCTAATCAGTATATGCAGTGGTAGAAAGCTAGGAGTGAATCAGGCCACCTCCCTACTGCCCTCAAAAAAATTATTGGTAGGAAAATATACCACTACCCAGTCACTGTGTGCTAAGTCTCTGCTTTAAACCTGTAAGTGTGGATAGTAATCTTTTATAGGTGAAGGAACTGAGGCCAAGCAAAGAGATGGTGACCTTGGGGTTTAGGCCTTGATACGGGACTATACCTTAGTCACCTTAAATGTTGCACTTAACATTTACTAAGCTGCTTTTTTGTTAGGCTGTTTGTCCCTGTGAGCTACCGTGGACACAAGTTATGCTGGTTTTGCTGGTAGAGAGCCAGAGAGGAAGAGGTTGAGTCACATGGCTAGTTAAGTGGTGAACTTGGAGCTGTAATAGTGCTATGAATAGTGCTCTCCACATCTTAAATGCATTAGAGGAGATCATGATTGAAAGGATTTCTGTGAAGAACTATTTTACATAAAGGATGGTTCTCAAGGGGATTGGGGGCAGGGTTGGAGAATCTTTACCCTCAGGAAATGTGTTCAAGGTTTCATTCAGGGGGTTGGGGTTGCCATTTCAAACTACACTTGGATTGAAAATCTCTGAAAGTAATGAGATTATTATTCATGGGAATGCCACTGAGGCTTAAGAGAGGGTAGGGATTCAGTTTTACACAGTGAATGTAAGGTCCTTTTTTTTTTTTAACGTTATGATCTTTATGTACAGTACAATTCTAGAGTGTTAGAACAGTGACGTGGGGCCGGCCGAGTGGCGCGGTTGGTTAAGTGCTGGCTTGGGAAGCCAGCGGCCCCGGTTCGGTCCCACATGTGAGGGCCAGTGACACTGCCCTCAAAAAAAAAAAAAAAGAACAGTGACGTGATAAATTATCAATTTTCAAAGAATCAGTGAAACAATTCCAAAGCCATATTAAATATAATCTTATTTTAGTGACTTGGAAGATACTTTCAGATATTTTAGGCTTGTCTTTGTTGATGTATTATGAAATGGGTTGATAGAATGTCGGAAAAAGTTTTGGTTATATTGGTTCTATTTAGAACTTAAGGTGGATGATTGGGTGCCAGAATCAGATGGAGTCAGAATCATTGGCAATTGGGAATTGAGAGTCAGTTAGCTAGGAGAATATTAATTGGTAAGACATTTAGCTGGCCTAGGTAGATCACTTGCTGTGACTTCACAATAAGTTTCATTGAGAGATTACAAATTTGTTATTTTATAGTTAAAAGTCAAGTTACTGGGTTTGAAATTGACAAATGTGAAGAAACATTGAAAAACAGTGTTGAGCGGGCCGAGTGGTGGCCGAGTGGTACGTTGGTTAAGAGTTGGCTTGGAACACCAGCTCTGAGCAGCAGGGCCTGGGTTCAGATCCCACATGGGCCAGTGATGCTGCGCCCTTTACAGCTAAGATTGTGAACAACAGCTCGACCTAGAGCTGGGCTGCCGTGAGTTCCTGGCGACCCCATAGGCTGTAGTGGGGCTGGCAGGCAGCTGGCTTGCACTTTTGTGAGCAGCTGTGAGTGGCCGTCCAATGGCCAGTGAGCGGACTGCCTTGTCCCGGAAGAGCACAATGATAATACCAGCATGGGCCAGTGAAACAACGTCCTCCACAACTAAACTGAAGAACAAAATGACAGCAACTTGTCTGTTCCCCTTCCCTGATTCCCCAACGCTGTTCCCCTCTCTCAATTCCCCAATAAAGTCTTTAGAAAAGAAACCATAACAGTGTTGTATTGGGTTGTCGGAAAAGTCATGATGTATTTTTTCCATGTTTTTCATTGCAAAAATGCGTCATGACCTTTTCTGACAACCCAATATAATTGGCACAGTAAACTGCACGTATTGGAAATTTACAATTTGGTATCAGTATATGAAATACTCACTGAATCAAGGTAATAAATATATATTAATAACCTCCAGACGCTTTTTTTCACCTCTTTGTCATGCTTTAAGTCCCCCCTTCCCTCACCCTAAGGGAACCTAGGGTTTGCTCTCTATCTATGCATTGGTGTGTTTTGGAGACATTTTTGCTTTTCAGCTTCAAGACTGAGGGATGAGGTTGCTGCTGGCATCTTTTGGGTAGAGGTCAGAGATGCTGCTAAACATTCTACAGTGCACAGGGCAGCCCCCATAACAGGATTATCTGGCCCAAGATGTCAGTCAGTAGTGTCGAGGTTGACAAACCCTGCTACAAATTAATTTGCCAGATTAGATTTTTTTCAGATACAGCATTTTATATGATGGAATCATGCCATGTATACTCCTTTTTTTTGGTCTGGTTTCTTTGAGCATAATTAATTTGAGATTTATCCATGTTGTGTGTAGTTCACTATTTTTGTTGAGTAGTATTTCAATGTATACTACAATTTTTACTACAAATATACTACAATTTGTTTACTCATTTACCTGTTAGTGGATGTTTAGATTTCCTATTTTGAGATACTACAAATAATGTTGCTATGAATGTTCAGATACAAGTTTTTTGTATGGAAATGTGCTCTGTTTTATCTTGGGTAAGTAGCTGTGGATGATTGGGTCATGGTAGGTGTGTACTTAACATGTTTTAATGTCTAATCTAAATTTGGGATATTTTATCAATGTTGCCAAATTATAATCCGCCTATAAAAAATGTACTTCTAAAAGGCTTTTAGAGTTATGTGCTAACATATATTTTAGAACTAGAGAAGACTACTTACCTAATTTTATCCTGAAGATGGGGAGAAAATTGGACTGGACATTGTAAAAATAGACTTTCCAGGGACCGGCCGAGTGGCTCAGTTGGTTAAGAGCTTGTTCAAGAGTGCGAGCTGGGCACTGGCTTGGGAAGCCAGCGGCCCTGGTTCGGGTCCCACATATGAGGGCCAGTGACACTGCCCTCAAAAAAAAAAAAAGTGGGAGCTGAGCTCTGAGCAACAGCAGTTTGATGGCTCAGCTAAAAAAAACAAAACACTTCAGGACATCACTCTTACACTGTCACATCATCTGTACTTGAATGTCTGTCTTGAGTGAGATTTTTTTAAGGGTGGTCCATTTCTTTCAAGAATAGAGTTTATGGTGGTCGTTAGATGTAAGAAAAGGTCACTTTTTTAGGAAGCTGGAAGTGACAAAGATATTTCTAATGCCTTTTGCTTATGAGGAGACTTCTGAGCGGGCATTTGGCGCTGTGTTCACACCTTGGGAATAATCCATATGAGCTGCTTTCTCAGTGGTGAGCCATGTGATGTGGATTAACTCCAAACCAAATACCAGCTTCTGTGGTTAAATTAAGTAGTTTATTCTTAGCCATAAGAATACTACAGAGTACGACCTAGATACTTTGTTCCCTGCTTTGACTGTAATTATTTATACATTTTGTAACTAATAGGTGAGCTGAGAGCAGTCTGAAAACAGACTGGAACTATTATTACTGTGTCATGGACTCTGTGTCAGAATGGTTTTTTTTTTTTTTAATGTAAATCTTGGAATATTTGGGTTAATTAAAATTCATTTCTATCTACAGACCGAGTGTAGGTCCATGAAATGTAGATTATATCTATACAGTTTAGGAATTTTTACTAACACCTGCCTCCTTAACATGCCGAGAGTAAGCAGTTGGTAAATACACTGTGTCTGGAGATCTGGGTGCAGGACTTTCATGTGGAGTAGACACTGGGCCTGTCTCTGAGAACTGTTTGTAGTGTGCAGCCAGCCTGAGGAGGGTCTTGTGAACCTGGGTAGACAGTAAAGAGTTTAGGAATCTGAGGACTCCACATCTGCTAGCTTACATGCAGGAAGTCTATTGCATGTTGGTATAGTTCAGATCATGGAGGAAACTGCTTTCCTTAGTTTTGCCTAGGATGGCTTACCACTTGGCGCTCTTGTTTGTATTTGGATATGAGGGACCAGTAAAAAAGCAAAACAAAACAAAAAAAACTTAGGGAACTACAAAGTTGCTAACTTTACAGTTTTTCCAAGTAAGTATGTTAAGATAAAGTCCTCTAGCTACCATCCAGTGTTTGAACACTACTCCCCCATACAAGGAAGACTCTCCTAGAATAAAGATAAGCCCTTTAATTAACTAAAGGTAGTTTTGTAAATCATCAATACTATAGTCTTGCGTGCACCCCCCCATCGCCCCGCATCATGGATCACAAAAACCTCTGCTAGAATTTCCTGTGTGGGGGTCTCAGGATTCTCACTGGTGGAAAGAACCGGGCTCAGGATGCAGAAAATGCAGGGCTTGATCCCCTGAGAGGAGGAACTTCCTGTGGCTCCTGGTTGTTCCTGGTTGGCACTTACAGGTGTCTACCTGTAGTCAAAGGGGGCTGAATTTGACCAGGTAGCTTGGGGAACAGTCTCACTTGGGCAATGCGTGGGTGCACCACCTGGTCTTCCAGTCTGCATGTCTGTCTGGTCCTGTGTTTTGGAAGTCTGCATTTCTTTTTTCTTTTCTTTTCTTTTTTTTTTTTGAGGGCAATGTCACTGGCCCTCATATATGGGACCCGAACAGGGGGCCGCTGGCTTCTGAAGCCAGCGCTTAACCACCGCGCCACTCGGCCCGGCCCTGCATTTCTTATGAAGCTTTTTTCCATGTCCCACTTTAAGCCAGATTTGTATGTATAGAGCTTAGAAATGAAGTGTCACTGCATGGAAGCACCTAACACACCAAGGTAAAAAGTATTGCAGGGAAGGCCATGCCAAAAAAGTACCACCCTTCTTTGCTGAAGGCAAATTGTTTGCAAGCTGTCTTTTACCTACCAGGGTTGCTCAGCACTTGGTGTTTCCTAGTATAACGCAATAGGGAAATATAGAGAAGCGTTTCTTTCCCTTACTTTTTTTTTTTTTTTTTTTTGAAGGCAGTGTCACTGGCCCTCATATGTGGGACCGAACTGGGGCCGCTGGCTTCCCAAGCCAGCACTTAACCAACCTGCCACTCGGCCGGCCCTTTTTTTTTTTTTTTAAATCATCTCAAACAGAAACTTTGTACCCACTAAATAATAACTCCATTTCCCCTTCCCCCTAGTCACTGGTAACCTCTCTTCTGTGTCTCTGGCTTATTTCACTTAGCATAATGTTTTCAAAGTTCATCTTGTTATGCATGTATCAGCACTTCATTCCTTTCTGTGGTTAAATAATACTTTTGTATATACCACATTTTGTTTATTCCATTCATCTGTTGGTGGACACTTGGGTTATTTCTGCCTTTGGGCTACTGAGGATAAATGCTCTGTTGTACAGTACCTGAGTCCTTGCTTTCAGTTCTTTGGGGTATATTCTAAGAGTGTAATTGCTGGGTCACATGGTAATTATGTTTTAACTTTTGAGTAACTGCCAAACTTTTCTGTAACAGCTGCACCATTTTACATTTCCACTTAAAACATTTATTTATTTATTTATTACCACAACAAAAGGCACTTTTGTTTGTGAAGCTAAAATTGGATGGGCTTACGTGCACCACCTCATTTCTGTTCCATGAAATCTTGTAAATCTTTTGCTGTTTCTGTTTTGGAATTAAAGCACCTCAGGTAGGGAAAGGGCCCTCAGTTCCAGTTCTTGTTACAGCCCCATAGGAGTGTGTGAAGGCCTAGGAGAGCACACTTTTTCTTGGGAATGGTTTCTTGATAGGTGGGTTTAAGGAGTGCACTTCTGCAACTTTCTGCTCTATGGAACATTTGAGTTTGAATGTCTCTTCAAAATCAATATTAGTCTTGTGTTGTATATAACTTCGTGTGGAATTGTAAACCTGGCAAATCAAATACTGTCTTTCATATTGTACTAATATATGTATACCCCCCCCTTTTTTTTTTTTTTTACCTTTTTTGAATTCAGTGAAGGAGAACGACCTCAGAATGAGAAGAGGAAGGAGAAAAACATAAAAAGAGGAGGCAATCGCTTTGAGCCATATGCCAATCCGACCAAAAGATACAGAGCCTTCATTACAAACATACCTTTTGATGTGAAATGGCAATCACTTAAAGACCTGGTTAAAGAAAAAGGTAATGAATGGTACTGGTGGTTGATTAGGGTAAGAAGGTTGGTGTGTCATTTTTTCTGTGGCTAATTCCTTGGTTATTTTTTTTATTGGAAGCTGTTCTGGGTAGAGCATGTGTTCTGTCCCGGCTTGAAAGTTATGCTGCCCCTCCTCCCTGCCCCCCCCTTTTTTTTTTTAGTGATCATGCACCTGTGTGTCAAACAGGGTGATTTGTATGGTCCTTTGGCCTACAAATGATTTTACTGGCTTAATATGGTTAATAGGACTTCATTCACTTAAGCTTGAGGGGAACCTCTTTGTGTTCAGGAAATTTTCCGAGTTTTTCATATTAGGTGGGAGAGGTTTTTCCTTTTCTCTCGTTTTTTTTTTGTTTGTTTGTTTTGATATTTTGTTTTTGTTTTTAAGCATTTTAATTCTGGAGGCAAGGTGTTTTGTTTAAATTTTGTGGCTGTCTTCTTGGGGTCAAAATTTGGTAGCTGGTACTTGTGCTACTCAGATTCTAAATTATAAAACATTAGCTTGTGTTTAACTGTTAGGCTCCCCCCGCCCCGCTCCCCCCCCCCCCCCGGGTAAAAACGCTTAGATTGGCAATTGCAGAGCTCAAAATAAGGCATCTGCTGTGTACTGAGGTGCTTTCTGGCACACGTTAATCACAGTCCAGGTGTCCAAATTCCAGCCTTAGGCAGGGGAAGCAACTGAAAGCTCTGCTGCCACCAGGAGGTCCGAGGAGGTTGGTTGCCCCCCTGGTCTCTGCCTGTCATTCCTGTACACACCAGGTGTGTCTTCTCCTTCCACACCCTTGTTCTGCTTCTTCTGTCTTCCTTTCTTTCCTGATTCTTGGCCCTGCTGGTGGCACTCAGGGCTAAAGAGATTGCTCAGCCCTGGTTTAGACAAAACTGTTGATGAGAACAATTTGTCTAATGCCTCGAGGTCTCCCCTCACCCCTACTCCCAAGGGAAAACTAGACTCAAATTTCCCTCAAATGGTGTTTTTTTGAAGGACTGAAAGGTATTGGTTTTCTGGAGCATTCATACTGAAAAGAGATTTGAGCTTGATTTGTCAAATGATTAACATTTCAGTGACAGAGGTGCCACTTGAATATAGGCCATTTTGGTATGTGTACTGGTGCTCCCAGCATTGGGTTTTGAAAATATGAATGGCCCACTGCCATCATTGTCCCATCACTTGATTCGACCATGACATGCCAGAGGCACTAGGCACCGTGAACCTCTCTGTATACAGTCATGTATGCTGCTCCTATGTAGTATTTCTCCAGATAACATGGATGGAAAAACGTTTTGGTGTGAGTTTTGTTTTCCTGCCTTGATCAGCCAAATTATTCCTGCCAATGCTCTTAGGGCAAGAGTGAAGTTTCTTCTTTTTGTCTGAAGGGCGTGTCATGTGGCATCCCAGATGCAGTGTTCTTGGTTTTTGGGACTGCTGCTTCAATACAAGCTTAGAATTTCTGTACAGTACAGCTGGGTCTCATTTGAATTAGTTTTTGGAATAACCCCCAAATTTGTGTTCTCGTGATTTGGTTGAACCACTGAATGGATACTTCCATTGATAATAAGGTATAGTAGTTCCAAGAACCTGGAATGTGGCTTTGAAAATGCAATGTTAGAATTTTGTAAGAGATTGCAGGCCAAATTATTTTTTCATTTTTTGGAGTGTGTGAACCAGTTTTGGGAACATGATGGATAAAGTAGGTGACATTTTTACTGCTTTACCATTCAGTAATTCAGTTTTGGAAGCCTTAAAGCTGGTAGCAGCAGCAGCCATGACGTTTCTGGATGTAGAAGCAGTTCACCTCAATTTCCTATTTTGCACTGTATTAATCATGGAGCCAGCCTGGTGGTTTATTTGGATACTTCCAAACTGGTTCTCATATTCCCCTGGCATACTGCTATGAATGCCCTGGCTCAGCCCTTTCAGTGTATTTTTGGTGGTGTAATTTAGAATTACAGGTGTGCAGTAAATCGGTTATTTTTAATCTTAAAATGTTCTTGTTTATAGAGCTCCCCTGTACAGGTTAAATTAACTACTGTCTAATTAAATTATTAGCCGTATTGGCTTGTGGGTAAAGGGATTTATGAGAAAGGTAGTCTTTGTATATGGTAATGCTTGTATTTAGTATGTAAAGTCTAAAGAAAATTACTGTTTTTATACATATGACTCCTAAGAAATGTTCTAATTCTTTTCATTATGAAGTTTTCAAAATATATTTTTATTCATGTCTTAGTATACCAAGAATAGGTTTTAAATGGTTATTTGAAATCTGATTGAAATTGAAATATTTACTTGAAACCTGTTGCAAATAAGTTTTAGGTTTTTTTTTTTTGTTTTTTTTTTTAGATGAGCCATCCTGCTACCTGTTAGCAGCTTAACGGCAACTCAGCTCGGGCTGGCATCGAGCCGCCGTTGCTCAGAGCTCAGCTCGCACTCTTGAGCGAGCTCTTAACCAACTGAGCCACTCGGCCGGCCCTAGTTTTAGGTTTTTGAAGACTTGTTATTGTGCAGGAAAAAAAATTGCAGATAGAGGCATCTACACCCTAAAAACATGAGTCTCAAGATAGTCTATAAGAGTGGACAAAGCAGAGATTTGGGCTGTCATAATTCAACCTCTTTTATCTGTCTGCATTTTAAGAGTCGATCCCTGATCAAATTGTCCTATTTCAGAAAACTAGTGGAGCTAGAATTAGTTGTCCTCAAGTTAAAGATCTGAAAAGGTTAAGTCATTGCAACACTGTCACCTCTCAGAATTAAAGTAGTTGCTTTCAGATATGCCATCAGATATGACAGGCTAAATAAGTAATCTTGCCTGAGATTGTCTTAGGTACCACTCCCTAATTCCCAATCTTTTCCCCCTCCTTGGACATCAAGTGTAGAGGAGGGGGACATCAAATGTATATTGTGTGTATTTATATACGTAATCTTTTGTCTTTTTTAAAGATTTTATTGGGGTAGGGGAACAGCCAAGTTTTCCTTCAATCTTAGTTGTGGAGGGCACAGCTAGCTTAGCTCCCAAGTCCATTTGCCACCAGGCTGCCCATAGGTTGCTCAAGGTGCTGTGTTCTTTCTTAGTTGCAGGTGGGCATAGCCCACCATCCCATATGGGAGTTGAACCGGCAACCTTGTGTTAGGAGCACCTGCTCTTACAAGCGGAGCCATCTGCCACCTGTTGGCAACTCAGCGGCAGCTCAGCTTGGGCGCAGCTCACTGGCCCATGTTGGAATCAAACCAGCAACCCTGTTGTTCAGAGCTCATGCTCTTAACCGAGTCACTGGGCCTGCCTTAGTTTTTGTCTTTAATATTACTATTTAACAGCATTCTGGGAGATCCTAGTAATTTATGTGTTATGTGAACTGGTCACTTTTCCAAACCTGGCCTTTTCCTGTAGATGGGATCACAAGGCTTGTTTGGTGCCGAGCTTTTTGGTGACACTTTCACAAAATCAGCATTGCTGATTTTAAAGAGAAACAATGTATTGAGAGCTTTATTGTGTTCTGAGGCAGGCCCCCTTTTTTTTTTTTTTTTTCCTCACCCTCCACCCCCATCATATCTGTCAGGGACATGGATTAAACAGTTTTCACAGCCCTTACAATTCAATGCCCTCTTTCTCTGAGCTTTACCCTTCCTGCTCTAAATGTCCCAATGGGACCAAGGAAAGGTTTCTGTTGTACTTCCTGTTAACGGAGGTTTACATGGAACATAAATAGCTGCTGTGAACACCCAATTGTTGCTGAATTGAAAAAAATTGAGAGCCAGTGTAATATGAAATTGGGAGATTGCCAAACCAGGTTTGAAAGCAACTTACTAACAGCTACCTAATTTTTATCAATGAACATCTTAAAGACTTTGTCCATAAGGACTAGACGAAAAAGTGAGTGAGCAAAGGATGATTTAGAGCATTTTGCGCTTCTACTGGGAAGTCCTATGTGGGTGAAGAAAGCTCTGCGTAGGGCTGCTTATTGTGCCCTAACCAGGGAGCAGGCCAGCAGGCAGCAGTGAGCTATACCTGCAGTGGGTAAACACAGTTTGAAGATGTAAGGAAAGTCAGTGCCGGAGTGCTCTAATGCCAAGTTTAGCAGTAGTCGGTTTAACTTGTGTAAGCAAAGATTTCTTTAAGCACTTACTTAATCCTTCTGTTTTTATTTAATGCATTACTTTAAGTAAATTTCAAATTCCAGCTGACAAAAAAACTGAGGCCCGGAGGGCACGTGTAGTCATAGAAAGCCCCTGGTGGGTCTGGGAGATAATGATGTTCATTGTGGGTCTGTGGAGCAGAACTTTATTTTCAATTTCAGAAAAACCCCACCCAGATTTTCCTTTGTTGGAAATTCAGCCTGCATTTTGGAAAGGCCTGTTATGCTAAAGCATTCATATCTCTAGGTACTTGGGTTGAACCCCAACAGTGCAGCCTGCCTGGCTTACTTGCTAGTCTTTGGTCTAGTTAGATGGTGTTCTTCTGCTGTTGCCACGGAATCAGGAGCAAGAATGGGCTCAGTCGTTTTCTAACTTGTCCATAAATGAAGCAGTCACTGTGTAGGTTACCGTATGTTGCGTTGTATAATGTGCTCTTGTGTATAATGTGCACCCATGTTTTTGGCCCAAACTTGGAGGGGAAAAAAAAACTTTAAATTTAATTTTTTAATTAAAAGATTTTATTGGGGAATTGGGGGAGGGGGGCCAGCCGAGTTCTTCAGTCTTCGTTGTGGAGGGTGCCGGTTGCCATCTGACTTCTCATCGGCAGCTTGTGGCCTCCAAGCTCAAGGTGCCGAGTTCAGTATTAGTTGCGGGTGGGCATAGCCATCATCCCATGCGGGAGTCGAACCTGACAGCCTTGTTAAGAGCGCACGCCCTATCCACTGAGCCATACGGGCAGCAGCTCAGTTCAAGGTGGTGAGTTCAGTCTTTAGTTGCGGGTGGACACAGCCCACCATTGAACAGGCAATCTTGTTACACCAGCTGATCCATCCTGCTGCCTGTTGGCAGCTCAGTGACAGCTCAACTTGGGCACAGTATTCACTGGTCCATGTGGGAATCAAACGGCGGCCCTGTTGCTTCGAGCTCGTGCTCTAAGCCAACTCAACCAAGTGAGCCACTCGGCCGACCCCTTAATTCAAATTTTTATCTGTTCACATTTAGGTACTCGTTTTTTGTATTACAAAGAATTTTTGAGTTTAGATTTTTTTTTTGTTTTTTTTTTAAAAAAAGATTTTATTGGGGAATTGGAGGAGGGGAACAGCGTTGGGGAATCAGGGAAGGGGAACAGACAAGTTGCTGTCTTGGTTCTTCAGTCTAGTTGCAGAGGATGTTGCTTTACTGTTGGTATCCTCATTGCATTCTTCCCAGATGAGGCAGATGGGTCGCCGGCCTCTGGATGGTCGCTCACAATAGCTATTGGCAGCTCACACAGGCTGCCAGCCGCTCACGCTGTCTGCCGGCCACTCACTGTAGCCTATGGCAGCCCACTGCAGCAGGGGCTGCAGCCTACACCATCGCCGGGGCTCACACAGCCCAGCCCCAGGTGGAGCTGTTGTTAGCTGTAGAAGGCAGTGTCACTGGCCCTTATATGTGGGATCTGAACCAGGGCCGCTGGCATCCCAAAACCAGCGCTTAACCAATACACCACTCGGCCGGCCCTACCGTTTAGTTTTTAACATACGAGAAATTTTATGTAACAAATAATTACAAAACACAAGAAATTTTTCGTAGTGGTAAATACTGGTAACAAATTACGACATTTATGCATCCTGGGAGGCCAAGAACTCTTCATGGTTGCAGGTTTGTCGTAAGTTCAATAAAATAGAGGATCCCATTCCAGGGTATTATTTTGCATACGGATATTGTTATTGATTTCTAGAGTTACATTTTTAATTCATAAGCATTAACTCATAAGAATTAAAAACATTTATATAGATAGGGAATTAGTATAATGTGCACCCTTATTTTTCCCTCACA
The DNA here is from genome assembly GCA_033961575.1 of Aselliscus stoliczkanus. Lineage (NCBI taxonomy): Eukaryota > Metazoa > Chordata > Mammalia > Chiroptera > Hipposideridae > Aselliscus > Aselliscus stoliczkanus. The sequence goes on along the minus strand of CM066735.1, from coordinate 6,009,485 downwards.
AATTTGGGCAAAAAAAATACACTGATTATTTTGTCAGGTTTCAAGTTGCCTACATATTAAAGAAACAAGACTTTCTAAATTCAAGTATACATTAATTCTATGCATCCTTCCATTAAAGTGAAAATGTTTGATAATGCGTCCTACTTATGAGCCCTGTCTTTAAAATTACAGGCCTTTTCACATATAAATTCTCTTCAGTGAAGCTTTGGCCTCTGTACTCCCTCTATTTTTTTTGTCCATTTCAGACTCAAGCCGTGAATGAGAACACAGAAACAAATACTCTTTGTGGTAAAAATATGTGCAGAAGTGTTAAATCAGAGTAGCTACAATGACTACCTAAATTCTTCTTGGGTTGCTCATCTACTTATCCTCATGATGTGTTTTATTTTTCAGGCAATATTTTTTTTTTCTTTCATTTTGCAGGCAATTTTTGTTTTTGTTTTTTGAGGGCATTGTTACTGACCCTCATGCCCTCATATGTGGGATCCGAACCAGGGCTGCTGGCATCCCAAGCCAGCTCTTAACCACCACGCCACTTGGCTGGCCCTCAGGCAATTTTTTTTTTTTTTTTTTATGGAGGTAGTGTCACTGGCCCTCATATGTGGGAGCTGAACCAGGGCCGCTGGCCAGGCAATATTTTTAATAACCCACCTAAATGTTGCTTAAAAATGATTTCTTGTAGCATTTTTTAAAAAGGTAGGTGATAACATTTGGCATTAGATTTTTCAGAGTTTTATTTTTTTTCATGTAGGTTTTGATGTTTAGCTGGAGTAGAATTTGTCTCAGTAGCCTCATCTCTGGAGTCCATCCATATTCAAAAGGGAAGAGGAGCAACAGTAATTTTCATTAATACCTGTGAATTCATTTCTGTGACACTGTTGCTACTGCCAATTTGTGAATTTAGCCTCTCAGTCCTAACTGCGATCTTCTCTGGTTGATTGGCTGTTTTAAACTTCATTTCATTGAATGTGACCAGACTCTGCATAGTTGGCAGATTTTGCCTTCCAAGTTTTGTTGGAAGTTGTACTGACTTTACTAAACAGATCTTGCTTTATTTAATATTTAGAACTAAAAGAGAAATCGTCTTTTAAAGTCTTTATTGTTAGCTTCCTGGAGGGAAGTATGAATTAGCTACTGGTGCAGATCTGTGGCTCCTGATTTGTTTACACCTGTGAATTGCTGCGGTCTCAGGACTCAGGGTCCAGATGGGAATGTTGTGGATTAATGAGGAGCATGGCTATTAATTATTGATGACCCTTGGGAATAGCATTGCTCATGCTAGAGCCACAGTGATCGCCTTAACCTATGGCTAAACTAAGGATGGAGGGTTACTTTAATGTAGTTTTTAAAACTACCATTTGGGGCACAAAAGAGAGGAAACTTTTCTTTCTTAATCTGTTTTTTTTTTTTAAGCTGAGCCATCCTGCCACCTGTTGGCAGCTCAGCAGTTCAGCTCAGGCTGGGCATCAAACTGCTGGTGCTCAGAGCTCAGCTCATAACTCTTGAGCGCGCTCTTAACCAACTGAGCCACTTGGCCAGCCCAAGAAGGAACATTTTAAAGAAATTTTTATTGCAAAGGATTGAAGTCAGGTGTGTTACCATCACTAGAATGTTAAGTGTGAAAAGTCCTAATTTCTAAACCTAGCTTTTTGTCAAAGTGGTTATGACCATGGAAAAAAGTTTGGTTGGGACTTACTTGGTTTCTAGGTTGCAATGACAGTTTTTTGATGAAGTGTCTTTATGGACACAGACTAGAAACTGTCCAAATGCAACAGTATTTGAATTTTAACAACATAGTTACAGCTGTCCTTGAGGTAGATATTGTGATTCTTTTATTTTTAAGGTTATTAGGCAGTAGTTACAGTCATAGCTCGTAGCAAATAAACTTGGGGTCTCTTCACTGTCTTGACACTACTTGGCATTTTCATCAAAATGGAAACGGGCCGTTGTTGATCCTCAAATGGCTGCTGTTTTTGAATAAATGGCTCTTAACATGGCTTCAAGAATGGCCACAACTTTTTTGGAATTGCTTTACTTTTGTATGGATAAAATAAAGCCAATTGGTGTGACTACACTTTAACCATGAATATTTTTCGTTTTGCCCCACAGAAGTACATACTCTACAGGCTAAACTGTATCAGTCCCTCCTATTTCTTTTCTTCATCTCTTTGCACTGATTGTGTGTCCTTCCTGTTTTTTGCAAAGTGCCGATTTGGTTAACATTTCAGGAAAGGACAAGGGAGGCAAGGCTGTAGACTTAAACTTTGAACACTTGGCCGCCTTGCTTTCAACTGCCATGCAAATACATTACTAATGAAAATGCCTTTCACATTATTAATTTCATTTAAAATTAGTTTTATTTTGCACTTAAATCTTAATCCTCAATAATTTTAATATCCTTTGAACAAAAGAGTTAAAATAAGCAGGGCTTGTTGGGGCCAATAAGAGGGTTATTTTAACCCTAATGCTGCTAAACCAAACTTGAAAACTGAATCAGAGGAGGCTTTATCGTCATAAAAATAATCCTTTAAAAAAAAAAATTTCTGAGAACAAAAGCCCTCTTCTTGACTTTGGAGAACCTGCTTTAGAGATTGTTTTCTCCAAGTTATCACTTGAAATTTCTGTTTACTGTGTGTGCCATCTTCAAGTTCAGCAGCCATTTTGGTGGTTGTCTTGATGGATTCTAACATCTGATCATGGTGGTCATGAATTGGCAATCCAAACCTTGAGGAAAATCTGCAGAATCTTTTAAAATGCTTTGTTTTTTCCCCCTTTGTGTAACTAGAATCATGTGAGTTTGTTTAACTGTTCAGGTGCAGATTGGACTCTAAACTTGCATTTATCTGTGTCCTTTAATGGCGAGATTGAGAAAGCAGCAAGAATAAAGCCTGGTTTATTCAGAGAATTCAGATGCTGCTCTGGTTTTGTGATAGGATATTCAAACAGCCTACTTCTGACAGTTCTGGAGACTAGTCCTGAATGTAGGACCAGCTACAGAATTTGTGGGGCCCATTGTTAAAAAATGATAAGGAGGGCCGGCCGAGTGGGCGCAGTGGTTAAGCACTGGCTTGGGAAGCCAGTGGCCCCAGTTCGGGTCCCACATATGAGGTCCAGTGACACTGCCCTCCAAAAAAAAAAAAATGATAAGGAATTTTAAGATGACAACAGAGCATTAAACCAAGCCCATGAGTCTCCCTAGTGCAGGGCCCAGTGTGATGGTACAGGTTGCACACCCATATAGCCTGCCACTGTGAGTGTCTTTGAACCTACACATATCCTTGATTTATCATTTGAGCTCAGCTCAGTGGCATTGCAATTGGTGTTTGCTGTTTACCTGCTTTCACCAGAGTGTTATGTATAAAACTTTTTTCTTCCAAAAGCGAATCACGCAGACTTCTTTCCTATAGATTTGGATTGCCTCTAGTCATGAATGAGAATTCAGACAGGGAAATTGATATGGAAATTGTGGAAATAGGTTGTTTGTGGTGGGAGGAAAATCAAGGACATATTGTTAACAAGTTTCGCCTACTTTTACTGCACACCTGTAATGCCTAGTTCGGTGGTTTTAGAGAATATGGAGTGTTTCTGGGCTTTCTTATAAGGCAGAGGCTCCATACAAGGTTGCTGATGATTGTTCTAAATTCCCATTGTTTTCTTGGCTTTTCTCCCTTGGTTTATGTGTCGTCTGGAAACTGATTTGTAGTTGGTGAGGTAACATACGTGGAGCTCTTAATGGACGCTGAAGGAAAGTCAAGGGTAAGTGTCTGAGAGAATTTCTTCTGTGGATTTACTACATGAAAAATGTAACTGTATGGTGGCGTGGAATCGAATGAAATCAGGAAGGCAGTGAGTGCTCATGTTACAGTAGCTATGTTTGATTTTGCCAAACATTCGAGTTGGGTGGGAGGGGATTTGCAAACGGGAGTCCCGCTTTTCCAAATGGCTGGCCAAAGAGCTTTTTGGTATTCTGTTTGGATGCCCAATTTGGATAACTGGGGACCAATAGCAGCATTGTCTCTTTGTTAACAGAGGAATTGGCTGTGTGTGAATTATGCATGGAATTTTAGCGGTGGTATATTAATGTAAAACGTGTGTTCTTGTCTAGAAAATGTTACTCTTGGTTGTTCGCTGAATTTGAAAGTGGTGTGAACCAAAGATTCCGAAAAGTTGCCTTTGTGCCAGTAAATTGTAAAACAAATATTAAAAACCTGAACGTTTAAAATTGGCCTAGTTTAAAGAGACAATAAACTATTTTCTGTCGTGCAATAGAATGGCTTAGAATAATCATAAGGATGAACCTAATTTATGGAAGGGATGGATTTAGGAGGACCATGATAAGGAATTGATTGAGTACAGACGGAAGCAGATCTAAAGTTTGTGTGATTTCTTGGAGAATCTGAATTTAGGTCTGCTTATTATAACTTCGGCAACTATAGTGCAATGCTGGTAATGTGCAGGAAAAGGAGATAATAAGGTGCCCAGCTTTTAGTAATGAAGGCTAGGCAAGACACTTCTGTCAATTTCCCCTGAGACGGGTTAATTAAAAAAACAACAACTTTGTTACATAAATCATTTTTATTTTATAACTGTCATTGATATTTACTGTTTTTTTCTTGTCTTTTTTCCCCCCTTTCCTTGCTCTTCTGATTGGTCTTGGCTTCTTCCAAAGGGATGTGCGTAAGTATTGTCTAGTTACTTACTGCCAATTCTGAGAGCCTTCTAAGTTGTAGGACTGGTTTCACTCATTTCCTTTTGACTCTTCATAGCGTTGTTGAATTCAAGATGGAAGAGAGCATGAAAAAAGCTGCTGAAGTTCTAAACAAGCATAGTCTGAGTGGAAGACCACTGAAAGTCAAAGAAGTAAGCTCTTGAAACCCTGTGGATATCGTTTGTAATTGTCGAGTTGTCTATTTGGAGTTAGGAAAAGACAAAAATAGTCCTGGACTACGTTTTACAGAGCAGACTAACCTGTTCTTTTTTTTTTTTTTCTTTCTTTCTTTCTTTTTTTTTTTTTTTTTTTGAGGGCAGTGTCACTGGCCCATATGTGGGACCCGAACCGGGGCCCGCTGGCTTCCCAAGCCAGCACTTAACCACCATGCCACTTGGCCAGCCCCAGACTAACTTGTTCTTGATGGAGAGGGTCATCACAGGCTTCAGTAGTCACTCCTATAAGAATGAGCACACCCTGAGCGACTGCAGCTGGCCTTCCTAATGTCTGTGATCAGTCTGTGACAAACCTGCCTCGTTTTTCTCAGGGGCACTCAGACTGAACCTGTGCTTTTCTGTTGGGTTTTTTAATGGGTTCTACACCCACATTTTTATCCAGTTTGATCCCTATTCTTGCCCCCCCCTTTTTTTTCTTTTTTAAAGTGAGTTTGTCATTCCTCAATTTCTTTTTATAGCTAATCCAAATCTCAAATTCCTTCTCTCCCTCCAGGAAGGGGGAGGTCCCCCCCCCCCCCAGCTGAGCCATCTTGCCACCTGTTGGCAGCTCAGCGGCTGCTCAGCTCGGGCGGGGAATCCAACCGGCAACCCTGTTGCTCAGAGCTCACACTCTTGAGCGAACTCTTAACCAACTGAGCCACTCAGCCGGCCCTGGGGGAAGTTTTTTTTTTTGACGACTCACTCCCTCCTTGACTTATTTTTACCTCTTGGAGGAAGATCAGTAAGTATATTCAGAGCTCAGAGTGAAAAGTATGGTAGGGTTTAAGGTCTCTTGTGTGTTGAAGGTAATAACAGGAAAGGGCAGAGTGTTTAAGAATAGTGTCAATACCAGAGCTTCACAAACCTGTCCAGACACAGGAGTCAGATGACTGGGTAACATGAAGGATGGAGAGTTTGCCTTGGTGATCTAGAACTGTGTTTTCAAACTTTTGGAAAAGTCACTGATGGGGTTTGCAGGAATTAACAAAACCCCCATTGAATTAGTAAGATTCAACCATGCCAAGCCCATGAAAACCTTATTTCAATCTAGAAGCTGTATATTTTGTCACGTAATTATGTCCTCCACTCCCTCCCCTCTTTTTTACTTAGTTCAGTTGAGAGCTAAATTTTACACCCTTTCTTCTTCATTCCTTCTGCTGGGATATTTCCTGGCCTAGTGGTTGAGTTCCCTTCAGTTTCTTGTTACAGATTTTGAAAAATGCTTTCCAAACAACCTCTCAATTTCTGAAGTTTTGGGACTATCGCTTACTCTGCAAGCATGGTTTTAATTGTCACTGGGTCAGTTAGATGTAACGCTTTTGTGCTTGTTTTAGGATCCTGATGGTGAACATGCCAGGAGAGCAATGCAAAAGGTGATGGCTACGACTGGTGGGATGGGTATGGGACCAGGTGGCCCAGGAATGATTACTATCCCACCCAGTATCCTAAATAACCCTAACATCCCAAATGAGATTATCCATGCATTACAGGCTGGAAGACTTGGAAGCACAGTCTTTGTAGCAAATGTAAGTAAATGAAACCGTTGGAAGTAGAAAAATCAACATCATGAAACCTTGTCAATGTGTTATAAAATTTCTGCCGTTTGTGAAGAAAAGCTTTAGAGAGGGTTATGTTATCTTCTTGATCTATTTTTAAAAATCAGTCTTGGGGTTGGATGGGTTTTGTTCCCTAATGACCACTGAGTCATAAATCACAGGCTTGACTTGGTCCCACGGGGGCCCTGTTTACTGCGTTTTGCAGTTTGCAAAAATGGCAGCTGAGTCTGCACTCTTGGTGGATTTATTTAGTTGCAGGATAAAGAAGTTAATAGAGATTGTATACTGACACTTCCCTCTTGTGTCTGAGATGAATGATAATGCCTTTGTCATTTGTAAAGGGAAATATTTTTAAAAGTGCGCTGGGAAGGATGATAAACCTTAGCTGGGGAACAATTTTTTTTTTTTTTTTTTTTTTAGCTGAGCCATCCTGCCACCTGTTGGCAGCCCAGCGGCAGCTCAGCTTGGACTGGGCATCGAACCGCTGTTGCTCAGAGCTCAGCTCGCACTCTTGAGCGAGCTCTTAACCAACTGAGCCACTCAGCCAGCCCAAAAAAATGGGTACTTAGTTTTTGTTTTTTTTTTTAGGGCAGTGTCACTGGCCCTCTTATGTGGGACTGAACCTGGGCCGCTGGCTTCCAAGCCAGCGCTCAACCAGTGTGCCACTTGGCCGGCCCTCAGCTCGTACTCTTGAGCGAACTCTTAACCAACTGAGCCACTCGGCCGGCCTAATTTTTTTTTTTTTTTTTCTAAGTGTTCAAAAATGTGTTAATGTGAAATGTATGAGGTGACTTAAGCTGTTCTTTCAGAGGAAAGAGGCAGTAAATAGTTAAAGCCAGACTTCATAACCCTGTTTGAAAAATTCCACTGCAGTCAATAAGTTTTTGTGACATATTATTTTCTAATGCTCATTTCCAACCAAGGCATGTTGTCATATAATAAAAATACTGTTTTTCTTAAGATGTCTGCATTGAGATTTTTCTTCCCTTTCTTTTGATTAGCTGGATTATAAAGTTGGCTGGAAGAAACTGAAGGAAGTTTTTAGTATGGCTGGTGTCGTGGTCCGAGCAGACATTCTTGAAGATAAAGATGGGAAAAGTCGTGGAATAGGCACTGTTACTTTTGAACAGTCCATTGAAGCTGTGCAAGCTATATGTATCCTTTTCTTGTAATTCAACTCTTGGTGAAAGGCTTGGTCTAAATGTATACGTGTGTGGGGAAGTGGTAACTTTGTATATTACTATTGCCTGCGTAGCTAGAGGGAAAGCATTACTGTGGAATTTGAAAGTTCTCTGGGATAGAATTGATTCAGTCCTGTGTAGGTAGAAGGGCTGGTTAGCAAATAAGCACATTCCCACGAGTGGTCTTTTCCAGTGTTTTCTTTTTTGAGGAGTCTGGTTTGAAGGGGGAAATCCAAAGAATGTGCCTCTGGAGAGAAATTTGGTCATTTCGTATAAAAGTCTTTACAGGGCCCTCTCTTTCCAATGGATTGACATCCTTCTGGAAGAAGCACTTCTCTGACCCTTACGCCGCTTACCCTACAGTTACATCTTTGTAGTCACAATGGAGAGTACCACACAGGAACACAGTCACTGTTTATTCAGGCAAGACTGTCACCAAGTATCTTACCCAGAAAACATGGTACTTCAAAAACGGTAGGATACGTGGCCCATTAAACACGTGCCAGTGCTTAAGAGGATGGTTTGGCGAGAAGTGTAAGGTGGTGTGAACGAAGCTCCACACCTAAGAAGTAAGCTGAGGTTTACTTCTTCCCCGCTCCTTGAGCTTTATTTATTGTTCCTTTTCTGCTGACTGTAGAAACACATACTTGAAAGTGTCATGAGGGGCTGGCCGAGTGGCGCAGTGGTTGAAAGCTGGCTTGGGATGCCAGCAGCCTGGGTTCGGATCCCACCTGTGAGGGCCAGTGACACTGCCTTCTTTAAAAAAAAAAAAAAAAAAAAAAAGTGACATGAGGCATCAAAATTGCTCATAAATTCGCCCCTTAGAGGGACTGGTAGTAGTTGGGTTATTTTTCTCTTATGTATTTCTCTTCTGTGCATGTTTTTAGAATTGTAAGAAATAGCCTTAATTGTAATATCAGCTATGTTTAATGGCCAACTGCTATTTGATAGACCAATGCACGTGAAAATGGTAAGTTAATAGGAGAATGTCTTTCTCCATAATGTACTCAAATACGTGGGATTATTATGAGTGTACACATAGCCATTATTTATGGACCAGTCTAAGTTAAATAGGATGCACTACGTTGAGCAAATTCATGACAGAACTTTTTGCTCTTGCTTCAGATACATTTTTCTTTGCACAGCTAGCTGATTGGCATGGTCAGGAGGTTAGTTGAGTATCCTGCTTGAGGAAGCGATCAATTTCAGAATATGGTTATATACGTGGGTTTCCTATTTTCACCATGTTTAGTTAGTATCATATCTGTTGTGAATCTAATTATTGGTTTGTAGGAGAAGTCATGATGTATTTTTCTGTTTTTTCGTTGCAAAAATGTGTTGTGACTTTTCCGACAACCCATTAAGTCTGGTTCAGACAGCCTTTAAAGTTCTATTGAAGCGCTTCAGTATAAACGTCAGCCCTGCTGTGGCTCTGCCAAAGATAATAGTTAATATAAGCATGACTGGAATGTGCTGAGGGCAATCCAGTTAGCACTCACTTTCAGGAAGAAAATAGAAGGACTATTAAAGGATTTTTAGTTGCTTGAAACATTCAGGTTTTGAGGTGTTTTTTTTAAATCCTTCATGTTACTCAAAAGTCAAAAAGCGTGAAAAAGATAGTGTGAGAGTCTTGCTTCGTGCTCAGGTCCTGCCCATCCCCCGCAGCATATACATGAGTATCCTTCCCCCTTTACACAAAGGGTGGCAAGAACTTGTCCCATATCCCCCCCCCCCCCCCTTTGTTAAAGATTCTATTGGGGAAGGGGAGCAGCCAAGTTGTCCTTCAGTCTTAGTTGTGGAGGGCGCAGCAAGCTCCGCTCCAAGTCCAGTCACCATCTGGCCTCCCATCGGCAGCTCGCGGCTGCTCAGCTCAAGGTGCCGAGTTCTGTCTTAGTTGCGGGTGGGCATAGCCCACCATCCCATGTGAGAGTCCGAACCAGCAACCTTGTTAGGAGCACATGCTCTCATCAGCTGAGCCATCTTGGCAGCTCAGCTTGGGCACACCTCACTGGCCCATGTGGGAATCGAACCGTGACCCCGTTTCTCAGAGCTCTCACTCTTAACCAACTGAGCCACTCGGCCGGCCTCCCATATTCCTTTTGAAATTTGCTTGGTATTCCATGGCAAGGATGTATCATAATATATCAAACCAGTCCTTTGTTGGGGATTGTTTCCATCTTTTCTGTTGCAAACAATGCTGCCAGGAATACTGAGATTTATTCACTTTCTCTTTCAGGATGAGAGGGCCTTACCAAAGGGAGATTTTTTCCCTCCTGAACGTCCTCAACAGCTTCCCCGTAAGTATTTCAATTACTGTGGCTGAGATTTTGAATTTGTTTATACTAACCAGAAAACTACAATTACCCCGTTACCTTGTGCCATGTTATTCTGCAGTTCTCTCGACCATTCTTGAGGGAAAGATTCAAAAGATGGTAGTTTTTTTTTAATCTCCTATGGATTTTTGCAGTGTGAAAAATGAGCAGAGAGATTCACAACTTAGTAAGGATTGTTAGGATTACTTTGTGGTGAGGCAGGCTGCCCAGGATGTAGTTGGGCATTTTGAAGCTGTCCTGGGGAAAGAACTCAAAACTGCAAAAGGAATTAAAGCCAGGCTGCACTTGGATCTAGAAGAGATTGGGTATCACCATATGGCCCAACAATTCCACTCTTAGGTACACTTCAGGAGAACTAACAGCTTAACATCCCCACAGAAACTCATATACGGATGTTCATTGCAGCATGATTTCAGCTGATGAGTGGATAAATACAACGTGGTAAATCCATACAATGGAATTTATTCAGCCGTAGAAGGAATGAAGTATCAGTACATGTTACAGCATGTATGAGCTTTGATTCCATCTATAGGAAACGTCCAGAACAGGTGAATCTGTAGACAGTAGGTTAGTGGTTGCCAGGGTCTGGGGGGAGGTGTAAGTGGAGAGTGACTACTAATGGGGAGGGAATTTCTTTTTGGGGTGATGAAAAGTTGCCAGAATTAGATGGTGATACTTGCATAACTGAATATACTAAAAATCACTGAGCTGTATACTTTAAATAGGGGAAGCTTATGGTATATGACATACAGCAATCAAAAATTTTATATAGCGTTAATTGAAACGTCCAGGTGAAAATCGGCCCTGAGACAGGGAAGGCTAGTTGATTGGTCAACATGTAGATGGAAAAGGGGGCATATTAGTGAAGTCTCAGTTGCCTATCTGACAAGTCCACAGGGGCTGGGACCTGCTTGTGCTGTGGTGGGGAGGACTTGCTAACAAATGAGGCAGTTGGGGCAGGGCTGTTTGAAAGGTCATCCTGTGCCTCTGGTCTGGAGCAGTGGCTTAAGCCTGGGGCCAAACCCTCAGAGACTAGAAAACTATTTCTTGAGTGCCTTGGCGCAATGTACGGTTATAGAAGCATAATGGAGGCAGATTTTGAGGGGAGGTTGCTGGCTACAAGAACAGGAGGTAGCTTACCAGTTGAAAGTTAACATTTAGCAAAGGACCACATTTCCTTGTAATCCGTATGCTCACTTAGCAGTGATCACTCAAGTTCAAGGTGATGGCTCCTATTGACTCTTGTAGAGGAGTTGGGGAGCGGAGGTGGGCAGGCTGCTTGGTAACCTTGGCAGGCACACACTGGGCCCCAGGGAGCCCATTATCCGTGACTTTTGGTTGCAGAGCACGTTTCAGAGGGTTGACTTGAAAGTCTTCAGTGTTTTGGGGAGCAGTAACCTTTGTGAACTCTTGCTGCTGTTTCTGTAATTTAAAAGCAGGGCTGTTAATCAGATTAAAAACCTAGAAACTATTAGTTTTTTTTTTTTTTTTTTTATGAACTTGCCCCCCCATTTTAAAAAATCTCACCTGGGGCCGGCTGAGTGGCATGGTGGTTAAGCGTTGGCTTGGGACTCCAGCGGCCCTGTTTCGGCCCCCTCATATGAGGGCCGGTGACACTCCCTCAAAACAAACAAACAAAATCTCACCTGGTCTTGGTTGAAGCCTCAGACCATGGTCACCCAGGGCGTTGCAAGTATGTTAACACTATCTCAGGCCTTGTTAACAGTTTGATACCAGTCTATTCTTGCGTCCCTGTTTGTTTGTGGAGCATGGAGTTTGGAGTGGGCTGGGGTATCCATCAAGTTTTATGAAGCTTTCTGGGTAGAAGATAGGTTCTGTGAATCCATTAGCTTCATTGTTATTAAAACCGCCTGCAATATAGAGAATAGTGTATGCTCAGTGTATTAATTGGCTGGCTTATAACATTGTTTTTTCATAAGAAAAGTCCTTTGGGGGCCGGCTGAGTGGCGCGGTGGTTGAGAGCTGGCTTGGGACGCCGGCGGCTCCAGTTCGGATCCCACATGTGGGGACCAGTGACACTGCCCTCAAAAAAAAAGAAAAGTCCTTTGGGCTACCAGGTTGGGAGATGGGAGGGGCATATTTGTACTGCTTGCCACCTGATGTCTTGACTTGCTTTGATCAAAAATTTCTCAGTTCACGATTTAGGGAAACAGCTAGATGCTCATGATTTTTTTTTTTTTTTTTTTTTTTTTAAGATTTTCTTGGGGAATTGGAGGAAGGGAACAGTATTGGGGCATTGGGGGAGGGGACCAACCAAGTTGTTCTTCAGTCTTTGTTGTGGAGGTCGCCAGTTGCCATCTGGCTTCCCGTCGGCAGCTTGTGGCCTCTATGCTCAAGATGCTGTGTTCAGTCTTAGTTGCAGGTGGCCGTAGCCAGCATCCCATGCGGGAGTTGAACCAGCAGCCTTGTTGTTAAGAGCGCATGCTCTATCCTCTGAGCCATCTGGGCGGCAGCTCAGCTCAAGGTGCCGAGTTCAATCTTTAGTTGCGGGTGGGCATAGCCCACCATTGAACAGGCAATCTTGTTACACCAGCTGAGCCATCCTGCTGCCTGTTGGCAGCTCAGCCACAGCTCAGCTAGGGTGCAGCGTTCACCGACACATGTGGGAATCGAACTGGCGGCCTTGTTGCTCAGAGCATGCGCTCTAAGCCAACTCTTAACCAACTGAGCCACTTGGCTGGCCCCGATACTCACAATTTTTGTGTGAGTTATTCCTAGTTCTTCTCTGTAACTTGCAAGTGAATTGATTTTTACTTGTTCTTGCTTTATACATGTCACAAACTCCAATCTGTAGTTGCATATAACAGGTTGTGCCTTAAAAGGGAGAGCTCCCAAATGTACCAATGGAGTTATGAATAGACCCTGGGTTTGTTGGTGAAGGTGGGCAGGTGGGAATGACTGAGACAGCTGTGACATAGTAATGTACACAGTCTTTTTGCTTTTGAGGGTCGAGTGTATTCTAAGTGAGTGGAATCTATACTTCTGACTTTCTCTTTTCCTTTCAGATGGACTTGGTGGTATTGGCATGGGGTTAGGACCAGGAGGGCAGCCTATTGATGCCAATCACCTGAATAAAGGCATTGGCATGGGAAACATAGGGCCCGCAGGTGAGAATTACAACGTGCCTTGATTGGGCATTTCTGGGGAAGTTAAAAGTTATTATAGTTGTATAGTAATGAAAATTAATTGGGATAATTGTACATTGAGTAGTTCAAGTGGAATAAAGATTGAATTGGGACAAAAATCCCTCTTTATTAATCTTTCATTCATTTTGATAAAGGCAGTATTGTGTATTTTTCCCAACTTGAATCCTTTTTTTCTAAAGCCATTTTATCCTCCTGAGCTGAGATAGCTGAGCCATTCAATAAAAGGAGGCAAGCCAGAGAGTTGGTCTTGCTCAAGGTCACACTATCAGTTAGTGATAGAGATTGTAGGTCTCCTGACCATGGGACTGCAGCACTGCCACAGTCTATTACCCAGACCCTTGTGGGCTCAGGGCTGGTGTTGACATAGCTTCTAGAGGCAGGGGCATTGATGGATGCAAAAGGACACAGAGAGCCTGATTGCATGACCGGCATAGCTGCTGTACGTAGGCCACAGGACAAGTGATGCACAGTGTTTTTGTTCAAGAAGACAAGAAATAGCTAATGAATGACAGCTTTGACATGTAGAATAAACTATAAACTTTGCTGTTTAGCATTTTCATTTTTGTTCAGTGAAGCATTTATATACTATTAAATACTTTATTTTTATGACTTCAGATTTAAGGTCTGTCTTTCTTGAAATCCTATGAATTGCAAGATGAGTGCCCCTCTACCCTACCACTGTCAGTTCTGTATATGCCTTGTCTTCCTCCCAGTTTAAACTCTGGGGCTGACCTCAATGTCCTCGGCTTCAAATGGCTCTACCAATCTGATCCCCCCTCATCTCCCCATCTGACACTTAAAGAAGCAAGGCTGGTGTGGCGGGGAGGCAAGCCTCAGTGTTTTTAGGAACTGCTTTTTACTTAGAATTTTACCTTTCAAAGGGATTTTAAAATCCACTTCTGTTCCCTAAAAGTAAGCTTCTAAAACGTGAATGTTCCCTACTCTGTATCTTGTAATTAATTATATTTCATGTTTAAAACTGTCTGCCTTGGTCATTTAATAAAATTATGAGGACCCTACAGAATTTTGAGTCACATGGTGATTATTAAAGGCTTACGAAGTTTTCTTGGAATTGATAGTTTGACAGTTGAAATGGTAGACACCTCCCACCCCCCGACACACTTTTTCTTAACAATTAAAATATATTTGAATCAGGAATATTTTTTGTTTATTTGCTAATTTGGAATTTCTTGTGTTCTTTAAGTTCAAACGTTACTGCTTTGACATAATTTAGTTTGCATTGACTTTTTCTTTTTAAGGAATGGGAATGGAAGGCATAGGATTTGGAATAAATAAAATGGGAGGTAAGAAATTTAAAATGAAGTACAAATCTAATCACTTTTAGGTATGGTTTTCTCTCATTTTCCCTCTTTCTGTCCTCTTAAGCTCTGCATGAAATTCTCACTTTGGTTTCCAAAAAGCTTGAGTCTCGAAATTACTTTCACCTGTCAGTCTTTCCAGTGGGTGTCTTGGCTTTTGGTTCTGGCGTTCTCACTAACTAGGTCTGTGACCTTGGGCAAATCACTCCATCTCTCTGGGCCTCTCTTTGCTTGTCTATTCATAGAGGGGGTTGGATCAGATCAGGTTTTTGAGGATGCTGATTTTTTAAGCAAGTGCACTAGCATTCTCCCCCCGCACTGCACCCCTCCCTCCCCCAAGTCCTTAAATTTGGTATGTAAGTTCCTGGCAGAAATAGAAGATGCCCAAGGTGAAACTTGTGAAAATTTCTTTTCCTGATCAGTCTAAGAGTCTCGTTGGGATGATGCTGAAATCTACTTCTCTTGCAGGCATGGAGGGACCCTTTGGTGGTGGTATGGAAAACATGGGTCGGTTTGGATCTGGGATGAACATGGGCAGAATAAACGGTAAGACTAGTGTTGCCTTCCTGCTTATACCTATCTTAAACTTACCCTTTGCTGGCTCTTGGCTCTTGGGTGACCTTCAGGCAGCAGACACATTTTTAATAAACAATTCTCCCCTTTCACTTTTCTACTGAATCACATGGCTTCTAATTGCCTACAGTATTAGTAAAACCCTGTCTGCATTTTATGAGCTAGACTTAATAGTTTATTCTCTTAGTCACTAAACTCTTGAGATGTCTTGTGTTCTGAATCTTCCCCAGTAATCGTCCAATAAAATGTTAAAAGCTTTCTTATGGTCTCTAGCACTAGCAAGTATCATGTAGACATCTGTGGTTATGCTTTGCACACTTTAAAATGGTCTCCAAGTGTAAGGGATTAGTTTCCTTGGAGTTTTTGATGAAGTTCATGTCTCCCCTGGAGTGCTGGACGGATGAGTTCTTGATCATCTGCTCTGATGACTCTGGAATTGTGAGCAGAGGCATTAATTTAGCATTTACATAACGCAAATTTTCGTGTATACTGTTGTTCAGATCTTACAACTCTTCCAACCTCTTAACAGATACAGCAATATTAATTATAATGATAATGTGTTACTTCATTTAGTCCTTGCAAGATAACACATGATGTGTAGGTACTGTTATCCCCATTTCATTAGAAACCGAGGCCCAGAGAGTGACTTGCCTAAGAGCACATAGCTAGTAATGGTGAGATATGGACCCAAGCTGTCTGGTCCCAGAGCCTGGCTCTTACTACGCTCTGATTCTGCCTCTTAGGGTTGTTTCTAGCACTGGCATCAGTGCGCCCTCCCCAGCAGGGCTGTTGAGTGTGCCCTGAGAAACCTGCAGTCTGTCTTTCTGAAGTCCTCTGGGAGTTGGTGGAGTCTTGACCCCACCTGTAGGAATACAGCTGTATAAACTTCCCTGGAATGGGAAGTCGTTAAGGATTTGGGTTTAAACCTTTCTTCGCTGGTCTGTAGTAATGGATGATGGGAAGATAGTATAGAGCAAGCAAATACCTTGCTAGGATAGACATCAACTGTCAACTGGAAGGAGATACTCTGATGAATAAACTGCTCTTCATGGGGTGCCTTGTTCTAGATGATAGGAAAAGGTGTAGGAAGGTCCCCATCATGAGTTAATGAAGGGACAAAGGTCTGTGTTGCCAGTGTGCTCTGAGGCCTGCCTGTGACTTCTGTGAGTGGAATTTGTAATAAAAAGTGAGAGGTGCGGAAATCTGGCTTGAAAGAGTGTTAACTTAGAACAGGTAAGTCATTAGAATTGGGCTGTTGACCAAGTGCACTGATGTGATTTGGAAGCAGGTGAGAACCAGGTGAAGGCAGTGCAGGGCCGCCACGAGGACAGAAGTCCTTGGTGACCTGGCAGCTGGAATGCAGCAGGTACTGTTCTTAGTCTGGTGATGAAAGGTTCAAAGTGCTGATTCTCATGAAGAGTCGCAGTAGAAATTGAGATGTCCTGAGATACAGATACTCCATTCTCTACAGTAGAGACCAGAGACTTCACACTTGAGCTGTGTCTGAGATTTGGGTGGAATCAGCTTCAGAGCTCTTCAGTGCCGGTTTGAGGAAAGTTTTAATCATTGGAAAGCAATTGATAAAGGTGATTCAGATTTAATTTAATGTTTAGTTGACCATAATGCATATAGTATGGTCACAGGTGCTGACAACATTAGACTGATTAGAAATTAATCAGGTTTTCAGGACCAGTCAGCCAGTAGAGGTCAAATCTTGACAGAATGGATGTAAAATATTTTTTAATTAAAAGACCATCACATATCAAATAATGACTGATTTGGTGCAATATTTGACAGTGAAAATTCTCTTTTGGGGGAGTACATTGGATGGAGTTCACGCAAAGTTCCCTGAACTCAGAGATGAGTTCTGATGCCTTGCCAATCAATGCCTGCATATGACTTTCCTATCTGAGGATGGGCCTGGCTGGGTGCTGCCTTCCTCATGGGCTGTGAGGAGGGCTAAAGGAGTGTGGCTGAGCTCCTTCCATTACAGTGCCACTCTGGGATTTCTCTTCTGCTCACTAGACATGGGCTCACATAGTTACCTATATTTCCAACAGATAGCATGCCATCAACCTATGGGATTCGGTTGGGTTGATTCAAGCTACGAATGTGAAGTCCACCATTGCCAACTTCTGTTGCATTTTTTGTTTGTTTGTTTGTTTGTTTTTGAGGGCAGTGTCACTGGCCCTCATATGTGGGACCCGAACCGGGGCCGCTGGCTTCCCAAGCCAGCGCTTAACCACTGCGCCACTCGGCTGGCCCTGTTGCATTTCTTTATTCATAATGCTAGCCTGCTCCCACGTGTCTGATAGACTTGTTTACTTCATTGAAGGTGTAGGGCTAGAAATATTTATTGTAGTTGTGCAATAAAAGGTGTCCATTATATAGCACTTGTTTACCTGATATTTCCTAGGAGCAAGATAAACTAGATATTTTCAAGTATCTCTCAATATAGGAAGGAGACAAAGTGTGATACGCATTTTAAGTCTTGGATTAGCTGAATATATAAGGAGAGAGGTAGTAAGTGATAGGAATCATGAAAGCCTTTCTCAAACAAACAACATCTGTGGCAGGGCTTTTCCCCACAGAAGCTAAGAACTTTGTTTTCAAAAGACATTGTAAAAAATACTCCAGGGCCGGCCGAGGGGCGCGGTGGTTAAGCGTTGGCTTGGGAAGCCAGCGGCCCCGGTTCGGTCCCACATATGAGGGCCAGTGACACTGCCCTCAAAAAAAACCAAACCAAACAAAACAAATAAACAAAAAAAATACTCCAAAACAAACAAAGACAAAAGGGGGGGGAAAAGGAAATAAATACTCCTGCTGTCAGCATAGAAAACAATAAGTTACCCAAATTGTATTATGTAGACAAAGACACTCCAGTTGTTCATAGAGAAGTCATGTTATTTGTGGGCATGTTTCTGTAATCAAATGGCTGTGCTTGTGTATTAGAACATGGGCTTTTGCATTGGATTTAGGTTCCAACCTTTGCTTTGCCCCTTACCAGGCATGTGACCTTGGTCAATTTTAGTCATTTGAGCCTCAGTTACTTTGTAAAGGGGCCATGGTGGTGGAGGGTAATAGAGATGTGCAGACTGGTTGTTGCATTCCATGACAATAGCGCATGTAAAGCACTTGGCAGGGCAGGGCATGTGGGGTGCCCCAGAAATGGCACCTGCTGCTGCTGGCACCTAAGGGGGCCCTCGTGCAGCCTACATTTGACTCAAGCGTGCCCTGCAGCCCCCACCAGTTACTGCAGTAGCCGGTGCTTGGTGTGCGATGGTATGGCTGTAATGGAAGTTGTAAGTTAGTCCTTAATGGACTAAAGGTAGGCTGTTTTCAGGGATCCACTTGAGGTGACTTTCTTTTTAAGGAATAAAGGATGGATGTTGGTTTCCTATAGAAAAACTAAACATGCTGACCTGGTGGTGGCTGTCGTGTGTATAGTTTTTTATGTCTATAAAATATATTGGTATTCCTGGAAAGGCCTAGGGTAATGTTTTTTTCCACAGAGATGGAGCGTGGCATGGGTGGAGGATTTGAGAGAGACTTTGCCAGAAAGGAGATGGGAATGTCTCGAAGCTTTGGAGAGCCCCTTGGCAGAGGAATGGGTAAGAAGGCCCCATGTGGGCAGGGTCTGCCCCCCAGGGGTGCAGGCTCACCCTGATGTCAGGGTTCTTTCTTAGGCAAAGTCTGGTGGTTTTTCTTAGGCTTTTTAAAAATTGTGTTTTCTCTAGACCTAGATAAAAACTTCTGGTCCTTGCATTCTTTATTGATCTCCATAGCACCACTTTTTAAGTCTTTCCAGATGGCTTTTTTTCACTGGTATAAGCATTTGCTGGCTGTGGGAGTAAAACTGCTGCCTTTATGGAACTGGCTCTCTGGTCCTGGTAGAGATTGTCAAGTCCTTGCCAAGTGGGGGTGTGCATCTCCTTAGTCCAGGGTGCTGTTCAGTCAACAAAGGCATTGTGGTGTGCTTGCTGATTGATGCCTTTGAACAAGAGCTTGAGTATTGGGCCTGTCTAAATGCAGAGAAACTTTTTTTCAGTTTTAGTTAGATTGCACAGCAGTTTCTTCTTTACATTTTTTTTTTTTTTTTTTTTGAGGGCAGTGTCACTGGCCCTCACATGTGGGACCCGAACTGGGGCCGCTGGCCTCCCAAGCCAGCAACTAACCACCGTGCCATTCGGCCGGCCCTCTTCTTTACTTTTACATGGGGGTGTTTTCCCTGTTTTGAGTTTAGTTTTTTCTGACCCTTACAGCTTAATTCTCCTTCGTTAGTGTGTTGCAAGGAGATAGTCCATTCCTGGGCTAAGAAGTTTGTTTCTCTCAAAGGCGATTCAAGAGCATGGATCCTTCTCCCCGCCCCCCACCTCTGCCTGCTTCTCATCCTGTGCAGATAAGAGACTGCTAGGTTACAGCCACAGAGAGCGCAGCTTCTGTCTTTACGGGACACCTTTGCAGGGTGTGAGGACTTGAAGCTTTTTGTGTTTAGTTTGAGCTAAGCTGTAGTCTTAGAATTTATGAAAGCCCTAGAAAGAGTTGTCATTCAGCTCATCAGTGAGATGGGATTCTTAGTTCTGCACATTGTCTCCAGGACCCCATCTGCTTTGTAGTCTTCCTGAAGGTCCTGAACTATTAGAAACTTGCCCTCAAAGTAAACACTGTTGGTGGAGACTTTTTTGTTTCGCTTTTTCCCTGACTGTGATTAGATAACTTGAATGATGTCCTTGCATCTTTTTTTTTCTGTATTTGGTTGATAAGACTGGCTTTATTCCAAATTGTTCCAAAGCTTTAGAATTTGGGGGTGAGTTGATCATCTGTATGTGATTGGGTCATTTAAAAGTTTCTCATTGCCATGACTGGCATTGTTTTTGTGCCTTAAAATGGTAGAACAAGAACAACAACAAAAAAATGTTAATCTCAAATACTTTGCAGAAAAACAAATGGTAGAACATTTAAGAGATACTTTAAAATTTATCGTCATTTGGCTGCAAATGCCAATTTATGGATACCTGTAGTGAGAAGAACAAAGTGGCACGTGACTGCTCCCATGGGCACTTCTCCCTGCTCTGAGCCCTCAATCCTTTGCTGCTCAGTGGTGCCTCTCACCTTTGTGATGAGACTGCTGGCCTTGTCCCAGTTCCTGCAGTGGCACAGTGGATCTAGTGAGGGTGCTTCATGTGGCAACAGGAAACTCGTCCTGTCCTGACCTGGATAAAAACATCCTCTGCAGGCCTTGCTCTCTCTTGCTACTTTGGCACCTTCTCTCTGATTGAGACTTGCCTGTCCTGAAGTCTCCCCACGTGACTATGGGCAAGAGCCAAGGGGCTTCATTCTGGATTTCCCTGCAGCTGTTTGTCATCAGACCCAAGTTGGTAAAAAGGTCTTAGTACCAAATATTTGTCAGGTTTTTAGAGTAGTTACCTGGATTGATTTTCCAGATTCTGTTCTTGATCTGATTTTCTGTGTTGTTTACTTGACAGTTGAATCATTTTGGTCCTCCTTTTTTGAGATGCTTCCCTACTCCGTGTCCCTTCTCTCCTGTCAAGGCAGTAGATCTTTGCATTTCTTTGTGCAAACAACTGGACTTGCTGCTGCAGGGATATAGATAGATATGTGGTCCTTGATGTTGAAGGACATGGTGCGGCTGAGGAGACAATGCTGAGAGTGGCTCAGGTCAGCACATTGCAGTGGTCTCTTAAAGGAGCCAGTGGAGTCCTGGGCCCTCAGCAGCTGTGTGAGTGCCACACCAAGGTGATGGTTTTCTCTGTGTTTGGATTTGAAAAAGCACTTCCCTAGATTGTTAATAGAAGTGTGCTGCTCAGAGAGCCATGGATGTGAGCAGAAGATTAGTTTAAGCTGGGGAGGCTGATGCCGAGAGGGTTCAGCATAGGTAGAGGGTGTGCTGGCAAACTGAACTCACAGTGTCAGGTGCAGAGCCTTGGAGGTGAGGATCTACCTGGGATAGGAAGAATAAATTCAAGTCAGGAGTCAGCAGGGAGGCCTGTGAATGCTTCTGAGGGCTTTTGCCTGGAATGGTTTGACCTAAGCACTGTTTTAGGAAAACAAGCCTTGGCCTGGGCCTTACTGGTAAGGATTGTAGGCGTCACAGAAGAATAAGCAGTGCGCTGCCTTGTGAGCTGAAGGTCTGTTTTTTCTTGGTGTGTTTGTTATCTCCTTCCTTTTGCAGGCAGTTGCAGTACCAGAAACAGCTGTGGGGTGGGGTTTAAGCACTTCGTGGTCATGGTCATAATACAAGCTGTGCCCTGTGACTGTTGTCCATGTTGCTGAGTACACCTCAGGACCAGATTGGGAGTGGGTACAATTTTCTTCTACATAATGAAAGACCGAGGAGAAACTTTTAAAAGCTATCACTAATGATAGTATTAGACAAACTCTAAAGAGGTTTGGCTGAACCATTGGCAAGCAGGCAGCAGTGTTTTCTGTTTTGGACAGCTGAGTGTGTTGAGTATTTATTTTCCTGAGGCTTTGTGTGTCAGTCACCATCCCACCCAGCTCCTTCCAGGCGGGCCTGGTAGATGAGCTTGCTGAAGTCCTTCCATGCATGTCTTGTTAACTAGGTCAGATTTCTAGCACTGCATGCAGTCGCTAGTTTGGGCTGAAGTGTAGCTACACCTTCAGTTGGCTGATGGATAATGGTAAGGTGATTGATTGGATCTGGGAGGGTAAGTGCAAGCTTCAGTCCGTGAGTACTGAGGGTCTGGAGCAGCTTTAGAAAAACTGCCACTGGCCCTGTTCTTGTCTGACTTTGCAAATTCAGTTCATAGATGCACAGTGGCTCCCACTCTGCTGGGCACGTTCCCAGGTGGCCCTACCAACTGGGCCTCAAACTGTGGAGCTGTTTGGGCTCCTTGCGTCGTGACCCATCATCAAGGACTCGACTACAGTTTTTCAGTAAAATAATCTTGTCTGTGTTTGTATTTCTCAACCCCCTCCCCCTTTCCTTTTTAATTAGTAGTATTCCTACTCTGGAATCTGTAATAAACAAATTTCTATTACCATAGAGAAATTTGGCTAATTTTTTTTTCTTCCTGATTTCCTTAGAAATCCTAAGTAATGCACTGAAGAGAGGAGAGATCATTGCAAAGCAGGGAGGAGGTAGGAAACGCTTAGTTTTGCTGTTTTGATTTTTAGAATAGGCTGTTATAACCGGGGATAGTAGAGTGTAGTGGTGAAAAGCATGGGCTCTAAAATAGACCGCCTGGGGTGGGAACCAGCTTCTGCCTAGCTGTGTGACGTTTGGCAAGTTACCGAACCTTGTTTTTTATACTGTAAAATGGGGATATAATAGTACCTACCTCATAGGGCCGTTGTGAAGAGTAAATGAGTTAATGCATATAAAAGAGTGCTTAATATAAGTGCTACTATGTAAGCTGTTAGTCATTGTCATTATTGTAATATGTCCATATAATTTGGGGGCTTTTTTGTTTTCAATACTATAAAATTGTGAATTCCTAAAAGTAAATATTTTACTTGATTATAAAAATATGCCACCTAACATAAATGCTTACTAAAATATGTACATAGACTCAAAAACTCAGAAAATTATGAAGAAAGTAAATATCTGCCCAGTGTTGAATGCTGTAAAGATTTTGGAATATATCCTTTCATTAGTAGACTTTTTAAAATGGATACTTAAATGTACTTTTTTCAGCCCAGTTGTCCTCATGGCTCTGAGTGTTTTAGCATTTCCTTGGTGACTTCACCTGCTCGCTTTTCCTGTGGCGAGCTGATTCTAGAAATCCATGTGGGCACCGTTTCTTCCTAGCTCTCTGCTGCTGTTGGTGTCTGGAACTGGGGTAATCAGCCTCATTTCTGATGCTCTGGGGCATGCAACCTCCCCTTTCAGAGTTTCTTACCTTTTTTATAGCTTCTGAGAAATTTCTGCTCTGAAAGTCTAAGAGTCTTAAAATGATGCCTATATTTTGCCACTTATACGTTATTCACCTAAGGAAATAGGCACAGAGAAGTGGAGTGACTTGTACCAGGTCACAACGTTGGTCAGGTAGAGAATCAGTTATAGAAACTGCTGAGTTTCCTCTTAAATTTGCATCTTGAACTGGGCTGCGGGTTCATCTGCCCATTTCCAGAGGCAGGTGGTAATAATGGTGGTGGTGAAGCTCGAGTGAGGGCTCCTCCTGTTCAGCATGTGGAAAAGTAGTGGGCGGTGGCCTTGGTGGCAGAGCCAGACCCTTCTCATCTAGAGTTGCAAGCATCATGGGGTCATTGCACTGCTGACCTGCATGTGTCCAGCGGAACTGTGGCAGTGAGGGACGGATCCTCGGCCTCTTCCAGGATCCACTCTGGTACTGTCAACTTCTTTTCCTCCAAAGCCAGCAAAGTTACGTACAAGTTGGTTGGCAGTTCCTTGGAAGTGGCCATCTATTCATTTATACACAGGATCTATATTGGTGTTGGTGTTGCTTTTCTTTATTGCTTCTTGATTACGTAGCTATATCATAGCTTCTTTGTGCCCTGGAGATGCTAAGGAAATGGCAGTCAGACTGGCCACCAGCAGGGCATCTTAGAGGGATAAGTTGGGAGAGAATAAAGGTAGAGAGTGATTTGGTAACGTCACCATGTAATCCATTATACCTGGTGACCTGAGGGTGGGATTTCTGAGCCTTCCCCTTAAGAGCATTTTTTCTTAGTGTCCAGTGGTGGGGAAACTACAGAGTTCTCAGGAATTGACAGCCATGGTTCATAAAGCTTGTCACAGATAGTAGTGCTTTCCAAGTAACATGGAGAACATTGTCAATACAAGTCCTCCAGGGTTGGGTTTTCACTTTTTTTTTTTGAGGGCAGTGTCACTGGCCCTCATATGTGGGACCCGAACCGGGGCTGCTGGCTTCCCAAGCCAGTGCTTAACCACCACGCCACTCGGCCGGCCCTGGGTTTTCACTTTTAAATTATGGAAATTTCAACCGTGGTATAGAAGTAGGAAGAATGATGTACTCACTACCCAGTTTTAACAGCTGTCAACATTGGTGAGAGGGTCTCTAATGGCAGATTATTGTGGTTCTTAGTTTCTGAACTGTGGTTGAGCTTGTGAAGTACCCAGGTCACCCTCTTTGCACAAGCCCCTGACATCTGCCTGTGTCTTATGTCCCTGTTTCAGGTGGAGGTGGAGGCAGTGTCCCCGGGATCGAGAGAATGGGCCCTGGCATTGACCGCATTGGGGGTGCCGGCATGGAGCGCATGGGCGCAGGCCTGGGCCACGGCATGGAGCGCGTGGGCTCTGATATCGAGCGCATGGGCCTAGTCATGGACCGCATGGGCTCCGTTGAGCGCATGGGCTCTGGCATCGAGCGTATGGGCCCACTGGGCCTCGACCACATGGCCTCCAGCATCGAGCGCATGGGCCAGACCATGGAGCGCATCGGGTCTGGTGTGGAGCGTATGGGTGCCGGCATGGGCTTTGGCCTCGAGCGCATGGCCGCGCCCATCGACCGCGTGGGCCAGACCATTGAGCGCATGGGCTCTGGTGTGGAGCGCATGGGCCCTGCCATTGAGCGCATGGGCCTGAGCATGGAGCGCATGGTGCCCGCAGGCATGGGGGCAGGCCTGGAGCGCATGGGCCCTGTGATGGATCGTATGGCCACTGGCCTGGAGCGCATGGGCGCCAACAACCTGGAGCGAATGGGCCTGGAGCGCATGGGCGCCAACAGTCTGGAGCGCATGGGCCTGGAGCGCATGGGCGCCAACAGTCTGGAGCGCATGGGTCCCGCCATGGGACCAGCCCTGGGCGCTGGCATTGAGCGCATGGGCCTGGCTATGGGTGGTGGTGGCGGTGCCAGCTTTGACCGCGCCATCGAGATGGAGCGTGGCAACTTCGGAGGAAGCTTCGCAGGTTCCTTCGGTGGAGCTGGAGGCCATGCTCCCGGGGTGGCCAGGAAGGCCTGCCAGATATTTGTGAGAAATGTAAGTGGCTCTTCAGGAATGCCTCAGTAGTGTTGTGCCAGGTGGGGGGCAAGAAGTCAGCAGGACAGAATGGTGGCAGGTTGGAGTCGATACTCTCAGAGACGATGCCCTCAGAAAGGGAGCTGAGAAGCATTCAAGGTCACCTTGCTACTGCCTCCAAAGTTTGGTCCTGGTAGGATGAGGAGGGAATGTGAGAATTTACGACACTCCATGCAGCAAAATAGGGGGCTGTGAACCCACTGGGCTGCCCTGACTACTAGATGGGACAGATTGTGAGTGAGCTGAAGAACTCATTCCACGATCCCTCAACTTGAAGAGCCGCTAAACCTTGGCATGATGATTCAGGGGAAAAACGGCTATATCTGAATTAACTACAAAATTTACAGCCTTTAGCTGCTACTCAGTGGTTCGGAGCACTGAACCACAGGTGGCTGTGCGTTCTGCTCTCTGCATGATCCTCCCACGAACAGATAAAGCCACAAGGGAGTGAACTTGGTGTGCTAGTTTAGAACCTCCTTCCAGATAGACTTGCTTTGTTCTCTGTTGATAGTCTCAGTTTGAAGGTCAGCCGGTTTCTCCGTGTAATAAATCCTTTAAGGCACCCTCAGAGACAATGGTGATGTTTATGCAGTAGGACTTCATTGAATCACTCATCAGTCTGTGCTTTTTTCCCCCCTTAGCTCCCATTTGATTTTACATGGAAGATGCTAAAGGACAAATTCAACGAATGTGGTAAGTGTTTGAGAAAGGCTGTCTAGGTGCCTCTGTGTGCTGTGGCTTCAGAAACCTTCAGCTCGCTGGTGATGCATTTGAGACGTGCAGTGAGGCGTCCATCCTAGTCCTCACAGCCACTTCCCATGACTGGAAGACTGGTGGAACTTGCCATTTTCCTAAGTATTCAAATATTCAAGCAGGTGGTTGAGTTTCCTGTTAAGTGTCAGACACTTATTATCAGTGTTCTCATTTCATCCTTACCTTTTTTTCCTCCTTTTACAATTTTTGAAAGGAAGTAGCATTGTCCCCATTTTATAGATGAGCCAGGCAAAGTCACATGGCTTCTAAGTGACAAAGCTAAGTAAAATGAATACCTCTGAGACAAGGTCACTTTCTACCACAGCACCCTTGGATCGTGCCTCAAAGTGCAGTCACCCAGCAGGGCCCGTGGGTGAGACTTCGCAGTCTCTGGGCATGCGGTAGCTTGTGTATGGATGAGACTGAGGGTCTCT
Organism: Aselliscus stoliczkanus; assembly: GCA_033961575.1. NCBI lineage: Eukaryota > Metazoa > Chordata > Mammalia > Chiroptera > Hipposideridae > Aselliscus > Aselliscus stoliczkanus. Next base: position 5,983,262 of record CM066735.1, on the reverse strand, counting down.
GTGGTTTTCTGGCACACCAGGCAACCATTCTGGAAGGCTCATTTTGTGACCGAAAGGAAGTTGTCTCTGGGTGAACCTCGGCCCCTCACCCGCACCACTTCTGTTCTTTGAACCATGTCAAGTGGGAGGCCCAGCCCTAAGCCAGAGTGGGTAGCTTGTTGGATCAAGGCTTCCTCAGTGTCCTCGTTTCCTATTTCAGTAATAGCTCAGATTTCACCACGATTGCTGCTTCTCTTGGTTCTCTTGGGTCTGATGTTGAGCCGTAGCCGGCCTTCTTGCCCCGTTCCCGCTCCTAAGTTTCCACATTGTAGTAGATATGCCTAAAAGTCAGGTTGAAGTGTGCAACTCCCCCTGCCTCAGATGCCTGCGGTGGCTCTCGGCCAACAAGAGCAAGTCCAAACTCACAAGCCCCTGTACCACGTGGTCCCTTCCTGTTTCATCTCTCGCCTGTCTCTGCACCCTGAGTTGCAAGTGCTGCTCTCCAGAAGGGCTCTGTTGAGAGCTGTTATCAGCAAGTCTTGCTCTGGTGAACTTAAGCTATTTCAGGACTTCCCCGTGAGAAGCCCTCCAGGAGGTTGGCCCTCCCTCAGAGTTAATGGCTGCAGATTTGTGGGCCCCTTGCCCCAGCTGCATTGTCCTATCCTTGGAGGTCACAGAAGTGGATCCCTGTGTTGCTGTGGCTCCTCTCCTGTGCACTTGTTTCCATGGTGCGTGACATGTAGCTGGACGCTTAATCGGAGCTTGAATGAACCTGAGAAACCTGCTTGCTCATTATTACACAGCATATATTGGACAGTGCAGAAGTGTCCATCATTATTGTGATGGCCTTGTATAAATACTGGTGTGCTGTATTGGAAACGGAGCATCTAAAATTTGCCTATAAAGTAAGCTTGGCGCCCCTCCCCAACTCTCCTGAGTGTAAAGGCATGCATTTGAAACTGCCAGGAAGGCTTATCACAAGACCGGGCAGATTGTTGTCCTGTTGGCAGAAGAGTGGCAGTGGGGCCCAGGACTGTAGTAACCAGGGACCAGGGCCCCTCTCCTTTTGACTCTTCATCTGAAATTCAACAGGTGATCGGGGCTGAGTGGAGCCCACACTGAGGCTGCGCTCTGGTTTGCCTGATGAGTTATGGTCTCTTCTTCCCTCTCTGTGCCCAGGCCACGTGCTGTATGCCGACATCAAGATGGAGAATGGGAAGTCCAAGGGGTGCGGTGTGGTTAAGTTTGAGTCGCCAGAGGTGGCTGAGCGAGCCTGCCGGATGATGAATGGGATGAAGCTGAGTGGCCGAGAGATTGATGTTCGAATCGATAGAAATGCTTAAGCAGTTGCCTTTTTTAAACATCGATACCAGATCTCTGAATTTGTATTTTTTCTTGTTAACCATTTTAATTTGTTGGCTGGATGTATAAAGATGTTTAAAAAATTCAGTTGCTTTTTGGGGTAATTTGAATTACTTTTTTAATGACTGGGGTTCCATTTGACTGTTTGCATTGAGATTGCAATGTGCGCAATTTTTTTTGTAGTTGTGGCATCTTGTTGACATCGAATATGACTTTGATAATAAATACCAGTTCCTGAAAGCTGCTTGCTTTTGTGTGTGTGTGTGTGTGTGTGTGTGTGTGTGTGTGTGTGTGTGTGTGTGTTGTGGGGCCACCACCCCAGATTTGGAGAGCTGTAGTCCCTCGGTCTTTCTTCCCGGGAGCTATGACCACCAGGGGTCTCATCTCCATTCTTGCTTGTCAGCCCCGCCACTTAAGGAAAACTCGATGGAAACAGAACCCTGAGTGGATTTTAATGGCCTTGTGCTGTAATGGAGCCAGCCCTTGGCTGTTAGCAGTCAGGAAAGCCATCCTGTGTCCATCCTGTGCAGTTTCTGTGAGGGGCACAGGCCCTGCATCTGGCCCATTTCCAGTTTAGCTTGTGCTCTGGCTGCTGTAACAAAAATACCATAAGCTGGGTGGTTTATAAACAACAAACTGATTTCTCGGCCTGGAGGCTGGAAGTCCAAGTTCAAGATGCTGGCTGATGTCTGGTGAGAGCCTGTTTGCCCATAGAGAGCAGTGAGTGACCTCACATGGTGGAAGGTGGGAAGGGAGCTCTTTAGGGGGGCTCTTAAAAGGGCCCTAATTCCATTCATGAGGGCTGTGCCCTCATGAGCTAATCTCCTCAAATTGGGCATTAGGTTTCCACTATAGGAAATTTGGCAGGGGATGACACCAATATTCAGTCCATAGCAGCTTTTCTTGGCTAAAACAGACCCAGAAGGGTGCAGGATTCTGAGCATATTTAGTCCTGTAGCGTTTCAGTCTGAAACTGGGCTCTGTCAGAACTGGGTCACCCCCATCACTATCACTACCACTAACTACCAAGATGTGACCTCACACATAAGTCCACTTGGGCTAGACTGCTGGTTTGTCCTGTCTCCATGCGGAGGGTCGCAGAGTGGGGGACATTTCCTGCCCATCTCCCTGTCCACCGTGGCTGGCAGCTGACAGATCCAATCACCCACCTTGAAGCCTAGCAAGGAACCAGTTCCTTTACCATCTTCCTGGCCTTTATTCTGAGAGATGACTATGAAGGAGGCGGTTGACCCCATAGACTCGAGTGTTTGATCATGGCTCCATTATGTGTGCCAATCAGGAGGGAAAGAAAAGACAAGAAGCAGGGATTGCTTTAAAGAGAGTCTTTATGTGGTCTGTGCACGTGGTCAGGCCTGAGCCTTGGCAATCACGTGACCTCCAAGTTGGGATCCAGGACTCCTGGGTTAATGGGTGACTGGGCTGGCATGTTCTCCCTGGTCACCACACCTTCTGGCCTTATCGTCCCCTGGGGAATGGTTGGCACTCCAGAGGGTCTGCAGAGGAAGGGTGACTTCCAGTGATCTCCCCAGAAGCAGATGTCAAGTAGCCCCCAGGGGAGTGGGGTGGGGCCTTACCCCTTCCAAGGTGCTGTGGTCCCTTCCAACCCTCCCAGAAAGTCTACATACCCCAGAAGCCAACGTCATCATACACTTCTGTTTCCCTGGTGGAGAGCACATTTGTGTTAGCAAGGGGCACCCTGGCCCATTGACACACACACACACACACCCCCCAACCCCCTGCATCAAGACAGCACTCACAGGGGTAGCAGCGCTGTTCTAGGCACGTAGCCATCTGCGAAGAGAGGGAATGGGTGATCAGCCCGGTGGTGCGGGGCCTGTCTCCCCAGGGCTCCCTGCCCAGCTTACTCACACTTGCCCTTGGTGTCCCTGCATAGCATCTCCTCCTCACTGGTGAACTCGATCACCTCCAGGATCTCCCCACGCCGGATTCCCAGGTGCTTGCCACCCCCACGACGTGTCTTGGCATTGGGGTCGATCATCATCCTGGTCTGAATCACAATCTCCCCCTCAAACTGGGGAGGGACATGTTAGAGCTTTGGCTGGTGCTGACCCTACCCCCCCCCGCAGAACCCCACTTCTGAGGATGGAATTCATGGGGCCTTGGTCAACTGGGCTGAGCCCAGCCCTCCTAGGGCTCTTGCTTAGCTTGGTGTCCACACCTTGAACTTCTTCCGGAACTCCCTCTCGGCTTTCTCTGCCTTCCGGATCTGCTTCAGGACCTTCGGGTCCATGGTCAGCAACTGTGGCTGGGGGGCCTTCTCCTTCCTGAGCCCCCCAAGGAATTGGGTGATCATGAGCAAGAAAAACTCAGGGGTCCCCTTCCACTGCCCTCCCAGAGCTCAGCTCCTCCTTGTTCCACCCCCTTTACCCTGTGGTACCTGAGCTCAAGGTCTTGTGACTTCCTGGGGGGTTGCCGGGTGGGTGGCACTGCATCTGGGGCCGTCAGAACACAGAGTTACGGCAGTGTACGTCAGCTTGGCCTCTCAGCCTTGGTGGCTCGAGCTTGAGTGGACCTTCACTGTGTCAGTTCTCAGGATATCCCCCATTCTGGCCAGGCCCCCTCCCAGCCTCTGCCCTGCCCAGCTGTCCACCCTCTCCCCACACTAGGCATGGCAGAAACTTCACCACATCAATTCAAACCTCACAACAGCCTTATTCATGACAATACTGTCATTCCCACCTTACTGTTAAATAAAGTCCCTGAGAGGGAAAGTAACCTGCCCAAGGTCACCCAGCTGGTAAATGGCAGAGAGGCAGGATTTATTTGCATGCTTTTGAGGCCATTTCATGCCTGGTGCCTGCCTAGAGCAGATTGGGTGCTGGGAACTGTAGTAAGAATTGGGTAAAAAATGAGGCAAAAGCATTTCCTGGGGGCAAACTAAATTGGCCTCTGAGAAGGGGCTCATGGGGCGAGGTTCTTTGGCCTGGCTGATGATGATACTGGACTGTGAGGGGTCTTCCAGGGTGAGGCCAACTCCTTGGCAAGTGACCAGCCTTCCAGGTAGAAGCCTGCTGGCCAAGGGGTTGGCTTAAACAGCGAGCGCCTCACGGACAGGTGAGCGAAGGTGCCAGAACCTGAAGCCCCCAGCTTTTCACTGTCCTCTGAATGACTCCAAGTGTCCGTTGACATTTCAGGCCATCAGTCCCTGCCATCAAGCAGCCCACTGACGGGTATTTAATGCTCTGACCCCTCACTGAGCTTACCTCTAGCCTCGGTCCAGTGCTAAGATGATAGTGCCATCTATGGCTCCACCCAGAATACTCCCTCCAGTTGCTCCTACCTCTCCCAGAGGCTGTCCAGGGCAGAGATGGTCACCAGCTGGGAGCAGTCTTGACATCGGCACCCCAGAGCCCTTACAAGCCCACTGAAGCACAGTGCACACCCATGGGCACTGAGTTGGAGGGCTGACCTGGTGCCCCCACTTGGTGCACGAAGCTTCCTGGAGTGCCACCCTGAGCAAGTCCCCCAGGGAAGGCAGGCTTCTGTGGGTGGCCTACTTGGATGCTGAGAAAGAGCTGGGCCCGGCCCCCAGCTGTGCGGGAGCCCTGAGTGTGGTGGAGAGTGGGCAGATGGACTTGAAAAGGACAAAGCAGCCTTTGAGACAGTCCGTGCTAACAGCCCCACACTGTTTCAAGGGGGAGATCCAGGGGTTGGTGGTGGCATTTGATGGGAATCTTGAAGAATGACAGTGCAGCCATAGCAAGCAGAGGTGGGGCTGTGCCTGCAAGGTTGCTGGAAGTGGAGGGGCCAGAGGCATTCCCTTCGCATGTCCAGGTCCCTAACAGTGGCCCCCAGAGCCGAGCCACAGAGCCAAGCTAGAGCGGAAGCAGGAGGGGCCCTGTCAGGAAGCTCTGTGCTAAGAGGGTTGTTGCAAAAAGCCCCTGGGGAAAGCTCAGGAGAAGCAGCCATAGAGGCAGCTGACCTGGGTGGGGGTGTTAAGGGGGAGGGAGAGGTAGCATCCTAGACACCCCTGATGGAAGGTTACCCTGCAGGAGGCCCCTCAAAGCCAGGGCAGAGAAGCAGTCTGGGAGCAGAGGCCCTGGGCTCCTCTGTACTGGCTATGTAAGCTGGGGGAGGTCACTTCTCAGGTCCTCAGTGCCATCTGTAAAGTGGCCATGGCATTGCCTTGGGGGGTAAAGGGGCTGTGTAGATTCACTGAATATAAAGTGCGCGCGTGGAAGCCATCTTTGTTTTTCATGAGGTTGGTGAAGACATTAACCCTAGAGCTGGGCTGGAAGCAGCAGCCGGCTAGGCCAGCATCCTGCCCTCCAGGAGCAGAGACTTGGAAGAAGGAAGAGAAGGATCCTTTGGAACCCCAGGACAGAGAGAGAGCGCTGCCAGGGCCACACTGTGTCCTGCCCATGCCTTTCAAAGTCCCAGGTCGAAGTCCTCAGGCACCTCCAACACAACCGGTCCTTGTCCCCGACTCAGGGATGGTTCCGCTTTGCACCCAGGCTCAAGCCTTCAAACTTGGGCCGCATCCATATCAAGCTCTCTCGCTCCCTTTCACCCCTGCATAATACACCACTAAGTCCTCCTGATGCTTTTTACCTGATTCTTCTACTGCCCCACCCTGGGCCATACCCCTGCCCTGGCCACACCATGCTCACTGGCTGTTGGCCCCTATGCTGCCCTTCCTCACACTGTTCTGTCCACCAGGAGCTGTTGCGACCTTTCTGAGAAGCCCCTCCTCCCCTCTGCTCTCTCCTAGGCACTGTTGGGCCTCATACCAGCAGCATGGCAAAAGATGCCCTTGCAACAGATGTGTCCTATGTGCCCAGGCTGGCTGGACCCAGCCCCGTGGCCAACAAACCTCTGCCCTTGAGGCTGGATCTGGAATCATCTGTGGGCTCCACGTCATCGTACAGCTCATAGATCTCATCCGGGTCCCTGCAGAGATACCTGAGATGAGGGCCTTACAGCCTCATGACCCGTGCCTGTGTCCCCTTACTCCCCACACTCACTGCGGGATGTCCTTAGACTGTCGGGCCTGGAAGGGGATTCCAGCAGCAGAGCAGGTCCTCCGCAGAGCTGTGGAGAGATGAGGATGGGAGGGTGGCACGCATGGCCAGGGAGCCTCTGCCCGCTCCTGCCAGCCTGGGCTGTTCTGACCCACCTGTGGCGGCTGCTGAGGGTCTCTGAAAGCTCTGGACATCCCTGAGGCCCGGAGGCAGCGGGGGCTTGGCTGGAGGTGATCCCAGGCTGCTGACCGGGGGTAGAGACCTCCGCCGGGGTGGGTAGCTGGGCTTGAGGCCCAGTCTTGACCCTCCTCTGTGAGAGAGAGCTCCTGACCTCTGCTGCCTGGCTTTGAACCTGGGGCTGGAGCCCTCAACGACTGTGGGCAGTGAGCTCTCAGAAACAGAGCCAGGCAGTGGAGGCTTTCCAGCGAGATTCCCAAAGAACTCAGCCTGCAGGGGCTTTTTAGGCAGAGCATTGGGCTCAGGCTGTGAGAATTTGCGAGGGAGGCCCTGGCCCTCTGCCTGCGGAAACTTCCTGGGGAGCAGGCTGACCTCAGGCTCTGAGGTGGTCCTGGGGAGGCCACCCAGCTCAGGCTTTGGGGGCTTCTTAGAGAGCACTTTGAATTCAGACTGCCAGGGCCTCTTGGGAAACATACAGACTTCGGGCTCCGAGGATGTCCTGGTGAGGTCACCAAACTCAGACTGCAGGGGCTTCTTCGGGAGGTGACGCAGCTGAGGCGGTGGGATCTTTTTTGGAAAGGCACTGAAGTTGGGCTGCGAGGAGTGGGGATGGGGCTCACTGGGCTCAGGCTTCCAGGGAGGCATCTGAGGGACCTCGCTGAACTCTGGCTGTGGCAGGGACTTCTTAGGGAGGCCACCCACCTGAGGCTGCTGGGGCCTTCTGGGGAGTACACTGAACTCGGGCTGCGGGGGCTTCTTTGGAAAGGTACTGAACTCAGGCTTCGGGATGGCCTCATTGGGCTCAGGCTGCCAGGATTTCCTAGGGAATGTATTGCATTTGGGTTCTATGGGAGAGCTGGTGGGGTTGTTGAGCTCAGGCTGCGGGGACTTCTGTGCAAGTGCACTTTGCTCCCACTGTGAGGCCTTCTGAGGGGACTCACAGACCTCAGGCTGCAGGGGCTTCTTGGGGAACACAGTGGCCTCAAGCTGTGGGAACTTCTTGGAACCGTCACTGAACTCAAGTTTGGAGGGCTTCTTGGGCAGGTCAGTGAACTCAGGCTGCGGGGGCTTCTTGGGGAGATCAGCGAACCCAGGCTGAGGGGGCTTCTTGGGGAGATCAGCGAACCCAGGCTGCGGGGGCTTCTTGGAGAGATCAGCGAACCCAGGCTGCGGGAGCTTCTTGGGGAGATCAGCGAACTCAGGCTGCGGGGGCTTCTTGGGGAGATCAGCGAACCCAGGCTGCGGGGGCTTCTTGGGGAGGTCAGTGAACTCAGGTTGCAGGGGCTTCTTGGACACTGCACTGAACTCAGGCTGCGGGGGCTTCTTGGGGAGATCAGCGAACTCAGGCTGCGGGGGCTTCTTGGGGAGATCAGCAAACCCAGGCTGCGGGGGCCTCTTGGGGAGATCAGCGAACTCAGGCTGCGGGGGCTTCTTGGGGAGATCAGCGAACCCAGGCTGCGGGAGCTTCTTGGGGAGATCAGTGAACTCAGGCTGTGGGGGCTTCCTGGGCACTACACTGAACTCAGGTTGCGGGGGCTTCTCAGAGTGCTCACTTAGCTCAGGCTGCGGAAACTTCTTGAGGAGTTTCTTGAACTCTGGCTTTGGGGATTTTAGGGGGAGTTCACTGGTCTCGGGCTGAGAGGCCTGGAATTTTGCTTGAAGGCTCCGGAAGTCCTGATGGCTTCCCTAGGAGACACAGAGCCAGTCAGGCAGGGACTGGTACACACAGGTGGTGGAGACACGGACATGGGGACACAAGGACATGGTCACAGACAAACTACTTCCCTCTTGTTCTTTCACACACCCCACATCCCTCCATGTCCCCAGTCCCTTCTGTTCTAATTGCAAAATACATCCGGAATTCAACCACTTCAGACTGTAGCACTCACCCACTGGAGGTGCCATCCAGTTGCCTCCTCCCTGGACTCCTGTCCACCCCCCATCTCTGGTTAGTCCCCCGCATGGCAGCCAGAGGAAGCCTGTTAACCCCGAATCCCCAACCTGCATGATTTTTCTCTTAGTACCTGCCACCATGTATCGTATTTATTTCACTTATATTATTTTTTAAATGTGTGGGCAGTGACTTTGCTCATTCATTGCTGTCCTCCCAGTGCCTGGCATACAGTAGGTGCTCAGTAAATACTTGTTGAAATAAAGAACATAGAGGGCACAAAGTCAGGTGCATCCAGTCTGACAGTCATAGATTCTCAGAGATGGATGCAGAGACACCCAGTGGCCTGGGGACAGGTGTAGACACAGGGTCTCTCACAGTCCCAGACAGGCTGATAGTCAGGGACGCTCACTGTCAACAATGGCCACGAGGATGTCCCATGCACTATGGCGACCCCCTGCACCATCAGTCAGACACAGGCAGACGCACAAAGTAGAACAGGCCTGCTCTGGTGACAAATTCCCCAGAGTGGCTCTGCTGCAGGCCCCCAAACCTGGTTTTACCTGGGATCAAGGAGATGGGGAAGGAGGGGCAGGGCAGGACTGCATGTCCTCTCCCCCTGCCTGTGCCTCACTCTCCCATCCAGAGAACGTGAGAAAAGGCTGCGATTCCCGCCTGGGGTCTGAAATGCCTGTGAAGGTCCTCCTACCCGCTGAGTCAGGGCAAAGGCTCCCAGATGGCCCACAGGGCCAGGTCACGCCTGGGTGACTGGCTGGGGTGGGGGCAGGTAGCGGGTGCCTGACCCACTTTGTCACCCACAGGAAGCCCCTGTGCTCACCCTGGCCGTCTGTTACAGGCTGCTGTTCATGCTGACCTGGGGGGAAGGGAGTTATCTGAGCAATGCCACCTGTCCCCCTTTATAGTTGCAGCCTCAGCCTGGGCCACAGGTCCCTTGGAGCTCAGAAGGTCCCAGAGGTGTGTCCTGGCTGCTTCACACCTCTGGGCCTTTGTGTCTGTCATTCCCATTTCCCAGATGGCTTTTTAGCCCCTTCTCCTCTCTACTCGTGGAATATGCACCCCACCACCACCACCAATTTCTACCCATGGCACCTCCTGCCTCTGGCCAGTGGGGGCCCTCCCAGGGCTTAGGGACTCACTCACCATGGCTGCACAAAGGTGATGGGCCACAGGCCGAGTGGGACCTGAGCTGAGGCTGCTGCCTTCAGGAAGTGACTGTGGCTTCTGCTCCACAGGCCCCACTAGGTGGGGAGGGCAGAGGAGGAAGGAAAGGAGGCGTGGACAGCCACCGGCTTGTCCCCAGATCCTGAGTTCCTGACCTGCTTGCTGATGTCTTCCTGCTCCGTGCATCAGAAGTCAGCACATTCACAACACAGACACTAGTTTCTTGGCTCTCTGCTGTCCCCCTCACTCCTACCACATGCCCTGCTAACTTCCAGGCTCCAGGCAGGACCTGGTGCCAGGCCCTGAGGACCTCCTGCCAACAGAGACGGGCCAAGGCCAACTCCAGCCGGGGCCCCCATGGGATGGGGAGTTCTCAGTAGGGAGGGGGCATGGTCTGTCTCTCTTGGCGGGAGACCCAGGAGTCCACTGAGTGATGGGCGAGGCCCTTCTGCTGCTCTTACTTCATCTGCCTTCCTCATTTCAACACTTCTCTGTGGTCTGATTCCCAGCTCTGAGCAGGACTTCCCTGTTGCAGGGGTAGATGTCACATGGGCCATGGATGGCTGCAGCTGAGCAGATGGTCCATCAGGATGGCAGATTTGGGGGTAGGTGGGTAGAATCCAAGGTCTTGGCCCCTGAAGAGTGAGGGGGTCTGAGGACACCCCAGGTTCCCAGAGGACACAGGGTGGGAGGAAAATCGAGAGGTGGGAGCCAGAGAAAAGGGGGTGAAGATCGTGGGTAAGACTAGCACAGTTAGGATGAGGCCCAGCCAGGTAAGGTTCCCTAGAAGGGCAGTGACTTCGGTGCATAGATGGAGGGGAAACACTGGCTGGGAGAGTGCAGAGCCCTGATTTTCAGTTTAGTCAACTCATTGGGACTGCTTGAGGAGTTTACAAAGAGACAAGCTCCCGGAAATTCTACTTAGTTGGTCTGGGGTGTGGCCTGGGCCTGGGGGTTTCTTAGACACTTGTGGGGTGATTCTAATGTGCAGCTAAGCTGAGAAGCACTGGTGCCCACCAGTCACCCTTAGTCCCTGTTGTTAAGAGTGCAGGGTCTGCCTTTGATCCTTGGTAAGGCCTCTCAGGCTGCAACGTCCCAGGTGATACCAACGTTGCTGATCTGAGGATCACACCTGAAGTTGCAAGGAATCCAGAAGAAGGCTCTTTTGTCTTGAGGACTTGAATTCCTAGCAGAAGCCCTTCTTTTTGTCTGCCCTGCTATGAAGCCCTCAGGCAGCACAGTCGGAAATGACTGCCTGTTTGTATGTCTGCTTTAAGAGCACAGCCTGAGGATACCTGGGCCTCTGTGCCTGTGCATCCATCCCCGCACAGACAGACAAGCATCCTGAGTCTCATTTCCACATGTGGTCCCCTTCCAAGCAGGGGCCCCAGGAGGCCAGGGAGGATGAGGTCTGGGTCCTCTCTGGGTCTCCGAGACCAGCCAGTACAGGCTGGTCATGGGCTGACTGACCCTCCCAGTGTTTGGTGAGTGAGGGAAACAAAGAATGAAAGAACAAGGGATGACTGATTGCAGAGAGCATACAGTCTTTGCTTAATTAAGGTAAGCTAAAGTAGTGAATGACAGTGACTCCTCAGGCGCCAGGCAGGCCACTCAGTGTGGAAACCCACAGGCCGGAGCTCAGAGTCTGGCAGAGAGCCTGCCAGCAAGGGCCCCGGGGGGGGGGGGCGAGTGCCCCTCCACTCCCTTTTGTGTGTTTGACACCTTCCCAAAAGCTGTGGCCTTGAACAAGGACAGAACGCTGCACTAGGTGCTGCAGAACCAGAAGCCGTGAGAAGTGAGAGCAGGCCAGGGTCTGCCTTGATGACTTGAGGGTGTGTGTGTGTGTGTGGGGGGGGACAGGACGGGGGTGGGGTTTCGTTGGGGTGAGTGTCTGGAACTGTGTGGGTCAGGGAGGGGGGCGCCGGGGTTTCGATCGCGTGTGAGAAGCCGAAGCTGGCGCTCTCGATCTCAGCGCCAGAGCCGGGGCGGTGCCCTTGATTGACCTAATCCAGGGAGGGCTGGGGCGGGGTGCTGGCGGCCGGGGCAGCCCCCGTGTGGTCTGAGCGCCCGGAGGACTAAGCACGTGGGCGGCGGACCCAAGGGCTACGGGGCGCGCATGAAATCGGGGGCCAGGGATGGGGGTGCTCCGACCAGCGTCAGAAGCTTCCACCTCCCCTCCCCCAGCCCTGGGTGAGGGTAACCGAGCCGGCACTCGCCGGTGATGGAGCTGGTGCCGGACAACTGCCAGCAGGTGGACGGCCACCTGGCCGGCCTCACGTGGACTTAAGCTGCTCAGCTTGTTCAACATGAACCTGCAGTCTCTGGACCAACGGCTCCGGTTGGGGCAGCTGCGCGCGGGCCTGTCATTCTCCTGAGACTGACACTCCTGGGCGCCCTCTGCTGGGCAAGCCGCGGCCCTACGAGGAGGACTCAGCTTGCCAGCATCCTCAAGTTGGGGGTGGGGGTGGAGGGGGACTTCTGTGGGATTATAGTTTGGCCAGAGGGAGGGGAGGGGCTGTGGGAGCCTAGAAGGGACACTGGGAGCAGTAATGCTTCCCAGGAGAGCCGACAAGGTTGGATATGAGTTGGGAGGGGATGAGGGAGGAAATAGTTTTTCGAGTGAACAGGGTGCCCACGCTAGGTGGTAAATTAGCTCCCGGGGCCTCAAGGCAGGGTTTCAGGTGGCTCCAGAGGGCAGTGGGAACTGTGGATCCTTTATATTCATGGGTAGCTGCATCTACATGGGTGATGGGGTAGGGGTGTACCTGGACCAAGATGTTGGCTCTGGGTCTCCTGGAAAGGTTCTGACAAACTGGGAAGTGGCATCGCCTGGGTTTGGGGTGGCTCAATGAGGGACTTAATGGGGAAGGAAAACTCTTAGGGGTTGGGGGAACCTGGTACCCTAGAGATGGGTTGGGAGCCTGGGGGAAGGGGACCACTAAGCCCTGTCCCTGGAGATACAGGAAAGCCTAGGACTAGGGCTGAATTTCCCAGGACATCAAGTGGCCTTGGGAGTGTGGGTAAAGGGAAGAGTGCCCTTGGGGCCCAGCTGCCTGGGTTTTCTCGTGGGTGGTAACTGCCCAGCTTCCAGAGTGGTGTGGAATCAGCTAGTGACTTGGAACTGGGCCTGGCCTGAGTCAGGGCTGTCAGCTTACCCTCCTAGCTTCATCTTCTCTATCTTTACAACAAGCCCCTTGACCCTCCCTGCTCCACCTCCTCCCCAGGTTCTTGAGAAGGTCCAGGAGGCCATGGGCTTGGTGACCAAAGGGATGTGAATCACTTGCAAACGTTTCCCAAGTCCCCTCCCTCTCTCCCAAGTCCTTTGAATCCTCACAAGGACTCCGGGGGTGAGCATTATGACATCCATTTTAAGGAGGTGCTCCCACTCAGGTGCTTGCTCATAGAATGTCTGTGTGGGAGGACAGAGAGGGGAAGGGGAGGTTCAAACGAGGCCTTGTGGGCTACTAGGAGAACAGGATCTTCAGATAGTTGTGGGAAGCCACTGAAGGGTACTAGGCAGGGAGGTGCACCATCAGAAAAGACCCGTTTCTAGGGATGTTCACACTGGGAGGAAGGGCAGGAGGGATTGCTTTGAGTTCCCGAGGAAGGGGAGAGGGTTGAGGCCTTGGGTTAGAGGACCATTGGGCTAGAAGGGAATAAGATGCAGGAGGTAAAACCAGCCTGAGACATGGCTGCCAACACATGGGGCTTCCATATCTAGGAGGCTTAGCTTGCCATGTTCTGGTGACAGCGGGGCTGACACAGCAGGGTGGCACCTGAGTTTGAACCCTGGCCCAGGTCTGACTACCCATAAAGGAAGAGGAGGACCAAGATGGAGGAGTACTAAGGAGGGAAGAAGTCCAGGCTCTCCAGGCCTGACCTTGACCTACCCTCCTCCTCAGAACCAGGGCATTAGTGAGGGAAGACAAGGACAAAGCCTGAGTTCCAGCCTGCCACAGAGTGTCCAACTCTGGGGACCCTGGCACTGCCTTCTGACGGGGCTGGCCTCAGGACCTGGGGGAGCTCCAACTGGGTCAGTCCCAGAACTTTCTCAGGACAAGCCTCCCAGCTTGTCCTCCCCACAGATTCCTGGGATTTTTAAAAAAAACTGAACTGGAAACTTCCATCCCATCTGGCTTCGGGAAGTGGTGGCACAGGACAGTGGGCACTGGTGTACTGAGCTGTAGATCTGGGTCCCCGTGTTGAGGTGACAGGAGGTGAGACACAGTGGGTAGTGAGGGGAGGCCTGCCCCCTCCCAAGGGGGCAGCGTCCAGGACTGCTAAACCAGCCTGCTGCACATCAGAGGGCAAGGGACCGACACAGAACAGGCCAGTTCATTGCGCCTCTTTTTATTGTCCCCCACCCCACCCATCTCAGGCCCCCCTAAAATTACAAAACTACCCACACCTCACGGCCCACCCTCTAAGCGGCGGGGTTCAGAGCGGCGAGAAACCTGGACACTCCCCCTCTGACAGCAGCGGCGACACCTTGGGTGCAAGCAGGGCCGGGTCTGGGTGGGGCAGAGGAGGGGGCGCCTGAGCCTCGGCCCCGCCCCTCGCCTCGCGGACCCCGCCCTCCCCACTCGCGAGCTCCCTGGCCTTACCCGCCCGCGCGTCGGGGTCTGGGCGCGACTGCCCGGACGCCGGGGCCACGGGGGCGATGGGCCGGTGGTCCTCCAGGTGCAGGGTCATGGCGGGCCGCGAGGCGGTGGAGAAGGCGCACTGCATGCACGAGTAGCGGCCCCGAGTGTGCTCCCACACGATACGGCTCGGGGCCGCGTGCCCTGCGGGCAGGCGGGATCCCATCAGTCCCCGGCCCCTGCCCGAAGGACCCGTCCACTCCCGAGGACGGTGGACATGGGTGAGGGCGGCTCGGACCTTTTCCCATCTCCCCATCAGTTCCCGGGCGCCGAGGATCTTGTCTGGCGGCTAATCTGTCACCCCCGCGCCGGAATTAGGGGCACTGAGCTTGACTTCTCCGCGTCTCGTCCCCGGAACCACAGCAGGGGGAGGGAATCGTGAACCTGGCGCGAGCTTTACACGGAAACGCCGGCGCAGATGAAGGCACGAAGGCCGCTAGTTTTTAAGGCAAAATCCTGTATTTCGGGGCTGGCACTGCTGCCTCCTAGTATCTCCTGGGCCCGGCAGAGCGAAGGACAGAAACCCCTCCATCCCGCCCTGGTGGTCACCTGCACGCACCTGAGGGCGCATCGGAGCCGCCCTGGGGTCTTCGCGGGCTGCCGCCTGCACCTGCGGTATATGGGCGTACCAAGGTCAAAAATCGGAGCGAGCCCATACCACCCTTCTGGCGCCCCAGCCATCACACTCACCTTGGCTCTTTTTCCAAACGGCAGGGCTGGAGGCAGGCGGCCCGGGCGCGGTGGCCAGGAAGGGGCGCAGGCGTGGGGGGCTTAGGCCAAAGGGCGCGGGGTTCAAGTAAGGCAGGAAAGGCCCGGTGGCGGCAGGGGCGGGGGTTGTGAAGGGCTCCAGCAGCGGGAACTGCAGGCCCGGGGCCGACGCAGGGTCGGGCTCCGGGGGACGCTCGAGCGCGAGTGGCTCCTTGTCGAGGGCTGGGGGTGGCGGCGGGGCTGGGCTCTGCGCATGCTCGGCGCAAACATGCAGATGCTTGAAGAGAGAGCGGTGCGTGCGGAAGCGCAGGAGGCAGTTCTCACACCTGGGGGCAGGCACAGGGCTGGGCTGGGTCTCCTGGGGGACGAGGAAGGGGCCTATCCGATGCCACCAGGGGACCCGCCCCGCGAGCGTGGTGAGGGAGCCCGGGTCCAAACCACAGATCCCCTACCTCCGGGGAGGAGCTCGCTCTAAATATCCCCCTACTGTGGTCACAACCCTTCCAAACCCCTCCGGGGTCGGAGCCCTGGGAAAACGAGGAAGCAGTCTCAATTTTTTTTTTTTTTTGAGGGCAGTGTCACTGGCCCTCATATGTGGGACCCGAACCAGGGCCGCTGGCTTCCGAAGCCAGTGCTTAACCACCGCGCCACTGGACCGGCCCAGAAGTCTCAATTTTGATTTAGGTGGTCAGTTTTCCTCTTGGGAGGTAGATGACTGGGCGGAGCCACACCCACGTAAGCCCCATCCCTTCCTGTCCCTGGGACTTACTTCAGGTACCAGTCTCTCTTCTTGGGCAGGTAAAGGCTGGGCTTGCCCGAGGCCACACCCACATCCAGACCCAACCCCTGCCTAGGATAGGGAAAAGCACGGTTCCCAAGTACTGGCTATCACACCAGGGGTGAGCGGAGCTGCCTGGTCACTAAGCACGAAAGGAGGTAGGGGTGGTTAAGGTCTCACTTGAAGTAGCGATTGGGTTTGTAGTGAAGCTTGCTGTGTGCCACCAATTCCTGCATGCTGGGGAAGGTCTCCGTGCAGCTCAGGGCGGAACAGCGGAAGAGTTTGCCTGGCAAGGCAGGGTTGGAGGACAAAGGAGTGGAGTGGGGTGGCCAAGGTCGTCTTGGGGGCTCTGCCTGCCTCCCACCCTAACCTGCCACCCACCACCTACCCTGGCCCTACCTTCCAGGGACTGTGTGGGTGGGCAGTGGGTACGCAGATGCTGTGCCAGGTCGCGAATGCTGGGGAAACTGAGGCAGCAGCCAGGGCTGGAGCAGGGTATTTGCTTTCCTGTAGGATGCACACAGCCAGGTCACCTGTCCCTTCCCCACCCACGCTGTTTAGGGCGCTCCCCCAGAAAGGCATATACGAGGCTGGAATTACCCTATGGTTTCCTACCGGAGCTGCCAGAGGACAGGGGCTGAGTTGGCCTAGCTCTATCTCATCACTGTAGCCACAGCCTGGCACACACTTGGTGTTCACTAAATGCTAATTCCCTCTAGATCAAGCCCAAGTTTGGAGATACTCTGCACTTCTCACTCCTAATGTTCCAGGGCCTGTGACCCCACACATGGCCCCATCACAGGTCACCTGGTAGTGGGCGTCGTCTGGGAGGCCGCAGGTCCTCGCTGGTCCCGGAGACTGTGCTTGTCAGGCCAAAGCTGGGTCCAGGGCAAGGCTGGCCACTGTCTGGGACTGGGGAGGCACCCTGCTGGGCCCCTCTAGGCCCTCCACGTTCCCACACTGGGGGTGTGATTGCCCGGTCAGGGCCTGGCTCCTCCCCCTTGGAGAAAGAGGCGGCTGTGGCTGCCACAACCGGGGACAACACTTCCTTGTCAGTCTCACTGGAGCTGGGCTCTGCAGTGGCCGGCATGTCCGGGCTGGGCCCCGAGAGTTCCTCCTCCTGGTGGAAGAAAGATGGGGAGAATCAACCCCTCTGGGCCCAGTGTCTGCTGAGGCCAGCTAGAGGAACTCCTCCCACCCCGCCAAGGCCGTTGGGCATTCCTGAAGCAGCGAATGCCGGAGACATCACCCAGTCAGCCCCCATCCCAAAGAGGCACCAATAAGAGAGGGCAGGGGGTGAGGGTGGATTGGGCTCCTGCCTGTCGCCATCCCCAGGCAGGGAGTTGGGCGGTATCCCAAATGTAGAAGTGGGCATCTCTCAGGATTGCTCAAATGAAAGCAGCATCCCCTCCTACCCAACTTGGGAAGGTGGGAGGCCCTCTACGCGGCAGGGGCGTGGCCTACAGTGGGCAGGACAAACACTATTAAGGTGGGGCTCTAAACAAGGCGCGGCTAGGAAGATACTGGAGGGGTCAGAAATGACCAAGTAGATTGTTTGAGGGTGGAGATATATATTGCCGCCGGGCACGAGCTGTGCAGAACTTGGAGGTGCAGGGGTCCCAAATGTATAAGGGTCAGGGGCGGAGCCCGTGCCCTGTGGGCGTGGCCCAGTCGAAGCCGGGCTCGGAGAAGCAGGGGGTCGAGCGCTCGCCGAGTGACAGCCAGCGGTGGGCGAGTGCCCGGATGTGGGGGCGGGGTCGACCGGAGGGTGTGTTCGTGACGGGAGGGTGTGTTCCCCGCCAGTCCCCTCTGGTTCGCCGCATCCCCGGCGCCGCGCTCACCATCCTCGGCCCGGCTCGGCTTCTTGTTTCCGCGGCTCTGGCGGTTCTGGCTGAAGCTGTGACGACTCTCTGGGCGGCCGCGGGCTCGCGCTTACGCCGGCGCCATTTTCAGCCTTCCCGCTCTCGCGAGAGCGGGGGCAGCACCTGCGCATTGCGCTCCCTGAGGGGGCGGGGCCTGAGAACCGGAATCCCGGACTGCAGAGCAGAGCCGGGGGCGGAGCCGCAAGCCGAGGGCAATCATGGGGTGCACCTTGAGCAGAGTCGGTGCGCTGAGATCCGAGATTAAAATCATCCCTGGCCTGTGTTTTCGTCTGCAAAATGGTCGTCTTCATTCCCTCCCTTCCTGTCACCAGCCCTCGAAAGGCGATAAACAGAGGTTCTAATTTTTTTTTTTTTGAGGGCAGTGTCACTGGCCCTCATATGTGGGACCGAACCGGGGCCGCTGGCTTCCCAAGCCAGCGCTGAACCACCGCGCCACTCGGCTGGCCCAGAGGTTCTAATTTTTGAAGAGGTCGTGTTGAGTGGGCAGCCTTTTTGGAAGGAAATAGTCAATGGTTGTCAAACTTTTCAGTGCACTTAGTTCTGAAGTTTGAGTGGGTCCGTTGTGATAGACAGAGGCTGAAAACAAGGTAACTGTCAGTCTGGAAAGGTGTGTCCAGGAGGATGGCATTGGGTGTACTGGTGTGGAATGAGTCACCTGTCCAACCTACTGTGTGCTAGGTTCTGGGGACCCAGAGCTAAACAGTACAGACAAACAGCCCTGCCCTCAGACGCCGTTCACATTTTAAAATGGTAAACAGACAAGAAATGCAGAAAACGGCCTGAGGTTAAGTGCTACAAATATAAAAAAAGAGTGATGTCAGGGAAGCCTCTCTGTGAGGTGACTTCTGGGCTGTTGCTTGATAGGTAGAA
This sequence comes from Aselliscus stoliczkanus, assembly GCA_033961575.1. Classification (NCBI taxonomy): domain Eukaryota; kingdom Metazoa; phylum Chordata; class Mammalia; order Chiroptera; family Hipposideridae; genus Aselliscus; species Aselliscus stoliczkanus. The sequence goes on along the minus strand of CM066735.1, from coordinate 5,964,789 downwards.
GAGTGCCAATGGAAGGTCATGGGCCAGAGCACTCTGGAAAGAGTGGGTAGCTGGTGCAGATGCCCTGAGGTGGGGAGGGACAAGCTTGTGAGGAACAGTGAGAAGAGCTATCAGCAGCTGCTGGAGCAGAGTGGAGGCAGGGTGTGGAGGTCAGAAAGTGACTATGGTGCAGGGAAAGTCATGCAGGACCTTGTGAACTGGAGAGAGGAGTGTGGTATCTATTCTAGACACTAATGAATTTTCAGCAGGGGGAGGTACACCATCTGATCCCTGGCTGTCGTTTGAAAGATGGGCCACTGGAGGACTGAAGTGGATCTTTGGTCTTAGATCTCTATAATACATTATTATTATCATTATTATTATTATTATTTTTTTTTTGAGGGCAGTGCCACTGGCCCTCATATGTAGGACCGAACCGGGGCCGCTGGCTTCCCAAGCCAGCGCTTAACCACCGCGCCACTCGGCCGGCCCTATTATTATTATTTTAACTTTATTGGGGAACAGTGTGTTTTTCCCAGGATCCATCAGCTCCAAGTCCAGCTGCTGTTTTTTTTTTTTTTTTTTTTTGAGAGCGGTGTCACCGGCCCTCATATGTGGGACCCGAACTGGGGCCGCTGGCTTCCCAAGCCAGCGCTTAACCACCACACCACTCAGCCGGCCCTGTTTTTTTTTTTTTGAGGGCAGTGTCATGCCCTCATATGTGGGACCCGAAGCAGAGCCGCTGGCTTCCCAAACCAGCGCTTAACCACCATGCGCTGGTCCAACCACTTGGCTGGTCCTCCAGTTGCTGTTTTCAATCTAGTTGCTGGGAGGCGCAGCCCACCATCCCATGCAGGAGTTGAACCGGCAACCTTGTTAAGAGCACATGCTCTAACCAACTGAGCCATACATTATTTAACCATTCAAGAGGTCTATGTTGAGTTGTAGGCAACTGTAGATTTTATGTGCAATGTATTCCTATCTGTGTACATAAGATGTACTTATGTGCTTTTTTTTTTATCTATATGCTTTTATTGCAGAGAATACCATTAGAATGAGACATTAAAAGTTGGGAAGGGGAACAGGGATTTTCAAGTGAGGGAGAGACAGATATCACACTTTTGTGCTGTTTTAATTAAAAAAACTTTTGATTACCTTAATACAGTGAAAAACTCTTAAAAAACAGATCATTTTGATGCAGGGTGGAGGGGTGTGTGTGTGTGTACAGGGAAGGTTGGTGCAGTCTGGGGAAGGGTGGGGTGATGCTTCAGACAGGACAGGAATCCAAGGAAGGGAGAGGAAGGGCCTGACTTAAGAAATTTTTAAAGAGTCAACAGGATGTGGTGCTGAGTGGGTGGGGCCTAGGTGACTGAGGTTGCATTGCAGATGCTGGATGTGAGAGGTTATCTGTTAGAATGTCAAACCCACTCCCTTCTCCATACCCAGCACCCCACCCAAACCTCATCTATCCATCCTATCCAGAAGGCTGTACTTCCTACATATGTTGTACCTGCAACAGTAGTGGGGTCATGGGGCTGTACCCCAAAGTGCCAGAAGGAGGGGCAGTCTACAGTGTGAGTTTGAGGGCAGAGAAGGGAGACGGAAGCCCTGATTTCCTATTCAGAACCAGGAAATGCCCAGCTGATGAGGTCAGTGGCTCATGTTGGTTGTCCTCCCTGCCATCTGTCCTTAATCTAAGTCTTGCAGTGAGAGATGTACACAATGGTGGTTGGGTAGTAGAGTGAGAAAGTGAGACATGGAGGGAACAAGGGACAATCAAGGGACTGGCTAAATGCTTTTGTATAACAACTCACTAACAAAAGGGCTGTTGAGACCCAGTTGCAACATTGGGATTTTTTTTATCCAGCCACACTCAGTTTCCCTAGGTCACTGCAGAAGGGAGAGAGAACGTGTGGATCCTGCAGGAGGCTCAGCTGGCCAGTCAGCCCTTGTCCCTTCTTTGACTCAGTTCTGACCCTATCGCTCTCCCAGACTGGCTGCTCTTTGAGGGGATGAGCACAGAGGCGGTGTCCATCTGGTAAGCCAGGATCCTCAGGACCAGACCATGGCAGGACTCCCAGCTAGTTCCAGCTGCCCCTGCATGGAGTACTCAGAGGCTCAGACTCCTGCATGGGGTCTGACAGCTGGGGAGACCAATAACCAGGCTGACACATTCACCTGTGACCATAAGTGCAGAAATCCAGAGCTCTGGAATATCAGAACCTGTCCTGGTTCCAGGTGAATGAGGGCTAAGAAAGCACAGACATGGGGTGGGGGCATGTGGGACCTGCCCCCTTCCTTATGGTCCAGTTGGGTTCCAGATAGGTTTGGGGACTGCAGATTCAGATCTGTCAGGACCCACTGGACCATTTTGTGCAAAAAAGCTGGGATGCAGCTTCTGGAAGCTGGCAAGTAAGACAAACTCAAGCTTTTCAAGGCTAGGCTCTGTGGAATCTTAGGCAAATGACTCAAGCTCTGAGCCTTCATTTTTCCACTTGTAAAATGGGACATTTGCTGCTCCTACGTCACAAAGTTCCGAGAAGGTTGGTGCTCAGTTCACACTTTCACCTGGCAAACATTTATTGCCTCAGTGAAGAGAGAAGGAGAGAGATCATGCTTGTCAAGGACCCCCTCTCCCCTGAATATGCCCTGCACTTTGCTGACAGGACACAACTCATTTTGTAATCATAAAGCAGCTGGGAGGTAGGCTCTGCTGTTAGCCCTGTGTGATACAGGGGGAAACTGGTGTGACATGGGGGAAGCCAGGGCCCAGGGGTGGCTGCAGTGGTGACTACCAGACCCACCCAGGGCCAGGGGGCAGGCTGGGCTGGAGACCACAGGACTGGACCTTCTGGCCAATGCAGCCAAGGGAAACGAGACCCCCGCTAGCAAGGCCTGGCTTCCTGGCAGGTGCGAGGACAGAATCTTGGGCACCCACACTCATATCTTCTCCACATAGTTTCCCGGGAAAAGGCCCTCCTGGCCATGCAGCCGGCCTTTCCACCAGCCCGAGGGATCTATGGGAGAGAAGAGAGTGTGAGGTGGTACCCAACTCACCCCAGAGAAAACCTTCATGCCGGCTCAATGTTGGTTTGATGCATTTCTACTGGCCAGCGTAAGGCAGAGGCTGAAAAGAGAGTGACACGTGGAAGGGAGGGACGGACACATACATGTTTTTTTTTTGTCACTGGCTCACAGTCTGTCATTTTCTAGACCATTCACTTGTCCCTCCCTGCAATCCCCATAGTGGACCCAAGAATGACCTCCATGGGGTTCCCACACCCACCTGCAGAGGGTGCTGTTGAGTCCAAGGCTCCTCTGGGTCAGCCCAGGGGACTAAGGTAGGAGGTGGCCTGGGCCATCCAGATATGGCCCATTTCCTACTCACAAGGGTCTCTGAGGTTCTGCTTTTAGCCCTATGTTTGACAGGTGACAAAAATGAGGCTGGGCTACTGGGTGTGATGCAGTGAGTTCAGGCTCCCATGTGGTTTAGGAGGTGACCTCCAGACCAAGGCCTCTAGCCTATGCAGCCATTGGTTCAGAAGAGGGTATCTCTGTCAGGGACTGGGAGTTAGCTGGCCACCTCTGTTCTCCAACAGGAGGGGTATGCAGTAGTGGGGGGCTGCCTGGTTATGTCAAGGTTCTGACACCTCCCACTTCTGTCCTGGCACATATACCTTCCATAAGGATTTCGATGACTTCATTCACGTTGAAGCTCAGCTCGTCCACGTCTTGGCCCACATACTGGTACAGTGCCCGGCACCGAGGGCCATGCGTCCGTGGCTGGGGCTTGGGGCGGCCCACACCTGGCACAGGCCGTTGCCCCACGCTGCGCTTCCTCTGCATGCTGTGGGCACAGGGGGGGCGCTCTAGATACGCCCTCAATCACCTGCCCACCTCTTGGGGTTGCCCTGCCCCCCCACCTACCCAGCCACGCCCTGATCTGGCACGTTGAGGAATTCTGTGTTGTGCTCTGAGGGGTGCTGTGCCCGGGGGCGTCTGCTGGCTCTCAGGGCTGAGGATGGAGGGCCTCGCGGAGGCCGCTGGGAGCCCCCTCCAGATGTGATCTGCAGGGACAGGGGGCCCCCTCTGGCAGAGGGGGGCACCCCATTACGGTCTAGACCTGTGGTTGGAGCAAGGATAGGGGCATTTATCAGTGTGATGCCCAATTTCCAGTCAAGTTTCCAGTCTGAGGGAGGAGGCAGCCACACTCTCAATCCAGTATAGTGCCTGGGCCAAAGGGAGGGATCCAGGGGCCAAAAGGGACCAGAGAGAGGTTCTACAGTGGTAAAAAAAAAAAATTCCCCCACTTCCTTCTGTAGGAGGGCTTTTGTGAATAGGTCTTGGAGGATAAATAGGAGCTCAAGTGGAGTAGGAATTTGGGAGACAGGCAGAGCAAACAGCCCCAGCAAAGGCTTGGAGGTAAGAACAAATTTGGTAAGTTGGCAAAATATGATGTAGCTTGCCTGACAGGAGTGTAAGATGGGAGGAGAGAAGAGGACAGTGGTTAGCTGGGGATGAATTATGAAGGGCTTTGAATACCAAACTAAGCTTAGCCTTTATTCTGTGGGAGATGGGGAGGTATGGAAAAGCCTGAACAGAGAAGAGAGTGGTCAGTTCTGCTTGTTAAATCCTGTTGACAGGAGGTCTAGTTTAGGTCACGGAACCCACAAGAGGCAAGGGAAGACATTTAGTGGGGGCCATCTCCTCACCTCTGGGGAGCCCGGGGGCTGCCCGGCAAGGGGCATGGGCTGACCTTCGAGGTTTTCCCTGGGCCAATCCTTTCCTTGTAGGCTCTGAGAAGGAAAGGGAAAGGATACAGAGATTTGAATGGTGGCCAGACTAGACCAGGCTCTTGGTCCCGCTCATAAATTCAGTCCACTCTGGCTCCGTCCCAGATCCCGACGTCTCAGGCTCAGTACCTCCCCTTAGTTACTAGAACACTGGCTCCGCCCAGTGATTGGTCCCGCCCCTCCAGGGCCCACCTCTCACTTTCTGGGCCCGCCCACTGCACGGCTCGCTCCCAGCTCACAGGCTGCCTCTTTGGCTTCGCTCTCTCCACATTTCTCACCCAGTCATTGGTCACCTCGCTGGCCCTGCCCTCTCTATGGCTACCTCCCCTAAGTCGCTCTAGACATGACCCTTCAGGGCCCTCACCCACTCGTGGCCAATCTCACCGGCTCCGCCCCCTCAGCATTGATTGGTCTCATCTGCCCCGCCTCCCTGGCCCCGCCTTCCTGGCTCCGCCCCCGGTTCTGTGCAGACTTACTGGAGCTTTTGGGCATCCCGTCACCCACGCTAACAGTGAGTGTCCTGCCGCTAGCCTTGAGCACCGCCAAGTCGCCGGAGCCACGGGAGAAGGTCACACTGCGGGTGCCACCTCCGCCCCAGCCCTCCTTCTTCACCCGGAACTGTAGTCTGTGGGGAGAGCGGGAAGCTGTGGGGGCACCTTCTTCCCAAGCGGCGGGGGGTGGGGTGGGGCTGTTACCTCCCCACTCCATCTTTTCCCGGCCGGGCACCGGTGGGTGACGGGGCAGAGGGGAAGTTCGGCCGGTCTGTGGGGTGGAAGAGGGGCTGCTGTGCCTAGACTAGCTAGAGGATGGTGATAGTGGTGGGGACGTACGTGTCACTGAAGGTGAGGGGCAGGGACCTCCGCGATGCTTCTTCGAAGCGCTTGCACAGGAGGCTGACGAACTCGGTCTTGAAGATGCTTTCCAGGAAGTTGTCGGTCGTGTCTTCTTGGAGGATGAAGAAGTCATCCTGCCGCGTGCTGGGGACCGGGCGGGAAGAAAGGCAAGTGAGAGTGACCGGTGAGTGTGGTAGAAGGATTGACGACTGTGAGATGCAACAGGGGAGGATCAAGTAAGGGGCAAGTAAGGAGTTACACAGGTGGAGGCAATCAGGAAAAGTGGCAAGGAACTGGGGAAGGTGGTAATAGAGAAGGGTCAGGTGACGGGACAGGTGCAGTTAGCAAATAAGGATCATGTGTGGGGGCAGGTAAAGGTGATAGGTAGGGCAAAGACAGGGTTATAGGTATAGCAGCAGGTAAGATAGTCGGAGTTACAGATAGTGTAACAAGTATGAGGTCAGCTGAGGATGACAAGGGGCACGCAAGGGTGACTGTGGAGCAGGTTGGTGCCTGGCCTCACCTGAGGGAAACTCCTCGCAGGGCCTGGATCTCCAGCTTCTTCTTCAGGACCTCACGCACCTGGCCCTTCTCAGGTCCCTTCTTTACCTTCTCTCGCCCAATCACATACACACACCTGGGTGTCAGGATCAAGTCCCTCTTGATGGGCTGTGAGGATGCAGTACCAGAGAGGGTGATATCAGGAGCCCTGGGCATGGGCAGCCTGGTGCTGAGGGGCCAGCCCTAGGCATAGGGGTGGTGCTGATAGGTCAGGTGAAGGACAGATCAGGTGAAGGTGTCCCTCCATGGGAAGGTATATGAGTGGTTATGTTATATAATAAATAAGAGGTTAAGAGGTTAAGTAAGAGTATATTAGCTAGAAAGGGGGTCTCTGGGGCAGTGAACACGTACAGGATAGGTGAAGATATACCTGCTGGACATGGGTGCCCAGGCTAGAAGAGAGTACCTGTGCACAAGTGTATCTGGGCCAGGTGATGGTATATCTAATTGACAGGTCTATATAGACTTGGTCATGGTGTACCTAATGGATAGTTGTGTCCAGGATAAGTGAGGGTGGCCTTGTGGTCAGGGCTTCTGGGTGAGGTGAGTGTATAATTGTGGACAGATGTGTCTGGCCAGGTGAAGATGCATCTGATGGACAGGTGTATCTGGGCTACATTAGTGCATATTTGATGGACAGATATATCTACATTAGTTGAACATATACCTGTGGGCAGTTGTGTCCAGACCAGGTAAAGGTGTACCTGTGATGGGGGTGTTAGGGTCCCGGATGTACACACTTGCTAGTGACTCACCTTGAAGCGGCGATCGTACTTGGTGACTGAGTCGGCAAAGTCCACACGCTCCCTCTTGCCCAGAAACTGACGCAGCTCTGGCCGCTCCTCCAGCCCCAGGTAGTCCCCGACGAAGTTCCGATTAATGCTATTCCGTCTCCGCTCCTTCTTGTTCAGCAAGATGTTGGAAGCTGCGGGGACACAGGGTTGGAGGCAGAGGTTGTGACCTGGCTCTTCCAGGTCCATCTGTCTCCACCCTGAGCCTCCCACCTGCAGCCTCTCACCTTCTTCCCGCATCTCCTCATACTTCCGGACTGCTACATGGCGCCGCCAGGCCTTTTGGATGGTGCGGGCAAAGCCATCGAACTTGCGCTCTCGCATCTCCTCCAGAAGGAAGAGCTGGGCAAGAGGGAGGGGCAGTGGGTCCTGGAATCTCCCAGGGCCACAGTCTTGTTTCCCTCGAGCCCACCCCATCCACATACTCTTGCTCATGGACGCCTGCACACATGTTATCACACTGTGGTCAAACATTTCTTCTTTCTCCAAGTGACTGGATGCAGGGTTTTCTCCCAATATGTAGCACAAACCCCTGCATCAAATTATAGCTGTGGATTGTCTTGCTGGGTTTAAATCCCAGCTAGCTCTGTGGTCTTGCCAGAAACAGTATAACATCATGGTTTCTCATACTGCTAATTAAACTATGGCATGCCTTTCACGTGAGGTGCACTCCAATTCAGAGATGTTAGAAATGTGAATTGGCAGGCCGAGTGGCTCAGTTGGTTAAGAGGGTGAGCTCTGAGCAACAGGGTTGCTGGTTCAATTCCCACATAGGCCAGTGAGTTGCACCTGAGCTGAGCTGCCGCTGAGCTGCCAACGGGTGGCAGGATAGCTTAGCTGGTGAGAGCACTAACAACAAGGTTGCTGGTTTGACTCCTGCATGGGATGGTGGGTTATGCCCACCTGCAACTAAGATTGAAGACGACACTTGAGCTAAGCTGCCCAAGGGTGGCCAGATGGCTAAGTGGTTAGAGCGTGCGCTCTTAGCAACAAGGTTACCGGTTCGACTCCCACATGGGATGGTGGGCTATGCCCACCTACAACTAAGATTGAATATGGCATCTTGAGCTGAGTAGCCGCGAGCTGTCCACGAACAGCCGGATGGTGACTGTACTTGGAGCTGAGCTAGCTGCGCCCTACACAACTAAGATTGAAGGACAACAACTTAGCTGTTCCCCTTCCCCAATTCCCCAACACTGTTCCCTTTCCCCAATTCCCCAATTAAAAACAATCTTAAAAAAAAAAAGTGAATCAATGTGTGCTTTAGAAAATCAATAAGATATTGTAAATAAGAACATCTGATGTATAGGACTGTGATGTGACTGGTGACCATGTGGTTGTTCACTGTACAACCTGCACAGCCATACATGGCATTCCTGGAAAGGAGGTTTTTGCAGAAAGCAGACTTTTGAGTTTTAAGAGTCTTGGCCCAGAGGGGTCTTAGGGAATAAACCATATTAGACCAAGTCATAGTGGAAATGCCGTGAAAGATGTCTGTTTATTTGGAATAATAACAGGTGAACATATCAAGAGAAGAACCCATTGGATATGAAAAGTTATAAACCTACAGCAAAAAAGCAAAGGGGGTGCTGGTCAAAGATTAGAACAATCTATTGGAATAGGACAAATGGTTGGGAAACATCCTAATTCAAACAGAAATTTAGTGATAAAAGGGACACCATTTTCAACCAGTGAAGATGGGAAATATTATTGAAAATAAAATTGGGATTTCTCAAATACACAAATATGACATCACTGCTCAAAGCCTGGCCGCCTGCTTTGTTGACGTGGTTGACACCTCCCAGAAACCCAGGGTTTCCTGCAAGGACTAAAAGGATTCTGCAGATACTGGGTGCACTTGAATGCACTTTTAAAAATATATCTTGAGGGCCGGCCGAGTGGTGCAGTGGTTAAGCGCTGGCTTGGGAAGCCAGCAGCCCCAGTTTGGGTCCCACATATGAGGGCCAGTGACACTGCCCTCAAAAAAATAAAGAAAATATCTTGGAGGACTTTTAAAGCTGAGGGTGTTTATAACTGTTCACAAAAGATGGGGAGTCTTCTCACTAGGAAGAAAAAAAAAACCCCAACATTGCAGTTTCATAGTTTGCAGGAAATACAGTGATTTACATATGCATTCTTTTGTTTCTCTGATAATCTATGGTTGGTGGGTCTGTGTGCAAAGTGTGTCTGAGTAATGCCTCCTATAGGGTGTCTAGAGGGCATGTGAGTGCATTCTGTGGTCTGCTGAGGGGGACAGGTATGAATAAAGGGAGACCAGCCTGCAGAACTGGGAACAAGCCAGTCAATCAGGAACCTTCTCTCCCTTAGCCGGTCAGGGCAGATGGGACAAGTGTCCCCAACCTTGTTATTTCTGCCCAGTGTAGAGGATTAATTTTCAATTTCGGAAATGGGCCTTCCTTCAGAGTTCAAAAGGCATCTCCTTCATGCTACAGAGGGCAAGAGTAGGTATGCTTAAGTATGGGGCGAGTTGAGTGAGATAGGAGCCAAATCTAAGTTTATCCTGGTGGACTGGCTTGAATAGCTCCCCCATCCCTCACGCCAATTCATGTCCACCTGGAACCTGTGAATGTGATTTCATCCGGAAATAGGGTCTTTGCAGATATAACCATGTTAAAATGAGATCCTACTGGATTAGGGGGGCTCTAAATCCAATATGACTGGTGTCCTCATAAGAAGAGGGGAATTTGGACCCAGACATACAGTGGAGAAGGCCATGTGATGACAGAGGCAAAGATGCATCTACAAACCAAGGAGTGCCAAGGATCGTCGGCCACCACCAGAAGTTAGAGGCAGGGAAGGATTCCTCCCTGGAGCCCTCAGAGGAAGAGTGGCCTTGTGACACCCCAATTTCAGATTTCTAGCCTCCACAAACATGAGAAAATAAATTTCTGTTGGGTTAAGCCATCTAGTTTGTGGCGCTTTGTTACAGTACCCACAGGAAACTTAACACACCTGGAATGATGGGCAGCGAAGGCCAGCGGGTGTATAACACGGTCAAGAATATTTATGTCCATGTTTACAAGAAACAAAACCCAACTGACAGTCATCTCACCATAAGTGCACTTGTGGTTGAGAAAGGCTGTGACTCCATTAGATTCATTTAATTCCTGGATCAATTTTTCATATAGCACAGTTAAACTGTTTTAATGTTTTTTGTTTGTTTGTTTGTTTGTTTTCATTTTACTAACATTATTCTCATCGGAATCACCTTTTTTCTGTGCAAATTTTCAGTTTTTTTCTTATCAAAAATTTTCACCAAACTTTTGCCTATGTGAATTTCATTATTTCCAACCAGTTCATCTTCCTCACCTCAAAATGTGCAGACTGCAATTTTGGTCAAAATTTGATTTTGCCTTCTATAGTCTCAGCTAGAGCTAACTTTATTTTCTCTGTTTTTTTCCAGTGTCAATTATTACGTTGTTTTTTTTCAGAGTCAGATTTTACAGTCTGCCAGTAACCAGCAAGATGGATTGATTCTCTTTCTCTCTCTGCTGCCCATCCTCCTATTTTTCTTCCCATCCCTCTTTCCATTTTTTTCTATCTGTTGCAAATTGAATTGATTCAGATGTAGTCATTTTGGTTCATAATAAGTTTCTATCAGTAACACTAACTACTTTGAATGTGATCTTTTACTGTTTTTATTTCTTGAGCAAAGTGCATCCACAGGGAAAAGCTCTAGGTAATAGATGCAGACAAATTCAGGGGACAAGGACTCCCAACCTCTCAAGACAGTCTATTTTTGTAGCTGTGAAATCTCTAGAGTCTACACCCCTCTGTGTTATGGTTTTTGTTTGGTGAGAGAACAGTTACTTATAAGTTACAGCAATGTCAAAAGATGATCTGGTTGTCTTCATGAAGTCCTTAAGATCCCAACAGTGGGTGCCATGATTATGCCAGTGATGACGCACCCAGCTGGCCCTGGGTTGGGGAACCTAGGATTCACCTGAGAGTCTGGTGAACTAGAACAGCTCATTGAGGCTGTCAGCTCCCTCTTTGCTTTCCAACCTCATCTAGACACAGGTAGGTGGCCAGGCAGGCCCATAGGGGGTTCCATGCCCTGTTTTTGCTGTTGTTGTTCTTTTTATCATTGTTGCTTTTTAAAAAAATTCCCGCCAGCTTTATTGAGACATAATTGACATATAACACTGTGTAAGTTTAAAGCGTACAAAAGTTGATTTGATATATGTATATATTGCGAAATGATCACCCCTATAGGTTAGCTAACACTTCTGTCATCTCACATAGTTACCATTTATTTTGTGTGGTGAGGACATCGAAGATCTACTCTCTTGGCAACTTTCAAGAATACAATCCAGCACTGCTAACTACAGTCACCGTGCTGTACATGACATTCCTAGGACACAGTCGACATTGACATTGTTGCTTTGTTTTGTCCCTGAAAGCAGAGGCAGCATGACACTGCTGGTGCTTCCAGCCTTTTGATAAAGGGCTCAGCGCTGATGGTAACATGCTGGAGGGATTGTTCTAGGTCGGAGAATGTGGAATGAGGTTTGTCTTTGATATATCAGGGCCCGAGGCTAGGCTTGGAATAGGAAAATTGCCACTTTAACATGAGTCTTAGGGTTAGGGACTCAATGTGTTCATGATTGAGGAAATTAAGAAGAAAGAGGAAAGAGAAAACAGGATAGGAGACAGGAAAGAAAGAAGGAAATGAAGGAAGGTAAAGGAAGAAAGTAGAAATAAGAGCAGGATGGAGAAAAGCAGGAAGAAAGGAAACAAGGACAAAAAGCCATTCTAGAGAAGCCACGAGTCCAAGGGGCTTGTCACTGCAGGAGGCCATGTGTTCCTCCACCGGCTTCCTGGCTACCAAGAACTATCCAACTATTTTAGGTTTATCTGATCACCTAATATGTGCCAGGCACTGTGCAGTGGACTTCGTGTTCTGTCTAATCTGCACCCCAGTCCTGCAGGATGCTATTACACTCCCAGCTTTCCAAATGGAGCAACTGAGGCTTGCAGGGGTGAGGAAACGTGCCCCAGGTCACACAGTGGCCTGAAGAGCAGGACCTGAGCCCGTGCCTGTCTCCCTGTCTCTCACACACACTTACCGACTCGGGGTTCTTGATGAATACTTTGGTGCTCCCCATCTGGTACTGGTCCGGCTCCATGTTGACTGCCCGCAGCAGGTGCTGGACCCCCTGACGCTTGTCCCCATGCCACTGCGGCCACGTCTCAGGGGTCAGAATGGCGTACCTGGAGGCAGAGGGTTTGGGAGGGTTTGAGCAGCTGGCGGTTATTCTGCAGGGGGTTGGTCAAGGCCTGGGACAGCAGGGCGCCTCACCTCTGCAGGAACTTGGTGAACTGGCGGCGGTAGGCAAAGCCCGCCCTGCGTACCCTGATGTTCTCCTTCAGGCCCAGGTACTCCACCTGGTGCTTGACCCTGCAGGAAAGGTAGCCTGAGCCCCTGGCGGGGCCTCACTCGTCCCAGGAGTGGGAGGGGCTCTATTGGCATCAGTTTGGGGCTGAGTTCTGAGGTCTGGGGAGGGGGTGCAGTGCTGTTTCCAGGGGGTCAGTTCTGTGGGGTGAGGGCCTGGGTTCTGGGGGAGGGGTCTATCTGTTCTGTGGTCAGGGTCACTTTTAGGGTGGGCCCTGGGGTCTGGGGATTGTGAGAGAGACTGTGCTAGTCCTGGGATCATCTGCCAGTCAGCCTGGGTCCATCACTGGGCCCTGGGGTGTCTTGGTCAGTTCTAGGTATAACCCTGAGGCCTTGAGGGGCTTTGTTCTGGTTCTAGGGGTCAGCCTGGGTTAGTCCTGCAATGGGTCATGCAGTCCCAGCAGGGTTCCGGAGGGTCAGTCTGGGGACAAGCAGTGTAGACTGGCCCAGACCAGGCCGGCGGTCACCTGCTCTCCTCCCAGTCGCGGGGCCTCTTGGTCTCGTTGGGTTTGATGCAGCGGATATAGTGGGGTGTGCACTTCTTCAGTGTGGCCACCAGGTCGTTGGCTTGTTTCTGAGGCAGAGGAGAAGCGGGGTGCACAGATGGGACCTTCTGGCCCCTCTTTCCTCCTACCCTGGATACACACCCAAGAGACAGAGACACACTGCCAGGGGGTGAGGTGGGGCGGCAAGTGTTTGTTGATAGAGTAACTGAGCCCTCAGGAGAACACATCCCTCAGGACACTCCCACCTGTTCAGGGACCAGTACTTTTGAAGTAGGGAATCTCTTGTGTGTGCCTGGGGCAGGCCAGCCCTGAGCTGTCCATTTTAATCCCTCAGGGGAGACGAGACAGGAAACCTGTCCAGGTGGGAGGATTGGGAGGAGGGGCAGGAGAGACTCCGTGTTGATAGTGGCTCTGCTGTGTGTTCTGGGCCAGTGACTGCACCTCTCTGAGCCTTGGTCTCTCCATCTGCCAGGGGGACTAGTCCCACATGTGTAAAGTGTCCTGTGTTTGCTGCCAACATTGACAAATGCTCAGTACATGGTTATTAAAATGTTACAAGAGGGCCGGCCAAGTGGCGTGGTGGTTAAGCCCTGGCTTGGGAAGCCAGCGGTCCCGGTTCGGTCCCACATATGAGGGCCAGTGACACTGCCCTCAAAAAAATAAATAAATAAAATTTAAAAAAAATGTTACAAGGATGGGGCATCCATGTTCATACCAACACTTTTAACAATAACTAAAATGTGGAGACAACCGAAGTGCCCATTGACAGATGAATGGATAAATAAGAAGTGGTCCATCCACACAATGGAGTATTATTCAGCCTTAAAATGGAAGGACATTCTGACACCTGCTACCACATGGGTGAACCTTGAGGGCATGATGCTCAATGAAATAAACCATACACAGGACAAGCACTGTGTGATTCCCTTATATGGGGTCCCCAGAAGAGTCAGATTCATAGAGACAGGAAGTAGATGGGGGTGCCAGGGGCTGGGGGAGGGTTTAATGGGTCCAGAATTTCGGTTTGGGAAGATGAGGAAGTTCTAAAGCTGGATGGTGGGGGTGGTTGCACAACAATATAACTGGACTTAATGCCACTGAGTGTGCACTTACAAATGGTTAAGATGGTAAATTTTATGTATAGTTTACCACAATTTAAAAAAAGTGACCAAAAGACCAAAAAAATTATTAGGATGATGATTCACTTCTAGATTTAGGGAGTTAGGGGCCTTTTTAATTTTTAAGTGTGCTTACTAGAAAATTCAAAATCACACAGGCACCGGGCATGGCGATTGACTGCAATTTAGCACAAGGGATCTTTTTAGGGTGACGCAAGTGCTCCAAATTGGATTGTGGTGATGATAGTACAACTCTACTAAAAATCACTTCTTAAATGGGGTGCATTTAATGGTATGTCAGCTGGTCCAAGCTCTGGTCCAAGCCGCCTAATCCCAGAGCTGGAAGACCATGTTGGAGAGAGGATGCCAGAGACAGGGGCAGAGGGCATGGGATGGGGGAGTGACAAACACTGGAATGAAGGGAGAAACAGACCTAGCCCTCCCTATGCCCAGCTCCTCCTTGCCCATCCCTGGTCTACCTTGATCTTGGAGCCGGCGGTGCTGGGGCGGCCCTTCTTGTCTACATCCAGCTTCTCAGGGAACAGCATCCGGAGGAAGGTTCTGGGCAAGGAGAGAGAAGCAGTTGGACATGCAGCTGGACCTTGGGGTGCCCTCTCCTAGAGGTGGGGCTGCCTAGGTGCCTGGGACCCAGAGGGCACACTGCAAAGTATAGTTCTCCTTGAGTGTGGAGGGTGAGATGGTGAGAACTGGAGGGTTGGTTTCGTCCTTTTTGGTTATTTCATTATTTGCCCTATTACTTCTTCCATGACCACACGACTTGGGTAGCAAGTAAAATAGAAAAAAGTTAAATTAAGTAGGAAAATATATCCAGTGATTCAGTATCTTGGGCAACAGGGGCATGTCCCCGTGTGGGAACTGTCCTATATGCACAGGCTCACATGAGTATGCAAAAAAATATGGACAAGGATGCTTGCTGCTGAAGCTGTGTTTGTGATAGTCAAATATGGGCACAACCTAAGTGTCTAGCAACAGGAGATCTATTAAATCCACTTTGGTATATCATGGCTCCCTTCCTCATCTCCTCAACAAGATCGTCCCTGTTCACCATAACACAGAATGAGTGCACTGCTTAATAATAAATACAGAGTATCCAGTTGGGGGAATGAAAAGTTCTGGAACCAGACGGTGGTGGTGGTGGTTGCACAACACTGTGAATGTACTTAATGCCACTGAATTGTACAATTTAAAGTGGTGAAAAGGTAAATTTTATATTATGTGTGTTTTATTGTAATGAAAAGATTAAAGCAAAAAAAAAAATGAATGGTGCCCTCCCTACTCTCTATCCCTTTATCAATTTAGTTTTTATTCACAACACTAGTCCCAGTGGTTCTCAGACTTCACGGGGCCCCTGAATCACCAGGAGAGTCTGTCAAACACAGATGGCCTTGCCCCACTTGGGCTGGCTCCCCATAATTTTTGACAAGTTTCCAGGGGATGCTGATGCTGCTGGTCCAGGGACACTACTCAGAACCACAGCTCTGTGCTTTCCAATATGGTGGCCACTGGTCACATGTGGTTATTAAAACCCTTGAAACTCGGCCTGTCCAAGTTGAGATGTACTGTAAATATTAAAATATACACTGGAATATGCAGAATATGCAATGTGGAAAAAAAAGAATGAAAAATAGTTTATTAATAATTTAAAAATATTGATTGCATGTTGAGATGATGATATTTTGAGTATAGTGAGTTAAAGAAGACATTTTAAAATTTCACCTGATTGCCTTTTTACTTTTTAAGTGTGCTTACTAGAAAATTCAAAATGACACAGATGGCAGGCATGGAGATTGACTGCAATTTGGCACAAGAGATCTTTTTAAATTGACGCAAATTTTCCAGATTGGATTGTGGTGATGATGGTCCAATACTGTATTAAAAATCACTTCTTCAATGGGGTACCCCTAATTGTGTGTCAGTGGTACCTGAATAAGGCCGTTTTTAAAAAATTACATGTGTAGCTTGAATCTATTGGGTGTGGAATATATTGGACAGTGCTGCTCTATATCAGTGAATCTCAAACTCTAATGTGCACAGGGGACCCTGGGAGGTGCGAGGATCTTGTTAAAATGCAGATTTTGATTCTGTCTGTCTGGAGTGGAGCCTGAGATTCTGCATTTGTAAGCAACTCAGAGGATACCCAAGTGGGTGGTTCAGGAACCACACTTTCAGCCCTTTCAGAACCACTGTCGAATGACTTTTCACTTGATGCTAGATTCTATTTGCCTTTTTTCTAGTTCAATGTCTGTTTCCTCACTGGGCTGTCGGCTCAGTGAGAGCACCTGTGGATCTCTGACTTGTTCAGTCACCCATCTCCACAAGTTCAAAGGGTGTCTGGGCCATAGCAGAGCCTGAATAAAATTTTGAGGTGTAAAGCCAAAAAGATGGAACCTGGTATGCAGCTGTGATCAGGGAGATGGATCCATATGTATTAATACAGAAAAGTGTAGAGTGTGATGTGTTTTCACAGCATAAAAAGAGAAGCTGTCCACACCCTGCATGGATGCTTGGGTTTGCAGCAGAGGCGCTAGAAGGGCCATGAAGACCATGTAACCCTGTTTAATCAGAACCAATCACTGGAAATACTGCCCTGGCCACACAGCCACCCCACAAAGTCTGTGGTGTGATGGGAGTTCTGGGGAAGGTGAGGTGGTCCCTGGGCCTCCCCTATTCCCATGGGTTGGTTCTACCCAGATGTCCCGCATCTTGGACCACTCACTGCTCACTGGTCTGCATCATCTCTATGAGGTCGGAGAAGAGAACATCCCGGTTCCTCTCGCAGAAGCCACTGACGTCATAGGAGACCTAGAGGGAGGTGGCATTGGGGGGTATTATGAGGGACTGAGGCTTGGGTAGGTAGGGAGGCTTACAGTCTTGGTGGTCAGGGGTCCTGTTCTGGGGTGAGAGGATAGGGGGCAGTGCCTATGGTTCAGAATAGGTGGCAAGGGACAGCAGCAGTATGGGACTTGTATCCCTGGAGATCTGATGTTCAAGTTGCTGTTGGAGGGTGGGGGGCTGCAGTCTGAGTCAGAGGTGAGGGGAGGTGAGGATTACAGTCTAGATTAGGGGCTGTGCTGCAGCCTGGGCAGGGTTCCCTGGAGTGGGGTTTCTGTTACTTAATTCGGTATCAAAACGTCACATTGAGCATGTGTGTCCTGGCCAATTGAGGGGGCGGGGGTGCTGTGTGTATGGGAGGGTTACAGCAGTAGCTAGAGACCCTGGGGGACTTCAGCCAGGCTTGTGGCTGGGTCTGCTACCCCATGGGGGCTCTCCATCATCCTGGCCGTGGATGTTCCCTGGCTCAGGGAACACAGGGGTTTCAGCCCATTTTAGGAGCTGGTGGACTGTAGCAAGCCAGGGGAGCCCTGGAGGTGTCTGCTGCCCATGTGAATGTCAATGGCAGAGTCTGCAGTCCAGACAATTGGGGAGGTGGACCGTGGCGAGGGTTGGAGGCCAGTGGGTTTCTGTAGCCTTGCAGAGGGGTCTGTAGGGACTCTAGCCCTTTTTGGAGGGTGGTAGCTTGCAGCATGGGCCTGGGGGGCTCCAAGTTGGGGTCAGAAGGTGGTGGGCTGTGTGTCCTGGGTCTGGGGATTAGTGGGGCTTACAGCTCAGATTGGGGTTTGGGGATCTGCTGCCCAATTTGGTGTCAACAGGAGGAAGTTTCTGTCCTGTAAGGGGGAGCTGTGGCCTTGATCAGGGGCCAGTGGGTTTCTGTAGCTCTGGCTGAAGGCCTGGTGGTAGGCCCAGGCCAGTTCCTGGGGATAAGTGGGTGGGGTTTGTGTTTCTGGTCCATTGGGGTAGGGCTGGAGAAGGGGGTGAGTAGAGTTCTGCAGCCCTGGCTGGGAGTACCCAGGGGCTCCTTCCGTTAGGAGGTTGGGAGGCTGCAGCCTGGAGCACCCAGGGTCTGTGGGGCAGCGCGAGGGGCACAGCACACCTTGCCGGCGTAGTGATGGATGACAAAGCCAGCACTCCAGCTGTTGAAGTGCTCGTGGGTACCAACGGCCGCCTGCAGCTTCTGCAGCAGCGTCTGGTCGGCGCCGCCGCCCGTGGCGTGCATGGTGGCACACACATCGTCCAGGACGCTCATGATGCCTGGGGGGCTCTGCGGGCATGGGAGGTGGCAGCAGCACAAAGAGCTTCATCAGGGTGGGAGTAGAAGGGGGCTTCCAAATACAAGAGCAAAAAGTGTATGGGGGGGTCCAGGTGTGTATGTGGGGGTTGCTGTGGAAGCTCTCTGGGACACAGGATGGGGTGAGGGACCCCATAAGGGATCCACGCTTTTTTCCTTTCCCCAGACTGGGATACCTGGTGGGGGATCTGTCAGCATTGACCCCTCTGTCCCTGAGTAGACTGGCTGGGGCATGTTTGTTGAGTGAATAAGTGAAACACGAGCAAGTGGGCAGAGTGAGTAGGTGAGGTGACTGAGAGGATATGTCAGTGCTCCTGGGTTGAGAAGGGCCTATTGGGGCCATTAACCCCTCCCAACCCCCCCCCCCCAGGTCTCCCAGAGTCAGCTCTGGGGCCTAGTGAGACCCCCGAATGCTGGCCTGGCCCTCACCAGCTTGTTTTCAATGAGGTCACAGACGATTTTGTTGTTGAAGTACTCGATGGGAGTCCAGCGGATGCCTTCCTGTACATACTCCTCCTAGGGGTGGCAAAGAGGGCAGGGATGGGGGGGGGTGTCTGGGCAAAGGCGTGTGCATTTCTAGAATGTATGCTCCACAGGATGGGCGAAGGAAATGGGGCAGGTGGTTCCCCACACACACACACACACATCTCCCCCACAATCTTATCAGTTAGGACTGTCTCCAGTAATAAAGCCCATTGCCCAGTGTGGGCAGGCTGGAAGTGCCAACCCTGGCAACCCTTGACCACAGACAGACAGGAGCTTGTGGATTAATATGTGGGCTCCCTCACTCCTCGGTGAGCCAACCCCCAGGTCTGCTTTGCAAAGTTTCCCTGGGGCCCAGAAGAACTGAGCCCTGGTTGCTCATTAACACATCCTATTGGATCTCTTTAAAAATCCCTCTCTCACTTCCTCACTCCTCTCCTGGTCTTTGCCCTGTATCCTTGTCTGAAGCTCTGCTTCTGCGGGACAGGTAGAATGAAAACATCGGGGATTTTTGTCTGGCCTATTCATGGCTGTCTCCCAGCACTGTAGACAGGGCCTGGCACACAGCAGGGTTCAATAAGCAATGTGAAGGAATGAACAAAGAAGTTATTCCCCAGTCCTGGTCAAAGCTTTAGGGGTAGAAAACCTCTTTCGAAGGGATTCTCATGGTGGACCTGGAGGGTCAGCAGAGACAGGTGGGAATGGGGGGCGGGGTTGTCCCTTGGTTGCTCAGTAACCTTCATGTCCTGTGTCCCTGGCCACTTGGCTGCCCTTCCCACCTGTTCAGCCTTCAGGGTGAGTTCGATGAAGATCTGCTGTAGCTTCTCATTGACAAAGTTGATGCAGAACTGCTCAAAGCCGTTTTTCTGCCGAGGGAGGAAGAGTGGCTCCTTTAGTGGGCTGATACTGGAGGCTGCTGGGGTCACGGGGCCAGCCCAGGTGGGGCACAGGGAGGGACAGCGTGTGGGCCAGGGAGCAGAGGCCATACCTGGAATATCTCGAAGCCATAGATATCAAGCACACCAATACTGTACTCTTCCTGGGGCTTCTGCATAGCTCGGTTGATGGCCTGTGATGCGGGTGGAGAAAGGAGGTAAGTGCCAGCTTGCCGTTCCCTTAATATGCTCTTAGCCACATTGCCAGGCTACATCCCTTCACACCAGTTTGTCTCTTGCCTTCTACAGCTCTGTCACCCACATGAGAGCACCAGGTGTAAGAGCATCTGGGTTCCTGCCTTAAGAGCCAGCTCTGCCCCTTAACCACTCTGCCCCTCTATTTTCTCATCTTTAAAATGGGTTAATAATAGCAACTATCTTATAGGGCTTTTCTGAAGAGTTAAATAGATTGATGCATGTAAAACAGTAACAATAGTAACAGGAACACACGAGGTGTTATGTAATATTAGCTACTGTGGTCATCATTCTTATTTATTTATTTTTAAAGATTTAATTGGGGAATTGGGGGAGGGGAACAGTGATGGGAAATTGGGGAAGGGGACCAGCCAAGTTGTTGTTTTGTTGCGGAGGGCGCCAGTCACCATCTGGCTTCCTGTCGGCAGCTCGTGGCCTCTAAGCTCAAGGTACTGTGTTCAATATTAGTTGAGGGTGGGCATAGCCACCATCCCATGCGGGAGTCGAACCAGCAGCCTTGTTGTTAACAGCGCATGCTATATCTTCTGAGCCATCTGGGAGGCAGCTCAGCTCAAGGTGCCAAGTTCAATCTTTAGTTGCGTAGCCCACCATTGAACAGGCATTCTTGTTGTTACACCAGCTGACTCATCCTGCCACCTGTTGGCAGCTCAGTGGCAGCTCAGCTCGGGTGCAGCATCACTGGCCCATGTGGGAACTGAACCAGTGGCCCTGTTGCTCAAAGCATGTATTCTAAGCCAACTCTTAACCAACTGAGCCACTTGGCCTGCCCTGTGGTCATCATTCTTGACCTTGACACATGCCGCTCCCATCTGCCCCCAGCCAGTCCATCACTTTGTTCTCCTGAAAGTCCTCCTCTTGGCTCTCAAATGCACCCACGCCTCTCCATCGCCACAGCACCATCCCAGTCCAGGCCTGATGGCTCCAACGGCCCCAGCCCCCTCCTTCCTGGGCTCCACACCATAGCCAGAGAGAGCCCCTCAGTATTCCATCTGATCACTCCTGCCCCAGCCTGATGCCTCCTATAGCTGGAAATTGGTGAGGCTGTGATAGTCAAGCCTGCCTCCCCCACCTGGCTGGTCCCAGACGGCCTCTCCCACCTCTCGTCCCTGCCGCACTTGCCTCCACGAGGAAGTCGAAGAGACGGGAGTAGAGCCCCTTGGCCAGGGCATCACGGGTGTAGGTTGCCTGCTCCACGTTGAGGGTCACGTCGATGGACTCGCTGCGCCCGCCCCAGCGGCTGTCCATCTTTCGGCTGGTCAACTTCTCCTGCAGCCGCCCACTGTCAATGCCCAGCAGATAGGCAGGAAAGGCCAGGACTGCCGGGTGGGGAAAGCAGCAGCCAGTCAGGTCAGGCTCCTAAGCCTCTTTCAGTGCTTCTGTCTCTTCCTTTTTTGCCCAGTGACTCTGAAATAGTTCTTGTGGGTTCCCACCCTCTGGGGGCCGAACTAGGAGAAAACAGTTCACACATGTACAGGCCTGCACCCCACCCCCCGCAGCACCCACACTCACGGTCCACACTCTCTACCCGGGCATAATTCCCATCTTCACAGAAGCTGATGTTTCCCAAGTGCAGGATCCCCGCCACAAGCTGCAGGACCAGCTGCTGGATGTTGGGCGGGATCCCGATGACCTGCATGGCGCTCTGTGGGTACAACGGAAACAGAGCCTGTGCCACCAATCCCGATCTCCACCCTGTCCCCTGGGGTCGGGATTCTTGGGATGCAGCATGGACTCAGAGAGTCAGGACCTAGGTCTCTGTCCTGCCTCTCTCACCCATTCGCTGTGTGACCCGGGCAAGTCCCTGCCCCTTTCCAGGTCTCAGTTTCCTGATTTGTAACACAAGAGGTTGCCAGGGCCAGAGTGGCATTTGGTGCTCACCAGAGTCTCGCTGAAGTCACTCCTGTCATCAGTGCCATCCACCTTGTAGGTATCTGATTGGTTGAGGTAGTAATAGTAGTCGGGGGTCATAAGCCCCAGGTTCTGTCGCTGCTCCTGGGAGGCCCCTTCCAGCAGCTGGAGCGTGAGTGATACTCATGTATCTGGCACTGGACTGGCACAGGCCTTGTGGTGCCTCAGTCCTCACTGTCATGGGCTCCCGGACACAGACCCTCCCACTGTTTACCCCGGGCTGCAGGTGGGGCTCCCCCGTCTGTGCACCTGGTAGTAGATGTGGAAGTTCCTCTCGTTTTCATTCTGCATGACAACGCGGGATTTCTCCAGCAGGAAGTTAGAGATCTTACCCCCATCTGGCTCCCCTCCACGACTGAACTGGATCTCAAAGTACTTGCCCTGAATCCGACAGAACCATGTCAGCCCCACAGGGGCCCAGGAGTGCAGGTGGTGGAAGGGTCAGGGCTGGGTCTTATGAACCTGGCCTCTTTCCCACTCTTACCCATGGACTTCAACTTGCTTTCCTCTCCCCACTTCCCACTTCTGGACTGCTTGTCCTTTTCACCAGCCCCTTCTCCCCAGCTTTTGCCTAAGCTCTGTCCTGGACCAAGAATGCCCTTTTCTCTCTCTGATGCTTCAAGCCCTCAGTTGGGGCATCCAACCCTGTGCCTGGCACACATGACCAGTTCCCCAGTCCCTCCACCACAACACAGATGCTTCCATGTACCTGTGGGAATACTACTAGTTCCAGTGATCCTGAGTGTCTCCCACATGTTGTCCCTGAGCCCAGAACAAGGGTCCCACAAGCCCCTTCTTTGGTGTCTGACACCATCTGAGTTCTGCTCTGGCTGGAGGTTAGAGGGCAGACAAACCTCTTTACTCCTCCTTTCTGCCACCTCCATCCAATAGCAATACAAGTTATATTATCATACTACTCAGACACCTGTAATATATGACATATACTTATTCTATTGTACAATAAAACTATATAAAATGAAATGTAATTATACGTTTTTGAGGTTCATCCATGTTTTTGTGTATATCAGTAGTTTGAAAACATATACTGCATGATTCCATTTCTATGAAGTTCTAGAACAGCTGAAACTAATCTATGGTGAAAAAAATCAGAGGAGTGGTTGCATCTAGGGTAGGGTGGGAGTAGAAACTGAATAGAAAGGGACAAGAGGGAACCTTCTGGAGTGATGGTGATGTTCTGTATATTGATAGGAGTTTGGTTTGCACAGTGTATGCATTTTTCCAAAGTCAATGAATGGTCCACTTTAGATGTATGTATTTTTCTGTATGCAAACTTTAAAAGAAATAAAAGAGAACTGTAAATTTATGATGATGGACTATAATTAATGATTTGCATACTGAAGTGTTTGGAAGGAAAGTTATGGTGTCTGCAGCTTGCTTTGTAGTGCATCAAAAAAATGGATGGAGAAGAGCTCGCTCAAGAGTGCAAGCTGAGCTCTGAACAACGACGGTTCGATGCCAGCCTGAGCTTAGTTGCCATTGAGCTGCCAACAGGTGGCAGGATGGCTCAGCTAAAAAAAAATGGATGGAGATACAATAAAGTAAGTATAGTAAAATGTTAATGATAGAATCTAAGATGGGCATACAAGCATTCATTGTACTATTTTCCAAGTTTTCTGTGTATTTGAAATTTTTAATAATAAACAGTGGGGGGAAAACACTTAAAATATAATTATATGATAAAAAATATATTAGAAAGTAAAAATATAACTAATAGTATTTTGGTAAATAAAAACATCTTATTTCGGGCTGGCCAAGTGGCGCGGTGGATAAGCGCTGGCTTGGGAGGCCAGCGGCCCCGGTTTGGGTCCCACATATGAGGGCCAGTGACACTGCCCTCAAAAAAAAAAAAAATCTTGGGGGGTTGTCACTTTGAGGGGTAAAATGTATAACTATTGCACTGTGTTGTACACCTGAAACTAATTTAAAAAAAATTTAAAAAAATCTTATTAGCATATGGAATCTATTAAGTCATTTCCACATCAGGCATTGTATTGAAATTGTTGAGGTCTATGAGGTGGATTTTAATATCATCCCCATTTTATGGATGATAAAAACAGAGGAGACTGAGGTTAATTGTTTTTTTCCAAGCCACATATCTAGGGACAGAACTAGACCATAAATCCAGATGTCTACCTATTTTGTCTTCCATTAGGCCCAGCATGGCACCTAACATAAAGAAGAAGCCTAAGAACTATTTTTTGAAAGAAAGAAAGAAGGAATAAATTGGACCTGAAATGTGATTAGGAACAGATGTGATATGATTGCAGCTAGGGGAATATTTAAGAATGT
The DNA here is from genome assembly GCA_033961575.1 of Aselliscus stoliczkanus. Taxonomy (NCBI): domain Eukaryota; kingdom Metazoa; phylum Chordata; class Mammalia; order Chiroptera; family Hipposideridae; genus Aselliscus; species Aselliscus stoliczkanus. The sequence continues at coordinate 5,940,793 of CM066735.1, read as the reverse complement.
GACACAAACATGCCATGGCCTCCACAGCTCTGCCAATGGGGGACTCTATTTCAGATGGACCATAAGCAGGAAGTGAGTTTCCCATTCAGGAGCAGGTATTTCTTGTGTTTTTGGGAAATACAAGTAGGTGTGTGTGTGTGTGTGTGTGTGTGTGTGTGTGTGTGTGTGTGAGAGAGAGAGAGAGAGAGAGAGAGAGAGAGAGAGAGAGAGAGAGAGAGAGAGAGTGAGTCAGTGTGGAGGGAGAGGTTGCTCCAAAGTAGTGTTACAGACTCACAAAGCGACTGGAATTGTTGTTGCGCACGGTCTTGGCGTTGCCGAAGGCCTCTAGCAGTGGGTTTGATTGCAGGATGATATCCTTCACATGCTGGGGCAGAGGCAGGTGGAGTGGGAAGATGTCAGGCTGAGGCAGGTGCAGGGGGGATGAAATACCATGGAGTGGGAGGAAAACCAGCCCTTCTTTCTGATTTTGCCTCACCTGGACCTTCTCGCCCCCTCCAGACACTTTGGAGATGTAGCCCATGATGTATTTAGCTGCCACTGTCTTCCCAGCTCCACTCTCTCCACTGGGAATGGATGAGGGAAGGAATGATCAGTAGCCACAGGGAAAGGGGTGGGGGAAGTGCCCTTTTAAGTGCCTGATTGTTCATTCATTCATTCATTCATTCATTCATTCATTCATTCCCTATTGGGCGCCAGGCATTATTCCAGGTACTAGAGATACAATAGTGATCAAGACAGATACAAATTTCTGCTCTCCTGGAGCTGACATTTAGAGAGGACAGATGGACAATAACAGACTGAATAAATACAATATATTATGGGTCAGATGGTGACAAGGAAAGTAAAGCAGGGCTGGGGTCAGAGAGGGACAGCAATGTCCCTGTTTAGGTCAGGAAAGAGTTCCACATAAATCTCCCTGGGGTAGTGATGCTGTTTGATCAGGGCCTGAGCATGAGGGTCTGGGGTCCCCTGTCGTACCTGATGATGACACATTGGTTCTCACAGTCGATAAGCATGTTCCGATACATATTGTCCGTGAGGGCATAGATGTGTGGGGGATTCTCGTACTGGGCCTGGCGAGAAAGGGCAGGTCTCAGCCCCGGGCTAGGGGCTGGGGTCCTGGGGGCTGTGCCTCCCCCCACCCCCGTCGGCCCTGGCCTCACCGCGCCCTGGTACAGGTCGACCTCACGATCAGTGAAGTATGGCATCTGCTTGAAGGGATTTATGGAGATGAGCACAGAGCCGATGTAGGTCTGGGGGGTGGTTAAGGACCATGCAGTATCCTAGCATGCTTTATCCCTCATGGGCCCCAGTCCCCTCACCCTGCTCCCCCAGGGCCTCCTAGAGCCCCACGTTCAGGGGAAGAGATTGAGATACTCCCATGTGTCCTGGGTCTCTTCAGAAAAATCAGGACTAGGTCCAGAATGCGGGGAATGGGATAGTTGTGGCTGAGCTACCCCAGGGCAGAGGGAGCAGTAGGGCCCACAGCCACCCCAAAGCAGAGCCCTGCTGTCACTCCATCTGTTCCCTGTCCTACCGCCCGGAAGCTCTCACTGCCTATCCACCAGTTTTTCTTTTGCTCAGGCATCTGCATGCAGGGACATGTGCTTAAGTCCCGCTGATATCCTTTCTTGTATTCACCCGCCCACAATTCCCTCTATCCCTTGCTTAGCCACCCTCCTGTCCCTCGGTCCTCCTTCATTTGCCAGCCCCACCCACAGCCCAGGGTACAAAGATGTAGTCGTCCATGAAGCGCTTGCGGAGGTTGCCCACGATGGCGTCCTCGGTGATCTGGGACAGCAACACCATGTCGTCCACGCCACTCTGTTTCACATTGTGGCTCTGCCAGTGGAAGCGCTCCTTGCTGCCCTGGGGGTGGGGACAGAAGGGTGGGGGTGAGCCCAGGCAGGGGGATGGGGTGGGGTGCCTCAGTGACTCCCACAGCTCACTTCCATCTCCAGCTTCTGATTGTGCCTCACATCTTTCCCCCTGGGGACACCAGGGAAGGTGGGCGAGGTCCAGTCCAGGCTCCCTGCCCCCCCAGAATGACAGCTCCTCCTTCCCACTTCCCTTTCAGCCTCTCTGCTCCTCCCTTCCCTTTGCCGTGGCATTTGACCCGATGCTCACTCCCTCCACCTTGAGATGGCCTCCTTCCTCCTACTCTCCTCTTCTCTCATGGTCTTGCCTCCCAGCTGGGACCTCTGAGATCCCCAGAGCCCTGCTGCAACCTCTACTCTCTGTACCCAGCTGTGACGTCGTCGCTCCTCAGTTCCCACAGCCTTCTGCTCCTCCTGCCAACATCTTCGCTCTTCCCTGTGCCAGCTCCAGCACTTTCCCAGGTTCCCACCCTCCTTTCTTATTTCCTCTTTCAGTTTTTCATCAGTTGTCACCTTCCTCAGGGTCCCAAGGAGGAGACTCAACACAGGCTCCCCACAAAAACTCCTCCTCCAGGAAGCCTTCCTGGAATGTTTCCTCCTTTCAGCACTGAACTCATCCAGTACCTTAAACATATAAACACACTGGCTCTCTCAGGCCCCACTCTGCCTCTGTTCAGTACATCCCTGCTGTGGAAAAGTCTTGCAAACAGAAGAGGGATGGTGGCTGGAGCTGGTGAACTCATGCTCAGATAACATGTCCCTCCTCCAGGAAGCCTCTAACCCCCAGACCAGGAGTTCCTGGAAGGCTGGGGTTGGGACAGAGTCCTGTCTCAGCCCTAGCAGGGAGGACCTATCGAATGAACAACGGAGAAGGGCAAAGAAAGAAACCTAACTTCACAGGAAGACCCCCCAAGGACAAAAGATGTTGGGAGCCAGTCAAGTCTTCAAAGATGACTAGCGTTTGCTGGGCAGATTCCAGGGAATGGAGACAGGCATGCTGGGCAGAGGGGACTCTGGCAGGGGGCAAACAGGAGGGTCAGTATGGGCCACTGTAGGGCAGAGGTGAATGAGATGCCAGCCTCTCCTGGGGGCACTGGAGATCCATGGAAAGTTTCTGAGCAGGGGAGGTACATGCTCAGAATCTAGACACACTGCCAGCCAGAGGGAAGTTTGTCAAGGAATGCCCACAGCCATTACACATGCCTCGCTGTGGTGTGGGCAGGTCTGGGTTCTCATCTTGGCTGGGTGAGTCTCTGTGGCCTCATCTGTAAAATGGGAGGAGGGCTCACTTGCCAGGGCTGATGGGAAGATGAGCTGCTCTGGGGAGCAAGGTTGAGTGGGCAGCTGATGCTCTTCCCCAGTCTGAGCCGTTGTGACAACAGGCCTGGGCAGAGGGGCATGTGATAGAATTAACAGTCACCGAGAACCTGACGCGGGGCAGGGAGTGCCCTGATATTACCAGCAATCTGCATAGCAACTCAGCGGGGTGTAGGCTGGGAGGTAAACTGAGGCTCAGAAAGTTCAGTGGCTGACACTTGATGAGGGACACAATTAGATTGTTTTTAAAGGTGTGAGATCCGATTTTGGGTCCATCCGGCAGCAAAGGCCAGGCTCTGGTGTCTACACCGGCAAGTGGCTGGGACCCAAAGAACTTGAAAGTTGAGAGGGCTTTGATCAAGATTAGGGAGAGAGGGTGCATCAGGAGTGTAAGCCACCCAGGAAGAGGTGCAGAGGTGTGACTGAGTCAGGGTCAGAATAGAGGAGGGAGTGTGGGGGAGTCAGGGCTCGAACCCCTCAAACTGCTTCCAGCCTGAGTAGTCAGAGTGGGTCTCTCATATGGCAAATCCAATTTTTCAGTGGCTTTCCTCCAGCGTGTGGCTACCCATTGCCCTCCCACCCATCCATTCCACAAAACATTCTTGAGCACCTACTGTGTGCCAGAGTAACTTAGGCCTCAGGAAAAAACTTTTTCAGTATTTTACTGACTTGCCTCTAAGCATTTGCAGACCCTGAGCCCTCTGCTCAGAACACCCTTCCTGCCTGGTGAATGCCAATCTGTCCTTTATAAGGCTTGACTTAGGGGATGCCTCCTCCAAGAAGACCTCCTTGACCCTAGGCCAGGCCAGGGGCTCCCTCTGGACTCTCACAATTCCCTGGGCATCCCCCACTATAGCCCTGTCCACATTTTGGACATCCCACACATGTGGTGTGCGGGCTCCTAAGGGCAGGGGCCAGGCCATGCCTGGCTCACCAAAGCATCAAGTCTCATGTGAATGAATGAGTGAAGGAACCAGGTAGTGCATGAATGAATGGAGAGGAGGGTAGTCGACCAGGGTCAAGGTCCTGAAGGGCCTTGAATGCCAAGCAGAAGAATTTGGAGTTGACTATCTGAGCCCTGGAGAGTCCTGAGCAGGGCCATACTGCCCCTGAGGGCACTTTAGGAATTGTGAGAGCATTTCTGGTTGTCACAGGGATGGAAACATGGCTGACATTTTAAGGAGGGCACAGGTACCAAATTTGCACTCAAATAATCATCCTGCCTGCAGCTCCCCTTCCCACCCGGCAGATATTCATGCAGGTGACAAACCTGTTTATAATCAGTCATTGGAACCTAGAACTAAATTCAATTTTATGTATAAATAGAAAATCTATATATTTTTTGCACGGTTGATACCCATTGCATTTTTCAGGGATGTGACTATCTTGTGTCAAGGGAGACTTTAGTTTTGTTCAGATTTTGCTAAGAATTGTTCAGCATTTGGAAGTCCATGCTGCTTGTGGGGTTCACATAGCCAATACCCCATTTATGCATGGGGCTGTCATCTCATTGAGATACACTTATGTCCAGGTGTGAGCACCTGGGGACACCAGTGGACATTCTTGGGTGACTGGTATGAGCATTTTCATATTTATGCACACATTTCATTATAAATGACTTTCTTGAGGGCCAGTGACACTGCCCTCAAAATAAATAAATAAATAAATAAATAATAAATGACTTTCTCTTCTGCATTGCAGGGGATCCATTATTTTTGAAACAATGGGAGTTGGCATTTTTCACTGTCTGTGAATTGCATTTCAGAGCTTTCAGGGGGCCTGTCAAAATGTTTGTTATAAGAATTGGGTGCCAGGTGTGATGCACTGAGAATCCTGGGATGCAGTGGAAATGATGGGGTAGGGGAAGGACAAAGCTGTGGGAGCAGCATCGTGGAGGGTTAGAGAGGGTGCCCATGACAGGCAGCCAGGATGGGAGATGGCCTGCAGGTGACAAGGGTCGGTTGGGAGAAGCAAGGAGCCATTGATTGCACCCCAAGCTACTGAAGATCATCTGTGCTCATGGGAGACAAAGCGGGACCTTATGGAGAGTGGGGGTGACCCCAGGATCAGAAGTCAGTTTGAAAGATCAGGAGGTGTAGAAAGGGATCAAGGATGTTTTGGGACAATCTGGCTGAGAAGGGGAAGAGGGAAAGAGGCTGTGGGGAGCGGGGGCAGGTCAGGAGAACATATTTCCTGTTTATAAGATGGGGAGACTTGAGTGTGTTGGTGAGACAAGACATGAAATTCAGGAGCAAGGTGGCATTATTCATTGGGATGGACAGGAAGTGGATTCTCTCTCTGAAGACCTCACTGGGCAGGGCCTTGGTAGTAACAATGGCAATTGACTACAACAATAGCAACAGCAGTTAATAGCCCATGGTCACTTATTCTCTGCCAGACTCTGGTCTAAGCTTTTTCTGTGAATTACCTCATTTAATTTTCTCGACACATACTGAGGTCAGTACTATGATTAAGTTCACTTTGTGGAATAGAAAACTGGCAGAGAGAGGTTAGGGGTCCTTCCCAAGGTCACACAGCAGGAAGGGAGGATCTGGGGGAGGACTTGTGAGGCTATCTGTCCCCCAGCCTGGTCTTGGTGAGAGGTGGCTGGGGTTGGTGTGTTGGGTCAGATGAGGATGGGGCAGAGACATGATTGGTCCTGTCCAGGGTTTCCCCTTTGGAGTCAGCCCAGTCTCCATGTTCCTGGGCCCCTCAGGCAGAGCTGACATTCAAGGCCACTTCCCTTCTCTGAGGTCAGAAGCCTCGAGACTGGCTGTGTCTGGCTGGCTCTCCTGGCCCCGAGGACTTGGTTCCTCTTCCTGTCCCTCCCGACTTCCCCCACCCAGCTGAGTGGTCCTCTGCCTCTTGCAGCCCCTGCCATCTCTACCTCTGTGTCCTGCCCCAGGCACCTGGGACCCCCAGATCCACTATGTCATCATAAAATCCATGGGTTGTTAGCGGTAGCGGGAGAGAGGGCTTTGTTCAAGTGGGTTCAGTGTGTGGGAGGACACTTAAGAATTTTGGCATGGGACCAATTGGGGGGGAGGCCTGGCTTGACAGCTGACTGACTATGTGACCCCAGGAGACCACTTTACTTCTCCAAGCCTCAGTTTCCTCATCTGTAAAATGGATTCCATAATAAACTTCCTCCATGGATTTGCTAAGAAGTAAATGAGCTAACATAGAGAAAAGATGCACTGGGTGCCTCAGGAAATGGCAGCTGGTGGCCCCCAAGAGCATTTAGAGGAAATGATCAGTCTTTGACAGCAGATATAGGAGCTGGTCAACATATGTTTACTTGTTGAATGAATGAGTGAAGTACCATTGGGATGGGACATGGGTATCCCTCTCTCTGTGGCCCTCAAGTCTTCATGGATCAAGTGGAAACTGTTTGTTCCTAAGTCCCTTACTTGGGGGTGGGGGTTCAATGAAGAGGTTGTGGTTAGAGTTGACCACAAGCCAAGTATGACTCAACCTGCTAGGGCTCTTGTGAAAGACAGTCAGGGGCTTGAGATGGCTGAGATGGGAAGGGGAAGGTAGCTTCTAACTTCAGTTCTTCAGAGAGCTCCCTACAACCGAAGGCAGAGGGCATGGGAGGTGGGGCTTCCCTGGTACCAGAGGAGGGGGGAACTGTTCTGACCAAGGTGATAGCTCTTGTAGGGCTGGGGCATTTGGAGCCCTGTAGTGAACATAGTTCCTGAGCCTCTACTGTGCATGAATGTAGGTGGATCCAGGCCTAGGGGAGTTCAGTGTACCCCAAGCAGGTGAACTGAGTTTCCCATGGGAGACTGTGGGTCCACATCAGACGGTGCTAAGGAGAGGTGGGGTGATCAGTGGGGACTTCCTGTAGGAAGTAGGCCTTGCAACATGAAATTCCCAGGCAGAGTCGGTGGTGGCAGCAATAGCCATGGGTCAGGAAGGCCTTGGGTGTGTGGACATCATGATCCTAGTTCCTCTGGAGCAGACAGTCCAGGTCCAAATGAGGCAGTGATTGGCACGCCAGGGCATGTGGGGGTCTGCACACCACCCTGTCCCCTGGTCGCCTCTTATCTTGTAGTAGTAGGAGGAGGTTGTAAGTCAAGGTGGCTGTTAAAAGTGTGATCTTGGGAGTCATTGAGTTGAAATCCTCTGCCGCTTTTGGGTTGTGCCATGGCTTGCCTAACCTTCCTGTCTCAGTTTCCTCATGTGGAAAATGGGAACACTGAAGGCCACAGACCTACCGGGGCAGCTGTGCAGATTCAACAAGGCAAAGTATATGAAGCAGAAACGCTAGCTCGCCCCAGCAGCAGCAGTAGCTGCCTTAAGTTGGCAAGTCCTACAGGCACAGGGTGCACGGCCAGGAGGAAGTGCTGGATGAGGGAGCTTTTGCAATTTGCCCCAACTGCTCTGGCCTCCCTGCCCCTGGGTGATGATGAGCAGCCCCAGGCTGGAGAGAGCAACAAAACAGCCACTTCCTTCCTCACTGGGGTCCTCTGAGCTGTGGTTGCCAGCCAGGAGATGTGAAGCTGCTGTGGCTGCTGGACCCCCCCTCCCCTTGGCCCTGCCTTGGCCCCCTGGTGTGCCCCTGGTGCCTTGGTCCTGCCCTCCCCCAACTCAGTGGGGTTCTGGGGCCACACCCTACATCCTTAGACTGTGCAAACAACATTCTTACCTCCAAAGGCTTCCAGGGTCTACCTTTCCTTTTCGGGGGAAGACGTCAGTTTTCTTTTAGCCTAGCCAGAGGCCATTCTCCAATATGTGGGAACCCTTGTCCCTCCAGAGTCCTTCTTCCTAATTTTGTCTTGGCCCCCAGCTTTTCCATGGTCACTGCCCCTGGATCAAGCAGCTATATCACTGGTCTCTCTATTTCATGCCTGTACTTTAAAAACAACCACCATAACCCTCATGTCACTACCATCACCACCCGAGAACAAGCATCCTTCATCCATGCTGCCACCAATGTCAAACAGAAACTGCTGATAATCCCAATGGCAACCCTCATCAGCCAACATCAGACAGAAATGACAACCAATTCTACTAGGAATGTCCCTATCATGACCCGCTACCATCACCACCCATCATCACTAGCACCAGCAATCCATAATAACCAACCACTGTTAACAACCACCACATGATCACAATACCAGCCACCAACAACCACACATAACCAAGTACCATTGAAGCAGTGGTCAACAGTACTCCTTTCAAAAACCAACAGCCACCACTACTCCTGAGATTGTTACCAAAAATAAAGAGTGAACAACCAAAAGCAAATGAACACTACCAATGCCACCCAACTCTGAGTAACAGTGACCACCAATTGCTATCATTCCATGGATCCACCCTCCAGCTGAAAACAACCAGCCACCAGGCACCAATATTCATCACTAGCTGGCACCAGTAGCAACCATCACCACCACTGGCCCACCCACAAGAACCATCGCTACCACCAATTTGCAACTTCCAAAAGCTAGATCATCGCCACCAATGGCACCAATGACCCCATAGCCAACCTTCAACAGCAGCTCCTCTTCAACAACAAAGAACGAGTCACTTCCACCCGCTGCCATCACTAATTCCAGCCATGAATGAGCATCACAAACAATCGCAGCTACTGTGTACTGAGTGCATGTTATGTGTTCTGTGAAGCACTATACAAACATTGTCTCACTGAGTCTTTCAACACTCTTTCTGGCACCTGTCACCCTCCAGGAAGATGTTGGAGGTACTGGCCTCATGGATGGGTTCTACTCTTTTTCTCTGCCATGGTCCTCTGGGCTGAGTTTCTCCCTTCTCAGCCCCTGTGGGCCAAACTGTTGACTAAGCATTTTTCACACAGCTGCCTTGAGAGGGGTTGCTTTCCTCTCAAGTAGCAAATCATTTCCTGTGTTCTTTTGATCAAAGTCTGCCCATCGGAGCTCCTGAGTCTTCCTGGCTTGGCTCCGTCTTGGAAGAGTCTGTCCCAAGCCCAGAACTCTAGCTGGTGGCTTGGCTGTGAATAATGCAGATGGGTCCTTGGGTCAGTGATGCCCAATTTATCATCAGCTTTCTGAAGTCAGATGTTCCTTCTCAGACTAAGACAGTCCCTGCCTCTTGGTCTACCTTCCTGCCTTCATCTTGGTCAGCCACCTGTGGCGACTACCAGAAGCCCTGCAGTTGTCATCACTGGCTCTGTGTCTCAGCCACATTGACAGAATGACAAAAAATGAAAGCTGAAGTGGCTTGCAGATGCATGAGATGTGCGGGTGACTTTTATGCCAGCTCTTAATGTGTATACAATGATGCCATTGGGTCTAAATCCATGACAATGAGTCTCCCCGCCCTGTCACCAGAGTCATCATTGGACCTCAACCTCACCAGGCAGCGACGCCTTTGACTGCAGCGTTTCCCCTGATGTCCCCACATGGAAGGGTACCAGTGATAGTGTGGACTTCTGGGATTGCTACAGCCCGACCATCAGTCACTTGCACAGGCACGCTGTCTCTATATCGTCACTGTACCCCACCACCCATTTGACACAGCTTCTCCTCCCTGCTGTGGACTCAGCATGTCTGAACCCACAGGCCCTCTGAAGTTCCAACTGAGAGGTCCCCAAAACACCCTCATCTCAACTGACTTCTAAATATGACATATGTGGGAACTGAGGCCCAGAGAGGGGAAGTGACTTGCTCAAGGGCACAAGGGGAAATGGGGGACCAAGCCGAGCTGGAAACTGGGTTTCCTAAGCCCCAAGAAAGGGGTATATCCCTGTCCCTGCAGACACTGTGTGATCCCTCAGGGCCACTTTCTGTGCTCCAGTTACTGTTCCACCTAGAGCATCTCCATTATCATTCTGACCTCCTGCCTACCATCATACAGGAGCTTGGTCCCTGGTGAGGAATGCTAGGGGCACCTGAGCTGTACTGACAGACCCCCAAAGGGTCTGCTGTGCCCCTCCTCATCACCTTGCTTTCTGATGCCTCCAGGGCACCTCTGCCTGGTTGGTTTCCCCACCCCTGCACTTCAGGGTCCACCCTTCAAGGACTTACCATGGTGGGGGTTGGCTTCTGGGTTCCTGCCCAAATGAGTTGTGGCAGGGGTGCAGGCTCAGGGAGCTCCGGGGGGAGGTTCAGGCATGGCCCTACTCCTTCTCCTTCATCAGACTCCCAGCCCTAGTTCCTCTTACAACAGCCCCCCTCTCACTTCCTTTAACGGGAGGGGCCACGGCTGCAGGGGAGGGAAGCTGGGCCCAGAGGGCGGGGAGAGAGCTCCAGCAGCTGGCAGGCTGAGGGAGCTGTTTGGGGCTCTGAGCCTGAAGAGAGAGGTTGAGGATTGATGGCAGCTGCTGCCAGATCCCAAAAGGCCCCTTCTCCAATTCCTCAGGGAGAGGCTGCCACAAGGAGCACACAGGTCAGCTGACTGCAGGACTGACTACTCTGTTCAGGGTGACTCCAGGAAACATCTGGGCTGCTTGGGTCTCATGAAAACCACCTCAGACGTGTGTCTGCTCTGGGGATCTCTGAACAAACACCTGCTTCCAGAGTGGCCTCTGCTGGTCCTGCAGAATGGCATGTGTATGTGTGAGTGAGAGGACAGAGAGAGAGAGAGAGAGAGAGAGCATAGCAGGAGTGGAGGGTACCAGGAGCTGGGTGCACCTGGAAGGTCCCAGACTTTGGAGGTTAGATCTGGATTTAGCAACCCCCAGCATTGTTACTCCAGTGTCCTTCCATTTTTCTTATAATAAAATGGGGATGTGGCCCCTCCCAGCAGCGCTTGGCACACACAGGATCCATCAAGTGTGGGCCCACAGCCCGATCTTTGGGAGATCAGCAGGCCATGTACTGGTCTTCTATTTGAGTAAATGGCAGTTCTAAAAGGTTTGTCACCTCCCCATGCCACACAGCGAGGAGGTGGCCAAGGCAGAAATCTAGACCCTGGGAGAGCCTGGCAAGGAGGCTGGAACACTGGGATATCCCTGTGGCACTGCATCCTGTCTAGAGGTTGCCAGGACACCTGCCCCCTTGTGGCCGCGAATGGAGAGAACCCCTTTTCTCCCTGAGTCTCCTGTGCAAGTTTACTCAACAGATTGTCTAGGTGCCTGCAAACCTCAGCAAATGCCTCCTGGCACTAAGAGTGAATTTGCAGGCAGGAGGACCCACCACCTTGTTGGGGACATCAGGAGAGGCTTCTGGGAGGAGGCGACCTTGTGCTGAGACTGCAGGGGGTTGGAATTAACCAGGTGAAGAGGGAAAGGGAGGGTATACCTGGCCAAGCAAAGTTTAAACAAAGGCCCCAAGATGGGAGGATGGTGGGAAGACTGAGGAAATTCCAGGAGGCAGGTGCAGCTGGAGTATACCAGAATGGGAGGTGCCAGACCGTGTGGCTGTATTTTTGTCCTAAGATCACTGGGCTCTAGTCTGTGTTGGTAAAAGCCCCTTTCTGGGCTGCTGGGGTGGGGACACACACAACACGTGTGGAAATCTACACAAGATAGAACTTTATTGATGTAGGGCTTCCTGGTGAAGAGTGTGTGGGCCCCAGGGCAGGGCCTGTAGCACCATGATGGGGGCGGCCTGGATGTTTGTGTCCTCCTGGGACAGGCCAGGCAGAGGTTGGGGTGGATATTCCCAGCTCTGCCCCACCCTTGTAGCTGGTCTGGTCAGAGGGAAGGTTTCAGGGAGATGGTGCTAATCCCCCTCCCCCATGGCAGACTCAGACCCCCTCCAGCTCAGAGTGAAGGGATAGGGCAGTGTTGGGGATCAGAGCACTGGCTGACCTCCTCCCCACCCCCACTCTTCACAGTACATATTCCGATCAAAGGTGGGGGGAGTTTGGGGGACTCCGTAGGGGTGGGTGAAAAGGGCGTTAGGGTGAACAGTTGTTCCCTCCTCCAACCCATCCTGGAAGGGCTCTCACTGTGAACTAGGAGAGAGGCTGAGGAGGGGCCATGGGGTTGGCCAGCTCCTCTCCATCTCCCAGCCAGGGGCCCTGCAGCCGTTTCCAATAAATAACTTTTGGCCCCATCTCACCCTTTACTCCCAGCTCCCGCCCTCGCGGGCTCCTTCAAGCTGGCCAGCTGCAGGCCGGGTCCCCCACAAGCCGGGGCCCAGTTGTGGCTCAGGGGGCCACGAGCCCCCTAGCGGCCATGGCAGGTTTTGCAGCACATCTGGCGGAAATAGGCTCGGCTGCAGAACTGAAATTTAAGCACTAGGGGGCAGTAGGCGACCTTGTTCACATCCTTGCACTCTGCAGAGGGCGAGAGAAGGGGGATGGCAATCAGGACTCAGAGCCCTTGAGCTTCATGTGGATTATTTCATTTCACCCCTCTAAAGCAGGAGTCTCTCAAGTGAATAAATTTTTTTACCCCGACAGATCAGAAAACGAAGGCACAGAGGTGGAAGGTAAGCCCAGGCAGTTTGGTTCCTGTGCCTGGAGTAAGTAGTTCTATTGCTACGAAATATTTTTCTATTGCTATGAAAAACATATTTACTTAGGTAGGAAAATGGTTATATTTAAGGCAGCGGTTTTCAAGGGGATGTGATTTTGTCCCTCTAGGGGACATCTTGTGATGTTTGGGGGGGGATTTGGCGAATGTCTGGAGACATATTTGGTTGTCACCACTGGGAGAGGTGCTATTGGCATTAGGTGGGTAGAGGTCAGGGACGCTGCTAAACATCCTATTGTGCACAGGGCAGCCCCACGACAAAGAATCATATGGTCCAAAATGTCAATAGTGCCTGAGGTTAAGAAATTCTGATTTAAGGAAGGAATATTAAGCAAGTAATGATATTGCTGGAGATAACGAATTCGAAGGTCATGGAATTGACTGGAGGAATGACCTGCGTTTGGGCCCCCAAAAGGATCAGGTGCCTAAAACTCTTGGTACACAGTGGCACTTAATAAATTGAGGTTGGCCTGGAGAAGACAGGAAGGCATTTCAGTAGTTGGAGAAGGTCTGCCAATGGTCAGAACCCCCATCTCTCCTGTGGCAATCTCTGGACAGGGCCCTCCTGGTGTCCCTTGGCCTTCCGCCCCACATACCTTCGGGGCCGTCCCCGGGTGGCGTGCTGTCGCACTTGGCTTCGCACTGCTGCGTGGTGAGTGGCCGCAGCGCCTCAGCGCACTCATGGGATGGCTGGCCGGTGTGGCTGGTGCAGCGCACGGTGCGCTGTTGCTGCCCAAGGCCGCACTGCGCAGAGCACTGCGAGGTATCACGGATGAGCCACCACCCAGCTGCCTCTGCTCCCCCTCCCCCCCACCCCCCAGGTAGCACCCACCTACCTCGCCCCACTCACCCACCACCCAGCGGGCGGGGGGGCAGCGGCGCAAGTTGCAGCGCATGGTGGCTGGCGGCTTGGCAGCGGGTGGGCAGTGCGTGGGAGGCAGCGTGGCGCGGTGGTCTGAGCTCTTGCAAAGGACTACGCGGTGGCGGAGGCCTGGCCCGCAGCTGGGGGTGCACTGTAGTTGGAGGGGGCATTTTATACTTAGTGGGCACAGGGAATGGGGAGGGTGCTAGTCCGAGGAGAGGAGAGGAGGGGCCAGCTAACCTCCGACTAGTCCAGAGTGGCCCACTAGGACTACCGGGAGGGGCTTGTGACTGGGGAGGGGTACCTCAGTGGGCATCTAGCACCCAGGCCTTGCCCGGAGCTGCACAGGGAGCAGGTTGGGTGCAGGCGGGAAGGGGTGGCTGACCTCAGACCAGTCAAGGGCGGTCCACTCAGGCGGGCAGGTGGGGCCTTGGCAGGCCTCCAGGACCGGTGGTCGTGGCTGTGGGCACGCGCTGTCATCCAGTGCCTTCTCCTCGGCAGCTGACATGCGGCGCAGACACACCACGGAACGGCTGCGCACACCTGCATCACAGCTGCGACTGCAGCGTGACCAGTTCCCTACAACCCAGCTGTAGGGGATGCAAGGGTCTGAGCGTATGCAGCCAGGATACCTTGACTCTGGAACACTAGCATACCCTCCTCTACAGCAACCAGCATCATTCAAATTGACAAGGAGATGGCTGTTGCTCCTGCAGGGAGCATCCTGAACCTTGTAACATCATCTCCCTGGACCCACACTGGGGGTGGGGAGGTACATCACCCCAAGGAACGGTGACTACCTGGACTTGACTAGCGAGCACTACCATTCTGACTCAGATTCCAAGACAGCCCTGAACCCACCTTGGGGAACAACATCACCCCAATCCTGGGAGCACTTGCTCCTCTGATCTTAGCAGTACTGTCATTGCAGCACTTGTCACCCTGACCCTGCACTCTTGTGGACACTCACTCGGGTGGGCATGGCTCCGTGTTGCAGGCCCGCTGCCTCTTGGGGAGCTTGCTGTGGGCGCTGCAGTGGTGGGGGGCCACGGCTGAACTGTCCAGCTGATTGCGACACTCCACCGCCTGTACCTGGCTGCCTGGGGGCAGTCAAGAGGCCGCTCAGTTCTGCCCAGACCAGGCCAGCCCAGGTGACCAGTGCCCACCCCCTGGCCCCACCCGGCCTCACCACCCGCACACTGGGCCGAACACTTGGTCCAGGGTGCGTAGTGCCAAGAGTAGGGGGGCAGTGCATCGCGGGCGATGGGGGAGTTGAAGCGGTAGCGGAGGGCAGGCAGCTCTGTCCGGGCCAGCACCTGGGGTGGGGGAGCATCAAAGGGAAGTGAAGCTCAGAGTCCCCACAAGGATGCTAATGTCTTCTTGTACCTCCCTTCCATCATTACCATGACGATGAGAGATGTGTTAATGGGTCCCAGGGCTTCTAGGCTCTGTGTCTGATTTGGCCCCGGTCGAAGCTGAAAGGTGGTCCCAGCCAGGGGCAAGCGATGGGGCTGGGGGGTCCCAGGCAGTCCTTCCAGCAATAGGGACTCCTGGTCCCCCTTCAGGCCTGGGGGATAGCACAGGGATCAGAATTCCAGCCAAGCTGACTCCCAATCCTTATCCCCCCACCTCCAGCTCACCCAGATGGCTGAGGGAGAGGTTCAGGTCCTGGATGAAAATGTGGACAGAGCCTTTGGGGATCCAGACGACTTCCTCGTACCCTGGACAGTGGAGCTAGGTGTCACCCACTCAGCCCATCCCCCACACCTGCCTACCTCCTTCATCCCCGGCCCTGGATGATAGCAGCTAACCATTACCAAGTGCTTACAGGGACATCACACTGTGCCCCCATCTCCAGCCCTGGAAAATAGATGTGTTATCATGCCCATTTTACAGATGACAAAACTGAGGCTCAGAGAAGCAAAGCTACTCACCTAGCTTTGACAGCTAGAAAGTAGCTGGGCTGGGAATGAACCTAACTTTCCTGCGTCTCTCACCAGCAAAGTGGCCCAATCCACCTCGCAACCCCCTAACAAGCAGCGGACCTGGGCCTGGGCAGAGAAGGGGGTACCATGGAAACTCTGATTCACACAGGGTGACATTGTGGTTTTAGCAGTCAAGAGTTGGGTTTGCAGTGGGCTTCACCACTTACGACCTAGGCCCCTGGGAACACTCCATCCCTGCCCACATGTGCCCCGCATGAATCCATCGATTTATCTGCCTGGACTCCCACACTGTCCCCTGAACCACACTTGGGCAAGAGGCCTCCTGGATGGAGGAGGGGTAAGATTTGGGTTCTCACCCCCTTGGACATTGTAATTGCCAAGGTTTAGGCATTTAAACTGACATTTAGTTCAAGCTAGTTCCTAACCCTGATCTGGGGCATTGCTGGGTCCCCAGGACTTTTTGGGGTCCCTACACCCCAGTGGGTCCCTGGGTCTAGGGATTTGTTGATCTTGACTACTGTGGTGGGGCCAGTGGGGAGTGTGACAAGAAGTGGGGGCCTCTCACCAGTTCCAGGCAAGGCTGGGCTGAAGACCCCCTCGATGGTTTCACAAGCACTGCCATCACCCCCGCAGACTCGGCACTTGTCCTCCCGCAGGTCAGAGCCCAGGACCCGGTCGCAGCCCACATGCTGGGGAGGGCAGTGGTGATGGGGTGACGGTGAAGTGCCCGCCCCCCTCCTACCTCATCCCTCCCTTCTCTCTGGGAGTCCCCTCCACCTTGCACTCGCCGCTGACACAAATGTCCACTGTGTCTGGGCGGCAGGGTGTCCCGTCCACCACGGCCGCCGCCCTCTCCGTGTAGAAGTTGAAACCTTCTGCTAGGCAAGTGAGCGAACAGGCCTTCACGCCCCCTGGGGGGCACAGCCCCATCAGACCCAACTCTGGGGCTCCCTGCTTGCTCCCTGAGGGAGGTGAGGCAAAGAGGGACAGGCCCCAGATCCAAGGATGGGCAGGCTGAGCCGAAGGAATGAGGGTTCCCAGCATCCAGGCTGGCATGCTGGCTCCTCAGGTTAGGGGAGGACTCAAGGCAGACCATGAATGCCATATCCACCTTCTGTTGGATACTCCCACGGCCTCTTGAGCCCCCAACTCACCTCCTCGGTATGTCTTCCATGTATAGAATTTTCCACGGAAGGGGACACTGTCAAATTCGGAGCACTGCATTTCCCTGAAGTCCTGGGAGCCGGGGGGACAGTCCTGGGGGCACGAGATGGGAAAGGAAGGGAGGCCAAGGGATAGAGTTAGGGCAAAGAACTAATGCTCAGAGCAGAGATGGGTTGGGGGAATAAGGCTGGAGGCAGGGAGGCTGGGAGACCAGGGAGGAGGCTGTGAAGGATTGGATGGTGGCCTAAGTTAGGTCCAGGCAGTGGGGCTGGAGGGACGAGTGCATAAGAGATGGACTAGGTGACTCATTAGATGTCAGGTGCAAGCTGGGGATGACACCTGGGTTTCTAGTTTTAGACCATGGGGCTTTTCTTGAGAGAGCAGGCCTAGAAAGGAGCAAGGCAAATTGAGGAAGGTGCCCAACACCTTCTCTGAATGTGAGGGGCCATATGGACTCCCCAGGCATGCGCTCCCTTTCCCAGAGGCGGGCTAGGTAACCCACCAGTCACTCAAAAACTAACCCCCCTTTTTGGCACTCCCTGCTTCAGTAAACCTCTTGCTTATTGGGTGTGTACACACAGACCCATTTACACCCAAGACAGACACAGCCATGGGAAACCCCAGCATATAAAAAGGGGGCAGCAGAGAAGCTGAGAAAAGGAGACAGAAAGTGAATCCCAGGAGGGGCTGGGAGCGCAGGAGGTTGAAGCAGGGCAGGCGGGAGTTTTGGATAGGAGGCCGTGGACCCCGGTCAGGAGAGGGCGCAAGCAGCTACCGAAAACATGGCTACAGGGTTTGGTGACAGGGAACTCAGAGACAGGTTTAGGGCGGGGGCAGAGCTCTTTGGAGAAATTGGGCTGTGAAGGGAGAGTGAGGGGCGCGCTGTAGCGGGAAGTGTGTGTGTGTGTGTGTGTGTGTGTGTAATAAGCAATTATTTCCAGGTGGGAGACTCCCCTACTGCAGGAATGGAAGAGCCAGATCTCTGGGGAGGTGCAAGGCGTGGGAACTGGGCCGAGAGGGAAGTGAGGGTGGGGCATGTGTAACGGGGCAGGGAAGGGAGGGGGCGGCTGTTGCGGGGTCCCGAGAAGGCAGGCAGGCAGCACCGGCTCCTTGGAAGCTGATTTATGCCTCTTTTTTCCGAAGGACCGGGCTTGGGGTCCCGTGGGAACTCACGTCGGTGTTGCAAGAGCGATGCCGCCGTCTCTCTCCCAGGCAGTACTTGCCCCCGATGGTTGGCCTGGAAAGGGTGGGAGCACAGGAGAGAGATGGGGCGGGGAGGAGGGGCGCCCTTCCAGCTCTCCTTGCAGGGGATCCTGAGACTGACCTGGGGCTGTCGCAGTGACGGCTGGAGGAGGACACGCCGCCGCCGCACGTCCGGCTGCAGTCGCCCCACGGGGTCCACGGGCCCCAGGCCCCGTCCACGCCTTCTGGTCGTGACCCGAAGGGGACGCACACCCGCTTGTAGCACCACTGCGGGTAGGATGGGGAGGGTGAGCCCGGCTTGGCGGGTCCTCGGGGCTCACTTCTGTGCCTCCTTCCCACTGGAGGTCTCAGAAGTGGGAGTGCGGAGGTCAGGTTGGAGGACCCGGATATAGTCAGGTAATATGGGGGTGTGACCAGGGAGCCGTTCTGCAAGGAAGGGTCGTGGCTGAAGCCAAAGGGTGTGAAGCTAGTACTGGAACAGGCGTATGGGCGTGGCTAGAGATGGGCTGGAGGTGTGGCCTCCGGCAAGGGGCGGGGCCTGCAGGAAGAAGTCGAGGCCAGAGCCGACCTGGAACTAGAGGCACGGCCAAGGTGGGCGTAGCCGAAGGCCAGGGGGCGGGGCCTTGGCTGGCGCTCACCCCCTTGTCGATGGTGTGCGTCTGGCACAGCGTGCCCTCGGCGGCCGGGATGCTGTTGGTGATGCACCGGTTGCTCTTGCTCAGACACCACAGCTCGCTGCAGACCTCCTGCGGGCCAAGGCGCCCGCTCAAGCTCGCCTTCCTCCCTCCGGAGGACCCAGGCGACCGGCTGGCTCACTGCCCACTCGGGGCCCCAACGTCCCATTCCTGAATCTCAAGGAATGTTCTTGGATATTCTAGCGGGGCCTGGCCTGGGACCTCCTCTCTGCCTATATGTATGCTGCATTTATTGAACACCAGTGTGTGCCATAAACTCCTAGGCATCATTATCCCCCATTTTACTGCAAGAAAACCAAGACTCAGACACATAAGGTCACACAGCTACTGAAAGGCAGCCTGGATTCTGACCCAGACTGAGGGGTGTATAATGTAACCCCTTTTCAGTTCAGTCCTGGGCATCTCCTGAGTTTCTAGAGGAAAACGTGAGACCCGCTGAGGAATGCAGAATAATAATTCTGGAGTCCTTTATGGGATGGGTGAAGCAGCCCATGAAGAGCAACAGTTCTGAAAAATCAGGCTTGGAATATGGCTCAGATCAAGGGCCCTACATCTAACTTTTTTTCTCCCCAGCAGGTGGTTCTCTGTTTCCCTCATCCACACTGGGGAAACTCCCAAAAGTTTTAAGCAATGGGAGGTTGGGAAGAGGACAAGGCCAGGCTGGATCTGTGTGGGATATTCCTCTACTTCCTCCAGTGAAAAATCAGCCTGCTCTCTCTCTGTCTGAATCCTGCTTGGACTGGGCCAAGACCTGGCAGCAAGTCCTATGCCAGCCAGTCCCAGGATGTCACTCGGACCCTTTAGATCCAGATTAATATCCTTGGTCAAGCCCACTGGGTTCAGGTTAGACCCTCTAGTTACATCCTGCCCTACCTCTAGGGTCTTTTATTATTATGTCTCATTTTTATAATTATGTGTAATGTTCTCTTTGAACCTAATCCTTCCAAGCTTTGAATATTCGGGATTGGACCACTTAACGGCTGTCAGAAGGGACCTTTTCTGGGTCTGAGAGATACCTACACACACAGGAAAAGTTTGGAGGGTTGTCCTCAGACCTGCTTCCTCAAACATACTCCCGAGTTTCTGCCTTCTGCGGCTTCAGAGGATACTTCTCAGCTAAAAACTCAGGTTGGTTTTATGGCTTCACTTAGCTTGTGTTCTGGCTATTTGTAAAAATATCATGTGCCCCAGTCCCACTTCTGACACCTCTTAAGGAGAACTGCCAATTCCTGTCCTGCTTTTCCTTCTCTCCACAAGGATGCACTGTGGTATATATGGATGGGTCCTAGGCCACTAGGGAGGTTTCAACTCCAACACTCACTTGCAACACATCTCCACTCTCTGAGTCTCAGTTTCTTTATCTACAAGATGGGCCTTGCCTACATAAAAGGCTGAGAGGCATGTGACAGGGTAGATATGAAAGGGCTTGCACAAATGCTGTTATTGAGTAACAGTGACCACAGCAATCTTTGGACCAGGCACTAGGTAGGCCCAGCTCTTTACACATATTAATCGATTTACATGTAGTCAACAATGCCCCCACTTGCCAGGAGGGCCAGGAACATGTTCCTTGGAAAAATAAAAGGGAGAATCAATTCAACAACAGCTAGCACTCATCCATGCTTGATATTCTGGCACTTCCTCCCCTCCAACACCCTTTTATAAAATTTGGAGTCATAGAAAGACCTGGATTCAAATCCCAGCTCTGCCAGGTTCTTGAATTGTGACTCTGGACAAGGCACCCTCCCTATACCTCAGTCTCTTCATCTGTAATGTGGGGATAATAGGATTGTCAAGAGCTTAAGTGAGATAATACGTATCACATACTTAGCATATACTGAGTGCTCAGTAAATGTCAGCCATAGTCATCATTGTTAGGATACTTGGGACACAGCAGATGCTCAAGGTAGTTTCAGATTCTTTTGGAATTCATTAGAGGGTGCTGTAGTTACCAGTCAAGTTAGAGTGTGGGGGAGCAAGAGGAATGTCAATTAAATATGAATTGATCCAAGGTTTGTCTCCTTGCACTGGAATGAAGTGAGGACATTTTAACAGCTGCCTACTCCCCATTTTTAGTTAACATGGCCTTAGCTTGGACATGGCCCTGCAAATTCTAAACTTTTGAGTCTTAAGTGTGAAGGATTGGGACTGGGTCCAGGCTACTAGGGCTGAGGCTGTGAGGTGGGGAGCATGTTTTGGGAATTGCGGGAGGTAGGCAGTGGAGGGGCAGACCCCAGGTGAGCCAGTGGCCCCTGGTGGCTGAAGTAGGAAGCCAGCAGACCTCCAGCTCCCTGTGGGGAGCTGAGAGCAGGACCTCCAGCTCACTTCTCTATGTATAAATGGGGCTTTGAGAGTTGAGTCTAAATCTCAGGAAAGATTTGGGGAGTGATCAGGCGGCTCAGAGTTCATCCAGCCAAGGACTGGGGCCAGATCTTGTGAACCAGTCAGTAGGGAATGTGGGGAGTGAAGACAGGGTGTCCCCGGAAGGCTCTGTCCAGTTCTTTGCCAAGTGGGGAAGATGGTTTTCCCCCAGGGGAATTATTTCCACCAAGTCTGGATGTTTGGTTAAAAATGGCCCAATTAGGGGTCTTGGGACTTTAGTCCCGCCACAGTCCACAGGCGGCCTGATATGCTGGACAGAAGGTGACCTCCCAGGCTTTCCCAGCCCAGCCTTCAAATCGGGTCTGGAGAACCAGGAGATACCATTCTTGTCCCCGATCTTGTCTGATTGCTTGTGACATGTGTATAGCCCCATGCCTCGCTGTGCCTCCAGGATCTATGGGGCTCACTCCCCTTCCCAGCTCTCCCATCCCCACTGCCCAGGGTGGGAGTGCCCATGTGGAGTCACTCAGCCCCTGCAGCCCCCTCCCCTCCCAGGAAGGAAAGCAGGAAGGCTCTCTCTACCCCGTATTTACACTGACGCGATTTGACTCCATGCTGGAAGCGGCATTGCTCATCCGCGTCGTAGGCCTGGCCGGGTGCCACCGTTGGGTACACAAAGTCCTGTCTGGGGGGCCGGTTGTTCAGGCAGAGACCCAGGCCTGAGCTATGGTGGGAGAAAAACAGCTGTCATGCTGGGGGGCTTCAGGCCAAGAGCTCGGGGGGCTCTGGATGGGTGGAGGTCCCAGGGAACAGCCCTGCAGGCAACACAACCCTGATTTCCAGAGGAATCCCCCAACCCCGCTGCCAATGTGAGTGTGAGCCTCTGGGTAGGACAGGTGGGTCTGTCCTCACTCCAGAAAGCTGGTGATGTAGTCGCGGCTGCAGGATGACCACACAAATGGGTTGGTCTTCATGGTAATGTGGGCTGCCATGAGCTTTGCTGGGTCCTGGCCCCGGGCCCCGCAGCTATTCCCCACGCCGTCGTGGTTCATGCCAAACCTGAGGAGTGGAATGTAGGCTCTGCTGGGGGCTAAGGAACCAGCCCAGACCCTCCCGGCCTTGCTTTCCTGTGTCCCCTGGCCTCACGTGTGTCCGATCTCATGGGCGATGGTGAATGCCGTGGCCAGGCCGATGTCCTCATTGATGCTGCAGCTCCTCTCTCGCTCGCACATCCCTCCCACGGGGGCCAAGCCTGGGAAACAGGCATGTGGGGTGGGGCTGGGGGCTCAGGGCTGTGCTATCTGGCCCTGTCCACCCTGCCAGATGCCCACCCCTGTGAGGGTCAGCGCCACCCAGCCGACTGCCTCCATAGGTGCCTGAAACCTAGGGTGTGTGGGTACCTAGTGTGCCGCAGGGTTTGTTCTTGTAGATGCAGATGTCATAGCTGTGGGAGGAGAGGGGACAATGAGGAGGCTGGGCTGCCTCCCTAACCCCTGATGATACCACCATGCCCGTTTTTGGGGGTTAAGTTCTGCTTGGGAGGTGCTACCTGCCTCTCACCCGAAGCCTCATGCTCTGCCCCCATCTGACCTTGGGGATGTTGGGGTGCATGAGTGACTGGCTGACAGACTGAATGAAGGAGAGAGTGAGTGAAGGAGTGGATCAACGCCCAAATGGCCCAATACCCACCTCACCACATGCTCAGGCTCCCAGCTGACCCTCCCATCTCTGGCTGCTCCTGAGGGGGCAGCTTAATAGTCCCAGACTCTCCATCTCCCAGCAGGCGATCCCTGTTTGGGTCTGGATGGTTCCCTGGACCACTTGTTCCCCCAACCCAAGTCCTGGAGCCCTCCCGCCTCCTCACCGCGTGATGAGTACTGCTGTGTCATGGTTGGCCACACCATTTTCTGGAATGGCGTTGCCGTGGCCACTGTGGTTCACGATGGATTTCTGCCACTTACAGAAGCTGTCCAGGGACTTCCCGGCATGGTGGGTGATTTCCAGAGTGGGCTGAGGACAGATAGAGTGAGGGGCATGGGCGCCAGCCACCCTGGGGAGAGGGCAGGTAGCGTTGGTGTGCAGGAAAGGGGTGAGGTCCCCACACCTGGTCCTCCGTGAGCAGGATGAGCCGTGTTACCAGGATATTAACGATGTTTCCCAGACTTGAGTCCTGGAAAAGTTTGGCAACCTGACCTCCAAGAAACAAGAGAAACGGAGTCTTAAGAGGGGCCCAGAGTAGAAAACAGAAAGAGAAACAATGACAATAGCTCACTTTGATCAAGTAACTACTGTATGCCCAACCTCAGGCTAAGTCTGCTGCATACATCTTCGCACATAGGTACTATTATCATTCCCGTTTTACAGATGAGCAAACTGATGCACAGAAAGGTTGTAAACACAGATGGTAGGTGTCATAAATGTGATTCAGGTCCAGGTAAGCCTGCCTGCAAAGCACTGGTTGCTTACCGTATATTTCTTTCTGACTCACCCTTGCTCAGCTAGCCTGTCTTCTTGCCCTCCATCCCTCCCCTGCCCACTTCCAGGCTGCCTTGAGTGTCTGTCCAGATGTGGCCTGAGGGATGTGTCTCATTCTGTGGCTGTCTGAAGGTACCAATTTGAGCATCACCACAGGAAGGTAGAAGTGTGGGGGCAGGAAGCTCTGGAGACAGTGGTCAGAAGGAAGAAGAAAGTGGCCCAGGGATGAGTGGGCACAAATGATGGAGGCTACACAGAGCAGTGGTCTTGGAGCCCTGGGACATCCCTGTCTCGTGGAAACCCGCAGAAACCCTGGCAGGTTTTAGGAAACTTTGAAAGCCCAAGGGAGGGATGCAGGGCTGGGGCAGAAAGTAGTGGAATCAGATTTGATGTCATGTCAACATACTGGGACATCTGTCTGTCTGCTAACCTTTTTCCCTTTTTGCTTTATTGAAACAAGAGCACCACTCATCAAGCGCTTACCATGTTCCAAATGCTGTATCTGGCTGCCCTCACACCAACTCACCCTCTGCTGTATATACTATTATAACCCCATTTTACAGAAGGATGTACTGAGGCTTGGTGAGGTCCAGAGTCTCAATAGAGATCCTGCATGGGCACTGAGTATATCTGAGTACGGGTCAATGAGGTGAGCTGTATGAATTACAGGTAAGTGCTTGAATGAGAATTCGGCACGCATACAGATGTGTGCCCATGTGTGTACTGACAACCTCAACAGGTACCTGCAAGCTGCACACTTATTTTTTGTTTTTGTTTTTTGAGGGCAGTGTCACTGGCCCTCAGATGTGGGACCGAACCGGGGCTGCTGGCTTCCCAAGCCAGCGCTTAACCGCTGCGCCACTCCGCCAGCCCAAGCAGGCTTATTTTTATATAGCAAACCTAATTATACAACACCTACTGTGTACTGAGTGCTGTTCTAAATGCTTTATAAATTAATTGTATCTACCTTAGTCTTATGAAGTGGGTACTATTATCCTCATTTTACATATGAGTAAACCAAAGCAGAAGTGAAGTCACTTGTCCAAGGGCACACAAGTAACAAATGGTGGAGCTTTCAGTCCAGGCCATCTGGCTCCACAACCCATGCTCCTAGGCACTGTACCATGCTACTTCTTCTCACTGTTCTCATCCTGTCCCCGCTCCATTCTGTTTCTCTGGCCTCAGGACAGGAATTGGAGGTGCAATGGTGACACCTCTTTTCTTGACCTCTGGAGGCTGGCTCCAGGTTCTCAGGGCTCCATGCCCAGGGAGGGGGAGGCACTTACAATGTTCATGATGGCCAGCACATACTGTTCCACATCTCTGCGCCCGTGGTAAGCCACCATCATCTTGTCAGCCACCACCAGGGTCTCCACGTAGCGCTCTCGGCTGACCGAACGCTTCAGACCCGGTTGGACTCGCTCTGTTTCATTGCCCAGGGGCCTGGCAGGCGGCGGCTTCAGGGTGCGCAGCCACCACGGCCGCCCCTTCCACGGTTTCTCATCTGGATGGAGAATTTCTGGTCATTCAATTGCTTGCTGCTACAGTCCAACTTCCTGTCTGCTGGTCCATCTGCCCAACAGGCTGTCAAACACCTTGTTCTTTTGCTACTGGGTATTTTGGTACAATGTCTGGTACTAGAAATGCTCCATTACTTGAATGTCTGGTTCTACAATGATGTGGATACCCCACTGCCAAACTGGTTGGTTGAACAGCTTCCCAGCACCCCACGACAGTCAGCATGACAACCCCACTATCTGAATGCATGTGTGTAACAGTCTGACTCACTGCCAGAACTGTGTGCTTGTGAGACTTCTTGGCTTTTCAACTATGGAACTTCCTTTCTTTTTCCTTCTTTTCTTTTTAGAGGTCAGTGTCACTGGCCCTCATATGTGGGGTCCGAACTGGGGCTGCTGGCATCCCAAGCCAGCTCTTAACCACTGCACCACTAGGCCGGCCAACTATGGAACTTTCTAATCAATGCACTGTACAACTCAACTGTGTGACTATAGAAACAACTGCCTTCTGATGGTCTAACTGCCAACCCGAGTGCGATACCATCTACTTTTCTATATGTATAACCAACTGTGGTTGCACATCTGTCACAGGGTCCCACACCCAGACTCTTAGGTTACACAATTCATTGAATGTCCCAGTGCTCTGCATTTCCACTATACAGTCCTCAGTTTTCTAGCTGTATGATTGTTCTGGTAAATATTTTGTTGTTTAGCTTTCTTACTCTCTCATTCCCTAAACGTGTGATTGTCTTTCTTTAAGTCTGGTTGTGAATCTGACCTTCTGAATGATGGCTGAGCCCTTCTTTTGCCTGGTGTTTTCATTGTGCAACTGCTTGGTATCTGTTACAACCTGTCTACTGCTTAACTGATCAGACTGTAATCCTAGAGACAAATAGTTTTATACCTGAGCACCTGTCTGGCTGTCCAGCTGCCTAGCCTATCTTACCATTGGACCATTGGACGATAGCAGTGATGGATGGGATGGACTGTTCTCTTGCTCCACTGCCCTGCTGTCTGACTGATGTCATTCCTCCCCGCAAGTAGCTGCCTGCTGACTTTCTGGATGGAGAGACACTGCTGCCTACCTCTACCTCATGGTAAAGATGTACAGCCCCTTTGCCCATCCCCAGAGACAGATGTACCTCTCACTCCACAGGCTGTGTCCAGGTGGGGGTGACGCAGGGAGGAACGTTTGTACACCACATGGGGGCCACTTTCCTCTGGGCCCTGGCCTTCCTTGGGCCCTCCTTGCAGGGGCTCAATCAAGTATTCTTCCTCATCTGCCACAATGAGGCCATGCTGGGGAGTGGGGAGTCGGACAGAGGGCTTGGATCAGGTCCTGTTCCCCAGGACACCTGGGACCCTAACTCTTTATGATTTCATTCCTTCTACCTTACTAGGTTTAGATTGTTATTCTTTTTCTAATCTCTTGAGATTTCTAATCTCATTAATTTTCAGGCTGACCCAAGGCTATGCATTTTCCTCTAAGTACTGCTTTATAGCTGCATCCTAAATTAGCTAATCCTTTTGGTTAGCTTGAAATGCTTTAAAAATTTCCCCTGAGTCCCTCTCTGACTTATATTTAGAAGCGTTTTTCTTAACTCCCAAACTCATGGGTAGTTTCCCCCTGCTTCCCAGAACTCTCTGCTCACCAGGCCCCCACAGGTGCTGATGGCCACGTGAGAGCTGCCAGCCTGGCCCTGCAGGTGGCCAGCGTAGAGGCAGTGAGGCCGAGCGGCCCTCTGCCAGGCCAGGCCCTCCCGTGTCCAGTACTCCACCGAGACGTGCCCTGCCAGAAGGCGGGGGCTGCGGGTCAGGTTCAGCAGGAAGTGGGTGCTGGGTGCGGCCACCTTGTAGAAGAGGCGAGACTCTGCTGCAGGCCCTGTGCCCCGACGCTGCCTCCGGGGGACAGGGGGCGAGAAGGCCAGCAGTGCCCCATTGTGGTCCACTCGGGTAGGGAAGGTGATCTCATAGCTCTCCAGACTGGACAGGAATTCATCTGTGGGTGAGGGTCAGAGGCCTGGGGTGGGCCCTGGGAAGGACCCCTGTGTCCTGGCAGCTTGGCAGCAGGGCAGGTGATGCTGGCCTCACTGGCCCTTGAATCCAGGTCACAGCCTGCAAGACTCTGGCCTCACTGATTCCAGGGCCTTCCCCGCCCCCACCCCCAGGATTGCTGTCCCAGCCCCACTGAACCTTCCTTGTCTCCTTGCTCCCTCCCCACTATCGCCCCAGTATCACCCCTACCTTGAGACCGGAAGGCGTGCGTGACCTCGAATGTAAGGCCCAGCCCCAGGGCGAGGGCCCAGCGGAGGATCTGGCAGGCGGGAGCCATAGAGGCCACGTGTCCACATGTCTCTCCCCAGCCCTGGCTGCCGGCAGCCCCCACAGCGCCGCCTTCCCTGTTCACAGCCTGGGCAGCATCACTGGGCTCCTGGAAGGGAGGAACTAAGTTGGGGTGCCTGATCCTGCCACCTAGAACTATCACTGCCTAGGCCCCTCGCCAGGCTGACAGGGGGACCTACGGTCCCTCCCTCCCAGCCCCAAGGATGCCCAAGGCATTTCCCTGGTTTGAAGATTCCAAACACATTTCCTTACCCAGTAGCCCCCTCTCCCCACCACCCACCATCCTTGTACTCGTTGGACACTTAGGGACCTTGGCTTCATGAGCACCTATTAAGTGCTCTCCACTGGCCTGAGCAATTTCACATTATTTCATTTCATTTCCCAATAACCCTGAAAGGATTCATTCATTGGGTAATAATATGCATGATATGGACATAGTCCTCTCTCTGCCCCTTTTTGGGCTCAAGTCTCCTGGGAATGACCAATGACAGAGAAGTAAATAAAGATATGAACAAATGAGAGTAGTTCAGATTGTGACACGTTCTCTAAAAGAAATAATGTGGAGGCTTGGAAGCAAAGGTGTGAAGGAAGACAAAACACCAATCATGTGAAGAGACAGGAGATGGTGCATGGCAGAGGAATAGCAGGATCAAAGGCCCGGGGGTAGGGAGGAGCTCGGTGGGGACCCAGGACCACAAAGAACTGTACGGAGCAGGCAGGAGGCCAGCAAGGGGAGGCTGGCATGGGACACACTTGAAGGCTGGTCAGTGTGGATTTTCAATCCAGATTAAACCTGAGGCCAGTGCTGGGTTCCTCTCACCTTACCCCCACCATTCCAGGGGGCCATTCCAGGGGATGTTCTGCCATGGGTAAGACTATTCACCTTGCTAGAGGAGCTGGAAACCTCTGCATGGTGGTCTCTGTCCCCAGGACGCCTCCTCCATCCTGCATTTCCAGCTCAGCCCTTAGTCCTGCTTCCTCTCCCTTCAGATTCTCTCTGGTAGCTCTAGGCTTCCTCAGGCATCTGCCCCAAGCCAGCCCGCCAGAGACACCACTTTGGGCCACCACCCTGTGCCAAACCCTCCTCCCGTCTCCACCCTCCTTCTCTGTGCAATTTACCCCTTAATCACACACTGTCTTGTTTTCTTTGCAGCCTGGCCAAGTCTGAGAGTTGATCCCCAAGCAGGGCAGTTCAGCTCCAGAGGGATGGGGCCAGGTTTTCTCTAAGATACTGACTTAGAAGCCAACATTTCCCGCTTCTGCTTGGACCCCTTCAGTGATGGGGAGCTCACTCCCTGGCACTCTGTGACCCTCCCTGCTCCCTTTAGTTGGGCTGATGTTTACCCCTTGGGCTTTTTTTTTTTTTTACCTTTTGGGATCTTCAGTTAGTGGCGCAGTGTTGGACCCCTGTGTGTGAGTCTGGGTCTCTGCCTCTTCTTTGGAGCCTGGACAGGAAGAGGGCAGTGAGGAGGAGCTGGGCTGGGTCTGGAGTTCAGGAGTCACTGAGAAAGCTGCCCTTCTCTCTGGCCCTGTGAACCTCCACTTGGATTTCATTCTTTCTGTTCCTAGCTCCCCTCTCCCTGCCCCACCCCTGCAAAGCTCCCCGCTGCCCTCTTCTGCTTCCCCCCATCTCCTATTGTCTCCTCTCCCCTATGCCATCCTCAGAGGACTTGACCAGCTCTGGGATTAAAGTCCTTCCTGGGTGAGCTCCCCTGGGGCCCTTTCTGCCCCAATACTCCCTCCCCCATGCCAAGGTGGCGGCATTCTCACTGTAAGTCCGGCTGGCATGCCCCTCCCCCACTCCTGTCCCTCTTGTCCTTTCCCCACCGGTGCAGAATCTTGTTTTCCAGTATCTCTGTGGCTCTTGTCCTGGCTGCAGTGTCTTTGGGCCTCTCCTCCTGCTCTCCCCCAAAACCTCACCACTTATCCTCTGAAGCTGGGCCCCTCCTCCCAACAACCCTTTTGTAATTCCAGATCTAGTAGGGTTGTGGGGGACAGTGCTGAAGGAGCCAGCATAGGTGGGTGGGGGCAGGGAAATGGGGATGGGAGGAGACAGTCTGGAGGCCGAGGGCACATGGCACACGAGTGTCTAGGGCAAGGCAGGGGAGAGATCCTGGGGCAGTGGCCCAGCCCATGGGGGTAGCTGGGAGGTGTGACATGCCCAGGGCACTGGGGGGACCACTAAAGGGTCAGGAAGCATGGGGGTGGAAAGATAAGGGTGGAGGGGGATAGGGGATTCCAGGGCCTGAGACTAGCTGGGGCAACAGATGTCAGCAGGGGATCTACACTGTGTGTGATGTGTGTGACTGCATGTGACTGCGTACAGGGTAACTGTATATGTGACTGTGTGGTGCGTGTGCCCATGTTACCCTGTGTGAGGCTGTGTGTGCCCGTGTGGCTGTGTGTGTGTGTGTGTGTGTGTACCCAGGCCTGGCCCATCCCTTGGCCCCTCCTTCCAGAAGGCACAAGGGTGGTGGCCAGCCTGGGGGAGGGTGCCAGCAGCTGGAGGAGGAAATGCAGGAGGAAAAGGCCCGGAAACAGAGGCTCCATCCCCTCCCAGGGATCCTGGAGGGACCCGGGGATCCACACCCAGACCTCCCGGGCCTGCTGGGGGGACAGGGCCTCTGGGCCTCCCTGTGGAGGCCAAGACAGCGGCTGCCCAGGCAGAGGCCCTGCCAGCCCAGGCCGCCAGCCGGCTCAGGGCACTGCACATCAGGCTGGGCAGGCAGGAGGCAGCCCTTGCTCGGCCAGCAGACAAAGGCCAGGCCTGCCGCCCTGCCGGTCCCTGTACCAGCCGCTAATTAAAGGCTGGGAGCTGAGCAGGGTTGGAGACACTCTGAGAAAGAGGGCTGTGGCCTCTGTGACCAACTCTGGGGAAGTGGGCGGCGTCACTCCCACACCCAGACACACAAACACACACTGGCAACAGGGCGACCACACCTGCGCAGCTGGGGACCAACAGTTGGATATCGCAGACCCACAAAGGATCCCCCCCACACTCAGTACACACTCACATACCCAGAGACACACAACTACACACTACCCAGACCTATGTGCACTCATACATACACAGACAACCCAGAGACAGACAGACACACAAACACACACCGAGGCCTAAACACACAGACTCATTCACACACTCACACCAGACCAGGGACAATGTCACCAAGTCCCACAGACCTTGACACACACCCCAGACACACTTACACACAGACATTTACACACTTTTTACACTCAGACTCACCCAGAGACATACAGATGTTTGGAGACACACACTCATCTAGACATTGACACACACAGCAGACACTTTATTCACACACGCTGGTTTACACTCACACTTAAGCAGACACACAACATCCCCACGTAATCACACACATATTCAAACACACCCAGCCACTCAGGCATTTTCATGCGGACTCACACATGCTGACACACGCGCATTTACACATACGTGGATGTACACACGCACGCATCACTCACACGCGCGCGCGCGCGCGCACACACACACACACACACACACACCAGGCACTCACTTGAACTCAGTGTGGCACACGTTTAGGGATATCGGACACCAACACAACCCCCCACGAGAGGACAGTCCAACGTACGATGGCCACGGCCATCCCCGTCCAACGCAGACACACAGTCTCCCGAAGTCACGCGTCCCCGCCCGGCCCCCGAGCCCCGGCGCCTTTACCCGCGGCCGGCCGCCAGCCCGCCCGGGCCTCAGTCCCGTCGCTGCCGCCGTCTCGCCGGCCCGCGCAGGAAGGGAGGAGGGAGGGAGCGCGGCGGCGTGGCCGGGGGAGGGGGCGCGGGGACGGCACTTCCTGAGCCGCCGGCCAGGGTTATAAAAAACCCCCAAACCGCGCGCCGCCAGAACCCCGCCCGCTGCTGCCGCCGCCCGGCCTCGGCCGCGGGCTGGACCCGAGCCAGGGACCCGGGAGCTCCGGCGCCCCGCCTGGCCTGGCGCCCCGCCGTGGGGGTGGGGAGGATGGGGTTGAGGATGGGGGAGGGAGAGTGGGCCGGGAGGAGCGAGGGGTTGGGGGGGAGGAGAAAGTGGGAGGGAGGAGAAGATGGGAGGGTGAGGAAGGGGAGAAAAAAATAGATGGGGGAATAGGGAGGGAGGAAGAATTGGGTGGGGGTAAGGGGACCTGGAGGAAGAGCGGAATCGGGTGGTTGGGAGAGGGATAAGATTGACTTGGAAGTGGAGAGAAGGTGGGGGGACATGGAGGAAGAGGCAAATTCGGCGGGGGAGGGGGGTCAGGGGAAGGAATGGGGCTCCAGGGACATGGGAGGAGGGGTGAAAGGATGGGGGAGGGGAGGCCTGCTCCCTTGCCAGCATCAACAGCTTCGACAACAGCTGTTATTTATTGAGAGCTAGTCCTCCCTCAAACAAGCGTTTATTGGGCGCCTCCAGTGTGCCAGGCACGGTGCCCCTGCCGGCCGGCTGAATCAATCTCTACTGGCCCTACCCTCCCAGATCTCCCCTCTGGGGGTTCGACCTGCCCTGGGCCTGTCTGGTCCCATTTCAATGAAGAGGAAACTGAGGACAGAGGGGGAGAGTGAAAGCTCCAGGGAGGGAGGACTGGTGGGAGTGGGAGTGGCGTTTTGGGGGAAAACAACCCCTTGCTTGGGTCAGTGTTCAAGGTGGAGCTAAGGCATAAATGGGGGTGACCTGGACAGTCAGGGCAGAGGAGAGACTGGAACCCGTCATGGCTAGCTGCTGCACACGCCCCCTGGTGCCTGGCCAGGGACTGGTTCTCCAGGAGGAGGGAAGCAGGGTGGTGATTCCCAGACCTCACAATTCCAGGCATTTTCCAGGCCTGGTCCCTAGGGAGCTAGGCAGAGCCTGGCCTGGCCTTGCCCTTGGCCTTCTCTGAATCTTGGATTCTTCATCCCTACAGGTGGCGGGGGGGCGCGGGGAGAAGGGGCTAATAACAAACATTATAGGGCCACTGGAAGAGGAGTTCATTCAACAGCAAAAATTTGCTTTGTTCTGAACTTGAAATGACCGGTCACGACTCATGCCTACAGCAGGTACTCCATATAATATCATCCTTTTCTCCGATCCCCCACGAGTTGCAGTTCCACCTTCATACCAGGCCAGACCAGAGTGGCAGGGTGTTCCCTACCCACTGCCCCCAGGACCTCTTGAGCCCCCAAGAGGAAGGGGCTCAGTAAGCTGTCTCTGGCTTTTGCCAGTGGGCCCTTCATTATGGGTGGTCCTATTAGGACCCTGAGATGACCTGCTGCCATTGACCTCTTTCTCTATCAAGAGGTGGCTGTACTTGCATTTTTGTCTGCCCTAATGCTAAAAGTACCTACCTTTCAGCCCAGTGGCCGGTCCAGCCACTAGTCCTTAGTCTAGTGGTGGGTGGGCAAGTGGACTCTGCCACTTACTAGCTGTAAATCTCTTATAATTATTCTGTGAAACTTGCCCTTTGCATCCACTTTTCCCTCCTTGCCATGCCATAGGCCCCTATATCCCTTGGGGTTCCCCTCTCCCCTCTTGGTGTAGTCTGGGTGGAGCATGAGACTTGGCCCTAAGCCACTCCCACCTTCCATCTCCTGGTCTCACCATTGATTGGGGGATAGGTATGTTAGGGCTTTTGCATGTAATCCTGGGAAATGGACGCTTTCATCTTGAGTAGCATTTGAAGCTGAGTCCACATTTTAGCCAACAGAGAGAGGCCTCATGTAAGAATGAAGCCACCAGCTGAAGGAAGGTAATGGCTCCAGGGCCTACATTTTGCTGTTCCTGAAGCCCACAGCTGGGCTATCATTCACTCAATCTTTATTGAACACTCTTTTGTGCCAGGTGCTGGTCCAGGTATTGGGGACACAGCCAGACTCCTGGAGGTCACCATCTTGCGTCAGGGCCTTTGCCCTTGCTGTTCCCTCTGCCTGGAATGCTCATCCCTCTGACCTCCATCGCTGACTCCATCTTATTCTTCAAGTCTCAGTGCAAACATCACCCCCTCAGTGAGGCCTGCCCCCTCCTCCCTTCAAGATTACACCCCACACACCTCTCCATTCCGTGGTTTATTTTACTCAGCATGAGTCGCCACCTGAGGTACTCTGTGGAATACTTATTTTTGTAGATTCTCTGACGGAAGAGGTCTTCACCTGCGTGGTTCACAGCAGTATGCCTAGTGCCTAGGACAGGGTCTGGTACATAGTTGGTACTCGGTACTGAATATATCAGGAGTTAGGTAAAGGCTCCTTGTGGAGGTGGCATTGACATTGCGGTTTGAATGTCAAGAAGGAGGCAGAGATGGTGAGGATATTTAGGGTATTTAGGAGGAGGGTACAGCAAGTTCAACGGCTGCTATGGCCAGTGCTTTATCTTTTGACTTAAACCAGCTTGAAGTGAATTTAAAAAAAATAATAATTTTTTTTTGGGGGGCGGGGTAACTTGAAACCTTTGGATCGGAGTGATGTAATTAATAAATTGCACCTGGAAGGATGCAGTACTCGGCGCTGCCACAGGAGGGCGCAAAGGAATCCTGTGTTGCCCTTGGACCGTGGGGGTGGGAATACAAAGAGAGAACATAACCATGAAGAGGTCGGTGACGGAGCATTTGCTTTGAGTCCTGTTTTAAGTTTACATCAGCCCTATGAAATAGGCACCATTATCATAGCCATTTCCCAAATGAGAAAACCGAGGCACGGAGAGGCTGAATCACTTACTCGAGGTTCCTCAGCTAGGAGTGCAGAATTAAGAAAAGAACGACCAATATAAAAGTCATCGGTTATCTGACTACCCATGGGGGAAGGCCGGTGAGCTTGGAGGCTGAAGATCCCCCAGAGTGGGAGGGAATCCTCTAGAGGCCCTGGGATCATTGCGCTGGGGGAGCTTTCCCAGGAGCTGGAGCCCCCATTCCCAGCCCACCTGTCAGACACTTTCCCCAGCCATGGGGTTGGTGTCCTCTTAAATGTTGAAATGAATTGCACCTGCCCACAGTCAGATGAAACTGACAAAGAGCCCCAACTATCCCAATTTGGGGGCCCTGGAAGGCTTCCCAGAGGAAGCCACATTTAATAGGGGATCTGAGGGATGCATAGGAGTTGGGCAGTTGAAGAGGTGAGGAAGAGAGTGTCAGGCTTAGGGCACAGAATTGGCAGAGGCAAGAGAGTGAAGGGTATGTGGTCAGTTTCCTCTGGGATTCCTCCTGTGTCTGGAGCGAATATTTACTCCAACTCTGGCAAATCAGACAAAGAAAGACAAATACTGTATGATCTCACTTATATGTGGAAACCAAAAATGGTATTTATCAGGAGCTGGGGGCAGGGGAAATGGGGAGACGTTGGTCAAAGGGAGCAAACTTCCAGTTAGAAGATGAATAAGTCCTGGGGATCTAATGTATAGTACGGTGATTATAATTAATCATTCTGTATTGTATATTTGAAAGTTGCTAAAGGAGTAGATCTTAAGTGTTCTCACCACAAAAAAAGAAATGGTAATTATATGAGGTAATGGAGGTATTAGCTAACACTATTGTGGTGATAGTTTCCCAATAACCATATACACATGTATCAAATCACTGCTTTCTGTACTTTAAACAGGCACAATGTTAGTTACCAATTATGTCTCAATAAAGCTGGGGGAAAAGAAAAAAACAACATCTCCTCCCCGCCCCGAAATACCACCTGGCAAATGCAACACAACGCTCCCACCTTCCGCCTCAGTTTCCAATGAGCCCTGAATTCCCCCTCCCACCTCAACCCCCAATTCTGGCACCTATAGAGCCTCTGCCCTTCCCTCCCACCATCCTGGCACCCACAGG
This sequence comes from Aselliscus stoliczkanus, assembly GCA_033961575.1. Lineage (NCBI taxonomy): Eukaryota > Metazoa > Chordata > Mammalia > Chiroptera > Hipposideridae > Aselliscus > Aselliscus stoliczkanus. Next base: position 5,905,882 of record CM066735.1, on the reverse strand, counting down.
CCCTCCTCTCCTCAGCCTTGGGGCCTGCTGTTGGGAACATTACTAAACCTCAGAGTGATGATCTGAGGGCTGACCTCAGTTTCTCCTCTGCTGCTAAGGCAGACATGGCTCAGCTAGCCCCCTCTGCTACCCCCAGCACAAATGGCTGGTGATGATCCTGGGGGCCAGCACTTTGTGATTTTGACATGAACTTCAAAAACAAACAAACAAACAAACAAACAAACAAACAAACTTCAAATGCAGCTGCCTTTCTTGTCTTCTCTGCCTGGGCCTCCATGCTGCCCCTAGCACGTTCAGGTGAGTGGCCTTCTGCTCTTGTCCCACCCCATGACCACCCTGGAGGTGTCCAGGCATTTGGCAGAGTGTGAATAAAATCCCCTCCCCTCCCCACCGAATGAGAGACCTCCTTACATTTTGCTGTGTGTGTCGGAATGAGTGAGCAGGGCCACTCAGGCTGGGAGCTAGGCTTCCTCAAGGCCAAGTTGGCTTCCTGTGTCCTGATTCTTTATCCTTAACCAACTATCTTTTGGTGCTGGGGACCAGAGACCCCCAGGTGGCTTGTTTGCCTGAAGAGCCATCTCCCCACCCCGCAAGAAGCCATGCCTGGATAGAGCACCCATCTGGATGCACTGCCTTCTCCAGGGTGGCCCGGGTCATTCCGAGGGGGCCAGGTGGTAACTGGGAGCCAGGGGGCTGCTGGGGAGGACTGGGAGGCACAAGGGGACCTGGGATGGGGGGTCTACTTGGAGAAGGAAGCAGATGTGGTAGACACCCCGAGGGGTGCAGCTTCCTCCAGAGGATCAGCCAACACCCCAATGGACTCCCAGTCCCTGGCTTCTGCTGGGTTCCATCTGGACTGCATCCTGGCCTCCAGGGAGCAGAGAAGCTTCTAGAAGCAAATCTATGCTCTGGTTCTTAGAACCTGCATATACAGAGATGGTTCAACAGAGCTGTGACAATGCAAACAAAATGCTGGTGATCCCCAGGAGGGGCCCAGGGTAGGGGTCACCTGGAGAAGGTGGAGGGGGAATCTCCCGACTCCTGCTTACCAGCTGTATGTCCCTGGCAAGTTGCTTCGCCTCTCTGAGCCTCATTTTGTGCATCTGTGAAACACAAATGCCAGTATTGGTACTTACTAGGTGCTCAGCTCCTGGCTGTTGGATGAGAGGCTTGGAACAGTGTCTATGGCACAGAGGGTCATGGCAGGAAGCAGAGAGCGCCACACCAGCTTCGTTACTCTCTTCTTAGCCAGGACATCAAGCACACAGCAGGTGCCTAATAAAATCTGGCCAAGCCATTAGGGTCCAAGACTCCTGGGATGGAGGGTCCTTAGGTGCCACCTGTGAAGGCTCTTCTGCGAATCTTGTACCTGTCTGACAGCCTCGCCCATGCAGCCCTAGCAGGCCACTGGGCAGAGAGGCACACATGGTGTCTTAAATGTAGACACTGGAGTGGAGCAGCCTGGATTTGAATCCTGACTCTGCCACTTACTAGCTGCATGATCTTGGGCAAGTCACTCTACCTCTTCGAGCTTCCAGTTCTGCTTGTCACAGGGTCCTTGTGAGGGTGAAATAAAGGAATAGACCTACGGTGCCTAGCGCATAGTAGGTGCTATAGAGCCATATTGCATACCACTGATTATTATTACTGGCTCATGTTTCAGGCTCCAGACTCTTCTGGGGGCTGCAGCAGCCAAGCCTCTCCAGGCTGATCACTTTCTGTTCCATCCCAAAGTGTAGGGTTAAGGCAGTGGCCCCAACCAGGGCAGTTCTGCCCCTAAGCGACGTTAGGCAATGTCTGGAGACATCTTTGATTGTTACAACACCCCAGCCCAGGGAAGATAACCTGACCTTAATGAGCCTCAGTTTCCTCATCTGCAAAATAGGAATATCAGTAGTACTGATGACACAGGGCTCTTGGGATTGTAAGTGGTCAGTTAGTGTGAACTGTTGTCATTGTTATTAGAGACAGTGATGATGGTGGCAGTATGTGTCTCCCGCTGCATTGTCCCCTGATTTCAGAACACTCTCCTGGAATAACCACCCCATATTTGACCCCTACCCAGACCCCAGCCGCCCCACAGCCAAGGATCACTTCTGACACGAGAATGGCAGCGTTCAGTTTATCCTCACCTGGATAATGTCCCATAAGTGCCTATGCTGGGGCTCGATGCTCCCTCAGGGAGGCCCATAAATCATGGGAGAAACAGAATTTGGTAGTTTATAGCCCATCTTAACCTTTATTCTGAGCCCTCGTTCAGCAGTGGATGGAAAAGCCATAGTCTCAAGGGATTCAGGATGCTCCTCTACCTCCTTGAGGAGGTGAGTTAAGAGAAGAGAGAAGGCTTAGAAGCCAGATAACCTGGGTTGGAATCTGGCTTTGCCATCTACCAGCTGTGTGATCTTGGGCCAGTTACTTAAACTCTCTGAAAATGGGCACAATAATTGTAACCTCCTTACAAAGGGGTCATTATGAGGATAAAACGGGCAATGTGTATCAAGCACTTAGGACCTGGGACCAGTAAGTGCACAATAAATGATGATGGTAGTGGTGGTGCCCATGGTCGACCACAGGATTTCCAGCGTGGTGGGTGACTGCTCCAGGGTTTCTTACCCTTAGTGCCACTGACACTTTGGGCCAGATAATCTTTGGTTGTGGGGGGCTGTCTTATGTATTACAGGGTGTTGAGCAGCACCCTGGCCTCTACCCACAAGATGCCAGTAGCATCCCCCGATTCTGACAACCAAAAACATCTCCAGACACTGCCCAGTGTCCCTTGGGATGGGGCACTGGTCCCTTGGTCTATTCCGGGTCATCTTCTGTCCACACTGGCATCCACTGAGATGTGCCATGTCCCTCCCAGCTTGCGGTGTTAATCTTTCAGCATCCTGACCTTTTTTTTTTTTTTTGCTGGTCTAGCCTTTCTCTAAGACAACAGAAGCTGATGCATCAGCTCTTGCTCAAATGAAGGCAGGGACTTGATAACTGGAAAACTCCCAGGTGAGACAACATCAGTGAACATTTTAAATCCCACCCCACTGGCTCTCTCAGTGACAGCCATTATCAGATGGGGACTCAGAGGCTCAGAGAGGCTAGTGTGCTGTCTGAGATCACACATAGCGTGTGACACTGTGAGTATATGAGCAGCTGAGGTGGACAGATCCTCAGAACCATATGTTTAACCAGCCCTTGGCCTGTGTGTCCCCCCGCCAGCCAACCTGGCCAGCATGCCACCTCCTCGCTGTCCAGCCTCCTCCATGAGCCTGGTGGCCCCTCTGGTTCCTTTGGTTCCTGGGCTAGACAAGTTCCCCTATTTTTTTAATACACATGTAGTTGATTCTTGTTATACGAGGTCCTCATGTTCTATAAAATCACTGGGAACACTGAATTAGTGAGCCACTGCTCCCAGGAGAGATCCCGGGTTAGATGCCAGGGTTCCTGGCAGCCCTTGGCCAGTTTTATCAACTGATCAATACACAGCCTTGGATTATGTGTTTCTATTGAAAGACGCCTTATTTTGTATACATTGTCGATTCATTAACACTGAACCCACGGCCAACACGGCATGATGACTGAGGCCTAAGCAAAGCTCACCTGTCACGTGTATTTTCTCTGTGAGGTGCACCCCAGCCTTATGCTTGGACACACTGGACACAGGGAGGGGAGGACATTTTAAATAGCCAAATCACCAGCAAAAACACAAAAATGCGCAAAGCGTGGCACTGTAGACTGTGATCCAACGGGACAGAGCCTAACAGGACAGAGGCTTACAGTGCATGAGCTGAAGCAAGAAGGCATAGAGTTACTGTGATGACCTCGGCTGGGACTGTGCGCCTTGGACTCTCTGCCATGGTAAATGACTGTGAAAGTCCCACCAGTATGATTTTGGGATTACAGATGCATTTTAGTGAGTAGGCAAATTTGCACTTATGGGATCTGCGAATAATGAGCGTCAACTGTATATACCAAGGGCACCCAAAAAAATATGTATACACATTGTAAGAGATGCTATCTATGTATTACTTTTCAAAGTTGAATTGAATTACAGTAGCAATGTGTAGTATGATGGTCACTCAAAAGATGGCATCAATCAAATGAATGCTAGCTTCATCATATGACAGGCAGGACAGTTAAAGAAAAGGCGGAAGGGCTGGCTGAGTGGCTCATTGGTTGAGTTGGCTTGGGAGCTTAAGCTCTGAGCAGCAGGGCCACCAGTTCAGATCCCACATGGGCCAGTAATGCTGCACCTTCTACAGCTAAGATGGTGAACAACAGCTCGACCTGGAGCTGAGCAGCACGGAATTGCTGGCGATGGCGTAGGCTGCAATAGGGCTGCAGTGGGCTGCTCTAAGCTACGGTGAGCGGCTGGCAGCTGGCGTGAGCTGCCGTGAGCAGCCGTCCAGTGGCTGGCGACCTATCCACCTCAGCCAGGAAGAGCCCAATGATCACAATACCAACATGGACCAGTGAAGCAACGTCCTCCACAACTAGACCGAAGAACCAAAGGATAGCAACTTGTCTGTCCCTCCCCCAATTCCCCAATAAAAATCTTAAAAAAAAAAAAAATGGCAGAAGCATGGTTGCTGTTTAAGGAGTGCAAGACCATTGTGAACTGGTATTTGAAATTCGAGAATGTTGTGGAAGTGCAACAATGGAGGCTTGAGTATGCAACAGAACCTCCAACACACTTGACAATTGCCCGTATTTGTGATAAGTCTGAGACACATGCTACATATGTGAAGAAATTGACGGAACGCACAGCGATACAAGTGGACACTGGTCAACGTTGCTCAAGCAGTAGCTCACCATAATCAGAAGTGTCTGGACACTGATGGTAACCACTTTGAGAACCTCTTGTAACTGCAGAAGTCAAACATGACTTGTATTCATTTTTTGTTATTGGTATATATTATTACTATTTTAACACAGTTTTTTCCTTACTTAAATGTGTATATATTTTTTGGGCACCTTCTGTAGTTCAGGTAGTAACGAGGGCTGAGACAAAACAAGAAGCTGGGTTGGGCATAGAAATAGGGGTGTATTAGTTCCTAGGGCTGCTATAACAAAATACCACAAACTGAGTGACTTAAAGCAACAGAAATGACTCTCTCACAATGCAGGAGGCCAGAAGTCCAAAATTGAGGCATCGGTAGGGCTGCGCTCCCTCTGAAAGCTTCAGGGAAAATCCTTTCCTGCCTTTTTCTAGGTGGCCAGCAGTCCTTGGCTCTTCTTGGCTTATAGATGCATCACTTTAATCTCTGCCTCCATAGTCACAGGACTTCTTTTTTTTTTTTTAAAGATTTTATTGGGGAATTGGGGGAGGGGAACAGACAAGTTGCTGTCCTTTTGTTCTTCAGTCTAGTTGTGGAGGACATTACTTCACTGGCCCATGTTGGTATCATCATTGTGCTCTTCTCGGGTGAGGCAGATTGGTTGCCAGCCTCTGGACGGCCGCTCACAGCAGCTCTTGGCAGTTCACACTGGCTGCCAGCCACTCACTGTAGCCTATGGCAACCCACTGCAGCAGGGGCTGCAGCTATGCCGTCCCCGGGGACTCACAGCAGCCCAGCTTCAGGTGGAGCTGTTGTTCACCATCTTAGCTGTAGAGGGCAGTGTCACTGGCCCTCATATGTGAGATCTGAATGGGGGCTGCTGGTGTCCCAAGCCAGCTCTTAACTAATGCACCACTTGTCCGGCCCATCACAGGACTTTCTTCCTATGTGTCAGTGTCCCTGTGCCCAATTTCCCTCTTCTACATGGTGTCCACTTTAATCCACTAGGACCTCATCTTAACTTGATTACATCTGCAAGGATCCTATTTCCAAATAAGGTCCCATTCACAGGTTCCGGTGGACATGAATTTTGGAGGAGACCTATTCAACCCAGTCCAGGGGGTTATTTTAAAGAGGGATGTCATGGAAGGCCTCTTGGAGGAGGTGACATTTGAACAGAGACTTGATTGAAGTGAGTGGGATTTGGGGAAAGAGAGGTCCAGGCAGAGGCAACAGTAAGTACAAAGGCCCTGAGGTCAGATGTGCCTGGTTTGTTGAAGAAACAGTGAGGAGGTCCGTGTAGTTGGAGAAGAGTGAGTAGGGGGAGAAAGAGGGAGGTGAAGGATGGGAGGGGACAGGGGCAGGTCATGCAGGGCCTTGTGGGCCTTAGGGAGGACTTAGGTTTTTACCCAGAGGCGGCAGCCCTGGAGAACTGTGGGCAGAGGTGGCACAAAGCAGCCAGGCCCGGGTTCTGTATCTCATGGAATCTCCACAATCTCCCAGCAATGGATGCCATCACTGGCCCTCCTTTCTGAATGAGACCTGGTGAGTTTAACTCTGCTCCAGGATCACGCCACTGCTGACTGGTGATCCGTGATTCGAATCCACACCTATCTGCCTTCTGGGTGTCAGGAATATATATGAAGGCTAACTCCTGTCATTGTCTTTATAAAATAACCACATGGCATTTTGTGGGCTGACGATGCCTGTGATGCCTCCGTGATGGGCACAGTGGCCCCTGCCATGGCTGGGGCTGAGGAGCAAGAGTCATGGCTCTGGGGGAATTTGAGGGCTTGCCAGAGGACTGGGGTTTGGTTGGAGAGCTAGGAGCTGGAGTGAGGAGCAAGGTGGTGGCCTTGGGAGCCGAGTTGCCTTCCAGTGCCTTGGGGACATTCTGGTGTCTGACTGAAGGTGGCATGCAGGGCCCCCAGACCTGGCTTGTGTCCCCTCATCCTCTCCCTCCAGGTCCAGTTGAGTTGACTTACTCCCTCTGCACCCTGACTGCCCCTGTCGCCCTCTGGGCTCTCTGATAGTGAGCATTTAACTGAGGCCTTGGATGCCCAGCGTATGTTCCCTGGGATTGTGGCCAAGGGTGGGGGTTAAGCAAAGATGAATGGTGTCATTCATGCAGGTCTTCTCAGAGCCTTTCATATGCTCACGTGCTTTGTGCAGCTTTCCAGAACTTATCTGCCCCCTTGACATTTTCCCCTTCTGAAGCATTTGTGGGATATTAGGAGTTTCTGGAACAGATAAAGGAAACACTGCCTTTACCCAAAGGGGAAACTTGAGTGGTGGAATTTCAGGCACAGACCCCAGGCCCAGCATCAAAGCTTTCTTCCTCCTCTTCCCAGGACCTGGGCACTGACCACAAGGCTGGCGTCTGTCCCACGACTCTCTCTCTGGGGTGGCCCAGTGGGGTTGCAAACTCTGGGCAGCAAAATTAGGAGCTCAGGACGAGGTTGTTTGGGGTCAGCCCAGGCAGAGCTGAAGGCTGGGCTTGTGGGAGTGAAGGGGCTAAGGGGGGATGGGAGGCAGGATTCCCTTCATCTGTGAGGGTTCTGACGGGAGAGAGGGGCATGTCTTCTGGGAAGGCTGTGGAGTCCCCTGGGACCAAGCCCAGAGATTAGCTCAGGAGAGAAACATCTGATCCTCCCCAGGGCCGAGTCCAGGGTCACAGTGGGAGGCCGCAGACTGGCCCTGCTCTTCTGAAAGTAAACACAAAATGCTGGCCTGGCTTCCCCTCATCCAGCTGCCAGGACTTTCCCAACCCCCTTTTGTGTTGGCTTCAGCATGTCAACCCCCCCACCCTCCTGCCTTTCATCTTCCATCTCCTTCTGTTCACCGCCTCTGGCCTCTCCCAGCATCTTTGACAGTGGGAACCCTGGGGACTTTTCATTCCAAGCCCTGCCCCTGTGTTCCCTGATGGGCTCAGTCTAGAAAGGCCCAAGGAAGTGGGAGCAGATGCAGGACGGGCTGCTCCTGGGCCTGCCTGCCCTGCAGTGTGGTTATTATGATTACTGTTCTTGTTGTCATTGACAGCAAGACCGGGAACCTGGGACAAAGCTGAGAACTGCAGAGGAAATGCATGTCTCTGGGACACCTTGACCTTGGGCCCTTGACAGGACTCCAAGGGTCAGTTCCCTGCCACTCACTCTGAGTCACCCACCTCTTGCTGCTAGAGCTGCACCTGTGGCCACCGTGGAGCAGAGCCCCTTGAACTATACTGAGGATGGTTTCCTGCCTCAGCTTCCAGCTCGGACCAGCTTAGCTACTTCTACCTCTCGTCTTGTCCCCAACAAACCCCCATTTTTCTGCCTGGTCCTGATTCTCTGCAGGGGAGCAGCTCTGTGAGTCCGCAGGCAGGGATGGTGGATTTGGGGTGACTGAGAGGAGTGGGGGGTTCAGCACAGATAAACATGTGGGGGTGTGTAGAAGGAAGGCGCGAGCAGAGGGCTGAGGAGTTCAGATTCAGTGGGGCAGGCAAGAGGGAGCCACGGCAGGCTCTTGTGGTAAAATTACATAACATACAATTTACCATTTAAATCATTTTTTACACATACAGTTCAGTGGCATTAAGCACAATTACACTGTTGTGCAACCATCCCCACCATCCATCTCTAGAACTTTCTTATTTTCCCAAACTGACACTCTGTCCCCATTAAACACGCACCCCCCTCCCCTCCCCCAGTCCCTGGCACCACCACCTACTTCCTGTCTCTATGAATCTGACTCCTCTGGGGACCTCCTGTGAGTGGAATCACACAGTATTTGTCCTTCTGTGTCTGACTTATTTCACTTTATATGTTTTCAAGGTTCATCCATGTTTTAGCAGGCATCAGAATTTTATTTTTTTATAAGGCTGAGTAATATTCCATTGTCTGGAGGGACCACATTGTATTTAATCAATCATCTGTTCATGGACACTGGGGTTGCTTCCACATTTTAGCTATTGTGAATCATGCAGCTAGAAACATGGGTATAAAGATCTGTTGGGGTCCCGACTTTCAACTCCTTTGGAGATATATATATCTGGGAGTGGAATTCCTAGGTCATGTGGTAACTCTCAGTTTAATTTTTTGAAGAACCGTCAAACTGTTTTCTGTAGTGATTGCTCCATTTTACACTCCCACTAGCAGTGCACAAAAGCTCCAATTTCTCTATATTCTCATCAACCCTTGTTATTGTCTTTTTAATAGTCATCCTGGTAGCTCTGAAGTAGTATCTCCCGGTGGCTTTGGTTTGCATTTCCCTAGTGACTAGTGATGCTGAGCATCTTCTCATACCCTGATTGGTCATTTGAATATCTTCTTTGGGGAAATGACTGTTCCGGTTCTTTGCCTGGTTTTGAATCGGGTTGCTTGTTTTTTTTGTTGTTGTTGTTGAGTTATAGAAGTTCATTAAATTTTCTGGATATCAATCCCTTATGAGATATAATATTTGCAAATATTTTCTTTCATTCTGGAGGTGGTCTTTTTGCTTTCTTAATAGTATCTTTTGATGCACAAAAGTTCTTAATTTTGGTAAAGTCCAATTTGTCATTTGTTGCTTATGCTTTTGATGTCATGGATATGTAATTGTTGCTAAATTCAATGTCATGAAGATTTCCACCAATATTTTCTTCTATAGTTTTAGCTCCTATGTTTAGTTCTTTAATCCCATGGTAGGTTCTTGAGCAAGGAAAGTTCAGGGAAGACTTGCCAAGAAGTATCTTGAGACCCCAGAGCATAGGTCATGTGGGAAATAGGTGTGGTCAGCCAACAGGCACTGTGTGAGTCAGAGCTGGATCCCAGATCATGCTAATAGAAATAGCTTGTGGAGATCTGAGGAGGTGATGTTAGTACAAATCGACCTCTAAAGAGACACTTGGGTGGGTGGAGATGAGTATGATTCACATGTTGGCAGTCTGTGAAGCCACAGACAGGATGGCCCAGGTAGGAGGGTGAGGAGTTGGGGAAAGAGGCAGATCAGAAGCCATCAGAGAGGGAGGAGGCAGCAACAGGGGATATGGCATAAGGACCCTACAGAGATCTGTGAGTCTCAAACAGGAGACGGTTCATCAATGTCCACTGCTCATGGGACTTAGTGACAAGGGGAACAAATGGGGTGAGAGGGGCCCTAGCCATGTGCCTGGTACCCAGCCAGTCAATGGAGCAGGGGCTCAGCGGGAACAGATTTTGAGGCTGGATGAGAGGATGGGAGGCAAAGAAGTGGACTGGAGAGTATAGACAGCCCTTTCTTTCCTAGTCAGCTATGATTTGTACTGTACAGTGTGTCTTTTCCTCCCCTCTGTTAAAAAAAATTAAGCTATAATTTACATACAGTAAAATCCATCCATTTTAGTACACAATTCTATATTTGACAAACACATACAGCCATACAACCATCAGCTCAATCAACATACAGAATAGTCCCCCATCCTCAGCCTCTGGCAACCACTGATCTGCCCTGTCACTGTGTGCTGCCTTTTCCAGAATATTGTGTAAATGGAATCATAGGATATGCAGCCTTTCAAGTGTGGCTTCTTTCACTCAGCAGAATGCATTGGAGGTTCGGGATTTCATTCCTTCTTATTGCCGAGGAGTATTCCGCCGCATGGATGTGTCACCTTTTATCCTTTAACCTGTTGAGGAACACTTGAGTTCTTCCCAATTTTTGGCAATTGTGACTAAAGCTGTTATCAATATTTATGTGCAGGTTTTTGTATGAAGGTAAGTTTTCATTTCTCTTGAATGGATACCTAGGAGTCCTGACTCCCTCTCCCCTTTAATGGCTTTGGGATATACTTCACATACCATGCAATTCATCCATTTCAAGTATATGATTCAGAGTTGTGCCACCATCACCACTATCTAATTTTAGAGCATTTTATCTCCCTGAAAAGAAAGACTACTTCCATTAGTAATCACTCCCTATTCCTCCACCTCCCAGACCTTCAGTATCTGTCTCTATAGCTCTGCCTAGTCTGGACATTTCACATAAATGGAATCATATAATATGTGTTTTTTTGTGACTGGCTTCTTTTTTTTTTTTTTTTTTTTTTTTGAGGGCAGTGTCATAGGGCTGCTGGCTTCCCAAGCCAGCACTTAACCACCGCACCACTCGGCCGGCCCTGTGACTGGCTTCTTTCACTGAGCATAATGTTTTCGATGTCCATTAACGTGTTCTAATGTGAATCAGGTTTTAAACATTTCTTTTTATGGTTGAATAATATTCCATCGCATGGATGGATGACATTTTGTTTATCTGTCCATCCATCGATGGGCATTGGGTTGTTCTTACCTTTAGCTATTGTGAATTGTGCTGCTATGAACATTCCTCAACAGGTATTTGTTTTAATACCTGTTTTCAGTTCTTTTTGGCCTATACCTAGGAATGGAATTTCTGGGTCACATAGAAACTCTATGTTTAACACTTTGAGGAACTGTCAGACTGTCTTCCATGGTGACGGTACCATTTTACATCCCCACCAGCCGTGTATTAGACCTCCTATTTTTCCACATCTTCAACCAACACTTGTTATTATCTGACTTTTTGATTCTAGCCATCCTAGTGGGTATGAAGTAATGTCTCATTTGTGGTTTTGATTTGCATTCCCCTAGTGACTAGTGATGTTGAGCATTTTTTTTTCATGTTGGCTGTTTGTATATCTTCTTTGGAGAACTGTTTAGTCAGATCCTTTGCCCATTTTTTAACTGGTGGATCTGGTTGGAATGAGGAGTCTGGCTCCTTGTTTAGCCACCCTGACCCAGACCTCATCTAATTCCCACTCCTGTGGCTTCCCCTGGGCCCAGCTCCATCCCCGCATGTCCCCATATCACCGAGGGGACCAGCAGCTCATCTCAATTTGCACAGCTTCTCCATACTCCCCTTACACTTGCAGAACAAGCAAGGGGCCTTCAAGGACCCTTCCCCAACACAGGTCTGTGCCAGGGTGGCCTTGATGGGCCCAGTTTAATAAAAAAAACAAGCAGTAGCTGCTGTGGGGGGACAAGTTTTCTCAACATTATGAAACCTTTCAAACATACAGAAAAATGGAGAGAATTGTTCATTTAGATTTTACAGTTAAAATGTTGCTAGATTTGCTTTATCACATATCCATCCATCCATCCATCCATCCATCCATCCATCCATCCATCCATGTTATTTTTTGGATGCAGTCATCAGAATTCATTACTCCTAAACACTTCAGCATGCACATCACTACCTAGAGTTCAATATTTTATGTGTTTTTGTTATTGGGGAGGGGGTGCAATTTATATACAAGAAACAGATTGGTCTTATGGATGTATTCCATGAATTTTGAGAAATGCAGACAGATACCAGTGTAACTCAACGTAGATGAAGATATAGAACAACATCACCATTACCCCCAAAAAGTGGAGGGTAGACAATTTTAAGTTATCTACCTTACTAGTTATTTGTTTAGATATCCAAGTACCTTTAATCGTCTTCCCCTCAAATTATAGATCATAAAATGTTCTATTTTTCTTCTACAAATAGATGTGGACTTGTTTCCATTCCAACCCTCAGTCACACATTTCATTCCATTCCCCTGTTGATGGACATTCAGGTTAGCTTCTGCTTTCTAGAAACTTGTCCATGCTGGGGAGACAGGCAGGGCAAGGCAGGGATTTTCGGGATGACAGAAAATTTCTAAAGCTGAAGGGAAGGAGTCAGTGGAGAAGAAGAAGGGAAGTTGCCAGGGAGGAGGCCATAGGGCCTTGGCGGGCGGGACCTGGGAGAGTCGGGGAGCGGCTGAGGGGCAGCAGCATGGGGTTGAAGGGACCATGATGGCTGGGGAGGTCTGGGCATCTTCGAGCGCCCGCGCCATGCTGTTTCTGTGGCTGCCCCCTTTGCCACCCCTTGCCACGTGCTGCTCACTGGGAAGCTGGAGAAGACCGGGCGGGGCCGAGAGATCTGGGGCCTGGCCTGGGGACGGGCGTGGGGAAGAGGAGTCGTGGACTTTCTGGGGGGACCCTGGTTGGGGGCGGGGCCTGGGCGCCCTAGGAGGCGTGGTCTCTAGGATGGGTTCTCTTCTCCCACAGCCTGAACGATGCCTTGGTGCTGACCCTGTGCACCAGCTTTGGAAGGGAGGCAAAGAGTGGGAAGGGCGGTGACTGGTCTGCGCTCCTCTGCAGCCTGCGCTCTGCCCGGTGCGCAGCTCCCTGCATCAGACCGGGAAGCGGGAGAAGCGCGGGGGCCGGGCTAGGATGCGGGCCTGGGTGCTCGGGGAACGGTCATGGAGACGGCGACGGTGGGGACTCTCCTCAATAGTCTGCATCACGCAGCCTAGGTGCACGTGTCTGTGTGGGGTTGCTATGGGGACACGGCTGATTGGGGAATCAGGACATTCAAGAGAGTTTCTGTGGCTGCACCCTTTGCCACACCTGGCAACTCTCCCCAGCCTTCCATTTATAGGGCAAGGCGCTGGACCTTGCCATCATCAGCCTGACCTTAGGTGGGTGGCTCGTAGCTGTAGTGTTCCATGAGCAGATGCCCTGATAACAGTCTGATGCCCCAGGAGGCTGTGTGTGAGTTACTACATGATGCAGACTAAGGGCTAGTTCCTGCCTGGGATGTCCGGCCTTGGGGGCTTGAGATGAGGGCTGGGAATCCCAGGTTGCCTGGAGCTGAGTGAGGGGGTATGCCTGTGGGTACGTCCTCATGGGTACCCCTGGCTGCAAAGGGTTGTGTGGGTTTATGGGTGTGTATGTGTGCTGACTATTGTGTGCCTTTGTGAGTGCACAGAGGGATGTGTTAGGGCAAAGGAGCGCAGTGGTTAGGAAGCCTATGGAACTGGACTGCCTGGGTTCGAAGCTGGCTTCTGCCACTTAAGGGCTGTGGGCCTTGGCCCAGTTGCCCAACTTCTGCCTGCTTCAATATCTTCTCTCATTGTGGAGTCATTCATTCTGTAAATATTTACTGAACACCTACTGTGTGCTAGGCCTGCCTGAGCACTGCTGATCGCAGCAATGAACCAGACACAAATCCTTGCTCTGGTGGACCAGGTTGACAGTAAAGATGAAGAAATAAAGTACCCGTTGTGTCAAATGGTGGTGAGTGCTGTGTGTGTGCATGGGGAGGGGGTTGCAGTTTTAGATTGAGAGGCCTCTCTGAGACATTTGGGTGACATTTGGGTAAAAAATAGAAGGAGGTGAGGAGTGAGCTGTGCAGTGCTACAGTGGGAAAGAGGCTTTCTGGCAGAGGGAAGAGCATGTGCAAAGGTCCTGGGGCAGGGATTTACTTGGCATGTTCATGGAACAGCAAGGAGGCCCCTGTAGATGGAACAGAGTGAGTGAGGGGGAGTGAAGAGGAGGTGAGGACAAGGAGGGGACAGGGGCAAGTCCTGCAGGGCCTTGTGGGCCTGGGAATGGTTGGGCTTTACCCTGGGAGGGTGTTGAAGCAATTCCCTCTGGTTGCCCTGTGGATGATAATGGCATTTACCTCAAGGACTTATTATAAGAATTAGATGAATGACTATGTGTAAAGTGATAGTACCATGACTGGCACATATAAACATGCATTAAATATTAGGTTATTATTAAGCGTGGTAGCCATTTGTGTCTTGGAGTGTGTCTGAGCCACAGCTGAACTAGGTGGCTTGTTAGTGAGTTTGTTGTTGTGAGAGAATCTCTCTAAAGCTATTAAAAAACAAAACAACCCTGCTGGGTGTTTGAAAGCTCTGCTGGGGTTACTGCTTTCTGGCTGGGTTGGGGCTCTTTTATGTAACAGATGTTATCCAGATGTCAGCTGGGGTCACTCAGGCCTTGGAGTTTTGGTGCCTGCTCCTCTCCCATGACCTGTGGGAAGCCCAGGGCCCTCCCTGAGATGCCTGCAAATCCCAGGGCCTGTGTTTCTTGGCCTGAGTTCCTGCCCACTGAACCCTCGCTCTCACCCACCTTCCTGGGGTCAACCCTTTGGACAACCAGCTCTCTTTCCTTGATTTCCCTCATACCACCCACGTGGGATCTTGGCACATGTACCCAGTTGCTTGCAGGTCCCCCACAAGATCCAAGTGCTCTCCCTAAGATCCTGCACTTCTGATGGTTTTAACATGGTTTGCACTTCCGTAAGGAGTTGCTTGACAAAAATTCCACCGCCCAAAGGAAAAGTTTGCACAATTCTTGCACAACCCAGCAAAGTTTATGACTGGCTTAGAGTTAACTGGGCTGTCCTGCAAGTAGCTGTCAGTGCTTTTAATGTCAAGCTGGCTTGAAGACATGGAGGCAGGTAGGAGTAGCAAAGTTGGCTGAGGGACGTCAGGGCCGGGGGCGATGGGAGCTGGCACGTAACTGAGCGCGAGGCTGGTGGTGAGCAGAAAGACAGAAATTTATTCTGGGGAAAGAAACACCAAGAGACCAGAAACAGCTACAATGAGCCAGACTCCTGGAAAATTAGGCAAGGGTCATTTCAGACAGAATCTGCTGTCAATTTTTTCAGCAGTTAGTTCAAGTAATAATTACTAATTGCTTTTGCAAGGATAGTTAGGGTTCAGAGCTATAAGCTGCAGCAACAGAACCTTGCATGGGGCAGGGATGAGAGGAAACTCCCTCGCACGTCAGGACACGGGGGACAAGCCCAGAAGTGGTCTAGTTCCAAGACAGGTATGCAGGGTGTGTGAGAAAGATGCACTCCACTCAAGCCTGAAATTAAGACCAAGGTCATGCTTAACCTTGACCAACTGAATTGTACTTGAGACCATTCTCTGTAAGAAGCTTGGTTTCTGCACAATTGTAATTGTTGCGTCTGGAGTCAACCAGACTAGAAACCTGACCCTTGGAATGGGCCTTTCAGAGCACATTGTCTAGTATTTCCTAACCTTTCCTGAATCACAAACTCATTGGGTATTCTAACCCAACATAAAGACCACCTGTGACCCACTGCCTACCCCTGTATATTTACCCAAAAGATTTTTTGTGGTTGCCCAAACCTGGTTAAGAACCTCTGATCTTAGTTTGGTTCTCTCATTTGACACGAGAAGAAACAGTTATAAGAAAGCACAGTGCCTTGCACAGGGTTACACATATAATCAGAGACAGAGCTGAGTGTCAGTCCAACGTAGCAATTAACTGTAGAGTCAGAACTGGATGCAAATCCTGGCTCCACCCCTTACCAGCAAGAGATGTAATCTCCCTGTGCCTCAGTTTCCTCATCTGCAAAATCAAGATAATAATAATAGTTGATTCCTTAGCCTGTACTTCTAACTTAAGTGGAAGTCTGAACCAAAGAAATCCTGCCACCTAGTGGCTATGTGGTGAATAAAGCAGAATTTGTGGCACTGAAACACAGAAAGTGATCACACCAATGTCTCTGTGTGGTTATTGTCAGCAGATTCGTGGCTGCTCTTTTATGAGCGCGGATGTCTTCTTCCAAAGAGAGTATGTTTGAACATTGTATCAGTTAGCCTGTGCTGGATCAAAACTACCCTAAAATGTTAGTGTCTTAAAACAATGCCCACGTATTAACTCTAGGTTCTGTGGTTTGGCCATCTGGGCTGAGTTCAGCTGGGTGCTTCTTTAGCTGGTCTTGCTTTGGGTCACTCATGGGGTTACAGTTAGGTGGTGGGTTGGCTGGTGCTGGATGATCTCGGAGAGCTTCACATATGTGTCTGGTAGTCACAGGATGTTGGCTGGGGTGCCTTGGTCTCCTCCCCGTGACCTCTTGAGCAGGCTAGCTCAAGCTCATTCCCATGGTGGTTGCAGAGTTGCCAGGAAAAGCAGAGAGGGCAAGCCCCGATGTGCAAGCACTTCTCAAGCTTCCACTTGTGTTGTGCTTGCTAATGTTTCATTGGCCAAAACAAGTCACATGGTCAAATCTGGATTCAGGAGGAAGAGAAATAGAATCCATATCTTGAAGGGGGTAGCTGCCAAATATTGTGGCCATTGTTTCCCCTCTCAATCTCCCACACATGTTTGTCAGTTTAAAACTTAAATGGTTTTGACCCTAAGGGGTGTTTCCACTTTTCAAAAGAAGAGAACTTATAATGAGAGATTGTAACCTCCAGGCTAGCCCACCACTCTAGTTATAGAAAGTGACCTCCTCTATATGGGACATTTGCATTTCTTTGTTGTAGGGTTCTCTTCCTTATCGGTCTTACTTCCCTCCACCCCCATCCTTTCTTTCCCCATTCCCTACTTGCCCACCTTTCACCTGCCTTAGGTTAAACAGACTATTGTGGGCTAGCCTGGGAACTATAGTCTTTCTCTGCTTTGTTCTCAGTGGAACGTGCTGTCCAGGAATGGATGGGGTTGTCACAGCCACCCTCTTGTCCCCTGCCATGGTGATTTTGTTTTTTTTTTAAGATTTTATGGGGGAATTGGGGGAGGGGAACAGTGGTGGGGAATTGGGGAAGGGACCAGCCAAATTGTTGTTCTTCAATCTTCGTTGTGGAGGGTGCCAATTGCCATCTGGCTTCCCATTAGCAGTTCGTTGCCTCTAAGTTCAAGGTGCCGAGTTCAGTCTTAGTTGTAGGGTGGGCATAGACTATCATCAAACAGGCAATCTTGTTGAGCCATCTTGCCAACTATTGGCAGCTCAGTGAAAGCTCAGCTCGAGTGCGGCGTCACTGGCCCATGTGGGAATCGAACTGGCGGCCCTATTGCTCAGAGCTCGCGCTCTTAAGCCAACTTAACCAACTGAGCCACTCAGCCGGCCCCTGCCATGGTGATTTAAGGAATGTATCTCTGTCCTTTGGCTTAAGAAAGGGCCCACTGGTTGGGCCGGCCGAGTGGTGCGGTGATTAAGCTCTGGCTTGGGAAGCCAGCGGCCCTGGTTCGGGTCCCACATATGAGGGCCAGTGACACTGTCCTCAAAACAAAAAAAAAAGGGCCCATTGGTGAGGTGAGCTCACATCTGTCTTGTCCACCACTTGCCTTAGGACAACAGTGCCCGACATATGCCTGACACTTAATAATATTTTTCCAGTGAATGAATGTCTATGGGCAGGACTCCTGTCCAAGCATTTACACCTCTTAAGGTATTCACTTATGTGTCATCCCAATGGCTTCTTCCATCCAACATCCCTTCTGTAATTCTGAGTGCGATCCCTTAGTGACTGTTGGTCAGCTGCCCACAATGTCCACAGACTTCCCCAGGACGAACTGTCTTCCCACCACCACTGGAAAGCTGCTCTTAAACCTAGACTTGACCTTTGCACCAATGGCCCAAATCAAAACTATTTTGTGGAAGATACCAACTGTTTTGCTATGGCATGTGAGTGTGCAAATGTTTGACTCTAAGATGGCATGTGTGTTTTGGGCCAAGGCACAGATTTTCTCTGCACCAGGGTGCCATTTTTGAGGAGCACCATTCAAATCAGAAACATTGTCCATTATTTTGACGAATTTCCAGCAGAGGACAGTCAAGGGCCTCATGCTATCAAAATCTACTGCAATGTCAAGGTGACTTGTTCTTATTTGCACAAGGGTAACCTGTGAGCTGGTCACGGACCTGTGTTTACCTGTGTGGGGACCATGTGCATGTGGCAGCAAGAATGATGCCTGTCTCCCCCAAAGTTATGCACATCCTAATCCCCAGAACCTTGAATATGTTCCCTATACATATTCATCATGAAAAGGATCCTGCAGATGTGAGGAAGTTTACTGATTTTGAGATGGGAGATAATCCTGGATTATCTGGGTGGGCCCATCTAATCCCATGGCCTTAAAAATCAGAGAACCCTTCCTTGCTGGGCCAGAAATGAGGTGGAAGAATAGGAAGGGCAATTTGAAGAATGAAAGGGACTTCACCTGCTGCTGTAGGCTGTGATGATGAAAAAGGGGCTGTAAGCCAAAACAATGTGGGTGCCATGAGAAGCTGGGACTGGCCCTCAGCTGACAGCCTGTGAGGAAATGGGGACCTCAGTCCTACAACCGTAAGGAAGCAAAATCTGCCAACGACCTGAGTGAGCATGGGAATGCATCCTCCCCAGGTACCTCCGGAAAGGAGGGCAGCCTGTGGGTGCCTTTTAGCCTGGTGAGACCCGTGTGGGACTTCTGATCTCCAGAACTGTAAGATAATACACCTGTGCTGTTTAAGCTACAGAGTTTGCAGTAATTTGCCATGGCAGCCACAGGAAATGAATACAGTATGGAAATGACTCTTTCCCTTTCCCTAACAGAATGATTTCAAGCCCACCTGTTGGAAGCAGTGTGTCCCTCTGTGAGTGGCTGAGGGTCCACTGTGGATGGCCGAGGATCCAGCTGTGGATGGCGAGTGACCACCACAAACAACTGAGTGTTTGCCTGTGAACACTGTCATTCCCTGTCTCTTCTTCCCCTGTTACCTGGAGGTCTGGAAGTTGGATGGGACCTTCTCTGTGTCCCCTCCATGAAGCTCTGGTGGTCAGAGACCGGAGGTGTATTTGGGAACCTGAGGCCCAGAGCTGGGGCACCACAGGAGGGGTCCCAGGTGGCTGCAGTGGTGACACTCCTCGCTCCCACCCCCACCCCTAGATTGAGGCTCCATAAAGAGCAGGCAGGCCATACTGTATTCTGAGGGGCCTAGCCTGATGCTCCCTGTCTACCCAGTACTGGGGGAAGGCTGTGCTGGGGAGACACTGGGCTGGGGGGATGCTGTGACCTGGAGGAGAGGAACTCCTGTCCTGATTCCCCTGCTCCAAGATGGGAGAGGCCTGCTCCGTGTCAATGCCTTGGCTACTTCAGCTGTGTGGCCACTTCACCACAGCCCTCACTGTCCCTTTTGTCTCCCCCAGAGCTGCTCCTCTCACATTCCCAGTCCATCCATTCACAGTGGTCCCCAGGGGTCAGGGGTGCATCTCAGAGGTAGGGACTTGGGGATGGAGCTGGGTGGATGGGAGAGGAACCCTGATCCCAGTGGGGACTGGGATGGGGGAAGGGGTCCACTGTGGAGCTGAAGAAGGTCCCTTCCCAGCATCGTCCCTGCTGAGTCTTCAAAAGAATGTGGGGTGGACCGGCCGAGTGGCGCGGTGGTTAAGAGCTGGCTTGGGATGCCAGTGGCCACGGTTCAGGGCCCACATGCGAGGGCCAGTGATACTGCCCTCAAAGAAAAATGTGGGGCTCATGGGAGCAGCAGACACCCTCCCGTTGGGACCCTGTTGACCCCATGACCTTTAGCCTCAGAGACAGATGGACACCCTCAACTCAGATGGAAGACCCACTCCTGCACCAAGTAAGCTAGTGGAGGTGGGGTGTGGTGGGGCCCCTGCCAGGCTGAGAGCAAGATCACTGGACTCTGGGTCTGAAGGTGGAAGTGATGGGGGCCAGGCCAGGCCTGCAGGGGGTAACTTGGTTTGCTCCTGTATCCCCACCATGCCTGTAGGTGGACACACAGGTGTGTGGATACACGGGTACATGCCTGCCTGTGTACACAGACATCCAGGTAAATGGACATGCTAAGAGGAAGTACTCCCCTTTTCCAGCATTTATTAGCCCAGCCTCAAACAGAAAATGAAACCCAACTCCCCAATGGCCAAACCCACCCTCAGTGCCCTAACCTCCCACCTGAAAATGGGCAATGCAGACCAGCGCCCGGCCCTCAGTGCGTATTTATTACCTCAGCATTCAACACCCCAGCTCCCCATGCAGCTGTCACCCTGACCCCCAGTGGGCTCAGTTCCCTAAGTCCTCACCAGTCAACACTTGATGTATGGTGGCCCCAACATCTGTGTGCCAACAGCTGTACTTCCACTAATTGACACGCAACACCTGAATTACTCATCAGGTTAATGCCTGGTACTCTCCCACCTAAAAATGTCTTTGTCACCCAGTACTCCAAAGGCTACCACTGATTGTTTGACACTCCCCACCTTCCCATAGTCTGCCACTCCGAAGCCCCGTGCTTACTCAAGCCTTGGCTGTGGTCGGGTTCTGTGCTGTGGACTGTGGCCTGAATCTAACCCCTCCTGCACCCATGGTGAGAGATGGTGCAGATGTCCTGACTGTGGGGCAATACAACTGGGCCAGCAAGGCTGAGGGGCACGGACAGGGGGCTGAGAACACTTGTGCCTCAGCTTCCTTCTGCCTGGGCTAGAGACCCAATGCCCCAGCTTTATCTTCTCTGCCTCCGCCACCGCAGGGCCTTCGGTTTGGCTGGGGCTGGCTCATCAGCTTCCCCCTTCTCCAGCTGGGCAGTGGTATGGGGGATATCCCCTCCATCAGTCAGGTTCTCCAGGGAAACAGAACCAATAGGATATATAAGTTATATGTGAGATGTATTTTAAGCAATTAGCTAATTGCAGGGGTTGGCAAGTCTGAAATGTGCAGGGCAAGGTGGAAACTCAGGCAGGAGCTCACACTGAAGTCTTGAGGCAGAGTCCTTCTTGGGGAAAACCTCAGTTTTAGCTCTTAGGGCCTTCAACTGATTGGATGAGGCCCACCCACATTATCCAGGAAACTGAAGATGTGAATCACATCTACAAAATGCCTTCATAGCAACACTTAGGGTTTGATTGAATAATGGGGTATGACCAAGTTACATGCCCACCAGCAGTGCATGAATGACCCTCTTGCTGCACATCCTTGGTGTTGCCAGTCTGTAATTTTAACCATTCAAAAATGTGCCTGGTGAGATGTCACTGTGGTTTTACCTTGAATGACTTTAATGATTAAATGAGTTTGTATACCATTTCATAGTTGATTGGCAATATGGATATTTTTTTTCTGTGCAGTGCCTATTGTTCACTTTAGCTCATTTTAAAATAAACTTTTCAAATTTTGGGAAAAAAAGAATAAGGGAGTATGATAACCTAGCCAAGCTGACACATAAAACTAACCTTCACACCCCCTCTTTACCCTTTGGCTGGGGGACAAAGGGATGTGGGTAGAGGAAGGCCAGGGGTGATGGGTCCTCTCAGACACACCTGCTGTGTAGCTTGGTCCTACCTTAGTATCTTGGGGTCCCTCCGGAGCTAGAGGGAGGTGTTCCTTACACTGAGAAGTCCCCTTTTTCTGGCCTGAAGGAGGAAGACTCAGGGAGTCCTCAGGTAGTGAGTCCTAAATTGCCAAAATAAACCATCTTCTCTCCTGTGTGCACTGCCTCATCTGTCCTGGGGTTGGGAAAGGGCAGGTGTGGGGGGGCATTGGTGAGAATAAAGGCCTAAAAGTGACCCCTGGGAAGGTCAGGCTGGTTTCCCGCTTCTCCACTCTGGAATCAAGTTGATGTGGAGTGTGAGAGCTGGGCAGAGTGAGGAAACTGAGGCAAGGTGGGTGGCTCTCTGTGACTCCAGCACAGAACCCAACAGGCGAAGTGGAGCTAGGTCCCTGCATTTCTTTTCTGACAGTGTTCCCACCATCTTCAGCTGTGATTGGCTCCAGCCCCAGCTCCTAACCACTACCTTATCTTTTTGGCCACAGCTATTGGCTCAGGAGTGGGCACGTAACTCACTTAGAGCCAATGAGAGTTTTTTTTCCCATTGGGGAAACTGATAGAGATCTTCCCCCCAAATGTGGCCCTAGATGCTGTGGTTTGGTGATGGGAGATATGGCAGTAGTTGTTTTTTTGACCACAAGGTTGGGATTGGGGCTTTAACTCCGCGTGGAGCTAGGGCATAAAGCCCAGGCAGCCTGTGATGGCAGAGGGAAGACACAAGAGACGTGGTGATAGCATGTGAGCCCCTGGATCAAACATCACCTGAAGCTTTCATGTTATGTGAGCACTTATTTATTGTGATAATGAAGGTAATGATATGTGACAATATGTAGTCCTTATCACCTGCACCTGCCAAACCCTTATCCTAACCACTCAACAGGTATTAACCTATTTAATTCTCCCAACATTACTTTGAGGTCTGGACTATTTTTTGTTTTTAATTTTTATTGGGTAACAGTGTGTTTTTTTCAGGACGCATCAGCTCCCAGTCAAGTCGTTGTCCTATCTAGTTGTGGAGGGCGCAGCTCAGCTCCAAGTCCAGTCGCCATTTTTTCAATTTTAGTTGTGGGGGGAAGGAGGGAGGAGAGGGGGAGGGGTGCAGCCCACCATCCCATG
This sequence comes from Aselliscus stoliczkanus, assembly GCA_033961575.1. NCBI lineage: Eukaryota > Metazoa > Chordata > Mammalia > Chiroptera > Hipposideridae > Aselliscus > Aselliscus stoliczkanus. The sequence continues at coordinate 5,883,146 of CM066735.1, read as the reverse complement.
CAGGAATCAAACTGGCAGCTTTGTTGTTAAGAGCACGCGCTTTAACCAGCTGAGCCATCCAGCTGCCCACCTGCAGCTCAATCTAGTTGTGGAGGGCACAGCTCACTGGCCCATGTGGGAATCAAGCTGGCAACCTTGTTGTTCAGAGCACATGTTCTAACTAGCTGAGCCACCTGGCTGCCCCTGAGGCAGGGACTATTATTATCCTTATTGCACAGATGAGGAAACTGAGGCGCAAAGGGGTAAAGCAATCTGCCCAAGGCAATACAGCTGGGGTGGGTAGAGCCAGGATGCCTGGACCCCTCATGCAGTGTGAGATCCCACCTCCTGTTTCTGTCCTTTACATGCAAAGGGGACCTGACTCATTCCAGATGATGCCAGAGGCTGCACAGCAGGAGAGGAAATTGGAGTCATTCTTCCCTTACCTAGAACCTTTAGTAGCTCCTTGAGGCCCTGCACAATGCAGACCCTGTAGTCTTCTCCCACTGCTGTCCCCACCTTACTCGGCTCCCGCCTCATGAGCCTCCTCTCCATTCCAAACTTATTTCTGCCTCAAGGCCTTTGCTCCTGCTGTTCTCTATGCCTAAAATGCCCTTCCTCTACTCCTCCTGGTTGATCTTTACATGTGCTCAGGGAAGTGGTCTCGCACCACACTTTTTCTGACCCCAGTCCAGGCCAATAGAGCCCAGATGTTAAGAGCACACCCTGCAGGCAGGCAGCCTGGGTTCAAATCCACTTCCATCACTTCCTTGTTGTATGTCCTTGGTCATTACCTTGATCCCTTTGTATCTCAGTTTCCTCATCTGTTGAATGGGGTTAATAATAGTACCAGCCTCACAGGTTTCCGTGAGGAATAAAGGAAGCTATTATGTGTAAAGTGATTAGAACAGTAATGGACACATAGTAGTTACATGGGCAGTAAATAATAATAGTGATTATTATTACTCCATACTTTTCTGTGACTACTTGCAAATTTTGTGTTTATTAAAACAGTGAAGTATTGCAAACCGTGAGATATAATAATTTTCATTGGCAAGTGTAAATACTAGTTCATGTATGGACTTTGGTACTGAATTTGAATAATGTGTTCAAAGTGGAAACATTCTTTTTTTTTAATTTTATTTTTATTTCATAATTCTTTTATTGTGAAATAAACATTTTTTAAAAATTAGTTTCAGGTGTACAACACAGTACAATAGTTATACTTTTTACCCCTCAAAGTGACAACTTCCCTCCCTCAGTTTGCTACCTCACTCCTCCCCCCATATCATACATATCTATTACAATTCCTTTGACTCCTTTCCACAGTATACTCCACATCCCCTGATTATCTATATATTCAATTATAGTTGGCATACAATATTATACAACAGTGCAGTGATCAAGCCTCTACTCCATCAATGAAATGGTCTCCCTAAAAAGACATGTGATCATTTGACACACCACAAAATTTTTACAACATTATTATATTCCCTGAACTGTGTTTCATATCCCTGTGGCAATATTGTAGTTGCCTATTTATGCTGTCTAATCCCTTCCCCTTCTCCCTTATCCCCACGCCCCTCCCAACTAGCAACCCTCAGTTTTTCCTCTATATCTATGAGTCTGTTTCTGTTTACTTTGCTCGTTCATTCCGTTTTTCAGATTCCACATATAAGTGAGATCATATGGTACTTGTCTTTCTCTGACTGACTTATTTCACTTAGCATAATAGTCTCTTCACAACTTTATCAATTACATTCCCAGAACTGCCCCCTGTGGCAACATTGTAGTGACCCACCTACACTATCCAAAACCTTCCCCCTCTCCCTCATCCCCACTCCCTCCCAGCCAGCAACCATCAGTTTTTCCTTTATATCTGCTTGATATGATTTCAATCTTTGTAAATTTACTGAGACTTGTTTTGTGGCCTCACATGTGGTCTATCTTGGAAAATGTCCCATGTGCACTTAAGAAGAATGTATATTCTGTTGTTTCAGGGTGAAATCCTCTAAAAATATCGACGAAGTCCAGCTAGTCTAAAGTGTCATTTAAGGCCACTCTTTGCATGTTGATTTTCTGTCTAGAGGATCTGTCCATTGGTGACAATGAGGTGTTGAAGTCCCCTACTACAATAGTGTTACTGTTGATCTCTGTCTTTATGTCTGTCAAAATCTGTTGTATATAATTAGGAGCTCCTATGTTGGGTGCATAGATGTTTATTAGGGTTATAGTGCCCTTCTTTGTCTTTTATTGTAGTCTTCATTTTAAAGTCTATTTTGTCCAAAATAAGTACTGCTACTCCAGCTTTTTCCCCCCATTTCCATTTGCATGAAATATCTTATTCCATCTGTAAACAGCATATATATGGGTCCTATTTTTTTATCCACTCAGCCACTCTCTGTCTTTTGATTGGAGCATTTAGCCCATTCACATTTAAAATGATTATTGATAGGTGCATATGTATTGCTATTTTGCTATTTGTATTTCTGGTCTTCCTGGGTTAGCTTGTTTACCCCTTTCTTTTGTTTAAAAAAGCCCTTTTAACATTTCTTGCAATGCTGGCTTGGTGGTAATGAATTCCTTAAGCTTCTTCTTTTCTGAGAAGCTCTTTCTGCTTCAATTTTAAGTGATAGCCTTGCTGGGTAGAGCAATCTTGGTTGTAGGCCTTTATTTTGTGTCACTTTGAATATCTCCTGCCACTCCCTTCTGGCCTGCAGAGTTTCTGTAGACAACTCAGCTGTTAGTCTAATAGGTTCCTTTGTATGTAACCTGCTGGCTTTCTCTTGCTGCTTTTAGGATTCTGTCTCTGTTTTTAACCTTTGCTATTTTAACTATGATGTGTCTTGGTGTGGACCTGTTTGGGTTCAGCTTGTTTGGAACCCTCTGCACTTCCTGGGCATGTATGTTGATTTCCTTCACCAGGCTAGGGAAGTTTTCAGTCATTATTTTTTCAAATACATTCTCAATCCCTTGCTTCTTCTCTTCCCCTTCTGGTATTCCTATGATGCAAAGGTGGTTGCGCCGCATCTTGTCCCATAGGGCTCTTAAACTATTTTTATTGTGTTTTATTCTTTGGTCTTTTTGTTGTTCCAACTGGGTGATTTCTGCTATTTTGTCTTCCAAATCGCTGAATCGCTCCTCTGCTTCATCTACTCTACTGGTGATGCCTTCGAGTATGTTCTTCCTTTCAGTTATTGTATTCTTTAGTTCTAACTGGTTGTTTTATAGGATTTCTCTATCCTTCCTTATGTCTTCACTAAGTTTGTTAAATATTCTTATTATCAGAGTTCTAAACTGTGTCTCTGAAAGGTTGGATCCCTCTGTTTCATTTGGTTCCATTTCTAGAGGTTTCTTCTAATCTTTTACTTGTGACATATTTCTTTGTTTCCCCATTCTGGCTGTCACTCTGGGATTGCTTTGATGTATTAGATAGATCACCAGGAGAGCCCTGGCTGGATCACGCAGGCACACAGCTCATGGCCCAACACTCCCAGGAAAACTCCCAGTCTCAGCCTGTCCCAATCAGCCACTCACAGATCAGGCGGAGCAGCCCGACAACCAATCACCAGCCTGGCAACTCTGCAAGCGCAGTGTGGAGAGCGGAACCCGAGGGGGCTCACGCAATCCCGCGTCTCAGCAGCCTGTTGGAGCTGGAGCACGCCCACCAGGCGTTTCCCTGGCAATGCAGCACAAGCCGGGCTGAGGGTGGGGATCCAAGGCTACAAGTGGGCACGTGAGCGTGCATGCACTCCTGCACCAATTCCACCAGACCAATGAGGTCCCGGACCTGATTCTCTGTGGGAGGGCCCAACCCTGACAAAATGGCCCCTCCCTACACCACTTGCGTGCAGGCTCCACACCAGGGGGACAATAGTCCCAAAACCTCCAGCTTCTGCACCAAAGGTGCTCAGTTCAGTCCGTCCCCGCAGTCTCCTGGGTCCGGCTCACACAGCTACTCCCTCCAGCAGTAACCAGGTAAGTGATCACCGGCGAGCAAGCCTGGGCTCCGGCTCCAATGATTCTCTAGCCGCTCTTAGCCTCACCGAGCTGAGTAAAGAGAGTCCTCACTAATTTACTGCCGGCTATATTAGAACTCCTCTTCCCAGCAAAGGAACTCTGGGCTGGTGAGCCTGGTGTGCGGCCGGAGGCTCTCTCCCCGAACCAGAGAAGCCTCCCACGGCTGGGGCATCCCTCACGGGGTTCGCCCTGTCTTGTCTCCACCCCTCCTACCAGACTCAGAGTTCTTGGTTTAGAGGTTCTGTTCATCTAGTGTTCCGGGGACTTCCGGGGTTAAATGTTGTATAAATTATTTGTAATTTTGGTGTGATCCTGGGAGGCAGTTAGCACAGCGTCTGTCTATTCTGCCATTTTGAAATATTCTTTTTATTTATTTTATTTTTCAGCTTTATAGAGCTATAATTGACAAATAAAATTGTAACATATTTAAGTTGTATGAAACTTATTCTTTTAAAATTGTTCCTTATTTTAACACTAAAGAATAAATCAAGAAAATAAAATGTCGGGCCGGCCTAGTGATGCACTGGTTAAGAGCTGGTTTTGGGATGCCAGCGGCCCCGGTTTGGATCCCACATATGAGGGCCAGTGACACTGCCCTCTACAGCTAAGATAGTGAACAACAGCTCCACTTGGAGCTGGGCTGCGAGCCCCGGTTACGGTGTAGGCTGTGGCCCCTGCTGCAGTGGGCTGCCGTAGGCTACAGTGAGTGGCCGGCAGCCAGTGTGAGTTGCCAATAGCCGCGGTGAGCGACATCCAGAAGCCGACCAATCTGACCAACCCAAGAAGAGCGCAATGATGACACCAACATGGGCCAGTGAAGCCACGTCCTCCTCAACTAGACTGAAGAACAAAAGGACAGCAACTTGTCTGTTCCCCTTTCCCGATTCCCCAACGCTGTTCCCCTCCCCCAATTCCCCAATAAAATCTTAAAAAAAAAAAAAAAAAGAAAATGTCCCATCAATGGTACAACTTAGTGGCTTCCCAAATTGTACTGTTTGCAGATATTTCAGTTTTATTATAATTCATGGAGTTACTGGATAATTATTTACATTAGATGTGATTTCATACGTTAATCAAAATTTTACAGTCTGTATTTTTATGGCCACTATTGTTATTATTTGTTTCATTTGATGGTATTGCTGAAGATAAGTCTGTTTTATAGGAAGAAGAAATTAAAAAATATTGTAATACACCGGAAGTACAGCTGTGGTCACAATGTGTGTTAAATGTACCAGTGAAAGAGGTGCAGTTCCACACCATGACCACTAGGGTTCACTGCTCCCTAGCCAAACTCCGCTCCGTCTTACTGTGGGTTAATCTTCCTCAAATCCAGTGGGCCTGGGGCCTCCTACAGGATGTGGAGCGGGCCTCAGGCTCCTCCCCACATCCGGCCCCTGCCCCGCATCCTGCTGTTGCAGCTTGTTCACTCCAGGCTACGTGTGGCATCTCTAACTACACCCCTCCACCTGCTTCCAGGGTTCCCCCAACATATCCATGTTTATCCTTACCTCTGGGCCTTATGCTGTTCCCTCTGCCTGGAATAACTTCCATCTGCAGTTTACTCATGTCCACTCAGAAAACTCATTCTGTAGTAAAAGATTGGCCCCATTTTCCCCTGGGGGCATGTTACTTAATTCCTTTGTGTCCATTTCCTCTGATGGGCAGGCTGGAGGAGGGGACATATTTGAGAAATCTGAGAGGGAGTGGGGAGCCACAGAGGGTATTTGAGCAGGAGAGTGTCCTTACATGTGCAGAGAGAAAGGGCCCCTTCCTTTTGACCCCCTTGATCTTTCTAGAAGGACTATGAGGTTGGAATGAGAGGCTGTGGCTTTGGCCAGCCCCGACCCCCTCCTTGGGTCCCTAGGGGCTTGACCACCACATCCCCCTGCCTGTGTACCTTCCTGGTGGGGATCTCTGTTACCCACTGAGCCTGGGCCAGTCCACACCACCTGCTCCCTGAGCAGACACCAGCTGAAGGGACAGCCCTGCAGGGAAAGCCACAGGCTGAGGGTTGGGGTGTTACCTTTACTAAAGTGTGGTGACTTTCTTTGCTGCAGAGGGGTTGGAGGCCAGATACAGAGACTGATGAGGCTCACTCAGGACTCGCTGGGGGAACAGGGGCCCAGAGGTAAGCCCCGCATGCAGTTATAGGCTCAGGTGGGCTGGCCAAGCTCCAGGTGCCTGGGGAGGGGGCTCAGTAACCCCACACCCAAACCATCTCCCTCTGCCCATCTCAACTCCTCTTTGTCTCTGTGGGCAGTGTCCTTTCCCTCTCCCATATGAGTCTCTCCCAGCTTCCCCACCCTGCCTATATCTTGGTGTCTCTCCTTGTCTTAGCTCCCGCCCTCTCTGGGTCTCTGGCTCTCTTTGAGTTTCTTTCTCTGTGTCTCCCTGCCTGTGTGTCTCTCAGTTCCCTGCCCCCACCAGAGTCCTCTGTTTTCTAGGCTTCTGCCTCACCTGATACCTTTGCCCTGAGAGGGAGAATGAGGGCGTTGTCCTGGGGAAGGGGCATGACAGGCTGGCTGGTGGGAGAAGGGTCCAGGGCCAGGCCTCATGGAGCCTCTCAGGGAAGTTGTGAGACTTAAACAATATGGTTCACATTCATTCATTCACTCAACAAAGAGGTATTAAACACCTACTGTATGCCAGGTGCTGTTCTAGGCACTGAAGACACAGGGGGCACTATCACATCCCTTAGGGACTGGTGTTCTGGTGGCAGAGACAGACACTAAGTAAATCAGTCAGTAATAAGAAAGTAGTGACAAGTGCCCCGAAGAAACACAAAGCAGGAAAAGGACAGAAAATGAATAGAGGGATGTGGGTGTGGGTGATGATTCAGCATAGGGGTCAGGGCAGGCCTTGCTGAGAAGGTGAAACCTGAAGGAGATGAGGGAGGGGCCACGTGAGTATATGGGGAACAGTGTTCCCAGCAGAGGGAACAGTCCATGCAAAGGTCCTGAGGCAGGACTGTGCCTGGTGTTTTGGGAGAACAGCGAGGACACCGCTGTGGCTGGAACACAGTGGGAGGAGGCATAGCCATGAGGCTGGGTGTGGTACTAATGAGATGTGTGTGTGTAGGGCCCGGTGGGTATTGATGGGGTCCAGCCACCTACAAGATGTTTTGGGGGACTCAGGAGCCTAGAAGAGAGACCCTCCTGGTTGGGGCCTGAATGGAAGCAGGGGCTGGTGGGACCCTGACCTTGTCTGAACATGAGGCACCTCTGAGCTTCCTTCCCTTAGGTTTTTGGAGTGACTGGGGCCAAGTGCCCTCACTCCATCCTGGTGATGCCACCTCTGGGATGCATAAGGGGCCTTGAGCTCCTGCCAGGCAGCTGGTCTGAAGCTCCTCTCATTTTTTGTTTTTTTCTGTTTGGGCTGGAAAGAGCTGGAGGGACCTGTCTGACCAGGGGCCTAGGGCTTAAGGTTCCCAAGATGAGTTTTGTTCCATGCTCATTTTAAAGAGGTGATTTTCCATGGAACTGACACTCACACAGTCCTGCCATTGGATCAGAGCCCTGGGCGGGGAGGGGGGCGCTCTCCCTGAAGTTCCTGGAGTTCAGAACAGACCACTTACTATATGTTGGGACTAAGCATGTGCTTACCAACCAAGATACAAACTTTGTACCGATTTAACAGTTGAAAAGATAGGCTAAGAGAACAGCAGGCACTTGTCTAAGGTCACACAGTGTGTCCATGGCACAGCAGGGATTGCTGGCTCCAAACACCCCAACCTCTGCCTCCACCCTTCCTGCTTATCAGCCTGTTCTTGGTCTGGGGACTCCAGCTGGGCACAGAGGTATCAATGGCTTCCAGCCTCTCCACGGGACTGGGGAGGCGGTCAGGGGAGGGGGAGGTTCACCGCAATCCCAGAGTACCTTGCATTTTCCCCTTGAAATCTAGGTTCCTTAAAAGAGTTCTCAGTTTTAGAAGTCTGTTTTACTGGGGCTTTTAAGAAGCAACAGTTCATTAGGAGTAAGAGTGCCAGGCCCCTGAACCCCATGAGAGTGGAGCCCCCTGGGACTCAGCAGTGCTTCTGAGAAAGGGGCTGGGCTGCCCAGGGCCGTGGGAACAGCCCCTGAGGGTCCCTGTCTTCCCTGGGCAGCCTTCTTAGAGGAGAGCCATATGAAACAACATGGGGAGGTAGGTACCTGAGTCAGGGAAGGGAAGCATGGGAAAGTCAGAGAGACGGACTGAGGGAAGCAGTTTCCTACCTCTTGCTAGCACACCTCTGGTGATGGGCAGCTCACTACCTTTCAAGGAAGCCTCTGCTGGGTTAGTGAGCTGGAATTCTTAGAAAATTCTCTCAGATGCTGACCCCAAACTATACCTCCATCTCCTTCTCTGTGGTCCTGGTTCAGCCTTCTGGGGCCACACAGACGACCCCTTCTCCAAATATTTCACTCCTCCTATATTTATGGAGATCTGTGGACGTGGGAGATGCAGACCCAGAGTGATCACTGTGGTGATGGTGGAAACTCATGCAGTTCTGGGAGCCCACAAGAGGGCTGGCCTAGCTGAGAGGGGTCAATCTGGCAGGCTTCCTGTGGGAGGTTACATCTATGCTAAGTCCTGAAGAATGAGTAAGCTTTGGCAGGAAAGAGGTGAGGGAAGAGGAAGTTGCTTCAGGCAGAAGGAACAGCATGTGGAGGTGAGAAAACATTTTTCCAACAACAACAAAAAAGCTTTTAGCTGGCTAGAATGGTGTGTGTTGATGAGGGATATGGGGGCTGCAGAGGGAAGAATAGAGAGATGTCTGAAAGTGTGACTCAGGTGGAGGGAAGTGATGCTTTCATTCCTCATGCAGGGTATGAGTCCAACTTTGTTTCATATTACTTAATTTCTTTGCCAGGAAGCAATTATACCTCCACCTTCTAGGTATGCAGCGCCCATCTCACCACATTCTTGTTAGCATTGGGTCTTATCATTTTTAAAATCTTTGCCAATTTGAGCCGTTAAAAAAAGCCCCAAGTATTTTGTTAGAAGCTGTACACCCACTGGAGAGTTTTTGGTCATTTCTAGCTGCTGTTTTATCATGGAGCAAAGGGAAAATTTGTGGGCTGCCTCTGACCACGTGGGTGGGGAATTTGTGAAGCAGCCTGCCCTCTCTCCTTTGATTCAACTATTTTTCCTGTCCCTTCAAAGTTTTAAATTTTTCTCTCCCCTGTTGGTGGCTGAATCTTCAAGTGACTGTAGCTTTGTCTTCATATGGGGTGTCATTGGGCTCAAAGAAAGGTGCTGCTGAGACCTAAGAAAATGTTCCATGTGAGACCTCCCTGGTATGCTAGGTGTCTTATACACACAACTTACTATTTAATTCTCAAAACATCTGCATGTAATGGGGACCTTTCCACCCATTTCACAGATGAGGAATCTGAGGCTCAGGGACATTATTAAGTCACCAACCCAGCATTCCACGGCCCATATTGGTTATTTCCCTTAGTTTCACTCAGTCAGCTCTTCTCCTGACATTAAAATTCTGTTTAATTAAATTCTCATCTGGGAGATGAGGGCTGGCCATTTCTCCACACCCATTGTCCCACTCTGCCCGTCAGGAGATGGAAGCCCTGCTCCTCAGTAGGGAAGATCTGTGAAGTCCAGCTCAGCAGCAACCTTATAACACAGGGAAAGAAAAGAAAAATGAGGAAGAGAGAAAGGGAAACCATGGAACATCCTTGGAGAGCCACAGAAGGTCTCCAGGCTAATTTCCTGAGTTAGACCTCAGTTCTGTTCTTCTAAATACTGGGCTTCAGGATCTGGGTCGATTTCTGCCATTAAAATCCCATGTGACTCACTCACATAAGTCCCTTCCTAGGTCTTGGTTTTCCCTTTCAGACAACCCATCTCGAGTTTTGTAGCAACTATATTTTTCACATCTTGGTTCTAACTAGTTTTTGTTTTGTTTTTTTAAAAAAGATTTTATTGGGGAATTGGGGGAGGGGAACAGCGTTGGGGAACCGGGGAAGGGGAACAGACAAGTTGCTGTCCTTTTGTTCTTCAGTCTAGTTGTGGAGGACATCGCTTCACTGGCCCATGTTGGTATCATCATTGCGCTCTTCTCGGGTGAGGCAGATCTGTTGACAGCCTCTGGATGGCCACTCACCGCGACTCTTGGCAGCTCACACTGGCTGCCAGCCGCTCACGCTGGCTGCCGGCCACTCACTGTAGCCTATGGCAGCCCACTGCAGCATGCTGTCCTGGGGACTCACAGCAGCCCAGCTCCAAGTTGAGCTGTTGTTCACCATCTTAGTTGTAGAGGGCAGTGTCACTGGCTCTCATATGTGGGATTCGAACCAGGGCAGCTGGTGTCCTAAGCCAGCTCTTAACCAACGCACCACTCAGCTGGCCCTTTTTTTTTTTTTTTTTAAATATCTATTTGTTTTTGTTTCATAACCTCCTATTCTTGTTTTATAGCTATTATTCCATCCTTTATCTTTTTGAGTCATTTAACATATTCATTGTAATAGATGTTAAGATTGCATGATGTTTTCTATTTCCTGTGATAGTAAATTCTTCCAGTGGGGAGTTTTGGGAGCTTCATGAAGTGGTTGTGAGTTTTTCGTCTCTTCAGGATATTCCTCCCTGTTAGTTTTCTGAGAGTGTGCACTTTGACCTCATGTATCAGGGGACATTGCACTTCCATGGGTGGGGCATCCTTGCCATTGGGTACCTCTGCTTTGATTTTTGGTTTAAGTTAACATTTTCTTGTAATTTTTAAGTGTTTGGGGAGGAAAGAGGAGGTTTCAGTGTGTACTTGGTCTGCCATCTTGAAAGGAAGCCCAATTTCACTATCTGTAAATTGATACAGTTGTGTCTGGCTGTCTCTGAGGGTTCTCACAGATATTCTCAACACAGATACCCACAGAGGTCTGGCAACAGATGTCCAGTGGGACAGGGTACTAACAGCACCACCACCAAATAAAAAATAGCAATGTGTATCATTTACTATTATTATGTATCAACTCTTAACACATAGGATTTCATTTATTCTTTACATAACCAATGAAGTAGGTACTACTGTTATCCTCGTCTTACAGATGAGGCATTGGAAGCTCATAAAAGTGGCTTGACTTGCCCAAGCACACTCAGCTAGGAAGGAGAATTTGAACCCACTTAAATCAGGGTTAAGCTCTTAACTCTGCCCACCCATTGCATCATCCTGGCGGGTGGCTGGGGTGCTCATCTCAGCAGTATGGCTTCTGCACCCAATTTTTTCTCTGTGGACACTGAACTTTACTGTTCAGAGGTGCTAAACGAACTCAAAACTGTCCTCAGTGGAAGTGGGAAAGTGGGAAGGTTTAACCTGGTGTGTTGGAAAAGGCGTGTGCTCTGGAGCCTGTTGTGCTTGGAATCTGACTGTGCTGACTCTCTTGACCTCTCAGGGCCTCTGTTTGTGGTGAGTGCAAAGTGAGTGCAAAGTGAGACAGGAGTACATAGTAGGTGCTCCTTGGAGAAAAGCAGATTAGGGTAGTGACGAGGGAATGTGAGCATCGATCCTTCAAATCCCCAAAGCATTTTAGGGGCCAGAGGAAAAAGAAGTTTTGGGTGGACACAAGAGAGAACTAATCCCAATACATAAAGGTCCAGTGAAGGTGGAATTTAGCTTCATCCTAGGAAAGCTTTCTTGGGCCGGCCGAGTGGCGCGGTGGTTAAGCGCTGGTTTGGGAAGCCAGCGGTCCTGGTTTGGTCCTACATATGAGGGCCAGTGACACTGCCCTCAAAAAAACCCCAAAAAAACAAAAAACCAAAAAACCAAAAAACAGCAACCAGGAAAGCTTTCTTGACCTTGACAGCTCACCCAGCCTCATAGGGGCTGACTTTAAAGTGAATAAGCTCCCTATCATTCAAGGGAACCAAACAGAGCTTTGATTGCCACCCGTCAGGGCAGCTGCAGAGGCTTATGGGGCTGAGTTGGCCTGGGCCTTCTCTGAGGGGGACCCTTTTCCTGTCTCCGCATCCCCCACTCACTGTTTCACAAGGAGTGTCCCCTGTCTCATCACCCCCATTACTGCTTCCTCTGTGACCACAGGAAGGCTCAGCCCAGCCTTTGCTGCATCTTCTCTAACTAAACTCAGGCAGCTGAGCTACTTACTGCCCATCTCCCTTTGGGTTCCTGTGGAGGTGTTGGGGGCGGTGGTTAGGGGAAGCTCAGGCCAAGCCACAGAGAGGAGGCACCCAGACAGGGAGACTGAGACTGTCCCTCCTCTATTTGACCATTAATCACACTTGGCCTTCTTCCTCTGGCATCTGTTGGGTTTGACTTGGACTTATAGGACCCCTGCGCTGTGTCCCCTTCCCTTTCTAGCCCAGGTGGCTCCTGGTTCAGTCATCTCTGGGCTGACTGCCACCCCTATTATCTCTCCAGAGCCAGGGTGGAGCTTTCTAGCTACTGGCCCCAGGGATTGGCATGTGCCTTTGACCTCCACACTGATGCACATCAACTCCTGGGCTCTGGTCAGCATCCTGAAAGTTGGAATAGTGGTCAGGACCTCGTCTGAGGGTCCCGAGGACATGGCAAGGCACTGGGACAAGGGACCCTGAGTGAGAGCTGGTCTGGGGATCTGACTTGGCTGGGGCTCAGATGAGCTGTCTGGGTGGTGGAAGACCCAGGCTCACCATTTAGCGGGGAGAGAGGACCCATTCAGGCTCACTGTGCCATACTCTCACACCCCCTGCCCCTTGAGCATTACTTCATTTGTTCATTCACTCACATTTCACTCATTCTTTAATTTATTCAAATACTCATGCATTCATTGTTTCATTCTAAAAATATTTATGCATTCATTCGTTCATTCCAAAAAATATTCATGAATTCATTGGTTTATTCCAAATATATTTATGCATTTATTAATTCCAAAAATATTCAAGCCCTGTCTTTCTCCCTTATTTATTCTCTGAACTTGGGATGGAAATAGGGCTGAATTGAGGCATATGTGAGCATTGTTTTTAGGAATCTAAGATTCTCAAATTTTCTTAAGTGCAACCCAGAGGTTTCTTTTCTTTTCCTTTTCTTTTCTTTTTTTTTTTAGCTGAGCCAATCTGTCACCTGTTGGCAGCTCAGCAGCTGCTCAGCTCGGGCTGGGCATCGAACTGCTGTTGCTCAGAGCTCAGCTCGCACTCTTGAACAAGTTCTTAACCAACTGAGCCACTTGGCCGGCCCAACAATGCAGAGGTTTTAAGCTGAGGATAAGAGAGTTTTAAAAAGACTTTTCTGGCCCAATGGAGGACTTGGGGAGACCAAGGTGGAGGCTGGTGGGGGCCCAGGTGGGATAGGAGATACCAGGGCTGGGGCCAGGTTGTGGGGAGAGGGGAAAGAGGTAAATACAAGTGTGGAGGGGGAAGTAGTGGGGTGGGGGTGAGGGGGACCAGAGGAGCAAGACGCCAGTGGTGTCTGTTGCAGTTTTGGGGACAGAGTAGGTGGGGGCACTCACGTTGGGAGGGAAGGATGGGAGGAGAATGGGCGATTTACTTTAAGAATTTCCCCGAGTATCTCTGGGCAGCCACTTCACTTCCTGAGCCTTGATTCCTTTCCTGTAAGCAAACGATACACTCCCAACAGAGTGTGTGGTGGCCTCAGCTGTCTGAAAGGGGTCAGTGAACTTGGACCTGAGCAAGGTGTGTTAGTTGGTCTGGCTGATGGGGAAAAGCCCAGATGTGAGCAGCAGGCAGGTGCAAAGCCAGGGCTCCCCACCTGGCTCCTGGAGACCGGGGTCCAGAAACTGCAGATGTTTTTCCAACCCCTGTGACGTGGCCCAGTGTGGGGCTGCCTGTAGCTGCAAGCACCAGCTGGGGCTGGGGTGGTGGAAGGTGGCCCCAGAAGCCTGTTGGGACTCAGAGGGGCTCTTGGGCCTTGGTGCTGGATTCCCTCCCGTGACCAGGACTTCTCGCTGACTGCAGAGCCCCACAAGGCTTTTCCCCTCCAAGCCCAGCCAAGACCGCCAGACATGGCAGCCCTTCAGAGCCATAAGCAGGTCACAGGGTGTGGGTGGCGGAAGAGACGCACACATTAGACAGATTGGATTCAAGTCCTAATCCTGCCTCTGACTTACTGTGTGACTTGGGTAGATAATGGACCCTCTCTGGGCCCATGTCCTTCTTCATTAACATATTCACTCTTACCTTTTCCATGGAACTTGGGGCTTTGTGAAGACAGGGAGGCTGTTTGATTTTCCTCTATTGTCCCCATAACCACCTCAAGACCTGGCACAGAATGTATGAATGAATGAATAAATATGAATCCCAAGGTGTTTTGTGAAGTAGACATGTCATGAAAAAAAAAACTTCAGAAGCTCTAAATCAAAGACAAGTTAAGTATTTTTTACAGGACTTATCAGAGCTTTTAACGATTCTCATATCTTTGTGATTCTCATGTAAGAATAAGGCATGGAATATTTCTCAAATGTATTTGTACCTTTTCTTTGGTAGAGCACCCTTGGCAGGGGTTCCTAAGAATATACTTTGGAAAATGTGGACTTAGGATCATGGTCAGAGTTCCTAGGAGTGTTACTTGACTGTTCATGCTACTGTGCTCTTTCAAACATGACTTGAATTATCTTTTTTTTTTTTTTTGAGGGCAGTGTCAATGGTCCACATATGTGGGATCTGAACCAGGGCCGCTGGCATCCCAAGCTAGCTCTTAACCACCGCGCCACTCAGCTGGCCCCCTTTTTTTTTTTTTTTTTTTTAAGAGAATGCTTTCTTATATTTTTCTTTTTTCTTTTTTTCTTTTTAAGATTTTATTGGGAAATTAGGGGAGGGGATCAGACAAGTTGCTGTCCTTTTGTTCTTCAGTCTAGTTGTGGAGGACATCGCTTCTCTGGCCCATGTTGGTATCATCATTGCGCTCTTCCTGGGTGAGGCAGATCGGTTGCCGGCCACTGGAGGGCCGCTCACGGTGCCTCTTGGCAGCTCACGCGGGCTGCCGGCCGCTCACGCTGGCTGCTGGCCACTCACTGTAGTCTATGGCAGCCCACTGGCGACTCACAGCAGCCCAGCTCCAGGTTGAGCTATTGTTCGCCATCTTAGCTGTAGAGGGCAGTGTCACTGGCCCTCACGTGAGATCCGAACTGGGGCCCTGCTGCTCTTAACCAATGCACCACTTGGTTGGCCCCTGCTTGTTAATTTTTAATTGGTAACGTTCATTACAAGATTCTCACAAATCAGTAGCAAAGGGCGGGGTGTAGAAAAAAATGGAAAAGTGGGAGAGACATCATTGATATATCAAGCAATGCAAAACCAAGACTTAAGCTTTATGACAAACAAAACAGAGTTATACAAAGCAATTTCTGTGTGAATTTTAAAGTTAGGTACTGTCCTGGGCACATTTTTATATAGATTATCTCACTTGACAATAAATGTTACCATAGACATTTCATCATCAATATTCCATCTTGTGCTTAATTTTTATTTGAAATTTGACCTGTTTTTAGAAGGCTTTTTTTTTTCAAGTTTCTGCTTCTGACACCTGTTCATCAGACATATCAGGGATGCAAATATTAAATAGCAATTGTAAATAGCACGTCATCTTCTCAAACCCAACACACTTCAATTTATAATATATGATAGGTACATGAAACAGAAGTCTGCTGAGAATAGAGACACACATAGATATAATGCAAATGTGGCTCGCCAAAGGTATCAAAATCCAGCATAGGCCGACTGCCATTGTTACAATGGAAATGGCAAACCCACCTTATGAACTCTAGGTAGGCTTGGCTCCTGATATTTCCATTTTAGTATTCCTATCATTGACAATACAGACCAAATATTATAGAAGTTGCAAAATATAGTTTATCAAATCAACTAGGTTTGTCAAGACAACCACAATAGATGCCATAAGGACAAGCAGTAGCACAGATATTAATGGAGATGAGTGAATATGAAGCATATTAAATAACAAAGGGAGCTGGCCCCCTTGATCTGCACTATATGTTTCTCTTGGTGAGTGAAATGCATTGATCAAAAGGTTGCTAAATAACGAGGCAGGAATACCAAAAGGAATGACCCATGTTAATGAGGGGAGAACTCTATTAGTCCATTAGTGAGAGCCACAGCATCTGAAGAGAGAATTTCCCTGGGGGTCAGAACTGTCAGGTAGGAAATATTATTAATAACTAGTAAATAAATGACAATCACCAGAGGTAATTCGGTAAATCTGCCCCAGCCGGAATGGCACATCTGACCTGAATTATCTTATGCAGCCACAGACATGAAGGCCAAGAACTGTTAGCACAGAATAAAAGACTAAATTCAAATAATAACATTGGAGAAGAAAAACTGCACTCCCAATTCAAGAAAGCTACTATGAGTTCTGAGTTTCCTCATAGCCAGAGCAAACAGGAAATGTGGTGGATTTCTCAGTTTTGGGTTCATAGTTCAACAGGAGAGCCAAACATTCTCTATTTGTGAAAAAGGTTGTTTTCATTCATCGGTTCATTCATTCATTCATCCATTCATCCATCCAACAAATGATTATTTACCACCTACTATCTGTAGCACAATGCTAGGACCAGGAGTACAATGGTAGACAAAAAACCCCACATACCTGTCCTCATGGAGATTAGTCATGGGTTTTGGAACAAAGATGCCAGCACTCCATGTCCTCTCTTCTTTGGAGCCCACTCTGACTTCTCAGGCAGGACCCCCACACTTTGCTCTGATTTTTCTATTCACCTGTTTCACATCAGAATCACAGAAGATGATGACATCCTATGTACAGGAAAGACAGGGGGTTGGTAGAGTCCAGACTTTTGTGTTAGAATTTTTAGGAAAACCAATGTGGGAAACTGGGCCGGGATAAAAGACATAGTCCCCATCCTTAGGGCATTCCTGGAACCCTGGCAACCTTTCTGGGCTCCACCTAGGAGTTGGGAATCTAATGATTTCCAGTTTTCTTTTTGCTTCTGTTCCTAAATTCTGGTTCTTCAACAGTAGGCACATAGGATGTTCTCATGGGTTGCTTTTTTGGACCCACGGAGGAATATGTAGATGAATGAATGGATTTGTGGAAGGATGACTGACACCTAGGAGGGATATTGTTGAATGAATGAAAGAATGGAAGAGTAGAATGAAAGAATGGATGAGTGGGACCAATGAATGAATATATGGATGGTAACATGCCTGGAACTTAGTAAAGGTACAATATCATTATTAAAATATTTTTATTGTGTTAAAATACACATAGCATAACATTTACTATCATAACAACTTTAAGTGTACAGCTTGGTGATATTAAATACACTCACAGTGTTGTGTAGCCATCACTATTATCCATCCCCATAACTCTTTTTATCTGGTAAAACTGAAACTCTGTCTCCATTAAAAGTAACTCCCCATTTTCCTCTCCCTTCAGCCTCTGGCATCTACCACTCTGTCTTTATGATTTTGACTATTCTAAGTATATCAATAAGGGGAACCATACAGTATTTGTCCTTCTGTGTCTGGATTATTCTCTCAAATTTCATCCATGTTGTAGCATATTGCAGAATTTCCTTCCTTTTTAAGACTGAATAATATTCCATTGTCTGGATGAACCACATTTTGCTTATGCATTCAACCTTTTATGGACATGGGTTGCTTTTACCTCTTGACTACCGTGAATAATGCTGCTAAGAACATAGGTGTACAAATATTTCTCTGAGTCCCTGCTTTCAGTTCTTTTAGGTATACAAGGTCTGACAAGCTTGCAAGCTCATTCTAGAAAGTGATATATATCTCATTGTGGAATATCACTATGGTTTTTTGAAGTACTCCCCTTGGGAAGTTATGCACTCATGCCAGCGCCTAGTCCACCCTTCAAAGCAATTTTGGAACTCTTTTTCTGGAATGGCCATCAGAGCTTTCATCATATTACCCTGCATGTCCTGAATGTCATAAAAATGTCTTTCAATATTTCCTTTATCATTGGGTAAAAAAAGAAGTCATCGGGGGCCAGATCAGGTGAGTAGGAGGGTGTTCCAATACAGTAATTTGTTTACTGGCTAAAAACTACCTCACAGACAGTGCTGTGTGAGCTGATGCATTGTTGTGATGCAAGAGCCATTAATTGTTGGCCAAAAGTTCAGGTCTTTTTCGTCTAGTCTTTTACACAGTCTTTTCAGCACTCCTAAATAGAAACTTGGTTAACTGTTTGTCCAATTGGTACAAATTCATAATGAATAATCCCTCTGATATGACAAAAGGTTAGCAACATCATTGCAACAAGTTTGTGAACTTAATTGTCAGATGTAGAATTGCTGGATTGTATGTTAATTATATTTTTAATATTTTGAGGAACTGCCATACTGTTTTCCAGATGGATGCACCATTTTACATTCCCACCAGTAGTTCACAAGGGTTCTAATTTTTCCCCACCCTAACACTTGTTTTCTGTTTGTTTATTTTTATAGTAGCCATCTGTGGTATCCCATTGTAGTTTTGATTTGCATTTCCCTAAAGATTAGTAATGCTGAGCACTTTTTCATATGCTTACTAGCCATTTGTGTGTCTTCTTTGAAGAAATATCTATTCAAGTCCTATGTCCATTTTTGAATCAGGTTGTTTGTTTTGTTGTTGTTGAGTTTTAGGAGTTTTCTATATTCTGGACATTAATCCTTTATCAGTTATAAGTTGCCCTTTTATTCTGTGGATAGTGTCTTCTGATGCATAAAATTTAAAAATTTTCATTATGTACAATTAGACTTTTTTTTGTCACATATAGGCACAATATTGAAAAAACAAATCTGTCAGGCCAGCCGAGTGGCGCGGTGGTTAAGCGCTGGCTTCAGAAGCCAGAGGCCGCGATTCAGGTCCCACATATGAGGGCCAGTGACACTGCCCTCAAAAAACAAAAACAAAAACAAAAACAAAAAATCTGTCAGTGAATAAATGGAGATTTAGATGGATGGATGAGTGTGTGGGTAGTAGATGGATAGATGATTGTACAATTTGGTGGGGAATGGATGGATGTTTGAATGAGAAAATAAGATGAATAAATAAGATGGTGGAAGGGTAGATGAATGGATAAATGGATGGATGGTGATTTAGTTGGGGAGGTTGGTAGAGGGATGGGCAAATAGACAGCTGAGTGGCCTTGTGAGTGTGTGGGTAAATGGGTGGATGGGCAGGTGTAAAACTCTGGCCACAGATGGAGATCTCTGTGTACAGCTTGGGCACAGTTCATGAGCTATAGATTATTTTCTGACCCCAGCTTGGCCGAGGTTGAACTGCATGCACACATCTTCTCTCTTTCTAGGTTCAGTCCTCCTTCTATCCCCCTCTGGGCCTCCAAGCATCTTACCCTGGAGCTCAGATTGAACTCAGCCCTGGGTTTGTCTGCTGACCTTCTCAACGGTAAGAACACCTAGGAGCGTGTATTCTCCTGGGTACACTGCCCAGCTAGCTCTTCATGATGGCTGTGGTCATCTTTACCAGCCAAGTGGCCTGTCTCTGGCAGCCTCACCCATGTCTCCATCAGGCGTGAAACCACCCCACAAGTTCCCCATTCTCTCCACTATACCTGTCTCTGCCTCCACCCTGGTGTTCAGCCCAAGTCCCACTCTAACTGCACCCCTCCCCCACTGGGGACGGCGGGGCATAAATTAGAGGAAGGTCATCCAGGTCAGCCTTCTGCTGCCAGTCCAAGACCTCTTTCTTGTTCCCCAGGCAGCCATGGACGTGAGTCTCTTAGACCTGCCAGATGCACCTCAGGGTCACGGAAAGGTCCTGCGGGGAGCGCGGGCCAGGGGCCCAGCCTTGCGTCAGCAGCGGGCGTTCCTACCAGAAGAGAAGAAAGATACGGTTTACTGGGAGAAGCGGAGGAAGAACAACGAAGCTGCCAAAAGATCCCGGGAGAAACGGCGTCTCAACGATGCAGCGCTCGAGGGCAGGCTGTCCGCACTGCTGGAGGAGAACGCTTCCCTCAGGGCTGAGCTGCAGGCGCTCAGGAATCACTTTGGCCTCCTGCCCGCTGCTGGTGGTGCCCGGACTTTGTCCCTGTAGGCTCTGCTGTGGGCGTCCCCCTGGACTGGAGAGCCCCGTGCTGGGGCTGAGCCACTCCCATCTCTGCCTGGCTCCCATAGCTGCCTCTTGAGGCCGTGTGCCCTGGACGCTGGGGTTCCAGGATTCCAGGGCTGCCTGGTGGCTCACAGGTGGACTGCCGGGGCCACCTCCCCCAGCTACGCCCAGGACCCGGCCCCCCCTGACCCCAAAAGAATGGATATGGCTGTGCAGGCTGCACTCCCAGCTTCCTTCAACTGCCACCTCCTGGGTGGGCATGGGGGTGCTCATGCTGAAGCTCAGACCCTGCTGGCGGATGTGGTCACTTGTGCCCACTGGATGCCAGGCCTCTGGGCCCTCAGCTGTGTTGCTGACACCCACTGCTGATCCCATGGGGTTGCCTCCCAGGGTGGCCTGTCCTGTCCCAGGGAACTATACTGAGGGTCTCGCTCAGCTCTCTCTGCCCCACAAACTGCGCATCAAGTCCCAAGCCTCAGGCAGAGCATCTGGAAGTTGGGAGGGTGGCTGGGGCCCCAGTGAGGTCTTTCTCTGGGCAGGGCTAGGTCTGTAAGGGTGGTCGGGCTGAGTGTGAGTTTGTCTCGAGGGATGAGTGTCTTGGCCTTGACCCAGCTTCCATGATTTGCCAAAGCTTGTGGGAAGCAAGGGGGTGGCGCCCTTGCCAGGGGGGTGGGTGGGGGGTCCACTTCTCAGTGTCCAGGCATCTAGGAAGAGGGCATGGGTTCCCATCTTGGATCATACCATAGCTCCCATCTTCCCTAAAATATGAACTTTGGGTAATTCCTTTTCCTTCCTCCCTTCCTCCCTCTCTCCTTTCCTTCTCCCCCTCCATTCCTTCCTTCCTTCTTCCTTCTTCCTTCTTCCTTCCTTCCTTCCTTCCTTCCTTCCTTCCTTCCTTCCTTCCTTCCTTCCTTCCTTCCTTCCACGTATCAGTCCATCTATCCAACCACTCAGCCATCTGTTTACACACCTATCCACACATCAACCCACCTATCCATTCATCCATCCACCTATATACCTATCTGTCCATGCATCCGTTCTTTCATTCATGTAATCATTCATCCTTGTGCTCATTTATCATTCATTCATTGATCCATCCTCTCATTCATTTATTTACTATCACATGTCCCCTCATCCACCTGCTCATGATTTTTATGACCCTCTCTCTGTGCTTAGCTTAGTGACAATGTGAGGACACCCCCTGGCTTTGGGGTTCCTCTTCTGGGAGTCGTGGTGGGGTTTGAGGACAGACATACTGTGGGCCATCCTGAAGGAAGAAGTAATGTTTCAGGATGTCTGAATCCTCATTTCTTAGGGTCTCTTTGAGGACTTGCTTCCCATCCAGTTTGGGGATCAGACTTACCCAGTCCAGATGGCTTCCTCTGTAATTAGAGTCAGGGCTTTGGGCCACTGGAACAGGTCAGCAATATTTGGGGTGAGGGAGGTCAGTTTTCTCTCTTTCCCTGGCTGCTTGCTGCTTCTTCTCCACCCCAGCTAGACAGGAAAATGCACCTCTCTATAGGCACCCTGGAGCCCCAGGGCTCAACAAAGCCCCTGCTTTTTTCGTTTTTCACTCAGGTCCTTTTTAAAAAATGTTTCAGAGCTTCTATTAGATTCCGGATAAAAAGACCCAACTCTGGTTGTGGGGAGAGCTGGCGGGGTGCCTTCTCTGGGCTGATGCAGTCAGTGAGTGCTGGATTCCCCAGGCCAGGGGTTCCCCGGATTCCCCAGGGTCATTAGGCCTCAAGCACACCACCCACCAGGCTCAGAGGCTGGGCTAATTCTCAGTCACCCTGGGTTTATCACAGCCTCAAAAGTGGGCAGGCTGAGAGCGCTGTTTCTCCTGGGCAGTGCAAAGAGACTCGCATGTCACTGCCCAGCCCTCCTCTGTCTGCTCACCCCTTGTGCTCTGCCCTCCAGGGGGATCAGGGAACAAGGACTGACCAGGCCTCCTATCCTGCTGGTCAATCAGCCTTGCAGGGATCGGCCAGCACCTGCCCCTCTGAGAATCTGCACTGGCAGTTTAGCAGCTGTCTCTGGGCACATATTGGTAGGTGGTGGCCATCCAGTGCCCTGCCTTCTCTCTTATTGTTGGGCTTGGCTTGAAAACTCACATCTCACAAGAGTGTCCTGGGGAGGCAGGAAGGAGGGCTGCCTGGAGGAAGTAGCTCAGGTCTGTCTCTCCCCAATCAGTGCTCACAGCCAGGAGGGGGTCAACTGGGGAGCAGAGGAGCCCGCTGCCAACAAATAGATGCCACACAGCCATGGCTGATCCTGTACAGAGGCCTTTAACGCAGCCCTGGCCCTGACCAGACGGATATTAAAAACTTCTAAAGGGGAAGGGAAGGAGGAAGTGGGAGTGGCTGGGGAGCATCCTGCTGCTGGGAGATGTGGATGGCTTGGTGCTCTCTCTCAGTGATGCCTCCCAGCCAGTTGTACAAGGTGTCTGAGGTGCCCAGGACCAGCTTACTCATGCCCAGAGGACTCAGGGGGAAGTGAAGGCTGGCCACCCTTGAATCACTCAGCCCCCATTCCTCCCTTAACCTTCCAGCGCCAGTCGGAAAAGCCCAGAGAAGGGTCTGCCTAAAGCAAATCAGAATTTCCACGTCAGGAGGGGCCCCCAGAGTCTTTCGATGAGTCGTCAACCTGTCTCTTCTTGAATACCTCTAGGGATGGAGAATTTACTTCCTCCAAAACCTTATTGCCACTCCTTCTTGAGAGTCAAAACCCACTTGTTGCAAACTTCCACCCTAATCCTGTTATTACCATAGAGGGTCACTCAGAGCCCCCTCCCACATCCCCTCACTCTGTTTGGAGGTAGCTGGTTCCTCCTTCCCAAAGTAGAGACCACCACACCCACCTCAGAGGTTTTGAGAAGGTTAAATTTCATTTATTGTGTGCATAGCACTTCATACACAGCAAGTGTTCAACAAACGTTATCTGCCCTCTCTTCCTTTCCTTCTCAGAAAGATCTCATGTTCCCAGACCTAGAGTAGGCCTTTCTTCAGGGGAAACATCCTCTCATTCTTCAAAATGCTTTCCCTTTGCCCTGTCTGATTCTTTTTTTTTTTTTTTTGGTCAATGTTATTTATATATGATGGTCCCTGAAACTAAATATGAATCATTTCTTCATTCATCAAATATGCTTTTTTCAACAAATATTTTTTTAGCTCCTACTGTGTGTCAATCATGAAATGAATGAGGGGAAAAGGTGCTTCAGACTAAGGAATTTGCAAGAGGAAACTTGCACAAATATCTAGAACATTCACCCTACACATGTTGATTACCCTCCTCCTATGCTGGACCACACATGTGGCCTCTGCCCCCTCAGAGAGCCAATGGACAGCTGTCAACCTTCCATGTGGCTCTGGGAGCTGTGGCTGTAAGAACTCTGGTGTCATGGCCTACCCTGCAGTGTACACGGGCCCCTTGGGTTATGTCTGTCACACTCGTGACTGACTTGGGGACCAAATTTTAAGACATTGTGCAACCACATGTTACCTTTCCTCTTCCATCCACCCTGGAGGCCTGAGATCTCTTTGGCTATGAACGCATGAAGTTCCCTTCCTGCTTTAGGTGTGACTGGTCCACACAGAGTGTACAATAAACATTGAATAAAAGTCTGCCCGAGGGCTGGCTGAGTGGTGCAGTGGTTAAGCGCTGGCTTGGGAAGCCAGCGGCCCCGGTTCGGTCCCACATATGAGGGCCGGTGACACTGCCCTCAAAAAAAAAAAAAAAAAAGTCTGCCCGATTTGTTGAAGATGCCAGGAGCAGAAAGAAAATGAATTGAAGATGCTGATGAGGCTACATTTCTCTGTGTTGTCTACAAGGAATCACAGACACAGCCTGGCTGAATATTGTGTTAACTGGCTCCTTGATACTCAAATCATGGTTCAAGGACCAGCAACATCATCATCACCTGGGAGCCTGTTAGAAATGAAGAATCTCAAATCCCTCCCAGAATTGCTGAATCCGAACCTGCATTTTCACAAGATCCCCAGCAGATCCACATGCACATTAATTTTTTTCACATTAAAGTTTGAGAAGCATCAATCCAGAACAGGGTTGGCAAGCTTTTCCTGTACGAGGGGCCAGAGAGTAAATATTTTCTCTGTGAGACAGATGACCACTGTTGCATCTATTCCACTCCGTTGCTATAGCATAAAAGTAGCCATAGATAAGATGGTAACAAGGGGGCAGAGCTGTGTTCCAATAAAACTTGATTTCCCAGATTTGGCCTGTAGGCCATAGTCTGCTGATGGTGTATACTCTGGAGTGGAATCATGGATCCTAGGGGTGCTTGTCTTCAATCTTGAATTGCTGAAGTGTACTGTAAAACGGTACTACCAATTCACACTCCATTGCAGTTTGTGTTATGCCAACACTTGTTTTTTTTAAAAGATTTTATTGGGGAATTCGGGCAGGGGAACAGTGTTGCGGATTTGGACTAGCCAAGTTGTTCTTCAGTCTTCATTGTGGAGGGTGCCAGTCATCATCTGCCTTCCCGTCGGCAGCTCGTGGCCTCTAAGCTCAAGGTGCTGTGTTCAATCTTAGTTGTGGGTGGACGTAGCCACCATCCCATGCGGGAGTCGAACCAGCAGCCTTGTTGTTAAGAGAGCACGCTCTATCCTCTGAGCCATCCAGGAGGCAGCTCAGTTCAAAGTGCCGAGTTCAGTCTTAGTTGCTGGTGGGCGTAGCCCACCATTGAACAGCCAATCTTGTTGTTACACCAGCTGATCTATCCTGCCACATGTTGCAGCTCAGCGACAGCTCAGCTAGGGCTTCACCAGCCCATGTGGAAATCGAACCGGCAGCCCTGTTGCTCAGATCATACACTCTAAGCCAACTTTTAACCTACTGAGTCACTCGGCCAGCCCTACCAACACTTGGTTTTGATGGACTGTATGAGTTTTGCCAACCTAGTGGGTGTAAAATGATTTTAACCTATATTTCTCTGATTAATATCTTTGCCAAAATCTGTTGGCCACTTGAGTTTCCTCATCTATGATTGGCTGTCCAGCTGGGATATTTGCCTTTTTCTTATTGATTTTTCAGAATTCTTTACATATGCCAGATATGCATCCTTTATCATGGATGAATATCACAAACTTCTTGTCGGACTTGTCTTTTCATTTTACTCCTGGTGTGTTTTGAACCACACCGAACCAAGGTACTCATCTCATCCCTGTACAGAAGTTGGAAAATTGGATGTAGTCAAATTTATCAATCTTTTATGTTTTGTACATTTTTTCTTGTGTAAGAATCCTTCCATGTCTCAAGGTCCTAAAGATAGTCTACATGTTCCTAGAAATATTTTCAAGTTTTACTTTTCACATTTAGGTATTTAGCCCATCCTCTTTCTGTCTCTGTTTCGTTCAGTTGCATAAAGTGCCATTTCTCAAACTTTCTTGAACAAAAGAATCACCTAGAGGTGCTTATTTAATCACAGACCTCCTGAGTTCAGACTTTGCAGCAGACAAGCCTTGGAATCTGCAGTTTTTACTAGCAAACAGGTGAGTTTTATAATCAGACCAGTTTGGGAAAAGTTGACTTAGTGGTTAGCAGATGGGTTTGGAAGTTGGTCAAGCTCAGCATCCCATCTTGGCTGGTGGTCTTGCTCATATTGCTAATGAGTAAAGGAGATTCCAAGTGTGCTCATCCTGCGATTTCTTGTGGAGATTAAATGAGAAGAAGTATATAAATCACTTGGCACAGGGCTTTTCCCTGGGGACTGGGTTGTTTTATCCTCATGGAGAATGTAACTAATCCTATTCCCATTTTGCTTTGGTCCGCAAGGGGCTCAGGACTAAATTTATGACTCAACCATAATAACTGTTCATTCATTCATTTATTCTAATATTCACTTAGCAAATATTTATTAATCATATACTATGTTTTAGGCATTGGGGAAAGAGCAATGAACAAACCAGATGTGGTTCCTACCTCTGTGTGCTGGCAGCCTAATGGAAGAGACAGATAAAAATATAAACAAGAAAAATATGTAGTAGGGTCAGTGGTAATAAGTGTCATGGAGAAAAGAGAGGAAGGGGGCTTGGGAGAGGTAGTGGTGGGTGGGTTATAAGAATTGAACTAGG
Source organism: Aselliscus stoliczkanus (assembly GCA_033961575.1). Lineage (NCBI taxonomy): Eukaryota > Metazoa > Chordata > Mammalia > Chiroptera > Hipposideridae > Aselliscus > Aselliscus stoliczkanus. Next base: position 5,857,062 of record CM066735.1, on the reverse strand, counting down.
TCATGAGAAGATAACATTTGAGCAGACTTGGGGGAACTATGCATGTCCTGGGGGAAGAGCACTCCCTAGGCAGAGAGCATAGTCTGTGCAAAGGTGCTGAGGCAGGACGGTGCCTGATGAGTTGGAGAAACATGGAGGAGGCCCAGGTGGCTGGAGCAGGGTGAGAGGGAGAGAGGGAGGAGGTGAGGGCAAGGAGGAGTTGCAAGGAAGGTCCTGCAGGTCCTGTGTGTTCCTCTATGAGTAAGATGGAGGGTACTGGGGAGTTTCATATTTCTGCTGTGACTGTCCCTTCCCCAACCCCACTCCATCCTGTGACATGTGAGGCTGAGTGAAAAATTAATAAACCCACCACACAGACATAGGAGATCTGGCTCATCATCTGAGAAAGGGGGTGACTGACCACAGTGTCACTCTAACTCATCTTCCCACAGGCAGCCACACACACTCTGAACCAAGGCTCTCATCACATCCCTGTTTCTGACTTTCTGAAATATGAGGGGGGGGGGCAGGTAAAGCTGCTCCATGAGGCAGAATCATGGAAGGAAAATGTAGATGTTTCTCTTTTTTTTTTTTTTTTGAGGGCGGTGTCACTGGCCCTCATATGTGGGACCTGAACCGGGGCCGCTGGCTTCCCAAGCCAGCGCTTAACCACCGCGCCACTCGGCCGGCCCCTCTTTTTTTCTTTATAGAGCTGCCTTTCACTAAATAACCATTTTGGGCAAGCATGGGAGGGTGGGCTGTCAGGTGTGTGTGTGTGTGTGTGTGTGTGTGTGTGTGTGTGTGTGTGTGTATTGCTGGAAAGGTGAAGGGCTGGCCATGGTGGAGGGAGGTCAGTGAGGAAGCGACCAGAAATAGCTGAGGTTGTGAGGCTCAGGTAAACCAGAAGAGCTGAAGATAAGCTGGAGATAAGGTGGCTCCAGCCAGTGACAGTAAGGATGATACTGTGAGAATGACAGTGATGATGCAAGACCAGAGGGGTGAGAAGGCGATAGAGGATTACACCTGCCCTACAATTACTATGACACCTGACTGTCACCCAGGACAAGTTGGCTCATTTTCTGGTCACTTGGTCTGGACCAGTGCCTATGCCTTAGATTTTGTTTCACCCAACCCACTGCAAAAAGCTTCACTATTATCATCATCATTAACCAATGGGAAGACTGAGGCTCAGAGTGCTTGCACACCTTGCCTAATATTGCATAGCCAGTGGTGAATAGGCCACTGTCCCCCTCACCACTTCACTGGCTTCATGGCCAACTTTCTCTTCTTTGAATTCCTTTTCTGCCTCAGATGTTTGTACTTTCTGTTCCCTCTGCTACAGTGTTTTTCCCTCCACTTTTATTTTCCATTATATTTTACTTATTTTATTTTATTATTTTTAATTTAAGTTTAGTAGGTATACAGCATTATATTAGTTTCAGGTGTATAATATAGTAACTCGACATTTTAATACTTTACAATGTTATCATCCCACTAAACCTAGTAATCATCGGTCACTGTGCAAACTTATCCTCAGCCTTTATATGACTCTCCTTTTCCATCTTAAATTCTTGGCTCAAATGCCACTTCTTCAGGAAAGGCTTTCCTAGAACACTTACTCTGAAATACCTCTGGTTATTTATGTCAAGCCTACACATAGTAGGTGTTCAATAACTATTTGTTGAATGAAACTATTTGGATAGGAAGAGTTGATCCTCCTCATAATAATTTTTGACTGCAGTTAAATCCTGTGTCACCAGGTTTGATGGTCTGACTCCACCTAAAGGATGAAGGCGTCATGGGGACAGGGAACCTGTTCGTTCTGTCCACTGCAGGAGGCCTGGTGTTTGGAACAGGACCTTTCACATAGTAGTCACACGATAAATATTGTCAAATTGTATCCGAGATTCTACAAGGAAGCAGGGACCACATTTTGGTGCAGGGGGAAATGATGAAGAAGAAGGGTGTCACACAGGTCCTTCATTCATTCCTCACTCATTCCTTTCTTCCTTGGTCAAACCTTTCCTGAGAGAATGAAACCAATTCCTTGCCCCTCTGAGCCTGTGCTTTGAGAAGGAGATGGACAACTATTGAGTGGACAAACAGAAGGTCAGGATCATGTCAGATGCTGCTGAGGGCCATGAGCTGATGAGCAGGAGGCTGGGACATTCAGGGACAGATGAGGTCAGGGGAGGTCCCTCAAAGGAGGTGACATTTGAACCAAGACCTAGAAAATATGAGTGAGTGAAAGAAGCCAGTCATAAAAGACCACATATTGTATGATTCCACTTCTATGAAATATTCAGAAGAGACAAATCCATAGAGACAGAAAGCGGGTTGGCAGTTGTCGGGGAGAGGGGATGACTGCTTAATGGGCTTCTGGTTTCCTTTTGGGGTGAAATGTTTTGGAACTAGGTAGAGATGGTGGTTGAACAACCTTGTAAATGCACTAAATACCACTGAATTGTTCACTTTAAAGTGTTAATTTTATGTTATGTGAATTTAACCTCAATTTAAAATAATGCCAGTGAGTCTGCCATGCACAGAGGTCAGGCAGACATGTGAGAGATGGAAAGGAAGAGACATCAGGGAACTGGGCACAGACTGCAGAGGGGCTGTGGAAGGAGATGGGCCCATCGGGTCCCAACCTGGAGACATGGCCTTCAAGAGATAGGGGTGACTGGGGGTTAAGTGCCTGGGCCTGCCTAGGTGGGGTCACACAAACACACACACACACACACACACTCATGTGTGCATGTGTGAGGTGATACATGCATATACACACGTGTGCTTGGGGCTTGAGTGGGGACATGAAGCACACACATGCACACATCTGCTAGAGCCTGGGTGGGGAGAGGATCCCTTCAAGTCTCCCATATGTGGTCCCTACCCTCTGTCATAGGGACTGAAGGCTCAAAGAGATGGGAAATGGAAGAGAGTGGAGTCCCCTCTCATGAACCCACAGGTGTGGGAGCCAAGGTCTGAGCTAGGATCCCCCATAACCACCTCTCTCCCTGCTGCTGTGAAGGCCCAACCTCCCATCCCCCATGTAAATTCTGAGAAATCCTGTCTGTGGTTTGGCCTGGCCCCTCCTCCACCCTCTGGCTGGGCTGTCCTGGCCACTGACTTCCTGTCTTGGGGCCTGGGTGCGGGGCCCAAAGGGGGCAAAGTCTAGGACCTGGCCCCTCTAAGCCCAGGGTCCCAGACACTGGGGAGAGGACTCCACATGCCTCTAAGGCCTTCACATTGCTCCTCTGGGCCTCAGTTTCCCTTCTGTAGAATGGAGATAATCATAGTTCCAGGCAAGCAGTTAGAGCAGTGTCTGGCAGGAAGGAAGGGCCTGATTCCTGCTGCCTGCTGTTTTTACCCACCTCCTGCATCTTGCTTTCCCTCCCTCCAGCCTCCGTGCTTTTACCCTTGCTGTGCTCCCACCAGAATGCCCTCACTCCTACACCCTGTCAAGCCCAGGAATCATTTAAATCCCAGCTCCTCTGGAAACAGGGGAGAGCAGTGGGATCAGCTGGGTCTGGGAGGTAGGGAATCTGGGTTCGAATCCCGCCTCTGGCTCAGACACGCTGGGCAAACGCCAATGGGTCACTGTGCAGCTCTGCATCTGTTTCCCCATCGGGCTCTGATGCTCTGTGGCTCTAAGCCTCCCTGATGAACAGCCTTCCTGGGGGTTCTCACCCCTCACTCCTGCCCCAAGTTTATTCTCCTCATCTCCTGCTGAGCCCCCTTCCTGGACTGTTTTTGCTACAAACTGCAAAACCCTTGGAATTTATTGTGCCAGAGGTTTGGGGACCTCCAGAGACCTGCTTCTAACTCTCGTGTTTCTGCCCACTGGCCCTCCAAAGTGCAGCTTAAATCCACCCACTTCTTACCTGGGCTAACAGTTCTCCTCCTCAGGGTTCCAAACCCACCTGGTTGTCTCCACCAGCTTTGCCCTGCCCTCAGCTCTCCCATGGCTCCCTCTTACTTCTAAAAGAAAAATTCAAAATACACCCTGTGGCTGTCAATAAAACATAAATCTGGACTTAGTCAGGGGGCCCTTTATTCAGAAGGGTTCTTGCAAGTGGGAAGGAAAGGGGCTGTGCCATAGAGAGAGCTCTCACCCGGAGGTCTGCAGGCCTCTAAAGTGATAGGCCAAAGGACCTTTCTTCTATAGAGAGGCGGGGACAAGGCGGGAAAGGGCCAGCTGTGGGAGGTGGGATGAAAGGACAGGGGACAGGGATGGAGAGCTGAACAGAGGATATACACCCTGGGGCCGCCTGTTCTCAGGAGGGGCTGTCTGCTGTCCCAGGTGAGGGGGCCCTAAATTCAGGGACCTGGAGGAAGGAGAGGAGCTTAACCAAAGTTTAGTTAACAAGCATTTTGTTCTGATGGGTCAGTGGGGACAAACTGTTCAGCGAATCACTTATGACCCAAAGAATGGGAATAAGAGGGTGTGCTCTGGCCTTGTCACAGGTAAATCGGTATTAGGATTCTCCAGAGTGACAGAACCAATAAGATGGATGTATCACTCTATCACTCTATCACTCTATCTATCTATCTATCTATCTATCTATCTATCTATCTATCTATCTAGATATAGGGAGATAAATATATAGAGATATAGATATCGATATATCTCTATAGGTCTCTATATTATATAGATATGTATAATATAGTATATAATAGGTATCTATATTATATAGACATAATAGATATTATATAGATATGTTAGATCTACATAGATAGCTATATGCATATCTATAGATTATGAATATTTTATAATATCTATTTAATGTATATATCTATAGATCCACAGAGATATATAGAGATAGAGATCTGTCTGCTTATATCTATATAACTATATATCTATCTCTCTACTTTATATATTTATATTATCTATAGTATATATCTATACCTGTATATAGATATATATCTGTATCATTATCTATTAGATATCTATAGATATATAGATATGTCTATAGATCTCTATGTTATCTATCTATCTATCTATCTATCTATCCATCTATCTAGGTATATATCTATAGCCTGGCATATATATTTATTAAAAGGAATAGGCTTCTGTGATTATAGAGGCTGACAAGCCCCAAGATCTGCAGGGTGAGTCTGTAGACTTGAGACCCAGGAATAACTGTCTCAGTTCAAATCCAAAGGCTGCAGGAAAGCTGATGGATCCGAGGGCTGTCAGGTAGGTAGAACTCTCTTACTCGGAGGAGGGTCACCTTTCTTTTCTATTCAGGGCTTCAGCTGATTAGATGAGGCCCACCCACACTTGGGGAGAGCAATCTGCTTTACTCAGTCTACTGATTTAAATGTTTGTCTCATCCATAGTCACCTCATAGTCACCCTGAATAATGTTTGACCATGTATCTGGGCAACCTGTGACAAAGTGTAGTTGATACATAAAATGAACCATGCAGTGGGCACCTGTGAGTCTCATCTAAGTCCTATGGCGGGGGCGGTTCTTGCAGTAAGCAAGATGGGTGGGGATGGGGGGGTCGGAGAGAATCCTCAACCTTCATTGTTTTCTGAGACCACAGAGAGTTTGGGTAAAGTTCAATATTGTCACAGCCCACAAGGCCCTGCACTACCTGCCCCATCACCTCCCTGCCCTCATGCCTCACTCACTTCCCTGTGTTCCTCTAACATGCTACACTGATCCTGCCTCCTGGCTTTTCCCTTTGTTGTTCCCTCTGCCTGGATGATTTTCCTCATCATTTCAGTTCCTCTCTGATCATCTGTCTCATCACCCTGTTCAATATTCTTCGTGTACTTTTCAGCATCTGAAATTCTTCTTTTTGTGATTATTGTCCGTTCTTTCCACTGGGTGGAAAGCTTTGAAATCATCAACAAGTAAGTGTTGGTTGAGTTTCTAGTACATACCAGTCCCTGAATATAGTGGCCGGATACCTCCTGGAAGTCACAGTCTGCTGGGGGAGGCTGACATGGATTAGGTCACTCATGCAGATATAATGTATGATCCTGATAAATGTTAGGTTGGACTGAAGCCTGGTGCCCAGTGGGCCTGACCCCTTAGGTGGTCACACAGGTGACCAGAGGGGATATCTGAAGTGGGGATAGGTGTTACTAGGAAAAGATAGAAGGAAAGAAAGTGTTGCTGGTGGAGGGAACAGCTTGTGCAAAGGCCCTGAGGTGACAGAGAAAGTGCTGAGTATAGGGAAAGGAAAAGGCATGTGGGAAAGGTATACAAAATGCAATGGGAGCCATGGGGGGTTAGCAGGCATTGGGCCTGATGTGAGGAGGTTGCTGGGAAAATTGTTTAGGTGGAGGGCCATGGAGAACCATTAAAAAATACTGAGCAGGAAAGCGTTGTGGTCAGATTTGCTTCTTGCAGAAGTGATTCATGGGGTTCCCTCACTGGAAGGGGAGGGAGGGGATGCTGGGAAGTGGATGCCACCTGGCTGGAGGGAGGCTAGGGGGTGGGAAGATAGGGATGGAAGGAGTGAGGCCAGGAGGTAAGCTGAACTCCCTGCTGGGTAACTGCCAACCAGGTGGGCTGGACACAGCTTTTCCACCCACTGCCCAGCAGCTTGGCCAGCCCTCAGTGGGGTTCTGGGAAAATCGACTAGCCCCTGATCTTGAACCCTGTCACCTGGCTCAGCACTCCCTCCCTTTTCTTGCCCACATCTGGCAGCCACATCTGTCCCCGCAGAGTTTCAGGAGGCCCCAGGTGACAGCTGGGGGTGAGAGGATAGGAGTGTGAGTATGTGAAAGACCCTACTCCAAGCAGAAACCCCTGCCTGTCGGAAGTTAAACTTGTCCTCCTCCAGTTTGGGTTGAATTCTGCTGTGTTGGAGTGAGGTGCTGGCCATGTCCCTCTGGCTCCCGGGGCAGCGGCCTGGGCGGGGGTGGGCCCAGCAGCTGCAGGTGTTGGGCTGCGGGTGGGGACGTGGTGTCGGTGATTTATTTCCTGGTTTCCATGGGAAGCAGGCCCTGTGGCTTCGCCTCTTGCTGAGCCCCATTGGTGTCAATGAGGGTTCAAGTAGGGTTCAAGTATCCTACTATGATTTGTATTACTGTCGATCTCTCCCTTTATGTCAGTCAATATTTGCTTTATATACAGAGGGTGACAAAAAATGTATACACATTTTAAGAAAGGAAGAAACTGTATTAAAATTTTAATACTCAATATATAACAATAATAAAATGAATACAAGTCATGTGTATACATTTTTTTGGAACCCCCAGTATTTTTTTTTTTTTTTAAGATTTTATTGGGGAATTGGGGGAGGGGAACAGCACTGGGGAACTGGGGAAGGGGAACCAACAAGTTGCTGTCCTTTTGTTCTTCAGTCTAGTTGTGGAGGATGTTGCTTCACTGGCCCACTTTGGTATCATCATTGTGTTCTTCTCGGGTGAGGCAGATTGGTCGCCGGCCTTTGGACTGCCGTTCACAGCAGCTCTTGGCAGCTCACATGGGCTGCCAGCCACTCACGCTGGCTACCGGCCACTCACTGTAGCCTATGGCAGCCCACTGCAGCAGGGGCTGCAGCTACGCAGTCACTGGCGACTCACAGCAGCCCAGCTCCAGGTGGAGCTGTTGTTCACCATCTTAGCTGTAGAGGGCAGTGTCACTGGCCCTCATATGTGGCATCTGAATCGGGGCCGCTGGCATCCCAAGCCAGCTCTTAACCAACGCGCCACTTGGCCAGCCCTGGGAAGTTCTTTATTTCTCCAATTTTAAATGATAGCTTTGCTGGATAGAGTAGTCTTGGTTGTAGTTCTTCTTGGTTGTAGCCTTCAATGTAGCTTTTCATCACTTTTGAATATTTCATGCCAGTCCATTCTGAACTGCAAAGTTTCTGTTGAGAAATCAGCTGACAGTCTTATGGGAGCTCCCTTGTAAGCAACCAGTTCCCTTTCTCTTGCTGCTTTTAGGATTTCTCTTTGTCTTTAACCTTTGCCATTTTAATTATAATATGCCTTAGGCCTATTTGGGTTCATCTTGTTTGGGATTCTCTGCACTTCCTAGGCTTGTACGTCTATTTCCTTTACTAGATTAGAAAAATTTTTGGTCATTATGTCTTCAAATAGGTTTTCAATTCTGGTACTCCTATGATGCTTTTGTTGTAATAGTTGATGTTCCAGAGTTCTCTTAAACTATTTTCATTAAAATAAAAAGATTTCATTGGGGAATCAGGGAAGGGGAACAGACAAGTTGCTGTCCTTTTTGTTTTTCAGTCTAGTTGTGGAGGACGTTGCTTCACTGGCCCATGGTATTATCATTGTGCTCTTCCAGGTGAAGCAGATCAGTTGCCGGCCACTGGACAGCTGTGCACGGCAGCTCTTGGCAACTCACGCTGGTTGCTGGCTGCTCACGCTAGCTGCCAACCACTCATGGTAGCTTATGGAAGCCCATCTGGAGATCCACTGCAGCTTACGCCATTGCCAGTGACTCACAGCAGCCCAGCTCCAGGTCGAGCTGTTGTTCACCATCTTAGCTGTAGCGGGCAGTGTCACTGAGTGTCACTGACCCTAATGTGTGATCCGGGGCCCTACTGCTCATAGCTGGCGTCCCTAGCCAACTCTTGACCAATAGGAGCCACTCGGCTGGCCCCTATTTTCATTTTTTAAATTATTTTTTTCTTTTCTATTCTGATTGGGCGTTTTCTGCTCCGTTGTCTTCCAAATCGCTTATTAGTTATCTGCTTCATCTGTTCTGCTGATGAGTACTTCTTGTGCATTCTATTCTTCATTTATTGTATTCTTAATTTCTCACTGCTTCTTTTTTTAAAATAAGATTTTTTTATATAGTTTTGTTTCTTTTTTTATAATCTTTTATTGTGCAATAAACATTTTTTTTTACATTAGTTTCAGGTGTACAACACAATGCGATAGTTATACTTTTTACCCCTCAAAGTGACAGTCCCCCTTCCCCAGTTTGCCACCCCACTCCCGCCCCCCCATATCCTACATATCTATTACAATTCCTTTGACTCCCTTCCACAGTATACTCCACATCCCGTGACTATCCATATATTCAGTTACAGTTGGCTTCTACTATTATACAACATCAGCTTCAGGTGTACAGGGCAGTGATCAAGCCTTTACTCCATCCATGAAATGGTCTCCCTAACAAGACATGCGACCATCTGACACGCCATAAAATTTTTACAACATTATTATATTCCCCGAACTGTGTTTCATATCCCTGTGGCAATATTGTAGCTGCCTATTTATGCTGTCTAATCTCTTACCCTTTTCCCTTATCCCCACCCCCCTCCCAACTAGGAACCCTCAGTTTTTCCTCTGAGTCTGTTTCTATTTACTTTGCTCATTCATCCAGTTTTTCAGATTCCACATATAAGTGAGATCATATGGTATTTGTCTTTCTCTGATTGACTTATTTCACTTAACGTAATAGTCTCTTCACAACATTATCAATTACATTCCCAGAACTGCCCCCATATCCCTGTGGCAACATTGTAGTCACCCACCTACGCTGTCCAAAACCTTCCCCCTCTCCATCATCCCCACTCCCTCCTAGCCAGCAACCATCAGTTTTTCCTTTATATCTGCTTGATATGATTTCAATTTTCTTAAATTTACTGAGACTTCTTTTGTGGCCTAACATTGTGTATCTTGGAAAATGTCCCATGTGCACTTGAGAAGAATGTTTATTCTGTTTTTTCAGGGTGAAATGCTCTAAAAATATCGAAATCCAGCTGGTCTAAAGTACCATTTAAGGCCACTCTTTCTGTGTTGATTTTCTGTTTAAAGGGTCTGTCCATTGGTGACAATGGGGTGTTGAAGTCCCCTACTATGATAGTGTTACTGTTGATCTCTGTCTTTATGTTTGTCAAAATCTGTTATATGTAGAAAACCCCTTGGACACATTTCTGTCATCTTAGAATTGATTTGTTCATTTTGGAATCACAAAACCATACTGTATCTTTGCTTTTAAATAAAGCTCCTACAAACCAAAAAAAAAAATCTGTTATATGTAATTAGGAGTTCCTATGTTGGGTGCATAGATGTTTATTAGGGTTATAGTGCCCTTCTTTGTCTTTTATTGTAGTCTTCATTTTAAAGTCTATTTTGTCCAAAATAAGTACTGCTACTCCAGCTTTTTTTTTAATCATTTCCATTTGCATGAAATATCTTATTCCATCTGTAAACAACATATACATATGTCCTATTTTCTTATCCACTCAGCCACTCTCTGTCTTTTTTAAAAAAATTATTTATTTTAATTAGCTTCAGGTGTACAACACAGTGCAATAGTTATACTTTTTACCCCTCAAAGTGACAACCCCCTCCCACAGTTGTCCCCCCAATATCATACTATCTATTACAATTCCTTTGATTCCCTTCCACCATATAATCCACATCCCATGACTATCTATATATTCAATTACAGTTGACATACAATATTATACAACATAAATTTCAAGTATACAGTGCAGTGATCAAGCCACTACTCCATCCATGAAGTGGTCTCCCTAACAAGACATGTGACCATCTGACACCCTACAAAATTTTTACAACATTATTATATTCCCCGAGCTGTCTTTCATATCCCTGTGACACCTTAGGCTGTCTAATCCCTTCCCCTTCTCTCTCATCCCCACCCCTCTCCCAACTAGCAACCCTGTTTTTCCTCTATATCTATGAGACTGTTTCTGTTTCCTTTGCTCATTCATGCAGTTTTTCAAATTCCACATATGCGTGAGATCATATGGTATTTGTCTTTCTCCGACTGACTTATTTCACTTAACATAATAGTCTCTAGGTCCATCCATATCGTTGCAAATGGTACAATTTCATTCTTCTTTACAGCGGTGTAATACTACATTGTATAAATGTACCACAGTTTCTTAATCCAGTCATCTACCGATGGGCATTTCGGTTGTTTCCAAGTCTTGGCTATTGTAAATAGCGCTGCAATAAACATAGGGGTGCATATATTTTTTCAAATTAGCATCTTGAATTCCTCTGGGTAGATACCCAAGAGTGGAACTGTGGGGTCATACGGCAGTCCCATTTCCAGTTTTTTGAGATACCTCCATACTGATTTCCATAATGGCTGCACCAATTTGCAGTCCCACCAACAGTGCATCAGGGTTCCCTTTTCTCCACACCCTCACCAGCACTTGTTGTTTGTTGATTTGTTGATGATAGCCATTCTGACCGGAGTGAGGTGGTATCTCATTGTGGTTTTTATTTGCATTTCTCTGATGATTAGTGAGGTTGAACATTTTTTCATATGCCTGTTGGTCATCTGTATGTCCTCTTTAGAGAAATGCCTCCTCATATCCTCTGCCCATTTTTTAATTGGGTTGTTTGTTTTTTTTGGTGTTGAGTTGCATGAGTGTTTTATAAATTTTGGATATCAGCCCCTTATCAGATATATTGTTGGAAAATATCTTCTCCCATTCAGTAGGCTGCCTTTTTGTTTTACTGATGATTTCCTTTGCTGTGAAAAAACTTTTAAGTTTGGTGTAATCCCATATGTTCATTTTTTCTTTTATTTCCCTTGGCCGAGGGGATGCATCAGTAAAAATATTACTCAGGGTAATGTCTGCAAACTTAATCCCTAGGTTTTCTTCTGGGAGTTTTATAGTTTCAGGTCTTACATGTAAGTCTTCAATCCATTTTGAGTTTGTTCTCGTATATGGTTTAAGTAGGTGGTCCATTTTCATTTTTTTGCACTTGTCAGTCCAATTTTCCCAGCACCATTTATTAAATAGACTATCTTTACTCCAGTGTAAATTTTTGCTTCCATTGTCATAGATTAAGTTACCATATATGGATGGGTTTATTCGTGGGCTCTCTATTCAATTCTATTGGTCTATGTATCTGTTTTTATGCCAGTACCATACTGTTTTGATTACTGTAGCCATGTAGTATGTTTTGATGTCAGGTACTGTGATGCCTCCCACTTTGCTCTTATTTCTCAACATTGCCATAGCTATTCGGGGTCTTTTGTGGCTCCATATAAATTTTAGGATTCTATGTTCTATTTCTGAGAAAAAGGTCCTTGGTAGTTTGATTGGAATTGCATTGAATCTGTATATTGCTTTAGGTAGTATTGACATTTTAACTATATTAATTCTTCCTATCCATTAGCATGGTATGTATTTCTATTTATTTGTATATTCTTTGATTTCTCTCTTCAGTGTCTCATAATTTTGTGAGTACAGGTCTTTTACTTCTGTAGTTAAATTGATTCCTAGATATTTTATTGTTTTTGAAGCAATTGTAAAAGGGATTGATTTCCTGATTTCTTCTTCTGATAGTTTCTTATTGGTGTATAGAAATGCAACTGATTTCTGAATATTAATTTTGTATCCTGCTACCTTACCAAATTCGTTTATCAGTTCTAGTAGTTTTTTGGTGGAGTCTTTGGGATTCTCTATATATAGTATCATGTCATCTGTATATGATGACAATTTTACTTCCTCTTTTCCAATTTGGATGTCTTTTATTTCATTTTCTTGTCTGATTGCTGTGGCTAGAAATTCCAGAACTCTGTTAAATAGAAATTGTGAAAACTGGCAGCCTTGTCTTGTTCCTGATCTTAAGGGGAAAGATTTTAGCCTTTCCCCATTGAGTATGATGTTTGCTGTGGGCTTAACATATATGGCCTTTATTATGTTGAGATATGATCCCACTATTCCCACTTTGTTAAGAGTTTTTATCATAAAGGGCTGCTGGGCCTTTTCTGAATCTATTGATATGATCATATGATTTTTATTTTTCATTTTGTGAATGTGATATATTACGTTAATTGATTTGCGGATATTGAACCAGCCTTGCATACCAGGAATGAATCCCACTTGATCGTGGTGTATGATCTTTTTAATGAGATGCTGAATTTGGTTTGCTAGTATTTTGTTGAGAATTTTTGCATCTATGTTCATTAGGGATATTGGTCTGTAGTTTTCCTTTTTTGTAATATCTTTGTCTGACTTAGGAATCAGGGTGATAGTGGCTTCATAGAAAGAGTTTGGGAGCCTTCCTCCTTCAGTATTTTTTGGAATAGTTTGAGCAGAATAGGTACTAATTCTTTTTTGAATGTTTTGTAAAATTCACCTGTGTAGCCATCTGGTCCAGGGCTTTTGTTTGTTGGAAGATTGTTGATTACTGATTCAATTTCTTTGGCAGTAATCAGTCTGTTGAGTTTCTGTTTCTTTTTGGTTCAGACTTGATAGATTGTATGCTTCTAGAAATTTATCCATTTCTTCCAGATTGTCGAATTTGTTAGCATATGGTTGCTGATAGCATTTTCTTAAAATTTTCTGTATTTCTGTGGTATCTGTTGTCACTTCTCTTCTTTCATTTCTGATTTTATTAATTTGGGTTCTCTCTCTCCTTTTCTTGGTGAGTCATGCTAAGGGTTTGTCGATTTTGTTTATCTTTTCAAAAAACCAACTCTTGGTTTCATTGATCTTTCGTATCGTTTTTTTGTTCTCTATTTCATGTATTTCTGGTCTGGTCTTTATTATTTCCTTCCTTATGCTCCCTTTAGGCTTGTTTTGCTGTTGTTTTTTCGAGTTCCCTTAGGTGTAAAGAGTGTCTGTTGATTTGAGATTTTTCTTCCTTCTTTAGGTAGGCCTGCACTGCTATGAATTTCCCTCTTAGGACTGCTTTTGCTGCATCCCAGAGATTTTGGGTCGTGGTGTTTTCATTTTTGGTTGTCTCGAGGTATCTTTTGATTTCCTCCTGGATCACATTTTTGACCCACTCACTATTTAGTAGCATGTTATTTAGCCTCCATGTGTTTGTAAGCTTTCCAGATTTCTTCTTATAATTGATTTCTAGTTTCACAGCATTGTGGTCAGAGAAGACACTTGATATGATTTCAATCTTCTTAAATTTGTTGAGATGTGTTTTGTGGCCTAACATGTGGTCTATCTTGGAGAATGTTCCATGTGCACTTGAGAAGAATGTATACTCTGTAGCTTTTGGGTGAAATGCTCTAAAAATATCAATTAAATCCAGCTGGTCTAAAGTGTCATTTCAGGCCACTATGTCCGTGTTGATTTTCTGTCTGGAGGATCTGTCCATTGGTGACAGTAGGGTGTTGAAGTCCCCTACTGTGACAGTGTTAGTGTTGATCTCTGCCTTTATGTCTGTCAGAATCTGTTTTATATATTTAGGAGCTCCTATATTGGGTGCATAGATGTTTACTAGGGTTATGTCCTCTTGTTGAGTTGATCCCTTTATTATTATGTAGTGCCCTTCTTTGTCTTTTATTGTAGTCTTCATTTTAAAGTCTATTTTGTCCGAAATAAGTATTGCTACTCCAGCTTTTTTCTCATTTCCATTTGCATGAAATATCTTATTCCATTCCTTTACTTTCAGTCTGTGTGTATCTTTTGATCTGAGATGAGTCTCTTGTAGACAACATATGCATGGGTCCTGTTTTCTTATTCACTCAGCCACTCTGTGTCTTTTGATTGGAGCATTTAGCGCATTCACATTTAAAGTAATTACTGATAGGTGCATATTTATTGCCATTTTGTTATTTGTATTTCTTGTCTTCCTGGGTTAGCTTGTTTTCTTCCCCTTTCTTCTGTTTAGAAAAGCTCTTTTAACATTTCCTGCAATGCTGGCTTGGTGGTAATGAACTCCTTAAGCTTTTCCTTTTCTGAGAAGCTCTTTATCTCTCCTTCAATTTTAAGTGATAGCCAAGAGCAATCTTGGTTGTAGACCTTTATTTTGTGTCACTTTGAATATCTCCTGCCATTCCCTTCTGGCCTGCAGAGTTTCTGAAGAAAAGTCAGCTGTTAGTCTTATAGGAGTTCCTTTGTATATAACCTGCTGTCTTTCTCTTGCTGCTTTTAGGATTCTGTCTCTGTCTTTAACCTTTGCCATTTTAAGTATGATGTGTCTTGGTGTGGACCTGTTTGGATTCAGCCTGTTTGGAACTCTCTGTACATCCTGGGCTTGTATGTCGATTTGCTTCACCATGGTTGGCAAGTATTCAGTCATTATTTCTTTAAATACATTCTCAATCCCTTGCTTCTTCTCTTCTCCTTCTGGTATTCCTATGACTCAAAGATTGCTGCGTTTCATGTTGTCCCAGAGGTCTCTTAAACTATTTTCATTCTTTTTTATTCTTTTTGTATTTGTTGTTCCAGCTGGGTGATTTCTGCTATTTTGTCTTCTAATTTGCTGATCCGCTCCTTTTCTTCATCTATTCTACTGGTGATTCCTTCGAGTGTGTTCTTCATTTTAGTTATTGTATTCTTTGGTTCTAACAGGTTGTTTTTTATGGTTTCCCTATCCTTCTTTATGTCCTCACTAAGTTCCTTAAACATTCTTATCATGAGTGTTCTAAACTCTGTCTCTGAAAGTTTGGATACCTCTGTTTCATTTAGTTCCATTTCTAGAGTTTTCTTCTGATCTTTTTCTTGGGATGTTTCTTTGTTTTTTAATTCTGGCTGTCGTTCTGTGAATGCTTTGATGTATTATATAGATCACCTAGAAAGAAGAGAAAAGAAAAAAAAAGAGAAAAAAAAAGAAAAAAAAGAAAGAAAGAGGTGGGTGGCTCTCTGTCCTCTTTAATCTGCAGACCACTTGCTCAGGGTTGCAATGAGCTTTCCGCAATTAGCTGCTGTGTCCTCTGGAACCGTGCTCACTACCAAAAATAAATATATACATATCTTCACAGGTTGTTGCAGGTTGTCTGCTACTGAGTCTCAATGAAGAGACTGATGCAGCTGGAGAGCACCCGCCCTGCATTTCCCTGGCAACGCAGCACAAGTAGGGCGGAGGTGGGGATCCAAGGCGGCTTGCGCACTCCTGCGTCTCAGTGAGCAGCCTGATGAAGCTGGAGGGCACCCGCCTGGCGTTTCCTTGGCAACACAGCACAAGCAGGGCCGAGGGTGGGTACCCAAGGCCGCTGGCACACTCCTGTGTCTCACTGAGCAGCCTGATGGAGCCGGAGGGCACCTGCCAGGTGTTTCCCTGGCAACGCAACACAAGCGGGATGGAGGGTGGGAATCCAAGGCTGCATGTGCACCCAGGCAAGCAAGCACGCACTCCCGCGCCAAGTTCACCAGACCAATGGGATCCCGGCTCTGACCCTCTGTGGGAGGGTCCAACCCTGAAAAAATGGTGGCCTCCTGTAAACCTCTCGTGTGCAAGTTCAGCACCAGTGGAACAATAGTCCCAAGACCTTCAGCTTCTGCACCAAAGGTGCTCAGTTCAGTCCCTCCCCACAGGCTTCTGGGCCCGGCTCATGCAGCTACTCCCTCTGACAGGAACTGGGTAAGTGCTTGCCAGCGAGCAAACCTGTGTGCCGGCCCCACTGGTTCTCCAGCTGCCCCCAGCCTCACCAAGCCGAGCAAAAAGTGTCCTCACTAATTTCTACTGCCCACTATCATGGAACTCCTCTTCCTGGCAAAGCAACTCTGGACTAGTGAGCTCTGTGTGGGGCCGGATGGTCTCTCCCCCAACCGGAGAAGCCTCCCCACACAGCTGGGGCGTCCCTCACGGGGCTCGCCCTCTCTCGTCTGCACCCCTCCTACCAGACTTTATGTGGCCTCCTCTTTAGGTCCTTCGTTTAGAGGTTCTGTTCATCTAATGTTCAGGGGACTTTCGAGGTTAAATGTTGCATAAATGATTTGTAATTTTGATGTGATCCTGGGAGGCAGTTCAGAGAGCATCCGTCTATTCCACCATCTTACCGGAACTCTCACAAATGATCTTCTCAATGGCAGGTATCTCCCAATCTGTTGTCCTTACTATACCTAATTAACACCTGCATAAAACAATAAGTGGGCACAATAATATAAATTACAATATATATTTCATAGTATTAAGTACTGGAAAGGACTCATAAAAGAAATACATCCTCAGCCAGCCGAATGGTTCATTGGTTCAGAATTGGCTTGGGAACGCAAGCTCTGACCAGCAGGGCCGCCAGTTAGGATTCCACGTGGGCCGGTAACACTGCACCCTCTACAGCTCAGATGGTGAACAACAGCTCTACCTGCAGCTGGGCTGCCGTGAGTTGCCTGTGACCGCATAGGCTGCAGTGAAGCTGCAGTGGGCTGTCGTGAGCTACTGTGAGCAGCTGTCCAATGTCTGGTGACCGATCTGCTTCAGTCAGGAAGAGTGCAATGATCACAACATGAACATGGACCAGTGAAGTGATGTCCTCCACAACTAGACTGAAGAACAAAAGGACAGCAATTTGTCTGTTCCCCTTCCCCGATTCCCCAGCGTTGTTCCCTCTCCCAATTCCCCAATAAAATCTTTAAAAAAAAGAAAAGAAAAGAAAAGAAATACAGCCTCAGAGCTTCATATACTGGCAAAGTTTTAGTTTTCACATGGACTATATAGTTCTCCAAGTCATAAAAATGAGGAACACTGCTCAGCCTTGTTCCCCTAACTCAGGGTTTCTCATCCTCAGCTCTACTGACTTTTGAATAGGATAATTCTTGGGGGTGGGGTTGCTGCTGTGTGCATTGTAGGAAGTTTAGCAGAATCTCTGGTCTCTATCAACTAGATGCCAGCAGCAACCATCCTCCTCCATCCACAATCAAAAATGTCTCCAGAAGATTGCCTTCAGTTTAGAACTACCACCCTAACTTTGTGAAATGAAAAATTCTGTAAAAAAACTCCCACTTGTCTCTGCATTTTCTGCTCTGTAGCACCTACCTGGTGTTCCGCATCCTGGATATTTCAGTATTGAGGAAGCTGAATTTGTCTCTTAAAGTCCATAGTGTGGTCAGATAGAAGGACAAGTTGATCTGTAGAAGTGACATGAAGGATAAAGTTTAAAGTAGCTTTATACCTAATATTTGCAATTAAATGGGAAATTGATGTAGGAATGTATTCTAGAGCTCATAAAATATATGTTTAAGATTTCTGAAACTCATTAGATATACACCTTGATTTTTTAAATTAGCTTTTTTTTTTCTGATCAGAGAAGTAATACATGGTAATTATCAAAAAGTAGGGAAAATGTAGAAAAATATACAGAACTTACCTGTAATTCCACACATAAAGATAAGCTCTATTTCCATTTTGGTACTTATTTTTTCAGAGATGTTAGTATTATTTTTTTGTCATTGTTCTTTTTGTATACCAAAAATTTAAATCATGCATTAAATGTTTTGCATGGCCATAAAAAAAAAAGATTGAAGATCAAATTCTGTCTGCAAACACATTCCATATGGTTACATAAAAGGTTGCTATTGGGGAAAGCTAGGTGAAGTGTACCTGGAACTCTGTACTATTTTTCCAACTTCCTATGAGCCTTAAATTATTTGAAGATGAAAAATATTACAAGTGTTGATGACAATGTGGAGAAATTGGAAAATTTGGAAACTGTCAGGGGAATGTAAAGTGGTGCAGCCACTGTGGAAAAACAGTATGGAGGTTCCTCAAAAAAATTAAAACTAGAACTACCGTATGATTCAGCAATTCTACTTCTCTATTTCAACTCAGATTTGCTCCATGGGACTCTTTCCACTAATAAAATGGTTTCATAATTTATTGCCATACTCCACCTTAAGTCCCAAAACTCTACAGATAATTTAAACAGGTCTTTATCAAACTATCCTTCACAACTAAACATGGTATTTTTTACATCCAAAGTAAAGACAAAAATTAGAAACCCACCAAAATAATAACAAAAACAGGCCCAATGAAAGTCCAGATGAATCTTCTATGGAAATTGAGTCAGCAGCTAAAAAAAAAAAAAAAAAAATCAACAACTTTCCATATCTTTATAAAAAGAAGCAAATGCATTAAAATAAAATTGAAAAACCCTTTCCTGAGCTGAAACATAGGGAGAATTATCAGCACAGAAACTGGGTCAGGGAGAAATAAATAATAACAATAATAGTAACAGCAATAACAAAGGAAAAATTAACACTCATTAACATTCACTGAAGATTTGTTAGGTTCTAGGTGATAAAAGCGAACTTGCATCTTAAGATGATTAACCATAGAGCTGGGAGGACTATGGGTGGAGCTGGGTACCTTGTTAACTCTCTAGTCCTGACTTCCTGTTAAACTTTGTGGTAACTTCTGGGGGAGGGATGCTAATAAATAGAGAAGCCATCTTGGAATTGGGGCTTTTTGCACGTGGGCAGCCCATTGGAGCACAAGTTGGAAGTGTGCATTCACACACTACTGGGGTGACCTCATTTCTTTTCCTTTTCCTGAATAAACCACTCTTTTGGTAGATTTTATGGAGAGTTATTTTTGGTCAGTTGACATAGGTATTGTGGTTCAAGCCATTCAATTACACACAGGCTTGACTGAATGTTCCCATGTCATTATAGTATCAGAATTCAATTACAAAACCAGAGCAATGGTTTTAAATAGTCCAGAGTTCCTGAAACTTGGCTCTACCGACACAGTGCTTCTTCATGGCGGGGCACTCCTGTGCATTATGAGACATTCAAAAGCGTCTCTGGCCAACTCCCTCCGAAGTTGTGACAACCAAAAATGTCTCCAGACATTGCCAAATATCCCCCTCCGGGGGGGTGGGGGGGAAGCCAAAATCACCACTAGCTGAAAACCACTGGAATAGGCCAGTAACAAAGTAAATATATATTTGGCATTCAGTAACAATAATATTTAGGTTCAATTCCAACTGTTGTCCGTAAACTTTAACTTTCTCAAGTTGTATTTCAAAAGTGAGCTGTTTATTGCTCAGTTCAATGGAGACTCTTTTGTACATTGTTTCTTTTCCAAGAGTCATCTCTACCCTAAACATATGACTGACCACTTGTTGCTAAATTTAACTTTGCAAATTAGAAGAGATTATGAAAGAAAGTCAATGTGTAGGTTGGTAGACAGGATACTGCTACCCATCCCCCCCACTTCTCACCCTCGGGTCTTAAAGATGTCAGTGTCCTAATCCCCAGAACATGTGAAATATATGACCTACATGGCAACAGGGTCTTTGCAGATGTGATTAAGTTTAAGTGGATCCAATGTAATCACAAGTATTCTTAGAAGTGGTAAACAGGGGTAGAAGGAGAAAGTCAGGATATGTGAAGAATGGCTAGAGAGATGCAAGAGTTTCTGGCTTGGAGGACAAAGGGGACACAAGCCAAGAAATGTGGGTGGCCTCTAGAAGCTGATAAAGGCAAAAAATGGATTTTCCCTAGAGCCCCCAGAAAGAATGGACCTTGCTGACACCTGGATTTTAGCCTAGGGAGACCCATGTTGGACATTTGATCTACAGAAGATAATAAATTTGCATTGTTTTAAGCCACCAGGTTTGAGCTAATCTGTTATAACAGCAATAGGAAATGAATACAGTTAAAGCATTTAAAAAATTATATGACAAAGTTTACCTCTCAGTGGCCCCCTTGACCACACTTCAATTCAAAATATTGCCCCACATATATTCCCATTTGCCTAGTTTTCTTCTATTCAATGGAACCTCTGATAACCTAAATTATATTGCACGTCTGCTTGCTTTTTGTCTGTTTTGTTTCCTGGGGTCCCCATAGCACCTAGAACAGTGCTGGTAGTAGATGTTCAATACATGTTTGTTCAATGAAAAAGCAAATAAACTAACAAATGAACCAACAAGTGTGACTTTATGTATATATGATTATCTTCTCATTACAAAGACATGATACTTACTTGGTATGTGTCCCATAACTGCTGGGTCCAACACCTGCCAACATGGCTACAATCACAGCTGAGATCCCGTAGCCTAAAGTGTACGTGAACTTCTTCATGAATGTCCCCGCACTGATGTAGTTGGCTACCTTGAGGTTCCTCTTGACAGTTAAGACAAGCTGCAGCTCTCGTAGGAGCATCCAGGTGAAAGAGGATAAGTAGAGGTAGTGCAGGACCCCTGCGATGATGGAGCATAGCACCTGCAGGGGAGAGGAGAGTGGATGTGTGGAGAACAAGGTGCGCCATTCCTATGGGCAAATGGGATGCAAAGTAAATGCAACAATCATACAGAGCAACGTGCTTAGATGGAATTCTTGTACTTTGTGGATCTCAAATTCAAGTACTTACAGAGGGCCAGGCAGGCAGCACATATCCGTGAAGCAGGCCAGCTTTAGGGATTGGGCAGTGATGGGAACCATGCTCCATGGCCCCTCTTTCAAAGCAGCAGTTGCTACTCAGCTCCAACTATTGATTCCAGGCAAGAATGTGAGCCCGCTGTTGCCAGCACTTCCATTCTTTCAAAGAACTGGAAATCTGGATTGTCGTGCAAAAATCTCCCAAGTTTTATATGCTGGCAACTTTTTTTTTTTAAATTGTAGTAAAATATACATGACACAATTTAACATCTTAATCATCTTGGAGTGGGTAATTTAGTAGTAACTATATTCATATTGTTATGCAACCATCACCAGCAGACATCTCCAGAATTCTTTTTATCTTGCAAAACTGAAACTTTGTACCCATTAAACAACTGCCCATTCCCCCTCTTTCCTGCCAACCCCTGGTGCCCACCCTGTCTACTCTCTGTTTCTGTAAGTCTGACTCCTCTGGGGACCTCATGTGAATGGAATCACACAGTATTTGTCCTTCTGTGTCTGGTTTCTTTCACTGAACATCATGTCCTTAGGGTTCATCCATGCTGTAGCAGGTGTCAGAATTTCCTTCCTTTCTAAGTCCAAATAATCTTCCATTATTATAGATGGACCACATTTTGTTTATCTATCATCTGTCTATGACACTGGATTTTCCCCACCTTCTGCCTATTATAAATAATGCTGCCATGAACATGAGTGTGCAAATACCTTTTTGAGATCTTGCTTTTAATTCTTCGGGGGTAAATACCCAGATACTAGTAACCCTTTTTAAGTTATAAAACATCAAAAAAACTCAACAAAAAACAACTGCTGGCCAGTTAGACCTGGGAAACAATTTTGCAACCTTTAATTTAGATCCATCTTACTCAAGCATTCAAAACCATCCAAGAGAGGCGAGTATTCTGTGTGTAAATGCTCCATTTAGGAAAGTACTAAAAGATGACCCGATAGCCTTAGATGAACCATATTGTCCTATAGTCACAAAACAAACATTTCTGTTTCCTCCTTCATATGGGGGATGAGCTTGATGTCCATAGGTCTGCACTGTCTATGATGGGAGCTATGAGAGTTCATGGGGCTATTTAAATTTTAATTAATTAAAATTAAACAAAAATCAAAATCTGGTTCCTCAGCTGCACTAGCCAGATGTCAAATGCTCAGTAGCCATGTGTGGCTGGTGGCTACCATATTGGAGAGTTCAGATAGAGAACATTTTCATCCTCACAGGACTTTGGGTCTTGAGAATGCAATAGAGCATACAGATGTTGAATTATAATTTTATACACCCGAAAATTATATAATGTAATTAACCAGTGTTACTCCACTGAATATTTTTAAAAGCATACAAAATTTTTAAAAAGTACCCCTAGTAATTCTTAGGAACAATGAACTGTGAGAAGCATTTCCTGGTCAAAATTCTAGTGATTTGCATTGTAAATTTGAAAACATTTCATGAATGAGGGGCTGGCTTTAACATATATCTCTAATCGATGTCTGAGTGTAATCAATCCTTTCTTTTAATGGAGCTTGCTAGTGTTCCACTTCAGTGAAAGTAAGTTGATTTACCCGAAGTAGAGATTACCTTTAATTCTGTTGATGCCATGAGTATGGCAAAGCTGGAGAGGTGGTTGCAGCTGCAAAGGGTTTGATTTTCATGTGAAAAAAATGACTTGACAGCCTTCATTAGACTAAGAAGATCCATGCCAGAAGACACAGAGGGCCCATTCCTTTTCTTTCTTCATCTGGGGAATAATCACACTGCCTCTTAGTTCAATCATTTAATAACTAATGTCTACTGATTGTTGCTCATATACCAAAATATACTAAGCATTTTGTATATATTATCTAATTTAACCATTACAAAAGCCTTATAAGGTAGTTATTAATATACCCATTTTACACAAGAATAAATTGAGTTAGATCACAGTATCACATAATCAATGTGGAGATGGGATTCTAGTCTTGGAGTTGTGACCTCAGAGCCATGATTCTTAACCACCACACTTTAATGCCTCTCTCATATTATAAAGGAGAAGAGGAATAAAAAAGAGGACCATTTTTGATGTCGAGGGAAGATGACTGCCTGGAAGAGAGAACACCTGTTGAATTCCCTAATAACATTCCAGTCCTTTTCTCCCTTATAATTGTCATCGTCACCATCACAGTCAACATTAACAGGGTGTCATCCATGTGCAGGCACTATTCTAAAGACTGACGAGAGTAAATCAATTAATCTTCACAAGGCACGATGCTGTTATCAGTAGCAGAATCTCAGCTTTGTAGGCTGAGCTCAGCACAAGATAACAAGAGGTTAGGAAATTTGCTTAACTAGTGAATAAGAAGAAAGGTGGGATTTGAACGCAGACTGTTGAATTCCAGAGGCTATATGATGCCCGTAGTGGTTTTAAAAAGGTCCAGACTTCCAGTAAAATGGCTGAATAGACAGACGCTGTGCTAACTACCTCCCTTCCAGGATCACACCAAAATTACAAACAAATTATACAGCATTCAACCCCGGAGGTCCCCGGAACACTAGATGAATAGAACCACTAAACGAAGAACTTAAAGAGGAGGCCACGTCAAGTCTAGTAGGAGGGTTGGAGACAAGAGAGGGCGAATCCCGTGAGGAAAACCCCAGCTCTGGGGAGGCTTCTCTGGTTGGGGGAGAGACCCTCCGGCCGCACACCAAGCCCAGAGTTCCTCGGCTGGGAAGAGGAGTTCCAAGATAGCTGGCAGGAAATTAGTGAGGACTCTCTTTGCTCAGCTCGGTGAGGCTAAGAGTGGCTAGAGAATCAGTGGGGCCAGAACACAGGCTTGCTCGCCGGTGAGCACTTACCTGGTTCCTGGTGGAGGGAGTAGCTGTGTGAGCTGGGCCCAGGAGCCTGCGGGGACGGACTGAACTGAGCACCTTTGGTGCAAAGGCTGGAGGTTTTTGGACTATTGTTCCCCTGGTGTGGAGCTTGCACACGTGTGGTGTACAGGAGGGCGCCATTTTTTCAGGGTTGGGGGTTGGGCCCTCCCACAGAGGGTCAGGTCTGGGACCTCATTGGTCTGGTGGAATTGGCACAGAAGTGCGTGTGTGCACGCGCGTGCCCATGCTGCCTCAGATCCCCACCCTCCGTCGGCTTGTGCTGTGTTGCCAGGGAAACGCCTGGTGGGCGTGCTCCAGCAACAACAGGCTGCTCACTGAGACGGGGGAGTGTACAAGCCACCTCGGGTCCCAGCTCTCTGCTCTGCACTTGCAGAGTTGTGAGGCTGGTGATTGGTTGTCGGGCTGCTCAGCCTGATCTGCGAGCGGCTGATTGGGACAGGCTGAGACTGGGAGTTTTCCTGGGAGTGTTGGGCTGTGAGCTGTGTGCCTGCTTGATCCAGCCCCAGCTCTCCTGGTGATCTATCTAATACATCAAAGCAATCCCAGAGCGACAGCCAGAATGAAGAAACAAAGAAACATGTCACAAGTAAAAGATCAGAAGAAACCTCTAGAAATGGAACTAAATGAAACAGAGGGATCCAACCTTTCAGAGACACAGTTTAGAACACTGATGATAAGAATGTTCAACAAGGGGCCAGCCGAGTGGCACGGTGGTTAAGCACTGGCTTGGGAAGCCAGCAGCCCCGGTTCGGGTCCCACATATGAGGGCCAGTTACATCAAAAAAAAAAAAAAAAAAGAACGTTTAACAAACTTAGTGAGGACATAAGGAAAGATAGCGAAATCCTAAAAAACAACCAGTTAGAACTAAAGAATACAATAACTGAAATGAAGAACACACTCGAAGGCATCACCAGTAGAGTAGATGAAGCAGAGGAGCAGATCAGTGATTTGGAAGACAAAATAGCAGAAACCACCCAGTTGGAACAACAAAAAGACCAAAGAATAAAACACAATGAAAATAGTTTAAGAGGCCTATGGGACAAGATGCGGCGCAACCACCTTTGCATCATAGGAATACCAGAAGGAGAAGAGAAGAAGCAAGGGGTTGAGAATGTATTTGAAAAAATAATGACTGAACACTTCCCTACCCTGGTGAAGGAAATCAACATACATGCACAGGAAGTGCAGAGGGTTCCAAACAAGCTGAACCCAAACAGGTCCACACCAAGACACATCATAGTTAAAATGGCAAAGGTTAAAGACAGAGACAGAATCCTAGAGGCTGCAAGAGAAAGACAGCGGGTTACATACAAAGGAACTCCTGTTAGACTAACAGCTGACTTGTCTACAGAAACTCTGCAGGCCAGAAGGGAGTGGCAGGAGATATTCAAAGTGACACAAAATAAAGGCCTACAACCAAGATTGCTGTATCCAGCACGGCTATCACTTAAAATTGAAGGAGAAATAAAGAGCTTCTCAGAAAAGAAGAAGCTTAAGGAATTCATTACCACCAAGCCAGCATTGCAAGACATGTTAAAAGGGCTTTTTCGAACAAAAGAAAGAGGTAAACAAGCTAACCCAGGAAGACCAGGAATACAAATAACAAAATGGCAATACCTATGCACCTATCAATAATCATTTTAAATGTGAATGGGCTAAATGCTCCAATCAAAAGACAGAGAGTGGCTGAGTGGATAAGAAAATAGGACCCATATATATGTTGTTTACAGATGGAATAAGGTATTTCATGTAAATGGAAATTAGAAAAAAAAGCTGGAGTACCAGTACTTATTTTGGACAAAATAGACTTTAAAATGACTACATAAGAGACAAAGAAGGGGGCCGGCCGAGTGGCTCAGTCGGTTAAGAGATCGCTTAAGAGTGCCTGCTGAGCTCTGAGCAATGGCGGTTCGATGCCAGCCCGAGCTGAGTTGCCATTGAGCTGCCAACAGGTGGCAGGATGGCTCAGCTAAAAAAAAAAAAAGACAAAGAAGAGCACTATAACCCTAATAAACATCTATGCACTCAACATAGGAACTGCTTATTACATATAACAGATTTTGACAGACATAAAGACAGAGATCAACAGTAACACTATCATAGTAGGGGACTTCAACACCCTATTGTCACCCATGGGCAGACCCTTTAGACAGAAAATCAACACAGAAAGAGGGGCCTTAAATGACACTTTAGACCAGGTGGACTTCGTTGGTATTTTTAGAAAATTTCACCCTGACAAAACAGAATATACATTCTTCTCAAGTACACATGGAACATTTTCCAAAATAGACCATGTTAGGCTGCAAAACAAGTCTCAGTAAATTTAAAAAGATTGAAGTCATATCAAGCAGATATAAAGGAAAAACTGATGGTTGCTGGCTGGGAGGGAGTGGGGATGAGGGAGAGGGGGAAGGTTTTGGACAGCGTAGGTGGGTGACTACAATGTTGCCGCAGGGATATGTGGGGCAGTTCTGGGAATGTAACTGATAATGTTGTGAAGAGACTATTACGTTAAGTGAAATAAGTCAGTCAGAGAAAGACAAGTACCATATGATCTCACTTATATGTGGAATCTGAAAAACTGAATGAACGATAAAAGTAAATAGGCTCATAGATATAGAGGAAAAACTGAGGGTTGCTAGCTGGGAGGGGGTGGGGATTATGGGGAAGGGGAAAGGATTAGACAGCATAAATAGACAACTACAATATTGGGATATGAAACACAGTTCGGGGAATATAATAATGTCGTAAAAATTTTGTGGCATGTCAGATAGTCACATGTCTTGTTAGGGAGACCACTTCATGGATGGAGTAGAGGTTTGATCACTGCACTGTACACCTGAAGCTGATGTTGTATAATATTGTATGCCAACTGTAACTGAATATATAGATAGTCAGGGGATGTGGAGTATACTGTAGAAGGGAGTCAAAGGAATCGTAGTGGATACGTATGATGGCGGGGAGGAGTGGGGTGGCGAATTGGGGGACAGGGGGTGTCACTTTGTGGGGTAAAGAATATAACTCTTGCATTGTCTTGTACACCTGAAAGTAATTTAAATAAATAAATAAATAAATAAATAAATAAATAAATAAATAAATAAATAAATTTTTTTTAAAGAAGTCCTCAAATTCTTTGACACTCCATTCAAAATGTCAAGCCTATGTCCCCTTCCCTTGAGTGCAGGGGCCTTAGTGATTCTCTTGTAATGTACAGAGTAATGCAGATATGATGCTGTGTGAGTTCTGAGACTGTCTTCCTTGCTCTCTCTGGTCTCTTGTATCACTCACTCTGGAGGAAGCCAGCCGCCATACTGTGAGAACACTCAAGCAGCTCCTTGGAGAGATCCACCTGGCAAGAAACAGGGCTCCTGCCAACAGCCACATGCTGGAGCTCTCTTGAAAACAGATTCTTCAGTCCCAGTCATGCCTTCAGATGACTAAAGCCCTGGCAGACATCTGGATTGCAACCTGGAGCCAGAACCACCCAACTAAGACACTAAGCCACTCCTGGATTCCTTATGCAGAGAAACTGAGTGAGATATGTATTTTTTAAGTCACCAAGTTCTGGGGTAATGAGTTACACAGAAAATACAAACTCCTTGAAGAACACAGAACCATTTTTTATTTTGGCAAAGTTCTAAAACCTAGGATACTCTTTTACTGAAATGTACTTGGGATGATGCGTTGGTATGGCACTTAGTAAGCACTTCAGAAAAACCTAACGACTATCATTCACCTCGAATGCTAGCTCCATATTGGTTCCTTCTTAAATGGCCCCAGAACAGAGCCCCTTCCTCCAGATTAGGTTTGACCAGCCCAGAGCCCTGGGGGACGGACACTTGAGGGGCTGATTCTGAAAAGGTTATCTCCTCAATACACTTCAAAGATATACAAATTTCCCAGAAAGTCACATTACACCCTTGGCTCACTTTGAACTTTCTAACACCATGTCCCAAACGCTCCTGGATAAGTGAAAATGTAACTTGTTTTAAAAAACTTCTTACCTATGAGTTCTCAGCATGGAACCATGCCCATTTAATTACAAAACCCTTGCGGATGTAATAAAGTCAACTGATTTATACACACCTATTCATGCTGAAATGTGAAATTAACAGCCCTGGAGAGTCAGGCATTCTTCCTAGATCCCAGGGTACCACTTACTACCTTGGAGTTCAGATAGAAATGGTGCAACTTTTCCTTCCTTATTAGGTTTTCCTCAGACACAAAGTTCTCATTGATGATGGAACCAATGGAAGCATAAGATACAAAATGCAACAGTACCTGGGATAAAGAAGGAAGCCCCGCTCAGTTTCAATGATACCCATTCGGTGGCCAGTTCACTTTCATTTATGAGCGGGATGCCAACCCATTGGTAAAAATGATTTTAGTTCCCATTTATTGAGCATTTACTATGGGACATTGTGCTGAGTGAGTCGTTCACATAAATAAACATAATTTTTAAATTTATATTTTGTTTTTAACAATGACTTAATCCTCTCAGCCACTCTTAAGGTAGGGATAATTTTCTTTTGCATTTTATAGTTAAGGGAAATGAAGATTGAGATATTAAGTGACAAACTCCAGGTCAGAGCTGGAAAAAGTAAAGTTATATATTCCTGAAAGTTATATATGAAGTTATATATTCCTGAAAAACTGCAACATAAATGATTGAATTAATGGAAGGAAGGAAGGAAGGAAGGAAGGAAGGAAAGAAGGAAAGAGAGAAGGAAAAAGGAAGGAAGGACAGGCTACTAGCAGGTAAGTTTGCAGTGGGAAGTTCAAATGGAAAGTAGTAAAAGAGAAATCTTAAAGGTTGTTTAGGATAGATTGTGGACAGCTTTAGAAATGAGCTAGAGAAATATCAAATCATGTTGTACACTTGAAACCAACATGTCAATTATGCCTCAGTTAAAAAAAAATACAAAATAACAGTCTTCGCCCGGAGTTGCTGTGGTTTCCTGCTTCAACAGTGCTTGGACGGAACCGGCGCTCATTCCTCCATCCTGCCGGCCGCTCAGCTCTGCCCTTCGTCACCTGCCCACAGCGCCCTCGGACCGCCCGAAGGTGCCCGCCACCGCGCCAGCGCTGCACAGCCGCCGCCGCCTCTCCGTCGCCGCCCACCATGGCGACCGCGTCCACCTCGCAGGTGCGCCAGAACTGCCACCAGGACTCGGAGGCCGCCATCAACCGCCAGATCGACCTGGAGCTCTACGTCTCCTACGTCTACCTGCCTATGTCTTACTACTTTGACCGCGATGATGTGGCTTTGAAGAACTTCGCCACATATTTTCTTTACCAATCTCATGAGGAGAGGGAACATGCTGAGAAACTGATGTAGCTGCAGAACCAGCGCGGTGGCCGAATCTTCCTTCAGGATGTCAAGCAACCAGAACGTGACCACTGGGACAATGGGCTGACTGCAGTGGAGTACCAATTACTTTATTTGAAGAAATGGTACAAATGAAACAACGTAAGTAGATGATTTGGTACAACTTATAGAAAGGTAAAGGTAACCCCAACATGCATGTGCTTTGGTGACCAGGAAGTCACCCCCATGGCTACTGGAAGCTAGCCAAAGTTTAGCTCGCATTATTGTCTCCCAGGGTGTGCTTGTCAAAGAGATACTCTGCCATGCCAGATTCCGGGGCCCCCATCTTGCGTAAGTTGGGAACATGGTCACCCAATTCTTTGATGGATTTCACCTGCTCGTTCAGGTAATGAGTCTCAATGAAGTCACACAAATAGGCGTCATTTTTGTCAGTGGCCAGTTTGTGCAAATCCAGCAGTGACTGATTCACACTTTTTTCCAAGTGTAACGCACACTCCACTGCAGTCAGCCCATTGTCCCAGTCGTCACGTTCTGGTTGCTTGACGTATATAATACATATTATATATGCATAATATATGAAGTTATATGCACACATATATGAGTATATATAATTTATATATATAAATATATAAATATATATATATATAATTTACACATTTTTGTATAATATATATCATATATATCTTCCGAAAAACAAAAACACGTGTTTCCAATGCATTGTGCATTTAGATATTCTGGGTTTAGTTCAGCTGCCGGATGAGCTGAGTGATGCATTCACCTGGATAGCCAGGTGAGCCCACTTCCTCAAAGGATCCCACTCTGTTTGTGGTAGCGTGACCAGCCATTCAGAGATGAAAAGGGGACCAGAACCCTGAGGTCACCTGGGAATTCTTCCCTGGGAAGGCAATTTCATGAATGAGGTCTTCCAAGCAAACGGTACCAAACTTCCCCAGGTGCTCCTCA
The DNA here is from genome assembly GCA_033961575.1 of Aselliscus stoliczkanus. NCBI lineage: Eukaryota > Metazoa > Chordata > Mammalia > Chiroptera > Hipposideridae > Aselliscus > Aselliscus stoliczkanus. Next base: position 5,826,910 of record CM066735.1, on the reverse strand, counting down.
ATCACCGTGTTGTCTGTTAAAGGGATGATTTTATTCTTGACTTTGACTTGTCCACATCTCAGGATAAGTTCCCATATGGATTTCAGATTTGGAAATCCCCAGATCACATAAGGTTCCACAAGACGCAGAGTTTGTATGGTTTGGGGGGTCACTTTGACAAAAACACCACTGAAATTCTTCTTCGGGCAAAGCCTTGCAATGGTCCTCTGCACCCTTAAATTCACCCCATTAATCCTTTGGATGTGTACAACAAAGGCCAAAAAATGTTCTTCTGGTACTTCCAAACCAGGTTCCACTTCTAATCGTCTGAGATGTGCTTTGTAATGCTGTTGCCGCCAGGTCTGTGCAGGAACCATTCCAGTCTGAAACCTGACCTCTTGTTCTTTCCTCTGCTCCTTCTTTTCCAAAAGTGCCTGCTTGGGTGGCTTTGAGAGCCTGATAAGCATTCTTGTTTTCTAGGAGATTTTTCTGGAACCAAAGGATTTTTTTTTTTTAAAGATTTTATTGGGGAGTTGGGGGAAGGGAACAGCATTAGGGATTTGGGGAAGGGGAACAGACAAGTTTCTGTCCTTTTGTTCTTTAGTCTAGTTCTGGAGGACTCCACTTGACTGGCCAATTGTTGGTATTATGATCATTGCGCTCTTCCTGGCTGAGGCAGTTGGTGGCCGGCTGTTGGACGGCTCCTCACAACAGCTCATGGAGGCTCACGGCAGCTCACAGCAGCTCTCACCAGCCCCACGGCAGCCCCACTGCAGCTTACACCATCGCTGGCCACTCAAGGCAGCCCAGCTCCAGGTCCAGCTGTTGTTCACCATTTTAGCTATAGAGGGCAAAGCATCACTGACCCATGTGGGAAGTGAACCAGAGGCCCTGCTGCTCAGAGCTTGCACTCTCAAGCCATCTCTTAACCAGCTAAGCCACTCTGCTGGCCCCAAAGGGATCTTTTTTATTTGCTCTTCTTGCGCCACCTTTCCAGTGCTGCGGCTCATATTTTAAAGATTTTTATACTATAAAGTTTTTTGTTTTGTTTTGTTTTGTTTTTAGCTGAGCCATCCTGCCACCTGTTGGCAGCTCAACAGCAACTCAGTTCGGGCTGGAATCGAACCTTCGTTGCTCAGAGCTCAGCTCGCACTCTTGAGCGAGCTCTTAACCAACTGAGCCACTCGGCCGGCCCTAAAGTTTTAATTATTATTAGGATTCACATTATGGGAGAGAAAATATATTGAGGAACAGACTGTTATCATGCCAGTAAATAGTCAAATCTTTTGTCAGAGACACAGAAAGAGGTTAAAACAGTGAATTTAATTAATATGTATAAAAATTATGACTTTATATTTTGGATTCACAATGAGAATGAATCATAGAATGTAATGTGATGCAGCTACAGAGAGGTTCAGTCCCAGATTTTTTCTTTTAATTTTCACCCCCTTTTCTTTCTTTCTTCTTTCTTTCTTTCTTTCTTTCTTTCTTTCTTTCTTTCTTTCTTTCTTTCTTTCTTTCTTTCTGCTAATGTATGTAGCATGTTGACATATGTAATATACCTAACCACTGCTTTTGGCATTTAGAAAAGCTCTTCCTCTCAATAAATATATCTTATAACAAGTCAAGGCCACAGAGCTCCTGAAATACGGTTAGTCTCGATGGAGATGTACTATAAACATAAAATATATACTGGAAATCAAAGACGGTATGAAAAAAAGAGTGTAAATAGTCTCATTAACATTTTTTCCATTGATTACAGCTTGAAATGATAATACTTTGGATTTGTTGAGCATGTTATTAAAATTCATTTCCTAATTTATTTTATTTTATTTTATTTTATTTTATTTTATTTTATTTTATTTTTGAGGGCAGTGTTACTGGCCCTCATATGTGGGACCCGAACTGGGGCTGCTGGCTTCCCAAGCCAGCTCTTAACCACCACGCCACTTGGCCGGCCCTCCTATTTTTATTTTTTTAATGTGACTGATAGAAAATTTAAAATTACGTATGTGACTCATATGGGTGGCTTACGTCATATTTCTATTAGAAAATATTGCATGAGAAAATATGTTGAGATACACTTAAAATCATCAAAACAAATCATTTTCCTTTTAAGGTATAATTATTTCCTACTCTAAGTATGAGGGGATTTGGGTGGAGAGCAACCATCCTCATAACTCAGGCCAGGATTGCAAACTATGGCCAGGGATTGGCCCATCACCTGTTTTTGTAAATAAAGTTTTATTGACACACAGCCACTTCCATTAATTTACGTCCATGGCTGCTTTCATGATACAACAGCAGAGCTGTATTGCAAGAGACACCACATGGCCCACAAAGCCTAAAATATTTACTATGTGGTCCTTCACAGAAAATGTTTGCTGATCTCAGACTTAAAAGAAACATCCATGTCACAGGGTTGGTGTGTGGTTTAAATATATAAGTGCCTAGCATGAGATGTGATGCATAGGAATTTTTTTTTTTTTTAAACAGGAGAAAAATCCAAAATTTTTTTAAAAAATTCTTTTATTGTGAAATAAACATTTTTTAAAGCATTAGCTTCAGGTGTACAACACGGTGCAATAGTTATACTTTTTACCCCTCAAAGTGACAACCCCTCTCCCCCAGTTCACCACCTGACTCCCCCCCATACCATACATATCTATTACAATTCCTTTGACTCCCTTCCACAGTATACTCCACATCCCCTGACTATCTATATATTCAGTTACAGTTGGCATACAATATTATACAACATCAGCTTTAGGTATACAGTGCAGTGATCAAGCCTCTACTCCATCCATGAAGTGGTCTTCCTAACAAGGCATGTGACCATCTGACACACCACAAAATTTTTAAAACATTATTATATTCCCCGAACTGCGTTTCATATCCCTGTGGCGATATTGTAGTTGCCTATTTATGCTGTCTAATTTCTTCCCCTTCGACCTTATCACTCACCCCCCTCCCAACTAGCAACCCTCAGGTTTTCCTGAGTCTGTTTCTGTTTACTTTGCTGGTTCATTCAGTTTTTCAGATTCCACATATAAGTGAGATCATATGGTATTTGTCTTTCTCCAACTGACTTATTTCACTTAACATAATAGTCTCTTCACAACTTTATCAATTACATCCCCAGAACTGCCCCCCGCATATCCCTGTGGCAACATTGTAGTCACTCACCTATGCTGTCCAAAACCTTCCCCCTCTCCCTCATTCCCACTCCCTCCCAGCCAGCAACCATCAGTTTTTCCTTTATATCTGCTTGATATGATTTCAATCTTCGTAAATTTACTGAGACTTGTTTTCTGGCCTCACATGTGGTCTATCTTGGAAAATGTCCCATGTGCACTTAAGAAGAATGTATATTCTGTTGTTTCAGGGTGAAATCCTCTAAAAATATCGACAAAGTCCAGCTAGTCTAAAGTGTCATTTAAGGCCACTCTTTGCATGTTGATTTTCTGTCTAGAGGATCTGTCCATTGGTGACAATGGTGTGTTGAAGTCCCCTACTATGATAGTGTTACTGTTGATCTCTGTCTTTATGTTTGTCAAAATCTGTTGTATATAATTCGGAGCTCCTATGTTGGGTGCACAGATGTTTATTAGAGTTATAGTGCCCTTCTTTGTCTTTTATTGTAGTCTTCATTTTAAAGTCTATTTTGTCCAAAATAAGTACTGCTACTCCAGCTTTTTTTCCTCATTTCCATTGGCATGAAATATCTTATTCCATCTGTAAACAGCATATATATGGGTCCTATTTTCTTATTCACTCAGCCATTCTATGTCTTTTGATTGGAGCATTTAGCTCATTCACATTTAAAATGATTATTGATAGGTGCATATGTATTGCCATTTTGTTATTTGTATTCCTGGTCTTCCTGGGTTAGCTTGTTTACCTTTCTTTTGTTCGAAAAAGCCCTTTTAACATGTCTTGCAATGCTGGCTTGGTGGTAATGAATTCCTTAAGCTTCTTCTTTTCTGAGAAGTTCTTTATTTCTCCTTCAATTTTAAGTGATAGCCATGCTGGATACAGCAATCTTGGTTGTAGGCCTTTATTTTGTGTCACTTTGAATATCTCCTGCCACTCCCTTATGGCCTGCAGAGTTTCTGTAGACAAGTCAGCAATTAGTCTAACAGGAGTTCCTTTGTATGTAACCTGCTGTCTTTCTCTTGCTGCTTTTAGGATTCTGTCTCTGTCTTTAACCTTTGCCATTTTAACTATGATGTGTCTTGGTGAGGACCTGTTTATGTTCAGCTTGTTTGGAACCCTCTGCACTTCCTGTGCATGTATGTTGAATTCCTTCACCATGGTAGGGAAGTTTTCAATCATTATTTTTTCAAATACATTCTCAATCCCTTGCTTCTTCTCTTCTCCTTCTGGTATTCCTATGATTCCAAGGTGGTTGTGCTTCATGTTGTCCCATAGGGCTCTTAAACTACTTTCATTGTTTTTTATTCTTTTGTCTTTTTGTTGTTCCAACTGGGTGATTTCTGCTATTTTGTCTTCCAAATCGCTGATCTGCTCCTCTGCTTCATCTACTCTACTGGTGATGCCTTCGAGTGTGTTCTTCATTTCAGTTATTGTATTTTTTAGTTCTAACTGGTTGTTTTTTATGATTTCTCTATCCTTCCTTATGTCCTCACTAAATTTGTTAAACATTCTTATCATCAGTGTTCTAAACTGTGTCTCTGAAAGGTTGGATCCCTTTGTTTCATTTAGTTCCATTTCTAGAGGTTTCTTCTGATCTTTTACTTGTGACATGTTTCTTTGTTTCTTCATTCTGGCTGTTGCTCTGGGATTGCTTTGATGTATTAGATGGATCACCAGGAGAGCCCCGGATGGATCACTCAGGCACACAGCTCACTGCCCAACACTCCCAGGGAAACTCCCAGTCTCAGCCTGCCCCAATCAGCCGCTCGCAGATCAGGCCGAGCAGATCGACAACCAATCACCAGCCTGGCAACTCTGCACGCACAGTGTGGAGAGCGGGGACCTGAGGTGGGTCGTGCACTCCCGCATCTCGGTGAGCAGCCTGTTGGAGCCAGAGCACGCCCACCAGGCGTTTCCCTGGCAATGCAACACAAGCCGAGTGGAGGGTAGGAATCCAAGGCTATATGCACGCGCACGCACACACGCACTCCTGTACCAATTCCACCAGACCAATGGGATCCCGGACCTGACCCTCTGTGGGAGGGCCCAACCTTGAAAAAAATGGTGCCCTCCTGTATATCGCTAGCATGCAAGCTCCACACCAGGGGAATAATAGTCCCAAAACCTCCAGCTTCTGCACTAAATGTACTCAATTCAGTCCGTCCCCGCAGGCTCCTGGGCCCCTCTCACACAGCTACTCCTTCCACCAGGAACTGGGTGAGTGCTCACTGCTGAGCGAGCCTGTGTGCCGGCCCCACTGATTCTCTAGCCGCCCTCACCGAGCTGGGAAAAGAGAGTCCTCACTAATTTCTACTGCCAGGTATTGTGGAACTCCTCTTCCCGGCAAAGGAACTCTGGGCTAGTGAGCTTGGTGTGCGGCCGGAGGGTCTCTCCCCCAACCAGAGAAGCCTCCCCATGGCTGAGGTGTCCCTCACGGGGCTCATCCTCTCTCATCTCTGCCCTTCGTACCAGACTTCACATGGCCTCCTCTTTAAGTTATTCGTTTAGAGGTTCTGTTCATCTAGTGTTCTGGGGACTTCCAGGGTTGAATGTTGTATAAATTATTTGTAATTTTGGTGTGGTCCTGGGAGGCAGTTTGCACAGCATCTGTCTATTCCGCCGTTTTACCTGAAGTCAGGAATTTTTTTTAACTAGGTCATTTCACTCCTGTGGATTCGAATTGACTCCTTTAAACAAACATATTTCTCTCACCTGAGTTGTCTGATCTGCAGAAGATATGACAATTACACCTATTTTATGGATTATGTAGTCGAGACATTGGGGTTTAAAGTGATTTTCCTAAAGTCACAGGATAGAATTGAGATTGAGCCCAAGTAGATTTCACCTGAAGCCCAAATTCTTAACTGTTACATTAAAAATAACACAGAGAAAAGGAACATGAGCTGTGAATAGGAGATTGAAACTCCATCCCCCGCCCCCCAAGAAGCTTATGGCCAGCTTCTCTCTTCAAAGATGTGTGTACTCTTTTGCAGTAAAGCCGCTTTTTCCAGCAAGCCCACACTAACCTTTTCATGTGACTTTGAGGTCTGTGAATGTCTCTTTTCCTGTGCTTGAGATATATCCAGGTGGGCAAGAACAGTGGTAGCTCTTCCCAGTGAAGACACAGAAAGCAGAAGCTGGACAGGGGTTGCTTGTACATACATTTATGGAGAGATAAGGAGAGGAATAAGGTGGTTTTATTAGTTCTCTTACTTCAATCAGTCTAATTCCACTTCAAGCCCTGTCTCTTAAGAGGTCAGCAAAGGACACATTTACTAAGTGAGCAAATTATTTTACTACTCAGTTGCTGGGTTTTTTTGTTTGTTTGTTTAAAGATTCACTCTTCTAGGGCTGTAGCTCTTTTAAAGTTTCTTGGTGTCAGTTAATAAGAATTACAGTCAAATCTGTGGAATTCTGTTACTGAAGTTAGATAAGCACCTTGCCATCTCTGCCATCAGATACTTCTGATCTGATTCATGAAGAAAGATACAACATCATACATGCCCCCAATGCACAACCAGGAAGAAAGCATGGTTGCTTTGATGGAGCATTATGGACCTTTTGAAAGCATTAGGCAAAACTGGAAAAATGACCCTCTCATCCTGTCTTTGTATAACTCTGGGGAGAGTCTTCAATATGAACACAATAACAAGATCACCTTAGCTCGAACTGCACAAAATTGCTAGTATTTGACCACTTTTGACCTACAAAAATGGTAATTACATGTGGCTCAACCTAATTCACTAAGAATTGTCCAGCTCTTGGAAATGATGTCAGATGTTGCAATTGTCTGTTGAGACCATGGGGGCAAGATCACATCCCAGAATGTCCTCTGTTGCAGTGGACATTCCCATTTAAATATACTGCACAGTCATTAATAAATACGTTGCTTCTGGTTTTAAGCACCAACATACCTCTGCTCCACGAGTCATGTATTCCTATGAGAAAGACCAAGCATGAAAGCCCTGAGAGAAGGAAAAGAAAGGAGTTAGCATTTCAGGAATTGTCCCTAAATCCTTCGGTGGGCTTCGGAAGGTTACTGGACCACCCACTTTATGTTTCTCCCAGGAATATCTTGATTTACAATATAGACCTTAGTTACTTGACTACAACAAAGGGCTGCATGTGACATCTAGCTAAATGTATCATTGCCATAGACAGGTTTGTATCAGGCACAATAATTTGTTAATTTATTTAGACTCAGTTCTCTTTATCTTCTATTGGGTTGTCGAAAAAGTCATGATGCATGTTTGCAACAGATGGCACTAGTTCATTTTTGGAGTACTACAGTCATTCACATCTATGTTATTGCTATGTCATTTGACAGCTGTCAGTTCTAGCTTCATTCTAAAAATAAAATTGAGCGATTTGGTTGAGTTTTGGAGATTTTACAGGTTGAAGATGGAAGACCAAAATATGCATTTTTGCCATATTTTACTGTTTTACTTCCATAAATGGAAGAATGCACATCAAGCTTGTGAAAAGTTGCATCAAGTCGACGGTGACAATGCTCTACAAGAACGTCTGTGCCAACAATGGTTAATGAAATTCCATGCTGGTGATTTTTTTTTTTTTTTGAGGCCAGGGTCACTGGCCCTCATATGTGGGACCGAACTGGGGCCGCTGGCTTCCCAAGCCAGCGCTTAACCACTGCGCCACTCGGCCGGCCCTCCATGCTGGTGATTTTGATCTCAATGATGTTCCTCAGTCAGGGAGGCCCACTGAGGTTGATGATGACAAAATAAAGGCATTAATCCAGTCAAACCTACGTTATACGACACAAGAGATTGCAGAAACATTGAACATCCATCATTCAAGCATTCATGACCACCTGGAGAAGCTGGGATACGTAAGCAAGCTCGATATTTGGGTTCCGCATGATCTCAAAGAAGTTCATTTGATGGAGCGTATAAATATCTGCAATATGCTCATTAAACATGAGGAAAACGATCCTTTTTTTGACGCAACTGCTAACTGGTGATGAGAAGTGGATTGTTTACAACAATGTGGTGTGCAAACGGTCTTGGTCCTGACATGATGATTCGCCTCAAACGACATCGAAAACAGACATTCATCAGAGGAAGGTTATGCTCTCAGTGTGGTGGGATTTTAAAGGTGTTGTGTTTTTTGAGCTCTTATCAAGGAGACAAACAATCAATTTGAATGTGTACTGTCAGCAATTGGATAGTTTGAGTGAATCCATTATCCAGAAACGTCCAGAGCTCGTTAATTGTAAAGGAGTTGTGTTCCATTGCGACAAAGCGAGACCACACACAAGTTTGATCACCCGTCAAAAATTATTGGAGCTTGGATGGGATGTGTTGCCACATCCACCATACTCGCCTGACCTTGCACCGTCAGACTTCCATTTGTTTCTCTCTCTTCAAAACTCCTTGCGTGGTACAACGTTCAATTCAGATGAGGCTGTAAATCAGCACCTTGTTCAGCTTTTTTGCAAATAAAGATAGGTCCTTCTATGAACGAGGAATTATGAAGCTCACTGAAAGATGGCAAAATGTTATTTAACAAAACAGGAAATATATCACTGATTGATCTTTGTTCTTTATATAATCTAAATGACCTTTAAAAAAACAGAGACAAAATATGTCATGACTTTTCTGAATATCCAATAACAACAAGCGAATACACTTTATTAAGTTTTAATCAATTTTATAAAACTAATAAACCTTAACAAATTTGATAAAATAATCTCTTCTTCAGAAGTTCTGAAAAATTACATTAGGTTTAAGGTGGCATGGCTGAAGGCAATTTGAATAAAATCAAAATAAATTTTCATTACTATATGATAAAAATGTGGGGAAATATATACAAGAATGAGACGAGTGGTCATTTCTAGATGGGTTTCACTTTTGTTCATCTGCATTTTCTAATGTTTCCTACAGTAAACATGGATTACTTATATATTGACTTAAAAAGTATGTAAAAAAAATAAAATATATATATATATATATATATATATATATATATATATATATATATATATATATATATATAACGTGATAGTCTAGAATACAGACCGTGAGAGAGCTGAAAAACACCAACGTTCGAGAAAAAAATATCATGATCACAACAACCACCACCAGCCCCATCAATAAACAGGAATACTGCCATTTTTGGTGACGCTCATAAATTAAAAAAAAAAAAAAATTTTTTTAAGATTTTATTAGGGAATTAGGGGAGGGGAACAGCATTGGGGTACTGGGGAAGGGGAACAGACAAGTTGCTGGCCTTTTGTTCTTCAGTCTAGTTGTGGACGACATTGCTTCACTAGCCCATGTTGGTATCATTGTGCTCTTCTTGGGTGAGGCATATTGGTCGCCGGCCTCTGGATGGCTGCTCATAGAGCCTCTTGGCAGCTCACACTGGATTCCAGCCGCTCACACTGGATTCCAGCCGCTCACGCTGGCTGCCAGCCACTCACTGTAGCTATGGCAGCCCACTGAGGCAGGGGCTGCAGCTATGCTGTCCCCAGGGACTCAGCAGCCCAGCTCCAGCTGGAGCTGTTGTTCACCATCTTAGTTGTAGAGGGCAGTGTCACTGGCCCTCATATGTGGGATCTAAATCAGGGCCACTGGCGTCCCAAGCCAGCTCTTAACCAACGCACCACTCGGCCGCCCCAACGCTCATAAATTTTAATCAGGATGACCACACTTGTTTTGAAGACAGAGTTCTGCTTTTTAAGCAAAGCATTTGATTGTCCTGGCTGTTGAAACCCCACCTTTTCTTTTCTGAATGCGTCACTTCTGGTTGTTCTGATAAAACCATTAGAAACCAGACAGAGCTTCTATTCCCTGTCCCCATTCAGCTCAACTCCAAGATCAGCTAGAGGGCACATCTTCCTCTGTCACCCAGCAGACAGAAGTCAGCTCCACTCTCCTGAAAGTTAGCAGGACCCAGTTGTTCAGTGATGGGTGTGGTTCCTGCAGAGCTGGAGGTTGAAACAAACCAAAACAGGAACTCAGGCAATTTGACCCCTCAGTAACACTGTCCCCCCTTTTCACAATGCCCTGTAATTCTGGTTTAGATTGTACTGGTTTGGGGGTGGGGGAGCGGTGCGGCAAAGAAGAGGAGAAGAGAAAATAAGAAAGGAGAGGAGGTGAAACAGGAACTGTTTGGACCCATCAGCAAGGAGGAAGCTCAATTGAAGTTGAAAGAAGCAGCACATTCACTCCCAACTCTAAAATTTTAGCATTCTCTAATTTTGTCTGTTTAAGCATCCTACCTCATACCCATCAAATTCAATAATGGTTCTGAATGTACAGAAACAGAGTAGAATGGTGGGTACCAGGGGTTGGGGGTGGAGGAATTGGGAAGATGCTGTTGAAGGTCACAAACGTGGAACTCGTAGATAAGTAGGTCCTGGAGCTCTAATGCCCAGCGGAGTGATATAGACATCAATACTGTATTTTATTTTATTTTATTTTTTTAAGATTTTATTGGGGAATTGGGGAAGGGGAACAGAATTGGGGAATCAGGGAAGGGGAACAGACAAGTTGCTGTCCTTTTGTTCTTCAGTCTAGTTGTGGAGGACTTCACTTCACTGGCCCATGTTGGTATCACTGTGCTCTTTCTGGGTCAGACAGATCAGTCGCCGGCCTTTAGACAGCGGCTCACAGTGGCTCTTGGCAGCTCAGTCAGCTGCCGGCTGCTCACGCTGGCTGCTAGCCACTCACTGTAGCTTATGGCAGCCCACTGCAGGAGGGGCTGCAGCCTACACTGCCACCAGAGACCCAAAGCAGCCCAGCTCCAGGTGAAGCTGTTGTTCACCATCTTAGCTGTAGAGTGCAATGTCACTGGCCCTCATGTTGGATCCGAACTGGGGCCTTGCTGCTCAGAGCTGGTGTCCCAAGCCAGCTCTTAACTAATGTGCCACTTGGCCGGCCCATCAATACTGTATTTTAAACTTCAAAATTCCTCAGAGACTAGATCTTAATTGTTCTCAGCACAACAAAGAAATGGTAATTATGTGAGGTGATGGAGGTGTTAGCTCACACTACAGTGGTCACCAAATTGCAATACATAAAAGTTCAAACCATCATGTTGTGCACCTTAAACTCACATAATGCTATATGTCACTTATATCACAATAAAAACTTTCAAATTAAATTTAAAAAGATAATGGTTTTGATGCAGACAGCTACAGTGGAGCATATGGACAGGGAATGAGTTTTGCCAATCCCTGACAAGCACTTTCCAGGTATTATCTCAGGGACTCCTCCCAACATTCTCAAGAAACAGGGTCTCTTCTTAGCCCCATTTTACAGAAGAGGAAACTGAGGGTCAGAGTGGTTCAGGGACTTGCCCAAGATTATGCAACAGGTAAGCGTCATAGTCCAATCTTTCACTATGCGACATCACTCCAGGCTTTTTCATTAAACGCTCCTACAGACCCTGGATTTCTGAAATTTCACGCCTTTTAGTAACACCATGTTATTAAACCAACAGTCCTGAGGACCAGAACACATCCTGCTTTGTGCCATAGAGAGGGGACAGGATGACCATGGTAAGATTCCCTTGTTGCTCATTTGGAATAGATTCTTTGAGCATTACATGGAGAAGTAAATTCTTTCCAACTCTATTTAAATGACTGAGAACTCTCTGAAAAACCTCATGGACTGTCTCCAACCTATCCCCAAATCCAAAGACCCCTGTCAACTGCCAATTTTCATTTATACATGTTAATAAGACCAAAGAAGAGAGATACTCAATACTGAAACATTTTTTAAAAATTAACTATACCCATGGTCAAGAATTTTATGTTGATTTTAAGTTTTCTGCAGATGAATTTACCAATGAAGGTTTTTTTCTAATTTATTTTTTAGCTCATGCTCCACTTTAATTTTTTCTTTTTAATTCCCACAGCTTTCTTTGAATAATTCCTTATTGCAAGAGGCTGGCTTTTGCATTGTAGGGCATAGAGCACCACCCCTAAATGTCAGTAGCATTTTCCTGAATCATGACAACTAAAAATGTCTCCAGATGTGGCTAATTGCCCCCAGGGGGCTAAGAATCACCCCCACTTGAAAACCACTGCTTTAAATGTTCTTTCTATCTCCACAGAAATTCAACATTGTATCTAAACACAAATAAAGACAATTAAAATATTGAATTTGCCCATTTCAATACACCCTTAGAAATCTGGATGTGCCACTCTTGGGAGATGCCTCTCATGCCACCCCTCCACCAGCTCCAATTCAATAACATTATATAACTGTTCTAGAACCAAAGAAAATAAGATGTTTAACACTCACCACATAGGGGACAGTTTGTACTCTTACCCATAGATGCTCCCGTTTCTTACTGATAACAGATGGAACTGTAATCTTATTTCCTATTTCTCAAGGAGTCTTGAGGGTTTCAAGAAGGCCACTATTTGTTGATGTAATTGTCATTAAAGGCAGTGTTATGAGTACAACCTTCTGTAAGCCATTGGCATTCACGTCATTTCCCCTGCAGAATTCTCTGGTCACTTAGACGCTTGTGGGACACAGCAACCACACAAGTAGGGCATTGCTGACTTTGGGGTGCTAAAGAGCCAAGCCAACAACCACCATGCCAACACTGCATGCTTGACCCAAAGTTAAAAAATACCTGCATGTCCATATTCACTGCAGATATGGAAACAACCTAAGTGTCTGTCAGCATATGAATGTATAAAGAAAATGTAACACACACACACACACACACACACACAGGGCTATTATTCAGGCTTTAAGAAGAAGAAAATCTTGTCATTTGTGAAAACATGGATGATTCTGGAGGATGTTATACTCAGTGAAATAAACCAGACACAGAAAGACAAATATGGCATAAGTTTACTTACATGTGGAATCTAAAAAATGTCCAATATATAGAAGCTGTGGGTAGAATGCTGGTTGTCAGGGGCTGGGTGTAGGGAGAAATGGGCAGATGTCAGTCAAAGAATACAAACTTTCGTTATGCAAGGTGAACAAATTCCGGAGACTTGATGTATAGCATGGTGACTGTAGTTAATTATACTGCATTGTAGGCCTGAAATCTGCTAAGAAACTAGATCTTAAGTGTTCCTACCAAATATTAAAGAAAAAGAAGAAGGTAACTGTGTCAGAGGATGGTTGTGTTAATTAGCTTGACTGTGGTGATTGTGTCACAATGTGCACATATATCAAAACATCACGTTGTACACCTTAAATATATATAATTTTCATTTGTCAATTATACCTCAATAAAGCTGGGGGTGAGAAAAATAAGCTGAACCAAAACTCTAGAAGGAGATACTAAATGTTAAAACCCCAGCTCAGTAGGTAAAGGAAAGGATGGGCTGACAATAATAGTAAAACAGGAACATTTCACTTCCAGACTTCAGGCTTTTGGGATTTGATCTGTGAAGTGGAGAAGTTGCTTTTCTTCCACCTTTTCATGGTATTTCTGCCACTCAGAAATTACTTTGAAAAGGGCTTTTCTTATCCTGTTCTTACCTTGACCCTAAACTTGCCTGTTGCAAGCAGACATATGCACATATCAGACTTGCCTATTTCTCAATTCCTTAGCCTCTAAGGGCTCACTTCTGACAGAACTGTGAATACCACGCTCCCTGTCTGACCTCTCCCTCATAGCAGCCCCTTAGAGATGCCCTGCTGCCAACCTCTGCTTCCTACTAGAGAATGGATGAATTTCCCCATCAGTTAAATGAAGTTAATGCCATACAGTGGGTTAGAGATGAAACATCTCGTCTGTTTTCTAAATAATGAATTTAAGGTTCACATCAACATGAAGGGAACACTGTTCTATTCCAGAAGGAACAACAGAGGTCCTACAAGAGATGAAGATGCTGTGTTCTCTCTGTCTGAACAAGGCTAGGAACCAACGGTGGCACTGACCACGAACTATTAAAATCAAACATTAGAGAAAGCAGAACAATCACCTGTAGGGTTTGTTACACCACAGATTCCTGGCACCACCTGCAAGGATTCTGAGTCCCTGGTGATTCTCAGGTGGCATCTGAGAGTTGCATCTCCAACAAGCTTCCAGGCAACACTGATGATGTGGGTCCACACACCACAGGTTTTTCAAAGTTGAACGTGTGTAGATCTTGTTAAAATGCAGTCTTTTTAATCCCACTGGATCTGGGATTGGGCCCAAGATTCTGCATTTGTAACAAATTTGCTGCCGATTATTGGGCCACACTTGGAGCAGCCAGAGGAATCAGTGCGGTTTTTCTATTGCTGGTGCTGAAAGCATCCCACACTGATTTGCTTCCTATATGTATTTTTGCAGGGGGAAGACTCATTAAAAAAAAATCAGATTCCAAAGTATTCTGGGATGCAATAGAAGAACATCTTAAGAACCACAGTTTAGAGATCTCTTAGTTTTATTTCCTCTCCTCTGGAGAGCTAATCCAAGTGCAGGACTAAAAGGTTACCAGGCCCAGTTTCAACATGACGGGGTTCCCCCCACAACAAACCATTCTTGCACACCAGTAGAGTGCCCAAGAATTTGACTCAATTCTGACACTATCTACCTGGATATGGCATCAGATTCTACAGATTAAGGATTCAGTCCTACTAGACTGCCCCCAACCCCCTACACACACACACACACACACACACACACACACACACACACACACACACGATTCTATGATTCTGACAAACTGGCCATAAACTGGAGCTTCCAATGACCCTCTCTAACTCAGAATGCCAACACTAAATCCAGCTTCTTACCTGTGCTTCTGAACAACTGACTGTAAATCAGAGGTCCTCACAACCCTCTCCTTGGGTTTGATTAATTTGCTAGAGTGGCTCACATAACTCAGAGAAACTGTTTTCTTACTAGATCACTGGTTTATTAGCAAAGGACATAACTGAGAAATAGCCAGATGGAAGAGATGCACAGGGCGCGGTGTGGGGGGAGGGATGCACCACTCTCCCAGCATCTTCATATCTTCACCAAACCAGAAGCTCTCTGAAAAAAGCATAAAGCAGTTGGCCTCCTGAGTTTTTGTGGAGGCTTCATTACAACATCATGCTTGACTATGTCTTTGGCCATTGGCGATTGAACTCAATCTTCAGTCCCCTTCCCTCTGGGAAATCCAGGGGTAGAACTGAAAGTTCCAAACCTCTAATTACATGGTTGGTTCTCCTGGCAACCAGCCCTCATCCTTGGGTGCAGTCCAACACTTACCTCCTTAACATTACAAAAGACACCATCCTCACTCTCACCACTTAGGAAATGCCAAGGATTTGGGGAGCTGTGAGCCAGGAACCGTGGGTAAATACCAAATAGCTTATAAATGACAATATCACTGTGGCTTCTAAGCAATAGTATATATTGTGTAGAAGAAGCAAAAGAGGGTTGTGATGAGTGGTCTCTGCCACAGTGAGGTGGGCACTCCCAGAAGAGGGCTTGGCAGACAACACAACAGGTATGCCCACACATATTAGCACCTCTGAGCCCAGAGAACATGCCTGGCAACCACATTCTGGCTGATTATTCAGTTCGTGGAA
Source organism: Aselliscus stoliczkanus (assembly GCA_033961575.1). Taxonomy (NCBI): domain Eukaryota; kingdom Metazoa; phylum Chordata; class Mammalia; order Chiroptera; family Hipposideridae; genus Aselliscus; species Aselliscus stoliczkanus. The sequence goes on along the minus strand of CM066735.1, from coordinate 5,811,269 downwards.
CAGCTGGGTGACCTCAAAGGACTTCTTCAGGAGTTGCCTTGGATGCCCACCATTATTTCTGGAAGGATCCTTTGCTGCAGTTACACATGAAATACTTTACTTTGAAGCCTGCTTTTTTTCTGGGCTTACTGAGGCCCCAGACCTGTAGAATTAGTCTTTCTGCCTTGTGCAAACTTCATTGTCGGGGTTTCTCCCAGATTTCCAGTTATCTTCTTGGTTTTTTTTGTTTTTTTTTTTGAGGGCAGTGTCACTGGCCCTCATATGTGGGACCCGAACCGGGGCCGCTGGCTTCCCAAGCCAGCGCTTAACCACCACGCCACTGGGCTGGCCCTCCAGTTATCTTCTTAATGAATAGGTCCCCAAATTCAGGGATCTGGGAGCACCCCAATTTATCCCCTATTCATTTCCCATACCACATGAGGGTCTATGTTCAAATTAAATGTAAGTTCACATAAACTCCCCTCACCCACTTATTTAATGAATATTTATTAAGCATCTATTGATGCATGCATCGTGCTGGGTACAATGTAATAAAAGAAATAGAAGATGGAGAATGTTTAGAATATGTTTTATTAAACATTCAACAGCTGATAACAGTATGTTTCCCCCCACCCCGTTGGATTTCCTTGTCTTTAATGACATTTTAGGATACCTGGTCCCAGGGCAGTTCAGAGAAACCTCAAGGTAGAATTCAGTCACTACCTAGGTTTTTGTAACTCAACAGCAACTTATGTTACTATTATAAAATTTTAATCCCTGAAAATTGGTATTGGGTCTGGTCCTGTCAACTGCATATTGCAATGCTATTGGTTTCCTCCATTACCTTGTTCTAAATCACCTCATCAGTCTGTAGTTATCACTGCCACTTTGTAGTCAACCATGAATGAATGCCTAGACCAGTAATTCTTAACTGGAGCATTTTGGTCCTCAGGTGGCAATGTCTGGAGACAGTTTTGGTTGTCATGATTGATGGGAAAGTGTTACTGGCATCTAGTAGGTGGAGGCCAGGGATGCTGTTCAACATTCTGCAGCACAGGACGGCCATCCCCCACAACCAAGAATTATCTAACCCCAAATGTCAGTAGTGCAGAGCTTGAAAAACAATGCTCTAAGTAGAGACAAGAATATTTCATTTATCATCTCTATCATTTTACCTTCAAGAAACTTATAATGCAGGAAGCATGATTTACAAACACATACAACATCATTTGTGAAATGTATGTCATGTCATATAGTCCGTAATAAAGTAAAGGAGATGGATTTCATAGAGGATTGGAATAAGAAGTCTTCTTTCTCATACACTGCTGCTGGTGGGAATGTAAACTGGAGCAGCCACTATGGAAAACAGTATGGAGTTTCCTCAAAAAATTAGGAATAGAAGTACCATATGACCCAGCAATCCCTCTTCTGGGTATCTACCTGAAAAATTTGAAAGCAGTTATTTGTAAAGATATGGTCATTGTAGCGCTATTCACAACAGCCAAGACGTGGAACAACCTAAATGTCCTTGATGGATGATTGGATAAAGATGATGTGGTCCATATACACAATGGGATGCTACTCAGACAAAAAAAAAAAAAAGATGAAATAGTGCCATTTGCAACAACATGGATGGATCTTGAGAGTAGCATGGAATAAGTCAGATGGAAAAGGACAAGGATCATATGATTTCACTCACATGTGGGATATATATAAAAAAGCAACAAATGAACAAACAAAACAAAACTCATGGATACAGACAGCAGAATGGTGGTTACCAGAGGGGAAGATGGTGGGGGGAGGATGAAGAGCATAAAAGGCATCAAATACACGGTAACAGAAAGAAATTAGATTTTGGGTTGTGAGCACGCAATAGAGTACACAGATGTCAAATTCCAAACTTAAACACCTGAAAATTACATAATGTTATCAACCAGTATTGCCTCAACAAATTTTTGAAAAGATATAAAAGGATTCCTGAAGGAGGTAAAGCTGATTCTTGAAGAATGCAAACGTTGAGAGAGGCAGAAGAAAACGAAGGCAGCTTTCATATTGGGGGTTGGGGGAGGGTGCAAAATGGGGGGGGGCAGAAAATATTGAATAGGGAGGTGTAAACCTGCAGCTTCCTAGAATATTTGGCTTGTTTATTGTCTATTTGCAACTGTCCTGGACTGGAGAATAACAGCTGCATTATTGGGACTTAAACACAAAGATTTGTCAACTGCCCAGGAAGGTTGCATTTTTCTTTCAGGAGCTAGCTCCTGGCATCCGGACAGCTGCTTTTTCCTGTCCCTGTGGTTTCAGCGCCCCTCCCCCCATCATACCTCCATTTCCAGTTCAAAGAGATGCTTATTTTGTTTTTTGTTTTTGTTTTCAACATGGGTTGTCTTTTAATTAATTAATTAATTTTTTTTTTTGAGGGCAGTGTCACTGGCCCTCATATGTGGGACCTGAACCGGTGTCACTGGCATCCCAAGCCAGCGCTTAACCAATGCGCCACTCGGCCGACCCGGGTTGTCTTTTGAATATACATTTGGAATACATTTTCTGTCATTTTTATCTGTTTGCAGAAAAGAGATGATTTCTCTTGAATCCACTCAATCTTTTTACCGGGGAAGTGACCCTATAACATTTGTCTACTTACAAACCTATTTAACAGAAAAGAGATTATACTATAGTCACTGAACTGCACACTGCTTTTTGCACATGGCACATATATCTTGGAGGTCTTTTCATAAGAGCACATAAAATGTGCCTCATTAAAAAAATTTGACTGCATATTACATTCTAAGGATATATCATAAATCACTAAAACAGTCCTGATGGATTGACACCTTGGTTTTCATTATGAATAATCAATAGACACAGTGGAATGGAAAGGGATGCTTCAATATGCTAATGAACTTTTGTGAATGAATCTGTTCTATTTAAACTAGATGCCAATTATTATATGTGAAAATGCTCTTTAGATCTTTAGCTTGGTTGATAGCAGAACCAGTTCAAAGTGTCAATATGAAGAGGCAAGTGTGGACACTGAGAAAGAAAATACCTATTAAGAAAGGCTCCTGGTGGCTAACTGGAATCAAATTTAAAAAGAAAGAAAGAAAGAAAAAGAAGCCTAGTAGTCGTTTCTAAACAGGGGCCCAAGGGGCTTCTCATACAAATCATGCTTCAGGAAGAAGCCTGCACTGAACTGCCTGCCTGCACTGTGCTCCTGCCCTCTGCGCCAGCCCTTATAAAGGAGTTCCTAGATTTGTATTTAAACCAATAATAGGACTGAGGCTTTTCCCGTCCCGACCCGTGGAAACTGTGCAGCTAAATCCCCGTCAGCATCTTCACTGGCCAATCAGAAGCACTCCATTCTGACCAATGATGACAGTGCTCTTTCGACCAATCAAACTACAAGTGTTTGGAGTTCTCATTTGCATGAAGACGGACCAATCAGGGACAGGGGCGGGAACTTCTGTCTATCTAAGTCAGATCCCCTCTGACTCTGAGTGCACTTTCCCTTTTCACCTATGACTGCAGCCTGTGTTCCTTGGCTGGAACCATCAAAGAAGCCTTAGCAGAGCAGGATAAGCAGAGTGGGGCAGAACAGCCCAGAGCAGAGCTGCCTCATAGTCATGCTGCTTCACAATTCAGCTGTAACACAAATGAGCTGTTCCACAGCAGTGCTGTTCTCATGTTCTCACAGCCATGCTGTATCACAATTGAGCTATTTGCATTGAATTGTTTTCTTCTTCACTGCACCTCAAATTGGGGATTTCTGTTGGTGTTCAATTGGCACCAATGACTATTGATTGACCCAGCCAAGAAAACTGAGCTGCTAGTTGCTTGCCACAAACACATTTATTCTCATTCAGCAAGTTAATAAACAATCTGTGAATTTACTCACTAAGTGACAATGAGAGCTAACAAAAGCTCTGTGCTACCTTATTCCAAGGATTTGGTCAGTGTTTTTTGGTCTCTCACCACTGTTTGCTCCCAACTGATGTATCAAAGCAATCCTTTGCCCATGGTGTTCTTTATCCTAAGCAGTGAAGGGAGTCACGGTAACTTTATGGCATACATGAAGTGGTCTGTACACTCGAGAGACTCAGGGAGACTAATGCTGTTGTTTTCCAGTGTTTACTGGCAGACAGGAGTAAGCCATGCTGGCTTGTCTTCTCTGAGCATGGCAGGCAGCCTAATGAACTTGTAAATGTATTTACAGGTTTAAGGTCACATGTTTGTATACAAAACGCTCCTTTTCTTCTGTCTAATCCATCACAGCCAATAATCCAGGTAGATAGAATACATCATATCACCTTGAATTTATACATCAGGTCACCATGTATTTATAAATTACACTTATCACAATATCCCTGGAATAAATTCCCAGCAATGAAATTTTTAAATGAAAGGATTATGCACAGAGTGAATTTGTATAGTTAGTGTCAATTTGTCCTCCTAAAAAAGTCTACATTTTATACAAGTTTTACTTTTGTAAATTTGAAATTGCACGACATGAAAAAAAACCAAACCACCTGAGTCTCCCTAAATTTTAACTTTTCAAAGGGAATCACACAAGTTTAAAGCCAGCAGGTAGAGTGAATCACATACTGTGGTTATACTGCTACTGTGAGGACACATTGGAGTTGGTTAAGCAGAAAAGGGACACAACCCTTTGTCCACGACTCAAAAACACACACCAAAGCTCTTCAAATGAATTATGGTGACACTTGGTTGCCATTTTAACATTTATTGTTGTTATAATTTAAAATCGTTTTTAAAATGGTGGCGGGTAACAAAGTCATCCACACATTTATTAATTATAATGCTGAAAAACACACCTAAAATCCAATAACTTTGGAAAAGAATTTAGAAAGAGTAAAACAAAACAAACAAGGCCAAACCACCACTGCAATATGTCATGCTGTTTTAGGAGCCTTTACACTAGGACATGTTTGAGATGACACTGAGAAAATTATTTTAACCTGGGAATACGAGTAAGTTTAAAAAGGTCATCAGGCAAACAAAACAGGAAAGCACTGGTGACCTGACCACAAACTCCTCCCCAGTGATAATGCACTGCTAAGCAGGGATGGTGGTGAATTTTTGCATTGTAAGAATGTCGGGCCGGCCGAGTGGCACGGTGGTTAAGCGCTGGCTTGGGAAACTAGCGGCCCTGGTTCGGGTCCCACATATGAGGGCCAGTGACACTGCCCTCCAAAAAAAAAAAAAAGAATGCATTTTTTTTTCTATTCATGTAGGAATTATTGAATTATGCAGATGTTAAGTGAGGCAAGATCTTCAGAAGCATAAAATGCAACAGAGAAGCCAGAGAGGGATTGGGAGCTGAACCCCGATGTCAGCCAATTAGTCAGGCAGAGTGGCAACATCTTGAAGAAGAAAATCCAAGTATTTCCCTCCTCATTAAAAAGGATTCCTAGGCTGGTCGAGTGGCTCAGTTGGTTAAGAGTTGGCTTAGAGTGCATACTCTGAGCAACAGAGCCGCCAGTTCGATTCCCACTTGGGCCAGTGAATGCTGCACCCTAGCTGAGCTGTCGCTGAGTTGCCAACAGGTGGCAGGATGGTTCAGCTGATGTAACAAGATTGCCTGTTCAATGCTGGGCTACGCAACTAAAGATTGAACTCGGCACCTTGAGCTGAGCTGCCTCCCAGATGGCTCAGAGAATAGAGCATGCGCTCTTAACAACAAGGCTGCTGGTTCGACTCCTGCGTGGGATGGTGGCTATGCTCACCTACAACTAAGATTGAACACAGCACCTTGAGCTTAGAGGCCACGAGCTGCTGACGGGAAGCCAGATGGAGACTGGCACCCTCCACGATGAAGACTGAAGAACAACTTGGCTGGTCCCCTCCCCCAATTCCCCAACACTATTCCCTTCCCCCAATTCTCCAATAAAATCTTATTTTAAAAGAAAAGATTCCTAGATAAATGAACAAACAAAATACAAATAGACTCATAGACACAGAGAACAAACTGATGGTTGCTAGATGGAGGGGGGGTTTGAGGATGGAGGAGAAAGGCGAAGGGATTAGGAAGTACAAATAAATAGGTAGTCACAAAATTTTCATGGGATGTGAAATACAGTATAGGGAGTATAAACAATAATATAGGAAAGACTACATAGGGTTATCAGATGCATACTGGATTTATTAGGGAGATCACTTCATAGATTATATAAATGCCTGACGACTAATCTGTACACCTAAAACTAATATAAAATGATATTGAATGTCAACTATAACTCGTGTGTGTGTGTGTGTATTCACAGGATATAAAGTACAGCCTGGGGAATATAGTCAATGGTATTGTAATAGCTATGTATGATGTCAGAGAAATAGTAGACTTGTTGGGGTTATCACTTTGTGAGGTGTGTAAATGCCTAATCATTATCTTGTTTTATACACATGAAACTAATAAAAAATAGATTAAAAAAAAACAAAAGAATTCCTAGAATTGAATTGCATGTGACATACAATACTGAAATCCAGGTCTAAGAATTCTCCCACGTGCCCTCTTCTTTCTATGGAGCTAGAAGCCAAAATAGGGGAATGAGTCAGGACTCATTTTCACAGGAATGATAACAGATGGTAGCATTTGTCCAATCCATATATGACCATAGAAGGGCGCCATCCATAAGCAGCTCATTTTTCTGTTCTTTGCCAAAAAACAGTGACAAGATGAGTCCCAGGCTTTGGACGAACAGACACAGTGTCTCTGCTGCAAAAGGTTTCCGATGACTTCCCCAGTTCCTCCTACATGGGGAAGACAATGTGGAGAAAAACTGATGAGAAATTTAACACCTCAGAAATTAACCAAAAAGTGTAGCATGCCTGGAGCTGACAATCTCGAATTTCTTTAATGTCCAAAGCTGAATAAAGGGATTCTATGTGACTCTACAACTCCCCCTGAATCTTGTTATAGATAGTCTTTTTATTAATTTTATCTTTTCACAAACATTTGCAGTGTGTTTCTTGTGTGCCAGGTGAAATTCTAAGCACGTAACATCTATGATCTCATTTAATTCTCATGATGAAATACAATTATTATCCCCATTTTACAGATGAAGAAACTGAGGCACAGACATTATAAGTGGCTTGTGCAAGGTCACACAGCCTGGAAATGGTGGAGTTAGGGTTTGAATCCAGGCACTTTGGTTCCATTTAAACACAACAGTGACAGATCACTTTAACGCTACAGTGGATTAATGAAAATTTTAAGGTTGAATGTGTGCTTTTTAACACCTTTTTTTTTTTCTTTTTTTTTGAGGGCAGTGTCACTGGCCCTCATACTTGGGGCCCGAACCGGGGCCGCTGGCTTCCCAAACCAGCGTTTAACCACTGCGCCACTCGGCTGGCCCAAATGTGTGCTTTTTAGAAGGTAAAGTGCTAATCAAAGATAGGGGATTGTAATTATTGTCAAGGTATTATATGTAATTGACTCTTGATCAATTGGAATGATAAAAAGTAGTGTTGACATGGTTCAGAGTAGAGCAGTGCTTTGTGTACATTATTTTGACCCTCAATAAAGCACACATTTTTTTTTTGAGGGCAGTGTCACTGGCCCTCATATGTGGGACCCTAACTGGGGCAGCTGGCTTCCCAAGCCAGTGCTTAACCACTGCACCACTCAGCTGACCCAAAACACACATTTTAATGATGAATGAATTGAGGCTCAGAGATGGTGAACTACTCACTCAAGATTCGAACTCAGATCTGGTGAACCCCAGAATCCATGCAATAGATTTTACTATGCAACATTTGGTGACCACAAGTACTGGGACAGTTCATTTACACAGTTCAGGTTGACATATCCTTTGACCATTGGTGGGTTTGGCCAAGGGGTGACGAGTGACATATACTATGAAAATACTATGTTAGGACACAGTCAGCAGCCACTAAACAGAACTGTTCTCTCTGTGAAACTGCATGACCTATGAACAGCTGGTCCCAAAAGTTGTTGATCTGAAGTGATAAACAATTCTGGTGACAACCAAGGAAGGTTGTCAACTTTTGAAGGAAAACAGACCTGGGTTTAAATTCCTTTAACTGGATAAATAGCTTTAAGCAAACCATTTGAGCTTTCCCAGCTTCAGTTTTTCTCATCTTTAAACACCAAATTTAGACACTCAACAAATTAAGTGTGCAGGTGCAGTTCCCATGGGCGAGGCATTACTCTAGGCAAAAGGAAAACAACAGTGGCCAGAACAATGAAATTTACAGAGAGTGGAGATTGACCAAAAGCAAACATTTTGCTGTTTTTGATATAAATGTCATACAATGAGACACATTATGCAGATAATTAAAATAGAATGTACTGATAGAGAGTGAGTGAGACTATCAAAGAATGAATGGTTAGGGAAAACCTTTCTGAGGAGGTGAAATTTCATCTCAAGTGTGAACAGTAATGAGACAACCTGACAGGGTAAGAGGAAAGGGTTAGAGGAAACCAATCGATGGAAGACCCTGAGACAGGAATGAGCCTGGGAATTTCGAGGAAATGAAAAGAAGCCAATATAACTGAGTCGGGGTATGGGGCCAGATTTAAGTGATGGTTCTAAATGTGATGGAAAGCCAGAGTTTTAAGTAGGGGTAGTAAAATAATCTGACTTGCATATTTAACTGCCATTCTGGCTGGGAAAGGGAAGGAAGGAAGAGAGGGGAGCAAAAAGGGAGGAAGGGAGGAAAAATAGAAAGAAAAAGAGAAAGAAAGTATATCTCTTCTGGTTTTGGTCTCAAAAACCAGAAACTTCAGTGGCATAATGCACGAGTGATACAATTTCTCTTTTCTTTCAGATCAAGGAACCAGGAAGTCCCTGGTAGCATGAGATGTTGGGTTCAGACAAGTACATGGCATTGCAGAAAAGCTGGTCTTACCACTTTGGTGTGGGTAGTAGAGTGAGAGACCTCAGTGGTTTCAGTTTCAACCCTTTTCTGCATCCCACTAAACCACTTCTTGTATTCCATTCGCACCTGAAAGTTTGAGATATGTAGAACTTGTGTTATATCCAGGGCTTGGTTCGGAAGAGAGGACCCTAAAATAGGAGACTAAAGATATAAATGCCAAGCCCTGCTCTCTACAGCCCTTTCTTTGGCTTTCTGTATAACCTGGGCCATATTCACGTTGATTCATTTTATTTAAATTCAACTTCCTCAGTCGTAGAAAAGGTGTTTATTAACTGTCAAGGACCATAAGGACTATATATGGCAATGATGATGGTGATGATGATGATGGTGATGATGATGTTGGTGATGTTGATGATGGTGCTGATGTGATGGTGACGATAATGAGCATAATGATAAAAATAATGAAGGTGATGATGGTGATGATGATAAAGATGGTGAGGGTGAGGGTGATGAAGGTAACTATGATGATGAAGTTCACCATTCATTGAACACTATGTTCAATGCACTTTATACATAATGTATCATTTAACCCCCACATAAATCCAGTCAGGAAGGTACTTCTCATACCCTCCATTAAAGATGAAGAAATTGGGGCTCTTGGAGGTATATTGACTTCTCTAAAGTCACACAGCCAGCATTCAAAACTGTCTTTCTTATTCCAGAGCCCTGACACTAAACTACCCACAGTGATCCCATGAATTGGTTTCCTTTAACCTCCTTAACATGTTCTAAAAAAGACATTTGAATATTTAATACTCAACACTAATTCAACAAGACACTTAGGTTGTATTTTACTTCTGTGTGTGAGGAGTACCAAGTATTGAGGAGGCACTAACAGATGAAAGAGAAATTAATGAAATGTTAGGATGGTCTTTTTGCCACTTACATTTTAATTGCTGGTCATTCCATTCACTAGCAAAGGAAAAAAGCCAGGAAAACCATTCCCATTCTTCTATAAAGTCAAATTATAATAATGATCTTCACTGAGAACTTGATAGATGCCAAGGACTGTGCTAGGAAGTTTATATTGAATTATCTCATTCAATTCTCAACTCTGTGAGGCAGGTACTGCCACATATTTGGATGAGAAAATCAAGACTCAGGGAGGGAAGCAGCCTGCTCAAGGTCACACAGCAACCCACTCAGTGGAAAAACTGGGAATAGAAATGAAGTCTCTCTGAGTGTGTGGTAGATTTTGCCAAATATTCCAGTGCCCTTCAATGTAGTGCACTTCACTACAGAAGGATTATTTATTCTCTCTCTGGTAAGTTCAGGTTTGGCTATTTGACTTGCTTTGGCCAGTGAAAGAGAGCTAAGATACACTCTGCCATGATCGCTTTTCCTTCTGCGATAAGAACACTGATGTTCTATGTAAGGGCTTTCCCTTCAGGTTACATCCCCAAATGAAGACAGTGTAGCTTTGTAGCATGAGCAACATATGAATATTTATTGTTGTAAGCCACTGAAATTAGAGGAGGAGGGGCTATTTGTTACTGCAGCATAATATACCTCATCCTAACATGCTATAAACTGAATTATGTCCCCCCCAAATTCACATGTTAAATCTCTAACCCCCACAACGTGACTGTATTTGGAGCTACGACCTTTATGAAAGTAATTAAGCTTAAATGAGGTCATAAAGTAGAGCCCTGATCCACTAGATTTAGTGTATTTATAAAAAGAAACATAAAGCTCTCTTATTCTCTTTCCCATGGGAGGACACCGTGAGAAGGTGGCTGTGTACCAGCCAACAAGAGAGCTCTCATTAGAACCCGACCATAGTGGCACCCTGATCTCAGAATTCGTCTCCAGAATTGTGAGAAGATCAATTTCTATTGTCTAAGCTACACACATAGCCTCTGTTATTTTCTTATGGCAGCCCAAGCAGATGAGTGCATGCTCTTAAGAGATATGATTTATCAAATGCTATGGTGCTGATGAAACCCAGAGCACAGGGCAAACCCAAGCAGCACCTAAACCTTCTCCCCAGAATCAAGGCAACCTCATCATATAAAAGGTCAGAGAAGGACAAGAAATGAACAATATGCAATAAGGCTCAGAGATAAAATAATTAACGTTACCTGGCGATTAAGGAGACAGTGTACCACAAAGATAAAAACCCCCTGCAGGACATTGATGACAGTGAACGTGTAGGCGATGATTGATCTGATTATATTCCCAACTTCATTAACCATAAAAAATCCAAGGCCCCAAGAACAGCCTAGGACAAACAGCTGGGCAATGGCTTTAAATGTCATGACTCTGGAAAGGAAAAAGAGTAATATTAACTACCATCTAGCAGGGACTCCCTGCTTGTTGGGCACTATGCTTAATGCTTTGCATGCATCACCCTATTGAAATTTCATGACAACCTGGTTATCATGGTTGCCACAGGTTAAGTGGCTGCAACAAAGGATGAGGCAGAATCCTTTGTTTTCAATCACTGCCTCTGTGAATAACACTTTTTCCTACTCTTGGAAATGATTTTCCTGCAGTCTTTTACCTGGACTTATTGGAAGATTTTTGGAAAGTGCCTTCCAGAAATTTATATTGAAAAATGTGGATGATGATGATATCATGACTTCAGAACATAACACAGTGTTGGATTTCTTCAAACAAAAACGGTCTGGACTGGGTTTGTTGACAGCCATGGTCTGGGAGAGCTGATGTGGGAGAGCACACGCACACACATACATGTGAAGAGGTATGGGGAAACACCAAGAAAGGTGACACTCTGACCCTCCAGGATCAAAGAAACTGAGTCTAAGAGATGTTAGGTTCGTCTTATAAGTAGATGAGATCAAAGCCAGGTTCTGAAGTTGGACAGAAATTCCTTTAAGTTTTGTCCACATGACTCACCCACCAGTGCAAGGTTCTTAACCACACCTGGACAAAGTGAACAGTTGGTCCTCTTGTCAATGGGGACAAGTGCCCACAAGAGGCTGGAGTCATGTGCATTCAGTGAAATAATCTTGGAAATGCCCTGCATTTACAACGTTCCTAGTTAATAGTCATCATTATTTTTAATAATTTAGATCAGCAACAGTGAGAATTGAGTTTCTACAATCAAGGAGAACGGAGTCCAGAAGTTGGGGCTTTCAGAGGACAAAACGGAGTAATGCTGATACTCTTAGAATGAATTTTATATGAAGAGTATGCTGCACAAAAGAGGCACCCAATGAATATTTATTGAATAAAGAGATGAGGGAGTATCTTAAATCACCTGAAATGTAGTTTTTGCTTGTTCTATAAGTTGTCCCTCATGTACTCTTTATCTAGTACCAGGGAATTTTATAACACATTTTTGTATGGGTTTTTCTTTCCCAGGCAGAGTGGTTCTATAGGAAAATCTGTGAATACCACTGATTCTGGTACCTTCTTACCTGGTGTCCTGAATAGTGGAAACTTCTTTATTGAGGGAGGAAAGTTTGCTTCTCAAAATCCACAGAATTTGGAAGTAGAACACCAAGTTTATCTATGTAAACAGCATAGAAAATTGTATTGAAATTTTCTTTTGAGGCCATGTGATGTAACCCAACTTGAGGTTGATCTAAGAAACTTTTCCTCAAAGATACAGGCTTTGTAAGGATGATGTGGACATATTTTCTGGTATAAACTGCACATGGTATATAACCTGAGGCACTGGGTGCTTGATTAGGGTGATTATATAATTATCACTCAAACCAGGACACCTTGAAAGTGAAAAGGTGCTATTAACATCTATACCAGGACAATGGATATAAATGCAAAGTCCCTGGACAACAGGAAAACTTGTCACTCCATGCAGAGTAGATACTTGCTAAATATTTGTTGAATAAATGAATGTAGAATTTTTAAAAGAATGCCCAGTAGAGGTTATATTACATGAAAACAACCAGTGAACTAAGGGGATGTCAGGGAAAGACACATGCAGAAAGTATTTCCGGTAAGAGGGGTTGATCATATTAGGAAAGTGGAAATGAGATAAAGATTTATATATATATATATATATATATATATATATATATATATATATATATAAAACACTGTCTCTATGCCTGGTCAACCCAGGCACAATAATAAGTCACCAACAATGGTCACCTACCAAGATAATGATGGCCACTGGCCCCATGAAGCTCCAGATGAACCCTTTATCAAGCTTGAGCCAGCAGCTGTTGTGAGAAAGATAAGGATTAGCTGCTTATTTCCCCAAAGACAAAGGACTTCAATTCAAGATCTCAGCAGTGCCAGGAGCTATTTAGGTCAGACCTGGATTTTAGATGGAATTGGACAAGGGTGTTCATCTGACACAAGGCTGTATGCCTTGACCCTCAGTTTTCCCAAGTGTAAAATAAGGTCAACAGAATTATTGAAAAGATTAAATGATTTCTTTGGCTCTCTACCAAGTCTTGAAGTCAGATAGGGTCAATCCTCTGACTTTGTTCCTCTCCTTCAATATTGTGTTAGCTATTGTGGGTCTTGTGCTTTTCCATATAGACATTAGAATCAGTTTGTCAATATCCACAAAATAATTCTCTGGGATCTTGATTGTGAATGCCTTGAATCTATAGGTCAAATTGAGAAGAAATATCTTCTTGACAATATGGAGTCTTTCTATCCATGAACATGGACTATTTCTCCATTTATCTAAATCTTCTTTGATTTTTTTTTCATCGAAGTTTTCCTCATATAGAAAGGATTATGTTTGTTTGTTTTTTGAGGGCAGTGTCTCTGGCCCTCATATGTGGGACCTGAACCGGGGCCAGTGGCTTCCCAAGCAAGTGCTTAACCACCGCGCCACTCAGCTGGTCCTAGAAAGGATTAAATGAGATAATGTGCACAGTGTTTTTGCACTGTTTTGATACAGTTCCTGGCAAAGAGTAAAGGCTTAATAAATGTAGGTGTCCTAATGATAATAATTACTATAATAAGAAAGAGTAAAAACAATAATTTAACTACAGCTATAAAAATACCAACATTAATTAAGCATATTCCATGTATCAAGGACTCTGTTGCCAAAAGACTTTGCATTCTGTCATGGCTTATGTTGGCAAAGATAATATAACTTATGCTGAAAGGGGGGACCTGGCATGATGAAACTGGCAAAAGTAACAAGCAACTGCCAATGCTCAGTAAATAGAAAAGCTCCTACACTTAGTTCTATTCCAACAGTTGCAAACTATGGCCCACAGGCCAAATCCAGTCCACCTCTTGCTTTATAAGTACAATTTGTGGTGCTGCTTTCACACCACAAGGGCAATTTGAGTCATTGCCACAAAGACCACATGGCCCGCAAAGATAAACTATAGTTACTATCTGTCCCTTTATAGAAAGTTTGCCAACATCTGATCTACCTTATCATCTCTAGAATCATTATGGCAGGGCATAGGATTCAAGCTTAGAGACAGAGCATCTTTTTTACCTCAAGAAAGACAGCCTCCTATATTATGTTTTAGCACACCCACACCTACTTTCTAACCCAAGTCTCATTGCTAAAATACTAACTTCTTCAACTAACTTTGTAGAGTTTTGCAAACTTCTTTAGTGAGGCAGCAAAACATGGCTATGAAGAACATTGCCTTGGGAATCCTGACTTACTCTCTTTTCAGATGTGACCTTGAGAAAGTTTATTAGATGCACTAAGGCCCAGAGGTCCTGCACATGAGGTGATAAACATTGCCGACTTGATGGGAAAAGATGAGATACTGCATATAGAAAGCACTATCTGGGATGCATCACAGGCCTTCGAGAGTTTTTGCTATTGTTATTCTTTACATTTTGAAGATTAACCTCAACCTGCTTAGCCTACCCTTTCAGAACCCTGCAGAACATAGAGCCCACAGGTTCTTACCTTAATGTGGGGTCATGGATTTGCTTTCTTGCCCCTGAATTTCATGAAGTTGTGTTCAAAATTTTGTGTGTACATAGGCTCCAGATATCACCAAAATTCTTAAAGGGACCCAACCCCCAAAATGCTGAGAACCACAGCTCTAGGGATTTCTAAGAGAAAATAGAATTCAGGCTTACGGAAGGGCTGGTTTGAAGTATAAGTCAAAATCAGAAAATGGATTTTTAAAGAAACGTATTTTGATTTCAGATCATGGATTGGCCATGGACACCACTTCCACCTTCAACATACTCATCATGCTTACTGAGTGTATGTTCCATAATTTTTGTGTCCTACTGATGCAGACACAGCCACAATCAGAGCTGGAATCCCGTAGCCCAAAGGGTACATGAACCTCTTCTTGAATCTGCCTGTGCTGGTGTAGTTGGCCACCCTGAGGTTCCTAACGGTGAGGAAGAGATGCAGCCCTTCAAAGAGCATCCAGGTGAAGGAGGCCAGGTAGAGGTAGTGAAGCATGCCTGCGATGATGGAGCACAGCACCTGCAGAGGACAGGAGATTTAGAAAGAGGGTGACGATGTCATTTACACCTGATGGTATCCTCAGTACTTATCATTGCCTGGATGTTGGCCTGGAATTTCAATTCCAATACTTGTGATATTTTGCCTGGGGCAACACCTTTTCTGCAGCCTTTTACTGGCCGTGGAAGTCTGCTTACCCCATGCATGGGGGCAGATCAGAGGTGCCAAGGAATGGATGCCAGGAGAGCAGCCCTTAAATCTATGATGGATGAGCATTGGTAAAGAAATACTCCATTGCTCTTGCCTTTTGGGTGGCTGTGATGGTTAATTTTATGTGTCAACTTGACTGGGCTAAGGAATGTCCAGAGAGCAGGTGCAACCTTATGTCTGGGTGTGTTTGTGAGAGTGTTTCTGGAAGGGATTAGCATTTGAATTAGTCGATGAATAAAGAAGACAGCCCTCACCAATTAGGGCCTGAATAGAACAAAATATGGAGGAAGAAAGAATTTTTCTCTCTCTGTTTGAGCTGGGACATCCATCTTCTGCAGCCCTTGGACATCAGTAGTCCAACAAAATGGTTGCAACAAAATTTCGTTTACAGAAACAGATGGTGGGCCAAAAGTGGCCTGAGCACTGTAGTTGGTCAACCACTACCCATTTTAAAATGAGGAAACTGTGGCCCAGAGAGGTGAAAATCTTGACCAAGGTCACAGAGCTAGTAAAAAATAAAAATGGATTTGAAACCCAAACTGTCTGCAGAGACCATACTTATTCTTAGCCGTAGCACTCTTTTGCATTTTAGAAAAAATAATAGTGTTTTCATAACCCTCTGGCTGTGAGATCATAGACTTTCAGGGGTAAAAGAAGCTTTGGAGAACATTTAGTTCCAATGATTCCTGGATGTGATGATGATCATTATCATGATGAACATAAGAGCTAACATTGTTCTCTGGGTGATTAATCCAGACTATGTTTGATCTTGCTAAGTCCTTACTAGAACCCCATGATGATGCCACTGTTTTAGAGAAGTTTAAAAAGGGGGAGTCACTTCAATAAGGTCATATAGCGAGTAGGATGAAGAGTTGAGATTCAAGAGCAGATTATGGGGCCGGCCGAGTGGCTCAGTTAGTTAAGAGCTCACTCAAGAGTGCGAGCTGAGCTCTGAGCAACAACTGTTCGAGGCCAGCCCAAGCTGAGTTGCCGTAGAGCTGCCAACAGGTGGCAGGATGGCTCAGCTAAAAAAAAAAAAAAGAAAAAAAAAAGAGCAGATTATGTAGCAAAGACACTGTCCACCAAAAACTCAAGCCTCCTTCCATGCCTCAATTCTAAAATATAGATTTGTCACTAGGACATGACTTTCCAGCCAGAGATTACATTTCCCAGCACTCTTGCAGTTAGGTGTGACCATGTGATGGGAGTTCTAGCCAATGGAATATGAGAGGAAGTGTAAGCACCACTTACTGAGGTGGCCCATATAAACCTCCCTCATGGGACTCCACCATGCTCTGTTTGCTTCCCAGTTGCCTAAAATGGAATGGACCCCAGGATTACCCTGGAAGCTGTGTATGGGAGATAGAAGAGCCTTCAATCAGCCTGAGGTTGGAGGATAGACACCCTTCAAACCTGTTTTCTCACCCTCTACTGATACATAAGGGAAAATTAACTGTGCGTGTGATAAGCCACGGAAATTTTGGAATTCATTTGTTACAGCAGCTATTGTAACCCTATCTAGTACCATCAGTCTGACTCTCAATCACTTTGCTAAATGGCTCCTCAGAAAGTACAGGTCTTGTCAAAGTTATACAGGAGGAGAGCTGAAATGGGAACTCTTGCTTTTTCTTCCTTGCCAATTACTCTCTTTCCTCAATACAAGATGGGTAGATTTGTTCATGACAATGAAGTAATTTGGTTAAATCACCTACCTTAGGTTCAGTTTGATTCATTCCTGTGAGAAAGAGCAAGTTGGCCAGGAAGAGGCAGATGGAGAGCTGCAGGTGGAGGGAGGTGCTGATGTTCTGGATGGCTTTGCACAGCAGGAAGGTGAGGGCCGCCAGGAAGAGGCATAGCAGAGACAGACTCAGCCCCACGTAGGTGATCACAGCCAGGGCGCGGTCTGCCTATGAGCCACCAAAGGAGGTATCTGTTATAGTCTCCAGCTCTGCACGTATGTTCCTGATGGGGAGTCAGATGGGCTTCCCAGTTCAGCCCCTCAGATCAGTGACTTAACCACTCTGCAATGTGGTGTTCCCATCTTCAAAATAGGGACATAAGATCATCTACCACACAGGGCTATTGAAAAACCAAAACCACTAGACTAGTGCTGTCCAATAGAAATGTGCAAACCATGTGTAACTTAAATTTTCTAGTAGCCATATTTCTAAAATGTAAAAAGAAACTGGTCAAATTAATTTAATAGTATATGTTCAAAGTATTTTTAGTTCAACATATTGAATAATATAATAAATATAATCTGTTCAAATTACAATGAATGTAAAACCATTATTAATGAGATATATGAAATTCTTTTTTTTTCCATACTAAGCCTTTGAAATCCAGTGTATATTTTACACTTATAAAACATCTCAATTCAGAGACTTCTGGTAAGATGGTGGAATAGACAGAAGCTGTGCCAACTGCCTCCTGGGATCACACCAAAATTACAAATAATTTATACAACATTCAACCTTGGAAGTCCCCTGAACACTAGATAAACAGAACCTCTTAACGAAGGACCTAATTCTGGTAGGAGGGGTGGAGACGAGAGAGGGCGTGCTCTGTGAGGGATGCCCCAGCCATGGGGAGGCTTCTCCGGTTGGGGGAGAGACCCTCCGGCCCCACACCGAAGCCCACTAGCCCAGAATTGCTTTGCCAGGAAGAGGAGTTCTACGATAGCTGGCAGTAGAAATCAGTGAGGACTCTCTTTGCTCAGCTTGGTGAGGCTGAGGGCGGCTGGAGAACCAGTGGGGCTGGAGGATGGGCTCGCTTGCCGGTGAGCACTCACCCGGTTCCTGTTGGAGGGAGTAGCTGTGTGAGCCGGGCCCAGGAGCCTGCAGGGACGGACTGAACTGAGGGCCTTTGGTGTGGAAACTGGAGGTTTGGGGACCATTGTTCCCTGGTGTGGAGCTTGCAGACAAGTAGTGTACAGGGGAGTGCCATTTTCTCAGGGTTGGGACCTCCCACAGAAGGTCAGATCTGGGACCGCATTGGTCTGGTGAAATTGGCACAGGAGTGCTCGTGTGCACGTGCATGCAGCCTTGGATCCCCACCCTCCACCTTGCTTGTGCTGCATTGCCAGGGAAACACTGGGCAGGTGTGCTCTGGCTCCACCAGGCTGCTCACTGAGATGCGGGAGTGTGCCAGCCACCTTGGATCCCCACCCTCTGCCCTGCTTGTGCTGCTGTAGCCAGGGAAACGCTGGGGGACTGTGATCTGGCTCCAACTGGTTGCTCACTGAGTCGCAGGAGTATGCGAGCTATCTTGGGTCCCCGCTCTCCGCACTGTTTGTGAAGAGTTGCCAGGCTGGGGATTGGCTGTTGGGCTGCTCAGCCTGATCTGTGAGTGGCTGATTGGGACAGACTGAGACTAGGAGTTTTCCTAAGAGTGTTGGGACGGAAGCTGTGCACCTGCATGATCTGGTTAAGGCTTTCCTGTTGAGTTTGTATGGTTTGGTTGCTGGTGCAGAGTGCCTGCTGCTCTGACATGGTGGGAGCCACAGATCACATCCAGTGGTGCCTTGGAGGCCTGCCCCACCCACCTAGAGCTGTGTTGCCAGATGCACCCTGAGCCCCTGGTGCCTGGCCCCGACCTCCACAGGCCACAGAGGGTTTTTTGCAGCAGCAGACAACCCACAAAAACCTGTGAATATTTTTGGCAGTGAGCACGGTTCCAGAGCACACAGCATATAATTGCAGAAAGATCATTGCAAACCTGAGAGGGAGGCCGGTGCATAACATTTTAAGCCCTTCCCCCAAACAGCTGTTGCTGAGTTGCCCAGAGACTCTATTGCTGAGCAAGTGGTCTGCAGATTTAAGAGGATTTAAGAGGGCTCACTGCCTTTTTATTCTTCTCTTCTTTCTAGGTGATCTATCTAATACATTGAAGCATTCACAGAACGACAGCCAGAATGAGGAAATAAAGAAACATGTCCCAAGTAAAAGATCAGAAGAAAACTCTAGAAATGGAACTAAATGAAACAGAGGTATCCAAACTTTCAGAGACAGAGTTTAGAACACTCATGATAAGAATGTTTAAAGAACTTAGTGAGGACATAAAGAAGGATAGGAAAACCATAAAAAACAACCAGTTAGAACTAAAGAATACAACTGAAATCAAGAACACACTCGAAGGAATCACGTAGATTAGATAAAGCAGAGGATCAGATCAGCGAATTAGAAGACAAAATAGCAGAAATCACCCAGTTGGAACAACAGAAAGAAAAAAGAATGAAAAAGAATGAAAATAGTTTAAGAGACCTGTGGGACAACATGAAACACAACAAATTCTAATCATAGGAATACCAGAAGAAGAGTAGAAGCAAGGGGTCAAGAATGTATTTGAAAAAATAATGACTGAAAACTTCCCTACCCTGGTGAAGGAAATCGACATACAAGCCCAGGAAGTGCAGAGTTCCAAACAAGCTGAACCAAACAGGCCCACACCAAGACACATCATAGTTAAAATGGCAAAGGTTAAAGACAAAGACAGAATCCTAAAAGCAGCAAGAGAAAGACAGCAGGTTATATACAAAGGAACTCTTATAAGACTAACAGCTGACTTGTCTACAGAAACTCTGCAGGCCATAAGGGAGTGGCAGGAAATATTCAAAGTGACGCAAAATAAAGGTCTACAACCAAGATGGCTCTACCCAGCATGGCTATCACTTAAAATTGAAGGAGAGATAAAGAGATTCTCACAAAAGAATAAGCTTAAGGAGTTCATTACCACCAAGCCAGCATTACAGGGAATGTTAAAAGGGCTTTTTAATTTTTTTATTTATATTTATTTATTTATTTATTTATTTATTTATTTATTTTGAGGGCAGTGTCACTTGCCTTCATGTGTGACCCGAACTGGGGCCGTTGGCTTCCCAAGCCAGCGCTTAACCACCACGCCATTCGGCTGGCCCAAATTCTTTTTTTTTTTTTTTTTTTTTTTTAAGGAAAAAGAGCTGTTTTAAACAGAAGAAAGGGGAAAGCAAGCTAACGCAGGAAGACCAGGAATACAAATAACAAAATGGCAATAAATATGCACCTATCAATAATCACTTTAAATGTGAATGGGCTAAATGCTCCAATCAAAAGACATAGAGTGGCTGAGTGGATAAGAAAACAGGACCCATGCATATGCTGTCTACAAGAGACTCATCTCAGATCAAAAGACACACGCAGACTGAAAATAAAGGGATGGAACAAGATATTTTATGCAAACGGAAATGAGAAAAAAGCTGGAGTAGCAATACTTATTTCGGACAAAATAGACTTTAAAATGAAGACTACAATAAAAGACTAAGAAGGGCACCACATAATAATAGAGGGATCAATTCAAGAAGAGGACATAACCATAGTAAACATCTATGTACCCAACATAGGAGCTCCTAAATATATAAAACATATTTAGACAGAGATCAACAGTAACACTATCGTAGTAGGGGACTTCAACATCCCGTTGTCACCAATGGACAGATCCTCCAGACAGAAAATCAACATGGACATAGTGGCCTTAAATGACACTTTAGACCAGCTGGATTTAATCGATATTTTTAGAGCATTTCACCCCAAAGCAACAGAATATACATTCTTCTCAAGTGCACATGTTAATCAGCTTAACAATAAGCCACATCTTTCAGACCAACTTCAAGTGCACATGGTACATTTTCCAAGATAGACCACATGTTAGGCCACAAAACAAGTCTCAACAAATTTAAGAAGATTGAAATCATTTCAAGTGTCTTCTCTGAACACAATGCTGTGAAACTAGAAATCAATTAGAAGAAGAAATCCAGAAAGCTGTCAAATAAATGGAGGCTAAATAACATGCTACTAAATAGCTAGTGGGTCAAAAATGAGATCAAGGAGGAAATCAAAAGATACCTCGAGACAAATGAAAATGAAAACCCCATGACCCAAAAATCTCTGGGATGCAGAGAAAGCAGTCGTAAGAGGGAAATTCATAGCAGTGCAGGCCTACCTAAAGAAGGAAGAAAAATCCCAAATCAACAGACTATCTTTACACCTAAGGAACTGGAAAAAGAATGGTAAAACAAGCCCAAAGGGAGTACAAGGAAGGAAATAATAAAGACCAGAGCAGAAATAAATGAAATGGAAACCAAAAAAAAAAAAAAAATACAAAAGATGAATGAAAACAAGAGCTGGTTTTTTGAAAAGATAAACAAAATCGACAAACCCTTAGCACGACTCACCAAGAAAAAGAGAGGAGGACCCAAGATAATAAAATCAGAAACGAAAGAGGAGAAGTGACAACAGATACCACAGAAATACAGGAAATTTTAAGAAAATATTACGAGCAACTATATTCCAACAAATTCGACAATCTGGAAGAAATGAATAAATTTCTAGAAGCATACAATCTACCAAGTCTGAACCAAAAAGAAACAGAAACTCTGAACAGACTGATTACTGCCAAAGAAATTGAATCAGTAATCAACAATCTTCCAACAAACAAAAGCCCTGGACCAGATGGCTACACAGGTGAATTTTACAAAACATTCAAAAAAGAATTAGTACCTATTCTCCTCAAACTATTCCAAAAAATACAAAGGAGGGAAAGCTCCCAAACTCTTTCTATGAAGCCACTATCACCCTGATTCCTAAGTCAGACAAAGGTATTACAAAAAAGGAAAACTACAGACCAATATCCCTACTGAACATAGATGCAAAAATTCTCAACAAAATACTAGCAAACCGAATTCAGCATCTATTCACGATCAAGTAGGATTCATTCCTGGTATGCAAGGTTGGTTCAATATCCGCAAATCAATTAACATAATACATCTCATTAACAAAATGAAAAATAAAAATCATATAATCATATCAATAGATGCAGAAACAGCATTTGACAAAATCCAGCAGCGGTTTATGATAAAAACTCTTAACAAATTGGGAATAGTGGGATCATATTTCAACATAATAAAGGCCATATGTGATAAGCCCACAGCAAACATTGTACTCAATGGGGAAAGGTTAAAAGCTTTCCCCTTAAGATCAGGAACAAGACAAGGCTGCCCACTTTCACCACTTCTATTTAACATAGTTCTAGAAGTTCTAGCCACAGCAATCAGACAAGAAAATGAAATGAAAGGCATCCAAATTGGAAAGGAGGAAGTAAAATTGTCATTATATGCAAACGACATGACTTTATATATAGAGAATTCCAAAGGCTCCACCAAAAATGTGTTAGAACTGATAAATGAATTTGGTAAGGTAGCAGGATACAAAATTAATATTCAGAAATCAGTTGCATTTGTATACACTAATAAACTATCAGAGGAAGAAATCAGGAAATCAATCCTTTTTACAAATGCTTCAAAAACAATAAAATATCTAGGAATCAATTTAACTAAAGAAGTAAAAGACCTGTACTCAGAAAATTATGAGACACTGACGAGAGAAATCAAAGAAGAAACAAATAAATGGAAATACATACCATGGTCATGAATAGGCAGAATTAATATAGTTAAAATGTCAATACTACCTAAAGCAATATATAGATTCAATGCAATTCCAATCAAACTACCAAGAACATTTTTCTCAGAAATAGAACATATAAACCTAAAATTTATATGGAACCACAAAAGACCCCGAATAGCCACAGCAATTTTGAGAAATAAGAACAAAGTTGGGGGAGTCACGCTACCAGACATCAAAACCTACTACAAGGCTACAGAAATCAAAACAGTATGGTACTGGCATAAAAACAGACACACAGACCAATGGAACAGAATAGAGAGCCCATAATAAACCCTCCATATGTGTTCATTTAATCTATGACAATGGAAGCAATAATTTACATTGGAGTAAAGATAGTCTATTTAATAAATGGTGCTGGGAGAACTGGGCTAACACGTGCAAAAATATGCAAATGGACCACCTACTTACACCATGTAGGAGAACAAACTCACAATGGATTAAAGGCTTAAATGTAAGACCTGAAACCATAAAACTCCAAGAAGAAAACATAGGAAGTAAATTTTCAGACATTACCTTGAGTAATATTTTTACTGATATAGCCCCTCGGGCAAGGGAAATAAAAGAAAAAATGAACATATGGGATTACATCAAACTTAAAAGTTTTTTCACAGCAAAGGAAATCATCAATAAAACAAAAAGGCAGCCTACTGAATGGGAGAAGATATTTGCCAATGATATATCTGATAAGAGGTTAATATCCAAAATTTATAACACTCATGAAATTCAACACCAAAAAATAAACAACCCAATTAAAAAATGGGCAGAGGATATGAAGAAGCATTTCTCTAAAGAGGACATACAGATGGCCAACAGGCATATAAAAAATGTTCAATCTCAGTAATCATCAGAGAAATGCAAATAAAAACCACAATGAGATACCACCTCACTCCGGTCAGAATGGCTATAATGAATGAATCAACAAACAATAAGTGCTGGCGAGGTTGTGGAGAAAAGGGAAACCTGGTGCACTGTTGGTGGGACTGCAGATTGGTGCAACCATTATGGAAATCAGTATGGAGGTGTCTCAAAAAACTGGAAATGGAACTACCATATGACCCAGCAATTCCACTCTTGGGTATCTACCCAGAAGAATCCAAGACGCTAATTTGAAAAAAATATATGCACCCCTATGTTTATTGCAGCACTATTTACAATAGCCAAGATCTGGAAACAACCGATTTGCCCATTGGTAGAAGACTGAATTAAGAAACTGTGGTACATTTATACAATGGAGTATTACTCCGTTATAAAGAAGAATGAAATCGTACCATTTGCAACGATATGGATGGATCTAGAGACTATTATGTTAAGTGAAATAAGTCAGTTGGAGAAAGACAAATACCATATGATCTCACGCATAAGTGGAATCTGAAAAATTGAATGAACGAGAAAAGTAAACAGAAACAGTCTCATAGATATAGAGGAAAGACTGATGGTTGCTAGTTGGGAGGGGGGTGGGTATGAGGGAGAAAGGGAAGGGATTAGACAGCATAAATAGGTAACTACAATATTGTCACAGGGATATGAAAGACAGTTTGGGGAATATAGTAATGTTGTAAATATTTTGTGGGGTGTCAGATGGTCACATGTCTTGTTAGGGAGACCATTTCGTGCGTGGAGTAAAGGCTTGATCACTGCACTGTACACCTGAAACTGATGTTGTATAATATTGTATGCCAACTGTAATTAAATATATATATATATATATATATATATATATATATATATATATATATATATATATATGTATAGTAACAGGATGTGGAGTTTAGTGTGGAAGAGAGTCAAGGGAATTGTAATAGATATGTATGATATGGCAGGGGGGAGTGGGTGGCGAATTGGGGGAGGCGGGTTTTCACTTTGAGGGGTAAAAAGTATAACTATGGCACTGTGTTGTACACCTGAAACTATTTTAAAAAAATGTTTATTTCACAATAAAATAATTAAAAAAAAAATCTCAATTCAGATGCTATCTTTTCAATGGTGAAAGAGAAATGTAGTCCTACCGAAAAATAAAGTTGTATTTGATGGGAAAATGTTTTACACTGCTTTTTCACTTACATAAATTAAAATTAAATAAAATTAAGAAGTTTGTTCTTCAGTCACACTAGCTACATTTCAAGTGCTCAATAGCTACATGTGGCTGGTCATCCTGTTGGACAACACAGCACTCAAAATTAGTCTCCAGGAATGCTAGTATTTCTTTATCTGCCTTGTTCCCTGATATATTTGCAGTGACTAGAGCAGTATCTGACACATGGAAGCACTCATATATGAATTTGTTGAATGAATAAAATGAGGCCATACATGTAAGAAAGCAACATAATGGTTGTCATACAATAAATATTCAATAAACAGAAACTAAAAAGAAGTAAGGGAAGACGTTAGATAATTTTTTGTTTCACTTGAATTATCCTCAATGTGGTTGGGACCTGAAAAGTTCAGGAGGCTGTGTCTTTTCACTGGTGTCGTCAGTTTTCTTTCCTTGGTCTGACCAGGATGGTTGAGATATAACTCTCTCTTGCAGAGGAATAGATGCTTTTGATCCTAGATCACCTTGGACCTTTCCACTATAGGGGCTGATAACCCAACTTCCCAATATCTGAGGTCTTCCTTTATTCACTTGAGCTCATTCTGCCCACGCCCATGGAAGTGTCAGAGAATTGATTGTCCTCTGGATAAAGCTTTAAACTAATGACCAAAGGGAGGTGGCGTATAAATATCCCAGCTTTCTCATTCTTCAGTTAGAATGAACTACATTGACTCTCAGACTCCTCCAGAGGGAATTAAGCTCCAGTTATCTACAGGGGTAACTGGCTTGATAATGTGTTCTGCATGGCTTCTGTCCCTTTCCCATTTCACTTCCCTAGTCCCCTGCTGGTGCTTCCTGGAAATACTTCTCAAGTAAGCTACTTCCACTTGATTCTACATCTTGATTCTTTTTCTAAGACATGGAGAGGATGACCTCACAGTTTTCTGGACACACACAGATTCACAGGAGTGGACCATGAATCTTGGTACCTTAGGAGCAAGAGCCATGACGACAGCAAAGCTGGAAAGGTGGAAGCACTTGCATCTGGTGTAAGAATCATTACTGCCCATATGAGTGCAGCCCTCCGTTGACCAGCTGCCTCCGTTCTCTGATTCTTTCCAGTAGACACAGAAATGTTTTGCTCTTACACCACCAGGCTGCAAAGAGAATAGCATGAAAGTGGCTCTTTTTCTGGTTTTATTATTTCAACTTCATAAATTGGTCAAGGATGCACAGGGTTGCAAGGTGGATTAAGAAAACCCCATCATATGGAACACTTGTGGGGAAGAGTTTCATGCCACATCTGCTGTGGGCTTTATTCTTCATTGATTCTGCCCTGCTCTGGTCATCTCAGAGCCCCAGGAATTGACCTTTATGAAATACTTTACCCAGGCTGCTTGTCACTGGTAGAACCAATGAGACGAATAGGTGAGAGATCATTGGAAGAGAGAAGATTGAGGCCAAGTATTTCTTCCAGACACCTTTACTGCTGCTGGCTATCTCTACCTCCAGTAGGGTAATCCCTCCTCTATGCCTCCAGCCTTCACTGGGCTTAATAATGCTCATCCCTCCACTGCCTTTTTAGGTTTAAATGTGATAATAGCGTCTCTGGATGCCCCAATATTTTTTGTCATTTCTCTTAATCCTGAATGATCACAGCTGGATTTGGTTGCCTGCCAGGACCCTGATAATACAGCCCTTTAAGGTAACGCATAGAGAACCAGCCCTGGGTTTTGCTCACCTGAGTATGTTTGAAGGTCAGGAACACAGGTTTAGACAGATTAACTTTTTCCTTCATACCAATGGTGCCACTCACAACATGGGAGTTCAGCTTAACTTCCATTGCTCCTCTTCTATTATTAAAAAAGGATCCATTCAGAATATCGCCAAGAGACCGATAAGCGATAAGTGCAACTGTACTCCTATCTGAAAAAAACAGAAGAGAAATCATTTTATAGGGGGTCTACAGTTTGGTGAATTGGAATTAAACACTTTGCAAGTCCCCACCCCTTGGCCCAGTCACCTAGAAATGAGACAACAGAGCCTAGAATTTGAAGGTCAAGCGACTCCATCTTACACACAGTACCTCCTGTGTTTCCTTTGAAAGCATCAGTGCAGTTCAGATCCATTGTGTTATTTCCAGCTTCCAGAACAGTCTTCTCACTTGTCTCATTGCACCTCTTGGTTTCATAGACTGGAAACATTCAGAAAGTGAGTCCTGCTTGCCTCGCTTACCTTATGCCTAAGGAACTTGCTGAAGAATTCCCTTCTTTGAGAGACCCCCTACTGATGACTTCACTTTCTGCATGCAAGGTTGACCAGATAGCACTACCCTCCATGTCTCTCCCTAGTGATGGTGAAATGGTCAAAATGGCCTGAGCAACACACATTGGTTGACCAATTCAGAGGGAGAGAGGAAATAGTCATACTTTCTAGAGCTGGAACAAGAGCAGGCAAACTCAACTTTTACCATACAATATTTAAAGGGCTTACTAATTTAAATAGTATGTACTGGAGAAGCTTAACATCTAAAAGATTTCCAAGGAAATAGTCACCTGGAAGCAGATTTTCTGTATTTGGAAAGACTCCTTTAAGTGAACTCTCTCCACATCATATAAACACAAAATCTGATGAAAGATCACCCTCATAAAATTTCTTGGCCACAAGGAAACTACTCAGTGTTTCTTACCTATATTAAGCACAGGATCTTCATGCTTTCCTGGAACAGCAAAACTCTCATTCAATACACTCGATTCCACACGTTGAATTAGTTGGGTAGCCTTTTTTGCAATGTACTCTTTGCTTCCATTGTTCTTTAGATTGGTCTTTCAAAGAAATAAAGCTAATTAGGTAACTTTTATGGAAACCTAGAAAAGCAGGAATATGCATAAGTAGTTTGGTGAACCCAGGAGACAATAACATTGATTAAGGTGCTAGTAGGCTCTGTGCTATCAGCCTGATATGTATTTTCTCATTTATCACATACAGCACTGTGAAGGGTGCATCCTTAGCTCCATTGTATTTATGAGAACATATTTATAAATGTAAATGGATTAAGTGCTCCAACCAAAAGACTAATGGATAAAGATAATGAGGTCCATACATACAATGGAATATTACTCAGCCATAAAAAAGAATAAAATCTTACCATTTGTGACAATATGAATGGACCTATAGGGTATTATGCTAAGTGAAGGCTTTAAGGATGAGATATCTGGAACCTACAAAGAGTGCCTTATGGAGGAAAATAGGGAGTGGGAGGTGGTGAGCAGGTGGATTGAGGCTCTAAATGCTCGATGCAAATCTTTGAATGACCGTTGAGGCATCAAACACTTTCCCAGGGTTTCTAAATCTTCTCAATTGACATTTGACACCAAATAATGGTTGTGGGAGGCTTCCCTGGGCTTTATAAGATATTTGGCAGCATCCCTGGCCTCCACCCACTAGATGCCAGTAGCACCCTAGTTGTGCCAACCAAAATTGTCCCCAGACATTGCCCCAGACATTATTCCCTGAGACAAAGGACAAAATTCACTCCTACATGAGAACTGCTGTATTCTAAAAGTCATAGGGAGCTGTAGTAGTGTTTGAGCAGGAGAATGACATGCTAAGACTATTTCCTAAACCTAGCTTCACCTTACTCACCCAAATCATCTGTGTCTCCTCAGTAGGTTTCTCTGGAAAGAAAAGAAGTTGTTTAATAAAATGTGGGAGATAATGCAGCCTGGCTCATGTCCCTTCTTCCAAGCGCCCTCAAGTTGGGTCTTTCCCTGATGCTTCCATATCTTATCCTAGTTTCCCTCTAGGAAGTCCCAAATGTCTCATACAGTTCAATAAAAGGGAATCAGGATGGGGCTCTTAGTTCAATCATTCAGTCAATAGTATTTATTGAGCCACTACTAAAAGCCAGAAACAATGCCAAACCTTGTGCATAAAGATTGACAAAGAGACAAAGGGAATTGCCTTGTTTGCAGTCTGGTGGGAAATCCCTAAGTCAATAATGACAAATAAATAATTAAGTCATTGCAAGGGTCTAAGATGTTAAAAAATAGAACAAGATGATTTGGGAGTATACAGCATATTAGTTTCCTAGGACTGCTGTAACAAAGTACCAAAAATTGTGCAGCTTCAAACAATGGGAATTTATTCTCTCATGGTTCTGGAAACTAAAAGTTCAAAATCAAGATGTCAGCAGGGCCATGGTTCCTCTGAAGGCTTTAAGAAAGATCCTTCTTTGCTGTCTCTAGCTCCTGGTAGTTGCCAGCAACCTTTTATGTCCCTTGGTTTATGGCAGCGTGACTCCAATCAATGCTTCTATCTTTACATGTCCCTCTGTGTGTGGGTCCCTATGTCCAATTTCCCTGTTCTTATAAAGACACCAGTCTTATTGGATTGAGGACCCACTCTAATCTAGTATGACCTGATATTGATTTGATTATATCTGCAAACACTCTATTTCCAAGTAAGATCACATTTACAGGTTTCATGTGTGGACATAAATTTGGAGGGATTGTACTGCATCCAGTAGGTGAGGTAAGCAGGTTCCTGAAATGACTCTCAGTGATTTTTCCCTCACATCCCTTTATTCATGCCCTTGTCTGTGAATTCATTCTTCCCCCTACTGGACTCAGCAACTCATTTCTAGTGAATAGAATACAACACAAGTGAGAAGGATGTCACTTCTGAGGTTAGGTTATGAAGGACTATAATTTCTGTTTTATTCACACTCTCTTTCTGGCTATTCTCATGTGCTTGCGATAAAGATGTACTGGAACTTTAAGACAACATAATCAGTCAGGAGGGTCTATAGGAGGAGCTACGGCTTATGAACGTTCTCACACTCTGTGTAATCATGAGAACCCTACACATGGGAACCCGATAGGAAGAACTCCATGTTATAATAAAGGCTACAGTTCTAACTTCCTTTTCTAGTCTATAAATACCCCTCCATCCTGGCACACAGCCCAGGGTGTGTACATGACTTGCCCTTTCTTTTTCCCAAATGAATATTTTTTGGTGAGAAACACCTAGTTGATATTATTTTTCAGTCAGCACTTGTTATAATAAAGCATGCTACAGAGGCCGATGTAGCTAAGAATGGAGGGCAGCCTCTCATTAGCCACCAGAAAAGAACTGAGGCCTTCAGTCCAATAGCTTTCAAAGAACTGAATCCAGACAGCAATCATGTGAGTAAACTTAGAAGCAGACGAACCTTCAGATAAAACTGCATCTCTAACCAATACTTTGATTATAGCTGTGGGAAACCCTGAAGCAGAGGACCAGGTAAGCCATGCTTCAATTCCTGGCTTTCACAGACTGGGAAACAATAAATATGTGTTTTTTTAAGTCACTTATGTAGGGGTCATTTGTTATGCTGCAACACATAACTAATACAGCCGATGATACTATACTTCCCACTTACAGATGATGCATACAGAAGCTAGTCATTACCCAAAAGTCAGCTGGTAAGTGCTAATGCTGAAATCAGATCCAACTGTCTAATTCAAAACATGGAATGAACATATTAAGAATGAACAAAAGAGTCAATCGGTTGTAGATAGTGAGAATCAAGTTTTTCAGTGTTGAAAGAAGTCACAAATAAGGAAAGAAGGAAGGCTAGATCGAATCCTGGTGCTGGATTTGAATTGGAGCTGTGGTATGAACTCATGGGTTTTCGTATATAGAAAGATAAATAGATGTAGAAACTGAATTTAAAGTGAGTGAGAGATTAAAAAAAAAAGTAGAGAAATCCAGTAGAAAATTAAAGATGTCATTTTGGAAGCCAGGGAAAGAGACATAAATTGGTAAAGCAGTGACGTAGAGATGGTGATTGATACCATGGGTTTGAATAAGATTTCCAAGGACAACAATGGGATGAAGGACAAGGGCCAGGACAGATCTCTGCTCTTTTACCCTGGCCTGACATTGGTGGAACTCTCAAAGTCTTCCCCTGCCTGCCCCTCCTTGTTCATGGTGGAAAGGAGGTTCTTACCATTGCATCCTGGATTCAAGTTAACAAAAAAAGCCAGCACTTTGAAGAAAAAATTATCTGGGATACAGCTGCAGTTGTAATGTCCGATTTCATTTCTGCAATATAAGTGCTGCTTGCACTTTGCCATCCCGGTCTTACACTCATCAATATCTGGGAACAAGAGAAAATATCATTTTTCATTCTCATAGAACTATACCATTTTCCATGGCCGGTGGAATCTCTACTACTCGCCATTGTTCAAAAATGTACCCAGAATAAGATCTACTCTTGGATAAGATGACTGGATAGTATGATAGTTCTCCTGAAGTTAATTTATAAGTCTAATATGATCCCAGTGAAAAATATCTATACATATTTTACGGAGTGAGATGAGTTGATACTATTATGCAAGAATGGCCAGAAAACCTACAACGTGGGGGCTAGCCTTACCAGATTAAAACATACTATAAGCCTCAAAAACAAACAAAAGAATAATGAGATGCTGGTGCATGAATAGATAAATAGACTAGTGGAATAGGCTAACAGTCCAGAAATAGACCCAATACACATGGAGCTTTATAATCTGATAATGATGCTAGGTAATATCACTGGACAGGTTCTGTTGGCAACACCGTGGGAAGACAGGTGGTCTTGTGCATTGCTGTTGGAATACAAATTGGTACAACTTTTCTGGAATTAAATTTGAATATCTAATCAAGATACATAAGGATTTACCTTTTGACAGATATCTCAATTCTAGGACTGTACCCTAAAAACACATCTTCATAAATAATGGAAACAGCCTAAATATTGGGAACAATTTAAATACCCATACATAGGAGATGGTTGAATGAACTATGGTTTGTCCCACAGCTGTTAAAAAGAGAATGGGGAAGATCTCTATGAACCAGTTTGGAGTGATTTCTGGGAGAAATTTAAGCAAAAAAACACAAAGTGTTAAAGGGGATCTATGGTGTCCTGTCAAAAGTGTCAAAATCACAGAAGATAAGGAAATATTGAGGATCTGTCACAGATTAGATGACACTAAAGATCTTGACAATTAAAGGCAATGTGGGATCCTGAAATGGTTCCTGGAACAGCAAAAAAGGCATTAGAGGGAAAACTAGTGAAATTTGAATAAAGTAGTTCAATAAATATCATTTCTTGGTTTTGATCATTGTGCTGTGGTCATGTCCTTGGTTAACCTTAGGGGAACTGGGTGAAGGAAATAAGGAATTCACTATGCTAATTTTGCAATTTTTGTTTAAAAAAATTTTAAAATAAAAAGTTTAAAAAATAGATACCTCCAGGGGCTGGTCTAGTGGTGCGGTAGTTAAGCGCTGCCTGGGGAAGCCAGCAGCCCCAGTTCGGGTCCCACATGAGGGCCAGTAACACTGCTCTCAAAAAAAAAAAAAAGATACCTCCAATATTGTATGATTCCACTTATAGGAGGTCCCTGGAGGAATCAAATTATCAGATAGAAAATGGATGATGGGGGCCAGGAGCTGGGAAAAATGGGAGGAATTAGTGTTTAATAGGGACAGAATTTCAGCTTGAGAAGATGAAAAAGTTCTGTGGATGGATGGCGGTGATGGTTGCACAACAATGTAACTATTTAATACAACTGAAAGATATACCTAAAAATGGTTAAAATGCTAAATTTTACTTATATTTTGACACAATAAAATAAAATGAGTCCTAAATAATCTACCATTTTCTGCTTCACCTTCTGAATTGACACTACAACTCCATTAATAAAATATTCAGTTCCACCAATCAGATATTCAGGAGTGCTCTTTTACTTTGGTATTCAAATTGACTTTTAGAATTTGTGGGAATGAGAAAGAATTCAGCTGGAGCAGACTGGATAGTGAAAAGTGAAACTGGAAAACCAAGTTGGGGCCAGATCACGGAAGATATCAAGTGTCAAGATATTCATTTATTAATTTCTTCTCTTGGTCGACACGTTTTTATTGGGCATCTGCTATGTGACAACGCTATTCTCTGTGTTAGGTATACAGCAATGAAACAAAACAGAGATGATCCCTTCCCTTGTGAAGTCTTCAGGCAAACAAACAAAAGTACCAGTGCATTTGCCTTCAAGAACCCAGGATCCTGGGAACTCTATCTTCCTCTAAAGAGAAACCAGGAATCAAGCCAGCATCAGAATGAGAGTGGGAGGGATATAAGTGGTAGGGGCTTCTCTAAAGGCATTGAGACAGCTCTGACATTTTCTATCTTGTAACATTCTTGCATCTTTGCATTACCATCACTGGTTTAAGGCATAAAAAGAAGCCTCCTGCCCCCTTCCAAACTCCAAAATGGGTGTGGATTACATCTTACCTTCACATGTCTCATTAGCTTCAAGGAAGTACCTTCTCCCAGACACAGACTGAAACCCATCTTTACAAGCACACTGGGTGTTGTTGAAGCAGCTGGCATGTTCAGGGCATGAAGGACAGGAAACTGCAGGGAACACAAGATCCTTTTATTCATTTGTTTATTCATTTATTCAAGAAATATTCATTGAGCACCTATGATGTACCAGACGCTGTGGTCAAAACAATGTCCTCTAGGGACCAGCTCTGTTGGCATCCTTTTTGCACCAATCCCACTACTGAACTCAGAAGCTCAAACTGCCCTACCCATGTCCCACCTCTGCCATCAACACCACTTTTGCCCGACAGTAGAACTTCTCTAACTGTCAGCATCTGTGTTTCTTTACCTGAGGGCTTTCTTCAGCCACGGGAGTCCTCTTTGCTCACCACATGACAGAGAAGCAATGCTTTCAAGTGACTGACAAGAGTCAGTGCATTAAAAGACCCAGCTTTCTTATTAACAAAAATAATCAGAGAAATTGTAATCCTAGTGCATTGTTGGTAGGAATGTAAAATGGTATAGCTGTTGTGGAAAACAGTATGACAGTTTCAAAATAAAAATTAGAATTACCATATGATCCAGCAATTCCATTCATGGGTATATATCTAAAAGAACTGAAAGCAAGGCCTTGAAGAGATATTTGTCTTTTTTTTTTTTTTTTTTTTTTGAGGGCAGTGTCACTGGCCCTCATATGTGGGACCGAACCAGGGCCGCTGGCTTCCCAAGCCAGCGCTTAACCACCGCGCCACTCGGCCGGCCCCTTGAAGAGATATTTGTATACCTATGTTCGTAGCAGCTTTATTCACAACAGCCAAAAGGTGGAAGCTACCCAAGTGTCCATGGATGAATGGATAAGCAAAATGTGGTCCATCCAGAAAATAGAATATTATTCAGCTTTTAAAAAAGAAGGAAATTACAACAGATGCTACAACATAGGTGAACTTTGAAGGCATTATGATAAATAAATAAGCTCATCATAAAAAGACAAACGTGTTCCACTCATATGAAGTCCTTAGAGTAGTCAAATTCGTAGAGACAGAAAGTAGAATGATGGTTTTCAGGGGCTAGTAGGAGGGAGAATGGGGAATTATTGTTTAATGGAGACAGGGTTTCAGTTTTGCGAGAAGAAAAGTGTTCTATGAATGGATGGTGGTGATGGTTACACGACAATGTGAATGTACTTAATAAACAGAGAATAACACGTGTTGGTAGGATGTGGAGAAACTGTAATCCTTAAAAATGGTTAAGATCATACATTTTGTTATGTATATTTTACCACAATTTTAAATAATAAATAGAAGAAAACTGCTTCCTTTCCCTGTGGGGGGAATAGCACCAAGGGGCATGCTTCTTACAGTATCCAACAGTTCCCCGAAGATTAAGCACCAGTTGCCCACATGTAACTTGATGGATATTGGCTCCTTGCCCAATATTGGCTCCTTGCCCTTCCATCTGACTTCCCACTTTTTTTTTTTTTCAGAGGGTAGTGTCACTGGCCCTCATATGTGGGATCCGAACTGGAGCCGCTGGTGTCCCAGGCCGGCTCTTAACTAACGCGCCACTCGGCCGGCCCTGACTTCCCACTTCTTGCTGATGCTTCTTGGGATCATCTCCCACATGAATGGCTTGCTCTCAAGTCTTTATCTCAGGGTCTGCTTCTGGGGGGATTCAACCCAAGACATGGGGCAAAAGCAACTCTATCTCCAGGCATGACTTGGGACACAGGCTTTTGGGAAAGGAAGGGAAGAGTCCAGTGTCTGCTAGCTGTGTGATCTTGAGCCAGCTACTTCTCTAGAGGGCCATTGGTCAAGTGGGGATAATGTCAGGACCTTCTTTGCAGAAATGTCATGAGGATTTAATGAGAAGAAGCATGCAATTTGCTTAGCACCGAGCTTGGTGCAATGCAAGAGCTAGATAAATGGGGGTGATGATGGTGATGGCAGAGAAGGGGGAGCAATCCTTGGGAGCTCCAAGGAATCAGCAGAAGGCATCAGGGATGAACCTTCTCTCCCTTGCGAAAGACTCCCCTGGAGGCAGGCTGCAGATGCCAATTTCCTTTCCCCTGGCCTTTGACAATCTTAGACTCACCTCCAGAATTCTTCACTTCTGACCCTGACAGAGCCAGCAGGACACTGAGACCTGGAACAGAGAGAGAAGGGAACTTTGCTTGGCTAAAGCCTGGATGAGCTAGGGGCTTTGTCTCCCACTGCTTAGTCATACACAGTCTGACTTCATTGTAGACTCTTCCAGGTAGACTATAAACATGAGGGTCACGAAAGGTGTCGTATATTACTGAAGTATGAGAGGTACACCTGATTGCAGTTGTAAGAGGTCCTACACCC
Organism: Aselliscus stoliczkanus; assembly: GCA_033961575.1. Lineage (NCBI taxonomy): Eukaryota > Metazoa > Chordata > Mammalia > Chiroptera > Hipposideridae > Aselliscus > Aselliscus stoliczkanus. Next base: position 5,775,598 of record CM066735.1, on the reverse strand, counting down.
AATTCTAATGTGTGTGTGTGTGTGTGTGTGTGTGTGTGTGTGTGTGTGGCGGGGGTGGGGGCGGTTTCCCATACCAAGAAGCAATCCTTGGACACCAACTGGGTGTCCTACAGTTCAACTCAATTCTGACACTATCTACCCAGAGACAGCATCAGAGACAACATCAGAGTTCACAGGTTAAGGCCTATAGATTGGAAGTTCCAGTGACACCCTCTTTGGGTTTGATTAATTTGCAAGAGTGGCTCACAGAACCCGAAGAAACATTTTACTTACTGAATCACCAATTCATTGTAAAAAGATACTACTCAGGAACAGCCAGATGAAAGAGATGCATAGGGCCAGGGATGTAGGAAAGGGTACAGAGCTTCCATGCCCTCTTTGGGCACTGCTCTCCCTGAATCTCCAGGTATTCACTAATCTGGAAACTGTCCAAACCCCATCCATCCTTTTGGGTTTTTGGAGGTTTCATTATATAAGCATGATTGATTAACTAATTGACCATTGATAATTGATTCAACCTCCAGCCCCTCTCTATTCCCCGGGAATCAGGGGGTGAGACTGAAAGTTCCAAGTTGGTTTGCTCTATTGTCAATCAGCCCCCATCCTTAGGTGAGTTCCAAAAGTCAACTCATTAATATAACAAAAGACAACTTTTATGGCCTCATCACAGGAAATTCCAAGGATCTGGGAGTTCTGTGCCAGAAACTGACAAAGACTAAATACAGAGAGGATGCCAAAAAATGTGTACACATTTTAAGAAAGGAAAACTGTATTAAAATTGTAATACTCAATATATACGATAACAAAAGATGAATAGAAGTCATGTTTGACTTCCGCAATTACAAGAGGTGCTCAACGTGGTTACCATCAGCATCCAAACACTTCTGATTACAATGAACTACTGCTTGAGCAAAGTTGACTAAAATGTCCACTTGTATACATTTTTTTGGCACCCCAGTATGTATTTGTTATTATAAATCACAATATCACAAGCTATATTCGTATGTCCCAATTTCTGAAAATCCAGCAGCTCATAAAGCTTTTGCTCCAAGTCTAGCACAAAAAGCCCAGTTTGCAACAGCTTGACCAGTCCAGATCTCTAAACCCCCACAATTCAATAGAAATATAATGCAAGCCACATAGTTTCTTTTAAATTTTCTACTAAACACATATTTTTATTCTCATTGCCCCACCTCCCTCCCCTCTGGCAACCATCATCTTGTTCTCTGTTTCTATGGATCTGTTTCTGTTTTGTTTCTTCATTTGTTTTGTTTTTTTTTAAATTCCACATATAAGTGAAATCATATGGTTTTTGTTTTTCTCTAACTTATTTCACTTAGCATAATACCTTCTGGGCCCATTCATTATTTTTTTTTTTGAGGGCAGTGTCACTGGCCCACATATGTGGGACGCGAACCAGGGCCGCTGCCTTCCCAAGCCAGCACTTAACCACTGTGCCACTCGGCCGGCCCTGGGCCCATTCATTTTTAGAAGTCAAAGAGAAACAGGTGAAATTAATTTCAGTAACATTTTATTTAACTCACTATAGCGAAGATATTTCAATATGCAGTCAATATAAAACAAATATTCCTAAACTATTTTACATTCTTTGCTGTGTTTAATAAGTCTTTGAGATCCAGGATGCATTTTGACTGGCTTCATTCTGAATGCTCAGTGCCTATGTGTGACTAGTCACTACTATACTGGACAGCTTGGGTCTAATCTCTTAATAACGAGTGCTTTCTCTGGAATAAGGGGAGATCTGAATAGCACAGACCATAAGAATCCCAGAAGTCCAAAACTGACAAATTTGTAAGGATGTTTTCAGGATGATCCATTTTGAGGATGACCTAAAAATGTCTACCATAAGACTAGACGGAGCTTCATATTAAAGTTGGTGATGAACTCAAAAATGCAGACCACTTTGCCACACATTTCTGAATATCACTCCGTCATGGTACATGGGCTGGAAATAACCAGGCACTTGAAAATGGATTTTCCCTTATCCCTTTCATTGCAAGTGGTCTGGGTTGGAACCCTTTGCTAAATCCTGGAGGCATCTGTTTTCATAGCCAGCATCAGGCCGTGAAGGGGTTAAGTGGAACAAATAAAATCTAGGTATAATAATTTGCATTTATTCATATGGAAGGGAAAGGAATATGGAAACAGCCCATTTGGATTATCACAGAACAAGACAAGTCCCCTGGACAAGATCAGGTCAACACCTGTTCTTCCTGCCTCTTTTGTTCTGTATCACAGGTACTAACAAAAACATCATATTGAAGTATTTATAATATTAGGCTGAATCACATCACAGAGCCACTTTTGTGAGTCAAAAACACTCAAATATCAGCTGAGCGAGTCAAAAACAATCAAACATTTCCGTCTGAATGCTTTTTTTTCATCAAAAAGAAATGTTGCTTGATTCCCAGGGTGCAAACTATGGCCTTTGGGGCAAACCCAGGCCTAAGAATGTTTTTTACAGCTTTTAAATGGTTTTTAAAAGTCAAGAAGAATATTTCACCACACGAAAATTATATGAAATTGAGATTTCCATGTCTATATACATCAAGTTATCTTGGAACATGGCGCTGTCATCGGTTTATGTAAGGTCTGTGGCTGCTTTTGTAACTCAGAGTTGAGTAGTTAAGACAAAGACCAAATGGCCCACAAAGCTGAGAACAGTAATTATCTAGCCCTTGGCAGAAAAAATTTGCTCACCCCTAACACAAGAGTATTGGACTTCACATACTTACTTAGAAGATCTTACAACCTTCTAGGCTGTGTTTGACTTGTCTGGTGGTATTTTATTACTTTGACGATGCTAATGCCCAAAGCAGAAGGGTGGCTAGGTCCAGGACACTGCAACATACTAAGCTAAATTACTCTGAGCATGGACTCTCTAGGTGGTCATCAGTGTAGCTGATGCTTGAAATGTCCCCTTATCCTACCCCCAGAAGGGGTTCCTATGCACGCACATAACTTACTGTGTTTCTCGGTAAAAGGGCATTTTCCTACAGCCAGTAAGGGGCAAGCCAGCAGTGTTTGTTTGTTTTTTTTGTTTTGTTTTGTTTTGTTTTTTTGAGGGCAGTGTCACTGGCTCTCATATGTGGGACTGAACCGGGGCCGCTGGCTTTCCAAGCCAGCGCTTAACCACCACGCCACTCGGCCGGCCCTAGCAGTGTTTGGAAGCTACACTAAGCATGGCTGTCAGATTGTGAATGATGAGGTTAAAAAGCCCAGACTCCTTGCCCTTTGAAGGCACATAACCTAAAGCCTCTTGGAGGGTCCACAGCAGGATTGAGTGTCAGTTACCCATAGTGGTAACATCTCATTAACATGCCCTTCCTTCACTCTCCGTCCTTCCCTCCCTGACATACTCCCCTACTCCCCAACTCACTCCCACAACCCTTGTGCCTCCTGGGATCTGCCCACAAAGAAACCATTTACACCCAAGTCTTTGTCTCAGTTCTGCTTTAGGGGAAAGCAGCTAAGAAACTCTAGAGTTTCTAATAGACAGGCACACACACTTTCTGGAGAAAGTGCTAAATCTGGGAAGCAACCAAAGATAGGACACTGGGCCATGAGGTGAAGAGAGGGGAATTCTTGGTTCCACTTACCTGAGAGCAGGAACAGGCACCTGCTTCCCATAGCACTGAGATACCAGGAACAATCTGAGAAACTCTCTTCAGCAGGATGCGGCAAGGATTCCTGGAATGAAGAAGTCCTATGCAAATCAATTTCTGATGGTCACAGAGTTTAGAAGGTGGGTGGCCGATATTTATCAAAGCCCTTTGATTTCTACCCATCTTTTGACCCAACAATTCCACTTCTGGGAAACTATATCTTGGAAAAGATCCTTCAAGGATGCTCTTAGCAGAATATCTTATAGGAAACACGCTTACAACCCAACAAATGGGGAACACAAGGTGCATCTGATGGAATATCCTGCTGGAATTTAAAATCCTGATCTATTGCAATCAGCAAGATCCAGACTGCGGAAAACTGCATAGGACAAATTGTCCAAAAAAAAAAAAATTCTTTTTTAAGGTAAAAAATACATTGGGCACCTAAATTAAAAGAGACTTAGGGGCCGGCTGAGTGGCGCGTTGATTAGGAGCTGGCTTGGGATGCCAGCTCTGAGCAGCGGGGCCTCGGTTTGGATCCCACATATGAGGGCCACCTCTATAGCCAAGGTAGTGAACAACAGCTCCACCTGGTTGCCTCTATAGCTAAGATGGCCAGTGATGGTGTGGGCTGCAGCTCCTGCTGCAGTGGGCTGCCATAGGCTACAGTGAGTGGCCGGCAGCCAGTGTGAGCAGCTGGCAGCCAGCATGAGCTGCCAAGAGCTGCCATGAGTGGCCGTCCAGAGGCCAGCGACCGATCTGCCTCACCCGGGAAGAGCACAATGATGATACCAACATGGACCAGTGAAGCAATGTCCTCCACAGCTAGACTGAAGAACAAAAAAAAAGGACCACAACTTGTCTGTTCCCCTTCCCCGATACCCCAACGCTGTTCCCCTCTCCCAATTCCCCAATAAAATCTTTAAAAAAAAAGAGAGACTTAGAAACATATCAACCAATTGCAGTGCTTTCTGGATCCCAAATCAAACAAACAATTTTAATAGGTTATAAGGTTGGAGATGTGGTGACATTAAAGAAAGATGCTTCATTTTTTATAGATATGATCATTCACTCTTAGTTTCCTCACCTGTCAACTCAGATGTCTGCTCCAAAAGGAAGCTATAGGTATGATACAACGGCTATGTTTTCAGAGTCCTGATCTTTTGGAGATACGTACCCAAAATTTTTCAGGTGAAGTAATGTGATGTGTAGAATCTATGTCAAGATAATTGGGGAGGAGAATGGTTTGAGGAGCAAGTGAGAGGAAAGATGAAACGAGATTAGCCAAGAAGTGGTCATTTTTAAAGCTGGGTGAAGGGTCTGTGGGGTTTGTGACGTTATTGTCTCTACATTTATATATTTGAAAAATTCCCTAATAAAAAGAGGGAGAAAATATTGTCTTAAAGGTGTACTGTTAAGTAGATACATAACAGAATGGAATGCTTGGTCTTTCTGTAACTCCATCTTGTGCAAGTCCGCTTGGTTCACACGGCAGTCAGGCCAATAGGTTCTGTTTAGTCCGGCATGTAGAGGTGCAAATCATTACAGGGATTCTGCTTTAGGCTTGAGTTTTACAAAAACAACTGCTCCCATGTCCCCTTCCCTTTTCGTAAAAGAAGCCTGACCTCTGTACTTGGTAAGATGGATCTGAGGAACCACTAGGGCTCCCATCTTCTGGGTTGGTGCTTTTCAATCAATAAACCTCTCCTTACTCCAAACCCTGACATTCTGAATTTTGGCCTTTTAAAGCACCGGGGGCCATGGACTTTGGAACAGTCACCATTTGGTGATCTTTAGCCAGGAGCTAGTGTCCTTGGGAGACCAACACTGGCTGGGGTTCCCCTTTGTGAGTCCCAAGTAGTTGCCAATGCTATTTGTATTGGGGCCTCGGGAGGGACTTTCCCCTTCAGATGCTGGTCAACCTCGTGGCTTGTTTGGAATAAGGAAACGTCTTTGGTTTTCAGTCTACCTTCAGTTTTGTCACCCTGGCGTGTACAGCTGGGAATCCTTCCTGTGTCTGGGCCTTCTCTCCCTGGGACAAAGCCATCTTCATTTTGGGGCCCTCCGCCTGAGTAGAATCAGGACTGTTGGATTCTACCCAATTGTTTGTCTATATTTGTGTGTCTTTGTGAGCTGACTGGCGCTATTTGAAAGCATGAGTGGCCCCAGTGTGCACAACCGGAACTCCCTTCGCCTCCATTTGGGCTTTTCCTGTGGGATAAGCCAATTTGTTTTGCATTTGTTTGGGGTACCCTGTGGGAGAGAGGAATAGTTGTAGGACTTGTACCTGATTTATGAACCAGTTCATTTGCATTCATGTGTTTGGCCATTTGAATTTGAAATTTGTAACTTGCCTAGTATATTTGAGGCGTGGTTAGGAGAGTACTCAATTTTGTCTCATGCGTTATTTGCATGTTGATCTCAGGCCTCTTCTTCCCCTTTTGGTTTGGAAGTAATTAGTGAAATGGTGTTTCTGTGTACTTTGCTTAGAAGTAAGAAGTAAAATGGTGTCTGAGGTGTCTCCTTACCCTCCCCCATCTTTTTCCGTTCTAGACGTGACAGCCACCATCTTGTGCTCAGGCTTCATTCCAACGCCATACCTTCCTCTAGGAAAATCAGACACTTTAAACTCAGGCAATCTGAAGCTGCTCTTTTTACTCTCTGAGGTTTCCAACTTTATTGTGCACACTCACTTTTGTTGTTTGTGTTTGTTGACAAGTCTGCTGTAAGGGGCACCCTTGAAGGAGAGGATCTCAGGCTCTCAGAGACAATGGAATGTGATCTTTGATCATAAATTAATCTAAAAATAGCTTTAAAGGAATTCTTACAGCATGCTGAGCTTTGGTCAGCTGAATTTTGCATTATACCTGGGACATAAAAACTAGTTTTAAATGAAAACAAGTGTTGGCGAGGGTGTGGAGAAAAGGTAATGTCTCATATTAGTGTACAGGTATCCTGGCCTGTTGCTGCTTCCACTGTTGCTGTGGTCTCTGCTTGTAAATTGAACACTCAGAATTCCCCCTCTGTGGCTCATGGACCATCATGTTATAGGTGCGTGTGTGAGATTAAACGCCAGACAACGGCAGTACAACTCGGCAGACCAATCTGACTAGATCTTAAAAGCTAATTCTTCCTGTTAATTGAACCTGGACCAGGTTGCCCTGTTTCCCTCAAGATTGAGGAATAAACAAACAAACAAACAAAAAAGAAGTAATTATAGCAGAGCGGAATGCTTGGTCTCTCTCTAACTGCATCTTGTGCAAGTCTGCTTGGTTCCCATGGCCAATAGGTTCTGTTTAGTGTGGCATGTAGACACGCAAATCATTACAGGAATTCTGCTTTTGGCTTGAGTTTTACAAAAACAACCCTTCCCATGTTCCCTTCTCTTTTCGTAAAAAAAGCCTGAACTCTGTACTTGGTAAGATGGATCTAGGACTTCCATCTTTTTGGTTGATGCCTCTCCTTACTCCAAACTCTGACATTCTGAGTTTTGGCCTTTTGAAGCATCGGGCACAGTAACTTTGGACCAGTAACAGATAGATAAATACCAAAGTGCAGAAATACATATGCTAACATTTATGTAAAATAGGGAAGATAGTAAGAAAAATGTTAGCATGTTATACACAGTTAGAAATGTGTACACGCATATTTATACTATATTTACATTGGGGGAAACTATCTCTTCTATTTTACACAGATGTTAGCTATTCTGTATATCATTAAACATGTGTGTGTAGACTTTGACATATATGTCTGTGTATAAACCTGCAAATGCATCAAATGCATGTATATGTGTATTACAAGTTTGTATTTGCAGAAAATATTCCTGGCAGATGTCTATGAAATTCATACCACTTGTTGCATTTGAAAACTGAGTGGCTGGGGTTGTTTTTTTTTTTTTTTTTTTTTGAGGGCTGTGTCACTGGCCCGCATATGTGGGACTGAACTGGGGCCGCTGGCTTCCCAAGCCAGCGCTTAACCACCACGCCACTCCGCCGGCCTGAAAACTGAGTGGCTGGGGGAAAAAAATCTCCAGGAGCAAGATTTTTCATATTTCACCCTTGCAAAATTTGAATTTTGAACCAAGGGAAGGTATTTTATATATATATATATATATATATATATATATATATATATATATATCACTTCTTTATTCTCCAATAACCTAACATTTATTGATTAGAAGACTCGTGCAAAAACTTTTATTTACTCCTAACAATCTAAATTGGAATACTTTCATTACATCCATCTTATTTAGAAATTGTTCTAGAGGAGGGAGTAATGGAAGTACTAGACATCTCTATGAATGAGCCTTTCAAAGAGGACTTTAAAACACAGTGATAGGGAATATAGTCAAAAATATTGTAATAACTACATAGTGTCATGAAGGTAATAGATTTATTGCAGGTAATCACTTTGTGAGGTATATAAATGTCAAATCACTATGTTGTTTTATACACCTGAAGCTAATAAAAAATGAAAATTAAAAGTAACAATTTAGCAGAGCTTGTCATATGAATACCATTTGTAAATGTAAAAAGCACTGTTGTCAAAAAATGCCGATGGGCAGTTAAGGTTTAAGATAAAAGTTCCAGTACACATCAGCAAAGATAACATGCTCTGTACATCAGTTAAGCCACCCAAAAAGTGATGACAAAGGCACTGAGAGGGAAGATATATTGAAAGAGTTGGAAGAAATAGTTTTATAAAATGTCAGCAAAAAGAAAGGCAGTATTTATATAAGTGTAATGCAAATAAATTATGAATAAAATATATTTATGAATGTATTATAATATTATTAAATTATAAATAAAGTAATGTTGGAGTAGGCTATTAAAATAACATGGAAAGCAAATGTGATATAGCATTAGGATACAAGCAGGTAACAGAGCAAAATACAGAATATCACACTTAAAGGAATTATAAATGTTAATAAGAGAACAGCATTGTGGGTGATTTTAAATTTCTTTAACTGTAATTTTAAATTTTGCACATTACTTTAACAATAAGAAAATAATAATAATGAAATATTTTAATAGAAGAGGAAATAAAAATGGGTAAAAAAATATGGTTCCACTTGACAGCTCCATCCTCCATATATCGGCTTTGCTTTGTCTTTGAGTTTGGAATCCTCTAGGGACTGCCTAGGGAGCAATTCTCTCTCGGTGCCTCATCCACAATTAGGTGCTGGCCATAGGCAGTTAGATGACATCATAACTCAGTGCCCAGGACAACCTGAGTCTGAATTGCAAATCTGCAGTGACTAGTTCAGTGACTCTGAGGTGGTGACTTTGCCTCTGAGCCTCAGTTTTCTCATCCGTAAAATGGAGCTAAGAAAAAGCATATACTTCATAGCATGGATGTGATGATGCAGTTCATAACATGTGGCACCTGTCTGGCACATAGCAAGTGCTGAATAAAGTGAACTGTGACATAGATCTTATCATGATCCCCCACTTCTCAGATGAAGAAACTGAGACTCAAAGAGATCCTTTCCTTTGCTCAAGGTAAGGCTGCTACAAAAATGCAAAACTAAACTTGGACAAAGTTGGGCTGAATCCAAAGCCATTGTTTAACCTGCACACCAAGATCCCGAACCTCCATGGCTTCTAGGAGCTAAACATGAAATATAAATAAGCAAGGCCATTTTGTGGGAGCAATGGGGACTGTGGAGAACTGGATACCATGGGCTCCACCTAAAGACATTCAAATCCACTTCTCCCTTAAATACAGAACCAGTGGGCCCCCAGTTTGCAAGCTCTGCCATAGACAATACCCCCTGACTGAAAATCAAAGTCTGTCCAACCTTCAAGGACTTATACTTGGTCACTTCTTAGATGCCTTCCCTTCTGTCAACATTTGTTTCCCTTTTTGATTCATTTTTCTCTTTCCTTCCAAAAAATCTACTCTAAAATAAACTGTGGAAACTCCCAGCATAAAGAAGCCTTGTCTAGAGAAGGACAATTCTTTTTTGAGGCCTCAATTGAAACCAGTTTAACTAACGTTAGTATTTTACATGAAAGAGTATTTTACATGTTTTTCAGAAGAGCAGAGAGACCTCTAGTAATGCTAATTTGTGGGTTTTCTGAGGTGGTGGTGATGGTTAACCACTTTACTGAGGTATGATTGGCATGTGAAAAGCTGTACATATTAATGTATACAACTTGATGAGTTTGGAGCTAACCCATGAAATTGTCACCATTATCAAGGCCATAAACATATCCATTATCTCCCAAAGGCTCCTCATGTCCTCTTTATGATGTGTGTGTGTGCACTCATGCTTATTAAGAACATGTAAGATCTACCATCCTAGCAAATTTTAATATAGTTTTGTTAGCTGCAAAATATACCATCTTAACAAATTTTAACACAGTATTGTTAGCTATGGACATTATGCTGTATAGTAGTTCTCCAGAACTTATCCATCTTGCATAATTGAAACGTTATAAATTTGTCCATCACCTCCTGTTTTCCCCTCCCTTCAGCCCCTGGCATTCACCATTCTACTCTCTGCTTCTATGAGTTTGACTGCTGTAGTTTCTACGTGTAAGTGAGCTCATACAGTATTTGTTGTTCTGTATCTGGATGACTTCAAGTATATATCAAAGCTGATTTGCAGAGAATTTTGGCCATGACCCACTGTAAGAAGTAAATTTTACACCAGAGACAGAGAGAGAAAGAAAGAGAACAGGACAGGGCTGGCCAAGTGGCTCAGTTAGTTAAGAGCTCACTCAAGAGTGCGAGCTGAGCTTTGAGCAACAGCAGTTTGATGCCTAGTCTGAGCTGAGCTGCCGCTGAGCTGCCAACAGGTAGCAGGATGGCTCAGCTAAAAAAAAAAATGACAAAGTTTCACAAATCAATATTCGTGAAAGGCAGCATCTGATATTTTATAACTATAGTCCTTTCATTCCTTTTTAAATGCTGGTTGGTACCCACTAATTTGGTTCCATAACCCCACCCTACCATTGACTCACAAGTAGCTGATTGAAAAAACACCAACCTGTAGATATTTTGGCCATAAATAAAATATACAAGCCTTTCACTGTGAGCCGGCATTAACTGCGCTGGTGTGTTTATTATGGAGGTCAGGTGTGTGGCATGTGAAAAGGCTTGGTAATTCATTATGGAACATTGGTAAACTCACTCATACTTTTAGACCTTGTTTTCTACTTTTAATAACAAATTGGTTATCTGCTGCATTTGACTTAGACTTTGTGTCTTGCATCTTTCTTATTTTAGTTCCCCTTAAGCCCATTAATACACAACTTGCCATCTCTTTGGAGTGTAGTAAAGCATTTCAGGTTGTCCTACACTACCACCTAATGCACACATTCCTACCCAAGCAGAAGTGGGCAAATGAACATGACAGAGATGTCCCTACAGCAGCTTTCAAGAAATAAAGCAACAAGACATGTAATGAGGTCTCCTTGAATCTTTTTCTAGTGCCAGACATTTTTCTAGACCCAAGATCACACATGACATAATTTCTATTTTCTAAAGAAAGACCATAAACAAGTTTCTACTTACCAACAAGATGAAAAGCCCTTGATTCTCACTCAGTCTGGCAGCTTCTCAGAGCTAAGAAAAAAAAAGGAAGTATGTCGCTTATTATCTTGAGCTCTGGTTTCTCAAGGAGTCTTGTGGGTGGAGGAGAAGGCTGGTGGTGTTGGGTGGGGAGTTTGCATAATGCCATGGACCATTAGTTCTCTTTTCATTGAATTTCATAGTACATTACCAGGATGGATCATATAAAAGTGGCTCAGAAAATGAACTTGAAAATGGTGATCGTGTCCAATGGGGAAAACCAGGTAATGGAGGGTGGTGCCAACTTCCATTTACACCAAGGAAACGGATCCAACTTTGAGGATGCTCCTTTAAATTGGTGAACTTCTTAGTGAGAGAGTTGAAGGTCAGAGTGTGGGAGAGAGTCAGTGTATCTATGCATTACCCAGTTTCCTATTATTCTATTCCATTATCAGTTTGCTGCTCTGGGAAAATGACGAGCCCATATTCTTGGTCTTTGAGATAGAGTCACCCAACATAATCACCCTCATCAACTTGGCTGGTAAAATGCTCGACTTGTCCCATTAGCATGGTGTCCTGAAATTTTATTCTCATTCATATTAGAGGAATCATTGTAAAATCCAGCAAAAATATGGCAAATATCCCCTAGTTTGACAAATCCAAATACACACTTAGTGATTTATTCCTTCTCTTAGTTTTATTACATTTATGAAACATAGCCTTATGATCTCTAACATGAATATCTTCCTCTTTTAGTTTCCCATTTCTTTTGATAAATGAGAGTCAATGTAATAAAATTTTCAAATAATCACCTGGATATAGCTGTTAGGTGGGCTTGCAGTCAGCTTCCCCTTGCAAGACTCAAAATACTTCCTGCATGTGATACTGTTGTATCCAGCACAAAAATACAAACAAGGCAGTTGTTTGGAGTTTTTTATTTGTGAGCCGGTGACTGTGAGTGGCCTCATGCCCTGAACAAACTCACAGACCCGAACAAAGGGAGAGAGGGGTTTTTAGAGACAAAAATCGCAAGCTAAGGAAATTACAATTTTCAGGTGGATTTCATAAATCTTAGACAGTTTTGACACCATCAAATACAGCAAGCAATTTAACAGAAGTCATAAAACGTGTTGTAGTTAATTACATTGACAGCACTAAAATATAGCCAGCAAGAAAATTACAGGGGTCATAACTAACTGATGGAAATGTTTGGACAAAATACATTCAAGCCTCGTGGTCTTATCACCTTATCTTGATAAACACAGCTTGCCTATGTCATGTTTAGATAAGAGGTAGTTAAAACTTGTGGAATGTAGCAAGCAGTTAGGGGAGTCTAATTTCTTGATCAGTCTAAGGGAAATTTTAACAATCTTTTATTACAGAGAGGCTGGGGGTGAGGGCTAGCAGCTAAGGGTCCTGTTACTTCATTACTCAAAATGTTTCTTTTGTGTGGCAAAGAAAACCGTGTTTAGGCCTATCCTTGGTAGCTGAGCTGAAGTAAAAATTGTCTGAATATTAAACTGAAACGCCTGAGCCAGAAGCCCCTGAGATTCTTCATGTGACAGATTATTTGCACAAACAGATGCCAGAATTCCTCTTTTTCCTATATAGCCCTCCCATGCTGAGTCTAAACTTAGCCATATGGCTGGCTTTGGCCAACAAAACAACAGCTAACATGATACAAGCAGAGATTTGAAAAGTGCTTGCACGTTGAGGCGTGCCCTTTTTTGCTGCCCTTGAAGCCCTGGGATCACCATATGAATGAGCCTAAGCTAGTCTTTTGGAGGAGGAGAGGCCATGTGGAAGAGAACCAAGTCTCGCTTGTCAATAATCCATTACCCTGGTTGCCAACGTGCAAACCACCCAATGTAGGAGTGAGGCCATGCTAGATCATCCAGCCACCAGCTGCCCCATTAACTGACCACAAATGCTTGAAAGAGCCCATCAAAAACCAGTCAAGCTAGCCTAGACCAGAAGAAATGTCTACCCAACCCAGAAAATCATGAACTGAAAATTATAGCTGTTGTTTTAAGCAAAAGGAATCAGGGGGTGGTTTGTTACACAGCCAAGGCTAACTGGCACACTTCACAAAGTCAACTGGAAGGAGTACTTTACACACACATTGTCAAGCATGGTACCATATGACTTCAACTCCCAATCACAGCTGATTAGACCATGGATTAGTCCAGATGGCAACCAACAACCTATGAGGTGGTCCAGCAGAGAAGTCTACCTTAGAAAAGATCGCTCTATTGGATGTTGGCTGATCAATCCATCCAGCTTGTGTCTCTCTTGGACAGTTTGAATGCAAAGCCCCAAAGAGAGATATATATACAAACAGTAGAGTGGTCCATGAGCCAATGAACAAATGATAACTAACAAAATTAGAAGCCATCAGACAAGAGAATCTGTTGATGACCTTCTTCTTTAATCCCTACTTCCCTTGACAGAGCAATAGGCTGTCACAATCACAGGATTCTAGTCCATTTCACAAACCAAAATAGCATATGCTCACGCAGTCTGAGGAACAGTTCCAAAGGTGCGGTGCCTTTCAAACTATATCAAGCATTTAACAACAAGGTGATTGTGAAAGACTCTGCTCTCCATACTTCTCTACCCTGCTCTGTGCACTGAACGGTGGTCCTGTATAGACTGCATCATCAGGACCCTCTTGCACTCTGTATTTAGCTGCATTTAACCAATGGTAGCCATGGAAAGAGAGAAGAGGACTGGAGGAGAGACAGAGAGACGGGGATATTTATTTTCCCAGCTCCTCCTACCCTCCAGGGACTGTACATTTGGATGGTAATTGGATTCTTCTATCCCAGGCTAAGGCCTGTTCCAGGTTTCTATCACTTCTTCCTCCCTTTGCCCCTTTAAGCCAAGGATTAATAAAAGTTCCCCCATCATTGCTGCTACCAGCATCCATTGTTGGTTTCTCTTAGCCCTGCTCTGATATTGTGATTTATAGTAAGAAATGTATCTTTGCTCTTGCCCTGTTTCTGGCACAGAGCTCCTAAAACCCCTGGAATTTCCTGAGCAATAAGAGCAATTTGTTTTGGTTTCTTGTCTTCAATTCCTGATATCACTTCAGAGCCGTAAATGTGAAACAGGTGTCTTGTTATTCGTAACAGTCCTCTTTCCACTACAACTGGGTTTGTGTTAATGAGGTAATTTTTGGAAATGCCCAAGGATGGGGGCTGGTTGCCTTGGGAACCAAACATGAATAGAATAGAAGGTTGGAACTTTCAGTCCCCTTGCCCCCACCTCCTCATTTCCTTGGAGGGGAGAGGGGCTAGAGGTTGAATCAATCATCAACAGCCAATGATTTAATGAATCATGCCTGTGAAAACAGGACAGGGTTCAGAGAGCTTCCAGGTTGGTGAACACATGGAGATTTGGGTAGAGTGGTGCCCAGAGAGGGCATGGAATATCCGAACCCTTTCCCACACACCTAATCTACGCATTCTTCCATCTGGCTGCTCCTGAGTTATATCCTTTCATAATAAACTGGTGATCTAGTAAGTAACATGTTTCTCTGACTTCTGTGAGCCTCTGTAGCAAATTAATGGAACTCAAGGAAGGAGTTGTGGGAACCTCCAATCTACAGCCAGTAGGTCAGAAACACAAGTGACAACATCAACTTGTGATTGGCACCTGAAGTAGCTGGGGAGGCAGTCTCGTGGGACCGAGCCCTTAATCTGTGGAATCTGATACTATATCCAGGTAGATGGTGTCTAAATTGAGTCGTATTGTAGGACACCAGCGTATGTTGGAGAATTGCTTGGTGGCGTAGAGAACTCCCCACACACATTGGAATTGGGTTCAGACCCCCTTTCATCTGCCCACACCTATATAAAGAGCATTTTAATTTAATTCATTTGTCTGGGCCAGCTGCTTCTTGCCAAGTTGACAACTAATACACACCCTGGCATTATGACCAGCTCTACCCATTCTAATCAGAAGCCAACCCTTTCATGTTAACTGTCACGGAAAAGGAAGCCACATCTCAAAAAAAAAAAAAAAAAGGAAACATCACCCTCTACTAAGCTGTGGACATGAAGCACAAAATACCAATGCCTCTTCCTCCTTTGCCAGTCAATTAGAAGCAATTGTTTCTAAACAAAATTCCCATGCCTTGAAATGGTGGTATTCCACAGGAGGACTGGCTGGAAATGTGGTGAAGGTGCTCTACCATGTAAGAATAGGACTTGAGAATCAGGCGGAGCCCAGTATTTGCATCCTATCAGAATGGCAGCCTAGATTTGATGCCAAAATGGTCCTAGTAAGTAGTTCATATTAGTAGTGTTCTGTCTCACCCACTGGTTCACTGGAAATCAGCTGACATTTGCCCTTAGACTGACTATATGGTCACTTTTGTTTCAAACCTCTCATGCCAAGTGTCCTTGATTTGTGACGTAGTTTAATACATGATGCCACTGAATGTAAATTACTGCAGCCACTATGCAAAACTTTTTTCAAAAAGTTAAGAATAGAACTACCACATGACCCAGCATGACACAGCAATTCCTCTCCTGGGTATTTACCAAAAAAATATGAAAACAGTTATTTGTAAAGATATATGTACCTCTATGTTCACTGCAGCATTATTCACAGTGGCCAAGTGTGCATTCACAGATGAATGGATAAAGAAGATGTGCTACATGTATACAATGGAATCATACTCAGCCATAAAAAAACCATGAAATACTGCCATTTGCAATAGCATGGATGAATCTTGAGAGTTATCATGCTAAGTGAAACAAGTCAGATGGAAAAGGACAAGAACCATATATGATTTTACTCATATGTAGGATATAAAACAAAACCAAACTAACAAAACAAACAAAAATAAACTCATAGATACAGACAACAGAATTGTGGTTACCAAGGGAGAAAGAAGGTGAAGGGAGGTTGAAGTGAGTAATGGGGGTCAGATACATGATGACAGATGGAGACTAGACTTTGGGTGGGGAGCACACAATAGAATACACAAATGTCAAATTACAGTCTTATAACACCTGAAAATTATATAATGCTATTAACTAATGTTACCCCAATAAGTTTAATTTTAAATAAATGATGGCTCCACAAAGTGATGGTTGCACATTTTGACTGTTCTAAAATCCACTGAATTGTAAACTTTAAAATGGCGAATTTTATGCTGTGTGACTTTTTGTTTTTAGTGGGTTTTTTTTTTAGTTTCATTGTACAAAACAAAGTAATAGCTAGATAGATATAAGTGATAACTCCCCAATCTACTACCCCTCTGACATTGTATATATCTGTTACAATTCCATTGACTATATTCCCTATGCTGTACTCCATATCCCGAGACTACTTATTAGTTATAGCTGACATTCAATATTATTCAGCTTCATGTGTATAGCACAGTGGTCAGGCATCTATACAGTCTATGAAGTGATCTCCCTAATAAGTCCAGTGTCCATTTGGCACCCTACATAATCTTTACAATAATACTGATTGTATTCCCCTAACTGTATTTCATATCCCTGTGGCTATATTGTGATTACTAATTTGTATTTTCTAATCCCGCCTTCTTCCCCATGTGACTTTTATATCAATAAAAGTTAAAGAAATAGGACCGGCCGAGTGGCACATTGGTTAAGAGCTGGCTTGGGATGCACCCTGTTGAGGGCCATGGTCCCCAATATTGAGGGGCTTGCAAGCTGGCTTTAGTGGGCTTGGTGAAATGCTTGGTGAAGCATAAACTTGTTTTCCTGCTTTCATTGTTTCTGCCTGCCCCTGGAGGGTGCTTACTGCTTGTCGAGGCATGTGGTGAGGACAGCCAGTTTCTAGGGACACAAAAGAAAGATGATTGCCAAGATTAATGGAAAAGGAACCGTCCTGAGAAGCTGACTCCCCTGGATTTCACTGGCCTGTAGGTTTCTGGTAAAAGGTTAATGATCAACTTTTTACTGAGGTAATACACATTGTTTCCTGCTATGCTGCATGTATCCCCTACCTACAAACTGTATATAAAGCCTGCAACAAATAAACTGGAGAGTTATCTCTCTCCATTTTCTGTCTTTTACTGCAACAAACAGTTTCTGTCTGTTTATCGACCGCCGACGTCGTGTACACCTTCTCGAACCCTGGTCAGCGGAGGCAGGTCCCCCGCAAGTGGCGCCCGAACAGGGACTTGAAGGTTAGTCTTTTCTATTTTCCCGACACGGATAGGCTTCCACTGAGGGTGCCGCGGACCCCCTGGCTAGTAACGTCAGGTGAGTATAAGTGGAAATCAAAGATTTAAGGTGTGTGATTTACGTCCCTAGAAAACATATATCTTACTGTTTCGTGTGCAAGGGTGTGATTGTGTGAGTGAATGTATATAGTTCCACGGCTCTTCGCTACGGAACTTGAGTGGGCTCTAATCTGCGGTTCCGTTCTCTGTCGTAAGGCATAACGGCGACTGACTCGTTCACCTGTGCGGGGGCTTATACCGCAGAGCCTTTGCCAAGACAGACTTAGTCCCGCGAGGGGCGCGGCCAGACGAGCATCAGAGTGGACACTGAGTGATTGTTTCTTTCTATCCTTTATACTTACTAACATTAAATATGGGTCAAACCAGATCTAAGAAACTTAAACTCTTTATTAACTTAATTAGCTGCTCTCTTGCAGCCAGAGATTTAAAAGTTAGAACTTTTCAGATAGCTAAATTTCTACTTTTTGTTGTCTTCTGGAACTTAATTAAAGATACACTCGTTCCAGAGACTATTTCTGTGCCAACGGCACTATCTGATAAACATACGCTGTTATTGTCCACTGCTCACTCTAAAACTAATCTGGCCTTTTCAGTTAAAAAATATACAGATTCAAACAATAATTCAGACAGTGAGGGAGAAAACCTCCCTCCCCCAGATGCTGCCAAATTGGAAACGGAGGCAGCCAACTATAATGAACAAGATCTATGGAACTTTCCCATTACTAAAAAGGAGGATAAGGGGCTAGGTCCCCCAAAATATTCAGCTGAAAATGAAAAATACGTAAAACTCCAACCTCCTTTAAAACATCCTGTAATGCCTATGCCTCCATGTAATTCTAAACCCACATCTCGGTTTCGTAGAGCCATTGAGGAGGCAGAGGCAAACAAAAAATTTAATTTTACTCTTTGTTGCCCAGTGGCCTTTGATATGGATCAAAAAGGAGATAAATGGCCTTCCTGGGAGCCCCTGCCCTATAAAATCTTAAAAGAGCTGAAATCTGCATGCGCAGAGTATGGACTTGTAGCACCTTATACTTTTTCTTTAATTAACACATTGGCAGGGAAATGGATGACTCCCCATGATTGGACTCAAGTTAGTAAAGCCTGCTTAACAGGTGGAGATTATCTCCTTTGGAGGACTGAATATGATGATAAGACAAAAAAATTTGTCAGTAAACGTGATTCAATTACTACAGATATGCTTATGGGAAGAGGTGAATATTCTCATGCACAAGACCTGATGTATCTATCTATAAAGGTCCTAAAAAAAGTCACTGATTGTACTGTTAATGCCTGGAGAGCACTCCCCGCCTCCACGGGAAAGCCAACTACATTAACTACCGTAATACAAAGAGGTGAGGGGCCTTTTCAAAACTTTTTGTCTCAGCTCATTCAAGCAGTTCGTAGAGTAATTACCAACGATGAAGCCACAGATATTTTAATCAAACAGTTGGCATTTAAAAACACAAATTCTACATGTCAAAATCTACTCCAGCCTATCAGTAAATCTGACACTATTTAATGATTATGTAAAACAATGTGCTGATGTCTCTCCAGCTTTTATTCAAGGAGTAGCAATAGCTGCCACCCTTAAAGGGGATGTTAAGACAGTAACTCAGTCAATGCAGGACACTCCCAATAGTAATAACAGAAACGGTGGCTACAATTGCTATAATTGTGGGGAACCGGGACACTTTAACAGACAGTGTCCTAAGCCTAGACGAGCTCCCCAATCACAAGATATACAGCCACAAAGTGATCCTAATATCTCACAACAAACTTCATCCTTGATGCCACAGACTATATGTCCACAATACAACAAGGGATTTCACTGGCTGATAGACTGCCATTCCAAATATCATAAAAATGGACAGTTATTGCCACCGAACAATCTTATCTCTAAAGTCCTTCTTTTTCAACCAACTGGTTGTCCCTTAGTTGGGAAGCGCTCCAGGGCCCCAGCCTTGGGCCCAGGCAACAATAGAGACATCGATTTGCAACCCATTTAGCAACAACAACTTATTTAACAATTTAAATCAGTCCTTGAGCTCTTCAGAGCAACCCCAGGGAGCACAGGGTTGGATCCCAGCGCCACTGCCCTTACAATGTTAACCCCTGACTCTCCGGTCGTATTTTAAATATAGATACATCAAAACACTCATCTATGTATAAACATTGAAACTCTGACCTGTGTCAGCCTAGGGCTTTAGTAAAATAAAAGGACCTGTTAACTGGTACCTGAAAGGGACCAAACATACTGTTAACCCAGGGGAAGAGGGTATGCTTGAGTGTTTCCTCAGGACACAGACACTCCAATTTGGATTCCAGATCGTTTGATCTGCCCTCACCGCAGCTGCCGCCTCCTGGTACTCACACTGCCACCGCAGCCACCATAGCAGCCCCCTGCTGTGCCCAGGTCACCGCAGCCCTTACAGTCCACCGGCCACTGACGCCCCTCCCTTCTCCACTGCTCCGGAGTAGGCCTTCTGCTCGGCCACCCAGTTCTCATCCTCCATCCGTCCGTCTGGGAGAGCCCAAAAATCCCGGTCTATGAACACCAAAGCTGTCCCCTGGAGAAAGTGCCATGGCAACATGCCAGTGAGATACAACATTCCTGGATTAAATTGGTATATTCTGGACTGGTCTCAAAGTAACAAAACGAGTTGGACAAGGGGAATGGCCTCTGGAATGTGGAAGTCAGACACTCATTACCAACAAAACTCTCTTTGGAAACTTGCAGGGACAATGGGTGAGAACCTCCAAACTGTGACTGTTTGTAAACCAGATACTCCCTGTACTTCGACTAGTCGCTCTGTTAATGTATCTGCCTGTGTTCCTTCTCCTTATGCACTTTTGATTGGAAATATTACTATTCACTTTGACAAACATATGTTTAATGTATCTTGCTATAATTGTACTTTAACAAATTGTGTTTCTTGGGTACCATTGGGAACCCGTGTTATGATACTTAATCAACCATCTTTTATTATGCTTCCTGTTAATGTTTCTGGACCTTGGTATGATGAAAAAGGTTTACAAATTTTTAAAGAAATCGAATATGCTTTAAGTAGACCAAAAAGATTTATAGGGCTTTTGATTGCTGGAATTATGGCTTTAGTTACTTTAATTGCAACTGCTGCTACTGCCGCTGTGGCTCTTTCACAGACTGTTCAAAATGCTCATTATGTTAATACCCTTTCAAAAAATGTCACTTTAGCCTTAGGAACTCAAGAGGATATAGATAAAAAATTAGAACAAAAGGTAAATGCTTTGTATGATATGGTTCAATATTTAGGTGATGAAATTCACAGTTTAAAAGTTAGGTCTCATTTGCAATGTCATTCAGATTATCATTGGATTTGTGTAACCCCAAAAATGTATAATAGTAGTCAACATGATTGGAATAGAGTTCGTCTACATCTTCAAGGAATTTGGCATAATGCTAATCTGTCTTTAGACATGTTTCGGCTTCATGATGAAATTCAAAACATGAGAGAAGCTGAACCCTTAAAATTTGATGCAGCTCAAGCTGCCTCTGAGTTTGTTGATATCATAAAAAATGCTCTGCCATCTTTGCCCAATATTGGCCATTCCATTGTGACATTTCTTACATTAGGCATTTGTGTCTGTTTGGTTCTGTGCCTACTCCCCGTCCTCATTAGATGTTTCCTCAAGCAGATATTGGACGTCCAAGCCAACATCCATGAGATCAAACTGAAGGCAAGGCCTCCAGTTTAGCCACTTGCTTATTAGCCTCACTACCCCTAAGCTTCAGCGAGGACAGGCTAGCCAAAGACGGGTAAGGACCTCCTTGAATGTAACTAACCTAAGACAGGGCTTGATCGCCAGAGGATCGAGTGCCGATGACGGGTTGTTATTTCATTGGAGGACACCTAAGACAGGCACTGTCACTCGCAGCCGCCTGGGGTCACAGGTGTGCTTTTTAAATAATAAAAAAGGGGGAGATGTTGAGGGCCATGGTCCCCAATATTGAGGGGCTTGCAAGCTGGCTTTAGTGGGCTTGGTGAAATGCTTGGTGAAGCATAAACTTGTTTTCCTGCTTTCATTGTTTCTGCCTGCCCCTGGAGGGTGCTTACTGCTTGTCGAGGCATGTGGTGAGGACAGCCAGTTTCTAGGGACACAAAAGAAAGATGATTGCCAAGATTAATGGAAAAGGAACCGTCCTGAGAAGCTGACTCCCCTGGATTTCACTGGCCTGTAGGTTTCTGGTAAAAGGTTAATGATCAACTTTTTACTGAGGTAATACACATTGTTTCCTGCTATGCTGCATGTATCCCCTACCTACAAACTGTATATAAAGCCTGTAACAAATAAACTGGAGAGTTATCTCTCTCCATTTTCTGTCTTTTACTGCAACAAACAGTTTCTGTCTGTTTATCGACCGCCGACGCCGTGTACACCTTCTCGAACCCTGGTCAGCGGAGGCAGGTCCCCCGCAGCACCCTTATAACACCTCCAAAACACCAAAACACCTACCTGTATGAGTTGATATGCATAGAGGTTTTGAGAAGATTCCACTGGAAGGAAAAGAGAGAGAAGACAGAAGGATAGTGAGTCCACGTGTCCAGCAGACCTGAGTGGTTACTGTGGGGCCCCTAAAGTGAAGGGGTGGAATGAGAGATGGTGCCCAGGTGTTTAGGAGTCAGAAGTGACTCTGTGCCCAAGTACAGCAGCGTTAGGGCCCAGGAGACTGTGGCAGCCCCAAGATGGGAAGCAAACCTGCTTCTTAAAAACAGGTCAGGATGAATCTCAGCATTCTGTGGACTTGACCTGATCATGGATGGAGTGTGCTGTGCTGAGCTGGACAGATCCCTGGGGAAGGCATGTGAGGGACTTGGACAAGAAGGTAGAGAAAGATGGCAGAAACAGATACAGAGACTAGATTCTATCTCAGCAATACCCACAGACTCCTGAAAAGGGATTTTTCTGAGAAATAAGGAAGAGGAAGGAAGACAATTTGAGATCCTGTGGTCAAAAACCTAGCTATGTAAACTGAACCAGCCCATATTTATAGCAAAGTCAGATGCAGCTTGAGAGTTTAAAATTACACAAAAAGTGGATAATTTTATTAACATTGGCTATTATTCGTGAAGGTCACAGAAGTGGGACATAGCAAAAATTGAATATTGATTATAAACTGATGTCATATTTGGGAATGGCAACTGCTATTGGGTGTTGTACACTATAGTTTCAAAAGAGAAGTCATCCCTCTCCCAGGATATGCATTAGAAATGTCTCCTCCTGATGTTTTTTATATTTTTGAAGCTGAAAGCACTTTAATAAAGGTATATTTGCAAATATAAAAACCACTGCATTTCAGGCTCAATAAAGCCAAGTGGTAAATGAGCTCTAAGATTTTTTTTAGAAAGAAGAAGCCTTCACCAGAATGTCTAAGAAGTTCACAGTATCATTTTAAACATTTTTTTAATGCAGCTCAACATCTCATCACAATGAACTTCAAACAAATATCTAAGTGATGAATATGGCTTTTTTCATATTTGGTTATGAGGATGATGTCCATCCTTAATTCCTTTTAGGGGTCAGCTGTCCCTTCTCCAGAAAATTGATCTCAGCCAAACAGGAGCTCTTATCACCTCCCCACCACCATGAGGGCAGCACACAGTCAGGAACTGACTGACACAGGGATTAAAAAGGCTGGCCCACTTGCCTCAAAACGGGACTGGTGCTGAGGTACAATTCATGCTCCAGAGATCGCTGTGGGATTAGGCTGAACCCAGATCCTTCTCTGACCCCATCCGTCTTTCCTCACTTTCTCTCTTCTCCGAGTGCTCCTTCAATAAGTCATGGGCACCAAAATCTTTATCTCAGGCTCTGCTCTCAGGGAAGCTGACCTGAGTGCTCAAAATGAAATTATTACAGAGTATTGTTAGTGGAAACTTCAACAAAAGGGCATTTGGGTGACTCTGCATAAGCAGGATATTACAGTCATGTGCTGCATAATAACCATGTTTTAGTCACTGGCAAATTGCATGTACAACAGCGGTCCATCAGATTATACCTAGGTGTTAGTAGGCTATGCCATCTAGCTCTATAAGTGCACTCTGTGATGTTCACACAGTGACAAAATCAGGTAACAATGGGTTTATCAGAATGTACCCCTGTCATTAAGTGACGACGACTGTATTTGTAAAACCAAGAGTCATCCTTCAGGGGTTAGAATATCAGAATAGTGTCCTGCTACCATGCGGTAGATTGACACATTCTTTTTTCTTGTCACATTCAATCAACAAACATTATTGAGTCAACAAGTGAACCTAATATCTACTAGGTCATGGGCATGCAGAGAGAAATCAGACAAGGAACTCATAGGAAAGCTGGGGACAAAACACCTCAACATCTGATTATATTCAAACATGCTGAGTGTTACAAATAAAAGATTGATAACTTTAGGTACAACAGAACAGAAATGTTAATACAAGGAGGCAACTAGAGCTGACAATGGAAAGCTTTCTATGAGTAGATCTTAACTTCAAGTTATTATTTTTCTAATGGTTTACTTTTGACAGTTTGGGAAAGTTTGACAGCTTTTGTGCACTTAAGTTGTTTCTTCAACCAAACATTAAGGAAGAAATGTAAGCTTCCTCTCACTGATAACTACTAGTAATTTTAGAAGCATTTGAATAGTACTATGTTTGAAATTTACTTGAACAGTTCATTACAATATTGTTTAAGTTACTGAAAAGTTAGAAATTATGCAAACTCAGGTTAAATATATAATGACACATGTATAGTATAGATTACCATGCAACCATCGGGAAAAAATATTCTAAAATGTCTGATGAATTGCAAAGATGTTCACAATGTGACAAGTGGGAAAAATAAATATTTCAAAATAACATAGGCATACCCATTGCAGGTCACTCTCAGGACAATTTCCTAAGTGGGCTTGAGATATCTGACACTGTCATTTATGGTTTTCCCTATACCTGCAGACAGATGTGACTAATGATTATTAATAATCAAATGTTTTAAAGCAAGGAATGTCAAGGATACTGTCCCATTTCTAGAAAAGCCAGCTATAAATATGCCCTCAAAACTTCATGATCAGGGCCAGGACTAATGTGAGGGGATAGAAGCACTCTTCTCAGGCGCAAAATTTAGGGAGTCATGAAAAATGAAGTGAGTAAGATAAACACTATGTCAATGCAACATTTTAAAACAATCAAAATCAATGTAAAATTCCACGCTAAGTAAAATATCCTGGCCCAAGATGTGACAATGCTATGCCAGGACGTAATGGAACCTACAATCACTTTTAAAATATGTTTTTAATGGTTAATTATTTTCTAGAAGTTGATTTTGAAAATATTATTGATGAGTTTGCTTCCATGCAAACAAACCAAGAAAGTCAAATTTTAATAAATTCTGATTCTGGGGCAAATAAAATACTTACGTTTAAAATAATGTTTTAAGTTCTAATATCATTACTTTTCAATATTTTTACCAACTATTTTAATGTTTGGGATGGGGGAAGCACATTGTAGATTGTCAATAACTATCTCTTGAAAGAACAGATCTGTATTTGTTTAGACCCCATAAATTTGGATTATAAGAGGGCAAAGTTATTTCCCTTTATATTTATGGACTTTCAGAACCACGCAGTTTTTATTGAGTCCCTTTTCTCTTTCCAGTGGAGGCATGCGAAACCACAAGGGAAAGGAACTCACCAAGTGTAACTCCATGTTATAATAAGAAAAATTCCTATAGTGGAGCTCACAACTTCAGCCGTGTACCTTATAAATATAGGTTCCTTGAGAATGTATTTTAGACCAACATGTAATGCTGTTTAGAGACAAAGTCTTGTGCCAGTCTTCTGTCAGAAAGAACTTTATTCAAGCATTGTAGATTTACAGATCCTGGTAGCTAAGAGGAAATGAAGAACCAAACCCTTTTTTTTTTGTATCGTCCAAGTTGTTGCAATCAAATGCAAAAATTTGACAACCCATTGTCCTCTGCATCAGTGAGCAATTGCCACCAAAAAATGCTTCACAGCAAACCACTCCTGAAACTCTGTCTTAAAACAATGATGCTTGATTGTTGAGCTGGGGTCCACAGGTTGGCTGGGCAGATGCTGATCTTGGCTGGACTCACTCATGTGACTACAGTCATCTATAAGTTGGCTAGGTGGCTGGTTAAGGACAATGTCACTGCTGTAATGAGATGACTTAGCTCTTCTGCATTAGTTTCCCACACCCTTGTTGTCACATTATACCCTGCCTGTCTGCCTCCATGCACCTCTCCATAAAGACAGATCATAACTTCAATATTATGCTTGCTGTATATATCCCCACTTGGCCCCAAAGGATGGTCGGTTAGTCAATGACAGGTAAGATCCCTTGAGAGGGGCAACCCAACCCAGACACGGTTGCATGGGTGCCTGTGGGTGCCAATGGGTACCAGTGGGTGCCAACAGGAGAAATCACGAGTTGACAGACATAGGGTGTGAACCCCTTGCTTCAGGGTCTGGCAGCCTGCCTGTGAAATGATCTATTGATATGATAATATCTGTCCTCCTTGCATTCTTATCAGTAAGCCTTGGCAGAAGATGTTCTGTCTCTTAAGAGGTGGATGACAATAACCTTATGGGACCTCCAGTAATGGCAGCTTGCAGGTGTGGGTGATTTGGCCTTGAGCTATGTTTTTGGGTGTGAGACACACAGACCCCGGAAGCTACACTGACCCTACCTTGACCCTTGCTTATGTGTAAGATAATAAAAGGAACAGTCAGGCCTGGTTCTGGACTCCAGTCCACAAGGATGGGGTTCCCTGGCCCTGAAGTGTTTTCTCTCCTATTTTGTGTCTCTCTCTTTTTTCCTTAACCTTTTGCTGGCCCTTCTCCAAACCCACCTAGCCCAGTTGTGCAGGATGCGATACCTTGTAGCACGTTAGTCTGGGTATGGGCAAGGTGTCTGGAAGAGGAGCTCCGTGGTTAAGAACTCAAAACCTAGCTCAGTTATCTATGGCTGTGTGAGGCTGGGGAAGTTACTTTATCTCTCTAAGCCTCAGTTTCCTTGTCTTCAAAATGGAGAGTAATCATTTATTCACTCTTTTATTCAACATATTTATGGAGAATCTACTAAATATAATTCTCTGTACTTATGGTGCTTATAGTCAAAGCTGGAGACACCCAAGAAAAAAAGAAATTATAATATAGGGTTAGAAAGCAGGAAGCCTTAGGGGACACACAGAGGTCACATCTAATCCTACTTCAAGAGATTCTAAGAGTGCTTCCTGGTGGAAATAATTGACTAAGCTGAGACTCAAAAGAAAGAGTAGAAATTAGTTGGATTTTCAGGAAATGTGTCCTACAAAGATAGAATGGCAGGTGCAAAGTCCCAAACTCAACATGTTTCCTTTCTGGTTTTAAAGACAAGCTAGGTTATCAGAATGGCAAACAGAAGAATATTCTAGAACATTCATTCATGGGTACAATACAGATTCCCTGGGAATCGCATTAAAATGCAAGTTCTGGTTCAGTAGATCTGGAGTGGGGCCTGAGATCCTGCTTTTCTAACGAGGTGATGCTGATAATTCTGGTCCACGGACCACACTTTGAGTAGAGAAGAATTAGAGTGGCCATGGAGGTGAAGATATCTACATTTAAAATTTTCATCTCCTTTTCTCCCTGGCACTCAAGATTTTATGGAGGATAGAGAGCAAGGCAGGATGGCAATAACTTTATTAGGAGGTTGAATCCTAGCCAAGTCATAAAAGAGTTTCTGGAAGGAAGGGAGATGTTTTCCTTGAAAGATCCCAGAAAATCAAAACACTTTCCAAAGGCTGTTGTCATCAAGTGCTTCAACCCTCCATAAAACGCTAGAGTTCTGCTCTACCGACCACTCGTACTCACCAGCATAACTCTCAAATGTTTGCTCCAAAGTAGCCCATATCTGTATGTGCTTTATTTGTCCACTGGGGTTGTCATTACAGTTTTACTGACCATTTCTTTAAAATCAGGAGTCTTCGTCAAAGGGTAAGCCAGTCAGTCAGACAGCACATCATTTACTAAGGAATACTCTGTGCCAGGTGGATGATAGGTGCTGGAGAGGCACACTTGGAGATGTGCACTATTGATTTCAGGAGAAAACAAAATAGTAACCAGGTCATCTTGCTCATGCCATGGCACTGAGATATGTTATTTCCACAAAACTATGCAAAGTCAGAGTTGCAAAACACGAAAGATGAAATAGTCATCTAGAACAGAAACTCTGATTTCTCAGCAGGACATGAAACCATCAGAAGACTAGCCTACCCATCCATGCTCTGGATTGCCTAGAGAGTTCTGAGACTGGCAGGATCCTGTATTTCTGCATTAGGCTGGGAAAAGAAAACTTCAGGGTGGGCTCCTGCAGGCACCTGCTTGCTTTCTTTCTTCTTTCTTTCTTTCTTTCTTTCTTTCTTTCTTTCTTTCTTTCTTTCTTTCTTTCTTTCTTTCTTTCTTTCTTTCTTTCTTTCTTTCTAAGAGGGCAGTGTCACTGGCTCTCATATGTGGTATCCGAATAGGGGCCACTGGTGTCCCAAGCCAGCTCTTAACCACTGCACCACTCGGCCGGCCCCAGGCACCTGTTTTCCTTGAATGTTGCTCCATAGAGTATTTGAAAAGCAAGAAGCGACTTTAACCCTGTGAGAGAGAAATCAGAATTAGTGGCAGGATTAGTACAAATATTCCAGGGGTCATAGCCATAAGGGGCATGGCTTTTAAAATTCAGAAAGAGATAAATACAGCAACAAAGACTATAAGGATAAGCATTAAAATGTTAACAGTGATTATCCCTAGCATGACAGGCACCATTGGCAAACTCAAGAGCAATTCTCAACCTCTTCACCAATGATAACTCCTGCTCTGGAAGATGGAAAGTCAAATGTTTGATTTCTCAAATTCCTTTGTCACTATGAGTGGTTCCAGGATGCAGTTCTAACCAATTACTTGAAAGGGATATCTGCTGAAGGGTTTCTGGGAAAGCTTTTGTTTCCTGTTAAAGAGAGAAGAATGAAAGGAGAGTCTGCCACTTCTGCCCCATTCCTATTCTTCCAGCCTTGAACATGGTTGTGATGGCTGGGGCTATGGCAGCCATCTTGTAACCATGAAAATAATTTGATGAAAAGCCAACATGCTGCCAATGGAAAATTAAGGAGAGTCTACATCCTTCATAATACCACTAGGAAACTGAACCACTACCACCAACCTAACTCTGGGCTTTGATTCTTAGAAGAAAAATAATTGTCTACTGGATCTTGGTTACTTGTGCTTGGAATAACTAGTGAATAAAATAAGACATTCTAGTGGGAGATGGAATATCATGAATAATAATATATAAAAGGAAGTTATAGTATGTTAGAAAGTGGAAAGTGCTAATGAAAAGAAAGTCAGGACAAGAGGGTAGGGTAGAAGAGGAGGCAGCAGTACAAAATAAAGTTGTAAGAGGAAACATCATTGATAAGAAATTATTGGAACAAAGATTTGAAGGAAGTGAGGGAAGTGGAGGCGTTGGCCAAGAGAGCTCCCAGTTCAAAGTTTCTAAGGAGGAAGTGAGCCAGGTGTGTTTGAAGAATCCTGAGTAGGCTAGTGTGGATGGAGCAGAGTGAAATGAAGGGTGAATTAATAGAAGACGAGATCAGAGACGAAAAGACAGTCAGTTTAAGCAGGTCTTTGTGGGTCATCAGGAGGACTTTGGCTTTTATTCTAAGTGAGAGCCATGGAGTGTTGTAGGCAAAGAAGTGAGGGCCTGATTCAGGGGCTCACATGCGCTCTCTGGCTGTTGCACGGAGAACAGACCAAGGGTGGGAAAGGGAAAAGGCAAGAGGGAAGCAGGGAGACTCCGTATGAGACTATTACCATAATCCTGGCTAGAGAAAATAGGACTTGAACCAGAATAGAAGCAGGAAAGGAAAAAAGAAGTGGTCAGATTCTGGATACATTTTGAAGAAGAGTCAACAGGATTTATGATGGGTTGGAGATGGAGGGTGAGAAGCAAAGCAGAGTTAAGGATAACCCTGCAGAGTTAAGGATAACTCCATGGCTTCATGCTGAGCAACAGGATAGAGGATCCTCCTTGGAAATGGGAGGTGAGGGGATCGAAGCTTAGTTTTGAACATGTTACATTTGTGACATCTATTAGACATTTAAGTGGAGGCATTTGGGATGTGGTTGGTTATATAAGTCTAGAATTCAGGTGAGGGGGTTGGTTCCCTCACTGATTAATGAGTAGAATAAGATTCTTAATGTTATATCTGTATGAGTCATGATTTTATGTTTTTTAGGCCACATAGCTATTAAGGGGAAGAGCTGGGATTTAAACCCAGGCAGCCTGGCTCCCAAACCCCACACAACCAAATGAGCTAATGCACATGGAAGTGCTTAGCTCACAGTAGGTACTCAGCACACAGTGGTGTTTGATACTACTAGAAGCAGGCATTCGGTTCAATCAGAACATGCATCAAACACTGTCTCTCACCGTCTTGGAAGTGGAGGGCATGGACGACAGTATGATCCCTGAGGTCAGGGACTGCGATCTGGCTTTGGTCTTCCTAGTAATCCATCTCCAGTATTCTTCCCGTACCTGGAGGTACAGACAGGACATGGGAGATGAGTCACTCCCAGGTGCAGGAAGTGTGCTGTCTCAGGCATGTCCCTTGGAAGGAGGGGGAGTCAGGGATGGGGGGACAACAGTTTTGTACCTGGCGGCTGAGCAGACAATGAATGAGAAAGATGAAGGCCCCCTGTAGGCTGTTGATGATGGTGAACAGGTAGGCCATCACAATGGCCACAGGTCCGATCTGGAAAATGCCCAACACCCAGGAGCACCCCAAGATGAAGAGCTGGGCAAAAGCCTTGAATGTCAGCAACCTGGGGAAGAAAATTTACAGAGAATAAGGTGCTGAGAAGTGGCTGTTGTTCTTAAGGGCCATGCTCCCAAGAACGGTCTGAGGCTGCCACCCTGTATCCTGTCACATGGGTGGGAATAAAAATGGGGCAGAGTCTCCAAGCCTAATGACAGGGAAATTGAATCCAATAGGCATTTAAATGGTGGTGTAGTCGGGCCAGCCGAGTGGTTCAGTTGGTTAAGAGCTCGCTCAAGAGTGTGAGCTGAGCTCTGAGCAATGGCGGTTCAGTGCCAGCTTGAGCTGAGTTGCCGTTGAGCTGCCAACAGGT
The DNA here is from genome assembly GCA_033961575.1 of Aselliscus stoliczkanus. Lineage (NCBI taxonomy): Eukaryota > Metazoa > Chordata > Mammalia > Chiroptera > Hipposideridae > Aselliscus > Aselliscus stoliczkanus. The sequence goes on along the minus strand of CM066735.1, from coordinate 5,745,027 downwards.
AGCAGGATGGCTCAGCTAAAAAAACAAAACAACAACAACAACAACAAAAAATAAATGGCAGTGTATCTAGAAATATACATGGACACAAAGATGTGTGGACACACATATTTAATGCAATATTGTTTGTAGTAATAAAAGGCTATGAATTTGGGACATTTTAAATGAACAGCAAAGCCATACTATCAAATACTATAAAGCCTTATTATTATTATTATTAAAGATATTTTATTGGGGGGCTGGCCGAGTGGCGCATTGGTTAAGCGCTGGTTTTGGGATGCCAGCGGCCCCGGTTCGGATCCCACGTGAGGGCCAGTGACACTGCCCTCTACAGCTAACAACAGCTCCACCTGGAGCTGGGCTGTGCGAGCCCCGGTGATGGTGTGGGCTGCAGCCCCTGCTGCGGTGGGCTGCCATAGGCTACAGTGAGTGGCCTGCAGCCAGCGTGAGCGGCTGGCAGCCAAGCGTGAGCTGCCAATAGCCGCGGTGAGCGACATCCAGAGGCCAGCGACAGATCTGGCTCATCCGGGAAGAGTGCAATGACGATACCAACAGTGAAGCAACATCCTCCGCAGCTAAACTGAAGAACAAGGGGACAGCAGCTTGTCTGTTCCCCTTCCCCGATTCCCCAACACTGTTCCCCTCTGCCAATTCCCCAATAAAATCTTTAAAAAAAAAAAAGAAAAAAAAAGATTTTTTATTGGGGAATTAGGGGAAGGGAACAGCATTGGGGAACTGGCGAAGGGGAACAGACAAGTTGCTGTCCTTTTGTTCTTCAGTCTAGGTGTGGAGGACATTGCTTCACTGGCCCATGTTGGTATCGTCAGTGTCCTCTTTTTGGGTGAGGCAGATCAGTCGCTGGCCTCTGGACGGCTGCTCACAGCAGCTCATGGCAGCTCACATCAGCTGCCAGCTGCTCATGCTGGCTGCCAGCCACTCACATAGCCTATGGCAGCCCACTGCAGCAGGAGCTGCAGCTATGCGGTCCCCGGAGACTCACAGCAGCCCAGCTCCAGGTGGAGCTGTTGTTCACCATCTTAGCTGTAGAGGGCAGTGTCACTGGATCTGAACCAGGGCCGCTGACATCCCAAGTCAGATCCTAACCAACGTGCCACTCGGCTGGCCCTAAAGCCTCATTTATTGAGGTAAAATTCACACAACATAAAATTCACCATTTTAACCATTTAAAGTGTGTGATTCAGTGTGATTTAGCATGTTCACAATTTTGTACAAACATCCCCACTATCCATTTCCAGGATATTTTTATTACTCCAAAAAGAAAACCCTGTATCAAGCAGTCATTCTCAGTTTCCCATCCACCAACTAGAAACAACTCCTCAATGTCCATCAACAGGAGAATGAATGGATACATAAAATATGGTACCATCCATACAATGAAATACTATTCAGCCATAAAAAGGAGTGAAACACTGACACTCGCTACAACATGGATGAAACTTGAAAACATGACACTCAGTGAAAGAAGCCAATCACAAAAGGCCATATCATGTATGATTCTATTGATATGAAATATCCAGAATAGGCATATCCACAGAGGCAGAAAGGAAATTATAAACCCATTTATTAAAATGAGATGACAGTGACAAACTATAGTGAATAGGGTTCAGGCTCTGAGTCAGACGGTCTACAAATAAATTCTGATTGATCCATTTATTAACCTGTGGCCTGTCTACCCTGAGAAAGAAGACACCTACCAAGAAGGGCTCCTGATGGCTAACTGAGCTCAATTTTAAAAGTAGAGCCTAGAGGAGTTCCGGTAAGATGGTGGAATTGACGGACGCCCTCCGAACTGCCTCCCAGGATCACATCAAAATTACAAATAATTTATGCAACATTTAACCTCGGAAGTCCCCTGAACATTAGATGAACAGAACATCTAAACGGAGGACCTAAACAGGGGGCCACGTCAAGTCTGGTAGGAGGGGTGCAGATGAGAGAGGGCGAGCCCCATGAGGGATGCCCCAGCTGTGTGGGGAGTCTTCTCCAGTTGGGGGAGGGACCCTCTGGCCCACACCGAGCTCATTAGCCCAGAGTTGCTTTGCCAGGAAGAGGAGTTCCACGATAGTGGGCAGTAGAAATTAGTGAGGACTCTCTTTGTTCGGCTCAGTGAGGCTGGGTGCAGCCGGAGAACCAGTGGGGTCGGCACATGGGTTCGCTCGCCAGCGAGCACTCACCCGGTTCCTGTCGGAGGGAGTAGCTGCATGAACTGGGCCCAGAAGCCTGTGGGGAGGGACTGAACTGAGCACCTTAGGTGCAGAAGGTGGAGGTTTGGGCACTATTGTTCCACTGGTGCGGAGCTTACACACAAGTGGTGTACAGGAGGCCGCCATTTTTCAGGGTTTGGCCCTCCCACAGAGGGTCAGATCCAGGATCCCATTGGTCTGGTGCACTTGGTGCAGGAGTGCGTGCGTGCGAGCATGCGCATGCAGCCATGGATTCCCACCCTCTGCCCAGTTTGTGTTGTGTTGCCAGGGAAACACCTGGCGGGTGCCCTCCGGCTCCATCAGGCTGCTCACTGAGATGCAGGAGTGCGCAAGCCGCCTTGGATCCCCACCCTCTGCCTTGCTTGAGCTGTGTTGCCAGGGAAACGCAGGGTGGGTGCTCTCCAGCTGCATCAGTCTGTTCACTGAGACTCAGTAGCAGACAACCTGCAACATCCTGTGAAGATATATTTTTTTTTTTTGGTAGTGAGCATAGTTCCAGAGCACACAGCAGCTAATTGTGGAAAGTCCAATGCAACTCTGAGCAAGTGGTCTGCAGATTAAAGAGGACGGAGAGTCCCCCCACCTCTTTATTTTGTTTTATTTTTTTAATTTTTTTCTTTTCTCTTCTTTCTAGGTGATCTATCTAATACATCAAAGGATTCATAGAACAAGAGCCAGAATTTAAAAACAAAGAAACATGTCCCAAGTAAAAGATCAGAAGAAAACTCTAGAAATGGAAATAAATGAAACAGAGGTATTCAAACTTTCAGAGACAGAGTTTAGAACACTGATGATAAGAATATTTAAGGAACTTAGCGAGGACATAAAGAAGGATAGGGAAACCACAAAAAACAACCTGTTAGAACTAAAGAATACAATAACTGAAATGAAGAACACACTCAAAGGAATCACCAGTAGAATAGATGAAGCAGAGGAGCAGATCAGAGAATTAGAAGACAAAATAGCAGAAATCACCCAGCTGGGACAACAAAAAGAAAAAAGAATAAAAAAGAATGAAAATAGTTTAAGACACCTCTGGGACAACATGAAACGCAACAACTTTTGCTTCATAGGAATACCAGAAGGAGAAGAGAAGAAGCAAGGGATTGAGAATGTATTTAAACAAATAATGACTGAAAACTTCCCTACCATGGTTAATGAAATCGATATACAAGCCCAGGATGTACAGAGAGTTCCAAACAGGCTGAATCCAAACAGGCCTACACCAAGACACATCATACTTAAAGTGACAAAGGTTAAAGACAGAGACAAAATCCTAAAAGCAGCAAGAAAAAGACAGCAGGTTACATACAAAGGAACTCCTATAAGACTGACAGCTGACTTTTCTTCAGAAACTCTGCAGGCCAGAAGGGAATGGCAGGAGATATTCAAAGTGACACAAAATAATGGTCTACAACCAAGATTGCTCTACCCAGCACGGCTATCACTTAAAATTGAGGGAGAGATAAAGAGCTTCTCAGAAAGGAAAAAGCTTATGGAGTTCATTACCACCAAGCCAGCATTGCAGGAAATGTTAAAAGAGCTTTTTTAAACAGAAGAAAGGGGAAAACAAGCTAACCCAGGAAGACAAGAAATACAAATAACAAAATGGCAATAAATATACACCTATCAGTAATTACTTCAAATGTGAATGGGCTAAATGCTCCAATCAAAAGACACAAAGTGGCTGAGTGGATAAGAAAACAGGACCCATGCATATGCTGTCTACAAGAGACTCATCTCAGATCAAAAGACACACACAGACTGAAAGTAAAGGGATGGAATAAGATATTTCATGCAAATGGAAATGAGAAAAAAGCTGGAGTAGCAATACTTATTTCGGACAAAATAGACTTTAAAATGAAGACTACAATAAAAGACAAAGAAGGGCACTACATAATAATAAAGGGATCAATTCAACAAGAGGACATAACCCTAGTAAACATCTATGCACCCAATATAGGAGCTCCTAAATATATAAAACAGATTCTGACAGACATAAAGGCAGACATCAACAGTAACACTATCATAGTAGGGGACTTCAACACCCCGTTGTCACCAATGGACAGATCCTCCAGACAGAAAATCAACACGGACATAGTGGCCTGAAATGACACTTTAGACCAGCTGGATTTAATTGATATTTTTAGAGCATTTCACCCAAAAGCTACAGAATATACATTCTTCTCAAGTGCACATGGAACATTCTCCAAGATAGACCACATGTTAGGCCACAAAACACGTCTCAACAAATTTAAGAAGATTGAAATCATATCAAGTGTCTTCTCTGACCACAATGCTGTGAAACTAGAAATCAATTATAAGAAGAAATCTGGAAAGCTTACAAATACATGGAGGCTAAATAACATGCTACTAAATAGTGAGTGGGTCAAAAATGAGATCAAGGAGGAAATCAAAAGATACCTCGAGACAAACGAAAATGAAAACACCACGACCCAAAATCTCTGGGATACAGCAAAAGCAGTCCTAAGAGGGAAGTTCACAGCAGTGCAGGCCTACCTAAAGAAGGAAGAAAAATCGCAAATCAACAGACTCTCTTTACACGTAAGGGAACTAGAAAAAACAACAGCAAAACAAGCCTAAAGCGAGCATAAGGAAGGAAATAATAAAGACCAGACCAGAAATACATGAAATAGAGAACAAAAAAAACGATACAAAAGATCAATGAAACCAAGAGTTGGTTTTTTGAAAAGATAAGCAAAATTGACAAACCCTTAGCACGACTCACCAAGAAAAAGAGAGAGAGCACCCAATTAATAAAATCAGAAATGAAAGAGGAGAAGTGACAACACATACCACAGAAATACAGAAAATTTTAAGAAAATACTATCAGCAACTATATGCTAACAAATTCGACAATCTGGAAGAAATGGATAAATTTCTAGAAGCATACAATCTACCAAGTCTGAACCAAAAAGAAACAGAAACTCTGAACAGACTGATTACTGCCAAAGAAATTGAATCAGTAATCAACAATCTTCCAACAAACAAAAGCCCTGGACCAGATGGCTACACAGGTGAATTTTACAAAACATTCAAAAAAGAATTAGTACCTATTCTCCTCAAACTATTCCAAAAAATACAGAAGGAGGGAAGGCTCCCAAACTCTTTCTATGAAGCCACTATCACCCTGATTCCTAAGTCAGACAAAGATATTACAAAAAAGGAAAACTACAGGCCAATATCATTAATGAACATAGATGCAAAAATTCTCAACAAAATACTAGCAAACGGAATTCAGCATCTCATTAAAAAGATCATACACCACGATCAAGTGGGATTCATTCCTGGTATGCAAGTCTGGTTCAATATCTGCCAATCAATTAACGTAATACATCACATTCACAAAATGAAAAATAAAAATCATATCATCATATCAATAGATACAGAAAAGGCATTTAACAAAATCCAGCAGCCATTCATGATAAAGACTCTTAACAAAGTGGGAATAGTGGGATCATATCTCAACATAATAAAAGCCATATATAATAAGCCCACAGTAAACAACGTACTCAATGAGGAAAGGCTGAAAGCTTTCCCCTTAAGATCAGGAACAAGACAAGGCTGCCCGCTTTCTCCACCTCTATTTAACATAGTTCTGGAAGTTCTAGCCACAGCAATCAGGCAAGAAAATGAAATAAAAGGCATCCAAATTGGAAAAGAGGAAGTAAAATTGTCATTATATGCAGATGACATGATACTATATATAGAGAATCCCAAAGACTCCACCAAAAAACTGCTAGAACTGATACACGAATTTGGTAAGGTAGCAGGATACAAAATTAATATTCAGAAATCAGTGGCATTTGTATACACCAATAATAAACTATCAGAAGGAGAAATATGGAAATCAATCCCTTTTACAGTTGCTTCAAAAACAATCAAATATCTAGGAATCAATTTAACTGAAGAAGTAAAAGACTTGTACTGAGAAAATTATGAGACACTGAAGAGAGAAATCAAAGAACATACAAATAAATAGAAATATATACCATGCTCATGGATAGGTAGAATTAATATAGTTAAAATGTCAATACTACCTAAAGCAATATATAGATTCAATGCAATTCCAATAAAAATACCAAGGACATTTTTCTCAGAAATAGAACATAGAATCCTAAAATTTATATGGAGCCACAAAAGACCCCGAATAGCTATGGCAATGTTGAGAAATAAGAACAAAGTGGGAGGCATCACACTACCTGACATCAAAACATACTACAAGGCTACAGTAATCAAAACAGTACAGTACTGGCATAAAAACAGACACATAGACCAATGGAATAGAATAGAGAGCCCAGGAATAAACCCATCTATATACAGTCATTTAATCTATGACAATGGACGCAAGAATTTACACTGGAGTAAAGATAGTCTATTTAATAAATGGTGCTGGGAAAACTGGACTGACACGTGCAAAAAAAGTAAAATAGACCACCTACATCCACCATATACGAGAACAAACTCAAAATGGATTAAAGACTTAAATGTAAGACCTGAAACTATAAAACTCCTAGAAGAAAATATAGGGAGGAAGTTTGCTGACATTACCCTGAGTAATACTTTTACTGATATATCCCCTCGGGCAAGGGAAATAAAAGAAAAAATGAACATATGGGATTACATCAAACTTAAAAGTTTTTTCACAGCAAATGAAATCATCAATAAAACAAAAAGGCAGCCTACTGAATGGGAGAAGATATTTGCCAATGATATATCTGATAAGGGGTTGATATCCAAAATTTATGAAACACTCATGCAATTCAACATCAAAAAATCAACCCAATTAAAAAATGGGCAGAGGATATAAGGAGGCATTTCTCTAAAGAGGACATACAGATGGCCAACAGGCATATGAAAAAATGTTCAACCTCACTAATCATCAGAGAAATGCAAATGAAAACCACAATGAGATAACACCTCACTCCGGTCAGAATGGCTATCATCAACAAATCAACAAACAACAAGTGCTGGCGAGGGTGTAGAGAAAAGGGAACCCTGGTGCACTGTTGGTGGGACTACAAATTGGTGCAGCCATTTTGGAAATCAGTATGGAGGTATCTCAAAACACTGGAAATGGAACTGCCTTATGACCCAGCAATTCCACTCTTGGGAATCTACCCAAAGGAGTCCAAGATGCTAATTCGAAAAAATATATGCACCCCTATGTGTATTGCAGCGCTATTTACAATAGCCAAGACTTGGAAACAACCGAAATGCCCATCAGTAGATGACTGGATTAAGAAACTGTGGTACATTTATAGAATGGAGTATTACTCCGCTATAAAGAAGAATGAAATTGTACCATTTGCAACGATATGGATGGACCTAGAGACTATTTTGTTGTGTGAAATAAGTCAGTCGGAGAAAGACAAATACCACATGATCTCACTTATATGTGGAATTTGAAAAACTGAATGAATGAGCAAAATAAACAGAAACAGTCTCATAGATATAGAGGAAAAACAGTGTTGCTAGTTGGGAGGGGGGTGGGGATGAGGGAGAAGGGGAAGGGATTAGACAGCATAAATAGGTAACTACAGTATTGTCATAGGGATATGAAAGACAGTTCGGGAAATATAATGTTGTTAAAATTTTGTGGGGTGTCAGATGGTCACATGTTTTGTTAGGGAGACCACTTCATGGATGGAGTAGAGGCTTGATCACTGCACTGTATACCTGAAATTGATGTTGTATAATATTGTATGCCAACTGTATTTGAATATACAGATAGTCACAGGATGTGGATTATACGGTGGAAGGGAGTCAAAGGAATTGTAATAGATAGTATGATATGGGGGGGAGGAGTGAGGGGGAGAATTGGGGGAGGGTGGTTGTCACTTTGAGGGGTAAAAAGTATAACTATGCACTTTGTTGTACACCTGAAGCTAATTAAAAAAATATATAAATAAAAATAAATAAATAAATAAATAAATAAATAAATAAATAAATAAATAAAATAGAGCCTAGCAACTGTTTCTAAACATGGGCCTCTCATGCAAACTACACTTCAGGTAGAAGCCTGTACTAAACTGTCTGCCTGCACTGTGTTTCTGCCATCTGAGTCAGCCATTATAAACAAGTTCCTGGAATTGTATTTCAACCAACAGGACTGAGGCTTTCTCCATCCAATCAGAACTGCACAGCTATATCCTCCCCCATCAGCATCTTGGTCAACCAATCAGAGTGGCTCCATTGTGATGTATCAGTACAGTGCCTTTTGGACCAGTCAAAATGTGAGGATTTGGAGTCCTCATTTGCATGAGTAAAGACCAATCAGGGACAAGGGGCAGGGATTTCCCCCTATATAAGTCTGGCTCAGGGAGCACACTCCATTTCCAACAAAGATTGTATCTCCCTGGCTGGAGATGAAACAACCACTGACATCTCAGTGGCGGAGGGCAGAGTGGAGCAGAGCAGAACACAGTAGTCTAGCTGGAGGGGTCCTCCCCGCAGGGCTGCCTTGTTGCTGTGCTATTCCAAGCTATGCTGTTTCATAATTGAGCTGAAACACTATTGAGATATTCCACTGTCATGCTGTTCTCACAGCTGTGTTGTATCACAATTGAGTTTTTTTGCACTGAATAAAGTTTCCTTCTTCACTACACCCCAAATTGGAGATTTCTGTTGGTGTTGAGTTGGCACCAATGACCATCAGTTGACAAGCCTTAGTAAGTTACTTAACCTCATTGTGCCTCAGTTTCCTCAAATTGATACAGATTTGTTTTACACATTAATCAGATGGCAGGATCCTAAGGGGGCTTAGTACAGTGTGTGATGCAAAAGAAGCATTTTTTTATTAATAGTTTTTAACTTTAATTATAGATATGAAATAAGCTACATATTATATGGGAAAAAACAGTGTAGAATGATATGTAGAATATCCTATCATTTATGTAAAAGGGAGTAGATGTGTAAGTATAGAATATTCTGGAAGGAAGCTCCAGAATATTCTTGTGATAATTCCTGTGATAATGGTTGCTTAAGGTGAGAGAGAGCTGGGGACCTGGAAGGAGGTAAAGGAAGAAAGAGGGAATTACTTTTATGTGTTCTTTTTTACACTGCTTAATTTTTCTTACCATTAGATGTATTAACTTTGAACTTTTTTTATTAACTTTTTAAAAATCAATTTTAGAAAGAACATTTAAGATGGATGAGAGATTGGACACTGACAGAAAAAACAAAGGCAAAGAATATCATCAGGTTACTGACAATAAAACATACACAATCCTGGTTTGATTACCTTCTTAAAATGAACATTGGTTGAGCAAAGAAATTAAGAAACACAAATGGTGGGCCAGCCAAGAGGCTCAGTTGGTTAAGAGTTGGTTTAGAGCACGTGCTCTGAGCAACAGGGCTGCTGGTTCGATTCCCACATGGGCCAGTGAATGCTGCACCCTAGCTGAGCTATCGCTGAGCTGCCAACAAGTGGCAGGATGGCTCAGCTGGTGTAACAACAAGGTTGCCTGTTCAATGGTGGGCTACGCCTGCCCGCAACTAAGACTGAACTCAACATCTTGAGCTGAGCTGCTGCCCAGATGGCTCAGTGGATAGGGTGTGCACTCTTAACCACAAGGCTGCTGGTTCAGCTCCCGCATGGGATGGTGGCTACGCCCACCCACAACTAAGATTGAACACAGCACCTTGAGCTTAGAGGCCATGAGCTGCCAATGGGAAGCCAGATGGCAACTGGCGTCCTCCACAACGAAGACTGAAGAAAACAACTTGGCTGGTCCCCTCCCCCAGTTCCCCAACACTGTTCCCCTCCCCCAACTACCCCCCCCCAAAAAAAATCTTAAAAAGAAAATGAAACACAGGGCCGGCTGAGTGGCGCGGTGGTTAAGCGCTGGTCTTGGGAAGCCAGCGGCCCTGGTTCGGGTCCCACATATGAGGGCCAGGGACACTGCCTTTAAAAAAAAAAAAAAAAAAAGAAGAAACACAAATGGTCTGATAATGGAAAAAAAATTAAAATGGAACAAGCATTGCTAAGAGATCCACTTAAAATAGTCAGGAAAGTGGGGACTTTTGGGAAGTGGGGCCTCTGTATGGCTTGTGCCTCAGTTCTCAGAGTTGTTCCTCAGTTGCTAACCTGTTGCTAAACTCACTCAAGGCCGAGGCATAAACATCCTGGAATAACCACTGCTGCAGGGACACCTATGGACTTGACCTTCTCTTTTTGGTTTTCACTTCCCTCATGTGTGTGTTGGAGCTAACCAAGACCTGTTAACCTAGCCAGGAACCCTTCACTTGCAGGAAAGAATTATACTTTTTGGTTTCTGCCTTTACAAACCCTTACTTTCTTTGTTCTTTCTGGAGCACATTTCAGGTTTTCCTGTGAATCTGTGTCTCCAGATTCGAATCCTTTAAGACCCCAATAAACTTTTAAATTGTTTTACAGCCTCAGATCTTTATTGGTTGATAGATCTACAAGAATCTGAAAAAGCCTCACATCTATAAGATAAAATAAGATATATGAAGCTAAAGTAATGAGATAGTATATTTCACCTATTAAATCCACAAAAAACAATACAACAAAAATGATAAATTCCAGTGCTGGCAGAGCTGCAGGTAAATAAGCACTCTTATAAATGCAAACAAATTTTTTTGAAAACTATTTGCAAAATATACTAAAAGTGTTACAATCCAACCTACCCTTTGACTTAGGAAATTTCATGCCTACTGTTACTATTAAATAACCCCAGACATGGAAAAAGATTTATCTAAAAGGATATTCAAGACAGTATTGTTTATAGTAAAAAAAAACCCAAAAAAACAAACAGAAAAACAGAAACAATGTAAATATCCATGAATAAGGGATGATTTAAATAAGTTGTTCTGTGTCCTTACACTGAAATGCTATGCAGAAAAGATTGTTGATGAATTTCTAATTAAGTGAAAAAACATTCATGACATGTTAGAGAAAAAAAAGGTAATAAAAATAAAATAGTATGATTCTGCTTTTGTAAGTACACACACGTAAGTATGCACAGAAGGACTGGAAAATGTATTAATAGGTTCAATATATGAAACACTCACTTTTTCTATTAACTGTACTAAATGCTGCGTAAGCCACATAAAGTACACAATATTAATATTCCCATTCTACAGATGAGGAAACTGAGTTTCAGAGAGGTTATATATAACTTGCCTAAGGTCACACAGCATATAAGTGGCAGACCTAGAGTTTGAGCTCCCAGATGTAGACACTGTGCTGTTCTGTCTTAGGCACAGGAACAGACATACAAAAGGTACTCAGTCAGCATTTGTGGGAAGAAGGAAGGGAGGCTGGTAGAGGAGAGAAAAGAAAGAAGGGTGAGTGCACCTGGTGTCTTTGAGAGTAGAGACTTCAGCATTGACACTGGAAAGCTTCTGCTTCAGTATATATAACGTCCAAGACAGAAGGATGGAATTGATCTACAAAGTCAAGCAGAAAGGATTGAGAGACTGGATATACAAACTTAAGAAAAATAAATGGAACAAATATTGCTAAGAGACCCACTAAAAATACAGTCTGGAGGCTATTCCAGAAGTGGGGCTTCTGCATGACTTGTGCCTCAGTTCTCGGAGCTGCTTTTAAATTGCTAAACTATTGCTAAACTCAGATCAAGGCTGAGGCAATAAACATCCTGGAGCAACAACTGCTACATGGACATCTATGGACTTGACCTCCTCCTTCTAGTTTTCATCTCTCTCGTTTGCATATTGGAACCAACCAAGCCCTGTTAACCTAGCGAGCAGCCCCCTTCATTTGCAGGAAAGAATCACACTTTCTGGTTTTTACCTTTATAAACCCTGCCTTTCCTTGTTCTTCCCTGGACCACAATTTAGGTTGCTACCTGAATCTGTGTCTTCTGGGCTGCAGTTCCTTTTGCTCAAATAAATGCTTTTTATTTTTAACTACAATCTAAAATTTATTTTTGCCAGCAAATAGATAATGCCCAGACCATCTTTAAAAGTAGAACTCTGACCCATGGTCTGTAGTAACCACTCCAGGGTTCCCAACAATAACTCCTGTAGCAACTGACCCCAAAAGAATGGGACTTGATTAATAATTGATAGCCTCTCTAATTTCTATCCCTGATTCCAACTTAGGAGAAAGCCAATATGCCTCACCAATTACATAGAATGCCCTGCTTTTCGTTAGTCCACCTATAGGGTTTCCTACAGCCTCCAATCAGGGCACACCTGAAACTTCCTTTTTTTCCTCTGTAAAGCTTTCTCACTCCTCTGCCTGCTTTTGAGTCTCTAACAAATGCAAGTTATGGTGGCTGGCTCCCTTACTACAGCAATCTCTGAATAAATAACCTTTGCTTATTCTCATTTAGGTGAACTTCATTTATTTTCACTGGATGCATCTGGGAAGTTAGAATCAAGATCAGTGCCCCGTGATGGGTTGAATTGTGTCGGCCCCTCCTCCCCAGATGATATGTTGAGTCCCTAACCCCCAGGACCACAATGTGACCTTATGTGGAGATCAGGTCTTTACAGAGATTATCAAATTAAAATGAGGCCATAAGGGTGGGCCCTTATCCATATGACTTATCCATATAACGTCCTTCGTAACAGGGAAATTTTAAACAGGGAAATTTGGACACAGACACAGACATGTATAGAAGGGAGATGATGTGAAGAGACGCAGGGAGAAGACAGATCCCTAAAAGCCAAGCAGTTGGAGAGAACACTGAAACAGAACCTTCTCTAAGATCTTCAGAGGGAGCCGGGCCCTGCTGACTGCTTGATTGCAGATGTCTGACCTCCAGAACTGAGACAATAAAATTCGGTTGTTCTAAGCTACCCAGTTTGTGATACTTTGTTCTGACAGCCCTAGAAAACTAATACATGCCCACCCAAATCTGACAGAGGTCAGAGCAAAACCCTCTGAAAGAATACAGCCACGAGAATTCCCAAGATTTAGGCCGGCTGAATGGCGCGGTGGTTAAGCGCTGGTTTGGGAAGCCAGCGGCCCCGGTTCAGGTCCTACATATGAGGGCCAGTGACACTGCCCTCAAAAAAAAACAAACAAAAAGAATTCCCAAGATTTAGATCGGTCAAATATGAGCTCACAATCAACAATTACAAGTGACACAAGGAAACAAGACAGACACCACCAGTGAGGGTCAGAAGAAACATCATCTTGCAGGATTGTAGAATCTTGACTGGAGGCAAGGAGGCAATGTTTGGGCTTCCCAGAGAAGAGACTGGTGGTTGCCAGGGGCTGAGGGGAGGGGAAAGGGAGAAATGTTGGTCTAAGGTTACAAAGTTTTAGTTATGCAAGATGGGTAAGTTCTGGAGCTCTAATGTTAAGCATAGTGACTACAGTTAACATTTTGTTGTATTGTTAGAATTGGCTAAAGGGGTAGAATGTAAGTGTCCTACCTGTCATTTTCCATAACATGGAGGGCTCTTGAAGGCATTATGCTAATGAAATTAAGTCAGACTGAAAAGGACAAAAACCATATTTCACTCATAGGCAGACTATGAAACAAAAAGTAACAAACTAACAAAACATAACAAAAACAAACTAAATAGACACAGACAACAGAATGGTGGTTACCAGAGGGCAAGTGAGTAGGGGGAGGGTGAATTGGGTAAAGGGGTCAAATATATGGTAATACAAGGAAACTAGACTTTTGGTGGTGAGAACACAGATGTTGTATTATAATGTTGTATACCTGAAATTTGTAAAAAAAAAAAAAAAAAGCAAAAAACGGTAACTATGTGAGGTGATAGCAACGTTAATTAGCTTGATGTGTACCTACCCTGTTTTCCCAAAAATAAGACCTAGCCGGAAAATAAGCCATAGCATGATTTGCATACTGAATATTTTAAACTGAAGGAGTTTGTAAAGGTACCCTTCTCCCTGAAACAGGTCATAAAACCCTCATGTGAGGGGTGTGTGCCCTCCGTATCCTGGAGGAATCATGCTACCGCTTATTCTCCTGCTAGGTGTCTTATTTTCAGGGAAACACAGTATATCAAAACATCAAGTTGTTCACCTTAAACATACAGAATTTTTATTTGTCAATTATACCTCAGTAACGCTGGGAAAAAAATCTCTTTCTACCTTTTCTCTCATTCAACATCTGTGCTCAGAAGAGATTGATAGAGCCATTCTTACTGAAACACAAAGGACAAAGAAGATTGTGATCCCTCCCAGGGGATTTACCTATTGCATAAGAAAGAAAATCACGAGTCAAAGAAAGTACACTTGTGCTTGGAAATCTCAAGAATGAAGGATCAAATGGGAGAATGTTTTAGAGGAATAAGTGACCTCAGCTCTACAACATCCACTGGCACTTTCTGATCCCTTGGGTCAGGTCCCTCATCCAGAACCCATGGCATCAAGCAACTTGCTTACCATTATGATTGTGCAAACTGGCCCCAGGAAACTCCAGATAAACCCTGTCTCCGTATTCAGCCAGCAACTGTGGAGAGAAACAAAAGAAGTCTGTGCTTGTCTCGGAGTCTTGACCTTAGAATTAATTACTCACACCCTGCCAAACACACTAACGGAGGAGAATAATGGGAGATAAGACGGAGATGAAAATGCTCATAATGGAACAGGTCACATTTCAGTTTTCTTTGGCAACCCTCTTTCTAACAATCCTGGGCAAATGTTCCTAAAAGATTCACTTAGTACCCCAGATAGAGCCCTTGCTCAATACATAACCTTTATAATCCTTTTTCCCTCTTTCCAGAACTTTCCACTGGTACACTGTCATTCAAATCTCAACTCAAATGTCACCTCCTTTGAAAAGCCACTCCTGGCTATCCCTAACTAAGTATACTGTCCCTAAGTCCTGGTCCTTCTCTAGCAGAGCTTGCTGCCTTTTTAAATAGCATCTATCAGTATCATAAATAACTTGTTCAGTTGTTTGTTTACCAGTCAATTGTCCATCTTCCCCTACTAGACTATAAGCTGCAGGAGAATTTGGACATTGAATGTTTTGTTACCTCTGAATACCCAGCACTCAGTAGGAAGCCTGGTGTGGACAAGGCATTCCATTTGAAAAGAAGGATCTTGCCATTTGCAGCAACATGAATGGCACTTGAGGGCATTATGCTAAGTGAGATAGTCAGAGGGAGACAAATACTATGTGATTTCACTTATATGTGGGATCTTAAAAAAGCAAAAACCAAGCTCATAGATACAGAGAATAGATGAGTGGTTGCCAGAGGTGTGGGGGGGGTGGAGTGGGCAAAATGGTGAAGGGAGTTAAGTGCTACAAACTTCCAATTATGAAATTAATAAGTCCTGGGGATGTAATTAGAGCATGGCAATTATATATATTATTATAATACTATATCAAATATTTTAAAGTTGCTAAAAAAGTAAATCTTAAAAGTTCTCATCACAAGGAAAATAATTCTGTAATTAGGGAGGTGATGGATATTAATTAGACTTATTACAGTGACGTGATCATTTTGCAATACATATAAATATCAAATCATGTTGTGTACCTGAAACTAATATAATGTTATATGCCAATTATACCACAACAAAAAATTTAAAAAATAAATATAAAAAGGAAGTAAGAGTGGGAGGAATAGTGAAAAAAGGAAGAGCGCACTGCCTCTTTCCAGCATGCCTCTAGTAGGCTTTTGCTGTTTTCCACACCCAGCAACCATTCCACCACATTCAGTAACAGCACCCCAATATCCTTCCTTTAGCAGAAGTACTCCTCCTTCTACAAAAGATGGAAAATAATCAAGTTGGGCCAACCACATATTCTCTTCCTGGAATTTGAATCTCCAGTAGTTGGGTGATAAATGGTGAGAAAATGTTTGTAACATGAGAAGACACTGTCCTTACCATTTCGGGGATGACTACACCAGGAAATATTGGCCAGGTCCCTATCAGCATCTGATTCTCTGCTTAAGGACATCAGACTACAAGCACCTGAAAATTTGTTCTCCTGGGCACAGCCCTCAACCAATGGTTAATGAGAGGAAGTTGGTGGATAAAAATACACCAGCTCCCCGCCTCTTGGGTGGGATAACAGGGGTGCACCTCTACACTGTCTCCCATTGGTACCCAGGGCATTACACCCCCATTCTCACAGCAGTACCTGCTCATGAATGCACCTCATACTTGCTCCTTCTCTTCCCTGTCTCACTTCCCCACTACTCTCTTAGTGCTTCCGAAGGTCATCTCAAATCCTTGTCAATGCAGTTCTCTTCTAAAACTTTCTGTTTCCCTCTGTCTAGAACATATTCTTCCAATTTCATGACCTCCTAGTTTCCCTTCCTTCCAGTCCAGTCCATCTGCTTTCCAAACAGAGCTAGAGCTCCCTCTTGGTCAAGCTTTTGTCCTCACCTATGTTGCCACTCCCTCCCCTCTTTGCTGTGTACATTTCAATAGAGTTCAAAGCCCACTCAAGTTCTACCTCCTCCAGGAAGCTTTCCATGAACTTCCCAGTTCCCATATGCCATCATCCTCCTCTAGCCTGTCAGGGCTTATACCAACTACACCAACATCAGACTCTTCATCATGGTAGTCTTGCATTGTCACCACCATCTCCTGACCAGGTAGTCAGACCTGAATTCAGCTTGGACACTTCCCAGCTATGTGACCCTGGCAAGTTCTATAACTGGACTAAGCCTCAATTTCCTCTGTAGCTCCCATTTAGTAAGCTATTATTTTACGTATTATCAGTCTCAGGGCCATCATGTACAACAGCACAGGTTGTGCACTGCACAAATCCAAAGGACAGTATTTATACTGTACACAGTGAAGACCCCTAGTCTTAACACAGGGTTTTTGTTGAGAAGTAATGGAGACAAAGTGGTTGTAAAGTTTAGAGGATTTACGTTATGATGGGTGATCACTTAGTTTGAATTCCTTTCTCTTACCCCTTATCTTATGACCTTACTTGAAGTATAAGCCATCAGCAGGCAGAGAGAAACCTGGATGTTTAATCCCCAAACACAACACAGCAAAGTTCCTATAGCACGGGGTGATAAATGGGTGCCCTGGGATTGGAATGAACCAGATTCATGTCCTCATGCTGCGCCTTTCTTACTGTCATGATGAGAAAGTCTTTCATCCCTCTGAGCCTCAGTTTCCTTATCTGTAAACTAGAAGAGCAACACTATCTCAAGGGTCCGTCATAGGATTAAATGAAATGACACAGTGAATCTCTGCCCTATCCAAATACTGCTTGTCCTGTCATTTACCTAATTTTCCCCCCTCAAAATTGACTCCCTTCTTAAACTTATACAATGGAATCGTGTCTGTGAAATCATGAGTTTGGTATGGTGGCAATTTTTTTTTAATGCCTTATAAAATAAATACATTTTTTTTAAATTAGTACTTACCAACATCTTGCATGGAACCATGTGATAAACATATTTTGCTTTAAAACAGACAACAGTAATAATAATGGTGATAATAATGACAGGTATAGTGCTTTACTCTGTGCCAGACACTGTTCTAGATGTTTTGCAGATAATAACTAATTTAACCCTCACAACAACACTATGATGTAAAAATTGTATTAGCCCCCATTTTATAAATGAAGACATGGAAGCATACAGAGGTTAAGTAACTTATCCAAGGTAGCACAGCTAGAAAGTAAGTGGAGCCAGGACTCAAACCCAAGCAGGCTGGCTCCAAAGTCCGTGATTTTAAAACTGTATAATCAAGTCCACTGTTTACATCTGCCATTCACCTAGACTCTAGTGCAAACAGTAGGTCCAGTGCACAACCTGTGTTACTGTACATGGCAGCTCTGAGACCAACAGTACATAAAGAGCACAATAAGTGGTAGCCACACTACTGATACTGTTATTGCTCTTCTTGTGATTCATGTATTTATCATCATGAACCCTGGCAGCAGGGTCTTCGGGGAAACAGGAGAGTTCACTCACAGATTATGCATCCCGTAGCCCTGTGGCTGCATGCTGGTGGAGATGACCACCACCAGCCCTGGGACCCCATAGCCAAAGGCACAGAGGTACGGCATCCTGATGTTGCGCGAGTTGAAGTAATTCACCACCTTCAGGTTCCTGACCATACGGAAAAGCATCACAGCTTCGATCAGCATCCAGAAGAAGCAGGCAAGGAAAAGGTAATGCAGAAAGCCTGCGATGATGGCACAGCTTGTCTGGAGAGGAGAAGCATGCACACTTAGGATCCTCACCCCCACTTCTCCCAAGGAGCAGTTTCAGAGGAAGAGGGCAGGGGAGGGCCATCTTTGGTTGACATTCCCCCAAACACTGCCCCTGCA
This sequence comes from Aselliscus stoliczkanus, assembly GCA_033961575.1. NCBI lineage: Eukaryota > Metazoa > Chordata > Mammalia > Chiroptera > Hipposideridae > Aselliscus > Aselliscus stoliczkanus. Next base: position 5,726,555 of record CM066735.1, on the reverse strand, counting down.
TTCATTCCACAAATATTTATAGAGATATTCTTTACCACAGGCGGTGCCATCCCTTTGGTAGGGTGACCTATGGTCCTGGTTTGTCTGGGACTGAGTTATCCCAGGACACATGATTGTTAATGCTAAAACCGGGAGAATTTGGGGGAAAACGGGTAGATGATCACCCTACTTTAGGAGATGTTTGAAGATATGGGTGTATAGGGGGGACGGCGGGGGTCCTGCAAACTACAGCCATTGGGCTGGCTGCCTGTTTTGTAAGTAACATTGTATGGCCACACCCATTTATGTACACCCTACTGCTGTTTTCACATTAAAACAGGAGTTGAGTAGTTGCGACAGAGACTCTAGGATCTACAAAACCATAAATACTTATATCTGTGTCTTCACAGAAAAAGTTTGCCCACCCCTGGTCACACGATAGGAGTGGGGTACACCACTAGCATTTAGTTTTCAAAGGGCTGGGAAGCTAAAAATCCCGTAGTGAAAGGGGGAGCTCTACCTAGAGAATGGTGCTCCACCCAACATATTAATAGTACTCCTTTTGGACCCCCCGCCATGGGGGCCTACTATGTTTCTGGCACAGTTCTGGGGGTAAACTGGCCAAAATTCTTGCTCATACCTGGCACACAATCTAGTGGCAAAAGTAGATACACAAGTCAAACAACAAATAATCGATATGGTTTCAAATAAGTGCTGGGAAAGAAAGTAGAATGAAGTGATAAGTAGTTTCTCTTTCTCCGCTCTAGCAGTAGTACAGTTGTAACACTATTGCCAGATTATTTTCTGATGTGGGGCTTGTCCTGTGTGTTGCAGGATGTTTAGCATCCTACCCACTAGATGCCAGTAGCACCCCTGCCTAGTGGTGACAACCAATAATGTCATCAAATAACGTGAAGTGTCCCCTAGGGGGCAAAATCATCCCAAGTGAGAACCAATGGTTTAAAGAGTAACAGGAGGGACCACCACAGTACATAAGATGATCAGGGAGATGATTTTAAACTGAGACCTATCACAATAAGGAGTCAACCAGGTGAGGTGCTGGAAGATGAATGTTACAAAAAGAGGGCATAGCATGTTCAAAAGTCCTGAGGTAGGAACCACTATAGAGGATGTTGGGTAAGGATGAACAGAGGCAGATATGGAGATGATGGGGCTGGATGGGGGCATAGTCTGAGGGATGTGAGACCTGGTTGTCTGTCTTGTCAACACCGGTGAGGAAGAGAATCTTGCCCAAGAAGAGGCACACACACAGGTGCAGGTGGAGATAGGTGTTGTGGTTACGGATGGCTCGACACAGCAGGAAGGTGGCGATGGCCAAGATGAGACACACCAGGGAGATGATCATGCCTATGTGGCTAATGATGTACAAGGGGAACTCCATCTGTCAGGAAAGAGATATGTCATTCAGACAGGGACCAATATCCCTCCAAGCAGGAAAAAGAATTATCCAGACTACTGATTTGGGCAATTTCCTTTCTCTGACACTCAGAGTGAACTAGATATTATTCATCATCATTCTTTAATATCTATTGGCTGGCATCCATCAACACCCTGTCCTACACCCCACCCCATGTATTCCTAGGGCAGGTTGTCCAAAAACTACATTTCCCAGAATCTCTTGAGGCTAAGTTCTTGTATGTCATTTAGGTTCTCCAAGGAGATGAAAATTTGGGAAGGCAGATACCAGCTTTCTGCAGACAGAAGTGAGCTGTGGCTGGGTTTCTGACTTCTATATTACAATGCAGACGGGTGATCTTGAAGGCAAAATCCAAGTGGCAGCAGCCCCCTGACTTCAACTCTTCTATGCCTTCTAGCAATTTTGGGAGCACTCAGTTCCTGTGTTAAATCCCTTCCTGCTGGAAATACCCAGAATGTTTCCTATTTCCTGCACTGAACCAGGCCTAATACACAGGCATTCAGAGATGCCTCAGCTGTGGGGAGTGGAATGACAAGTTGAGCACTTCCCCTGTACCATTATTCATAATTAATTTTTAATTAATTCTAAACTTATTTGAGTGCTTTCTCTGTGTTAAAGATATGTTAAAAATATGCAAGGCACCATCTCATGAGCTCCTTGCTATGATATTGTGACATAGTGGTTAAGAAAACTGACTACACAGTGGAACTGTAACAGCTACATACAATGTCAGAGGAGTAGTAGATTGGGAGAGGAGGGTTATCGCTTTGTGAGGAATGTAAGTGTCTATTACAGGGCCAGCCAAGTGGCACGGTGGTTAAGCGCTGGCTTGGGAAGCCCGCGGCCCCGGTTCGGTCCCACATGTGAGGGCCAGTGACACTGCCCTCAAAAAAAAATGTCTATTACATTGTTTTGTATAAAAAGAAAAGAAAAGAAAACTGACTACAGCTCTGTAGGTTTCTGGTTATATGAGCTTGGATAAGACACTTAACTGCTCTGTACCTCAGTTTCCTCATCTGTTCAAAAGAGTAACTACCTTATAGGATTGTTTTAGAATTTTAGGAGGATTCTATGAAAATACTTAAAGTACTCACAAGTATGTCAGAAACATATTACATACTATAGAAATGTTAGTTGTCATGACTGTTTTTTCTTGTTTTCATTTTTGAGATGAAAGAAATGGGCTCAGTCTCAGAGAGGTTGAGTGACTTGCCCAAGGAAACACAGCTAAGAAGTGATAGAGATGGGATTTGAAACTAGGTCAGTCTTGCTCCGGATCCAATTCTAATGCCTAAAACTTATATTTCTCTAAATAGCACTTAGACCCTCCTGGTAGAAAACTGAACCTCAGATCTGGTGTGATAGGCAAGGATACTCACCACAGCACGAATGAGGATGTATTTCCTCTCCACCAAATCTACCCACTCACCAAGGCTCATTTCGTACTCTATTTCCTTCCTGATCTAGCACCAGCTTTCATGGAAACTCCCCTGAATTCCTATAGCACAGCCTCTGGTTTAGTGGAAAGTGACCTTTGGAACCAGACTGTCCTGGGTTCAAATCTCACGTCTGCCAATTACTAGCTTCATGGTTAGGCAGACTACTGAGCCTCCCATCCTAAAATGGGTCTAAAAATACACATTTAAAATAAAGAGTCCAGATTATGGTAGGTGCTCATTAAATAGGATCTGTGATTGGTATTTTGCCTGCACCTATTTAGAGTCACTTCTTATTTGATGTATGAGTGTCATGGCTTCCCAAACAGGTCATAAATTCTCCAAGGGCAGAGACATGGCACACACCCCATCTGTCCCCATAACTGCCCCCATAACACACAACATCATGAGAGGCACACATGGATGTTTAGTCAATATTTTCCCATTGGATATGGGGAACCAGAGCACAGAGCATCAGTACTGACCGTGAGTTCCCCAGAAGCCATGATGACAGCCAAGTTTGCCATTCGATTACAGCTGCAGACAGTACAGGTCTCGGAGGCTTCCAGAACCACACAGCCAGACGACGTCCACCTACCAGCCCCCATGTCTGTGCTCCAGGAAACACAGATGGGCCTCTCAAACTTCTGCTTTGGCTGAAAATTCAAAGGCCCTAGTCACCTGAGAGTCCCTCTTGAATGGATTCAGTGTGACCACTCAAGAGACATTGGGGCAAAAAGATACAGATACGTTCTGTAAGGAATGGACAAAAGTGCTGATACTCCAACATGCAGCAATGAAAAGAGATGTCCTAGATGCCAGACCTGTCTTTACTACTGACTTGGTCATACCTAGCATAAATAAAGTTCATGTATATGCCCTGCATCAATGTTAATCTAACCTAAATCTTGCCCATTGAGGAGTGGAAGAACACCACATACAAATACAAGAGCTCATTCTTCTAGGATTGCCTTGAGTTGCTAGGAATTGTGGACGTTTGCTGTCTTAATGGGCCCCATCAAAAATGAAAATTAAGCCCAGTGGGGATGGGGATTGTCAGTAGGTAGATAGGGGCCCAGTAGAGACATCATCACAAACCTCAATGTTCTCCAGAGTATAGATGACTTGGTCAGAGAACCCTTCTTTTTTCTCCCCTGTCATGATGCCCCCAATGACACGAGAATTCATCTTGAACTCCGTGTTGGAGTTGGCCAAGGGGTCCTGGAAGAAGCTCTTATCTAGAATAGACTCCATACCCACAAAGGAGACAAAAGCCACTCCAGTAGTCCCTGCAAATTCGCCAGGTGCCAAAACAACAACAACAAAAAAAACATTTGCTCAGTAGGTACTACAGATGACCCAACATACAAACACATGTACATACTTTAATATCTCATGCATCTTTGCACTGAGGATGGAAACACCAGTGGGCTTCAGGTCAGTGACCCTCATCAGAATCATTAAAAAAAAAAAAAGAGCCTGAGGCGCTATCACCTGGAGATCTGGGCTACATTTAAAAATAAATTTGAATGTGTATTTCTAAAGGACAGTTTGACTCAGTGGTGGGAACTATAATAAATTCCCCTCCCATATTTTTGGTTATTCTCATTCAGTCTCTTGGGTGGGTTTCACTTTTCAATGTTGGCGGTTGCCAGGGATGTGTCCTAGGCCTTCTCCCCATGTCCTCCAGAGAGATGTGGATCAGAGGGTGGTGAGCAATGGCCTATGGGCCAATCTGGCCAGTGCCTGTTTGTTTGTTTGTTTGATAAATAAAAGTTGCATTACAACACAGCCACATGAATTTATTTACCAATTATCTATGAACACTTTTGCACTGTGATGGCAGAGTTGAATAGCTGTGACAGAGACTGTATTGCCCTCAATACCAGCCCTCTACATGTAAAGCTTGCCAACCTCAATACAGACTAGCACTGTCCGATAGAAGCGTAGTATGAGCCACATATGTAATTTTAAATTTTCTAACAGCCGTATTTTAGAAAAGTCAAAAACAGGTAAACTTAATTTTAATAATTTTTAAATCACGTGCAAAATATTATCATTTCAACATGTAATGAATATAACAAAATTATTAATGAGATATCTCACATTATTTGTTTTTTGTACCAAGCCTTTGGAATCTGGTATGTATTTTACACTCACTTCCTAGTCACATTTCAAGAACTCAATGACCAAATACTACCAGAGGCTGCTGTACTGGACAGTGAAGGCCTTGATACTCTAGTATTATGAGGTTATTTATTCAATGCCTGACTTCCCTAGCAGCTGGAAAGCTCTCTGAGGACATGGGCTATTTCTGCCTCCACCATCACTGATTCCAACACTGCCTGGCACCTAGGAGGTGATTAGTTCATATCAGCTGGTTGAATGCACCCAAACCTCTCTTCTTGAGTCTCACGAGCTGGTCTGTACCTGCAGATTCAGATTCTTCAATTATAGAACAGCCAATCTTCATCTTATCCCCTTTGGCTTTCAAGTTAAAGGCCACGTTCTCTTCAGTGCATTCTTCCTTGATAACTTTGCTCTCAATATCTAAAAGAAGAAAGGGAGACTTTGCATGACATCACCTGAAAAGTGGGTCCTGAATTTGGTTTCTGTCCAACACAGGTTCACATCCCTGGTTGCAGGCAAAGGAAAGAATGGAAAGGCCGGGCTGGTCCAGTGGCTCAGTTGGTTAAGAGTTGGCTTAGAGCACATGCTCTGAGCAACAGGGCCACCGGTTCAATTCCCACATGGGCCAGTGAACACTGCACGCTATCTGAGCTGTTGCTGAGCTGCCAATTGGTGGCAGGATGGCTCAGCTGGTGTAACAAGATTGCCTGTTCAATGGTGGGCTACGCCCGCACACAACTAAAGACTGAATTCAGCACCTTGAGCTAAGCTGCTGCCTGGATGGCTCAGAGGATACAGCGTGCACTCTTAACAACAAGGCTGCTGGTTTGACTCCCACATGGGATGGTGGCTACGCCCACCCGCAACTATGATTGAACACAGCACCTTGAGCTTAGAGGCCACGAGCTGCCCACGGGAAGCCAGATGGCGACCGGCGCCCTTCACAACGAAGATTGAAGAACAACAACTTGGCTGGTCCCCTCCCCCAGTTCCCCAACACTGTTCCCCTCCCCCAATTCCCAATAAAATCTTTAAAAAAAAAAAAGAATGGAAAGGCCAACTCCTCCTCAGAATGACCTGGAGCTCCTTCATGAATGACAGGTGGATGGTAGCACCTAACAAATGAGAAACCCAGTTGGAACTTAACGAATGAACTCTCACAGCTTAGGAGATACACCAGGGAATGATGGGGTTGAAGTCTACAGTGATGGAAGGCATCAGAGTCGCAGCAACTCCAAATTTAGACAAGTTTTCCAAGGCAAAAAAAAATTAAAAGGGACTGTGACAAGCCCAGCATAGTGGACAAGGGCTCAAGTTCTCAGTCAGGTGACACTTACTAAGAGGCCTATATGTTCTGCTTCTCACCAGCTGTGTAAACTTGAGCAACGTCTTAACCTCTCTGAGCCTCAGAATTCTCAACTGTATCATGGCCTTAATTACAGGACTCTTTGCGAAAACATAATAGATAATGGTACCAGAGGTACTCTTTTAAAATATAAACCAGATAATGCCATACCTATTCTGACTCTCCAATTCTGCACCCCTATCTTATTTCAAATAAAATCCTGTGTCCTTACATTTGTCTACAAAATATCCTTGCCCTTTCTATTCTGACCCCTTCTCCTACAGCTTTTATAGTCCTCTACTCCACTTCAGCTACACTTCTCCATGTTCCCTGAACTCACTAAGTATTCCCAAACTTGTTTTTCCTCAAAATTATCTACAGGGCTCCCTCCCCTCAGGTCCCTGCCCCAATAAGGCTTTCCCTAACAACACTGTGTAAGATAGCAATGCTTCCCCTAATCCTGACACTGTGTAGCCCCTCAGTCTGCTTTATTTTTCTCAATAGCATTAGCTCTATCTGGTATACCAGATGTCTGTTTATTGTCTGACTCAACTCACTAAAATATAAGACTCATGAAGCCAGCCTTATTCACTGCTGGAGGCAGTCCACCAAATACTCTATTTCCACCTCTTGGCCTCACCCATTAAGATGGAACTTCCTAGGTTATATAACTGATCCTGGAACTAGTACCAGGAGTAGGGTGCTGCTGTCAAAGGTTTCTAGAACCCAGGATTTCCAAATGGTCACAGACCACACATGTTTGAGGTGGTAAAGTCAAGCTGAATCAGTCAGGAGAGGATCAGTCATGCAGCAGTAACAAATAACCCTAAATCTTAGTGAATTAAAAATAACAAGTATTGGAGGTTCCAGTAAGACGGCGGAATAGATGGACCCTCTCCGAACTGCCTCCCAGGATCACATCAAAATTACAAATAATTTATGCAACATTTAACCTCGGGAGTCCCCTGAACATTAGATGAACAGAACCTCTAAACGAAGGACCTAAAGAGGAGGCCACATCAAGTCTGGTAGGAGGGGCGCCAACGAGAGAGGGCAAGCCCCGTTAGGGACGCCCCAGCTGTGTGGGGAGGCTTCTCCAGTTGGGGGAGAGACCCTCTGGCCCCACACCAAGCTCATTAGCCCAGAGTTGCTTTGCCAGGAAGAGGAGTTCCACGATAGTGGGCAGTAGAAATTAGTGAGGACTCTCTTTGCTTGACTCGGTGAAGCTGGGAGCAGCTGGAGAACCAGTGGGGCTGGCGCACGGGTTCGCTCGCCAGCAAGCACTCACCCAGTTCCTGTCTGAGGGAGTGGCTGCATGAACCGTACCCAGAAGCCTGTCAGGAGGGACTGAACTGAACACCTTTGGTGCAGAAGCTGGAGGTTTTGGGATTGTTGTTCCACTGGTGTGGAGCTTGCACACGAGCAGCATACAGGAGGCCGCCATTTTTTTTAGGGTTGGGCCCTCCCATGGAGGATCAGAGCCGGGATCCCATTGGTCTGGTGAACTTGGCACAGGAGTGCATGCGTGCGTGAGTGCGTGCGTGCGTGTGCATGCGGCCTTGGATTCCCACCCTCCGCCCTGCTTGTGTTGCGTTGCCAGAGAAACGCCTGGCGAGTGCCTTCTGGCTACATCAGGCTGCTCACTGAGACACAGGAGTGCGTGAGCGGCCTTGGGTCCCCACCCTCCACCCTGCTTGTGCTGCATTTCCAAAGAAACACCGGGCGGGTGCCCTCCGGCTGCATCAGATTGCTCACTGAAACGTGCGTGAGCCACCTTGGGACCCCACCCTCCGCCCTGCTTGTGCTGCATTTCCAAGGAAATGCCGGGTGGGTGCCCTCCGGCTCCATCAGGCTGCTCACTGAGACGCAGGAGTGCTTAAGCCGCCTTGGATCCCCACTCTCGGCCCTGCTTCAGCTGCGTTGCCAGGGAAACGCAGGGCGGGTGTTCTCCAGCTGCATCACTCTGTTCACTGAGACTCAGTAGCAGACAACCTGCAACAACCTGTGAAGATTTTTTTTTGGGGGGGGGAGTGAGCACGATTCCAGAGCACACAGCAGCTAATTGTGGAAAGCTCACTGCAACCCTGAGAAAGTGGTCTGCAGATTAAAGAGGACAGAGAGCTCACCCACCTCTTTATTTTTTTTTCTTTTTTCTTTTTTCTAGGTGATCTATCTAATACATCAAAGCATTAACAGAATGACAGCCAGAATGAAAAAACAAAGAAACGTGTCCCAAGTAAAAGATCAGAAGAAAACTCTAGAAATGGAACTAAATGAAACAGAGGTATCCAAACTTTCAGAGACAGAGTTTAGAACACTGATGATAAGAATGTTTAAGGAACTTAGCAAGGACATAAAGCAAGATAGGGAAACCATAAAAAACAACCTGTTAGAACTAAAGAATACAATAACTGAAATGAAGAACACACTCGAAGGAATCACCAGTAGAGTAGATGAAGCAGAGGAGCGGATCAGTGAATTAGAAGACAAAATAGCAGAAATCACTCAGCTGGAACAACAAAAAGAAAAAAGAATAAAAAGTAATGAAAATAGTTTAAGAGACCTCTGGGACAACATGAAACGCAGCAATCTTTGCGTCATAGGAATACCAGAAGGAGAAGAGAAGAAGCAAGGGATTGAGAATGTATTTAAAGAAATAATGATTGAAAACTTCCCTACCATGGTGAAGGAAATCGACATACAAGCCCAGGATGTACAGAGTTCCTAACAGGCTGAATCCGAACAGGCCCACACCAAGACATATCATAGTTAAAATGGCAAAGGTTAAAGACAGAGACAGAATCCTAAAAGCAGCAAGAGAAAGACAGCAGGTTACATACAAAGGAACTCCTATAAGACTAACAGCTGACTTTTCTTCAGAAACTGCAGGCCAGAAGGGAATGGCAGGAGATATTCAAAGTGAAACAAAATAAAGGTCTACAACCAAGATTGTTCTACCCAGCACGGCTATCACTTAAAATTGAAGGAGAGATAAAGAGCTTCTCAGAAAAGAATAAGCTTAAGGAGTTCACTACCACCAAGCCAACATTGCAGAAAATGTTAAAAGAGCTTTTTTAAACAGAAGAAAGGGGAAAACAAGCTAACCCAGGAAGACAAGAAATACAAATAACATAATGGCAATAAATATACACCTATCAGTAATTACTTCAAATGTGAATGGGCTAAATGCTCCAATCAAAAGACACAGAGTGGCTGAGAGGATAAGAAAACAGGACCCACGCATATGCTGTCTACAAGAGACTCATCTCAGATCAAAAGACACACACAGACTGAAAGTAAAGGGATGGAATAAGATATTTCATGCAAATGGAAATGAGAAAAAAGCTGGAGTAGCAATACTTATTTCGGACAAAATAGACTTTAAAATGAAGACTACAATAAAAGACAAAGAAGGGCACTACATAATAATAAAGGGATCAATTCAACAAGAGGACATAACCCTAGTAAACATCTATGCACCCAATATAGGAGCTCCTAAATATATAAAACAGATTCTGACAGACATAAAGGCAGACATCAACAGTAACACTATCATAGTAGGGGACTTCAACACCCTGTTGTCACCAATGGACAGATCCTCCAGACAGAAAATCAACACGGACATAGTGGCCTGAAATGACACTTTAGACCAGCTGGATTTAATTGATATTTTTAGAGCATTTTACCCCAATGCTACAGAATATACATTCTTCTCAAGTGCACATGGAACATTCTCCAAGATAGACCACATGTTAGGCCACAAAACACGTCTCAACAAATTTAAGAAGATTGAAATCATATCAAGTGTCTTCTCTGACCACAATGCTATGAAACTAGAAATCAATTATAAGAAGAAATCTGGAAAGCTTACAAATACATGGAAGCTAAATAACATGCTTTTAACTAGTGAGTGGGTCAAAAATGAGATCAAGGAGGAAATCAAAAGATACCTCGAGTCAAATGAAAATGAAAACACCACGACCCAAAATCTCTAGGATGCAGCGAAAGCAGTCCTAAGGGGGAAGCTCATAGCAGTGCAGGCCTACCTAAAGAAGGAAGAAAAATCTCAAATCAACAGACTCTCTCTACACCTAAGGGAACTCGAAAAAGAACAGCAAAACAAGCCTAAAGGGAGAATAAAGAAGGAAATAATAAAGACTGGAGCAGAAATAAATGAAATAGAAAACAAAAAAACCATACAAAAGATCAATGAAACCAAGAGTTGGTTTTTTGAAAAGATAAACAAAATTGATAAACCCTTAGCACGATTAACCAAGAAAAAGAGAGAGAGAGGACCCAAATTAATAAAATCAGAAATGAAAGAGGAGAAGTGACAACACATACCACAGAAATACAGAAAATTTTAAGAAAATACTATCAGCAACTATATGCTAACAAATTCGACAATCTGGAAGAAATGGATAAATTTCTAGAAGCATACAATCTACCAAGTCTGAACCAAAAAGAAACAGAAACTCTGAACAGACTGATTACTGCCAAAGAAATTGAATCAGTAATCAACAATATTGCAACAAACAAAAGCCCTGGACCAGATGGCTACACAGGTGAATTTTACAAAACATTCAAAGAAGAATTAGTACCTATTCTCCTCAAACTATTCCAAAAAATACAGAAGGAGGGAAGACTCCCAAACTCTTTCTATGAAGCCATTATCACCCTGATTCCTAAGTCAGACAAAGATATTACAAAAAAGGAAAACTACAGGCCAATATCACTAATGAACATAGATGCAAAAATTCTCAACAAAATACTAGCAAACGGAATTCAGCATCTCATTAAAAAGATCATACACCACGATCAAGTGGGATTCATTCCTGGTATGCAAGTCTGGTTCAATATCCACAAATCAATTAATGTAATACATCACATTCACAAAATGAAAAATAAAAAGCATATGATCATATCAATAGATGCAGAAAAGGCATTTGACAAAATCCAGCAGCCATTTATGATAAAGACTCTTCACAAAGTGGGAATAGTGGGATCATACCTCAGCATAATAAAGGCCATATATGATAAGCCCACAGCAAACATCGTTCTCAATGGGGAAAGGCTGAAAGCTTTCCCTTTAAGAACAGGAACAAGACAAGGTTGCCCGCTTTCACCACTTCTATTTAACATAGTTCTGGAAGTTCTAGCCACAGCAATCAGGCAAGAAAATGAAATAAAAGGCATCCAAATTGGAAAAGAGGAAGTAAAATTGTCATTATATGTAGATGACATGATACTATATATAGAGAATCCCAAAGACTCCACCAAAAAACTGCTAGAACTGATACACGAATCTGGTAAGGTAGCAGGATACAAAATTAATATTCAGAAATCAGTGGCATTTCTATACACCAATAATAAACTATCAGAAGAAATCAGGAAATCAATCCCTTTTACAATTGCTTCTAAAACAATAAAATATCTACGAATCAATTTAACTAAAGAAGTAAAAGACCTGTACTCACAAAATTATGAGACACTGAAGAGAGAAATCAAAGAAGATACAAATAAATGGAAATACATACCATGCTCATGGATAGGAAGAATTAATATAGTTAAAATGTCCATACTGCCTAAAGCAACATATAGATTCAATGCAATTCCTATCAAACTACCAAGGGCATTTTTCACAGAAATAGAAAATACAATCCTAAAATTTATATGGAATCATAAAAGACCCTGAATAGCCTTGGCAATTCTGAGAAATAAGAACAAAGTCGGGGGGATCGCGCTACCAGACATCAAAACCTACTACAAGGCTACAGTAATCAAGACAGTTTGGTATTGGCATAAAAACAGGCACATCGATCAGTGGAACAGAACAGAGAGCCCAGAAATAAATCCAGGCATTTACAGACAGTTAATCTATGACAAAGGAAGCAAGAATTTACACTGGAGTAAAGATAGTCTATTCAATAAATGGTGCTGGGAAAACTGGACTGACACATGCAAAAAAATGAAACTGGACCACCTCTTTACGCCTTATACAAGAACAAATTCAAAATGGATTAAAGACTTAAATGTAAGACCTGAAACCATAAAAATCCTAAAAGAAAATATAGGGAGTACATTTGCAGACATTACCTGGAGCAATATTTTTACTGATACATCCCTACAGGCAAGAGAAGTAAAAGAAAAAATGAACATATGGGATTATATCAGATTTAAAAGTTTTTTCACAACAAAGGAAACCATTAATAAAACAAAAAGGAAGCCTACTGAATGGGAGAATATATTTGCCAACGATATATCTGATAAGGGGTTAATATCCAAAATTTATAAAACACTCATGAAACTCAACACCAAAAAAACAAACAACCCAATTAAAAAATGGGCAGAAGACATGAAGAGACATTTCTCTAAAGAGGACATACAGATGGCCAACAGGCATATGAAAAAAAGTTCAACCTCACTGGTCATTAGGGAAATGCAAATAAAAACCACCATGAGATACCACCTCACTCCAGTCAGAATGGCTATCATCAATAAATCAACAAACAACAAGTGCTGGCGGGGCTGTGGGGAAAAGGGGACCCTGCTGCACTGTTGGTGGGATTGCAGATTGGTGCAGCCACTATGGAAGTCAGTATGGAGGTATCTCAAAGAACTCGAAATAGAGCTACTTTTTGACCCAGCAATTCCACTCCTAGGTATCTGTCCTGAAAAAACCAAGACACCTATTCAAAAAAAGTTATGCACCCCTATGTTCATAGCAGCACAATTTACAATAGCTAAGACTTGGAAACAACCAAAATGCCCATCGGTAGATGACTGGATTAAGGAACTGTGGTATATTTATACAATGGAGTATTACTCCGCTATAAAGAAGAATGAAATCGTACCATTTGCAGTGATATAGATGGACCTAGAGACTATTATGTTAAGTGAAATAAGTCAGTCAGAGAAAGACAAATACCATATGATCTCACTCATATGTGGAATCTGAAAAACTGTATGAATGAGCAAAGTAAACAGAAACTGTCTCATAGATATAGAGGAAAAATCAGGGTTGCTAATTGGGAGGGGGATGGGGATGAGGGAGAAGGGGAAGGGATTAGACAGCAAAAATAGGCAACTACAATATTGCCACTGGGATATGAAAAACAGTTTGGGGAATATAATTAATAATGTTGTAAATATTTTGTGGGATGTCAGATGGTCATAGGTCTTGTTAGGAAGACCATTTCATGGATGGAGTAGAGGTTTGATCACTGCACTGTATAACTGAAGAGGAGGTGGTATACCTACTGTAATTGAATATATATAGATAGTCACGGGATGTGGATTATACTGTGGAAGAGAGTCAGAGGAAGAGTAATAGATATATATGATATGGGGGGGGAGTGGGGTGGCGAATTGGGGGTGGGGTGTTGTCACTTTGAGGGGTTAAATGTATAACTTTTGCACTGTGTTGTACACCTGAAACTAATTAAGAATAAAAAAAAAATAAAAATGTCAATACTTCCTAAAGCAATATATAGATTCAATGCAATTCCAATCAAACTACCAAGGACATTTTTCTCTGAAATAGAACATAGAATCCTAAAATTTATATGGAATCACAAAAGACCCCGAATAGCTACAGCAATGTTGAGAAATAAGAAAAAAGTGGGAGGCATCACACTACCTGACATCAAAACATACTACAAGGCTACAGTAATCAAAACAGTATGGTACTGGCATAAAAACAGACACATAGACCAATGGAATAGAATAGAGAGTCCAGGAATAAAACCATCTATATACGGTCATTTAATCTATGACAATGGAAGCAAGAATTTACACTGGAGTAAAGATAGTCTATTTAATGGTGCTGGGAAAATTGGACTGACACGTGCAAAAAAATGAAAATAGACCATCTACTTACACCATATATGAGAACAAACTCAAAATGGATTAAAGACTTAAATGTAAGACCTGAAACTATAAAACTCCTAGAAGAAAATACAGGGAGTAAGTTTGCAGACATTATCCTGAGTAATATTTTTACCGATATATCCCCTAAAGCAAGGGAAATGAAAGAAAAAATGAACATATGGGATTACATCAAACTTAAAAGTTTTTTCACAGCAAAGAAAATCATCAATAAAACAAAAAGGCAGCCTACTGAATGGGAGAAGATATTTGTCAATGATATATCTGATAAGGGGTTGATATCCAAAATTTATAAAACACTCATGCAATTCAACACCCAAAAAACAAACAACCCAATTAAAAAATGGGCAGAGGATATGAGGAGGCATTTCTCTAAAGAGGACATACAGATAGCCAACAGGCATATGAAAAAATGTTCAACCTCACTAATCATCAGAGAAATGCAAATAAAAACCACAATGAGATACCACCTCACTCCGGTCAGAATGTCTATCATCAACAAATCAACAAACAACAAGTGCTGGTGAGGGTGTGGAGAAAAGGGAACCCTGGTGCACTGTTGGTGGGACTGCAAATTGGTGCAGCCATTTTGGAAATCAGTATGGAGGTATCTCAAAACACTGGAAGTGGAACTGCCATATGACCCAGCAATTCCACTCTTGGGAATCTACCCAGAGGAATCCAAAACGCTAATTTGAAAAAATATATGTACCCCTATGTTTATTGCAGCGCTATTTACAATAGCCAAGACTTGGAAACAACCGAAATGCCCATCGGTAGATGACTGGCTTAAGAAACTGTGGTACATTTATACAATGGAGTATTACTCCGCTATAAAGAATGAAATTGTACCATTTGCAACGATATGGATGGACCTAGAGACTATTATGTTGAGTGAAATAAGTCAGTCGGAGAAAGACAAATACCACATGATCTCACTTATATGTGGAATTTGAAAAACTGAATGAATGAGCATAAGAAACAGAAATAATCTCATAGATACAGAGGAAAAACAGGGTTGCTAGTTGGGAGGGGGGTGGGGATGAGGGAGAAGGGGAAAGGATTAGACAGCATAAATAGGTAACTACAGTATTGTCACAGGGATATGAAAGACAGTTCGGGGAATATAATGTTGTTAAAATTTTGTGGGGTGTCAGATGGTCACATGTTTTGTTAGGGAGACCACTTCATGGATGGAGTAGAGGCTTGATCACGGCACTGTACACCTGAAATTGATGTTGTACAATATTGTATGCCAACTGTAATTAAATATATAGACAGTCACGGGATGTGGATTATACGGTGGAAGGGAGTCAAAGGAATTGTAATAGATAGTATGATATGGGGGGGGAGGAGTGGGAGGGGAGAATTGGGGAGGGGGGTTGTCACTTTGAGGGGTAAAAAGTATAACTATTGCACTTTGTTGTACACCTGAAGCTAATTAAAAGTATATATAAATAAAAAAGAAAAAAAGAAAAAAAAATAACAAGTATTTCCCATTAACACACTGACTTAGTACTGTGTTCTGTGGTATCCGTACCCTGGGATCCCCACAGGTGGAGAAATTGTGACCTGAAACAAGGCCTGCAACCAGAGCAAAAGGAAAGAAAGCTCTGGAAAGTCTCACACTGGCAACTATTCCATTCACAACTCATTGACTATAACTAGTCACAAAATCACACCTAACTCCAAGCCAGAAAGTACCATTCCACAATGGGCCCAGAAGAGAGAGCTGGAAATTTTTTTTTTTTGAGGGCAGTGTCACTGGCCCTCACATGTGGGACCGAACCAGGGCCGCTGGCTTCCCAAGCCAGCGCTTAACAGCCGTGCCACTCGGCTGGCCCAAGAGCTGGAAATATTTGAACACAGCAAATGACTCTCATCCCTTAACACCTGGCATACAGTAGGCAGTCAACAAATATTTGTTGAATAAATTAATGACACACTCCAAACACAGTGCCAGGCACTCAGTACATGGGAGATGTTAATATTCTTAGACTTGCTTTGCTGTGAGTTCAGAGGATTGAAACAGTTGGAGAAATGTTAGATGGGCAAGCCATGGAGAATCACATTGCTGAAGTCACCCCTCAGAATCAGGAAGGTGTGACCTTGCCATGAAGGATATAGCCTACCCATGTGTTCCGTATGAATAATCTGACTGCCATTTGTTGAGGGTTTCAGAAGAGCTGCCAGCATGGTGCTTTCCACACTCTCCAGTAAGACTGTGGCCACGGTGGATGTCTCATCTTTGGTGAGGTTGAACCACATGGATGTTTGTTCAAGCACAGAGGCAAAGCTCTCAGCCGTTCTCTGCAAGGAAAGAGGTGTTTGTGCGCACGTTCTCTCTGTCTCTCTCTTTCTCTTTCTGTATCTCTCTATCTCTCTTTCTCTCCCTCCTCTTTCTTCCTCTCTCTGTCTCTCATCAATGAAAGAGTAGCTGTCCTCTGTTTTCCATCAAGAGGGTGGGTTGACAGTCTAGACAAATGAAGAAATAAAAGGACATCCTGAATGCAGGTTGGTGTAGCAAGTATGGAAGGCAGTGTGGGGGTTCCTCAAAAAATTAAGAATAGAATTACCATATGACCCAGCAATTCCTCTCCTGGGTATTTATCCCAAAATCTGAAAACATTTATCCATTAAGATATATGTGCTCCAATGTCCATTGCAGCTTTATTTACAGTAGCCAAGACATGGAAACAACCAAAGTATCCTTCGATAGATGATTGGATAAAGAAGATATGGTATATACACAATGGAATACTACTCTGCCATAAGAAAGATGAAATATGTAGTGCCATTTGCGACAACATGGATGGATCTTGAGATTATTATGCTAAGCGAAATAAATCAGACAGAAAAAGTAGAGAACCATATGATTTCACTTATATGTGGATTATAAAACTGAAAGCAACAAAGGAACGTTCAAGACAAACAAATAAAGAAACAAAAACTTATAGACACAGACAATAGTTTAGTAGTTACCAGAGGGGAAGGGGGAAGGAGGGTGATAGATGAGGATAAATGGGATCAAATATATGGTGATGGAAAGAGAACTGACTCTGGGTGGTGAACACACAATGTGATATATAGGTGATGTATTACAGAATTATATACTTGAAACCTATGTAACTTTACTAATCATTGTCACCCCAATAAACTTCAATTAAAAAAAAAAAGACCAGAAGAAAAAAAAAGGCATCCACTCAGCCTCTTTTTCCTGATTCAAGAGGCCCTATTTGAAATGTAAATTGGTGCAGCCTTTATGGCTGCAATGTCAACACCTATAACAGAATAAATTGCCCATACCCTTTGATGTAGAAATTTCCCTTCCAGGAATTAATCCTTCCAGGAATACTTAAAAACTGTGCAAGGATCTTGTTCAGTGATGCTCATTTCATTATGATTTGTGACAGCAAGAAGTCAGAGAGCCTATATGTCCATTAAATTGTTAAGTAAATGATGGAAGCAGGTCATGGGATAGTATGCAGATGTTAAGAAAAGAATGACTAGTATATCTATATGATTTAGGGAGCGAAAAGGCCCATGAGCTATTAAGTAAAGCATATTACAGAATGACATGTATATATTATCTCATTTAGTTTAAAAAACAACTACTTTAAAATTTTATATTTATGGTATTTATGTTTTTGGCACATAAAATAAAAATAACTAACCCTGTGAACCAGGTATAGTTTTAAGTGTTATATATTAACTTATTTAAATTTAGGAAGAGATCTATGACAGGCTGTTATTATTTCCATTTTTGAATGGGAAACAAGGACACATATTCAGCAGAATCAAGCTTTGACCCTTGGCAGTCTGTAATCAGAGTTTGAACCCTTAATCACTGCTCTAAACTTCTCATAGTAGGTACTCAATAAATGTTTTCAATGTCTTTGTGTGTCTGTCATACATGCATTCACAAAGTAAAAAGGTATAGAAAGGTACACATCTAAATGCTAACATTGGATATGTCTGAAGGATAGAATTAAGAAAAGTATAACAATAATAATAATAGTAATATTAATGTTGATGCTATTCCTATTATTGATTACTGTCAATAAATTGACTATAAAATGTGACTCTGAACCCAATAAAAAATAAGAATTCACAACCTAATAAATGAAAGGACAAAATTGACTGAATCCAGTCAGAAGGACTTTAACTGAAATCTTAACAAGGATACGAATTTCTATTTATCCAAATTAGGTGATAAAAAGATTAAAATTTTTCAAAACAATCTGGGGGTAAAGGTGAAACTCAAGATATGTTTGTCCAGGAGAAACCGGGTGCACTGAGTTCTCTAACTGTTTCCCAAGTAACAGGCAGGAGTTTAGGGTCCCACCACAAATGACATAGCAGAAAAATCTCAACTAGAGTCATCCTGGAAAAAAGTAGCCCTCAATTCCATGGCTGGCGAAATTGCATGAAAGCTCCCTTGAAATGTTAAATCTATTCTCCTTAGTTGGGAAGGTTATTTTGTATCCTCAGGAACATAAAAAATAATAATAATAAAACAAGTTTAGCTTTGTTTTTAAATTTCATTTAGACAAACTCGATCATGATAATACTTTTTTTTTTTTTTTTTTTTTTTTTTAGGGCAGTGTCACTGGCCCTCATATGTGGGACGGAACCGGGACCGCTTGCTTCCCACGCCAGGGCTTAACCACCAAACCACTCAGCCAGCCCAATACTTTTGTATTAAATTTAGAAGACTTTATAATCTTTGGCATAATCTGGAAATCTGTGCTTTGAAGGGTTTGGGACAATTTGACACCTTAGAGAAGCTATCCAATTAGCCACATGACTTCACTGCAGAAAGCAATTAGACTTGTGATTTTAATACGAATGATTTAAGACAGTGTGGCTCTTTATTAACTGTATGAAACATTTAAAAAATCTGGATTATTATATTTGTACATTTGATTGACTGGATTCATGAGCCCCTTGAGGGTCTAGTGACCTTACCTTTTAAGTTTATAAATTTCCTCATTAGGTACTTGAAGTTCGGAGGGAAATAAGAATATTTGTAAACATAGTATAAAATATTTCAGGGAATTTAACTAAATTTGTAAAAAGGGTTCATCATTTATGGAAGTTCAATCTAAAAACCCTATGAACGCATGTACATTTCATGAATAAATATGGTATACTAATAAATTAATTTTAAATTAATCAAATTACCAATGAAAGTATTGTTCTTATTTTCATACCAAAAAAAACAAATTTATAAATAAAATGACAACATCCATTAGTCCAACTTAAAGACTTAAGAAAAACTAGGTTTCAAATATACAATTATAATGACCTAGTAATCCCACTCTTAGGTACATACCCTAGAGAAATAAAAATTCAGGGGTACAACCACACAAAAACTGCACATTAATGTTTATAGTAGCTTTACTGATAATCACCAAAAGCTGGAGTGGGGTGGGCCAAAGAAGAAATACTGTTAAAGTGGAAACAATTCAAATATCCTTCAAAGATAATGGACAAACAATCTATGGTCCATCCAGACACTGGAGTATTACTCAGCCATGAAAAGGAGGGAGACGCTGACACTCGCTACAACATGGATGGACCTTGAACACACGGTGCTCCATGACAGAAGCCAGACACATAGGCCACACAGTGTGTGATTCCATTTATGCAGAATGTCCAGAACAGGTAAGTCTATAGAGACAGAAAGCAGATTAGTCGTTTTCAGGGGTTTGGAGAGGGAGGATGAGGAGAGCTGCTTATGTAGTTTCCTTTTGGGGTGGTGAGAAGGTTCTGGAACTATAAGGGTGATGGCTGCTCAACATTGTGAATGTACTAACTGTTAGTAATGGTTACAAGAAGAAAAAGGCACGGGGTTATTGATAAACACAACATTGATGACTCAAAGGCATTATGTTGAGTGAACAAAGCCAGACTCAAAGGGCCACATACTGTATGATTCCATTTATGTAATGTTCTTAAAAAGACAAAACTAAATGATAGAACAGATCAGGATTTACAGGGGCCAGTGGTGGAGGGAGTATGTGACTATAGAGGGAAAGTTACAGGGAGTTTGAAGTCGGGGAATGGAACTGTTCTGTATTCTGATTGGGTGATAGTTACACCAGCCTAATAGGGAACTGATAGAACTCCTAAAATTGTACAGAAAAGGGCAATTTTACTGCATGCTAATTTTTAGAAAATTACAACTGTCACAAATTAAATGCTAACTCAAAACTCCTTAATTATAAAGAGTACTTTCTGCACCCAAAGTGTTCCCCCAAGATGTTCGAATCACAAAACAATGGCGAAGACATCATCGTTACCTCCAGAGAAACAGTGGTGGTTTTGTTTGCACAGGCGTCATCCAGAATGCTGAAGGTGGTATTGATCAGCGCACAAAACGGAACCTGTGACCAGAGGGAAGAGCATTAATGAACATTGTTCAATCTCTCTTGCAAGTATGCAAGGTACAAACTGGGCCACGAAGCCCACTGAATGGGGTGACCCTGAGTGCCTGAGGTGTCAGGAAACTCTAGAATTCTCAGAGAAATAAAAACTAACCATTTGATCAGAATTGGAAACGCAGCAGTTTTCTCTTCCATTAATAAAAAAGTCAAACATAAATATAGAATCAAAACTATTTAGTGGGGTGAAAAGCTGGAGAAATGTGTGGGGAAAAAAATTAGTGTCTAAATGGAACATTATTTGGCCACAAAAAGGAGGAAGTGCTGACATTCGCTAACATGGATGGACCTTGAACCAAACTCAGTGAGGGAAGCCAGACACACAAGGTCACTCAGTGTGTGATTCCATTTATGTGAAATGTCCAGAACAGGCACATCTATGGAGATAGAAAGTAGATTAGTGTTTACCAGGGTCTGGGGGAAAGAATGGACAGTAACTTAATAGGTACAGAGTTTCTCTTGGGGACAATGAGAATGCTTTGGAGATAGAGGTGGTGGTCACACACTATTGTGAGGGTACTAAATACCCATGAATTGTTGTGGAAATTTCCCAAATCCCAGAGACCAAAGGAAGAGGTTGATGGGTTCCCAATGGGCCTGGCCTCTCAGGGTGGCCTTAACCTCCTGTACCTGGAGACGAAATTCTTCTACGGTGTCTGTAATGTCTTTCCCAGGAGAAAAGCCATTCCCAAAATATTTCCTGAGTTGGGGAAATGAACAGTAAATAGTGGCTATGGGAAGACATCTTATTTGGATGAATAATAAAACTTTTACTCGTACTGCTTTCCCCCATACACATGCATGGCAGCCCAAGGTCCCTGAAACTTTTTAGGGTTGCCACATATGAGGATGCACTCTGCATTTGTATTCACAAGGATAATGGTCTTCCCTTTGTTTCAGGGGGACCAATACATTGTGATTTCTATGTGAGGCCTCTAGTGGTTCCCATCATCCTTATTTGTGGATGACCTTGGCCTCACCCCTAGTCTTGGGGAACTGGAGGAACCCAATGGGTAAATTCAGTGGTAGACTGGGACCAGGGCTCCATCTCATCTTTGGCAGTGACCAGAGGGGCCAAAGGGAGAGCTATAGTCCCACCAGAACCACATCAGGCCGTCTGTCCTTCCGATGGGATCCCACTTGTTACTAAATCATGCCACCTCCATTACAGGTGACACAGATGGGCCCCTTACATTTAGATTTACTCTTTGGGGTAGGGGTGTCCTGGAGTCTCCTTTTTAGTCACCAAGCAGACCCAAATTTGGCCCTGCTCAATTACACCTAAACCTGCCATGGACTCCCCTTTCCTCCCACCTTCAGTCAGCTTGCCTGACTATCAGATTTAAAAGGGAAATTAAAGGGCCATATCATTCTTTGGGAGCTGCCTGCAAAAGGTGACTGTCCTTTTTTTTTTTAGCTGAGCCATCCTGTCACCTGTTGGCAGCTCAGCAGCAGCTCAGCTTGGGCTGGAATCGAACCAGTGACCCTGTTGCTCAGAGCTCACACTCTTGAATGAGACCTTAACCAATTGAGCCACTTGGTCGGACCAAAAGGTGATTGTTTCTAACCGCAGTAAACAGCTTTGTGAGCCTCTCAAACACCCTTGGCTTAGATAGCTTGTCTCATTTCTACTTCTAGCAACAAAGCTTGAACTTTCTCTATGGACTTCCAGGGACTGGCTTATCCCCAGAGGTCTCCTTTATTTGGCCAGGCCCCCAGCATCCCCATTATTATCCAATCCATTAAAAAAATGATCTCCTGGGGCTGGCCGAGTGGCGCTGTGGTTAAGCTCTGGCTTAGGAAGCCAGTGGCCCCAGTTCGGTCCCACATGTGAGGGCAGTGACACTGCCCTCAAAAAAAAAAAAAAAATGATCTCCCGGAATCTGGTCAAGTAGACATTGCCTTAGGGCCAGGTGAGTGGTTATATTACTCATTTTTTTCTCCTTCAGGCTGGGGAGAAAGATCCTGTCAGCCCCTGTGGTTCAAAGCCTTACCATCCAAGTTGACAGGCCTTCACAGAGCTTTTGTTGAAATGAGATGCAATGTCTAGCAATTCAACAGGGAGGTGTTCTGATTGTTGAAGTTTCTTGTACAGAACCCTTCCTTACCACTATAGGCCAGGCGATACTCAGTGAGCAAATGCTCCAGTTCAGCCTTTGTTTCTAGGGGTTCCCATACACATGTGATGGGCCGCAAGCATCCAACACAGGGGCTACTTCTCCCCACAGAGTTGATGGCCAACCTAAGATGCCTCCCAGGCAGCTCTCACTCCTTTCCTATTTCCCAGGTTTCCAGGCTAGCTCACCAATTGTGAAAATTTCCTGGGGCCAAGAGACTGAAAGAAGCTGGCAACTCCAGAATGACATCAAGAGCTTATTAAGGGAACTTATGGACTGAAACAGCATCCATGGGTGGCAGCGAGAGGACAGATCTTGGCACTGAAAGGGGATGGAGTTTGATACATACAGCCTCCAAGAACACAGGTGAGTTGAAGCCAGTGATGCTTGCTAAGAGCTGTACAATCCAAAGCAGGAAACACCTTAATGGGCCCTTATATCTATGCAAGAACATTCCTTTCATGTGATACAGGCCTACCCCTTCTGGGGTGAATTGGTGGTTAGCTTGCTTCCTTTGACTGCATGGGTCATGTTAAGTACCAGTTATCATTCTGCCTAACAATTGTATACTTTACAATGGCTAAAATGGTGAGGAGTTTTTCTTTAATGTATATTTCACCACAATAAAACCAAACAAAAAAACAGTGGTCCAAAGTGCACTGGAATTCCAAAACTAATTCACCATGAACTGGTACGATTTAATATAGTGACATCAATTCTTAAAAATGCTCATGGAGACTTTACTCATTGCATCAACTTCATTAGAGAATCAGGACATCCACATTCCCCTTTGCCTAGCCTGGGAGCTGTGAATCACCCAACCCATATCATACACATAGGGCACCAACATCTTCACTGGTAGTGAGACTCCAACATCTTTTCTTCTTTTAGTAAAAGAATCCCCAAGGTTTTTTTTTTGTTGTTTTTTTTTTGAGGGCAGTGTTACTGGCCCTCACATGTGGGACCGAACCGGGGCCGCTGGCTTCCCAAGCCAGCGCTTAACAAGAATCCCCAAGTTTTAAATAGGCAAATGTACTCCCTTCTCGGCTTCCTCTATAGCTAGATATGACCAGGTGACTAATTTCTGGCTAATGAGCTGTAATAAGAAGTGATAGTGGGTCATACTCTTAAAGGAAAGAACAGTGCCTTTCACTTCCCCTTCTCCCCTGTCCACCAGCTGGAATGCAGACGTGATGGCAGGGGCTGTAGCAGCCATCTTGGACAACAGTGAGGGGGTCTTGTGTTAGTGATGGCAGAGCAATTTAGGGAGCTATCATATGAGCTCTCAGCAGCTTACACTCAGACCATTACAAAGAGAAAAATGAACTGCTGTCTGATTTAGGCCACTTATTTTTGCCTTTGTTGAAGGTGCAAACAACATCCTACCTAAGTGGCTTCTAGGAAAACTTCAAAAGCTAGAAACCTCCAAAAATACTTACATATTCAGTTCCCACTGCTGCTCCCCCTTGGCATAGCAGGACCCGTTCATTGTTGGATATCACATCTTCTTTACACTTAAAGGGAACCCCTAGGAAGAAAACAAAAACAACCAAATAAAACTTAACCACAGCAAGATATGATTAAAAGCAAGTCTGATTCCATTGCCTGCTGCTTAAAATCCACCCAATGCTATATTATGCAACGGTGGAAACAAACGAACTAACACATTACAATATCAGGGACTCTGAGATGTTTTATAAAATTTCAAAGCAAACAAAACTAAGCAAGTTATTGTTTAGAGATATATATACAGAGGTTGTGTGTGGGGGGGTGCTTTTTGAAGGGGATTTACAAATACAAAATTCCAAACAGTTCCCTCTGGGGAGCAGACAAGGATATAAAATGGGGAAGGAGCATGCAGGACACACAACGACACTATTCTACTTCCTATGTTGGCAAGGGCCTCAGATGTGTTCATCTTGTTATTGTATTTCGTTGCCTCCATATAAGTTACCTATATTTTTAATGTCTAAAATAATCCATAATTTAAAAAATTTAAATCTCTCATGGTTCCTCATTGTTCTCAGCAAAAAGATCCCCAAATTCTCTGTATGGTTCATATAGGTCCTGCAGAATCTGACCTCTGCCCACCTCCTCAGACATAGCTAATGCCATTTCCCCTTTCCCTCCCCCTGAATTAGCCTCAGGGCCTTTGCATATGCTATAACCTGGAATACTGTGATCTCCACTCTTCATGTGGATACTTCCTACTCATCCATCAAGCTTCAGCTCAAAAGTCATTTGCCCAGAGCATACAAAATATCCCACTAGTCATTCCAAAGTGTGCTACAGTCTTTCAGTGGTCGCACTCATTGTGGTCATTAATTATGTGTGTGCTTTCTACTTCCTTTCCTAGACTATAAATCACATGAGAGAAAATACCATTTCCATGGTATTCAGGACTGAATGCTCAGTACCTAGCACAGGGGCCTGTTTGATTAATTAATAGATGCTCCAAAAATAATTTGTTGAATGAGTGAATTAATGAATGAGTAAATGAATGAATGAATAAAGAGAGAACATGTGGATGAGGTAAAAGTAAGAAGAGAATCCAGATGTTGGGTACAGCGAGGACTTTACAGCCAAAGCAATACACAGTTTCCATTGCCAAGACACAAAAGGAGATTATTACGTTTGCAGCTAAAGTTGCCATATTTCCAAGAGGCTTCTGGATCGGGATGAAAGCCTGCAATGCAGCCACAGCTGTAGGAGTCCAGGGCATTAATGCAGACAGAATTGGGGCCACATGGTGATGGATCTTGGACACACTTGTCAATATCTGCAAAGAATTCAAGAACATAAAACAACCCAAAGGAACAAGGAGATACTTTTTTTCCAAGGATGTCCAGACAACCCTCTGCTCACCTCTACATTTCACCTCTTGCTCTGTGAAGCTCAGCTGCCCATTACTTGATGCAAAGCCAGGCTGACAGGTACAAAAGTAGCTCCCAGGAATGTTGGTGCATTTTGCATTGAGAGGACACATATCCAGGCACTCATCAACATCTATGGAGTAGAGAATGAGTGTGAGGCAGAATTGGCCAACAATGCAACAAAAGTCATGCTTCCCCCTCGGAAGCATAGAGCTGTCACTCGAACAATGGCAGCTCAACCATGGACTACATTTCCCAGAACCCTCTGCATCTAG
Organism: Aselliscus stoliczkanus; assembly: GCA_033961575.1. Lineage (NCBI taxonomy): Eukaryota > Metazoa > Chordata > Mammalia > Chiroptera > Hipposideridae > Aselliscus > Aselliscus stoliczkanus. Next base: position 5,700,629 of record CM066735.1, on the reverse strand, counting down.
GTGGAGCCATGTGACTAGTCTTCACTTACGGATTATGAAAGGATATGACATTTGTCGCTTCTGGGCAAAGGTGGTCAAGAAGTGGGTGTGCCTTCTCTTTCTCTCCCCCACCACTGGCTGGGACCAAGTATTGCAAGGTCCTAAGGGATAGAAGAATGAAGAGATGCAAGGAGACTGGACCCCTATACTACTTTGTGGAGGAAAGCTGCCCATTGGCCAAGAATATACATATTGGTTTGTTATGAGAGTATGAAATTTCTATTATGTTAAGCTGGTGATTCTCAACTGAGGGCAATTTGTCTCCCAGGGGACATTGAGCAATGTCTGGAGACATTTTTGGTTGCCATAACTAGGGGAGGGAGGTGCTACTGAGATCTAGTGAGTAGAGGTCAAATATACTACCAAACATCCTACTATGTACAGAACAGCTCCCCACAACAAAGAACTATCCAGGCCAAAATGTCAATAGTGCAAAGGTTCAGAAACCCTGGCCTAACAAATACAGGGTGATGTCAGGTCACTGTAGCAACACAGGGTTACCTCTCCCCTGAGGGTTTCTGAGCCATAGAGGCTACATGGAAGTGAAAGTTCTAGAAAAAGTCATTAGGAGGGAGGTAAGAACAAAACCTTTTATATTTCTATGTCAACTCACGAAACACGAGGAATAAACAGGCAGCATTCACTAGTCATTAGCATACGGTCCACTGCACTGGGCATTACCATGGTGAGTTGGGAGAAGAAATCCTTGTGATCTGAATGTAGACTAATTTGGAGTCAACAGAGGACATGAAAATGGCTCATGGTTGGAAGATATGGGGAGGTGGTTTTTCTCTTGGTATCAAGGAAAACATCTCGAACCAGGGAGTGAGCTTTCCACTTCCAGGCAATCTCTCGTCAGAAATAGCCCAGATGGAATTTATATTTAAATAGCACAGATGGAATTTATATAAATATTTATATTTTGCATATGGAGTTGGATTAGGTGCATGGTTTTCAAAACTTTTGACTGAGAAAACCTTTCTTCATGTGAAATGAAAGCTGAATAGGTAAGACAAATAAAAGAGGTGGTAATTTGACTGAAAGGGTGTGGAGGTCCATCGTTTTGTTTTCTTGTCCTTGATGGGGATTCTGAATCAGTTCCTAGAAGCCTTTAGAACTGTATTAATCTCTCTAAGGTTCCTTTTAATTTCATCGCTGCATTGTTCTGTTTCTAACAATGTCAGCGGCTAGTGAAGATCAATAAGAAGAAATAGAACATTTCCAATGAAAAGAAGCATGGATTTCCCCTGGGAACTGAGGAATATAAAATGTGTTCTGCAGTGTAGTAGGTACTCCAAGGACAGCCTCCATCAACTCTTCCTTTTTTTTTTTTTTTGAGGGCAGTGTCACTGGCCCTCATATGTGGGACCAAACTAGGGCCACTGGCTTCCCAAGCCTGCGCTTAACCACTGCGCCACTCGGCCGACCCTTCCATCAACTCTTGTACTTCTCATATACACATACTGCTCCCCAGAAAGATCAGGAGTTTATTTCTTCTTCCTCTGAACTTAAGCTGGCCCTGTGACTGTGACCAGTAGAATGTGATAAAAGTAACATTCTGGGACTTCCAAGCCTAGGCTTTAGGAGAACTGGCATTTCTGCTTTCTTTCTCTTTAGCTTTCCTTCTTGGAAACTAGTTGACATGCTATAAGGAAGCCCAAGAAGCATGTGGAAAGGCCCACGGTAAAAACCGGGGGCCCACCTAAGCTCCAGCCAGAGACCAGCACCAACTACTAGCCATGTAAGTGAAGCCATTTCAGACCTGTTGGCCATCCTAATGCCCTTGAAAAACCATGTGGTCAACCCATAAAATCATGAGCAAAAACAAGGGGTTGTTTTTATAAGCCACTATGTTTAGGGTCATTTGACACTCATTGAGAAGTCCTTTGCATGGCTGGGAGACTTACCTATACATTTGAAAACCTCTGGTTGCTTGGGGTTCCAAAAATCAGATGAAAAGAACCCAGACAGACAGGAGCAACTATATTCTCCCGGGATGTTGGTGCAGACGGAATTGGAACCACAAAGAGTTGAGTTTCTGGAACATTCATCCATATCTAAGCAGAAAATTAATCTAAGTCAAAAGGATGAAGGATGCTGAGGCTGCAGCAACAGTTCACACCCCACTAGTGACAAAAGCCACTGGGTTCCTCTGGCTCCCATCTCACCTTCTTACACACACTTTCATTACTATGGAAAGGAAGGGCTGAGGCATGTTTTTGACCCACACAAACCTTCTGATGAGGCTCCCCACGGCTCAAGGTAAAACTCAAACTCCTCATTAGAACATGTGAGACGCTGAGGGTCTGCTCCTAGTTAAGCTCACCTACCTCATCTTCTCCTTCTAATCCCTTTGTAACTCATAATCCAGATTCATTGATTACCTGTAGGTTTGTGAAGGCTCATTCTCCCTCACCTGTGTTTCCTCAGCCTCAAATTCATTCCCTTCTTTCCCTGGTGAATCTCAATTCCTTGCCAAGGAATCACTATAATAACAACAGCTAAGTAGCATCACGGTAGAGGGCTGGAGAGTGTGGACATCTTGGGTTCAAAGCCTGGTTCTGTCCCTTATAAGCTGTGTGTTACTGGGTGCTATAGACTGAATTTTGTCCCCCCAAATTCATATGTTGAAACCCTAACCCACAATTGGATAGTATTTGGACATGAGGCCTTTGGAAGGTAATTAGGTTTATATGAGCTCATGAGGGTGGGGCCCCCATGACAGGATTGGTGCCTTTAGAAGAAGAGGAAGAGACACAAAGCGCTCTCTCTCTCTCTCTCTCTCTCTCTCTCTCTCTCCCCGCCCCCCCCACCCCCCTTGTGAGGCCACAAGATAAAGGCAGTCATCTGCAAGCCAGGAAGAGAGCCTTCACAAGAACCCAACCATGCCAGTACTCTGATCTAGAATTCCAGCCTCCATAACTGTGAGAAGTAAATCTCTGTTGTTTAACACTCCAGTCTTTGGTATTTTCTTATGGAAGCCTGAGCTGACTAATACACTGGACAAGAGAATTTATCCATGTGTCTCAGTTTCCTATCTGTCAAATGGAGATAATAACAGAGCCCACCCTATAAGGTTGTTCAGGGGATTCAATAAGGTGATATCTGTAAAGTGCTGAGAACAGAATCTGGGACAGAGCAATGACTATGTAAGAATTTGTTAACTAAAATAAAAAATTATGTGCTAAGATATTGAATTTTCTTTGTGGGAGGCACTGACATAGATCCTTTACAGGCATCAGCTCAATAAATGCTCAGAGCAGCCCTATGAGGTGCATATTAATATTATTCCCATTTTTCAGAGGATGAAACTGAGGCTTCAAAATTGTGCAGCATCACATAGCTTGAGAAAGGCCCAATGAAAATTTAAATCCAGGTCCTGTATGGCTCTGGGATGTTTAGATTATACTTTCTCAGGCTACCCTGAGTCTCAAAGTCTGGAAATATGGTGATAAAATTGATGTTTGCCCCATGCATGCCCATCCTGAGTGGCCAGAGGCTGCAGTCTGACTTGGAGGCAGAATAGCAACACTGGTTGGGAGCATAGCATGTGAAGTCACATCTAGGCACAGTTCAGATCAGAGTATCCTAGCTCCTGTCTATTTGACACTGTGAGAGCGATTGCACCACAATTGAAGCTCTGTTTCCTCATCTCTAAAATGGGTATAGGATTTATGGTCAAGATGATAGAGTAGGTAAATGCTCTGCTTGCATCCTATCATGACTACATCAAAATTACAACTGAACTATAGAACAACCATCATTGAGAATCGCCTGAATTCTAACTGAATAGAAGTCCTATAACTCAGGAAATACAAAAGAAGCCATGTTGAGACTGGTAGGAAGGGAGGAGATGCTGAATGGGCTTGTCTCCATACCCATGTGTGGCAGTTAAAAATCAGGAGGGATATCTCAGCTGCAACAGTCTCCCTGAGGAGCAAGGGGTCCCAACCCCACACCAGGTTCCCCAGCCAAAGGTTCAGTTCCAGTGCTGAGAAAAGAAGTCCCCATAACTTCTGGCTATGAAAACCAGCAGAGATTGTGGCTGATTGAGATGGAGGGCAGCTGGAGTTCCAGGTATCCTCTTAAAGGGACTATGAATGGACTTACTTCACTGATGGACTCAGAAGCTCTGAGCTTCAGCACTGAAGCAGAAGTTTGAGGGGTTCCAGGGACATGTGGGGAGAAACTTAATTGTTTAGCTTCAGGGCGAGAGCTAGATGGGCAGCTCTCTTAGATAGAAGGGCTGACAGAAGCCGTTGTTTTTTTTGTTTAGTCCTCCCCCACCCACCATGCAGATGCAGAACCTGCCATATCTGAGTCTCCATCAACCTGGCTAACACTCTTCGCTCTGCCCTAGTGATTCTTTGAGACCCTGCACCACCCAACATGCAGACCCATCCAAGCTGCTTCCAAACAAACGGCCTGTCTTGACTCATGCTACAGACCTTCTAAAAATCTTTCAACGGTTCACAAACCCCAAACAAGCAGCACCTGGCTTCAGCCTCCCCCATAATTCTTGCTAAGCATCCCCAAGCCTGGCACTATTGGCAGCAGTCCTTGGTTTGCAGTTTAGCCTTTCCTAGGCACCTCCAAGTCCAGCACAGGTGGAAGACATCTGTGGATGGTTTTGTGGCTCATGCCAGGTGACCCCGGACAGGGCACAGGCAGAGGCTGAACTTGGCTTATGGTGGGGGCCCTCCAAGGATTCCTCAGTCAGCACTCCCTGTGGCTTACTTTGGAATATGCTAGAGCACCACCAGGCTACCTCCACAGATGTCTCACCCAAAGGGCAGACTGGGCAGCACCAGAGCCCTACTAAAGCGAATCCTGTTCCATGAGGTCAGCCCCTGCACAACAGCTCTCCACTGTAGTCACAACCAGTCCTTGCAACCCGTCAGCCTGAGGGTCGACCCTTCCCACTGATGTGCACACAGCAATCAAGACTCAACTACAACAGGAAGACACACACAACCCACACAGGGGATACATCTGGAGCACTTGGCTCAGGTGACCAGGGAGACTGTACCATTGGGTCCCACAGCACACCTACTATGTAAGTCCACTCTACTAAGACGAGGAGACATAACAGATCTACCTAATACATAGACACAAACACAGGGAGGCAGCCAAAATGAGGAGAAAAAGAAACATATCCCAAATGAAAGAACAGAATTTCCAGAAAAAGAAGTAAACAACATGGAGACAAGCAGTCTACCAGGTGCAGAGTTTGAAATACTGGCTACAAGGATCTCAGTGAGAACTTCAAAAAAAGAGACAGGAAATGTAAAGATGAAGATAGAAAACATTTTTTTAAAAAGTCAGGGGCCAGTCAACATTTGTTAAGAGTTGTCTTGGGATGCCAGCTCTGAGCAGCAGGGCCCCATATGAAGGCCAACGATGCTGTGCCCTCTACAGCTAACATGGTGAACAACAGCTTGACCTGGAGCTGGGCTGCTGCGAGTCACCGGCGATGGCATAGGCTGTAGTGGGGCTGGCGGGCAGCTGGCGTGTGCTTTTCGTGAGCTGCTGTGAGTCACTGTGAGCAGCCATCCAGTGGCTGGCGAGTGACTGCCTCACTGGGAAGAGCGCAATGATAATACCAACATGGGCCAGTGAAGCAACATTCTCCACAACTAGACTGAAGAACAAAAGGACAGCAACTTGTCTGTTCCCCTCCCCCAATTCCCCAATAAAAATCTTAAAAAAATAAAAAAAAATTAGAAATGAGGATACAATCACTGAAATAAGGAATGCACTAGAGGGAATCAACAGTATATTATATGAAGCAGAGGTTTGAATCAGAAATTTGGAAGATAAGGGAGCAGAAAACACCCAATCAGAATAGAGAAAGAAAGAAAGAAAGAAAGAAAGAAAGAAAGAAAGAAAGAAAGAAAGAAAGAAAGACCAAAAAAAAAAATGATGATAGTTTAAGGGGCCTGTGGGACAACATCAAGCATACCAATATTTGTATCATAAGGGTTCCAGAAGAAGAGAGAAAGCAAGGAATTGAAAACCTATTTGAAGAAATAATGATGAAAAATTCCCCTAACCTGGCAAAGGAAATAGATATACAAGCCCAGAGAGCACAAAAGAGTCCCAAACAAGATGAACCCAAAGAGGCCCACACCAAGACACATCATAATTAAAATACCAAAGGTTAAAGATTTCATTCTTTTTTATGGCTGAGTAATGGATGGACCCAGTGGATATTATGCTAAGTGAAATAAGTCAGACAGAGAGAAAAACGCCATATGATTTCATTTATATGGGGAACCTAAAGAACAAAATAAATGAACAAACAAAACAGAAACAGACTCATAGATACAGAGAACATTTTGATGGTTGTTGGATGGTGTGGGCGGAGGGCTGGGTGAAAAAGATGTAGGGACTAACAAGTACAAATTGGTAGTCACAAATAGTCATGGGGATGTAGAGAATATAGTCAATTATATTGTAACAACTATGCATGGTTTCAGATGGGTACTAGATTTATCAGGGTGATCACTTCATAAGTTATATCAATGTATAATCACTATGTTGTATACCTGAAACTAATATAATATCGTGTGTCAATTGTAATTAAAAAATAAAAATAAAACAAAAGGGGTATAAAATGTCACCAATACTATCAGGTTTTTGGGAGGCCTGAAGGAGGTCACCTATGAAAGAGTTTACTGCCTTGGCTGAGATCCTGCTTCCAGTCCTCTGTACTGACTGTTTGCTCCTCCTGGAACACCCTTTCCAAGATACCCAATATCTCACTCCCTCATGTCATTCAGATCTTTTCTCAAGTATCAACTTTACAGCATGGCCTTTCCTCTGTGAAAATTAGAACCTCAGTACTCTCGATCTGCCTTTCCTGCCTTATTTGTCTTCATCTCCTTTAACTATGTCTGACACACAATACATTTATGCATTTGTTTTGTTTGTTATCCATCTCTCTCCACACTAGATGATGAGTTACAGGAGAACAAATATTTTTTCCTGTGTGTTTCCCCACTGTGTCTATCACCCCCAGAAGAGTTCCTCATGTATACTAGGTGCTCAGGATGTTTTTATTGAATGAGTGAATGAATGAATGATTACTGGCTTCAGCTTTGCAGATGAGGTCTTTGAATGTAGCCAAGATCCACCCAACTCCTCCCCAGCCATTGCTGTCTTTTTGCAAACCAATTTGGACCTGAGTCCCCAACAGACCCCTTCACCTACCTTCACACATCACTCCTGGATCATGGAAATTCACGTTTCCAGTGCTGGATTCAAACCCTGGGTTGCAGACACAAGAGTAGCTTCCAAGACTGTTGAGGCAAGTTGCATTCTCTGGGCAAGCTCTGGGATCGGCACATTCATCCATATCTGGAGTGAAAATGGAAACCCAGGTCAAGCAAGTGAGGAAATGAGGACAGGAGACTGCAAACAGAAGAGCCACTTCACATGCTCTTAACTTGTGGCACACAGTGCTGCTGCTCCTAATACCCATGTTCTCCCCTTCTTCCTAACTTCTCTTGCAGTGAGGAGTGCCCATGAGAATAAATTCTGGCCAACAGTATGTAAGCAAAATGGTGGTAAATTGTTTCACAGCATTAATGATCATAGACTGCAGAAGTATTCATGGTCTTACTCCTGCCTGTATCCACACCTTGGGATGTGGACTGTGCAATGCAATGCCACTCCTCTCTTTAATATATAGAGTTGGGTTTCTCACCACCAGAATCTAGCAGCCCCTCTGACTTGCATTGGCCAATAGGCAGCAGCAGAAGTGATATGGTGTCAGTTTCAAACTTAGACCACTAGAGGCTTGTTTGCTTCTGCTCATTCTTGGGGCTTCTGCCATATGAACAAGCCCTAGACTGGCCTAATAAAGAATGAAAGACAGGGCCGACCAAGTGGCGCGTTGGTTAAGAGTTGGCTTGGGACGCTAGCTCTGAGCAGCGGGGCCCCAGTTCGGATTCCACATGCGTCAGTAACACTGCATCCTCTACAGCTAAGATAGTGAACAACAGCTCGACCTGGAGCTGGGCTGCCATGAGTTGCCAGTGATGGCGTAGGTTACAATGGGACTGGCTGCAACTGGCATGTGCTTTTGTGAGCTGCTGTGAGCCGCAGTGAGTGGCCGTCCAATGGCCAGCAAGTGACTGCCTCACCCAGGAAAAGCACAATAATAATACCAACATGGGCCAGTGAAGCGACGTCCTCCACAACTAGACTGAAGAACAAAAGGACAGCAACTTGTCTGTTCCCTTTCCCAGATTCCCCAACACTGTTCCCCTCCCCAAATTCCCCAATAAAATCTTTTAAAAAAAGGAAAGACAAAGTAGAAGAGATATGGAGCATCCAAGATAAGCCCCATATGAGACGACTCAGTCAAGATCAGCAAAGCTGACCCCTAGCTGACCATAGACTCAAAACAAGCCCAGTTGAGACCCAAAGAACTGACCAGCAGAGCCCAACCTTGGTTGCCAAGGCGTGGAATCAAGAGTTAAATACATGGTGGTTGTTTTTAGTCACTGACTTTCAGGGTGATTTGTTAGTCAGCCACAGCTAACTGCTGCAAATGGATTGAAGAAACCAGAGATGACTTTCAATATCTCTGACTCTAAGCCAAGGGGATATGATGAGATTTGATCACTCCATGCCTTGCTTAATGAAGTCACCCCCTAAGAGTGAATGTGAAGAATATAGGGCTGTACCAGACTCAGGAGGATGGAACCCTGTTTCCAGGTGAGAAATTCTGGCTGCAGTGTGGACGATGAGTTCAAGGGGGGCAAGACTGGAGAAAGGGAGAGACTGCTGCAATAATAGTGATGCTTGGACCAAAGATGGAGAAGAATGAAGAGATTCAAGACCTATTTAGCAGGTCAGTTCCCCCAGACAAGATGACTGATTTAATACCAAAGGGGAGGGAGGATCGAGGTGAACTCTCAGGTCTTAATTCAAATACCTTTTAGAAAAAGTTTTGAAGTTTTGGGTCTCCCTAGAACAGAGCTGCTCTACCTTAGCACTACTGACTTTTGGGACAGGATCATTTTTTTTTTAAAGATTTTATTGGGGAATTGGGGGAGGGGAACAGCGTTAGGGAATCAGAGAAGGGGAACAGACAACTTGCTGTCTTTTTGTTCTTCAGTCTAGTTGCAGAGGACGTTGCTTCACTGGCCCATGTTGGTATCGTCATTGTGCTCTTTCCGGATGACGCAGATCGGTCGCCGCAGCTATTGGCAGCTCGCGCTGGCTGCTAGCCACTCACGCTGGCTGCGGGCCACTCACCGTAGCCTATGGCAGCCCACTGCAGCAGGGCTGCAACCCACACCATCACCGGGGCTCGCACAGTCCAGCTCCAGGTGGAGCTGTTGTTAGCTGTAGAGGGCAGTGTCACTGGCCCTCATATGTGGGATCTGAACTGGGGCTGCTGGCATCCCAAAACCAGCTCTAAACCAATGCGCCACTTGGCCGACCCAAAGGACAGGATCATTTTTATAGATGTTGATTTGAACAAAACCAACTCCATCTCTGTGTCCCAGATTTCATTTCATTTTTAATTTTCATGCTGTGACCAATCTCACTGTCTTTAGCAAACACATCAAAGCCTTTTAGTTGATGATTATCTGTGTCCTTAAAATTTAGCCATAAGTATTTTTGTTAGGAATGGCTGGGATGGCATAACAACCGAGATAAATATCAAAGTGATAATAGTATTGATTATAAGCAATCCTCGATCACAAGGCCACCAGGAGGTATGGTCCCTGACACCACTGTTTTGTCTTGTCCCTGATGCTACTGCTTTGTCTCTTTGTCTTTTCAATCATTAGTATCGAATTACACTATAAAAAAAGTACAGTATCAGGGGTCTGGGAGTGGAAAATAATCTGTACAAAATTGCGTGGTCTGTTCCATTTTGACCCAATCTTCCCATAAGTGAATTACCCTATAATAAATTCTGTTATATTCTATGTAGTTGACTGCATAGTTCTTCAGTCTGAAAAATACCTTCTCATTATAGTGGCCATTACACTTTTGCCCCACTATTGGACAATTTTTTATTGTGGGGAGGCTGTCCTGTACATTGTAGGATGTTTAGCAACATCTTTGGCCTCTATTCACTAGACAACAGTAGCACACACAACACCACCACCACCAACTGTTGTGACAATCGAAAACGTCTCCAGATGTGCCCTGAGAGGATGATCACTCTACAGACTGATTCCCACTCCCCATATGCTCAAATACTGTCTGACCCACTGCTTAACTCATAGGAGGTTCTCAATAGGAGTTCAAATCCCAGTTCTTCCACTTTAATAGCTGTGTGTCCTTGAGTAAATGACTTCACTTCTCTGAGCCTCAATTTTCTGATTCCTAAAATGAGGTGCTCATCATCCCTACCTCATAGGATCATCAAATGAGGTGATTCTTCATTAAGTAGGTGAATAAAGAAGAGCAGGTTCTCTATACCTTCACAGGTGGTGTTGTTAATGATGAATCCATTTTGGCAATGGCAACTGTAGCTTCCCAAAGAGTTGACACACTCAGAACGCTCTGGGCAGACTCCACTGTTGAGGCATTCATCGATGTCTGAGGAGCAGTGGAAGAGAGTTAGGAGACAAAAAATTGGCTGTCTGAGGTTAGAAACACATGTTCCCAACTCAGTGGTAGCTGCCCACCAAAGACCCATACAGAGCCTGAGAGCATTACCTGTACAGGAAAAATGACCTGGCTTTCCTGGGGTCCAGTTATCTCCAGTGGGAGAAGAAAAACCATGCAAGCAGCTGCAGCGGTACCTCCCCGGCAGGTTTTTGCAGACTGAGTTAGGACCACATTGTGGGGATCTTCGAGAACATTCATCTACATCTGGAAACAGAAACAGTCAGTTACAAATCTGCCTCATCTTGTATAAAAGATTTTTATGTTTTCCAAAGATGGTTGTAACAACATCTTCCATTCCATATTCAATGTGAATTTGGCACTCCTTCCATCAAGCAGTGAGGTCTATGCCCTCCCCATGAATCTGAGCATGCTGTGACTGTCATGGAAGTGACACTAGGTCAGAAAAATATCATGCATTTCCACCTTGTTATCTTGAGATGCTCATCTTGGAACTTAGCTGCCATACTGTGAGGAAGCCCAACCAGCCATGACAAAGCAGCCCACATGGACAGGAACTGAGACCTATAGCCCACAGTCCTGGTGAAGCAGCCAGTCAACAGCCAGCACCAGCATGCCAGCCATGTGAGTGCGTCCCTTTCAAAGTGGATCCTGTAACCCCCACATGAGCCATCTCAACTGACACTGTGTAGAACAGAGACAAGCCATCCTCACCAAACTCAGCCCAAGCTGGAGATTCATTTATGAACAAAATAAGTGATTGTTGTTGATTTATGCACTAAATCTGCAGGTAGTCTCTTACCCAGTAGAGATCACCTTGCAAATCCATCTCTAGGAATTTACCTATGGAAGCTCCCATAGGATTATGCAGTCATAGTACCATGGGGTGGCCTTCCCCAAGTCTCTTTCAGCCCTGCTTTGTCAAGCCATCCTAAATAACCACTTGCTATGTACTTGTCATGCAAATAAAACTCCTAAGCAAGTCTCCTACAGCTCTCTCCCAACAAATCGGACCTCTCCTAGAGAGAAATCTGCAACTGACATTGTACTCCAAGATAAGATCACGGGAATATTCATTGCAGCGTTGCTTGAAGTTGCAAAACATTAGAAACAACTTAAGTGTCGATCAATAAAAAATGATTAAATTTGGAGTTGACATAAAAACTAAGGTAACATGTTGCTCAATTTGACAAACATCTACTGAATACCACAATGTGTCAGGCACTGTACTGGGGGTCAAAGACAGAGTGGACAGAATCTCGGCTGTAGTGTCCATCATTTTCTATGTGAGGAAGGTTGATTTCACCCCAAATTAAAAACCAGTGCCCACCAGCACGAAATGAGCTCACTGAATGTCTCATGAACTGTAGCCCAAAGAAGGAGGTTTGGGGCTCCCTGGGAACTACAGTGATAGGAATGAATTATCTTATTCAGCAAACTATAGCCCATGGGTCAAATCAAGCCCACCACCTGTTTGTGTAAATAAAGTTTTAGTGGAACACAGCCACATCCATTCATTTATGTATTGTCTATGGCTGCTTTTGCAAAACAGTTGGAGTACTGAGTAGTCATGACAGAGATCATACAGCATGCAACCTCTAAAATATTTATTATCTGGCCCCTTACAGAAAAAGTTTGCAGACCCCTGATCCTATTCAAAGGCACAGGCAAATCTGTACTGTCAAGTGGAGAATTGGGGCCTAAATATAAGAAAGGCAGACAAACAACTTAGCTCAATCTGGGGATTATTTGAGCTTATATTATTTATGTTAATAGTAGCTCTTGGGACCTTGCATTTGCCTAACATATTACAAACACTATTGTATTTAATCTTCCCAACTATCCTTGGTGGTAGGTACTCTTAGACATCCATTTTACAGATGGAAACACTGAGGCTTAGAGAAATTAAATGCATTTCCCCAACACCTCACAACTAGAGTGTGACAAATAGGTAATGTAATTGGAGACTACTTAAAGTCAGAAAGACCTGGGTTTGAATTCCAGTAAAACTGTGTGACCCTAAACAAATCACTTCAGCTCTCCAAGCCTCAGTTTCCTCACCTGTACCACGGAGAGCATCCCATTGCAACACTGGATTTAATGTGAAAATGCACCTAAAGCCCTTCACACAGGGCTTGGCACTTTAAAAATGTTAGAAATTCTTATTTTCTGCATGGAGAAGCAACAAGAAGGAGGATCCCCAAAATGAAATCAATGGTTATTTCTGGATATTGAAAAATGGCATGATTTTTATTTTTTATTTTCATTGTAATGCTTGTCTCTAATCATTAAAAATTGTAGTGACCAGGAATCATTTTCATGATAAAGAAAGAAAGGGAGGGGGGGGAGAAAGAGAGAGAGAGAGAGAGAGAGAGAGAGAGAAAGGAAGGAATGAAGGAAGGAAGGAAGGAAGGAAGGAAGGAAGGAAGGAAGGAAGGAAGGGAGGGAGGGAGGGAGGGAAGAAAGGAAAAAGTCTTTGGGTAAAAAGACAACTCACCTTTGCATTCCACCCCTGGGCCCCTGAACTGGATCAGTCCATTACTGGACAGGAAGCCTCTTTTGCAAGTGCAGTAATAACTTTCCGCAGTGTTGGTACAAGTGGCACGAGATGGGCACGTGGTGGTGTCTGCACACTCATTCACATCTAGGCAGCATAGAAAGAAGAGCTTGTGTTAGAGCTTCAGAGTGGGGTTCCAAGGTAACCCAGTGTGAGAGGGTGAAGGTGACTATTGTGGGTTGAATTGTGTCCCCCATAAAGATATGCTGTCCTAAACCCTGGTCCCTAAGAATGTAACTTTATTTGAATGGTCATATCTTTGCAGAAATCATTAAGTAAGTTAAGATGAGATCATACTGGAATAGGATGGTCCCTTAATCTGATATGATTGATGTCCTTATTTTTTAAAAAAAGGAGAGGTACAGAGATATAGGAAGAAGACCACGTGACAATGAAGGCAGAGATTGGTGTGATGTGTCTACAAGCCATGGAATGCCAAGGATTGCCAGCAACACCAGAAGCTTGGAGAGATACCTGGAACAGATTCTTCCCTAGAGGCTTCAGAGAAATCACCTTGATTTTGGACTTCTGGCTTCCAGAACTGTGAGTGAATAAATCTCCATCCTGTTTAATTTGTTACTGCAGCCCTGGGAAACTGATACAGTGACCAAGGAAGCTCATCATGGACCTTGAAGACATTAGACTCTTCCTTCTCAAAGTGTGGTCCATGGACCAGCATCATCACTAGAGAGTTTGATGGAAATGCAAACTCTCAGGCCCTGCCTCAGAACTACTGAACCAGAATCTGCATTTTAACATCCTCAGGTGATTTGTGGGACCATGAAAACGTGAGATTCATTGACCTGAACCCTCACTACTCCAAGTGTGGTCTGTGGACCAGTAGCCTCTGCCTTGCTTGGATCCCCAGGAGATCTCAGAAAAGCAGATATTGATACAGCAAGTCCAGGGAGGGACCTGAGATACATTCTAGCCAATACAGCCCTGGGACAAGTAGTTTCACCTCTCTGTACCTTAGTTTACCTGTTAGCTTTCACCCTCAGGGCCAATGAGTCCCTGCCCTATTGATTTTCCCTCCAACATATCATTTGACATGTACCCACTTCTCTCCATCGCCACAGCTATGCTTGGTACCGATCTCCCTACATTCCTACATCCCCAATATCCACTGCAAACATCTTTAAATGAAGATTTGATCATCCATTCCTGTTCCTCCATATAACCCCCCCTGTTGCCATCAGAATGAAAATCCAAATTACTGGGGAAGATCCAAAATGGCAGAGTAGATAAACACTGTGCCTGCATCCTTCTGTGAACACATTAAAATTACAACTAAATTATAGAACAATCAACCTGGAAAACCATCTGAAGTCTAGTCAAACAGAGGTCCCATAACTAAAAATATAAATAAGAAGTCACACGGAGACTAGTAGGAGTGGTTGAGATGTGGAACGGTCCCCAAACTGTCTGTGGTGGTTGAGAACAGAAGGGATATCTCAGCCGTGGAGGTTCCCCGTAGGGGAGTAAAGGACCCCAGCCCCACACCAAGCTCCCAAGCCTGGAGTACTGGTACTGGAAAGAGGAACCTCCATATCTGGCTGTAAAACACAGTGGGAATTCCAACCATCTGGGTCAAATGGAAGGTTGTGGGAAACCCAGACATTCTCTTAAATGGCCCACACACAGACTCACTTGCTCACAGGCACTCACCCTGGGTTCCAGTTGAGGGAAGGTGACTTGGGGGGTGTTGGAGGCAGACTGAGGAAAGGGCTGGAGGACAGTTGCCATTTTCCCTGTGAGGGGTCCTCATCCCGTACAGTTGGTAGGCTGGCACCATCTTTCCTGTGTTGAACCCTTCCATCATGCTCATGACCAAATCTGAATCTGAATTGGTCTGGTGAGCTCTGCCTGGACCCTGCTCCACCCAACTCCCCCCAACACTGGAAGCACTTTCTCCATGAGCAGCCAGCCTCTCCCACATTGCACTCTTTCTTGGAAAACTATCAGAGTCTGGCAGGCCCCAGGGTGGCAGCAACTGGCCTCAGTGTCCTCTGAGACTTTTCCTGAGTTGCTCCAGGCTCAGCTCTATCAACAAACAAGAATCTATGTTAACCCGATGACCACAACTCTTCCCACCCTAGTGACTCCCTGAGACCCCACCTCACCCAACTTGCATACTTCATGAGGCTCTATCAGCCACTGACCCTTAAGGGAGCCATCAGGTGGCAGCAACCCTCGGAGTGAAGCTACCTCAGGCCAGGTACTGGTGGCAGATGTCATTGGTTTATAGTGTGCCCTCTCCCACATGCCTCCAGGTTTAGCACAGGCAGTGAACAATGGCAGATCTCTTTCTAGCTTCTACTTGGTAGTCCCAGTCAATCACAGGCAGTGAGTGACCTGGGCCTTCACCAGAGCCCCTCCAAGAGGCCCTGAACCAACATACTTGGAAGTTGGCTTCAGACCACAGAAGACCACTGCCAAATTAGCTCCAGAAGTGGCAGATACAAAGGGCAGTCACAATAGGCACCAGAGTCAGCTGGGGCAAATTCCACTTAGTGGGGGTAACCCCCTCCCAGTAGTCCATAAGCTGTGGATGTGGCCAAACCCCACAGCCAATCAGCCTGAGGGTCAATACCACCCACTGACATGCCAATATCAATCAAGGTTCAACTATAACAGAAGGGCACACACAACCCACACAAGGAACACTTCTGGATCACCCAGAGCAGGTGACCAGAGTGACCATAGGACACCTACTACATGAGGCCACCTGGCTAAGACTGGGAGACATAGCAGATCTACCTAATATGTAGAAACAAACACAGAGAGGAAGCCAAAATGAGGAAACAAAAAAATGCATTCCAAAAGAAAGAACAAGAGAAAACTCCAGAAAAATAACTAAACAAAATGAAGGCAAGCAACCTACCAGGTACAGAGTTCAAAACAATAGTTATATGGGTATTCAAGGATCTTAATGAGTAGGTCTACAAAGAGATACCAATCATAAAAAGGGGTATAGAAACCATAAAAAAGAACCAGTCAGGAGTGAAGAATACAATAACTAAGATGAAGAATGCACTAGAGAGAATCACAGCAGACTAGATGAAGCAGAGGACTGAACCAACTATTTGAAAGACAAAGTAGCAGAAAACACCCAATCAGAACAGCAAAAAGAAAAAAAGAATCCAAAAAAATGAGGATAGTTTAAGAGACCCCTGAGACAACATCAAGCATAACAACATTTGCATCATAAGGCTACCAGAAGAAGAGAAAAAGCAAGGGATTGAGAATCTATTTGAAAAAATAATGACTGAAAACTTCCCTAACCTGTCAAAGGAAATAGACATACAAGTCCAGGAAGCACAGAGTCCTAAATAAGATGAACCCAAACAGGTCCACACCAAGACACATCATAATTAAAATGCCAAAAGTTAAAGACAAAGAGAGAATCCTCAAAGAAACAAGAGAAAAGCAATTAGTTACCTACAAAGAACTTCTCATCAGACTGTCAGCTGATTTCTCAACAGAAACTCTGCAGGCCAGAAGGGATTGGCACAAAGTATTCAAAGTTATGAAAATCAAGGACATACAACCAAGGGTACCCTGCCCTAGGGTATCATTTAAAATGGAAGAAGAGATAAAGAGCTTCCCAGACAAAAAAAAAAAAAGAAAGAAAGAAAATAAAAAAAAAAGGCTAAAGCAGTTCATCACCACCAAACCAGAACTATAAGGAATATTAGAGGGACTTCTTTAAGATGGAAAAAAAGGATAAAAATATAAATAATAAAATGGCAATAACTACATATCTATCAACAATTGCTTTCAATGTAAATGGATTAAATGCTCCAATCAAAAACATAGGGTAGCTAAATGCATAAGAAAACAAAACCCTTACATATGCTACCTACATGAGACTCACTTCAGATTGAAAGACAAACACAGACTGAAAGTAAAGGGATAGAAAAATTTATTTCATGAAAATGGAAAAAAGTGGGGGCAGCAATACTTAATGTCAGACAAAATAGACTTTAAAACAAAGGCTATAACAAAAGACAAAGAAGAACCCAGTAATCCCACTTCTGGATATTTATCTGAAGAAACCCAAAACTACTTTGAGGAGATGTACATGTCCATATGTTCATTGCAGCATTGTTTACAAAGGCCAAGATGTGGAGGCAGCCTGTTGTCCATCAATGGATGAATGGATAAAGAGGAGGTGGTGCACATATACAGTGGAATATTGCTCAGCCAAGGATGGGAATGGGTTCTTGCCATCTGCAGTGGCATGGGTGGACCTGGAGGGTATTATGCTGAGTGGAGTATGTCAGACAGAGAAAGACAGATGCAATGTGATGTCGCTTATATGTGGAATCTAAAGAACAAAATAAACAAACAAAACATAAACAAACTCATAGATACAGCGAACATTTTGATGGTTGCCAGGTGGGAGGGGGTTTCAGGGTATGAGAGAAAAAAGGGGACGGGATTAAGAAGTACAAATTGGTTGTTACAAAGCAGTCATGGGGATGTAAGGTATAGCATAGGGAATATAGTCAATAATATTGTAATAACCAAGTATGGTGTCATCGGTACTAGATTTTGGGGGTGATAAATGGAAAGGGGCTGGGAGGGAGGGTGTAAAGGTGAAAGGATTAAGAACTACAAATTGGTAGTTACAAAATAGTCATAGGGATGTAAAATAAAGCACAGGGAATATAGTCAATGATAGGGTAATAACTATGTATAGTGCCAGGTGGGTACTAGACTAGTCAGGTGGGTCACTTCTTAAATTATATAAATGTCTAACCACTACACTGTAATCTGAAATTAATATTAAAGTAATACTGAATGTAAACTGTAATTGAAAAATTTTAAAGAGGGGGAAAGGTGAAGTGGAGTAAGATCCAAATTTCTAGGTATAAAACAAATAAGTTTTGCATCTGTAATGCACAGCACAGGGAATATAGTCACTAATATTGTGATAGTATGGTACGGTGTCAGATGGTTGCTGGACTTCTCATGGTGATCACTTCTTTATGTATATAAATGTTGAACAACTATGGTGTACACCTGAAATTAATATAATAGTGTGTTAGCTATATTTTAATAAACATCTTTTTAAAAATAAAATAAAATTCAAATTACTTAGCATGACCCAAAAAGCCCCCAGTGACCAGGCTCAACCACATTTTTAAGCCTCATCTCATATCAGTCTCCATTTCTAGCCTTCCCACCACAGGGCCTTTGCAAGTGCTGGTCTCTTTGCCTCTGCTCTGCCTGGCCAACCCCTACCCATCCTTCAGGCCTTGCTTAAATGTCACTTCCTCCAAGAAGCCTCGCCTGACTACTCAAAGCTTTCTGCGTTCCTTTATGACACTTGCCATAATTATAATTCCTCAGTTATTTGTGTGATTAGCTCTCAGTGATCATCTCCTCCCCAACACTGTGAGCTCCAGGAGGACAAAGTTACAGGTAGGAGCAGGCTCCCGGGTGCTAAAAGACACTCATTTGATACTCAGTTCTATGGTCAGTAGAATAATGGCTCTGCCAAATATGACCATGTACTAATCCCTGGACCACGTGAATATAGAAAGGGGGAATTAAGGTTGCAGATAGAAGTAAGATTGCTCGTCAGCTGATCTTGAGATGGAGAGGTCATCCTGGGTTTTCCAGGGGGAACCAATATACACGGGTCTTTATAAGTGAAAGATAAGGCCAGGAGAGGCAGAATTAAAGTGATGTAATGCAAGAAAGACTTGACCAGTCTTTGCTGTCTGTGAAGATGGAGGAAGGGAGACATGCGCCAATGAATACACTTGACCTTTAGAAATTGGAAAAGGCAATAAAACAGATTCTTCTCCAGAATCTCCAGAAAGGAACACAGCCCTGCCAACAGCTTTATTTCAGCCCAATGGGTTGCATTTTGGACTTCTGACTTCCAGAACTGTAAGATAGTGTTTTTATTTTTATAAGCCACTGAGTCTGTGGTCATTTGTTACAGCAGCAATAGGAAACTGATACAATTTCCATTGAACAGGTGTGGAAACAGGCTCAGAGAGGTTAAGTGACTTGCCTAAGGACACACAGCTGGTAAGTGGCACTGCCAGGCCTGCCAACCCCCAAAGTGCATGATTATCACTAGTGCTACACTAAGAAGACGGAATAAATGTTCAGGTAATTTCTAAGACAATTCTATGGAAAAGCCTTTGGAATTGGTTATTTCAAGTCCTGATGGACTTGAGCTCCCAGAAGGCAGCTATTTGTGTCTGTCTTATTTACTGCTATGTCCTGAAAGCATAGAACAGTGCCCAGTACAAAGTCATTGCTTAGTCATAAAGACCTCACTGAGAAGGTCACATCTGAGCAAAGACCTGAGGGAGGTGAGTGAGTGAGCTATGAAGCTATTTAAGACAGAGCAAACAGAAGTGCAAAGGCCCTGAGGCAGGATAATGCCTGGTGTTTTAATTGAATTATGGTATTGTTGGAGCACAGATGAGACAAGAGTCAGAGGAGGTGACACAGCCAGATCATATAGGGTCTGCTAGACCAGGGATCGGCAAACTGCAGTTCGTGAACCACATGCGGCTCTTTGGGTATGTACATGTGGCTCTGAAGTAAAGTTGAAAATGAAAGTAAAACTATCATAGTTTCATTTATTAAAATTTTAAGGACTATTATTCACATAATGGTGATTTCATTTGTTCTATGGCTCTCGAATAATTTTTAAATTGTGAGGGACAAAATTGGCTCTTCCATCCCAAAAGTTCACCGACCCCTGGCCTAGTCAAAAACATCCAAATTGCTTCACAAAAGCCTGACTGCTCAAGAGTAGTGCCTTCTGACACAGAGCACACAGCCTCACAGTCAGGCAAAATCAGAAACAATTATATGTCCAGTGGGTCCATGTTCAAGGCCACATTGTGTGAGGCAGCCCCTTCTCTCCAACACCCTGAAAAGTGGTTGCATCAACAACACAGACATAGAGACAGCTAGAGCAAGACAGATGTGCTTAAAGGGAGGAAGTATGGGTCTGGTCCTATTCCCCGAACCTGTGGGGATGGCAGGACTTGAGACATAACTGCAGAAGGACCTCCTCAACTGTGTGTGTTTATTCCTGTGTTTCTCAGTGGATGGAGGAATGCATGCTCTCAGGCTCTCTCAGTCTCTGTCCCCTTTGTTTCTCTGTGTCTCAGTCCCCACCACCCTGCTTCAAAAATGCAGACAAGAGGTTGGCTGGGAATAAAAGGGGACTCATGCCCCTGGGTATCATTTTATGGAGGATGTGCTGATATACAACACTGCAAGTTCTAGACCTGCAGCCTCGGATGGAGGCAGATCCAGTGTAAATATATTACACCGCCTCCTGCCAGGGCCCTGCTTGCTTGTCTGGCCCCACCTCTCCTTACTCCCCAGTTCCTATTCACCTTACACAGCCCTCATATACTAATGGAAGAGGAAGGGAAACAGCCCTGCAGCTATCAACTGATAGCTGACACTAACTGCCAGGCCATGATGTTCCCCACTTATGAATGATGCCACCCAGTATCTGAAGATGTCACTCTGGGACCACTAGATGAACGAGACAGAAACAAGACCCCTGTGTAACTGTCTGAGCTCAGACCAAAAGACCTCAAAAATGACCAAATACGCTGTCTCCACTAAGACAAGTGATGCTGCTTAATTACCAGGTGCCACGTTAGCCACACCCCATTCCTCTGCCTCCTAGATACAAATTATCAGGATACTCGGTCATCAGACCAGCCCCCTTCTGAAAGCACCCAACCCAGAGCAGGACCCTACTTACCTGACTCCTCCCTCCAGATCACCTAACACACTGAGACATCTTGGGAGTCTCTAGACCTGCAAATGACCATTTAACCTGTATGTAGAGTTTTTAAGCTAAGATTAATAAAGAATATGATTCTTTCTATGTCTGTGCTTTCACATGCACATGGATCCCTGGGGACCTTGCTAAAATGCAGATTCTCACTCAGTGGGTCTGCAGGTGGGCAATGGTAATGATCACTGATGATGGTTGATGCTCTCAAAAAAAGTCCGGACAGTCTCTACAGTTTTACAAATCAGAAGAATTATGTCACGTGGAACAGATGAAATGATTTTAAGTGTGTTCTGGTGTAAAACACCTTTGAATTAGAGGGGGAAATGTGTTTGCAAAATGACAATAAGGTATCTGGAAAAAAATCTCTAACAAAGAAAATTAAGGCTTTAGGAAAAGCTATTTTAGGTTTTTGTAGCAACCTGGTTTACATCAGTTGAAGAAGGCAGGAACCTGAAATGATCATTAGTGAACAAAAATATCCCCACAAAGACCAAAGAAAATAATTTACTGCCTCTTAGATGTTACTTGGCAGGGCTCAAGAGTGTCTTTGAAAGTAAGTTTGGGAATTTCTTAAGCTTTCATATTAAAATAATTAAGTTAAGGGCTGGCCGAGTGGTGCGTTGGTTAAGAGCTGGCTTGGGACATCAGCGGCCCTGGTTTGGATCCCACATATGAGGCCAGTGACACTGTCCTCTACAGCTAAGATGGTGAACAACAGCTCCACCTGGAGCTGGGCTGCTGTGAGTCCCCGGGGACGGCATAGCTGCAGCTCCTGCTGTAGTGGGCTGCCATAGGCTACAGTGAGTGACCGGCAGCCAGTGTGAGAGGCTGACAGCCGGTGTGAGCTGCTAAGAACTGCTCTGAGCGGCCGTCCAGAGGCCAGTGACCAATCTGCCTCATCCAAGAAGAGTGCAATGATGATACCAACATGGGCCAGTGAAGCAATGTCCTCAACAACTAGAATGAAGAACAAAAAGGACAGCAACTTGTCTGTTCCCCTTCCCTGGTTTCCCAATGCTGTTCCCCTGCCCCAATTCCCCAGTAAAATATTTTTTAAAAATAAAAAATAAAAATAATAATTGAATTAAAACAAAAAATCTCAAGCAGTCAGCAACTTTAGCCCACTGGTTGTGCAGGTGGCCAATTAATTGACTTGGGGCATGGTATGGGCAGACTCCTGGGCAATTCCAAGTGTCACCAAGGTTGAGAACTGTTGTCCTAAGTCATCCTTTCAAATAAAAAAACACCTAGGGACGGTCTAGTGGTGCGTTGGTTGAGTTGGTTTGGGATGCTAGCTCTGAGCAGCAGAGCCCCAATTCAGATCCCACATGAGGGCCAGTGATGTTGTGCCCTCTACAGCTAAGATGGTGAATAACAGGTCGACCTGGAGCTGGGCTGCCATAAGTTGTCAGAGACAGCGTAGGCTACAGCCCCTGCTGCAGTGGGCTGCTGTGAGCTACCATGAGTGGCTGGCAGCCGGTGTGAATGGCTGGAAGCCGCCGTGAGCAGCAGCCCAGAGGCCAGCGACTAATCTGCCTCACCCAGGAAGAGTGCAATGATGGTACCAACATGGGCCAGTGAAGCGATGTCCTCCACAACTAGACTGAAGAACAAAAGGACAACAACTTGTCTGTTCCCCTTCCCCCGATTCTCCAACACTGTTCCCCTTCCCTAATTCCCCAATAAAATCTTTAAAAAAAAAAAAAAAGAAAAAAAAAAAACACCAGAATCTTATCAGTTGACCAGTCCATGAAAGCTTGTACAGACTACCACAACCTATGAGGAAGGAACACAATGACATTTTTGTTTTAATCTGCATCCTTTTCAGTATATATTTGTATGCATCACAAAATTCAATAAAACACATTACAAAAAAACAATACATTGATATCCTGTTGAGCAGTAGAGAGCTAAGTGAAGAAGGAATATGGAACATTATATTGGAAATAATGTTTTACATCCAAACCCTCATTTTTATTTATTTATTTATTATTTATTTATTTATTTATTTATTTATTTATATTTTTTTGAGGGTAGTGTCACTGGCCCTCATATGTGGGACCCGAACCGGGGCCGCTGGTTTCCCAAGCCAGCGCTTAACCACCGCACCACTCGGCTGGCCCAAACCCTCATTTTTAAAGAGTCAGTTTCAATAATCTCTATCCTTTCCTGATAGTTTTCATGCTACCAACTTACATAATCATTAGCAGAGCCCAACCTTGAAAATATAGTACTAATTATCTGAGGCTCTCTGTATTCAAAACCTATGGCCAAATTGCTAAGAGGGATAATAAAACAAACAACCCAATTTAAAAAAAGAGCAAAAGACTAGAGCAGATATTCCAAGAAAGAAGATATATGATTAGCAAATAAACACATGGAAAGATGCTCAACATCATTAGTCATTAGGTGGTGCAGTTAAAACGACAGACAGGAGCATAGCATACCTATTAGAAGAGCAATGAGCAAAAACAGATATTCGACTTCCCAGTGCCAGCAAGGATGCAAAGCCACAGAAACTGCCATCCATTGCCAGTGGGAATGCAACAGTGATACACCACTTTAGGAAACAGTCTGGCAGTTTCTTGTAAACTATACAAGAAGAAGGAAGGAAGGACAACCTATGATTCTCAAGAGGAAACACCTATAAAAGTGGTCAGGGACACAGTTTATGTCCTCAGATGTCTAAAGAATAGTGTTCAGTGGCCGGCCGAGTAGCTCAGTTGGTTAGAGCATGAGCTCTGAGCAACACGGTTGCTGGTTTGATTCCCACATGGGCCAGTGAGCTGAGCTGCCACTGAGCTGGTGAGAGCACATGCTCATAACTACAAGGTTGCCAGTTCGACTCCCACATGGGATAGTGGGCTGCACCACCCCGCAACTGGTTGAAAGAGGTGGCTGGACTTGGAGCTGAGCTGTACCCTCCACAACTAAGACTGAAGGACAACTTGACTTGGAGCTGATGGGTCCTGGAAAAAACACATTGTTCTCCTTCCCCAATTCCCCCGTACTGTTCCCCTCCACAATTTCCCAATAAAATCTTGAAACAAACAAACAAACAAACAAAAAACAGTGTTCACAGTCTGAGTAGAACAGAAGAGTAAACGTTAATGTGAATGTGAAGTCAGAGTGCGGAGGAGTTAACCCCCCTTCAGCTTCACGCAGTCTGGCCTGAAGCCTTGCCCTGGTGTCTGTTAACCAGGCCCACAGGGTTGTAAGAACCTTCAGATATGCTTTCCCTGCAGCCTAGACTCTGATTCTTACCTCCCTCATCCCACCTGTAATGGTAGATGCTTGAGTTGACATAGGTCTGAATTTCCAGAAGATTCTTTTGGAGGAAAGAAAGCATTCTCATTGAAACCTGAACTGCCCAAGTTTCTCCCTCCAGGACAAGGTGACCCCAGAAACAAATGCTTTCACATGTTCCATTGTCACAAATAGGACTGGCGTGATCTGTGCAGAGGATATGTTATATCTTTAATCTTCACAAGAACAATGGGACAGAAGCTAGACCATTGTAAGATGTCAGCTTTTCATCAGAGAGAGATGGGAGCCATGGGAGAGTTTAGAGTAGAGGAGGGACTTAGATTTTAACATGATCCTTCTGGCCACTGGTGGGGATGATGAACTGTAGAGGGTCAGAGGCAGGATGACAAGGGAGGAAGCATCTGCACTTGTCCAGGTGAGCAATGACGGTGGATGTTGCCTAAGTGGGAGCAGTGGAAAACATGAGATTTTGAAGGTAACGCTAACAAGATTTGCCAATGGATTGGATGTGGGGAGGGGTGTGAAAGAAAGAGAGGAGTCCATGATATTGTCAGCATCAGTAGGTAGGATGGGATATCATGGGAAAGCTCTTTATAGAAAGTGCTATAAAGACATAAGTTATCATGATTAGGGTGTTGAGAGCCAGGCTTTTTTCTTCTTATGAATGTCTTCTTTATTTCCCCTCCCTGCACTCAGATTGTATCTTTCTTCTCATTTCCATCTTCCTCTTTCATCTGCAGAGGCAACATTTTTCTTTGCAGACTTCCGGCACTTTACCACTTGTGGTCGTGCGACTCTGAGTTTCCCAGTACTTTCTTCCTTTAGTTCAGTCTCCCACAGCTCAAGTCCACCCCAAATCTGAACAACAACCCACTCCCTTGCGACTGGGAACCTACAAATCTCTCCAGATTGTTTCCTGCCCTGTCCCATCAGTCATACTCACCTTCGCTCAGTTTCCTAAATCCTTTGCTCAGGATTTTTGCCCCTCACCAGCAGATCTTGAGATTTGCCACTCTCCATAATCATGTGAGCCAATTGCTTATTAATAACTCTTTATATATATATATATATGAATATATCATATATAGATATGTAGATATTCATCCTATTGGTTCTGTTTCTCTGGAAAACCCTAATACCAACACCTACCATATGCCAGGACTCTTCTGGGCATGGTGAAAAAGACACACAAAATTCCCCACCTTCATAGAGCTGATAATCTGGAGAGCTTAGGGTAAAGGGATACAATGTCAGAAATAGGGTAGTCACTGAGAAGATGACACATGAGCTGAAACAAAGAAGGTGAGGAATGAAGCTATGTATATATGTAGGGCAAGAGCCTTTCAGGTAGAAGGCACAGCATGTGCAAAGGTCCTGAGAGGTTGGACTTTACCTGATGCATTGGAGGACAAACGAGGAGGCTGGAGTGAGCGAGGGGGAGAGAGGGATGAGATGAGGGCAAGAAGGGGACAGGGGCAGGTAATGTAGGGTCTTGTGGGTGGTGGGGAGGACTTGGGCTTTTACCCAGAAGGGGTGGGAGTCCTGGAGGGCTGTGAGCAGAAAGAACAGATCTGACTTGGGTGCTTACTGGCACCCTCTGATGGCTGCTGGAAGGGCAAGGAACTGGGGGACCAGAACGGAAGCCACTTCAATGCTCCATCTGAGACACACACATGATGCTCAATCATGAGCAAAACAACTTAACAAATGGTCACTTAATTGATCTAAGCAGAAAATGAGACTCAGAGAGACAAAGAAACTTTAAAAAATATAACTAGGGGCAGGCCCAGTGGCTCATTTGGTTTAGAGCACGAGCTCTGAGCAACAGGGTCGCTGGTTCGATTCCGACATGGGTCAGTGAGCTGCGCCCAAGCTGAGCTGCTGCTGAGCTGCCAACAGGTGGCAGGATGGCTCAGCTGGTGAGAGCACGTGTTCCTAACAACAAGGTTGCCAGTTCAACTCCCACATGGGATGGTGGGCTATGCCCACCAGCAACTAATATTGAACATGGCACCTTGAGTTAAGCTGTCCTGAGCTGCCGACAGGCGGCTGGATTGTTCAGTGGTTAGAGTGTGCGCTCTTAGCAATAAGGTTTCCAATTCGAGTTCTGCATGGGATGGTGAGCTACGCCCACCCCCAACTAAGATTGAACAGAGAACCTTGAGCAGCTGCAAGCTGCTGAAGGGCGGCCTGATGGCAACTGGACTTGGAGCTGAGCTAGCTGCGCCCTCCACAACTAAGACTGAAGGACAGCAACTTGGCTGTTCCTCGTCCCTGATTCCCCAATAAAAAAATCTTTATATATATAACTAGAACTTCCATGAATTTTCTGCAGTCCCCATGATAATGCTTCAAGGTGAGGTGACCAAGTCATCCTGATTTTCCCAGGACTTCCCTGGTTTTAGCACTCAACATCCAGCACCCCAGTAAATCACCATCTGCCGGCAGTCTAGGGCAAGCCAGGACAGTTAGTCACCCTACTTCAAGGTAAATGACTCCATTTTGTAGATGTAAAGGTGCCTAAGAGTGTTAGTATAACCTGTCCCAGGTCACACCACAAGTCCGAAAGCAAGAGAAGGGCAAAGCAGAATGGACAAATGCTGGGAAGGAGTCCAGGGGTCCTGGTCATTGTCCTGGCTATGCCTCCTCACTGGCTACCAGCTTTGGCCCAGCTGCAGCCCAGCCAATAAAACCCAGATAACTTGTGTTTCTCTAAGGAGAAGGAGAAGGAGGAGAAGAGAGAGAGGAGGAGGTGGGAGAGGTGGGGAAGAAGGGTCCAAAGAGGAGGGGGGGAGGAGGAGGAGGGAGCAGGGGGAAGAGTAAGAGGAGGCACATGGAAGGAGTAGGAAGGGGGAGCTAATTGAATTGAGCACTTTCTGTGTTCCAAGTACCATTCTTGTCATTGCCTCTATTTTACCTCCTTTATTCCTCATCAAAACCCTGTAGGATGAACTCTTGTCCTCATCTTCATGAAACTGAAATCCCAGGAATTTATGAAAACACCCGAGGTCCCCATGGCAGAGAGCACCAGAACCAAGACTCAAACCCAGAAAGTGTGACTCCGGAGCCCTCTTCTTAACAACTCCACATGGAGTTGAACCCTCACAACTATCCCATTAGGTGGGGGTCATCACAATACCCATTAATCAGATGACAAGACTGAGAGACAGAAGTGCTTGCCCAAGGTCCAACTGCCTTCAATTGGGGGAGTCTCTTACCAGATTTCACATGTATCAACCAGGGCAGCCAACCTGCAAACAGAAGAAAAAGAAGTGGTCAAATGCCTTTGAGATGCAACCAGGAGCCACCCTCTCGCCAGCCAGTCCCCACCTTTCCCTAAGTGTCAATGATTAAGGTGGCAAGTGACGAAAGCAGGAGAGGGTATGTGGAGAGGAAAACGCAGTCTCTTCATGGGGATCTACCTACATCAGCTCAGGAGTTCTTTACACCTTGCCAGGTCAAGGAGGGGTGGGAGCGTAGCCACTCTTGGTACCACCCTCCACTGGCTTTATCAGGTTGGAACACCCATCCCCCAGCTGTTTCTCTGACGTGGAAGAGATGACTGACAGGCAGGGGTACAACAGTCAGTCTGCCCGCTTGCCTCCGAGGAGGACAGCCCCTCCGGGGCAGCTCACACCCAGAGCTCCCTGTGGGACCAGGCTGAATTCTACAGAAACTAACCAAAAGCAGATGATGATCCTTACCTGTGTACATTTTTATTTCATATGTTTTTCTCTTTTTTAAAAAAGGTAATAATTGCTTCTTGTAAAAAAAAAATTCAAGTGATGTGGATGTATATATAATTAAAAGTGAAGGTTTCCCCATGCCCTATCCTTATATCCAGCGGTAACCACTGTAAAAAGCTTAAGAGTGGACCCTTCAAGGATGGGTCCTATATAAATTCAGTCACATAAATATAGTATGAAACATCAATAAATGTATAGGTTCACACAATTTTCTTAACACAAATGAAATCATACAATATACAGTCTACTGTGCTCTCCAATACAGTACCTACTAGGCGTATAAGGCTATTTACACTTAAATCTTTTAAAATTAAATAAAATGGAACATTCTATTCCTTGGTCATATTAGCCATATTTCATGTGGCTTGCAGCCACTATAGACTAGAACATTTGCATAGAAAGTCCTGTTGGACAGCTCTGTTCGTCTACCACTTGTGTTTTCACTTACCAGTGTGCCTCACAAATCGCTTTGGGCCTGTTTTCTCCTCCACAAAATAAGGAAAGCTGGTCCCCTGTCCAACAGCAGAGGAAACCCACCTTGTTGCTTAGACAAGGTCCCCCATTCTTAGATTGGAACCAGTGACAAAAACTCTCAAGACATACGAAGGAGAACACAATGTACAAGCTAAACAAGATCAAGACAAACCAACACCTGAAGAAAGAGAGATAAGAGAACAGACAGGAAGGCACCCTCTCACTGCTCAAGTCTCAGCACAAACATCACCCCTCACCACTGTCCTCCCTGACCTCCCCCTTCAA
The DNA here is from genome assembly GCA_033961575.1 of Aselliscus stoliczkanus. Taxonomy (NCBI): domain Eukaryota; kingdom Metazoa; phylum Chordata; class Mammalia; order Chiroptera; family Hipposideridae; genus Aselliscus; species Aselliscus stoliczkanus. The sequence goes on along the minus strand of CM066735.1, from coordinate 5,671,864 downwards.
TCTAACCCCCAGTCACACTCCATAATAACTTCTTTCATTTATTACTACCTGAAATACTTTCATTTATGGGTCATTTAGAGCAACATAGAGTTGTTATAAAGCATACAGACTCTCGGGCTTGCTTTTAAATCCTGGCTCGACCCCTTACTAGCTAAGTAGTCTTGGGCACATTATTTAACCTGTTTAACCTTAGTTTTCACCTTCATAAAATGGGGCTATTAATGACCCACTATCAGGAATTTTATGAAGATCAAATACGTTCTCTATTTGAGGATGTAAGTGGGTGATTGCTGCAGCCGTTAGTGGCCTGTTTTCTGCCTGCTCCCTCTTACTGGGATGTCAGGAACCTTGCCTGTTTGTTCGGTGCTCTGTCCTCAGTGCCTAGAACAGCACCTGGCACATAGAAGGTGTTCAGGAAAAACACGTCAAATGGATAACTGCAAGGAAATTCTGCCCTGACAGATGGAATTCCTGGAGCTGAGTGATTTATGTCAAAGTTCCCTCAGTGAAGGTGTTTGCCATGTCCAGCCTAGAATTATAATCCCTTGGCTGGGCAGCTGGTGGCCCCCTCTTGTTCCTATAGTCTATTTCCAGTGCAGGCCTTCCCCAGCACCCCCACTCCATTTCACACTCACCCCAGAAGAGGAGCAAGCTGAAAGTCCACATCATGCTGCTTCTGTCATTCAAAGAGGAGAACCTTTTCTCCTTCACAAGGCTTTCAAGAAACAGGGCATCAGGAAAGGAGAGGGGAGGAGCAAGAATTGCTCAATTGCTGCCAGAGCAACACCAGCATTTCTGCTGAGTAGCTGCTACTAAATGGTGACAACGTGGCAAACCCCTAATTTTCTCCTTTCTCCTCAATAAAGAGAAGTTGGCTGTTCTGTGCACTGTGGTCTCTCCCTCCTTCTCTTTCCTTCCCTCTTGTTCTCTTTTTTTCTTTCCCCTCCAACATCTGTCTCCCATTTCTCATCACCTTTCATTGCACCGAACAGTAAATGAGCTTCCATCACCTGTCCCCCATGAAGCAAGCCCCAAGTTCGGGGGCATCTTTGCAATCTACCCTAAAACTAACCATCTCTGCCATCACATACCAGGCATTGTGCTAGACACATTGCTACCTAAATTTAAAATACATCATCATGTCAACATCGTAAAGTAGGAATTTCAACCCTTCACCTATCTTACAAAAATAAAATAAAGAAGGAAACTGAAGCTTGGAGAGAAGATGCAACTTGTTCAAGATTACTGGGAGGACCCGAGGTTTGAACCCAACACCCTTTGCCTGGGTCTAAAGGCATAACCATCTCCTCTTCTTTTAGCTCTCCACTATATCTGATTGCCTCATTCTCATTATCACCGTGCAAAGCAACACTCCCACCACATTTGCAACCCCCTAACCCAACACACACACACACACACACACACACAATCTCATTCATATGGAGGTCTAGGGACGCCTTCATTAAGGCCCTCCACAAGCCAACACAGAGACAAGGATTCTAGTGAAAGTAGCTTCTCAGAGAGGTGACCCCAGAAAACTCCAGTTGGGCAGAGGAGAAGTGAGACAGAAAAGTGGGTGTGTTATCAAGCACGTTATACAGTGAGAACCTGGAGTGTAACCTCACTGGGCACCCCTGGAAGGCTGCAGAGAGCACACTCTTCAGAGTTATTCCAACTGAGGGGCCAGGGAGCTGGGGGATTTATCCACAAGCTACTGTCAGTCATGCACTGAACCTTGTGTCAACCCACAACACCTCGGGCCTGGTCTCCATGTAGACAGCATGGGGCCAGACACAGACGTCAGTTTCATGTGTCCTGAGGGGTTGAGTGTCATGGGTGTGGAGAGGTACCAAAAACATCTGCTACAAGGTAGAAATGAGGTGCAAAGAGCAGCTCTAAGTTTTTGGGAAGAAAACCCCCAACTTTTTAGTTTGTCTTCTTTTTGCTCTCCACAAGGCAAAATATGCACCTCAGAGTTATGATCCCTGAAGAAGATTCATCGATGGTCATCTGCGCATCAAGGGGCCCTGCCGGGTGAAGCAGCAATTAAGAGCCAGTGTGAAAATACAGCAAATTGCACCAAGAAAGAGGATAAAGAGAGCTTTGCTATGTTTAAGAGAAGCACTGAAGGATAATTGCAGACTCTGAAAACAGATCGGCCTCCTGGGGGTCGGGGGTTCAAATCCAATCTCCATCACTTGGTAGCCATGAGGGGTCTGAGAAAGTTTTTAATCTCTCTATGCCTCAACATTTCCATCTGTAAAATGGGCTCAATAATTAGTAGGATCTAATTCATGGAGCTGCTGTTAGCATTTGAGGGGTGGGTGTATGTGATGGGCCTAGAACAGAGCCTGGCACACAGGAAAAGCTCCACGTGTTGGCTATTATGGCAAGAGGAGCTGGGATCAAATTCTGAACTCAGCAAGATATTCCCAAAGTGACCTTGGATGGTGACTTGCCTCTCTGGGCCTCAGTTTCTTCACCTAGAGAACGGGGATAACAATAGGTCCTGTCTCAAAGCTTCATTGTGGAGGGGACACGGTAATGTGTGCTAATGTTGCAAACTGAGAGGGACTGCTGGGGCTTGTATTTTCTTCTGTAGTCCAAGCAGACAGACCAAGGCAGACAGACCAATGCAGTAATTTTAACATATGTGCACATATTCTTTGACCCTCCTCCCTTCAAGAGGGGGAGCCCAAATTCTCCTTGATTATGCGTTGGACTTACTGACTTGCTTCTAATCAACAATGAAAGGAAGAGATGACATCACATGATATCCAAGATTGTGGCACCTGGGACATCTGAGGTCCTAAGAGTCACTGTGGCTTCCTCCTTGCTCTCTCTTTCCAGAATCATTCACGGTGGGGGAGGGAGGAAGCAAGCACTATGTTGTAAGGACACTCACTCAGCTCTATGAAGAAGCCCACATGTAGGGGAACTGAGGTCTCCAGACAGCAGCTTGGCTGTTACTTCATGAGAGACCCTGATACAGAACCATCCAGCTAAGCCACCTTCAGGTTCCTGACCCTGGAAACTATAAGAAAAAAGTTTTAAATTGCTGTTTAAAGCCATTAAGTTTTTAGAGTAATTTGTTACATGATAAGAGATAACTAATACACCAAAAGCAACTTTCCCCATCAGTAAAATGAAGGTAATAGGGGCCGGCCGAGTGACTCAGTTGGTTAAGAGTGCGAGCTCTGGGCAACAGGGTCACCGGTTTGATTCCCACATGAGCCAGTGAGCTGCACCTGAGCTGAGCTGCCGCTGAGCTGCCAACAGGTGGAAGATGGCTCAGCTGGTGATAGCACATGCTTCTAACAACAAGGTTGCTGGTTTGACTCCCGCATGAGATGGTGGCTATCCCCACCCGCAATTCATATTGAACACAGCACCTTGAGCTGAGCAGCCCCGAGTTGCTGAATGGTGGCCAGATAGTGACTGGACTTGGGGCTGAGCTAGCTGTGCCCTCAACAACTCACAATGAAGATTGAAGGACAACAACTCAGCTGTTCCCCTTCCCCAATTCCCCAACACTGTTCCCCTTCCCCAATAAAGCCTTTAAAAATAATAATAAATAAAAAAAATAAAATGAAGGCAATAATAATTTCATAGGGTTTGAGGTATAATGTGATAAAAATCATAAAATCCTACGGGCACAAATTGAATGCTCAATAAATATTAGTTATTATTGTCATCATTACTATTTGCTATGCTAAATTGTCATGGCTACTCATAGAAGTCACAAACTTAGAGGCTTGAAACAACATGAATTTATTATATAATATTACAGATCTGTAGGAGAGAGTCCCAAATGAGTCTAATGGGCTGAAATCAAGATGTCAGTGGGGCTGCATTACTTCTGGAGGCTCTAGAGAAAAATCCATTCCTTGTCTTTTCCAGCTTCTAGAAGCACCCACACTCCCTGGCTCACAGCCCCTTCCTCCTTGCCCCCTTCTTTCATCATCAAAGCCTGCAGCATAGCATCTTTAAAAATCTCTCTCTCTCTCTTTCTCTCTTTCATTCTTTCAATGAGAGATAGATAGATACATAGATACATAGATGATATAAAGATAGATAAATAGTTAATAGATGGATGGACAGACAGACAGATAGATGATGGATATCTTGATTGATCTCTCTCATTCTCTTGCTCTCCCTGATCCTCCTGCCTCCCTCTTAAAAAGACCCCTGTGATTGCATGAGGTCCACTTGGATAGTCCAGAAAAATCTCCCCATCTCAAGATCTTTAACTTAGTCCCATCAGCAAAGTCACTTTCACCATGTCAGGTCATATATTCACAGGTTCTGGGGATTATGATGTGGACAACTTGGGGTGGGGGCTGGGATCCTGGCGAGTGACTGAGGACACAGATGCCAGTCACCCTTCAAACCCAGAAGAGGTGACCAGGGCTATAATAAGACCTAGTCAGCAGAGACCCTACAGGGACAAGGGCAGGCATAATGAGAGAAGAAGGGGAAGAATGGGGTAGAGTAAATGCACAGTTGCTTGCAGAATGCTAACCCCCTTGTGACTTTCCCGGCAAAGGGGAAATCTAGGGACACTCAAGATTGAAGAAGTCAGCCTGGAGGAGCCCTAGAGACATCATTCATCCTCATGCTGAATATGGGGGAATTCCAGAGCAGACCTACCCAACTTGACCACTTCCCTTCTATGCCCAAAACCCTCCCATGGCTCCCTATTACCTTAGAATGAAGTCCAGGTTCATTAAAATAGCACTCAAAACCCTGGTCTCCCCCTCTGGCCTCATTGCTCCTCAACCCCCCAAAGCCACAGACATCATAGGCTAACTGAAGCCCCTGTTGTGGACCCTGTTGATGCCCTGTCCAGTCACCTGTTAGAACCTGGAGCACCCATCCCCCAGCAGCTCTGAATGTTACCTGCTAACAGCTCACAACTTTCCCTTCTCCATAGAACCGCACTCTAGTCCAATAGCTACATAAGCCCTCAGACCCAGCCCACAGCCAATAACAGATGGTCACAGAGGGGCAAAAGGCCAGTCCTTGCCCCAAGAAGAGATCAACTTAGTGATGTTATTCAGGCTCCAGGGATACCCATGGGATCAGGCTGAGCATCTATCTCTATCCTACCTTGCTTCCCTCACTCCTTTCTGCTAAATCCCTCCCACAATAAACCCTGGGTAGAAGAATCCTCATTGCAGGGTCTACTTCCAGTGGGGCCTAGAAACCTCTCCCAGCCATTAAACACTTAGACCCCAAGTCTGACATGGTTACTCACCTAAAATCCTATGCATCTTTCCAGTGTAAATAGCACCTCCACCAGGAAGACTTCCATGTAAATATCAGCTCCACCAGGAAGCCTTCCATGTAAATATTACCTCAACCAGGAAGCTTTCCAGAGTGAAATCAGCTCCACCAGGAAGGTTTCCAGTGTAAATGTTGTCTCCATCAAGAAGCCTTCCTTGACCCCTGCTTCAGGGTTAGGGACTTCCTCTGGTTTCCCCCATACCAACACTCAGTATGATCTATGCTAGTGTGAATGTCTGTTTCCTTCCAAAGACTGGGAGCATCTGGGTACAGGGAAGGAGTTTTTTGGCTGTTGTATCCTAGAAAATGAAAAAACAAATGAGGAAAAAGAAAGAGAAACTGATACATCTCCTGATCTGCCAACCCTCCCCTGCCTGGAGAAAGAAGACCAGGAATTTGAGAGCATCAGCTGCCCTACTGCTGGAGAGAAGGGACAGGGGCCTGGGAGGGAAGCAGTTACTGAGGGCCAGAGCGACTTCTTCCATAGGATTCACAGTGATCCCGGGCTTCTGAGACTCCCGGCAAGCAGACAGAGGTGGGTGGTCTATGGTCCCTTAGGACCATCTTCAGGTTCCATGATGCACTAGGAGGATTCACAGAACTCAGCATATATCCATCCTCACAGCTATGACTTATTACAGGGAAAAGACACAAAGCTAATCAACAAAGGGAAAAGGCACCTGGGTCGAGGACCCGAGGAAACCAGGTGCAAGCTTCCAGTGGTTGCCCAGGGCCAGGAGAGGGCGGAGGGATGGATTACAAAGGACTCAAGGAAACTGAGGGGGGTGATGGAAATGTTCTATATCCTGATTGTCACAACACATCAGTTTTCACACCATGAAAAATCACTCTTTGACAAAATTGATAAGATTGGACCCAAAATAAAGAATACCCACCATTCTGCTGATTTTATTGGTCATTAAGGGACCAAAAGTTTTTATGCTCTATAAAGGGACCAAATTAAATGCTTTTTGAGTTTCTCCACTGAAGTGTGATCTCTTAAATTTGTTTTCATAGAGAGCTGATCTCAGGGCCGGCCAAGTGGTGCAGTGGTTAAACCAGCACTGGCTTGGGAAGCCAGTGGCCTGGGTTCGGTCCCACATATGAGGGCCAGTGACACTGCCCTCAAAAAAAAACAAAAAAAAAAAAAAGAGAGAGCTGATCTCATTTTACAATGACCTTTGACCTTAAAAAAGATAAACACACCTAAATCTATACTTCCTTAAAAAGAAAAATGAAGTAACAAAACGGGTACTGTTTCCCAATTGCATCTTAACTAATAAGAAATATTTCTTGAAATCCTTCCTAATCGATGGTTGGAGTTTGGTCATGCTCTCTTGAATGTATGTAGCCTACTGTTTCATGAACATGTAACAACTTGCTTTTCTGTTCTTGGAGTGGATGCTCATGTTTGCTGTCCCTCTGCAAATGTCTGCAGAAACTCAGTTCCCTGAATGGTTTTAGTTATCATTGCATCTCACAAGGGACGGAAGAAACAGCTAGAGGAACTGTTACTCTAGACCTCAGAAGTAGAACGAGAAGAGGATGTGCAAGTGCAGAAGCTTTAAGAAGAAAAGAATAAATCATCATATTTGCTCCCCAAACACAGGGCCCTCGGACCCCTGCCCCGGTAAACAGGCAGCAGAATTTGAGGAAACTGGGTCTTCAAGAATCTAGAGAAGAGAGAAGATGGGCCTCCAGGTCTAGGCCTCAGAGAAAGAGGAAGGCTCTGGAAGGAGAGGGACATCAGAAAGGTACAGTCCAAATAAGGGACAATATATTCTGTGAGCTTAGAGGACTGCCTTTTCTGGCACAAAGAAGTAGTTTCATTGTATTCGTTTGCGGGGGCCACCATACAAAATACCACAGTCTTAGTAGCCTAAACAACAGATGCTTATTGTCTACAGTTCTGGAGGCTAGAAGTGCAAGATCAAGGTGTTGGCAGGGTCGGCTTCTCCTAAGGCCTCTCTCCTTGGACTGTAGATGGCCGTTTTCTCCCTGCATCCTTACCTGGTGGTCTCTCTGTGCATGTCTGTGTCCTAATTCCCTCTTTTTATAAGGATACCAGTCAGATTCAATTTTACCTTTTTTTTTTTGTATTTAATCAAGAAGCTGATCTTTATCCTTACATTCTTTTTTCACATTTGATGTTACATTTTAAAAATTACATAATCGTTTGTGTGTGTGTGTGTGTGTGTGTGTGTGTGTGTGTGTGTGTGTTTAAGAGTTTATTGGGGAATTGGGGGAGGGGAACAGAGTTGGGGAATCGGGGAAGGGGAACAGACAAGTTGCTGTCCTTTTTGTTCTTCAGTCTAGTTGCGGAGGATGTTGCTTCACTGGCCCATGTTGGTATCGTCATTGTGCTCTTCTCGGATGAGGCAGATGGGTCGCTGGCCTCTGGATGTCGCTCACCGCGGCTATTGGCAGCTCACGCTGGCTGCTGGCTACTCACGCTGGCTGCCGGCCACTTACTGTAGCCCATGGCAGCCCACTGCAGCAGGGGCTGCAGCCTACACCGTCGCTGGGGCTCACACAGCCCAGCTCCAGGTGGAGCTGTTGTTAGCTGTAGAGGGCAGCTAACATATGTGGGATCCAAACCGGAGCCGCTGGCATCCCAAAACCAGCTCTTAACCAATGCGCCACTCGGCTGGCCCTACATAATCGTTTTTAATTAACATAATAAATCCTGAGGGTTTTTTATTGTCTGGCTTAGTAGTTATTGGCCAATTGTGGTAAAATACATACAACATAAAACTGACTATCTTATCCATTTTTAAGAGTACAGTTCAGTGTCATTAAGTATATTCACATTTTTATCTTGATTACCCCTTTAATAACCTGATTTCCAAATATAGTCACATTGTGAGGTCTTGGGGGTGAGGGCTTCAACATATGGATTGAGGGGGGGCCACAATTCAGGCTGTAACATTCACATTCTAGCTCCAACCGCTTAGTGTGTGACCTTAAGATGTGAGCGCCTCTATGAACCTCAATTTTCTCATTACCCAAAACTACATATTTACCTTACATAATTATTATGAAGACTACATGAAGTAATACATGAAAAGTGCTTAGTAGAGGAACAAGTAACAGTAAGTATACATCAGCTACTACCCTGCTATACTTACTACATACACATACACAAATACATACATGTATTATTTCTACAGGATATTACAATAAGGCTCTCTCTCAATTAGGATGCAGCCTGCAAATCTGGGAGAACATAACAATAAAAGTCAATAATAAACCTTTATTATGTCATCCAAGCAGAGCTTTGAAGAAGATGACTAAAAATCACCCTTGTGACCCCTTAGCTCAGGGATCAGCAAGTTTTGCTGTAAAGGACCAGGAACCAAATATTTTCAACTTTGCAATCCATAGAGTTTGTGTGGCAACTCCATCATTATAGAGTAAAAGCAGCCATAGATGATATGAATGGGAGTGGCTGTGTGCCAATAAAACTTGGTCTGTGAACACTGAAATATGAATTTCATGTACTCTTCATGTGTCATGAAATATTATTGTTCTTTTGCTTTTCTTCCATCACTTATAAATATAAAAGCCACTCTCAGAAGCACTATTTGCAATATCCAGAAAGTAGAAAGAGCCCAAATACCCTTCAATGCATGAATGGATAAAAAAAATGTGGTCTATGCATGTAATGGAATACTATTCAGCTACGAAAGGAATGAAGCACTGATACTCACTACAGTATGGATGAACCTTGAAAACATGATGCTCAGTGAAGAAGCCAGAAACAAAAAGTCATAATTGTATCATTCAACTTATATGAAATATCCAGAATAGGTAAATCTATAGAGATAGAAAGCTGAATAGTGGTTTTCAGGGGTTGGGGAAAGGGAGAAGTGACAAATGACAGTGGGCATGAGGTTTCATTTTGGGGTGATAAAAATGTTCTGGGGGCCAGCCGAGTGGCTCATTGGTTAGGAGCTGGCTTGGGACACCAGCTCTGAGCAGCAGGGCCTTGGTTTGGATCCCACATATGAGGGCCAGTGACACTGCCCTCTATAGCTAAGGTGGTGAACAACAGCTCCACGTGGAGCTGGGCTGCTGTGAGTCGCCTGCGATGGTGTAGGCCGCAGCCCCTGCTGCAGTGGGCTGCCATAGGCTACAGTGAGTGGCCAGCAACCAGGGTGAGCGGCTCACAGCTAGCGTGAGCTGCCAAGAGCTGCCATGAACGGCCATCCAGAGGCCTGCAACCGATCTGCCTCACCCGGGAAGAGCGCAATGATAATACCAACATGGGCCAGTGAAGCAACGTCCTCCACAACTAGACTGAAGAACAAAAGGACAGCAACTTGTCTGTTCCCCTTCCCCGATTCCCCAACACTGTTCCCCTCCCCCAATTCCCCAATAAAATCTTTTTTTTTTAATGTTCTGGAACTAGATAAAGGTGATGGTTGTACAACACTATGAATGTACTAAATGCCACTGAATTGTGCACTTTAAAATGACTAAAATGAGGAGTGACATCAGAAGCATGGTGACATATTGAGTCCCCTTGATCTCTCCCCTTGAAGTTACAACAAGTTAAACAGCTATGTTTCAATAAAGGATTCCACACACAACACACAAACATATCTCAGAGATCCTTGCACTGAAACATCTCAAGGTGGACAAGCAAACAGGGGAGGAGGGAAGGGAGAAGAGCAAATATGGGAGCCAAAGACACAGCCCAGAGCTCACTGTGGGTCTCTGGAGAGGGGAGGATTCAGGCTGCAGGTGCACTCTCTGTTGCCCGAATATTCCTGCCTGAGAGATCAGTATATAATACAGCTGAACCCAGTGATTGGGCAGAGACCGAATAGAGAAGTACCACAGCTGTATTCTAGCAGCCACCACTGCCAGGCAGAAAACAAAGCCACAGGGCCTGGCTGCCTCCTTCACCCTCCCAGAACTAGCAGTGGGACCCAGAAGAAACTGTAACAATGAGGGTTGGGTTACAAAGCAGAATATATACTGCCCTGAGAACTGGACAGAATGTTCCTGCATGGCAGATGCATACTGCAACTTATCCCAGTGACAAGGGTGGAGATACAGAGGTAAGGCAGCTGAAGTCACCATTGGCAGTCAGCATTACTGGGAGGAGAACAAAGCCACAAACACACCAGCAGCCTCTCCCAGACCACCCCGCCCCCATGCTTCACAGCTGATCCCAGCAGGGGTACTTGGGACACCTCAGGCAGCACAGCACCACATCTAGTTGCAGGAGCAACACCGGGATTTCAGGTGTTCAGAACCCCGTTGCCCACCACACTCTTCCATAGAGGTGGTGCCCTGCGGCCGAGCTGACCTGGTCACAGCAGAGTCACCCACTTCCCCAAGAAATACAAGGGATCTCCCACTGCCCAGCAGAGATCTGAAAACCCAGCCAGAGCAGTGCAAGGGAAAATGAAATGCTCTAGCGCCACCTACTGGAAAACAAAAGAAAGATATCTTCTTATCAACCTGCAGCCGAATTCGCTATCATAGATGCCTAGGCAGAGAAAGAATCCATAAATTGTTTTGAATAACCAAGAAACAAGGCAGCTCTGAAAGAAAATGAAAAATTTTCAGAAAGTAAACTTAAAGACCTGGAAATATGTGACTTAAACGACAGAGACTTCTGAAAATACTCCAACGAGATGCAAGGAAATCAGGCAGTTTAATGAACTCAGAAATAAAAATCAATGAATAAAATGAATAGTTTACCAAATATATTGAAAAATTTTAAAAGAACCAAATAGAAATTCTGGAGCTGAAGAACTCAATAGAAGCAATGAAGAATGAAATAGTGAGCTTAGGAAATAGAGGTAACCAGATGAAAGAAAGAATTAGTGATATTGAAGATAGAAATCTGGAAATGACTCAGATGGAAGAAGAGAGAGAGACTTGAGAATTAAAAGAAATGAGAGAGCTTTACAAGAACTATCTGACTCCATCAGAAAAAGCAATATAAGAATAATGGGTATACCAGAAGGAGAAAAGAGCAAGAAGGGCACAGAGAGCCCATTCAAACAAATAGTCAATGAGAACTTCCCAAATTAAAAAAAAAAACTGGATCCTTGAATCCAAGAAGAAAACAGAACACCTAATTACCTCAATCCTAACAGGTCTTCTCCAAGGCACATTATATTGAAACTGTTAAAAATTAATGACAAGGAAAGAAGTCTCAAAGCAGCCAGGGAAAGGAAGATGTAAAGTAAAACCCATGAGATTATTATCAGATTTTTCAGCAGAAACTCTGTGAGCCAGGAGAGAGTGGAATCAAATATTCAAATTATTGAAAGAGAGAAATTACCAGCCAAGAATAATATAGCAAAGTTATCCTTCAGATATGAAGGAGGAGAAAATATCTTTCCATATATTCAGAAGCTGGGGGAATTTTCTACCACAAGGCTTGCATTACAGGAAATACTGAAAGAGGTCATTGTGCCTGAAACAAAAAGACAAAAGAATACAAAACCATGACTAAGATTATTAACAGACAGACAGAAGCAGAAAATGACAACCCCTATGCAGAATAGGGCACTATATACTTAAACATAACATAAAAAGTTAATGAGAAAAAAACATAAAAAGAGAAAAAGAAGACAATTTACTACTACAACCCAGAAATGAACTTACAGCAGAAATAGGGATAATTTGTGACAATCCAGAAATGCACTCACAGCACAAAAAAGGGATGGGGTAAAGTTCTGAATTTGCAAAGGAGAATGGAGATAAGATGCATGCTGAAGAAAAGAAACTACTGTATATATAAAACTTTCTTTTACATAAACTTAAGGCTAACCACTCAAAATAAAAATAATCGAAAACTGAGACACATAACACAAAAACAGAAGAAACAGAGGGGAAAAAAATCATACAACACCACCAAACTAAAATAACACACAAACACAAAAGCAAAGAAACAATGAGACACCAAGCTCCAGAAAACAAAAGATAAAATAGCTATAGAATATCCTCAGATATCAATAAACACCCTGAATGTAAATTGGCTGAACTCACCAATAAAAAGATAAAAAGTGGCAGATTGGATCAAAAACCAAAACCCAACCATATGCTGCCTTCAAGAGACACATCTCAGCTGCAAGGACAATTACAGACTCAAAGTGAAGGGTGGAAAATGATACCCCAAACAAATGGCATCCAGAGAAAAGAGGGTGTAGTCATACTTATAACTCATGAAATAGACTTCAAGATAAAAAAAAAAAGTAACAAGAGACAAAGATTGACATTTTATAATCATAAAGGGGACAGTATATCAAGAAGACATAAGACTTATCAATATATACAAGGTGTGATCAAGAAATATGGTGAATGCTGCTGCTGAGTGCCATCCAAAGGAAAAGCAGGGATCTTCAATATGGGAAGTGGCATGTCGAAACTTAGTAACAGTGTGTGACAATTTTCAAGTTGTTTGTTGCAGTCAGTAGGGTGTGAGCTATAGTTGAGAGAAGGTGTGTTTTAAAGTGTGCTGTCCTGAGAAATGGGCAAATGGTTTCATCCTCCATTATGACAATGCTTTGTGTCACACATTGCTTCTGGAATACCTCAATTTCTGTCAAATAATAACATTACAGTGTATCCTCATCCACCTTATTTACCATATCTGGCACCATGCAACTTCTGGCTCTTCCCCACAGTCAAAATGACCATGAAAGGTCATTTTTAATCAATTCAGGACATTGAGGCAGCCACAACGGTGAAACTAAAGACACTCATGAAAGAGAACTTCCAGAACTGCTTCAGAAAGTGGCAAGAATGATGGGATAAGTGTATTTGAAGTGAGGGGGAGTATTTTGAAGGTGATGAATGACAATGTGTCTTTTACTGTAATCATTTTTTATTTAAACATTCACCATATTTTATGATCACACCTCATATGCTCCCAATCAGAGAGCACCAAAATATATAAAGCAACCAATAACAGAAATAAAGGGAGAAACAAAAACACAATTAGAGTAGGGAACCTAAATACCCCATTGATAGCTATGGATAGATCATCCAAACATAAACTCAATAAGGAAAAATCAACCTTAAATGACACATTAGACCAAATGGATAAAGTCGACATTTATAGAGCCTTTCATCTCAGAAAACCAGATTATATATTCTTCTCTAGTGCACATGGGACATTCTCAATCATAGACGATATGTTGGAACACAAAACTAGCCTCAAAAAATTTCAGAAGATTTAAATTATACCAAGCATATTCTCCAACCACAATGCTTTGAAATTAGAGATCAACTGCAAAAAGAAAGCAGGAAAAATCATGGAGATTAAACAACATGCTACTAAAGAAAGACAGGGTCAAAGAAAAATAAAAGCAGAGATCAAAGGATACAAAGAAACAAATGAGAATGAAAATACAACATATCAAAACTTTTGGGATGCTGCAAATGCAGTAATGGGGGAAATTTATATCATTACAGGCCTATCTCAAGAAACAAGAAAGGGCTGGCTGAGTGGTGTGTTGGTTAGGAGTTGGCTTGGAACACCAGCTCTGAGCAGAAGGGTCCCGGTTCAGATCCCACATATGAGGGCCAGTGATGCTGCACCCTCTACAGCTAAGATGGTGAACCACAGCTTGACCTGGAGCTGGATGGCCTAGGCTGCAGTGGGGCTGGCCAACAGCTGGCGTGAGCTGCCCTGAGCTGCCATGAGCTGCAGTGAGCTGCTGTCCAATGGCCGGCGAGCAATTGCCTCACCTGGGAAGAGCACAATGATAATACCAACATGCGCCAGTGAAGCGCTGTCCTCCACAATTAGACTGAAAAACAAAAGGACAGCAACTTCTCTGTTCTCCTCACCCAATTCCCCAATAAAATCGTTTTTTAAAAAAGAAAAGAAACAAGAAAACCCCCAACTAAACAACCTAACATTATATCTTTATTATTTTGTTATTAGGTTCAGGTGTACAAAATAACATAATGATTAGACATTTACAACCCTCACAAAGTGATAACCCTACCTAAAGTGATAACCCTACCTACTACCCATCTGATATCATACATAGCTATTACAATATGATTAGCTATATTCCCTATGCTGTACTTCACATCCTGTGAGATATACATATATATATTCAATATTATTTTATATTAGTTTCACTCTGACTGCTGGCCACTCACGCCGGCTTCTGGCCACTCATGCTTGTTATTGGCTGTGGCACACGAAGCCCACGGCAGCCCACACTGGCCCACGGCAGCTCACATCACAATGACACAATCACGGCAGCCCAACACCAGGTCAAGCCGTTGTCCACAATCTTAGCTGTAGAGGGCACAGTTTACTAGTGCAACTTACTGGCCCATGTAGGAATCAAACTGGCAGCCCTGTTGTTCAGAGCTAGCACTCTTACAAAATGAGCTATCCAGCCTCCCCCAGACAACATAATTCTTTTATGGAAAATCATAAAGACTCCACCAAAAAAAAACCCAAAAAACAATAAACAAATAGAGTTAAGCTTCAGGATACAAAATCAATGTACAAAAATCCATTTCATTCCTATACACTAACAATGAAATTTCAGAAAAAGAAATGAAAAGAAAAATCCTTTTGCAAATCCAACAAGAAGAATAAAATACCTAGGAATAACCTTAATAAAGGATGTGAAGGACCTATACACTGAAAACTACAAGACATTATTGAAAGAAATTGAAGACACAAAGAAATTGAAAGATATTCCATGTTTATGGATTGAAAGAATCAACATAGTTAAAATGGCCATATTACTCAAAGTGATATCCAAGTTTAATGCAACCCCCATCAAAATCCAAATGGCATTTTTTCAAGAAATAGAACAAAAATATCACCAGATTTGTATGGAATCACAAAGGACCCCAAATAGCCAAAGCAATCCTGAGAAAAAAGGACAAGGCTGGAGATATCACATTCTCTGACTTCAATTTATACTACAAAGAGACAATAATAATAAAACCATGGTATTGGAGAAAAAGAGACACTCAGACCAATGGAACAGAATTGAGAACCCAGAAATAAACACATACCTATATATGAGCAGATAATTTTAAATAAAGGAGCCAAAAATATACAATGGAAGGGAAAAAATCCTCTTCAATAAATGGTGCTAGATAAATTGGAAAATCATGTGCAAAAGAATCAAAGTAGATTGCTATCTGTCACCATACACCAAAATTAACTCAAAATGGATCAAAGACCTAAATATAAGACCTGAAAAATAAATTGCATAGAAGAAAGCATAGGTACTAAATTTATGGACCTTGCGTTTAGGGAGAATTTTATGAATTTGACCTCAAAGTCAAGGTAAGTTAAAGCAAAAATAAATGAATGGGACCATATCAAACTAAAAAGCATCTGCACAGCAAAAGAAACCATCAACAAAACAAAGAGGCAACAGGGCCGGCCAAGTGGCTCAGTTGGTTAAGAGCTCGCTCAAGAGTGCGAGCTGAGCTCTGAGCAACGGCGGTTCGATGCCAGCCTGAGCTGAGTTGCCGTTGAGCTGCCAACACGTGGCAGGATGGCTCAGCTAAAAAAAAAAAAAAAGTTTGGGACGGCAGAGTGGCACGGTGGTTAAGCGCTGGAGAAGCCAGCAGCCCCAGTTCGGGTCCCACATGTGAGGTCCAGTGACACTGCCCTCAAAATAAATAAATAAATAAATAAATAAATAAAATAAAATAAAGAAAAAAACAAAGAGGAAACAAAAACAAAGAGGCAACGGAGTGCTGAGTGAGAGAAGACATTTGCAAACACCGCCTCTGTTAAGGGGTTAACTTCCAAAATATATGAAGAATTTTCACAACTCAAAAACAAACAAACAATGCCGGCCGAGTGGCGCAGTGGTTAAGAGCTGGCTTCGGATCCCACATATGAGGGCCAGTGACACTGCCTTCAAAAAACAAATAAACAAACAAACAATGTAATTAAAAACTGAGCAGAGAACCTGAACAAACACTTTTCCCAAGAAGACATACAAACAGCCAACAGAGAAATGAAAAGATACTTGACTTCACTAGCTATTAGAGAAATGCAAATCAAAACCACAATAAGATACCACCTCACACCTGTTAAAATGGCTATTATCAACTGGACAAGTAATAACAAGTGTTGGAGAGGCTGTGGAGACAAAGGAACTCTTATACTCTACTGGTGGGGATGTAAACTCGTACAGTCATTATGGAAAACAGTATGGAGTTTCCTCAAAAAATTAAGAATAGAATTACCATATGACCCATCAATCCCTCTTCTGGGTATCTACCACAAAAAATCTGAAAACATTTATCTGTAAAGATATATGTACCCCTATGTTCATTACAGCATCATTGATGGTGGCCAAGACATGGAAACAACCAAAGTGTCCTTTGATAGATGATTGGATAAAGAAATAGTACATATACGCAATGGAATATTACTCAGCAATAAGAAAAGATGAAATGTTGCCATTTCAACACAGATGGATCTTGAGATTATCATGGTAAGCGAAATAAGTCAGATGGAAAAAGTTAAGAACCATATGATTTCATTTATATGTGTGATAAAACTGAAAGCAACAAACGAACAAGACAAACAAAAACTCATAGACACAGACAACAGTTTAAAGGGTAACAGAGGGTAAGCGGGGAGGAGGGCGATAAAAGAGGGTAAAGGGGGTCAAATATATGGTGATGGAAGGAGAACTGACTCTGGGTGGTGAACACACAATGCAATATATAGATGATGTATTATAGAAATGTACACTTAAAACCTACATGATTTTACTAACCAATGTCACCCCAATAAATTTAATTTTTTAAAAATTAAATAAAACAATGTATATAAAATGTGAATGAAGTGTTTGACACTACTTAATAAAAGTTACAAAGTAAAACAATAATTTAAAAATAGGGTGGTTACCAGGCCAGCCGACTGGCGTTAAGAGCTAGCTTGAGATGCCAGCGGCCCCAGTTCAGATCCCACATATGAAGGCCAGTGACACTGCCCTCTACAGCTAAGATGGTGAACAACAGCTCCACCTGGAGCTGGGCTGCCATGAGTCCCCGGCAACAGTGTAGGCTGCAGCCCCTGCTGCAGTGGGCTGCCATAGGCTACCGTGAGTGGCCGGCAGCCAGCATGAGCAGCTGGCAGCCAGCATGAGCTGCCAATAGTCGCAGTGAGCAACCATTGAGAGGCCGGCAACTGATCTGCTTCATCCGGGAAGAGCACAATGATGATACCAACATGGGCCAGTGAAGCAATGTCCCCCACAACTAGACTGAAGAACAAAAAGACAGCAACTTGTCTGTTCCCCTTCCCCGATTCCCCAATAAAATCTTTTTTTAAAAAAATAGGGTGGTCACCGCGGTAAATCCTTTGTGTTCCAGAAAATTGTAAGGAACCACTCTTTCCCATGTATCTTAGATAAGACTCACAGATTTACCTATGGCAAGGCCAAGACACACCACCAAAATTTTCATTCTTTGCTTCATAAGTGATTAGGTGAACTGCTTGTTCCCACTGATCAATCAGAACAAACTGCTTGTTAACTGAACTTTGATTACTTGTAAGCTTCTCTCCTTTCTCCTGGCCCCTGAAATTTGACCCACCCTCACCTAAGCCAGCAGACCACCATCTTTAATCCATCCTGGATCTAGACTCAGAAATATGTTGGAGACAGAAAATTTGAAGAGCACACATAGAGGAATTGTGGCTGTGGTGTGAAAAAGATCTCTTAGTGGGCGAGAGACTCACTAGTTGTTCAGCAAACTATTTCCCTCTTTCTCAGAGGTACACAGTTATAGTACACTTCCCACCTTCCTTTTCAGTCAGGTATGGCCATGTGACTGAGACCCAGCCAATGGGAATGCAAAGGGAAGAGATGGACACCATTTCCAAGCATGGCTCGTAAAAACACGCTGCCCAGTCTTTCAAACCCCACCTTTATCTCTTGCCCCATCTGCTAGATACAGCATCTAACAGAGGACATCTAGGGAGGTCTAGAACAGGGTTCAGCAAACTGCGGCTCGCGAGCCACATGCGGCTCTTTAAGTACTTTCCATCTCAAAAGTTTCCCAACCCCTGGTCTAGAGGATGACAGAGGCATGAGATGGGAGAAAGCTGGGTCCCTAAACGGTTGCTGGAAGGGAGCTACCCAGGAGGGCCACCCAACTAAGAGCACCCATGTTAGACCACAGAGTGAGTGAGAAATAAACATCTGTTGTGTTAACCATTGGGATATGGGGGCATGTGTAGACAGCTGGCATTATCTACCCTAACCAAAACACCCAGAGTATTTGTAGAAAGAGAAAGTTCTAAAACAGCATTTAAAAACAAAGACAGGACCAGATAAAGCACCTCAAAATATGTAGGTTGTCAAGGTTACAGACAAATGAAAAAGCAGATGTTTTCCTAATTCTGTTTATTACTTTTCATCTTTAATACAGACAAAGGGCTACAAGGATTGAGACCCAAGATGAATTAAAACTCCCAAGAACTAGACACAGGATTGGAAAGAAACTGCAAAATCAGTGCTGCTTGTATTGTTTTAAATATCATTGGGGGATAAAGAAGGGGAAGGAACTCATGGTATAAAGTTTTTGCCCCCAGTTTTCAAAGATCATCCCTGGAGACCATAGATGAGACACCTGATACTAATTCCAACTCAACTACTTTCACACTTGAATCTGAATCTTCTTACAAAAGCCTCTAATCCACAAAGAAGCAATCAACTTCACCAATTGTCAGATAAATGTAAATCAAAGCCACAACAAGATGCCACTTTACAGCCATTAGGATGGGTATTATAGCAACAACTAGAAAATCACAAGTGATGGCGAGGATGTGGAGAAATTGGGAACTTGTGCACTGCTGGTGGGAATGTACAATGGCGCAGCCGCTATGGAAGACAGTCTGGCAGTTTCTCAAAAAATTAAATATAGGGCCGGGTGAGTGGCTCAGTTGATTAAGAGCTCGCTCAAGAGTGCGAGCTGAGCTCTGAGCAACCGCGATTCGATGCCAGCCTGAGCTGAGTTGCCGTTGAGCTGCCAATAGGTGGCAGGATGGCTCAGTTAAAAAAAAAAAAAAAAAATTAAATATAGAATTATCCTATGATCCAGAAATTCCACTTCTGGGTATATACCTGAAAGAACTGAAAACAGGAACTCAGAAATCTGAGCATCCATGTTTAAAGCAGCATTATTTGCAGTAGCCTAAAGGTGAAAATGCCCCAAGTGTTCATCAGTGGATAACTGGATAAACACAGTGTGGCCCATTCAGATGGTGGAATATTATTCAGTATGATGGGGCCTACATAAATATCCACCACAGAGCTTTGCGCAGTGGCAGTATCGTAGCCAATGAGGTTTATCGAGGTGCGATTATTGCTAGTTGGACTGAGTGGCGCACTGGTTAAGAGCTGGTTTTGGGATGCCAGCGGCCCGGGTTCGGATCCTACATATGAGGGCCAGTGACACTGCCCTCTACAGCTAACAACAGCTCCACCTGGAGCTGGGCTGTGCAAGCCCCAGCGATGGTGTAGGCTGCAACCCCTGCTGCAGTGGGCTGCCATAGGCTACAGTGAGTGGCCGGCAGCCAGCGTGAGCAGCCAGCAGCCAGCGTGAGCTGCCAATAGCTGCGGTGAGCGACCATCCAGAGGCCAGCGACCAATCTGCCTCATCCGGGAAGAACACAATGACGATACCAACATGGGCCAGTGAAGCAACGTCCTCCGTAACTAGACTGAAGAACAGAAAGACAGTAACTTGTCTGTTCCCCTTCCCCGATTCCCCAATAAAATCTTTAAAAAAAAAAAAAATCCACCACAGGAGGAAACTTTGGGAGGTGATGGATATGTTTATGCTTTTATGATGGTGATGGTTTCACAGGTAAATATTTATCCCCAAACTCATTGCAATGTATACATTCAATATGTAAGCTTTTTATATGTCAGTTGTACCTCAATAAACTGGTTTTAAAAAGAAAGAAAATCTACCCCATGCTTGATTACATTGAAATTCCACCATTAGGGAGTCATTCCTTTGGATCAAATATGTCTCTTCCAGAATATACAGGGTACTGACTCAACAGCCCACATGGAGTCCCCTGGAAGTGATTAAAGTGCAAAAAGACTTCAGATCAGCAAAAGGCTCTGGGTTAACGATTTGAGCTGAGCTGCCGCTGAGCTGCTGCTGGTCAGAGGCTGGATGGCTCATCTGGTTAGAGTGCATGCTCTTAACAACAAGGTTGCCAGTTCGACTCCCGTATGGGATGGTGGGCTGTGACCCCTCCCCCCCCATCAACTAGATTGAAAACAGCAACTGGACTTGGAGTTGAGCTGTGCCCTCCACAACTAAGATTGAAGGACAACAACTTGACTTGGAGCTGATGGGTCCTGGAAAAACCCACTGTTCCCCAATAAAGTTTTTTTAAAAAGGCTCTGGGTAGAGCCCCCTCACCTACAATGTTTCTCTGCCTTCTGAACAATATAAACATGAACTTAGCCCCTCAAAGACCTGATCCAACCTTCTCTTCCAGGAAGTCTCATCCCTCTGGGCCCCTCTAACTCTGTGTTTCTTCCTCTTGCCCCATGTCTACATAAGTAGCTTTACATATGCACATGAGTACATACGTGTATGTGCATACATGCAATTGCCTGTTGAAGGAGGGTGTCAGTATTATTGCATCTGTGTGTATGTGTTCCTATTCATTTTCAGAGTCGTTTTTGATGGTTTTGTGGGGGGAGAAGAGCGATTACTTGGGTATGGGGTCTGTTGGCCTTTTGCAGTGTGTGTGTGTCGGGGGTGGTATTGCTGTATCCATGTGTCTAGAGCTGTCTGCCTGCTGTTATATGTGTGCAAATATTCATCTGTCTTTCTGTGTCCATCTGTGCATCTGCCTGCCACTCTGTTTGGTTCATTTGTCCATTTGTGTGTATTTGAGGGCTTTGTTTCTTCATTGTAATCTGTGCTGTCTTTGTCCTGTTGCATAGGGGGGTATCTCTGTGAGGGCTGTGTACACATTGCATGTGTGTCACAGGTTGAAGTGCATCCTTCCAAATTCACATATGAAAGGCCTAACCCCCAGAACCTCAGAATGTGACCTTATTTGGAAATAGGGTCTTGGCATATGTAATGAGTTTGGTTGAGGTCACACTGGAGCACGGTGGGCCCCTAATCCAGTATGACTGGTGTCCTTATAAGAAAGAGAAATTTGGACACAGACATGCACAGAGGGAGGATGCCATGTGAACACGGGTTATGCTGCCACAAGCCAAGAAACTACCAGAAGCTAAGAGACACCTGGAATAGATTTTTCTCTGGCACCTTCAGAAGAAGCAGGGCCCTGCCATCCCTTTGATCTTGGACTTGTGGCTTCCAGAACTGTATCCCCAGGCAGAGGGATGTAACTGACAGCTGGTGCCAGAGAACTTCCAAGTTAAGGCATTGTGAGGCTGCTGTATGTTCCTTTGAACCTCTCTGTGCTAGCATATTGGGGTGACAAAAAGCTCTTCCCTTGAGCTCAACTCCCCAACCATCAGCAGACCACTCCAGGACACACCTGAGGCCCCTCATCATCTCCACCACACCCACAAGAAGTAGCCTCCTCCAGCAGGTGTCTTCAGGAAGCCAGTCACCCCCTCTCTCTTCCTGGTTCCTCAGGGGGACACATAAGAAGGCAAGTCCTGCCTCAAGCCTTACCTGGGCTTGGTCCAACAAGTCCTCCAGCCCCACCCTCTCTCCTTTCCCCTCCAAGAAAAGTGAATCCCATGCAGTTCCCAGAATGCACAAGGTACAACCTCCCTTGTATCTCCCCCTAAAAATGTTTTCCCCATTTTTCTTTAATAACTCCAGCTCATTGTTCAGGTGCCACCTTAGATATTTTCTTCTCCAGGCAGCCCTCCCTGACCATCCCAACCCAAGATTGGGTTAGATATGTCTCTTTTCCCATAGCCTCCATGCTTTCCTCATGGTAAAACTCATCACATCATGTTATAATTGCCTAACAGATTCTTAGAATCCTGTTAGATTGTCCCATTAGACAAAAATAACAGATAGTGTCTCATAGTTCTGGAGGCTGGAAGTCTCTGAGTTCAAGGTGTCAGTAGGGTTGGTTTCTTGAGTTCTCTCTCCTTGGCCTGTAGACGGCCATCTTCTCCCTGAGTCCTCACATGGTCTGTGAATGTCTGTCCTGATTCTTATAAGAATAACAGTGACAATGGAGTAGGGTCTACCCTAATGACATTCTAATTATTAGTGTGGTGGGGTAACATTTAGAAGTATTATCTAGGGCCTGCCAAGTGGCGCAGTGGTTAAGCGCTGGCTTGGGAAGCCAGCGGCCCCGGTTCGGGTCCCACATATGAGGGCCAGTGATACTGCCCTCAATAAAATAAAATAAAATAAAATTCTAAAAAAAAAAAAAGTATTATCTATATTTCTCCAAATTAACATAGCTGTGGCCCTTCCCCAGCCCTGGGCACTGTCGTTTTTTTCTCCTATGGGTTACTCCTGCAGCCTGCAGGAAATTTACCAAAGAAGCAGCTTCCTGGCTTTGGAATGTCAAAAGCCTACTTAGAGTCTGAAACTTGGCTTTGGGGCTTCACAAATCTCAGCTCTGAAGGGCTCCGGATAAAAGCCTGGCGATAGCGGGTTTCAGCAGCGAGGGGGAGGGAAGTGGGAGAGTTGTAGCTTAGTGGGTACAAGACAAAAAACACTGGAAGTTGTTTGCACAACAGTGTGTATATTACGAGTATGTCACACTCTTGAACTCTACATGTAAAGCGGGTTGGGGTGGTAAATTACATGTTATGTGTCTTTTGCCATAATTAAAAAAAAAACCTAAAAAGTGTATTTCATCAGGCTTAGTCAACTTTTCCCGCAACAAAATAGATCAGGGTCCCCATGTGGAGGGGAAGGATTGGGTGGGAAAGAAGAATGTTAAACTCATAGATGGGTGCATCTTTGTATCCTACCAGCCCACCCCCTGTCTAGATAGCTTCAGGGTGATGTGAAGTAACATTCCCTGGCGCCCCCGGTCCCAGGCTGCAGCAAGCTCTATAGTTTCCCTGCACCTCGCATATGGTGGCATCCATTGAGTAGAGAAGACTGTGAAGAGCTGTGCATGCAGTTTCTGTTCTTAGAGTGTTGCAGACCCTGACGACATCCATACAGGTCAAGGGCTCCCCAAACACCTGTGGTTCTCTAGCCACCAGAGCAGGTATGGCCACCTACAAGCAGCTCTCAAGCAATGACTGTTGGAAGCTGGTGAGTAAATACCCCAGCTCCCTTGCCCCTCAACTCCCAGGCATGTTCTACACTGACTTCTGGGGTCCCCAACAAGAGGGAGCCCCCATTGCCCACAGCTATCACCTGCTCATCAATGTTCCTTGTGTTGGCTCCTTCAGTTTCTCACCTCTCTTCACCCCCTTCTGGCTGCTTCCTATGATTACCTCCCAGATAAACTTGATCCTGCACCCCACCCAAATCCCTGTCTCAGGCTCAGCCTCTAGAAAAGCCCAACCTAAAACAGTGACAATGCAGTTTATCACCCCAACCAGAAATCTCGGGAGAATGAAAAGGATTGTGATTAATAACCACACTCGGTCAATAGCTAGGAGCTGTCCCAGGAAATCCAGGACATTACACCCAACATTTATGGAAAAACACGGCAGAGAAAAGTGATAAAGCTGGGAGTCAGGGTTTGGTGGTTAGATGGTGGTCTGTGCCCCAGCACCCCTTCCCATCTTTCCCTTTCCAGATCCTTCTGAATGACACCAGACCCTCCATTTATCATTTTATTAAAAGCAGTTGCCTTGAGCCCTGCCTTCCCGAGGGGACCCAAGAGAAAATCAGTGTGTTATAAATTAATCATGGCAGGGCATCACCCTAGGAGCCCTGCCATCTGGATGCTGGCCCTCCACAGTCCGTCTTGGATTCTCAGGCCACTGGGGCCTGTCACAGCCCCTGGCCCTGCAGCGTGCTCATCCTGGGCTCCCAGCCTGCAGTTCCTTGTCTCTGTTAGTGTGCCAGAGCTTAGCAGTATTCGGAATAATCCTCCTCCACATAGTTGGATGGGAACCAGCCAACCTGGGAAGAGATGAAGAAGTCATCAGGACAACCTCTACACTGTTCCTCCCGCTGTTCCTCAACACCTCAGGCAGGTTCCCTCCTACCTCAGGACTTTTGCACCTGCCATACCTTCTACCCCAGAAAGTACACCCCTCAGAAAGAAACATGGCTGACCTCCCCTACAGTTCTCTACTCACATGTCACCTTATCAGTAAGGACTTCCTAACCATCTTATTTAAAGCTGCAAACCCCACCCACCCCAATACTCTGTAGCCCTTTTTCCTGCTTTAGTTTCTCCATAATATTGATCACTATCTAATTGATTGTATATGTTAATACTTATGGACTTGTTATCTGTCTCCCCCCACACATACTACAACGTGAGACCCACAAGGCAAGGATCTTTGTGTCTTATTTACCACTGAGTGCTAAGAGTCTAGAATAGTTCCTAGCACACAGTAGATACATAAAGAATGTTTTTGAAAGGATGGATAGATGGATGGGTGAATGGACTGATAGATGGACAAAGGGATGAATTCTTTACAGCCCAGACCTTCCTAAACACCATGAAAGCCTCTCTCAAACTCTACTTGTCCTCTAGAGCACACTAACTTTACCCTCCATGGTTTTTAACAAAACTCTTCACCTAGGTAATTATCCAGGTCACTTTTTCACATATGTTTTCCCTGTAAGATGTAGGCTTCTAACCCATTTCCTTTTCTTTATTCAACAAATATTTCTGAGAAAACATTACTAGCAAGGCAGTATTCTAGAGGTTAGGAATTCATCAACAGATGAAATAAAGATGATTCTCTGCCTTTGTGAGACAAAAATAAGAACCAGGCAGAAACAAACTTTTTTGACAAACCTTGAGGTCTCTCCTAACAGTCCCAATTCAGGCAGGCAGAAAAGTATAAAAGGCAAAAGTGGTTAGTCCCAGCTCTGCCTATTCATGTATTCAATATTAATTGAGCACCTACTGTGTGCCAGACACTATTTCAGGCACTTGTGATACTACAGTAAACAACATAGACACAAACCCTAACTCTTCCTGTTCTACAAACATGTAAATCACTCTTGCTCCAGGCCCTTTGCACAGGTTGGTCCCTCTTCCTGAAAATACTCTCCCCCACCCCCTCATGACTTTTTTTTTTTTTTTTAGGGCAGTATCACTGGCCCTCATATGTGGGACCGAACCGGGGCCGCTGGCTTCCCAAGCCAACGCTTAACCACTGCGCCACTTGGCCAGCCCCTCATGATCTTATTTATTTATTTATTTATTTATTTATTTATTTATTTATTTATTAGCTTCAGGTGTACAACAAAGTGCAATAGTTATACTTTTTACCCCTCAAAGTAACAACCCCCCTCCCCCAATTCTCCCACCCCACTCCTCCCCCCATATCATACTATCTATTACAATTCCTTTGAGATCATGATCTTTTAATTGGCTAACTTTACACATCTCAGCAATCAGTTTGGCCTCCCAAAAATCATCCTGATCTGCTCCCAGGGTGGGTCAGATGTTCCCTTGGGGCTCTCATGCTGCCCTGTGATTTCCCATTGCAATTTTTACCACTCAACATTGTAACTTCTTGGTTACAGGTCTATTCTCTTCACTAGACTGACTTTCATGAGGGCAGTGATTGTACTGTGCTCATTTTTGTCTCCTCAGCACCCAGCAGAATGCCTGCCACAGAGTAGGCGATCAAAAAATAAATGTAAGTTGCATCAATCTCTGTGTCCCTTCCTCCCTTGACCAAGGAAGACCTCCACATGAGCCACACCCCTCCTCCTCCATTCCACAATTCCAGTATAGCTTGTGGATCCTAAGAAAGAAAATACCTACCAAGAAGGGCTCCTGGTGGCTAACTGGGCTCAAATTTAAAAGCAAAGCCTAGCAGTCATTTCTAACCAGGGGCCTCACACACAAACCATACTTCAAGGAGAAGCCTGCACAGAACTCCCTGCCAACACTGAGTTCCTGCCACCTGAGCCAGCTTTATAAAGCAGTTTATGGAATTGTATTTCAACCAGTAGGACTGAGCCTTTCCCCGTTCAATCGGAGTTGCATAGCCTCTTCACTGACCAATCAGAGAGGTTCCATTCTAACCAGTCAGTACAGTGCCTTTTGGATCAATCAAACTGTAAGGATTTGGAGTCCTCATTTGAATGAGAACAGACCAATCAGGGGCCACAGGCAAGGAGTTCTATCTATATAAGTCAGCTCCCCTCTGGCTCAGGGAGAGCACTTTCCCTTTGCAACAAGACAGAATACTATGTTTCTCCAGCTGAAGCTGAAATAACAAATAAGTCTAGCTGGACCAGAGCAGAATAGAATGGAGTAGAGCAGGTGGTACAAAGCAGACCAGACCAGACCAGACTGGCACAGAGCAGGCTGGCACAAAACAGAGCAGGGCACAGCAGAATGGACTGGAGCAGGTGAAGCATGCTAGAGCACAGCAGGGTTGCCTCACCCTAGGGCTGCTTCACCCCAGGACTGCCCCAAGCATGCTGCTTCATAATTGAGTTGTAACACTGTTGAGCAGTCCCACAGCCATGCTGTCCTCATGTTCTCACAGCTGTACTGTATCACCATTGAGCTATTTGCATAGAATAAATTTTCTTCTTTACCATACCCCAAACTGGGGATTCCTGTTGGCGTTGAATTGGTATCAATGGTCATTGGTTGACAAGTTCTACTATGGCCAGCTCACCCCATTACCTTTGCCCAGGCTGCCAAGCTCCACCCTGACTCACCCGGCCATAGATTTCCCCTCGCCACCAGCCTTGTTGCCCCTTCTTGTTAAGGATCTTGACAATGTCACCCTCTTTGAGGTTTAGCTCCGATCGGTCCCGGGCGCAGAAGTCATAGCGAACTTTGGCTGTGCCAAAATACTTGGTGCTTCCTGCTGTGTAGGGGAGAGCAGACATGGGGAAAAGGCCTGGAGCAGACACCCATCCACTGTCCAGGGGCAGTAGGAGGGAAATGCTCTCAGAAGGTAACACCAGGATGAAGGGTCCCTCAATGCCTCTGTGTGCAGAGTGTTGGGAACCCTGCGCTCTGAGGGGACACAGTTGTACTCCCAGAATCATCCTTCCAGCCCAACTGGCATCCAAATTTAGGAAATAATACCTTTTAAAATTTTTATATGGTTTGAATATATTTATAGTTAAAGGAGCAGAGGAATGATGTGGAAAATTTCATTCTAGGCTGTTAAACATTATTTTAAGAAGGACCAAGTATTGAAAAAGAGAGGGAATGGAAGAAAGATAAGAGGGAAAAGACACAGAAGACACTTTATACGACAATATTAAGTGACACTGTAAAATATAAAATTAATTTGTAGTATTTTTACAAATATACTAATATTGAACATCCATGTATACAACAGGACAAATTAGGAATGTGTAGGCAGATAGAAAAATTTATTCTATTGGGTGATGAGAATGGGGACAATTTTTGTCTTGGAGTTCTGATGTTATATTGATTTTGCTTTTTCATTAATATAACAATTCAATAACAATTAATTTTTAAATATCTCTCTGAAAAATTTTTGGACAAAAAAATTCAGACACTACACAACCCATGTGACTTTTCTGAAAAACATACTTCAGAATGCACTTGAGAAAAGTGAAATTTGAATCAAAGTAAAGAATTTTAAAAATAAAGAAAATCGTGGAAAACAAGAAATATAGATGGTCTAAATAATTCCTGACACTGTATTTGCAAAGTTAAATGCAATTGTGAAGAAAGAATTCCTAAAATATGTCATAATCATTTTAATTCATAGCAAACTATATCTAACATTTCAGATAATTTAAACAAATCCAGTCGGTAAGAGATGCAAAGGAAAAGGGAAGAGTGCAGTAAAGGTATTGCCTTTTTGTGGAAGAAGGTTATACATACTTATTAATCTTTGATATTTATACAAAAATATAGGCTTAAAAAGTACAGGGGAAGACCTTTCTGGTTCCTAGTGTCCTCATCTTTCTCAAAACAGAAGTAACTCCTGCCCCACCTTCCATCCAAGCAAATGAGTATGCAAACACTGAAGAGCAAAGAGACAGACAGGAGTGGGAAGGGTTCCTGCTGATTCATAGATAATGACCTTTGCATGCTCACTGGAAGGAATGTCCATGGTATTCCTCAATTTTTCCTCCACAATAGGAAGGAGATAGGGATACAGGCCCCCAGCACCAGGCCTCCTACCTGCTGGTTTGCTGATGGCTCTCCTCTCAGGCTCCTTGAAGGGGAACTGCAGGGTGGTGTCCAATGACTTGAAGCAATCCTTTAGGGAGTTCTGCTGATAAAACTCCACCAGTTCCTGGAAGGACAGCAGAACACATGCTATCCTAGCAGGCCAACCCCCGAGGGGGCAGACCTGGAAGGAGCCTCATCCAATTCCTCATGTGAAGCAGGCCCCTCTTCTGGCCTCCCTAGCAAGTGACTCCTTGAATGCTCCCCATGATAGGAAGCTCACTCCCTTTCTGCACAGCCAGGACCATTTTATGGGGAAGAGACCATGTTGCCTAAAGCCAGTTCTCTCAATAAACAATTCACTTCATGATAAATTTACCAAATAATCAACTTGCCTATTGATGAGTTTACCAAAACACACCCCACCCCATGGGTGCCAAGAGCTTTATTTTTACAATTAATTATAATAATAAATGCTATTTATTAAATACCTAATATGTGCTGGCCAGAGTGTAACCATACATTATCAAAATATTCTAATAATCCTGAGAGGTGAATATGTTCATGATTCCCCATTCTATAAATGGAGAAACTGAATCACAAACAAGCTAAGTTCCTTGTCCAGGGTCCCACAGCTGGAAAAGGGTAGATCTAGATTTCAGTCTCCGGTGAGGCAGTGGAGTATAGCAGCTAAGAGCTGGCTTCTGAAATATAACTCATCTGAATTCAAGTCTCAGATTTGTTGCACTTATGAATATTTCTTCCACAAATGCTCAAGCTGATTCTAATAATAAGTACACAACAAGGCAAGTCATAACTAAGGGACACTGTGTAAAACAAAGTGTTTGCATTTTAGAGTTCTGGCTCCAAAATTGCCAATATCATGAAAGTCCAAAAATAAAATAAAATAAAAGACTGGAGAACTACTGTAAACTAAGAGACAAAGAAGATAAAAACTAAATGCAATGTGTAATCCCTGATTATATCCTGGGGGGGAAAAACAGCTAAAAAGACTTAACTGGGGCAATCAAACGGTTAAATAATAACTTTGTATGTGTTCAACTTTCTGAGTGTGATAGTGACACTGAGATGAGGTATGAGAATGTCTTGGCTCTTTGGATATTCATGCTAAAATACTTATGGGTGAAGGATCATGATGCCTGCAGCCTGCTCTTAAGTAGGACAGCATAAATGTGTGTGTGTGTGTGTGTGTGTGTGTGTGTGTGTGTGTGTGTGTGTAGAGACACAGCAAGCAAAAAAAGCAGAATATTAATAATTAACAAATATAAGTGAAAGGTTTACAAATGTTTATTATACCATTCCAGTAACTTTTCAGAACTTCAGAAATAAAAAATGTTGGGAGAGGAATTCTTCAGAACAAAAATTTTGGGGGAGAAAAATATTTGTGGAATGAATAAACAGTCCCTAACGACTTGGGGAGTTAAGGAAACCTGTGAGAATCAAGTGAAATCTGAGACACCCCCCCCAAAAAATGCAGATATGTGCAAGATTCTGCATTTTCTTGATTTTAAGAATCCACAGACAATGGGTAAGATCCATGCTCCTTAGGCCAATAGACTTAAAATGTGTAAACGACAGTCCAAAATTACAAGGCACCAAATAGAAGCAAAACCACTTGAAAGGCATTTGAATTCTCAAATGATCACTAAACAGATTAAACAGAAATAAGTCTTGAAGTTCAAGAATAACAGGGGTTCTGCTATTCTGTGATGCTAGATGGGACGTAAACCTCAGTTTCACCGATCTGTGAAATGGAAACTCAGAGAGAGTGGAGGGATTAACTGGAGTCTATCTGTAAACTGTCTGTCACTCTGTAAACACTCACTACTGTTATTTACCACTCCAGTGGGTAAGGGGGAGATAGTCCCAAGATGGAGCTTCAGGGAGGCACCTGCCTAGATTCTGGGACACTGGAGTTAGGGGGAGATTGGCCCTTACCGTCAGCCCCCGGAAAGCCTTCTTCTCTGTAATCCGGTACAGTCCTTCAGCTGTCATGATTTTAATGTGCTTGACCTCAACATTATACCTGGACACAGTGAGAGATAGGCCAATGGTCATTGGGCCCTGAGGCTGGAGACCCACGCCCTTTCTCAGCCAGGTCTCAGCCCCAGGATATACCCCCAACCATGGAAGATGCAATCTTGGCAACTTCAGGGAGGGGGAGACCACTGGAGCCCAAAAACTGAAGCTGCCTCCTGCTGCCCCAACAGGATCCTTTCCCTGTGGTCTTTGCTGTTCTAAGCCTTCATCTCTTCCTCTAAGCCTTCATATCTTTCTAAGATAACAGGAATCATCTTCCTGGACTCAGAAGGTTGTTGAGAAGTCAAAGAGACCTTGTAAAGAAAGCAATGTTCTAGGACCAGCCAAGTAGCACGTTGGTTAAGACCTGGCTTGGGATGCCAGTGGCCCTGGTTTGGATCCCATATATGAGGGCAAGTGACACTGCCCTCTACAGCTAAGATGGTGAACAACAGCTCCACCTGGAGCTGGGCTGCTGTGAGTCCCGGCGATGGTGTAGGCTGAGCCCCTGCTGCAGTGGGCTGCCATAAGCTACAGTGAGTGGCCGGCAGCAAGCGTGAGTGGCTGGCAGCCAGAGTGAGCTGCCAATAGCCGCTGTGAATGGCCATCCAGAGGCCGGCAACCTATCTGCCTCACCTGGGAAGAGTGCAATAATACCAACATAGGCCAGTGAAGCAACATCCTCCACAACTAGACTACAC
The DNA here is from genome assembly GCA_033961575.1 of Aselliscus stoliczkanus. Lineage (NCBI taxonomy): Eukaryota > Metazoa > Chordata > Mammalia > Chiroptera > Hipposideridae > Aselliscus > Aselliscus stoliczkanus. The sequence goes on along the minus strand of CM066735.1, from coordinate 5,640,607 downwards.
AACTAGAAGAACAAAAGGACAGCAACTTGTCTGTTCCTCTCCCCCAATTCCCCAATTAAAAAAAAAATCTTAAAAAAAAAAAAGAAAGCAATGTTCTAAAAGAGACAAGACGAGATCTACACTTCTACCAATATGTCGGACCAAAGAATGGTAAACACATGGAAGAGATAGTCACTTCTGCCAATATGGAGAACTAGATAACCAAAGCACCCTCCTACTACAGAAAACCCCAGAAATGCAGAGAAAAAAAGTGCCGAGCTCTCAAAAAAGTAAGGGAAATCCCCAGCGGCCAAAAATAAGGACAAAACTAATAACTAAGCAGTAAACCTGAACTGCTAGCCTAAGGAGTTTGTTAATCTTGGGAGCCAAGAAGCTTATGTCTTGATGACCACAGAAACACAAGAATTACTGGGTGTCAGGTGGAGGGTTGACCTGACACCCACCGGTAGTCTGTAAGACTAGACTGCCAAAAAGCTACACCTTTAGGAAAAGAGGTGGGCTAGCAAAAAGCACAGCAAGGATAATATATAAAAAGTTTGTCTGCCTCAACCCCAATACAGAAGTCACTCTTGCAAATTCGTAACCTCAGCCTGCTCTCATGAAGGTTTGGGATATCAACCAAGAAGAGATTCCAGCTGTCATAAAGAATAAAAGCATTTATTTGAGCAAAAGGATTGCAATCCTAGAGACACAGATTCTGGTAGCAACTACATTGTGCTCCAGAGAGAACAAAGAAAGGCAGATTTGTAAAGGCAAAACCCACAAACTGTAATTCTTTCCTGCAAACTTAGGATTGCTGGCTGGGTTAGCAGGGCTTGGTTAGTTCCAATATGCAAACAAGGGAGGTGAAAACTACAAGGAGAAGGTCAAGTCCAATGTTGTCTACACAGCACTGGTTGTTCCAGATGTCTATGGATGGACCTTCAACTAAATTTAGCAACAGGTTAGCAATTTAATAGCAGTTCTGAAAACTGAGGCTCAAGACAGGTAGAGGCCTCACTTCCCTAATAGCCTCCCGACTGTATTTTAAGTGGGTCTCTTGGCAATGCTTGTTCCATTTTATTTTACTTTTTTCCATTATCAGGGGTTTGAATTTAAAACACCTATACAAGAGTGGGAGCTGAGCTCTGAGCAACAGCAATTCGATGCCTAGCCCGAGCTGAGCTGCTGCTGAACTGCCAACAGGTGGCAGGATGGCTCAGCTAAAACAACAACAACAACAACAACAAAAATCCACCTATGTAGGCTGGGAAACTAAGGAATTAGCCTAAATTTTTTTAACCTCAAAAATAAATTAACCTGTTGGTGAATCAATAGAAACAAATGCAAAATTATGAAACCTACGAGGAAACAAGTCACCATGAATGAGAAGCTGCACTCAGCAGAGGAATGAAAGACAGGGTCTACGAGACATGGGTTCAGATGACATTCTGCCTCTTCCTAAAGGTTGCTAAATGCCTTTTGGAGCCTCCCTAGGAAGCACATCTCTTTTTTGTGGGATGTCAGTCATTTAAAGGGAATAAAAAAAAAAGATTTAAAAACACCTGGGGCTCCAGGTGGTCAATGAAAGGCAGCTATCATGACTGTGCATTCCCTTCCTCCCAGGCACCTATAGCGCCCAGGTCACAAGGGGAGATGGGACAGGGAGGGAGGATTTACTTAATGCTGATGGCAAATTCTGCAGCGTCCTTCACCCTCTGCCGCACCAAGAATGTCCCATCTGAACGGTTGGTGAGGATACTTTCTGCTTCAGCACGTTCCATGGGACCAGCGTACCTGCCAAGACACACCAAGGAGAGAGGTCTGCACAGCCATCATGCTGAGCCCCCATATTGCTACATGGAGCCATCTTTTTCTCCCCACCCTTGTGATTTTTTTAAGTTGGTGACAGCATGGGTCCAATAGCCCTTAGACACTGTGGATCCTCGCAAGAAGATAACTACTGAGAAGGGCTCCTGGTAGCTAACTAGGCTCAAATTTTTTTTTATTTTTATTTTTTTTGAGGGCAGTGTCACTGGCCCTCACATGTGAGACCCGAACCGGGGCCGCCGGCTTCCCAAGCCAGTGCCCAACCACCGTACCACTTGGTCAACCCTAGGCTCAAATTTAAAAGCAAAGCCTAGCAGCTGTTTCTAAACAGGCCTCTCACACAAAACCGCACTTCAGGGAGAAGCCTGCACTGAAATACCAGCCTGCACTTTGCTCCTAACATTTGAGCCTTTATAAAGGACTTCCTGGAATTGTATTTCAGCAGCATCTTCATCCGACCTCAGTGGCCCCATTCTGACCAATCAGGGCAGTGCCTTTTGGACCAATCAGACTCTGAGGACTTGGAGTCCTCATTTGCATGAGGACAGTCCAATCAGGGACTTCTGTCTATATAAGTCAGCTCCTCTCTGGCTGGGGGAGTGCATCTTCCCTTTCCACTGAAGACTGTTTCCCAGCTGGAGCTGAAACACCTAAGACATCTGGTGGCAAAGTAGAGCTATCTAGCCAGGTGAGGGGCTTAGTCCCAAGGCCACCTCATGGCTTTGGTGCTTCATAATTGAGCTATAACACTATTGAGCTGTTTGCACTAAATAAAGTTTCCTTCTTCACTGCACCCCAAATTTGGGATTCCTGTTGGCACTAAATTGGCACCAATGGCCATTGTTTGGCAACACAACAGAAGCCCTGAGGGAGGCAGTGGCCAGAGTCCAGAAGTGGGAAATGACCATTAGACTTCTAAGTCACACGCAAGGTTTGACACATGGATTGCAGTGAACTCAGTCCTTTGGGTCTGCTTGTGTCTTTGTGTGACATAATAAGAAATATATTGTCTATTTGTCCTCTGCCCCCATCTCCTGGCATAGCATCTCCAAAGTAATAAGTGTCTTTTTGTATGCTAATGAGATGACTGAGGATTGGTGCTCCTGGATAGAATCATGGTGGGGGCTGGTCCCAGGAGAATCAACCATGTGATTACAGGATTAGATTTTAAGCCCCATCCCCCACCCCTAGGGAGGGGAGAGAGGCTGGAGGTTGAGTTAATCACTAATAGCCAATGATTTAATCAGTCATGCCTGTGTAATATGCCTCTATTTAAAACAACAACAACAACCCTAACGGAAGGGGTTTGGAAAGCTTCTGGTTCATGAACAGTTGGAGGTACTAGAGAGTGGTGTGCCTGGATGGGGCATGGAAGCTCCGCCCCCTTCCCTATACCTGGCCCAATGCATCTCTTCCATCTGGCTGTCCCTGATTTATATCCTTTTATAATAAACTGATGATCTAGTAAGTAAAATGTTTTCCTGAGTTCTGTGAGTTTGTGTTACCAAATTATCCAACCCAAGGAAGGGCTTGTGGTAAACCCACATGTAAAGTTGGTTAGATCAGAAGTATAGGGGCCCATAAGACGGCCAAGTGGCTCAGTTGGTTAAGAGTTGGCTTACAGCGCGTGCTCTGAGCAACAGGACTGCTGGTTTGATTCCCACATGGGCCGGTGAACACTGCGCTCTAGCTGAGCTGTCACTGAGCTGCCAACAGGTGGCAGGATGGCTCAGCTGGTGTAACAATAAGATTGCGTATTCAATGGTGGGCTATGTACACCCTCAACTAAAGATTGAACTCGGTACCTTGAGCTGAGCTGCTGACCAGATGGCTCAGAGGATAGAGCATGTGCTCTTAACAACAAGGCTGCTGGTTTGACTCCTGCATGGGATGGTGGCTATGCCCACCCCCAACTAAGATTGAATACAGCACCTTGAGCTTAGAGGCCACAAACTGCCGACAGGAAGCCAGATGGAGACTGGTGCCCTCCACAACGAAGATTGAAGAACAACTTGGCCGGTCCCCTCCCCCAATTCCCCAACACTGTTCCCCTCCCCCAGTTCCCCAATAAAATGTTAAACAAACAAACAAACAAAAGTATTGGGGCCCAGATTTGTGATTGGTGTCTGAAGTGGGGGGTCAGTCTTGGGGGACAAATAAGCCTTTAACCTGTGGGATCTGATGCTAACTCCAAGTGGATGTTAACTCCAAGTGGATGGTGTCAGAACTGAACTGAATTATAAGACACCTGGTTGGTGTCAAAACTGGAGAAATGGTAATGTAAGGAAAAAAACCCACAGAGTTGGTTCCAGAAGTGTGCAAATGTGGGTATAGAAGAATATTTTTCTTTTACTCTGGAATTTGGCATTCCTGAATAGGCATTTACTGAGTGTCCACTGTTTGCGCAGCTCTGTGGTCACCAAGACAGAAATAGGGTGAGAAGGGTTAGGCACTAAACTTGGGTACAAAATTTAAAGGGGGAGCCAAAAAAGTCACCCATCAAAATAAATAATAACAAATAAAATAAGAAGTAATTTAATGCAATAGTTTAAAAAATTCAATTGATTGCAAAATCAGACATAAAAAGCAGTGAGGCACTGACACTCGCTACAATGTGGATGGACCTTGAACACATGACACTCAGTAAGAGAAGCCAGACACACAAGGCCACACAGTGTGTCAGTTCATGTATGTGAAATGTTCAAACAGGCACATCCACAGGGACAGGAAGTGGATTTAAGCAGTTGAGAGGGGAGGGGAATGAGGAGTGACTGCTAATGGGTATGAGGTTTCCTTTTGGGGTGACGAAAATGTTTTGGAGCAAGATAGAGGTGATGATGTGCTCATTATTGCAAATGTACTAAATGTCACTGAATATAATTGTGAATATGAATATATTTATGCTATAAATGTATATATAACATATAGTAATTATAGATAATATATAATTATAGATAACAAATACGAGGTGTGATCAAACAACATGGTGCATGTTTACATAAAAAAAAAATTATTACAGGGCTGGCTGAGTGGCACATTGGTTAGGAGTTGGCTTGGGATGCCAGCTCTGAGCAGTAGGGCCCCAGTTCAGCTCCCACATATGAGGGCCATTAGTGCTGCGCCCTCTACAGCTAAGATGGGGAACAACAGCTCGACGTGGAGCTGGGCTGCTGTGAGTCGCCAGCAACAGTGTAGGCTGCAGTGGGGCTGGCCTGCGGCTGGCGTGTGCTTTTCGTGAGCTGCCGTCCAATGGCCAGCGAGCGACTGCCTCACCTGGGAAGAGTGCAATGATAATACTAACATAGGCCAGTGAAGCAATGTCCTCCACAACTAGACTGAAGAACAAAAGGACAGCAACTTGTCTGTTCCTCTTCCCCGTTCCCCAACACTGTTTCCCTCGGCCAATTTCCCAATAAAAAAAAATCTTAGGGCTGGCCAAGTGGCACGGTGGTTAAGTGCTGGCTTGGGAAGCCAGCAGCCCCGGTTCAGGTCCCACATATGAGGGCCAGTGACACTGCCCTCAAAAAAACAAAACAAAAATATCTTAAAATAAATAAATAAATAAATAAATAAATAAATAAATAAATAAATAAATAAAATTTATTACAGTAAAAGACACATTGCCATTAATCCCCCTCAAAATACTCTCCCTCACTTGGAACACACTTATCCCATCGTTCTTGCCACTTTCTGAAGCAGTTCTGGAAGTCCTCTTTAATGAGTGCCTTCCAGGAGTATAAATTTTTTTTTTTTTTAATTGGGGAATTGAGGGAGGAGAACAGTGTTGGGGAATTGGGGAGGGGACCAGCCAAGTTGTTCTTCAATCTTCGTTGTGGAGGGCGCTAGTCGTCATCAAGCTGCCCGTAGGCAGCTCGTGGCCTCTAGGCTCAAGGTGTTGTGTTCAATCTTAGTTGTGGGGGGCATAACCACCATCCCATATGGGAGTCAAACCAGCAGCCTTGTTGTTAAGAGCGCACGCTGTATCCACTGAGCCATCCGGGCAGCAGCTCAGCTCAAGGTGCAAAGTTCAGTCTTAGTTGCAGGAGGGTATAGCGCACCATAGAACAGGCAGTCTTATTAGGCGCACATGCTCTCACCACCTGAGCCATCCTGCCACCTGTTAGCAGCACAGCAGCTGCTCAGCTCGGGCGCAACATCACTGGCCCATGTGGGAATTGAACTGGCGGCCCTGTTGCTCAGAGCTCACATTCGTTTTTTTTTTTTAAAGTTTTATTTCTTATTTATTTATTTATTTATTTATTTATTTATTTATTTATTTATTTATTTTTTGAGGGCAGTGTCACTGGCCCTCATTTGTGGGACCCAAACCGGGGCCACTGGCTTCCTAAGCCAGCTCTTAACCACCGTGCCACTTAGCCGGCCCAAAGCTCACATTCTTAAACTAACTCTTAACCAACTGAGCCACTAGGCTGGCCCCCTTTCATGAGTGTCTTTAGCTGTGCTGTTATTGCTGCCTTGATGTCCTGAATTGATTAAAAATGTTTACCTTTGATGGCCATTTTGACTTTAAGGAAGAGCCAGGAATTGCATAGTGCCAGATCTGGTGAATACGGAGGATGAGGACATACTGTAATGTTTTTGACAGAAATTGCCTTATACCAGAAATGATGTGTGACAGGCAGCATTGTCATGATGGAGGATGATTTATAGCACACTTTAAAGCACACCTTCTCTCAACCATAGCTCACACCCAACTGACTGCACTAAACAAGTTGAAACTAGTCACACAGTTACTAAGGTTCAATGCGCTGTTTCCTGTATGGAGGATCCCTGCCTTTCCATTGGATGGCATTTGGCAGCAGCATTTACCATATTTTTTGATAACAACGGAAAGGCTCCGTGTCACACATCGCTTCTGGTACAGCAATTTCTGTCAAATAAAAACATTATGGTGTGTCCTCATCCACCTTATTCACCAGATCTGGCACCGTGCAACTTCTGGTTCTTCCCCAAAGTCAAAATGACCATGAAAGATAAACATTTTGAATCAATTCAGGACATCGAGGCAGCCATGATAGCACAACTAAAGACACTCACGAAAGAGGACTTCCAGAACTGCTTCAAAAAGTAGCAAAAAGGATAGGATAAGTGTGTTCCAACCGAGGGGAAGTATTTTGAGGTGGATTAATGGCAATGTATCTTCTACTGTAATATGTTTTTTTATTTAAACATTTATAGTATTGTTTGATCACACCTTGTAAATGTGAATATAAATGTATTTATGCCATAAATTTAAATATATAACATAATATACATTAATTACAGATAGTACATAATTATAAATGATACATAAGTGTAAATATATTTATGCTACAACTTTAAATATCTAACATATTAATATATTAATTATAGATGATATGTAATTATAGGTAATATATAAATGTGAATATGAATATGCACTATAAATATAAATATATAACATAAATACATATTAATGTAGATAATAATTATATTGATATATAAATGTAAATATGTAATACAAATGTAAATGTTAATATAAATGCCACTTTATTTTATTTTGTTTTTGTTTTTGTTTTTTGTTTGTTTTGAGGGCAGTGTCACTGGCCCTCACATGTGGGACCTGAACCGGGGCCGCTGGCTTCCCAAGCCAGTGCTTAACCACCGCGCCACTCGGCCGGCCCTAAATGCCACTTTAAATGGTTAATTTTATGTATGTGACTTTCACCTCAATTCAAAAAAAAAGAATGCAAAAAAATTTCACGATCAACAAAATGTCAAAATTTTAAATAGCAACAAGCTCTGATTCTGCACTAGCCTGGTTCTCCACAATTTACCTTTTCCTACTCCCAGCCCTGTCATATCCTGTCTTGATTTACAATTTTGATATTTTGCTCATCATGGATCATTTTAGGATTACTTTTGATTTTTAAAAAAATTACATTAAAATGTTATGGGTCTCAATTCCTGAGTTTTTTGGTGCCCTCTTAAATGTCATACCCACAGTGAATGCCTCACTCTCCTCACCCCATTTCCGGCCCTGGTACCACTTCCCCAGCAGAGGGGGCAGAATGAGCGCAGCCTGGAGAGACCACAGTTTGAATCCTGGCTCTGCCACTTAGTTGCTCTAGACCTCAGGAACTGATTTTGCCACTCTGAGCCTCATTTTCCTCTTCTAAAAAGAGGGTGACAAACTCACCCACCACAAAGGGAGATTTTTGACAAATGACAGTAATGCAGTTGAAACACCTTGTATGTGGAAACAGAGAAGTTACTATGTCCATTAAGTTATTGTGACTTTCAAGAGGCAGTGAAGTCAGGCTGTGGAGTCAGGCCAGTGGGCTCAAATCACATCTCTGTCACTTCCTCACTGTGACGTTGAACAAATCACTTCCCCTCTCTGAGCCTTGGTTTCCTCCTTTGCAAAAAGGGAGTTAAGAATAGCACCTACCTCAAAGGGCTAGTATAAGAATTGAATGTGCTGACACACAGTTGTAAAAGCAATACTGTTATATCAAATCTAAGATGCCAATGATTATAAAATGCATCGTTCTTTTACGGGCAATATTTTTATTATGAAATAAAAACTACTACCCATAAAGTTAAGCAGAAGACTGAGACTTTATTGATTATAAAGATGTTAAAATATGTGGAAAAAATGTGCATTTTAGATTTGACGAAATGTGATCATAATAGCTAATGGTAATAATAACAGATACTAACGTGTTTATTGCATGCCAGTTATGAAGCCCCATGACAACCCTATGAAGTAAATATTGGTATTAATCCATTTTCCAGAGAGGAAAGCTGAAGCACAGGGAGGTTGAGTTGCTAGCCAAGGTCACACAGCTGGGAAATGTTGGAGTCAGGATTTGAACCCATGCCAGTGGGCTTGGGAACCAAAACTGTAAACCTCCACCCCTCACTGCTCTATATGTAGTAGGTGCTCAAAAAAATGGGGACCACTGTTATCATCACCACCATCATTTTCTTGCCAGTAAGACCATGTTCTCCTAAAGTCTGGGACCCTCTTTTGTCTGCTCTGTCCTCAGCAGCCCCCAATGCAGGGCTGAACCCAGTTGTCAATGTCCAGGGTTGAAAGAATGAATAACTGATTGATTTGGAGGGTCCTCCCATGACCAGCCTAGGCACCCACCCCAGAGGAACCCCAAGTTGAAAGTAACAAAGGTGGTTCTACTCACCAGAGATGAATGGACAGGTCCTGAGGGGGACCCTGGGGACACAGACAGAGACCAAGACTTAGAGCAAAGAGCCTAGCTTGGCAACAGACTACAGGGAACTTCATTCATTCATGCATGCATGCATTCATTCATTCAACTAACTTTTACTGAGTGCCTATGATATACCAAACACTGTGCTATCCACTGGGAATACAGTCCCAGAATCTAGTGGGAGAGACTAGTCCCCTATCAAATAAATCAGGGGTTGTCCAGCCATCTGTTTTGGCATGACCCTCATGCCATGACAGGTTTTAACATTTTTTTTTTTTTTTTGAGGGCAGTGTCACTGGCCCTCACATGTGGGACCGAACCGGGGCCAGCACTTAACCACTGTGCCACTTGGCCGGCCCAGTTTTAACATTTTTAATGGTTGACAAAAATAAAAAAAGAGTAATATTTCCTGGCATGTCAAAATGATATGAAATCCATATGTCAGGGGCTAGTTTTATTGGAACATGGTCATGCCCCTCATTTACAGATCATCTAGGCCAGGAGTTGGCAAACTGCGGCTCACAAGCCACATGCGGCTCTTTGGGTACGTACATGTGGCTCTGAAGTAAAATTGAAAATGAAAATAAAACTATCATAGTTTCATTAATAAAATTATTTTTAAAGAGGGTAGTGTCACTGGCCCTCACATGCGGGATCCGAACTGGGGCCACTGGCATCCCAAGACAGCCCTCAACCACTGCGCCACTCGGCCGGCTGTCATTTATAAAATTTTTAAAGGATATTATTCATGTAATAGTGATATCATTTGTTTTATGGCTCTCGAATATTTTTTTTTTTTTGAGGGCAGTGTCACTGGCCCTCATATGTGGGACCCGAACCGGGGCCGCTGGCTTCCCAAGCCAGCTCTTAACCACCGCACCACTCAGCCGGCCCTCTCGAATAATTTTTAAATTGTGAGAGACAGAATTGGCTCTTCTGTCTCAAAAGTTTGTCGACCCCTGGTCTGGGCTGCTTTGGTACTACCATGGCAGAGCTGAACAGGCACAAAAGAGAGCATCTCACTGTGAAGCTGCCAATGTTTGTTTATTTACAGAGAAAGTTTACCAATCCCTAATCTAAATGAAAGGGTACACTTTCCACCACCTCATACTCATCAAGATGGTGGAAGGGTGGGGCTGGGGGTAAAAGGGTTGGGGATAGAGAGACAGCAAGAGAGAGAGAGGGAGAGAGAGAAAGAGAGAAGGAAAAAGGAAAGAAAGGAAGCAAATAACAAGTGTTGGCAAGGATATGAAGAAATTGGAACTCTAATTACTGGCAAGAATGTAAAATGGTACAGTCTCTATGGAAAACAGATGGCACTTCCTCAAAAAAAAAAAAAAAAAGAATCACCATATGACCCAGCAATTCCTCTTCTGAGTACATAACCAAAAGAATTGAAAACAGGGACTCAAAGAGACACTTGCACACACACATTCACAGCAGCATGATTCACAGTAGCCAAAAGGTTGAAACAACCCAAGTGTCTATCGATGGATGAATGGAGAAACAAAATGTGGTCCATCAACACAATGGAAGATTATTTAGCCTTAAAATACAGGACATTCTGACACCTGCTACAGCATAGATGAACCTTGAAAACATTGTACCAAGTGAAAGATGCCAGATACAAAAGGACAGATACTGTGTGATTCCACTCACATGAGGTCCCCAGAGGAGTCAGATTCATAAAGACAGAGAGTAGAAGGTGGTGCCAGGGGCTGGGGGAGGGGACGATGAGAAGTTTAATGGGGACAGAAGTTGGCAGAACTTTGAGTTTGAAAATGACCTTCCACAATGGGCAACCACCTCTCTATCTCAAGGGTGTCTCCCCAAGCCTGCTCACCCTTGTAGGGCCTTCAGGACCCCCTTGCCCTCACTCCATCCAGACTTGAGGTACTCACATGCACGTAGGGCTTCACCCTGTTACAGGGAAACCAGCCAACTTCATTGGTGGCAGTATTCCTGCCCTACAAAGCCAGAAGGGACAAAAATGGACAGAGAGGTTACAGGCATCTGCACATATGTGTTTCCATCTTTCTATCCAATGGCCACTCCCTCTGTATTTCTGTGAGCTAGATGACCCAGAGAGGTGCCAACCAGTATCAACTTCCTGGGAAGATGGCCAACTCAGAAGAGCCACACCAGCCCCAAAAATCTCCTTCATCCATTCATCCTCCCCAGGTGCCTCCTCCAGACCAGCCTTCCCTTGCCAGAGTCCAGTAGGGCCAGGATCCCACTTCCCTGGGTCACCTACACCCATAATCCCACACTCAGGTCCTTCTCCATCACTCCCACATCCCCAGCCTGTACCTCCCACCAGTTCTGTTCAGCCTCGGCCTTAGTGAGCTCCACGATGTCTCCAGGGTTGAGCCGTAGAAAAGGTCCAAAGGCTCCCGGGGGTGGAGGCAGCCCATAGTACTCCTGGCACACCTCCATCTTGGGCAGCCCTGGAGGGAGGAAAGGTGGTAGCACAGTGTTGTTGGTACTCAGGGATTTTCAAACCTGAATCTCGCCACCCAACAGGATGGCAAAAATGTAAAAAACTGACAATACCAAATGGTGGCCAGGGTAGGGAGCATCTGGGACTCTCCTATCTTGCTGGTGGGAATCCACTTTGGAAAATTGTTTGGCAGTATCTACTAAAACTAAATAAATGTCTACCTTGTGATCCAGCAATTTGCCAATAGAAAAGAAAACACATGTCCATCAAAAGTTACAAACAGGGGCCGGCCGAGTGGCGCATTGGTTAAGCGCTGGTTTTGGGATGCCAGCGGCCCCGGTTCGGATCCCACATGAGGGCCAGTGACACTGCCCTCTACAGCTAACAACAGCTCCACCTGGAGCTGGGCTGTGCGAGCCCGGGTGATGGTGTGGGCTGCAGCCCCTGCTGCAGTGGGCTGCCATAGGCTACAGTGAGTGGCCCGCAGCCAGCGTGAGCGGCTGGCAGCCAAGCGTGAGCTGCCAATAGCCGCGGTGAGCGACATCCAGAGGCCAGCGACCGATCTGCCTCATCCGGGAAGAGCGCAATGACGATACCAACAGTGAAGCAACATCCTCCGCAACTAAACTGAAGAACAAAAAGACAGCAACTTGTCTGTTCCCCTTCCCCGATTCCCCAACGCTGTTCCCCTCTGCCAATTCCCCAATAAAAAATCTTAAAAAAAAAAAAAAAAGTTACAAACAAGAATGTTCACAGCAGCTTGATCCACAACAGTGAAAAACTGGCAACAAACCAAATGTCCTCAATAAAATGAATAAACAAAGTGTGATATCATCATGCAATAGAATACTATACAGGGGTGAAAAAGAACAAGCTACTGCTACAAGCAATCACATCAATGGGTCTCACCAACATTATGCTGAATAAAAGAAGCCAAATGCAGTAAGAATACATACTGTATTTGCACGATTTCACTTTTATGAAGTTCAAGGGCAGGAAAAACAAATCTATTGTGATAGAGTCAGATAGTGGTTCCCTCTGAGAAGTAGGTGGATATGACTAGCACAGTGTATGGCCACCAGTGCTGTCCCATAAAACTTTCTGTGTTGATGGGAATATTCAACAATCTGTGCTAGCCATTGGCCACTAAGCACTCGAAAGGTGGCTAGTGTGACTGAGTAAAACGATTTTTAAGATTAGTTAAATTAATTTCAGTTTATATTGGGCAGTGCAGATCTATAATGATGGAAATAATCTGAGTGTTGGTTACATGGGCAGAAATTCACTGAGCCTACAGTTAAGATTTAGTCACTTAAATATGTCTTACAATGTCTATTTTCTATCTCAATAAAAATTATATATATATATATATATATATATATATATATATATATATATATATAAAAAATAGTGGAGTATACTGTGGAAGGGAGTCAAGGGAATTATAATAGATATGTATGATATGGCAGGGGGAAGTGGGGTGGCAAATCGGGGGAGAGGCGTTGTCACTTTGAGAGGTAAAAAGTATGACTATTGCACTGTGTTGTGCACCTGAAACTAATTTTTTAAAAAAATGCATATTGCACAATAAAAGAATTTTTTAAAAAAAGTATATATATATATGCTGCGTATGTATAATTGTATATATATACATATATGATGCATATAAACACATATACAGGGTATAAATATAATGGATATGTACACAAATACTCACACTCATATATATTTCCTCCTACTTGAGGACATTTGAGTTGTTTCTAGTTTTTGACAAAAATGATACATACATTTTTATATAAAGCCAATTTTATATACAGTAAAACCTTGGATTGCGAGTAATTTGGTTTGCAAGTGTTCCACAAGACGAGCAAACATTTCTAATACATTTAACTTGGTAAGCGAGCGATGTCTTGCAATATGAGTAGTTTGTTTCCAGAATGAATTACATTCTCAAACCAGGGTATTACTATATATATATATCTCCTACTGAGGACATTTGAGTTGTTTCTAATTTTTTACTATTGCAAAGAAAGCTGAAATAGCTAAATCTATATCTATCTATAGATACAGATCTATAGCTATTTATAGATTAATATCGATAAGTAGATATAAAATCTGAGTGTTTACAGTAACTATGTGACTAAGCAAAGGGTTTCTTTCTCGGGCCGGACGAGTGGTGGTTAAGCGCTGGATTGAGACGCCAGTGGCCCTGGTTCAGGTCCCACATATGAGGGCCAGTGACACTGCCCTCAAAAAAAAAAAAAAAAGGGTTTCTTTCTCGCAGCCACACCAACTGTTTTCACTTCTTTCATAATGCCTTGCTCTCTTGCCTCCTAGCCTTTGCACATGCTGTTTCCTTTGCCTAGAACACACCTGCCCTCCTCGCCTAACTCCTTCTCATCCCTCAAGGGTCCACTTAAATGTCTCCTCCTCTGAGAAGTCTTCCCTGAAGGCTCAGATTCATCAGGTCCCCCAGTTTTATGCTCCAGAAAACCTTGTAATTCACCCACCACAAGTGTCATAGCTTAACTAAAGTCTGTCTCCTGTTACTGGCCTGGGAGTTTGGGGAGGCTGAGAAGCACAACTGTTTTAGTTAGCATTTGCCCCAAATGGTATGTACAATAGATGCTGAATAAAAGTCACCTATCACTGCTGTGATTCCACAAAAACCATTGATGTATGACTGAATCCAGCCTTTTCCTCCTGCCTTTGGGCTAAAAAAAATTCTGGCTTGGCCAAACTGTGTCTCCCACTCCCCCAACCTCCAGGTGAAGGACACTTTGCTGGAACCAACATATTATAACAAGATTTTGTAATGCAGAATCAATAGGAGAAGAGGGGATAAGAACTATCAGAGGTGTTCAGGCATTCCCTTCATCATGTTTGAGCAAAGCAGATAAAGAATTAGTTATTTTAAAATTCCTTTCAGGTTTCTAGGACTGAAACAAATGCTTTATAAGGAGGACGTTATGTGATCATTGATATAATTGTTGAGATGGGTCCCTGGGCCAGCATCACTAAAACAAAGACCAGATTTCCCCTGCCTACACAGCACCCCCTGCTGACTCACCCAGTTCATTCTTCTTTTTGTCCTGAGCCCGGCGATGTGGCTTATCCTGGATGGAGGAAACAAGAAAGTCAGACAGAAAAAGTCAAGAACCATATGATTTCACTGATATGTGGTACATAAAACTGAAAACAACAAAGGAACAAGGCAAACAAATGAATAAACAAAACCTCATAGACACAGAAAACAGTTTAGTGGTTACCAGAGGAGAAGGGGAGAGGGGATAGTAGAGGAGGGTAAAAGGGCACACAACATGATATATAGATGATGTATTACAGAATTGTACACCTGAATGTATATAACTTTACTAACAACTGTCACCCCAATAAACTTTAATTTAAGAAAGAAAGAAAGAGGGCTGGCCGAGTGGTACAGTGGTTAAGTGCTGGCTTGGGAAGCCAGTGGTCCTGGTTCGGTCCCACATATGAGGCCCAGTGACACTGCCAAGAAAGAAAGGAAGGAAGGAAGGAAGGAAGGAAGGAAGGAAGGAAGGAAGGAAGGAAGGAAGGAAGAAAGAAAGAGAAAGCCAGCATAGCCACCTGTGTCAACCCTGGGGGCTCCTCGGCCCCTATCTGAGCACCCAGCAAAGGGCCATGCCTACCGCTGGGGTCTCCTGGGGCCTCCCCTCATTACCCACCATGATTGTCCATGTATAGAAAGGAGCAAGAGGTCTTACCTTTTTCATAGTTCCAGCAAAATCTATAGGAGGGAAAGGGAAAGTTAGGATGGGAAATGCCCCATGCAGAACCAAGCCCACCTCCGCCCTCTCTCCCACTGGTACCTTGCCCATGGCGGCCACAGGAAGGGACCCTCCCCAGACACTCCTTGTGTGCAGGTGCCCGGCACCGATGACAACGGTAGCCCTGATAGAAGGTTCCTCTGGGATGCAGGGGACGGAGAGAGAAAGTAGAGTCAGTGATATTGACGGAGACAGTCAATCATTCTGCCAACAACGTGAAGGGCCCCCTTGGGTTCTCTTTAGAGCAGGAGAGAGATGGAGAAGATGATGATCAAAAGAGAGTCTCCTACCTCCCAATTCAGGGGACTGACAGCTGGAGGAGCACCTTTAAAGAGGGAGAGCTGACCAAGCCCAGGACCCAGGCCCACCCTCCAAGACTCCCACCTCAGCAGCATCTGGCAAGCCTTGCAGGACGTGGTCTCCTCAAAGGAGAACATCTGGAAATCATGCCCATTAGCAGTGGCATTCTCGGGATAGATGTTGGAGCTGGAGAGGGAATATAATTTCATGCAATGCAATAGTATTCCGCCATAAAAAGGAACAAAGTATCGATTCATGCTGCAACTTGGATGTATGCAACTTCTTTTCTTTTTATGGCTGAATACCAGTCCACTGCATGGATATACCTGTATTATGTGTATCCATCCACCCACTGATGGGCATTTGGATTGTTACCACCTTTCAGCCATTGTGAATAGTGAATAGTTATGAACATGGATGGAGACAGAAATCAGATTAATGGCTACCCAAGGGCTGGGAGGGGAAAATGGGGAATAATGGGTTTTCTTTTGGAGGTCTGAAAATGTTTTGGAACTATAGGTAGCAGCTGCAAAACATTGTGAATTGTACACTTTAAAATAGCTAATATTTTGTTATGTGAATTTCACCCCAAGGGCAAGAAGAAAAATAAGGAGTACAAGGAAAAGGAGGAAGTTACACAGAACCTTGGCATTCTTAAGCCTGTCCCTCCCATTTCCCAGATGATGAAACTGAGGTTCAGAGTGGCCCCACAGAATGTGAAAGCAGAGGTGAGACTAGAGCAAAGAATTGCCTCTCAGCCCCTGCACCCATGTGACAGAGTCATCTAAGGATAGAAAGATGGAGGAGAGGATCTCACATGGCCATCTCAAACTGCTCCATCCACTTCTTCTTCAGCTCTCGCGTCTTGAAGAACAGCTCATAGCCTTGAGCACCTTGGTCCTCAATCAGGAGAAACATGTGAGTCCACTGCAGGGATACAGGGTTCAGAATGAAGGCACCCATCCGTCAGAGGGCGGGCCACCTACCCACTACCCATCGACCCACCCCCTGTAAGGAGAAAAGCATGGGGCCAGTAACAGCCTTTCTGCCCTAGAAGAACCATGCATGTACCCTTGTAAAGAACTGCTGGGGAGAACCAAATACACATCCATAAATCTAAAATCACTCACACATATAAACACTCACGTCTGAGTTACACACACTTACACCACACACACACACACACACACACACACACACACACACACACACACACACACATTCCAAAGACCAAGTGGAGTATCTCAAGCGCTGGGGCTCCCCAGCAATGGGACCCCCACTTCTGCCCTCAGAACCCCACCTTCTTATTATCACGCTCTCCGGAAGAATCATCTCGAATCTGGAAGCTGTACAGGTTCACTAAGTCTTTGAGGTCGTAGGAATCCCCTCGACGCTTACAAATGAGCAGAGCTTTGTCAAGGAGGAAGGCGTACCTAGGAGAAGCTGGGTCAGATGACTCTGTCTGGCTCCTCCAGCAGTCCCCACCAGCTCTCTGCCTGATTCCTTCCCCATTCCTGGCCCCACCTTGCTGTCCATTTAGCACCCCTGCCTTTCTCCTCCAATGTGGCCAACTTGGTCATGCCCACCTGCCCATCCTGACCTCACCCATAAGATTTTGGCAGGCCCTGTCATCTACCAGTCTTGGCTCCACCCATACAACTATGCTGGCTCTACCCTGCATGTATGGCCCCACCAACGGGTCTATCTAGAAATCTGGCCCCACCCCTGTTCAGGCTCCACCCTAGATTTGTGTTGGCTCCACCCACCTGCTTATCTAGAAACCTGGGCCAGCCTCCACCCAGGCCCCACCCACCTGTCCATCTTAGAGCGCCGCTCCACAGAGGTGATCTTGAGCTCCCCATCGATCTTGGGCCGGCCGTAGTGAGCCAGAGACTGGTCCTAGGCAGCGGTCAGGGGGAGCTGGCGAGGGGCAACCAAGGAAAAGACCAAACACCCTCCCCACATGGCCACGCCCCTGCCCTCCCTGTCCCATCCCCTCACCAAGTTCTCTATGGACAGCTGGAAGTTGGTGATCTGCCGCAGAGTCTCGTTGTCCCGCTTGACCTCATTCACGCACTGGGCCAGGTCCTGGAGGTGGGACAGGGGTGAACCTGGGTTGCCCACTTAACCCAATCCCCTACCTAGCCAGAATTAGGGGTCAGCCCTCACCAGGGCTGGCAGGAGACATATAGAGGGTATCCACAGCATGCCACTGCTCCCAATGGGGATACTGAGAATAATTCACTCATCATACAGATGTGTCACTGTGTTGTTGGGAGGGATTGCCCGTGGGTGTGACCGTGTGCCTGGGTATTCCCACACAGCACTGACTTGAATGTGTATATGCCTGCATGTGACCGTCATTTCTGTGTGTGACCACTTACCCTCATGGCATCCAGGGCCAGCCGCAGGTTCTCCTTCTCCATTGCGTCCTGAGTGTGTTTCACCAGCTCCTGTATGACCCACAGAGACAGACGTTACCTGGGCCTGCCCTTTCCTCCCGGAGGCGGGGGGAGCATGCCTTCCAAATAAGCCTGGGCCACCAGCTCCTCCTTCCCCCTCCTGCTTCCCTGGAGGCTGGGCCCCAGTGACCCCTCCCAGAGGGTCCTAAAGCCCAGCCCCAGAAGCTAGGCCCATCCACTCCTATGACACAGAAAGGCAGATAGGGCATGCCCATTATCTATCGATTGACCTGGGGAGTCCCCATTTGTACACCTGGAGAAGGAGGTGGTACTTGAGCACTCGCTGCATGGGCACCATCAGCAGGTCCCTCAAGGTGAACCTCCCATTATTTGCTCGCTGAGAACATTCCTGGGGAATCAGAGAACCGGGTAAGTAAGATGAGGTGGAGGCAGGTGTGGATTTTTCTAGATCCATAACTATCCTATCTCCCCCGAGGTAAAAAGGAAGGAAGAATGAGGTGGGGTGAAGGGTGGTTGAAGACCCAGCTGGAAGGCTGCCAAGGGTAGAGAGAGGCCCAGGACTCAGCCAGCTGAGTGGGACAGAAGACGGGGAGAAGGACAGGGCAAAGGGTCCCCACCATGCAAAGAGGCTGGATGTACAGTGCACACATTTCCTCATCATCCCTGCCTGTCTCTGCCTGTCTTTCATCATCCCCGTCTCTGTTTTCACTAGACACATGGGTCCAGGTTGAGGTTCAGTCCAGTCCAGGATCAGAGCACAGTATGAATTTGGAACTCAGCCCAGACTTGGTGCACAGCCAGGATTGGCGCTCAGCCCAGCCTAGGGTTCAGTTTGGAATCAGAGCTCAGTTTAGGGTCAGGACCTCAGCCTGCCATCAGGGCTCAGCCAGAGTCGGGGTTCAGCTGTGGTCAGGGCTTAGTGCTTCAGTCCATTTCCTCCTGCTCCAGTACCTTCCCCACAAAACCTCCAATGGGAAGACCCCTGGCTGGGCTACAGCAGTGACGCCATTCCAACTCAGTGTATTCCCTGCTGCCCCCAGGGCCTAGGAAGAAGTAGGAGAGCTCCCCCAGTTGGGGTCCAGCCCCACCTCTAGCTTCATCTGCACATCCTCCCGGGTGCTGGCCACACGGTCCAGGTGCTTGCTGGCAGACTCCACTTGGCTACAGTAGCGACCATAGATGAGGAACCTGCAGGAAGAGGACAGGTGGCAGTGACCGGACAGGTAATAGTTGCCGGCACCAAGGTGAAGCAGATCTGCATGTCAGTCCTGGCCAACTTCCCCCCAGCTGGGTGATACTGAGCCTCAGTCTCCCCATCCAGGGAATGGGCATAACAATAGCACCTCCCATATGGGGTTAATATAGTATTAATGAGGTAATGCACAAGAGGCTCTTAGTACTTGGCATATCACCTCTGTCCAATATTCATTAAACAAAAATTTATTGAGTATATACTGTATGCCAGGCCCTTTGTTAAGCATCTTAAGCATCAAATTATTCAGTCCTCACCACAACCCTAGGAAGTACGTTCCTGTGCCACACTAATTTTATAGATATGGAAGCAGAAGCACAGAGATGTTAAGTGACTTCCCAGGGCTACACGGCTCACAAAGAGCAAAACTAGGGATTGAACCAGATATGGGTAGCCCCTTGCCCATGAACAAAGAAGAAAAAACACTCCCTGTCCAGCAGTCTCTGAGGACAAGCCCAGGCACAGCAGGGTGACCTTCTGGGGTCCAGGCTGGCCAGCTGGGTCTCACCTCTCCTTGTATTTGATGAAGACCTGGTAGAGGGTGGGCACACCGGGGGTGGCCAGGGCTTCCTTCATCTCCTTTAGGAAGTGAGTGTGCACACGAAGCAGGTCCTAATTGGAGGGAGGGATGAGGGCTGTGGTGGGAGCCTGGGACTCAGGAGAAAGGTCACCCACCCGCCCTATGTTGCCCAACTCCCAACCCCCACACCCCAAAGGCAGGTGGGTTCAGCAGATGGTCCCCACTGGACAGAGGCCCAGGAGGGCTGGGGATGGGTCAGCTCACCTCAATGTTGATAAAGATTATCTCTATGTCTTCAGGTTTGAGGAACCGCTGCAGGGGCTTCATGAAGTGCTGAGGGGTGGTGGGGAGAAGGATAGAGGAAAGTGAAACCATTCCCTCCAGCCCAGCCCCAGAGAGACAGGGACAAGGAGACAGAGACAGGGACAAGGAGTTGGAGACGGGGACAAGGAGTTGGAGACAGCAAGAGTCAAACAGAAACAGAGAGACTGGGAGGAAAAGAAAAAAGCGAGACAGATGGAGAATGTCTGTACGAAAACCTGTACATGACTGTTCATAGCAGCATTATTCACAATAGCTAAAAAGTGGAAACAACCCAAGTGTCCATCAATGGATGAAGATACACATAATGTGGTCCATTCACACAATGGAATATTACTCAACCACGAAAAGGAGTGAAGCACTGACACTCGCTACAAGGTTGATGGACCTTGAACACATGGTGCTCAGTGAGAGAAGCCAGACGCATGAGGCCACACAGTGTGTGATTCCATTTATGTGAAATGTCCAGAGCACACAAACACAGAAAGACAGAAAGTAGTTAGATTGGTGGTTGCCCAGGGGCTGAGGGAGGATGGGGGCTTAAGGGGTGATGGATAAGAGGTGTGGGGTTTCTCTGGGAGGATGAAATGTTCTAAAGTTAAATGGTGTTGATGGTTGCACAACCTTGTATATGTACCAAAGGTCAGTGAATTGTGTACATTAAATGGGTGAATTGTATGGTATAGTAACTAAATCTCAATAAAGCTGTTGAAAAGCAATGGCCAAAGGAAAGAAAGAAAATAGAAAGTCAGAGACAATTACAGAGACAGACAGAGACTAAGATACAAGAGTAGATATAGACAGGGACCAAGAGACACATAGGGAGAGAAAGACAATGAGAGGCAGTAGGAAGAGACCTGGGAAAGACAGAAAAATGGAGATGAAGAGAGACAAAGTCACACAAAGCAATGGGGATAGGGAACTGCCCCAGGCCATTTATGGACAGGTGGAGCCACTGATCTTGGCCCCAGAGGCGGCAGGGCAGGTGGATGCCCTGCCAGTCATGCTCCCACACATGTGCCTGGCAGGGGCTGGGTAGGAGCATCGCACCTGTTGGATGGAGCCCAGTGTGTCTGTGTATTTCTCCTCAGTTTGCTGGATCTCTCGCAGGCAGCAGCACCGCTTGTCATACTCTGTCATCTTAGGCTGAGAGTGGGGAGGAGAAGCCAATGTTGGGGGATCTAGGGCTGCCCCTCACCCATGCACCTGCCTGGGCCCAGCTCTCCACCCCTACACACCGCCATGGGCACCGGCTCCGTGCGCATGAGGTCCTCGTAGATCTCGTCACCCTCAGCCTCCTCATTTTCCACACAGTCATACAGGTCCTCATCCTCCTCCACTGTGTCACTGTGAGGCAAGGAGTCAGACAGGGCCACTGGAGCCTCCAGACCAGGGACCCCTCAGACCCCTCCCAGATCAAAGTTATTATGTCCCCTCAGATCCCAAAGGCAGGATCAGGTCCCCCTCATGCCCCCAGAGCAAGGTCATGTCCCCTCAGACTCCCAGGATAGCACCATGTCCCCCTCAGATCCCCAGGGCAGGGCCATGTCCCCTCAGACCCCTAGGACAGACTATGTCCCCCTCAGAACCATCAGAGCAGGGCCATGGTCCCAGACACTCACTCAATCTGGTCAGACAGGCCACTATAGATGTCTTCATCCCCCACACTCTCCTCCTCAGTGGGGAAGGGCCTTGGGGAAGCAGAACAGTATGAGCCAGAGCCCTGGGGGCCAGGTGGCAGGGGGCTTCAAGGAAGGGGAGGATGGGGTCCAGATCAGCCCAAAGTTGTCACCTCAGTGGTTACTCACATGATCCCCTTGTTCTGGGCAATCGGGGTCCAGGAGAGGGCAGACAGGGTGTAGATGACCTATGACAAGGGCAGTGTTTTGCCCAGCAAGCCCCTCGCCCACCCACACACCAGAACACATCCTTGGACTCCAAGCAGCTGAGGCTGGACTTTGAGGTTAGACCACATCCCCCTGGGAGCCTAATTCAGGATTTTCTCTACCTTCACATCCCCCCACGTCAGCATGCCAGGATTCCCTTAACTGAGCTCCCAACACATGATCCCACTGTTCTATTTAATACTCATAACCACTCAGCGAGGATGAAATGATATTATTCCCTAGGGCACAGGAAAGGCATGGCCACATATCTGAGGTCACACAGCATGTGGTGGAACAGGGATTCTAACCCAGTTCTGTGTGTCCTAAGTTAGGCTCTTTGCACCTGGTATACAGCCTGGTTTGACCCATCTGTCCTTCCCCCAGCAGCCCTTGGCTTGCCCATTGTAGATGTTCATGGAAATGAATTGAAATCCAATCTTTGAGCTCTATGTGCCATGCAGCTCAAACCCAGCTCACCTTCCCAAAATCCTGCACATCGAAGAGGTCAAAGGCCTCAAAGAGTTCACTCCGCTTGAGGCCAAACTTCTCACAGCAGGTAGACAAGAAGGTGCGAATATTCTTAAGGCACAGGAACTGTGGAGAGAGACAGAAATGAGGGCAGGAAACCTACAAGGATGGGGGGGGGGCGGGAGGGTGAAGCTAAGCCCCAGGCAGTCTGACTTGGGGACTGGCATAGAAGGGGAACAAGAAGGCACAGCCCCCTTCTCAGTGAACCACACCTTCTTCTGATAAAGATCAAGCTGTACCTGCCCCTCATTTTTTTGAGGCAAAATTCACATAACATAAAGTTAACCATTTATCGATAACAAAATGTGATATAGTCATACAATGGAATATCACTCAGCCATTTAAAAGGAATGAGATTTTGATTTATGCTACAACATGGATGAACCTTGAAAACATTATGTTAAGTGAAATAAACCAGACACAGAAGAACAAATATTATATGATTCCACTTATATGAGGTCTCTAGCATGGTCAAATCCATAGAGACAGAAAGTAGGATGTTGAATCCTATGTAGTTTTGTTGACCATTGTCACCCCAACAAATTTTAACTAAAAAAAGAAGAAAGTATTATAGAATGGAGGTTACCAGAGGCTGGGTGGCCCAGGCATGGGGAGTTAGTGCTTAACGAAGCCAGTTTCAGTTTAAGATAGAAAAGTTTTGGATATAGAAGTAATATTTAGACAACATTGTGAATGTACTTAATGACACTGAATTGTACACTTACAAATGGTTAAAATGATAAATGGTATATTTTCTCCAAAAGAGGGCAGAAAAGAGAAAAACTCAAAGATGAAAAAAATGGAAAATAAATAGCAGGATGATAGATTAAAACCCAGTTACATTAATACTTATATCAAATATAAATGATCTAAATACTCCAGTTCAAAAGCAGAGATAGTCAGGCTGGAAAAAAGAAGATCCAACTATATATGCTGCACAGAAAGAATGCATTTCAACTACGAAGTACAAATAGGTTAAATGCCAAAGAATGAAAAAAAAGCAGAACCATAAACCAATGGAACAGTAATCAAAAGTAGATTCCAGAGCAAAACAATATTACCAGAAATAATATGATCATTTTCTAATGATAAAGGAGTTATTTGGTCACAAGCACATTACAATCCTAATTGTTTATAATCTTTTAAAATAGCATCAAAATACATCAAGCAAACACAAATATAACTGCAAGAAGAAATAGAAAAATCCACAATTATAGCTGGAGATTTCCATAACTAACATATATAAAAAATCAGTAGGATGTAGAAAACTAATACTATCAAGTAACTTGGCCAACTTGAAACAAACTTTTACATATATTTCAGGCTGAGATAACCAAATAAAATGCATTAATATGTCTATTCATTAAGGAGAAAAATTTAAAAACTATTCACATATAATCATTAAATCACATGCTTAATACAAATGGAGACAGAAAAGTATAATTTTATTTGTTATTCATATTTATATAAATTTTTATTTATATTTATAAAAATATATATTTATATCATTTTATTTATATAAAATAAATACTATGTATATTTTACCACAATTCAACATTTTAACCATTAACCATGTTAAAATAAGTGTTCACTTCAGCGGCATTTATTACATTCACAGTGCTGTGCAACCATCCCCTCACCTAGTTCTAAGATATTTTTATCACCTCAAAAGGAAACCCTGTACCCACTAAACAGTCACCTTTCATTCCCCACTCTCCTGCCTTCTCCCTGGCAACCATTAGTCTGCTTTCTGTCTCTATGGATTCCATCTCTATGTCCATCCACTGAAAAGTGGATAAACAAAATAAGGTATATTCATATTATATCAATGGGGTATTAAGCCATAAAAAGGGGTGAAATTCTATTATAATACACACTACAAAGTGGATAACCCTCAAAAACACTACGCTCACTGAAGGAAGCAGGTACAAAAGGTCACCTATTGTATGATGACATCCATATGAAATGTCTAGAATAGGCAATTCTACAGAGACAGAAAGTGGATTACTGGTTGCCAGGGTCTGGGGAGAGGGAAGAATGTGGAGTGACAACAAATGGGCATGGGGTTTTTTTTCAGGGGTGATTAAAATGTTCTGGAATTAGACAGTGGTGATGATTACACAATTTTGTGAATATACTATTAAAAACTAATTGTACATTTTGTTTGTTTGTTTGTTTGTTTTGTTTTGAGGGCAGTGTTACTGGCCCTCACATGTGGGACCCGAACCGGGGTTGCTGGCATCCCAAGCCGGCTCTTAACCACCGTGCCACTTGGCTGGCCCTAATTGTACAATTTCAAATGGTGAATTTTATGATATAGGAATTATTTCTCAATGAAAAAAATTCATCTTCCATGTCTTTCTCCTCATATCTACTCTGTGGACACTAAGTCTGTTCCACTCCTCCTCTGCCCACAGCCCTCCAGGGCTCCCTCCTCCCTCTGGGTAAAAGCCCAAGTCCTCCCCTGGCCCACAAGGCCCTGCCCGACCTGCCCCATCTCCTCCTTGTCCTCACCTCCTCCCTCTCCCCCTCACTCACTCTGCTCCAGCTACATGGGCCTCCTTGCTGTTCCTCCCACACATCAGGCACTAGCTATTCCCTCTTCTTGGAGTGTACTTGCCCCATGTTATGACTGAATTGTGTCCCCCACAAAATTCATATGTTGAAGTTCTAACCCCCGGGACATCAGAATGTGACTGTATTTAGAGATGGGGCTTTTAAAGAGGCAATTAAGTTAAAATGAAGCCATCAGGGTGGGCTCTAATCCAATATAACTGGAGTTCTTATACGAAAGAGAAATTAAGACACAGGCATGCACAGAGGGAAGACCATATGAGGACACAGGGTGAAGAGGGCATCTACAAGCCAAGAAAAAGGGCCTCAGGGAAAACCAAACCGGCTGACACCTTGATCTTGGACTTCTAGCCTCCAAAACTGGAAGAGAATCAATTTCTATTGTTTAAGCCCCCCACTGTTGTGGCGGCCCTGGCACACTCAGATGCCTAATGTACACAAATCTCCGGAATACCTTCTTTGGGGCTTTGCTCCAAGGTCACCTTCTCAGGGAGGCCCCTCTGCTCACCCTGTTTAAAATTGCACCCCCCCAACTCTGGCATTTTCTATGCCCTCTACTGTGCTTCACTGTCCAACCCCTCCAAATAAAATGTCAGTAGGAGGGCAGGGCCACGGCTCTGTTCCTTGATGGACATCCACCTAGAACAGTGTAATAGAGCCTCAGTAAACATTTGTTGAATGAACAGATGGCGATGAGGCCTGAAAATGTGCATTTTTAACAAGCTTTCTAGGTGATTCCTAGGAACTTGCTAACACCTGCTCTGTGATTCTGCAATAAGATATTTGCATTTTTTGGATGTTTACTGTACATTGTGGGGCACTCAGATTTATTCTGCTTTCATGACAATCCTGTGAGTTTGTTTTTGGTTTTTTTTTTTTTTTGGTTTTTTGTTTTTTTGAGGGCAGTGTCACTGGCCCTCGTGTGGGATCCGAACAGGACCACTGACATCCCAAGCCAGCTCTTAATCACTGTGCCACTTGGCCGGCCCACCCTGTGAGTTTTTAATGTTCATTTTCCCAACAAGGAAGAGGGAAGAGAGGGCAAGACAGCTGCCCAAGATTATTAACAGCAAGAGAAAATTGTGCAAGAGCTGAAATTTAACTCCAGGGTACTGTGACTCTAGGGACGACTTGCTTGACCTTAGCATCTCATTGCCTTGCATGAGAACCCATCATGTGCTCAATCCCCAGCACGCTCTCGCTCTCTGTCTTTTAATTGTATATAATTTAAAATAAAAGTTGTATATATTCAAAGTGTACAACATGATGATTAGATATTCATAGTGAATCAGTCAAGCTGATTCACACATCATCTTCTTGCGCAGTCACCATGGTTTCATGTGTGATGAATGCCCCTGAAATCTACTCTCTTAGCATATTTCCAGCATTCGATAGTATTATTAAGGACAGTCATTGTGCTGGACATAAGATCTTGGACTCATTCATCCTCTATAACTGCAAGTTTGTACCCTTTGACAACATCTCTTAGTTCTCCCAACACCTCTGCCCCTGGAAACCACCATTCTACTCTCTGCTTCTATGAGAGAGTCTCTCTCTCTCTCTCTCTCTCTCTCTCTCTCTCTCTCTCTCTCTCTTTCTCCCTCCCTCCCTCCCTCCCTCCCTCCCTCCCTCCCTCCATATCAAAGGTAAGTTCTATTATTATCCTCATTTTAAGATAAGGAAACTGAGGCAGAACAGCCAGCCAAGATGCAAACTCAGCCAGTGTGACATCAAGCACTGTGCCTTGACAGCACATATGAATCAACTCAATACAGTGTTCACTGTATCATGCAGCTCACACCTCCATCCTCAGATTGTACCTTCTCAATTACCATATCCACAGTCAACCTAACCCACTCCATATGGAACATGGACTTTGAATTAACTTTAACTTAAATAGATGTATTTAAGAAGAGAACTTTGCATCCTACTATCAAAGAAAACTAGGATCATTCTCTATAAACAGAAGCCAGTGTAAAATCAACATAATGTAAACAGTGTTATTAAATTCTAGCTGGATCCTGTT
Source organism: Aselliscus stoliczkanus (assembly GCA_033961575.1). Lineage (NCBI taxonomy): Eukaryota > Metazoa > Chordata > Mammalia > Chiroptera > Hipposideridae > Aselliscus > Aselliscus stoliczkanus. The sequence continues at coordinate 5,613,511 of CM066735.1, read as the reverse complement.
GCAATGCCCAAGGTCTGGTCTCTCTATCAAGAAGGGATTAGCCACAATTAGAGATGCATAAAGACACAGCAGCAATTCAATATCCATTCCTGAAAAAAGAAAGAGAGAGAGAAAGAAAAACACTCTTGTCAAAGTAGGAATAGAGAGGAGCTTCTGTAACCTGGTAAAAGCATCTTCAAAAAACCTTAAGCCAGGGCCGGCTGAGTGGCGCATTGGTTGAGAGCTGGATTGGAATGCCAGTAGCCCTGGCTCAGATCCCACATGAGGGCCAGTGACACTGCCCTCTGCAGCTAAGATGGTGAACAACAGCTCCACCTGGAGCTGGGCTGCTGTGAGTCCCCAGGGACGGCGGCATAGCTGCAGCCCCTGTTGCAGTGGGCTGCCATAGGCTACAGTGAGGGGCTGGCAGCTGGTGTGAGCTGCCAAGAGCGGCTGTAAGCAGCCGTCTAGAGGCCGGCGACCGATCTGCCTCACCCAAGAAAAGTGCAATGACGATACCAACATGGGCCAGTGAAGCAATGTTCTCCACAACTAGACTGAAGAACAAAAGGACAGCAACTTGTCTGTTCCCCTTCGCTGGTTCCCCAATGCTGTTCTCCTCCCCCAATTCCCCAATAAAATCTTAAAAAACAAAAACCTTAAGCCTTTGTTTTAAATAAAAAGCAAAACATTATACTTAATAGTGAAATGTTGAAAAGATTCCCTTTGAAATCAGGATCAAGGCAAGGGTGCCCACTATTACTATTTCTATTCAACAGTGTATTTAAGGTCTTCACCTGTACTGCAAGACAAGACAAAAAAAAGAAAAAAGAAAAGAAAAAATACAATGGTCATTTTTGCAGATGATATGATTATCAACATAGAAAGCCCAAAAGAATGCACAGATAAATAACTAACATTAATAAAATAATTTAGCACTGTGGCTACATAAAAACTTAATGTGTGTTGGTACATCAGCAACAGTTAATCAGAAAATGGTTTTTTTGTGGGTTTTTTTAAGGGCAGTGTCACTGGCCCTCATATGTGGGATCCGAACGCGGGCCACTGGCTTCCCAAGCCAGCTCTTAACCACTGCGCCACTCGGCCGGCCTGAAAATGGTTTTTTTTAAAGATAACATTTGTGAAATCCTGGAATAAGCAAAACTAACCTATGGTGATAGAAATCAGATTAGTGGTTGCTTCTGGGGTGGGGAGGATGGTGGAGATTGACTCAGAAATCCCACAAATGATGGAAACGTTCTGTGTCTTGATAAGGGTGTGGGTTGCACAAGTGTACACATGTGCTAGAAGTGATTGAATGGTAAACTGAAGACATGAGCATTTTACTGTATGAAAATTGGACTTTGATTTAAAAAACATTCCACTTACCACAGACTAAAAATTGTAAAACAAACAAGTAAAAAAGCTGGTAATCTCTAACAAACCTAGCAAAAAGAAATGCAAATCCTTTATGGAGAAAATTATAAAATGTTATTAAAAAACATGAAAGAAGACTGAAATAGAGTGAAATATATACTAATACTCATCTACTGAAAGACTCAATATTTTAAAAATTTCAACCCTCTTCAAAATTGAGCTATAGATTCAATGAAACTTCAATTAAAATCCCAAATTTTTAAAAAAATAAGATTTATTCTAAGCCAGATCATATCCATTCATTTTGAAGTTTAAGGAGTTTGTTTTGTTTTATTATTTATTAAGTTGACTGGGTTTTTCATTGAATTTGACACATGAATGTTAAAATTTATATGGAAAAGCAGTCACAAATAGTCAAGACAATTCTATAAAGGAAAAATAAAGTGGGAGTTCTAGTTCTACCAAATATCAAGCCTTATGATAAATCCACAGTAATTAAGGCCATGTAATTACAATAGTTAGCCTCCAAGTTGACCCCTAATCGTCTACAGACTGGTTCTGTGTGACTAATAGAAGTAACAATATTATTCAAGGCTAAAGAATAAAAGGAATTGTAACTTCCACTTTGGCCTCTTTTTTTTTTTTTAAGATTTTATTGGGGGAATTGGGGGAGGGGAACAGCATTGGGGAACCGGGGAAGGGGAACAGACAAGTTGCTGTCCTTTTGTTCTTCAGTCTAGTTGTGGAGGATGTTGCTTCACTGGCCCATGTTGGTATCATCATTGCGCTCTTCTCAGGTGAGGCAGATCAGTCGCCGGCCTCTGGACGGCTGCTCACCGCGGCTCTTGGCAGCTCATGCTGGCTGCCAGCCACTCACTGTAGCCTATGGCAGCCCACTGCAGCAGGGGCTGCAGCTATGCCTCGGTCCCTGGGGACTCACAGCAGCCCAGCTCCAGGTGGAGCTGTTGTTCACCATCTTAGCTGCAGAGGGCAGTGTCACTGGCCCTCTATATGTCCTCATATGTCGGATACAAACCGGGGCCGCTGGCGTCCCAAGCCTGCTCTTAACTAACGTGCCACTCGGCCGGCCCCTCTTTTTTTTTTTTCCAATAAATTTTTATTGGGGAACAATGTGTTTTTCCAGGACCTATCAGCTCCAAGTCAAGTGGCTATCTTCAATCTAGTTGTGAAAGGTGCAGCTCCGTGGCCCATGTGGGAATCGAACCAGACACCTTGGTGTTATGAGCCTCTGCTATAACCACCTGAGCTAACCAGACGCCCCACTTTGGCCTTCTGAGTTGCTCACTGCCGCCATGTTGTGAGGAGGCTCAGTCTGTCCTGTGGAGAGGCCCATGTGGGGAGGAAGCAAGCCACCTAGGTCAACATGTGACTGCAGGCCTCAGAAAACCTGATGCAAATCGTTCTTAAGTATAGTGGTTGTTTTACATTATGAAGTTGTAGGATAACTTGTTACTCAGCAACAGATAAGTAATAAAAGGTTAAAGACAAATAACCCATACTACAGGACCCAGAAATAAACCACATATATATTTTACGAATGAGCAGGTATTGTAGACACATGGTAAAAAGAAGTATTATTTCATAATTGGGGGTGGTCCAACTGGTTATTCATAAGGGCAAAAAAATTAATCAAATTCCTACCTCATATCCTACTCAAAATCAATTCAGATGGATTCAAGACTTAAATGCTAAAGGCAAAACTTTTAGAAGACAATTTAGGAGAACAGTTGCATGACCTCAGAACTGGGAATAATTCTGAACCAATAAATAGAAAGCCCAATTCATAAAGAAAAAGATTCAACTACACAAAAATAAAGTTCTATTCATCAAAAACATCATGAAGAAAGTGAAAAGACAAGCCACAAAGCAAAAATAAACACTTGTTACACATTTACATCCAGAATACATAAAGAACTCCTAAAGATTCAATAAGCATCAAACAGTATAATCAGAAATGGGATGAACAAGGCATGAACAGGTGTTACACCGAAGAGGAATTACAACTGCTGTGAACCCCTGAAGAGATGACCAACCTCAGTAGTTACCAAAGAAATGCAAATTAAAATCACAAAACACAATTTCCCACCCACCAGATATGCAAATGTTTTAAGTTAGGCAAATACTGAATATTGGCAAAGAGGTGGGAAACAGAAAGTCTTCTAATCTACTTGGGGGAGCATGAATTGGTTTAGAAACTCTGGAAAACAGTTTGGCCTTATCTACCCTTTGACCCCCAAATTCCTGGGTTTAAATCATAGAGAAACACTTGCTCATGCACCGAGATGCATACAAGAGATAGTGCCACACGGTGATTAAAATGACATACCTTACCCTCATGTTTGTTCTTTGTACAATGTTATGGTTGTCTGGAGGTGTTTCTTAAGCTACAAATTGAGCAGCATACTAAAGTTGCATGCCTATTTCAGTTTGGGTTCCTGGAAGCAGCCCTTGAGAGAAGGATTTGGGGATACAAGTAGTTTATCTGGGAAGCAGTCCAAGAAGGACTCAGGGCATCAGGGAAAAGGACATCAATCCAGGAGGTGTTTATTAGGACCTGCTGGAGTAAGCTTGGGCTCCACCCTCTGGGGACCTCTGGGAGATGGATGATGTAAACATTGCCCAGAATCATCCCATCTGAGAAATAGGTACACTGCAACACTGATCTGTCAACTCTCCCCAAGCATTGACTATGGCTGCCTCTCAGGGTGTTGACTTCCCAGCACCCAGGCTGCCCTTTGCAGACTGACAATCTTCCTACAGCCAGAGAACGTTCTCAGTTAGAGAGACTCAGGGGCTATCGGGAACCCTCTGTAGGTGACTCCAGGGCAGGCTAAAAACTTACAGATTGGGCACCCACAGCATCTATTAGAATCCCGAACAACCCCTCTTTGTCTTATCTTCCAGACCCTCTTATCTTCCAGAGCTTCCGATCATGTTCATTGCAAGAACAAGTGTCAAGCAAATTCTCGAAGAAATTGAGATTTCTATAAGAGTCCAGGTGACAAATATGGGATCAGGAAGTTCTTCCCAGAGGTGTTGGGACAGGACACCAAGGTGATGAAGGTGGGAGGAGGTTCAAACACATTTCTCTCATCAGCAAATTTGCTTTAGACCAGGGTCCCAGCACCTTTGGTGTGAACGTCACTAAGCTCCAGGGCTTTCTCTCCAACCTTTCTCCTCAGGCCCTGGCATCTGGAGATCCCGGGATCGTAAGGTAGGGAACAGGACACTCCTAGGAGAATAAAGTGCTCCTAATCTGTTGTGTACCTTTGGGCAAGTCATCTCCCCTCTCTAAACTTGTTTTCTCACCTACTAAATGCCTACTGTGTCATGTTGTTTCAATTCAACACAATGATACACATTAAAGGGCTTGGCATGGTGTGAGCCCTCAATATCAGGTAGTAATAGTTTTTTATCAACATCGATGTCATCACCATCACCACCGTTATCACCATCACCACTGTCATGATAATCACATTATCATTATCATTATCACCATCTTCATTATATCACCAGCAATATCATCATCTCCTTCAATTATCACCATCATGGTCACCATGCCCAGCCCTTGTTGGGATGAGGCACCATTTACGGAGAACTTGGCCTTTGCCAAACCTTATACAAAGTCTGATATGCAGAGTTTTGTTTAATTCTCCCAACAGAGTCACTACCAAGATCTAGGAGGTGGGCTCTAATAATATACGTCCTTCCCATTATTCAGACCCAAAACGTTGAAGCTGCCTTGCCTCCTCTATTTCTCTATCACTCCACTTCCAATCCATCAGCAAATCCTATTGGTACCACCTTTAAAATATACCCAGAATGCTACTCCATCTCTCTACCTCCACTGCCACCTCCCTGGTCCAAGCCACCATCATCACTCACCTGGATTATTGCAATGGTCTCCTTGCTGGACTCCTTGCTCCTAACTCTGAACCCCTATAATTTATTTTCAATACAGCAGCCAGTGATTGTCAAAGTGCTCCCAGGGCTCTCATCCTACCCACCCAGATGCGAACCCACGTTCTCTCTGCAGCCCACAAGGTGCTGTCCAACCTGTCCCTATCACCTTCCTCTCTTCAGCTCACTCTGCTGCAGCATGGGTCTTCTCACTACTCCTAGAACATGTCAGGCACAATCTAATCCCAGGACCTTTCCACATGCTGTTCCCTCCTGCTTAGAATGCCAACTCCCCAATTAACCTGGTGCCTCCCTTCCTTGTCCCCTTTTAAAAAAAATTGTATTGGGGAACAGCCATGGATGAAATGTCCCCTTTTAAAAAAAATTGTATTGGGGAACAGCCATGGTGATCGGTTACACATTGCTTTCATGCTACAATGGCATAATTGACTCTTTTAGGGAGGGCGCAGCTCACAGTGGTCCATGTGGGGATCGAACCGGCAAAGTTGGTGTTATCAGCGCCATGCTCTAACCAACTGAGCTAACTGGTCATCCTGAAATATCACTTTTCAGTGAGACCTTCCCAACCACTCTGTTTAAAACTACAGGCTGGCCGAGTGGCGCGGTGGTTAAGCACTGCCTTGGGAAGCCAGCGGCCCCGGTTCAGGTCCCACATATGAGGACCAGTGACACTGCCTTCAAAAAAAAAAGTCTTTTTCATAAAACTACAACACACACACAGACAATTTTGTTATTGTCTGTCCTCTGCCCACCCTCCCCAACACAAGAACATCAGCTCCATATGGGCAGGGTTCTCCCTGTATTTTTATTTGTTTTTTGTTCTGTTTTGTTTTTAGAGGGCAGTGTCACTGGCCCTCTTATGTGGGATCCGAAACAGGGCCGCTGGCTTCCCAAGCCAGCTCTTAACCACCGTGTCACTCGGCCAGCCCTCTCCCCGTATTTTTAAAGTTCACTGCTGTGGCCTTAGCACATAGTACAATGACTGGTGCATAGTAGGTGCTCAATAAAAGTTGGTGACTGAATCCCCACTTGACAGATGTCAACAACTGAGGCTCAGAGAGGAGACATCCCCTGCCCGAGGCCACAAAGGTAGGAATAGGGAACCAGACACCAATTCTCTGGTCACAGAGGCCAATCCCCTAACCACTGTACCACTCTACCTCTTTAAACCAGAACAGGCTGCCTCCTGAGGCCACATAGGACCATAATGTGGGGTTCAGCATGTGACAGGAAACACATGTACCACTCTCCAGCCCAGCAGTCTTTGCAGGGTCCTGGGCTGACTTTTGACAGGGCTCGCAGGTCACCAAGGACAACAGAACAGATGGCTTCATCTGGCCTGGAGGAGGAAGTTCCTTCCAGACCTCAGGGAGATCAGCTGAGTCTTGAGACTCCTTCTCCCCAGTCATGTGACACCTCAAAGGGGGAAAGAGGGTATGACTCATCAGCCCTCTGGGCTGGAGTGGGGCCAGCAGAAGAAAGGGGCTACATCAAACAACCAGAGTGACTGAGGGAAGACTACCAGAAGGACTTTCCGGTAGCCTGAGGCATGGGAGAAGGTGGCATAGAACAGGAGGTCCTTTATAAAAATGTAGGCAGGGTGTGTGAGAATGGTTTCTCCCTGTAGGGGAGCAACCCCTCAACTCCTCTCCTCCTTCCACCAGAACATCAGAATTGGGCTGGCATCTTACCCACATGCAAATCATCACCCTGGCACTTCCCCTTTGCCTGCAGGTCCCCATCAGCACAGCCCCTGCCCCAGACAAAGAAAGAGCTGGAAAGGTTGGCTAGTTCGCTGCCCTCCTTCAGGGAACAGGTGAGCAGGGACAGAGACCCCTTTTGGTGGCTAGAGTGGGGAGCAGGAGAGCGGACCTGGAGCTGAGCACAACTGCTGCAATCAGCTCCCCCACCCCCACCCCAGCCCCAGGGAGCTGCCGGAAACAGGAAACGCCTGTTACCAGGGCTTGCTGGGGAGACTGAGAAAGGGGGGCCCCTCTCTGTTCAGCTCTTGCAGCCCCTTAATCTTAGGGTTGCAAGACTTCATCTTGCAGACCAGAGAGGGTGGGTATGCTGTGCACCCTTTTCAAAACCTGGAAGCAGAAATGCAAAGCATACACTCCTCATCCTGGTCTTCAAAACCCTCCCTGAACCAGACTGTCTCTCTTTTCCCCTCTCCCCTCCCACCCCAGCACACACCCAACATGTCAGTTTCAGTTGAGAGGGTCCAGACAGACATATATGGTTCTACTCCCAGCCAAGCTGCTACAAGCTGATGGGTCTTGGGTTAGTCCCTGCACATTTTGGTGCCTCAGTTTCCTCATCTTCACATTGGAAATGAAAATACCAACCAAATCTCCACTCTAGCACCTGGCCACTAGGCAGGGTCATACATTCGTTCAGCATGTATTGAGTGCCTACTGTGTGCCAAACCCTGGGACCTGGTGGTAGCCAAGGCAGAACCCAGTCCCCACAGAGCTTATATAGTCTAGCAGGGAGATGGACACAGTAGATATTAACACAAATAATTGATCAATTACCACAGTGGTGGGGGAGTATGCAAAAAAGCACAGAGAGCTGTGGGATCTGGTTCGGCGGGAGATGTGTCTGATAAAAGCCAAAGACTAAGAGATGGCGACCAAAGAAGAGAAACATTCCAGGCAACCCTCACACACTGCTGGTGGGGATTGCAGGTGTTGCAAACTGTTTGGCAGTTTCCTAAAAAGTGAAACATACTCAGGTGTTTACCCAAGAAAGCAAATGTCCATCTGAAGCCTTGCACACGGACGTTCACAGCAGCTTTATCTGTGATACAGAAAATAGAAGCAACGCAAATGTTCAGCAACAGAATGGCAAGGGTTCCAGGCAGAGGGAAGGGCATGCAAGGGGGTTCTGGTCATTCAGCCACCCTTTCTTTGGTTCAGTAAGTCATTATGAGCATCCCCTGCCCCTGCAAGGCTGACATCCTGACAGAAGGGGGCAAACAACGTGTTACATGAATATGAACACAGCTTGTTAGAAGGTGCTGAATATGAAGGGAGAACAAGCTGTGGTACATCCGCACAATGGGATACTACTCGGTAATAAGGAATGAAGGACCGATATAGGCAACAGTACAGTGAATCATACAAGAATTATGCCAAGTGAAAGAACCAGACTTAGAAAACATACATACTGTGTGATTCCATTTATATAAAAGTCTAGAAGATGCAAGCTCTTCTACAGTGTCCCAAAGCAGATCAGTGGTTGCCTAGTGATGGCAGGTAAGGGGACAGAGAGGGTTGGGAAGGAGTGATTTCAAAAGGGTAGGAGGAAACTTTGCAGGACTGGGGTGGGAGGTGATAGGTTCACTCTTGATTATGAGGCTGGTTTCACACGTATGTCAAAATTTATCAAAATATGTATTTTAACTATATCATTTATTTTATGTTACAAAGCTGTTTTTTTAAAAGGCCAATGGGAGACCAGATACTTGCTATGTCTTTCCCCTAAAACTAGAAGCTTTAGGGGAGCTTCTAAGGGATGGGAGGGTGAGAAAGAAGGAATAATGTAAACCATCACTGGTCAATAATGAAAAATGTACTCTCTTGTCACATTTTGTTTCTACGCTTGGTAAAACATACCAAATGAGAGGCAAATATGTGCCCTTTCTGTCCAAATAAATCTTACTTTACAGTGTGAGAGGGGAACAGTGTGCCCAGCAGGAGGAAGGAAGGGCATGCAAGGGGGCTTTGATCATTCAGCCACCCCTTCTTTGGCTCAGTAAATAGTTATGAGCACCTACTCTGCTCCAGGTGGCCAAACCACTGGGGATACAGCTGTGAGCAAAAGAAGTGCAGACCGCTGTCCCGGCAAGGCTGACATTCTGGCCAAAGGAGGCAAAGAACATGTGACCTGAATACTACGAATATAGCTTGTTAGAAGGTGGTGAATGTTAAGGAACAAAAATAAGTAGGAAGGAGGGTGGGGAGTGCCAGGAGGAGGTGCAATTCTAAATAAGGAGATCCACGAAGGCTTGCTGAAAGAGTGACACTGAGTAAAGGCTTGAAGGAGAGGGAGATCCAGGTGGATGTCTAGAGGAACAGTATTCCAGGCAGAGGGAACAGCCAGTGTAAAGGTTCTGAGACTAGACCCTGCCTGATGTGTTTGAGGAAGAGGTTGGAGGCCAGTATGGCTGGAGAAGTGTGAGAACAGGGGAGTGGGAGGAAGTGAATCAAGGGTGGTCTCAGGTGCTGATTTACCAAAACAGGCCATGTGATCAAAATAGGGCAGTAGCTGTCACCTTCAACAGCCCACCATTCTGTCATGTCTCCCAGAGTCCCTGCAAGGGAAGCACAAATGGCTGAAGCCTTTTGAAGCATTTTCTCCAACTCCCCATTTCCATGCTCAATCACAGATCACACTGAAAGCAACAGCCCATATCTCTTGGGGTGCTCAGATGCTGTACCCATCTGGGGGTCATTCTAGGTCCCCCAGGCAGACAGCTGCCCCAGCGTAGAGTTCTGGAAACACTGTCCATTGAGGAGCCATGAAGGGGCTGTGGGTGTTCAGCCTGTTCTAGAGGCGACTTACAGGAAGCTGGGGACATAATCACAGTAGGCAGATCTCTGATGGGCTGTCTGGAGGAAGGCTGATTAGCTGTGTGCTGGTGGTTCATGACAAGGAAAGTCCAGAGAAAGAAGATCTGGGTTTGATCTAAGAGTGAGCTAAACTCCAAAACCAACAGAGCCAGTAAAGCTAAGGAGGACCCTGCACAGGAAATAAAAACCATTGTGTATCATCAATTCTCCAGCATATAGCAGTAACAGCAGCTCCCTTTCCCTGAGATAATACACTGAGTTCAAAAAGGCAGTCACTTGCTCTGTGAGAATCAGTCTGTGAGGATCATTAGCCTTCTTGCTCTCAGATCCATTCCCTTGCTTGGCTCTGTAGCCAAGAGAGCCACATATCCCAGGCTCTTTTGTACCTTGGTTTCCATGTTGGTTCAACCAACAGGAGGTCCAGGAAGGAGACTAGAGGGCAGGAGGAAGAGAGAAGCCAAGGTATTTCTCCCTCTCTTGCTGGACCACTCCAGCAGCACATACTTCTCTTCCATGGTCTCAGTTCCCTGAAGACACCTCTTGCCCCAGATTCTCGTTGTCATGTATGGCTCTGGCTGCAGGCCCCTGGTCACACCGTCTCCGTCTATTGTTTCTCCAGCCTAGTGGCTACTCTCTTGGCATCCCCCATCTGCCTTTTTTGTTCACCCACCACCCATTAGCCCGTCCTCTGAATTAAATTCTCGCTGCTTGAGAGATTACTTCTGCTTTCCTGGCTGAACTCTGACTGGAGGAACCAGAAGTTTGAATCCAAGACTATCTCCATAACCAGTTGAAAGGTAGATGTGCCCTCTCAAAGAGACAATATTCATATAGTGCTTCTGTTCACAGGTTTGGGAGGCCTAGACATTTGGGTTCAAATCCCAGCATAGCTACTCATTCACTTAGGCAACTTTCTTAAACTTTCCATGTTTCCATTTCCTCATCTGCAAAATTAGGATAGTATAATAACATGTAACAGGTGGTGCTTTCCAGAGATGGCTACAAAAATATCACCCACCCAGCAGGCTCTTCTGCAGCATGACTTGTCACACTCTCATCAAGAGGTGGTGTCTGATTCCCTTCTCCTTGAATCTAGCCTGGTCTTATTGACTTGCTTGTCACTAAGAATGCCACAAAGTAACACCGCATCTCCAAGTAGGTCAGAAGAAACCTTGCATCTTCTGCCTTGGTCTTTTGAGGAACACTTTCTCTCTCTACGTTCCCCCTCAAAACTCAGTTGCCATATTGTGAGGAAGCCCAAGCCACATGGAGAGACAACATGTCAGTGCTCCAATCAACAGCCCCAGCTGAATGCAGCCTTGAGTTATCCCAGCCCAGGCACCCAGCATGCGAGGAAAGAATGCTCTAGGTAACCCAAGTCCCCAGACCTTCAAGGCTCCTCATTACAGAGCTGACAAACCATTATCACCACACTCCATCCGAATTCCTGACAGAATCTGTGAGAATTATGGTCGTGGTCTTACATCACTATGTTTCGAGTAGTTTGTTTCACAGTACAGTAGTTCCCCCCTCCCCCATCCATGATTTTGCTTTGTGTGGTTTCAGTTACCCGTGGTCAACTATGGTCCAAATATATTAAATGGAAAATTCCAGAAGTAAACAATTCGTAAATTTTCAATTACATGCCGTCCTGAGTAGTGTGATGAAATCTCACGCTTTCCTGTTCCATCCCACCTAGGACTGGAATCATCCCTTTCTCTAGCATATCCACATTTTACATACAGTACAGTAAGATATTTTCAGAAAAAGAGAGACCACATTCACTTAACTTTTATTATAGTGTAATGTTAGAATTCTATTTATTATTAGTTATTATTGTTAATTTCCCACTGTGCCTAATTTATACATTAAACTTTGTCATAGGTGTGTATATAGGAAAACATAAATAGTGTGCTATATAGGGTTTGGTCCTATTCATGATTTCAGACACCCACTGGGGTCTTGGAACAGATCCCCATGGGTAAGTAGGGGATGGATGTAATATTATAGATAACTGGGATATAATGGTACCTACTCCATGGGTTTCTTGTGAAAATCAGATGAGTTAATAGAACAACTTAGAACAACACTTGCACATAGTAAGTGTTCAGCACATGGAACCCATTTCTGTCATTGTTATTCATTTATACCTTCTGAATTGATCCCTATCCACCTCATTAAAACTGTTCTATTAGAAAGTACCAAGACCTCAATGTGGATACACTTTCTTCTTTTGGCCTCTTGACATTATACCCATCTGGTTTTCCTCCTAAGTCACTAAACTCCTCTTCTTCCTAACAGCCCCCACTCCCAATGCTGCTACACCCTAGTGCTCAACGCTTAGACCCCTGTTCTCTCTCTCTCCTCCCCTGCAAAATGAGCTCATCAGCTCTGGAAGACTTATTTCCCAATCATTAATAGATACTGACTGCATTATAACTTTATATAGGTACCTCTGCGTTATAACTTTACAACTATTAACACATTAGATTTTTATAACAGCCCTTTAAGGGAGGGATTACCCTTACCCCCATTTGAAAGATGGGGAAACTGAGTTACAGAGAGGTTCAAAAACTCATCCAAGATCCCACAGTCAGGATTGGAACCCAGACCCCCATACAATTGAATTCCATGTCCCTCAAATAGGATTCCTCAGCCTCAGCACTATTGATATTTGGTAGGGCTGTCCTGGGCATTATAGAATATTTAGCAGCATCCCTGGTCTCTACCCACTAGATACAAGTAGCATACATCTCCCTCTAGTAGTGACAACCAAAAATGTCTCCACACATTGCCAAATGTCCCCTTGGAGAACAGGGTCCCTCTTCCCACCCCGGGAACCACTAGGCTAACCACTATTCTGAGCTGCCTTCTCTCTTCAGTGTAACATGACCCAATCAGAACTCCCCAAAACCTGTTCTTCCCCAGCCTTTCCACCTTAGCAAATGCTACTCCTACTCATGCAGGTCCCTAAGCTATAAACTTAGACATCATCTTTTTTTTTCTTCTTTTTTTTTTTTGGAGGGCTGGGTTACTGGCCCTCATATGTGAGATCCAAACCAGGGCCGCTAGTGTCCCCAGCCAACTCTTAACCACTGCGCCACTCGGCCAGCCCACTTAGACATCATCTTGCCTCCTTTCATTCATCCCTGCTCCTCCCCCTCATCCAATCTGTCAGCAAGCCTGGTCAGCTCAACCACCAAAATGTGAGCCAGACCCATTATTCCCAATTCCTAGTCCAGGTCACCATCATTTCTCATCAGGACACCTTCACCAACCTCCTCCTTCCAGGACCCCTGGTTGCCACCTCCATTGCCCTTAATCTGGTCCCCACAGAGCAGCTAGAGGACCTCTTTAAACCACCAATCTGCGTAAGCCCGCCAAGGACTTCCCATCACATTTGATTTCCACACACATCCCACAGCCACTCTACTACAGTACCTTCCTCCCAAAACTCATTCCCCATCACTCTCCCTTCACTCACTCACCTTCTGCCAGCAGATTCTTCATTCAGATCCTCCCCACCACAGGGCCTTTGTACGGCCTTTGCCTTCCCTGCCACATCCTTCCCAGAGCTCAGTCCTCCTCCTTCAGCTCTCAGCTTTCCTTGACCACCCTCCAGAAAGCATGCCTCTTTTGTTTTGCTTCATTTTGACCCCTGGTTTATTTTGTCTGCAGCATTTATTACAATGGTTCATTGATTTGCCTGTTTACTGGCTGTCGACAGTTGAATGGTGGTCCCCAAAAAAGACATGTCCATATCACATCCCCAGGACCTGTGAATGTGATGTTACTTGAAGTAAAAGAACTTTGCGAGATGTAATTAATAACTAAGTTAAGGATCTCAAGATGAGATCATTCTGGATTATTCAGGCGGGCCCTACCTCAATCAATGACAAGTGTTTTTATAAGAGACACACAGACAGACACAGAGGAGGCAGAGGCTGCAGTGACACAGCCACAAGCTAGGGAACACCTGGAGCTGCCAGAAGCCGGAAGAGGCAAAGAACCAATTCTCCCCAAGAGCCTCCAGAGGAGCGTGGCCCTGTCAACACCTCGATTTCAGGCCTCTGGCCTCCAAAACTGAGAAACAATATATTTCTGTCACTTTATGCCACACAGTTTGTGGTATTTTGTTACAGGCGCCACAGGAAACAAATATACTCCCCTGGTCCCCCACAAAGCTCTGAACTCGGGAGAGCGGAGAGTTAATCTCTCGTGTCTTTCCCATAACCCAGCAATTACAGTGTCTGTTGTTGATAATAATATAAATGAATATTCTAACTCGAAGAAGTTCTCAGCCTCTTCTTCACCATCCCCAGTGAGTAAGAGTTTATTTTTCTTTGGATTCCCCCTAAGATAGACGCTCACTCTAAATCAGGGAATTCTCTCACCCAGCGGTGATTCTATCCCCCAGGGGACATTTGGCAATGTCTGGGGAACATTTTGCTGTCACAGTTCTGGGGGAAAAGAGTGCCATGGTCTTGAGTGGGTGGAGGCCAGGGATGCCACTCAACATCCTACAATGCACAGGACAGCCCCCATGTCAGAGAGTGGCCCAGCCCCAAATTTCAGCAGCGCTGACACTGACAAACTCTGGGTTAAATTTAGTACTTAATGCCAGTATAAGCATGAATTGCCTCCTGACTTCTAGTCCCCTTTCTTCTGCTAACAGTCCCTCAGTTTCCCCTGTGCAACTGCCCCTCCCCATCTCTCAATCTAGCTCTTTTGGGGAGAACTGACTCTACTCCCAACTCCAGGAATGGGCAAGTGACCTTGGCCTGACCAATCAGAGCATTACATTCTGACTGACACAGCGTCTGGCTCAGGAACGGACATGTGACCCTGCCAAAAAAAATCATGTTCAATGAAAGACAGATTTTGGTTTGAGATGCCTTTAAATTGACTTTCCTATTTTCTATTGCAGATAGAACTGTGGGAGTACAAATTTGGAGCAGCTGGGCAACCTTGTCTGCCTCCATGAGGAGAAAGAATGGCTGAGAATAGAGATAAACACCCAAAAGAGTCAAGTTAAGAGATGAAGGGTGGGGTGGGGTAGGAGGGTGGGTTTCACTGAGATAATGCCTAAGCCCCTGGATCCAGCAGGACCTAAAGGCATTTTCTCCCAATCTTTTTAGTTATATGAACTAATAAATACGTTTTGTGACATGAGATCTAAGACACTTGGTTAAAACTTCTACAGACTGAGCTCAGAATGTCCTCAAACTTTAAGCTTCTCCAACTGAACACCTCTTATTTCTTCCACTGTTCCCAAGGGTTCTGACTTCCAAGTTCATACTAAAGTCCAGGTCACAGACCACCATCCCTGACATTGAAGGGGACAGTCCATATCTGCAATGTCATCACAGATCTTTAGAAGGCCAGCTATGTTCATCCAACACATCCTCAGGTCCTGTCCACTTCCTGGCACCATTAGTATTAGCAAGGGAGAAAAACAGAGCTCCTTTTGGCCCCTCAAATATGCCCCAACCTCTCACACTCAATTGGCATGTTGCTTCCTCTCAGAAGTCTACCCTGATTACTTCTGGGGTTCCCTCCCCTCTGCTCCCACAATGCCCTGGGGTCCACCCACCCATCACTGAATGTATTGTAACTCCCTATTTTCTCATTTAGTTCCATGAGTTGCATGGGGGTCTGTGTCTCATTTATTATGGAATTCTCCATTCCCTAGCACATGGCCTAATACAAAGAAATGTCTGTGAGGTGGGTGGTATTATTATTATTATTATTATTATTATTATTATTACTATTACTATTATCATTTCCCCCATTTTACAGATGAGATAACCTAAACACTTGCCCAAAAACATATAAATAGGAACTCATAGAAACAGGATTGAGCCCAGGCAATCCAAACTCAACCACTGCTAACCAACTGCCAATAACCAATAATCAGTAAGCACTCAACAAATGCCTTCTAAATCAGGGCTCTATCAACAAACTCTGTAAAGAGCGAGATAGTCATTTTTTTTGGCTTTGCAAGTCATAGGTCTTTGTTGTGACTATACATGTAATAAAATCAGCCATGGACAACATGTCAGCATACGAGCATGACTGTGAATCAATTAAATTTTGTTTACAAAAAGAGGCAGCCAGCACATGAATTCGTGTGCCGACCCCTGTATTAAATGAATGATGAATGAATAAAATGAATGTTTGATAAATATTTATTGAGCACCTACTATGTGCTGGGCACTGGGGATATAGTTTGTGAACCATAAGATAAAAAGCCTTGCCCTGATATTCCAGTGGGGGGAGCAAATAATAAGCAAATAAGTAAAAACTATGGTAGATCA
This sequence comes from Aselliscus stoliczkanus, assembly GCA_033961575.1. Lineage (NCBI taxonomy): Eukaryota > Metazoa > Chordata > Mammalia > Chiroptera > Hipposideridae > Aselliscus > Aselliscus stoliczkanus. The sequence continues at coordinate 5,597,319 of CM066735.1, read as the reverse complement.
GAGGGTGCTAAGTACCTTGGAGAAAAATTAAACCAGAAGAGAATGAAAAGTGTGCGTGCTCAGGGCAGCGGTAAGGAGTGTGATTTTACATATGGAAACCAGGGAAGATCTCTCTGATAAGAAACCTGAAGGTGGTAAGGGAACAATCATGGTGCATATCTGGGGGAAGAAGGATTCATGGGGAAAGGACAGCATGTGCAAAGGCCCTGAGACTAGATTGCACCAGGTGGGCTCTAGGAACAGCGAGGAGGCCTGTGTGGCTGGAGCAGGGTAAGTGAGGGGGACAGAGAGAGGATGTGAGGACTGAGAGGCAGACAGAGGCCAAATCTTCTGGGCCATGGGGAGGACTTCATATTTTGCTCCAAGGGCAATGGGGAGCCATGGGAAGGCTGGGAGCAGAGGAGAGATATGGTTGTCTAGCATGCTCTGTGAAAGCCCAGAAGGGTAACATTTCCCAAGACTGGGCCCAGGAGGAGGTCAGTGAACAGAACAGAATGGAATGGAAAAGAAGGCACAGTGTCCAATGGTGGACTTCCCAGGCTTACATCCCCATCAGTCCTAGTAGATGTGACAAGATGAAGTCTTCCACGCAATACAGCTCAGCCCGCTTTGCTGAGATGTGTCTGCACACAGGCCCTCCATCTATAACTGAATCCCTTCCCCATGGTTTCTGTTCAGGTCCTCCTCCTCATTTCTCATCCCACAAAGGATTGTTCCAAGCCAGCACCCAACCCCCACCCCCAGACCTGCACCTCTGAAGCTAAATAGTCATCACCTTGGGGTACTGTGGCATTAACTTTTCTATATCTACCCAACCCATTTGCTCGTCTTCCCTGGCTCCCAGGAAAACTACATTTCCAGCCTCTCTTGCAGTTGGATGGGACCGTGTGACCAAGTTCTGGCCATTGGAAAAAAAGTGAAGGTGATGACACCACTTCCGGGACTGGCCCATGAAAGCCTCCCATGGTTTCCCTTCTCACATTCCTCCCTTGCCCTCTGGATAGAAAGGACTCCAAGGGCTTTAGGGAGGACGGGCCATGAAATTGAAGGTATCTGAGTCCTGAAAGAACCTTGTAAAGAAAGGCTACCCACTTCAACCCTCAGGTGACCCAAACTGGATTGTGATGTGAGCAAGAAGTGAATTCTTACTGTCATTGAAGTGATGCAATTTGTCAGAGGAGCTAACATCACAATTTGTCACAGAGCAAACACCCTGACTTATATACATCCCACAGCCAATTTGAACCCACTGAAATCAAATTAACAAAAACAGTGGCTGTCATTAATTTAGCACTTGCTATACATCAATCACCATGATAGGAATTTAACTTACCTTATCACATTTAATACTCACACAACCCCGAGATAAAGGTGCTATCCAACATCCCCATTTTATAAATAAGACAAACAGGGCTCAGATAGGTTAAGTAATTTTTTTCCCCCAAGATCACAAAGCTGACTTGAAATTCAAACCAACCTAATATATAAAGAGCTCCAGAAAATCAATAACAAAAAAAAGGCCAACAGTCCTAGAAGGGAAAAAAATAATGGACAAATGATATGAACATTATTACTTCATTGAGAGAAAATAAAAATAGCTCTTAAACAGGAAAATAGAAACAACCTCACTCAAAAAAAAAAAAAAAGAGAACTGTAAAATAGGCCATAATGAGCTCCATTTAGCCCCCACCAAGTTGGCAAAACTCCAAAATCTTGACAGCAGAACAATCTGCTGGCAAGGCAATGGAGAACAAGCACTCTCATGCACTGCTAGTGGGAGGGTAATTGGAATGACCCCTATGGGAACAATTCCACAGAGAGAGAGAACAATTTCCCCATATCAAAAACACAGACTCATTTGCATTGAGCCAGCAAACCCTTCTGAGAATTTATCCCATGGACATATTTGCTCATATGTGTGGCAGCAATAGTGACATTTACATGTAGCCAGGTACTTTTCTAGGTTCTCTATAGTAACTCATTTATCACTCACAGAAAATGCTTAAGATGGGGATGTATTAGCTCCCTTTTACAGATGATGAAACTGAGCACAGAGAGGTTAAGTAACATGCCCAAAGTCACACAGTGTAGGAGCCAAAAAAAATGATTCATGGAGAAGATTATTGATTGCAGTAAGCTTGTCAGGATAAAAGCATGGCACAATCCAGGTGTCCATTGATGGGGGTAATGATAAAATAAATGATCCCCCAGCTCAGCAATGAAACAGAAGGAGTTTAAAGTAATTGTTTAGAGTAAGTTGTTAAGTGTTAAGAGTAAGGATCCTGGGACCAGGCTGCCTGGGTTCAAATCCCCAACTCTGCCACTTTCAAGTTGGGTGCCCTGGAGCCTCCGTCAACCCAGATGAAAAATGGGGATAACAATATTATCTACCCCATCGGTTGTTATGAGGATTAAATGAGTTAATGTATAGAAAGTGTTTAACCAGCAATCAGTGAGCTTTTTGTACAAACACCTGGAGAGTAAATACCTTCAGCTCCTCAAGCCAGAGTCTCTGTCACAACTACTCAACTCTATAGTTGTAGCTGGAAATCAGCCATAAACAGTACATAAATGAACGCGTGTGGCTGGGTGCCAATAGAAGTTTAATTGTAAAAACCAGATTCATCCCTCTGACTATAATTTGCTGTCCTTTGGTTTAGACTAATGCCTGGCACATAGTTAGCACAATATAAATGGTTTGTTAAATAAATGAACTATCTGGGATACCACGGAGCCATTTTCGAAAAGGAATGAGGACAATTTCTATGTATTGATCTGGGAAAATTCCCAAGATGATGATTGAAATGAGGAAAGCAGGGTATAAAGCAGTGGGTGGTATGTGCCATCTTTTGTGTTAAGGGAGGAGTGTAGTAGATAAGAACCTAAATTCCTATTTGCTTATGTTTGCATAAAGAAATTCTAGATAGAGATATAGTTGACTTAAAAAAAAAAGTAGTTAGTATGGGGGAAAGGAGGAACTGGATATCTGAGGAACAGGACTAGAAGTTAAAATTTTCCCTGTACTCTTTTTTTATACATTGTAATACTTGAATGATATGACAGTATTATTTAACCAAATGGTTAAAATAATTTAACGATTCTATTGGGCTCTCTGTCCCCTGGCACACGATTTCTTGACCTCAGTACGGTTGACATTTGAGGCAAGATAATTCTCTGTTGTGTGTGACATTTGTAGGGTGTTGAGCGGCACCCTGGCCTCTATCCACTAGATGCCAGTAGCATACCCCAGATTTGACAACCAGAAATGTCTCCAGACACTACCAAACATCCAGATGTTGCCAAATTGCCCCAGTTGACAACTACAACCCTAGCCCAACCCCTACTTGCCATGTTATGCTGCCCACCCTCCCACTATCCCACATCCTTCCTACCAAGACTTTTTAGTGAGGGTTTACCGGGTATCAGACATTGAACTAAGCAGTACTTAAATACCATAAGAGTCCACCAAAAATGGTGTCATTTTTATCTGTAATTCAGAGACAGGGAAAGGAAGGCTCAGAGAAGTGATGCCAGGAAGTGACGGCATCAGCATTTGAACCTAGGTCTGGCTCCTCCAAGCCATCGCCCCGGGCCCCACTCTCCTGTTCTAACTCTCCCATCCTCTCCTTCCCCTGCCTCCGCCAGTAGCACTAGCATTCACTGAGCTGTGGACCTTGACATCATCTTGGCCCCAGTGCCAGCCCACCCCCCCGCCAAGCCTAATCAGCTCCCACGTTCTGGGGGACCTTTCCCACAATGACTGTCACATCCATCCCTTCCTCTCCACTGCCTTGGCCTTAAAGTTTCATTTCTGCAACCCAGAATTTGGAGCCCCAGAGAGCAGTGGAAAAGAGGTGGAGTGTCTGGTTGTCACTGTAGCTGTCTATGCTAGTATCATCCCTTCTCTCTGGGCCTCTGATCTGAGGGACCATTCAGCTTGAAGACTCCCTCCAATCTGACCTCACCCATGAACCATTTCCACCAGCCAGGCCACTCACTGCCCTGCAGTACAGCATAGTCTATGTGGTCACTGACCCGTTCCCACCCCAGGGCCCTTGCACTGGCCGTACCCCTTGCAAGGAGCACTGTTTCCCCAGATCCATGTGACTCATTCCTTCACTTTCCCCAAGTCTCTTCTTAAATGTCGTCTTATCAGTGAGGCGTCCTGGCCACCTATTTAAATGTGTGACCCCCATACTCCTGAGCCCCTTTTCCTGCTTTGTTTTCTCCAGAGCCCATATCACCTCCTGACATTTGCTCACTGTCAGTCTCTCCCACTAGAATGCAGGCTCCATGACAGCAGGGGTTTGTGTGTCTTGTTCTCACTGTCTTGGCACCAAGAAGAGGTCTGGCATACATCATAATTGTGGATGGATGGATGGATGGATGGATGGATGGATGGATGGATGGATGGATGTTTAAACATGCCTTCCCACCCTCTTCCCTGGAAACAACTGAGCAACAGCAGAGGAACTATGAAAAGGAAATGAGAGAAACTGAACTGCATCCTAATTCCATCCTGATTCCAGCCTCCACATCTTTATTTATGCCGTGGACCCTCTACCCATTTCCCCTCCAGGGTCAAGAGAACCCTCCCTTTTCTCTCTCTGCCCCTCCACATCCTGGGGGCAATTTATGGCCCCAGCTTACATGTGCTGACAGACAGGTACTTGCAAACCTAGAGAGGTTGTTCTTGTGGCACCTTCTTCTGGCTCAATGTGACTACCTTTTAACTTCCTGCACACATCCCCACTGTGAACAGGGCACGGGGCTGAATTTTGAAGGGAGACAAAATGGGTGGGGGCAGGAAGGCACAGAGCTCCCAGGTAGGGAGGATCAAGGAACATTCTTGCCCAGCCTGGGGCCTGACACAGCCCTACAGGAAGCCAGACAATGAGAAAGCTCTTACTCACTCTTCAAAACCCAGTACAAATGTCCTCTCTTGCAGAAAACCTGACTCCCCCAAGCAATATCTTGCCTTTCTACCCCAGTCCTGATAAGGGGATGGGGGTTCCTGGTTCTATCTCCCCAATCTGGGAGCACCTTGGGAGCCAATCCTGGGCCTGGGCCCTTGGCATTGCCCAGAAAAAAGAATCAGGATGGTCCTTGGTGTCTGGCAGCTGCCCTCCTAGAGATTAATGCCACACCCCCTTGCCTTTTTATCAGAGAATCAGCTTTAGGCAAGATGTGTGGAGGGATGGAAGTTCATCCTTAATTTTATCCACTTTCCCATTAGCTGCTATCATAGCCTCACTGGGGAACCTTGCCTCCCTGCAGATCTGGGGCCTAACGGGTCCTAAATATGGCTACTTCCTCATGTGCTGGAAGCCAGAAGGAGACAAACAAATTTAGGCAAATTCAGGATGGCCTATGACCAGGGGGCTGACCAAGTGGGGAGGAGGTCTGTGGGGCTCCTCTTCAAGAAGCGCTGTCTGGTCTAGGAAGCGTGGGCCACCCTTCCACTCATGGCCCTGTCCCTATGAAATGCACCCAGGGACCCCATGGACCCCACTCTCTGAGCAGTCACTTCCCCTCCCCCATCTGCACATGGCACCTCAGACCAGAGAGCAGGCAACGGATGCCCCAGCTGCCCTGCAAAGCATCCCTAGAGAGCTCCCCACCACCAGCTCTCAGCTCCTCTGGACAAGTCTTTCATCCAGGCATAGGGCCTGAGGACCTAACCTCATCCTCTCAGACCCCTATGGCAGGCCAGGCACCCCCAAGCCCCACCCAGAAGCATACACCACTTCCCCCCAGCACCCAGGCGGCCATAGGGAACCAGAGGAGGTGCTACAGAGACAGCATCCAGTCCTGTTACCTCCTCCACCCCAACCACATTCAAATAGGGACTTGAATGTATTTCCTGAGCAGGGGGCGGTCACAGTCAAATCCACCTCCTTCTGGACCCTTTGCCTTACAGAAATCCCTACCAATAAAGAGCATCTATTTCTAGGCTCCCAAACCCCAGGTCCACCTCAATGTGCCCCTGAGGATGGAGGGAGCTAGGAAGAGAACCCTGGGGCGCAGCCCCTCACCAGCCCCACGCTGCCCCAGGCCCAGGCAGGAAGCCAAGGGGAAGGAGATGTGAGGGGAAGGAAGGGGCCCCTGGCACGGAGGAGGAGACACATGTGGGGAAGAAGGTGGAGAAAGCCCTTCCCACATAGCCAGAATCTGGGGATGGGGGGGGGGGTCAAAGAAAACCTCAGGCACCCTGTTGGCCACCCAAAGTGTTTCTAGGCACCCCTTCAAGACTCCCAGAAGGTGGCATCTGGGGGCTTGAACCCCAGTGGAGTTCAGCCTGGGGCTTGGGAGCGGTTAATCCCCAGCTTGTCAGTTCTCAGCCTACATTTAGACTCACTCGGGGCCTGTGAACGCATTCCTGCTAACCTGAGGTGGGTCACCCCAGAACCTCAGCATTACTACCCACGCACCCCCACCTGCCTCCATGCCGGCCTCGGAGTTAGGCGCACATACCCCTCTACATTGCCGGCCCAGAGGTAGAGTGCACTAACCCAGTCTGGAATGCCCCCCACTTCCAACCCTCCAGCCTGCCAGCCCGCGGGGGGGAGGGTTCACCTGGGACATCTGGGGGCGCAGGTTGACCTCGCGTAAGTTGATGGCGTGGGGCAGCAGGTTGTTAAGCAGCTGGCAGAGAAGGACCCCATCCCGAAGGGCCTGCGCCAGCTCGCACACCTGGGCCCCCTCCCAGGTCACGCGGTGGCTGGGAGGCAGCACCCGGCACTGAATCAGCCAGTGGGTACACTGGCGCCACAGCTCCATGGCTGCTGCCTTCCCCGGCCGGCTCGCGCACCCTCGCGGCCTCCGCCACCCGCCCGCCCGCCCGCTTGCTTGTGCTACTAGCTACCACTTCCTCTTCTTTGCCTGTAACTGTCGCCCGGAGAGGGGGTGGAGGAGGAGGAGCCGAGGGAGGGGGAGCACCTCCAGCCCAGCCCCGCCCCTCCCACGAGGGACTTCTCTTTCCTCCACCAACACAACACCTGGGCACCTGGGACGGGGGGCCGGCCGGTGGAATCAGGCTAACTAGACTGAAGCCGGCTGCCTTCCTCCACATCCAACCCTTGAGCTGTAACACCTGAAAGTACTAAAAATTCGCCCTCTGTGCACCCCTCCCTTCTCTGCCTCTGCCCTGGTCCAGCCCCAACATCACTAGCCTGGACCAGCGCAGTCTCCTCTGCTCTGGTCCCATCGCTCCCGCTCTCTCCCTCCACCGTCTATCCTTACCACAGCAGCCAGAGGGAGCCTGTGAGCCCCTGAGTCAAATCAGAACGTCCCTCCTCTTGTCACATACCTACCTCATTGGGGTATAAAAGTCCTTCCTGCAGCCCACAAGGCCCTGTATGACTTGCCCTCTCCTCTCCTCCTTGCCTTCATCTCCTCCACTCCCCCTTGGCTCACTGACTCCAGCCACAGGGCCTCCTGCTGTTCCTCCAACAGACCAGGCAGTCCTGCCCCAGGGCCTTTGCACATGCTCTTCCTCTGCCTTAGGCAACTTCAAGGCTAGTTCCCTCACCACCTACTGGTCTTTGCTCAATGTCATCTTCCCATGAAATCTTCTCAAACCTCCCTATTTCAAAGCCCAGCCTTTCCCCCAAACCTATCCCACTTCCCTACTTTAAGCCCTGATCATCATCAAACCTGATATTTAATTATACTTATTTCTTTATTGACTGTTTAGAAATGTGTGTCTCTTATGTACTTCTGGAACCCCCCCCAGCATATATACATGCTTCATAAGTATTTGTTTAATGAATACATGAATTAATAAATAAACAAACAAATGGTTGAAAGCTCTATTGGCTCTACCTCTGACATTTATCCCAAATCTATGCATTAATCTCCATGGCCCTGGCCACCACCATCTGCCTCCTTATCGGCTTCGCTAATGTCGTTCCTTAATTCATTCGTTTGGCAAACATTTACTGTCTTCGTAGCCCTTATCACTACCTGAAATCATCTTTTCTAAGCGTCTCTCGCCTTACCTCCATCCCACTAGGCTGTGAGCAGCTTTCCCTCCCCCTGGATCTCACTAGGGTTCCCTTTGCATTATCTTTTTAAATTCTCGAAACCACTAGGGGGCAGTAGGCCCCTTCACTGGACATACCCCAGTTCCTTTGTACCAAAACTAGGCGGAAGGGGGTCAAGGAAAAGACACTCCCCCAGTCCCTCTTTAGCCTCGTGCCTCTTCCACATTGGCTGCAGGGGAGAGGAGGTGGGGGAGCCCAGCCTGGAAATTCCCAGCTTTGTGATCCTACAGGCACCAAAACATCCTTGGCTGTCTTATGTGTCAATTTCCTCATCTGTAAAATCGGTGACGGTTTAGAATTATAGTAAGGATCAGAGATAGTGGGGCTGCGAAGACGAAAGCAAGGAAGACAGGATGGCCAAACTGGGTCAACTTGGGTACATGGATTAGCTGTCCAATGCCTCAATTTCTTTATCTGGAAAACATGAATGGGTGAAAAGAGTACCTACCCCATTGAGTGGCCTTTGTAAAAATTAAATGCTTTGCAGTAGGTCGAGCAAGAAGTATAGTCCTGGCATACAGTGTTCAATAAATGTTAGCTGCAACAACTGCTTTCTTTCTTCTTTCCTTTTCTTTCTTTTTTCCTTCCTTCCTTCCTGCCTGCCTGCCTGCCTTCCTCCCTTCCTAACTTCTTTTTCTTCCCCCTCCATAAACACGGCAGGGCTTTCTCTCTTTTTCCAGATCCCTCCACCTTTCCCGTGCTTGTCTCCAGACAACATGATGAACCCCACCCCAACCTGGGAAACTACCTGAATGTTACCCTCTATGTCTCCCCAGAGTCTAGCTCAACTCCATCGTGCTGTCCCTGGGGAAAGCTGCAGTGTTTCTCCGCACCTCTCTCCACAAAACCGAACACTCAGCTGGGGTTCCATTCCCGGAAACCCAAGGGGGCGGTCTGGAGGAAGCGCACCCTCGTACATCACAGCTGCCACCACCCCCTGCCGAACGAGAAAGCCCATCGGGGCCGCCCCTGCCGGGAAGCCTTGCCTCTGACGGGGGACGAGGAGAGAGACACCCCCCTCACGCGCCCCAAATTGCCAGGGACGCCTAGGGCCAGCCCGAAGGGAATGGAGGGGCCGAATTCTAAGGGGGTCCTCGGAGGAGGACCGGAAGGTGAGTGGGCGTGGCCACTCGGAGTAGGGCGGTGCGACGTTCTAAGGGGACAGGCCCACTCAAAGGGACGAACGGAGTTTCCCAAAGGGGCGTGTTCTATGAGGAATGAGGTTTTACCCAAAGGGGGCGTGGTTAGCATAAAGAAAGGTTCTAAGGAGACGAAGAGGAAACACGGGGGCGGAGTAAGAGCCTGGGAGGCAACCGTTGGAGGCGGGGTCCGAAAGGGGCGGGGTCTTGAGGGCGGGGCGAGGTGATTGGGCTTGGTTCCCACCCGGCGCTGCCCCGGAAGGCAGAACCTGGCTAGGATTGAGAGGGCGGGGCTGGAGCCGCACAGCCTCAGGCTTCCGTCCGGCACCAGCTTCTTGGGACCCTCGCAGCCCCAGGCCCGGGTGAGTGAGGGGCTCCAGGGAGATCCAGGACCAGGGGATTATTGGGGTAGGGAGTCCTCCTTTTTCCAGGTAGGGCCAACGGCTCGCAGGGAGGATATGGGTGTCTGTCCATATGCATCTGCGGATATAGAAGGGGTCACCGAGTACCTGATTGGGTCGCTGTGCATCACGCTTGTCCGCGTACCTGGGCATGCTCCTCCAAGCGTGCTTCCTGTGCAACACGGAGAGCCTCCCTGCTTCCACTTTTGCCTCACCGATCATTTTAAACCACAAACCAGATCGTGCCCCTCCATCATTTAAAACCTTACCATAGCTCCCATTCCATCCAACTGAGATCAGAATTTGGGGTCCACCAGTTCCTGCATATTCTCATCCCTGCAGATCTCACTGCTATCCACTTAGCTCTTTGCTCACTGCATTCCAGCCACACTGGCCTCCTTGATGATGTCAAATGTAAAAAGTAAGCTCCATCTCACCTCCAGGCCTTTGCACTTGTACCCATTGCCACCTGGACTGCTGTTTTTCCAAATCTTTGCATAACTGCCTCCTTCCCCTTCCTGAGGTCTCAGTTCCAATGTCGCCTTCTGGGAGAGACCTTCCTGACTAGGCTATTTAAAGTAGCCTGCCCCCTCCAGCCATCTTTATCACATCTCCCTGTTTACCACCTTTATGATTACTCTTAGAATTTATTTTATTTTATTTTATTTTATTTTATTTTATTTTATTTTGAGGGCAGTGTTACTGGCCCTCATATGTGGGACCGAACCAGGGCCGCTGGCTTCCCAAGCCAGCGCTTAACCACCGCGCCACTTGGCTGGCCCAAATTTATTCTTTTTTTATTGTGTGTCTGTTCCACCAGACAGCACAAGGCAGGTCTCTTTCATTACTGTATCTCCAAGGTCTAGAACAGCACACAATAAGTGCTCAACCAATCCATGTTTGCTCAGTGTCAAGTTTGAGTCCTCATGTCCATCTGTGTCCATGTGTCTATGTGTAAGTGGTTGCCCCCTGCAATGTGCACACTTGTATATGGTCTCTATGGCATGAATACCCCTCCCTCCTTTCTCCATGCTTGCCCCTAACCCTTCCTCTATCCTCTGCCCAAATAGCCAGAAATTATTCTAAGAGACACAGAGCAGGAGGACAACTTAGCCTGTGGCTGACCTGTGTCCACCCTGAGCTCCACCTGCAACTAATCAGAGTTTTGTCAGTGGCCCACCTCAATGCCCACTAAGGGGGCATATGAGACAGAGGAACCTGGAGTTTAGGGACTCTTAAAAGGAGGCCTGGCCTGGTCCAGGTGACAAATAGGAAGTGCACAGGTATGCAGGAGACACACCTGGCTTTCAGGTATGCAACGTCTGGAGCCAGCTCCAGCCCAGCTCACCTCCCCTAAAGCCACCTAGGGCTGGTCTGGGAACTTCCTGCCCCTGTCAGGCCCTCAGCTAGGCTGACTCAGAATGTAAGAATCCTGATACTATTTTCCTGGAGACTCCCTGCTTCCATCCTATCCAGGGTGGGTTTTCTCCACCAGACACTTGAGACAGGCCTACTCGATGATCAAGGGGGTCCCAAAGTGTCTGATACCTAAATTTGAGCATAATAATAACAACGAAATGTATCGGCTCCCAAATTGTGTTTGCTGACATTTCTACAAAAAATGTGACCTTTCAACATCCTTAAATATGGTTACATTGGAAAGCCATGTATAGGTTAGATTTTCTTACATCCTAAGAATCCTTGCATGTATGTGTACATAGATTGCTAAGAAGCTATGGACATTAGTAAATTAAATTACCTCCTGCCTGAAATATTCTTTCACCCTGCAAACCACCCAGCTTGCTCCCTCAAAACCCTTCCAGTCATTACTGACTGAGATCTTTCCAGGCCACTGGATGGAAGACCTTAACTCCACAGCTTGAATCTTCATATCCCACTCCTGGTTACAATTTCCACTTAGCTTTCTCTGGCCTATCTACTTCCTCATCTACTCATTTCTTTTCTTTTTTTTTTTTTTTTCCTAAGGCAGTGTCACTGGCCCTCATATGTGGGACCGAACCGGGGCCACTGACTTCCCAAGCCAGCACCTCATTTATTTTCTTAATCACTGTCTCCCCCACTAGAACCGCAGGTTCTCTAGCACCTAGAACGGCTCCTGGCACACGTGGGTGCCATGTAAATATTGGTTTAAGTGAGTTAGTAACTAAATTTCTACAACACATAGCATTATGTCATCTGCATAAAGTGCCATTATATTTGAGAGCAGCACATATGTCTTCTCTCTTTGCAAGAATCCCAGTGAATACATGGTTGTTTCCATGAAGTCACGGCCAATTCTAAATTAAAGTTACTCATACCACAATTATATGTACATATGTGTGTGTATGTCAACACACACATATATGTGGTTGACCCTTGAACAAACATGGGCTTAATACACAGATTTTTTTCAATAATATGTACAGTATTGTCAATGTATCTTCTCTTCCTTTTTGATTTTCTTAATAACATTTCCTTTTCTCTAACTTACTTTACTGTAAGAATACAGTACACAATACATAGAACATACAAAATATGTGTTCATCGACTGTTTATATGATCGGTAAGGCTTCTAGTCAACCATAGGGTATTTATTACTAGTTAAATCTGGGGGGAGTCAAAGGTTATACACAGAATTTCAAATGCATGGGGGTCAGCTCCCCTAACCCCTGCATTGTTCAAGGATCAACTGTAATCTGGCATATATCTATATGTCTGCCATATATATATAAAATCTGCTTATAAGTAACTTGTTTAATTTAGAATATAATATATATTTATATAATATATGCATAAATATACAGAGAGAGTTGCATTTGAAGGTTTGATAAGATGTGGGCTGCTATCTCCAAAACTAAGAAGAACATGGAAGGGCTGACCCAGCCACTCAGGAAGCAGGAATAATTATTCCAATTTACAGATGTGGAAGATTGAGGCCTGTTGAAAGTGCGGAGTTCAGCCTCAGCACCCACTGCCTCCAAAAGCTCCATGCAGGTGCCCCAGGGTGGAGAGGACTTCACCAGCCGACCCTGTTACCATGGCCCCCTGTCCCGCCAGGTACCTCCCCCTGCAGGGCCTCAGCACCATCTGATAGGGAGCCTTTCCAACCCTTGACCTGCTGGGGACTCCTGGATGCTGGGTGGAGTTTAGGGTTAAGGTCTTTTGGAAGGGGTGGTTGGGGGACTGGGGACTCTCTTGGAACTTGGTTGTCATGGCATGTCACTACTTATATTTAAATTATTACTTTATTTGGGACAGTGCTGAGGATGGTAACAGATGGAAGAAGATCCTAGTCCCCTCAAAGCACCTCTTGGGCTCTGTTTCTCTCTCTCTCTCTCTCTGGGTCTCAGGCACCTGTGACCACCAGGGCCCCTCTCAATTCAAGGGTCCCTACCCTCATCTCCAATTCTGGGGCCACCCTCAGGAGTCCCAGGATCCTGAGCTGCCAATCAAATCATGAGAGGCAGTATAGCTTAGTGGTTAATATTCCACACCTTGGAGTCAGACATCTTGGTTTATTTTATTTTTTTATTTTTTATTTTTTTTATATTAATTTCAGGTATACAAAACAACATAATGATTAGACATTTACACCCTTCACAAAGTGATAACCCCCTCTCCCAGTCTACTACCCCTCTGACATTGTATATAGCTGTTACTATATATATATGTATACAGAAGGCACCAAAAATATGTATACACATTTTAAGAAAGGGAAAAAACTATTAAAATTACACTGAGAGTAACTTTGGGCACCTCTTGTAACTGCGGAAGTCAAACATGACTTGTATTCATCTATCAATATATATTGAATATTAGAATTTTAATACAGTTTTTTCCTTTCTTAAAATGTATATACAGGGGGCCGGCCGAGTGGCGCGGTGGTTAAGTGCTGGCTTGGGAAGCCAGTGGCCCTGGTTCAGGCCCACATATGAGGGCCAGTGACACTGTCCTCAAAAAAATATATATATATACAAGCCTTTTGAGTTCCTTCATTTCCTCAGCCTGCTCCAAACTCTCTGGGTGTACTTTCTCTTCAATAAACTGCTCTTTCACCACTTAAAAAAAAAAATGTGTATACCATTTTTGGTACCGTCTGTACGAGTATGTTTTTTTTTTTTTTTTTGTGTGTGTGTGTGTGTGTGTGTGTGTGTATCATATATATATATAATTATAGTTAACATTCAATACTATTCTACTTCAGCTTCGGGTGTACAGCACAGTGATCAGGCATCTACACAATCTATGAAGTGATCCCCCTGATAAGCCCAGTACCCATCTGGTACCCTACATAATCTATACAACATTATTGATTATATTTCCCATACTATATTTCACATCTCGTGACTATTTTGTGACTACCAATTTGTACTTTCTAATCCCTTCACCTTTCTCCCCTAGCCTCCAAACCCCTCCCATCTAGCAACCATCAGTTTGTTCTATGTATCTATGAGTCTATTTCTGTTTTGTTTGCTTGTTTATTCTGTTCTTTAGATTCCACATATAAATGAGATCATATGGTATTTGTCTTTCTCATTCTGACTTATTTCACTTAGTATAATATTCTCTAGGTTCATCCATATTGTGGCAAATGGTAAAATGTCATTCTTTTTTATGGCAGAGTAGTACTGCATTGTATAAATGTACCACAATTTCTTTATCCAATCGTCTATTGATGGGCACTCCATATCTTGGCTATTGTGAACAGTGCTGCAACTCCTATGCAAACATAGGAATGCATATATTTTTTCGAATTAGTGTTTTGGATTCTTTTGGATAACTACCCAGGAGTGAAATTGCTCGGTTGTAAGGTAGTTCTATTATTAATTTTTATTTATTTATTTATTTATTTATTTATTTATTTTGAGGGCAGTGTCACTGGCCCTCATATGTGGGACCGAACCAGGGCCGCTGGCTTCCCAAGCCAGCGCTTAACCACCACACCACTCGGCCGGCCCGATATTTTTAATTTTTTGAGGAACCTCCATACTGTTTTTCATAGTGGCTACCCCAATTTGCAATCCCACCAACAGTGCACAAGGGTTCCCTTTTCTCCACATCCCCGCCAACACTTGTTGTTTGTTGATTTATTGATGATGGCCATTCTGACAGGAGTGAGGTGGCATTTCATTGTGGTTTTTTTTTAAATATTTTTTTTATTAGTTTCAGATGTACAACACAATGCAAGAGTTATACTCTTTACCCCCCAAAGTGACAACCCCGCTCCCTCAGTTCACCACCCCACTCCTCCCCACCCATATCATACATATTCACTACAATTCCTTTGACTCCCTTCCACAGTATACTCCACATCCCTTAACTATCTATATATTCAGTTACAGTTGGCATACAATATTACACAACTTCAGCTTCAGGTGTACAGTGCAGTGATCAAGCCTCTACTCCATCCATGAAGTGGTCTCCCTAACAAGACATGTGACTATCTGACATGCCACAAAATTTTTACAACATTATTATATTCCCCGAACTGTGTTTCATATCCCTGTGGCAATATTGTAGTTGTCTATTTATGCTGTCTAATACCTTCCCCTTCCCCCCCATCCCCACCCGCCTCCCAACTAGCAACCCTCAGTTTTTCCTCTATGAGTCTGTTTACTTTGATCATTCATTCAGTTTTTCAGATTCCACATATAAGTGAAATCATATGGTACTTGTCTTTCTCCGACTGACTTATTTCACTTAATATAATAGTCTCTTCACAACATTATCAATTACGTTCCCAGAACAGCCCCCATATCCCTGTGGCAACATTGTAGTCACCCACCTACGCTGTCCAAAACCTTCCCCCTCTCCCTCATCCCCACTCCGTCCCAGCCAGCAACCATCAGTTTTTCCTTTATATCTGCTTGATATGACTTCAATCTTCTTAAATTTACTGAGACTTGTTTTGTGGCCTAACGTGGTCTATCTTGGAAAATGTCCCATGTGTACTTGAGAAGAATGTATATTCTGTTTTTTCAGGGTGAAATGCTCTAAAAATATCGACGAACTCCAGCTGGTCTAAAGTATCGTTTAAGGCCCCTCTTTCTGTGTTGATTTTCTGCCTAAAGGGTCTATCCACTGGTGACAATTGGGTGTTGAAGTGCCCTACTATGGTAGTGTTACTGTTGATCTCTGTCTTTATGTCCTGTCAAAATCTGTTATACGTAATTAGGAGTTCCTATGTTGTGTGCATAGATGTTTATTAGGGGTATAGTGCCCTTCTTTGTCTTTTATTGTAGTCATTTTAAAGTCTGTTTTGTCCAAAATAAGTATTGGTACTCCAGCTTTTTTTTTTCTCATTTTCATTTGCATGAAATATCTTATTCCATCTGTAAACAGCATATACATGTGTCCTATTTTCTTATCCACTCAGCCACTCTCTGTCTTTTGATTGGAGCATTTAGCCCATTCACATTTAAAATGATTATTGATAGGTGCATATGTATTGCCATTTTGTTATTTGTATTCCTGGTCTTCCTGGGTTAGCTTGTTTACCCATTTCTTTTGTTTAAAATAGCCCTTTTAACATTTCTTGCAATGTTGGCTTGGTGGTAATGAATTCCTTAAGCTTATTCCTTTCTGAGAAGCTCTTTATTTCTCCTTCAATTTTAACTGATAGCCGTGCTGGGTAGAGCAATCTTGGTTGTAGGCCTTTATTTTGTGTCACTTTGAATATCTCCTGCCACTTCCTTCTGGCCTGCAGTTTCTGTAGACAAGTCATCTGTTAGTCTAACAGGAGTTCCTTTGTATGTAACCTGCTGTCTTTCTCTTGCTGCCTCTAGGATTGTGTCTCTGTCTTTAACCTTTACCATTTTAACTATGATGTGTCTTGGTGTGGACCTGTTTGGGTTCAGCTTGTTTGAAACCCTCCTCTGCACTTCCTGGGCATGTATGTCGATTTTCTTCTCCAGGGTAGGGAAGTTTTCAGACATTAGTTTTTCAAATACATTCTCGACCCCTTGCTTCTTCTCTTCTCCTTCTGGTATTCCTATGATGCAAAGGTGGTTGCGCTGCATCTTGTCCCATAGGCCTCTTAAACTATTTTCATTGTGTTTTATTCTTTGGTCTTTTTGTTGTTCCAACTGGGTGATTTCTGCTATTTTCTCTTCCAAATTGCTGATCCGCTCCTCTGCTTCGTCTACTCTACTGGTGATTCCTTCAAGTGTGTTCTTCATTTCAGTTATTGTATTCTTTAGTTCTAACTGGTTGTTTTTTATGATTTTTCTATCCTTCCTTATGTCCTCACTAAGTTTGTTAAACATTCTTGTCATCAGTGTTCTAAACTGTGTCTCTGAAAGCTTGCATCCCTCTGTTTCATTTAGTTCCATTTCTAGAGGTTTCTTCTGATGTTTTACTTGTGACATGTTTCTTTGTTTTCCCATTCTGGCTGTCGCTCTGGGATTGCTTTGATGTATTAGATAGATCACCAGGAGAGCCCTGGCTGGATCACGCAGGCACACAGCTCACAGCCCAACACTCCCAGGAAAACTCTCAGTCTCAGCCTGTCCCAATCAGCCGCTCGCAGATCAGGCTGAGCAGCCCGACAACCAATCACCAAACTTGCAGCTCTGCAAGCGCAGTGCGGCGGAGAGCTGGGACTCCAGGCGGCTTACACACACCCGCATCTCAGTGAGCAGCCTGTGGGAACCGGAGCGCGTCCACCAGGCGTTCCCCTGGCAACGCAGCACAAGCAGTGCAGAGGGTGGGGATCCGAGCTGCCGCCGCGCACTCCAGCATCTCAGTGAGCAGCCTGTTGGAGCCGGAGGGCACCCGCCTAGCGTTTCCCTGGCAATGCAGAATAAACCAGGCGGAGGCTGGGGTTCCAAGGCCTCAGGCGCACGCGCACACACGCACTTCTGCGCCAATTCCACCAGACCAATGAGGTCTCAGACCTGATCCTCCGTGGGAGGGCCCAAGCCCGACAAAATGGCGCCCTCCTTACAACACTCACGTGCAGGCTCCACATCAGGGGAACAATAGTTCAAAGACCTCCAGCCTTTGCACCAAAGGTGCTCATTTCAGTCCGTCCCCGCAGGCTCCCGGGCCCGGCTCACACAGCCACTCCCTCCACCAGGAACCAGGTAAGTGCTCACTGGCGAGCAAGCCCGGGCGCCGGCCCCACTGATTCTCTAGCCGCTCTTAGCCTCACTGAGCTGAGCAAAGAGAGTCCTCACTAATTTACTGCCAGCTATCTTCGAAGTCCTCTTCCCAGCAAAGAAACTCTGGGCTGGTGAGCTTGGTGTGCGGACGGAGGGTCTCTCCCCCAACCGGAGAAGCCTCCCCACACCTGGGGCTTCCCTCATGAGATTCGCACTCTCGTCTCCGCCCGTCCTACCAGACCCGACGTGGCCTCCTCTTTAAGTTCTTCGTTTAGTGGTTCTGTTCATCTAGTGTTCCAGGGACCTCCAGGGTTGAATGCTGTATAATTTGTCTGTAATTTTGGTGTGATCCTGGGAGGTAGTCAGCACAGCATCTGTCTATTCCGCCATTTTACTGTGGAGGTTTCTTAAATCTCTCCTCTCATTGTGTTTTTTTTTTTTTTTTAGCTGAGCCATCCTGCCACCTGTTGGCGGCTCAATGGCAACTCAGCTCGGGCTGGCCTCAAACCGCTGTTGCTCAGAGCTCAGCTTGCACTCTTAAGCAAGCTCTTAACCAACTGAGCCCTTCGGCCGGCCCCTCATTGGGTTTTTATTTGCATTTTTCTGATGATCAATGATGTTGAGTATTTTTTCATATGTCTATTGGCCATCTGTATGTCCTCTTTAGAGAAATGCCTCTTCATGTCCTCTGTCCATTTTTTAATTGGGTTGTTTAGATTTTTGGTGTTGAGTTGTATGAGTCTTTTGTGTTTTTTTTTGAGGGCAGTGTCACTGGCCCTCACATATGGGACCGAACCGGGGCCGCTGGCTTCCCAAGCCAGCGCTTAACCACCACGCCACTCAGCCGGCCCTAATGTATGAGTTTTTTATAAAGTTTGGATATTAGCTCCTTATCAGATGTATCAATGACAAATGTCTTTGCCCATTCAATAGGCAGACACCCTAGGTTTAAATCCCAGCCCTACAACTTACATTCTGTGTGATCTAGGTCAAGGTATTTCACCTCTTTGGGCCTCAGTTTATCTGTCTGTAAAATGGGGAAAATAGTACCTATCACAACCTGAGTAAAAGATTAAAAGAGTTCATATGTTTACACCTAACGCAGTACCTGGCATACAGTAAGGGCTAGACATGTGTCCACTGCATGTATTGTTCGGCCTCCAGCCCCTATCACCAACTCTGCTTTACCTCTCTGATGTCAGATCCTTCAGCCCCTGTTTTAACACCAGCCACTATAGCTGGCATAAGACAGCTTGAAATTTTTTATTAAGGAAGATTTATGGGTCACACTCTGGAAGGATCCAACTAATGGTTTTCTGGAAGCCACATTTGCATAGAAAGTGCAGTGCATTTACTCAGATTGGAAGTTCCATCAGTCAATGTTGACTACCAGCTGTAACAAACATTCCCAAGATGTCACTGGTTAAACACAATACACATTTAAGGGCTTGTTCATGTCACAATTCAAGGCAATTGAGGAATGCGGATGTGGAGCTCCAGAAATCAGTCAGGACCCATCTTGTGGCTCTGCCTTCCCCTGGGGATCTGGGGACATCAACTGACAGAGAGAGGACAGAACATGTAGGATTTTGCTGGAGAGTTTTATAGGCCAGGTGTGGACTATCACCATTGCACTTCTGCCCTCATCCCATTGGCCAGGTCTCATCACATGATGGCTCTAAACTGCAAAGGAGCCTGGGAAATGTAGTCCAGAGGTGTGTCCATGAGAAGAAGGGAAATAATGGTTTGATTCAAAACTACCCAGTCTCTGGGGTGGCTTTTCTTGGGTGGGGGTGGATGGGGGTGGTTAGTCACCATTAACTACTCATCTGGGCTCATGCCTAAACCTCCTCCCCGCTGTACTCCATCCCCAGAAGGCAGAGGCTCTTCTTCAGCAAGATGGTGACTTCTTAGTTCGTGTGTCTGGGTCTGGTGGGGGCCACCCTGTGATCTCCTGCCGCTGGTGGGGCTCAGCCTTACACTTGCAGGTGCTCCGTGTGGCCCTGCGTCCCTGGCCAGGCCGGCCCATAGCCTTCTTTCAGCTAGAGAATGAGCGTTTCCCAGTCGGCCTGCCCTGGTTCACAGCTACGTGACCAGCCGGCGTCCACTGACCCAAGCCACAGGGACTGTGGCCTCCAGGCCAGTGATGTAGCAAGGGACTATTCAATGCAGCTTTAGTGAGGACACCCTCATAGACAGCCCAACTCAGACAAAGGTGCTCAGGTCCCTACTTCCAGGTGACACCCAACACCTCCGGGGTTCTCCACCTAGGCACTATTGACACTTGGGGCCAGATCATTCTTAGTTGTGGGGGCCGTCCTGTGCATTGTACAGTGTTGAGTAGCACACCTGCTTCTATCTATGAGATGCAGTAGAATCCCCCCCACCGCAACCCCAAGTTTTAACAAACAAAAAATGTTTCCTGACTTTGCCAAGTGTCCCCTTGGGGTACAGCACCCTGGTTGAGATGCAATGGTTCTGAATGACTGGGGTAGGTATTTCAGGGCATTGGTCGGGGCTGCCCTCCTCAGGCTGAGACTATACATCTCCCCCATTTCCACCCCCAGGGCTAGAAAGTGGAGTGACAGTCAGCTGGCAGGTTTGGAGCATGTGGGGCAGTCAAGAGAAGGCTACTCTGGACCAGGTGAGGGTCTGCCAGGACAGCGCATGGCTCAGAGATGGCTCTGCCTCTCACTCGCTGAGTAATCTCTTGGAAAATGGGGACGATGATGCTCTCAAAGTTGTCATGGTGGTTAAAAAACACATAGGAACTTTGTAGGTGCTTAAAATATGGGTTTACAGTTATTCCAAGACACCCTACATGTTCTGACCATGGCTGACCTCTCTAGTAACTACTGCCACATCCCTCCTTTCTCCAGTCACATAGTCTCCCGTTCAGTTGCTAGAACCTTTCAAATTTGTTCCTAACTTGGGGCTTTTGCACTTGCTGTTCTTGCCATTGGAAAGCCCATCCCCCTAATCTTTTCCTGACTCCTCT
This sequence comes from Aselliscus stoliczkanus, assembly GCA_033961575.1. Taxonomy (NCBI): domain Eukaryota; kingdom Metazoa; phylum Chordata; class Mammalia; order Chiroptera; family Hipposideridae; genus Aselliscus; species Aselliscus stoliczkanus. Next base: position 5,576,634 of record CM066735.1, on the reverse strand, counting down.
GTTAGCATGAGTTCCTCTAAGCAGCTGACTCTGATCATCCTACATAAAGGAGGGACTACCCCTCCCTCAAGCCCAGTCAACTTCATCTGCCCTGTCCACTTCTCACCCCCACTTCATTCAACATGAACCCTCCCTTGTGTGCCAGGGACTATATTAAGTGCTTAGGTACATCAGTAAACGAGAAAGACAAATATCCCTGCATGAGTGGAGCTTGCATCCTGTTAGAGAGAGATAGACCCTAAGGGCTAAGAATTAAAAGTACAATAAATGAGATTTCAAACAATTGGCAGGAAATGCCCTATGGAGAAAGGTTTTAAGGAGGTAAGGAAGGGGAAGACGTGGCTAACGGGGTGAGAGTGGCACAGGCAGAAGGAACAGCCAGTGCAAAGGTCCTAGGTCCAGACCAAGAGTTTGAACTATTCATTGAACCAAAAGGAGGTGAGTGTAGCTGAAGCAGTGGGAGTGAGGGAGAAGTCAGAGAGAGATCTGGAGCTCAGATTGCAAGGTCTTTTTTGGCTACTGTGATGGCTTTGGCCCTTACTCAGAATTAGATGGAAACCATAGGAAGGTGTTAAGCCCCTATAACAGGTTTATTTAAATGGTCCATAAATATAGAATCTCCCAAAAGTCTGGGTACAGTATTAAGTTCTAATATTCTCAGAAGTAAACATGCCACAAACTTAACAAAAGACATCATTTGAAGGTTTGAGAATTTGGTTGTTTTGATGTTTATGTAGTTTTGTGCATTCTAATTTATATATATATATATATATATATATATATATATATATAGAGAGAGAGAGAGAGAGAGAGAGAGAGAGAGAGAGAGAGAGAGAGACAAAAAAATGTATACACAGGGCCAGCCAAGTGGCGCATTGGTTAAGAGCTGGTTTGGGGATGCCAGCAGCCCCGGTTCGGATCCCACATATGAGGGCCAGTGACACTGTCCTCCACAGCTAACAGCGGCTCCACCTGGAGCTGGGCTGTGCGAGCCCCGGTGACGGTGTGGGCTGTGGCCTCTGCTGCAGTGGGCTGCCATAGGCTACAGTGAGTGGCCGGCAGCCAACGTGAGCTGCCAATAGCCGCTGTGAGCGACATCCAGAGGCTGGCGACTGATCTGCCTCATCCAGGAAGAGCGCAATGACGATACCAACATGGGCCAGTGAAGCGATGTTCTCTGCAACTAGACTGAAGAACAGAAAGACAGCAACTTGTCTGTTCCCCTTCCCCGATTCCCCAACGCTGTTCCCCTCACCCAATTCCCCAATAAAAATCTTTAAAAAAAAAAGTATACACATTTTAAGAAAGGAAAAAACTATTAAAATTGTAATACTCAATATACACCATTAACAAAAGATGAGTACAAGTCATGTATATACATTTTTTGCCCCCCCATATATATATGCACACATACTGGAGGTGCCAAAAAAATGTATATAAGTGGACACTTTGGTCAGTGTTGCTCAAGCAGTAGTTCGCCATAATCAGAAGTGTCTGGACGCTGATGGTAATCACTTTGAGCACCTCTTGTAACTACAAAAGTCAAATGTGACTTCATCTTTTATTATCAGTATATATTGAGTATCATAATTTTAATAGTTTTTCCTTTCTTAAAATGTGTATACATTTTTTGACACCCTCTGAATATGTGTGTTTTGTACTATCAGTGCTTTACCATATTCATTCAGAGGAACAAAACAAACATTTAAAATGTGATATTCAGAATTCACAAAACTACATAAGTGTCAGAGAAAGCTCACTTTCAAACCATTGATAAGTGTGTAGTATTTATACCGGAGAAATTATTAACATTCAAAGCCTCACCAAGATAGGTAGGGATACCCCAGTATTGGCTGAATGGGTGGATGAACCAACTATCTTCACAGAGAAAATATCTCCTGCACCCCCTCCTGTATGACCCCCTAGGAGCCTCCGCTGTGCCCACATTTACTCTGTCTCGGGTGGGTAATGATCCTGAACTGCTGAAGACCCTGGTTCCCCTGGTGTCCATTGCTGACAGCCTCAGGGCCTCGGATGGGCAGCTTCATGCCAAGGTGCCAACCAAGCCACATCGAACACCCTCACTGGTGCTGCCTAATGTCTCTGGACACCTCCCAACAGTACCCTGGGAGCACCCTCTGGCTATAGCTGCCCAGAGCCAGAGGCCCCATGGGAGGCCCAGGAGGAGGAGGAGGAGGAGGAGAGATGTTTTGTGAGACCTCAGGCAGAGGTCTCTTTCTGCCCCCTTGGCCTGCTGGGCCACCAGAATCGGCCCCTGGAACCCAAAGTCCTGCGTACTCTCCGTGGAGCACCATCCTGGGAGCACCGCCCTCCACCTGCTATTGGCAGACTGTCAGGTGAGTCACCTACCAGGTCCCTCGTCCCCAGGCAGGAGCAAGGGCCACCCGAACCTCATACCCATGTACTCTGTTCACTTATCCTCCCCACTCCCCGCTCAACTCCCATCCACAGTCCGCAGGCTTACTGGGAGTGACCAAGGCTCAGCAGGATGCCATGGGGGTTGCCTCTGGCCTGTAGCTGCTCACGCTTCCCCATGGCCATCGCTTGAGGTCAGAACTGTTGGAGAGGTGAGCCAGCCACCTGGAATCCCCAGGACCTCCAAAACTCCCCCATTCATGGCCCCTCAGGAAGGTGAGTGGGCAATGCCACTTCCTGTCCCTCCTCACCCCGAAATACAATCTTCCCACTGCCCCCGACCCTTGCCCTCCTTCTCCACAGGCACGAGGCGCTGGTGCTGGCGCTGCTGGGCTACACGGGGCCGCTGGAGGAGCGCGCGGCCGCCCTGAGAGGCTTAGTGGAGCTGGCACTGGCACTGCGGCCTGGGGCGGCGGGAGACCTGCCCGGACTGGCCGCAGTCATGGGCGCCCTGCTCATGCCCCAGGTGCATGGGGAGCAGGGATGGGAAGGAAGCCCTAGCGCCCTTGCTGGGGAAGACGGAAGAGGAGGCATGCTCACGTTTCTTACCCCAGGTGTCCCGGCTGGAACGCACGAGGCGCCAGCTCCAAAGGAGCCACACTGAGGCCGCGCTGGCTTTCGATTAGGAGCTGAAGCCGCTAATGCGAGCGCTGGATGAGGGCGCGGGTGAGTGGTATTATTTGGAGCCCCGCCCCAGCTCTAAATCAGAATCCTAACCCAATTCAAAGCCAAGCGCCAGCTTCTGTCCTAGGTCCCACCCCTTCGCCACTGACCCCGCCCTCCGTACTAGACTGGGCTTGGACCGAATCCCTAGGCCACGCCTTTGCCCCAGTCCCGCTCTATGCTAAGCTCCAGACCCTGTGTCTGACCCCAAGCCCCGCCACTCGTTACTTCATTCCTTGGATGCTTGGCCCAGTGTCCCATCTTCACCGTAGGCCCCGCCCCCTGCCCCAAGCCCATTTCAGACCCTTCCCACAGGTCCCTGCGACCCGAGCGAAGTGGCGCTGCCTCACGTGGCACCGGCAGTGCGTCTGCTGGATGGCGAAGAACTCCCGGGCCCCCTGGACAAAAGAGAGCTGCGAGCAGCTGCTGCGCACCCTGCAGGGGGCGCTTCTGATGGCCCAGGATGCGCCCAAATTCCGTGAGGCGGCGGCAGGGCGCCTGTGAGGTGAGCGCCCCGTCTGCCAAAGGGTCTCGACTTCAGGAGCACTCCGCATGCTCTAATCAGGTGCCCCCAAACCAACCCAGCCAGGAACCAGAGCATCCCGCCACGCCTCCCGGAGTCCCACCCAAACTGGGATGTCTTCCCCCAGGGGTCCACAAGCCTGTGCCACAACCAGTAGTGGTGACATGTTCAATGCCCTCCCCCCCAAAAGGGGCTGCTCTGTGCCCCAGTCAGGCCCACAGGGTCACACTCCCACCCTCCAACATGGCCTAACTTCCCCCCAAGTTTGTTGCTGGGTGGCCCGGACCCTAAATGTTGTCTCTGGGCTGGCTCCATCTCTAGGCACAGCCCCTAACGTTGGGCTCCTAGCAGCTCGAACCTGGAACACAGCACCCCCATGCACCCTGGCTGAGCCTACCTCCACATCTGCAGAGGCCCAGCAGGCCTCCTCCCCACCAACCCCTCCCAGTTGTCCGGAATACTTGGGGCTGAGTCCCTCGCAGCCCTTGCTGGGTCAAAGTCTCCAGGGGCGAAGGCAGATGTGAGGGGAGAGGCAGGCGCCTGGGCCCCGCTCCTAGTGCACCTGGCCCCGCCCCCAGGATTTCAGCCAAACTGGGAGCTGAGAGAGGCCCTAACCACTGGCTTTGTGCGAAGGCTGCTCTGGGAAAGGGGGGTGGGGGGGAGGATCAAAGGATCACCCCTATGCACATGTCGAGAAGTTTCAGCTCCTCCTCAACATCCTGTCGCAGCGCCTGGAGCCTGATAACTGAGAGGGCAGACACTGAGACACACTCAGGCTTCTGGGAACCCCAGCAGGGAAGTCATCCCAGATTGCTCACAGTCAAACAGGGTGGGGACCCGTACCGATTCATAGAAGGGAAGGGGGGCCAGGTTTGCAAGAACCCACCCTGACCCCTAAAAACATACAGGGATCTTGGGGTGAAGGGCAGCCTCCTCCCCACTAGAAGATCCAGGTGTCTGGAGGCCCTGGCTGCCCTCTCCCACCATCCCCCGCCTACACATATCCCATAAATGGTGGTCAGGTAGCTTCTAATGGTAGAGAATTTGCAGATCTGTACGAGGCCAGAGTTTAAATGCCTTTTAAAAACTGACTTCTAGCAGATCACTTGCCTTCTGTGTGCCTGCCTTCAACATAAAAGTGAGACTGTACTTTCTAGGGGTTATTGTGGGAATTAAAGCTCAATGCTTAAATGAGATCATGGATGGAGAATGCCTGGCATACAGTAGGTGCTCAATAAATGCTACCGTGAACATGTTCTCAGTAAGCCACCATGAACATGGAAAAGATGTTTGGCGCCATTCTCCCTACACTGGTCACAGACAAGTACCCAACTTTCAGGGAGGGACAGGGTGTGTCCAAATTCACCTCCCCTTCTTCATTCCCTGTGGCCTGTAAGGAGGGTAGCGTCTTAATATCCAGCCCCAGTACCTAAATCTAATAAAGCATGGACTTCAAGAACTTTACATAATTTTTTTTATATATATAAAACAAAACTGCCCTAGCCAAGTGGCAGGAAGAAAAGATCTGAAACATGAGTATGTACATCAATGGTGAAAGGCACAGCGGGTCCATTTGGAGTGGGGGTGGGGGGGCAGCAGGTTACACAGGTCTCAGCTGAAGCCACGGGGGCAGAAATAAAGTGCGTAGGTCCTGGGGACCCGTGGCCCAGAAGCAGCAGCCAGACAGCCCCCACTCCTCCCGCCTCTGGCAGGGTTCAGTTGAGCGTGACTCGGAGGTAGGAAGTGGGCACGTAGCCTTCACCTCCCTGTTTCCTCCTGACCCGAGTCCAGCCATCGCCTTTGTCCTCTTCCATGAGACTCAAGTCTTCACCCTCGGCCATGGAGATGGTGCCCTCGCTGGACCCTGTCATGAGGGTGGCGATCAGCTCAGGTCTGCTTTAGGCAAATTTATACAGAACCTAGCCAGACACCCCCCACCGCTGCCCAAGCAACTGATACTCACCTTCAAAGTGGTAGATGGCCACACAGTGACCTATAGGTGATGCAGGCTCTTCCTCAAAATCCTCATCGAACTCTGTGTAGATGGGGGTGTCCTGGCCTTCTTCCAAGGGGGTCTCTTCAGAGCTGATTGGGAAGAGCAAAGCAGATGAAGACAGGCCTCCCAAGTCCCGGGAGGCAGACCCACTCTGGCCACTCCGCTCACCTCTCCTTGTTGTTCTGTGATCCGCTGTTGCTGCTGCTGCTGTCTGGTGGGGCGCTGGCTGGGGGGTCTGGAGGCCGGGTGTGTCGGCTCAGGCTGTCCCCCCGGTTGCTCAGGACCCGGCTCTCAGCTTCTGCCAGCCAAGCCTGAGAGAAGGGGACCACAAGGTCAGTTCCAGGGTGGGGCTCTAGGGTCAGGCCACTCTGGGCTCGCATGTTTCCTGAGATCACCCATGCACACCCAAAGCTGTGATGAGAAACAGCTGGAGCCCCCTTCAACACCTCCCTGTCCCCCAGACAGTGACTCAGCCAGGCCAGCTGGCCCCCACCCCTCCCCAGGGTCTTCCCTGACCTCATACTTCTGTACTTCCAATTTCAGCCGTTCAATGTTGTTTAGGGTTTCTGTGATCCGCGGCTCCAAGCTGGCGGGGTCCCCCATTTGGGGTGTCTTTTCATATACATCCTTCATTTTCTTCAGGGCTTCCCTGGGACCAAACAGAAAGATGAGAAAGAACAGCCCGATGGGACTTAACATGCAAAAAATATGGGCTTTGCTTCAAGGAGCAAGTAACCAGATAAGATAGTTAAAGCTCAAATACTAGCGCTTCACTACCTGGGTTCAAATTCCAGTCTGGGCATTCCCTAGTTGTGTCAGTTTAGGTTGTTACTGAACCTGTCTCCTTGAAAATGGAGATAATGATAAATATATCTCGTGTGAGTGGTTGTGCCTTTATTTATTCAGGTACACATCGCGTACCTACTGCATGGCAGGCACCGTTCTAGACATCAGAAATATAGCACTAAACAAGAGAGTCAGGATCCTACCTCTGCTCAGTGTCTCAGGAAAACTTAGGAACTCCAGTGAATCCATGTAAAGGGTTTGGAATAGTGCCTAGCATACGGTAAGCACTCTATAAATGCTCAGTGTTATCATTATCATTAGTCCCTGGTCCCTATTTCCTCCACAACTATATATATAAGCAGTAATAGCTATGAGCATAGATTTCTGGAATATGTCAAATCCGGGTTCAACTCCTTTCCAGTCCTAACATGACCCGTTATAGATGTGGAAACTGAGGCACAAAGAGGCTGAAACATCTAGAACTGAAGGCCAGTTTGTCTTGACCCCACAGCACCCATCTCTTAACCCCTACACCATAAAAACTCAAGTACTACCGAGTTCCGAATGGGATTTTACACTAATAAAAGGCATTTTATACAAGAGGTTCTGTGCAAATGGCAAAATATAATTTGGCTGCTTGTTGGCAAGTCGCAAACATCATTCCTATTATGTAAGAGAACTGGGAAGAGGATCTTGCTGCTTGGAAAGAGTGAGTAAAGACTTTCCTTTTTTATTCTGGCAGATTTTCTATTGTTAATATTTTAAGTGTTTGAGTTAGTAAATAGATAACCATATGTTGTTTTTTATTTCTTTTAGCCAATTAATGTGGTGAATGAGACTGATAGGTTTTTTTGATGTTGAACCATCTTTGCATTACTGGGATAACACCCAACTACTCATTTTTTATTTTTTTTTTGTCTTTAAAAAATTTTATTTTCTTATGTTAAAATATACATAACAAAATTTCCCATTGAACCAGTTTCAAATGTACAGTGCCATGGCATAAAGCACATTCACACTGTTGTGCAACCATCACAACCACATGATCTATTAGTTTTAAAATATACCATTGGATATCTTTGGCTAGGATTTTGCACCTAAGATCACAAGTGAAGTAAAACTAGCCCATAATTTTATTTTCTACATTCTTGCTAACTGATTTTGTAATTGAGATTCCGCCAGATTCCACCTCTGAAATGAGCTAGTGGCTTTCACTCTTTTTCTATTTGTTAGAATGACTTGTATAAGATGGGAACTATTTCTTATAAGTGGGACAGGAAGCACCTATAAAACCATCCGGGCCTGGAGTTTGTTGGGTGATGTTCAATTACCATTTCAATGTAGAGGCAGTCCCTACCTTATGAGGGTTCGACATAACGATTTTTCAGCTTTGTGATGCTACAAAAGTGATACGTATTCAGTAGAAACCACATTTCAAATTTTGAATTTGATCTTTTTTAGGGCTAGCAATATGCAGTATGATACTCTCCTACGATGCTGGCAACTACCATCAAGAGGGTAAACAATTGATACTCTACAGTGTAGTATTAAATGCATTTTGACATACAGTATTTTCAATTTAGGATTGATTTATTGAGACATAACCCCACTGTAAATTGAGGAGCATCTGTAATTCTTTATTATTTTATTTTCTTATTTGCCTGCCTCCCTCACCTTACCTCTGGTCAACCTCCTTCTGAAGTTCACGATTACGGTCCTCTAGCTGCTGTTGAAGCCGCTTTCTCTGCTGCTCCGGGGGCAAGTGACTGAAATCCTCGGTCACCACTGTCTGCAAAGTGGGAAGAGGACTAAGTTTGGGATCCTGGAGTCTGAGCTTCCAAGATCTAAGACACTCCTAAGACACAGCAAGTCCACCTTCCTCCCCACCCAAGGTTCTTAGGGGGCAAGGCCATGCACAGAGCAAAGCAGGTCCAGATTGCACAATGGGAGGAGGGTACCCAGCCAGCGGCAGGAAGCGAGCCCAGGGTCCCACCACCCAGCCACTGGGTGGCTGGAGCCATCCCCTCCTCCTCCCCCAGAGGCCTCACTTACCCCACGGCTGCCTCGAAGGCTGCGGAAGGATGCTAGCCGCGGTTTGACTGACTTACTGATCTCACTCAGTATGGCCAAGGGGTCGAGGCCGGAGCGGGGGGATGGGGGTCCATTAGGCAATGCCGAGGGCAGGGGGCCCCCCAGGGGGGAAAGGGGTGGGGGACGCAGCTACCGGCGGGGGCCGTGGAGGGGGTGGGTCAGGAGGGATGGGAGAATATAGAGAACGAGGACGGATGGACGGACGCAATAAAGGAAACAAGGAAAAAACAAAATGGAGAAAAGAAAAAAAAAACGGTAAGAAAACCACAACTCAAGATGCACAATCACACACAGAAAATGCATGCAAAGAGCAACATAAAAATTTGGGAGGTAGCGGGGAGGGCATTAGACTGTGAGCCAGAAGGCCAGACCTCTACCTCCCCCAATATCTCCCACCTCCCCTGCATCCCACATCTAATACACCTAGAATGGGGTTTGGGGGCACAGGAAAGCCCATGTTTCTGTCCCCCCCACTCCAGCTTTCTGGGCTCACAGTCTAGAATATGGAGGGAGATGCATGCAGAAGTCTCATACAGGTATGGGGCCACAGAAGTCAAAGATAAGCTAAGAGAAGGGTCAAAGGCATGAAATATCAGAGGATTACAGGTGGGGTTTCAGCTGGGACAGGAGCACCATGTATAAACTGAAGAGGGGTATCAAGGGTCAAAGGTATAAACTAGGGAGGAGGCAGTTGTTGAAGGTATAAACCAGGGGTGTCTAGATATATGCTTGACATTGAAAGCCAAAACACATAACAGCCTGAAGGTGGGGCCCAGAGCCCCATTGGTGGGATGGAGAAACCCAGGGGGAGTCCCCAGAGCCAGCATCTGAACCCTCACCCAGCCCTGAATCCTATAAGCAGGTCTTCTCCCAGCATCCTGAGAAACCAGACAGACTCCATAGTCCCCCCTCCTGACACCCCCGTCAGCCTCGGGGGACTCCCAGGCCAATCGCCCGGCTGCCTTCCTTCCCTCCAGCCTGGGCCGGCAGCCAAGAGGAAAATTCCTGCCCGGGACTCAGCGTTCTGGCAGCTGGGGCTGACTCAGTGCCCCCCTCCGCTGTCCCCACTCACTCACACCCCCTCCCCAAGAGCCCTGGCCCCCACCTTGTTCTTCTTGCCGAAGGGCCAGCGTTTGGCACGGCTGCGGGTTGGGCCTCTCAGCTCCGGCCGGCCGTCTGAGGGGGTGCCCAGGCTGCTGTCCGAGGGCGCACGATTCATGGGCTGGCTGAAGTCTTCGAATTCCACATCACCCGGGCGGGCAAAGCCTGACTTGTGCAACTCAATTAGGACCTGGGAGTCCTGGAGGGAAGGCACAGTGATGGGGGAGGGCAGTCAGGGACAACACTAGGTGCTTGGTCTTGAGGTCCTCCTGCCCACCCCACAGCCCACTGGCCTAGAACAAGGCACGCACATTCTTGGCGTCCACAGCAGCTGCGGCCACCTTCATGCCCTCCAAACACTTGGCAATGATGGGCACCACCTGCAGCTCAGCCTCTGACAGCAGCCCGTACCCAGCCCCCAGGTGGGTGGCCCGGCGCTCGTCCATGTTCTGCAACTTCTACAGGGACAGGGGCAGGTGCTAATGGTGGAGCTGGAGCACTGAGACTTCCCGCCCAAGGTGATCAAAGGAAAGGTACGGGATCAGGGAGATTTCAGAGGGGACTTTAAGGAACCCCCCACCCAGAAGTCAAGAAAGGCTTTCTCAAAGGAGGTGACAATGGAGCCAAGGCTTTGAATAAAAAGCAGTGCCAGCATAAATACTGCCAATCCCAGGGTTAAGACAGAGAGTAGTGGATAAGGCTGAAACAGAGAGGGGAAATTCAAGACCTTTCAGAGGGGTTAGAACTGGGGCTTAGAAGAATGAATAGGAGAGTTAAAGGGAAAAAAATATATCCCTGGCAGAAGGGACAGCTTGAGTAAAGGCAGAGCTCATTATTACTATTTGTTTCTAATCCCTTTTCAATTTAGAGATTGGGATATTGCAGCTGGGGTTTTGACAAATGTGTAAAAGATGGTTAACATTACGGGGTTTTCAGGAATATGGGGCTGGGGCTAGGAGCACTCACATCGAATATCTGGGGCATTTGGGAAAAATAGAAGTGGGCCTGGTCTCGGTTGAAACGCTGTAATTGAGCTGCATACTCATTTTTGCTTTCTTCTGCCATATGACTCCGAAGGTGGGCCTGTTGCTTGGCCTGAGGAATATCCATGTGGGGGTCACTGGCAGGTTCTGGCTCCACCCCACCCTGACCCCCCACCCCAAGGCTGTCCCAGATCCCACAAACACCTTCTCCACATCGGCCTTGGTGGCGTTGATATCCTGGTCTAGCCGCTCTGCGGTCTGGGCTGCCTTCTCAGCCTCCCGGCAGTCCCGTTCAAATTTACGCTTACTCTGGGTGGGCGACAGAACCAGAATGAAGGAGCCACCATCCCTGATGTCAGTGGGTATGGGAAGTCAACATTTCAGAGACTGGTGAGAAGTTACCCAGCAAATGGGCATGGTGGAAACACACAGGGGAGTGTGTGTGTGTAGGGGGGTGGTCCGGGCCAGACAAAGTTGGCAGCTCTGTGGCTCAGCAACCCTCACCCTGCTCCCTGGGACCAGAGCCACCCTCCACACCCACAAACTCACATTCTCGAGCTGTTTGAAGCCACTTTCTAGCTGCTGCTGGGCCCGACGGCCTTCTTGGAAGTGCTGTGGAAAGAGGAGTGATAGGCTCAACCAGGTTGCAGCAGGGGCCCTCGGGAATACCTAAGGCAGGGACACTCACCATCTTTCTCTCCTGTTTCATCTCCTGTGAGTACTTGGCCAGCTCGAGACACACGCGGACGCTGAGGTTCTCGGCCACCAGTTCCCGCTGGCCTGCAAAGTCATTTACCTCCTGGAGAATCTGTAGAAAGGACTGCTGCTGGCTGAACCTGGGGAGGGGTGGGAGAGGGCAGGGAGCCAGGGGTCAAGGCCCCAGGAGCCAGACGCCCCAGAACCCACCTCCACACAAGAAAGGGTAAGCCCCAAGATATTTACCCCAGAAGCAATGACAAATTCTGGCCCATATCCCTTATCCCTAACCTTTGTTTTTTACTTTTTTTTTTTTTTTTTTGAGGGCAGTGTCACTGGCCCTCACATGTGGGACCCGAACCGGGGCCGCTGGCTTCCCAAACCAGCGCCCAATCACCGTGCCACTTGGCCGGCCCAAAAGTATCTTTCTTTTTTTTTTTTTTTGAGGGCAGTGTCATTGGCCTTCATGTGGGACCGAAACGGGGCCGCTGGCTTCCTAAGCCAGCGCTTAACCACCGCGCCACTCGGCGGGCCCCCTAACCTTTGAATTGGATGCATTTTGGAACTCAGAATTTTTCAGGTTCTAGAAAGGAGATACAGTGCTTATACTATCCTTTGTGCATCACCCCAGTGGGTTAAGAGGCAACATTCTGTAACCCAACACTACTCACACTAAATTTACATGATTAACATCAAGTCAGTTCAGGTCAGAGGTTGCCTCCAAATAAGTTACCGGAAAAACTTTTGATTTCTAGGACTTCTTGGATTCTGGAACAGGAGACCCAGAATAAAGTGTACTGCTCCTACTTACTATGGGCTGAGCACTGTTTTAATGCATTATCTCAAGTTAATCTTCACATGAGCCCTACAAGGTCGTCAGCATGCCCATTTCACAGATGAAGAAAACAGAAGCATAAACTTAAGTCACTTGCCAAGTCACTCCTTTAGTATCTGCTGGAGCCTCCCCTATTTAATAGGTGGGGAAAAAAATGGAGGCAGAGAACTCGAGTCAGTTGCCCAAAGCAGTTCAGCTAGAAAGTAGTGGATTTGGAATTTCAACCCTAGTACTCTGGAGCCTGCACCTATGCTCTTACCTCTAGGTAGGAATTGAAGTGAGAGGAGAGGGACCTGATTGAATGACCCAACTGAGGGAGAGGAAGTAGAATCAGTGCCCCTTGCCCCCTCAAATCTAACCCTGCGCCCCCTCTCTATCCTTACTTGGATTCAGGGTCATCTTTAGCAGGTCTCTTGGGCAGATACTTTTTCACCAGGCTCCTAAGAGAAGAGAGAGTCAGAAAAGCTGAGCCCCCAATCCCCCAGCAGTACCCTCCAGCCCTAGGGCTCGTCCACCCTAGGGTGCTCACCGCAGCTGCTTCGCATAAGCCTGCTCCACGTCGGTCCGCTCTTTCACGAACTTCACGTATCTGTCCAACAGGTCCAGCCCCCACTGCGTGTGCCGCTCAATTACGTCAAATTGATCCTGGCAGGGGGTGGGGGAACCAGGGTCAAGACCTTGGGACCCCACAGCCCACCGACCAGACACCCAGGGAGCCTCAGGGCTCTGATCTCCAAGAAGTGACTTCCCGGCCCCGCCCCGGCGCGGCGCGGGGGGAAGGCAGGAAACCGGCGGGAACCCCCTCCCCTTCCCGGGAAGGGCCAGGGAACAGGGGCGGGGCCCCAGCCGGACGACTGGGTCCCTCTCTCCGGACGGCCAAGAGGGATGTGGAACGGGGCAGGGCCACTCCCCTTGCTCCGACTCCCCTAATCCCCCCCAGATTCCGGAAAATCCGGCCGGCCAGGCGTGAGTCAGGGCTACAGGGGCAGGGTTCCCTGTAGCTTGGGGGGGCCCCAAAATGGCCAGGGGACAGGCACAAAGTTCCCCGGGTCGCCATGCTTCCCAGGGTACCCTGATGGGTGTCTCAGTTTCCCCCACTGACTCCACCGCCAAAAGAACTCCCAGCGCTGAGGAGGGGCACCATCTAGTTACCCCGCTGCACCGGGGACCCCAGAGTTGCCACCGCCCCCAGAAAGAGAAGGGGTCGGAGGTCCCGGCAAGGATAGGGGGAAATTCCTGGGGCTTCCAGAGCTGAGCATAGAGGCTGCCCCTCCCAGTACCTGGAAAGGGCTGGGGGAGGAGGCCCAGCTTCGCAGCCCCCTCCCCCACTAAAGCGTCCCCAGCCCCTAGGTGTTGATTGGAGGCTACGGAAAGTGCGGTCAGGACTTCTAGGTCTCACGTGGGGCTGAAAGTGGCCAGAGGGTCCCCTCCCCCTCAACCAGCTGGACAGGCGGGCGGCGGGCAGGGACCCAGGGGCCGTAAGATAAACCGCCGGCCCAGCCAGGGTGCTCAAAATAGGTGACCTCGCCCGGCCGCCCCGGCCTGATCCCAGGACTTCTTCTGTCCTCCTCACTCCAAACCCCGTGCCTCAGTTTCCCTACGCCGCACCTACAGGGTCGCCTTTCGCACCCGGGCGTCCTGAGACACCCCAGGAAACTCCGAGACAGAGCGGAGCGGGGACTCCAGGGGTCAGTGGAAAGGAAAGCGTGGAGCCCTGGTTAAGGTATTGCAGGAGAAAAGGGGGGAGACTGGACTACAGTAAGAAAGGAACTTGGAGCCAGGCCGATGGACTCACCCACAGCTCAGTGCCCCAATCCATGCTGTTCCCGCCGCCGAGGGCGCCGCCGCCGCGCCCGGTCCGGGTCGCCCGCCACCCGCCGCGGGGAGACTCAGCCTAAGGCGGTGCGCCCGGCCCCGCTCCGCCCAGGCCCCGCCCACTCCCGACTCGGTCACGCCCCTTCAGGCTCGGTCACACACCCCGCCCAAGGGGAGCCCGGGCAGCTCCCTAAAGGCGGGGCCCCGAGGAGGCGGGCCCAGCGGATGCCCCGCCCCCGTCCAAAGGCACGTTGCCACCCAGCAGCACTGGACAGACTTCTTAAAGGACCCCGACTCGGTTTCCAAAATCTTCGGGCGCCTCTTATCCTCCCCACCCCTGCCCCGCCCCGGACTGTTCTTCCTTTCTGCTTTCCCTTCAACCATTCCTTAACGGGTCAGAACACTAAAACCCCACCCGAGAGGTCCTCCCCCACCCCTTCGCTGGGAGAACCTGAGGTCACCCAGCTATTGCAGGCCTGCCCGGCTCCAGACATCTACGCTCGTCCTACTAATGGTCTAGTCCCTCCGGCCACAGAGCGGATAGGACTTCGATCCTGCCCAAGACGCACCTCCGCCAAGGCCCGGTCCATTAGCGCCCCCACCGCATCCTGGCCCTCCCTCCCCCGCAAAGTCTGCACCGGGAAACTGAGGACAGGCCGTCCTTGGGGCGCCGGGCCAGGACCTTTTCCTGGATCTCATCCAGTTCGCTTTTGCACCTGCCCGTTTTCCAGTCGCATCCATCAAGGTCCTGTCAGGTTTAATTGTCTGTACTGACCCTGGAATTCCGACTCCGCCCCTTCCTCCAGACACTCGGGTCCTGAGGGTTAGAAGTCTTCAGCTCCCTCATAAAAGTCTGTTCATACCTTGTTAATCATTTTGAGGCACTGCGATAAAAGGGGAGAGATCCCAGCAGCTCCTATCCTCATCCTCTCCTGCCTTTGGTGCTTTCTCTGTGGCTACAGGGGTGACAGACACTCTGCTGGGACTGGGGATCTGGCCCAGCCTTGGGGAAACGTTAGGCTCTGAGCTCCCAAACTCCCAATACATACCCCAGGGAACCCACACTGGGACAGGTGACTCGGTGGGGGACCTGGCCCCACCTGCTGGTGGTTTCTGAACTAGAAAACCTCAAGTTGCAAAGTGGGCTGTGCTCCAAAGTCTGGGGGACAAGATGAGTCAGGGGCTCAGGGCTGGGGTCTGGACTCAGTAGATCAGCCTGGGATTAGGCTCTCAACTCCAGTCTCAACTCAGATTGGAATTGGGACTCATGCCAGGTTGGGACTGAAGTTGGGATGGAATTTCAGATGGGTCAGAGGCTTAGCAGAGGGGTCAGCAACTCAGTTGGGGGTCTAGAACTCAAACTAGAATCCAGGGAGGTGTCTGGCCTTATCTGGGTTCAGGGCTAAGTCCAGGTGAGACACCCAACCAAAATGACGACTCAGTGTAGGGCAAGGGTCAGTGGGGGACTTTAGGCTTCACACTGAGGTCGGGGTTCCACTACAGGGAGGGGCCTCACTGGGGTCGGGGTTCAGCCCATGGTCAAGTCCAGACTGGGATCTGCGGGTGGGCCTCCAGTTGCCTCACTGTGGGATAGGAGACTTTGCCTAACTAAGACTGGGATTCAGCCTGGGGTCATAGGGCTTCCTAGAGTCCAGATTTAGCCTGGGTCAGGTTTAGGCTTCTGGGTTGATCAAGAAGATTAGAACAAGACAGGACTCAGCAGATGAGTGTGTTTATCAAAAGCCTGAGTTCTGGCTGGGAGCAACATCCCCAGGGTAAGAAAGGGGCAGTCCGTCCTTTGGGATCCTGGGAGATGTAGTTTACTTAATGGCTTCTTTGGGATGTCTGCTCCTCTGCATTCTGGGTACTGTAGTCTTTGGACCAGTTAAGAGGGGTTGGAGAAATTCCGCTTTAAGGGCTGGATATCAGATCTATTACAATTGGTTAGATGGGTTGTTTATCAAATTACATCCGGGACAATCTTTCTAGGATTGGTGATAGTGAAGGCGGGGTTAAAAGATATCAGCACTCCCATTCGGAGCCGCTGCTATCCATTTGGTGACGTAGCGTGGTTCCGAGAAGGCAATCGTTGATTGGTTGGATGGGCTGGAAAAGCCGAAAGGTCAACGCCCACGGTGCGGCGATTGGCTATCCGGTAGGCGGGCCTGGGCCAGAGGCGGTGTCGGGGAGGCGGTGGCTCCAGAGATGGCAGTGAGCGAGAGGAGGGGGCTCGCCCGCGGGAGCCCCGTAGAGTTGGGGCAGCCGCTCCTTCTGCTGTTGCTGTTGGGCTGCTGCTCTGGGCGCATCCACCGGCTGTTGCTGACGGTGAGTCTCACCTCGCGGCGGTCTGGTGCGGAGGGCGCAGGTTTTTTCCGGAGAAGCTTCTGGTTTGGAGTGGTCTCGTCCTACTTCCCCTTCTCCTTACGCGGGATGGAGCGGTCCGGCACCCCCCATTCCAGGCCCAGAGTGGTCTCGTCCGACGAGCCCCCTCTGTCCTCCGGATGAAGTTTCGTGGCCTGCCACGCTAGGGTCGTGCCCCGCTTATCCGGGGCGGGGCTTCATCTTCGTGGACCACTTCCTCCGACTCTTAACCCTCTAAATTTTGGGGATTGCTTTGGGCGCCGCCCAGGGGAGTCCCCGGGGGTTATAGAATGGGGTCTTCTGGGCACTCATTGGGACCTTAGGGGCTCAGTTTGAGATCTAAAAGTTGTCCGGGAGGTGACAGCCAGGAACCAAGATGAATAACTCAGATTCCAGGGTGGTACTTAACTCAGTGGGGGGACTTCAGGTGCCCCAGGCTTTCTCTTTCTGGACTCTCAGAACAGTGGCCGGAGGTGCCGAGACACCCTGTCCCTGCCTGGGATTGATCTGGAGACACAACCTCTCCTATCGCCTTTTTGGAGCTGTTCTAAATAAAGGGGTGCAGGAGGAGGCTGAGGCCCTTGGGGGAGCCTGGTGCCACACCCTCTAGAGCTGAGCTGGTGGGAAGAAGTCTGAAATTCCTCTGCCTCCTTGGTCTCCCCGGCAGGAGGAGAAGCGACCAGACATCCAGCTGAACAGCTTTGGTTTCTACACCAATGGCTCCCTGGAGGTGGACCTGAGCCTCCTGCGGCTGGGTCTTCAGAAGACGAAAGAGAATACCCCGCTGGTGAGAGGCTGTGAGGGGTTTGGAGGTGCAGCAGTGTCCGAACCCCACCCCCATCCCCCTTCAGTTCTGAATTCACATCCTAGCTCTGCCTCTCACTCGGGTGATCTTGGGCAAATCCCTTGACCTCTCTGAGGCTCAATTTCCTCATCTGCAACTTGGGAATAATAATAATATCTCATGCAATATGTGCTACGCACTGAGCTGGGATGGGGGAGAGGGCATAGCAATCAACAAGACAGCCCCAGTTCCTACAGTCAAAATGAATAGCTAGCTAGCATTTATTGAACGCCCCCTGGGTACCAGGTACCGTGCAAAGCAATTTCCATGGGTCTGTTCCCTCGTAGCCGCCTCTCAGGGATGTGGTGAAAATGTTATACCTGTAAAGGCAACTTCATAGGTGTTTACACAGGCCCAGAGGTGTGAGGCTTGCTTACAGCTACAGTGCCTGGATGCAAATCCAGGTGTGCTGGATTCCAGAACCCAAGGCTGGAAACCATGAACATTTTATTTGATATTATCATTATTATTATTATAGCATTTTAATTGGGGAAAATAGAACGGGCTAGGTCCAGAGGACCAGCCAAGGTCTCCTTGAGGAAGTGACATTCAAGTTGGAAGTGGCATAGGTTGGTTAAGAATTAAAGGAAGAAGATTGGGAGGTGTGGGCAGGATGACTTGTTGAGTGAATGTGAGATCTAGCACATAGTAGGTATTCAATAAATTTGAGGTTATGTTCTATTGCTACTGAAAGAGGTGGCTGGGAGGAGGGGTCTCTGCTGCAGTCCCTCACATCCTCCGCTTTTCTTTCTGCTTGTCAGGTGGGGTTCAGCCTGACCCGGGATCGATCTGGCAACATTCGATCCTCCTCAGTGAGTGGATGGCGTGGTGGTGAGGGAATGAATATGGGCCAGGATGGTGGTGGTGGGGCTGTCTTCAGCACCTGGGACCCAAAAGGTGCTGTTCTTTTCCAAGAGGGAGCAGGAAGAGACCCTCCATTGCAGGGTGGCTGCAGTGGAGACAGGGTGGGACTGGGTTGGTAGGAGGTGGTAACCAAGGCTCCCTCTTACTCCCCAGACCCAGGACCCCAACGACTGCCCTCTCCAGAAAAACAGTAGCAATCTCCTGGTTCTCTTCCTTATCAACACCAAGGATCTGCAGTGAGTTGAGTGGGGGGGATGGCTAGGGACTCCCCTAAAGACCCATCATTTGTATTTTTCTTGGTGTGATACCAACATAAGCTGATCAGGTAGAATGAGAAGCCAGCTGAAAAGAACTTTGCTGCCCTTAGGAAAAAAGCCCTTTGCTTTTAATTTCCCTTCCAAGTCTTCTGATTATGTGAATGAGGGTGAGAGGGGAGAGGTGCCCAGGGAATGCTGGGGTCTCAGCGTAGGCGATCTGGACATAGGGATATTGAGAAAATCCATAACAATCATTCATACTTGCTGAATGCTTCCTATGCAGCAGGCAGCTCATGCTGTGAGGTTTACAGGTATAAACTCTCAATTCCTGAGGCCGTTATCCCCATTCTAAAGATGAGAAAACTTATGCCCAAGAACTGGCATTTGGACCCAGGCAGCCTGGCACCAGGGTCCAGTGGTACCTCTGTATATACAGAGCTGTTTCCTCTCTATACATACATGGTTTTCCTTTATACATAAGGGACTTTAGTATAATGAGCAAGTCACTGTCACAGAAAGTGACAAATAATCGCTGGTGCAGGTAGCGCATGGATGTGACAGCCATCTTGATAGGGGTTGGCCAAATGCTGGAACTTTATGACCACTGATTCAGCCCATGCCAGCCCCCAGAGAGGAGACTCAGAGGCCATTGAATCCCTCAGCACAGGTGGCGTGCCTGACCGAAGCCTTTAGCCTCCTGGCCTCATCTTCCCCCTGCCCCCCACCCTCATCCCAGGGTCCAGGTGCGAAAGTATGGGGAGCAGAAGAAGCTATTTATCTCCCCTGGGCTCCTCCCCGAAATGCCATCCGAACCAGGACTCCCAAAGCCAGAGTACACGGTCACCCCCAAGAAGGACAGCGGTGAGGCAGGCTGGCCATGCGGGCAGGGAGGGGTGGGTGGCAGGGCTATTCTGCACATCCCCCCATTTTTCTGCTGTCCCTCTGTCCATATCTAAACTCATCCACTCACCCCCTGTAGGGACCACCACTGCGCTTGACAAGGTCAAATCAAAGCCTGCAGCATCACAAGGAAACCAGCAGGTTCGAGGAAGCCCTGGCAGGGCGGGGGAAGGCCTTGGGGGTAGGGGATGGCAAATGAGGACCCGGGGCCAGATGATGCTCGATGTATGTGCTCTGTCCCCTCAGGGCCTCATTGGGAAGGATAAGGAGCTGGTGTTGGACCTGGGCCATCACAACAATTCCTACAACTTCAGCGTGAGTGTTTGTGAGCACTCGCTGTCCCCGCCCAGCCCCAGAGCGGGGGACTCCCAAGCTGAGGTCTCCTCTCCCCTCTGTCTGCCCCACTACCCAGTTCCATGTGGTGATTGGCTCAAGGGCTGAGGAAGGCCAGTACAGCCTCAGTTTCCACAACTGCTACAACCTGGTGCGGGGACAGGAGCAGCCATTCGACATGACAGTGAGCAGACAGGAGGGCAGCAGGTTCACGGGGCCCTCGCTGCCGGCCAGGTGCACCAGGCCTAGTCACATCCTTCATGCTGATCCCTGGCTTTGTCACATCCTCTCCCGGTGGCCATGCCTTGAAATGAAAGCTGATGTACCCATTTGGGAGATGGGAAGCCTGATACTCAGAGAGGGCAAGAGGTGGAGACTCCCACTCACAGCTCTGCAAGTCCAGAGCTAGCGTGCACCCCCCCATTACCCCCTCTCAGGTAATGATCCGAGAGAAAAACCCTGAGGGCTTCCTGTCAGCGTCGGAAATTCCCCTTTTCAAGCTCTACTTGGTCATGTCTGCCTGCTTCCTGGCTGCCGGCGTCTTCTGGGTGTCTGTCCTCTGCAAGAACACGTAATGCCCTTACCCTGGGGGGTCCGCCACCACGCCTACCAAGCCCCCATCCCTGCCCTTGACGGATGCCCCCACACGTCCTTCTGTCCCTGACCCTCTGCCAGGTACAACGTGTTCAAGATCCACTGGCTCATGGCGTCCCTGGCTTTCACCAAGAGCATCTCGCTCCTTTTCCACAGTGTGAGAGCCTGGGCTGGGAGCACGGGGTTCGGCTGGGACCCCTGGGGTCCCTGGGTCAGGAAGCAATCCAAATAGGTCACTTCCCAAATCTCTGCAGACCCTGGGCTTGGCAGTTCCATGTGTCCATTCACTGCATCTGCCTACCTGTCCTTCTGCCCAGCTGTGACTGCCCACTTGACCGATTGTCTCACTGTCCATCATCTAACTATGTCCTTCTCTCTATTATTGTGGGCATGACTGCCCATCCTTCAGTGTAGCCATCTGTTGGGCTGTGATTGTCCATTTTTGAGTCCACTCACTGTCCTGGTCATAACTGTCAGTTCAGTCATCTTCCTGACCCCCCTAATGGGACAGTGATGGTCCACGGTCCTAAGTCACCACTGTCCACCCATTTGGAACCACCATCCCTCTGTCTGACTGTCCATCCATCCATCCAACTGCAGATCAACTACTACTTCATCAACAGCCAGGGCCACCCCATTGAAGGCCTCGCTGTCATGCACTATATCACACATCTGTGAGTGATTTCTGCGGGCAGATGGTGGGCGCGGGCAGGGGACACCTGGGAGTTCCATCTCACCACACCACCTCTCCCTCCTCCAGGCTGAAGGGTGCTCTCCTCTTCATCACCATTGCCTTGATCGGCTCAGGCTGGGCCTTTGTCAAGTACGTCCTGTCTGACAAGGAGAAGAACATCTTCGGGATCGTGATCCCACTGCAGGTGCCTCTTGGGCCCCAGGTGGGCAGATGGGTGGGCATGCCTGCTTGTGTGGGACGCATCCACCCACCTGCCCTCATCCCTGCCCCGCCCAACAGGTCCTGGCCAATGTGGCCTACATTGTCATGGAGTCCCGTGAGGAGGGTGCCAGCGACTACGGACTCTGGAAGGAGATCCTCTTCCTGGTGGATCTTATCTGCTGCGGTGCCATCCTCTTCCCCGTGGTCTGGTGAGGATCCTGCCCTGCCCGCCCAGGCCCAGACCCTGAGCTCCACAGACCTGGGCAGAGGCAGGGCTGACCACTCCCTGGGTCCCCTCCTCCATCCCAGGTCCATCCGGCATCTCCAGGACGCATCTGGCACTGACGGGAAGGGTGAGGTCCTGCTCCCCGAAACTAACTGCCCTCAGCCCCCATCCTGCTCCAGACCCTTCATGCTGATCCCTGGCTGTCCCTTCCCTCCCTTCTGACTGCCCCCTCCTGCTTCTCTACCCATTTGCCACCCCTTGGATATCCCCCAAGTCCAACGGACTTACTGCCCGGTGGACATTTCCCCCAAATGTTCTCCCTGTCCCCAGCCCGCCTCCACTCCTCTCCCTTTGGTCCTGCCCCCAGCCTCCTCCGCTGACCCCTGCTCTCTGTGCTCACCCCTCAGTGGCAGTGAACCTGGCCAAGCTGAAGCTGTTTCGCCATTACTATGTCATGGTAGGAACCCCTTTCTCATGTTGCGCGTGTTGATGGCCCAGCCCCTTGGCACTCCCTCCCTAACCCTTCCTGCTGTACCTCTGAGCCCTGCTGCTCAGCTGTCTGCCTGTGATCCACAGGCCCCTACTCAGGCATCCCCAGTGGTCCTGGTGTTCTCACTGCCCTGGTGATCCCAAGGCCCCATGTCCACCCGTGTCCCTTTAGGTCATCTGTTACGTCTACTTCACACGGATCATTGCCATCCTGCTGCAGGTGGCCGTGCCCTTCCAGTGGCAGTGGCTGTACCAGGTGAGCACAGGAGGGAGGGTGAGCCAGACAATGGGCCAGATAAGGGTGTGTGCCTGAGACTTCCGCTCTGCCCCCTTGCCCCTCAGCTCTTGGTGGAGGGCTCCACCCTTGCCTTCTTTGTGCTCACGGGCTACAAGTTCCGGCCTGCTGGTGACAACCCATACCTCCAGCTGCCTCAGGAGGAAGAGGAGGATGTGCAAATGGAACAAGTGTGAGCTGCTGGGCTGGAGTGGGCAGGGCTCTGGTGCACTGGCTAAGGCTCCCGGTAAAATGGGTGAGGCCAGAGTCTCCGAGAGTGGATTGGGTGAGTGCCGGGGGCGGGGCCTGGCACCCCTCAGCTACTGGACTGCATCCTTGCTGTCTCCCTCTAGAATGACCCATTCCGGGTTCCGGGAAGGCCTGTCCAAAGTCAACAAAACAGCCACTGGGCGGGAGCTGTTGTGATCATTCATCCATCTCTGACTGACGGACCATGCTTCTTTGTCCTCCTCTGCTCATACACATTCCTCACTCCAGCTTCTCTCCGAAAGCGAGGGGGATGGGTAGAAGGGGGACCAGTGTGCATAAGGCGCCCAGCTCCCTGGGAGCCCTGTTCCCAGAGCTCTGTTCTTCTGAGCCCCACTGCTCAACCCTCTGCCTGTGATCCGTGGGCCGCAACCCAGGCTTTCCCAGTGGTCCTGCTGGTCTCACCAGCCTGGTGATCCCTAAGCCCCATATCCCTACAACCCTCTTTCCCCCAAGAATGGGGCATCCCTGTCCTCACCCAGGACCATCCCCAACTTGTAGCTGTACAATAATGACCAATCTGTTTGCTACCCTGGTTTCTTGTCTTTTTCGGGGTTGAAGTCTTAACACAGAGGTTGTGTTTACAGTAACTTGGGGGTGTGTTACAGTATCCATTGCTTTACACAGGCAATAAATATGAATTGAGCAACTGCTGTGTGCCAGACCTATGCCAGGTGCTAAGGACAGAGCAGTGCCCAGGACCATCCAGACCCTAACACTCAAGGGGCTCATAGTCCTGGTGGGGTGAAATTGAGAGGGGGGCCAGGAGAGGGACTTGTCATCAGACGGTTCCATCACAGGGCCCTGACCCAGCCGGGGAGTCAGGGAAGATAAATAGAGAAGTGGGAAGGATGCTGGTCCAGATGAAACAACTGTGCAAAGGCTGGAGGTGAGAAAAAGGTGGCAATTGAAAGACCCACAAGTGCCTCAGGTGAGAGTATAAGTACTAGTAGCTAACACATAGTCATTGCTATATGCTGCACCCTATTTTAAGGCTTCTGTGGACCTTAAATCTTTAAAAAGCCTGTGAGGGGGCCGGCTAAGTGGTTCAGTTGGTTATGAGTTGGCTTAGAGCACGTGCTCTGAGCGACAGGGCCGCCGGTTTGATTCCCACATGGGCCAGTGAACTCAGCCTTAGCTGAGCTGTCGCTGAGCTGCCAACAGGTAGCAGGAGGGCTCAGCTGGTGTAACAAGATTGCCTGTTCAACTGAACTCGGCACCTTGAGCTGAGCTGCTGCTTAGATGGCTCAGTGGATAGAGCGTGCACTCTTAACAAGGCTTCTGGGTTTGACTCCCACATGGGATGGTGGCTACGCCGACCCGCAACTAAGATTGAACACAGCACCTTGAGCTTAGAGGCCACAAGCTGCCCACAGAAAGCCCAGTGGCGACTGGCACCCCCCACAACCAAGATTGAAGACCAACAACTTGGCTGCTCCCCTTCCCCAATTCCCCAATACTTTTCCTCTCCAAAATTCCCGAATAAGAAAATCTTTGAAGAAAAAAAAAAAAAGCCATGTGAGGCACAGAGAGGCTAAGTAACTCGCTCAATGTCACACAGCTAAGGAGTTCATAGAAGACTCAGGACTCAAAACGCCAGTGACTATTTCACCTTGCCCCCATTTGCTGTATGGCCCTGGATAAAAGGTTTAATTTCCATTTCCTCACAAGTTAAATGGGGATCGTTGAGTATCACATATGATACTGTGTGACTAGCTCAGCTCAGTGCCCAGCAACACAGCCTAACCTTTCATGGACTGCCTTGACCTTGAGTAACCTCAGGTTAGAAACACTGCTGTAGGGCCGGCCGAGTGGCTCAGTTGGTTAAGAGCTCGCTCAAGAATGCGAGCTGACAATAAAATATTAGCAAACAGAATTAAGCAATATATTAAGAAGATCATACATCATAATCAAGTGGGATTCATCCCTAGTGCGCAAGGCTGGTTCAACATCCGTAAATCAATTAATGTGATATACCACATCAACAAAATGAAGGGTAAAGATCACATGGTCATTTCAATAGATGCAGAAAAAGCATTTGACAAAATCCAACAGCCATTTATGTTAAAAACCCTTAGCAAAGTGGGAATACAGGGATCATATCTCAACATAATAAAAGCCATATATGATAAACCTACAGCTAACATCATACTCAATGGGGAAAAGCTAAAACCATTCCCCTTAAGATCAGGAACAAGACAAGGCTGTCTACTTTCTCCTCTTTTATTCAACATAGTGCTGGAAGTTCTAGCCACAGCAATCAGACAACAACAAGAAATAAAAGGCATCCAAATTGGCAAGGAAGAAGTAAAATTGTCATTATATGCAAATGACATGATACTGTATATAGAGAACCCCAAAGACTCCATCAAAAAACTATTGGAACTGATAGACGAATTCAGTAAAGTAGCAGGATATAAAATCAATGTTCAGAAATCAGTGGCATTTGCATATACCAATAATAAACTAATGGAAAGAGAAATTAAGAAAACTGTCCCATTTACAATTGCATCAAGAACTATAAAATACCTAGGAATAAATTTAACCAAAGAAGTGAAAGATCTGTACTCAGAAAATTATAAGACACTGAAGAAAGAAATCATAGAAGATACAAATGAATTGAAACACCTACCATGCTCAGGGATAGGAAGAATTAATATAGTTAAAATGTCCATACTGCCTAAAGCAATATATAGATTCAATGCAATTCCTATCAAACTACCATTGTAGAAAATACAATCCTAAAATTTATATGGAATCATAAAAGACCCAGAATAGACTCGGCAATTCTGAGAAATAAAAACAAAGTCGGGGGGATCACGCTACCAGACATCAAAACATACTACAAGGCTACAGTAATCAAGACAGTTTGGTATTGGCATAAAAACAGGCACATCGATCAGTGGAACAGAACAGAGAGCCCAGAAATAAATCCAGGCATTTACGGACAGTTAATCTATGACAAGGGAAGCAAGAATTTACACTGGAGTAAAGATAGTCTATTCAATAAATGGTGCTGGGAAAACTGGACTGACACATGCAAAAAAATGAAACTGGACCACCTCTTTACGCCTTATACAAGAACAAATTCAAAATGGATTAAAGACTTAAATGTAAGACCTGAAACCATAAAAATCCTAAAAGAAAATATAGGGAGTACATTTGCAGACAATACCCGGAGCAATGTTTTTACTGATACATCCCTATGGGCAAGGGAAGTAAAAGAAAAAATGAACATATGGGATTATATCAGACTTAAAAGTTTTTTCACAACAAAGGAAACCATTAATAAAACAAAAAGGAAGCCTACTGAATGGGAGAATATATTTGCCAACGATATATCTGATAAGGGGTTAATATCCAAAATTTATAAAACACTCATGAAACTCAACACCAAAAAAACAAACAACCCAATTAAAAAATGGGCAGAAGATATGAAGAGACATTTCTCTAAAGAGGACATACAGATGGCCAACAGGCATATGAAAAAAAGTTCAACCTCACTGGACATTAGGGAAATGCAAATAAAAACCACCATGAGATACCACCTCACTCCAGTCAGAATGGCTATCATCAATAAATCAACAAACAACAAGTGCTGGCAGGGCTGTGGGGAAAAGGGGACCCTGCTGCACTGTTGGTGGGATTGCAGATTGGTGCAGCCACTATGGAAGTCAGTATGGAGGTATCTCAAAGAACTCGAAATAGAGCTACCGTTTGACCGAGCAATTCCACTCCTAGGTATTTATCCTGAAAAAACCAAGACACTTATTCAAAAAAAGTTATGCACCCCTATGTTCATAGCAGCACAATTTACAATAGCTAAGACTTGGAAACAACCAAAATGCCCATCAGTAGATGACTGGATTAAGAAACTGTGGTATATTTATACAATGGAGTATTACTCTGCTATAAAGAAGAATGAAATCATACCATTTGCAATGATATGGATGGACCTAGAGACTATTACGTTAAGTGAAATAAGTCAGTCAGAGAAAGACAAATACCATATGACCCCACTCATATGTGGAATCTGAAAAACTATGAATGAGCAAAGTAAACAGAAACTGTCTCATAGATACAGAGGAAAAATCAGGGATGCTAATTGGGAGGGGAATGGGGATGAGGGAGAAGGGGAAGGGATTAGACAGCAAAAATAGGCAACTACAATATTGCCACTGGGATATGAAAAACAGTTTGGGGAATATAATTAATAATGTTGTAAATATTCTGTGGAATGTCAGATGATCATAGGTCTTGTTAGGGAGACCATTTCATGGATGGAGTAGAGGTTTGATCACTGCACTGTATTACTAAAGCGGAGGTGGTATACCTCCTTTAATTGAATATATATAGATAGTCACGGGATGTGGATTATACTGTGGAAGAGAGTCAGAGGAAGAGTAATAGATATATATGATATGGGGGGAGTGGGGTGGCGAATTGGGGGTGGGGGTTGTCACTTGGAGGGGTAAAATGTATAACTATTGCACTGTGTTGTACACCTGAAACTAATTAAAATAAAATAAAAAAAGAGTGCGAGCTGAGCTCTGAGCAACGGCGGTTTGATGCCAGCCCGAGCTGAGTTGCCGTTGAGCTGCCAACAGGTGGCAGGATGGCTCAGCTAAAAAAAAAAAAAACAAACAAAAAAAACACCTCTGTACACACACCTGTGGGAAGACTCCCTCTACCCCCCTGCCTCATCCTTTAGAGCACACAGAGCCCCTTTTGAAGCTTTGAGACACATTCGTCCGTGGATAGGTAGGGAGCCAGGCAGAGGTCAAAGCTTCCTTCAGGCAGAAACAAGTGGAACTGAGACCCAGAGGAATAAATAGCCCAGGCAGACAAGGAAGTGAGAAGGCATTGCAGACAGGAAGTTATGTGTGCATCGTGGAGAAGCTCAGAATAGCTTGCAAGTCCCACTGCAGGGCTGGCAGGGGCCAGTGGGAGTCAAGAACAGCAGGCAGCAGCCTAAACACAGGTAGACACACTTGGACTTCATGCTGGGGCCCACGGACACCAAAGAAGAGTTTAAAGCAGGGAAAGACGTTGCCATGCTGGGGTAGGCAGAGTCATGGCTCGCCAAAGATGTCCACATCCTACTCCCTGGAACCTGTGAATATGTTACATCACGTGACAAAAGGCACTTTGCAAGACATGATTTAAAAAGGATCTTAGAATAGAGGAGTATTCTGGATTATCCGGGTGGGCCCAATGTCATCACAAGGGTCCTTATAAGAGGGAGGCAGGAGGGTCAGGATCAGAAATTAGATGTGATGATGGAAACAAAGGCTGGAGTGGCGTACTTTCAAGATGAAGGAAGGAGCCACCAGCCAAGGAATACAGGCAGCTTCCAGAAGCTGGAAAAGGCACCAGAATCTCCTCCCCCTGGAACCTCCAGAAGGAACCAGCCCTGCCGACACCTTGATTCCAGACTTCTGCCCTACAGAATTGTAAGATAATATATAGGTGCTGTTTTAAGCCACCACATTGTGGTCATTCGTTACAGCACCTGTCAGAAACTCACAGTTTAGGAGTCCAGTTGCCTGGGTTCAAATCCCAGCTCTTACAGCTAGAGGATCTTGGTCAAGTGGCTGAATCCCCCAGTGTCTTCCTCTGTAAGATGGGGATAGAAATAGCACCTATGGCAGGCAGAATACGCCAGTTCAGATATATGAAATAGACAAGAGGCCGCCATCTGAGGGTCATGTAGACGTTCACTGTCAGCTGCACATATTCATGTATTTATTATACATCATAACTTCGTAGAAGAAATACAAAGGTATGTTTTAGAAAACAACAACAACAACCCAGTTGCTGTGAAGTAGAGGAACTGGAGGAAGTGAGTCTAAAGCAGGAACGCCAGGGAGCACGGGTAGAGAGAAGGGATGGGCTGGGAGAGGCAGTCCAGAGGCTGGCAAGGGCTGGACACAGAGGCTGAGGGAGAGGGAGGAAGGGGGCACTCTGGCTGGGAGGCCCGGTGGGGCTGTCACCAAAATCAGGCAAGAGGGAGGAGAAACAGGTGTTAGTAAAAATGAAAAGACAGTTCAAGCGCACCCAGCGCTCACTACGTGTGGGGTGCCAGGCTGAGTATTCTGCTTGCCTGATGCTACCAGCTTGACACCCTAAGACTCGGAGGGAAGTTCCATGAATGTGTAGTGTACATACAGATCAGGAACTGAAGCTGGAAGAAGTCAAAGTTAGAATCGAAACGTCTGCCTGCTGCATCCTCCCAGGATCCTCCAGGATGGGAGCCTCTGCTGAGGGTGCGTGAGGGGGTGGGGGAAGGATCCACAGGGCAGATGGATTAATTCAACCAGGTCAAGGTTACCTATGAGTTAATGAGTAATGAGTGGGGGTGCGGGGGAGGCCACACTGCTTGTTGGGGGTAGGGTACCTGGCTGTGGGTCCTGAGATCAGGTCTCAGAAAGCAGTGTAGTAAGGACCGTATCCTGGAAGTGGGGGGCTGGGAGTGAGGAGCCTTCTTGCTGTTCCTGAGCCTGGCAGTGCCTCTGGAGGAAAGGGTGGGGGTGGGGGTGCAGCAGAGGATAGCCGCATCCAGACAGGGGTGGTGTGGGGTAGGGGCACTCAGGCCCCCCACCCAGAAGTCATCCCCACTTCTTTCCTCTTCTCTATTTACACCACACAAAATATAGAGCACCCAGTTCAATTTGAATTTCAGATAAATAACAGGTACTTTGTATAAATATGTTGCAGATGGCGCACTTTGTTCATTTCAGCGCAGGTAGCCTCCCTCTCCTGCCCTCCATGCCCAAAGGCTGGGCCAGGTGGGCCTGCTAAACCCCCACAAGCCTCCTTCCCTCCCCACTCCCTTCTGGCTTATCTTGCCCACCATCCCCCCTCCCAAACTTCAGGCACAAATGCACATACTCCAGGAAAAAGTCATGAAGAATTCCTCCTGTCACTTCTGTCCCTTCCAGTGGGCACCTTGCTGCACCTTCCTCTCCCTCTCTCCTGTGGTCCGGAGCTACTCCT
The DNA here is from genome assembly GCA_033961575.1 of Aselliscus stoliczkanus. Lineage (NCBI taxonomy): Eukaryota > Metazoa > Chordata > Mammalia > Chiroptera > Hipposideridae > Aselliscus > Aselliscus stoliczkanus. The sequence continues at coordinate 5,547,409 of CM066735.1, read as the reverse complement.
TTAATTGTCAAAACATCATAGACTACCATCAGTCCCATTGTTCCGATGGGTCAACTGAGGCTCTGAGAAAGGAGGAACCAAGCCTTGCAGGGAGATGGGCCAGGCCAGGAATTTCTTCTCAAGCTTGTCAAACCACAGAGCCTGACTGCTTAAGGCCATAATGAAACCAGGAAATGGAGTGGGGGGCTTGGCTTGGGGAGGTGGGGGGCAGAGGAGGAAAATAGAGAAAGCATTGGAAAGCAGGAGGATCCTAGCAGCCACCCCCAGCCCAGTTTCAGAAGTTGAATCCCGATTCTGAAAAATAAGCAGGTGTTTGCACTGTCATCTCCTCTTCTAAAGAAAGGGTGTTGCAATCAGAGCAGACAGAGGCCAGGTTTGTTCTGTTTCTTCACACTTCCCCCCACTCTGGGCAGGGCCATGGCCAGGAAAAGAGCGTGGTTTACAGGAACTCAGAGCAAGTCCCCCGTTAACCCCATCAATAGGACTTTGGAAACCAGCCTTCCAGAAATCAGCATTCCCCCCAACTATGCCCGATTTCATACACCCCCTACCCCAGAGGCCCAACCTCGCTTTGAGTCAAAGAAATGCAAGTTAAAATGACACTGAGGCAAAAATTCAAAGCTTGGCCAACATGCTGTCACAGAGGGGTGGGTGCAGTGGGGAAATTGACAGTTTCCTGCAGGGTGTCAAGTATGTAATTTGATACAATTATGGAGGGGAATTCAGAGCTACCTAGCAAGATTACTAACTCCTATAGACTTTGATCCAGGTTATCTCCTTTCCTTACAAAAACAGCCCTGTGAAGTGGATGCTGTGATAACCCCATTTTACATGGGGAAACTGAGGCTCACAGTGGATCTCAGGGGCTTGATACCACTAATAAGAGTCAGAGTTGGAAAGGGACACAGGCTCAGGAAAGCTGGCTGACCAGAGCGTGGTTTGTAACCATGGGAGTAGGCTGGTGACTTTCACACAATATAGTAATAAGAGGCAGTTCCTTTTAAGAACAAGGAAGTTCTCTGTGCATTGATAATCAACCTCTAAGGTATACTTCTTTATAAAAAAGCAAAGTGTAGCTCAGGGAGACCAGGAAGAACAGTATGTAGAGCATACTAATATTTGATTTTACAACTTGTGAATGTTTGTAAATGCATAAGGAAGGTATCTCTGGAAAAAGCATTAGATTTGGTTATATGGTCATGGCTGGGAGCTGGTTGGCTGGCAACAAGCGCAGGTGGAAAATTACCTTTTCCCTGTATATCTACTTGTACCTTTTAGAAATTAAACCATATGAATATATTATCTATGCACATAAATATAAATAAGATTTTAATAATAACATCCTAATAGGATGTTGATGTAAGACAGTTACAAAAGCTACCACTGGAGACTTTCTCAATGATGACTTTTTAAAAACCATCATAGCCACTCAGGCATCCTGACAAGGGGAGCTGAAGGGAGCTAGAGGCTCCCCTTGCCCAAGAAAACATGCTCACCTGGACAGTGAAATTCTACACATACTTCAAAGCCCAGCCCAAAGGTCCCCCTCCTCCAAGAAGCCTTCCCTGACCTTCTAAGAAGCAGAGTTCTTCTCCACTGGGGAAGACACTCTACAGGACCGGGATGTCTGTGCTGGACTCTGTCTCCCTCTCCTAGCCTATCATGGAAGACTCGAGAAATGGGATTCTAGCTACCAGCATAGAGATAGCCTCATAGGAAGGATTTGGTTAATGGACAAAACTTGACTGGGGGCCAGGCCCAGATATCTAGGGTGGGAGGCTCTCTGGCTCTCCATGTCCCTCCACTACGAAGTGGGTGTGACAGGGAAAACTCCCTGTTCACCAGCTGGCCTTGACCCTGTGGGAGGCCAGGGCAGGGGGCAGTTGTGTTCATATTGGAGGAGGATATGTCCTCAGGTTACTTACCTCAGGACTTGCTGGCCCCAGGGATTGAAAAATGTAGGAAACAGTATTGAGAAATCTGGGGCAGCCCCAGGGAGGGCAGCGGCTACAGAGAGTGGAGGGCAGGGCTGAGGGGAGGGAAGGCAGGAGCCAGATAAAAGGCAGCCTCCAACAGCCACTGCTCAATCCTCCCCTCTGTCCCTCTCCCTCTGTCCCTCTACTGTTCCTGCACCATGGGGCCTGCCTCAGGTCCCAGCTTGCTCCTGCTGCTGCTGACCAGCCTCCCCCTGGTTCTGGGGGACCCCATGTGAGTAGTCACGATTCCACCCCAAACAAGGTGACTTCTGAGGTAGGAGTGGGCATTCATGGGTTCAGGTCCCTGTAGAATTCAGGGTGCATTTGGGTGTCTGTGGAAGAGGGATTAGGGGGTTGGGATGTTAATAAATGTGGGTTGCCTGTCACTTTGAGAGTTTACGGGTTGGGCATCTGTGGAATTCAGGCATTGCGTAGTCGGGGGCTGAATATTTCTCAAACTGGGGATCCTGGAGGTTTAGGTTGCATGTGATGTTCAGTGATTATATGGATGAGGAGGTTTGTACTACACAGAATTTGGGAGTTTACAGTTTCAGGATTTATGGGTTTCAGCATTTGCAGAGATGAGGAGTGGATTTATGTTGGCTGGGGGGCGGGGCATGGATTTGGTTGTATTTATAGGCCTGGGGTGCTAGAGGTTAAGGTAGAGGTTTAGGGTTCAAGGATTTGGGGATTAAAGGTTTGGTGCATGTGAGTTTGGGTGTGTATAGTTTGGGTGTCTGAAGGTTTGGGTGTTTAGAGACTTGGGTGTTTAAAGCTTACAAATTAGGGCTTCAGAAGTATGTATGTGGGATCTCCGAATGTGGGTTTGGGAGTCTAGAGAATTAGAGGAGTTGGAGGTTCAGGGGTTGATGGGACCCACAGCCTCTGAGCCATCAGCTGCTCACTGGATCCCCACTAGAACCAGGGTCTGGGGCAGAGCGCTGACCCTGGTGAGGGCTGGAATGTCGGGTCCCTGGGATGACCTGGTGCCCACCTCCGGCAGGTTCTCCATGATCACCCCCAATGTCTTGCGGCTGGAGAGCGAGGAGATGGTGGTGTTGGAGGCCCACCAAGCGGAAGGTAACATTCCCGTCACGGTCATAGTCCACGACTTCCCAGCCAAGAAACAAGTGCTGGCCAATGAGAAAACTGTGCTGACCAGCACCGATGGCCACCTGGGTACTGTCACCATCAAGGTGGGTGCACTCTGGACCCAAGCCCTGCTGACGCTCCGCCCCTCTCTGAGTCTCCTCCCCATTTGAACCCCTCCCTTAGTTAGCCCCGCCCAGTCTGAGCCCCCTTTTGAGGCCCGCCTCTCTCAGAGGCCCTCATCCTCTCTGATCCCAATCTTTCTCTGCACGCCTCCCTTTTCTGAAGATCCCTCTCTTCTCAGAGCCTCCACCTTCTGATCACCCTCACCTCTCTCAGCCCTCACCCCGTTCTGGGCCCCTTCCCTGTCCAAGCCCGTCCATCTCTGAGCTCCTCCCTTTTTCTGAGCCCCTTCCGCTGTAAGTCCTCTCTTCTTTCAGAGCCCCTCTGCGCTCTGAGTCTCCTCCCTTTTCTGAGAGCCTTTCCCCTAGTGATCCCTCCCTTAGTCCTCTGAGCGCCTTCCCATGACCCTCTCTGACCCCAACCCATTGTCTTGCCCTTGCTCCCTCTCCGTGTGCCTTTCTTCCCCAAACCTGGGCAAACTAGGGAAGCCTAGAGTGATGGGTAGGCTCTATTGTGAGGAGGAGCAGGTGTGGACCCAGCTGAAGGCCCAGAGGCTGGACCGTGGCCAAGGGGCCCTGGAGCAAACCCCCACTGATACCCTGGCCCATGCCTAGATCCCGGCCAGCAAGGAGTTCAGCTCACAGAAGGGGCACAAGTTCGTGACTGTCCACGCGGCCTTCGGGAACACCGTGGTGGAGAAAGTGGTGCTGGTCAGCCTTCAGAGCGGTTACCTCTTCATCCAGACTGACAAGACCATCTACACCCCGGGCTCCACGGGTAAGGGGCTGGGGGCTGACAGGAGCGCGCAGGGTCATCAGAGGGCGCAGGGCCTCGCCGACCTGTCCCTTTCTCTCCCACCACCTCCCAGTTCTCTATCGGATCTTCACCGTTGACCACAAGCTGCTGCCCGTGGGCCGGACGGTTATCGTCAGCATTGAGGTACCAGCCACACAGGGCCTGGGACACGCCTGGGTCAGAGACTCAGGGAGAGACAAAGAGAGATAGAGAAAGCGACACCAGAAAAGGCACAGCGGCAGAGACCCAAAGGCAAAGAAATGTACAGAGACACAAACACCGAGAGAGGCCTGGAGATGGGCGGGGACCCAAAGAGACACATAGCGTGATACTTGCGCCCGTGGATTCCGGCCCCCGATAAACCCGTAGTCACTGTGACTCTGGACAGGTCACTCCCCTTCCTAAGCCTCAGTTCTCTCATCTGAAGATTGGGTTGACATAATTCTATGTAGTAGTCTGTTCTGCCTGCTGCCGCGAGGGGGCGCCTGAGAGCACCTGAGTCAGGTCCTGCCCCTCCTCTGCTCCACAGCCCTCCAGGGCTCCTCCCTCCCTCCCGGTAAAAGCTGAAGTCCTCCCCAAGGCCCTCAAGGCCCTGAAAGACCTCTCCCTTCACCTCCTCCCTCTCCCCCTCCTCACTCTGCTCCTGCAACATGGGCCTCCTCGTTCTTCTTTCCAGCATGCCACGCAGAGTCCTGCCCAGCCCCGGGGCCTTTGCAGTGGCTGTTCCCTCTGTCCAAAAACTCTCTTCCTCCAAATATTCACACCACTTGGCCCCTCACCTCCTTCAAGGCTTTGCTCAAATGTCACCAATGTACCAATTTTACACTGAGGCCTCCCTGAGCACCCTGTAAAATTGCAAACGCCCCCCCCTCAGCCTTCCTCCCCCTCTCCCCTCCCCCCCCACTCCACTCTCCTCCCTTCCACCGGCTCCTTTTGCCATTGTGTAAATTGGATTAGTTCATCTGTTAATTGCCAACCTCTGAGGAATCTAAATTCCCCAAAGGGAGGGGGTTTTAATCTGTTTGTTCTGGGGCCTTATCTCCTGAACCCAATGAAGTGCTTGGCATGTAGTCGGGCTTAATGAAAATTTACTGGAAGAAAGGATGCAGGAAAAAGGAAGGAGAAAGTGAAATGTCACCTTGTGCCAACAGAAACGCATTATCCACAGTTACTCCGATTTCCCAGAGAGGTCAGAAAACCAGATTTTTATGTGATGTCTCCTGATGTTTAACTGTTGGCAACATTTGAAATAATATGTGTACACAAAATTACTCTTCTTGTAGGTTAAAAAGTTGAATGCAAGCAATTGTGTGTGGCTTAGCACAAATCAAATGCTTAGCCCAGGGTGCAGTACACAAGTAGATAATAAATGCTAGTTATTATTAATATTCAGGGAGACACTGTTAATAATGAATTCCTGCTTACGTGAATCATGTCAGTGAGGTAGGGGCTATATTTATCTCCTGTTCTGAGATGTGACATTTGAACACAGATGGGTTAAGTAATTTGTCCAAGGTCACACAGCTTATAAGTGGCACAGTGGGGATTTGAACCCAGGCTGACTGATTCAGGTCCATGTTCTTAACTGCTGCACTGTAGATATGACACAGAGAGAATATCCAGGCTCAGAGAGGGAGAGAAGAGCCAAGGGGCCAAGCCTGGTTTCTGAAGAGCCATACCCCTCCCTGTCTCCCCACAGACCCCCGAAGGCATTTCCATCAAGCGGGACACCCTATCTTCTCAAAACCAGTTTGGCATCTTGCCGTTGTCTTGGAATATCCCGGAGCTGGTCAAGTACGTCAGGCCCTCCAGGAGGGGTTTCAGGGCTCCCCTATTCCAGGAGAAGGAGTGGGGAGCTGCTTGGCCTGGCCAGATCACTCACATGCCTTCCCCACAGCATGGGGCAGTGGAAGATCCGAGCCCACTATGAAGATTCGCCACAGCAGGTCTTCTCTGCTGAGTTTGAGGTGAAGGAATATGGTAAGAGGAGGAGGGAGCCAGGGTGGGGGGATCCCATAATGCTGGGCCCAGTGCTGGCGCCCCACCAGTGCCGGCTCTCCCCGCAGTGCTGCCCAGTTTTGAGGTCCAAGTGGAGCCTGAAGAGAAATTCTACTACATCGATGACCCAAAGGGCCTGAGTGTCACCATCACAGCCAGGTGAGGGGGTCAGTTGAGGGGCTGGGTGAAGGGCAAGATGAGGGACTAGGTGAGGGGCAAAGTGAAGGACCAGGTGAGGGGCTGGGTGAGGGGCCAGGCAAAGGACCAGGTGATGGGCCCAGTGAGGGACAAGGTATGGGTCAGGTAAAGACCAGGTGAGAGGCCAGGTGAAGGGACCACTTAGGGGGTCAGATGATGACCAGGTGAGGGGCTGGGTGGGGAACCAAGCAGGGGGTCGTGGGGACCAAGTGAGGGGCTGGATGAGGGCCAGATGAGGGACCAAGCTGGGGTCAGGTGGGGACTAGGTGAGGGGCGGATAAGGGCCAGGTGAGAACTAGGTGAGGGTGAGATGAGAGGCCGGGGTTTTGGGTCCTCACTGTGGCCAGTGGAAGTTTGGGGGGCAGACTCAGATTTTTCAGGAGGGGAGAATCTGAGACTCTCCTCACCACACAGGTTCTTATATGGGAAGAATGTGGATGGAACAGCCTTTGTCATCTTTGGGGTCCAAGATGGTGACCAGAGGATTTCGCTGGCCCAGTCCCTCACCCGTGTTGTGGTACCTGCTAGAGGGCCCCCTGAGCCTTCTCTACTCTGAACCCCTCTGCCTCCCTCTCTGAGTCTCCTCCCCACCTGAGCCCCTCCACCTCTCTGAGACCTCTCATTTCCTCCCCTAGATCGAGGATGGCTCTGGGGAGGCCACCCTGGCACGAGAGGTCCTGCTGGGTGGGGTGCAGCCCTCCCGAGAGGATGCCCTTGTGGGAAAATCATTGTACGTGTCCGTCACTGTCATCCTGCACTCAGGTGAGGCCTGGACTGAGGGTGGGACTGAGGCCCAGTACAACTACACGGTCCAGTCTGAGAGGGGAGGCCCAACTGAAGGGGGACACCCAGTCTGAGGTGGGAGGTCCATAATAAAGGTGAGGTTTAGTCAGACAAGAAAGGTCCAGTCTGGGGTGAGAGGCCCAGTATGAGGGAGAGGGCCCAGAATGAGGGTGGGGTCCAGTCTGATAAGGGAGGCCCAATCTGAGAGAGGAGGCCTTGACTAAAGGTCAAGACCCCATCTGAGGAGAGAGGCCTAGAATGAAGGTTGGGCCCAGCCTGACGGGGGAGGCCCAGACTATAGGGGAGACCCAGCCTGAGGAGGGAGGCCCAGTATGAGCGCCAGGTCCAATCTGAGGGAAGAGGCCAGGTTCTGAGGGATGGCCTAGGAGCGCACCCTCACAGCTGGCCTCCTCAGGCAGTGACATGGTGGAGGCAGAGCGCAGTGGGATCCCCATCGTGACCTCCCCCTATCAGATTCACTTCACCAAGACACCCAAGTTCTTCAAACCCGCCATGCCCTTCGACCTCATGGTGAGACCCAGGGTGGGCCTGCACCTCCACCTCGCCCCTGAGCTTGGGCCATCCCTCTGGGTCTGCTGAACCCCCCTCCCCCAACACACACACACCACCACCACCTGTTCCTGCACCCACAGGTATTTGTCACAAACCCTGATGGCTCCCCTGCCCGCCGAATCCCCGTGGCAACCCAGGGCTCCATTGACGTGCAGTCCCAAACTCAGGATGATGGCTTGGCCAAACTAAGCATCAACACACCCAACAGCCGGCAGCCTCTGACCATCACTGTGAGTCTACACCAACCTTGGGACCCCGCACCAGGGAGATAGGGGACTGTTTTTCTACAGTAGGGTCCTGACACTTGTACAAAGGGACCCTGTCATGTGTATAGTGGGGTCCTTTCATTTGCATAAAGGGGTCTCGCCATTCACATAGAGATGTTTCCTTTGCATAGAGGGGTTCTTGTCTGCACAGTGGGGTCCTACCATCTGCAGAGATGTGTTAGTAAGGACCCTTGTGATGACATTGGACCCAACTGGATAATCCAAAATAGTCTCCTCATGTCCAGATCCTTAATCCCATTTGCAAAGTCCCTCTTGTCGTGCAAGGTACCATATGCCCAGGTCCCAGGGATTTGGACGTGGATATCTTTGGGAGGCTAGCATGCATCGCTCTGTCCATGCACAGGTCCGCACAATGAAAGAGGGCATCCCAGATGCACGACAGGCCACGAACACCATGCAGGCCAAGCCCTACAACACCATGGGCAACTCCAACAACTACCTGCACCTCTCTGTGCCCCGCGTGGAGCTGAAGCCTGGGGACACACTCCATGTCAACTTCCACCTGCGGATGGACCCCGGCCAGGAAGCCAAGATCCACTACTACACCTACCTGGTCCGTGGCTTCCTAGAGCCCTCAGGTCCCCCTCTTCCTCGCTTTTCCAGCACCCCTGGAGCCTTGCCCCATCCTCCCTCCCGCCTTCCCGATCCTTATGCCAACCTGTCCCCCCAGATCATCAACAAGGGGAAGCTGTTGAAGGTGGGACGCCAGGTGCGAGAGGCCGGCCAGGACCTGGTGGTGCTGCCCCTGACCATCACGACAGACTTTATTCCTTCTTTCCGCCTGGTGGCCTATTACACACTTATTGACAACAATGGCAAGAGGGAGGTGGTGGCCGATTCCGTGTGGGTGGATGTCAAGGACTCGTGTGTGGGCACGGTAAGCTTCCCTGGGTCTCTGGGACCCAGTCCACCTTTGGATTCTCTCCCTGACCATTGCTTTCTCTGTCTCCGAATCCATTTCTCTCCTCTGTTTGTAGAGTTCCTGCCTCTCTTTTCTATCTTGCTTTTTTCCCCTCTCTGTTCTGGTCTCAGTGTCTCTGTTGCTCTCAATTTTCTTTCTGTCCTTGACTTCCTGCCTGATACTGGTTCTGCGCACCTCCCTTCTTCTCCCTCTCTCTGTCTCCACCTTTCTCTCCTTCCAGACCAGTCCAGGACCCCTTCTGTCCTTGGTTGAACAAGGCTGGGGCTTCGCCAGACTCACTTTTCCCTCCTGTTCCTCCAACTTCCTCACAGCTGGTGGTGAAAGGTGGCGGGAAGGAGGAAAAGCAGCATCTACCTGGACAACAGATGTCCATCAAGATCGAGGGTAACCAGGGGGCCCGAGTGGGACTGGTGGCTGTGGACAAGGGCGTATTTGTGCTGAATAAGAAGAACAGGTTGACTCAGAGAAAGGTACACCCCCATATCACGGACGTTGGGTGAAAGATGGCCAGAGGCAAAGCGATGGTGTCGTGCTGAGGTGGGAATGGCGCTGAGGAGAACCACTGAAGTGGGGTTGGTTGGGGATTGAGTGTAGAGGTCAAAATGGACACAGACATGGGGATGGGTTGAAATTCAGGTTGTAGATGAAAACGTGGATCGAGAAGGGTCAAAGTCAGGGACGGTCATGGCAATGGGCACAGCTCTGAGTTCAACAGTAGCACACTCTGGATTGTCCACTGTGGATGGCCTGGGGACCGGGATGAGGACGTAGGTGGGGTTGGATGGATATGTTGGCGAGTTGATGCAGGCACTGCTGGCCCTGGCCCGCCCTTGACACCCTCCCCACTCCACAGATCTGGGATGTAGTAGAGAATGAAGACATTGGCTGCACACCAGGTAGTGGAAAGGACTATGCGGGAGTCTTCATGGATGCAGGGCTGAGCCTCAAGACCAGCAAAGGCCTGCAGACCGAAGAGAGGGCAGGTGAGGAGGAGGCCAGTGGCCACCCAGGCAGGGGCAACGTTTCCACCTCCCAGACGGGATCAGGGGGCCCTGGGTTCAAGCCCTGCCTCTACCGATCCACCAAATCACTCTCCTCTCTGAGCCTCAGTTTCTTCATCTGTGAAATGGGAGCAATAACATTCCTACCTCGCGGCTCCTGTGAGAAGTACACCAAGGACACGCAGTAGTAGGTGCTTAATGCATCTTCTCCCTGTCCACCTGCCCCTCAGATATCAAGTGCCCAAAACCAGCCACCCGCCGCCGCCGCTCAGTGCAGCTCATGGAAAAGAGGATGGACAAAGGTGGGAGCCCTCACTCGCCTCCCCCACCCTTGATCCTGTCCATTCAGAATCCCAGCCAAAGCGGGAGGAGGAGGAGGGCCTGGCCCTGGGGGAAGTTCTCCCTGCTGTCTGTGCTGAGTCTCTGCTGCCTTGAGACCCCTGCGGAGGGTGTGACTGGGGTTTGCTCCCACAGCGGGTGAGTACAAGAGCAAGGAACTGCGCAAGTGCTGCGAGGATGGCATGCGTGAGAACCCCATGAAGTTCTCGTGCCAGCGCAGGGCAGAGTACATCCTCCAAGACCGGGCCTGCGTGAAGGCCTTCCTGGACTGTTGCAACTATATCACCGAGCTGCGGCTCCAACACTACCGGGACAGCGAACTGGGGCTGGCCAGGAGTAAGTCACACAGGAGGAGGAAGAGGCCCTGTGTGAGTGGGAAGTGCCCTGTCTGAAGGGGGAGGAGTTCCTGTCTGAAGCCAGAGGAGGTTCCTATCTGAGGGAGAAGGAGGTCCCCCCCTGTCATTGGGGACTGGAAATTGTGTTGATCAAATTGGGTTCCAAGAGCACAGGCAAATATGAGTGGCTCGTGAAATTGAGGGAAATCATGTGTTATCAATTATAGGATGAAAAGTAACACAAAAGGATACTGTTGCATAAAAATTAACCAAGGTTGGGAAAGTTTCATAGTGGCAGGCTGGCAGACCAACCCAAAAATAATCATCTTTTTTTTTTTCTCCCTTAATCTCCAATTTACAGAAAAACTGTTGTGCAGATTAAAAACCTTTCGCCTCCTTGAACTGTTTGATGCCTCCACACTCCTGTGGGTTTTCTAGAAACAAAGATATTCCCCCTCAAAAGCACAGCACAATCATCAGAATTAATGTGGGGTATTAGTGGTGATTTGTTACCAATATCTAGTCCCCACTTGAGTTTTGCCACGTTTTTCATTTAGTCCTTTATAGGAAAAGGATCCAGTTCAGAATCACATCTATGTGTTTGTGTGTCTGGTTGTATCTCTTTAGCCTTCTCGTATCTGCCCAACCCCTGGCAGCTCTTCAGTCATTCTGTGACTTCCATGTTGTTGACATGTACGAAATTTACAGGCCAGATAGTTTGAGGATTTTCTGGCAACTTGAGTCTGTCTGATGTTTCATGATCACATTCAGGTTTTGCATTTTGGCAGGACTGTCACAGAAGACATATTGTGTCCTCCTTAGTGCCCTATTTCAGGAGGCACCTGACATTGATTTGTCTTATTATATTTATGGTGATTTAATCACTGGATTAAGGCAGTGTCTGCCACATTTCTCCATTGTAAAATTCCACTTTATTTTTACTTATGTTCTTTTAAACTTCTTTTAAAATTTAAGTCAAGAGAGATTTTCCCAAATATCAATTTTCACTTAGCCTTTAAGATTACAGGTATGGATGGATGCCTCATTGGTAACACATGATTTTTTGTGCACATCTGTGCTTTGTGGGTGGGGGCTTAGAAATAAGCAACCACCTCTCAAAGGCAGCTGTTGCCAAAATGGATAATATTTCTAAATTCTTTTAGCTGGAAAGCTAGCATCCCTTTCACCCCTCCACCCCCCAAAGACACAAAGATCCCTAACACACATGAGCACAGGACTCTACCTTCAATCTTTTGCAAGTTGTAATAACTAAGCATGCTGCTTCTAGTCTAGTGACAGAGAGACTTTCTTTGCCAAAGATCAGATAGGGCTACTAAGGAAGTTTGACAAAACTCATCTACTGGGATATGGTTTACATGCACATGAGTTTGTTTGTTTTTCAGTATTGTGTTTTTTATTTTGTTTATTAGCCAATTGAGGGTGAAACAGTGTTGTTTAAATGTTAGTACCCCAAAGGAACTTTGATGGATTATTCCAGAACATGAGTGGATTTGGGCATCTATGGAATTCCACCTACTTTGTTGTTGGACCGACCCAGAGCCAAGTTAAAATCTGTCCATCATTTTTGAGGACAGCCCAGCCAGGGTTGAACCCTATTCCAGACCAGCTTTGTTTGCTTGCTGATGGGGTCCAGCTGGCTATAAAGGCCACCACCTCTTCAGGGTCTCCATCAAGTCAGGAGTTTTTCCGCTCACGTGGTTGCTCTCAGGACCAACATTACCTCAGACGCACACGGCAGTCATGGTGCCTGGGGCCAATGATGCCTTTAGAGGCTCACACAAATGCTTTCATTTCTTTGAAAAGCTGTCTGCATTATTTTTGCCTTTATACCAACTTAGTTGTAAAATATGATATTTTATGTGTTTTATGGAGGCAGGAGCTCTCAAAGGCAAACATGCCTGGGCACCCCCAAAAGTCATCATGGGGCTGTGAGTGTGTTTTGCTGCTAAGGGGACAGAAGGGGAAGTGGATCTGTTCTGAACCCAGATTGCCCCCTCACCTTCCCAGGTAACGTGGATGAGGAGATCATTCCGGAAGAAGAAATCATTTCCCGAAGCCAGTTCCCTGAGAGCTGGCTGTGGACCATCGAAGAGTTAAAAGACCCAGAGAAAAATGGGTGAGGCTGGAATAACCCCCATTTCAACCCACCCCAGGCCAATTCCTACCAGTACCCTAGACCAGACCATTTTATTTGCATGGACCTCAACCCCCTCTCTCTTCTGAAATCACAGTGGAACCCCACAACCCAACCTAGAAAAACCAAGAGTTGGGCTACCTCCATATGTCCACCCCTTCTCCCCTCCAACCTGCCCCTTGGGGCCCCTCCATACCCGCTCTCCCCCTCCACCATGTCTTCTCCTAATACCCCCCATTTCTCCACCATTCAGAGTCTCTACGAAGATCATGAAGGTGTTCTTGAAAGACTCCATCACCACCTGGGAGATACAGGCTGTGAGCTTGTCTGACAAGAAAGGTGAGAGATGGTGGCCCTGCTCTCAGGAGGCAAAACCCCAGGGCCCCCGGGCATTTTCTCATCCCATTCCAACAGATCCTCTGTTTCTTGGTGGCTGACACTGCCCCCTGGTTACTGGGCAGGGATGTCAGAGTCTAGACTGTGGGTGACATAGTCAGTGCTTTTTATTCTTTAAATTGATTTTGTAGAGCAGTTTTAGTTTCACAGAAAAATTGAGCAGAAAGTACAGAGTTCCCATAGACCCTCTGCCCCCACATGCACAGCCTTCTCCACGGTCAACATCCCCCAGCAGAGCCGTGCATTTTTTACAATCAATGAACCTACATTGACACGTCATGAAAACCCCAAGTTTATAGGTGGGGATTCACTCTTGGTGTTGGACATTCTATGGGTTTAGACAGATGTATATGACGTTTATCCATCACTGTAATATCATACAGAATAATTTGCAACCACGAAACATTTAAGGAGGTGGTGTCCACGTGATAGTGGGTAAAGCGATTAAGAAAAGATAGAAGAGGAAGCAGAATGAAATGGGGGATTGAAACATCTGCGATCAGATTGTGAAACATGACAAAAAGGTGCACCTGTCCCCTGGCTACCAACAGCTGGAGTGAGACCCTGAGGAGCTCTGGCTAAACATGGATAGTTTACAGCAGAGCTGGGAGTTGGGTGAGGAAAGCGAGGCAGTGACTTTGAGGGTGCCAGAAACCTCAGTCGCCGAGATAAATATTTTACTGCAAAAGGTTTTTAAAAATCAGAGTGAATGCAAAAAAAAAAATCCATGATGAACAAAATATCCAAATTTTAAACAGAGACCAGAGCCATGCTAAGCCATATTGGAGTTTGAGGCAAGAGGAAAAATGTGTGCCCCATATGCATGTCTTATGTATTTTAAAGGTTAATTTTTTCCAGAGCATTTCGACATTTGTCGAAAAAAATATTGAAACATTCAAAAGCAGATGTATTAAAACTCACAATGTTAAGTGTAAATATTTTATTTATACCAAAGTCAGAATTTATTATATTGGTTTACCTTTTTGTTTCATTATCATTTATGATAAATTGTACCTTATTATCATTTTAGTTTCCTGGCTTCCAGAGTTCAAAAATTTGCTTATCTTGTTTTTAGTTGAAGGAATTGAAATTGTCTGGCAATTTCTCTCGAGCAAGTGCAGATGGCAAGTGCAGTCACGTACATGGGAGCACATAGTCTTCCTGAGACCAGCACAGCTCAGCACAGTTCTAGTTGGTGGCCCCCATCCCTGTTCCAAGTTACAGCATCTTCCTATTTATCTGTTGTACATTGTCATTTAAAAAAAAAAAAAAAGGTCTTGCAGCTTGAAAAACAAAATAGGTTGAAAGCCCCCAGGCTAGGTCCTTGCTACTCTAAGCAAGGTCCCTGGACCGGTAACAGCTTTACCTGGGAGTTTGTTAGAAGTTAGGAATCTTGGACCCCACCCCTGAACACGGAACAGAACATGCCTTGAACATGACCCCCGGGAGTTTTGTATGTGCCTGAGAGTTGGCCAAGCTCTGTCCTGCACAAGCATTTCCTGACCTCGGCACTGATGTCATTCCGGGCTGGATAACACTGTGTGGCAGGGTGCTTCCCCTTGTAATGTAGAACACTGAGTAGCCTTCATGGCCGCTACCTCTACCCGTGGGATGCCAGTAGCAACCCTGTCCCCAGTTGTGACATCCAAAAATGTCCTCAGACATTGCCAAATATCGCCTGGAGGACAGAATCCCGAAAGGCCCTGTGGTTTTTAGATTCTGCTCTCTGTGTCCTTGTACATCTCCCTAACGTCACTACCTTGGTGGCACTGTTTTCATTCTCTGCATGTTATCTCATTTAATGCTTATAACAACGTTATGGGCTGGCACTATTCTTCTACAAATGAGGGCACTGAAAAAGAGAGAAGGAAGGTGACTTGCCCAAGATCACCAGTGGCTGAACCTTTCAGAAATACCATCGTAGAGCTTCAGAATAAATATTTTAGTATTGTAACCAATGGAACTTGGAAATTTTAGGCTCCTGAGCTATAAGAATTGAAGAGTCATTAAAAGCAGGGAGCTTCCTGGTCTCAAGTGCCTGGGTTCAAATCCCAGGTCTTCCCAGGCAGGTGTGTGGCCTTAATCAAGTCGCTTAACCTCTCTGTGCTCATCCATAAAATGGGCTTGCTAGAAATAGTATCTGCTCAAAGCGATATGATGATTGTTATGAGTTAATACATGTAAAGCCCTTATAATAGTGCCTGGCACATTAAAAAGTCCAATGAGTCTGAGCTATTATTATTATTGGAGTTGAACATATTTTAGAGATGAAAAGGTAACTGCCTTTCAGAAATGCATAGATACTTCCTTAAATAATACAAATCATGCATTAGAAAGTCATTCCTTTTTTAGTCAATTAACAATTTTTTAAAACCTTTTTTTTAAAAAAAAGATTTTTTTATTGGGGAATTGGGGAAGGGAAACAGACAAGTTGCTGTCCTTTTGTTCTTCAGTCTAGTTGTGGAGGACATTGCTTCACTGGCCCATGTTGGTATCATCATTGCACTCTTCTCGGGTGAGGCAGATCAGTCACCAGCCTCTGGATGGCGGCTCACAGAGGCTCTTGGCAGCTCACACCAGCCTCTCACGCTGACTGCTGGCCACTCACTGTAGCCTATGGCAGCCCACTGCAGCAGGGGCTGCAGCTATGCCATCCTGGGGACTCACTGCAGCCCAGCTCCAGGTGGAGCTGTTGTTCACTATCTTAGCTGTAGAGGGCAGTGTCACTGGCCAGGATATGTGGGACCTGAACTGGGGCCACTGGCGTCCCAAACCAGCACTTAACCAACGCGCCACTTGGCCGGCCCTTAAAACAGTTTTAAGCTTACAGAAACCACTGAAGAAAAAGTATAGAGAACTCTCATATATACCTCTCACTTCCCCAAGTTCCCCATTTTTTTTAACTTCTTGCATATAGAGTGGTACATTTGTCACAATCAGTGGGCCAATGCTGATACAGTCTTATTAACTGAAGTCCATATTGACAGTAAGATTAATGCTTGGTGTTGTACATTCTGACTTTGGAGAAATGTATGGTGACATGTGTTCACCATACAGTATCACACAGAATAATTATTTTACTGCCTTAAAAATGACATGAATTACATGTCAGAAGTTATTTGTTTTTCACTTCTCTTTTCATCTCGTTCAAGGAGAAAAGCTAATCCAGGGCAAGGATACCTTCACCTTCTCTGCAACTCTTGTTTGACTTCTTTTTTTTTTTTTTTTTTTTTTTTTAACAAAGAGAGAGCAATGGGTCTAGCTTCCCACAGGCAATGCAGACTAACCAGTATTTAACAAAATTGTTTTGTTTTCCTTGAGGTAACCTCCTATTTATGGCAAAAGAGCTGCTTTCTCACATACCGTAGTGATACCAAATTAACTTTGAGTTAAAAAAATGTAAAACCAAATGGTAAGAAATGGATCCCACAACTATAGCAAACACCCCGCGGGTGATAACTAAATGACTATAGGTTGGGAAATGAGAATTTTGTTCAAGCTTCTGACTATTATTTGTTTTTTGTCAATGAAGGATAAGCAAAAGAGATTTATTATTCAATCTTAATGGATTTATGAGTGTAACATTATTTTTAACATGATAGTGTTTTTGTAAATATTGCTTGCATGAACACTTTTCTGGAATTTGATCTAGAAACTAACTATATCACAAGTAACCACTATGTTTAGAATGATTTTTGCCAATGTAGATTGGGGCTGTCAGACAGAAATATCATGAGAGCCATGTCATTTAAAAGTTTCTGGTAGCCCCGTGAAAAAGGAGTAGGTGAAATTGATTTCAGAAATACATTTTATTTCGCCCAGATATATCCGAAATATTATTGTTCCCACATTTTGTAAAAAAAAATTGCAAAACCACTATCACACTAATAATAATGTTACAATAATAAATCCATTAATATTTAAGAGTAACCTATTAAGATCTCAACATTTTTATTAACTTATTTTACTTCTATTTGTACTAAGCCTTTGAAATCTAGCATGTATTTTATACTTACGGTGCATCTCAGTTAGGATGCAAGCTTTTTATTGGAAATACGTTGGTCTGTATTTTAGGATTCATAAGATTTACAATTGAAAAAGTAGATTGGCATACTCAGTTGTGCAAAGCATACTTTCAAAAATTTTCAAAACACTGAATCAAGCATCATTTTTAAGTGAGAGATGATTGGCATCCCGTAAGAGTCACCTTCAGAAAGTGTATGATTTCAGTGGGATTTAGTATATTCACAGAATCAGTTTTGAAGTTTAAATCTGAGTTTACTAGAATGAAACAAAAGTAGAAATCCAGTTCCCATTTGAATTAGCCACATGTCAAGTGCCTGGTGACCGCATTTTGAAGAGCACAGATTTTGAGGAGCGCAGTTATGGATCCTTCAGTTAGGCTGGCTCGCTTTCCTCCTTTATGGCTATCTGTGAGTAAAATTACACAGAAAATGGAAATCACCAAATCATGGCAACATCCAGCTGCCACCACCATCTGTAATTTATCCCCATTAACAATGTTTTCCCTGTGGGTTTCTTCTGCAGAGACAAGCTGAGCTCGGGACAGCTCCCCTGGTCAGGGGTAAGCCCTGAGACCCTGGGAGGAGCAGGAACTTGGAGCCAAATTTGGACCCTGTCCACCCTGCCTACTCCCTACCCATGACACTAGTGTTCTGTTTTCCCTTGGGCAGGGATCTGTGTGGCCGACCCCTATGAAGTCACAGTGGTGCAAGATTTCTTCATCGACCTGCGGCTGCCCTACTCTGTTGTGCGCAACGAGCAGGTGGAGATCCGGGCTGTCCTCTACAACTACCGGGAGGCAGAAGAGCTCAAGGTGAGTCTTTGGGGCAGCAGAGGCATGAAAGGAGGTTTGGAGTGGGAGGCCATGGCACATGCCCCTGACCTGAGACTCTCTCCCTGGCAGGTGAGGGTAGAGCTGCTCCACAATCCAGCTTTCTGCAGCCTGGCCACTGCCAAGAAACGTTACCAGCAGGTTGTGCGCATCCCTCCCAAGTCCTCCCTGGCTGTGCCTTATGTCATTGTGCCCCTGAAGCTCGGTCTGCAGGAGGTGGAGGTCAAGGCCGCTGTCTATGACTTCTTCATCTCTGACGGTGTCAAGAAGACCCTGAAGGTCGTGGTGAGTCCTTAGGGGACCTGCTGCCTCTTGTCCTTCAGGAAAGGCTCCTGTTCTCCTTGTGCTGTCAACCCAGTTTGGAGACCCAGGCTCTGAGACACTAAGGATGTCCAATGTCCAGCTTAGGAAGTTTAGGAGTCCTAGAAGTTCAAAAGCAGGGCCACAATGAGGGTGAGGCAAGTGAGGCATTCTCCTTGGGCATGAAATTTTGAGGGGGTACCCAAAACCTCAGTAATAAAGATCAATACTATACTTTTTCATTAAAATATATTTTAATATCAAATATGATATTTTGTATATCATATTTGTATAACACATTTTGTATAACACATTTCAGTATAGGAGTTTTCTTTTCACTCTAAAAATCTTGGGGAAACACATTTCACAGACCAAATTTATAAAACAATAATATATGATGTGAGAACATAGGAAAGTTCTATTTTTACCTATGCTTTTTACCCTTACAGTATATATTGATGTGATATTTCTGCTCTTTCCCACAGTGTGGAGCACTTTCAAATATAGTAAGACAATCATGAATAAAAGGCTTTTATCACCTTCTCCTAGTATTTTAAAGCAAAATGTGAGATCATAAACAAGACTACTAATATTTGAATGCAGTAGTTAAAGAAATAAAAATTAATGCCAAAAAACCCTGTGATGAACAAAATATCAAAAATTTAAATAGAGATGGGATCTGAGAGTGTCCAAATAAGCATATTGGAGCCTGAGCAAAAAGAAAAATGAGTGCCCCACAGACATGCCTATGTGTATTTCTTTTTTTCATGGTTAATCTTTCCCCAAATTGTTAAAGTAGTTGAAAAAATTTTGAAACACTAAAGAAAATGTGGTAAAACTGACAGTGTGATTTTACGTTGAAATGTTTTCTTTATACCCAAACAGAATTTATTATACATTTTCTTTTCTGGTTTTAATGGAAGCAAATTCATATTTTCAAGTACTTAGATGTCCTGAAATAATATTGCCATTAAAATATATGAAACTGTATATTTAGGGGCACACTTTTTTTTTTTCACCTTGGATCCCAATATGGCTCAGCAGGCACTGGTGGGAAGAAACCCCAGCAGTGCGCCAGAGCCTGCGAGGCCAGCTGCCGAGAGAGACAGTGTGCCCATCTCTTCCCAATTCTGCACTCACTTGAAATCGGTTGCTTGAAATCCATCATGGTGGGGATATTTACACCAAGGAAACTGGCAGCGCTACAAATCAGGATTTCTTCGTTACCTGGAGAGTTGGATGTTAAATGTTTACCAGTACACCATGGGAAGAAACAGTCTGCAAAGGAAAACCTGGGCGTTATTATAGGCGAAAAGACAGTGGGTTCTGGGAAGGCCAAAACAGCCACTGTCCACAATAAAGGACATATGAGAGCTTGAGTTGGATCTTTGATACTAATTACGATAGCCCCTAATTTAACTGAGCTCTTACTGTGTGCCCGCACTGTGCCAAGTTCCTCTGCAGTCTTTTATTTTAATTTTTTTATTTTTTAAACTTCATTGGGGAACAGTGTGTTTTTCCCAGGACCCATCAGCTCCAAGTCAAGTTGTTGTCCTTCAGTCTTAGTTGTGAAAGGCGCAGCTCAGCTCCAAGTCCAGTTGCTGTTTCCAATCTAGTTGTGGGGGCACAGCCCACCATTCCATGCAGGAGTTGAACCGGGAACCTTCTTGTTAAGAGCAGGCACTCTCACCAACTGAGCCATCTGGCCGCCCACCAGCAGCTCAGCTCAAGTTGTCATCAGTCTAATTGCAGAGAGCACAGCTCACTGACCCATGTGGGAATCGAACCGGCAACCCTGTTGTTCAGAGCATGTGCTCTAACCAACTGAGCCACCAGGTGGCCCTTATTTTTATTTTTCATTTATATTCTTTTATTTTATTGATGTATTACTTTAATTATTTATTTTTAAAATTAATTTTTAAAATTTAATTTTTTTAATGAATTTTCATTTTCTTGTTTATTTTGTTTTATTTTTAATTATTTATTTTTTAAATTTTACTTTGAATTTTATTTTATTTTATAAAATTAATTTTATTTTTATTTTATTTAACCCATTGAGAGACACTGGGTTAAAAACAGACTCTGGAGCCAGACTACCAGGTTCAAAGCCCAGTTCTGTTCTACAAGCTGTGTGACTCTGGACAAGTTACTTCACCTCTCTGTTCTTCAGTTTCTCCAACTTTAAAATGGGAGTGATAATTGCAGTACCCACCTCATTGGGTTGTTGTGAAGATTAAATGAGTTAACCTGAGTAAAGAAAGTTTCTAGGCACATAGGAAGATTTCTAAAGGCTTTGTTGTTTTATCATTATTCATTTTGTTATTAATTCACACAGTGGTATGAGGTAGTTGTTTGTATTGCCTCCTCTTTATAAGGAAGCTGAGGCACAGAGAGGTTTAGTAACTGGCTCCCAGTCACACAGCTAAAACTGAGCAGATGCTGTCATACCTATGTTACAGTAGTCCCCAGAACAATGCCCTGCTGACTAGATGTCTGTCTGTCCTTTCATTCCTGACTTCCCCTTCCCTCAACATTGTTCAGCCGGAAGGAATCAGAATAAACAAAACTGTGGCTGTTCACACACTGGATCCAGTAAACAAGGGCCAAAGTGAGTCATTGCAGGGGAGAGGGTGAAGCCTGGGTGGGGATGCAGGGTGTGGTGGGAGGAGGCTGGTGCCATCGGTGTCTCCATTCGACCACAGATGGTGTGCAGCGAGAGGAGGTCCACGCTGCAGACCTCAGTGACCAAGTTCCAGACACGGAGTCGGAGACCAAGATCCTCCTACAGGGTGAGACGCCCTTAGTCCAACCCCATAGAGCCCAGGATGGTGTCGGCGGGCTGTGGCCCCTGAGAAAGGAGCCCAGTTCCATCAAATTCTGGGAACATTTAACCATGGCGCCTCTCTCCTCCACTTCACGTAGAACAGCCTCTCCTGGTTCTGTTCATAGATGGTTCCAGGCAGTATTTAGTTCAGCAAATAAGTTTGGCTGATAAAGAAGTTTAAATGAGAAGTGATAGAGTTCAAGAGCAGAAATTCTGGACCTAATTGTTCAGGATGGAGGACGCACGTGAAAGGGGACAGGAGGGAGCTGGAAAGGCAACCTGTCTGCTGTAAAGTTTCAGGGAGAGACTCTTGGTTCCTATCTGTGATGGGGGCAAATATCTGAGGGTTGTTGGGAAGATCAAATGAAATATTACATAGTGTTCCCTTAGAACAGAGCTTGGCAAATAGAATTAAGCATTAAGTAAGTATTCATGACAATTGTTCCTGGAATTATTTTATGTCTGGTGTAACAAGAGGACCCAGGGACAGCTCCCCCTCAGTCTCATGCCCCCAGCCCAAATCTGTCCCTGACTATTTGGCCCTGGCTTGTCAGACCCTGGGAACACTGGAGGCAGCCCTGACTCTCCCCACCCCACAGTGGGTCTCGTAGCTTGAGGACCATCCTTCCTCCTGGCTGCAGGGAACCCAGTGGCCCAGATGGTGGAGGATGCCATCGATGCGGAGCGACTGGAGCACCTGATTGTGACCCCCTCGGGCTGCGGGGAGCAGATCATGATTGGCATGACACCCACGGTCATCGCGGTGCACTACCTGGACCAAACGGAACAGTGGAACAAGTTCGGCCTGGATAAGCGGCAGGAGGCCTTGGAACTCATCAAAAAGGGTATGTCCCCTGCCCCTCTTGGAGACCCCCCCTCTGAGCGCTCCTCCCCTGAGACGCCACCCCCTCTGAAGGCTCCGCCTCTCCTCTGAGATTCCTACTCTCCCCTCTTTGAGACCCTGGGCCCTCTGAGCCCTTCTCTGAGCTACCTCTGCACTGAGGCCCCCTCGCCCCTGAACCCCCTTGAGAATCCTCCCCTTTCTGAACCCTCCTCCTCTGAGAACTCCTTATTCCTCCTTTCTCTGATTCCCCCACCCTCTCAGAGTCCTTCTGCCCTTTCAGCTTTCCTCCCCTCCAGATAGCCCTCCCGATATTGAGCACTCTCTTTCCTCTCTGAACCCCTGTCCTGCTTTTGATAGAATCCTTGGCCCCTTTATAAAGCCTTCCTCTGTGGTGTACCCACACCAGCACCACCTCCACTCAGTCCCTGCTCCCGTCGTGACACGTATCTCTTCCCTGCAGGGTACACCCAGGAGCTGTCCTACAGACAACCCAACAAGGCCTTTGCGGCCTTCCGGGACCGGCCACCCAGCACCTGGTGAGCTTGCCCATCCTTGGACTTGCACCCCCCTGAGCAGAGCCTGGATCCTGGCCTACCGAGGTCTAGGCTGGTGTCCTCCACACAGCCCGCCGCCACTGGACCCCTCCACCCGCAGAGTCAAGGCAACCCTTGGCTAAGTGACCTACAGTTATTAAGCACTGTCTGCATGCAACACTGGGTCCTGAGCCCCAGCAGGCAGAAATGGCACACCCTGCCAGGCCCTGCCCCTCTCTGCTCATTGGTTAGCTAGGATGGCAGTCTCAGGATCCCAGAGCCAATTGGCTCATACCCTGGACCACCCCTAGGCTGACAGCCTACGTGGTCAAGGTCTTCTCTCTGGCCTCCAACCTCATTGCCATTGATGCCGAAGTCCTCTGTGGGGCTGTCAAGTGGCTAATCCTGGAGAAGCAGAAGCCCGATGGAGTCTTCCAGGAGGATGGACCCGTGATACACCAAGAAATGATTGTAAGAGGCAGGGATTCAGGGCAGGCTGGGGGAGTGGGGGACCTGAGTATCACAGGACGAACAAGAGAGACTCCATCTGCCATTTGCCCAATTCACTGTGTGTGGGGGGACAGAGGAATATGAGTTGAGAATGTTATTCCTCTTTTACAAAGACAACAGACTCGCAGAGTTCAGTGCAAAATGAAAGCGCCCTGGCTCCCCATTGCTTTGAAAATAAACTTAGAACTTCTTAGAGTTGTGGTTCTCAAACTGTGGTGGTTCCCAGGCCAGCAGCATCAGCATCACCTGCAAACTTGTTAGGTGACTCACATTCTCGAGCTGGAGCCCAAATGCACTGAATGAGAAACTTCAGGGGTAGTGCCTAGGAATCACAGTTTAAATTAGCCCCCATCCCAGGTGATGCTGATGTGTGCTCAAGTTGGAGAATCACTGCCTTATCCTGACAGTCTGGGCTTCCAGCCTCACGGCCTTCCCCCTGTCTCCACACTCCAGCTGTACTGCTTGGAGTCTTACTCTTCCCAGTCACAGGACCTTTGCACGTGCTGTTCCTGCTCCCTGGCATGCTACTCCTGCCCTCTCAGAATCAAACCCTACTCACCCCTTAAATTGTAGCTCCACTTGTCATCCCTCAGGGACACCTTTCCCAGCCTCCCCAACTGAGTCACACTCTCACTACCCATTCTCACTGCCACACCCACTTCTGCACAGCACTCATCAGTTTGTAATCATATATCTTTCGATGAGCTGGTTGGTTCATGTCTGTCTCCCTTGCTGGATGGGGAGCTCTATGAGGACTGGGACCAGTGTCTGGTTTTTGTCCACCATCTTGTCCACAGCACCAAAGACATTTGCAGAATGAATGAACAAATGAATACTAGAGTTTCATTCATTCATTCACTCGTCCTGTGAGACACTGGCGAGAGATCCAGCATTGCCCTGACCTACTGGTTGGAATGTGAGGACACACCGATGACCCATCTTTGCTTCCTGCTCCATACTGTAGGGTGGCTTCAAGAATCCTGAAGAGAAAGATGTGTCCCTCACGGCCTTCGTTGTCATTGCGCTGCAGGAGGCTAAAGAGATTTGCGAGGATCAGGTCAATGTAAGTGTCCCACAATCTCTACTCTTCTACCCAGGATTCATCTCCCTTGGAGGTTTTGTGATCACTCCATCTGTTTTGTCCTAGGGTTTTGAGAGGGCATTGTTTGACCTTTAGCTTCCCAAGTGGGGAACCCCAGGATCCCACCTTCAGCTAGCTGCATCTCCCTCCTCACAACCCTAGAAAAGAGATGGAGGGGAAAAGGCTGTTACCTTTAATGACCAAGAAAAATCCAGACCTTTCTGATTCAAACCTTGCAGATTTGAAAGAAATTATGGTATAAAAGAAGCTGTAGGGTCAAATAGATTTGACTTTACAGTCTCTCAGCCACTTACCCCTCACTGGGCTTCAGTGTGTGCATCTGTAAAATAGGTATTATAATGTTTGTATTGTTTTAGGACTCTGTGAGTTGTTCTTGATGTAACACGTGTGACCTAGGTTATACAAAAATTAATGGGAGAATTATTTTAAGCATCCAATAATTTATCAAGTGCAAAGATGAAAGTGGCCTCAGGGACTCTGCCAGGATGCTTTGTTCATCTCGCCTGTGTCCTTCATTCCCTTCTTGCCCAATAATTCAGCTTTCTCTGCCAACCAGCCTGCCTGGCAGAACATGGCTGCCTTCCTTGGGGAAGCAGACAGATCAAGGCTGAGGCTTTCAGATTCCTGGGGAAGGATTCTGATTGGCTCAGCCTGAGTAAGGTGATCACTTCTGGACAAATCAGCTGAGACCAGGAAGTAGGTCTTACTGGGCAAATATGGCTTCTTGCACTCTGGACATATGAATGAAATGGAGGAGTAGACCTTCCTACAAAAGTCATGGGTAGATGTAGGAGAGACAGCTGGGCAGGCAAAAGGATTACTTTCTACTACAACATGGCAACCTTATAATGAAGTATAGCATAGGCTGTGGAATCAGACTGCTAGGGTTCAAGGCAAGAGTGTGCTGGAGCTAGCTTGAATATTGACCAATTATTAACAACTGGTTAATATTCTAGGAATTCTGCAAGCTGCTTGTTAAATGCAATCATTATTAAAATTTAATTGTATAAACTTACATTTAAATAAATTAGACTAAACATTAAACATAAATACAAAGGTAAGGGCTGGCCAAGTGGCTCAGTTGGTTAAGAGTTAGGTTAAGAATGCGAGCTCTGAGCAACAGGTTTGCCAGTTCAATTCCCACATGGGCCAGTGACGCTGTGCCCGAGCTGAGCTGCTGCTGAGCTGCCAACAGATGACAAGATGGCTCAGCTAATCAGAGTACATGCTCCTAACAACAAGACTGCCTGTTGGATGGTGGACTATGCCTGCCTGCAACTAAGACTGAACTTGGCACCTTGAGTTGAGCTGCCAGCTAGATGGCTCAGTGGATAGAGCACACACTCTTAACAACAAGGCTGCTGATTTGACTCCCGCATGGGATGGTGGCTATGCCCACCCGCGACTAAGATTGTAACACAGCACCTTGAGCTTAGAGGCCACGAGCTTCCAATGGGCAGCCAGATGGTGACGGTGCCCTCCACAACTAAGATTAAAGAACAACAACTTGGCTGGTCCCTTTCCCCAGTTCCCCAACTGTTCTCCTTCTCCAATTACACAATTAAAAAAACAAAAAGATAATACACACTCGAAACTCATCATTTCTTATTTTACTAATGTTTATCATTATCTACACTCATGAGATTATTTATTCTGCCATACCTGTATGGTGGATATACTGTATAATACTGTGCTATTACCCATTTCTCCCCAACTCTACACTCAGTGATGCCACATTGGTAGGTTGAAATGGTTGTATTTACACTATGGAAATCAGCAAACACTACAAATCATGTCTGCCTCTGGCCCTCGTCTCTGTGGGTCTCAGTAGTCTCATCTTTGCAATAGGGATGATGGTGAAAGTAATACCTAATTCATAGGATTTTGAGGTTAAATGAGGGAGTATGTGACTAATACATGGTAAGTGTTAGCTATGATAATGATGATGATGGTGATATGGTGATAATTAGATAAGAGGTGGTCCCAGTGACATGCTAACCCTGGCTCATTCTAGCTCATGAGTGACTGACTACTTGAGACATCTTTCCCACTCCATGTTAAGATATATCACAATGTTAGCTTGAATTTGGCCATGGTGGGAGTATTTACACCACAGTAATTGGCAATCTATAAATCAGCCCCTACCCCAACTAGACAGCTGGTTATTCAACATTTACCAGTACACCACTGGGTATAAAAACTGCACCAGGCACATAGTAGGTACTTAGCAACAAAGCAATTCAAGGTGGCTAATATGTCTGGGAAACGGTAAAAAATGTACAGATCCAAAACAGATATGTCTCAAGGACAGAAACCCTGTACCTGGAAAGTGATGCTTATGTGAACTTTGCCAGGTCCCTGTGGCAGCAGTGCCAACCTGACCAGAGTACCCAATCATTTTCTCCTAGAGCCTGGGGGGCAGCATCAATAAGGCAGGAGAGTTCCTCGAAGCCCAGTACGAGAACTTGCGGAGACCATATACTGTAGCCATTGCTGGCTATGCCTTGGCCCAGTTGGACAAGCTGCACGGCTCCCGCCTCACCAAATTTCTGAACACAGCCACAGGTGAGGGGCAGCCTGATGGGCAAGGAGAGATGCATGACTCTAAGCTGAGCTGGGATGGATGTCGCTAAGCTGAGCTGGGGTAGATGGCTGCAGGTGTGAAAAGTCCTCATTGTGATACAAAAGGGTCCATTGCATCATTCAACAAGTGTGTGTTGAGCACTTGCTATGACACAGGAGCAAGGATATGGGCTCTGATATCAGACAGATTCAAGTTTAAATTTCACTCTGTCACGTTCTCATTGTGTGACCTTGTATAATTCACTTAACCTCTCTGGCCCTTTGTTTAAAATAACACCTACATCATAGGGTGGTTGTAAAGATTAAACGAGTGATGTGGGTAGAAGAAAGTCTAGCACACAGTAAGAGATCTATCACTCATGTTTTGATTGCCTTTAGTATTGTTAATAACATTATCATTATCTCAAGGGTAATTAGGATTAGATAAGATAATGGCATAGGAATTTTAGCACAGTGGGTAGCACATAGTGAGCACTTAATTATTCGTTCCATATCAGGTTTATGCTTGCTGATATAACATATCTGAATGTATACTGAAATAGTTTAACACACAGAAGTTGGTTTCTTTCTGGTAACAGCTCTCCTTCATATGAGTGATACAGGGATTCAGGCTCTATCTTTTCATGACTCTGCCATCCCAAAGCCTTGGAACCCATTCCATCCTAGCAGAAGAGGAAACAGGAGGACTGTGCAAGGGAGGTAGACCAGGCATGGAAGGGACCTCATCATTGCTGTCCACATTCCATTGGACAGAGCTCAGTTATGTGACCACAGCTACCTACAAAGGCATCTGGGAAATGTAGTCCAACTGTGTGCCCAGGAACAGGAGGGAATAGTTCATGGTAATAGTCTATGTTATAAGTACTTCCTTAGGCACTTCGGACATCACAGTGAATATAGGAGAGCCCCTGCAATGATGGCATCACACTCTAGTTGAAGAAAGAAATGAGTTAATAGATTTCTGTAGAGCATCATAGTCCTGCCACAGGAGAAGCACAGGATGCTTAGAGAGACAGAGGGGAAGACCTCACTCTTATTTGGGGTGCCGTGAAGCTGAATTGTTCAGGATAGGTAAGAATTAACCAGGAGTAGATGGAGAAAAGGTGCTCCAAATAGAACAGAATGCGCAAGGGCTCAGAGGTAAGAATGAGCAGGGCAAGTTTAGGGAATCTCACATAGATCAGTGGGGCTGCAGTTCATAATTTAAATTGAGGAACGAGGGTTGATGAGGGAAGAGAGGGCAGCAGGAACCAACATATGGAGGGCCTCAAATGTTGCCGGGACACCTGAACACCAAGAGGTCTAGTATGAGTCTGTTTTCTGGGGTTTCACTGAGCTATTTCCAGGCTGGACAGAGCAGTAAGAATGGGGGCTGATGTTCTCTCTGCAGAGAAGAACCGCTGGGAGGAGCCTGGCCAAAGGCTCTACAATGTGGAAGCCACATCCTATGCCCTGTTGGCCCTGCTGCAGCTCAAAGACTTTGAGTCCATTCCTCCTGTCGTGCGCTGGCTCAACGAACAGAGATACTATGGAGGTGGTTATGGTTCCACCCAGGCAAGTAGTCCCCCATTCCCCAGGCAACTACATCCTTACCACTTCTGGCCGCTGAGAACAAAAGAGGCAATTTTGGGAATGAAGTTGCGAAATCAGTTTGGGCTTTTTAGTTGCAAATCCATCTATGGATTCTAAACTAGACTCTGGATGCCTCAAGCTGTGTTCTGAGTGTCTTTTTCCCTCCTGGTGTCTAGATCATGTTCTCAGGGCCCAGATTCAGATGTGGGTCTCTCTCTGGTGGGTTCTGGACCATGTTCCTGGTTGATCACGCTCCCTACCTTATCCTCTCTCATTGGGTGTTTCTAGACCAGGTTCTCAATTATAGGGAATTAAGGAAGTCACTCTCTCCCTCTGGTGGGTTCCAGACCATGTTCTCAGGTCCATCAGGTTCCCAGTATTACCTTGTCTTACTGCAGGTTCTAGACCATGTTCTCCGTTGTTCTAAAGCATTATCCAAGCCTCTCTATCCTCAGTTGTTTCTTCAATATGGTTTTAGCGACCTCAAGTTCCAGCAAAGTCAGGCTCCAGTTTTTTCCCCCTTTACTCTGATGGGCTCTCAATCAGATGCCAAGTGTCACTTTTGGATTCTCGATCATGTGCTCAGTGTCCCCAGGTTCCAACTTTATTCTTTATTTACAAATGTGTTCTATTATAGATATATTCTCAGTGCCTCCAAACGTTTGCCTTAGACTCTCTTCTCTGCATGGGTCTAGATCCAATCTCAGTGTCACTAGACATTCAGTCTTACGCCTGCACTTTCTGGTGGATTCTAGACATGTTTTCAGTGTCTTCAAGCTCTGGTGTGAGACTCTGTCCCTTGGAGAAATCTAGAACACATCCTCAGTGTCTAATGACCCAGTCTTATCCTTGTGCTCCCTGGTGGGTTCTAGGTCACAGTCTTCATGTCACCAAGCCCTAGTCTGAGCCCCCCTCTCTCACAGAGTTCTAGAACATGTCCTCACTACCCACCAGCCCCCAGTATTATCCTCACTCTCCCTGTAGGGTTCTAGGCGTCAGTCTCAGTGTCTCAGCTCTGACCTGAGCCTCTTTATCCCCAAGTGGGTTCTAACCGCTATCTCAGTCTCCCAAGTCACCCTCTTTCTCTCTCATGGGTTCTAGGCCACTTTCATGGTGTTCCAAGCCTTGGCCCAATACCAGCAGGACGTCCCTGACCATGATGACCTGAATCTGGATGTGCTGATCAACCTGCCCAGCCGCAGTGCTCCTGTGGTGCACCGCATCATCTGGGATTCCGCCAGCCTCCTGCGCTCCGAAGAGGTACAGCCACTTGGCCAAACCCTCCTTGCCCACATTCTCCATGCCAGTCAGGGTCTTCCAGCAGGCAGGAGGGAGGGCAGATGACCATTGCAGCCAGTGGAAGGCTTGGTTCCCAACACCCTCTTTTCTCTCTCCCCACTCCCTGTAGACCAAGGAAAATGAGGATTTTACAGTGACAGCTAAAGGGAAAGGACAAGGCACCTTGTCGGTAAGGAATGGAACCCACACCTGCTTGGCTCACCACCTTCTCTCTGCCCCTGTACCCCAAGGGGACCCTCTTCCCAAGTCAAGTAGGCTGACACCTTGTCTCCTCGCCCATCTCATCAGGTGGTGACAACGTACCATGCCAAGTTGAAAGGCAAAGCCACCTGCAAGAAATTCGACCTCAGGGTTAACATACGACCAGTCCCTGAACCAGGTAGAAGGAATAAGGACTCTATCTGTCATCCTTCCTCCACTGCCATTCTAGTGTCTATCCCTCTTCTGGGCCCCATTCCATCCTTCTGCCTTTTATGTTTCTAGTCAAGAAGCCCCAGGATGCCAAGAGCACCATGTACCTTGAGATCTGTACCAGGTAAGAGATGGGTCATTGGGGTTCATCTAGGCCATCCCTCTGCCTCTAGCAAAACTTCTTATAAATATTACCTGTGGTACCTAATACTTTCTGGGAGTGTATTGTATGGCTAGTGCTGTGCTGAGTACCCTCCAGGAGTGGATACCACAGGCAGTCATCACTTTGCATGGTAGTGTGAGACTAGCCATGACCACATAAGCTGAGACTGGGCAGAGTGATCCTAATAATCAGTGAGGGAAATCACAATTGTTCGAGGATCTTTAATTTTTTTTTATCAAAAACTCAAAAACTCTCATTATAAAGGTATAGAGAAATGAAAAGTGTATACGAGTACTTGTTTAGTGCACTGTAATTTAAAACACTAGAACATGGAAATTGAAGTTTTATTTTGTGTTTGTGAAGCACTTACCCAAAGCACTGTAGTTTGAACAGTGCCTCCTCTCTTCTCTTTGTATAACTGACGATGTGGAGCAAGCATCTTTTCTATGACGTCATGAATTTTCATGTTCCCTCCCAAGTTTGGGTCACCTTCCAACATTTACTCCTTGAACTTTTAATGTCATGAGGTATTTGAGAGTTCCTTTACTGTGAAGTTTTTTGCCGGTGTCAATGCCTCTGGGACGTCTTCAATTTTTGGAGGCGAATTTCCTCATTTATGCCAGTGTGCTTGTCTTCACTGAGTTCTTTTGCTGCCTCGCTGGCCTCCCCAACGGCAGCAGGGTCCATAATCCCACACTCTGCTGTTTTCTTCTCCGACTCCATATATGTGCTATTGAAATTTTGCTTCCAGCTTTACCACTCTTCATTCCTTTGCCACACTTTTATCTTTGTTGGCCAGTCCCTCTTTTGATGATCCATTTTGGTAAAATGTCACATGGGTTTTTCACTGGGAGAGATGGAAGTAACACAACTACATGCTTTGCTATCTGTTTGTGACCTGAATGGCTGGTGCTCAGTGCCCTGTCACTGACAGACTTTGAAAGAAGGGACGTGATTGGTCATTGATTGTGATGTGCACCTGTTATTTCTGTAGAGATCAGTGGACTGAAGTGCTGGCACCAAGATTTGCCCTTTAGGAAATTATTCACAATTAATATACCATGGTACTGAAATTAGAACTGTGTTGCTGGAAGACTGGTGTTATTGAGCTAGACCATGGTAACAGAATCATGCAAAGTGAGACCTGCCCATATTCTTGTCTTCATTTCCCAGAAGAACTGAGGCACAGAGAGGTCAAGTGACTCATCAAATGTCATATAGAACTGGAATTTGAACCCATGCATTTGGGCTCCAGCACCCAAGCAATTAGTCACCTTGGCCATTACAATAGTTTTCCTTTATTTCACTGGGGTAGTGTTTCCCAAGGTCTAAGATCCCTCTTGCTGCTGTGTGGGATAGACCCCCTTGTCCAGGCACTGACCCCCAAGGAGGACCCCACCTGAGACTCAACCCCTCTCTCTCTGCCCCATCCAGGTACTTGGGAGACAGTGATGCCACTATGTCCATCCTGGATATATCCATGATGACTGGCTTTGCTCCCGATATTGGTGACCTCGAACTGGTATGAAGCCCTTGGGGGCTGGGATCAGTGGGCAGGAGCCTGGAAGAGGCTGGAGGGACGGAAAGTGATCCAGGAGGGGGTTTTCACAAGCCCTTCCCTTCCCCAGCTGAGCAGCGGCACTGACAGATACATCTCTAAGTATGAACTGAACAAGGCCTTCGCCAACAAGAACACCCTCATCATCTACCTGGACAAGGTAAGGCTTCCATTGGGGTCTTGACCCGTAATTGGCTGGCCTTTTCCTTCACTGATCTGTGTCTTGGAGTCCTCTGCTGGATCCATTTTTTTCTAGAGAAAAAGGGGACAGTGCATGAGATAGGTTTTTTCATTTTTTATTTTGTTTTTTCATTTTTTATGTAATTGAAACCTTACTGAGAAATTGTAGAGTAGTATTAAAAAGTTCCATATATCCTTTACCCAAATTCACTAATTGTTAGCATTTTTCTCCAAATATACATATCTATCAAATATACATATTTCCTTTCCTTCCTTCCTTTTTCCCTCCTTCCTTTTTCCTTTCTTCCTTCCATCCTTCCTTCCTTCCTTCCTTCCTTCCTTCCTTCCTTCCTTCCTTGCTTCCTTCCGTCCTTCCTTCATACTTTCGTACCTTCCTACCTCCCTTCCTTCTTTATCCTCATTTATTTTTTCCAGTTTTATTGAGATATAATTGACATATAACATTCTGTACTTTTAAGGTGTACAATGTAATGATTTGATACATGTGTATATTGGTAAATAATCACCACAATAAGGTTAATTAGCACCTCCAATACCTCACAAGTTTTGTGTGTGTGTGTGTGTGTGTGTGTGTGTGTGTGTTGAGAACATTTAAGGTTTATTATCTTAGCAGTGCAGTATTGATAATCATGGAGTATTTTTATGGGCATACATATCAATCTGTTGACCAAATTCAACTACATGTTCACGCCAAACGGAAGGAGAGGCTGAGAAGTGTAATCTAGCTGTGAGCCTTGGAGAAAAAGAAAATAGATTTGATGAACTGGTCATAAATCTTTGCCACTTCCTGCCCCCCATCCTTTCCACCCAGATCTCTCCTTGATCCCTCCATGTCTCCACCACTGCTCCAACCCCCAGTACCTGTGCCAGACTCCCTCTCATGTGACCCCACTGACCAACCTCCTTCATTCCCCAGATCTCACACTCCAGGGAGGACTGTCTATCATTCAAAGTTCACCAGTTCTTTAATGTGGGGCTTATCCAGCCTGGGGCAGTCAAGGTGTACTCCTATTACAACCTGGGTGAGGAGCCATCCTGTGGTCTGGGGTCCCAGGGTCCCAAGGATCTGTGATTTGGAGGCCTGGGGGGGTGTCCCAGGGATCTGTGAATTGGAGATCCCAGTGTTCCGGACCTAGCATCTCTAGGTCTGAGGGACTGGAGTTGGGAATCTGAGCCCTGCGAGTGTGGTCTTGGGTAGAGGCCCTAGCCCTCTGACACCTCCCACCCCTTTCCCACAGATGAGACTTGCACCCAGTTCTACCACCCAGAGAAGGAGGACGGAATGCTGAGCAAACTCTGCCACAATGAAATGTGTCGCTGTGCTGAAGGTGGGTGCACAAGAGCCAGGAAGTGGTGGGCCACATCCACTGGATTCCCCACTTCCATGGGGGTGACCCATAAGGCCCCAAAAGCCCACACCCAGTGAATACCAAGAGGGATGGGCCTGGGGCTGGCCACACGGTGGGCACTGGTGAGAAGTGGGACTTAGACCATGTTCCCTACCCACCCACCCTACAGAGAACTGCTTCATGCACCACGAGAATGACCAGGTCACCTCGGAGGACAGGCTGGACAAAGCCTGTGAGCCGGGAGTGGACTATGGTGAGTGGGGGTAAGGGAGACACATGCATGTGTGATTATGTGTGAGTGACGGTGTGTGTGGCTGTGGTCGTGTGTGTGAGACTGTATAATGGCAGATATGGTCATGGCTGTGAGTGACCACGGCTGCATATGGCTGTGCTTCTGGGTGTGGTTGTGGGTAGTGTGTGTGTGTGTGTGTGTGTGTGTGTGTGTGTGTGTGGTGAGGGGCCATAATTGTGTGGGGAACTGTGGTTATAAGTGGGCTGGGTGCGTGCAATGTGTGAGAAAAGATGGTTGTGAGTGGATGCAGTTGTGTGTGTCTGTGAGGTTGTACTTGCAGGTAGCCATGATTGTATGATATGGTGACATAGGAGTTGCTGTCCTTGTGTATGTGACAAGCTGTGGGTGGTGTAATTGTGTGCGTGGCTGTGAGACAGTAGTTATATGACCACATGTGGCTGCATGTGTTACTAGAGGGAGATGGGGACTGTAGCACCATTGGCTGTGATCTGCTTGGAGGGAGCCATATGCCCAGGTGCACCTGTAGGTAGGATGTCCCCTGGACAACCCTGCCCATGACCCATGCTGTCCTCCCCCATCAGTGTTCAAGACTGTGCTACTCAAGAAGGAGCTGTCAGATGACTTTGATGAGTATGTAATGGTCATCAAGCAGATCATCAAGTCAGGTCAGCTCCGTACTCTGTCTCCTCTTTCTGCCCCACTGTCCCATCCCTTCACCCCCCTACACACACTCAGCCTCCCTCTCCCTCCCCTCCAGGCACCGATGAGGTGCAGGTTGGACAGGAGCGCAAGTTCATCAGTCACATCAAGTGCAGAGCAGCCCTGAAACTGCAGGAGGGGAAACACTACCTCATATGGGGCCTTTCCTTGGACCTGTGGGGAGAAAAACCCAAGTGAGTGCTGGCCCTGCGCATGTGCCTGCTCGCCCCGCCTACCCTTCCCAGGCCCCCTTCTGACCTGCCCTCCTTCCCTCCCTCCTCTCCCACCAGCATCAGTTACATCATTGGGAAGGACACCTGGGTGGAGCTGTGGCCAGAGGCCGATGAATGCCAAGACCAGGAGAACCAGAAACTGTGCCAGGACCTGGCCAGCTTCACGGAGAACATGATCGTCTTTGGCTGTCCCAACTGATCACCCATCACTGTCCCTCCAATAAAGCTTCAGTTATATTTCACATGTCTCCCAAAGTCTGGTGGTCTTTGAGAGAGAGAGAGAAAGGCAGCTGTGATTCAGTTTTCTGTGTACTTGAAATCTCCAAAAAGGGAGGGAGGAAGGGAGGAAGGAAGGAAGGAAGGAAGGAAGGAAGGAAGGAAGGAAGGAAGGAAGGAAGGGGTAGGAAGGAAAGCAAGAAAGAGAAAGAAATCTAATTTGCATTCTCAGCCTCACCTGCACCCTCACCACCCTTGTCCTCGCTTGTCCTCACCAGCAGCTCAATGCCTACTTGCTTACCTGCTTCTTTACGGCATTCTCATCTGAATTCTTACCAGCATTCACATCTAAATCCTTACCTCCTTCCTTATCTGCACCCTTTACTGTATCCACCTGCATTTTTTTTTTTTGCGTCCTCACTCAGCCCCCATCTACATCTTTATAGGTAAGCTTATCTGTATCTTTATATTCTCACCTGTCTTTCCACCTGCATCCTCACATGTATTTTCTTTGTATCCTTGTCTGGGTCCTCACCTGCATTTTTACCTACATTCTTCTCTGGATCTCTTCCTGCCTTCTTTCTTTTTTCTTTTTTTCCAACAAGGCATTTCATTAGCTTACATAACCTGAAAGCCCAAGATTAGGTCTGGTTCAGCTCAGACTTCATCCAGTGGCTCAAAGGATGTTATCAGGCCCTGGTTGCTCACTCTTTCTCAGCATGGTTCTGCTGTCCTGGTGTTGCCTCAACTCCCTGGCTCATGGAAGGAAGGAAGATGGCTGTAGCAGCTCCAGGTTAAAGTCCACTAGAAATGTCTCAAAGTCTTAGCACTGGGTATTTCTATTACTATTTCTTTATTTTAGGTTTTTATTAAAAATATAGCTCACATACAGTATTGTATTAGTTTCTGGTATACACCATAATTGTTCAACATTTATATACCTAAAGAAATAATCACCATGGGCCGGCCAAGTGGATCAGTTGGTTAAGCGTTGGCTTTGAGCACGTGCCTGAGCAAAAGGGCCACCAGTTTGATTCCCACATGGGCCAGTTAACGCTGCGCCCAGGCTGAGCTGTTGCTGAGCTGCCAACAGGTGGCAGGATGGCTCAGCTGGTGTAACAACAAGTTTGCCTGTTCAGTGGTGGTCTATGCCCACCCGCAACTAAAGATTGAACTCCGCACCTTGAGCTGAGCTGCCGCCTGGATTGATCAGGGGATAGGGCATGCACTCTTAATAACAAGGCTGCCAGGTTTGACTCCCGCAGAGGATGGGGGCTATGCCTACCTGCAACCGGATTGAACACAGTACCTTGAGCTTAGAGGCCACAAGCTGCCGACGGGAAGCCAGATGGCCCCAGGCGCCCTCCACAGCGAAGATTGAAGAACAACAACTTGGCTTGTCTCCTCTCCCAATTCCCCAACACTGTTCCCCTCCCCCAATTCCCCAATAAAATCTTAAAAAAAAAAAAATCACCATGATAATTCCAGCAACCATCTGACACCCAACCACACATTCATTCATAATAGCACAATATTATTGACTATATTTCCTATGCTGTACATTACATCCCCATATTTGCTTCATACCTGGGAATTTGAACCTCTTATTCCCCTTCATCTTCTCCTTTAAAAAATTCCCTTATTCCCTTTAAAAAATGTTCAATTACAGTTGACACTCAATATTATTTTATATTAATTTCAGGGGTACAGCATAGTGGTTAGACATTTATATCAATTAAGAAGGGATCTCCCGGGCCAGCCGAGTGGTACGGTGGTTAAGAGCTAACTTGGGACGCCAGCGGCCCTGGTTCAGATCCCACATATGAGGGCCAGTAATGCTGCCCTCAAAAAAAAAAAAAAAAAAAGAAGGGATCTCCCTGACCATTATTCACCTGGTACTATACATGGTTATTACCATATCATCAACTATATTCACTGTGCTTTACTTTACATACCCATACTGATATTATAACTGCCAATTTGTTCTTGGTAATTCCTTCACCTTTTTCACCCTGTCCTCCAACCCCCCTCCCATCTATCACCCTGTGATAAATCTAGTGCCCATCTGACACCATACATAGTTATTACAATGTTATTTACTATATTCCTTATGCTATAACCTACATCCCAATGACTGCTTTATAACATCCGTTTTGTACGTATTAATTCTTTCCCGTTTCTACCCAACCCCCGACTCCCTCCCATCTGCAAACCATCAAAATGTTCTCTGTATCTATGAGGTTGTTTCTGTTTTGTTTGTTGTTAATTTTGTTTTTTAGATTTCACATATAAGTGGAATCACATTGCATCTGTCTTTCTCTGTCTGACGTACCCCATTCAGCAAAATACCCTCCAGGTCCATCCATGCCACTGCAGATGGAGAGAACCCATTCCCTTCCATGGCTGAGCAATATTCCTCTTTATCCATTCATCCTTTGACAGACATCCAGGGTGCCTCCACATCTTGGCCATTGTAAACAACACTGCAATGTGAACATATGGATGCACACATCCCCTTGAAATAGCGTTTTGGGTTTTTTCTAATAAAAACCCAGAAGTGGGATTACTGGGTCCTTCTCTTTCTCTTGTTTTAAAGCCTATTTTGTCTGGTATTCATATTGCTACTCCAGCATTTCTGTTTGTTCATTTCCATTTTCATGAAATATCTTTTTCCATCCCTTTATTTTCAGTGTGTGTATATGTTTTGATCTGAAGTGAGTCTCTTGTAGGCAGCATAAATAAGGGTTTTGTTTTCTTATCCATTCACCACCCTTTGTCTTTTGTTTGGAGCATGTAATCCATTTACATTGAAAGTCATGGGTTGATAGATATGTAGTTATTGACATTTATATATATATATATATATATATATATATATATATATATATATATATATCATCTTTAAGTCCAACTAACATTCCTTATAATACCAGTTTGATCGTGATGAGCTTCTTTAGCTTTTTCTTGTCTGGGAAACCTCTTTATCTGCCTTCAATTTTAAATGATAGCTTGCTGGGTAGAGTAATCTTGGTTGTAGGTCCCTGCTTTTCATCATTTTGAATATTGCAAAGTTTCTGTTGAGAAATCAGCTGATAGTCTTATGGGAGCTCCCTCATAGGTAACTAACTGCCTTTCTCTTGCTGCTCTTAGAATTCTCTCTTTGTCTTTAACCTTTGGAATTTTAATTAGAATGTGTCTTGGTGTGGACCTTTTTGGGCTTAGTTGTTTGGGACTCTCTGCACTTCCTGGGCTTGTATGTCTATTTCTTTCACCAGGTTAGGGAAATGTTCTGTCATTATTTCTTCAAATAGGCTCTCAACGCATTGCTCCTTCTCTTCTTCTTCTGGTACCTCTATCATGTCAATATAGGTATGCTTGATGTTGTCCCAGAGGTTCTTAAACTATCCTCTTTTTTTTTTTTTTTTTTACTTTTTCAACATGCTTTATGTTACACGGCCTCCATAAAACACCTATTAGGAAAGCCAAAGCATAAGATGTTGCATTTCCTTTTAAAATAATTTAAAATACATTAAACTTTCCCGAAGGCAGATTTTGTTTGCATTGTCTTGATGAGAGAAATATGCACCACTGAAGGAGAACAGTTAAGTACGTTTCAGGAGCTATATTTGTTGAGGGGTAGAACTAAAACTGGCTCATTACTCCAATGAGGTGAAGCAGCAAAGTCAGACCTCATACGTAAGATATGGGCTGAAGTGATGACAACACCAGTCAACAATTAAGGAGACATTTTCAGAACTGTTCCACTGAAGTACTATAGATTTTAACAAACCATCAAGAAAAACACAGTTGTACCTTAATATCAGTTGAGAAAACACAAATAAATATGCTAATGATGGCAAACAACTGATAACTCAGCCATTTGAACAGTCATGCAATTTAAAAATAAATCCTTGTGTAACCTGACAAAGGGATTTGTCATCTTCGCATGCACACCACTGTTTAAAAAAAAAAAAAAGCCAATGATATAGTGTCTATCAGTCAGGAGCACAGCCCCTGGGTCACTTGTGATGAGTTAACTTAAGTGAACACCTCCTCCCAGAGACAGCTCCATGAAAACTTGGTCCTGCTGGCCAGAGGGGGCCTACAGGAAGGAAAGACCTGCCGACATCAAAGCAACTCAGACACAACAGGAGAGAACTTGAAACAATGCCACCCACCACTGCACCTGCAACACAACAAGATCAGTACTAGGCGGAGGCCACACTTCCCAGCAGGGGGGAGTCAGAACCCGCCTGCCACTCCAGAGAGGCTCTCAAGGCCTAGTTACTCATCAAAACATCAGTAACTGCACTTTGAATCAAAACTACTAGAAAGAGTTCAGAATTGTGTATAAGTGGACTGAAGAGTTAAGAGAAGGCTCTGTGGCTGCAGAGGTGGACTCCCCTCCTCTCTGACTCACATAGTCAGGAGGAAGAAGATCTGTGACTCGTCCACAGGAATCTGACTTTGCTACATTCTATTCACAGTCTCAAAGAGAAATTCTATTCATATTTCAATTGAAGACCAAGATGTTTGGCCCATTATTCCAGCTCCTCCTTTGCCAGGAAGATTTCTCCTGCTACAAAAAACAAACAAACAAGTAAGACTGTAGCCTTGCTTAGAAAGTCCTGTATGTGAGGATCTCTTTCCTTTTCTTGGGGATTGGCAGTGCTAGCACTTGGTAGGTTGTTAGAAAACTTCGAAGGACTTTCCGGCATAAGTGCTTCAGTGATGATAGGACCCTAGGAGCTGTCCAGAACTGGACATGACCATCCCTTGTCCCTGTGGCAGTAACTCCACCATGTGGAAAAAATGTGCAGCAAAGACCATTGGTCATAGGAGCAAATGTGATTGGGGTTTTCAGTTCCAGGGCCCAGATCCTGAGGAGTCTGTCATCCGCCACGGTGGCAAGGTACAAGCCTTCTGGAGAGAAGCACACAGATCTCAGGGAGCTAATGTGGACATCGCTGTCTTCCATGGGGTGGGTCGAGCTGGGTGTGGTGGAGTGACCTCAGCCTCTCGCCAGTGTAGGGGACCCACATGATCACGTCGGTATTGTAAGAAGCGGTGACAAGCAAGGCAGTGTCCGGGGAGAAATCACAAGACACAACACTGCTTTGGTGGCCCTCTAGCTTCCGGATTAGCGTGTAGGACTGCATGCTCCATAGAAAGACTGAATTCTCTCGAGCTGCAGAGCACAGCATGCTGCAGTCCGGGGAGATGGAGCAGCAGTACACCCACTGCAGGTGGCCCCATAACACCTGAATCTGTTTACCATGTTTATTCAGGTCCCAGATGCGAAGAGTCTTATCATGAGACGCGGAGACCAAAATCAAATTGCCACTGGGTGTGAAGCTCAGATGTCTTACAACATCTTGGTGGCTAGAAAGATTCAAAAGCAGAAGCCCTGTCTGTACCTCCCAAATCTTGATCTGTCCATCATTGAGTCCTGTGGCGAGGATCAGGCAAGAGACATCTGGCACCTGGGGATGGTGGAGTGCCCAGAGCTTCCTGCTCGGCGGAGAGGGCCACGGGCTGAAGGCCAAACTCCAGACAATCTGCCCACAGTACAGCATCTTCTCCTTGGGGCTGCCTCACCCTTTTGTATCATTCTTGTTGCTTTGGCTTTTGGATTCAAACTCTTTAGGGATGAACTGTTCCTCCAAGGGCCAGGGAATCAGCTTGACAATGCAGTGTCCTTGAGACTAAGCAAACCAGGCACCATCTGGGGAGAAGGCCACACTCCAGGTTTCACAGCTTCACTTCCAATCAAATTGTTGGGGGCGTCCAGGCTTCTGCCACCAATACCACGTCTGGGGTAGCTCCACAAAAAGCCAGGACACCCCAAGGCCTGCTGCTACCTGCCTGCTCCCTTAAAGTTCAGCCGCTGAAAAGCCTCATGTGGTATGGAAGTTGGGTGAGGCAGGGTCTCAGAGAGCCACCAGCGTAGGATGAGTGACGTTCATCAGGTTAATGTAGATTCTGGTTTGGTGCCATTGTTGACCCTGGAGCTACTCAGCAAAAGTCTCAGAGCACACCGAGGTCAGTCGCCACCTGCCTGAGTCACGTGGACCTCTGAAAGTGTCCAAGAAAGAGTGCCGTTTGGGCAGTCTGGCTGCTGGCAGAGAATGTGCCTCCTGCACTGGGCAAGTTGGATGGGCAGAGTCTCGGGGAGTCACCTGGGTGGAGGGAGTGGAGCTTACCAGACCAATTGAGATTCAGATTTGGCCACGGGCATGGGGGGAGTGCCCAACACAGGAAGGATGGCACGCTCCCACCAGCTACACGGAAGGAGGAACCCACACAGTGAAAATGGTGACTGTCTCTCCGGTTCTCACCCCAAAGCCACACAACTCCGTCTCTCACCATATGTCTCCAATGCCCCCCAAGTCATTGTCCCTCTGCCGGACCCTAGGGTGAGTGCCTGAGAACGAGTGGATCTGTGTGCTTGCCCTTTACAAGGACATCTGGGTTTCCCGCAGCCTCCCATCCCACCCAGATGGTCAGAATCCCCACTGTTTTTCACAGCTAGAAGTTGTAGGGGTTCATCTTCCTGGCACCAGTACTCCAGGTGGGGGAACCTGGGGTGGGGCTGGGGTCCCTCGCTTCTCTGGGGGGGTACCTTCCATGGCTGAGTTATCCCTCCCAATTCTCAACTGTCACACACAGGTGTGAGGCAGCCCATTCCACATCTCCACCCTTCCTACCAGTCTGCATGGCTTCTTCTTTATATCCTTAGTTATAAACTTCTTCTCAGCTAGATCGTTCTCTAAGTCGATTGTTCTATAATTTAGTTGTAATTTTAATGTATTAATGGGAGGAGGCAAGCAGAGCATTTACCTACTCTGCCATCTTGGATCTCTTCCTCTTCCTATCTTCTTACCAGCATCCTTAACTATATTTTCGCCTGCACCATTACTTGTATAGAGTTGCCTTTCTTTGCCTCCTTACCTGGCTTCTTTCATCTATATCATATATATATATATATATATATATATATATATATATATATTTATTTTTTTTTTTTTTTCTTTCTTTCTTTTTTTGTGGCTGAGCCATCCTTCCATCTGTTGGCAGCTGAGCTTGGGCTAGCAATTGAACTGGTAACCCTGTTGCTCAGAGCTCACACTCTTGAGTGAGCTCTTAAGCAACTGAGCCACTTGGCCAACCCTATGTTTTACGTTAACAACATTCTTACCTAGATTCTAGCCTGCACAGTTGCCTGCCTTCTCATCTGCACAGACCTGCCTCCTCACCTTCACCTTCCACTGTGTCTTTAACTGTGTCTTCATCAGCATCACAACCCTACAGTCCTCCTCTCCTTTCTCACCTGCATCCTCACCTGTTCTTATAATTATCTCATTTGTTCCTCATCCTCAGCTCACTCTCGCTGGATTTCCTTTGTTACCTGCATTCCATTTGCTGTTCTCCAGGCTCAACCCACCCTCACAGTCACCACATTCTAGATGGGCCTGAGCAGATTCATCAATACTTCCTAGGACTCTGTGGGATGGCTGTGCCCAAGAGGGGGCAGTACGGGAAGGGCAGGGTGATATTTGGGGCTGGAGCCTTGAGGGAGTGAGCGAGGGAAAAGCATGAGTCAGCAGTTGAAGAGAGAGTTTCGAGGCTATTTTGGTCACAGCATCACCAGAACTGCGTGGGTGGGAGTGGGGATGGCAGCCACCAGATGGAGTGGAACCACTGGCTGCAAAATGAAACTGGGGCCCCAAACACCTCTTCTAACCTCTGGTCCCTCGAGGGCTGTTGAGGGTGGGTTCCAGGCTCAGAGCTCTGGATTAGGTCATCATGGGGAAAACTCCTAAACCTGGGAGCCACTCCAGCACAGCCCCCTTCCCTTAAGACTCCCAGGTCCTGGAAACCCCCACCTGCTGCTTTCAGGACTAGGAAGGAACACATTCACAGAGCATCCCTTCTTCCTCCAGTCCCCAGTTGCCAGAGACCTCTGTGGAGGGGAGACTCAAAGATCCTCATCACTCACTAGGTATCCCAGCTGACATCTGCCTGCCCCCCTTATGTCCACCTCATTTCTTGTCTTGCTTATTTCCCCTTTTTCCTGCCATGGGTCCATTTTCTTCATTTCTTTAATACATGGGGTATTGTTTTGTCTGAGCAGCTATGGTTCTAGGTTGTGAACAGCACAGACAGGATCTTATGAACCTTACATTCTGAAGACAGCATGAAGTTGATTTCAGACAGTGAGGAAAGGACAACAGGGTGACATGCGAAGGCCTTCCTGTGATGGGGCCACCAGTAAAGGTCATTTGATTGATGGATGGTTCATTTCATGTGTGAACTTAGCTAGGCTATGGTGGCCAGTTGTTTGGGAAACACCAGTCTAAATGTTGCTATGGAGAATTTTTGTTTGTTTGTTTTTATTTTAAGCTGGGATTCACACCTACAGTGAGTTGACTTTAAGAGCAGATTTCCTTTGAAAATATGTGTGGGTCTCATCCAATCAGCTAAAGAGACAAAGAGCAAAAAACGAGGTCCTGAGGAAAAAGGAATTCAAGACAGTGGTATAGAAATTCTGCTTGAGTTACTAGCCTTCAGACTCAAGACTGCAACATCAACTCAACTGAATCTCCAGCCTGCTGGCTTGTCCTGTGGACTTCAGACTTGCCAAGCCATACAATCACACAAGCCAATTATTTAAAATAAACCTCACTCTGTCTCTCTGTTTTTCTCTCTCTCTCTCTCTCTATATATATATATATATATATATAGATATAGATATAGATATAGATAGATAGATAGATAGATATAGATATAGATATAGATATAGATATAGATATAGATATAGATATAGATATAGATATAGATATAGATATAGATAGGTGATATAGATTAAACATAGATATAGATTAGATATTAGACCAATACGTTAGGTATTGGTCCTCTTTCTCTGAAGAACCTGCCCAATACAGGTGATCACGGAACGCTCCTCCTGTAAGGAAGGTGTTCTTGAGTCAAGACATAGATGACAAAGAGGAGCCAGCCATGGAGGGATCTAGGACAGACTGCTCCAGGCAGAGGGAAGAGTAAGTGCAAAGGCCCTGAGACACCTGTTGCAATGTGAGCAAGTGTGCAAGGGGTTCAAGATAGTGATGACCACTTAGAGTCTATTCTAAGCTCAGGGGATGGCAAACTTTTTCTCTAAAGGGCCAGATAATAAATATTTTAGGCTTTGAAAAATGAAAGATAAAATTGAGGATATTATGAAGATATTTTGACCCTGCCATGCAGTTTGCTTGGGATGGACCATCGGGGTGATGGGAGTGCTTTCCTGCTCTGCAGGAGACATTCTCTGGATGAAGAGTGATCAATCTGAGGCTTGGGGGTCCAGGCAAGGGGAGTGGGTGAAGGGTGGCCCCAAACCATTTTGTCTCTCTGCTACACTTCTCAGCCAGCCTCTCTCCCAAGAACCAGCTGTCTCATCTGGGTTAGCTGGCCAGAGGCGAGGCAATATATTGAGTCACCAACCCCCAAGATAAGATACATCCACTGGATGCCTGACAGTCACCAACAGAGGACACTCCAATGTGTAGGTGGTGGCCAGTGTGACCAGCACAGAGTGTGGACAGTGGTGACACATTGGCTGCTGGTCAGGGAGGTGGAGTGGAGATTAGTGGGCAGAGAAGGGCACCCCATCTGGGTCTCCACAGCTCAGTAAATTGCCACCCCTGAGAGACACTCCTGTGGCTGTACAGAAATAAGGGGTCAGCCAGATTTGGCCATAATTTGCTAACCCCATAAGCACAATGGAAAGCCATTGAAAGATTTTAAACAGGGCAGAGATGAGAGCTGCCTTAAGTGTTTAAAAAGCTAATGCCAGCCATTTCACTCCAAGTTCAGTGCCTGAAGGAATTGAAACTTGGTACCCAGACAAATATATGTGCATGCTGGCTCACAGCAGCATGATTCACAGTAGCCAAAGGTGGAAACAAATGTTCATCAACAGATGAATGAGTACACAAAAATGTGGTCCATTCACAAAAAAGAATATTATTCAACCGTTAAAAGGAACAAAGCTCTGAGACGCACTTACAATGTGGGTGAACCTTGAAAACATTACACTAAGTGAGAGAAGCCAGAC
Organism: Aselliscus stoliczkanus; assembly: GCA_033961575.1. NCBI lineage: Eukaryota > Metazoa > Chordata > Mammalia > Chiroptera > Hipposideridae > Aselliscus > Aselliscus stoliczkanus. The sequence continues at coordinate 5,502,820 of CM066735.1, read as the reverse complement.
ACAAAAGAACACACATTGCATTGTTTCCATTTTTATGAAATATCCCAAACTGTTAATTCCATAGAACAGGAAAGCAGGCTAGTGGTTGCCAGGGGCTGGGGAGATTGAGGGATGGGAGTAACTGCTTAATGCCTATGCAGTTTCCTTTTATTTATTTTTTTTAAAGATTTTTTTTTGTGGGAAATTGGGGGAGGGGAACAGCATTGGGGATCTGGGGAAGGGGAACAAACAAGTTGCTGTCCTTTTGTTCTTCAGTCTAGTTGTGGAGGACATTGCTTCACTGGCTCATGTTGGTACTATCATTGCGCTCCTCTCGGGTGAGGCAGATCGGTCACCGGCCTCTGGAAGGCCGCTCACAGCGGCTCTTGGCAGCTCACACCAGCTGCCAGACTCTCACGCTGGCTGCGGGCCACTCACTGTAGCCTATGGCAGCCCACTGCAACAGGGACTGCAGCTCTGCCATCCCGGGGATTCACAGCAGCCCAGCTCCAGGTGGAGCTGTTGCTCACCATCTGAGCTGTAGAGAGCAGTGTCACTGGCCCTCATATGTGGGATCCAAACCAGGGCCGCTGGCGTCCCAAGCCAGCTCTTAACCAACGCGCCACTCGGCCGGCCCTGGAGTTTCCTTTTAAAACATTGAAAATGTTTTGGAACTAGATAGAGTTGCACAACATTGTAAATGTATTGAATAGGGCGGCCGGTTAGCTCAGCTGGTTAGAGTGCAGAACTTGTTAATACCAAGGTTGCTGGTTCGAGCCTCACATGGGCAAAGGAGCTTCTGCCCTCTGCAACTAGACTGAAGACAACCACTTGACTTGGAGCTGATGGGTCCTGGAAAAACACATTGTTCCCCAATAAAATTTCTTAAAAAATTAAATTAAATTAAAAAATATATTAAATAACAGGTGCTCACTTTGAAATGGTTAGTTTTATATGTGAAATTCACCTCGTTATAATATAATATAATATAAATAAGTAAGGTCACACTACGTAGGAAATAGAAAATGAATTATAAGGTGGCAAGAGGTAAAGTGGATGTCCAGCTGGAAAGCTACTGCAATCATCCAAGCAAGAAATGATGGGCGCCCTAACATCTTAGTCCATTTGAGCTGCTATGACATGATACCCTAGACTGAGTGGTTTAAACAACAGACATTTATCTCTCACAGTTCTGGGGGCTGAGGTCCAAGATCAGGGTGCCAGCTTGATCAGCTTGTGATGAGAGCTCTCTTCCTGGCTTCCAGATGGTCATCTGCCCACTGTGTCCTCTAGTGGTGGAGAGAAAGTACCTGTCTCATGTCTCGTCTTATAAGGGCACTAATACTGTCACTAGGGCCCCATCCTCATGATCTAATTATCTCCCAAAGGCTCCACCTCCAAATACCGTCACACTTGAGATTAGGGCTTCAACATATGGAATTTGAGGGACACAAACATTCAGTTCATAGCATTAGCTAGGGTGCTAGCACTTGGGATGGAAACAGAGAGCAGAATTTGAGATCTGGTTTGGAGAGTGAATCATCAGGGTTTGCTGAAGGGTGGGATGTGGGGACAAGACGGGGTGTGTGTGTCTAGGATGAATCCCAGGCCTTGGGCTTAGTTGACTGGGTAGACAATGGCTCTACCTCATGACTGTGAGCACCAATTAAAACTTAAAACTTCCATATGCATACATGCATGATTACACACACACACACATGCACACACACACACCTGCATGCAAGCACATGCAAACACCATACAGACATAAACACACATACATACACCTGCACAGACCCACCTGTGCAAATATGCACACATACATGTATGCTTGTACCTGCACACACTTCTATGCATGCACACCATACATATACCTGCACACATCCACATGTGCAAACATGCACACATACATGCATGCTTGCCTCTGCACACTCATGCATAAAACATACATACAGCATATACATGCACACACCCGCACACAGACATACATGCACACACACTCATATACACACACCCCTCCACCCATGCACACACAAACCACTCTTGTATTTTCCATTGCTCTTATCAGCGTCTAAAGCCCCATGTATTATTTTGTTATTTATGGGGCTCATTGTTTTTCTCATCCGACTAGAATAGGAACTCCATAAGACCAGGGATTTTTGTCTCTCCTGTTCATGGCTATGTCCCCAAACCTGGAACAGTGCCTGGCACACAGGAGATGTTCAATTAATCTTTGGCCACCAAGTGAATGAAGCCGCCAGCAGGGAAAGCTGAGGTTTCTGTTCTGCAGTCCCCACCTGAGTCACATCTTCAGCTGCCTCTGGAAAGTGTGAGAGACCGTGTGAGTGAGAGTGAGATAGGACAGGCCGGGGGTGGGGGGACAGGAAGAAGAGGAGGGGCTGAACCCCAGCTCTAAAGGCAGCCCTGTGACCCACAGGCGCCATTCTGCAGCGTGCAAAGGCCAGGAGCGTTGGGCAATTGTGGTTTCCTCCCGGCCTGCAGTGACAGCCTTGCCTGAGTGTCTCGTGGCTTCATCAGCACAGGCATGGAGGAGACAGTTGTGCGGCCCTCAGTATTTGTGGTGGATGGACAGACGGACATTCCATTCACGAGGCTGGGGAGCCGCCGCCTGAGACAGCCCTGCAGTGCTGCCCGGCTGGGCCTGGGACTCTTGCTGCTACTGCTGGTGGCCGGGCTGGCTGTGCAGGGCTGGTTTCTACTGCAGCTTCACTGGCGCCTGGGGGAGATGGTCGCCTCCCTGCCGGTGAGTGGGGCCTGGGGGCTCGAGGAGTGTGGCTCTCCTGTGTAGCTGTGCATCTCTCTGTGCGCTGGTGTGCGGAGCGGGGGACAGACTCAGAGTGGCCCAGAGCAAGCTCATTCATCTCTTTGAAACTGTTTCTTTGTCTGTAAAATGGGTATGAAAGTAAGAATGTCCACCTCATAGGGAATGAAGTACAACATTACACATGTGGTACCCATGATGCCTGGCACATGGCAATCATTCAACCAATTGAAACTGACACCCCTTTTTAAAAATTGAGATACAATTGACATACAACATTGTCAAAGTTTAAGGAGTACAACACATTGATTTGATACTTCTATATTTCGATATGATTGCCGTTGAGGCGTTCACTAACACCTCTATGGTGCCAAATAATTATCATTTCTTCTAGTGTGGGAACATTTAAGATCTAGTCTCTCGGCAACTTTAGTTTTTATAAAACAGTTTGTTGTCTGTAACCCCTGGAACCAACATTCTGACATTTGCTATTTATTATTTACAATACCTGGTCAATTATATTGTGATTGTCGCTGATCCACTTTGTCCAAGTCTCTGAAAATCTCTGAGTCAGTTTCCTGTTGGCTGTGGACGTGTGTCTGTCTGATGGGCACACCTGTCAGTATGTGTGTCCCATGTGGTCAAGACTTGATGTCCTGTGTCTCCAGGTCATTTCTCCTTGTGTCTAGATCTGGTGGCCACTTGTGCATGTTCATGTGCCCACATGGACCTGTGCTGCTGTCCTGCGTAAACACACCCACATGCCATGCCCTTACCTGTCCACAGCCTGTGGGTTGATGTCTTTGTTTCTGGGTCTCTGTGTGTGCAGACCCACCTGGATCCATAAACCACACATTCACGTATCTGCGTCCACGTGTGTCTTGCCTAAGTGTCCAGGATCACGTGTCCATACTTACATGTTGGCACTTATGTCCATGTGTCCATGTATCTTGAATATTATTTGTTGAATAAACCCTTATAGAGTGCTTACTATGTGCCGGACAATGTGATCTGCTTCACACATATGAATTCATTGAATCCTAAGCAGGCACTCTTCCTATGTCCATTTACAGAAGGAAAAACTGAGGCACCATGTGGTTATGAGGCCACTGGGGGGGATGGTTGTGCACGTGGCCCTGGGTGCATGTCTGAGGGTGGTGCTGTGCCCATGGTCTGCACATGAGTCTGAGTGATGCTAGGGTGTGGGTCCCACAGGTCCTCATCCTGGGTTCCTCTGCATTTTCAGGAGAGAGATGCCGGAGCCTGGGAGCAGCTGATACAAGGTGAGTCAGGGTCCTGGTCCCCAGGGAGGAGCTAGGATAGTTCCCACACTGCCCCCATCCCCATTGCCTAATGCGATTTGCACAACTGGCACAAAGCCCCACAGGTGCCCTTCCCCCAAGCCTGAGAAGCAGAAGTTTGGGTCACTCCGGAAAGGGTGGGGTTGACATCAGGAGATAGACTTGATGGACTTGATGACCCCACCACACCTCCCCCCACAACCCCCTCCATTGCCTTCACCTCTGACCTCTGACCCTCTCTTCAGAGCGGAGGGCCCACCAGGCCAGCCCAGCGGCACATCTCACAGGTGAGGAGGAGGGCCCCAGGTCCTGGCACGGGGTGCGGGTCAGGGGTTTTCTGGGGAAACCAGACTGATGTACAACGTGTCAGAGTATTCATTCATTCATTCATTCATTCGCCATTTATTCACAGAGTTGGCCAAAGCACAGGCACTGCCTAGGTCTGTAGGCGTCTAATTTTATCTGTTGAATAAACCCTTAAGCATGGTTACATGCCATGAACCGTAATATGTTTTATACATGTGAATGCATTACCTCCTAAGCAGGTACTAGTCATATCTTCATTTTATAGAGAGAGAAACTGAGGCACACAGAGGTTATACGGCTTCCAGACCACGGTGGGTTCTGTCTCTGTTTAACAGTTCCACCACTTACAAGTTTTGGTTCTTTTGTCAAGTCGCTTAATTGCTCCATGCCTCAGTTTCTCCGCCTGCAAGAGGGCGACGAGACGAGTTAAGATGTGTAAGAAGGAAGTGGCTTCGCCTCCCTGTGCCTTGGTTTCCTGACCCACAAAAGAGGATGAAATAAGATGTTAAGAAGCAAGTGACTTTGCCTCTCTGTGCCTCAGTTTCTCACCTGCAAAGAGGTGATAAAGTGAATTAATACATATAAAGCTCTAAAATAGCCTAGCACACGTGGGGGCTCAGAGCGGGCTGGCGACTAGCCTAAGGTCACCGGGCAAGTGTAGGGCATGTGCTGACCAGCCCCCTTTGTCTCCCTCCCAGGGGCAAACTCCAGCCTGACGGGCAGCGGGGGCCCACTGCTGTGGGAGACAAAGCTGGGCCTGGCCTTCTTGAGGAACCTCCGCTACCATGATGGCGCCCTGGTGATTGCTCGTGCTGGCTACTATTATATCTACTCCAAGGTGCAGCTGGGCGGCGTGGGCTGCCCGCAGGGGCTGACTGGAGTCCTGCCTATCACCCACGGCCTCTACAAGCGCACACCCCGCTACCCCGAGGAGTTGGAGCTGCTGGTCAGTCGGCGGTCACCCTGTGGGCGAGGGACCAGCCCCCGTGTCTGGTGGGACAGCAGCTTCTTAGGCGGCGTGGTGCACCTCGACGCAGGGGAGGAGGTGGTGGTCCGCGTGCCGGATGAGCGCCTGGTCCGACTCCGCGATGGCACCCGGTCCTACTTTGGGGCTTTCATGGTGTGAAGGCGGAGTCACTGTGCAATGGATGGGATTCTGACCGCAGAGGTGCCTCAAGACACAGAAAACTCCACAAGCAGAGATCTTGGAGGGTGCCCCGGGGAACCCAAGACACAGCAAGCAGGGAGCTCAGCGGGCACCACCAGGGGCCAAAAACCCAGCCACCCCTGGGGGTTGGAGACCCAGTGGGCATCTCTGGAGAGGACTAAAGGAAACTGCAGACCCTGGAGACAAAGATCAGGAGACTTGGGGGTCTGTAGGCCCCGAAACTGGGGGTGAAGGTGGTCTGCTTGATATTCTGGAAGAAGGGTAACGGGTGGATATTTATGCTTTTGATTCTGAGGAAAGTGGGACTTCCCAAGGGTCTAGGGCCTTGGCTGAGAACAGGAACCTACACCCTCCCCATTCCCACAAGTGTGGGCAGGGGACATTTATCATCAGGGCTCATCCATGTGGAAAGCCCAGCCCCACCCAAGGTCACAGTCACACTCAAGTTCCACCCGCTGGCTTGTGGCCACACCTCAGCCTGGGCTCCAAAAGTTACTCTCAGAGACTCAGGCACAAGGGTGTGCTGGTAAGTGTTTGACAGCCAGCTCTCCAAGGAGCGGGGAGGCTTGGCAGCATTTCCCCATTTTGTGGTGAAATGCTCCTACCATGCCTGGCTGTGTCCTGGCACTGCTGAACATTCATATCCCACTAGGACACCAGGGCTGTGTTTTGGCACCCAGGCCAGGGCCTGGCACCCTGTGGGCGCTTGGAAAATGTATGAAGAAGGAAGGAAGGGAGAGAGGGTGGATGGGAGGGAAGAAGGAAGGAAGGAAGGAAGGAAGGAAGGAAGGAAGGAAGGAAGGAAGGAAGGAAGGAAGGGAGAGAACAGACACACCTACAGCATCACAGAGAATCATACAGACTCAATACAGACACAATCACAGACTCAAGCACACGAAGCATCAGATTCTCATACAACCACATACAAGTCATAGACAACATCGCAAAGACTCGGCCAGAAACACTGTGTGACACATACCACAATCACACACAAGTCATCATCACAACCTGAGTCACTCACATGAGCTAGTCACACACATGATCATTACACCAGACTTCCACATGCCACATCACAGACATAGAGCATCACGATTGCAAACACACACATGCACACGCCATGCACACAGCCAGGATGAACACATCTTGGGGTGAGGACCAGACTTTGTCCATAACCCTGGGACCCTGACCACTGGTGTTGGAATAAATGGCAAATGTTGCATCTGGGTCTGTCTAGTTCTTAGGGGAAGAGTGGCTTGTAAGGACAGAAATAAGTGGAATGACACACAGAGGTCATTTATGGATAAGAAACCTGAACTCAGCTGGCTCAACTCCATGCAGGAAGCTTGGGGCAAAGCAGAGACGTCATGCCTGAGTCTGCCTTTCCTTCAAATCCACAATTCCTGAGGAAGTGGAGGCCACCTTCTGCCAAGCACCCTTACTGCAGACACCCGGTACAGAGGGGCAGTCTGGAAGCTTGGAGTAACTGGGACCACGGGAAGTGTGCAGAAAGGGGCAGATAAGAAAATGCACACAAATCAGATGGTCAGAGCAAAGGAACGCACTTTAGTGTGGCTGGAGAGAAGTCTTACATCTCAGGACCCTAGGAGGAGGGATGAGACCCCAGATGTAAATAAATTATTATTGTTATTATTGATATTGTTGCTGACATTGTCCTCTGGTATAAGAATGAAGGGAACAGGCTTTGCAATCTAATGGTCCTGGGTTCCAATTCCATTTCCTGGCTGCCTTGAGGAAGTTCCGTCACCTCTCAGTGTCTTGGTTTCCTCTTCTATAAAAGAGCAGGTAACAACAGTCCTTGCCTCCTAGGTTTGTTGTAAAGATGAAATCAGACTTGTCATGGAAAAAGCCTTTTGGTATGGTGCCTGGTGCACAGTCAGAGCTCCATAAGTGTGTGAGTGCCATAAGTGATTTAGAAATGCTAAGAAGAGCATTTCTCATGCACTTTCCCTATGCCAGACATCTCATGTCACATCTTCACATACATCCCTGGACAGGAGCTATTGTTGCCCCCATGTTTCAGATGTAGACATGGTGGCAGGGATGCTGTCTCCACTCCCACCCCCGCCCCTAGCAAGGACACAAGGCTTCATACCAATCTGCTCTCACTGGGCTGGTAGGAGGTGGGACAGCCCCAAATGCCTGGCTCAGACGCCTGCTGGAGTTTCCTTTACTCTCATTATGATCTTTCTGTTTCCGTGGCTTTGATGAGGAGACCAAAGTATGGGGCCAATGTATTTATCAAAGCCACAAGCAGTCACCAACTTCCGTCTGGGGACGGAATCTCTCGCTAAGTTTAGCCTCCAAAGACCATTCTTGGGAGGTGCCTTCCAGCCTTGAGGTAGAGGAAAAAGAGGAAGAGGGAGGGTGGGTAAGGAGGATTGTAGGGGTAGAAGGGAGCCGTAAAAACCCGGAGGGGGAAGAAGGAGAGAGGAGGCAGAGAGAGCCCTGCAGTGCTCAGGCTGCTGCAGCAGGACACCTAACCCAATTTCAGATAAAGTGTTGGGGCAGGAAGCCCCTAGCTCAGGCCACTAACCTACTTTTCAACTTCTTAGAACTTTATCTACTTGAGTTCCACTTTCACCTTCTGGGCTCCAGCATCGTTACAGATTTCACCCTCCCTTCCACCCCAATCAACTCTTCCTAAAAGACCTGAATTTTGCCATCCTCACCCTCCCTTCATCCCCTCTTCTTTTCACCTCTTGCCAAGACTCAGAAGTGAAGATAATAATAAAGTCATGTATTCATTTCTTATTATGATGCTACACCCCTCCTCTAAATATCACTGCATTCAAACACTGAGATGCATCCTCTCAGAGAAACAGAATGGTTCGTATGCCGGAGCCAGATTGCCTGGGTTCAAATCCCTGCGCTGCCATTTCCCAGCTGGGAGATCTTGGAATCCATCTACTGTTGGCTTTGCTCAGCCTCGGGTTCCTCTTTTGTAAAACAGGATGAATAGTGGCCTCTACCTAACCCTGGTTATTGTGAGATGAAGTGACTTGAGCCTTTATGTATTTTTCCAGAGATTGACCCATGGGGAGCTCTTTAATCTTTAGCACATACTCTTTTTGTAAGCATAGGTGTAATCACGTGTGCATTTAAATTTCAGATTCTTTTCAGTTATTACACCAAAAGTGGCCTTTCAACCATAGGCCACGTCTAGTCATTGGGTGTGTTTTTCAAATGGAATTTAATAGCCAATATTTAAACATTAGAAAACTTTGCACATGGACAAATCCAGATTTCTGGATTTTCTTGGAAAGTTGGAAGCTGTGACAACAATCTAGGTTGGGCAGGAGCCATCTCCTTGGGAGAGGGCATGGCTCACCACAGTCTCCACCACTCCCAGTTGTCTCCCACACAGAGGCTGAATGTCAGTTGCCTTTCCTCATCATGCTTGTGTGGTTGTGTTCCTTAAAGTAATAATGATTATTAATTATAGGTCCCACTTCTAATGTACTCACTGGGTGCCAGGCGCTATGCTAAGTGCATTAGTTCACAGTAACTCATTTCATTCTCACAATGACTCTGTGGGGAGTACTGTTACAATACCCATTTTCTACATAGGGAAGTGCAGGCACAGAGAGGTTAAGTCATTTCTCCATCAAAGGTGGGAAAATAGATGACAGTCTGAGATGACCATGAGCTTCAAGAAAAACGAGAGTTTGTAGTTGTATTCACTTCCTTTTGTGGCTATAACAAATTCCCAACAGCTTAGTAAACTGAAACAATACTAATTGATTATCTTACAGTTCTAGAAGTCAGAAGTCAGAAATGAGTCTCATAGGACTAAAATCAAGGTGTCTGCAGGACTGCATTCCTTCTGGAGGAAAAATCTGTCCCTAAATCCTTTTCCTAGGTCTGCCTCTGTGGGAGCCCAAACTAAGACACATATGTAGGATACATAAATCTCACAAGGAATGCAAATAATTCCTTTTTATTCCTAATGCAACTTAATGTATGCAAAAACCCCTTTGCACCAGGATGCTAAGGACTTGATATCAGTCAATTGGGAACCATCCCTCCCCACGTGCTGCTACCCCAGGACTGTCCAAATTCCAAGGAGCTCAAGAAATACCAAGAAATTAAAGGGGAGGGGAGGATCCATCTGATTCTTGTGCACACAGCCACACATGTGCCCAACATCAGTCAGTTTCTGATCCATCCACCCTCCATTTTTATACTAGTGAGCTATCAAGAATGGTGCATCTCTGCTACAACTGAGACTTGCTGATTTTTGGTGATGAGGCTGATTTTTGGCCAGGAAACTCTTTGAAGCTGTCTGTGGCTTCAACTGCCCAGAGACGCTATTGAGTCATTTCCTCTTTGGGGACCTGCAGCACCTCTGGGCTCTACAATGGGAAACAGGACTCAAACCTCTGCTGGGATTGAGAACCCCTAGAACTTCTCTGGGGGACTTGCCTGTTTCCAGGGCCCTTTTTTGAAAACCCAGGGCACTGAAACTTCACCCCTGTTATGGGCACTGAATTGTGTCCCCACACCCCAGCTAAAATTCACATGCTGAGGTTCTAAGCTCTAGTACCTCAGAATGTGACTGTATTTAGAAATAGCACCTTTAAAGAGAAAATTAAGATAAATGAGGTCATTAGAGTTGGCCCTAATCCAATATGACCGGTGTCCTTATAAAAGAGATTAGTTCACAGATACACACAGAGAGAAGACCATGTGAAGACACAGGGAGAAGACAGCCATCAACGAGCAAAGGCTTCAGAAGGAACCAGCCCTCCTGACATCTTGATCTCAGATTTCCAGTCTCTGGAACTGGGAGAGACTACATTTCTGTTGTTTAACAACCCCCCGCCCCAAGTCTGTGGTACTTTGCTATGGCAGCTCTAATACAACAACCTCTCCTCTTTCCTCCAGTCCTGGGTAAGCTTGTTCTTGACTGATAGGGTATGGAGAGGCATTGGAGGTTGGACCCTTACAAGAAAAAGTGAGAGGCAGAGTAGAGTCAGAGAAGAAGTGACAATGGAAGCAAGGTTGGAGTGATGGATGTGATTGCTGGGGATGGGTGGGGGGGAGGGGCAGGGTCCACCAGTCCAAGAATGCATGTGGCCTCTAGCAGAAGTTGGAAAAGGCAAGGAAATAGATTCATCCTTAGAACCTCCAGAAGGAATATAACCCTGCTGATACCTTGATTTTAGCCCAGTGAAATAGATTTGGACTCTGACCTCTCAGACTCGAAGGTAATAAATGTGTGTTGTTTTAAGCCTCTAAGTAATTTGTCACAGGAACCATAGAAGACTCATGTCATGGAAACCTGGGTGGTACACCACACCATCCATGGCAGTCCATCCCTCACGCCACTTGGATCCATGTTATTTGTAAAGAAATTCACATTTGGGGAAAGCTACTGCTGGAGTCGCGTTGGTCTCTATTTCGACCAGAAAAATGGATGTAAATGGGATGAGCCACTGCTTCCACTACTTCAGCCAAATCTAGAAACTCCAACTAATGCTCATCATCATTTTCCCCTGCCATCCATTCTTCATTCCTTCCACCATCAGCGGTCCCAGCTCCTCATCACTGAGAAGTCTGAGACTTTGGTCACCATGCCTTTTAGACATTCAAGAGTGACACTAATTTCTACCATGCCACTGTGATGTCACATTGCATTTGATTTACTGCCTTGGTTGGTGAGGAATGTGAAAGGGAGCCATTTTGGATGCTCCCACTTGTCCTTGTTCACAGAAAAAGCTTACTGACACTTGATCTGCTCCGTGATTTCCAAGTACCAAGGGTTTAACAGGCATCATCTCTAAATACTCACAACCACCCTATGATGCTGATACAATTAGTGTCCCCTCACTACAGACAAGAAGACTGAGGAATAGGAGGTGAAGTGACTGAAGGCTCGTCGTCTACAAAATAGTGGAGCCTTCTGACCCAGATCCCTTGCCCTAAACCACACTCCTAAATCTACGGCGCAGTACTCCAGCCTATGTGTGGACCCCGTTTTATTTTCCACTCCCCTACTGATGGACACATAGGTTGTTTCACAGTATTATACACAGTGCTATGATGAACATCCTCATGTGTGTCTTTTTCGTGTGGGGGGGTCTACCTCTCACAGGTTGGATGCCCTCAGATGAGAGTTGAGAGAAGGGTTCTGAGCCCATGTGTGTTGACCTCTTTCCTGGGACCTCAAGTCCATGATTTCCAACCAATTTTCCTGTGTCCCCCACCTTTTCTCTTCCATGCTTCACCCCACCTCTCACTCAGGACACTCGCACTAAAACTTGACCCTGAGAATTGACTTTACACACTCCACAGGGGCTCTCTTTTGTCACACTGGTCAAGTTCCTTCACCTCATTGAGCCTATATTCTCCCAGCTGTACAATGTGGGGGGAAAAAGCTCATCACTTACTAAGTTGTTGGGAAGATTCAAAGATACCTTGCAGGGAGGGATAAAAATTTTGAAATAATAATTGAAGGTCTTTCTCTTTCCTTCTTCTGATCTAAATCTCCAGACTGTCAGTTACTGGTTGAGTGGCTTTAAGGAGCTGACTTAGCCTCTCGGTGCCTCAGCTTCTTCATCTATAAAATGGGGATAATAATATCCCCTCCTTGTCATCCCTTATAATACAACCCCCCACTAGTGGGCATAGTTAGACATGCCAAATGCAGGTCCTGGCATATACTAGGTGCTCAAAAAATATTGAACACTGTTGCTGATATTATTATTTATACCTCTCATCCCTTTTCACATTCCAGCAGTAGTTGACTTTGCTTTGTTCATTCATTTCCGAGACAGTTGATGGAAAGCAAGAATAACCTATGAGTCTCTTCCTGGCATTAATCTCCAAAAGCCTAAAGTGATGAAGAGGTTTTGGGTCTGGCCAAAATTGCGAGGATAAGTAAGGATAATTCTGAAGAGCCAACCCAGCTTCAGAGCTCCCCATGAGACCCATTGAAGCCTCTGTAGTTCCTGCATCACATCCAAGTATCCCCTCTTCCCGGTCCTGCTGCCTTCACTGCCTCACATATGTTGAACCTGACAGCATTTTGCAGTTAACCCCTGGCATGCAAATCTCTATTTCAGAATCTGTTTCCTCAAAACCCAATCTATTTAGAGGGGCCTCAACTGACACTGACTGACCCTGTTTCTACTACAAACACCTAGACGTACTGAGTAAAGTATAACCAAATACTGTTAACATATAGATGAACTTGCAAGAAAGAACAGCCCCTTGATGCCAAAAGGAAGAGAGAAGTTAAAGCCAATGGTGAGCTGTTTCTGCGAGAGGGTTTAGTCCCAAAGTAGACTCTGTGGGTCAAAGGGATGGGGATCTGATCACCCCTGGGGCAGAGATGTGGCTCAGATCGGTGGGACACAGAGTAAGGGTAACTGAGGCCCCCCACCCAGAACCCGAAGTCTGGAAATGTACTGCGTTCTAATTAATGGCGTCTACAATAACTCTCCCTATTATGGGTGGGGAAAAAAGTTACTGGAAGAAATCAAGACCTCAGACTTGCTTCACATGTTATATAGAGTGAATATGGAGTCTTTACTTAACAGAAAGTGCAGAAACCAAAGGCAGTCTCCATGGGGGCAGAGAACTTTTCTGTTTTATTCATCTCATATCACCAGAAACCAGAACAGCGTCTAATATACGGTAGGTTCTCAAAAAACAATGACTGAATAAATGAACTGTGTTTTACTTTGACCAATAGAATGTGGCAGAAGTGACATAACATGAATTCTAGGACCTACGCCTTAAGAATCCCAGTAGCCTCCTCTTTTGCCTTCTTGGGTCCCTGAGTGGCCATGTAAAGAAGTACAGCTATCCTGTGAGAGAGGATGGGTGGACGGAGAGGCCCTGGAAGATGGAAGACACGAGGGGGGAGCCTTAATAGTTCCACCAGCCCCAAATGAGCTGCCCTTGACCATGGAGCTGAAACAAACCAGCCCCGCCAAGCCCTGCCAGGCCAACTCACAGAGTTGTGAGCAAATAGAACAGTTGTTGTTTTATATCACTGCTTTGGGGTAGTTCGTTATGTATCAGTGGGTAACAACAGATCTTGAAAGCCCTTTTCTTTTTTCTATTTATTTATTTATTTATTTAGTTTCAGGTGTACAACACAATGCAATAATTATACTCTTTACCCCCCAAGGTGAAAACCCCCCTCCCCCAGTTCGCCACCCCACTCCCCCCCCATATCATACATATCTATCACAACTCCCCTGCCTCCCCGCAACAGTATACTCCACATCCCGTGACCATCCACATATTCAGTTACAGTTGGCATACAATACTATACAACATCAGTTTCAGGTGTACAGCGCAGTGATCAAGACTCTACTCCATCCATGAGGTGATCTCCCTAACAAGACATGTGACTATCTGACACGCCACAAAATTTTTACATTATTATATTCCCCGAACTGTGTTTCATATCTCTGTGGCAATATTGTAGTTGTCTATTTATGCTGTCTAATCCCTTCCCTTTCCCCCCCATCCCCACCCCCCTCCCAACTAGCAACCCTCAGTTTTTCCTCTACATCTATGAGTCTGTTTACTTTGATCGTTCACTCAGCTCTTCAGACTCCACACACAAGTGAGATCACATGGTACCTGTCCTTTTCTGACTGACTTATTTCACACAACATAATAGTCTCTTCACAACATTATCAATTACATTCCCAGAACTGTCCCCATATCTCTGCAGCAACATTGTAGTCCCACCTACACTGTCCAAAACCTTCCCCCTCTCCTCTTCCCTACTCCCTCCCAGCCAGCAACCATCAGTTTTTCCTTTATATCTGCTTGATATGACTTCAATCTTCTTAAATTTACTGAGACTTGTTTTGTGGCATAACATGGTCTATCTTGGAAAATGTCCCATGTATACTTGAGAAGAATGTATATTCTGTTTTTTGAGGGTGAAATGCTCTAAAAATATAAACGAAGTCCAGCTGGTCTAAAGTATCATTTAAGGCCCCTCTTTCTGTGTTGATTTTCTGTCTAAAGGGTCTGTCCATTGGTGACAATGGTGTTGAAGTCCCCTACTATGATACTATTACTGTTGATCTCTGTCTTTATGTCTGTCAAAATCTGTTATATGTAATCAGGAGTTCCTATGTTGGGTGCATAGATGTTAGGGTTATAGTGTCCTTCTTTGTCTTTTATTGTAGTCATTTCAAAGTCTATTTTATCCAAAATAAGTATTGGTACTCCAGCTTTTTTTTTTCTCATTTCCATTTGCATGAAATATCTTATTCCATCTGTAAACAGCATATACATGTGTCCTATTTTCTATCCACTCAGCCACTCTCTGTCTTTTGATTGCAGCATTTAGCCCATTCACATTTAAAATGATTATTGATAGGTGCATATGTATTGCCATTTTGTTATTTTTATTCCTGGTGTTCCTGGGTTAGTGTGTTTACCTCTTTCTTTTGTTTAAAAAAGCCCCTTTAACATTTCTTGCAATGCTGGCTTGGTGGTAATGAATTCCTTAAGCTTATTCTTTTCTGAGAAGCTCTTTATTTCTCCTTCAATTTTAAGTGATAGCCATGCTGGGTAGAGCAATCTTGGTTGTAGACCTTTATTTTGTGTCACTTTGAGTATCTGCTGCCACTCCCTTCTGGCCTGCAAAGTTTCTGTAGACAAGTCAGCTGTTAGTCTAACAGGAGTTCCTTTGTATGTAACCTGCTGTCTTTCTCTTGCAGCCTCTAGGATTCTGTCTCTGTCTTTAACCTTTGCCATTTTAAGTATGATGTGTCTTGGTATGGACCTGTTTGGATTCAGCTTGTTTGGAACCCTCTGCACTTCCTGGGCATGTATGTCGATATCCTTCACCAGGGTAGGGAAGTTTTCGGTCATTATTTTTTCAAATACATTCTCGACCCCTTGCTTCTTCTCTTCTCCTTCTGGTATTCCTATGATGCGACCTGGTTGCGTTTCACCTTGTCCCATAGGGCTCTTAAACTATTTTCATTGTTTTTTATTCTTTCGTCTTTTTGTTGTGCCAACTGGGTGATTTCTGATATTTTATCTTCCAAATCGCTGATCTGCTCCTCTGCTTCATCTACTCTATTGGTGATTCCTTCGAGTGTGTTCTTCATTTCAGTTATTAGTTCTAACAGGTTGTTTTTTTTTTGGTTTTCCTGTCCTTCTTTATGTCCTTGCTAAGTTCCTTAAACATTCTTATCATCAGTGTTCTAAACTCTGAATCTGAAAGGTTGGATCCCTCTGTTTCATTTAGTTCCATTTGTAGAGGTTTCTTCTGATCTTTTACTTGTGACATGTTTCTTTGCTTCCCATTCTGGCTGTCGCTCTGGGTTTGCTTTGATGTATTAGATAGATCACCAGGAGAGCCCTGGCTGGATCACGCAGGCACACAGCTCACGGCCCAACACTCCCAGGAAAACTCCCAGTCTCAGCCTGTCCCAATCAGCTGCTTGCAGATCAGGCTGAGCAGCCCGGCAAACAATCACCAGCCTGGCAACTCTGCAAGCGCAGTGCAGGGAGTGGGGACCCGAGGTGGCTTGTGCACTCCCGTGTCTCACTGAGCAGCCTGTTGGAGGCAGAACACCCCCACTGGGCATTTCCCTGGCAATGCAGCACAAGCCGTGCGGAGGGTGGGGATCCGAGGTAGCTCGCACACTCCCGGATCTCAGTGAGCAGCCTGTTGGAGCCGGAGGGCACCACCCAGCGTGTCCCTGGCAACGCAGTATAAGCCGGGCGGAGGGTGGGGATCCAAGGCCGCATGTGCGTGCAGGCACGCACACACACACACTTCTGCACCAATTCCACCAGACCAATGAGGTCCCGGACCTGATCCTCTGTGGGAGGGCCCAACCCTGACAAAATGGCGCCCTCCTTACACCACTCGCGTGCAGGCTCCACACCAGGGAAACTATAGTCCAAAAACCTCCAGTCTTTGCACCAAAGGTGCTCAATTCATTCCGTCCCCGCAGGCTCCTGGGCCCAGCTCACACAGCCACTCCCTCCACCAGTAACCAGGTAAGTGCTCACCGGCGAGCAAGCCTGTGCACCGGCCCCACTGATTCTCTAGCCACTCTTAGCCTCACCGAGCTGAGCAAAGAGAGTCCTCACTAATTTACTGTCAGCTATCTTGGAACTTCTCTTTCCGGCAAAGGAACTCTGGGCTGGTGAGCTTGGTGTGCGGCCGGAGGGTCTCTCCCCAAACCGGAGAAGCCTCCCCATGGCTGGGGCTTCCCTCATGGGGTTCGCCCTCTCTTGTCTCCACCTGTCCTACCAGACACGACGTGGCCTCCTCTTTAAGTTCTTCGTTTAGTGGTTCTGTTCATCTAGTGTTCCAGGGACCTCCAGGGTTGAATGCTGTATAATTTGTTTGTAATTTTGTTGTGATCCTGGGAGGTAGTTAGTACAGCATCTGTCTATTCTGCCATTTTTTCCCTACATTAATTTTTTTACTGAAGTATGATTGACATACAAAAAAATCTGCACTTTTTAAAAAAAGATTTTTATTGGGGAATTGAGGAGAGAACAGCGTTGGGGAGTTGGGGAAGGGGAACAGACAAGTTGCTGTCGTTTTGTTCTTCAGTTTAGTTGTGGAAGACATCGCTTCACTGGCCCATGTTGATATAGTGATCATTGCGCTCTTCCTGGCTGCGACAGTCGGTCGCTGGCCATTGGACAGCCACTCACGGCGGCTCACAGCAGCTCATAGCAGCTCACGCCAGCTGCCAGCTGCTCACATTGGCTGCCGGCCACTCACAGTAGCTTATGACACCCACTGCAGCTCCACTGCAGCCTATACTGTCGCTGGCGACTCACAGCAGCCCAGCTCCAGGTGGAGCTGTTGTTCACTATTTTAGCTGCAGAGGGCGCAGCGTCACTGGCCCATGTGCGATCCAAACTGGTGGCCCTGTTGCTCAGAGCCCGTGCTCCTAAGCCAACTCCTAACCAACGAGCCACTCAGCTGGCCCCTGTACATCTTTTATGTATATATTTCGATGAGTTTGTAGAAAAGGAAAATCTGTAAAACCATCATAAACAAGGCTATATACTTAACCATCACCTCTAAAATTTCCCTCCTTCGTTTTTTTTGTTGTTGTTTGTTTTTTTGGTGTATGATAGGATTTAACATAAGATAGGCTCTTTTTAAAAAATTAAGATTATAATACAGTATTGCTAACTGTATGCATTATGCTGTATAGTAGATCTTCAGGACTCATTCCTCTTTCATAACTGACACTCTGTCCCCATTAAACACTCACTCCCCACCACCATCTCACAGCTCCTCACACCCACCGTCTACTTTCTTTGTCCATGAATTTGACTACTAGGTCCCTCATATAAATGAAACCCATTCCCTTCCATGGCTGAGTAGTATTCCATTATATATATGTACCACCTCCCCTTTGTCCATTCATCCATTGATGGACACCCAGGTTGCCTTCACATCTTGACCATTGTAAACAATGCTGCAATGAACATATGGATGCAAATGTCCCCTTGAAGTAGAGTTTTGGGTTTCTTCAGATAAATACCCAGAAGTGGGATTACTGGGTCCTTCTTTGTCTCCCGCTATAGCATTTGCTTTAAAGTCTATTTCATCTGGTATAAGCATTGCTACCCCAGCCTTTTCTGTTTCCATTTCCATGAAATATCTTTTTCCATCTTTTTACTTTCCATCTGTGTGTGTCTTTCAATTGAAGTGAGTTTCCTGTAGGCAGCATATGTAAGGGTTTTATTTTCTTATCCATTCAGCCCTCCAATGTCTTTTGATTAGAGCATTTAATCCGTTTAGAGTGAAAGTAATTGTTGATAGATATGTAGTTATTGCCATTTTATTATTCATAACTTTGATTTGTGTTTTTTTTTCCAACTTAAAGAACTCTGTCTAACATTCCTTATAATACTGGTCTGGTGAAGATGAACCCTTTTAGGGTTTTCTCATCTATGTATCACTTTACCTGTCCTTTGATTTTAAATGATAGCCTTGCTGGGTAGATTACCCTTGGTTGTAGGTCCTTGCTTTTCATCACTTTGAATATTTCGTGCCAATCCCCTTTAGCTTGCAAAGTCTCTATTAAGATATTAGCTGACAGTCTTATGGGAGCTCCCTTGTAAGTTACTAGTTGCCTTTCTCTTGCTGATTTTAGGATTCCCTGTCTTTAACCTTTGCCATTTTTATTATAATGTGTCTTGGTGGGGGCCTCTTTGGGTTCATTTTGTTTGGAACTCTCTGTGCTTCCTGAACTTGTGTGTCTATTTCCCTTGCCAGGTTAGGAAAGTTTTCAGTCATTTTTTCTTCAATAAATTCTCAATCCCTTGCTTTCACTCTTCTTCTGTAACCATTTGATGCAGATGTTGTTACACTTGACGTTGTCCCAAAGGTCTCTTAAATTATTCTCATTTTTTAAATTAGTTTTTCTATTTGCTGTTCTGATTGGGTTTTTCTGCTACCTTGTCTTCCAGATTTCTGGTTCAATTCACTACTTCACGAATTCTACTGTTGATTCCCTCTAAAGTATTTTTCATTTCAGTTATTGTATTTTTCATTTATGACTGGTTATTTTTCATGTTTTCTGTGTCCATTTTTATGTTTCTAATCTCTTTGTTGAAGTCCTCTATGAGTTTATTGAGCATCCTTATAAACAGTGTTTTGAACTCTATCTCTAGTAGATTGTTTGTGTCCATTTCATTTAATTCTTTTTCTGGAGCTTTGTTCTGTTTTCACATTTAGGACATGTTTCTTTTTCTCATAATTTTGGCTGCCTCCTTGTGTTTCTTTCTATGTATTAGGTTAGAGCTTCTATGTCTCCCAGTCTTGGTACAGTGGCCTTATGTAGTAGGTGTCCTGTGGGCCCCAGTGGCATAGTCTCTCTTGTTACCTGAGCCAGATTTCATGAGTATCCTTTGTGTGGGTTTTGTGTGCCCTCCTGTTGTGATTGAGCCTTGGTTGCCATTTGCATGTCAGTGGGGGGATTGACCCTCAGGCTGATTGGTTGTGAGGACTGGCTATGATTACAGTGCAGGAACTGTTGTTCAAGGGCTGACTCCCAAAGCAGGATTCACTTTAGTGGGGCTCTGATGCCTGCCAAGTCATTTGTGTAGGTGTTTGGGTGATGCTATGGCATGGTCTGAAGCTGCCCACCAGATGTGTTGGTTCTGGAGCCTCTTGGGAGGGGCTCTTGTACAGGCCAAGTTCAGCCACTGTCTGTGCTCTTCCCAGAGCCACTTAGTGAGAGCTACAAAGTGACCTGAACATGGTTTTCACTTGTTCTGGGCTTGGAGGTGCCTGAGAGAGGCTAAGCTGCAAACTGAGATCAGCTGCGGCTAGTGCCAAGCTTGGGGCTGCTTAGCAAGGAGCATGGGTCACAGCAAGGCCAGATGCTGCTTATTTGCAGTTTGTGAAGCATTGAGGGAATTTAGGATGGTCCACAGAATGATACAAGACAGGCTGTTTGTATGGAAAGCCACTGGAAGCAGCTTGGGTGCACCTGCAAGTTGGGTGGGGTTGGATCTCAGAGAACCACCAGGGCAGAGAAAATGATTTCAGTCAGGTTGTTGGAAACTCAGATGTAGTGCCTGCTTGTCTGCAGGCTGGGTGGCAGGAGGAAAACTGCTGTCTGGGAAAATGCTATCCCTACAGCCCTCACCCATGAGCCAGACAATTTATTTCCTCCCTGTATGTCCCTGGCATTTCAAGCTGCTGCTCCAATGCTGGAGCTCAGAAATGGTGAATCCATGCATGGGCCTTTTGAGAGCAATGCCTGGAAATCAGTATCACTCTGTCTCACTCAGCCACAATCTCCACTGGTTTTCACAGCCAAAAGTTATGGGGACTTCTCTCCCTAGCATTGGAGCCTTGGGCTCGGGAGCGCAATATGGGACTCAGACCCCTCACTCCTTGGGGAACCTCTACAACCAAGATATCCCTCCTGACTTTAAACTGCCACACATGGGTGTGAGGTCAGCCAATTCATGTCTCTGCTCCTCCTACCAGTCTTGACCTGGCTTCTTCTGTATATCCTTTGTTGTAGAACTTCTGTTCAGCTAGACTTCAGGGGGTACTTACTGATAGTTATTATGTAGTTTAGTTGTAATATTGACGTGGTCATGGGAGGAGCCCAGCACAGTGTTTACATACTCTGCCAGCTTGACTGAAATCCTCACTGGTTTTGATGTGCATTTCCCTGGTGGTTAGTGACACTGAGCACTTTTTCTTATGCTTCTTGACCTTTTTTTAAAAATTAATTTATTTTTTAATTAGCTTCAGGTGTACAACAAAGTGCAATAGTTATACATTTTACCCCTCAAAGTGACAACCCCCTTCCCCCAATTCTCCCCCCCACTCCTCCCCCCATACTATCTATTACAATTCCTTTGACTACCTTCCACCATATAATCCACATCCTGTGACTATCTATATATTCAGTTACAGTTGGCATACAACATTATACAACATCAATTTCAGGTATACAGTGCAGTGATCAAGCCTCTACTCCATCCATGAAGTGGTCTCCATAATAAAACATGTGACCATCTGACACCCCACAAAATTTTAGCAACATTATATTCCACGAACTGTCTTTCATATCCCTGTGACAATACTGTAGTTACCTATTTATGCTGACTAATTCCTTCCCCTTCTCCCTCATCCCCACCCCCTCCCAACTAGCAACCCTGTTTTTTCCTCTATATCTATGAGACTGTTTCTGTTTCTTTTGCTCATTCATTCAGTTTTTCAAATCCCACATATAAGTGAGATCATATGGTATTTGTCTTTCTCCGACTGACTTATTTCACTTAACATAATAGTCTCTAGGTCCATCCATATTGTTGCAAATGGTACAATTTCTTTCTTCTTTATAGGGAGTAATATTCCATTGTATAAATGTACCACTGTTTCTTAATCCAGTCATCTATCGATGGGCATTTCGGTTGTTTCCAAGTCTTGGCTATTGTAAATAGCACTGCAATAAACATAGGGGTGCATATATTTTTTTGAATCAGTGTCTTGGGTTTTTCGGGATAAATCCCTAGAAGTGGAATTGCTGGGTCCAAAGGTAGTTCCATTTCCAGTTTTTTGAGATACCTCCATACTGACTTCCATAGTGGCTGCACCAATCTGCAATCCCACCAACAGTGCAGCAGGGTCCCCTTTTCCCCACAGCCCCGCCAGCACTTGTTGTTTGTTGATTTATTGATGATAGCCATTCTGAACGGAGTGAGGTGGTATCTCATTGTGGTTTTTATTTGCATTTCCCTAATGACCAGTGAGGTTGAACATTTTTTCATATGCCTGTTGGCCTTCTGTAGGTCCTCTTTAGAGAAATGTCTCTTCATATCTTCTGCCCATTTTCTAACTGGGTTGTTTGTTTTTCTGGTGTTGAGTTGCATGAATGATTTATAAATTTTGGATATTAACCCCTTATCAGATATATCGTTAGCGAACATATGCTCCCAATCAGTAGGCTTCCTTTTTGTTTTATTCATGGTTTCCTTTATTGTGAAAACACTTTTAAGTCTGATATAATCCCATATGTTCATTTTTTCTTTTACTTCACTTGCCCGCAGGGAGGTATCAGTAAAAATATTGCTCCGGGTAATGTCTGCAAATGTACTCCCTATATTTTCTTTTAGGATTTTTATGGTTTCAGGTCTTACATTTAAGTCTTTAATCCATTTTGAATTTGTTCTTGTATATGGCGTAAGGAGGTGGTCCAATTTCATTTTTTTACATGTATCAGTCCAATTTTCCCAGCACCATTTATTGAATAGACTATCTTTACTCCAATGTAAATTCTTGCTTCCCTTGTCATAGATTAACTGTCTGTAAATGTCTGGATTTATTTCTGCATTCTCTGTCGTGTTCCACTGATCTGTGTGCCTATTTTTATGCCAATACCATACTGTTTTGATTATTGTAGCCTTGTAGTATGTTTTTATGTCTGGTAGTGTGATACCCCCAACTTTGTTCTTATTTCTCAGGATTGCTGAGGCTATTCAGGGTCTTTTATGGTTCCATATAAATTTTAGGATTATATTTTCTATTTCTGTGAAAAATGCCCTTGGTAGTTTGATAGGAATTGCATTGAATCTATATATTGCTTTAGGCAGTATGGACATTTTAACTATATTAATTCTTCCTATCCATGAGCATGGTAGGTGTTTCCATTTATTTGTATCTTCTATGATTTCTTTCTTCAGTGTCTTATAATTTTCTGAGTACAGATCTTTCACTTATTTGGTTAAATTTATTCCTAGGTATTTTATAGTTCATGTAGCAATTGTAAATGGGACAGTTTTATTAATTTCCCCTTCCATTAGTTTATTATTGGTATATGCAAATGCCACTGATTTCTGAACATTGATTTTATATCCTGCTACTTTATTGCGTTCGTCTACCAGTTCCAGTAGTTTCTTGATGGAGTCTTTGGGGTTCCTTATATACAGTATCATGTAATCTGCATATAATGACAATTTTACTTCTTCCTTGCCAATTTGGATGCCTTTTATTCTTTTTCTTGTCTGATTGCTGTGGCTAGAACTTCCAGAACTATGTTGAATAAAAGAGGAGAAAGTGGACAGCCTTGTCTTGTTCCTGATCTTAAGGGGAATGGTTTTAGCTCTTCCCCATTGAGTATGATGTTAGCTGTAGGTTTGTGATATATGGCCATTATTATGCTGAGATATGATCCCTATATTCCCACTTTGCTAAGGGTTTTTAACATAAATGGCTGTTGGATTTTGTCAAATGCTTTTTCTGCATCTATTGATATGACCATGTGATTTTTATTCTTCATTTTTTTTTTGAGGGCAGTATCACTGGCCCTCATATGTGGGACCGAACCGGGGCTGCTGGCTTCCTAGGCCAGCGCTTAACCACCGCGCCACTCGGCTGGCCCTATTCTTCATTTTGTTGATGTGGTGTATCACATTAATTGATTTACGGATGTTGAGCCAGACTTGCATACTAGGGATGAAACCCACTTGATCATGATGTATGATCTTCTTAATATATTGCTGAATTGTGTTTGCTAATATGTTATTAAGAATTTTTGCATCTATCTTCAACAGGGAGATTGGCCTATAGTTTTCCTTTTTTGTGGAATCAGGGTGATAGTGGCTTCATAAAAAGAGTTTGGGAGCCTTCCCTCCTTCTGGATTTTTTGGAATAGTTTGAGAAGAATAGGTGATAGTTCTTTTTTGAATGTTTGATAAAATTCACTTGTGAAGCCATCTGGTCCAGGGTTTTGTTTTTTGGGAGCTTGTCAATTACTGATTCAATTTCCTTGGTAGTAATCAGGCTATTTAGATTTCTGTTTCTTCTTGAGTTAGCTTTGGAAGGTTGTATGCTTCTAGAAAATTATCCATTTCTTCCAGATTGTCAAATTTGTTGGCATATAGTTGCTCACAGTAATTTTTTAGAATTTTTTGTATTTCTGTGATGTCTGTAGTCATTTCCCCTCTTTCGTTCCTGATTTTACTAATTTGAGTCCTCTCTCTTTTTTTTTTTTTTTTTGATGAGCCTGGCTAGAGATTTGTCAGTTTTGATTATCTTCTCAAAAAACCAGCTCTTGGTTTGATTGATCTTTTATATTGTTTTTCTGTTCTCTATATTGTTTATTTCTGCTCTGGACTTTATTATCTCCTTTCTTGTACTCCCCTTGGGCCTCCTTTGCTGTTCCTTTTCCACTTCTTTTAGGTGTAAGGATAACCTGTTGATCTGAGATTTTTCTTCCTTCTCTAGTTAGGCCTGCACTGCTATAAACTTCCCTCTTAGGACTGCTTTCGCAGCATCCCAGAGATTTTGGGTCATGGTGTTTTCATTTTTGTTTGTCTCGAGGTATCTTTTGATTTCCTCCTTGATCTCATTTGTGACCCATTCACTATTTAGTAGCATATTGTTTAGCCTCCATTTATTTGTCAGCTTCCCGGATTTCTTCTTATAATTGATTTCTAGTTTCATAGCATTTTGAAAGAATACAGTCGAAATGATTTCAATCTTCTTAAATTTATTGAGACTTGTTTTGTGGCCTAACACGTGGTCTATCTTAGAAAATGTTCCATGTGCACTTGAAAAGAACATATATTCTGTAGCTTTGGGGTGAAATGCTCTGAATATATCAATTAAGTCCAGCTGTTCTAATGTGTCATTTAAGGTCGCTGTTTCTGCATTGATTTTCTGTCTGGAGGATCTGTCCATTAGTGACAGAGGGGTGTTGAAGTCCTCTACTATGATAGTGTTACTGTTGGTCTCTGTCTTTATGTCTGACAATATCTGTTTTATATATTTAGGAGCTCCTATGTTAGGTGCATAGATGTTTACTAGGGTTATGTCCTCTTGATGGATCAATCCCTTCATTACTATGAAGTGTCCTTCTTTGTCCTTTGTTATATTCTTCGATTTAAAGTCCATTTTATCTGATATAAGTATCGCTACTCCAGCTTTTTTCTCAGTTCCATTTGCATGAAATATTTTACTCCATCCCTTTACTTTCAGCCTGTATGAGTCTTTGGATCTGAGGTGAGTCTCTTGTAGACAGCGTATGCTGGGGTCTTGCTTTTTTATCCATTCAGCCACCCTATGTCTTTTGATTGGAGCATTTACTCCATTTACATTTAATGTGATTATTGATATGTGTGTATTTATTGCCATTTTGTTATTTGCGTTCATAGTCTTTCTTAGTTAGGTTGTTTTTCTCTTCTACTTAAAGATGCCCTTTTAACATTTCCTGCAAAGCTGGCTTGGTGGTAATGAATTCCCTTAACTTATTATTTTCTGGAAAGCTCCTTATCTCGCCTTCAATTTTAAATGATAACCTTGCTGGATACAGCAATCTTGGTTGTAGGCCTTTATTTTTCATCACTTTGAAAACCTCCTGCCACTCCCTTCTGGCCTGCAAAGTTTCTGTAGAAAAGTCGGCTGATAATCTTATGGGGGTGCCCTTGTAAGTAACTTGCTGCCTTTCCCTTGCTGCTTTAAGGATTCTGTCTTTGTCCTTAACCCTTGCCATTTTCACTATAATGTGTCTTGGTGTGGGCCTGTTTGGGATCATCCTGGTTGGAACTCTCTGCACCTCCTGGGCTTGTATTTCAATGTCCTTTGCTAGGTTAGGGAAGTTTTCAGACATTATTACTTCAAATATGTTCTCAATCCCTTGCTCCTTCTCTTTTACTTCTGGTACTCCGAAGAACCAGAGGTTATTGTGTTTGATGTTGTCCCCCAGCTCTCTTAAACTATTTTCAATGTTTTTCGTTCTTTTTTCATTTTGTTATTCTTCTTGGGTGATCTCTGCTATCTTGTCTTCTAAGTCACTGATTCGATTTTCTTCTTCATCCAATCTGCTAGTCATTCCATCAGGTTTGTTCTTTAATTCAGTGATTGTGTTCTTAAGTTCTAACTGGTTGCTTTTCATGATTTCTCTGTCCTTCTTTATATTTTCATTAATTTCCTTAAACATTCTAATAATCAGTATTCTGAACTCTGTCTCCGATAGGTTGTTTACCTCTATTTCCTTTAGTTCCACTGATTCAGGAGGTTTCTTCTGTTCTTTTATTTGGGTTGTATTTCTTTGTCTCCCCATTCTGGCTTACTTTTCGTGTTTGCTTCGATATAACAGATAGATCCCCCAGGTTTCTCAGTCTTTTCTGGGTAAACTTATACAGTGTGTGTCCTTTATATTTGAATTACTCAGTCTCCCTATTCTCCTGTCGTGTATCTGAGGTGTTCCTTGTGTTGTGCGTCCTCACTTGTTGAAGTTTTAGTTTTGATTACTTTTGGCTTGTCAGTAGGTGGGATTGACTCCCAGACTGATTAGCTGTGAGGATCAGCAATGTCTGCAGTTTATGAGCTGCTGTGAGAGGATTGACTCCTCTGATAAGACTTGGACCCTATGGGCCCTAGTACCTGTAGCAACTTCCTTTTGGGTGTGACTCTTGTATGTCAAACCCAGAAATGTTCTGGTTTTATTTAAAGTTGGCCTCCGGGTATGATGATTCTTGTGTCTGTTTGTTTGGACCCAGTGCTGCAGAGTGATTTCAGAGCATAACAGATCAAAAAGAACAACCTCCGCAGCCACCAAAGGAAACCAAATGCTTGCACATGTAAAAAAACCCAACCATGAATCTACAGTCAACTTGTACAGAAATAGCAAACATACTAAAGAAGAAAACAAACAGAAACAAAACAATAACCACACACACAATAAGAACAGAAGAGGAAACAAAATAAAATACAATATCATAAAATAAAAAATAGAATAAACATGAGAAACCGAATAATTATACCAAAAAATAAAAATTAAAAAAAAAGTAAGAATAAAAATTCAAAAAATAAAATTTGCAGAAAAATGGAAAGGAGGAAAAGCATAGCAGTGAGAAGAATGAATAAAAGAAGGGAGAAAGTGAGGGTGGGGAAAAAAGAAAAAGAAAAGAAAGAAAAAGAAAATATATATATATATATATATATATATATATATATATATATATATATATATATATATATATATTTGTCTACACACCCATATATTCACCTATATACATCTATATATATGCCTATATTAAAAACTACAAAATGATTAGAATGAAATAGAAATAAAAACCAAAAACAGCCAAGATAAGCAACCAATAAAGGGAAATCAAAACAAAACAAAAAACAAAACAAAACAAAAATACCCATGCCGGTCTTGGCTAAAGTCCAACAACTTCTCTTCAGTTTGTCCTCCGCTGTACAAAAATTCCTGTGCATCTTGTGGGAACAGTAGGCCACCTGATGCCTAGCGTGATCCTGGCACTGCAGGTTTGCTGTACTTGAGTGTGGTTGTGACGTGTGATTGGTGGTTTTTACAAAGTCACTGCCTTTTTGCTTTTGCCTGTCCCAAGGCAGGCTGCACCCCCAAAGGCTCAATGAGTGTCTTTGGGCACCCTTTCAGTTGACAGCTGTGGAGAATTAAAGAATTCCTCACTACCAAAAGCCAGCTGCTAAGAATCTGTTAATTAGTGCCTCAGCAGGTGAACCTGCCCTGCCTCCCAAGCCTTACATAAAGGTGGGGACGGTGTAGGTAGTCTCACTCTGCAGCCTTTACTGGGGCGGAAATTCTCAACCCCCTGCAGGTAGGAATACCTCTGGAGTCTGCCTCTACTGCTCCATTCAGGAGTCAGTTTAAGACTCTGTCTTGGCGGGGGCCAAAGTTTGTGGGAGTGGGTGGGTTATCGTTTTTTTTGTTTTGTTTTCTGTTCAAGAGTAGAAAAAGGAAAAAGAATAAAAAACATTAAAAAAAATAAACAAAGACACAGTTCCAACATTGCTTTGAGCTAAGGCCTTTGCCTCTTATGCTCCAGTGGAGTTCCTGCTGCTCTCCCAAAGGGTCTGCTGGGATTTAGGGGACTGCGCGCATCCTGCCATGCGGCTAAGATCCCGCTCCATCTTTCAGGGACCTGTGTCTCCGGCCGGCGTGCGCTGCTTCTCTGCGCGAGTATTCTTTTTTCCCCCTGCTTGCCTGGTTTCAGCTTTCTGCCTCAGAGCAGGCACGCGCCCGTGCGGTTCTCCTGCTGCGCTTCTGGAGGGACTGCCGCCGGGGTTTAGGGGACTGCGCGCACCCTGCCACACGGCTCAGATCCCTGCTCCGTCTCTCTGGGACCCGCGTCTCTGGATGGCACGCGCTGAGTCTCTGCGACCGAGTCTTCTTTTTTCCCCTGCTCACCCGGTTTCAGGCTTCTGCCTCAGAGCCTGCGCTCCGCGGACCCGGTGGGCACAGAGACTGATCCCTGAACCGAGAGGGTGCAGGGGTTGATCTTGCCCAGTCACTGCAGGGCTCTGCACCCTGCTTCCTGGGGACGCCGCGAGCCGCGGGTGCAGCTGGTACCTCTGCACAGTCGTCTCCTCTCTCTCCTCCCGCACTTGCCGGGCCTGAGGCTTCTGCCTCAGACTGCAAACCAATGCGCTCTTGCTGAACTCTAGGTGGGCCGCGGGCCGTAGGGGGCGAGCCGGGGGAATACTGACCGTGACTCAGCAGCCGCGGGTGCGAGCTGCACCTCAAGCATCTCATCGCCTTCTTCCCCTACTCGCCCGGCCTGCCCACCTTCCAGCAATCGTTGTGTGAAACTCTTAGTTGCTCTGTGTGATGAGTAGATGTCTCTTTGAAGCGTATTAGAAGTTCAAATTGTGGGTATTTCCAGGGGAGATTTCAGGGAGCCCTCCTCACAGTGCCATCTTGCCCCCTCTCCCCAGAGTCTGTTTTTAACCCAGTGTCTCTCAATGGGTTAAATAAAATAAAAATAAAATTAATTTTATAAAATAAAATAAAATTCAAAGTAAAATTAAAAAAATAAATAATTAACAATAAAAAACAAAATAAAACAAAATAAACAAGAAAATGAAAATTCATAAAAAATAAATTAAATTTTAAAAATTAATTTTAAAAATAAATAATTAAAGTAATACATCAATAAAATAAAAGAATATAAATGAAAAATAAAAATAAGGGCCACCTGGTGGCTCAGTTGGTTAGAGCACATGCTCTGAACAACAGGGTTGCCGGTTCGATTCCCACATGGGTCAGTGAGCTGTGCTCTCTGCAATTAGATTGATGACAACTTGAGCTGAGCTGCTGGTGGGCGGCCAGATGGCTCAGTTGGTGAGAGTGCCTGCTCTTAACAGGAAGGTTCCCGGTTCAACTCCTACATGGAATGGTGGGCTGTGCCCCCCACAACTAGATTGGAAACAGCAACTGGACTTGGAGCTGAGTTGCGCCTTCCACAACTAGGACTGAAGGACAACAACTTGACTTGGAGCTGATGGGTCCTGGGAAAAACACACTGTTCCCCAATGAAGTTTAAAAAATAAAAAAATTAAAATAAAAGACTGCAGAGGAACTTGGCACAGTGCGGGCACACAGTAAGAGCTCAGTTAAATTAGGGGCTATCGTAATTAGTATCAAAGACCCAACTCAAGCTCTCATATGACCTTTATTGTGGACAGTGGCTGTTTTGGCCTTCCCAGAACCCATTGTCCTTTCGCCTGTAATAACACCCAGGTTTTCCTTTGCAGACTGTTTCTTCCCATGATGTGCTGGTAAACATTTAACATCCAACTCTCCAGGTAAGGAAGAAATCCTGATTTGTAGCGCTGCCAGTTTCCTTGGTGTAAATATCCCCACCATGATGGATTTCAAGCAACCGATTTCAAGTGAGTGCAGAATTGGGAAGAGATGGGCACACTGGCTCTCTCGGCAGCTGGCCTCACAGGCTCTGGCGCACTGCTGGGGTTTCTTCCCACCAGTGCCTGCTGAGCCATATTGGAATCCAAGGTGAAAAAAAAAAAGTGTGCCCCTAAATATACAGTTTCATATATTTTAATGGCAATATTATTTCAGGACATCTAAGTACTTGAAAATATGAATTTGCTTCCATTAAAGCCAGAAAAGAAAATGTATAATAAATTCTGTTTGGGTATAAAGAAAACATTTCAACGTAAAATCACACTGTCAGTTTTACCACATTTTCTTTAGTGTTTCAAAATTTTTTCAACTACTTTAACAATTTGGGGAAAAATTAACCATGAAAAAAAGAAATACACATAGGCATGTCTGTGGGGCACTCATTTTTCTTTTTGCTCAGGCTCCAATATGCTTAGTTGGACACTCTCAGATCCCATCTCTATTTAAATTTTTGATATTTTGTTCATCACAGGCTTTTTTGGCATTAATTTTTATTTCTTTAACTACTGCATTCAAATATTAGTAGTCTTGTTTATGATCTCACATTTTGCTTTAAAATACTAAGAGAAGGTGATAAAAGCCTTTTATTCATGATTGTCTTACTATATTTGAAAGTGCTCCACACTGTGGGAAAGAGCAGAAATATCACATCAACGTATACTATAAGGGTAAAAAGCATAGGTAAAAATAGAACTTTCCCATGTTCTCACATCATATATTATTGTTTTATAAATTTGGTCTGTGAAATGTGTTTCCCCAAGATTTTTAGAGTGAAAAGAAAACTCCTATACTGAAATGTGTTATACAAAATGTGTTATACAAATATGATATACAAAATATCATATTTGATATTAAAATATATTTTAATGAAAAAGTATAGTATTGATCTTTATTACTGAGGTTTTGGGTACCCCCTCAAAATTTCATGCCCAAGGAGAATGCCTCACTTGCCTCACCCTCATTGTGGCCCTGCTTTTGAACTTCTAGGACTCCTAAACTTCCTAAGCTGGACATTGGACATCCTTAGTGTCTCAGAGCCTGGGTCTCCAAACTGGGTTGACAGCACAAGGAGAACAGGAGCCTTTCCTGAAGGACAAGAGGCAGCAGGTCCCCTAAGGACTCACCACGACCTTCAGGGTCTTCTTGACACCGTCAGAGATGAAGAAGTCATAGACAGCGGCCTTGACCTCCACCTCCTGCAGACCGAGCTTCAGGGGCACAATGACATAAGGCACAGCCAGGGAGGACTTGGGAGGGATGCGCACAACCTGCTGGTAACGTTTCTTGGCAGTGGCCAGGCTGCAGAAAGCTGGATTGTGGAGCAGCTCTACCCTCACCTGCCAGGGAGAGAGTCTCAGGTCAGGGGCATGTGCCATGGCCTCCCACTCCAAACCTCCTTTCGTGCCTCTGCTGCCCCAAAGACTCACCTTGAGCTCTTCTGCCTCCCGGTAGTTGTAGAGGACAGCCCGGATCTCCACCTGCTCGTTGCACACAACAGAGTAGGGCAGCCGCAGGTCGATGAGGAAATCTTGCACCACTGTGACTTCATAGGGGTCGGCCACACAGATCCCTGCCCAAGGGAAAACAGAACACTAGTGTTACAGGTAGGGAGTAGGCAGGGTGGACAGGGTCCAAATTTGGCTCCAAGTTCCTGCTCCTCCCATGGTCTCAGGGCTTACCCCTGACCAGGGGAGCTGTCCCGAGCTCAGCTTGTCTCTGCAGAAGAAACCCACAGACTAAACAATGTTAATGGGGATGGCAGCTGGGTGTTGCCATGATTTGGTGATTTCCATTTTCTGTGTAATTTTACTCACAGATAGCCATAAAGGAGGAAAGCGAGCCAGCCTAACTGAAGGATCCATATCTGCGCTCCTCAAAATCTGTGCTCTTCAAAATGCGGTCACCAGGCACTTGATATGTGGCTAATTCAAATGGGAACTGGATTTCTACTTTTGTTTCATTCTAGTAAACTCAGATTTAAACTTCAAAACTGATGCTGTGAATATACTAAATCCCACTGAAATCATACACTTTCTGAAGGTGACTCTTACGGGATGCCAATTATCTCTCACTTAAAAATGATGCTTGGATGTTCCGGTAAGATGGCGGAATAGACGTATGCTTTCTGAACTGCCTACCAGGATCACATCAAAATTACAAATAATTTATACAACATTTAACCTCAGAAGTCCCCTGAACATTAGATGAACAGAACCTCTCAACAAAGGACCTAAAGAGGAGGCCACGTCATGTCTGGTAGGCGGGGCCAGACGAGAGGGGGCGAGCCCAGTGAGGGATGCCCCAGCTATGGGGAGCCTTCTCCATTTGGGGGAGAGACCCTCAGGCCCCACACCCGAGCTCACTAACCCAGTGTTGCTTTGCCAAGAAGAGGAGTTCTACGATAGTGGGCAGTAGAAATTAGTGAGGACTCTCTTTGCTCGACTCGGTGAGGCTGCGGGGGGCTGGAGAACCAGTGGGGCCAGTACAAGGGTTTGCTCGCCGATGAGCACTCACCCGTTTCCTGGTGGAAGGAGTAGCTGTGTAAGCCGGGCCCAGGAAACCGTGGGAAAGGACTGAACTGAGCACCTTTGGTGCAGAAGCTGGAGGTTTTGGGACCATTGTTCCCCTTGTGTGGAGCTTGCAGAAGAGCGGTGTACAGAAGGTCGCCATTTTTTCAGGGTTTGGCCCTCCCACAAAGGGTCACATCCGGGATCCCATTGGTCTGATGAATTTGGCACAGGAGTGCATGCGTGAATGCGTGTGTGCACATGCGGCCTTGGATTCCCACCTTTTGCCCTGCTTGTGCTGCGTTGCCAGGGAAACGCTTGGCGGTTGCCCTCTCACTCCATCAGGGTGTTCACTGAGATGTAGGAGTGCAGCCAGCCACTTTGGATCCCCACCCCAGTCCTGCTTGTGCTGTGTTGCCAGGGAAACGCAGGGCAGGTACTCTCCACCTGCATCAGTCTGTTCACTGAGACTCAGGAGTGCGCGAGCCACCTTAGGTCCCCCCTCTCCGCATTGTTTGTGCAGAGTTGCAAGGCTGGGGATTGGCTGTTGGGCTGCTTAGATCGACCTGAGGGCAGTTGATTGGAACAGGCTGAGATGGGGAGATTTCCTGAGAGTGTTGGGCAAGGAGCAGTGCACCTGCATGATCCGATTGAGGCTTTCCTGGCAATTTTGTGTGGACTGATTGCTGGTGCAGAGTGCATGATGCTCTGACTTGGTGGAGGTCACAGACCACATCAAGTGGTGAATTGGGGCCCTGCCCCACCCACCTAGAGCTCTGTTGACAGAGACAACCTGAGCCCCCGATTCCTGGCCCACATCTCCACAGGCCACAGAGGGGTTTTTTTTGGTTTTTTTTGTTTGCTGTAGCGGACAACCTGCAACAACGTGTGAAGATTGTTTTGTTTTTTTGGTAGTGAGCATGGTTCCAGAGCACACAATAGCTAATTGTGGAAAGCTCACTACAAGCCTGAGAGGGAGTCCGGTGCATAACACGTTAAGCTCTTCCCCTCAATAGCTGGTGCTGAGTCGCCCAAAGACTCTCTATTGCTGAGCAACTGGTCTGCAGATTAAACAGGATGGAGAGCCCCCACCCCACCTATTTTCTTTTCTTCTTTTCTTTTCTCTTCTTTCTAGGTGATCTATCCAATATATTGAAGCATTCACAGAATGACAGCCAGAACGAAAAAACAAAGAAACATGTCCCAAGTAAAAGATCAGAAGAAAACTCTAGAAATGGAACTAAATGAAACAGAGGTATCCAAACTTTCATAGATAGAGTTTGGAACACTGATGATAAGAATGTTTAAGGAACTTAGCGAGGACATAAAGAAGGATAGGGAAACCATAAAAAACAATCTGTTAAAACCAAAGAATACAATAACTA
Source organism: Aselliscus stoliczkanus (assembly GCA_033961575.1). Taxonomy (NCBI): domain Eukaryota; kingdom Metazoa; phylum Chordata; class Mammalia; order Chiroptera; family Hipposideridae; genus Aselliscus; species Aselliscus stoliczkanus. The sequence goes on along the minus strand of CM066735.1, from coordinate 5,469,183 downwards.
AAATGAAGAACACACTCAAAGGAATCACCAGTAGAATAGATGAAGCAAAGGAGCGGATCAGCAAATTAGAAGACAAAATAGCAGAAATCACCCAGCTGGAACAACAAAAAGAAAAAAGAATGAAAATAGTCTTCAAAACAAAATAAAGGTCTACAACCAAGACTGCTCTACCCAGCACGGCTATCACTTAAAATTCAAGGAGAGATAAAGAGCTTCTCAGAAAAGAATAAGCTTAAGGAGTTCATTACCAACAAGCCAGCTTTGCAGGAAATGTTAAAAGGCCTTTTTTAAACAGAAGAAAGGGGAAAACAAGCTAACCCAGGAAGACAAGAAATACAAATAACAAAATGGCAATAAATATGCACCTATCAGTAATTACTTTAAATGTGAATGCTCCAATCAAAAGATACAGAGTGGCTGAGTGGATAAGAAAACAGGACCCATGCATATGCTGTCTACAAGAGACTCATCTCAGATGAAAAGACACACACAAACTGAAAGTAAAGAGATGCAATAAGATGTTTCATGCAAATGGAAATGAGAAAAAAAGCTGGAGTAGCAATACGTATTTCGAACAAAATACACTTTAAAATGAAGACTACAATAAAAGACAAAGAAGGGCACTTCATAATAATAAAGGGATCAATTCAACAAGAGGACATAACCCTAGTAAACATCTATGCACCCAATATAGGAGTTCCTAAATATGTAAAACAGATTTAGACAGACATAAAGGCAGAGATCAACAGTAACACTATCGTAGTAGGGGACTTCAACACCCTGTTGTCACCAATGGACAGATTCTCCAGACAGAAAATCAACACGGACTAGTGGCCTGAAATGACACGTTAGACCAGCTGGATTTAATTGATATTTTTAGAGCATTTCACCCCAAAGCTGCAGAATATACATTCTTCTCAAGTGCACATGGAACATTCTCCAAGATAGACCACATGTTCGGCCACAAAACAAGTCTCAACAAATTTAAGAAGATTGAAATCATATCAAGTGTCTTCTCTGACCACAATGCTAAGAAACTAGAAATCAATTATAAGAAGAAATCTGGAAAGCTTTCAAATACATGGAGACTAAATAACATGCTTCTAAATAGTGAGTGGGTAAAAAATGAGATCCAGGAGGAAATCAAAAGATACCTCGAGACAAACGAAAATGAAAACACCACGACCCAAAATCTCTCGAATGCAGCGGAAGCAGTCCTAAGGGGGAAGTTCATAGCAGTCCAGGCCTACCTAAAGAAGGAAGAAACATCTCAAATCAACAGACTATCTTTACATCTAAGGGAACTCGAAAAAAACAAACAGCAAAAGAAGCTTGAAGGGAGTATAAGGAAGTAAATAATAAAGACCAGAGTAGAAATAAATGAAATAGAGAACAAAAAAAAAACAATACAAAAGATCAATGAAACCAAGAGTTGGTTTTTTGAAAAGATAAACAAAATTGACAAACCCTTAGCATGACTAACTAAGAAAAAGAGAGAGAGGACCCAAATTAATAAAATCAAAAATGAAAGAGGAGAAGTGACAACAGATACCACAGAAATACAGAAAATTTTAAGAAAATACTAACTATATGTGAACAAATTCGACAATCTGGAAGAAATGGATAAATTTCTAGAAGCATGCAATCTACCAAGTCTGAACCAAAAAGGAACAGAAACTCTGAACAGGCTGATTACTGCCAAAGAAATTGAATCAGTAATCAACAATCTTCCAACAAACAAAAGCCCTGGACCAGATGGCTACACAGGTGAATTTTACAAAACATTCAAAAAAGAATTAGTACCTATTCTCCTCAAACTATTCCAAAAAAATACAGAAGGAGGGAAGGCTCCCAAACTCTTTCTATGAAGCCATATCACCCTGATTCCTAAGTCAGACAAAGGTATTACAAAAAAGGAAAACTACAGGCCAATATCCCTAATGAACATAGATGCAAAAATTCTCAACAAAATACTAGCAAATCGAATTCAGCATCTCATTAAAAAGATCATACACCACGATCAAGTGGGATTCATTACTGGTATGCAAGGATGGTTCAATATCCGCAAATCAATTAATGTAATATGTCACATTAACAAAATGAAAAATAAAAATCCTATGATCATATCAATAGATGCAGAAAAGGCATTTGACAAAATCCAGCAGCCATTTATGATAAAAACGGTTAGCAAAGTGGGAATAGTGGGATCATATCTCAACATAATACAGGCCATATATGATAAGCCCACAGCAAACATCGTACTCAATGGGGAACGGCTAAAAGCTTTCCCCTTAAGATCAGGAACAAGACAAGGCCGCCCACTTTCACCACTTCTATTCGACATAGTTCTGGAAGTTCTAGCCACAGCAATCAGACAAGACAATGAAATAAAAGGTATCCAAATTGGAAAAGAGGATGTAAAATTGTCATTATATGCAGATGACATTATATGCAAAGACTCCACCAAAAAACTGCTAGAACTGATAGACAAATTTGGTAAGGTAGCAGGATACAAAATTAATATTCAGAAATCAGTTGCATTTGTATACACCAATAATAAATTATCAGAAGAAGTAATCAGGAAATCAATCTCTTTTACAATTACTACAAAACAATAAAATATCTAGGAATCAATTTAACTACAGAGGTAAAAGACTGGTACTCAGAAAATTAAGAGTCACTGAAGAGAGAAATCAAAGAAGATACAAATAAATGGAAATACATACCATGCTCATGGATAGGAAGAATTAATATAGTTAAAATGTCAATACTACCTAAGGCAATATATAGATTCAATACAATTCCAATCAAACTACCAAGGACATTTTTTCTCAGAAATAGAACATAGAATCCTAAAATTTATATGAACCACAAAAGACCCCGAATAGCCACAGCAATCCTGAGAAATAAGAACAAAGTGGGAGGCATCACACTACCTGACATGAAAACATACTACAAGGCTACAGTAATCAAAACAGTATGGTACTGGCATAAAAACAGACACCTAGACCAATGGAATAGAATAGAAAGCCCAGGAATAAACCCATCCATATACGGTCATTTAATCTATGACAATGGAAGCAAGAATTTACACTGGAGTAAAGATAGTCTACTTAATAAAATGGTGCTGGGAAAATTGGACTGAAACGTGCAAAACAATGAAAATAGACCATCTACTTACACCATATACGAGAACAAACTCAAAATGGATTGAAGACTTAAATGTAAGACCTGAAACTATAAAACTCTTAGAAGAAAATATAGGGAGGAAGTTTGCTAATGGTACGATTTCATTCTTCTTTATAACAGAGTAATACTCCATTGTATAAATGTATCACTGTTTCTTAATCCAGTCATCTACCGATGGGCATTTCAGTTGTTTCCAAGTCTTGGCTATTGTAAATAGCGCTGCAATAGACATAGGGGTGCATATATTTTTTCGAATTAGCGTCTTGGATTCTTCTGGGTAGATACCCAAGAGTGGAATTGCTGGGTCATATGGCAGTTCCATTTCCAGTGTTTTGAGATACCTCCATACTGATTTCCATAATGGCTGCACCAATTTGCAGTCCCACCAACAGTGCACCAGGGTTCCCTTTTCTCCACACCCTTGCCAGCACTTGTTGTTTGTTGATTTGTTGATGATAGCCATTCTGACTGGAGTGAGGTGGTATCTCATTGTGGTTTTTATTTGCATTTCTCTGATGATTAGTGAGGTTGAACATTTTTTCATATGCCTGTTTGCCATCTGTATATTTCTTTAGAGAAATGCCTCCTCATATCCTCTGCCCATTTTTTAATTGGGTTGTTTGTTTTTTTGGTGTTGACTTTCATGAGTGTTTTATAAATTTTGGATATCAACCCCTTATCAGATATATCATTGGCAAATATCTTCTCCCATTCAGTACGCTGCCTTTTTGTTTTATTGATGATTTCCTTTGCTGTGAAAAACATTTAAGTTTGATGTAATCAATGGGAGAATTATTTTTAGCATCCAATAATTTATCAACTGCAAAGATGAAAGTGGCCTCAGGGACTCTGCCAGGATGCTTTGTTCATCTCGCCTGTGTCCTTCATTCCCTTCTTGCCCAATAATTCAGCTTTCTCTGCCAACTAGCCTGCCTGGCAGAACATGGCTGCCTTCCTTGGGGAAGCAGACAGATCAAGGCTGAGGCTTTCAGATTCCTGGGGAAGGATTCTGATTGGCTCAGCCTGAGTAAGGTGATCACTTCTGGACAAATCAGCTGAGACCAGGAAGTAGGTCTTACTGGGCAAATATGGCTTCTTGCACTCTGGACATATGAATGAAATGGAGGAGTAGACCTTCCTACAAAAGTCATGGGTAGATGTAGGAGAGACAGCTGGGCAGGCAAAGGGATTACTTTCTACTACAACATGGCAACCTTATAATGAAGTATAGCATAGGCTGTGGAATCAGACTGCTAGGGTTCAAGGCAAGAGTGTGCTGGAGCTAGCTTGAATATTGGCCAACTATTAACAACTGGTTAATATTCTAGGAATTTTGCAAGCTGCTTGTTAAATGCAATCATTATTAAAATTTAATTGTATAAACTTACATTTAAATAAATTAGACTAAACATTAAACATAAATACAAAGGTAAGGGCTGGCCAAGTGGCTCAGTTGGTTAAGAGTTAGCTTAAGAGTGCGAGCTCTGAGCAACAGGTTTGCCAGTTCGATTCCCACATGGGCCAGTGACGCTGTGCCCGAGCTGAGCTGCTGCTGAGCTGCCAACAGGTGGCAAGATGGCTCAGCTAATCAGAGTACGTGCTCCTGACAACAAGACTGCCTCTTGGGTGGTGGACTATGCCCTCCTGCAACTAAGACTGAACTTGGCACCTTGAGCTGAGCTGCCACCTGGATGACTCAGTGGATAGAGCAGGCAGTCTTAACAACAAGGCTGCTGGTTCGACTCCCGCATGGGATGGTGGCTATGCCCACCCGCGACTAAGATTGTAACACAGCGCCTTGAGCTTAGAGGCCACGAACTTCCAATGGGCAGCCAGATGGTGACTGGTGCCCTCCACAACTAAGATTGAAGAACAACAACTTGGCTGGTCCTCCTCTCCAATTCCCCATCACTGTTCCCCTCCCCCAATTACAGAATTCAAAAAAAAAAAGGTAAAACACTCAAAACTCATCATTTCTTATTTTACTAATGTTTATCATTGTCTACACTTATGAGGTTATTTATGTCTGCCATACCTGTATGGTGGATATACTGTATAATGCTGTGCTATTACCCATTTCTACCCAACTCTACACTCAGTGATGCCACATTGGTAGGTTGAAATCGGATATGGTTGTATTTACACTATGGAAATCAGCAAACACTACAAATCATGTCTGCCTCTGGCCCTCGTCTCTATGGGTCTCAGTAGTCTCATCACCTTGTGCTCCCTGGTGGGTTCTAGGTCACAGTCTTCATGTCACCAAGCCCTAGTCTGAGCCTCCCTCTCTCAGAGAGTTCTAGAATATGTCCTCACTACCCACCAGCCCCCAATATTATCCTCATTCTCCCTGTAGGGTTCTAGGCGTCAGTCTCAGTGTCTCAGCTCTGACCTGAGCCTCTTTATCCCCAAGTGGGTTCTAACCACTATCTCAGTCTCCCAGGTCACACTCTTTCTCTCTGATGGGTTCTATGCCACATTCATAGTGTTCCAAGCCTTGGCCCAGTACCAGCAGGACGTCCCTGACCATGATGACCTGAATCTGGATGTGCTGATCAACCTGCCCAGCCGCAGTGCTCCCGTGGTACACTGCATCATCTGGGATTCCGCCAGCCTCCTGCGCTCCGAAGAGGTACAGCCACTTGGCCAAACCCTCCTTGCCCACATTCTCCATGCCAGTCAGGGTCTTCCAGCAGGCAGAAAGGAGGGCAGACGACCATTGCAGCCAGTGGAAGGCTTGGTTCCCAACACCCTCTTTTCTCTCTCCCCACTCCCTGTAGACCAAGGAAAATGAGGATTTTACAGTGACAGCTAAAGGGAAAGGACAAGGCACCTTGTCGGTAAGGAATGGAACCCACACCTGCTTGGCTCACCACCTTCTCTCTGCCCCTGCACCCCAAGGGGACCCTCTTCCCAAGTCAAGTAGGCTGACACCTTGTCTCCTCTCCCATCTCATCAGGTGGTGACAACGTACCATGCCAAGTTGAAAGGCAAAGCCACCTGCAAGAAATTCGACGTCAGGGTTAACATACGACCAGCCCCTGAACCAGGTAGAAGGAATAAGGACTCTATCTGTCACCCTTCCCTCACTGCCATTCTAGTGTCTGTCCCTCTTCTGGGCCCCATTCCATCCTTCTGCCTTTTATGTTTCTAGTCAAGAAGCCCCAGGATGCCAAGAGCACCATGTACCTTGAGATCTGTACCAGGTAAGAGCTGGGTCACTGGGGTTCATCTAGGCCATCCCCCTGTCTCTAGTAAAACTTCTTATAAATATTACCTGTGGTACCTAATACTTTCTGGGAGTGTATTAAATGGATAGTGCTGTGCTGAGTACCCTCCAGGAGTGGATACCACAGGCAGTCATCACTTTGCATGGTAGTGTGAGACTAGCCATGACCACATAAGCTGAGACTGGGCAGAGTGATCCTAATAATCAGTGAGGGAAATCACAATTATTCCAGGACCTTTAAATTCTTTTTATCAAAAACTCAAAAACTCTCATTATAAAGGTATAGAGAAATGAAAAGTATATACGAGTACTTGTTTAGTACACTGTAATTTAAAACACTAGAACATGGAAATTGATGTTTTGTTTTTGTGAAGCACTTATCCAAAGCACTGTAGTTTGAACAGTGCCTCCTCTCTATTCTTTGTATAACTTACGATGTGGAGCAAGCATATTTTCTATGACGTCGTGAATTTTCCTGTTCCCTTCCAAGTTTGGGTCACCTTCCAACATTTACTCCTTGAACTTTTAATGTCATGAGGTATTTGAGAGTTCCTTTACTGTGAAGTTTTTTGCCAATGTCAATGCCTCTGGGACATCTTCAAATTTTGGCGGCAAATTTCCTCATTTATGCCAGTGTGCTTGTCTTCACTGAGTTCTTTTGCTGCCTCGCTGGCCTCCCCAATGGCAGCAGGGTCCATCATCCCACACTCTGCTGTTTTCTTCTCTGACTCCAAATATGTGCTATTGAAATTTTGCTTCCAGCTTTACCACTCTTCATTCCTTTGCCACACTTTTATCTTTGTTGGCCAGTCCCTCTTTTGATGATCCATTTTGGTAAAATGTCACATGGGTTTTTCACTGGGAGAGATGGAAGTAACACAACTACATGCTTTGCTATCTGTTTGTGACCTGAATGGCTGGTGCTCAGTGCCCTGTCACTGACAGACTTTGAAAGAAGGGACGCGATTGGTCATTGATTGTGATGTGCACCTGTTATTTCTGTAGTGATCAGTGGACTGAAGTGCTGGCACCAAGATTTGCCCTTTAGGAAATTATTCACAATTAATATACCATGGTACTGAAATTAGAACTGTGTTGCTGGAAGACTGGTGTTATTGAGCTAGACCATGGTAACAGAATCATGCAAAGTGAGACCTGCAGATATTCTTGTCTTCATTTCCCAGAAGAACTGAGGCACAAAGAGGTCAAGTGACTCATCAAATGTCATATAGAACTGGAATTTGAACCCATGCATTTGGGCTCCAGCACCCAAGCAATTAGTCACCTTGGCCATTACAATACCTTTCCTTTATTCTGCTGGGGTAGTGTTTCCCAAGGTCTAACATCCCTCTATGCTGCTCTGTGGGATAGACCCCCTTGTCCAGGCACTGACCCCCAAGGATGACCCCACCCTCTGAGACTCAACCTCTCTCTCTCTGCCCCATACAGGTACTTGGGAAACAGTGATGCCACTATGTCCATCCTGGATATATCCATGATGACTGGCTTTGCTCCCGATATGGGTGACCTCAACCTGGTATGAAGCCCTTGGGGGCTGGGATCAGTGGGCAGGAGCCTGGTGTTGGAAGAGGCTGGAGGGACGGAAGGTGATCCAGGAGGGGGTTTTCACAAGCCCTTCCCTTTCCCAGCTGAGCAGCGGCACTGACAGATACATCTCTAAGTATGAACTGAACAAGGCCTTCGCCAACAAGAACACCCTCATCATCTACCTGGACAAGGTAAGGCTTCCATTGGGGTCTTGACCCGTAATTGGCTGGCCTTTTCCTTCACTGATCTGTGTCTTGGAGACCTCTGCTGGATCCATTTTTTTCTAGAGAAAAAAGGGGACGGTGCATGAGGTAGGTTTTTTCATTTTTTATTTTGATTTTTCATTTTTTATGTCATGGCAACCTTACTGAGAAATTGTAGAGTAGTATTAAAAAGTTCCATATATCCTTTACCCAAATTCACTAATTGTTAGCATTTTTCTCCACATATACATATCTATCAAATATACATAGTTCCCTTCCTTCCTTCCTTCTTTCCTTCCTTCCTTCCTTCCAGCCTACCTCCCTTCCTTCTTTTTCCTCATTTATTTTTTCCAGTTTTATTGAGATATAATTGACATATAACATTCTGTAATTTTAAGTTGTACAAAGTAATGAATTGATACCTGTGTATATTGGTAAATGATCACCACAATAAGGTTAATTAGCACATCCATCACCTCACACAGTTGTGTGTGTGTGTGTGTGTGTGTGTGTGTGTGTGTTGAGAATGTTTAAGATTAACTATCTTAGCAACTTTCAAATATACAGTGCAGTATTGATAATCATGGGATATTTTTATGGGCATAGATAGCAATCTGTTGGCCAGAATTTAACTTCATGGCCACACCAAACAGAAGGAGAGGCTGAGAAGTGTAATCTAGCTGTGAGCCTTAGAGAAAAAGAAAATAGATTTGATGAACTGGTCATAAATCTTTGCCACTTCCTGCCCCCCATCCTTCCCACCCAGATCTCTCCTTGATCCCTCCATGTCTCCACCACTGCTCCAACCCCCAGTACCTATGCCAGACTCCCTCTCATGTGACCCCACTGACCAACCTCCTTCATTCCCCAGATCTCACACTCCAAGGAGGACTGTCTATCATTCAAAGTTCACCAGTTCTTTAATGTGGGGCTTATCCAGCCTGGGGCAGTCAAGGTGTACTCCTATTACAACCTGGGTGAGGAGCCATCCTGCGGTCTGGGGTCCCAGGGTCCCAAGGATCTGTGATTTGGAGGCCTGGGGGGGTGTCCCAGGGATCTGTGAATTGGGGATCCCAGTGTTCCGGACCTAGCATCTCTAGGTCTGAGGGACTGGAGTTGGGAATCTGAGCCCTGCGAGTGTGGTCTTGGGTAGAGGCCCTAGCCCTCTGACACCTCCCACCCCTTTCCCACAGATGAGACTTGCACCCAGTTCTACCACCCAGAGAAGGAGGACGGAATGCTGAGCAAACTCTGCCACAATGAAATGTGTCGCTGTGCTGAAGGTGGGTGCACAGGAGCCAGGAAGTGGTGGGCCACATCCACTGGATTCCCCCCTTCCATGGGAGTGACCCATAAGGCCCCAAAAGCCCACACCCAGTGAATACCAAGAGGGATGGGTCTGGGACTGGCCACACGCATGGGTGGTGGGCCTGGTGAGAAGTGGGACTTAGACCATGTTCCCTACCCACCCACCCTACAGAGAACTGCTTCATGCACCACGAGAATGACCAGGTCACCTCGGAGGACAGGCTGGACAAAGCCTGTGAGCCGGGAGTGGACTATGGTGAGTGGGGGTAAGGGAGACACATGCATGTGTGATTATGTGTGAGTGACGGTGTGTGTGGCTGTGGTCGTGTGTGTGAGACTGTATAATGGCAGATACGGTCATGGCTGTGAGTGACCACGGCTGCATATGGCTGTGCTTCTGGGTGTGGTTGTGGGTAGTGTGTGTGTGTGTGTGTGTGTGTGTGTGTGTGGTGAGGGGCCATAATTGTGTGGGGAGCTGTGGTTATAAGTGGGTTGGGTGTGTGCAATGTGTGAGAAAAGATGGTTGTGAGTGGATGCAGTTGTGTGTGTCTGTGAGGTTGTACTTGCAGGTAGCCATGATTGTATGACATGGTGACATAGAAGTTGCTGTCCTTGTGTATGTGACAAGCTGTGGGTGGTGTAATTGTGTGCGTGGCTGTGAGACAGTAGTTATATGACCACATGTGGCTGCATGTGTTACTAGAGGGAGATGGGGACTGTAGCACCATTGGCTGTGATCTGCTTGGTGGGAGCCATATGCCCAGGTGCACCTGTAGGTAGGATGTCCCCTGGTCAACCCTGCCCATGACCCATGCTGTCCTCCCCCATCAGTGTTCAAGACTGTGCTACTCAAGAAGGAGCTGTCAGATGACTTTGATGAGTATGTAATGGTCATCAAGCAGATCATCAAGTCAGGTCAGCTCTGTACTCTGTCTCCTCTTTCTGCCCCACTGTCCCATCCCTTCACCCCCCTACACACACTCAGCCTCCCTCTCCCTCCCCTCCAGGCACCGATGAGGTGCAGGTTGGACAGGAGCACAAGTTCATCAGTCACATCAAGTGCAGAGCAGCCCTGAAACTGCAGGAGGGGAAACACTACCTCATATGGGGCCTTTCCTCGGACCTGTGGGGAGAAAAACCCAAGTGAGTGCTGGCCCTGCGCATGTGCCTGCTCACCCCGCCTACCCTTCCCAGGCCCCCTTCTGACCTGCTCTCCTTCCCTCCCTCCTCTCCCACCAGCATCAGTTACATCATTGGGAAGGACACCTGGGTGGAGCTGTGGCCAGAGGCCGATGAATGCCAAGACCAGGAGAACCAGAAACTGTGCCAGGACCTGGCCAGCTTCACGGAGAACATGATCGTCTTTGGCTGTCCCAACTGATCACCCATCACTGTCCCTCCAATAAAGCTTCAGTTATATTTCACATGTCTCCCAAAGTCTGGTGGTATTTGAGAGAGAGAGAGAGAAAAGCAGCTGTGATTCAGTTTTCTGTGTACTTGAAATCTCCAAAAAGGGAGGGAGGAAGGGAGGAAGGAAAGAAGGAAGGAAGGAAGGAAGGAAGGAAGGAAGGAAGGAAGGAAGGAAGGATAGAAGGAAGGAAGGAAGGAAGGGGTAGGAAGGAAAGCAAGAAAGAGAAAGAAATCTCATTTGCATTCTCAGCCTCACCTGCACCCTCACCACCCTTGTCCTCGCTTGTCCTCACCAGCAGCTCAATGCCTACTTGCTTACCTGCTTCTTTACTGTATCCACCTGCATTTTTTTTTTTTGCGTCCTCACTCAGCCCCCATCTACATCTTTATAGGTAAGCTTATCTGTATCTTTATATTCTCACCTGTCTTTCCACCTGCATCCTCACTTGTATTTTCTTTGTATCCTTGTCTGGGTCCTCACCTGCATTTTTACCTACATTCTTCTCTGGATCTCTTCCTGTCTTCTTTCTTTTTTCTTTTTTTCCAACAAGGCATTTCATTAGCTTACATAACCTGAAAGCCCAAGATTAGGTCTGGTTCAGCTCAGGCTTCATCCAGTGGCTCAAAGGATGTTATCAGGCCCTGGTTGCTCACTCTTTCTCAGCATGGTTCTGCTGTCCTGGTGTTGCCTCAACTCCCTGGCTCATGGAAGGAAGGAAGATGGCTGTAGCAGCTCCAGGTTAAAGTCCACTAGAAATGTCTCAAAGTCTTAGCACTGGGTATTTCTATTACTATTTCTTTATTTTAGGTTTTTATTAAAAATATAGCTCACATACAGTATTGTATTAGTTTCTGGTATACACCATAATGGTTCAACATTTATATACCTAAAGAAATAATCACCATGGGCCGGCCAAGTGGATCAGTTGGTTAAGTGTTGGCTTTGAGCACGTGCCTGAGCAAAAGGGCCACCAGTTTGATTCCCACATGGGCCAGTTAACGCTGCGCCCAGGCTGAGCTGTTGCTGAGCTGCCAACAGGTGGCAGGATGGCTCAGCTGGTGTAACAACAAGTTTGCCTGTTCAGTGGTGGTCTATGCCCACCCGCAACTAAAGATTGAACTCCGCACCTTGAGCTGAGCTGCCGCCTGGATTGCTCAGGGGATAGGGCATGCACTCTTAATAACAAGGCTGCCAGGTTTGACTCCCGCATAGGATGGGGCTATGCCTACCTGCAACCGGATTGAACACAGTACCTTGAGCTTAGAGGCCACAAGCTGCCGACGGGAAGCCAGATGGCCCCAGGCGCCCTCCACAGCGAAGATTGAAGAACAACAACTTGGCTGGTCTCCTCTCCCAATTCCCCAACACTGTTCCCCTCCCCCAATTCCCCAATAAAATCTTAAAAAAAAAAAAAATCACCCTGATAATTCCAGCAACCATCTGACACCCAACCACACATTCATTCATAATAGCACAATATTATTGACTATATTTCCTATGCTGTACATTACATCCCCATATTTGCTTCATACCTGGGAATTTGAACCTCTTATTCCCCTTCATCTTCTCCTTTAAAAAATTCCCTTATTCCCTTTAAAAAATGTTCAATTACAGTTGACACTCAATATTATTTTATATTAATTTTGGGGGTACAGCATAGTGGTTAGACATTTATATCAATTAAGAAGGGATCTCCCGGGCCAGCCGAGTGGTACGGTGGTTAAGAGCTAACTTGGGACGCCAGCGGCCCTGGTTCAGATCCCACATATGAGGGACAGTAATGCTGCCCTCAAAAAAAAAAAAAAAAAAAAAAGAAGGGATCTCCCTGACCATTATTCACCTGGTACTATACATGGTTATTACCATAACATCAACTATATTCACTGTGCTTTACTTTACATACCCATACTGATATTATAACTGCCAATTTGTTCTTGGTAATTCCTTCACCTTTTTCACCCTGTCCTCCAACCCCCCTCCCATCTATCACCCTGTGATAAATCTAGTGCCCATCTGACACCATACATAGTTATTATGATGTTATTTACTATATTCCTTATGCTATAACCTACATCCCAATGACTGCTTTATAACATCCGTTTTGTACGTATTAATTCTTTCCCGTTTCTACCCAACCCCCGACTCCCTCCCATCTGCAAACCATCAAAATGTTCTCTGTATCTATGAAGTTGTTTCTGTTTTGTTTGTTGTTAATTTTGTTTTTTAGATTTCACATATAAGTGGAATCACATTGCATCTGTCTTTCTCTGTCTGACATACCCCATTCAGCAAAATACCCTCCAGGTCCATCCATGCCACTGCAGATGGAGAGAACCCATTCCCTTCCATGGCTGAGCAATATTCCTCTTTATCCATTCATCCTTTGACAGACATCCAGGGTGCTTCCACATCTTGGCCATTGTAAACCACACTGCAATGTGAACATATGGATGCACACATCCCCTTGAAATAGCGTTTTGGGTTTTTTCTAATAAAAACCCAGAAGTGGGATTACTGGGTCCTTCTCTTTCTCTTGTTTTAAAGCCTATTTTGTCTGGTATTCATATTGCTACTCCAGCATTTCTGTTTGTTTATTTCCATTTTCATGAAATATCTTTTTCCATCCCTTTATTTTCAGTGTGTGTATATGTTTTGATCTGAAGTGAGTCTCTTGTAGGCAGCATAAATAAGGGTCTTGTTTTCTTATCCATTCACCACCCTTTGTCTTTTGTTTGGAGCATGTAATCCATTTACATTGAAAGTCATGGGTTGATAGATATGTAGTTATTGACATTTTTATATATATATATATATATATATATATATATATATATATATATATATATATATATATAATCTTTAAGTCCAACTAACATTCCTTATAATACCAGTTTGATGGTGATGAGCTTCTTTAGCTTTTTCTTGTCTGGGAAACCTCTTTATCTGTCTTCAATTTTAAATGATAGCTTGCTGGGTAGAGTAATCTTGGTTGTAGGTCCCTGCTTTTCATCATTTTGAATATTGCAAAGTTTCTGTTGAGAAATCAGCTGATAGTCTTATGGGAACTCCCTCATAGGTAACTAACTGCCTTTCTCTTGCTGCTCTTAGAATTCTCTCTTTGTCTTTAACCTTTGGAATTTTAATTAGAATGTGTCTTGGTGTGGACCTTTTTGGGCTTAGTTGTTTGGGACTCTCTGCACTTCCTGGACTTGTATGTCTATTTCTTTCACCAGGTTAGGGAAATGTTCTGTCATTATTTCTTCAAATAGGCTCTCAACGCATTGCTCCTTCTCTTCTTCTTCTGGTACCTCTATCATGTCAATATAGTTATGCTTGATGTTGTCCCAGAGGTTCTTAAACTATCCTCTTTTTTTTTCTTTTTTTTTTTTTTACTTTTTCAACATGCTTTATGTTACACTGGCCTCCATAAAACACCTATTAGGAAAGCCAAAGCATAAGATGTTGCATTTCCTTTTAAAATAATTTAAAATATATTAAACTTTCCCAAAGGCAGATTTTGTTTGCATTGTCTTGATGAGAGAAATATGCACCACTGAAGGAGAACAGTTAAGTACGTTTCAGGAGCTATATTTGTTGAGGGGTAGAGCTAAAACTGGCTCATTACTCCAATGAGGTGAAGCAGCAAAGTCAGACCTCATACGTAAGATATGGGCTGAAGTGATGACAACACCAGTCAACAATTAAGGAGACATTTTCAGAACTGTTCCACTGAAGTACTATAGATTTTAACAAACCATCAAGAAAAACACAGTTGTACCTTAATATCAGTTGAGAAAACACAAATAAATATGCTAATGATGGCAAACAACTGATAACTCAGCCATTTGAACAGTCATACAATTTAAAAATAAATCCTTGTGTAACCTGACAGAGGGATTTGTCATCTTCACATGGACACGACTGTTTAAAAAAAAAAAAAAGGCCAATGATATAGTGTCTATCAGTCAGGAGCACAGCCCCTGGGTCACTTGTGATGAGTTAACTTAAGTGAACACCTCCTCCCAGAGACAGCTCCATGAAAACTTGGTCCTGCTGGCCAGAGGGGGCCTACAGGAAGGAAAGACCTGCGGACATCAAAGCAACTCAGACACAACAGGAGAGAACTTGAAACAATGCCACCCACCACTGCACCTGCAACACAACAAGATCAGTACTAGGCAGAGGCCACACTTCCCAGCAGGGGGGAGTCAGAACCCGCCTGCCACTCCAGAGAGGCTCTCAAGGCCTAGTTACTCATCAAAACATCAGTAACTGCACTTTGAATCAAAACTACTAGAAAGAGTTCAGAATTGTGTATAAGTGGACTGAAGAGTTAAGAGAAGGCTCTGTGGCCGCTGAGGTGGACTCCCCTCCTCTCTGACTCACATAGTCAGGAGGAAGAAGATCCGTGACTCTCACATAGTCAGGAGGAAGAAGATCCGTGACTCGTCCACAGGAATCTGACTTTGCTACATTCTATTCACAGTCTCAAAGAGAAATTCTATTCATATTTCAATTGAAGACCAAGATGTTTGGCCCGTTATTCCAGCTCCTCCTTTGCCAGGAAGATTTCTCCTGCTACAAAAAAAAACAAGTAAGACTGTAGCCTTGCTTAGAAAGTCCTGTATGTGAGGATCTCTTTCCTTTTCTTGGGGATTAGCAGTGCTAGCACTTGGTAGGTTGTTAGAAAACTTCGAAGGACTTTCCGGCATAAGTGCTTCAGTGATGATAGGACCCTAGGAGCTGTCCAGAACTGGACATGACCATCCCTTGTCCCTGTGGCAGTAACTCCACCATGTGGAAAAGATGTGCAGCAAAGACCATTGGTCATAGGAGCAAATGTGATTGGGGTTTTCAGTTCCAGGGCCCAGATCCTGAGGAGTCTGTCATCCGCCACGGTGGCAAGGTACAAGCCTTCTGGAGAGAAGCACACAGATCTCAGGGAGCTAATGTGGACATCGCTGTCTTCCATGGGGTGGGTCGAGCTGGGTGTGGTGGAGTGACCTCAGCCTCTCGCCAGTGTAGGGGACCCACATGATCACGTCGGTATTGTAAGAAGCGGTGACAAGCAAGGCAGTGTCCGGGGAGAAATCACAAGACACAACACTGCTTTGGTGGCCCTCTAGCTTCCGGATTAGCGTGTAGGACTGCATGCTCCATAGAAAGACTGAATTCTCTCGAGCTGCAGAGCACAGCATGCTGCAGTCCGGGGAGATGGAGCAGCAGTACACCCACTGCAGGTGGCCCCATAACACCTGAATCTGTTTACCATGTTTATTCAGGTCCCAGATGCGAAGAGTCTTATCATGAGACGCGGAGACCAAAATCAAATTGCCACTGGGTGTGAAGCTCAGATGTCTTACAACATCTTGGTGGCTAGAAAGATTCAAAAGCAGAAGCCCTGTCTGTACCTCCCAAATCTTGATCTGTCCATCATTGAGTCCTGTGGCGAGGATCAGGCAAGAGACATCTGGCACCTGGGGATGGTGGAGTGCCCAGAGCTTCCTGCTCGGCGGAGAGGGCCACGGGCTGAAGGCCAAACTCCAGACAATCTGCCCACAGTACAGCATCTTCTCCTTGGGGCTGCCTCACCCTTTTGTATCATTCTTGTTGCTTTGGCTTTTGGATTCAAACTCTTTAGGGATGAACTGTTCCTCCAAGGGCCAGGGAATCAGCTTGACAATGCAGTGTCCTTGAGACTAAGCAAACCAGGCGTCATCTGGGGAGAAGGCCACACTCCAGGTTTCACAGCTTCACTTCCAATCAAATTGTTGGGGGCGTCCAGGCTTCTGCCACCAATACCACGTCTGGGGTAGCTCCACAAAAAGCCAGGACACCCCAAGGCCTGCTGCTACCTGCCTGCTCCCTTAAAGTTCAGCCGCTGAAAAGCCTCATGTGGTATGGAAGTTGGGTGAGGCAGGGTCTCAGAGAGCCACCAGCGTAGGATGAGTGACGTTCATCAGGTTAATGTAGATTCTGGTTTGGTGCCATTGCTGACCCTGGAGCTACTCAGCAAAAGTCTCAGAGCACACCGAGGTCAGTCGCCACCTGCCTGAG
Organism: Aselliscus stoliczkanus; assembly: GCA_033961575.1. Classification (NCBI taxonomy): domain Eukaryota; kingdom Metazoa; phylum Chordata; class Mammalia; order Chiroptera; family Hipposideridae; genus Aselliscus; species Aselliscus stoliczkanus. The sequence continues at coordinate 5,452,238 of CM066735.1, read as the reverse complement.
TCACGTGGACCTCTGAAAATGTCCAAGAAAGAGTGCCGTTTGGGCAGTCTGGCTGCTGGCAGAGAATGTGCCTCCTGCACTGGGCAAGTTGGATGGGCAGAGTCTCGGGGAGTCACCTGGGTGGAGGGAGTGGAGCTTACCAGACCAATTGAGATTCAGATTTGGCCACGGGCATGGGGGGAGTGCCCAACACAGGAAGGATGGCACGCTCCCACCAGCTACACGGAAGGAGGAACCCACACAGTGAAAATGGTGACTGTCTCTCCGGTTCTCACCCCAAAGCCACACAACTCCGTCTCTCACCATATGTCTCCAATGCCCCCCAAGTCATTGTCCCTCTGCCGGACCCTAGGGTGAGTGCCTGAGAGCGAGTGGATCTGTGTGCTTGCCCTTTACAAGGACATCTGGGTTTCCCGCAGCCTCCCATCCCACCCAGATGGTCAGAATCCCCACTGTTTTTCACAGCTAGAAGTTGTAGGGGTTCATCTTCCTGGCACCAGTACTCCAGGTGGGGGAACCTGGGGTGGGGCTGGGGTCCCTCGCTTCTCTGGGGGGGTACCTTCCATGGCTGAGTTATCCCTCCCAATTCTCAACTGTCACACACAGGTGTGAGGCAGCCCATTCCACATCTCCACCCTTCCTACCAGTCTGCATGGCTTCTTCTTTATATCCTTAGTTATAAACTTCTTCTCAGCTAGATCGTTCTCTAAGTCGATTGTTCTATAATTTAGTTGTAATTTTAATGTATTAATGGGAGGAGGCAAGCAGAGCATTTACCTACTCTGCCATCTTGGATCTCTTCCTCTTCCTATCTTCTTACCAGCATCCTTAACTATATTTTCGCCTGCACCATTACTTGTATAGAGTTGCCTTTCTTTGCCTCCTTACCTGGCTTCTTTCATCTATATCATATATATATATATATATATATATATATATATATATATATATATATATATTTATTTATTTTTTCTTTCTTTCTTTTTTTGTGGCTGAGCCATCCTTCCATCTGTTGGCAGCTGAGCTTGGGCTAGCAATTGAACTGGTAACCCTGTTGCTCAGAGCTCACACTCTTGAGTGAGCTCTTAAGCAACTGAGCCACTCGGCCAACCCTATGTTTTACGTTAACAACATTCTTACCTAGATTCTAGCCTGCACAGTTGCCTGCCTTCTCATCTGCACAGACCTGCCTCCTCACCTTCACCTTCCACTGTGTCTTTAACTGTGTCTTCATCAGCATCACAACCCTACAGTCCTCCTCTCCTTTCTCACCTGCATCCTCACCTGTTCTTATAATTATCTCATTTGTTCCTCATCCTCAGCTCACTCTCGCTGGATTTCCTTTGTTACCTGCATTCCATTTGCTGTTCTCCAGGCTCAACCCACCCTCACAGTCACCACATTCTAGATGGGCCTGAGCAGATTCATCAATACTTCCTAGGACTCTGTGGGATGGCTGTGCCCAAGAGGGGGCAGTACGGGAAGGGCAGGGTGATATTTGGGGCTGGAGCCTTGAGGGAGTGAGCGAGGGAAAAGCATGAGTCAGCAGTTGAAGAGAGAGTTTCGAGGCTATTTTGGTCACAGCATCACCAGAACTGCGTGGGTGGGAGTGGGGATGGCAGCCACCAGATGGAGTGGAACCACTGGCTGCAAAATGAAACTGGGGCCCCAAACACCTCTTCTAACCTCTGGTCCCTCGAGGGCTGTTGAGGGTGGGTTCCAGGCTCAGAGCTCTGGATTAGGTCATCATGGGGAAAACTCCTAAACCTGGGAGCCACTCCAGCACAGCCCCCTTCCCTTAAGACTCCCAGGTCCTGGAAACCCCCACCTGCTGCTTTCAGGACTAGGAAGGAACACATTCACAGAGCATCCCTTCTTCCTCCAGTCCCCAGTTGCCAGAGACCTCTGTGGAGGGGAGACTCAAAGATCCTCATCACTCACTAGGTATCCCAGCTGACATCTGCCTGCCCCCCTTATGTCCACCTCATTTCTTGTCTTGCTTATTTCCCCTTTTTCCTGCCATGGGTCCATTTTCTTCATTTCTTTAATACATGGGGTATTGTTTTGTCTGAGCAGCTATGGTTCTAGGTTGTGAACAGCACAGACAGGATCTTATGAACCTTACATTCTGAAGACAGCATGAAGTTGATTTCAGACAGTGAGGAAAGGACAACAGGGTGACATGCGAAGGCCTTCCTGTGATGGGGCCACCAGTAAAGGTCATTTGATTGATGGATGGTTCATTTCATGTGTGAACTTAGCTAGGCTATGGTGGCCAGTTGTTTGGGAAACACCAGTCTAAATGTTGCTATGGAGAATTTTTGTTTGTTTGTTTTTATTTTAAGCTGGGATTCACACCTACAGTGAGTTGACTTTAAGAGCAGATTTCCTTTGAAAATATGTGTGGGTCTCATCCAATCAGCTAAAGAGACAAAGAGCAAAAAACGAGGTCCTGAGGAAAAAGGAATTCAAGACAGTGGTATAGAAATTCTGCTTGAGTTACTAGCCTTCAGACTCAAGACTGCAACATCAACTCAACTGAATCTCCAGCCTGCTGGCTTGTCCTGTGGACTTCAGACTTGCCAAGCCATACAATCACACAAGCCAATTATTTAAAATAAACCTCACTCTGTCTCTCTGTTTTTCTCTCTCTCTCTCTCTCTCTCTCTATATATATATATATAGATATAGATATAGATATAGATAGATAGATAGATAGATATAGATATAGATATAGATATAGATATAGATATAGATATAGATATAGATATAGATATAGATATAGATATAGATATAGATATAGATAGGTGATATAGATTAAACATAGATATAGATTAGATATTAGACCAATACGTTAGGTATTGGTCCTCTTTCTCTGAAGAACCTGCCCAATACAGGTGATCACGGAACGCTCCTCCTGTAAGGAAGGTGTTCTTGAGTCAAGACATAGATGACAAAGAGGAGCCAGCCATGGAGGGATCTAGGACAGACTGCTCCAGGCAGAGGGAAGAGTAAGTGCAAAGGCCCTGAGACACCTGTTGCAATGTGAGCAAGTGTGCAAGGGGTTCAAGATAGTGATGACCACTTAGAGTCTATTCTAAGCTCAGGGGATGGCAAACTTTTTCTCTAAAGGGCCAGATAATAAATATTTTAGGCTTTGAAAAATGAAAGATAAAATTGAGGATATTATGAAGATATTTTGACCCTGCCATGCAGTTTGCTTGGGATGGACCATCGGGGTGATGGGAGTGCTTTCCTGCTCTGCAGGAGACATTCTCTGGATGAAGAGTGATCAATCTGAGGCTTGGGGGTCCAGGCAAGGGGAGTGGGTGAAGGGTGGCCCCAAACCATTTTGTCTCTCTGCTACACTTCTCAGCCAGCCTCTCTCCCAAGAACCAGCTGTCTCATCTGGGTTAGCTGGCCAGAGGCGAGGCAATATATTGAGTCACCAACCCCCAAGATAAGATACATCCACTGGATGCCTGACAGTCACCAACAGAGGACACTCCAATGTGTAGGTGGTGGCCAGTGTGACCAGCACAGAGTGTGGACAGTGGTGACACATTGGCTGCTGGTCAGGGAGGTGGAGTGGAGATTAGTGGGCAGAGAAGGGCACCCCATCTGGGTCTCCACAGCTCAGTAAATTGCCACCCCTGAGAGACACTCCTGTGGCTGTACAGAAATAAGGGGTCAGCCAGATTTGGCCATAATTTGCTAACCCCATAAGCACAATGGAAAGCCATTGAAAGATTTTAAACAGGGCAGAGATGAGAGCTGCCTTAAGTGTTTAAAAAGCTAATGCCAGCCATTTCACTCCAAGTTCAGTGCCTGAAGGAATTGAAACTTGGTACCCAGACAAATATATGTGCATGCTGGCTCACAGCAGCATGATTCACAGTAGCCAAAGGTGGAAACAAATGTTCATCAACAGATGAATGAGTACACAAAAATGTGGTCCATTCACAAAAAAGAATATTATTCAACCGTTAAAAGGAACAAAGCTCTGAGACGCACTTACAATGTGGGTGAACCTTGAAAACATTACACTAAGTGAGAGAAGCCAGACACAAAAGAACACACATTGCATTGTTTCCATTTTTATGAAATATCCCAAACTGTTAATTCCATAGAACAGGAAAGCAGGCTAGTGGTTGCCAGGGGCTGGGGAGATTGAGGGATGGGAGTAACTGCTTAATGCCTATGCAGTTTCCTTTTATTTATTTTTTTTAAAGATTTTTTTTTGTGGGAAATTGGGGGAGGGGAACAGCATTGGGGATCTGGGGAAGGGGAACAAACAAGTTGCTGTCCTTTTGTTCTTCAGTCTAGTTGTGGAGGACATTGCTTCACTGGCTCATGTTGGTACTATCATTGCGCTCCTCTCGGGTGAGGCAGATCGGTCACCGGCCTCTGGAAGGCCGCTCACAGCGGCTCTTGGCAGCTCACACCAGCTGCCAGACTCTCACGCTGGCTGCGGGCCACTCACTGTAGCCTATGGCAGCCCACTGCAACAGGGACTGCAGCTCTGCCATCCCGGGGATTCACAGCAGCCCAGCTCCAGGTGGAGCTGTTGCTCACCATCTGAGCTGTAGAGAGCAGTGTCACTGGCCCTCATATGTGGGATCCAAACCAGGGCCGCTGGCGTCCCAAGCCAGCTCTTAACCAACGCGCCACTCGGCCGGCCCTGGAGTTTCCTTTTAAAACATTGAAAATGTTTTGGAACTAGATAGAGTTGCACAACATTGTAAATGTATTGAATAGGGCGGCCGGTTAGCTCAGCTGGTTAGAGTGCAGAACTTGTTAATACCAAGGTTGCTGGTTCGAGCCTCACATGGGCAAAGGAGCTTCTGCCCTCTGCAACTAGACTGAAGACAACCACTTGACTTGGAGCTGATGGGTCCTGGAAAAACACATTGTTCCCCAATAAAATTTCTTAAAAAATTAAATTAAATTAAAAAATATATTAAATAACAGGTGCTCACTTTGAAATGGTTAGTTTTATATGTGAAATTCACCTCGTTATAATATAATATAATATAAATAAGTAAGGTCACACTACGTAGGAAATAGAAAATGAATTATAAGGTGGCAAGAGGTAAAGTGGATGTCCAGCTGGAAAGCTACTGCAATCATCCAAGCAAGAAATGATGGGCGCCCTAACATCTTAGTCCATTTGAGCTGCTATGACATGATACCCTAGACTGAGTGGTTTAAACAACAGACATTTATCTCTCACAGTTCTGGGGGCTGAGGTCCAAGATCAGGGTGCCAGCTTGATCAGCTTGTGATGAGAGCTCTCTTCCTGGCTTCCAGATGGTCATCTGCCCACTGTGTCCTCTAGTGGTGGAGAGAAAGTACCTGTCTCATGTCTCGTCTTATAAGGGCACTAATACTGTCACTAGGGCCCCATCCTCATGATCTAATTATCTCCCAAAGGCTCCACCTCCAAATACCGTCACACTTGAGATTAGGGCTTCAACATATGGAATTTGAGGGACACAAACATTCAGTTCATAGCATTAGCTAGGGTGCTAGCACTTGGGATGGAAACAGAGAGCAGAATTTGAGATCTGGTTTGGAGAGTGAATCATCAGGGTTTGCTGAAGGGTGGGATGTGGGGACAAGACGGGTGTGTGTGTCTAGGATGAATCCCAGGCCTTGGGCTTAGTTGACTGGGTAGACAATGGCTCTACCTCATGACTGTGAGCACCAATTAAAACTTAAAACTTCCATATGCATACATGCATGATTACACACACACACACATGCACACACACACACCTGCATGCAAGCACATGCAAACACCATACAGACATAAACACACATACATACACCTGCACAGACCCACCTGTGCAAATATGCACACATACATGTATGCTTGTACCTGCACACACTTCTATGCATGCACACCATACATATACCTGCACACATCCACATGTGCAAACATGCACACATACATGCATGCTTGCCTCTGCACACTCATGCATAAAACATACATACAGCATATACATGCACACACCCGCACACAGACATACATGCACACACACTCATATACACACACCCCTCCACCCATGCACACACAAACCACTCTTGTATTTTCCATTGCTCTTATCAGCGTCTAAAGCCCCATGTATTATTTTGTTATTTATGGGGCTCATTGTTTTTCTCATCCGACTAGAATAGGAACTCCATAAGACCAGGGATTTTTGTCTCTCCTGTTCATGGCTATGTCCCCAAACCTGGAACAGTGCCTGGCACACAGGAGATGTTCAATTAATCTTTGGCCACCAAGTGAATGAAGCCGCCAGCAGGGAAAGCTGAGGTTTCTGTTCTGCAGTCCCCACCTGAGTCACATCTTCAGCTGCCTCTGGAAAGTGTGAGAGACCATGTGAGTGAGAGTGAGATAGGACAGGCCGGGGGTGGGGGCACAGGAAGAAGAGGAGGGGCTGAACCCCAGCTCTAAAGGCAGCCCTGTGACCCACAGGCGCCATTCTGCAGCGTGCAAAGGCCAGGAGCGTTGGGCAATTGTGGTTTCCTCCCGGCCTGCAGTGACAGCCTTGCCTGAGTGTCTCGTGGCTTCATCAGCACAGGCATGGAGGAGACAGTTGTGCGGCCCTCAGTATTTGTGGTGGATGGACAGACGGACATTCCATTCACGAGGCTGGGGAGCCGCCGCCTGAGACAGCCCTGCAGTGCTGCCCGGCTGGGCCTGGGACTCTTGCTGCTACTGCTGGTGGCTGGGCTGGCTGTGCAGGGCTGGTTTCTACTGCAGCTTCACTGGCGCCTGGGGGAGATGGTCACCTCCCTGCCGGTGAGTGGGGCCTGGGGGCTCGAGGAGTGTGGCTCTCCTGTGTAGCTGTGCATCTCTCTGTGCGCTGGTGTGCGGAGCGGGGGACAGACTCAGAGTGGCCCAGAGCAAGCTCATTCATCTCTTTGAATCTGTTTCTTTGTCTGTAAAATGGGTATGAAAGTAAGAATGTCCACCTCATAGGGAATGAAGTACAACATTACACATGTGGTACCCATGATGCCTGGCACATGGCAATCATTCAACCAATTGAAACTGACACCCCTTTTTAAAAATTGAGATATAATTGACATACAACATTGTCAAAGTTTAAGGAGTACAACACATTGATTTGATACTTCTATATTTCGATATGATTGCCGTTGAGGCGTTCACTAACACCTCTATGGTGCCAAATAATTATCATTTCTTCTAGTGTGGGAACATTTAAGATCTAGTCTCTCGGCAACTTTAGTTTTTATAAAACAGTTTGTTGTCTGTAACCCCTGGAACCAACATTCTGACATTTGCTATTTATTATTTACAATACCTGGTCAATTATATTGTGATTGTCGCTGATCCACTTTGTCCAAGTCTCTGAAAATCTCTGAGTCAGTTTCCTGTTGGCTGTGGACGTGTGTCTGTCTGATGGGCACACCTGTCAGTATGTGTGTCCCATGTGGTCAAGACTTGATGTCCTGTGTCTCCAGGTCATTTCTCCTTGTGTCTAGATCTGGTGGCCACTTGTGCATGTTCATGTGCCCACATGGACCTGTGCTGCTGTCCTGCGTAAACACACCCACATGCCATGCCCTTACCTGTCCACAGCCTGTGGGTTGATGTCTTTGTTTCTGGGTCTCTGTGTGTGCAGACCCACCTGGATCCATAAACCACACATTCACGTATCTGCGTCCACGTGTGTCTTGCCTAAGTGTCCAGGATCACGTGTCCATACTTACATGTTGGCACTTATGTCCATGTGTCCATGTATCTTGAATATTATTTGTTGAATAAACCCTTATAGAGTGCTTACTATGTGCCGGACAATGTGATCTGCTTCACACATATGAATTCATTGAATCCTAAGCAGGCACTCTTCCTATGTCCATTTACAGAAGGAAAAACTGAGGCACCATGTGGTTATGAGGCCACTGGGGGGGATGGTTGTGCACGTGGCCCTGGGTGCATGTCTGAGGGTGGTGCTGTGCCCATGGTCTGCACATGAGTCTGAGTGATGCTAGGGTGTGGGTCCCACAGGTCCTCATCCTGGGTTCCTCTGCATTTTCAGGAGAGAGATGCCGGAGCCTGGGAGCAGCTGATACAAGGTGAGTCAGGGTCCTGGTCCCCAGGGAGGAGCTAGGATAGTTCCCACACTGCCCCCATCCCCATTGCCTAATGTGATTTGCACAACTGGCACAAAGCCCCACAGGTGCCCTTCCCCCAAGCCTGAGAAGCAGAAGTTTGGGTCACTCCGGAAAGGGTGGGGTTGACATCAGGAGATAGACTTGATGGACTTGATGACCCCACCACACCTCCCCCCCCCAACCCCCTCCATTGCCTTCACCTCTGACCTCTGACCCTCTCTTCAGAGCGGAGGGCCCACCAGGCCAGCCCAGCGGCACATCTCACAGGTGAGGAGGAGGGCCCCAGGTCCTGGCACGGGGTGCGGGTCAGGGGTTTTCTGGAGAAACCAGACTGATGTACAACGTGTCAGAGTATTCATTCATTCATTCATTCATTCACCATTTATTCACAGAGTTGGCCAAAGCACAGGCACTGCCTAGGTCCGTATGCGTCTAATTTTATCTGTTGAATAAACCCTTAAGCATGGCTACATGCCATGAACCATAATATGTTCTATACATGTGAATTCATTACCTCCTAAGCAGGTACTAGTTATATCTTCATTTTATATAGAGAGAAACTGAGGCACACAGAGGTTATACGGCTTCCAGACCACGGTGGGTTCTGTCTCTGTTTAACAGTTCCACCACTTACAAGTTTTGGTTCTTTTGTCAAGTCGCTTAATTGCTCCATGCCTCAGTTTCTCCGCCTGCAAGAGGGCGACGAGACGAGTTAAGATGTGTAAGAAGGAAGTGGCTTCACCTCCCTGTGCCTTGGTTTCCTGACCCACAAAAGAGGATGAAATAAGATGTTAAGAAGCAAGTGACTTTGCCTCTCTGTGCCTCAGTTTCTCACCTGCAAAGAGGTGATAAAGTGAATTAATACATATAAAGCTCTAAAATAGCCTAGCACACGTGGGGGCTCAGAGCGGGCTGGCGACTAGCCTAAGGTCACCGGGCAAGTGTAGGGCATGTGCTGACCAGCCCCCTTTGTCTCCCTCCCAGGGGCAAACTCCAGCCTGACGGGCAGCGGGGGCCCACTGCTGTGGGAGACAAAGCTGGGCCTGGCCTTCTTGAGGAACCTCCGCTACCATGATGGCGCCCTGGTGATTGCTCGTGCTGGCTACTATTATATCTACTCCAAGGTGCAGCTGGGCGGCGTGGGCTGCCCGCAGGGGCTGACTGGAGTCCTGCCTATCACCCACGGCCTCTACAAGCGCACACCCCGCTACCCCGAGGAGCTGGAGCTGCTGGTCAGTCGGCGGTCACCCTGTGGGCGAGGGACCAGCCCCCGTGTCTGGTGGGACAGCAGCTTCTTAGGCGGCGTGGTGCACCTCGACGCAGGGGAGGAGGTGGTGGTCCGCGTGCCGGATGAGCGCCTGGTCCGACTCCGCGATGGCACCCGGTCCTACTTTGGGGCTTTCATGGTGTGAAGGCGGAGTCACTGTGCAATGGATGGGATTCTGACCGCAGAGGTGCCTCAAGACACAGAAAACTCCACAAGCAGAGATCTTGGAGGGTGCCCCGGGGAACCCAAGACACAGCAAGCAGGGAGCTCAGCGGGCACCACCAGGGGCCAAAAACCCAGCCACCCCTGGGGGTTGGAGACCCAGTGGGCATCTCTGGAGAGGACTAAAGGAAACTGCAGACCCTGGAGACAAAGATCAGGAGACTTGGGGGTCTGTAGGCCCCGAAACTGGGGGTGAAGGTGGTCTGCTTGATATTCTGGAAGAAGGGTAACGGGTGGATATTTATGCTTTTGATTCTGAGGAAAGTGGGACTTCAGGGTCTAGGGCCTTGGCTGAGAACAGGAAACTACACCCTCCCCATTCCCACAAGTGTGGGCAGGGGACATTTATCATCAGGGCTCATCCATGTGGAAAGCCCAGCCCCACCCAAGGTCACAGTCACACTCAAGTTCCACCCGCTGGCTTGTGGCCACACCTCAGCCTGGGCTCCAAAAGTTACTCTCAGAGACTCAGGCACAAGGGTGTGCTGGTAAGTGTTTGACAGCCAGCTCTCCAAGGAGCGGGGAGGCTTGGCAGCATTTCCCCATTTTGTGGTGAAATGCTCCTACCATGCCTGGCTGTGTCCTGGCACTGCTGAACATTCATATCCCACTAGGACACCAGGGCTGTGTTTTGGCACCCAGGCCAGGGCCTGGCACCCAGTGGGCGCTTGGAAAATGTATGAAGAAGGAAGGAAGGGAGAGAGGGTGGATGGGAGGGAAGAAGGAAGGAAGGAAGGAAGGAAGGAAGGAAGGAAGGAAGGAAGGAAGGAAGGAAGGAAGGAAGGAAAGAAGGAAGGAAGGAAGGAAAGAAGGAAGGAAGGGAGAGAACAGACACACCTACAGCATCACAGAGAATCATACAGACTCAATACAGACACAATCACAGACTCAAGCACACGAAGCATCAGATTGTCATACAACCACATACAAGTCATAGACAACATCGCAAAGACTCGGCCACAAACACTGTGTGACACATACCACAATCACACACAAGTCATCATCACAACCTGAGTCACTCACATGAGCTAGTCACACACATGATCATTACACCAGACTTCCACATGCCACATCACAGACATAGAGCATCACGATTGCAAACACACACATGCACACGCCATGCACACAGCCAGGATGAACACATCCTGGGGTGAGGACCAGACTTTGTCCATAACCCTGGGACCCTGACCACTGGTGTTGGAATAAATGGCAAATGTTGCATCTGGGTCTGTCTAGTTCTTAGGGGAAGAGTGGCTTGTAAGGACAGAAATAAGTGGAATGACACACAGAGGTCATTTATGGATAAGAAACCTGAACTCAGCTGGCTCAACTCCATGCAGGAAGCTTGGGGCAAAGCAGAGACGTCATGCCTGAGTCTGCCTTTCCTTCAAATCCACAATTCCTGAGGAAGTGGAGGCCACCTTCTGCCAAGCACCCTTACTGCAGACACCCGGTACAGAGGGGCAGTCTGGAAGTTTGGAGTAACTGGGACCACGGGAAGTGTGCAGAAAGGGGCAGATAAGAAAATGCACACAAATCAGATGGTCAGAGCAAAGGAACGCACTTTAGTGTGACTGGAGAGAAGTCTTACATCTCAGGACCCTAGGAGGAGGGATGAGACCCCAGATGTAAATAAATTATTATTGTTATTATTGATATTGTTGCTGACATTGTCCTCTGGTATAAGAATGAAGGGAACAGGCTTTGCAATCTAATGGTCCTGGGTTCCAATTCCATTTCCTGGCTGCCTTGAGGAAGTTCCGTCACCTCTCAGTGTCTTGGTTTCCTCTTCTATAAAATAGCAGGTAACAACAGTCCTTGCCTCCTAGGTTTGTTGTAAAGATGAAATCAGACTTGTCATGGAAAAAGCCTTTTGGTATGGTGCCTGGTGCACAGTCAGAGCTCCATAAGTGTGTGAGTGCCATAAGTGATTTAGAAATGCTAAGAAGAGCATTTCTCATGCACTTTCCCTATGCCAGACATCTCATGTCTGGAGCTATTGTTGCCCCCATGTTTCAGATGTAGACATGGTGGCAGGGATGCTGTCTCCACTCCCACCCCCGCCCCTAGCAAGGACACAAGGCTTCATACCAATCTGCTCTCACTGGGCTGGTGGGAGGTGGGACAGCCCCAAATGCCTGGCTCAGGCGCCTGCTGGAGTTTCCTTTACTCTCATTATGATCTTTCTGTTTCCGTGGCTTTGATGAGGAGACCAAAGTATGGGGCCAATGTATTTATCAAAGCCACAAGCAGTTACCACCTTCCGTCTGGGGACGGAATCTCTCGCTAAGTTTAGCCTCCAAAGACCATTCTTGGGAGGTGCCTTCCAGCCTTGAGGTAGAGGAAAAAGAGGAAGAGGGAGGGTGGGTAAGGAGGATTGTAGGGGTAGAAGGGAGCCGTAAAAACCCGGAGGGGGAAGAAGGAGAGAGGAGGCAGAGAGAGCCCTGCAGTGCTCAGGCTGCTGCAGCAGGACACCTAACCCAATTTCAGATAAAGTGTTGGGGCAGGAAGCCCCTAGCTCAGGCCACTAACCTACTTTTCAACTTCTTAGAACTTTATCTACTTGAGTTCCACTTTCACCTTCTGGGCTCCAGCATCGTTACAGATTTCACCCTCCCTTCCACCCCAATCAACTCTTCCTAAAAGACCTGAATTTTGCCATCCTCACCCTCCCTTCATCCCCTCTTCTTTTCACCTCTTGCCAAGACTCAGAAGTGAAGATAATAATAAAGTCATGTATTCATTTCTTATTATGATGCTACACCCCTCCTCTAAATATCACTGCATTCAAACACTGAGATGCATCCTCTCAGAGAAACAGAATGATTCTTATGCCGGAGCCATATTGCCTGGGTTCAAATCCCTGCGCTGCCATTTCCCAGCTGGGAGATCTTGGAATCCATCTACTGTTGGCTTCGCTCAGCCTCGGGTTCCTCTTTTGTAAAACAGGATGAATAGTGGCCTCTACCTAACCCTGGTTATTGTGAGATGAAGTGACTTGAGCCTTTATGTATTTTTCCAGAGATTGACCCATGGGGAGCTCTTTAATCTTTAGCACATACTCTTTTTATAAGCATAGGTGTAATCACGTGTGCATTTAAATTTCAGATTCTTTTCAGTTATTACACCAAAGGTGGCCTTTCAACCATAGGCCACGTCTAGTCATTGGGTGTGTTTTTCAAATGGAATTTAATAGCCAATATTTAAACATTAGAAAACTTTGCACATGGACAAATCCAGATTTCTGGATTTTCTTGGAAAGTTGGAAGCTGTGATAACAATCCAGGTTGGGCAGGAGCCGTCTCCTTGGGAGAAGGCATGGCTCACCACAGTCTCCACCACTCCCAGTTGTCTCCCACACAGAGGCTGAATGTCAGTTGCCTTTCCTCATCATGCTTGTGTGGTTGTGTTCCTTAAAGTAATAATGATTATTAATTATAGGTCCCACTTCTAATGTACTCACTGGGTGCCAGGCACTATGCTAAGTGCATTAGTTCACAGTAACTCATTTCATTCTCACAATGACTCTGTGGGGAGTACTGTTACAATACCCATTTTCTACATAGGGAAGTGCAGGCACAGAGAGGTTAAGTCATTTCTCCATCAAAGGTGGGAAAATAGATGACAGTCTGAGATGACCATGAGCTTCAAGTAAAACGAGAGTTTGTAGTTGTATTCACTTCCTTTTATGGCTATAACAAATTCCCAACAGCTTAGTAAACTGAAACAATACTAATTGATTATCTTACAGTTCTAGAAGTCAGAAGTCAGAAATGAGTCTCACGGGACTAAAATCAAGGTGTCGGCAGGACTGTGTTCCTTCTGGAGGAAAGATCTGTCCCTAAATCCTTTTCCTAGGTCTGCCTCTGTGGGAGCCCAAACTAAGACACATATATAGGATACATAAATCTCACAAGGAATGCAAATAATTCCTTTTTATTCCTAATGTAACTTAATGTATGCAAAAACCCCTTTGCACCAGGATGCTAAGGACTTGATATCAGTCAATTGGGAACCATCCCTCCCCACGTGCTGCTACCCCAGGACTGTCAAAATTCCAAGGAGCTCAAGAAATGCCAAGAAATTAAAGGGGAGGGGAGGATCCATCTGATTCTTGTGCAACACAGCCACACATGTGCCCAACATCAGTCAGTTTCTGATCCATCCACCCTCCATTTTTATACTAGTGAGCTATCAAGAATGGTGCATCTCTGCTACAACTGAGGCTTGCTGATTTTTGGTGATGAGGCTGATTTTTGGCCAGGAAACTCTTTGAAGCTGTCTGTGGCTTCAACTGCCCAGAGACGCTATTGAGTCATTTCCTCTTTGGAGACCTGCAGCACCTCTGGGCTCTATAATGGGGAACAGGACTGAAACCTCTGCTGGGTTTGAGAACCCCTAGAACTTCTCTGGGGGACTTTTTTCTAGGGTTCCGTTTTCAAAACCCAGAACACAGGAACTTCCTCCCTATTATGGGTGCTGATGTGCCCCCCCTACCCCAGCTCAAATTCACATGCTGAGGTTCTAAGCTCCAGTACCCCAGAATGTGACTGTATTTGGAAATAGCACCTTTAAGCCTCTAAGTAATTTGTCACAGGAGCCATAGAAGACACATGTCATGGGAACCTGGGTGGTACACCACACCATCCATGACAATCCGCCCCTCACACCACTTGGATCCATGTGCTTTGTAAAGAGATTCACTGCATTTGGGGAAAGCTACTGCAGGAGTCTCATTGGTCTCTATTTCGACTAGAAAAATGGAAGTAAATGCGATGAGCCACTGCTTCCACTACTTCAGCCAAATCTAGAAACTCCAGCTAATGCTCATCATCACTTTCCCCTGCCATCCATTCTTCATTCCTTCCACCATCAGCGGTCCCAGCTCCTCATCACTGAGAGGTCTGAGACTTTGGTCACCATGCCTTTTAGACATTCAAGAGTGACACTAATTTCTGCCATGCCACTGTGATGTCACATTGCATTCGATTTACTACCTTGGTTGGTGAGGAATATGAAAGGGAGCCATTTTGGAGGCTCCCACTTGTCCTTATTCACAGAAAAGGCTTACTGACACTTGATCTGCTCCGTGATTTCCATGTACCAAAAGTGCAGGAACCAAAGGCAGGCTCCACAGGGCAGAGAACTTATCTGTTTTATTTATCTCATATCACGAGAACCCAGAACAGTGCCTAATATACAGTAGGTTCTCAAACAACAATGACTGAATAAATGAATGTGGCAGAAGTGACATAACATGAATTCTTGGAACTAGTCCTTAAGAAGCCTAGTAGCCTCCTCTTTTGCCTTCTTGGGTCCCTGAGTGGCCATGTAAAGAAGTACAGATATCCTGTGAGAGAGGATGGGTGGATAGAGAGGCCCTGGAAGATGGAAGACACAAGGGGGGAGCCTTAATAGTTCCACCAGCCCCAAATGAGCCGCCCTTGACCATGGAGCTGAAACAAATCAGCCCTGCCAAGCCCTGCTAGACCAACTCACAGAGTTGTAAGCAAATAGAACAGTTGTTGTTTTATATCACTGCTTTGGGGTGGTTTGTTATGTATCAGTGTGTAAAAACAGATCTTGAAAGCCCTTTTCTATAATCATACAGATAGACAGGCAGGCAGACAATCAGACAGATGAATAAATGAATACATCGATGGCTGTTTGGATGGGTGGTTTAGATGGGTAGGAAATGGATGAATGAATGGGTAGATGAGTAAAAGTGTT
Source organism: Aselliscus stoliczkanus (assembly GCA_033961575.1). NCBI lineage: Eukaryota > Metazoa > Chordata > Mammalia > Chiroptera > Hipposideridae > Aselliscus > Aselliscus stoliczkanus. The sequence goes on along the minus strand of CM066735.1, from coordinate 5,436,871 downwards.
GATGGATGGATGGATGGATGTGGGGATGGGGGTATAGGTGTGTGGGTGGATGGATGGATGGATGGATGCATGGGCATTGGATGGATGGGTTGATAGGTAGATGGTCAATTAGATGGATAGATGTACAGATAAAAGAGTGATGGATGATGAATGGATAGATACACACATATCAAACTCTAAACTTAGTAACAGCTGATTTTGGCATAAAATAAAGAAACACTAACTCATATAAAGTAGGCATCCATAGTAGAATGTACCCAATTTTAGGTTAAAATCTGTGTAGCTAAGAAGAAGAAAACAAAGTGGGGCTAATATGTATTCCAGACATATTTAACTTAGGGGAAGCAATAGGTTGTTATGTTACCATCATTCTGATGACACAGAATGATGAGATGCTCTGAGAGCATCCTTCATTTCCCAAGAGGAAGCCAGGCAGCTAAATCCTATTGTGTTGGCACATATGTCTGGACCTATCCCAGTCCACACTGCCTTCATTAATATACTGAATATAAGTCCTGCTATCTGGAAGGTCAAAGTCTTTCTTACTTTTCTTCTTCAAAATTATGTCAGTTATGTAGGGTCCTTTACTCTGCTTGTCAAGCTCCATGAAAAAACCCGGTTGGGATTTTTATTGGAACTGCATTGAATCTGTAGATCAAACTGGAGAGTACGGATATCTTTATAATACTAAGTCTTCTAATCAATGAACATGCTATAAGTCTCTATTTAGGTCTTCTTTAATGTTTCTTAATAATGTTTCATAATTTTCTTCATAAATAATTTGCATGATTTTTAGATTTATTTATAAGTACATTTATTGGTGCTGTTATAAATGGCATCTCTTTTTTTTTTTTTAAAGATTTTATTGGAGAATTGGCGGAGGGGAACAGCATTGGGGAATCAGGGAAGGGGAACAGACAAGTTGCTGTCTTCTTGCTCTTCATTTTAGTTGCGGAGGATGTTTCTTCACTTTTGGTATCGTCATTGCGCTCTTCCCGGATGAGGCAGATCGGTCGCTGGCCTCTGGATGTCGCTCACCGCGGCTATTGGCAGCTCATGCTTGGCTGCCGGCCGCTCACGCTGGCTGCGGGCCACTCACTGCAGCCCATGGCAGCCCACTGCAGCAGGGGCTGCAGCCCACACCATCACCGGGGCTCGCACAGCCCAGCTCCAGGTGGAGCTGTTGGCTATTAGCTGTAGAGGGCAGTGTCACTGGCCCTCATGTGGGATCCGAACCAGGGCCGCTGGCATCCCAAAACCAGCGCTTAACCAATGCGCCACTCGGCCGGCCCTAAATGGCATCTCTTTTTGAAATTTTATTTTCTACCATCAGGTGCCGGTATATACAGTGCAGTAGATGTTTGTAGTCATAAAACATTGAAAAAATGTCCCTAAAATGAACATCCTTGTCTTTTTTCTAATGTTTAAGTGAATGCTTTTACTATTTCACCATTAGTGATGAATCTGTAGGGTTTTTTTAGGTAGCTCTTATCAGATTAAGGAATTCCCCTTCTATTCCTTATGTGCTAAGAAATTTTTTAAAATCATGAATAAATGTTGAGTTTTATTATGTTTTATCTACATCTATTAAGAGTATCACATGATTTTTCCCATTTAGACTGATAATGTGGTGAATTATGTTAATCAATGTTCTAATGTTAATTCAAACTTTTATTCCTGAAATAAATCCAATTTGATTATGGTGTATGTTTTAATACATTAAAGGATTTAATTTACTGATATTTTATGCAATATTTTTGCATCTGTGTTTTGGAGGGAGATTTTTCTGACTCACAATTCTTTTTAGTGTTTGGTATTACAGCAATACTGACCACATAAAAGAAACTGGGTGTGTTGTTTATTTTTTTCTCCCTATATTCTGCAATCATTTGTATATGGTTAGCATTATTAGGTACACACATATTTAGTAGAACTCACTTGTCAACACATCAGGATCTAGTGTCTTATTTGTGGGAAGGAATGCTTTTGTGGGGGAAGTTTTTAAAGTTATTATTAAATTTCTTTAATGAGTTTTAAATTCTTCAGACTGTATTGTTTATTGATTCAAATTGGGTTTTTTTTTTTAGAGATTTTATTGGGGAATTGGGGGAGGGGAACAGACAAGTTGCTGTCCTTTTGTTCTTCAGTCTAGTTGTGGAGGACGTTGCTTCACTGGCCCATGTTGGTATTATCATTGTGCTCTTCCTAGCTGAGGTAGATCGGTCACTGGGCTCTGGACGGTCACTCACAGCAGCTCTTGGCAGCTCACACTGGCTGCCAGCCACTCATGTTGGCTGCCAACCACTCACTGTAGCTTACGGCAGCCCACTGCAGCAGGGGCTGCAACCTACACCATTGCTGGTGACTCATGGTAGCCCAGCTCCAGGATGAGTTGTTGTTCACCACCTTAGCTGTAGAGGGCAGTGTTACTGGCCTTCATATGTGGGATCCCAACCGAGGTCCTGCTACTCAGAGCTGGCGTCCCAAGCCAGCTCTTAACTGATGCACCACTCGACTGGCCCTCATTCTTCCTATATTCTTATTTCAGCCTCTGCGGGTGAAATTATGTCCCCTTTCATCATTAATATTTCTAATTTACCTCTTTTCTTTGTTTATCCTTGATCAATGTCACCAGAGGTTTATCTTTTTTGTTTTTTTTCAAAAAACTAAATCTTGGCCTTCTTATTATGTGTTTGTTTCTAGAATTTCTGGCTATTTACTTCCTTATGCTCACTGTTTGTATTGTGTTGTTCTTTTCTAACTCTCTTAATTCAATACCTAACTCACTGACTTTCATTTAAGGCTATAAATGTTCCTCTAAGTGTTACTCTGGTTACAGGTCAGAAGTTGGATATATAACGATTTTCAATTCTAGAGATGATAGTATTGCGTTCCCTGTGCTCTGTTTTGTTAGTGAATTTTATCTGCTTTTCTCCTTTTCCATATTACAAGTTTTGAGCTACTCATGCCTGTTTATTACCTCTTGGTGCCATGTAATAAAACAGCCATATTTATTCTTATCCTTAAAAACTACAAGACTTCCAATGGCTGGTAAAAGGGGAGGAGGGGTGGGAGGAAATGAAAGGAGAAAGACTCTCCAAGCATTTTTCAAATTAATTTTTTAAAAATTTGTGGTAAAACGTACATAACAAAATTAACCACTTTAAATGTAGAGTTCACTGGCATTACGTAAATTCATATTCTTGTACAGCCATCGCCACCATCCATCTCCAGAACTTTCATATCTTTCCAAACCAGAACTCTGTCCCCATTAAACACTGACTTCCCTCCCCTTCCCCAGGCCCTGACACCACCCTCTACTTCCTGTCTCTATGACTCTGACACCTCTAGGGACCTTATATAAGTGGAATCACTCATTACTTGTCTGTGTGGGGCTTCTTTCACTGAGCATAATGTCTTCAAGTCTCATCCACGTTGTAGCCTGTGTCAGGATTCCCTTCCTTTTTAAGGCCAAATAATATTCCATTGTAGATATATGCTACATTTTACTTATCCATTCACCTGTCAATGACCACTTGGGTTGTATCCACCTTTTGATCACTGGATATAACCCTGCTTTGAACAAATATCATTTTGAGTCTCTGTTATTTTGGGTATAGACCCAGAAGTAGAATTTCTGGATCATATGATAATTCTATTTTTAATTTTTTTTAGAAATCGCCATGCTGTTTTCCATGTGGTTTCACCATTTCACATTGCCTGTTTTGCAGTGGTTCTGTGAATGTTCCATATATGTGGCCATGAGATCAAGCTTGTTCATTATATTGTTCAAATCTATATCTTTACTTTTTGTCTGCTTGAACTATCAAGAGGGGTGCTTATAAAATCTCCCACTTTGGTGGTGCAGTTATCTAATGTAAGGTATTTCATGTCCTTTTTTTTCCATTCCAGGTCTTAGAATTCTGGACAGCAGTTCATATTAATAGTACATCTCAACTTATACCATCCACATATTTGAGTAGTTCTGTCAGGTTTTGCTTCATTTATTGTGAGACTATGTTTTTAAGCACAAACATATTTAGAATTGTTATATTTTCATGAGAGAGACTTAGTTATCTCTAGTAATGCTTTCTGCATTAAAGCCTACGCCATCTGATTAACAACAGGGTTAACCTAACTTTCTTTCTGGCTATTTACATCCTTTAACAGGCAACTTGTTATATCATTTATATTTAAATGTAAACATGTGGCTAGATTTTAATGTTTCTTATCCAGCCTGACAATACTTGTCTTTTCATTTGGGTAGATTAACGCAGCCCAATAGAAATTTAATGTGAGACCCTTTGTAATTTACAATTTTCTACCAGCCACATCAAAATTTTTTTTAAATGGTAAAATTAATTTTTTAAATTATTGATTTCAGTTACAGTTGACATTCAATATTATTTTATATTAGTTTCAGGTGTACAGCATAGTTGTTAGACATTTATATAATTTAAAAAGTGACAGCCCCCCCCGACTAGTCTAGTACCCACCTGGCACCATACATATTTGTTGCAACATTATTGATTACATTCCCTATGCTGTAATTTACATCCTGGTGACTATTTTGCAATTACCAATTGGTATTTCTTAATCCCTTCACCTTTAAATTTTTTGTAACAACATATCCAAAATCTTATTGCTTTAAAATGCAATCAATATAAAATTGTAATAAGATATTTTACCTGCTTTTTTATTCCTGGTTTTCGAATTTTGGGGTGCATTTCACACCTCTCAATTCAGACTATCCACGTTTCAGGCACTCAAAAGCAGCTGAGGATGGTGACCACTGTATGGAATAACATAGATTAAGACCATCTAGGACTTCCGGTAAAATGGCGCAATAGACAGACGCTGTGCTAACTGCCTCCCAGGATCAAACCAAAATTACAAGCAAATTATACAGCATTCAACCCTGGAGGTCCCCGGAACACTGGAGGACCAGAACCACTAAATGAAGAACTTAAAGAGGAAGCCGCATCGGGTCTGGTAGGACAGGCGGAGACGAGAGAGGGCAAACCCTGTTAGGGAGGTCCCAGCCAAGGGAGGCTTCTCTGGTTGGGGGAGAGACCCTCCGGCCGCACAACAAGCTCACGAGCCCAGAGTTCCTTTGCCGGGAAGAGGTGTTCTAAGACAGCTGGCAGTAAATTAGTGAGGACTCGCTTTGCTCAGCTCGGTGAGGCTGAGAGCAGCTAGAGAATCAGTGGGGCCGGCGTCTGGGCTTGCTCACCAGTGAGCACTTACCTGGTTACTGGTGGAGGGAGTGGCTGTGTGAGCCGGACCCAGGAGCCTGCGGGGACGGACTGAACTGAGCACCTTTGGTGCAAAGGCTGGAGGTTTTTGGACTGTTATTCCCGTGGAGCAGAGCCTGTGTGCGAGTGGTGTAGGGAGGTCGCCATTTTGTCAAGCTTGGGCCCTCCCATGAAGGATCAGGTCCGAGACCTAATTGGTCTGGTGGAATTGGCGCAGAAGTACGTGTGTGCGTGCGCGCGCCTGCGGCCTTGGATCCCCACCCTCTGCCCAGCTTATACTGCGTTGCCAGGGAAACGCAGGGCGTGTGCCCTCCGGCTCCAACTGGCTGCTCACTGAGACCCGGGAGTGCTCGAGCCGCCTCAGATCCCCACCCTCCGCTCGGCTTGTGCTGCGTTGCCAGGGAAACGCCTAGTGGGAGTGATCCGGCTCCAACAGGCTGCTCACTGAGATGCTGGAGTGCGCAAGCCGCCTCAAGTCTGCACTCTCCGCACTCCGCTTACACAGTTGCCAGGCTGGTGATTGGTTGTCGGGCTGCTCGGCCTGATCTGTGAGCGGCTGATTGGGACAGGGTGAGATTGGGAATTTTCCTGGGAGTGTTGGGCCGTGAATTGTGTGCCTGCGTGATCCAGCCAGGGCTCTCCTGGTGATCTATCTAATACATCAAAGCAATCCCAGAGCAACAGCCACAATGGGAAAACAAAGAAACATGTCACAAGTAAAAGATCAGAAGAAACCTCCAGAAATGGAACCAAATGAAACAGAGGGATCCAACCTTTCAGAGACAGAGTTTAGAACACTGATGATAAGAATGTTTAAGGAACTTAGCGAGGACATAAAGAAGAATAGGGAAACCATAAAAAACAACCTGTTAGAACTAAAGAATACAATAACTGAAATGAAGAACACACTCGAAGGAATCACCAGTAGAGTAGATGAAGCAGAGGAGTGGATCAGCAATTTGGAAGGTAAAAATAGCAGAACTCACCCAGTTGGCACAGCAAAAAGACCAAGAATAAAAAACAATGAAAATAGTTTAAGAGCCCTATGGGACAAGGTGAAGCGCAACCACTTTCGAATCATAGGGATACCAGAAGGAGAAAAGAAGAAGCAAGGGGTCGAGAATGTATTTGCAAAAATAATGACTGAAAACTTCTCCACCCTGGTGAAGGAAATAACATACATGCCCAGGAAGTGCAGAGGGTTCCAAACAAGCTGAACCCAAACAGGTCCACACCAAGACACATCATACTTAAAATGGCAAAGGGTAAAGACAGAGACAGAATCTTAGAGGCTGCAAGAGAAAGACAGCAGGTTACATACAAAGGAACTCTTATTAGACTAACAGCTGACTTGTCTACAGAAACTCTGCAGGCCAGAAGGGAGTGGCAGGAGATATTCAAAGTGACACAAAATAAAGGCCTACAACCAAGATTGCTCTACCCAGCACGGCTATCTCTTAAAATTGAAGGAGAAATAAAGAGCTTCTCAGAAAAGAATAAGCTTAAGGAATTCATTACCACCAAGCCATCATTGCAAGAAATGTTAAAAGGGCTTTTTTAAACAAAAGAAAGGGGTAAACAAGCTAACCCAGAGAGACAATTTAAGAAGATTGAAGTCATATCAAGCAGATATAAAGGAAAAACTGATGGTTGCTGGCTGGGAGGGAGTGGGGAAGAGGGAGAGGGGAAGGTTTTGGACAGTGTATGTGGGACTACAATGTTGCCGCAGGGATATGGGGGCAGTTCTGGGAATGTAATTGATAATGTTGTGAAGCGACTATTATGTTGCGAGAAATAAGTCAGTCGGAGGACAGGTACCATGTGATCTCACTTGTGTGTGGAGTCTGAAGAGCTGAGTGAATGATCAAAGTAAACAGACTTGTAGGTGTAGAGGAAAAACTGAGGGTTGCTAGTTGGGAGCGGGGTGGGGATGGGGGAAAAGGGAAAGGATAGACAACTACATAAATAGACAAGTACATAGACAACTACATAAATAGACAACTACAATATTGCCACAGGGATATGAAACACAGTTCGGGGAATATAATAATGTTGTAAAAATTTTGTGGCGTGTCAGATAGTCACATGTCTTGTTAGGGAGACCACTTCATGGATGGAGTAGAGGCTTGATCACTGCACCGTACACCTGAAATTGATGTTGTATAGTATTTTATGCCAACTGCAACTGAATATGTGGATGGTCACGGGATGTGGAGTATACTGTGGAGGGGAGTCAGGGGAGTTGTGATGGATATGTATGATATGGGGGGGAGTGGGGTGGCAAACTGAGGGAGGGGGGTTTTCACTTTGGGGGGTAAAGAGTATATTGCATTGTGTTGTACACCTGAAACTAATAAAAAAAAAAGACCATCTACATTAATTCCAACTACTGATATATAAGAATTTATTTAGTGCTTTCTAATGGTCTCTCCTTTTCTATATTTCTTTTTCTCTTCTTCTTTGCCTTGTTTTAGATTATATTTTTTCTCATTCCAGCTTCTTCCTCTACTTTATTCAGAAGTGACATATTTTATTCCTATTCTTTAAGACATTTCCAGTGACGCTTTAATTTATCAATTTAATCTGTCAAAGTCTAATGCTATTCAGTCTTTTCCTGGTTCCAAAAGCCTCAGAAATTATCTGCCTGTATTCACTCTTTTCCCCTACAGGCCGTTCTCAGCCCAGCAGTCAAAGTGAGATTTGGTGTAAATTTTTTTTTCATGTGTCGTATTTATTTAAAATCATACATAATCTATCCAAAGACATCTGTTTGACCAAATAAACACTTCTTAGAATAAAAACTATCTTCTTATACTCTTCCAAAAATGAAAATTACTAATCAAAAGGAATAAAATAACTCAAATATCAAGAGAAAAAAAAGTAACACAGGACTGTGAATTCACTTTTTAGTTTTAGTGGTTTAAAACATCCTACATTTATTATTTTTATTAAGGTATGATTGACATTCAAAAAAGTCTGCACAGGGCCGGCCGAGTGGTGCAGTGGTTAAGCGCTGGCTTGGGAAGCCAGCAGCCCCACATATGAGGGCCCCACATATGAGGGCCAGTGACACTGCCCTCAAAAAAAAAATCTGCACATCTTTTATGTGAGTAGCTCAATGAGTTTGTAGTAAAAGAAACACCTGTAAAATCATTATCATTAGGAAGGCTATAAGCTTAACCATCACCTCTAAAATTTCCCTCCTTCATTCGTGTGTGTGGGGGGGAGGGGTGTGTATATGATAAGAACATTTAACATAAGGGCTGGCCAAGTGGCACGTTAGTTAAGAGCTGGCTTGGGACGCCAGCTCTGAGCAGCGGGACCCCGGTTCAGGTCCCACATATGAGGGCCAGTGATACCACCCTCTACAGCTAAAATGGTGCACAACAGCTTGACCCAGAGCTGGGCTGCCCTGAGTTGTCGGAGATGACATAGCTGGAGCCCCTGATGCAGTGGGCTGCCATAGGCTACAGTGAGTGGCCGGCAGCCAGTGTGAGCTACCAAGAGCCGCAGTGATCAGCTGTCCAGAGGCCGGCAACTGATCTGCCTCACCCAGGAAGAGCACAATGATGATACCAACATGGGCCAGTGAAGCAATGTCCTCCACAGCTAAACTGAAGAACAAAAAAAGTACAGCAACTAGTCTGTTCCCCTTTCCTGGTTCCCCAACACTATTCCCCTCCCCCAATTCCCCAGTAAAAAATCTTTTAAAAAAGCATTTAACATAAGATACAATCTTAAAAATAGAAGATTACAATACAGTATTGCTAACTATATGCATTATGCTGTATAGCAGATCTCTAGGACTCATTCGTCTTTCATAACTGACACTCTGTCCCCATTAGACACTCACTCCCAGCAACCCTCTCACAGCCCTTCGCACCCACCATCTACTTTCTCTGTCCATGAATTTGACTACTAGGTCCATCATATAAATGGAACCCATTCCCTTCCATGGCCAAGCAATATTCCATTATATATATGTACCACCTCCTCTTTATCTATTCATCCGAAGATAGACACCATTGTAAACAGTGCTGAAATGAACATATGGATGCAAATATCCCCATGAAGTAACTGTTTGGGTGTCCTTAGATAAATACCCAGAAGTGGGATTACTGGGTCCTTCTTTGTCTTTTGCTATAGCCTTTGTTTTAAAGTTTATTTAGTCTGGTATACGTATTGCTACCCCAGCCTTTTCTGTTTCCATTTTCCATCCCTTTACTTTCCACCTGTGTGTGTCTTTCAATCTGAAGTGAGTCTCCTGTAGGCATCATATGTAAGAGTTTTGTTTTCTTATCCTTTCAGCCCTCTTTTTTTTTTTTTTAAAGATTTTATTGGGGAATTGGGGGAGGGCAACAGCGTTGGGGAATTGGGAAAGGGGAACAGACAAGTTGCTGTCTTTTTGTTCTTCAGTCTAGTTGCGGAGGATGTCGCCTCACTGTTGGTATCATCATTGAGCTCTTCCCGGATGAGGCAGATCCATCGCCGGCCTCTGGATGGTCGCTCACTGCGGCCATTGGCAGCTCGCGCTGGCCGCCAGCTGCTCACTCTGGCTGCCGGCCACTCACTGTAGCCTATGGCAGCCCACTGCAGCAGGGGCTGCAGCCTACTCCATCACTGGGGCTCACACAGCCCAGCTCCAGGTGGAGCTGCTGTCATCTGTAGAGTACAGTGTCACTGGCCCTCACATGAGGGATCCGAACCGGGGCCGCCAACATCCCCAAACCAGTTCCCAACCAATGCACCACTCAGCCGGCCTCTTATGTCTTTTGATTGGAGCATTAAATTCATTTACATTGAAAGTAATTGTTGATAGATATGTAGCTATTACCATTTTATTATTCATAATTTTGTTTGTTTGTTTTTCCATCCTAAAGAACTGTGTCTAACATTCCTTGTAATACTGATCTGGTGATGATGAACTCCTTTAGGGTTTCCTCATCTAGGTACCACTTTATCTCTCCTTCTATTTTAAATGATAGCTTTGCTGGGTAGATTACCCTTGGTTGTGGGTCCTTGCTTTTCATCACTTTAAATATTTCATGCCAATCCTCTTTGGCTTGCAAAGTTTCTGTTGAGAAATCAGCTGACAATCTTATGGGAGCTCCCTTACAAGTTTCTAGTTGACTTTCTCTTGCTGTTTTTAAGACTCTCTTTGTCTTTAACCTTTCCCATTTTCATTATAATGTGTCTTGGTGTGGCCCTCTTTGGGTTGATTTTGTTTGGGACTCTCTGGGCTTCCTGAACTTGTATGTCTATATTCTTTGTCAGGTTAAGAAAATTTTAAGTCATTTCTTCAAATAGGCTCTCATTTCCTTGCTTTTGCTCTTCTTCTGTACTCATAATATGCAAATCTTTTTACACTTGATGTTGTCCCAGAGGTCTCAAACTATCCTCATTTTTAAAATTCATTTTTCTATTTGCTAATTGGGTTTTTCTGCTACCTTCTCTTCTAAATTTCTGATTCAATCCACTGCTTCACCTAATCTACAGTCGACTACCTCTAAAGTATTTTTTATTTCAGCTCTTGTATTTTTCATTTCTGACTGATCCTTTTTTATGTTTTCTATCTCCATTTTTATGTTTTTAATCTCTTTGCTGACATTCTCATTGAAATTATTGAGCATCCTTATAACCAGTGTTTTGCTCTGTCTCTAGCAGGTTGTTTGTGTCCACTTCATTTAATTCTTTTTCTGGAGCTTTGTTCTGTTCTCTCATTTAAGACATGTTTCTATTTCTCATAATTTTGACTGCCTCCCTGTGTTTGTGTCTATGTATTAGGTAGAGCATTCATGTCTCCCAGTCTTGGTAGAGTGGTTTTATGTAGTAGGTGTCCTGTGGGCCCCAGTAACACAGTCTCTATGGTCACTTGAGCCAGATGTTTCATCTAAACCTTTTGTATGGGTTTTGTGTGCCCTCCTGATGTGGTTGTGCCTTGGTTGCTGTTTGCATGTCAGTGGGAAGGATTGACACTCAGGCTGATTGGTTGTGAGGACTGGCCATGATTACAGTGCAGGAACTGTTATGCAGGGGCTGACTCTACAAAGCAGGATTCACTTTAGTGGAGCTCTGATGCCTGCAAAGTCATTTGTGGAGGTGTTTGGGTGGTGCTCTGGCATGGTCTGAAGCTGCCCACCAGGTGTGTTGGTTCTGGAGCCTCTTGGGAGGGGCTCTCGTACAGGCCAAGTTCAGCCACTGTCTGTGCCCTTCCCGGACCTGAACGTGGTTGTCATTTGTCCTCGGTTTGGAGGTGCCTGAGAGAGGCTAAGCTGCAAACTGAGACTGGCTGCATCTAGTGCCAGAGTTGGGGCTGTTTAACAAGGGGCATAGGTCATGCCAAAGCCTGATGCTGCTTAAGCCTGTAAGAGAATTTAGGATAGTTCACAGAATGAGCCAAGACAGGCAGTTTTTATGGAAAACCACTGGAAGCAGCTTGGGTGCACCTGCAAGTTGGGTGGGTTTGGACCTCAGAGAATCACCAGGGCAGAGAAAACAGTTTCAGCCAGGTTGTTGGAAACTCAGATGTACTGTCTTCTTGTGTGCAGGCTGGGTGGCAGGAAGAAAAATGCTGTCCGGGAAAATGCTGTCCCTAAAGGCTTCACCCATGAGCCAACAATTCATTTCCTCCCTGTATGTCCCTGGCATTTCAAGCTGCTGCTCCAATGCTGGAGCTCAGAAAGAGTGAATCCATGCATGGGCCCTTTAAGAGAAATACTTGGAAATCCAGCAGCACTTGCTCTCACTGAGCCACAATCTCCATTGGTTTTCACAGACAGAAGTTGTGGGGACTTCTCTCCCTAGAACTGGAACCATGGGCTGGGGAGCCTAATTTGGGAGTCGGACCCCTCACTCCTTGGGAGAGCCTCTACAGCCAAGATATTTCTCTTGATTCTTAACTGCCACACTTGGGTGTGAGGCCAGCCAATTCATGTCTCTGCCCCTCCTACCAGTCTTGACCTTGTTCTTCTGTATATCCTTAGTTGTAGGACTTCTGTTCAGCTAGACTTCAGGGGGTTCTTAACGATAGTTATGTAGTTTAGTTGAAATATTGACATGGTCATGGGAGGAGGCCAGCACAGTGTTTACCTACTCTGCCAGCTTGACTGAAAGCCTCACTGTGATTTTTTTTTTTTTGAGGGTTGTATCACTGGCCCTCATATGTGGGACCGAACCGGGGCCGCTGGCTTCCCAGGCCAGCACTTAACCACCGTGCCACTCGGCCGGCCCCTCACTGTGATTTTGATGTGCATTTCCCTGATGGTTAGTGATGTTGAGCACCTTTTCCCATGCCTTTTGACCATTTTATATATTATTGGGTGCTTGCTAATATTTTAATTAGAACTTTTGCATATGAGTTTTTAAATGAAATTAGTGCATTCTTATAAGTGTATTTTTGTGACAATACATGTGCATTTATGTTGGTTATATATCTAGGAGTGCATTTACTTATGTTCAATCTTCAAGAAAAAAGACAAAATGGAGTTACTCTTCCAGATATAAAGACCTATTATAGGGCCAGCCAAGTGGTGCATTGGTTAAGAGCTGGTTTGGGGATGCCAGTGGCCCCAGTTCGGATCCCACATATGAGGGCCAGTGACACTGCCCTCTACAGCTAACAACAGCTCCACCTGGAGCTGGGCTGTGTGAGCCCCGGCGATGGTGTAGGCTGCAGCCCCTGCTGTAGTGGGCTGCCATAGGCTACAGTGAGTGGCTGACAGCCAGCGTGAGCAGCTGGCAGCCAGCATGAGCTGCCAATAGCTGCAGTGAGTGACCATCCAGAGGCCAGTGACTGATCTGCCTCATCCGGGAAGAGTGCAATGATGATAGCAACATGGGTCAGTGAAGCAACATCCTCCGCAACTAGACTGAAGAACAAAGAGACAACAACTTGTCTCTTCGCCTCCCCTAATTCCCCAATAAAATCTTAAAAAAAAAAAAAAAAAGACCTAGGGCTGGCCGAGTGGCGCGGTGGTTAAGCGCTGCCTTGGGAAGCCAGCGGCCCCAGTTCGGTCCCACATATGAGGGCCAGTGACACTGCCCTCAATAAATAAATAAATAAATAAATAAATAAATAAATAAATAAGACCTATTATAAGGCTACAGTAATTTTGACAGTGTGGTACTAGTGTTAGGAGGGACTACAATCAAGTAAATAGTAAGTATAAAATGAAAGATAAAACAATAAAGCTTCTAGAAAGTAAGATAAGAAAATATATATTTATGTTAGCATAAGCAAAGGTTTTTAAAAACAGGACACAAAAAATACTAAATTTAAAGAAAATATTATTAAATTAAATATTATCATTAGATTACATTAAAAGTAAGATTTTCAGACAGGCAGGAGGAAATTCATAAGAAAATGAGGAGATAGTAACTTTGATGAGCCAAAGGAATACTGTGGAGGTCAGGACATCTGATTAGATCTTATTAACTTCAAACAAGTTGCTGCACTTCCCTGGTCAGTTCTCATCATGATAATTTTGAGGTTATGTAATCTCTTAGGTTTCTTCTATTTTGAGGGTAAAAGGGATCGAATATATGGTGATGGAAGGAGAACTGACTCTGGGTGGTGAACACACAATGTGATATATAGATGATGTATTACGGAATTGTACACCTAGAACCTATGTAACTTTACTAACAATTGTCAACCCAATAAACTTTAATTAAAAAAAAAAAAGTAAGATCTTCTGTTTTCCAAAAGACATTTGTTCAGAAAATGAAAAGGTAATTCACAAGGTGAAAGAAGATATTTGGGAAAACACAATTTTTTTTTTGAGGGCAGTGTCACTGGCCCTCATATGTGGGACCCGAACCAGGGCCACTGGCATCCCAAGCCAGCGCTTTACCACCACGCCACTCGGCCAGCCCAAGGGAAAATATAATTGATAAAGAGCTTATTTCCAGAGTGTATAAAGAATTTCATAAAGAGACAACCCACTTTTAAAAGGGCCAAAAGATGAGAAACCAATACTTCACATAAAACAATATGCAAACAATAAACATGAAATGTGCTCAACCATACTATCAGGAAAATGCAAATTAAAATCACGAGGGTACCCCTTATTGAACAGCTAAAATTTAAGACTGACAACACGAAGTTACTATAATATAGACCAACAGAAATTTTCACATTTGGTTTGTGCAGGTGATATAATGACAACTCCTTTGGAAAACTGGTATTATATTAAACAGTTGAAGAGAGAACTCAAATTACCAAAATTAGTAATGAAAATGAGGACATTATTACTAATTCTATAAAAATGAAAAGAACTATAAGAAAGAGAAGGTCCAAGATGGTGGATTAGGTAAACACTATGCCTACTGCCTCCCAGATCACACTAAAATTACAAATACATTATAAAACAATCAACTTCAAGAATCATCTAAAGACTAGGTGAAAAGAACCCCTGTAACTAAGAATATAATGAAGAGGCCACATCGACACCTGTGGGAGAAGCAGAGATATAAAACAGGCTGACCCCTTGTGCCAGCCGAGTGGTGCATTGGTTAAGAGCTTATTTGGGGGCTGGCCAAGTGGCGCAGTGGTTAAGAGCTGGCTTGGGATGCCAGCGGCCCTGGTTCGGATCCCACATATGAGGGCCAGTGACACTTCCCTCTGCAGCTGAGATGGTGAACGATGGCTCCACCTGGAGCTGAGCTGCTGTGAGTCTCCAGGAGAGCACACCTGCAGCCCCTGCTGCAGTGGGCTGCCGTAGACTACAGTGAGTGGCTGGCAGCCAGTGTGAGCAGCTGGCAGCCAGGAGGGAGCTGACAAGAGCCACTGTGAGTGCCTGTCCAGAGGCTGGTGGCCGATTTGCCTCACCCGAGAAGAGTGCAATGATGATGCCAACATGAGCCAGTGAAGCAACGTCCTCCACAACTGGACTGAAGAACAAAGGGATAGCAACTTGTCTGTTCCCCTTCCCCAGTTCCCCAACACTGTTCCCCTCCCCAATTCTGCAATAACATCTTTAAATAAATGAATGAATGAATGAATGAATGAATAATAAATAAATAAATAAATAAATAAATAAATAAATAAATAAATAAAACAGGCTGACCCCAAACCCACAGATAGTAGTTGAACAGCATTAAGGATATCTCAACAGCAGAAGTCTTCCCATGAGAGGGAAGCATCCCGGCCCCCAACCAGGCACCTCAGCTCAAGAGTCCTGTGCCAGAAAAGGAGTGCCCACAACATCTGACTGTGAAAATCAGCAAGGACTCTGTCTGTTTGTCCTGGTAAGATGGAAGGTGGCTGGAAACCCAGATGCCCTCCTAAAGGGCCCTCACACAGATTCACTCATTTGCAAACACTCACCTGGTCTCCGGTGGAGGGACAGCAACTTGAGAGGCGCCAGACACATACAGGGAAAGACTGAGTTGTGTGGCTTTGTTGCAAAGGCTTGAGTCATTGTCCCAGTGTGGAGCCTGCCTCATGTGTAGCCTACAAGAGGGCGCCATCTTTTCTATGCTGAACCCTTCCCCAAAGGGACAAATCTAAGACAGCATTGGCCTGGTAAAATGCATGCATGCACACCATCTTTGTGACACCCTAGGTCCACACACATACACAGCTAGTGATGCAACCGATCTGCCTCAACTGGGAAGAGCACAATGATGATACCAACATGGGCCAGTAAAGCAACGTCCTCCACAACTAAACTAAAGAACAAAAACACCAACTTGCCTGTTCCCCTTCCCTGGTTCCCCAAAGCTGTTCCCCTCCCCTAACACCCCAATAAAAATCTTTAAAAAAAAAAATACAGGCTAGAGGGGGCCAAGATGGCGGCTGTGAGGAGGGCTCCATGAAATCTCCCCTGGAAGTATCCACAATTTGAACTAATATGCTTCAAAGAGACATCTACTCATCACACAGAGCAACTAAGAGTTCCACACAATGATTACTGGAAGGTGGGCAGGCCGGGCGAGTAGGGGAAGAAGGCGGCGAGACTCATGAGGTGCAGCCCGCACCCACGGCTACTGAGTCACGGTGAGTGTTCCCCCGGCTCGCCCCCTGCGGCCCGTGGCCCGCCGCCCTCCTAGAGTTCAGCAAGAGCGCATTGGTTTGCAGTCTGAGGCAGAAGCCTCAGGCCGGGCAAGTGCGGGAGGAGAGAGAGGAGACGACTGTGCAGAGGTACGAGCTGCACCCGCTGCTCGCCGGGTCCCCAGGAAGCAGGGTGCAGAGCCCTGCATCAACTGGGCAAGATCAACCCCTGCACCCTCTCGGTTCAGGGATCAGTCTCTGTGCCCACCAGGTCTGCGGAGCGCAGAAGCCTGAAACCCGGGAGCAGGGGAAAAAAGAATACTCGGGTGCGGAGACGAAGGCACTGGGCGGAGACGCAGGTCCCTGAGAGACGGAGCGGGGATCTGAACCTCGCGGCCGGGGGCGCGCAGTCCCCTAAACCCCGGTGACAGTCCCTCCAGAAGTGCAGCAGGAGAACGGCGCGGGCACGCACTGGGTCCGAGGCAGAAGCCTTAAACCCAGGAGCAGGGGCAAAAAGAGGACTTGCCCGCGGAGACTCAGCCTGCACCGGGCGGAGACGCAGGTCCCTGAGAGACGGAGCTGGGATCTTAGCCACACGATAGGGTGTGCGCAGTCCCTTGAATCCTGGCAGACCCTTTGGGAGAGCAGCAGGAACTCCGCTGGAGCATAAGAGGCAAAGACCTTAGCTTAAAACAGTTTTGGAACTGTGTCTTTGTTTATTTTTATGTTTGTTTGTTTTCCCTTTTTCTACTCTTGAACAGAAAGCAAAAAAATAAAAAAAAACAATAACCCACCCACTCCCACAAACTTTGGACCCCGCCAAGACAGAGTCTTAAACTGACTCCTTTATGCAAGGCTTCGGAGGCAGGGGAGGTTCACCTGCTAAGGCAGTAACTAACAGATTCTTAACAGCTGGTTTTTGGTAGTGAGGAATTCTTTAGTTCTCTATAGCTGTCAACCAAAAGGGTGCCCAGAGACACTCATTGAGCCTTTGGGGGTGCAGCCCGCCTTGGGACAGGCAAAAGCAAAAAGGCAGTGACTGTAAAAACCACCAATCACACATCACAACCACACTCAAGTACAGCAAAGCTGCAGTGCCAGGATCACGCTAGGCATCAGGTGGCCTAATGTTCCCACAAGATGCACAGGAAATTTTATACAGCAGAGGACAAACTGAAGAGAGCTTGGTGGACTTTAGCCAAGACCAGCACGGGTATTTTTGGTTTGTTTGGTTTTATTCTGTTTTGTTTTCCCTTTATTGGTTGCTTATCTTGGTTGTTTTTGGTTTTTATTTCTATTTCATTCTTATCATTTTGTAGTTTTTAATATAGGCATATATATAGGTGTATATAGGTGAATATATGTCCATATATATGGGTGTGTAGACAAATATATATATATTTCTTTTTCTTTTTCTTTCTTTTCTTTTTCTTTTTTCCCCACACTCACTTTCTCCCTTACTTTATTCATTCTTCTCACTGCTATACTTTTCCTCTGTTCCTTTTTTCTGCAAATTTTATTTTTTTAATTTTTATTCTTACTTTTTTATTATTATTATTTTAGTTTATTTTTATTTTGTATATTTTAGGTATAGCTATTCGGTTTCTCATGTTTATTCTATTTTTTATTTTAGGATATTGTATTTTATTTTGTTTCCTCTTCTGTTATTATTGTGTGTGTGGTTATTGTTTTGTTTCTGTTTGTTTTCTTCATTAGTATGTTTCATATTTCTGTACAAGTTGACTGTAGTGTGATGGTTGTTTTTTTTTTTTACTTGTGCTAGCATTTGGTTTCCTTTGGTGGCTGCGGAGGTTGTTCTTGTTGATCTGTCATGCTCTAAAATCACTCTGCAGCAGTGGGTCCAAACAAACAGACTCAAGAATCATCATACCTGGAGGCCAACTTTAGATAAAACCAGAGCATTTCTGGGTTTGACATACAAGAGTCACACCCAAAAGGAAGTTGCTACAGGTACTAGGGCCCATAGGGTCCAAGTTTCATCAGAGGGGTCAATCCTCTCACAGCAGCTCATAAACTGCAGACGCTGCTGATTCTCACAGCTAATCAATCTGGGAGTCAATCCCACCTACTGACAAGCCAAAAGTAATCAAAACTAAAACTTCAACAAGTGAGGACGCACAACACAAGGAACACCTCAGATACAAGCACAGGAGAATAGGGAGACTGAGTAATTCAAATATAAAGGACACACACCATATAAGTTTACCCAGAAAAGACTGAGAAACCTGGGGATCTATCTGTCATATTGAAGCAAACACAAAGAGTAAGCCAGAATGGGGAGACAAAGAAACACAACCCAAATAAAAGAACAGAAGAAACTTCCTGAATCAGTGGAACTAGAGGAAATAGAGGTAAACAACCTATCAGAGAAAGAGTTCAGAACACTGATTATTATAATGTTCAAGGAAATTAATGAAAATATAAAGAAGGATAGAGAAATCATGAAAAGCAACCAGCTAGAACTTAAGAACATAATTACTGAATTAAATAACAAACTTGATGGAATCACTAGCAGATTGGAAGAAGTAGAAAATCGAATCAGTGACTTAGAAGACAAAATAGCAAAGATCACCCAAGCAGAACAACAAAAAGAAAAAAGAATGAAAAACATGGAAAACAGTTTAAGAGAGCTGGGGGACAACATCAAACGCAATAACCTATGAGTCATTGGAGTACCAGAAGGAGAAGAGAGGGAGCAAGGGATTGAGAATATATTTGAAGTAATAATGTCTGAAAACTTCCCTAACCTGGCAAAGGACATTGAAATACAAGCCCAGGAAGTGCAGAGAGTTCCAACCAGGATGATTCCAAACAGGCCCACTCCAAGACACATTCTAGTGAAAATGGCAAGGGTTAAGGACAAAGACAGATTCCTTAAAGCAGCAAGGGAAAGGCAGCAAGTTACTTACAAAGGTAGCCCCATAAGATTATTAGCTGACTTTTTTACAGAAACTTTGCAAGCCAGAAGGGAGTGGCAGGAGGTTTTCAAAGTGATGAAAAATAAAGGCCTACAACCAAGATTGCTGTATCCAGCAAGGTTATCATTTAAAATCAAAGGCGAGATGAGGAGATTTGCAGAAAAGAAAAAGTTAAGGGAATTCATTACCACCAAGCCAGCTTTGCAGGAAATGTTAAAAGGGCTTCTTTAAGCAGAAGAGAAAAACAACCTAAGAAAGACTATGAACACAAATAACAAAATGGTAATAAATACATACCTATCAATAATCACATTAAATGTAAATGGATTAAATGCTCCAATCAAAAGACATAGGGTGGCTGAATGGATAAGAAAGTAAGACCCCAGCATATGCTGTCTACAAGAGACTCACCTCAGATCCAAAGACTCATACAGGCTGAAAGTAAAGGGATGGAGTAAAATACTTCATGCAAATGGAACTGAGAAAAAAGCTGGAGTAGCTATACTTATATCAGATAAAATGGACTTTAAATTGAAGAATATAACAAAGGACAAAGAAGGACACTTCATAGTAATGAAGGGATTGATCCAACAAGAGGACATAACCCTAGTAAATATCTATGCACCTAACATAGGAGCTCCTAAATATATAAAACAGATATTGTCAGACATAAAGACAGGGACCAACAGTAACACTATCATAGTAGGGGACTTCAACACCCTTCTGTCACTAATGGACAGATCCTCCAGACAGAAAATCAATGCAGAAACAGCGACCTTAAATGACACATTAGAGCAGCTGGATTTAATTGATATATTCAGAGCATTTCACCCCAAAGCTACAGAATATATGTTCTTTTCAAGTGCACATGGAACATTTTCTAAGATAGACCACGTGTTAGGCCACAAAACAAGTCTCAATAAATTTAAGAAGATTGAAATCATTTCGACTGTATTCTTTCACAATGCTATGAAACTAGAAATCAATTATAAGAAGAAATCTGGGGAGCTGACAAATAAATGGAGGCTAAACAATATGCTACTAAATAGTGAATGGGTCACAAATGAGATCAAGGAGGAAATCAAAAGATACCTCGAGACAAACAAAAATGAAAACACCATGACCCAAAATCTCTGGGATGCTGCGAAAGCAGTCCTAAGTGGGAAGTTTATAGCAGTGCAGGCCTAACTAGAGAAGGAAGAAAAATCTCAGATCAACAGGTTATCCTTACACCTAAGAGAAGTGGAAAAGGAACAGCAAAGGAGGCCCAAGGGGAGTACAAGAAAGGAGATAATAAAGACCAGAGCAGAAATAAACAATATAGAGAACAGAAAAACAATTCAAAAGATCAATGAAACCAAGAGCTGGTTTCTTGAGAAGATAAAAAAAATTGACAAATCTCTAGCCAGGCTCATCAAAAAAAAAAGACAAAGGACTCAAATTAGGAAAATCAGGAATGAAAGAGGGGAAATGACTACAGACATCACAGAAATACAAAAAATTCTAAGAAATTACTATGCGCAACTATATGCCAACAAATTTGACAATCTGGAAGAAATGGATAATTTTCTAGAAGCATACAACCTTCCAAAGTTAACACAAGAAGAAACAGAAGATCTAAATAGCCTGATTACTACCAAGGAAATTGAATCAGTAATTGACAAGCTCCCCAAAAACAAAAGCCCTGGACCAGACGGCTTCCAAAGTGAATTTTATCAAACATTCAAAAAAAAAACTATGCCTATTCTTCTCAAACTATTCCAAAAAATCCAGAAGGAGGGAAGGCTCCCAAACTCTTTTTATGAAGCCACTATCACCCTGATTCCAAAACCAGATAAAGACAGCACAAAAAAGGAAAACTACAGGCCAATCTCCCTGATGAATATAGATGCAAAAATTCTCAATAAAATATTAGCAAACAGAATTCAGTAATATATTAAGAAGATCATACATCATGATCAAGAGTGATTCATCCCTAGTGCGCAAGGCTGGTTCAACATCCATAAATCAATTAATGTGATACACCACATCAACAAAATGAAGGATAAAGATCACATGGTCATTTCAATAGATGCAGGAAAAGCATTTGACAAAATCCAACAGCCATTTATGTTAAAAACCCTTAGCAAAGTGGGAATATAGGGATCATATCTCAACATAATAAAAGCCATATATGATAAACCTACAGCTAACATCATACTCAATGGGGAAGAGCTAAAACCATTCCCCTTAAGATCAGGAACAAGACAAAGCTGTCCACTTTCTCCTCTTTTATTCAACATATTTCTGGAAGTTCTAGCCACAGCAATCAGACAAAAGAAATAAAAGGCATCCAAATTGGCAAGGAAGAAGTAAAATTGTCATTATATGCAGATGACATGATACTGTTTATAGAGAACCCCAAAGACTCCATCAAAAAACTATTGGAACTGATAGACGAATTCAGTAAAGTAACAGGATATAAAATCAATGTTCAGAAATCAGTGGCATTTGCATATACCAATAATAAACTAATGGAAAGGGCTGGCCGAGTGGCACATTGGTTAAGCGCTGGTTTTGGGATGCCAGCGGCCCCGGTTCGGATCCCACATGAGGGCCAGTGACACTGCCCTCTACAGCTAACAACAGTTCCACCTGGAGCTGGGCTGTGCGAGCCCCTGTGATGGTGTGGGCTGCAGCCCCTGCTGCAGTGGGCTGCCATAGGCTACAGTGAGTGGCCTGCAGCCAGCATGAGCGGCTGGCAGCCAAGAGTGAGCTGCCAATAGCCGCGGTGAGCGACATCCACAGGCCAGCTACCGATCTGCCTCATCCAGAAAGAGCGTAATGATGATACCAACAGTGAAGCAACATCCTCCGCAACTAAACTGAAGAACAAAAAGACAGCAACTTGTCTGTTCCCCTTCCCCGATTCCCCAACGCTGTTCCCCTCCACCAATTCCCCAATAGAATTTTAAAAAAATAATAAAATAAAATAAAATAATGGAAAGAGAAATTAAGAAAACTGTCCCATTTACAATTGCATCAAGAACTATAAAATACCTAGGAATAAATTTAACCAAAGAAGTGAAAGATCTGTACTCAGAAAATTATAAGACACTGAAGAAAGAAATCATAGAAGATACAAATAAATGGAAACACCTACCATGCTCATGGATAGGAAGAATTAATATAGTTAAAATGTCCATACTGCCTAAAGCAATATATAGATTCAATGCAATTCCTATCAAACTACCAAGGGCATTTTTAACAGAAATAGAAAATATAATCCTAAAATTTATATGGAATCATAAAAGACCCAGAATAGCCTTGGCAATTCTGAGAAATAAGGACAAAGTCAGGGGGATCATGCTACCAGACATCAAAACATACTACAAGTCTACAGTAATCAAGACAGTTTGGTATTGACATAAAAAGAGGCACATCGATCAGTGGAACAGAACAGAGAGCCCAGAAATAAATCCAAGCATTTACGGACAGTTAATCTATGACAAGGGAAGCAAGAATTTACACTGGAGTAAAGATAGTCTATTCAATAAATGGTGCTGGGAAAATGGACTGACATATGCAAAAAAATGAAACTGGACCACCTCCTTACGCCTTATACAAGAACAAATTCAAAATGGATTAAAGACAAAAAAAAAAAAAGAACAAAAAAGGGGCCGGCCGAGTGGCTCAGTTGGTTAAGAGCTCGCTCAAGAGTGCGAGCTGAGCTCTGAGCAACAGCTGTTCGAGGCCAGCCCGAGCTGAGTTGCCATTGAGCTGCCAACAGGTGGCAGGATGGCTCAGCTAAAAAAAAAAAAAAAAAAAAAAAAAAAAAATGGATTAAAGACTTAAATGTAAGACCTGAAACCATAAAAATCCTAAAAGAAAATATAGGGAGTACATTTGCAGACATTACCCGGAGCAATATTTTTACTGATACATCCCTACGGGTGAGGGAAGTAAAAGAAAAAATGAACATATGGGATTATATCAGACTTAAAAGTTTTTTCACAACAAAGGAAACCATTAATAAAACAAAAAGGAAGCCTACTGAATGGGAGAGTATATTTGCCAATGATATATCTGATAAGGGGTTAATATCCAAAATTTATAAAACACTCATGAAACTCAACACCAAAAAAACAAACAACCCAATTAAAAAACGGGCAGAAGGGCCGGCCGAGTGGCGCATTGGTTAAGCGCTGGTTTTGGGATGCCAGTGGCCCCGGTTCGGATCCCACATGAGGGCCAGTGACACTGCCCTCTACAGCTAACAACAGCTCCACCTGGACCTGGGCTGTGCGAGCCCCTGTGATGCTGTGGGCTGCAGCCCCTGCTGCAGTGGCCTGCCATAAGCTACAGTAAGTGGCCCACAGCCAGCGTGAGCGTCTGGCAGCCAAGCGTGAGCTGCCAATAGCCGCGGTGAGTGACATCCAGAGGTCAGCGACCGATCTGCCTCATCCGGGAAGAGCGCAATGACGATACCAACAGTGAAGCAACATCCTCTGCAACTAAACTGAAGAACAAGAAGACAGCAGCTTGTCTGTTCCCCTTCCCCGATTCCCCAACGCTGTTCTGCTCCACCAATTCCCCAATAAAATCTTTAAAAAAAAAAAAAAACCGGGCAGAAGATATGAAGAGACATTTCTCTAAAGAGGACATACAGATGGCCAACAGGCATATGAAAAAAAGTTCAACCTCACTGGTCATTAGAGAAATGCAAATAAAAGCCACCATGAGATACCACCTCACTCCAGTCAGAATGGCTATCATCAATAAATCAACATACAACAAGTGCTGGCGGGGCTGTGGGGAAAAGGGGACCCTGCTGCACTGTTGGTGGGATTGCAGATTGGTGCAGCCACTATGGAAGTCAGTATGGAGGTATCTCAAAGAACTGGAAATAGAGCTACCGTTTGACCCAGCAATTCCACTCCTAGGTATTTATCCTGAAAAAACCAAGACACTTATTCAAAAAAAGTTATGCACCCCTATGTTCATAGCAGCACAATTTACAATAGCTAAGACTTGGAAACAACCAAAATGCCCATCGGTAGAGGACTGGATTAAGAAACTGTAGTATATTTATACAATGGAGTATTATTCCGCTATAAAGAAGAATGAAATCATACCATTTGCAATGATATGGATGGACCTAGAGACTATTATGTTAAGCGAAATAAGTCAGTCAGAGAAAGACAAATACCATATGATCTCACTTATATGTGGAATCTGAAAAACTGTATGAATGAGCAAAGTAAACAGAAACTGTCTCATAGATATAGAGGAAAAATCAGGGTTGCTAATTGGGAGGGGGATGGGGATGAGGGAGAAGGGGAAGGGATTAGACAGCAAAAATAGGCAACTACAATATTGCCACTGGGATATGAAAAACAGTTTGGGGAATATAATTAATAATGTTGTAAATATTTTGTGGGATGTCAGATGGTCATAGGTCTTGTTTGGGAGACCATTTCATGGATGGAGTAGAGGTTTGATCACTGCACTGTATAACTGAAGCGGAGGTTGTATACCTACTGTAATTGAATATATGTATAGATAGTCACAGGATGTGGATTATACTGTGGAAGAGAGTCAGAGGAAGAGTAATAGATATATAAGATATGGTGGGGAGTGGGGTGGCGAATTGGGGGTGGGGGGTTGTCACTTTGAAGGGTAAAATGTATAACTATTGCACTGTGTTGTACACCTGAAACTAATTAAAAATAAATTAATTAATTTAAAAAAAAAACACAAAAAAAATGAAGACAGTTTAAGGGACTTTTTGGACAACATCAAATGTAACAACATTCACATCACAGGAGTACCAGAAGAGAGGGAGCAAGGAATCATGAAACTATTTGCAGAAATAATAACAGAAAACAATCCTAACCTGGCAAAGAAAATAGACAATCAAGCCCAGGAAGTACAGAGTGCCAAACAAGATGAACCCAAACAGGCCACACCAAGAAACATTATAATTAGAATAGCAAAGTTAAAAACAAAGACAGAATCCTAAAACAGCAAGAGAAAGAACTAGTTACTTACAAGGGAACTCCTGTAAGACTATCATTTGATTTCTCAACAGATACTTTGCAGGCCAGAAGAGAGTGGCAGGGAATATTCAAACTAATGAAAAACATGGGCCTACAACCTAGACTACTCTACCCAGCAAGGCTATCATTTAAAATTGAAGGACAGATAAATAACTTCCCAGAGAAGAAAAAAGCTAAAGGAATTCATAACTACCGAGCCAGTATTATAAGAAATGTTAGAAGGGCCTTTTTAAGCAGAAGAAAGGAGAAAAATAAAACAAAAATCAAAAATATAAATAAGAAAATGGCAATTACTATGTACCTATCAAAAATCATTTCAAGACGCTGTGTTAACTACCTCCCAGGATCACACCAAAATTACAAACAAATTATACAGCATTCAACCCTGGAGGTCCATAGAACACTAGATGAACAGAACCACTAAACAAAGAACTTAAAGAGGAGGCCACATCAGGTCTGGTAGGACGGGCGGAGGCGAGAGAGGGCAAATCCCATTAGGGAAGCCCCAGCTGTGAGCAGGCTTCTCCGGTTGGGGGAGAGACCCTCCAGCTGCACACCAAACTCACCAGCCCAGAGTTCCTTTGATGGGAAAAGAAATTCCAAGATAGCTGGCAGTAAATTAGTGAGGACTCTTTGCTCAGCTCGGTGAGGCTAAGAGCAGCTAGAGAATCAGTGGGGCTGGCGCACGGGTTTGCTTGCCGGTGAGCACTCATCTGGTTCCTGGTGGAGGGAGCAGATGTGTGAGCCGGGCCCAGGAGCCTGCTGGGACGGACTGAACTGAGCACCTTTGGTGCAAAGGCTGGAGGTTTTTGGACTATTGTTCCCCTGGTGCGGAGCCTGCACGTGCGTGGTGTAAGAAGGGCGCCATTTTGTCAGGGTTGGGACCTCCCACAGAGGATCAGGTCTGGGACCTCATTGTTCTGGTGGAATTGGCGCAGACGTGCGTGTGTGCGTGCGAGCGTGCACATGCGGCCTTGGATCCCCACCCTCTGCCCGGCTTATACTGCGTTGTCAGGGAAATGCTGGGTGGGTGCCCACCGGCTCCAACAGGCTGCTCACTGAGACGCAGGAGTCCGCAAGCCACCTCGGGTCCCGGCTCTCCACACTGCACTTGCAGAGCTGCAAGGCTGGTGATTGGTTGTCGGGCTGTTCGGCCTGATCTGCAAGCGGCTGATTGGGACAGGCTGAGACTGGGAGTTTTCCTGGGAGTGTTGGGCCGTGAGCTGTGTGCCTGTGTGATCCAGCCAGGGCTCTCCTGGTGATCTATCTAATACATCAAAGCAATCCCAGAGCGACAGCCAGAATGGGGAAACAAAGAAACATGTCACAAGTAAAAGATCAGAAGAAACCTCTACAAATGGAACCAAATGAAACAGAGGGATCCAACCTTTCAGATTCAGAGTTTAGAACACTGATGATAAGAATGTTTAACAAACTTAGTGAAGACATAAGGAAGGATAGAGAAATCATAAAAAAAACAACCAGTTAGAACTAAAGAATACAATAACTGAAATGAAGAACACACTCAAAGGAATCACCAGTAGAGTAGATGAAGCAGAGGAGCGGATCAGCGATTTGGAAGATAAAATATCAGAAATCACCCAGTTGGCACAACAAAAAGACGAAAGAATAAAAAACAATGAAAATAGTTTAAGAGCCCTATGGGACAAGGTGAAATGCAACCATGTCGCATCATAGGAATACCAGAAGGAGAAGAGAAGAAGCAAGGGGTCGAGAATGTATTTGAAAAAATAATGACCGAAAACTTCCCTACCCTGGTGAAGGAAATCAGCATACATGCCCAGGAAGTGCAGAGGGTTCCAAACAATCTGAACCCAAACAGATCCATACCAAGACACATCATAGTTAAAATGGTAAATGTTAAAGACAGAGACAGAATCCTAGAGGCAGCAAGAGAAAGACAGCAGGTTACATACAAAGGAACTCCTGTTAGACTAACAGATGACTTTCCTTCAGAAACTCTGCAGGCCAGAAGGGAGTGGCAAGAGACATTCAAAGTGACACAAAATAAAGGCGTACAACCAAGATTGCTGTATCCAGCATGGCTATCACTTAAAATTTAAGGAGAAATTAAGAGCTTCTCAGAAAAAAATAAGCTTAAGAAATTCATTACCACCAAGCCAGCATTGCAAGAAATGTTAAAAGGGCTTCTTTAAACAAAAGAAAGGGGTAAACAAGCTAACCCAAGAAGAACAGGAATACAAATAACAAAATGGCAATACATATGCACCTATCAATAATCATTTTAAATGTAAATGGGCTAAATGCTCCAATCAAAAGACAGAGAGTGGCTGAGTGGATAAGAAAATAGGACACATGTATATGCTGTTTACAGATGGAATAAGATATTTCATGCAAATGAAAATGAGGAAAAAAAGCTGGAGTACCAATACTTATTTTGGACAAAATAGACTTTAAAATGACAATAATAAAAGACAAAGAAGGGCACTATAACCCTAATAAACATCTATGCACCCAACATAGGAACTCCTGATTACATATAACAGATTTTGACAAACATAAAGACAGAGATCAACAGTAACATGATCATAGTAGGGGACTTCAACACCATTGTCACCAATGGACAGACCCTTTAGACAGAAAATCAACACAGAAAGAGGGTCCTTAAATGACACTTTAGACCAGCTGGACTTCGTTGATATTTTTAGAGCATTTCACCCTGAAAAAACAGAATATACATTCTTCTCAAGTACACATGGGACATTTTCCAAGATAGACCACGTTAGGCCACAAAACAAGTCTCAGTAAATTTAAGAAGATTGAGTCATATCAAGCAGATATAAAGGAAAAACTGATGGTTACTGGCTGAGAGGGAGTGGGGATGGGGGGGGGGAAGGTTTTGGACAGCGTAGGTGGGTGACTACAATGTTGTCACAGGGATATGAGGGCAGTTCTGGGAATATAATTGATAATGTTGTGAAGAGACTATTATGTTAAGTGAAATAAGTCAGTTGGAGAAAGACAAGTACCATATGATCTCACTTATATGTGGAATCTGAAAAACTGAATGAACCATCAAAGTAAACAGACTCATAGATATGGAGGAAAAACTGAGGGTTGCTAGTTGGAAGGGCGGTGAGGATAAGGGGGAAGGTGAAGGGATTAGACAGCATAAATAGACAACTACATTATTGCCACAGGGATATGAAACACAGTTCAGGGAATATAATAATGTTGTAAAAATTTTGTGGCATGTCAGATAGTCACATGTCTCGTTAGGGAAACCACTTCATGGATGGAGTAGAGGCTTGATCACTGCACTGTATACCTGAAGCTGATGTTGTATAATATTGTATGCCAACTGTAACTGAATATATAGATAGTCACGGGATGTGTAGTATACTGTGGAAGGAAGTCAAAGGAATTGTAATAGATACATATGATATGGGGGGGAGGAGTGGGGGGAGAACTGGGGGAGGGGGGTTGTCACTTCAGGTGGTAAAGAGTATAACTATTGCATTGTGTTGTACACCTGTAACTAATTTAAAAAATGGGAAAAAAATAATTTCAAATGTAAATGGATTAAATGCTCCAATCAAATGACTAGGGTATCTGAATGGATAAGAAAACAATACCCATGCATATGCTGTCTACAAGAGACCCATCTCAGGTTGAAAGAGACACACAGACTGAAAGTAAAGAGGTGATAAAAGATATTTCATGCAAATGGAAATGAGAATAAAGCTGGGGTTGCAACACTTATATAAGACAAAATAAACTTTAAAACAAAGACTATGATAAGAGACAAAGAAAGACATTACATAATAATGAAGAGATTAATCCAACAAGAGTATATAACCCTAGTAAACATTTATGCACCCAAAATAGGAGCACCTAAATATATAAAACAAATATTGACTGACCTGAAGACAGAAATCAACAGTAACACATTCATAGTAGGGGATTTTAACAGCCCACTGATACCAATGGACAGATCCTCCAAACAGAAAATCAACAGTAAAAAGGGGCCTTACATGACTCACTAGACAAGTTGGATTTAATTGGTATTTTTAGAGCATTTCACTCCAAAGCAGCAGAATATACATTCTTTTCAGGTGCACATGGAACATTTTCCAAGATAGACCACATGTTAGGCCACAAAACAAGTCTTAATAAATTTAAGAAGATTGAAATCATATCAAGTGTCTTCCCTGACCACAATGATATGAAACTAGAAATCAATTACAAGAAAAAAATCACAAACACATGGAAGCTTAATAACATGATACTAAATAATGAATGAGTCAACAATGAGACCATGGAAGAAATGAAAGTATACCTTAAGACAAATGAAAACGAAAACACAATGACCCAAAATCTGTGGGACATAGTGAAAGCAGTCTTAAAAGGGAAAATCATGGCAATACAGGCCTACCTAAAAAAACAAGAAAAGTCTCAAATAAACAGTCTAACTTTACACCTAAAGGACCTGGAGAAAGATCAACAAATGAAGCCAAAAGAGAGTACAAGGAAGGAAATAATGAAAATGAGATTGGAAATAAACTACGGGCTAGAAATCAATACAAAAGATCAAGGAAACAAGAGCTGATTTTTTTAAAAGATAACCAAAATTGACAAACCTTTAACCAGATTCATCAAGGAAAAAAAGAGAGAGGACCCAAATAAATAAAATCAGAAATGAAAGAGAAGTGACAATGGACACCACAGAAATACAAAAAAAATAAGAAAATACATGCAACTATACACCAATAGATTGGACAATCTGGAAGAAAAGGATAAAATTCTGGAAGAATATAATCTTCCAAGACTGAATCAAGAAGAAATAGAAAATTGTAACATTATGCTAACAAAATTGATTACTACTAACAAAATTCAATCAGTAATCAACACACTCCCAACAAACAAAAGTCCTGGACCAGATGACTGCACAGGTGAATTGTACCACATATTTTCAAAAGAATTAATACCTGTTCTTTTCAAACTACTCCAAAAATTCAAGAGGAGGGAAGGCTCTCAAGCTAATTCTATGAGGCCACCATTACCTTGATTCCAAAACCAGACAAAGACATTATGAAAAAAAAAAGAAAAGAAAAGAAAAGAAAAGAAAAGAAAAGAAAAGAAAGCTATAGGCCAATATCCCTAATAAACATAGATGCAAAAATCCTCAACACAATATTAGCAAACCAAATTCAGCAATACATTAAAAAAAATCATACACCATGATCAAGTGAGATTCATTCCTGGTGTGCAAGTTTGGTTCAATAGCTGCAAATCAATTAATGTGATACACCACATAAACAAAATGAAAAATAAAAATCTTATGGTTGGGCCGGACGAATGGCGCATTAAGTGTTGGCTTGGTACATCGGCTCTGAACAGCAGGGCCCCTGTTCAGATCCCACATAAAGGGACAGTGAAGCTGCGCCCTCTACAGCTAAGATGCTAAACAACAGCTCAACCTGGAGCTGGGCTGCTGTGAGTCTCAGGCAGTGTAGGCTACAGTGGGGCTGGCCAGCAGCTGGCGTGTGTGATCATGAGCTGCCATGAGCCATCGTGAGCGGAAGTCCTATGGCCAGGTAGTGACTGCCTCAGCTGGGAAGAGCCCAATGATAATACCAACATGAGTCAGTAAAGTGACGTCCTTCACAACTAGACTGAAGAACAAAAGGACAGCAACTTGTCTGTTCCCCTCTCCCAATTCCCCAATAAAATCTTCAAAAAAAAAATCATATGGTCATAGCAACAATGCAGAGAAAGTGTCTGACAAAATCTAATGTCCACTTATGATAAAAACTCTCAGCAAAGTGGGAATAGAAGGGACATATCTCAACATCATAAAGGCCATGACAAACCCAGAGCTGATATAATACTCCATGGGGAAAAGCTAAAATCATTATCCTTAAGATCAGGAACAGGACAAGGTTGCCCACTATCACCACTTTTATTCAACATAGTACTGGAAGTTTTAGCCACAGCAGTCAGACAAGAGAAGAAATAAAAGACATCCAAATGGAGGGCCGGCCTAGTGGCACGGTGGTTAAGCACTGTCTTGGGAAGCCAGCAGCCCCGGTTCGGTCCCACATATGAGGGCCAGTGACACTGCCCTCAAAAATAAAACAAAAAACAAACAAACAAACAAAAGACATCCAAATGGAAAAGGAAGAAGTAAAACCGTCATTATTTGAAGATGACATGATAATATATATAAAGTACCTCAAAGATTCCAACAAAAACTATTAGAACTGATAAATAAATTTAGTAGAGTAGCAAGGTGCAAAATTAATATTCACAAATTGGCTGCATTTTTATACACCAATAAAGAACTATCAGAAATAAAAAGTTAAGAGAACAATCCTGTTTACAACTGTATCAGAAAATAAAATAAAATACATTGGAATAAAGTTAACCAAGAAAGAAAAAGACCTGTACCCAAAAACTTGTTAAGATTTGAAGAGAGAAATTAAAGAAGATACAAATAAATGGAAACATATACTATGTTCATGGATAATAAGAATTAATGTAGTAAAAATGCCTATACTACCCAAAGCAATATATAGATTTAATGCAAACCCTATCAAAATACCAATGACATTTTTCACAGAACTAGAACACATAATCCTAAAATTTATATGGAACCACAAAAGACCCCAAACAGCCATGGTAATCCTGAGAAAGAATAACACTGGAGGTATCATGCTACTTGATATAAAATTATAGTACAAATCCATAGTAATCAAAATAGTATGGTATTGCCATAAAAACAGACACATAGATCAATGGAACAGAGCAAAGAGCCCAGAAATAAATCATGCCATTATGGTCGTTTAATTTATGACAAAGGAAGCAAGAATTGACATTGGGCTAAAGACAGCCTATTCAATAAATAGTGCTGGGAAAACTGGAGAGATACATGCAAAAGAATGAAACTGGGCCACCTTCATAGATCATATATATAAGAATAAACTCAAACTGAATTAAAGACTTAAAAGATGTTAAGACTTGAAACCATAAAACTCTTAGAACAGGAAAGTAAACTCTCAGATATTACCCTTAGTAATATTTTTACTGGTCTATGTCTTCAGGCAAGGGAAACAAAAGAAAAAATAAACAAATGGGACTACATCAAACTAAAAAGTTTTTACATAGCAAAAGAAACCATCAACCAAACCAAAAGACATCCTACTGAATGGGAAAATATACTTGCCAGTAATACATCTGATAAGAGGTTAATATGCAAAATTTATTACAAAAAAAATGAATAAACTCATACAACTCAACACCAAAAAAACAAACAATCCAATTAAAAAATGGGCAGAGATGGCCAGCCGAATGGCTCAGTTGGTTAAGAGCTCGCTCAAGAGTGCAAGCTGAGCTCTGAGCAACAGCGGTTCGAGGCCAGCCCGAGCTGAGTTGCCGTTGAGCTGCCAACAGGTGGCAGGATGGCTCAGCTAAAAAAAAAAAAAATGGGCAGAGGACCTGAATAGACATTTCTCCAAAGAGGACATGCAGATGGCCAATAGACATAAAAAATGCTCAATGTAACTAACCATCAGAGAAATGCAAATAAAAACCACAATGAGATACCACCCCATTACTGTCGGAATGGCTGTCATCGACAAATCAATGAACAACAAGTGTTGGCGAGCATGTGGAGAAACAGGAACCATGCTTCACTGTTGGTGGTATTGCATATTGGGGAAGCCACTATGGAAAACAGTATGGAGGTTCCTAAAAAATTGAAAACAGAATTACCTTGTTACCCAGGAATTCCACTCCTGGGTATTTATGAAAAGAAATCCGAAACACTAATTCGAAAAAATATATGTATCCCTATTTTTCCTGCAGTGCTATTCACAATAATCAAGATATGGAGACAACCAATATATTTTTTTTCTGGGGGTGCCAAAAAATGTATATAAGTGGACATTTTGGAGCAGCCAGTTAGCTCAGGTGATTGGAGTACAATGCTCAGAACACCAAAGTTGCTGGTTCTACCCCCACATGGACCATGGAGCTATACCCTCCACAACGAGATTGAAGGTAACTACTTGACTTGGAGTTAATAGGTCCTGGAAAAACACACTCTTCCTAAATAAAATTTCTAAAAAAAAAAATAAGTGGACACTTTGGTCAACATTGCTCAAGCAGTAGTTCACTGTAATCAGAAGTGTCTGGACACTTATGGTAACCACTTTAAGCACCTCTTGTAATTGCAGAAGTCAAATGTGACTTATATTCATATTTTGTTATTGGCATATATTGAGTATTACAATTTTAATACAGTTTTTTTCCTTTCTTAAAAGGTGTATACATTTTTGGCACCCTCTGCATATAATCATATATATATATGATATAAAATACAAAATAGGCAATATAGTCAATGGTATTGTAATAGCTATGTATGATGTCAAATGAGTAGTAGACTTTTTGGGGTTAACACTTTGTCAAGTGTATAAATGTCTAATCACTATATGATTTTGTACACCTGAAACTAGAAAGAAAATGAAGAAAAAAAGGATTGTAAAAGAATACTATTTAGAGTTCTATGCCAACAAATTAGATAACCTACATGAAATGAACAGAATCTTAGAAATACAGAATCTACCAAAATTGACTCAAGATGAAATAGAAAATTTAAATAGGTCTATAACAAGTAAGAAGAGTAAACCACTAATCAAAAACCTTCAAGAAATAAAAGCCCAGGACTTCAAGAAATAAAAGCCCAGGATGGCTTTGATGGTGTATTCTACCAATCATTTAATAAAGAATTAACACCAATCTCTCTCAAACTCTCCCCCCCAGAATTGAAGAGAAGTAAACACTTTCTAATTCATTTTGAAGACAGCATTACCTTGCTACCAAAACAATACAATAGCATCACAAGAAAAGAAAACTACAAATCAATATCTCTGATGAATATGGATGCAGAAATCTGCCAACAAAATACTAGCAAACCAAATCCAGCAGCATGTTAAAAGAATCATATGCTATGACCAAGTGGGATTTATTTCCAGAATGCGAGGATGGTTCAACATACAAAAATCAATGTGATACACCAGATTAATAAAATGAAGGGGTAAAAATGCATTATCATCCCAACTGGTGAATAAAGAGCTTTTGACAAAATCCAAAACTTCACATTCACATTCACATGTTAAGTGAAATAATGGAGAAAGACAAATACCATATGATCTCTTTATACAAGGAATCTAAAAAAAAACACAAGCTCATACATACAAAAAAGAGATTGGTAGTTGCAAGAGGCACAGAATGGGGAGGGGGACATATGGGTGAATAGTTTGGTTTTCTTTTTTAAATTAAGGACATTAGAAACATGGTAGTGTGAGAGGTTCCCCCTTGAACTTTCCCCTTTAAATTACAACAAGATGAACAGATATAGTTCAACAAAAGATTCAGTACACAACACATGAACATGCCTGAGAAATCTGTGCATCAAAATATCTGAAGATGGGCGAATTGGGGAGGAGGGAAGGGAGAGGTACAGTGATGGGGGCTGCCAATACAGCCCAGAGCTCACTGGTCTTGAGAGAAGGGAGGATTAAGACTGCAAGTGCACTCTCTGTGACACCAAAAAATCCAGTCTTAGTGATCAGCATATAATATGGCTGAACCCAGCGATCACGACAGAGACATTAGGGCAAAGTTCAAATAAAAAAGTGCTACAACTGTGATCTAATAGCCCTCACTGCCACACCCACACCCTCCCAGTGCTCACAGCGGGGGCCCCAGAAAAAAACTGTAGCAGTGTCAGATTAAAGAGCAGAATATCTACAGCCCAGAGAACTAGGGAGACAGTTCCTAAGTGGCAGGCACATACTGTGACTATTCCCAGTGACAAAGGAGGAGATACAGGGGTGAAGCAGCTGTGGCTTGGCAGTTGCCATTACTTGGAGGAGAACAAAGACACAAACACACCAGCCATCTGTCCCAGCCCACCCCGCCTTCACTTTTCACTGCTGATCCCAGTGGGGGCACCCATGGCTGCTGAGGGGCACAGCTCTGCATCTGGCTGCAGGGGCACCACCACTGGGATTTCAGGGGCTAGATCCCCATCACCCACCGTATCCTTCCATGTAGGTGGTCCCCTGAGACCAAGATGACCTGATCACAGAGGAGAGGCCCACCTCCCCAGGAAATCTTCGACCAGGAAAAGCTGGAATGAGTAAGAGAAAATAAAATGCTCCACTGCTACTTACTGGAAAACAAAAGAAAGTCCTCTTCATATCAACCTGCTACAGAATTCATTCCTGTAAGTGCCCAAGAAGAGAAATAATTCATCAATTACTATGAATAACCAAGGCAACAAGGCAGCTCAGAAAGAAAGTGAAAAATCTCCAGGAAATAAACTTAAAGACATGGAAATACTTGATGTACATGACAGAGAATTCAAGATTACAGTACTGAAAAAAACCAATAAGATGCAAGAAAACTTAGATAGGCAGCTTAACAAACTCAGAAATAAAATCAATGAATAAAATGATTATTTCACCAAAGAGATTGAGATTTTAAAAAAGAACCAAATAGAAATTCTGGAGCTGAAAAACTCAATAAAAGAGATGAAGAATGAAAGAGCAAGCTTAGGAGTTAGAGTTGACCAGATGGAGGACGGAATTAGTGATACTGAAGATAGAAATATGAAAATGGAACAGATGGAAGAAGAGAGAAACTTGAGAATTAAAAGAATGAAAGAACTCTACAAGAACTATCTGATTCCATCAGAAAGAGCAATGTAAAAATCATGGGTATACCAGGAGGAGAAGAGAGGGAGAAGAGCACAGAGAGCCTATTCAAACAGGTAGTTGGTGAGAACTTCCCAAACCTATGAAAAGAACATGATCCTTGAATCCAAGGAGCAAACAGAACACCTAATTACGTCAGTCCTCACAGGCCTTCTCCAAGGCACATTATATTGAAGCTGTCAAAAATTAATTACAGGGGCCAGCCGAGTGGCTCAGTTGGTTACGAGTTGGCTTAGAGCACGTGCTCTGAGCAACGGGGCTACCGGTTCGATTCCCACATGGGCCACTGTTGAGGGTCATTGTTCCCAACATTGAAGGGCTTGTAAGCTGGCTTTAGTGGGCTTGGTGAAGCATAACTTGTTTATCTGCTCCTATTGTTTCCTTGCTGCACCTGGAGGGTGCTTACTATCCACTTATGGAGGTATGTGGTGAGGACGGTCAGTTCCTTGGGACACAAAACAAAGATGACTATCCGGATTAATGGAAAAGGAGCCTAAGGCACATACGAATACGCGGTTAATGAATTACTGCAGTTTACTTCCTTAAAAATTTACAATAAAAGCTATGCGCAGATCCGATTCAGGGCTCAGTCTTCTTTGGCTGAGTCCCTTGGGCTCGCTCTTATCTTACTTCTGTCTCTTGTTTTTCCTTAATCTGCGTCGCCCCTCTCGTGTCCCATTTGCCCTTGCCACGCAGGACGTGACAACTAGCGCCTCAACGTGCGGCTCGAAGAAGGAAGGAAGACTTTGAATCTGGGTGAAAATTCAAGGCGCAGACCTCAGGGCAGGCCGGCACTCTACTTGGTAAGGAGTAGGGAATAGTCCTGAGGAATTGTACCGGGATATCCGGAAAATAACCTAACAAACTTTGTGTGAAAGTGTGTGATTGTGTGAGTGAATGCATATAGTTCCACGGCTTTTCGCTACGGAACTTGAGTGGGCTCTAATCTGCGGTTCCGTAATCTGTCGTAAGGCATAACGGCGACTGACTCGTTCACCTGTGCGGGGGCTTATACCGCAGCGCCTTAGCCAAGACAGACTTAGTCCCGCGAGGGGCGCGGCCAGACGAGCATCTGAATGAACAATTGAGTGAAAGTTTTCTTCTCTTTTCTTTTCTTTTCTTAAAAACTAACATGGGAAATTCTGAGAGTCGATATAGATCGTATATTTGCCTCCTTAAGCAACTTTCTAAGAACGGAGAGGTAAAAGTCTCAGAAAAGAAATTAGAGGAACTTTTAAAAGTTATTGAAACGCATTGCACTTGGTTTCCAGAGATAGGAACCATAGATCTAGACCAATGGGAGATGGTAGGTAAAGATATATCTGAAAAGCAACTTCAGGGAAAAGAGATACCAGCTACAATTTGGGAGACTTGGAGACAGGTCCGGTCAGTTTTAGAACCTTTACACACAGACACGGAAGATGAAGAGGAGGATAAAAATCGGGATTGTAACATCAATATTGAGTCATCAGAGGATGAAGGGAGAGAGGAGGAATCTGTGGAAGCACCCACGGTAATTCCAAAAACATATCCCTCTTTGCAAAATCTGCTAACTCCTGATCGTTTGCCCCCTCCTCCAACAACTAGAATGAAGGATTGCGGGTTATCTAAAAACCCACCAAAACTAAAACAACCAGTTTCTCCTGTTATATCGGTACCTCCACCTTATACACGAGGTCCATATTCATCAATGTCAGCCATAGAAAGGGGAATTCAACAGGCAAGGTTGGAAGGAGATTTGGATGCTTTAAATTTTCCAGTCATAATTAGGGAGCATCTTGCACCCAATGATGAACACCCCAATGGTTTGCAGATATTAGAATACCAACCTTTTCCTTTTAAAATTCTTAAGGAACTCAAACAGGCAGTTACTCAATTTGGTCCGACTTCCCCCTATACTATAGGACTAATTCGAGGTATTGCTGATGGAAACAGGATGATTCCAATAGATTGGAATGCTTTAGCTAAGTCCTGTCTTTCTCCGGCCCAATTTCTACAATTTAAATCTTGGTGGATTGATGGTGCAGAAATTCAGAGTAGGCAAAATCAGGCTGGAGGGATAGATATTACTAAGGATCAATTAGTAGGTGATGGAGATTGGATAAATACCGAACAGCAGGTTTTAATGACTCATCAGGCCCAAGACCAGCTTAAAAGAATTTGTTTGATGGCTTGGGAGAAAGTAGAAGTGGAAGGAAAAGTTCCAACTTCCTTTCAAAATATATTTCAAGGACCCCAGGAGCCTTATTCAGAATTTATAGCTTGCTTGCAGGATACTATTAACAAACAGGTATCCAATGCTCAAGCCGCTGATATTATTTTACAAATCATAGCTTATGACAATGCTAATGAGGATTGTAAAAAGGCAATAGGAGCTCAAAAAGGAAAGACAGATGCAATGGGATACCTCCGCCTCTGTCAAGGAGTAGGAACTGAACAATATAAAGCTACAATGTTAGCTCAGGCAATTACAGGAATGACAAGAGGAAAAAAGTTTCCAGGTACTTGCTTTAATTGTGGAAAGCCTGGTCATACTAAAAGGGAATGCAGAAAGAAAATTAAATATGTTTCTAATATGCCTAATGACTCTGCTCCTGCAGAATCAAAATCACCAGGGACATGCCCTCGGTGCAAAAAGGGGAGACACTGGGCATCAGACTGTAGATCATTCTATCATAAGGATGGAACTCCCCTTCAGGGAAACGGGAAGCGGGGCCAGCCCCAGGCCCCGACAACAACAGGGGCATATCTGACATCGGCCACTCCTCAGAACTATCAGGCCGTACCTCCCCCAAACTTTCAGTACAGCAATTAAGTTCAACAACCGAAGGGAGTGCAGCAGTAGACGTTTGCACCACCCAAGATATTTTATTACTTCCCGGAGAAACGCCTCTCCGGGTACCCACAGGAATTTTTGGGCCAATTCCACCAAACACTGTCGGACTTATTCTTGGCCGATCCAATTTGACTTCAAAGGGAGTCACAGTTCATACAGGGATCGTTGATTCTGATTATGAAGGAGAAATTCAAATTATAATATCTTCAACTGTCCCCTGGTCAACTAAAAAAGAACGGATTGCACAGTTACTTCTACTTCCGTATGTTTCTCCAACACAAAAAGGAATCCAAAAGCGAGGAACGGGTAATTTTGGGAATACAGGAAAAGCAGGTATCTTTTTAGTAGAAAAAATTTCAGATATTCGACCTATTTGCCAAATTAAAATTCAAGGAAAGAAGTTTAAAGGTCTTATAGATACAGGAGCTGATGTTTCAATCATCAGTTCTCAACAATGGCCAAAAAATTGGGAATTGCAAGATCCAGATATTAATATAGTAGGAGTAGGAAGAGCCTCAGACTTACGTCAAAGTATTCAGATTTTTCCATGTTTAGGACCAGAAGGACAACAAGGATTTTTGCAACCTTATGTTGCTGACATCCCTGTTAATTTATGGGGAAGAGACTTGTTGACTCAGTGGAACGCAGAGGTCTGGATTCCACCAAATCAATATAGTCCCCAAAGTCAAAAAATTATGAGTCATATGGGATTCCAACCAGGAAAAGGTTTGGAAAAATTTAAGCAAGGTATAACTCAACCTCTCCAGCTCTCACCTCAGCAGGGAAAACAAGGACTAGGTTATCAGACCAATCAAAATAACCCTTTTTTGTAGGGGCCACTGTCGAAGAGCTACGTGCTCCTTTGCCTCTTAAATGGAAAAATGACACCCCGATATGGATTGAACAGTGGCCCCTTCCTCAAGAAAAATTAGAGGCTTTAACAAAATTAGTACAGATCCAACTAGAACAAGACCATATAGAACCTTCTACTAGCCCTTGGAATTCTCCGGTTTTTGTCATTAAGAAAAAATCAGGCAAATGGAGAATGCTAACTGATCTTAGAGCTGTTAATGCTGTTATTGAACCTATGGGTGCCCTTCAACCAGGGCTTCCACAACCATCTATGATTCCTAAGGATTGGCCTCTTATAGTTATTGATTTGCAGGATTGTTTTTATACGATTCCGCTACATCCTCATGATTGTCCTCGATTTTCATTCTCCATTCCATCTATTAACAATAAAGAGCCAATTCAAAGATATCAATGGAAAGTACTACCGCAGGGAATGCTTAACAGCCCAACAATTTGTCAGTTTTATGTAGCTCGAGCTCTTACACCAGTAAGAACTAAATTTCTTGATTGTTACATCATTCATTATATGGATGATATTCTCTGTGCTGCATCATCTATGAAACAACTAGCAGCTTGCTTTAAATCACTTAAACTTCACCTGGACAAGGCAGGGCTATGTATAGCCCCCGATAAAATTCAAACAACCACTCCAGTTAAATACCTAGGAACAATTGTTGATCGACAGACTATTAGACCACAAAAGGTTCAGATTAGAAAAGATCAGATTTCTACTTTAAATGATTTACAAAAATTATTAGGCGATATCAATTGGCTACGTCCTACCTTGGGCATTCCTACATATGCTCTCAGCAATTTGTTTAGCCTCCTGCGGGGACCATCACAATTAAACAGCCCTCGTAAACTGACTCCACAGGCAATTAAGGAACTAGAATTAGCAGAACAAAAGATACAGGAAGCTCAGATTCATCGTATAGATCCCTATCAACCTTTGCAAGTTCTGGTTTTCTCCACACCGCATTCTCCAACAGCGGTTATAATTCAACAAGAAAAACTGGTTGAATGGCTTTTCCTACCTAATCATTTTGTTAAAACATTGCCAACTTATGTTGAATTAATTTCTGAATTAATATCCAAAGACCGCACTCGAGTCTTACACCTTAGTGGGCAGGAACCTAATCAAATTGTAGTTCCTTTTAGAAAACAACAAATTTGTCATCTAAACATTCATAATGAATCTTGGCAAATTGCAATAGGAAATTTTTATGGAATCATTGATAATCATTACCCAAAGAATAAATTATTTCAATTTTTGCAAAAGACTAATTGGATTTTACCCAAAAAACTCCGACAGGAGCCGATTCCCCAAGGAATTACTGTCTTTACTGATGATTCCCCAAGGAATTACTGTCCTTTAATAATGGAAAAGCTGCCATCGTTAGTGAAAAAGAAAGTCAACTTATTCACACTAACTAATTCAGCACAAAAGGCTGAACTTGTGGCAGTTTTAACTGCTTTGCAGACCTATTCTGAGCCTCTAAATATTGTTTCTGATTCGGCTTATGTTGTGCACACGGCTCAAAACATTGAGACAACGTCTCTCTCATTTAATTCTAATCAGTTTCTTCAGATTTTGTTTCATCAACTTCAGCAGGTTGTGAGAAATCGTCAACACCCATTTTTTATTACTCATATTCTCGCTCATACGACTCTCCCAGGTCCATTGACACGTGGAAATGCTATTGCAGACTCTTTAGTAAAAAATGCTCAGATTGAGGAGGCAACCCACTTTCACTCTTTAACCCATATCAATGCTAAAGGTTTACGATTTAAATTTCCCATTACTCATAAACAAGCTAGATATATAGTTCAAACTTGTCCTACTTGCCAAATTCTTAATGCTCCACAAAAATGTCCGGAGGGAACCAACCCTCGGGGCTTAACTCCTAATGAATTGTGGCAGATGGATGTGACTCATATCTCTTTTTTTGGAAAATTATCATTTGTACATGTTTCTGTTGATACTGCCTCAGGATTTCTAGTAGCCACTGCTCAAACTGGTGAAACTGCAGCTCATTCCTGTCGTCATCTTTTGATTTGTTTTTCTATTATGGGCCTTCCAAAAAAAGTTAAAACGGACAATGGACCAGCTTACACTAGTGCTAAATTTGCCAATTTCTGTTCTACCTGGCAGATTTCTCATAATACTGGCATTCCTTACAACCCTCAAGGCCAGGCCATTGTTGAACGTGCTAATTCAACCTTAAAGAAACAATTATTAAAACAAAAACGGGGAGATGTAAAGGAACCACCTCAGGTGCAATTAGCTAGAGCTATGTTTACTTTAAATTTTTTGAACTCCTCTGGCTCTGATCCACATTGTGGACAAACTGCAGCAGAAAGGCATTTTAATACCAATTCAAAGAAAAAGCCGCCAATCCCCATATGATGGAAAGATATTCAGACTAACCAGTGGAATTTAGGGACTCTGTTGACATGGGGACGAGGTTTTGCTTGTATTTCTCCAGGCAAAGAAGAACGTCCTCTGTGGGTGCCTAGCAGATGCATTAAACCTTATCATGAGCGACTCACCCAAGAAGGTCATCAAGAAGCCAAATTGGCCTAAGGTTGCAAGGTATGAAATGCCTCCCAGTGAGTTTACACTGGAGGCTACCTCAGCTGAAGAAGAAATACACACACCTCCTGTAAGGGAGATGTCTAAATTATCCCTACAATCTAGTAGGATGAGGACAGCGGTCCTACCCACTCCTGCTGTTTCAGCTGTTACACGAAACACTAGGAATGTTCCTTTTCCTACCTGGACACAAATAAAAAATTTGATACAGGTAACAGAACATCGTCTCCAGGAGGAAAGGCTGCCTAAGACGAAAGGCAACCTGATGTTGTCCCTGATGGCTGTACTTACTATTGTAAGTTGCTTTCCTCCAGGAGCCATTGCTGATAATTTTACTTATTGGGCCTACATTCCAAATCCTCCATTATTAACTCCTGTCACATGGAATGATGATCCTCCTTTAATTTATCTTAATGATAGTTCTTGGTTCCCTGGGCCTGAGGATCCCCGAGGACCTGAGTTTCCCGAGGAGGAAGGGAGACTCTTTACTTTACTTAATCACTCTGCCCTTGGATATTTACATACTCCCATGTGTA
Source organism: Aselliscus stoliczkanus (assembly GCA_033961575.1). NCBI lineage: Eukaryota > Metazoa > Chordata > Mammalia > Chiroptera > Hipposideridae > Aselliscus > Aselliscus stoliczkanus. The sequence continues at coordinate 5,394,066 of CM066735.1, read as the reverse complement.
TTGGCTCTGTTCCACCATGTCTCTCTCTTTCAGAGCAAACTTGGGCTATTCCAAATGGAAAAGTAAATAATACCTTTAAAGAATTGTTTATGATTTCTAGTAAAGGATTTGTTACTCAGCAATTTAGCACTCATAGCTTCCCACCTCCAATTCCTGCTTGTCCTCTTATTAAGCATTGGGATAAAAATCAATCCAGAATTCATTGGGAAGAATGTCGTGGAACATTAGATAGAATAATCATAAATAATTCTTTGGAAACAATTATTGATTGGGGACCTTTTGGTCCTGCTCTTCAAGTCTGTAATATTAAAGAATGTTCAGAACCACGACAATTAAAAGATCAAATTATTGGGAATAATTTACCCAAAATTACTAAGTCTCCTTTTAATATTTCTATTTTTTGGAAAGAAAAGGTTTTAGCCCCACCTCAATTGAGAATGATTAGACCTATTAGGGGTCCTTTTCAAAGAACCCTGTGGAAAATTGCTCTAAGCATTGGACCTAATAAATTATGGAAAGGAAATCTTACTATCAATAATGGTTATATTCGCTGGCCTTGGAAGCCAGCGGCCCCGGTTCGGTCCCACATATGAGGGCCAGTAACACTGCCCTCAAAAAAATATAAAAAAAAACAAAACCTAAAATTTTGGGCCGGCTGAGTGGCGCGGTGGTTAAGCGCTGGCCTTGGAAGCCAGCGGCCCCGGTTCGGTCCCACATATGAGGGCCAGTAACACTGCCCTCAAAAAAATAAAAAAAAAAAACAAAACCTAAAATAATGGTTATACCTTCCGGTATGAAGAAACTGGACAAATTTATTTACAAGTTTGTATTAAAAATCCATTTGTGTTCTTAATAGGAAAATTTACTGTTAATCAGAATTTGAAATTGGTTGAGTGTCCCCTATGTCGTTTATTTACTTGTCTTAATTCCTCTACACTCAACTTTCCTCAAGACCAAATTATGATCTTGAGACGTAGAAAAGGATTGTGGATTCCTGTTCAAACCTCTAGGGTTTGGGAGGGTTCTCCAACAATTCATATTGTCCTCCAACTTCTCCATAAAATTTACATCGGTCTAAAAGATTTATTGGCCTTTTAATAGCAGCAATTTTAGAAATTATAGCAATCACAACCACTGCTGCTGTCTCTGGAGTAGCTCTCCATCAAACAGTTCAAACTACTCAATTTGTGCAACAATGGCATGAAAATGCTAGTAAAACTTGGAACCAACAATTAAAGATTGATCAAGAAATTAGTATTCGTTTAGCTGATTTGGAAACTACTGTGGTTCAATTGGGAAATCAATTAGAAAGTCTCCGGACTGTTATTAATTTAAAATGTGATTGGAATACCTCAACTTATTGTATAACTCCTTTTTCATATATATTGTATAACTCCTTTTTCATATAATCAGACACGTACCCCGTGGTCTGAGGTACGAGCTCATCTTTTGGGTCATATGCCCAACCTCTCTGTGGATATCCAGCAATTACAACAAGAAGTAGACCAAATGTCATCTGCTAATTTGCAGCTCCTCCCTGGAGAGGATGCCCTGTCCGCTGCTGCGGAAGGATTATCTAATCTAAATCCACTCAATTGGATCAAAAGCCTCAGTGGAGGTTTTGCTGGTGCATTTGCATTGCTAATCATTCTTTTATTTCTGTTTTGCTTAGTCCTCCGGTGTGGCCAACAAACCCTCCGGCAGGCCATAGACAAAGAAACTGCAAAATCTGTGTTTCTCCTTCTACAACAACAGAAGGGGGGGCGATGTTGCCTTACAGCCGATTCCACGACCAACCCCTCTGCATTAGCCTCTGAAGGCATAGCATTGGTTTTTGTGTCTGCTTGGTTCTGTGCCTACTCCCCATCCTCATTAGATGTTTTCTAAAGCAGATGATGGAAGTCCAAGCTAACATCCATGAGATCAAACTTGAGGCAAAGCCTCAAGTTTAGCCACCTGCTTATTAGCCCCACTACCCCCAAGCTTCAGCGAGGACAGGCTAGCCAAAGACTGGTAAGGACCTCCTTGAATGTAACTAACCTAAGACAGGGCTTGATCGCCAGAGGATCAAGAGCCTATGACGGGTTGTTATTTCATTGGAGGACACCTAAGACAGGCACTGTGACTCGCAGATGCCTGGGGTCACAGGCGTGCTTTTTAAATAATAAAGAAGGGGGAGATGTTGAGGGTCATTGTCCCCAACATTGAAGGGCTTGTAAGCTGGCTTTAGTGGGCTTGGTGAAGCATAACTTGTTTATCTGCTCCTATTGTTTCCTTGCTGCACCTGGAGGGTGCTTACTATCCACTTATGGAGGTATGTGGTGAGGACGGTCAGTTCCTTGGGACACAAAACAAAGATGACTATCCGGATTAATGGAAAAGGAGCCTAAGGCACATATGAATACGCGGTTAATGAATTACTGCAGTTTACTTCCTTAAAAATTTACAATAAAAGCTATGCGCAGATCCGATTCAGGGCTCAGTCTTCTTTGGCTGAGTCCCTTGGGCTCAGTCTTCTTTGGCCGAGTCCCTTGGTCTGGCTCTTATCTTACTTCTGTCTCTTGTTTTTCCTTAATCTGCATCGCCCCTCTCGTGTCCCATTTGCCCTTGCCACACAGGACGTGACAGGCCACTGAACACTGCGCCTGAGCTGAGCTATCCCTGAGCTACCAACAGGTGGTAGGATGGCTCAGCTTGTGTAATAACAAGATTGCCTGTTCGATGGTGGGCTACACCCACCCACAACTAAGACTGAACTCGGCATCTTGAGCTTTGAGGCCATGAGCTGCTGATGGGCAGCCAGATGGCAACTGGCGTCCTCCAAAATGAAGGTTGAAGAACAATTTGGTTGGTCCCCCTCCCCAATTCCCCAACACTGTACCCCTCGCCCAATTCCCCAGTAAAATCTTTTTTTTTTAAAAAATTAATGACAAAGAAAGAATTCTTAATGCAGCCAGAGAAAAGAAGATGGTAACCTACAAAGGAAAGCCCTTTAGATCATCATCAGATTTTTTCAGCAGAAACTCTATATGCCAGGAGACAGTGGAATCAAATATTCAAACTATTGAAAGAGAGGAATTACCAGCCAAGAATAACATATCCAGCAAAGTTATCCTTTAGATGTGAAGGAGGTATTTCCAGATATACAGAAGCTGAGAGAATTTTCTACCACAGAGCCTACCTTACAGGAAGGTTATTCCACCTGAAATCAAAGACAAAAGGATACAAAGCCATGAGTGGGATTACTAACAGACAGAGAAAAGTAGGAAATGACAACCCCTACACATAATAAGGTACTATACACTTAAACATAACATAAAAAGTAAAGGACATAAAAAAAAGAAAAGAAAAAGACAATTTGCTACTGCAACCCAGAAATGAATTCACAGCATAAATAGGAATAATTTGTGACAACAAAAACATAAAAGGGGGTGGGGTAAAGGTCTGAATTTGCATAGTGCAATGGAGACAAGATTCATGCTGAAGAAAAAAGACTACTGTATATATTTCTTTTACATAAACTTAAGGGTAATCACTCAAAAAAAAAAAACAGACAAAAAAAATAAAAAAAAAACAGAACTGAGACACATAACATAAAAAAAGAGGAAACAGAGGGGGAAAACTCATAGAATTATTTTATTTTATTTTTTGAGGGCAGTGTCACTGGCCCTCATATGTGGGACCCGAACTGGGGCCGCTGGCCTCCCAAGCCAGCGCTTAACCACCACGCCACTCGGCCGGCCCAAAACACATAGAATTAAAATAACAGACAGAGGATTGGCTGAGTGGTGCGTTGGGTAAGAGCTGGCTTCGGACGCAGCTCTGAGCAGCAGGGCCCTGGTTCAGATCCCACATATGAGGGCCAGTGACACTGCATTCTACAGCTAAGATGGTGAACAACAGCTCCACCTGGAGCTGGGCTGCTGTGAGTCACTGGCAACAGCATAGGCTGCAGCCCTTGCTGCAGTGGGCTGCCATAAGCTACAGTGAGTGGCTGGCAGCAAGCATGAGCAACTGGCAGCCAATGTGAGCTGCCAAGAGCCACTGTGAGTGGCCGTCCAGAGGCCGGAGACCAATCTGCCCCAAGAAGAGTGCAATGATACCAACATGGGCCAATGAAGCAACATCCTCCACAACTAGACTGAAGAACAAAAGGACAGCAACTTGTCTGTTCCCATCCCCCAATTCCACAATAAAATCTTTAAAAATAATAATAATAAAATAAAATAACAGACAGAAACACAAAGTTGAAGAAATAATGGAGACACTGAGCTACCAGAAAACAAAAGAGAAAATGGCTATAGGGTCCTCATATATGTATAATCACCCTAAATGTAAGTGGATTGAACTCACCAATAAAAAGGCACAGAGTAGCAGATTGGATCAAAACACAAAACCCAACCATATGCTGCCTTCAAGAGACACATGTTAACTGTAAGGGCAAACATAGACTCAAAGTGAAAGGGTGGAAAATGATATTCCAAGCAAATGGCATCCAGAGAAAAGCAGGTATAGTCATTCTTACATCTGATAAAACAGACTTCAGAATAAAAAAAGTAACAAAAGACAAAGATGAATATTTCATAATGATAAAGGGGACAATACAGCAAGAAGACATAACAATTACCAATATATGGAGGGTGCCCCAAAAATGTATACTTTTTTTATTTTTAATTAGTTTCAGGTGTACAACACAGTGCAATAGATATACTTTTTACCCCTCAAAGTGACAATCCCCCTTTCCCATTTAGCCACCCCACTCCTCTCCACATATCATATATGTCTATTACACTTCCTCTGACTCCCTTCCACATTATAATCCACATCCCGTGACTACCTATATATTTAATTACAGTTGGTATACAATATTATGCAACATCAACTTCAGGTGTGCAGTGCAGTGATCAAGCCTCTACTCCATTATTAAATGGTCTCCCTAACAAGACATATGACTATCTGACACCCCACAAAATATTTACAACATTATTAATTATATTCCACAAACTGTCTTTGATATCCCTGGGGCAATATTGTAGTTGCCTATTTTTGCTGTCTAATCCCTTCCCCTTCTCCCTCATCCCCAACGCTCCCCCAACGATCAACCCTGTTTTTCCTCTATATCTATGACAGTTTCTGTTTACTTTGCTCATCCATTCAGTTTTTCAGATTCCACATATGCGTGAGATCATATGGTATTTGTCTTTCTCTAACTAACTTATTTCACTTAACATAATAGCCTCTAGGTCCATCCATATCATTGCAAATGGTACGATTTCATTCTTCTTTATAGTGGAGTAATAGTCCATTGTATAAATGTACCACAGTTTCTTTTTTTTTTTTTTCACTATTTTTTTTATTAGTTTTCAGTGTACAACACAATGCAATAGTTATACTCTTTACCCCCCAAAGTGAAAACCCCCCTCCCCCAGTTCGCCACCCCACTCCCCCCCCATATCATACATATCCATCACAACTCCCCTGACTCGCCTCCAGAGCATACTCCACATCCCGTGACCACCCACATATTCAGTTGCAGTTGGCATACAATACTATACAACATCAGCTTCAGGTGTACAGTGCAGTGATCAAGCCTCTACTTCATCCATGAAGTGGTCTCCCTAACAAGACATGTGACTATCTGACACGCCACAAAATTTTTACATTATTATATTCCCCGAACTGTGTTTCATATCCCTGTGGCAATATTGTAGTTGTCTATTTATGCTGTCTAATCCCTTCCCCTTCCCCTCATCCCCACCCCCCTCCCAACTAGCAACCCTCAGTTTTTCCTCTACATCTATGAGTCTGTTTACTTTGATCGTTCACTCAGTTCTTCAGACTCCACACACAAGTGAGATCACATGGTACCTGTCCTTCTCCGACTGACTTATTTCTCACAACATAATAGTCTCTTCACAACAATATCAATTACATTCCCAGAACTGCCCCCATAACCCTGCGGCAACATTGTAGTCCCACATATACTGTCCAAAACCTTCCCCCTCTCCCTCTTCCCCACTCCCTCCCAACCAGCAACCATCAGTTTTTCCTTTATATCTGCTTGATATGACATCAATCTTCTTAAATTGTCTCTCTGGGTTAGCTTGTTTACCCCTTTCTTTTGTTTAAAAAAGTCCTTTTAACATTTCTTGCAATGCTGGCTTGGTGGTAATGAATTCCTTAAGCTTATTCTTTTCTGAGAAGCTCTTTATTTCTCCTTCAATTTTAAGTGATAGCCGTGCTGGATAGAGCAATCTTGGTTGTAGGCCTTTATTTTGTGTCACTTTGAGTATCTCCTGCCACTCCCTTCTGGCCTGCAGAGTTTCTGTAGACAAGTCAGCTGTTAGTCTAACAGGAGTTCCTTTGTATGTAACCTGCTGTCTTTCTCTTGCAGCCTCTAGGATTCTGTCTCTGTCTTTAACCTTTGCCATTTTAAGTATGATGTGTCTTGGTGTGGACCTGTTTGGGTTCAGCTTGTTTGGAACCCTCTGCACTTCCTGGGCATGTATGTTGATTTCCTTCACTAGGGTAGGGAAGTTTTCAGTCATTATTTTTTCAAATACCTTTTCAACCCCTTGCTTCTTCTCTTCTCCTTCTGGTATCCCTATGATTCGAAGGTGGTTGCGCTTCATCTTGTCCCATAGGGCTCTTAAACTATTTTCATTGTTTTTTATTCTTTGGTCTTTTTGCTGTGCCAACTGGGTGAGTTCTGCTATTTTATCTTCCAAATTGCTGATCCACTCCTCTGCTTCATCTACTCTACTGGTGATTCCTTCGAGTGTGTTCTTCATTTCAGTTATTGTATTCTTTAGTTCTAACAGGTTGTTTTTTATGGTTTCCCTATCTTTCTTTATGTGCTCGCTAAGTTCCTTAAACATTCTTATCATCAGTGTTCTAAACTCTGTCTCTGAAAGGTTGGATCCCTCTGTTTCATTTGGTTCCATTTCTGGAGGTTTCTTCTGATCTTTTACTTGTGACATGTTTCTTTGTTTCCCCATTGTGGCTGTCGCTCTGGGATTGCTTTGATGTATTAGATAGATCACCAGGAGAGCCCTGGCTGGATCACGCAGGCACACAGCTCACGGCCCAACACTCCCAGGAGAACTCCCAGTCTCAGCCTGTCCCAATCAGCCGCTCCGCAGATGAGGCCGAGCAGCCCGACAACCAATCACCAGCCTGGCAACTCTGCAAGCGCAGAGTGGAAAGCAGAGACCCAAGGCGGCTTGCGTGCTCCCGCGTCTCAGTGAGCAGCCTGTTGGAGTCAGATCACTCCCACTAGGCGTTTCCCTGGCAACACAGCACAAACCGAGCGGAGGGTGGGGATCCGAGGCGGCTCGTGCACTCCTGGGTCTCAGTGAGCCGCTGTAGGAGCCGGAGGGCACCGCCCTATGTTTCCATGGCAACGCAGTATAAGCCGGGCTGAGGGTGGGGATCCAAGGCCGCAGGCGCGCGCATGTGCGCGCGCACGCACGCACGCACACACGCATTTCGCCAATTCCACCAGACCAATTAGGTCTCGGACCTCATCCTTTGTGGGAGGGCCCAAGCCCAACAAAATGGCGCCCTCCTTACACCACTCGCGTGCAAGCTCCACACCACCGGAACAACAATCCAAAAACCTCCAGCCTTTGCACCAAAGGTGCTCAGCTCAGTCCGTCCCCGCAGGCTCCCGGCTCACACAGCCACTCCCTCCATCAGGAACCAGGTAAGTGCTCACCTGCGAGCAAGCCTGGGCGCCGGCCCCACTGATTCTCCAGCCGCTCTTAGCCTCACCAAGCTGAGGAAAGAGAGTCCTTACTAATTTATTGCCGGCTATCTTAGAACTCCTCTTCCCGGCAAAGGAGCTCTGGGCTGGTGAGCTTGGGGTATGGCCGGAGGGTCTCTCCCCCAACCAGACAAGCTTCCCACGGCTGGGGCTTCCCTCACGGGGCTCGCCCTCTCTCGTCTCCGCCCGTCCTACCAGACCCGACGTGGCCTCCTCTTTAAGTTCTTCGTTTAGTGGTTCTGTTCCTCCAGTGTTCCGGGGACCTCCAGGGTTGAATGCTGTATAATTTGCTTGTAATTTTGGTGTGATCCTGGGAGGCAGTTAGCACAGCGTCTGTCTATTGCGCCATTTTACCGGAAGTCCTGTACCACAGTTTCTTAATCCAGTCATCTACCGATGGGCATTTCGGTTGTTTCCAAGTCTTAGCTATTGTAAATAGTGCTGCAACGAACATAGGGGTGCATAAATTTTTTTGTATAAGTGTCTTGGTTTTTTCAGGATAAATCCCTAGGAGTGGAATTGCTGGGACAAAAGGTAGTTCCATTTCCAGTTTTTTGAGATACCTCCATACTGACTTTCATAGTGGCTGCACCAATCTGCAATCCCACCAACAGTGCAGCAGGGTCCCTTTTCCCCACAGCCCCGCCAGCACTTGTTGTATGTTGATTTATTGATGATAGCCATTCTGACTGTAGTGAGGTGGTATCTCATGGTGGTTTTTAATTTGCATTTCCCTATGACCAGTGAGGCTGAACTTTTTTTCATATGCCTGTTGGTCATCTGTATGTCCTCTTTAGAGAAATGTCTCTTCATATCTTCTGCCCATTTTTTAATTGGGTTGTTTGTTTTTTTGGTGTTGAGTTTCATGAGTGTTTTATAAATTTTGGATATTAACCCCTTATCAGATATATCGTCGGCAAATATATTCTCCCATTCAGTAGGCTTCCTTTTTGTTCTATTGATGGTTTCCTTTGTTGTGAAAAACTTTTAAGTCTGATATAATCCCATATGTTCATTTTTTCTTTTACTTCCCTTGCCACAGTGATGTATCAGTAAAATATTGTTCCAGGTAATGTCGGCAAATGTACTCCCTATATTTTCTTTTAGGAGTTTTATGGTTTCAGGTCTTACATTTAAGTCTTTAATCCATTTTGAATTTGTTCTTGTATATGGCGTAAGGAAGGGGTCCAGTTTCATTTTTTTGCATATGTCAGTCCAATTTTCCAGCACCATTTATTAAACAGACTATCTTTACTCCAGTGTAAATTCTTGCTTCCCTTGTCATAGATTAACTGTCCATAAATGCCTGGATTTATTTCTGGGCTCTCTGTTCTGTTTCACTGATCAATGTGCCTGTTTTTATGCCAATACCATACTGTCTTGATTACTGTAGACTTGTAGTATGTTTTGATGTCTGGTAGCATGATCCCCCCGACTTTGTTCTTATTTCTCAGGATTGCCGAGGCCATTCTGGGTCTTTTATGATTCCATATAAATTTTAGGATTATATTTTCTATTTCTGTGAAAAATGCCCTTGGTAGTTTGATAGGAATTGCATTGAATCTATATATATTGCTTTAGGCAGTATGGAAATTTTAACTATATTAATTCTTCCTATCCCTGAGCATGGTAGGTGTTTCCATTTATTTGTATCTTCTTTGATTTCTTTCTTCAGTGTCTTATAATTTTCTGAGTACAGATCTTTCACTTCTTTGGTTAAATTTATTCCTAGGTATTTTATAGTTCTTGAAGCAATTGTAAATGGGACAGTTTTCTTAATTTCTCTTTCCGTTAGTTTATTACTGGTATATGCAAATGCCACTGATTTCTGAACATTGATTTTATATCCTGCTACTTTACTGAATTCGTCTATCAGTTCCAATAGTTTTTTGATGGAGTCTTTGGGATTCTCTATATACAGTATCATGTCATCTGCATATAATGACAATTTTACTTCTTCCTTGCCAATTTGGATGCCTTTTATTTCTTTTTGTTGTCTGATTGCTGTGGCTAGAACTTCCAGAAATATGTTGAATAAAAAAGGAAAAAGTAGACAGCCTTGTCTTGTTCCTGTCCCTGGAACCAGGGACATTCCTTAAGGGGAATGGTTTTAGCTTTTCCCCATTGAGTATGATGTTAGCTGTAGGTTTAACATATATGGCTTTTATTATGCTTAGATATGATCCCTGTATTCCCACTTTGCTAAGGGTTTTTAACATAAATGGCTGTTGGATCTTGTCAAATGCTTTTTCTGCATCTATTGAAATGACCATGTGATTTTTATCCTTCATTTTGTTGATGTGGTGTATCACATTAACTGATTTACGGATGTTGAACCAGCCTTGCGCACTAGGGATGAATCCCACTTGATCATGATGTATGATCTTCTTAATATATTGCTGAATTCTGTTTGCTAATATTTTATTGAGAATTTTTGCATCTATATTCATCAGGGAGATTGGCCTGTGGTTTTCCTTTTTTGTGCTGTCTTTATCTGGTTTTGGAATCAGGGTGATAGTGGCTTCATAAAAAGAGTTTGGGAGCCTTCCCTTCTTCTGGATTTTTTGGAATAGTTTGAGACGAATAGGTGATAGTTCTTTTTTGAATGTTTGATAAAATTCACTTGTGAAGCCGTCTGGTCCAAGGTTTTGTTTTTTGGGAGCTTGTCAATTACTGATTCAATTTCCTTGGTAATAATCAGGGTATTTAGATTTTCTGTTTCTTCTTGCGTTAGCTTTGGAAGCTTGTATGCTTCTAGAAAATTATCCATTTCTTCCAGATTGTCAAATTTGTTGGCATATAGTTGCTCACAGTAATTTCTTAGAATTTTTTGCATTTCTGTGATGTCTGTAGTCACTTACCCTCTTTCGTTCCTGATTTTACTAATTTGAGTCCTCTCTCTCTTTTTTTTTTTTTTTGATGAGCCTGGCTAGAAGTTTGTCAATTTTGTTTGTCTTCTCAAAAAAACCAGCTCTTGGTTTGATTGATCTTTTGTATTGTTTTTCTGTTCTCTATATTGTTTATTTCTGCTCTGGTTTTTATTATTTCCTTTCTTGTATGCCCCTTGGGCTACTTTTGCTGTTCTTTTTCCAGTTCCCTTAGGTGTAAGGATAACCTGTTGATTTGAGATTTTTCTTCCTTCTTTAGGTAGGCCTGCACTGCTATAAACTTCCCTCTTAGGACTGCTTTCGCAGCATTCCAGAGATTTTGGGTCGTGGTGTTTTCATTTTCATTTGTTTCAAGGTACCTTTTGATTTCCTCCTTGATCTCATTTGTGACCCACTTGCTATTTAGTAGAATGTTATTTAGCCTCCATTTATTTGACAGTTTTCCGGGGTTCTTCTTATAATTGATTTCTAGTTTCATAGCATTGTGGTCAGAGAAGACACTTGAAATGATCTTAATCTTCTTAAATTTATTCAGACTTGTTTTGTGGCCTAACATGTGGTCTATCTTAGAAAATGTTCCATGTGCGCTTGAGAAGAATGTATATTCTGTAGCTTTGGGGTGAAATGCTCTGAAATGTCTGTTAAATCCAGCTGGTCTAATGTGTCATTTAAGGTCACTGTTTCCGCATTGATTTTCTGTCTGGAGGATCTGTCCATTGGTGACAGTGGGGTGTTGAAGTCCCCTACTATGATAGTGTTACTGTTGATCTCCGTTTTTATGTCTGAAAATATCTGTTTTATATATTTAGGAGCTCCTATGTTAGGTGCATAGATGTTTACTAGGGTTATGTCCTCTTGTTGGATCGATCTTTTTATTATTATGAAGTGTCCTTCTTTGTCCTTTATTATATTCTTCAATTTAAAATCCATTTTATCTGATATAAGTATCGCTACTCCAGCTTTTTTCTCAGTTCCATTTGCATGAAATACTTTACTCCATCCCTTTACTTTCAGCCTGTATGTGTCTTTTGATCTGAGGTGTGTCTCTTGTATACAGCGCGTATGCTGGGGTCTTGCTTTCTTATCCATTCAGCCACCCTATGTCTTTTGATTGGAGCATTTACTCCATTTACATTTAACGTGATTATTGATAGGTGCGTTGTTATTGCCATTTTGTTATTTCTGTTCCTAGTCTTCCTTAGTTAGGTTGTTTTTCTCTTCTGCTTAAAGAAGCCCTTTTAACATTTCCTGCAAAGCTGGCTTGGTGGTAATGAATTCCCTTAACTTGTTCTTTTCTGGGAAGCTCTTTATCTCTCCTTCAATTTTAAATGATAGCCTTGCTGGATACAGCAATCTTGGTTGTAGGCCTTTATTTTTCATCACTTTGAAAACCTCCTGCCACTCCCTTCTGGCCTGCAAAGTTTCTGTAGAAAAGTCGGCTGATAATCTTATGGGGGTGCCCTTGTAAGTAACTTGCTGCCTTTCCCTTGCTGCTTTAAGGATTCTGTCTTTGTCCTTAACCCTTGCCATTTTCACTATAATGTGTCTTGGTGCGGGCCTGTTTGGGATCATCCTGGTTGGAACTCTCTGCACTTCCTGGGCTTGTATTTCAATGTCCTTTGCCAGGTTAGGGAAGTTTTCAGACATTATTACTTCAAATATGTTCTCAATCCCTTGCTCCTTCTCTTTTACTACTGGTACTCCCAAGATCCGGAGGTTGTTGCGTTTGATGTTGTCCGCCAGCTCTCTTAAACTATTTTCAATGTTTTGCATTCTTTTTTCTTTTTGTTGTTCTGCTTGGGTGATCTCTGCTATCTTGTCTTCTAAGTCACTGATTCGATTTTCTTCATCCAATCTGCTAGTCATTCCATTGAATTTGTTATTTAATTCAGTAATTGCATTCTTAAGTTCTAGCTGGTTGCTTTTCATGATTTCTCTATCCTTCTTTATATTTTCATTAATTTCCTTGAACATTCTAATAATCAGTGTTCTGAACTCTGTCTCCGATAGGTTATTTACCTCTGTTTCCTCTAGTTCCACTGATTCAGGAGGTTTCTTCTGTTCTTTTATTTGGGTAGTATTTCTTTGTCTCCCCATTCTGGTTTACTCTTTGTGCTTGCTTCAATATAACAGGTAGGTCCCCTAGGTCTCTCAGTCTTTTCTGGATAAACTTATACAGTGTGTGTCCTTTATATTTGAATTACTCAATCTCCCTATTCTCTTGTGCGTGTATATCTGAGGTGTTCCTTGTGTTGTGTGTCTTCACCTGTTGAAGTTTAGCTTTGATTAGCTTTGGCTTGTCAGTAGGTGGGATTGACTTCCAGTCTGATCAGCTGTGAGGATCAGCAGTGTCTGCAGTTTATGAGTTGCTGTGTGAGCATTGATCCCTCTAATGAGGCTTGGACCCTTTGGCCCTTGCACCTGTAGCAACTTCCTTTTGGGTGTGACTCCTGTATGTCAAACCCAGAAATGCTCTGGTTTTATCTAAAGTTGGCCTGTGGGTATGATAATTCTTGTGTCTCCAGTGCCAGTCTTGGCTAAAGTCCACCAAGCTCTCTTGAGTTTGTCCTCTGCTGTACAAATATTCCTCTGAGTCTTGTGGGAACAAAGATGGCCACCTGACACCTAGTGTGATCCTGGCACTGCAGGTTTGCTGTACATGAGTGTGGTTGTGACGTGTGATTGGTAGTTTTTACAAAGTCACTGCCGTTTCTGCTTTTGCCTGTCCCAAGGCAGGCTGTGCACCCTGCAGTCTCAATGAGTGTCTTTGGGTACCCTTTCTGTTGAAAGCCCAACGTGGAGAATGAAAGAGCTCTTCACTGCCAAAAGCCCACTGCTAAGAGTCTGTTAATTAGTGCCTCAGCAGGTGAACCTGTCCTGCCTCCCAAGCCTTGTAGAAAAAGTTGGGGGCGGGGTAGGTATCTCACTCTGTAGCCTCTTCTGGAGCGGAAATTCTCGACACCCTGTGGGTAAGGAATACCTCTGTAGTCCGGCCCTACTGCTCCATTCTGGGGTCAGTTTAAGACTCTGGCTTGGCAGGGGCCAGGGTTTCTGAGGGAGAGTGGGGGTGGGTTTTAATTTCTGTTGTTGTTGTTGTTGTTGTTTTGGTTTCTGTTGAAGAGAGGAGGAAAAACAAATAAACAAGCAAAAAAAACAAACAAAATAATACAACAACATAAAAACCCCATAGTCCCAACATTGTTTTGAGCTAAGGCCTTTGCCTCAGGCTCCAGAGGAGTTCCTGCTGCTCTCCCAAAGAGACTGCCAAGGTTTAGGGGGTTGCGCGCACCCTGCAGTGGCTCAAATCTCCGGTCTGTCTCCCGGGGACCTGCATCTCTGCTTGAGCGCACTGCATCTCCCCCCACGGAGTATTCTTTCTTCCCCTGCTCGTCTGGTTTCACGCTTCTGCCTCAGAGCCTGTGTGCTCCACGGTATTCCTGCTGTTCTCCTGGAGGGACTGCCGGGGTTTAGGAGACTACGTGCACCCTGCTGTGGCTCAGATCCCCGCTCTGTCTCTCCTGGGACCTGCGTCTCTGCCCGGCGCTCTGTGTCTCCCCCTCCCCGCGAGTATTCTTTCTTCCCTTGCTTGCCTGGTTTCAGGCTTCTGCCTCAGCGTCTGCGTGCTGAGGTGCTCTTGCTGTGCTCTGTGGGACCCGGTGGACGCAGAGACTGATCCCTGAACCGGGCAGGTGTAGGAATTGATCTTGCCCTATCACTGCCGGGCTCTGCACCCTGCTTTCTGGGGTCCTGGGAGCTGTGGGTGTGGCTCCATGTCTCCTCTCTCTCTTCCCCGTCTCGCCGGGCCTGAGGCTTCTTCCTCAGGCTGCAGATGGTTGTGCTCTTGCTGTACTCTAGATGGGACATGGGGCACAGGGAGTGAGCAGTGGGAACACTCACCATCTGTTCTCTGAAGCTGGGTGCCTCTTCAGCCGCGGGTGTGGGCTGCACCTCACAGGTCTCGCCCGCCTTCTTCCCCTACTTGCCCGGTCTGCCCACCTTCCAGCAATTGTTGTGTGAGAGTCTTAGTTGCTTGTATGATGAGTAGACGTCCCTTTGAAGAGTTACAGAAGTTCAAATTGTGGATATTTCCAGAGAAGAACTCAGGGAGCTCTCCTCACAGCAGCCATCTTACCGGATCTGGAGCAAATCTGTATACACATTTTAAGAAAGGAAAAAATATATATTAAGAGCAGGACAGGTGGTGCAGTTGTTTAGAGCGCAAGCTCTGAGCAATAGCATCGCCGGTTTGATTCCCATATGGCCCAGTGAGCTGCGCCCGACCTGAGCTGCCACTGCGCTGCCACTGGGTGGCCAGATGGCTCAGCAGGTATGAGCACGTGCTCTTAACAACAAGGTTGCTGGTTTGACTCCTGTATGGAATGATGGGCTGCACCCCCCACAACTAGATTGAAGGTGGCAACTGGACTTGGAGCTGAGCTGCGCCTTCCACAACTAAGATCGAAGGACAACAACAACTTGACTTTGAGCTGATGGGTCCTGGAAAAACACAATGTTCCCTTCTCCAATTCCCCAATTTATATATATATATATTTTTTTTTCCAATATATACTAATAACAAAAGATGACTACAAGTCATATGTATACATTTTTTGGTACCCCAGGTATATGCTCTTAATCAAGGGAGCACCAAACTATATAAAGTAACTATTAACAGAACTAAAGAAATAAACTGACAATGGAGGTATCTCAAAAAACTGGAAATGGAACTACCTTTTGACCCAGCAATTCCACTCCTAGGCATTTATCCTGAAAAACCCAAGACACTAATTCGAAAAAATATATGCACCCCTATGTTCATTGCAGCGCTATTTACAATAGCCACAACTTGGAAACTATTGAACTGCCCATTGGTAGACTGGATTAAGAAACTGTGGTACATTTACACAATGGAATATTACACAGCTATAAAGAACAAATCGTACCATTTGCAACGATATGGATGGACCTAGAGAACATTATGTTAAGTGAAATAAGTCAGTCAGAGAAAGACAAATACCATATGATCTCACTTATATGTGGAATCTAAAGAACTGAATAAATGAGCAATGTAAACCGAAATAGTCTTAGAGACACAAAGAAAAAACTGATGAGGGCTAGATGAGGGATGAGGATGGGCATGAGGGAAAAGGGGAAGGCACAAGGCAACATAAACTGATAACTACAATACTACTGCAGAGACAGAAGAGACAGTTTAGGGAATATAATCAATAAGGTTGTAAATATTATTTTTAGGGGAACAGAAGGATGCATGTCCTTTTAGGGAGACCGCTTCATGGATGGTGTAGTGGCCTTACCACTGCACTGTACATCTGAAGCTGTCACTGAACAATATTATATGTCAACTATAATTTAACACAAATATAGTCATGGGATGTGGACTATAGTGTGGGGATGGAGTTGTAATAGATATGTATGATATCAGGTGTGGGGGGAGAGGAGGGAGGAGTCACTTTGTAAGGGGTGAAAAAAATAATTATTGCATTGTTTTGTACATCTGTAGCTAATAATAATAATAATAAAGTTTTTAAAAAAAGAAATAAACTGACAAGAACACAATCATAGTAGGAGACCTAAACATGCCATTGACAGCTATGGATAGATCATCCAAACAGAATATCAATAAGAAAATATCAGCCTTAAATAACACATTAGATCAAGTGGACACAATTGACATTCACAGAGCTTTCATCCCAGAACACCAGATTATGCATTCTTAATGCATATGGAACAGTCTCAGGATAGAACATATGTTGGGACACAAAACTAGCCTCAACAAATTTAAGTAGATTGAAATATTACAAAACATTATCCGACCACAATACCTTGAAATCAGAGATCGACTGAAAAAAGAAAGTGGGAAAACCCACAAATATGTAGAGATTAAATAACATGCTATTGGCAGTCTGTGCTGGAGCTGGTGCTGAAAAAGGGGGTTTGTAGAGGCTGCCCTGGGGCTGGTGCTGAAAGAAGAGCCCACAGTTGACTTCATGGTGCTACAATAACATTAGAATCTACTTTTCACTCCCAAGAGGACCCACGTGTCTAATATTTAGACATGATGGCAAACTGGGTGGAAGCAAGACCTCTCCTCATTCTTACTGTTTTATTAGTGCAGTTTGTCTCAATAAAAGCCCAGGAAGGGCTGGCCGAATGGCTCATTTGGTTAAGAGCTCGCTCAAGAGTGCGAGCTGAGCTCTGAGCAATGGCGGTTTGATGCCAGCCCAAGCTGAGTTGCCGTTAAGCTGCCAACAGGTGGCAGGATGGCTCAGCTAAAAATAAAAATAAAAAAAATAAAAGCCCAGGAAGAAGATGAGAATGAAGAATATGGTGAAGAAATAGCCTGCACTCAGAATGGTAGATGTACTTAAACAGGGACATTTGGAAACCTGCCCCTTGCCAGATCTGTGTCTGTGACAACGGAGCCATTCTTTGTGACAAGATACAGTGCCAGGATGTGCTCGAATGTGCCGACCCTATTACTCCCTCTGGGGAATGCTGTCCCGTCTGCCCACATACAACTGGAGGTGGCAATACCAATTTTGGTAGAGGAAGAAAGGGACAAAAAGGAGAACCAGGATTAGTGCCCATTGTAACAGGCATACGTGGTCATCCAGGACAGGCAGGAACTCCAGGATCACAAGGACCAAGAGGAGACAGAGGCCCAAAAGGAAAATCTGGTCCTCATGGTCCTCAGGGAATTGATGGTGAACCAGGTGTTCCTAGTCAGCCAGATCCTCCAGGGCCTCCTGGACATCCATCTCACACAGGACCTGATGGCATGAGCAGGCCATTTTCAGCCCAGATGGCTGGGTTGGATGAAAAATCTGGACTTGGGAGTCAAGTAGGACTGATGCCTGGCTCTGTGGGTGTTGTTGGCCCAAGGGGACCTCAAGGTTTACAAGGGCAGCAAGGTGGTGTTGGCCCAGCAGGACCTCCTGGTGAACCTGGTGATCCTGGACCAATGGATCCAATTGGTGCATGTGGGCCAGAGGGCCCTCCTGGGAAACCTGGTGAAGATGGTGAAGCTGGTAGAAATGGAAATCCCTGTGAAGTGGGGTTCTCAGGATCTCTGGGAGCGTGAGGATTTCCTGGGGCTCCTGATCTTCCAGGCCTGAAGGGTCACCGAGGGAACAAAGGTCTTGAAAGCCTTAAGGGTGAAGTTGGAGCCACCGGTTCTAAAGGTGAGGTTGGTCCTACTGGTCCCATGGTACCCATGGGCCCAAGAGGAATGCCAGGAGAGAGAGGGAAACTTAGGCCACAGGGTGCTCCTGGGCAATGAGGTGCACATGGTATGCCTGAAAAACCTGGGCCAATGGGCCCTCTTGGGATAGCTGGCTCCCCTGTTTTTCCAGGAAATCCTGGGATGAAGGGAGAAGCAGGTCCCACTGGGGCTTGAGGCCCTGAAAGTCCTCAGGGGCAAAGAGGTGAAACTGGGCCTTGAGTCCAGTCAGCTCTCAGGGTCTCCCTGATGCAGTAGGAACTGATGGTACTCCTGGTGCCAAAGGCCCAACAGGCTCTCCAGACACCTCTGGGCCTCCTGGCTTGGCAGGGCCCCCTGGATCTCCAGGACCACAAGGTAGCACGGGACCTCCAGGAATTCGCGGCCAACCAGGTGATCCAGGAGTTCCAGGTTTCAAAGGAGAAGCTGTTCCAAAAGGGGAACCAGGACCACATGATGTTCAGGGTCCAATAGGACCACCTGGTGAAGAAGGCAAAAGAGGTCCTCCAGGGGCAGTTGGTCCTCCAGGCCCAATGGGAGAAAGGGGTGTTCCTGGCAATCGTGGTTTTCAGGGCTCTGATAGCTTACCTGAACCAAAGGGGGCTCAAGGAGGGAGGGGTCCTTAGGCTCTTCAGGACCAAAAGGAGGTCAGGGGGACCCAGGATGTCCAGGTGAACCTGGGCTTCCAGGTGCTCGGGGTCTGACAGGAAATCCTGGTGTTCAAGGTCCTGAAGGAAAACTTGGACCTTTGGGCACTCTAGGGGAGGATAGCTGGCAAGGCCCTCCAGGATCCATCGGAATCAGAGGGCAGCCTGGGAGCATGGGTCTCCCAGAACCCAAAGGTAGCAGTGGTGACCCTGGAAAACCCAGAGAAGCAGGAAATGCCAGGGTTCCTGGGTAGAGGGGAGTGCCTGGAAAAGATGGTGTAGTTGGCCTTTCTGGTCCTGTGGGCCACCCTGGTCTGGCTGGGGAGAGAGGAGAATAGGGTCCTCCTGACCCCACTGGCTTTCAGGGGCTCCCTGGTACTCCAGGGCCTCCTGGTGAAGGTGGAAAGCCGGGTGATCAAGGAGTTCCTGGAGATCCCGGAGTAGTTGGCCCATTAGGACCTTGAGGAGAACAAGGAAATCCGGGGGAAAGAGGAAAACCAGGAATAACTGGGCTCCCTGGTGAGAAGGGAATGGCTGGGGGACATGGTCCTATGGTCCAAAAGGCAGTCCAGGGCCAACTGGGACCCCTGGAGATATAGGCCCACCCGGTCTTCAAGGAATGCCAGGGGAAAGAGGAATTGCAGGGACTCCTGGCCCAAAGGTGACAGAGGTAGCATAGAAGACAAAGGTGCTGAAGGCACAGCTGGAAATGATGGAGCAAGAGGTCTCCCAGGTCCCTTGGGTCCTCCCAGTCTTGCAGGTCCCACTGGAGAAAAGGGTAAACCTGGTCTTCGAGGTTTGGTTGGCCCTCCTGGCCCCCGTGGCAATCCTGGTTCTAGTGGTGAAAATGGACCAACTGGTGCTGTTGGTTTTGCTGGACCCCAGGGTCCCAATGGGCAGCCTGGAGTAAAAGGTGAACATGGAGAGCCAGGACAGAAGGGAGATGCCAACTCTCTTGGACCCCAAGGTCTAGCAGGATCCCCAGGCCCTCATGGTGCTGCAGGGTTTCCTGGTTCTGCTGGCAGAATTGGACCTCCAGGACCTGCAGGGCCCTTAGGGGAACCTGGGAAGGAAGGGCCTCCAGGTCTTTGCAAGCACCCTGGTTCTCATGGGCAAGTGGGAGATCGAGGACCAGCTGGCCCCCTGGTGGCCCAGGGGACAAAGGAGACCCAGGAGAAGATGGGCAACCTGGTTCTGATGCCCCCACTGGTCCAGCTAGAACTACTAGGCAGAGAGGAATTGTTGGCATGCCCGGGCAGTGGGGAGAGCAAGGCATGCCTGGCCTGCCAGGACTGGTGGGCACACCTGGAAAAGTAGGAGCAATTGGTGCACCAGGAGAAAAAGGGCCACCTGGACCTGTGGGACCCCCTGGCTCAAATGGCCCTGTAGGGGAACCCGGACCTGAGGGTCTGGCTGGTAATGATGACACTCCAGGACGGGACGGTGCTGTTGGAGAACGTGGTGACTGTGGCGACCCTGGGCCTGCCAGCTTGCCTGGCTCTCAGGGTGCCCCTGGAACTCCCAGCCCTGTTGGTGCTCCAAGAGATGCCAGACAGAGAGGAGATCCGGGTTCACGGGGTCCTATAGGATCACCTGGTCGAGCTGGGAAATGTGGCTTACCTGGACCCCAAGGTCTTTGTGGTGACAAAGGCGATCATGGAGACCGAGGTGACCAAGGTCAGAAGGGTCACAGAGGCTTCACTGGTCTTCAAGATCTTCCTGGACCTCCTTGTCCAAATGGTGAACAAGGCAGTGCTGGAATTCCTGGACCATTTGGCCCAAGAGACCCTCCAGGCACAGTTGGTCCTTCAGGTGAAGAAGGAAATGCTGGTCTACTTGGGCCTATTGTATCGCCTGGTGTGTGGGGCAGTGTTGTCGAAGCAGGACCTGAGGGTCCTCCTGGTGAGTCTGGTCCCCCTGGTCCTCCCAGTCCCCGCAGACACCTTACAGCTGATCTTGGAGATATCATGGGTCACTATGATGAGGGCATGCCAGATCCACTTCCAGAGTTTACTGAAGACCAGGCGGCCCCTGATGACAAAAACCCTGGTGTCCATGCTACCCTGAAGTCACTCAGTAGTCAGATTGAAACCATGCACAGCCCTGATGGCTCTAAAAAGCACCCTGCTAGGACTTGTGATGACTTAAACCTTTGCCATTCTTCAAAGGAAAGCGGAGAGTACTGGATTGATCCTAACCAGGGATCTGTTGAAAATGCAATCAAAGTTTACTGCATCATGGAAACAGGAGAAACATCTATTTCAGCAAACCCATCCAGTGTACCATGCAAAACCTGGTGAGCCAGCAAGTCTCCTGACCATAGCCTGTTTAGTATGGCCTTGTATGAATAGAGGCTCTCAGTTTGTTTATGGATACCACCAGTCACCTAATGATACCATTACTCAAATGACCTTCTTGCGCCTTTTATCAAAAGAAGCCTCCCAGAACATTACTTACATCTGTAAAAACAGTGTAGGATACATGGATGATCAAACTAAGAACCTCAAGAAAGCTGTGATTCTCAAAGGGTCAAATGACTTAGAAATCAAAGCAGAGGGAAATGTTAGGTTCAGATACATAGTTCTTCTAAGATACTTGCTCTAAACGAAATGGAAATGTGGGCAAGAACATCTTTGAATATAGAACACAGAACGTGGCACACTTGCCCATCATAGATCTGGCCCCTGTGGATATTGGCAGCACAGACCAAGAATTTGTCATCAAGATTGGGCCAGTTTGTTTTGTGTAAAGCAAGTCAAGATACATTGACAATAAGCAACACCCTCACCATCAATGACCACCACCATTCACAAGAACTTTGACTGTTTGACTGAACCTGAGACTCTTGAAGTAATGGCTGATTCTGAATCAGCATTGTATATATGGTCTTAAGTGCCTGGCCTCCTTATCCTTCAGAATATTTATTTTACTTATTTTACTTATGATCCTCAAGTTTCAATTGATTTAAAATATTTTTCAACTTAGCAGTTTAGGTTTAAGATGATGACCAATGACAATGACCACCTTTAAAAAGAAAGTAAACTGATTGAATAAATAAAAAATAATAATAATAACATTCTACTAAAGAATGACTGGTCAAAAAAGAAATTTAAAAAGAGATCAAATGAGAATACATTGTATTTGATACATCATATCCAAATTATTGGGATACTACAAAAGAAGTATTAAGAGGGAAATTTATCATTACAGGTCTATCTTAAGAAACAAGAAAAATCCCCAATAAACAACCTAACATTACATCTTAAAGCCCTAGAAAAAGAAGAACAAATTAAACCCAAAGTCAGCACAGGAAAGGAAATAATAAAACCTAGAGCAGAATTAAATGAAATAGAGAACAAAAAGACAATAGGAAAAGTAATGTTACAAAGAGCCAGTTCTTTAAACAGATTAATAGAATTGACAATCTCTTGACTAGACTCACTAAGGAAACAAGAGAAAAGATACAAATAAATGAAGTCAGAAATGAAAAAGAAGTTATGAGGGATACCACAGAAATACAACGGATACTATAAGAATACTATACAAGATACTATACAAGAATACTATAAGACTATATGCCACCAAATTCAATAACCCAGAAGAAATGGAAAACTTCTTGGATATAGATAACCTTCCTGGACTGAATCATGAAGAACTGGAAAATGTAAATAGGCTGATCAACAGTAAGGAAATTGAAACAATCATCCAAAACCTCCCAAAAACAATAGTCCAGGAGCAGATGGCTTCACTAGTGAATTCTACCAACATTCAAAGATGATTTAATACTTGTCCTTGGGCCGGCCGAGTGGCGCGGTGGTTGGGTGCTGGTTTGGGGATGCCAGTGGCCCCAGTTTGGGTCCCACAGATGAGGGCCAGTGACACTGCCCTCAAAAAAAAAACCAAAAAAAAAAAAAATACTTGTCCTCGTCAAACTCTTCCAAAAAGTTGAAGCAGAGGCAATACTTCATTTTATGAAGCCAACATTACCCTGATACCAAAACCTGGTAAGGATAACACACAGAACTAAGAAAATTACAGACCAATATCTCTAATGAATACAGACACAAAAATCCTAAAGAAAATAATAGCAAATCAAACACAACAACACATTAAAAAGATTATACATTATGATCAACTGGGGTTCCTTCCAGAGGGCACAAGGATGGTTCAGCATATGAAAATCAATCAATGTGATACAACACACAAACAAAATGAAGAATAAAAGTCATGGTTATATAAACAGATGCAGAAAAAGCATTTGAAAAGATACAATATCTATTCAGGATTAAAACACTCAGTAAAATGAATATAGAACAAAAGTATCTCAACATAATAAGGGCCAGATACAGGGCCAGCCAAGTGGCTCAGTTGGTTAAGGGTTCAAGCTCTGAGCAACAGGGTCGGTTCGATTCCCACATGGGCCAGTGAGCTGCACTGAGCCAACAGGTGCCAGGATGTCTCAGCGGGTGAGAACACATGTTCCTAACCACAAGGTTGCCAGTTCAACTCCCACATGGGATGGTGGGCCACACCCACCCACAACTAAGATTGAACACGGCACCTTGAGCTGAGCGTCTGGGAGCTGCTGACAGGAGGCCGAATGATGACTGGACTTGGAGCTGAGCCAGCTAAGCCCTCCACAACTAAGATTGAAGGACAACAACTTGGCTGTTCCCCCCCCCAATTCCCCAATAAAATCTTAGAAAATTAAAAAATTGAAAAAAAATAAAGGCCAGGTAGGACAAACCCTCAGCTAATGTCATAGTCAATGGTGAAAAACTTACAGCTGTTCTTCTAAGATCAGAAACAATACATAGATGCCCCCACTCACCACTGTTATTCAACATAGTATTGGAAGTCCTAGCCAGAGCAATCAGTCAACAGAAAGTAACAAAAGGAGTTCAAACTGGGAGTGAAGTAGTATAATTGTCACTTTTTGCATACAACATGATTCTTTAGAGAGAAAAATCATAGACTCCACCAAACATCTATTAGAAACAATAAACAAATACAGTAAAGCTGCAGGATACAAAATCAATGTACAAAAATCCACTGCATTCTTATATACTAACAATAAAATTTCAGAAAACAATTCCTTTTGCAATTGCAACTAAATGAATAGAATACTTAGGAATAAACTTAACAAATGATGTGAAGGACCTATTCACTGAAAACTACATGATGTTATTAAAAAGAATTGAAGGAGACACAAGAAATAGAAAGATATTCTGTATTCATGGATAGAAAAATCAACATAGTTAAAACGGTCATATTACCCAAAGAAAAATACAGATTTTTTTTTTAAAGATTTTATTGGGGAATTGGGGGAGGGGAACAGCATTGGGGAATCGAGGAAGGGGAACAGACAAGCTGCTGTCCTTTTGTTCTTCAGTCTAGTTGTGGAGGACGACGCTTCACTGGCCCATGTTGGTATTATCATTGCGTTCTTGCCGGCTGAGGCAGTCATTCGCAGTCCTCAGGATGGCCGATCACGGCGGCTATTGGCAGCTCACTCTGGCTCCCGGCCACTCACCCTGGCTGCCAGCCACCCACTGCAGCCTATGGCAGCCCACTGCAGCAGGGGCTGCAGCCCACACCATCGCCGGCCACTCACGGCAGCCCAGCTCCAGGTCAAGCTGTTGTCCACCATCTTAGCTGTAGAAGGCAGTGTCACTGGCCCTCATATGTGGGATCCAAACCGGGGCCCTGCTACTCAGAGCTGGTGTCCCAAGCCAGCTCTTAACCAACGTGCCACTCGGCCAGCCTGCAAAATACAGATTTAATGCAATCCCCACCAAAATCCCAAAGGTGTATTTTAATGAAAAAAAAACAAAGAATCATCAGATTTGTATGGAATCACAAAAGACCCGCAATAGCCAAAGCAATCCTGAGAAAAAAGAACAAGGCTGGAAGTATCACACTCCCTGACTTCAATTTATATTACAAAGAGACAATAATCAAAACAGCAAGTATTAGCAGAAAAATAGACTTCCATACCAATGGAATAGAAGTGAGAACCGAGAAGTATACCCACATGTACTATACGAACAGATACTTTTCAATAAAGGAGCAAAAAACATACAATGGAAAAAAGAAAACCTCTTCAGATTTCAGTCAAGATGGTGCAATTAGTAAACATTATGCTTACCTTCTCTTACGACCATATCAAAATTACAACTAAACTACAAAACAACCATCCTTGAGAATCGCCTAAAACCTTGCTGAACCAAAGCCCTACAAGTAAGGATATGTAGAAGAAGCCATCTCGAGACTGGTAGGAGGGGCAGAGACTCAGAATAGGCTGGTACCACACTGGCGTGTGAGCATTAAAAATCAGGAGGGCTATCTTGGCTGTGGAGGTCCCCTCGGAGGAGTGAGAGGTCCCAACCCCACTCCAGCCCAGGGTTCCAGTGCTGGGGAGTGAAGTCCGCATAATTTCTGGTTGTGAAAACAAGTGGAGATTGTGACTGATTGAGATGGAGTAGGGCTGGAGCCCCCCTACTCTTCTTAAAGGGACCACGCAAGGACTTACTCTGAGCCTCAGTGCGGGGGCAGCTGCTGGAAAGGTGGCAGGGATATATGGTGGGGAACTGAGTTGTCAGGCTTGGGATGGGGGCTGCCAGGGCAGCTTTCTCCTGGAGAGGGGAACTGGTGAAGGCTATTGTTTCTTTGTTCAGCCCTTCCTCCTCCCAGAGTGAAAATGCAGGCAGCCTCTGTATCTGAATCTCTGCTATTCGTTCGCCATGCCTTGGTGATTCTGAGAACCCAGCCCACCCTGCCTAAATTTTGGGCACACCCAAGCTTCAGTTTGCTTTTTTCTTTCTTTTTTTAAAATTTATTTATTTATATATTTTTTTAATTAGCATCAGGTGTACAACAAAGTGCAATAGTTATACTTTTTACCGCTCAAAGTGAAAACCTCCACTACCCCACTCCTCCCCCCCACTCCTCCCCCCATATCATACTATCTATTACAATTCCATTGACTCCCTTCCATTGTATAATCCACATCCCGTGACTATCTATATATTCAATTACAGTTGGCATACAATATTATACAACATCAATTTCAGGTATACAGTGCAGTGATCAAGCCTCTACTCCATCCATGAAGTAGTCTCCCTAACAAAACATGGGACCATCTGACACCCCACAAAATTTTAACATTATGTTCCCCAAACTGTCTTTCATATCCCTGTGACAATACTGTAGTTACCTATTTATGCTGTTTAATCCTTTCCCCTTCTCCCTCATCCCCATCCCCCTCCCAACTAGCAACCCTCAGTTTTTCCTCTATATCTATGAGACTGTTTCTGTTTCTTTTGCTGATTCATTCAGTTTTTCAAATTCCACATATAAGTGAGATCATATGGTATTTGTTTTTCTCTGACTGACTTATTTCACTCAACATCATAGTCTCTAGGTCCATCCATATCGTTGCAAATGGTACAATTTCATTCTTCTTTATAAGCAGAGTAATACTCCATTAAATGTAACACAGTCTCTTAATCCAGTCATCTATGGATGGGCATTTTGGTTGTTTCCAAGTCTTGGCTATTGCAAATAGCACTGCAATAAACATAGGGGTGCATATATTTTTTCGAATTAGCGTCTTGGATTCCTCTGGGTAGAATCCCAAGAGTGGAATTGCTGGGACAGATGGCAGTTCCATTTCCAGTGTTTTGAGATACCACCATACTGATTTCCATAATAGCTGCACCAATTTGCAGTGCCACCAACAGTGCACCAGGGTTTCCTTTTCTCCACAACCTCGCCAGCACTTGTTGTTTGTTGACTTGTTGATGATAGACATTCTGACCAGAGTGAGGTGGTATCTCATTGTGGTTTTTATTTGCATTTCTCTGATGATTAGTGAGGTTGAACATTTTTTTCATATGCCTGTTTGCCATCTGTATGTCCCCTTTAGAGAAATGCCTCCTCATATCCTCTGCCCATTTTTTAATTGGGTTGTTTGTTTTTTTGGTGTTGAATTGCATGAGTGTTTTATAAATTTTGGATATCAACCCCTTATCAGCTATATCGTTGGCAAACATCTTCTCCCATTCAGTAGGTTGCCTTTTTGTTTTATTGATGATTTACTTTGCTGTGAAAAAACTTTTAAGTTTGATGTAATCCCATATGTTCATTTTTTCTTTTATTTCCCTTGCCTGAGGGGATATATCAGTAAAAATACTACTCAGGGTAATGTCTGCAAACTTCCTCCCTATATTTTCTTCTAGGAGTTTTATAGTTTCAGGTCTTACATTTAAGTCTTTAATCCATTTTGAGGTTGTTCTCGTATATGGTGTAAGTAGATGGTCTATTTTCATTGTTTTGCACGTGTCAGTCCAATTTTCCCAGCACCATTTATTAAATAGACTATCTTTACTCCAGTGTAAATTCTTGCTTCCATTGTCATAGATTAAATGACCATATATAGATGGGTTTATTCCTGGGCTCTCTATTCTATTCCATTGGTCTATGTGTCTGTTTTTATGCCAGTACCATACTGTTTTGATTACTGTAGCCTTGTAGTATGTTTTGATGTCAGGTAGTGTGATGCCTCCCACTTTGTTCTTATTTCTCAACATTGCCATAGCTATTTGGTGTCTTTTGTGGCTCCATATAAATTTTAGGATTCTATGTTCTATTTCTGAGAAAAATGTCCTTGGTAGTTTGATTGGAATTGCATTGAATCTATATATTGCTTTAGGTAGTATTGACATTTTAACTATATTAATTCTTCCTATCCATGAGCATGGTATGTATTTCCATTTATTTGTATCTTCTTTGATTTCTCTCTTCAGTGACTCATAATTTTCTGAGTACAGGTCTTTTACTTCTTTAGTTAAATTGATTCGTAGATATTTTATTGTTTTAGAAGCAATTGTAAAAGGGATTGATTTCCTGATTTCTTCATCTGTTAGCTTACTATTGGTGTATAGAAATGCAACTGATTTCTAAATATTAATTTTGTATCCTGCTACCTTACCAAATTCGTGTATCAGTTCTAGCAGTTTTTTGGTGGAGTCTTTGGGATTCTCTATATGTAATATCATGTCATCTGCATATAATGACAATTTTACTTCCTCTTTTCCAATTTGGATGCCTTTTATTTCATTTCCTTGTCTGATTGCTGTGGCTAGAACTTCCAGAACTATGTTAAATAGAAGTGGTAAAAGCGGGCAGCCTTGTCTTCTTCCTGATCTTAAGGGGAAAGCTTTCAGCCTTTCCCCACTGAGTACGATGTTTGCTGTGGGCTTATCATATATGGCCTTTATTATGTTGAGATATGATCCCCCTATTCCCACTTTGCTAAGAGTCTTTATCATAAATGGCTGCTGGATTTTGTCAAATGCCTTTTCTGCATCTATTGATATGATCATAGGATTTTTATTTTTCATTTTGTGAATGTGATGTATTACGTTAATTGATTTGTGGATATTGAACCCGACTTGCATACCAGGAATGAATCCCACTTGATCGTGGTGTATGATCTTTTTAATGAGATGCTGAATTCGGTTTGCTAGTATTTTGTTGAGAATTTTTGCGTCTATGTTCATTAGGGATATTGGCCTGTAGTTTTCCTTTTTTGTAATACCTTTGTCTGACTTAGGAATCAGGGTGGTAGTGGCTTCATAGAAAGAGTTTGGGAGCCTTCCCTCCTTCTGTATTTTTTGGAATAGTTTGAGGAGAATAGGTACTAATTCTTTTTTGAATGTTTTGTAAAATTCGCCTGTGTAGCCATCTGGTCCAGGGCTTTTGTTTGTTGCAATATTGTTGATTACTGATTCAATTTCTTTTGCAGTAGTCAGTCTGTTCAGAGTTTCTGTTTCTTTTTGGTTCAGACTTGGTAGATTGCATGCTTCTAGAAATGTATCCATTTCTTCCAGATTGTCGAACTTGTTCGCATATAGTTAGTATTTTCTTAAAATTTTCTGTATTTCTGTGGTATCTGTTGTCACTTCTCTTTCATTTCTGATTTTATTAATTTGGGTCCTCTCACTCTTTTTCTTGGTTAGACGTGCTAAGGGTTTGTCGGTTTTGTTTATCTTTTCAAAAAACCAACTCTTGGTTTCATTGATCTTTTGTATTGTTTTTTTGTTCTCTATTTCATTTATTTCTGCTCTGGTCTTTATTATTTCCTTCCTTATACTTCCTTTAGGCTTCTTTTGCTGTTTGTTTTTTTCGAGTTCCCTTAGATGTAAAAATAGTCTGTTGATTTGAGATTTTTCTTCCTTCTTTAGGTAGGCCTGCACTGCTATGAACTTCCCCCTTAGGACTGCTTCCACTACATCCCAGAGATTTTGGGTTGTGGTGTTTTCATTTTCGTTTGTCTCGAAGTATCTTTTGATTTCCTCCTGGATCTCATTTTTTACCCACTCACTATTTAGAAGCATGTTATTTAGCCTCCATGTATTTGAAAGCTTTCCAGATTTCTTCTTATAATTGATTTCTAGTTTCATAGCATTGTGGTCAGAGCAGACACTTGATATGATTTCAATCTTCTTAAATTTGTTGAGACTTGTTTTGTAGCCGAACATGTGGTCTATCTTGAAGAATGTTCCATGGGCACTTAAGAAGAATGAATATTCTGTAGCTTTGGGGTGAAATGCTCTAAAAATATCAATTAAATCCAGCTGGTCTAACGTGTCATTTCAGGCCACTATGTCCATGTTGATTTTCTGTCTGGAGGATCTGTCCATTGGTGACAACGGGGTGTTGAAGTCCCCTACTATGATAGTGTTACTGTTGATCTCTGCCTTTATGTCTGTCTAAATCTGTTTTATATATTTAGGAGCACCTATATTGGGTGCATAGATGTTTACTAGGGTTATGTCCTCTTGTTGAATTGATCCCTTTATTATTATGTAGTGCCCTTCTTTGTTTTTTATTGTAGTCTTCATTTTAAAGTCTATTTTGTCTGAAATAAGTATTGCTACTCCAGCTTTTTTCTCATTTCCATTTGCATGAAATATCTTATTCCATCCCTTTACTTTCAGTCTGTGTGTGTCTTTTGATCTGAGATGAGTCTCCTATAGACAGCATATGCATGGGTCCTGTTTTCCTATCCACTCAGCCACTCTGTGCCTTTGATTGGAGCATTTAGCCCATTCATATTTAAAGTAATTACTGATAGGTGTATATTTACTGCCATTTTGTTATTTGTATTTCTTGTCTTCCTGGGTTAGCTTGTTTTCCCCTTTCTTCTGTTTAAAAAAGGCCTTTTAACATTTCCTGCAAAGCTGGCTTGGTGGTAATGAACTCCTTAAGCTTATTCTTTTCTGAGAAGCTCTTTATTTCTCTTTCAATTTTAAGTGATAGCCGTGCTGGGTAGAGCAATCTTGGTTGTAGACCTTTATTTTGTGTCACTTTGAATATCTCCTGCCATTCCCTTCTGGCCTGCAGAGTTCCTGAAGAAAAGTCAGCTGTTAGTCTTATAGGAGTTCCTTTGTATGTAACCTGCTGTCTTTCTCTTGCTGCTTTTAGGATTCTGTCTCTGTCTTTAACCTTTGCCATTTTAACTATGATGTGTCTTGGTGTGGGCCTGTTGGATTCAGCTTGTTTGGAACTCTCTGTACATCCTGGGCTTGTATATCGATGTACTTCACCATGGTAGGGAAGTTTTCAGTCATTATTTCTTTAAATATGTTCTCAATTCCTTGCTTCTTCTCTTCTCCTTCTAGTATTCCTATGACTCGAAGGTTGTTGCGATTCATATTGTCCCAGAGGTCTCTTAAACTATTTTCATTCTTTTTTATTCTTTTTTTCTTTTTGTTGTTCCAGCTGGGTGATTTCTACTGTTTTGTCTTCTAATTCCCTGATCCGCTCCTCTGCTTTATCTGTTCTACTGGTGATTCCTTCAAGTGTGTTCTTCATTTCAGGTATTGTATTCTTTAGTTCTAACTGGTTGTTTTTTATGGTTTCCCTATCTTTCTTTATGTCCTCGCTAAGTTCCTTAAACATTCTTATGCTCAGTGTTCTAAACTCTGTCTCTGAAAGTTTGGATACTTCTGTTTCATTTAGTTCTTCATTTCAGTTATTGTATTCTTTAGTTCTAACTGGTTGTTTTTTATGGTTTCCCTATCTTTCTTTATGTCCTCGCTAAGTTCCTTAAACATTCTTATCATCAGTGTTCTAAACTGTGTCTCTGAAAGGTTGGATCCCTCTGTTTCATTGGGTTCCATTTCTGGAGGTTTCTTTTGATCTTTTACTTGTGACATGTTTCTTTGTTTCCCCATTGTGGCTGTCGCTCTGGGATTGCTTTGATGTATTAGATAGATCACCAGGAGAGCCCTGGCTGGATCACGCAGGCACACAGCTCATGGCCCAGCACTCCCAGGAGAACTCCCAGTCTCAGCTTGTCCCAATCAGCCGCTCGCAGATCAGGCCAAGCAGCCCGACAACCAATCACCAGCCTGGCAACTCTGCAAGCGCAGTGTGGAAAGCAGAGATCCAAGGCGGCTTGCATGCTCCCGCGTCTCAGTGAGCAGCCTGTTGGAGTCAGATCACTCCCACTAGGCGTTTCCCTGGCAACACAGCACAAGTCGAGCGGAGGGTGGGGATCCGAGGCGGCTTGTGCACTCCCGGGTCTCAGTGAGCCGCCGGTAGGAGCCGGAGGGCACCGCCCTATGTTTCCCTGGCAACGCAGTATAATCCGGGCAGAGGGTGGGGATCCAAGGCCACAGGCGCGTGCACGTACTTCGCCAATTCCACCAGACCAATTAAGTCTCGGACCTGATCCTTCGTGGGAGGGCCCAAGCCCAACAAAATGGCACCCTCCTTACACCACCCGCGTGCAAGCTCTGCACCACGGGAACAACAATCCAAAAACCTCCAGCCTTTGCACCAAAGGTGCTCAGTTCAGTCCGTCCTCGCAGCTCCCGGCTCACACAGCCACTCCCTCCATCAGAAACCAGGTAAGTGCTCACCGGCGAGCAAGCCCGGGCGCCGGCCCCACTGATTTTCCAGCCGCTCTTAGCCCCACCAAGCTGAGGAAAGAGAGTCCTTACTAATTTATTGCCGGCTATCTTAGAACTCCTCTTCCCGGCAAAGGAGCTCTGGGCTGGTGAGCTTGGGGTGCGGCCGGAGGGTCTCTCCCCCAACCAGACAAGCTTCCCATGGCTGCAGCTTCCCTCACGGGGCTCGCCCTCTCTCGTCTCCGCCCGTCCTACCAGACCCGATGTGGCCTCCTCTTTAAGTTCTTCGTTTAGTGGTTCTGTTCCTCCAGTGTTCCGGGGACCTCCAGGGTTGAATGCTGTATAATTTGCTTGTAATTTTGGTGTGATCCTGGGAGGCAGTTAGCACAGCGTCTGTCTATTGCGCCATTTTACCGGAAGTCCCTCATTTAGTTCTATTTCTAGAGTTTTCTTCTGATCTTTTTACTTGGGCCATGTTTCTTTGTTTTTTCATTCTGGCTCTCGTTCTGTGAATGCTTCAATGTATTAGATAGATCACCTAGAAAGAAGAGAAAAGAAAAAAAAGAGAAAAAAAAAAAAAGAAAGAGGTGAGGAGGCTCTCCGTCCTCTTTTTTTTTTTTTTTTTTTTGAGGGAAGTGTCACTGACCCTCATATGTGGGACCCGAACCAGAGCCGCTGGCTTCCCAAGCCAGCGCTTAACCACCGCACCACTCAGTGGGTCCTATCTGTCCTCTTTAATCTACAGACCACTTGCTCAGGGTTGCAGTGAGCTTTCCACAATTAGCTGCTGTATGCTCTGGAACTGTGCTCACTACCAAAAAAAAAATCTTCACAGGTTGTTGCAGGTTGTCTGCTACTGAGTCTCAGTGAACAGGCAGATGCAGCTGGAGAGCACCCGCCCTGCGTTTCCCTGGCAATGCAGCACAAGCAGGGCGGAGGGTGGGGACCCAACGTGGCTCATGCACATCTCAGTGAGCAGTTGATGGAGCCAAAGGGCACCCGCCCGGCGTTTCCTTGGAAATGCAGCACAAGCAGGGCAGAGGGTGGGGACCCAAGGCCGCTCGTGCACTCCTGCGTCTCAGTTAGCAGCCTAATGGAGCCAGAGGGCACCCACCAGGCGTTTCCCTGGTAACACAATACAAGCAGGGCGGAGGATGGGAATCTAAGGTGGCATGCACACGCACGCACGAACGCACTCCTGCGCCAAGTTCACCAGACCAATGGGATCCTGGATCTGACCCTCTGTGGGAGGGCCCAACCCTGAAAAAATGGCGGCCTCCTGTACACCGCTTGTGTGCAAGCTCCGCACCAGTGGAACAATAGTCCCCAAACCTCCAGCTTTTGCACCAAAGGTGTTCAGTTCAGTCCCTCCCCACAGGCTCCTGGGCCCGGCTCATGCAGCTACTCCCTCCGACAGGAACCGGATGAGTGCTTGCCTGCGAGCGAACCCATGCACCAGCCCCACTCATTCTCCAGCTGCCCCCAGCCTTACCGATCCGAGCAAAGAGCGTCCTCACTAATTTCTACTGCCCACTATCGTGGAACTCCTCTTCCTGGCAAAGCAACTCTGGGCTAGTGAGCTCGGTGGGCTAGTGAGCTTGGTATGGGGCTGGAAGGTCTCTCCCCCAACAAGAGAAGCCTCCCCACACAGCTGGGGCGTCCCTCACGGGGCTCTCCCTCTCTCTTCTGCGCCCATCCTACCAGACTTGATGTGGCCTCCTCTTTAAGCCCTTCGTTTAGAGTTTCTATACATCTAATGTTCAGGGGACTTCCAAGGTTAAATGTTGCATAAATGATTTGTAATTTTGATGTGATCCTGGGAGGCAGTTCGGAGAGCGTCTGTATATTCCGCCATCTTACCAGAGCTCTCCCCAGTTGCTTTTTCATACAAACTTCCTGCCTTAGCTCATGCTGCGGACTTTCCTAGGCTCCCTCAAAGGTTTGCAGAACCCAGACAAGCAACATTTGGCTTGAGCATATCCTGTACCTCTGGCTGAGCAGCCCTAAGCCTGGCACTAGTGACAGCTGGCCTTGGTGCACAGCCTGGCCTCTTGACACGCTTCAAAGCATGACACAGGTGGCAGTCATCTGCAGATTTATTTGTGGTTCCTTCTTGGTGGCCCCAAGTGGGGTGTGAGGCTGCAGCTGAACTTGACCTGCAGCAGATCCCCTCCAAGGCAGTCCTGGGGATCCCCCCCAGTGGCCAGCTTTGAAATGGGCTGGAGCATCACCCAGCCACCTCCAAGTATGAAACACCCAAGGGGCAGATTTGGTAGGCACTAGAGCCCTGCTGAGACAGATCCTGCTCTTTAGGATCAGCCCCTGCACCACAACTCCTCCACTGTAATCAAGACCAGTCCTCACAAGCAGTGAGCCTGTTGATCCCTCTCATTGATATGCAAATAGCAACCAACGCTCAACTGCAAGAGGAGAACACATACAACGCATGCAAGACACATCTGGAGTGCGTGGCTTAAGCAACTAGGAACACTGTACCACTGAGCCCCATAACACACCTACTACATAAGGCCATTCTACTAAGACCAGAAGACATAGCAGCCCTACCAAATACATAAAAACAAACACAGAGAGACAGCCAAAATGGGTAGACAAAGAAACATGTCCCAAATTAAAGAATAAAACAAAGCTCCAGAAAAAGATCTAAACAAAATGGAGACAAGTAATCCACCAGATGCACACCTCCAAATGATAGTTGTAAGGATGCTCAATGATCTCAGGAAGAATGGCAACAAATAAATAGGAAATATAAAAATGGAAAAAACATGAAAAAAAACCAGGCAGAAATAAAGAATACAATAATGGAAATGAAGGATACATTACAGGGAATCAATAGTAGATTAAATGAAGCAGAGGATCAAACCAGCAATGTAGAAAATAAGGTAGCAGAAAACACCTAATCAGAACAGGAAAAAGAAAAAAGAATCCAAAAAAATTAAGGAGAGTTTAAGGGGCCTCTGGGACAACACCAAGCATACCAACACTCCCATTATAGGGGTATGAGAAGGAGAAGAGAGACAGAGCAAGGAATTGAAAGTCTATTTGAAGGAATAATGACAGAAAACTTCCCTAACCTGGCAAGGGAAAAAGATATACAAGCTCAAGAAGCAGGTTCCCAAACAAATAGAACCCAAAGAGGCCAACACCAAGACACATTACAATTAAAATGCCAAAGATTAAAGACAAAGAGAGAACCTTAAAAGCAGCAAGAGAAAAGCAATTAGTTACCTACAAGGGAGACCCCATAAGACTGTCAGCTGATTTCTCAACAGAAACTTTGCAGACCAGAAGAGATTGGCAGGAAATATTCAAAGTGATGCTAAGTAGGAACATACAACCAAGATTACTCTACCCAGCAAAGGTATCATTTAGAATCAAAGGACAGATAAAGAGCTTCCCAGACAAGAAAACGCTAAGGAGTTCATCACCACCAAACCAATATTACAAGAAATCTTAGAGGGACTTCTTTAAGATGAAAACATAAAAAAATATGAATAATAAAATGGCAATAACTACATATCTATCATCAATTACTTTCAATGTAAATGGGTTAAATGTTCCAATCAAAAACATAGGGTGGCTGAATGGATAAGAAAACAAACCATTACATATGTTGCCTACAAGAGACTCACTTCAAATTGAAAGACACACACAGACTGAAAATAAAGGAATGGAAAAAGATATTTCATGAAAATGGAAACTAACAAACAAACAAACAAAGAGCTGGGATAGAAACACTTATATCAGACAAAACGGACTTTAAAACAAAGACTAAGAGACTTACGGTAAAATGGTGGAATAAACAGATGCTGTGCTAACTACCTCCCAGGATCATACCAAAATTACTAACAATTTATACAACATTCAACCCCAGAGGTCCCCGGAACATTAGATAAACAGAACCACTAAACGAAGAACTTAAAGAGGAGACACGTCAAGTCTGGTAGGAGAGGCAGAGATGAGAGAGGGTGAACCCTGTGAGGGACACCCCATCGGTGGGGAGGCTTCTCTGGTTGGGGGAGAGACCCTCCAGCCACACACCAAGCTCACCAGCCCAGAGTTCCTTTGCCGAGAAGAGGAGTTCCAAGATAGCTGGCAGTAAATTAGTGAGGACTCTCTTTGCTCAGCTCGGTGAGGCTGAGAGCTGCTAGAGAATCAGTGGGGTTGGTGCACGGGCTCTCTCACCGGTGAGCATTCACCTGGTTCCTGGTGGAGGGAGTACCTGTGTGAGCCTAGCCCAGGAGCCTGTGGGGGCAGACTGAACTGAGCACCTTTGGTGCAGAAGCTGGAGGTTTTGGGATTATTGTTCCCATGGTGTGGAGCTTGCACACGAGTGGTGTACAGGAGGGCTCGTGTGCACAGGAGGGCGCCATTTTGTCAGGGTTGGGCCCTCCCACAGAAGGTCAGATCCGGAACTTCTGGTGGAATTTGGCGCAGAAGTGCATGTGTGCGTGCGCACACATGCAGCCTTGGATTCCCACCCTCAGCCCAGCTTATACTGCATTGCCAGGGAAACGCTGGGCGGGTGCCCTCCGGCTCCAACAGGCTGCTCACTGAGACCCAGGAGTGTGCGAGCGACCTTGGATCCCCACCCTCTGCACGGCTTGTGCTGCGTTGCCAGGGAAACACCTGATGGGTGTGCTCCAGCTCCAACAGGCTGCTCACTGAGATGCGGGAGTGCACGAGCCACCTCGCGTCCCCGCTCTCCGCACTGTGCTTGCAGAGTTGCCAGGCTGGTAATTGGTAGTCAGGATGCTTGGCCTCATCTGCGAGTGGCTGATTGGGACAGGCTGAGACTGGAGTTTTCCTGGGAGTGTTGGGCCATGAGCTGTGTGCCTGCATGATCCAGCTAGGGCTCTCCTGGTGATCTATCTAATACATCAAAGCAATCCCAGAGCGACAGCCAGAATGGGGAAACAAAGAAACATGTCACAAGTAAAAGATCAGAAGAAACCTCTAGAAATGGAACCAAATGAAACAGAGGGATCCAACCTTTCAGAGACAGAGTTTAGAACACTGAGGATAAGAATGTTTAACAAACTTAGTGAAGACATAAGGAAGGATAGAGAAATCATAATAAAAGACCAGTTAGAACTAAAGAATACAATAACTGAAATGAAGAACACACTTGAAGGAATCACCAGTAGAGTAGATGAAGCAGAGGAGCGGATCAGCGATTTGGAAGACAAAATATCAGAAATCACCCAGTTGGAACAACAAAAAGACCAAAGAATAAAAAACAATGAAAATAGTTTAAGAGCCCTATGGGACAAGATGAAGCTCAACAACCTTCACACGATAGGAATACCAGAAGGAGAAGAGGAGAAACAAGGTCTCGAAAATGTATTTGAAAAAATAATGACTGAAAACTTCCCTACCCTGGTGAAGGAAATCAACATACATGCCCAGGAAGTGCAGAGGGTTCCAAACAAGCTGAACCCAAACAGGTCCACACCAAGACACGTCATAGTTAAAATGGCAAAGGTTAAAGACAGAGAGAGAATCCTAGAGGCAGCAAGAGAAAGACATCAGGTGACATACAAAGGAACTCCTATTAGACTAACAGCTGACTTGTCTACAGAAACTCTGCAGGCCAGAAGAGTGGCAGGAGATATTCAAAGTGACACAAAATAAAGGCGTACAACCAAGATTGCTCTACCCATCACGGCTATCACTTAAAATTGAAGGAGAAATAAAGAGCTTCTCAGAAAAGAGTAAGCTTAAGAAATTCATTACCACCAAGCCAGCATTGCAAGATATGTTAAAAGGGCTTTTTTAAACAAAAGAAAGGGGTAAACACGCTAACCCAGGAAGACCAGGAATACAAATAGCAAAATGGCAATACATATGCACCTATCGATAATCATTTTAAATGTGAATGGGCTAAATGCTCCAATCAAAAGACAGAGAATGGCTGAGTGGATAAGAAAATAGGACACATGTATATGCTGTTTACAGATGGAATAAGATATTTCATGCAAATGGAAATGAGGGGGAAAAAAGCTGGAGTAGCAGTACTTATTTTGGACAAAATAGACTTTAAAATGACTACAATAAAAGAAAAAGAAGGGCACTATAACCCTAATAAACATCTATGCACTCAACATAGGAACTCCTAATTATATAAAACAGAATTTGACAGACATAAAGACAGAGATCAACAGTAACACTATCATAGCAGAGGACTTCAACACCCCATTATCACCAATGGACAGATCCTCTAGACAGAAAATAACATGGGAAGAGTGGCCTTAAATGACACTTTAGACCAGCTGGACTTCGTTGATATTTTTAGAACATTTCACGCTGAAAAAACAGAATATACGTTCTTCTCAAGTGCACATGGGACATTTTCCAAGATAGACGATGTTAGGCCACAAAACAAGTGTCAGTAAATTTAAGAAGATTGAAATCTTATCAAGCAGATATAAAGGAAAAACTGATGGTTGCTGGCTGGTAGGGAATAGGGATGAGGGAGAGGGGGAAGGTTTTGGACAGCGTAGGTGGGTGACTACAATGTTGCTGCAGGGATATGGGGGGCAGTTCTGGGAATGTAATTGACAATGTTGTGAAGAGACTATTATGTTAAGTGAAATAAGTCAGTTGGAGAAAGACAAATACCATATGATCTCACTTATATGTAGAATCTGAAAAACTGAATAAACTAGCAAAGTAAATAGACTCATAGATATAGAGGAAAAACTGAGGGTTGCTAGTTGGGAGGGGGTGGGGATAAGAGAGAAGGGGAAGGGATTACAGAGCATAGACAACTACAGTATTGCCACAGGGATATAAAACACAGTTCGGGGAATATAATAATGTTGTAAAAATTTTTGTGGCATGTCATATGGTCACATGTCTTGTTAGGGAGACCACTTCATGGATGGAGTAAAGGCTTGATCACTGCACTGTACACGTGAAGCTGATTTTGTATAATATTTTATGCCAACTCTAACTGAATATATAGATAGTCACGGGATGTGGAGTATACTGTAGAAGGGAGTCAAAGGAATTGTAATAGATATGTATGATATGGGCCGGGAGGAGTGGGGAGGCAAACTGAGAGAGGGGGGTTGTCACATTGAGGGGTAAAAAGTATAACTATTGCACTGTGTTGTAAACCTGAAACTAATTTTAAAAAATGTTTATTTCACAATAAGAGATTTGAAGTTAAGAACAAAAAACAAAACAAAACAAAGACTATAACAAGAGACAAAGAAGGACCTAGTAATTCCACTTCTGGGTATTTATCCAAACAAACCCAAAACACTACTTCAAGAGGCTGTGCTCTCATCCATATGATCATTGCAACATTATTTACATAAGCCAGGATATGAAGGCAACCTGGTGTCCATGAATGGACGAATGGATAAAGAAGAGGTGGTACATATATACAATGGAATATTACTCAGCTATAAAAAAGAATGAACTCTTGCCATTTGTAAAAACATGCATGGACCTAGATGGTACTATGCTGAGTGCAATAAGTCAGACAGTGAAAGGCAAATGTCATATGATTTCACCTATAAGTGGAAATCTAAAGAACAAAATAAAGAAACAAATGAAACAGAAAAAAACTCATAGATATGAGAACATTTTGATGGTTCCCAGGTAGGAGGGGCGTTGGGAGTGGGTAAAAAAAAGGAAGGATTAAGAAGTACAGATTGGTTGGTACACAGTAGTCATGGGGATGTAGGATATAGCATATACAGAATATAGTCAATCATATTGTAATAACTATGTCTAATGGTGTCAAATGAGTACTAGATCTATCAGGGTGATAGATTTGGGGGAGGGTTGGTGCATGGTGAAAAAGGTGAAAGGATTAAGAAATACAAGTTGGTAGTTACAAAATAGTCATAAGGATGTAAAATATAGGGAATGTAATTAATAAAAGGGTAATAACTATATGTAGTGCCACGTGGTTCTAGTCAAGGGGATCATTCCCTGAATTATAAAATGTCTAACCATTATGCTATACACTTGAAACTAATATAAAACAATATTGAATGTGAACCATAACGGAAAAATTTTAAAAGTGGGGGTAGATCAATAACATAATACCGTGGTACAGTGTCAGATCCTTACTGGACTTATCATGGTGATCACTTCTTCTGCATTGGGAATATAATTAATACTCTGGTAGTAACTCTGTATAGTGCTAGGTGGGTACTGTTGAATAACTATTATGTACACCTGCAACTAATAAAATATTGTATGATATATATGTATATATATATGATGTTAATGGGGAATTGGGGGAGGGGAACAGCGCTGGGGAATTGGGGAAGGGGAACAGACAAGTTGCTGTCTTTTTGTTCTTCAGTCTAGTTGCAGAGGACGCTGTTTCACTGGCCCATGTTGGTATCGTCATTGCGCTCTTCCCGGATGAGGCAGATCAGTCCCCGGCCTCTGGATGGTGGCTCGTGGCAGCTATTGGTAGCTCACGCTGGCTGCCAGCCACTCATGCTGGCTTCTGGCCACTCACTGTAGCCCATGGCAGCCCACTGCAGCAGGGGCTGCAGCCTACACCGTCACCGGGGCTCGCACAGCCAGCTCCAGGTGGAGCTGTTGTTAGCTGTAGAGGGCAGTGTCACTGGCCCTCATATGTGGGATCCGAACTGGGGCCACTAGCATCCCAAAACCAGCTCTTAACCAATGCGCCACTCAGCCGGCCCTATATATATTTTTTTGAGGGCAGTATCACTGGCCCTCATATGTGGGACCCAAATGGGGGCTGCTGGCATCCCAAGCCAGCTCTTAACCACTGCGCCACTCAGCCAGCCCAAAATATATATATATATATATATATATATATTTTTTTTTTTTAAATAAAGATATATGACTTCCCCCCTCCTCACCAGCCTCACCTTCCAGGTCCTCGGCCCTTGAGAGAACAAATCAGAACAGAGTTTTAAA
This sequence comes from Aselliscus stoliczkanus, assembly GCA_033961575.1. Taxonomy (NCBI): domain Eukaryota; kingdom Metazoa; phylum Chordata; class Mammalia; order Chiroptera; family Hipposideridae; genus Aselliscus; species Aselliscus stoliczkanus. The sequence continues at coordinate 5,353,669 of CM066735.1, read as the reverse complement.
ATCATAATTTTGAACAACTAAAATATTCTTAGGGTTAGCTTCAAAATTGGAAGTGGGTTATATTCCAAAAGAATTTAAATAAGTGTTTTGTTTGTTTGTTTGTTTTTGTTTTTTAAAGATTTTTTTAAATTAGGGAATTGGGGGAGGGGAACAGCATAGGGGAATTAGGGAAGGGGAACACACAAGTTGCGGTCCTTTTTTGTTCTTCAGTCTAGTTGTGGAGGACATAGCTTCACTGGCCCATGATGGTATTATCATTGTGCTCTTCTTGGGTGAGGCAGTTGCTCACCGGCCTCTGGACAGTCACTCACGGTGGCTCTCGGCAGCTCACATCAGCTGCTGGCTGCTCACTCTGGCTGCCGGCCACTCACTATAGACTATGGCAGCCCACTGCAGCACAGGCTGCAGCCCACACCGTCGCTATCCATCTTAGCTATAAAGGTCATCTTAGCTATAGAGGCAACGTTTACCATCTTAGCTATCGTGGCAACCAGGTGGAGCTGTTGTTCGCCACCTTAGCTGTAGAGGGCAGTATCACTGACCCTCATATGTGGGATCCAAACTGGGGCCCCACTGCTCAGAGCTGGCATCCCAAGCCAGCTCCTAACCAACACGCCACTCAGCTGGCCCTAATTGGTTGGTTACTTTTGAGGGCAGTGTCACTGGCCCTCATATGTGGAACCCGAACCGGGGCTGCTGGCGCCTAACCACCGCGCCACTTGGCCTGCCTCCTAATTAGTTTTTAAACCCAGAATTTAAATAGGTAAGAAACAGGTATAGTATTTGGGGGAGGGGAGAATTTGGTAATGTAAATTAAAATTATTTCTCTACTCTGATAGGATTCAGTAATTCCACTCCTAGACTTTATCCCTTGAAAATAAATGATGAGAAAAATATCAAAAACATATCTATAAGTGTGTTAATCACAGGGAAATAGTGAAATACTGAGAATACTCTAAATGTCAAACAATAGGGCAATGTTCAATAAATCATGATACATTAATGCAGTGGAATTCTAAGCAACTTTTTTAAATGGTACTTTAGTTATATATTTGTTATTTGTGTTTGGCATGGAAACATATCCATAATACATTAAGTAGCAATATTAAAGACAATATGTATGCTTTATAATCTCAGTTTGGAACATATAAATAAATGTGTGTGTGTGTGTGTATGTGTGTGTGTGTGTGTGTATACAAATATAAAATCTGGAAAAATGTTTACCAAAATTTAAGTGGTGATTTCTATATAATAGAATTAAAGATAATGTTCTAATTATTTTGGTATGTTTATGCATTTCGCATTTTAAAATAATGAATGTTCTTTCATAGTCATCCCAAGGCATAGGAGAAAGAAATGGCATTATTTTTGGTGTTTTTGTTAATAAAAGATTGTTATGTTAAAAAAAGAAAAAGAAAAAAGAAAAGAAATCCTCTTCAATAAAAAATGCTGGGAAATTTGGAAACCCACATTCAAAATAATGAAATTAGACTGCTATCTGTCACCACATACCAAAATTTACTCAAAATAGATCAAAGACCTAAACATAAGACCTGAAACAATAAGCTGCTTAGAAGAAAACATAGATACTAAACTTATGGACCTTGGATTCAAAGAGGATTTTATGAATTTGACCTTAAAGGCAAGGGAAGCAAAAGCAAAACTAAATGAATGGGACTATATCAAACCAAAAAGCTTCTGCACAGCAAAGAAACCATCAACAAAACAAAGAGGCAACCAACCAATAGGAGAAGATATTGGCAAACAACACCTAATATCCAAAATATATAAAGAACTCATACAACTCAACAACAAAAAAACAAACAATCCAATTTAAAAAATGGCCAAAGGACCTGAACAGACACTCCCAAGAAGACATACAAATGGCCAACAGATAAATGAAAAGATACTCAACTTCACTAGCTGTTAGGGAAATGTAAATCAAAACCACAATGAGATTCCACCTCACACCTATTAAAATGGCTATCATCAACAAGAGATTCCACCTCACACCTATTAAAATGGCTATCATCAACAAGACAAGTGATAACAAGTGTTGAAGAGGTTGTGGAGTAAAAGGAACCCTCCCTCATACACTGCTGGTGGGAATGTAAACTGGTATAACAACTATGGAATTAGTATGGAGGCTCCTGAAAAAATTAAGAATAAAGCTACCATATGCCCCAGCAATCCCTCTTCTGGGTATGTACCCAAAATATCTGAAAACATTTATCCATAAAGATATATGTACCCCTATGTTCATCTCAGCATTATTCATAATGGCCAAGACATGAAAACAACTAAAGTGTCCTTAGATAGATGATTGGATAAAGAAGATGTGGTACATATACGCAATGATATATTACTCTGCCATAAGAAAAGATGAAATACTGCCATTTGTGACAACATGCATGGATCTTGAGATTATTATGCTAAGCAAAATAAGTCAGACAGAAAAAAGTCAAGAATCTTATGACTTCACTCATACGTGGCATATAAAACTGAAAGCAACAAATGAACAAGCCAAACAAAAACTCATAGACACAGACAACAGTTCAGTGGTTACCAGAGAGTAATGGGGAAGGAGGATGGTAGAAGAGGGTAAAGAGGGTCAAATATATGGTGATGGAAGGAGAACTGAATCTGGGTGGTAAACACACAATGCAGTATATAGATGATGTATTACAGAAATGTACACTTGAAGCCTATATAGTTTTACTATCCAGTGTCACCCCAATAAATTTAATAGAGCTAAGTAAATTAAAAAAATCAATTTGCATGCATTTAATAACCAACTATATTCTTGCACCATATGAAGGAAAATATCTCATAGAAACCCACAGAAGTGACTAAACTGATTTAGTATCTATAATGGTGATAAAACTATTAAAATTTCTTACTTCTTGAATCATTTTTTGTAAGTGATATATTCCAAAAACATTCCTATTTCACTGAGGTTTTCAAATGTATTTTTCCTTTCTAAGTTTCTTTTTTAAAACTAAGATATAATTGACATGTAACATTGTGTAAGTTTAAGGTAAAGAATGTGTTGGTTTGACACCCTTATATATTGCAATGTGATGACCACCATAGCTTTAGCTAACACCTCTATCACGTCACATAATTACCATCTTTTTTGCGATGAGATCATAAAAATATTGAATAAAATTTTTGAAAATTCATTATAATTCTAGGTATTCATGGAGGTCATCTGAGTCTAATTAAGATGCAGTGGTTTGGCTATTCTTGGCTTACATTAAATTTAGAAGGAAACTGAAGCTACAAGCAAATGAAGTGATCTGCACCTACACAGCATGCAAAATAAGAAATCAGTTGTCACCTGCACCATTGGATAGACGTCAAAGAAAGAAGTGAGCCAAAATAGCTAAACGGGAGAAAGTTGCCCTCTTCATACCATACTTGGTACACAACCAGTGCATTGCATGAGCTCAAGGGACTTGCAGTTGAGACACCCCAGCTAGTCATGCTCTTATGCATGGCTGCTTTTGTAGCCCAAGTGCCTTCATTGGAGGACTTTTCATAAAGAGGCCTGATAATGACTCCTGACAAACAGAAAAATAAATCAGGGGCCAGCTGAGTGGCTCAGTTGGTCAAGAGCTCACTCAAGAGTGCGAGCTGAGGGCCGGCCGAGTGGCGTGATGGTTAAGCGCTGGCTTGGGAAGCCAACGGCCCCCGTTCAGGTCCCACATATGAGGGCCAGCGACACTGCCCTCAAAAAAAAAGAATGCGAGCTGAGCTCTGAGCAACAGCAGTTCGATGCCCAGCCCGAGTTGAGCTGCCACTGAGCTGCCAACAGGTGACAGGATGGCTCAGCTAAAAAAAAAAAAGAAAAAGAAAAGAAAAGAAAAATAAATCCAGTACTAATTCATGCTGCAGTGTGATGGGCATTGAAAACATGATGCTCACTGAAAGAAGCTAAACACAAAATGCCACATATTGTATTATACCATTTGTGTAAAATGTCCAGAATAGGTAAACCCATGGAGATAAAGCAAGTTAGTGGTTGTCAGGGTCAGAGGGTGGAAGTTCTTATAGAGGTTTCGTTACACAGGTGTAAACAATAATATAAATGGAGTCACTTTAAAATGGAGCCGGGACTGCCATCCCAGAGGAATTGCCTTACATGTCTTATGCCTCAAATCTTTGGGATTGTCATGTGGATGGAAAAGGGGCAACTTGTTAAACCAGACAAGCTCAGGAGACTGAAAACCACAGAGGATGGAGTGAACATAAAAATTCCTAACTAAGGTGGGCAATGGAGGGAAGTCACATCATTGGCTTGTAACTTCCTTGACAAAGGTCAATCTTTACCTTAAGCTTGTCTGTTGTCTTTTTTGTGTCTAAGATAACATACTCTTGCAATATCAGAGTAATCTCTTTTTCCAGACCCCCCAGGGAGAACAATCCACCACACCAAAGCAGGAAACTACAAAAATCCCTCATTGTTATCTTGTTCCCCAAATACTTTCTCTATGTGCTGTAAAATGCTATTAACTATGCTGTACCCACCAATTTAAAAGAAGTGTGTGTGTCACCATTTTACTTTTTATCCAATCCCAGAGATTTCCCTGTTTTGCTTTCTCCCACCCCCTTAATCTACAACAACAGAGTTTATGTAACCCTCCTTTGATTCTAATGTATAAAGTAAGTTGCAAAATGGCCATTTTCTGGAGCTTTTTCTCAATCCGTTGAGACTTTGTTTCCTGGCAGTTGTCAGTTTGGCTCAAATAAACATAAATTTTCTCTTAGGCTGGATGATTTTTGTCAACAGTTCACTGGACAAAATAATTCTCCAGGTATTCCACCAAAATACTGATTTATTCAGGAAAAGAAAAAGAAACAAACCCACCACAGCAGTGTGGGAATGCACACCTCTGACCAGGGCTCCAACAGGCCACACAAGTGCAAAAAACAAAAACAAAAAGAAAGAGAGAGAAAGAAAGAGAGCCTTCCCAAGGTGACCTCCCTCTCTCTATATATAAATCCCTCCCCTGGAAGTTACCACAAAGTTTAACTGGAAGTCAGAACTAGAAAGTTAACATGGGGCCCATAGTCCTCCCAGCTCTGTGGTTAGACATCCTAAGATGCCAGTTCACTTTTATCAGGATGTTAAAATAGAGCAGAATAAACTTCGGACTGAGTCTAAGCAACCTTGTGTCCCAAAAAGCTGTTTGCAAGCATACAAGAAAGCAGGTAGGATGACTACTGGAGTGAAATTTTAAAGCATTGTTTAGAATTAACATCTCTATGTTAGCTTGTCTGCGCCAATAGAAATGCCCTCCTATCATGTTATTGTTCCCCTTCCTTTTCTCATAAATACCCCTTGACTTTGTCTTCTATTCAAGACACTATTTGGACTTCTGCCTGAATCAGTGCTTCTTAAATAGCTATTCTTATTATCTCAAATAAATGCTTTCTTTGAAAAGCCTTTTATTTTTAGTTTAACATAGGTATGATTGATTAAATCATTGGTCATTGGTCATTAACTCAATCTCCACCCCATTTCCTCTCCCTGGAAGTTTGGCGAGAGGGGTGGGGGGCCTGAAAGTTCCAATCCCTTAATCACACATTGGTTTTTCTGGGATCCAGCTCCCATCCTGAAGCTATCCGGGGTCCACCAAGAGTAACGTCATTAGCATAAACTCAGGTATGTTTGAAAGGGGATTATTATGATTAACAAAAGTCACTCCTCTCATCCCTACCATTCAGAAAATTCCAAGTGTTTTAGAATTTCTTGTGTCAGGGACCAGGGATGAAGATATATATTTGCAAATATATATTTCTGATTTTATCACAATATCACAGAAGCCTCTGATCTTCTCTTTCAGCAGAAGACCGGGAACAAGAAGGCGGGAATAAGAGAACAGAACAAAGTTCAGACCCCTGGTACTTGTGAATGTGACCTTGCTTGGAAATAGGGTCTTTGCAAATATAATTAAGACAGAACAAAGGAGCTTGGATCTGAATAAAGGAAGGGGTTCATGGTGATAAACCCAGAGCCAGCAAATAAAAATTTCTGGGAGACAAGGCATGGCTGGTGGATCTTGTATTCATGGACATTTGGTCAATAACTATTTATTAAGCACCCACTGTGTGCCAGGCACTGTTATAGGCACCAGGATTATTGCTCGCCTTCACTCCCAGCTAGGGTTCTGATAATATCTGTCCAGCAGGGTTTCAGAATTGCTACTCTTCCCCTCCCCAAATGAGAGTGTGCTGTGGGTCCCTGATGAACCACTCGATGTTGGACATAGAAGGAGGCAGATAGTTGGAGTCTTTAGTTCTATGACTTGCTACTGAGATCCACACATCACCCCTCAGTGGAGTGGAATAGTGGAGGCTATTTCACATCACTCAGATATCCTGACTTTATAGCTTAATGCTGTAACAGGTAGGACTTTGGAGCCATCTCTCTCAGGGAGTGGTGACTGCATTTTGTGAGCAAGAAGAATGAGCTGAGTTTTTGATGACCTAATGGGTAGATTCTGATAGTAATTAGTATTTTCCACCTGATATTTTTGGCTTCCCTTCTCCCAGGCTCATGGAAGCATGCCACTTCCCTTCATCCTCTGAACTTAGGCAGGACAGCATGACATGCCTTGGTCAGTGGAAAGTAAATGATAATGACATTTCAGCTACCATGAGCAGATTTGAACCCCTCACTGACCTGCACATAGCATGAGCAAGAAATAAACATTGATTGTGTAAAGACAAAAAAGGGATGTTTATTATTATAGCATAACCTAACCTAGCCTACCTTGACCAGTACACAGGCTTCAGGGGAAGGAGGAAATATCAGCTTTGACAATGAAATTTGAGGCTTTCTAGCTCCTCTCAAGGCAATAGTCTAGAAAGCTAACTGACAACAGAAAAAAAAAAGTATTTCACAAATTCTTTAAATTCTAATTATGTGTTGACATATCTAAAAGATTTCTAGTGTCTAGGTTACTATATGTCAAATAAAGAACTGAAGTTAAAATGATCATAATAATAATAATAACAACAACAAGAGTAGTAGTGGTAATAATAATAGCCACTACCAGTTCCTTACTACATGATAGCCTTGTGCTAAATACTTGGTAGATATTAACTCTTTTACTCTTTATATCAGGTCTATGAGGTAGGTAATATTATTATTTCCAGGGAACTGAGGTACAGAGAGGTTAAGTAACTTGCCCAAGGTCACATATATGGTAAGTAATGGAGCCAGAATTCAAATTTGGGCTCCAGGTTCAGAACTAAGGTAAGGAAAGGGGTAAGTCATGGAAGTACAGGGTCAGAACCCATCTTTATTTTAAGTATTTTGGGTGAAGGTGTTCTAACGGTACAAACTTCCAGTTGTAAAATAAATAAATCATGAGATGTCATGCACATGGTTACCATAGGTAATAATAATGTATTACATATTTGAAAGTTGCTGAGAGAGTAGATCTTAAACGTTCTTATCACAAGAAAAAAATTGTTTAAAAAAAACACATTTTGACATTTTGTTCATCCTGCACATTTTTTTCAATATTATTTTTTTAGAAATTTTTTGGGAGAGCAGTGTGTTTTTCCAGAACCCATCAGCTCCAAGTCAAGTCGTTGTTTTCAGTCTAGTTGTGGAGGGTGCAGCTCCATGGCCCATGTGGGAATCGAACCAGCAGGCTTGGTGTTATGAGCTTGCACCCTAACCACCTAAGCTAACCGGACACCCTCAATAATTGTTGATGTTTGAAAAACTTACACTAGAATATTATTTAACTTGATCACTGAGTTTTGGGATGCCCCTTGCTTTTGCACCCGAGTGCCTCACTTACCTCACCCTGCTAGGCTAGCTGACTTTAGAATCTGATCTTTTAGCTTCTGAGTCATGCAAGCCCTTACCATGGAAAAATGGGAGGAAATCCCAACTCCTCCAGTCCTAGAGAGAAAGGGACAGGGATGGAGTAGGAGAAATCGGTGCTAAGACGGGGGTGTCCTGATGCCCCTCTCCTAGCTGAAATCCAAGAATTGGGAGGCATGGTATTAGTTAAGGGGGAGCTGTAGCCAAGTGGCTTTTGTCTCCTGCCTGTTTAGAACTCAGCCAAGGAGAACACCAAGAGGCATAGTGCTCTTGAAGGCATCCACAGTAAAGGGACAGTGAAGGGGTGGCCAAGTTGTAAAACAAGGATGCCTGAGTTGGCACCTTCTAACTGTCCTAATTTCTCAGGGAAGTATGTGGAGCTAGACGGCTCCACAATGTGCCAGGAGTCCCCTGACTTCTCAGAAGTCGTGAAGGCACAAGCTGAAAAGAAAACGCCAGGTCCCCCCCTCTACAGCCTTTTGAATGAAGGCACAGCCAGCTCTGGTTTCAGAACCTCCACCTTCTGCAGAAATTGCACAGTCTAGAAAACGACCAATCCATGGAACTCCCCCAATGACATCAACCTGGTAATTCAAAGCAGAGTCTGGTCCATAGTAGATGCTTTAATGAAAGTTTGTTGGATGGATGGATGGATGGATGGATGGATGGATGGATGGATGGATGGATGAAAAGTGAATGAGTACCTGGAAACTGAACTAGGGAGTGGAATGGGAAGACTGAGGGACGGGCAACTCCCTGGCCCAAGGGGCCCAAGAGGGGATTTCCCTGCACTGGAAGAACTCAAGTCCCCCCACCCCCTTTGCCGGGACCTCCCCACAGTGGGGCGGGGCGTGTCCTTGGCAGGTTGCGACCGGCCCAAGCCCTGAAGTTGCGGGCTGAAGTTCATTTCCTGGGTGAGCTCCGGGTGCCTTTGCCGTACTCTGTGGGCTTGCAGCTCATTCAGCGCTGGCGGAGGACCACGTTGGAGATGGAAGCGGAAGGCCCCTGCACCTACGTGGTGCGCTGCCTGCCCAGGGAGTTCATCCGGGCTAGTTTTGCGCTGCTTCTCATTAGCACGATGGTAGTAGCATGCTTTATCTTCTGCAACCAGTACCCCGCACAGCAACACCGGCTCGAGTCTCCTGGGGTAAGTCGAGAAGGGAGGATAAGACAGAGGCACATCTGAAGCCTGCTGGGGAGCTTGGGGACCTCCGGATGGGACCTGGCCTGGCGGGGGTGTGAAGGGGAGGTGGGCAACTAGGAACAGACTTGGAGGCAGAGGGTCCAGCTGGAGCACAGACTGACAGACTGACTAACCAAAAACGGGGGGGGGGGGGAATAGATAGATGATAGATAGATAGATAGATAGATAGATAGATAGATAGATAGATAAAGAAAAGAAAAGAAAATCAGAATGATGGATAAAAATCAGCCAGGAGGAGAAATCTGGTTGGGAAGCGACAGCAAGAGATAGAGACCGGAGCAGGCAGGTAAGGCAGAGACAAGGCTGCCTTAGGGTTCGGGGCCCGGGGATAGCCCTGCCCAGGAGGTAAATCCCTGAGGGGATCCCAGGGTGGGCGGCTGCCTCTGGGAAAGGTGAGTCGGACGTGGCACGGACAATGGATGACTGGGCTTTGGTGTTCCCCCAGCAGGCTGACTCAGAGGCTGCTGAGTGCTTCACAAAGCTGGGGAGGGGGCGGGGCTCCAAGAACAGGAAACCCATAGCCGCTCATCTGCGAGCCCTGGCCACCCACCACAGGGAATGTCTCTGAGGGTCGCGCAGGGGGTTTTACAGCGGAGAGAGTTAGGTGCCCGTGCCTCCTCCCCGCGTTATGTCCAGGAAATTAAGTTCTTTTAAGGTTTTTTCTTATGCTCCATGCTGATTCAAACGTACTTCCTCTTTAAGAGGTTATTTTAAAAAACACTCACAAGTCAGCCCTTGAGGTGAAGCTGCATAGCAGGGTGGACAGAAGAGAGCTCTGATTGCCCTTTTCTCTTTTCTTCCAGTGGGATGTAGCTGAGCTCCAGCTGAACCACACAGGTGATGTGGAAGGGTGGCGGAGGTGGTGCTGGGAGGGAGAGAAAGAGAGTGACAAGTGAGAGAAAGAGGGGCAGAGAGAGTGAGAGAAAGAGAGAGGAAGGGAGGGAGGGAGGGAGACTGAGAGTGAGAAAGAGAAAAAGAGAGAAAGAAGGGGAGGGAAGGAGAAATACAGAAAGAAAAAGGGAGAGAAAGAAAGAGACAAAGGGAGAAAAAGAATGAAAGAGAGAGAAAGAGAAAAAGAGGGAGAGAAAGAGAGATTAAGGCAGTGTATTTCTGGGTGTGCGAACTTACCCTTTCCCTCAGTCCTTCACGTTTGATCACCTGCTTTGGGAGAGCCAAACCCAACTAAAGCCACACTAATAACAATTGCTAGCATTCCTTCATTCATTCCACAAACGCAAGTTGAGCATCTACTGTGAGCCAAGCACTACTTTGGCTGCCACAGTGGGGAAGAGAACAGACAAAGACCCTGCCCTCTCATTTTCCTTCTACTGTGGGGGCAATACATAAGGAAGCAGGAAAATTATGCAGCATGCCAAGTAGAGTAAAGCACATATAGTATGTCTTGAAGAAAAATGAAGCAAGAGAGGGGCATCAGCATGCCAGCCTGAGTTTGCTGTTGGAAGCGAAGTTCTTAGGGAAGGCATCCCTGAGAAGGCTATGTCAGAGCAAAGATGTGAGAGAATGAGTCATTTGGTGATCCCCTCCCCTCCTCTTTGTAACCCTCTTCCTCTCATCCCCTGAGTTTTGAGGGCTGTGTTCATTCCATTTCATAGTGCAGGAACCCCTGTTCCTGTTTTTTCTCTGCACTTACGGTCCAGGCTATTATAACAGCATACCACAGACTGAGTTGCTTATAAAGAACATGTGTTTGAGCTCACTGTGTCCTCCCTCCCCTAGTGGACTCTGGGCGCTCTCTCTCTCTCTCTCTCTCTCTCTCTCTCTCTCTCTCTCTCTCTCTCTCATCTGGGATATAATTGACACATAACATATAGTTTCAGGTGTACAACATAACAATTTTATATTGTGAAATGCTCACCACAGTAAGTCTAGTTAACATCTGTCACCTCATATAGTTACGATTTTTTTTCTTGTGATGAGAACTTTTAAGATGTACTCTCTTAGCCACTGTCAAATATACAATACACTATTATTATATAATAATATGTATATAGTTGTCATGCTATACATTACATCCCCAGGACTCACTTATTTTATAACTGGAGGTTTGTGCCTTTTGACCCCATTCACCCATTTTGTACCTCCCACTGCTAGCCCCCACCTCTGGCAACCACCAATCTGTTCTCTGTATCTGTGAGTTCATTGGGTCTTTGTTTGTTTGTTTTCAGAATTTACATATAAGTGAGGTCATATGGTACTTGTCGTTCTCTGTCTGACTTATTTTACTAAGCATAATGCCCTCAAGATTCACCCATGTTATATCAAGTGGCAGAATAATATTCCTTTCTATTTAGATATACAACTTCTTTATCCATGCGTCCATTGATAGACATGGGGTCTCTTTTATAACGACATGAATCCCATTCATGAAAGCTCCACCCTGGTGACCTAATAATCATTTCCCAAAGGCCCCACCTCCTAAAATCATCAATCACCTCAGGGGGTTAGGTTTCAACATAAAAATTTTGGACGTTCAGTCTATAGCACTCAGTTTCCCTAAACCTTCATCCTTCCACCCCACCCCCACCCTCTGTCTCCAGGATCTCGGCAGGACCCTAGGCTGCACTGGCAGGGGGGCCCAGAACTGGGTCGCTCTTTCCTGCGTGGACCACAGCTGGACAAAGGGCAGCTGCGTGTCCAGCGTGATGGCATCTATAGGCTGCACATCCAGGTGACACTAGCCAACTGCTCCTCCTCCCTGAAGAACACCATGTCTCACAGGGCCACCCTGGCTGTGGGCATCTGCTCCCCCACCACCCGAAGCATTAGCCTGCTGAGACTCAACTTCTACCTCAGTTGCACTGTCGCCTCTCAGCGTCTGACTCCTTTGGCCCATGGGGACACTCTCTGCACTAACCTCACTCTGCCACTGCTGCCATCTCAAAATGCTGATGAGACATTTTTTGGGGTTCAGTGGGTACACCCCTAAGCATTACACTTCTTTGTCCCAGATTTGTTGGGACACAGTATTCTTTTATCAAATTTGTAATAAAAATATATGTGTCGGGCCAGCTGAGTGGTGCATTGGTTGGGAGCTGGTTTGGGATGCCAACAGCCCCGGTTCGGATCCCACATATGAGGGCCAATGACACTGCCCTCAAAAAAAAAAAAATAATATATATATATATATATATATATATATATATATATATATGTATATATTTGATTGCACGGATCTTTCTTTCCTTAGAATTAACTCTAGACTGTAAGGCTTCTTCATTTATCATTATGCAAATGATAAAGAAAGCAGGTTGTGCCCTGTCACTCAGGGTACAAGCCCAGACATGCCTGGGCTTTCTTCAGATTGAGATGTTATCTGGACTTTCAGATTCAAATATAGGCTGAAAATACACACAGAGCATATTCATATCCCCTCCTCACATGCACACATTTATAAAGTCCTAAGAGGGCCCCAGTCCTATAATGTTTGATGCTTACCTAATGTCAGTTTTAATTGGGTTTTGGAAGGAAATTGCGGAGGGTTGTTTTGAACAAAAAGTTATTGCAGGAGAACAAAAATGGCAGCTTTTCGCTGGCAACAGGTGGCAGTCAGTCTTGTTTTTAATGATATGAGAAAATCATCTTTCTCCCTCTAACCACAAGATGGGTGGTATTTTCACATTTCCCCTTCCCTATCAAGAGCCTTTCTCTGAAAACATTACTGGCTATTTATTTATCAATGAATTTTCTTTTTTTTCTGGTCTGCCTGTGTCCCTCAAAGCCAGGAAGAACCTTTCCCGAGAGTCGTATCCCACAGGAAGAGAGCAGGAGATTATTGGAAACCATAGAGGTCATATTTGTGCAACAAGAAAGGTAGAATAAGGGGCTCTTAGGCATTTTCTACTTTCAAGTTTATATTCTGTCTAGGTGTAAGCATTGGAAATCATCTCAAAGCATTGGGCTATCATCACTCTATTTTTTTTTTTTTTTTTGCATCATGTCTGCAGACTCCATAGGTAACAGGTACAAAATTAAAAATTGATGGTGCAAAATAAAATGAAAAGCAATAGAACAAATCCAGTTTGTATGATGATTCTAAAGCATGACCCTAAACCTGAAGGTTGACAATTCAACAAATCAAGGGACTATGGAGAGTCTGGTAAAATTTGTTGTAATTCTCAACTGGAAAACAGAATGAACTGGGGTATTCCATCACCAAAAAAGGATTTATTGCGGCAGGGGTGGGGGTGGATTGGGGGTATAGAGGTTGGGGGGTGGGGTCGGGGTGGACTGTTATAATCTGGTGTGCACAGACATGGCTAGGCATGTGCACACCGTGAACTGGACAAAGATGGAGGAGGGACGTATAGAAGGGAAGAGGAAGTTAAGGGGAGGAGCTGTTACAACCGTTGAGCTCGGTTGTAAGCATAGAATTCCTCCTGTAAGGTTCTGGTGGTGAAATACAGTGTGAGAACTCTTCCCATAAACCCTTGCTCCTCCCACAGACCAGCCCGATTGATGAAGTCCAGCTTAAAGTCTGTCATAATTTTTATCATAACCAATGGGCTTGTTTTCTAATTTTATATAGCTGAGTTTTGATTTCCCCAGAGGAATTTATCCAAGTGCAATTGCACACACACCTCCTTGTTCAGCAAAGAAATAATCAAGAGCTATTCTGCTGTCTAGCACCACTTTGGCTAAGAAATCAGGTGATCTGTGTTAGGTTAGTTATTGCCTTGGCAATGGAATCAGCAAGGTCTCCTAATGTCCGAGAGAGATTTCTGAGCACACATCCATGGCACAGGAGGGAATAATGCCCTTCCCAGGGAGTAAAAGATAGAATCAGATTTCTCCTGGGAGTTCTCTTATAAGGAAACTATGAAGGAAGGTTTAGTGGGAAGGACCAATGGGAGGCCTCCAACCTGTTATCAAGAGCAAATAGAACATTAAATACAGCAAGAGCATATTGTCCTTTTATCCTTCAACTGTCAAGATAATGAGTTGCCCAAACATAGGGGCCATTGCCAAAGCTTTCACATAAAATGAGTAGCCAGAGGGTGCACATAGGGCTCCCTCATAAGTATTAACATTTATGGACCCATTGGCCGATGTAGAGGTGTTGTCATCATTCAGCCAAGGTTCATATACTGTGTTATTACATATTGAAAGACTATCCAGATACAAGGGTCTGACAGCAAGCCTACAAATGGCCTAGTTTATATTGGTTGTTCTGTGGTACCATCCAATATATATAAGATGGAGTTTGTTTTCCCATTCCAGTGTTGGGTTAAATTGAGGCAAGGAACAGGGGTATGAGAATTTAGTTTTCTAATCTTATAAGAGGAAACTGCAGAACAGTTTAGGCATATAGTGGCATTTGGGATTCCAGTGAAATTATTTATAGGGCAAACTAAGGGGTCACTGCTGTCATAGACCGATGGGGGTGTTTGGTGGGCTCATTTAGCTCTATGGGTACTGGCACCTGTTTGGTCACCAGCCTCAGAGTTTTTTGGGGTCTTCTTTGGATCCCACTTCTTTTTTTTTTTTGAGGGCAGTGTCACTGGCCCTCATATGTGGGACCCAAACTGGGGCCGTTGGCATCCCAAGCCAGCGCATAACCACCACGCCACTAGGCCAGCCCTTGGATCCCACTTCTGATCACCAAGTAATGTAAACCTTAAACTGAGAAAAGAGCGATATTTTTTTAAAGAGTTTATTCAAGAATGGCAGAAGAATTGCAATTCAGGAAAAGCAGACGATGGTGAACCATAGGCAAGTCCAAAGAGACAAAGGGAAGGTCAGTTTTTATTGGGTCTGGGGAGAAATTTGGCAGGGTTATTTAGAATTAAAAGTCATTGGAGGGCCGCTGAGTGGCACATTGGTTAAGAGTTGGCTTGGGACTCCAGCTCTGAGCAGCACAGCCCCGGTTCGGATCCCACATGAGGGCCAGTGACACTGCGCCCTCTGCAAATTAGATGGTGAACAACAGCTCCACCTGGAGCTGGGCTGCCATGAGTCACCGGTGGCGAAGGCATAGGCTGCAGTGGGGGGGTGGGGTGGGTGGGCGGGGGACAGAGAGCTGCTGTGAGCCTCCGTGAGTGGCCGGCAGCCAAGTGTGAGTGGCCAGCAGCTGCCGGGAGCTGCCACGAGATGCGGTGAATAGTTGTCCAATGTCCAGTGAGCGACTGCCTTACCCGGGAAGATAATACCAACATGGGCCAGTGAAGCGACGTCCTCCACAACTAGACTGAAGAACCAAAGGACAGCAACTTGTCTGTTCCCCTTCCCCAATTCCCCAATAAAATCTTTAAAAAAAAAAAAAGTCATTGGAGGAGAGTTGAGAGGGGCAATTTTTCATTGGCTGCTGGTTGCAGATAGTCTGTTGTACTGAGGTGTGTGAGAATCTTCTTTCTTCCTGCTGACCATGCAGATTGAGATGCATGGTACCCTTTCATGGCTTCCCAACTCCACTTTGGAATTAGGTTTTCTTATCTATTTTTCACATGAAGTTTTCGCAAGTAATCCAAACATAATTGTCAAGAACAAGCGAATTAATAAATATGAGATAAAGTTTCAAGAACAGTTATGTTTTATAAAACATGTCTACTTTAAAATAGTTTCAAATTAAAAATAGAGTTGTCAGGGCCGGCCGAGTAGCGCAGTGGTTAAGCGCTGGCTTGAGAAGCCAGCAGCCCCGGTTCGGTCCCACATATGAGGGCCAGTGACACTGCCCTCAAAAAAAAAAATAATAATAATAGAGCTGTCATATGACCTAGCAATTCCACTTCTGGGTATTTACCTGAAGAAAACAACAAAACACTAATTTGAAAAGATACGTGTACCCCTATGTTCATTGCAGCATTATTTACAATAGCCAAGATATGGAAGCAACCTAGGTGTCCATCAATAGATTACTGGATAAAGAAGTGGTACATATATACAATGGAATATTACTCAGCCATAAAAAGAATGAAATCTTGGGCCGGCCGAGTGGCGCGTTGGTTAAGAGCTGGCTTGGGATGCCAGCGGCCCCAGTTCAGATCCCACATATGAGGGCCAGTGACACTGCCCTCTGCAGCTAAGATGGTGAACAACAACTCCACCTGGAGCTGGGCTGCTGTAAGTGCCCAGGACGGCATAGCTGCAGCCCCTGCTGCAGAGGGCTGCCATAGGCTACAGTGAGTGGCCAGCAGCCAGCATGAGCTGCCAAGAGCTGCTATGAGCGGCCATCCAGAGGCCGGCGACTGATTGCCTCACCGAAGAAGAATACAATGAGGATACCTACATGGGCCAGTGAAACAACGTCCTCCACAACTAGACTGAAGAACAAAAGGACAACAACTTCTCTGTTCCCCTTCCCCGGTTCCCCAATGCTGTTCCCTGCCCCCAATTCCCCAATAAAATCTTTTTTTTAAAAAAAAAGAATGAAATCTTGCCATTTGTGACAACACGGAGGATCTAGAGGATATTGTGCTAAGTGAAATATTAATAAGTCATACAGACAAAGACAAATACCATATAATTTCACTTACGTGTGGAATCTAAAAAAGCAAAACAGAAACAGACCAAAGATACAGAAAACAACCTGACGGTTGCCCAAGTAGAGTGGGTGGAAAGACAGGTAAAAAGGGAAAAAAGTAAATCAACCCTAAAAAAAATTTAAAAAAAAAATTTAAAAAAATAGTTTCAAAATCCTTTTGGCAACTTGAAACCTTAAAGTTTTACTAAGTTAAGTTAAATGATAGATAGTCATTGAATATCTAGATCTTTTCCAAATAAGATAATATACTGAAACATTAATTGTTGGACATAAGTCTAACTTTACCTGCTTTTGGCTTCCTATTTGAACTAAAGATTTTTGGGTCTGTTTAAACATCTTGTACCACATTGAATAGTTGGGGATTATTGCAATGGGGGAACACTCTGACTACAAAGTCTACAAGCATCTCAAGAGCTAGGCAAAAAGGTTTTCTTTTATAGAACAGAATAAACAATGCTAGAAAAAACTGAGCTTTCTAGAACTAGGGGAGTGGGATGAAAGGACAATGCTATAGGACAGTGGGTCAGAGGATGTTTACCCTGGGGCAGCCTGTTCTCAGGAGGGGTTCTCTGCTGGCTGGGGTGAGGTGGTGCCTAAATTCAGGGGCCTGGGGAAAAGAGAGGTTCAGTTAGCAAGCATTTTGTTCTAATTGGTCAGTGGAGACAAGCGGTTTAGTGAATCACTTATGACCCAAAGAATGGGAACTGGAGGGTGTGCTCTGGCCTCGTTACAGATAAATGGGACATCTATAAATTTTAATCTAAGTCATACAGTAAAGAATGGTTCCTTGCAGTAAGCAGTTTTCCATTAACACAAATGATAAGGGAATTTATTAACCTTTAGGTAAAATTCATCCCTGCCAACTCATAGCAGCAGATAGAAAAGGAACCTGCAAAGTGAGTGTCTTCATGTGCCCTTTGATTTATTCATTTGACAAATGTTTAACGAGAATTTGCTATGCACTACTATGTGTCTGCTGGGGCTACAGTGTGAACTGTACTCCCTGATGTTCCCTGCGGTGTTAGGATCATTCAGGTCCAGCTGGGAAATAAATAGCACCTTCACAGTGTTCAGACAAAGAATCATGTCCAACAGTGTGGACAGGGTTAAGGGAACCTGCCAGGAATGGGTGGATCCCTCCTGAGCTAGGGGAGGGAGCAATTACCAGATCCCAGTTTTTGCTCTCGTTGTAGCAAAGGGCTACAGGAGAGTACCCGTGGCCTTCAGTGAGGTGTTCAAATACAATTTTCAAAACATGGAAACCATGATGGTCATAAAATGAACAGGTGTCAAAGATTTTCTTCCATTCATTCATGAAGGAACCAGAAAGATGAAGGTAGGTTCAAACTCAAGGGACACAATTTACATAATCAGTCAAAAAACCTCTAAAATGAATTTGCTACTAAATACAAAAGTGATTAATGTTCATACATGAATGTGTTTAGCAGTATTACTCATAACAGACTAAGGTGGAAACAACCCAAATGTCCATTAACTCATGAATGGAGAAAGAAACTGTGCTACATTCATACAATGGAATATTATTCAAAACAGAAGAAAATGCTGACACTCGCTACAATGTGGATGGACCTTGAACACACAGTGCTCAGTGAGAGAAGCCAGACACACAGGCCACACAGTGTGTGGTTCAGTTTATGAGTATGAGGAACGTCTACATTAGGCAGCTCCACGGAGACAGAGAATGGGTTCATGATTGCCAGGGGCTGGGAGGAAGAGAAAATATGGAGGTGACAGCTAAGGGTCATAAGATATTTTTGGAGAGGTGATGAAAATGTTCTAAAATTGATTGTGGTAATGATTGCACAACTCAGTAAATACACTAAAAATCAATGACTTGTATTCTTTTGTTGTTGTTTTTTTCTAATCCACCATCTTGAATCTCTGACTTGTATTCTTTAAATGGTATATGAATGTGAATTATATTTCAGTTAAACTGTTACCCCCCAAATATAAACTAGTTTAAAAAATATCGGGCCGGCCGAGTGGCGCATTGGTTAAGCGCTGGTTTTGGGATGCCAGCGGCCCCGGTTCGGATCCCACATAAGGGCCAGTGACACTGCCCTCTACAACTAACAACAGCTCCACCTGGAGCTGGGCTGTGCGAACCCCGGTGATGGTGTGGGCTGCAGCCCCTGCTGCAGTGGGCTGCCATAGGCTGCAGTGAGTGGCCCACAGCCAGCGTGAGCGGCTGGCAGCCAGCATGAGCTGCCAATAGCCTCGATGAGCGACATCCAGGGGTCAGCGACCGATCTGCCTCATCCGGGAAGAGCAATGACGATACCAACAGTGAAGCAACATCCTCCGCAACTAAAACTGAAGAACAAGAAGACGGCAACTTGTCTGTTCCCCTTCCCCGATTCCCCAACGCTGTTCCCCTCCACCAATTCCCCAATAAAATCTTTAAAAAAAAAAAAAAGAAAATCACCCCATAACCTTTGTCTTTTCTCCTATAAAGAATCTACAAATTCACATGTAATTAATTGTACAATGTCTGGACTTTAATCAAGTTGAAAATAGCTAATTCAAACACAGGTGTATTTCCTACTTACATCACATTATGAAAAAGACAAAGACAAAGAGACAGAAATCAGGTCTATGGCTGCCAGTAGCTGGGGGACAGTTTAAGAGCAAAAAAAATGAAGGAACTATTTGGGTGGTGGACGTACTCCATGCCTTGATTATGCTGGTGGTTATATAACTGTATACAACTGCACAACTGCCATTTGCAACAACGTGAATGGATCTTGAGAGTATCATGCTAAGAGAAATAATTCAGAGAGAAAAAGTCAAGAACCTTTTGACTTCACTCATATGTAGGATATAAAACTGAAAGTAACAAACAAACAAAAAAACAACAACAAAGAAACAAAAACTCATAGGAACAGACAACAGTATAGTGGTTACCAGAGGGTCAGGGGGGAAGGGGTCCATTTCTTTCTCCCATTCAGAACATTGTAGGAGAGGTGAGCTCTGGGGAGGAGCAGGAGGCTGGGCCACAGTAACAGCCGCTCCTCTCCTGGTCCCTGGTCCCTGGCCAGAGGCAGCACTGAACCCCTCAGCCTGGCCACCCTCCGGTCCTCAGGCCCCAGGACACCGACCCCACTGGCAGTGAGCAGAGCCTCCCAACTTGAAAGCAAATTTTTCAGAACATGAAACAAGAATATGGTCATTATCAGAGGTGGAGGCTTTAGAAGTTGTTCTTACTCATAGAGAACAAATTGTGGTTCCTAGATGGGAGGGGGCTGGGTGAAAAAGGGGCAGTGATTAAGAAGTACAAATTGGCAGTTATGAAACACTCATGGGAATGTCAAGTACAGCACAGGGAATATAGTCAATATTGTAATAACTGTGTATGATGTTGGGGGGTACTAGACTTATCGTGGGGATCACTTTATAAGTTATATAAATGTTTAACCACTGCTCTGTACACCTGAAATGAATATACTATTAAATGTCAACTGTAATTGAAAATTTAAAAACAATTTTTTTTTAACTTGTTCCTATTCAGAATGAAGCTTTTACTCAGGAAGTCGGCCTCACTCCTGAGCACACAGCACCTAGTTGTCCAGGTGCCTCCCGGATGAAGAAGGACCAAGCTTACCCTTACTCTCCAACAAGCTGGAACAACACGTGAGCAGCTCCTAAAAGACCACGAAGCTAAAATTCGGGCAGAGTGTGACCAAATCCTCCATGCCAGATCAGCAGAACGCTGGGAATCTTTAGTGACATTCACACAGGGTGCAGTTATGTCACCATACCGGACAAGGTCCACAAGCTACATGTGCTGAAACTTTCTTGCCTATCTGGGTACCAGGCTGGACCTCAACAGATGGCTACTGAACACTGTTTGCATTTGATTTGACATCAACTTTGAGCTCCAAATTTGCATCCTGAGAACACTTACATGTTTCTGCAGGTCCATTTCATACAAATTGAAAGACCTTAAAGATTTTTGGTTGCCACAAGCATATCTTTCTTTTCTGCTCACCCAACAAACAGCTGTGCCCTATGGGGATAGATTTTCCAAACAAAACCCCTGGGGCAGCAGTTTCCCAAAACATTCCCTCAGTGGCAATTCCCCGAGCAAAGCTCTGTGAGAAACGTGAGTGTGTGTGTGTGTGTGTGTGTGTGTGTGTGTGTGTGTGTGTAGCTGTTATGTGTCTTGTGCACATTTTTTTGTCCTTGGAGATTCTGGCTGTGAGTTTATGCACAATTGTGGTTCAAAACATTTGCTTGGTCTACAGAAGATCATTGATGTTTTGTGACCACATCAGTTGTGAGAGTGGGTTGTATTAGGTGTAGGTATTATTGTTAAATACAGGCACTGTTTCCAGATACAGAATATGAATCATGAGTTAGGATGGACATTAGATGTCATGGTAATGGTAGAGCAGAGGTCTGTGGTCCTAGGTCTGGTGAAGAATTGGAACAAACCCAGGGATGGGTCATGGGACACATGGCCTCTCTCATGTTAGATAAATACTTTTACTCCAAGTCTTCAAATATGTACGTGGAGTCCGTGCTTACCTCATTCATACAAAGTGCTCCCTGGACACTGAACCTCTGGAAAGAAAATGTCTCCTCTACAGCAAGAGCACTGGGGTTTGCTTGGGAGCATAACAAAGTGAGCTCGGGTGGGCCCGGCTACTTGCGGGGAGCCCTTCCACCTTTGTGTCAGTTATTAAAGACAGATTTCAATCCTTTGGTCAGGCTCCCCCAAATTCTTTTTTTCTTTTTTTTAATAAGTGTTTATTAACGATAATAAAATATACAATGATTATCTGATAGGCCTTTAAATCCAGTAATCACTTAATAAGTTTTTTAACCTGGTTTGATAGACTATCAAATAAGCCAGTGTTCTAATCCACAATTACTAATAACATAAACCCTACAAGCGTTACTCTCCCCCCAAATTCTTTTAACAGAGTTCCATATTCAACTGCTTGAGTTTCATTTTGGCAACCCCCCTGCAGGAAACTGCTCACAGTCTGTTTACCTTCTTTCCAAAGCTGAGGAACAGAAAGCAGCCTCTGTTTTGAGGAGGTGGAAGTTAAGTATTCATTTATTTATTTACTGTGATTTGTTCAGGACCACATTTCACAAGATGCTTTGTTCCATTTATCATTGTTTCTGGAAAGCAAGGATCTATTAAAATGGTTTTAGTTTGAATATAGATCAGTTTTTCTTAAGTTTTTTTTTTTCCGAATTTTTATTAATTTTATTGGGGTGCTTTGGTTAGCAAAATTATGTAAGTTTCAAGTGTACAATTCTGTAATACATCATCTATCTATATACTGAATTGTATGTTCACCACCCAGAGCCAGTTCTCCTTCCATTACCACATACTTGACCCCCTTTACTCTCTTCTACCACCCTCTCCCCACTTACCTGCTGGTAACCACCAAACTATTATCTGTGTCTATGAGTTTTTGTTTGCCTGTTCATTTGTTGCTTTCAGTTTTATATGCTACATATAAGTGAAGTCTTGACTTTTTCTATCTGACTTATTTTGCTTAGCATGATAATCTCAGATTATCCAAGCTGTCGCAAATGGCAGTATTTCATCTTTTCTTATGGCAGAATAATATTCCATTGTATATATGTACCATATCTTCTTTATCCAGTCATCTATCAAAGGGCACTTTGGTTGTTTTCCTGTCTTGGCCATTATGAATAATGCTGCAATGAACATATACCTTTATGGATAAATGTTTTCAGACATTTTGGGTAAATAGTGGCTGTACCAGTTTCAGTCCCACCAGTACTCTATGAGAGTTCCTTTTTCTCCACAACCTCTCCAACACATATTGTCTTGTTGATAATAGCCATTCTCACAGATGTGAGGTGGTAACTCATTGTGGTTTTGATTTGCATTTCTGTAACAGCTAGTGAAGTTGGACATTTTTTCATATATCTATTGGCCATTTGTTTGTCTTCTTGAAAGAAGCATCTCTTCAGGTCCTCTGTGCATATTTTAATTGCATTATTTGTCTTTTTGTTGTTGAGTTGTATATGTTCCTTATATATTTTGGATATTAGCCCCTTATAGGAGGTATTGTTTGCGGATGTCTTCTCCCATTAGATTGGTTGTCTTTTTCTTCTGTTGATGGCTTCTTTTGCTGTGCAGAAACTTTTGGTTTGATATAGTCCCATCAATTTATTTTTGCTCTTACTTCCCTTGCCTTTAAGGTCAAATTCATAAAACCCTCTTTAATCCCAGGTCTGTAAGTTTATTACCTATGTTTTCTTCTATGCAATTTATTGTTTCAGGTCTTATCTTTAGGTCTTTGATTCATTTTGAGTTAATTTTGGTGTATGGTGACAGATAGCAGTCTGGTTTCATTCTTTTGCACATGGCTTTCCAATTTTCCCAGCACCATTTATTGACGAGGCTTTCTTTTCTCCACTCTATGTTTTTGGCTCCTTTGTCAAAAATTATCTGCCCATATACATCATATAGGCAGTTTTATTTCTGGGTTCTCACTTCTATTCCATTGGTCTGTGTGTCTGTTTTTCTACCCACACTATGCTGTTTTGATTACTGTCGCTTTGTATTAATAGCATAAATTGAAATCATGGAGTGTGATACCTTTTTTCTCAGGATTGTTTTGGCTATTGAGGATCTTTTGTGATACCATGCAAATCTGATGATATTTTCGTTCTATTTCCTTAAAATATGACATTGGGGTTTTGATAGAGATTTTATTAAATCTGTATTTTGCTTTGGGTAATATGACCATTTTAACTACATTTGGGGCCGACCGAGTGGTGCAGTGGTTAAGCGCTGGCTTGGGAAGCCAGTGGCCCCAGTTCGGGTCCCACATATGAGGGCCAGTGACACTGCCCTCAAATAAATAAATAAATAAATAAATAACTACATTTGGGTAATATGACCATTTTTCTATCCATGAACACAAAATATCTTTCTATTTCTTTGTGTCTCCTTCAATTCCTTTTAATAATGTCTTATAGCTTTCAGTGTATAAATCCTTCACATCCTTTGTTAAGTTTATTCCTAAGTATTCTATTCATTTAGTTGCAATTGCAAAAGGAATTGTTGTTTTCTGAAATTTTATTGTTAGTATATTGGAATGCAATGGAATTTTTTACATTGATTTTATATCCTGCAGCTTTACTGTATTTGTTTATTGTTTCTAATAATTGTTTGGTGGAGTCTCTATGATTTTTTATATTAAAAAATCATGTCATCTGAAAAAAGTGACAATTATACTACTTCACTCCCAATTTGGATGCCTTTTATTTCTTTCTCTTGCCTGATTGCTCTGGCTAGGACTTCCAATACTATGTCGTTAGACTAGTTTTTTAAATCAGGGATTATTTTGAAAACTTCTGAGTTTAATTCAAGTATATGCCAATACCTTCCAAAGTAAGGTAATATCAGAGACAGTCCTGACCAGATTAGAGAAATTTCTAGAATATTCACATTGAAAGATTCCTTTAATGTAAATCTAACCAAAAACTGCAACATTATTCTTCATACATTTTCATTACATAGTGTTAACAAGTTTAGTTGCAAACAAAAAAAATTACTTAAGCTATTCATTTTTAAAAATACTGTGGGAGAGGGAAAAATAATTAGGTGAAACACAGAACAGAGTATTTGCGGAGGAGAGGTGTGACTATTCTGTATGATCCTATAATGGTGGGTATATGTCATTATACATTTGTACATCACCAAGAATGAACCCTAATGTAAACAATGGGCTCTGGACGATAAAGCTCTAACACTGTGAGTTCATCCATGATGGGGGATGTCAGTAATGGGGGAGGCTGTGTGTACCAGGGGCAGGGGTGTATGGGAACTCTATGCTTTCTGCTCAATTTTGCTATCAGCTAAAGCTGCTCTAAAAAATAAAGTCTATTTTTTAAACACCATATACCTAATGTACCTGAATTGTACTGCACGTAAATTAAAACTCAATTCATTACTTTTTTTTTTTTAAAGATAATATTAGGGAATTGGGGAAGAGGAACAGTGTTGGGGAATTGGGAAAAGAGAACAGCATTGGGGAATCGGGGCAGGGGAACAGACAAGTTGCTGTCCTTTTGTTCTTCAGTCTAGTTGTGGAGGATGACGCTTCACTGGCCCATGTTGGTATTATGATCATTGTGCTTTTCCTGGCTGAGGCAGTCAGTCACCAGCCATTGGACAGCCAGTCATGGCGGCTCACACAGCAGCTCACAGCACTTCTCGCCCGCTGCCGGCTTGCCAGCTGCGGGCCGCTCACTCTGGCTGCCAGCCACTCACAGTAGCACACGGCAGCTCATTGCAGCCCCACTGCAGCCTACGCATCGCTGGCCTCTCACAGCAGCCCAGCTCCAGGTTGAGCCCTTGTTCACAATCTTAGCTGTAGAGGGCACAGCTTACTGGCACATGTGGGAATTTAACCGGCAGCCCTGTTTTTCAGAGCTCGCGCTCTTACCAACAGCCATTCAGCCAGCCCCATGACATTTTTAAAAGATACATTTTTCTGGAAGATTAAATAACTTTTGAATAAGCCTGGCAAGAGACACCACTCAGATCTCTCTAGAAAAATAACCTGCCATTCAGCTACAAGTAATGCAGTTCCCTAAGCGCTTCCAGCTGTCACCACCTTCAGGCTCTGCCCCTGATCCAGCCTTCCCCAGCAGCCGAGTGGTGGTCACAGCAAGACTTCTGACCAACATAGAATTCTTTCATGAGTCATCTTCACTACAGATTTCCATTGGCTTCACTGGAACTGTCAGGCCTGGATTGTAGTCTGGATTATAGTCTGAGGTTCTTTCTACCCAGTCCTGCTTCCCTCCTTTCCATTTGTGAGTCATTCTTTCTTAATAATTCTCTTAACACTTCTCAGCACCCTCTTCCTAGACAACCCAAGTGACACAAGTGACACAGGAGCAATGATCCTGAAAGGGCACGCGGCCATCTGCTGTTTCCCAAGTTTTAGACATTTTTTCTTCACCTTGGGTGACCTGGCAGAGGGAGAGGTAGGGAGATAAATACCCAGCCCTCCATCACCTCCTATGCTACATCCCCTTACAGTGCTTCCTATGTGCTTAACCCAACTGGGGGCTGGGGGTGGAAAAGGACCTTCATGGCATCAAGAAAGGTCTTCATCCCAGAAGGTGGAGAAAGGTAGACAGTGTATCTGAAGGGACAAAGTATCTGAACACTCAATGAGCCAAACACCAGCCTGAAAGACAGAGTATATAATGCTAGCTCTTGTAACAGATAAATCGCAAAGTTCCAGTGACTTTTTAAACAAGAGAAGTTGACTTCTTGCCCACATGAAGTGTAAAAAAGGTGTTTCTTGTTTATCAGGAAGCTCTTCTCCAAGCAGTGACTCAGGGACCCAGGCTTCTTCCAAGCTGTGTCTCAACCATTCATCAATGAGCTCACCCACAGAAGAGGAAAGGTAATAAAGGACCATTTTTAGGATCTGTTTGTGGGCCAGATATGGAAATGGAACACATAGCTTCTCTCAGACCTACAGCAAAGGTATCCAGAAAACAGTCGAATAGCTGTGTGTGCCCCAGAAAAAAAGATAACACTTTGGGTGAATGGCTAGCCAGTCTCTGTGTAGGCAGCAAACAAATTATTACTAATTGTAAAACATTTTTTTAAAAGATTTTATTGGGGAATTGGGGGGAGGGGAAGAGCGTTGGAGAATTGGGGAAGGGGAACAGACAAGTTGCAATCCTTTTTTGTTCTTCAGTCTAGTTGTGGAGGACGTTACTTCACTGGCCCATGTTGGTATCATCATTGTGCTCTTCCTGGGTGAGGCAGATCAGTTGCCGGCCTCTGGAAGGCTGCTCGCCACTGCTCTTGGCAGCTCACACTGGCTGCCAGCCGCTCATGCTGGCTGCCGGCCACTCACTGTAGTCTATGGCAGCCCACTGCAGCAGAGGCTGCAGCCCACACCGTCACTGGCCATCTTAGCTATAGAGGCAACCAGGTGGAGCTGTTGTTCACCACCTTAGCTATAGAGGGACAGTGTCACTGGCCCTCATATGTGGGATCCAAACCGGGGGCCTGTTGCTCAGAGCTGGCGTCCCAAACCAGCTCCTAACCAACGTGCCTCTCGGTCGGCCCTGTAAAACATTTTAAACATACAAAAGGTTGTGATAAGATTTATAAAAGGAGTTCAGAGAGTTACAAGATTATATAACATAGATCTTGGTTAATTGGAAGACAGGAGTTAAGAAAGGGGTCTCCGAAGAAGTGACGTTTAAGGCAAATACTACAGATGCACAAGAGTTGGAATTGGCTAGGAGGAAGGGAGAGAGGTTCAGGGAGCAAGAATCAGCAGCTGGAAACCAGGAAGCAGCAGCCAATTTAGCTGGAGCTGAGCCCCCATTTTTATAGCTTTGCTTGCCCTTCTAAAGGAAAAGATATGGTTTGGTTCTCAAAACACCATCTAAACAAATATGGTAAATGGCAGCAGCCTTAGTTCTTGTTTCTGGGTCAAGACACATCCCCCAGGTTGGACCCATGAAAGCCAGCCTGGATTTTTTTTTTTTTTTTAGGATCATAAAGGGGAAAGCGTGTCTTGAAAGGATAAAGTTTTGTATTTTTTTCAAGATTTTATTGGGGAATTGGGGGAAGGGAACAGCATTGGGGAATCAGGGAAGGGGAACAGACAAGTTGCTGTCCTTTTGTTCTTCAGTCTAGTTGTGGAGGATGCCACTTCACTGGCCCATGTTGGTATTATGATCATTGTGCTCTTCCTCTCTGAGGCAGTCGGTGGCTGGCCATTGGATGGCCACTTACAGTGGCTCATGGCGGCTCACAGCAGCACATGGCGGCTCTCACCAGCTCCGGGCCGCCAGCCACTCACGCTGGCTGCCGGCCACTCATGGTAGCTCACAGCAGCCCACTGTAGCAGGGGCTGCAGCCCATGCCATCACCAGCCACTCATAGCAGCCCAGCTCCAGGTCGAGCTGTTGTTCACAATCTTAGCTGTAGAGGGAGCAGAGTCACTGGCTCATGTGGGAACCCAACTGGCAGCCCTGCTGCTCAGAGCTTGCGCTCCCAAGCCAAATCTTAACCGACTGAGCCACTCGGCCAGCCCAGGATAAAGTATTTTATCGTAAGAAGAAAACATTTCATTATATTAAGAATCAAAATATTGGGCCGGCCAAGTGGCGCGCTGATTAAGCGCTAGCTTGGGAAGCCTGTGGCCCCGGGTCAGGTCCCACATATGAGGGTCAGTGACAGTGCCCTCAAAAATAAATAAATAAATAAATAAATAAATAAATAAATAAATAAATAAATCAAAATACTTACCCAGGTAGACAATGCTGAACAGAACACTTTCTCTGATACCCAGCAAGCAATTCTTCCTCCTTCTGATGGGTGAGATGGGGGGCATAGCGAAATACTCTTTAAAAACCTTCAACAGGGCCGGCCGAGTGGCGCATTGGTTAAGCGCTGGTTTTGGGATGCCAGCGGCCCCGGTTCGGATCCCACATGAGGGCCAGTGACACTGCCCTCTACAGCTAACAACAGCTCCACCTGGAGCTGGGCTGTGCGAGCCCCGGTGATGGTGTGGGCTGCAGCCCCTGCTGCAGTGGGCTGCCACAGGCTACAGTGAGTGGCCCGCAGCCAGCGTGAGCGGCTGGCAGCCAGCATGAGCTGCCAATAGCCGCGGTGAGCGACATCCAGAGGCCAGCGACCGATCTGCCTCATCCGGGAAGAGCGCAATGACGATACCAACAGTGAAGCAACATCCTCCGCAACTAAACTGAGGAACAAAAAGACAGCAACTTGTCTGTTCCCCTTCCCCGATTCCCCAACGCTGTTCCCCTCCGCCAATTCCCCAATAAAATCTTTAAAAATAAATAAATAAATAAATAAATAAATAAATAAATAAAAACCTTCAACAGGGCTTGCTGATTGGCGCATTGGTTAAGAGCTGATTTTGGGATGCCAGCGGCCCCGGTTCGGATCCCACATATGAGTGCCGGTGACACTGCCCTCTACGGCTAACAGCAGCTCCACCGGGAGATGGGCTGTGCGAGCCCCTGCTGCAGTGGGCTGCCATAGGCTACAGTGAGTAGCCGGCAGCCAGCGTGAGCTGCCAATAGCTTCGGTGAGCGACCGTCCAGAGGCTGGCAACCGATCTGCCTCATCCGGGAAGAGTGCAATGACGATACCAACATGGGCCAGTGAAGTAACGTCCTCCGCAACTAGACTGAAGAACAAAAAGACAACAACTTATCTGTTCCCCTTCCCTGATTCCCCAACGCTGTTCCCCTCCCCCAATTCCCCAATAAAATCTTTTAAAAAGAAAAAACAGTCAACAAATATTTGGTGAATAAATATTGGGTTGTCAGAAAAGTCATGATGCATTTTTGCAATGAAAAACAGAAAGAATACATCATGACTTTTCCGACAACTCAATAAATGAGCAAATAAAAAAATATCCTCTAATCTCACCCTGATAAATTTCTTTGTACTTCGATGTCTTAGAACATTGATGAGCAATGGTTTTTCATCTTTAAACTTTCATATCTTCCTGAAAGTTTGACAACGGAGGGTTTCACTCAACTTTAAGGGAGCATCCTTATAGATTTTATTATTGGTGCATTTAAATATTATTTAACCTAAAATGAAATCTTTCTAGGAAGAAGACTTATGTTTGTTCTGGAATCTTTTGTTGTTAGCTCTGTTTGTTCAGTTGTTAATTCTTTTCTGCTGTTGTGGAGTTTGAGATGTTCCTTTTATAGTATTGATTTTGGTCACTTGCTTCATGATTCTTAGTTACCCGCTCATTTTTATGTTTGAAAATTCCAGTTCTCCGGCCCCTTCTATTTGCTATAATTTGACTCAAGAAAAGAGTGCTGGCAACTTGACATTTTATAGCCACTGATTTATCCTCAGGGCAAATTATACCATTAAATCTACTTACTATATGGGCTAGAAGAGAGAGTAAATCTAACTCAGCTAGCTCCTGTGTTTCTTTTTAAGTAATCACCTTTATAAATGCCACTCAAAACTTCCTCTGATTTTTTGAATCCATTCGCAATACATTTGGAGTTTCCTACAACTGCCCCAGCTTCTGAGTTTGTGGTTTCCTCTGATTTTATTTCTCAACAATCCTGGTCTTGCCTGACTCAAATAAATATTTCCAATTTATATTTACATCACAGTGGAGGGAAGGAAGGGCAAAGGGCAAATAATGAACCAGATGTGGTAAAATGTCAACAATTGGTGAATCTGGGTAAAGATCGTAAGGGTGTTCTTTGTACTCTTCTTACTCAAATCACTTTTATTCAAATCTGAAATTATTTTCCAATACTAACTTGTTTTAAGAAGCTGTCTATTAAGACAACCTCAAGTTCTTTACTTGTCACTAATTCCTCAGTCCACACTGATGCAACTGAGCCATTCATGCCCCTGAAAATGGCCCTTATAAAACCACCTGTGATTTTGATGATTTAAAGCCCAGTAAATGTTTTCACTTCTCTTGGTAACTAACTCTCAGCAGTATCAGACAGCATCAACCACTACTTCCTTTTTGAAAAAGTTTCCTTAGTTTTTTGTTTTCTAATCCTGTCCAGCTGCTCCTGCTCAGGCTTTTGTACAACCTAGTCTCCCACATAACCATTGATCTTAGACCCTCATTTCTTGCCATCTCTTTGCTTGTTCTTCTAAGAAATCTCACCCTTGCCCAAAACGTCTATTATATAAATACACCAACAACTCTCAAATTTCCATCCCAGCTAAAGAGTTTTCATAGCCACAGAATCAACTCAGCATTCTCATTTGATCCCTTCAAAAGCACCTGGAAATTCCACATATCTAAAGCGACTTATGCTCTTTCGGGGTCCCCCAAATCCATAAATACATCCACCATCTATCTATTCAGTTGCTTGAGCCAAAACTCTTGGCTTCTCTATCTCTACCATACTCAAAGCCTTGCCAACTCCTATTCCTTTTATCATTTATCTTTTATATGCATTCGTTGCCTTTCCATCTTCAAAGCCAGCATTCCCTCCCAAACTTCCCACTATCTCTCACCTGGGTCCATGGGCCTCCTTGCCTCCATTCTTTGACTCCCATGCAAACTGCACACCCCTGCCAAAGGTCTAATTCTAACACGCTAATCTGACTGCTTGTCTACTAAATACTCCATTGCCCTCAGGATAAAGCTTTGGGCTGGCATCCACGAGCTTGCATGGTCTGACCTTCTCATCCCCATCTCCACTATGCTAGCCACTCTCCTACCTCTGGCCCTTTGTTCCTGCTGCCTTTCCCAGCTGAAACTCACTTCCCCCAATCCTTTTATTACCTGATTCACTTCAGACCCTAATTGCTATCACTCCATGACCCAACTGATGCAATAATAATGACTTCCACATATTGAATCAAGTATCAGTCACTGTTATTAAACCCATTGGCTGACTTAATATTCCCAGAAGCCCATGAGTTACAAAGTTTATTTCAGTTTTACTATTGAACACACTAAGCCCAGAGACATGAGTACACTTGCCTAAAGATACAGAACTTAGCTAGCAATGGCAGGACCAGGGCTGGAACTCCAAAATGCATGCTCTGTATGAGCCAGCAATCCCACTTCTGGGTACATTTCCAAAAGAATTAAAATCAGGATCCCAAAAAGATATCCACACTCCCATGTTCATGGAAGCATAATTCACAATAGCCAAGACATCGAAACAACCTAAATGTCCATCAACAGATGAACGGATAAAGTAATAAAGAAAATGTGGTATTACCCAGACAACGGAATGTTATTCAGCCTTAAAAAAGGAAGAAACCCTGCCATATGCAACGCATGGGTGAACCTTGAAGATATTATGCTCAGTGAAATAAGTCAGGCACACAATAACAAATACTTGATTCCACTAATATAGCCATCCAAGTACAGAGTACAGTGATGGCTGCAAGAGGCCGGAGCGAAGGGGAGGGAGACTGGTTCAATGGGTACAGTTTCAGTTAGGCAAGATGAGTAAGTTCTAGAAATCCTTTGTACAACATTGTACCTGTAATTAACAATGCCGTCTGTGCACTGAAATTTTGGTAAAGTAGCTCTCACATTAAGTAACCTTAGTACACTTTTTTTTTTTTAAAGAAGTATACTCTGCAGTCTTATCTCTACTCCTCCCTCACTGGACTTCTCCCAACACACACACTCACATGAGAAGCTGTGTCTTGATTCACATTCTAATCCTGTATACAATTCCACAATCTCTGATCCCAAGCCTTGGAAGCTAGACATGTTTTGGAATCTGGAATTTGCAATGGTAGTGGGAATGTACATAGTATACTGTGAGATAAAATATGTTTGTTGGTCTCGGCCCCAGGTTCCTGACACAGGACTTTTAAACCCTTATAAATTCCTCAGTAATAAGAACACAAGAAGCATCTTTTGGTCTAATGAGGCAACTCTGGGTGGCCCCTGGATGACCCTTGGATGGGGCTTCACCAGAAAGACCAAGCCATGATTAGAAGCTGGGAATTTTCAGCTTTCAGCACACCCCCTATGCTCCAGAGAGGGAAGAGAGCTGGAAATGGAGTGATCATGTCTACGTGGGGAGGCATCCATAAAACCCTGAGAGTAGGGGGTTCGGAGAGCTTCCAGGTTGGCAAACACATCCACACTGGGAGGGTAATGCCCTCCAACTCCACAGGAACATATGCTCCTGCACTTGGGACCCTCCCATACCTCTTCATCTGAATGATCATCTGTACCCTTCTTCATCTCCTTTAATATACTGGTAGACATAAGTCAGTGTTTCCCAGAGTTCTGTGAGCCACTCTAGCAAATTAATCAACCCAAGGAGGGAGTGACTGGAACCTTCAATCTATAGCTGGTTGGTCAGAAGCACAGTTGATAAACTGGGCTTTCAACTGGCCTCTGAAGTGGGGCCAGCAGTCTTGTGGGACTGAGCCCTTAGCCTGTGGGAACTGATGCTATCACCAGCTAAATGGCTTCAGGATTGAGTTGAATTCTTGGACATCCCGGTGGTGTCTAAAAATTACCTATTGGTGTGGGCAGAAACCTCCACATATTTGGTGATCAGACATGTCAGAAGCAAAGTGCTTTGTGTGGGTAGTAAAGGAGACTCGCATGAGAGAAACGCACAGTAAGGAATAACTGGGTTTTCCCCGATAGGAAAAAAAAAACTGAGAGTTTTTGCTTTACATATATGTCACCACCACCAGGAGCTTCTGGGACACCCCCAGTAATCAAGCATACTAATGCCCTTGCTTTATTAGTACTCCGGCTAAGGAATAAATAAAGACCATAAACACATCCACACGGGTTCAGTCAATTTGGGCTGCCAAAGGAGCTGTGGAAATTTATCTGTTTGGAGATTTTAGAGTTGTGGATGCAGGATTATGAAGCTGTGGTTTTCTATACAACACCCCATCTTTGTGTAATTGCCTTTGTAACTGTGTAACCCCCATTTTGGCAAGGGTGTCTTTATACCACCACAGCTGTGTCATTATAACCCAACTCCTATGAACCGTTGTTTCCTTATAACATGCCCGTGTGTCATTATAGAATTCCATCTGTATACTGGTGTGTCACTATTTGAGAATTCCACCTCTCTATTGTTCTGTTTTTTTTTTTGTTTTTGTTTTTGTTTTTGTTTTTGTTTTTTAAAGATTTTATTGGGGAATTGGTGGAGGGGAACAGCGTTGGGGAATCGGGGAAGGGGAACAGACAAGTTGCCGTCTTCTGGTTCCTCAGTCTAGTTGCGGAGGATGTTGCTTCACTGTTGGTATCGTCATTGCGCTCCTCCCGGACGAGGCAGATCGGTCGCCGGACTCTAGATGTCGCTCATCGCGGCTATTGGCAGCTCACGCTTGGCTGCCAGCCGCTCACGCTGGCTGCGGGCCACTCACCGCAGCCCACGGCAGCCCACCGCAGCAGGGGCTGCAGCCCACACCATCACCGGGGCTTGCACAGCCCAGCTCCAGGTGGAGCTGTCGCTAGCTGCAGAGGGCAGTGTCACTGGCCCTCATGTGGGATCCGAACCGGGGCCGCTGGCATCCCAAAACCAGCGCTTAACCAATGCGCCACTCGGCCGGCCCTATTGTTCTGTTTTTGTTACATCTCCTTGATACACCATTCTATTTCCACTACGTACTCTCTATTGCTAGCCTTGTCTATCAGCTTTTAACAGGCCCCTCTGTTGTATCACAGTGTTTTTGTCACATCATTTCTGGCTGAGTGTTCTCCTAATAACAGTTGAAGTGTATTGAGTGCTTATCAAGAACCAGGCACTGTATATTGAATGTGTATTAAATATATCAACTCCTGTAACCTTCCATAATAGTATGCTAGGGCTGTCATAGCAAAGTGCTACAAACTGGGGGCCTTAAACAGCAGAAATTTATTCTCTCACAGTTCTGGAGGCTGAAGTCCAAAATCAAGGTGTTGGCAGGGTTAGTTCCTTCTAAGGCTGTGAGGAAAGGATCTGCTCTAAGCCTGACTTGTAGATGGCCATCTTCACCTTTACATGGCATAGTGTGTGTGTGTGTATCTCCAAATTTCCCTTTTACAAGGGTACCAGTCATATTGGATCAGGGCTCAGCCCAATGACTTCATTTTAACTTAATTACCTCTTTAAAGGCCCTGTCTCCAAATACAGTCACATTCTGAGGTCCTGGGAGTTAGGAATTGGGGAAGAGGACACAATTCAAGCCCAACTTTTATGTATTCTATGGGGTCTCTTAGGAGTGACCAGGGTTCCAGGAATTCCAACTCTGGAACTTATACTGTCAACCACTCTATCTGTTTTGGCTGTGTGTACTTGGGCTAACCTCTGGGCGTCTCAGTTCCCTTGCCTGTAAAATAGGAATAAAAATAGAATAGTACCTTCCTAATGGAGCCCTTCCAAAGCAATTAGTGTCTAGGACCAGTAAGCATTAATAAATGTCAACTGTGGTTATTGTCATTATTGTAGAATTCCAACTGCTTACCTTGAGCATTCTACAAGATTCATGGCTCAAGTATCCTTGCTGTGGGATACCCACAAACCCAACATAACCCAGAAAGTAGGACAGTCTCTCAGATCCCAAAGCCACCAAGAAGGACATCAACAGCCTTAAAGACATGCTTCCTAGGGGACTGCTGTCTTGAAGGTCATTTGGCACCATGGAACTGAACCCACCCCAGAAGGAAATTCATGAAAGAACATTGAAGTTATGCTGGGTAGAACAGTGTCCCCTGAGATTCATGTCCTTCCTGGAACCTCAGATTATGACTTTCTTTGGAAATAGGGTCTTTGCAGATATAATTAAATTAAGATGTGATCGTACTGGAGTAGTGTGGGCCCTACATCCAATATGACTTGTGTCCTTATATCAAGAGAAAAAAACAAAGACAGGGCCAGCAGAGTGGCACGGTGGTTAAGCGCTGGCTTGGGAAGCCAGCGGCCCCGGTTTGGGTCCCACATATGAGGGCCAGTGACACTGCCCTAAAAAAGAAAAAAAAGTAAAAAACAAAGACAGAGACACACAGAGGGAAGATGGCCATGTGAAGATAGATGGATGCAGAGATTGGAGTAACACAGTGGAGTAAGACAATGAACACAAAAGATTGTGGGTAAACACTGAAAGCTGGAAGAAGCAGGGAAGGATTCTTCCCTAGAGACCTTGGAGGAAACATGGCCCTGCTGACGCTTTGATTTTGGACCTCTGGCCTCCAGAACTGGGGGACAATATATGTCTGTTTTTATTTTTATTTTCTTTTATTTTATTATTTTTTATTTTTTTTGAGGGCAGTGTCACTGGTCCTCATATGTGGGACCCGAACCGGGGCCGCTGGCTTCCGAGGCCAGCGCTTAACCACTGCGCCACTTGGCCGGCCCATATGTCTGTTATTTTAAACCACCCAGTTTGTGGCACTTTGTTAGGACAGCCATAGGAAACTAATAGGGTTTCCCAGTAGATATAGGGTATCCTATGTCACCAGGAAGAGACAAGTAGGAAGCTTAGGTCATTCCTCTCTCTCTCTCTCTAAGGCTCTGTGGTCTCACCTGTGCATTCCTGTGCACATTCTTCTCCTCCTTCTCTGCACTCCAGGCCTTTTCATGCTTCTCTCTCTGCACTCAGGGCCCTTTCGTGCTTCTCTCTCAGGTACAGTTTCCAATTCCTGACTAATACTCTCTGAAGGGCCAGATCTGCCCACTTTCTACAGAGATCTGATTGGCACAGCTTGAGTTATGTGGTCACCCTAGCCCAATCATCTGTGCCAGAGGAGAGGCATCACCTGGTGCCAAGGGTGTTCTTCAAAATAGGTAACAATCAGCGTAGTCAGATGCTGACCAATCAGATTTGATGTTGGCCCCTGGACCAAGAATTCTAGGGGTGCACCAAGTGTTAAGGCTTTGGATGCTGGGTCACAAAGGCCATCCTAGGGTGGCCTCCAGGAATGGGGACTGGGAGTAACGAGCACTTGCCAACCAGTATGGAACTGGTTCAATAATTTAATGACTGCCATACTCATGAGTGTCACCTCAATGTCAGTTGCACCCTCTCAGGAGAGACAAACCCTTTGAGAAGGGGTAAAGATGGGTCAGGCAAATGGCATTTACCTCCACTTCCACATCTTAGCTGCTCATCCCACGCCCTCCTATCTGGCCACTGTAGGCCAAATTCTCCTACCTCTGCCTCTCTCATCCCAATCTCTCCTCTTAAGGCCCATCAAGGTCACCTGCTCCGTAGAGACTTCTCTGCCGGCCCCAATTCCTTTTGTCCCAGGTCTGTAAGGAGAACAAAGTTTATCTGGTGTATATGGACCAGTGGGCGTAAGATCTATATGGTGGTGAAAATTATAGGGCTGGGGGAACTGGCCAGGTCTGAAGAGGAACAGGGATAGCGGTGTGCTGGTATGTGTCTAACAAGCAGCTCTCCAAAGAGGGGAAATGAAATTGTGTATTTACATTTTACGGGCATAAGTGATTGTGAAGCACACCATTTACAAATAAAATAGAAACTCTTCATTGCAAATTCCATAGTCAGTTGATTTTTACAAAATGCCTTAATTTTTCCCACTCTTGTTCCCAGAGCCAACCTAGGGGTGCAAGTGACTAGTGAACGTAGGTTGGTATTTTCCTTTAAAGACTAACATAAGGAGCTGGCTGAGTGGCAGTTGGTTAACACCATGAGCTCTGAGCAACGGGGTTACTGGTTCGATTCCCACATGGGCCAGTGAGCTGCGCCTGAGCTGAGCTGCTGCTGAGCTGCCAACAGGTGGCAGGATGGCTCAACTGGTGAGAGCATGTGCTCCTAACAACGAGGTTGCTGGTTTGACTCCCACATGGGATGGTCGGTGTGCAACTAAGATTGAGCACGACACCTTCAGCTGAGTGGCTCAGACTGGAACAACTTCTTTGCTAAATCAGATAATGGTTTGAAAACACTAAACAATGACTCCCTTGATTGTTTTGTGTGATATTCACTATGTAACAGAAACAGACAAGACACATTTTTAAGTTTAATCTACATGCTTAACATCATTTCCCCCTTCACTTTAAGTCTAGACAATCAACAGAATATAAATCAAGCCCTAATTTATAGCGTTTGCTGTTTCCTGTGGCTGATTTTCAGTTACCAGTATGTTGTCACTGAACAGAGTTAGCATGCAATGTTCTGCAGAACTGCATTATGTAGTACTTCCACCACACATTTACAACCTCAAGAGCAAGATAAAATGGAAATAATAAAATCCTTAAAGTATAAGGTAGTTGTGAGCCTCAAATAATTCACACTGTCTGGTGTACAATAAATGCTCAGTACACAGTAGTAATGTTTATAAACATTTTATTATCCAGTACCACGTACCTTCTCACACTCTTCCCCATGGCCCCGTCACACTGAGTCACAGACAATCATAGTTAGTGTCAAGCCACACTATTAGATGTCAGCTTAGCAAAAGCTGGGGTTTGGGTCTGTCTTATTCACAGCTGTGTCCCTAACACCTAAAACAGTGCCTAATACATAGCTAATGATCAATAAAAGTTGCATGAATGAATGACACACAACAAAGAGTCTGCAGACCCCCCAAAAGCTAGCCCTTCAAATCCGATGGGGGCAGGGCTAGGAGTGAGTCTTTATTTCTCACATATTAATATAAATAAGGATTCTTTTGGTCTGTTTTGCTTGCTGATGTTTTTCTATCTTTACACAGGACCTGACAAGTAGTAGAGGCTCAATAAATATAAGTTGAACCAATTAATAAAAAGTGCACTGGCTGAGCTCAGGCTCAAAATAAATACCAAGGGTTTGCTTAGAGCAGGAATGGTAGTGGAACCTGGAAAGTCCTCAAGGAGGGGGTCAGCACCTGGAAACCCTGCCCAGCCTGGTGAGGTAGAGAAGCTGGAACCCCTCACCAAAGGTCCCAGCAAAGTAAGGCAGGATTTAGTCTCCCTCCAGGGGGTGGTAACCAGGCTGTGCGTCATGAGGGCTGTGGGGAGGGGAGTCCAGTGGGGACCTTGGTGGCCACTCGATAGAGGCCCAAGACCGTGGCGCCATGCGCCAGCTGCCAGGTGGAGTGTGCCCCTGCCGCCGCGCTCAGGCGGACACCCAGGCGCTGCCCAGCACCCAGGTGCATCAGGCCACCCCGGAAACCAGCCACTGAGTCATGGGCTTCCAAGGATAG
The DNA here is from genome assembly GCA_033961575.1 of Aselliscus stoliczkanus. Lineage (NCBI taxonomy): Eukaryota > Metazoa > Chordata > Mammalia > Chiroptera > Hipposideridae > Aselliscus > Aselliscus stoliczkanus. The sequence continues at coordinate 5,315,459 of CM066735.1, read as the reverse complement.
AGGAGGCAAGTCCAATGTCAGGGCCAGAGCTTCGGCCCCTGCACCCAGCGGCTGCAGATGCAGGGCAATGGAGACCCAGCCAGAGCCAGCGCTGGCCACCACACGTCGCAATTTCAAGTGCAAGAAGACAAAGTAGATACCGGCCTCATCCACTACCAGCTCCTGTGTGCGTTCATCATAGCTCATGCCAGGTGCTAGGAACACATCTTTCATGCCCGGGTCACTGTACCAGTGCAGGAGCCCTTCCGTCAGCAGTGCTACAAGAGGAAGTGGGGGAAGGCTAAGCATGTCTGTAGGAAGGGACACAGCTCTGGAAAGGGGGTGGCAGGACTCTGAGGGAAGGGTAAGGGGCTTCTGAGGGAGGGAGAGAAGAGGTTTCAAGAGAGAGGCAGGGATGAAAGGGAGGAAGAAACTTGGAGGAAGGGGTGGGGGTGGAGGGTGAAAGACTTTTAGGACAGACAAGGAGCAGGGAACTGCAATGCAAAAGAGGGGGAGGGAAGGGAACAAGAGGCTCTTGAAGATGAAAGGAAGGGGTTTAGAGAGGGAGATGAGGGAGATGAGATAGAAAGGAGGGGAGGGAGGGTCTCAAGAAGGGTGAGGAGAAGAAAGAGAAGGGGTAATGAGGAGAGTCTAGAAGAGGGGAGAGAGGGAAGGAAAGCGAATGGGAAGGAATATCTGGACTGCCTAGAGGGGGAGACCAGACCAGGCTGGGATTTGAAGATCCAGCCCCAGTTCTGAGAGGGCAGGTTTTAGGAGGGCACAGGTGGGGGTCAGCTGAGGAAAAGGCACCCAGAGGTCAGAAAGAGGGACAGATGAGGTTCAAAGAGGTGAGGAGACAGCTTTCAGAGAGGGGAAGGGAACATGGTCAGATTGAGTCACAAGGACCCCTCTGGCTCCCCAGACCCCTCCTCCTTATTGCCCTCCTCCTTGGGGGACAGGGAAGGCGCAGGACACTCACCATCTCGGGCCACCAGCTGCGCGAACAACCCTATGCCCTGCGGAGGAAAGACAGATAGACAGTAGGTAGAGGTTCCCCCTCCCGCAGCCCTCTGAAAAGTAGGAGTCTGCTCAGGCCTTGAGCCTACACTCCCTTTTCCCCCTGCTCCAAAAGCGTACACCAAAACACACGCACACCCGAAGTTGAGGGCTCAACCTGCCCCAACCCGTGGGGTCTGCAAAAGGACAACACCCGCCAGGATTCAGTACGAAAAAGGGAGGAGATCCCTCCAGAAGTCCTTGGAACAGGGAGGTCTTGGGAGAGAAAGGGAGACAGGACACCCCAAGGGTCTGGGAGAAAGTCGAAGTTCTCTGGGAGCTGGAAAAGGAAGTGGGGGTCCCCTAAATGGTTTGGCAAAGTGTCCCTCTGGATCCGCGATGGTGAAAAGGTCCCGCCCTGGGGCACCGAATACAGATAAGCTTATAAGAAGGAAGATGAGAAGGGGTACTCCCGAAATCCTGGATAAAGAACAGGGGCACTCAGTCGGCCAGGGGTGCAGAAGGGGTCGCCTCGATGGTGCAAGTGGAGGAGTCCCAGAGTGAGGTAGGGGTCTCCCCCCGGGCCCAAGCCGGGGCGCATCTCACCTGCGGCGAGTCAGGGAGGCCGGCACGGGCGTCCGGCGGGAGTGCGGGGTCCTCTGGGAGTCTCGAGCTGGGCGCCGGGCTAGGGCCGGGCGAGGCGGGGCTCCCGGGCACACCCCAGGCGCGGACCGCGCAGGCGGCGCAGGCGGCGGAGGCGAGCAGCAGCAGCGCGGCGCTCAGGGCCCAGGGCAGCGGGTGGCAGGCGTGGCCCGGGGACGCAGGCGGCCGCGGGGCCTCGGGGTCGGGGGCGGCGTCAGAGGAAGAGCGCATTGCCGGCGACAAGCGGCTACAACTCGGGCCCGGGGGTACGCGCTTTATATGGCATCCGGAAGCCCCGCTTTCCGGGGCGGAGAGGGTGGGGACCTCGGCGCCCCGCCCCCGTCCCATCCCGCCAAACTTTCCCTAAGTTTCTTTTCTCAGGATCTTTACCTCTCATCTCCTTTCTCTCTTTCGTCCTTCAATCTTGGCCCCACCTGTTTCTTCTTTCTCTCTCTGCCTCTCTGGGTGCCTCTTTGTAATTCTGTATCTCTCCTTTTCTCTCTGCGTCTCTCAGTCTTTGTCCATGTCCCTGTTGATTGTCTCTGCATTGAATCGCAGGGGATTTTTTTTGTCCTTCATATTTTCAGTGTCTCTCTCTGTCTCTGACTCTTGCTGTCTCTGTCTCTAACTTTGTTTGTCTCCGTGGCTCTCACTTTCTGAGTCTCTGTGTTTTTTTCCCCTCCTTCTTGTCACGCCCACCAAGGCACTTGCAGGGATCCCCTAAATCCAGCACGTCTGCAGAGGGATCAGAGGACAGTCAGGCTTCAGGCCGTTTCTCCTCTGGAGTCCCAGTGGAACCCTGAGTGTCATGCTCAGCCCTTCCCCCACCTTCCCTCACCTTCCCCAGGATCACTGGGCCTTCCCTGGCCTGCCCCCACCCACCCACCTAGACCTGCTTCCTGTCAAAAGCCACCTATGGACCCCACAAGCAGAAGGCTGGAGAATCCAGGTAGAGAAATTCCCCTTGTAGGAAAAGGACACTCTTGAGTGAGGCAGAGGAAATTCAAATTTCCCGTTCACTCAGGCGGGGGCGGGAGGAGGAGCAGAGACGCAGCTAAAACTTGGCCCAAAAGAGGAAGCAACCCCGGATTGAGAGAAAGGAACGAAAGCCCTGGGCTGCGATAGAAGCCTTGCTCTGCCCACACCACCAGGGTGGACACTGGTCAACTCCCTGACCCACTCCAGGACTCACTTTCCCTATGTAAAGTGGGAGGGTGGACGGCGCTATTGGTTTCAGATTTCCGCCATTAGTCGGGGAATTTTAGTATCCGATGCCTGCTCTGTGCTTGATCTTGCACAGGGCCTCAGTGGGGAATTACTGGGAGAAAACCATAGTGATACTAGCTGGTGTTGATGCACAGGTGCTAAATGCTTCCGTTATGTGAGTGGTTTATAAAGTGTGATGTCCAAACCAACAACAGCAGCATCACCTAGGGAGTTGTAACTATGCAAATTCTAACATCTCGATCTATTGACACTGTGGGACCGGAAGAAGCCTACAATCAGTGTCTTAATTAGCCCTCCAGAAGATTCTGATGTTTGCCCAAGCTGGAGAACCCAGGTTGTTCCTTCTCACCTGCAGTCCCTCTACCTGGAATGTTCTTTCCCCAGATCTGCAGCCAGCAGACACCTTCTTGCCATTCAAGCCGTTTCCAACTGTACTGGGTAAAGATGACACATGGAACACCAGCCGCTACTTTCACTCTCCTCATACCCCAGAGCAATACCATTCAGTGACCGTTTTAAACCTGAAACAAAATTGTAAGCCAGCAGGTGGAAAGCTAAATATAATTTCCCTCACAGAATTTCATCATCAACATCCCCCAAGGCTGTTGTTGTTGGGAACTCCTGACAACTCCAAAAGAGAGTATGCAGGTAAAATAGAAGAGTTTCATGAAACTAAATTTCCCAGAAGACACATCAGCTTTTCTCCTGTTAACCTAAAAATAACAGGCCTTTCAAAGCAAGAAGCAACAAGCGTTTATTTGAGATTAATAAGAATAGCTATTCAGCAAGCACTAACTGATTCAGGCAGAAACCCAAATAGTGTTTCAACTAGGAGACAAAGGCAAGGGGTATTTATAGGAAGGGGAAGGTAATAATTACACCAATAGAGGAAGGTGTTTCTATTGGTGCAGATAACATAACAGTGATGTTAATTCTAAACAATGATTTTAATTTTCAGTCCAAGAGTCATCATTCTGTAGTCATCGTATCTACTTTCTTGTTATCCTTGCAAACAGTTGTTTGGGACACAATATTGATTTAGTCTCAGTTCAAAGGATATTTTGCCCTGTTTTAACACTCCAAAGGTTTGAGGCATCAGACGTGCAAGGCAGTTCCTCTGGGATGGCAGCTCCAACTCCATTTTAAAGTGGTTCCATATATATATATATATGGGTTTTTTTGACACTCCCCATCAGGGTGGAAAAGTAGTTGGGTTTTTTTCCTCCAGACAATGGAAATGCAGTTTCTAGTCAGAGGAATGGAACAGCAGTCAACGGTAGAAGAATCACTCTGAACACAGGAATATTAAGCAAACCTGTGAATTTGAATGTGGGAGCTGAAACTTCCCCACGCTCAGCTCTCACCCCTGCTCAGCATCCGGGACCCAGAAGATAGGATGGTGAAATACCCATCTCTGAGGAATATGACCAACCAGAAAGAAAGATTTAAAGATGCTGATGCCAAAGGGCCTTCTCCCATATTATCGCCCTGCCAAGAAACTCACAGACCACTGTGGGCCAAGCCCTAGCCCAGAGCAGATGACAGCCAGAAAGAATAAAAAGAGGAAGTCAGAAGACTCCAAGGTTCACCATCTCAAACAATCCAAATGAAAGTTCTCTTCCTCAGACCCAATTACATCACTCATCAAATTTCCTTACTAGCCAGTTCAGCCCTCTGACGTATTCTTGTTTGTTTGTTTAGTTGCTTACAATTATTTTCCCCACAAAACTGTTATCTTCTAAAGAGGTGTATCTCACCTGCCTTGTTGTCATTCTCCCTCCAGTGCCTAGAAAATTGTAGGCCTCGATAATATTTATTAAATGAGTGAATAAATTAATAAATGAATGAATCATAGCATAAGAATTAACAGCATGGGCTCTAGAAGTCAACAAACTACAGTCTGCAAACTATGAAATTTTTGATTGTTTTTGTTTTTCAGTGGCTGGAAAAAACTCAAAAGAAGAATACTTCCTAACATGCACAAATTATATGAAATTCAAATTTCAGTGTCCACAAATGAAGTTTTTTGACATATAACCATGCTCATTCATGTACATATTGTCTATGGTGGCTTTTGCAATACTACAGCAGAGCTGAGTAGTTGTGACAAAGATTGGCCCACAAAGCCCAAAATATTTACTCTCTCTGGTCAACTTCAGAAAACAAATTGCCCTCTCTGCTCTAGTCTTGAATTTCAGCTCTCTAGTTTCCTGCTGTGTGATCTTGGGCAAGCAACTTCACCTCTCTGAGCCTCATTTTTCATATCTGTGAAAATGGGAATAGTAACTCTCAAAGGACAGTTGAGAGCTGCTGTGAGCAGTGCTAGGCACACCGTAAATGCTCAAAAAAAGTGAGCTGGCGGATCACTGCATCTTTTCTACAATTCTGGTACACCATTCTCCCCAATACATGGATACAGAAACTCAGGCTTCACAAGTTGAAATCTTTTAGCCAAGGACTCACAGTGAGTATTCTGAACTCCTCTCTCCATGCCAAGAGGCTTGGCATAGTTCTGTATACCCCCTCCAGGGAGGGCAAACAAAATCTGGCAGCCTGAGGAAGGCCGCAGCCAAGGAGCACCATGACGTGTAGCTGTGGTTGGGACATCTGAGCCAGGCAACCCCGCCCACCATGGAGCTGTCAGCATTACTCTCCTAGCACCTCTGTGCTCAGCTGTCTCCCTGAGGTGAGCGTGGGCCCATTTTCCTCATCTTTAGGGGAAGGGCCTGAATCTTCATGCTCACCGTCATAGGGCTCAAGGGAACAATTGGGCAGGAAGTAGTTGGAGGAGGAAGCACCACTCTTCCACCTCTGAGGCCCAAAGAACAGGGACATATTCTAGGAGGTGTGCCTTGATTTTTCCTAGAAAAACTCATCTCTGTTTCTCTGGGTTCTTTGTTGCTCCCCATCCCCTGCATGTGGCCTCCCCCAGTGTCGCTTTAGCTGGCCTGGATCCTCTGTCTCCCCCAGGACAGGGGCAAAGCCTAACAGAGAATGTTAGTGATGTTTGGTGAGTAAGAGAACAAGCAAGTGAGCAAAGGACAAAATTTGGGGGTGAAGGGGTGACATGAATTGAGAGAAAAAGAAAAGGGGGAAGGAAAGCATGGAGTGAGGTCTATGGGAGTGTTAACATGTGTTGAAGGAGGAAAAAGGCAGAGAGGGGGATTGTGTTGCCCACATTAGTCAAGTCTCTAAAAAAGCTGGGTGCTAGATAGGTCCAGCATGTGAGTGTGTATACCTGTAGTATTGGGTAAATGCTGCAAAACATGGTGGTTCAAAGCAAGGGAGCTTTGTGGAGTTGGATGCACACCCAGCTACTCTGGACTTACATTTCCAATGTGAAAATGCGTGTTCAGAAATGGGGGGTAGGGTCCATCCATACACAGGTGTGTTCCTAGTTGAGAAACAGCAAATAGCACAAGATCCAAACTGCTTGGCTTCAAATCCCAGCTCTGCCTCTTGCTAGTTGTATAATCTTGAGCAAATTACTTCACCTCTCTGTGCCTTGCTTTCCTATCTGGGAAGTGTGGCTAACACCAGTGACTGCCTCATAGGATTAGTGTCCAGAATATGGAGCCAAAACAGCACCTAGCATACAGTAGGTGCTCTGTAGGGTTAGCCATCATGGTTGTGGGTGGAGTTGACAGTCTGGTATCTCTGTGTGACTGTACACAGTTGCTGAACTTGCGAACAAACACTCAGGGTCCAAAGACTAGTGCAGACATGTATTGCAAAAGTATTCGATGAAAAGAGTCAAAATGGTCATAGAAAGCAAAATGGTCAGATTGTTTGTAGAATTGGTTTGTAATCACAGATGTGAAGGTTGAGTCATCTCTGGATTCCATAGAAGTCTCTAAGGGTTGAGGAAAAAGGTGCAAGGTGCTACATTCAGGGTTTGTTTCAGAATGGAGATACATTTACACAGTGAATTTCTGGAAGGTACATGAAGAGTGGGAGATTTGGAACTGAGATAATTTGGACCTTCCATTGTACATGCTTTTGCCCACTTGCATTTTCCACATGTTACTGTTTTGCTTTTGCTTTTTTCCTTTTTTTCAATATTAAGCACAAAATTGTGGTCAAGTGCACACACACAAAGAAAGAAACCAGTGGTCTAAGTTGTTTGGAAGGGAAAATTTAGCACCGGTGACATCAAAGACAGGAAATCATGTTTCCCTACAAAGGACAGTGGAGTAATATAGAGATGGGGAACACCCAGGCAGACCAGGGTAGAGCCCAGGACTGTGCAGATAGGCTCCGTTTGTGAAGCCAGCTCATTCTGCTGGGAAGCAAGCCAGCCTGCCCCAGGAAGGAAGTCTTAGCAGGGCTACCACCTGGAAGGGACTCTCCAACTTGCCTGGGAGGCAGCCGCCACACAGACAGGTACAAGACACCCCTATGTGTATGCAGGCAATACACAATTACACAAAAGGGACATACCACACAGACATACACATTCTCGTTCTCTCTCTCTCTCTCTCTCTCTCTCTCTCTCTCTCTCTCTCTCACACACACACACACACACACACACTGAGACACATACCTGGACACATAATCATAGATACACAAGGGCAGCCACCAAAGCTAGCCAGCAGGTACACACAAGGACACATACAAGGACACAGAAGATGTTTCTTTTCATTGCAGGGTATATACTATCAAACACACAGAGAATAGAAGAGTCACTCACACAAGGACACACATACTAAAACAAGACTTGGGGATACACAACACAGACATACGCAGAGTCACACACTGAAATAGACGCCCAGAGACACAATCAGATACACAAGATCAGTCTCCCAAGCTACCCACTAACACATAGCCTCAGAGAGACTCAAATACTCTGGGATAGGCAATCAGAGACACGCAATATCAGACACCCTGAGACCATCAAAGGCATAGAAGTCACACTCTGATGCAGGCAGAACTGGAGAGACCAGCAAGGCACACTTGAAACAAAACACAAGGGAATATAACCAAAGGAACCCAGCCCTCGCCCCCAGTGAACACCCAGTCTCCATCCTTCAAACCGCCCAAGACCCATCACCTCCGAGAGGGGACCGAGGCTCTCTTTCTGGGGGCCTGTCCCTTCCTCCCTTGAGGAAGCTCTGGGTGTATGGCGCGGACGCCACCTGGTGGACCAGGCGTCTCAGTACAGAGAGCTGCACGGAGTTGGTGGGCAGAGGGGGTGGTCTAGGCTGAAAGGAAAGGTGGTGCTTCTAGATCTTCTACCTCAAACGCAAAGCCCGCAGAGGAAGGAGCGTGAGGACGAGGGAGTGGGGAGACAGCAGGCAGGAGCCGTATCAGGCAGGGCCTCAGCAGGAGTGGGACGGAAGATCCTCACCAGCCCCCATTCCAAGCAGCTCCGCGCCCACGTGGGGCTGGGCGGATGCTGCTAGTGGGACTTTGGAAGACAGTGAACCCGAAGACGAATTCCCATTGGTCAGTGCCCGACCAATGAAGCGCGGCGAGGGCACCGAGCGGGGCGAGGCGACCATTGACAGAGGGAAAAGTGCTCGCCTGCCCATCCATGGCTCTTAGCCAGAAAATGACCACTGGGGTATCGCCCAAGATGTGGAACGCCCATTCACGGGGACTGTGGGTCCAACAGGATTATCACCAATACCGACGTAACTGTGACCCGCAGAATCTTGAGACGATGGGCCCGCCCCTTCCAGGCTGACTGACCCCTGTCCCCCCAAGCCCTGCCCACTTCCCAGCCCCACCCCACCCCCGTCATTCTCCCCCAGCCCCCGCCCACTTCCTCTTTATCAGCTTCCCAGGGCCCGCCTACTCCAGGTCCCGCCCACTTCCCCTGACTTTCTCCTTGGGCCCCGCCCAGTTCCCCCGCCGTCGGCCACCCAGCCCTGCCCACTTCCCTGTCATTCTCCCTAGGCCCTGCCCACTTCCCTGCAATTACCTCCCAGGCCTTGCCCAAACCCAGTCATCAGCCTCGCAGGTCTTGCCCAGTCTCCTGCTCCACCCACTTTTCTACCTTTTTTAGTCCAACACCACTACTCTCCCCAGGCTCCGCCCTTCTATTGTCTCCTATCTAAAATCCTCTCTCCTTTCTTGGATCCCACCTTTCCAGAGCTCTGAGCCCCTTCCTAGTCCAAGCATTCAATCCATGCCCATCCGTAGTCTGACATCCCTGGGGACTTCGAGGCCTGTGGATCTGACCGGTTTGTCTTATTCCTTTGGCCCCGCCCCTTTTGTGCCGGCCTACCTTCTTCCAGGCCCCACTCACACAGTCAAGACCCTACCTCGGGCCGACCGAGTGGCGCGGTGGTTAAGCGCTGGCTTTCGAAGCCAGAGGCCCCGGTTCGGGTCCCACATGTGAGGGCCAGTGACACTGCCCTCAAAAAACAACAACAACAAGACCCTACCTCAACACCGTCAAGTCCCTGATGGGGAATAGGGGCTCTTAGCTAATGGAGAGAGAGAGGCCAGTTTCCTCGGCCCCGCCCTTCCTCGGGAAGGCCCCTCCCCTTGGTCATCTAACTATGCCCTATACTGGGATCCTGTCCGTGCTCACGGCGGTCTTCACCACCCAGGCCTGTCTCTCCCCACTGTGACCCCGAGAGGCTCTCGAGCTCTGATACTGGTCTGGGTGGGCGCGCTCACCCTGTCCCCCCCCCGATGGAATCGATAAAGTTACCCCATATGGTCATGGCCCTGCCAGAGCTGGTGGTCCCGTACCAGTGCCTGTAGCAGGGGACCCACGCAGGTCACTCCTGTTCCATCCGCTGCCGCATCCCTACACCACCAACATGTTATGGTGGCTTTGGACATGTTCCGTCTGCTGTTGGGTGAGCCCCCTTCCAGACACCCAAGAGGCAGTGGAGGGGTATGTCTGCCTGTCTGCCTTTATCTGAGGTTGGCTAGACTGAGGGCCCTGGTGTGTGTAATTGGCCCTTGTGTCTTCACAACCGAGTGTTCATCAGCATATTTCTGGGATGTCTGAGTCAATATGTGTCCGTATGAATGGGGAAGAAAGGGACTCTTCACAAGTGTGACTTGTAGGTTTACCTGTTTTCCTGGGGCTGGATGCTGGAGTCAACATCGGGCTTTGTGTGTTTTTTTTCCGTTTTGTTTTGTGGGGTTTTTTTTCCAGTCTTTCATGACTTTATCTTCTCCCTTCAACCATTTATTTTTTCAGTCTTTTTTTTTTTTTTTTTTTGCTGCATGTCTTTTTGAGTTGTTTCTATGGATCTATCTGTGTGTCTGGAAGTGATCTGTGTTGTATTTATATCCATGTGTGTGCTCATGCATGTGTTTCTGTGTGTGTGCCTGTGTGTGTGTGCATGCATCTAGGTCTGGCTGTAGCTGTACCAGGGTCTGGGTGTAGAGCCTATCTGTGACTGTGTATTATATGTTTGTGTATCTTTGGGTCTCTGTGTTGTGTGTTGTGTTGTATTGTGTTGGGGAAGGTGTGTTTATTATGAGTGACTTCTATGCATGCGCTTGTTCTACTCTATGGAACCCTGTGTTGGGGGGTGAATCCGATAGTATTTGTGTGGTCAGGTGTGTGTCTGGGTCCATATGGGCCTATGTATATAGTGAATATATTCTTATATTGTGCGTCTATATGTGTATATCAGAATCTGTACTCATATGTATGGGTCAGACTATTTGGTTGTATTATGTATGTCAGACTCTGTGTATGCACATATTTGTGCATATGCTCCAATTCCCCAGTTGTCACGTCCTGCGTGGCAAGGGCAAGTGGGACACGAGAGGGGCGACGCAGATTAAGGAAAAACAAGAGACAGAAGAAAGATAAGAGCGAGACCAAGGGACTCAGCCAAGGACGACTGAGCCCAAGGGACTCAGCCAAAGAAGACTGAGCCCCGAATCGGGTCAGCGCATAGCTTTTATTGAGAATTTTCAAGGAAGCAAACTGGAACAAATCATTAACAGTGGTTTGTAGTTCTCAGGATTTACACAGTCCTCTACTCCCCTGAAAGTGCTCTTTCCAGGGTGTACTGTGACTTACTCTTCCGTTAAAGGATTACCTTGTCTTTATTATGATAATTGCTATGAAACCCAGACTCGGTTTCTGTAAGTCACCTAAAGAATGTTTACTAAAGCTATCTTGACTATCTAGAAATCATCCTAAATTCTAGCAGTTAAACACAATCATAAAACTCACGGTATACTTGAGCTATACCAAAAGACTAGGAGTGGCTGTGTTTAAGGTAAAAGCATCTAAAATCTATTCGTTTGTAAATAACAATACCTAGCAACCAAAAGGATCTCACACCTCTCTTATCCTACAGAGGGCTGCATCCGTTTCTCAGTCAAAGCTTCAGTATCTGTTGCTGCAACAAGGCACTGGGCAAAGGAATTTACACAAGGCTGATTAACAATTCCATGGTCAGTGGATGTCTTAGAGCTGCCTCTTACCCGGAACTCTCATGGCCTGAAGACTTAATCTTTCAGGAGACTATTCACAGTAAGGCCCTTAGGCAAATGCATCAGCTTCTCACAGGCCTGAGTTTTCTGGCCTGAGTTTGTCAGAGGCCTGTGCCTCAGTTTCCAAGGGGCTTGATCCCCAATATCACAGTTCAGGGTTCCCCCATGGAACTACCGCCTGGCTTGGGTTGTCTCCCCACTTTTAGGAGATCTTACCCGTCCTTGGCTGCGTAGTTAGCTCATTGGGGCACCACAGGAACATATCACAAGTGTAGTGAATATGTTGTCTCCTATAGAAGAAAAGGCACATGGGTTCATAGAGGCAGGAGATATTACATGACCAACCATAAGGCAGCACCCCTAATAGCCAGTGCTGAGCAGGGCAATGTGGCCTTGTCAGACACTGGGGTGCTGTCAGCTTCCCACACCCAGTGGGCAAAGCTAGTGACTAACGGCCCCTTACTGGGCCAGACTGAGATGCTAGCTTTGCCTTCCCAGCCCAGGAAGAGAGGTGGGGACTGTGGGAGGTTGCGTTCCAGCTGCCTCACTCCACCAGACTTCAGTGGGCAACATAATGACAGGGTCAAGAGAAGGGTGGGAGGCTTGGAGGCAGGCTGTTAGCATAGGCAGGCCTGACAGAGAGCCCTGGCATCTGCTGAGACAGGCCCCCCTACCCCTCCTGACTTCAGGATGGCAGCCCCAGGTGAGGGGCTCCAGGCCCTGCTCGCACACAACACCCACACCAATATCTCCCAACTCAGTCAAAGATCCATAGACATAGGTATGAACACACACACAAACCCCAGACAGACACACACACATGCACGCACACACACACACACACACACACACACACACACATCCATGGACACACATGCATCATCTCACATACACAAACCCTAGACAGAAGAACACACACCCACACAGGCACCCGTATGCACCACAAACACCTATTCACACCACACATACACATGATGCATGATATGTGCACATACCAAGACACACACATCTGCATTCACGTACATCCCCAAGCACATAGTTGCACATGCCAAGTCATGCCACATACACATACCTCTGAAAACACATAGTCACAGATAAGGTGTGATCAAACAATAGGGTGAATTTTGAATTTTTAAAATGTGTTACAGTAAAAGATGCATTGGCCATTAATCCCCCTCAAAATATGCCCCCTCACCTCAAACTCAATTATCGCATCGCTCCTACCACTTTCTGAAGCAGTTCTGGAAGTCCTCTTTTGTAAGTGTCTTCACTTGTGCTGTCATGGCTGCCTCAATGTCCTGAATCATTTTGACTTTGGGGAAGAGCCAGAAGTCGCACTGTGCCAGATCCAGTGAATAAGGTGCATGAGGACACACTGTAATGTTTTCATTTGACAGAAATTGTCATATACCAGAAGCGATATGTGACATGGAGCATTGTCATGATGGAGGATGATTGATGGCACACTAAAACACACCTTCTCTCAACCATAGCTCAGAGCAGACTGACTGCACCAAACAAGCTGAAACTTGTTACATACTGTTACTAAGATTCATTGTCTTGTATTGAGGATCCCTGCCTTTCCATCGGATGGCACTCAGCAACAGTATTCACTGTATTTTGTGATCATAACAGAAAGGCTCTGTGTCACACATCACTTGTGATACGGCAATTTCTGTCCAATAAAAACATTATGGGGTGTCCTCATCTACCTTATTTACCATATCTGGCACTGTGCAAGTTCTGGCTCTTCTCCAAAGTCAAAATGACCATGAAAGGTGAATGTTCTGAATTGGTTCAAGACATCAAAACAGCCATGACAGTGCAACTAAAGACACTCACAAAAGAGGACTTCCAGAACTGCTTCCGAAAGTGGCAAGAATAATGGGATAAGTGTGTTCAAACTGAGGGGGAGTATTTTGAGGGGGATTAATGGCAACGTGTCTTTTACTGTAATAAATTTTTTTATTTAAATAGTCATCGTATTGTTTGATCGCACTTTGTACATACAAAGACATAGAGACTCATACACACTAAGAAAGACACACAGGAAGATTCACACTGACTCACAGCTACATTTCTAGAAATACACCAGGAAACATACATCTACATACATTCATATATCCACACCAGAAAACACATGCTCAGAGACCACTCATGTAGCAGGTGACATAGATATAGATTTCCATAAGCACATACACATTCACAGATGCAAAGACATGCACAGCTACAATCATCCACACATATACACATACATCAGGACACACACGCATACAAAAAAAGTGAACCCTCTCACCCTTGAACCCTCATTATCCTAACACTTTACCTACCTCATTCACAGTACCCCACCCATGAATGGGTCCCTGGAGCTCTGTCCTCCTCTGGACTTCTGGCTAGACCATCCTCCTTGCACAGTCTTCCCACCCTCCCACCAAGTCCAGGTTGTGGAGACACAAGGAAGACAGACTGCCCAGAAGGCCAAAGTAGAGTAAGCCTCAAGTGAGCCATCCTTGAGTGGGGTCTTCTCCATCCCCTGCAGTCAGCATCCCCACTGTGCTGAGAGTGGTTTGCTGGTACCCCACATCTAGGGCTTCTTTTGCAATGATACAAACATCAAATACCCTCTGTAGCTCATTACATCACTGAGGACTCAGCACTAATTACCATGGCCTTCCTCATTTCTACCTTCATGGTAAGGGGCTGGGCACATTCACCCATGCAGTGGTGATGTGCCACAGGAGACTACACCATTTTTTCTGGTAAAATGGGAAAACACCTCCCCGCATTATAGGCCTAAGGCAGGAGGAAGTACAACCTCTTTTCCTAATGAAATGGGAAATCTCACTACTGCATAGCATAGAAGAAATTCTTTCCTTGAGGAAAAGGTAAGACTCACCCCTTGTTGACATAGAATAGAGGAAACACCAGCCTCTTTGCCTTAGGCAAGGAACAAGAGGAAATTTATCCCCTTTCTCCCAGTGAAGACAGAAGCCCCATTTCTTACATGCATAAAGCAGGACACAGTCCTGCCCCTTTTTGGGGAGTTGGGACACCTCCCCCTTTCAAACACAGAGGGAACATCCTGCCTCATTCTTCTTCTGAAAAAGGAAGTCCCACCATTTTCAGGCATTTGGGAGGAAATCTATCTTTTTTCTCCCTGGTAGAATGGGAAGTCCCGCCCTTTCAGATATGTGACAGAAAATTCTGCCAATGTCTGATATAAACTAGGAAGATATCCCACCTCTTTTCCTGGTATAACAGAAAATCCTGCCCCTTTCAGATCTGAGATAGGAAATCCTGCCCACGTTTAACATAAAACAGGTGATATTCTACCCTTTTGCCTGGTGTAGCAGGAAGTCTCACCCCTTTCAGATGTGGGATTCCTGCCCATGTCCGACATAAAATAGGGAGATATCCCACCTCTTTTCTTGGTGAAATAGGAAGCCATGCCCCTTGCCTTAGTGAAATAGGAAATCCTGCCTATTTCAGGCACAGTGGTGGGACAGTCGTGTGTGTGTGTGTGTGTGTGTGTGTGTGTGTGTGTGTGTGTGTGTTGATGAAATGAGAAGCCCCACCCTTTTGCCTGGTTTAGTGGGAAACTTTCCATATGAAATGTGATATGACCTGTTTGAGGAAAAGTGTTGAAGATTTCCTACTCTTATTGCCCCCTGCACCCAGCAATAATCGCTGTCTATCCCACTCCCACCCCACAGATCAGCGTGAAGAGATGATGTGTGTCCAGGAACTGCAGCTGAGCTCACTGGCCTTCATGAACAGCACCTACGTGGCCATGGTCTCCAAGCAACTGGGTGCCTTTGTGTTTGGCGACATGGCCAGCTGCTTCCTGACCAACATAGCCAAGATGATCACTAGTCACCTGAGACCCCACTTCCTAGCCATGTGCCTGCCCAACCTGGCTTCCTCCTTCAACTGTGAGAGCAGCTACATCACCAACTACACCTGCACCAGACACCCTGAAGACATCCTCGATGCCAAGTGAATGGGTGGGTGATGAGGGAACCCAGGAAGGGTTCCTTCCCCACCCCAGCCCTAACTGATGTCAGCTGTACCCCTGCCCATCTCTCAGGAAATTCTTCTATTCTGAGCACACCTCTTTTGGGATGTACACCATGCTGTATTTGATGGTGAGTATTGGCTGGAGGTGGGCCACACCCAGCAAAATCAGAGACTGTTCCATTGTCCCCCATTCCCTATCCCATGCTTGGTGCCAGCAGTGCCAGGCACAACTTCCATAGAGCTTGTATGTGTGCCCCTGGAGTTGGGAGGGCAAGAATGGGGAGGGCCTATCTCCTCTTAACGCTCATTCAGCATCCCTGTCCCAGAACGACAGCTTTCAGAACCCTCTGTCTCTCCCTCCCTGCAGCTGGAGAGTGCCTGTGCCAGGCTGGGTCTATGCCCAGGGCTGGGTTCTGTCAGAGGCAGGGAGGAAAGAAATCATATCCAGCTGAGGTGTAGGCCTTAAGTCAGGGCAGTGAGGTGTTAGGAGGAGCTGGTGACAAGGGGACCCTCTGAGAAGGAGCCAATGACCCTCGGGCCCCAGGGACAAGGAGAGCATAGACTCCAGTGGTGAAATTGGCTCACACACATGGAAGCCAGCCCAGAGCACCTGGGTACTGGGGTGGACAATGACACAGAGGTCCAGGCCGTGGAGCACATGACAATCACACGGCTGCTTTCACACCAGCAACCTGGCAACACTCCTTTCTGAAAGACAACCCATTTGACTGCCAGCCTTTAAAAAAAAAAAAAAAAGTAAGAAAGTAACTACAGCTTCTGTTGTGATAAAGGAACAGGGTCTTTTTTTTTTTAGTTTTTTTAATTGGGGAATTGGGGGAGGGGAACAGCGTTGGGGAATCAGGGAAGAGGAACAGATGTTGGTATCATCATTGCACTCTTGCCAGATGAGGCAGATGGGTGGCTGGCCTCTGGATGGTCGCTCACCATGGCTATTGGCAGCTCACGCTGGCTGCCCACCACTCTCTGTAGCCTATGGCAGCCCACTGCAGCAAGGACTACAGCCTACATTGTCACGGGGGCTCGCGCAGCCCAGCTCTAGGTGGAGCTGTTGTTAGCTGTAGAGGGCAGTGTCACTGGCCCTCATATGTGGGATCCGAACCGGGACTGCTGGCGTCCCAAGCCAGCTCTTAACCAAAGTGCCACTCCGCGGGCCAAAAGGAACAGGGTCTCTGAGGCTGCAGTGTAAGGGCTCTATCCCAGCCTCAACTGAGTGTGACACTGGGTGCGATACTCCTGGGGCCTCCATTTTCTCATCTGTAAAATTGGCATGCAAACAACACCTGCCTCCTAGGGTTGTGGTTTCATGAGATAAAACATAAACAAACAGATACACTCAAAACACTTAACATAGAATGTGGTCTAAATGTGACCATTATCTTTAATAATAGGCAAAACAGACTCCCTCTGCCTTTTGGGGTGGATTGGGGGCTGGGGTGTATATCAGTACAGGTGGGGTGGCAGTGTGGCCTCCACATGGCAGGCAGACTGATCACATACAAGTAGGAAGCAGGCTTTTCCCTGGTTTTGCGGACCTGGTAAAAATAAGGCTGTCAATTTCGTGAGCAGGATGTTCTGAGTCTCAATGAATTCCCTCACCTTGAGCATTCCCCTAATGCTGAGGCCTGATTTCTCTCTGAAACATATAACAGCCATTTTCTCATTCTTCCTGCTCATATCAAGGAAATAAATTTAATCTGGTACTTTAAAATGGGTTATTGGTTATTTTTTGTTTTTTTCTGTTTTCCATTTCAAAATCAGGAGCCCAACCCCTGCTTTTTGAAGCCTTCCTGCTGAGGCCAACCTGGCTCTATTAGAGATCTGACACTGGCAAAAGGTGGGAGTTCGGGGCCACAGTATGAGGCTACCCATAGGGCTCATCTGACTGCTTGGGAAATCATTCAACACCTAGCAATTCTCCCAAGTCTAAATCAGGGTTTCTCTACTGGGCACTGGCATTGACATCTGGGATCCAATAATTCTTGGCTGCAGGGGCTCTGCATTCCGTAACCACCTGATTGAGGTCTTAGTCCTACACTCATTTAAATACACACCCTGAGTGGGAAAGAGAGAGGAGGTGACTCAAAGATGCTGGGGGTTACCCTGGTTTATACCGTCTGATGCATCTGGAATTTATTCTGGAGTCCAGTGTGAGCTAGGGGTCTGGTTTTTTTCACAAATAATTAACACAGGATTTATCAGCCCTCAGCACTATTGACATTTGGGACCGGATAAGTCTTTGGGGTGGGGGGAGGGACTATCCTATGCACTGTAGAATGTTAAGTACCATCTACCCACTACATGCCATTAGCACATACATAACTCACATCCAGGCATGACAACCAAAAATGTCTCCAAATAGTGCCATGTGTCCCCTGGAAGGCAGAATCACCCCTGGTTGAGACCACTAGTCAAAACTAGAGGCCACTGGCGAATGTGAGGCACCAGCCATACAGCTGACCCCACTGCCACCCCACAATAGCCAGAAGCCCTCGGGGTGAGGAGGAGGCTTCAGAGATGGCAGAACTGGAGGCTGCCGGCTGATGGTGACCCCGAGATCTGGCCTTGACTTGAGGGATAGCACAGGAAGTCTTGCCCAGCCCATGATAAAATTGAATACTAATAACTACAATTTATTGTTTACTCTGTATGAGGGGAAACCAGGGCCACCTCGTTGTTAACTGGACCATCTCATTGTACACTCTCAACTGGACTGAAGGGTGGGCATTCCTGACTGCCTTTTCTTGCTGATGAGTAATTTCAGCCACAAAGAGACAAAGCTGCCAGTGCAAAGTCATATGGCTAATAAGAAATGGGTAGGTAGGGTGATGGCTTGCAATAAATCATAACATTGGAGCAGAGAGGCGCTGATGTAGGGGGAGCAATGCAAGCCCTTGTGTGCTCACTATCCCCCCTAATATGAAAGCCAGCTGTAAACCTTAAACCTTGATGTTCCACCCAAGCAAGGCTGGGGTGACCCCACCTAGACGGACCCCCCAACCTAGACGGACCCAAAGCCCAAAAGAAGTGTCCAGGGGGAGCGCATGGATCCCCAAACCTCCATCAGCTTCCAAAGCATCCCCCAGTGAAACCTGGAAGAGAAATTGTGGTTTTACTGACTGCACAGCTTCAAGACAAGTCTTTCAGGAACAGACTGCCCATCAACCACCCTCACCTCCCCCCCCAAAAAAAAAAAAGATCGCAACTCCGGAGCCACCAGCTCGAACCCACTAGTAACCCTCCCGGTAATACAAGGGTTCTGGAGAATGGTACATAGATGGAATTTAGAGGGAGGCTGCAGGCAGATAAACTGAGGCAGGGCTGCCAAGGCGGGGGAAGGCGGGGTCTCCTCTCTGCTTGTTTACCGAGCCTCTCCCTTCACGCGCCCAAACTCTGCAAAACCCGGGGAGATGGTGCTGATAGCTCCTAACGGGCCTCCCCGCCACAGTCCGAGTTGGGGGCGCAAAGGGCCCTGGCGAACCGCAGCGCGTATCCCAGGAGGTCTCAAAGCCCCTGGGGAGGAAGCTCCCTCCACCCCCGTGCCGGGGCGGGACCAGGAGGCGGGGCGGGCCGGTGACCGCGGTGACGCGGGCTCTGCCCGCTTTTATAGAGGCGCCCCGGGGGCGCAGGGACCTTGCTTGGTCGCTGCCACCGCCACCGCGTCCATCTCCCGTCCCGCCACAGCAGCTCCCAGCACCAGCGACACAGCCGCCGCGTCCACGCAGTGCCACCGCCATGCGCGAGATCGTGCACCTGCAGGCCGGCCAGTGCGGCAACCAGATCGGGGCCAAGGTGCTCGGGGGACTGGGCCCCGGGAGGCGACGGAGAGGAGCGGAGCGGGTCCTAGAGCTCCGCAGAGTTACCCGACCTCGGGCCTTTTGGGGGACTGGGTCGCCAGGAGGCCAGCACTCCAGGGACGGTGGGGAAGGGGGCGCGGGGACAGGGCCAAGCTGGGAACAAAGAGGCTGATGGGGGGTGGGGCCCAGTCTTCTGTTCACTGGCCACAGCTGGCTTCACAGCTGGCCCACTGTCCCCTGCACATGCACAAAGAGACCCAGCCCCTCCCCACCGGCTGCAGCCAGAGCCAACTGACACCAGCCGGTTTGTCTGGAGTGATGACTCTGCTTCACCCAGCCCCCACCTCTCCCTTCTTGCTGTTTCATCCCTGCCTCCCCACCGTGCCTCTAGGTACCCAAATCACTTTGCTGGGGTATAGGTGGCAGCCAGGGAAGTGGTTGGGGGTCCTGAGCACAGGAGATGGAGGCCAGAGCAGGCCTGGACCCCTGCCCCCCCCTCCCATCTCCTGATTCTTACCACTGCCACCACCCCTCTAGTTCTGGGAGGTGATCAGTGATGAGCATGGCATCGACCCCACGGGCACATACCACGGGGACAGTGACCTGCAGCTGGAGAGAATCAACGTGTACTACAATGAGGCCACAGGTAGGGCACGGGGCACCTGCGGGAGTGGGGATGGGGAGGGTTTGGGAGGGGACAGCATGCTGGTTCCTGGCCCTCACCCCAGCTGCCTTCCATCTGCTTCCCTGCAGGAGGAAATTATGTACCCAGAGCCGTGCTGGTGGACCTGGAGCCAGGCACCATGGACTCAGTCCGCTCTGGCCCCTTTGGCCAGATCTTTCGGCCTGACAACTTCGTGTTTGGTAAGTCCTGGGCAGAAAGCACAGTCAGGGAAGGCCCCTCATTCCTTTCACTTCCAAATGCTTGGTGAAATTTTTCCACCTATCATCAGAAACTCAATGGTAACCATGGGGCCCCACAGCCCAGTGGGGAAGGTGGGCAGGGCAGTCAGCACAGTGATGGGAGATGCATCTGATACGGTGGGGTGGGTGTGGGTAGGGAAGGCTTCCTGGAGGAGGTGGCATTTTAATTTAACAGTGTGAACCAAAGCCAGACTGCTTGCATGCAAATTCCAGTTCTTCCGCTTCATGCATTAGACAAATACTTATTGAGCACATGTGGCATACCAGGCCCTACTGTATCTCTGGGTGATACAGCTGAGAACACAGACAAAGCTTTCTGCCCACCCTGGAGCTGGCATCCTGGTGGAGGGAGGTGGGATAAGACTATAAACAAGTAAAACTCAGGCACTGATCCTGTCAGCTGAGTGACTTTGGGTGGGCTCCTCAGTCTCTCTGTGCCTGTCTCCTCATCTTTAAAACAGGGATTATAATAAGATCTACTTTGCAGGACGGTGAGGCTTAAAGCCATTAATATGTGTAAAGAATTTAGAACAATGCCTAGCACAGAGGAAAAGGTAAATAAGCATTTGTTGTTGTTTTCATTATCGTTGTTATTATTAATATCTGCAGCTTAAAAGTACTTGAACTGACCAAAGGGCATTGAATGGACGAAAGATGTGCAAGGTGGAGGGAACATCTTCTGGGTAAAAGAGTCAAAGATGGAAGCAAAGAGAATGATTAATAACAAAATTATAATAATTTATCTTATATGTAATAATAACTTTATTATTATTATCATTACTATTGTTCAACTACTTGGATGGCTGGGGGTGGGCTCTCCTTACAACTGCCTATGTGCCCCCTTCCCTCTTCAGGCCAGTCTGGAGCTGGCAACAACTGGGCCAAGGGCCACTACACAGAGGGCGCAGAATTGGTGGACGCTGTCCTGGACGTGGTCCGGAAGGAGGCTGAGAGCTGTGACTGCCTGCAGGGCTTCCAGCTGACCCACTCACTGGGCGGTGGCACGGGGTCCGGAATGGGCACCCTGCTCATCAGCAAGATCCGAGAGGAGTTCCCTGACAGGATCATGAATACCTTCAGTGTGGTGCCCTCACCAAAGGTATCGGACACAGTGGTGGAGCCCTACAACGCCACGCTGTCCGTGCACCAGCTTGTGGAGAACACGGACGAGACCTACTGCATTGACAACGAGGCCCTTTACGACATCTGCTTCCGAACCCTTAAGCTGACCACACCCACCTACGGTGACCTCAACCACCTGGTGTCGGCCACCATGAGCGGGGTTACCACCTGCCTGCGTTTCCCAGGCCAGCTCAACGCTGACCTGCGCAAGCTAGCTGTGAACATGGTGCCGTTCCCACGCCTGCACTTCTTCATGCCCGGCTTCGCCCCCCTGACCAGCCGGGGCAGCCAGCAGTACCGCGCCCTGACGGTGCCCGAGCTCACCCAGCAGATGTTCGACGCCAAGAACATGATGGCCGCCTGTGACCCCCGCCACGGCCGCTACCTGACTGTGGCTGCCGTGTTCCGGGGCCGCATGTCCATGAAGGAGGTGGATGAGCAGATGCTGAGCGTGCAGAGCAAGAACAGCAGCTACTTCGTGGAATGGATCCCCAACAACGTGAAGACCGCCGTGTGCGACATCCCGCCCCGCGGCCTAAAGATGGCTGCCACCTTCATCGGTAACAGCACGGCCATCCAGGAGCTGTTCAAGCGCATCTCGGAGCAGTTCACGGCCATGTTCCGGCGCAAGGCCTTCCTGCACTGGTACACGGGTGAGGGCATGGATGAGATGGAGTTCACCGAGGCGGAGAGCAACATGAACGACCTGGTGTCCGAGTACCAGCAGTACCAGGACGCCACGGCCGAGGAGGGCGAGTTTGAGGAGGAGGCCGAGGAGGAGGTGGCCTAGGGTTGCCTCCTTCACTTTATGTCTATTTCCATCCCTTTGCTAGGCTGCTTACTTTTGACCCCTTAGAGCCCTCCTTTGCTCCCCAAGAACCCTGCTTCACCTCCAAGTCTGACTTACCCCTGGCCCTTTGACCCTACAATCTTCACTTCACACCTGATCTCAGCCAACCTTTGACCCTTGAGCCCCACTTCATCTCCTGCCTCCTTGAGCTCTTCCAAATTCAACACCACCAAGAGTCCTGCTTCACCTTTCACCCCACAAGCCCCACCTTTAACTCCATGAGTCCTCCTTCACCTTAACCTCACCTTTGACTTTACCCACAAACCCAATGCACTCCTAGGCCATAAGCCCCAGTTTACCTCTGACTCCCTACTTTAGAGCCTCCCTTCACCTCTGACTTTCCCTCACCTTTGACCCCACAAGTCAACTTGCCCTTTGACCCTGCCTTTTCTCTGGCTCCTGTAACTCTGTTTAGTCCCTGAACTCACTTCCCTCAGCTCCAACTGACCTTGGCTTTCCAGGAGTGGTGAAGGAGTGCCACAGAAGGAGAAGGAAGCCCTGGAGCATGTGGGCAAGAAAGGTTGTGCCCCCAACCCTCCCCACACTCTTCCCCTCTGCCTCACCTTCAATAAAAAAATTGTTGTCCTGCCATGTTTCTGCCAAGTGCATTTTTATCTCCCTATAGGATGGCCAACAAGCAAGGGCTCCTTCCTACAGGATGGAGGTGGGCACTGAAAGGGCATCTGATCTGGGGGTCGGGAGGTAGGGGGTCAGAAGTCTTGGAATCAAACAGACCAACCTATGCCACTAATTAACCATGCGGTGTTGAATAAGCCACTTGCTCTCTCCGATCTTCAATTTGCTCACTTGTAATGGGATCATATGCTTCCCCACCATGATCCCAGACACACACACAAGGGATGTTTGTAAGGATTCCAGGAGATCTTGTGGGTACAGGGCCTGGCACAGTGGGTGCTCGACAACAGAGCTGCTGCCATTCTCTGTGGGGCATCTTGCAAGTATGGAAAGCAGAGGAGGGAATCTCGAGGAAAGGGTGCTGAGGAGAGGGCAGCCTGGGGCTAGCACCAGAGGGACAGTCCTGCCAGAATAAGAGTCACTAACTTGGATGGAGCACATGCCTCATCTTGTAACTCTCACACCAACCCTGTAATGTCTGAGCTTTTGTCTTCTTTCAAACAAAGGTTTAGACAGACAATGTATATCAGTTAGCTTTTTCTGTGTAAGAAACATCCCAAAATGTTAGGGGTTTAAAACAGCAGTTATTTATTTTGTTCCCAAATCTTTAATTTAGGCAGGGCCCTGCAGGACAACTCATCTCTGCTCCCTGTGGCATCAGCTATAGAATCTCAACAGGGGGCTGAGGGATCTTTCAAGGTGGCTCACTCACATGGCTGCCAAGTTTATGCCAACTGTCGGCTGGGGATTCAGCAGAGGCAGGTAGGAGGGCATCAGTACCTCTCCACAGTCCGCTTGGGCTTCCTCACAGCATGGCGGCCAAATTCGCCAAGAGCAAGTATTCCAAAAGAGCAAGCATAATGCATTACATTTTTCTGACCTAGCTTCAGAAGTCACTGGTATCCTTTGGACTCCTAATGGAGACTGTACAAAGACCTGTCCAAGTTCAAGGAGGTGGGATATATTATAGACCACCTCTGGAGAGTAGAGGCAAAATACCAAAAGAGCATGTGGGATGGGAATTTTCACTGTGGCCATCTTAGGAAATTGCAATTTGGCCCCATGGCTGTGAAGCAGTGAGCTGGGGTTCAAAGCCTGACAGTTTGAGTCTAGAAGTCTGATTCCAGTTTGTCCGCCAGAGTTCAGTGTGGAGACCATTCTAGGTATGTTAACCAGAAAGGGGTTTAATACAAGGATTTAGGGGTTCACAACACCATTGGAGGGGCAGAGCGAGTGGGCAGTAGGCCAGTGCTTCTTAAACTTCAGTGTGCAAAAGGATCACCAGGAACACTGCTAGCTAGCACACAGCTTCCTGGGCCCCACCCTAGAGTTTTGGATGCAGCAGGGAGGGGAGGTGGGACCAAAGACTGCATTTTTAACAAGTTCTCACATGATGCTGATGCTGCCT
Source organism: Aselliscus stoliczkanus (assembly GCA_033961575.1). NCBI lineage: Eukaryota > Metazoa > Chordata > Mammalia > Chiroptera > Hipposideridae > Aselliscus > Aselliscus stoliczkanus. The sequence goes on along the minus strand of CM066735.1, from coordinate 5,291,425 downwards.
ATGAGACCACATTTTGAGTAGCCCTGAAATAGGTTGGAACAGCACAAAGCTGAGCCGTCAAGGAGCTACTTCCTCTGTTTGGTGAGTAAGGTGGAGATTCAGCAGGCTGCCATCAGAACTATCAAGTTCAAGAACACCTCCCAACACCCACAAAACTGGAGACAGGTCCACTGGAGTGCTGAATAAAAATTAAAATGAATATAAAATAAAATTAATTAAAATAAATATACAACAAGGGCCGGCTGAGTGGCTCAGTTGGTTAAGAGCTCGCTCAAAAGTGCGCGCTGAGCTCTGAGCAACAGCGGTTCGATGCCACCCCGAGCTGAGTTGCCATAGAGCTGCCAACAGGTGGCAGGATGGCTCACCTAAAAAATAAATAAATAAATAAATATACAACAGGACACACACACACACACACATACACACACACACACAAGATGGGGAGGGGGAAGGAGGGGGGGAGAGAGGGTCACCTCATTTCTACCTTCCAAATCTTTCACAAGTGTTTTTTATTGGTAGAATCAATTCTGCTACCAGAGCCCGAGCTGCAAAGAAGTCTGGGAAATGTAGTTTTCTCTCAGCTTCTTCAGTACAAAGAAAGACAATATATGAGGGTGAGGAGGAGGAAGGAAAGGATGCTAAGACCCAATCAATGATTCCCACCCAATTCTATGCTAGACTGTCAGATACTGTCTGGGGCCCCAGCCTTTTCACTAGGTGCCATCACAGCCAAAAAGAAGTGTGAGGAAGACAGCCTGGATATACAGCCCACAGCAAACCTCATTTGAGCAGGCCCAGCACAGTGCTGGGTGATGGAGCAGGAAGATGATGAACTTGGCAGTGGACCTAGCTGTTTACCATCTCAAATCTAATGTAGCCACAAAAGAATGCCCTATTCTATCCCTAAAATTCTATTCTATCATCTCTTGCCCCAATAAGAGGCACCACCCCATTGTTCAAACCTCAAATCTAGGAGTCAGCCTTGATTCGTCATTCCTTACACCTAGCACACTCTTCCTGTCTTTTGCTGAGTCCAATTGTATGTCTCCAACATATATCCCAAATCCGAACTCCGCTCTCCACTTGTCTTAACTCTGATCTGAGACACCCTTATAGGTCACCCAGACAACCCCTCCAATTACTTCCCTGAGCTCCCTCTTCCATCCCCTCAGTGTATCCTCCTTCCACAGAAACCAGAAAGGAGACTTTATATGCAAATAAGAGCCTGTTCCTCCCCTGCTCAAAGCTGTCCTATGACTTCCATCTCACTCATATTGAAACCCAAACTCTCGCCTTGGTCTCTATCCCCTACGGACTACATCCCATTGCCCTCATTCTCTCATTAAGCTGCAACTACAGTGGCCTTTATGTGTTCAATTATATCAAGCTTGATTCAACCTCAGGGCCTTTGTATTATACATGCTGTTTCTGCTACCCATTTGCCCAGATGTGTGCATGGCTGGCCCCTTTTCATCTACAGGTTTAAGTTCAAATGGTACCTTCTCTAAGCAGCATTCCCTGGCAACTCTAAGTTAGCACACAGCAGGTCTCCATAACTTATCTATTTGTTTACTTGTTTCTTTTGTCTGTCCCCTTCCCTCCCCACTGGACTGTAAGTTTCATGAGGACAGGAGTCTTAGAATACCTAAAACAGCTTGGTAAAACATAGGCCCTCGGTAATTATTTGTTGAATGAGCAAGTGAATGAATGACTTCATGCCACACTGGGAAGTGTCTTGTTTTATCTTTTTTTTAAAAAAAGATTTTATTGGGGAATTGGGAGAAGGGAACTGCGTTGGGAAATTGGGGAAGGGGAACAGACAAGTTGCTGTCTTTTTTTGTTCTTTAGTCTAGTTGTGGAGGACGTTGCTTCACTGGCCCATGTTGGTATCATCATTGCACTCTTCCCCGATGAGCAGATCGGTCACCGGTCTGGATGGTCGCTCACCGCGGCTATTGGCAGCTCACCCTGGCTGCCGGCCGCTCACTGTAGCCTATGGCAGCCCACTGCAGCAGGGGCTGCAGCTTACTCCATCACCAGGGATCGAAGCCCAGCTCCAGGTGGAGCTGTTGTTAGCTGTAGAGGGCGGTGTCACTGGCCGTCATATGTGGGATCTGAACCGGGACCGCTGGCATCCCAAAACCAGCTCTTAACGAATGCGCCACTCAGCCAGCCCTCCATAGGGGTCATTTGCCTTACAATTTTGACAGCTTTAGTTTCAGGTCACCAGACCGTGTGCTTTTCCAGTCAGGGCTTGGTGCCTTCTTCAGGTGTGACCCATGTGTCCAAGAGTCTACTCCCTGTAGTTTAGCAGCACAGGGGTTTGTCAACATTACCTGGTAAGAGCCCTTCCAGTGTGGCTGGAGGGAATGCTTTTTTAGATGTCTTTTCCAAATAAACAAAATCTCCAGACTTTAATGTATGAATTTTTAGTTTTTTATTTCCCTGGAGTGTATGGTGAAATTATTGTTTTACTAAAGTATAGTTATTGTTGACAGAATTAATTAAGCCTTTACAATACTGAAGTATGTCTCCTTTCACCACCTGTGGATCCAGAGGCAGGAGCCAAATGCATAGGGCATCCTGTAATTATCTCAAAAGGTGAGAGCTTATGGGTCCCAAAAGGAGTAGATCTGAAATTTAAAGGGACTAATGGCAATGCCTTTGGCCAAGGTATTTGAAGAGTTTCTGTAAATTTTGCCAATTGAATTTTGTTTTGTTTTGTTTTAAGATTTTTTTGGGGAATTGGGGGAGGGGAACAGACAAGTTACTGGTTTTTGTTGTTTTGTTTTGTTTTTGAGGGCAGTGTCATTGGCCCTCATATGTGGGACCCGAACCAGGGCCGCTGGTGTCCCAAGCCAGCTCTTAACCAATGCGCCACTCGGCTGGCCGCCAATTGAGTTTTAATGATACCATTAGTGCGTTCAACCAATCCTGAAGACTGAGGGTGGTAGGCACAGTGAAAATGTTGTAGGATTGGTCAAACAGCACAGACTTGCTTTAGTACCTGACCAGTGAAATGGGTTCCTTGATTGCTGTGGAGTTCAAAAGGAGTTCCCCAAATAGGAATAACCTTTTCTAACACACTTTAGCCACTGCTGGTGCATTAGCCTGTCTGCAAGAGAGAGCTTCAGTCCAATGAGAAAACATACATATCATGACTAAAACATACTTGTATCCTTGAGATGGGGGAAGCTATATAAAGTCTAGCTCTCAGACTTCAAATGGTCCCTCTGGGGCAGTGTGAATAGGCTTCCCTGAGTTATACTTTGGACAGATGGGACGCCTGAGATAGGCACTTTTTGCAGTCTTATTAATATTTCCCCACCAATATTGGTGCATGAAAGCTACCATTTTGTCATTGACCAATGGTTCAACGCATGTATAGTGGTTAAAAGTGGGAATTTTAGAGTTTCTGGTAGGACTGGGTTGTTATTTGGTCCAAGCCAGAGCCTCTTTTCCTTATTAAACCAACAATTGTTGGATTTCCAGTCATGTTTTTCTTCTTCAGAAGCTGATTGTTGGGTTTCTCTGGCCAGTTTTTCTAAGCTATCAACTCGAGAAGCTCCTCTCTGGACCATGACAAAGGTTTGACTGGTACTGATGCCTTTAAAGGCAGCATTTTTAGCAGAAATGTCAGCCAGGTGATTTCCTTTAGCTTCCAGGGAGCCGAGTTTAGAATGCCCCAGGATTTAACAATGGTTAAGGCATCAGGTAAAAGTATGGCATCCAATAATTTCTGTACATATGGACCATTCTTAATTTGGTCTCCATTGGAGATAAGGAAACCACATTGCTTCCATAACATTCCAAAGTCATATCTACCCCCAAAGGCATATCTGCTGTCGTTATAAATGTTGACGGCTTTACCCTTTGCTAAAATGCAAGCTTGGGTGAAGGTATACAGTTCAGCCTGCTGTGCTTACGTGGCCAGAGACAAAGGTGGCGTCACAACAGCATAACCAGCGCAGTACTTACCCTTGTCATCTTTTAAGTATGAACCATCTGTAAACCATGAGAAATCAGCTTTAGCCAAAGGAATTTTCTGCAAATCGTCATGAGGATTCAGGAGGTGATCTGTTAATGTCAGGCAGTCATGAGGGGCTTCCTCAGTCTCAGATGGAAGAAAAGTAGCTGGATTACAGTTATTACAATGTGAGAGGGTTACATGGGAAGCAATTAACAGAAGGATTTCATAGGAAGTAAGGTGGCTCGTCTAGGGTACTGGCAAGTTCATTAGCGAAATTTACCAATTCTAGAGTAGGCAGAGTTCCCCATCCCATCCTGGATCTCTTCATCAGGATGGAAAGGTTTTTATTTAGCCCATTGACAAACAAGGAATTAAAAGGAACACGTGTGGAGTCAATAGCTGAAGGAAGACTAGAATTTTCTTTAAAAACCAGCTGAAACCTGTTATAGTAGTCATGAACAGATTCATCAGACTTTTGCGAGCAAGTGTGGATTTTGTTCCAATCGATAGACCTTGGAAAAGCCTTGGGGATTGCTCGATGCAGCTTTCCAGCAAGTTCCTTAGCCTCCTCCCAATAAATGGAGGTTTGTTTTTCTAAATCTCTTTCAGGATGTTCCCATTCGGTAATCCTCATCCAATGTTTACCATGGCCTTCACCAACCAACATATGGATCAGCTGGTACAAATCAGAAAACCCAGGCTGATAAGCTTGAATAGTAATATCAAATTCCTTAGCAAACTTATTAGAATCCTCAGTTACTATAGGAAACTCCTTTACAATGGCTCGTAACTCAGCTTTGGTCCAGGGGATGTAAGAAACGTGGGGCTTATTAGGATCTCCAGAGGGTTTAATCTTAAATGGAAAAGTACTGATAGGTTCTAAGGAAGAAGAGAGATTCGAAGGAAGGTGTTGCTGGGGCTTTGAGTCGGAGGTGGGTGTGAAAAAGAGCAAGATGTCAATGGTGTAAGAGGTGAAGAGCAAGACTGCGTGGAAGGTGAGAAAGACCTTCGAAGGTGAGAAGCAGTGGGGAAAGGGCAAAGCAGGGTTGTAGACAAAGAGCACGAGGTTTCAGACGCCACTCTGTCTCTTTTAGAATTAACTTTGAGACTCCATTTTGTAAACTGACAACTTTAGATTTGCAGTCCTGTTTGGCAGCCTCAATATACAACTCTAAATATGCATTCCGTTCTTCTTTCTCAATTACAACAGTTACCATCCAATTTAGTTTTAAGAAATTCAAGTTTGGAAATCTCAAAGGTTCCCCAAATCAGCCACTGATTTCTAGGATTACCTTTAGTCAGATCTGCCCATTTAGTTAAATATGTGAACAAAAATTCTCCGCAGTTTGCAAACATGTGTTCAGCTGGTGTCCCTGGAGGAGGGACAGTTTTAGGTTTGAACATTTGAGATCCCATTTTAAAGACTGGGCCCAAAACCATTTATAGCTCTTATAACCTGCAGGTCTTCAGCTCACCTCCCTCTGGAACAGTCTGATCCCTGAGAACCAGGCCAAGGCTAAAAGCCAGTTCTAGGTGAATAACCAAACTCTTAGGGAATTTAAGTTACAGGTTGAGCTGGGGCTGGGCCAAATCAGTTCACAACTCAAGCAAACCGGGAATCTTTGGTTTGCTCCTCTCTCTCTCTGGAACAGTCTGATCACTGGGAATCAGACCAAAGGCTAGAGCCAGTTCCAGGCAAATAACCAACTCTCAGGGAGTTGGGTTATCAACTGAGCTGTGTGACACTCTGTTAACTTTTCACTGAGACAGCATGATCTAGCATTGGCTAAATTGACCGATTTCAGTAGAAATAACCTCTTATCCCAAAGGAACATTAGGCAAAGGCCAGTTTTTGTCTCAAAATGAAACAGGGACGGCCGAGTGGAGCATTGGTTAAGAGCTGGAGTCCTGAGCAGCAGGGCTCCATTCGGATCCCACATTAGGGCCAGTGACGCTGCGCCCTCTACAGCTAAGATGGTGAACAACAGCTCGACCTGGAGCTGGGCTGCCATGAGTCGTCAGAGAAGGCATAGGCTGCAGCAAGGCTGCAGTGGGCTGCCGTGAGATATCCTGAGTGGCTGGCAGCAGGAGTGAGCCGCCAAGAGCCGCAGTGAGTGGCTGTCCAGTGGCCAGCTACCGATCTGCCTCACCAGGGAAGAGCACAATAATAATATCAACATGGGCCAGTGAAGCGACGTCCTCCACAACTAGACTGAAGAACAAAAAAAGGACAGCAACTTGTCTGTTTCCCTTCCCTGATTCCCCAATGCTGTTCCCCTCCCCCACTTCCCCAATAAAAAATCTTAAAAAAGAAACAGAACCTGCTTTCTGAAGAAAGCAAGCCATCGTGCCACGAGTACAAATAGGCCTTAAAGCATTCACACACACAACAAACAAAAACAAACTAATGAAACAAAGCAGAAAAAAAATTTTTTTTAAATCCTGAATAAAACCTGGAGAGTGCCAGATGCAAAGGCCCGTTGGTTCAGATCCAGGAGAGAAACACACCCAAGGCCTCTAAGCCAGGGAGCAAAAAGTTGAGCGAAACAGCTCAGTTTGGCACGACAGCTTTTTGCTCACTGGTCAGATGTCATCAGAGTTCTGTTCCTCTCTGGATCCTGGAACGAGGTCCCCAAAATGTGTTGACTGGTGAAAAATAACTCTCCAAGTAATCCACAAAAGAAACAGTTTATTAAGGAAAAGAAAATGAAGCAATTACCACCACCAAGTGCATAAAGCACACCTCCTACATGGAGGTCCTATAGGCAGCCCACATGGAGGCAAAAAGACCCCGGTTCCAAGATGGCTAATCCCTTTATTAAGCAATTACCATAAGGATAAATTGGATGTCAGGATTATAGAGTTAACAAGGTGCCCAGCCTCACTTATAGTCCTTCCAACTCTATGGTTAGTCATTTTAAGATGCCAGTTCACTTTATCAGTTGACTGGTGAAAAATAACTCTCCCAAGTAATCCACAGAAAAAAACGGATTATTCAGGAAAATAAAAAGAAGCAAGACCACCACAGTGTGGAAAGCACATCTCCTATTTGGAGCTCCTTCAGGCAGCCCACATGGAGGCAAAAAGACCCCAGTTCCAAGATAGCTAATCCCTTTATTAAGATCCCTCCCCCAGAAATTACCATAAGAATAAAGGGGAAGTCAGGATTATAGAGTTAACAAGAGGCCCAGCCTCACCCATAGTCCTCCCAACTGGATGATTAAGCATCTTCAGATGCTAGTTCACTTTATCACTGTCTTGATGAACGCTATTGCCTTCTCAGTTTGCTCAAGTTGATAAAGCAAGCAGCATATTGGGAAGGTTTATGGCAAAGAACTGAGGGCAGTCTCTGGCCAACAGCCAGCAAGAAACTAAGGGTCTCAGTCCAACAATCCACAATGAACTGAACCCTGCCAGCAGTCACATAGTGAGCTTAAAAGTAGATCCTTCTCCAATCAAGCCTTCAGATACGGCCACGGCCCAGCAGACATACCTTATTACAGCTCAGACCCCCTGCAGTAGAAGACCCAGCTAAGCTGTGCCCAGAGTCCTGGCCCCCACAGAAACTGTCATATCATAAACAGGTACTCTTTTTAAGCCACTTAGTTAAGACCATTTGATATACAACAATAGTAACTAATTCAGAGAGCTCAAATGACTTGCCTAAGATCACACAGGCACAAAAGGACTGAGTTGGGTCTTGAACCCAGGTCTCCCTGGCTCCAAAATCATTCTCTTAACCATTTACCTGACCTACCTTTCATGATAACAGACAGGACATATCAGAAACTTGATTCAGGCCTGCAAGTGTGTCTATATATCCTAGTGTTTCAATATGACATCTGTCTGCCTGTGTATCTGTCTCAGTCTGCACCTCTGTGTCCAGCTGTGTCTCTCTCTATGCATGTGACCATGTCCGGCTGTGAATATGACTTGCAGCTGGGCCCTAAGACTTGTGGTCTATCCCTTTGTTACTGTTTTAGATATGCCTGTGTTCTGTGCATTTCTGTCTGTTGTCTGGGTTTATTAATCTGTTATCTTGTTTGCATGTGTGTCTGTCTGTCGCCTCTGTGTGAACTTGTTTGTGCCTGCATCTGTGTGTTATCTGTTTGCATCTATCACCTGGCTGGGCTAAGAGTGTTCCTTGTGTGTGCTATCCCGCTGTACTTGTCAGTTTGTGTTCATGACTGTATCCTGCTTGTATGACTTAGTATTTCTCTGTGTCTGTCTGCTATCTGTGACTATTCTGGCATGTTTGTCTGTGTCAGTCACTTCCTGGTTGTGTGCGTGTGTGTGTTCGTCTGTCTATCTGTGCCTGTGTTTTGACTGCTGTTGGCTGTCCACTTCCCCAGTGACCCAATGTCCATTCTCTGGCCCAGCTCCCTCTGGTGGTCCTATCAGGAATGGCCAGTGCAGGTGGATCTGAGGAAAGAAGGGTTGAAGGAAGAGGAAGCATTTTAGGCAAACTGTGAATCCTGGGCTGCACAGAGAGGGGAAGGTTTGAGTGTAATGGTGGGAACCAGACGTGACCTGTCATGGCAGTATGGAGCTAGGGATCTGGCCTCTGAGCCGCCAATTGCCCACCCATCCTGGGAAAGGGCTAGGAGAGAGGATGCTTGGGTTTTTCACAGTGGGTGGGGGCAGGCGCCTCCCTCTGGGGACGTCACCCATTAAACTTCCTCTCTCAGCCACACAGGAAGCTGAGCCGGCTCAGGGCCCAGCCCTGCACAAGCACGGCCCCCAGGACCCCTGGGGAAAGGGCCCCACCAGGCCAGCCCTGCAGGGACCATGGGATCCAGAGCTGAGTAAGAATAGCCCTTCCCCCAACCTCTGAACCAAGGTTCCCAGATTAGGCCTGGGCTGGGGCCAAGGGGAGGGGAGATGGGGCAGGCCTGGGAGGGACTAAGAGTCACTGGGGCAGGTGGCCAGAATTGGGATTGTTCAGGACTCTCAGCTGGCATACGATATGTACTCTACTCTCAGGCACACTCGGGCCAGTCTCGGCCCCACTCTCCCACCCCCCAGCTTTGTGCAACTAAGTTTGTAACTCTGAGTGTGTACCTCCTGGTATAGCTGAGTGACAGGGAACATGGCTTCTGGTTGTCAGCAGGGTGGGAGGGAGGACTCTGTGTGTCCTTATGTGTAAGTGATTGTGTGGAATTTGTGTCAGAATTAGGCAAAAGTGGTAGGGGTCTCCATGACAGGGACAGTCAGTCCCCATCCTCTTCCTCTGTTGCCCTCCCGGTCTTACTGTCTCTTTTCCTGAGAGCAAGTCCCAGCACCCTCTGCATGGTGGGCAGAAGCGGGGAGGGGACAAGGGACGAAGTCAGAGATTGTAGGGTTTACAGAAGTATCAGGGCACACTGCTCTCCTTCCTCTGATGAGAAATTTGGGGTCAGCCCCTGGGGCCCCATGAAGCCTCCCATACAGAGATACAAGAGGCAGGGCCTCTTGCTCTCAGGACCACAGAGACACTCTCACATTTACTCAGTCACACTCTCAGCCACACAAGAAAACATGGACTTATTTACCCTTACACTGGCTTGGTCACACATACTCACAGTCCGACCTGATACATACACTAAGCAGCCTCATTCTTTCAGGTTGACACAACTTTGGGATAGAATCACAAATACACACACACCTGCATAATCACACATGTCATGGACATACACACCTGCATGCTCACACAAGTCATGCACACACACATAGAGTCACATTCTCTCACTCTGCTTCATACTGTGAGTCACACATACACAATCAGTACTATCACATGCATAGCCTCACACAACTTACACAATCACTGCCACAAGCCCTTGAGGGTCATGCACACACAGTTGCACCTGTCACACACAATCACACACGTACAAAACCCACACAGACACAACGACACACACAGGAGCAAGTCCATGGACCCACTAAGCCCTTTCCTATTCCACAGAGAGGGTACCCCTGCAGTGTTTGATTGGTTCTTTGAAGCAGCCTGCCCTGCATCCCTACAGGAGGGTGAGTTGGGGGCATTGGGTGAAGGAGGGAGAAGGAGAGTGGGCCTGGGACCCTGAATTTAGAGGCCTGCTCTTCCTGCAGATCCCCCCATCCTGCTACAGTTCCCCCCAGACTTCAGAGACCAGGTATGCAGGCTGTCTCCTTGCTCTCCTGGGCCAGGGCCAGTCCCCCTGGGAGAGGGGATTTTGTCTTGGACCCGGAGCTCAGGGATGGGGCCCAACCTGAGTGGCCAAACGGTGTGTGCTTTTTTTTCTCCCCCAGGAAGCTATGCAGGTGGTGCCTAAATTCTGCTTCCCTTTTGATGTGGAACGGTACGGAAGGAAGCAGGCACCAGGGACCCAGGGAATCAAGGATTCAGGGACCCTAACAACTAGAGACCTATACACCCAGGACCCCAGACTGGTGGACACAGTGCTAGGAGCATTATTGGGGGAGGATGGGGGTTTGGGGAGCTGTGATTCCCAGGTCTCTGAGAACCTCTCCCACCTCCAGGGAGCCCCCCAGCCCTGCAGTACAACATTTCACTTTCGCCCTCACGGACCTGACCGGCACCCGTAGATTTGGTTTCTGTCGCCTCCGAGCTGGTGCTCGCAGTTGTCTCTGCATCCTCAGGTGGGGAATATCGAGGGAGCTGGTGAGGAGGGCCTCAATCTAGGGGCACTTCACAGAACCTGTGTTCTCTCTTCACAGCCACCTTCCCTGGTTTGAGATGTTCTACAAGCTGTTGAACACAGTAGGGGACCTCCTAGCCCAGGACCAAGTGAGACCAGCCCCCCTCTCATTCGTGGGAGTCCCAGCCCTCACCCCACTACAATCCCAGCTCTGCTCAGAACTCCAAGACCTTACCTGAGCCCCTTGGCTCCTCCCAGACCACCCAGCCTGAGTCAAGGCCTTCAGAATCCCCAACCCACATTTTGGCTCAGACACCCCAACTCCACTCAGGTCTCGGAGGTCAAGGAACTTCTTCTAAATCTGCTGCAGCAACCCCTGCCCCGGACCCAGGCCTCAAAGGAGCTGGTGAGTAGTCCCCAACCTCTGGGCGTCCGACCCCAGGTGAATGGGGAGACTGCGCCCCAGCCCTGAGGACCACACAGCTATACCTCTTCCCCCAGGGCAGCGGAGTGACAATCTTCAGCACGCACGGTATTGTACCCCCTGCCCCCGGAAACAGCAGACCGGTGAGCGGGTCTGGGGGTCCTGGGAGGTTGGGCATTCAGGTGAGGTGAGGCCAACCGTTGATTGATCGGTACCCCTGCCAATTCCCCCCACTAGCTTTCCTGCTTCGTGGCTCCCGACCCAAGCCGCTTGCCATCCATTCCTGAGAACGTGAGTGGACATCTGGGAGGGGGCTCTGGGGCTACGAGGAGCTCCCGAAACCCTCAGGGGCCGCCAGAGCCTGTGGTCCCTCGCGCCTAGAGCTCCTCTCTGTCCCTCAGAGAAACCTAACGGAGTTGGTGGTGGCAGTGACCGACGAGAATATCGTGGGGCTGTTCGCAGCTCTCCTAGCGGAGCGAAGGGTCCTGCTCACCGCCAGCAAGCTAAGCACCGTGAGGCGGGGCCAGCCGGGATGGGGAGGGGCCGAGGCCTGGCTTCGCCCCTGGGGACGGGACGACGGGGCGGATTCCTACTCTGACCCCACCGGGCAATACCCGAGGGCAAAGCCCTGGCTCTGCACCTTTCAAGGTCAGGGTTGAGCTGAACCCCGGCTTCGCCCTTATGCCGGGAGTTCCAGCCCCACTGGGCTGTGCTGTAGCTCCTCCTCATTGGGAGGACCGAGTCCAAACTCCACCTACTATGGACCGCACAAGGCTGGCTCCGCCCCCCCTGGAGAGTGAGATCAGGAAGCGCTAAATCCTATCTCCGCCCCTAGGCGGGAAGGACAGGAGGGTAGGGGGAGGGCTAAATGCTGGCTCCACCTCTAGGGGCGGAACCAAATGAGCTGAATTCTAGTCCCGCCTCTTTAAGGGTGGGGTCAGTGAAGCTGAGTCGTGACTCCATCCCTAGGGGCGGAACTAGGGCTGGCTCAGTACTAGCTCCGCCTCTTTCGGGGTGGAGCCAGTAGGCTGAGTCGTACCTCTACCTCAAAGGAATTGGGATCCCGGAGGGTTGCACATTAGCTCCGCCCCCTAGAGGGAGGGACTGGGACGTGCTACGTCCTGGCTCCACGTGCTCCAAGCCCTGTAATTTACCCAGTTCTTGGTATACACTTGATCCCTGGAGGGTCTGAGTTTTCACCTCTTACCCAGTAGCTGGTGGGAAGGTGGTTTGGGTGGGAAACGGAGCTGGGACAGCCACCGTCCCAAAAAGGGTTCTTGAAGCTGAGGGTCCAGGCCTTGACTCCACGGCCCCCTACACATCCCTAGCTGACCTCGTGCGTCCACGCGTCCTGCGCCCTCCTGTACCCCATGCGCTGGGAGCACGTGCTGATCCCGACGCTGCCTCCGCACCTGCTGGACTATTGCTGGTGAGGGGCAGGGACTGGGGAGGGGCAGGGCCTGGGGAAGAGGTATGGGGGTCCTGGGGACCCGGGGGTGGTGCCTGCATGACCCTGCCCCCTCGGTCGTCTGCAGCGCCCCCATGCCCTACCTCATCGGAGTCCACGCCAGTCTCGCCGAGGTGAGTGAGAGCGGAACTGGACTGCGAGGGCGGGCGGAATCCCCCTTCCCTCTGCACCCCAGGTACCCTCCATCCTCCGCGAACTCTGAGCGGCGGTCCTCGCTCTCACCCCTCATCGCAGAGAGTGCGGGAGAAGGGCCTAGAGGACGTAGTGATGATGAACGTGGACTCCAATATCTTAGAAACGCCCTTTGACGACATGCAGGCACTGCCCCCAGACGTGGTCAGTGTCACCCCCTCCCACCCTCCTGCGGTGTCCAAGAGGCGGAGGCTCCATACCCGCCTGCTCAGCTCTGCTTTCTTGTCTTCTAGGTGTCGCTGCTGAGGCTGCGCTTAAGGAAGGTCGCGCTAGCCCCCGGGGAAGGAGTTTCCCGTCTCTTCCTCAAAGCCCAAGCTCTGCTCTTTGGGGGCTACCGCGATGCGCTCGTCTGCAACCCGGTGAGCTGCGGGGACACGGAAGGAGAAGCCCCGTGAGCCCTGCAAGATTCAGAATAATATTGATACCTAGCAATTATAGAGTGCTTACTCTGTGCCTCCGTTTGCTCATCTGTAAAATGGGACCCAGATAGCACCCACCCAAAAGGATGGCGTGAGTCAATGAATCGGCATATTCAAAATGCTTGGATAGTGAATGCTCAAATGCTAGATTTTACCATTATTATTATCTCTTTTAACGCCCACGACAGTATTATGAGATAGATGTCAATGGTCCCATTTCACATGAGGAAACCGAGGCTTGGAGAAGTCCCACAGTGGGTGAGTGTTGAAGCTAGGACTTTGATCTGCTGACTTTCAACTCCTCACATCCTCAGTTTTCAACTGTTCTATAAACACTTGAGTAGAGGGTTCTATCATTTGAGAATCCGAAGTTCCTGTGGGCTCTACCTTTACAACACATTTGGAATCTGCCCATTTCTCCCTGTCCTCTGTCTCCACCCTCATCTAGTTTCCATTACTGCTCGCCTGCATCAACACACTCGTCTCCCAGACAAATCTCTCCTGGGTTCCTACACTCACCTACCATAGTCTGTCTTTCCAGCAGTGGTACCTGAGTCAGGTCCCATCCCACCTCTTCCCACAGCCCTCCAGGACTCCCTCCTCCCTCGGAGTAAAAGCCCAAGCCCTCCCCACAGCCCACAAGGCACTGCACAAGTTCAGGCATACAGCAGTTGCTCAATCAACGTTTGCTACATAGATAATGTGATATAGTGAGGGAGGCAGCTGGAGTCCAGGAGAACCTCGGGGCTCAGAACACTTGTCCTTCTTCCAGGACCAGCCTGTGACCTTCAGTGAAGAAGCCTTCTTGGCCCAGAAGCCAGGGTCGCCCCTGCAGGCCTTCCACCGGCGGGCTGTGCACCTGCAGCTGTTCAAACAGGTGCGCCAGAGTCCTGAGGGTGGGGTTGAGGTAGGCGGGGCTGGAATAGAGTCCGCCTGACAGGATTTCTTGGGGTTCCCGGTTTCGGGAGGCAGGACTGAACTTGGGTTCCTAAAGATGGGAGCCCCCAACCTGAGTTCCTGAGGATTAAGTTCTTAGGTCCTGGGGGAGATATGGATGGGACCAAATTCCTGGATCCAGGGTGTGAGTCTGCAGGTTTATGGAAGGGGCGTGTCCTGAGTGTGCACTCGCTTTGGCGGGAGGAGGAGGCTGGCCAAGACTCCAGTGTGGGGTGGGGGAATGTAAGTGGGCCAGACTCCTGGGTTCCTGAAGGAAGGTGGGCTGGCCTCCAAGGTAATTCAGTGAAGGCCTGGGTTCTAGGGTCCCTGAAGGTGGGGCCGACCTCTTCCAGGGTCACTGAGAGGAGCTGGGAGGTCTGGAGTGGCAGAGTCTGACTTCCTGGTCCCTGTGAAGTCCAGGATCTGTTCCCTGAGGATAGGTCCTGACCTAGGGGAGGGGAAGGTGTTGGACCTCTGGCTTCCTAAGGTGAGCTCCAGAATTCCTGGGTCCTGGGGATGGGTTGCCATCTTTTACATCTTGAGGATTCCTAGTCCTTGTATTCACATGTGTTGATGGCAACCATGTGTCTAACTCTCTTACCCTCCCTTCCCCAGTTCATCGATGGCAGATTGGAAAAGCTTAACACAGGAGAGGGCTTCTCAGATCTCTTTGAGGAGGAGATCACCTGCACTGGGGACTCCTCAGGTGAGCTCTGCACCTAGCCCCGGAGTCCTCACCCCACCAGCAGCACCCCAGCCTGAGCCTGCCTGCCATGATCACACTCTTTCTTCATTCTAGGCACCCTTCGCTCCTACCAGCTCTGGGCAGACAACCTAAAGGTAGTAACAACCAAACACTTGTTTACAGTTTATTATTGGATTAATTTAATCCCACCACAGTCCCTAGGTAGGGTCATCATTTTGCTCATTTATACAAGTGAAGAAATAGAGGCTCAGAAGAGAGGGATGTGTCTGACATCACACAGCCCTGGGGTGATGTGAGGTCTGGGGTAACCCCAGATGTGCAAACCTCTCTCCCTTGGCGTTCTCTCCCCAGAAAGGTGGTGGTGCCCTCCTGCATTCAGTCAAGGCCAAGACTCAACCAGCCGTCAAAAACATGTACCGCTCGGTAAAACTGGGTTAGACAGGTCACTGGGGTGACAGGGTATTTTAACCCCACATTTAAAGTGCAAACATTTTTGTCAGAACTGAACCAGCAGTGAAACCATTAACAATTCTTCCCACTTTTATTTTCTATTCACTGTTCTCATCTTTGTTGGGATAATTTCTTTCCATTTAAAATTATATCTTTTGTCCTTCTCAAACACTGTAAACCCCACTTTTGCCCTTGTGAGGATTTTTCTCCCAAGCCCAAGTTTCCTGGGGCCAATTTTTGCAGCTCTGAATTGTCCATTCGATTTTATTCTCTGCTCGGCTTTTGAACATGAACACATTTTTATGTTCTATTTTTGCCACCCCCTGTTTCATTTGGAGGTTATTTCCCCCAGGAATATTCCTTCTGTATAGTCAAATGGACGAGAGCTTGTACTGACTCCTTAGATGGTGCGTGGGAAACTGAATATATTTGTGAGACACAAACATGAATAGAGGCCAAGATGCAGCTGTCCTAGGGGACAGAGGGCTGAATTCTCAAATGCCCAGGGTCAAATCACCTTGAGTTTCTCTTCTGGCTTCTTCATAGGCCAGAAGCGGCTTGAAGGGGATGCAGAGCCTTCTGCTGTACAAGGTAAGGCTAATGGCCAATGGCCAAAGGGGAGTGGGGAAACAGGGCTCCTGGTTCACCCACACTCTCCCTAGGATGGGGACTCTGGCCTGCAGAGGGGAGGCTCCCTGAGGGCCCGGTGCCTCACCAGCCGCTCAGATCGCCTGCAGCAGCGCCTGCCTATTACTCAGCACTTTGGACAGGTAAACGCCACCCCCCCACCCCCCACCCCCGACACACAAACCTGGAATTATCACCAACTCCTCCTCCTATCCTCAGTCTCCATCTAGACATCTTGCCTCCTTCCTCATATACCCCAGTAACTGATGTCCACTTCACACTCACCCTCCTTCACACAGCCCCCTGACCTCATAGCTCCTGAGGTTCACCCCACAAATCCATCTTTGCAGAGCCGGCCCCTGCGCCCCAGCAGGAGACACCAACTTGAAGAAAGACCTTCTGAGTCCCTGGGGGAAGGGTAAGACTCAAAGGCAGGGGGAGGGGCAATGTTGGAAGTGGGAGGCCAAGACTTATGGGGAAGATGGTCCCAAATTCCAAACCTGCCAGAGCCACTGGACTGGGATTGGGGTTTTGGGCAGATATCTGAGGCTACCCGTCCTCTCTCAGGACACCCCCTCTGAGCCCTGAGGATGCCCAGGACCCATGGGCAGAGGAAGCTCTGGACAGCAGCTTCCTGGGGGCTGGGGAAGAACTGGATTTGCTGAGCGAGATTCTAGACAGTCTGAGCACAGGAGCCACAAGGACAGGCAGCCTGAGGTCCAGCAAGAGCTTAGACTGCTGCCACAGAGGGGACCTTGACAGCTGCCTCAACCTGGTGAGGCCCCCAGTCCTCCCCAACTTGCCCATTACTTGCCAGCCCATCCCCCATCTAAAGTCCCACAACTTGCTCATCTCCCCACCCCCTACCCAGTCCAACATGCCAGGAAGACCAATATGGCAGCCAGATGAGGAGGACCCCCCTGAGACCCAGCCCCAGTCTCTGCCTGCCAGCATGCCATGTCTGCAAACCCTCCAGCCTTCAGATACTAAGAGCTCCTCAAAAAACCTCCCTCCCAAGCCACCCTCGGAGGCCAGCCAAGAAATCACTTCTCCATCCCAGACTTCAACAGCTACAGACCCAATCTACCGAGGGGCCCCTGAATCCTCTCTCAAAGAGCCCTATCATCGAATCCAACATCTCTCCCCTCCTCATGAAGCAGCTGGAGATTCCAGAGCCCAAGAGAGCCCCTGCTCCCAGCTCTCTACAGCGTCCACCCAGCCCAGCCCTCCAGAAAGTCAACTTCAGGTCCCCACAAAGCCTAACTTGGATATCACCTGGACATCCCAACCCCTTGACTCTTCTTCGGATCCTGGTTCCCCAAAGAACCCCAGAGCTCAGCCTTCTGAGGGCCTGCTAGCAGAGCATGTTCACCTCCAGCCCCCCAAGGGGCCGGAAGCCCCCAGATCCCCTGCTGCACCTGTTAGCAACCAGCAGGAGCCCCAGGCCAGGAGCCAGCCCAGAGTTGCTGAGCTTAAAAAGTGTTTTGAAGGTTAAGGATCACCAGGTGTCTGAAGGAAACACCAATCCCTGAATAAATCCACAAGAACCCAAAGCCAGTTTTTCCCGGTTAGTTTACCTGCAGTCCCTCTTTCTGCCCATCCACCACCTTCCCTACTGGGACAGCCTCCAGTTGGCTTCTAGGTGCAGCAAAAAGCCCTCCCTTCCAGGAAGCCCTCCGAGCCCCTAGGATTCTCCCAAGCTTACAATTCATCCCTTCACAGCCTAAGAACTCTTCATTTGTCTCCTCCACCTAGTCTAATTCCTGCTCCCACCAGCTCAAAAAAAGGTTTTATTATGTGTCATTACCAATTTTACATATATATATAAAAAGTGAGCAGCCCCACCCTTCCTTGCCCTCAGGGGCAGTCTCTGAAGCACCTTTGTCCCTTCTATTCTTAAGTACAGAGCTGGGTGGGTTTGATGGCCCAGAGAGGGATCTGCCTTCCCCCAAAGTCACACAGCAAGGGAGAGATTTGAATAGAGGAAGGGGAACTAGATGGGCAGGCAGCCCCGCACTGTCTCCTTGGAGTCCTGGGGAGCCCGGGCCTCGGCTGTGTGGGAGAACTGAAAGGAAAGGAGAGGGGAGTTGTTGGGCCTGTGTGGAGATGGTTCAGCAAGCAGGGAGGCAAGTCCCCAGCCCCGGCACCCCCAACTGCAGGCAGAGTCAAGCAGAGGCGACATGCTTCGTGGAGCCAGCCCAGCAGGTACCCTGTGGCCCCCCAAGTCCTTCTGAGCCATCAGAGGCTGGTGTCTTGCTGGCAGCTGCTTTGTGGAAGCGAGTGCTGGGCAGTTCTGGACAATGGTGGTGGCTGTGGCAGGCCCCAGCATTCAGATGAGCCGCTCCTCGGGCGGCAGCTTGAGGTTGGCGGGTGGTGGCGCACGGGCACCCACCTGCTCCTCACTGCTGGGCCGGTAGGTGCCTTCTGTCTGCCGCTTCTCCCGTAGTTTCCGCACCAGCAGCACCAGCCCCACAGCCAGGAGCAGGGCGGCCAAGAGGGAGAAGACCACAATGATGGCAGTGGTGGCCTCCTTAGACTGCCAGAGGGGACAGGCGTGACTTCCCTGAATCTGGGAATCCTGTGTCCTCCCCTCCCCCAGCCTTAGAAGTATCCAAGGTTCTAATAGCCCCACTCCGTACCTGCCACTTTTGGTGATCTGGTCCCTCCACCCTAATCCCTAACTAGCACATCTGCAGCTCCCAGTCCACCTGCTACATCTGGGGTCCCCCTCACAAACACCAGCCACGTCTGGGCTCCTAGCTCCCCCTCCCTCCTCCTGAGAGGTCTGTGGGGCTCCTGACCCCCTAACACCCACCACCATCCTCCCCCTTCCTGTGGTTCTGGCTCTCCCTAGTCTGGGGCCCTGGGTCTCCCCAATTGCCATGTTGGTATTCTGGTCTCTCCCACTTAGGGTTCTCCAATGCCACCCCCCACATCCTGACCTATCACCTCTGGGGAATCTAGGGCCCCTCCACACACTATATGTGGACTCCTGAATAACATCCTGGCTGCCCTCTTCCCACATATAACCCCAACTCACCAGGGATCCATTGGAACTGGGGCCTGGGGTAATGGTGCTGTTCTCATATGCAGTGGGTGTCGATGCTGTAGGGAGGTGGGCAGAGAGGATAAATTAAGTCCCATCTTGGCACATCTGCACCTTCCTTGGGCAATTCCCCCCCCCCCCCCGTCCCCCAGAACTCCACTCTTCTGCGGTTTCCATTCTCACAGAGACTGTTGCCTTGCACCAAGGGGTAGGCTTAGCTGTATTGGCTCCACCCCCAGCCCAGTGGAGCCCAGCAGTGAGTAATCAGCCTACAGTAGTTTGCAGTTTGCGCTGAGTTGGGGGCTCTGATAATGGACAGTGTCCGGAAGCCCAACCCTCCCCTCCCCCACCTCCCTGGCTCTCCCTCGCCTTTAAGGATCTGGGTAGATCCTGCTTTTCCTTGGACTATCTGACTCAGACCACCCCCTAGGCTTTTGAAACTGGAAGAGGACTGAATGTCCGGGTCCACACCTATGGCCAGCATGGTGGTCAACCTGCACTCAAAGCCCCAGGCAGGCCTTGTCCTAGCTCCCAGCCTGCCCCAAACACCTCAACCACGCTGACTTCCTCTCCCCCCAGCTCATAATTCTGCCCCAATAAAGAACTCAGGAATGCTAGACCAACTCTGACTAACCAAGGAAGGACTCAGGAATTCTAAATCCCCAGCCCTGACCTTGCAGACTCCTGTCCCCAAGGCACTCCATGCCCGCTCCCCAGTTCTTGACATCTCAGTGTCCCAGGTCCCCAGCGCCCCCGCCGGTACCTACTTTGCCCCCAGGCCCGGCCCCAGCGGTCCTGCAGCAGCGGCAGGCCGAGCGCTAGGAGCAGCCCCAGGCTGGGGCTCGCCATGGGTCGGGCGACAGGCTGGTGGCACCAGGTACCGGGCTTCTCGCGGGCGCCGTTCCTACCGCATCTCGGGCCGGGGGTACCTGCGACCTGACACCTGAAGGCTGGAGGAGAAAGGCCAGGGCGTGGGGGAGGAAGCTGGACCTGGGCGTAGGCCCAGGGGAGGGGCGACCAGCGCCAGGGCACCCCGGAGTCCCGCCCCGGCGCCAGAGGTCAGAGATTAAAAATTAACTCGAGGAAGCACGTTCCTGGGCTCGGGAAATCGAAAGGGAAGGGCAAAGGGGTCAGCAGGCGAACCAGCGCGACTTGCCTCCCTACCTGGCCCACGCGTCTTCGATCTCTCTCAGGTTCCCAGTCCGATTCCCTCGTTCGAACCCTCAGTGAGTCCCTCGGTCTCTCGGTTGGAATCCACCGGCTCCTCCCGCTCACGTGACCCGGAAAGTTTAGTCACTCACCTGAGAGAGGAGCGCACTTCCGGCTTGTGCACCTGAGCCTAGATGAGAGGGCGGGGCCAGGCAGGAGGCGGGGCCGCGCCCCGGGCGCACCTGTAACGGGAACCCAATCCTATAGTGGGGAGAAGTAAAAAGGGGCGGAAGAGAGCAGGTGTAAAAGGAACTTCCCACCTGTATTGCGGGGATATCTGTAGGATGGCACAGGTGTGGAAACAGATTATAGAGACGCCCGGGTATCAGGCACTCCTGTCTGGGGCAGACTCAGATACGGAGCCCCTAATGAAAAGATACCTGTTTGGTACATACCTGCATGGGAGGAAACCTGTAAAAAATACATCTGCACGGATATATAAGAAGCATACCTATGGAAGACATCTGCATTTAATCACATCTATTTGGAATATAGCCGAATGGAAGATTACCTGGGTGGAAAACAGCTGTACCGAACACACTTGCGTTATAACAAACACATGACTGAGGCACTCTGGTGTAGGGTCTTGAAAACACATTTGCATGCATCACGTATGAAATGAACAAGTCTTGTATGAGGAATTCCTGTGTGGAAGTGTATTGGCAATACCTGTATGACACACATCTCCATTTAAGGACATCTGTACGGGACGCAGTTATATGGAAACAGATCCACATGGGTGTATATTTAACGGGAACACATCTGTGGGGTGAAGAAATGCTATATAATGCATTACTGGGTGGATTTCTGTTGACAAGCATACCTGTGAGGTGAAGGAAATAGACTTGTATGAGGACCATCTACATAGAATTGAGCTCAAATGAAAGACCTGAGAACATTTGTATGAAATACATTTACATTGACATCTGGGGTGGCTGGGCAGCAGGAAAGTAGCTCATGTGTGTAGAGGCCCACTTGTCAGGGATATATCTATGAGAAAACACCCGTTTGGGGAATCTCCATGGGAAAACATCTGTATCCCCCATGTTGGAGGGCACCTGTAAGGACCACCTGCAAATGAACATCTGTGAGGCGATCCTCTATAAGAGGCACATTTGTCTGTGACACATCTGTTTGAGCACACCTGCCTGAGCCGAGGCTGAGTGGGAACCAAGTGTGCCTCAGGGATGTCTGTATCTTTGGATAAAGTACAACGATAATAAGATAACCTCCGTCCTGGGGACTCAAGGGTGAAAATGATGGTTAAAGAGAAATTAATCCCTTTTAGGGTATAGAGTGCTGGGTAAGAATCCCAGGTTTAGTTAAATTCCTGCTTTGCCCCTTACTGGGCATGTGGACTGGGGAGAGCGCCTTAATCTCCTGTTTCCTCATCCGTGAAGTGGGAAAGCCAGTCCCACCTACCTTATGGGGTTTTGGTGAGAATGACGCAAGAGTCCAGTAAAAGACCTGGCATGTGCAGCAACTGAATCCTTAATAGCTGTTGTTATCATTCGCCGTCTAGTGGTCTGGGCGCCCCTCCCCCTAATGGTGAATCGAGAAACTGCGCCCGAAACTAGTGGGAGGGACATTCGGCAGGTGCCACGAGCGCGACAAGCTGGGGCCTCGCCTTCTGCACTAGGTTACCCGGTCTTTGTCCCCAGCCGCGCCTGTAACACTGAGACGCCCCCACCCCCCTCGCCCCCCAGGCCGATCTGGAAAGAGCAGTCAGCCCGGCGTCTGGATGCGGCAGCAGCCCCTTTAAGACTGCCAGGCAGGGCCGGCCGAGTGGCGCTGTGGTTAAGCGCTGGCTTGGGAAGCCAGCGGCTCCGGTTCGGTTCCACATGTGAGGGCCAGTGACACTGCCCTCAAAAAAAAAAAAAAAAAAAAAGACTGCCAGGCAGACAAGCACGCGGCTGCTAGGCCCGAAGCTGCACAGGGTCAGCGGGAGGCCCCACCCAGGTGGGTGGGCGAGGCAGGACTGGTGGCCGAGGCGGGACGGGCGGGCGCCTCTCAGGCGGTTCTGGCCAATAGGAAGCCGACTTTACAACCGCGATGCGCGTTGATCTTCCGTTTCCCAGTCTGGGTGGAGTCGAGAAACGAGGCGCGCGGGCGGGACGTAGGGACTGAGGGAGAACTGCGTAGTGCTCTTCTGTTTCTGTGGAGGAGGGGAAAATGTGAAATGAGCTGGCGGACAGATGGAGGGCTAGATGGCGTTAGGTTGGTTCTTGAATATCTCCGGCAAAAAAAGAGAACTTTAGTTCCTGAAGATTAGTAGGGGAGGGAGGTCAAGTGGCATTACGAAACCCAATCCCTGACATCTCCCTATTCGCCCCCTTGGGCAGAGGGTAAACTGAGGCACGCAGAGGCGGAACACTGAAACCAGAACTAAGACCATTAATCTCTCTAGATCCTCTTCCCAGAATGAACCTTGGTGCACCCTAGGCTGTGCCATACCCGAGCATCCCTGACACTCCTCCCCACATCCCAGCTCCGCCCCTAACCTCCTCCCCTCAGAGGGTCGGGCGAGGAGACGCAAGTTCTGGAGCGGGCGGCAACGGCTAGCAGTCACCGCCTCCTGAGCTAGTCCGGCAGCGCCGAGGCTGCGGTGGCTGTAGCCGCGGAGCTGGTCCTGCGGGACCCCGGGGGGGAGGGGGAGCCGCAAAGCCCCCGCTGAGGCCGCTGCTGCCGGGCCTCTCCTCCCCCCCGGGCGGGCGCCATGAGGGGGGGTCCGGGCGAAGCGGAGCCGCGGCAGCGATGGGGTCGCCTCTTCGAGGAGCTGGACAGTAACAAGGATGGCCGCGTGGACGTGCACGAGTTGCGCCAGGGACTGGCCCGGCTGGGAGGGCGCGACCCGGACCGCGGCGCCCAACAGGTACCCCCGCTGGGACCCCAGCCTGGCGAGCCGCGCTCGGGCTCTGCCCACGCCCGGTAACCCGATTCCCTGAATGGAAAGCCGGGAGCCGCCTGTGGCTGGACACCAGCACCTGTGCCCAGCCTGAGCGGCTCTTTCCCCTTCCCCTTGCCTACCCATGTTTGGACTTAACAGGCTCTCTCAAGACAGGGCCCCGGAGGCCCCAAGCCTGCAGTTCGACTGCGGTCCCCACCCTCCTCATCCCCCGGGGGTAAGGGATGTCTACCTGAGTATGGAGTCTGGTCCTATCCTCCCCAGTGTCCTGGACATACCCTCCTCGGAACTCTCTGCACAGCCCAAAACATACCCTGCTTTCACCTCCAGAAGACACACCCTTCCCCCCTTCTCTGGGCACCCCACTGTCCTTCCAGCCAGCTGCCCCAACCTCTGTGTTTACATTCCTGCCCTTTCCTGGGCTTGGCTCAATGCCCCAGCCTGTCCCAGCCAGGGACCCAATCCTGTCTGAGGTCATCCTCCGCTGGGGATAAATCTATCAAAGCAGGAACTTGCCCCCACCCCACCCCCTACACACACACACACACACACACACACACACACACACACAGATATCCCCCACACCTGTAACCCCAGAGGCCACTGGAATATCTCCACAGCATCCTGACACCTCCAGGTGGGAAAACAGAGACCCCATGGCTGCTCAGCTTGGATCTGTCATGGCCTCAGGTTGCCCAGACCTGTCTCTAAGAGAAGCTACTGAAACTGCCATGGAACAGGTTTTTATAAGAGACAGCTGGGCTGGCTTGGGAAGCCAGCGGCCCCGGTTCGGGTCCCACATGTGAGGGCCAGTGACACTGCCCTCAAAAAAAAAAAAAAAAAAATAGACAGCTGGGAGGACAGGCTTTCAGAGACAAGAGACCAAGGCTACCTCCCACTTCCCAGCTCTGTAACCTTGAACGGGTTACTTGATCTTGGAGAGCCTCAGTTTGCTCTCCAGGAAAACTGGACTATTGCTATCCACCTCACAGCCCTACTATGGCCTTGGGCATTTTGCTGAGAAGCGTGCTGATGCAGGGAGGGAGTGACTTCCCCTGTCCTTGTCCTCTATGCTCTGGGGCTTGTTGTGCCCCTTCCAGATGGGGAGTAGCCTCTTAGAGCTCCCTCTGTCCCTTTCCCCTTGCCAGGGCCTCTCCCCAGAGGGTAGTGATGACCCAGATGGCGGGCTGGATCTGGAAGAGTTTACCCAATACTTGCAGGAGCGGGAACAGCGCCTGCTGCTTCTGTTCCACAGTCTGGACCGGAATCAGGATGGTAAGGCCCGAGGATGGGGCTGTGGAGGCCCTGGAAACGCCAATGGGGTTAGAACTGATGATGCCAGGAAGAGTGAGGCCGCTTCTCCCTGATGACTCACAGACTATTTTGGGAACTCTCATCACCCCCAGCTAGGTGGTTCAGGGCCCAGCCAGCCCATCCTACCTCCTTTCCCTTTTGGGGTGGGACCCTTGTTATTACCCTTAGACTTTTTTTGAAGGGAAAAATATTCCCCCCTATGGCTCCTGCATTCCCTATGGGACAGAGACCCCCCCCCACACACAGCATCTTCTAGGTCTCCAATATTACCTCTTGATCCCCTATGGCATAGGTAGCCCCAAAATTACCCCTGCATTCATACTTTCATTCATTCATGAAACAGAAGACCCCTAACATTGCTCAGTCTCACTTCTCTGATCACAGTTGGTCAGGGACCACCCTCAATACTGCTGCAAACCTCACCCTGGGTTTCTGGACCCCCTGGTCTTGCTAGATCTCTCCCATTCCAAGCTGTTTTGCTCCTCGGTCCCAGTGTCCCCAAACACACACCATTGCCTTTCTTGGGTCCCCTTCCAGGTCATATCGATATCTCTGAGATCCAGCAGAGTTTCCGAGCTCTGGGCATTTCCATCTCCCTGGAGCAGGCAGAGAAAATTCTACACAGGTGAGGAGCTGGGACCCAGAATCTCAGGTAACTCTGGTCCTTGGGACCCTTCAGCCACCTTGAGCCTCGGTCCCAGACCCAGTCTCATGGAGGGTGGAGCTGAGAAGTTGAGCTTTGGAGTCAGGTCCATCTTGGGCCAGTCATTTCACCTCTCTGAGCCTCACTTTCCCCCACTGTAAAATGGTGAGCTCACAGTGCAGAGGAACTTGGTCTACCCCCAAATCCAACCAGAACCTCACTCCAACCCACCCCCAGCCTGAGGCACTGATTCTTTCCCACCCCCCAGCATGGACCGTGACGGCACCATGACCATCGACTGGCAGGAATGGCGTGACCACTTCCTGTTGCATTCTCTGGAGAATGTAGAAGACGTACTCTATTTCTGGAAGCATTCCACGGTGAGGTGTGGGTAGCTTTCCCAGCCTGGTAGCAAGTCCCTCTTCCCCCTGCCCTGGGGGCCTAGTTCTGTTCTCTCCAGGGCATGGAGGGGCTGGGTCAGGATGCTGTAGAAGGAGGAGCCACTGGGAGCACCAACAGAATCAGACTCTTCTCCTTTTTTCCTTCATTTGAGGCCCCGGAAGGGATCTGCTGGGCTTCTTATATGGGAGGTCTTGTGTGGCCCTGGAAGGATCTTTTAGGGTCCTTATGTAGGAGATAATTGAGTGGGATTCTTCATAGGGATCTGATTGGCTCTGGAGGGATCTTTATGTGGCAAATCCTTCAACAGGATTTGATAGAGGTCCCCAAGGAGGGATGTTAGGATCTTATGTGGGAGCCCAATGGCTTGGATGTTTTGGTGGGATCGGTGGGGATCCAAGAGGGATCTCCTGGGCTCTCCAAGCAAGATTCACTGGTGGACAGTCTGGGTGTCCTGGGATTCATGGAGACACTCCCATTTAGAGCTGAGTTACCTCTCTCTGCCCCCACCGTGGCATGACACCTCAACCCCTGCATCCTCAGGTCCTGGACATTGGTGAGTGCCTGACTGTCCCTGATGAGTTCTCGGAGCAGGAGAAACTGACCGGCATGTGGTGGAAGCAGCTGGTGGCTGGTGCGGTGGCGGGTGCTGTGTCGAGGACAGGCACAGCCCCTCTGGACCGCCTCAAGGTCTTCATGCAGGTGAAGGGCCCTGGAGAGACCCACCCTGTCCCCCAGACCTGGGCCCCTGGAGGGCACCCCAAAGTCACCTTGTCTCCCCGCCCAGGTCCACGCCTCCAAGACCAACAGATTGAACATCCTGGGAGGCCTACAGAGCATGATCCGAGAGGGGGGTGTGAGCTCCTTGTGGCGTGGCAACGGGATCAATGTGCTCAAGATTGCACCTGAGTCAGCTATCAAATTCATGGCTTATGAGCAGGTGGGGGCAGGCGTGAGATGTGGCCTAGATTTGCAGGATTGGCTTGGGGTTGAGGAATGTCTACAGGTCCCCAGAAGTGTGCATCTGCTATCCTGCATGATGCCCACAGCAGGAGGGCAGTAGAGGGGAGGTCCAAGTGCATGAAAGGCTCAAAACCTGAGGTCCTGCCCACCACTGTATGTCCCATTCCCAGATCAAGGGGGCCATCCGGGGGCAGCAGGAGACACTGCACGTGCAGGAGCGATTTGTGGCTGGATCCTTGGCTGGTGCCACAGCCCAGACCATCATTTACCCCATGGAGGTGAGAAGGAGGGACCCCGGCAGAGGCTCTGTTGCAGGATGGGAATCCTGCAATAACCATTTCAGTCCATGGTATGATAAGCATTGGGATTATAACTTTGCCTCTCCCGATTCAGACTGTAGATCATTATAGCAATACTGTTTCGTGCATAGTCTGACTGTGTATCACAATTTGAGATGTGACTTCTGGGAACAGTGGTATTGGTTATAACTGTTTAGACAGCCATTGTCGGGGGGCAGCTGTTTGTGGATATGCCTCTTCCAAGGATGCTGACTTCCAGGATGCTTGTTCCCAGAGGAATCATTTCCAGATTAAACTGTTTTTATAGAAATTGTTTCAGGTTGTATAGTGCATTAGGATTTGGAGTGATGGAAAACTCAAATCACATAAATGTAGTCTGGAGGTGAGCAGTTCAGGGTTGGTATATGCCTTCAAAGTGATAGAGACCAAGGTCCTTTCCTACTATCTTTTTTTTCTTTTTTTTAAGATTTTATTGGGGAATTGGGGGAGGGGAACAGTGTTGGGGAATTGGGGAAGGGGACCAGCCAAGTTGTTGTTCTTCAGTCTTCGTTGTGGAGGGTGCCAGTCGCCATCTGGCTTCCCATCTGCAGCTCATGGCCTCTAAGCTCAAGGTGCTGTGTTCCATCTTAGTTGCAGGTGGGCGTAGCCACCATCCCATGTGGGAGTCGAACCAGCAGCCTTGTTAAGAGCGCACGCCCTATCTACTGAGCCATCCAGGCAGCAGCTCAGCTCAAGGTGCTGAGTTCAGTCTTAGTTGTGGGTGGGCATAGCCAACATCCCAGGTGGAAGTCGAACCCGGCAGTCTTGTTGTTAAGAGTGCATGCCCTGGGGCCAGCCAAGTGGCTCAGTTGGTTAAGAGCGCGCTCAAGAGTGCGAGCTGAGCTCTGAGCAACAGCAGTTTGATGCCCAGCCCGAGCTGAGCTGCCGCTGAACTGCCAACAGGTGGCAGGATGCCTTAGCTAAAAAAAAAAAATTTTTTTTTAATTTTTTTTAAAAAAAGAGCTCATGCCCTATTCACTGAGCCATCTGGGCGGCAGCTCAGCTCAAGGTGCCAAGTTCAGTCTTAGTTGCGGTGGGCATAGCTCACCATCCAACAGGCAATCTTGTTACACCAGCTGAACCATCGTGCCACCTGTTGTTAGTTCAGCGACAGCTCAGCTTGGGCGTAGCATCATTGGCCCATGTGGGAATCAAACTGGCTGCCCTCTTGCTCAGAGCTCAGGCTCTTTTAAATTTTTTTTTATTTTTTGAGGGCAGTGTCACTGGCCCTCATATGTGGGACCCGAACCGGGGCCGCTGGCCTCCCAAGCCAGCGCCTAACCACCGCGCCACTTGGCCGGCCCAGAGCTCAGGCTCTTAAGCCAACTCTTAATCAAATGAACCACTCAGCCAGCCCCTTTTCTACTATCTTGTTGTTCTACCACCTCAGCATGTAGCAGCCACCTTGTGGACCAAAATGGCTGCTTGTGCTTTGGTCATCACATCTACATTCCAGCCAAGAAGGAAGAATAGACTAAGGGGGCCAGCCGAGTGGCGCGGTGGTTAAGCGCTGGCTTGGGAAGCCAGTGGCCCCGGTTTGGTCCCACATATGAGGGCCAGTGACACTGCCCTCAAAACCAAAAACAAAAAAGAATAGACTAAGGAAAGAACACCTCCTTGCCTTTAAGGATGCTTTTTGAAAGTCACGCATACCTCTTCCTCTGTTTCATTGGCTAGGACTTAATCATATGGCCTCACACCTAGGGAAGCTGAGAAATGTACTCTTTATTTCTAGAGGCTATATACATGCCAAAAATTAGTTTCTATTATTAAGGGAGAAGGTACCAAGATATTAGGAGGCAGTAGTGGCTGCCTCATGCAACTCTGAGGAGGCATAACCATTTCTAAGCATAGAGATTAGGGATAGCAGAAGATTCTAGATAGAGGAAGTGTTTATTGTGGTGTTTTTTTTTTTTTCTTAATTCAGTTATTCTCAGGGTGTCTCCTTCCAGGAGTAGCTATTTCTAGGTGTCTTCATTCCTGGATGTAGTGATTCTGGAGTCAGCTTTTGAGGGATAACCGGGCTCTCCCCAGGTGCTGAAGACGCGATTGACCCTTCGCAGGACAGGCCAGTACAAAGGGCTGTTGGACTGCGCATGGCAGATTCTGGAGCGAGAAGGACCCCGCGCCTTCTACCGTGGATACCTGCCCAACGTGCTGGGCATCATCCCCTATGCGGGCATCGACCTGGCCGTCTATGAGGTCTGTGGGCAGCCTGTCCCTCTCTCCATTCTCCTTCTCTCTGGGATCTACTGATGGCCACCCCCTCCCTGTGGGGCTGACTCAGTTGACCTCCTTGGCTAAGGGAGAAAACCTTAGGCTGGAGAAACACCATGGGCCTGTGCACCCTGGGGAACTCTTTAGGTATTAGACATCTCTACTCTTCCACTTACCACTGCAGTTTGGCCTTCTTGGGTCTCAGGATACATGGAAGTCAGGGCCCACTCTGGCTCACAGAATCTGAGAGCAGGTGAAGATGAGCTTCAAAGATGCCCATTTTGCCCCAAAGTGTGTATCACACCCAGCCTGTATCTCCAGGTTAATGTCTCCTTCAGGGCCTGTCCATTTCAGCATCTGTGTTACCTGTGACTAACACCTTGGGGCCTTTATCAGAAAAGGGAAGAACAGGGAATTGTTGTTTCTCTTCTAGGAGCTTCGTCCATTGCTTTTACCTACTCCTGCTGAGATCACCAGGTTGTTCCAGTTAGCACAGCCCCACATGTCCCCAGGAATCCCCCAAAATCTTGAGATCTAAGATAGGGCTAGCTTGATGAGTGGATGACCTGTGTACTTGCCAAGGGCCCTGCACTCAGAAGGGCCCCTCACTTGGCTTAAAGCCCTGCTGTTGCCATCTTGAAATTCCTAATAATCATTGAACTAGGGACTGCACACATTTTTATTTTGCACTGGGTCCTGCAAATTATGTAGCTGGTCCTGATCTAAGATCCTCCGTACCTGCCATCCATACTTGCCCTCCCAGGATCTTGCATCTAAGCAGCCAAATAATCCATGAGAGCAGGCCATTGATTCATTCATTTGTTCATTCATTCATTCATTTATTCACTCGATTGCTTAAGCATCCATATACGAATATGCTGGGCACTGGGCTGACTGCTGTAGATATAGCATTAAATGAGAGCAACACAGTCCTTACCCTTCTGGGCATCACATCAATGAACAAGGAAGCCAGTCAACCGGCAAACAAGTACTTTCAGATCCTGATATGTTCTCAGAAGATAATAAAACAGGATATGTAATTGAAAGTAATAGTGGACAGGAGAGTGGGTCTAGGAATAACTCTGAGATGTGACCTTGGAGCAGCGATGAGTTAAACATATATTGGGAAGGAGTATGAAAAAAGGCAGATGGCACAGTGAATGCCAAGGTCCAGAAGCAGGCAAGAGTTCGGCCTATTGATGGAGTGGAAGTCTTGAGTGGCTGGAGGGAACTGAAGAGACAGCAAGGACTCAATGAGAAAGAGTTTGGATTTATTCCTAGTGTAACAGGAAGCCATTGAGGGTCATGAACAGAAGTAAGATACAAACTTATTTCATCCATTCTTTACCAAAAAAGAGAGTTTGGAGGTCAAAATAGTTTGAGAAACGCTTTGCCTTCTTATACAAGGTGT
Organism: Aselliscus stoliczkanus; assembly: GCA_033961575.1. Taxonomy (NCBI): domain Eukaryota; kingdom Metazoa; phylum Chordata; class Mammalia; order Chiroptera; family Hipposideridae; genus Aselliscus; species Aselliscus stoliczkanus. The sequence continues at coordinate 5,261,171 of CM066735.1, read as the reverse complement.
GATCAAACAATACAGTGAATGTTTAAATTTAAAAAAATTTAGGGCCAGCTGAGTGGCGTGGTGGTTAAGCGCTGGCTTGGGAAGCCAGTGGCCCCGGTTCGGTCCCACATGTGAGGGCCAGTGACACTGCCCTCAAAAAAATAAATAAGATAAAAAATAAAAATAAATAAAAAAATTGGGCAGGCCGAGTGGCGCATTGGTTAAGAGCTGGTTTTGGGATGCCAGCGGCCCCGGTTCGGATCCCATATATGAGGGCCAGTGACACTGCCCTCCACAGCTAACAACAGCTCCACCTGGAGCTGGGCTGGGCGATGACGTAGGCTGCAGCCCCTGCTGCAGTGGGCGGCCATAGGCTACAGTGAGTGGCCGGCAGCCAACGTGAGCTGCCAATAGCCGCAGTGAGTGACATCCAGAGGCTGGCGACCGATCTGCCTCATGTGGGAAGAGCGCAATGACGATACCAACATGGGCCAGTGAAGCAACATCCTCTGCAACTACTAGACTAAAGAACAAAAAGACAGCAACTTGTCTGTTCCCCTTCCCTGATTCCCCAACGATGTTCCCCTCCCCCAATTCCCCAATAAAAATCTTTTAAAAAAAAACATTTATTACAGTAAAAGACACATTGCCATTAATTCCCCTCAAAATACTCCCCCTTGTTTCAAATACATTTATCCTATCATTCTTTCCACTTTCTGAAGCAGTTCTGGAAGTCCTCTTTTGTGAGTGTCTTTGGTTGTGCTGTCGTGGCTGCCTCAATGTCCTGAATCATTTTGACTTTGGGAAAGAGCCAGAAGTCTCATGGTGCCAGATCCAGTGAATAAGGTGAAGACACTGTAATGTTTTTATCTGACAAATTGCTGCATACCAGAAGCGATGTGTGACACAGCATTGTCATAATGGAGGATGATTTATGGCACACTTTAAAACACACCTTCTCTCAACTGTAACTCACACCTGACTGACTGCACCTAACAAGTTGAGACTTGTCACACACTGTTACTAAAGTTCAACTTGCTGCTTCCCATATGAAGATCCTTGCCTTTCCATTGGATGGCACTCTGCAGCAGCATTTACCATATTTTTTTTATCACAATGGAAAGACTGTCACACATCACTTCTGGTACAGCAATTTCTGTCAAATAAAAACATTAAGGTGTGTCTTCATTCACCTTATTCACCAGATCTGGCACCGTGCAACTTCTGGCTCTTCCCCAAAGTCAAAATGATTCAGGACATGGAGGCAGCCACGACAGCACAACTAAAGACACTCACGAAAGAGGATTTCCAGAACTGCTTGGGAAAGTGGCAAGAATAATGGGGTAAATGTGTTCCATGCGAGGGGTGAGTATTTTGAGGAGATTAATGGCAATGTGTCTTTTACTGTAATAATATTTTTTTTAATTTAAACATTCACTGTATTGTTTGATCACACCCCATAGTTTCAAAATCTATGGTAGTCTGTTAAAGGCTCTGAGAAGTCTCACAGAAAAGTAACATTTTTTTTTTTTAGCCCAGTGTTGGCCGCACATATCCAGTCATCAGAACCTGTTTTTCAACAGAACATTTTTTAAAAACTCATTAAATACATATTTGGCAAATACTGCCCCAGACTCAAGAGAAGGCTATTTAAAATTGCAAAGGCAATAATGGTAAAACACTTGCTTCTCATCTGCCCATCCCATGCCCAGGCCAGACATCACAAATCCATCAAAGCGCTGAAGTCTGAAATGGGTCTAACTGGGCTAAAATTAAGGTGTCGGCAGGGCTGCAGTCCTTCTTTTAGGCTCCAGGGGCGAATCTGTTTCCTTAACTTATCTAGTTTCTAATGACTGCCTGCATTCCTTGGGCCATGGGCCCTTTCTCCATCTTCAAAGCCAGCAGCTTAGCATCTTCGAACTCCCCCTACCTTTCTCTGCTCCCACTCCCCATCATCATATCTTCTTTGACTCTTGTAAGTAGCCTTGTGATGACATTGAACCAACCTAGATACTCTAGGATCATCTTTCCTCTAAAGGTGCTTAACTTAATCCCATCTGCACATAACGTTCCCCATTCACAGGTTCCAGGGATTAGGGCATGGACAGTTGGAAGAGGGGGTGGGGGGGTGTCATTCCATGTATCATAGAGAGTTGAGGTAGGGATTAAGTGAGAGGGTGCAGCTAAAATGCTTGTGTGGCACCTAGGCGTACAAAGTGCTCAGCTAATATCAGCCGTCATGGGATACAGAAGCCAGCCAGCGAGGTCTCTGAAGCCAGGGTCCTGGTGTCACCCACCTCCAACCCATTCCATTCCCTTCTTTACCCCTGCCAGACCCTGAAGAACCGATGGCTCCAGCAGTATAGCCACGACTCAGCAGACCCAGGCATCCTTGTGCTCCTGGCCTGCGGCACCATCTCCAGCACCTGTGGCCAGATAGCCAGTTACCCCCTGGCCCTGGTTCGGACCCGTATGCAGGCCCAAGGTGAGGCCTGGGCGGGAGGATGGGGCAGGGAAGGTCTTATAACTTGGGTCCCACTTCCCCTTCCCCAGCTCCTCCTCTTGGGTAGGTAGAAACCTGGCTGGAATCCTCCTGGATTTGGATGGCCTTGACTTATCCCAACCTTTCTCTGGGCCTTAGTGTACCCATTTGTGACGTTGGAATGGGAGCCCTTAAACCCTGACTAGAACAGACGCAGCAAGTGGTGGAAGAGTGCCCTAGCAATCTTAGCTGGAGACCACTTGGTAGACTTCAGCATTTCCGGACTGGTAACTTGATATCTAACTTGCAAGGATGGGTTATAGTGAGGGGAAGGCAAGGAACCAGGTTAAGAAGGGACAGGGCCAGTCTCGTTATTGTTTTATTGTGTATCTCTGTGTTTTTCTTTTATGGGTTCTTTCCCAGCCTCCCCTCTATTATCCCTGTATCTATTTTGGGAATTTCCTTTGGAATTTTAGCGTTTGTTTTATGTGAATTTCTCTGGAGGGTTATCAGTACATAAGACAGATATGGTCCCCATCCTCAAAGAGCTCACAGACTGGTGAGGAAGAAATATGCTGAATAAGTGTTTCCACAATTGAACATGGATTTAGGGCTGAGTAAAGGGGAGAAGGAGCCTGACTTAGACTGGGGTGCCCAGGAGGGCTTCCCTGAAGATCTGGCTTTGGAATGGAGGTTGCAAGGATGACAAGGATGACTAAGAGCTAGCTGGGAGAAGAGAGTGTCCAGTTTCAGGAAGAGGACACTTCTATGCCCTATCCCACCACACACATACCTGCTCTGTTTTGAATTGTCCCCAAACTTGAGTCGTCCAGGTTGAAGTGAAAAGGTGGACAGCCCATTCCAAGGCCAGTAGAAGTCCTGGCTCTGAGTGGTAGGTCCTGCTGTTAGTCTGACCTTCCTTCCTCCTGCTGCAATGGCCAGCTGGCCCAGCCCTGGGGAGTAGGAGGGGGAAGGGAGAAGGGGACATTTGGCCTGACCTAGCCCCCCCACTCCCTCCCAGCCTCCATCGAGGGTGCCCCCCAGCTCTCCATGCTGGGTCTGCTCCGTCACATCCTGTCCCAGGAGGGCATGCTGGGCCTCTACCGGGGCATCGCCCCCAACTTCATGAAGGTTATCCCGGCTGTGAGCATCTCCTATGTGGTCTACGAGAACATGAAGCAGGCCCTGGGGGTGGCGTCCAGGTGAGGGACCCAGAGCCACCCCCACGAAGATCCCTCACTTCAATCATGATATCCCCCATACCTCAGCCACTGGAGACTGATGGCCCAGCCAATGGATCCCAGGGACCCCCCACACACACACACACTCAAACCACAGGACCCCACACTTCATGCACTGGGTCCTGCATCCCACGTCAAGCTATTGGATCCCATGTTTCCCTGTCCCCCACACACACTAGGTCCTGGACCTCCATGTCTTAACCACCGATCCCCTACAACCCAGCTAATCTATCCTGAAACCCCAACCACAGGAACACATATCCCCATATCTAAGCACTCAGACTCCAGCTCCCTCAGGCATCAGGTCCAGGGTCCTCATACCACACTGGATCCCAGATCCCAAATTCTACCAGCAGATCCCAGATCCCCATGCTTTAAGCCCTAGATCTCCAATCTCAGCCACTGGATTCTGGATATCAAGAAACCTCAGCCACCACATCCTGACAGTGAAATGCCCTGATCCTGGGGTCCCCACACTGGATCCCAGATCCCCTCACCCCAGCCACTGGATTCCTGAGTTCCTTTACCTCCACCCTGGATCCCAAATCCTTCTGCTTCGACTACTGGATCCCTGCATTTCAACTACTACATCCTCAAATCTCAGCCCATCAGTCTCAGATCCTCAAGCCCTGACCTACAAGAGCCTGGCTCCTAAAACCACAAGAGTCCAGCGGCAGAACGAGTGGGTCCTGGCAACTGCAGCTGTTGGATCCCCAATCCCTTCACCACAGGCCCTGGATACTGAAACCTCACTCATAGGAAATGGACCCTAACACTTCCAGGCACTGGATCCCAACCCCTTAGTCCCTGGTTTCTGACCCCAATCCTCCCAGGCACTGGCTCCTGAACACTCAGACCCCATGTCTAGATCCCAATAGGCTGATCACAGCATCCTGGATCCCACGTGTCCCCCATCCCAGACACACACCAGAGCCCAGAGACCTCCCCTGCCATGACACGAGTAGTATAGGGAGACTGCGGGAACCCCAGGTCCTAGCCTCCTGGCCCCAGAAAATGTGTGGGACTTGTCCAGTGTCCTGCCATGGCTAGATGCCCCTCTCACCTCACACTGACACTGGGTCCACCCCCCACCTCCCTCGCATGGCCACATCTCTGGGCCCTGTGGACACACTGCTCCCCCCAATGGTTCCCGCCAACCCTCTGCAGCGTCTTCCACTCCCTTCCCACCTTATAGGCTGATGATCCCCAGAGCCTGGGTCCCTCTGGAGGAGCCAGCTCCTCCTTGGGGCCTGGCAAGGAGGCAGTCTGAGGTGGGGGACACATTAAGGGAACCTCCCTCCAACCCCAGTACTGCCAGCCTCTTCCCAGGCTTAAAAGGTGGAAGTCAGGAGCAAATCTACACAGACCACCCTTCCCTAAACCCAAGCATCCAATTGTGCAAAATGGACCAAATCCCCAGAATTCACTTCAGGTTCTATTTTTCTATGGAGAGGAGCAGACATTCCCCAAACCCCCACTCTCACAACTAACCCAAGCCCCCAACACCCCCTTATACATTCTGCACTTTATAGTTGGATTCTGAGCTTAGGATAACGGGGACACCTCCCTCCATTCCTCGCAAGTCCTTGGGGAACCCATTAAAGCACTGCGGAAGAGGAACTGGGATGTTCATGGCGGAGGACACCCCAAGGCTCCCACCTCCCTCCACCTATACCATACCCCACTTCCTTGCCTGAGTGTATTATTTCAAAGGAAAAGAACAAAAGGAATACATTTTCTAAGCTCTTTTTCATTGTGGTTTTTACTGAAAGGGAATGAGTAGCTGTGGGACCCCTTCCAACTACCCATGGACAAGGGACATGGACTATCTTCCATCATTCACAGTTGGAGGAGACCAAGAAATGACTCCCTCTTTGAGCCTCAGTTTCCACATCTGTAAAGTGAGGGCAGGGAGAAGTCCATATCAGGAGCCCTTCTAACTTTTCCCATTTTGTTTCTAATTACACAAATGTATTCATTTCCTGGTGCTGTCATAACAAGTTACCACAAATGGGACTTAAAACAACAACAAATATATATATTATTGGGGGAGGGGAACAGCATTGGGGGATTGGGGAAGGGGAACAGACAAGTTGCTGTCCGTTTGTTCTTCAGTCTAGTTGTGGAGGACGTGGCTTCACTGGCCCATGTTGGTATAGTCATTGCGCTCTTCCCAGGTGAGGCAGATAGTCACTGGCCTCTGAATGGCCGCTCAGGGCAGTTCTTGGCAGCTCACGCTGGCTGCTGGCCACTCACTGTAGCTTATGGCAGCCCACTGCAGCAGGGGCTGCAGCCCACACCATCACCAGCCAGCAACTCACAACAGCCCAGTTCCAGATGGAGCTGTTGTTGTTCACCATCTTAGCTACAGAGGCAACCAGGTGGAGCTGTTGTTCACCACTGTAGCTGTAGAGGACAGTGTCACTGGCCCTCATATGTGGGATCCAAATGGGGGCCCTGATGCTCATAGCTGGCGTCCCAAGCCAGCTCCTAACCAAGGCTCCACTCGGCCGGCCCAATATATTGTTTTTAAGTGCGGTAAAATACACATGACATAAAATATACCATCTTAACCATTTTAAGTGTACAGCTCAGTGGTATTAAAGTGCATTCATATTGTGCAGCCGTCCCCACCATCCATCTCCAGAACTTTCCCATCTCCCCAAACTGACACTCTGTCCCCAATAAACACTCACTCCCCTCCCCTCCCCCAGCCCCTGGCACCACCCTCTACTTCCTGTCTCTATGAATCTGACTCCTCTGGGGACCTCCTGTGAGTGGAATCACACAGTATTTGTCCTTCTGTGTCTGACTTATCTCATTGAGCATCACATCCTCAAGGTCTATCCACATTGTAGCAGGTGTCAGGATGTCCTTCCTCTTTAAGGCTGAATAATATTCCATTGTCTGAATGGACCACAATGTGTTTATCCATCCATTCATCAGTGGACACTTGGGTTGTTCCCACCTTTTGGCTATCACTAATTAAAAAAACAAATGTATTTCCTCACAGTTTTGGAGGGCAAAAGTCTGAAGTCAAGGTATCAGCACAATCGTGCTCACTCTGAAGCCTCCAGGAGAGGGTCCTTTCTTGCCTCTTCCAGCTTCTGGTGGCTGCCAGCAATCCTTGGCACTCTTTGGCTTGTAGACACATCACTCCAATTTTTGCTTATCTTCATACGAGTATGTCCAAACTTTTTCCAGTGTGGACTGTGATGGTCACTCTTCAAGATGTTCCCTAATGACTTCTGCCTCCTAGTATTCACATTCTTATTTAATCCTCTCTCTCAAGGGGATTACACAATGGGTCTGTATGACCAAGAAAATACAGCAGAAGTGATGGTACATCATTGCCAAGATTAGGTTCTGAGGCACTGCAGCTACCATCTTTGTGTTTTAAGCTGCTGTAATGTGTGAGGGAGGATAATTTGTTATGCAGCAATAACTAACATATGTATACACACATCTATAAGGGATCAAACCTTGTTAACTATTTTGTATTTTTACTTCATTTGAATTCTGTCCTTAGCATCAATTCCCAGGAGGGGTTTGCTGGGTCAAAAGATATGGCTATCTTGGAGTTGTGCCACACGGAAAATTGTATGTAATATACACAACTACCAACAAAGAATTAGCATTACCAATTTCATTGCTGCCACACTGGAATCAAGAGTTAAAATTGTAGGGCCGGCCGAGTGGCGTGGTAGTTAAGCACTGGCTTGGGATGCCAGCGGCCCTGGTTCAGGTCCCACATATGAGGGCCAGCGATACTGCCCTCCAAAATAAAAATAAAAAATTACCAAATAAATAAATAAAAACTTGGCTTTCTTTAAAAAAAAAGAGTTAAAATTTTAATTTTATTTAATTGGACCAGCTAACGTCCATTTTTTGGTCCGCCTTCTTATATTCCATGACATTATGGCTGGGATTTAGGAGGCTCTTCTAGTTGGCATGTGGTGTGACACCAGACGGGCTGCTTTTCTCTCTCTACACCTCAGTTTTCCCACCTACAAAATAAAGGGTGTTTCCACTGACATCTTTCAAAGGAAAACAATTTACATTTGTTGAGCAAGTCCTATATACCCTGGCTCTATGCTAAGCCCTTTCATTTTATTTATTTATTTATTTATTTTTTGAGGGCAGTGTCACTGGCCCTCATAAGTGGGACCTGAACCAGGGCCGCTGGTTTCCCAAGCCAGCACTTAACCGCCGCGCCACTCGGCCGGCCCTAAGCCCTTTCATGTATTATCTCATTCATTTACTCATCATATATTTATTGAACAATTACTTTGGGCCAGATCCAATTCTGGACATGGGATACATAAGTGAATAAAGAGGCATTGACCCTACCTTCCAGTGGGGAGAGACAATAAATAGCATAACTGAGTGAATACATAGCAGTGTAGAAAGCAAAGGTGCTATGGAGAAAAATAAAGAAGGGAAGGGAGATAAGGAATTTTGCAGAATGGAGTTTAAATGTTAAACAGGGTGGTCAGGGAAGGCCTCCAGGAGGTGACATCTGAATACAGATTTAAAGATGGTGGATTATACTGTGGAAGGGAGTCAGAGGAAGTGTAATAGATATATAAGATATGGGGGGAGGAGTGGGGTGGCGAATTGGGGGAGGGGGGTTGTCACTTTGAGGGGCAAAAAGTATAACTATTGCACTGTGTTGTACACCTGAAACTAATTAAAATAAAAAAATTTAAAGATGATGAAGGAGGGACTGATGGGGATGTGTAGGGGAATCGTATCCCAGGAAGTGGGAGAGCCAGTGCAAAGGTTCTGGGGCAGGACTGGGCCTAGCGTTTTGGAGGAACAGGGAAGAGATCTGTGTGGCTGGAGCAGAGTGAGCGAGGGGCAGAGAGGGAGGAGGTGAAGGTAGGGAGGGGACAGGGTCAGGTAGTGCAGGGCCCTGTGGGCAACAGGAAGGACTTGTGCCGTTATCCTGGAGGGCTGTGGGCAGAGGAGACATAGGACGTGACTCAGGTACTCACAGGTTTCTTCTGATGGCTGCTATGGGGAGGACAGACTGCGGGGAGGCAAATGCAGAAGGAGGGAACAGGTGTGACTAGGGTGGAGGTGAGTGCAGTGGTCCAGATGAGCAATGATGGAGCCGGACCAGAGTAAGAAGCAGCCAGATTCTGGATATATGAGGTATGGCAATTAAGTTTGTGAATTCATCCTAGAAAAAGTGCTCCATACCTCACTGCTGAATATCACTACAGTCACCTTCGAAGTACTGCCCTTAGGGAAGCTATGCACCGATGCCAGTGCATAGTCCACCCTTCAAAGCAATTTTGGAACTCTTTTTCCCGAATGGCCATCAGAGCTGTCATATTACACTTGATGTCCTGAATGTCATCAAAATGTCTTCCTTTCAATATTTCCTTTATCTTTGGGTAAAGAAAGAAGTCATTGGGGGCCAGATCAGGTGAGTAGGGAGGGTGTTCCAATACAGTTATTTGTTTACTGGCTAAAAACTCCCTCACAGACAATGCTGTGTGAGCTGGTGCATTGTTGTGATGCAATAGCCATGAATTGTTGGCAAAAAGTTCAGGTCATTTTCATCTGCCCTTTACATGCAGCCTTTTCAGCACTTCCAAATAGTAAACTTGGTTAACTGTTTGTCCGGTTGGTACAAATTCAAAAGAAATAATACCTCTGATATCAAAAAAGGTTAGCAACATTGTTTTGACTCTTGATTTGGACTGATGGAACATTTTTGGTCGTGGAGAATTGGCTGACTTCCATTGTACACTTTGAAGCTTTGTTTCAGGGTTGTTTTGGTACACCCATTTTTTTTTTTGAGGGCAGTATTGCTGGCCCTCATATGTGGGACCCGAACCAGGGCTGCTGGCTTCCCAAGCCAGCGCTTAACCACCACGCCACTTGGCGGGCCCTGGTACACCTATTTTTCATCACCAGTGATAACACAGCCCAAAACATCGTCTTGCCTCGCCAAAAGGTCTTGGCAAACTTCAGCTTTCCTTTGCTTTTGTTCATCGGTGAACTCCTTTGGGATCATTTTTGCACACACCTTTCTCATGCCAAGATTTTCAACTAAGATTTTCCTAACTGTTTCTCTAGCGATGGTTACTTGTCTTCTATGCTTTTCACAGTCAGCCAACAATTTGGATGCACAATTTGATGAAATATTGTAATGTTTTTGTCAGTTCTGCCCATTATTGGCTGCCCTGACCTTTCATCATCAGTGACTTGTTCTCTCCCCTCAGAGAAACATTTAATACATTTGTACACTGCTTTTTTTTTTTTTTAAGATTTTATTGGGGAGTTGGGAGAGGGCAACAGACAAGTTGCTGTCCTTTTGTTCTTCAGTCTACTTGTGGAGGACATCGCTTCACTGGCCCATGTTGGTACCATCATTGCACTCTTTTTTTTTTTTTTTTTGAGGGCAGTGTCACTGGCCCTCATAATGTGGGACCAGAACCGGGGCCGCTTCCAAGGCCAGCGCTTAACCACTACGCCACCCGGCCGGCCCCTCACTGCGCTCTTTCTGGGTGAGGGAGTTGCTTGCTGGCCACTGGACGGCAGCTCATGAAAGCTCAGGCCAGCTGCCAGTCAGCCCCACTGTAGCCTATGCTGTCACCAGCAACTCACAGCAGCCCAGCTCCAGGTCGAGCTGTTGTTCACCATCTTAGCTGTAGAGGGCGCAGCGTCACTGGCCCTCATGTGGGATCCGAACTGGGACCCCACTGCTCAGAGCTGGCGTCCCAAGCCAACTCTTAACCAACGCGTCACTCAGCTGGCCCTACACTGCTGTTTTCTTCAAGGCATTATCCCCATAAACTTGGACTAACATGTCCCCAACTTCACTTCCACTCTTGCCAAGCTTAACAAGAAATTTAATGTTTGTTGTTCTAATTCAAGCTTAGACATTCTCATGACAACACACAAAAACATGCAACAACAATAATGAATGCCACTCTGCAAGACACCGCCACACATTGGCACGAACACAGCTGTGAGACACTGATATACCAAGATTGTGAAACCTTACCGAGCTGCTTGTACAACGCTGTCAATGTACACACACTGTGGCAAGTTCATGAACTTAATTGTCAGACCTCATATTTTGAAGGTCAAGCCCACAGAATTTGATGAGAAATGGAGATGAGAGAAAGGGAGGAATCAGATCACATCAAGGTTTTCAATCCAAAGAACTTGGAAAATGGAGGTGCCCTCAAAGAACTCTTGTTGGATCCTATTGACAGCACTATGTGGTAGAGCTTAGCATTACTTTCAATTTCCAGATGGGGAAGCTGAAGCTCAAAGAAGTAAAGAGGGTACCCCACAGTTACACACAGCAAGAAGTATCTGAGATAATATTAAAAACCCAGAGTCCAGGGCCGGCCGAGTGGCGCGTTGGTTAAGAGCTGACTTGGGACGCCAGCGGCCCTGGTTCAGATCCCACAATTGAGGGCCAGTGACAATGCCCTCTACAGCTGAGATGGTGAACAACAGCTCCACCTGGAGCTGGGCTGCACAAGTCCTGGTGGACGGCGTAGCTGCAGCACCTGCTGCAGTGGGCTGCCATAGGCTGCAGTGAGTGGCCGGCAGCCAGCGTGAGCAGCTCGCAGCCGGAGTGAACTGCCAGTAGCCGCCATGAGTGGCCATCCAGAGGTCAGCGACCGATCTGCCTCACCCGGGAAGAGCACAATGACGATACCAACATGGGCCAGTGAAGCAACATCTTCCACAACTAGACTGAAGAACAAAAGGACAGCAACTTGTGTTCCCCTCCCCCAATTCCCCAATGCTGTCCCGCCCCCATTTCACAATAAAAAAATCTTTAAAAAAAAAAAAACAGGGCTGGCCAAGTGGTGCATTGGTTAAGAGCTGGCTTGGCACACCAGGGACTCCAGTTCTGATCCCACATGTGAGGGCCAGTGACACTGCCCTCTACAGCTAAGATGGTGAGCAACAGCTCCACCTGGAGCTGGGCTGCTGTGAGTCCTGGGGATGGCATAGCTGCAGCCCCTGCTGCAGTGGGCTGCCATAGGCTACAGTGAGTGGCCAGCAGCCAGCGTGAGCGGCTGGCAGCCGGTGTGAGCTGCCAAGAGCCGCCATGAGCAGCCATCCAGAGGATGGCGACCGATCTGCCTCACCCGAGAAGAGCACAATGATGATGCCAACATGGGCCAGTGAAGCAATTTCCTCCACAACTAGACTGAAGAACAAAAGGACAGCAACTTATCTGTTCCCCTTCCTCGGTTCCCCATTGTTGTTCTCCCCCAATTCCCCAATAAAATCTTTTTAAAAAAAAAAAGAAAAAAAGAGTCAAACCCAGGTTGAATCTTTTCAACCTGGTTGGGGTTGGGACATGGGCTCGAGTTAGAAGAAGGGTGAATGGAGATGAGGTGGGGGTTTGAGTTGGAGATGACGATAGAGCTGATGTGGGTGGGGAATGGAGAAGAGTTGGGGAAAGACAGGTGTGTGTGTAGGAGAGGGGGGCACAGTGCTGGGCCACTGGGGTGGGAATGGACAGAAGTAGAGCTGATGAGTTCAGGATGGGAGTGATATATTTGACTAGAAACAGGTAGGAGGGAGGAGTTGGACATGGGCTAGAATTAGAAGGAGGCTGAATAGAGGTGGGGGTTTGAGTTGGAGATGACGATAGAGCTGATGTGGGTGGGGAATGGAGAAGAGTTGGGGAAGGAGTTGAGAGAATAGTACCAGAGACAAGGTTGGATAGGGATCAGGGAATTGGGGATAGGGGTCTTTGAATGGCTTTGAAGACAAAGTAGGACTGGAAAGGAGAGGAATATCAGGGAAGATATGGGAATGTGGCTTGGTGTTGGGTTTAAGTCTGCGTTCGGTTAGACCAGGGGTCGGCAAACTTTTGAGACAGAAGAGCTGCCAGGGGTCAGCAAACTGTGGCTCGCAAGCCACATGCAGCTCTTCTACGGGTACATACATGTGGCTCTGAAGCAAAATTGTAAATAAAACTATCATAGTTTCATTCATAAAAATTTTAAAGGATATTATTCACATAATGGTGATTATGTAAAAATTTTATGGCTCTCAATTTTTAAATTGTTGTGAGGGGCAGGACTGGCTCTTCCAGGGGTCGGCAAGAGCCAATCCTGCTCGAGACAGAACGTACCCAACGAGCCGCATGTGGCTCGTGAGCTGCAGCTTGCCGACCCCTGGGTTAGATAATTCTAGGGCTAGCCAGGGAAAAAACTGGAGATGGAATGGGGATTGGAGGGGTTGAGGTTGGGTGGCTGGGGAAATGATGGGCTTGAGCTCCAGGATGGGATGGGGATGGAGATAGGGGTGGAGGGCTCCTCACAGGGCCAGGGGCCTCCCTATCCCCAGGTTATTCCTCCAAGTCAAACTTCATGAACCTGCTGGGCGGGGGGGCTACAGAGCATGGTCCAAGTAGAGGGCTTCCACTCCCTATGGCGGGGCAATGGCATCAATGTACTCAAGATTGCCCACGAGTACGCCATCAAGTTCTCCGTCTCTGAACAGGTGAGGAATGGTCTGTTTTCCCCAGCCACGCCTTCAAGTCCTCACTTCTCCCATACCCGCCCTCTCCCCTACAAAAGTCCAGATCATTATCCAAGATACACATTTACCCTCCAGGTCCCAGTCCTCTCCCCCTGGATAGGTTTCAGGTAGGAAGATGGTTATTCTCTCATGCTTCTCTTCCCGTCCTAGTGTAAGAATTACTTCTGTGGAGCTCATGGGTCCCCATCCTTTCAAGAATGTCTCCTTGCTGGCTCCCTGGCTGTGGCTACCTCCTAGACACTCATCAACCCCATGGAGGTAAGAGAATACCTCATAGAAGATGAAACAAAATGAAAATTAGTTGTGGGGTGCTACTGCTTCCTGCTCTCTCTTCCCCCTCCTCCTTCATGTAAGGTATATATATCAAACTTTTATTTCAGATGGTTATCTAGTCACCTCAACACTATTTACTGAGTGGGTCCCATTCTTTCTTCCCCAATGATTCAAGATGCCACCTTTGTAATTTAGAAAATTCCTGGGGTTGTCACTTTGAGGGGTAAAATGTATAACTATTGCACTGTGTTGTACACCTGAAACTAATTAAAAAAAAATAAAAAATAAAAAATAAAGAATGTTTACTAAAGCTAAAAAAAAAAAAAAAAGAAAAAAAAAAAAGAAAAAGAAAATTCCTGTATATATTTGGGTTTATATCTGGCCTGTCTCCCCTTGTTTCTCTGGTGTCTGTTCATGCACTACTACTATTATTATTATTATTATTTTAACGAATAGACTATTTTGTAGAGCATTTTTAGGTTGACAGAAAATTTGGGCAGAAAGTACAGAGTTCTCATATAATTCTCCCCACATATACAAAGTGTCCACTATTATTCACATCTTCCGTTGGGTTGAATATTTGTTACAATTGATGAACCAGTATGGATTCATTGTTATTAACTAAAGCCCACAGTTGACATTAGGTAGGGTGCAGTCTTGGTGTTATATATTCTACAGGTTTTAACAAATGTGTAATGATGCCTGTCTGCCACTGCAGTATCATACAGAATCGTTCCACTACCCTAAAAAGCCACTCTACTATTGACGCTTCCTACTTCCCCATGAATCCTTGGCAAGCACTGATCATTGTACTGTCTGTATAGTCCTGCCTCTGTCTTTCATTTTTGCGGCTTGCTATTACGTTTTTTATCATTCTCCATCTCTCTCTCCTTTATCAGCTTTCCAGGCTATTATCCACTGTTGGTGTTTCCATATAAACTTTAGAAGCAACTAGTCTAGTTCAGAAGACAAATTCACCTATTGGTATTTGTTTTTTGCTAGGATGGTGTTCAGTTCATAAATAAGTTAGAAATTATTGCCATCCATTGATGTTGAATCCATGTATCCAGGAAAATATTCATTTGTTTAAATCTCCTTTTATGTTCTTTAATGGTCTTTTAAATTTTTTTTCATATAATTCTTGCCCTCATCTGGTTAAGTTTCGTCCAAAGTGTATTTGTTTTCATCAGCTACATAACAAATTACCACAGACTAAATTAGCTTAAAATGATAGATTGTCATCTCATTGTTTCTGTGGGTTATGTCTGGGCACTGGCTAGTCGGGTCGTCTGCTCAGGGTTTCATCAGGCAAAAATCAAGATGTCAGCTGGGCTACGAATCCACCGGAGGCTCGGGTCATCTGCCAAGCTTCCTGGTCGTTGGCAGGATTCAGTTGTTTATGGTTGTAGGAGTGATGTCCTCAGTTTCTAGAGGCCACCCACTGTTCCTGCCACATGGTCCTCTCCACAAGAGTATGCTTGTTTCAGACCAACTGGAGAGTGTCTCTGATGCTTTCAATCTTGTTACTTCTGTCTCTGGCGATAGACCTTTTTTAAACTGGCCCTCCTGATTAGGTCAGGCCCACCCAGGACAATTTCTCTTGATTTGCTAAAGTCGATTGCTTAGGAGACCTTTATTACATCTACAAAATCCTGTCAACTTTGTCATTATGTCTAGCCCATGCTTGGGGCTGGTGGGCATTATACAAAGCATGCATATCAGGGGGGGCAGGAATCTTGGGGACCACTTTAGAATCTTGCCTACCACACTTGGTGTTCTGTCTTTTGCACAATTATTGGGTTGCCAATATTTTTACTTTTTTTTTTTTTTCTAGCTGAGCCATCCTGCCACCTGTTGGCAGCTCAGTTCGGGCTGGACATCGAACTGCTGTTACTCAGAGAGTTCAGCTCGCACTCTTGAGTGAGCTCTTAACCAACTGAGCCACTCGCCCGGCCCTGCCAATATTTTTATATTGAGGAATTTCAATAAAAATTCTGATTTCTGGCTCTTTCAGAAAATTGGCATATCTGTCCACTTGGGGTGCTACATTTGGCTGGTGTTAGGTGGAAGCTACCACAGACCCCACTCAGCTCAAGTCACTTCCCTTCCCCTCTTGGCCCCTGTCAGCACTTAAGCTTCTGAACCCTGGGTTGAGAGTACACATAGGCCAATGGATGGGACAGGGGGCTCTGGGTTTGACACTCAGCTCTGCACATTCCTGAGTAGTTTCCTCATTTGTTGATGGGGACAATGGCCACTCCTGAGGGTTGTTGAGAGGATTAAATCAAATGAGCTGCCTCACTCCTCACCCTCCCCAGGTGCTGAAGATACAGATGACCCAGCGCTGGACGGGCCAGTACAAGGGGCTGCTGGACTGTGCCAGGCAGATCCTGGAACACCAGGCAGATCCTGGAACCCACGCCCTTTACCGTGGCTACCTGCCCAATATGCGTGGCATCATCCCTTACACCTGCACTGACCTGGCCATCTATGAGGTGTGGGTCCTGCAGACAGAGTGGCAAGGGTGGTGTGAACCTAGGCCCTAGTGAACTTCCTCCTGCCCCCCTTTCTCTTGCAGATGCTCAGGTGCTTCTAGTTGAAGTCAGGCAGGGACATGGAGGACGCTAGTGGCCTGGTCAGTCTGTCGTCCGTGACGCTGTCCACAACCTGTGGCCAGATGGCCAGTAACCCTTTGACTTTGGTGCACACCAGGATGCAGGTTCAAGGTCAGCCTGGCCCTAGGGGCCACCCTGTATGCCCCTTCTCCCCCTGTCTGAACTTTCTCATATCCCCAAACTCTCCACATCTGATCCTGGCCTCCTTTGCTCACCTTCAAACCCACCAAGACATATTTACCCCTAAATCTGATTCCAGCCCTCAAATTAACAACTACAAATTACTAAAATGAACATCCATCTCCCAAATGACTCCCACACACTCTCCCCAAATGTGATCCAGGTCCCCATACTGACTTCAAGACATATACCACCCGAAGGACTTCCCAACTTTTCCAAATCAGACCCAGCCCTCAATTGGCTCGCAAACTCAAAATGGTCCTAAGTTCATCATTTCTGATCCTTAGATATCCCAAAACTCATAATCACTTCCCCCGCAACCCTGGAAATTCCCCAAATGTGAGTCCCTTAAATGGACTCTCAGCCCCTAAGTCAACCTTCAAACATCCAAACAGATCTTTATCCAACCACCTTCATCTTGAAAATGTCCCTAAACTGGACCGGCTGAGTGGCGCATTGATTAAGAGCTGGTTTTGGGATGCCAGTGGCCCCGGTTTGGATCCCACATATGAGGGCCAGTGACACTGCCCTCTACAGCTAACAACAGCTCCACCTGGAGCTGGGCTGTGAGAGCCCCGGCGACGACGTAGGCTGCAGCCCCTGCTGCAGTGGGCTGCCATGGGCTACAGTGAGTGGCCGGCACCAGCATGAGCGGCTGGCAGCCAGCGTGAGCTGCCAATAGCCGCAGTGAGCGACCATCCAGAGGCTGGTGACGGATCTGCCTCATCCGGGAAGAGTGCAATGACGATACCAACATGGGCCAGTGAAGCAACGTCCTCCGCAACTAGACTGAAGAACGAAGGCACAGCAACTTGTCTGTTCCCCTTCCCCGATTCCCCAATGCTGTTCCCCTCCTCCAATTCCCCAATAAAATCTTTAAAAAAAGAAAAAAGAAAATGTCCCTAAATTACTCAACACACTCCCCAAAATCTCTAGTAGATCTTAGAAGTTCCCTCCCAAATAAACTCGAATGTTTTCTAAGATGTTCTCGAAAACAAAACCTGAAAATTCCTACCAGAATTTATCTCCTTACTCTCCCCAAACTGACCAATTTCCTCTAAAAGTCTTCCAAACTCCTTTCCACCAACCCCCCAGATACCTGCGCCTGGCTTCATCCCACCTCCTCCCAACATTCCAGTCCTCCAGGAGGCTGGGTCATTTCTGACTGAAGCCCTGAGCTTGTCCCTGTCCCCAAGGACACCATGGAGGGTTCGAACCCCACTATGTGCAGAGTCTTCCGGGGGATCCTGGCCCAGCAGAGCTGGACAGGGCTATACCGAGGCATGACCCCTACCTTACTGAAGGTGTTGCCGGCTGGAAGCATCAGCTACATGGTATACGAAGCCATGAAGAAGACCCTGGGAATATAGTCAGTGAGCTAAGAGACACACCTGGGCAGAAATGGACAGGAGCTCCCCAGGCTTGGGGCCCAGGGCAGTTTTTGTCAGTACAAGCAGGCTGGGGGCCTGGGTCAGAAGATGCCTGGAGTCCCCTCCCCAGGATGCAGCCTGGGACACGCTTGGACTCCAGGTTGGCTCATAGTGGTATGTCCTGGTTCCAGGGTGAAATGGTGAACGTGGAATAAACAAACCAGGAATAAAGAGATGATTTCTGCTAGGCATGTCTGGAGTACTTGGGTCTAGGAGGGGTGATGGGGACCTGGATACTTGGGTCCAAGGAGGAGCTGTATATCTGGGCTCTCTTGATCCTGGAGAGGGGCTGGGTACCATGGGCCCCCCAGTCCTGAATGGGAAGCCTAGATGAAGCCTGGGTCTAGGAAAGAAGTTAAGGACCTAGGATTGGAGCTTGAAGTTCAGATCCAAGGACCGTAAGTGAAGCAGGTGTGAGGCATGGAATTAAGGTCTGGGATCCCTCAGTCTTGGGAGTAAACCAATGGCCCAAGACCCTTGAGTTGAGGTGGGGAGCTGGTTCCATGGGTCCTGGAAGAGAAGATCCCCGGGTAGAGAGAAGAGAGGGGGTACTGGGGATCCCTGGGTTTCCGCCAGCTTTCGGACCACTTCACCTACGTAAGCACCCGAACTCCAAGCCTCAAGCAGGCCACGTGCATGGCCTACCCAGCCAGGCTCCAGGGGCGCTAACCATGACGTAAGGCCTCAATTCCGGCAGTGGGTCTCCACTGCCTACGTCTGCTGCCACTCACTCCCCGCTCCGGCTAATCCCCTACAGCCGTCTGGTGGCCGCTCCGCCCCAATGCAGCTGCGTTTCCACTGGCTCCCACCAAAACTGGACACCTTTACTTGTTTGCTGCTTGTCCGGAGCGGTGTTAGTCACTTAACACCCGCCCCCGTCGCTCAGCCATTGATTTAGAAGTCAAGGCTAGAAAAGGATTTTGGTTAACATGGAAAGTAAACCCGTCCAAACTCAAGCATATCAACCAAAACTCGTCAGGGATTGGATTACGTTGACTGTCAATCCTTACAAGCATCGCTTTCCACGTGTACTCATTGGCTTGCGTACACGACTATCTCGCCGGGTGCCCGCCCAGCCCGTTCAAAGGGGCCTTTCGCTAGGCCCCTCCTTCCTGTCCATTTCTGAAGCCGCCCCTCGATTCCGTAAGTCCAGCTTTATTGGGCCTCCCGCCTTTTCGGATCGCCTTGATTTGCCCGCCCAGGGCCTGCAGCCCGCAGCCCATTACTTCCAAGAGCTTTCAGTCACACAGCGTCCCGCCCATTGCCTCTCGCAGCACTCGGATTGGTCGCTCGCCTGCAGAGCCCGCGATTGGGTGTCCTGGGAGCGGCGGCGGTCTCCCATTGGCCCAGCGGCGCCGTCCGGCGGCGGCAGGGGGCGTCCCTCTCCCCCCTCGTAGTCTTCCCAGCCGCTGGGTTCCCAGAATGCTCCGCGGCCGTGTGGAGCGAGGCCTTGTTCCCGCGTTGAGCCAGCGCCGCCGCCTCCTCCGCCTCAGCTTCAGCCTCCGCGCCAGGCCCGGCTCCGCCGCGCCATGTCGGACTACAGCACGGGAGGACCTCCGCCCGGGCCACCGCCGCCCGCAGGCGGGGGTGGGGGGTCCGGAGGAGCCGGTGGCGCCGGGGGAGGCCCTCCACCGGGCCCGCCGGGCGCGGGGGACCGGGGCGGCGGCGGCCCAGGCGGCGGCGGCCCGGGAGGGGGTTCAGCCGGTGGTCCTTCCCAGGCCCCCGGCGGGGGTGGTCCGGGGATCCGCAAGGACGCCTTCGCCGACGCTGTGCAGCGGGCCCGCCAGGTGAGGAGGCCGCCGGCCTGAGGGGGGCGCGCGCGCGGATGGGGGAGGGGGCTGGGTCACGTGCGCGCGTGCGGGGTCGCGGGGGGCGGGCGCTGGGGCCGCCGCGGGGTCACGTGCGGCGGTAGGTTGGGGCCTGGGCCGCCCCTGGCGCCTCGAGTGGGGTCCCTCACGGGTGTACCCCGTGGTGGGGGAAGGAGCGTCTGGGGGTCCCCAAGGGCAGCCCCTGGCTGTGTACGGGCCCCGGAGCGCGGCCACTCACTTTGGGGTCTCCTGCCCCGCCTTAAAACACACGAAAGCATGCTCCGCTCGCCTGGAAGGAAAGGGTCCCCCTTTCCAGGGAAGGTCTTGCTGTGCTCCAATCTCTGTATCAGGGGAAAGCCCTGTTTGCCCCATCCTAGTCCCATTTAAGCCAGCCCTCAGGAAGAAGGGACTTGGGGAGGAGGGGAATATCGTTCTTGAGTATGGAAAGGGGACCCTTTTGCTGCCAGCAGCCAAGCACTTAGGCGAAATGGGGTGGGTGGGTTTGGAGGCTGGCTCTTTTTGATACTTCCGGTGGCCTTTACGCGTGGTTTGTCTCTGGGAAAGAGGGGAAGGTCTCACCGCGGTGTTACCAGTTTTGGTAACAACATGGAGGTGTTCCATGCTGGTGGGACTGACCTCCCCAGGGGCTTGGAGGGGAGGAGGCCTACAGAACAGGAGGACTTTGCCGCCCTTTTGGGAAACAGACCCCAGGGGGCTGAGCTTGTCCCAATGCCTCCAGGGCAGGGTGGGAGGTCCCGTTAGGTGAATTCCCAGGTCCTGCCCTGTGCGGTCTGTGGCTTTCTCACCTTTGGTGTGGGCTAGTGTTCTAATGGACATTTATTTGATTTGCTTGCCCACGGAACTGTCTTGATTGAACAGCAGCTATAACTAGGGGAGTTGGTATCTCTGTTGGGGTGGGATAAGATACCCATCTAGCAGCCCAAGAACTTTGCTGAAAGTATTTTTAAAATATTGAGAGAGATAAAAAGGTAGACTTTTAGTTCCTGGTTTGTGTTTCTTTGAAAAACTTGTAGTAATTCCACAAATGGGCTCTGGTATTAAGTTTGTTGCATTGGGTTTATTGGAAGTTGCTGTTCTTGTGGCTAAATTATAACATGTGTTCCAAAAGGGTCTTTTGTTTTGTTCAAATGTAGATTTCAGATGCCCTGAAGCAAAAACTTCCCTGAGATTTGTTCCACAAATGCAAAGATTCTGAGGGTGAGGGAGATACAGAAAAGTTATACTTTTTTTTTTTTTTTCCCTGAGGGCAGTGTCACTGGCCCTCATATGTGGGACCCGAACCGGGGCCGCTGGCTTCCCAAGGCAGCGCTTAACCACCGCGCCACTCGGCCGGCCTGAAAGTTATGCTTTTGTATATCCCAGAAGAACCATGCTATAGTCCCACTTTCTAGTTCTCTGCGGCCCTCCCTTGTGGAGAAGACCTGAGGGACCCTCCATGGCACCGAGCGTCTTTTCACACCTAGGACAAGCTGGTGTGGATTACAGTTTGGCCACAAACAATTTAGGCCCAAATCCCATCGAGAAGGGGAGTTTTGAAATTCCTAGATAACTCTTGTACTCTGAGGCCATAGGTGAAAACTCTTTCTAGAATGTCCTAACCAACAGGCTGTTTCCTAAATTAGGGGGTAGCCACTCCCAGGCTAGACAGCAAGACAAGGACAACTGGAGAGATTCTGAGAAGTTGATCTGAGCACCATGGAGGGTTTTTTGATGGTAATTTGTCTGTGCTTACAATTTCATTTCTAGATTGCAGCCAAAATTGGAGGCGACGCTGCTACAACAGTGAATAACAGCACTCCTGATTTTGGTTTTGGGGGCCAAAAACGGCAGTTGGAAGATGGAGGTAACTACCTGCTGGAAGGGCTGGGGAGAGTGAGGTGCCTTTGTTTGAATGTGGTTCAGAGTGGGGGGCAAGCCCGCTGCTGTTCAGTCTTTTAAAACCTCAGCAATTCCAGCTTTGTTCATTCTTTTTGTTGGGCTGCCATCCTGAGGTATCAGGTGGCTGAGAGGAGAGCAGATTGACTGTGGCTAGGTCCAAGTTGTAAGTTCTCAAGATCGTTCCTCCCCTTCTGGTAGGCTGGGGAAATGCTTGCACTTTTATTGATGCCCCGTGTGAGTAACTTTTGGCTGGCCCTGGGGCTTGTGGCATTACCCACAGTAGCCAAAATGATCAACTGGGTGGCCAGCTGACGTTTTTCAACCAGGACCCTGCTGCCTGGTTGGTCCTAAGCTAGAAAGACTCGAGTGCTGCCATGACTGTTCCTTGTTATAAAGGGCTTTTTTACCCTGCGTGCTGGTGGTGGGATTGATGAAGTCTGCCTCCCTCTGGGGTTGGTCTGTGCTACTCTCCTGTCTCGGCTCTGATGTTGGCTTGGGGGGCGGGGGAGGGGGATCCTTTGCCAGGACGTGTGGCACCAATATCAGATTTGAGGCAGCTGTGGGTCAGTGGGTGCTGCATCTGACATCCTCTTTCTTTCACAGACCAACCAGAGAGCAAGAAACTGGCTTCTCAGGGAGACTGTAAGTCCATTGGGTGACACAAGCAGAGGGCAGCTTCAGGGTTTGGTTGGAGTTGGAAGCTAGGAACACTGGGCACCTGACCTTTATGAAGGCTCTGGGTGTTCATCATCTGGGGTCTATGAGCTTTAGAGTGTCAGTGTATATGCTGTTGGGAGCAGGGCTCAAATACTCAGGAGGGCTTAGCCTGTAATAATGCTAGTCGTCCCCATGCAGGCAGGAGCTCCTGGGACCAGGGGTATTTGAGGTCCCAGAGAGGAGCCAGGCCAATCTTTCCTTTGTATTTTCTCTCTGCAGCCATGAGTTCTCAACTTGGACCCATCCATCCTCCTCCCAGGTAAGTTGTGATTGAGAGAACAGGTCATTTCCTTGTCTGTCAGCTGTCTCTGGCCTTTGTTACTGACTTGGGGGAGAGCTCTGTCTGGGGGCCGCACCGTTTAGGGCTGGTCCACCAGAGAGCAGACTGAGAGGCAGAAGGCACTGCCTTCATCCCTGTATTTACCTGTCTGCAGGACTGGAGAGACAAAGAGGGTATGGCAGTTAGCTGTAATGACAGAAGGGTGGTCTCTGCACCCTGGTGCTTTCTTCATTGGAGTGGCGACGCTAAGAGGCACAAACATCTGTCTTCCTAGAAAAGGCTGTTTTTTTGTTTTTTGTTTTCATCTGTTTTCTGCAAATGCTTGTTCCCTGAGAGCTGGTGGAGCCTGTTGGGCGTCTTTCCTGCCTTTAGGTGTTTTGTTTTGTTTTTTTAAGATATTTTAATGGGGAATTGGGGGAGGGGAACAGCATTGGGGAAGCGGGGAAGGGGAACAGACAAGTTGCTGTCCTTTTGTTCTTCAGTCTAGTTGTGGAGGACATTGCTTCACTGGCCCATGTTGCGCTCTTCGCGGGTGAGGCAGATCGGTTGCTGACCTCTGGACGGCCATTCACAGTGGCTGTTGGCAGCCCACTGCATTAGGGGCTGCAGCTATGCTGTCCTGGGGACTCACAGCAGCCCAGCTCCAGGTGGAGCTGTTGTTCACCATCTTAGCTGTAGAGAGCAGCATCACTGGCTCTCACGTGGGATCCGAACCAGGGCCGCTGGCGTCCCAAGCCAGCTCTTAACCAACGCGCCACTCGGCTGGCCCAATGGACCAGAAGTTTTATAAAAAACAATAAAAGTGATTGTGAGGAAAATGAAATAAAAAAGATACAAAATTAGTTTTTTTTTAGTCAACATATAAAATGACTGCATCAGATTGCTATGAAAGTGTCCCCAAGTGTCTCTCTGTCCCTGAGTCAGTAGGACAGCACTGGCTCAGGGACCACGCCACCCCAGAACAAGCCTCTTGTGACTCAGGTGGGGAAACAGGCCTTGAGAGGTGAAGTGACCCACTGTGGAGAGAGGGCGCCCCGGTCCACATGCTGTTAGATTCTGCTTAGGTCCCATCATAGGAAGCAGAGTCAGAGGCCAGAAGCGTTGGGGAGCCTCTTTTCCAGGGAGACCGACCCCCTGGCTCTTCATTCCCTCTTCTGCTTCTTTCCCATTTGAGATTGATCTTTTGTGTTTCTCTTTGCAGAACTTCAATGACAGAGGAGTACAGGGTTCCAGACGGCATGGTGGGACTAAGTGAGTGTGGGTCACTGTGGTCAAGAGCTCCCATTATCGCCCCCTCTGGGAGAGTGTCCTGGGAACCCCTGCCAGCCCAGAAGCCTTTGGTCTGAAAGGGCCTCCCGTATTCTTCTCTCGCCTGTTCTCTCTGGGCAGGGTAGAGGATGGAGCTCTCGACACAGATACTGGCTTCCCCCTGCCCAAACATCTGTGGGGCCAACCCCCACCATTCAGTCTCCTTAGTACTGGCTCCTTCCATCAGTCTCTGATTTTTCTCCTTTCTTTTTCACCTAGTCATTGGCAGAGGAGGCGAGCAGATTAACAAAATCCAGCAGGATTCGGGCTGCAAAGTCCAAATCTCGCCAGGTATGAGTGAGCCGGAATCGTGCCAAAACGGGTGCTGGGCTGGGGCTGGCTCTTTGCACTTCATTTATCCCCTAACTTTTCCCTTGACTGGATAGATGTGAAATGGGCTGGCGTTGTTTATTGTATTGTTGGTTTATTGAGTACTTTCTATGTGTCAGGCTCAGTACAGCTTCTCTACTAGTACAGTACCTCAAGGTGTAGCTGCGACTTTTGTTTTCTTTCATTTTGCAGTTGAGGGGAGGGCTTAGGGGACATCTAAACTTGACCACAAGGAGTTTTGTTCCAGACCTATGAACTGTTATGTTAAGTTGCCACCCAAACTAAACACCTAGTGGAAAACAAGTGGCTATACGGGAGCCTGGGAGGCACATTAGAAAAAATAGCTTTGAGGTGGGTCTGGGTTTGAATCCCCACTCTGCCTGCAGGTGGCTGCTTTGCTGGGTTTTCTGAGTACTTGCTCTAGCAGAGTGGAGTTTGTTGGCTAGAGGGTGTGCATGTGATTGTCAGTGGTGGCGGGAGTGACCCTGGGTTTGGACCCCGTAGAATCTGCCTCTTCCACCTTATTCCCTAAAAGCTCTGCTTCCCTTATTGGACTTTAAGCTTCCTGATTGGCCTTTTGTATAGAGCAGCCTCCCAGGTGTTTGGGGAGGTAAGTTGATTGGTCAGGCTGCTGAATGGTGGCAGAAGTGGCCGTTGATTGTTCTGGAAGTTTCCTCATCTCCACTGAAAGCCTTTCCAGGTTCTGCAGACAGGAAGGCAATGAGCCTATCTCCTCTTCTCTCCAGACAGTGGTGGCCTCCCCGAGCGCAGTGTGTCCTTGACAGGAGCCCCAGAATCTGTCCAGTAAGTGTCTGGCTGGGCCTGTCATTATGATGGGAGTGGGCAGAAGCCCTCTCTATCCCTTTGAAAGTTGGAGGAGACTCCCACACAGTGTCCTTGCACCCTGACCCCAGGGACCGTACTTTCTTCCTCCTCATCTGTCAGACCCAGATGTTGGAGTCACCTGCCTTTTGAGTCAGGGGGACGTGGCGCCAAGCCAGTGCTCTTTCAAGTGACAGCACCCCGTTTTTCCCCTTTCTAGGAAAGCGAAGATGATGCTGGATGACATCGTTTCTCGGGGTCGCGGGGGCCCCCCAGGACAGTTCCATGACAACGCCAATGGGGGCCAGAACGGCACAGTGCAGGAGATTATGATCCCTGCCGGCAAGGCGGGCCTGGTCATCGGCAAGGGCGGAGAGACCATTAAGCAGCTGCAGGTGAGGGCCAGTGGCGCCGAAGGCTCACACACCCCACCAGCTGCTTTGCCATCCTTTTACCCTTTTTGATCATGGACCCCCTGCCCCAAGTGCACTGGTCGCCAGAAAGTCCTTTGAAAGCCCTGCACTGACAGTCAACATTGGTTTTAAAGGAACGAGCTGGAGTGAAGATGATTTTAATTCAAGATGGTTCCCAGAATACCAATGTGGACAAACCTCTTCGGATCATTGGGGATCCTTACAAAGTGCAGGTTAGTGTACCCTGTGGGTGGTGGAGGTTCTGGAGTAGTGAAGTCTGGTGGACAGGTTGGGGATTTAAGTGAAAGCAGAGACATTTTCAAGAGCTCTGACTTTGGAGTCAGCCCAGGACTCAGTGTTCTCATGCCGAACTCCCTCCCAGTGGTCTGTATGTAAGCAAGTGGCCTGAACTCTGATCCTCTGTTTTCCTATCCGGAAAATGGAGGTGCTGGTCATGCCTGCTTCTCAGGGTGGCAGTAAAGAGCTCTCAACACCTTTGTGTTGGTCTTTAGCTTGGTTAGGCCTGAGAGCTATCGGTTTGTGGGAACTGCGGGCTGCATTGGGGCAGCAGGGCTTGCCATGTGCACCATGCCCTGTGTTTGCAGCAAGCCTGTGAGATGGTGATGGACATCCTCCGGGAACGCGACCAGGGCGGCTTTGGGGACCGGAATGAATATGGATCCCGGATTGGCGGGGGCATTGATGTGAGTGTGGGCTTCCCCAGGGATGGAGGGCCATGGAGTGTGGGTGGGGGCCACTATAGCCAGTAGACAGCAGAGGGCAGCTGAGCTGTGGGGGCAGATCCCGACCCTTCTGCTTCCTTCTTTCCCTCCTCCCACCTTCCTCAGGTGCCAGTGCCCAGGCATTCTGTTGGTGTGGTCATTGGCCGGAGCGGAGAGATGATCAAAAAGATCCAGAATGATGCTGGTGTACGGATCCAGTTTAAACAAGGTCAGAGTTGAGCCATGTGGATGTGTCAGCTAGTCCTATCCTGTTAAGATCACCCTGAGGGTCCACTTCAGGTAGCTTGTTACCATAGTTAGTCTGCTGAGCCTTTTTGTGGTGCCTCATTACTTCTAGATTTTGTCTCCCTCCTCTGTGGCACAGCCTGTGAGAGAGTTGGTCATGGGCATACTTTCTAGATCCAAAAGGAGTTTGTTTTCCTCTCCTATCGAATTACCCTTTCCTCTCCCCCATCAGTGGCCCACCCTGACAGGGAAGCTTGGGTAACTTGGGCACCCTGCGTTGGATCAGATCACTGCCCTGACCAACCCTGTGAGAATCCCTGAGGGCAGGTCTGTGGAAAGGAGGGATCTCTGTTACTTTTCAGAGATTTGTTTTTAGTTGTGTAAAATGGATCCATTAGCTCTGGGTTCCAATTGCAGCTGCCCTGCCTAGCTGGTGGGTTTCCTTCTCTCGGGATGTGGGCCCGCTGGCCTCCTTCCCCAATCCCGAGTACACGGAGTGTGTTAAGTCACAAAATCTGAGATGTCTCAGACACCTAGCTTGGCACGGTGCCTGCCACAAGGAGGCATTGGTTTGGAGTTGTGCTTCTCTTTTGAATTTGTGTGTCTGTTCTCTGGATGCTGACCACAGATGATGGGACAGGTCCTGAGAAGATAGCTCACATAATGGGGCCCCCAGACCGATGCGAGCACGCAGCACGGATTATCAATGACCTCCTCCAGAGCCTCAGAGTAAGTGGCACAGGGTAGTGCAGGCGAGAAGGGCTGGTGGGGGCTGAGGGGACTGGCCCAGTTTGCTGCATTCGTTCTCCATCTCCTTCCTATCTTGCAGAGTGGCCCCCCAGGCCCTCCAGGGGGTCCCGGCATGCCCCCTGGGGGCAGGGGCCGAGGAAGGGGCCAAGGCAACTGGGGCCCTCCTGGCGGGGAGATGACCTTCTCCATCCCCACTCACAAGTGCGGGCTAGTCATTGGCCGAGGTGAGTAGGCCCCTCCTTACCATCCATCCCTCACCTACTGTCCTCCTGCCCTCTTTTCACTGCCTGTGTCTCTTGCAGGTGGTGAGAACGTGAAAGCCATAAATCAGCAGACGGGCGCCTTTGTAGAGATCTCCCGGCAGCTGCCTCCCAATGGGGACCCCAACTTCAAACTTTTCATCATCCGGGGTTCGCCCCAGCAGATTGACCATGCCAAGCAGCTCATTGAAGAGAAGATTGAGGTGGGCTCGGAGATGGTTCTAGGAGCTTAGGCCTGGCTCCCATCTCCCACCCACTGACTTTGTTCCATTCTCCTTCCTCCAGGGTCCCCTCTGCCCAGTTGGACCAGGCCCGGGAGGCCCAGGCCCTGCTGGACCCATGGGGCCCTTCAACCCCGGGCCCTTCAATCAGGGGCCACCGGGGGCACCCCCTCAGTGAGTATTTCTGTCAGCTGCTTGGGATTTGAGACATGGGGTCTCTATACTGGCAAGAAGAGTGACAGGCCCCATTTCCATTTCGATTCACCACCAAGAGGTCTATCCCTGCCTTCAGAAGCACTGAGTGTTCGGGCCCCAAACAGGATCCACCCCAGCCCCATGTTTTACAGACACCAGTCTTTACAAAATGCTATAGGTGGTGTTGCTGGTCTCCGCCCCATACGTAAATCCATGCGTGTTGAATTTAGGGGCTTTGCTTTGCAGCCTGGGTGTTCTGCCTTGTTAGTCATCTCACACCTTTCTCTGGACTCCCTTCGTACCAGCTTTCCACACCCCCGAGGAGGAGCAGCCCTGGCTTATGTGTTCCCCTTCTTTTTCATCCTGCAGTGCTGGGGGTCCCCCTCCTCACCAGTACCCACCCCAGGGCTGGGGCAATACCTACCCCCAGTGGCAACCACCTGCTCCTCATGACCCGAGTAAGTAAGGCCACCTGTTTGAGGGGCAGTTTGGGGCCTGGGCATGAGGCTGGCTTTCTGTGTCACTCCCTCAGCCTGCACTGCTCTCCTATAGATAAAGCTGCCGCGGCTGCTGCAGACCCCAACGCAGCCTGGGCCGCCTACTACTCACACTACTACCAGCAGCCCCCGGGCCCGGTGCCTGGCCCCGCACCGGCCCCCGCAGCCCCACCCTCGCAGGGCGAACCCCCGCAGCCCCCACCTGCCGGCCAGTCGGACTATACTAAGGCCTGGGAAGAGTATTACAAAAAGATTGGTAAGTGGCTTCGCTGATTCGGGGGCTCACGTCAGCCAGAGGGATGGGAGGGTAGCTACGCCCCAGTGCTGTCCTCTCACCGTGCTCTCCTCCTGCAGGCCAGCAGCCTCAGCAGCCTGGAGCTCCCCCGCAGCAGGACTACACAAAGGCCTGGGAGGAGTATTACAAGAAGCAGGGTGAGTTACACACAAAATAAGTCATGGGACATAGTGTACTGCTCGCAGTGTTGCTGGTGATACCGTTATAACTTTGTATGCAGATGCATGGTTATTAGACTCGGCATGTGGTAAGTAATATAACTGGCCAGTGGTGGATGTACAGTTGAAACTAACAATATTGGATGTCAACCACACTTAATGTAACTTTTTTAAAAAGCAGGCTGAGCTGGTGGGGCCTGGTGTGTGCAGGGCCAGGCACACTCTTTCTCCCAGCCACATTCAGCCTCTCTTCCACAGCTCAAGTGGCCACAGGAGGAGGTCCGGGAGCACCCCCAGGCTCCCAGCCAGACTACAGCGCCGCTTGGGCCGAATATTACAGACAGCAAGCCGCTTACTACGGACAGACTCCAGGTCCTGGCGGCCCCCAGCCTCCACCCACACAGCAGGGACAGCAGCAGGCAAGTGGGAATTGCCACCCTCCTCCTCCTCCTTTTTCTTTCCAACCCCCGGCCACCGTCCATCCTGCCTTAGTGGGTAGCGCCGGAAATCCCTTCCCCTGCGGGGTGTGTCCTTGATGCCTGCAGCGGGGGCCATGTGGCTGGAGGTCTCCGGGAGTCCCCAGGAGCCGGGGGAAGTGTGCGCTGGGTCCAGAGGTTAAAGAAGAGGCCTCCCTCCGCCGGCTCGCTTGTTCCTGTGTAATGCTGTCGTGATGCTGGGGGAGAGCGCGAGACAGATAAAAGGTGGAATTGTTGAACTTGGTGGGTAGTCCTGGGGGTGGGGGCAGGCCGGCCGGCCGCTGAAATGTTGGTCACTATCCTGGCTGCTAACTCACTCAGAATCTGGCCACTTGGGAAGAAAACGGATAATTTTTTCCCTCTCGGTGTTACTTTTTGGTTTTTGTTCTTTTTTTTTCTTTTTATTTTTAAACCCACTATTCCCTCCTCTCCCACCCCGGTGCCCAAGTGACTGTGCAGGCAGCCCCAGCATGGGGCAGCCCTGGCTCCGGTGGGGACTCTGGGAGCCTGCCAAGGGGACAGCCCTGGGCTCTGCCTGGGCTTGGCATCTGCTCTCGCGCCTGTCTCTGTGTCCCAGTCTTGTCTGTGAAGTGGGCATGACGATCGCTGCCACCTTCCAACCTACCTCACAGGGGTGTTGTGGGGACACCGTGATCTTTGAGATTGTTCATGTTGTGATGCGCCGGGAGCCGCCCATCTTCCCCCCTTCAAACCCGGAATGGGATCGTGCGCGCACTCTTTCTCTCTCTCTTTTTCTCTCTCTCTTTTTCTCTCTCTCTCTCTCCCTCCCTCCCTCCTTCTCCCTGTCTCCCTCTCTCTCTCCTGTCTCTTCTCTCTTCTCTCGCTCTCTTTCTGCGGGCCCTGCTTCTCTCTGCCTTGCTTTTGTGTCTCTCTTTCTCCTCTTCAATCAAGGAGCCAGTCTGACTTCAGCCCAATCCCTGGAGCACCTGACTAGACAGTTAACAGACACATCTTGCTAGCCACTGGCCCAGGAGAGGGGCTTCCTGGCCCCCTCCTTGCAACCGTCCTTGTCTCCCGCCTCTGCCTCCCCTCCCTGTAGTGACCAATTCCTATCTCTTCCCTCTCCGCAGGCTCAATGAATCGAATGAATGTGAACTTCTTCATCTGTGAAAATTCTTTTATTTTTTTCATTTTGTTTTGTTTGGGGGCTTTATTTTGTTTTGGGGTTTTTTTTTTCTGTTTGTTTGGTGAGAGAGCGATGGCTACCATAGCGGGGTGCAGGGGAGCCCTCTCTGTGAGTGGCTCGGAGGTCAGTGCCCAGCTTTCGCTCTCGCTTATTGTGTGTGTCTCACATGCTTTTTATTTTCCTTTCAAAATTGGGATCCTTCATGTTGAGCCAGCCATAGAAGATAGCGAGAACTAAATCTCTGCCAAAAAATAAAATTTTTTTAAGATAAACAAAAAGCAAAACAAAACCTATAAAATTTTATATATATATACACATATATGTGTGTGTGTATATATATACATACATATATATATATATATATATATATATATATATATATATATATATATATGAATAAATCTCTATACCAGCTCCTCCCTCCCTCAGCCTTCCTGAAACTGCTTCTTTCAGGGGAAAGCAATTGATTTTTTCCATACCACCCTTGGCCCTCTTCATGTTTTTAAAATAAACTTAAAAAGGAAAAAAGTCACTCTTGCTATTTCTTTTTTTTAGTTAGAGTTGGAACATTCCTTGGACCAGGTGTTGATATTGCGGGACCCCCATCCCCAGTCCCCCCACATCAGTCCAGCCCCTCAGCCTCTCTGCTCTTCCTTTCGCTCCTCCTTCCGTTCTGCTTGGCTTCCCTTGGCCCCTCCCGCGCCCCCACTTCCAGGACTGGTCTGTCGTGTTTCATCTGTTCAAGAGGACATTGAAACTGAAAACAAATTGAAAACAAAACAAAAAAATTGTATGGCAGTTTTTACTTTTTATCGCTCGTTTTTAACTTCACAAATAAATGATAACAAAACCTCCCCATGTCTGCTGGGTGCCGTCTCTATTTCTCTCTGTCTCCATCCCGTAGAATTTTGAAGCAGATGTTTGTTCTTTATAGATGTTGTAAAAGCCTGATAGTGATTGGAAGTTACAAGCTTTGTGTTGTGTTTTTTCTTTGTTTTTAAGAAAACAGAATTATAAGAGAAAATAGTTTTCTGCAGGCGCGTTGTGCTTTCTTATAACATTTTTCCCCTCCCCCCATTTTTTTTTGTTTTTGTTAA
This sequence comes from Aselliscus stoliczkanus, assembly GCA_033961575.1. Taxonomy (NCBI): domain Eukaryota; kingdom Metazoa; phylum Chordata; class Mammalia; order Chiroptera; family Hipposideridae; genus Aselliscus; species Aselliscus stoliczkanus. The sequence goes on along the minus strand of CM066735.1, from coordinate 5,229,793 downwards.
ATAAAGTGCTTTTTGTCTAAAACTGCATGCTGGCCGCAGTGTGTTTATAGAAGAACAAGCCTTGGCCAAAGAGAGAGGGGTACAGGCCTCCAAAGACTCTGCTCTCTGGTTTTGCCTTGCAGGAAGGGAGAAGCAGGCCACGTGGCCTGCTGCTGTGGGCTCCCCCACCCTGTTCTTCCCTCTGGGAACCTGGGGGAGTAGGGCACTCAGGATGATCCTTGGGGGCAGGCGTTCCCATGGATGCAGCCTGCCACCACAGCAAATCCACAGCCCTGCCTGACGGGAGTTGGCCCGGCCTTGCTACCTGCCTCGCTGTGGCCTGGTTCATTAAAGAGCCCTGGCATGGAAGCCTGGCCTGTTCAAGGAAATGGTGCCGGTTCCAGCTCTTGGTGGCAGGCCATGGCCTCCCAAGGATGAGATGGGAGGGTGAACTGAGGGGCCACTTGAACTGTGGCCCAGGTACAGTCATCTTGAGGCATACTGTATGGCAGGACTGTTCCTTTTGGATTTATGGTTGAATACCAACACTTAAAAATCAGGTTGCGCAGGGCAGGCCGAGTGGCGCGGTCGTTAAGCGCTGGCTTCAGAAGCCAGCGGCCCCGGTTCGGTCCCACATGTGAGAGCCAGTGACACTGCCCTCAAAAAAAAAAAACAAAATACAGGTTACGGCTTAAATGGCAGCACCAAGCAGGAGCCAGCAACGGTGGGGCTGTTCACAGTTCGTGATCTTCCTCGTTTTTTAGGAACCTGCCCCTACAGCAGTGTTGGTTGATGGCCCACAGCCCACCTTGTGGCATTGTAGGCCAGGAAGGGGGGATGCTGTTGTTCTGGGGTCATGTGGACAGTCTGCTTAGAACTCCAGGTTCCCCTCAGATTCCATACCTTGCAGGCACTGCACCCCCTTCAGAACCCTGTATGGGTTTGGGGGTAGGGGAGCAGCAGCCCCCAGCCCCCTTCGGTCTCACTGCAGGCTTTCGATGACAAAGCAGCACTTAGCAAAAATGTTTTCTGGAGGTGCTTCTGCCAAGATCTAGAGGAGGGGGAGTGAAGGGGTCAGTTCCCAGTCACAGTATATTTATTGCTCTCTATCCCAACAACTAGGGGGAAACGGGTTCACAGGCCTCTATTACTTGCTGGTAAAGAATCAGGAGGTAGAGTCCTAGGGCCGTACAGATGAGGGAGATGGGACAAGACAAAGTTAATGTGTCCCTGCTGGCCACTTGGTGACACATGCTGTGCAGAAATGCAGTCCCTCCAAACAGGCCATTGGGGGGTGGGAATTGCCTAGCAGCCCTGCCTTCCAGTCCTTGGTCAGAGCTAGTTCCACAGGCATTGTCCCTTTAGCCTCATGTCACGTTCCCACCTTCAGTTGATGATTGGAGGGAACATCACCAATGTTCCCTATGTTCATAACAATGAAAAGTACAGGAATTGTGTGAATCACTTGGAAAATGACGTTATTCCTACTTTCCATCTTGGCAATCAATCTGGTTGCATTTGAGTTGAACTGTGGTTGGTCAGTTGTCATAATCTTAGGTTTTGTAGATATGATCTAAAATATATTGAATTTTGCAGTTTGGGAGCCATTCTGTTTAGACCTTAAACACTGTCATAGCTGGGAGGCCACAGCCTGCACCAGTACTGCCTAATGAATTCCCCAGTGTAGACGGTGGAGCAGCAGAGGCCTGGAAAGACCTGGGGTCATGCTGGATCTGTTGCCCTGAGGACCAGGGGGTGGGTGGTGAGCTGGGAGTACCTACATTTCGGAGCAGGTGGTTCTGCTGATAGGAGGTCAAGACAGGCTCATACAGGGTGTAGTGCATCTCCAGGCGCTGGCGGATGGCTGATTCACAGTCATCCGCCTGATGCTCCACCAGGCCTCGGTGCAGCACTCTGCAGACCATCGCCTCCGTGGAGCAGCAAACATCATGACAATGTTGGGGGCCTGGCCCACCTATTCAACCGGGAAAGGGGCTAGGTGAGGAAGAGACTGGGCTCAGCCCCGTGCTCCCCTAGAGATCAGGAATCTAGGATGTGCAGGCCAGTAAACAGCGATCAGGCCCTTTGGGTCCATTTTTAGTTTTAAGCTTTTTTCTTATTACTCATTTTTTGAATGAGTAAGACATGAGGAGAGCTCATAAGTCATACAGCACTTCCAGAATGAAGAGTTCCTCGATTCCCTCAGCCACCGTTTCACCCTCCAGGGAGGCAACCAACTATTGTTTCTTGTGTCTCTCCTTCTGGAGCTATTTTAGGCATGTAATGTGCAAGGAAATCCAGTACTGATAACACTTCTTCCTTTTTTTATACAAATGGTGAAGATAGTGATTTGCCCTTGACTTCTATTCACTCCGTATAACTGGAGGTGATTCCATATTGGCATGTGAGGTTCCTGATTCTTTTTAACCACTATGTAGTACTCTGCTGTATGGGTGTATAATACCATAATTTTCTTAACTAGTCCTTGTTTCATAATTAACTAGTCCTTGTTAATGGGTATTTACATTGAAATATACCTTTTAAATTAGCATTTAAGTAGTCTTCCTCTTGCCCAGAAACTTTTACTGGGGAAGGTACAAAAGTCCCCAGGTCACCGCTGCCCACACTACTAGTCTGCCCCCTGACTGGTCTCACCTCAGGGAGACCCTTCCGGGTCAAAATAGCTGCCCACTGGAAGCTCACCTCCTGGTTCTTCCAGAACTTGCTTGTAAAATAGAATCCAACAGCACGTTTTTAAAAATCGCAACCCAGTGGGATTCATTCCAGGAAAGCAAGGATGGTTTGATACAACGTACTGTATATAACATCTTAAGAAAAAGTCATGATCATCCCATAAACACTGAAAGGGCAGCTGACAAAATTCAGCACACAGTCTGGATTTTTAAAAAAGGAATTGATAAAAATATCCTCAGCCAGCATCTTTTTTTTTTTTGAGTGCAGTGTCACTGGCCCTCATATGTGGGACGCGAACCGGGGCCGCTGGCTTCCAAGGCTAGTGCTTAACCACCACACCACTCGGCCGGCCCCTCAGCCAGCATCTTAATGGAAACTTGCTTTCCCACTGAAGTCCGAAACAAGGCAAAATGACCCCATCTTGCCACTATGACTTGGTAAGGTATGAGAGGGTTAGCTAAAAGAAATGCGATAAAGCAATTTGAGAACTGAATTGGAAACTAGATAATAACCATGTCTTTTTCACATGATGTGATTATATTTCTGGAAAACTCAAGAAAATCAACAGATAAACTGGTACAGACTTAAGAGAATCCAGTACTGGATTTGCTGATAAAGTAATAGGATGTAGCATTAACATACAGAAAAATCAAATATGAAGGGCCGGCCGAATGGCTCAGTTGGTTAAGAGCTTGCTCAAGAGTGTGAGCTGAGCTCTGAGCAACAGCGGTTCGAGGCCAGCCTGAGCTGAGTTGCCGTTGAGCTGCCAACAGGTGGCAGGATGGCTCAGCTTAAAAAAAAAAAAAAAAAAAAAAGGAGAGGCAGAAAAATCAAATATGTATACAAAAATCTCCGGCCTAGTGGTGTGTTGGTTAAGAGCTGGCTTGGTACGCCAGTGGCCCCAGTTCAGATGCCACATATGAGGGCCAGTGACACTGCCCTCTACAGCTAAGATGGTGAACGACAGCTCCACCTGGAGCTGGGCTGCGTGAGTCACGGCGACGTGTAGGCTGCAGCCCCTGCTGCAGTGGGCTGCCATAGGCTACAGTGAATGGCCGGCAGCCAGCGTGAGCAGCTGGCAGCCGGAGTGAGCTGCTGTCCAGAGGCCGGCGACTGATCTGCCTCACCAGGAAGAGCGCAATGATGATGCCAACATGGGCCAGTGAAGCAACGTCTTCCACAACTAGACTGAAGAGCAAAAGGACAGCAACTTGTCTGTTCCCCTTCCCCAATTCCCCAATTAAAAAAAAAAATCAGAAAAGAAGTCCCCATTTACAACAAAAATACAATATAACATAAGCTAAACTTGTGTGTGTGTGTGTGTGCGCGCGCGCATTGGCCTGGTGTCCTGGTCCTTTAAGCCTGGGAAACTGCTGCAGCAACCGTCTGTAAGGCCTGAGCATGGGCCTAACTACTCCTTGTCCCGATTGTTGAAGACCTTAAAGGCCAGCTCTAAAAGCTCTGCTTGTGGGGTGTGAGGACCTTTTTATAATGTCTGAAGCTTCCTGCAAATATCAGGGGCTGGCTTGGAGGTGAAATGCATGGCTAAGACGGCTCTGCCATCCGGGGACTCGGGATTAATGTTAGTGTAGGTTTGTAGAGCCTCTGAAAGGCGGGAGGGAAAACTAGTGGATTCTCATGGTGGTCCTGGTAGATTTCCCTAACTTTTTTATAATTAACAGCTTTCTGAATAGCTGCCTTTATGCCCTGGAGACAATTAACCATATGGTCTCTCTCTAGGCGGTCGGGATAGTGCTGGGCGTGAGTCTGGTAATGCCAGTTAGGATCCTGAGTAGGAATGGCCGTCTCCCTGGGGGGATGGATGTTATTATTTTGGCGATATATAGAGTCTGCTATTTCCCTAACTTTTTGAATGATACGATCCTTTTCATCAGAGTTAGTAAACGTAGAGAGAATGATATAGATGTCCCTTCAAGTAAGGTCATAGCTAAGGATGAGGTATTCAAACTCTTAGTAAAGTGGGAGGGATCAGAAGCAAAGGAACCTAGCTTAGATTCAATCTGACTCAGTTCCATCATCGCAAAAGGGACATGGACCCCAACAGGGCCTTCAGCACCTGTCACTTCCATGAGAGGCATCTGGGTGGCTGGGGGTGCATAAGATTGTCCAGATTGGGTATGAGGAGGGGAAGAAAGGTCAGAAGCAGGTGGGGCAACAGGGGAGGAAGGAGTATCAGGTGGTGATGTGGAGTCAGTGGGTTGATGTGGTGGGGGTGGGGGTTGAACTACTGAAGGTCAGGGAAGAGAAGACAAATCAGGGGGTGTCGAAAAGATCTGGACAAGGATTAGGGGGTGAGGACTCTGGAGCAGGGGGAGCAGAAGAGGCTGAAGCTAAACTCAAGAGACATGGTCCACACTTAGGTGGAAAATGGGACAAGTCTCTTCGCATCTCAAAGAAAGTCTGGAAGTTGGTGACCTCGCTGCCGCGGAGGAGGTTGTCTAACTCCTGGAGAGCATCAAGGTCAAGAGTTCTGGTGGGTGGCCAGGATTCGCCATTATCAAGCATATATTGTGGCCAGGCCACAGTTGAAAAGAAAATAAGGCGTTCAGCCTTTAAATCAGGGTAAAGTCCGCTCTTACTGTGGTCCAAAAGAAACCCAAAGGGGATTCCCTGGGATAAGAGGGGGAGCCAGAGCTCATAGTAATGAAGGAGGGGAATAGAGGCAGAAAGGAGGTAAAGTCTAGACCCTCTTGATCGTCCAAAGGACAAGGGAAAACTGCAGGGCGTCCGGCTGTCGGTTTCCTCAGGTCCAGTGGAGGGAAAGGGTGCAGACCAGGGCAGGTGTCCCACTGACAGTTGACCCAGGGGCCTGGCCCCGGGACATGGTCAGGGCTAGCACTACGTCTTGTATTGGATGGCAAATCTGACCGCCTCAAAGGGTGGAAGAGGGGAGACTTAACCTAAGTCATCCGCCGAAGGATAGATGAAGGCGGCTCCCGGTACTGGCCACCAAATTGTTAGGCATGACCTGAGGAATGAGTCACTCACGGGAGACGGAAATTGGTCTATTAGAATTTATTTCGCATGTTTGAGCTGCAAGAGGTAAGGCTAGAAAAGACCATAACCTCTAAACTTTTCTAAACTTGTGCAAAGTCTTAGGGAAAGTCTTCAAGAAAAACTTGAGTAAAACATTCCTAAGTGACTCAAAGGAGACTTGGAACAAAAGGAAGATAGAAATGTTCTTGGATAGGAAGACTCAATATTATAAAGAACTAAGAGTTCTTAAATTAGTTTATAATTTTAATGGATCCCTATGTGATACTATTTTCAGTTCAGTTGGGTTGCCTCTAACATTCATATACAAAAACAAGCAGAAATGGCCGGGAGAACCTGGGCAAAGAAAAAGCAATGGGTAGTTGGGGCCGGGGAGGAGGCATCCTACCCTACCAGATATTAAAACCTAATAAAGCCACCGTATTTAAAACAGCAGTGTATAAGGGGACAAACACCACTTGAACAGAATGGAAAGTCCATAGACCCAAGTGAAAGACTTTTTTTTTTTTTGAGGGCAGTGTCACTGGCCTCATATGTGGGATCCAAACCGGGGCCGCTGGTGTCCCAAGCCAGCTCTTAATCACCGTGCCACTTGGCCGGCCCAAAAGACAGACTTTTAACTAAATGATGCTGGGACAACTGGATCACAATTTGGAAAAAGATCAAATCGAGTCCTTACCTCATTCCAAAAACTAGGATAAGTTCCAAATGGATCAGTATAGATAACAAATGTAAGAAGTAAGATCAAGGCTGGCCGAGTGGCGCATAAGAGTTGGCTTGGGACTCCAGCTCTGAGCAGCAGGGCCCCGGTTCGGATTCCACATATGAGGGCCAGTGACACTGCCCTCTACAGCTAAGATAATGAACAATAGCTCAACCTGGAGCTGGGCTGCTGAGTCCCTGGTGATGGTGTGGGCTGCAGCCCCTGCTGCAGTGGGCTGCCATAGGCTACAGTGAGTGGCTGCCAGCCAATGTGAGCGACTGGCAGCCTGCGTGAGCTGCCAAGAGCTGCCGTGAGCGGCCTTCCTGAAACTGGCAACCGATCTGCCTTACCTGGGAAGAGTGCAATGATAATACCAACATGGGTCAGTAAAGCAACGTCCTCCGCAACTAGACTGAAGAACCAGAGGACAGCAACTTGTCTGTTCCCCTCCCCCGATTGATTCCCCAACGCTGTTCCCCTCCCCCAATTCCCCAATTAAATCTTTAAAAAAAAAAAAACAGAAACTTCAAGCTTTGGAAAATACGGTGAACCTCACTCATAGTAAGGGTGACTAATACCCACTTAAAACCACCAAAATACCATTTCGCATCTAAGCAGGTTGACAAACATCCAGATGCTTGGAAGCAGCTTCTGTTGGTGTGGCTGGGAGGAAATGGGCACTTTTGCCTGTTGCTGGTGGATGTGCAGAATGAGGAGTGAGGTGATATGTAGTAAAATGGTCTATGCAATGCCACTTCTAAAAACCTATCCTAAAGATACTAGCAAAAAAACGCAAAGGTTATTTCGTGTGAAATTGTTTGTAGTGACAAAAGATTGCTAACAGCTTATTGTCTGTCATTAAGTTGTCCAACAATTATTGCTCTTGGGAGATCAGCTGAATAAAAATGACACTGCCACACAACAGAATACTAGCTGCAAAAAGGAACATAGAAGATCTGTTGATGTTGAGATATTCAGAATATATTATAAAGTTAAAAAAAGAATGAAGACTAGTATGCGAGGTCAGGCAATAAAAGTTTGAGAATTTGTTGCAACAATGTTGCTAACCTTTTTTGATATTGGAAGGATTATTCATTATAAATTTGTACCAACTGGACAGTTAACCATGTTTACTATTTGGAAGTGCTGAAAAGGCTGCATGAAAAGTGAAGTAAAAACACTGATGTTAATTGTGAGCTGGAAATGTCAGTATGAATTTCCAATTTTTTTTTCCTTTCAAAAGTATGTGTTTCCTAGCTCCTGTCCACTGGAAAAGCCTGGAAACAATGTAGTAGTGAGTACCTCTGGCACCCAGATTGGATACCACTAGAAAAGATCTCCTTGGAGAAATGTCTGGTTCCAGGACTGGGCAGGAAATATGAAAGGTGGGGGTGAGAAGTCTTGTGTCAGAAAGCAATTTTAAAAATAACTTTTGTCCTTTTGTCAAAAAGGACACAAGTGACAGTGTTAAAGGGCTCCGGTTGGTCAAAGATGTGACAGCTTGAGCACCAATAAAAACAAAAAAGACTGCAGTTGATTGACATACATTAAATATATGAAGACCCATGAGTTCATAATGATGATAGAGAGAACAAAACAAAGGAAAACAAAATAATGTACCTCACTGTCACCACTGGAGGTAACTAGGATACCAACTCCTTGGTCTGAAAATTGGCCATTAAAGGGAAAGTATTTTGGGATAACCAAATAGCCCTCATTGAGGAAGGAAATTTCTTCCTTAGGAAAGAATTCCAGCTAATCAAATGTGGGGAAAATGACCAGAAAAGGCAGTTACCATGAGCAGTCACCGTCTGCCCTGTGGGGTGTTTAGCGCTGCCACAACAAAAGAGCACAGGTTGGATAGTGACTCCACAGAATTCTGTTTTCTCAGTCCTGCAGACTGGAAGTCCAAAGTCAAGGTATGGGCAGGGTTGGTTCTTCTGAGGCCTCTCACCGTGGCCTGGAGATGTTGTCTTCTCCCTGTGTTCTCACATGGTTGTCCCTCTGTGAGTGTTTCTGTCCTAATCTCTCTTTTTTTTAAAAAGATTTTTATTGGGAATTGGGGGAAGGGGACTAGCCAAGTTGTTCTTCAATCTTCGTTGTGGAGGGCGCCAGTTGCCATCTGGCTTCCCTTCAGCAGTTCGTGGCCTCTAAACTCAAGGTGTTGAGTTCAATCTTTAGTTGCAGGCAGGCGTAGCCCACCATCAAACAGACAATCTTGTTTTTACACCAGCTGAGCCATCCTGCCATCTGTTGGCAGCTCAGCGACAGCTCAGCTAGGGCGCAGCGTTCACTGGCCCATGTGGGAATCAAGCCAGCGACCCTGTTGCTCAGAGCTTGTGCTCTAAGCCAACTGAGCCACTCAGTCGGCCCTGTCCTAATCTCTTATAAGGACACCAGTCAGATTAGGTTCATGACCATCTTAACACATTGTTTGTGGGAAACGAATAAACTCGTCATATCACTCAAATGCCCGCATACAATGTGTTAATAACCCTTTTTAACTTAATCACCTCCTTAAAGACGCCGCCTCCCAATAGTCATATTCTGAGGCTATGGGGGTTAGGACCTCAACATATGAAATTGGGGGGACACAATTCAGCCCCTAACAGACCCCCTACTAAGAGTGTGGCAGCCAGGCACTTAGGAGTCTCCTGAAATAATACAGTGCAAACAAGTATCGAATACAGTGCTCTACACCGAGCTCACTACTGATTCAGGTACCACCAAGCAGGGGAGGAAGCAGACCACTGAGGAACAGAGAACACCACAGCCCTGCCAATGTCAGAACTGGACAGAAAAAGACCTCTAAGCACAGCACATGCTCTGTTTTTCCCACTTTATTAAGTCCGCCCTCTGTGTCCTGGTGAACATTCAGGGACCTGACTCCTTAACACATGTGAACACCTTTAAACAGTAAACCAGCCGTGGCAAAGAGACAACTGAGCATTGCTTGCCACCCGAAAGAAGTTCACATCCACGCCTATGACGTGCACTTGAAAAACCAATCTGAGTCCTGAACCTGACTCCAGACACACTACCAACTTCCAGGAAAAATAGAGGAGAGAGGAACATGGTCAAAACAAAACAAACTTTGCAGTCGGCAAAGCCCATACTATGAGAAATTAGGAGAACCAGAGACTTGACTTCTTCACTAAAATTGCAAGAAAGCAAAAGCAACAGAGATGAAAAGGGTAGTCATAAAACAGCAACCACTGCAATGAGTCAACCTTACTTACATCCTGATTAAAACAAGATGCGAAAAGAAAAAGGTTTTGAGACATAGAAATTTGAATATTGATCAGTTATCTGATGATATTAAGGTGTGATAATGGAAGTGTTGCAATTTTACAAAAGTCTTCATCTTTTAGAGAACATATACTGAGATAATTATGAATTTAGAAAATGCACAAAACAGGGCCGGCCGAGTGGTGCGGTGGTTGGGCGCTGGCTTGGGAAGCAGGCAGCCTCGGTTCAGGTCCCACATATGAGGGCCAGTGACACTGACCTCATGAAAAAAAAAATGCACAAAACGTATCAAACCTGAGTCTAAGCACATCTGTTGTTACCTTTAGTGTACAGGGCAAACAATGGGTGGAAGGAGACAAGTTAAACAGTGCTATAAGGAAGGAAGCACAGGGACAAATCCAAATGTGAGACACTATACAGGATAACTGCCCCAGATTTTCAAAGGGTCAGGGGCAGCCAGCCTGCCTGGGAGTAAGGGAGACCTAACAAAGTGTGGCCCTGGTTTTGTTCCTAAATCTAACCAGCTGGAAATCAAAGAGACATTTTTCAGACATTGGGGAAATGCAAATGTGGAGTGCGCATCAAATGGTCCCAAGGGCTTCATGTTAATCGTCTCGACAGTGGTTGGGTGAGGAAGTGCCCGTAATGGGATCTGGGATGTGCTTCAAAATGTGTAATCTGCAGTCATGACCAGACGTTTTCACACAGATAAAGCAAGGGTGGCCAAACCCCCATAATGACCTGGGTATGTGGGGCCCTTAGACCCGATTCTGTGTGTTTGAAATCTGGCATCCCCAAAATACCAAAGATTTCCTTGCTGGCTTTTCTAATGAAGGGAGCATGAGTATTCACAAATGCCACAAACCCTTCTCTCCTGGTGAAGACAGTGACTGTGACGTGGGCACCTCTCCCCCATGCTTCTGAGCTTGCCTGAGGCTGTGCGGGATAAATGTTCGTTGGTTCACTGTCAACACTGTTATTGTAGACTTTGAATTCCATAAACTTCCTTTTTCTACTTACCTTTTTTTTTTTTTTAAGGCAATGATAGCACGAAGGCAAAAGGAAAGTGAATGTCACTTGCTGTGGAAGTAACTGTAAAACAAATACATACCAATGCTAATAGCCTGGTTTTGATACGGAATGATCATCAAATAAGATGGTGCCCTTGTGGGCAGCTGGGTGAAGGATACAACGAGAACTTTCTACCATTTTGGCAACGTCCTGTGAGGCTTAAAAGGTTTTAAAAATAATATTATTTTAAAATGTTCTTCCTTGAAACCCCTAAAATCATTTTTTGCCCCACAGTGCAGGTGATACTTTGGGAGAAATATCGGCCCAGATAAATAGGCCTCCTAACCCTGGGCATTTGTTTTAGCCCAACCTGATTATAATAATCGGAGCTGCACATGCTTTGTCAGGCCCTCCCCCACAGCCCCTTGAGCAGACAGTTTCTTGCGGGGGCTTCCTGTGTATTCATTTGACATGTTGCCCACCAAGGGCAGGCCAGAGTCTGAACAAACAGTCCTGCCCCCACTAACTAAAGTGTGTGACCCCAGGCAAGTTCCTTAATCCCTCTGTGAGGAAGCAGAATGCTAACAGTTTGAGAAACATTCTAGAACATTCTAGAAGATCACAGTTAACCTATATAGAGTGTGGAGAACAGTGGTGGGCTCAGTAAAAAGCTGAGGACAAGTTCACATTGCTGTTTCCATGGGGACATGCAAGCCCTGCATTGCCAACTCAGGCGATTTTTCTAGAGAAGCTGGGAGTTTTGATGTGGCATCTCCCGATTTTTGAAAGTGGGCCATTCGTTTAAAATAAAAAAAGGGTCAGACGCTCTAGAGTCCAAACTGAACACATTGGTGGATCAAATAGGGCCCAAAGGCTGGGAGTTTGTAGCCTCTGCTCTGAGACTTTGTGGCCATTTGTGGAGGCCATTCAGCTTGTATTTATAACTGGGGGCTTACTTTAGGGCAGGTGCTGACCCAGAGCTGGCAGGGCAGAGAAGTCCATTAGCCCCGCCTTTGCCCTCAGAGCTCCCAGGCGAGAGAGGGAGGCCATCATTTGCCCTTTAACTTCATCACAATGAGCCCCACGGAATTGCTTCACTGGAGGTGAGAACAAAGGGCAGGGCCCCACCCAACCAGGGACAGCTGCCCCAGGCTGGGCAACCTTTGATTCCCACCGGGACTTCTTTGAAGGCATTTCAACTGGAACCTAGCAAGTTCCAAAAAGCCTGGAGGCCTACAGCCTGCCTCAGTTTCTCTTTTCCTGCTCAGCCATTTCCAAATGCTCCAGACCTCACTGTTCAGGTGCCTGGATGGGTCTTTTCGTAAAGTCAATACGGCTGATGTGTAAAAATAACCTGAAGAAGTTCACTCCAAATTGCCCAGCACCGGCTGGCTCCTCCTTCATCTCTCAGTTAGCTCTCCATGTCCCCGCTTCAAGGGGCCACCTGGACCACCCAAACTGAAATAGCGTCCCTCCAGGATGTCCTTCTGTCCTCTGTTCTTCACTGCACTTATCGCTACGAGAAATTTCTGTTTAGTTTTACATGTCACATATCTCTGTTTCTTGGCATTCTAAGAGCAAGGACCAAGCCTGTCTTATGAATGCCTGAGTTCAGAGTCTGTCCTCAAGGACTATTTAGGGACAGGTGCTGGAATAAATAGATGAATGAAGAATTATATTCCATCTTTATGGCCCAGAGATGCTGCTAAACACCCCTGCTATTCAGTGGGCAGGAACTGTGCAGGGAGATACTAAAATGGATTTGTCTTTGCCGTCGGAGAACTCTCTAGCTATTCACCTGGGTTCTAGAAGCTTCACAACCTGACTGTCCCTTGATAATACAAAACTCCATTTCCCTCTGTTCATTTCCTCTTCCCTGAGTCTCACCCCTTCTGATCTCCATTCAAGGTAGGGAGGGAGAAACGGCTTCATACATCACACCCTAACACCCTCACACACTTTTGGATCTCTTACAATGCGCTCAAACTCCTTGGCCTGAATCAGCTCCCGAGGGAAGCCATTGATGAGGAAGCCCCGGCTCTCCGGGCAGGACAGCATGTTGTCATTGATCATATATAGGATGATACCCTGGGAAGGAAAGGGGTGGGTGGGTCAGTGTCCGGAGGACCTCACCTACGGGGTCACCTTGGCAAGTTCTCTCTCTCAGTTTGGACCTCTGATGAATTTGGGGAACATCTGCTCCACCCACCACCCAAGATTCTGAGTCTGCTCTGATGCCCTAGGGCCTCCACAAACACTTCCAAGAAGTGGACACAGCTACTGTTTACTGGGCAGACATCTACCATGTGCCAGGCTGGCTGGGCCTTATTTGCTCATCACAGCCACCTTTCAAGTAGGTACTGGAGTGACCTTCATTCTGTGGGTGAGGAAACGGGTACAATGATATATGTGCCCAGGATTACAAAGGGAATAAATACTAGCTAATTTTATTGAGTGCTTCATAAGTACCAGGAACTCTGCCAAGTGTTTTGTAGGAATGTCATCCAAACCTCACCACAGACTCTTGCTGTGGGTCCAGCTGCTCTCCCACTTTACAGATGGGGACACAGAGGCTCAGGGCAGCAAAACAGTGGCAAGGTGCGGAGCTTCAGCCTTGCAGGCTGATCAGTTTCCACAGGGCCTTTCCAGGAAGTTTGTCCCCACGTAGCCCCATCTTCCCTCTGCCCCTGCATCCATGAGCTCTCACCGTGGGCACCAGGAGCCCCTGTAGCATGATTTCACGGATCTTCCTGCCCCGCTGAATACCGTGTTGGGCCTTCTGCCGCAGCAGCTGGCCCAGCCTCACATGGCAGAAGCCATACTTAGTCTCCATGTTCTTGCACTGCGTCCCTTTGCCACAACCTGGCCTGCCCATCACAAAGATGATCAGGGGGGACTTGAGGATGTCTGCAGTGCCCAGGGAAGGATGGAGAGGGTTGGTGCCTGTAAGGGTCAGTAAGCACTGACGTGATTGTGTCTACAGCTTGGTGCATGTCCTGGACACAGGTCTGCGGGCATACCCACTTTTGCCTGAGGGTGGCATCTGAGGGTGGGTGTCCTGGACCAATGCTGTATCCAGATATGGCATGCGTTAATGCTGCTGTGGGTTCTGTGGATGAGGATGTAAACCTGAGCAGGCTAGGCCGTTTGCAAGCAGCATCTCCTTGAAGTGTCACAATGATTCTAAAATCCCAACTTACAGTTCAAGAAACTGAGGCTCAGACAGGGGTAAGTACTTGTCCATCCCCCAGATGCATCCCATACCACCCTCCCCTTCCTTCACTCCAGTCCAGCCCCAGTGGTGGCCTGGCCTCTTTTCTGTTCCTTGAACTTGCCAAGCTCATTCCACCCCTTGCTTTTCCCTCCTTCTGGGAAACCCCTGCTCCAGTGCTTTCCAGTGCAGCTCACCGCATCATCACGCCCTGTGTCAGAACCCAATTTCCTCCACAGCAAAAGCCATGATCAGTAATGACTGCCTGTGTACTTGTTTTTGTCTCCCTGTCAGACTACTCCATGAGGACAAGGACTATTTCTGTCTCACTTGTTCCTATATTTCTAGTAATTTACAGTTCCTGACATATAGTAGACGGTGAGGACTAAGTGAAAGTCCATGGCTACCAGACATGTCTGTGGGGTGCTGTAGTTTACGGTGCAATTTTGGTGTCTTGCTTCCCTCCACCTTTGCTTAGCCAACTCCTATGCATCCTGCAAGGCTCAGCTTAAACCTCCCCTCTTCCCTGAGCCCTTAGAGCCAGCTGTGCTTTCCTGTAGTAGTTCCTTGGTTGTAGACACCATTTTCAGAGACAGTCTCCCGCACTATACTGTAATCTCCAAGAGGACAGGGAGCTGGTTTGGCACAGTCACCATGGAGTGCCCAGAACCCAGTACAGCAAGCGCTCAGGTGGATTAATGAAAGGCTGATCTGTGAGCATGCGCAGTTGTGTTACTACTATGGTGGGGGTACACCTGGACAAGTGGGATGGAGTGCTTGTACCTTCCTCTTGCCCTCCACAGCTCCCTTCCCTTCCCTCCAGTAAGCCAGCCTTCCCTGCGATATTACCCTTCTCCTTGGGCCTCAGGGGCCTGCCCATCTTGGCCAGCTGGGACTTGCACAGACCCATCCCACCAGTGGCCAGTGGGGTGGTCCCTCCTCATCCCCAACCCTGCTCAGGCCCTGATCCCTCCTGACTTGGCTCAACGTCACAGGGGCCCCTGTCTCAAACATTTAGCAAAACGAAGGGGTGCCCCCAGGGCAGGGACACGAAATGAAGCCCACAGAGGTTCCGGTGGAGCCGCTGCAGCTCGGTTGCTATGGTGACGCGGCCTCCTTGGACTCACAGAGCGGGGCGGCGCACGCGCAAGGATCAGAGAGCCAGGGACAGTGGGTGATTTCCTCCCTTCCCAGGATGCCCCACGGCCCTTGCGTGATGATATCACGGGGAGGGCGTGCCCGTGTCAGGATTAGATCGACCCTACTAAAGCGGTCGGTTAGCGTGCGGTCGCTGGGAGGCACTTAATTCAGATGCTTATCGCCTCGCCGCTCTGAAAGGGACCGGGAAACTAGGTGACAGCACGTTGAGGGGCCCGGGGCACAGAGGAAGCTGCGTCGGGACGCGGCCGGTGGGCGAGTTTCACTTTCAGGTTAGTCGGCGGCGCAGGCGCAGACGTGTCAGCCCCGGCCACTGGCGGAAAGCTGCGGAGCGCCGCTTTCGGGGAGCTTTTCCCTGGATCTGTGGCACCACGGACTTGGGGTCCTCCATCCTGCCCAGAGACCCGACACCACGAGGGCGGCTTCTCCCGGATAGAGGGTCGCGGACCCTACGAGACACGAAAAGGATCCGGATCGGACCGTACCCTAACTACTGACCCTTTCCATGGCGGCCTTCGTAAGTACGAGGCGGGTTTCGGGGGACCCAGCGGCGGCCTCTGCAGCCCCTCACTTGGTATCCCGCTTTCTCTCTCCGCAGGGCCCTGGCAGCCAGAATGTCACTGAGTATGTCGTTCGAGTTCCCAAGTAAGTCCCAAACCCCGCCTCTCCTCTCCTCCCCCCAAAAGGGATTAAAACTTGCCCAAGCCTCTAGGCGTTCCCGGCACTTCCTGCGATTCCACCTCCTGAGTGGCAGCGACCTGAGGGCGGGGCAGGGTTTGAGCTGAGGCCTCTCTAGAGTATCATTGTTTTTGTTTTTTGATTTGTTTTTTTTTGAGGGCAGTGTCGCCGGCCCTCATATGTGGGACCCGAACTGGGGCCGCTGGCTTCCGAAGCCAGCGCTTAACCACCGCGCCATTCGGCAGGCCCGCATCATTGTTTTTTGAACGGAATGAACGAATGAGTGCGTTAATATGCAGTAAGATACGGCCCCTGGCCTAGCATTTCCTCTGCCAGGAATACCTTTTCTTCAGCTGACTCTGCTGGTGGATTCTTGTTGATCCCCCAAAATCCAGTTCCAGTACTTTCCTCCTCCAGGAGGCATTCTGTGCTTGCTCTCCCTCCTGTCCAGGGCTGAGTTCCAGATTATCCCCACATCTTGGGTTCCCCTAAACCTTTTTCCCTTCTTCTACATGGAGCTGGGAGTATGGAGCTGGCTTCCCTGACAGACTGGGAACCTCTGGGGTATATTAAAGGCCCCATCATTGCCTGACACAAAGGGCCGAACTGGGGAGAGTTTGTTGGGTTGACTGAGCCCTGACTCTTTTTGCCCATTCCAGAAATACAACCAAAAAATATAACATCATGGCCTTCAATGCAGCTGATAAAGTCAACTTCGCTACTTGGAATCAAGTAAGTTCCTGTTCTGAAGGGAGTGAGAACTTGATCCTGGACTTGGTGGTTATAATAGTTGCTTAGTTGTAATAGTAACTAACGCTTAGTTTTCTCAGCACTTCCCCAGTGCAGATAAATGATGACTAAGGCCCAGGCTGAGCTGCTGGGCATCCCTCTGAGTGAGATTTGTTAGGCCCTGCAAGAGGCCTTCTGAAAGGAGAACATTTAGGGGTTGTGCCCACTGACAGGCATTTTGGGCCTAGATTAATCTGGGCAAGGGAGAAGGAGACATCCTACAGATGGGCTCAGAGCCCCCTTTGTTAGACGCCCTGGAAAGGGCTTTGAAAACTGTCTCAGTCCATTGGGGCTGCTCTAACAGAACACCATAGACTGGTGGCTTATAAATAATAATAGACATTTATTGCTCACAGTTCTGGAAACTGGAAGTCCAAGATCAAGGCGCCAGAAGATTCGGTATCTGGCAAGACCTACTTTCTGGTTGATAGACAGTAGTCTTCTCACTCACATGTCCTCTCTGAAGGGGTGAGGGAACTCTGGGGTCTTTTTATTTTTTTTTTAATAAGGACACCCATCTAATTCACCAGGTCTTTACCTTCATGACCTAGTCACCTCCCAAAGGCCCCACCTTCAGATACCATCCCACTAAGAGTTAGGTTTCAATACATGCATTTGTGGGGGAAGACACACACATTCAGTCTATAGGAAAAACCTTTAAGGGTTTTAAACAGGGCTGTTGTAAAGTGATCTCACCTCTGTAGGGTTGAGGGCAGATGAAGCAGGGTTGAGGGAACAGCTCTGGTCCTGGTGAGGGATGATGGTTTTGAGGCAAACAAGATGAGAAATGATTGAATTATATTGTGTTTTGGAAGTGCAGCCTACATGGTTTGTTGATGGATTGGATATGGAGAGGTGAGGGCCAGGGCAGAATTATAGACGTGCATTTAAAAATAATGTCTCGGGCCGGCCGAGTGGCGCGGTGGTTAGGCGCTGGCTTGGGAGGCCAGCGGCTCCAGTTTGGGTCCCACATGTGAGGGCCAGTGACACTGCCCTAAAAAAATAAAAAAATAAATAAAATAAAAATAATGTCTACTACTAGATTGCCTGGAGATTGAAATTTGGAAAACCTCAGCCTTTAATGGCATCAGACTTCATGGGTCAATCCAGAATCGAATGCAGAGAGGGAGAGAAGAGGGCCAGTTCCAAGCAGGTTGTTTTTCCTTATCACCATAGTGATCTGTTTTTGTTTTGTTTTTTAAACTTATTTGGAAATAATTTCAAACTTTCAAAAGCTACAAAAGTAGACATAATATAAGGCTTTCCCCAATCCCTTCACTCACGTTCACTGAGTGCCAACTTTCTATCCCTGTTTGCCAGGTAGCAACTTGGCTTGGAGTGTCTGCAGCTCAGTTTGTGGGGAGTAAAGGGTGTTCTTGGTGTGGGGACACACCTCAAGCAAAGGCAGGCACCCTAATAAGAGGTTTTGCTTCCTGCTTCCTGCCCTGTCCCCCCAGGCCCGGCTGGAGCGCGACCTGAGCAACAAGAAGATTTACCAAGAGGAGGAGATGCCTGAGTCAGGCGCTGGCAGCGAATTCAATCGCAAGCTGCGGGAGGAGGCTCGGAGGAAGAAGTATGGCATCGTCCTCAAGGAGTTCCGGCCGGAGGACCAGCCCTGGCTGCTCCGTGTCAATGGCAAATCAGGGAGGAAGTAAGTGGTGATGGTGGCAGGCACCCAGCCTCTGCTGGGGGCTCTCTGAGAACTTTGTCCCATATGCACAGCTGGGGTGACAAAATTTTATTTTATTTATTTATTTTTTTTGAGGGCAGTGTCACTGGCCCTCATATGTGGGATCCGAACCGGGGCTACTGGTGTCCCAAGCCAGCACTTAACCACTGCGCCACTCGGCTGGCCCAGGATTTTATTTTTAAAGATGAACTGAGTTGGTGCTGGTGGGCCAGAGTGCAGGAAGCCCAGGCACCTGCCCTGGTCCTTTTAGGCAAGGAAGGGGCACTCTGTAAAATCGCCTGGACTTTTGGGAGGGAAGACTATGAGGGTGTAGGCCAGGAGGCTGTAGTGGTTCAGGTCCAAGGAGGGCGCTGACTGCAGGGCCCACGCTTTTCATGGCAACCAAACACAGCCCTTTCAGAAGGAGGAACTATAAGGAGGTACAGCCTGGGGAGACCTAAGGCTGCCTTGCAGAGTGGGCAGTGCTGGCCCTGCTTTTCATATGTGGAAATCAAGGTTCATCCCAAGGCCTCCCAGCAGCCTTTTTTTTTTTTTTTAAAGATTTTATTGGGGAATTGGGGGAGGGGAACAGACAAGTTGCTCTCCTTGTGTTCTTCAGTCTAGTTGTGGAGGAAATTGCTTCACTGGCCCATGTTGGTATCATCGTTGCGCTCTTCTCGGATGAGGCAGATCGGTCGCCTGCCTCTGGACAGCCGCTCATAGCAGCTCTTGGCAGCTCACGCTGACTGCCGGCCACTCACAGTAGCGTATGGCAGCCCACTGCAGCAGGGGCTGCAGCTATGCCATCCTGGGGACTCATAGCTGCCCAGCTCCAGGTTGAGTTGTTGTTCACCATCTTAGCTGTAGAGGGCAGTGTCACTGGCCCTCATATGTGGGATCCGAACCGGTGCTGCTGGTGTCCCAAGCCAACTCTTATCCAATGTGCTACTCTGCCGGTCCAGCAGCCTCTGATTTTGCTTGGAGAACCCAGGTGGCTCTGTAGAGGGGGAATGGGTGGGCCAGGGCTGGTCCCTGTGGCCAGGTGGTGACCATGTCCCTCTGCAGGTTCAAGGGCATAAAGAAGGGAGGCGTGACAGAGAACACGTCCTACTACATCTTCACCCAGTGCCCTGATGGGGCTTTTGAGGCTTTCCCTGTGCATAACTGGTACAACTTCACGCCGCTGGCCCGGCACCGCACGCTCACTGCTGAGGAGGCCGAGGAGGAGTGGGAGAGGTGAGTAAGCCTGGGCGGGGCTGGAACGGAAGCAAGATGCAGACTACATCATTCCCAGCATTGCCAGCGGGGGGCCCAACATGATTGGAAATGGGGTCTATCCGCATAACTTTGTGCCTGGTTGGGAGCTGGGGACTCCATGGTTACCAAGTCACACCCCACCAGCCCCTCAGGGAGCTCCCAGTCCAGTGAGGAGACAGACACCAAACCATCAGGACACACAGGGTCCTATGAGAGCTAAGGAGGTGGTGGCTGAGCTGAGCCCTGGAGCACAAATTAGCAGTGTAAAGCAGGGTGTCCCTGGGTGCTTTGTGTCCCCTCAAGCTGGTGTCTGTTGCCTGAGATTGGTCTTGAGCCCGAGAAGTGCTGGGATGCCAAGACCACACCGACCATTTCTTGGAGGGATCTGGGGCATAGGGAACTGAAGGGCCAGCTTTCCCTGTGTGATTTCAGAGTGTGGGTCCCCTGGGGTCAGATCATCCTTCATGTCACCTTGACCATGTCTGTGATTCCCCTCTGGGGATACCCAGTGAGGTATCAGAACCCATTGTACCCCCGCCCCTGCCCACAGGAGGAACAAAGTCCTGAACCACTTCAGCATCATGCAGCAGCGACGGCTCAAGGACCAGGACCAGGATGAGGAGGATGAGGAGAAGGAGAAGCGCGGCCGCAAAAAGGCTAGTGAGCTGCGTATCCACGACCTGGAGGATGACCTGGAGATGTCCTCTGATGACAGTGATGCCAGCGGAGAGGAGGGTGAGCCAGGTGGAGCCCCCTGGTGGCTGGGGTGGTCAGCACCGCCGCCTGAGTTCTGCCTGGGTCTTAATTTATAAAGGTGGCCTAGTACAACTCGGAGAGGTTAAGGACATTGAAAGAAAAGTTGAGTTACAGTTCCATAGGAAATGAGAGGCAGGCACAGTATGCCACACAGGGTCACTTGGGGGAAGCACCAGAGTTGGTAGGAGGCAGAAAGGAATGATGACGGGAAGGAGTAACCCACAGCCTTTATAGGGGCTTCTGAGGGAAAGACAAGGCAGAGCAGGATGAACACTTAGGATTGGCCAGTTTGAATAATTCCAGCAGGGTCTGGGTTCCAGGGATAATTTAGGGTAGGGAATAGTGGTCCTGAGTGAGATTAGAGAAAGGGACTGGCTGGAGATATAGACCCGGGATTGGTTGGTTTGCACATAAGAGATGCATTTCTCAGCAAGCTCTTTCCCCTCTCTAAGAACTGGCTAGTCCTGGGTGTCTCTTCCCCCGTCAGCAAGGTCCCCAAAGTCTCCCAACATCAACTATACATAACATTTTGAGTGCTCAGCCCACTTCCACTTCCCCAGGTGGCAAAGCCCCCAAGGCCAAGAAGAAGGCTCCGATGACCAAGACAGGCCGGAAGAAGAAGAAAAAGAAGGGTTCAGATGATGAGGCCTTTGAGGACAGTGATGATGGGGACTTCGAGGGCCAGGAGGTGGACTACATGTCTGACGGGTCCAGGTGAGGCAGGCGGGAGGCGGCTGTGAGACCCTGGGCTGACCTAGCAGACGCACTCACTCACCTTCTACCTGCTCTGTCTTACAGCAGTTCTGAGGACGAGCTAGAGGGCAAGCCCAAAGTCACCCAGCAGGAGGAGGGACCCAAGGGTGTGGATGAGCAGAGTGAGAGCAGTGAGAGTGAGGAGGAGAAGCCGCCTGAGGAGGACAAAGAGGAGGAGGAGGAGAAGAAGGCACCCATGCCACAGGAGAAGAAGCGGAGGAGAGGTGGGGTTGGCATTTGGCCCCTGCCCCCTGTCTCTCAGACCCCTTATCTGAGATAGAGCTGAGGATGGGCACGGGTTTCTGGGCCTGACACCCGTCCTCTGGCCTTTACAGACAGCAGTGATGAGTCAGACAGCTCGGAGGAGAGTGACATCGACAGTGAGGCCTCCTCGGCCCTCTTCATGGCAGTAAGGCCCAGCCCTGGGGCAAGGGTGGGGGGTGTATGTGGTGGTTGTTTTCCAACTCAGAAATTCACAGAAAAAGAAGACACCCCCCAAAAGGGAGCGGAAACCATCGGGGGGCAGCTCTAGGGGCAACAGCCGGCCAGGCACACCCAGCACAGATGGTGGCAACACCTCCTCCACCCTGCGGGCAGCCGCCAGCAAGCTGGAGCAGGGTGAGTGGCCTTCCAGTCCCCACCCCACTACTGCGACCTCTTGACCTGTCTTTGTTCTCCCCACTGAGCCTCAGGACCTGAGGCCAGATCCAGGGCAGACACCTATCTACCCCTGAGACCCTTGGGCCCATAATCCTGGTACTCCCTGGCTTGGGGTTCTTCCAGTTCTAATACTCAGCCCTGCCTCTGCTTTCACAGGGAAGCGGACCAACGAGACGACGGCAGCCAAGCGGTTACGCCTTGACACAGGGCCCCAGAGCCTGTCTGGGAAGTCGACCCCTCAGCCCCAGTCTGGGAAGTCAACCCCCAGCAGTGGGTAAGTTGGTGAGGATAACAGGGACAGGGCGCAGGGCCGCAGGGAGGGAGGGCCTCCCACTCACCTCCCCACTCTCCACTCAGTGATGTGCAGGTGACTGAGGACGCCGTGCGCCGCTACCTGACGCGGAAGCCCATGACCACCAAGGACCTGCTGAAAAAGTTCCAGACCAAGAAGACAGGGCTGAGCAGCGAACAGACGGTGAATGTGCTCGCCCAGATCCTCAAGCGCCTCAACCCTGAGCGCAAGATGATCAACGACAAGATGCACTTCTCCCTCAAGGAGTGAAGGGCTGGCCCCCACCTGTCCGCCCAATAAATGAACTCTAGTCTCCAGAACTTCAAGGGCTCTTGAATTCTATACACTCACTGCCCTGAATCCTACTCACTCACCTGCTCCCTGAATCCCAGGACCTGGCATTGATAAGTCTGGAAGTCTCTCCTTCTTCCCAGCCCCTGCTTCCGGACCCTTTAGATGCCTCTTAGAACCTATTTCAAATGCTGGGTAATTCCTTCAGGTCTGTCTTCCACTTTGCCAGTTCTCTGTTCAGCTGTGGCTTACCCACTACTAATCCATTAAATACTTAGTTTCTTTTTCAGATCAGTGTTCTCTTTTGAGTGTCTTGCTCCTAATGTTTTTGATCCCTTCTTTCACGTTTTTATTTTAAGCATTGTCTTACAGTCTCCCTCAGATCAGTACCTGAAGCTCATGACCATTCTTTTCTGTCTTCTGACTTCCCTTCAAGATTGATTCTTGTGTTTTGTAATCTCAGAAGGGGGACTGGTGGCCAGCTTGGGGCTCTTATCTGTGGGACTCCTGAGTGGTCTACTTTGCAGGCAAGTCTTTCCAGATGGCTTTTGCTTTTGCTCCTGCCAGGAATTCCAGCCTGAACCCATTTTGGGGAATTCTCAGCTCCGGGACTCTCCCTATATGGTGGCAAAAGCCCAAACCCCTTTTGTTGCTGATGTTGACATCTGGGCCCCATTTTTCAGCTTTCCAGTGATGTTTCTGGGGCTTTTCTTATTTTTTTACAAGTTGGTTATGCATTTATTTTTTGTAGCGTTGCTAGGTGTTCCATAGTGGGAGGATTTTTCAGGTTCACGGACTGTAATGCTGCTGGAAATGGAATTTCGAGCAATTGTCTGGAGTGATCCAGCTGGGGACAGGATGTCAGACTTCCATCTCGCCTGAGACTGAGACTGGAAACTGCAGGTGGAAAATTCTTTCCCACCCAGTTCCACAGGCTCTTGGCTGCCAAGCGGGAATGCCTGAGATGTCAGGCTAACTCCTAGGAATGTCCCAGGTCGGTTCAGCCTCCTTCCCTTTACTTCCGCTAGGCCTTTTTGGGGCAGCAGGAAAGAAGCCCTCACCCCTTGCCCTGGCAGTTTCATCCTGCGCTCTCTGCCACGTGGACTGCAGTCTAAGGCCTCACTACCAGGCCAGTCCATGTGTCCCAGTGCTTAGAAGCAGGAGCCTTGTGTTCGGTGGGACCTGAGTTCAAGTCCTACCTGTGTGTTTCTAAATTCTGGGTGACTTTGGACGAGTGAGTCATCCCCCCACCCCATCTGAAAGTAGTCTCAATAAGCACTGCAATAAGAACAACCACACCAAAATTACTGAAGCAATTCCTTCCAGGTGGAGCTTGTCATTTCCAATCTTTTGCGGATAGAAACAAGGCAACAAATAGCTCTGAGCTTGTGTCTTCACTCACCTTTGGAGGATGAGTTCTGGAAGCGAGTTTCTAGGTAAGGGATGGGATTTACAGTTTCAGAAGCAAACTGCCTTCAGAAGCTCAACTGCTAATGACTTACACTCCTACCCACAGCTTGGGGGTGTGCCTGTCATACATGCATACCAGCCATGTGGAAACAAACTGATTTTTGCCAATGTTGGGTGCAGTCTCACCTGTGTGAGGTCGAGTGCCTTTTTTTTTTTAAAGATTTTTTTTTATCGGGCAATTGGAGGGGAACAGCGTTGGGGAACTGTGGAAAGGGAACAGACAAGTTGATGTCCTTTTTGTTCTTCAGTCTAGTTGTGGAGCACATTGCTTCACTGGCCCATGTTAGTATCATTGTGCTCTTCTCGGGTGAGGCGGATCAGTCACTGGTCTCTGGACGGCCGCTCACAGCAGTTCTTCGCAGCTCACACCGGCTGCCAGCCACTCACACTGGCTGCCGGCCACTCACTGTAGCCCATGGCAGCCTACTTCAAGCACTTTTCAAACATGCACAAGCTATTTGAATATCCTTTGCCTCAAAAGCTCTTATAAGCTCCTCAGTGCCAGGCACCGTATTAAACACTAACTGTGTCATCTGTCTTCAGAACCCCCCATGGGAGGAGCCCTTTCACAGGTGAGGGATAGAGGCTCACTTCTCAGGCGTCACAGGCTGGGTATGGAAGTCATTGTGACCTGTAGCTGCCTCTGAGACCCAGTGGGAGTCAACCTCTCCTGACTCTGGTGCCCTGGACACTGGGATGGCAATGAGGTCCCAGAGTCCTCAGGTGGGACTTTTAGATAGGAGTCCCTTCAGGATAAGCTTCCTGCTCCTTGCTTCCCAGCTCTTGGCTGTCCCTATGCCTCTCCCTTTTCCTGTTTTGACGCTGGCTCAGCCAAGCCCCGAGACAGGGGCATGATGTCTTAATCCTCCAGGCAGGGGTTGTGATGAAGTCCCCGTTAGCTAATCCACCTGCCAGCCTGCCTCTTCTCCCTATCCATGTCCACTCCACATGACACCTGATGGGCTCCTGAGCCTCAGCTCCCTACTTGAGTGGGAAGAGGACCCACGGAGCCCCCCACACCTCTCCCTCCAGACAGCAGGTCGGGTGGGTACCCCGGTTGCTCACCCTGGGCTGGGCCCTGGCAGCCTCCACAACTCTCATAAATCAGGGGGTGTCGGAAATGGGTCTGTGGAATGTCTGGATGAGGGGTGAGCCCTTAACTCTTAGAAGGACGGGACAGAAGGAGCCGGCCTGCCTGGGTCTGAGGATGTGGAAGGCGAGCTGGTGGGGAACATAGGGGCCTTCATGCCTGTGCAGCAGCCGGCAGTGAAGAGGTTATTCCCCCGACCAGATGGGGATAAATTGAGGGAGCAGGGCATCCACCCCCCTCAGGACCTGCCTTCACAATGGCCCCAGGGAGAGTCCTGCTCAGTTCTCTGCTGCTTCTGTTGCTACAGCTGGGCCTCGGCAGGGACCCTGGTTCTCCAGGGGCTCTGGTGGTGGAGGGAGCACTCTGGTCTGAGCCAGCAGCAGACAGAGGAACTTGGAGGCCACAGCCAGGTAAGGACCCCTGGACCTCACCTGACTGCCCAACCCCTTCCTGGTCAGCCCATGCCCACTGTCAGTTGCCCCTTGTCCCACCCAGGTGCCCGTCTGCGCAGAGCCCCAGCCAGCCCATGCCAGCTGTGGAGCCTGCCCCTGCCGGTGGCAGAACTGGGCCTGGGCTATGCTTCGGAGGAAACAGTCATCTTCCGCTACTGCGCTGGCAGCTGTCCCCGAGGTGCCCGCACCCAGCATGGCCTGACACTGGCCCGGCTGCGGGGCCAAGGCCGAGCACATGGTGGCCCCTGCTGCCGGCCCACCCGCTATGCTGATGTGGCCTTCCTTGATGACCGCCACCGCTGGCAGCGGCTGCCCCAGCTCTCAGCAGCTGCCTGCGGCTGTGGTGGCTGAGGGTGCCCAACCTGGGGACCTGCGACCACACCAGGAGTCTGCTGACTTATTTATTGGAGACTTGGATGATGAGAAGAGAAGGGGATGGGTTGGGGCCACCAGCAAGAGCATAATAAAGGAAACTGCTCCTGGAGCCTTGTGACTGTTCAGTGGAGTGCACCCTGACCTTGCCACCTTAGCTCCCAGTGGGTGGGCAGGTGGGGCCCTTGGCTTTCCCTAAAGATCCCAGTCCCAGCAAAGAGCCAGTGCAGGGAAGGCCAGCTTGTCCATTCTCCAACTTTATTCACAAACACAGTGTCTCAGAAGCTGGGGGTCAGCAGGCTGGGGGTGGCTGCCCAGGCTCCCCTGGTTCCATCCCCTCAGGGAGGGAGCGGCAGATCACGGAGATGCGTCGGCCCCGGGGCACCCGACGCTCCCCAAAAAAGGACTCTTGGTCTCGAAGGATCTCATGGGAGAAGTCATAACGGGCTGAGTCTCTGCAAGAGAAAACAGGCTGTGGCTGAGGGGGGTGAGGGAACCCCTATTCCAGGCCGAAATTCTGCTGTGTGGAGGATGGTAATGTTTGCTGTGAGGGCTGAATGAAGTGCTGGGTGGGTGTTTGACAAGTGAGTGGTGGGGTAGTACCTGAGGATATACAAGGAGCCTGGCTCCAGCAAGAGCTCTAGCCACTCTCCCGGCTCCTGGGTATGCACCAAGCGCATGACGCTGGGAGACAGCAGGGACAGGCCGGCGATGGTGGCTCCACAGAACTGGAAAAGGGGGCATGGTGGTGGGGTCAGATTCTGGCCTGGCCACCCCTCCAGCTGCCCCTCCCTAGGGAGGCTCAAAGGTGCTGGCTGGCCTCTGCCCACCTTGATGCTGTCCACGTGTGGCTTGATGTAGCCCCGAGGTTCCAGGTCTAGCACATGCACTGAGGACAGCAGGGTTTGGTTAGGGCCAAAGGCAGCTGCCTCCACGCGCTGCAGGATGGCGCGGCTTGCCTCTGACCAGCGCGACTTTTCTGTCTCTCGAAAGCCATGGATGGCCTGCAAAGACTGCTCAGGTCAAGTCGGGCAACTCCCGGGTGGGGGCAGGGAACAGGGAACCGGGTGTGGAGGGACAGAGTTCAGAGAAAGGGGTTCCCAGCATGACCCTGACCTCGCCCTCAACTCAAAAACTTGATCCTATCTAAGCCATGATTCTGGGTCTCAAACTCCTGCCCCATCTAGTGTGTCCTCAGTGCTTGGTAACCACCCTCAGGCTCGGATTGAATCCCAAAATCCCTCCCCATGCTGAGTTCGTCCCAATATTCAATTCGGTGTCAGTTTCCACCCCCAACCCGTGACGCTCCCTCATCTCTCTCCACACCCGTTTCTGCCCCTAACCTTGGTCCCGTCCCTCAAACACCCCACAGTTTCATGTCCTGTCTCCAGTTATGGCTCCGCTCTCATCTTCTAAGTGCTCTCCCTGCCCTCAACGACCCCAGCTTCCAGACTCCGCCCCCATCTCAAAGGCCCTGCCCGCAGCCGTAACCCCATCCCATCCCAGGGCGCCACGCCCCTGTCCCCGCCCCCGACGCCTCTTCCTCCGCCCCCAACGGGGCCACGCCTCCAGCGTCAGCCGCCTCACCGCGTCCCAGTGGTCGTATTCGTAGCGGCGGCGACGCAGCTCGGGCTCCAGTTCGCGCGTCAGCGTGTCCTCTTCGGCCGTGCTTAGAAAGCCGGGCCGCACCACAGCCGCGTCCCGCAGGCGGCTCAGCACGGCCGGGCCCGAGCCGCGCACCCAGCTCGGCCCGGGCAACGTCCGCAGCGCCAGCCGCCCGCTGCCGGCCATAGCCCCGGAGTCGGGCAGTGGAACCGGCGGGGGCCAATACAACGCCTACGCCCCAGAACCACGGGCTGCTTGCTGTTTCACTTTGTCCCTGCACCGATTGGCTCCCCTTAGCGTCCCGCCTCTCGCTCACGGTGACGGCTTGCCCTCTCAAGCTATTGGTTCCTGCCAGAGCCCGCCTCCTCTCCGCGCTACTGGGCGCCATCGCTTCAGTAGTTTAGGCTATTGGCTGTCTGGCAAGTCCATCCTCCAGCAGAGTCTGGCCTGGGGTCGGATGTCCGGGGTCATGGGATTTGGGTCTTGGCCGACGTTATGGAGGTTAAAGGTCGAGATGAAGGCTAAAATGAAGGGGTCAGGGGCATAGGGCTCAGGGAAATGATATTAAGGCCACGATTATGGGGTAGGGCCCAGTTTTCAGATTTAGAGGTTGTGGCCAAAGGACAAAGCGAGGCATCATCCATTTACTCTTCTGTATGGGATTATTCCCACTAGCATACAAACAGGCTGATTTGCATCTTATAAACAAAACAAAAACAAAAAAACCCTTTTCTTCTTGTTAAAATTAGCATACCATTTTGCAGCCTTTGTTGGAATATATAGGGGATCTAGACAAGTATTCTCATGGGCTCCCAAACTCAGGAAAAGAGGGACAGCTGGACTTGCTGTGCCTCCTGATGGAAGTACACACCCCAACCTAAGAGGCAATTTGCCAAAAAGTAGAACCTAAATCCAATCAGATTTCTCTAGATTTATACACCAAGTTATGGGAAATAACAAGGACAGATTTCACCACCTGACCGTGATCAAAATCCAGACTGAAAGTCCACAGACAAACGACCGTTTCTTTGACAGATAAATTTCAAGCAAAGAAACTGAAGAAAAAGAGGGAGCGATTGGGAAACTTAGAGATCTATCAACTAATTGCAATGTATGCACTTTATTTGGATCCTGATTTGAATAAACTAAAAAAAAAATGGGAAAATTTGGACACTGGTCGGTTATTTGAGCATTGTAAGTATTGTAAACTTTAGGTTTGAAAATGGTATTGCTGTTGTCCTTTTAAAGATTATCCTTTTAGAAATACATACTGAGGGCCGGGCCGAGTGGCGCATTGGTTAAGCGCTGGTTTTGGGATGCCAGCGGCCCCGGTTCGGATCCCACATGAGGGCCAGTGACACTGCCCTCTACAGCTAACAACAGCTCCACCTGGAGCTGGGCTGTGCGAGCCCCGGTGATGGTGTGGGCTGCAGCCCCTGCTGCAGTGGGCTGCTATAGGCTACAGTGAGTGGCCCGCAGCCAGGGTGAGCGGCCCGCAGCCAGGGTGAGCGGCTGGCAGCCAAGCGTGAGCTGCCAATAGCCGCGGTGAGCGACATCCAGAGGCCGGCGACCAATCTGCCTCATCCGGGAAGAGCGCAATGACGATACCAACAGTGAAGCAACATCCTCCGCAACTAAACTGAAGAACAAAAAGACAGCAACTTGTCTGTTCCCCTTCCCCGATTCCCCAATGCTGTTCCCCTCCGCCAATTCCCCAATAAAATCTTTAAAAAAAAAAAAAAGAAATACATACTGAAATATTTACAGATGTAATGAAAACTGAGATTTACTTCAAAGTAATTCAGGGCCATGGGGGACAGGGAGGGACTTACCACAATTGGCTGTGAACTGGTAATTGGTGTGATGGGTACACAAGGCCTCATTATCCTATAGTTTCTCTTTGTGTGTATAAAATCGTCCAGAATGAAAAGTTCAGCCAAATGTAACCAATGAAGGCAGTCAAATTAAAAAGTCCACTGAATTAAAAAAATTTAAAAATTCACCCGTTCTCCCTCCAGCCTCAGCCCCATGTTCTCTGCTTTCCTTTAGTCGTTCCTTGAACGACTTGTCTAGCTCCAGTATTTACTGGCCCTTCTT
The DNA here is from genome assembly GCA_033961575.1 of Aselliscus stoliczkanus. Taxonomy (NCBI): domain Eukaryota; kingdom Metazoa; phylum Chordata; class Mammalia; order Chiroptera; family Hipposideridae; genus Aselliscus; species Aselliscus stoliczkanus. The sequence goes on along the minus strand of CM066735.1, from coordinate 5,200,542 downwards.
TTTGGGTCCACTCCAAACTGGCGTTTGGCCCCCACACCGAAAGTGCTTTTATTTGCCACTAGTGACTTCCATCGTGCCAAATCCAGTTGCCAGTTCTCAGCCTGCTACTTCATTGACAAGCATATGTCTCCTACATTTTTATTTCCAACTCTGACCCCAGACTTACCCATCCCTTGGGATGTCTGAGGCACATCTGACTTTGAAAATGTCCAAAATCATCTGATCCTGGCCGGTGAACCTGCTCCTCCCCGCAGCCTTCCTGTCTGTTAATGGCTCCATTTTCCTAGCGGTTTTGGACCAATCCTTTGGAGTTTATGATTACTTTCTCTCAAATCTCACATCCCATCTGCCCTGCCTTTAAAATCTGGCAGGAATTTGACCTCTCACTACTGGCCGGGCTGTCAGCCTTCATCTGGATCATTGCAACAGTCTCCTAACTGGCTTCCAGGTTTCTGAGCTTGCTGCCACCTCTCCATGGGAGCCATAGTCATCCTTTTTGTTCTTTTTCTCAAAACCCTGTAGTTTACCTCCCTACTTGCTAAGACCCACCAGGCCTTTTGTGATCTGTAATCCTCCCCTTTGTGCCCCACTCTTCTCCATTTTCCCCGTCACTCACTCCACTCCAGCCTGGTGGCTCCTCCCAAATGCCAGGCACCTCCTGCCTCAGAGCCTTTGCACTTGCTATGCCCTCTGCCTGGACTGCTCTGTCCCAAGATAGCAAATGGCTCCCTCCCTCACCTCCTTCAGATCTTTGCTCAAGTGTCACCTTCTTAGCAAGGCCTTCGCTGCCCATCCCATCCAAAACTGTCACACACAGTCTCTCTGCATACTTTTTTCCGATTTTTTTTTTTTTTAAAGATTTGATTGGGGAATTGGGGGAGGGAAACAGACAGGTTGCTGTCTTTTTGTCCTTCAGTCTAGTTGCGGAGGACATTGCTTCACTGCCCTATGTTGGTATCATCATTGCTCTCTTCCCGGATGAGGCAGATTGGTCGCCGGCCTCTGGATGTCGCTCACCGCGGCTATTGGCAGCTCACACTGGCTGCCAGCCACTCAGGCTGGCTGCTGGCCACTCACTGTAGCCTATGGCAGCCCACTGCAGCAGGGGCTGCAGCCTACACCATAGCCGGGGCTTGCACAGCCCAGCTCCAGGTGGAGCTGTTGTTAGCTGTAGAGGGCAGTGTCACTGGCCCTCATATGTGGCATCTGAACCGGGGCCACTGGCATCACAAAACCAGCTCTTAACCAATGCACCACTCAGCCGGCCCCCTGATTTTTTTTTATTTTATTATTATTGGGGAATTGGGGAAGGGGAACAGACAAGTTGCTGTCCTTTTGTTATTCAGTCTAGTTGTGGAGGACATTGCTTCACTGGCTCATGTTGATATTATCATTGTACTCTTCCTGGCTAAGGCAGATTGGTCGCCGGCCTCTGGACGGCCGCTCATCACGGCTCTTGGCAGCTCATACCGGCTGCTGGCCACTCACGCTAGCTGCCAGCCACTCATGGCAGCCCACTGCAGCAGGTGCTGTAGCCCACACCGTTGTCAGTGACTCAGGGCAACCCAGCTCCAGGTCGAGCTGTTGTTCACCATCTTAGCTGTAGAGGGCAGCGTCACTGGCCCTCATATGTGGGATCCGAACCGGGGCCCCGATGGTCAGAGCTGGCGTCCCAAGCCAGCTCTTAACCAATGCGACACTCGGCCAGTCCCTTATTTTGTTTTTTGTTTTTTTGAGGGCAGTGTCACTGACCCTCATATGTGGGACCTGAACCGGGGCCGCTGGCTTCCCAGGCCAGCGCTCAACCACCGCACCACTCGGCCGGCCCCCTTATTTTGTTTTTTAAACTGTCTACCCACACAAGAATAAGTTCTTTGAGGACAAGGATTTTGTATTTTCTTTACAATGTGTCGCAGCCTCTAGAATAGTGCCTAGAATGACGTATGTGCTCAGTTGAGGTTGCTGAATTTAGGGAGATGGAGGTCAGAGCATCCAGGTCAGGATGAAAGCAGAAGGGACCTCGTGAAGTGCATGCGCGGTGGTGGAGCAGGGAGGCAAGGTGACACAGGAAGGGAGCAAAGACTACAAAGATTTAATTTAAAATCACAGTGTCTTAGCCAGGATACCCACCCTTAGGGGCACCCTCAAATCCACAGGTCCTCAAAGGGCCCATCCAGGCCTGGCAGTGAGGGGTGGGCAGGGCTGCAGCCCCAGCATATGGCCCCTCAACTTTTCTGCGGAGGGAGAAGTCCACTCAGATGCTCGCTGGGGCAGGTTCTGCTGCCGTTGCTGCCATCACTGTGGGCTCCTTCTGCACCAGCTCAGGCTCGTCCTCACCATCTTGGGGTGGGTGCACCAGAACCTTGTCTAAGATACCAAACTCCTGGGCCTCCATGGGGCTCATGTAGCGGTCTCTTTCCATGGCTGACTCTGCAGGGGGAGGTGGGACGTGTGGTTAAGAGCAGAGACCTGGGGCTGGGTTTGGGTCCCTTTCTGCCACTTCTTCCCTGTGTGACCTTGACTTTCCCCTTTGTACCTCAATTTCTCCATTGCTAAAATACCTATTTAAATGTTTATAGTGTTACTTGTTATTAATGGATAATACACATCCAGGAAAGGGCATGGATAAGTGGATAATGTGATGAATTTCAGACTGAACATACCCACATAGCCAGCACCCAGATCAACAAATGGTACATTGCTAGACCTCCCTAAAACCCCACTCATCCTGCCCAAGAGTACCCAGTATCCTAACAGTGGCCTACCAGCATAGATTAATAATACTTGTTTTTGTTCATTACATATGTAGAATCACAGTGTTAACTCTTTTTCACTCAGCTCTGTTTTTGAGGTTCATCCAGGCTGTTGTGTGTCATTGTGGACCCTTCTCTCGTTGCTGTATAGTATTCCATGGTGTGAATAAGCCTCACTCTACTGATGTGGGCATCTGGGTATTTTGTCATTTGGTGTTTGTATGAACAGGACTGCCATCAGCATCTTTGATGGACATAGCACTCAGTTCTCTCGTTTACATGCTGAGCAGAGGAACCCTGCATCTTTTTGCACATTTAGCCTTAGCCAGTGGTGTCAAACAGCTGAAGTCAGGGAGCTGCAGGTCAGAGCCTCAGTGGCTGCAGAGCCCCTCTGGCCTGCAGTGGGTAAGCATTCCAGTTGCTCCACGTTCTCGTCAGCGTTCAGTGTTGTCAGTATTTTCTATTTCAGTCGTTCTAGTGCAGGGGTCGGCAAACTGCGGCTTGCAAACCACATGCGGCTCTTTGGGTATGTTCTGTCTCAAAAGTATGCTGACCCCTGGAAGAGCCAATCCTGTCCCTCACAACAATTTAAAAATTATTCGAGAGCCATAAATATATTTTTACATAATCACCATTATGTGGATAATATCCTTTAAAAATTTTATAAATGAAACTATGATAGTTTTATTTTCATTTTCATTTTTATTTCAGTGCCACAGTTCGCGAGCTGCAGCTTGCTGACCCCGGGCGGCAATTCCGTCTCAAGAGTTTGCCGACCCCTGTTCTAGTGGATTGAAATGGCATCTCTTTGTGGCCAAAATTTGCCTTTCCCTCAAAACTCATGATGTCATGATTAAACATCAGCACTAAAGATGGTGAGCATCTCGGGGAGGCTGGTTAGCTCAGTCGGTTAGAGCACAGTGTTCCTAACACCAAGGTTGCTGGTTTGATCCCTGCATGGGCCACTGAGCTGTGTCCTCCACAACTAGATTGAAATAACTACTTGACTTGGAGCTGATAGGTCCTGGAAAAACACACCGTTCCTCAATTTAAAAAAATCCACAAAACTATGTATTTAAAAAAAAAAGATGGTGAGCATCTCATCTTGTTTCTTGGCCACTTGGAATATTCTTTTTTGAAGATCCTGTTCAAACCTTTCAACCTATCTCATGAAGTTTTTGTGAGGATTCTGTAAATTGATCTTTTTAAAGTGCTTATAACAGCAGTTCTCAACTGAGGGAGATTATATCTCCCAGGGGACACTGGGCAATGTCTGGAGACAGTTTTGGTTGTCATAATTGGTGCTCCTGGCACTAAGTGGGTGGCAGCTAGGGATGCTGCTCAACATCTGACAATGCCCATGACAGCCCCCACCAGAGAATGATCCGGTCCTAAGTGTCAATAGTACCAAGATCGAGAGGCCGTGGCCTGGCACAAGGTCTGTCACTTGCCTCTGTGCTGGTTCAAATACAGGGAAGCAGCTGGGGGTCTGTCTGGGAAGGGGCACTCACCAATCACCTGCAGGCTCTGTTTGGTGTGCTTGGCGTAGATGTTGTACAGCTGCTTCTTGAGTTTTATGATCTCCTCTGCCTGAATGGCAATGTCTGTAGCTTGGCCCTAGGGGACGTCCCAAGAGGGAGAAGGTTGGAACTAGCGTCAACCACTCACAGGGAGGCTGGAGATGGGTTTGGGGAGCCCCCTCTGAACTTTGGACTGCCAGTGGTCAGGCAGGTGGGACGGGGCTTTGAGAGTCCCTCCATATTCTGCTTCATCCTCACCACCACTAGGAGGGCTTCCTGGATTAAATATATTTTCTTATTTTCTGTGTGTGGGTCTCATTGACCCAGAGGAATGGTCCCTCCCAGAGCTAGCTAATTCTTAAGGATAGCTCTCCCACAAGCACACCTTTCCTGTGCAAACCAGCCAATCCAGAGCCCATATCCCTACTACCTTCTCTGGGGACTCTGGGCCACTGTCCCCCTGCCGTGATCACCCCAGGACCAGGTGCCAGACAACTAGGGACAGCGTCTACACCCCAGAGCTTGTTGCAGTTATTCAAATTAGCCAATCTTAAGCCTGTTTATCTTGCTGTGCCAGTTTTTTCTCACAGAAACTACAGTAAAGGCCTTGCCAAGTTTTCCTCCTGTTCCTTCTGCCTCCTTACAGATCCTGGTGATTCCCTGTGTGGCCCTGCCATAGCCTGGTGTGCCCCCTCCTCTTGGAAACTGTGAATAACAAACTGGCTTTTCAATGGCAATCATCTTCAGTTGACCTCACCATAACCTGCACAATAATGAACCCTACATTTTATTTTTTTGAACCCTACATTTTAAAACACTGACACCCCCACATGACTTCCACCCAGTCAGTGCTCTGCTTAGTCCCCTATCCCCCATCTCCAAAGCAGCTAGCAGGGCCCGGCACTCACCCGGGCACCCCCGGAGGGCTGGTGAATCATGATGCGAGAGTTGGGGAGCGAGTGGCGCATGCCTGGGGTGCCGGCGGCCAGAAGCAGGGAGCCCATGCTGGCGGCCTGTCCCACGCACCACGTGCAGATGGGGTTTAGGATGTACTGCATCGTGTCGTAGATGGCCAGGCCTGAGGTCACCATGCCGCCTGCGGGCAGGGGTGCGAGTGAGGGTCTATGCCGGTTCCTCCCACCATCCCTTCCCTATTGCTGCCCTTGGTCCATGGAGGGCTCGTGTGGAGACAGCCCTTTAAAGCAGGGGTCTGCAAATACCTCCGGGGGTTGGGAGGTAACAGAAATAGGTAACACCAGCCAGGTGGGAACATGAGAGTGCTCCAGAGTGACCTGACTGTTGCCACATGTGCACGTGGGCCTACGGGGACCAGATCTGCCAAACTTTTAAGAGATACTAGAAATTGGGAGATGTGGTGGCTAAGAGTGAAGCTCTGGAGGCAGCCTGCTTGGGTATGAACCCTAGGTGGGTGACTTCTCATCTGTGTGGCCTTGGGCAAGTTACTCAGCCTCTCAGAGCCACAGTGTCTCCTCGTGGATTGTGGTAACTAAACAGTACCTACCACATGAGTTTGCAGTGAGAACCAAACAAGTTAAATGTGTATACATTGCTTAGAAAAGCACTTGACACAGTAAGTGCTCACTCAAGATTGGTTTTCTTTTTATTTCAGGGTGGTGGTGGTGGAATCTACCAATTTTAAGATGTTGACAACTAGGTCAGGTTGGTAAAATGTTATATGTGTGATCAAAGAGTCAAGTTCAGCTGAAGGTTTGTGAACCTAGACTTAAAGGCAAGGAACAGGCAGCTTTTGGAGGTTTCAGACTCTTTTGAGATTCTGAAGGAAGCTCCAAACCCTTTCTTTCTCCAGAGAGAGAACATCCCTGATGGGGTGGGTTGAGGGTGGGAGTCTCGGTCTCTTGAGTCACCTAGTGTGTCCAAGGAGCGCCCCCGGCACCCAGAGAGGATCTGCTCACCAGGGCTGTTGATATACATGTGGATGGGCTTCTTGTTGCTCTCAGACTGCAGGAACAGCAGCTGGGCGATAACCAGGCTGGCAACACTGTCGTCGATCTGCAAGTGGGGATAATGGGGGTGTCCCCAGATGGGGGTGGGAAGAAGGCTAAGGGAGGCGGTTATGGGGTGGCTGGGATGAGTCAGGGAACCAGGATGGGGATCAAAGCCCGAGTAAGACGGGTCGGGAAGAATTCAGGCTCTATGAGGATATGTGGGGGGTGGTTGGGACCCAGGGGATTTGTGCACAGGAAGTGGGGAGTCAGTGGGCTCAGAGCACAGGAAGGGAAAGGGTCAGGAGGGTTGGAACCTAGGAATGGGGAGATCATGGGTGAGGGAAGGAGTCAGAAATCAGGAAGGAGAAGAGGGTTTGAAGAAGGGGTCAGGAGGGAATGGCGGGGGTGGATAGTAGTGGGGGTCATGACGGGGGTCGGAAGGCTTCTGTGACCAGAAAGGGGAGTGTCAGATTGGGACCAGAGCTGAGCCTAGGGAGAAAAGTCAAGGGGGAGAGATCAGAGGGTCTAGAGGGTTCGACGAGGAGGGTCGCATGGGGTTCAGGTAGGCGCAGGCGAGGATCCAGGCGCAGGGCGCTCACCGGACCCATGACGCACACGATGCGCTCCCGTAGCAGCCTCGAGTAGATGTCATAGGCGCGCTCGCCGCGACCCTGGGGGAGAAAGATATGGGTAAGGGTCAGGAGTCAGCCGTGCCACCAGCCCCGAGCCTTTAGGCCGTGTCCCGGGTCGGCCGCAGTACCGTCTGTTCCACCACGATGGGAATGAGCGGGAGAGCCCGGGCCGCCGTCGTATGCAGGCTCCGCTGCAGGACTAGGCCGGTGTTGGGCGTCCGCTGCGAGGGGAAGAGGGCGGCGTGGCGAGGCCCCAACGCAGGGAACCTGCCAGCCGCCACCCGGCCCCCCCCCACCAACATTCTGGGCCACATCACGCTGTTCGTCCGTCCCGGCTTCCGTCCGACGGCGGAACTACACCTCCCGGTGTGCTTTGCGCCCGTGGCGCTTGCTCATTAGGTCACCCATTCCGGAAAGCTGGGCGGGTACGTTTAGGGGCGGGGCGGAGCTTGGAGGGGGCGAAGCTAGGAATAAGGTGGAACTCAGGCGAAGCTGGAGAACATTTAGAACTTCTAGTTCAAGTCCCTTTCCTGACAAATTTGTCATAATTTTCTGCTCTTCATTACTTATTTTAAAAATCAACGTCATGGGCCGACCGAGTGGTGCGGTGGTTAAGCGCTGGCTTGGGAAGCCAGTGGCCCTGGTTAGGGTGCCAACATCATTGTGGGCCAGCCAAGTGGTGCGTTGTTTAAGGGCTGACTTGGGACTCCAGCGGTCTGGATTCGGATCCCACATATGAGGGCCAGTGACACTGCCCTCTACAGCTAAAATGGTGAACAACAGCTCCACCTGGAGCTGGGCTGCTGTGAGTCGCCAGCAATGGCATAGCTGCAGCCCCTGCTGCAGTGGGCTGCCATAGGCTACAGTGAGTGGCCGACAGCGAGTGTGAGCTGTCAAGAGCAGCTGGCGGTTGAGGGGCCGGTGACTAATCTGCCTCACCCGGGAAGAGCGCAATGATAATACCAACATGGGCCAGTGAAGCAACGTCCTCCACAACTCGACTGAAGAACAAAAGGACAGCAACTTGTCTGTTTCCCTTCCCAATTCCCCAATAAAATCTTTAAACAACAACAACAAAAATCAACGTCATTGTACTCACTGGGACCTGTTCTCGGAGAGCTTCCAGCCTGAGGGGGCAACTCCTACCGAGACCTTCCCATTTATCTATGGTCATGTGTGGGATGGAGGGAGGGACCTCAGGCTGTGGGAGCCCAAGGGTGGGCTCAAGCACTGACTTACCATGTGATCTTAGGTGAATTACCTAACCCCTCTGGGCCTGAAGTTTCTCATCTGGAAGCAATGATGAAAGCAATCTTACAGGGAAGAATTTAAGGATACCTGTTGCTAAGGCAGCATATTGAAGTCATTTAAGTTCAAGTCATTTTTTTTTAATTTATTTTTTTAAAGATTTTATTGGGGAGTTGGGGGAAGGGAACAGCGTCGGGGAATCGGGGAAGGGAACAGACAAGTTGCTGTCTTTTTGTTCTTCAGTCTAGTTGTGGAGGACGTTGCTTCACTGGCCCATGTTGGTATCATCATTGCGTTCTTCCCGGATGAGGCAGATCAGTCGCCGGCCTCTGAATGGTCGCTCACAGCGGCTATTGGCAGCTCGCGCTGGCTGCCAGCCACTCACGCTGGCTGCCGGACACTCACTGTAGCCTGTGGCAGCCCACTGCAGCAGGGGCTGCAGCCTACACCATCGCCGGGGCTTGCACAGCCCAGCTCCAGGTGGAGCTGTTGTTAGCTGTAGAGGGCAGTGTCACTGGCCCTCATAAGTGGGATCTGAACTGGGGCCGCTGGCATCCTAAAACCAGCTCTTAACCAATGCGCCACTCGGCCGGCCCCAAGTCATTTATTTTGTTAAGATTTTATTGGGGAATTGGGGGAGGGGAACAGTATTGGGGAATTGGGGAAGGGGAACAGCCAAGTTGTTGTCCTTCTTTGTGGAGGGCACAGCAAGCTCAGCTTCAAGTCCAGTTGCGCCACTTGCTGTGTTCAATTAGTTGCGGGTGGGGGTAGCCACAAACTCATGCGGAAGTCAAACCAGTAACATCGTTGTTAAGATCTCACACTCTATCCACTGAGCCATCCGGGCAGCAGCTCTGCTCAAGGTGCCAAGGTCAGCGGGCGGGCAAAGCCCACCCTCTGGAACGGACAACCTTGTTGTTAGGAGCAAATGCTCTCACCAGCTGAGCCATCCTGCCACCTGTTGGCAGCTCAGCAGCTGCTCAGCTCACTGGCCCATGTGGTATTCCAACCAGCAACCCTGTTGCTCAGAGTTCACACTCTTGAGCAAGCTCTTAACCAACTGAGCCACTCAGCCGGTCCTTAAGTTCAAATCTTGATTCCACTATTTAACTAGTTGTGTCCTTGAGGTTCAGTTTCCCATCTGTAAAATGGGGATTATGATAATAACCTACTTCTAGGGTTGTTGTGCCTAAGATCCTCAAAATGGGGACTGGAATGCAGTAAGTGCTCAATTTATGTTAGTTACTTGTATTGATGTGTATTAGTCACTGATGCTTTAGATCAGGAACCACGGGGTTCCAAGAAGTCCTCCCAAATGGGGGTCCATTTAAAGTGGGTTTTGATGCATAGGTAGGAGTTCACAGGCAGACAGCCTAAGTGCTGGACTCTAAACTCAATGCCCTAGATAAGGCTAGTTTTGTACCCTCCATGCCCACAAGGGATTTCAGTCTGATGGGGGAATAGAGCAGGACACATACATTTCCCACACTATGGACTCTGGGGCTAGACAAAAGGAAGGACATGAGGGAAGTGGAAGAGTTTGGTGGCATCCCTGGCAGAAGGCCCAGATCTAGGCCTCCTTGGCAGGAGTTGGGGGTTGAACTGGCACTTGGGCACTGGGAGTGGTGTTTCCCCAGCGAAGACTGAGGAAGTAGGTGGGCAGCTAGGGCTGTCCTAGTTTCTGCTGTGAATCAGATGAGTGGCCCTGCCCAGTTGGTTCCCTTAGGGCCTGACCTTCCACCTTGCCCTAGGGAGAAGGCCCATCAGCTGTTACCATCCTTGCATCCCTCCCCTCGATACTTCCCCACACTCCCTGCCCACTCTGCCTCCTATATACTTACTCTATCCAAGGTTCAACTACTTTTCACCTCTGCCTGTCACTACCCTCAGTAACACCCTCATCAGTCTTCTAGCTTTACCCTCGTCCCATGCCCTACTTCATTCAGTAGCCTGAGTGATCCTCATAAAAACTAATCAAACCAGGCCAGCCGAGTGGCACGGTGGTTAAGAGCTGGCTTGGGATGCCAGCGGCCCCAGTTTGGATCCCATATATGAGGGCCAATGACATTGCCCTCTAAAAAAAATAAAAATAAAAACAAAACAAAACAAAAAAACCTAATGGAACCATGTCTCTTCCTTGCCTAAAACACTCCCCTTGGATCCCTATCACCCTGCTGACTTCTAACCTCATCTCCTTCCACCTCCCTTCCCTGCTCTGTTCCAGCAGCGACACTGGCCAGCTTTCTGTTCCTCAAAGATGCCAAACTCCATCCAGCCACCTCGCCTTTGCTGCGTCCTCTTCCTGAATTTAGCTCCTGAGTCACTACTCAAATATCACCTCCTTAGAGAAGCCTTCCCTTATCTCCCTTGCTATCCCAGGCAAACTCTGGAATGTTTGCCTTGTTTAATTGGTTATCCAAAACAATTCCATCAATTCATTTGTTTCTTCTTTACTGTCTATAGACATCACCTCCATGAGGTCAGAGGCTCTGTGGTCTTATTCAGCTCTGGGCACCTTGGAATACTGTTTATCAAACTTTTTGATGAGGACTCACGAGGAGAAATACATCTCCTATAGTGTCTAAGTACACAAAAATATAAAAGTTTTATGAAATGATATTTATCTTTACTTTGAGCAATGTCTTCTGATATTTTCTATTCTATTTTAGCCTATTGTATTCCGTTTCATTCGTATTCAGGTATCTCAGCCTTGGCACTGTTGACATTGCATTGAATAATCCCTTGTTGTATAGGGGAGGCTGTCCTGAGTATAGTAGGACATTGAGCAGCATCCCTGGCTTCCACCCACTAGATGCCAGTAGCATTCCTCCCTCCATCATAACAACCAGAAATGCCTCAGACTTTGCCAAATGTCCCCCCCAGAGGGCAGAATTGTTCCCAGTTCAAAATCACTGACTTAAATTAAAGTGGGCAGTGACCTGAGATGGAAAAAAAAGCAACATTTGAACAGTGCCTGATACATTGTAGGCACTCCATTAATATTTAATGTTTATTCCTCCAAACTTTGCTTAGTAAATTCTCAATGAATGATGAATGAATGAATGAATGACATCTTGACTCTTGGCTGCAAATCAGCCCATCCTACCAGTTTTAGGTTATCATTCCATGATCAGAGAGGAGCTCTGATCACTGTTACCTTTTCTAAGATGAATGTAAAACAGGCCTATTGAATTAGTAGAAACTGAAAGCTGAAAGTTAAAAATAAAGAAATGGAAACACTGAGGACTGAAGAGGCTGTGGGTAAATGGATAATCCAATGAATGGTTCATGACATTGCTACAGTTTCTCTGGAAACTAACCTGACATCAAATTTCAAATTTGCATAGTCCACTTCTAGTTACTAATTTTTAGGAAATGATCAAAGATGAGCACCAAGATTTGGCCACAAGGCTGTTAATGGCAGAACTGTTTATATACCTGTTGTTTCAATTAGCTATTGCTGTGTAACAAAGCACTCCTATGCTTAGAGGTTTAAAACAACCACAACTTATTACTTCTCAGAATTTGGGAATCTGGACTGGGCACAACAAAGTGATTGTTCTCCATGTGGCATTTGCTGGGGCTGGAATATTGTGATGAACATTCTTCAGCCACACATCTGGAACCTCAGCTGGACAAGTTGGGCTTCTCTCTCTCCCGGTGGCTGCTTGGGCTTCCTCACAGTATGGTGGTCTTTACTTCTCACATAGCAACTGGCTTCCCAGAGGGAGGAAATGGAAGGTATCTGTCTTTTTTAAAGCTTGGCCGACAAGTCACAGGGCCAAACCAAGATTTAAGGGAAGTGAGAGGGGTGATAGACTCTTGGTATAAGAAGTGGTGGGAGCATAATAGATGGAAGGAGTTGATGGTGGCTATCTTTGGAGATAGTCTCCCACACTCACATTAGCAAAAAATTGAAAATAAATGTCCAGTAAAAGGGAACTGATGGAATCATTTGAATTTTAAAATGAAAAAAATTACCAAGTATCTATATAACTGATATTTATTGAGTGCCTATTCTAGTCCAGGGTTTATTTGTTAGGCATGACTCTGAGAGACGGAAGCCCAAGTACCAGTGTCTTAGACAAGGTACTAGGGTCTTTCTCTCCAAGTAACAGTCTAGAGGTTAGCATCCAGGATGAGTAGAGTGGTTCTGTACCAGGAAGTCTCTGGGGACTTTCTCCTTCCAGCTCACATCTCAGCTATCCCTGTAGAGCCTTTCTTGTCTTCAAGATCCAAAATGGAGCTTCAGGTGGTATGTTCCCATTCCAAAAAAACTAGATGGAGGAAGGTAGGAAAGAATAGGCAAAGGGTGCATGCTGGCCAACCTTGAAGGAAGGAAGCTGCCATCTACCCCTCTGCTTATATCCCATTGGTCAGAGCTTAGTTACATGGCCACACTTTGCTGCCAAGGAGGCTGGGAAATTTGTTTATTCACACAAGTGATATATACTGAGCACCTACTATGTGCACTGCACCGGGAAACAGCAGGATTACAACAAAACAAATAAGCAGATACAAAGAAAAACAGACAAGACCCCCTGCCTTTGTGGAGCTTACCTTCAATCCCCATAACTCTCTTCAAGGAATATTTGCCCTCCACATGAAAGAAGTATGGTCAACATGAATCTCCAGCTTCCACCTTTAGGGTCAGTTTCAGTTCAGTAAGCCACTATGCTCAAGGTCTCAGGCAGCCCACACTCAGTGACTGAGCTAGGCAGAGGAATACTGCCTGGTCATTCTGACTTGATATGTGATACTTTTTTTTTTCTGAGGGCAGTGTCACTGGCCCTCACATGTGGGACCCGAACCTCCCAAGCCAGCACTCAACCACTGCGCCACTCGCCCGGCCCAATATGTGATACTTTGATGGTCAGTATTCACTCCAGAGTCCCTCACCAGTTGGCCAGGCTTTGTCCAGCCTGAATCACTGTTCAACGTCACAGTTCCCTTTTCCCATTCCTTCTTCTTTCACAGCTGTCAATTCTTAATAAATATCATGGACCCTAAATCCCATCTCACCATCTTCTTCGGGAGAACCCAGCCTGCGACAAAAAGTCATCATTCTTTTTTTATGGCTGCTTAGCATCCATTATATAGAAAACCCATAATTTATGTAAGCAGTCCCTTTTTGGCAGATGTCTTCATTGCGATGAAAGATGTTTTTCTCTTATCATATTTGTCTTTTAAAGGGACCCCTCTGGGGCTGGCAGAGTGGTTCAGTTGGTTAAGAGCTTGCTCAAGAGTGTGAGCTGAGCTCTGAGCAACAGCAGTTTGATACCCAGCCCGAGCTGAGTTGCCGGTGAGCTGCCAACAGGTGGCAGGATGGCTCAGCTAAAAAATAAAATAAAATAAAAACATAATAAAGGGACCCCTCTGCCTTGGAGAGTCCTTGGTTTTCTTTACCCACACCCCCTCAGTAATCTCACCTGGTCTGCTGGCTTGAAATACTCGTGTACCCAGATGCCTCCCAGGTTCATATCCCCACCCAGATATCTCTCCCAAATTTCAGACCTCCCTCCCTTGTATCTCCCCTTGGATGTCTAAAAGGCACCTAAGCATGAACATGTTAGAAATTAATTAGTGATCTTATTCCCCAGCCTGTGCATCCCTCCTTCATCCTCTCACTTGCTCATACTGAAAAACATGGGAGTCATCCTTGATTTCTCTTTTCATAGCACCTCAAATCCAATCTGTTGGATAATCCAGTTGGCTCAACTTTCCAAGTTTACCCAGAACTCAGTCCCTTTTCACCACACTGCCTCTCTGACTCAAGCCACCATTATCTCTTGTCTGGACAATTGCAGTCACCTCCCTCCCATTTGTCCCAGCTTCCACTCCTGCTCCACTATTCTCCTTGCAGCGGCCAGAGTTAAAACTTAACTGAGTTCATGTCATTCTTCTTCCAACCCCACTGCCACACTCAACTCAAAGTCCTAATAGTAGCCTACAACGCTCTACACAGTCTGATAAGATGTCTCTTCTTGCCCCAGGACCGTCTGATTTCACCTCCTCAGCAGAGCAGGAGTTCTCTATTTTTTTCACTGCTATAGTTCAGCATCTAGAATGGTGTTTGGCACAGTGTAGGCACTCAGTAAGCCTGTTTTGAATCAATGAAGGAATGGCTAATGGGTGGAGAATGGATTGTGCAAGGCAATGGTGGAGGCAGAGTGTGCAATCAGGGTTGTTGGTTGAAAGCAACAAAAATTTTCTTAAGCAAAAAGAGAATCCTGTAGACACTAGAGGTTCCCCAGCATGTGTGGGAACCTGGAAGACCTGCCTTGGAAAAAATAAGAAGAAGGTTCCAGAGACTGAGCATTAGGGACAATTTGGCTAGGTGGACACTAGTACAGACAATGAAATCGCTACCCCCAAAAGAAATTATATTGGTATTGGAAAGCCAACAACAACAACAAAGTAGATATCTTCTACACAGGGAGACCAGTGATGGGGCAGCGTAGCCATTTAGAAGAGAAATGTGGAAACAGCTAGTGTGAGGGGAAATCTAGAGGAGGAGATGGATTTGTGAAATGTTTAGAAGGTAGAACAGATAGAGTTTGCAGATTGCAGGACAAATTCTTCTCTAAAAGTCAGGCTTCTCCTTTGTAGCAGTTATCTGTTGCTGCATGACAAATTAACCCATAATTTAGTGGCTTAAAACAATCATTGTAAACATCAATAACAATATATCTCACATAGTTTCTGTGGGTCAGGAATCCAGAGGCAATTTAGTGAGGTGTTCTGATTTGGGGCCTTTCATAAAGTTGGAGTCAAAATGTCAGCCAGGGCTGTAGTCCTATCTAAAGGCTTAAATAGAGTTGAAGGATCCACTTTCAAGATGGCTCACTCACATGGCTTGCAAGTTGGAGACAGGACAAGTTAGATGGCTCGCTATTGTCAGGAAGCTTCAGTTCTTCCCTGTGTGCACTCTTTTATTATTTATTTATTTATTTATTTATTTATTTATTTATTTATTTATTTTTAAGAGGGCAGTGTCACTGACCCTCATATGTGGGATCCGAACCCGGGCCGCTGGCATCCCAAGCCAGCTCTCAACCACCACACCACTTGGCCGGCCCCTCCCTGTGTGCACTCTTTTTTTTTTTTAGAGGGCAGTGTCACTGGTCCTCACATGTGGGACCTGAACTGGGGCCGCTGGCTTCCCAAGCCAGCTCTTAACCACCGCGCCACTCTGCTGGCCCTGTGTGCACTCTTGATTAATTATCCTCACAGCATGGCATCTGATTTCCCACTAGAGCAAGTAAGGCAGCTGACTTCCCCCTAGAAGAAGTGATTCAAGGCAGCAGAGTGAAAACTGTAATGTCTTATATGACCCAGCTTTGGAAGTCACACACTGTCATTTCCCCACTATTTTAGTGGTCACATAGGTTACCCGTGATTCACTGTGGGACTACACAAGGGAGTGAGTATCAAGAGGGATGCATCATTGGAAGCCACCTTGGAGGGTGGTCACCACACCCTTCCATCCAGGGGCTACATTTCCCAGCATCCCTTGTATCTGGGGAACCATGTGATGAGTTTTCACCAACGGACACTTCAAGGAAATGATGTATGACCCTTCCAAACCAAGGAGTTTAGGAAACAAGTGTGACTTCTCCACTCTCTCTCCTCCCAACAGCTCTTGTAGTTGAATGTAGTGGCCTGATAAAGATGGTGGAACCATAGAAGGAGCCTAGGAAGGGAGCCACCTGCCAATTAGGAACATTCATTTTGGATTTTAGATGAGTGAGCAACAAACTTCCATCACACTTAAGTCATCAAACATTTTGGGGTTTGTTCATTGTGGCACCTAGTATTATCTAATTAATTCAGGAATGGATTGAATATGTGGAGTGATGGAAAGTGGAGGTTCAAGGTTTCTGATTGGAGCCATTGTGTGCATGGAGATGCCTTACTGAGATGGGGATGTAGGTTTGGGGTGAAGATGATGAGTTAGTTTAGGGCAGCGTTTCTCAACCTTGGCAGTATTGATATTGGGGTTGAATAGTTCTTAGTTGTGGGGCCACCCTGTGCATTGTAGGATGCTGAGCAGAATCTGGCCTCCACCCATTAGACGCCAGCAGCACCCCCCAGTTGTGTTAACCAAGAATGTCTCTAGACACCGCCTAGTGTCCCCAGTTGAAAGCCACTGGGTTAGGATCTGGTGAGTTTGGGCAGCCTGTGGATATCCAAGTGGAGATTTCCAAGAATGGGTTGGAGTGAGAGGAGATCAAAAAGCGCCCATCAGAGAAGCAGGAGGGGATGCAGGAATGTGTGTGTGTGTGGGGTGTCATATGTTAAAGGAAGAGAATGGATCAGGAGAAGAGCAAGTCTGGCAAGGGCACAAGGTGTTGAGATTGGCCATCAGTTTCAGAAGCATCAAATGCTTTAAGGATCCATTTTAGTGGGGAAGGGGAGGGGCATATAGGTGGGGTGTCAGCAGTAAAAATGATGTTGTCCATTCATTTTTATTGACATAGGAAGATTCCCATGGTATAATTAAAAAATATATTGGAATATAACTTACACTCAGTAAAGTGCACTGTACAGCTCGATGAATTTTTTTTTATGTGGGTGTACACCTATGTAACCATCTTCCTGTCCAAGATTTAGAAAGTTCCTTCATGACCCTTCTTAGTCAGTATACCCTGGACACCCCAAGATACTATCATTTTGATTCTCTTGATGTAATTTCTAAGGAGGAAAACAAGCAGGTAATAAGACAATGCTGACACTACAATCTCATTATTGCAAATATATATATGGGTTGGGAACATATACTCCTAGATGCTAAGAGTCTGTGAATCGTGAGATATGGATAATTTTTATTTTCTCCTTTTTATTTATTTTGTGTTACATCATAAGTTCATCTTGTTGTTGTTGTTTTTTTTAAATTGAAGTGAAATTCACATAACATAAAATTAACCATTTTGAAGTATATACAGTTCAGTGACATTTAGTGCATTCCCAATGTTGAATGACCACCACCCCTATCTAGTTCTAAAATTTTCTTTCCTCCAAAAGGAAACTCTATACCCATTAGCGGTGACTCCCCCAGCCCCTGGCAACCACTAATCCACTTTCTGTATGTGGATTTACCTTTTCTGGATACTTCCTATAAGTGCAATCATGTAACATGTGACTTGTTGTGTCTGGCTTCTCTCACTGAGCATGGTTTGAAGTTCCCTCCCCATTGTGGCCTGTGTCAGTGCTTCACCTCTTTCTATGGCTGAATAACATTCCAGTGTACGAATGTATCACATTTTGTTTATCCATTCATTTATTGATGGACAGGAGCATGTCTTGTGTTTATCATAGGAATAAAGGTGGTTTCAGTCTTTTACATTGGAAAAGTATTAAATTATTACTTAGTAATGCTGATGAATAGTTAAGGGATAGTGGAGTAGGGGAGAGAGTCCTGAGTTCAAACTCAACCCCACCTCTTAGTTCCTGGGACCTTGGGTGACAATCTGAACCTCTCATAGCCACAGTCTCCTCACCTGCTGAACGGGGAGAATCCTCTTCTAGGCAAGTGATTAGGTGCTGCATAAAAATCTGTCTCTGTCACCCCCCCCACACACACACACACACATGTTTATCTACACGCTCAGAAAATGCAGTCCAAGTGGTTAAGAGCTGGTTTTGGGATGCCAGCGGCCCCGGTTCGGATCCCACATATGAGGGCCAGTGACACTGCCCTCTACAGCTAACAACAGCTCCACCTGGAGCTGGGCTGTGCGCCCTGGCAATGGTGTAGGCTGCAGCCCCTGCAGCAGTGGGCTGCCAAAGGCTGCAGTGAGTGGCCGGCAGCCAGCGTGAGCGGCCGGCAGCCAGCGCGAGCTGCCAAACGCCACTGTGAGCGGCCGTCCAGAGGCCGGCGACCAAGCTGCCTCATCCGGGAAAGAGCGCAATGATGATACCAACATGGGCCAGTGAAGCAACGTCCTCCGCAACTAGACTGAAGAACAAAAAGACAGCAACTTGTCTGTTCCCCTTCCCCGATTCCCCAACGCTGTTTCCCTCCCCCAATTCCCCAATAAAATCTTAAAAAAAGATAAATGCAGTCCATCTAGTAGACCAAACCTCTTAAAATTCAGTGTTCATGGAAAGAACACAATAAAAAGTGTTGGGAAACCATGAGGTTTTCTAAACTTTAATCAGTCAAGTGTGTGTACCAGTCACAAATCCCTTCAAATCCCTTCATTTAAAACATTTAAATATAGTATTTATTTAAACATAGATTTTTTTTTTGAGGGCAGTGTCACTGGCCCTCACATGTGCGACCCGAACCGGGGCCGCTGGCTTCCCAAGCCAGCGCTTAATCACCGTGCCACTCGGCTGGCCCCCCAAAAAAATAGATTTTTAAGTGTCTGCCATACCTGTAAAAATGGTATCATATATCAGAAATTGAAGAAATAAATACAATGAAAACAAATCACTGTTTTTTTGTTTTTTGTTTTAAGGGCAGTGTCACTGGCACTCACATGTGGGACCCGAACAGGGGCCACTGGCTTCCCAACCCAGCGCTTAACCACCATGCCCCACTTGTCTGGCCCGCAAAGCACTGTTTTTAAGTGCAGGGAGATGCGCCCCACTTTTCCATGTGCTCCTGGTAAGATCCCCTAAACACTCAATCTGACTGTCTCAAACTGTTTGTGGAGTCATCAGCTAAGCCCATTGGACCCCTAACCTATTTCTGCCAGTTTCTCGAGCCCAGGTGTCCATCACCAAAAAACCACAACTCTGTACACCCTTATTGTTTCCTTCTCCCTCCCTTGTCCAACTTGTCTTAAAATCAACTCTATCGAGTCTAGCATTCAGACAACAAAATGTATCCATTTTAAGTGTACAGTTTGATGAATTTCAAGTTAAAGAACATTTTTTTTTTTGAGGGCAGTGTTGCTGGCCCTCATATGTGGGACCTGAACCGGGGCCGCTGGCTTACCAAGCCAGCGCTTACCCACCGCACCACTCGGCCAGCCCAAGTTAAAGAACATTTTAAGTGTACAGTTTGACTCCAGTCAAGATAAAGAACATTTTCAGGGCCGGCCGAATGGCTCAGTTGGTTAAGAGCTCGCTCAAGAGTGCGAGCTGAGCTCTGAGCAACAGCGGTTCGAGGCCAGCCCGAGCTGAGTTGCCGTTGAGCTGCCAACAGGTGGCAGGATGGCTCAGCTTTAAAAAAAAAAAAAAAAAAAAGTTAAAATCATTGGGCCGGCCGAATGGCTCAGTTGGTTAAGAGCTCGCTCAAGAGCTCGCTCAAGAGTGCAAGCTGAGCTCTGAGCAACGGCGGTTCGATGCCAGCCCGAGCTGAGTTGCCGTTAAGCTGCCAACAGGTGGCAGGATGGCTCAGCTAAAAAAAAAAAATTAGATCTAAGAACATTTTCATCACCCCAAAAGATCCCTTGGGTCCCTCTGCAGTCAACCCTCATCCCATCCTCATCCTCAAACAACCTAGATTTTCCTTGACTAGAATTTCATATAAATGGAATCATGTAGTATGTAGTTTTTTGTGACTGGCTTCTGTCATTCAGCATAATGTTTTTGAGATTCACCCGTGTTGTATGTATAGTCTTTGATTTGTCCCTTTTCATTGCTAAATAATATTCCAGTGCATGGATGTACTAGGGTTTCTCCATTCCATCAGTTGATGGACATTTGGGTTGTTTACTTTGGGGTTATTACAAATAAAGCAGCTCTGAAGGTTTGTGTACAAGCTTTTGTGAGAACGTACATTGTTGCTTCTCTTGGATAAATACCAAATGTTGACTGGCTAGATCATATGAAAGATGTGTATTTCACTTTGGAAGAAACTGCCAGATCATTTTCCACAGTGGCCGCACCACCTTCCACACCCACCAGCAGTGTATGGGAGAGTTCCAGTTGCTCCACATTCTCAACATCACTTTGTAAAGACAGGTTGTTGTTTTAAAAGCTCAGTTCTTCCAACAGGTGTGTAGTGATATCTCACTGTGGTTCATGTCCCTGATGACTAATGATTTTAAACATCTTTTCCTGTGCCTTTTGGCCATCTCTGTATCTTTTGCAAAATGTCTGTTCTAAACCCTCTGTCATTTTGTTTGTCTTCTTCTTATTGACTTGCATGTGTTCTTTATATATTCTGGCAATAAGCCTTTTTCAAACACATATTGTGGATATCTTCCTCCAGTTAATGGCATGTCTTTTCATTTCTTTTTTTTTTTTAAAAGAAAGCTTATTGGGGAACTGGGGGAGGGGAACAGTGTTGGGGAATTGGGGAAGGGGAACAGACAAGTTGCTGTCCTTTTTGTTCTTCAGTCTAGTTGTGGAGGACGTCGCTTCACTGAGCCATATTGGTATTACCATTGTGCTCTTCTCGGGTGAGGCAGATCGGTTGCTGGCCATTGGACAGCCGCTCACGGCTGCTCACAGCAGCTCACACCAGCTGCCGGCCACACACGGTAGCTCATGGCAGCCCACTGCAGCAGGGGCTGCAGCCTACACCATCGCCGGCAACTTATGGGAGCCCAGCTCCAGGTGGAGCTGTTGTTCACCATCTTAGCTGTAGAGGGCAGTGTCATTGGCCCTCATGTGGGATCCGAACCTGGGAGGCTGGGGTCCCAAGCCAGCTCTTAACCATCGCACCACTCTGCTGGCCCATCCTCCTCAAATCTTCAAATGCTTCAGTTGTGCCCTCAGGAAGCCATAGTCCTTCCTGAGCAAAATTTCCCATAGTCTCACCCTCTTCTCAGAACTTCCTCTTTCCCGTCTCTCCCCAACAGAAGCCTGGCTCTCCCCTGAGGACCTTAAGCTCTTTCATTGTGGCTATTTTTTTTTGCCTAACTCCCCACACTCTTGTGCTTCTTGGGGCGAGGTGGGTGTCTTTGCTTCTTACTCTTCCCTAAAACCCTGTAGCTTCGAACCTGAGTTCTCTGACTCTGCTACCCTCTCTGCTTCACCTATCAACGTCTTTCCGTGCTTTCATTATTTTACCTCCTGACTCATTTCTCCTTTCTTGAAAACTTCTCTGGTCATAATTCTTAGTGACATCAGTATACATACACTGGGGTTTACCAGTCCCAGCACTATTGACATTTGGGACCAGATCATTCTTGCTCCTGGGGACTGTCCCGTGCATTATAGGGTGTTGAGCAGAATCTGTGGTCTGTACCCACTCAATGCCAGTGTCACTCCCATCCCCCAAGTTGTGACAACCAAAAGTGTCCCCAGACATCACCAAATGTCCCCTGGGGTGCAGAACTGCCCTTGGCTGAGAGATGCTGAGCTTGATATGATCCTTCCAGAAATGTGGCTCTCAGTTCCTTGAGCTCTTGTCTCCTAGTGATCTTGCCCTTCAGTGTCCCTAAACCCCCAGCTCTCATGGTCTCACCTTAGACTTTATCATTTCCAAAAACTGCACCCCTTTCCGTATTTTCAAACACCCTACTCACTAACCTACACTTCTTTTCTTTCCAGCTTACTCCATTGGGTATTCCTATTCAGGCAGTTCTGCCAGCACCTGTAATCCATGGATCCTTCCCTCTTTCCCCTGTCCCCTTACCCAATTTAGAGCCATGGTCTGTCATTACAATAACTCCTTGACATATATCCTCAGCTCCCTTATCTGCCTCTTCCCTCATCACATTTACATGGCCAAACCTAGCTTGGTTAAAGCCAACCCACATCCGCTCCTCCCCTGGCCTTGGGCATCCTCATGCACAGCCATGGCGGCAGGTTTCCCTTGTGATTCATGCTCAGTATTCTACTGCCCCTCATTCCTACTATAGCTCCTGGCCCCTTCACTCACCCACTCTCACATGGGAACGTCCCACTGCTCCTTCTCCCCTCAGGCCTCCCCCGTTCTTCTAACTCTCAGCTTCTAAAGAAACACAGACACAGAAGACAATGTCCACGGCATCCCGCCACATCTACCCATCTCCCTGCATTTGGGCTGTCAACGTTGCCTTCTCCCTTGTTATCACAGCAGAGTTGTCATGCTGCTAGCCAAGGCCAACTGTCTCTGTCCAGCTCACCCTGGATTCTATTCCATTCAAGGTCATCACTCTATCAAGTCTCTGCTTTCTTTTACAACATCATCTGTTCCCTCTCTTCTCCATTATTTTTGTTAGCTTATGAATGTGTGATAATTTCTCCCATCTTAAAAAGAAAAACCTTAGACATGTGATTTCACACTATCCTTCAACTATTGCCCACTTCTTTACTCTCCTTTACAGAAAAAGTTCCTTTTAAGAGTTGGATCTCCTCTTGGTTTCCACTCTGTCCCTTTTTACTGTCTCTTCAACCCACTCTAATCAGGCTTTCCTCCCCACAATTCCATTGAGACACCTGTTAAGGTCTCTAGTGACTTCGAGATGGCCAAATCCAGTGGTCACATGAGGGAAATTAGAATATACTTTGAGATGAATGAAAATGAAGACACAACATCAAAATGTGTGGGATGCAACTAAAGCAGTCCTTGGAGGGAAATTTTTAGCTGTAAATGCGTATGTTAAAACAGAAGAAAAATCTTGAATAAATGACCTAAAATTACAACAAATTCAATGAGCAGTTGTCAATCCCTTATGTAGTTAGGCCTGTTAGCAACTTTGACACAGTTTATCACTTTCTCTTTTTTTATTACAGTAAAATATACATAACATGAATGTCACAAATTTTTTTTTGTTTTCTTTGCTCATTATTCAGTTCTTTGGATTCCACATATAAGTGAGACCATATGGTATTTGTCTTTCTCCGACTGACTTATTTCACTTAGCATAATGTTGAATTGTACCATTTTTACCAATTTTAAATATACAATTCAGTGGCATTAAGTGCACTCACATTGTTGTGAAAGACTCCTCACCACCCATCTCCAGAACTTTCCATCTTCTCAAACTGACACTGACTCCATGAAACACTCACTCTCCTCCCCTCCCCTAACCCCTGGCACCACTATCTATTTCCTATTTATGAATCTGACTCCTCTGGGGACCTCATATAACTGGAATCACACAGTATTTGTCTTTCTGTGTCTGGCTTATCTCACTGAGCATCATGTCCTCCAGGTTCATCCATGTTGTAGCAGGTGTCAGAATGTCCTTCCTTTCTTTTTTTTAAATTTTATTTTATTTTATTTTTGTTTGAGGGCAGTGTCACTGGCCCTCATATGTAGGACCCGAACCAGGGCCACTGGCTTCCCAAGCCAGCTCTTAACCATCACGCCACTCGGCCGGCCCAGAGTGTCTTTTCTTTCTAAGGCTGAACAATATGCCGTTGTCTGGATGGACCACTGTGTTTATCCATTCATTGATCCACGGACACTTGGGTTGTTTCCACCTTTTGGATATTGTGAATAATGCTGCTGTGAACATGGGTGTACAAGTATCTGTTTGAATTTCTGCATTCAATTCTTTTGGGTATTAATAGATGCCTAGAGTGAAATTACTGCATCACATGGTAATTTTAGTTTTAGCTTTTTGAGGAACCACCATAGTTTTCCCTGCCCTAGCCTCAAGCCTCACCGTTTTTTTCTGTTTTTGCTTTTGTTTTGAGGGCAGTGTCACTGGCCCCCATAAGTGGGACCCGAACCGGGGCCGCTGGCCTCCCAAGCCAGCACCTACACACCATGTCACTTGGCCGGCCCAAACCTCAGCTTTTTAAAAAGGGAAATTAGCAAGGGTCAGTGAGATGTTAAAGACAGGCATCACCAAAGTAAGCCTTTTTCATCAGAAGAATTGAACTGTTGAAAAGGGAAGAACTTTCTTACCAGGCAAGTTAAGGTTATTTGAGGCTATGTCCAGATGCCACCTCATATCATTTCAGGAATTTATCATTTCAGGAATTAGGATGAGCAACCGTCCCAGCTTTCCTGGGACTTTCCTTAGCACATGGGGTTTTCAGTGCTCAAACCAGGAAAATTCTGGGCAAACTAGGATGAATTGGTCACCCTGCCAGCAGCTCTTACTTGGTCCTATTGCACACTCTGGGCAACACTGTCTTAATCCCCCAACTCAGTTTCTGGGTGGAGAAACAAAATCTGTATGAGTTTCCTAGGGATGCTGTAACAAAGTACCATAGTCCTGGGGGCTTAAAAAACAAAAGTTTATTGTCTCCCCATTCTGGAGGCTGGACGTCCAAGATCAAGGTGCCGGCCAGGCTGTGCTCCCTTTGGGACCTGTAGGGGAGCATTTTTCCTGCCTCTCCCAGCTTCTTGTGGTTTTCTGGCCATTTTTGGTATTGCTTGGCTTTTAGATGCATCACGGTTAACCTGTGTCTCCACATCGTGTTCCCTCTGTGCATGTCAGTGTTCCAATTTCCTCTTTTTCTGAGGACATCGGTCATATGGATTAGGGCCCACCCAAATGACCCCATCTTACCTTGATTACCTCTGCAAAGGTTATTTCCAAACAAGGTCATATTTCACAGGTCCTGGTGGTTAGGACTTCAACATCTCTTTTTTTGGTGGTGGTGGTGGTGGTGGTGGTGGTGGTGGTGGTAACAATTCAACCCATAACCCAGCCTTTGAAAGTGGGCTAGGAAGGGACAGGCAGAGTCTGTCTCTTTGGACCATAGTGATCTCAGCTGTGTGACATTGAAGAGAAATGTTGGTCTTTGGGGTTAGATTTATAAGTCTAAATGCTGAATTTTAAAACCTGGGAGAAATCCCAGCTGGTCATATGTTTCCCAAACTGTCACCAGTCCCCTACAGATTAATAATAGAAAAAGGGCAACAGGATAAACCTCAGAATAACCATTGTGAGTTTTTAGATTTCGGAAGGGGAGGCAATGAAAGATACATATTATGGAATTCTCTTATTGGAGGGAGGAATGGGGCAGGGGATCGGTTAAGGAGACACTTCCAAACAAGAATAGCCAGATGGAGCAAATAAAAATACAGGATGCCCATTTAAATTTGAATTTCAGATACACACGCAAAATTTTTTTAGCGTAAGTCAATCCCATGCAATATTGAGGTTACACTCATGCTAAAAATTATTAATTGTTCATCTGACTGGAAATTCAAATTTAACTGGGCATCCTACCTTTTATCTGGCACTGCTTCTGCCAATGAATAATGGAGTTAAGGCACATTAGAAGGCAATTATGATGGACTTCTTGAAACCTTGAGGTCACTGGGGGATGGGCTGAAGCAAAGCAGTTCCCATGGCTCTGAGGAAGGCTCCTAATGGATATTTAATGATATATACCCTCTGCTCTCCTGGCATATCAGGGGGTAAATGGGAAGGGAGTACACTGACCCCAGTGAAAACCCCTGTGTGACTCTTCTGCATGCATCCTCTCTCTGGATCCTCCCACTCAATGACTGCTGTTTTGGATTTGGTGTTTACCTTTTTGGATTTGGTGTTTACCTTTGTTGTTATTGTGTTTTTTTTTGTTTGTTTTTTTTTTTTTACCATTTTATCACCTCTGCATGTCTCCTTAAACCTAAGGCAATATTTAAATATTTTGCCAGATCTTAACACTTTAGCTGCTGGCAGTGAAGTCTGTGGCATCCCAGGGACAAGGCCAGGGTGGGCGGGGATTGCCCTGGAGTGAGAGAGGCTTGAAGCAGGAGCTAGTTAACAACCAGCATTGCCATATTTTAATAAACCGATACATTCATACAGGTGTGTGACTGCTGAGTAGCAGCCCCGCCCTAAATGCTATTTGTTAAATTAACTTGATTTTTTGTCATTCTATAAATAGATGTACTGTTTTGTGATATGTTTAAATTATTTTTGTCCAGCATTATCTTGTTGAGAGTCATTCACATTAATGCATGTCTCTGCTGTTCATTAATTTATGTATATTCCATTTATTTATCAAATCTATAGTACAATTCAGGAATATTCAGGGTAATGCCAGGTTTTGCTATGGCTAGCAGGGTTGCTCTGAGTAATCTTGTACATGAATCCTGAGTCCACCTGTGAGAGTTTCTCAGGAGGATGTAAATCTGAAAGGAGAGTTCCTGGCTGCAGGATATGGTCATTTGCAACTTTACTAGATGTGGCAGGGGCAGCTAGCTCACTCTGTCATAAAGGTTCTGGTTCCCTTTCTGTAGGGAATAGCTGAGGAGCAGCTACTCTGCCAGAGACTACATTTCCCAGTTCCCCTTGTAGCTAGTTGAGGGTCATGTGTCTCATTTTGACCAATAGAAAGTATGCCAAAGTGAGGTAAGGCCTTCTGCACTGAGGTGGTTAAGGATCCAGTGTGCCTTCCATATGCCTTGGTTTCCTATGAGGGCCACTGTGAAAGCTTCATGTTGGGTGGAAGCTACAATTTGAGGGATGAGGTCACATGTTGAGAATGGAGTCATCACAGATAGATGGAGCCTGGACCACTTGACAGACAGCCTTCTATGGTAAATACACATACTCAATGAGTTTGCTTCTGTGAGAAATAAACTTTACTCTTAAAACACTGAGATTTGATGTATTTTCCTATTGTAACAATTGACCTACCCTGCCCAGGAATACAGTAGACACTGTCAACTTGTTTTCCCAAATCCTCTCCTTATATAAGTTCATATTTCCACCAGTCAGGGATGAAAGTTTCCTTGCTTCCCATCCTCACCAATATTTTTCTTTTTTAAGGGCAGTGTCACTGGCCCTCATATGTGGGACCCGAACCGGGGCCGCTGGCTTCCCAAGCCAGCGTCCAACCACTGCGCCACTCGGCCGGCCCACCAATATTTTTTTATTAGCTAACTTTTTTTTTTCATTTTGAAATACTTCAATTACAACAGAAAAGTTTCAAGAAGAGTACAATGAATTGCCATGTACCTTTCACTCAAATTTATCAGTCACTAACATTTTGCCATTCTCTCTCTCTCTCTCTCTCTTTTCTTTTCTTTTTTTTTTTTTTAAAGATTTTATTGGGGAATTGGGGTAGAGGAACAGCATTGGGGAATCAGGGAAGGGGAACAGACAAGTTGCTGTCCTTTTGTTCTTCAGTCTAGTTGTGGAGGACGTTGTTTCACTGGCCCATATTGGTATTATCATTGCTCTCTTCCTGGATGAGGCAATCACTCACTGGCCATTAGACGGCCACTCACGCTGGCTGCCAGCCACTCACGGTAGCTCATGGCAGCCCACTGCAGCAGGGGCTGCACCTATGCCATCGATGGGTACTCACGAGCAGCCTAGCTCCAGGTCGAGCTGTTGTTCACCATCTTAGCTGTGGAGGGCGCAGCATAACTGGCCCTCATGTGGGATCTAAATTGGGGCCCTGCTGCTCAGAGCTGACGCCCCAAGCCAACTCTTGACCAACGCGCCACTTGGCTGGCTCTCTCTCTTTCAAAGCAAGTTGCAGACATCACGTAACCTTTACCCTGAAATATTTAGGCATGTATCTCCTAAGAACTAGGATACTCTCTTACATAACCACAATTTATTTATCAAATTAAAAAATCTTACACTGATATGATATTATTGTCGAGTATAAAGTCCATGTTCAAATTTCACCAACGGCCCATCATGTCCTTCCTAGCCCCTTCCCAAACCCTTCTCCCCAACCCCATCTTCCTCTCCATTCCCACGTCCCACCCCAAATCTCATTCCATCTATGTCTCCATGCTCAACTCCATCTCTGTCCCCTGTTTCACTCCCAATTCCATCTTCATCTCCATCTCAACCCCAATTATTTCATCGCCATTCTCAGCCTCCAGCCCACTACCCCAGGCCCACTTCTTCCCCCTGTGGTAAGGAGATCCAAGGTTCCCCCACAAATGCCCATGTCCTCATTCCTGAAACTTGGGAATATGTTACCTTCCATAGCAAAAGAGACTTCTGGCTGTGGTTGCATTAAAGATCTTGAGAGGAAGAAATTATCCTGGATTGTCTGGGTGGGCCCAACATCTTCACAAGGGTCTGTAGAAGAGGGTCAAAATCAGAACAAAAGGGAATATGATGATGGAATTAGAAGGGGAAATGATGAGCTTGGAAAATGGAGGAAGGGGCCCTGTGCTAAGGAATACAGGCAACCCCTGCAAGCAGGAAAAGGTAAGGAACAGATTCTCCCCTAGAGCCTCCGACAGGAACCAGCCCTGATGACACCTTGATTTGAGCCTCATAGAACTCATTTTGAACTCCTGAGCCCAAGAACTGTAAGGTGATAACTGTGTGTTGACTTAAGCCACTGTTTGTGCTAATGTGTTTCAGCAGCCATGGAAACTCATACGCCCTCTCAGGCTCTGGCTCTCCTCACCTGCGTTCTAGTCTCCTTTCTCCCCTAGCAGAGGGAGAGCGTCGCCCCAGCACCTACACACCTGTCTGGCTGTCCTACTTCCCTAGTTAGCTCTATGCAGGGCGATTTCCCAAACTCTCCAGGCTGGGCTGGGCGTGGGTACCTGTGACTACCTTGCTTCCTGCAGCTTAACCCTTCCCAGAGGCCCAGGAGAGCCAGATCCTAGCAATTGTGCCCTGCCCTGGATTCCAGCAGGAAAGGAACTCAGAGGCCATCTGGTCCCCTCATAGCCTCTCCACAGGGAAGGAGTCAAGCCCCCTGCTTTCAGCTGGGCTGGGAAAGGCTGGGGTGGGAGTGAAGTATATGTTTGTTCTTCTGACCCACCTGGGCAGAGGGTTTGGGGGCCCAGGCTATGATTAAGTGGTAAGGTTGTTGTTGCTCTGGGGGAATGAAGAGTCAGACCAAACTTTTCATCCAGGCTCTGGGAACTTCTCTCCAAGCCTGACGTTGTCTCATCTCTCTAGAGGATCTCCATGGCAGTTCTCTAGGCACTGGCAGAGTGTGGATGTGGAAGCATTTGACACTTCGTGGATAATAATAATAACAACATCATTAGCATCTTTTCATTCAGTGCCAGCGCAGCATGTGCAGCCTCAATAGCCCCCAAGTTTGGGACCTTCACAGACCACCATCAGGATTCTCCTATATCTTACCTCCCACCTGAACTTTATTGACTTAAGATATTTTGTCAAATAAAACTCCCTTTAAAAACCTAAACCAGGGCCGGCCAAGTGGCGCGGTGGTTAAACGCTGGCTTGGGAGGCCAGTGGCCCCGGTTTGGGTCCCACATATGGGGGCCAGTGACACTGCCCTCAAAAAAACCCAAAAAACCAAAATCCTAGGGCCGGCCGAGTGGCGTGGTGGTTAAGCGCTGGCTTGGGAAGCCAGCGGCCCCGATTCGAATTCCACATATGGGGGCCGGTGACACTGCCCTCAAACAAAACAAAACAAAACAAAAAAAACCTAAACCAATTACTTTTTAAAATTGTGGTAAAATATACATAACGTGAAACGTACCATTTTAACTATTTGTAAGTGCACAACTACTGACTGGCATTAAGTGCGCCTACATTGCTGTGTGACCATCTCCACCACCCGTCTCCAGAACTTTCTCATCTTCCCAAACTGAGATCTGTCCCCTTTAAACCCTCCCCCAGCCCCTGGCACCACCATCTACTTCCTGTATGTGTGGATTTGACTCCTCTGGGGACCTCCTATGAGTGGAATCACAGTGTCTGTCTTTCTGTGTCTGGCTTATCTCACTGAGCATCATTCCCTCAGGATTCATCCATGTTGTAGCTGGTGTCAGAATTTCCTTCTTTTTGAAGGCTGAATAATAGTTTAGTATATGGATGGACCACACTTTGTTGGTATATTCACCTGTCTTAATTAAAAACCTACATCATTACTTTAAAAAAATTTATTTTGGAATACTTACATACTCACCAGAAGTTGCTAAAATTGTACAGAGAGGTCTTGTGTACACTTGACTCAGTTTTCTTCAATGATACATCTTATGTAACTATGCAATTTCAAAACCATCACATTTACATTGATATGATCTATAGACCTTATTCAGATTTCAACACTTTTTACATTCATTCATGTGTGTCTGCAATTTCTGCAATTTCTTCACATATATAGATTTATGTAACCACATCCAGAATTATAAAGCTTAAATCCAATTATATATGGATTTGAAATAAAATAAAAAATATATATATATATTTTTTTTCGAGGGCAGTGTCACTGGCCCTCGTATGTGGGACCTGAACTGGGGCCACTGGCTTCCAAAGCCAGCGCTTAACCACTGCACCACTCGGCCAGCCCCAATCCATTTATTTTTAAAAAGAAACTTTGTAGCCCTGCCATGAATGACAAGTGGATATGGCTAGCCTTAAGACAACTTTATTTAAAAACAAATACAATGTTGAGGGCAGGCGGATTGAGCTGAGCTAGCTGAGCCCTCCACAACTAAGATGGAAGGACAACAACTTGGCTGTTCCCCTTCTGCAATTCCCCAATGCTGTTCCCCTCCCCCAATTCCCCAATAAAGTCTTAAAAAAAATGTAAACAATGTCACAATATTCCAGCTGGATACTGTTGAAGGGCCTTTTATCAAGGACAGGGATTAAGTGTCAAGAGGCATAACCAGGTATTAGCACTAACTGAGCCACTGTCCTCCAACTATTGAGAATTGGAAAGGGAGTAGAATACTTGCCACACAGTTCAGTGATTCTGAATGCAGGTCCACACATCACCGCAAATTATCTTCCTAGGGAAACACTTATCAGCTCATTCAATCTTCACAGAAGCCCTAAGAAGAAAGTACTATTATTATTCCCATGTTACAGGTGAGGAAACTGAGACTCAGAGAAGCAAAGTGGCTTGTTCCTCTCTCACTTTCCAGCTGTGTGAACTTGGGTAAATTGCTTAACTTTTCTGGGCTTCAGTTTCCTCCTAGTGATTTGGAGATTACTGTAGTTCTTCTCCTTTAGAGTTGCTAAGAACACTAAATGAGATAATATTGCATTTTGAGCCCTTAGAAAAGAGCCTGGCACTGGTAGGTAGATGGTAAAAGTTTGCCATTATTGTTACTTCCTATAAGTTTGCCTTAAAGTTCAAAGTCAACTACAATAAGAAAACCTATTGGGCTGGCTGAGTGGCGCATTGGTTAAGAGTTGACCTGGGACGCCAGCTCTGAGCAGCAGGACCCCATTTCAGGTCCCACATTAGGGCCAGTGACACTGTGCCCTCTATAGCTAAGATGGTGAACAACAGCTCAACCTGGAGCTGGGCTGCCGTGAGTCGCTGGCGATGGTGTAGGCTGCAGCCCTTGCTGCAGTGGGCTGCCATAGGCTACAGTGAGTGGCCGGCAGCCAGCATGAGCGGCTGGCAGCTGGTGTGAGCTGCTAAGAGCCACCATGAGAGGCCACCCAGTGAGCAACTGCCTCACCTGGGAAGAGCGCAATGACGATACCAACATGGGCCAGTGAAGCCACGTCCTCCACAACTAGACTGAAGAACAGAAGGATAGCACCTTGTCTGTTCCCCTTCCCTGATTCCCCAACACTCACTGTTCCCCTCCCCCAATTCCCCAATAAAAATCTTTAAAAAAAAAAAAAAAGAAAACCTATTACCATTTATCACAGGGCCCTCTCTGAGTCAGGCAGTGAGCTAAACCCTTCACTTGTTTTATCTCTGTGTGCTTTTGTAACAGTGAGGTCTATCACATTCCTCCCCATATTACAGATTAACAAACTGAGGCACAGAAAGGTAAATTCACTTGCCCAAGGTCACACAGCTTAGGAAGGGGAGGAACTCAGATATCAAACTCAGGCCTTGTTGGACTCTAAAACCAGAGCTTTCCACAGCCCTTGGAAACCAAGGACCATGACCTCAGACTTGGACCTCTGCCGATTCTTCCCCTTATGGGGGCTTTGAAAGTGTCCCTTGGTGGAATTTGGTACACTGTAGGCATATGAAGTCTTGACCACCCAAGAAAATAGCTCCAGTCTAGTCCAATCTCCCATAGCACAGACAGGAAGACCAAGGCTCTCAAAAGAGAGCTGACTGGGCAAGGTTACATATCAGAGGACTCAAAGGGAGCTGAGCTGAGCCCACTGGAGTGGGCATGCAGCTGTTTGCCCCTCATATGGGAAGCAGCAGCATGGTGCTTTGATGGTGTGGAGGTGGAAAAACCAAATGGTTAAGAGCATGGGGCCTGGACTCAGCCAGCCTCTTTTCACATCTTGGCGTTACCACCTTCCATGCCCTCAGCAGACTTTGTTCTCTCTGCCTCAGTTTGCTTATTTGTACAGTGGGAATAGCAAGGACATTCATCTCAGTGAGCTCATTATTATTGTTATTTTTAATTACACTGTGTTCTAACACAGTGCCCCTGACTCCCACTCCTAGTGGGCAGGGATGGGAGATCCCCTACGGACCCGCTCCCTTCCTGCCTGAACGGTGCCAGCCCCTCTGCTTATGCCCAGGGCAGCCGCCACCGCACTGCCAGGTGGCCCTGGTGCAACTGGGGAGCCGCTCAGCAGGTTTTTCCTCTCGGTGCACCATGGGGCACCAAGCTGTCCTCTCCCCGCCTCATCAGAGCCCAGCCCTACTAGGCTCACAAGCTGCTCTCTGCCAGATGCAGCCAAGGGCAGTGGGCACTGCGTCACCATGCCCAGCATCTTCGCTTACCAGAGCTCTGAGGTGGACTGGTGTGAGAGCAACTTCCAGCACTCGGAGCTGGTGGCCGAGTTCTACAACACGGTGAGGGCCGGCCAGGCGGGAGGGCTGGGTGGTGATGGAGTCTCACTATGCCTGGGTCCAAAGCCAGGCTCCTCCACATCCTCGCTGGGGAATCCTGTTTGAGTGGTTCGCGTCTCTGAGCCTCAGTTGGCTCATCTGCCAGGCAAGGAGTGCTGGCTTTTTGTTCATTATTTGTCTTTATTTGGCATCAGGCTCTGCAGTAGGTTTTGGAAAGGCAGCAGTGACCAGGAAAAGAGTGACTCCAGGCATTTGCAACCCAGGGTGATGGTGCTGTAATGGGGGGTATACAAGCATTTTTGGGGGACCCAGAGGTGGCTTCTAAACCATCAGGGAGAGGTGGATCAGGAAGGGTTCCCTGGAAGAGATGACTCTGTCTACTTTGTTCTAAACTGTACCCCCAGCCCAGGGTGACCAACTCATCCCAGTTTGCTGGGGACTGTCTTGGTGTCAGCATTGTAAGTCCCATGACCCATGTCCCAGGAGACCCCTGAGTTCCGGGCACACAAGGACAGTCGGTCATCATTGCCCCAGCCCCTTCTGTGGTGGTGGCCACAGTAGAAGGTCTCCCAAATCTTGGATGCCTACATGGCAATGTCATTTAACCAAAGTCTGAAAGATGCAAGCAGCCAAAGATACCTGTGGCTATGCTATCCTTGTACAGGACTCTGGGGACACCACAGTGAACAAGGCAGGGTGCTCGCCTTCCTGGAGCTTCTGGGATGGTGGGTAACTCAGGCAGTGTGCTTTGCTCTGTGCCTTTCACATAGTAGGTGATCAGTAAATGATGAGCAATGAAATTTTGTGAAGAATGGCCTTCATTGAATGCTTACTGTGTGCCAGGCATTACACTAAATATTTGACATGAAAAATCTCACTTCATCTTCACAATGACATTGGGAGTTAGGCACCCTATATTATATGTAGAGTTAATCCTGTTTTCCAGGCGAGGAAACAGGCTTTCAGGAAGGTTGAGGCTATGCCCAGGGTCACCCTGGCACTTAGAGCTGGGATTTGAATGAGGAGGGTCCAGGAGAATTTTTTGGTGAGTGGAGGAGGGCAAGCCCAGCCCCAGGATGATTAGGTTGCTCTGACCCTGTTAGCTTTGACCTCATTGCATCCCAGAGCCTGAAGGCAGGAGGAGTTTGAAATTCAAGGGTAATCAGTGGTCTTCTTGGTTCTTGTCCCTCACTACCAGAGACATTGACCCTTTCTGGTCCTCAGCACCCTCACCTGAAAAATGGGAGGGGGTTGAACTGCTGATCCCTAGGAGGTTGAGAAGAAGGTTTCAGGTTTTGGAACCTTCTTCTCTGCATTCCCTGGCAGCCCCTGTGGTCCAGAACGTTCTCTGCCCAGCCCACCCCACAGAAGGCACGGAGAGAGGGCTGGCTCAGGTGTGGGCTCTAGCCGCACTCACACTCTCCCCATTCTGTCCTTCATTCAACCCGTCTCTATGTGCAGTACACTGAACAACCTGCAGATGGTCTCTGAGGCTGCAGGTCTCAAATGTTTTCTGCTCATGACACCAGATTTCTACACCATCATCACCCAGTACCTGCATTTCTAGATACTTATCAAACAGAAACAAACATTTCACAAAGCAATACTTACCTTTTCCTGGTGGGAGCACACTTGGGTATTTTCTCTTCTCTTTTATTAAAAAAGGCTCTGGCATACAGGTTAGGGCATGAGGAACTAAGTTGTATTATAAGGGCTTTCCCCACTACGTCCTCCTCCCAAACACTTCTGAGTGTCCCAAACCCATCACCGTAGGGGTTGGCCAGATGGCTTTTTGGGGCTGTCTGATCTCTGTAGAAATGGCTCAACCCTGCCCCTGGAGCTGGAAAGCAGTCACAGGTGACATGTAAACAAATGAGCATGGCTATGTACCAATAAAACTTTATTTGTGGACACCAAAATGTAAATTTCATGTACTTTTCATGTGTCATGAGATATTTATTGTTCTTTTCATTTTTTTGACCTCTTAAAAATGTCAACATCATTCTTAGTTCATCGACCACACAAAACAAGACAGTTGGTTGGACTTGACACAGGGGGTGTGGTTTGCCAGCCTCTGATATAGTTACATATAAAAAAAAAATAACCAAATAGAAAACAATAAGATTTTTTGTTCTTTCTGGTATCTCATACCAGGAATTAAAAATGAGTTTATTTTGTAGTGAATGTGGGCACACTCATTTTGCAGCTTCCTGTGGGCAATTTGACAATCTGTGTCGAGACGTGGATTTACAAATAACCTCCCCGCCCCCGACTCATTGTACCTCTAGGAACTTTTGCCAAAGAGGTAATCCCAACAGGCAGCAAGATTTATGTACAAAGTTATTTATATACGGAGTCATTTGTAATTGCAAAAAGTAAATGGATAAATAGAAAAGGAGCCATAACATTTTCACCACTGTGTACGGTTGAATATACTCTGTTGAAACACTACACAGCTGTTTAAAAGCATGCTTTTAATCTAGGAATGTAAACCAAAGACAAAACTATGTAGCAGAAATTTTAA
The DNA here is from genome assembly GCA_033961575.1 of Aselliscus stoliczkanus. NCBI lineage: Eukaryota > Metazoa > Chordata > Mammalia > Chiroptera > Hipposideridae > Aselliscus > Aselliscus stoliczkanus. Next base: position 5,165,409 of record CM066735.1, on the reverse strand, counting down.
AAACCTATTCATGTGGATTTCATCATGATCCACTTAGAAGTCACGACTTTTAGCTGAAAAGGGCTGTTCTCTGGAAACTCTTTTGCTTTCTCACTGCTCTGCTGGCAAGGAGCACTGAGCCTGGGGTGGGGGTCGAGGTGGGGGCCCAGCCCCACGTGGTCAGGGTATGGAAGAAGGAAGCACGAGAGAACGCAGCACGGGTGATAGGAGGCTTCAGAGAATGTACTAAGTCGTGGAAGTGAAAAAGGGGCTGGCCAGTTTGGGAAAAAGGAAAGAATATATTTGTGGCTAGACTCTGGGTAGAGATGAAGATGAAATTTTGGAGTGCTTGGTTGGAGTGTTTGAAATGTATCCTGTATTCATTAATGAACTCATTCATTCAACAAAAATGCTGTAAACCAACCTGTGCTGGGTGATCCTGGGATCCCAGAGAGGCTCAAGCATCCCAGGATGTGGAAGAGGCTTTAAAATTAGAAATAGGTCCTTCAGCCCCATGATTAGTTTGTCGCAATGAAAGAAACAGGAGCCAGAAGTGGGGCGGTGGGGAGCCATGAGGATGGGGGCATGAGGCCTCCGCTTGCTGGACAGGGAGGGTACCTCAATGCTGAAAGCATGAGTAAATGTTCTCTAAGGCACATGGGCAATGGGAATGGCATCTGTAGAGGTCTTGAGATGAGGGAGAATAACCTGGTGGCTTGAGCCAGAGGCCAGGCTGCCTTTGGGGGAGGGACCGAGGATGACAGAAAGGGCTGGCTATGTTTCCAGGGGCCAAATCAGGTATATCAGGCAGAGGAGTGTGTGTCTTCTTGTTAGGGCACTGGGGAGCCATGGGTGGCTGTATGTCATGGGAGAGTCCATAGTGTGGGGGCAGCTGGGGCATGTGGTTAATTTCAGAGACAGCCAGGAGAGCCGAGAAAGGATATCTAAGAGAAGCAGAGGTCAGGGCTGTGGGAGGGGCAGGGGGAGAAGTCAAGGTGTGGGCTCTTCCAGTTTGCACCTGCTTGCTTTGGCCTGGTGGCCTCCAGGTGTGGCCTCCTTCTGGGCTGCTGACATCTTACGAGAGTTCCAGGCAGAGTGGGAAGGAGGCAGCTGTGCTGCTGAATTTTTCCCTGGGACCCTGCCAAAGCTTCTGAAGCTCCGAATCTCATCCTCTCTAGAAAGCTCCCTCTCAGATGCTTGAGTACAGAACAAAGGGATGACATGGCTAGTGTGGGAGCTGTACAGGGCAAGACAGGGAGGTGGGGATGAGTAGGAGTGGTTGGGGGGGGCTCATGGGGGAGGGTGTGTAGGGGGTGCCCACCCCTCCAGCAGCCTTCCCACCTCCTCTTCGGATGGAGCCTTCTCTGCAGCTGGCGTCTGTAGAGTGGTGGTTCCTGTCCCTCTCCCCTGAACGCTGTGTCACTCAAATGGGAGACATGCTCCTCTCTGGGCCCCTGGCTGTGAGTGGCAGGCCCAGTGAGCTAGAAACTACACCTCCCTCCTCTGCCTACCTCCTCATTCACATTTACAGCAACAGCAATTAATTTCAGGCACTTCCGGTCTGCCAGGCCCTGCAGAAGCCAGGAGGGTATGGTGCCTGCCCTCAGGGAGAACAGATGCCATTAATTGAATAATTACACACACAAAACTGGTGATCATGCCCATGACACATCCCAGGTCCAGGCTCAGTAGGTCCCTCCAGACCTCTTTTCTCCTTTGGAAAAACAGGCATTTGGCGATCCCCACTCTGCTGGTCTTGTGGGGCTGACAGAGGGGTCTGACTGGAAGGGAAAATGACCCTTCATTTGACTCATCATTCAACGAGAATTGATTGAGCTAGGCAGTGTTTCAGGTTCAGGGGACAGAGCAGTGATCAAAGCAGACAATAATGCCTGCCCTTGTGAGGTTGGTGTCCTGGGGAGGGAGGAGACAGATGATAAATGGAAGTGAGGGGTACAGGAGGGTGGTATGTTCTGGGGAAGAAAAACTCATTCATTCAGCAAATATTTACTGAATACACATTAAAAAGGGGGCAACTATGGAGTGCTAATAAGTGATTAGTAAGTGATTAAGTAATTCATAGGACCATAGAGAGGATGAAATATCTATCGGACAACCCAAATGTCCATTGACGAATGAGTGGATGAACACAGTGTGGTCCATCCATATACGAGAGTGTCGCTCAGCCATGAAAAGGAGGGAGGCGCTGACACTCGCCACAACGTGGATGGACCTTGAACACACGGTGCTCAGTGAGAGAAGCCAGACACACAGGCCACACAGTGTGTGACTCCATGTATGTGAAACGTCCAGAACAAGCACGTCCACAGGGACAGGAAGTGGGTTCCTGGGTGTCAGGGGCTGGGGGTTGTACAGTTTCTTTTTGGGGTGATGGAAATGTTCTGGAATTATATAGTGGTGAGGGTTGCACAACCTTGTGAATGGGCTGAGACCCACTGACTTGTACACTTTAAAAGAGTAAATGTGATAGTATGTGAATTCTATCTCAATTTTTAAAAAAATAGAGAAATTTAAAAAACTACACAGCTCCTGGCACACCCTAAGCATCGAATAAATTGAAGCTATTATTATTGTTAAGTAATACAGTGCTGAGAGATGCGAAAGTGTTAATTTTGTTTGAAATTTATTTATTTTATTTTATTGTTTTTTGAGGGCAGTGTCACTGGCCCTCATGTGGGATCTAAACCGGGGCCGCTGGTGTCCCAAACCAGCTCTTAACCATTGCGCCACTCAGCCGGCCCGTGTTTGAAATTTATTAATTTTATTTAATTCTCATAACAATTCTATGAAGCAGGTACTTTGATTTTCCCCATTTTGCAGATGGGTAGATGAAGGCTCAGAGAGGTTATGTTTCCTTCCCAGGGTTGCACAGCATGTAAATTGCAAGTGCACAAAAATTGCACACACTGCACATTCCAGAGTGAAACCCGGGCCACCTGGTACCAGAGTCTCTCACTTACCCACAGCATTGTGAGGCCACTCAGTTATTGAATGATTAACAATGAATTGAGTGCATCTTAATCCATGCAAGTAAGTCCTGTGCAGGGAGGGACTGGGCTACAATGTTGGGCTGCCCAGCGCCAATGTTGAATGGATGCAGACTGGGGCCCTGGACAGGTGACAGGGCCAGGTGTGGGTAGTGGGAGTTTCAGTGTTGGCAGTGGGGAGAAAGAGCGAGGGGTTCTCAGCCATGTTCCCTGATTTCACTGACACAGCAAACTTTTCTTGAGTGCCTACTGGCTGCCCAGGGAGATAAGTTTTAGGGACGCAGCTGAGGTTAAAACAGGTTGTTTCTGGTCCTCAGGGAAGTCACAGTCTAGTGGGGAGGACACAGGCATCAAGAATGAGACAGTGGGGTTCTCCAGGGAGCCAGTGGGTCAGCAGGGAGACTATGGGTCATGGGGTGCAGTTTCACCCCGGGGGGTTGGAGTAAATGAGAAAGGAGCGCCCCCTCTGCCTGTTCCCATGGCTGAGGTGGGGAGTCAGTTCAGGTCAATCTGTCTTGCTCCTTTCTTCTTTTTCCTCCCTTCTTCTCTTCCCACTTCTTTTCCCCCTCCTTCCTTTTCTCCTTCCATCCTCTCCTTCCTTCCCTCTTCCTCCTTCCTTCCCTCCATCTCTCCTTCCTTTCTTCCTAAGGTACTCAGCCACATCTATTTATCAGAGGCCCTGTTTATGACAAAAAAGCAGGGCCTTTTTTGACATTCTATTGTATCAGAGACACCTTTGTATACAGATGGTTCAGCACCTGTTCCGGGCACATGCATGAATTGTTCACATGTGTCTTGGCATGTGTTATTCTCTACAAAAGTTTACTGAGCACCTACTGTGTGCCAGACACCATTCTAGACACTGGCAGGTTCACAGCAGTAAACGAAACAGCCGAACTCCTGGCCCCGTGGCACTTGATTCTCTAATCCTCACCATGGTGCTTGGAGGTAGAGGAGGAAATTGGGGCACAGAGTGTCCCCCAAACTCTGACTGGATACACCTTATGAAAGCAGGGACTTTGTTTTCAGGCACTTCTAAGATCCTTGAGCACATAATAGGCACTGAAGGATTTGTTGTTGAGCAAATGAATGAATGAATGGATGAATGAATGAGTGAACAAGAAGGCACCTGCTGGGGCCAGGACCCAGTGAGTCCAGAGCTTAAGGGCCAGGCTGGTTCTGGACATGATTATGAATGGTGACTTTCCTGCCTTGCAGAGTCTGGGTGGGGCCAGAGGTTGGGAAACCAGGGGGCCCAGCCCTAGAAGGCAGGGAGGAGACCCTGGCATCTTCTCTGATGCTATCAGAGACTCTGGAGCCAGTTGGAGCTCATTAGTCATAGGCTCCACCTGTTGCTCTGCCCTCATTCCACACATTTGGGCATCACTGAAAACTCCTGTCTCCATTCTGCTGGCCCCTAAGCGTGGAGTAGCTACACACTGATAAGCCTGTTATTATTACTGTCCTCAATAACAACAGCAGCAGCTCTTACTGTTTATTGAAGCAGAGGGGCTCCCTCCTCCTCATCACCACCTATCTTGTTCTCCTGTCTTTCAAAACAGAAACAAATCAACCTCTGAGTCCCCTGGAGCTTTGCAATTTCAGAGAACTCACTCTGTTTCTCCAAGATTCAGGCTTTTCATTGACAAACAAGAACCAGAAAGCAGGACTTTGGGGGGTGTGCAGGGTTAAAAACAATCTCTGCAAGGGAGTGTGGTCAAAATTTGAGAGAGTAACACTCATAGCTCCTTCTATCCAGAACTTTTTAGACGTAAGACCCTCTGCCAAATGTTTTCACGCATGTGACAGGTGATCCTCCTGAATCTATTTTGAGGTCTGATTTTGAGGAAACATTTATTGAGCACCTACTATATTCTGGTTCCTGAAGTTACAATGGAGAATGGAGAAGACGCAGCCTGTGTTCTCCAAGCCAGGTTTAGCGGGAGAGCCAGACAGTTGCAGAGCAGCTGGACTAGTTCTGGGAAAGTGGGATTGGCACAAAGGAAGGCCACCTGACCCTGCCTTGGGGGATTGGGAAGTCTTTAGGAGAAAGTGAGACCCAGGTGAAAGATGGAGTAGTAGTTGGCCTGGCAAAGAAGGTAATGGAGAGTGAGTGTGTTCCAGGCAGTGGGAACAGCACTTACAAACTCCTGGAGGTAAGAGGTAAGAGTAAATGTGGCTCATTCAGAAAACCGAGTTATTCCTTCCACCTGGATTGCAAAGTTGAAGGTGGAGAGAGGCGAGTAATGGAAGAAATTTATAAGCCAAGTTTAAGAGTTTGGATTTTACTTATGGGAGTCAAGGGTGTGTTTTAAATGGAGGCTTTAGAGTTTGGGAGACTGGTTGGATGGAGACTGGTTGGCTCAGCATCTCCAGGTGTGTGTTGATATGCCCAAGGGCTGGCGTTTGGTTGAAAGCAGGGGGAACATCAGATTTGCTTGGGATTTTGCCCATTCAGTATCCATGGCTCTATTTTCCCTTAGATTACCAACTGCTCCTCCTCTACTGGTTATGGTCTTGATGGGATGGTGAATCAAGGTATTCCCTCTCCTCTGGCCAGGGGGGGATGTGGTCCAGGCTACACTGTCTGGAATTTGAATCTTTGCCTTGGACATAAGGGTGGGACATAGTTGTTTCCATTCACATCCAAAGTTGCCCCCCGAAGAGATTGTCCGTTTGAGGGCCAGAGCTGTTCTGGTTTCTGATTTTCCTTATCTCTGCAATTCCTTTGATTAATGAGCTCCCCACAATAGTTTAACTAATAAATAAATTAATTAACTATACACACATACATACTCATATATATTTACACTGACAGTGTTAAGTTCACCAGAATCGCTTTCTGTTGCTTGCTACCAAAGAAGTCTAGCTAATATATGAATGGTGATGGTTTTGTTGGGTTTAAGCAGTAGAAAGCTAGCTTAAGAAAAAAAAAAAAACCAACCAAGCAACCTCCCCTCCCCAAAATGCATTATAAAAATATTGAAATATTTTAGAAAGTAAAAAGATGAGTTGCTTGGGAAGGTTGGGGTCTAGTGCAGGTCTGAAGGACTCAGCAGAAGGGGAAATACTGCCCTTGAGTATTGGCTTTTATTCTTGGCCTCATCTCCTCATGGTGGCAAGATAGCTGCCGTATCTGAAACATTATAACAATATCCCAGGGCAGGGCCGGCCGAGTGGCGCATTGGTTAAGCGCTGGCTTGGGATGCCAGCAGCCCCGGTTTGGATCCCACATATGAGGGCCAGTGACACTGCCCTCAAAAACAAAACAAAACAAAACAAAACAAAAACAACAACAAAAAAACAATATCCCAGGGCATCTCTAGAGAGTTATCAACAGTGAGATTCAATTTTGGTGACCCTCAGACTGTGTCTTTTTCAAGTTTCAAATTCCCAAAAGAGAAAAATCTGATTGGTCCTGTTTGGGATAGGTGTGTATTTCAGTGGGGTGGGGGTGGGTCTCATCATACCCTAGTGTTGGGGGTACCTCTCTGTTCTGGGATAGCTACTGTGAACTGATGGCTGTCCCACAGATGTGTTTGACCTTGTCCATTGGTAGAAACCAGAGACCTTGGCGTGGAAAAGAAGAACGTGGGTGGGACCAGGGGCTGGGAAACCAGTTTGCCAAGGCTGGGTCCTCCAATTATTACTTTTGAGCTGGTTCCACCATGACCCAAGGAGAGCCATGGGCTTCCCTAGAATCAGGAGAACACCTGCATTGGGAACCTGCACAGGTCCCGAGACTCGGAGATGGTGACATTGTATCAGGTGAATGATTTCCCCACATCCACTACTGTGCACTGTACTTTAAAAAAAAAAAAATTTTAGGGGCCAGCCGAGCGGCGCGGTGGTTAAGCGCTGGCTTGGGAAGCCAGCGGCCCTGGTTCGGGTCCCACATATGAGGGCCAGTGACACTGCCCTAAAAAACAAAACAAACAAACAAACAAAAAAATAAAATAAAATAAAATAAAATATTTTATTGGTGAATTGGGGGAGGGGAATTGCATTGGGGAATGGGGGACGGGGAACAGATAAGTTGCTGTCCTTTTGTTCTTCAGTCTAGTTGTGGAGGATGTTGCTTCACTGGCCCATGTTGGTATTATCATTGCATTCTTGGGTGAGGCAGTCGCTCACCGGCCATTGGACATCCGCTTATTGTGGGGGGGTTGGGGGGGGGAACGGCTCACTACAGCTCATGAAAGCTCATGCCCCCTGCCAGCCAGCAACACTGTAACTACGCTGTCACTGGTGACTCATGGCAGCCCAGCTCCAGGTTGAGTTGTTGTTCACTGGCCCTCATGTGGGATCCAAACCGGGGCCCTGGCGTCCCAAGCCAACTCCTAACCAACGCACCTCTCGGCCGGCCCTGTGCTCTGTATTTTTGAGTCAGTATCCTTAAGACAAGAGTTCCAAGAAATAAGAGAGCACCCTTGTTAACAGAGCATGGTTCCTTCACTAAGATGGGACAGAGGCAGCTGAGGAGACTTTTACAAGGGTAAGATTTTATTGGGGAGTAATTGAGTGAACCAGCTGGCTGACCTCAAGTTGGCAGGTCAACAAGACTATGAGGACACTTGACTATGAGCACATATGAGCACATATGAGATCCTCACTGTGGCCTTGACATATGTGGGGGAAACTGTGATGGGCATTGCAGTCCTGCATCAGCAATTAGGGACTTTGAGCCATTGCAATTCTGGTGCAAATGTTCTTGTGATCTTAATTGTACTCATGAGGGCTGAAGACCTTTGGGTCAACAGCACAAAGAGGCAGGTGACTTATACATATGTCTAAAATGTATAAAAAGGGTTTGGGCATTGAAGTTACCTTCTCAAGGCCCCACAGCCCCTGAGGTGGCATGGATGCAATCCCATGTCACTTGGATCCTGAAGCCCATTAATTGGAAAGTTTTGGTTTCAAATGAAACACCCAACTAAAAGCAGATTAAATAGAAAGGACAATATCTTATTTTAAAAAATAGAGGTCTGGACATAGATGGTTTTGGAATAGGTTAACGCAGCAGCTCAACAACATCAAAATACCTGGTTCTGGCCTGCTGAGTAGCGCTTTGGTTAAGAGTTGGCTTGGGACTCCAGCTCTGAGCAGCAGGGCCCTGGCTCGGATCCCACAAGAGGGCCAGTGACGCTGCACCCTCTACAGCTAAGATGGTGAACAACAGCTCCACCTGGAGCTGGGCTGCCATGAGTCACCAGCAACAGCATAGGCTGCAGTGGGGTCTGCAGTGGGCTGCCATAAGCTACCGTTGAGTGGCTGGCAGCCAGCTTAAGCTGCCAAGAGCCTCCGTGAGTGGCCATCCAGAGGCTGGTGACTGATCTGCCTCAGCTGAGAAGAGCGCAATTATAGTACCAACATGGGTCAGTGAAGCAACATCCTCTACAACTAGACTGAAGAACAAAAGGACAGCAATTTGTCTGTTCCCTCCACCAATTCCCCAATAAAACCTTTAAAGACAAACAAACAAAAAACAACTTAAAACAACACCAACAAAAAAACAAAAGAACAGACCTAGAAGTAATAGATTCATTTACATTCCTACCTCATTGGCCAGAGCAGGTCACAAGGACACAGTACACTGCAAGGAAGGCTGGGACATGTAGTCTTTAGCTGAATAACTGTGTGCCCAGCAAAAACTTGGAGGATACTATTTCTTTTTCTTTTTTTTTTTTTTTTTTGAGGGCAGTGTCACTGACTCTCATATGTGGGACCCGAACCGGGGCCGCTGGCTTCCCAAGCCAGCGCCCAACCACCGCACCACTCGGCCGGCCCCGAGGATACTATTTTTATAAGGAAAAGAGGGAGAATGTATGTAGAAGGTTAGTAGATGGTCTTTGTCACACTCACTGAATGAATGAACCCCTAGGATAAAGGATAGAGTCATAGGTCTACTGATGACAGATTGACTGTCAAGATCAGCTGAAAGACTGACAAATTCTGGGATGATTCATTTCCTGAAAGAGAGAAGGTGACTGACTGACTAATAACTGAGAGTTTGGATTTAGGGGCAGCCCCCTTTGCCTCCTTTGTTTGACACCCTCTCTCTGTGTCCTCCTCTTCTCCAGTTCAGCAATGTCACCTTCTTAATCTTTGGGCCTCTCATGATGTTCCTGATGCATGCCTATGCCCAGAAACGCTCCCGCTACATTTATGGTGTCTGTGCCCTCTTCATGGTCGTAGGTAGGTAGGAGTCTGTGACCATGGGGCAGTGGTACTGGTGGGCAGGGACACCCCTTGACCACCTCTCTTTGTCTCTTGCTGCAGGCCTGTTCTCCATGTACTTCCACATGACTCTCAGCTTCCTGGGCCAACTGCTGGACGAGATCTCTATTCTGTGGCTGCTGGCCAGTGGTTACAGCATATGGATGCCCCGCTGCTACTTTCCTACCTTCCTAGGGGAGAACAGGTGTGGGGGGGAGGGGGTGGGCTGGCCATCTGATGATCCTGTCAGAGCCAGCTAGGTTCCTGGGTTGCCTCCATGAGCACTCTTGGGGTCCTTGGAATCCCTCCCCTGACCACCCCAGGACTTTCCTCTGACCCTCTCTGACTTAACTTGGCTTCTAGGGACCCCTCCACTAAATGTACTTGGAACTTCTGGAATTCCTCCCGGAATTCCTCCCCTGATCCCAGCTGGATAGCCTAGGACCTTCTCCAGACCTTGTCTGAGCCCTCTTGGGGATCCTGGGACCCCAGGCCTAAGCTTACCTGGGATTATCACCGGAGCTTCCTGGAATCTTTTTATCTGATTCTCCAGGGCCCATCTCGTGACCAAAACCCCTCTAAAACTCTCTCCTGACCCTCATTAACCCACCTGAATCTTCAAAAATCCCACTCCTGACAGCCCCATGGGATCCCTATAGTTCCTCCCTTAGTCTCACCTGGGCTCCCTTGAATTCCTTGTCTGGCCTCACCTGGTCGTGGGACTCTCTGCTGAGCCCACTTGAGAGCTTCAAGACCTTTTTATGAGTCCCATTGGGTTCCTTGGAACCCCTTTCTTTTTCTCATCCACCTCTGCCATGAGATCTCCATGTGACTCTCCCTGGTCCTCCAGAACCCTCCCCACCCCCCCACCCCCACAGCTGAGCCCTTCTTCCTTCAGGCCCCAGTTCATCTGCCTGGTCGTCATCACCACCATGGTCAGTACCTTTCTGTCCTTCCTGAGGCCCACGGTCAACGCGTATGCCCTCAACAGCATCGCCGTGCACATCCTCTACATCGTGTTCCAGGAGTACAAGAAGTGGGTGGTGGTTGCAGGGGCCGGGAAGGTGGTGCCCATCCTCCCCAGTACCCTGCCCCCATACTTGCCAGGAGTTCAAGATCATCTATGAATGAGGGGCGGGCCCAGGGTCTGAACCTAAAACTGTCTGACTGCAGAGCTTGTCTTTTTTTTGAGGGCAGTGTCACTGGCCCTCGTATGTGGGACCCGAACCGGGGCCGCTGGCTTCCCAAGCCTGCGCTTAACCACCGTGCCACTCGGCGGGCCCAGCTTGTCCTTTTTTTATTATGAGCCCCCAACATGTATACAAGCAGTGTTGCACCCCAAACCTCCATGTGCCCACTAACCAGCCCCAATAGCCATCCACACTTTACCAACCTGCATTACATATTCCCTTCAGATTTCATATCATGGCATCCATTAATTTTTCAGGATTTTAGTTTCCCAGTAAAGAATTATTATTATTTTTAACCCATACTAGATCTTAGCAGGAAAGAGAGGAACTCTCAAATGAGGTTACTTGAGGAGTGTGAATAAAAGGGTTATTTACAAAGGAGAGAGCAGGGTATAGGAAAATCACTACGGATCATTTAGAATCTCTGCTAATAAGAATGGACTTCTGTGACATCAGAGACCTGGGGTAAGGGATGATGGGAGGGAGTGATTACAAGAATCTGGAAGGAGAGAGCCTGCATAAAGGGAGGGTTTCCTTGGCAAGAGCTGTGACCATCAGTTGTACTGGTTACAGTCAACCTAAGCCAACGACACAGAAAGGGAGTTCTAGAAATAAATCTAACATTACCCTTCCCCACCCTTTTGTTTCCTGCTGGTGCTCCTCATTAGCCAACCCAACTGGAAACCATTGGCCAATTCAAGTGGAAACCATTGGCCAACCCAGCTGGAAGCCCTAGATCAAGGGAGCCCTTGGATTTGGTCCACACAGCTCAGACCCTCTTCCCCCAAGGCAGAGGGCAGAGTGAAGAAGGGTAGGGAAGAATCTAGAGGGACAAATGGAAGCTATTGCACATGCACTTCTAACAAAGTTAACATACTTCCTTAAAATAATATCTAATACCTAGTTCTTATCGACGTTTACTCAGTTTGTCAAAGATGCCTTCTTACACCTGGTCTTATTTCAATTAGTACCCAAACACAGTTCCTTAGGTCTTTATTTCATGACAGTCCCTTCCTCCCTCTTTGTTCATGCCTCTGATTTGATAACAGACACTCCATAATTTGTCCTGTAGAATACCCTGCTTTCTGGATTTGACTGACAGCTTCCTGTGGTGTGTTTCCTTATTTTTGTATTTCCTGCACATTAATAGTTAGAACTAGACTTAGGTTTAAATTGTTTTTTAGGCCAGAATATTTCATGTGTGGTGCTGGGTGCATCTTGTTTTATCCCATTAACTCCAGAATGAATGGCTGTCCCACATTTAGTGCTAGGTTGGGTCAGGGGATTTGGAAGGTGTCTTCCCTGACCTTCATTATAAAGTTTTCCAGTGACCTTTCACCCAATGACTTCAGCAGCCCCTGCTGCCCCTGCCTCCATCCATGATCTCATTAGGGTCCAAGAAAGGGTGATTTGCAGATTCTATTATTCCTTCTGCATCGATTAGCTGGAGTTCTCCAATCAAGAAGGACTTTCTTTTTTTCTTTTTCTTTTTCTTAAAACTTTGTTGGGAAACAATGTGTTTTTTTCAGGGAACAATGTGTTTTTCCAGGACCCTTCAGCTCCAAGTCAAGTTGTTGTCCTTCAATCTTAGTCGTGGAGGGCACAGCTCAGTTCCAAGTCCAGTCCCATTTTCAATCTAGTTGTGGGGGGCTCAGCCCACCATCCCATGTAGGAGTTGAAATGGCAACCTTGTTGTTAAAAGCTCCCGCTGTTAGAAGCTCGCACTCTAACCAACTGAGCCATCCAGCCAAGAAGGACTTTCACTCACTAACCTCGAAATACAGTTTGAATAAGAAAGACAGGCGAGATAATTGATTCTTTCTCTTTATCAATTTGCAGAGTGATCAGTTGGTGTCTTAGTTGTCTCTAGTAGGGACCATTGAAGTTGGTTTTGTTTTTAACTGTTATTATGAACTCATGGATGTTTATATCTCTGAAGTGTTTTAATCCATTTCAGTCACTGTGCTATATTTTTAACTTTTTATTTTGAAATAATTACAGACTCATAGCAAGTTGCAAAAACAGGACAGCATCCTATGTACCCTTTCTTCAGCCTCCCCCAGTGGCAGCTTCTCATGTCACAATAGTACAGCCTCAAAAGGAAGAAATTGACAATGAGACAATATTGTAAAGTAGACCCCAGACTTTATTCAGATATCACCAGTTCTTGCTCATTATGTTTATTTTTTAATGTTAAGACTGTCTCATTGTAGGCTAACAGGCAAGGTCTGTGCTTTTAACCATAAAGGAGTTAGTGCCTTATTAATCCCAGATATGCTCTTTCCTAAGGGACACTGGGTAAGCTCTGCTGTTGGGGAAACAGATTCTGATCCTGAGCTGTCCCAAGACACTGCTATCAGAGAATCACCGTCCCACACACAGACACATTTTCATAGGACACAAACAAGGATTTTCAAACACTGACTCATAGGTACATCCCCCTTCCCCTACACACACACACACACACACACACACACACACACACACACACCATAGAAGGGCTTGTTAGTTAAAAATTTTGCAATCTGACAACCCTGGTTCAGACCCCAGCTCTGCCCCTTACTAGCTTTGTAACCTCGGGGTGGGGTTGGGGCATAACTTAACGTCATGGGCCTCAGTTTTCTCGTTTACAAAATGGGAATATTCCTATAACTTTGTTGTAGGACTGGGTTTCTATCTGAAGCACTTTTAGAACTGCGCCTGCAACCTATAAGTGCTCAGCAAATGTTAGTGATGAGCACAGATGAGGCCCCGTACTCCTGGCACCCTGGATCCTTCCCTCCTCCCAGCCTCGTCTCCATGATGGAGGCATTTCCCATCAGCCCCTGCAGGCTCTACTCTTTGAGTCAGGCTCTCATCTCCTTTCTTCCCTTCCTAGGACCAACAATAAGGAGCTTCGGCATCTCATTGAGGTCTCTGTGGTTTTGTGGGCTTTTGCATTGACCAGCTGGATCAGCGACCGCTTCCTTTGCAGTTTCTGGCAACAGATTAATTTCTTCTATCTGCATAGCATCTGGTAAGCACCCATCCTGTAGTCTGGGGTCCCAGGCCAGAATGCCAGAGCTTGGAGCAGCAGCCTGGAGACAGAGAGTGTAGGCACAGATACTGGGTCTTGTGTGTGTGTGTGTGTGTGTGTGTGTGTGTGTGTGTCTGTGTCTGTGTCTGTGTCTGTGTGTGTCAGTGACTGGCTGTAGTCATGGGGTCAGTTCCAGAAAGTTCCTTTGGATGGTCAGGATCCATGAGAAGGAGAGGATCTAGGTGGGGCTGGATGCATCCAGCTGGCTGTAGGGTCCTGTTGTGCCCTCACTGCCCTCTCCCTGCACCCTACAGGCATGTGCTCATCAGCATCACTTTCCCTTATGGCATGGTCACCATGGCCTTGGTGGACGCCAGGTATGAGATGCCGGACCAAACTCTCAAAGTCCGCTACTGGCCTCGGGACACTTGGCCCATCGGGCTGCCCTACGTGGAAATCATTGGTGACCACAAGAACTGCTGAAGTCTGCCTGATTCTTGACTACCCAGCCACCTGCCAACTGACCTGTGTCTTGAGGAGAGAGGCCTGGATGAGGAATCTGAAAGATGCTCACAGTTCCTTCCTCCAGCTGTGTTTTCCCATCCTTGATCTGCAAGGCCTCACCCAAGGCAGGGCACGGACCATGGCCTCTGTGCAGCAGTCTGATGACCCTGAGGGGCTGCAGGCATAGCTCTCCTTCATGACCTGCCCCTTTCTCTTCCATTCGTCCTGTGTATTCGCTGCTTCTCATTGTCACACCACCTGGTGGAGCGGATTCACTAGGTGCTGTGATTATGTGGCATCTACTGGGAATGACCTCAGGTCGGGGCTCGGTCTATGGGTGCCTTACTAATAGTGGTGGTCACTACCAAACTCTTTGGACCTGTCTTTGGCCATGTACTGTCCCTGGTACTTGGGGGCCACTCCAGAGAATGGACATGTTTTCCAGTCACCTCGTTCTACCCTCACTCATGCCTACAGAGACACTGCAGGCCCTCACACACACTCAAGTGGACTTGTCTGACCATCTCACTGGTTGACAGTGGAGCGACATGGACACCTCAGTACTGGATGGGCAGTCTGGGTGCTGTTGGGGCATGGGCATCAGAAGGGGAGCTGGGGTGGCCAGTACAGGCTCTCAAACTGAGGGGAGGAGGGGAGGATGTTTTTCATGGTGGTTAAAAGCACAGGGCTTGGAGTCAAGAGACTTAAGTTTGAATTCTGCTCCGTCATTTCCTTGTTGTATAATCTGGGGGGAGTGATCTTTCCTACCTCTGAAGCTCAAGTACCTTGTCTGTAAAATGGAAATATTCCTTCCTTCATGGGATTTCTGTGTGAATAAAACAAGATGATCTGTGTAAAGTGCTTAGCATGGAGTCTGGCAAACATCCATCCATCCATTAATTTTTTTTTTTTTTTTTTTTTTTTGAGGGCAGTGTCACTGGCCCTCATATGTGGGACCGAACCGGGGCTGCTGGCTTCCCGAACCAGCGCTTAAACACCACGCCACTCGGCCGGCCCTATTATTATTTTTTATATATATTTAATATATATAATTAAATTGGGGAACAGTGTGTTCTTTTTTTTTCCCCAGGACCCATCAGCTCCAAGTAGAGTAGTTGTTTCAATTTAGTTGTAGAGGGCGCAGCTCTGTCATCCACTCATTTTTAAATTTATCCATCCGTTTGTCTGTCCATCCATCAGTCCATCCATTATTCATCCATCATCCAATCATCCACCACCTAGTATCCTTCCATCCATTCATTCAACTGACTATTTATTTATTTATTTTTTTTGAGGGCAATGTCACTGGCCCTCATATGTGGGACCCGAACCGGGGCCACTGGCTTCCCAAGCCAGCGCTTAACCACTGCGCCACTCGGCCGGCCCTCAACTGACTGTTATTTATCCCTCATCCTCTATTAATCCATCTATATTTAGCTATCCATTTGTATTCATTTATCAACCCAAATCATTTTATCATTCTTCCATTCATTCTACTTATTCATTCATTTATCTCTTCAACAAATATACATTGAGTGTCTACTATATGTCTTCCACCAGCCCCTGGGGATACAAGACAACAAAGACATGCAAAGTCTCTGCCCTAACGAGGAACACAGGTCAGACAAATAAAAAGACACACCAGGGCCCACCGAGTGGCGCAGTGGTTAAGTGCTGGCTTAGGAAGCCAGCGGCCCCGGTTTGGGTCCCACATATGAGGGCCAGTGACACTGCCCTTAAAAAAAAAAAAAAAAAGACACACCAACACGGCAATTCCGGACACCGGTGAGTGCTTCCTAAAAGATAAAGCATGGTGATGTTCTGGAGATCCACAGGGTGTTGGAGCAGCCCTTTCAAATGAAAGGTGAGTGGGGATTGCACTTTACAGCTGAGACCTCAGTGAGAGAGGAAACTGGTCATATCAGAGCTGGGGAAGACCATTCTGAGCAGAGGAAATGGCAGGTGTGAAACTCCTGGGGTGCAAATGCACTGGAACAACTGGAAATAAAAAAGCTGTTGCTGGAGCTTAGTAACCAATGGAGGGCACAGAATAAGAGGTTCTTAATCTAGGGGTCCTGGATGGGTGTTAGTACCTATGCACCGTCTGATGTTCTCTGCCAAAAATGGGTGTTGAGGGATATTATCTGGGTCCCAGGAATGTCTCACTCCAAAAGGAGTAGAGGCAAGCCCTCTGGGCCACTGAAGAGATGGGGAAATTAAAGAGGAGGGGCCACTTATATTGACTGAGTGGCTACTGTGTGCTCTATGCCCATGACACATTATTGAACCCAATAACCCTCCCACACCTCTTCAGATAGACATGAATGTTCTCATTTTATAGAGGTGGCTCAGAGAGGGCAAGCAATGTGCCCAGGGCCACACAGCTTGATATGATCCAGCAATTCCACTCATAGGTATATACACAAAAGAATTGAAAACAGATATTCAGACAAATACTTGTACAGAAATGTTCATAAAAGCACTACTGACAAGAGACAAAGGGTGGAAAAACATAAATGTCCAACAATGGATGAGTGGATAAACAAAATGTGGTCTATCATACAATGGAATATTATTCTGCTATAAAAAGGAGTGAGGCACTGACAACTCACTACAAGGTGGATGGACCTTGAGAACACAGTGCTCAGTGAGAGGAGCCAGACAAAAAAGGGCACAGTGTGTGATTCCATCCACATGAAATGTCTAGGAACAGGCAACTTCATAGAGACAGGAAGCAGAGTAATGATAGGAGCTGAGAGGAGAGAATGGGGAGTGACTGCTAAGAGGTACAGGGTTTCCTTTTTTTTTTTTTTTTTTTGAAGGCAGTGTCACCGGCCCTCATATGTGGGACTCGAACCGGGGCCACTGGCTTCCCAAGCCAGCGCTTAACCACCAAGCCACTCGGCCGGCCTGAGGGTTTCCTTTTGAGGTGATGAAAATATTCTGGAACTAGATACAGGTAGAGGTTGCACAACATTGTGAATGGTCTAAATGCCACTGAATTGTACACTTTGATATGTTTAATGGTTAATTTTATGATATGTTATGAATTTTACCTCAGTTGAAATTTAGTAAAGCTCCCAGAGTTACTCTCTGCTGGTCTTAGGTGGAGCCCCGCCCCAATCCCAGTTGCCAGAGGGAGGCAGTTCTTTGCTTGGTCAGGCCCAGCTACAGGTTTCCTGGGGCGTGGGAGGTGAAAGGGTGAGCCAGCAAGAGCCCCACTCTGACTGTGGTTTGAGAGGAGGTTTATGAGTGGGAAAGTGGGGGCTGAAGCCCTCCCTCAAGCCTTATTTGTCATGAGTTGACATTCTTCCAGAAGGGCTGCCATTTTAAAATTAATACAAAGGTGTCTTACAGGCTCATATTGGCCTTGGGAGGAACCCCCAGATCAGGGACTGTTGCTAGAACAAAAAAAGGTGGCGGGAATTATCTTAAGAGAGAGAAAACTGCAATGTCCAGCGTACTGCCATTTTCTGGGGCAAATATCTTGTTGCACATAGTTTTAGTTGGCTCCAAACCCATTCATGGCTCTCCATTGCCTATTGGATATGGGTCCAATGCCCCATTGTGACAGTCACGGTATGCTCTGGGTAGAAGTTAAGGTGGGGTAGGTCTCCAGCTGGCCACTGGGCTCTGCTCCAGCTTGGTCATATTCAGTATTGCCATGAGTGGCTGTGTGTACATTTGTAGCTAGCAGGAAACCGTGCTGAGTACATTTGTTGCTGGCAAGAAACTGGGAGGCACAGTGAACATGCTGGAGGCCAGAAAGAGGATTCCAAAAACACATCTCGAAGGGCTGAATTACCTATACAGTGAAAGGTGAGTAAATGCCAAGTCCTCCCAGAGTTTGGGTGCAAATAAACCAGACCGCTAGAGAGCGATAGAGAGCTAAATGTAGTAGCAGTTCAGTTCCGACAGAGAGTTAGACTTCTTATGTGCAAAATGTTACTTTATATCTGTAGGACTTTGGTCCACTTAGATCCCCTCTGTGTATCAATTTCATTGTTTGTAACACTGAGATAACATGTATCAATCATGCATTCTGCCGAATGCTCAAATTATTATTTGCTTTATGTTTTTAACTCTACTCCCTTTGCTCACACTGAAGTGTTTAAATAGAAAACATTGTGTCACTTCAAGAAGTCATTTGTTATAGATAAAAAAAAATCATAAAACTAGATACAGTAACAAGGAAAAGTGTTACTGCAGCACAGTGATTCCTAGCCCAGTCTGCACCTTACAATCCCCAGCTGAACTTTAAGAAAAGGGGCTTGGGGCCCGCTGAGTGGTGCGGTGGTTAAACGCTGGATTGGGAAGCCAGCAGCCCTGGTTCGGGTCCCACACACATATGAGGGCCAGTGACACTGCCCTCAACAAAAAAAAAAAAAAAAAGAAAGAAAAAAGAAAAGGGGCTCTTCACAACAATTGTAGCTTAAAAGTTCTTCACTGCAAGCTTCCTTAAGAGATGAATTGCTACTCCCCCCATTTTTGTCCCTTTACCTGGGGGCAGTGGTTTTGAAAACTGAATAAGTCGCAGAATCATGTGCAGAACTGGTTAACCCAAAACTCTGTGTGCCACACACCCAGAGTTTCTGATTCCATAAATATAGGGACAAAAGAATTGGCATTTCTAACAAAGTTCCCAGGTGATGCTAAGCCTACTGGTTCAAGGATCACATAGAACCACTGATCTACTTATATCCAGCATTAGGGTTAAAAAAATACTAGAGTTATATCCACATTAAAGTTGCTGCTATTTTCTTAGCATGATCTCCATCCGGCCCCCATCCCCATTCCACACATCCTGCCCTAGATTAAAAAGTACAGTGTATGTGTGATAGCAACCTGACCACCTTCTTCAAAGTTTTTATCTGGACTTACTGACAATCCAAAGTTATTGATTTTCCTGCGTGGTTGTTCAGCGCAAAGTGCCAGCCCCACCACCTAATGAATAACTGCCTGACACTTAAATGCAAAATGGAGGGGGGAAAAAACACCCAAACAACAATAACAAAAACTGATTTTTAAGTATAAGAAATAATTTTAATAACTGCACAAGGATCCCCAAATCATAGGCAGAAGTCCTAATGTCCGAGAGACAGGTGGCTTACAAGATCCTGAAAAAGATGGAGGGATGTGTCTATATCCATCTAAATAGTTTATAAGTAACTGTGAAATTATAAGATCACGGGTAAATTAAAAATTCATTTTGGAGGGCTTAGTATTATAAATTTCGTAGATAAAATGAGACCCTCTTGATCATTTTAATGTAGCACGGTTTCAAATTTGCATCATTCAAATGATCAACTAACATCACACCCTATTATGACTGTCCCCATATTACAGATGCACAAACTGAGACGGGGAGAAACAGTGGACCAGGCTAGTCATGGCGCAGACCGGATTGGAAAATTAACCTGCAGTTCCAGAACCTGGGGCTCAGTAGCAGCACGCGGCTAGGAAATAAAAGCGTCCCTGGGGCTCCCTCTCTAGAGCCCGAACCTGTCACCTCAGCTCCAGCCCAGGAAGGTTCGGCGGGAGAGGCTCTGGCCACCACGCAGCGCCCCCTACAGGCCGCAGTGCGCAGGCGCGGCGCGCGCCTGTCCCGCCCCCGCCCCCCTCCACGTGCGGCGCACACCTCGCTCTCCCTGCGCGGGACTCGCCTCCCGCCTCCCTCCCTCTCTCCTCCCGCCCCTTCGGTCCGGATGTCCCATTGGCTGAGGACTTCGTCCCTCTGAGAGCCGCCCGGCCGGCCTGCGACAGGAAGGAAGTCCCGCCCCACAAGAGGGCTTCTGCGCTGTTGATTGGCCCAAGTGGCTGTCAGTTGGGACGGCGGGCCCGACTCGGCGGCAGGGGCCCAGGGTCGGTGTGCGACCCGGGCTGGCGGTGGTTTCCGGTTCCGCGGGGCTGGCTGGCGGGCGGGCAGCCGGGAGCGGCGGCGGCGGCGCCTGACAGACAATGAGGGCGGCGGGGCGGCGCTGAGCGGCGGCGGCGAGCGACGCGGGGCCCGGGGGCGGGGCTGGGCGCCAGCCATGGACAATCAGGTGAGGAGCGGCCGCGCCGCCCGCCCGGCCCCCCTCCTTCCCTCCCTCCGCCCGGCCGCCCGGCCCTCCGCGGTTCCGGCCTCCCCGCCCCCGCTCGGCTCCCGCCCCGCTTTGTGCGCTCCCGACGCTCCCCCCGGCCTTTATGTGGGGCGGGGCGCCCCTCCCCCATCCGCGACCCTGGCCCGCCGGGCCGCCTCGGACCTTCCTGCGGACCCCGGGCCGGCCCGGGCCAGAGCCCCCTGGGACGCGCCTCTGCACCTCGGTCCGGCCCAGACCTGCCGGGGCGCCCCCGTGACCCTAGCCCGGCCCAGAGTCCTCTGGGACACCCCTCTGCAACCGGCCGAACCCGGAGCTCCTGCAGGCGGCCCAGACCTTCCTGGAGCGCCTTTTGGGACCCCAGTCCCACCCAGTGTTCCCGGGGATACCCCATAGGACCCTGGCCCAGCGTCCCCAAAAGCACCCCTGGGAATCCCACAGATTGCTCAGGGGCCTGTACTCCCTTTTCCCTTTGGATCCAGGGCCGGTCCGTGTCTGTGTTTCTCCCTGGACCCTTGATCCTGCGTCCCTTCAAACTCCCTGAGTCCCCAACCTGCTTCATCTTCTCTCCCTAAACCTTGGTTGGGATTTGAGTCCCAGGACCTTGGATTGCAGACCTCTCCTTTTTGGAACCCCAAGCCTTCGTACCTCTCATCCTTTTCTAGGCCGGAGCCCTTTCTCGCTTCTGATCCTGCCCCTGCCTCAGCCTGAGTGTCCCTTTGCCCTCAAACCCTGGCTGGATCCTGGGTCTTTTCACACAAGGACCCAGCCTGCGTTGAACGCCCCCCCCCCCCCCCCCCTGTCTTTGGACCTGGGCTTGCTTCCTCAGACTCCTTTGACCCACTCTGCTGTCTTAGCCTCTTCTGTTATCAGGCCCTAGTCACTCTCCCTGTCACCCCAGTGCCTGAGGGGCTGTATCTTTCACCTTCAGACCCGGCCCAGCGGCAATTTCTACTCTTGACCTGGAGACCCCACATCCTTCAGATACCAAAAGCTTCACTCCCCTCAGCCTGGCCCCTCAGCATGCCCCTGGGACCCTGGTTTACACATGTCCACATTTTCCCCCAATCCGAGTCTCTCTCATCAGTCTGCTTCCTCCAACCTCAGTTGGCCTGCAATCTCCCCAGAACCCTAGTGCCTCTTCTTACTTTCAGGGTCTCCCAGTTCATTCCACCATCCCCCAGCCTGATGCTGTGACTTGCAGTCACTACCCTGTCCTCCCAGCACACCCTGTTTTCCTGCCTTCCCCAGCGTCTTAGAACCTCCACCAAGAGCCTTGCTCCAAATACCTGGTGGTTCCCCAACCTTCATAAACTCTCCACATGGCCCCTCTTCCTACCTTCTGGCAATGGAGCCAATCCTGTCAGTTCTGGTAAACCCGAGGCCTTTTTGGTCTCTGGTGCCCCTTTACCAGTTCTGTGCCCTCTCCCCTTCAGTACCCAGGTCCTGTCTCCTTCTCAAGCCCTGGACCACTGTGGCCTCCAATAGAGGTTCATTTATTTCTTCATGCTCCCCTGCTGCCCCTGGCTTCCAGGGGTGCGAGGCCAGGAAAGGTGTTGTGGGGCTGTGGGGATAGCAGCTGAAATCGCTGTTAGGGAGGGCAGGTTGGGGCCACGGAGGTGGCTCTGTCTGGTAAGGCACCGTGTGGCTGCGAGGTTTCAGGGGTTTGGGACAGGAGACCTCCCCATACCAGCCGCCGGTGGTGGTACAAGATCATTGAAACTAGTGTTTGTGGCACCCTCTCACCATGATTTCCCTTGTGGCTTTGGCATTACTCTTTTTTTCTTGAGAGGTAAGGAAGAGTTTATCACAGTGGAATGGTGGATTTCTACAACGTAGTGTGAGTTCACTTACCTGAAAGGGACAGAAAGTGTTGTCTCCAGTTCATATTGAGTTAAAACAAACAAAACATACCTTCAGTGTCCCCTTCCAACAAAGCCCACCTCTGGAAAGGCTTGGTAGGCACCACACAGTCATAGACCGTTGCTCCTGCCTCTCACCCTGCCTATTAGTCCCCCAGGAGATGTCTTAGGCCCAACAGTGTCCATTCCCCTTGTGATGTGCTGAGTCCTGGCTGCCTGGATGGTTGTCGTTTATGTAAATGGAATGGTGAGAATAGGTGGCATTCTTGGTCCTTGACAGAGATAACAGCCTAGCTTGGATGGACTGGTCAACTCACTGTGGCCGCTAGCACCTGTGGCTCTTTAAATGGAAACAAACCAGGATGAAAAAGCCGGCTCCTCAGTAGCACCAGCCACATATTAAGTGGTCAGTAATCACCTCCTATTGAGCTGTCGGGCACCTCATTGGGCAGTGTGGAGAAGTGGCAGGAAATTCCATGGGACAGTGCTGGTCTAGGTCTTTGCGGAAGTAACTGCAAGTGAAACTGGTCCCAAAGGAAGGTATGTGTCACTCCATAGACTGATTCTCCATCCTTGGCTGTGTTTTCATGCAAATTTGGGAGAGGCCCAGGAGCTCTGTCCCTTTCTGACAGGGACAGCGACCCCTGGGGAGACGGGAGAGAATGGTGTCTTGTAACCAAGTAGGCTAGTTTGCTGTCAGTGTTCTAGAATGACTTCTGGTGCACTGCAAAGGCTTTGAATCCTGCAGAATCTCAGCCTTCCCTTTCTCCCTCAGGCCGCCCTAAATGTGTAAATGCCCCAGTCTGATGGGGAACAACAGGACTTTCCCCGAAAATGCCTGCTGACTTTGGGAGGCTTTGCTTCTCTTTAACTTCCTGTTGTGTTCTCCAGAACTTTCAGTTCAGCTAAGAAGAGGGATTCTGCATATTGCTCTGGGCTCCCAACTTCTCGGTGTTGAAGTCTTTCCCCGTGGATAGGAAAAGTCTCTCTGGTTCCCTCTGCCCTGGCCCCAAGTCTGTACTTACAAGTCCATTGTCTGTAGGATTTGTAATATTTTAGGGGTAAGGGAATGATATATTTTTGGGGGGCAGATCTTCATTTACTTAGGGGTCATTTCTGGGAGGTGTGTGATAAGTCTCCAAGGAATGGGCATAGTTAAAGGCTGAGCAGATGCTGAAGATATCAGGAAGGGATGAGGAGGGGTTCCTGGGGAGCTAGAAGTGGTGTCAGCATCTGGGTGGTCATGTTCTCCGAAGGACCAGGGAGTCCTCCACAGAAACACTGGGCCTGGCCTGTCAGGTGGGCGGACGGCCCATTGAATCACACAGTTGAATTGATGCTGATTCCTCAAAAGGCTCTCCTGAGTGTGAATTTGGGAACAACTGCTTGTGACTGTACTCTGTTGTTCTGGAAAGCAAGCTTTGTTTCTAATGGCAGTGGCCCATTTTACAGGTGTGGAAGTTCAGGCCCGGAAGGTCCCAAGAGGAGTCCAGATCTGGTGGGATTCGTAGGTAGCTCTGCTCTTTCAAAGCCCGAGACCTTGCGGAGAAGTGCTCGGAACTGTGCAGAGCATCCATGTGAGGGTGACCAGGTTCTCCCCACCCAGCTCAAGAAACTATTGCTTGGAAAGTTGACCTGCAAGTTTTTTGTCCTGGAGTTATTATGTTGTAAAGTGCTTGAGGGCAGGGACCTGAGTCCTGCTCCCTTTTATCCCTGTCGTGTGTAACACAGTTTTGCATAAGCTTCACCAACTGTTGGTTAAATGAAAGTAACTAGGAATCAGCCCCTTGTAACCACGGGCTGGCCACAGATGCCTTTATTGGTGTGGCGCAAGTTCAGAAGGCTCCCCAAACTGCTCCCTGGAGAACTTTGAAGACGCTCGGTGCGCCATCTACACGTCTTCGGGCATCTCGTGCATTTATAATATATACCCTGTTCCAGGCCTTCCTGGCAGACTAGTGAGGGTCTGTCTTCCCAGGCACCTGAAAATTAAGGATTGTGGGTGTGTTTGCATATCCATGTGGTCTGCACACTTACCCTTAGAGAGTTTCCAAGAGTATTCATTGAGACCCTTTGTCATTAATTTTTGCCCTGGTGAAAGGGACAAGGCTTGATGGAGCCAGAAGAGGGCAGGTGTTGGCCGCCAGCCCCTTTTGTGCCAGCGGTTAGAAGACCAGGGCCTCATTCAGCTGTGATTGAGAGATTCCTGCCTTTGGTTCTGTCTCCACCTCTGGGTAGGCTGCCCTCCTCTTGAGAGGATTGTTGCAGAGGTACGTTGGTCCCCTGTCTTTCTCACATTCTCATTTAGTGGCTGCTCCTGAGAGCCCCTTTCTGGGTCTGGAGGGAGAAAGTTCTTTGAAGTATTTTATTTGGACATGTGTTGCTCTTGCTCTGTGGGGCCAGTACCTTTTCCCATTTCTGCGTGTGTGGACCATGATGCCAGCAGTCTCAATCCCGACTAACAAGGGGAAAGGCTCTTGGGTGCTTTCTCCTGGGAGGGGAGGGAATTGTCGCATCTGAGGGAATTAGCTGTAGTAGCCAAACTCCAGTCATCATTATGCCATTTGGTAAAGTGTGAATTCCCAGAGGAAAGGGTATGTGTTGAAGAGAATTCCCACCAGAAAACTGGGAAATCTTAAAGATAAACTCGTGGTTCAAGATCTGCCTTCTGGGGACCAGGCTGAGGG
This sequence comes from Aselliscus stoliczkanus, assembly GCA_033961575.1. NCBI lineage: Eukaryota > Metazoa > Chordata > Mammalia > Chiroptera > Hipposideridae > Aselliscus > Aselliscus stoliczkanus. The sequence continues at coordinate 5,140,867 of CM066735.1, read as the reverse complement.
CTGAGTTTGTGGGGTGCAGAAAGGATCCAGTGAAGAAAGGGTATTGAAAGGGTGGAACTGTTGGGATCAGGCTGGCTCTTTCTCTTTGCCAGGTGGGGGCTGTTTGAGCCCACACTGGGGCTCTGTGCTCTAGTGAAGAGGTGCCTGGAGAACTGCCCTCCAGGATCTGTTTGCCTGGTTTGCAAGACTTAGGAGTCCGGCCCATGGGTTCCACATGCCGTCTGCCAGTTGGCTTGGAGAGAAGGCAGTGCCCAGCTGAGGCCCCTGCCCAGGGTTAGCTGCCCGCAGATGGCCCTCGGAGCCCTTGTGCTGCTTCATCTCTATCCGCAGGTCTTTGGGGTGATGTCTCAAGTAAAATAAAATAGTTAACCCTTTCCAGGGCAGGCCTGGAATATTCCCTTTTGTTGAGGGAGTGGGTGGGACCCCTGGACATGGAATTGGCTTAGCTGCGCTGATAAGTTATCAGGACAAGTCCGAGTAGTTGTCCAGGGCTCAGCTTCTTGCTTGCCTCTAGTGCTGTGTAGATTGAACGTCTTACTAAATCAGTGACTTCTAATATAGTGGTCCAGAATCTGTTATTCTGCCGTCTTTATTTCTTAGAAGATTGCAGCATTCAGGGGAGTAATCCTCTCCTGAGTGCATCAGTGTATACAGCCATCATTGGCACCTTGAACCCGGGGGTGTGGAGGCTGAGTTGGTGCCAGCCCCCAGGGTATAGATGCCGCCTAGTGAGCTTTGGGTACGGCCTGCCCGCAGCAGAGATCATCTGCTTCAGAACCTTCCTGTTTACTTTGGCCTCTGGAATGTATTTTTGACGCTTCCACTTTCCCCTCTCTGATGGGACTGTGGTCTCTGTTTCTTTTACAATACTGCTCTGCCGCTTGTGTGACCTGGGTAGGAAGCCCACATAATCAGAAATGCCAGAAGGCAGCTGGATTGGTGAATAACAGAACCTGAGGAGCCGTCTTGTGATGTGAAAGTTAATTCCAAAGAACGAAAAGTCCACATGCGAGTATATTGTTGTTATGATCATAGGCATTTAGTTTTCACCTGTAACCCTCCCAGCAATCCAGGGATTGTCTCCTGATTTCTCAGTGTGAAAAGGTTGGAGAGAAAGACAGAGTTTTTTTATACACATGGACGTGTGTATGGTGATCACGCCTTTTGGGATAATGTAAATATCGCTTGGGTTTGTTTATGTTGAACGTTGTCCATATGCAGTGCTTACAGAAAGATGCTTGTGGTTGAGTTGAGCATTACATGTTTATCCAGACATTTAGTCCCCATTTCTAGCTTTTGGTGGGGTATTTTCCCTTGAAAGTCCCCTGCCCACTGTTACTTGGCATCGCAGCATCTCAGTTACCTGGGTCTCCACGTTATTTGAGCGTCTTCAGCTCTTCTCCGTCCACCCAGAGGCCCTGCGAGTTCTCCCGTTTCAGGCTCCACTCAGTCTCCTTTCCCAGCCACACCCTCTGGTTGCCTCCATGCAGGCTTGCTTGCTTGTCCTTTTCTGCCTTCAGCCCAGACTACACAGATTGCTTGGGCCCTTTGACTCACATACTGTGTCCTCGTGTCTCCTCTGCTTACAATTGGCTGTCATTTCTGTTGTGGTGAATGTAAGCGCTCCATCCCATACGACCTGCCTCTCCCTGCAGTAGACCCAGTCTCAGCAAGTCCCTGCTCTTTTCCTGAGGAGCCCCACAGGGACTGTCCTGTGCCCGGGGAACAGGTTTTTACAGCTGTTCACTAAGTACCCAGAGCTTCTGTCAGCTCCTGCATACGTCGGAACCACGCTGTCCTTATTGGTTCTTCCTCTTGGAAAACACCACTTAGAGCTTGTTGATCTAACAAGGTCCTCTACTTTGACTCATTGAGTATTGTTGATGCTTCATGTACTGTGGTTCCAAGCTAGAGGTTGAAAGGATGATTGAGACATGGCCCCTGGGGAGACAGCAGTGAACAGTGGAGGGATAAAGCGGGTGCCATGGAGATGTTTGTACACAGATTGCTTTGGAGACTGAGGGGCAGGTTGATGTCCAGTGTGGCGACTGGAAAGGGCTCTGAAGAAAGTAGCACTTAAGCTGAGGTTTAAGGAACGAGTGGAATTTGATCAGCAGAGAAATGAGAGTAGGGCACCCCAGGCTGCGGGCTAGGAGGAGTGCAGGTGGACAGGAGTGGGCATTTCTGGTGTGTTTCGGCCTGGCTAGTGTCTAGCTGAGCTGGGATGGAGGTGTGTGCATTTCCTGCGCTTCCTCAGCTCTGAACCTCTCAGGCACACCATCAGCTTCGGGAAAGCTTCTTTGTGTTTGTGCGTGCGTTGGTGGGACCCTTGGTACATGAAACTTACACGTGAACTGTAAGGTACACTCTGACCTCAAAAGGGTTAAAAAAGTGAAAAAATAATGTGCATCTCAGACTTGAGGAAACACAGAGGTGGTGTACTGAGGTGTTTGGACTTTATTCTGAGGGCGTGGCGAGACGTGGAAAGCTGCGAAACAGGGCGAGAGATAGAATCTGTCTGCCTTGCTTTCATCTCAGTGACTGAGCAGCATGAGGGAGAGCAGAGGGAGGGAGGGCACTGGTGGCGGGGACTGAACAGGGTGCTGAATCACAGAGAAGAAGCAGGTCAGGGAGGAGACAGGTACGGAGGGATGGCCATAGGGACACACGTGGTCGGTGGGTTGGGTGAGAAAGAGGGTGGCAAGCGCAGAGTGGGAGAGTTCTAGTCTGAAGCGGGGTTGATGGTTCTGTCAAGGGAGGGCTGGGGAGCCCAGAACTGGGGAGTGTCCTTTGGGAAGTGAGGCATCCATGCCACCCACTACTTGCTCCTGGTTATCTCAGCACTTAGGAACAAGTGTCCACTAGGCCTCTGCTTTCTTTGTATCATTCTTGCACTTGATACTAAGTGTCGAGCTGTAACTGTTGGAAGTCTGAGGAGGATCTTACCCATGAGAGTGGCTCTGCACAGTAGGTTCCCTGGCGGTGTTTTGGCCCCCCTCAGTGTTGCCAGTGCTTTGAAGTTTTGGGGCTTTGTGTCCAGCGGAGTGGAACTGGTTTGAGTTGCCTTGTATCAGGGCAGCGCGTCAGACGTGTGCATGATGCAGGGAGCCTGACTCTGGGCTGCAGGTCCACCTAGGACCTGTCCCCAGGTGGCTTCGAGCTCGCCCCTCCATTCTCACTGTTCTACTTGTAAAACAGCCAGCGTTTGTGAGGATGACTAAGGTGGCCTTGAGGGTCTCTGTTCTCTAGGAGGCATTCTGTAGGACGAAGAAGAAAAAAGGCTTTTATCAAGGAATATGGATGGCTTGACCAGGCAGAGTGGCTAAGAGAGCAGGCCCTTGGGTGACACACACCTGGGCTGGAGTCTGGGCTCTGCTCCCTGCCAGCTGGGCCCCCTCTCATGTGCTGTTGGCAGCTCCCTCTTGAAGCCTAGGGCACTTCATCTGTAAGAGGGGGTCGGTCATTACACTCCAGGTTGCACTGTTGTGTTCTGGGAGATCTTGCTGGGGGTTCCAGCTCAGAACAAGGAGCCCCACCCCCCAATGAGTCAACGTTAGAATAGAGCAGATGAACCATTAGCAAGATGAGTTCTGATAGTGAGAAATGCTAAGAAGACAGATGATGTGGTGGTGGGTGCTTTCATATTGGATAGTTAGGGAAGGCTTCCTTGAGGAGGTGACAGTACGGCCGTGACAGGACGGAGCCACTGTCATGGGAAGGTCTAGGGCAGAGCACCTGAGACAGAAGGAACCACAGGTGCCCAGGTCCTGAGGCAGGAATGGAGAGGTGAGGGGGAGGATGGAGAGGAGACGCGGAAAGCATGTGCACAGGGCCTGGTGCATGGGAGCACCCGGAAGAGCGATTCATGCCCTTGTCATGATTTGGAAGGCCGCTGTCCTGCTCAGTGTTTTTATTTACCAGCCCTGACCATGCTCCGAGGGTGACGGACAGCTGGCAGTCCTCTTCTTTGGCCTTTGTGCTGACCTTGTGCCTGCCTCTTTCTCCCGCCAGTGCACTGTCCAGGTCAAGTTAGAGCTGGGACACCGGGCCCAACTGCGCAAGAAGCCCACCACGGAGGGGTTCACGCATGATTGGATGGTGTTTGTCCGCGGCCCTGAGCAATGTGAAATCCAGCACTTCGTGGAGAAGGTGGTCTTCCGGCTGCACGACAGCTTCCCCAAGCCCAAGCGTGGTGAGTGCCCCCGTCCCCCGAGGTGGGAAGCCCGGTAGGGCTGAGGACCTTCGATGCCACCCATTTGATAATCACTTTCTTCCTGGGGGGCAGCTGGGCCCACAGTGTGAGCTTCTGGCTTGCACTCGGGCCAGATGTGGCCCTTCTCTGAACCTATAAAGGTCCGTCTCCCTTTCTTCTGCTTCTCCTTCAGCTGTTGAGTTCGTTGCAGGGAAAACCCAAAGGAGGTGGTGACTATGTCTCATGTCATTATTTAGGCTCAGGCTCTGAGAAGCCTCCAGAGAAGGTAGTCAGTGGCCAGTGGGTGGAAAGGGCGACGTACACCCACTTGGTGAGTAATCAGGAAATTGCTTATTGGGCCTACGTTTGATGAGAGATGCCATTTTAAGAACTCATGATATTTGGGGCAAACAGCTTTTATAAAAGGCATTCTTTTCACCATGTCTTGTTTCTTACATCTTCCTTCCCTGTGTCACCCTCAGACTGACGTTTGATAAGCACAAGTGCCTCATTCATGTTTTCCGCAAAGATCTTGATTTCCTGTGATATGGCAGTCTGACTGAGTAGAGAGAGGGGAACTTAACCAGTTGATGGGCATCAGAGAACACTTCCTGGGGAATTTGGGAACAAAGTTGGGAATTTGGCCATCTGTGAGCTCTGTGGTGGCCATGTCTCCTTCTTACTGTTGAGTTCCCAATGTGAAGCCTGGCATGTCACAGGGATCGTGTGCATGCCTCTGTGTGTGTGTGTGTGTGTGTGTTACACAATGCAATGTACCTTTTTGATAACATCAATAGAAATATGAAACTGGATTTGCTAGGAGGAGTTAACACTTGAGACGAGTAGTCGACACCATTAAATATTTCTTGAATGGATGTGTTGATAAAGGCACAAAGGCCTTTTTGCTGCTGGGCTGGCTGCCCTCTCTGCCCGCAGTACAGGTTTCAGGGGTGCTGGGGGCTGAGCCACAGCCAGCGTCGATGGCCTCAGGCACAAGCAGCAGCTCATGCTGGGATCCACTGGGGCCTGGGCCTGGGCCAGCAAGTGGCTAACGGCCTAGTTGGGAAGTAAGGTATGTTTCAGAAGCAGAAACTTCTAGTTCAGAGGGAAGGCAACTCGAGATTCCTAGTGGCATGGTAGCTATTTCTTTTTCTTCTGGTTTCTTCCATCAGCTTTCAGCTGCTCCTTCCCCACATTTCTCCTTTGCTGAGTCTTCCCCTTCTCTTCTTTTCCTTCCTTCCTTTCCTCTCTCAGCCTCTTGGAGGAGAGCAGATATTGTTACTGACAACAGCACATATCTATAATAATAAATGATAAAAGTACATGCCCCTTATCAAGCACTTCCTGCAGGGTCTCCATCCATTCTCCTCACACCTCTTTTTTATAGATGGGGAAAGAGGCTCAAGGGGGCCAGGTAAGCTGCCTGAGCTTTCTAAAGCAGGGGTCCACATGCTGGGCCCAGGGGGCCTGCTAACACTGCCTGTTTTACTTGGCACTGGACACGCCAACTGCCGAACTAACAGCAGAGAAGAAGCTGTGGCTGTCTTTCTCATGGGCTGGGCACTCCTTGTTTCTCTGGCAACTTCCACTCTGGTTCCTTCACCATCTCCCTTGCTTGTCCTCTTCCCTTCTCTCTGCGTGGGCCCAGGATGGTGATTTCCAGTCACCTTTACACTGTTTATTTCGTCTTCATCCCCACAGAGTCAGTAACCAAGCAGTAATTAATAATAGAAGTAATATTAATAACAGTCTACATTGTCCCACACTCGCTGGCCTGTGTGTTGTGCTCATGACAACCCTGTGACATGGGACCTCCCAGAACCCTGCCAGGTAGATATGGAAACAGGTTCAGAGAGACCCAGTAACCTATTTGTGGTCACGTGGAAGCGGCACAGTCTCTGAGCTCCAAGTACCTGGGAAATGGGTGATGAGTGAGGCCCACTTTCTTCAAGTGTCAGTTTGGGGAGGAGTTTTAGTTAGTATTTGAATGGTACTCGTTGCAAAATCTGCCCAAAATGTATCAAATGGTAATGGCAGGTTAGCTATTTGTTGAACAAAACTCTGTTGGATTACACCTTGCCATTTGTCAATGAAAAATGGATCAGGCTAGGGCCGGCTGAGTGACGTGGTGGTTAAGCACTGGCTTAGGAGGCCAGCGGCCCCGGTTCGGGTCCCACATATGAGGGTCAGTGACACTGCCCTCAAAAAAAAAAAAAGAAAATGGATCAGGCTAAAGAGCGAATGAGTTTCTTACAGGACTCCAGCCTCTGAAATTATGCATTATGCCCTTGAAAAGTATCTTTAAAATCAAATATATACACATAACAAATCCAACAGAAATGTGCCAGGTGGGAAGTTTCCATTTCCCATCTTGTCATTGGTCGTACCACCCCTGGGGCAATCTTTCTAGCTCTTTCTGGATTGGATCCTCCCTTAACACCTTACATTAGTGGGAGCAAATTTGCTTCTTAGTTCTTGATTTTCCAAATTAAAAAAAAATATTTATTTACTTACCATCATGAAAGGGTAGACATTATACTAAACCACAATCCCTTTTATCCACTGCCTGCCCTAAATGTTTTATAGTTAAGTGGTTCATTTTGTGGTGATTGTCTTTATGACTTTGAATAGTGAGCAAACCTGCTTACTTTTCGGATCCTCCACAAAGGCTCCCTGTCACCTGTTTTTAGGAAGTCCTCTGGCCACCAGGTCTAACTCACAGTTCCTTTGCTCAAAACACCTAAACAGCCTCATGCTTCTAGCCTTTTTTTCTGTTCTATTTTTCTCCTTAACACCATCTTACACACACACTTGACTTTCCGCTTAGGAAGAGAAGGACATGAGCAACCCAGTCTTTCCTTGGACCTTTCACCCCTCGTTTTGGGAGCTACACTTGACATTGTTAAGTTTGTTGAACTAAAAACTGAGACTTCCACTCCCAGATCAGAAATTGACTAAAAGTTGGAAACAGTAAGTGGTATTGCCTTTATTGACTTGGTTCGCTGTCAGGCTGGTCAGGATGCCAGAATTTCATTCATCCTCTTTGTGAACTTTGGGACACTCAAAGGGACACTCAAGGTCATGTCAAGGTCAGATGGGTTATTTCTGTATCATTTTTGGTTAAAATTTAGCCCTGTTTACTTTGCTTCATGTTTGGGCCCTGACTTTGTGAATGTCTTTTGCTTCCCCTTTTTCTCTCATTGCATCGTGTCTTCATTGTACCTTCACTTTTTTCCCCCTGTCCTCATTTTCTTTAGTCATTGGAGTTCTGCCCCCTGCATATGTCATTCTGGTTCTCCTGTTCTTGTCTTTTTCTCTAATCAGGACTGACTCCTCTTGAGGCCACCTCTTTAGCTATCCCCTGGGAGATTCCTTTACTGTTCTCCTGAGGGGATTTATTTGTTACCCTATGTTTTGGTTTATTTTCTTGTTTTCTGAAGTAATTTCTCAAGTAATGTCCCAAGAAATTAATTACTTAGGAAACTTCCCAAGAAAGATGTGTGGTAAATGAACTCTTTGACACCTAGTATTTATTTGAAAGTGCCATCGTTCTGTTCTCACATTGGAATGATAGTTTGGTTGGGCATAATATTCTAGCTTGAGAATTACTATCACTTAGATCTGTGAAAGAATTTGCTGCTTTGTTTTCAGAGAAGTCTGAGTTCTTATTGTATTGCAGATCAGCTTGCTTTTTTTTTTTCTCTAGAGGCATTTAGGGTGGGTGTATATATATATATATATTTAAACCATATGTTATTTATTTGTTTATTAATTTTGAAGATTTTTTTATTGGGGAATTGGGGAAGGGGAACAGTGTTAGGGAATTGGGGAAGGGGAACAGTATTAGGGAATTGGGGAAGGGGAACAGCCAAGTTGTAGTCCTTCAATCTTAGTTGGCAGCAGCTAGCTCGGCGCAGCTAGCTCGGCTCCAAGTCCAGTCACCATCCGGCCACCTGTTGGCAGCTCAGGGCAGCTCAGCTCAAGGTACCATGTTCAATCTTAGTTGCGGGTGGGCATAGCGCACCATCCCATGTGGGAGTCCAACCAGAAACCTTGTTGTTAGCAGCATGTGCTCTCACCAGCTGAGCCATCCTGCCACCTGTTGGCAGCTCATTGGCAGCTCAGCTATGGCGGAGCTCACTAGCCCATGTGGGAATCGAACCGGCGACCCTGTTGCTCAGAGCTCACACTCTTAACCAACTGAGTCACTTGGCCGGCCCCGCATGTTGGATATTTTTAATGATTTTTTTGGGATATTGTTTCTGGGGTCTTTTTTTGACTGTGTTCCTTGTGGTGGGTGCTTGGTGTCCTTCATTTAGCTCTGGAAAGTTTTTTTCTGTTTCTTTGACAGTTTCTTACCATCTGTTTACTATCTCGGTGTTCTCTTTCTAGGGTGTTTATTACTTGACTTCTCTATGTCTAAACCTTGTATCTGTAAAGTGGGAACATTTTTATCTGCTTCAGGGTTGTTGTAAGGATTAAATGAATGAATATGTATCTAGTGCTGAGACCGGTGCCTGGCACATAAATAGTAGCCGCTGTTAGTTTTTGTTTAATCTGCTGAATTGTTTCTTCATGTGTCACCTTTTTAAAACAAAAGTCTTTTTGCTCTACATTCTGGGAAATTTCCTTGGCTTTATTTTCTAGTCTTTGCACTGAATTAAAAAATTGTAAGTACTGTATTTGTAATACCGAAAAGCCCTTCCTTATTCTCTCATTTTCCTTTCTAAAAGTATCTTGTTTTTGTTGGTCATATCTTGGATTTAAGGACGATGACTCTAGTTTCTTTTTCTTTTTTTTTTTTTTTTTTTGAGGGCAGTGTCACTGGCCCTTATATGTGGGACCGAACCGGGGCCGCTGGCTTCCCAGGCCAGCGCTTAACCACCGCGCCACTCGGCCGGCCCTCTAGTTTCATTTTTGTTTTTTCTTTTTCCCAAGTTCTCTTGTGGTCTTTAAATTATTCCTGTTTCCTTGGGCTCCTTCCTGCAGGTAGGAACTCTTATTGAGCACTACTCAGGGCAGAATGGTTGTTAACCAGTGTGCTTCTGGTTAGGGAGATGGGCCTCCCAATTTCCTAAATGAGAAGGACTTTACCCTGGATCCAGCTTTCATACTGTAGGCTTTAGCTTCCTCCAGACAGTTGACTTTTCTCCTGAGACATGGAACCACCTGGATTTCCCCAGAGGGGAGCCTGAAACTGCTTGTGCCCCGGGTGGGGGTGAGGGGGTGGCGGCAGGAAGCCCAGGACTGTTTTTCAAATACACCCTCTCCGTTTGGCTTTTTTTAAATAACTGTTTTACTGAGATAAAGGTCACACATGATAAAATTCACCATTAAATATTTTCATGTGTACAATTCAGTGCTTTTAATGTATTAAGTTGTGCAGCCTCCACCACTCTCATTCCAGGACATTTTCATCACCCCACAAATAAACAAGCTTCTTGCACACCATTAGCAGTCACTTCCTCTCTTCTTCCCTTTCCCTCTTCCAGCGTCCCTTCTGCCTCTCCCCTGAGCTTGTGGATGCCACACCCCTGGCCCTTCAGGGTTCTGGCACCAGCTGGGCTCTTGCCTGCCTTGCAGCTCCCCATGGCATGTTCTGGGCTGCAGCTTCCTTTTCCTGTTTCCTTGCCCACCATGCTCTCATCCACTTTTTGCCTTCCAGAAATTTCTCCACTGCTCACATCACGTCCTTCTTCCTTTACTCTCCTGGCCTTGTTTCCTATCATATTTGACTTGCTTTGGTTTCTGTGGGCTCTCAGGTGGGATGGCAGGCCGTTGCCTCCTCTTGGTCTCCTGTGTGGGTCCTGTAGGTACTCTGTGGTCCCTCTTTCCCATCACTGAAAGGATAAACCTTGTTTAGCCATGGAGTGTCTGTCCCTGATAGGCCTTTGGAGAGAGATTGAGAAACACCCAGCAGGATCTCTTCCTTCAAAGGGCTTGCAGTCTGGTGGGGACTTGGAGATCAGGTGTGACCTGTTTGTACTCTTGGAAAGATAACGTCCCCTGGGGGGGAGGGAGGAGTGACCTGAAGGTCAGAGGCCAAGGGAAGCCAGGACTGTCCCTGTTAGGAGGTGGGCCCTGACTGGCCTTGATGGCTAATGGGATTTAGGCTGGGGGTGGGTGGGGAGGACATGGGCAGGGGGATGGAGTTGGGAACAAGTCCGCAGGCCTCTCATATCTCCCTCCTCTGTGGGGGATTTTGCAGTGAGGACTGGCCACCCTTCCTCTCTGCTCCACTTCCACTTTCCATCTTGGATTCAGATTAATTCAACAAACATTCATTCTTGTGTCTGCCAGGTGCCCGAATCTGTGCTACACTTGGGCACAGAGGGCAGACTGCAGGGTGCTCATGGGTGGTGAGGTTGGTTAGAGCACTAGGCAGACAGCTTTCCTGCAGCTGGAGAGACCCCACTTCCTCCCTTAGTCTGTTCAAATAGGAGTGAGAGGCTCCGGGAGAGGCAGGCCCTAACCTGGCCTCCCCAGTCTAGGTTACTTCCTGCTCCTCGTCCATCCCCTTACTTTGGTGGAGGACCTGAGGGAGGCGTGGCATGTGGCCCACTTAGCAGTATTTGGCAGATACTTATTGAATGTTTTTGGAAGATCTAGTCCTGGGGATGTGACACTGAGTGAGACAGAACTGATAATAGCGTAATGAAAGCATGATGTGTGAAAACATTGACAGTACATTTTGGAGGGTGAGATTGTGGAAGATTATTTTACCTGTACTTTGTTGTTCTTAGTTTCAACTTTTTTTTTTTTTTATTTTAAAGATTTTAGATTTTATTGGGGAATCAGGGAAGGGGAATAGACAAGTTGCTGTCTTTTTGTTCTTCAGTCTAGTTGCAGAGGATGTTGCTTCACTGGTCCATGTTGGTATCATCATTGCACTCTTTCCGGATGAGGTAGATCGGTCGCCCACCTCTGGATGTCGCTCACTGCGGCTATTGGCAGCTCATGCTGGCTGCCAGCTGCTCACGCTGGCTACCGGCCACTCACTGTAGCCTGTGGCAGCCCACTGCAGCAGGGGCTGCAGCCTACACTATCGCCGGGGCTCGCACAGCCCAGCTCCAGGTGGAGCTGTTGTTAGCTGTAGAGGGCAGTGTCACTGGCCCTCATATGTGGGATCTGAACCGGGGCCGCTGGCATCTCAAAACCAGTTCTTAACCAATGTGCCACTCGGCCGGCCCAGTTTCAACATTTTTTGAATCACTGGATAAATGAGTCTGTTAGTGTCACTTGGGAATGCTTTGTTAGGTGCTAAAATGGACTCAGAAGAGAGTCCCAGCTAAGACCAGGCCATCTCCATCTCCTGGTATTATCACACCTGTTTGAACGAGTGGTGGAAGGAGGTGGGTGCTGTAGTGTGCACTGCCCTGCCCGGGAGACCAGGGCCCTGCTGGGTCTGGCACCTCACCTGTGTCACGCTCACTGCCCTGAATTGATTGAACTTAAGCAGCCAGTGGCTGCTGTGCCTTAGCTAGTCTGATGTCCCTTCCCGCTGTCCCACCAGGGTGTGTTGGAGTCTCCTTTCTCTTTCTCTGCTCCTTTGAGTCCCTGTGACCCCTTTGGCATGGAATTGGGCACAGGATTCAATGGTCACACAGGGAATTGGCCTCCTGGAAAGCTGTACTCCTGGGAGGCCAGGGAACCCCAGAAAGCAGGCACAGAGGGTGGCAGTCTTACTGCTGCTGGTAGCCAGGCCTTTGAACAGGCAGGAAGCTGACGCATGTATTTTCCCTTTCTTTTTAGTGTGCAAGGAGCCTCCCTACAAAGTGGAGGAGTCGGGTTATGCTGGTTTCATCATGCCCATCGAGGTGTACTTCAAAAACAAGGTAGGATCCTGGAGTAGCAACAGGAAGGATGCACAGTTCGTCAAAAGGAAGTAGAACTGGTGACACACGGGTGATGGAATGCTGAGATCACTAGTAGCAGAGACGTCCATGCTAGAACACTCATGGGTCAAGTGTTGCGTCCACCTCTCCTGTGGAAGGTGGGGGCCAGAAAATGGGCATGCTGTGACGGTAGGTGGGGAGTGCAAGTAGGTGTGGCCTCTCCGGGGATCACCTAGGCCACAGCCTGGTCAGTGGTCCTGAAAGTAAGCAGGGTCCCTGAGTCAGCAGTGACATGCTGTGACAGGGCCAGATTCCATGGATGGTCCTAGAGGGTTTGTCCCTGGACTGTGAGTAGTGGTGAAGATCTGGAAATGCCCTGAATATTCGACAGTAGCTGGTGGGTTAGATAAATTTATGGTGCATCTTCTGAATAGAATCTTTGATGACCTGGTGTAGGGGGAAGTTTTTAATATTGTTGAGTGAAAAAGCAAGTTATATGTATACTATTTATAGGAAAAAGGAATTCTGTGTATGTTAAAAATGTTAATGGGTAATCTGGGTGGTAGGATTATATGTGGTCTTTTTTTTTTTTTTTGAGGGCAGTGTCACTGGCCCTCATCCCTCATAAGTGGGACTCGAACCCGGGCTGCTGGCTTCCTAAGCCAGCGCTTAACTACCGCGCCACTCGGCCGGCCCTCTTTTTTAAAAGATTTTATTGGGGAATTGGGAGAGGGGAACAGTGTTGGGGAATTGTGGGAGGGGACCAGCCAAGTTGTTGTTCTTCAGTCTTTGTTGTGGAGGGTGCCAGTTGCCATCTGGCTTCCCATCAGCAGCTCGTGGCCTCTGAGCTCAAGGTGCTGTGTTCAGTCTTAGTTGCAGGTGGGTGTAGCCACCATCCCATGTGGGAACCGAACCAGCAGCCTTGTTAAGAGCGCACGCTCTATCCACTGAGCCATCCCGGTGGCAGCTCAGCTCAAGGTGCCGAGTTCAGTCTTAGTTGTGGGCGGGCGTAGGCCACCATCAAACAGGCAGTCTTGTTGTTACACCAGCTGAGCCATCCTGCCACCTGTTGTCAGCTCAGCAACAGCTTAACTCGGCGCAGTGTTCACTGGCCCATGTGGGAATCAAACTGGCGGCCCTTATGCTCAGAGCTTGCGCTCTAAGCCAACTCTTAACCAACTGAGCCACTCGGCTGGCCCCTACAAGTGGTATTTTATTTTTCTCCACGTATATTTTATAAACATTTATTGTACAATGAATATATGTATTGATATCTATTATCTTAGTCCATTTGGGCCACATAACAAAATACCACAGACTAGGTGGTTCATAAACAATAGAAATTTGGTCCGGCCGAGTGGTGCAGTGGTTAAGCGCTGGCTTGGGACGCCAGCGGCCCCGGTTCGGTCCCGCATATGAGGGCCAGTGACACTGCCTTCAAGAAAAAATAAATAAATAAAATAAACAATAGAAATTATTGCTCGCAGTTCTGGAGGCTGGAAGGCCAAGATTAGGTGCTAGCCCGTCTTGACTGTGACCAAGTTTTTGCTGTGTCCTTGCATGGAGGAAGGGGCAAGAGATCTATGGGGTCTGTTTTATAAGGGCACTGATCCCATTCATGGGGTTCCACCCTCAGGGCATAATCACCTCCCAAAGGCCTCACCTCCCACACCATTACCTTTGGGGCTTAGGATTTTTTTTTTTTTTTTTTTTTTTTTTTTTTTTAGCTGAGCCATCCTGCCACCTATTGGCAGCTCAACGGCAACTCAGCTCGGGCTGGCCTCGAACAGCTGGTGTTCAGAGCTCAGCTCGCACTCTTGAGCGAGCTCTTAACCAACTGAGCCACTCGGCCGGCCCTGGGGCTTAGGATTTCAACATGTGAATTTTGGGGGAATGCATTGATACCATAGCTTTTCTTTCTTTTTATTTTAAAGATTTTATTGGGGAATTGGGGGAGGGGAACAGCATTGGGGAACCAGGGAAGGGGAACAGACAAGTTGCTGTCCTTTTGTTCTTCAGTCTAGTTGTGGAGGACGTTGCTTCACTGGCCCATGTTGGTATCATCATTGTGCTCTTCCCCAGGTGAGGCAGATCGGTCGCCGGCCTCTGGCCTGCCGCTCACAGCGGCTCTTGGCAGCTCACACCAGCTGCCAGCCGCTCACGCTGGCTGCCGGTCACTCACTGTAGCCTGTGGCAGCCCACTGCAGCAGGGGCTGCAGCCTACATCGTTGTCAGGACTTGCACAGCCCAGCTCCAGGTGGAGCTATTGTTCACCATCTTAGTTGTAGAGGGCAGTGTCGCTGGCCCTCATATGTTGGATCCAAACCGGGGCCGCTGGCATCCCAAGCCAGCTCTTAACCAATACGCCACTCGGCCGGCCTGCTTTTCTCTTTTTTTCTGTTAAGCTTAATAATTAAAATAAAAAAGCCTTCCTGGCAGCTTGCCTCTGCTCCTTCTCACAGGCACCACCAAGAGGCCATGGTGTACTTTCCTGGCTCTTAAGGTGGCCTGCCCGGTGCCGGGTGCTTTTCTACAGGTTCAGCTAGACTGGCTGCAGGCAGCTCCGCTGTCTTTCAGGAAGGAGATCTCCCTGGGAAGCCTGCAGATGCTTACTTAGTGAGTCCCCTGTTTATATCTGGCCCTTCTGCAGACCACCTGGTGTCAAGGACCTCTAGGAATAGCACTCAGGTGTGCCGCCCCACTGGGAGCTGAGTGACATTTCAGCAAGTTCGACTTAGCGGGATTCGGCTCTGGGGCCTCCTGGAGCTTAGTTCTCAGAAGCCTGGGTCACCTGAGGCTTTCATGGAATTGAGGCCTGAGAGTCCTAGTGATCTGCCAGCTTTGAGAGCAGAACCCAGCCTGTCTGTTCAGGCAAAGATATCCATATCTTTTCAGCGGGGGGTCTGGGGGAGATGCAGGGGAGATACTGTACCTTGTGGAGCAGCAGTCTTCCCACCACCCCGCTTAGGGAGGCCTCTTGCTGCCCTGGGGGAGTATAGAGAAGGGGCAGGGACGGTAAAGTTAAAGGAACCCATGCTGGGGACTCCATCCTGGAGCAGGTGTCACCAGGCTTTCCAGCTCCCTGTGGGGAACTTGTGGAAAGGAGATGACGAAAGTAGCCTGTTAGGTGGTTGGGGACAGTCCATCTGCAGAAGGCACCAGGGGCCCTGTGCACTGGTATCGTGGGGGTGAGCGGTGGTGATGGAATCCTTGTAGCCAGTGAAGTCATCTCTGGGTTTTGAATACATTCTTCTGAGGTTCAGAAGCTGTTTTGGATCCCATGGGTTAGCGGCTTTTGTGTTCCAAGACCTGTCTGGTCCCTGACACGCAGACCTTCCTCTCCCTCGCTGAGGTGGTACCCACCGAACTTTCTGCTGACCCCAGGGTCTGCCTGGAGGCTCCAGCTTACCCCAGGTGGAGGAACGCCATGCTGAAGCTGGACAGTAGCAGAGGTGGCCGATGGGTCTTAGCGCCCTCTCTCCTGGCCCAGGGGATCTTGGCTGGTCTCCAGGTTGGAGAGAGGCAGGGGTGCTTGGTGCCTGTTTCTCAACTCATACCTTTCCCTGTGATGGCCTCTGTGGCCTCCCTTAGTGCCTCAGACCTCTTAGGTGGATGGTGGTGAGGCGCACAGGTGCTCGCTCTAAAGGGGCACCTGTGAAAGTGACGACTGCCTGGGGCAGCCCCTCTCCCAGCCCTCACCTGAGCATGCTGCCCTGGGCCTCATGCCCAGACTTCAGGGCCGTTCCTGCACTGAGTCCCTGACGTTCCACCCTGTGTCCTGGCCCTAGTAGGGAAGGGAACTCATCCCCCTGCTGGACACAGCGTCTTCATCTACACGGGGGCCTTGATGGGGCTGAGAGGGCCTCTTTCTGAGTGTCCTGAATCCCTGTGTGCTATTTCAGGACCTTTGGGCTTGCTTAGTTGGGAGTGTGGGGGTGCAGGGGGTGCCTGTGCCTGTGTGTGTCTTCCATGGGCAGCGCAGGATCCTGTGCTCCTAGTTAATTTCCTGATTCCTTTGCAAGGCCCTGAAGTGCTGTCCCAAGCCGTCACCATTTCCCCAGGTACCCCTTTATTCATTTTTTAAAAATTCCTTTATTGTGAAATAAACATTAAAAAAAAAATTAGTTTCATGTGTACAACACAGTACAATAGTTATACTTTTTACCCCTCAAAGTGAAAACCTCCCTCACCCAATTTGCCACCCCACTCCCCCCACCATATCATACATATCTATTACAATTGCTTTGACTCCCTTCCTCAGTATAATCCACATCCCGTGACTATCTATATATTCAGTTACAGTTGGCATACAATATTATACAACATCAGCTTCAGGTGTACAGTGCAGTGATCAAGCCTCTACTCCTTCCATGAAGTGGTCTCCCTAACAAGACCTGTGACTATCTGACACGCCACAAAATTTTTACAACATTATTATATTCCCTGAACTGTCTTTCATATCCCTGTGGCAATATTGTAGTTACCTATTTATGCTGTCTAATCCCTTCCCCTTCTCCCTCATCCCCACCCCTCTCCCAAATAGCAACCCTGTTTTTCCTCTATATCTATGAGACTGTTTCTGTTTGCTTTGCTCATTCATTCAGTTTTTCAGATTCCACATATAAGTGAGATCATATGGTATTTGTCTTTCTCCGACTGACTTATTTCACTTAACATAATAGTCTCTAGGTCCATCCATATCGTTGCAAATGGATGATTTCATTTTTCTTTATAGCGGAGTAATACTCCATTGTATAAATGTACCACAGTTTCTTAAGCCAGTTGTCTACCGATGGGCATAAATAGCGCTGCAATAAACATAGGGGTGCATATATTTTCGAATTAGCGTCTTGGATTCCTCTAGGTAGATACCCAAGAGTGGAATTGCTGGGTCATATGTTAGTTCCATTTCCAGTTTTTTGAGATACCTCCATACTGATTTCCATAATGGCTGCACCAATTTGCAGTCCCACCAACAGTGCACCAGGTTCCCTTTTCTCCACAACCTCACCAGCACTTGTTGTTTGTTGATTTATTGATGATAGCCATTCTGACCGGAGTGAGGTGGTATCTCATTGTGGTTTTTATTTGCATTTCTCTGACGATTAGTGAGGTTAAACATTTTTTCATATGCCTGTTGGCCATCTGTATGTCCTCTTTAGAGAAATGCCTCTTCATATCCTCTGTGCATTTTTTAATTGGGTTGTTTGTTTTTTTGATGTTGAATTTCATGAATGTTTTATAAATTTTGGATATTAACCCCTTATCAGATATATCGTTGGCAAATATGTTTTCCCATTCAGGAGGCTGCCTTTTTGTTTTATTGATGATTTCCTTTGCTGTGAAAAAACTCTTTAAGTTTGATGTAATCCCATATGCTCATTTTTTCTTTTATTTCCCTAGCCTGAGGGGATATATCAGTAAAAATATTACTCAGGGTAAGTCTGCAAACTTACTCCCTGTATTTTCTTCTAGGAGTTTTATGGTTTCAGGTCTTACATTTAAGTTTTTATTTTTATTTTTTTAAATTTTTTTTTTTTTTGAGGGTAGTGTCACTGGTCCTCATTTGTGGGACCCGAACCAGGGCAGCTGGCTTCCCAAGCCAGCGCTTAACCACCAAGCCACTCGGCCGGCCCATACATTTAAGTCTTTAATCCATTTTGATTTTGTTTTCGTATATGGTGTAAGTAGGTGGTCTATTTTCATTTTTTTGCATGTGTCAGTCCAATTTTCCCAGCACCATTTATTAAATAGACTATCTTTACTCTGATATAAATTCTTGCTTCCATTGTCATAGATTAAATGACTGTATATGGATGGGTTTATTCCTGGGCGCTCTATTCTATTCCATTGGTCTATGTGTCTGTTTTTATGCCAGTACCATACTGTTTTGATTACTGTAGGCTTGTAGTATGTTTTGATGTCACATAGCGTGATGCCTCCCACTTTGTTCTTATTTCTGAGGATTGCCGTGGCTATTTGGGGTCTTTTGTCGTTCCATATAAATTTTAGGATTCTATGTTCTATTTCTGAGAAAAATGTCTTTGGTAGTTTGATTGGAAATGCATTGAATTTATATATTGCCTTCGGTAGTATTGACATTTTCACTATATTAATTCTTCCTATCCATGAACATGGTATGTATTTCCATTTATTTGTATCTTCTTTGATTTCTCTCTTCATTTTCTCATAATTTTCTGAGTACAGATCTTTTCTTTAAATTGATTCCTAGATATTTTATTGTTTTTGAAGCAATTGTAAAAGGATTGATTTCCTGGTTTCTTCTTCTGATAGTTTATTATTGGTGTATAGAAATGCAACTAATTTCTAAATATTAATTTTGTATCCTGCTACCTTACCAAATTCGTTGATCAGTTCTAGCAGTTTTTTGGTGGAGTCTTAGGGATTCTCTCTATATAGTATCATGTCATCTGCATATAATGACAAGTTTACTTCCTCTTTTCCAATTTGGATGCCTTTTATTTCATTTTCTTGTCTGATTGCTGTGGCTAGAACTTCCAGAACTATGTTAAATAGAAGTGGTGAAAGCGGGCAGCCTTGTCTTGTTCCTGATCTTAAAGGGGAAAGCTTTTAGCCTTTCCCCATTGAGTACGATGTTTGCTGTGGGCTTATCATATATGGCCTTTGTTATGTTGAGATATGATCCCACTATTCCCACTTTGCTAAGAGTTTTTATCATAAATGGCTGCTGGATTTTGTCAGATGCTTTTTCTGCATCTATTGATATGATCATAGGATTTTTATTTTTCATTTTGTTAATGTGATGTATTACATTAATTGATTTGTGGATATTCCCAGGTGCCCCTTTAGAGGGAGCACGAGTGCACTTCACCACCCTGAGCACCCCACAGTCATGACAGCAACTGGTTTTGTGTTAAGGGGTTTTGTTCTGGTCCAGTTTCTTGAGTAAAATTTTCCCATTTTAGGTGTACTGTAGTAGGTTTTTAAAATTTCAGCACGTGTTTTTATATGAATGCTGTTGGCTGATGGCTGGTTTTTCTATAACAAAAAAGGGTCATGTTCCTTTGGGTTCTTGTCTAACCAATTCCTATAGAGGCTGTGTGGCTGCAGCCTGAGTGCTGCCGTGAGCCCATTTGCAGAGCTGCAGCATGTTCTCTGGCTCAGGACAAATGCTGGGCGCTGTGCTCTGCTTCCTGGTCGCTGGACTCCTCTGTTTCTGGTGCTGGATTTTCTCTCAGAGCTGGAAGGGGACCCTGCACTGAGAGCCCGTGGGAGGTAAGGCCACCACGAGAAGGGTTTGGTGTACAAGTGCAGTCACAGGTTCTGTGGACCCTTAGTCTCCTCTGCTGAGCAGGTGCTCAGTCCCCAGACAAGCCCCAGAGGAAGGTGATGTCCCTGGTCTGTGGATGAAGGAGCTCCTGGTACTCAGTCATGTGCTCTAGGCCACCCAGGAAGTGGTGGTGCTGGGATTTCAACCAGCAGAGCTTGTGGTCCTTCCTGTATGCACACCTGAGACAGGCTCGAGCTAGAACAATAGTTGCTCATGAATTCTGGGTTTTCCTGATGTCTGGGTGACAAAGACTATGATTTTATGTATAGTGTTCTGCAAATGTTGTGTAAATGTGGGTCCCTGCTTAGAAGTTTTGTAAAAAAATCAGACAGTTGTGGAAAAATGAGTGCCAGGTCATTGAAAGCCACTTGAATGGGTTTGGAATAGGGTTGGAAACAGGATTGTCAGGAATGGACCTGACTACCCTACCCTGAGGTAGGCAAGGGATGCCTTTGGTTCTCAGCCACGACTTACTCCTCTGCTGTAGGTAAGGTCAGTGGATTTTTTTATTATTATTATTTTTTTTTATTTTTATATTTTATTGGGAAACAGTGTGTTTTTCCAGGACCCACCAGCTCCAAATCAAGTCGCTGTTTCAATCTAGTTGTGGAGGGCGCACCTCAGTGGCCCATGTGGGGATCAAACCAGCAAGCCTGGCGTTATGAGCACTGTGCTCTAACCAACTGAGCTAACCAACTGAGCTAACCAACAAGGTGAGTGGATTTTTGAGGTAGGAATCAGAGTGGGAAGTGACTACACAGGTTACTTCTCTGGGCCTCTGTCTCCCTGTTCATAAAATGGGCTTCTAATTGTGTCTGCTTCTCTGGGCTGTTTGGAAGACTCACGGAGAGATGGATGGTAAAGTCCCGGGCCCAGTACCTAGCACAGATGAGGCGTTCCATAAGCATGTGCTGTTACTGTTGCTGCTGAGGTGGGATGCCTCTTTCCAGTTAATCTGGGTAAGAGGGTGAGCGGACCAAGTGGCCTCGGAGGCTTTAGGACCAGAGATCGAGGTTTCAGAGGTGAAGAAAGATGACTTTGGCTTGTCTGGTACATGGGGTGCATATACATCTAGAGCAGAAAAGGTGCTTTCTCAGACACAGCACATTTTATTGTATAACCAGGAGGCGTATTTAGCTGTGCTTGACCCTAAGTATGGCATTGTCTGTGAAATGAAGGAATTCTGTTTTACGTGGTGTTTGGCACTAGAACTTATCTGAGGCCACCTTCTGTTTGACCTGTTGGCAGAATGTTCTTTTACAGATAAACGACTCCTTTCCCCCAAGTAAAAAAATGGAGGGTGGGCTTTGTCTGATTACAAAAGTAATAATTTGTGCATCGTTGAGCTGTTTTTACTCAGGGCCACTTCTGATGCCAAATGAGAGGTTTTTTTCCCTTTCTGAAACCAAACATACAGTGCCTTTTCCAATACCACTTCTCTAACTTTCTGATTCTTCTGACATCAATGGAGTGTCCAGCAGCTCATTCAGTTCTGACATTCAGTTCAAATCCTACAGGTAAAGGGCTCAGCCCCACAGGACTGCCCCCACTTTATAAATTAGAGGTTTCTATGACCCTCTCGTTAGGTGCCCTAATTTGCCAGAACAGCTCACAAAGTTCTGATAACCATTTTACTTACTGTTACTTGTTGAGTATAGCGCATATAACTCAGAAACAGCTGGATGGAAGAGACGCGTGCATGGGCAAGGTGTGGGGGGCAGGCGTGTGCAGTGTCCAGGTGCTTCCCCCCAGTACCTCCATGTGTTCCCCTACCCGGAAGCTCTCTGAACCCCATTGTTTGGGGGGGTTTATGGAGGCTTCATTATGTAGGCATGCTCAGCCAGCTCATTGGCCATCAGTTACTGACACTGTCTCCTGCCCCTCTTCTCTATCTGGAGGCTGAAAGTGGGGCTGAAAGTTCCAAGCTTCTATTTAAAGCTTGGTCTTTCTAGGGACCAGCCCCATCCCAACGCTATGTGGGGTCCCAACAAATGACCTCATTAGAATACAAGATGCTTCTATCATCCCTGTCACTCAGGAAACTCCAAGGGTTTTGGGAGATCTGTGGGACGAAATGGGGAAAAAGACCAAATATCTTTCTATGAGACAACAATTATTAAAAATAATTATTGAGGTGAAATTAATTTAACAATACAATTAACCGTTTTAAGTGCACAATTTATTGGCATTTAGTGCATTCACAGTGTGCAGCCACTGCCTCTCTAGTTCAAATTTTTTATTTCCCCATTCTCCCCACCCCCACCTTCTGGCAACCTCTAACCTGCTTTCTGTTCTACAGATTTGCCTATTCTGACATTTCCTATAAAAGGAATAACACACTATGTGCCCTATTGTGAATTCTTTCACTTAGTGTACTGCTTCCCAGGTTCATCCATGTTGTCTGTATCAGTGAGTCACTCTTTTTTATGGCTGAGTAATACTGTTGTGTAGATAAACAGTCCATCCTTGTTTCTCGCAATGGTGATGTCCTGTGAAGTCACCAGACATTGAACTAGTAACCAGACCCTTGCTGCGAGGGGAAATAGAGGGTAAGTTCCTGCAAGCCTCGGGCCACAATGCTTTCATCAGCCGACCATGATCAGTACACAACCTGTGCTTTAGTTAACATACCTTGTTGATTCATTAACATTGAACTCATAAGCTAACAGCACTGTAACTCATGCCCGAGCCAAGCTTTATCTGAAAAACGTGTTTTCTTTGGAAAGCGCATCACAGGAACTCTAGACAGCACTTCAGCACTATGCTTGGGGCCATTTCAAATAGCAAAATCACCAGCAGAAAGCACAAAAATGCAAAAACAAGGCACTCACTATATGAGGAGAAGATACTGTTTACTGTCTGAGTGGAAATAAGGAGGCAGAGCGTTGCCTTGTTTTTGATGTCAGCTGGCACCGAGCATGTTGGGCAGCTCAGAGTTTTTACCACAGTGCATGTCTGCGAATGATTGTGAAAACCATGAGTATTGGTTTGGGTTATAAATAAGTTCTAGTGTAAAGGTGAATTTGCCAGCATGGCAGCCACGAATAATGGAGATCCACTTACCACGAGTTGTTCACCTGTCCATCTGTTGGAGGCATTTGGGTGTTTCTGCCCAGTCCTGCTGTGAACGTGTGTGTACGTGGACATGTTTGAGTTCCAGTTTTCAATTCCTTTAGGTGGATACCAAGGAGTGGAATTGCTGGGTCGGATGGTAATTCGTGTTTAACTTTTTGAGGAACTGCTGACTGTGTGCCTTAGCGGCTGCACTATTTTTTTATTTTTTTAATTTTTTTTGAGGGCGTGTCACTGGCCCTCATATGTGGGACCCAAACCGGAGCTGCTGGCTTCCCAAACCAGTGCTTAACCACCGCGCCACTCGGCTGGCCCCTGCTTCACTCCTTTTTAAGGCTGAGTAATATTCTGGTGTGTGGATGGACCACACGTGTCACCTGTCCACCTATCTATGGATGTTTGGGTTGCTTCCACATTTTAGATATTGTGAATAGTGCTGCTACGAACATGGGTATATAAATATCTCTTTGAGACCTTGCTTTCAGTTCTTTGGGGTATATACCGAAAATTACAGTTACTGGATAGTATGGGAAATCTATTTTTAATTTTTTGAGAAACTACCAAGCTGTTTTCCACGGCAACTGTCCCATTTTTCATTGTTACTAGCAGTGCAGGAGTCCAGTTTCTCCACATGCTTGTCAACACTTGTTTTCTCTCATTTTGATACTATACATAATAATGGGTGTAAGATGGTATCTCCTGGTTTTGATTTGCATTTCTCTGATTGGTTAGCATCTTTTCATGTGTTTATTGGGCATTTGTATGTCTTTGGAGAAATAACCTGTTTGAGTTCTTTGCCTGTTTTTGAATTGGATTGTTTGTTTTTCGGTTGTTGAGTTTTAGGTGTTCTCTGTATATTCTAGATATTAATCCCTTGTCAGATATATGGTTTGTAAATATTTTTTTTCCCATTCTGTGGGTTGCTTTTTCACTCTGTCAATCATGTCCTTTGATGCATAAAAGTTTTTCATTTTCATGAAGTCTAATTTGTCATTTTTCATTTTCTTACCTGTGCCTTGTCTATGTCATATGCAAGAAATCATTACCAAATTCAGCATCATGAAGGTTTTGCCCTGTGCCTTCTTCTAAGAGTTTTATAGTTTTAGCTGTTACATTTGGGTGTTTGGTCCATTTTGAGTTAATTTTTGGATATGGGGTTAAGTAAGGGTTGAACTTCAGTCTTTTCAATGTGGATGCCCTGTTGTCCCAGCACCATTTGTTGAGCAGACTGTTCTTTCCCCATTGAATGGTCTTGGCACCCTTGTTGAAAATCATTTGACCATATGAGGATTTATTTGGGGGGTTTCTAGTTAAATGTCTGGCTTTATGCCAGTACTACAGTGTTTCAGTTGCCATAGCTTTGTAGTAAGTTTTGAAATCAGGAAGTGTGAGTCTTCCAGATTTTTTCAAAATTGTTTTGGTTATTCGAGATCCTTGAGATTCCATATGAATTTTAGGATAGATTTTTCTATTTCTGCAGAAAATGTCATGGGGATTTTGATAGGGATTGCACTGAGTCTGTTGGTCACTTTGCATAGTATTGACATTTAAACAGCCTGAAGTTTTCTAATCTAATGAACATGGGATGTTTTTCCACTTATGTCTTCTTTAATTTCAGCAGTGTTTTGTAGTTTTCCTTTTACACATCTTTTATCTCCTTGATTAAGTTAATTCCTAAGTATTTTATTCCTTTTAATGCTATTGTAAAAGTGGAATTGTTTTCTTAATTTTCTTTTCACATTGTTCATTGTTAGTGAACTGATTTTTTTGTGTGTGTTGATTTTGTATCCTGCAAGTTTGCTAATTTGTTATTTCTAAGTGTGTGTGTACTCTAGGGTTTTCTACATATAAGATCATAGCATCGTGGACAGAGATAATTTTATTTCCTCCTTTCCTATTTGCTTGCCTTTTTTATTTTATTTTTTCTTGCCTGATGCACTGGCTAAGACTTCTAGGAGAAGTGGTGAGAGTGGCGTGTAGAAGTGATGAAAGGGGCCTCCTTGCCTTGTTCCTGATCTTAGAGGAAAGGCTTGTAGTCTTTCACCATTGAGTGTAATGTTCGCTGTGGGTTTTTCATATAGCTTTTATTATGTTGAGGTAGTTTCCTTTTATTTCTAGCTTGTTGAGTGTTTTGTGCATTTTTTTGTTAAGATTTTTTTTTTAATTGGGGGAGAGGAACAGCGTTGGGGAATCAGGAAAGGGGAACAGACAAGGTGCTGTCCTTTTGTTCTTCAGTCTAGTTGTGGTGGATGTCTCTTCACTGCCCATGTTGGTATTATCATTGCGCTCTTCCCGGCTGAGGCAGTCACTCTCTGGCCATTGGACGGCGGCTCACAACAGCTCACTAAAGTGCACGCCCGCTGCGAGCCAGCCCCACTGCAGCCTATGCCATCGCCTCATGGCAGCCCAGCTCCAGGTGGAGCTGATGTTCACCATCTTAGCTGTAGAGGGCAATGTCACTGGCCCTCATGTGGGATCCAAACCAGGGCCCTGCTGCTCAGAGCTGGCATCCCAAGCCAACTCCTAACCAGCGTGCCACTCGGCCCGCCCAACTTGTTGAGTGTTTTTTTTATCACAAAAGGATGTTGAATTTTGTCAAATGCTTTCTCTGCATATATTGAGATGATCATGTGATTTTTGTTTTTTTATAATATTGTTATCCCTCAGATAATTTTAAACTTAGGAAAAAAGTATTTAATATAACATAGGCCCAGGGCCGTGTTAGGCTTTTACATAATAGTTCCCATAATCCTCACACAGCCTCACAAAGGGATAGGACCCATTTTTACAGGCGGGAAAATGAAAGATTAGAGAAGTTAACCAGCCCAAGGTTTACAGTCATGAGGTGGGAAAGCCCAGAGTGATCTGCTCTGATCTTCTCATCTGGGTTTTGTCTTCCTTTCTATCATTTCTCCTGGCATACTGTTCTCTCCTTTTTCATAGTACTTAAATGAACATGTGTTTACTTGTCTAATGTCTACTCGACCACTAGAATGTAAGCTCTTGAGGGCAGGGCCTATCAGTTTTGTTCTTTACGTACTGGCCTTTAGCACAAAGATGGTACTTGGTAAATATTTGTTAAACAAGTGACTAAATGAATGAACCAGATTGATTCTGGAGGGGGCATCTGTTGTCTGTCAGGAAACCTTGTGACACAACTAGTGTGTAAGTGCACCCAACCTTTTAAAAATTGAGGTGAAATTCATATAACATAAAATTAATCATTTTTAAGTGAACAATTCAGTGACATTTTGTGCATCCACAGTGTTGTACTTCTGACGCCTCTGTCTAGTTAAAATATTTTCTTCACCCCAAAAGGAAACCTTGTACCCATTAAGCAGTTGTTCCTCATGTGACCTTTTTTTTCTGACTTCTTTCACTTAGTATAACTGTTTATGAGTTCATCCTCATTGTAGCATGTATCAGAACTTCATTCTTTTCCATGGCTGAGTAATATTCCACTGTGCCTGTATCACAGTTTGCCTAGCCATTCATCTATTGATGGACACTTGGGCTGTTTCCACTTTTTGGCCATTGTGAATCGTCTACTATGATATAGTGCTGCTAGGATCATATACATATACTTGTTTGAGTACCACTTTCAGTTCCTTTGGGCATATATATACCTAGGAATGGAATTGCTGAGTCATATGGTAATTCTATGCTTAACATTTTGAGGGCCTGCCAGACTGTTTTCCACAGCGGCTGAACTGTTGTACGTTCCTACCAGCAGTGTATGAAGGTTACAATTTCTCCATATCTTTGCCAATACATGTTAATTCCTATTTTTACTTATTTAAAAAATTATAGGGCCGGCCGAGTGGTGCGGTGGTTAAGAGCTGGCTTGGGAAGCCAGCGGCCCTGGTTTGGGTCCCACATGTGAGGGCCAGTGACAATGCCCTCAAAAAAAAAAAAAAAATTATAGACATCTTAGTGGGCATATAAAATGGTATCTCATTGTGGTTTTGATTTGCATTTCCTAGTGACTAATGATGCCGAGCATCTTTGCATGCTTGTTGGTCATGTGTATATCTTCTTTGAAGACATGTCTATTCTAGTCCTTCGCCCATATTCTAGTTGGGTAGTTTCTCTTTTTGGTGTTGAGTGGTAAGAGTTCCTTATGTATTCTGGGTAGGTACTCGTTTTTCAGTCCTGACAGTAAAGCACATTGCTGGGCAGGATGAAGATGTGATGTGAACTTCCCTGAGTTGGGAGCTTGAGCTCATTGAGGAGGAGCCAGATGGTTGTTCTCTGATCACATGTCGACCCCGAAGCCTCTGTGTGCTATGGCTGAGTGTTCCTTTGGAAAGTGAACTGGGCGTTGGCTGTGGCCTGGGAGAGCATGTGGGTGCTGCCCTACGACAGGCAGTATGTCCCAGACGAGTAAATTGGTTCCTGGGTGTCTTAGGACCGATCAAGTGAATGGAGTCTTGTTGAAAGGCTCCCTTTAGACCCACTAATTGTCCCGAATTGGCCAGTGGTATTTGAAGCCCATCTTGTTCCAGTCAGTGAAGTACATGTTGTACCTGGGCTGTCCACTAGAAATATGCATGCCACACATGCAGTTTAAAAAAGGCTAAAAGACCCAGGTGAAACTTAATTTTAATAGCTTATGTAACCCAATATATCAAAATATTATTTCAATATGTGATCAGTATTTTAAAATTACCAAGCTATTTTACATCCTTTTTTTCATACTAAGTCTTTGCAATGGTATGTGTATTACACTTAACTGCACATCTCAGTTCTGCCACTAGATATTATCAGAAGGACTTTTTATGTGCTTCGGTTCCACAGAATTCAGAGTAGAAGAGAGATTCACAGACCCAAGTTGCTCCAAATGTGCATAAAGATCTTCTAGTAACTCAACCGAGTATGGGCTTTCTAACTTTGAATTTTGAAATAATTTTAGAAACAGGAGTTGCCGAGATTGTCGAGTTTCTTTATACCCCACATCCTGCTTTCCTAATGTTAACACCTTACCGGACCGCTGTGCATGATCAAAATGAAGAAATTGACATACGCTTACCACGAACAGGTGTTCCTTGGATTTCCCCGTTTCCTACTAATGTTGGCTTTCTGTTCTAGAATCCACTCCAGGATCCTCCACTGCATCTGGCTGTCATGTCTATTTCACCCCCAGTCTATGACAGTGTCTCAGTTTCCCTTGTCTTTCGTGACCATGGCACTTTTGAAATGTGTCAGTCAGGCACTTTATAGACTGCCCCCCTCTTTGGGTTTGTCTGGTGTTTACTCATGATTAGACTGGCATTGTAGATTTTGGAAAGACAACCACAGAGGTTAAGAGCCCCCCTTATCATATCATAGTAGGGAGGACCTGATATTATTATTGGGGATGTTAACCTTGATCTCCGGGTTAAGGTGCTATCTGCAGTCCTCTCCCCCATACAGTTACTATCCGTCCTTTCCACACTCTGTTACAAGTGAGTCACTCAAGTCCAGCCCACACTCAAGGGGAGAGAACTTAAGCTCCGCATCCTGGTGGGCACACTTAAAATCACCACAGTAGCTAATATCCATTTGTGGGGGAGATGCTTTGAAACTATACAGTTCTCCTGTTTCTTTTTCACGTTTCGTCCACTAGTTTTAGCATTCATCCATCAGCAATATTCAGTGGTGATTTCTATTTCCTTCATTCCTTCTACATTTATTAATTGGGATTTTCCTGGAAGGAAGGGTTGTTCCTTCTACCCGATTTATTTAGACTGGGTCAGTCATTTATTTGTATCAGTATGCACTCATGGATATTTGGGGGTTTTACCCTTTGGGTTATAACCCAGTCCTGCTGTGATTTATTTTGTTCAAGTTGTGCTCTTCTGGTGGGTAGGTGCAGGAAGCTTGGCCCCTGGGCCTTTTCATCATGCTCCTATGGGGTTTTGGGTGCTCTCTCACTTTCTGACACCTAAGGCACTTGAGGCTCATCCTGGTTTTCCTCTGCCCTAGCCCCAGAATCAGCCATTTCTCTAAGGAGCTCTGGTCCCTTTTATTAGAGAATGGTATTTAAAAACCAACAGCTGGGAGCGAAGTGTGTTCATTGCTCCTGAGGTGTCATTATGTTTAGCACCTCGGATGGCAGAGCTGGGAAATGTGTGTATGCATAGTGACCTCCTCCTATGTTTATTTCTGTATCTATCTGTATGTATGCATGTTAAACATCAGTTCATCCTGATGCCTCCAACTGCAATCCAGCACCACTGAGTTCATTTAGTTCTGTTGCTTTTTTTTTTTTTTTTTTTAAGATTTTATTGGAGAATTGGGGGAGGAGAACAGCGTTGGGGAATCGGGGAAAGGGAACAGACAAGTTGCTGTCTTTTTGTTCTTCAGTCTAGTTGTGGAGGATGTTGCTTCACTGGCCCATGTTGGTATCATCATTGTGCTCTTCCCGGGTGAGGCAGTCACTCGCCAGTCTCCAGTCGGCTGCTCACAGTGGCTCTTGGCAGCTCACACTGGCTGCTGGCCCCTCATGCTGGCTGCCGGCCACTCACTGTAGCGTATGGCAGCCCACTGCAGCAGGGACTGCAGCTACACCATCTCTGGCCATCTTAGCTATAGAGGACAGTGTCACTGGCCCGCATGTGGGATCCGAACCCGGGCCCTGCTGCTTAGAGCTGGCATCCCAAGCCAGCTCCTAACCAACACGCCACTCCGCCAGCCCCTCTGTTGCTTGTTTTAAGTTCTTTCTCTGAAGGAAGAAACCTAGCTATCATTATCTACAATATATTTGCTTATTGGTTTAACCCTCGTCTACCTGGAAAGTAGTTTCAGGATTGCTTACCCAGTACTCCTGTGAGAAGTAAGTTTACCAGCTGGAGTGCAGTGTCTGGGTGTCATTCTTCTTGCCTTTGGCCTACTGGTGTCCAGTTAAAAACCTCGCTTGAATAGAGTTATTTGTGAAACTCTCTTCATCTGTCAGCATGGTTATGTCATACGTTAGTAATACAGTTAGATTCGTTAGTCACAGCCTACACCCCATCTTGGGTCTCCTGCCCCAGCCCATCTGGTGGTTGTTGTTGTTGTTATTATTATTATTATTATTATTAATTTTAGTTTGTGTTCTGGGAAATTCACTCTGAGTTTTGATGTGCATAGAGTCATGCCTGCACCAAGATGGTACCACAGAGAACTGTCCCATCCCCTAAGCCTCCTCCTGGTGTTCCTTTGAAGTCAGCTCCTCCTGCCACCCTTGATCTCTCGAAATCACTCAGCTGTTACAAAATATCCTTGTAGTTTTGCCTTTTCCAGAATGTCACATTAGTAGACTCAAACAGCATGCAGCCTTTGTGTCTGGTTTCTTTTAACAAGACGCACCTAAGATGCACCCGTGTCGTTGGCGTGAATGCAGAATTTGTTCCTCTTTATTGTATGGTTGTGCTGCTATTTGTCCATTCACTGGTGCAAGGACAGTTGGATGTGTACCAGTTTCTTTTGTTTGTTTGTTTTTGAGGGCAGTGTCACTGACACTCATATGTGGGACCTGAACCGGGGCCTCTGGCTTCCCAAGCCAGCGCTTAACCCCTGTGCCACTCGGCCGGCCCAGATGTGTACCAGTTTAAGAGGAAAGTTGCTCTAACCGTTGGCACACAGGTTTTTGTGTGTATGTAAGTTTTCAGTTCATATGGGTAAACACCAGGTATGGAACTGCTGGCACTTTGGGACAGGCTCATGTTCACCTCCCGAGAAGTTGCATGACACTTGTCTAAGGTGGCTGTACCCCTTTGACCGTCCCCAGCAGCAGATGGGGGTCCTTGTGGCTCTGCATTCTCGCCAGCACTTGAAGGTCGGCTGTTTTCTTTCTGCCTCTCTGATGGGTGTATAGTGATCTCTCTCTTTTAAAAAATAGCTTTATTGAGACATAATTTGTATGCCATGTCATTCATCCATTTAAAGCGTTCATTCCACTGGTTTTTAGAATGCTCAGAGTTGTACAACCATCACTACTGATCCTAGAACATTTTCATCGCCCTAAAAAGAGACCCTGAGGGCTGGCCAAGTGGATCAATTGGTTAAGAGCTCGCTCAAAAGTGTGAGCTGAGCTCTGAGCAACAGCAGTTCGATGCCCAACCCGAGCTGAGCAGTCGCTGAGCTGCCAACAGGTGGCAGGATGGCTCAGCTGAAAAAAAAGAGACCTTGTCCCCATTAGCAGTCACTCCCCATGCCCTCCCCCCAGTCCTGGTTAGCCACTAATGTACTTTCTGCCTCCTTGGACTTG
Source organism: Aselliscus stoliczkanus (assembly GCA_033961575.1). Taxonomy (NCBI): domain Eukaryota; kingdom Metazoa; phylum Chordata; class Mammalia; order Chiroptera; family Hipposideridae; genus Aselliscus; species Aselliscus stoliczkanus. The sequence continues at coordinate 5,110,226 of CM066735.1, read as the reverse complement.
CCTCAACATTTCATACAAATGTAATCACACCCTATGTGACTTTTTATGACTGGTTTGTTTTGTTCAGTGTAATGTGTTCAAGGTCCATCCACATTACAGCGAGTGTCAGTGCTTCACTTCTTTTTATGGCTGAGTGATATTCCAATGTGTGGATGGTCCATGTTTTATTTATTCAGTTAATGGGTATTTAGGTTGTTTCCACCTATTAGCTATTTTGTGTACACGTTTTTTTCTGTGGATATATGTTTTTATTTTGTGGGGGCACATACCTAGGAGTGGAATTGCTGGGTCTTTTGGAAATCCTGTGATTAACTTTTTGAGGAACCTCCCGACTGTTTTCCACAGCGTCGGCACCGTTTTACATTCCCACCAGTGGTGCATGAGGGCTCCGATTTCTCCAGGTCCCTCGTCCTCGTCCTTTCTGTCATTTTGATTATAGCCATCTTGGTGGGTGTGAAGTAGTATCATTAGGTTTTGATTTGCATATTTCCCTGATGGCTGATGACACTCAGCATCTTTTCATGTGTTTTTTGCAATTCATGTATTTTCTTTGGTGAAGTGCCTTTTCAGAATTTTTGCTTTTTTTGTAAAGATTTATTGGGGAATAGGGGAAGGGAACAGTGTGTTTTTCCAGGACCCATCAGCTCCAAGTCAAGTTGTTGTCCTTCACTCTTAGTTGTGGAGGGCCCCAACTCAGCTTCAAGTCCAGTCACTGTTTTCAGTCTAGCTGCAGCAGGTTGGGGGGGTGTGGGGGGAGACACAGCCTACCATCCCATGCCGACATCTAACCAGCAAACTTGTTGTTAAGAGCATGCGCTCTAACCAACTGAACCGTCCGGCTGCCCGTTGGCAGCTCAGCTCGGGTGCAGCTCACTGACCCATGTGGGAACTGAACTAGTAATCCTGTTGCTCAGAGCTTGTGCTCTAACCATCTGAGACACCTGGCCAGCCCCCTTGCCTTTTATTTTAATTGGTTAAATTTATTTATTTATTTATTTATTTAGTTTCAGGTATACAACACAGTGCAATAGTTATACATTTTACCCCTCAAAGTGACAGCCCCCCACCCCCAATTCGCCACCCCACTCCTCCCCCCCATATCATATATATCTATTACTCTTCCTCTGACTCTCTTCCACAGTATAATCCACATCCCGTGACTATCTATATATATTCAATTACAGTTGGTATACAACCTCCGCTTCAGATATACAGTGCAGTGATCAAACCTCTACTCCATCCATGAAATGGTCTCCCCAACAAGACATGTGACCATCTGATGCCCCACAAAATATTTACATCATTATTAATTATATTCCCCGAACTGTCTTTCATATCCCTGTGGCAGTATTGTAGTTGCCAATTTTTGCTGTATCCCTTCCCCTTCTTCCTCATCCCCACCCTCCTCCCATCTAGCAACCCTGATTTTTCCTCTATATCTATGAGACAGTTTCTGTTTACTTTGCTCATTCATTCAGTTTTTCAGATTCCACATATAAGGGAGATCATATGGTATTTGTCTTTCTCTGTCTGACTTATTTCACTTAACATAATAGTCTCTAGGTCCATCCACATCATTGCAAATGGTACGATTTCATTCTTCTTTATAGCGGAGTAATACTCCATTGTATAAATGTACCACAGTTTCTTAATCCAGTCATCTACCGATGGGCATTTCGGTTGTTTCCAAGTCTTGGCTATTGTAAATAGCACTGCAATGAACATAAGGGTGCATATATTTTTTTGAATCAGTGTCTTGGGTTTTTCGGGATAAATACCTAGGAGTGGAATTGCTGGGTCAAAAGGTAGTTCCATTTCCAGTGTTTTGAGATACCTCCATACTGACTTCCATAGTGGCTGCACCAATCTGCAATCCCACCAACAGTGCAGCAGGGTCAATTGGGGAAATTTTTTTATTATTGTTGAGTTTAAATAATTCTTTATATATTTTGGATACAAGTGCTTTATCCAGCATATGATTTGCAGATATTTTCTTCAGGTCTGTGCCTTGTCTTTTTGTTTTCTCAACTGTATCTTTTGCCCAGCAAAGTTTTGAATTTTGGTAATCCAGTTTATCATTGTTCATTCTTTTATGAGTTGTGCTTTTGGTGTTGTATCTGAAAACTCTTTGCCAGACCCCAGGCCCATGAGTTTCCTTTTGCCACCCACTGGCAGTTGGCACCAAAGCCCTGTTGAAAGAGGCAGAAGGTAATTGCCAGTAGGAAGATGATGTCGAGTAGGGGATGCCACTGTCATTGATTCTTTGCAGTTGAGGGTTTGTTTGTTTTTGTTTTAAATTGTTTATTTACAGTGAGGAGGAGGAATTGCTTTTCCCCTGTTCTTTGCTTCGGTTTTATTGATTGATTCACGAAGCAGGTATATTTACTGAGTCTAGGACACTGGGGACCAAAGTGGACATGGTCCCATGTCTTGTAGAGCTCCCAGACCGACAGGGGTGAGAGTTGCAAATCAAACAGTAATGAAGTGGCTACATCAGAACAAGTCATCAGTATGCTGAAGCACTGGGGGCTGCCAGTGCATCACAGGGACCCAGTTAAAAGGGTTGGGGCCAGGGCAGGAGGGTGGCTGGGAAGGTTTCCCTTAGGAAGCAAACCTTCCTCAGAGACTTGTGGGTGGAGAAGAGTCAGCTAGGCAGAGGGATGGGGAGAACCCTCTTCCCAGTGAAAGCTGTAGAGTGTCAGGGACATATGGGTTCAGAGGGGGGCTGGTGGCAAGCTGGTGAGGTTGGCAGGGCCACTCATCCCCAGTGCATTGGGGATCCATCAGAGAGTTAAGCCGGGGGATGATGACATTACCATACTTGCTTTATAAAAAGACCTCTTGGCCTGTGTGTGGCGAGGGCATGTATTGTTAGACTCTCCATGAAGGGGCGGTCCCTCTGATTCCTGTGGGCTCGTCTACCCCTTTGGGCATAAAAATCTATGGCTGTGGCTTCAGAATCCCTAGCGAGTCGCTGTCTCCTGCCTGCCCCAGATTGTTTTGTGGTAGCATGGTCACATCACGAAGTAGCCTTTCCAGGAAGTAATTAATTGGCTGCCAAGCAGGAAGTACTTGTCTGAGTTCTGGGGTCTGTTAGGATGCAGGGTTGGTATCCGGGGAGGGGGGCTCTGGGGTGGACCTGGAGGGCTTGGTCTTGGGTGTGAGCTGATGCAGGGAGCTGATCTAATTTTTTATTTTCCAAATTAAAGCTGCATCCCCTTTAATTCTGAGTTTTTGGCTTGTTGTGGTTGGCAACACTGAGAGAAGAGAATCAGTTGTAGGATGGAAATGAGAGTTTAAGTTTAAAGAAACCTGGTCTCTCGTTCCCCACTTCTGCTTGTGTTCTGTGGTTGTTTATCAGGGTATGAACGCTGGTCTGGGCTCTACCATTTGGTGCACGAAAACATCCCATGCAACTGACCTTGACCCCGTTTCCTCTGGCCTGTGCCTCCCTTTATTTAGAGATGTACTGTCAATTTAATAACACACTTTGGGAGGAGAAAAGGAAACACATCAAGTATACACTCTGACTTTAAGAGACAGCCCAATTTTAAAAAATGGTAAAATATGAATAAATTTACTTTGGTTATTTGTCTCCAATATTAGGCATCCTCCCTGCCCTCCACCCCGCCCCCCACAACAAGCTATTATTGGGCAGGGAGCCCTAACTATCACTGACTTCCCATGGGTTTACTCAAGGGCTGCTATCTGAAAGTCCCAGAAAGGGCGTTTTATTAGGAAGTTCACATGATTTTTTTTACAGACAGGTTTTTTAAAATGGTGGTTTCCAAGACTGAAGCCCTCAGAGGAATCTTCTTGGACACATCCTGGCAGACTTATGTTTGGTTGGGGGCATACAGCTGTGTAAGCAGTATGGCAGGCCCAGCGACATGCTGTCCAGGTCCCAGGGCCACAGAATCCTCTGCCCTCCCCACACTCTAGAGTGGAAGTGGCTCTGGGCTGCAGAAACCCACTTATATTGGGCCTGGGTGAGCTTTTCCCACCTGCCCTCAGTTTAAATTGAAACTTGCAGGTGAGAGCTGGTCTTGAGTGACTAAGCGGAGAACGCAGATCCCCTTCCCGACCCCCCTTGTTCAGCACACCCCTTCTTGGGTTGCCATTGTTTCATCCCCTTGCCCTCACCCAGGTTGGAGGTGGAGGAGCTGCCCACCCCACACACTCCCCTGTGGCTCCCAGGCCCTCTGGGGCTTCCCAGAGTTCAGGAGGCGGGCAGCCGGCTGCCCTGCACAGAGAGACAATTGGCTGGTTCATGTGGCTGAGGGGCCAGCCCTCACGGATGGATTTCCAACGAGCCAGAACAGAAGGGACATTGTACGAGGAGACCCAGGGAAAGGTCAGGGGGCTGCCGAGTTGTGACAAGCCACATGAATGCAGCCAGCTGTGCAGCTAAGTTTGTCATTCCCTGGAGCATCATTCTGTTCCTGGACATGGGACCCCAGAGCATCTGTATTTCCTTGAGGGCAGTCAGTGTATGGAGCTGCCTATAGAAGTGTCTCAAAAGATCAAGCAAATGGGCGCGAGAAGAGACGAGGCTGATCACTGTCACCCCAGGATCTGGGAGGGGCCGTCTGTGTCTTCTCCATGAACGGGGGAAGCATGGGCCTGATTCAGCTTCCCTGGCAACCTTCCTCCTGACTGATCTATGTGTTTTCCTATAAAAATGGGAATCGTGTAACTGAGTCATTTGCACTGTCACCATCCAAGTGAGGGAGCGGTGCAGGTGAATAGGGGTGGGCAGGGTGTAACATGGGGGTGCTTGTCAATAGCAGCTCAGTCCTGTGCTCTGTCAGGGGTCGGGGCTACAGGTTTAGGCAGCCTCAGCTTGCGGTTTGAGAGAAGTTGTCCCATGTGTTGCATAACTGGCTCTTGTGTCTTTGTTTTACAGCCTCTGTGGGACATGGGAGTGGGGATCTCTCTTAAGGGAGCAGTGGGCTTCAGAAGACTGATGATTTATGGGCCCCCTGGGCTCCAAGCTTTCATAGGCTCATCCTGGGAATACTGCGCCCTTTCCTCCTTTTTGTCTGTTTTGGTCCAGGTTTCTTTGTCAAATTGTCATTTCACTTGTGTGTTTATATTGCAGGCTATTTTCCCTTTCTGGTGTTATATTGGGGACAAATTAATAAGTTAGGGATCCAGATAGTAGAAGCTTACTTTAAGCATAAAATTATTTAACTGATTCTACGGCAAGGTCTTTAAAATATAGTGTGTGCCTTTCTGCCTTTTTGTTTTAATTTGTAATTGCTTATCAATACATGAATATGAGGTCTTGACAATTAAATTCACGAACTCATCCTAGAAAAAGTGCTACATACCTCATTGCTGAATATCACTACAGTCACCTTTGAAATACTCTCCTTGGGAAGCTTGCAACGATGCCAGTGCCTAGTCTGCCCTTCAAAGCAATTTTGGAACTCTTGCTGAGAATGGCCATCAGAGCTGTCATCGTATTACCCTTGATGTCCTGAATGTCATCAAAATGTCTTCCTTTCAATGTTTCTTTTATCTTTGGGTAAAAAAAGTCATTGGGGGCCAGATTAGATGAGTAGGGAGGGTGTTCGAATACAGTTATTTGTTTACTGCTAGAAACTCGCTCACAGACAGTGCCATGTGAGCTGGTGCATTGTTGTGATGCAAGAGCCAGGAATTGTTGGCGACAAGTTCAGGTCGTTTTCATCTGACTTTTTCGTGCAGCCTTTCAGCACTTCCAAATAGTAAACTTTGTTAACTGTTTGTCCAGTTGGTACAAATTCATAATGAATAATCCCTCTGATATCAAAAAAGCTTTGCAACATCGGTTTGACTCTTGATTTGGACTGACGGAACTTTTTTGGTCATGGAGAATTGCCTGACTTCCACTGTGCACCTTGAAGCTTTGTTTCAGGGTCGTGTTGGTACACCCGTGTTTCATGACCAGTGATAACACATCCCAAAACATCGTCTTGCCTCTCCAAAAGGTCTTGGCAAACTTCTACTCTCCTTTGCTTTTGTTCATCAATGAGTTCCTTTGGGACCGTTTTTGTTCACACCTTTCTCATGCCTAGATTTTCAGCTAAGATTTTCCTGTTTCTCTATCGTTGTTTACTTGGTCTGCTATGCTTCTCACAGTTAGCTGATGATTTTGATGCAGATTTGATGAATTTTTGCAGTGTTTTTGTCAGTTCGGCTCATTACTGGCCACCCTGACCTCTCTTCATCAGTAATGCATTCTCTCCCCTCAGAAAAATGTTTAATCCATCTGTACACTGCCGTTTTCTTTTCTTTTTCTTTTTTGTTTTTTTTTTGAGGGCAGTGTCACTGGCCCTCATGTGGGACTCGAACCGGGGACGCTGGCCTCCCAAGCCAGCGCCTAGCCACTGCGCCACTCGGCTGGCCCCAACTGCCGTTTTCTTAATGGCATTCTCCCCACAAACTTGGACTAACAATGTCCCTGATTTCACTTCCACTCTTGACAAGTTTAACAAATTTAGTGTTTGTTCATTACTCTTAATTCAAGCTCAGACATTCTCAAGATGGCTCACAAAAACACGCAACAATAATAATGAATGCCACTCAACAAGACACCCCCACATGTCGACACGAACACAACTGTGAGGTACTGCTATACCAAAGTTGTGAAATCTTACCCAGCTGTTTGTACAGCGCTGCCAATATAAGCGCACGGTGGAAAGTTATCGAACTTGTCAGACCATATATTCAAGTTACATAAATTCAGATAATATGAATCATGAAGAGTAGAAAAGTGGGGCTCTTTCCTTTCCATCTCTTCACATTCCCCTAATCTTTTTAATCTCTCAAGGTGACGAGTTGAGTGTCTGTCATCCAGAACGTTTCCCTGTGTTTTACAATCACGTACAAGTAAAGCCTCTAATCTGAAAGTAGTAGGATTTCATTATACTCACAGTTTTGCAGTTGCTTTTCCCATGAGCAGCCTGTCTTGGAGCTCTTTCCACGTCTGTGTGTAATGACGACCAGCAATTTTGAGCGCATGTATATATGGGTGGGTTCTGTTATTTCCATTTCACAGGTGAGGAAGCCGAGACACAAACAAATGACATAACCTGCTTGAGGTGACCCAGTAAGTGCAGGAGCCAGCTTAGCTCCACAGTCTGCCCCCTTAGTTACTTTGCTCTGAGCATACCCTCAATGGGCGTGCACAATTTTGTTCAGAATTCAGTGTTCCTTGCGCCCTGACCTCCAGAGACAGCTCCTTCTTGGTCAGTGTTTCAGTGGCCTGCCTCTTGCTGTTGCCCACAGTGCTGTGGTGACTGCTATTATTGCCCCTGGCAGGCCTCCAGCAAGCCTTCAGGTGGGTACCCCTGGCCTTCTTGGTAGAGTGGTCAGTGGGATGTGGGGTGGGCCGAGACTGATGCTGCCCACGCTGAACCCCCAGCCAGTCAGTCTTTTCTCCCTCCTTCCATTGTGCACCCAGAACCCTGGAGTTTTATTTCTTCCTTTCACTGGGGCTCAGAGAGGGGGGCTGGCTTGTCCACAGTCACACAGTGAGATGGTGGCAGAGCGGCTTTAGCATCCAGGAGGTCCAGACCCCCCCCAAACCCACGGTTTTTAGCCCACATTGCACTGTTTCCCTTACACTTTTAAAAACTTTTTTTCTGCTTCTAACTATAAAGGTGACATGCTCCTATGTTGGTTGCAAGGAATTGAAATCTTTTTTACTTACTTCCATATATCCACTGTCAACATTAGTTGTAAGGTCTTCCAGAAACATCTGTTCTGTGGCATATATGAGCGTATGTGCACATTTGAAAACGAAATAGCTGTGGACCCTCCCTTGTTAGCACACATAACTCTGCCTCATTCTTTGTGATGTCTGCATAATGCCCCGCTTAGCTTAGACAAGCTGTTATCCCCCACTTTCCTGTGAACTTCAGTTCCATCTCTAGACCTCTCAGCTTTGCAGTACTGCCTTGGTGACTCGCCAGCATTTGTTCACAAGCTGTGTCCGTAGGATCCTGAAAGTAGAATTTCAGGTTTGGTGGTTTGCTATCCCCGTGCTCTCTCTACCAGGCTGTCAGTTACCTCCTGCTGCCCTGGAGCAGTCTGGTTCCAGTGGCTCACCATGGGCTGGGGAACCGGAGGGCTGGGCAGGTTAGAGCTGCGTCTACAGGAAGACGCCAGAGACTGCGGTGCACGAATCCAGGGAACTGGCCCTTAGTGGTTCCTTGTGGCCTTTGCAAATGATTAAATGTCACTAAACCTCAAGTTTCCTCTGCAGATGGATGGTGAGAACAGTGATCACTCTCTGAGCATTTTTGAGGATGAAATAAGGTGCTGGGTAAAGCCTGAGCACAGCTCCTGGCCTCTGGGAGGGCTGGCTTATTGATGCTAGCTGTGGGCAGCCACTTGAAGCCGAGAGAGGGGCAGTCTCCAGGTGGCCTAGGAGAACCTGGGGACCTGAGGACAGAAGGTCTTGTTGGGCCTCTTCTGGGCTCTGTGCCTTCATCCTTAGTTCCAGGATCAAGCTGGCCCACAGCAAGTAGTCGGTAGGTATTCAGATGCAACACCATGGTGAATGTTGGGGGTTAATTTATTTAATGTAGAAAACCTAAAAATACATAAAATACATACCAAGAGAAAAGTAGAGCAAACAGTCGCTCTGGTGGCATCTCCAGCAGCTTCAGCAGTTACTCGGGCACTGTGTCGCTGTCAGTCTTTGCCCCCAGGATATTTTGAATCAGGTCCTAGACATCTTGTCTTTTAATCTAAATATTTTCAAAAAACAAACAAGAAACCTAACTACAATCTTATATCTAAAAATCAGTAAATTAATAATTCTTTAATATTAAGTCTCCCATAACGTCCAAGGATCCCTAATTGTCATATGTATATGTTTGTTTAAATCAGGGTTCACATAAGGTCAATGCATTGCTATTAATTGCTGCATCTCAAGTTTCTTTAAATCTTTTTTCTATCTCCACCTCTCCTTCCCTTTCTCTTCCACCTCTCCTTCCCTTTCTCTTTTTTCTCTCCTTGCAAAGCATTTTAAGGAGCTGTATCATCTGTCCCATAGGGACGTGGCTGTTGGCAGCCCTGTAAACTGGCATTTAGATGTAGGGCCATGATCAGATTCAGATTTGGCTTTATTTCAGCCCAGCATATGTGAACCCCAGGGCCTCTAACAGGGGAAAGTCTGACAGGCCCCAGGTAAGCGTGGGCAGAGCAGAGATGGCAAGGTGACAGCCTGGGTTCCTGAGGAGCCAGGTGTCCTCCCGAACTGCCAGGAGCCTGAGGGCTGGTCACTCTTCCATTTGTACTGGCTGGGGCAGTAAACCTGGAGGTTCTCCATGGCCAGCCCTGCCAGCTGCACAAGAAGGCAGAGCCCTGGAGATGGCCAGGGGATGGGGTTGGGGTCCAGAGGTGGTGGAGGGGCAGCACCGGGAGCTCCTAGCCCCATTTGCCTTGGTGTGCCCGTACCAGGCCCACTTAGGCTCCCGTGGCTCAGTCTCCCCACGCACTGACGACGGGTGCACACGCTGCTGGCTTTGGGCGCTGGCACCAGTTTAACCAGTTCCTTTGCATATTAGTTTGCTGATGCTGGAGGGAGACACTGGCCTGTTGCCAGTGGTCTGGGGAATGGGGGTCTGCCCACAGCCTGGTCTGAGAATACTTGAGGCTGGCCGCAGCTGACTTTACTGAGAGTAGGGCATATGTAGGGGTCCGACTGGACTGACCACGGATGTTACTCTTGGGAATGTTGGCCCGGCACACCTTGAACGTGGCTGCTCCTCACCAACTGCTGGTGGCTCTCGGAGTGCTGTGGTGCTGCTGGCTGTGCCTCTGCTTTTTCTGTTGTCTGGTTTCCCAGGGGCTGGGAAGGAAGTGGTTTGTTACCCTCCTGGAAGTTCCCAAGCTTCTCAAGCCCCAGGTCTTGACCAGAGGAGCTCCAATCAGCCATCCTCAGTGTGCTCTGACTCACACTTCAGCTGCATGGCACACCCTGGTCCCTGAGGGAAGCCTCTGCCTGGCCCTGATGCCGCCCCGGCTTTGCCCCACACCACCCGTCTCTGGGGAGTCATGCGGACTCTTCCTGGTCTGTGTACAGGCTGTTGCCTTGTGCTGTTGGGTTTATGTGGGTGTGAAAACCTCCTCAGGGCCTGCCCAGAGCAACTCTTAGCACCCCACTGACCATCTGTGTGGCACCAGGCAGGTTACTGCCTCTGTCAGTTTCTTCATCTGTGAAATGGGGACAGTAAGAGCACCTGTGTTCTGGGCTATGAAGCAGTCATACATATTCAGTGCCTGGAAAAGTGCTTGGCCATAGTAAATGCCCCATAAATGTGATATTATGTAGTAATGTCAGTATTGCTGCTGCGGTGACTGTCTTACCTACAGACCCATGAGTATACATGAGGTTAGAGACCCCTCCTCAGTTTCAGTCACTGCTGTGAACACATAGCAGGCACCCATTATGTTTTTGTAGGATAAAAGAATATGTGGGCACACTGAACAAACACAGGTGCTTGGTCACTGCCAGGCTCATTGGGAACAAAAAAGGGTCCCTTTCTTCATAATGCTCCCCAGTCCAGTGGGGTGGGTGGACAGAAAACAGACATCTGTCCTGTGCACCTTGATGAGTCCTACTTATGAGAATGAATCGCACACTGACTGGGGACATTGGTCCAAGAAGGCACTCCAAGGAATGAGTGCCAGCCCAGGGAGATCTGGGTTGGGGGAGTGGAAGATGGCCGTAGTACAGGAGGGCTGTGGCCTGAGGTGGCCGGATCTCTCTGGCCATGGTGATGGTTTGGCCTTTGCTCCAGACTCAGGGAGGCCATTGGCAGGTTCTGCAGGAGTGGGTTGAGGGTAAGCCAGGAGCTGGTCCAAACTCAGTGGATTTAAAAGGGGGCCGTAGTGGAAGCAGCTAGACGGTTAGGAGATGATGAGTGGTTCAGGGAGACAAGGAGGAGGGGCTGGCTGAGGAGCCAGGGAGAAGTGGCTGGACCTGCCATGTAGCCAAGACGTAGAGCAGCTGGGCGTGGGGCCAGCCAGGGAGGGCGGAGAGGAGAGGGTCTGCCTCTGAGCCTTGGGGTGCTCCTGTATTTCGCAGAGCTGTGGAGTATCCTCTGAATGTCCCTGTAAGGCCCCTTATTATCCCCCTGGGGAATCTCGTGGCTTCAGGTACCGTCTGTCTGCTTCGTCTCCCAGGTGCCCTCCTCTAGCCCACATCTCTTTCTGGTGAAAACAGCAGTTTTCATTTATTGATAGCATTGAGCTGAGCACGCTGGCTGCGTTATCTGAACGAATCCTCCTTAACACAGGTGAAGAGACTGAGGCTCAGGACAGGCCTGTGACCAAGGCCGGGCCCCAGTCTCTCAACTCTGTCCAGCTGCCAGCTCACCTCCCACTGGTGTCCTGAGGCTCCAGGGGGCCTTCCCCTCCCTAACCTGTTCCCTGAGCTCCTCCTCCGAACATGCAGCTTCACAACCCTGTGTCCACTCGAAAGATTATCAGGAGTAGATGGAGTAATAGAACGAGCTCCCTGGTAGCCATCACCTGGTTCCAGTGTTGTCACATGTGGCCACGTTTGGTCTGTCCCTGGCGTACCACTCCCTCACGTGTTTTTTTTGGAGCAAATCCCAGACATCAACATTTCATGTGTCAGTATTCTAGAATGTTCTTCAAAAGATAAGTATTGGGCTTCCGGTAAGATAGTGGAATAGACAGATGCTATGCCAACTGCCTCCCAGGATCACACCAGAATTACAAATAATTTATACAACATTTAACCCTGGAAGTCCCCGAAACACTAGACAGAACCTCTAAACGAAGAACTTAAAGAGAAGGCCACGTCAAGTCTGGTAGGAGGGGCGGAGACGAGAGAGGGCGAGTCCCGTGAGGGACGCCTCAGCTGTGGGGAGGCTTCTCCGGTTGGGGGAGAGACCCTCCGGCCGCACACCAAGCTCAACAGCCCAGAGTTAATTTGCTGGGAAGAGGAGTTCCAAGATAGCTGACAGTAGAAATTAGTGAGGATTCTTTGTTCAGCTCGGTGAGGCTGAGGGCGGCTAGAGAACTAGTGGGGCCGGCGCATGGACTCTCGCTTGTGAGTACTCACCCGGTTCCTGGTGGACGGAGTAGCTGTGTGAGCCGGGCCCAGGAGCCTGCGGGGACGGACTGAACTGAGCACCTTTGGCGCAGGAGCTGGAGGTCTTGGGACTATTGTTCCCCTGGTATGAGCTTGCACGCAAGTGGTGTAAGTAGGGTGCCATTTTGTCAAGGTTGGGCCGTCCCACAGAGGGTCAGGTCCGGGACCTCAGTGGTCTGGTGGAATTGGCGCAGAAGTGCGTGTGAGCATACGCACCCGCGCATGCGGCCTTGGATCCCCATCCTCCTCCCTGCTTGTGCTGTGTTGCCAGGGAAATGCTTGGCAGGCACGCTCCGGCTCCCAACAGGCGGCTCATTGAGACACGGGAGCGCCTAGCCACCTTGGGTCCCTGCTCTCCATACTGCGAGTGCAGAGTTGCCAAGCCTGGTGATTGGTTGTCGGGCTGCTTGGCCTGATCTGCGAGCGGCTGATTGGGACAGGCTGAGACTGGGAGTTTTCCTGGGAGTGTTGGGCCGTGAGCTGTGCAGCTACATGATCCAGCCACGGCTCTCCTGGTGGTCTATCTAGTACATCAAAGCAATCCCAGAGCGACAGCCAGAATGAGGAAACAAAGGAACATGTCACAAGTAAAAGATCAGAAAAAACCTCTAGAAATGGAACTAAGTGAAACAGAGGGATCCAACCTTTCAGAGACAGAGTTTAGAACACTGATGATAAGAATGTTTAATGAACTTAGTGAGGACATAAGGAAGGATAGAGAAATCATAAAAAACAACCAGTTAGAACTAAAGAATACAATAACAAATGAACACACTCAAAGGAATCATCAGTAGAGTAGATGAAGCAGAGGAGCGGATCAGCGATTTGGAAGACAAAATAGCAGAAATCACCCATTTGGCACAACAAAAAGACAAAAAGAATAAAAAATAATGAAAATAGTTTAAGAGCCCTCTGAGACAAGATGAAGCGCAACCACCTTCACATCATAGGAATAGCAGAAGGAGAAGAGAAGAAGCAAGGGATTGAGAATGTATTTGAAAAAATAATGACTGAAAACTTCCCTACCATGGAGAAGGAAATCCACATACATGCTCAGGAAGTGCAGAGAGTTCCAAACAAGCTGAACCCAAACAGGTCTACACCAAGACACATCATAGTTAAAATGGCAAAGGCATAGTTAAAATGACAGAGACAGAATCCTAAAAGCAGCAAGAGAAGACCGCAGGTTACATACAAAGGAACTCCTATTAGACTAACAGCTGCCTTGTCTACAGAAACTCTGCAGGCCAGAAGGGAGTGGCAGGAGATATTCAAAGTGACACAAAATAAAGGTCTACAACCAAGATTGCTCTACCAATCACGGCTATCACTTAAAATTGAAGGAGAAATAAAGAGCTTCTCAGAAAAGAATAAGCTTAAGGAATTCATTACCACCATTACAAGAAATGTTTTAAAAGGACATTTTTTTAACAGAATAAAGGGGTAAACAAGCTAACCCAGGAAGACAGGAATACAAATAATAATTTGGCAATACATATGCACCTATCAATAATCATTTTAAATGTGAATGGGCTAAATGCTCCAATCAAAAGACAAAGAGTGGCTAAGTGGAGAGGAAAATAGGACCCATATATATGCTGTTTACAGATGGAATAAGATATTTCATGCAAATGGAAATGAGAAAAAAAAAGCTGGAGTAGCAGTACTTATTTTGGACAAAATAGACTTTGAAATGAAGACTACAATAAAAGACAAAGAAGGGCACTATAACCCTAATAAACATCTATGCACCCAACATAGGAGCTCCTAAATATATAAAACAGAGTTTGACAGACATAAAGACAGAGATCCACAGTAACACTATCTTAGTAGGGGACTTCAACACCCCATTGTCACCAATGGACTGATCCTCCAGAAAGAAAATCAACACAGAAAGAGTGGCCTTAAATGACGCTTTAGACCAGCTGGATTTCATCGATATTTTTAGAGCATTTCACCCCGAAATAAAAGAATATACATTCTTCTCAAGTGCACATGGAACATCTTCCAAGATAGACCACATGTTAGGCCACAAAACAAGTCTCAGTAAATTTAAGAAGATTGGAATCATATCAAGCAGATATAAAGGGAAAACTGTGGTTGCTGGCTTGGAGGGAGTGGGGATGAGGGAGAGGGGGGAAGGTTTTAGACAGCATAGGTGGGTAACTACAATGTTGCCTCAGGGATATGGGGGGCAGTTCTGGGAATGTAATTGATAATGTTGTGAATATTTTGTAGGGTGTCAGAGGGTCATGTGTCTTGTTGGGGAGACCGCTTCGGGGATGGGGTAGAGGCTTGATCACTGTACACCTGAAACTGGATGTTGTGTAATATTGAATGTTAACTGTGATTGAATGTATGTATATAGTCACGGATGAGGAGTACAGTGTGGGAGTGGGGTCAGGGGAGTTGTAATAGATAGTATGATATGGGGGGGAATGGGGTGGCGGATTGGGAGAGGGAGTTATCACTTTGAGGGGGAAAAAGTATAACTATTGCATTGTTGTAAAAAAATAGGGCCGGCCGAGTGGCGCGTTGGTTAGGAGCCAGCTTGGGATGCCAGCTCTGAGCAGCGGGGCCCCGGTTCAGATCCCACATATGAGGGCCAGTAACACTGCCCTCTACAGCTAAGGTAGTGAACAACAGCTCCACCTGGTTGCCTCCATAACTGAGATGACCAGCGACGGTGTGGGCTGCAGCCTGTGCTGCAGTGGGCTGCCATAGGGTACAGTGAGCGGCTAGCAGCCAGTGTGCTGCTAAAAGCCGCCGTGAGCGACGGTCCAGAGGCTGGCAAGCGACTGCCTCACCCAAGGAGAGTCCATTGGCGTTACCAACATGGGCCAGTGAAGCAACGTCCTCTACATCTAGACTGAAGAATGAAAAAGAACTGCAACTTGTCTGTTCCCCTTCCCTGATTCCCCATCGCTGTTCCCCTCCCCCAATTCCCTAATAAAATCTTTAAAAAAAAAGAGAGAGAAGGACTGCTTTTTAATAGTAATACTGTAATGCCAGTATCATAACTACAAATTAATAATCCCTTAATAGTCAGTGTTTAAAGTTTTTTTTCTGTTTGAATCAGGGTCCAGGTAAAATCCACACATTGTGATTCATGGGTTTGTCTCTTAAATCCCTTGTAATCTGTAGATTCTCTCCCTACCTTTTTTTTTTTTTTTTTTTTTTTTTGCAATTTGTTGAAGAAACTGGGTCATTTGTCCTGTAGAGTTTGGTACCATCTGGTTTTTTGCTGCTTCAGTCCCTGTGGTGTTTATTTAGCACAATCCTCTGGTTTGTGCATTCCCTGTCAATTTGAACTTGATTCTGGAGGGGAGATCTGCCCAGGAAGGTGGCTCTCGGCCTTGTCTGGTGGCCTGTGTTTGTGATATGTGCAGCGCCTGAGGAGCTGCAGAGTGGTGATGATGTCCTTCCACTGCACGCAGTAGCTGGAACCCATCTGCAGTCCCCTCTCCTGTATGGTCACTGGGAGGCAGGATAGGTGCTTGTTTCTTTCTCCCTTTCATTTGCCAGTTTCAAACTCTGCTCCCAGTCACACCATCCTTCAGGCCAGAGGGTGTTCATTCCCCAGATCACAGGTCTGGGTTTGTTCTTCCTGATCCTAAATCCCTCTGCCCCAGGAAGCAGCTCACCCTCCCAGTGGTGGCCAAAGCCCTTCTCTCCGGGTCGACTGCTTCCACCCCTCTCTACCCTTCCCTTCCAGCTGCCGCCCTGTGGACCCTTGGGGCTCCCAGAGAAGATATGCTTCTCCCTGACCCTTCTTGAGTTGACTGACTCACAGCCATTCTCCAAGCCTGTCTTATCGTCCAGGAGGCCTTCCTGGCCCCTTCCCCGCCCAGCTGATGGATCAAGTCTCTCTTATCCATCCTTGCATTTCATTCTTTTGGCAAATATGGAGTACCTCCCCTGTGCCAGTCCCTGGGAGAATGCAGTACAGGAGTCCCCAGAGTCCCTACCTCCAAAGGCTTCCCAGTTTTGTGGGGAGACACACCCACTGTGACAAGTGCCTCCATCAGGGTGGGCACAGGGCAGTGTGGGCATGGAGGGGCACTGGCTGTGTTTAGGGGCATCACAGGAGAGCCTTACCAGGAGTCTTT
The DNA here is from genome assembly GCA_033961575.1 of Aselliscus stoliczkanus. Taxonomy (NCBI): domain Eukaryota; kingdom Metazoa; phylum Chordata; class Mammalia; order Chiroptera; family Hipposideridae; genus Aselliscus; species Aselliscus stoliczkanus. Next base: position 5,093,996 of record CM066735.1, on the reverse strand, counting down.
CTCCTCCTTGACAGGACATAGGGCAGCAGCTGAGGGCCTAGGGACAGTGACTCCATGGTGCCAGGGCTGCCTACCTGAGACTCTCCTGGCTTCCTCCATGGTCCTCCTGTGGTTGGTGCAGCACCGCCAGGCTCTGTGCCACATGGTTAGGCAGGAAAAAGAGGTGCTGAGACGTTCTCCCTGCACTTACGTTTTTGATTTGGCAAGGAAAGCCCTCCCTGGGCTGACTCCCTCCATGTTTATATTTTATTACCCCAAGCTAGATCACATGTCCACCTCAGACAGGGGAATGTTTCAAAGTCTGGTTTAGTTGGCCTGGGGTAGAAACCCCTGCTACCGGAGACTGGGGCTGTGCAGATTAGTGTCATCTCACTAGCTGGCGGTGGCTTGACAAGGCCTGTTGGCTTGTCTCCTCACCAGACTCGGCTCCGAGGAGGCGGGCTCTATGGCTCTTCCACGTGACAGGTGCACCTTCTACCTTTGAGGCTTAAATGGGGTGGGGTTGGGGGTGGGGGACACAGTCATCCAGGTGGAATGTAGGACCCTGCTCCTGTCCCCTTTGTTCAGAAGTGGACCTATAGCCAGCTGGGCCCCATTCTCAGGCATTACCCGTTCACCTGGGTTCTAAAAGCCTGGTGTCGCTCATACAGACGACGTGGGCCTGCTGGGGAGGCTGAGGAGGAGTGGCCAGGCTGCCCAGCCTTCCCCCACCCCCCACCGTCTCTGCTCTCTGCTCCCTCTCTCCCCGCAGGGTTGTGAACCTGCAGGTCCAGGCTGCAGGAGGCAGGGGTGAAGAGAAGAGCGCGTGGCAATGCCAGTTGAGGGGTTCATCCGCTTTGCACCCTCTTCCTTCCCCCAACTGACCTGTTGTAAAGTCTTTAACTGCTGAGAAATCTTCACTGGCTCCCATGCTCTCCGTTTTTTCTCTTCCAGTGGAGAACATTTTTAAAAATTGGGGTGTAATTCACATTCCAGAAAATTCACCCCTTTAAAGTGTACAAATTTGGTGTGTTTTAGTATATTCACAGTGTTGTGCAATCATCACAATTTTCTAATTCCAAAATATTTTCATCACCCCAGAAAGAAACCCAGTGCCCATTAGCAGCCACTCCCCTTCGCCTCCCCTAGCCCCTGACACTCACGAACCCCCCTCCTGTCTGTGGATGTGCCTGTTCTGAACATTTCACCTCAGTGGAATCACACACTGTGGCCTGTGTGTCTGGCTTCTGTCACTGAGCACCGTGTGTTCAAGGTGCATCCACGTTGTGGCAAGTGTCAGTGCTTCACTCCTTTTCATAACAGAATAATACTCCATTGTCTGGATGGACCACATGTGTTTATCCATTCATCTGTTGATGGGTTGTTTCCATTTTTGATGATTGCAAATCATGCTGCTATGGACATAGACGTACAAATTTTTGTGTGACTATATGTTTTCATTTCTCTCGGGTATATATCTAGGAGCAAGATATGGATCATATAGATATTCTATTTTTAACATTTTGAGGAACTCCTAGACAGTTTTCCAAAGTGACTGCACCATTTCCCATTTCCACTAGCTATGCACAAGGGCTCCATTTTCTCTACATCTTCACCAATACTTGTTATTTTCTGTTTTTTAAATAATTGCCATCCCTAGTGGGTGTGAGGTGGTATGTCTTGGTTTTGATTATTTACTTTCCCAGTGATTAGTGATGTTGAACATCTTCTCATGTGCTTATTGGCCATGTGTAAATCTTTGGAGAAATTTCCCTTGTAGGAAAGGGGCAGGGGAAGGAGGCTCTAGGACCATGGGCCTCAGAGCCTGGAGTCAGGCCCCAGTACCGGCACTTAGCAGCAGTGTGTCTTCGAGCCTGGGTTTCTCCATTTGCTGGCTGGCTCCAGGGGGAATGTGTGCGCAGGGCTCTACACCCATCAGAAGGAGTGTTACCATTCACCATCCAAGAACATGCTCTTTGTTCCTGTCTTGGAGCCTGCTTTGCCAGGTTCTATGCAAATAGTTAATTCACTTTGGATAACTGGATGGATGAGGAGACAGTGCACAGAGAGAAGCAAATGAGGGTCCGACGGGGAGAGAAGTGGAGGCCAAGCAGAGGAGAAAGAAGGGCAGTGGCCAGCAGTGGGGAGTGCTCACCCACCTCTGCCCGCTGACTGTCCCTGCAGCCTCCCGCCTGCTCCTCTGAAACCCACTTCCTTGTTTTCTTCGTTTAAGGAGGAGCCGAGGAAGGTTTGCTTCACCTATGACCTGTTCCTGAACCTGGAGGGCAACCCACCTGTAAACCACCTGCGCTGCGAGAAGCTCACCTTCAACAACCCCACCATTGAGTTCCGGTACAAGCTCCTGATGGCTGGCGGGGTGAGTGTGCCCCGAGCGGGCGGCCCTGCCCCAGCTCCGGCGGACCAGCTGCTCCATCGTGGCTTCATCGAGATTTCAGCTCAGCTTCCTGTGCTGGGAGCCTTGGTGCTGGGGCTGCCTTGGGATCTCGCAGGCGTGTCTCTGCAGCTTGTGGTTGGGCGCCAGGTACCCGAGGTGCAGGTTGCACAGGTAGCACCTGGCAGCGCTGGATGGGACCCAGGTGTCCTGAATCTGTGCTGGGGCGTCGTCAGCTTGCAGTGACTGACTAGTCGCTAGCTATCCCTTTAGCTTCCTGGTTGTTGGTGGTTAATTAGCATCTTCCTCCCTAAGGGGGGGCAGGGGAAGGAATGGGCTTGAGACCAGTTTGTCAGCGTGCTAGGCGCTGGAGCCAGCTCTTAACTGGATTGGCAAGGCTGTGGCAGGGTCGCGTCATCTGGGAAAACAGCACCGGCTCTGTGGGGTTCCCTGAGGATGCACGCCTCCTGGCAGATTTGTCGTTTTGAGACCAGATGAAGGCGTCGGCTCTCAGAACCTAGGTCTCTGCCCTGAGTCATGTGGCCAGTGTGGTGGCCGAGTGCCAGGAACATGTGTCAGGGCTCATGGAAAATGGAGTTGGGGTGCTCGGTGCGGATGGATGGTTGGTTGGTTGGTTGGTTGTGGAGGAGGCTGGACTCTGTGTGCCAAGGGAAGTGCAGGCTGAGGCTGGGACATCCCAAAGCCATTGGGCGTTTGCCTGGCTGCCAGAGATGGCTGCGATGGAGGGTTCCGTCAGGGTTATAAGTGAGTGTGTGGGGTAAGGAGGACAGGCCCACCTCCCCAGTGAATACAGGGAGTTCGGGTTGAGTTTCTTTGGGCCTAGGGAGCAGTCCTTCCTCTTCATTTAATTTAGTTGGGTCTTTTATGAACTTTAAAAAAAATAAAAGCAATCATTGATTCATTGCAGATAATTTGAGTAAGTTATGCTGTGTCCCTAATAAAAGATTAGTCTGGGACTCTGACCTTGCATGTAGTCTGGTGGAGTCTGATGGAGTCTGGTAACAGAACAGGGAGGCATTGGAATTGATTCACACAGATGTTTGTCCCGAAATTGTGGAACAACTGAGGAAGTGGGAGGGTGAGGGGTTGCCAGGTTTGACAGTTCTGCCCAGCTCTGCTTCTCCACCTTGTTTTCCAAAATATTTTCCTGAGGTGTTATCCAAAGGCTCCATCGTCACATCTCTGGGAGACAGAAACTCAGGCAGTCAGCATTCCACAGACCTCTCAGAGCTCCAGGACCAGGGGACCATCCCCATGCCCCCTTTTGTCAGGTTTTCTTTGCTCTGAAGAGATGAAGGCTCGGTGTGCATCATCTAAACATTTAAAACCAAAGGAATGGGAGAGAGATTGGGAGGGCACGTCCACCTTGCTGCTTGGGAAGGGCCAGCCCGGGAGGGAGAGCGAGGCCAGAGGGCTGTGGTGGATGGTCTCTGCCAGGTGCTTCTCACCCTAGGTGAGGGCTGCCCATAGAGCTGGTCAGCTCCTTAGGAACTTTCTCGCCCTTTGCGGCTATGGGCCTTTGGGGCTTGCCCGGGGTTGATGGCAAAGCATTGTTCTCTGGTCTTAGGAGCAGCCTGTGACCTTTATGGGATAGTGTCATCTGAAACCTGAGTTGTGGCCCTTGTGTTAGCCAGCCTGGAGTTCTCAGTGCCCCCAGTAGGGTTGGCGCCGGCCATTTAGTGACAGATAACTGCAGACCCCGCCCTGCTGATGGAGGTGCTAGAACTGGAGGAACACAGAGATCTGTAAGGGGTGAGAACTGCTTTCTGTTCCGCCCCTCGCTGCCGGGCACCTGAGTTTCTGTAATTTCTTGTGTGAGGTTCACACACCTCCTCAACGGTGACCAGAGTGGCTTGGGTGGTTTTCTAGACAGTCAGAGGCCAGCCCTGGGGCAGGCAGTTGCCTGTCCCCTCACAGCATCGTGTCTCATCCTTTGCCCCTTCAGTGGCCGAAGGTCAGTATTTCCATTGGTGAGATGTGTCTTTATGAAGCCCAGTGCTGAAGGTGGAAGTGGGTCCATTTGTTTACTTTATCTTAAAGGGCTAATAGAAGGAGAGAGAGAAAGAAAGACAAGGCACACACACTGCATTGTCCCAAAATAGTGTCAGTCTAGGACATTCCTGTGAAGGAGAAAAGAGAAATGACAATGAAGGTAGAAGGAAATGAATGAATGAGCTCAGGCCTCCAAGGGGACCAGTCTGCTCTCCTGGGTTGTGGGTCACTTCTCTCACCCCGTGCATGTCATTGCTGGCCTGATCACATGGTGATTTCCTGAGGCCTAGTGAACCCCAGCCACGTCTGCGAGGGTCAGCTGGGTTTTGGGTGCTGTGGTTAAAAGTGTTGTGGTCAGACAGGCTGGTGGTGAGCAACTCGGCTTCCGGCTTCCCTGCCTGGAGTCGGGTGGGTGTGGCACAAAGGGCTCCACTGCTCTCCTTCAACCTGGTGTCCCCATGACCGGGCATTACATCAGCCTCCTCAGATGAAAGGTTCGGCTCCTCAAGGACCCAGGAGCTCGAGGTTATTAAGGACCGTGTTCTACCGAGCTAAGGGCTTTTTCCTTTCTTTTTTTAATGTGCGCTTTATTCTTTTGTTCTGTCTCATTGCCATCAGGAAGGTTCCCTCTGAGTGGCTGACCGCTAATAATGTGAACTTCCAGTGTCGGTATTTTGAGAACTTGCCCCCGAGTCTTCTCTCCCTTCAGCAGGTGCCTCGGGAGCCTTGCTGGACCTGGGCAGGTGTTTCTGAGAGCGCCTCCTGGCAGGAGCCCAGGCCCTTCCTCCTAGTAGTTAACAAGGGGCAGAGCGCACTTCCTCCCTGGCAGGCTCCAGCAAGGTGGTTTTTGCAGAGAGCTGGACCCGCCCCTGTACAGTTCCCTCCTGCTCGACCTGAGAGTGGAGGAGGGCTGGTCCTCCAGGAGATGTGGGACCCGCCAGAGTCACACACGGCACATCCAGCAGAAGTTGCTTCCTCCGCCGCGTGCCTGCCCGGTGTGGGTGTCTGCCTGGCTCCTTGCCTTTATGCTTCTGGTCTTTCTTAACCGCAGCGCTCAGGTCAGCTTTGGCCACAGCTGCCTCCTCGTGCTTCTCGCACACTCTGCCAGTCTTCTTGGCCCAGAGCTCTCCTCCCCAAGGTTGTACCGGCCGCACCCGGGCCCAGCCATCCTGGGACCCCGCTTCTCTTCACTCTCTACGGCAAGCCTGCTTCTCTCCAGGCACTCAGCACCCAGCTCCTCACGGAGGAAATGCCTTTGACTCTTTTGGGAAAGTGATGCCCAGCTCTCCGTGGTCCCCTTGCCAGAAGGAAGCTCTGACACCTCTAGCCACACTCCCGCAAGCCAACTTCCTCTTGCCCATCGGATTTCCAGCCTGCCTCCTTGCTCGTTGATAACATCTGTCTCTTCTTTATCACTAGGTGATGGTAATGCCCGAAGGAGCAGAAACGGTGTCCAGGCCCAGTCCTGACTACCCCATGTTACCCACAATTCCACTCTCTGCCTTCTCTGACCCCAAGAAGACCAAACCGTCCCACGGCTCCAAGGTTAGTGAGGTGGAAGGCCCTGTCACGTGGGAGCACTGAGGCCCAGCGGAGGGTCCTGGGCTCAGGGCACCCCTTTTGCTGAGCTGGGCCTTCCATCCCTGGACTCCTCCCCTTGGCATCTTCCTCTTGGAGCAATCTGTGCTGCCCCTGGCCGCTCTCTGCCACTTAGTCAGAAGGGTAAGCCCTTCCTGGATTGCATGGAACAGCCTGGTAATCGCAGTCTCTTCACCCTATTCCTCTTGAGGTCAGGCAGCTTGCCCTGATGTCCTCCCTCCCGCTGACCTCTCAGACAGAACCCTGAGACAGTCTCGCATGGTTGGGGGCCATGGACAGAGTATGTCCATGCAGCCACCACTGCCTACCCTCAAGCTCAGCCAGGACACGCTGTCCACCAGGGCTGGGTGCAGGATATCCTCCCTGGGCTGTTCCAGGCTTGGCAGAGCAGTTCCCGGCAGAGAAAGCTTATTTAGGGAAAGGGCCAGGTGGAACCATGTGGTGAGCAAGCTGATTTACCCCAAAAAGAAACATGTTACTGTATTTTCTCAGCCCCGTCAGGCAGATGGTACTCCACCTTCTTGAGAGCGTTCTCTCTGAACCATCCCTGAGTGGCCACCAGAACCCTTTTGATGGTGTCATGATGTACACATAAACTTCTAAGTGTGCATCCCGTTCCCCTGCCACCGCCTACACAGCTCTGTGTCCCGGAGGCCGGGCTCTATCTGGCTCTCAGGACAGCTGCTTGTCCCCGCATCACCGACCCCACAAGTTTATCTGCTTCTCATCTTTGCATTTTTCTTGTTTCACTCGCCTGTTGGATGTTGCGGGCCTGGGGCACCCCAGGTAGGACAGGTTGAGCTCTCAGGCTATCTTACAGCCTTACTCACCTGCAGCAGTGCAGGAGAGCCATGTCACCCAGGCAAGCTCTTTCTGGCACTTTCTACAAGTCCAGTCAGCCTCTGAAATCCTCAGATTTGTCTGACTTAAGCCCTCAAGATGTATGAGGCCATAGTCTTAAGTCTGGAAAAAGCTCTGCGGTTCTTCCCCACGCCGGCCTTCTGGGCCTATCTTTCCTGAGCCTCGTGGAGGGCAAATGGAAGAGAAATTCTTGCTGGAGATCTTGGCAGCTTCTCTCTCTCAGCCACCCACAGTTTTCCAGAATTCTGTGCAGAATAAGGGTAGGAATTGTCATTTCTTCTGTACATGTCATGTGCAAGTCACTCAAAGCCCTATAAAGAGATGCTCTCCAAGTAGCAAGAACACTCTGGTGGCCGGCGGAGCTGCACCTGCTGGGGTTGCTCATGGTATCTCTCACCAGGATGTCTGTCTGACCCGCTGGGAGGGAGTCCCTGGGTCAGATGGGCGCATTTGTCAGACCCAGAGGCTTGTAGGCAGGGTCCTTGGTCTCCACCCCACCTTGTCCCAGGATCTTTCTCGAGCCACCTGGGCAGTGTGGCTTAGGAGGTGCCTGCATAGGTTTCTCAGGCAGCACACGGCAGGTTCTTCTCTGCTGGTGGCTTTCCAGGAAACCCCCTCTGTCTGTTATGTAGTCCTGGCTTCTGGGCCACCAGCCTCACTCTGTTCTAGGAGTGTAGGGCCTGTGTGCCAGCCTCTTCCTCCAGCTGAGGACCTTCCTTTGGGCACTGGCTGTCCACCCCCCACCCCAGATTGGTTCTCCACAGCCTGGACCCGAAGAGTGATTGGCCAGGCCACGTGGCTCCAGGCAGAGAGCACAGGGAGGGAAGAGGTGGGTCATACAGGGTCCCCAGCCTGGGGGCCACTGGAAGGTCTGGCTCTTGTAGCCCTGGGGGGTTGGTCCCTGGTGGTCTGTTCCACCTCATGTTCGTCAGAGGGTAGCATGGCAGGCAGGAGTTGGAAGCTCCTGAAGAGGAGCCTGCTTCCCCCCCCCCCCCCCGCCAAGGCTCATACTTTGAGGACAGTGTTTCCTTTGGTTGATGGCTCCCTTGGACTTGTGCACGTGTAGCCTCTCCCTGTCTGACATCAGCCAGTTGTCCTGGGTGACCTTTCTTCAGAATTTGGTTCTTAGCCATTTTCGTGTCATTGATGGCTTTGAGAATGTGACCGTGAGGGGTCCTCGCCCCTGGGAACATACATATTACACTCAGAACTTAGCGTGTGATTTCAGAGAGCCACAGTCTTGGGTGCCTGTGCAGACCCCCAGGGTGAAAAGCTGCCGCTCAGAATGCCCCTGCTTGCCAGGCAGGCCCTGGGCGGCAGCAGAAGCTCAGTCGACCCCAGGGTTGGGGGGCATGGCAGGAACTGTGCTGAGGCCCTTGGTTGACATGCCCATCAGGTGTGCTCTCACCGTGCCTCTTGGGGCTGGGACCAGCTCTTGCAGCCCAGGCGGATGCATTGACACTGTGAGAAGAGGCTGGAGTTGCACGTGGGGTCTCTGCTTCTTGCCTCCTTCCTCAGTGGAGCATCTTGCTAGGGAACAGAGACCCCTGAGACTGGCGCCATTCCATGCACCAGCCCTGAGGGGGATGCCTCTTCAGATGGTCAGCTGGGGGCGTGTGGTGTGAGTAGCCCTTCCCACTGAACTGGTGATGGAGCACCAGGGCCAGGGCACAGGAGCTGACGTTTCTCCAGGGAGGTGGCAGGAGCCTATGGCCATGCAGGGCTGTCCCTGAACCTTTGGCACTGATGTGGGTGTGGACTTGCAAGAAGACAGCGACCGAATAGATCTGAGGTTGTGCCGTCTGTCCCTGTGGCTCTTTAGTGGGAGAGTTCTGTCATTGGTTCCTTAGCTGGGCAGGTAGAGCAGGAAGCAGAGGCTTCTCTGCTGGGCATTTAGCTGGCTTACCCATCACCTCGGCATTTGGGGTGAGCTGGCAAAGTCTGGCTGCCTCAGGTGGTGCGGGCCACCCTTGGGGTCTGGCCGCTGTTGGTTTTCTGGTGAGCTTGGCTGACCGAGTTGGGGAGGAACCCTAGGCAGCTGACAGCAACGGGCCCCTGTCCAGCACCCCTGGAAGTGCTGGCTAATGAAGGGGTGTTGATAGGGACGAGGCAACAAGATATCAGACGGGGCTCCCACCCTCAGGGTGTGCTGGCTGTGTGTGGGTGGCTGCAGCCCCCTTGATTGATCACTTGCCGTCGGCCAGGCCCTGCACCATCACCGGTGAGGTAGGTGGTCTTGCCGTTGTTCAGAGGAAGCACAGGCTCACGGGGTTGGTATCACCCGGCCTGGCCTTCCCGGCAGCCCAGAGCAGGGTCTGGCTCCAGCTGGAGCTCCATGACCTGTCTGACCCACCCTCATGCCTCTGAATTTCCCAGGAACCATGCACGTTGTAGAAAAACTACCCAGGCCAGGCAGCTTTGATTCCGAAAGGTCTAGGAGCTGTTGGTCCTGCACAGCATCTGGGATCCCAGCAGGCACTTAGCGCTAGCTGTGGGGATCAAAGACCGCTGTGCCTGACTGTACATTGGGGCCAGAACTGGGCCAGGCAGGCGGGGTGGGGGCGACCAGGCAGGAGGCACGCAGGCTCTGTGGTGGGGACAGAAAAGGGGGGGGCTGCCCGCTAGCGCCACCCCCCATTGGGGAGCTGCAAGGTGTTGGAGCGGGAGCGGGTCGGTGTGGCTGCCTTTCTCTGTCTGACTCATCGTGTGCTCTTCTTGAATCCCTCAGGGAATGTGAGTTCAATTCAGAGGGGAGTCTTAGCCTGCAGTCGCCTGGGACCTGCTGACACTTCCTAGTAGTTTAAAGGGACAGCTCCATTTAAAACTCTCACCTGCTGCCTTACTTTTTCGCTTTTTGGAAGATTTTCTCTAGCTGAGTCTGAATCAGGTGGATTATACTTTGTAGGGGTTGGGGGGGCGGAACAGGGCAGCCCCGGGATGCCGTTTAACTGTGTCTCTCTCCCTTCCCGCCCTGCATTGCAGGACGCCAGCAGGGAGAGCGGCAAGGCCTGCAAAGCCCACAAGGCGGCCAAGGAGCACCGGGAGCGGCCGCGCAAGGACTCGGAGAGCAAGGGCCCCTCCAAGGAGCCAGAGCGTGAGCAGGCCCGGAGCACCAAGGACGCTGCACGGAAGCTGGGTGAGGGCCGGCCACCCAAGGAGGAGAAGGCCCCGCCCCCCAAGGCTGCGTTCAAAGAGCCCAAGATGGCCTTGAAGGAGACCAAACTGGAGAGCCTGTCCCCCAAAGGTGGCCCCCCGCCGCCGCCCCCGCCCAAGTCTTCCAGCAAGCGGCCAGCCGCCGCCGACTCACCCAAGCCCAGCGCCAAAAAGCAGAAGAAGAGCAGCTCCAAGGGGTCTAGGAGTGCCCCCAGCACCTCGCCGCGCACCTCGTCTTCTTCCTTCTCGGACAAAAAGCCAGCCAAGGACAAGGGCAGCGCCAAAGGGGAGAAGATCAAGGCTGAGAGCGAGCCCCGGGAGATCAAAAAGCCCCCGGAGGTGGAGGAGTCCAACTCGGAGGACGAGGCCTCCTTCAAGACAGAGGTGAGGTGGGCGGCCGGTTAGCTCAGTTGGTTAGAGCGCAGTGCTCAAAACACCAAGGTTGCCGGTTCGATTCCCACATGGGCCACTGAGATGCGCCCTCCACAACTAGGTTGAAACAACTACTTGACTTGGAGCTGATGGGTCCTGGAAAAACACACTCTTCCCCAATTAAAAAAATAATAATAAAAAATAAAGAGACAGAGGTGAAGTACCTGCCCCTACTCCATCAACCCCTATCACCCCTGTCCTTGTCCTCTGTCCTGGCTCTGAGCCATTGGAAACCTTGTTGGCCCAAAGGTTAGCCGAGGAGGCTGGGATCCGGGCCCCAGTTTCCCACTTGCTCCTGGTAGTGTTAGGCATGCCTACGTACCTTGCTAAGCCTCAGTTTCCCCTTCTGTCGGGTGTGATGAAACCTGCCTTGTGAGGACTCGATGGAGATGGTGCTTAGGGAAGGCTGGTTCTGGAAGAGCCTGATAATCTGGTACCTGGTTCTGAGCACTTTTCCTTGGGAACCCTGTGTAAGGGCCAAGCTCTTCGTGGCTGCTTTAGGGTCAGGGTGGGCTATCATGTCTTGCTCCTTCCCTGGCTACCACAGGGTCGGTCCATCAGGGAACTTGCTCCTTCCGCCAGTGGAGCACCCCTGCGTGTCCTCATCCACCTCTCCCGGTCTGGAAGTTTAACCCTGGGCACTGAGCCTCGCCCGGCTCCTTTTACAAATGGCCAGTGGAGTCTGTGGCCTCACCAGCCTGCCCACCCATTTGCTCCTGAACACACAGCCCATACATGGGAATCTTGCATCGGCAAGGCTTGTTTTCTAAGCATGGGTCAGAGCCCCTGTCTGGGAATGACGTCCTGTTACAGAGGCTCCAGGCTGTTCCTGCAGTGGCATTTCCAGGTGGCTTTCTGAAGATCACCGTTAGAGACAGCTTGAGCCACAGAGGAGTCAGTAGCCAGACTGCCGATTGGGTGGCCACACTCACTGGGGCTGCAGGTAGTGCTGTCATCCCTCAGGGCTGTGTTTGACAACTGGTGTTCAGAGAACAGGTGCTTGGGTGGATTGACAGATGATGGACTGAGGTGGATGAGTGAATGATCCCCTCACCTGTAGTACCACCCTGGCACTCAGTGACCTTTTGCTCTTTTCAAACCCTCATTTGATCTCAGAAGCAGAAGCTCTGCCTCCAGCATTCTGCTCAGGCTCTATTGGGACTTCGAAAGTGGTCCCCAGGGACAGAGACAGCTGTTTTGTGTTAGTAAAACAGATGCTGAGTGTGTCGCTTCCCAGGATGCCCCATGGAGGCGACAGCACTGGGAATGATGATTTGGCCTATAGGTAACAGTGCACCCACTGGCTTAGGGACACACATGGGGTTGGTGGTGTCATGCACCCAGCATTTCTCAGGGCTTGGAGATAACTGTGTCAGAGAACCTAAGAGGGCAGGACCCTAGAACGCCTCCTACTTGGAAGATTCCTAGCTGTCAGGACCATCTCAGTAGCCCACTCAGCTGTGGCATATTCTTTGGGCACTAAACAGTGCCCCACTCTATCTGTCATCTGTCTCCTGTCTGCTCAGCACCCAGAGCTCTGGGCAGGTGCCTTTTCCTCTTTCCACCCTAGAAGCTTCCAGGTAAGGCCTTCCCACACCCAAGGCTGGTGTACCTGCATTGGGAAGAGATGGAGACCTCCCCTACGGTCCTGGGTGTCCACACTGTCATCTGGCTATGATTGTCGTGAGCACTTGGGACACTGTGTGGGGAGCCTCCTCCCCCAGGCGCTGCTGCTCAGAGTGCGCTGATGTCTGGCATCTATGGCCTTGGAACTAAGGCCGGCGTTTCTTATGGAAGCCTGGGGGTGGGGGAGGGCAGTTTCCTCGCCGAGCCTCACGTCTCAGCCTGAGAGACTTCTGAACGACAAGACTTAGCCACTTGAGGTTCGTGCAGGTATGAGACCCAGGCCACCAACAGGATGTCCGAGGCTCTCTAGGGGGTGACTCAGTGACATTTCCCAACCCTGGGACCTTGGCAAGGCACAGACGTCTGTGGCGGAGGAGGTAAGACAGCCTTCCAGATGCAGTCTTCCCAGCCTCTCTTGCCTGTTTCAGGCCATCCCACCCCGGAGGCTGGGTGGAGTGCCACCACTGGAAAGCTTTGACCATTGCATGGAACCTGAGTCACCTCCTCCTGCTTGCTCCTGAGAGGTGGCTGCATGGCTCCTCGTCTGAGTCCCTAGGCCAAGCCCCCAGCTCCTCCAGCTGCTTCTCTGTGTCTCTTTGGCCCATGGGGTCTGGTTCAGTCATGGACCCAGGATTGCTGGTAGCACAGCAGGTCCCTCTCCTCTGCCTTTCTTCTGGACATTGTGTGTGGCCGAGCACCTAGATGCTTTGGCAGCAGTCTCAGTGACCGCCCCCATGGGCTTTCAGATCCATACCTCAAGGCTGTTTGGCTGAAACCATTTCCACCCTTGGATTTGTGTTGAAGGAAAAGGGGCAAGTACATCTGAAAGGCTTGTTGGACTGGCTTCTCCCACCCTCCGCCGCCCCCCGTGCCCCTCCCTCCCCAGCACAGGCCCCAGAGTGGCCTCTCATGGCTCCTGCTTCCTGCACTCTGGGCGGCCTCCACCCTGGGTCCAACTCTTGGCCTGGCCCTGCTATTTTCTGTCAGCCTCATGGACCCTGCCACTTAGGCCCCCGGCCCAGGAGGCCTGTCCGAATTCTCTACCCGAGAGGTCAGAGGCACTATGGGTATCAACCTCCATGTGCTGGCGACTGGCACATACACATGCTTAGCAGAGGCTGCAGGGCAGCTTTCACAGAAAGGGGGAAACTGAGGCTTAAAACGGGACCCTGGTGAGAAAGCCAGGGTCAGAACCAGGACCCCTGAGCCAGAATAAGAACTCAGGGGTCTGCATATAAGAGGGGCCATGTGACTCAAGGCCTGTTGTTGGAGGTTGGGGGTCACACTGGTCTCTTGCACTCCCACAGTGGACGGTGGTTGATGGCAATCTAGGCCAGATTTCCGGGGAGGGTTCCCAAGGGAACACGTTTGCCAGCCTGAAGGTATGTGAGTGGGGGGGCGTCAGCAGGGGTCCATTGGGAGGACCTGGAGCAGGTGGGTTAGGCCATGGTAAATCCTAGAGAAGAGGCCCCTTAACTCTGTGACAAGTGTTCTGTTCCCAGGTGGCCTGATTACCGTCTGGGTCTTTTGAGTGAGCAGACTTGTGCCTTCCTGGGTCCCCTGTGTGTGCTGGAAGCTTCCCTTGGCCCACAAACCATTGGGAGGGTCAGGTGATCCTTCCTGGGGTCTCCTCTCACATGGCACATGCCAGGACTGGGCAGACGCTGCTGGGGACCTCTGCCTGTCTCCTGGTCCCCTCCTTCCTTTTGACAAGGGGAGGTGGCTGGTCCCAAATGCTCAACTGCTCCATTCCTTCAGATGGTCTCCTGAGGCGGCCTCCCAGGTGTCCTGGGGTGCTTGGGGCCAGGGCAGACTTTCTAAGCTGCAGACTTGGACCTGGCCCTTCTGCCCATCAGTTGCCTACTCTGCCACACACACCTCCCAAACAGCCTGTTGGCAGACACCAAGGCCCTGTTCTGGCTCAGTGCTTCGTTCAGCCAGACCAGAGACCCCTTGGGGTCTGAAGTGACCAGTTCCTGTCCACCCGGAAGGCGCAACCCCCAGTCACCTTACCTCTTACATCCTACCTACCGCCTGGTGGCTTCATTTTGGCTTTTACTGCCCTCTAGTTGCTGAGTCGGGGTGGACAGCTGCAGGAAGAAGAGGGCACTCTGGGGCTAGGCTGGAGTCCACTCTGTACTCAGCTGCTTGTTATATGCATGCACCTCAGGGCAACCTGGTGGGTGACAGCAGCAGATGGCAGGGAGATGGCTTTTTGTCATCACTCAGCCTCAGGACAGGCTGTGGGGAAACAAGGGGCAGAATGAGAAGCCAGGTCTCTATCTACCTTTCCTGTTCCAGACCTTTCTGCTGTTTCCAAGACACCCCAGCCAGCTCTTGTCCTCAGTGGAAGAAGGCAGGGCCCACAGCTTGAGCAGTCACAGATGTGCTGCCCACTCCCTTTCATGGAGAGCCCAATTCCGAGTCCTCCTGCCCAGGCACAGGGGAAAATGGAGATGTGACCTGATCTCCTCCTGGAATGGCTAGAAAGCTAAAGTTCCTCGGTGGGAAAAGAAGGGCCATTGCATTTTGAATGAAAATGGTGGCGTTATGGGGCTGGGTACCCATAGACCCAGAAGCCAGGTTCTCAGGAATGTGTGTGCCCGCGTCCTCCTGTCTGCCTTGGGCCGCAGGTGCTCAGGGCCTGGCGCCTATGACCTTTTAGTGAGTTTCTTGGGGTGGGGGAGACCCAGCTGTGTGTTGCCTCTGCCAGAGCTCCTTTCTTGCCCGCCCCCTTTTTTTGGACTGAGATTATTCTTGTCTTCTCTGTCTGCTGTCCTGCCCCACCCCTATTATGGGGTGAAGTCTGCCCAGTCGAGCCCATCCAACTCCAGCTCCAGCTCCGACTCAAGTTCAGATTCGGATTTTGAGCCATCTCAGAACCACAGTCAAGGTGAGTGATGAAAAAGGAAAGAGACCGAGTTTTCTGTGGTTTACTGCTATGGGAGCAGCCCCTGACTCTACTCAGAGGTCAGAGGTTGGTGGGGTACTGGGTTTGCTATTGAATTTGAAAGGTTCATGAGCACCTTCCTGAAGTGATGTACTTTTGCTTGGGGGCTCACCCCATGCCTGAGTTTCAGCTGCTGCCGCTGCCAGAAAAACCCATTGACACCTTATTCTAGGGCAGGGGATGGTGGGGGAAGGCCTGGAGTGATTCAGGGAGGATGGGGGAGGGCCTAGAGTGATGAGAGGGGGGGGAGGGGCTAGAGTGATAGGGTAGGGAGCATGGGGAGGGGCTAGAGTGATGGGGAGGCTGGGATGGGGAGGGGCTAGAGTGATGGGGAGGCTGGGAGGGGGAGGGGCTAGAGTGATGGGGAGGGTGGGGGAGGGGCTAGAGTGATGGGGAAAGGCAGGAGGTTCCCTCCTGGGCTGAATTTACTACCCTGGGCATTTCTGTAGTATACAACTGCTTGCCCATGCTGGGCCCTCTGAGATCCATGTCCATAAGTTTTAGAAGCTCAGGCAGCCTGTATTAAAAAGAAAAGCAGAAATAGGTCATCTACCACCAGCCAGGTGTGAGAGAGTGTGCTCCTTCTAGTGTCCATCCCCTCAGCCCTGAGAATGCCCCATTTGTATGACAAGGCCTTAGGAGCTGTACTGATGAGGTGCTGACATTGTGGGCTGGCAGAGAAGGGCCCCTTTCTGATTTGGGCCCTACCCATGGCGAGATATGCTTCTCACCAGCTCTTCTCAGACCAAGGTGGCATCAGTTCCTCATTCTGCACTCCCATCCTGCACCTCCCATCCTTGGATCAGAGCATGAATGCTCTGCTGCTGCAGTGTGTCTGCCTGGCACTTGGGCCTAGGCCCCCGGCAGTCTGCATTTCTGCCTTTTCCCTGCAGAATCCAGGCAGTGGGGGCTGCGAGGACAGGGCATAAGGCCCACTTGGCTGCCCCAGAGTGGGAAGGGCCTTCCTCAGGTACAGGGTGGGCCTGGGTGCTCCCAGCCTGAACGATGTGGTTATGAGAGGGTGGTGTGGGGCCCACCAGATTAGCTGACCCTACCATCCACCTTCAAACTGGAAGTGGTTCTTCTGGTGGATTGGACCAGCAGTCTCCTCCCCCATTGCCTGGAATTCTTTTTTCAGGGTTGGGGAAAGCTGGGGGAGGGGTGTATTGGGGGGCAGTATCTGACCTGGAACTCTGATACTCATTCACTGAGGGGGATCTGGGGGGTGGGGCGCTCCAAGCCCACACTCTCTCCAAGGGTTCTTATCTAGGGGGAAGGGAGGGGGAACCGGCTGAAGCAGGATCATGTGACCAAGGTAATTGTTTGTGTCCCTCTGTTGCCTTGGTAACAGGAATATAAACCAAGATGCTGTCTGTAGGGGACTGGAACCGGGTGCCTCTGGAGAAAGGGGAGGACGGTGGGCTGGGAGCAGAAGAGGGGGTTGCTGAGGGTCTGGGCAGGCCTGAGTAGGGGCACAGGCTGGTCAGGGGATCTGTGGCCCTGGGCTCTGGCCGCCTCACCCTCCTGGCAGGGTGGCTGGTCCTGGCTCCAGGCAGAGGCTCTGATCTCAGTGTCCGCAGCAGAGGAGGGCTGCTCCTTTGACTTTGGCAATGGAAGGGCCCTGCGGTCCTGCCTCGGGCCAGAGGCCAGAGGCCTGCGAGCAGCGCCAGGAAGGTAGGGGATGCGGGGAGCCAGAGGATCCCTTAGGCAGAGGTGGCCTTGGGGGGCAGTACGTGGAGAGATGGGAAGCAGGCTCCACCTGGCCAGAGGGACTTCCTAGGTGGGTTTGCTTGGGTGGTTTTGGGGATCATGGTGTCAGAAAGCTCCATGTGGCCACGGGGGTGGAGGGGATGGGATGCTGCAGGGCCCAGGCAGAGCCCTGACTACCCCCGTTTCTCCTCCCCCTCCTCCCCTTCCTTGCTGCCCTCCCCAGGACCCCTGCGCTCCATGGTGGAGGACCTGCAGTCGGAGGAGTCCGATGAGGACGACTCTTCATCAGGCGAGGAGGCTGCCAGCAAGGCGAATGCAGGGAGGGATTCCAGGTGCCCGGGCCGGTGAGGGGCGTGCTGGGCTGGGGGACCTGGGTGGCTCTGCTGAGGTTGAGGGGCTTCAGGGAGGCGGGGCCAGGACAGAGGTGTCCCTGGGGTTGGGGTAAAGGGAGCGTCCGAGCCTACTGGAGGACGCTTTGCCCCCAGGCCATGTGGTCTCACCTGCCTTGTGAAGTGGGGGGGGGCCTTAGGTGGTATCTTTCCTCCTGACACTGGAAGGTATGGGCTGCCTGGCAGGAAGGTGGGAGATCTTGAGGGAGAGAAGTCCAGTCACCATCTCAGAAGTGGGGAGAGGCAGTGCCCAGCAGCCCGAGAGCCAATCCTGGTCTGAGGTGGGGTAGGGGTGGACGGCTGGCTTCTCTGCTCTCGGGCCCACGGCCCTTTTCCCCCTTCCCACATGTGTGGCATGGGGATGAGGACTAACTGAGAGCTGACCCGTGGGTACTCCCAGGCCCCTGGAGTAAGCTCACTCGAGACGGGTGTCAGTTCTCAGCCTCCAGCCCAGAGCAAACGCCAACCTTGGCCCCAGGCCTAAAGAAGGGGCAGCCTCAGGGGTCACAGCGGCCCAGTCCAGCCCAGGTGCAGCCCCTTTTCCCCAAGAGGCTGAGGCCTCTGGGCCTCAGTGGCTCTTTAAGCCAGGCTGGTCACCGGGTCTGCACCCACCAGGCACAGGGATGCCTCATGGGTGCTTGTAGGTGGGAGTCGGTATCAGTATAGCTTATTGAACCCACTCACTATCCTGAGAGTGTGGCTGTGGGGAGCTCCTGCATAGCAGCTTGCCTGGGGAGGGGCACAAGGAGGACCAGCAGCCTCCTAGGCCCAGGTTAACAGCAGTGGCTCCTGTCCACCTGGTGCTGGACATGAGGATCCCATAGACATGGGTCCCGTTCTTGAGGGGCTCCCACAGTGGTGCGGGGACCAAATGTGCAGAATCACCTAGAGCGTTCTCTTTTAGGAGCAGATGTGGAGGGCCTGGGGCTTTCTTGAACACTGGTGGGGTCCGCATCCATTGTCAGGCAAGGGAGGAGCTGGCAAAGCCCCATCTTATTCTGGTCTGCTCCCTGGGGAGGCCCACAGTCTGCCATGGTCCCAGCTGCTGCCTGGTGGACCCAGTGAAGAGGGGGAAGTGAGGGGTGCACAGGGCAGCGAGGCCACACCTGATCTGGCTGACTTGATAGTGTTGCCTGGGCAACAAGGAGACACCTCCTGCCTTTTCCCCTGGAGTGATCTACTTTGGTTAGCCAGAGAGAGAGAGAGAGCTCCGGGCCTCAAGGAGGGCAGAGCCTCTGGAGCCTGATGCTTACCGGGAGAAGTTTACCTGAGGAAATGGACAACCTTGACCTTGTGGGGAGTAAGACAGGAACCATCAAGGCCCAGGCTCCACACAACGCTCCCTGGTATTTCCTGGCACTGCACTCACTGTGAAGTGAGGCCTGTTTTAGACAGAGGGGGAAGGCGGCTGGCAGGGCTTAACATGTTGCAATGTGTTGTGGAGGAACAGTTGTCAGGCTCCCCCTCACTGGATCAAGTCCAAAATGTCTCTGAGGAACTGGGGATCCCAGACAGAGCCTCTCACAAGGGCGGCCACTAGGGGAACCGGATTGGGGGGCAGGGAGAGCAGGGCCATTCCTGGTCTGGGGGGCTAGAGAGGAATTTGCTCTCTCTACATCCCTCTCGTGCTTCGAGAGATTCTGGAAAAAGCTAAAAGGACGGGACCAGACCAGACTGAGCTCCAGACTGAGCTCGTGATTGAGAAACGTGATTCTAAGGGGAGGCTTTCCAATTCAGGCTAACTGGGGAGTTTGAATATTGAGTAACCACACCTTACCTCCCCTGACAGTAGTGACCATTTGTCACTGTGAGCCAGCCCCTCCCCAGTGCACCCCTCTCGGAGACCTCATTTTACTGGTGAGGAAATCGAGGCAGAGGTTGAGGACCCTTTCAGGGCCCTGCCCCCTAGGAGGTTCAAGGTTGAGCCACCACCAGACAACCTGTTCAGGGCCCCACCCAGACAGGGATGCCCATGTCACTGAGGAAGCCTGCTGGCCAGAGTGAATCTTACAGGCAGTCCCACCTGCAGGACCTCATGAAAGGAGCAGAACTCAGCAAAGCCCTGTCCATCAGGCTTGCTGGGGCCCCCTGCCTGTGTGCTGGCCCCAGGAGACCTACACCAGGGGTCGTGAGCCTCTTAGAAGTGTGTTCCTGCGGCTCTGGGTTCTTCGCTCTTTGAAGGCAGCTCGGGCGCATTTGTTTTTTAAGTAGGCAGTGGCTGCCCAGAGCTAAGTGAGGTCGGTCTCCTGAGGTCTAGGGGGAACCCAGACAGTTGGGTACACACTTGGCCCGCAGGGAGGGGCCTACCATTTTTGAGTGAGTCTGGGTCATTCATGGGTCCCAGAGCAGCAGGGTGGTGGAGGCCTGACAGGGCTCCTGGTCCCTTGTTCAGGTTGAGCTTCAGTGACAGTGACAGCGACAACAGTGCTGACTCCTGCCTGCCCAGCCGTGAGCCTCCTTCCACCAAGAAGCCACCCCCACCCAACAGCAAGGTGAGCCCAGGGGAGGAGGCCTTCTGGGAGGCAGGTCTCTGTCATGTCCTGGAGGCAGGGCTGAGGGCCGAGCCTTTACTGAGCCTGGGGTTCTCCAGGGGTCCCAGGCTGAGGGTGGAGGGTGCAGAGGTAGGCTTGGTTCACCCCCAGATCCCAGGGGTATATCTTCTCCTCAGATGGGCTCCCCTTAGATTTGGGGGCCAGGGGAGGGAGGACTAGTAGGTCCTTGGGACCCAGGCTGGCTCTGAACAGTCAGTGGTGGCCCAGGGGAGGGGGGGGCAGTCAGAGAGCCTGTGGGGGGGCTAGGGAAGGACACAGGTAAGAGCTGAGAGCAGACCTGGATTTATCATGCAGGCGTCAGGCCGGAGGAGCCCTGAGTCCTGCAGCAAGCCTGAGAAGATCCTCAAGAGGGGTACCTATGACAAGGTATGGGGTTCGGGCATGGTGAGAAGTGGGGGGAAACCCTGGGGCCCCAGAACTGGATGCACCAGCCCAGGCATGCCAAGGTGCTGGCCCCAGGGGCATCAGGCCCTTCTCTGTCCCGAGCCCCAAGCTGAGATGGGCAGGACCATGGATGGGACCCCACAGGGCTGGGCGGTCAGAAGGGCTGAGGCAACCTGCTGAGTGTCCATCTGCCACCCTCAGGCCTACACGGACGAACTTGTAGAGCTGCACCGGAGGCTGATGGCCCTGCGGGAGCGCAACGTGCTGCAGCAGGTACGGGGGCGCAGCTGCCCTGCCCCTCTCAGTCCTGGCTGAGAACAGATTGTCTCAGAGGAGTCCCTGGGATGGGGTGCCTGTAAGGCCTGCGGGTTGCTGGACACCCTTACTGCAGCCCGCAGAAGCTGCTGCTGCCTCCTTGGGGCCCTGTGGGGTGGAGCCATCCCAGCTCACCCTCCTGTACCCTGAAGTTGTTCTGCCACCACCTTTCAGATTGTGAACCTGATCGAGGAGACTGGCCACTTCAATGTCACCAATACCACCTTCGACTTTGACCTCTTCTCCCTGGATGAGACCACCGTGCGTAAGCTGCAGAGCTACCTGGAGGCCGTGGCCACATGACCCTGGGCCGGGTGGCCGGCCCTTGTCGCCGGGGTCCCGGGAGGCCACGTCCGGGCCCCGCCTGCCTTCCTCTCTCTCAACTCGCCCGCCTGCAGCACTGCCTTAGTGACCGCCCTGTCCTCGGCCCACACGGCCAGCTGCACTTTCCTCATTGGCTCCCGGCCTGCCCTCCCCACCAGCTCACCGGGAGCCCTGGGGCCGAGGGGGGTCGGGCTGGTGCCACTGCTGCTCCCCGACACTTAGGGGTCGTCACCTGGGCCCCCCTTGGAAAGCGGCTTGTGTTGAAGGCAGCACTGGGCCTCATTCCCACAGGGGAAGAAACGTGCCCGGCGGTGGGAGCCTCGCTCCATGATGGAGCTCGTGGCACAGTGTCACTGTCCAGGCCTTTCTGAGCAGCCAGGATACCGCCTCCAGCCTCCCCAAATGGTTCAGACACACCCACTGCACCCTAGGACCTCAGGGTCCGGCTGCGCCAGGCCGGACCTCGGCTCGTCCTCCATGTGAGCTGGACGCGGGAGCCCCTCTGTCGGCTCTCACTGTGCTGGGACTCCGTGCTGTATAGTTCTCTCTCTATTATATGTGTATGTATGCACTGTAGGTACCTGAGCGGTTTCCAGGTGTGCATTTCCGTGGCAGCGGTGCACTTGGGGGGTGGGGGGTGAGTAAGGCGGGACTTGTAGGTTAAGATGTCTCCACCGGTCTTGTCGTCGGCCTGGAGGCCGAGCCGGAGCGCCAGCCGACCCTCTCCAGGTGCAGGGAGGAATCCTCCCTCAGTGATACGAGGACGCCTTGTCCTCCTCCCGGGACATGGAAGGCATGGCCGAGGGCCTGTGAACACTACGATGGAGCAGGAGGTCTTCAGGCACCTACCTGGTCAGTCTGTTGGCCGTCTCCAGGAGCAGACCTCCTGGGCTCCAGCCAGCTGCAGGCCACCACTTGTAATGGCACCCCGGGGCTCGGGACTCCCTCCTTCCATAGGATCCTCTTCCTTCTGTTGATCAAGTCTTCGAACTTTGAAAAAAAAAAAAGAGCTTTTGCCAAATAAGACGGGATAGTTTGTGGAGTTTTTCGAGGAATGAGTGCCAGGACTCAGCCAGCCCCTCATGCCTGGCCCCCTGCCAGCAGCAGGCCCTCCCAGGCATGCCTGCCTCTGTCTGGTTTGGGCCCGGCCCTCCCACCTGTGCCATTCACACTGGTCCAGAGCCCGGAGATTCAATTCCTCGCATGCCTGAGATTCTCCAAGTGCCAGGCCGGTCTCTCCTCCCTTCTGGCCCACCTTCTAGGGCCAAAATGCCCTCATGGAGTCAGCCCATTTTGGGTGGGTCTCCTGGGGGCTGGAGGCCTGTTTGCTCAGACTCTGTTACCCCAGACCTCGACTCAAGGTTCCACCAGTCCCCCTCTCCCTCGACTCTAGCCCTGAATGAGATATGGGGAAAAAGGAGTGGGGACCCCAGAGGGGGCTGACCTCCTCTCTCCAACTCACTGTCAATCAGCCCCTTCTCCCCCCAGTTCCAGAGTTCCAGCATGGGGAGCACCACGCTCTCATGTCCTTGCTCCGATTCTGTCCCTCTGGGGAGCCCCGCCTCCCAGGCTTCCCCAAACTCCAGCCTTCCTGGTGAGACCCCCGGACTCTCGGGGAAGGCCCAAGAACTTTTGGAGGAACCATCATGTCTCCTTGCCACCGTTTGGATTCTCTCCTGACTCCACTGCCTTGAGGTATTAGGAAGAGGTCAGGCCTGTGTGACAGGCCCTGTGCTGTCACCAGTACTCCAGGCCAGCAATACTCCAAAATGGGCACCTTTCTTTGGAAAACCTCCAAGACATTGGATGGAAGGAACTGGCCTGACGCAGGCTGCTCCAGAGGCAGCACCTGCCCGGCCCTCTATGCACAGAGGCTGCTGGGCGTCACAGGCGGAGCCCCAGGCAGCTCAAGGGCGCAGGCCTTTCTCCTTCACGAGGATTTCCTGGGCAGCAGGCTCCGCACGGCGACACGGGCAGCCTTCTGCTTTGGAGCCAGGCTCTCCCCGGAGGCAGCTGGAGAAAGGCTGCCAGGCCCACCCTTTATGCTGTTTCCAGGGCCTTAAGAAGTACCGGCCCGTTTTTCAGTTACCTCCTCTGGCCATAAGGCCACCAGTGCTGTCCTCTGGAGCTGCTCTCGGCCCAGTGCTGGCCCGTGACCACCTGATGGACATGCCAGGCAGCCAGGGCCCCAACGGCAGCATTCCCAGCTGCTCCCTTTCCCCACCCCCAGCTGCCCGGCAGCTGGGCCCACGAGGGATCTGGGGACACTTCCATAGGAAGGGGCCAGCACTTTGTGATTGCCCCGTGTTTAGTGTTAAGCCCCCTGCCCCCAGTGCAAATCCCTGTGTTTTGCTATCTCCTGAACAAAATGTAAACCAACGCCTGAGAGCAAAAGGTATCGAATACCTTTCTTACCCATAAGGGTTTTTACAAAGAATGTGTCTCACTAGGAACTAGGACACTCATCGGCCCGAGACCAACTCCTAGATGAAAGGAATAAGGAGAACCGTGTTTATAATAAGTTACAGGATTGTTTCTGTCCTGGATTTTAAACTTTTTGTTAAATTGTGAAATTATGGATGAATTTTATAGAAAACAAAGTGAAATAAAGTCAGATGGGAAAGCAGACCTATGCGTAGAGCCTCGTGCATCTGCCTGGTTCCCCCTGTTGTGGGGTTGGGGTGGGCTATCCAGTTCCATGGGGCCCCTTGCCCTCTCCCTGTTTCAGTGATTCCAGATCAACAACCAGGAAGAGGTAAGAGGGTTAGGAGCAAGCCTGGGGGCAGGAGGAGTGGGGACAGTGTGAGCAAGGTTGTCACCCTGGAAGAATAGAGATAGTGCCACTAGAGATCTGAGAGAGACAATATGGTGAAGAACTTGATTTCAGGTCTCGCTTTTTTTTTTAGTTGGGGAATTGGGCAGGGGACCAGCCAAGTTGTTGTCCTTCAATCTTAGTTGTGGAGGGCGCAGCAAGCTCAGCTCCAAGTCCAGTTGCCATCCAGCTGTCCATCGGCAGCTCGTGGCACTCAGCTCAAGGTGCTGTGTTCAATCTTAGTTGCAGGTGGTCGTAGCCACCATCCCATGCTGGAGTCGAACCAGCAGCCTTGTTAAGAGCACTCGCCCTATCCACTGAGCCATCCAGGTGACAGCTCAGCTTAAGGTGCTGAGTTCAGTCTTAGTTTCGGGTGGGCATAGCCACCATCTCGAACAAGCAGCCTTGTTGTTAAGGGCACATGCTCTCACCAACTGAGCCATCCTGCCATCTGTTGGCAGCTCAGCTCGGGCGCAGCATCACTGGCCCATGTGGGAATCCAGCCAGCAACCCTGTTGCTCAGAGCTTGCGCTTTGAAGCAAGCTCTTAACTGAGTCAGCTGGCCCCCCAGGTCTTGCTTCTGATTTGTTCTTTCCTTGGTAGCTGGCAGCAAGGTTTGGGTTGAAAAGCAAGCCTGACTTCAGAAGATGGATAGATGGTTGGGTGAAAGAATGGGTGGGTCCACGGGAGGATGGGAGGATTGGTGGGTGGATGGATGGATGTGTGGATGATAGAAAGCTAGATAGAAAAATGTGGGCAAAGACATCATTTGTGGACGCTGGGGAGCCAATTTGCCTGTTTATCTGTGGTGTGTGATGCTCTGGACTCAAGTGTGGTCGAGCTGATGAACCCTAAGGGCTAAAGCTCTTGCAGGCCCCATTGAAGCAGCCCTGTGCACGGTGTGGGCTCCATCCTCGCCAGGGGAGCCAGAAATTCTGTCCCCAAGTGGTCAACATTGCAGGCCAATACCCGCCCTGCCACCCTATACATAGTAGCTGGGAAGACAGCTGGCCACACCAGGGCACTCGGGAGTGATTCATCTCCCTTCTAGTTGGTCGCCAAAAATTCCATTTTCAACATCAGGGCTATGGCCCCCTGCTGGCTTTCCTACCAGAGAAAGACCCTGCAGGCCTTCTGGGGTTGTCTGATCTGAGCTCCTACAGTAGGGGTACATAATGAAAGAGGCTCCAGAGTGGTTCTCATGGTTCCCAGACCCCTAAAACACAGTGGAAGGACTACTTAGGTGTTAAAAATACAATAGGGCTTGCTGCCGGCCAGGCTCTGCGCTAAGAATTACGTCATGGACACTTCACAACCACTCGAGGTTGGTACTGCCCTTTTTTTTATTAAAGACTTTTTTTTTCAATTACAGTTGACAGTCAATAGTATATTAATTTCAGGTGTACAGCATAGTGGTCAGACATTTATATAACTTATGAGTTATTCCCCTGGTAAGTCTAGTATCCACCTGGCACTATACATAGTTATTATGATATTGACTATATTCTCTGTGCTGTACTTTACATCCCTGTGACTTTTGTAACAGCCAATTTGGGCTTCTTAATCCCTTCACCTTTTTTACCCATCCCTCCAATCCCCCTCCCATCTGGCAGCCATCAATTTGTTCTCCGTATCAATGAATTTGTTTTGTTTGTTCGTTTATTGTGTTGTTTAGATTCTACATATGAGATTACATGGTATTGTCTTTCTCTGATTTATTTCACTTAGCATAATATCCTCTAGGTCCATCCATATTGTCATAAATGGTAAGTTTTCATTCTTTTTATGGCTGAATAATATTACATTGTATAAATGTACCACAATTTCTCTAATCATCTGGTGATGGGCATTTCAGCTGCTTCCATATCTTATCTATTGTAAATAGAGCTGCAGTGAACATAGGGATGCATATATCTTTTCCAATTAGTGTTTTGGATTTCTTCAGCTAAATACTCAGAAGATAGTTCTATTTTTAATTTTTTGAGGAATCTCCATAATGTTTTCCATAGTGGCTGCACCAATTTACAATCCCACCAACAGTGCACAAGGGTTCCCTTTTCTCCACATCCTCGCCAGCACTTGTTGGTTGATTTATTGATAGTAGCCATTCTAACAGGTGTGAGGTGATATCTCATTGTGGTTATTTGCATTTCTCTGATGATTAGTGATATTGAGCATCGTTTCATATGTCTGTGGGCCATCTGTATGTGCTCTTTGGAGAAATGTCTATTCAGGTTGTCTGCCCATTTTTTAATCGGATTGTTTGACTTTTTGGTGTTAAGTTGTATGAGTTTTTTATATATTTTGGATACTAACCCCTTATTGGCTGTATCATTGTTGACTATTTTCTCCCATTCAGTAAGATGTCTTTTCGTTTTGATGATCGTTTCCTTTGCTGTGAAAAAAACTTCTTAGTTTGATGCAGTCCCATTTGTTTATTTTTTCTTTGATTTCCCTTGCCCAGGGAGATATATCCATATCAAGCCTTTCTTTAAATGGTTTTTGGGTTGTTATTACTTGTCTAGAATAATGTTAAAAACAATAAAACAAAACAGTTCTCTCATGGTTTCTCTCAGGAGTTTTAATTATTTTCCCCTCCCTCCCTCCCTCCTTCCCATCATTCTTTCTCACCTTTCAGTTTGTTCCATCTGGAATTTATTTTGCTGTGAAATCGGGTCCCAATTTTATTTCCATAATAGCAGCACAAGGTGATCCACACCATTTATTGAATAATCTCTTTCCTCCAATTATTTGAAACACCATCTTTATCGTATCACTCAGTTCCTGCATATATTTGCGTCTGTTCTTGGTTTCTATTTTCTGCAGGCCTAATAATGCCTCATCACTGAGCTCTTAATTACTGCTGCTTTATAACTTATTTAGTATCTGGTAGGACTAGTCCACCCTTCATTCTTCTTTTAGAATTTTCCCAGATAGGGCCGCCGAGTGGCGTGGTGGTTAAGTGCTGGCTTGGGACACCAGCAGCCCTGGTTCGGATCCCACATATGAGGCTCAGTGACACTGCCCTCTTAAAAAAAAAAAAAAAAAAAAAAGAATTTTCCCAGATATTCTTTTTTTGTTGTTGTTCTTTTGAGGGCAGTGTCACTGGCCCTCATATGTGGGATCCGAACCGGGGCTGCTGGCTTCCCAAGCCAGCGCTTAACCACCGTGCCACTCGGCCCGCCCTTCTTTTTTTTTAAAAAAATATTTTATTGGGGAATTGGGGGAGGAGAACAGTGTTGGGGAATTGGGGAAGGGGAACAGACAAGTTGCTATCTTTTTGTTCTTCAGTCTGGTTGCAGAGCATGTTGCTTCACTGGCCCATGTTGGTATCATCATTGAGCTCTTCCCGGATGAGGCAGATTGGTCGCCGGCCTCTGGATGGTCGCTCACAGCGGCTCTTAGCTCACGCTGGCTGCCGGCCACTCACTGTAGCCTATGGCAGCCCACTGCAGCAGGGGCTGCAGCCCACACCATCACCGGGGCTCGCACAGCCCAGCTCCAGGTGGAGCTGTTGTTAGCTGTGGAGGGCAGTGTCACTGGCCCTCATATGTGGGATCCAAACCCGGGCCGCTGGCTTCCCAAAACCAGCTCTTAACCAATGCGCCACTCGGCCGGTCCCCAGATATTCTTGTATGTTTGTTTTTCCATATAATCTAATCAGCATACGTTTAAGATATTTTTGTCTTATTCTGAAGTTCATATTTATATGCTGTTTTTAATTCTAATTTTTTAAAAGATCCTTGCTGGCGTTTGCTGGGCTCTTGGATAATTCCCAGCCATTATGTCTTCAGATGCTGACTCCCCTCTTTTCTCCTTCTGGACCTCCTATGATATAGGTTGGAACCTTCAGGATTCACCTGTCAGATCTGTAACCATCTCCCATAATGTGTATGTTACACCTTTTGGAATTATACCACAGTGTTTGGATATTGTGGTTCTCCCCCACCCCCCACACCCCATACTTTTTTTTCTGCCTTCTAGTTTGGGAAGTTTCTATTGACATACCTTTAAGCTCCCTGATTGTTTCCTCGGCTGTGTCCAATCTGCTGATGAGACATCCAAGGCCTTTTGGTTTCTGTTAGTGTTCATAACTTCTAGCATTGCCTTTTGATTCTTTTTTGGAGCTTCCAGGACTCTGCATAATTACTCATCTGTTCTTGCACGTTGTCCAGAATTCATAGCATCTTAATTATGGTTGTTTCAAATTCACAGTTTGATAATTCCAAAATCTCTGCCACATCTGAGTCTAGTTCTGATCCTTGCCCTGTCTCTTGTGTTTTTTGTCTCTTAGCATGCCTGGTAATCTTTTGTTGGAAGTTGGACATGATATACTAGGTGAAAGGGATGGAGGTAAATAGGCTTTCAGGGTGCAGTTTTGTGTTTCTCTGGGAGTTAGGCAGTGTTCACTGTGGGCTGTAGCTGTAGGTGTCATAGGCTGAAGTTTCCTCAGGTATCTTTGTCTCCGCTACCCTCAGGGGTTTCCCGAGATTCCTTTTAAAATCAGATCTGAGCCTCGTAGTTCTTTTCATTTGAAATCCTGTTATTATGTAGGAGCCCTATTGATGTGATGGTAAAATATGGAGGGATATGGTAAGATTGTGACCTTGAACTGTGACCTTCACAGATTCTTCTCAGCGTTTTTCTTTTTTCTTTTTTCTTTTTCCCATTTTTAGCTGAGAGGAAGGGTAGCCAGGGCTGGAGTTAGGTATTTCCCTTCTCCCAACTTGTGTTGGCTCTGGTAAAATCCACATTTGTCAGACTTTTTAAAACAGTTTCTGGAGGACAGGCCTTTGTTAAGGAGAACAGAATGCCAGAGCATTTCAGATGTTTTTCAAAATGGTTACTTTCCCCTCCTGCTGCTGGGAGCACAAGGTTCTTCACTGTGAGAACCTGGTGGGGCTCCTGGAGGTGAAACTCACGAATGTGCACCCTCCCCCACGCCACCTAAGGCTGGCTCTCCAGGAGTTTTTCCTTCTCCAGCTCCTTCCCCTTAGTCCTCAGTGTTCCTATCAGATGCGGGCTGCAAGCAGTGGGTACTGCTGGGGGGAAGCCGTGATTCTCCTCATTGCCCTCTCCTGTTCCCGGGGTCGGGGTTTGCTCTGGGACCTCAGTTCAATGATGGATCTAAGAAGAGTTGTCAATTTTCAGTCGCTCAGATTATGAGAACAGAGATGACAACTTCCAAGCTCCTTCCCTGTCGGACTGCAAACCGCTCTGACCAAACTCCCTGTGTTTATTTCTCAGGTGCGATTTCCTAGTATTTCTCCAAGGAAATAGCTCCATTTCCTTGGATGTAAGTCCTGTGCGCAGCCTCTCTCTCCTGATGGTAGCCTTCCCCCAACATTTCCGGATTCTCATTTGTGTACATGACCTTGAAGGAAGGTTCCCCTGAGCATGTCCTGGGCTGTGATGGCCTCTCCAGGCCCCGTTGGAGTTGTGCTTATGGCCATGCTCCCTGTTTGAGCTAAAGAGGCCCTGCTGTGCAGCTTGCCCATGTCTATGAGTTGATTCTCATCTCTTTCCTATGGGCTGGGTGCAGGGTGCTGTAATAGGCACGATTTGAACCACCAGCCTCCCTCGTGGTTCTGAGCAGCCCAGTGTATGAGTCCCTGAACCTGGCCCCTCGATGTAAACTGGAGCTGGTGGCAGCCCTTCCCTTCCTCAGGGTGACTGCCAACAGCCGGGAGCTGTTCCTGTACCACCTCCCAGAGGAAGATAAGCCTGTGCAGCCACAACTTCACACTTAAAGACTGTGCTTATTTCTCAGAGTAAAAGCAGCTCATGAGCTTCACTCCATCACTTTTTTTCTCTTCCAGAGCCCTCTGTATAAAGCTCCACACGTACTCGGTACCCACTGACATTTCGGAGCCCAGCAATTCTTCATAGTGTGTGCGTGTGGGGGGGTTGTCCTGGGCACTGTGGAGTGTTGAGTAGCATCGCTGGCCCCCACCTGCCAAATGCCAGTAGCACCCCCAGTCATGACAACCACAGCTGTCTCCAGACATCAAACAGTGTCCCCTGGGGGACAGAGCCACCCCATGTAAGAACCACTGCTTTAGTGAAACCAATTTTATTACTCCTTTAAATTTAAAATGCTTCCCACAGAGGGGCATCTTAGTTAAAACCAGGCCTCAGTGGGAGCAATTTCCCTCCATCTAGAAGGCGGCTCCAGGATGATGGCTGATAGGAGAGGCGAAGGTGGGACCGCAGCCGATGTGATGAAAGGAGCCCACAAGCTCTTTCCCAGCTGCTAGTATTCACCCTCCTCATACAAGCATTCAGTTTCAGCTTGGTATATCTTGGCCACTGTGGCCCTCTTCAGCATCATGGTTGCCCCTGAGACAAGTCCAAGGTGGGGCCTTCCCTCTACCCCTAACAGGAGCCTCCAGCACAACTGGACAAGGAGTTAGCAGCTGAGTTTGTTCTTAAGATGCAAAGCAGTAAGTGGTGTTGGAGCACTAGGAGGCTTTGATTGAGGAGCCCCAAAATGCAGTGGGTCCATCCCAGAGTGCCCTGAGAATATCCATCATACACATGGATGGTAACCTTCCCCAAGACTCATTAGATGAGGGACACAGATGCCGGGAATCCTAGTCCCCATTAGCCCAGGGCCAGGAAATGGCATTTAACTGAACACGCAGGGTCTCTGGTGTGAGTGACACCGCCGGGACCCCTTCCCAGGCCCCCACCCACTCATTCAGCTCCCCTCCAACCATGGAGAAATCTGTCTCTAGGATGGTTCACTTCATGATCTTGGTGCTGTTTGAGGTGGCCTCTGCGTTGGCAGCGCCAATCCCCTGACCAATGAACTCCGTGATCACTGGGTCCCCATTGTGAACAATGTCCGACAACCTGGTGGACGAGCTCTTGAGCTGCCGACGGAAAGCAATGGCCTCTGGTCAGCGCATTCTGAGGTTCTGTGTCCGCGTTGATCTGGCACTGTCATTTAGGAACGAGGGAGCAGGCGGCCCTGAACCGCTCCTGCACCCACCAGCAGTCCCCAAGCCCTAGCTCCCTATGTGGGGGGCTGACCTTCTCAGATCATGCATCACTCTCATCTTGATCTCATTTAGCCAGGTCACCATCCTCACTGTACAGATGAGAAAATGGAAGCTCAGCTGGGAGAGACTTGCTCAGTGCTACCCAGCTTCCTAGGGGCCAGATGGGCCAGACTCAGGACTGTCTGCCATTTCTCTGGAGTCACCAGGAGCTCCCACAACAGGGCATCGCCAACATCCTGGGCTTGGTGCCCCAGGAGCTGGCACTGAGTGACTAGTCGCTTCTCCTCTTCCCAGCCTCAGTTTCCCCATCTTGAAACCAGGACAGCAGCCCCCATCCAGCAGACATGCCAGATTACTATTAGGCTCAAAGACAGCCCCAAGGTATCTTCAGCGTAAGCAGGGCACACAGGTACGAGGCGTCCTGACCCACCAGCACAACATGAAGGACAATAGGGATGTGCTTCCTCACCCTCTCCTCAGTGGGGTTCGGGTTAATCTTGCCTGAATGGAGCCTGATGATATCTGCATGTGGGAAAGGGAGATGGGTTGTGTCTCTGAAAAGCTACACCCCGTTGACTCTTGTGGAGGCCCTGGTGGGGCAGGGATGCTGTCCCAAAGCAGCCCCTCCGTCACCTGGAGACACTAGAGATGGAGCCCAGGCAGACAAGGGTGGCCGCTTCCTCCAAGCTGGGCTTCAGTCCTCCCTCACCCTGGTGCTGTGCACAGCCTGCATCACTGTCCAGAGCAGGCCCAGTGGGGCCTGGCCAGAGCCGGAGAGCAGCTCGAGGCCCTGCCTTACTCGCGCCTGACATTGCCCGTGATGTGAACTCAAGTGTCCAGGAAGCCCAGATCTCCATGCACATCCAGCCATGGAGGTCAGTCTTCTCCTGGGCAGTCTCCTCGTCATTGAGCTACCCCATGAAGATGTTCCGATCCCAAATGTGGATGTCCCCACTGTCCTCATCTTTTCATCTTGGTGTGGATGCCAGGGAGGGACTTTCCACAGCTGGGGCTGTGGGCAGCGAGGAGGTATTACACATGCAGCTGGACACAGAGCCCTGGCGGGGTAGGGACACTGCTGCTCACTGCCCCTCTCTCCCATCCACGTGTTCAGATCCTAGGCTTTCTCTGACTTTCAGCTCCTAGAGTCCCTCAGATCTGAAGTAGGGGGCAGATGGAGAAGGAAATAAGACATAGACCCCCAGGGAGAGGGAACCTGAGCCGGACTTTAGGGGCACACAAACACACCCCACCCAGCCCCTGACCCTTGGGAGGCCACAGATGAGCATGGGACAAGGCAAGCCATGGATAAACTCAAGACACCTTTTGGCAGAATTGCTTGCTGTTGAAGGCATCTGGACAGGGAGAGAGAACACACTGCAGGCAAGTACGATGGATCTACCACCCTGCTTATCTCCTTGGAAACTGGGAGGCTGGCTTCTCGATTCTTGAAGCTCCAGGTTCCTAGAAGGGTGCCTGGACACCACTCCCCTCCTGCTTTCTCCCCAGACTGGAGACTTGGTGGGGGTGGGGGAGTGAGGGAGCTCAGCTGGTCCTGCCAACACCCAGGACATACCCTGCATGGATTGAATTGTATCCCCACAAATCCCCATGTTGAAGCCCTAACCCCCAGTGGGATGGTATTTGGAAGTGATTAGGTTTACATAAAGTTTTGAGAGTGAGGTCCTTGTGATGGGATTGGTGCCCTTTAAGAAGAGACACCAGAGAGCTAGTTCCCTTTTCTATTTCTCTGCTGTGTGAGGACACAGCTAGAAGACAGCTGTCTCTAAGTCAGGAAAAGGGCCCTCATCTGGAACCGAATAGGCAGCACCTTGACCTTGGACTTCCAGCCTCTGAAACTGTGAGACATAAATTTCTGTGCTTTGAGCCCCCCCAGTCAGATATTTTGTGATGGCAGCCCAAGCTGAGAAACACCCTTTGAGGGCAGGGACCAGGCCTGTCTTGATAACCAACCCCTAGTGCAGCACAAGCTCCACATTCACACTCAACTTTTCCTGAACAAATGACCTAAGGAATGAATTGAAAACTGAGTCGCTTCGTTATGCAACTGTTTGCTAACCCCACTTACACTGGAGCTGTTTGCATCTTGTGTGAATCGATCTATTCTGGGAGTATCGAAGGCTGACTGGCTGCTTAGATCACAGCAGGGACTTTTGACCTTGGTTCCCTGCTGTAACCCCAGCACCCCCCGACACTGCCAGCAGATGGTGATCACTCAACACATGCCCAACAGAAGAACTGGCTTCCTAGAAAACATTGTTTGTCTGTGGAATAGAATCTCAATACCACAGCCCAGCCGGGTGATAACTTTGGCCAGGTCACCTCTCCTTCCTTCAGCCTCCTTTCCTGCCCCCTCCCCTGTCTTCGTTTGAGGGTTAAAGAGACCCCCTGGGTGAGAAAGTGCTTCATGATTGGCTCCTCAATATGACTGCTGAAAGGTGCTTCCATTTCCCTAAAGTCAAGATCTCTCTGAGGATGGTGACACAGACTGTCCTTGACCAGACTCTAGTCAGGCTCCTCTGAACTCTCTTCGTAACTAGATCTCAACTTTGGACTAGAAGAACTGCAGAATGTCAGCACAAAGGATTTCATCCACCCCACCACCCCCCACACACACACACTAAGAGACCTGAACAAACATTAGCTCAAAGCCACATCCCCAGGACAAACCTGTAAGTTCCTGCCTGAGAAAGCTCAACACTGCCAGAAGAATTTACTATGTGTTTCAGCCAAAACAGGAGGTGGGGACAGATGGACCCCAATATTCCTAGAGCAGTTGCTTTGGAAAGTTTGCAATGATCAACCCTTTCTCTGCCCTTTGAGGTGCAAAGCTACCACCCAGAACTGTCACCTCAGGATCCTGAGAGCTGTCATTCTGAAATGGAGATAACTCTGGAGGAAAAGGGCCAATGACAGTGGGTATCTTGCTTTAACTATACATTGCCTCCCTTCATAAACATGCAAGTTTGGTTCTCCAGATAAGCACCAGTTCATGAACCCAGATGGCCTAGTTACTTTAAGGAATACCCTCTGCCCAATTTTTGTGAATTTCCACTTCCTGGACTACCCAAGGCCCCCTCACTGCTCCCACTCCCTCATTCATCCCCTCTGTAAGGCACCTGGTCACCTCTGCCAGGCAAAGTTCAGTTTACACTGGACCCTTCTCTCCAGTGCAGTAGAGTTATGAATAAAATCTGTCCCCAATCACTTTAACTAGTGTCAGGCTCTGTTTATCTTTAATGGTGGTCACACTTTGAGAGGAGAGCCGTCATCAGGAGGATAGAGGATGGAGGCCAGGGGAGAAAGCCAGCACATCCAGAGGGAGGTGATTCACTCCAGGTCCCCTCTCTTGTCCTGTTCCCCCAACATAGGCTGCATCCTACAGAAAACTTGTGTGGAAGCCCTGAACTAAATCAGTGATGGGGGTAGCCAGCCTCCAAGATGGCCTGCAAAGACGCCCTTGCCCGCACAAAATCCACATTCTACCCTTAGGTCTGACCCACGTGACCCGTCAGGTGTGATGGAAAGGCCAAAGGGTCACGGCTGAGGTTAGAGCATAAGAGGATTGTCAGGTCCAATATAAGACGCCTGGTTAAATTTGAATTACAAACAGTTTTTTTTTTAGTATAAGTGTGTTCCAAATACTATAAAGGATATACTTACACTAAGAAAAAGTCATTGTTTATCTGAAGTTCAAACTTCACTGGGAACCTTGTATTTTTATTCGCTAAATATGGAAATCCCAGTCCCAAAGGAGGGTGTGCCCCCTGCCTACCTTTCTCTGGGCTCTCTCGTCTGAGGGAAGCCAGCCTTCTTGTTGGGGGACCCTCAAGCAGCCCTATGGTGAGGTCCTGTAACAAAGAACAAAAGCCCCCCACCGACAGCAGCAAGCAGCAAATCCGGCTCCGCTCGAGCCTTCAGATGAGGCAGCCCCAAGCTTTACTTCAACCACATGAGAGCCCCCAAGCTAGGACCACCCAGCTCAAACATGCTCCTAAATCCCCAGCCCGTGT
Organism: Aselliscus stoliczkanus; assembly: GCA_033961575.1. Taxonomy (NCBI): domain Eukaryota; kingdom Metazoa; phylum Chordata; class Mammalia; order Chiroptera; family Hipposideridae; genus Aselliscus; species Aselliscus stoliczkanus. Next base: position 5,059,467 of record CM066735.1, on the reverse strand, counting down.
AGACCATGAGATAACGTTTGTTGTCCTAAACTGCTAAATTTGGCGGGTAGTTTTTACACAGCAATGAAAGAGTTCTCTCCCGAGTGTCAGGGTGTCAAAAATAATTGGCTGTTATTGAAAATAACGGTTTGTAGACAAAAAATAAGACAACTCAGAAGGCTTCAGAGCATCCCACAGCTGGGTTCACTTGCTTTCACTCATTGCCTTTGGGTGTGCATTCTGAGGTGGGGACCAGAGAGGGGTGACAGCGTGCACTTTGGGAGTGCACGAGCCCTCTGCACCCCCAGTTGAGGACCAAGGGTTCAAGGTCAGCCCTGGCCATCCCTCCATCTGGCCATCTGTCCACTGGGACCCAACTCAGCAGCCAGAAGTCCTGCCAGTGGGTGAGCAAGTGGACGCCCGTGCTCTCTGACAAGCCATACAGCTGGAGGATGGGCATGTCCAGGCTGAGGAAGTAATCCAGGGTGGCACTGGGGAGCCCAGGCCCATGTTGAGGAACTGCCGGCAGCAGTGCAGGCTCAGGAACTTCCTGGCTTGATTGAAGGTCAGCCTCTTGGTCAGGCTGAAGCATAGTGGTTGATGGATCTGCCTTGAGAAGCAAACAGACACAACAGAGTGGGAGCAGAGTGGGGCCTCAGGATGCCCCACCAGGCCTGGTGGCGGGCACCCCGCAGGCAGCCCTGTGCCCCGGCCTCACCCAAGCATCCACCTCTTGGTCTGAGTCCCAGCCCCATGGTGCACTTGTCAATTGTCCTCTGGAAAGGGTAGAGGTGAGCTGACTGGTCTTCAGGTTGTCCAACAATCTCCCAGATCCATGGGATGCCATAGAATGTGGTGGGCTTCACCCCCTGTAGCGTGTCCGTCAGGCACCCCTGTGCCACACAGCACAGTGGAGGCATCCCGCCAGCCTCACCACAACAGCTCTGGGCCCTGCTCATCCCAGCCCTCAGTTCCCAACCTCAGTTCCCAACTGAACAGAGCTGCCTGCTACCAGCCACAACACACCACAGGGCCAGGCAGCTGTGCAGGAAGGCAGTTAGGGAGGCAGGCGGGCCATCTGCTTCCAATTGCTCTGCTCAGCAGGACACACAGGAACCTTGTTCTCCCCACCGTGGCTCAATGCATGGGAGATTCAGCCATGCTGTTGGCTGTCTCAGGGATTGTGTGCATTCTTTCTTGGAACAGAGACACGGATTGAGAATGACAGAGATGGAGACAGACAAGGTGAGAGAGAAAGATAGGAAAGAAGAAGAGAGAGAGAAAGAGACAAAGAGGGAGAGAAAGAGGGGAGAAGGGAGTAGAGAGAGGAGAAAGCAGGGATGTTGAGGGACAAACTCTGGTTTTATCACCATTTTCTAATTTTCTGTTACCAAGAAATATTCCACAAAGATTCCGGAGACCACAACCAAAATATTCATAATGAATGGGATTAACATTGGAGGGTGACATCTGTGCCAGGCAAAGCAAAATCGCAATGGTGCCTCCCAAGCTAGCCATTTGACAGGCCAGGACTGGGCCAGCAAATGCCAGCCTGAAAGCTGCGATGGTTTTTACATTTTTTTTTTTTTTGAGGGCAGTGTCACTGGCCCTCACATGTGGGATCCGAACCGGGGCCGCTGGCTTCCCAAGCCAGCGCTTAACCACAGCACCACTCACCTGACCCGGTTTTTACATTTTTAAATGACTTTAAAGAATTCCAAGAAGAATAATATTTTATGACATGTGAAAATGATATGAAATTCAAATTTTTGTGTCCATCACGTTTTTCTTTTTTTTTCTCGGCAAGAAATCTGCAGATATTTGTTCTAAGTAAGTACCTTACAAGTTGGCTTCAGTTTTGCCTCTTGGCTCAGGAAACCTAAATCATTTAATCACCGCCCGGCCCTTTATGGGAAATGTTTCCAGGCTGTGCAGCTGGGGGAGTCACAGTGATCTGGGCAATGATGTCAGCATTCATTGCTTTTCCCTATTTCGTGTCTTGATGGAAATGTATGATTTTCTTACATTCAGATGGGGAACATAACCACGATGATGCTTCACGGTGCATGTCAATGACCTTGTGTGCTATTTTTAAAAATCGTAGTAAAATCTGCATAAAACTTGCCATCTTAACCATTTTGAAGTGTACAGCTCAGTGGCATTACATACATTCTCACTGGTGTATAACAATCCCATTTCCAGAACTTTTCCATTTTCCCAAACTGACACTCTGTCCCCACCTCCCCCAGTCCCTCTCACCACCACCTACGTCCTGTCTCTATGACTCTGATTCCCCTGGGGACCTCCTATAACTAGAATCACATGGTATTTGTCCTTTGTGTCTGGCTTATCTCACTGAGCATCATGTCCTCAAGGTCCATCCATGTTGTAGCACGCGTCAGTATCTCCATCCTTTTCAAGGCTGAATAACATTCTAGTGTCTGGATGGACCACACTGTGTTTATTCATTCATCTGTCAATGGACACATGTGCTTTCAATGGCTCACTTAGCTTCTTGCACTGGCAATTTTTAGCCCCTAATAGGGGTGGAGTGTATGCCTCCTGTTCCCCATTACACTAACTCACCCCCTTTGCCTCACAGGTGAGGAAACTGAGGCCCAGAGAGGAGACTCTGCTGAGATCACAAAGCCAGATGGGGAGGACAAGGTGAGGTTTCCAGTTGTGGGGCAAGCCCCTCAGGGCGACCCCTTATCAACTACCCTCAACCTCACCTGCGCCTACTGTGCCAGGGGGCCAGGGAGTCCCGCCCTCACCTGCACGGGAGCCTCAGGCTGAGAACCTGGGGTTCCCTTTGCTCTGACATTTGGTAACATCTGGAGACATTTTTGGGGAGGCGATGCAGCTGACATCAAGTGCAGGGGCACCAGAGATGCTCAGAAAGCATCTCCAATGCACAGAACAAATCCCTTCACAAAAAATGACCAGCTCCAAATGTCAATAATACCTAGATTGAGATAATCTGAGAAAATCCAAGCAAAATGCCTCCTGACATTTTTACGCATAAATTTTTGACATAATCAAGGCAGTACTATGCATTTGTTATCATAACCTGCTGTTCACAAAGCCATACATCTTGACTATTTTTCTCTTTAAATGTTTCTCGGGGCCAGCCGATGGTGCATTGGTTAAGAGCTGGCTTGGGAAGCCAGCAGTCCCGGTTCGGGTCCCACATGTGAGGGCCAGTGACACTGCCCTCAAAAATTTTATATATATATATATATTTCTCTATGGTATCAAATATAACACCTCTACGATATTGTGTAGTATAGAAATGTGAGAATTTAATGATCCCTCTTATTGGTTGATATTTAGGTGGATTCTGTTATTTTCCTCCATTTTTAATAGATAAAATATTGGGGGGTGAACATCTTCGTAGCTCAGGCTCTGCCTACGCACATGATTATTTGTGCTGACATCTGGGTTGATTTGAAAATTCAAGATGGTGCACCACCCATTCGTCCCCGTAGAACCAGGTGATTTCATCTGATTTGGGTGAGGACTTACTGCCCTTCACTCCAGACTCTTGGATACAAGTGTCCACTCTTTGTGTCCTCATTAACAGGCATCTCAAATTCGATCCAGCCCAAATAGAATTGCTGATGTTATCCCCACCGCAGCCTTCCACAATCTCAGTTAACAGTAGCTCCACCCTTCAAGTTGCACAGGCCCAGGCTATTGGTCATCCTTGGCACTCTTCGTTCTCTCAGGCACCCAGTCCATCAAGAAATTCTGTTGGTTCTGCCTTCAGAATATGAGCACTTCTCATTCCCTCTCCTGTTACTATTCAGATCCAAACCAGGTTCATCTCAATCTCAACTTGTTTCTAACTAGTCTGTTCTCCCTACAGCAACCAGAGGGTACCTGTGAGTACCTGAGTCAGATTCCACTGCTCCCTGCCCACAGACCTCCAGGGCTCTCATCTTTCTCAAGGTAAAAGCCCAGGTTCTTGCCTCAACCCACAAGACCCTGTACAAACTGCTCCACCCCCACCCTGTCCCCTCTCTGCCCTCAATTCCCCCTCTTTTCCTCCTCACTCATTCTGCTCCAGTCATTCCCTGTTCCTCCAATGTGCCAGGTATGATTCTGCCCTAGGGCCTTTGCACAGGCTGATACCTCTGCCAGGAACATCTTTCCCCAGATATTCACAGAGCTCCCTCCCCTCCTCATTAAAGCCCTCACTGCAATATCACTCTCTCTCAGACAGGCTGTTCTTGGCCACCATATGTTAAAGTTTCAACCCCAACGCCTGACTTGTCTACCCTCTTCCCTGATTTAGTTGTCTCCAAATCATCGAATTACCGTTCACCTACTGCATAATTTACTTGTTTATTATGTTGGCTGCCTGCACAAGTCCCTTGTGGTCTCTTATCCCCTTTCCTAATCTGCAGAGTGGGCATTCACTCATAGAACACACACCTGAGGAGCCACTGCAGTTCTAGATCTTGGGAACCTGCATTGAACAAGGCAGTCTGGCCCCTGCTGTCATGGAACTGACCAACTAAACAAACAATGCAACCATGATGCCAGGTGGCCATGAGAATTCGGCAGAAAATTTTAAAAGGGGCTGTGCTAGAGAAAGGGGTGGTGGTGGTGAGTTTTGGTAGCCAGGGTGATCAGGAAGATCTCGCTAAGGAAGTGAGACACATTGGAGAAGAGACACAGTAACAATCATGAGAATAATAGCTAATGCTGATGCAATGCTTAGTGTGTATCAGGAGCTATTTGATATGTGAAAACTCACTGAATCCTTGTAGCAAAGCTTTGTGCTAAGTACTATTATATTCTATTTTATATATTTATATATAAAATGCTAATATAAATGAATATAAACTTTGATATAAAATAAGTGTAGGGCAGGCCAAGTGGCGCAGTGGTTAAGTGCTGGCTTGGAAAGCCAGCAGCCCCGGTTTGGTCCCACATATGAGGGCCAGTGACACTGCCCTCAAAAAAAATAAAAAAATAAAAAAATAAAATAAAATAAGTATAAATAGATACGTTCACATATAAATTTTATACATATATATATTTTTTTGAGGGCAGTGTCGCTGGCCCTCATATGTGGGACAGAACCAGGGCCGCTGGCTTCCCAAGCCAGTGCTTAACCACCGCGCCACTCGACTGGCCCATAAATTTTATATTTTTAATATTGTATATAAATTAATATATAAATGCCCAGATTTTAAAGATGGGGAAACTGAGGCACAGTGAGGCTAAGTAATTTCTTAACAAAAAATTGCATGCATTTAATGTATACATCCTGATGAGTGAGGCTACATAATTTTTTTTTTTTAAGATTTTATTGGGTAATTGGGGGAGGGGAACAGACAAGTTGCTGTCCTTTTGTTCTTCAGTCTAGTTGTGGAGGACGTCGCTTCACTGGCCCATGTTGGTATTATCATTGTGCTCTTCCCGAGTGAGGCAGATCGGTCGCCAGCCTCTGGACGGCCATTCATGGCGGTTCATGGTGGCTCACGAAAGTGTACACCCGCTGCCAGCCAGCCCCACTGCAGCCTACACTGTTGACTCACAGCAGCCCAGCTCCAGGTCGAGCTGTTGTTCACCATCTTAGCTGTAAAGGGCGCAGTGTCACTGGCCCTCATGTGGGATCCGAACCGGGGCTCTAATGCTCAGAGGTGGCGTCCCAAGCCGACTCCTAACCAAAGCGCCACTCGGCCGGCCTGCCTGAAGGACTTGTAACTGGAATATATAAAGAATTATCATAACTCACCAATAAAAAGACAGATAATTCCGTTCAAAATGAGCAAAGAATTTGAATAGATATTTCTTCAAAGAAAATACACATGTGGATATATGTGGTACATCCAAAGAGCAGAATACTACCATGAAATACAATATAATCATGAAAATGAATGAACTATTGTGGATGGACTTATGCTAAATGGAAGAAGCCAGACACAGAAGACTATTTACGAGGTCTGCAATTAGTTTTTGAACTCATTCTAGAAAAAGTGCTACATTTCTCATTGCTAACTATCACTATGGTCACCTTTGATGTACTCCACTTGGGAACCCATGCACTGATGCTAGCATGCCTGGTTCACCCTTCAAAGCAATTTTGCAACTTTTTCTGGAGTAGCCATCAGAGCTGTCATTGTATTACTATTGATGTCCTGAATGTCATCAAAATGTCTTCCCTTAAAATATTCCCTTTATCTTCGGGTAAAGAAAGAAGTCATTGGGGGCCAGATCAGGTGAGTAGGGAGGGTGTTCCAATACAGTTATTTGTTTACTGGCTAAAAACTCCGTCACAGACAGTGCCATGTGAGCTGTCATGATGCAAGAGCCAGGAATTGTTGGCGAAAAGTTCAGGCCGTTTTCATCTAATTTTTTCACACAACCTTTTCAGCACTTCCAAGTGGTAAACTTGGTTAACTGTTCATCCAGTTGGTACAAATTCATAATGAGCAATCCCTCTGATATCAAAAAAGTTTAGCAACATCATTTTGACTCTTGATTTGGACTGACAGAACTCTTTTGGTCGTGGGGAATTGCCTGAATTCCGTTGTGCACTATGATGCTTTGTTTCAGGGTCGTATTAGTACACCCATGTTTCATCACCAGTGATAAAACAGCCCAAAACATTGTCTTGCCTCTTTAAAAGGTCTTAGCAAACTTCGACTCTCCTTTGCTTTTGTTCGTCAATGAACTCCTTTGGGACTATTTTTGCTCACACCTTTCTCATGCCAAGATTTTCAGTTAAGATTTTCCTGTTTCTCTATCAATATTTACTTGGTCTGTTATGCTTCTCACAGTCAGCTGATGATTTTGATGCACAATTTTACAAATTTTTGCAATGTTTTCATCAGTTCTGCTTGTTACTGGCTGCCTTGACCTCTCTTCATCAGTGATGCGTCCTCTCTCCTCAGAAAAACATTTAATCCATTTGTATACTGCTGTTTTCTTAATGGCATTATTCCTGTAAACTTGGACTAACATGTCCCCAATTTCATTTTCAGTCTTGTTAAGTTTAACAAGAAATTTAATGTTTGTTCTTTGCTCTAATCCAAGCTCAGACATTCTTTTTTTTTTTTTTCCTGAGGGCAGTGCCATGTGGGACCCAAACCGGGGCCACTGGCTTCCCAAGCCAGCACCCAACCACCACGCCACTCAGCCGGCCCCAAGCTCAGAAATTCTTGCAATGGCATACAAAAACACACAACAACAATAATGAATGCCACTCAACATGACACCACCATACATTGACACGAAAATAGCTATGAGACACTGATATACCAAAGTTATGAAACCTTATTGAGCTGTTTGTACAGTGTTGCCAATGTGAGCGCACAGTGACAAGTTCGTGAACTTAATTGTCCTACCTCGTATTGTATGTAGTTCCATGGAGTAGAATAAAATTTCTGGGCTCAGGCCTGTGAACAATGGCCTGGTAGAGAAGCAACCCCATTCCCATTCTAACAAGCAGAGGTTTAGAAATCTAAAAACTGTTCCCCAGAATCCCATGCAGGGAAGCTTCTTGACATGACTCAGGTTCCTCTAATCATGATGAATTTAGAAGTGAGTCATGAGACGGCAAGATCCAGGGCACTTCCTGACAGAAGTGATATGGTCCTGGGGCCAGCAGCAGTAGCATCAGCTCTCTGCTTTGGCTGGCCGTTTCCTGACTCAGCAGCTCCTTGGGTGTAAGCAGTTTTCCTGAGCACAGTAGGGGCAGTGTGAGTACCCTGTCAGCTGCTGTGGAGACGACACACCTTCTCACCTGTGAACTAGGGAAGGGTTGTTCCTGGAGCATGCTCTTCCAGCCCCACCAATGATTTTTTTCCCCCCTGGATTTTTTTTGAGCTATAATTTACAAACCATAAAATCCATCCATTGGAAGAGTACAGTACAACAATTTTTTTTTAAAGATTTTATTGGGGAATTGGGGGAGGGGAGCAGTGTTGGGGAATCGGGGAAGGGGAACAGACAAGTTGCTGTCCTTTTGTTCTTCAGTCTAGTTTTGGAGGACGTTGCCTCACTGGCCCATGTTGGTATCATCATTGCGCTCTTTCTGGATGAGGCAGATCGGTCACTGGCTTCTGGACAGCCGCTCATGGCGGCTCACAGCAGCTCACACCAGCTGCTGGCCACTCACACTGGCTGCCAGCCACTCATGGTAGCTTACAGCAGCCCACTGCAGCAGGGGCTGCAGCCTACACTGTCGCCAGCGACTCACGGCAGCCCAGCTCCAGGTCGAGCTGTTATTCACCATCTTAGCTGTAGAGGGCACAGCATCACTGGCCCATGTGGGATCCAAATCCAGGCCCTGGTGCTCAGAGCTGGAGCTCCCAAGCCAACTCTTAACCAACGTACCACTCTGCTGGCCCAACAATTTTTAATAAACTCATACTGTTGTGAAACCATCATCACAACCTGGTTTTAGGATGCTTTGCATAGCCCCACACAGTTTCCTTGAGCCTTTGTGAGGTCAGCTCTGCTACTGTGCCCAGCTTTCGGCAGCCACTGACCTGCTTTGTCTCCATAGTGTTTCCTTTGCTAGAAATGTCAGGTATGTGGAATAATACCACATGTGGTCTTCTGTGTCTGGCTTCTTCCACTTAGCATTCATTCATCTGTATGTTTCATTAGTTCATTTATTTGTACAGTTGAGTAATGTTCCATTATTTGGTGGTACCATGTTTTGTTTATTATTAGTCAGTAGATGGACATATGGACTCCCCCTACCCCCATATTTGGTGATTATGAACATTGCTGCTATGAACGTTAATGTACAAGTTTTTGTGTAGACATAGATTTTCATTTCTTGGTCATATACCTAGAAGCTGAATTGCTGGATTGCATAGTAACTCTGTTTAACAATTTAAGAAACTTCTGAATTGCTTTCCAAAGTGTGTGTGCCATTTTCCATTCCCACCAGTGATGTATGAGGGTTCTAGTTTCTCCACATCCTCAGCAACACTTGGCTTTATCCTATTTTTATTTTCCCCATTCTGGTTGATGTGAAATGCTATCTCATTGTGGTTTTGATTAGCATTTCCCTGATGATTAATGACATTGAGCGTCTTTTCATGTGCTTGCTGGCCATTTGTATATCTTGAGAGAAGTGTTCATTCAAATCCTTTGCTGTTTTATTTATTTATTTATTTAAAAGATTTTATTGGGGAATTGGCGGAGGGGAACAGCGTTGGGGTATCAGGGAAGGGGAACAGACAAGTTGCTGTCTTTTTGTTCTTCAGTTTAGTTGCGGAGGATGTTGCTTCACTGTTGGTATCGTCATTGCGCTCTTCCCGGATGAGGCAGATCGGTCGCTGGCCTCTGGATGTCACTCACCGCGGCTATTGGCAGCTCACGCTTGGCTGCCAGCCGCTCACGCTGGCTGCGGGCCACTCACTGCCTATGGTAGCCCACTGCAGCAGGGGCTGCAGCCCACACCATCACCGGGGCTCGCACAGCCCAGCTCCAGGTGGAGCTGTTGTTAGATGTAGAGGGCAGTGTCACTGGCCCTCATGTGGGATCCGAACCGGGGCCGCTGGCATCCCAAAACCAGCGCTTAACCAATGCGCCACTCGGCCGGCCCCCTTTGCTGTTTTAAAATAGGGTCATTTGTCTTTTTATTGTTGAGTTGTAAGAGTTCTTTATATATTCTGGCTACAAGTCCTTTAGCAGATAAAGAATTTTTAAATACGTTTTTCTTTTCATTTTCAGAGTTGATATTTACTAGACAGTATCTTCTGAAGGGCATGAGTTGTTAATTTTGATGAAGTTTTGTGTTTTTTTTCATGTATAGTTTGTGCTTTGGTATAATGTCTAGAAACTAAGAAATCTTTACCTAATCTAAGAGTATGAAGATTTATTTCTATTTTTTTTCCTAGAAGTTTTATAGGTTTTGCTTTTATATTTAGGTCTTTGGTACATTTTCAGTTAATTTTTGTGGATGGTGTGAGGTAAAGGCCTAAGTTTTCTTCAAGTGTCTTTAGTTGTGCTTTCGTGGCTGCCTCGATGTCCTGAATTGATTCAAAACATTTTCCTTTCATGGTCATTTTGACTTTGGGGAAGAGCCGGAAGTCACACAGTGCTCGATGGGTGAATAAGGTGGATGAGGACACATAGTGATGTGGTTTTTTTTGTTGTTTTTATTTTATTGGGGAATTGGGGGAGGGGAACAGATAAGTTGCTGTCCTTTTGTTCTTCAGTCTAGTTGCGGAGGATGTTGCTTCACTGGCCCATGTTGGTATCGTCATTGCGCTCTTCCCAGATGAGGCAGGTGGGTTGCCGGCCTCTGGATGTCACTCACCGTGGCTATTGGCAGCTCATGCTGGCTGCCGGCCACTCACTGTAGCCTATGGCAGCCCATTGCAGCAGGGGCTGCAGTCTACACCGTCGCCGGGGCTCGCACATCCCAGCTCCAGGTGGAGCTGTTGTTAGCTGTTGAGGGCAGTGTCACTGGCCCTCATACATGGGATCCGAACTGGGGCCGCTGGCATCCCAAAACCAGCTCTTAACCAATGCGCCACTCGGCCGGCCCAGTGATGTTTATATTTGACAGAAATTGCTGTACCAGAAGTGATGCATGACACAGAGCTTTGTCATGATGGAGAATGAAGTAGACACTCACGAAAGAGGGCTTCCAGAACTGCTTCAGAAAGCGGCAAGAATGATGGGATAGGGCCGGCCGAGTGGCGCGGTGGCTAAGCGCTGGCTTGGGAAGCCAGCGGCCCTGGTTCAGTCCCACATATGAGGGCCAGTGACACTGCCCTCAAAAAAAAAAAAAAAGAATTATGGGATAAGTGTGTTCAAAGCAAGGGGAAGTATTTTGAAGGGGGATTAATGGGAATGTGTCTTTTACTGTAATAATTTTTAAAAATTTAAACATTCACCATATTTTGGATCACACCTTGACATGACTTTGAGTGTCCTGAACTCCCAAAGCCCACTCTGCCTCCCTTGCCAGTAATGGCAGCCCTTCCTCCTATCTAATGAGGCAGTTACCTACCTTGCAGGTAGGGGCCAGTTATCCTCTCTCCCACACTTGCCACCTCCTTGCCTCCACACCTAAAATGGAGTCAAATATCACCGTGGTCAAGGAGGCCAATTACAAAGCCAGACCTTAGAAATAAAGACTTGTAAACATCTTACAAGCCTTGGCTAATTTATATCGGACAATAGACTTGGGGCTCGTATATGGGATTGAACTCTAAGGGTGTTACACTAGGGAGAGAGAAATGGTATGGAACCCGAGTGAATTTGTCAGGGTGAGTGTGCTGAGACTGTAGATTCGTTAGACTAGCACAAGCAGCTGGGAGGTGTTCTAGCGGTAAGCTTGGTTGATGGGCTGAAAGGTGAGCTCTGTGCTGGCCTTCGCAACTCCACCTGAGATGCCAGAAGAATATGTGGTGAGGTAAAGAAGGAATCTGAAGAGATACATTCGACAGGGAGGCATGCACAGGTGCTCACTGTAGCCTGTGAACAGCTGGAGTGATAGGCGAATGGCTAAGTGCCGTGTGAACCCATACCCTGGGACAATAAGTGGCATTAGAAAGAATGAGGTGGCCGGATTTCTTCTTACAGAGGAAGATGTCTGCAGCTTAAGAGGGAGAAAAATCAAGTAGGGGTCTTTTTTTTTTTTTTTAAGGGCACTGTCACTGGCCCTCATATGTGGGACCCGAACCGGGGCCGCTGGCTTCCCAAGCCAGCGCTTAACCACCGCACCACTTGGCCAGGGGTCTTTTTTTTTAAAGATTTTTTTTATTGGGGAATTGAGGAAGGGGATCAGTCAAGTAACTGTCCTTTTGTTCTTCAGTCTAGTTGTGGAGGACATTGCTTCACTGGCCCATGTTGGTATTATCATTGCGCTCTTCCCGGGTGAGGCAGATCAGTCGCTGGCCATGGAATGGCCACTAACGGCGGTTCTTGGCAGCTCACACTAGCTGCTGGCTACTCACACTGGCTGCCAGCCACTCACTGTAGCCTATGGCAGCCCAGCAGGGGCTGCAGCCTACACCGTTGCCAGCAACTCACAGCAGCCCAGCTCCAGGTGGAGCTGTTGTTCACCACCTTAGCTATAGAGGACAGTGTCACTGGCCCTCATATGTGGGATTCGAACCGGCGCCCCATTACTCAGAGCTGGCATCCCAAGCCAGCTCCTAACCAATGTGCCACCCGGCCGGCCCAAGTATGGGTCTTTTAATATAGCCTTTAAATAATTTATTTTGAAACCATGAATGTCAGGGTTACAGAAAAGTTTCCAAAACAGTACAAAGAACTCTCCTTTTATGTGGATTCACCAATTGTTAACAGTTAGCAGCATTTCCTCCTGCACCATCTACCCCCTTCAGATTATCATTTTCTTTTTCTGAGAGTCACCTACTCCCACAAGCACTGCTGTGCATACTTTCCCCAAACAAAGGACACTTTCCTATACACCAGCACAGAACCCTCCAGGTAAGGAAACAAACACCGCTGTGTTACCACCTAGCCATCCAGTCCCGTTCACATTTCCCCCGCTGCCCCGTGATGTCTTCTTCCTTTCCAGTCCCAGACCACATGTTGCACTCAGTTGCCATGCCCCCTTCAGTCTGGACCAGTTCTCCCCTTGTTCTCAGTCTTTCATTCTTGGTCAGTCTCAAAGAACATAGGCCTTATGTTCCATAGGATGACCCTCAGCGTGGCTTTGTCTGGTGTTTCCTTATGACCAGTCTCAGGCCATGCTTTTCTCATATAAATGAACCAAAGAGGTTCCCCTGTAATTGGCCCCACATTTACTTCTTCCCTGCAGTCTGGGACCCGTTAGCTCAAAAGTCCTCTGGTGCCAAACACACATTTTTTTTAGCTTGGAAAAAATGATTTCCTGGTCCACAAAGGCATACAAGTATTAAGTTATATTGCAGTGTCATATACCATTGGAAGGGAAAGATGGTTACAAAGTCAAATTCTTACTCCTCTAGTTTGAAATAGAGCCTAAATAAGCAGATTTGGGGCCATTTAAAGCCTGTCTGCTTTGTATACCATGAGAAACTGCACCCAATGTGCCACAGATATGATAAAGCCCAGAATTGTAACAGGCCCATGCCGCCACTGCCCTTCAGAGCTCTCTGACCCAAAGACCCCCTTCCCAGCTGCTGAGCAATATCACCTGGACACATAAGCCCCCACTCCCACCCTTTTTCCCCCTAGGGGGTCCCCTTGTCCTCCTCCCCCTCTGAGTGGTGGCTCCTGTGCCATTTCTTCTGGAAAGTCTCTTGCTGTGAGCGACTTTCCCTGTCACAGTGCTACTTAAATAAAACTCGTCTGTGCTACTGCTGCCTTGTGATAATATAGTTTTTCATGCTCATCTCCAAGTCCTCTGATCTCACAACAGCTTTCTCAGTAGGAACATGACAAAAACCATGTTGCGTGCAGTATATCAGGAAGCATGTGATGATGACCTGTCCCACCTTTGATCACCTAGTTGAGTTGGTGTCTCTCAGGGTCCCCTACCTTAAATTCACCTTGCCCCCTTTACAGTTGGCCAGAATTTCACGGGGAGGTATTCTGAGATTATACCCATATCCTCTCTAATCAAACCTCCAACCACCAACATTAGCATCCTCTGATGACTCCCTCTTGCATTAGCTGCCTCCATAATGGTTGGCAAATGGAGATTTTCTTTTTTTTTTTTTAATTTATTTATTTTAATTAGCTTCAGGTGTACAACACAGTGCAATAGTTATACTTTTTACCCCTCAAAGTGACAACGCCCTCCCCCAATTCTCCTCCCCACTACTCCCCCCCATATCATACTGTCTATTACAATTCCCTTGACTCCCTTCCACTGTATAATCCACATCCTGTGACTATCTATATATTCAATTACAGTTGACATACAATATTATACAACATCAATTTCAGGTGTACAGTGCAGTGATCAAGCCTCTACTCCATCCATGAAGTGGTCTCCCTAACAAGACATGTGACCATCTGAAACCCCACAAAATTTTTACAAATTATATTCCCCGGACTGTCTTTCATATCTCTGTGACAATACTGTAGATACCTATTTTTGCTGTCTAATCCTTTCCCCGTCTCCCTCATCCCACCCCTCTCCCAACTAGCAACCCTGTTTTTCCTCTATATCTATGAGACTCTTTCTGTTTCCTTTGCTCATTCATTCAGTTTTTCAAATTCCACATATAAGTGAGATCATATGGTATTTGTCTTTCTCCGACTGACTTATTTCACTTAACATAATAGTCTCTAGGTCCATCCATATCATTGCAAATGGTACGATTTCATTCTTCTTTATAGCAGAGTAATACTCCATTGTATAAATATACCACAGTTTCTTAATCCAGTCATCTACTGATGGGCATTTCGGTTGTTTCCAAGTCTTGGCTATTGTAAATAGTGCTGCAATAAACATAGGGGTGCATATATTTTTTTTGAATTAGCGTCTTGGATTCCTCTGGGTAGATTCCCAAGAGTGGAACTGGTCATACGGCAGTTCCATTTCCAGTGTTTGAGATACCTCCATACTGATTTCCATAATGGCTGCACCAATTTGCAGTCCCACCAACAGTGCACCAGGTTCCCTTTTCTCCACACCCTAGCCAGCACTTGTTTGTTGATTTGTTGATGATAGCCATTCTGACCGGAGTGAGGTGGTATCTCATTTCTCTGATGATTAGTGAGGTTGAACATTTTTTCATATGCCTGTTGGCCTTCTGTATGTCCCCTTTAGAGAAATGCCTCCTCATATCCTCTGCCCATTTTTTAATTGGGTTGTTTGTTTTTTTGGTGTTGAGTTGCATGAGTGTTTTATAAATTTTGGATAGCAACCCCTTATCAGATATATTGTTGGCAAATATCTTCTCCCATTCAGTAGGCTGCCTTTTTGTTTTATTGATGATTTCCTTTGCTGTGAAAAAACTTTTAAGTTTGAGATATATCAGTAAAAATATTACTCAGGGTAATGTCTGCAAACTTACTCCCTATGTTTTCTTCTAGGTGTTTTATGGTTTCAGGTCTTACATTTAAGTCTTTAATCCATTTTGAGTTTGTTCTCGTATATGGTGTAAGTAAGTGGTCCATTTTCATTTGGGCACATGTTTTTGTGTTTTTTTAAGGGCAGTGTCACTGGCCCTCATATGTAGGACTGAACTGGGGCTGCTGGCTTCCCAAGCCAGTGCTTAACCACCGCACCACTCGGCCGGCCCGAGATTTTCAAATTCCATCGTTCCTTCTGCATTAGTTGGCTTTCTGAGTAAGGAAGAGCTTCCCCCTCCTCCATTCATTCATTGATTTATATTTGCATGGATTCATATTTTCAATGAGTCCCATTATTCAATGATTTATTCAGTGGGTTATAATCCATTACTATCATTATTTCTCTTTTTTTTTTTTTTTTTTAAAGATTTTATTGGGGATTTGGTGGAGGGGAACAGCGTTGGGGAATCGGGGAAGGGGAACAGACAAGTTGCTGTCTTTTTGTTCTTCAGTCTAGTTGCGGAGGATGTTGCTTCACTGTTGGTATAGTCATTGCGCTCTTCCCGGATGAGGCAGATCGGTCGCTGGCCTCTGGATGTCGCTCATCGCGGCTATTGGCAGCTCACGCTTGGCTGCCAGCCGCTCACGCTGGCTGCGGGCCACTCACTGTAGCCTATGGCAGCCCACTGCAGCAGGGGCTGCAGCCCACACCATCACCGGGGCTCGCACAGCCCAGCTCCAGGTGGAGCTGTTGTTAGCTGTAGAGGGCAGTGTCACTGGCCCTCATGTGGGATCCGAACCGGGGCCGCTGGCATCCCAAAACCAGCACTTAACCAATGCGCCACTCGGCCGGCCCTATCATTATTTCTCTTGATGCTCAAATTGCTCCAGACTTGGCAATTCCAGTGGGAAGCCTTTCAAGCTGGCTCCTCTGGCCTTTTAACAGGTCCCCCAAATTTTCTGGTCATTTCCTTATTTTCTGGCACAAAATACTCCAGACTTATCTTATACTTTTCCTGCCCCAGCCCTGGAGCCAGACAATTTTCCAAACAGCCCTGGTTCCTTTTAGTGGTTGGTTGGGGTTTAGAAACCAAGATCTGGATGTTTGATGTGCTCACTGCCTCTGGGTGTCACTGCTTCTAGGCCCTCTGAGCAGACAGATCTGGAAAATGTATGAGGTATGATAAAAAAATACGGTGAATGCTGCTGCTGAGTGCCATCCAATAGAAAGGCAGGAATCTTCAACATGGGAAGCGACACTTTGAACCTTATTAGTAACAGTGTGTGCCAAGTTTCAGCTTGTTTGGTGCAGTCAGTCGGGTATGAGCTATGGTTTAGAGGTGTGTTTTAAAGTGTGCCATACATCTTGGATCATGAACAATGCATTAACATGAAATGGGCAAACAGTTTCATCCTCCATCATGACAATGCTCCATGTCACGCATCTCTTCTGTACAACAATTTCTGTCAAATAAAAACATTCCGGTGTGTCCTCATCCACCTTATTCATTGGATCTGGCACCGTGTGACTTCTGGTTCTTCCCCAAAGTCAAAATGATTCAGGACATTGAGGAGCCACAACAGCGCAATTAGACACTCACAAAAGAGGACTTCCAGAACTGCTTCAGAAAGTGGCAGGAATGATAAGTGTGTTCAAAGCAAGGGGGAGTATTTTGAGGGAGATTAATGGCAATGTGTCTTTTTAAAAAATTTAAATATTTTTTTAAATTTAAAGGTTCACTGTATTTTTTAAATCACACCTCGTATATATGTACATATACATGCACACGTGGGAGTGTATACATATATAGACATATCTATGTATCACACGTCTCTATTTCTGTATCTGTATTATAAAACTGTGAATTTGTACCAGTACCTCCGATTCCAATCTAATTTTCCTAGACGACTTCTCAGCTTCTACTGTCTTCAGTATATTTACTTATTTGCTCAATGTACCCACTGTCCCAGCCACACTGTCCATCCCAGCCTGACACCTCCGTGTTCCCTGCACTACTCCACACCCTTGGCCTCCAAGCCTGCTGCCTGCTCCTCACTGCAGCTGCCCACCCCACCCCCACTTCACATCCTAACCATTGTGCTAACTACTCCCTTCCTGGAAGGGAAGATGTGTCTTTTACATATTTTATTTGTAAAAATGAATTCTCCCCTTCCACGCATGGTTGCATGGACACCCGCACACACATTTTTTCCTATACCGTGTTTCCCTGAAAATAAGATCAGGTCTTATATTATTTTTTGCTTCAAAAGATGCATTAGGGCTTATTTTCAGGGGATGTCTTATTTTTTCATGTACAACAATCTACATTTATTCATTTGTTCACTTACAAAAATCTACATTTATTCTAATACAGTCATGTCATCTTCTAGAACATCGTCATAACTCTCCAAACCCCGAATTCCAGCCTGAATTTCTTGTGATCCCATTTCCTGTAGAACCATTGGTCCCAATCTCTCATGTGCAGCAATAGAGCTCTCCCTAAATGAGCACTTCTTGTCCATGTAGCCTGCTCGTAGTGCATTGGCAACACAGCTGTTAGTAATTGTAGCCCATGAATTCTTCACCCAAGTCACAACCAAAACTGCAGGTACACAATTCAGAACACGTTTCTTTACTTCACACGAGTGCATTAAGTACATCTGTTACAACACACGACGTATTGAATTATGAAGATTCATGACCACGTCTATTCGTTATCAAGTGCGTACATTATTCATGCGTTGTCTGTACTCCGATAGGTCATTTGGCAATAAGTCTCGAGTTCATCTGTCTACACAGGCATTTACCTCTCGTTCAAAGACTCCCGCTTGGGTGTTTACAAATACTTAATTATAACTTACATTGTCATTTATTTTAAGTATTAATATCAATAATATTGTTTATATTTAATTATATATTAATATTATTATTATATAATTCAATATGTCCATCGTGTGTTAAAACGAACATACTAAATGTGTCTGGCTGACGATCTTAACTGGGGCTTATGTTTGGGGTAGGGCTTACATTACAAGCATCCTGAAAAATCATGCTGGGGCTTATTTTCCAGTTAGGTCTTATTTTGGGGGGGAAACAGTAGTGACACATGTGTATTTGTATACAGTCAGTTCTTATTATTTAGGGGAACGATGTTCAATAAAGTTGCTGTGAACACTCAGTCAACAAATACTGAACCACTGCTCTTAGGAGAGATCCAGGCTTAGGTTCCTGGCAGCCTCTGGGCACAACATTTTTATCAACTGATCAATACACAGCCTTGGGTTACGTGTGTTTCTGTTCAAGGACATCTTATTTAGTATACAGTGTTGACTCATTACCATTGAATTCATGGCCAACAGCTCCACAATGCTTGCATAAATGCATAATAAATGAAGCTTATTTAACATGTATTTTTTCCATAAGGTACATCACAGCCTTCTTGCACTCAGGAACACTAGATAGCACTTTAGCACTATTCAGGGGCCATTTCAACAGCCAAATCACCAATAAAAATGCAGGGGGAAAAGGGCAAAAATAGACCCTCCCTGAGGGCATGCATTTACAGTATCAGCTGAAGGAAGGGGGCAGAGCACTGCCTTGTTTCAGCTCAGCTGGGAATGTGTATGTTGGGCCATTCAGATTTTTGGAAACTAACATGCTCTGCGCATGTCCACAAATGACCACAAAACACCCAGAGCATTGATTTTGGGATTACAGATAAATTTTAACAAGCAGGCAAGCTTGCAAATACGGAATTGGCAAATAAAGAGGATTAACTGTACTTACATACTAAAAAAAATAAAAGAAAATCTGCCAGATCGATGAGGAGGGCCATCAAATATGACTTAAGCCTTACTTGCATCGAATTAATTATTTTTTTGTAAGGAGAATGGCTTAATACATTTCTGATCTATTTCAAAAAGAAAAGGGGCTTCAGGCTACATCTGAGTATTTAGAACCTTCAGGGACACCGAAAGTTTTCTTTCTCCTGTCCTGATGGGCTGTCTGTCTCTGGCCTGGGAGGTGCCCCCTCCCCTGCTCCCTTCACTGATATCCTGTCAGAGACCAAGACCATGGATGGATACGCCATACCAGCTTTGGTCTGCCTATATGTGGACTGTTGGATGAGAGAGGAATAAACTTCATCGTCTTTAAGTTGCTGTTATTTCGGACCTTGTGACAACAGCAAAACTCATCGCAAAAGATGGAATTCAGCAAATCAGATCATAGCTGTTCACCAAAATTGCCTGGGTGCTTTGATGATAATCCTATGTATCAAGGGCTTTGGGGCTTCAGATGCCACACTGTCATCTCAATGAAACTTCACAGCCACCCTGTGGGATGAGGGTCTATTTTTACAGATAAAAAAACCCCCAAGACTCAGAATTTGGACTCACACACACGTAGCCAGAATCTCAACCCAGAAGTGATTTCAGAGTCTGAGCTTCTCAACAGAGGACAAAATGTTTGCGTCTGTCCAAAACTCAGGGCATGGAATGCTGATGTGCTTTATTATTAGAAGTTATTAGAAGGGTTTCCAAGTTGCTTCCCAGATGAGTCGGTCTGGGGGCCCAGTTTTTCAGATTTGTAAATGCCTTTCTGATGTCTCATTCAGTCCGCTGGGGAGAAAAAAAATATCCAATTGGAACCCACAAGGTCACATCATTTAAAGCATGCAGTTCTTCAGAGACATCCCCAGAAGCTTCCCCTGGAGGACCACACTTTGAAGTTCATTGGAGTTCAGAGATCTATGATGATCCTGTTGCTTTGAAAGGCATGGCAGGTCCCAATGGGGCACCACTTCAACACATGAATAATTGAGACCCAAAAATGAAAATGGACCCACAGGGAATCTGGCTTCTTAAAAATAGGAGTGAAAATCCCTCCCCAGAGCAGTAAATGATGTGTCGCGAAGGGGTTCCTGTTAGAGGCTGGAGAGAAGAGAAAGACAAGTTGTCACATGGCGATTCTTAAAATATGTCTATTTATACTCTGAGTCCCCGCAGTTACCATAAGATGAAAATATTCCTGAATGAACAGATCCATTTATAAATTAGAAAAATTTGAACTCCTCTGAAGTGAACTTTAGAGCAGTGCTATCCAGGAAAAATATGTGAACCACCTATATACTTACAATTTTTCTAGTAGCCACAAAAAAGGGAACTGGTGAAACTGATTTAAATAATATATTTTATGTAACCCAGGATATCCAAAATATGATCATTTTGACATGTAATGAATATTGTAAAATATGAATGAGATATTGTTATTCTCTGTTTGGTACGAAGCCTTCAAAGCCCAGTATGTATTTTACACACACAGCACATCAGCGTGGATGTGCCACATTGTAGCCGGTTTTCTGCCACACAACACATGCTGGGGTCTCTCTCCTACCCACCCACCAGTGTCGATGATCTCTCACCCAACTGCAAAGTGACATTGGAAATCTTTCAAGAGATGTGGAATGATGAATGTATTTAATTGCTGGGCTCATCCACAAGACTGACAAATGAAGGTGTGGAGGAATTAAACCAGTTAATGATGAAAAAGAAGAAAACGGATGTGGTGGTGTTATGGGCTGCATTATGTCCTGCTCCTTCCAATTCATATGGGAAGTCCAACCCCCAGGACCTTAGAATGTGACTTTATTTGGAGATAGGATTTTCACAGAGATCATTGAAATGAGGTCATTAGGGTGGGTCCCAATCCATGTGACTGGTGTGGTGTCCTTATCAAAAGGGCAAATTTGGACCCAGAGACACAGGGAGAAGATGGCATCTATAAGCCAAGGAGAGAGGCCTCAGAAGGAACCAGCCCAGGTGACACCTTGATCTCGGACGTCCAGCCTCAGAACTGGGAGGAAAAGCACTCTTGTTTAAGCCCCCAGCCTCTGGTACTTGGGTATAGCACCCCTAGTAAATGAACACAGGTGTTCCATCAGGAGAGAAAGACTTGACATGAAAGGGTTACAGGTAGCCCTTAAGACAACTGACCATTCCTTCTCTCTGCATGCACTGTGGTGTCATGGGGACTCCCTGTGGACAAGACTTGGGGAAAGGTTCAAGTCTCCATCTCTTATCATCTGTGATGGGTCAACATACTTCATTCCTTGGCTTCCTGGCAAGTAAAATTTACCCCACCAAAGCTTCTGACAAAAGGCCTTCTGCAGATAAGCCACACTGAGACATTTGGGTATTTAATGAAAAACTCTGGTCTTCGATGGGAAGATTGCTCTGCTTCCTCTTTGAGACAAGTGGGAACGGCCAGAGGAACAGTTAACAATGTGGGTGGCCACCTGTGAAGGAGTTTACATGCTCTGCCATGACCCTGCTAGAGAGAGCATGAGTTGAGGCTGGACACTACCCAGCACCCATGACAACAAAACATGTATGCACGTGTGTGCACATGGCCTCTGCAGTTCTGCTCACAGACATGCCTGCCACATGAGAGGCCATCGCTGTTGGACTCATTTGAGGCACAGCCCAGCAAAGCCCATCTCACCATTGGGACAGCCACGAGCAGCTCCACCAGTGAAGTTAGTGGTAAAAGTTTTCAATTTGATATTTGTATTTCTGGATTATGAAATGTCTCTTAATCTTTGTTGTTGGACCTATCGAGAAAGAAGAAACCAGTTCAGTGATGGTAATAAAATGAAAGTCCAGGCATGACCAGGCAACAGGGTCCCATGGCAGGGGCTGGCTGGTGACCCATTTCCTGGGTGTATCACCTTTCCCATCAGTGGGGTAAGTGACAAGCAGAGGTCAGAGGGGAGAGATCACACAGAGTCATAGTAAGGGGTTTGGCTTTTACTCCCAGAGTGAGGGATGTGGCTGTCCCGGGGAGAAGGGACTGTGTGTGTGTGGTCAGCAGGAGCTGGGCACCAGTTGCCTGGAGGTGGCAGCATCCCTCTTCCAGTCTCCCGCTGGTCCCACAGACCCTCTGACCCCCAGAAAAGGGCATATCTCCTCAGAGTCCACATGGCCCTGGACACTAGCAAGGGACCAGCCTCCAAGAGCCAAAGCCACTGGCTCTCCAAGCCACTCACCCAGCTCTCCACCATGGATGGAAAAGTCCTTCTCTAAGATGACCCACTTCTGAATCTTCTGCGCTTTGGAGAGGGCTTCCTGATTCACAGTGTCGATACCTTTCTGGATGGCCATGTAGACCAGGGGGTCCTGGAGCTCCACGATCTCAGTCACAGTGGATGCACGGCTGCCCAGGCTCCGGCAGAACTTGATGGCCTCCAAGCTCAGTCTGTTTAGTGGTTCTCCGCTCTTGTCTCTCTCGCACTGCCCCAGGACACCCTTGTCACCACACCCAACACCCACACACACTGCCCGGCCAGCCCTAGGACCATGAAGCAGGCCTCGAACCCTCAGGGGCATACCCTCCGGACGCTGGAGCACAGACCCCGCAGGACAGCCATATCACCTTCAGTGTCAGCAGGGCGCTTAGAAACTTGGCTTTATCTCCCACTAGCATGGCATTACTGATAATGGGGATCTTCTCCTTAACCATATTCTCGATGGGAATGGGGGACACGTTCTCACCGCCGGCTGTGATGAGGATTTCTGAAACAAAGCATGGCTCTGTGGGTTCAAGCACAATTCAAAACCCCGCCCTCTGGATGATCAGAGGGGACAGATATTGGCATGGACAACCACTCACCTAGGAAACCCCAGAAGCAGAGGAGGACCCCTGCCCATGACCAGGACTCTCATCGTGCTCTTCTCCAAGCCACAGACCCAAAGTTACTCTGTTCCTCCCTCCCACCCCGTCTTCTTCAAATTCCCATCAAGCATCCAAGTCTTGTGCATTCCATTTGGATAATGTCTTATTTTTTTTTTTTTTTTTTTTTTTTTTTAAAGACTTTATTGGGGAATTGGCGGAGGGGAACAACGTTGGGGAATCGGGGAAGGGGAACAGACAAGTTGCTGTCTTTTTGTTCTTCAGTTTAGTTGCGGAGAATGTTGCTTCACTGTTGGTATCGTCATTGTGTTCTTCCCGGATGAGGCAGATCGGTCGCTGGCCTCTGGATGTCGCTCACCGCGGCTATTGGCAGCTCACTCTTGGCTGCCAGCCACTCACGCTGGCTGCGGGCCACTCACTGTAGCCTATGGCAGCCCACTGCAGCAGGGGCTGCAGCCCACACCATCACCGGGGCTCGCACAGCCCAGCTCCAGGTGGAGCTGTTATTAGTTGTAGAGGGCAGTGTCACTGGCCCTCATGTGGGATCCGAACCGGGGCCGCTGGCATCCCAAAACCAGCGCTTAACCAATGCGCCACTCGGCCGGCCCAGGATAATGTCTTATTAATTCATCGTGTTTCTCAGTCCCCCATACTCTGGTCCAGGCCCTCAATATGTCTTGCTTGGAAGATAGGGAAATGCTGTGGCCACACCCTGTCTGTCCCCTGATTTTTCCATTACTTTGCAACCCCAAAAGAGCCTAAGTCTAGCCTTACCCCGAGGTGGTGTGTTGCATCCCTCACTTTGGCAAAGTCTAAAGAATTGTGTCACTTTCTCCCCCAAGCCTCTAAAATTCTTCACAAGCTCCTCCTCCTGTCCCAAACATATTCTTCACTTGTTCTTTTATCCTGGGATGCTTACCACTTCCTGCCCCACCCACCCCAACTCTCCCCATCTCATCCCATGACCTTGCAGTTACCTTTACTGAGGTCATTATAGTGGTAGTAATAATATGATCACATAATGGACACCTGTGGTATTGTCAGTCCAGTGAATCCTCCGGATAAATGCGACCTGATATTTCCTTAGGGAACTCCTCTCCATCTTTATGTGGTTTGGGCAGGTGAATGACAGGGTGAGCATGTGAACCCAATGAGAGACAAGACTAAAACTTCTGCTGCAACTATTGGGAATAACACACTCTTGTCCTTTGGGGGTTAGGATGAGCCTAAACTGTTGGCAGCCGTTTTGTCATCTTTAAATGTGAAAAACCTCTTCAAGAATGGCTCCAACACAGGAGAGAGCTCAGTATGAAAAGGTTAGAGAGACTCCTGTGACATTGTTTGTCCCCTGGATCCAGCCATGCCTGAAGCAAGACCATTTGAACTTTTCAGTTTTTGAAACATTTCCCTTTTTAACTCAAACCTGTTTAAGAAGGGTTTTCTGTTGCTTATCATGGAAATAATTCTAACAGAGGCCACTTCCTGAGTAATTACCCCCTATGTCAGGCCCAGTGCCAAATGCTCTGTTTACACCAGAGGTTGATAAAGTGCAGCCTGCGAGCCAAATTCTGCCTCCTGCCTTCTGCCACAAGCCAAATGGTTTTTACATTTGAAATGGTTGGAAGGCAATCCAGAGAAGAATAATATTTTGTGACACAAGAAAATTATATTGGCACGCAGTCACATCCATTCATCTACGTATTGTCTGTGGCTGCTTTTATACTATGAATGCCAAGCTGTGTAGCTGCGACAGAGACCATACGTCCTGCAAATGCAAAAATATTTACAATTGGGACCACCACAGGAAAAGTTGGCTGATCCCTGTTCTACATCATTTCATTTAATCCTTATTTAATCATTATCATTATTATCCTCAATTACAGGGGAGGAACGGGGGTCCAAGTCTGGGGTGGGTGTCTTTCCCAGGTCCATTGTGCCAAGGGCCAAATGCTGGGCACAAGGGCAGAGCGGAGATGCGTGGACCAGGGTGACTCTGCACTTTCATGCAAGGTACCCCATGGGAGGGGAAGCTGAGGGCCCATGTCCTTAAGTATTTAGGGTGGGCGTGCTTGCAGAAGGTCCCTGCAGAGCCCAGCCCCCATACCTTTGATGTGGCCGGTGATGTAGAGGAAATCCTGCTTGTCCATGCGGCCCAGGTCCCCAGTGTGTAGCCAGCCTTCCTTGTCGATGATGTCCTTGGTTTCTTCCTCCCTTTCCAGGTAGCCCATGAAGACGTGCCGGCCCCACATGCAGACCTCCCCAATGCCATCATCAGTCTGCTGATACAGCATGTTTTTACACCCACTTAGGATTTTTCCGCAGCTGCCAAGGAATGGGAGGGGGAAACTGAGGCTCAGAGAGACAGGGCCACCCACACAGGTCAGCTGGGGTCTGCAGCCCAGGCTCCTGACACTGCCAGCTGGCCCCAGGCCGGATCTACTTCTTTCAGCCTCTTTAGGACCTGAGGGGTGGAGGTGGGGGCGCATAGGAGGTGTTTGTCCAAAGGAGGGAGAGGGAGTGTTCCATCCAATGAGGCAAATTCCCAAACACTTTGTGAACTGGGACACCCAGCAGAGTTGTAGGTTTTAATCTCCACACAAATGGGAGAAGGATAGAGTGCTCTGGCTTAAGAATAGCAAAACCCCTTCTCTTTTAGAAAGCAGATATATAGACCTGCACACAGTGACCAGGAAAAGCTGCTTTTGGTAAGAGAACCAGCCACAGTCGCCTCAGAGGTTAAAGTTACATCCTTAAGACAGAATAGCAGTGTCCAAAACCTGGATTTTTATAAGATTTCTTTTCCTAGTGATAACATTTGGTAGGGCGGTTTTAGGATGCAAAAAAGAAAGTATTCTTATTGCTTTGCTGAGATCTCTTTCCTCAGTAGTTAGAAGGGCCACTGGTTTTAGGGCTAATTGTAGGGACTTCACTAGTTAGCAAGTGAAAACAGAAGGCAGACCCAAGAAGCTCAAAGTTTACAAAGAGCCTCCTTATGACTTCCCTGTTGAAGGCCTTTCTAGGAATGTGGAGAAACATATAGAGAAGCCATAAGGAAAAGATTGGTGAATTCAGCCATGCAAAGAGAAGAAAAGATTTCTGCACAGCAAAAACACCTTAACTAAAACTAAATACCAATGATAAACCTAGGAGTAAAATAGTTGCAACTCATATAAAAACAAAGGGCTGATTTTCCTGATATGTAAAGAGTGCCAGCAAACCAATAATAAAGGGACTGACCATCTAGTTTTTAAAACTGGTCATATATATGGACCCATAGTTCAGAGAAAAGAAAATATAAATGGCTTTTAAATGTATGAAAGGATATTTTTTCAACTTAAAAGGAATGTAAATAAAAGTTATGATGAGATATATACCACTTTCCACCAATTGGTTTAGCAAAATATATGGTGCATATAGAAAGCATTCATATTAGCATTGTTTGTGGTGACAAATGATGCAGAAAAAAGCCCTAATATCCAACGAAAAAGGGACCACTTAAATTGTATATCCACCCAGCAGAATCCTACGAATCTGTTAAAAATGTGGCAGCTGGGCCGGCTGAGTGGCGCATTGGTTAAGAGTTGGCTTGGGATGCCAGCTTTGAGTACCAGGGCCCCAGTTCAGATCCCACATATGAGGGACAGGGACGCTGCCCTCTACAGCTAAGATGGTGAACAACAGCTCCACCTGGAGCTGGGCTGCTGTGAGTTGCCTGTGGCAGTGTAGGCTGCAGTGGGGCTGGCCAGCAGCAGGCGTGAGCTGCCGTGAGCCACTGTGAGCGGCAGTCCAATGGCTGGCGAGAACAGCGCAATGATCACAATACCAACATGAGCCAGTGAAGCCATGTCCTCCACAACTAGACTGAAGAACAAAAAGGACAGCAACTTGTCTGTCCCCTTCCCTGATTCCCCAGCTGTTCCTCTCCCCCAATTCCCCAATAAAATCTTTAAAAAAAAAATGTGGCAGCTGTTTGCTCTGACAGGGAACATTTTCTATAAGAATCCCTTAATAGCCAAATCTGATTCCTGAGCTTGGATGGCGTGAGCCAAGACTGAGGGCAAGTGTGGATTCCAAATCCAGGCAGTGAGGGACAGCATGTTATGTGAGCTTTTTGGGTGCCTGAGCTCCAGGTGGCAGGCAATAATAGTTCTGAGAGGATGAGTTTTGTGTCCATTTTTACATGGAAAAGCTTTTGTTTGGAATAAAAGTATACATGTCAATGCACTGCTTATGCCCCTTTAATTTGAAGGAACATGATGTGGTTGTTTTGCCTCTGGGAGCATGTTATGGGATGAATTGTGTCCTTCCCCATTCATATTTTGCAGCCCTAACCCCTAAATCCACAAACCCCCAGAATGTGGGTTTATTTGGAAATAGGGTTATTGCAGATGTAGTTGGTTCAACTGAAGAGGTCACAGTGGAATGGCGTGACCCCTAATACAATATGACTGGGGTCTTTTTAAAAAGGGAAATTTGGATGTAGACACACACACAGGGAGAACACCATGTGAATATAAGGCAGAGATGGGGGTGACGCCTCTACAAGCCAGGGGACACCCATGATTGCCAGCCATCACCAGAAGCCGGGAGACCAGGGACACATTCTCCCTCATGAGTTTCAGAAAGAACCAGCCCTGCCGACACCTCCATCTTGGACTTCTAGTCTCCAGAATTGTGAGGAAATAGATATCTGTTGTTTGGGGAGTTTTGCTACAGCAGTCCTAGCAAACTCACCCCGAGTGAGATGGACTTGGAGTGGGAGGGAGGGAGCTTTCCACTCTGTCATTTCATACCTTCTGATTTTTGGTATGTGTATGTATACCTCATTGGGAAAAAAAAAGGTAAAGAATTTGTCCCCCAACTCTTTCTTTCAGGGTTTGGACAATGTCAGTTCATTTTAGGGAAGGACCACCCTTTGGTTTTGGAAAAACTCGAGAGGGCATTTGCGTTCTGCAGAAAACACACCTGATAGGATTATGGGTGAGGGGAGATATTGCAGAGCAAATCTCCCCTGCAAGGCCAAGTAAGAGGCAAGAGATGGTTTTGCCAGGCTAGGGAGAATGAACTTCGTTTTTGCTAGGTTCAAAGGCCTTTAGAACCTGGCCAAGCATGAGAGACAAGCCGGACTTGCAGGAACAGGGCTCTCAGGCTCCAAGTGAAACTTGCCTATGGCGTTCTTACTGTTTCAGTATTGTTGGGTTCAGTGCTGCAGCTTGGGGTGAACTGAGCTTGGGAGAAAGCCAGAGGGGCCAGTGGATATGTCTGAGACGGAGCTTTGTGGAGATGAAGGGTTCTGAGGTCCCAGGAAGTGCGCCTGGGGTGCACGAGCCTGAGGTGGGCTGCCCGGAGGCTGAGCTGACCAGTGGCAATCATGGGGAGACTGTGGAACGTTCTGAGAGCCCTTTCCCTTGTTGGCGGACTCTCCAACAGACCGGGCTTCCCGAGGTCATGAAGATTTGGAGTTTGGGAGCTGGAGAACAGGAATTATCCTGGAGACACCAAGTCAGGATTCATCTTAGCCCAGAGGCTCACCCATCTTCCCGTCTCTCTCCCCGTGACCCTGTGTTGCTGGAGGACTGAGAGGGGCGGATCTGCCCAGGAGGCCAATACCTTAGAATCCTGTAGTTATCCTGGTTGGATACAGTGTGAGGTCCTGAACTTTCACTCATACCATACATCTGTCCTATAGGTATGTCCAGGCTTAGAAAGAACTCAGAGGCCTCTGGGCTCAGGGGCCCGGCACTGCTGATACAAGAGTGGCAGTAATCAAGGCCAAGGGCACTCCTGACTTTGCTGAACACGAGTGTCTTCACTATGCGATAGCTCATGGGAGTGTCATATGTCCTGTGAACAATGCCAAGGAGAGCTCTATTACCATGAATCCTAAATGGGGCTGATGGGTCCCAGATGGAGAAAGCTGAGCTCCTTCACCCACCACCCTCTCTGCCCAGCCCTGCTGGACCCTCCACCTACCCCAACATCTTTTTTGTATTGATCTTTAAGCCAACAGTTCTTGCCCATGAAAACACCTTCTTCCTCAAGTTTGAGGCTTTGGCAATATTTTCCCTTATCTTCTCCTGCATCTTCTCCCAAATTTGGGGCACCCCCAAGGAAGGCAGTAGGCTTTGCCTCCTGCAGAGTGTTGATCAAGGTGCCCTGCAAGGGACAGAGCTAGGTTAGCCACAACTGTACCTTCCATGCACCCCCGGTGTCCATCTCTCCCCAGCCACCCAGCTCAGCCCAGGAGAAATTTCTCCTTGGCTGATTGGATGAACCAGCGTGAGCTCCCCACCCAAGAGAGTCAACCCAGTGGCTGGTTGGCAGCCAATCAGATTTTTCTCACTCTCTCTAGGGTGGAGAGCAGCAGGCTGGTTAAAAAAACAACAACAACACAAAAAAAACCCCAAAAACCTGTGGCCCAAGCATGCAGTAGAATATTATACAACTGATTAAAAGGATGCAAGATTCTCCCCCAAAATTGATCCCTACCAAAATTCAGGCAGGCTTGTTCATACAAGTTGACAAGCTGATCTTTTTGGATATGCAGAGGACCTAGAAGAGCCAAAGCAATTTTGGAAAAGAATAAAATTGGAAGAATTAGTACTGGATTTTGAAATGCATTGTTAAGTAGGGTGATCAACTGTCCCAGTTTGCCCAGAGTTGAAGGAGTTCCTGGAATGTGGGATTTTCAGTTATAAAACTGGGAAAGTTCCAGGCAAACTGGGACAAGGTAGTCATCCCACCATAAAGGCAGTAAAACCAAGGCAGTGCAGTTTTGGTGTAAGGATACACAGAGAGCTCAATAGAACAGAATAGAAAACCCATGTGGGGATCCTTACGTTTTGCAATCAGTTGACAGTCAATAAAAGTATCAAGGCACTTGAATGATGTAAAGGTTATCCATATCCAAAAAAATTAAAAATAAGAGCTGAGCTTAGAGCTTTACTTCTCACCAAACACAAAAATCAACTCAAAACGATCATAGAGCTGAAACTAAAAGCCTTCTAGAGGAACACATGGAAGAAATCTCCGTGACCTTGGCATAGGCAAAGGTTTCTTATATAGGACACCAAAGGCGTGCAAGGAAAGCAGATAAATTGGACTTCAGCAGAGTCAAAATGAAAAGACATGCCACAGAACTGGGAGAAAGAATTTGCAAATCATACATTTGATAACGGATTTATATCCAGAATGTATAAAGAACCCTTAAAACCCAACAATAAGGAGATACTCAATTGGGCCGGCCGAGTGGCGCATTGGTTGGGAACTTGCTTGGGACACCAGCAACCCCGGTTCGGATCCCACATGTGAGGGCCAGTGACACTGCCCTCAAAAAAAAAAAAGAAGATACTCAATCACATTTTTAAATGGGCAAAAGATTTGAACAGACATTTTTCCAGAGAAGGTACACAAACAAGCAATAAGCACATGAAAACTAAACATCATTAGTCATTAGGGAAATACCAATTAAAATGACAAGATACCACTTCTCATCCCCCAGAATGGTGATGATGATGATGATGATGATGATGATGATGATGATGATGATATTATAATGGAGGAGGAGAACTCAGAACCCTCATACACTTCTGGTGGGAATCTAATGGTGCGGCCACTTTGGAAAACAGTTTGGCAGCTCCTTAAACTATGAAAGACAGCTTTATCACTTATCAGGCTAATTATTTTAAATGTTTTGACAATATTATGGGGTCAATAAGGATGTAGGAGGATAGGAACTTCTTAGTCCTGTAGGTGAGGGCATGTATGTATATATGTATATATAGTATGTATTCAGCCAAAAAAATATTTATTGAGTAGCTACTACATCTCATATACTGAGCTTGGGGGATGTGAGAAGGTCCACGGAGAAATTTAAAAAGAGAACTAAATGACAAAGAATCCTCTAACATACAAAGAACAAGAGAATGAACCTTCTAGAAGGAATTATAAGCGCTAAGACAGCCTGCATGATAGAGCTGTGGAAGGCAAAATCATGGCCTGCCTAAGCTATGTGTGTCTTAACCCCCAGAACCTGTGACTATATTTTTGGCAAAGGGGCTTTGTGGATGTGACTAAGTTAAGAATCCGGAGATGGGTTTGGTTTTTGGAGCTTTGTGGAGTTGGGAATACTGACTTTTTTAAAAAACTACACAGCACACACACACTCTGCTTTCAATACCGTTCATATCTTAGCCTTGGGTTGTTCAGTGTACAGTCTATACAACCGTACATGGATGTCCTGACTTGGGTAAAAATGAAAACTACAAGAATGTGGTCAACTTTTTCTAATGCTGCTAAATGGCGCATAAGATGAGGACAGAAAAGAAACCCCTGGAATTGAGGCTTAATGAAACCATCCACTCACCTCGGGCTGTGCTCAGCCTTACCTTGAGTGCGTCTGGCTGAGCAAAGTAGATGAAAGCCCCGATCTTCATGGGCACCCAGATATCCATCATCTGAGCTGCAATGTGGCTGAGGGGAAGGTAGCTGACCACCACCTCCTGCATTTCTGGGGCGTGAGACAGGCCACAGTCCCTTGCCACCGCCCCGGCAGTCCATGTGATCTGGAACACGAGTTAGGGTTATGACCCTGCGCCTCATCCTTGCTGGCACAATTCTTTAACAAACACAAAGCTCCTACTAGGTATTAGGCACTACTCTCCTCCTTTACAAATGTTAAGTTGTTTAATCCTCATCATAATGTTCTGGGGCTATTTCCCTATTTTACTGATGTGAAATCGATGCACAGCAGGTTAAGTTGCCTGAGGCTGAAAGGAGATGTAAAATTCAGCAGCAGCTTTGGGAGGTTAAACAGACCCCTGTGGGTTCAACAACAGACCCTAAAGGCAGACCGTCTAACTCTACCGTTGGCTAGCTGCATGACCCTGGGCTATTTGCTTAAAATCCCTTGTGGCAACCTCCATTTCCTCATCTGTAAAATGGGCAGAGGTATCTCATGTCCAATATAAAACTATGGAAACAACATTGTCCAACAAACAAAAAAGTCACCCATAATCACATTCTGTAAACACCATTAGCATGTTCATGTTTTTCTTCCTCCAATGTATACCTTGATGTAAAGTTCTAGCGCATCTATAATTTTGCAATCTTTATTTCTCATTTGTGTCATAAATCTCTGGTGAGCAGTTATCTTGTTAATCCAGCCACACGGGCCTCTGCGCTGTTCCTCCAACACATCAGGCAGCGTCCAGCCTTTGCACTGGCTTTTCCCTCTGCCTGGAACGCTGTTCCTCCACCTTTTCCCATGACTGACACCTTCTTGCATGTAAAATTTCCACTTAAATGCCATGCCACCAAACTGAGGTTTCCATCTAATTCTCTGGGTCTCACTCACCACAACCCGAATGGTTTTATTTTATTTCATTAAATTTTTTTTTCTTTATTCCTTTCCTACACCCACCTCTCCTTTGGCAACCATCAGCTCACTCTCTATATCTGTGGATCTGTTTCTGTTTTGTTTTGTGTATTCACTTGTTTTTTTTAGATTCCACATATAAGTGAAATCATGTGGTATATGTCTTTCTCTGTCTGACTTGTTTCACTTAGTATAATGCCCTCCAGATCCATCCATGTTGTTGTAAATGGCAAGATTTCATTCTTTTTTATGGCCAAGTATTTGTATATATATGTATATATCTCACATTTTCTTTATCCATTCATTTATCACTGGACACTTAGGTTTCTTTCATATCTTGTCTATTGTAAATAATGCTGCAGTAAACATAGGAGTGCACATATTTTTTCAAATTAATATTTTTGTTTTCTTTGGAAAAATACCCAGAAGTAGAATTGCTAGGTCATAAGGTAGTTCTCTTTTTAATTTTTTGAAGAACTTCCATACTGTTTTCCATATTGACTGTACCAATTTGCAATCCCACTAACAGTGTATGAGGGTTCCCTTTTCTCCACACCCTCACCAACACTTGTTTATTTTGTTGATGATAGCCATTCCGACAGGTGTGAAGCGATATTTCACTGTGGTTTTGATTTGCATTTCTCTGATTGTAGCAATGAACATCTTTTCATATGTTTGTTGGCCACCTATATCTCCTCTTTGGAGAATGAATAGTTTTATTTGTTCATTCCCTCTCTGTCTTCCTGAGGCCATGATTGGATCTATTTTATTCAAAGCTGTATCCCCAGCACATAGTATGCATTCAATAAATGTTTCTTGACTGAATGAGGAGATAGAAGGAATGAAGTGCAGTAAAGGATGCAGAGCACTTGGCCTATAGTAAGCCCTGAAGATGGATCCCACTTCCTTCTCTGAGCTTCAGGAGGGACTTTTCTTCTGCCCCATAAGTACTGTCACTCACACCTGTGCTCCAAGGCACCCTTCACCCCTTGTTGAGGTTAGGGGCTTGGCGTGTGTAGACTGTGATGTACAGTGGTGTAGGCACTCCTGGGTTCAGATCCTGGCTCAGACCTTTCCTTGTTCTGTGACCTTGAGCAAGTCACTTCCCCTTTCTGAGCCTCACTTTCCCCATTTGTGAAAGGCATTAATATGACACAACTTACCTCATAGGGGTTTCGTGAGGGGTTAACATGTGTTTATCTCAGCGTGGTACATAGTTAGTACCCTCTAAATGGGAGAGACTTTGAGCTGTTGACATATGTCAAGAATATTGGGTTAACTTTAACATCTTGCTATAAAGAAGTAGATGATGATATAAAAAACAACAACAGGGCCCGCCGAATGGCGTGGTGTTTGGGAGCTGGCTTGGGACACCAGTGGCCCCGGTTCGGATCCCACATCTGAGGGCCAGTGACACAGCCCTCTAAAAAAAAAAAGAAAAAGAAAAACAACAACAACAACAACAAACAACAGCTAAACTGACACTGCTGTGGCTCACCATGTGCCAGCCATAGTTCAAAGCACCTTACGTATGTGTGGGAGATTAAAGATGGTGGCAAATGCTCTGCCACACCCACCGCTACAGCCTGTTCTCCTTTCCTTTCCCAGGGCTGGTCCAGTGACTTGTGGACCAATGGAATGGAGCAGAGTGACACTAACTTCTGACGTTGAGCCTTCCAAGATGCAGCCTCTGCCTTTGGATCAGGGGATGTGCTCTAAGGGGCAGCCAGCCACCATGTTAAGAAGCTTGATAACCTGGAGCCACCATGCTATGTGGAAGGCGCAGCCACGCGAGGCCTGTGAGTGAAGTCCTTCTTGGACCTTCCTGCCTAGCCCAGGGAACCAGCTGAGTACTGTCCCTTCTGTGTGGGGCAGAAGAAATGTCCTGCTGGGCTCTGCTTAAATTCCAGACCCAGATATAATACACTGTTGGTGTTTTAAGTTGCTAAATTCTAGAATGGCTTGTTATGCAGCAATAGCTTACTGACACAGCATATGAAATAATTTACCTTTCATAGCAACTCTAACAGTAGAAACCATTCTCATCTTCATCTTACAGATGGGGAAACAAGCCCAGAGGAGTTAAGGAACTTCATTTAAAAACTAGCAAGCTTTCTGACTCATGAGGGGAACCACCATCACCAGTTGGGTGCGTGTCCTTCAGACATTTTTCTGCTTTTAAAATGTACACAGGTGCATATCGCTTGGTGCCTTTCTAAGGTTTTTAACAGAAATAGCATTGTGTTCTGAGTAGTGTCCTGCATTGTTTACAGGAAATGTTTACATTGCATCTTTGGACATCTTTACACATTAGCCACATAGATCTACAGTGTAATGTAGTTAAACATGTGGACTGTTGAGTCAGAGTGACTGGGTTTCAAATCCCGGCTCTGCCATGTTGCTGCTGTGTGACTTGGGCCAAGTAACTTAACTCCTCTGGGCTTCAGTTTTCTCATCTGTAAAAATAACATCTGTCTGATAGAATCAATAGAATCATTGTGAGGATTTATTAAGTGTACAACTCTTGGACTATTACATCACTCCCATTTTAAGATGAGGCAGGCAGCTGAGACTTGGAGATGTGAGATGTCTTGCCCAAGATAACAGGGCCAGAATTTGGACCCAGGTCTGCTCCAGAGTCCTTGATCTCAACCCCTGCTACGCCCTTGGAAGCGTCTGCATGACTCTATACCCACTGCTGGTTAAGGGCTGTATCCTAGACCTCTAAATACCACCCTGCCCCTGTGGGTCAAGAACAAAAACATCTGGAAGGTCATTGCCCTGGAGCGAAGGGACTCTGGATGCTACCAACCTGGTCACTGTCGGCTGAGAAAGCACTTACGTTGTCATGGCTGAGCATCACTCCCTTGGGGCTGCCCACAGTTCCGGAAGTGTAGATGAGCACAGCACACTGATTGGGCTTCTGGCTCTCGATGATTTGGTCCAGCCAGGAGTCGGGAATGCCATTGCTAAGTTCCATGAAATCAATCCACTATGGAAAGAAGAGACAAGCAGAGGTGGGGACTCGGGATGTGAGAAGGGACCTCAGAGCGCCAGTCAGATCTTGTCTCCAGTCAGATCTTGTCCCATCAGTTTCTCCTACAGCATGATTTTCAGCAAGAGGAAAGGCTTAAGTTCGCCAGTCCTGGTTCCTCCTACAAAAGCCGTTGTTTCAACTGGGAGGGTGTTACTGGCATCTAATGGGAGGATACCAGGGATGCTGTTCAACACCTACAATGCACAACTGTTTGCTTCTGGCTCCTCCACTCCCGGGCAGGCTAGGTAAGCTCTCTGGACCTCATTTTCCTCATTTGCAAGATGGGAATGATATCTGGACCCAGCTCCTTGGGTTGTTCTAAGCAGTAAGTAAATTAATATATGTAAAATGCTTAGAACAGTAGAGTTTGATATTATTTGATCTCTGCCTTACCAGATTTCACTCTGCACCCCAAACTTCTCAGTGATCAGATTGATGGGGCTGACTCCACCCCCAACTCCAGAGGTCAACCCTTATTGGAAGAGGTTTCTACCTGCCTGGACCACAATGATTGGATCAGGTCTGGACATGTGACCTCAAGTGGTCCAATCACAGTGAAGGGTCTTTTGCAAATGCTGTCTGGGCATGAATGAGTCAAAATGTAGCCCCAGGAGCTGCTGGACCATCTCAGAACTATGGGGGAAAGCAAGGCTAGAGTGGAGTCCAGAAACCAAGAGGGCAAAATGGAGCTTGGGTCACATCTGAGCCCGTAGTTCTAGCCATGCCTGAAATCCACACCCTAGGTAGTAGTTCTATGAGCCAATACATTATCTTTTTCGCTTAAGTCATACCCTTCATGCCAAAAAAAAAAGAAAAAGCCTCTCAAAGGCCTTCCCACTTCCCATGTGAAGCCTGGCCTTTCCCTTACGCACTGTCTACTTCCTTTGAGAGTCCCCATCCACTTCCCTTGTGAATCCCTGTTTTCTCTCTTGCTCACCTCCCACTTCCTCTTTATGCTCCACCTTCCCCTTTGCTCACCTCCCACTTCCTCTTTATGCTCCCTCCCACTTCCTTTGAGAAGCCCAACTACTTCCCTTTAGAGACCCCACCCTCCCTTTGCTCAGCACCTTCTTCCATACTTACAGAGTACACGTTGTTTTTATGGCTCTTAGTCATTGGCAGCTTGTACTGGATGATTGCTTTTAGGGTCTCCACCCTGCTCTGTGGAATCTGAAAGAAAGTTTAGCATGGACTTATGGCAACCCAGCCCTGGGAAAGACAGAAGCTAGATCCATGGCCTAAGCTCTCTCCTACTGCAACCTCAGCCTCTTTTTATTCCCCTCTTTTCCTCGTCTTGGCTGACACAAAACAACCTGGTTTTAGGACTCCTTGGTTCTTTGTGGCCAGTGTCAGTAGCCTCCAACAATTAGAGGTGGATGGAGACAACAGTCTCCCTGGGACAACATGTCTCAGCCCAAATTCTGCTGCACACAGTTGTTGAGCTGGCATCTTGTACCATGCAGCCAGGATTCAGCGAAACTTCAGTTGGAGTCAGGCCACAAAAATCCTCCGTGAAGGTAGCTGAAACCTGGGCAGGTTCAGAACTCTCTACTCTCCCCTGTAAGGTTCAGGGGACCAGGGCTGCAGGATGCCTGTACCCTGTTCATGTAAAGCAAGGAGTGGATTCTATGACATTGTTAGCCAATCCCATGAGAAAGTCACTTCCAACATTCATTATTATAATTATAACCAAGTTATAATCTCTGGTGTGGATTGGAGAGAAAAGATGACATAGGTGCTTGTAATGGCAGACAAAAGTTTTTAGAGAGAGGGAACACACATCCCAAAAGTCTGAAGCTGGCAGTAGCTGCAGATGTTTGAGGAATAGAAAAAGTCCAGGATGGATGGACTGGAGATGGAAGGGTGAGGGATAGTGGAGGAGGCAGGAAAGGATGGTAAGGACCTGGTTGGCCACCTTGAAGGCCATGGTGAGGAGTGTGGGGTTTATTCTAAAGGAGGCAGGAAGCACTGTGGAGCTGGAGGATTATAAGCCATGAATATCGCCCAGAATCAGATTTGCAAGTGAAAATCCGGTTTGGGAGGAGCATGTCAGGATCTTGGCTTTGCATCTTCCATACAGAGCAATCAGAACCACACATCCCCCAGAAAACAATACTTTTGGTGAAACAATGAGAGAGAAATAATTCAGATATTGCTTTATACATGTGGGGTCAAATATACAGGAAGCAGGACAGGAAGCCATAGCAGTAAGCTTGGTACAGGGGAAGGATGGGGTACACTGCATTTTTTAACAGTGGAAAAACCCAAATCATAAGCCAGTATTCATGGCAAGAAGGAGAAGCACTCCACTCATCACCTATCACCCACCCCACAGTGTGTTCTGCTATGAACAGAGGGCATGACATGAGTGAGTACCAGGGACCACAGAGGCATCATGGAAGAAAGCAGTTTCAAAAAAGCTCAAAGCTGGAGGTAGTCATCTGTGCTTCCTAAACCAGGTCAGGAATTAGTTGTGGAAGGACTCCTGATGGCACAACCTCTTCTATTTCACTGAGTCAAGCTAGGATTTCACTGAGTCTAGAAAATGTACCCTAATTTCAGAGATGTGAAAATATGGGAAGACATATGGTCAATGGTGATCTGAGAATACTGTCTATGGCAAGACACATTTCGACTCCAGAGATGTTAAAAAGTGGAGAATACTCAGAAGTCATGAAATATTAAGTAAACAGTCACAGTGGCCCTTAGGCTGAGCCATGAATCTGGTCATCTAGGCTCACCCCTGCCCAAGACTCCCCTCCCCTTAGGATCTTCCTGCTAAAAGCTTTTTCTGGAAACTGCAGCTCATTCAAACATAATTGGAAAAGTTTCTACATTATCCATACAAAATACTACAAGGAAAAAAGAGAGACAGAAATAAGAGAGGAGCCAAATTTCATTGTACACAAAGAAAAGTCACCGCAAGGAAAGGAAAATTGCTGCCCAACATTCCAGCATAAAATTTAAAATGTTATGAAGTAAATGCACCTAGTAAAGAAGAACACAAAGCAAACATACAAGCACTGAGGTAAGAGAGGCCAGACACCAGAAAGAAGTGAAACAGGAAGTAGTAGAACTCTGGAAAGAACTAGAAGAGAAAGACAAAAACATTGCAGAAATGCAGACAGTTACATAAATGAAGGAAATTACAAGGCTCAAAATAATCACACTTCTAAAAGAAAAATAACAGTGGACTGTATATAAAGCAATAAGTAAAGACATTTTTTAAATGGAGGCTGAGTAGGAAATGGAGTTAATAAGAATTGGAAATTAAGCTTTGCCACTCTACCCTGGCACCCCCCAAAGCAGCTTTGCCAGTTACACCAAAGTGGCTGTAGAGGACTCTTACTGAACCCACCCGTGCAGCATCTGTCTGGGAGCAAAAAGACACCTGGGCAGAGCCCTGAGGTCCCCCTGGGTGACTGGTTTACCGAAAGGATTTTCTGTAACTGCAGGTCATTTTCAACCAGCAGGATGTTCACTTTGGCACGAGTAATGACATATTGACAAGCCTCCGCAGAATTGGTGGCATAAATACCAACACAAAGGCCCCTGGGAAAAGAAAACACCCGTGTATGTGATGTGTACCCATGCACACACACAGACACACCTTAAGGGGAGAATGCCCTGGAAGGTGGTGGGGAGGGGCAAATTCTGCTCAGTTCTGAGTTTGCAGCCTTGGCGCCACCTTCCCTCATTTCACAATGTAACAGTGACAAAACCAAAAATGATCATGATGAAAGTGGCAACTCCTACTTAAGACATCAGATCATGGAACCCTTTCAAGCACCCCATTTTATAGATGAGGAAACGGAGGCTCAGGGCAGTGAAGTCACTGGTTTAGGGTGCCGTGGCAAATAAACGCCAGAGGTGGGATTTAAACCCCACTTAGCCACCTGTTCCCTTCCTCACAATCTTTTGTTCTTGCTTTTAATTATTTTGTCATGGTTTTCATCTGTATTTCCCCATGGCTAATGACATCAAGCATCTTTTCAAGTTCTTGTTGCCTACTTTGCCTTGTGACCTTTCTTGTTCAAGTCTCTTGCCCATTTAAAATCTTTTTGTCTTCTTATTATTGAGTTCTAGAAGTACCTTATACATTCACGATACCAGTCCTTTGTCAGGTTGACTGGTTTGTGTGTCTCGTTCCTGTCAACCTGGGGCTGTCTGAACTCCCTGCTCACATCTCAGTGGGAAGTGGCCCAGGGCAGCCAGGCCCAGAATAGCAGCTCGTCTACCTTGATGGTGAACTAGCGCAGTCTTACCCTGCTAAGATGGCGCCAAGAGAAGCAATAAACCTCTCGACAGAGTTAAACCCCAGGATGCCAACTCCATGGAACCGCTCCAGGCCCAGCTGGGGAAGTAAAAATAAACAGACAAACAGGAAACAGAAACACAGAGATCTTTTGCTTCTGGGGGGATCTGCTTGTTGGGATATGGGGGAGCGTGCTCCAAAGCCCACAGAGTCACATGTGAAAGCCAGCGTGGAGGCTAATATCTGCGGTGTGATATTTTTGTGACTATTGGGAGACTGGTTTGCCCCCCCCTCTATAATACCTCACTGATTTATTCTTATTTTTATTAGGGTAAACTATTGGGTCGTTGGGAAAGTCATGACGCATGTTTGCATTGAAAAACATAGAAAAATACGTCATGACTTTCCCGATGACACAATATTTGCAACATAAATGTACCATTTTAGCTAATTTTAAGTGTTGAGCTCAGTGGCATTAAGTGCACTCACATTGTTGTGCAGCTGTTCTCACCATCAATGTCCAGAACTTTCCATCTTCCCAAACTGAAACTCTGTCCCCATTAAACACGCACTCCCCTCCCCTCCCCCAGCCCCTGGCACCACCATCTACTTCCTGTCTCTATGACTCTGACTCCTCTGGGGAACTCATATAAGTGGAATCACACAGTATTTGTCCTTCTGTGTCTGACTTATTTCACTGAGCCTAATGTCTTCAAGGTCCATTCATGCTGTAGCAGGTGTCAAATTCCTTCCTTTTTAAGGTGGAATGATATTCCCATTGTCTGGATGGACCAGACAATGGATGGGTTGTTTACCCATCACCCACTGATGGACACTTGAGTTGTTTCCACCTTTTGGCTATTGTTGATAATGCTGCTCTGAACATGGGTATGCACATATCTGTTCCAATCCCTGCTTTGAAGTCTTTGGGGTATGTACCCAGAGGTGGAATGGCTGGGTCACACGGTGTATGTCTTTTGAGGAACCCCCCCACACTGTTTTCCCAAGCGGCTGCATCGTTCTACATTCCCACCAGCGGTGCATGAGGGTTCCGATTTCTCCACATCCTCACCAACACTTGTTATTTTCTGTTCCCTTTTAAAATATTGAGTTGTTGGAAAAGTCATGGCGTGTTTTTTCTCTTTTTCGTTGCAAAAATGCGTCATGACATTTCCAACAACCCAATAATAGCCCTCCTAATGGGTGTGAATTTACTTTTATTTTATTATTTATTTATTTATTTATTTATTTTTGAGGGCAGTGTTACTGGCCTCCATATGTGGGACCCCAACCGGGGCCGCTGGCTTCCCAAGCCAGCGCTTAATCACCACGCCACTCGGCCGGCCCTACTTTTATTTTTAATAACAGAAGTACTCAAAGAGCGATCTCCTATAGTGGTGATAAACTGCACTTTTAAAAGTTTTAAAAGTATGACCTTGGTTTAAATGTGGTTGTGGATGAACCAGGAATCCTGGACTTAAAGGTGACTGTCCTTGGTTAGTCCCCTTTGGGTTGGACTAACTCCAACTCTGTTGGCTCTTTTAGTCATACGGGCAAGGCTGGCAATGACACCCTGTTCTTGGTGAAAACATAGGCATTTGGCAGGCATCTGTCTGATGCCTCAGAACATGATGCCAAGTGCTTGTGCTTAGTGACAAAAAGGCTGTCTTCATTGTAGGAGTGTGTCTCTATTAATGTGTAGATAAACTGATGTATTTCTGGTTGGATCCCTGAGGTTTGGAGAGTAGAGGGTCCACGATCTCCAGAACTGAGGTCATAGCTAAAGAGGATGATCTTTCAGGAGGGGTGAACTAACCACAGCACTAAGGCATTGGGCAGGGCAGCCAAGAGGAAACCCAGTCCAAGCAGATGATTCTATACTGAGACGTCTCAGTCTATCGATGAAGACACATGGGCATCGGAAGAGAGGAGGGTCAAAATGTGATCAGATTTCCTGTAGGTCAAAACCATCATCAGATATGCTTTTATAATAGTAGATACCTATTATATTCACTATCTATTGCTGCATCGCTTGGTTAGTGCCTCCCCTGATTAGGTCAGGCCCACCCAGAGCATTTTCCCTTTCGAGGAGCTCAAAGTCAACTGATCAGAGACTTTAATGACATCTGCTAAATCTTTTCACCTTTGCCACCACAGGAAGGAAATCTCATTGTAGCCACAAGTCCAGCCCATAGTCAGGGAGGGGGAGGAGACTATACAGCATGAGTATACAGCAGCTGGAAATCACAGGGTCATCTTAGAATTCTGCCTCAGATGCCCACCAAACTGGCCAAGATGAACATTTTTGATAATATGCATTGGTGAGCAGATTGTCTCATACGTGTGAGTGGGCATATAGAGGCATTTCTTTGTAAGAATTCATTGTACAAAGGGGGTTCACTGTGGCACAATGCATGTTAACAAAAGGCTAGAAATACCTGAAATGCCGCCAGCTGGGGGCTGGTTAAGCGATGCTGTTACATACACAATGGCGGCTGTTGAAAAGAATGTATATTTGTTTATATGGGTCAATATGGAAGGGTCTCAGGGTATGGGAACCAGCCTCCAAGATGGCCCCCAGTGACTTTCCTGTCCTGGTATTTATGTTCTTGCATAATCCACCCCCATTGTATGGAGGTTGGTCTGTGTACGGAAGAATTGATAGCATGTCATTGCTGAGGTTAGGTTATAAAAGATATCACAGCTCCCATTCTGTTCACACTCTCTGTTGGATCACTCATTCTGGGGGAATCTGGCTGCCATATTGTGAGGATACTCCAAGGAAACGCCATGGAAAAGGAACTGAGACATCATTCCTGCCAACAGCCAGACATGTAAATAAGTTTGGAAGTGAAGCCTTCAACTCCAGTCAAGCCTTCAGATGATGAAGCCCAGGCCGACAGCTCGACTACAGCCTCATAAGAGGCCCTGAGCCAGAAATATCCAACTAAGCCACCCCTGGATTCATGACCCAAAGAAACTGTGAGATAATAAATGTTTGCCATTTTAAGTCACTAAATTTAGGAT
This sequence comes from Aselliscus stoliczkanus, assembly GCA_033961575.1. NCBI lineage: Eukaryota > Metazoa > Chordata > Mammalia > Chiroptera > Hipposideridae > Aselliscus > Aselliscus stoliczkanus. Next base: position 5,017,142 of record CM066735.1, on the reverse strand, counting down.
GGATTTGTTATGCAGCATAGCTAACTAATACATTGAGATACTATGCTGAGGGAAAAAAGGCAAGATACAGAATCATGGGTATAGTATACTACTGTGTGTGTAAAAATTTACATATAGAGAAATTATATAATATGTATACATAAGTTATTCCCAAAAAAAGACATGCAAAAAACTGGCAATGGTGGCTGCCTCCATAAGGGAGGGGTCAAGGACTCGAGGGAACTTTTTCACCAGTTAACCTTTATATCTTGTGGTGCCTTGTGCATCACATGTGTGTATCATATATGTATATGTATTTCCTATTATGAATGAATGATTGAATGGTGATGAATGAATGAAGAAAGGAAGAAATAAATGACTCATTTACCTTGATCAAGGCTCTCGCAGCCCTCCGACAAGCCTCGTAGTACTGGTTGAAATTCAGAACTTCCCATTGTCCTTTTTTCTTTGATGCAAGGGCTGGATAAGTCCCAAATCGGATAGCTGACTCCCGAAAAAATTCAGGGATGGTTATTGGGGCCTCATGGCCTGGCCCATGTTTTGATAGCCTCAGAAGGACTTCTCTATGTGGGTGAATGGTCCACAGCCCAGAAGTAAGTGGCATTATGTTTAAAAATAACAATGTACATATCTTAATTTAAAAATTCTTTATTGCTAAAAAGAATTCTTTATTGCTAAGTTCTTTATTACTAACCACCATTCTGAACCTATTGGAAAAATGGTACTGGTAGACTTGCTTGAAGCAGCATTGCCATAAACTTTCAATTGGTAAAGCCCACTGCAAAAGCCCATTAAAGAGAGGCACAATAAAATGAGGTATGTCTGTACCCTAGACTGGGTGGCTAAAACAGCAGAAATGTACTCTCTCCCAGTGCTGGAGATGAAAAGTCCAAGATCAAGGTGTCAGCCAGTTGGTTCCTTCTGAGGCTGTGATGGAGAATCTATGCCAGGCCTCTCTCTCCCCTACCTTCTGGTGGTTTTCTGGCAATCTGTGGTGTTCCCTGGCTTGTAGAAACATCACTATCTTATCTTCGCATGATATTCTCCCCTGGTGTATGTCTGTTCAAGTTTCCCTTTTTTGTTTTGTTTTGTTTTGTTTTGTTTTGTTTGAGGGCAGTGTCACTGGCCCTCATATGTGGGACCGAACCAGGGCTGCTGGCTTCCCAAGCCAGCGCTTAACCACCGCGCCATTCGGCCGGCCCCCAAGTTTCCCTTTTTATAAGGACACCAGTCATATTGGATTAAGACCCATCTTATCAGCAATGACCCTATTTACAAATCAGCTCACATTCTGAGGTACTGGGCAACTTGTTAGGACAGCAACATATGAATTTGGGATGATGTCTTAGTCCATTTGGGCTGCTATAGCAAAATACCATAGACTGGGTGGCTTATAAACAACAGACGTTTATTTCTCAGAGTTCTGTAGGCTGGGAAGTCAAATTGCCAACAGATCTGGTGTCCCCACCACCTGGTTCATAGACATCTTCTTGCTGTGTCCTCACATGGCAGAAAGGGTGAGGGAGCTCTCTGGGCCCCTTTTTTATAAGGGCACTGATCCCATTCACAAGGGCTCCACCCTCATGACCTAATCACCTCCCAAAGTTCCCACCTCCAAATACCATCACATTGAGGGGTGTACATTTCAACCTATGAATGGGGGCAGGGGACACAAACATTGAGACCATAGAGAGGGACACAATTCAACCCATAACAACTGGCTTACAACAAAATCACCTAGTGGAGACAGAGGCATCATGAGGAGAGCAACATCAAGGAAATCTAAGAGCGGCTCATCATTCCTCCCTCACCCCCATGGCTTCAGGCATCCAGCCTGAAGCCTGGGGGGATGGGAGGAGCCTTAAATTGGACAAAAATGTGGAGGGGTGTCACCTGGATATTGGTGAGGATATTTTAATGACTGCAGTGGGTTAAACAGTTGCCCTCCTAAATCATGTTCAGAATCTCAGAATGTAACTTTATTTGGAAATAAGGTCTTTGCAGGTGAAATTGGTAAAGGATTTCAAGAAGAAATCATGCTGGATTTAGGGCGGGCCCTAAGTCCAATGACTGCTGTCCTTAGAAGAGGAGAAGACACAGAAAGGCACAGAGTGGAAGGCCAAATGATGACAGAGCCAGAGACTGATGAGGGTGCAGAGTGATGAGGGTGCAGACCCATGAAGGACAAGGATCACCAGCAGCCACTAGCAGCCACCAGGTACATGGAAGAGATTCTCCATCACAGCCTCCAGGAGGAACCAACTGGCTGACACCTTGATCTCAGATCTCTGGCCTCCAGAACTGGGAGGTAATAACTTTCTGTTTCAGCCACACAGTCTGGGGTGCTTTGTTTTGGCAGTCCCCAAAATTACCTTTTGTTTTTTTCATGTCTACTTCCAGGTCCTCAGCTTCCTCTTGACTTGTTGGGGTTTCAGCCCTTTTGGGTCTGCAGAGACCATTCTTCACAGTATTGCAAGGCACAAAGCAGGGAACTTAGTAGGACTGGCAAAGGGGCTACAGGGTCAAGGCCAAAAGCCATACATTGGTCATGTCTGCCTAGACTGTCAGGATCGATTAGTCATGCGTGTTTTGGGCCTAGGAAGAGAAGAGAGTGGTACATATGCCAGATCATAGAACAATTGTAAAGTTCAGAGAGTATTCATCTGTGAGTTTCCAGAAGAGTCTCCTAAATGGTAGAATTTGGAGGCCAAGTCTATATATGATACTGTGGGTGTGAAAATATTTTTAAGTCTTCTGAGGAAAAGCAACTCATGCCCCCCCAACACACACACACACACACACACACACACACACACACACACACACACACCTTCCTGCAGTTCATCCATACAATGGAACTTAGCGACAAAGAGGAATGAACTATTGATACAACAATTTGAGTGAGTCTCAAAGGCATTACACTGAGTGAAAGAAGCCAGACTCGAAAGATTACTTGCTTTATAATTTCTGGAAAAGTCAAAACTATCGTGATGGAGAACAGATCTGAGGTTCCTAGGGGCTGTGGCAGGAAGTGGGGTTGACTATAAAGGGAAAACATGAGGGAATTTGGTGGGTGATGGAAATGTACTATATCTGACCATGTTGGTGGTTACACGACTCTGCATTCATCAAAACCCATAGAACTATACGAGTAGACTCTATGTGGGAAAAGTGTACTATACTTCTTAAAATGGACAATTTAAAATATTCTTTGGCTAATTCATTGAGTTTTCAGGTACTACTAAAGATAATATACAAGGAGAAAATAACTGCAAATAGCTTCCCATTTTCTATATAGACATAGGTCCTATTCATATTATGTCCATTATTCTCATATATTAGTTGTTAAAAAGTCCAAATATGTGTTACATGTTGGTAGAATTCTATCAGCCTAAAGAGTAGAATTTCCTACAGTCAATTAAAGTTTTATAAATGAAGGTTTACTTTGGAAAACTAAAAAGGAAAAAAAAGTGGGTAAAAACAGTGTATTTAATACATGGTGGTGGGAAAACTGGACAGACATATGCAAAAAAAAAGAAAAGAAACTGTACCACTTTCTTAGGCCATATACAAGTATAAACTCAAAATGGGTTAAAGACTTAAATGTAAGACCCGAAACAATAAACCTCCTAGAAAAAAATATAGGAAGTGAACTCATAGACATTACCCTTAGTAATATTTTTACTGATATATCCCCTCAGTCAAGGGGAGCAAAACAAAAAATAAACAAATTGGAATACATCAAACTAAAAAGTTTTTTTCACAGCAAAGGAAACCATCAACAAAGCAAAAAGACACCTTACTGAATGGGAGAATATATTTGCCAATGATACATCTGATAAGGGGTTAATATCCAAAATTTATAAAAAAACGCATACAACTCAACACAATGAAACCCAAACAACCCAATTAAAAAATGGACAGGGGGGGGTCGGCCGAGTGGCGAGTTGGTTAAGAGCTGGCTTCAGACGCCAGCAGCCTGGGTTTGGATCCCACATATGAGGGCCAGTGACACTGCCCTCTACAGCTAAGATGTTGAACAACAGCTCCACCTGGAACTGGGCTGCTGTGAGTCCCCAGGGACAGCACAGCTGCAGCCCCTGCTGTAGTGGGCCGCCATAGGCTACAGTGAGTGGCTGGCAAATGGAGTGAGTTGCCAATAGCCGCTGTGAGTGGCCGTCCAGAGACTGGCGACCAATCTACCTCACCAAGAAGAGTGCAATGATGATACCAACATGGGCCAGTGAAGCAATGTCCTCCACAACTAGACAGAAGAACAAAAGGATAGCAACTTGTCTGTTCCCCTTCCCTGGTTCCCCAACGCTGTTCCCCTCCCCAAATTCCCCAATAAAATCTTTAAAAAAATAAAAAAATGGACAGAGGACATGAAGAGGCATTTCTCCAAAGAGGACATACAGGAGGCCAATAGACATATGAAAAGATGCTCAATGTCACTAATCATCAGGGAAATGCAAATTAAAACCACAATCAGTTACCACCTCACACCTGTCAGAATGGCCATCATCAATAAATGAACAACCGTCAGTGTTGGCGAAGGTGTGGAGAAAAGGGAACCCTCATGCACTATTGGTGAGATTGCAGATTGGTGCAGCCACTATGGAAAACAATATGGAGGTTCCTTAAAAATTTTAAAATAGAAATATCTTAAGACTCAGCAATTCCACTCCTGGATATCTATCCAAAGAAATCCAAAACACTAATTCAAAAGAAAATATGTACCACTATGTTTATTGCAGCGCTATTCCCAATAGCCAAGACTTGGAAACAACCAAAATGCCCATCGGTAGATGATTTGATAAAGAAGATGTAGTGGGGCTGGCTGAGTGGTGCGGTGGTTAAGCGCTGGCTTGGGAAGCCAGAGGCCCCGGTTCAGGTCCCACATATGAGGGCCAGTGACACTGCCCTCAAAAAACAAAAAACAAAAAACAAACAAAAAGAAGATGTAATATATTTATACAATGGAATACTACTCGGCCATAAAAAAGAATGAAATCTTAACATTTGCAACAACATGGATGGACCTAGAGAATATTATGCTAAGTGAAATAAGTCAGATTGAAAAAGACAAATACCATATGATCTTATTTATATGTGGAATCTAAAGAACAGAATAAATAAGCAAACAAAACAGAAATAGACTCAGAGATACACAGAACAAACTGATGGTTGCTAGATGGGAAGGGGGTTGGGGGATAGGGGAGAAAGGTGAAGGGATTAGAAAGCACAAATTGGTAGTCATAATAGTCATGGGGATGTGAAATACTATGGGGAATATAATCAATAAGGTTGTACAGATTATGTAGGGTACCAGAGGAGTATTGGACTTATCAGGGGGGTCACTTCATAGATTGTGTAGATGCCTGACCACTGTGCTGTAGGAGTACACCTGAAGCTGAAGTAGAATAGTATTGAATTTCAACTATTATATACATACATATATATTATAATATATATTGTATATACATAATATATAGTCACAGGATGTGAAGTACAGTATAGGGAATATATTAAATGGTACTGTAACAGCTATATATGATTTCAGAGGGGTGGTAGATTGAGAGGGGGGTTATTACTTTGCAAGGGTGTAAATGTCTAATCATTATGTTGTTTTGTAAACCTGAAACTAATGTAAAAAATAATAAAAATAAACTGTTAGAAAAAGGAAAAAAGTGTACTATGCACCAAAATTATAGTTCCCCCCAAAGTGAAATTTATGGTAAAATATAAAAAGTAATAAAAGAACTACTTCATGCCAGGCATCATGACAAGCTGTTTGGGGCTACCATAAAGGATATTCAGGAAGTATCTGTTTCCACTGAGTTAGAATTGGAAATAGAACACCCACATTAGGACAAACCAAGGTAAATTGGAAACATCAAAGAATCGTTCATCTGAAAGATATTTAAACTACCTATAAAGAATGGTCACTGCAGCACTATTTGAAGAGCAAAAAGTCTAGAGGAAATCCAAGCACCTAGGAAAAGAGGACTGGTAATATACATTATGGAACCTCCAGGTGGTGGAATATTCTCGAGCTGTGTAAAAAACACCAGGAATGTAAGAAACACCATGTTCACAGCAGCACAATTCACAGTAGTCAACAGCTGAGAAAAAAACCAAACATCCATTGGAGAAACAAATTGTGGTCTATCTATACACTAGAATATTATTCGGTCATGAAGAAGAAGGAGGCGCTACAACGTGGATGGACCTTGAACACAAGGTGCTCAGTGAGAGAAGCCAGACACACAGGCCACACGGTGTGTGATTCCATTTATGTGAAATGTCCAGAACAGGCACATCCACAGACAGGAAGTGGCTTCATGGTTGCCAGGAGCTGGGGAGAGGTTTGGCGAGTGACTGCTCCCTTTTGGGGTGATAAAAATGTTTTGGAACTAAATAGAGGTAATGGTTGAACAAAATGATGAATATATTATACTAAATACCAGTGAGCTGTTCACTTTAAGATGGTGAATTTATGTGGTCTCCCTTCAATTAAAAATAACCAGATAAGGGTAAAATGGCAGAATAGACAGACGCTGTGCTAACTACCTCCCAGGATCACACCAAAATTACAAACAATTTATACAACATTCAACCCCAGAGATCCCCGGAACACTAATGAACAGAACCACTAAACGAAGAACTTAAAGAGGAGGCCGTGTCGGGTCTGGTAGGATGGGGAGAGATGAGAGAGGGCGAGCCCCGTGAGGGAAGCCCCAGCCGTGGGAAGCTTGTCTGGTTGGGGGAGAGACCCTCCGGCCGCACACCAGGCTCACCAGCCCAGAGTTCCTTTGCCGGGAAGAGGAGTTCCAAGATAGCTGGCAGTAAATTAGGGAGGACTCTCTTTGCTCAACTCAGTGAGGCTAAGAGTGGCTAGAGAATCAGTGAGGCCGGCGCACGGGCTTGCTCGCCAGTGAGCACTTACCTGATTCCTGGTAGAGGGAGTGCCTGTGTGAGCAGGGCCCAGGAGCCTGTGGGGACGGACTGAACTGAGCACCTTTGGTACAAAAGCTGGAGGTTCTTGGACTACTGTTCCCCTGGTGTGGAGCCTGCATGCAAATGGTGTATAGGAGGGCGCCATTTTGTCAGGGTTGGGCCCTCCCGCAGAGGGTCAGGTCCAGGACCTCACTGGTCTGGTGGAAATGGGGCAGAATTGCGTGTGTGCATGTGCGCGCATGCGGCCTTGAATCCCCACCCTCCACCTGGTTTATACTGCATTGCCAGGGAAATGCTGGGCAGATTTCCTCCAGCTCCCACAGGCTGCTCACTTAGATGCAGGAGTGCGCAGTCCGCCTCAGGTCCCCACTCTCTGCACTGCGCTTGCAGAGTTGCAAGGCTGGTGACTGGTTGTCGGGCTGCTCGGCCTGATCTGCGAGCGGCTGGTTGGGACAGGCTGAGACTGGGAGTTTTCCTGGGAGTGTTGGGCCATGAGCTGTGTGCCTGCGTGATCCAGCCAGGGCTCTCCTGGTGATCTATCTAATACATCAAAGCAATCCCAGAGCAACAGCCAGAATGAGGAAACAAAGAAACATGTCACAAGTAAAAGATCAGAAGAAACCTCTAGAAATGGGACTAAATGAAACAGAGGGATCCAACCTTTCAGAGACAGAGTTTAGAACACTGATGATAAGAATGTTTAACAAACTTAGGACATAAGGAAGGATAAAGAAATCATAAAAAACAACTAGTTAGAACTAAAGAATACAATAACAAATGAAGAACACACTCGAAGGAATCACCAGTAGAGTAGATGAAGCAGAGGAGCGGATCAGCGATTTGGAAGACAAAATAGCAGAAATCACCCAGTTGGAACAACAAAAAGACCAAAGAATAAAAAACAATGAAAATAGTTTAAGAGCCCTATGGGACAAGATGATGCGCAACCACCTTCGAATTACAGGAATACCAGAAGAAGAGAAGAAGCAAGGGGTCAAAAACGTATTTGAAAAAATGACTGAAAACTTCCCTACCCTGGTGAACGAAATTGACATACATGCCCAGGAAGTGCAGAGGGTTCCAAACAAGCTGAACCCAAACAGGTCTACACCAAGACACATCATAGTTAAAATGGCAAAGGTTAAAGACAGAGACAGAATCCTAGAGGCAGCAAGAGAAAGACAGCAAGTTACATACAAAGGAACTCCTATAAGACTAACAGCTGACTTTTCTTCAGAAACCCTGCAGGCCAGAAGGGAGTGGCAGAGGATATTCAAAGTGACACAAAATAAAGGCTTACAACCAAGATTGCTCTACCCAGCACGGTTATCACTTAAAATTGAAGGAGAAATAAAGAGCTTCTCAGAAAAGAATAAGCTTAAGGAATTCATTACCACCAAGCCAGCATTGCAAGAAATGTTAAAAAGGCTTTTTTAAACAATAGAAAGGGGTAAACAAGCTAACCCAGGAAGACTAGGAATACAAATAACAAAATGGCAATATATATGCACCTATCAATAATCATTTTAAATGTGAATGGGCTAAATGCTCCAATCAAAAGACAGAGAGTGGCTGAGTGGATAAGAAAATAGGATACATGTATATGCTGTTGACAGATGGAATAAGATATTTCATGCAAATGAAAATGAGAGAAAAAAAAGCTGGAGTAGCAGTACTTATTTTGGACAAAATAGATTTTAAAATGACTACAATAAAAGACAAAGAAGGGCACTATAACCCTAATAAACATCTATGCACCCAACATAGGAACTACATATAACATATAACATATATGTTATTACATATAACAGATTTTGACAGACACAAAGACAGAGATCCATAGTAACACTATCATAGTAGGGGACTTCAACACCCCATTGGCACCAATGGACAGACCCTTTAGACAGAAAATCAACACAAAAAGAGTGGCCTTAAACGACACTTTAGACCAGCAGGACTTCGTCGATATTTTTAGAGCATTTCACTCTGAAAAAAACAGAATATACATTCTTCTCAAGTGCACATGGGACATTTTCCAAGATAGACGATGTTAGGCCACAAAACAAGTCTCAGTAAATTTAAGAAGATTGGAATCATATCAAGAAGATATAAAGGAAAAACTGATGGTTGCTGGCTGGGATGAGGGGGAGGGGGAAGGTTTTGGACAGCGTAGGTGGGTGATTACAATGTTGCCGTAGGGATATGGGGGGCAGTTCTGGGAATGTAATTGATAATGTTGTGAAGAGACTATTATGTTAAGTGAAATAAGTCAGTCAGAGAAAGACAAATACCATATGATCTCACTTATATGTGGAATGTGAAAAACTAAATGAACAAGCAAAGTAAACAGACTCATAGATATAGAGGAAAAACTGAGGGTTGCTAGTTGGGATGGGGGTGGGGAGAAGGGAGAAGGGGAAGGGATTAGACAGCATACATAGACAACTACAATATTGCCACAGGGATATGAAAAACAGTTCAGGGAATATAATAATGTTGTAAAAATTTTGTGGTGTGTCAGATAGTCACATGTCTTGTAGGGAGACCATTTCATGGATGGACTAGAGGCTTGATCACTGCCCTGTACACCTGAAGCTGATGTTGTATAATATTGTATGCCAACTGTAACTGATTATATAGATAGTCACGGGATGTGGAGTATACTGTGGAAGGGAATCAAAGGAATTGTAATAGATATGTATGATATGAGAGGGGAGGAGTGGGGTGGCGAACTCGGGGAGGAAGGTTATCACTTTAAGGGGTAAAAAGTATAACTATTGCATTGTGTTGTACACCTGAAACTAATTTTTAAAAAATGTTTATTTCACAATAAAAGATTATAAAAATAAATAAATAAATAACCAGATAAGTGCGGTGGCTAAGTGCTGGCTTGGGAAGCCAGCAGCCCCGGTTCGGTCCCACATAGGAAGGCCAGTGACACCGCCCTAAAAAAAAACCAAAAAAGCAGATAAGTAATGACCAGAATGGAGACAATAGAACAGGGCATTGTGATATAGAATGCTGGGTGGGCTCACTGAGGAGGTGACATCAGAGTTGAGACCTGAAGGATTGGCGTTGTCCTGGGGAATGGTGTTCCAGGCAGAGGGAACTCTGTGTGCAAAGGCTGTGTGCTGGGAACCAACCTGGAATTTTTGAGGTTCAGAAGTATGTAGCATGTCTGGAGTCTGGGGAGAGGGGCATATGGAGATAAAGAAATACAAGGAGAACCCCACCTTGTGACCCATGCCCTCATCTCCTCATCTCCAGCTAGTTGGACCTTCGCTCCATTCTCCACACACTCCAAACTCCTTACCTCAGGGCTTTTCAGCTTGCTGTCCCTTCTGCTTGAAACTCTGTTCTCCCTAATCTTCATCTATCAGTTTTCCCCCAAACTCAGCCTTTTCTTAGGTGTTTGTTCTTCAGGGAAATATCCCGTTATCCCAGGCTGGGCCAGACCCTACATCCTCTCATTACACCCTCTCTTTCCCTTGATTGCACAATCTAGCTTTGTAATTCAGTGTGTGTGAGAGAGAAAGCGAGCATTAGATACGAAAGGGTCAGCATTAGAAGAATGAATATATATCTAAATATATTGATTCAATAGATTCATAGTTCTTAACCAGGTTCAATTCTGCCCCCCAGGGGCAGTGTCTGGAGACATTTTGGTTGTCACAAGTTGGGAGTGCTACTGGCATCTAGTGGGTGGAAGCCAGGGATGCTGCTCAATACCCTACAATGTACAAGATAGCGCCCACAAACCAGAATTATCCGCCCCCGATGTCAATAGCACTGACATTGAGAAACCCTGGACCAGACAAGGCAGTCACATCATGCAAGTAGCAAGCACAATTAGTCTTTTGTATACACAGAAGTACTACAGGGAACCCTACAAAAAGAGATATTTCTCTGTGCTGTTGGGCTGAGAGGATCCCTGTAAAACCAGCTAGAGTTAAACTCTGGTAATATATGGGTCTTTCTATGTGCCAAGCACTGTTCTGAAAGTTGTACAGGCAGTTCACAGGACAGGATACAAATGGGCACTAAACCCAGGTCAAGATGTTCAGGTTCGTTGGTAATCAGGGAAATGCATGCTAAAACCATAGTGAGATATCATTTCACCCCCTGTAAATGTGCAAAAATGCACCCAAATGCTGGAGAGAAAGAAGAATGGGAGCTCTCCCCCACTGCTGGTGGGAGCTGAAGATAGCACACCCAATTGGGCAAACTTTTGAGACCGAAAAGCCGCCAGGAGTCAGCAAACTGTGTCTCGCGAGCCACAGGCTCCAAAGTAAAATTGAAAATGAAAATAAAACTATCATAATTTCACTATAACATTTTTAAAGATTATTCACATAATGAAGATTATGTAAAAATATTTATGGCTCTCGAATAATTTTTAAATTGTTGTGAGGGACAGTATTGGCTCTTCCAGGTGTCTGCAAACTTTTGAGATGGAACGTACCCAAAGAGCAAATAGCGCGTGTGGCTCGCGAGCTGCGGTTTGCCGACTCCTGATCTAGACTATCCAATGAACTGAAAAACTATTAGAAATAAAAGTTCTGTAAGGAGACTAGGCAAAAGATCAATATTCAAAACTCAATAGCTTTCGGGCTGGCCGAGTGGCACAGTGGTTGGGAGCTGGCTTAGGACACCAGCGGCCTCCGTTCGGATCCCACATGTGAGGGCCGGTGACACTGCCCTCTAAAAACAAACAAACAAACAAACAAACAAACAAACAAACAAACAAACAAAACCCAACTCAATGGCTTTCTTACATGCCAGCAGCAACCAATGAGAAAATGCAATAGAAAAAGATACTGAGGGTGTGGCTCAAGGCCCAAATGTGTGTTTGTGGTGAGACCAAGTCCTAGTGAAATATGCTGCTGAAAGAGAGTCAGATGCTGAATCTCAAAGGATCCCCACAGGCCCCTTTCCCACAGCACTGGCACCTGCCACTCTCCACGAGTTGTGGTTCTGGCCATCACAGCAAAGCATTGGCTGTTGAGACATCTAGGCACTCAAGGTGATAAACAAGTTGCCACCTCCTGGAAATTTGAACATGTGCTGCCTCTTCCTAGCCCTCATCACCGTCTGGGTCCAGCCAGGGTGGTGGTGGTGACAAGAGGCAGGAAGGTGGGCACTTTCCCTCCCTGACAGCCCTTCTACCCCATTCAACCTTCTAGAACCTTCTGTTCCAGCCCCCTCTTGTGACATCACTGGCTGTCCCTGCCTCTCACCCCACCCCAACCCCTGGAGGAAACTGCTCCCTGGACAGGATTGCAGTTCTCTCATTCATTCATTCATTCATTCATTCATTGCACTCCTGCATGTGTTCATGAAGTTTATGTGGAGCCACAGCCCTTATGCTGTGCATTGTGGTACATGCTGGGGATACAAGATGAGCAGAATCAGATGAGGTTTGTTTAGGAAGACAGCAGGGAAACCTAGAATTGTGCAAACAAATGCCAATGTACACTTGTGCAGAGAGACCCAAGGTGTGTTGAAAGGGTTTGATGAGGGGTTTGACCTAGGCAGGGAGGTTGGGAGAAGCTCCTTGAGCTGAGAGGTAAAGGATGGACGGATGTTAGCCCTGACCTCACCACGCTGAGTCACATTCCCCTGCTTTGTGTGCCTTCAGTCGATAAGCCCATATTTCACAACCTGCTTTGGTTATATTTTATTTTAGATGCACTCAAATGCTAATGACTATAATTTTCAAATGACACTTCTGAGCTGATTTTAGAAGTTGACAGTTTGTGATGGACATGGGTTATCTAAATGATTAACCCCAAATTCCTCCAGATAAAGATCTTAAAACCCACTAATGATGCTTATATATATTGTTGCTAGGAGTGTGTTAGTACAGGTCCATTGAAGAACTACTTTACTGTATTTGTCAAAAATTTAAAACATGGGCTGGCCAAGTGGCACGGTAGTTAAGAGCTGGCTTGGGACACCAGCGGCCCGGGTTCAGATCCCACATATGAGTGCCAGTGACACTGCCTTCAAAAAAGAAAAAAAAAATTTTAAACATATATCCTTTTTTCCCCCTCCCCTGTATTGTGTCAATTCAATATTCTATAGGGCTAACCCATTACTTTTTCATCTTTTAACTAATTTCTTTTTTAGAAATTTAAATTTTTAAAAACCATATACCTGTATACTTTCTGATACATGTATATGGTTTTTAAAATTTTGAAAGAAACAACACAATTAAAAATTAGCAGAGGGGGCGGCCCGGTGGCTCAGTTCGTTAGAGCATGTGCTCTGAACAACAAGGTTGCCTATTTGATTCCCACATGGGATGGTGGGCTGTGCCCCCCGCAACTAGATTGAAAATGGCAACTGGATGTGGAGCTGAGCTGCGACCTCCACTGCTAGACTGAAGACAACTACTTGACTTGGAGCCGATGGGTCCTGGAAAAATACCCTCCACAACTAGATTGAAACAATTACTTGACTTGGAGCTGATGGGTCCTGGAAAAACACACTGTTCCTCCCCAAAATTTTAAAAATAAATGAGCAGAGGACCTGAATAGACATTTTTTCAAAGAAGACATCCAAATAGCCAACAGGCACTCAATATCACTAATCATCAGGGATGCAAATCAAAACCACAATGAGATATCACCTCACACCTGTTAGAATGGCTATCATCAACAAGACAAGAGATAACTCCTGGAGAGGATGTGGAGAAAAGGGAACCTTTTTGCACTGTTGGTGGGATTGCAAATTGGTTCAGCCACTATGGAAAACAGCATGGAAGTGCCTCAAAAAATTAAAAATAGAGCTGACATTCAATCCGGCAATTCCACTTCTGGGTCTTTACCTGAAGAAACCCAAAATACTAATTCAAAAAGACATCTGCACCCTTATGATCATTACAGCATTATTTACACTGGCCAAGACATGGAAACAACCTAGGTATACGTTGATGGACAAATGGATAAAGAAAATGTGGTATAGACACTTCCTGTAAAATGGCGCAATAGACAGACGCTGTTCTAACTGCCTCCCAGGATCACACCAAAATTACAAGCAAATTATACAGCATTCAACCCTGGAAGTCCCCAGAACACTGGAGGAACAGAACCACTAAACGAAAAACTTAAAGAGGAGGCCACGTCGGGTCTAGTAGGATGGGTGGAGATGAGAGAGGGCGAACCCGGTGAGGGAGGTCCCAGCTGTGGGAGGCTTCTCCGGTTGGGGGAGAGACCCTCCGGCCACACACCAGGCTCACCAGCCCAGAGTTCCTTTGCTGGGAAGATGAGTTCTAAGATAACCGGAAGTAAATTAGTGAGGACTCTCTTTGCTCAGCTCGGTGAGGCTAAGAGCGGCTGGAGAATCAGTGGGGCTGGTGCCCGGGCTTGCTCACCGGTGAGCACTTACCTGGATACTGATGGAGGGAGTGGCTGTGTGAGCCGGGCCCAGGAGCCTGCGGGGATGTACTGAACTGAGCACCTTTGGTGCAAAGGCTGGAGGTTTTTGGACTGTTGTTCCCGTGGTGTGGAGCCTGCATGCGAGGGTGTAGGGAGGGTGCCATTTTGTCGGGCTTGGGCCCTCCCACGGAGGATCAGGTCCGAGACCTCATTGGTCTGGTGGAATTGGCGCAGAAGTGAGTGTGTGCGTGCACGCCCGCATGCAGCCTTGGATCCCCACACTCCGCCCGGCTTATTCTGCGTTGCCAGGGAAACACCTGGTGGGCGTGCTCCGGCTCCAACAGGCTGCTCACTGAGACGCGGGAGTGCGCAAGCTGCCTCGGGTCCCTGCTCTCCGCACTGCACTTGCAGAATTGCCAGGCTGGTGATTGGTTGTTGGGCTGCTCGGCCTGATCTGCGAGCGGCTGATTGGGACAGGCTGAGATTGGGAGTTTTCCTGGGAGTGTTGGGCCGTGAGCTGTGTGCCTGTGTGATACAGCCAGGGCTCTCCTGGTGATCTATCTAATACATCAAAGCAATCCCAGAGCGACAGCCAGAATGGGAAAACAAAGAAACATGTCACAAGTAAAAGATCAGAAGAAACCTCTAGAAATGGAACTAAATGAAACAGAGGGATCCAACCTTTCAGAGACAGAGTTTAGAACACTGATGATAAGAATGTTTAAGGAACTTAGCGAGGACATAAAGAAGGATAGGGAAACCATAAAAAACAACCAGTTAGAACTAAAGAATACAATAACTGAAATGAAGAACACACTCGAAGGAATCACCAGTAGAATAGATGAAGCAGAAGAGCGGATCAGCGATTTAGAAGATAAAATAGCAGAAATCACCCAGTTGGCACAACAAAAAGACCAAAGAATAAAAAACAATGAAAATAGTTTAAGAGCCCTATGGGACAAGATGATGCGCAACCACCTTCAAATCATAGGAATACCAGAAGGAGAAGAAAAGAAGCAAGGGGTCGAAAACGTATTTGAAAAAAATAATGACTGAAAACTTCCCTACCCTGGTGAAGGAAATCAACATACATGCCCAGGAAGTGCAGAGAGTTCCAAACAAGCTGAACCCAAACAGGTCCACACCAAGACACATCATAGTTAAAACAGCAAAGGTTAAAGACAGAGACAGAATCCTAGAGGCAGCAAGAGAAAGACAGCAGGTTACATACAAAGGAACTCCTGTTAGACTAACAGCTGACTTGTCTACAGAAACTCTGCAGGCCAGAAGGGAGTGGCAGGAGATATTCAAAGTGACACAAAATAAAGGCTTACAACCAAGATTGCTCTACCCAGCACGGTTATCACTTAAAATTGAAGGAGAAATAAAGAGCTTCTCAGAAAAGAATAAGCTTAAGGAATTCATTACCACCAAGCCAGCATTGCAAGAAATGTTAAAAGGGCTTTTTTAAACAAAAGAAAGGGGTAAACAAGCTAACTCAGGGAGACCAGGAATACAAATATCAAAATGGCAATACATATGCACCTATCAATAATCATTTTAAACGTGAATGGGCTAAATGCTCCAATCAAAAGACAGAGAGTGGCTGAGTGGGTAAGAAAATAGGACACATATATATGCTATTGACAGACGGAATAAGATACTTCATGCAAATGAAAATGAGAAAAAAAAAGCTGGAGTACCAATACTTATATTGGACAAAATAGACTTTAGAATGACTACAATAAAAGACAAAGAAGGGCACTATAACCCTAATAAGCATCTATGCACCCAACATAGGAACTCCTAATTACATATAACAGATTTTGACAGACATAAAGACAGACATCCATAGTAACACTATCATAGTAGGGGACTTCAACACCATTGTCACCAATGGACAGACCCTTTAGACAGAAAATCAACACAGAAAGAGGGGCCTTAAATGATACTTTAGACCAGCTGGACTTCGTTGATATTTTTAGAGCATTTCACCCTGAAAAAAATAGAATATACATTCTTCTCAAGTACACATGGGACATTTTACAAGATAGACCATGTTAGGCCACAAAACAAGTCTATCAGTAAATTTAAGAAGATTGAAGTCATATCAAGCAGATATAAAGGAAAACTGATGGTTGCTGGCTGGGAGGGAGTGGGGAAGAGGGAGAGGGGGAAGGTTTTGGACAGTGTAGGTGGGACTACAATGTTGCCGCAGGGATATGGGGGCAGTTCTGGGAATGTAATTGATAATGTTGTGCAGAGACTATTATGTTGCGTGAAATAAGTCAGTCGGAGAAGGACAGGTACCATGTGATCTCACTTGTGTGTGGAGTCTGAAGAGCTGAGTGAATGATCAAAGTAAACAGACTCATAGATGTAGAGGAAAAACTGAGGGTTGCTACTTGGGAGGGGGGTGGGGATGTGGGGATGGGGAAGGGATTAGACAGCATAAATAGACAACTACAATATTGCCACAGGGATATGAAACACAATTCAGGAATATAATAATGTTGTAAAAATTTTGTGGCGTGTCAGATAGTCACATGTCTTGTTAGGGAGACCACTTCATGGATGGAGTAGAGGTTTGATCACTGCAGTGTACACCTGAAGCTGATGTTGTATAGTATTGTATGCCAACTGTAACTGAATATGTGGATGGTCACGGGATGTGGAGTATACTGTGAAGTGGAGTTAGGGGAGTTGTGATAGATATGTATGATATGGGGGGGAGTGGGATGGCGAACTGGGGGAAGGGGGTTGTCACTTTGGGGGGTAAAGAGTATAGCTATTGCATTGTGTTGTACACCTGAAACTAATTTAAAAAATAAATAAATAAATAATAATAAAAAAAGAAATAACTAACCACAAAACAAAAACAAAAAAAGAAAAGAAAATGTGCTATATATACAATGGAAAATTATTCAGCCATGAAAAAGAATGAAACATTACCATTTTTGACACCATGCATGGACCTAGAGGGTATTATGCTAAGCGAAATAAGTCAGACAGAGAAAGACAAATATGATCTCACTTGTATGTGGAATCTAAAAACAAAAACAAACAAATAAATTTTAAATAATGAACTCATGGATACAGAGAATATATTGGCAGTTGCCAGAGGCAGGGGTGGGGGTGGGAAAAATGAGTGAAAGTGGTCAAAAGATACAAACTTTCAATTATAAAATAAATTAGTCCTGGGGATATAATATACAGCACAATGAGTATAGTTAACAATACTGTACTATATATTTGAAAGTTGGTAAGAGAGTAGATCTTAAAATTTCTCACAAGAAAAAATTCTGTAACTGTATGGTGACAGATGAGAACTAGACTTATTGTGCAGCATTTCACAATATATGCAAATATTGTATCATCATGTTGTACACCTGAAACTAATATGTCAATTATACCTCAATAAAAATAAAATAGGGGCCGGCCGAGTGGCTCAGTTGGTTAAGAGCTCGCTTGAGAGTGCGAGCTGAGCTCTGAGCAACAGCAGTTCAATGCCCAGCCCAAGGTGAGCTGCCGCTGAGCTGCCAACAGGTGGCAGGATGGCTCAGCTAAAAAAAAAATAAAAGTTAAAAATAAAATAAATAAGAAAGCAGAAAACAAAATCAAGCAGAGGACTGGATTTGGCCCACAGGATGGTAGATTAGTGAGGTTTACTGTAGATTAAGCAGGGTAATTCTTTTTTATTTTCCTAGAGAAAAACTGTAACTTTCCCCACAGCTCCCCCTGGTGGGAGCTTCCATTTCTCTGACAAAAGCCCGGAGAGACTATACCATAGAATCTGGTACAATACAGGCAGCAAAGATGACCAACCCTGACCTTAGTCCCCTGTTTTTTAAAGCTTTTTTATTAAGGTAATACATTGTTTAGTTACTTTTGTTGTTTGAGTATCA
The DNA here is from genome assembly GCA_033961575.1 of Aselliscus stoliczkanus. Lineage (NCBI taxonomy): Eukaryota > Metazoa > Chordata > Mammalia > Chiroptera > Hipposideridae > Aselliscus > Aselliscus stoliczkanus. The sequence continues at coordinate 4,998,898 of CM066735.1, read as the reverse complement.
GAAAAGGTTTATAACAAAGATCAGAAAGGTTCATAACAAAGTAACAATCCTCTGTTCCACCTCTGCCCCCTCAAATCCCACAAATCCTCTACCCCCAGTAGCCAACTATGATCAGCTTTTTCTACTGGTGTTAACCTCAGCTCTATACATCTTTTGATTTCCTATTGTGGCCTTGTTCTCTGATAATTTCCTAAGTGCTTTGATTTTATTTATTTATTATTACAACCGCCATAAGCCCACCAATAGTTTATTTTCCCCATTATACACAAACATATAGGACAAGGATTGGGGAACTACAGCCTGTAGGCCAAATGGGACTCACCACCTGTTTTTATAAATAAAGTTTTATCGGCACACGACTATGCACATTGATGTATGTATTGTGTCTGGCTGTTTTTGTGCTCTATCAGCAGAGCTATGTAGCTGCAACAGCGACCATAGGACCCACAAAGCCAGAAATGTTTACTACCTGACACTTTAAAGAAAAAGTTTGCCTACCCCTGATCTAGGATAATCTATCAGTTCCCTATTTTTCCATCTGGGAATCTTGGTCTCCAAGCCGCCTGTTCCCCAAATTCCAGTCTGCCAGTCTGGTTGTTCATGCTGTGACCATGAAAATCATTCTTTTCTCCGGTATCCTGTTTTGTCCTTCTCTAATATTATATAGCACTCTACAATTTTCAAAGTTGCTGTACCGGGTTGAATAGTGTTCCCCCCATCCCAAATTCATGCCAACTTGGAAACTCAGAATGTCAACTTATTTGGAAATAGGTGACACCCCTTTGCAGATGTAATTGGATAAGTTAAAACGAGGTCATACTGGAATAGGGCAGGTTCTAAAATCGACCTCTGGTGTCCTTATAAGACAGAGAGACACACAGGGAGCCAGAAGGAAGGGGGACCCCAGCAGAGACAGGTCCAGGCAAAGGCCCCCAGTTTCCATCTTCACATGTATCAGTTTGCAACCTGTGTGCCCTTTCAGTGGGGACCCAGCTTGCAGCTAGGTGGTGACTACTTCAACAACGCAAGCATGTCCTGAAAACAAGAGTATCATCATCATTTGAAACTCCTGGTAGAAAAACATTCAACTGTATTTAAAATCCATTCACGTCATTACAAGAAATTGTCAGTGAACAAAGAGGAAGAACAGGTGGGGTCTTCCAATATAATTTCACTCGTCATTTGTGAATGACTTGTAAAAGTGTTTTCAAATTTCCTATCACCTGTCAACTATAATTTTACCTGTTGTGATTTTTGAAAGATTTGTAAAAATTGTTTGTTTTCAGTTTCTTATCACCTGTTTATGCACCCAAATTTTCTTGCCAACTGTGCCTGTCAAGAATTTGAGGAGAGGCTGGCCAAGTGGCTCGTTGGTTAAGAGTTGGCTTGGGACTGTGAGCTCTGAGCAGCAAGGCCACCAGTTTGGATCCCACATGGGCCAGTCACACTGCACCCTCTACAACTAAGATGGTGAACAACAGCTCGACCTGGAGCTGGGCTGCTGTGAGTTGTCAGCGATGGCATAGGCTGCAGTGGGGAGACTGTGAATGGCCAGCAGCCAACGTGAGCACCTGGCAGCGGTGAGAGCTGCTGTGAGCTTTCGTGAGCTGCCATGAGCTACCATGAGTGGCTGTCCAATGGCCCGTGACCTATCTGCCTCCGCCGGGAAGAATACAATGATCACAATACCATCATGGGCCAGTGAAGCGATGTCCTCCACAACTAGACTGAAGAACAAAAGGACAGCAACTTGTCTGTTCCCCTTCCCCAATTTCCCAATGCTATTCCCTCTCCCAATTCCAAAATAAAATAAAATAAAAATTTTGAGGAGAAAGACATATTAGACTTCCTGTAAGATGGCAGAATAGACAGATGCTGTGCCATCTGCCTCTCAGGATCACACCAAAATTACAAATAATTTATACAACATTTAATCCTGGAAGTTCCCTAAACATTAGATGAACAGAACCTCTAAACAAAGGATTTAAAGAGGAAGCCACATTCAATGTTGAGAAATAAGAACAAAGTGGGAGGCATCACACTACCTGACATCAAAACATACTACACGGTTACAGTCATCAAAACAGTATAGTACTGGAATAAAAACAGACACATAGACCAATGGAAAAGAATAGAGAGCCCAGGAATAACCCCATCTATATACGGTCATTTAATCTATGACAATGGAAGCAAGAATTTACACTGGAGTAAAGATAGTCTATTTAATAAATGGTGCTGGCAAAATTGGATTGACATGTGCAAAAAAATGAAAATAGACCACCTACTTACACCATATACGAGAACAAACTCAAACTGGATTAAAGACTTAAATGTAAGACCTGAAACTATAAAACTCCTAGAAGAAAATATAGGGAGGAAGTTTGCAGACATTACCCTGAGTAATATTTTTACTGATATATCCCCTCAGGCAAGGGAAATAAAAGAAAAAATGAACATATGGGATTACATCAAACTTAAAAGTTTTTTCACAGCAAAGGAAATCATCAATAAAACAAAAAGGCAGCCTACTGAATGGGAGAAGATATTTGCCAACGATATATCTGATAAGGGGTTGATATCCAAAATTTATAAAACACTCATGCAACTCACCACCAAAAAAACAAACAACCCAATTAAAAAATGGGCAGAGGATATGAGGAGGCATTTCTCTAAAGAGGACATAACAGATGGCCAACAGGCATATGAAAAAACGTTCAACCTCACTAATCATCAGAGAAATGCAAATAAAAACCACAATGAGATATCACCTCACTCCAGTCAGAATGTCTATCATCAACAAATCAACAAACAACAAGCGCTGGCAAGGGTGTGGAGAAAAGGGTACCCTGGTGCACTGTTGGTGGGACTGCAAATTGGGGCAGCCATTATGGAAATCAGTATGGAGGTATCTCAAAACACTGTAAATGCAACTGCCGTATGACCCAGCAATTCCACTCTTGGGAATCTACCCAGAGGAATCCAAGACACCAATTCGAGAAAATATATGCACCCCTATGTTTATTGCAGCACTATTTACAATAGCCAAGACTTGGAAACAACCGAAATGCCCATCAGTAGATGACTGGATTAAGAAACTGTGGTACATTTATACAATGGAGTATTACTCCGCTATAAAGAAGAATGAAATTGTACCATTTGCGACAATATGGATGGACCTAGAGACTATTATGTTGAGTGAAATAAGTCAGTCAAAGAAGACAAATACCATATGATCTCACTTATTGTGGAATTTGAAAAAATGAATGAATGAGCAAAAGAAACAGAAACAGTCTCATAGATATAGAGGAAAAACAGGGTTGCTAGTTGGGAGAGGGGTGGGGATGAGGGAGAAGGGGAAGGGATTTAGACAGTATAAATAGGTAACTACAGTATTGTCACAGAGATATGAAAGACAGTTCGGGGAATATAATGTTGTTAACATTTTGTGGGGTGTCAGATGGTCGCATGTTTTTTTGGGAGACCACTTCATGGATGGAGTAGAGGCTTGATCACTGCACTATATACCTGAAATTGATGTTGTATAATATTGTATGCCAACTGTAATTGAATAGATAGTCACAGGATGTGGATTATACGGTGGAAGGGAGTCAAAGGAATTGTAATAGATAGTATGGTATGGGGGAGAGGAGTGGGTGGGGAGAATTGGGGGAGGGGGTTGTCACTTTGACGCGTAAAAAGTATAACTATTGCATTTTGTTGTACACCTGAAGCTAATTTAAAAATATATAAATAAATAAATTGAAAAAAAAAAAGAGGAGGCCACATTGAGTCTGGTAGGAGGGGCGGAGATGAGAGATGGCGAACCCCGTGAGGGACACCTCAGCCATGGGGAGGCTTCTCTGGTTGGGGGAGAGACCCTCAGGCCCCATTCCAAGCTCAGCAGCCCAGAGGTACTTTGCTGGAAAGAGGAGTTCCACAATAACTGGCAGTAGAAATTAGTGAGGACTCTCTTTGCTCAACTCGGTGAGGCGGAGGACGGCTAGAGAACCAGTGGAGCCGGCACATGGACTTGTTCGCTGGTGAGCACTCACCCGGTCCCTGGCGGAGAGAGTAGCCTGTATGAGCCGGGCCCAGGAGCCTGCAGGGACGGACTGAACTGAGAGCCTTTGGCACAGAAGCTGGAGGTTCTGGGAACATTGTTCCCCTAGTGTGGAGCTTGCACACTAGTAGTGTATAGGAGGGTACCATTTTTTCAGAGTTGGGCCCTCCCACAGAGGGTCAGGTTTGGGACCACATTGGACTGGAGGAATTGGTGCAGAAGTGCGTGTGTGAGTGCACGCACATGCAGCCTTGGATCCCCACCCTCCACACGGCTTGTGCTGCATAGCCAGGGAAACGCCTGGTGGGTGCACTCTGGCTCCAACAGGCTACTCATTGAGATGCGAGAGTGTGCAAGTCGCCTTGGGTCCCCGCTCTCCGCACTGAGCATGCAGAGTTGCCAGGCTGGTGATTGGTTGTCGGGCTGCTCTGCCTGATCTGCAAGCGGCTGATTGGGACAGGCTGAGACCGGGAGTTTTCCTGGGAGTGTTGCACCTGTATGATCCGGTAGGGGCTTTCCTGGTGCATTGTTGTGGGCTGGTTGCTGGTGCAGGAGTGCATGGTGCTCTGACTTGGTGGGGGCCACCAACCACACCCCATGGTGCCTTGGGGTCCTGTCCCGCCCAACTAGAGCTGTGTTGCTGGGGGCACCCTGAGTCTCTGGTGCCTGGCCCCCACCTCTGCAGGCCACAGATGGTTTTTTGCAGCAACAGATAGTCGAAAAACAACCTGTGAGGATTTTTGGTGGTGAGCACGGTTCCAGAGCACACAGCAGCTAATTATGGGAAGCTCAGTGCAAGCCTGAGAGGGAAGCCGATGCATGACTGTTTAGCCCATCCTCCCAACACAGCTGGTGCTGAGTCGCCCAGAGCCTCTCTATTGCTGAGCAAATGGTCTGAAGATTAAAGCGGGCGGAGAGCCTTTTTTTTTCTTCCTTTTTTTCTTCCCCCTTCTTTTCTTTATTATCATTATTTTTCCTTTCTTTCTCTTTAATTTTTTTGTTCCTTCCCCTTCTTTTCTTTCTTTTTTTTTTTTATTAAAGATTTTATTGGGGAATTGGTGGAAGGGAACAGCGTTGGGGAATCGGGGAAGGGGAACAGACAAGTTGCTATGTTTTTGTTCTTCAGTCTAGTTGCGGAGGATGTTGCTTCACTGTTGGTATCGTCATTGCGCTCTTCCCGGATGAGGCAGATCGGTCGCCGGCCTCTGGCTGTCGCTCACCGCGGCTATTGGCAGCTCACGCTGGCTGCCAGCCGCTCACGCTGGCTGCGGGCCACTCACTGTAGCCTATGGCAGCCCACTGCAGCAGGGGCTGCAGCCCACACCATCACAGGGGCTCGCACAGCCCAGCTCCAGGTGGAGCTGTTGTTAGCTGTAGAGGGCAGTGTCACTGGCCCTCATGTGGGATCCGAACCGGGGCCGCTGGCATCCCAAAACCAGCGCTTAACCAATGCGCCACTCGGCCGGCCCCCCCTTCTCTTCTTTCATCTGTTTTGTTTTTGTTGTTTCTCAGATTTGTTTATCTGGATATTGCTTTGGTCACTGTTTTTCTGTCTTGTTCTGTTTTTGTGTTTGTTTCTCTTTTTTTTTTTCTTTTTGAGGGCAGTGTCCCTGGCCCTCACATGTGGGACCGAAATGGGGCCACTGGCTTCCTAAGCCAGTATTTAACCACCCCGATTGTGTCTCTTTTATATGCTTTTGTTACTCCTGTCTGATCATTGCTTATTTAGTTTCTATGGGAGTGTTTTGTGTTTTTTTTTTTTTGGTGTTGTTGGTTGCCTTGCTTTGTTTTTGTTTTATGAAGTAGACATGGACCTAGCACTGGTCCAGGAGCTGAGACTACACTGAATTTGTAGAAACCACTGACCACAGCCTTTACACACCTGTAACACCGCCTTGCCCACCTACAGCTGCATTGCCAGGGCACCCCCAACACCGGGTCAAATAGCTAGACACACGCCCCTAAAGAGCCTCTTTCAATAGGTGGGCCTTACTGGCATCTGACAGATGGCAACAGGCCTAGGGGGCCCTGGGCCTTTTCCTAAACTGCCTCAGGACCAATATAGGGGGCAGCCAGCTTCAGTTCACACAAAGACCATCCCCACATGACCCCAGATTCAGCACAGGCAACAGCCAACAGTGTACAGCCTTGAGGCACCTACCAGATAGCTACAGACCAGGAACAGCCCCACCAAAGAGACACCAGAACCGATACACCCAGGGGCCAGTGTTAGACAAAACCAGAGTACTACATGGTTGAACCTACAAATGGAACTCTGAAAGGACATTTTCCACAGACAGAAGAACCCATAGTGGCCAAGCCTCCTCTGAGGGGATCAACCTCCACACAACATCTCATACACTGTGAATAGATCTAATTCTCCCAGGTAATCAGTCTGAGGGTCAATCTCACCCTCTGACAAGCCAAAAGCAATGTGGCACTAGCTTGACAGGATGAAGTTCAAGTGAATTATGTGATGTGAATGGTAATTTTTAAGACATTAATGCAGATTCAAGTCTTACACCAATGCCTGGCCTGTGACCCCCTTGTGTAGTGTCCCAAGGTTGCTACAGCCAGCCTCTACCTCACGCTCACAGATATGAAAGCTGCTCCCGAGTGGCTGTGGTGTAGGTTTTTGGTCACTGAACACCACGAAGATGACCTCAGGGCTCTGCAAACCACCTTCTGTTGTAAAAAAATCTTTTCCACAGTTTGTGCGGGTGGGGCAGAAATTGTTACAGAAGTTTTTTAAACAGAAAAAAGGGGAAAACAAGCTAACCAAGGAAGACCAGAAATACAAATAATAAAATGGCAATAAATATGCACCTATCAATAATCACTTTAAATGTGAATGGGCTAGGGTCAGCCGAGTGGCTCAGTTGGTTAAGAGTTGGCTTAGAGTGTGTGCTCTGAACAACAAGGCCGCCAGTTCAATTCCCACATGGGCCAGTGAATGCTGCGCCTGAGGTGAGCTGTGGCTGAGCTGCCAACAGGTGGCAGGATGGCTCAGCTGGTGTAACAAGAAGATTGCCTGTTCAATGGTGGGCTATGCCCACCCGCAACTAAATATTGAACTTGGCACCTTAAACTGAGCTGCCGCCTGCATGGCTCAGTGGATAGAGTGTAACAACAAGGCTGCTGGGTTGGACTCCCACATGGAATGGTGGCTTCAGTCCCCCCTCCCCAACTAAGACTGAACGCAGCACCTTGAGTTTAGAGGCCATGAGCTGCGACTGGAAGCCAGATGGCGACTGGCACCCTTCACAATGAAGACTGAAGAACAACTTGGCTGGTCCCCTCCCCCAATTCCCCAACACTTCCCCTTCCCCAATTGCCCAATAAAATCTTTGGAAAAAAAATGTGGAACCTTGAGTGGCTCTAAGTGGAATATTTAAAGAAGAAAAAAGTGAATGGGCTAAATGCTCCAATCAAAAGACATAGAGTGGCTGAGTGGATAAGAAAACACGACCCATGCATATGCTGTTTACAAGAGACTCATCTCATATCAAAAGACACATACAAACTGAAAGTAAAGGGATGGAATAAGATATTTCACGCCAATGGAAATGAGAAAAAAGCTGGAGTAGCAATACTTATTTTGGACAAAATAGACTTTAAAATAAAGACTACAATAAAAGACAAAGAAAGGCACTACATAATAATAAAAGGATCGATTCAACAAGAGGACATAACCCTAGTAAACATCTATGCACCCAACATAGGAGCTCCTAAATATATAAAACAGATTTTGACAGACATAAAGACAGAGATCAACAGTAACACTATCATAGTAGGGGACTTCAACACCCCGTTGTCACCAATGGACAGATCCTCCAAACAGAAAATCAACACGGGGGTGCCCGAGTGGCTCAGTTGGTTAAGAGTTGGCTTAGAGCGCGAGCTCTGAGCAACAAGGACGCTGATTTGATTTCCACATGGGCCAGTGAATGCTGCACCCTAGCTGAGCTGTCGATGAGCTGCCAACAGGAGGCAGGATGGTGTAACAACAAGATGGCCTGTTTGATGGTGGGCTACTCCCACACGCAACTAAAGATGAACTTTGCACCTTGAGCTGAGCTGCCACCTGGATGGTTCAGTGTATAGGGCGTGTGCTCTTAACAACAAGGCTGTTGGGTTCGACTCCTGCATGGAATGGTGTCTACGTCCACCAGCAACTAAGATTGAACACAGCACCTTGAGCTTAGAGGTGACGAGCTGCCAGCAGGAAGGCAGATGTTGACTGGCGCCCTCCACAACTAAGGTTGAAGGACAACAACTTGGCTGTTCTCCTTCCCCAATTCCCCAACACTGTTCCCCTCCCCTGATTCCCCAATAAAATCTTTTTTTAAAAATAGAAAGAAAATCAACCTGAAACAGTGGCATTAAATGACACCTTAGACTAGCTGCATTTAATCGATATTTTGAGAGCATTTCACCCCAAAGCAACAGAATATACATTCTTCTCATGTGCACATGGAACATTTTCTAAGATAGACCACATGTTAGGCCACAAAACAAGTCTGAACAAATTTAAGAACATTGAAGTCAAATAAAGCATATTCTCCTATCACAATGCTATGAAACTAGAAATCAATTATAAGAAGAAATCCGGAAAGCTCACAAATACATGAGGCTGAATAACATGTTACTAAATAGCGAGTGGGTCAAAAATGAGATCAAGGAGGAAGTCAAAAGATACCTCAAGACAAACGAAAATGAAAACACAACCCAAAATCTATGGGATACAGTGAAAGCAGTCCCAAGAGGGAAATTCATAATAATGTAGGCTTATCTAAAGAAACAAGAACAATCTCAAATCAACAGACTATCTTTACACCTAAGGGCACTGGAAAAAGAACAGCAAAAGAAGCCCAAAGGGAGTACAAGGAAGGAAATAATAAACATCAGAGCAGAAACAAATGAAACAGAGACCAAAAATACCAATACAAAAGATCCATGAAACCAAGAGCTGTTTTTTTTTAAAAGATAAACAAAATCGACAAACCCTTAGCCAGACTCACCAAAAAAAAGAGAGAGAGGACCCAAATTAATAAAATCAGAAATGAAAGAGGACACGCGACAACAGATACCACAGAAATACAGGAAATTTTAAGAAAATACTACGAACAACTATATGCCAACAAATTTGACAATCTGAAAGAAATGGATAAATTTCTAGAAGCACACAATCTACCAAGTCTGAACCAAGAAGAAACAGAAACTCTGAACAGACTGATTACTACCAAAGAAATTGAATCAGTAATCAACAAGCTTCCAACAAACAAAAGTCCTGGAGAGATGACTTCACAGATGAATTTTACAAAACATTCAAAAAAGAATTAATACTTATTTTCCTCAAACTATTCCAAAAAATACAGAAGGAGGGATTAGATAAAGATATTACAAAAAAGAAAACTACAGGCCAATATCCCTAATGAACAAAGATGCAAAAATCTTCAACTAAATACTAGCAAACTGAATCCAGCATCACATTAAAAAGATCATACAGCACGAATAAGTGGGATACATTCCTCGTATGCAAGGTTGGTTCAATATCCGCAAATCAATTAAAGTAATACATCACATTAACAAAATTAAAAAAAATCATATGATCATATCAATAGCTGCAGAAAAAGCATCTGACAAAATCCAGCAGCGATCTATGATTAAAAACTCTTAGCAAAGTGGGAATAGTGAGATCATATCTGAACATAATCAAGGCCATATACAACAAGCCCACAGCAAACATACTCAATGAGGAAAGGCTAAAATCTTTCCCCTTAAGATCAGGAACAAAACAAGGTTGCCCACTTTCACCACTTCTATTCAATATAGTTCTGGAAGTTCTAGCCACAGCAATCAGACAAGAAAATGAAATAAAAGGCATCCACACTGGAAAGGAGGAAGTCAAATTGTCATTATATGCAGATGATATGATACTATATAGAGAGAATCCCAAAGACTCCACCAAAAAACTGTTAGAACTGATAAACAAATTTGGTAAGGTAGCAGGATACAAAATTAATATTCAGAAATCAGTTGCATTTGTATACACCAATAATAAACTATCAGAAGAAGAAATCAGGGAATCAATCCCTTTTACAATTGCTTCAAAAACAATAAAATATCTAGGAATAGGGCTGGCTGAGTGCGCATTGGTTAAGAGCTGGTTTTGGGATGCCAGCAGCCCCGGTTCGGATCCCACATATGAGGGCCAGTGACACTGCTCTCTACAGCTAACAACAGCTCCACCTGGAGCTGGGCTGTGTGAGCCCTGGCAACAGTATAGGCTGCAGCCCCTGCTGCAGTGGGCTGCCATAGGCTACAGTGAGTGGCCTGCAACCAGCATGAGTGGCTGGCAGCCAGTGTGAGCTGCCAATAGCCGTGGTGAGCAACCATCCAGAGGCCGGCGACCGATCTGCCTCAGCCGGGAAGAGCGCAATGACGATACCAACACGGGCCAGTGAAACAACATCCTCCGCAACTAGACTGAAGAACAAAAAGACACTGTTCCCCTCTCCCAATTCCCCAACTTAAAAAAAATATATATCTAGGAATAAATTTAACCAAAGAAATAAAAGACCTGTACTCATAAAATTATAAAACACTGAAGAGAGAAATCAAAGAAGATACAAATAAATGGAAATACAATGTTCATGGATAGGAAGAATTAATACAGTTAAAATGCCAATACTTCCTAAGGCAATATATAGATTGAATGCAATTCCTCTCAAACTACCAAGGACATTTTTCTCAGAAATAGAACATATAATCCTAAAACTTATATGGAACCATAAAAGACCCCGAATAGCCTCGGCAATCTTGAGAAATAAGAACAAAGTGGGAGATATCATGCTACCAGACATCAAAACATACTACAAAACTACAGTAATCAAAACAGTATGGTACTGGCATAAAAACAGACACATAGACCAATGGAACAGAATAGAGAGTAAAGAAATAAACCCATCCATATATGGTCATTTAATCTATATCAAAGAAGCAAGAATATACATTGGAGTAAAGATAACCTATTTAATAAATGGTGTTGGGAAAATTAGACTGACACATGCAAAAAAAAAACAATGAAAATAGGCCACCTACTTAACCATACATGAGAACAAATTCAAAATGGATTAAAGACTTAAATGTAAGACCTGAAACCCTGAAACTCCTAGAAGAAAACATAGGGAGTAAAGTTGCAGACATTCCCCTCAGTAATATTTTTACTGCTATATTCCTTAGAGCAAGGGAAATAAAAGAAAAAAATAAACATATGGGATTACATCAAACTTAACAGTTTTTTCACAGCAAAGGAAATCATCAATAAAACAAAAAGGCAGCCTACTGAGTGGGAGAAGAAATTCTCCAATGGCATATCTGATAAGGGGTTAATATCCAAAATTTATAAAACATTCATGAAACTTAACACCAAAAACAATAACAACCCAATTAAAAAATGGGCAGAGGATGTGAAGAGGTTTTTCTCTACAGAGGACATACAGATGGCCAACACGCATATGAAAAAATGTTCAACCTCACTAATCATTAGAGAAATGTAAATAAAAACCACAATGAGATACCACCTTACTCTGGTCAGAATGGCTATCATCAATAAATCAACAAACAACAAGTGCTGGCGAGGGTGTGGAGAAAAGGGAATCTGGTGCACTGTTGGTGGGACTGCAGATTGGTGCAGCCACTATGGAAATCAGTATGGAGGTATCTCAAAAATGTGGGAATGGAACTACTGTATGACCCAGCTATTCCACTCTTGGGTATCTGTCCAGAGAAACTCAAGACGCTAATTCAAAAAAATATATGCACCCCTATATTTATTGCAGTGTTATTTACAATAGCCAAGACTTGGAACCAACAGGGCCGGCCCAGTGGCGGTGGTTAACAGCTGGCTTGGGACGCCAGTGGCCCGGGGTTCGGATCCCACATATGAGGAACAGTGACACTGCCCTCTAAAAAAAAACAACAACAAAAAACTGTGGTACATTTATACAATGGAGTATTACTCCGCTATAAAGAAGAATGAAATTGTACCATTTGCAATGATATGGATCGACCTAGAGACTAGTATGTTAAGTGAAATAAGTCAGTTGGAGAAAGAAAAATACCATACAATCTCACTTATATGTGGAATCTAAACAACTGATTCAATGAGCAAAGTAAAGAGAAATGGTCTCATAGATATAGAGGAAAAACTGATGGTTGCTAGTTGGGAGCGGATAGGGATGAGGAGAAAGGGAAGGGATTAGATAGCATAAATAGGTAACTACAATATTGCCACAGGGATATGAAAGACAGTTTGGGGAATATAATTAATAATGTTGTAAATATTTTGTAGGGTGTCAGATGGTCACATGTCTTGTTAGGGAGACCACTTCATGGACGGTGTAGAGCCTTGATCACTGCACTGTACACCTGAAGCTGATGTTGTATAATATTGTATGTCAACTATAATCAAATATACTATATATATAGTCATGAGATATGGAGTATAGTGTGGGAGTGGAGTTAATGGAATTGTAACAGATATGTATGATATCAGGGTCGGGGGGAGTGGGACAGTGGATTGTTGGATTGGGCGATGGAATGTCACTTTGAGGGGTAAAATGTATAACTATGGCACTGTGTTGTACACCTGAAGCTAATTTAAAAAGTACAATAAAAATAAAATAAAATAAAAAGACACAAAAAAAGAATTTGAGGAAATTGGAATAAATCAAACGTCTATCACAGGAGAATGAATAGACAAATAGTGGAATATTAGTACAATAAAATACTACTAACAATTTTTTTAAAAGAATGAACAAATGATCCATTTAACAATAGGGATGAATCTCACAGGCATAATATTACACAAATGGAGTCAGACACGTAAGAGTACCCGTACAATTTCATCAACGTGAAGTTCAAGAATAAGCAAAATAACTATGGTGATAGAAGTCAGAATAAATGAGTAGAGGTGCTATCTGAAAAAGGATACCAGGGAGCCTTTTGTGGTGCTGGAAATGTTATGTATCTTGATCTAAGTGCTGATGACAAAGGTCCACACACATGTAAAAAGGCACACATATGTAAAAACTTAGAAAGTACTCACTTTGATATATGTAAGTTATAGCTCAGTAAAAACGAAAAATGCCATAAAATGTTTAAAAACATTTCATAACAAAAAGAATTTCAAGAGATCATTAGCAAAATTTCTCAATCAGTAATAATTGTATATAGTGATTATAAGCATAGAAGTTAATTTAAAAAGTTATATTCGTGCAAGAAAGTTTAGCTTTTTTTAAATTAAAAGCTTGAAAAAGATTTCATGAAGAAATTGTATACAAATACATAAATATCATTTTATACATGCACTTTACAGCAAGAATGATTGAGTAGTACCACGAAGAGGTAACAGAAGGAAGGCTTTTTACAATTTAAAATTTTCAAGACTCAAAGTTGCATGTTGTTCTTTTATCCCATGGTCATTGGTTACACATTGCTTTCATGCTACAATGGCATAATTGACTCTCTCAGGGAGGGTGCAGCACACAGTGGTCCATGCAAGGATAGAACCGGCAACCTTGGTGTTATCAGCATGACACTCTAACCAACTGAGCTAACTGGTCACCCCCAGAGTTGCATGTTTTAACCTGTATCTTTGCATTTATTAATATGTTTATTGCCTGTCCTCACAACAGGATAAAATAAATACATCCCTATATGAACTGAAAAATCAGCTTCCCTCTCCCCGTTTGACCACTCTATAAACCAAAAGTGAGGGGTAAAACCAGAATTCATTCACCATAACTTAAACACCTTCAGGAATTTTATTCCATCTGTGTTTTAAAGCCCAATGCACATGTTCAAGGTCCCTAACATGGCTCTGTTAGACTCCTGGTGGCCGGGGAAGGAACTCACATTTCTCAACTTCACCTATGCTGTCTGGACTTCTCTTAGGAAAAAAGAAATTCTGAAATAGTGGTGGTCTGGAGGGAAAAAAAAAACAAACCCACAAGGACATCCACCAGAAAATGCAGAGGATTGCCAAACCCGCACATTTCACTCCTTCCAGAAACGCATTCACATCGTTTATGTTATTCCATATTCTTTTTCCTATTTGCGATTTCCTACAATTAAAAATGAACAGGGCAAAATTCACAGGGAGACATCCCCCCCAAATAACACGGAAAACCAGTGTCCTTTATGAAGATGTGAATAAGCTTCAAAGAGCTCCCCGCCCCCGTTAGACTGTTGTGCCAAAAAGTTAGGGAGGTCCTTGTACAACGTTTAAAAAGTCACTCTTTTCAGGCTGGCCGAGTGGCGCGGTGGTTGAGCGCTGGCTTGGGAAGCCAGCGGCCCTGGTTCGGGTCCCACATGTGAGGGCCAGTGACACTGCCCTCAAAAAAAAAAAAAAAAAGTCACTCTTTTCATGCATGGAATCCTGACTAGTCAGCACTGTTACCATTACAGCTGGATCCATTGCAGTTAAGAATCAAACATTCTTAGCTTCATTTTTGTGAAGTGGGCAATAAAAATTCTTGACTGCTTTTGTCACTGAATTGCTTCTGTTCCTGTTTGTTTGTTTGTTTGTTTGTTTTTTCTCCAAACCTCTTTCCTTCTCATTTCTCTTCACTTTCATTTCTCTCCAATTCTCCCATTTCTCTTTTTCCCCTTTCCTTTCCTTCTTTCTTTCATTCGCAGTCAATAAGGAGCACAGACAGGCCCATTGTATTCCCCTGCTCCCTGGTTGCCTAGAAGTGGTTAATACAGTTGGGATTTAGGAAACAAATGTGTTTGACATGTATTCAGCCTGCCCCTTCAGAGGCTGTTCAAGGTCAGGGCAGTTTGCTGTGGAAATGATTCTGTGTCGCACAGAAACGTGACTGTGGATGGCGACAAAGCCAGGGGACACATAAAGAACTTGATGGCACACAGGTGCTTTCTGTACAAAATCCACTATTCAGAAGGCCCGTCATTATGGAAATTGTCCTTTTATGCGACCCTGGAAAGGATAGATGCTCACACTCAGGTCTATCCCAAGTAAGTAGCTCTTAAAACCACCCACCAATGCATAAATGGCCTTTAAAGTCTCAGTAGCTCTGGTTAATTAACAGTCACTAGTTGAATAAAAAGAGTCAATTAGGAAGGAGCCTGTCTGAGAGGGGGGAAAATAAAGTTTTAACAACCTCTGAGGGCAAGTCCTCAAGGAGATTTGTAAAGGTCCCAGGCGGATATATTTTCCTACTGTTCTTGTACTCAGACGCATTTTTAGTGGCCCTGTGGTTTTACTGGCTAATTCTTTTCTCATAAACATGTGGTTTAAATTTTCTTGTTCGATTTTTATTTTATATTTTAGCAGAAAATACCTTTGCATTTTATCATGCCTTTGGGCTTTTGACCCCCTCAAAATTGACTGGAAAAGTAAGGCTTGCCCTTGGCAAATACACTCAAAGACATACACAGGCAGCCTCAACCGCTCAAAAAGGTGTACCATGAAAAGCCAAACCCCCCTCCTACTATTAGGTATAGACCTAGTTTATATTTATTATTTTTCCAGGAGTAGTCTCTGCATGTTCAAGAATGCTGTAAAAGAGCAGGGAGGAGATGGAATACTGGGTAGAGATCAAGCACATGGGTGTCAGAGCCAGACTGCCTGGCTTCGAATCACAGCTCTGCAACCTGTGAGCTTGGGCAAGTGAGGGGACCCTTGTGTATCCCCCAAAGCATCATCAGCTTCTAAGGTGCCCCCCAATAAGATGGTCCCCAAGGACCTGCTTCTTTGAACTTGCTGACCTACTTGTCAGAATTGATGTGATGTCGTCACTACTGAGATTAGGTTATAAAAAGACTGGCTTCTGTCTTTAGTGTGGGGGGGAAGCCAGCTGCCAGGTCTCTGCTGCCATGTCATAAGGACACTCACGCAGCTTGTTGTAAAGCCCGTGTGGTGAGAAATGAAACTCTTCATCCACTAAGCAGTGAGGAACAGGCTTTCCAACAACCATGTGAGTGAGCTCAGAAGTGAATTCTCCCTTATGGGAGTTGCGTCCAGAGGGTACGAAGTTTTCAAAATGAGTAAGTTCTAGAGTTCTGCTGTACAATGTTGTGCCTCTAGTTAACAACACTGCATTGTACACTTAAAATTGTGTTAAAAGGGTACATCTCATGTTAGATGTTCTTATCACAATTTAAAAAGGAGAAGAAAAAAAAGATTAGTGAATCTTTCCCCAGTTGAGCCTTCAGATGAGACTGCACCCCCAGCTGAAAACTTGCCCACAACCTCGTGAGGGACCTTAAGCGAGAACCACCTTGCTAAGCTGCACCTGGATTCCTGGCCCACTATCTGAGATAATGAATGCTTGTTGCTTAAGCTGCTAAATTTGGAGGCAATTTATTATAGGGCAATAGATGCCTAATATACCTACGTCCATCATATGTAAAATGGGACTAATAACGCCAAAGGTTAGTGTTAAGATGAAATGAGTTAATATTGGCAAAATGATGGGAAAATTACCTAGTACATAATAAGCACTCAATAAATGTTTACCTATTTTCATTAAAAGGTGGTATATTTGTAAGCTCCACCCTATTGAAACAAATATCCTTCTGTAAAAATACAAATAGGAAAACACTATAAACAGTATTCTGCACTTACTTTTTTATTGTTTAATACGTAGAGTATACCATTCTCCTACATCTGCCCACATATTCAGGCCTTTCTTTTTCTCTGCTGCATAATATTCCACTGTTTAGCTGAATGCCACTTTATTTTTTTTGTTTTGTTTTGTTTTTTGTTTTTTGTTTTAGCTGAACCATCCTGCCACCTATTGGCAGCTCAACAGCAACTCAGCTCGGGCTGGCATCGAACCACCGTTGCTCAGAGCTCAGCTCACACTCTTGAGCGAGCTCTTAATCAACTGAGCCACTCGGCCAGCCCTGAATGCCACTTTAAAGTCTTTTCTTGGTGGCAGTTTGGGATGTCCCCAGGTTTTTATCATTCATTTTGTCTCAGTGTCCCATTTTCAATTATGATATTTTGGGTCACAGAATGTTTGAGATGGAAGAGACACATCTTTGGAACTACTTGGTGCCAAGGTTTCCAACTGATTCTGGGAGGCCAAGTGCTCTGTGGTGCCCCTGCTTTAATCCACACCTCTCCCTTTTCACCTGTCTGACCACAAACACAGGTCTCCAGACACTGAATCCAGTGTTTGCTCCACACCTCCCAAGCCTCCCATAGGAACGGAGCTGCAGCTTTATCATGGGATGACCTGAGGCTGGGAAATTCATTTCACAGCCAACTCTTCGGTAATATACCAGGATGAGTCCTAATAGTAAGCTGCTTGTCCCTGGTTTAGGAGAGTTAATAGGTGTGATGAGGGGGAAATAGGGTACGTGATTAAATGGGTTTGGGGAATGCTGAGTTTGACAGAATAAACCACATTCATTTACTAGTAACATTTCTTGGGCACTTGGGATATCCCAGGCACATTTCAGAGTTCATTCCAGTTAAACCTCATGACAACCACATGGAAACCTTTTTTGCATAAGAGGAAACTGTGGTTTACAGGGTTACCTGTATCTTTACAGGTGACTTGCCCAAGAGCATACAGCTAGCATGCAGCAGATCCAAAATTCAAATCAAGTCTGAACAGTCCCAAAGACTAGGACCATAATTGACTGATTGCAGGACTTCTCAGGGCCTTCAATAAGCTGTTGGGCACTGTCATTATTGATCACAGGGCCCTTTCTTCATGGAGCATCTGGCTATAGTCAGTAAGACTGTCTGGCAGCAAAAGGCAGCAGGTACTCAGAGTCTGTCTGCGACCAAACCTACAAATTGCAGCAGCTAGAGTGACCAGCTATATTGTTTGCCCAGGGCTGAGGTTGTCTTCAGGTTTCTTAAAAAACGTATTTTTTTAAAGATTTTATTGGGGAATTGGGGGAAGGGAACAGTGCTGGGGAATTGGGGAAGGGAACCGGCCAAGTTGTTCTTTAGTCTTCATTGTGGAGGGCGCCAATCGCCATCTGGCTTCCTGTCGGCAACTCATGGCTTCTAAGCTCAAGGTGCTGTGTTCAATCTTAGTTGCTGGTGGGCATAGCCCACCATCCCATGCGGGAGTCCAACCCGACAGCCTTGTTGTTAAGAGCGCACGCCCTATCCACTGAGCCATCTGGGTGGCAGCTCAGCTCAAGGTGCCGAGTTCATCTTTAGTTGCAGGTGGGAGTAGCCCACCATCAAACAGGCCATCTTGTTGTTACACCAACTGAACCATCCTGTCACCTGTTGGCAGCTCAGGGACAGCTCTGCTCGGGCGCAACGTTCACTGGCCCATGTGGGAATCGAACCGGCAGCCCTGTTGCCCAGAGCTCGTGCTCTAAGCCAACTCTTAACCAACTGAGTCACTTGGCCAGCCCTTAAAAAACATTTTTAAAAAGTATTATTCAGGGCCAGCCAAGTGGAGCATTGGTTAAGAGTTGGCTTGGGACTCCAGCTCTGAGCAGCAGGGCCCAGGTTCGGAATCCACATATGCGGACTAGTGACGCTGCGCCCTCTACAGCTAAGATGGTGAACAACAGCTGGACCTGGAGCTGGGCTGCTGTGAGTCGCCGGTGACGGCATAGGCTGTAATGAGGCTGATCGGCAGCTGCCGTGAGCCTCTGTGAGCGGCCATCCAACGGATGGTGAGTGACTGCCTCAGCGGGGAAAAGCGCAATGATACTACCAACATGGGCCAGTGAAGCGACGTCCTCCACAACTAGACTGAAGAACAAATAGGACAGAAACTTGTCTGTTCCCCTTCCCCAATAAAATCTTTTAAAAAATAATAATTATTCAGATATAATTCACATAACATGAACTTCATCATATTAAAGAGTACAATTCAGTGGTTTTAGTATATTTAAAGTGTTGTGCAAGCATCCCCACTATTTAATTACAGAACATTTTTGCTGGCCCAAAAGGAAATCCTGCACACCTGTACTCATTAAGCACTCCCCATCCCTCACCCCCAGCCTCTGGCAATCATGAATCCATTTCCTGTCTGTGGAATTGCCTGTTTTGGACATTTCACATTAATGGAATCACACGCTGTGTGGCCTGTGTGTCTGCTCACTGAGCACCGTGTGTTCAAGGTCCATCTATGTTGTAGTGAGTGTCAGTGCCTCCTTATTATGGCCGTATAATATTCTAGTGTGTGGACGGACCACATTTTCTTTATCCATTCATCCTTTGATGGACATTTGAGCATTTCCACTTGGAGGTATTATGAATAATGGACTAGTTTTGCGTGGACGAATGTCTCCAATGACTTTAGCTGCACACCTGGTAGGACTGCTGGGTCATATGGTAACTCTGTGTAACTTTTTGAGGAGCTGGGACTTTCAGTTTTAAAAGTTGGAAAGTTTTAAAAACTGGATGAGTTGGCCACACCCTACAAATGATTCATCCTAATGTCACTTGCCCTTGAGCTTTAAATAAGAGGACAAAGCAAGTGCACCCCCTTTCCTCTGCCACTCTCCAGCTTTTCTGGTTCTGTGGTTTCCTCTGCTGCAGACTTCAGACTTTGGCTCTGCCATTTCCCTCCAAACTGTGCTCTCCAAAAACTGCGGTGTGCTTTGAGTGGCTTCTTCAAGCAGGCAAAGCTTTCTCTCTGGAATGGACTGGAAGCAGAGTCCACTAGGGGGTAATGTCAGCCTTTCCTCCATCCAGTCCTGCCTGCCCTGAGTGTCCTGTGTCGGCAGGGACCAGGCACTTCTTTGAAGCTAAGAGGGACATAAATCCCGAGCTGCAATTTCTTGTGGGAAATTCACACCTGTTTCCTCCTAATAAAAAATATAACCACTGTTTGAGTGGGAAACTGTACAATTGTAATGAAAAGCCAAGGATGAATCTCAGAGGAATGCTTTCATATCTTTCCTGGGTTATAATCAGAGGCTTAAAACCTTTCATACACGTAAAGAATTGCATTCTTTCATCTACATTTCCCTAATGGAAGTGTTTCTTCTATTTTCTGCCCATCCAGCCGTAAGAGATTTGGGCAACAAAAGAATTGAAAGCACAGCCTTGAAGTGATATCTGCACACCCCTGTTCACAGCAGGATTATTCACAATAGCTAAGATGTGGAAGCAATCCAGGTGTCCACTGATAGTCAAATGGATAAACACAATGTGGTCCATCCAGACATTGGAATATTATTCAGCCTTAAAGAGGAAGGACATCCTGACACCTGCTACAACGTTGATGGACCCTGAGGACATGATGCTCAGTTGAAATAGCCAGACACAGAAGGACAAATATTGTGTGATTCCATTATAGGAGGTCCCTGAAGGGTTCTATAGGTCCTAGAGGTCACTATTCAATATTGTTTCACTGAGAAACAAGCATAGTCCAAGTCTGATTATATACTGGGCTTTTTTAGCCTCTGTTCTTGACCTTGGAGCTGTATCACTCTCTGCAGTGGGACACCACCCTGTCCGTTGTAGGGTGTGGAGCAGCGTCGCCAGCTTCTACCCACTAGATGCCAGGTGTTCCCACATCCCAGTCATGACAACAGAAATGTCATCCCCAGATATTGCCAGTGTTTCCTGGGGGACAGGCTCACCCCAGGTGAGACCCCCTGGGTTAGGGGATTCCATTGATGCCCCTCCCCCAGGAGACACTGCATTCTATAATCGTTTGACCTACTGAGGTCCTAGGATGTTGCACACGTTGAAATACACAGCCTGCGTGGGGCAGAGAGAGGAGGTGATTCACAAATGCTAGGGGTCACCGTGGTTTATACAGTTTAATGCACTCAATGGGGCCACCAAGACATAAAGGCTACGGAATTTCCCAGTGAACAGGTTTTCAGAGGAAGTAGCTGAGAAGGAGGTTCCCAACTTGAAAGCCTGCTCACCCAACATGAGCATCCAGAAGAATGAGAAGGGACACTGAAAGGGAACCTATTAAAAGGATGTTTTAGCGGAGAACTTCCAGGGTGCAGTGAGGATTGCCCTTCGCCCTCATCCCAGTGAGGGTGACTTGAAGGGTGCCCTTTGGCTCAAAGGAGTGCCCTGAGGAGCAGGGAGTGTATGATGCTGAGTCTCAGGGAGGGAGGCTGGACTGCTGTCTGCTGCCTGCCAGAAACTGTAGGACGAGGGATGGGCTGCTTGTCTATTTTGGCAGCTGAGTAAAGGCAGCTTGCTGCTAAACGCAGGGTTTGTTTGGGAAGAGGTGTGTGTTTCTGAGGAACTAGATGCTCTCGTGAACAAGAGAGAGTTAGCGTGGGGACATCTTAAATCTATCCTTAAGCCTGTCCTGGCTTCTCTCCAAAGAACAGAAGAAAGAGGTGGTTCCTGAGTCTCCGGGCACTAGGGAGAGAGGAAGTGGTGGTTAGTATAGAGTTTGGCAGGGTAAAAAGAATCACAGGTGACAGCCCACCAAAGTGGAGGTGGTGGTGGTGTGTTTGCAGGGTCAGCTTTACTAGGTCCCCTGTGCTTGTTTTGATGTTTTGCTGCCTTGAAACTCTTTTTTTTTTTTTAAGATTTTATTCTTTTTATTGGGGAATTGGGGGAGGGGAACAGCGTGGGGGAATCAGGGAAGGGGAACAGACAAGTTGCTGTTCTTTTGTTCTTCAGTCTAGTTGTGGAGGACATTGCTTCACTGGCCCATGTTGGTATCATCATTGCGCTCTTCTCGGGTGAGGCAGATCGGTCGCCGGCCCCTGAATGGCAGCTCACGGCGGCTCACACTGGCTGCCGCCACTCACTATAGCCTATGGCAGCCCACTGCAGCAGGGGCTGCAGCAATGCCGTCCCAGGAGACTCACACAGCCCTGCTCCAGGTGGAGCTGTTGTTCACCATCTTAGCTGTAGAGGGCAGTGTTATGTGGGATCCGAACCGGGGCCACTGGCCTCCCAAGCCATCTCTTAACCAACGCGCCACTCAGCCATCCCTGCCTTGAAATTCTTATTGATTCTGAACAAGGAGCCTTCTCCACCACAGGCTGACAGGCAGGGTGCAGCTCAGTATTCTATTCCCAAGGACTGTCTTCTCCTCCCTCCAGTGGCTGAGCAGGAAGAGAGTTGTGCAGTAGTGTGAGACCTCAATGAAAAGCTGGTCATGGAGGCAAGAGCCTTAATGTTATGAGTTGCTACTGAACCTCTAAGAGGTTCCCCTTTAACCAATGGCTCAGAGTAATTGGGTTTTCTTGAAAACTGATTGGACGGGGATAACTGTCATCTGACCAGCCTAAACCCACTGCTTACTAAATAACTGAAATAATTTATTACACACAGTCAGTGCTGCTATAACATGATATATGCGTTCCTAAAAAATCACTACCTGGGCAAAATTACACAAGAAAAACCACAGGGATTGTGGTAAAATTGGATTAGAGTGACAGTACCCAAAAACTTCGTCAGTGAGTTGCACAATTAAAAAAAAAACTTAACTAATGTGGTAGCAGTTATTTAATAACAACTGTATTGAAATATAATTCATATACCATAAAATTCATTCTTTTAAAGTGTATAAT
Organism: Aselliscus stoliczkanus; assembly: GCA_033961575.1. Lineage (NCBI taxonomy): Eukaryota > Metazoa > Chordata > Mammalia > Chiroptera > Hipposideridae > Aselliscus > Aselliscus stoliczkanus. Next base: position 4,976,319 of record CM066735.1, on the reverse strand, counting down.
TTGGTGTTTTTCAGAATAGCAAGTTGTGCAACTGTCACCACAATTTCATAACACTTTCAATCACCCCAGAAAGAAACCCCATGCCCTTCAACAGTCACTCCCCGCTCCCCCAGCCTCCAACACCCACTTATATATATACTTTCTGTCTCTATGGATTTGCTTATTCTGGACATTTCATATAAATGGAATCATACAACATGTGAGCTTTTGTGACCAACATCTTTCATTTAGCATAAATGTTCTGAAGGTTTATTCATGTTGTAGCAAGTGTCTAGTGCTTCATTCCTTTTTATTCCCCAGTAATATTCCATTGTATGGATTTACCATATGTTATTTATTCATCCATCCTGTGATGGGGATTTGGATTGTTTCTTCTTTTGGCTACTATGGATAGTACCACTATGAAAATTTGTGTACAAGATTTTGTGTGGACATACGTTTTTATTTCTATTGGGTATATAAACTTAGGAGCGAAATTGCTGGGTCACATAACAATTCTATGTTTAACTTTTTGAGGAACTGCCAGACTGTTTTCCAAAGTGGCTGCACCATTTTGCAATCCTACCAGCAATGTGAGGGTTCTGATTTCTCCACATCTTCGCCAACACTTACTATTACTCTAGCCATCCTAGTGGGAGTGAAGCAGTAGCTCATTGTGGTTTTGATTTGCATTTTCCTGATAAGCAGTGTTTTTTGAGTATCTTTTCATGTGCTTATTTCCCATTTGCACATCTTTGGAGAAATATTTGCGCATTTTTAAACTGGGTTGTCTTTTTGCTGTTGAGCTGTAGGAGCTTTTTTTTAATATATTCTAGATACAAGGTCCTTATTGGATATATGATTTACATGTATTTTCTCCCATTTTGTGGGCTGTGTTTCCACTTTCTTTTTTTTCTTTTTAGCTGAGCCATCCTGCCACTTCAGGCTGGGAATTGAACTGACGACCCTGTTGCTCAGAGCTCACAATCTAGAGCTAGCTTTTAACCAACTGAGCCACTTGGCCAACTGTACTTCCACTTTCTTAATGGAGCACAAAAGTTTTTAATTTTGATGAAGTCCAATTTATCTATCTCTTTTTTTCACTTGTGCCTTTGGTATCATAGTTAAGAAACCATTGCCAAACCAAGGCCATGAAGATTTTCTCCTATATTTTCTTCCAAGAGTTTTATAGTTTTATTTCTTACATTTAGGTCTCTGATCTATATTAAATTAATTTTATATATGGTGTGAGGTAGGGGTCCAATTCTATTTTTTTGGATGTGGAGATCCAAGTGTCCCAGCACCATTTGTTGAATATACTATTCTTTCCCCATTAAATGGTCTTGACACCAACATCCTTGTCAAAAACGAATTGATTATAATTGTGCAGGTTTATTTCTGACCTCTCAGTGATCTTCCATTGATCTATATGTCTAGCTTGATCCCAATACCACACTATAGCTTTGTAGTAAGTTTTTAAATCTGGAAGTGTGAGTCTTCCAATTTTGTTCTTCTTTTTCAAGACTGTTTGAGCTATTCTGGGTTCCTTGCACTTCTATATGAACTTAGGATCAGCTTGTCAATTTCTGCAAAAAATAAAAATCTAGATTTTGATGGAGTTTACATTGAGTCTATAGATCAGTTTGGGGAGTAGTGCCTTTTTTTTTTTTTTTTTAAGATTCTATTGGGGAATTGGGGGAGGGGAACAGTGTGTTGGGGAATTGAGGAATGGGAACAGCCAAGTTGTTGTCCTTCAATCTTAGTTGTAGAGGGTGCAGCTAGTTCAGCTCCAAGTCCAGTCACCAAGCGGCTGCCCATTGGCAGCTTGTGGCTGCTCAGCTCAAGGTGCTGTGTTCAATCTTAGTTGTGGGTGGGCATAGCCCACCATCCCATGGGGGAGTCAAACCGGCAACCTTGTTGCCAGGAGCACATATTCTCACAAGCTGAGCCATCCTGCCACCTGTTGGCTGCTCTGTGGCAGTTCAGCTTGGGCACAGCTCACTGGCTCATGTGGGAATTGAACCAGCAACACTGTTGCTCAGAGCTAGTACTCTCAACCAACTGAGCCACTCGGCTGGCCTGGTACCATCTTTTTTTTTTTTTTTTTTTTGCCAAAGATTTTATTGGGGAATTGGGGGAGGGAAACAGTGTTGTGGAATTGGGGGAGGGGACTGGCCAAGTTGTTGTTCTTCAGTCTTCGTTATGGAGGGCACCAATCACCATCTGGCTTCCCGTGGGCAGCTTGTGCCTCTAAGCTCGAGGTGCTGTGTTCAATCTTATTTCCAGGTGGGTGTAGCTCACCATTTAACAGGCAATCTTGTTATGCCAGCTGAACCATCCTGCCATCAGTTGGCAGCTCAGTGACAATTCAGCTAGGGTGCAGCATTCACTGGCCCATGTGGGAATTGAACCGAAGGCCCTGTTGCTCAGAGTACACACTCTAAGCCTACTCTTAGCCAACTAAGCCACTCGGCTGGCCCCTGGGTACCATCTTAATAATGTTAAATCTTCTGATCCATTAACATGGGATGTCTTGCAGTTTATTTGGGTCTTTAATTTCTTCCAGTATTTTTTTTTTCCAGTTTTCCTTGTACAGTCTTGGCTTCTTTTATTAAACTCATTTCTAAGTCTTTTATTATTTTTGGTGGTATTGTAAATGGAATTCTTTCTTAATTTCATTTTCGGATCATTCATTGCTCATGCATAGAAAAACAATTGAGTTTTGTATATTTACTTGCACTCTGCAACCTTGCTAAATTAGTTTTTGTTTCTTTTTTCTTTTTTTATTTGCTGAATTACTTTATTAGTTCTAATAGCTTTTTAATGGGCTCCTTAGGATTTTTCCACATACAAGATCATGTCATCTACAAACAAAGGCAGTTTTCCTGCTTCCTTTTCAATATGGGTGCCTTTTATTTATTTTTCTTGCCTACTTAGCATGGCTAGAACCTCCAGTCCAATGTTGAATAGAAATGGTGACAGCAGATATCTTTGTGTTGTTCCTGACCTCAGGAGACATCATCCAGTCTTTCACCATTAAGTATCATTCTCTGTGGCATTTTCGTAGATGCCCTTTATCAGGTTGAGGAAATTCTTCTCTAGTCCTAGTTTGTTGAGTGTTTTTATCATGAAAGAGCTTTGGATTTGGTCAAATCCTTTTTCTGCATCTGTTGAGATTATCATGTGGTGTTTTTGTCCTTTATTCTGCTAAAATGATTTATTTTTATTTTTATGTTGAATCAACCAACCTTGAATTCTTGGGATACATTCCACTTGGTCATAGTGTATAATCCTTTCTATATGTTGCTGGATTTGGTTTGCTAGTATTTTGTTGAAGATTTTTGCATCTATGTTCATCAGGGATATTGATCTATAGTTTTCTCTTCTTGTCATGTCTTTTACTGGGTTAGGCATCAGGATAATACTGGCTTCAAGAATGTTAGAATGGCCACATAGAGTATTCCCTCTTCTATTTTTAAGTAAAGTTTGTGAAATTTGGTGTTAATTCTTCTCTAAACATTTGGTAGAATTCACCAGTGAAGCCATATGGTCTTGGGCTTCTCGATGTGGGAAGTTTTTTTTGTTGTTGTTGTCAATTTTTTTTTTTTTTTTTTAGCTAATGCAATTTCTTTATTCGTTTCAGGTTCATTCAGATTTTCTGTTCTTGATTCAGTTTTGGTAGTTTTTGTCTTTCTAGGAATTTTCCCATTTTATCTAGGATTTTAAATTTGTTGGCATACAATTGTTCATCGTACTGTTTTATCATCTTTTCTATTTCTGTAAGGTTGGTTATATGTCCCCTCTTTCATCCATGATTTTAGTAATTTGAATCTTCTCTCTTTTCATCTTGGTCAGTCAAATTTAAAGTTTCTCAACTTTGTTGATATTTCAAACTAACTTGTGGTTTTGTTGATCCTCTCTATTGATTTTCCATTCTCTGTTTCATTTATTCCTAGCCTAATCTTTATTATTTCTTCTGCTAACTTCCAGTTTAATTTACTGTTATTTTCCAGTTTCTTAGTAGAAGGTGAGATTATTCGAGATCTTTCTCTCTCTCTTTTAAAACATAGGGTGATTATAGCTATACATTTTCCTCTACTTTAGCTGCATCCTATAAATTTTGGTATGTTGTGTTTCATTTTCATTTATCTCAAAATATTTTCTTATCTCTGTGATATCTTCTTTGATGGCAGTTTTACACGTTAAGTGGTTAAGAAACACATAAATACTACTGTAAAATGACACCACATTGGGACAAAGTCACATTTTCAAAACAAAAGTTATAGGAGAGTGGAGTGCACAAGGTGGCTACAAGGCACCTCCCATCACACCCTAAAACTTTCTCACCTTCCCATATCTAGTCCATTAGCATGTTCTCCAAAATGTACCTCTAATCCACTCCCTCACCTCCACCTCCAATACCAGGTCCCTAATCTAAGCCATCATACTGTTTAAGTCCAGGAGATCTGTAATAGACTCCCAAGTTCTTTCTCTTTCTTGTCTCCTACAATCTGTTCTCCACATGGTGAACTTTTTTTTTTTTTTTTTTTGAGGGCAGTGTCACTGGTCCTCATATGTGGGACCCAAGCTGGGGCTGCTGGCTTCCCAAGCCAGCGCTTAACCACCGCGTCACTCGTCCGGCCCACATGGTGAACTTTTAAAATCACAAATCACAAATTGGATTACATCTGGCCCCTGCTTAAAACTCTCCAGTGCCTTCCCAATTAGACAAGGACCCCTCCCCATGGTTTATGAGATCGCAAATTGAATGACCCTCTTCAACCTCTGACTCACCACCCAGCACAGACACCTGCCCTCCCCATTCCCTCCATTTCCGCCCAAGGAGCTGCTTTTGTTTCAACAGGATTTTCCACCCCAGGGATTTTGGATTCTTGAAATTTTCTTCCCTTCCTCATTATTCCAACCTTGATGCAAATTTTCCTGCTCATAGTTGAACCTATCATCTGGGGGTGAGGAGAAGGAAGAGGGTTGGCAAACATTTTCTGTGGAGCCAGATAGTAAATATTTTTGGTTCTGCTTATGCCGTTCAGTCTTAGTGCAATTACTAAACTCTCCTCTACTCAACTCTGTCCCTGTAGAGTGAAAGCAGACTTCCACGCCCTTAAAGGAATGGGACAGGCTGTGTTCCAATAAAACTTTATTTACAAACACAGGAAGGCAGAATTTGGCTACGATTTACCAAACCTTAGAGAAGCTGAATATACTGGATTCATGCAAATAAAATAAAGTTTCATGTGTTTTTACACATGTCACAAAAAGTTCTTTTGATTTTTTTTTTAAACCATTTAAGTAAAAAAATGTTTTTAAATTCTCAGCTTGTGGGCCATGAAAAACAGGCAGCGGGCCCCGCGGGTCAGAGTTTGTTGACCCGGGACCTACATTGGGCTTGGACGTCCCTTAATCGTCTGTAGAATAAACGAAGGCCCCCAGGTTTCCAAACCCCTGCCTTCCGGGAGCCGCACCACCAACCCCAGGCCTCGGAGCGCCTCCCGCTCGCCAACCCTCCAAGCCGCGCGCGCCTCCCGCCAAGCCCCGTCCTCCGTCGCAGCGATTGGTCGGGCCTTGCCCTCTTCCCTGCCGGAGAGCCCTGACAGGCACCACAGGTAGCCAATAGGACGCCGCATTGTCTTACACCCTGCCCTCCCCGCGCCCGTTGGAGGCGGGCATGGGCGGGCTGTTAAGGGGGTGGGGCGTGGAACCTGGTAACCGTTGCCGGTAACAACGCCCCGCCCAGTCGTGGCGGGCGGGCGGGCGGCGCGAGGTGGGCAGCGGGAGCGCGAGGAGGAGCGGCCGCCGCCGCCACCGCCGCCGCCATAGAGACTGTAGCCGTGGAGACTGTTACTTACCAACGGGGACCAACACGCAGCAGCCGCCGCCGCCGCGGGAGCCGCTGCCCGAACTCCCGGCCCGAACTCCAGGTGACCGATGCGACCGCCGGGACCCTGCCCGGCCGGGGAGTGCGGCGGGCGGCGGGGACCCCAGACGGGAGGTCGGGGGGTGAGCAGAACAGCCCCCGCCGTTCATCCTGAGCGTCCCCGACAGCGCGCCCGTGGGATCTGCCGTCGCACCCCCAGCCCCGCTGTCGGGGCTCAATTTTGGGGCTCCCTCCCTCCTTTTAACCAAACTTAGGGAGAGGTAGGGACCCGTCGTCTCACTTTTTATAAAACTTCCTGGTTAGGGGCGCCCGGGGACCCTCCTCTCATTCTTACCCTGAAAATCCCAGAATTAGGGGTGCCCCGGTAACCCCTTTCAAACTTACCTTTACTTTAAACTCCCTGAATTGGAGACGCCTGTGGACCCCTCTTCTTCCTTGTACTCCCCAGATATCTGAAATTGGGGATCCCCTGGGATTCTTCTCTCACTCTTAACCTCAAACTTCTAATTGGGAGGGCCTCGAAGACTCTTCTCACCTTTACCCCAAATTTCTGGATTTGAGGTGTCCCAGGCACCCTCTTCTCGTTTTGACTCCCAAACTGCTGAATTTGAGGGCGCCCCTGGAACTCCTTTTCACTCTTTAACTAAAAGTCGGTGCGCTTGTCTTGGGGAGAGCTCCTCCCCTTCTCACTCTTCACCACAAACTCCTCGAAATCCGGCTTCTGGGGACCCACTTTTCACCCTTTCCCCCCAAATCCTTGCGTTTATAGTTCCTCTAACACTCCCCCACGTTCCTGGGCTTGGAGGACCCTAGTCTGCTAGTCCTCACACGTCCCCCAGGAAGCCCCTTCGCACCCCGCAGCTTCCGTATTTGGACTGATCGCCAAGAGAGAAAAGTTTCACCAAAAGGTTTTTGTTTTTATTTTTTTTTAATTTATTATTTTGTTAGAGAGCCCAACTTGTGGCCCAAGCTCCTCGGTGGTATTTTCTCCTGCGGTTGTGCGAGTGCGTGTGTGTGTGTGTGTGTGTGTGTGTGTGTGTGTGTGTGTGTGTGTGTTTGTAAATCCAAACTCCACCCCCTTAAATATTCCACCATCACTCCCCTTGCCGTTCCCCCCCCCCCCGGGCAAAAAGCACTTTATTCTTTTCCTTTTCGCTTTGGGAGAAGCCTTGGCGCCTCCTCCCGGCTCCGTCCCTGTGCGCTTTTCTTGCTGCTACGCTAGGAAAGTTGGGTTTCCAGATCCTAGTGGCTATTTCAAGGGCCTCCGGGGGTGAGCTGCCCCTGCCATTCGGGCGGTGGCGGCGGGGGTGGTTCATCGTCCTAATTTTAACCTCCTGATTGCTCCGCAGGAATGAGGGACAGGGCAGGATGCAGCTGAGGAGTCCAGGGCTGTGCTCCCCCATAGACCTCATTCTTGCTTCTGCGTGTTTTTCTTACGACCCCCTCCAATTATTTCCTGCTTTGTGCAATAAACTGTCAGTGCTGACTTTCATGAGGTTTTCTCTTCCCAATCAGATTTATCTCTGCGAATCCAAAATATCAAACATACACGACTCAGTTTCAATTGACTTTCCCAACAAAATAATAATAATAATAATAATAATAATAATCACAAAACATTAACAACAAAACAGTTGTGTTTTTTTGTTTTTGTTTTTTGAGGGCAGTGTCACTGGCCCTCATATGTGGGACCGAACCGGGGCCGCTGGCTTCCCAAACCAGCGCTTAACCGCTGCGCCACTCGGCCGGCCCAAAACAGTTTTTTTATGACTACATATTATCAACAATGTTTTTATCTTTTTGCTTAATGCTCTGAAATATGTTTGCTTCTACCAGGACCCTTATTCTCTGCCCTGGGTCGTTGCGGGGGTGGGGGGGGCGGCTTGGTTAGTTACCCATTCAAGTTTAAAGACTTGAACTCACTCTAAAATAACAAAATGGCTACTCACCTGCTCTGACCAGAGAAATGAGTGTATATGGTAAACGCTCCCCAGAAAAGGAATTTAATTTTCTTAATGACCAGTGTTCCTTCTCCCACAGACTTGATAAAATATGGGAGGGGACTTGGTAGTTTTTAATAAAAAGACTTCCCATAATATAGGATGGAAATGTTAATTGGTTCTGTGATCCTGTGATGTTCCAGCTGATTTGGGTCTGGAGTAAGTTCAGAAATAGTTTGCCCCTGCAGGAAAAGCAATACTGAATTATTTAGGCTTTCAGTGCATTCCTCCCTTGTCCCAGATAAACCATGAGATGCCTCAAAAGGGGAATCAGGAGGACAAAGACAGAGTTATTAATTACCCCCAAGTAACAGAGCAATTCCTTTGAAATTCAATCGATATTTACTTTCTGGGCGAAGAGCACATATTACCTTAAAATTTATCTTTTAACCCCGTGTATCACAGAAGAACTGCTGGCATGGAGCCATTTATCAGAAATGGAGATGCTGGGAAATTATCTGGCTCCTATTCCTTAGATATAATTTGTAATTTCAGATTTGAGTTATAATTAATGTTAATCAATATTTAATTAATTTCACTTTAATATTATAATTGAGTCAAAGTTTTGGATGTTCTTGTGGGATTTTTATAGTCACATGTGGTTGTTTTGCTCATAAAATTCCAGGGCCTGAATGAGCCATATCTTATAATATACTTGGCTCTTTTTAATTAACTCCAGGTTGACCACTTATTTAAAAAATGATCTCCCTGTACATACCTACTTATTTGTAAAATGTGAAACTATTTAAAAAGCAAGGGAAGTTCTCAGAGAAACTGTCTCACTGTGGGGACTCTTATGAACCTGGGGACAGGAACGTACAAGCTCCTCTCCAGTGTCTGAAAGGCCTGAGCATAGCCAGCACACACATCCGTATCTCAGTGCTGAACTGTGTGCATATTCCCACTAAATGGGGTGGATAAGGACCATTGCCAAAATCATGCCAGTGCAGGTCAGGTTTTGTCACCAAGTGAATCCATGCCAAATTTACCAAAAACTTTTCAAAGCTTTTTAGATTTTGACATTGTTATAAGGGATTGTGGACTTAAGTTATAAAAAGGGCGTTTTGACCTCCTTTCTAGAATGTAAGTGGCAATTAGCTCTACCACAGGCCACATTCTCTTAGACATGTGCCTGACAGAGTGTGTGCTTAATTTGTCCAATGAATGAATGAATGAATGAATGAATGAAATATGCACTGGAATTAGAGTCAAACAGGAAACTACCTACACTTTTTTTTTTTTTAGCTGAGCCATCCTGCCACCTGTTGGCAGCTCAGTGGCAGCTCAGCTTGGGCTGGGCATTGAACTGCTGTTGCTCAGAGCTCAGCTCACACTTTTTTTCAGCTCACACTCTTGAGTGAGTTCTTAACCAACTGAGCCACTCAGCTGACCCCCTATACACTTCTTGTAAACCCCAAGATCAGCAAAGTAATTCTTAGAGGGAAAAACAAGAAGGAGAACTTTAGCAAAGGAAGACGTGAAATCCAGGGGTGGGGTGTGGTATAAGGAGTGGGTGAAGTCTGGAGTGAATTTGTGCCCGGGAAGCTTGGACTGGCTAAGATGACGTGTGAGGAGACAGGATTCTAAGAGCTTCCTGGCAGGAAAGCCTCGCCAGCTGCCTGCTAGACACATCCAGGTGGATTCTGACAGGCAATTTAAATGTGAGTTGGCCAAACTGAGCTCAAGACAGTCTCCCCAAATCTGCTCTTCCCAGGCTCTATCCTCCCTTAGTATCAGCTGCTTTCTCCCCACTGCTCAGGTCAAAACTTTGGCATTGTCCTCCACTACTTTCTCTCAAGTCACCAATAAATCCCACCCACTCACGTTTGGTGATGACCTAGAATCTGACCGCTCCTGGCCACCTCCACCACCAGCCCTCTGCTCCTACCCACCATCGCCTGTTTCCCAGATGATTCCAGCCTGTTAACCTGGGGGATCAGCTCAGAACCCTCCCATGGCTCCCATCTCACTTGGAGCAAAAGCCAGAGTCTCCTCTCATCCCTGCCTCCGGCCCCCACCCCAATATTTATCTGGCCTCATCTCCAACCACAAAGTTCCCCAAACCCTCTGCCCTGAAAGCGCTTGGCCCAGGCATTTGAGGGGCTGCTCCCTCACTGCCTTCAGGCCTTTTCTCAAATGTCACCTTCCCAGACCACCACTCAAAAGTGATGTACTCTTACTCTCCTTCCCTACTTTCTTGGCCTCCTTAGCATTTATCACTATCTAACGGGCCATATATTACATGTATTTATTTTATTATCACCGTCCCCTCTTCGAATGTCAGCTTGGTGAGGGGAAGAAGCTCTGAGTGTTTTATTAACTTCTATATCCCCAGAACCGAGAATAATTCAGGCACTGAGTAGGCCCTCAATAAATATCTGTTAAGTTTCCTGCGCAGCTATTGAAAGCACACGTAGAAATTAAGAGTTGCTCCTGTGTGGCACATACTGCCCTCTGTGTGACTCAGTACAGCTCAGATCCGATGAACAGGGCAGAGGGAAGAGCAAAGGAAAACTTGCACATTGTAGTACTGGGTGCAACAGATGGGGCTTTGGGGCCTGGCAGAGGAGGTTAAAGTGCAGCGTCTCCGTCTCTGTTTGTCAGCTCAGTGACTCCAGGTAAGGTTTGACGTCTGTGAAATAGATAATTGTGCTTGTATGGTTGCAATATTAGAAATAATATCTATAAACTGTTTGGCATAGGGCCCGGTATATAATAGATGCTCAGCAAAGAGTAATTATTATTATTACTATTAAGAAAATAGTCAGAAGTGGCCTGGGATTATTTATTTTTTATTTTGGTTTCCTGCCCAGTACCAGATGCTGAGGAGACATTTAGTGAACATGTTATGCTTGATTGAGCGGGTGAGCCTTACATCGTCTGTTTTAGGGTGGGAAATGCCCTTCAATTAGGGTAGAAATTTACTGGTACAAATATGTCACCCTGCAAGCATAAGTGCTTGGCAAAAAAACAAAGGAACTCACTTGCAGTCCCACAGCTTGGTTGTGGTATAGATGCTTCTGAAATTACACCCCAAACGTGACACTTTTGGGTGGGTTTCGCCCAACAGGCAGAACTTCAAGTGAGAACATTTAAAAACGAATTTCTCTGGTATCTTGCCAACTGGTCGAAGTCTGGAAATCAGCCACTTGGAGGTGAGACCTGGCCTGGTCCTCATGCCAGGACTTGAGTTAGGCCCTCAGGAGCAGGCAGCCTGGCCTGGCTCCTAGCTGCACCTCACTTCTTTTTTCCTGAACTGCATTCCTGTTTGATGATACATAGGTTTTGGTATGTTTCAAAACGCTGTTTTATGCCCTGGCAACTCCTTATTCTTCTTTTTAATTTTTGTGAATGTTATGACTTTCTGAAAAATATACTTGACTTCCCAAACCTGTAGATGATACATACAGCAAGTGGATTTCAGATGCTCCGAACATATTACACCTGCCATAGTCTATATTTATTGTAAAAAATGAAAAAAAAATTATAAAGCCATTAAAAATATGTAGAACTTACATGTAATGGCCCAATGTGGTGATTATTTGTCATTTACTATGCATTGAAGCCCAGATGTGCTATATACAGTAAGCCTATTTCTACTAAGATCTTTGCAGTTATTTTGAGTACATGGGTGTGTGAGAGAGAATTTCAGAAATGGGTGACTGGTGTCCAGGGAAACCCTTCAGGAGGTGACAGTTGAACTGAGACTGAAATGATGAGAGGGAGCAGCTCTGTGAAGTTCAGAGGAATGAGCCTTCCAGGCAGGGGGCAGCAGTTGCAAAGGTCCTGGGGCAAGAGGAATCAGCCAGGAGGCCTGGTCAAGGCAGAGAAAGCCTGCGTGTGTCTAATGCCTGGAGCAAAAGGAGGAGAGGCAGGGGGACTTGGAGGCCATGTGAAGAGTCTGGATGCTATTCTAAGTATAAATTAGATTGTTGGTAGATTTCTCCTCTACCCGTCGTTGTCAGATCCATGGTATCCAGTTGTTTGCTGGAAGATCTACTTTCTGGGCCTCTGATATTTGTTATTCATTCATTCATTCATTCATTCACTCGTTGCTGTCTGAGTCAAGCACTACCCTGTGAAGTTATCAAAACCAAAATCGACTAGCAGAGGGAGCCAGCTTCCAAAAGGGGCTGTGCTGGATGTCACTGGATGGCCTGGTGAGTGAGTGCACAGAACATGCGTTGGAAGGCTTGGTGTCTGGAGGTTGGCAATGGAGAGATTACTGTTGCCATAGTCCCGGCAGAGAGTGACAAGGGCCTGCCCCACAGCCCTAGCTGGCGGGTGCTGGGAAAAACCGGGCCATAGGGTTCTCAGGAGCTTCAGAGACCTGGTGACTCGCCTTGGGACAAGGAGCAGGAGGAGCCCAGAGCAATTTCCAGGTGTCTGAGGATCAGGCAGAACGTCACTTCAGTGAGTTGGGGACCATGGGAGAAGTGGCTTTGGGGTGAGGGAGCCATGAGTTCATTTGTGGACTTGGTCAGCTTGAGACGTCTGTGGGACATCTGAGTGGGGTCATTTCCCATTAGGTAGCTGGATTTCGGGGTCTGGAGATGAGGGGGCAGGCCAGGCTGGAGGTCAAGATCCAGGAGCTGTCAGCATACAGTTGGTCATTTTAGTCATAAAAAGGGATGAGATCACCCAAGGAGAGGGTAGGGAGTGAGCAGACAAGGCCAAGGGCAGGGCTGTCAAAATTTAAGGAGCAGGAAACCAATGAAGAATCACAGGAAAGTGAGTTTTTTCAACTATGGCAAAATATAAAATTTTGAAACAAAAAATTTACTATTTTAACCATTTTAAATGTATAGTTCAGTGGCATTAAGTACATTCACACTGTTGTATGACCATCCCCACCTTCCATCTCCAGAACTTCCTCATCTTCCCAAACTGACACTCTGTGCCCATTAAACACTCACTCCCCTCCCCTCCCCCAGCCCCTGACACCACCACCTACTTCCTGTCTCTATGACTCTGACTCCTCTGGGGACTTCATTTAAGGGAATCACACAGTATTTGTCCTTCTGTGTCTGGCTTATTTCACTGAACATCATGCCCTCGGTTCATCCATGTTGTAGCAGGTGTCAGAATTTCCTTCCTTTTTAAGGCTGAATAATTGTCCATTGTCTGGATGGACCACTGTGTTTATGCATCCATCCATCCATGGACACTTGGGTTGTTTCCACCTTTTGGCCATTGTGGATAATGCTGGACAGAGGAGTTCTTTAAGGGATTCTTAGATGGAAGGAGAAAGTGGAAATGGGCTCTGCAGGCAAAGGTGGAGTAACTCAATGACTGAGCACCAGGAAGTGTGAGGTCTAATGGAGACCAGAAGGATTAGATAGGGAGCAGTCCCACAGGAAAGAGGGAAAAGGAGGAGTCCCTACAGAAAGGCAGACGGCTTGGCTCACCAGCGCCTGTCCCCCCGAGAAATGTGTTGAAATCAATGATATCAAAGTCCATCCCTAAAGTCACAACAGCACTTCATTATGCTTACATTTTAAAAATGCACACTTTATTTTTTAGAAATGGCGCCGTGTTTCCAGGATATGTTTCTGTCCAAAAGGTGACCTGTGGGGGAAGGCCTTGGAAGCAGTGTCCAAAAAAAATGAGTAGCCCACAAATATGTTCCGGCCCCACCCAGGCCAGGGAGAACCCAAAGAAAACAGGCAATGTGTCCCACCTCTGCTGCTCTTAGCATATGTTAGGCAGAAGTAGCCCGTTTTGAGAAAAAATAGGATTGGAACTGCAGACCCACAGAAAACAGCTTAGAGGTTGTGCTTCTGATGTTTCAAAGAATTCTTCATTTTCTAGAATTCATTTTATTGGGGACTTCTTTATGTGAGGACCTCTCTCGGGTTTCCATCCATTCAACAAATATATGTGGGCCCCAAATCTCAAACATCTGAGGAACTTATAATTAGTCAAATAATTAAGTGTATTAATATATCACCATGTGGAAAGTTAAGAGGAGAGAAGATTTAAAAAATTTTAAAAACCATTGGCCACCGACATTCAGATCCGATGTTAAAGCATAAACTGGGTGTATTATTTTAGGAGCTTGTCAATTATGTAAATCATGGTATGGTTATGCTACCAGGAGTAAATAGAAATTACTTCTGGAAGCCCCGGGTGACTCAGTTCATTGCTAGTCTTGTCACAACTGGGCATATTTATCATCTGTGCTGTGATCACTGGGGAGACCCAGTGTGCAAAAGAAGAGTCACCAGGGCCGGCCGAGTGGCGCAGTGGTTAAGCACTGGCTTGGGAAGCCAGCGGCCCCGGTTCGGGTCCCACATATGAGGGCCAGTGACACTGCCCTCAAAACAAAAAGAGAAGAGAAGAGAAGAAAAGAAAAGAGTCACCAGTTAGCAGGTATTTCATTTAAGAAACTGCAGGATGGTGGAGTTAGAAGTGGCGACAAGGCAGGGCCGGCCGAGTGGCGCAGTGGTTAAGTGCTGGCTCATTAAGCCAGCGGTCCCAGTTCAGGCCCCACATATGAGGGCCAGTGATACTGCCCTCAAAAAAACAAAACAAAACAAAAATGTGGCGACAAGGCAACAAGGTGGTGCACCCCCACCACCACCACCACCACCACTGCAGACTTTGGGTTGGAAGCTGCTCCCTCTTTTGTGGGGTTTGCACAAGCCTAGCTTTTCTCCTTATTGTAGCTCCAGTGGCAGCCAGAGTCCTTTGTCCTCCCAGCAAGGGGCCCAGCTCTCCTTTCCTGTTCTAGGAGCAACATTTCCCCAGCCTCAGCTCAGCACCAATAAGTGCTCCCCATATCACTTCCATGTGCTGCATAGATGGGGGTTCCTTCGCCTCATGATTCTTATCTCTTCATCTCCCCCCCACCCCACCCCACCTCTCCGGGGGGAGGAAGGGATGGACAGTTTTACCTACTTTGTTAGCCAAACTGATGGACTGGCCCCTCCTCCCCTTTGCTGTAACCACATTGTACTTAGCTCTATGTTTAAGGCTTGTCTCCATCTAGCCCCATCTTCATTTTCTTTGCCTCGTCTTTCATTTACTTTTCCGAATGGGCTTGTCATCCCTTAAACAGATCTTATACTTTTGTCTCCCCTTTCTCTGGAATGTCATTGCTATTAATGACAATCCTACTCTTCTCTGAAAACCCTTCTCCAGTGCTCTCTGGCCATGGAGCCTTGAGACTTTAGTTGGTGAGCTGGGTGGGAAAACGTAGGACTGGGGTGCGGTTTCTCCTCAGCACTGTTGACATTGGGGACCTGAACGGTCTTGGTGGGGGGACCTTCCAGGAGCACCTCCTGCAAGTCAGGACAATAACTGTGTCACTAGACATGGCCAAATGTCCCCTGGGGGCCCGAATTACCCCCTAGGTAGGGACCATGGAACTAACCAACCAGAAGTGGCAGTGACTCCTGAGTCAGCAGTGCCTGAGGATTCAGCATCACATGGCTACTTGGACATACTCTAGTGATTTATGTCTCTTATGTCCTGTTCTCAAATGTAAGCTCCTGGAGGGCAGGGACAGCTGTCCCTGCCACACTTCCCACAGGGCTAGATATGTAACACACGAGTGAATAAGAGCCAGAGTGCTCTTCAGAGGGTACGGCCCATGTCAAATAGTGGCAGCCTTTTTTTTTTTTAACATTTTTAAAATTAGTTTCAGGTGTACAAAACAATGTAATAGACACAACCCTCACAAAGTGATAACCCCTCCCCTAGTCTACTACCCCTCTGACATTATATACAGCTGTTGCAGTTCCATTGACAGCCTTTGGTTTTAACGAAAAGCAAAAATCATGAAACCCTTGCCCGAGATCTGATAGCCTTAAAAACCCCATGCTTTTGATTCAGTCTAGATTAACATTCCGAAGGCCTTTTCAAATATGCAATTTTCCTTTACCAAATCCCAAAAGAAATTTTAATCAAAGGCCTCTACTGTTAATTGACTTTTCTCATGGCCAAAATTGCACATCAAGTTTTTTTCCAGAAAGAGCAGGGGTCTTACAGGGAAATGAAGCCTCATAACCAAACTGCTGCGGGGTCCGTTTGCCAGGAGCGGTGGACACAGTGGGGAATACTAAATGCCTGATTCTGTGTCGGAGCCAATTGCAACAGCTTGATTCATATTTGTTTTGCTTTGGAACTTTGTCAAGATTTCACTCTGTTAAAAAGTCGATTTGAAACAAATATAGTTGTGTCTATTAGAATCATTTCATCAATAAAACATGGCACTCAAAATTTATCGAGTGAACGAATTCTTTTTGTAGAGTGATAGGGCAACTTGTCAGTATTTAGAACCTTAGCTTTTGTTAAGTGGTGAATGGTTTTGAAAGCCCACCATGCTGAAGAAAGTTGTTACAGAGGGTCAAAAGAGTTGTGTAAAATTTACTCACTTTGTAGGTAAATATTTCACATCCTGGCTCCCTTCCTGAAAGATCCGTTTCCCCAGTGCTATTCCCCAGCTCAGGATTCTTTCCGGTAAGGAAATGCTGGTTCAAGGTCATGGCCCAGGCGGTCCTGGGGGATGTGTGTGGGGTGGGCTCTGAGGGAAACTCATCTCTCTGCGCACCCCCTCTCCCCGTGACCTCCTCCTTCCCCTTTGCTCTTCAGGAATGTTCATATGAGCCAAGCACCCACTGCACTGCCGAGGCTGGTGAGAGCCCTATTTCTGAAGTTCCACCAGTGAACCCCCACTTTCTAGTTAGACGGTGATGACTCTTATTGGGAATAAAGGTAATGGTTAATGCCAGTCAAAATAGAAATCAGTTAGACAGGCTAAGATGAACTTCACGGGTAGCAAAGTTCCCTGTTTCCCAGTAGAAACTGAAATCATTGCACATCCGGTTGCCTTGTTACACAGCCCTTATCTAGAATGACGTATGCCATCATTTATGAAGCCAGTCACCTTTTCTGAGCCATGTAAGACTGCCCAGTGCTGTAGGGATTCCTTTTAAGGAACTGGAGATATTTGGACGTGGAAACACAAGGTCAATCGGCTGTGATTAGTAAGCTCCTGTGAAAATTTAAGTGGGTCCTAAGAGTTTCAAGGGTAGAGACTGTCTTCTCCACCTGGTGGGAAGGACTGGGCAGTCCAGCATTCTGACAAAGGCTTATTCTTCTGCTTCAAACCAAGGAAGGAGGGTTTTTCGAGAAAGGTGGGGAACTATATACAGGGAATTGAATAAAGCAGGTGTGTGTGTGTTTGGGGGGGGGCAACAGCTCTCATTTGTAAACACTGTTGCAGGGGGCAGCCACTGTTAGGGCCTCTTCTCCTCCCTCCTTCGCCCCATAACCCACTTCCCCCTAGTTCCCACAGGGCCCTCTACCCATAAGTCTCCTGTGTTGACCTGTCTGGCCCATTTCAGTTTGTGCTGTTCTAGTTCAGATCCTCTAGTTCAGGACTGTTGACGTAACCTTGCGATTCTCCCCTTGCATGAAGGGCATGGCTCAGATCCTGTCATTCTGCCCTCTCCTTACAAAATCTTCGATGTTTCAATTGCCTTCAACAGTAGTCTTAAGCTGTTCGGGGGTGACACCTGACGTCTTTGTGGAACTCTTCGGAATACTAGGGCATTTAATTAGATCATGCAAACTCGTAATGTTTTTATTAATAAAACATGATTAAATCATAAACTGTGATAGTGGAGTAAACTTCTGCTGTTGAATCAGGCATGACGGGCTCCTCCAGGATTTCCCAAATTCTGGAAAAGTTGCAGATAATTTGTTTTGTTGTTCACTGCTGTTCACCAGCAGAGAAGATGGAAACTGTACCAAAGGTTTAAGAAATCTTTATAGGGGGCCGGCCGAGTGGTGCATTGGTTAAGCTCTGGTTTTGGGATGCCAGCGGCCCCGGTTCGGATCCCACATGAGGGCCAGTGACACTGCCCTCCACAGCTAACAACAGCTCCACCTGGAGCTGGGCTGTGCGAGCCCCTGTGATGGTGTGGGCTGCAGCCCCTGCTGCAGTGGGCTGCCATAGGCTACAGTGAGTGGCTGGCAGCCAGCGTGAGCGGCTGGCAGCCAAGCATGAGCTGCCAATAGCCGCAGTGAGCGACATCCAGAGGCCGGCGACCGATCTGCCTCATCCGGGAAGAGCGCAATGACGATACCAACATGGGCCAGTGAAGCAACATCCTCCGCAACTAGACTGAAGAACAAAAAGACAGCAACTTGTCTGTTCCCCTTCCCTGATTCCCCAACGCTGTTCCCCTCCGCCAATTCCCCAATGAAATAAAATAAAAAAAAAAGAAATCTTTATAGGGAAAATTGTTTTTAATTTGAGAAACATATCCATTGCATATTTTTCTGCAAATAGGCAAAAGTGCTGTTATTTTATTTGGGCAAAGAAAGCCTGCAGAGTGTTTTAATATTCCAAGGAAGTGGGGTGGCGGGGGTGGGGGGTTGCTTGGGTTTGGCAAACATTCTCTATAAAGGACCAGATAGTAAATATCTTAGTCTTTCCCCGCCAGATGGGCTTTACTGCAACTACTCAACTCTGCTGTTGACAACATGTGAATGAATGGCTGTGGCCATGTGCCAGTAAAACTTTATTTATGGGCACTGAAATGTGAATTTCATATAATTTTCGTGTGTCACAAAATATTTTGACTTTTTTTTTTTTTAAACTGGTCAAAAATGTAAAAGCCATTGTTAGTCTGTGGGGCATACAAAATCAGGTGGCGGACTAGGCCAGATTTGCCCGTGGGCTGTGGTTAGCTGACCTCTGCCTTATAGGATGGAGTCCAGGGGCTCTCCAGCATTCATAGCCTTTCTCTGAGTGGCCCAGCCTGTTTTCCCAGAGAGCCCCCAACCAAGGCCCTTTGCACCAACGAGCTTTGCCCTTCTCTCTGTCCACCCCCAGATCCTGGCTGTCCTGCAGGGTCCAGGATGGAATCTTCCCAGATTCCCCATCTCATGGTTTATGGTACCATGTTCCACCTGGAGTCTGCACCTGTCACCTTTGCCACACAAGGAGTTGTGTCTCCTTTTCTCTATCTTGATGATAGAGACCATGTCAATCTGTCTTTGTAAGACAACAAACAGAGTAATTATTTGTTGAATTGACTCAAGTTCTTATTAGATTGAGACCTTAACCAGCTCTAAAAACCAAGTCCCTGACTTTCTAGTAAAATAGGGCCTCATAAGATAGTTGTGAATTCACAGTTTGATTTATTCTCGGACTCTTCTAGGTTACGATTGTCCAATGGAAACATAATGGTGAGCTTGCCTGTGTAATTTAAAATTTCCCAGTAGCCATATTTTTCAAAGTAAAAACAGATGGGTGAAATTCATTTGTATAACATATTTTATTTAATCCAATACATCCAAAACGTTGTTATTTTAACATGGAATCTATATGAAAAAAAAATGTTATTGAGCAATTTCACATTCTTCTTGGTTTGCTAGGATATTTCACGTGCTGATTAGCCATGGGGGGGCCCGCACTGCTGTGTTGGACAGCACAGATAAAAGCATTAAAATGCAGACAGGCACGACTTTTAGGTTGTCTCCGTTCTTGTAAGAACACCATCACTAGTATTTGAGCTACTCACTGGTGTTCGGATACTTCACAGCCACTGCAGTTTGAGGTCACTCACAGGGTGTGAGTAGCTGTGCTCCTGACTCAAATGCTTTCCGTTTTCTAAAGTGATCATGATTGGACTTTGCATACAGGTATCCACTCGTGGCCACTGAGCAGTTTGAGCCCAGAATGCCATAGTGACTATTTCAGAACTTTGGGATCCTTCTGGGCAGTCCCCATAAGTCTGTTTATTTCCTTTTCTACATCACGAAAGTCATGTCTTTTCATTGTAACAACTCCAAATACTACAGTATCAAAAAATATGAAGTGCAAAAAGAGCCTCTGGCTCCCTCCTCTTGCCTTTCTCACACTAATAAAGTGCCATGTGGATTCTTTAGAATATGTTGAATGCAGATAAAACATATATGCTGATACATTATTATTTTTTCAGTTGAGATATAATTCACATGTCATAAAACTTACCCTTTTAAAGTGTACAGTTTAGCAGTTTTTAGATATTCACAAGGTGATACAACCATCACCACTATCTAGTTCCAGAATATTCCATCACCCCAAAAGGACACCCTGCCCCCATCAGCTGTCACTCCCCACTCCCTCCCCCAGCCCTTGGCAACCACAAACCCACTTCCTGTCTCTGTGGATGTGCCTGTTCTGGACATTTCACATTAATGGAATCACACGCTGTATGGCATGTGTGTCTGACTTCTCTCGCTGAGCACCGAGTGTTCAAGGTCCATCCATGTTGTGAGTGTCAGCACCTCACTCCTTTTCACGGCCAAATAATTTTTTTTTTGTCATAAAAGGGATCATATTCTGCCCACTTTCCTGCAACCTGTCCTAGTCCATATCTTTCCTTATCATATTCGTGTGTCCACTTCATTGTTTCTGTGTAACTGCATGAGGTTCTATTGCACGGATGTGTCCTGAGGTCATTAAATAGCTCCTTATTGAGGGACATTTCGTTGATCCTTTTTCACTTTTACCAACGACACTGCAGTAAACAGCGTTATCCAAATATATCTGTGCATGTGCATGAGATGTTTGCAAGTTCCCAGGAAGGGAGCTGCCTCTGCATTAGATCTCTCACTCACATTCATGCTCTGCGCCTGCAATGAAGGTTACTGTCCACCCATGTCCTTGGATACACCTACACCATGTCCAGCATGACCAGCTGCTGTCACCTCCTCCCACTCCCACCCGTGCCATGGAGCTGTCACCATATGCCAGCCTTTTACCCTTAACTCCAAATCTCATTCATAGATTAGCGGGTCATAGACCTTTCAACAACCTGGTGAAAGCGTGCGTTCTTTCCCCCAGCAAACGCATGATAAATGCATCCATTGGATTCTGCCTGAGTTTGCAGGTTCTTGGACCCTCTGTGACGTGTCCGTGGACCAGCCCCTACTTGTACCCCGACAATTCTGCTCTGCCTGTTTCACAGCCCACACATGGGTGAGTCAGCCCCGGCCTATCACCAGTGCTGCACCCATGCCCCTGTGTGCCTCTGGGGGAGGCCTGGCTGCCCCGCCGGTTTGTGCCCACACAAGTTCAAGCTTGTTGCCTTGACTCTGAGCCGATTCTCACATAGCAACAGCATTTCCTATCCCTTTCAATTCTACATTGATATGTAGCTTTTGACTCTGCTACCTTGCTACTCCACCAAAACATTCATTCTGCTGTTCTTCCAGAAGACCTGTCCCAGCAGTCCACCATGCAACATCCGGGCCACTCTCTGTCCAGAACCCGCCTAATCAGGTCATTGTCCTCCCTATACCAGCTAAGGGACCCGAGCTCCTGTTGCAGTGTCTGCTGTCCCCAGCTCTAGTAGGGAGCCCCCTCATGCCGTCTCTAGATCCTGTTCTCGAACCTTTGTCTCTCGTGTAGGTGCCTTCTCATTATAGTGTAGACCACTTCTCTTAAACAATTTAGAACCAGAATTCCGATGACCTAATAGTGGATAAAGTCATTCATCCTTAATCTAAGCCTCTCTCCCACTTTAAATTCAAAGGATCACATTTTTCTTTTTGGCATCCTTTAAGACTTCTGAGACACTAACCTAATCTAGTTTTCCTTTTTTAGTGCTTCACGCAATGTAGAATCTTCTAGAAACTGCCTGCTCTTTTATTCTCCAGTGGTAATGTTCACTTAGGGCTCGGGCCAGAAAGTCTACAATTCTCTCGACTCCCGAACTGGGACATATTCTGGTTTCAAATTTCTGATGGTGAAATGCCTGCCTCTGGCTGTTCATTCCTCAGTCATTGCCCTTGGTGGGTCCTATTTCCAGGACATGTCTAACCGAATGTGTGGGCGTTTCTAAAACAGACTTCCTTACCTTCCTTATACCTTCCCTCCACCCTGTCACTGGAAACTTGCAAACAGAAAGTCTCAGGGATAGCGTGTAAGGGGTGTTTTCTTTGTTAACAAAGTTCTGAAGACATTAAAAAGAATTTTGACCTGGTAAGTTCTGGCCTATCTCATTATTTCCATCAATGTCACGTTTCACTTCTTGCAAGGTAAGGAATATAGGGACCATTTTAGGTTATATATCATCTGTTTTCCTTCTTGTCTGGCATTTGCCAACACTTGTGTCTTTTTCTTTTTAATTGAGATAAAATTTGCATGATATAAAATTCGCCATTTAAAAATATAATGCAGGGCTGGCCAAGTCGCGCGGTAGTTGAGCGCTGGCTTGGGACGCCAGCGGCCCTGTTTCGGGTCCCACATATGAGGGTCAGTGACACCAATGCAGTATTTTTCAGGATATACAAAATGGTATGCAACTATCACCATTATCTAGTTCTAGAACATTTCCATTGCCCCCAAACAAAGCTTGTGCTCTTAGCAGTCCGCTGCCCATCCCCCTCCCTCAATTCCCAGCAACCACTAATCTACTTCCTGTCTCTGTGGATTCATCTGTTCTGGACATTTCCTGTAAATGGAATCGTATAGTACGTGGCCTTTGGCAACTGGCTTCTTCCACTGAGCATGTGTTGAAGTTCATCCATGTTGTAGTCTTTGTCAGCACTTCATTCTCTTTTATGGCTGAATAATAGTCCAGTGTATGTATATACCACAATTTGTTTATCCATTAATCCACTGATAGATTTGGGCTGTTTCTACTTTTTGGCTAGTATAAGTAATGCTGCTGTGAACACTTGTGGACAAGTTTTTGCTTGAACATAGATTTTCATTGCTCTTGGGTAGATACCTAGAGGTGGAATTGCCAGGTCGTATGGTAACTCCATATTTATCTTCTTGAGGAACTGCCAAATGTTTACCACCGCAGTTGCCCCATTTTTCATTCCCACCAGCCATGTAGGAGGGCTCCAGTTTCTCTACATCCTCGCCAACACTTGTTATTTTCCCTTGTTTTTATTATAGCCAACCTAGTAGGCATGAAGTGGCATCTTGTTGTGGTGTCGGTTTTTTTTCTTTTTAAAGATTTTATTGGGGAATTGGGAGAGGGCAACAGTGTTGAGGAATTGGGGAAGGGGACCGGTCAAGTTGTTCTTCAATCTTCGTTGTGGAGGGCACCAGTCGCCAATTGGCTTTCTGTGGGCAGCCCATGGGCTCTAAGCTCAAGGTACTGTGTTCAATCTTAGTTGCAAGTGGGCGTAGCCACCATCCCATGCGGGAGTTGAACCCAGCAGCCTTGTTGTTAAGAGCGCATGCCCTACCCACTGAGCCATCCTAGCGGCAGCTCAGGTCAAGGTGCCGAGTTCAATCTTTAGTTCAGATGGGCATAGCCCACCATCGAACAGGCAATCATGTTGTTACACCAGCTGAGCCGTCCTGCCACCTGTTGGCAGCTCAGCGACAGCTCAGCTCGGGCACAAAGTCACTGGCCCATGTGAGAATCGAACTGGCAGCCCTGTTGTTCAGAGCTTGCACTCTGAGCCAACTCTTAACCAACTGAGCCACTCGGCCCACCTTGTTATGGTTTTTAGTTTAATTTTCCAAATGACTAATGATGTTGAGTATCTTTTCATGTGCTTATTGGCCAGCTGTATATAGAGGAGAAATGTCTATCCAAAGGTATCATCTTTTGCAATTTTTTTGGATCCACAAGTTTCTCTTTCTCTATGAAATGCCCAAAGATGCTGAACCAGGAAGGTGCATGGCACACACAACAGAGCTGCCCGGGGCATGGAGGGGAGGGAGGGTAAGAATGGAAATGACGTGAGGGCTGCCTTCTCTCTCCCCCTTGTGACATGGCTCCAGCTCTGGCCTGTGGGCACCCCCTTTTTAGAGGCTTCCTGAAATTTTGCATGCTCCTCTCTAGTAGGGAGACATGGCAAGGATGTCAGTCCTCACCCTCAAAGTGTCCTTGACCCTCTGGACACTGAGATTTCTAGAATGTTCTTTATACAGTTCTCTGTCAGTATCCAAGGGAGACTGGTTCCAGGATCCCCGTGGACACCAAAATTCTTGGATGCGCAAGTCCCTTATATAAAATGATGTAGTGTTTGTATATAACCTATATTTGCATAAAGGCTACATACAGCGGGTTTGCCTACACATCACTGTATTCGCATGGATTCAGCATAGCATTCTGTGCATAGAAAATTCAAGTTTTGCTTTTTGGAACATTCTGGGATTTTCTTTTTTTCAAATATTTCTGATCCATGGTCGGTTGAACCTGTGGATGTGAAACCTGCATATATGGAGGGCCAACTGTAATTATATGGGCTGTGTGATAGCTGTTTATTTATTTCTCCAGCCAGGATTATTTTAGGCTCTCTTTTAGAGATATCATACATTTGAGTCTAGGAAGGGGTCCACAAACTAACACATGGGCTAAATCCATCCCACCGCCTGATTTTATACAACCAAGAGCTAAGAATGTTTTTTGACATTTTCAATGGTTGGAAAAAAAAAAACAATGAAAGAATAATATTTTGGAACACATGAAACTATATGAAATTCACATCTAAGTGCCCATCAATAAAGTTTTATTGGCACATGCTCATGCTCGTTCGTCTACGTGTCGTCTATGGTGGCTGGCTGCCTACAACAGTGGAGTTGAGTGGTCTCGACAGAGACCGTCTGACCCATGCCTAAAATAATTGCTGTTGGGGTCTTTACAGAACAAGCTATCTGAGTGCTGGTCTAACACACTGGCTATGTGAGTAGCACTTGGCACCAACATCCCACATTGAATACCGTGCTGATTTAGAGGTTTATGAAACCCCTTAGAATCTTCAGTAGCACTTAACATTATTTTCACTTTCTTAAAGGGCGAGAGGAATGATATTTACTTTATTATCTTCTCCTGTTTGCTGTAATTGAAGAAGAGTTTGCGTCTGGCCACATGCATCTCGCAGGCTGAATCCCCTTGCCTTTTCATGTCTATAAGACTGCGCCCCTTTGAAAATTTTCTTTCTGCTCACCTTAGCCTTCTGCTCCATGACTTTCCTCTTTGTCTTTCAGGCCCCCAAGAGTTTGGGTCAGGTTTAGACCAACGCTCTGGGGGGTAGGGGGTGTGGGGAAGGTAGGTGTTCTTCAGTAAGGAAGCATCGGTTCCTCTTTGTTCTGGTCCCCGGCTCACCCACAGTCGGCTCTGGGTGGCTGTCTCTCCTTCTGGGCAGGTGGTGCCAGCTCTGGAATTTGGTGCGCAGATTATGGCACCAGCAGTGATTTTGGAAATTTTGGAAAGTTACTGCTCCAGTAGGTGCAAGGAGACAGGCTCCAGTGTTGGAAAACCGACATCTGTAACCAGTTGGCTTCATATGGGAGCACACTGTAACAGTGACATGTAAGAAGTAAAAATGAGCAATGGCTGGGCCGGCCGAGTGGTGCATTGGTTAAGAGCTGGTTTTGGGATGCCAGCAGCCCCGGTTCGGATCCCACATGAGGGCCAGTGACACTGCCTTCTACAGCTAACAACAGTTCCACCTGGAGCTGGGCTGTGCGAGCCCCAGCGATGGTGTAGGCTGCAACCCCTGCTGCAGTGGGCTGCCACAGGCTACAGTGAGTGGCCGGCAGCCAGCGTGAGTGGCCGGCAGCCAGCGTGAGCTGCCAATAGCCACAGTGAGCGACCATCCAGAGGCCGGAGACCAATCTGCCTCATCCAGGAAGAGCGCAATGACGATACCAACATGGGCCAGTGAAGCAACGTCCTCCGCAACTAGACTAAAGAACAAAAAGACAGCAAGTTGTCTTCCCCTTCCCCGATTCCCCAGTAAAATCTTAAAAAAAAAAAAAAAAAAAATGAGCAATGGCTAATCCATAAAGAAAAACAATCAGTGTTTAGAGATCAAAAAAGTGAACTATTTCCATATTTCAATCTTTTTCTTATAGAGCTAAAACCTCACTTGAAATGAATTCTGGATGACTTCAAAATCATTTGTTGTAGCTGGATTTTTTTTTTTTTTTTAGAAACAACCACGACTTCTCCCTTTTCCCCACTGCCAAACTTTTCTCTCTCAGGTGTCCTCAGATCTGAGGCATTCCTGGCTCGGTGGCCTGTGTGTGAATTATCACCAAGGCGGTCATTGAAGGTACAGCTAATTACTAGCATAATCCCTTCCTGGACTGTTTGAGTTCCTAAATATGGAGTGTGGGAAAGAAGCTTAGCCTCCTTTGGACTGTGGCTTCCCACTAGAAATAGGGTGTGCGTCCACTCCACTCTTGTGACCGTCTGCCTGGCCTCACATCTCTGCTATGTGTGACTGGTGTCCACTGCTGCCATTCTGCCCTGAATGAATTAACTGTGTCACTTTCTTCTAAAGATTACTGACCTGCCTGGATGATACAACGAGGCTCATCTAAACTGGAATCCTTGAATTTGTGAACTTAGTTAAAAATAGACCCCCACAAAAACACATATCACTATAGCCCAGTGTTTCTTAACCTTTCTTCAGTCCAGACCTCTTTCAGAGTCTCTCAAAAGTTGAGAATTTCCTCTCAGAAGAGCAGGCATAGACACATGCACCCCACCTCACCTGAATTTCAGGTTCAAGGACCCTGATGTACAACCTCGTGAATCCACAGACCCTGTTATAGGATCTTGTTGTAGCCATTTGAAGACAAATTGCAGAGTTTAAACCACTTTCCAAGTAGTGTAGGTTTTTAAAAATAGAAGGGTTAAAACTAGGTGAAAATCTAACATTTTGTCTTAAACAGAAAGACAGCAGTCCTTGTATGATGTTTATCTCTGTAGAATGGTGTGAGTCAGCTACACACAAATTCCATTGGATGATGATACTGAAAACAGGAATAAGACCTCCGTACAGACATGGCCACTGCTGTTGGGGGGAAAGTGGGATTCATCCCATTTATGTCAGCTTCTTTCCTAAATTCACTTTGCAGGTGCCTTCCTTTCTGGCAAGATTAGATCTTCGTGTGTTGTTACTTAACTTTAATTACTTGTTTATAATATTTTACTCCAACAAGGATGCCAAGACCAGTCAATGGGGAAAGGACAGTCTTTCTACAAATGGTGTTGGGAAACTGGACATCCACATGCAGAGGGTGAAGTGGGACCTTGTCTTACACCGTATACAAAGATGAACTCAAAATGGATCAAAGACCTCAGTGTGAGAGCTAAAACTACAAAATTCTTAGAAGAAAACATAGGGGAAATCTTCATGACATTGGAGTTGGCAGTGATTCCTCGGATATGACACCAAAGCAGAGGCAACAAAAGAAAAAATAGATAAATTGGACTTCATGAAAATTAAAATTTGTTGTTCCTCAAAGGACACTATCAACAAAATGAAAAGAGAACCTGTGAGATGGGGAAAAATGTTTGCAGATCATATGTATATATATGATAAAGGGTTAATATCCTGAATATATAGAGAACTCCTACAACTAAACAACAAAGAAACAAACAACTCGATTAAAAAAATAGGCAAATATTTGAATAGAGATTTCTCCAAAAAAGATATACAAATGGCCAAGAAGCACATGAAAAGATGCTCAACATCATTAGTCATTAAGAAATACAAATCCAAACCACAGGGAGATCCAGTTTATATCATTAGGATACCTATTATTAAAACAGAAGAAGAGAAAAAAACAGTGTTGGCAGTGACGTGGGGAAGTTGGAACCTTGTGCACTGCCCGTGGGAATATAAAGTGGTGCAGCTGCTGTGGAAAAGTCTGGCGGTTCCTCAAAAGGTTAAACATAGAATTGCCATGTGATCCTGCAGTTCCACTTCTAGGTATCTGCCCAGAGACTTGAACAGATACTTGTACACCCATGTTCACAGCACCATTATTCACAATCGCCAAAAGGTGGGAGTAAGCCAAGTGTCCCTTGAAGAGGGGGGATAAACACAGTGTGGTCCATCCAGATGATGGAATATTATTCAGCCTTAAAAATGGAAGGAGATACTGACACATTCTACAGTACGGATGAGCCGTGAAGACATTATGTTAAGTGAAATAAGCCAGTCACAAAAGGACAAACACTGTGTGATTCCACTCATAGACGGTCCCTAGAGGAGACAGGAAGTAGATGGTGGTGCCAGGGGCTAGTGAGTTATTCAGTTGGGATAGAGTTTAAGTTTTGCAAGATGAAAAAAATTCTGGAGGTGGAAGGCGGTGATGGTTGCCCAACAGTGTGACTATACACTTAAAAACGGTTAGTGGTAAATTTATGTTATATATATATTTTACCATAATTAAAAATTACAACAATAGGTATGTTATTCCCCAGTGTTGCATTAAAGAAGGCGTTTTCTTCCATAGTTTACATCTTGTAAGTGCCACCTCTCCTGCTGAGTCATAGGATCATCCTAAAACTCTCTATATGTGGTCGTGTTCTCATATGGGCTGGTGCGTTAGGGGACCTGGGGCTGAGCAAAGAATGAGAAGCAACCTTAGCAGGGATTTCAGAAAGGAGACAATAGGGCTAATTTGTTCAGCATCCTTTTAGTGCCACCTGATAGCAGGTATTTTTCTGCGAATATAAAGATGAATAGGACATGATTCCTAAATGGCTGTCTAACACAGAGGTCAGCAAAATCCCCCCCCCGGGGGGCCAAGTCTGGCATGATGCCTGTTTTTGTATAAGTCCTATAAGCTGAGAATATTTTTTGCATTTTCAAATGTTTGAAGAAAAATCAAAAGAAGAATATTTTGTGATGCATAAAAATTGCATGAAAATCAAATTTCAGTGTCCATAAATAAAGTTTTATTGAAACAGCTCCAGGGCCAGGACTATGGTGAGGCAAGTGAGACAGACACTCGCCTCGGGCACAGATTTGGGGGTAGAGGGCAGGGGGCAGAAAAAAACCCTCAACCATTGGGATAAATAATATTTTAATGCAGTATTTTTAAAAGTCAAAATAAGTTCCCCAAAATCCACGATAAGCAAAATATCAAAAATTTTTTTAAATATCAAAAGTTTAAATAAAGACAAGATGAGTATTGCTAACTTTTTTCCTTTGCCCCAAGCTCCAGTAAGGCTCTGAAGAGTATATAAACAGCCACACTCATTCCTTACTTACCATCGATGCTGACTTCCTAGAAATAGTGACAGAATAATTGTGACAGAGACTTTATGGCCCTTGGAGCAAAACATATCCTCTAGCCCTTTATAGAAAAAATTTGCCAGCCCCTGATTGAAATCAATTTACTATATTAATCCCTAACAGCGAGTAACAGTAACCAAACTACCGATTCAACGTCTTGTCTGTTTCCTCTGTCTACTTTTTTAGGTGCCCTTTAAAACAATGAGTGTACACTCATAAATTATTTAATTTTTGGATAATGGTATTTATAAGTCAATAGAGATAATGGCATTTATAAGTCAATAGGGACAATTTACACTGAATTAAAAAGCAAGCTGATGCTTGTGGGCTGTGATGATTATATAATTACCTGCATTAAAATTGTAGAGGCCATCATTTACTTTCCTGTTATCTAAATACTTAATAAGTTAACCCTTCATTTAGTGGGATGACTGTTATCCTCGGCTTCTTTTATAAAATGATACATTTCCTGCCAGCTGCCATATATAGGTCTTAAGAAGCTCAATTAAGAACTTAAGAAGTATTAATTATTATTAAAATTGTAAAATAGTAGATGCCAAGGGAGCATCCTCTCTGGTTTCCCTACTTTCATTCTTTCTCCCAATAGTCTAAAAAGTATGCTCTTTTAAAAAAATTTTTTTGCACAAATGGTGATTTTATTATAGAAAATCTAATTGATAAATCTTTATGCACTTTAAGGAAAATATTCAAGCATATAAACATAAAAATTTCAATATGCAAAATTCAAATTACAACAAGAAACTTATTTTTGGACTATGTGGTTATTGCTGCACTAACTTTATAATTTCTTATCCACAGTCCAAAAATGTAGGCAAGCCCTAAAAATGTAGCAGAAGCATTTCTGCACACTGTTATCCATAATCTAGTTTGTGTAGAAGTATTTCCACTAGATTCATAGAGCACTCCCGGGAATAAAGAGATGAGGACTGGTCATTTGGTTGCCCTTCAGACCTCTGCAACTCTTCATTGGGCTTCCATTCTTGGTTGATTGTTATAAGCTTTCGAGGTACAGTAGGATCCACACTTTCCCATGGTTCCTTTTCAATCAATGATCACATCAGTTTTTCTAAGGGAATATACAGCAAAAGACGAAGCTCCACTCGCTGCCACGGTCATGAACATCACCAAAGGAATAAGTTCCTTCTTTTTCCTCAGCATTTGGAAAAAGTTCATGATGATCTCAGCATAGGATGCCAAATCTGAGGGTGGGACAGCGTGCACAGACAATGCTAACGCCCAAAGCCCAAAAGTATGCTCTTTCAAAAACATAAGTCAGATGATATTGTGCCTTCACCCAGGGCTTCCCTCGGGAACTAGAATAAAATCCAGACTTGTGACCATACCCTTGGGGCCTCTGCTGACCTCTCCAGGCCCCCTACCCCCCCACTGCCCCAGGGCCTTTGCACTTGATATTCGCTGTGCCTGGAATGGTCTCTCCCACATCTACGCAGGTTGGCTCCTGCTCGGGTCAGGTCTCAGCTGGCCTGTCCCCCACCTCTCTGGCTCTATCCCTCTGCCGTATCTTTTTGTCCCAGCCTGGATCTCTCTGCAGTCACCTTGTGTATCCAGTGACTGGTCTTTTGTCTGATTCCCCCCCTGCACAAGGGTGTCTGGGATGCAAGAGCAGGGCCTTCATCTCACTTGTTCACCTTTTGAGTGCTCAGAGCCTAGACTAGTGCCTGGCACTCAGTAAATTCACTTTGTTCCCTTTTCGTTTCTTTCTGGTTTAAGTTTACACAGAATCATGTTCACCTTTTGAGGTGTATGAGTTTTCGCACATGCATAGATTCTACAAATATTTTGAGAGACTGCTGTGTCAAGCACTGCATATCTTGGAGATCTTTCTGGAGAATGTACCTCATTCTTTTTAATGGCATCATAGTACTACAGCAAGGATGTACCGTAATTTATTGAGCAATTTCTCTATTGATGAGCATTTAAGTTGTTTCCAGCTTTTTGGAACTTCAAATAATGCCACCAGGGACATGTTGCCCATATACCTTTTTTTTTTTAACTTTATTGAGATATATTTTATGTAGCATAGAATTGACCCATTTAAAGTGTGCAGTTCAGTGGGTTTTAGTATATCCACAGAGTTGTGCAACCATCACCTCTTTTTTTTTTTTTTTTTGAGGGCAGTGTCACTGGCCCTCATATGTTGGACCTGAATCAGGGCCGCTGGTGTCCCAAGTCAGCGCTTAACCAATGCGCCATTTGGCCGGCCCCCATCACCTCTTTTTTTATTTTTTTTAAATATTTATATGAGAAATATAGTTAGCATACAATATTATTATATTAGTTTCAGGTATACACAATAATTATTTGACATTTATATACCTGAAGAAGTGATCACCGGGGGCAGCCGAGTGGCTCAGTTGGTTAAGAGTCGGCTTAGAGCATGTGCTCTGAGCAACAGGGCTGCCGGTTTGATTCCCACATGGGCCAGTGAATGTTGCGCCCTAGCTGAGCTGTTGCTGAGCTGCCAACAGGTTGCAGGATGGCTCAGCTGGTGTAACAACAAGATTGCCTCTTCAATGGTGGGCTATGCCCACCCACAACTAAAGATTGAACTCGGCACCTGGATGGCTTAGTGGATAGGGCATGTGCTCTTAACAACAAGGCTGCCGGGTTCGACTCACACATCGGATGGTGGCTACGCCCACCCGCAACTAAGACTGAACTCGGCACCTTGAGCTGAGCTGCTGCCCGGATGGCTCAGAGGATAGAGCATGCGCTCTGAACAACAGGGCCGCTGGTTCGACTCCCACATGGGATGGTGGCTACGCCCACCCGCAACTAAGATTGAACACAACTCCTTGACTTGGAGGTCACGAGCTGCCGACGGAAAGCCAGATGGGGACTGGCGCCCTCCACAACGAAGATTGAAGAACAACTTAGCTCGTCCCCTACCCCCAATTCCCCAACACTGTTCTCCTCCCCCAATTCCCCAATAAAATCTTAAAAAAATAAAAAGAAGTGATCTCCATGATAAGTCCAGCAACCATCTGACACCATACTATCCTATCTCAATATTATTGACTATATTCCCTATGCTGTACATTACATCCTCGTGACTTACTTTTTTTATACCTGGAAATTTGGACAACTTATTGCCCTTCACCTTTTCCCTCCTCTTTTATTTTTCAGCTATAGTTCACATTCAGTATTATTTTATATTAATTTCAGGTGTACAACATAGTGGTTAGACATTTATATAATTTGAGAACTGATCCCCCTGACTAGTACCCACCTGGCACTACACATAGTTATTACCCTATCATTGACTATATTCCCTGTGCTTTACTTTATATCCCATAAAGTATTTTGTAACTACCGATTTGTATTTCTTAATCCCTTCACCTTTTTCACCCTGCCTCCTAACACTCCTCCCATCCATCATCCCAGTAAATCTAGTGCCCATCTGGCACCATACATATTTATTACAATATTATTGACTATATTCCTTATTCTATACCTTCCATCCCCATGACTTCTTTGTAACAACCAGTTTGTACTTCTTAACCCCTTCCCCTTATTCATCTACCTGCTCAAAACCCTTCCCACCTGGCAACTATCAAAATGTTTTCTGTATCTGAGTCTGTTTCTGTTTTGTTTGTTTATTTTGTTCTTAGATTCCACATATAAGTGAAATCACATTGCATCTGTCTTTCTCTGTCTGACATACTCTACTCAGCACAATTCCCTCCAAGTCCATCCATGCCGCCACAGTTGGCAAGAACCCATTCCCATCCATGACCAAGCAATATTCCATTGTATATATGTACCACTTCCTCTTTATCCATTCTTCTATCAATGGACACCCAGGCTGCCTCCACTTCTTGGCGATTGTAAACAATGCTGCAATGAACATATGGTTGCACATGTTCCCTTGAAGTAGTGTTTTGGGTTTCTTTGGATAAATACCAGAAAGTGGGATTACTGGGTCCTTCTTTGTCACTTGTTATAGTCTTTGTTTTAAAGTCTCTTTTGTCTGGTATAAGTATTGCTACTACAGCTTTTTGTTTCCATTTGCATGAAATATCTTTTTCCATCCCTTTACTTGCAGTCTGTGTGTGTCTTTCAATCTGAAGTGAGTCTCATGTAGGCAGCATATGTAAGGGTTTTGTTTTCTTATCCATTCAGCCACCCTAGTTTGTTTATTTATTTTTTTAAAGATTGTATTGGGGAATTGGGGAAGGGAAACAGTGTTGGGGAATTGGGGGAGGGGGACCGGCCAAGTTGTTGTTTGATCTTTGTTGTGGAGGGCGCCAGTTGCCCTCTGGCTTCCTGTCGGCAGCTCGTGGCCTCTAAACTCAAGGTGCAGTGTTCAGTCTTAGTTGCGGGTGGGCATAGCCACCATCCCATGCGGGAGTCGAACCAGCAGCCTTGTTGTTAAGAGTGCATGCCCTATCCACTGAGCCATGCAGGCGGCAGCTCAGCTCAAGTTGCAGGTGTGCGTAGCTCGCCATTGAACAGGCAATCTTGTTGTTACACCAGCTGAGCCCTGTTGGCAGCTCAGTGACAGCTCAGCTAGGATGCAGTGTTCACTGGCCCATGTGGGAATTGAACTGGTGGCCCCATTGCTGAAAGCACACGCTCTAAGCCAACTCTTAACCAACTGAGCCACTCGGCTGGTCCCTGCTATGTTTTTGATTAGAGCATTTAACCCACTTACATTGAAAGTAAATGTTGATACATAAATGTAGTTCTTGTTACTTGATTATTCATATTTTTAATGCCCCCCCCATCTTAAAGAAGTCCCTCTAACATTCCTTATAATATGGGTTTGGTGGTGATGAACTCCTTTAGCTTTTTCTTGTCTGGGAGGTGCTTTTTTCAGTCCTGTTTTAAATGATAGCCTTGCTGGGTATTGTACCCTTGGTTGTAGGTCCTTGTTTTTCATCACTTTGAATGTTTCCTGCCAGTCCCTTCTGGCCTGCAAAGTTTCTGTTGAGAAACCAGCTGACAGTATGATGGGAACTCCCTTGTAGGTAACTACTTTTCTCTTGCTGCTTTTAGTATTCTCTCTTTGTCTTTAACCTTTGCTATTTTAATTATGTGTCTTGGTGTGGGCCTGTCTGGGTTCACCCTGTTTGGGACTCTGTGATTCCGGGGCTCGTATGTCTATTTCCTTCGCCAGGTTACAATAATTTTTGGTCATTATTTCTTCAAATACGTTCTCAATCCCTTGCTCTCTCTCTTCTCCCTCTGGTACCCTATGATGTGAATATTGTTACACTGATGTTGTCCCAGAGGTCTCTTAAACTAGCCTCTTTTTATTTTCTTTTTGCTCTTATGATTGGGTGTCTTCTGTTATGTTGTCTTCCCAATCCCTGATTTGATTCTCTGCTCCATCTAGTTTACTGGTGATTCCTTCTAGTGCATTCTTCATTCCAGTTATTGTGTTCTTCTCTTCTGACTGGTTCTATTTTATGGTTTCTATGTTGTTTTGTTGTTTTGTTTTGATTTTTAAAGACTTTATTGGGGAATTGGGGGAGGGGAACAGCGTTGGGGAATCAGGGAAAGGACACAGACAAGTTGCTGTCCTTTTTGTTCTTCAGCCTAGTTGTGGAGGACGTTACTTCACTGTCCCAAGTTGGTATTGTGATCATTGCGCTCTTCCTGGCTGAGGCAGTCGGTCACCGGTCATTGGACAGCTGCTCATGGCAGCTCACAGCAGCTCACACTGGCTGCTGACCGCTCATGCTAGCTCATGGCAGCCCACTGCAGCAGGGGCTGCAGCTATGCCATCTCAGGAACTCACAGCAGCCCAGCTCCAGGTGGAGCTATTGTTCACCATCTTAGCTGTAGAGGGCGCAGCATCACTGGCCCTCATGTGGGACTTGAACTGGGGCCCTGCTACTCAGAGCTGGCGTCCCAAACCAACTCTTAACCAATGTGCCACTTGGCTGGCCCTGTTGTTTTTATATGTACTATCTCTTTGTTGAAGTTCTTACTAGGTTCCTTGAGCATCCTTATAACCATTGTTTTGAACTCTGGTAGGTTGCTTGCCTCCATTTTGTTTAGTTCTTTTTCTGGAGTTTTCTCCTATTCTTTCATTTGGGACATATTTCTTTGTTTCCTCATTTTGGCTGCCTCTCTGTGTTTGTTTCTATGTATTAGATAGGGCTGCTATGCCTCCCAGTCTTGGTGGGTGACCTTATGTAGTAGGTGCCCTGTGGGGTCCAGTGGCACAGTGTCCATGGTCACCTGCGCCGGGTGCTCCAGGAGTGTCCCTTGTGTGGGTTGTGTGTACCCTCCTCTTATAGTTGAGCCTTGATTGCTGTTGGCACATCAGGCAGTGGGGTTTGTCCATATCCACAGCTTATGGGCTGCTGTGCAGGACCTTACCCCACAGAGCAAGATTAGCCCCAGTGGGCTCTGGTACCTGTTGAGACTGCCCTTTGGGTGTGCCACTTGTGGGGCCAATTGGGCAGTGCTTTGCTGTGGTCTGAAGCCAACCTCCAAGTATGTTGGTTCTGGAGCCTCTCGGGAGGGACTCTGGTGCAGGCCCAGGTCACCCACTTCCTGTGACTGGCTGGGGAGTACCTGATGGGAGCTACGAAGCGATCCGTAGTTGGTCGCTGCCTGTGCTGGACCTGGAGGTGTGTCAGAGAGGCCATGCTACAAACCGAGGGCAGCTGCCACCAGTACCAGGTTTCTGGGGTAGCTCCGCAAAAAGCCAGGACACTCCAAGGCCTGCTGCCTCCTGCCGGCTCCCGTAAGGTTTAGCTGCTGATAAAGCCTCCTTTGGTTTCCAGGCTGGGTGAGGCGGGGTCTCAGTGAGACAGCAGGGAG
Source organism: Aselliscus stoliczkanus (assembly GCA_033961575.1). Classification (NCBI taxonomy): domain Eukaryota; kingdom Metazoa; phylum Chordata; class Mammalia; order Chiroptera; family Hipposideridae; genus Aselliscus; species Aselliscus stoliczkanus. Next base: position 4,940,616 of record CM066735.1, on the reverse strand, counting down.
GAGAGCAGTGGAGCTCACCAGGCCAATCAGATTCAGATTTGGCCATCTGTTGGCAGGCTCAACACAGGAAAGATGGCGCCCGCCTGCCGGCTGCTCGGGAAGAAAACTCCACACAGGGAAAATGGGGACTGCCCCTCCAGTTCTCGTGCGGAAGTTACAGAACTCAAGTCTCTCCCCATATGTCTCCAACGCTCCCAGAGCCACCATTCCTCCACCGGAGCCCAGGTTGAGTGCCTGTGTGGGCCCTTTAAGAGGACGTCTGGGTTTCCCGTAGCCTTCTGTCCCACCTGGATGGTCAGAATCCCCACTGTTTTTCACAACCAGAAGTTGTGGGGGCTCCTCTTTCCTGCACCAGTACTCCAGGCTTGGGAGCCTGGTGTGGGGAGTGGGGTCCCTTGCTCCTTCGTGGGGAACTGCTATAGTTGAGATATATCTCCTGATTTTCAACCACCACATGTGAGTGTGGGACCAGCCCATTTCACATCTCTGCCCCTCCTATCAGTCTCAACGTGGCTTCTTTATATGCTTAGTTATAAAATTTCTGTTCAGCTAAACTTCAGATGGTTCTCCAGGTTGGTTGTTCTATAATTAAGTTATAATTTTTTTTTTTTTTTGAGGGCAGTGTCACTGGTCCTCATATGTGGGACCTGAACCTGGGCCTCTGGCTTCCCAAACCAGCGCTTAACCACTGTTCCACTCGGCAGGCCCATAAGTTATAATTTTGATGTGTTCACAGGATGAGGCAAGCACAGCATTTATCTACTCCACTATCTTGGTCCTTGCAACCATCACCTCTTAATTCCAGAACATTCTATCACCCTCAAAAGAAATTCCATCCCCCTCAGCGGTCACCCCCATCCCCCTCCCCCAGTCTCTGACAACCATGAACCCACATCCTGTCTGTGGATGTGCCTATTCTGGACATTTCACACAAATGGAATCACACACTGTGTGGCCTTGTGTGTCTGGCTTCTCTCACTGAGCACCGTGTGTTCAGGGTCCGTCCACGTTGTGGCAAGTGTCAGCGCCTCCCTCCTTTTCATGGCTGAGTAATACTCCACTGTGTGGGTAGACCACATTTTGTTTAATCAGCTTATAGATATTTGGGTTGTTTCTACTTTGGGCCATTGTGAATCATACTGTTATGAACATTGGTGTACAGTGTTTGTGAGCCATGCATATTTTTGGACAGGTGTATTTCTATTGGGTTGTCAGAAAAGTCATGACGTATTTTTTTCTATGTTTTTCATTGCAAAAATGCATCATGACTTTTCCGACAACCCAATATATAGATAAATTCTGGGAGGTGAAGCGGGGAAGACAGCGCTTCCAGCCAGCTTTTTATCTTTTGACTGTGTAGGTTCTGACCTATCTTGGGTCTAAGCATCCCCCACTCCAGGCAAGAATCCCACAGCAGCCAGTGCTGCGTGACTGTGCTCGCCTGCCTTGCACACACTCAGGCAGAACACAGCAGGCACCATCACCTGCCTTTAAATTAGCACTGAAGAAGGTATTGGCAAAGCTAGCAGTTTAGTGATGCAAACCCCAGAAAATTGGAGCAAAGGAGAGAAAGCAAAAAGGATCTCCTTATGGGGAATTAAACAAACTCACCAGCTCTCTCCCACCATGAATGGCGGCAGTAAACACAGTATGCATCTGTCACCATTTGTCAAGCAATTTATGAGACACTGGGCCATGAAAACTGTACAGCACATGCTTTAGGGTCTCATGGAAGGGTGGAATTTCTGAGATGGAAATAGAGGCTGGCGATAAAGTGTAATCTCTCTGACAGTAATGTAGCATTTTTTTTTTGTTAATGACTTTTTTTTTAAATTTTATTTTAATTAGCTTCAGGTGTACAACACAGTGCCATAGTTATACTTTTTACCCCTCAAAGTGGCAACCCCCTCTCCCAATTCTCCCCCTCACTCCTCCCCCCCATATCATACTATCTATTACAATTCCTTTGACTCCCTTCCACCGTATAATCCACATCCCGTGACTATCTATATATTCAATTACAGTTGGCATACAATATTATACAACATCAATTTCAGGTATACAGTGCAGTGATCAAGCCTCTACTCCAGTAATGCAGCATTTTTAATTTGGAAGGAGAGCTGCTACATTTGGCACAATGCTGGGAGAGAAATGAGTAGTAAGTATTTGGCCCGAATGACAAACCCCACAAATATGCCCTGGAATGAATATAGCACAGAGCACGAGGCACTCCCCAAAGAACTTATCACGCTTATTTGTTTCTGAAATCACAAATAGCAAAGCACATAACTGCTTTTAAAGTTTCAGATGTTTAGACAAAACCCAGCAGATAATCTTGGTTCCGTTATACTGGAGCGGACTACAACCATAACACTAATTAGCATCCATTAAGCACCTACTATGTGCTGGGCTGACAAACCCCATGCATGATAGGGTTCATTTTATTTAACACAATGGCCCACAGAGGCAGACAGAATTTATTTTTTCCATTTATGGATAAAGAAATAGAAATCCATGTTTGCCAGCCAAGGTCAGCCTCTTTGGGTGGGGCTGCCCCTCACCCACCTTCCATCTTTCCGAGAGTTGACCTTGACCGGGGCGCTGCCCAGAGCCCCTGCTGCCCCGGGACAGGACTGTCCTGTGATTGTCCACGGTCATTCATGTGTAAGGATGAAATGCACACGTTGTATTTGCTGGAGAGAGAAGATGCTGGCAGCTTTCTGTTGGTGTCCTGCATCCTACAGATGTTCTCCTACACAATGTGGGATGAGCAATAGCCTGGGCAGATAGATGCCTTCACTCCCTAAAGAGGAGTGTTTAGCCCCAACTACGGAGATCAGCCATCCGCATTCAATCTAATCTTAAGCATGAAATTTGTGTCATAAATAGAGGATTTGACTTACCCAGAAATGCAATTGTTTCTTCATTATTCCAAGTTGTAGTAAGCTTTAGTGGGCTTTTTACCGGTTCAACCTTACTTTTCCTTATTGAAATTATTTCACATTCCATTTGGATGAAGATCTCCCAAATATTTATCTTGAAAACTATGCTGAGATATAATAAATGCTGTTAAATGTAACAGTAGTCATGATCACCTGGCAGCTAGGTTATGTCAGCCACCGGGGCCACTAGAAGCAAGGAGACCTGGAACTGGTATTGGACCCAGGAGGGTTTGAGAGGTGGCTGCTTGTCCAGGTGGACATTCTGACTGCGAGCGAAGAGGGAGGGGAATGGAAAGGCTGTTCACGGTTCCTTGAATTAGGTCTCATGGCCCTCGTCTCTGCTGCTCTTTCTATCTTCAAAGCAGAGCTAGAAAATTTTATTCCAATTTTTTTCAAAATAGTCTTTTGCTCTGCTTTGGGGGCTGGCTTACTACGGAGTTGGGAATGGAGACACCAAAAACAGAGCCAGGCGAAGCTCGGTATTTGTCCGAACATTGCGAGCTGCTTGCTGGTTTCACATTCTGGGGTCCTCCCCAACTCCACGCTGCTGGGAAGTGTTTGCTGAGAAAAATGAAGACTCGTCTTAATCTTGATGGAATAGGAAAGTCATTTAAAATATTTTCAAAGTTTTTTGGCACCCTTTTAAATTAAAAAAAAAATTGCATTTTCCCCGAGCTTTTGATGTGAATGCTTTCTTAAAATGGAATCGATTTCAGTGTATCTTCTAAGAATTGATTAGGATTAATTAGTTTAGAAACTAAAATACCTCCAAGATTTCACTCATTGGGTTTAGTTAGAATAATTAGCTCAACAACAACAACAAAAACCATTTTGTCAGAGCATCCTGAGGTTTTGCTTTGGGGTTGAAACTGTCACAGAGACAGAAAAAAAAAATGTCCTTTTGCTCTCATAGGATTGGATGGGAGGTTGAGATGAGATGAGCAGAGGGAAATGACGGATGGGATAAATACTTCTAATTTTGCCTTTTGTTGCTTCATTTTCATGTCTTCAGAGCTCCCTGGATCTTGCTGAAGGATCTTTAACTAGATTTTCCATCCTGGGCCAGTTGAGATATATCTGTACCACAGAGACTGATAGCACTTAAAGCAACAGAAGGTTCCTTCCCTTCTTGATCTAGGCACACATTCCTAGAGGTGGTCTGAGTCCCTTCATTGCCCAGCGCAGGGGAGCTCTGCCTCTGAAACTCTCACATCAAGATCCCTGGCCTCACTCATTTATCTTACAGTAAATTTCAGTAATCTTGCATAGTTCAAGCATGACTTAGCAAGAGATACACTTTTATTTTTTTATATGACTCTATAACTTTTTCTTATTTAAGGTTGTATTTGTACGTTGATATGACAGGAAAAATGGGTGTGTTAGAACTAATTTATAGTAATACATGAACATGGAAAGATCAGACACGTAGGTGGATTGGTAAAGAGATGTATAGTAACCTTAAAGAAAGCAGTAAAAAGAGCAAATTGTGTGCGGGCATAAACATGAAGGATGGGAGGGCTGGCCGAGTGGTGCAGTGGTTAAGCGCTGGCTTGGGACGCCAGCGGCCCCGGTTCTGTCCCACATGTGAGGGCCAGTGACGCTGCCCTCAAAAAAAAAAAAAAAAAACCATGAAGGATGGGACTTCTGTTAGACTGGAGGGAGAACCATGGGGTGGAGGCCGTACCACCCGGCCTTAGTCCATTTGAGCTGCTATGGCAAAATACCAGACTGGATACCTTATAAACAACAGAAATTTTTGCTCGCTGTTCTGGAGGCTGGAAGTCTGAGATCAGGGTGCCAGCATGGTCAGATGAGGGCTCTCTCCTGGGTTGCAGACTTTTCTTGGTGTCCTCACATGGTGGAAGGGATAAGTAACCCCCCAAGGATCCCTTTATAAGGGCACTGATCCCATTCATACAGGCTCCACCCTCAGGACCTAAGCACCTCCCAAAGTCCCCAACTCCTAAGACCATCACCTTGGGCATTAGGTGTTCCACATATCATATGAATTTGGGGAGGGAGGACACAAACATTCAGGCCCTAGCACAGACATGTGGAGCCCAGAAGCCCAGGGAGGCCATCTGTGGGCTCAGCCCCAGCTATAGCTCAGCCATCTAAGCCCAGGGTCTGCTGGAGACTCTGGTGTGGGGTCTGCAGACCTGAGTCGTCATGCGTGGTGCCCAGCTTCTACTCTGTGGGTTCAAGCCTTCCACCTCCATTGGGTTGGAGCCCTCCCAGCAGCCCTGCAGGGACCAGCTGTCGGGGGCTAGAGTAGACACAGGAGGACCCTGGAATCATGGTGCAGGGATCAAATGGCTGAGGAATGGGATTGGGGATTGGGAGCTCCCTGTGGGTTTTTGGTAACCCGTCTACGATGCAGTGACACAGGGAGTGGGCAGCACCCCGTCTTACAAGGAAAGCGTAGAATGGGAAGTGTGTGACTCCAGTCGCAAGGGGTCCATATCAGTTGCCAAAAACCTTTGAGACGCTCTTGACTCATTTCTCCCACACTTCATATCTAACCCATCAGCAAACCCTGTAACTCTACCTCCAGTATTTATTCAGAATCTGACCGCTTTGCTCCCCTCCACTGCTGTCACCCAGGCCAGGCCATGTGTCACCTGGATTATCACATTAGCCTCTTAACTGCTCTCTCTGCTTCTACGCTTTTCCTTCTTTGCCTGTTCTCAACCCAGTAGCCAGAGAAACCTGGTTAAAATGCAAGTCAAATCAGGTCATTCCTGGGCTCAAATCTTCTAATCACTGCCATTTGATGGTGAGCAAAAGCCAAAGTCCATATAATGGTCTGTGTGGGCCACCAGCCAGGCATGGTCCCACCTCAGGGACCTTTGTGCTAACTATTCCCTCCACAGGAATGGTGTTTTCTCCACCAGAGAACTCATCCCCTAGACATTTGAATGGTTCTGTCCCTCACTTTTTTCATCTCTTTACTATAATGAATCTTCTCAGGGCAGCATGTGACAACTCTTTAAAAATTGCAGCCCCGCCCCGCCCCAGCACTCCCTCTCTGCTACATTTTTCTCTTTGGCATCTATCTGACATGCTATATATTTTTCTTATTTATTTTATCTACTGTTTATAACCACCCCCACCCCCACCCCCCACTATCTACTAGAATATAAGCTCCACGCTCCACAAGGGGAGGAATTTTGTCTGTTTTGAAGACTAGCCAGTGCTTGGCCCATGCTAGGCAGTCAATAAATATATATTTTTTAAGGATTTTATTGGGGAATTGGGCGAGGGGAACAGTGTTGGGGAATCAGGGAAGGGGAACAGACAAGTTGCTGTCCTTTTGTTCTTTAGTCTAGTTGTGGAGGACATCGCTTCACTGGCCCATGTTGGTATTATCATAGCACTCTTCCCGGCTGAGGCAGTCACTCACTGGCCATTGGACAGCGGCTCACGGCACCTCACGAAAGCTCACGCCAGCTGCTGGCCAGCCCACTGCAGCCAATGCTGTTGGGCAACTCACGGCAGCCCAGCTCCAGGTCCAGCTGCTGTTCACCATCTTAGCTGTAGAGGGCACAGAGTCACTGACCCTCATGTGGGATCTGAACCGGGGCCCTGCTGCTCAGAGCTGGTGTCCCAAGCCAGCTCTTAACCAATGTGCCACTCAGCCGGCCCTAAAATATTTTTGTATTGAAATCAATGAATAATGCAATTAGGACCCCCATGTCAATCCTCTTTCAGAGACAGAGGCTGGAGTCTTCACTGCATGTCAGAGCCTCCCTTCAGATGGGGAGTCCAGGCAGAATCAGCAGTGTCCTTGGGGCAGTGCCCAAGCAGGGACACCCTTGGTTACGGCTCCTGATGGTCTCACCACCAGGACTAAAGACATGTCACCTTCCATGTCACCGCTTCACTGTGGGTTAATGGCCTGAGTCTGGCTTCAAATTCCTCATCTCCTTGGAGCCCAGGTTCAGATTCCAGCAGCATGGCCTCCACCTCCCCTGTTAGGGCCACATGCTGATTCCTCCTGTTTATTCTAGGAGTGACTCCTGGGGGCTATCTTAAGAAAATAAAGTTTCCATGCCCCAATTCTGTTGATCTCATGTTTTGTCACGTGCTTTTATCATCTAAGATGTGGACCCCTTGCAGCTAGAAACACATACTTCTCATTCTATCAAAATGTTTTATGATCCTTGGACATGCACCCTGCCACCCCCAAATGAGACCATCCACTTAGAACCCTACACTCCCCTTGTAAGGTGAGGTGCTGCCCACTCCCTGTGCCAGTTCCAGAGCCATAGGGAACCCACTCTCAGCCTGCATTGCTCCGGACAGTGCCAAGGCTATGCTTGTTTTTGTTTTTTTTTCTTTTCTGTGTGGGTCAAGATTGGCCAATGTTAGGTATCTCCCTGCTGCCTCTTTCTGAGCCTGCATATCCCTGTGCATCCTGCCATATGGGGGCCTTTGATGTGGTCTGACTTCCTCTTCCAAGAGTCCTCCCCTCTCTGAGTGGGGCAGGAAGAGCAGGCAAAGGGACACCAGATGCTGTAAGTTCCTTCCGTCAAAACCCCAGGAGGCATTTCTAATGCTGAGTCAACGATTCAGTTTGCACCTATTTCGTATGTACATGACGTTTTCAAAATTAGGATCCATTTCTCTGTTGTTATATACTTTTTCAAATAGCTTAATCTCCAGGTTGTTTTATTGAGTTAGTCTAATCACTGCCCAGAAACCCCATGTGTGGCTATGATTTATCACACACTGTTTGCTGGATAATAAATAAATTCTTCCCTCTTGGAGAAAAGGCACTTTCTTCTGTAGGCACTAGGAAAGACTGAAGAAGTCCCTCCTGTGATGCTTATGTGGACAGAGCTGGTCCTTCTTGGGTTTTGTTATTTCAGAACAAATATGGTAAACTGTTTTCCCCCTTGGTTACTATAGAGAAGAGATTATTTGCCTTTCTCTTAGGGCTTCTGAAAATAATAGATTACATATTTGGGAGGGTTTTTTTTTAGATCTGGTTAATGTGAGATAGAGAGGATTGCTCCCAGGATGACATTGTTTGGTTTGGGAAGTATTCTCCCGGTTGCCCAGCAACAGGCTCTTGGAGACGGGAGTGGACTGAGTTGTCCCTGGCAACCGCTGTTACTCAGCAAACAATGAGGGCCAGCAAGCAGCGCCAGGACTGCAGACTCCAGGCTTTAATTGAACATCTGCATATATTTTTCCCTGATGAAATTATGTTTGAGTTTGATCTGCCACGACAGGTAGAGCTGGGTCCACCTGGGGTCTACTTAGAAGAAAGCATATTGTCATGTTGATAACTCACCCTCTATATAAACCAAGAGGGGATGTTGGAAAAAAAACTTTTAGCCTTTTGAATCTGTCCTACACTGCTCTCAACTGGAGACTTCTTTCAGTCTTAAGTGGAATTTCTTTCTTGATCTGATTTCTTGTGTTTATAAAATCATTACCCAGCCAACCTACTACTGGCCAACCTAACTACCGTATGTCCCGGAGGAGCTGCAATTTCTGAAGGCTTCTCAGCACGATGTTTTCATCCTGCTGCCCATGAATACTGGATGATGGCTCACACGGAAAGACATTCACATGCAAGGCTGACTGAACCCAGAACCTTCCGGTTCTTCAGTATTCCTGTTAAATAGTTGGTGACCCTGAGGGGACCATGTATACTATATCATGGGAAGCAGCTTCCCACTAACAGAAGAGTGGAAAACCCCCACCCTATTGATGGGCACTTTGCAGCTATCCGGTGGGTTTTGATCAAAACAGTGTCACTACCCGCCTCCTCCTGGGCCAGCCCTAGGTAGCGATTGTTTACTAGGGCTGGTTGCTTAGGTAAACACTGCCCCGAACATGTCATTCAAAGCTGGTGACACATTTCTTTCCCTCCTCTCTGCACCGCCCCCCACCCCTGCCCACCAACCAGGGCTATAAATTGAGAAATATTAGGCAGTGCAGGGTTTTGGTGGGGACTTGACTCTGCCACATTCGCCTCGAGTGCAGTGTCTGACTAATGCAGCCACAGTAGCAAAAGTGGCACCCGTGTCAGAATACCGCAGCCCGTGGTCAGTAAAACAGCCCATTGGTGAGACTTGCTTTAGTTGTATGGTGGGTGTTCCTTTTTTTCTTTTTCCTAAGGGTGTTCATCCTGTAGCCCCAAGAAAATGTTCATTGCATTTTCGTGCCAACATTCCCACTGACATCTAGGATGATTTGAAGTATCTGAACAAGTTTCCCAGCTTTACTTTTGCAGCTGAATCTTATAACGGGGTGTCATTTGTATTCTAGAACAAGTAAAAGAAAGCTTGTGTTAAAAAAAAAACACACAAAAAACAAAAACAAAACAAAACAAAAACCAGCTTATTCGCCACCAGCCCTGTTAGATGCAGTAATTAAGATCCAATTACAGCGAGTATTGCTGGGATCGACGTAAGTTCTGACTTACATGAAGGTTCCCCAGAGGGTCATTTGAATTCATGGTTCTTCCTGCAGCCCGTTGCAGAGGGATAGTAGATCACTCAGTACTGGAAAAGATACATCCTTCCAAAAGAAATGTTGTCCTGTGTTCCAAAAAATTATTTTATACCCAATCCTAGTGTGGGCAAGTTGTTTTTCAGGAGTATATTTTCTTTTAAATGGATTGTTATTTTTTAAAATTTCCCTTGTAAATACTTTACCCCACATCAGGCTTTGCAGCTTGGGCCAGCCACTTAGCATCTTGGTAAATCCATCATCTGTTGGGTGAGAGAGCTGGGCTAAGTGATTTTTAAGGGCCCCCCAGAGCTGTGATTTCAAGTGGAAGTTCTTGATTTTTAGGGGGGCTATGTCTCTGCTTTTAAATTCTGGAGTGAAGTGATGACAGGGAGGTAGGGTGTAAATTGGAAAGGTCCCAAGTGTGATGTTGGCAAGAAAAGGAAAGCCAGCCTCCTCTTTGCCTGCGTCAGTCGTGGAGATACTTTCCATCTCCTGAGGTCATTGGCTATCCCTGGGGAGTGGGACAGGAGACCCCGGACATCGGGCAGCCCTATTATGTGCCAGGTTGTCACTAGGCTCAGAACCCAGAAGGTGCTGTCAAGGAAGAGCTCCTGGACCATCATTTGTCATCCTGCCTTGCTGCTCCTCCACCCTCTGGCTGTCTGGGTGCTCTGAAGACTCAGAAGGTGGGATAAGAGGGGACGAGTCAAGTCACCCTCCAGCCTGGCATGAGGCCTCCCAGGCTGTCCACATTTTTACTGTCCTCACACATCCCCCACCTGCTGGAAAGTGTGCAGAACGGAGGAAAAAGACAGAAACCAGGATGCAAGTGAGAGGGAGAGAAAGGCTGGTAAGAGGAGGAGGCGTAATCCAAAAGTAACACACCAGTGAAATTGTGCTGGAGATAGAGGCTGGAGGCTGGCTCGGTACAGGTAGACAGTGCAGGTGGCAGCCCCAAGCAGCAGGACCCTTGTACCCCCAGTCACTTCAAAAATGTCTGGAGGGTCGTTATGGGGAACATGGCTAGGGGCCCAGAGTGGGGTGAGGGAGTTGGGAGGGTGCCACAAGGGTGACTGAGACCCAGACTTGGTTTTCTCAAGGAGGCCTTGTTGGTTCGGAAGCCAAATGTGTGAACACCTGTGTGATAGGTAGCAGCACCGAGGGCTCCGAGCAAGGGGAATGGCTTGGTTAATTAGAAATGCCATGTGTAATAAGGCCTTGACCTAAGACTAGTGGTTCTCAACGGGGACACTGGGAGATGTCTCAAGACATCTGTGCTTGTCACAACTGGTGGATGGGAGTGTCTGGCATCCATGGTGGGGACCAGGGATGCTTGCTCCAGTCCCTGCAGTGCCCAGGACAGACCCCAGAGCTGAGAATGACCCAGGAAACCCGCCCTGGATGCTGAGGCGATTTAACGGGGGGCATTAACATGCTCACCGCCATGCGTCGATCCACTTCGAACCTGTAGGTGGGTTTCCCCACTGCCCCCTGCCCCGTCAACTGAGCAGTTCTTCTGTTCTCAGCTGTCACGAGAGGGTGGGCTTAGAGGAACAGAGTGCTCTCTAGCTTGCCCTTGTCCTGCTCCACAGGGGCACATCAGCCCCATCCTGGCAGGTGCCATCATGACTGTGAGGCTGGTGGAGACACCTGGCCAGCCTCCACTGGCCCTCTATGCCAAATAGCTGCCACCTGACTTGTCACTGCAGCCATGCTGGCCACCTTCGATTCTGCAAAGATATTGACTTGTGGGTGGGAGGAACACAGCGCAGTGGCCCACACTCGGGTCCCTCAGGCCTGGGCTCCCAGCCTGGAGGTTGGGTACCCATCCCAGTTCAGCATCCCTTCAGAGGAAGCCTGGCTTTCTCCACAGAGTGACAGTGAAAGTGTATACAGAGCAGGCGGAGGGTCGTAGAAGACGCACCATACTCCCATGGAGAGCGGACGTGGGCACATGAGCTCGCGAGGACAGAGAGGGACATGGGAAACAGATGGTGCTGGCCTCCAGGGGTGGGAGTAAATGCAGGTGTGGCATGTACGCGGTTGGTCAGGGGTCTGGCCTAGGTGTCGGACGTTCTGAAATGTCACACTGCTTCATCTGTGTGGGCAGTGCCTGTGGGAAAGCACAGGGATGGTGGCTGTTAGTGGCCTTATTTACATGTTCCCTCCACCTACGAGAATGAATAGAGCCACTTTTTAAGGTGAACCAGACAGGGCGAAACGTGCATGTCCAACTTTCATTCATGTGAATCCTATCAGTCAATTCATAGCTCCAGTGACACATGCTACATGGCAGAGACTTCAAGCAAAACACTGAGCTCCTGCTATGACTTTGAGTTCTTTTGGTCGTGGGTTCAAGGAGCAATTTATATGGGAAGGAAACAGGGCTCTGCTTGGTACAGACAGTGGGAGACTAAGGGGGTCTTTACAAACTTGTGCCGTTAAAGGAGGAAGACCCTCTGCAAATGCATCTTGTCCCTTCATGCTGTGTGACCTTTGGCACATTGCCTGATCTCTCTGAGCCTCAATCAGTATGTTGTTTCTAAAACGGGGATGATAAACAGAGTAGCTTCCTCAGAGCTAAGTGAAAATGTGCTTGGCCCACAGTCCGGTACACAACCACTGCTGAGCTGATCGCAGCTGCTTTCACCACTCTGACTGTCTTTGGGGTTCTTGCTCCCTTCCTTTCTACTAGGTCGTACAGTTGACCCTTGATTTTGTTTTTTTGTTTTTTGGGGTTTTTTTAGCTGAGCCATCCTACTACCTGTTGGCAGCTCAGTCTCTCCTCAGCTCCGGCCAGGAATCCAACCGGCAACCCTGTTGCTCAGAGCTCACACTCTTGAACGAGCTCTTCCCCAACTGAGCCACTTGGCCGGCCCTAGTTGACCCTTGAATAATGCACAGGTTAAGGGTGCCAACCCCCACACAGTTGAAAATCCATGTATAACTTTTCACTCCCCCCAAAACTTAACTACTAATAACGTACTATGGACCTGAAGCCTTACCAATAGCATAAACAGTTGAGTAACACATATTTTGTTAGTTATATGTATTCTGTATTCTTACAACAAGGTCAGCTAGAGCAAGAATGTTATTAAGAAAATCATGTGGCTCATCTACAAGTTGTTTCAGATTATTGCATATCTCCAAAATATTTTTCCAACATACTTATTGAAAAAAAAATCCACGTGTAAGTGGACCTGCGCAGTTCAAACCGTATTGTTCAAGGGTCAGCTGTATTTTGTTTATCAAGCGCTGGCTGGGATCCAGGGTCGAGGAGGGAATGACGTCCAGTACATCATTCCACTACATCTTCCCCACCCCTTTTGCAGGTAAAGAAACTGAGGCCACAGCGAGTGACAGAGCCAAGATCTGAACTTGGCTGTGTCTGAGGCCCAAGTCCATGCTGCTTCTCCCCCACCCAGCTGGACATTCGCCTCGGCATGTGTTCTGAAGTCGGGTTTCTTATTCACACAAGGAAGGCTGGTCAGTCTTTTCCCTGATGGAACTAAGATCCAGGGGCTGGTTGAGAGGTAGGAAGGAGCCAGGTGTCCCTCTCTTTGCCGTGCTCCATAGAGCAGGGTTCGCAGGCTGGCTGGGCGTCGCAGATCTTCAGGTCAGAAGGCCTGAGTTGCCCATAGTAGTAGGCTGCGCTGCCCCGTGAGTGCGAGGGGCACACATGGAACCGGCTAGCGCCTGGCGCTCAATCTTCTCAAGACCCTTGACCTCAGAGTGTCCCAGGCCCCCACCTGGGTAGTACCCTTTGGTGCGCGTAGAATATGCATCCCCTCTGGAGGCACATCCAGGCTTCCAGGTGTGTGGCCAGGAGGCAGGGGCTGCACAAGGTCCCTGAGCGGCGGTACCCGGTGAAGCCAGCAGGGCCAGGTCACCAGGTAGATGTGGCCCCAAGGCAGAGGGAGATGCTAACGATTTGGAACAGCCCAGTGGCTGAGGAAACACAGAAATGGCAAGTTTTGGGGAAAGAAGTTTCCTTTTGGATTTGTTATGGCACCTGAGGGACGCCCAGGTCTGCGAGGCAACCAGAAATGGAGCCTGGAGCTGGGCGCGTGGGCTGTATTGGAAGTTGTGCAGGGACATCACCCACACCAAGGTCACAGCCGGGAAGGGGAGGACTGAAGGTGCGGCATGGGGCACAGAGGGGCCAGAGCAGGTCACTGAGAAGGCGCTATCAGAGGGAGGAAGAGACCTGAAACGAGGGGACAGAGTCTCAAGCAGCAATACCAAATACTACAGAGAGGAAGTTCAGATGAGCCTGAGAACTGGCCCTGAAGACCTAGGGGAGAACAGTGGCACTGTTTGAGAACGCAGAGGAAAGAGGGAGGCTAAGACGCCAAATAACACAGGCTCCCTCCCCAGATCCTGGCCCAGCAAAGGAACTAAGGCAGGGGGTCATGGTGGTGATGTGTGTGACTGAAGGTGGCAGATGGAATGAGCTGTGAACTGCAAGAATGAAACCCCAGCAGAAGGCAGCGGATGGCTTGCTCTGGGGGTCATCTGTGTAGATGGAGGCTCTGGGACACACACTCACACCTGGGTCAGGGCTCTGGAAAGAACCAGCCAGTAACTAGTGACTTTCTCTGTCACGGCCACTCAGCCCTGCCATTGTAGCAGGAAAGCTGCCATAGAAAACGCGTGATGGGTGCTGAGGATGCTGGGAAGAGAAGAGTGGAAACGTGGGGACCTGAATCTGGGTGGATAGAGGGGGACATGGGCTGGGGGGGTGGGCTGAGGGCAAGGGGCAGAGGACATGGGGTGGATTATGCAGTGGGGTGCGGAGCTGAGAGCTGGGGAGAAGAGGCTGTGTCGGAAAGTTGAGTGATGGAGGTTATAATTTCAGAGCTGAGACCCAGGATGGGAAACTTATCTGTGGAGATAAACCTGTATTCTGAGATTTTTCTCCTATATGCATGTATGCAAATATGTAAACATAGATCGCTCCCTCCCCTGCCCCGCCTCCATGTACTATAAGAATCATTGGTTTTTCCCTATTGGGACTAGTCAGTATTCAGTTTAATAGAAAAATATCTGAAGTAAGATCATTACTGTGAAGTCTTCTGAGTGGTCTGGGCCATTTTTCTCGCATGAGCATGTGTTTTTGTGTGTGTGTACATTCATGTGTATTTTGTGTACATGTGCTTATGTATATGTATGTTTCAGTGTGTGCACTGTGTTCATGTATGTTTGTGCACTGTGTGCATGGCTATGTTTGTGTATACATGTGTGTAGTTGTGAGCATATACATGTATGTACATGTGTGTACCTGTGTGTGCATATGTGTGTGTGTGTACAGGTGCATGTGTTTGTACGTGTATGTACGTGTGTGCATGTACAACACTTCTCGTGCCCACTCTCCTAACACAGAAAAGCCCAGACGGTTGATCTCCTGCTCAGCACCACTCAGCACCCAGTTTCCATTCCCCCTGATGTGATGAACTTTGGGGCAACTGCCCCCAACCTGGGGAGAATTGCCATTTTTTCTGGAAACCAAGTCTTGTGGTGTTTTAGTTCTTTCTAATAAGCGATGGAATCAGGAGCCTGCCTAAGATGTTTGCTGGGTGAAGATACCGGGGAAGACTGGGTGGTTTTTTTAGTTCCCATTTTCCCCTGAATCCATGACGTTGTCTGTTGCAACTAAAATCAGTTTACATCCAAAACAAGGTAACCAGATCTTAGCTTGGACAATTTTTAAATTATTAGTCAAGTCGTGTCTCTTAAAGAGGGAAGTAAGTGAGTGCTCCCGTTAGGACGGGGAAAAGGCTTCTGTCCTTTGAGTTCAGAGTAGCCAGTCCCATGCCACCTAGGATGAGAGCCTGTGAGTTCAGGGGCCGACTGAGGGCTGGCTGCCTGTGGCACTCCGAGTCCTGCCTAGAACCCTTTGGATAGACGGCCAGCTTCCAAGGCTCAGGCCTGACCCTCTGCTGGAGAGGGCGGGGGAGTTTGGCTACTGAAAAGGAAACAGGAACAGATGCCCAGCTCTTACCAAAAGAAAAAGGAATTTGACTCTGAAGATACTTTATTCCACTGAAACTCCGAGCCAATCCTGATCCTTCAAAGTCTGTTGCTACAAAAGTAAAAACGTAAGAGCCACCTGAGGAGTGATGGGTTGCTCAAAAGGTTTAGGCAAAGAAGGACTAATGGGTCGCCCTTGATATAAGTTGGAATTTGATACTGTTGGAAATAGTGGGGAGCCTCTAAAGGGTCCCTCATTTTTTCCCCTCTAATTCCACACTCCTTGTCTGGCAGAATTGTGACAATTTTGTATCCAGGTCACTACAGTACCCTCTTTGTTATTCTTAACCTGTCAACAAGTTCATTTCACTCTCAGCCGTTTATCCAGCTCATTTCTCAGACATCGCACGTTTGTTTAGAACAGTGGTTCTCATTCGGGCGACCCTGCCCCCCCCCCCCCGGGCGACATTCGGCAGTGTCTGGAGACTGAGCAGGGGGAGGGAGTGCTCCTGGAGGCCAATGAAGCTGCTCAGCACCCCACAGTGCCCAGGACAGAGAATGTCTGCAGTGTGTAGGCTGGGATCCCTGCCTTTGTGTCTGCTGGGTGTCGGGAATGATCCAAGTGCAAGAAAGGATATGGTTTGTACCATCATAGAGTGTGAAAAGCTCCACTTTCAACAAGGGGAAATATTTACACTCAGTTCTCCAAATGTACGGGTCTCCTCTCAGAGCATGGAGCTGGCAGGGGTGTGGCAAGGGCCATCCAGGGGCCATACACAAGAGGGACAATTAAGACAGAGCCTGAACCACTCCTCAGTTGCTCCTTAGAACTGGCCTCAGAACGAAGGGGATCCAAGAGAAGGAAATGGACCTGATTTTTCTGGTCACCATAATACCCAGAATGTCAACCCAAAGGTCGGGCAGAAGCCAGGGTTTAAAGAACTCTTGAGAGTGTTCCAGACTTGTTGCTCCTTGTTCATAGGGAAGAAATTAATTGCTTTCTTGGGGCATATGAACCCTGGTGCCATCCAGATGCCACCAAGTACCAGGAGGGCGTGAGCCGATGGCCTGAGGAGGCCCCTGCCTCTCCCCAAAGTAAAAGTTAATTAGCCAGTCAGAACGAAGGGAGCTAATAACGTTTTGTGTGCTCTTCCCTAATTTCCCAGAGATGACCAAATGTTTTCTAAATATTTATCAGACCCCTGTAAGGCAGGTGATCCCTGCACTTGGCATATGGAGGAAGGAATAGAAAGGAGATCACTTCAGTCCTGGTGAGTCAGCACGGGGCCAGGAGCCGGCCCAGAAATTGCCCTCAGCATTTCCTGCATCTCCTTCCCTGTCATTACTGGTTACTAGGTAACCAGAGTATTTTCCTATAAACAGCAGTGTCTTCCCTTTGCCTGGGCAGATTCATTCATCGAGGCTATAACCCAGGGCTGCTGCCCAGCCGTCTCACTGTGCCCTCTCACATATACTTGGGAGCCTCAGCAGATGTCCCCGCTGCTGAGTGTTCTTGGCAGCATCTCCACAAGGTCAGATCTGCCTTCTAGGCGCTGCTGCTGGCCTTGGAGGGGAAGCTGCAGTAATGACGCTCTGCTACCCTATTTATTTCTCCAGTCTGCCCTTATCCTGGACCAGATGGCAAATGAAACGTACTTGGCTTATAAACAGCACACCAGGCATGTTTCTGAGCCACCGGGAGCTTTGAGCTGACCTGGCCGGGCTGGGTTGTGTTCGAGGCCCCTCTTCTTTGTATTGACCATCCTAAGGCCCTTAGACCCCACACTAAAGGGGCCATAGACGAAGGGAGTCAGAGAAACAAAGAGCGCATGGGTCCCAGCATTGGGAAGAAAAACAGGAGAGAGGACAAATAAATATGACAGACAAAAATTTAATGGTTTCCAGTTCATGTCGCAATTTCCAGTTCAGAGCAGAAGCACAGACCTGCTCTCACACCTATGAGACTGTCGAGGGTGACTACGGTCACCAGGAGCCTGACCCAGCTGAGCAGGTTGGGGGGATGTGTGCCGAATTCAGGGATTCCCAAACTGCACTTGGAATGCGGCTGATCTGTGCCCTGACCCCTGGCTGCTCACCTCCCTTGCACTGCTGATGATCCCGGTTCTGCCAGGTGGAGGAGTCACTGGGATCCAGCCTCACATCTTCTAGAAGGATCGCAGGAACTACTGCCCTTTTAAGGGTGCTAGCACGGCAAACCAGCAATGGAATGTGCTTGCACTTACTCTTTGTGGTGGAAAGCTAATAGCCAGAAAGGTTGGTTTGTTTAACTTTTTATTGCGGAAATTTCGAACATCAACAGAATTGGTACACAGATACTGAGCCCCGTGTAGCCATCACCTACACCGCCTCTGCAGCCATCAGGCTTCTGCCTTTCTGGTGCCACTTATATCCGCAGCCGCTCCATTGTGTTCACAGGACTTTTCAGCTTCAAATTTATCCACAGGAAGTGCACCAATCTTGGCTGTCTAATACTGACAAATGAATACTCTGTCACTCGCACCCTCTCATCCTCCTGGGGCAGTTCCCACCTGTCCCTCCCAGCCATCCGCACCCCCACACTGTTCTGATTTTTGGTTAAACCTGAGATTAGTTTTCTCCATTCTACACAACGTACTTACTTTTGGATCCAGCTTCCTTCACTGGGCATGGTAACTGAGATTTCCTGTGTGTTGCCTGTATCAGAATTCACTCTTTTGTATTAACGGATAGTATTCCCCTATTAGCTTTGTAGTTATATCTGTATTTTTTTAGTGGTTGTTTTAGGAATTACCATATGCATTTTTAGTTTACCACAATCTAATTTCTCATCCATTCTCCTGATGTTGGACATTTGGGTTATTTCTACTTTTTGGCAATTGTGAATGAAACTGCTGTGAACACGCTTGTACAAGTTTTTTTGGTTTTTTTAGCTGAGCCATCCTGCCAACTGTTGGCAGCTCAGCAGCAGCTCAACTTGGGCTGGGCATCGAACTGCTGTTGCTCAGAGCTCAGCTCGCACTCTTGAGTGACCTCTTAACCAACTGAGCCACTCAGCCGGCCTTGTACAAGTTTTTTTGAAGACACGTATTTCCATTTGTTTTGGATAAACATCTAGGAGAGGAATTCTGGGTTAAAGGGTAGGTTTAACTTTCTAGAAAACTGCCAAACCGCTTTTCCAGTGTGGTTGTATCATTTTACATCACCACGAGCGTGTGAAAGTCACGATTTCTCCCTGTGCTCACAACATTGGCTGTTGTCAGATTATTTTATGTTAGCCATTCTAGTGAGTGTTTAGTGGTCCCTGTGGTGTGGGTTTGCATTTCCCAAGGGACTGACAGTATTGTGCACTAGTTCACATCTATTTTGAGCATCTGTATCTTTGGGAAGTGCCTGTTCAAGTCTTCTGCCCACTGGGTTATTCATTTTCCTATTACTAGGTTGTAGGAGCTTTCTATATATTGTGGATAAAAGCCCTTTGTCAGATACATGTTTTGTAATTTGGTCCCAGACTGTGGCTTACCGATTTGTGCTCTTTAATGAAGACTTAATGAGCAGGAGTTTTAAATTTGGACGAAATCTAATTTATCAGGCTTTTCTTTTATGCTTATGACTTTCTGCATTGTGTCTAAGAAATCTTTGTCTACACCTCTTTGTTTCTCTTGGAAGTTTTAAGTTTTAGCTTTTATGTGTAAGTCTGTGATCTAACTTGAAATCATTTTTATGTGGTGTGATGTAGGGATTGAGCCATCTCAATCCCTTTTTTTTCTTTCCATATAGATATACCATTTGTTTAAACAACTTTTCTTCTTCTGTTGAATTGTCTTGACACCTTTATCAAAAATTAATTGAGGAAGGGCCGGCCGAGTGGCACGTGGTTAAGAGCTGGCTTGGGACACCAGCGGCCCCAGTTCAGATCCCACATATGAGGGCCAGTGACACTGCCCTCTAAAAAAAAAAAAAAAAAATTAGTTGAAGAGGAAAAGACCTGAGGCTTTATTGGGAAAAAAAAAAATCGACTGACAATGTAAGTATGGGTTATATTGGTTGTATATTGATGGATTTGACTAATTAGTTTTTTGTTTTTTGGTTTGTTTGTTTTTTTTTAAAGATTTTATTGGGGAATTGGAGGCAGGGAACAGCGCTGGGGAACTGGGGAAGGGAAACAGACAAGTTGTTGTCCTTTTGTTCTTCATTCTAGTTGTGGAGGACATTGCTTCACTGGCCCATGTTGGTATCATCATTGCACTCTTCCTGGATGAGGCAGATCGTCACCGGCCTCTGGACGGCTGCTCACAGCGGCTCTTGGCAGCTCACACCAGCTGCTCACGCTGGCTGCCGGCCACTCACTGTAGCCTATGGCAGCCCACTGCAGCAGGGGCTGCAGCTATGCCGTCCCGGGGACTCACAGCAGCCCAGCTCCAGGTGGAGCTGTTGTTCACCATCTTAGCTGTAGAGGGCAGTGTCACTGGCCCTCATATGTGGGATCCGAACCGGGGCCGCTGGCGTCCCAAGCCAGCTCTTAACTAAGGCGCCACTCAGCCGGCCCCTTATTAGTATTTTGTTACGATTTTTGCATATGTATTCATGAGAGATGTTGGGCTAAATGTTTTTCTTGTAATACCACTATCAAGTTTTGGTATCAGGGTTTTGCTGACCTCATAAAATGAGACATGAGATGTTTCTTTCTCTATTTCTTGATAGAATTTGTGTATTAATTTCCTTTTCAGTGTTTGATAGCATGCACCAGGGAAACTGTCTGTACCTGGAGTTTTCCTTGTAGGGAGGTTTTTGATGATATTCAATTTCTTTGTTAGATATAACATTCACATTTTCTGTTTCATGTTGTATCAGTTTTGGTATGCTGTGCTTTTCAAAAAAGTGTTCATTCAATACAAGTTGTTCAATTTATTGGCTAAAGTTGTCATAATAGTTCCTTATTATCACTTTCATTTCTGTAAGATTTGTAGTGATATATCTTGTTTCATTCCTGGTATTGGAAATTTGTGATTTTTTCTTTTATCTTTCCTGTCAGTGTTTTTGAAGGAGTTGTCAGTGTTGTTTTTTTCCTAAGATTTTTTTTTAAGAGCAGTTTTAGGTTCATAGCAAAGTTGAGAGGAAGATACAGATATTTCCCATATCCCCTCATACACTCACAGCCTCTCCCATTGTCAACATCCCCACCAGAGTGGGACATTTGTTATAATTGATGAAACCTACACTGACACGTTGTTATCACCCAAAGTCCATACTTTACATTAGGGTTCATCCTTGGTGTTGTACTTTCTATGGGTTTGGACAAATGTATATTATCATACAGAGTATTTTCACTGCCCTAAAAATGCTGTGTTCCACCTATTCATACCTCCTTCCCCCTAAACTCCTGGAAACTGCTGATCTTTTTACTATTCCAGAATGTCATAGAGTTGGAATCGTACAATATATATATATGAGTACATTTACTTTGACTTGGTAATATGCATTTATGTTTCCTCCATGTCTTTTCATGGCTAGATAGTTCATTTCTTTTTGGAAGAAATTTCAATTTTGAAGAAATTTTGGTTTTGTTTGTTTATTTTCTCCATTTTTTATGGAGTTTTTTATTTCAGTATTTTTTCTGTATTATTTTCTTCTTTCTACTTAAAGTTTAATTTACTCATCTTTTTATAGCTTCCTAAGGTTGAAAATATAAATGATTCATTTTTAAGCCTTTCTTTCTAATACAAGCTTATAAAGCTAAACATTTCCCTCTAGGCACTGCTTTAGATACATCCCACGATTTTTGATAAATGGTATTTTATTATCATTCAGTTCAAACTATTTCCTAATTTCTCTTATGGTTTATTCTTTGACCCATGGGTTATTTTAGAAGTGTATTTTAAATTTTCTAAATATTTGGCATTTTTCTAGATATCTTCTTGATGTCTATTCCATGTGGCCAAAGTACAAACATGTGCTGTATAATTTTAGTTTTTTGAAATGTATTGAGACTTGCTTTATAGCCCAGAATATGACCCATCTTGGTGAATATTCCATGTACATCTGAAAAGAATGGATTTGGTTGTTGCGTTCTATAAATGTCAATTAGATCAATGTGGTTGATAGTGTCATTCAGATATTCTGTATCCTTACTGATATTTTTGTTTAGTTTTTATCAAAACGACTGAGAAAAGGGTGTTTAAAATCTTCAACTATGGTTATTTATTTATTTATTTATTTATTCCTTTAGTTTTGATTTTTTTCTTCACGTATTTTGAAGCTGTTTTACTGTATTCATACACATTTATAATGATCATGTCATCCTGGTGAATTGATAATTTCATCATGTTGTAATGTCCCTCATCTCTAGAAATATTCTTTGTCTTGAAGTCTATTTTGTCTGATCATTATAGCCACTCCAGTTTTCTTAAGAGTAGAGTTTACATGGTATATCTTTTTCCACCTTATTACATTACATCTAGGTGTGCCTTTGAATTTAAAAAGGGTTTTTTAAAACAGCATATAACAGGATCTTGTTTTTTGTTGTTGTTTTTTTAATCCAGGTTGATCATTTTTGCTTTTTCATTCAAGTGTTTAATCTATTTACATTTAATGTAATTATTATGTCTGGATTTAGAAAAGCCATTTTGCTATTGTTTCATCTGTTTATTGTTGCTTTGTTTTTCATTCCCAGCCTTTTTGGGGAATAAGCAAATACGTTAGTATTTAATTTTATTCCTTTATTAGTTTTTTGGGTTTTTTTAAAGATTTTATTAGGGAATTGGGGGAGGGGAACAGCATTGGGGAACTGGGGAAGGGGAACAGACAAGTTGCTGTCCTTTTGTTCTTCTGTCTAGTTGTGGAGGACATTGCTTCACTGGCCCATGTTGGTATCGTCATTGTGCTCTTCCCGGGTGAGGCAGATCGGTCGCCGGCCTCTGGACGGCCGCTCACAGCAGCTCTTGGCAGCTCACACCAGCTGCCGGCTGCTCACGCTGGCTGCCGGCCACTCACTGTAGCTTATGGCAGCCCACTGCAGCAGGGGCTGCAGCTATACCATCCCTGTGGATTCACAGCAGCCCAGCTCCAGGTGGAGCTGTTGTTCACCATCTTAGCTCTAGATTGCAGTGTCACTGGCCCTCATGTGTGGGATCCAAACTGGGGCCGCTGGCATCCCAAGCAAGCTCTTAATCAACATGCCACTCGGCCGGCCCCTCGAGCATATTTTTAGTAGCTGCTTTATCTGCTTCACCTAGATTGGTTTGGTTGTAAATAACTCCCCCCCGCTTTTTTTTCTTGAATATGGGTGACACTTTCCTGTTTCTTCTCATAGCTCTTGGTCTTTATTGGGTTCTGGACATCATGAATGCTGTTGTAGAATCTCTCTAAATTCTGCTGTGTTCCCCTGATGGCATTTAACTTGACTGGACTCAAACTCTGTCCCGCATACAGTGGGCAGCCACTGAAATCTCCTTAGTTTTTTCATCTTGAACCTGCTGGTTTTTCTCCAAGACCCCTGTTGTCTCCCCCACACATGTGTGGTTTAAAGATTTAGGTGGATCCTGTAGGCAGATCTGGGGGATCACCCACTCTGTAGCTCTCTCTTACAGGACTTTCCCCCTAACATACCAAACTCTCTCCTCTGACACTTCACACAATGAGCTGCTGCTTTCTGCCACCCAAGCATTTGTGGATTAGGGCATACCCAGGACCAAAAGCCACAGAGTCCGTCACTGGTATGACCTGTGACAGTGGTCTTTCAAGGATGGACTCCCGTCAGTGTCTGCCTGCTTTAGTCTCCCTCCAGTGACTTCAGATAGTTGTAGGTTTTTAAAAATATTTTCCCCAGATTTTGTAATTTTTATGTACAGGAGGGTTAGTCTAACTGATCTGCTCCACCATTACTGAAAACCAATGCTGTGTTGCATGCCTTTCAAAACCATTTTTTTTTTAAATCCTAAACTTTGATGTGCTAAGAACTCATGATGAATTAACCTGAATTTTTAAAAAATCAGAAAACTGGATCAGCTTATGTGCAACCTACAGCCTCGATTATCTCAGATGGGTTAGGGAAGATTCCATGCTCTCTGCAAACAGGCATGTTATGTGTTAATATATTGGAGCAGCCAGGCTGGCTCACACACTGTCTGTCCGTCTGTCTGTCTGCTACTAACATCAGGGGATGTTTCCAGGCAGAGCAGAGTCAATCTCAAAATGTCACTACATTTCCCAGAAAAGTCTCAGATATCGTATTAATAAAATAACTAGGTAGATTTTAAATTTTCTGAGACTTTTATGAACCAATGTATATTTTTCATCCGTACTGCCTCTCAAAATACAAATTCCGTATATTATTATCTGTTTGATAAAATACTGACAGATTCTCACTATCTGAAATGCTATAGATAATTTTTTTTTTTAAGATTTTATTGGGGAGTTGGGGGAGGGGAACAGCGTTAGGGAATCCGGGAAGGGGAACAGACAAGTTGCTGTCTTTTTGTTCTTCAGTCTAGTTGCAGAGGACATTGCTTCACTGGCCCATGTTGGTATCGTCATTGTGCTCTTCCCAGATGAGGCAGATCGGTCGCCGGCCTCTGAATGGTCGCTCACCGCGGCTATTGGCAGCTCACGCTGGCTGCCGGCCACTCACTGTAGCTCATGGCAGCCCACTGCAACAGGGGCTGCACCCTACATCGTTGCCGGGGCTCGCAGCCCAGCTCCAGGTAGAGCTGTTGTTAGCTGTAGAGGGCAGTGTCACTGGTCTCATATGTGGGATACGAACCGGGGCTGCTGACATCCCAAACCAGCTCTTAACCAATGCGCCACTTGGCCGGCCCTATAGATAATTTTGTATAATTCAATATCAGCTCTAATACTAAGGAGTTACAAAGTATTCATTCATTTAATAAGTATGTATCCACTGCCTGAGTTGTGTATGGTACTAAATAAAGCCCTGCACCAAAACCCTTCATGTCATGCCCTGTTCCCTACTTGTCCCCTGTGCTCTTCCTCATCACATGGACTTCTGTTTGAGTTTCCAGGCAGGGCTGCCATTCAAAGTACCACAAACTGGGTGGTTTGAAACAACAGACATGTATCCTTTCAGAGTTCTGGAGACTAGAAAGTGTGAGCAGGGCCATGATCCCTTTAGGGGCGGGTCCTTCCTGCCTCTGCCAGCTTCTGGTGGCTCCCAGCAGTCCTTGGCCTTCCTTGGCTTCCATCACTCCAGTCTCTGCCATCGTCCTCACATGGCCTTCTTCCCTGTGCGTCCTTTCCGTCACTTATAAGAACACTGTCACTTGTTTTAGGGTCCATCCTAATCCAGTATGGTCTCATCTCAATCCTTACCTGATTACATCTGCAAAGACACTATTTCCAAATAAGGTCATATGAGATTCTGGGTGGATATGAATTTGGGGGGACACCATTCAACCCACTTCAGGTCCCCAAAGTGATCTCTCCATTGTGCCCGATCTCCTGTCTTAAGTTGTAAGGGCTATGCCTGGCTTCTGGGGTTCCAGGATTTAGTGAATCAATTGTATTTGTGACTTCATAAGCTTCAGAAGCCCATTGTTCTCATTTCACGCCAGTGTTTGGTATTCCATTGTCTTTAAAAGTTTAAAAGTTAGCAGCTCTATCCTCCTAACAATTTGAGTCACCCCCAGCGATCCCCTCCAGTCTTATCATGTTGGTGAGAAGTGACCCCAAGAACTACGCACAGGATTGAGGGCATGTGGACCTCATGGGTTTGAATCCACACAGTATAATTTTTCTACCCATTTTCTAAAACCACATCACTTTATCAAACCCAGTTTGTATGAACTGAGAACCAGCAACTATGGCCCATGGGCCAAATCTGGCCCGTTGCCCATGTTTATAAATAAAGTTTTATTAGAACAGAGCCAAGATCATTCACCTATATATCAGCAAAGGCTGCTCTTGTGTCATGATGGCAAAGTCTAGTAGTTGCATCAGACTGGATGGCCAAAAACTCCCTGGTCCTTTACAGAAAGGTGTGCTGACCCTGGTTTAAACAATATAAGCTAAATGGTGTGATAAATGCAGACAGTGCATGGTAAATAGTGTGTTAAACCAGGCAACATGTTAGCTTGAAAACTCCATGTGATAGTGAATAACTTGCATCCTGGAAGGTACAATCTGGCCACAGTAAGCTGAGCATGGGCTCAACGTCTGTCGCCAACACTTCACGGCTTCCTTGCTTCAATAAGACTTAGACTTTGGAGCAAAATTATTTCTGCCTGTGGAACAAGAAAATGGTCTCAGTGAAGTCAGCTTTCTCACTTTATCGCTAGTGGGTGCTTTTCACAAAGAGTTCTAGTCCACTTCCTCCTAGTGTCACTGAAGTTACCCACTTCTGAGCTTCAGATGGGGGCAAAGTGGTGTATAATGTGCAAATGATTGATTTAAACGTTAGAGAAAGCTGTAAATAAGATGTCGATTAAGCAACTTACAACAAAAATGCCAATAGTCAGTTCGGTAAGGAAAGCAGAGAGAGTTGGAGACCCAGGAAATACACAATTGGAAATTCACATTCTCCTCTGAAAAAGGCAAAGGAAGATGGTGCCAGTCACTGTGGGGCACTGGGGACATCTAGTGGTAAGACCTGAGTGAGGCACCAAGGGCATTTGGGAGGGAACTGGGGGAAGTCATGAAATCGTCCCTGTCAGTGAAGATGGGATTAAAGGAACACACTCAGGTTCAATACACACAAACCTTTCTGCTTCCCTTAGGCAAATTATTTTAACCTGTTACCAGTTTTTCTTTGCATTAAAAAAATAAAAGGCCTTTTAAAAAAGTTCTTCACTCATTCTTGCAGGTGGCAACTCTTGGGGCGATACAGAAGCATATATAAAAGTTCTGGCACTATGTCCTGTGTGCTGTGGTGTGTGCCTCAGGCTTCCCGGTGAGGCAGGAGCTGGGAGACTCCACTCGTGGGGATGACATGCTCAGAGCTGGGGCTAGGACAGGATGGACAGGGAGGGTGTACCTGTCTGCAAAGCCACCTCCTCTGCAGTCTGTGTATTCCATTGCCTCTCAAATGCTTAAGGTAGCTGGTGGTTTATTTAAAGGGAAGACAGTTTGACTTTCTGCATTTTCATAGAATGATTTTTTTTTTTTTTAAAGATTTTATTGGGGAATTGGGGGAGGGGAACAGCGTTGGGGAACCGGGGAAGGGGAACAGACAAGTTGCTGTCCTTTTGTTCTTCAGTCTAGTTGTGGAGAATGTTGCTTCACTGGCCCATGTTGGTATCGTCATTGCGCTCTTCCCGGATGAGGCAGATCAGTCGCAGGCCTCTGGATGTCGCTCACCGTGGCTATTGGCAGCTCACGCTGGCTGTCGGCCACTCACTGTAGCCCATGGCAGCCCACTGCAGCAGGGGCTGCAGCCTACACCGTCACCGGGGCTCGCACAGCCCAGCTCCAGGTGGAGCTGTTGTTAGCTGTAGAGGGCAGTGTCACTGGCCCTCATATTGGGATCCGAACCGGGGCCGCTGGCATCCCAAAACCAGCTCTTAACCAATGCGCCACTCGGCCGGCTCTCATAGAATGATTTTGTATCATCTGCCACCTTGTTCAAATATTAAGCGAGTCTTTTTGTAGGGAATTTTAAAAGTATCTATTTGAAAGATCTATGCATCTGGCCACAAAGAATTACACTTTTGTGCTATCTCATGGGCTAACATCTCTAGGAGCAGAAGGTGGTTTTGACTTGCTGCTCAAGTTCCTGAGGACTCTTTTCCAACCCAGGAGAAAATGTTTCTTTCTTTTTTTTTTTTAAAAAAATTGGGGAATTGGGGGAGGGGAACAGCACTGGGGAACCAGGAAGGGGAACAGACAAGTTGCTCTCCTTTTGTTCTTCAGTCTAGTTGCGGAGGACATTGCTTCACTGGCCCATGTTGGTATCATCATTGCGCTCTTCTCGGGTTAGTCAGATTGGTCACTGGCCTCTGGATGGCTGCTCACAGTGGCTGCCGGCTGCTCACGCTGGCTGCCAGCCATTCACTGTAGCAGGGGCTGCAGCTATGCAATCCTGGGGACTCACAGCAGTCCAGCTCCAGGTGGAGCTGTCGTTCACCATCTTAGCTGTAGAGGGCAGTGTCACTGGTCCTCATATGTGGGATCCGAACTGGGGCCACTGGTGTCCCAAGCCAGCTCCCAATCAATGCGCTGCTCGGCCAGCCAGAAAATGTTTCTTTACTCTCACTGTACATCACCTTTTTCTCCCTAAGCCAGCAGTTCTCAACTGGGGTGCGATTTTGCCCTCAAGGGACAATCAGCAGTCAATGTCTGAAGACATTTTTGGTTTAGCTGTCACAACTTGGGAGGGGGATGCTCCTGGCATCAAGGGGATGGGGTCAGGCTTGCTGCTCAACACCCAACAGTGCCCAGGACAGGCCCCCTGCCAGAGAATGACCCAGCCCTGATGTCAGTAGTGCTGAGGAGCAGAAACCTGCTCCAGTATGTTCTTGCCCAGTTCCCCCAAAGAGCAGGCATCCATCAAGAGATTTTGACTTGCCGGGTAAATGAGTAAACAGTTATATGAGCCCTTGAAAATATTGGGTTGTTGGAAAAGTCATGACGCATTTTTGCAACGAAAAACATAGAAAAAAAATATGTTATGACTTTTCTGACAACCCAATAAATAGTTCAGCTTGATTGGCTTGGAACAGGGACAAGCTGTTGTCCCCTGCCTGCTATTGAGGAATTCCTACAGAGCTACTTTTTGGGTTTCTATTTGGAAGCAGAGCCCCTCCCCCTCCCCTCTGCCTTTCTTGGAAACAGTTGTGCAAACTGGTCCCCTCTTCCTTACCCAGTTTGGCCGGGTCCCTGCCTCTGAACCTTGAGGACTGTAGGGAATTCCTGCTCGCCTGTCCTGCCTGTGTCTGAAGCTGCCTCTTCGGGCTTGGTGGCTGCAGCCCTGCCCACTTGCCCTCTCTCTGCCTCTCTTCAGAACTGAGCATGCAGAGTTCAGAGGGTGGACCAGACTCGCCGGCTTCTGTGGCTCTGTGTTCGTCGGCAGCTGCGCAGGCGCCCGTGGCCCAGCCAGTGCCAGCCTCCCCACAGGTAATGGACCAGCCCCGGAAGACCAGTGCGGCCAATGTGGCCGCACTCACTGTGGATTTGAACAACACTTGAATCAGCAGAGAGAGGAATTGGTGTGTTACTGAATTGCCTTCTCAGGCCTAAGGCTGCAGCTGTTCAATAGCCTCATCTTCTCTATCTCCCCCATGTCACATTATTTGTCACTATTTGTGTAAAAGCCCTCACCACCCCAAGCAATTGATGATCCGAAGTCAGGAACAAAGCACTCCCCAAATCCCACATAGTCTGTTCTGTTCTTATCTTTTAAGGGACTTGTTTTCTACTTTGGGAATGACCATTTTACACAGGAAGACTTTATGGATACGGCAAAAGATAGTGAAAATTTTTAGCATTTGGTTCAAACTTGAGTCTAGCGTTACAATGGATATATTCTTTAAAATTTGTGGAGAGACAATTTGCATATTGAGGCTCTCTCAAAGTGAAAACAATAACTTAAAAAGATATATGCACCCCTATGTTCATTGAAGCATTTCTTTTTTTTTTTTTTTTTGAGGGCACTGTCACTGGCCCTCATATGTGGGACCTGAACCGGGGCCGCTGGCTTCCCAAACCAGCGCTTAACCACTGCGCCACTCGGCCGGCCCCATTGCAGCATTTCTTACGTTAGCCAAGATATGGAAACAAACTAGGTGTCCATCAATAAACGATTGGATAAAAAAGAAGCAATACATATATATATATATTACTCTGCCATAAGATAGAATGATATCCTGCCATTTGTGACAACATGGATGGACCTAGAGGGCATTATGCTAAGTGTGATAAGTCAGACAGAGACAAATACTGTATGATCTCACTTATATGTGGAATCTTAAGAAAAACAAGCTCATAGGTACAGAGAACAGATTGGTGGTTGTCAGAGCGGGAGTGGGGGTGAGTGAAATGGATCTAGCCATGGCCACTATGCCCCTCCCAGGTTCCCAGCTAGACAGAAATGCATCCAGAAACCCCAACGACCCCACCCCCCTGCACTCCCCCTCCCACCTGACATGTGTACTGTCTGCTCCCCAAGCTGAGCCTTTCTGCTGCCTCTCCAGGGAAGTCCCTTTCCTTGAGCACTCTCACCCTAGGCTGCACTGTGTTCCCCGGCTTCCTGACCAGTTCCTTGCGAGAAAGAGGAATTCTTGCTGGCTTGGTTCCCAAGCTGCACTGTCCTTGCTTCCCCTCTCAGCCCTCCAGCACCCAAGAGAACTTCCCACCACCGTGGGCGTGTTCTGCAAACAGCCCCACGTGGCTCTATGCAGTGGAAATGTGGTCAATGTGGCTGAGGAACTAAATTTTACAGTTTATTTAAATCAAATGAAATGTAAATGGCCACATGGGTACTCAGCAAGTAGCTACTGTACTGCACAGCTCAGCTTATGTAAATCCTTAATATTCTTATTTATTTATTATTTATTTGAGGTGAAATTCATATAACATAAAATTCACCATTTAATTTTTTTCAATTTTTTTAAATTTTATTTTATTATTTTTTTTGAGGGCAGTGTCACTGGCCCTCATATGTGGGACCCAAACCGGGGCCGCTGGCTTCCCAAGCCAGTGCTTAACCACTGCGCCACTCAGCCAGCCCTAAAATTCACCATTTTAAAGCAAATAAATCAGTAGCATTATTCATCCATTCCCAATGTTGTGCAACCTCTACCTCTATCTAGTTCCAGGACATTTTCATCAGCCAAGAAAGAAACCCCATTCTCATTAGCAGTCATTCCCCTTCCTCAGCCCCTTGACATCCACAAACCCACTTCCTGTCCCTGTGGATGTGCCTGTTCTGGACATTTCACATAAATGGAATCACACACTGTGTGGCCTTTGTGTCTGGCTTCTCTCACTGAACACCGTGTGTTCAAGGTCCATCCACGTTGTAACATGTGTCAGCACCTCCTTCCTTTTCATGGCTGTGTAATATTCCAGTGTGTGGGTGGACACATTATCTTATCCATTCATCCTATTGATTTTGTACCATCTATGTTCTTTTTGTTTTTTTGTCATGAGCTCATGGAGGGCCAGGTCTCGGTTGAGTTCTTTTTATACAGTGATGTTTGGAGGGCAAAGCACTGCAGAATCACCACAACCCATGACATTTAGGGTCCATATCGGAAAACCACAGAATTTAAGTCAATGACTTCGAAAGCCCCAGCTTTCCAGATACAAAATACTCCTATTTCTCTCTTGATTCTGGGGTACATCTAATTCTTCATGTTTTCATAGTTCTGTGTGTCCAATCAGTACTCTGTGCACAATAACAAAGCCACACTGTGAAGACTTGCTCAGGAGCCCAGAGAGCCATGGAGTCCAGGAGCAGGGCCTGCAGGCAGGAAACCTGAACTGAGTCTTGGTTCCAGAATTTGCTATGCTGAGGCCCTGAGACATTGCTTGAGCACTCTGGGCTTCGTTTTTTCCCTCATGTATTAATTGGGGATAAGTCCCGTGTGTACTGTGCTACCTAGCACTCTTCCAAGGGGAGGTGGTGTGGACGGCTGTCCAAAGGGTTCTCATCACCTAGCTCTCAGCTCAATGCCAGGGACAGCCCAAGTCACCTCGCTGACTGCAGACCCCCAAGGAGACCAAACCGCTGGAGGCAGGTGGAGGTGCATGTGCTGTATGTGCATGTGTGTGCACGCGCGCCTGTGTGCGTGTGTACACACGAGCACGCACACATTTGCCTGCACGTGCGCACCTGCTATGTCTGAGTCAGCCTGAGTGTGATGTGTTCACTCTCCCCATCCTTTCCTATCAGTCCCACCTATATTTTCTTAAAGCGACAGTCGTAGACCAGGCAGCAGTAGCTCAGGTTGTAATCTGTGTTTGCTTCCGGGCCTAACCTCTGACAAGTCTGAATGTCCTTCTCTCCTTCCCTTTTAGAGGGTGCTGGTCCAGGCAGCGGGCTCGGCTCCCAAAGGGGCCCAGATGCAGCCAATCTCCCTCCCCAGAGTCCAGCAGGTGCCACAGCAGGTAACCACAGCACAGGTGACATGGGACACCGTAGCATGTAGCGATCTGGAGCCCTCTCTGAACTATGCATTCTTTTCTGTCATTGCTGTTCCTTTTTTTTTTTGGTGTCCTCAGTTCCTTACCAGAAAGTTCTTTGGAAGCTATGTTTTAAAAAAATCTTTTACTGCAGACAGTTTTGCAGCACGCCAAGATAGCTGATGGTCTTTCATTCATTCAGAAGTTCCGGTTTGGGGCACAAGCCAGCCCCTCGATAGAGCACTGGATGCTGAGGTAGGCAGGCTGACAGAAAGCAAAGATTCTGGAACATGGAACCTCCTGGGGAGGCAGACCTCTCTGCAGGCAGGTGTTGTGCCCGCAGATGAGTGTGATGACCAAGGAAGCACTTCTGGAAATTAAATTACCTGGGAACAAAGTTTGAAAGCGTGGGCTCACTGCCAAAGAGCAGCACAGACCACCAGCTCAGAGAGTCAGCGGGATTTAGGACAGTGGTCGGCAAACTTTTTCCAGAAAAGGCCAAATGGTGCATTTTTGTGGCTTTGCAGGCCACACACCCTCTGGCACAACCACTCAACCCTGCCTTATCTCCAAAAGCAGCCATAGATATAAAAGAAGGGGCATGGCTGTGTGCCAATAAAACTTTATTTATAAAAATGGGCAGGCCATGGGCTGGCAGAGTGGCGTGGTGGTTGAGTGCTGGCTTGGGAGGCCAGCGGCCCCGGTTCAGGTCCCACATATGAGGGCCAGTGACACTGCCCTCAAAACAAACAAACAAAAATTTTTAAAAAATGGGCAGGCCAGATCTGGCCCACAAGCTGGAGTTTGCTGATTCGTGCTCTGTAAGGTGCTGAATTTAAATTAAAAATAGTTCAGACTCTTCCCTGAAAGGGACCATGAGCAAAATGTGGATATGGCTGAGACCTCAGAGAACATGACTCTCTATTCAAGGGATTCTGCTCAGATGAGTAGCATGTTTAGAGGGATTTGTCTGGTGGCTCTGTCAGTGGGAACTGGAGGAGGCTTGCGGGGTCTGGGGAAGAAGCGAAGGTTCTAAGCAGGCCCCGAAGGGATCCATTGGCTATCTTAGCTCCTCGACAGGGGAGGCCAAGACCAGTGTCATGATTCCAAAGCGTCCCTTCCTGGATGGGGCTGGGTCTGCCCCACCGCTTTTTCTCTGCGTAACTCGGACTTGTGGGGTGACTAGTACATTTCACCCGGTCCCCTAAGGTAAAGCCCACTCTGCTCAGCAACCCCGGAACTCCTCACAGTATGCTTGAGCATGTGCACATGTACACCGTGTTGGGTTGTCCTCAGAGGTGGGACTCAGCTCCACACAAAGCCCCACACAGGGGTCACAATGGGACCCTGCCCTCGATTTTGTCACCCCAAATGAGGTGGAATTAGGCTTTGGTTAAGGTTCTCTCTGTGATGAGACTCTGAGATTTTGGGCCTCCCCACACAGCCGGCGTCACTCAGGGGCATCAGGGGAGGCACTGAACTGATGGGGACCAGACAGGGCTGTGCTGGGATCCTACCTTGATTCTCCCCCCACTCCCTGCATCTCTCACTCTGGGCCCATCACTTCTTCCTTCCAATTCTCCTCAGACCTTCGGTCTCTCTCCAGTGTGGCTCCCAGTACCCCACCCCTCTGCCAGGGAGGGGAACCAGGGCCACCCAAAAGGTGTGTCACCCAAAGGGGCCGTGCAGTGTGACCAGCTTGAGCCCTATGCCCTGCCCTTGAGTGGAGTGGGGACATGTCCAACACTCAGAGGTGGGCATTCTGTCCCACCTCTGGTTTCTGCTGTCCATCAGGACCACCTTTCTGCCCAGTGGCTGGCAGGCTGCAGGGACCTTCCCAGCTTTGCTCCAGCTGTTGCCTGGGCCCTCCCCCCACAGAACAGGCACCACCGACCTAGCTTCCCTGTGCACTGCTGCCTCCTGCATGGCCTGTCCGGAACTGTCTCTGCTAGTTTCTTTCTATTATTATTTTATTTTATTTTATTTTATTTTATTTTATTTTATTTTATTTTTTTAGAGGGCAGTGTCACTGGCCCTCATATATGGGATCCGAACCGGGGCCGCTGGAGGCCCAAGCCAGCTTTTAACCAGCGCGCCACTCGGCCCGCCCTTTTTATTATTATTATTATTATTATTATTATTATTATTGAATTTATTTTTATTTATTTATTTTTTCCTCGTTTCTTTCTAGAAGTGCCGACCGTGGGCAGGAAAACTGTAATGTAGTACTCACTGTTTATAAAAAGCAATCGAAGTTACTTTAAGCTTAAATAATGTAGAGTCACGAGCAGGAAGCCCACCATGCGTAACTCCAAATGTCTGATTTTCAGGTCCAGCCCGTGCAGCACGTGTACCCTCAGGTGCAGTACGTGGAGGGCGGAGACACTGTCTACACGAATGGAGCCTTGTACGTGGTTTCCTGTCCCCTTGGAAGGGTAGAACCTTAGGCCACATCCAGAACCTTCCTTCACAGCTCTCCCACCTTTGTCCATTTGGGGATGTGTTTGCGCAAATTCCTCTCCCTTATCCTTTGTAACATGTTGCAACCATTACAGCAGTGTTAGAACACCACAGCCTGTGGAGATTTCAGAAATCACAGACCTTCGTAGTGTTTACTTCTAAACGAACAAACAAATAGCCCAAATCCAATTTAGAAACGTCTGAAGAGTCAGCCTTCACAATCCAGAAACCATTTCATCTCTGCTTTCTCATCCTGGCTTTTGTTAACCTGTAGCTTTTTATAATGTTGATACAACTTGATTTTCCGTTTGTCAGGGACTAGGGTTTTCTGCTTGCAAACTGTGTGATGCTTGGGGCAGAAAATGGCACATTTCCTGGGAAGCTCATTTTGCTCAAGACACAAGTCTTTTTCCTCATTTGACTTCAGCAACTCCCCTTTGAGAGTTCAGGGATGGAGAGTGAGGGTGTAGCTGTGCTTATCGAGTTGTGTGAGCTTCTGAAGCCCAACACAGAAGGTTCCGATGCACACACAGACTCAAATGAGCATGTGTAAAACTTTAGACATCTGAGCAAGGTGTGTAAGTTGTACCAGTGTCAACTTCCTGGATTTGACTGTACTGAGGTTATATAGGGTGTCACCTGGGGGACAAGACTGGAGAGCATGCCTCACAGAGGTCAGGTCTGCCCTCAGGACATGTCACTAAACTTTAGTCACCACCAAGGAAAAACGATTACCAACTGCCTTTTATTATTACTCGAGTGTTACTCGAGTGGAGCTTAAAAATTTAAGTGTCAACATGCATGGTTAATCATTTGATCCACATGTTAAAGGAATATCATACAAATTATTGGTTTTACTTAGAAATTTTTTTTATTATGCAATTTCATTTCCTTAAACTTTTTGTTTTGAAAGAATCGTAGATTTGCAGGAAGTTAGAATAGATTAATATAAATTAGTACAAGAGTTCCATGTACTATTCACCCAGCCTCCCCAGTGGTGATATTCTCTATGGCTGTAGGGCAATACCAGGAAAGTGACACTGGGACAGTACCATTAACTAGCCTATGGGCCTTATTCAGTTTTACCAGTCTTTATGCATCTATGTGCACATGCCTAGTTCTATGCAATTTTATCCCATGTCTAGATTTCATGTAACTACAATAAAATACAGAATTGTTCCATTTCCACAAAGGAGCTCCCTCATACGACCCTGTTATACACTTAGAATTTTAAAATTATCAGTTTTTGATGAGTCAGCCTGTGGTCATGAATATTTTCAGAGGCGATCACCTTGAACCTTGCGCTGTGTGGGCATTTCATATCTGACGTACCCCATATGCTCAGTCTCGTGGGTCTCCCACTTTTCCATGAAGTTGTGCTGGATTCATTCGAGACTCAGAGGAGGCACCTTCTCTCTTTCTGACAGGCGGTCGGCGTATGCCTACAACCCCGAGCCTCCGATGTACGCTCCGAGCAGTGCAGCATCTTACTTTGAGGCCCCAGGCGGTGCCCAGGTGACCGTGGCAGGCTCCTCCCCGCCCGTGGTCCCTTCCCACAGCATGGTGGGCATCACCATGGATGTCGGGGGGAGCTCCATCATCTCCAGCGCGGGAGCCTATCTCATCCACGGAGGGATGGACAGCACCAGACACACCCTGGCCCATACTTCCCGGTCGTCGCCAGCTACGGTAGGTACAGAGCTCCCAGGGGCAGCAGGTTAGACCCTGACTAGCCTGGCAGCAGCAGCAGAGGGACGGTGATTAAAAGGCAGCCTGGAGCACTGGAGCCCAGCCCTGCCAGCCTCACCTGGGCAAGTCTTGGCCTCTTTGGACCTCAGTTTCACTGGTTAAACAGAGGGTAAATCCTCCACCACCGGCTGTTGTGAATATTGGGTATGAGTCAAAAAAAGACCTTCATACTGGTAGATGCTGCTGCTGCTACTGGTGTTGTCATGGTCTCCATCATCATTATTATCAGCCTTTTATAGGCTTAGGTCAGTCCATCTGTATGAAAATGGGGCTGAATAAACAAAAGAAATTTCCCTTGAGAGCTATACTGAATTGTTACCCCATGCTCCCATCCAGAACAGTTCCTTACCTGCTTTAAAAACTTAACTTTCAAAACTCTGGTTTCCATGTTTCCGTTCATTTTTTAAATTAACACAGAGTAATATTGACTCTTTGGGGTATACAGCCCTGAGTTTGGGCTCATGTGCGGATTCTGGTAACCACCGCCGCAGTCAGGATCCAGATGGTCGCCTCACCCCAAACTTCTTTGCCATCACAGTCTGCCCTCACCCTCAACCCCTGGCAACCGCCGATCCTTTCTCCGTCTCTATAGTTCTGTGTTTCTGGGACTGTCGTATAAGCGGAATCATACACTGGTGACCTGAGATCAGCTTCTTTTTTTTTTTTTTTTTTGAGGGCTGTGTCACTGGCCCTCACATGTGGGACCGAACCGGGGCCGTGGCTTCCCAGGCCAGCGCTTACCCACCGCGCCACTCGGCTGGCCCAAGATCAGCTTCTTTGACTCAGTGTGGCGCCTTTGAAACCCAGTCAAGTTGTAGCATGAGCTGGTACTTGCTCCCCTTCCATGAGGGAACAGGATTCCATCACACTGCAGCCTGCCTACCCATTCACCAGTCCAGGGCCATTGGGGCAGTTTGCAGTTTCGGGCAATTATGAATTAAAACTGCGAAAGTCAAAATCCTCATGTCCTTTCTTTTGGGTAAATACCTATGAGTGGATTGCTGGCTCCTACGGTAAGTGTGTGTTGAACTGTATCAGAAATCACCAACAGTCTCCCCAGTGGTCCTACCTCTAGGGAGATGTCCCCAGTGATGTCTCCCCAGCGATGCATAGGAGTGCCTGTCGTTCCCCCAGCGAAGCATAGGAGTGCCTGTCGTTCCCCGTGTCAGTACTCAGTGTTGTCAGCATTTTCCATTTTAGCCATTTCAGTAGGTGTGTAAGTATCTCATTGTGGTTATAATTTGCATTTTCTTAATCACTAGCAATGGTAAGCAGCTTTTCATGTGCTTATTTGTCTTTCGTACATGCTCTTTGGTGATGTGCCAGTTCAAGTCATTTGCCTGTTTTCAACTGGGTTGTTTTCTTACTGTTGAATTTTGAGAATTCTTTATGTATTCTGGATACAAGTCCCCTTTCAGATATGTGATTTGCAAATATTTTCTTCCAGTCTTGATAATGGCTTTTCATTCTCTTAAAAGTGTCTTTTGCAGAGAAAAAAAATTTTTTTTAATTTTGATCAAATCCAGTTTGTCGATTCTTCTATTTTGACAAAACATGCTTTGTATGTCATGCCTGAGAACTCTGCTTATCCCCAGGTCATGAAGATTTTCTCCTATGATTTCTGTGAAAGGTTTTATAGTTTTACAGTTTACATTTGGATCTGCTTCATTTTGAGTTAACTTTTGTATAAGATGTAACGTTTAGGTCACGGTTTATTTTTATGCATTTAAACTGCCAGTTGTCCCAGCATCATTTGTTACAAAGACTATCCTTCCACCATTGGATTGCTTCAGCACCTGTGTTAAAAATCAGTTGGTCATGTGTGGGTCTGTTGCAGGACATTCTGTTCTGTGCTGTTGACCTACATGCCTGTCCCTTTGCCAGTACCATGATCTTAATTATTATAACTTTATAGTGAGTGGTTCTTTCAATTTTATGCTTCTTCAATATTGTTGAAGCTGTTTATATAAATTTAGAATTTTCTATATAAGTTGTAGGTCAGTTTATCTATATCTACAAAAAAATTCCTAGTAATATTTTGATAAAATAGCATTGAATCTGTAGATCAATATGGGGAAAATTAACCTAGGTCTTCCAATCCATGAACATGGTATGCTGTCCCATTTCTTTAGATCTTCTGTGATTTCTTTCATTAGCATTTTGTAATTTTTTAGCATGTAGAGCCTATACATATTCTGTTAGATTTATACCTAAGTATGTTTTTGGAGCTACTGTAAGTGGTATTGAGTTGTTTTTGTTTTTGTTTTTTTGAGCTTTAATTTCTATTTCTAACCATTCATTGCAAGTATGTGAAAATACGGTTGATTTTTTGCTGTTGATCTTGCATCCTGCAACCTTGCGGAACTCACTTTTT
Source organism: Aselliscus stoliczkanus (assembly GCA_033961575.1). Classification (NCBI taxonomy): domain Eukaryota; kingdom Metazoa; phylum Chordata; class Mammalia; order Chiroptera; family Hipposideridae; genus Aselliscus; species Aselliscus stoliczkanus. The sequence continues at coordinate 4,902,582 of CM066735.1, read as the reverse complement.
AGTTCTAAGAGTGTTTTGTTGTCTGCAAATAGGAACAATTTTATTTCTTCTTTCCAATCTGGGTGACTTTTAGTTCTCTTTCATGCCTTTTTTTTTTTTTTTAAATATTTTATTGGGGAATTGGGGGAGGGGAATAGAGTTGGGAAACCAGGAAAGGGGAACAGGCAAGGTGCTGTCCTTTTGTTGTTCAGTCTAGTTGTGGAGGACATTGCTTCACTGGCCTATGTTGGTATCGTCATTGCGCTCTTCCCGGATGAGGTAGATCGGTAGCCGGCCTCTGGATGGTCGCTCACCACAGCTATTGGCAGCTCACGCTGGCTGCTGGACACTCACTGTAGCCCATGGCAGCCCACTGCAGCAGGGGCTGCAGCCAACACTGTCGCTGGGGCTCACGCAGCCCAGCTCCAGGTGGAGCTGTTGTTAGCTGTAGAGGGCAGTGTCACTGGCCCTCATATGTGGGATCCGAACCGGGGCCGCTGGCATCCCCAAACCAGCTCTTAACCAATGCGCCACTCGACCGGCCCTCTTTCATGCCTTTTTGCATTGGCTGGACCTCCCGTACTATGTTGAAAGGAGTGGTGAGTGTGGACGTCCTTGCCTTGTTCCCAATCTTAGAGGAAAACGTTTCAGTCTTCCACTGCTAAGTATGATGTTAGCTCTAAGTTTTCATAATGCCCTTTTTCCGGTTGAGGAAGTTTCCTTCTAGTCCTAGTTTTCTGAGAGTCTTTATCATTTTGATGTTGAGTTTTGTCAAATGCTTCTTCTTCATTGATGTGATTGTGAGTTTTTTCTTCTTAGACTGTTAATATGATGGATTAATTGATGGATTTTCAGTTTGAAAAGAACTTCCTCTTTTGGTGTGGGGTTAATATCCTGAAATAGAAGGTGATGTTGTAGTCTCTTCGCTGTTCATTTTGGTGTGTTTTGGCATCACCCCGATATACTGGAGTCTTGCTATTCTCTCTCTTTCTGTGTCCAGAGTCCTCAGTTCTCAGGAACTGCCTCTGAGGACAGGTCTGGAGAGAAATCACTTACTTTGTAGAAGCTGCGATGTGTGGGGCAGTGCCTGCTGCCAGATCGAGGTGCCACAGAGACCAGACACGCTTTTCCCTCAGAGGACTGGCTGGGTGGACCTAAGTTTAGGCTATTATTGATCAGAAAGTGTTTTTCACAGACTACATTAATTTTTATGAATATGACAGGTTCGAGGCTAGCAAACTGCATCAATTTATACTAGTAGAAAATTCTAGGATTGCGGGTAACAAGTTTACCAACAAACAGCAGTGTTCTCCCCAGTCCACGCCGTCTTGGTGGAAGGCAAATGTGCAGCACAGACCCCAGGCCACCTGTGGTTTGTTGTCTAGGTTGCTTCTGAAGAATCAAGTGTTTGAATCAGTTGGAAATCCACTACTGGGATGTGTTTTCAAACACACACACACACACACACACACACACTCACACACACACACACTCACACTCATACACACACACCCTCCCATCTATGAAAGCCCCTGGGGAATGATCATCTCAGATGAGAATCTGATCCCTGGCTCCATCTGCTCTGTTGTTTATCGGCTTGTTTTCGGCGTGGGAATATCTCACAAGGATGCAGCAGAGATCCGAGGGACTTTCCGAGAGCCAAGAAAAGAAACGGTCAGAGGCTGCAACAGAAATAAAATACAGCTCCTGGAGCTGACATTTGACATCTGCCAATTCTTTTATGCCAGAGTTTTGGGACTTTTGAAGTTAATCCTGAAAAGAGAGCACGAAGACCAGTGCTCATCACCACCTACAGCCTCAATGAGTGATTTCAGACTTGGTGACAGGTTTTCTTGAATCTTTATTTGTGGTTAAATTTTCATCAATATTCTAAATCTTAGAAGTGAATTGCCCAAATGGTGAGTTTTTGATAAAAACTTTATCTGTTGTACTTTTTTGGGGACTACATGGAGCAGAGATACTAAACTAAGACGTTTTCTCTTGTCATTTCAGCCCAGGTTGAACCTCCTTGACACAACCCAGAGGGCAAAGTGCCCAGGGTGCCATATTTAAGGGGCCAACCCTGCCCTGGCAGAGAGTCTCCTTGAGTGTTCTACCCTGTGTGCCTCTTTTTTCTTTTTTCTTTTTTTTTTTAGGGCAGTGTCACTGGCCCTCATATGTGGGACCGAACCGGGGCCGCTGGCTTCCCAGGCCAGCGCTTAACCTCCGCGCCACTCGGCCGGCCCCCTGTGTACCTCTTTAGCCCCAACCCAGTCCTGGCCCAGAATGGAGACATATGCCTCTGACCTAATCAGGTTTTTGTACAGCAAGCATATATAATATTACTTACATAATTTTAAAATGTTTAATTAGCAAAATAAAAATGGACAAACATTAAAAATGGCCCATTTCGGGCCTGCCGAGTGGCTCAGTTGTTAAGAGTTGGCTTAGAGCACGTGCTCTGAGCAACAGGGCCGCCGGTTCCATTCCTGCATGGGCCAGTGAACGCTGCGCCCTAGCTGAGCTGTCTCTGAGCTGCCAACAGGTGGCAGGATGGCTCAACTGGTGTAACAACAAGATTGCCTGTTCAATGGTGGGCTACACCTACCAGCAACTAAAGATTGAACTCGGCACCTTGAGCTGAGCTGCCGCCTGGATGGCTCAGAGGATAGGGTGTGTGCTCTTAACAACAAGGCTGTTGGTTCGACTCACACATGGGATGGTGGCTACGCCCACCCACAACTAAGATTGAATACAGCACCTTGAGCTTAGAGGCCATAAGCAGTCGACGGAAACCCAAATGGCGACTGGCACCCTCCACAACGAAGATTGAAGAACAACAGCTTGGCTGGTACCCTTCCCCAATTCCCCAACACTGTTCCCCTCCCCCAATTCCCCAATAAAATCTTTAAAAAACAACAACAACAAAAAAAATGCTCCATTTCCTCAAGCCAGCCTCCCCTTCTCCCCAGCAGTGAGCCTACAATTCTCCCTATCTTCCTACCCGGCCCTTTCTCTGGGAGTAATTCTGTGATTTATGTCCCTGCCCTCAGAATTCCAGATGTGCTGCTTTCCTTCTTTTAAAATACTCTCCATTTTCCTTTTTTTTTTTTTTTTTTTGAGGGCAGTGTCACTGGCCCTCATATGTGGGACCAAACCGGGGCCGCTGGCTTCCCAAGCCAGCGCTTAACCACCGCGCCACTCAGCCGGCCCTCCATTTTCTTTAAAGATCCAAAAGGGTTACTCATACAACATTTAAACTTTTATTTCCTTGTTCTATGGTTACATAACTAGGCTGTGTTTTAGGACACAGGGTTAGCTATAGCAGGTTTCTGTCCTTGTCCCTGCTTCTCCCCCTCCTTTCCAGGGAATATCCCCACTCCTTCCCATTTCTAGCCCAAGGACACATGGTCCCGATATCCAGTTAGGCAGACCCAGCCTGGAGATGCATATGTTGCTTTGACTGGTTATTGCTGGTCCTTTGCAGGGGCAAACCCTGTCTGGCAGGTCCTTTTAATGAGGTTTTTATGCTATACATGGGATGGTCATTTAAGCAGATGCTAATGAACTTGGAGGAGAAGGAACCTCCACCCTACGCTAGGAGGCATGAATGTAATCCTTAAGTAAAATCTTGCTAGGATTATACATGAAAGGAAAGAAACTTAAAATTTTAATTTTAAAATTTTTAAATAGTTGGCTAATTTTAATATACTGGAGAGCTATTAAAGCTTGTCTGCTGTACTACATCAGGTGCTTGTACTACACTGTATCTTTGATCGCAAGTCCTGATTCATTTTCTGCCCTCTGTCCGACTGAGCTCTTAAAGCAGGCATTCTGTTAATTCATGTAGCAGAAACAAATGACATTGAATGGCTAATAAAAGGGAATACATGCAGCATTGCAGCAAGTCAAAAATAAAAATTAAGTGCCTTATGAGTCAAGAAATAGATGCACAAGCATATACATAATACCAAGATGTGAAGGAGACAATAATATTTTAGGGAAAGCTTCCTGGGCCTGGGGTGGGGGTGGGGCACCACTGAGTCCATCCTTTGCCCTTCTGTGCTGTTTGACACATGCTGTAGCACTTAGATAAGATTTTTTAAATAAAAAAACCCCAGTCAAATACAAAATTAGTTTTTATTTTAAGCATATTTAAAGATTGAACCCTAACTTCTCCAGTCACCAAGACTGATCAAGCCATTTGTACTTGTACAATAAGAATCCCTTTGTCAGGTCTGTAAGGAAGCCCCCAGACTTCAAGTTCAAGTGCAAGATGCTCCTTTTTCCTAGGATGTTGGACTTTCCTTCTTCTGAGCCCTGTAGGGAGGTGGTGCCGCAGCACCCTCTGCTGGACGCGCGTGCTCAGTGAGGCTTCAGTCCTGATAGGCATCAATCTGCCCATCTGGCCTTCCCCGGCTGGTGGTGGTTTCCTGACCTTCATCACCTGCAGATGGTTAAGTGGTAGTTTGATTTTAAAACACAGTGAACACCTTGGGAGGTTCCACTGTACATTAAATTAATTTTCTATATCAGTGGGCTTGTTCAGATCCTACTTTAATAGCTATGGGTTTTTAAGGATGGACTTATGCAGGAAATCTTAACTTGTATTCTTTTCCTCGATACTAATAACTCCATGATTTTTAGCAGTCTTCAATATGTCCAGCAAACATCTGGGTGTCCCCAGGGCCCTTTCAGGGGTTCCATAAGATCAAAACTTTTCATAATAATACTAAGCTGTTAGTTGCTGTTTTCCCAGTGTCAACACTTGCACTGCTTGTGCAAAATCAACATCGTTGAAACAGATGAGCACATGTCAAAGCAGGAATCAAAGCAAAGGGATCACACTCTCCTAGAAGTCACTGTATTCTTCACCATCATGTACTTACAGTAAAAAGGAAAAAGAACAGAAATCAAACACCTGTTCCACTTAAGAAGGTCCTTGGTGAAGCCGTAAAAATTAATTGTATGAAATCTTGAGTGCACATCTTTGTAATATTCCATGTGACAAACAACTCTTCTATGGCTGGCCTGTCTCGAGGACAAGCTCCTGTACTAATGAGCTGTGAGCAGAACTAGCCACTTTTTTCTTGAAACGCCATTATTGCTTGAAAGAATAACAGACAAATTATGATTATTCAGACCTGTAAACGTGGCAGGCATTTTCTCAAAAATGAACGGGTGAGCCTGATGTATCCAGGAAAACAACTGACAGATTTTGTTGCCAGTACATTTTCAACTAAAAAAAAAAAAAAGAGAGAATTTTTAATAACTAGTATCTTTCCAATGAGGTTGGTAGTGATATTAACAAATGTGATTTTCAATACCGAGTAATGAAATGTGGCAATATGTGGAAGATCTGCAAACTCAGTGAATTAATTAATGTTTTCCAAGTGACCAGCGCATGATGTTAAAACAACGCGTGTGAGTAAAAGATCCGTTCAGATTGCGAGAGACATTAATGGAATTTTTAGTTTTATATCTATATCTATATCTATATATAGATATAGATATAGATATAGATATAGATATAGATAAAATTTAGTAGTAGTAGTAGTGTTTGGGTTTTTTTAAAGATTTTATTGGGGAATTGGGGGAGGGGAACAGACAAGTTGTTGTCTTTTTGTTCTTCAGTCTAGTTGTGGAGGACGTTGCTTCACTGGCCCATGTTGGTATTGTCATTGTGCTCTTCCCGGATGAGGCAGATCGGTTGCCGGCCTCTGGATGGTTGCTCACCATGGCTATTGACAGCTCACGCTGGCTGCCAGCCGCTCATGCTGGCTGCTGGCCACTCACTGTAGCCTATGGCAACCCACTGCAGCAGGGGCTACAGCCTACACCATCGCCGGGGCTTGCACAGCCCAACTCCAGGTGGAGCTGTTGTTAGCTGTAGAAGGCAGTGTTACTTGCCCTCATATGTGGGATCTGAACCCAGGTTGCTGGCATCCCAAAACCAGCTCTTAACCAATGCGCCACTTGGCCAGCCCTATTTATTATTATTAAAGTTTCTTTTTATTTGGGGAATTGGGGGAGGGGAACAGCGTTGGGGAACCAAGGAAGGGGAACAGACAAATTGCTGTCCTTTTGTTCTTCAGTCTAGTTGTGGAGGATGTTGCTTCACTGGCCCATGTTGGTATTATCATTGTGCTCTTCCCAGGTGAGGCAGATCGGTCTCCAGCCTCTGGACGGCCACTCACGGCAGCTGTTGGCAGCTCACTCTGGCTGCCGGCTGCTCATGCTGGCTGCTGGCCACTCACTGTAACTTATGGCAGCCCACTGCAGCAGGGGCTGCAGCCTACACTGTCGCCTGGTGGAGCTGTTGTTCACCATCTTAGCTGTAGAGGGCAGTGTCACTGGCCCTCATATGTGGGATCCGAACCGGGACTGCTGGTGTCCCAAGCCAGCTCTTAACCAACGTGCCACTCGGGTGGACCTAGTCATATATTTTTTATTGAGGTAAAATTCACATAACATAAAATTCACCATTTTAAGCATTTGAAAGTGTACAATTCTATGGCATCAAGTACATCCACAATGTTGTACAACCATTTCCCTATCTAACATTTTCCTATCTTCCAGAACATTTTCATTACCCCAAAAAGAAGCCCTGTACCATTTAGCAGACACCCCTCATTCTCTCCTCCCCCAGCCCCTGACAACCACGAACCCACTTCCTGTCTCTGTGGATGTGTCTGTTCTGGACATTTCACATAAATGGAATCACATGCTGTGTGGCCTTGTGTGTCTGGCTTGTCTCACTGAGCATGTTTCCGAGGCCTATCACACTGTAGTGACAGTCAGTGCTTCACTTCTTTTTGCGATGAACAATATTCCATTGTGTGAGTGAACCATACTATGTTTATACGTTCGTCTGTGGTTGATATTTGGGTTTTTTCCCTTTTTTGCCATTATGAATAATGCTACTATGAACATGTGTGGACCAGTTTTGTTTGAACACCTGTTTTCCATTATCTTGGATATATACCAAAGAGCGGAATTGCTGGGTCATATGGTTTAACTAGGTTTATATTTAACTTTTTGAAGAACTGCTAGACTCTGTTCCACAGCAGCTGAATCATTTTACATTCCACCACCAACAATGTATGAGGGTGTCACGTCCTGCGTGGCAAGGGCAAGTGGGACACTAGAGGGGCGATGCAGATTAAAGAACAAGAGACAGAAGAAAGATAAGAGTGAGACCAAGGGACTCAGCCAAAGACGACTGAGCCCAAGGGACTCAGCCAAAGAAGACTGAGCCCCGAATGGGGTCAGTGCATAGCTTTTATTGAGAATTTTCAAGGAAGCAAACTGTAACAAATCATTAACGGTGGTTTGTAGTTCTCAGGATTTACACAGTCCTCTACTCCCCTGTAAGTGCTCTCTCCAGGGTGCACTGTGACTTACTCTTTCGTTAAAGGATTACCTTGTCTTTATTATGATAATTGCTATGAAACCCAGACTTGGTTTCTGTATGTCACCTAAAGAATGTTTACTAAAGCTATCTTGACTATCTAGAAATCATCCTAAATCCTAGCAGTTAAACACAATCATAAAACTCACAGTATACTTGAGCTATACTAAAAGACTAGGAGTGGCTGTGTTTAAGGTAAAAGCATCTAAAATCTATTCGATTGTAAATAACAATACCTAGCAACCAAAAGGGTCTCACACCTCTCTTATCCTACAGAGGGCTGCATCCGTTTCTCAGTCAAAGCTTCAGTATCTGTTGCTGCAACAAGGCACTGGGCAAAGGAATTCACACAAGGCTGATTAACAAATCCATGGTCAGCGGATGTCTTTGAGCTGCCTCTTACCCGGAACTCTCATGGCCTGAAGACTTTTAATCTTCCAGGAGACTATTCACAGTAGGGCCCTTAGGCAAATGCATCAGCTTCTCACAGGCCTGAGTTTTCTGGCCTGAGTTTGTCAGAGGTCTGTGTCTCAGTTTCCAAAGGGCTTGAGTCCCCAATATCACAGTTCAGGGGTCCCCCATGGAACTACCGCCTGGCTTGGGTTGTCTCCCCTCTTTTAGGAGATCTTACCCGTCCTTGGCTGCGTAGTTAGCTCATTGGGGCACCACAGAAACATATCACAAGTGTAGTAAATATATTGTCTCCTATAGAAGAAAAGGCACATGGGTTCATAGAGGCAGGAGATATTACATGACCAACCATAAGACAGCACCCCTAATATCCAGTGCTGAGCAGGGCAATGTGGCCTTGTCAGACACTGGGGTGCTGTCAACTTCCCACATGAGGGTTGCGATTTCTCTATATCCTCACCAACTCTTGTTATTTTATTCCCCCCCCCCCCCCGTCCCTTCCTCCCTTCTTCCCTCCCTCCCTCTTTCCTCCCTTCTTCCTCCCTCCCTCCCTCTCTCCCTCTCTCTCTCTCCTTCTCTCTCTCTGTCTCTCTCTCTCTTTCTCTTTCTTTCTCCCTTCCTCCCTTCCTTCTTTTCTTTCTCTCTCTCTCTCCCTCTTTCTTTCTTTCTTTCTTTCTTTCTTTCTTTCTTTCTTTCTTTCTTTCTTTCTTTCTTTCTTTCTCTTTCTTTCACAGCCATACTCATGTTTAAAATGGTATCTCATTGTGGTTTTAGTTTCTATTTCCCTATTGACTAATGATGTTGAACATCTTTTCATGTGCTTTTTGGAGACATGTCTATTTAAGTCCTTTGCCTGTTTTTTAATTGGGCCATTTGTCTTTTTGTTGTTGAGTTGTGAGAGTTATTTATATATTCTGGATACAAGACTTTTATCAGATACATTATTTACAAATATGTTCAACCATTCTGTGGGATTCTTTTCACTCTCTTGATAGTGCCCATTGTTGCGATGAAGTTTTTAATTTTGGTGAAGTCCAATTTATCTTAATTTTTTTTCTTTTGTTATATTATTTGTGCTTTTGGTGCCATATCTAAGAATCTGTTGCCAAATCTAAGGTCATGAAGATAACCTTGTTTTACCTGATTACTTCATGTTTTCCTCTAGAAACTTAATAGTTTTAGCTCTTACATTTAGTTCTTTGATCCATTGTGAGTTGATCTTTGTATATGTTGTGAGGTAAGGGTCCAACTTTATTCTTTTACGTGTGGCTGTCCAGTTATCCCAGCACTATTCATTGAAAAGTTTACTTTTCCTCTGTTGAATCATCTTGGTATGCTTGTCAAAAATCAATTGACCAGGGCCGGCCCAGTGGCATGGTGGTTAAGCGCTGGCTTGGGATCCCAGCAGCTCTGGTTCAGGTCCCACATATGAGGGCCAGTGACACTGCCCCTCCCAAAAAAAATCAATTGACCGTATAGATGGATGGGATTATTTCTAGATTCTCAACTCATTGATTTACATGTCTGTTCTTATCCCATTTTGATTACTGTAACTTGGTAAGTTTTGAAATTAGAAAGAGTGAGTTTTCAACTTTGTTCTTCTTTTTCAAGATTGTTTTGGCTATCAGGGTCCCTTGCAATGCCATATGAACTTTAGGATAAACTTGTCCATTTCTGAAAAAGCAGTTGTAAGTTCAATAGAGAATTTTGATAGAGATTGCATTGAATCTATAGATCAATTTGGAGAGTAGTACCATGTTAACAATATTAAGTCTTCCAGTCCATGAACATAGGATGTCTTTCTGTGTATTTAGGTCATCTTTAGTTTCTTTCAACAATGTTTTATAGTTTTCTGTGTACAAGTATTTCACCTCCTTGGTTAAATTTATTCGTAGGTATTTTATTCTATTTAATGCTATTGTCAATGGAGTCATTTTCTTAATTTCCTTTTCACATTGTTCATTGCTTAGAAATGTAACTTATTTTTGTATGTTGATCTTGTACCCTGCAACTTTTGTGAATTCATTTATGAGCTCTAATTGGTTTTTTGTTGATCTTCACTATTTTCTATATTTAACATCGTGTCATCTGCAAAGAGAGGCCATTTACTTCTTCCCTTCCCATTTGGGTACCTTTTATTTGTTATCGTTGCCTAATTGCCTGGCCAGAACTTCCAGTACAATGAATAGAAGTGACGAGAGTGGACATATACCAGTGGTCAGAAGGGTGATGGGTGAAGCAGGAACTCTCTCATGTCCGAACTCAGCTCCAGGAAGCCAATCCAGCTGTGCTTTCTGGAATGCATGTTCAGCCTGCTTTTTGCAGAAGCGTCACTGAAGGCTTTGTGTGTTTGAGAATAAACAGCTTATACTTTAGGTTCATTTCCTTCCATTGCAGTGCTCCGTCATGGTAGGACATAGCAGAGTTTAAATTTCCATTTTCCATGTACAAGTCAGGGTCAAAATCTGCACATACAAATGTGATGCTAGCCACACACAATTGGGTGTTTGTTCCTCTGTGTAGACCTGTGGCACCACCTCAGCTCCCCTCCTCCATGAGGTCCTTAAAACCCAACTCAGAGGCTCCTTTCCCCAGGAAGGCCTCCCTGATAGGCCTGCCACGTGACTTGCCTCTGTGACTACATTCTCATTTCTGTATAACCCTCTTTGCACAACTCACGCTTTATAAGCATTCAGGAACTTATCTCTGTGACATGTTCAGTGACCCCAGGGTCTTACACCTTTGATGGCAGCACTTGGATCTTTAGCCTTATTGGTGTATTCCCAAGGCTTCCAGGAGGGGACACGCTGGCCAGGAAGTCAATGCCACCAGCTGTCCATGGCATCTTTTGGTCGGCTGATTCTCCCTGGCAACAGAGGATGGGTGTGGGGAGCAGCGGGCAATTATTCTGCTGGCCTTGCTTGCGCTTGAACTTATGCAGTGGCTAAGTGTTGATGTTATGCATGTGCGCACGCAGACATTGTGTCCAATTCAACAGCCAGTGCTCACAGTCTACTTCACCCTACTTCTTGTGTCCCTTGGCTCTGCGCTCACCTGCATGTAATTAACACCCCTGGCCACAGCTTCAACCCTCCCACACTTAACCCCCCCCCCACCTGCTTCAAGCCTTGTTTTTATTTTGTAGGCGCATGAATCATTATTTGGATATTAATAAAAACAAATCTTGGCTGATGCTAACCATCTGATTTCCTTTTTTTTTTTTTTCGTTTTGTTTTGTTTCTGCACACATTTTCTTTAGCTTGAAATGGCGATTGAAAACCTCCAAAAAAGCGAAGGGATCACATCACACAAAAGCGGTTTACTCAACAGCCATGTAAGTGTGTGTTGGCCCGGTGGTCTGCCCTGCTGTGCGCGTACCTTCACAGGCATTGTCAAAACAAGCAAAGGCAATGAAATGACATTTGTAAAATGCTGAAAGTGGGGGAGGAGCCAAGCCAGAGGTCTACATCCAGCAAAATTCCCTTCTGCAGTGTAGGGGACATGAAAGTAGATAGATGATCATAGCACTTACCTCTTAAGGGCGTGTAACGGGGATGAGATTATTGAATATACGTGACACACTTCCAGCAATGCCTGGCAGATCACAAACATTATAATTAAAATTAATACCAAAACAAGCAACAATAACAAAAAAATGACACAAGATTGGGGATGCCATAAAGATTCTTAGCTAAGTTTCCCGTGGTCAGCAGTTGGGGGGTGGGGGCAAGGGGAGGGCAGTAATTTCAGAAAAGTGCAAAGCAACACATTTCTACTGATTTGGGCTGTGTGAGATCTCTCTCCTTCACTCTTTCCCTTCCTGGGGAAACTGTGATCGTGGGTCCTATGCCGGGAGGTGACAAACGTCTTTGTCTCTGGGCAGCTTTGTGGGGCAGGAGGGCACTGGAGACGGTAACAGAGTCTGTTTCCTGGAGTAGTTGGGAAGGAAAGTCCTGGTCTCCTCACACTGCTCCCTTTTCCCTTACTTCTCCAAATGCTCTCGATTTAACTTTAAACATAACTGGAAATTTGTTTGGCATTTTAAAAATACAACAGGCCACTGAAGCCAGATGCTTCTCAAGCAGCTACTTAGGTTGTGATTTGATTCCAAATCTCTTTAATTCTCTTGAGAATTAAAACAAAAAAGAAAAAGAAATCCCCTTTAGTCAATCACAATCCTGTGACCCCATCAAGACTTTCGTACTGGTTGATGTTCAAAGTGAGGTGTTGCTCGAAAGGCAGTGGTTCTGAGGCAGAAGCCCAGCTAGGGAAAGGCCCAGAAACTTTTGGGTTTATGGGTTGGCACAGGCATGGCCGGCCGCTCCTGGCACACATATGCAGGCCCTGCGCCCCTCAGCCTCAGAGACTGGTCACTAGGAGAAGTAGCATCCTTACACCTGTCTAAGGGAAAAAAACAAAACTACATCGGGCCCCTGCTAAGTGCCCACCCCACCCCAAGGCTAGATGGGTCATGGCCACCCTGGATGTCATCCCATGGGCACATGTGGGGAGGGAAAATCTTCAGGGAGTGCTTAGAGGGAAGACACCCCCTCCCAGCCTCAAACTCAGAGTGCACTGGGTAGGATCATCTGCAGAATGACAGTCTCTTCAACAGGGACAGGCGTTCTTCAGCTTTCAGCAGACACACATTGGACATGTCATAGCCTGCGGCCTGGCGCTTGGTCAGCTCTGAGGAGAGGCATGTAAGGAAGGCAGGATTGGGGGTGCATGCCCCAGGCAGGCAGCATGCATGTCCGGCTACTTTGAAAAGTCTGGGAAATGCATGAGTTGCTGATCTCTGGCTGCAGGGCTGTTCCTGGTGTTCTTACACTTGCACTGGGAGGCAGACATTCCTGGCTGCTTCCCATCTCGTTTACATTCCTGACTTCATTTTCCGAGCAGGAAAATCTGTGTCCGTTTTCTCCCTGATGATGTGTGGTTGGGTCGCCTCCTTCCATCAGGAGCTGAGGAGTAGGAGCTGGGCTTGGAGATTTGGAATCAAAGGGAGTGGAAAGAGGATCTTTCTAGAGAGTCAGCCATGCACACCGAGTCCCGTATGTGTGAGAGCAGGAGGAATGGGAGAGGGAAAGCGTGTGACCTGCCTCACAGGTGGGCAGTGTGCCCTGCTGACACTTGTCACGGTCACAGCTGGCTGAGCTGGCCCTATGGCTAGCTGGTCATGCTCAGTCATGACAGTTGTCACTGGAATTGTCCACAGCTGAGATTGCTCTAGTGTCAGGTAGTACCGGCCACAGTCCTGGCTTATTTATCAGCCCAATCCCAGGGCAGATGAGCCTGACTGGGGGGCGCCCTGGGGGCTGGTTCTCCTAGTGGCCTCGCAGGTCCCAGTCACAGTGTCCTCCCAGCACCGGGGCTGTGCTGAGAATGGGGACAAAAGCAACGAGAAGAAATCACTCCAGGGAGCTTGGACTGTGAGGGCAGGAGTTTGGCAGGTGTGAGAAAACCTGCCCAGAGCAAACCCAAGTCTGCCCAGGAACCCTGCACAGAGGTTTACCTCTGGATCTGTTATTGTCTTCCCGGGGCTTGTTTCCTCCCAGTGTGCTGTCTTGAAGTGGGTGCTGGTGGCAGAAAGGCTGGACGGTGCCTTCCAGAGCCATCTGACATCGGAGTTCCCCAGGTGCTTCCCATGCTGCGCTCAGTGGGGCTCAGACCCAGGGGGTCTGCATGTTATGGGAAACTTCCAGCCTGATACAGAAACCCCCGCTGGAGGAGGTGGGCCTTGAGTGGTCTTTAAAATGGGGACGGGCATGATCTGGTGGCATGAAAACAAGGGATAGTTATTTCAGAGGAAGGAAGTGAAGAAGCTGGTGCTGGGGGTGAAAGCTCCTTTCCCATCAGAGTGTCACTGTGGCCTCTGCTTGGGTGCAGCAGCCCAGTCTGGAGAAGTCTCCGTCAAGGTCCCCAGCTACATACACTGGAGGTGCCCATGCTCCCCCCAGGGCTGCCACCCTGCTGTCCCCAGATCCCAGCTGCAGAAATCCCCCGCCTCAGCTCTCATGGACTCAGGGACCCCACAGTGGTTCACTGAGTCACTGTCACAGGGAGGTGGCCTCTGTCTACTAAAATAAACTCTCATTATTTCCAAACCCTGGGAGGAGGACCTGCTTTTAGATCAATTATATTCAGGTTATATGGCTCTTTAATCAAAAAACCCAAATTGTCAAAGACCCTTTATCCTTCGGTTGGTGGCCCACCATAGGCTGGCATGATGGCAAAGCTGTCACCTGCAGACTAGCTGGGGCTTGGCCAGAGTGGCAACTTACAGGATGGGTCACTTGTTCAGATGTTGCTCCAAATTACTGTGGCAAATGCCTCTAGTAGTGGCCTTGGCTGGACCACTGTTACTTCAATATCCTCACCCCCATCACTGCCTTGCCAGCCTCGCCCCGCCCCACCCAGCTCCTGACAGGACAGCTGTTTCCTCAAGGGCATTGCTGCCTGGTCCCCTCCCACATCTCCATACCCGCCATCTTCCCTGCTTATCCTTGCTTCCTGCCTCTTCCTGGGCCTCACTTCCCCATGCTTTTGACCTCGCCTTCGGAATAATCTAGAATCAGACCACTTTTCCCACCTTCACCACCATGGCCTCCCATGGATTGTTGACTCCACCTACTAACCAAACCTCAGCTTCCAGGCTGTTCTCATGGCAGCCTCCAGAGTGATCCTACTAGAACCTAAGCCAGATCCTGGCACCTCTTTTCTCAGAAGCCTCTAGGGCCCCCATTTCCCTCCCAAGTAGAAGCCAATGTCATGGAAATGACCCAAAGTTCCCTGCATGACCCCTCCTCCATCCCTTCCCTGCCCTCACCTCCTTCCTCTCTCCCCATTGCTCACTCTGCTCCAGCTACATGGGCCTCCTAGCTGTTCCTCCAACACACCAGGCACAGTCCTGCCTCAGGACCTTTGCACAGACTGTACCCTCTGCCTGAAACACTGCTCCAATGGCTACCTCTCTCCGCTTCTTCAATAGTTTCCCTTCCTAGTCACTCTTCATGGCAAAAGAGAGAAAGTTATACTTTTGGAGGTTGCTAGTGGTGTCGGTTCCCTCTGCAGTCACTTATTCTTAGGAGGAAGATGATCATGTGCCTTGATTTCAACTCAACAGAATCACCCAAATAGAGATGGCTACTTTTAATTTGAATAACACAGGGTTGGGAGGAAGAAATCATCTTTCCCAAACCTTTCTTTTTACATATCAGCCAGCCGTGTCAAGTGGTAGGCTGGATCCTAGCTTCCATCACTCAGGACCCCTGGTCCAGGGCACTGTCCAGCCCACCTCCAACAGAATCTGCCTCACCCTCGGGGGCCAGGATCAGTGTCATCACGTGGCTTCTGGCTTCTCCCAACCCATGGAGGGTTATATAAGAAGTGGCACCATTTGCTCTTTGGGACCCTATCTTCTCTGGTCAGTGTTTTTTAGGGGCATCTTTAAGACCCTGGGGGTGCAAATGTGGAGAGAGAGGTTAGGGACAAGGGAGGACTGAGGAGATGGCTCCTAAGGCTCCAAGCCCTGGGCCAGCGCGAAACTGGAGGGAGAAGGAAGGTCTGTGCTGCCTGTGTCAGAAAAGCACGTTTACAGGAAGTTTGAAAATGAAAGGCCTGAATGACTTGATGGAAATATGATGTTCTTTTCCTAAAGGGACAGTTAGAAAAGAAGGGACAGTCTGTTTTCAGGGGCCTTTCTGATTTCCCATGACCTTGGGCCCATCTCACGCAGCCGGCCACCCTGCCCAGAGCCTCTGCCCTTGATGGCTGCCACCCTCCTGCACTGTCACTTTGCACCCTCCTTCTTGTCTCCCTGTTGACATTGTCTCACATCACCCTGTCAGTGAGGGTTGTTCCCACCCTAAGGTTACAGGGATGGCTGAACACATGACACCTGACGCTAGATGGAGTGGACCGCTGCTTATTATTAGTCACATAGACTCACAGCCCTGGGGAGGAGGACAGTGCAGGCCACACAGGGCCACACTCAAGTGCACTCAGCAACAGAGTGAACAACAGACTGTAGGAGGCTTTGTAGTGACAAGAGGGTGGGGTGGCCCCTGGTTCAAACTCACTCCTCAGGAATATGCAGGGGCTGCACCCAGCGCCCCCAGTAAAGATGGCTGTGTGGCTAAGAGACTTCACTGCAGGAGCAGCGTTGGGAGGGGACCTCTCTTGGTTTCCCGGGGTGTCAAGGCAGCACATAATATCAGGCCTTCACTCCAGACCTGACCACATGCTCCCTTCTCCCCAGTGCCTGCACAAGGGCAGCTCCCATGCATGATAAACCCCCTCTGAACCACCCACCAAGACCCTGTCGTTGGCTCCTTGGTGCCAGATTTACACATCTGGTCCTAACCTCTGCCCCAAACAGCAGCCCAGACCTTAACCTCCTCCTCCACTAAGCAGAGCCCACTACCCTCACCCTTCTTGATGCCCGATGCCTATCTTTCTGTTAAAGGACCCTCTGCTCTATCAGTCCTGGATCTTTGCCCTTCTCCCCCACCTTCATCCTGCACTTCCAGCTTACCCGCACCCTGCCTCCGAAACCTCCCTCATTCTAGTACCTGCACCCCCAGCTGGCCCCACTACCCGCCTGTCACTCAGGCCCATGTGCGAGCAGGGAGGCCTCAGGGATGAAATGAAGGAGGTTCATTTTAAAATGGCCTAGGACAGGCAGAAGGCTGTGGATGGGGCTTAGACGAAATAAAATGGCCGCAGGCTGATGCCTGTTGAGGCAAAAGTTCCTTAGACTATTCTCATTACCTCTGTGCATGTTAGAAACTTTCCATAATAAAATTGTTTCCAAAGGGATGCGCAGGCTGACTTCCCAGCTTGCATGCTGCCTGGTTGGGGCCACAAAGGGTCATGAGTGGGGAGTGGGGGTGCCAATGTCCCAGGGGAGATGCTCACTCTGCATCTGGAAGAATGCGAAGGGCACAGGGCGGTGCAGGAGCCCAGCACACCAGACCGCAGAGGGGGTCAGGGCCCGCAGGGAGCTCCTCAGTGCTCTGAACTAGGGTGGCGACCTAGGCCACCCGCCTCCCTCAGCGATCCTGTCCCAGTTGGGATACTGTGCACACGGCTCCTGCCTGTCCCCAAAGCCCGTGCGTGGGTCAGGCCTTTTGTGCTCATGCAGCAAAGTGGAAGCCAGAATTATACTGCAGCCTTTGGGGCATTGTGTTCGGGTTCCCATGCGGTGGGGGCCTCCATCTGCATGCTGACCCACGTGTGAACTTAACTTTCTATGAGGACAGCTCCTGCCCTTCTAACTCAATGCCAACCTCTGGGGGCAACGCTTCACCCTTCAATTCTTTTTCCTGCCTTGGCCTGAACACAAAACCTGGCACATTAGCCTCTTAAGGATTTCACTTGATTTCTGTCTGTGCTCTGCTCAGGGCCTGCAGGAGATAGTAGTCCGTCTCCGTGGACACCATGCTAATGCAGGTGGGGTGCAGTGCTCACAGGTTCGTGAGTTTTCTTGGCTCTTCCCTTGCCATCCGAATTGATCTCTGTTCCCATAGGTTTAGGAGACATTTGGTGTTTCAACAGCGTGCAGGTCATGTGGATGTTTAAATGATTATAAAGACAGATTCCATGAAATTTTCATCCATGCAGGTTTTTCTCAATTAAGTCAAGGAGCTTGAAGTTAAGTAATATGTCCAGAATCTCTTGGACCCTAATCAGTGACAATAGCAACGAATTTCCTCGTCATGTTAGTAGAGGGAAAGCATGTGATTCTCTTAATGAGTCCATGTTAGCATTTTGGTGTTTGGGGGGATTTTGACAAACAGAAATGTGTCTTTCTTTCGCCAGCTCCAGTGGCTGTTAGATAATTATGAAACTGCCGAAGGCGTCAGTCTCCCCCGAAGTTCTCTTTACAACCATTACCTTCGACACTGCCAGGAACACAAACTGGACCCTGTGAATGCTGCCTCCTTTGGGAAACTGATCCGCTCCGTGTTTATGGGCCTGAGGACACGGCGGCTGGGCACCAGGTGGGTAGGGGGGCATGTCCAGCAGCCCCCACACCCACCCGCCTCCCTCTCCCTTTAAACAGAAATCCAGCTTTTGGAGAATGTGGGGCTTCCTCCTCCTGCCCACACATCCTGACTGACACACCTCCGGTGAACTTGGAGTTGCCCTGAATTGGCGGCATCATGGGCCTGGCCTGGGCCAGGGCGTGGGTTGTGGTCTGGTTATCTCCTGGTAACAGCACATGGGGGGGTCGCTCCAGCTCTCTCCCTGTTTGAAATTTTCCTTAATAATGGTTTTTTTTTTAAAGCTGCCTCTGGATTGTGTAGGAGAGTTGGATTTGTTATTTCTTGATGCTTTTTGCTTGGCCTGGACCAATCCCCCATGGCTTGCCCTTGGCCTACAGCAGCCAGGGAATATCATGTGCCATAAACTTATCCCAGGCAATAACACAAATACCTCTCTCACTAGAAAAAGGTGGTCACACTCTATTCAAAGTGCGTGGCTTACAGCATATGTAGCCGTGATCTGTGGCAGGCCAGGCTTGGCACGTGCACTCAGTGAAGTCACACAGTAGTGGGGGTCAGGGTTCATTTGTGCACTCTCAGAAGCCAGCATCCTGGCCAAGAGAATGTGTGAGTCTCCTGTCCTCTGCCACCTTTGATCCTTGACAGAGACCGTCCTTATAGAACATAGACATAGGACTGGTTTTCTCACTGAAGGACTTTTCAGAGCCTTTATCATACTGAAATGCAAAAGGGGAACCTCCCAGAGGGGAGGTCATGTGCAGAATTTCTTCAGTCTCTCTGGACATGGAAAAGCCCATGACCATTTTTCATATAACCCAGGGAATACTGAACCACAGGGCCCAAGGGACAGGTCCAAGACAGCACCTCCTGTCCTTCAGGATGCCTGCAGAGAGAGCTGACCTGGATGTTTGGTTTCTAGGGGCAACTCTAAGTATCATTACTATGGGATCCGTCTGAAGCCAGACTCACCCCTGAACCGGCTGCAGGAGGACACCCAGTACATGGCCATGCGGCAACAGCCTGTGCACCAGAAGCCCAGGTGGGTGACCAGGGCTGAGGCCGGCCTGAGGAGGCGGACAGGGCCTGGGTTTCTCTAGGGAGAACTCAGGGAGGGTGTTTCTTTTTTTTTTTTTTTTGAGGGCAGTGTCCCTGGCCCTCATGTGTGGGACCGAACCGGGGCCGCTGGCCTCCCAAGCCAGCGCTTAACCACCGCGCCACTCGGCCGGCCCAGGGAGGGTGTTTCTTAAACATTAAATCCATCCCTGCAGGGGACTCCCATCCTACGGTGGAGACCTATGAACCTCGGTCTCCAGCGTCCTAGGAGGACCAAGGCATTCACCTCCACTGTCCTGAAGGGAGGCCAGCAGGACTCAGGGCTGAGCACTCAGCTTCACTCAGCTAACAGCTTCCAAAGCATTCTGTTTTTAAAAAAATATACATATTATTTTTTAGAGCACTTTTAGGTCACAACAAAATTGAGTAAAAAGTACAGAGATTTCCTATATACCCTGTCCCCCACACACGTACAGCCTCCCCCACTGTCGACATCCCCGACCAGAGCGGTGCATTTGTTACAATTGAACCTGCATTGACACATCGTCGTTATCACCCCAAGTCCATGGTTTACACTAGGACTCATGCTGGTGTACACTCTGTGGGTTTGGACAAATATATCATGACATATGCCCATCAGTATGGTATCATAGAGTATTTCATGTCCCTAAAAATCCCCTGTGCCCCATCTATTCATCCCTCCCTCCTCCAACCCTTGGTGCCCCCAGATCTTTTTGCTGTCCCCATAGTTTTGCCTTTTCCAGAGTGTCATAGAGTTGGTATCACAGATCTATACATTTCAACTACCAGGAACAAAAGAGAGAGCACTGAAAATAACCCAAGAAGCCAGGAGAAAGAAGCCTATAGACTTAAGTTGTTGCTTCTTCCTGACATTTTGCTCTGATGGCTGGAAAGCCCTGGCCATTTTCTAGAATGTTCTCTGCCCATCACAAACCTACTTATCTTTTGAGGCAGGGGTTGGCAAACTTTTCTGTGGAGGGCCAGAGAGCAAATATCTTGGGCTTTGCAAGCTAGAGTGATTGCTCAATCTGCTACTGTAGCCCAATGTCACCAGGGGTGATGGCAAACAAGCAGGCATAGCCATGTGCCAATAAAACTTTATTTACAAAACAAGCGGCAAAACTAGCCCTCTAAGCCATAGTTTACCCTGTCCAGGTTCCCACTGGAATGTTACTTCCTGGCAGCTTGCCAGTGTCCCGGGCTTCCTCTCCAGAGTCCAGGCTGTTCCAGGGCAGGGACTCGGCCCGCTTTACCCCCACATGGCACCTTCATGGTTCAGCCAATCTGTGTGGCACAAAACCCCATTTCAGCTGCTCTAACGTGTCCCAGTGACTCCCAACTACATGGCCAATCACAGGAGTGGAGGTCACAGAAGAGAGTCTCTGGAATGTTCTCCAGGAGCCAACACATCAGAATGGAACCAACAGTCCACTCTGGCCCTGGTTGTTCCGCAGACATGGCCTCAACAGCTTCTTCTTGTTTGGTTTCAGCCCCTGCAAACACCTGTGGATCTAAACACCAGACAGTGTCTTATTTTAGCAGCACATACACACGTTTCATGGCGACAGGCTTGTGCCATGTATACTTGGAACCACGCCCCCAAATCAGGTGGTCCATGCACATCTGAGTGGCACCTCTTCCTCCTCACAGTGAGCCTGACCCCCCTTCCCACAAAGAAAGACACTCCCAGCTCAGACAGGGCCCCCCATCCCACCCTTCCTAGCACATACTCCCTTGGCAGTGTCCCCCTGGGCTCGGAGGGACAAGCTACCCTGGAAGCCCTTCTCTGTTCATGTCTCCCAGTTTGCTGCCCACACACTGTCTGCTGCTTTCTGGCTCAGAGAAAATGACAGTCTCAGAATTCCCTTTGAGACCATATGATGGTAAGGTATTTGTGATTCAATGTAAAGTTCACTTGTCTTCTAAGAGAGAAGCATTCGAATATATACAGAGGGTGCCAAAAAATGTACATATTTTAAGAGATGTTACCTATGTATTACTTTTTGAATTTGAATTGAATTATGGCAGCAATGTGTAGTATGATGTTTGCTCAAAAGATGGCGTTAATCAAATGAATGCTAGTAGCGTCATTCATTGTATTACAATTTTAATACAGTTTTTTCCTTTCTTAAATATACTTTTTTTGGCACCCTCTGTATATACATGTTTAAGCAACCCAAGTATCCAACAGCAGATGAATGTATAAACAAAATGTAGTATATACATGCAGTGGGATAGGATCCAGCCATAAAGAAGAAGGACATTCTGACATGTGACAGTGTGTCAGAGGTGAACCTTGAGGACATGATGCTCAGTGAAATAAGCCAGACACAGAAGGACAAATAGTGTGTGATTCCACTCACAGGAGGTCCCCAGAGGAGTCAAATCCATGGAGACAGGAAGTAGATGGTGGTGCCAGGGGCTGGGAGAGGGGAGGGGAGTGCGTGTTTAATGGGGACAGAGTGTCAGTTTGAGAAGATGGGAAAGTCCTGGAGATGGGTGGTGGGGACAGCTGCACAGCAGTGTGAATGTGCTTAATGCCACTGAACCAAACACTTAAAAATGGTTAAAATGATAAATTTTGTTATGTGTATTTGATCATAATTAGTTAAGAATTATATACACACACATGCACACACTAAACCGCATCCTGCTCAGCACTCTGCTCCTTGGACCCCTTCTGGGCAGTGTTGCTGGGGCCTCATGGTGGCATGTGTGTCCCCTGCCCAGGTACCGGCCAGCCCAGAAGACAGACAGCCCTGGGGACAGTGGCTCGCACAGCAGCCTGCACAGCACACCGGAGCAGGCCATGGCCGCCCAGAGCCAGCAGCACCAGCAGTACATAGGTGAGCGGGGAGCGCCCCACCCTGGGTGCAGGGCCCGCTGGGACAGCTCAAGGTCTGCTCGGCGTTTCTGGGTACCTGTGGGTTTCAGCACCAGCAGCACCTAAATGGGTGCTTTAACCAGTCTTCTTGTATGATGCTTTTTCAATTGCATAAAATGTTCTAGATAAGCCTTCTTTGTGGCATCCCTGAGATTTTAGAACAATCAGCATATGCCCCTAAAATTCATGTATAAAGTGACCACCAGAAAGATAAGTTAATAAAATGAAATGCCCATCAGAGAGACTAGATGTCCTGTTTTAAAGCCTATTGGCCCAGGGGTGCAGCAGGACTTGATGCCCTCCTGGAACATCCAAGATGCTCAGGATCCCTAAAACTGGGTCTCTCCCTTCCCAGAGCCTCCACACACGGCAGCCCTCTTCCCTGAGAGCCGCTCTGAAGAGAGAGGCCCATCCCAGGTGGCTCCACTGCTGCTCAGGGATTACATCCTAACTCAGAGACTGCCACCTGGGCACGCCCAGGGAGGGTCACTGGGATCCGTGTCATAAGACATACACACATTGAGACATATGCACATCAGTGGCCTTGGTATATTTTTAGTGTATTTTTTGAGCCTAAACAGAGCCCTTCTGTGTTGGGTCTTCTGGAGAGATTGTCAAGCCCAAGAGATCACCACTGGGCTGGCCTTGTCCCCAGATGCACTGCCCTGGGTGGCCCCCATGCTGGAGTGATCTGGGGTGACGAGATCACTTGCTGTGTCCCTGGCCCTGGGCTCTATGCCTTGTGTGTGGGTGGGGAAAGATTGCGATAATGCTGTCCCCATTCTGTACCTGAGAAAACCAAAGCTTACAAAAGCTGTGTGACTGCTTAGGGGAGCCAGGACACTGCTCCAAGGCTGTCAAGTAGTCACTGATACGTCTGGCCAGTATCCCCCAGCACATGGGGCTCCCAGCCCGGCTTCGGTGGTTGGACCTTCTGCAGGTCCACTGATGACCCTGTTTCCGTCCCCCAGATGTCTCCCACGTGTTTCCAGAGTTCCCAGCGCCTGACCTGGGCAGCGTCTTGCTACAGGAGAGTGTCACACTACATGATGTCAAGGCCCTGCAGCTGGTCTACCGGCGGCACTGCGAGGTGACTGCTCCCTCCAGGGCAGCCCCGGGAAGAGCCCACGCCTGGGCTGTGGAGCTTCAGTGGGTGCCTCGGTGCCCCCCAGAGCCTGGGTACAGAGCCAAGTGTGCTTCCCAAGGCCCATCACCAGAACCACCAAATGCTCAGACATCCCCAGTTGTCCCCAATGACACAGCGGCCCCAGCTCACTCTGGCCAAGCAATAGATAGAATCTCCACTCTGAATGGTGCGCCCCTGTCCATTTCCATCCCCTTTGTGGTCTCTGTATGTCAAAAGGCCCTCCCTTCCCCATAATCCATGTCATGGCTGCTTGCTTGGCAGGTCCTGATAACATGTGATCCATGCACTCATTAGCTTACACATTTCATGCATCTAACCAGCTTTTTTTACTCCTAGGCAACTTTAGATGTCGTGATGAACCTCCAGTTCCACTACATTGAGAAGCTGTGGCTTTCCTTCTGGAATTCTAAAGCCTTCTCTAGCGATGGCCCAGCCTCTCTACCAGCCAGGTACCTGCCGTCGTCCCACCAAACAGGCCCAGTGACACCCACACTGTGACCCACAGGCAAATGTGTCAACTTTCCAAGAAATAGCACTCCCCTGCCTTGAGCATGTTTTTTGTATTCCTGATTGTTGATCTGTAATTCTCATTGCCCAGTCACTTGTTTCGAGTGAGTGATTTTGGAGGTGACCACATGCCAAAGAGAAGTCACCACAGCTGTAGCCACAGGGAAGGGACAGTGTGGACCTGCTTGGGGAATACAGGCACTGATGAAGCCACAGGCCTCAGACAGTTGCAGGGCTGCAGCTTACCTCATTTCCCTCATCCGCCCACAGTGACGAGAACTCTGAAGCCGCCGTCCTCCCGAAGGACAAGCTGGTGTCTCTGTGTAAATGTGACCCCATCCTCAAGTGGATGAGGAGCTGCGACCACATCCTCTACCAGGCCCTGGTGGAGGTCCTCATCCCAGATGTGCTGCGGCCAGTGCCCAGTAAGCCCCCACCTCACCTCCCCGCTTCTTGTCCCCGTGCCCCTGCAGCCACCTTGTCGGGTCCCTCTCAGACTGGGGGCACCAAGAATCTAGTTAGAGCAGCAGCGCAGGTGCCCCTGGAAGATGCTCACTCTTGTCACTGACCCAGGGAGACTAGGAGGGAGGCCCCGTCAGTGGCTCTGGTGAGGTCTGCCCGCCCAGGCCTGGCAGGACGCAGAGGTTGGTACTGCTGCCCAGAGCTGTGGGATTCTAGGCTACATCCTGTCTCTGATGTCCCCAGAGGAGATTCTAGAGGGTTGGGTCAAGGTCCACCTTGGGGCTGCATTTGCTGAAAGCCCTGGGGGTGGTCCGAATTGGGTTTTCACCCACTTCCCCCGGGGCTGATCTGATGCTGAGCTCAGCTTCCTCCCAACCCTGCCACTCTTTAGCGCCAAAGGGTGGATTCTACAGAATTTTGTCCAGATTCCAGCGACCTTAATCGATGAGAAGAAAAAAAAAAAAAACAGAACTGTGGCCCTTGATGTCTACACCCCCTGGGGGGACCTTCCAGGGCCTCCCATGGCTGTGACAACTACCACCACCAGGGGGTGCCCGCCATGCCGGTCCCTAACTTACAGGTCCTCTTGAAGTGGTCCTAAAGAAGGGGGAGGAAGCTGTGCTTCACGGGTTACACCTGGCAGGTGACCTATAAATACCTGTGTCAGTGGATTTTCTTAATGAACTGGTCTGCTGCTTTTGTGTCAGAAAATGGAAAACAGCATGATGGCTTCCTTTCTCCTCTGGCCTTGCCTGCCAGACAACTGTTTAGTATAGTGTACAACTGAGTGTCTATATTAAGGTTTGAGTTTGGGGTGCATTTACTTTTTACATTTCAGGGACTCGTTTAAAGACTCTTTTTATTTTTTTCTAATTGTAAGCCATCTCAGAATACATTTGGAAGTTGGTAGAACATATTTCCATGCATGTGTATCAGGGGTTCTCAGCCTCAGCACTGCTGACATTGGGACCGGATGACTGTGGGGGGCCACCTGGGCACTTTGGGGGCAGCATCTCTGGCCCCAACCCACTCGATGCCAGGAGCCCCTCCAAGTGGTCACAACCACAGATATCCCCAGATATTGCCCAGTGTCCCTGGGGACAGGATGGCCCTGAGTGAGAACCACTAGTGTAGACAGATAGATGAACAGAGATGGATGATCTGGACGGACTGACTCATACTGTAGGCTTCCCTCACTGCGTGTCCTAAATTCTCACCTGCTCCTGTGCTGCTCCGTCATCCTCTTTTCCTCTGTGTTACGTGTGGGGTGGTAACTTGTATTACGTTTGCCTCTCTTATACTCCGTGCTGATCCTGGTGGGCAAGATGCTGCCTTTCTCATTGTTAATATCATGGTTTGATCCCTCAGGCACCCTGACACAGGCCATCCGCAACTTTGCCAAGAGCTTGGAAGGCTGGCTGACCAACGCCATGAGCGACTTCCCACAGCAGGTCATCCAGACCAAGGTAACTGTTGGGGTTGGGGTCTGGGCCTCCAGACCACGCTGGTCACCAGGAGCAGAGGCCGTGGCTTAGGAACCCCTTGGGCCCTGCTGTGCTGTGAAGGGAGGGGGCCAGGAGCCGGTTCCTGTGTGTCCCTTCAGGAGCCCAGAGGATGCTGTTGATGTGGGACAGGTGCTGGCAGGGAGAGGCACAACAGAAGATGCCATTTGATATGACCCATCTGGGTCAACTCACAGCAGATTGAATGTTTCTATGCTCATGAGAGAAGAGGAATTTAATCTTACTGTACCCTTATTACTATAGTCTTAGCCACAAATCAGAATTTAAATATGGAGATTTGGCCCACATGCCAAAAAGAGAATAAGCTTGTGACCATTCTCACCAGCATTCCCTTTTTTATTCTTTTTTTTTTTTTTGGTTTTAGAAATTTTATTGGGGAACAGTGTGTTTTTCCTGGACCCATCAGCTCCAAGTCAAGTAGTTTTCTCAATCTACCTGTGGAGGGCACAGCTCCTTAGCCCATGTGGAAATTGAACCGGCAACCTTGGTGTTATGAGCCGGTGCTCTAAGCAACTGAGCTAACCAACCGCCCCTTGCCAGCATTTCTTAAATGAGCATTTCTTAAGGAGCTCCCAAGTACAGATGAGGCCAGGTCCTGAGCACCTGATCTACATTCCTACATCCTAGAATTGCTGTTAGGCAGATGATACTGAAACTTCAGGGTACAGGAGAAACAAAATTGTTTAAAATTGCTGACTCGGGCAGGCCGTGTGGCGCAGTGGTTAGGAGTTGGCTTGGGATGCCAGCTCTGAGCAGCAGGGCCCCAGTTAGGATCCCACATGAGGGCCAGTGATGTTGTGCCCTCTACAGCTAAGATGAACAACAGCTCAACCTGGAGCTGGACTGCCAGTGAGTCGCCGGCAACATCATAGGCTGCAGCCTCTACTGCAGTGGGCTGCTCTGAGCTACCCTGAGTGGCCGGCAGCAGGTGTGAGCTGCCAAGAGCTGCTGTGAGCCGCCATCCAGTGGCCGGCAACCCATCTGCCTCACCTGGGAAGAGCATAATGATAATATCAACATGGGCCAATGAAGCAACGTCCTCCACAACTAGATTGAAGAACAAAAAGACAGCAATTTGGCCGGCAGAGTGGCGCGGTGGTTAGAGCTGACTTGGGATGCCAGCGGCCCCAGTTCGGGTCCCACATATGAGGGCCAGTGACAACTGCCCTCAAAAACAAACAAACAAACAAAAAAAAAAAAAACCTCACAAACCAAAAAGACAGCAATTTGCCTGTTCCCCTTCCCTGATTCCCCAACGCTGTTCCCCTGCCCCAATTCCCCAATAAAATCTTTAAAAGAAAAAAAATCACAGACTCTCAGGCTACCCCCACAGAGTCTGATCCAGTGGCGCCCTGTGTTTTCACTGACCTCTCCAGAGATCTAAAAGGGTTGCGTTCTAGGGCCGGCCGAGTGGCGCGGAGGTTAAGCGCTGGCTTGGGAAGCCAGCGGCCCCGGTTCGGTCCCACATATGAGGGCCAGTGACAATGCCCTCAAAAAAGTAAATAAAATACATTAAAAAAAAAAAGAAGGGTTGCGTTCTAAACCACCTGTCCCCTGGCGTCTGCTATAGATGCCAGTGTGATGCGCTGGCAACGTCTGTGTCCTTCACTCATTCTCCCTCTTCGGGTCCTTGAGACCGTCAAAGGGTGGATCCCGTTTCCGGGCTTTTCCCAGCCCCTGAGTCGCCCCCTCCAAGAAAAGAGAACAGATTTACCCACCAGCGTGCTTGTGCCTCATCCTCTCCTGCGGTCCTCTGTCACAGGTGGGCGTGGTCAGCGCCTTCGCCCAGACCCTGCGGAGGTACACATCTCTCAACCATCTGGCGCAGGCAGCACGTGCAGTGCTTCAGAACGCTTCCCAGATCAACCAGATGCTCAGCGACCTCAACCGCGTGGACTTCGCCAACGTGCAGGTGACTTTCCCCAGCACAGTTCCCTACTGCCAGGGCTGGGGCCTCGGGGCCAGAGCTGCAGAGC
Source organism: Aselliscus stoliczkanus (assembly GCA_033961575.1). Classification (NCBI taxonomy): domain Eukaryota; kingdom Metazoa; phylum Chordata; class Mammalia; order Chiroptera; family Hipposideridae; genus Aselliscus; species Aselliscus stoliczkanus. The sequence goes on along the minus strand of CM066735.1, from coordinate 4,875,198 downwards.
AGGGGCAACATGAGAGCGACCCCCCACCCCACTGGCCTAAAAAATGCACAAACCCCCAAAATTCAGCCCACAGCAGAGCCAGCACGCAAGTTTGTGTTGCATGAACCAACTTTGGGGTCGGCCCACCCAGAGAGCCCAGATTTCCACTCCATGACCTCACAGGTCTTGGTGGCATCCGGGTGCTGGGACCGTCGCCCTGGTTCTTTTCCTTTAAAATGTGCCTTCCTGGGCCGGCCGAGTGGCGCATTGGTTAAGCGCTGGCTTGGGACGCCAGCTGCCCCGGTTTGGGTCCCACATATGAGGGCCAGTGACAATGCCCTCAAAAAAAAAAAAAAAATGTGCCTTCCTGTTGCCATGTTCCCAGTTCTCTCTTTAGGCTTAGAAGAGTACAGGCCATCAGCAAATGGGTCCTGCTGCCCTGAGTTTATCCACTAAACAAACACATTCAAAAGAGTGACCACTCAAAAATAAAACAACACAAATGGCCGTAATCTGAGCTCTGGCTCCAGGATCTGGAGTCAAGTCCGTAGAAGCCGGGCAGGCTCTGGTCCTTCCATCCCTGCCGGGTGAGGTACTAACGGTAGTCAGCCGCTGGCGGAAAAGGCCAAGGGGGAGACAGTATGCACGCTGCGCTGGCATGAGCTGGTGCTCGGGTCCCTCCCGCAGCATTGGTATAGGCAGCTGTCACTGACACTGTCCTGACCTGCCACCCCCCTGCACCACCAGGAGCAGGCCTCGTGGGTGTGCCAGTGTGAGGAGAGCGTCGTGCAGCGACTGGAGCAGGACTTCAAGCTGACCCTACAGCAGCAGAGCTCCCTGGACCAGTGGGCCCGCTGGCTTGACAACGTGGTCACCCAGGTCCTGAAGCAGCACGCAGGCAGCCCCAGCTTCCCCAAAGCTGCCCGGCAGTTCCTGCTGAAATGGTCTTTTTATAGGTAAGTCTCCCTGATCACCGAGGAAACTCTGAGAGGGCAAGGTAGAGGCTCCAAAGATTATCCCACCTTCCATGGCAGGATCCCCACATGAGGGCCAGTCCAGTCCTGGGGGCTTCATCCTGGCTTCAGGAAGGGAGGACGGCTACCAGGGCGTAAAAGCAGGTGGCAGGTTTCCACAGCCAGAAATCGTGTCATCGGGCCTTCTGGAAAAACAAGTAACTTGAGCCCATGCATTTATTTCTGCTCCCTAGCAACACTCCACAAAGTGGTTTAAAGGAAGTGGCTAAAAGGCATAAACCCCTAAGACAAGGAACACAGGAGAGCAGATGACGGCAGATGAGAGCAAGAATTTAGGAGGTGGTGTGGGGTGGTTAGTTAGGGCATTGAGCCAAACGAGAAGCAGCCATCAGCTTTTGTTCATTGCCAAGTGCAGCAGGAGGCAGGAACAGGCAGGCTCCAGTGCCCCCATGATCCATGTGTCCCCACAGAACGGAACTGGGCAAGGGCCAGATGTGTCAGGGGGTATAAATTTTTTAAGTATGTATGTAAATGTATTATAGTTAATCATAATTATATAGAAATTATTATTTGTATTAATATATATAAGATTTATTTCAAGGAACTGGCTCACGCAGCTGTGAGGCCTGGAAAGTCTGAGATCTGCAGGGCAGGCCAGCAGGTTGGAAAGTCTGAAACTGCAGGCCACAGGTGGGACTTCTTCCTGGGGGAAACCTCGGTTTTGCTCTGAAGGTCTTTCAACTGATTAGATGAAAGCCCACCCGTCTTATGGAGGGCAATTTTCACTTAATGTCAACAGATGGTAGATGTGAACCACAGTCACAAAACACAGCAACACCTAGACCAGTGTTTGATTGAATAACTGGGTACTGTAACCTAACCAGTTGACACATAAAATCAACCATCACAGAAAGTAAACATGAGAAAGAAAAAAATATGGAGAAAGAAAGAAGAGTGAGAACTCATGAACAAAAAATGAAAAGATCCAGAAGGTTCAATACCCAGCTGATAGGAATTTTTTTTAAGAGAGAGAAAATGGAGGAAAAGAAAATAATAAAAACATAATCAAAAAGCTATCCCAGGGCTGGTCGAGTGGCGCGGTGGTTAAGCGCTGGCTTGGGAAGCCAGAGGCCGCGGTTCGGGTCCCACATATGAGGGCCAGTGACACTGGCCTGAAAAAAAAAAAAGCTATCCCAGAACTGAAGAGCACCAGTCTCCAAACTAAAGAAGCCACCAAGTTCCCAGCACAATGACTGAGACCCTCCCCAAGGAGCCACCCTATGAAATTTCAGAGCAGCAAGGTTAGGAAACAGTTGGAAAGGCTTCCACGAGAAAGCCACAGGCCACATCAAAGGCCTAGGAATCAGAAGAGTGTGTCCTGTCTGACCCAGAACGCAGAATCTAGACAGCAGCTAAGCAGTGTCCAGAATTCTGAAGGAAAACAGTGTCCACCCTGAGATTCTAACCTGTGTAGACAGGAACAGGAGAACCACACTTCCAGAAGACACAGACTGTGTTCTCTCAGTTAGTGACAAATACTTGGAAAATTGAGCCTTTTTTAAGGAGGCAGTTCACCCCAGGAAAACGAAAGCTGTTCTAAGGCTTTCAGGCCATGCATGATCCAGCCCATCAGCAAGCTATGGCCAGCAGATCAGGTCACCCTCCACCTGACTGTAAATAAAATTTCATTGGCATTCGGCCATACTCATTCATTTACAGATAGATCCTCAGGGTGAGCAGTTTTGAACGGAGAAGTGTGACCATATGGCCACAAAGCTGTGTTTTATTCTCTGGATCTTATATAAAAAAAAAAAAAAGTTTGCTGGCCTCTCAGCCAGCTGCCCAGTAACTCCCTGTTCCCAACTCCCTCCTCATGCTCTACCCTGGCCTCACCACCTCAGGGCCTTTGCACTGCCCTCCCCCTGCCTGGAACATCCTTCCCCAGTTAACCATGGCTGGATCACCATCCAAGACCTCCCTAAGTGATAGCACGCCCTTCTCATCCTGTCCCCCGTGCCCTGCTTTTTCTCATGGTCACCTGTCACTTTGTTCTCTGTCTGCCTATCTGTTGTATGTCTCCTCTCAGACTCCCTGGGAGCCGGGATGTTGTTTTTGTCTACTGCTGTGTCCCCAGCACCTAAATATTGGTTAAGTGAATCAATAAGGAAGGAAATGTGAGCCTAATAGTCTGTGTGGCTCAGCTAGAAACTTAACACCCCATCTCCACATAAAAGAATGCTGATTTAGCCCAAAAATATGATAAAGCAACATTGAGATGATGGATGAGGAAAGGGGCGCTTCTCTGATTCTGTGGGTACAGAGGTGGCGTACAGGGGCGCGATCCCATGCCCATGGTGAGAGATTGCAGGGAGAGCCATGATCTATGGGATCAAGAGTGGTGGAGATGTGGAAACGAGGACAAGAACACAGCTAAGAGTCTCAGGGTTGTAGCCTCTGTGAGATGGGGGTGCTTTTCTCCATAAGGACTGAAACACTATCCAACTTCATTTTATTAGATTTAAGGGACTTATTTCTGTAGCATCCACCAGAAAATAGTAAACAGGTGGGCAGGGGCTTCGTGCAGCATTGCCAAGCTTGGGATGAGCTTCTCCTGGCAGAGTCCCACCGACATTCCTACTGCAGGAAGCTACAAGCCTATGTGGAGGACCCAAAACATACCAAGCGACCATGGAGATGGTTCACAAAAGCTACCTGACCTGAAGCATTGCACCAGACACCAAGGCTGGGGGCTGGGGGTGCAGAGTACCAATGCCTGATCCACAGGAGGTGGGGGGCTTCAGGGAAAGGGGGGTTGGGACTGAGCTGTGTGGGCCATAGAGGGGCAATGAGACCTGAAGCATGTGGACCTGGGGTCCCCTAACAGAGCAGCAGCAAACACAGTGTTTGAACAGCCTGAGATGTCAGCAGCATCCAGACCTGTGTTACCTCGTAACAATCAGCGTTCAGGAGAAGGGAGCTGGTGCAATGTCAAACCAAGCACAGCTTCCTGGGAGTAGGGAAAAGAGGGTGGGGAAAGAGACAGTTAGAGGTGGGCAGGGAGTGAGGGCCTCCTTCCCAGGAACTCGCAGTCCATGTGCCCCTGTTTACTTTTGGGGGACGGGGGTTTCCATGCAGAGCCAAAGAAGCTTCTAAAGAGAAAACATCACACACCTGAGCCCTTTCACCCTGTCCACTTACAAGCACAGTCTTTGCATTAAGAACGTTCTTCAAGTGACCTTTGCTTTTGAAAGTGCCAATTTGAACACAGTCACCTCCTGGGTTCCCTCCTTGGTTACCCTTCCTAAGCCATCTCAAAGCCACAGCCAGCTGAAGCCAGCTGTTTTTCCACAACTGAACAAAAGTGCCTTCAGAGTGCATCTACACACTGGTCCCAGAAGATACGAAAAAAATTAAATGAACTGATGTGTTCATTTAATTATGAAAAAAATTAAATGATCAGCTGTCTTTACTGGTTCACCTGCAGCTTCAGTTAATACACATATTATAGACATTTTTCAGTCTATTAAAGCTAAACTGAGGCACATTAAAATTTCCAGATGTTTATTTGAGCAAACATCAATTCGGATTGGGCAGCGTCAAACCCAAAGTGGTTGGGGCCTCCACCCACAGAAAGAAGTGTTTATAGAGAAGATGAGGAAGTAAAACAGGGACATGATTTGATTGGCTGAGCAAAGCAGGGACATTGTTGGATTGGCTAAGCAAAGCAAGGACATTATTTGATTGGCTACAGGTCCAGAAGCTTTATTTGAGAACTGGCTGTTTGTGACTGGTTGTAAGTTTCACTCTCAGATTCAAGTGCATTGACTCTAGCTTAGATTTTGGTTTGCTTACTAGGCTCAAGGCATCAGAGCTACCCCAGTGTGATGACCACCTTATCTAATTACTGTATTAGTTTGTATTTACATTGTGTCTCCTTCCCTGTCTTGCCCGCCTGTTTCTTTTATTGCTACACTAGTGATTAAATGGCACTGAGAGTAGGTGAGCTCTGAGATATAGGGCATTTGGGGTGTTTGGGTAGGTGTGTTTGTAGGCCAGGGTTTCTGATCGGGTGTGTTTGTAGGCCAGGGTTTCTTTAGATCGGGGGGGTGGGGGGAGGAGTCACTTTATCTTTTTTTTTAAAAAATCGAATAGTAAGTATTTTCGAGTAATAAGTAGTTTATTGGTACATGACACACAACATGTAGATGAACAAGCATGGCTGTATGCTGATAAAACTATTTGTAGACACTAAAAGGTGAATTTCAGGGACTTTTCATGGGTCATGAAATAAAATTCTTCTTTTGACATTTTCCCCAACCATTTAAAATGTAAAAACCAGGGCCGGCCGAGTGGCACAGTTGGTTAAGAGCTTGCTCGAGAGTGCCAGCTGAGCTCTGAGCAACAGCAGTTCGATGCCCAGTCCGAGCTGAGCTGCCAACAAGTGGCAGGATGGCTCAGCTAAAATGAATAAATAAATAAATAAATAAATACCATTCTTACCTAGTAGCTTGTACAAAAACTGGTGGTGAGCTGGGTTTGGTCTGCTTTGGGCTATAGTTTTCCATCCCCTTCTTTAGATGAAAGAGAAGAAAGCACCCTGAAATCCTGTCTTGTTTTTAGGTGCCTAAACCACTAACTGAGGAGTGGCAGGAGGTGGGAAGGATATGGGAAGGCCGGCAAAGACGGCCCACTGTGGGGGAGTCAGTAATGGCACTGGAACGACCCTTACCAAAGGCGGTGTCTATGGCTTGTGTCAGAGACTATCACGTTTATGTTTTCAGCGGCCTCTTCTTAGAGCCACTGCTCCTGCCCGCCTCCCATCTTCCTGTCCCCACCTCAGTCATGCCTGGATACGGGGGTGGTCTTGGCAGCTGGCAGGCCCCTTGTAGGTCTGAGGGGTCCCCAGACAACCTCAGAGTTGAAAAAAAGCCTGGCTTGCCTGCCTGGGACTCCATGCCCCCTGGAAGGTGCCCAACATCTGTCTGCCTATTCTCCAGCTCCATGGTGATCCGAGACCTGACCCTGCGCAGCGCCGCCAGTTTCGGCTCCTTCCACCTGATCCGCCTGCTGTATGATGAGTACATGTTCTACCTGGTGGAGCACCGCGTCGCCGAGGCAACCGGAGAGACACCCATTGCTGTGATGGGAGAGGTGAGGGGCCTCCTGCTGCGAAGACCCCGGGAGTGTATCAAGGCCCAGCCTGTTGGACTCTGTGAGGTGGTGGTGGGGCCCACAGGGCAGCCTGCAGGGATGAGAGTGAGGAACGCTGAGCATGACACAGTGGACACTGGATGCCCAAAGAGCAAACATTTGCAGGGGGCTCGGGGCGGGGGGCGGAGCCCACAGACCTGGGTGCAAATCCTGGCTCCTCTGCCACTGTGCAGTTGTTCCTGACTCTGAAATGAGGCCTCAAACACCCTGCCCCGTGGGGGTTTTTATTGTGGTAAAATACATATACCATAAAATTTACCATTTGAAGTGAATGATTCAGTGGCAATTAGTATATTTGCAGCATTGTGCGACGACCATCTCTATCTACTTCCAGAATATTCCAATCACCTCAAGAGAAACCTCCTCTTCAACAGTCACTCCCATCCCTCACCTCAGCCCCTGGCAACCACAAACTCACTTTCTTTCTGTGGATGTGCCTGTTCTGGACATTCCACATACATGGAGTCACACACTGTGTGGCCTGTGTGTCTGGCTTCTCTCACTGAGCACTGTGTGTTCAAGGTCCATCCACGTTGTAGCGAGTGTCAGCGCCTCCCTCCGTTTCATGGCCCAGTGATACTCCAGTGTGTGGATAGACCACGTTTTGTTTATTCACTCATCCATTGATGAGTGTTTGGGTTGTTTCCACCTTTTGGCTATTGTGAATCATGCTGTGGTGACATTTATGGCCAGTTTTTGTTTGAACACCTGTTTTCAATTCTTTGGGGTATCTCCCCTGGAGCAGAATTGATGCTTACATAGATTTTGGTACATACTAAACACTTGATAATTGCCAACTATTCCTTCATTATCACTATTCAGAGGCCACTGCCCCTGTTCCCTTGCTGGTCTGAGCAGTCAGCACCCCCTCAACCCTTCAGCAGCTCCCAGATATGGCCCAGAAAGTGTCTGAGGGGACACACAGCATTGGAGCCATTTCTCATATCAGAATCCCACACTTACAAAGCAAAGCCAGTTTTAACTGTGAATGGACATTGCTACTGTTCACCAGGCCCCGCTCTGCGGAGGCCCCTGACTTTGGGCTTCTCTTTTTCAGTTCAACGATCTCGCCTCGCTGTCACTGACGCTGCTGGACAAAGGTGGGTGTGGCTGTGGCTTTCCCATGAGCCTCTCAGGGGCTGTTTCCCCTGCCCTTGGCCTGGTGGAAAGTGGGGCAACTCCTGGGCAGGTTGAGGACCGCAGGAGTTGGCATCGAGATGGCGGGTGATGCCTGGGTGGCAGCAGGTGTCCCAATAATGCCTCTGCAGAACTGGCCCCTCCCACTCGCATGTGGCACCTCCTGATCATGGGCACCCCCACATCAGCCCTGAGGAGCAAGGCCACAGCCAGCAGTGGGGTGGGATGGGGGATTTGCAGGGGGAATGGGGCAGGCGGAGCAGAGGGCTGTTCCACCCCCAGCCCATTCCCTGCCCCATGGGTTGGGGGGATAAAGCACCAAGTGGGCACCTGCCAGGCATGTGACACAGGCAAGTGGGCACTCATCAAAGGAGGTCGCAAGTAAGCCACCCAGGGACGGCCAGGTTAACCCAGACCAGAGCCCAGGTCTCTTTATGCCTGGGCACCTCTCTGAGGATGTGCTTGTCTTTCACTCCCTCCCGTGGACCCCCACCCCGCAGATGACATCAGTGAAGACCGGGGCAGTGAGGCGGATGTGGACGTCCGCAGTCTGGGCGAGCCCCTGGTGAAGCGCGAGCGCAGTGACCCCAACCACTCGCTGCAGGGCATCTAGGGAGCCGCCTTTCCCCGGGCCCTGCCCAGCCTCCTGAGACTCCACGCAGTAGTGCCTCATACATGAAGTGACCTTGCCTCTGGCTCCCGGGGTCCTGGGCCCAGCATGCCCTGAAAGATCATGCTGTTCCTCCCGAAGAAAAACAGTTGCTCACCGTGCCACAGGCCACGCCCGGTTCCGAGTGCCCAGATGTCTTTTCCTCCTGACTGTCCTCTTTCTCCCGTCTGCTGCACTGTGACCTTCTATCACATCCACACACCCCACCGACAGCTGAAAGGGCTGTGCAGGGTGGGTCGGCACTTGGGCACTGGGCTTCTCCCTTCAGCTCAGTTCAGTTTTCACCGTTTAAAACTCAGGCAGATGTGGAAATGGAAGGGTGTCGGCAGCTGTTGGGCAATCCCAGCTGGCCTTTTCCACAGAGCCCTGCCCTGGTGCCCCTGTGGTGGGAAGGGACACTCTGTGATGCACCCTATGGCCTCTGGGAGACAGGCCAGCCTGTCCTGCTCTGTGCTAAGGCAGGGAGGCCGCCCCACAGGGGCCCAGCTCTAGATGCCAAAGGTCCCCAGACTGTGGGTGGGCAGCCCACACCCGCTGTGGCTCATAAAACAAGTCATGGAAACAGGCCTACTCATGTCTTTTAAGAATCAACACCAGAAGTGTTATCAGCAACGGGAAGGACTGTAGTCCTGTCCAAGGTCACAGCCAATGTGAAGCCAAACAGCTGGGTCTAGAACGTGTCTGTTCCGAGGGGGCCCAGGGGTGGTTAGTGTTTCAGCAGCGCCTTCAGAGGGCAGCCATCCACTAAGACTGCACAAACAGCCATGCCTGCAGCCAGCTCCACAGAATCTTCCAGAACGCCTGCCTTGCAACTGGCGATCCTGAGGCAGTGTAACCCCGGGCAGGTCCCATCTTGAACTGCTCAAAGTCAAGACTCTTCTCTGGGGACAAACAGATCCCAAGGCCTGGCACAACCCTGAACTTGAAACTCCAGATCTGTGTCCATCGTAACACATTGCACTTCGTTAGTTTAGCTCCCTGCGAAACTTCCGCCCCCAATGCAACTGCAAAGAAGACAGACAAACCTCTGGTCTAGGAAGCACCATCTTATGACATGCAATAGTTTTTCTTTTTGGAAATGTGTTTATACCAATAGTTTCGTGCTCAGATTGTTATTAGAACGTTTCTTATGAATGTGTATATTGCAGTATATTCAGTCCCCAATATTTTTCCTCATTCACACAGAAGGTACTGATGTAAACTCACGTGGCCTTTAAAAGCCTTACTTCCTGTCAAGCAGGAGCGCTGTGTAGGCCTCGACCCTTGCCAGGTGTGCAGGGCGGGCTTGGGGGAGGACCAGAAGGTGACACACTGATTCTAGAAACCAAAAGTCTGTGATGATCACAGTGTCTGTCTGGCCTTAGAGCTCAAGACTAAGATGAAATCAGACAGAAAGAATGTCTTTAAATACCCATCTCCTCCGCTGGGAAGCACTGAAGTTCATGGATTGTAATGGCCTGCCTTTGCTTCCACATGTGGTAACCAGTATCAGCTGGGTTTTGCCTTACACTCTGTCTGGTCCTTTGCAGGATTCCATGAGGAGGACTACAAATGACAGTAAAGACATAAGCCTTCCAAGCCCGTTCTTATTTGTCATTGCAATAAACACATTGAGTATACCCATTTGGGGGTCACAATCCACACTCCAGCCTCCACACCACCCTCCCACTCCCCCCACACACACTCAGCAGCTCTGGAGGATGTGGCCTCACTCCTGGCCTGTCTCCCTGCCTGGGACAGCCAGCCTGGCCCCAACACTATCCTCCCAACCCTCTGGGGAGCATTCAGGGAGCAGGTTCTTCAAGCTTCATTTAGCAAGGGCAGCCCTGGGCCAAAGATGGCAAGAATCAGTTCTCAGCCCAGGATGGTCAAGGCCATTTGTAAACAGACTAGGCTCATTCAGATATGACAGAATAAAGCCACGCTCCAACACTGATGCAACCCACCAGTTCTCTGGGTTTATTCTGTGGGGCCAAACTCCAGAGTCCCCTAAAAACAAGGGCTTGAGTTTGTTCCAAAATTGCCAATCCCTGGGCCCAATCTGCCTTGTGGGGTGGTAGGAGCCAGGAATCCATATTGGTGTGACCACCCCCTCCCAGGAGACTATGACACGGATTCACAGGACTTTGAAGAAACCCTGCAGAGAGCAATACAGTTACTGGTCAGCCGCCTCTTAAAGCTGCTTGCTGCCAAGCCGGTGCCCCAGGGAAGCTTGGCCTCGGGCCCCTCTATCCCAGGAAGAGGCCCTGGGGTCCCCAGGGACACGTAAATCGCCTGTCACTTCCCTGGGCTGGGCACTCCAGGGCCTGTGCTTGGCTTAATGCTCTGCAGTCACCATCTTGAAATTGTTAATAATTTTTTAACAAAGCCTCCCCGCCTCCCATTTTCACTTTCCACTGGGCCCCACAAATTCTGTGGCTGCTCCTAGGAAACTTCCTCCCCTTCGGGCCCTGACGTTGTGCTGACTCCAGAACTCACACTCTCTCTGACCCTCTTGTGGTTCACATTGCAGCCCATGAGCAGCACCAGCCGGAACAGCAGCCACCCACAGCCCTCCCCCTTGGAGAGCGAGGCCCGGTGTCAGGGAGGCAGGGTCCCTGAAGGGAAGAGCTAGGCCCTGCCCATGGGACCTGAGTGGCTGGTGAAGGAATGAGCAGGACAATGTCCACATGATTACTGTCCCAGGAGCCAGAGAGATGAGGAGGGGAGCCTGCTGAAGGCCCACAGGCTGTCAAGTCCCTCAGCAGGGCCACTGGGTAAGGCCCCAGGGCACAGGCACTGCACAGCAGGACCCAGTCCTACCAAGAGCCTCTGGGAGGTTCTGCCTAATCACAGGAGTTCCACGGTAGACATTTTGGTCCAGTCTCTTTTTTGACGATCTTCCAAGGTAGGTATTATCCCCATTGTACACACGGAAAAATTGAAGATTTTGGCTGGAATATGGACGTGATGGCTGGAACCCCAACAGCCATCTTTGACTTCAAGGTGGATGTCATATAATAAGGATGGTAAAGCAATGAGACAGAGGAGCCTGCATCCCTGGTGATCATTACAGCCCTATTGGCCCCCTGTCAGAATTCAGTAAGGCATGGGGGGGGGGTAGGGGGAGATGTGCAGGGAGACCCATAGAGACCCATAGATGCCTCTGCAGACTCTGGAAGCAAAATACGAGGTGTCCACACACGCACCCCAGCTGCAGACATAACTCTTGTCTGCCTTGCTCAAGTCTCTGTTTCCCAAACCTAGCACAGTGTACACTCGGCAAACATCTAGTGAATGAGTGAGTGAATGCATGAGGAAGGCTTCTGGAAGATGGTCCTCTTCCCGGGAAGGAGGAGAGAAAACGTGGAGGAATGAGGAGGAGTGGGCAGAGTAAAGAAAACCTCATTGAGGAGGCCAACACCAGAATTTTTTGATACCATCAAAGCTGGGCTTTAGAAAGACTGATTCTGGCAGGGTGGGTACACATGAAGGAACCGGAAGCAAGGGAATCAATTGTTAAAATCGGGTGAGTGGGGGCAGTAGGGGTGGAACTGTAGTGGTAGTGAGGCAGAGAAGGTGGGTGAGAGGCCTGCTAGAGCCGTGTGCCCCAAGGCAGGCCGACTGGGTTATGAAATCATGTTGGTGGCTTATGACCAGTTTAGTTTCCTTTTTAATGGACCAGGGAAGAAACAGAAAATATCAGGAGTGTCAATGTAATAAAAATAAACATGGCTTTAATTCAGGATGCATGTATGTATGATACATATATGGTATTGGGCTGTAATGTGAAATGTACTGAATATACATATGAGGTCTGACAATCAAGCTCACGAACTTGTTGCAGCCATGTTGCTAACCTTTGTTGATTATCAGAGGGATTATTCATTATGAATTTGTACCAACCGGACAAACAGTTAATCAAGTTTACTATTTGGAAGTAAATATTTGAAAAGGCTGAGTGAAAAAGTTAGACGACCTAAACTTTCTGCCAACGCCTCATGGCTCTTGCATCACGACAATGCACCAGTTCACACAGCACTGTCTGTGAGGGAGTTTTTAGCCAGTAAACAAATAACTGTATTAGAACACCCTCCCTACTTACTTGATCTGGCCCCCCAATGGCTTCTTTCTTTACCTGAAGATAAAGGAAATATTGAAAGGAAGACATGTTGATGACATTCAGGACATCAAGGGTAATACAACAATAGCTGTGATGGCTATTCCAGAAAAAGAGTTCCAAAATTGTTTTGAAGGGTGGACTAGGTGCTGGCGTCGGTGCATAGCTCCCAAGGGGAGTACTTCGAAGGTGACCATAGTGATATTCAGCAATGAAGTATGTAGCACTTTTTTCTATGATGAGTTCACCAACTTAATTGTCAGACCTTGTCTTTATCGAAAGGCACAATACCAGAGAGTAGTTCTCACCCTATTTTGAGGTAATGGGTCCCTTCTAGAATCTTTGGTAAGGGACATCTCTGGGGTGTTGCTGTCCAGCATCAGTTTCACCTTCTTTTGAAATAGCTTTTGTCCCATGGTTTTAAACACCATCTCTATGTGGGCGCTCTCACATACTGAAGGAGACTGTTCTAGGTGGAGGAGGTGGGTGAGCAAAGGGGCAGAAGGTAGGGTGGGGCTGGAGGAACAACTGGGGGGAAGACAAGGAGGGCTTCCTAGGTCCTGGGGAGGACTTGGGGTTTTATTCCTGGAGCGGTGGTCCCTGAGAGGCCTATGACCTCACAATGGATTGAGAACTCGCTTCCCTGGCCCTCAAATGTTCACTGGGTGTCTCAAATGGCATCAGACAAACAGCTGGGCACCTGGAGGCACTCGCTCAATCAACATCTGAAACTGATGGAGGCCTGAACCTAACACAGGCTGGGAAAGCAGGAGGGTGAAGGGATTGATACCTGTCCTGCCCTGCTAGAGTCATCTAACACTCTCCTCAGATTCTGGGTCCTGAGCTAAGTAACTGAAAGCAACTGAAAATAACTGAAAGGGCTTTCTCAGGAAGGTGCCCAGCTGATACTGCTAATCTGTTCCGCTTCCAAGACCCGCTTAGAGCTGCCCAATTTCTCCTCTTTTCTCTTTGACCTTATCAGCACTTTCTTAACTTTCCAGCACATTCCCCCTTTGCTTACATTTGCCAGAGGTGGTTTTTGGACTTTGCAACCAGTCTCCAAACCGAGACATCTTCAGGACCCATGAGTTTTGCAGGCAGGTTCAGAAGGGATTCTCGGACTCCTGAAGCCTCCCGGGACCCACAGCCCGTTTTAGAGGCAGTGAATCCGTACCCCTGGGAGCTGATCCTCAGAGGGGCAGGCGCGGTGCAACCGACACACGCTGCACTTCTGTTGGTGCAGCCAGCGCCTACTGACGTGGTTCCCAGAAGATGCCAGACCTCAACTGACACAGAGCCTTTGAGTCCTCCCCAAGTTTAGTCACTGAGAAAGAATGAACGGCTGCTTCTCCTGGATCCAGTTTGAACTCACCCAATCCTCTGCCTCCCCCCAGTGGTCACTCTGTGATGCAGCGTCTTCCTCTTGGCCCGCGGACACTGCAGACTCGGATTTTGTTTAGAATGGAGGTGGTTTTGTTCACTAAACTGCCAAAATGCCTGGAAAGACCACCAGAAACAGAGTGAGAAGGCTAGGTTCCTCTTCCACCTTCTGCCTCTCTTCCTTAAATATTCCCTGTTTATTTATTTGTCTCCCCACTAGATAATAATTACAAAAGGAAAAGTAGTAACCTGGCAGACACCATCTAAAACGAAGTGATCTAAGTTAAAATCAGTAATGGTACAAAGCGACATCACTTGCCACCTGCTCAGGTGCACAGAGAAAAACACAACATCGGTCCCATGTTATTCCCGCCTAAGATGCATTACATGAATTTAATCAGGAGGAAACATCAAACCCCAAATCGAGGGCATTCTATAAAATAACCAGACAGTACTCATTACCAGTGTCATGGTCAAGGAAAAATAAGACTGAGAAATTGAGCTCGACTAAAGGAGACTGAGAAACAACATCTAAATACAATGGGGGATTCTGGCCTGGATCCTGGAATAGGAAAACAAAAAGTGACGAATGGATGAAATTGAAATGAGAGTTGTATATTAGTGAATGGGATTGCATCAGTATGGATTTCCTGGTTTTGATCATGGTGCTGTTTACGTAAGCTATTAATATTGGGAGAAGCTGGGTGAAGGCTATATGAAATGTCTTGGTACTATTTTTGCAACTTTTTGGTACACCTGAATTTATTCTAAATTGGAAGTTAAAATTATTTTTTAATTACAAAAAAAAGAGTAAGGTATTTCCTCTCTCCCAATTCCATACCATATTTAACTGCTGCAGAATATGGGAGGGAAGCTGGTGAACCCAGCTTGGGTTAGGGGTCCCCCTCTGTGTCAGCATTGGCCACCTTGAACATCCAGCTGTCAGGAACTTGACCCTGTCAGGACTGAGGGAAGGTAGGGGAGGATGCTGAGCTCAGGAAGCAGCAGGGATGGCTTCCCTCCACCCCCACCTGACTCTGAGCTTTCTGAGGGAGGGAACTGTATCTGACTAATCTCTGGGTCGTCGACCTCTGTGTGGCACAGAGCAGATACTTCACATGCTGGCTCCTTGCCCACAAGGGGAAGATGAGAACTGAATTACAGCTCTGAGGGCCCTTTTTCCTGGAGCCCGACTACAGAAGCCATTTTCCACCTTGGCTGTGGAGAAGGAAGTTCACAGTTCTCAAAGCTCCACCCTGGCTCAGGGGGACCTCAGACTTGTCTGGGGTAAGCCAACAAGGAAGCAGGCAGCAGAGAGGCCGATCAGCAGTTTAAGGTAAACCATTTAGATCCCTCCATTTCCCACGTGCAATCCTTGTACTAGGACAAACTCAAGACTCCTCACTGTGGCCTACAAGGCCCTGCCCACCCCTCCCTGACCTCATCTCCTCACTCCGTCCTGGCTACACTGAGCTCCTCCAGCTCACCAACCTGGTACCTGTCCCAGGACCTTTGCACTCACTGTTCTGTCTAGAATGTTTCTCCTGCAGATCTTCTACTAAAATGTCACCCCCATGGGAACGTCCCTGACCAGCCGATCTAAAGTATTCCCTTCCTGTCACTCTGTCACAATATGCTGTTTTCTTTGTAGCACTAGTCACTATCAAATTATTTTGCTTACCTATTGTCAGTCTCCCCACAGAAGAATGTAAAGGTCTGGGAAGGCTGTCTTGTTCATCCTGAGCCCCAACCTATAAAGCAGTTCCTGATGCTATCCCCCAAACTTAGTGGTTTATGACAGCAGCCATCGTTTATCTTTCATGGTCTCTGTAGGTGAGGAAAGGGATGAACTAGGCTGGGCAATTCTCTCGGGATTTGTGGTCTCAGCTTCCTTATAGCATGGCAGCCTCAGAGCAGTTGGACTGCTTACATGACAGCTGAAGGCTTTAAAAGCAAGTGTTCCAGGGCCGGCCGAGTGGCACGGTGGTTAAGCGCTGGCTTCGGACACCAGCTGCCCCGGTTCGGGTCCCACATATGAGGGCCAGTGACACTGCCCTCAAAAAAAATTAAAAATTAAAAAAAAAAAAAAAAGCAAGTGTTCCAGTAAAGCAGGGGAAATTACATCCTGTCCCTGTTATGACCTCACCTTATAGGTTAGTGTCATTTCTCCTGTACTCTTATTGATGGGCCCTTAAGAAGCACATCCTCAAAGGGAAGGGAACAGACCTTACCTCCTGCTGGGAAGTGGGCCATAGAATTTGGGGCCATATTTTAAAACCAACACAGTAATCAATAAATATTTGCTTCATAAATAAATACTGACTAATTTGTTTGACACCAGATAAAGAAAACAAAGGAAGGCCTAAGGGGCATGATGTTGGCAGCCACTGGCACTATGACAGGAATTGTGAAACCAGTGGAAATTCAGTTGGCCTGTTAGCATTTCTTAATGTGCCTTGAAAAACCACAACTGGGTTATATTTAGCAAGTGATGACATGTTGCTGGGAGTTCCCCAAAGTGCGGGATGACTGTGGTGTATGAAATGACTTTAGGAGACATGTAGACATGGCATTAAATGACACCAAATCACATGGATTATAGTTATCCCATTTTCAATTCTCTTTCACGCCTTCTCCTCATGTCAAGGAGAAAATTCAGTTGAGTACTAATATGCCTAAATCCCTCTCTAATACTTTTGCTAATCTCTCTTTACATCAAGGGAAAAAGCAGGCTTGGGCTCAGCACCTTGGCAGATATGGTATCTACCTAGAATTTAAAAACCTTGTTTTGTTTCCTGTTTATTTTTACAATGATCTCCTATTCATGGCTTTGTGGTTTTCCTTTTTTTGTGTGTGTGGTTTTCTATTTTAAATGGTGACATACAGTATCTATTTAACGTAAATCTGATAAAAAGACAGAGAAAGAAAAATATTGTTCGTTCAAGGTCAGAGGGTTCAGAAAGTCAACAAAGGCCAAGGAGGCTGACCCAAGAGAAGTTAGTTACATGTAATGAAATACATATAATGAACATTATGAAACCAAGAAGCTAGAAATGAGAAAACCTGAGTCCATGCACTGCGGGCCACCAGATGGACTTGATGACCCCTGGGGTCCTTTCCAGCACTGACATTCTAGCTATTCCTAGAGAATTTCGAACTCTAGGTCTGTGGCTGTAGCCTGGTGGCAAAATCTAGGGTAGCAGAATACAGGTGTCCATTAAGTAAAATTGAGGGGAATTTTTAATAGTATTAAATATATGCCCACCCTCAACAATACCAAGAAAATCAGCACTACAAACCAGGGTTCAATTTACTGTTTTATTGTCTTCTAGACTTAAGAAAGTGATAGGAAAATATCTGTAAGATTTATATAAACTGTACAGAGACACACATACATACATGCTGCACACACCTTCCTTCTCCCTCAGAGCAGTTGTTAAACATTTACCACACCCCCATTGGTCATACAGATTTCTACAGAACAATGTAGATACATGTGTCCTACATTAAAGGTTGATAAACGTTTTTTTTTTTAGGGAACAATGTGTTTTTCCAGGACCCATCAGCTCCAAGTCGAGTAGTTGCTTCAATCCAACTGTGGAGGGCGCAGCTCAGTGGCCCATGTGGGGATCCAACTGGCAACCTTGGTGTTATAAGCACTGCACTCTAATCAACTGAGCTAACTGGCCGCCCTGGCAAACTTCTATAAAGACCCAAATGGTAAAATTTTAAGTTTTGTTGGCTGGACAGTCTGTTAAAAGGACTTACCTCTGCTGTTGCCGCTGGAAATTGGCTACACACAATATGTAAACTAAGTATAGCTGTTTCCACATAAAACTTTATGGATACTGCAATTTAAATTCCATACATTTTTCAAATGTTATGAGGTATGACTCTTCTTTTGATTTTTTTCCAACAAAAATACCATTCTTAGTTCACAAGCCAGATATAGCCCACAAGCTATAGGACCTCCTGGTTGAGATCACTCTAGAGAAAGAGGCATGGAACTGGGACTCAAACTAGATGAGACAAAGGACATGGTCCCAAGCAGAGGGATCACCAAATGCAAAGATCCCGAGACTGGAAGGAGTTTGGTGTGTTCCAAGCAAAGACCCATGTGGCTGAAATGCAATGAGCAAAGGGAAGCACCAGAGCAAAGCGCAGGGAGGGGAGTGTATAGCCTAAATGAGAGGTTTAGGATTGATTCTCTGCAGAAAGCCCCTTGGAAGCCTTAAGGAAAGGTGATCTAATTTACATTTTGTAAAGATCACTCTGAGTGCTGCTGTGTGCAGAACAGAGACTGGACCTCTGGACGAATGAAAGGAAGGAGAGCAGAGAGAGAGGAGGCTATTCAATCTTCCCGGAGAAAGATGAGGGTGGCCTGGCCTGGGGCGGAGACAGCCCTGCTGGAGACAGTGGGTGGGCCTGGGCTTGATTGTGAAGATGAGTCAGAGCCCACAGAGTGTTCCGAGAGATTCACGGCAGGTTGAGTCAAGGAGTCCAGGGTGTCCACCATTCTCACATCCGCCTGTTGGGTTGACCAGCCCATTTTACAGATAAAACTCGGCCCTGCTCCGTGGCAGGTGTTCCGTTGAGAGCGTCAGGGTCTGGCGATCCTGGGACCCCCATTCTGGTGGCTCAGAGAGATCAAGTTCCTTGGCGCTGGGTCGGTCTCCCCTGTGCCCCTCCCCCACTGACGCCCCTTTGGCCAATGTTTAACCTCTGACCTCTGCTCTCCCCCATCATCCCCGCCTCCCCATGTGGCCTCGACAAAGCGTCTGTCCAACGTACTTGCCCCTTTGAAAGGGACACTGAAGCCTGAGGTGACAGAGCGCCCCAAAACTCTCGGGTAGGCCTCCCCCTCTGGACTCAGGCCTGCGCGTGTGGGAAGTCCCCCCTTCTTAGACCCAGGGATTTACCTAGAAAAAGGCCTCGATCGCGGTGCCCTTGATGGCTCACTCTCCCGCCACGGGGATACCCGGTAAACAAGCAAAAAGCAGGGGCGTCAAGACCCAGCGCCCGTCGTCCCCCTCGCAGAACGCTCGTTCCGCACTGCCCGCGGCGCGCGCGAGGGCTACTGCGCACGCGTCCTGCCCGGTCCGGACCCCCTCGATCGGCGGGGACGGTTAGCGCGCAGGCGCGTGCTCAAAGCTCGGCCGGGATGGGACCGCGAGCCGGAGTGCGACTCCTCACCGGACTCAGCGCGCAGGCGCGAGCTGCCCACCTCGCTCTGAGTCGGCTAGCGAAGTGCGCACGCGCGGGAGTTCCTGGCAGAAAGCAGGCGAGCCCGGGCCGGCGCGGGGCCTTGTGGGAGGGCTCAAGGAAGTAAAATGGCGGACCTGGCGAACGAAGGTAGGGGAGGCGCCGTCGGGGGCCAGCTGGCGGTCAGGGAACGGGTGGGGGGAGGTCCAGGGGCCATAGGCCCGAGGGGTGAGCACCCCAGAGTGCTGGGGGCCCATCTGTTTCGGGATAGTGGCGCAGCGGGCCCCGCAGCCGCCCCCCATGGCCTCCCCTCAGGCCGGGCTCAGCAGCCCGGCCCATCCTTCCCGGGACCCCCGACCCTGCCAGCGTCCGGCCAGAGGGCCCGGGAGGCCGCTGGGACCGCGGCCCCGAGGCCCTTCCGTCTCGCGGACCAGGCCGGAGGCTGAGGGCGGTGGGAGGTGCGGCGCCAGCGCCTCGGCCTCGGAGGTAAATAGACCTCTGGGCCTGCTGATGGGCCCAGCACGCCGCTCAGCCTCCCCGCCAGGGCCCTGGGCTCCCCGCCTGCTGGCCCGGCTGCCGAGCCGGCCAGCCCCAGTCCTGTGGGCGCTCATCCTCCGCGACTCGTCCCAACTTCAGGAACGGAGGACGCCTGCCCTGTTTTTGTCCCCCACCCCGAACTCGGCCCCCAGTTCTCCCGGGTCCTTCGTGCTGAGAGTCGCGCCTAGTCTCCCTGCGTTTTAGGCCCATAAGACGGGGGCCGCTGCAAGCTCTGGCTTCTCTTTGGCCCTTTTTGCTGCGCTTCCAGAGAGAGACAGAGACTGTGTGATTCCCTCCTCTGCGGAGCGCTGACAGCCCACCTAAGTGGTTTTGACAAGGGTACAGTTAGAATCCGTCAGAGGAAGCACTCCATAAGCCGAGGTCTGCTTAAATCAACAGTGGCGTTGGTATCGCTGTAGCTTCAGGACTTCCGAGGCCTGTTTTTAGCTCCCTCCGTTTCTAGGTGCAAGGCGACAGGCGCGCTGTTCCCCTGCCTGGTCCTGACTCCCTCCCTGTACCATGCTCCCAGCTATCAAAGGGTGTCCTGAGGTTTCCATACTGAGCTGCACCAATGCATGAATGATAATAATAAATGCTCACCCTGGTGGAACATTTGGGATGGTACCAGGTACTGTTAAAACCTTGATCACCGAATGATATCTTGGTTAATACTCATCCTCACAAACTCCATGAGGTAGGTAGGTAGTGTGGCTCCAGGCTCTTTGTGAGGAAGCTGCGTGATTAAGTTACTTGTCCAAGGTAGGTCACACAGTGAGAAGCAGGGATGTGAATCAGTGAGGTCTGACTTCAGAACCCCCTCCCCCACCTTCATCTTATAAGATAAAGGAGCCCATAGAGGGTTGAGCATTCCATTCATAAGACCCATTTAAAGACAGCAGAGAGACTGGACGAATGGAAATCAATTTACATTTTTGGGCCATTCAGTTTCTTGATCTAAAGACACAGATCCAACATCATATTCGACATCTCCTTTTGGATGTCTAATAGGCATATCAAACAAAATCCCTATCTTTCCTCCAAAACCTGTCTGTTCCACAGTCTTTCCCCCATTGTAGTAAATGGCAAGTCCATTCTTTGAATCAGGCCAACGCTCTTATGCACCACAGCAAATCCTGTCAGTTCTTCATTAAAAACATTTCTAGGGCCGGCCGACTGGCGTGGTGGTTAAGCCCTGGCCTTGGAAGCCAGCAGCCCTGGTTCGGGTCCCACATGTGACGGCCGGTTACACTGCCCTCAAAAAACAAAACAAAGAAAAAAAAACATTTCCAGAGGGTGACCACTTCCCACCACCAACACTTCTGCCCCTTGGGCTTCCCTTCCACCCTGACCCATCTAACAAGTGCTCAACCCAGAAGCCAGAGTGCCCTCTCCCCCCCAGTGCCTCCCTGTCCTCTTCTCCCACCACTCTCTCCCTGATTCTGGCTTTCTCACTGTCCCTTGAATAGTCTCTATACTCCCTCCTTTATGCCATTGGACCTGTGGTTCCTCTGCCTGAATCAGTTTTACCACATTTATCCCCATGGCCCACTCCTTCACTTCCTTCAGGTTTTTACTCGAATATTACTTTATTATTGAGACTTTCTCTGGCCACCTATTTTAAATTGTATCCACATTCCCTATCCCCTTTATCCTGCTTTATTTTACTCCACAGCACTTATCACTGTTTGGCATGCTAGGTTTACTTGTTTGTTCAACCACTGTCCTTCTGTTAGAGTATAAGCTCCATGAGGGCAAGGCCTTCTGTCTGTCATGTTCACTGATGGATTTCTCACATCTAGAACAGTTCCTGGCACAGAATAGGTATTCAAGAGATGTTTGTCGAATGAATGAATGAATGAATGAATTCATCAGTGAGGACCTTTATTGTGAGGTATACTATGAGCATAAAGGGGAAATTATGGATTCCTGTTTTCTAGGGATACCATCTCTAGCATATATGCTGACACATGAGCTGTCAATTGTAAATTGCATAGTCAAACAGGTAAGTGTAAAATAGATAATGGAATGTTTTGTACCTAAAGTTTTTGCCTAATAAAGGCCACACTCACCTAGTACTTTGCCTATGACAGTCGTTCTGGCATAGTTGTCCTCAGGAAATCAACTCTCATTGGCATTTTATGCTTCACATATCCCTGCCATCCTTTAATTGGTCGTTATGTGTTTTTTTACTCCATTTGTGGATTTGGCGTGGGTGCTTAATTTCTTATCCACTGTATAAGCTAAGACTTTCTTGCCGTGCATTTTGAGGCTTTGGGTACTACCCCATCCATGTGCTTTCCCTCTTACTGTTTAAGCTGCAAACGCCCTCTTGGCTTCTGTCTTTCCAGACTGGGATCCTAAGCTGATCCATCCTCACACCCTCTGTCTCTTCTCTGGGCCATTGCCACCTCTGTGAGTCTGAAGCGGTGGCTGGCCTCCAGGCCTGGACATTAGGATCTCCTAGGGAGCGGTCTTAAAACCACAAATGCTCAGTCCCCACACCTCACCTGTTCTGATTCTGTGAGCCATTGGGTGGGCCCTGGGCATCTCTACAGTTACAAAGCAGCACAGGTGACCCTGATATGCAGCCAGGGTTGAGAACCACTGGTTTGAGTGGGAAAGGTTAGGAATTCTTATGTACAGAGAAACATTTCCAGTGGTATATCTAATACAGCATCTTTTTTTTTTTTTAAGATTTTATTGGGGAATTGGGGGAGGGGAACAGCGTTGGGGAACCAGGGAAGGAGAACAGACAAGTTGCTGTCCTTTTGTTCTTCAGTCTAGTTGTGAAGGACATTGCTTCACTGGCCCATGTTGGTATCATCATTGCGCTCTTCTCGGGTGAGGCAGATCGGTCACCAGCCTCTGGACGGCCGTTCACCGTGGCTATTGGCAGCTCACTCCGGCTACCAGCCGCTCACGCTGGCTGCCGGCCACTCACTGTAGCCTATGGCAGCCCACTGCAGCAGGGGCTGCAGCTATGCCGTCCCTGGGGACTCACAGCAGCCCAGCTCTAGGTGGGACTGTTGTTCACCATCTTAGCTGTAGAGAGCAGTGTCACTGGCCCTCATATGTGGGATCCGAACCGGGACTGCTGGCGTCCCAAGCCAGCTCTTAACCAACGCGCCACTCGGCCGGCCCTAATACAGTATCTTGTTGGCCCTCATCTCTTCAGGGATGGTGACAGCAACTTCCACAGCCCTTGCTTGGTAGTCCTGTAGTCCATGACTTTTAAAGTCCAGTTGAAATGCTTCTCTCCTAGGAGTGTGTGTGTGTGTTTTACGGTTGTGTTTTTTGAGATAGTCTGTCTTGCTTGAAATTTCGCTGTTGATATACATCTCACATTCGTTACTCATCCTATCTCTGGAGTTATTCTGCATTGTAGACCAACATCAGGATTTGAAGGCAGCATTTTGACCCTGGTAAAGGTCAAGATGAATGGGAAGATGGTGAGCAGAGTTTATTTGAGCTGTAGAGATTCTTGGATTCTAGATCCCAGCATTAAAAGGTACCACATACATATGAATCCTTGCTGGCATATGGACGTGCATGGTGGAAACCTGAGAGACGGTATAAAGCAGGGTTCCCAACTTTAGCCCGATTGACACTTGGGACAGATGGTTCTCTGTTGTGGAGGCTGCGTGATGCCTTGTAGGATGTTTAGCAACATAGTAGCATCCCTGACTCCACCCACAAGATGCCAGTAGCGCACAGCACACCCTCCCCTGCGCCCCTACCCAGGGATCGTGACAGCCAAAAATGTCTTCAGACATTGTGACATGCCCAGGGACAGGGAGTAAGGAGAACCACCAGCAGTTGAGACCCAATGGTATAAAGTTGTGGTGGGGCACAAGCTTTGCCTTATAAACAGGATTTGTTTTGACTGCCTTGTACTCTGAGTGACTTTGGGCAAATTCTTAGCCCTTTTGAGCCTCAGTTTCCTCACCATAAAATGGGAATAATGATGATCATATCTATCTCATGGTCTCTATGAGCATTGGATGGATTAATGCTCATATATTGTTTAGCATCTATGTCCACACACAGTAATAAACAGTTAAGAGTAGTATTTTCATTACAGTGGACTCATGTCGTAGACACATTTAGCTTAAGTGCCCAGCAAAGAGAGTTAAAAAGTGAGTCTGAGTAGTGTGAGTGAATCTACCCCCACTGAATGAGATAGCCCTGGGGTGAGCTTATAATGAATGGGAGCTGGCTGGCAGTCCTCCTGTTTTCTGTCTTGCCTTTCATTGCATGATCATCTAGCCAGAGGTTCTCAGCCTCATCACTAGACATTTGGGACCAGATCAGTCTTTGCTGTGGGGCTGCCCTGGCCCTGACCCACTATATATAGCCAATAGCACCCTCCAGTTATGACAACCAAAAACATCTCCAGACATTGCCCAGTGTCCTCTGGGCCGGGAGGAGCACAGTTGCTCCCACTTGAGAACCACTGATCTATCCTGACCAAGTGTCAGTCTAGAGATTTTTCAAGGGTGGTTTGGCTTTTCTTGGTTTTCACCTTGTTGGTGGCAGAAGTGACTGGTATTGACCTGGCAGAGCCTTGGTAGCTCTCCATGGTACTTGAAGCAGTCAAGAGGCAGATGGGTTTGCGTTGTTATCTATTTAGGACCTAGGGGTAGTGTGGGCAGCAAGCAACAGCATTCTTTGTTTTGTAGAACAGGATTTGTTTTTGCCACCTATGTGCAGCAACCTTCCTGTGGCCCCATGGAATCCATTCAGTGTGGCTGTGTGTTACTACTTGGTAGCAAACTAGATGCACAGGGCCTCCGAGTACAGCCCCGCGTGTGCACAGTTTACTTGGTTGTCTTGGCACGTGGTGCTATTGTGTAGCACTCAATGTGGATCTTAACCCCGATTGCACATCACACTTATTTAAGGAGGTTGTGGAAGAAACCAAAAACTGGTGCCTGGGCCGCACCATCAGAGATAGTTGTGGGAGGTCCAAGGGGGGATGGGGCAGGGGGGCCTGTAGTTTTAAAAAGCCCCACAGATGTATCATGACATGAAGCCAGAGTTGAAAACCAAGTTGCTTCAGGGGCAAGCAGACATGTTTAATTTGTCCCATTTAAGTTTTTCTTTGTTTTCAATTAGGAGCCAGCACTTAAGAATTCTGATGTTTCTGGGGGGAAAAAATAATGCAGGTTTCTGATTTCTCTTGAAAAATAAGGACCAGCTTCGACCTGCGTTCTTGCACAGTATGATTTGCCAGGACTGAGGAGCAACTGCTGCTCTTGAGGTAGACAGTCTACCCTCTTAGACACCATGTCCCCACCACGTTTGGGGCCTGCCTGCCTGACCTGGGTTGGCATTCGGATTTCCACCTTGTTGTTCCCTCTTAGACACAGTGTTTTCGCCACTCAGGGCACTCTTTACCAAAGAACTTGAGCAGAAAGCTCCTGACAGTCTGCAGTTAATTCAGGATTCAGTGTCCTCCAGTGCTAGTACTCAGCAGTATACGGCAGTGGTCCTCCAAGATGGTCCAGGGGCCCCTGGGAGTCCCTAAAACCTTTTCAAGGGGACTGCAAGTTCAAAACTATTTTCATAACAATGCAAAGACATCATTTGCCCTTTTTACTCTCATTCTCTTGTGAATGGACTGTAGAGTTTTTTCCAGAGGTTATAATAGCAACAGACGGACTGCAGAAGCAGATGGGAGAATCTCGCTGTCTTCTATTAAGCCAGGCATTAAACAGTTTTGTCAGAATGTAAAATAATGCCCCCCCCCCTTTTTTTTTTCAAAAATAGTTACTTTTCATAAAAATATTATGTAGGTAAATCTTTACTGACTTATCTTAAATAACTTAACTAGTACTTGACATTTTCTTAGTTTTAATTTCTAATGTAGTAAGTATCAGTTGCTATAGCCCACATTTACAGAAGCTCTTGGAGATCCTCAGTAATTTACAAGTGTGGAAAGGGGTTCCAAAACCAAAAAGTTTCAGAACTGCTGGCATGTGATGTTGGAGCCCCAGTGTAAAGGGCATGAGTGGAGCCTGGAGAGAGATCCACGTGGGTTTCTCCCCAGTCTCTCCAGCTCCAGGGGAATTTTAAACAGGACTGAACAGCAGGCTCCGGTAGATAACTGGCACAGTTGGAAGCTCCTGGATTGGCTCTCCTCAGTTTGTGTCTTGCCTCCGCCACTTACTTGCCCAGGACCTTGGGCAAGTTGTTTGACCTCAGTTCCTGCATCCGTGGAAGGGGAATGATGCTGATCAAGTCTGAGGATTGTGTGAGAGAAAACAGGTCGGGTCATTGACCCACCAGCACATGCGGTGATGTCAGTTACGACTGGCTGTTACTCTTCTGATTGGATTCCTGGGTAGAGAAAAAGCGCCTCTGGGGTTGTAACCTTGTTTTTCCACCTCAGCATTATTGACAGTGGGGCTCGTGGGGGCTGTCCTGTGCATTGTGGCATGTTTAGCAGATCCATGACGTCTACCCACATGATGCCAGTGGCACCCACCTACCCCCAGTCATGACAAAGAAAAATGTCCCCAGATATTGTCAGATGTTCCCCTCTGGGGCAGAATCACCCCCATTTGAGACCTCCCTGGGTTAGGGGATTCCATTGACCTCCCCAAGGGACTCTGTGTTCTGTAATCATCTGGTCTAAATCCTTGTCCTGTACACATTTAAATACACACACTGAGTGAGTGGGGAGGGAGAAAGGAGGTAACTCACAGGAGCTGGGGTCACCCTGGTTTGTGCTGTCTGATACATCGGGAACTTATTCTGGTATATAATGTAAGTTATGGATCTAATTTGTCTTCTTCCAAATAATTAATGCAGGGTTCCTCAACCTCCACACAGTTCACATTTGGGGTTGGATCATTCTTTGTGATTGGAGGACTGTCCTGCACATCATAGGATGTTGATCAGCATCCGTGGGCTCCATTTACTAGATGCCCTTAACAGCTCCTCCCCATCATGATAACCAAATATGTCTCCAAACATTGCACATCATCCTGGGGTGGGGTCGGATGAGGGAGGGGAGAGGACAAAATCACCCCTGGTGAGAACTACTGGGTTATAAGATTAAGTAAAACTATCCAGGAATAAATTATTTGCCAAGTAGAGTTTAGGACTTACCCTTCTGACTTCCTTTTCCATTGTTGCCTTTTGGCAGCTAAGTAGGCATCGTGGACTTCATATCCCTGTTAGTAAGGAGAAACAGTGTTTTCCATAACCTTTCAGGTCCAAGATGAGGTCCTGACAGAATGTCAGAGCTTGGAAGAGACCTTCAGAGATGCTCCAGGTCCAGGCTGTACAGCGGGGCTGAAGGCCAAGACCATGTAATCAGGGAGAGTTGGCCGGTACCAGCGTGCCTACCGGCAGCCATTGAGTTGAAGAGCTCATGGTCATCCTTTCCGGTGGATCCGTGCTGTCAACTTCATGGGCACTTGTCCTTCCTGAAAACTGACCCGTGTCGGGCACTGCATTTGCTCTCACTGTGTCACAGAAAAGTAAGAATTTGCAGAAAAGGTAGTAGGTACTCCATGCACGTGTTTAGAAAGTAGACCTTGTTTTTTGCAGTAAGTTTAAAATGCCTTAGGGCCGGCCGAGTGGCGCGGTGGTTAAGCGCTGGCTTGGGAAGCCAGCGGCCCCTGTTCGGTCTCACATAGGAGGGCCAGTGACACTGCCCTCAAAAACAAACAAACAAACAAATGAATAAATAAATAAATAAAATGCCTTGGCCGAGTTAAACTCCCCCAGTTTGCCACACAGAATTTTGGAGTTTTTGGACCCAGAATTAATACCTGCGTTGCATCTGTCACAGCAGAGTGGGAGTGGGAAAAACAGTTCTTGAGAGTTTAGCTTTCTTGGGCGGCAAGAACAGGAAAACACAACCCTTTGCTCAGAGGAGAAAGACTTGTGCAGCATTAATAGTGGTGGCTGCTGGGGGTCTGAGACCAGGACCTGGGTTAGTCAGCATCAGTGCCATGGCGGAGGGCACCCTGCTTGTGGAGTATTGTCAGAGGAACGAGAATTATTTCAGCTGCCAGCATCTGCCATTGAGAGCAGGATGGCCCTTCACAGCCTTGTTAAGTCATCTCAATCCCCATACCACTGGACCAGCAGGCCCTGTCTCCAAAATACTCGACTCCATCCACTTTGCTCTGTCTCCAAGGCCACCTGTAGAGGACTAGCCTGAGCCACCACTGTCACTGCCACTTCTCACCTGGATGACTCCTGGAGCCTCCTCCCTGGTTCCCTTGCATCTGTTCCTGCCTCCCTGCGATCAGTTCTCCTCGCCACTCCCAGGATGGTCATCCCCAACATTTTATTACAGACCTTTTCTAACACACACAAAGGGGGAGAATTACATTTGGACCCCTGCCAGTGGGTCTTTCAGAAATGTGACCAGGTGGCGTCACTCCCCTTCTTGGACTCCTCCACCAGCCTTCCTTTACACAGGAGCAATCCAGACTCCTCACCATGGCGCCCCCTCCCCAGCCTCACCTCCCACCTTTCCTGTGGAAACTCAGCCATGTTGGCCTCCAGGTTCTTTCTGTCCTTAGGACTTCTATACTTGGAGTTCCCTCTATCCAGTATATTTGGCCTTCATCCGCTAACTCCATTATGTCTGAAGTTCAGATGACACCTCAAAGAGGCCTTACCCACCCTTCAGTCCCCTTCTATCCTGTCACTCTTTCCCACCCCTTGCTTTATCTTCCTTATAGCACCTATCTCCAGAATTATCTCATTATCTCTCACGCCTCGGGAACTTGTTTTCTTTTTCCACTAGAGAAAACATCTTGGGCCTTTCATCTTGTCTGCAGTGCTGAGCAGGGAGCCTGGCACATAGTAGGTGCTCAGTAAATTGTGCTGCAGGGAGCATGGCTTGTCTAGTTGGCCCTCCATCACATCTCGCCTCAGTGAATCCCTCGGCCTCAGAAGGACTTGAGGGATGCTGAGCTACTGAGCGTTTGTGTTGACAAGGTGTCCCAGCGTCCAGACAGCTCTTGGAAGGGGCCAAACCCTCCTTCACATGTGAGGCATTTGTCATCGTTGAGAGCCTGGGGCCTGGGGACAGTCCTTGAATTCAAGACCCATGCTTTAAGGTGGCACCAGAGTATTTGCAGTCTTCTACGTATAATTATCATAATGATAATAATGCCAATATGGAATTCATATTGTGTGCCAATCATTTCCCAACCACTTCATATGCATCACTTCATTCAATCCTTCCCAAAATTGCCTGGGACAAACTATCCCTGTTGGACAGAGGACAGTGTATGGAGAAAGTGAGTTAACTTGCCAAGGGGCCCAGGCACAGTGGTTGAGGCTGATTTGAATGCACACAAATCCAGAGGCCGCATTCCCAGAATTTCGTCACTTTTGGTCTGCAACCTCAGCAAAAGTTCTGTAGTCCTTAAGATTTCCTTCCTGCGAGGGGATATCTATTGTCTTTACTGGAATTTTTCTTTGGTCTTCAGCCATTTTTACTTTACCTCAGCTGTGCTGGAGTTGCATCCTCCAGTAGTGGAATAGAGAAGTGCTGTCAAAGCTGGATTCCCGAATTGCTCAGTAGTTTTAGGTGAAGTTGCCAACTTTGTATGATTTATTTAATCGGTTTATGGGGTTTCTCTTGGATTCACAGCACAGAGTTCCCCCAGCAGCGTAGTCTGGGCGGGCGGGCAGGGGTGGAGGGTTTGGCTGCAGGACCGACAAGTTGAAGAAGGCAGACTGCTGCTTGGCCTAAGGGAGATCACGGGGGTGAGGCAGGAAAGTCAGGCTTAGGGTTCTGGTCCCCACCTCGCACTTAGCAGCTCTATGACTTCAGGCAAGGTATCCATCTGTCCAAGGCCTCTCAGTTTTTTTTCATGATTTGCAGATTAGAGATGATAAATAATATCTACACCATGGGAGTTGTGATGGCATTAAATGAGGTTGAGTGTGTGAAATGCCTACCACCGAGTCCAATGTGAGTTGCTCGCCCATGCTGTTGTTAGAAGTATAGGGGTCCAGCGGTAAGATTAGAGCATTGAAAACTCGGATTTCAGTAGGTGAAACTAATGGCAGGATGAAGAGCAGTCCAGGAAAAAAAAAAAATTGCATAAAATAAAAGATAGTATTGTCTCCCAAAACCCTGTGATGTCCATGACACCAGTTGAGAGTTGCCTGAGGAGAAATATATTCAAGTACCAAAAAAAGAATTCAGGGGCTCCGTCACCCTCTACTAGCTGGGCTGGGCGGCCACTGAGTATGCAGTATACTAACATTGAGAGAGTCATAACCTAGCAACAGCATGATTGAGATCAGTGTCATTCTTCACAGAATTAGTTTGCTAGCAGAGCTGACATATTAGTGACAAATTCACATTTATGGTGCTGCACAGGACTGTTTATAATAATTCCTGAGAAAAGACTTCAAGGGCTGAGAGGGTGTCACAGGATTAAGGCAGTTGCCACGTATTAGTACTGTTATTTTTGTTGGCAAGATGCTTTCTATATTTTTTGCACAGATAAGAAGATTAAGACACATCAGCCCAGGATTAAAGCTCATTTTACCCAAGTACCTTGCTGACATTCTAGACAGGAATTCCAAGTGGCTTTCCAGAAGGGAGACGTTTCCTGGCAGGTGTTGGAGTCATCATTTAGGAGGGGAATAAACAGAGCAAGAAAGATAGTCCAGATTCCCTTCTCTGTGTGTTTTTCTAGGTCTGCATATTTTATTTTAGCAGAGATCCTCAGAGACAAAGGTTGGAGGCAGCCACAGGGGGGTGCCAAAACTTGTTGCAGGACAGGGCCTGCCTGTGGTATTTGTGTACGTTACTCCCACAGCGTGAAGGAAAGTTTATGTGAAAGGCGGGGAGTGGAGAGAATGTGTTTTCAGCTTACACCCTGAATGTGTTATGCAGTACATTATATGGTTAAACATTTGACAGATGAAGACAGTGCAATTTCTTTCTCCATTGAGTGTACACCTTAGAATGTGTCTGTGATTCTTTCCTTGGCTTAAGTGCACACTTGACCGTAGCAGATGGCCACATGACTTGTTGAAAGCCTCAGGCCCACCCCAAAACCCTTTGCTCGTCCTCTAGTTTTGTTTGTACTCCTCCATGGGTGTTTAATCTAGAATGGTAACTGACAGCTGCTTTATTCTTGATGTTAATTCTCAAAAGAAAAGTGTGTTTGTTTCTTAGCTCCAAGGCCCACCTGAGCAGAAAAGATGGGAAGAAACAAACTGGGGTCATGACTTCTTCCTTTTGCACTTGTAATGCATGGATGGCTCAGGTGCCTGGGCTTCAGAGTCAGGCCCACCTGGGTTAGAGACCTGGCCCCAGCTTAGACAGCTTCTCTGAGTCTCCATTTCCTGTTCTTTGAAATAAGGACATTGGGATGACCTACCTCCTAATGTAACTGCAAAGGAAGATACAGGATGATGACGCAGATAAAGCTCCGAGCACCTGCCAAGCCCATAAATACTGCGAGCTTGATGTCTGCTGGCCTGTGCATGAATCCATCCCCGGGGCAAACTCCACTTGGGAATGTCCTTGCTGTGGATAACATGGAAGACTGGAAGAAGCCTAAAGATGGGATCCCAAGCTCCCTGTTACCCTGGAAGCTGGGAAGCACTCCTCTACCCAGCCCAGCTCCCTGTTCTCCTTCCCTTGCTTGCAGTAGAGACTCCGCCTGCTTTCCTCACCCATCTTCTCCCTGGGGCCTCCTCTTGCTTCTTAGACTGGCTTTGGGCATTTCCCCTCTCCATTCCCCTTCCTCATAATTCATTTTGTCTTAAGGGTTTTGCCACCAATCAGTCTCTGAGCAGATAAAACCCTTGAGTCAAGTCTCCGGCCTGCTGGTAGGGGTGGTACCGGGAAACCCACTGTTTTAATTCTCTCAAGTGCAGAGCTATTTAAAACCCTCCTCATTTGGACTCTCCTTACCCACTATTGGAGGAGGCGGTTTATGGTCCCTCTTCCTGATAGAGTTCCACACCAAATGATGGACATGACTTCAAGATGGGACTTTTAGAACTTCCCACGCTTGTACCCATGCCAATTGAGGGCTTGCTCTAGGTCCCAGAGCCCCAGGTCAGTAATTTCTGCTTTAGGAAAAGGGACTGCTGCCTTGGAGACCTCCTTCCCGCACAGAGACCTCCACTCCCTTCAGGGAGAAGGGTCTTAGGGTTAGAATGGGTGAGGAGGGACCTGCATCTCAGGCTTCCCCAGCTTTTTTTTTTTAAGATTTTATTGGGGAATTGGCGGAGGGGAACAGCGTTGGGGAATCGGGGAAGGGGAACAGACAAGTTGCTGTCTTTTTGTTGTTCAGTTTAGTTGCAGAGGATGTTGCTTCACTGTTGGTGTCGTCATTGTGCTCTTCCCGGATGAGGCAGATCGGTCGCTGGCCTCTGGATGTCGCTCACCGCGGCTATTGGCAGCTCACGCTTGGCTGCCAGCCGCTCACGCTGGCTGCCGGCCACTCACTGTAGCCTATGGCAGCCCACTGCAGCAGGGGCTGTAGCCCACACCATCACCGGGGCTCGCACAGCCCAGCTCCAGGTGGAGCTGTTGTTAGCTGTAGAGGGCAGTGTCACTGGCCCTCATGTGGGATCCGAACCGGGGCCGCTGGCATCCCAAAACCAGCGCTTAACCAATGCGCCACTCGGCCGGCGCCCTTCCCCAGCTTTTGTGCCAACTTTGGTTCATTGTCTCAAGAAAGGAACTGCCTGAATGTGATTGGTGCTTACGTTCCGGGAGCTTCTACGCTGGCCCATGCGGGTATAAATGTACAGAACTCAGACCCAGTGAAGGGAGGGGTACACTCTACTTCTATTGTCCTGGACTGGGGTGGCCTGTTTTCCCATCGGTCCTCAGAGGTCTGTAGGACACTGGTGCCACCTTGACCTTCAAGTTCCTCCAGTGCTCCTTGCTCTCTGCTGCTTCACTCCTCCCTGCTCCTGGTCACCTGGCTAACTGCTGCTCATCTTAAATGGCACTTAAGTGGCACTTCCTCCAAGAAATTCTCCCCAATTCATTCCTTTTCCACAGGCTCCCCAGGTTGGGTGCCCAGCTCCACACCCTGGGTCCCTCTGTGCCTCCCCTGTGTTGTAATGTTCAACTAAAGACTGATGTCAGGTTCTAGCAGGCAGGGCACATGTCCCTCCATGTCACCACCACACCCTAGAAATGAGTACAGTGCCTGGTGTACAGTGAGCATTGGGTGTGTGGAATTGCTGAAAGTTGTAATCGCCAAATGAATGTTATGATTGACTATCAACGTGGCAAGAGGTGCAGCTGGGGAGTGGGTCCCAGGTTCAGCTGGCTGGACGGAGCACCCTGACAGTCACGGCCATGTCAGCAATGCTTCTGGGAGCTGGGCCCCACAAGGAGGGTTAGGGTGTGGGGGCAGGGCGGGGGGGACACAGACATCTGGCAGAGATGTAGAATGAGAGCAGAGATCTGCAACTTTCTGCGCCCAGGCTTATCTGTCCAGATCCAGGACACAGGCCCTGCCCTCGGGGATCACAGCTGGGCTGTCCCGTTTTGCTCTGAACCACACAGTTAGGTGGAGGAGTGTGGCAGGGTACAGGAGGGAGAGCCTGCACTACAGGCCAGGATGGCATTGGTGGCTCACTTCTTGCAGCTTCTGGCCAGTGCCCCTCCCCATCCCCACAACACACAGTTTGGGGGTTGGGGAGGCTAGGACTTCCTTGGCTGGGGTTTGTGATTGGGCTCAGGCTGGGTGCTGTCCGGAGCACAGGAGCTGAAGAGGGGCACTTGGAGAAGGATGTGGGGGAGGATTCATATCGGGCAGTAGCCGTCTTGGACTTGGCACGTGGCACCTTGGAAAGCCGCAGTGAGACCAGAGCACCTGATGTGTTCCAGACAGTACAGCCCGCGCCACCCAGGCAGGGCTGTTGTTTGAAGTGACTTGGGGGCTCTGAATCCCACCCACTTCACACTAGTGTGTGCCACAGTCGCCCACAGAACAGTTCTCAGGCCTCGTCCCAGGTGTTCTGGAAAGAGGGCTCCATGGTCAAATAACTTGGGGGAACATTTGGTGAAACAGGTTTCTTTACTGTTGGTTTCCTTAGCCCTTCCTATGCTGATGTGTCGAGCCAAAGCCCCAGGCCAGCTGGTTTTTTACAAACTAATTTGATCAGAGAGCATTTCACAGCACCAGAAAACAAAAAAATCACCTGGTTGTCAGAATCTGGATCGAATAACCTACATTTGATTAACATCGTAATATTTTAGGTCTTTGTGGTTGCCTGGGTCTTTAGAAATTTCTGGTGATGGTTTTCCCCCAGCTTATGAAAGAAAGGCTGGGCTGGGACTTCAAGCAGTTCATAGAAGCCTCATTGCTTCTTTCCCCTCTCTGTTCGTTCCCCGAATTTGGGTTTCAGTTAGCCGAGCAAGTGCTGTTTATTCCATGACAACCAGAAACAGTTTGGTGATGGGGAATGGTTAAAGAAACACATCTGTGGCCACTCCAGTAATTGCAAGGCCATCCATCCTACTTGGAAGGGGGTGCGTGTTGTCATTTTGTAATACCGGTACTAATTAGCAATTTATGGACTTCTGGTCCTACTGGAGCTGAGTGGAAACGAATTGTGTGTAACTCTGGTGCTTTGTGGTGTTGGTGAAGAACTGACTGACTGAAGTTCATTGCTGCATTTTAGTGTAGCGGTTGGGTTTGTCATGACTGCCAAACCTGCCCTCGGTGGGGGTCCCAGTGGGACCACAGGTGGGCGGCCAGAGTCCTTGCCTCCTCTCTCATAGCCCTGGCAGTGTAGGACCCTTCATTCGCTCTGTAAGTGCTTGTCGAGCATGTGTTTTGTGTGTGGCTGTAAAGATAGAGGTGAACAGAGGCCTCGCCCTGGAGCTTCTGTTCCTGGCGTAGACGCTGCCAGAGAGCAGGTAAACAACCCCGCTACCAGCTTGTATACAAACACACCTCCCTTTTAACCAGATGTTTTACCCTAAAGCTTTCTGCTCCCCACCCCCATCTTCCTGGTCCCATTTTTCCCGTGATTCCTTGCATAGAATAAGGGCTTAATGAATATTTATGTGATTATATAACAGCTGGTGTTACACGTGTGAAGAAGTACGAGGGTACCTGAAACTAATATAAGTAAATAAATACATAAAAATGAAAAAGTACAGAGGAGGTTTAGTTCAAACATTTACTGAATGATTCTTAAGTGGTGTGCAGCGGGTGACAGGCTGGGGCACAGAGCTGTTTTGGATGCCCTCTCAGTGGTCCCCTGGCCTCCCTGACAGGTAGCCTCGATATGACCCATGCAGGATATAAGCCAGAGCATGCTTTGGGAGCACAGCTCAAACTGGGAGCTTCCTGAAAAAGATAGTGTCGATACATGAAAGAGTGTTGACCATAAAATAGAAGCTAAGAATATGTTCTAGGCAGGGACTGAACCAGGCAGAAGTCCAGAAAGGTCACAGAAGCATGGGGTGTGCAGGGGACAGGGCCACAGTACTGATCAGGTTGGGGGTGGCCTGCCTGAAGGAGCTGCAACCCCAGTCTGGGAGGGCATTGCTGAGTCTTAAGCGTGCATTCCGCACCAGTATTCTGGCTGCTGTGCAGAAGCTGGACTTGGGCTGAGAGCAGAGGCAGAGAACGAAGGCAGGTGTGAACTGTGGGGGGGGGGGGGGCACGGGTGAGGGGGTCGGCAGGAGCCGGGAGCTAGTGAGGTTGGATCTACTTGCATCTCACCTGGTGTTCCTGTTCTTCGGGTGGCTGTTTTCGGAGCTCAGACCCCTGTGTCCCTCCGTAGCCTTCCCATGCCCTCAGCTGAACCACGTGCCCAGTTGCAGCGCAGAATTGTGTTTTTTTGTGTGTGTGTTTTTTTTTAAAGATTTTATTGGGGAATCGGGGAAGGGGAACAGACAAGTTGCTATCTTTTTGTTCTTCAGTTTAGTTGCAGAGGATGCTGCTTCACTGTTGGTATCGTCATTGCGCTCTTCCCGGATGAGGCAGATCGGTCGCTGGCCTCTGGATGTCGCTCACCACGGCTATTGGCAGCTCATGCTTGGCTGCCAGCCGCTCACACTGGCTGCGGGCCACTCACTGCAGCCTATGGCAGCCCACTGCAGCAGGGGCTGCAGCCCACACCATCACCGGGGCTCGCACAGCCCAGCTCCAGGTGGAGCTGTTGTTAGCTGTAGAGGGCAGTGTCACTGGCCCTCATATGTGGGATCTGAACTGGGGCCACTGGCATCCCAAAACCAGCGCTTAACCAATGCGCCACTCGGCCGGCCCACAGCACAGTTTGTTCTTCAGGTGGGACCTCTCCCTGCTCATGCCTGGGCCCTGCCACGTGGTCCTGTCCGTCCCAGGTGCCCACAGGCAGCCCAGGCCTCCCACAGTTGCCTGAGTTGATGCTGCCCTTCCCGTGTGCCTGCAGATCAGAAAGCTCTTCCTCTAGCATGCAAACAGTTTTCTGTCCATCTAATCCTTCCTTAGAGCCTGGCATTTATTTTCTCCTGTGTCCCTTTGCCTTGCTCATCCCTCCATCAAATATTTGTTGAATCCCTGTGGGGTGCCACGTACTGTTCTCAGACTGCAGGGCAGCGAGGGGAACCAGGCAGTCTGCCATCTCCTGGAGCTGACATCTTAGTAGGGGAGAAAGACCATAAACCCATAAATACGTAGTGTATCAAGTGATGAATAGAAAGAAGCATCTCTGCTTCCCTAGGAGGCCAGTCCAAGGTTTCTTCTAGGGAGCCGAGTGTGTGTTTAATGAAGCCTTCAGCTCGGAGTCCCACCTCTCAGGCTGAAGGCTGTTAGAGACAAGGGGCATAAATCCAGTTCAGAGTGCCTTAAGCAAAAATCAGTATCTGATGACTTTCTTGGAAGTCTTGGGGATGGGGTTAGCTTGGGCTGGCCAGATCCAGGGCCTCCAGCCGTGTCTCCAGGATTCCATTTCCTCTTCTGTCTCCAGCCAGTCCAAGGTCCCTTATGACACATGGTTGCTGGCAGCCCCAGGGTTACCTCCCCCCAGGTCAGACACCCCAGCAGAGAGAGTTCCCCTTCCGAAGGAGTCCCAACAAAAGTCCTAGACCCAAGTCTCATTCATTGTCAGCGGCCTGGCCTTATTCACATGCCACAGTGCTCCCCCACAGTGTCCCGTGGGGTCGGGGCACACAGTAGTCTCCTCCTCAGGCCTGGAACCAGGGCTGGGCTCCATCTGAAACGTTGAGGTGGGGAAGGGGTGGTTCCCTAAAGAAAATGGGGGGCTGGGTGGGGGCTGGGCTTGCCAAAACCCTGGCTCCTTCCTGTGTGCCTCAGCACCTTGTAGCTAGCCAGGAGTTGAACGCAGAAGTGAGGCTGGGGCCTGGACCTCCATCCCCTGATGCTGGGCTTATGGGGTAAAAGGCAGCGTTAGAAGGTCTCTGGGATTCCCCGTGGTGGACCTGGTGTGGATAAACTGCTGCTGTCCCAAGTCCATCCAGCATCCCTTGGATGTCATTTATTGCCTGGCATAGGCACGTTCATTTTTGTTCACTCATTCATTCATCCTGGTTTGGTCAGGCAGCAATTATGCACTGTGCCAGAAGATGGCTGCTTAGGGACTCACAGAAGCCTTGCGGGCAACCCCTCCCTCCTTCCTCCTTTAGCACTTTGGTCTCGCACAATGTCATTCACCTGTGTTTACTGTACATGGTGAGGACCATCGAGGTGACTGACACAGGTGTGGTGTGGCTTCAGTGAGCACAGCAGAGGGAATGGTCACCATCAGTGGGCCATTGCCCCAAGGTCAAGACTGACATCTGTCCTGCTTCTCCAAGGAGCGGGAGTTTTAGGGGGTGGAGTAGGACGGGGTTTGTTTGATCATATCAGTCTTGTCCCTTTTCGTTCTCAAACCTCGTCTTCACCCCATCTTTATTGTGGGTAATGGCTGTCGCCTCCTAGCTGGTCTCCCCATGTCGCCCTCTTCCCCAGACTGATCTCTCTTTAAACCTAAACCAACCTCCATGCTTCCCCCATTCCTTTCACAACACTCCCCAAATCCTCAGCATGGCCACCATATACCCCTGGCCCGCATGCCTTCACACCTGCCACCATCCCTGTTGGGCTCTTCTCCTTGAGACTTCAGCACAGCCACCTCTCCTCAGGGATGTTTCCCTGGCATTCTAGACCAGAAACTCTGGCCAGCTCCCCATATGAACCGTGACCTGTGTCCCGCTCCAGCATAGCTGTCCTGCTGGAGCAAAGCTGTGTGTGGGTGCAGGTTCCTGGTTCATCTCAGCCTCCCACGACTGGGGGCTCCATGAGAGCAGAGCTGTGCAAGTGCTCCCCAAGATCATGATTCCACTGGTTCCCCCATGCACTCTCTCCCCCTGAAGGCTGGGTTCCTGAGCGCACCTAGAGCTGCTGTGCCCAGGCCCCCCCGCCCCCGCGGGTCCTATCCTGGGCTGCCCCTGGAAAGCAGACAGATGGTGTTGCCTGAGAACAACAGGCGGCATCACCCTGGTCCCATCATGTGACAGGACATCCCAAAGGGTTTCTTCCTTCAGCCATGCAATATGGACTCTCAGACTTGTAACTCCATTCTTTTTTAATTAATGAGTGCTCACTTAGAGACCCATGTGGAACGTTGGGCTGACTCGACCGGGGTAAGCTCTCCAAAGAGCTTGAGCTGTGTGGGCAGAGGTGGCAAACTGGTTGCCCCTGGCCTCAACTGGCCTGCAAATTTGAAAAAACTAAAAAACCTAAACTGGTGTCCAACATTTGAAATTGGGAAGATGCTGCGTTAAGATCTGACTGTTTTGTGCCAAGTTTCTACAAAGCCACAGTTGGTGGTGCTGAATAGCAACTGCCCTGGACACTCTGCAGCTCGCCGTACTCCTCACCACCCTCCCTTGGTCATTGACGTGGCCTGTTCTAAGTGAGTCTTGGAGCCTTTTTATTGGTGTGTAATAGGCACACAGAAAAGCACACGTATCTTACCGTTAAGTGTCGCATTGTCACAAACTGAACACCCCCACACTTCCATGTCATGAAACTGTTTTCTAAGCAATTTGATTTTCTTTGGAATTACTAGTTTCATATTCGGTTTGTTTTTAACTTTTAAAAACAAATGTAGCTTTGTTTACTGTATGAATGTAGTGTTGGGGGCAAAAAACACCAATTTTTCTTTTTGCAGAAAAGCCTGCCATTGCTCCGCCCGTCTTTGTGTTTCAGAAGGATAAAGGACAAAAGGTAAGGGGCCGGCATGTTCTCTCTTCACATTTGTTTCTCCAGGAGGTCTCTCTCCCCAGGTCACATGGCCAAGGATGCTTCTGCCCTTTAAGCCTTCACATTGAACTTGGAGAAAAAAGGTCCAGTGGTTGTAGGTTACCATGGCGCGAGATTAAGTTGGGTGTGTGGAAAGGGCTCAGAGACCATGCTTTAAAAAATGATGTGGAAAGCTTCGTTCTAATTCCTAATTTAATTTAGAAATACTGCTGGACATTAGGAAAACTAGCAGGAGAGAAGAGTTGGAGAAAAAGGATAGGAGGAAAAAGGAGGGAGAGAGAAGAAGAAAGGGAAGAGAGAAGGAGAGAGCAATAGTGGTTAAGGGGATAAAACCGGACCTTTAAAGATTTTAGGGGTTTTTTTTGGCCCCAACCAACTTGGCATAAGTGCATGGGATTATTATTAGTTGGTTTACATTGTATATTTACCATTCACATTTGCTGGGTTGCTTCCCCACTTGTCTTGGTCACAGTGTTGTTGGAAATATCTTGCCTGCCTCAGTGATGAGCCTGATTGGTGCCGCAGTAGCATTCCGACGCCGCGTGTTGTTTTTCTTGAAGTCACCGGTTTTATATTTATATCCCTCCCTGACAAATCAGTGTGGAAGGTTGGGGTTGTGAACAAGTTAGTTGATGTTCTGTGGCGATGTCTCCCAAGCTTCTATGAGGACCCCCTCCATTTGTCAAAAAAATAAGGATGGGCCCTCCCCACCCATGCCTCAGGACAGCAGGTGTAATTTCATGCCCATCGCAAGGCTTCAGAGTGACCAGGTGCTGCACTGGACTCAGTGTGTTCTGAAATCCATTTGCAGT
Organism: Aselliscus stoliczkanus; assembly: GCA_033961575.1. Taxonomy (NCBI): domain Eukaryota; kingdom Metazoa; phylum Chordata; class Mammalia; order Chiroptera; family Hipposideridae; genus Aselliscus; species Aselliscus stoliczkanus. The sequence continues at coordinate 4,835,968 of CM066735.1, read as the reverse complement.
CTGGCTGATGAGAGAACAGCATTTGAAAATCGGCTCAGGGCTTGAGGTCCACAGGCCAGGTGCTCTGATGGATCCCCAGTACACTGGCAGGGTGGTTGGGTACTGGTGGCCAGCTCCGAGGTTGGGGACTGTTGGTCTGGTGATTTGGGACTCTTGGCAGCCCAGCTATTGCTTGTAGATTCCATCCCTTGGCCTGAGAAGAGAGGCCAGACTTTTCTGTGTGTGCGGCCCAGTTTTCCTGGACAACATTCCAGCACTGTGGCAGGAGCAGAGTGCGTGTGGGCCCGTGCTTGTTTGCGTGCTCATGGGCATGAAGGGGGCAGGAGGGAGAAGCATCTGCTCCCATCCCCCACCCCCTCACAGGGAGCCTTCTGGCCCTCAGGGGCTTATCTACTAGGCTTGTTCTCACCTTAAACTTTCCCGTTGTTAATTCTTTGCTGAAGAAAGAAACACATAGCCTGAGGAAACTTTCTTCCCATTTTGTTTTGTTTTTCCAGGTGGTATTTTCAAAATACATCAGCCTCTGCTGTCTCCTCTACTTGAGGCCCTGACATACATACAGCCTAGTTATCATCCCTCCTCTGGAGGGCCAGTCACTGTGAAGGGCTGATGCAGCTCCTCCAGCTTTTAGAAATGGATGTATCTGACCTCTTTTAAATGTAAAAGCCTCTTCTCAGGTTTTCCGTTAAATCAGAATTTTTAATTTTATCATGATCATCTTTTGAACCACTCATAGTTTAAAACAGGAGTCAGCAAACTAAGGCCCACTGCCACTGCCTGTTCTTGTAAATAAAGTTTTATTGGTGCACAGCCATACCCCTCCCCTTCACAGTAGCTGAGGCTGCTGCGTTCAGGTTGTAACAGCAGAGTGAAGTAATTTGGACCCAGACCATATGGCCTGCAAGGTCAGACATACTTAGTGTCTGGCCCTTTACACAAAAAGTTTGCCGACCCCATTTTCCAATGAATAGTAGGCATTCTGAAGACTTGCAGACAACCAACAGGATGAAAAACTAAAATGTAATATTTGCTCGGCTTATTTTTAAAGGCTTTTAAAATTACTGTTTCGTATTTCAGTACTGTTTTCACAGTTCTGTTGGTTTGTAATTCCAAGGCTGATTTTCATGAATTACCTTTAGAAAGTCGATGCAGATTACGTAAACAGGTGACATCGAACCAGAAGAGTCGCTGGGAAGACAATCCTGATCATCTTAAAGATGTGCGAGCGCAGTTCTTATCACAGTAATGACCTGGAGCCAACTCTCAATGGGCTGCTACAAAAATAGCTGTGCTCCAGCTCTTCAGAGTTCAGCTCTCCACTTCTGTCACAACATCACAAAGGGGACGGAAGCCTGTGTGTTTAACAGCAGAAGCCGGAGGAGCCTCTGCGACTGTCCTTTATGGCCACTGTCTGCACTGCCAATGGACAGTGGCCAAGTGAACATGGAATCTTTCTTTCTCTGTGGCTTATGACAGCTCCAGTGTAAGGTGGAAAGTAAACAGAGTAACTCAGGCCACTGCTTTGTTTCCCTTGGCTTCTCATCTCAAAGAGGACGGGAGAGCTGATCCTCAAGCAGCCACAGTACTTCTGACAAAAGTGCGAGTTTCAGACCCTTCCAGCTTCGTTCTCCTCTTTACACTGCAGAAGCAGAGTTGGGAAAAGGCTGTTTTGGCTGCTTTCATTTTTTTATTCTGAGCAAACTCTTTTTCCTCCTTTTTCTCTTCAACTTTTTATTTTGAAAATTTCAAGTCCTCAAAAAAGTTAGGAATAAATGGCAGTGCGGACCCTCAGGTATCCTTCATCCGGCTTCATTGTTATCATTTTTGTCCTACATGCTGGAAGCACTCGACTGTAAGTCGCACCCATCCGATGTTTCTCTAAATACTTCCGTAGGTGTCTCCTAGGAATAGGGCTCTTCCTCCCCATGGCGCCAGTGCTGTTGTCATCCCTAAGAAAATGATCATTAATTCAGAAATCTCCCCCAATATATAGTCCATATTTAATTGTCTTAACTGTCACCAAAATGTCCCTTATAGCTATTTTTTGATCCACAAAGATCAAGAAGTCCTATTTTCACTGTGGGACCCTTAACTTCATTGTTAGTAAACTGCCACCCAGTGAGAAGTGCTTCAAAGAGCCCGTGTCCCCCTTCAAAGGAGAGTGCATAACAGGCCCAGCTGTTATCACTGAATCATGATTGAGATGAAAAACTTGAAATCGAAAGGAAAAAAAATTAAGCTTCCAGCCTAGGCATGTTTTGTTTTTATTCGGTGGTGAAGCCACAGTGCATTTTCTGTCAGTCCCATTGACCATCTGTGCTTTCTCAGCAAACTACAAATTGGTGGTAGTGTCCAGCCTGTGGTGTCACCTAGTCTGAGGATGAGTTGTCATATCCTCCTGTTGTCCCACATTAGAGAAAGCGTGGGACAGTCTGAGCTCCTGTCCTAACGCGTGGACTGACAGGAATTGTCTTTACTTCCTTCCATGTCCCCAGGCTTCCTCAAGGTGGCGCTCTTCAAGAAATTCTTGAGTTTACCTGCATTCGTTTTAGAGGCAAAAACGAAATCTTTTTTATTAACTAGCTTGAATGGAGATAGGGTTTTTTTTGTTTTTCTTTTTAATGTGAAGAGGCTATGAATATCCTTCTGTAGGTTGGCTTATTGTTTGTGATGACTAAGTATTTCTTTCAGTTTATCTTCCAAACGTTTGTTAATCTGAAGGGGGATGGCTTTAAGGTTGCATTGGCAGGATAATGCCCATTTGGTAAAAAGACAGAAAGAAGTTACATAAATACTGATGAGCAGAAAGTCTGGTGTCGCTGAAAACATTGTAGAGTGAGTATGTTTAGACCTTGGAACTTATTGTTGGTGTGACAAGTGTATCCTGTATACATGTTTGTTTGTTTGTTTGTTTGTTTGTTTTGGTCAGCCACATATATTTTAGGATGCTGTCAAAGGCTGCCAAACTCTTGATGTTTGGTTTTAGCAAAAATGTTGAAAAATTACAGACCCTGTCTTGGCTTTTTAGAGCTTACTTTTCTTTTTTTCACAGAAACACTTGGACCCAAAGTAGAGTACTAGAATACCACTTGTATTTCTTTTTTGGTCCTCGGATTTAGGCTTCTTCTTGAGTCTGCCATGTTATAAGGGCATTTGAACATTTATGTTCTAAAAGCAGGGATTTTAAAAAAATCCAAGTGGTTCCAATTAAGAGAGGTAGCAGTTTCCCACGGAGCTCTGGGTTTAATTCTCTCTTGTTGGGTATTAAATCTCTGGCTATAAAGAAGCAACAGACTGGTGCCCAGACTGACCTTGGTGCCCCACACAGGTTTGAGGAACAGCTTGGAAAAGAAGGCCTTTGTGTCTGCAGATCTCCCCTTCATAGGAAGAGTCGGTTTCAGGGACTCTTTAGATGTACAGATGAGTTAGCATTGTGTTGCTACTGCTTTCCTAAGAATGTTTGAAAGCTCTCTCAAATCTTCTTTATATAGATCCTTTCATCCCACAGCCTCACAGGTTTAAAAAATAGGCCCCACCCCCTGTCTAAATAGGTCTCAGTCACTTCACAGTCAGAAGCAATGCGATCCCATGGTCATTTAGTTCACAAAGTGAGAGAAATGGCTCTGTGTTGTGGATGATGCCAAATGGGAGGTTTGGGGACCCGAGCCTATCTGTTCCAGGACACCAGCTTTATAACCTATTTCTCAAGAAAAGAGTCTTGAGCACAGAGCTCTCAGCCCATGACACCCCTCATCCCCCAGAAGCCCAAGAACCACCTCAAGGAATGCTGAGGGTGTCGTACTTTTGAGAAGGAAGACCTCCGGAGCTGGCTTTTTCTTACCCTGTCTGCTTTCCAAAGAAGTCCTTACTCGAGGTGTTTGGGGTGAGCCTGCGGGAATCCCAGGCCAAGGGGCTCCCTCCTCTAGCTGAACTCCCACCTACCCACCCTCTGATACAAAATCAGCTCTCCGTGTCTCTGCCAGCTCATTTGGTCACCCGACACCTGCACTCACTGAGATGAGAAAGTGCTTTTTCATCTCAGGTTCAAGCAGCACAAGTTGAAAGATGCTAGAAGAACTAGAGCCAGATACAGAACCCTTTGACCCTGGACACCCCATTCTGCCACTCTGTAGCATCCCAGGCTTGCTTCCCCACCTTTCCTAGTGGACAGAAGTGCTGAGATCAGCTCCCCTCATCAGTGTCTTTGAGGAGATGCGCTATTAACCTAATTTACCATAATCATCCCTATCCCCTCTGATAGAGGCACCACCCCCATTTTGGTCACTAGGAGTGTTTTTCCTCACTCATGGCCCATAAGCAGAGTAGCTCCATACCAGGCCGCTATGCATTTTTAAAAACGCAGGTCTGGACTTCTTGCACTCCTCAGAACTCTCTGCAAAGTCAAACAGCAGCAAGTCTACGTTCATTTCCCTTTGTGCCGGCTTTCTTGGCCCGTCCTGGGCAGGATCTGCTGAAGGTTCAGCCATCTCTAGCCCTTCAATCCCTACTCCTGTCCCCTGTCCCGTGTTGCAGCCTATATTACATTGAAGGAAAATTGTCTTTTTTGCTCCCAGTCTTCTGCAGAGCAAAAAGACTTGTCGGATTCGGGAGAGGAACCTCAGGGGGAGGCTGAGGCCCCCCACCATGGCACAGGTCACCCCAAGTCAGCTGGTGAGCATGCCCTAGAGCCTCCTGCCCCTGCTAGTGCTTCAGCCAGCGCTCCTGAAGCCCAGCTTCCTCCTTTTCCACGAGAACTGGCAGGGGTAAGTCCACCTCCACCCGGCATTCCATGGCCCAGGGGTCCCACCCCAACTGGCCCCTTTCCCTCCGGGTCCCTCAGATCCAGACCCTAGACCATAAGCAGCTGATGACAACTAAAAAGATGAGCAGGATTTCTCTGCCTCCCTTTAATTCCTTCTGCGGAAAAGTCAGGGAAGATGAGGTCCCCTTTTACACTGAGACTTCTCTAGTTAAGGGAATATATATCCATAGCAAGAAGCTAATCCTGTTTCCTAAAAGAGACACAAGGTGTCAAAAAGAGGAATTGAGTAGCGGGTAGAACCTTGCAAATCAAATTCGACCCCTTCTCCCTAATTTCATTTTTCTTTCTCCTCTCCCTGAATCTGGGCCTTCAAGTTCAGTGTCTTAGAAACACAGGGAGCTCCGGCTTCCTCATCTGTAGGAAGAAGAGATGCCTAATGCAGTTCGCTTTGCAAGCCCAGTTGTGTCTGGACTGTGGTTCGGCTATGAACTGCATGTCTTCAGTCAAAGCAGGAAGAAGAGAAGACCCTTCTTTGAAACCAGAGGGAACCCTGAGTCCTTTATCTTTGTACTAAGATGGCTTTCGAAGATGATAGGTAGAGAAGATTGAACTCTTAAGGACAAGAAATGTCTGGAGTGTTTGGAGTTTGATAAATTGGGAAAGGTAAACGTTATCGTACATTCAGGATTGAAAACTCCATCCTCTAGGTGCCTCATGGCAGAATCCCTCATTCTCATGACCTGGAAAAATGACTCTTAAGAAAACAGAGGACCCCGCTCTGCCATACAGAACACCGGCCAGCCTTCCATGGTGTCACAATCCCAGTGATTCCTTGTGTTACATCACCAGTACCCTGTGTTCTTAAGGAAACCATTAAAATTGAGTTACAGCCACCAAACCGTAGGATACGCAGGAAGAAGTCATGTTCAGCCGAGGTGAGGTTGGAGTCATATTTTAACACTTTGGAGGAATCAGTGTGTGGTGGAAAAAGAAGAACCAGTCTTTACCGTGGGTGGGGGATGGCGTGGAGGTAGTCTTTCAGGGCGTAGAAATGGGCTTGGGGTGATGAATTATACTCAGAAGCTCCATCAAAATTCCAACCAGGAGGGCCGGCCGAGTGGCTCATTGGTTAAGAGCTGGCTTGGGATGCCAGCAGCCCCGGTTCAGATCCCACATGTGAGGGCCAGTGACACTGCCCGCTACAGCTAACAACAGCTCCACCTGGAGCTGGGCTGAGCAAGCCCCGATGACGGAGTAGGCTGCAGCCCCTGCTGCAGTGGGCTGCCATAGGCTACAGTGAGTGGCCCGCAGCCAGCGTGAGCGTCTGGCAGCCAGCGCGAGCTGCCAATAGCCGCCGTGAGCGGCCATCCAGAAGCCAGCGACCGATCTGCCTCACCCGAGAAGAGCACAATGATGATACCAACAAGGGCCAGTGAAGCAACATCCGCCTCAACTAGACTGAAGAACAAAAAGACAGCAACTTGTCTGTTCCCCTTCCCTGGTTCCCCAATGCTGTTCCCCTCCCCCAATTCCCCAATAAAATCTTTTTAAAGATTCTAGCCAAAAGACACCTACGCTATAGCGTTCTGCCATCACAGCCCTCACACAAGAGCCAACAGAGCAAGAATGAGGAGGGGATCACCTTTTTGGTTGGGGCTCCTGGAAACTTCTCAGGTCAGGTGTTGTGAGTTACTGTGCCTTTGGCTGCCATGTGCGCAAGGCGTGGTGGCCTCTGTGCCCTGAGAGCAGATAGCCTTCACGCGGGCCTCCCGACAGGCCCTGCGGCCTGCTGCTGCTGCCGAGTGTGGGAGCACAACTTACAGAGTGTCTCTGACTCGTGAGGTTGAGGGTTTTCAACCAACAGTGGCAGACTGCTGGATCGCAGAGCTTGTGTCACAGCAGCTACTCTTCCAGAGGCACGCAGGCTGTTTTGGGCCCTCTTACTTCAAGTGTCCACTTAGTGAGACCAATGGCCCCCACCTACAAGAGGCCTGTATAGGAAGTGCCCTGGGGGGCCTCACCTTTGGCCTGAGGCCCAGCCAGTGAAACTTGGTTTCTCTAGTCTTGTGGACTTAGTGCTGGAGGCTCTAATCCCAAGAAATTCAATCGGTCCTCAGACTGGTAAGGGCAAATGTTTTGGCAGGGAACTTGAGATGCGTTGTGAAGTCACCAAGGGAGAGAGCCAGAACTGGGGGCAGCGGTTTATGAATGTAGCAGCACAGCAACGAAGGTCATGCATGTGACATGCACACATGCACTGTTCAGTTTCAGCATTCATAACTATAGGAATCCCCAGTTCCTGTCAGAAGTCCCAGCAGCGCCACCTTCACATCATTGGGGGACAGCTCTGAGGGCTCACCCAGGGTTCACTTAGGGGGGGCTCAGCAGAGAGAACCCTGGCTGCTTGCTAATGGCTCCAGTCCCTTGGCTTTCCCACTGATTGGGTATGTTCAAGGCAAAGTACATTTTGGTTTTTAGGTCAAGCAGGGCATAAATCAAAGCAAACGGAAACCTGATCCCAGCTTCTTGGACTGAGATTTTCCCCTGGTAACTCATTGCTTTTGCATAAGAATAAATATGGATCTTGCTCTGTGTGACACTGGAGTTGAGGAAACCGCCCACATGTTATTCAGAAGGTCTCCTCCATCACATTGAGTCTCTTCTCTGTGCTGCCGTCCAACCCCTCCCAACTCCTCGGGGGACTGTAAGCACCAGCGCTTTATAATAAATAGTGGCCTGCTGAATTGTTGCTTATAAAGGACCCTGATCATCTTTCAGTCTCATCAGCACTCTGGCCATTGAAGACTCAGTACCAGGAAAAAGTCTCTATATATCAGACTTGCTGGCTTTCAGAAGGCAGTTTGAAGAAGACCAAACCACATTCAGATTCATTTCTTTGCTGCGGAGAAAGCGAGCAGCGTCTTCCTTACCCCGAGCCTGGCTGAAGTCTGCTGGACTGAAGCTCTGAGCCAAGGCGCTGATGAGCCTAAACTACATTTATGAGACCCACCAGGAAGCCTAGAAAGCTGTGGAACGAGCCCCTGGCTGGACAGCTTTCCTCATCTTCCAGCTTCTGCATGGGGTTTGACCCTTGTTCCACCTCAACCCAGCTTCACGTCTTGGAGGCCACCTCTGGTTTTTCAGTAGCTGCCTTTTGGGTAAGAATTTCTGTAAACAACACTGAATAAGCCCATAGTCCATATGAAGACAAGGACATGTTAGCAGGCCCCACTCCTAATTGATTTTTCATCCCACAGCCGAGCTTTCTAACTAGTCCCGTTCAGACCAGACTCACTGAGGCCCAGGCAGGCCAATGGTATCGAGTGTTTTCTGTAAGGAATTATCTGACTTAGTCTTGCTTTCTGGTCTTTTTTGGGAGGTCAGGAAGGCAGTGCCCATCGTTCCTGCATACTTACTTGTGTGTCTGTGGCTGTGTCAGCTTCTCAGACACAGTCTCCAGCTCCATCCCCTTCCCTGGACTGGCGCCTCTGTCCCCCTCAGGGCCATGCCAGGCAGCCTCACGAGAGCCATGTTTTTTTGGAGGAGGGTGATCCTCAATGAATGTAACAATTGTAATTATCATCATTTCATCCTTTATACAAAGAACAGAAGCTTCCCACACCTGCAGTCCCATTCTGGGTTAGGTATTACCCCAATTTTGTACTTGGTGACAGGAGCTTACACGCCTCCCGGAATGAGCTTCTTTCCCCAAGGATCCAGTGGCTTCTGAGGGAGAGGACTGCTGCTGCCTGTCCCGCGGTGAGCAGCTCCTTCATTCTCGCTGCAGACGGGCCTGTCTCCCAGTCCATATTCCCCGCCGCCATCTTGGAAGACTTTTCTGTCTTTCTTGAGCCTGCTTCATTCGCTCAGTCCTGATGCCGGAGAAATCAATTGAAGGGTTATCTTTGTTCTTTCTCTTCTGCCTCCTTATGTCTGTGTTGCGGGTATTTTCGTCTTGGTGTCCCAAATGGGTGCTGACCCCAACATCCCCTAGGTGTCATCCTTACTGACGTGGTTCTAGTGCCGGAAGAGACGGAGGAGGAAATGGGGCTTCCATGCCCTGCTTCTGTCCTCACCCCTCCCCATAAAGCATGGATCCTGAAAGCCTGCTCTTAGAACCTCCTCACATGAGTGGCACCTGAGCAGTTGGAGTCCCGGCATTGTTCTCGACTGACTCCTGAATAGCTGTTCCCCGGGTTGGGGTGAGGGGTGGCCCCCAGGCTGCTTTGACAAGGAAGAGGTCCTAACCACCAAGCTGCCATGTGCAAGGAAAGTGTTGGTGGACCTGGCATTGGCCTTGGGTGGGGTAGGGTTAGGGGTCTTGAAGGGAATTGCTGCACCACAGACTTTTTCTTTCTTCCTGGGAAGACAGCACGAGGCAGCTGGACGGCAAGCTTAGCCCTTCTCCAGCAGGGTGTGGGGTGCAGGCTGCTCCTCACATGGGCAACTGAGGATTTCCAGAAAAGTCAGCATATCCAAAGGCTCACAGAAACGACTTTGCCTTATATTCTGTTTTCCTGCTTCCTTGTACTAGCTCCTTTTGAAAAAGAACTGCCAACGTCAGTTTCCTCATTGCTTCTGAGTCAGCTGTTTCAGACCCCGCAGAATGTTCCAGTAGTTTCTGGAAGGTTTTCCTGGTGGGGAAGTCTTCCTGTGTTATCATTCCCAGGCTTTGGCCTCCCAGCTTTTCCAGGAGCAGGAGGCCTACCACATCATATGCCTGTGGGATGGTTCTTACAAGAGACTTGGGGCGTGGATTTGAGGGTCTGCTGGAGTCAAGGATTTGGTGTGTCTGAATCTTGTCTGGCCAGGCACCCTTTCTTCTCCATGTCACTGAAGGGCCTATAGTGGAGGATACAGGCTCCATTTGTAAAGTAAATATTTGTCGAGCGTCTTTTGTGCACCGTGTCCTAGATGTTGTAACTATGAGCTATGAGGAGAACAGACAGGGTAGGGCCTCATTGTAGCAGGGGACAGACATATTAGATCATTTCTGACTGAAATATACAGCCTGAGAGAGATGGAGGGTGGAGAGGAACTGCATCCACTTCCTGGGCAGCAGGAGAGGCGTGAGCACTGGGAGGCCACAGTGAGCAGACCTGAAGGAAAAGCATCCCAGGCCTTGGGAGTAGCAGCACATGGAGAAGGAATATTGAGGTGGGAACAGTGCTGACAAGCTCACAAAACAGGAAGGAGACAGAGAGACTGGAGTGTGACAGCAGGAGGGGGCGGTACAGAACAGATAAAGGGGTCCTGGTCAGCAGTCCTAGACCTCGAGAAAGGGGCTCAAGCCCCAGAGGCCCCAGTTCCTGATCTAGGGAGAAGCTCCTAGCACCCATCAAAATCTGAAGGAGACCCAGATGCCTGAAGTTTTGGGGTGTCATTGGGAGAGGTAAGAAAATCAAGTGTCATTAAAAGAGCCCTAAAAATACATGAAACAAAACCTGGCAGAACTGAAGGGAGAAAGACAATGATTCAGCCGAAACAGTTGGAGACCTCAGTACCGCACCTTCATTTGTCAGTAGAGCATCCAGAGAGACGGCTGAGGACACTGAGGACTCCAACAGCACAGAGCCAAGCAGACCTAACACGTGTACAGAACACTCCACCTGACAACAGCAGAGCGCAGGCTCCACTCCTGGCCACATGGAACTTTCTCCAGGGTAGACCACTTGCTAGGCCACAAAACCAGTCTCAGTAAATCCAAAAGGACTGAAATCATGCAGTCTTCTCTGACCACAGTGGAATGAAATTAGAAACCCATAACAGATGGAGCCTTGGGCGATTTACACACGTGGACATTAACCTGAGTGGCCAGCAGGGCAAAGGAAAGTTTGGTGTGGAGGCCTCTTGAGATTGAGGTGCTAGAGGAATGCCCTCCCCAGCAGCAGAGGAAACTCGAACCTAACAGCTTTCAGGGCCACTGGCTAGGACATGGGCTGCTGCTCTTTGCGTAACTCAGTGGACATGGGCCTTTGCTGAGCAAATAACCAAGCAAGCTCCTGCTGTGGGGTGCCACGGGCCGGTCCCCTCCTGGAACTTAGAAGCTAGCAGGGACCTTGACACAGATCACTCAATCGGAGTAAGAGGGAGCGGTGAGGCCAGTGGACGAAGTGGTTTGTTCTTACAAATGAAGTCAAGGAACAGATGTGAGGACGTCAGTGGATAAGGGAGCAGTATCGACAAAGGCCAGAGAGGGTGGCCATTTCCAGGTCCCAAAAGTCAATCCAGGAAGTGGCCAATGTCACAAGACCTGCAGAGGCAGAGGACTTGAGGATAGGGGAAGGTGGGCTGGGCCCACTGTGAAGGAATAGGAGGGAGGTGCCTAGAGCGTGCACCTAGATGATGTCACCCAAGGAATGGCATGATCCCGGAGAGGAGGCCTAGTGTGCTGATGACACAGTTCTGCCTTATCAGTTGTCACCCCAGGCCCTGACCTCTGCAGAACCATAGCCCTGCAGGAGTGCATCTCTCAGCACCACCCCCTCGCCCCATGCTGAGTCTTGGGCTCAGGACCCTCCTCTTAACCCCCCTCTGAGTGTCCCCAAACCTGGCCCCTCACATCCCAGCTGCCCCCAGGACATTACCCCACATCCCGACTCCCATTTATGCCTGTCCCAGAACTCTGAGCCTTGCCCAAGGGTGTAACATCCTACAGAAGTGAGCTTGCTGGGAGAGGGTGGCCATGGCGAGGTGTGAGTCATGAACAGTTACAACAAGGCTGGGTGCTAGGCTAAGCAGAAGTCACCTCCTTATCCCATTGACCCCATGCCACCCCCATGCAGGGGAGATGCTAGCACCTTTATTTTCCAAGTGAGATAATTTGCCCAAGGTTTCTCGTTTAGGCAATGGCAGAGATGGGAGAAACTGACTAGATCTACAAGCCTGTGAGAGAGGGGCATCAAGCAGCCTCACTCTGTTGTTTGGGCCCAGTGCTATTTCACAGCTGCCCCGAGGACTATTGAAACCATCGTTACAGAGGTGTGTGTTTCCCAAGCACTTGGATAGATGGTCTCTTCTGAGCCTCCCCAATCCCCCAAGACACACCTGAGGAGAGTGTCATCCTCTCCCCTGCACAGACATTTCCAGGGAGCCCTTAGGACATGGATTTGGAGCAAGAGGCCCAGACTGGCTTTTCTTTTTTTTTTTTTCTCTTTTTTTTTTTTTGAGGGCAGTGTCACTGGCCCTCATATGTGGGACTGAACCGGGGGCCGCTGGCCTCCCAAGCCAGCGCTTAATCACCGCGCCACTCGGCTGGCCCCCAGGCTGGCTTTTCTGACTCAAACCCGAGTCGTCAGCTCACACGGGAGGGAGAGTCCAGGTTAGGATCCTTTTCTTACTGTCCAGCTCTCACCACCCTTCAGGACAGGTGTCCGCACACACCGATCCACAAGTAAAGATGGTGTTTATATTTTTAAAAGATTTTAAAAAACAAAATATACAACATGTGGCTCTCGAAGCTGAAAGTACTTTCTGGCCCTTTATGAGAAAGTGTTCTGCCCCCGGCTTTAGGGACTTCTCACTGGTGAGGTCTCAGACTTCAGGTCACCAGCCAGAGCCCAGCCACCCCGGGCTTAAGAGGTTTTCCCCGGCTCCCTCCTCCCTCCTCAGCAGCTCTGTTATTGAGTGCAGTTACTGCCTCCACTCACGCTCTGGGCTTGCAAAGCGCTTCCACATGTTGCATCTCGTTTCATCCCGCATAGCTCCTCCAGGCAGGTGGTCCTCATTTGGCTTAACTTGAACCCTAGGGCTTTTCTGAAGCTAAAAAAACCAGTCCCTCTTCTGGCTCTAAAGAAGTGCCCCGGGAGAAGTGATGTTCACCTCTCCACCTTTGCTTTTGGTTATGTAGTTCTCAAGAAGCACAAGTCCCTGAGAAGGGACGCACATGAGGGATTGTGTGTTGTCCCGGCTTGGGACGGGACTTAATTGGCTCACACAGGTGTCTTAATTGCTAGTTGTTCACATTCTAAAACAAGGTCGTTAAGGAGGTGATTCTTTAGCCGCCTTCTTTCAGCCTGTGCCGTTCCATGGGGTCTGTTGTCTGCTGAATTTGACGGTTCTGTTCTGAGCACTTTGCAGCCGACTTTGGTCCAAGGCCTCAGAGCTCTGAGTTCTGAAAAGAATAGTTACCTGGAAACGGTTCCGCACCGTGGGGTGTGCCAGGGCAAGGAATGGAAACTGCCATGGGCCAGTGTCATGCGACCATTTTAAACTGCCCCGCTGCCCATCTGAGTGGAGAGGGGGTTGCTTTCCAGTTCCTGGCAAAGTGAGTTCAGGTCTGATAAAGTTTCACTGTGTTGGAATTGAGTGGCATGCCAGTTAGCTGTAACTTGCGGAGGAACAAAGAAACCGATCCTTGTGCTGTAAATGCGCTCAGTCGTTAAGAGGATTCCTTGGCACGTTGCCTGGTTGGCCAGATAAGGAAGGTTCATTGGGGGAGTTTTGAGCGTTAGGTTGAGAATCACTGTGGTGGCTGAGCTCAGGAAGTTCTCCCTCAGCGCATTTCAGGATCCATTCACGAGCTGTTAGGTGAGAGGGCACCTTGGCCCTCTTCCACCCTGATTGTGCTCTCGTTTCAGAGGTCAGCTGGAGGCTCCAGCCCTGAAGGTGGAGAAGGTGAGGAAACCTCTAAAACGTTTCACCATCTTTGATTGTAAAAGTGGAAGCAGCCTGATTTTTCTCGCCCTCCTCCTCTCATTTTCTGTAGATTCTGACCGAGAAGATGGAAATTACTGCCCTCCTGTCAAGCGAGAAAGGACGTCCTCTTTAACCCAATTCCCACCTTCACAGTCAGGTAACACTTGCAGACCTTTACTGCACGGTAAAAGCATCCATGTTTATAAGCGCCTCCAGCGTCTCACACCTGTTGTCATCTCCTGCCCAGATCCAGGTAGAGTCAGTCTGAGACTAGGTCTCTGTCACACAAGGTTAGAGCTTGCCCGAGGGGTGCCCCAGGTGCCCCAGTCTGGGATCAGTGACACTTACAGAGGAGGGGTGTGACCTAGTGCACTGATAAGGCAGACACCAAGAAAAACCATCCCTCTGGACTAGAGGAAAAGGACTGGCAGAGCTCTGTTGGGAGCTCTAACCATTAATTACAGGCCCACCTTCCAACAGCTGCTGGCTGTGTCCATAGACAGAAGGTGTAGAAAGTGCAAAGTGGGGTGTTCTCTTGATCCTTCCACCATGTACCTAAAGCTTGGTGGTCCAGATAAGAAACACACACACACAATACACAGTGAGGTGAGTGGCTCCAACAGACACTTTGGTGGTGAAATGCCATGCATGAGCTCCTAGAAGGAGGGGACTTGGAGCCTTGAAGGGCGGGCCAGCCTGGGACCCTGTGGAGGTGGCTGGATGGGGCATGGTCTGAGCACATGCACAGAGGCCAGCAGAGCAGCCAGGGCTTGTACAGAGGCTGGTGCAGGAAAGGGGCAGGTTCTGGGATACAGAGAGACACTGGGGCTACTTAGTGGGGGCTTCACAAGCCTGGGGATGGCCCTGCAGATTGGAGGGTGAACACAGCCCCAGGGCTCTCCCATCTCCTCCCCAGCTCATCTAGACTTGGTCCACCCTAGCATTGTCCCATGTTCCCTGTCTTGGTCTCTGTTGCGCTGACTTATTAGAGGTGCCACTTGCATTGGGTGAGGATTTCTAGTTACCCAAGTTGAAGTTCATTCTTGAGAAGTTCATATAAAACATTTTACGACCATGATCCTTAAGGATGTTACTTGAAGGGGAAAAAGACACCATTGGTAGGCTTGCTTCTGCTTACAAAAGTAACTCAAACGTTACTGAAATGGTCTGTGCAGAAAGGGAGCATCTTTTCAAGGTTGTCCCTGTAACACACTTGATATCCTATCCTACCTGTTTCCCTTGATGCTTCTTTTGGACATTGCCACGTCCTTTTTCATGACTGTATAATACCCCTCTGAATGGGCACACTGTCGTTTGCTAACGAGACATCAAAGAGCCATACGGTCGGTTTGCAGCCCAGGCTGCAGTGGACATCCTTTTTTTAAGGGTCTCTGCCCGCTTGTTGCATAGGTGTTCCTACGGAATGAGGGAGCATCCGCTTCCTGGCTATGATGGTGTTCCTCCCGTTCAGTGTCTACTGCTGAACCCCACTTTCTGCATCAGGAAGATGCAGCAGAGAAGAGATGAGGTGATTTGTGCTTTGGCCCTGGGCTGAAGGGGCAAAGGACCACCAAACATTTCCCCTCTCCTCTACTGCATTGGCCTAGGAGATACTCAGCTCCCAGCCGTCAGGGGGAATGGAAAGATGAGCAGTGCCAGTAAGGTCTTAAACAGGTGAGGGGAGGGGGTGCAGCCAACTTTCAGGCCCCAACTGGTGACAAGGAGCAGGGGCTGAGGCTCAGTCCCAGGTAAGACTTGGAACATCCGGCGTGTTCCACATCTATCTTGGCAGCCCCAGCAGGGGCCTAGGGTGCCAAGGAAAAGCCAGGGGCACAAGGACAAGAGAGCTGGCACAGTGGGCCAGAGTTGACTGCTAGATGTTAGACAGAAGCCGTTGGGCTGGAGACACCCCCTTTTTGCTGTAGAGTCTCGAGTATCCAAAGGCCTCGTTCATAATGCTGACCCTACCTCCCGCACCACAGTGGAGCTCAAAGACTGACCCCTCAGGTGGGAGCGCATGATGCAGGGCAGGTCTGCCTCGCCTACTCACACTGTTTTTCCTCTTGTTCCCTCCCCTGCCTGCACCTCCTTGCTGACAGTATCAAAAAACAATGTTTTTATGCCATCAACCTTCTGCGAGCCATCTGCAGGCAATTCTGACTCAGAACCAGGTGAGCCCTCACGTCCCTCTGCCTGTCACAGCCAGTCACTGGGGGTTTTCCAAGGATGAAAAGCAGTTGATATTGTAAAATTACATCTTAACGGGAATGGGCAATTTGAAATCAGGAATCTTTTTCTGTTCCCAAATGTTCTCCCAATGCTTCAGCTTGTACATTTGGAATCTGATGTGGGATAGGCTTCATAAGCCCTTATTTCTGTTTCTGTAAGCAAGGCCCGGTTACAAGGAGTTTTACATCCTTTTGGAGGGAAAAGAAGGAAGGGAGGGAGGGCGAGAGAGGGAAAGATGAAGGAAGGGAAGAAGGAGAGTGTATTACTCATTTTTCAAATTGTTACACAAATAAGACGTTCATATCATGAAAAAAAGGCAAATTGGAAATACATAGAGTTAAAGAATTCGCCTTCCTCTTTCCTACTTTACCATCCCAAAGGTAACTAATGTGAATTGTAATTTTCCAGATCTCTTTTCTGTGTATTAAATTCTCACATTAATTAATATTGCTTAGATGTGGTCAAATAAATATATTTAATCACAGCTTTAAAACTTTAAAGAAAACAGCCTGCTCCCCTCTGAAGAATATGGAGCCTGCCTTTTTTGGTCTTTCGCTGGAGAACCGACTCCAATATTTCCTGAAAGTTTCTCCTCATAAAAGATTTAATGAGCAAGTTTAATCACCCGAATCCTGTAACCCAACCCACCATATATAAATTCATTGCCAACTTCAAAAGCATTGTGAGATAAGTCATACTCTGGCATGAGGGCAATGTCGAGGGAACAGGCGAGTTTTTATAACTTTGAGGATTGATTTGATGGCACCATTTCAAACAGTTGAGTGAATTCTTTCTGACTCTAAAAGCAACCTGTTTGGCTCTGACTCTCCCCCCATCTGAAGAGGAGTGTGTTTTTTAAAGGTTCCTGGTTTTACGTGGGCGCTTGTTTAGCGAGGTGTTTTCTGAGCTGTGGGGCAGTGTTAGCCGTGGTGTGCCCGTTCTGGTCTAGGAACCAGTCGGTAAAGCCAAGTGTCAATCCCTTTATGCTATCAAGTTCTTCTGTGAATCTCACAATCACCTCTGAGGTCTGTGAGTGATGGCCTCGCTCCCCTCTCTTTGCCCCCAAAACCTTATCCAGCAGCATTGAGAGCAGGGCAGCCCTGAGAAAAGAGGGGCAGCCTGGTCCCACCCTACAGGCCCTGACACAGCCCTGGTCCCTGATGCAGCGCGCAGTCATATTAGACTTGCACCTCAGCTCTGCAAAGTGACCATCTTATATCCTTGTCCATCTGCCTGCCTTTTATTTTTTAGCTTTAATTTTGAAAAAAACCTTCAAACTTACAGTAGATTTTTATAAAGTACTTCTCTATCCCTTTACATGGAGACCCCATGCAATTTTCCCATCGCCCCAAGGACACTCCACAGAGCAGAAGCATCAGACCCCAGTCACGCATCCCATGTCTGTCTCCATCCGGAACAGCTCCTCAGTCTTTCCTTGACTTTCGTGATGTTGAAAATGACAGGCCAGTTATTTTGGAGAAGTCATTCAATCTGGGTGTGTCGGTGTTTCCTGGTGCTGCCACCCAGGTTACAGCATTTGGGGTGGGGACACCACAGGAGTGCAGCTGTGCTGTCCCCAGTGCACCCAGCTGTGGTGCGTAATGTGTGTGCTCCTGCTGGCGCGGTTGACTGGTCGCTGGGTTAAGGTGGACCTGCTGGGTTCTCCACTGTAATCATTTCTTCTCCTTTGGGTTTAATGTGTTCTGGAGGGACCCTTTGCAACACGAGGAAACCACATTCCTCCTCTCACTGTGCCCTCCCCCATTGGCAGCCACTGGTGTTTTGTTGCTTAATGAATTAATCATTACTCTGATGGTGGCCAGGTGAAGATTTTCTGCCCCGTTTAGTCAGTGAGTTATAATCTGTTATTAGTATTTATTTTCATATTCAGTTTTCATTTTAATCATCGGTTTATTTTTATTGTCGCAGATTTGGCCAGTGGGTCCTATCAAACCAGGTTCCTATGTCTTTTTGCCAAGTCCCCGTCGTTTTTTTAAGTACTTGCTTTCTGTCATAACAAGAGGTTCCAGGCTCATCATCTTCTCCCCACTTTTCTCAAAGGGGTTCTGGTTCTGCTTAGTGGAGAGTGGTCGCAAGACACCAAAATTGGGGTGCTTGCTCGGTGTGCTCACCACCATTGGGCTGTCACTACCCCAGGCCCTCTCCATGCCCAGAGCTGTAAACAAACACACACACACACCCTATATGCATACCTATGCTGACGTTTACACATATTTCTATAGGTCTGTCTATCTGCATAGGTGGGTAACCCCAGGTTCACATGGGTACTTCCAAGTCAGCACCAACAGGGTTCAGCTTAGCCTCCCCCTTCGCATTTCTGCCTCTCATCTATCAGAAACCTGGCTCCCTTTGTCCTCAGTGCATTTACTCCTTGCTCCATCCCCCTGTATGTGGCTGAGCCCCCTCCGCGTCCTGCACTAGCTCCACCCTGGCACAGGCCCCAGTCCCCATCAAGCAGCCTTTTCTCTTGGATTCTTTTCAACCTCAGGTATACATCAAGTGAAATTCTGATATATTTTCCTGGTTAAATCTGGAGTTCCCTGCGGGGTGAATGTTGCTTCCCTCAGATATCAGTCAGGGTCTCTCTGGGAGTGACCCCTTCCCCCAGCAAGCCCACAGAGGGGCATGCGTGTGCCCTCGAGAAGACACCATTGCAGCTGCCTATGCACCCTGGCATGTGTGGTGGGGCTCTGACCTCCAGGCAGCACCTCTTTGTTGTCCTCTGACCGTGTAGCAGGAAAAGTGAGTTTCAGGAGGCCATGAGAAGAAACCACTCTTGTTTTAGTGAGGGTGAGGCCTGCCCTATGAGCACACCTCCTGACTGCTTTGGGCCACTTCTGTCCTGAGTCCCGGTTGCCATTAGCAGTATGGCATGCCTTGCCTGTGTGTCCATCTGTTCACTGCAGCATTCAGTGTGGATGTCCTGCACATGTGCGGGGTAGGCCTGGCACCGGGCCCAATCTAGTGCATGGTCAGTGGCAACGGTTACCTGGGCCCACTGCCCCTGGTCAGCCTAGGCCAGCCCAAGGGTCGCTTGCTATTAGCACAGTGCTGGGCATTGCAGAGCCAGCTCTAGGGACTTTGAAAAACTATCTAAATTGTGAATTTCATCCCTTTTTTTTATTTTTTTATTATTATTATTTTTTTTTTTTTTTTTGAGGGCAGTGTCACTGGCCTTCATATGTGGGACCAAACCGGGGCTGCTGGCTTCCCAAGCTAGCGCTTAACCACCGCGCCTCTCAGCCAGCCTCATCTCTTTTTTTAAATGTTTTTAAATTGCCAGTCATTTTCTGTATAACCTTGAGCTTTGGGTGTGTAGTTCAGTATTTTCCTTCTGAAAGGAACATCTGACAATGTGTCTTCCTTCCCCTACATCTTGCGGTGTCTGATCCTCCCCAGTGCGGGTTTTATACCCCAAAGTGCTCTTACAGGAGAGACACAAGCCCACGGACGCAGGCTCAACTCCTCACTATCTAGCAGTGAGTTTCTGTCATCCTGTGTTTGCCCATGAAGAGCAGTTTGGCTCACCACCATGTAGACAGCAGGGAGAGGGCCCTTCTGTTTCATCTGGAAATATGATCTAATTTTGTTTCCTACCTGAAAGTTTGGTCAGACAAAACATTCGTGTTGTCATTTTAGTGTATAGTTGGTTGGCTTTTAGTATATCCACAGAGTTGTGCAACTATCACCATAATTTTATAACATTTTCATCACCCCAGAAAGAAACTCTGTGCCCTTTAGCTGCCATTCCCCATCCCCTCCTCCAGCCCCTGGCAACCACGAATCTACTTTCCGTTTCTGGATGTGCCTATTCTGGATATTCCATATATATGGAATCACATGCTATGTGACCTTTGGAGGTATCTTTCCATTTATTTTAAGCCTTTAGTTTCTCCCAACAACATGTTATAGTTTTCATTTGTCAAATTTATTCCCAAGTATGTTATTCCCTTTTGTGCTATTGTAAATGGAATTGTTTTTCTTGACTTCATTTTCAGGTTGTTCTTTAACTAGTGTATAGAAATGCACAGCCGATTTTTGTGTAGTGCTTTTGTTCCCTGCCAACCTGACAAGGGTTTTTTCTGATGGGTTGGACCTTAGCACAAAAGCAAGGCTGCCTCTGGTGGCCCAAAATCCTGCTGTCCCTGTGCTTACCCAGGGACAGACCTGGCCTATTGAAATCACAAGGCTTTTTATGCTGACCCTTCCCACCAAGGATTGCAGTAGACTGTTCTCCCACCACACTCCCAACCGCCTTCTGAGATAGATGAAGTTACCAAGATGCTCGGAGTAAGGGATCTGTGTGGACTGGTGGCTGAGCTGAAATCAGGTTTTGAACATCCCAGGAAGCCTTGCATTTGTCAGCCCAAACTCGAGTCCTGGGGGAGGCCCCACCTCTTCACATGCAGCCAGGACAAAGCGCCCTTCTTCCTTCTCCCAGGCTTTCCAGTCCGCTACTCTCATTATGTAGCGAACTGGAAAGCCATGAGGCACAGCTTCCCAGGCACATGTGGAGAGAGAGCAAGCCCGCTCTCTGCCACCCTTGATCTCTCACCACAGAAAACATGTCTCATTTCCCAGACATGTGATGGTAGTACAGAGACTTTTCCCGATTACAGATGCATCTCTAACAAGTCCTCTAGGAAAGGGAGCCGGGTCCCAGGGACCTTTATGCTGTGGCCCCCTGACATCCCCCAGGACCTGTGAGTGCAGCGGCGTCCAGATTCTTGGCAGGCTGCTGGGTGAGGTGGCTCATGGACTGACCAGCCTTCTACTCACCCTCCAGCTGGAAGGCCTCCTTGGTAAAGTGGCCACCCCCACTTCTGTCTCGCACCGTGGATGCCCTGTGGTTTTCCATTGTCAGCGCTTTGCCCCAGAGCTAGCACTTCCTGCAGCCAGCCCCCTACCTCCTCCTCACCTGGGCTGCCTTATAGCCTTGGTGGTTGAGAGGGTTTCTGCATTTCTGTTTCAATTTGGAAACATTTCCCTGGTTCTCCAGGCCCCCAGCCACTGAGGCCCAGCCCATAGTCTTCTGCTCCTGCTCCCTCCTGGCCTTGCCACCCCACTCTAGGCAGTCCTGCTTTTATTTTTCGTCTTGTGCTTGTAGAGGAAAAGAGCAGTGGGTTCCGGTTGAAGCCGCCAACACTGATCCACGGCCAGGCACCCAGCGCAGGTAGGTGCCCGCCTTGGAGGAGCGGAGTGGAATGGCTTTCTCACACCCTTCCAGGCCTCTGCACAGCATCTGTTTGCTCGGCCACCTAAGGCAGCCCCAGCAATGCCCTCAGGGCTCAGTTCCCTGACACAGGAGCCCTGGAAAGCTGCTTTAAAGAGCCTGTCAGACCAGGGAGGTTCTTCCACCTGTGAGCACTCCACTGCCCAGAGGTGGAGACAGCGGCGAGGGAGCAGGCTTGGCGTGGTGTGGCATGTTGGGCTTTGTGCCCAGCGATAGCTCAGTTGGCTCAGTTATGTCTCCAGAGCATTCCGGCCCCAGCATGCCACGGCATTAACCCTGATTAGCAGAGTGGCCTCGATCCAGTGGCATGCTATGGTGAGCAGGGCCCAGTGAAGGCGCTGTCCAGAACTGTCAGGCCTAACGGGAGCCTGGGCAGGGCCAGAAGCGTTCTCTCATGGTCCTTGCCCGAGCTATTCGGCAGAGGGATTTTCTCAGCATGGCACTTTAAAAAGCAGGTGCAAAGGGTGCCTTTCTGTGACCTCAAGCAGCGTCCCTAAACTCTGGGGAGTCGGGGGTAACCTCTGGCTTTGCTGCTTTCCCCCATGTCTGTGCTTTACCCTGGAGGCCAGCACTTGAGAACAGCTGTTCCTTGACTCCCCCATAGCATTACTGTACTCACTGGGTTAATTCACAGACATGATCAGTTTCATGGGAACACTATTTAATCATATATAAAAATAACAATAGCCAAACTCTGCATGTGTAGCTATAAAGAAAATATTTTGGGTTGTTTTTTGTTTTTTTGTTTTTTTCAAATGTGCTTCCCCGTGGAGTCCAGCCTGTGAAGGGCATCAGATGGGTTCCAGGGGTTAATTTGTCTGTAAAGTGCTCGAGAGCCTGAGCTGTTGCATTTCTGCCCGTGAGGTCCAAGGGCCCCGGGGAAACCAACCTCTGTTCCCAGGTCTGCCGAGCCAGAAGCCCAAGGAACAGCAGCGGAGCGTGCTTCGCCCTGCAGTGTTACAAGCCCCGCAGCCAAAGGCACTTTCACCCACCGGTAAGAAATGCGGCCCTGGCGCCCGGCCTCGCACGGCGGGGCAGAGCATTCCTGAAGTCACACCTGGGACAGCAATGTCTCAGCACAGGTGGCTTTGGCCATATCTGCCAAATGCACTCAGAAATAGAGCATTGGGAAAAAAACCCTTCACATCCCTGGTGAGCCCAGGGAAGTCAGAAGGCCAGCCTGACTGATGGTGCCCACATGCTTTGTGCACGCACTGGCTTCATAAATGCTGCCCCCACTCTCTGAGTGGTTCAGATTCATCTGTGCGTGTTGGCGGGCAAGACTCAGTCCCATGTGTCAGACTCTAAGGGTGGTTTGGACATGCATCTTCATCTCACTCGTCAACCTTAAGACATAATGAGCTCCCAAACCACATTTCCATTACATCCACACAGGCAGTGGTTTTCAGTTAATCCTTAATTTTCTTAGTACTAATGAGCTCTTCTTGTCTTCCTCGTGATCTTTCCCTATAATTCAAGGCCTTTCATCAGAAGCAATGCAATATCCCACGTGAGGGAGATAGTTAATATTTCTGAAGAGTTTTTAATTGCAGGAGAATTTTTTTTTTTTTTTTTTTTTTTTTTTTGAGGGCAGTGTCACTGGCCCTCATATCTGGGACCCGAACCGGGGCCGCTGGCTTCCCAAGCCAGCGCTTAACCACCGCATCACTCGGCCGGCCCGCAGGAAAAATTTTTTAATGTAATGCTCAGCAGTCAAAGCCAGATTTAAAGCTGTGCATGTCATGTAAGCTCAACTATTGAAAGAAATGCATAGAATAAAGATGTTATTCATAAAACTTGTTTTATAAAACTCAGTTGGTTAAGAGTTGGCTTAGAGCGTGAGCTCTGAGCAACAGGACCACCAGTTCAATTCCCACATGGGTCAGTGAATGCTGCGCCCTAGCTGAGCTGCCAACAGGTGGCAGGATGGCTCAGCTGGTGTAACAAGATTACCTGTTCAATGGTGGGCTACGCCCACTTGCAACTAAAGATTGAATTCGGCACCTTGAGCTGAGCTGCTGCCTGGATGGCCCAGTGGATGGGGCATGCACTGTTAACAACAAGGTTGCCAGGTTCGAATCCCACCTGGGATGGTGGCTACGCCCACCCGCAACTAAGACTGAATTCAGCACCTTGAGCTGAGCTGCCACCCGGATGACTCAGTGGATAGAGCGTGCGCTCTTAACAGCAAGGCTGCTGGTTCAACTCTCGCAT
Source organism: Aselliscus stoliczkanus (assembly GCA_033961575.1). Taxonomy (NCBI): domain Eukaryota; kingdom Metazoa; phylum Chordata; class Mammalia; order Chiroptera; family Hipposideridae; genus Aselliscus; species Aselliscus stoliczkanus. The sequence continues at coordinate 4,812,872 of CM066735.1, read as the reverse complement.
GGGATGGTGGCTATGCCCACCCACAACTAAGATTGAACACAGCACCTTGAGCTTAGAGGCCACGAGCTGCCGACGGGAAGCCAGATGGTGACTGGCACCCTCCATAACAAAGATTGATGAACAACAACCAACAACTTGGCTGGTCCCCTCCCGCAATGCCCAACACTGTTCCCTTCCCCCAATTCCCCTAATTTGAAAAAAGCAAAAAAAAAGAAAAACCTTATTATAATTGTAATAATATATACCAATAACAAAAGATGAATACAAGTCGTGTATATATTTTTTTGGCACCCCCGGTATTTTTTTCCCTTCTTAGTTAGTAATATTGCTTCTAAATACACTGAAAATTCACTATGGAGTAAGGAATAAGATGGTCTTGTTTCTGTGAGGTTTTAATTTTGGTTTTGGTCCTATAATCTAAGAATTTATGACTTTTAGTAGTGACACCAGGTCCTTTCTTAAAAAAGGAGACATTATACCAATAGTCCAGATGGTGGTGAGAGGGAACACTGGAGGTGTTCCAGCACTGAACTCCACAATTCCCCTGCTGTCCTTTTGTCCCCACAGTCCCAAGCAGCGGCACCAACGGGCTCAGTGTTCCAGCAGACTGCACAGGGGCAACGACATCAACATTGCCTGACAACCCCGCACGGAGAAGTCCCTCTGACGAGACGCCGGCACCCGAGGTCCGTCTGCCTGGGCAGGGAGCACGCTGAGCAGGAGACTGTTACCTGCTCTGAGCAGTGTCAGTGTTGGCCTGCATTCAAGCTCTCTGGGTTTGCTCAGCAGTCTCAGTGCAGGAGGACAGCTGGCAAATGCAGGGGTTGGGGGCGGGGTCTCTCTATGGTTCTGAGGGAGAGGTCCCGGGAGCAGAGCCCTGCCATGGAGTCCTGCATTGCCTGAGTCTAGAATGTCATTTCCATGTGTCCCAGGGCAGTGTTCCTGCTGGTGGCACACCAACCATTGAGCCCTGGGGAGCCACTGGGGCCAGAGGAATGGCTTTCATTGATGAGGGACTTGTACCCATTTACATGGAGAAATGCCTCCCCTCCCTGTCTCCACACTCCCCAACGACTCCTTGGGGATTCATACATGTGTGCCCTTTACAGTTGAAGCTCAGAAACCTGTCTGCTGTTTTTGTAAAAGAACAGTCCTTTGGGGTTCTGGAATTATATAGGCCAGAAGCATATGTTTTCCAGTAGTGTTGTAGAGCAGCTGGAAAACAAGGGGCACTGATGACACGCCTGCTCTTGCAGTTGGCAGAGGCAGATTTGGAATCCCAGTGGCAGTAATGCAACAAGTCGTGCACAAGCCTGACAGCACCTGTGTGCCTTTCCACTCTGGCAGCTAAGTTGCTGCCAGGGCTTTTCCACCCTCTTCCTCCCCCCGCCCTCCAGTGGATGTTCAGGCTCAGATGGTGAGAATGATCATCTGCAATTCCATTTTGAAACCTCCCAGAGCCCCCAACCTTCAGACCAGTCAGTGGAATTAGAAATAGAAATCATTTCTGTAGCCTATGCTTCTTGGAGATTTTGATAGCTGGGTCTGGGGCAGTCAGTCAGCTGCACAGCTCTGAGCTGGAGGGAGACTCAGAAGTGACCCAGCCGTCCCATCCCTGTGTCCCCAGCTGCCCTATCCCGTCCCGGGGTCTGCCTGTGTGCTCCTCCTATTGGTTCTAGCCGCCTCAGATGTCCCTCGGTCCAGGGACCCTCACCAAGGGAGACTCAGTGAGGGAATGAGATGGCTCAGCTTGCTCATCACGGCTCACCACCTTTTCAGTTGTTGTTGTTGTTTTAACTAGGAGAAAGAGCTTCAGAAAAATGAGTCTAACAGTGCGTCTGAGGAGGACAGCCTTGACAAAAAAGAGCAGGTCGCACAGCAAGTGTTTGTGTTCGGGCAGAACTTGAGGGACAGAGTCAAGGTATGTGCTCAGAGGGCTGGGCGAGCTGTTGAACTTCGTATGCCCCTCCCCCCGGGTTCAACAACAGGAATCTGCTTTGTGGGGGAGGGGGGACTGTCATGGGGTGGTCCTATGACTCATGGGACAGCCACAGCTGGCCGCTGCTTGTTGTGCACTCCCCATAGCACTCCACTGCTCGCCCTGGCACACACCCCGCCAGCCACCCCTCTACCCCAAGTGTGGGACTCAGTAGTGGTTTCTGGTGGCAGGGGACAAGGAGGCAACCAGTAAGAGATTTTTGTTTCCCTTGGGTTTCTTATCAGCACTAGCAGCATTCTGACCAGATTGTGCTTAGTTGTTGGTGCCTGACCTGCACACGGTTAGGTGTTGAGCAGCATCCTTGGACCCGCCCTCTAAAGACCAGGTGCACACCTAGTTGTGACAACCACACATGTCCCAAAATAGTGCTGAAATGTTCTCCATGGGACGACCAAATCGCTCCTGACCGAGAACCATCACCGATTTTTTAAAAGTAGTGCAGGTGGAAAGATACTGTTTTCTCTTCTCATAGGAGCAACACTATCTGTCACCTTCTGGTGCCCACCAGGCAGTGGGCCTAGTCTGGGGACTTTGAATCAGGTGGAAGGCATCTGGCAGTGGCAGGGGATCTCGGCTCTGCACCCCATGTGCTGGCACCCCAGGAAGACCAGAGTGGAGGGCACTGCCTTTCGCAGCTCCAGGGCCAGAATGGTCCTCTGTGCTGTTTCCAACAGCTCATCGGGCAAGCAACTCCTTTAGAGGCCTGAGGCAGAATCAGTGGCCGTGTCTGGGGACATCTGTGGTTTTCACACTAGGGAATAGGTTCCTGGCATCAAGTGGGTAGGGGCCAGAGGTGCTGTCAACACCCCACAGTGCCCAGGATGGTCTGGCCCCAATATCAATGGTGCTCAGGGTCGAGAAACCCTGAAATAAGAAAACAAAAGCCTCTGCGTACATAGAAGCCAGCGGGTTGGGCCGTCTGTATCTTCCTGTGGGGGTACTGTCCAAGAGAAGCCCTGGTGCCCCAAGAGATGAAAAACAGGTGTTGATGTCACACGACTTGAGCCAAAATAACGAGTCCCGTAGGGGCTGCTCCTTCCAGGGAGGAAGATACAAGCAAAGGGAGGGCCTTGAAATCCACCTTTACTGTGGGTGGGGCCTGGCTGGGCACCAGGTGGAGTTCTGCTCCTCTAGTTTAGGCGAACTCTGCCTTAACATTGGGGCGGGGGCAGTATCTCCTGGAGATCCAGGGCTCACGTGAGGTCTCAGTCACATCTGAGCCTCTGCGGGGGAGGCAACTGCAGGCCGTGGTTTCCTAGCCCCTCTGAGCTCACAGGACCAGGCCCATCATTCCCACCTCTCAGGGTCCCCGGGAGCAGTACATTAGGTCATGGAGCAGGCACTGCCATTGGCATTAAAGAAGCCCTCGAGAAATCATGTTTTTGTTACGTTTATAATAAACTCCTTAAAATACCAGATGTGTAAGCGTTCTGTAATCTCGGTACAGAACCATTGATGCAGATGCCAACAAGATGCCAACCTGACTGTTTTTTTTAAACAAGGTAGAAAAAGCTCCCTAATGCCTCATGAATTGTTTTTGTGCCTTAAAGCAAAAGGTTTGGAGTTGATTACAGCGCACTCAGGTATACCAGTGTGGTGTGTGGGGGCTGTGCCACATGGCCGAGGGGTGTGCGGCCAGGCCGAGCTGTAGAAGTTCAGAATGTGCCATTCTCTGAGCATAAGGGTTTCCTGTCTGTTTCCCAGTTAATAAATGAGAACACGGAAGTGGCTGACATGGAGAATGCCGGACACCCCAGTTCAGAAACGCCAACCGCAACCAACTATTTCCTTCAGTATATCAGCTCCAGGTGTGTGTCTTGGGCCCAGTACCCAGCCTCGTGTGGGAAGAGCCTCCGCCTCAGAGAGGCCTGGTCACCCATCAGCCCTGATTCGTGCCCAGAGAGGAAGCAGCACCCGGACCAGGAGCCAGCCCCATCCTTCCTTGGGGGCAGGATGGAGGGGAGGGGGCAGACTCCTCCAGAACCCTGGTTGCCCTCCAGCCCCTCCCTTCTTTCCCCTCTGGACACAGCTGTGAAGGGGACAGGACTGGGAACTTAGGTGGACGCCCAAAGCAGAACCTCAGTTCTGTGAGCTTGTCCAGTCCAGCCCTCAGAGTGACCGTTATCACCTAAAGCTTGTGCCCCAAGCAGAACCCAGTGGACCAGTGGCAGCTTGGCCACCTCCTATTACCCACCAGGTTCCATCCCTGAACTCACAACCCGTCTTCTCTTCAGTTTAGAGAACTCGACCAACAATGCAGACGCCGCCAGCAACAAATTCGTATTTGGCCAGAACATGAGCGAGCGTGTATTGGTGAGTGGCTCCTGTGGGGACTTCTTCCTGGGGCCCAGAAGGCTTTTAGTTAGAGCCCCCTCCCCCAGTCACAGGGGCATGGTATGGCTGCCACGTTGTCTCCTGAAAAGTTAGGACCCTTTCACTTGCGAGTAAGAGCCAGCATGGACTCAGCTTAACGCCAGGGTTCCTTAAAGTCAGTGTTCCGCTCCTTGTCTCTTCTCATCCTGAGACAGGTTTCCATTCAGTCACAGGCCACGCTTCCTCCTGGCTAAGCCGCCCCGGCCGAGGGGTTTCCATCCTCCAGCAGTTGGCCCACCAGGACCCCCAAACACCCTCCTCCCTGTGTGCCTTCATTTCCCTGCAGAGCCCCCCCAAATTAAATGAGGTCACTTCAGATGCCAACAGGGAAAACTCTGCAGCCGAGTCTGGGTCCGAGTCCTCATCCCAGGAAGCCACCCCTGAGAAAGGTACGTCACAATCCTGCTGCTGCATGGAAAGGGGAACCAAATGACAGGGACACTGTCCGTCCACGCCCCTGCTGGGAGGAATGTGGGGACCAACTCAACCCAGCAGTAATAATAACCTCATGAACCAGCCACTGGGACAGAGCCAGAAAGCCATGGGCTCTGGTTTTCAGTGAGCAGAAAGGGACATGTTCATCTAAAAACAGCCAGCACATGGCTTTGGGTGGTGACTCGGGATAAGGTGGTCGAGGTGGTTGTCACCTCTCCCTCCACTCACGGAGGCTGCAGGGGGACTTTTTCCTCTGTGTCATCAGAGCTCTGTCCTCTCCTGGATGGGAAGTGGGAGGGCCGGAGCCGCACTGACGGCTCCCAGCTGGTCTCCCTGCAGATTCCGAGGCCAAATACTTGGCGTGTTTCAGGGTGCACTTCAAGTCCCAGGTGTGGGGTAGCTGGCACCCTCAAGGCCAAGCCAACCCTTTTAAGTCTCCTGTGAGGCCCTATACTCTCCCCCCACCAAGTAAATAGTCGATGTTGTTTAGCTAATAACATTGCAGAGTCCCTGGCCGAATCGGCAGCTGCCTACACCAAGGCAACAGCACGGAAGTGTTTGTTGGAAAAAGTGGAAGTCATCACCGGGGAGGAGGCGGAGAGCAACGTGTTACAGGTGAGGTGGCCCACAGGTGGGCCTCTTGGCCCTGAGGTGGAGGTGTGAGGGCCATCACTACCCCGAAGCTTCTCTGCATCTGGGGGGTCCAACTCCCAAAGGCTTGACCCACATCCTCCAGGCACTCAGCCCCCTCTTGGGAGTGACAGAGGGGCCTGCGCCCCCACCCTTTGCGGCGTTGTCGGTGGGGCTTTTGTGGAGCTTAGCCAGTGCTAAGGGACCTCTTATATTGCTTTGTTCTCTGACAAAAGGATCTGTTTTGAGACGTCTCATAGTTCAGGGAATTACAAGGACTTGTAACAAACACCTTCTCTTATCCCCCCCCCCCCCGCCCCCGAGTTAACAGCTGTGGTTACTTTGTCACTCTGGCACCTCTTGTTTTTTTAGGGAAAAAAATCACAGATGCAGACCAGACTTCACCCTATTCTTTCCTGTCCCTATCTTCCTCCCCATCCTGGGACAGCACATCCAGTTCTGTGTGCCATTCATCTGCTTTCATTCTCTCACACGCACATGTGTCTGTAATCCACATACACATAGTATAAGGGGAGTTTGTAGTGTTGGGTTTTAGTGGTACTTCTTTTCCTCACTCAACACTGGTTTGTTGGTTTTTTTGTGTGTTTTTTTTTTTTTTTTTTAAGATTTTATTGGGGAATTGGGGGAGGCAAACAGTGTTGGGGAACTGGGGAAGGGGAACAGACAAGTTGCTGTCCTTTTGTTCTTCAGTCTAGTTGTGGAGGACATTGCTTCACTGGCCCATGTTGGTATCATCATTGCACTCTTCTCAGGTGAGGCAGATTGGTCGCCAGCCTCTGGACGGCCGCTCACAGCGGTTCTTGGCAGCTCACACCAGCTGCCAGCCGCTCACACTGGCTGCCGGCCACTCACTGTAGCCTGTGGCAGCTCACTGCAGCAGGGGCTGCAGCTATGCCATCCCGGGGAGTCACAGCAGTGCAGCTCCAGGTCGAGCTGTTGTTCACCATCTTAGCTGTAGAGGGCAGTGTCACTGGCCCTCATATGTGGGATCTGAACCGGGGCTGCTGGCGTCCCAAGCCAGCTCTTAACCAACGTGCCACTCGGCCGGCCCTCAACACTTTTTTTTTAATCTATCCATGTTAAGAGATATTGACTTATAGGGCCGGCTGAGTGCCACGGTGGTTAAGCGCCGGCTTGGGAAGCCCGCGGCCCCAGTTCAGGTCCCACATATGAGGGCCAGTGACACTGCCCTCAAAAAAAAAAAAAAAGATATTGACTTATAAAGATCTGCCAACTTTTTCTGTAAAGGACCACATACGGTCTCTGTGGGTTATTTTTTTAACATATGTAACAGCTTTGAGACATAATGCACACACTATGAAATTCACCCTTTTAAAATGTACAATTCAGTGGTTTTTAGTATATTTACAGAGATGTGCAACTGTCACTACTATCTAATTTACAACATTTTTGTCCCCCCGAAAGAAACATTGTGCCCTTTAGCAGTCACTCCCCAGCTCTTGACAACCACTAACCCACATCCTGTCTGTGGATGTGCCTGTTCTGGACATGTCACATAAGTGGAATCACACGCTGTGTGGCCTGTGTGTCTGGCTTCTCTCACTGAGCACCGTGTGTTCAAGGTCCATCCACACTGTATGACTGTTTCACTCCTTTTCGTGGCTGAGTAATATTTCGGTCTGTGGATGGACATTTGGGTTGTTTCCACTTTTTAGCTGTTGTGAATCATGCTGCTGTAACAGGCTTCATGGACAGGCTTCTGTGTGAACACCCGTTTCGACCCTCTTGGGTATGTCCCTAGGAGGGGCATTGCTGGGTCATGTGTCGCTTCATGTTTCACATTTGAGGAACTGTTTTTCACAGCAGCCACCGGCAATGTGTGATGCTTCTGATTTCTCCATATCCTCTCTAGTGCCTGTTATCAGTCTTTTAGGTCGTAGCCATCCTAGTGGGTGTGAAGTGGTATCTCATTGTGGGTTTGATTTGCATTTCCTTAATTTTTAAATGTCCCTCTTTTTAAAATGTAAAATCCATTCTGGTTCGAGGGAAAGACAGAAAACTTAGCCAAGGGCCAGATGTGGACCCCAGGCCGTAGTATACTGACCCTGGTAGTTCATGGGAGTTAGATGGAGGATCCCAGGGGTCCCTCTGCAGTGGCATCCACCCATCCAGGGTCCCTTCTCACCCAGAGGGCCACGTGTGTTCCAGATCCAGTGTAAGCTGTTTGTCTTTGACAAGACCTCGCAGTCATGGGTGGAAAGAGGCCGGGGGCTGCTCAGACTCAACGACATGGCATCAACTGACGATGGGACATTACAGTCCCGACTAGGTGAGATGCGGTGGGGCCCCTGTGGAGAGAGCCTGGCATGGTGCAGTGAAGGGCAAGGAGCAGGGAAGCAGGCCCCCACAGAAGAGCTCCCAGCACCCACACCTTGTGGCCTGCACCAGAGGCTCCAACTGCCAGCCCTTCCGTGACTCCCCTCTTTGTAAATGTGAAAGTGGATAAAAGCACTTAGCAATTTTTAAACTTATTTTCTGATAAAGAAAGTGCCAATTGTTTTATGGTTGAAAGGAAAAATAAGAAATTAAACATCAACTACAGCCTCTTTATAAAGAGAGAAATCTCTGCTAATAGCATATTGGCGATCCATTCCTGTTCTGTAGCTCTTTTTTTAAGCAAATGGGGTGATTTTGTATCATGCTCTTATATTAATAGTCCACTGACAATGAACGTACATCACCATTTTCCTGTTAATGGACATACAGGTTGTTCTCATTTTTTTTGCTATCATAAGTGATGCCCCTGGGCCGCCTGTATGTGGATCTTATTCCGAGAAGTATGCTGGTTACAAAACTGGATGTATGTGTGGTGTGTGTATGTGTACACATTATATACATGTTCAAAGAAAACCAGCGTGTGCGTGTGTCTATATTGTGAAACATGTATGTGCATCTTTTTTTTTTTAATCTTCCCAAACTAAAATTGTCCTCCAGCCTTTACAGGAACAGCAATTCCTGGCCCAGTAGTATAGCTCACATTGCATCCTTCGGAATTGTCCCTGAATTGGAACAGAGATGGGAAGGGCCCGTCTGTTCAGGCACCATTCTTTTTCTTCCATGGACGTCCTCTTGATTCCTTCCAGTTTTTCTGGGGAAAGTTTCAAGTGAATGCGGACAGAGAGCATGTATTTCCGGCCCGCAGCTCGTTGTCCCCTTCCGCTGTCAGCAGCCTGGGCCGCCTGGTTGCATTATGCCTTCCCTCCTTCATGATATCTATCCAGGGCACCCTTTCCTTTCACCCTGCACAGCCTTCTCTCCAAACCTGTCCGAGCTGCTCCACCACCTTGGAGGTGGGCACATTGGGCTCAGAGGACTTGGGGAGATCTGGTGGGTTAGGGGCTAGGACCCCAAAGGCCTCCCGAAGCTGGCCCAGCTGCTCCCTGTCCTGTGTGGCCCTCTGGGGCTCCAGGTTGGAATGATACCTTCCGACCCTATCCAGGCCCACTCCAGTGGGGAGAGCTGGGCTGGCGGGCAGGCAAGGGGTCACCGTGTCCATGGGATCAGGGCACAGGTGCATCTAGTGGTCTCTGATAAACTGGACAGGCTGTGGCCAGGGCCCACTGCAGGTAGAACTTGGGGTGTCACGTGCATGTCCAGAGAGGGAAGATCTGCCCAGTTTTTCTCTACTATACACCTCCCTCAGTCTGTCCTTGTCTCCCTCCTGATGGAGGCTCTGAGAACGGGCTGGCCTTGACCTTTTTTCTTAAAAAAAACACAGGGCAAGTGCTGGGGCTTGGCCTGTGAGTGGGGGACAGTCAGAGGGTGTCAACTTCCGTGTGATGTGTTGCCTGAACAAAGTATGCATGTCCCTAGTGTGCAGCCCACGAATGTCCCCATCTGGCCCCGCCTCGTGCCTCATCACCCGCTTCCCCAAAGGAACCGCCATCCTGGCACACACTGTGTGGACCAACAAATCCTGCTTAGCTGTGGCCTCTGACCTCACCAGTGGCCATAATGATTCTGGGCTGGGGAATGGGTGGTGTCAGGCCAGCCCCAGCGTGTGGGTGGCATTCACAGACCTTGGGAGAATGGTGGGATTTCGCCCTTAGGGTTCGCTTTCCGGTCAAGTTGTGTCTGTTCTTCCAGCTGGTTGTTGGGCAGGGGTCGGGGACCAGGGCTGAGTGGCCTTGTTGGTTGCAGTGATGCGGACCCAGGGCAGCCTGAGACTGATCCTCAACACCAAGCTGTGGGCCCAGATGCAGATCGACAAGGCCAGTGAGAAGAGTATCCGCATCACGGCCATGGACACCGAGGACCAAGGCGTGAAGGTCTTCCTGATATCGGTGAGCAGTCCCGGAGACAGGCTGGTCTGCTGGACAGCGCCCCCGAGTCACCACGGGAGGGAGGTTCCTCGGCACCCCTAGTCGGCCACTGGGCACTCTGCCCTGAGAGTGTGGACTGGGGAGAGCACAGAGGCCATTAGGCAGGCCTATCCCCAAAACAAGAGGCAGAAGTGCCACCGGGTCACCGAGGGCCAGCCTAGCTGCAGGCTCTGGGAGCGCCTTGGGGGGCAGGCGCAAGGTTGTGGGAGCTTTGGTCTGTGGTCCTCAGGTTGGTGAGGAGGAAGGCTCGGGCTCCTCCCCAGTTCCAGCCAGGGGTCGTGGCATTCCACTGAGACAAGGGTACCAGCCACACCACCCAGGGGACCATCTCCCGACCAGGTCTGTAACCGGCACTTCCTCTGCATCCCCCAGGCCAGCTCCAAGGACACGGGCCAGTTGTACGCAGCCCTACACCACCGCATTCTGGCCCTGCGCAGCCGCGTGGAACAGGAGCAGGAGACCAAGGTGCCTGCCCCCGAGCCTGGGGTGGCACCATCCAATGAGGACTACAGTGACGACGACGATGTTCTGGCTCCATCGGGGGCCACTGGAGGCGGTGAGCCAGCAGTCCCTGCCCTGGAGGGCGCGCGGGGGCTAGTTTCCTAGATCCCCCCTCACCGCCTGCCTTCAGCCCAAGGCTGACCTCTGGGTGTTGGGGCCTGGCCTCGGGGGATGGGGTGCCATCCAGGTTGGAGACCTGACGGCGAGGCTGCTGCTTCCCACAGGCGCTGGCGAAGAAGGGGACGGGCAGGCGGCCGGGAGCACATAGCGCCGGGAGCCAGCTGCCGCGAGCCTGCTGCTTTGTCCGCCTGTCAGCCCGCCCGCCCGCCTCTCCCCGCAGTGTCGAGGGGCTCGGGAACCACACTCCCCACTGGGTCGGCCACAGTCCGGATCTGCACGGCCCGTTCAGAAGCAGACTCGGGAACTGCCTGAATGTGGTTTGGGACACGAGACCTCATCATATTGATGAGCAAAACAAAAAGAACATTTCTTTCCTCTCCCCTTTGAATTGAAATGGCACATTAAGACTTGTCACGGCTTCTCACTGGGACTGGGACGCCTGGTTTCTTCACCCCTCCCTTCTCGTGTCGCCGGCCTCCCCCACCGCCGCCACCCTCCCCATGGATTCCCACTGCCTGCCCAGGCCACCAGGTCTGTCCCCATGAGTGTAAACACTGGGCCTGCTGGATGTTCTGCTAACTATTATCTTTATCTCCCGTTTTCCACATTCTGACTTGGAGTGTGTATTTTTAGATTTTTCCCCTCAAGGCTGTTTTTATTTTAGGTTAAGATGCTCCTGTGTGTTGAGCAGGTGCAGGTCCAGCGTCCTCTTTCTCCCGTGGTCCCAGCCTCTAGGCTGGGCCTTACTGGGTTGCTGGGGGACAGTCCCCCACTTATTCCCCCTAGGGTTCCTCCAGGCCAAGTCATGGGTTGTTGAAGGTTGGGCCCCATGCCTGTAGAGAGCTTATCTGAAAAGGGTCACTGGACCTGGGAGAGTCCCCATCTCCTTCTTGCTTGTCCCCATCACATGGGTCACCCATCATCAGGCACCCGAGCGCACACTCCTGCTGTTGACTGTTCCTGGGTCAGGGGGACCTCCATGAGAGGGACAGGGGGAGCCTAGCAAGGTCTTCGAAGAGTGGGCAGGGGACTAGTTCCAGACAACAGGCGGTCCCAACACTGGCAGTACGCACAGGAGCGGGCACTGTGCCCACCCCACCCCAGAGCAGGGCCAAGAGCCAGCTGGGCACCGCCCACCTGCAGAGAACGTCCCTGAGCATCGGGCCCTGGGGACTCAGAGGAAGCTGCCCAGCCCCACCCCACAGGAGGAGGAGAGGACCTGGTCTGCAGTTGTGCCACCCACACCTTGGGTTGGTCGTGTGCGGCATGAGCCCAAGCCAAGGGAAGACCCAAAGGCCGCCGGTCACACTTCTCTGCTTTTACGCCTTAGCCAACTAGTGACAAGTAAAACCAGATAACGCCCATGTGTTTTGGAACGTTTATGTAAGGTTGTCATATGAAATGTATTTGGGAACTACATTAAAACTTTTAACTAAACCCCTGGCCTCCTGTGTGCCCCAGGGGCTTCAGAAAGCCCAAGGGCCTAGCCGGGAATGGCCTCTGCCTCCCAGGGGAAGGCTCCTGCTGCCTGGCCTGGCCTACCTGCTGCCCTGGGCCCCTGCCCCACACTCCACTTGTGGACAGGCCACCACACTCGGCTGCCTTCTAAGACCTTCATGCATACACTGGCTTCCGGGAAGGGCCATTTGCTCTCCACCCCCCAGGGGCCTCTTGGCTTCCCTGGGACCAGGAGGGAAGGGGTGGGGAGTGCTGGCAGGGCCAAGGATTCTACGAGCAGTGGGACCTTTCTCCCTGGGGTCCTTTGTCCCCCTCGGGCCTGGTGAACAAGCAAGGTCCTCAGAGACCTGGTCCAACTGATTCTGTGGCCTAAATCCTCCCACACTCCCCTCCAGCCCCCACCCCCGGGGCTGCCCTGGCCAGGGTCCTATGCTCCGGTGGTGCAAGCTGAGCAGGTGCCTGCTCACAGCCGCCAGGCGCTGGTCATCATGGCCACGAATTCCTCGTCAGTGTCCACAGAGGCACTCACACCGCTGTAATAGTCCTGGAACTCAGCCAGCGTGACCTAGGGACAGGCATGCTCTCAGTGGGGCCCCGAGGCGGTGGGAGGAGGTGGGGCACCCCATGGGCACCCACCTGCCCGTCCTTCTCAGAGGAGTCGAAGTTGTCGAGGAAGTGGCGGAGCACCTCCTCCTCTGCCCACTCCCCACTCTGCACCTTAGGGTGGGCGCGGCCACTGTACGCCCCCTGGAGGTCGTCCACGGTCACCACACCGTCCCCACTTTGGTCCAGCTTAGCGAACGCAGCTGCAATGACCGCCTCCCGGGCCTGGGACATGGGGGGCTGGAGAGAGGGGAGTGGTAACTGGGGGACCCCAACCCCTCCAGGCATAGAGCACAGGGGATCCCTGAGCAGGCGCCTCTTAGTAATGAGTTCTTGGGTGTCCCGTGTCTCCATGCTGACACACCAGCCCACTGAGCTCGACACCCCCCAGATAGTGGAGTGAAGGCACTCGCCCACAGTTGCAGCCACAGGTGGGCCTCACCCGCAGCGCCCTCAAGAACTCGTCCAGGTCCACTGTCCCACTGCCGTCGCGGTCCCAGTGTTTGCACACGCCCTCCGCCTCTGCCATGTCCAGTGCCAGCCCCAGCTCAGCCAGGCCCCGCTGGAGCTCTCTCGCATCCAGAGATCGGCTCCTGTTCCCATCCAGGCGGCGGAAAAACCTGAGAGGCAAGGGGCACAGTTGGAGAGTGGTCCCTGGGGCTAAGTGGTCAGAAAGGCGTGAGGGTACAGCTCACCTGGCCAGGTCCTGGATGCCTGAGGCCCCTCGGGACAGGCACTGCGCCCGGAGCTTCTCCACAGTGGTGTCCACGGCGTTCATGCTGGATTAGGGCTCTCTAGGCAGCTGGATGGGAGAGAGGTCACAGAGGCAGGTCTCCTGCTCGGCCAGCCAGACTACAGGCCAGGGGCCCCCTACTCACCTGGCCTGCGTCTGTCCTGGAGTCCTTCAGACGGCCACTCTGCTGGCTCCTGCCTGCTTTGTCCAGTGCTGGCAGTGCGTCTTGCCTGGCAGGACTGTTGCTAAGGGATGATGGCTCTGGGGACTGGGAGGGGCCCAGCTGTAACCCTGACGGTGCCGGGCGGTAGGGCCGGGCCAAGAGGAACAGGGCAGTCTGTCGCTGGCACCACCACCCACTGTCCTGCTTGCTCACGCTCAGCCCTGCAATGCCCAGGCCTGGGATAGAGCCAGGCCCAGACATGGGTTAGGGAGTGGGGGTCCCTTCCAGGCCACAAGGAGGAGGATGGGCCACCGCCCTGCAGAGACCACTGTATCCTGGATTTGGAAGGAGGCAAGGCTGTGACAGGAGGTTTAAGGCCCAATTCCTGTGTGACCCCAGGGCAGGTCCTCTTCCCTCTCTGAGTTTCACTGGTCCCCAGCCCTTTTTCACAGGGCAGCGGCCACAGCTGCTGAGGGACTTAAGTTCAAAACGGCTGGAGGTAGCTCAGCCCGCATCCACTGGGAGGCCCTGGGACCAGTGCTAGCTGAGCCAGAGCACGGGAGAGTCCTACACGCATTTCAGTGTTAAGCCCGACAAAGCAATTCCTGGTAATTATTTAGAGGCCAGTCATGGTGTTTTTGTCATGTGGGTCTTTTGGTGGCTGGTTCTGTTCTCAAACATCATTTGGTGGGCTTGCTGGTGACAAGCTGGTGAGCCGGGGGTCACGGTACTGAACAGAGAAGTGGCCCTGACGTCTGACATAATCTAAGAGGAAACGAGGCTGCCATCACAGGCCTTTGATTGAGACTTCGGACATCTTTGCCAACAGAGGTTACGCCAACCAACAGAATAGAAAAGGACACTGGATTTCCCAGGACTTAAAACGTGGGCCTCAGTTGGGGACCCCCCGCCTGCATAGACCCAGAGATCAGCAGAGGCTTTCCAAAGCTTGGGCTTGCACACAGCACAATGAGGTGGTCAGGAGAATGCTGCTGCCACGAACCAGCCCGTGAAACACGGGCAGCAAGCTGAAGCTGCTGTCACACTGTCAGCTTTGAGAAGCTGCGGTGACATTCTGCTGCACAAATTCTGCTGGCTTGCTGCAGTCCAAAATTCTTTGGGTAGGAAGAGAAATACTCCATTGTGCTTCTTTATGAGCAGTACAATGAGTTTTTTTTTCTACTGAAAATGTAAAATCTAACCACAATTATTGTAGCTCCGTTTAGCATTTCTTCATATTCAAGTGAATCAGAATTTCAACAGGAACTCCTCCAAAAATTGGTAGTGGCCCAGGCCGTCCCAGCCCTCTTGGCCTCACTTTCCCAGCCTGTGTCTGTAGGTGGCTGGGGAAATTAGACACAGTTTAGAGTGCCTGGCACAAGCTTCCGTGGCTGTAACCTGCCCAGCAGGGCCCCGCCCTGGACCAGGAACAGCACAGGGGCCACTTCTCCAGCCTCCACACCAGGAAGAAAGGGAAGACCAAGGCTGAGAAATCATCCGGTTTATTCTTGAGCTCAGACAGGCCCCAGCCTGCCTTCCCTCATACAAACAGCCCCTCCTTATTCATCCAGAGGAGAAAATGAGCAATTGTTACTATACTAGGGGGTCACTGTTGGACGGCAGGCAGGTGGCACCATCCTGAGGGCTGGGGCTGGGCGCCAACTTTTCCAGACTGAAATGGGCTCTGCCCTTTGCAGTTCCTGGTGTGACAATTCCCTGAGTAACGAAGCCAGGAAATGGCTGCCATGGTACCAGGCTGGGCACTTCAACTGGGCAGAGAAGGGCACAGGGTTTCCCTGGTTTGATAAAAAGCAAAGTGCCTTGAATGTCTCGGGCAAGAAGGGCAGCATAGAAATGAGTTAAAAAATAGATTCTCTAGGTAATATAAAAAAGGAGCCAGGGCCGGCTGAGTGGCGCGGTGGTTAAGCGCTGGCTTGGGACACCAGCGGCCCGGTTTCGGATCCCACATATGAGGACCAGTGACACTGCCCTCAAAAAAGAAAAAAAAGAAAAAGCCAGCTGCTTACTACAAAAGCTGGACTGGTTGGTGGGGTGGGGGTTGTCAGAAGTGCTGGGGGTCTCTGACTTCTTGCAGGGCCCACAGACCCATCCTGTTTCTACTGGGGTCTCAGGATGTGCCAGGTGCTGGTGACAGAACAAAAGCCCTGCCTTCATGGAGCTTACATTCTGATGGTAAGTAGTTCCGTAAAGAAAAATAATAATAAACGGGATAATGGCAGGCATTGGGGAGGAATAACTTTAGATAAGGTGGTCAGGGAAGACCTCTCTCTGAAGAGGTGACATTTGATCAAAGACCTGAGTGACAAGGAACCAATCATGTAACGCCTGAGGGAAGCACATTCTAGGCAGAGGGAACAGCCAATGTAAAGGCCATGAGGCAGGACGTTATCAAGAAGAGGTTAAGGGATGTCTGAGTTTTCCTGGGCAGCTCAGCCTGCTGCCAGCATCTCAGCATGTCCCACACATGCTTTTCCTTCTGGGTTAGAGGTTGAGGGAAGGACAGAATTAGGGAAAAAGTACTTAGGATTAAAAATTGGTCTTCAAATAACCAATTGCAAAATGGCATGAAGCTTTAAGCTCTTAATTCTGGTCTGGGATGAGGAGTAAGAAAAAGCTTTAGCCTGGGATGGGGGATGCTTCAGGAGTGAAAATCAGAGCCAGGGAAAAAGGAGGGGAGTAAAAGTCAAATGTGGAAGTTGATGTCATCTGCCTCCAGAGAAAGAGAGGTCTCAAACTCAGATACTTCAAGGGTCAGATATCTGGCAGTAAGACAGATGGGGGGCTAATTAAAACTCACACTCTGGCTAAAGAGGGTATTCTGGTTCAGATCCAGGTAAGCATGGCCAAGTCTGAAGCCAGAAATCCATATTTTTGTGTGTAAACGTCAATTTTCAACAAAGGTGATTGGTTCAAAGTTTTGTTTTAAAAAAATTCTGACCGGGCTAAACATTTGGCCTGCATGCTGTCCATTTGAAACCTATGATTTTTTTAGCAGGTTCTGATGTTTAAGAAGGATTATGGCTCTGCCATGGGGTCCCCTCTGGGACACTGGTAACCCCACACCACACCCCCAAAGATACCCACAGCAGTGGTAAAAGTCCCCACTGGGATCCTCTGTCTCTGTTCTGGAATCTGTGTTCTGGGGCTCATACAGTGGTCCCAAACACTGCTGGCTGGAGGTAGTCCCTGTCCCCCTTCTCCCCAGTGCTGTTGGCAAGGGGTGGACTAGGCCCACCAGAGAGTGGGTGGCCAGGGTCACTGGCTGGCAGGGGCCCCAGGCGCTCGGCCTCAGCCAGGGCAGCCAGCAGTCCAGCCAGGGGTGACCGGCGGCGGCAGATGTCCTGCAGCAACTCGGCCCGGGGCTGCAGCTGCCCGATGAGCTTGTCCCTCTGGTGCACAGCAGCCTGCAGGCTGTGGACAGTGGCCTCAGAGGTCAGCAGCTGCTCCTGGAGAGCGGCAATCTCACTGGCGGGGAGGCAAGACATGGCAGTTATGGTACTGGGGGACCAGAGTTTCTCTCCCTACCCCAACCTCTGAGGCTCCCCATCACTGTCAAGAAGAAGGCCATGTTCCTCAGCACTGCCTCAAGGCCTCCCTGTGTTGTGGACTGAACATCTGTGTTCTCCCCAAATTCATACGTTGCACCCTTACGTTGGTGTGTGATATTGAAAGGTGGGGCCTTTGGGAGGTAAGGTCTTTGGGAGATGAGGTCATGAGGGTGGGGTCCTCATGATAAGATTAGTGCCCTTATAAGAGCTCTCTCTCTGCCCTGTGAGGACACAGTGATGAGGTGACCATCTGCAAGTCAGAAAGATAGTCCTCACCAGGAACTGAATCTGCCAATACCTTGATCATGGACTTCCCCTGCCTCCAGGACGATGAGACATAAATAAATGTCTGTTTAGGCCACCCGGTCCTGTGATATTTTGTTATGGCAGCCTAAGCAGACTCATCCCTTCCCCAAGCGCTTCCTGCAGTTCCCTCGTCCCCTTCTTCTTTTCCTATTTGTTGTTCAGCTTAGATGACTCCTCCTCCAGGAAGCCTTCCTTCTGGGTCCCCTCAGAATCCTGTGTACACCTCCATTACAACCCTGATCACCCCATATTGTAACTGCCTAGTGATGTGTCCGCCTAAGGGCAGGGTTGCATATGTCTTACAGATGTTCCCTAGTACCCAACACAGTGTAGGTGCTCAGTAAAGGTAAATGAATAAATCCAACCAGCTCGGAATTGTTTCCCACCTGGGCCCTAGCACCTCCCTGGGTGCTTGTCTCATCCCTTTCAACTCTGAGCTGCTAGAGAGACTCTTCAAAATTACTGATAGATCCCATCCTCCTCTGCTCAAGAATCTGCCATGGCTCCCAATACCTAAACCAGGAGGTCGGTGGTCCCTGCACCACTAAGTACCGGCTGATTTTGCCTTATGGGAGACTTTTAAGTTAAAAATCCACACTTGTGTGACATCTCTTAATTGTACATGCTGATGAATAATTCAAGTTTTTTGGTGTTTGTTGTTTCAGTCTCTCCAGTAATCCAGCCCCCACGTGAATGCACTCCGTTCCCCCTGCCGATGCTCCCTTTCCAATCTCCGCTCCGCCTTCGCCCACCTCCTCCGAGAAGTCCACCTTGTCGGCCCCGGGCCTCACCGGTCCTTGGTGCGGCCCAGCTCATCCAGGGCGGCGCGCAGCTGCTGATCGTGACGGGCCAGGCGCTCGGCCTGGGCGCGCACCGTACGCTCCGCCGCGTCCAGCCGCAGCTCTAACTCCGCGGCGCGTCGGTGCACTGCCGCCAGGTGTGCGTTTGCCTCGCGGATCTGCAGGGGCGGCGGCGCGGCCATGGCCCTTGCGGCGGTCCAGGCCTGGCCACGCCCCCGGGGGGCCCGGAACCGGTCTCGGCCACGCCCCCGAACGGGTCACGCCCCCAAAGACCCTCTCAGGACCTCCGTGTGGCCCTCCACAAACCCAAACACCCTGACTGGTTCCGGCACCTCGAAACTCCGCCCCTGCGCCGGGCCTCGTCCTTAGGTGGCACACCCCATTCAGGCTGTAGCAACAGGATTGGTCACTCTTTCGAGACAGGCCCTGCCCTTACTCAGAAGCTAACACCAGGATTGGTCCGGATCCTGCGACCTAACAATCCTGGCCACGCCCCCGGAATTTGCTGCGCCCACGCCCTGAGGCAATCGTACAGCTCCGGATTGGTCAAGTCTGCTCAGGGTGTGTCTCTGGTTCTGGACACGCCCCGGAGCGTAGCGTGTACTTCATCCTACCCAGGTTTGGACAAACCGCAAATTGGGCACAGGCCAAGTCCCTCTAAGATCCTAGCACTAGGATTGGTTACATTGCTGTTAAGCCCCGCCCCCGATCCTGGTCACGCCCCCAAATAGTCGCACGCGGTTCAAACTTCAGCTTTGGGACTCGCCGCACTGCGTGACCACGCCTCCACACAGATTCTAGCGCTGCAAGTGGCCGCACACCGCACTATACCCCGCCCCATAGTTTCGTCTTGCTCCTGTCAAGCGCCCTCCCGCCCGAGCCCTAATCTGTGCAGGGAGATAGGACTAGTACGTATCATATACTCCTGCCCCTATATTAGGCCCCACCTCCGGGAGTCAAACCATTCCTAACCTAGGACCTTCTGAGCTGGAACTACTGAGATCTGTCTTCTCCGATCCTGGTTGGCCTGTTTCCCCTCCCAGAAATCGGCTGGGGATGCACAGGCGCTCTTCCTTTACGCCAGTCCTTAGACCTCGGCGCGTGTGCGCAGCCTGTGTCCATGTCCCTGGCGCTCAATAAAGTTGCACGCTTGTTGCCAGCCCGTCCGCAAGGGACGCTGCGCACGCGACCAAGAAATCTCGCGAGAGCTACAGGCTTCTGTCCTTGCGTGCAGAGAGCCGGTGGGGTGTGCTGTGCGGGGTTCGGGGTGAGCAGCCATGGCGCGGACGCTTCTTCACCGGTACTGGGAAATCCCCGAGGGCACTGAGTGTCACCGCAAGGCGTACGCCAGCACCAGCATCAGTGGTGCCGTTGGTGAGCACCAACCGACTGGGCCCGGAAAGCAGACGGTGCAGGGAGGTCATAGGGTCACTGGAGGGTGTCCGAGGGTGTCCTGAGGGGCTGGGACTCTCGCAAAGCGGTATATGGTTGTCGTCGGGGTGTATGTAGCGGCCCTGGAACGCTGGAGAGCTCTTGTACGAGATAAACTTTATGGGGTGTCGGATTAATTCAGAGGGTGCAGGGTGGTCATAGGGTCTGTAGCTGAGCTATCTGAAGGGTGGCTGGGAATCTCGCGGGGTGGCACGAGGTCGTCGATGGGGTGTCTGGGGCGGTCTTGGGGAACTCGTGTGTGAGAGAGACGTGGGGGGGGCGGGGGCTGGCAGGGTTGGAGGCACCGGGGAAGTCGTAGGGCAGGTGACAAGCTGATCACTGAGGTTATCAGAAGCGGTTCCTGGGTGCTGGGGTTTGGGGGTTAGTGTTGAAACGATCGCTAGGCTCTGGGGAAGACGTGGAGTGGGACAGGGCCATTGTCAGGGTCAAAAGAGATGAGGATTTATGAGGCTTTTCAGCCGGTAACTTGAGATTACTTGGAGATCATGGGTTATTTTTGGGATTTCTGAGGGGTGTACAGATGTTTGATAACATTCTGGAGCGGAATGAGGTCTTTTTAGGGTCCAGAAGAGTCAGGACATCTGTAGTTTGTATTGAGGCCACCAGGGTAATCCTTGCGGTGCCGAGGAGACTGTAGGTGAAGTAAGTCAGAGGCTACTATAAAGATAACCTTGAGATTATAAGGGGACCCACAGCCCCGGCGTTCCCCTGAGTTTTGTCCCTTTCCAGTCTCTCCAGCTCCTGAGACAGCCTGGCAGAAGTTGAATCTGCACTGGGAGGCATTTGCATTGGAGTAGACCTAATAATCACTACCATTATCGACATATTTAGTAAGATCACCGTTGTCATCTCCGTTTCCGAGGTGGAAACTGAGGGTCGGAGAGATATATTAACTACTCCAGGGTATTTTGAAGTGGGGCTGCAAATCCAGATCTGCTGATCTACTTTTGGGGGTGCCTGGGACAAGGAATGTGCACTCAGGGTCCTTAAGCAAGGTCTTCAGGAGAAAGGGCTGAAGGAGGAGTCCCAGGGGATAAGTTATGCAGAGTCAGTTTGAGTGGCAACACTCAACTATTGGGACAGTTCAGGGTGTGGTGGCATCTATGAGAGCCCGGAGAGCTGCACAGTGTGAGACCGGGTCACTAGTTATTCTGGTGGATTTTTATGGGGAGATGCTGACATTGGCGAATGACTGGAGGGTGACGGTTGTGTCCCGGGGGGAATTAAAGCAGGAGGAGTTGCCTGAGGGGTGTGTGGGACCTTCAAAGAGCTAAGACATTAAGTTGGTGTTTGTGAGTGGGAGTGTGCATGTGTGCTCACAAATGCATGCACTGTAGGGGCAGACTGAAGTCTCGGGAGGCTGTTGGGGGAAACCAGGTACGTCTCAGGAGTAGGGTGCTTCCAAGTTAAGTGAGGAGCCGGAGTGGGGAGCAGCTTGCCGGAGGCGTTTGAGGGCGTATGGGTGGGACATTTTGACAGAGGTGCCATGTCGGGCAGTCACTGAAAGACACACTCAAGACGCCTGGGCACCCCGGAGAGCTTACAGAAGCCAGTGACCATCCCCAAATCTGAGTTTGTATGTGTGTTGCTCACTTTGCCCATTTGCATTTTCTCACTGGTCAGTGCCATTCAACATATAGGACTTGACTTAAACTTGTTCCTGGATCCTCCCTCACCTCCCCCCTCCTTCTTTCCCTGCCTCCCCTCAGCCCTCACCCAAGAGAATTAATTTATGTTTGGCTTCCCTGAGCTGGGGAGGCCCTGGAGGGCTGGGAGCCCTACTGCCAGTAGCGTCCAGCACCTTATAGGCACACCATACCTGTTTGGGAAGGAAGGAAGAGAGGGAGGGAGGGAGGGATCAGGGCACACAGTAACTGTGAGTAAATGAATTTGTGAGTGAATGAAGAGTGAGTGAATGAATGAATGAATACAATAACTGAGTGAATGAATGAACGAACGAACGAATGTGCTCTGTGTCTGGAGGTCACCATGGGAGGCTGAGAGGGAGCCAGAAGCAGGCTTAGGAGTTGGGGAGGGGACCTTCTGCGAGGATGAGAGGAGGCTCTAGAGAGATCCAAGTTAGTAGAGATCTTCATGTGCTCAGGGTCGCAGCACCTAAAAAGTCGGGTGGGCTCCTGGAGGGTTTGGCTGTGGCAGGTCACCATACTGGATGATTGCTGGAGGACAGTTGGGGTGGGGCAGTCTTGACCCTAGGATGATCTGGGGGCTCCTGGAATAATCAGGGGGCTCCCAGATCATCCTCTCCCAATTCAAAGACTTCTGAGGAAACATAGGATAGTGGGGGCACTGTGTCCAACGTGGACAGGCATACAGGGATGGGTTGATAAGGTACCCCCCAGGTCTCACTGCATGACTGGCTTGGGGGACATCACTGAATCTTGTCAGTGGTTCCCCTTCAGGGGGATCCTAAGACCCTTGTTACTGGCCCAGCTCCACAGATCAAGGCTGACCAGGTCCCAGGCGGCGCTGGGAATCCCATCTGATTAATTCTTTGTAAGAGTGAGGGGAGTATGTATGTGACAGAGTGCTGGGGGGTGGGGGGGTGTTTGCTGGGCTGGAACAGAGTCTGGCACCACTTCCCCCTTCCCAGCCTCCAGGCTCTCCAAAGTCAAGTGGAGACACTAGAGTCTGTCTGTCATGGGATTGGGAGAACTAAGCTCTGAAGAGTCCTCAGACCAATGCCTTGTACATGGGAGTCCTCTTTTTTTTTTCTTTTTTTTTTTTTTTTGAGGGCAGTGTCTGGCCCTCATATGTGGGACCTGAACTGGGGCCACTGGCTTCCCAAGTCAGCTCTTAACCACCACGCCACTCGGCCGGCCCCTAGAGCCTTTTTTTAAAGAAAGATTTTATTGGGGAAGGGGAACAGCCAAGTTGTTGTCCTTCAATCTTAGTTGTGGAGGGCGCAGCTAGCTTAGCCCCAAGTCCAGTTGCCATCCGGCCGCCCCTTGACAGCTTGCGGCCGCTCAGCTCAAGGTGCCAGTGTTCAATCTTAGTTGCGGGGGGCGCAGCCCACCATCCCATGCATGAGTTGAACCAGCGATCTTGTTGCTAAGAGTTAAGCTCTAACCACTCAGGCATCTGGCTGCCTGTCAGCAGCTCACAGAAGCTCAGCTCAAGGTGTCATGTTCATTCTTAGTTGCGGGTGAGCATAGCCAACCATCCCATGCGGGAGTCAAACCAGGAACTTTGTTGTTAGGAGCATGTGCTCTCACCAGCTGAGCCATCCTGCCACTTGTTGGCAGTTCAGCAGCAGCTCAGCTCGGGGGCAGTTCACTGGCCCATGTGGGAATCCAACTGGCGACCCTGTTGCTTAGAGCTAGCGCTCTTAACCAACTGAGCCACTCGGCCGGCCCTAGAGCGCTTTTTATGTGGCTCTTTTTCCCTCCTCCCTGGGCCTCAGTGTACCCATCTGGGAAATGAGGTGGCAGTCTTTTTTTTAAAGATTTTATTGGGAAATTGGGGGACAGGAACAGCGTTGGGGAATCAGGGAAGAGGAACAGACAAGTTGCTGTCCTTTTGTTCTTGAGTCTAGTTGTGCAGGACGTTGCTTCACTGGCCCATGTTAGTGTTATCATTATGCTCTTCCTGGTGAGGAAGTCACTCGCCGGCCATTGGGCAGCCACTCACAGTGGCTCACGAAAGCTCACTCCTGCTGCCGGCCAGACTCACGCGAGCCCAGCTCCAGGTCGACTGTTGTTCACCATCTTAGCTATAGAGGGTGCAGCGTCACTGGCCCTCATATGTGGGATCCGAACTGGGGCCCTGCTGCTCAGAGCTGGCGTCCCAAGCCAACTCCTAAGCAACGCGCCACTCCGCCGGCCCAAGGGGGCAGTCTTGGCCCTCCTCACGGTTGCTATGAGGATTAACCCCACTGTCCTGTGTGAAAAGTCCCCCATGGCAGCTCCAGTGAGCTGAATCCAAGCCCAGGCTGGAGTGGGAGGCACTGCTCAGCCTGGAAGGTTCCATGGGTGGGCCCCAAGAAGCTGGAGGCTTGAGGACTGGGGTGAAGCCCACTCCCTGGGGCCACAGTGAGGGGTGGAGCATGGCCTTTGGGTCAGACCTACTTGGCTTCCAGACTGCTCTGCTGGGTGACCTTAGGCAAGTCACTCCACCTCTTGGAGGCCCCCTCCCCTCCCATGAAGCGACAGATGTAAGGGGACTGAGCTCCTTAGGCCCTGGGGAGGGAGAGTGGGGCAATGGTTATGCTTGCAACCTGGTAGACAGCAATTCTGCTTTGTCTGAGATGGAATGGTCTGGCCATGGGAGGTCCCTGCCAACAACTTGGCCACACTGGGGTTCTGTGGGGAGACAAGGGTGTGTTGTCACCCTGAGCAGTGTCAGCTGGAGGATGGGGAGTCGCATGTTGGACTGTTCTGGTGCACCCTGGTCTGCCCACGCACTGAGGAGGGTCTGGTGGAAGAGGCTGCCTGAGGGCCAGCCTCAGTCTCACCCCAAACCCACACAGCAGCTCAGAGAGGGTTTGTTCAGGATGCCCCAGTACAGAACCTTGGCCCTCGCCGCCGACCTGGCTCCCAGTTCCAGGCCCGGCCCCAACCCTGGCCCCTCAAGTATAAAAGCCAGTGGAGGGGCAGTGTGGTCCGGCCCGCAGAGGAGACGAAAAAGCTGACTGCCATGGTGGGCTGAGCAGGTGTGGACTGTCGCCCAACTAACCAGGTTGAGAGGCAGGCCCAGACCAGAGCTGCCATCGGGGAGAGAGCCCGGGGTGCCAATGAGGAGGTGTTGGCAGCCCTGGAGCCAATCCTCTACCAAGAAGGATTAGGCCACGGAGTCCTGGGCCCCTCGGGAGAATGGAGCCTTTGATGGGAGCAGGGCCTGGGTGCCAGGGCCTCCGGGGCACAGCTGTGGTGGCCTGCACTCAGGCTGGGGAGCAGCCTGACCACGGAGGCCCCAGGTCCATCCTCATGTCTGCTGCGTCCTGGGCCAGGGCCCTCGAGGTAACGGAGGCCGGGCAGGCCGTCTGCAGGTGCTGGCATGGTCAGGCCTTAGGAGGGAGGCCTGGGGGCTGGAGGCAGGGTAAGAGCCCAGGCTTCAGAGCAGCAGACCCAGCTTCACATCCCAGCTGAGCTGCCTTGGGGAGTGCTATGGGGACGAAGGGGGAGCAAGTTTATCAGGTGGCCGAGGGGCCTGCCCGCACCATGACCACTCCTCAGTGCTGACGCCCGAGTCTGAGCCGCCTTGTACCCCTTTCCTCCTGCAGGCCTCATCACCTCTGCCTACAGCGTTGCACTCAACCCCCCTGGCTCCTTCCTGGAAGGAGTGGCCAGGACAGGACGGTACACATTTACTGCAGGTGAGCAAGCCTGGGGGTGTCTTGCTTCTCCTCAGGGTCCCCCCCTAGCACTGGCCTGGCTGTCATGGGCCCCTGACTCAGAGCCCACCCCTCCCTGTCTGCCCCCACAGCCGCCGTCGGCGCCATATTTGGCATCACCTCCTGCGTCAGTGCCCAGGTCCGAGAGAAGCCCGACGACCCGCTGAACTACCTCATCGGAGGCTGTGCTGGAGGCCTGACCCTGGGCGCGCGAAGTGAGTGAGCCCCCACCCCTGGCATCCACTGACCTCCTTCCTTCCTCTCTGTTCCATCCCGGCGCCTGGTGTGCAGAATGCTCGCTCCAGCAGAGGACAGGGACAGTCGCCATGAGAGCTCCCAATGCTTCTGAAGCTCAATGACCAGCCAGTTCAATAATAGTAACAGGCACTGCTGCTAAAGCACCTACTGTGCACCCACCTCACCAAGCCCTCCCCCTCCCTCTCCCCCTCACTCATTTGCTCCTCCTCTAACATACCAGCACCACCTTGGCTCAGGGCCTTTGCACATACTGTTCTTTCTGCTTGAATGCCCTTCTCCCAGATGTCAGCACAGCTTCTCTCACCGACTCCCCGTGTACGATCTAGGACCCCCACCACCCTCATTCCATATCACCCTCTGTCTGCGTGCTTTGTCAGAGAATCTGAGGTCGCCACCAGTTTCTGCCACCCGCCCATGAACACAGAAAAGGAAGTGCTGGTTCTTTCACTGCTGTCCCTCTCGCAGAGCCCAGAGCCCTGGTTGACTGAACACACGGCCCTGCAGGGGTGCTACCCTCACCGGTCTCACTTTACAGATGCAGGGACTAAGGCTCAGAGACGGGTCTGAGGTGGCCCGAGGTCACCTGGGAGCCAGCAGAGCATGTCCCCTGGTGGGAAGCGCTGTGCCAGCCTGGCACAGGGAGCAGACACCTCAGGGCCAGTGGGAGGAGGGAAGGCAGCCACACAGATAAACACCCTGGCCCAGCAGGCTGGGAGTGTCTGGAAGGTGCCAGCCGGGCAGAGAGGGAGGGCTCCTTGGAGGTGCCACCTTGGCCTTTGCTGTGAGACTTTGGGTGAGTGGGTGAGGACTGGCTTTGACACACGCCCCCAAGCCTATGGCAGGTGTGAGCCCAGCACACAGACCCGTACCCCCAGCAGCACCTCTCAGGTGAGCAGGGGCGGCCCCTTGGTTAATGGACCAGGAGGTAGATATGGGGCCTCGTTCCTATGACCCAGGCACTGGCTGAGACACTAGTGTGTCCTCCCCTCAGTGGCCTGACTGTCCCCCCACCCCTGGACCTGACAGCCTAGATTCCTGCCTCCCTCTGTGCCTCAGTTTCCACACATCTTCAAAGTCAGAGGGTCTACTGACTTAATCCCTTGAGGGAGGGGCATCATCTTGCGTCACAGCCCAGTGCCCGTAGTGGGCATGGGCAAGCCTCACAGTGCCTAATGCTGCCCTTCCCACCCCTGCAGCTCACAGCTACGGGATCGGAGCTGCCGCCTGTGCTTACATGGGTATGATGGCTGCCCTGGTCAAGATGGGCCAGCTGGAGGGCTGGAAGGTGTTCGCAGAGCCCAAAGTGTGAGCCTCACCACCTCTCGCAGCCTCGGGCAGGTGGAAATGCGCCTCGAAATAAATTCTGTGTACCTTTTTGTGCACGTCTTCCTTTCCTCCTCCCCTGCTCTTCGGGGTGACAGTGACATGGTGACAGGCCAGTGCCAGTGAAGGAGGCCTAGTGGTTTGGGGAGGAAGCAGGAGATAAGGCACTTGTGTTTGTTCCCTTACTGAACCAGAGGCAGGGAGAGTGTGTCGGGCACAAAGCTTGCCAGTGGCTGGCCACCAGGTGGGAGCCCACAGCCCTTCCTGCCACCCCCTGCAGGTCACAGGCCATCCCCTGTCTGGGCCTCTCCCCAAAGCCAACAGCTTGTGGAAAACACGCCCAGGGCCCACGCACAGCCTGACTCCAAATTCCTGGGCGTTGGAGTGGAGAGCCCAAAATGGCCTCAGCCTTGTCCCCATCCAACAGGTAGGTGACAGGCGACCAGGAGCCTGCAGGGCATGGCCATGGCAGCAACAAGAGGGGAGACTCGCAGCCCTCACCCACCGCCGCCTGTCAGGCCCTGTGATTTAGGCAGCCCTGGAATGCTGGCCGCCCGGCCCCCAGGCTTTCTGCAGAACTGGCTCGGTGCTTCCTGGCAGCCGGAGAGGAAGGCTGGCTTGCTCCAACATGCTGCGATGGACCATAAATTAGGGCTCTCCGGGCCCCACCCTGGGGAGCAGGGCTGTGCCCTGGCGGAGTCTGGGCTCTGCAGGTGGCCCCGAGGCTGTCAGAGCAGGCCAGGCTGGTCGCAGCCCTCATGTCTCCTCCTCACCCGTGCTCAGCCAGCCCCTTTCCTTTTTTCCTGTCACGCCCGCCCCAGGGCCTAGACATGGTTGAAAGCCAAACTTGGAGCCTTGCCTTCTTTCCTCTTGTCCACCTCAGGTAATAATTCAGCTGGGTGTTGAACGGCTAAAATTAAACCTGTGTGGAACACAGAGCCCAGTCCTTGCTGCTGTCGCCTGGCTGGCCTGCCACTGCTGGGTTTTTTATTACCCCCGTAGGCCAGTCCAGGTCTAGTCCGCCCTACCCCCCCTTCCCTGGTAGCCTCCCCATCCACCATGCCGACATGGGACCCCTGCCGAGAACACCTGCCCTGGCGTTGCATGGGGTCAGGGCCCCTGATCCTAGACTTGAGGTTCCCTCAGAAAGGATGGAGAGCCCCCCCTGCCCAAGTGCCTGTGGGCTAGGAGGGGCCCTGAGGGTATTGGGCTCCCGGGCCTGCATTCCAGTCCCAGCACTTGGTTCTTTCCTGATTCCGTCCTCAGTTTCCTCACCAAGCCAAGTGGGGGTAACAGGGTCCCTCAGATGTTCAATGAGGAGGGCAAACAAGTACACCCCAGGGGTGTAGACTCCCCCACCCAGAGGGAAACCAGGTCCCTCTGCGTCTGCAGCAGCCCGGTCTGTCCCTGCAGCAGCCGGCAGGGGGCAGAGCCCACCACGCTCAGCAGGAAGGCCAGCCTCCCCAGGTCCCTGGCCCCGTGGCCACCACAGAGGAGCCACATTTCATCCCTGCCTCCTTGTCCAGGCCACTGTCCGCTTCCTCCTTCCTCTCCCGTCCACCCTGCCTACAGCAGCACGGGCAACACATTCTAACAATGGGTAACACAGACCTGTAAGTAGGGCCTGTGATTACCGAGCACTCCGAGGGCTGGGGCATGGAGGGACCTGTTCAAGGACCTAATCACATCTCAGACCCCACAGCACAGCTGCTTCCAGAGCCAGACCTGCCCGCACCTCCCTCTCCTGCACACCGTCCCTCAGCCTCCCACTACCTCTCCATGAAGCCGGGAGGGACGTTCACAGCGCTTTCCTACCTCCCAGCCTTGGGTTCCCTTCTTGCCAGCTCAGACCAGCTCAGTCTGCACTAACCGCCCACCCAGCCCTCTCTGGGCCGGCCACCAGTGTTGCAGCAGACCTGCCAGGCCCCCCAGAATGGGGCAGGAGGGAGCAGCTGCCTGCTGGGCTCCAGGGAGCCCCAAAATCCAGGCCCCCTTGCCCATAAACATTTACTAGGCTTTGAGGGGCTGACATCATCCCTGCCCCACACGCAGGCCCCTGTGCAGAGCACTGTGTCCTCCCACCCAGTGGCCTGGAACCCTGCCTCCTGCCCCAGCAGCCCCAGCATGGGGCAGTAGACCTTTTCAGAGCTCCCCCACCCCCAGGTGAGGATGAAGAAGTCTTCCCAGATATGTATGAGGGGGAAGGACGGGGCAGAGGACAAGGCAAAATCACACTGGTGTGGGGGAGAGGGCCTCCCCTTCCCGCCCCTGCAGGCACTCGCCGAGGACCCCAGCCCTGGAAACACACTTCCCAGTGGGGACAAGGCTACAAGAGGGTCTCTGAGCTCTTTGTGAGCCAAGAAAATGTGAGCAATTCAAGTAAAAAGGAAAAAAACCCTGGAGTTTTTCCCACCTGCCAGCTATTCATACTAGTCCTATTTTACAGATGAGGAAACTGAGGCTCAGAGAGGTGACTTCAGAGGGCCAGACTCACAGGGGGCACTCAGTGTTGTTCTTTTATTATTATTAGCTATTGGGAGACCACGTATAAATTGTCTCAGAAAGATCTTCCAAGTGGTCCAGTGATTGGAACAAAAACATCCCAATGGGACAAAACCTCAAAAGCAAAATTATACCCCTCACAGATTCCTTTACAAAGTTATGTTGGATGTCGACTGGGGTGCCTGTTTATCCAGTGGGGACACAGGAGTCTGTCAAGAAGTCCCCTTGGGACTGGGGCTTGCCCCTGCCACCAGGTCCAAGAGGCTGGTACTTTACCCTCTCACATCCTTGTGAGCCCTTAGGACCAGATCTGCCCACTTCTCACCTCCATGGCTACACACGAGTCCAACCCCTATCACCACCCACCTGGACCAGCACACTCACCACCCTGGTCCTCGGCTGCCATCCTTGCCCCCCACAATCTGTTCCCTCAGTAGCCAGAGGGCACCTGTGAGTCATTTCAGTTTCTTCTCTGCCCACAGCCCTCCAGGGCTCCCACCTCCCTCAGAATAAAATCCCAAGTCCTTCCTGATGCCCACAAGGCCCTGCATGGTCTGCCCCACCTTCTCTCCCCGTCTTTCTCTCTGCTCCAGGCACACAGGCCTTCTCACTATTCCTCCAACACAGCAGACACAGTCCTGCTTCAGGAATTTTTGCACAGACTGTACCCTCTACCTGGACTGCTCTTCCCCCAGATGCACAGCTGCCCCCCCTTCAGTTCTCAGCTCAAATGTCACGTCTTCATTGAGACCTCCCTGACACCCCATTGACATGCCATTCCACCTGGCCAGCAGTACCCCACACTTTACCCTTTACCCTTTTCCACTTGCCCATAGCACTTACCAGCTTCTAAATCCCATGTCACCATCATATGTATTGTTTAGTGGGACGTGTGTCTCCTTGAAAGCTGGGACATAGCCTGGCTGCTACATCCTCAGATCAGCACCCAGCCTAGGAACATAGCAGGGCTCCTTCAATATGTGGCCCAGCCCTGCTTCATGGGTGCCAGCTCTGGGCAGGGTCCCCCTCACTCCATCAATCAGATGATGGCTACAGGGAGGGGGGCAGGGTAGAGAAACCATCCATACCCAAGTCCCAAAGTCAAGACTCGAAACTCACCGACGTGTTTACCGAGCACCTCCCTGTACCAGGCTGGGATCATATCAGATACTGGGATCCCCACCACCCTGGAGCTCAAAGTCTGGTCTGAAGGGAGAAATGGTAAAACAGTAAAAAAAAAAAAAAAAAAAATTGAAACAAAAGGCAAACACAAACAGGCAAGAGTGTTTTACACAGAACTGTGCTTGAGAAAGAAAACCAAGGTGACTTAAGAAACACGGGTGAGGTGGTGGGGTTCTCCTTAGCAGGGGGCAGTCTAGGAGGGACCAGAAGAAGTCAGCCTTAGGGTATTGTGAAGGAAGGGTGTTCCAGGCAGAGGGAACAGAGAGTACCGAGGCCCTGAGGCTGGAACGAGCAGGCTGCACCCCCCACAACAGGTAGGAGGCCATGCGGTGGGGTGGGTGGATCACGGGGTGAGCGGAGAGGCCAACTCAGGCATCTTACCCAGGTGGACACAGCAAATCAGGGCAGGATTTGCTGCTGTGGGTGCTGCTGGCTGCCAGATACCACAAAATCCATCCTGCTTCCACTGTAGTGGGCACTTCTGGGTGAAAACAGTTCCCTGTCCTGGCAAAGACCCCCTGGAGTGGTGCCAGCCCACCTGGGCACCTTCAAAAGGGCTGCTCCAGGAGGGAACCAGGGCCTGAATGCCTTGGGAGACCATACCACTAAGCCTACACGGTCTCCATCCTAGAGGGGAGTGTGGGGCATCTTAGGAAAGGAGCACCCGAGGGTCTTCTGGCTGGATTCTGGTGGGGGCCCCAGCCACCCTCTCACCTGACTCTCAAAGCCCAAAGCCAGAGGGGGGGCGGGGGGGTGTTTGTGGTCACTTCAGGGGTCTGGAAGTGGGGGGTGGAGTTTTGTCCCCCACTCTGTCTGACTTGTTATCCAGACCTCAGAACCCAGAGAAGCCCCCAGTTCCTTAGATGTAGGTTGTCTCAGGCATACTGGGCCAGAGAGAACTTCGCCTGTGGGGAAACTGAGGCACAGAGCAGCCCCCCCCGCACCCCCACCCCTACCTCCCCAACACCCCCACCCCCAGCTCTCCTCCTGTCACCCTCCCTCCCTTCCCTCAGGTCTCCTTGGATTTGGGCGTGGAGCAAAGCCTGGCCCCTCCCCCAGCCCCATATTGGCGCTCACAGCTCCCTCCTCCTAGCCCGCCAAGCCTTCCGATGGCTTCCCGGAACACTGGGTGGTCGCTGGAGCGGTGAGGGGCTCAGTCAGTCCTGGCCCCAGCCCAGCCCCTGTCCCATCTCCAGGGAGCCCCGCTGGGCTCTGAACATTCGCTGAACCAGAGCAAGGAAGGTGTGAGTGAGCCAGGGAGGGCTTTCAACCCAAACAGAGGGACTGCAGGCAGACTTATGGCCGGGCCTATGCTCTCTTCTCCCTTTTTCCTGTCCAGGTGCTTTAATTTTGCCCATTGTTTTTTGCACAGCCGTCTTTCTAAAATACACTGTGCAGTTGATTTTCTTCAATAGGCAAAACAGACTCAGGCCACAGAATTTTAAATGTACCAAAGGGTATTCAGAGGAAATCTCAGCCACCGGCCCTCCCTGGCCACCCCTCATCCTGCTGCCTCCCCAGAGGCCACTAGCCTGGGGTTCTTGTTTCTTCTTCCAGCGATGTTCCATGCAAAAAGAAACAAACATGTCTGTATATTTTCTTTTTCCCCTACAGAAACATATCACACTGTCCCTGCTGGTTGTTCGCAAACCATAACCTGGTTCCCTCGTAACAATACATCTCAGATCTCTTCCTGTAAAGAACTTTCTCTTGCTTTTTAATGGCTGCATAATATTCTGTCCTGCGGAGGGACTGTCCCAAATCAAAATACTTTTCCTTATTCCCGACTTTTTGCTATTATACATAGTGCATCAAATGTCATTTTGCATATGGGTGAGTATACCCACAAACTTCCTGAAAAAAAATGTTTAATTAGTAAACTATTTTTTAGAGCAGTTTTAGATTTATAGAAAAATGGAGCAGAACGTGTAGAGTTCCCAGATACCATTTTGCCCCCCACAGGTACACATATAGTTTCCCCTCTTACTGCATTAATATCTTACATTTATGGCTACATTTATTACAATTGATGAACTGATATTGGTACATTATTATAAACTAACATCCACAGTAGACATCAGGGTTCACTCTTGGTGTCGTACATTCCCTGGGTTTAGACGAACACAGTGACGTGTATTCAGTGTCGTTTCACTGCCCTAAAAACCCTGTGCCCCACCTGTTCACCCCCCGTCCCTCTGGGAAACACTGACAACCACTGATCCTCTCGCCATCTCCATAGTTACCTTTTCCAGAATGTCATACAGTTGGAATCATACAGTTTGTAGACTTTCCAGATCGGCTTCTTTCACTTAATATTCATTTAAGTTTCCTCCATGTCTTTTCAGGGCTGCAGAGCTCATTTGTTTTTAGCACCAAATAATATTCCATTGTCTGGATGCCCCACCATTTGTTTATCCATCATCTGCTGAAAGACACCTGGGTGGCTTCCAGGTTTTGGCAATTATGAGTAAACCTTCCATAAACATTTATGTCAGGTGTTTGTGTGGACATAAGTTTTTAACTCCTTTGAGTAAATACCAAGGAGCACGATTGCTGGATCGTAAGGCTTAGTTTTGTAAGAAACCGCCAGACTGTCTTCCAAAGTGGCCGCACCATTTTGCATTCCCACCAGCTGTGAATGACAGTTCCTGTGGCTCCACGTCCTTGCCAGCATTTGGTGGTGTCACCGTTCTGGATATTGGTCGTTCCACTAGTTCTGTAGTGGTAGCTTGCTGTGGTTTTAATTTGCCTGAATGTTTAAATATTTGTTGAGCCTCTGCCCAGGGAGCCAAACATGAATCCAACATCTTTCACACAATGTGATTTCTTTGCAATTCAGGCTAGGAAGAAGGTGCTAGTATCCCATTTTACAGATGGGGAAACGAAGGTTCAGAGAGGGATAACTTCTTGCCCAGGGTCACACAGCAAATGCTAGTGGAGCCTGGGCCTTGTGACTGATTCCAGAAAACTTTCATGTGCAGTGTCCTGGGCCCTGTGCTAGGTGCCGGAGACACAGTAGTGACAAAGACAGACCCAGTCCACCCTCCCAAGACTCACAGTCCACTGGGGAGACAGAACATGATCAGGCAGTTACAACTTAGGCTGACCAGGGCTGCAGAGGGGTCGCACAGGCAGAGGGGACCCAGAGGAGGCATCTGACCTGGCCTGGGTGTCCAGAGAGGTTTCCTGGAGAACTGGGTACTGAAGCATGTATAGGAGCTTTCCAGGAGATGAGGGAAAGAGTGACCCAAGCAGGAGGAACAGTGTGGAGTATGGCTCAGAGGTAAGAAAGGGGCATGGCCAAGAGTCCTTGCTCTGCCACTGGTATCCAGTCAGCCTCTTCTCTGGGCCCCAGTTTCTACTCCTCAGTGTGGCTGTAAGGCCTCAATGAACTCCCAAGGCTAATGTGCTCTGGTCAAAGCTGGCATGTGGGGAGCCAGAAAGTGGGAGAAAGCCAGGAATGGCGGAGCAGCCCCCTTCCCTGCATGAGGGGCTCTGGGAGCCCAGGAGCATCCAGAGTTGCAGTCCCGGGCAGCCTGTCTCAACATGACAGGAAATGTCAGGTGTGAGTGGGAGTCTTCCCACCCCTGACCCAAACTGGACACTTCCTGCCCTGGGCCAGCCTCCCCGCCCTCACTCACTCTCCCACCCCTGTTAGTGAGGCTGCTTGCTGTGAGAGCTTCAGTCCTAGGTGCTCCTGCCCACACTCTGGCCCAGTGACCACCGTTAAAAATGAGTAACGAGGGCTGGCCAAGTGGCACGGTGGTTAAGCGTTGGTTTGTGAAGCCAGCGGCCCTGGTTCGGTCCCACATACAAGGGCCAATGACACTGCCCTCAAAAAAAAAAAAATGAGTAATGAGCTGGAGCAGGCAGGACATGGAGGGGTTGGGGTGGGTGGGGACAGAGAGGCCCTCAGCCCCCTCCCCAGCCTGCACCTCACCCCGCTCTCCAATCTAGCCTCTGGGAAGCTTATTGGGAGTCACCTTGCTGGCAGGCCGTCATAGCCTGCCTGCCCTCCCAGGGACCCCCCAGCTAAAGTTGTCAGATTAAGCAAATGAAAATACAGACAGCTAGTTACATTTGGACTTCAGATGAACAATGACCCACGTTTTAGTATATGTCCCATACAACATGTGGGACACTCTTGAACTAAGACATGACTCATTATGTTTGTGAAGTTCAGATTCAGTGGGATTCTCTCTGGTGCTCTTTTCTAATCCTGCCGGATGGACAGTGGGCCTCACGTGTCCTTCCTGCTTTATGGGTGAATGGCCAGATACTGATCCACATTAACCCACCAGAGGGACCCTGTCCCCCAGGATGCTGGAGGCCTGCCTCCCTGTCACCTGTGACCCCCTTAGATACTGAACCTTGGGGCTCCTGGGGGGCCCAGGAAGGTGCCCTGGGGAGGCCGAGGTCGCATCTGTCTGCCAACTGCAGTAGACATAAGTTAATTTGGTGCTGATGCTATGACTTTAGAGAGGTCCCTGAAGGAGAGGAAAGGAGGGACCATGTGACTGCCTCCCACAAGTATCCACTGCATGGGGTCTGTTATGTCTTTGGCCTTCAGCAAGACCCCAATGGCGAGAGCACAGTCCCTGAGTTCAGGGTTCGAATCCTGCCCCTTGTATTGTATAATTTTTTTTTAAGACTTTATTGGGGAATTGCGGGAGGGGAACAGCGTTGGGGAATCGAGGAAGGAGAACAGACAAGTTGCTGTCCTTTTGTTCTTCAGTCTAGTTGTGAAGGACACCGCTTCGCTGGCCCATGTTGGTATCATCAGTGCGCTCTTCCCAGGTGAGGCAGTCGCTCACCGGCTACTAGATGGCCGCTTATGGCGGCTCATGGCAGTTCTCGCCGGCTGCCAGCCGCTCACGCTGGCTGCCAACCACTCATGGTAGCTTATGGCAGCCCACTGCAACCTACGCTGTCGCTGGCGACTCACGGCAGCCCAGCTGCAGATCGAGCTGTTGTTCACCATCTTAGCTGTAGAGGGCGTAGTGTCACTGGCCCTCATGTGGGATCTGAACCAGGGCCCTGCTGCTCAGAGCTGGCGCTTCCAAGCCAACTCTTAACCAACGCACCACTCAGCCAGCCCTGTAATTAATTTTTTTTAAGACTTTATTGGGGAATTGAGGAAGGGGAACAGTGTTGGGGAATTGGGGAAGGCGAACAGCCAAGTTGTTATCAGCCAAGTTCAATCTTAGTTATGGAGGGCACATCTAGCTGAGCTCCAAGTCCAGTTGCCATCCAGCCGCCCGTTGCCGCTCAGCTCAAGGTGGCATGTTCAATCTTAGTTGCAGGTGGACATAGCCCACCATCCCATGTGGGAGTTGAACCAGTAACCTTGTTAAGAGCATGCGCTCTCACAAGCTCAGTGGCAGTTCAGCTCGGGCGCAGCTCATGTGGGAATCAAACCCACGACTCTGTTGCTCAGAGCCTGTGCTGTTAACCAACTGATCCACTTGGCTGGCCTGTGTTGTGTAATTTTGAGTTGTGTTTCCTGTGTGTCTCGGTTTCCTCACCTATAAAATGGGGATAGGGCCGGCCGGCGGTTAAGCGCTGGCTTGGGAAGCCAGCGGCCCCGGTTCGGTCCCACATACAAGGGCCAGTGACACTGCCCTCAACAAAATAAAATAAAATAAAATAAAATGGGGATAATACTACTACTACGAATAGCACCCAAACTTCGGGGTCATTGAGAGGATCAAATGCATTAATATAGTCAAGGAGCTTGGCCTGGCACAAAGTTAGTGCTCACTTAAGTGATGGCTGGTCCATCCAGCCTCCCTCCCAGCCCCAGAGGGAGGGGCTGAGCGGGAATCAGAGGCTAATTTTAGCCCTGATGACACCCCCTGGCCGCCTGCCTTGTCCAAACATCCTCAGCCAAGCATGAGGTTCAAAGCATCCCCTGCCCGCCCAACCTCTGACATCCAAGGAGTCTGTTTATTCATTCCTGTGCAGGAAGCATTCCTCGCCTGCCTACTCCTGCCACCCCACTGCTGCCAAGCCCCCGTCGCTCCCTCTGTGTCACCCAGAGTCAGGACCACCCTCACCTGTAAGCTCCTCAGAGACAGCCCCTGACCAGGGCGGGCAGGGTGGGGGCAGAGAAGAGGGTGAATGAGGGTCACGGCTACCCCCAAGTCCGGAGTCCCCAGAGTCTTCACTTATAATTCTCCGAGTAAGATTTTGAGTTTCTGTCCGTGGTGACTCCTTCAGCACCTGTTTACTGAGCACCTACTGGGTGCCAGGTCCTACTGGAGACCCAGGCCCTGCTCCGTGGTGCTTCCTGTCTTGGGGGAAGGCAATGACAAGCCAGGAAACAGGAGAATTGTCCACTGTACTTAGTACTGTCCATTTATTTGTTCGTTAGTTCATTCATTCGAGGTGTGTTTCTTGAGCCCCTCCTGTGTGTCAGGCACTGTGCAAGGTGCTCGAAACTCAGCAGGGAACAAAGCAGACCAAAATCTCTCGTGGAGCTGACATTCTGGTGGGGGACAGAGACAACGGATGATGCAAAGAAGTCAAATATATTGTCTGGTTAAATGGTAGTAATTGCTATGGAGAAAAATAAAGTAGGAGCAGGAGTGGGGAGTGCTGGTGAGAGGGAGGCAATTTGAAATAAAGTAATTCAGGAGGGAGATATTTGAGAGAGCCATGCAGCTATAAGGGAGAGAGAGTTCCAGGCAGAGGGAACAGCACGTGCTGAGGTCCCAGGGTACAAACCGTGAGGAGGCCCATGGGGACTTTTGCCTCTGAGATTGATGGGGACTCTGGGAGGGTCTTGAGCAGAGGATGGGTGAGAAATTCTCTTATCTGGCTCTCTCTCCCCTGTTCCAAGGTCAGTCCCTGGAACTGTCGCTCTTCAGGCCAAGTGCCAGGCCAGGGGCTCCAGCTGGGCCAGGGACCTGAGTGGCTGCAGGTGGATTCCAATTGTAAATGAGGACTTCTGAGACACTTGGAGAGCCTGTGTAGGGAAATTGCTGCTCTCTGGAGAATGCCAATGGGGCTGGCGGGGGACAAAATCCAGGCATGTCTTCCGCACGTGGCATCTCCATATGGTCCCTGCAGGACCAGGCTGTTGGTGCCCAGCAACCCCGCAGTCCTGGCTCAAGGTTTTGCCAGTGGAGGGACAGGTGTCTCAGAGAACTGGAAGACATCCTCCAAAAAACAAAACAATAAAACCTCTGCTTTCCTATCTCCCTGTCCCAACAGATCTTCTCAGAACTATTTTCTTTCTTGCAAAATACCTTCACTGGTTTTCCTGATTCCAAAGCTGCCACACACTCATGCTCCACAAATCCTCTCTAGAGAGAGAGAAAGAGTCCTTTGTTCCCCTGCCCCTGTATTCCCTGGAATTTTCTGTCTCCCGGCAGCAGCCACGTACCTAGACACTGTGTTGTTTTTTCACACATGGTTTTGCAACAGGCTTTTTTCCACTCAATAGATGGCCCCACAGCTTTTATTTCCAGAAATTGGAAAATGAAGCGTGTCCAGTGCCCGCCTCCTCACCTACCTTGGGCTGAAATTTAAGCCATGTGAACCCAACCGGGCCGGGGTGCCAGGGGTGGGCAGACCCCAACCTGCCAGGTACCCGGGGTGAATAAAGGCGGGGGGCGGGGTAGCATAGGGGTGCCAGTATTCTGTCACCTCCGGCTTCTCCACACAGCAGCCCCCAGCACCACCTCCTGGGCAGGGAGAGGCTGCCTTCTTTAAAATACTATAGGAGGAGAAACTGAAGCCCAGAGAGGGTCAGGGGCCCAGGCCTGAGGGCTTCCAGCCTCTGCCCATAATTCTGCCCTGCAGAGAGGGTGTACAGAGACCCTCGAGGGCTCTGGGAGAGTCATCATGATGTGCCGGTTCCCCTAAAGAGGTTGCCAATGTTAGCTCTGTTTTGCAGACAAGATGACTGAGGCCCAGAGAAGTGACATAACTCACCCAAGGTCACACAGCTGCCAGAGGTCAAAGGCTGTTCTCTGAAGCTCTTGCAATCAAGAGCTCTGAGGTCAGACAGGCCCAGGTTCCATCCCAACTCCATTACTTAGGGGCTACAGGTGGATTCTGATGTTAAATGAAGACTTCTGGAACATTCCAGAACATTCTGGAGTTGGGGGAAATTGCTGGTCTCTGAAGAATGCCAAGGGAGACTGAGTTGGGGGTGGCAGTGAATTCGAGGCACTCTCTCAGCCTGTTTCCCTATTTACACAGTGAACACTGGGGACCCCTATGATGGCTTTGACTCGAGCTACCAAGCTTGCCAGTGACCCTGGGTCTGAACCAGTCTTGCTGGGCCCGTCGCTCACCTGCCACCCACACCACACACCTGGGGCCCCTTTCCCCACCAGCTGGCTGCAAGCCAGGGGTCTTGGAAAGCAGGTAGGGGCCCTCAAGAGGCCAGGCCAGGGTTCCTTGCAGGCTGGGGCAGGGCCAGTCCTTGGTGTGTGTGGGGGGCGGGGGGGGGAGTGGTGGGGGAGGTACGTAGGGTGGAGCCTTGAGTTCCTTTGTCCCTGTGGTCACTGACTCCAACTGAACTAATAATGTCTGACAGCTGAACCTCTCGTCCTTTCTCCCTCTCTTTTTCTCCCTCTTTCTGGAAGTTTCTCTAAGGGTCAGAAGGGAATGGAAACACTCCTTGAGCCCCAGCCACCTGGGTTAACATTGAGAGATGCTAGGGTGCCACCCCATCCGTACCCAAGCACCACCCCCACACCC
Source organism: Aselliscus stoliczkanus (assembly GCA_033961575.1). Taxonomy (NCBI): domain Eukaryota; kingdom Metazoa; phylum Chordata; class Mammalia; order Chiroptera; family Hipposideridae; genus Aselliscus; species Aselliscus stoliczkanus. The sequence goes on along the minus strand of CM066735.1, from coordinate 4,774,039 downwards.
CCATCACATTCCCATACTCCCTCAATTGCATGTGTGGGTAATTTTTCACCCATCCCAGGCAGGGTCCCCTGCCTTCCTCCTGTGCTGCCAGCCGCCCCTTGGCTCGAATCCCTAAGGCCCCAAGAGGAATGAAATTTCCAGTGGGCTGGCTGTTCCATCACCTACCCACCCCGGGCTACACGAGGCTCTGGGGGGTCTGATGCAGGCAGAGACCCCAGCCAGGGGGCCACAGAGAGCCCCACCTCACCCTGCACTGGTCCCAGCTCCTCCTCAGCCAGAAGACAGGGGTCCCCAGGGTCCCCCCACTCTGTGTCACACAGCAAATTCAGGCTGAGCACCAGCTCCCTCTGGCTTTGGGCGGGGGTGGGGGGCCCTCTGACTCGCAAAGGCTGGACCCCAGAGGTTGGCGGTTGGTCCAGCTGCACATCCTGAGGCCAGGAGGTCTCTGTTCAAATCCCAAACCCCACCCCCACCTTTTCCTCACTTCTCAACTGTGTGACCAGACAATAAAAATGTCAATAAGGCCTGAAATAAAACTGTAGGTCGTTTGAGGCCATAAAACTAAATGATGGGAGGGGCCGTGGCAGGAGGCCTCATGAAAAAGGTGGCATTAGGAAGGAAGAGGTTAGGGGCAGGGTAGGGTTCTGGGTGGGGGGATGAAGTGCCAGTGCGAAGGGCATGGGGAAGAAACCCGGGGACGGCTCGGTGGGGCGGGCTCAGTGGCTGCCGAGGACCACCCTGGGCCAGTGCTGGAGCTTGCTTGGCCACAGTGCCAATTGGGGTGTTTGGGGTGGGAAGGAGGAGGCCTGACTTCCTTAATCCCTGCTACACACATGGTTTCATTTCCTGTCCCTGTGGAGGGACAGGACTTGCTAGAAGGGATTTGGGTGGATAGAATTACGGTGATCAGGAGCCTCGAAGGTCCTCCACGGCCCCGGTCACCAATATCCCCTTCTTAGCAGTGCAGGCCTCAGCCCAGGATCAGAGCTCAGCTGGGATTGGGGCTCAGTCAGGGTCAGGGGTTCACTTGTAGTCAGGCCTCAGCCTGGATGTGGTTGCTGATCCCAGGAGTACCACCCCGAGGCCGCCAGGTCACCCAGCCCCCTGTTGTCTGAGTTCAGGCCGCAGCAGGCCTGTACAAGGCCCAGTCAGGCAGGGTTGGAGGTTGGTGTGTGGAAAATCCACTTCAGTGCCCTGGTCTGGCTGCTTCTGTCTCAGCCCACACCCTACCCATGACCTGGTCACAGATGGCTAGAGCTCCCAGGTGCCACGGGAGTACAGTTGTATGTGGGGTCTCCCCGTGGACAGCACCACCCATCTGACCATATGGTGACAAGTGGATCTGAACCAGAGGGCCCAAAAGCAAACGGGAGAAGGGCAGCGCTGGGGGCTCCCTCTGGCTGCAGTCCTGGCCCATCAGAAGCTCAGGCAGAGGCCTCCCGGAACCTTCCTGGCCTGGCCCCAGGGCAGATAAAGCCCCTCCTGGCTCCTCTGAGGCATCTCAAAATGGTGTTGAGCAGTGACTCCTTCCACAGCAGAGCCATCCTGCTTTATTCCTCCCCTTCACAGGAAGCTCATTCCCTCTAAAGACTAACAGTGAGCACTCCCAGTGGTGCTGGCACAAGCCCATTGTTACAGAGGGGAGAAATTGAGGCTATGAGAAGCACAGCCCATAGCCTCAGATCCCTCAGCAAAAGGCAGGACTGGGGCCAGCCGAGTGGCTCATTTGGTTAAGAGCTCACTCAAAAGTGCAAGCTGAGCTCTGAGCAACAGCAGTTCGATGCCCAGCCCAAGTTGAGCTGCCGCTGAGCTGCCAACAGGTAGCAGGATGGCTCAGTTAAAAAAAAAAAGTCAGAGGGTCGGCCGAATGGCTCAGTTGGTTAAGAGCTCGCTCAAGAGTGCGAGCTGAGCTCTGAGCAACGGCGGTTCGATGCCAGCCCGAGCTGAATTGCCGTTGAGCTGCCAACAGGTGGCAGATGGCTCAGCTAAAAAAAAAAGTCAGGACCAGGCTCCCAACCCAACACACTTACAGACGTAGCCAGCCAAACTGTGATCACAAACGTGGACTAGGCAGAGCCCTGTGGCCCTCCACTAGAGACCTGCCAGGGCAGGGCGGGGGGCAGGGGGGAGGCTGTTGAAATCCTTGAGATACAATCTGATTCGATGTAATCCTGCTGGGAGACAGGTATTGGAGGGGAGGGGTATCTACTGAGCCCTGAAGGATGACTGGGAATTATCAAGGTGGCAGAGGGCAAAGAGTGTTCCTGGCAGAGCAGCTTGCGTCACTGGAGACCCCTTAATGTATTTGAAACTCCCAGTGACTTGTGGCAAGGACCTTGTCTCTGGACCTCGGTTTCCGTATCAGCAGAGTGGCTGGTGGAAGGCTGAAGGCCTAGGACACAATAACATGAAAACCGACAGCTCTATGAGTTATAGTTTAGTAAGTCACCAGATAATTCCACCTGCCAAGGAGGGAGCCATGAGGAGACCTGGCTCGGCTTCTCCTGCGGATGCCCTGCCCTGAAAGACCCCCAGCCTCTTGGGACCTCTGCCATCCTGGGTGGGGCCTTCCTGGGACATCATCCAGCCCCCTGTTGCCGAGGCCAGGCAGGTCATCCAGCCTGGGACTAGCTGGATGTGCAGATGGGACTTCAGGCATCGTGAAGCAACCTCCCAAAAATGATTTCTTGTCTGGGAACAGGGAAGTGGGGATACCTGGGCACTGAACCCCAGGCCTTAGCCCACCAAGAACCTTCTCCTTCCCGGCCTCCCAGCCTCTGCTCTGCCCCCACTAGACTGTTCAGTTTAAAGCTTGACATGCCTCCCTGTTGCCCTTGTTCTAAACACCCCAGATGCGGCTTGATGTGGCTTGGCTTCAGCACCGGTTCTGACCTCATCTGTGCATGAACACCAACTGCATTTCCTCCAATTCCTCCATTTCTTGCTGCCTCAGGGCCTTTGCATAGGTTGATCCCTCTGCCCGGAATGCTCTTTCCTCCTTCGTTTTTCTTGGGGAATTCTATAGGGCTTTCACTCACACCTCTCATATCCGGAAAGTCCAGACCAGGTCACTTTATACAAATTATAATTTTACGTCCATTTATGAGCTTCTGTATGTGTTCTCTCTCTCACCCCCTTGCTCTATACAATACCCCTGGGGCCTGGCTTGTAGCATGGACTCAAGGAATGTTTGTTGACTGATAGACTGAACGAAGGGGTGGGATTTGGTGGAAGTGAAGGTGAAGAGGTGGGGAAGCTTGAAATTTGGCTCACCTGCCCTCCTCACCCCAAGGAACCTCTGGTGCCCCCCACACACACACACTACATGGACCTCACTTTGAGAACCAATGGCTTCCGTCAGCCTTTCCACCTTCTGGATGAGTCCATCATATGCCCAAAGCCACACAAGACGAGGCCACAGGTAAGGCAAGGACAGTGATTCCAGTACCCAACGTCCTACAACACCCCATCCGGTCTTATAGCAGGGATTAAGGGGGCCCCCCAGTTTGCTTTTTGTTGATAGCCTGGTTCCTGGGAGAGGGCATGCTGATGACAGGTGTGAGGGCTGGACTGAGCTGTGCACTGTAGTTAGAAGTATATTTCTTTCTCCTCCCTGGTGTCACCTTATCCACAGCCTGGGAGACCAGCTATGCTCAGTCCTAAACCTCCTGGTCAGCAGCTCATTGCCCCCACATGCTGTCGCCCAGGTAAGTCTCTTGGGGCAAATGCATTGGGTGCCCCCTGGGAAAGGGCTCCTGGCTGCACTCCCAGGGGTCTTTCTGGGTCCCAAGTAGAGCAGAGGTGGAATGGGGTGTGGAAAGTTCCGACTGACTTGCAAACCAGAAAGAACTGAGCATTTGTCTGGCAAAGTCGTGGATTAGGAACCCCACTCCTCCCTGACCCCCATCAGCACCCTAGGTTCTCATCCTTCCCAAGTTTGGGTTCTCCCCACCCCTGTCCAGTGAGAAAAGAGGACTTGAGATGCAGTGGATTTTTTGTTTTGTTTTTTGGTTTTTTTTAAAATCTGATCTTTATGGTGTCCCACCATCATGGCATTTTTCAGGCCTTTTCTGGAAGCAAACATTTTGGGTTCAACTTGGGTGGGATCACAGCGCTGGCCTTCCTCACCCCAACCCTCCCCTCAACCCCCCAGTCTATGCACCTCAAGGTCTCTGCCAAGGGCCTCTATGTCTCCTAGGAGGGGCTGCGGTGAACCCAGGCCCTATACAAAAAAGGAGAGACTATATTTATTTTATTTGCATTTCTATGTGCACAGCCCAAAGGCTGGCCGTGCTAAGTGGCAGGTGGTCAGAGTTCAGCCTGCCTCCTCCTCCTGCCTCGAGCTGTCTCCCCAAAGGCCTGTCTTTGGGGCCTCTTTCCAGAAATGATGGTGTGAACATGTAATTCTACATTCTGCTCCTCTTTTCATCACACAAGGCCACCTGCCGTGTCCTCCACTCAGTACGTGGTGGGTCACACATACCAGCTGTGCCCAATAGGACTGCCAGCCTCCAACGCCAGGTTTTAAAACAGCTTCATTGAGATATAATTCACATGCCATAGAGTTCACCCATTTAAAGCATACAATTCAATGGTTTTTGCCATATTACATTATTTTTTAAATTGTGGCCAAATATATACAACATAAAATGTGCCATTTTAACTATTTTTAAGTGTGCAGTTCAGTGGCATTAAGTAATTCACAATGGTGTGCCACCATCACTGCTATCTACTTCCAAAAATTTTTTTTTTCATCCCAAACAGAAGCTCTACTCAGTGAACAAAACCTCCCCATTCCCTTTTCAACCCTCCCCAGCCCCCATAATCTCTAATGTACTGCCCGTCCTTATGAATTTACCTATTCACATAAGGGAATCACAGAGTATTTGTCCTTCTGTGTCTGGCTTATTTCACTGAGTATCATGGCCTCAGGGTCCATCCAGGTTGTAGCAGGTGTCAGAGTGTCTTCCTCTTTAAGGCTGAATAATACTCCATTGTGGGGATGGACCACATTGTTTATCCATCTCTGCTGATGGACCCCTGGGGTATTTGCAACTTTTGGCTACTGTGAACAATGCTGCTATGAGCATGAGTGTACCAGTATCTAGAGAAGTCCCTGCCTGCAGTTCCTGTGGCTATCTCGGAGTGGAGCTGCTGGACAAAATGGTAATGCTATGTTTAACTTTTTGAGGAGCCTGTCAAAATGTTTTCTGACACGCATGTAATTTCAATTTTCTAGCAAACACGTTAAAAAGAATAGAAAGATACCGGTAAAGTTAATGACCCATTTTATTTCACCCGATACATCCAAAGCATTATCTCAATATATAATCAACATAGAATATTACTAATGAGATCATTTACATTCTTTTAAAAAAAATTTTCCATATGAAGTCTTGGCAATCTGGAGTATATTCTATACTTTAAGCACATCTGTTTGGATGCTGAGTTTTCAACAGCTACAGTGAAATGGGTTCCTACCCAAACAGTGTAGTTGTACTTAATTTAAAAAATCTTTATGTGGGGCCGGCCGAGTGGCTCAGTTGGTTAAGATTTGGCTTAGTGGGCTGGCCGAGTGGCGCATTGGTTAAGAGCTGGCTTGGGATACCAGCAGCCCCGGTTCGGATCCCACATATGAGGGCCAGTGACACTGCCCTCTACAGCTAACAACAGCTCCACCTGGAGCTGGGCTGCCCATGCCCCAGCGACAGTGTAGGCTGCAGCCCCTGCTGCAGTGGGCTGCCATAGGCTACAGTGAGTGGCCGGCAGCCAGCGTGAGCTGCCAATAGCCGCAGTGAACGGCCGTCCAGAGGCTGGCGACCGATCTGCCTCATCCGGGAAGAGCACAATGATGATACCAACATGGGCCAGTGAAGCAATGTCCTCCGCAACTAGGAGGACAAAAGGACAGCAACTTGTCTGTTCCCCTCCCCCAATTCCCCAATTAAAAAAAAAAAAAAAGAGTTGGCTTAGAGTGCAAGCTCTGAGTAACAGGGCTGCCAGGTGGATTCCCACATGGGCCAGTCAACGCTGTGCCTGAGCTGAGTTGTTCCTGAGTTGCCAACAGGTGGCAGGATGGCTTAGCTGGTGTAACAACAAGATTGCCTGTTCAGTGGTGGGCTATGCCCACCCCCATGCAACTAAGACTAAACTCAGCATCTTGAGCTGAGCTGCTGACCGGATGGCTCAGTGGATAGAGTGTGCACTCTTAACCACAAAGCTGCTGGTTCGACTCCCGCATGGGATGGTGGCTACACCCACCTGCAACTAAGATTGAACACAGCACTTTGAGCTTAGAGGCCACGAGCTGCCAACGGGAAGCCAGATGGTGACTGGCGCCCTCCACAATGGAGATTGAAGAACAACAACTTGGCTGGTTCCCTTCCCCAATTCCCCAACACTGTTCTCCTCCCCCAATTCCCCAATAAAATCTTTTAAAAAAAAGAAAAATCTTTATGTGGTTCAGTTTTAAAATTTACATTTCAAATTTAATAACATCAACACTTCAGTTCCTCTGTTGTATTAGTCACGTGACACATGTCAGTGGCCACATGTGAGGCTAGGGCTCCCATGTTGGATAGTGTAGGTTTAGACCAAACTATAGTCATGCACCACTTCATATCAGGGCTATGTTCTGAGGGTCAGCGCATTTAAATTATGATTCATATCACTATTTTCCCTTTCATAGAATATCTAGAGCAACACATGCTGTCCAATAGAGACACAATGCAGGCCACACGTCTAGTTAATATTTTTCTTTTTTTAAAGATTTTATTGGGGAATTGGCGGAGGGGAACAGCGTTGGGGAATCGGGGAAGGGGAACAGACAAGTTGCTGTCTTTTTGTTCTTCAGTTTAGTTGCGAAGGATGTTGCTTCACTGTTGGTATCGTCATTGCGCTCTTCCCGGATGAGGCAGATTGGTCGCCAGCCTCTGGATGTCGCTCACTGCGGCTATTGGCAGCTCACGCTGGCTGCCAGCCGCTCACGCTGGCTGCGGGCCACTCACTGTAGCCTATGGCAGCCCACTGCAGCAGGGGCTGCAGCCCACACTATCACCGGGGCTCGCACAGCCCAGCTCCAGGTGGAGCTGTTGTTAGCTGTAGAGGGCAGTGTCACTGGCCCTCATGTGGGATCCGAACCGGAGCCGCTGGCATCCCAAAACCAGCGCTTAACCAATGCGCCACTCGGCCGGCCCTAGTTAATATTTTTCTAGTAGCCACATTTAAAAAAATGTAAAAGATACAAGTGAAATTAATTTTAATAATATGCGTTCTTTAACCCAATAGACCCAAACTATTTAGTATTACTTAATGTGTGAGCAATATAAAAATTATTGAGCTACTTTACACACTCCTTTTCATCCTAAGGCTTGGAAACCTGCTGTGTGTTTTCTGGCAGCACCCCCAATAAGGACAGTCAGTTTTCATCATGGTCTGTACTCCATAAAACGTACAGTGGAAGATGCAGACCTGCACATCCAAGGTGTTTCAAGAGTATTTAGAGGTTTTCCAATCATTGAATCAAGAATCAGACTTTGTCTTTGGTTTGTTTTTATTTTGAAGCTGTTTCCGATTTACCAAAGAGAATATTCGTTTTGGGTTGTTTTTTTTTAATTCATCATTTTAACCTTTTTTTAAAAAAGATTTTTATTGGGAAATTGGGCGAGGGGAACAGCGTTGGGGAAGCGGGGAACGGACAAGTTGCTGTCCTTTTTGTTCTTCAGTCTAGTTGTGTAGGATGTTGCTTCACTGGCCCATGTTGGTATCGTCATTGCGCTCTTCCCTGGGTGAGGAAGTTGCTCACCGGCCATTGGACAGCTGGTCATGGCAGCTCACGAAAGCACACGTCCGCTGCTGGCCAGCCCCACTGCAACCTACACTGCTGTCGCTGGTGACTCACAGCAGCCCAGCTCCAGGTGGAGCTGTTCACCATCTTAGCTGTAGAGGGCAACGTCACTGGCCCTCATATGTGGGATCTGAACGAGGGCCTGCTGCTCAGAGCTGGCATTCCAAGCCAACTCTTTTTTTTTTTTTTTCTTCAGAAAACAGAAATTTATTGTTCATAATTCTGGAGTCTGGAAGTCCAAATTCAGGGTGTCAGCATGGTCAGGTAAGGGCCCTCTTCCAGGTCGCACGTTTCTCATCATAACCTCCTCACAAAGCAGATCCCAAGCCAACTCTTAACCAACATGCTACTCGGCCGGCCCGAGAGTATTCGTTTTTAAATTTAAATGAGCATTGACTCCATCAGACGCAACAGCCACATTTCAAGGGCTCAGTATTCATGCAGGGCTAGTGGCCACTGAATTGGAGGGTGTGGATGTAGAACAGTTCCCTGATCACAGAAAGTTCTATCGGACAGTGCAGGGCTGACGATCTGAGCTCCACCTGCAAAGTGGGAGAGAAGTTTGGGGTTACATTAACAGGAGAGAGTTGACGTTCTGGATCATATTGGCTAGAGGTGTGTGGACTTGGGCAAGAGACAGAAATGTCTCTGGGCCTCAGTTTTCTCATCTGTGAAATGGGCGCTCCAGGGCTGCACAAAGTAAAGAGGAGCAAAGCCAAGGTTTTGATTTCCACTCAGTGATTTCGATCTGGGGGTACTTTGGGACTGCCTATGAGGACAGGAAGGACCCAGAATGAAGGGAAATAAGTCAGGATCACCCAGCGCAGAACCAGAGGGGCTATCTTTGAGTATTTAGTGAATGTGAACCCTGAGTAAATATAAAATCAAGTTCACACTGGCATTCCTAAGCACTTCCTTTGCTCTCCCTGCAAACAGACCAGGCTCTTTTTCACCTCCAGGGCTTTGCATGGCATCTGCCAGAAACACGGTTTCCCCTGACTCCTAATCCATCTGGTGAGCTCTTACACAACCTTCAAAACCCAATCCTGGGCCAGCCGAGTGGCGCGTTGGTTAAGAGTTGGCTTGGGAAGCCAACTCTGAGCATCAGGATAACAGTTCAGATCCCACATAGAAGGCCAGCCACGCTGCGCCCTCTACAGCTAAGATAGTGAACTACAGCTCGACCTGCAGCTGGGCTGCCATGAGTCACCAGAGATGGCCTAAGCTACAGTGGAGCTAGCAGGCAGCTGGCCTGTGCTTTCGTGAGCTGCTGTGAGCCACTGTGAGCGGCCTTCCAATGGCTGGCAAGCCACTGCCTCACCCGGGAAGAGCGCAATGATAACACCAACATGGGCCAGTGAAGTGATGTCCTCCACAACTAGACTGAAGAACAAAAGGACAGCAACTTGTCCGTTCCCCTTCCCTGATTCCCCAACGCTGTTCCCCTCCCCCAATTTTCCAATAAAAATCTTTAAAAAAACAAAACAAACTATCCTGTTGTACCCCTCTGAGACAGAGCCCCAGATTTAAGCCTCAACTCCAGGGCACTGGGAACCTCTTGTAAGCAGCTCTGTCTTCTCCCCAGACTGGGGAACAATCTGGGTAAGTTGGGACAGGGCACGGTCAAGGTGGGACCTGAGAGCTGTTGGGACCTATCCCATCTTCCCTGGGGACCCCTCCCCTGGTAAAGAGGTCATGTTGCCTTAGCAACTAGGAGAAAGCCAAACTATCCTCTGGAATTCCAGTTCTGCTGTTTCCTCTCTCTGTGTCACTTAGCCTCAGTTTTCTCATCCGTGAAACAGGAATCAAAACACTGCCTACCTCAGGACTCATGAATGCTAACTTTGTCAACCCATGTGTGTCCCTGGATATGGGTTTTTAGTATTTTTATCAATAACACTGTCTCCACTCTCCCTCCTCCCAGCTACTCTGACCCATGAGTGAGCCAAGACATGATGTCCTGGCTCCATTATCTCCCTGGGCTGCTGTTGCAGCTGCTTTTGGCTCTATGCTTCATCTCCTACCTGCGTGTGTCCCACGTCAAGCCCAGGTGGTCCCCTAAGTCGGGGGCCACCACAGTGGACTCTCTCACCACAGCTCCCAATGGGTGGGCAGGGCCAGTGTCTTCCAGGGGACCCCCTTCCAGGCCACCGTGAGGCCCCCTGTCCAGTCACCCCTGCTTTTCCTGCTGTGGAGGTGGCCATTCAACATCCCCGTGGCTCTATCCCACTGCTCAGGGCTGAGGTCCGGCACAGTCGACTGCCAGCTGACCATCAATCGCAGCCTGTACCCTCATGCATCACTGAGAGGTCACCTATTGGCTGAGGGCATAGCTCCTGCCTTCCCCGAGGCTGCTCAGCCAGCCCTGGGTCTGGTTCAACGTGGAAGCACCCAGCCACTGCCCACAACTGGATGGGTACTTCAATCTCACCATGTCCTACCACAGAGACTCAAGGCATCTTCATGCCATACACTGGCTCGAGCCATGGCCCAGCCAGCTGGCCAATGCACCAGTCAACCTGTTGGCCAAGACCGAGCTGCTGGCCTGGGTGGTGTCCAGCTGGAGGGAGGATTCGGTCAGAGTGCGGTACTATCAGATGCTTCAAGTTCATCTCAAAGTGGATACTAGGGGCACTCCCACAAGCTGCCGCCCTGGGCGGTCATGACCAAGTGGCTGTCCCAGTACAAGTTTTACCTGGCTTTCGAGAACTCCTTGCACCCAGACTACATCGTGGAGAAGCTGTGGGAGAATGCCATGGTGCTGGTCCGTGCCGTGGTGCTGGGCTGTGCAGGCCTGGGCCCCAAGGGAGGAACTACAAATAGCTCATATCTCCCAACACCTTCATCCACCTCCATGATTTCCAGAGCCCCAAGGAGTTGGCCCTGTATCTGCTGGTGCTGGACAAGGACCATGCCCGCTGAGTTACTTCACTGGCGGGAGGCGCTGCAGCCTCAATCCTGGTGTTCTGCAAGGCCTGCTGGCAGCTGCCACAGGAGTCCAGCTACCAGATGTTGCCTAGGATAGCCTCTTGCTTCACATGAGCCAGACAGCCTGGGGCCTCCCCTGCCAGCCACCTCTGCTTTCAGGAACCTCATCTGCTGGGGACCTTAGTTGCTGGAGATCTCACTTACAGGGACTTTACCTACTGGGCACCTCTGCTGTCAGGAACCTGGGCTCTGGGGACTTTACCTGCCAGGTGCCTCACCTACTTGGCGGGGGGAGGTCTCACCTCCTGGGGATCTTGGCACCTGGGGAACCCACCCACCAAGGCACTCACCCCCAGGGAATTGGCTTCCGGGTATTGGCCCACTGGTAAAAGTTCCGGTGGATTTGCTTACAATTTTTATTGCTGGTGCAACTGCCTGTGGGGCAGGCAGGAAGGTGATATTGGCACTATTTTCCAGATGGGAAAGCTCTGACGGAAACGGATGTGTCCTCCCTTACTTTAGAAGAGCAGTTCTCACCCCAGGGTGACTGCTCTCTAGAAGACACTTGGTGATGTCTGGGGACACTTGTTATCATCATGACTGTAGGTAGGCTGATAGCATCAAGTGTGTGTGGGGTGTCAGGAATGCTGCTTAGCAACGTGCAGGTTCAGGATGGCTCCCCAAACCCAGAATGGTCTGGTCCCAAATGTCAAGAAGCAGAAAACCCCTCAAGGTCAAGCCCCATGGGCAGAATGAGTAGGGCATGGTCCTGAAGGGTTGGAAAGTGGGGACCAGGCTGTCTTGGGGCTAACGTGGGGCAGGGCTGGCACAACGGGACTTTCTACACAGTACAAGGGTACAGAGGAAGGGCAGGGACTGCCCCGCAAAGGAGGGTGAGGGGGGAGCGTGTGATGCTATCTGTGTGACAGATGATCATGCAGGCCTTAGAGCATGACCATCAGAGTGGCTGTGCGTTGCTCTTTGTGACAGAATGTGTGACCTTGTGTCCTTTTTTGGAGGGTGAGTGACTTTGAGGGTGCCCCTCTCGGAGTGTGTAGTTCCAAGTGTGAATAATAACTGAGCATGTGAAATGTGGGATGTGGGTCTGTGTGTGATCCTGTCTAAGCCCCATGTGGGTGGCAGTCTCTGTGCCCGTGTGTGTGAGTATATGTATGTGTATGAGTATGTGGGGGGGGGGGCGTGTGCTGCTGAGAACCCCAGCCCCTGGAGTCTGTGGGGGCAGCTGTGTTTACATTTCAATTCTTTGGCGGGCTAAGCCAGAGCCCTGTGGTTGGGATGTTGAATCTGGGGAAGATGGAGGTCCCAGGAGGCCCAGAGAAGGTATACACACACACACACACACACACACACACGCGTGCACACACACACACACACAAAGGCAGCCAGGCAGCAAAGCTTCAGGGATCACAAACCCGGGCTCCAAGGCCAATTTTCCTACTGTGTGTCTTGGGCTCAGCAACTTCCCTCTGAGGCTCAGAGCCATCTAGCATGGGGAAACTGAGGCTCAGCTTCAGCAGTACCTGGGGACTCTAAGCACAGCTGGGCTGTCAGCCCAAACAGTGGAGGACTCCATCACCCCAAATTTCAGAGTCAGAATACTGCAGGGGCAGGATGGGGATCCCAGCCAGCCTTGTTCCTGAAACTGCCTTCCAAACAGACCACCATGGGCTGGAGCCTAGCTACCAAGCCATGCTCTCAGGACTCTGCAAGTCCTGCCTGTTAGCTGCCTTGAGTTTCTCTAGCTGCAACCTGAGGCCTGGGGAGCAGGCAGTTGGGGGATGTTCCTGCCTAGCTAGGTGATCCTCCTTGGGGGAAGCTTCTTTTTTTTGTTTTAAAGATTTTATTGGGGAATTCGGGGAGGGGAACAGCGTTGGGGGATCAGGGAAGGGGAACAGACAAGTTGCTGTCCTTTTGTTCCTCAGTCTAGTTGTGGAGGATGTCGCTTCACTGGCCCATGTTGGTGTTATCATTGCATTCTTCCCATGTGAGGCAGTCGTTCGCCAGCCCTTGGACAGCCGCTTACAGCAGCTCACGCCCGCTGCCCGCCAGCCCCACTGCAGCCTAGGCTCCAGGTTGAACTGTTGTTCACCATCTTAGCTGTAGAGGGGGCAGCGTCACTGGCCCTCAAATGGGATCCGAACAGGGGCCCTGCTGCTCAGAGCTGGCTTTCCAAGTCAACTCCTAACGAATGCACCACTTAGCCGGCCCCCCTGGGGGAAGCTTCCGATTCAAGCCCTCTAGCTTCTAGTGTAGACCGGGGTCTGGAAAGGATGTGGTGGTTAGAGGGTGGTCCTGAATTCAGATGTGTGGGAAAGTGGGGAGGGGCCAATCTAGGGGAACAGTAAAGGAGGGATGAGGATGTTCCCTTGGGAGCTCCCAGCATGCGAGGGGTCCAAGCCTCTGGTCTTCCTTTCATATGCCAGCCCAGGGCCTGCTCCCACCCCCGCCCCTCCTCAGACCGTGGGACCGCAGATCCCTCCCTGAGCTCTGGGAACTCAACACCCCAGGCCGTCCTGGGCCTGCCAAGCATCAAGGTGACACAGCGGGCAAATCTAAACACCGAGCTGCGCTTTTTCCATCCTCTGCGAGGGCTCCTCGTAAATCCCCCCTTGGAGCTCTGGCCAGGGCTTTTATGGTCCCAGGACCTAGATCCCTCGGGACCGGCTCTGCCCCCAACAGGCGCCGGTTTCGGGCTGGACAGGGCTGGCGCCCGCCCCAGACCTATCCCCACAGGGAGATGGACAGCGCGCGTGTATTTTTAGCTAGTGAAAGGAGATAGTGGCTCAGAGTTCACTCTGGTGGGGGCCCGAGGAGTGAAGAAGGCACGGAACCACCTGGACCTCAGTCTCCTCATCTACATTGTGGCTCCACCTTACCTCCCCAGAAGCACATCTTGCTGGGTGGTGGGGATGGGACACGCTGGGGATGAGCGCAGGGACCTGCAAGGAGGTGGGGAGGACGGTCCCTGCAGACATTGCCCCCATTTGCCCCACTTTCCCTTTTGTACCCGGGAAACAAGACCCTCTTTGCATCAACTTTCCTTTTCCCCAAAGCAAAAAGGATCTTCCCACCATCCTGCAGGTGGTACCCTAACCCATCCCCCTTTTCCCAGTGGAGATGGTACCACCTCCCCACACGCGCTCATGCTTCTCCAATAGGTATAATACAATAGATACCCCCCCGGTGCTCAGAATCACAACCCAGCTCGATTTTCCACTCTTTAATCTCTGTACAGTTATCGTGAGAGTTCCGAGGCCTCGACGACATCTTATGCGCAAGGGCAGTCTGTCGCGGGATTTGCCAGGTGGCACGGTGGGTGCCATCGGGGCGTCGGGCGTGGCCGCCGTCTGGCCAAGGCTCGGTGAGGTAGGGTCACACGCAGGCGCACTCGCGCGCCGACAGCTCGTGCACGGTGTGGTAGCGGCTGTGCACGTCCAAAAAGGACACTTCGTCCTCGTAAGCCGTCGGGCGGCAGCAAGGCTGCGCACGCACCCGCTCCTTCCGCACGCGCCGCCGCTGCCGCAGGCGCCGCAGGCCCAGATCATAGATACGCACAGCCGCCTCGCATGCGCCTGCGCAGTAGCGGAACAGTACGGTCTCGTCCGACGTGTAGCCTAGGCCCAGCTCGCTCACGCGCACCTCCAACTCGCGCAGCCCGCACGGCCGCGTCCCCGACCGCGCACGCGCGCGCCGCCGCCGGAACCCCGCCCGACGGCGCAGCCCCTGAGACCGCCCCGTCCAAGGCGTTAGCTCGCGCAGCTCCACCGCGTCTGGGGCTCCCTGCAGCAGTGCACGGTCTGCAAGGGAAGGGAAAGAATGGAGTGGGGGTCAGTGAGTGGGTGGGTGGGAGGAAGTCCCCTACCCTCGCTGTTCCCCTGCAAAAAATGCCCCTTTCGGGGAAGCTGGAGCGCTACAGCATCTACCATATTCCCGCCCATGCACCCTCTCTGGCTGGTGTTGGGAGGAGTGCATAGCCAGACCCTCACGCTACCAACACCACTATCTGAACCCTGCTGCTATGTTGAGCTGCTCAGAGCCTGGCTACCCTCTTGGAGCAGTGTCGGAGAGCTGCTTTCCCTCACTCTTTAGCTGAGTGAGCAATATGGTATCCAGCTCACTCTCTGAGGTCCCCACCCGAAACCCCCACATCTTCTCTGAGCTTCTGGGTTCACAAGGCCCCACCCTCCTGCTCCATTATGCAATGGGAGTCAAGTTTCTCTATCCAACGACCCAAATTGGGGTGTTTGGACTTTTCAGAACAGAGATGCAACAGGCACAGGCCTGCATGTGAGGCCTGTGTGGGGACCCCACCACATCGGGTGGCAGCAGCTATTGTCAGGGCCACTCCCATGTTACTGGTAAAGAAACTGGGTACCCAATAGAGCAGAGACTGAGCCATGACCACACCACTAGCAGGTGGCAACAAGACAAACCCAGACAGCATCCTTCCCACCTCCATATAATGCCCAGGCTTGGCCCAAGTCCAGCCCTTTTCTCCCACAGCTGCCAGGAGGTGCCAGGAGTCACAGATTCCCAGGGTTCCATAGCCTAAATTCATTTCCCAAGAGGCTGGCCCTGCCCCAGTACAATAAGTCCTCATTTAACATAGTCCATAGCTTCTTGGAACTGCAGCGAAATGACAAATAACAAAACCAATTTTACCAAAGGCTAACTGATATAAACAAGAGTTAGGTTCCTCCAGCATCTTGTCAACATGTTCAAGGAAACAAATGATTTTATTTGAGGACCTGTTGTACTCACCAGCCCCAGGAGAGAAGTGTAGACATTGGAATGGCAGGCAGGGGACTCCCAGCCCCTGAGAGGTTGCAGTCACTCTTGTGGTGGGGAGAGGAAATCCTGAGTTTAGACCCCATCTGCCCCCAAGGCTGGTGCACCTGGCTGTCAAATAGCTTACTGGGAGGCCTGAGGAGAAGGGGGTGTCTGTTCCCACAGGGAGTCTCAAAAAGCAGCCAAACGCAACTTCTGAGCCTAGTTCTGCCACTGTCAGGTGATAGCCATGCTCTGTGGCTCAGTTTCCCTGTCTGCTCAATGCAGTGTGCAGAATCCCAGATGGGGCTGCTCGGGTGCAAAGTGGGAGGAGACTGACCAGCCTCCTCTGAGTTCTTATAGCCCAGGGGCAGGACTGAGATAGCCAGCCCAGTCTGTGCTCTGGGGTTATGTTTGAGTCTAGCTCACTTCTGGTACCTAAAATTCCACCATTTAGTGTGCCCACCCTAAAGATGTGCCTATCCCAAAGAGTTATTCTGGGGATTGCCAGATGAAATACAGATGCCCAGTTACATTTGAATTTCAGATAAAAGGTGACTAATCTTTTAGTGTATCTGTCCCTACCTCCCTCCAGCAGGCCTGACCACGTGCACAGGGTCTGGAACGCAGAGAGATGAGATCTGCTCCCCACCCCCACCTTCCCAAGCCTGAAATTCTACCATCAGCACATTAGTCCCAGGGCCTACAACGTTATTAGGCCTTTGGAGGAGGATCAGGGGCCACTCCCTTCCCCTAGTACCACTGGGCCCAGGGACAGGATACAGGGCAAGCAAGCACCCGCCTGGACCGAGACCCACCCTGGTGAATTACACTGTTCGTGCTTTGCCCCCAGGTCCTGCAGCATTGGCTTTTGGAGGCCCCACCCGGGTTTCTAGGACCCAGTGTCCTGGGAAGGACTTTGCTGTCTGCTGGGGGAAGCAGTGGGGGCGGAAGTGAAGCCCATGCCGGAGGCCACCCTTGTCCATTGTGAAGACAAGAAAGAAGGATTGTGTGGGTCAGCACGCATGCCCCCACCCGCGGGCGCCATGTACACACCCCTCCTGTGCCTACACCTCAGCCACCCACGCTGGAGCACGCATAGACACGTGAGCGCGCACACGAGGTTGGGGCCCAAGCAGAACATGCAGTGGGCAGGCTCCAGGGGCGAGTGGGGAGTTGGGCCGGGTGGCCACGCCCCAATGGGCGTTTCCACTCCTCTACTTTCCTCCCTTTTCCCTCCGTATGTCTCTCTCTGTCTCTGTGCTGCGCTCTATCTCAAACCGTTTCCAGGTCTCTTGTCTCCTCCTCTGTCTTGGTCCCTGTCTATCCAGGCAGGTCACTGGGGCCTCAGGTTCAGCCCCCCTCTTCCCCACCCCTGCTGCACTGCGAGGGCCACCCGGGCCGAGTTCCCAAGTCTAATCTCCATCTGGCCCCTGAGGGCCAGAGCCTAATTCCTTGTGACAGCTGAGCGGAGAGACCCCAGTTCCCAGGAGCTATTCGCCCTACCCTGCCAGGCTGTTGGGGGGATTTGCACCCTCCCCCGACTCCATCTAAAAAAAGCCTCTGTGGCCCAGCTCCACTGCCTGAAATTCCACCAGTATGGCCGCCCCTGTGTCGGGGGTGTCTGACCCAAGACTGGGGAAAGGGCTTACACTGGGCCAGGCGGGCGATCCGGGCGTCCAGGGTGCGAGGTGGCCGGCGCAGCGGGGCTAACGCGGGTCCGAGGCGGTGGCTGAGGAGCAGGCCTTCCCGACACATCCAGATGGAGAGCACGGAGCTGCAGAGCACGGAGGCCAAGGCCGCCGCCTTCCAGCGCTGCATCCTCGGCCTGCGGGCACCGGATGGTCAGCCACACAGCCTCCCTCTGTCAGGCAACAAATGGGCACGGGGCACTGGGCCAGGCACTGGGGACACAGAGGGGCCCCTGATTTTGAACCCCTTCTGCTTAATGGTCAATAATAACAGGCATGATTCATCAAGGAACCACCGAACATGGTTGTGAAAAACGCTGCCAAGGAGGGGGTGGGCACTGTGCCAGGGGTAACAGGGGAACCACCCTCATCTGGGGGGGGTCCCAGCGTGCTTTCCTGAGGATTGAGGAAAGTTGAGACTTGAATGAGACAAACAAACGTAGGAGTTGGCCTGGCAGAAAAGAACGGCGGCATCTCAAGCAGGGGGAACAGGCTGTGCAAAAGTATTGAGGCTGAACCAAGCTTGGCCATTCCAGCCTGGGTGGCTGGAGCCCAGTGACTTTAGGGCAAGAGTGAAAGATGAGGGCATTCCCAGCAGGGGGCACTGTGGGGCAAGGGTGGTGAAGAGAGCTGATGCTTAGAATACAGTCTGGGAAGTGGGAACTCGGGGTTGAGACTTGTTCCCTACATATCCATGTCCTTGGGAGTGACTTCCTGCCTTTCTCAGAGCCTGGGTTTTCTCTCCAGACAGATAAACCGATGCCCAGAAATGGGCAGCGATGAACCAAAGCTGCGCTCAACCCACTCCCAGGCCTTTGCATAAGCCGGTCCTTCCACCCAGAACATTCTTCTCTGCTTCCCCACTCCCATTACCCTTTCAGTCTCAGGTTGGACGGCGCCTCCCCCAGGAAGCCTTCACTAACTGTCCCCTCCCCCTCCCCAAGCCCTAAGCATCTCCCATTAGGACACCCATTACTCGGTGCTGTGACTGCCTGGGAGTTTCGTGCTTAGTGCATACAGTAGGTGTTTAATAACCCATGCGCACTCCCACCCCCACCGTGTCCAAGCAGCGCCCTGACGCTGGGCGGCCCCCAGCCCGCGTTTACATTCCCCCAACCGGCTGCCTGGTGTCGGCCTGCGCGGGGCCTGGCGACCTGCCCGGTGTAAACATTTACACGGAGCGCTGAAAGGCGGCCTGGACGCGGGTCAGCGCCTGGGCTCGGCCGCGGGGTGCCTGGCGCCCCCAGGCGCGCTACTCGGGTGGAGCAGGCTGCTTGCAGCTAGGCAGAGTAGTTATTTGCCTGTGATTTGCATAGGCCCGGCCCTGAGTGATTTCTTGTCGCGCCTCTCCCTGTCCCATGAATGCACTGGCACAGGACCGACACCCACCACACAGTAACATTGGGCATTCATTAAGCGCCTGCTGTGTACCAGACCCAGTGCTGAGCCCACGAGAGAGGCACTAGTATCTCCATTTTACAGCTAGGAAAACGGAGGCACAAAACAGATGGGGAACCGCTTCTTCAAGGGCACTTAGCTAGACAAAGACCTGGGGTTCGAACCCGGGTGCTTTGACACCACAAACGCCACACGGCTAGGCTGTGCTTGGTAGCAAATATTGTGGAGTCACCCAGAAGACTTGCCACTATTTGATATCACAATTTTTATTACTGTTGGTGGTAATGGTAAAGAATGAGCTCCGGGACATTGGGGCCTGTAAACAAACACTGGGCCAGCCTGGAGATCTGAGGTCACAGTATATGGAAAAGCCTGGCTTGTTGAAGCAATGGAAAGGTGGCCCTTGTGGCTGGAACAGAGTGAGAGAGGGGAAGGGAGGGAGTAGATGGGGCCCAGAGGTGATGGGGGCAGGTTGTGCAGGGCCTTGTGGGCTGCAGGGAGAATATTTCATTCTCAAGTTTGTGCAACAAACAGGTCATCCCGGGCAGGCCGAGTGGCGCGGTGGTTAAGAGCTGGCTTGGGAAGCCAGCGGCCCCGGTTCGGTCCCACATATGAGGGCCAATGACACTGCCCTCAAAAAACAAACAAACAAACAAACAAACAAAAAAAAACAAACAGGTCATCCCTACATTTCTCAGGTGTCCAAACCACCCCCTTTATTCTCAATGAGCACCTACTTTACGCCAGATCTCCTGCTACAAATTCAACACATATTAAGTCATTTCAGCCTCACAAGAGTCCTTGTTTTCATTTTACAGATAGGGAAACTGAGGCCCAGAGTAGTGACATGACTTGCCCAAGGTCACGGAGCTAAGATTGGAACTCCAGTGGCCTCAGCCCCTGGGAGGGAGAGATGGGCAGGGAAACCCACCCAGGCCCAAGACCTCAGATGGGCATGGCTTTCTCTGGACCCCAGCACCCTCTGCTTGCCCTCACACTCAAGTTTTGGAGTAGTGTGCCTCGGTTTCCCTATTAGGCTGGAAAAAGGCCCCTGCACAGTCCTCAGTCTCTGCTAAGGGTTTAAGAGGGGGCCGAAAGGGTAGATGAGACACCAGCTCAGAGATGGCCTGGCCACAGGAGCCCCCAGTGGCCTTGGAGCAGCAGACCACCCCCCCCAGCTGATGGGGGCCAGGAAAGCAGGGGGACTGATGGTGGAGGGGGCCCAGCAAGCCAGCTGATAAGCATGTTGGTTAACAATGGGCCTTTCTGTAAGGGGGTCACCCAACTGGTTTGTCTCTGGCACGGACCTGACCGGGAGGGGGTGATGTGGGTGTGGTGGAGGGCACGGGGAGGGGCCAGGTGTGCTTGTGTCATGGAGACCTCTAGATCTGGGTAAGTGGGTTCTCTCACAGTGCACTTGGGGCTCACACTCACTCACCCCCAGCATTCTCATTTTTGCAACCCACTGTGTTCCACTCACACAGTTGGGTGTTTTCACACTCTCACTCTCAAACACTATCCCATTTACACTCAGTGTTTTCATATAATCATGCATTTGGACATTCTCACACACACTGAAACCCTCACAGTCACCCACTTGAACACTATGACACTCACACACTTGGGAGTTCTCACACTTACCCAAACATGATCACACTCACATACTCAACCTTTATCACACCCACAGACTTAAACGTTACCACACACATCAGTTTTGCACTCACACACTTGGGCATGTTTATACTCATGCATGATGACACTTGCACACTTGAACACTACCACGTGCCTATGCTAGTGTGTTTCACACACTCATACTTGGGCGATACTCAAGCATGATACTCAAGCATGATTACATTCAAACACTACCATGTTCACACACCGGTGTGACACCCGCATTTTGGCTACATGTTCACACACATGGGTGCACACCCAAGTGATGTAGAGCCCTTGGCTGCAAAGATCCCGGAGGAACAGTGAGTGGCACAGACACGGTGGGCTGAGAGTGAGGCACGTGGAAGCAGAGGCAGCAGAATGACCCAGGAGAGAATGGCCCCCCTAAATACTGGTACCTGATCCAAGCCCACACCTGCCGGCATCTCAGGTGCGTCCCACACTGCCCAGTGTTTCTGGCCAGTGGTTTCTTCCCAGCCCTCAGACAATGTCCAGACCCTGGAGAGTCCTCACTAACAGAGCAAGGGAACATTCTCCCTTCTTGGAGGCCATGCCAGTCTGAATTACAGCAAGAGGGATCGAGGGTAGACCTCCACCTCTAGCGAACACCACTGATGTATGACTCTAGGTGGAGATCACAGAATCCCCAGGGCTAGGGCAGGGAGGGAGGGAAAACTGAGGCTCAGAAAGGGGCAGTGAATAGCTTGAAGTCACACAGCCAGGTAGGTCCTTCCAATCATCCAAGGAGCAGACAGTCAGGGTAAGGGTGTGTGGGTGTTTCTGGCAGCCTCCTTGGTGGTGCCAGGAAATGCTCCTCATTATCCTGGTACCCAGGCAACGCCCTGGGGCTCCACCTTTTCACAGAGCTTCTCAGGGGACACCCACCAGGCATACCTGTTCCCAAGGTTAACAGCCTCTGTCCTGTAGAGCTCCTGGCCTCAGGAAGGCACCTGCTTTATGCTTGTTCCCAGGGAGAGGGAAAACAAGAGGGGACTCCCCTTCCCTCGATCCCCTCATCCCTCTAGTGTGGGGGAGGCCTGGAATTGTGGCCTGCCCATTGGGCAAACTCCTACTCATCCTTCAAAGCCCCTAAATCTTCAGGAAGCATTCACTGCTCCCTATCTTAGCAACCTGGCCACAGGTCCTTCTTTCTTGCCCAGCCCTGCAGCATGCTCTATGTCCACGTCTGTCTTTTCTGGACTGGGGGTTTCTGGAGAGGCAGCCTGGGCTGGATTATTGCAATCATTCTGTTCATAGAGGCGTGAGCTGGCTGCAGCTCCCCAGTCTCCACACTTTGGCTGTGTGGTGCCTCCCTCCTGGTGTACCCTTCTCCTTCCTCTCCACCTCACTCCTCGACATGTCCTCGTCTCATAACTTGGTGTACCCATCTTCAGAAAATCTCTGAAGGGGGCTGCCCAGCACCATGGGAATATCAGGGAGGAAACGGGAGAGCTTGACTGGGTGGCTGGTGGGGCTGTCATCACTGCCCATAGGCAGAGGGAGCCAGGCTGTGAAGCCACATGGGCAGATGTGGGGGTGGCCTGCACCCTGGAGGAAGGGTGTGTGTCTGTGAATTCTGCAGCACATGGTTTCCAAACAACTGAGTTTGGGTCCCTGCTCTGCCTCTTCCTGGTGGGGTAACATGTGCTCCTCCCCTTCCCTGAGCCTCAGTTTCCTGATCTGTACAACACACTGCCCAGGATACCCTCCCTCATTTGGAGGGCCATTTAATTCAGTGAAGTCCTGCAGACCAGGCTGATGGTAGCTGCTGAGCCCAGCCCTCAGACACATGTGCTTGCACACCCATGCCTCTGTTTCTGCCATCAGTGCTGACAGCCCCAGGGCTGGTAGCTGGGCCATTCCTAGAGCAGCACTGCTTGTCTCCTTTCCCCAAGGAGTTCCCTGGGGTCCCACTGATGAGGGTTCCCTGGGGTTCCAATGATGGGGAAACTGAGGCCCCATGACAGGCGGGACCTGGGCCTCTCTCAAGGCAACATTCAATGGTTCTGCAAAACAAGAAAATTCCACAGCCACAAAAATGTGCCCCTTCCCTCGGAGGGCCCCAGAGCCCAGTCCCACCCCATCGTGGGGATGGGGAGACCAGGGCAGCCGCGAGATGGCGACACACATCTGGGAGTAAACCAGGAACATCTGGCTAGCACAGCTGGTTCCAATGCCACATCTACAGGGGCCAGGGCCCAGCTCGTGGGACAACCTCACGGCAGGGCACAGTCAGAGACACCCCCTCCAACCCTTCCAGGCCTGGCCAGAGGTGGGGGTTTAGCCTCTCCTCTTCTTTCCCCAATCCAGGAGCAGTTTGCTGCCTCACCGATAGCACCATCGCTGGCTCCCTGCTACTCTGAGAATCAAGTCTCAGCTCCTAAGCTTGTCTTAAGGGGCGCTGGGCCTGTCTTCACCAAAGTGCAGCTGAGGGCTGGACAGACAGAGTGACTTCTGGGGACAACTGTGCTGGTTGTAATAGTAAAATAATAATAACTAATACAGACTCTAGTGAAAAACACCACTGGTGTATGACTCATAGCAAGCTATGGACTATTTTAATCCCCATTTTGTAGACCGGAAAACTGAGGTCCAAAGAAGTGACGTGACTTTCTCAGGGTCAAACAGAGCGTAAGTGGCCAAACTGGGATTTCAATTCAAATGGTTGGGCAAACTCCTACTCATCTCTCAAAGCCCCAGCCCCAACAACCCCACTTCCACATTATTAACCACTGTAGCATGTGGCTTCTGTAACAACAATAACTTTAATACCTGGAAATATTGGCTATTCCATTTATTTAACTTAGTGCCAAGAACTGTGCCAAGTGCTTTCTGCATGTTTAATTGTCCCCACAATCCTTGGAAAAGATGTTGCTGTTATTATTAGCCCCATTTTCCACACAGGGAAACTGAGGCTTGGAGAGGTACAGTGACTTGCTCAAACAATTGGCTGAGCTGTGGTTGAACTTGGATCTGACTCCAGACTTTTCCTCTAAATGCCGCCACAACTCTTGGGCTCTGAATAACCGGGGTAATGCGGAGGTGGAGGGGAGGTCCAGGGAGGGTGTGATAGGCTCTGCTGTTTGCGGGCAAAGCGGGGCTAAGCTCCAGGGAAGTAAGAGGTTTCCTCAATGACACACAGCAGAGCAGAACTAGCAAGTAAATAAAGGGCCAGATGGCAGGAAGCCCAGATAGCCAGGCTGGGCTCTGTCCCCAACACATTAACTCAGCAAACACTTATTGAGCACCTACTGTGTCCTGGATTACACAGGGAACTCAGGATGGCAAGGCCAACCTGGACCCCACTCTTGCCAACTCATTGTCCAATCAGGGAAATGGATGATACATAGGAAATATGGTAATTTAGACGTTGACAGTGCAAAAACAACCAAAGAATAAAATGAGGTGAAGCAATAGTGACTGGAGGCTGATTTGAAGTTGAGTGGTCAAGGAGTGCTTCTCAGAAGAGGCAGCATTTGCGCTGAGACCAAGTAAAGATCTGGAGAGAGCATTCTAGGTAGGAGCAAAGGCTAGGAGGCAGGACTGTGTCTGTTCAAGGTGACCAGCGTGACGGGAGCAGCAGAGCCAGGGGCAGTACGAGGATATGTAGGAGAGGTCACAGGGGCCAGTGACCCTCAGGGTCAGTCCTCCATTCCCCACCAGTGCCTGGAGCCCTCTTCCTGCACCAACCATTGCACAGAGGTGTTCTTGGGGAGGCTGGATGGGGGAGGGGGGGAGTGTGTGTGTGTGTGTGTGTGTGTGTGTGTGTGTGTCAGGTCCACCAGCTTTTGGGACTCAGTTTCTGGCCCGGCCCTCTGCTTCTGGCCGGTAAAATTCCTACCTTGACCACACGAGGGTGGTCTGGGGCTGGCCCTGCAGGCATCTGAGGCAGTGGGAGGGGGCTCCCTGAGGTGAGATAACAGGATCAGCCTAATGAGGCCTGGCATAGCTGAGTAGCTGGCTTGGGGCCCAGCGGGTGGTGTGAGGGATGTGGGTCCTCTAGGAGTTGCCAGGACGACACCACATAAAGCTGGCCATTTGACAGGAAGGGAAACCAAGGCACAGACCCCAAGGCCCAGCTCAAACCCTAACACTGGTTTCGTGGGAACCAGGGCACCTGAGTCACCTCATCCATCTCCCCAGAAACTTAGTTTCTGCTCCAGGTCCCAGAAACATTAAGCTATTTAAGTATCAGTGATGTCCTCCCTCTGGGTCTCAGTTTCGCTAACTGGGAAGTGAGATTCCCCTTGCTGCCAGTGGGGGCCCCTCCTCTAATTTCTTACTGCCCAAGGTCCCTGCCCCACCTTTTGGGACCAGGAAAGATATATTTGCAGAGGACTCTCACAGCCCCTCAGCAAAGATGGCCAGGCCCAGTGACACCAGATGCCTTAAAGGCCCATTCATCTCTGTATTTCCAGTCTCCACCTCCAGGAATCTGCCATTGAATGCCCCAGCCCATTGCTCCCTTTGACAACCTTTCAGAACAATCTCTCCTACCTATACTCACCCTGGCACCCTGGATTTGCCAGCCATCCTATTCTTTCCTGCCTTCAGACCTTTCCCTGTGCATTTTCTGCCATCTGGAGTGCCCTTTCTTTTCCCACCAGCTCGGAAAACTCCTACTTATCCTTCACAGCCCTAGATCCAATACCCCTCCCCCAGGAAGTTTTCCCTAACCACCCTACCCTGAGGTACAGCCTTTGTTCCCCACTCTGGGCTCCACCCTGGGTCTAAGTTTGTCGCCCTTGAAGGACAGGGTTCAGGAGCCCTGACACCAAAAAGTCAGCCGTACCATTGCTATCCAACAAACATTTGTTGAAACAATCTCTTGATTGTGTGCTTGTGCCTGGCTACAAACTGTTTGGTTCCTTCTCCCGCCCTAGACTCTTTATATCCTCTGTTCCCTCCCTGAAAACTGAGGCCTGAAACTTGAGGGACAAGTGCTGATGGTGGAATTTCAGACAGTGCCCAGCTGCAGAAGGGCAATGTTTGGCTTTCTTCTCTGCACCCCTAGAACTAGCTCTTTGCAGTTCAATGAGGATGGGCTGGAAGGTCCAGGAGTAGCTTTGGAAACGCGAATCTCAGGAGTCCTGGGTTTGGGAAGGGTGTCCAAACGGCCCCAAAACAAAGGGCTGGGGGTGGGGAGAGCTGGCAAAGCTGGGAGTCTTCCCTCCACTGACATCCGCCTAGACCAGTCACGCCCCATTGGGGCTTCCTCAGCCCGGGGCGCTTGAAGACAGACAAAGAGTGTCATGGAACACAGAGAGAAGGATGTTGGGCAGGGAGAGGGCAGGGAGGGCAGGCAGGAATGAGGAAAGTCAGGGGTCCAGCCTCCTGTGCCCCTTCCCAGGTCCCTGGCCCTGCTCCCTGGATCTGGGCTGGTGGCACAGCCTTGCAGGTAACCACAGGCCCACTGAGCAGAGCCAGTGGCACCACAGTACATGCTGGTGCTTCCTGGGGAAGGGGCAGCAGTGACAGTAGTCCCTGGGAAGGGCCATTTCTCTCTCCAGTCCAACGCCAAATCTGCCCACTGTCTGCAGGCCCCTCGGCCTGATGACCCCTAATCCCCAAACCGCACCTCCTGGGAGAATTTTGAGACTATCCTGAGCAACAGAATGCCTCTTTTAAAAAGCAAGAAAGGGAGGCACAGCCTCCTCTCCTTCAAATCCGGTTTTTGCCCTTAAGGGACCCCCCTCAAAGAAAAGCGTTTCGCGCCCTCTTGTGGCTGAACAGGCGGCTCCAGGAGCCAAGGGAGCCAGGCCCTTACCGGAGGACACCGTGTCCCCGGCGGCGGCGGCGGCGGCGCGCAGGCAACGCGGCTGGAACGCGCCACTGACAGATGTTTACTTCTGCGCGCAGCTGGGCCGCGACGGCAGCTTCCCGCCCGGGGTCTGCGGGATCCGGATGCCCCCCAAGGCCCCTTGTAGACCACAAGGCAAAAAGGGGTCTTTGGGGCTCGCCCTCCTAGAGGCTGCGGAGAGGATTCCTGCTGCCCTACCTCGCACCCACCCCTCTTCAGAGGCACACATGGCGGTCGGAAGAGGCAGAGGCGCGTCGGCCCCGTCGGACAGAGAACCACCCCACCCCATGCCAGATCCTGAGTTGGAGAGGAGCTTGAGATCGCCCTCCCCACCCCGCTCCCCGCCACACGCGGACCTGTCGCCTGTTAACCCCATACGCACGCGGGTTCTCAGCTCAAGGAGAAAAACTACTGGTCTACCCCGATCCCTGGAATGCCCCCAGGCCCCCGCACATGGGCTTATCCTGCCCCCACCCCGATCCCTTGTGGGCCCCTCCATTCGCCCTTGCTTACCTGCTGGGGTGCCCGACTACCCGTCAGTGGCGGCTGCGCCTGCCACCCGCGCCGGCCCCAGCCCCTGCCCCTGCCGCCGCGACCGCCATCCGGGCCGCCTGGACCTGCGGCACCCGGGGGAGCCCGGGCCAGAGGGGGCGGCCGCGGGGGGGACGCGGCGCGGGCCGACCCATGGGGTACCCGCGGGCTCGCTCAGCGGCGGGCTGTGGCCATCCCTGTCTGGTGGGGCGGGTGCAGGGGAGTGCCCTGGACTGCCCGCGACTCTGAGAGCGCGGAGGGCAACGGACGGCGCGGGCGGCCTCGGTGCGCGGCGTGGGACTCCGGAGCGGCAATGCGAGGGGCCCGGGTTTCGGAGCGGCTCCACGGCGCGCTCTCCCGCCGCCTCCGCCGCTCCCGCCGCGGACCGCACGGCCGGCAAGGGGCCGGGGGCGGGGCCGGGGCGGGGCCAAGGGCGGTGGCTCGGGTTTCCCGGGACGGGAGCCGCCCCCGCCCCGCCCCTGCCCGAGGGGGTAGGAGAAGCACAGGTGGCAGGGGTGCCGGGGCCACAGCGCCCCTCTAGACGGCGACCTCCCCGGACCGGGAGAGCCCGGCGGCGCTCCAGTGGGAAAGCGGGGGCCCCAAGATGCCCCCTCCCCAAGGGCCCCTCCTAGGATAATCAGAGCCACGGCGCCCCGATGCCACTCAGCGCCACTAAGCACCCACCACGGTACTGAAGATCTGGCCTTACTGCCAGACCCCCGGGTCCTGCCTGGTCTCCTTTCGGAAAGCAAGGCCCCTCAGAAAGCAAGGCCTTTCGGAAAGAAGTTCCCTCATCGAGGAAGCCCTTTAAGGAAACTCCCAGAGCAGCGCTCGCCCCTCAATTAGCTGTTTCCCATCCCCACTCCAGGAACTCAGACGTCTCATCTTCGGTAAGTCCGCAACCCCAGACCCACCGGGCAATTAAGAATCACAATAGTCCCCCCGACGACGGTGATCGCTGCCCACAATCTCCCCATCCCACTGAGGATTTGGGGGGCCCCTAGTCCCGCTCCAGGTCCTCTTTCCAGAAAGCTAAAGAAGTCCCTCCTGAGAAAGCCATTCCAGAGACCGGAGACGCAAAGATTTTCCGTAGGACCACAAGAGATACCCTAAGACTAACGACAATACCCGCTGTTCACAACGGCCCCATTAAGTGGCAGTTCATTGCACTCTGGCCTCAGAGCCCTGCAGAGGATTCCTTTCCCATCCATGGCTCTTGACGGCGCCCTCCTAGGCACCACGACCCCGCGCTGCTCCCTAACAGCCAGAAAGCCCAAACCCACTGGGACCACTCGGGAGGGCTCGGCGTTCGCGAAGCGCCCCCTGGCGGCCCCAGCTGACTCTGGGCTGGATGGAGGGGCTGGGTGGGCGGGGCTGGAGCCGCGGTGGCCCCGCCCCACCCTGGCCTAGTTACTGAGAAACACCTCCTTGTAGCCCCGCCCTCGGCCCCGGCTCTCAGGCTCCAGCCTGCGCTGTCCCAGCCACCTTCTGCATTTCCTGAGAACCGGTGCTCGCGGTTTCTCACTCCCGCCTCCTGATTTTTTTTTTTTGTTTTGTTTTGTTTTTTTGGTTTTTTTTGGCTGAGCCATCCTGCTACCTGTTGGCAGCTCAGTGGCAACTCAGCTCGGGCTCGGCATTGAACTGCTGTTGCTCAGAGCTCAGCTCACACTTTTGAGTGAGCCCTTAACCAACTGAGCCACTCGGCCGACCCCTGCCTCCTGATTTCTTGAGGCCTCCTCACTCTAGCCCAGGCTGCCTGCATTCAAATGATCTCAGCAGCCCGGGTGTTTGTAAGAGCATTGGGCCCTCCTAGAACCCTACTCTCCAGCCTCCCCACACACACACACCCCTGAGACCTGTACAACTTGCACTACTTACTATTCAGTGTTCAACGTGATGCGGGAGCCTCACCCGCTGTACGCAGGTGTGTAATGGCTGGGTATGTGCTCTGCATGGTGCACGTGCAAGTGGGGTGTAGGTGGGGAATGTAACTTTGTGGAGGGGAGGTATGAGAGTGAGCGTGGGTCAGAGAAGTGGCAGCGCCCCAGCTGCGGGGTTTCAGTCCAGAATGGAAAGGACAGGGTTTGTGCTCTGTGTGGCTTTGGGCCAATACTTCGTCTCTCTGTGCCTCAGCTTCTGCATCTGTGTAATTAGCAGATCCTCGTGGGGCTATACTAAAGACTGAGAATAAGCATAAGAACCAGTGCCAGGCACATGGTGAGCAATGTCCAAGTGTCCTTCATTATTGGTGTTGCCAAGTGCTCACTCCCAGTGACATGCACACCCCTAAAAAGGGTGTGGCACTGTTGACCATTCACACACAGATCCCCAAAACTTTGTTTCAGGCAGGGTCACACCTACCACCATGCACATTCTCACACCAGGACACCTTTATGAGATAAGCTTACACACGTCGGTCACAGCCATCCACTTCCTCCTATGTGCTGACACATTCATACAGGTGTCCTTAACTTCCCTACCATTCGGACACACTCATGCACACTGACATGAAACTCACACTGCCCTAACACATGCACAGTTTCCCACAGAGAGATAGACACGCATGACCTTCACACACTTATCAGCCAGCCCACTGCCCCTCAGAGTAGCTACAGGCTGCAGAGTAGGATTGCTGGTGCACATGCTAGCACACACACAGTGCTCACACAAAAGCGCACTATTCAGAGCACCATAGCCACACATACACTGGAAACACGGAGACACTGTCATGTGTGCACATGCACAGCCCCCTGCACATACGAAGCCCTGCCAGGAGCCCATCCCCACCGGGTCAGCCACATTAAGCTGTCACCAGCTGCCCTTCGGCTGCCTCCTGCACACCCCACATTGCCTATGCCCTCCTCCACCCTGTGGCTGGGGGCTTTGAGGGCGGGGCCATACAGACACATGGGGAACAGGACATGCACATGTGCCCACCATGTGGACTCTCATAAAATGGTTGCCCTGACAACAGCGACTTGAAAGGCTTGGTTCTTCCTCTAGAGTGGGTGGGAAAGTAGACAGGAGGTGGAGACACCAGGACCCATGCCCACCTTCCATCACGTGTGTGTGTGTCATACTCAGGGATACACACAGTGATACAAACATATGTGGAAGGCAACTCATCACACTCAGGCCCCCAGAGACCCAGCCTGGATCAGGGCAAGCCCCCTATGGTCACATGAGATTCAGGTGTGGTACCCTCACACACCAGCGTGTCACCTCACACAGTCCAGCACCCCAGCCATTCTGTCACCAACACACACACTTTGTCACCCCCTGGACAGGCAGTGACAGACAAATACCCTGTCACACCAGCTGACGCACACTGCAGCCAGAAACTGGGAAACTCGTGGGCAATCCCGCCTTCAGCCCCACCCCCCTAAAGGAACTCTCTGGGCCTTGCTGCCCAGGAGGCTGAGGGGATTCAGAGGCTGGTTCTATATGCAGGAAACACAAGTATTTACAATACTTTATTTTTAAACCTTCCTTGTCCCACATAGGCTGCTGCGGGACAGGGTGGGTAGAACTGAGCCTCCCACACTAAAAGCACAGCCCATGGGTCAGGACTGTGGTCTCCCCTGAGCACCAATGTGCAGAAAATGAGGTGAGAAACATTGGGCACCCATAAGCAACCAGCCCCTCTGGCTGATTCGATCATGCTGGCCCCAGGATCAAGGTCAAGGCAGGGGTGGGACAGTGCAGGGGTGGCTGGAACCCAGTCTCTGCCACCTGTCTGTGGTGTTTGCCCAGGAATTAGCTCCACTCTTTCATAGCCTCCTGTGATGTCTCCTCCTGGTAACTCCAGGCAATGCCTCCTCCTTCCCAGCCTGCTTTATGCCCACTTGGCATTCGTGTAATTCAAGGATCAGAGAGGTCAAGATGCTGGCCCAAGTTTATACAGTAAGGAAGAGGCTCAGACCTGGAGCTGGATGACTCTAGAACATTCAGCCACTGTCCTCCAGGGGGGCCACTCCTCCCCCCTGTCCCAGGGCTGGCCCCTTGCCCTTCCTGGCCAGTCACTGCTCCCAAGGGGAGTGCTTTGTTCAAGGGTGGAGGCCCAGGCAGAGGTTGTGGGAAGATAGCGGCTGCTGGCCAACACATGGACTTGGCCTGTGGAGAAGTTTCCATCTTAGTGCCAGGAGCTGGTCCAGGCCATCTGGGCTCAGGGCTGCACATCAGGACCCCCAGGGACCAGCCCTGTAAGGGTGGAGGTGGCCCAGTGCCCTCTGTGTCCTCTGTGGAGCATTGGCCACCTCCACACACCATCAAACATTGCCTCATCCCCCAACATGCTAGTAACCAAGCTCACTGAACTTCAGTTTCCCCATCTGTGAAATGGCTCTCACATTTGTTTTGCGCCCAGCACAGGCCCTCGATGGTGGGTAATATCACTCTCCAAGAGGCTCCCCAAACTAGGCTTTGGGCTCTTGATGCGTTAAGAGCAGGGAGAGAGGCTTCAGCATGCTGACAGGGGACACAGCTGGACACACACTCCCTGCCGAGGTTAGAGCAAGGGTCTCAGGGGCCCTAGGAGGAGCTGGCTGGCCTCTGCCGGGATGGGGCCCTCGAGCCTTGTGGGCAACAGGAAGGAGCCAGCTGGTTCCAAGCAAGGATGGGAAAAGCAGGACTGGCGGCTGTCCCTACAGGGCCATTTACAGCCACAGGTTACAAGTTGAGGGTCCTGTCCCTGGGGCTCTGAGTCAGGCTGGCCAGAGGGACCCTGGTGTGGACTGGGCCTGGGGTTATGCGAGCACCTATGGGGGATAGGGTGAGGGACTTACGTAGCTCACAGAGGCACAGATCCCTTCCCTGCACATAAAAGCCAAAAATGTATACACTGTCACACACACACACAGGCATACAAAAGACACACAGACACACCTCAAAGTCACTCATACTCAGTAGTGACAGCAGCAAATGTGCATACACCATCACACACTCACAGACACACATGCAAAAACCACAAATATGTACATAGTCACACACACAGACATATAGTAGACACACAGACAAACTCATAGACACATAAACATGTTCACACATACACATTCATACAGATACAGTTACACACAAACATCTCCCAAAGTCATTCATACTCAGCAGTCACAGCTGTAAAATGTGTATACACCATCACACACATGCACATGCACACCCACACACAAACACTCACACTCATACATCAGCTCTGCAGCACATCCACCCTGGCACCTGGCTGTCGTCACCGGCCTGCCCTCCCTGTCATCTCATGTCCTTGGCCCAGGGCTGCCCTAATCCCGATCTCCTGTCCTGAAGCCAGAAGATAAGGGGCAGCTGCAGCCCCAGATAAAGGAGGCGCAGCCACAAATCCTGGGCGGCCTGGCAGCAGTGGGCACAGAGCCCGGGCCACACCTGCCTCATTGCTGCCAATCCCATCCCGCCTGCCTGAGAGGGACAGAGAGAGGGCAAGGGGGAGATGGAGGAGAGGGATAGGGGTGGTGCAGAGGGGGAGAGAAACAGAGAGATGCAGAGAGAGACACACTCACAGAGAAAGAGAAGTGTGGAGAGAGATGAGATACAGACATGGCAGGAAAGATAAATGTAGAGAAACATGAAAGAGACAGAGGGACACACAGAGAACAAAATGCAGAGAGAGAACCCCTCCCCCCACACACACACACTGGGACAAAGACAGGAAGAATAAAAGAGATGAACAGGAGAAAGAGCTGGTGACTTAGCACAGCATGCCAGCTGCACCTTCCCCAGGCCCTGCCCCACCCCCACTTGGATGCCTCAGTTTTTCCATCTGCCCAGGGGCCCCAGTGCACCCTGTCGCCTTCCTGCTTTGGAGAATGACTCAGACCTGGTTCAGGGTGGTAGGACACCTTCCTCAATACCCCCACACTCTGCAGTGTGACCCCCTTCAGAACAGAAGGAAGGCTTTTCAGTTCCCTGCCACAGCCTCAGTGAAGGTGGAACCCCTAGAGCAGTCCCTCCTCTGTGCCTCAGTTTCTCCAGCCATGATAAGATGTTTTCATGCAGGAAGTGTTCATTAAGCACCCACTGTGTTCCTGGCCCTGTGTTTGGTGCCGAGGACAGAGTGACCAAGGCAGACCCAACTCCCACTCTCTCTGGTCTCACAGTTCAGTGGGGAAGAGAGGTGTGTGGCTAGGTAGCTTCAAAATGATCAGGGTGGTGATGGGGGACACCCAGGCAGCTGCAGGGCCTGTGGAGGGCACTGGACCCATCCCAAGCAGGGGGCCCTCAGAGAGGCTTCCAGAGGAAGAGGAAGTGGAATGAGCAAGGTGACTAGGAATAGGGAATAGACTTCCTGGAAGAGGGAATGGCATATGCAAAGGCTAGGAGATAAGACTGGTTCATAGGAAGTCTGGAATGAATTTGGTGTTTGATTTTAGGGAGTGAGGGGGTGATGAGGGATGAAGCTGGGGAAGGCAGCAGGGGCTGGGTCATGTAGGAACTTGGTGACCATAGTCCAGGGCTGGGACAGTAGGGAGCCATGGGAGCAGGGGAGGGCCATGGTTAGATTTGTGTTTTAGAAAGAACTGTGGGAGGCTGGGCTATTGGGGTCAGAATGTGGGGAGATTGAGTCTTGGAAGACAGGATGATGGGAGAGAGGACTGCCTAGAGAGAGACTCTGGAGGGATGGCAGGTAGGACATGGGGACTGAGAAGCTGTGGAGAGAGAGGCAGGAGGGGAGGCTGACGCCCTGATCTCTGACTCAGGACGGTGTGGCAGTCCCTGGTCAAGGGACCGCTGCAGCCTGTAGATTCAGGTGGACGTGGGATGAATGCCTGTTCCCTCCGTGCAGGGTCAGAGAGAGAATAAGTGAATTAATGCATGTAAAGGGCTTAATGGTACACAGTAAGCACTCAATAATGCTTTAGCTACTGGTGAAAATTAATATTATACTGTTAAAATATAATAAATAATAAACAATTAATATTGTCATTAACATTAATAGCATGGTTATCAACGGCCAGTGCACAGCTCCCCCTCCTACAGAAAGCCTTCCTGATTACCTTACACAAAGAGGTCAGGCCATCACAGAGCAGAGCCAGGGAGCCCTGGGAGAGCTCTCCTTGGAGGCCGAGACCAGAGGTCGCCCTTTGCGGGCCTGTTTCCCTACCTGTCCAACTGCCTTCCCAAACTGGTTGGGGATGCCTGTGGGATAACAGGGGGAGTACTGGGAGAACCTCAAAGGGTAATGGGATAGGCTTGGGAAGGAGGAATGAGCTCCTGTCCCTGGGGGTGGGTTAAGGGGGCCTGAGTAAGAAGTCTCACAAGGACTGCAGCAGTTCCTTCCAGTTTGGGGTTCCACTGTTTTATTCCCAGATAGTCCTACAGAGGGCAGCCGAGGCCAGAGAGATGGAAGATAAATTGCTTTCCACCTCCCACCCCAACCCCGCCCACTTCCATTTTCTCCCAGGTCTTGGAAAAGCTGATTCTGAGCCTATTGTGGCCTCAGGCAAATCCTTTCCCTCCTTGGGCCTCAGTTTCTCCATCTGTTACACAAGGAGCACAGTCTTCGCCTCACATTCCTCCCCAGGGAAAGCACTGTCGAGTTTAGCTGTGAAATGCAAGGGCACCTAAGTGATAGGTTGCCCCCATCCAGCACTGTGTTTATGTAATTCAAGGTAAATGACAGTAATGAAGTAATAACAACATTAGTTGTGAACATTTATTGTTATTCATTAAATTCTTACCTTCTAAAAGAGATATTTTTATCAGCCCCATTTTTCTGATGAGGAGACTGAGGCACAGAGAAATGAAACAATGCTCCCAGCTGTCAAGTGGAAGGACTGGGATTCAAACCTGACAGGCTGAATCCAGAGCCCTGAAGTCCCTGTGCTGCATCAGGCCTTGTTCAGGAACAGGGAGCTTTAAGGGGGGCGCAATGGTATGATGGGGACTGTCACAAATAGTGACTAGATTCCATCCTCCTTGGCTGATATCTCTACGACCTCCCTAAGGGTAAGATCCCAAATCCTCTTGGCAGCCCACAAGGCCCAGTATGACCTGCTCCCCAACTCCTCCCTGCCCCCTTCTCTCTCTCTCCTTCTGCTCCAGGCACATAGGGCTCGCTGTTTCTCCAACATGCCAGTCATGGTCCTAACTCAAGGCCTTTGCACTGGCTGTTCTCTCCACCTGGAACACTTTTCCCTCCTATATCCCTACAAGGTGTGATCACACAATATGGTGTTTAAATAAATTTTAGTACAGTAAAAGACACATTACCATTAATCCTCCTCAAAATACTCCCCCTCACTTCAAACACACTTAACCCATCGTTCTTGCCACTTTCTGAAGCAGTTCTGGAAGTTCTCTATCTTGAGTGTCTTTAGTTGTGCTGTTGTGGCTGCCTCAATGTCCTGAATCATTTTGACTTTGGGGAGGAGCCAGAAGTTGCATGGTGCCAGATTCGGTGAATAAGTTACATGAGGACACCATGTTTTTATTTTATAGAAATTGCCATATACCAGAAGCGATGTGTGACCTGGAGTGTTGTTATGGTGTAGGATGACTTGTGGCACACTTTAAAACACACCTTCTCTCAACCATAGCTCACACCCAACTGACTGCACCAAACAAGTCGAAACTTGTCACACACGGTTCCTAAGGTACCATGCACCTTAGGATGGCACTCGGCTGCAGCATTCACCATATTTTGTGATCTCAACAGAAATGCTCTGTGTCACACATCACTTCTGGTACAGAAATTTCTGTCAAATAAAAACATTATTTGTGTGTGCTCATCCACCTTATTTACCGGATCTGGCACCGTGTGACTTCTGGCTCTTCCCCAAAGTCAAAATAACCATGAAAGGTAAACGATTTGAATCGAATCAGGACATCAAGGCAGCCACGACAGCTCAACTAAAGACACTCACGAAAGAGGACTTCCAGAACTGCTTCAGAAAGTGGCAGGAACGATGGGATGTGTCAAAGCAAGGGGGAGTATTTTGAGGGGAATTGATGGCAATGTGTCTTTTACTGTAATAATTTTTTTAAAAAAGATTTTATTGGGGAATTGGGGGAGAGGAACAGCGCTGGGGAATCAGGGAAAGGGAACAGACAAGTTGCTGTCTTTTTGTTCTTCAGTCTAGTTGTGGAGGACTTCGCTTCACTGGCCCATATTGGCATCGTCATTGCACTCTTCCCGGATAAGGCAGATTGGTCGCCGGCCTCTGGATGGTCGCTCACCGTGGCTATTGGCAGCTCATGCTGGCTGCCAGCCACTCACTGTAGCCTATGGCAGCCCACTGCAGCAGGGGCTGCAGCCAGCCAAAACCGTCACCGGGGCTTGCACAGCCCAGCTCCAAGTGGAGCTGTTGTTAGCTGTAGAGAGCAGTGTCATTGGCCCTCATATGTGGGATCTGAACCGGGGTGTCCCAAGCCAGCTCTTAACCAATGTGCCACTTGGCCAGCCCCTGTAATAATTTTTTTTATTTAAACATTCACCGTATTCTTTGATCACACCTCATAGGTTTCCCTCCCTCACATTTTTTTTTTTTTGAGGGCAGTGTCACTGGCCCTCATATGTGGGGCCAAACCGGGGCCTCTGGCTTCCCAGGCCAGCGCTTAACCACCACGCCACTCGGCCGGCCCCCTCACTTCTTTAAAAAATACTCTAACGTTACTTTCTCAGTGAAGCTTTCCCTGACCATTCTATTAAAAATTACAACCAACCAAGTGGCATTCCCACTTCCCCTTCCTTGCTTCATTACAATTCAACATACGGTATGATTTACTTTGATATTATGTTCACTACCTGCCTTCCCCTCTCCTATGTAAGCCCTTAAGGGCTGGTATTTTTTTTTTTTTTTTTGTCTGTTTCATTCATTGCTGTATCTCTGGCATCTAGGACTGCGACTTCATACAGGAGCTCAATAAATTATTTGTTTAATGAATGCCCCGCATAAAAGTAGTGGAGTCAAAAAAAAAAAAGCCAGCAGGAAAACAAAACACGTCTGTGGGCCCACTGCCGGCCGCGGGAGGACTTTTTGCTCATCACTGGAAAGTCACTGAATATTTCCAACTTTCCCGCAGGGAGCTCGGTAGTAAACGGGACCCGACGCCCCACCCCCACAAGGCTCCGCCCCCATTACGTCTACGCGCGTACAATGGCGTCACTTGCAGCGACCCGGGCATGCGCACTTTTCCAGCACGAGCAGGAAAGATACACACACGACCCGGAAGGCCTTCCCGCCGTAGTCCCGAGCAAGTGTGAGTGTGGCCGATGGCGAAGAGTGCGGCGGAGACCCCAGGAGAGAGTGGTGGCGGTGGCGACTCAGGAGCTGGCACGCTGGAACGGGGAGTGGCGCCCATTAAATCTCGGTGAGTCACCGGGACAGCTGGAGAACCGCACGGGTGTCTCGTGGCGTGGCCCGAGTGGTGCATGCCGGGAAATAGGGGAGGCCCCGGTCGGGAAGCTCGCAGGTTTTTCAGTCTGAGCCATTTCTCAGCGGAGGTACCTGAGGTAGCGCACGTTGGGGGCTGTCACATGCGTAGGGTCTGTTAGCATGGGCGGGGCTTAGGCGAGGGCCACAGTGCATGCTGGGGACTGTAGTTCCCGTATTTGGCGGGAACAGGGCACTTTGAGCTCCAGGCAGCCAGTTACACAGGCTGAGACGTGTCTGAAAGCGAGTACCGCGATGCAGGCTGGGGCTTGTAGGGCTGAAAGGCGTGCTGGGAAATGTGGCAGCTGTGGTCCTCACTGTAAGGGCATGCTAGGTCATGTAGTTTCTTTTGGCCTAATGTGGCCAGGGATGTTCATCCCTGACGCCTGTAATTTGGCTCAACACTCAGCAGGAACAAAATACACACTCCGTGTGGCCTTGAGGTGCTCCCAGGCTAGCACCTGGCCTGTTGTAAGTAGTGAGCTCCCTATCAGCAGAGGCATGTAAGCAGAGGAAAGCATCCTTAGTCCCTTTCCCCAGTGTGCACTGAGTCTGAGTTCAGTGGAGCTGAGACAAGCCCACCTTTCCCTTCTTTCTCTGCTGGCAGATACCTTACTACCAAGGAACAGTTCCATGAATTCCTGGAAGCCAGAGGGCAGGAGAAGCCCAGCCAGAAAACTGAGGCAGGAGACCCTGGTGGCCATGACCCTGTTGAGCCTGAGGCCAAGCGGATCCGACTGGAGGATGGAGATGGACAGACGGATGAGGCAGCTGAGCACTGGGAGCAGCCTCAGGCTCAGAAGAGAGCCCGAGGCCAGAACAAGGGACGGCCCCACATGAAGCCCCACCACTATGACAAGAACAGGCTTTGCCCCTCCCTGGTCCAGGTGAGTGTGATTGTCACCAGAAAGTCCCAGATATCTTCAGTCTGAGCCTCTGTCCCCCATTCCATCTTCATGATGTTATGATGTAAATATCATTATTGTTCCCATCTTCCAGATGAAGAAACTGAGGTACAGTAAGGTTACTGACTTGTTCACGGACACATAACCAGAAGGGAGGGATCTGAGATTCAAAGCCTGGCTGCCGGCTGCCTCAGCCTCCCCCTGTCTTCCCTCACTGTCTCTCTGTTTCCTTGCAGGAATCAGCTGCTAAGTGTTTTTTCGGCGACCGCTGCCGCTTCCTGCATGATGTGGGCCACTACCTGGAGACCAAGCCAGCCGATCTGGGCCCTTGCTGTGTACTATTCAAGACTTACGGCAGATGCCCATATGGTGTGACATGCCGCTTTGCTGGGGC
The DNA here is from genome assembly GCA_033961575.1 of Aselliscus stoliczkanus. Classification (NCBI taxonomy): domain Eukaryota; kingdom Metazoa; phylum Chordata; class Mammalia; order Chiroptera; family Hipposideridae; genus Aselliscus; species Aselliscus stoliczkanus. Next base: position 4,735,690 of record CM066735.1, on the reverse strand, counting down.
CCATCTGGGGCCCGAGGGCCAGAACCTGGTACAGAAAGAGGGGGTCCAGGCCCCGCCTGTTCGCAACAGTCTGGACAAGGTCCTGCAGCAGCAGCTGCGAAAGCGCAAGATCCACTTTGAACGTGCTGAGCAGGCCCTGTACCAGCTAGGCAAGGGCCACCTGCCAGGCCCCACCCCACTTTCCACTGTCCCTGAGGTCACAGGGGCTGAGTGTACCCCAAGACAGGACGACTGTGATGCCCAGCAGGCCCCCCAGGGACCCGGCACCGGCACCCCTTCCAGAAGCCCTGAGCAAACCTGCGGGCCCCTGACTGATGAGGACATAGTCAGGCTGCGCCCCTGTGAAAAGAGGCGGGTATGTGTCACAGGCTTCCTGTTGACACTCGCAGTGTGGGGGACAGAAAGAGCTGGACACACACTCCTATCCCCAGAGAGTTGGCTGGGACAGAGGGAGGCAGTGGGAAAGGCTTCCTGGAAGAGGGGGTGTCGGGATTGGGGTTTTGATGATTGACTAGTAGCTATCTAATAGAGACCATGAAGAAAAGAACATTTCTCATAGAGGGTTTGGTTGACATGTGCAGAGGCTGATGTAAAAGGGTGTTAGGCTGGTAGGGCAGGGCAAAACATGTTGTAGATTGTGGGGAGAAGAGAGACCCCGAAAGTCAGGTTGGAGAGTAGAGCTTCACTGTTGCATTTTCTTTCTCTCCAGCTTGACATCAGTGGCAAGCTGTACCTGGCCCCTCTCACCACGGTAGGACCCACGTGGGGTGGGCTGGGTGGTAGCAGTGTGGCCACCCTAACAGTGCCAAGTGCCTGCTGGTCTCAGGGCTAGGGCAGGTGTACGGGATCCCTGCCTGTCACACCCTCAAGTGCGTGTGTCCCCCGCTGTTCCTAGTGTGGGAACCTGCCCTTCCGGCGGATCTGTAAACGCTTCGGGGCCGATGTGACTTGTGGGGAGATGGCCGTCTGCACCAACCTGCTGCAGGGCCAGACATCCGAGTGGGCCCTGCTCAAACGCCACCAGTGCGAGGACATCTTTGGTGTCCAGGTTGGTGCCACCTGGAGGGAGGAGGGGCTTTCGGCTGCCAAGATTCAGACCAAGGTTCTGGGTCATCTCTCTTGGCTCCCAGAACTGGCTCAGTCACCTCCCAGTTCCCTCTTGCCTCAGCCATGGGCCGAGGCACCAGCCTGATGCACATCCAAGGACAATGGTCTTGGCATGGGGCCAGGCATGGGCAGTCAGAACTGACCCTCATCACCTTCCCCCCCTGCCCCTCCACCTGCCACAGCTGGAGGGCGCCTTCCCCGACACCATGACCAAGTGTGCCGAGCTGCTGAACCGCACCATCGAGGTGGATTTTGTGGACATCAATGTTGGCTGCCCCATCGACCTCGTGTACAAGAAGGTAGCAGCCATTTGGCTCCAGAGTCCCCAGAGCAGGCAGAATGTGGGTTGGGGCAGAAGCCTTGCTCACCTATGGGGGCCTCCATGCCTCAGTTTCCCCATTTATACAGCAAGAGCAGCTAGGGGTGTCGGGCCTAGCCTGGGTACTGCCTTTCCTTGCTCCAGCTGCCTCTTTCTCCCAGGGCGGGGGCTGTGCCCTCATGAACCGCTCCACCAAGTTCCAGCAGATAGTTCGCGGCATGAACCAGGTGCGCCCCACGATGTCCCCACCTTCCCCTGCCTGACCCTGGGCTGCGCTGACGACGCCCATCCCTGCAGGTGCTGGATGTGCCACTGACAGTGAAGATCCGCACGGGTATCCAGGAGCGTGTGAACCTGGCCCACCAGCTGCTGCCCAAGCTTCGGGACTGGGGGGCAGCCCTGGTCACGGTGGGTCTCACAACACAGAGGGTGTTGGGGCCTCGGGGTGCTTTGGCTATCCTTTCTAACGGTTTCTGTCTACCCCTTCTCCCTGTCCTTCTCGGCTCTCCCTCTCTGCCTTCGTCTGTCTGTCTGTCTCTGCCTGTCTCAGTCTGGGTCTCTCTGGTTCTCTCTGTTTCTCTGATTCTCCTCTTCCCCGGACCTGCCTGTCCTCCCCATGTGGCCACTTTTCCAGCTCCACGGCCGCTCTCGAGAGCAGCGCTACACCAAGCTGGCGGACTGGCAGTACATCGAGCAGTGTGTGACGGCAGCCAGCCCCATGCCCCTGTTTGGTGGGTCCCCTGCCACTCAGCTCAGACCTGCCTACCAGCCCTGCCATCAAAGGCCACACACACCCCACCTCCCACCTGGTACCCCTCCCTGGCCCAGTGGGACTCCCCAAGCTGCCTACATGCAGCTCCCTGAAGACCCATCTCTGTCCCTCAGGAAATGGGGACATCTTGTCGTATGAGGATGCTAATCGTGCCATGCACACTGGCGTTGCTGGGGTCATGATTGCCCGGTGAGTATGCCTGGTGCCTGGGGGGCTACGAACAGCCTGCAGCTTTGTCACTTTTGTTATACTTCCCCCAGTCCGGCTGCCTTACCCCCGGTCCATTTGTCCCTGGCAGATGGCTCTGTCAGAAAGGGACACAGAGAGATGGCAGGGTCCAGGAGGACTGGAAATTTCTGCAGCTGTGGGGTTGGGGTTGGGGTTGGAGCTCTTGGGCTTCAAAGGTTGTATAGACACAGCTGGAGAGTCTGGGACTAAGGATTTGGGGGCCGCTGACTGCCCCCCACCCCACAGCGGCGCCCTGCTCAAGCCATGGCTGTTCACGGAGATCAAGGAGCAGCGACACTGGGACATCTCATCATCTGAGCGCCTGGATATCCTGCGGGACTTCACACACTACGGCCTGGAGCACTGGGGCTCGGACACGCAGGGTGTGGAAAAGACCCGCCGCTTCCTCCTCGAATGGCTCTCCTTCCTGTGCAGGTTGGCGTGGGGCTGCTGGGGTGGGGGTGTTGGTGGCAGGCCAGCCTGGTCCAACACTGTCCCCCACCTGCCCACAGGTATGTGCCGGTGGGCCTGCTGGAACGGCTCCCGCAGAGGATCAACGAGCGGCCCCCCTACTACCTGGGGCGAGACTACCTGGAGACGCTTATGGCCAGCCAGAAGGCCACCGACTGGATCTGTATCAGGTGCCTGGGAACCAAGGCACTAAGGGCGGGGGGCGTTCCGGGCAGGGTAGAGGTTGGCCCGGGACTCAGGCCTGACTCTGCCCCCTGCCCTCCCATTCACACAGTGAGATGCTGCTGGGACCTGTGCCGCCCAATTTCGTCTTCCTGCCGAAACACAAGGCCAATGCATACAAGTAGCTGTGGGGGCAGGAGGGTTTTCGGCGGGGGGCCCCTAGTGTTTGAGAAGACAATAAATTTTATTCTTTTAAAACTGCCTTTCTGTGACTCTGAGGCTTCCCCTTCCCGCTCCTGGGAACTTTCCCTGAACGCCCTGTCTCCGACAACTCTCTTTCTCCATTCTTATTCATATTGGGGGTTTCCTGGACACCCCCAAGGTCCTAGCCCCATGCTGACCACTGCTGGTGCCCAGAGAGGCCTTGACCACAAAGAAGCTACCTGGGCCCATGAGGGGACATGGTCCTTAGCCTGTGTGGGTGTGGTTCAGGGCAGCCTGCCTGGAGGAAGGGGCTTCAGAGCTGTCAGGTGGGCATTGCTGGCAGAGACAGAAGGCAGCAGATTAGGCCCAGGGTCCACTCCACCCTTTGTGACATCTGTCTTTGGCTGTCTTGGTTTTCCATTCCACCTCTGCCCACTCCCCACCCCCGGAACCCTGACCAGTGGATGGGCCACGGGTTGGAACCCACCACCCAGAGTAACCAGGCAAACAGAACCCTGGGACTCTGAGCCTGTTCTGCAGGTGGACTGCCTGTACTCCCACCTGCCGCTCTCCTGGCCTACCCAGGCTGGGCCCCCCACTGCCCCATGCAGCACCCGAAACCCATCTACACTCCTACAGTTCCCCCAGAAGGCTTCAGCCCCTGGGGCCTGGATGGCACTGAGGGGCCAGGCAGCCAGCCCACTCCCACCTGTATGGAGCCTCTTCCCACTGTGGGTACGAGTCGGGAAGTTGTGGGTGAGGGGCACCTGTTGGGGTGGGGGACCAGGGCTCTGCCCACCAGCCTCAGGGCCTCACTTACTCACCTGCCTTTGTTCACAGGTTCCTCCAACCTGTACCGCCCCCCAAACCCTGTGAGAAAGAGGTTTTTCTGTGAGAAAGAGGTTTTTCCAGCCCCTCCGGCAGGTACCAGCCTCTTCCCAACCCTTGATGAGAATGTGGGAGTTGGTTGGAGTGGGCAGGGCCATATTGCCTCCACCCCGTCCCTCAACAGCCCCCTGAAAGCAAGGCTCGTGTCCCTGTCCCCCTTTTAGATAAGGCCTGTGCTCTTGTCCCCTAGACAGGTCCCCCAAAGCCAGGTCTGTGTCCCTGGGTTCCCATGGTTTGGGCTGTGTCCCCACCACCACCATATCCCACACTGCCTCCCCCAGGCAATTGGTCCTATCCATGCCTCTCAGGGCTGCCCCTCCCCGGCTCACAGGTTTCCAGATGGCACCCTGCGGCTGCTTCTTTGACCCCCGCATTTACCGAATTGAGTGGGCCACCACCGACTTCAGCCAGTCGTCCCTGTACAAACTGGCAGCCGTGGGCGGCGGAGGGACAGTAGGGAGCCCCGCCTCTGCGGGCACCTACCTCCTAGAGCCCCAGCACTACCTCAAAGCCTCGGTGCCACCCCCACTGCCCCCACCATACCCTCACTTCCAGCCAGCACCTGGGGGCCCCCAGTACCTCATGCCCTACTTTCCGCCCGAGGGGCCTGGGCCTGAGATCCTGGGCTTTGTGGGGGGTGGGGGGGCTCCCGACTTTGTAGAGCTGCCCCCACCCCTGCTCAAGGAGGCACCCCTGGTGCCTCCGCCACCATCGCTGCCCCCTAAGGAGAACAAGCTGCCCTTTCTGCACATTACATTGCCCGCTGAAGATACGCTGCCCCCTGCTGCCTGTGGCCACCTCAAGGGCCGCCTGAGCCAGTTGCACTGGCCTGGGGAACCCCTGGCCTTCCCCGCCAAGGAGCTGCAGGATGGTGGTACTGTGCCGGGCCCGGGGGAACCCAAGGCAGCTGAGACACAGACAGGCCTGCTGGGGGTGGGCAAGGCCAGACACTCTGAGGTGGCCAGGCCCTTCATGTTGCCTGAGAAGGTGCTGCTGGAGGACGCCATGAAGCTGTTCGACTGCCTGCCGGGGGGCGCCGAGCCCGAGGGGTCCCTGTGCAAGGTCACCGGGCCTGCCCTGCTCAATAACCGGGGTGGTGGAGACGACTCCCTGGACGACATCCGCTCACTGTGCCTGCCAGAAGATCTGCTGTCCTTCGACTACAGTGTGCCTGAGATCCTGGACACTGTGTCCCACGTGGACTACCTTTTCGACTTCAAGGCTCTGGACGAGGAGTTGCCGCCCCGCCCGGGGCCTCCCGCCACCACCACCACGACCCCTCGAGCTGAGCCCGAGAAAAAGAGAAAGGCCAGTGTCTCGGCCACCAAGAAGGGGAGGCAGGGCGGCAAGAGCAAGCAGGTCTCAGGTCTGGCCAGCGCCACCCCTTGGGAGCCCAGGCAGGACCTGAAAGCCATCCCTCATTAAAGCGGATTTAACCTCAGCTCATTGTCCGCTCCGTGGCATTGGGGAGCAGTGGGCTGGGGACAGACTCACCCACCACAGAATCCCAGCACCTCCTGGCTGCCAGGCTTCCAGACTGAGCCTGGGAGCCCTCCACTCAAAGGGAATTCTAAATCCTGCGTGTCCTATCCCCGGAAAATCTGTCAGCCTTTTGGGAGGAGGGGAGACGCTACCCAGACTTCTGCACTGGAAGGATTTTCACCTTCATGTTTGGTGAGGAAAGCCAAGGCTGCCCAGAGACCAGCAGGACCATGCCTGGAGACATACAGCAAGCAGGGAGTGGCCCCCACCTCCACCTCACCACTGGTTGAGGGAGAGGGAGGTTTTTGAGGACCTGTGGCCAGGGCCCTGCCTCAGCCGAACTACCTCTTGGATGGGGGTGCTTAGTAGGGAGGAGTTGCCATGGTGAATAGGAAAGACTCCACATGGATTCAAGCAGACATGTGGGGGCCATGACAGTAGGTGCTAGATGGAGGTGGAGACACCTGAAGGCCTGAGGGTGGGGGCTGGCCAGGGAGGTGGGAGGCGGTGCTCATCTGGCACACAGGTGACCTGAAAGGCCCACCTGTGATGGGCATATGCAGAGTGCACCAGATGAGGGCCAGAGGTCAGGGATGGCACATTTGTCCCAGAAAGGGCATCCAGCCAGGCCCTGAGAACATGGGTTCTGCATTCCAGGTGGCAGACACAAGAGAGCCCCCAGTGTGGGGACCTGCTCTTTCCTGTGCTGGCTCCTCCCCCTCGGGCCCACAGAGCTCCTCTTCCCAGGGGTTCGTGTCTGGTCCAGCCTCAACCTTTCTGGAGGGAGGGCCCCAGGGGCAGCTGCCAGAAACGCTCAAGGTGACTCTGAAGGGGCAACTTGGTTTCCCAGGTTACATGTGAGGAATCAGGAATCAAAAAGAGATGATGGAAGGAGGCCTCCCTCCACTTCCCCTGCAGGGGAGGAAGGGGCACTGCTGCCCCAGGCCCTGGGTTGGGTTGGGGGAATGGGCTTGACTAGAATTCTGAGGTGGCTGGTGGCTGGACCTGGGGAGGGCAGGGTCGGGAGCTGAAATCTGGTGCCTCCCATGTGCCCGACACCGAGCGATAAGCCTATGGTGCCACCAGCTACATGCTTATCTTCCTGAGCCCTTATTCCAAAGCACAGGGAAGTGGAGATAGTTGTGCTGTCTGGGCAGTGGTCCCTCCATCCCAGGCATCGCTTACATTTGTCCCCACCCATCTCTGTTCTGAACCGGACAATGGCCTGGTTCTAGAAGCCTGGTTCCCTCAGCCTCTCTCCCTGAAGTAACATTGGGGTATTTTGAGGTTTTGTTTTGTTTTGTTTTGTTTGAGGGCAGTGTCACTGGCCTTCATATGTGGCCAAACCAGGGCCACTGGCTCCCAAGCCAGTGCTTAACCACAGCACCACTTGGCCAGCCCAACATTGGGGTATTTTGAGATGTAAATCAAATGTCCCAGATGAAGGTAAGGCCCTGGAAAAGGAAGGGGAGGACGCAGGAGGATGAGCTCAACTTTTGAAGATGAATGCAGAAGAGGGTCAGGAAGCCAGTGTTACCTAACAATGTAAGGCGTCCCCTCTCAAGAAGCTGGAAGCTTGGTGGGGCCAACCCAGTTCAGCTCTGGAAGGTAGGGCAACTGGTCACTGCACTGTACGTGGGAATACAGGTTTCAACGACTAGATTGAGACTGCAGTGAGCAACATTTTAAATGATGGCAGGGTATATTTTTTTTAACCTAAGAGTAATTAGGAAAGTCGTGGGACTCCCCCCAAGTTTTCACTTAGGATGAGATAGATGGCTTCCCTCATGCCACCTGGATTTAGAATGAAGTAGTGAACTTCCACTGATGGATGGATGGAAAGAAAATCCATATAAATACATTGTATATATTTATACATACAATCTGCACACATGCATGTACGCACATACACGTTATATACATATGTATATGCACATGCATGTATATGTATTCTTGTACACACATGATCTATACACATGTGCACATGTTATTTACACATGCATATATATATTTATATCACAGGCATATACACGTGCATGTGTGTACACACCTACATATATGCATATGCAGACATGTGTACATATGCCTGTACTTGTGTGTGCTTACTATATATGCATTTGATGTACATATTACAAGAGGTATACACATGTGTATATACATGTTATGTACATGTGTGCCTATTATCCATGTGCATATATGTATATACACATGCCTAAATAGCATATACACCTGCATATATACTTGTGTGTATACATGTATAGATAGATGTGTATACATATTATCTATATGCCATGTATAAATAACATGTATGCACGGAAAATATATGCTTCCAAACTTCTATTTTTTTTTTTTTTCTTGAGGGCAGTGTCACTGGCCCTTATATGTGGGACCGAACTGGGGCCGCTGGCTTCCTAGGCCAGCGCTTAACCACTGCGCTACTCGACTGGCCCAAAGCTCACACTCTTGAGTGAGCTCTTAACCAATTGAGCCACTCGGCCAGCCCCAAACTTTTATTCATGTATATAGCAAGCAAATGTGTATGTGTTTGTTGTACATGTGTTAGGGTTTATAAACACAGAGATGGGATCCCACTAATGTGTCTTCTACAGACTCCCCCTCATTTCCTCCAGTCTTAACCTTCTCTAACAACCCACGTCGCTGTACCTTACCCTTTTCCGAGGACTGCCTGTCACTCCACTGTGCGCCTCTGCTGATCTGTGTCACCATCTCCTATGAAGTAGTGCTTGGGCCGCCCCTTTCACAAGTCGAGGGAGGCCCAGCCCACGAGTGAAGCACACGGCCACCCCCTTGTTTCACATACACTTTATTTTAAGATAATTCCAGGCCTCTCCGGAGTGCTCTCAGCGCTTGTGTTGGAAGCATGCACAGACTGTTCTGTACCTCCTGCACAGACTGAACCAGAACCCCTTGAACCTGTGGCCCTGCTCTGTGTGCAGCATTTTGGGGATAATGTAGGTCAACCACACAGACAGCAGGATGGCTACTATCAGCAGGAACTTGGTGATCTCCCACTGCCTGATAGGCAATGGGAAGGCCCCGTACACGTAGACACTGAACGTGGTCTGCAGGTGACAGTAGCTGCAAGGGACAGGAAGGGAGAAGCCATGGGGCACCACCTTTGGGGGTCTCACATTCACCCAGCAAACATGTTAAAACCGAGATTGGGGACCTGGGCCAGTGACTCAGGATACCAAGTTCCATTTATATGCACTTCAACTTTCATCCGTTCTGAATCTGCCTTCTGCTTTGTGTATTTTGGCAGCGGTCATATTTTCCCCCCAGGACTCTTGGGGTTCCCTTCGATGGGGACAAGGGATAGCCCCCTCCATGCCCAGGCTCCATCACAGTGTGGAAACAAAATGAGAGCAGGACAACAGCCACAGGCACCCATGAGGCGGGCAGCCAGCGGGAGGTGTAGCAGGATGAGCAGGAAGGGTCTCTGGGGAGAGGGGATCCAGGGGATGGGAGAACTCACTGGGGGCTCTGCTGGTAGGAAGAGGAGGTGACAAGTCTCATAGGCAGTCCACTATCGTCTCTGGATGTCCCCACCCCTGTGCCTTCCACCCAGGGCCATCCCAGAGCTAGTCCCTGTGGTCCAGGGTCTGGGGCTTCTGGGAAGGCAGGGTCTCCAAGTACCTTTGGGGTTAACTTTGTACCCATCTGGAGGGGATAGATGAGAGGGGAGAGGATGGCTACCCCATGTTCCTCCTCCCAATGGGAGACACTGATGATCTAGACCAGCACACTGGACGTGACTTAGGAACCTCTCAGTATGGGTAGGTGGTAAATATTTTAAAAGCAGCTCTCGGGGCGGGGTTGGGGGAGCCTGGTTTGTAGCGTGTGCCAATTCCCCTGGTGTAAATACTCTCACTATGGTTGATTTTAAGTCAACCAGTTTGCAGGATCTCTGAATATTTCCAAGTCGGTTCCTGCATTCCATCAATCAGGCGTGGTATGAGATGGTGACTTTGGTCCCGGAGGGCAGTCACATGGCTGCTGGTCACTGCTGCTCCCGCAGCGCCCAGCAGAGGCTCCAAACAGGAGTGAACCAATGTCATTCAGGACTTAAAATCTCTTTTCCTGGGGATGCTCTGGGATGTTGGGGGAATTCCTGGTTTATGCATGACCTGCTGAGGTCAAGGGGGGAAAGTGGGTCCCCCACATGTGTGTGACGTACCCTGGGAGAATGGGCTGTCCCCACAAAGGCATCTGCTAACCTGTAGTATGGGTCCACGATAGAAATGAAGAAGACATAGATTCCGTTCCTTTGCTTGAAAGCAACCTTGTTCTCTGTTGGGCCTCCCAAGATCTGATATGGGACATTTGGCCAATTCAAGGGAGCATCGTTGTTGGGGTCATGGCAGCTCACGTAGTTCTGGGAAAAGGATAGAGGTATGGCCACTGGCCCTGGGGCTGGGGAGGGCTGTGCCAGCACCCACAGAAGCCCTCCACCACAAGCACCGCCCCACCCGCTCACCAAACACCTTTGGGTGCTGGTCTGGGCCCAGTGCCAGTTGGGTGGGCGGGTTCATGATTTCCGTGAAGGAGGCTGTGGACACTGCTTGGCCTTCATCTCTCCCCACTCTTTCCTGGCACTTGTGCAGCATTGTGAATGTACGAGTTGCAGAAGTGAGTTATACGCTTCAAAATGGTTAATTGTATGTTATGTGAATTTCACCTCAGTTTAAAAACACTTAAAACCAATGTCATCAAGAAAATGGATGATCGGGCCGGCTGAGTGGCCGGTGGTTAAGCGCTGGCTTGGGAAGCCAGCGGCCCCGGTTCGGGTCCTACATATGAGGGCCAGTGACACTGCCCTCAAAAAAAAAAAAAAAAAGAAAAGAAACAGAAAATGGATGATCAAACTAGCTACAGAAGGGGGTCTAAAAAAAAGGAGCCAAGAGTCTGCAGTGCAGTAGCTGGAATGGGCTCAGGCGAGCGAAGAGGCGAGGGACGGGGAGCGCCACCTACTGGCAGCGTTGCGCCTCGTTCGTGTCTTCAGAGTGGAGTGGCTGTTGATGGAAACTTAATGTGCACCAGCGGCTCCCTAGGAGACTAACGAAATTCCTCCCGTATACTGACAGGCGCGTACAAACCAATGCTCATGATAGAAACTGAGCAGAACAGACAGTGATTTTAAACCTTCCCTTTGTAATGGGCATTTGGAAGTTCTAGAATTTTGCACATTATCAGCAAAGCCCACAGCTGTGACCATTTGGCCAATTTCCTTGGGGGAGATTCCCAAAGGATTCTCATGTCTTACATTCCCAGATGCGGCCATGTGGCCTGCTGTGTCCTAGTGTACTCCTATCCCCTGACGCCCCTGCTGTGGACTGAATGTTGGTGTCTCTCCTGCCCCCCAAATTCATGTGAACCAAAGGGATAGTATTAGGAGGTGGGGGCCTTTGAGAAGTAATTAGATTGTGAAGATGCACCCTTATAAAAGGGACCCAGAGAGCTCCCTCTCCCCTTTCGCCACATGAAGACACAGTGAGAAGATAGTCATCTATGAACCAGGAAGCGGCTCTCACAAGACATGAGACCTGCTAGCACCTTGATCTTGGACTTTCAGCCCCCAGAACCATGAGAAATAAGTGTCTGTTGTTTATAAGCTCTCAGTCACTGGTATTCTGTGAGAGCAGCCCGAACAAACTGAAACAGCCCCAAAGACACACACTGTCATCACCATCTGACTGGTGACCTGTTTTGGAAATAATTGAAGCATATTGTTACCTCTCGGTCCCAGGAAAAGGGCCCCTTGTTGCCAGCATTCTCTATGATGGTGGTCCAGTTTTGTGGCTGGGAAGTGCAGAGCGCGGTGCGGGCCGTCAGGGAGTACGTGTATGTGAACAGTCCGTTCACCTCCAGCAAGACATACTCTGCCTTGATAACCTCCTGAAACTTTCCTTCCCGCCACCTACAACAAACACACATGCAGGATGTGGGGGGTGGATTGTGCCCAATCCCCTGATATGTTAGGGGACCCTTCTGGGGTGGTAGGAGCAGCAGAGCAAAGCGGAGACCCCCTGGCCTCACTAGGCTGACACTTCACGAATGGTCAACAGGTGGACACACAGCAGTGGCAGGTGGGGACAGAGTGGGGAGAAGAGGTGGAGGGGTGGTGGGAGTGGACATTGAGTTTTTCTATTGGGTGGCCTCTCTGAGAGGGGGAGAAAAGAGCAGAGGCTGGGTAAAACTGATGTGATGTGCTATAACTGAATAATGTCACTCACAAACAAGTAATTAATAAGCAAATAAACCAATAAACAATGTAACCCTCCACACTTTCCCTCTAATCTTTTTCTGAAGAGGTTTGCAAATATGCAAAAGGTATACATTTTGCATATGGCCAGTAATTACGTTTATTATAAATCAATACTATTTTGATGCATGTTCTGTTGTCTCCTGCCATGTTGGAGCTTACACCCCTCCGCCGAGGGGACCCTTTCTTTCACCAAGGGGGGACCTGGGGGAAACCAGCCCTGCGGACACCTTGATCTTGGACTTTAGGTCTCCAGGACTGTGAGATCAACCATGTCTGTTGTCTCAGTCCCCCAGTCTGCGGTATGTTGTGATAGCTGCCTGAGCTAACTAAGACAGAGGGAGCTGAGAGCTAAGTAGGGAAAAGGCAAGAACAAGTGTTGCAGGGGAGGGCACAGCGTGATCAAAGGACCGGTAGGGACTAGGACGGGTTTGAGGTGTGGAGAGACAAGGTGGAGAGGGCATTACCTGAAGGTGGTGGGGGGACTTGGGTGGGGCTGAGAGCCAGGGAGCAGAGCGCATGTCCAGGCTGCCACCCCAACAGCCCCACAGGGAACTTACAGTTCCACTACGGGCTTCCACGGGGTGTCGTAGTAGGCGAGGAGGGGACAGCCCAGCTTCTCATAAGGGTAGTACACCACCAGGTCCTTGGTAGCTCTTTGCCCCCGAAAATTGGGGTCATAGGCTTCCCTAAGCAGAGAATGGGTTAGGGGGTGAGGTCCCACCAGGCAACTTGGAAGTTCACACAACACACACCTCCCAACCTTGGCTGCTTTCAGTCAGTGGAGGGGCCTCTGAGGTAGGGGTTCAGAACCATGGTCAAAATGACCCTGGGGCCCTTTGTGATGGTTAGTTTTGAGTCCACTTGACTGAGCCACGGTATCTGGATGGTCAGACATTATTCTGGATGTTTCTGTGAGGGTGTTTTTTGGGGGATGCGATTAGCATTTAAATCAGTGAACTTTGAGTAAAACAGAGTGCCCTCCCCAATGTGGGTGCAGTTGAAGGCCTTAACAGGAAAAAAAGTATGACCACTCTTTCTCGGTCTCTATCTCTCTATATCTTTCTTTTTTGAGAGCAGTGTTACTGGCCTTCACATGTGGGACCCGAACCGGGGCCACTGGCTTCCCAAGCCAGCGCCCAACCACCGTGCCACTCAGCCGGCCCTATTTTTCTCTATCTTTGTCTTTCTCTCTCTTTGTCTCTCTTCCTCTCTCTGTGTCTCTGTCTCTTCCTCTTTCTCTCTGTTTTTCTTTCTCTCTCTGTACCTCTCTCTGTCCCTCTGGCTCTCTCTCACACACATCCTGTCACTTCTCTTTTCCTGGAGACCCCTAACACACACTTTATGCCCTCCTGAGGTCTGACTGAAGCTGAGGTCAGCAAGGCCAGCAGCTCCAGTTTTGGCCATGGCTGTGGTCCTGGACTGCTGACTGACTCTTGGCTTGTATCCGAGGGGCCATGTATAAAACACACATCTGTCTTCCCACGGGAGGGGGAGGACACACACCTGTGTGGGAGGGGCTCCCCGTGCCTGGGGCCAAGAAGGGCCAAGCCCCACCTAATGCCCACTTAGTGGCATATGGGACCAGCCACAGGGCATAGAGGGTCACCTTGACCCGTCACCCCTTCCTGCCTTGGCTGACAGTGTCTGGTCAACTCTGGTAGCTGAAATAAGCAGGTGGCCCGACTCCATGAGCTGGCAGCAGGCTGGGGAAGGTCTGTGAGGTGGGTGGTCATGGGAGGGAGGGGTGAAGGAAAATCTCTGGCTCACTTCTCGATGACATAGCTGTAATTGTCCTGAAGGGCCACAGGATCTAGGATACCTTTGTAACAGGCTGAGATTTCACTGTAAGGAACAAAAGATGGTGAGACGCTGCCTGACCCTACACAGAACCAAAACAGTGCAAACTCTTCCTTTACGTCTCCATGGGTTTGACAGTTGGACCCTTTCTTACTTTTTGGTTCTCCAAGATGCTCCAGACTTATTTTGCATCTTCTCCGCCCAGCCCAGCATCAGCCATTTTTCCAAGGAGCCCTAATACCTCATATTGGAGACCAAGATCACAGCGTTGAGCGTCCTGACTTTTGGGACTCTGCCACCAGGGCATACATCCTTGTCTATATGTTATAATAGTTGATTTTTGCCTGGTTTTGGATTTTTAAGACTAGGAATCATGTTATGTGTGTCTTCTTGTCTTTTCCCCCTCCACGTTTGTATGCCCATCGAGCTAATTCTGCCTCATTCGCTTTCATTGCTGTTAGTCCATTGTATCAAAATATCGTACTTGGTTCATCTATCCTTCAGTCAATGGACATTTGAGTTGGCCTGCTTCCAACTTGGAGCTATTAAGAATAATGCTGCAGAGAACAGTCTGGAACTTACACCAGTGCAAATGTGCACGAGTTGAAGTGAGGGGTTGACAGATGTGCCTTCCAAAGCAGCTGAAATGTGTGCACGCCCACCAGCAGTGTCTATGAGTTTCGGGGCTGCCAGGGTTGGGGGCGGTCTCCATCTTTCCCAGAACTTGCTACCAGCCAGGCTTTATAAAAATTCTGCCACATTGGTGGGTGAATAAGGGTCTCTAACAAAATTTTTCATTTTCATTTCCCTATTAAGTGAGGTGGACCATCTTTTCAGCATCTTGTCACATGTTTATCAGCCTTTTTTTTTTTTTTCTCTTTTTTGGAAGTGACTTTCAAGCCCTTTGCCCATTTTTGTCCTCTCTCTCTGTCTCTCTTTCTCTCTCTCTGTCTCTCTCTCTCTCTCTGTCTCTTTCTCTCTCTCATCATTCGTAAGAATTCTTTATAAATTCTGGATACCAGTCCTTTGTTGCCTACATATGTGGCAAATATTTCCCCATTCTCTTTATGGAAAAAGCATTTTAAATATTGTTTTAACAATCTTTCCTGCACATATGTTCTAAATATGTAATTTATTGACTCAGTAAAGCATTTCCCTTTTGAAGGGAAAGTCTAATAAAATCATCACCCGAGTTGGTGATTGTCTCAGTGCAGGGAGCACTGGAGTTGGCTCCTGCTGGGTTCTGGTGCCAACTCTCAACATTCGGAGATTTGGGGAGCCAGTGGATGGCACGATGGTAACCTGAAATCATACCGGTGGGAGTATTTACACCACAGGAATTGGCAGATGCTGTGAATTAGGGCTCCCTCTGCACCCAGAACCAGGAGTTAGGCATTTACCAGCACACCACTGCCTAAAGAGAAAAGGGATGGTAATTTGGCTAGTCTTCGGGTTTGGGGTTTTTTCTTGGATTCTCACAGCTCCATTCCCTGGGGTAATGATGAATACTGGAGGCTAAGTTCCCAAAATTTTCAGCAAGCAATTAGAACCCCAAACCCTCCACTATTTTAATCAAAATGAGGAATTAAGAGACTAAAAGGAAGAAATAGAAAGAGCAAAACATTAGGAGGGAGAAAATGTGAGTATTGCTAAATCAGTGAAGGAGGGGAGGCTAGAAACTGAAACGTGACCTAACAGTATAAATTATTGACCTGTTAATTATGGAAATGATAAACAGATATAAAAGTAGACAGGATACTATCACCCAACTTCAGTAAATGTGACTCGATGGTGACCAATGTCTTCCCATCCCCACACCATGCTTCCCCCCATGCTACCCCCGCTACCAACAACACACTTCTGAATGACGATCTTCTTCTCTAGATCGCAACCAACTGAAATGAGCGCCGTCTGCAAAGAAGAGACAAGGATGCTGATCAGGTCAGTGAGGGCCACCGATGAGGTGACCCAGGCACCTAGGACTCACTGAGACTGTGACTGGCCCCACGGAGCTCAGGTCCTAAGAACTAGCCTGAGCAATGGGGAGCGGCTAAGGTGCCCCCACAACCTGCCTCCCTCTTGGCAGTTTTGCAGAGACCAGAGCCCAATTTATAAACTCAGCACAATGCTTGGCATACAGAGCACAAGGGAATGAGTGAATGAATGAATGAATGAATGGGCTGCAATGAACAAACCGAAAGGAGAAAAGGGAAAGAGATATTTTAAATTAGTTTGACAGCCTTAGGGACATGCTTCTCAAGCCGGGGCGTGGTGGACCCCTCAGAGACATACAAGAGAGTCTAAACCAAAAGGACAGGAAGACTTTTGGTGTTTGAAAAAAAGCAGCTTTATATTAAGATAAACATGGATTTGCCATAGAGCCGAATGCAAGATTCATATTAATTTTTTTCTTTTTTTTTTAAGGCAGTGTCACTGGCCCTCACATGTGGGATCCGAACCGGGGCCGCTGGCATCCCAAGCCAGCTCTTAACCACCGCGCCACTTGGCCGGCCCATTAAAAAATTGTAAATAGACATAACATAAAATTTACCATTGTAACCATGTTTTAAGTACATGGCTCAGTGGCATTAAGCACATTCATTGCTGTGCAGCCTTCCCCACCATCCATCTCCAGAACTTTCTCATCTTCCCAAACTGACACTCTGTCCCCATTAAACACTCACTCCCCTCCCCTCCCCCAGCCCCTGGCACCACCATCTACTTCCTGTCTCCATGGATCTGACTCCTCTGGGGACCTCCTGTGAGTGGAATCACACAGTATCTGTGCTTTTGTGCCTGGCTTATTTCACTGAGCACACTGTCTTCAGGGTTCATGCATGGTACCAGTGGTGTGCATATCGATTTTTCAAAGCAGCCATGAATCTTCAAAGAAAGTCATGCGTTCTAACTGTCCCCACCCTGCAAACCCTCTCAGGGATGGCCCCTCACTTCCTCTGCCCTCAGGAACGTTTTGCTGGAGCAGCTAGAATTGCTGACTTAGAGGATTAGACAAAAGCCAAGGATTTGTCCTCCCTCTACACCCAGAGAAGAGAGGTAAGACATGGTGGGTGGGATGGAGTGGGGATGTGGGTGGAGCCCAGGAAGTCAGCTGGCATTGCCATGCTGCCAAAAAGAAAGGGGGTGCCTGCGCCTGCTCTCATGGAACCATTGGACATCAGCCCAGTGCATGCCCCCTTTTCTGTCACCTCTCCCTTCACATTTACCCAGGGTGGATACCAGATCCGTCAACATAGCTGGGTCACCTGACCAATGGGTTGCTGTTGTCCACCATGCTTGTGGGTTCTGGGATGGGATATTGGTGTGTCCTCACAAACACTCCCCTCTCTAGTTTAAGGATATTCCGAGGTAGCCATGGTTTGTAGACCAAACAGGCATCCTAGGGACAGCACCCAGCACCCACCCTACCCTGGAGACCAGGTTGACCAGGAACAAACCTCAGAGAGGAAGACAGTCCGACCCAAGGAGGGTGAACTGTTCCCAGGTCCATTATCCTAGTGCCCTCGCCCGCTGTAGTAACTATATTTTTTTATTTTTTTGTATTCTAGATGCTCTGGCATCTGGGGCCTAGCTGATAGGACTGCCCCTCCCAGTTCTGAGCAATGGCAAACATTTGCCCAAGAGCACAGTCTTCCATTGCAAGCCAATCAATCCAGAGCCCACAGTTCCTCTTAGGAGCACTGGGGACTGCTGTTACTCAAGTCAGCCAGAGGCTGTTCTGTGCATGGCCAACAAGGACCAGGACTGATACACCTGCTCCAAGGGTGGTGAGTCATGAGGGGCAGCCCCGGGGGATAGTATGGGGGAGGGACAGCGACCCAGCAAAGGGGATAAGATCACCTCAATTTCCAGATCCTGAATGTGGGCTTGGCCAGTCCCTCAGGGAAAAGTCAGCCGAGGCCTGCTGCCATTATTCTTTTTTTTTTTTTTTTTTTTACCTGAGCCATCCTGCCACCCGTTGGCAGCTTAGCAGAAGCTCAGCTTGGGTTGGGCATCGAACTGCTGTTGCTCAGAGCTCAGCTTGCACTCTTGAGCAAGCTCTTAACCAACTGAGCCACTAGGCCGGCCCCTGGTGCCATTATTATTAACACTAATGACAAAGAATATGGGATAGCAAAAGTTTGAGACATACCAATGGCTTGAGATCCACGCATGAAATTTCCTTATTGGCTATGTCCAGAGTGATTGTAGATATTGTGGGTCTCTTTATGCTGTAAGGCAATGGGAGTGTGTGTTATTGCACGCCGGCATTGCAATAGAAATAGTCACCAACCGATCCATCCATCCATCCATTTATCTATTATATCTACCTACCTACCTACCTACCTATCAATCAATCATCCATCCATCCATCCATCCACCCATCTACCCACCCACCCACCCATCCACTCTTCCATCCATCCACTCTTCAATCCATCCATCCATCCATCCATATCCATCCATTCATCCATCCATCCATCCATCCATCCATCCATCCATCCATCCATCCATCTATCCTGGAACACCAGAATATTGACTGAGAACCTCTACTCACATATGGTGGTCCCACCTTCCCTTGAGTTTCTACCTCTTCTTGAATCAGTATTGTTAATTGATATATAATAATTTATTGAAAAAATCTATCATTCAATTTTATTATCACCTAGCTGCATATAATGTTTTCTCATCATTCTTTTTCTTTTTTTTTTTTTGAGGGCAGTGTCACTAGCCCTCATATGTGGGACCCGAACCGGGGTCGCTGGCCTCCCAAGCCAGCACTTAACCAACCGCGCCACTCGGCTGGCTCTCATCATTCTTTTACTAGCTTTTGTATCCAAACTTTTATCTTTATTTTCTATTTCTATTGTTTATCTTAATTCTGTCCTTTCCCCATCATCAGGATTGTAGAGTTTTATCCATGATACCGGTCTTCTGAAGAACAAGCTTTGTTTCATTTTGACTTTATATTGTCTTTTTGCCCTTTATTTAATGCATTTCAGATTGTATCATTGTTAATTTCCTTCTCATAATTTCTTTTTGTTGTTCCTCTGGTTCATTAAGTTAAATATTTAGTTTATTTATCTTGCGTCCATTTCTTTTCCTAATATAATAATAAAAGTAGTAGGGTATATGAACTTTCCTCTGAGTGTATTTTAGCTGTATTCCATGAATGCTTTGTTTGATTCAGGGGTTATTTGTAAAGGTGTTTCTTAATTTCCTAGTGAAGGGAGTGTTGGTAGTGGTGTTGCTTTTTTGTTTTTTCTTGTTGAGCTCTAGTTCTATTGAATTGAAGGCTGAGAGTGTGCTCTAATATTTCTACTACGAGAACTGATTTTTTTATGGCCAAGTACATGAATAAGGAAGTGACTTTTAAATAAACTAACCATAAGCACGAGAGAGAGGAACATAATTTAATATTAATAACATATGTTTTTTTGGGTTTTTTTTTGAGGGCAGTGTCACTGGCCCTCACATGTGGGACCTGAACCAGGGCCGCTGGCTTCCCAAGCCAGCGCTTAACCACTGCGCCACTTGGCCGGCCCACAGAGTTCTTTTTTTTACTTTATATATTTTTCAGCTTTATTGAGGTATAATTGACAAAATTATCAGATACTTAAAGTGTAGAATGGGGCGATTTGATACACATATACATTGTGAACAGATTCTCTTCAAGTTCATTAACACATCCATCACCTCACATAGTTTTACAGTTATTATTATTATTAATTATAAATGTGAGAACATTTAAGGTTTACTTTCTTGGGTAAATTTCAATTATATAATATAGTGTTACAAAGTTTTACATATAGAATTAAAACACACTTGTTGAAATATATACTCTAGGGACTGCCTACAAGTGGGGTCACGCAGTATTTGTCCTGTCTGGCATATTTCACTGAGCATAATGTCCTCAGGGTTCATCCATGTTGTACCATGTGTGTTAGAACTTCCTTCCTTTTTAAGGCGGAATGATATTCCATTGTCTGGATGGACCACACTGTGTTTTCCATCATCTGTTGATGGACACTTGGGTTGCTTCCACCTTTTGGTTATTGTGG
Organism: Aselliscus stoliczkanus; assembly: GCA_033961575.1. NCBI lineage: Eukaryota > Metazoa > Chordata > Mammalia > Chiroptera > Hipposideridae > Aselliscus > Aselliscus stoliczkanus. The sequence continues at coordinate 4,715,918 of CM066735.1, read as the reverse complement.
ATAATACTGCTGTAATGGCAGGGGTACAGATATCTCTTTGGGACCCTGCTTTCAATTCTTTGGGGTATATACCTAGAAGTGGAGTTGCTGGATCATGTGGTAATTTTATGTCTAATTTTTGTAGACGCATTCTTGCGTTAACATCCCCCTATGGGAAGTCTTGCTCCTGGCTTTGCTTTCCCAGCTCCTGCTAAGGGAACCCCACAGACAGCTTGCGATTGTCCAGGGGATGACCTACCTGGAGGTGAAGGTGGGGTCAGCCCTGCCCCAGTGGTGCTGCTGCCTCAGGGAAATGTTCTGTGGAACAAGAGAGACAATCCAATTGCAACAGCACAGGGAAGGCCCAAAGTCGGGGTTCAGGGAGAGATGGAGGGGGGATGGGGTGTTGGGAAGAGGAGCCCGGAAACCGTCCAGGCCTTTCCTATTCTATTTCCAGAAAGGCTTCTGGAAGCTCATGGAAATGACCTCCCCAGGCTCCTTCATCCCTCACTGCCTTTGTCCTAGGGACCCACGGTGAGGTGTGATTTTGTTCCCACTCTTATTTAGTTGGGATGTGACAAGGACTGGTCCAAAGAGTTTGTTGTGGCTGACTAATGTCTTGTCCTGTGGAAACTGCCCAACCTGATCCTGGAGCTTTTGGGGTCAATTCCAAACTCCATGGTGTGACCATGAGGCCTGGATCTGTCCTACAGATCCCCCAGACCCATATATCCAAGCCCCTCCCGGCCCCACTGGTTTTTTCCATCCTGATGCCTCAGTTTACCGGGCTAACACAGACCTCCTGCCTTTCTTGGGGCTGGGTTAGGCTCCCAGTCATGTCCTCTGTACTCTCCCATGTGACACCTTAATGACACCACTCACCTGGGTGATTGCTTCCTGCCTCGGTTGGGGTGGGCTGGGGATATGTCCCCTCAAAATTCTGCAGCACCTCACCCAGATGTGTGCAGGGAAGGAAAGGAGAAGGAGGAAGGTGGCCCAGAGACTGACCATTGGCAGCTGGACTTGGTCGGGCCCGTCAGGCCACACCCTTCATCCCACCGATCCCGGTTTAGGGCGGGGGCAAGGCTCACCAGCCTGTGCTTGGTATTCCCATCGTAGGTGTAGCCGTCCTCGTAGATGATGGCCTGTAGCCCTAGAGAGTGGGGGTTGCTCACCATTGCCTGTGGGGTGGCGGGCAGGAGAGGCATTAGGAGTGCCATTTGGGTGACAGCTGCAGGTGACCACCATGTACCTTCAGACTAAAAACTAGCTTGCTCTGCAAATGTAGCTGCCAGTCCTATCTCCAAATGCTCCCTCTGCCTCATCCACACCCTCGCTGTGGCCTCTGAGCCCCACTCTGCAGGCAGCCTGGAGCTGCCGAGTTTCAGGACCCAGCCTGCCCTGGTTGATGGACAGGCCCAGAGGCCAGTCCTGCAGAGGGAGGCTGAGATGAGAGAACTCTGGATAACAGCCAGCCTGGTATCCCCTCACAGGCCCTGGTCCCGGCTGGTGGGACTTTCCCCCATTTCCTCACACTAACCTGCCCCACCCATTTCAGCTTGGATGCTTGGCTTCCAGGTCCAAGACACTTGCTGTTTATTCTGCACCCCACCTCCCTCACCCCTCCCACTTCCCCACCCACACCCCCACATGAAGGAAAGCTGTGAATCGGGGCTTTTGGCTGGAAGGGACAGAAGCCAGCTCTGGTGGAGCTGAGAGGAAAAGGAACATGTGGAAAGCATATGGGGCAGCTTGGAAGAAGGGTGGAGAATGGGGTGCAGAGATATCATAAAAAGAGGCCAGGCAGGCAGACGGACAGAGAGCCATGGCCTCCATCACACCCAGCCATGCAGATGCTCGTTGAGGAGAAAGACAGAGACAGTTTGTACAGGGCATCCTGAGTGAGTGTCTCTCCACAGAAGGACACCAGGAACCTTCAGGAGTTTGGGGATAATGCTCAGAGGGCACGAAGTCAAGGACGCTGGGGAGTGCCATGCCACAGAAATGCTCGCCCAGCAGATAAGGGGATGTCCTTACGAGTGGGACTGGTGACGTGCCTGGCCTGGGTACCATCAGGGCGGTTAATTCCAATTCACTGTTCATATCAATGACAAACATTTTGTTTCCAAATTCTCCTTGCAGAAGCTCTACCTAGTTAGAAATGTGGAGGGGAAAAAGGTTTTGATGAAATCTAGCCTCTGTTCCCAAACAAGAAAGGGCAGGCAGGTGGGAGGTGGAAGGTGGGAGGTGGTACTCCAAGGAATGGAACCTTCCAGTTTCTTGGGGACAGCTGCTGAGGCTTTCCCTGGTGCCACTGTCTTCCCTGCTACATCCTGCACCCCCAGAAGGCCTTCAAGGCCCTCTCCACTCTCCCCTGCTATCTCTACAAAAGCTATTGTGGTAATAGCTTTTCTCTTTGCGTTTCTTTCTAGAATTATTGCCAGATGTGCATCCCTAGTCTTGCTTGTTTTTCAAATACTGTTATGTCTTTTAAGTCTCTTTCCATCCACAGCTTCCCCCTTCATCCCTTTCTTTTTGTTTCTGTTAATCTTTAAAGAGTCCAGACCATGGGGCCTACAGGTTTCCCAGTCTGGATTTTCCCTGGCACAGCTGGGCACCACCCTCTGAGCTCTGCATTTCCGGCAGACCAGTGGCCGGATCCATCAGGTTTTGGTTGGATTGCACTGGCAAGACTCAACGGGTGACTGATCCTACATGGGTGGCACAAAATGGTTGGTTGTCTCTTTTTTTTTTTTTTTTTTTTGAGGGCAGTGTCACTGGCCCTCATATGTGGGACCCGAACCAGGGTCTCTGGCATCCCAAGCCAGCGCTTAACCACCGCACCACTCGGCCGGCCCTTGGTTGTCTCTTTTTTGACATTGGTGGCCGCTGATGCTCAAAGCACATCCATTAATTCCTTGGGGTTTGCCACATGGCAGTATCCTGTCTTTTTGTTTTCATATATTCACCTGAATAATGTTATCAGGAGACACCTTCCCTGTTCTATTTGCTAGCCCAGTAGAACAGTGCAAAGGAAACGCAGGATAAATGCTCGTATCTTTCCTTTTATTTCCTTGTTTTCAAGACAATGGATTGGTTTGCTGTCATCCTGAGAAGGTGACCAGTGAGTTGCTTCTTGGAGAGGTGGCTGATTTCAGGTCTCAGGTGGAGAAATGGACAAGATAACGGGGTACCCTGCCCTAGCCACGTGGTGTTAATCCTGACCTCCTGGTTAAACTGGTGTCTGCCAGCTTTCTCCACTATCAAATGGAGAATTCCCTTTCAAGGCTGTTTTTCATTAGCAAGTCACTAAGGCCAGGCCACAGAGCCAGGGGGATTAAGCACGACCTCTCAGAGAGGGGAGAATGTAGCTATATTATTTGGAATTCTTCTGTAAGGGAGATGTATCTCTTCTCCCTTTATTTACTTATTCAGTCATTTATTTACATCCACATGGACTTGTGCATATTTCTTTTATACTTTGGCTTATCCAATAGTGTGTTGTTTATTTTTGTTGCTCACATTGTTCCAGCTTTCATCCATGGGTTTTTGTGATGCTGTATCTTTTTTTGGGGGTGGGATTTTTGGAAAACTACTTGCTAATGCCACAGCTATCTTCCTCAGAACAGTTTAAGGAGCCAAACATTTGTGTAAAACCCTTACTGTTCCCTCCGTCACTCCCTCCCTCTCCTCTGATGTGCAACAATTCTCAGACATGTGATTTCAAGGACCCACAAGAAAAGCTCCATGACTGGGGGGACTGGCATTTTATTGTGTCAAGTAAAGAGAAGAAAGGAAAGCTACTACCATCTATTAGCACCACCGCCTCATAAAAGGATATTCTAATAAGTTGATAAACTCAGTATATGGCACAGTTGCTTTTATTTATTTTTCTTATTTCACTCAGTGCCATGGACCCAAAAGCCATTTGGAAGTGGACGCTCTAAAATTTTTTTGTGGGCCGGCCAAATGGCTCAGTTGGTTAAGAGTGTGAGCTCTGAGCAACAGGGTCACCAGTTCGATTCCCACATAGGCTAGTGAGCTGTGCCAGAGCTGAGCTGCTGCTGAGCTGCCAAGAGGTGGCAGGTTGGCTCAGCTGGTGAGAGCACGTGCTCCTAACAACAAGGTTGCCAGTTGTACTCCTGCATGGGATGGTGGGCTACGCCCACTCTCAACTAAGATTGAACATGACACCTTGAGCTGAGCTACCCTGCGCTGCGGATGGGCAGCTGGATGGTGACTGGACTTGGAGCTTAGCTAGCTGCGTCCTCCACAACTAAGATTGAAGGACGACACCTTGGCTGTTCCCCTTCCCCAATTCTCCAATAAAATCTTTAAAAAAAAAAGAAACATAGAACTACCATATGACCCAGAAGGTCCACTTCTGAAAGAAAGAAATCACTACCTTGAAGGGATAAATGCATCCCCACGTTCACTGTGGCGTTATTTACAATAGTCAAGACACGGAAGCAACCTGTGTCTATTAGTAAATAAATGGGAAAAGAAAATGTGGTGCAAATCTATCTATATCTATATCCACAATGGAATATTGTTCAGCCTTAGAAAAGAAGGAAATCCTGCCATTTGTGACAACATCAATAGACCCTGAACACATTATGTTAAATGAAATGTCAGAGAAAGACAAATACTGTATGACCTTACTTATATGTGGAATCCTAAAAAAGCCAAACTTGTGGAACCAGAGAACAGCTTGGTGGTTGCCAGAGGTGGGGGCTGGGGGTGGGTGAAATGGGTGAAGGAGGTCAAAAAGTCCAAATTTTAGGCCGGCCGAGTGGATCAGTTGGTTAAGAGCTTGTTCAAGAGTGCGAGTTCTAAGCAACAGGGCTGCCGGTTTGATACCCACATGGGCCAGTGAGCTGCGCCTGAGCTGAGCAGCAGCTAAGCTGCCAACAGGTGGCAGGATGGCTCAGCTGGTGAGAGCACGTGCTCCTAACAAGGTAGCCTGTTCGAGATGGTGGGACCCACAACTAAAGACTGAACTCGGCACCTTGAGCTGAACTGCCACCCAGAGTGTGTGCTCTTTTTTTTTTTTTTTTTTAAGCTGAGCCATCCTGCCACCTGTTGGCAGCTCAGCTCGGGCTGGGCATTGAACTGCTGTTGCTCAGAACTCAGCTCACACTCTTTTTTTTTTTTTTTAAGGGCAGTATCACTGGCCCTCATATGTGGGATCCAAACCCGGGCCGCTGACGTCCCAAGTCATCTCTTAACCACCACGCCACTCATCTGACCCTTAAAGCGTGCGTTCTTAACAACAAGGCTGCAGGTTTGGCTCCCACATGACCACCCACAACTAATTGAACACAGCACCTTGAGCTGAGAGGCGCGACTGGGCTTGGAGCTGAGCTTGCTACACCCTCCAAAACTAAGATTGAAGGACAACAACTTGGCTGTTCCCCTACCCCAATTCTCTAACACTGTTCACCTCCCCCAGTTTCCCAATAAAATCCTAAAAAAAAAAAAAGTCCAAATTTCTAGTTATAAGATAAATAAGTCCTGGGATGTTCTATACAGCATGGTAACTCTAGTTAACCTGTGCTGCAGGGCCGGCCGAGTGGCACTGTAGTTAAGCACTGGCTTGGGAAGCCAGCGGCCCCGGTTTGGTCCCACATGTGAGGGCCAGTGACACTGCCCTCAAAAAAAAACACCAAAAAAACAACCAATACTGTGCTGCATATTTGAAAGCTGCTAAGAGAGTAGGTCTTAAAAAGTCTCATCACAAGAAAAAGAAATTTTAACTACATGAGGCTATGGACTAGACTTACTGTGGTGAATATTTCACAATATACATATATATCAAATCATTATGTTGTATACCCGAAACGAATACAACTTTACGATTATGTATATGTCAATTTTATTTCATTAAAACTGGGAAATAAGTTTTACAAATAAAGTTAGGAAAAAAGAAGAGAAATGGCATTTCCTGCATTTCTGACCATGTGATTGCCAGGGGCCGGGGGGAGATGGACTCTGGAGGAGCCTGGAGAAGGCAGCTTATTCTTTTTCCAGCAGCTGCTCCTGTTTCCTGGGGGTATCTCCAGTTTCCTTTGGGAATAGCCCGCTTCCTTTGGCAAATCACCCTTTTGCACATCTTTGGGCATGTGGCCTGGTGAGTGGACTGATCCCACACCACTATCTCAAGGAGTGGGTTCTGATTGGCTCACCCCCAGCCATGTGACTGGTCCAGAAATGGGCATGTCATCCTCTCTGAGCCAATGAGATGTGGGAGACATGCTGGGATTTTTTCTTGGCTTCCACAGGGTTCTGATGAAAGACCCTTTCTCTTCTTGCCTGGGATATCATATGAGGATGCCAGGTCTGCAGGGTCAGCTGACACCTTGCTGCCATTATATGAGAGCCTGTGGCCACATTGAAATGGAATTTTGGGATGAAGCATGAAACACCCTGGCAGGTGGAGTGGAGAGATGGAGAGAAGCTGGCTCATGGTGGCACGATTTCAGTTACTATATCAAGCCTCACCTGAAATCTTCCCCTTTGGACTTTTTGGCCCATGAATCAACAATTGCCTTTTTGGTGTAAGCCCTCTGATTTGGATTTTCCATCACTTGCAGAATGATGAATCCAAATTGATAGGTGCATGTTTCTGTATTCTAAGATTCTCCCCCTCTTTATTTTTTTTTCTTTAAAGATTTTATTGGGGAATTGAAGGAGGGGAACAGCATTGGGGAACCGGGGAAGGGGAACAGACAAGTTGCTGTTCTTTTTGTTCTTCAGTCTAGTTGTGGAGGACATTGCTTCACTGGCCTATGTTGGTATCATCATTGCGCTCTTCCCGGGTGAGGCAGATCGGTCGCCGGCCATTGGACAGCCACTCACGTAAGCTCTTGGCAGCTCACACCGGCTGCCAGCCATTCACAGTAGCTCATGGAAGCCTACTGCAGCAAGGGCTGCAGCCTACATCATCACTGGTGACTCACGGCAGCCCGGCTCCAGGTCAAACTGTTGTTCACCATCTTAGCTGTAGAGGACAGTGTCACTGGCCCTCATGTGGGATCCAAACTGGGGCCCTGCTGCTCAGAACTGGCATCCCAAGCCAACTCTTAACCAAAGCGCCACTTGGCCGGCCCTCTCCCTCTTTTTTTTCTTTTCTTTTTTTTTTTTTAATTAGCTTCAGGTGTACAACACAGTGCAATAGTTATACTTTTTACCCCTCAAAGTGACAACCCCCCACCCCCAATTCTCCACCCCACCCCACCCCCATATCATACTATCTATTACAATTCCTTTGACTCCCTTCCACCGTATAATCCACATCCCATGACGATCTATATATTTAATTACAGTTGCCATACAATATTATACAACATCAATTTCAGGTATACAGTGCAGTGATCAAGCCTCTACTCCATCCATGAAGTGGTCTCCCTAATAAGACATGTGACCATCTGACACCCCACAAAATTTTTACATTATTATATTCCCCAAACTGTCTTTCATATCCCTGTGACAATACTGTAGTTACCTATTTATGCTGTCTAATTCCTTCCCCTTCTCTCTCATTCCCACCCCCCTCCCAACTAGCAACCCTGTTTTTCCTCTATATCTATGAGACTGTTTCTGTTTCCTTTGCTCATTCATTCAGTTTTTCAAATTCCACATATAAGTGAGATCATATGGTATTTGTCTTTCTCCGACTGACTTATTTCACTTAACATAATAGTCTCTAGGTCCATCTATATCGTTGCAAATGGTATGATTTCATTCTTTTTTATAGCAGAGTAATACTCCGTTGTATAAATGTACCACAGTTTCTTAATCCAGTCATCCACCGATGGGCATTTCGGTTGTTTCCAAGTCTTGGCTATTGTAAATAGCGCTGCAATAAACATAGGGGTGCATATATTTTTTCGAATTAGCGTCTTGGATTCCTCTGGGTAGATTCCCAAGAGTGGAATTGCTGGGTCACACGGTAGTTCCATTTCCAGGTTTTTGAGATACCTCCATAGTGATTTCCATAATGGCTGCACCAATTTGCAGTCCCACCAACAGCGCACCAGGGTTCCCTTTTCTCCACACCTTCGCCAGCACTTGTTGTTTGTTGATTTGTTGATGATAGCCATTCTGACTGGAGTGAGGTGGTATCTCATTGTGGTTTTTATTTGCATTTCTCTGATGATTAGTGAGGTAGGACATTTTTTCGTATGCCTGTTGGCCATCTGTCTGTCATTTTTAGAGAAATGCCTCTTCATATCCTCTGCCCATTTTTTATTTGGGTGTTTGTTTTTTTGGTGTTGAGTTTCATGAGTGTTTTATAAATTTTGGATATCAACCCCTTATCAGATATATCGTTGGCAAATAGCTTCTCCCATTCAGTAGGCTGCCTTTTTGTTTTATTGATGATTTCCTTTGCTATGAAAAAACTTTTAAGTTTGATGTAATCCCATATGTTCATTTTTTCTTTTATTTCCCTTGCCCGAGGGGATATATCAGTAAAAATATTATTCAGTAAGTCTGCAAACTTACTCCCTATGTTTTCTTCTAGGAGTTTTATGGTTTCAGGTCTTACATTTAAGTCTTTAATCCATTTTGAGTTTGTTCTCATATATGGTATAAGTAGGTGGTCCATTTTCATTTTTTTGCACGTGTCAGTCCAATTTTCCCAGCACCATTTATTAAATAGACTATCTTTACTCCAATGTAAATTCTTGCTTCCATTGTCATAGATTAAATAACCATATAAAGATGGGTTTATTCCTGGGCTCTCTATTCTATTCCATTGGTCTATGTGTCTGTTTTTATGCCAGTACCATACTGTTTTGATTACTGTAGGCTTGTAGCATGTTTTGATGTCAGGTAGTGTAATGCCTCCCACTTTGTTCTTATGTCTCAGGATAGCTGTGGCTATTCGGGGTCTTGTGTGGCTCCATATAAATTTTAGGATTCTACGTTCTATTTCTGAGAAAAATGTCCTTGGTAGTTTGATTGGACTGTCACTGAATCTATATATTGCTTTAGGTAGTATTGACATTTTTTTTTTTTTGGCTTAATCATATCAACATTTATTTGCATAGTTTTCCTAAATAGATGATTTTATATATACATTTAAACATACTGTGTATTTATGATTTAGAAGTAGCTTTGAACAGTTTTAATTAGTAAAAACATACAAAACGATTACAAATAGAAAAAGCAATGACAAAGTGCTCTGTGTTTTTATCCCAGAGACACATCACAGAAACTCAGGTTAAGAAAAGTTCCAAAAATATTGTGTTATATATTAAGAATGTGTTTTGGGGAGCGGAGAAAATAAGTGTTCCTTTTGTCTTAAAACAGTAAGAGTTTGAAGTCATTGAACTTGAAGGCAGCAGCATCCTCCCCCCCCACCCCCGCCCCTGCACACACACACACAGAGTCCAAATTCTGAGGTGGGGAATCCAGCATGGAAGCACAGTATTGTTTCACTTAACCCCCTCACAATGCTCAAGGTCCCACTTTAAAAGAGCTGCTGAGGTCACTTCTATTTCAGAGGGGTAATCATTTGATAGTATTGATGTTTTCATCTTAATAATTGCAATGAATGATAATTTGTGAAATAGTTTTCCAAGTTAAAACATAAAACTCTATCCCAACAGATGAAGCAGCAGGCACTGTTGGGGGTCTGAGGGTAACATCTACACCCCACCAGCCTATGCACCCTCCCTAAGCAGAAAGCATGGAGGGTGTGGAGCAGCCTGGAATTCAGTGGCCAGTGACACCATGGAGTTGATTGTAGTCTCCTTTCTGCGATTAGTTGTAATATAGCTGTACCCTTTTTGCCTGGCACTGTAATCTCACTGAAGGCTTTTCATCAAGTATTGACATTTTAACTATATTAATTCTTCCTATCCATGAGCATGGTATGTATTTCCATTTATTTGTATCTTCTTTGATTTCTCTCTTCAGTGTCTCATAATTTTCTGAGTACAGATCTTTTACTTCTTTAGTTAAATTGATTCCTAGATATTTTATTGTTTTTGAAGCAATTGTAAAAGGGATTGATTTCCCGATTTCTTCTTCTGATAGTTTATTATTGGTGTATAGAAATGCAACTGATTTCTGAATATTAATGTTGTATACTGCTACCTTACCAAATTCGTTGATCAGTTCTAGCAGTTTTTTGGTGGAGTCTTTGGGATTCTCTATATATAGTATCATGTCATCTGCATATAATGACAATTTTACTTCCTCTTTTCCAATTTGGATGCCTTTTATTTCATTTTCTTGTCTGATTGCTGTGGCTAGAACTTCCAGAACTATGTTAAATAGAAGTGGTGAAAGCGGGCAGCCTTGTCTTGTTCCTGATCTTAAGGGGAAAGCTTTTAGCCTTTCCCCATTGAGTATGATGTTTGCTGTGGGCTTATCATCTATGGCCTTTATTATGTTGAGATATGATCCCACTATTCCCACTTTGCTAAGAGTTTTTATCATAAATGGCTGCTGGATTTTGTCAAATGCCTTTTCTGCATCTATTTGTTTGGGGGTTTTTTTTGTTTGTTTATTTGAGGGCAGTGTCACTGGCCCTCATATGTGGGACCGAACAGGGGCCGCTGGCTTCCCAAGCCAGCACTTAACCACCACGCCACTCGGCCGGCCCTGCCTTTTCTGCATCTATTGATATGATCATATGATTTTTATTTTTCATTTTGTTAATGTGATGTATTACATTAATTGATTTGTGGATATTGAACTAGCCCTGCATACCAGGAATGAATCCCACTTGATCGTGGTGTATGATCTTTTTAATGAGATGCTGAATTCGGTTTGCTAGTATTTTGTTGAGAATTTTTGCATCTGTTCATTAGGGATATTGGCCTGTAGTTTTCCTTTTTTGTAATATCTTTGACTTAGGAATCAGGGTGATAGTGGCTTCATAGAAAGAGTTTGGGAGCCTTCCCTCCTTCTGTATTTTTTGGAATAGTTTGAGGAGAATAGGTACTAATTCTTTTTTGAAAGTTTTGTAAAATTCACCTGTGTAGCCATCTGGTCCAGGGCTTTTGTTTGTTGCAATATTGTTGATTACTGATTCAATTTCTTTGGCAGTAATCAGTCTGGTTCAGAGTTTCTGTTCCTTTTTGTTTCAGACTTGGTAGATCGCATGCTTCTAGAAATTTATCCATTTCTTCCAGATTGTCGAATTTGTTCGCATATAGTTGCTCATAGTATTTTCTTAAAATTTTCTGTATTTCTGTGGTATCTGTTGTCACTTCTCTTTCATTTCTGATTTTATTAATTTGGGTCCTCTCTCTCTTTTTCTTGGTGAGTCGTGCTAAGGGTTTGTCGATTTTGTTTATCTTTTCAAAAAACCAACTCTTGGTTTCATTGATTTTTTTTTTTGATTTTTTTTTTTTGAGGGCAGTGTCACTGGCCCTCATAAGTGGGAACCGAACCAGGGCTGCTGTTTTCCCAACCCAGCGCTTAACCGCGGCGCCACTTGGCTGGCCCTCTTTGATCTTTTGTATTGTTTTTTTTTGTTCTCTATTTCATTTATTTCTAGTCTTTATTATTTCCTTCCTTATACGTCCTTTAGGCTTGTTTTGCTGTTTTTTTCGAGTTCCCTTAGGTGTAAAAATAGTCTGTTGATTTGAGATTTTTCTTCCTTCTTTAGGTAGGCCTGCACTGCTATGAACTTCCCTCTTAGGACTGCTTTCGATGCATCCCAGAGTTTTTGGGTCGTGGTGTTTTCATTTTCATTTGTCTCGAGGTATCTTTTGATTTCCTCCTTGATCTCATTTTTGACCCACTCACTATTTAGTAGCACGTTATTTAGTCTCCATGTATTTGTAAGCTTTCCAGATTTCTTCTTATAATTGATTTCTAGTTTCATAGCATTGTGGTCAGAGAAGACACTTGATATGATTTCAATCTTCTTAAATTTGTTGAGACTTGTTATGTGGCCTAACATGTGGTCTATCTTGGAGAATGTTCCATGTGCACTTGAGAAGAATGTATATTCTGTAGCTTTGGGGTGAAATGCTCTAAAAATATCAATTAAATCCAGCTGGTCTAACGTGTCATTTAAGGCCACTATGTCCGTGTTGATTTTCTGTCTGGAGGATCTGTCCATTGGCAACAACAGGGTGTTGAAGTCCCCTACTGTGATAGTGTTACTGTTGATCTCTGCCTTTATATCTGTCTAAATCTGTTTTATATATTTAGGAGCTCCTATATTGGGTGCATAGATGTTTACTAGGGTTATGTCCTCTTGTTGAATTGATCCCTTTATTATTATGTAGTGCCCTTCTTTGTCTTTTATTGTAGTCTTCATTTTAAAGTCTATGTTGTCTGAAATAAGTATTGCTACTCCAGCTTTTTTTCTCATTTCCATTTGCATGACATATCTTATTCCATCCCTTTACTTTCAGTCTGTGTGTGTCTTTTGATCTGAGATGAGTCTCTTGTAGACAGCATATGCATGAGTCCTGTTTTCTTATCCACTCAGCCACTCTGTGTCTTTTGATTGGAGCATTTAGCCCATTCACATTTAAAGTAATTACTGATAGGTGCATATTTATTGCCATTTTGTTATTTGAATTTCTTGTCTTCCTGGGTTAGCTTGTTTTCCCCTTTCTTCTGTTTAAAAAAGCCCTTTTAACATTTCCTGCATTGCTTGCTTGGTGGTAATAAACTCCTTGAGCTTATTCTTTTCTGAGAAGCTCTTTATCTCTCCTTCAATTTTAAGTGATAGCCATGCTGGGTAGAGCAATCTTGGTTGTAGACCTTTATTTTGTGTCACTTGGAATATCTCCTGCCACTCCCTTCTGGCCTGCAGAGTTTCTGAAGAAAAGTCAGCTGTTAGTGTTATAAGAGTTCCTTTGTATGTAACCTGCTCTCTTTCTCTTGCTGCTTTTAGGATTCTGTCTTTGTCATTAAGCTTTACCATTTTAACTATGATGTGTCTTGGTGTGGTCCTGTTTGGGTTCAGCCTGTTTGGAACTCTCTGCACATTGTGGGCTTGTATGTCGACTTCTTTCACCAGGGTAGGGAAGTTTTCAGTCATTATTTCTTTAAATACATTCTCAATCCCTTGCTTCTTCTCTTCTCCTTCTGGTATTCCTATGACACGAAGGTTGTGGCGTTTCATGTTGTACCAGAGGTCTCTTAAACTATTTTCATTCTTTTTTATTCTTTTTTCTTTTTGTTGTGGCAGCTGGGTGATTTCTGCTCTTTTGTCTTCTAATTCGCTGATCTGCTCTTCTGCTTCATCTACTCTACTGGTGATTCCTTCAAGTGTGTTCTTCATTTCAGTTATTGTATTCTTTAGTTCTAACTGGTTGTTTTTATGGTTTCCCTATCCTTGTTTATGTCCTCGCTAAGTTCCTTATACATTCTTATCATCAGTGTTCTAAACTCTGTTTCTGAAAGTTTGGATACCTCTGTTTCATTTAGTTCCATTTCTAGAGTTTTCTTCTGATCTTTTACTTGGGACATATTTCTTTGTTTTTTCATTCTGGCTGTCATTCTGTTAATGCTTTGATATATTAGATAGATCACCTAGAAAGAAGAGAAAAGGAAAAAAAGAGAGAGAAAAAAAAGGGGTGGTGGGCTCTCCATCCTCTTTAATCTGCAGACCACTTGTTCAGGCTTGCAGTGAGCTTTCCAGAATTAGCTGCTGTGTGCTCTGGAACCATGCTCACCACCAAAAAAAAAAAAAAAAAAAAAAAAATCTTCACAGGTTGTTGCAGGTTGTCTGAAACTGCAAAAAAAAAAAACCCCTCTGTGGCCTGTCAAGATGTGGACCAGGCACCAGGGGCTCAGGGTGCCTTTGGCAACACAGCTCTCGGTGGGTGGGGCAGGCCCCCAAGGCACCACTTGATGTGGTCAGTGGCCCCCACCAAGTCATAACAGCAGGCACTCTGCACCAGCAATCAGTCCACACAAACTCGCCAGGAAAGCCTCGATCGGATCATGCAGGTGCACCGCTCCCTGCCCAACACTCTCAGGAAAACTCCCCATCTCAGCCTATCCCAATCAACTGCCCGCAGATCAGACTAAGCAGCCCAACAGCCAATATCCAGCCTTGCAATTCTGTACAACACAGTGCAGACAGCGGGGACCCAAGGCGGCTCGCGCACTCCTGAGTCTCACTGAACAGACTGATGCAGCTGGAGAGCACCTGCCCTGCATTTCCCTGGCAACGCAGCTCAAGCAGGGCGGAGGGTGGGGATCCAAGGCTGCATGTGCACGCAGGCACGCACTCCTGTGCCAAGTTCACCAGACCAATCGGATCCCGGATCTGACCCTCTGTGGGAGTACGCAACCCTGAAAAAATGGCGCCTTCCTGTACACTGCTCATGTGGAAGCTCCACAGGACTGGAACAATGGTCCCAAAACCTCCAGCTTCTGCACCAAAGGCGCTCAGTTCAGTCCTTCCCCACAGGCTCCTGGGCCCGGTTCACACAGCCACTCCCTCCAACAGGAACCGGGTGAGTGCTCACCGGCGAGCAAGCCTGTGCACTGGTCCCACTGGTTCTCTAGCTGCCCCCAGCCTCACTGAGCCGAGCAAAGAGAGTCCTCACTAATTTCTACTGCCCCGCTATCGTAGAACTCTTCTTCCTGGCAAAGTAACTCTGGGCTGGTGAGCTCGGTGTGAGGCTGGAGGGTCTCTCCCCCAACTGGAGAAGCCTCCCCACAGCTGGGGCATCACTCACGGGGCTCTCCCTCTCTCGTCTGTGCCCCTCCTACCAGACTTGATGTGGCCTGCTCTTTAGGTCCTTCATTTAGAAGTTCTGTTCATCTAATGTTCAGGGGACTTCTGAGGTTAAATGCTGTATAAATTATTTGTAATTTTGATGTGATCCTGGGAGGCAGTTTGGAAAGCGTCCGTCTATTCTGCCATCTTACCGGAACCCCCACCCCTTTTTTTTCTCTTGAGGGCAGTGTCACTGGCCCTCACATGTGGGACTGAACCGGGGCGGCTGGCTTCCTAAGCCAGCGCTTAATCACCACGCCACTCGGCCGGCCCTTCTCTCCCTCTTTAATCAGCCTGTTTGACCAGGGTCAAGGCTGGTCCCCATGGCTTGGGGATTCCTTGAGCCCAATCAAATTTCCCTCTCTGGAGGCTACAGGTAAGCTTCTGTGCAACCGTGACTGTTCATGTGACCACTTGGAAGGCAACTGGTCCTGATAACCACATCATTTACTTTGTTCTCTTCTGAATAATTTTGAGAGTTGGTTGACTTCCTTGTTACAAAAAGCATCTACTAAAAGTGAAATGTGTTTCCATTTGAAATAACGGACAGGAAATTGTACAGGATGTGGGTACCAGCCTTGGGAGCACTGGTGGCTGGTTGCCAGATTTAGTTGTTTTTGTGAAATTCAGATTGATCTGGGCATCCCATATTTTATCAGAAACCCTACTTGGAGCTCTATGTGTGGCTGCCGTCTACAAATGCCCAACTCTGGGGCTCTGGGATTTGTCTGTTTTTTTAAAAGTAGTGCCTTGAACATGGAGCTAAACAGTTACGATCACGTACTTTGCAGAAGTCAAGTTGGAGTTGGGGCTCCATGAGAATTGCCTGGATATTCACAGGGCACTTCTGGAAATCAAAAGCTGGAAAAAGCGAATCGGGAAGTGGAATCAGGATTTCGAGCATCCCCAGGTCAGTGAACATCAGAACTGCCTCCTGGGACCAGATGTTTTGGTCTGCAAACTGAAAGAAAGGTGACTTCTGAGATCAGGTCATGCTAATTCTTCTCCAAGTTTTAAATTTTGTCTTAGAATCCAGATAAAAGTAGACCAAGGAAACAAACAGACAACAAAGTCATAAGTACACTTCGTTGAGACATCTACTCTTCAGCTTCATTCATCCCTTGTTGTTTAAATTAATAATGGAAACTCTGTATTTCCTCATCAGAGGGGATACCCAGGAAATCCTTCTTTACAGATCATGGACCTCTTTGGAGAGAGTCGGACAAAAGCTACGAAATCTTTCCCCAGAAAACACATGGGTCTCAGAATGTCAGGGTTAAGGCTTCAAAGAGAGAGTTCTTGTGTTGGTGCCCCACACCTAGTGATTCCATTGTAATCCCATTGTTGGGCAACTTTCGGGAAATATGGTGACTGTAGATCTAGCAGGAGAAGCACTGAAGTAGGAGTTGGCCAGCTGGGGGACTTTTCTTGCTCATTTGCTAATGAGTTATGGGGCCTAAGGGGAGAGAGGAGCCTGAACTTCAGTTTTCTCCCTGTAAAAGATGGATGATAATGACTCCTTCACAGGGCTGCTGTGAAGATGAAATAAAATTAGATAAGCATAATGTATAAGAAAATGTGGGATACTCCCAACGTCACTATTACCTACCTCTGTGACCTCAGGCAAATGACTTTACCTCTCTGTGCCTCAGTTTGTCTATCTGTCCAATGGGGGCAATATAAGTGTCTACTTTTTTTTTTTTTAGCTGAGCCATCCTGCCACCTGTTGGCAGCTCAGCTCAGGCTGGGCATCGAACTGCTGTTGCTCAGAGCTCAGCTCGTACTCTTGAGTGAGCTCTTAACCAGCTGAGCCACTCGGCCAGCCCAAGGGTGAGGGTTAAATGAGGTAACAGTCAGAAGATGGTTAGATCAGCCCCTTCCATATTCTAAGTGCTCAGTAAGTTTTAGCTCCTTTTGCTGTTATTTTAATAACTATTGAAATTACTGTTACTACTAAAATAATTAAATCAATGTTAATGATTTAACATTAATTAAAATTGTTGTTATATTGCTATGCTATTAAAAATGGTATTACTATTTTAATAACTTTAGCAGTTGCTAGCCTTCAGAACAGTATTGGAAGTTTGAGAACAAGACTGTTATTCCTTACCAGCCCGGTAATAACCCTAACTTTGATTTTACCTACTTTGATTAGGAAACTTGTCAGGATTCCCAGGCTGCCATAATACAAGTTATTCTCCCGAGTTAAAACTGCCAGTTCGTTTTCATCTAGGAAAAACCAAACAAGACAGAACAAAAATTGAAATGAGGTTTGTTTTAATGGACAAAAATATTAAAAGTTTGGTTTAAAAAAATTACCCCAGATTCCATCATCTAGACCAGGGGTCAGCAAACTTCTGTAAAGGACTAAATAGCACATATTTTCTGCTATGCTGGTCATGTGATGTCTGTTACAAGTATTCAATTCTGCGCAAGCAGCTCTGGACAGCTAATAAATGAATGGGCGTGACTATGTTCCAGTAAAACTTTATTTAGAAAAGCAAGTTGTGAGCCAGATTTGGTCCATAGGCCATGGGTTGTTGACCCCTGACATAGGTAACTGCTGTTAACATTTTAGTAAACACCCTTTCTGGTAGTTTTATATATGTGGGATCATATTCTGGAATCTTCCAAGCTGCTTTGTAACTTAATTTCTTTTGTGTACACAAACATAGTTGGCAAGTTGGCATTCTGGTGCCTGGATGAACTATAACTTGTTTAATCAGTGCTCCAGTGATGGACATGGAGGGCAATTCTGGTCTTGCAGATAAAAATTTCCAAGGAACACTGGAGACCACTAAAAGTTTTTATGAAGGGGTAGGGACAAGAGCCAATGTATAGTTTTATTCTTTTTTTTTAAAAAAAAAGCAATCAAGGAAGTTTTCAGAAGTGAGACTTGAGCTGAGCCTTTAAAAAAAAAAGCATCTGATGTGTGGCCAGATAGCTCAGTTGGTTAGAGCGCGAACTTTGAACAACAGGGTTGCTGGTTCGATTCCCACATGGGCCAGTAAGCTGTGCCCTCTACAGCTAAGATGGTGAACAATGGCTCGACCTGGAGCTGGGCTGCCGTGAGCGGTGGGCTGATGGCTGGAGATCCACTGCCTCAGCAGTGTAAAGTGCAATGCTCATAACACCAACATGGGCCAGTGAACTGTGTCCTCCACAACTAGACTGAGAACAATGGCTTGACTTGAGGGTGGAAGGGGGGAAGCATCTGATGTAGAAAGTGTTTGCAGGGCCAGAACTGGACTAATTAATGTCTTTGAGGATTTCTCAAACTCAGCTCTATTGACAATAGGGATGAATGGTTCTTCGTGATGGGGGGGTGCCCTGTGCACTGTAGGATGTTGAACAGAATCCCTGGCATCCACCCAAAAGACACCAGTAGCACTCCCCACAGTTGTGACAACCATAAATGTCTCCAGACATCGGCAAGTGTCCCCAGGTTGAGAACCACGAGGTTAGGGAGAGAAGGGGGATCCCTTAGGGCACTTCGGATCTGAACATCATCCTGGCAAGTTCAGACTTTGTTCTTTAGAAAACAAAAAAATATTAAAGATTCTACACATGGGGGGTGATGTGTACTCAATGGGTGTTTTTTTTTAAAGGAGGAGGAGGGCCAGTGGAGTGGCTCAGTTGGTTAAGAGCTCGCTCAAGAGTGTGAGCTGAGCTCTGAGCAACAGCAGTTCAATGCCCAGCCAGAGCTGAGCTGCTGCTGAACTGCCATTGAGCTGCCAACAGGTGGCAGGATGGCTGGTGAGAGCACGTACTCCTAACAACAAGACTGCCTGTTCGATGGTGGTCTATGCCCACCCGCAACTAAGACCGAACTCGGCACCTTGAGCTGAGCTGCTGTCCGGATGGCTCAGAGGATAGAGCCGTGTGCTCTTAACAACAAGGCTGCTGGTTCTACTCCTGCATGGATGGTGTCTATGCCCACCTACAACTAAGATTGTAATACAGCACCTTGAGCTTAGAGGCCAGGGAGCTGCTGACGGGCGGCCAGATGGCAACTCCAGATGGCAAATGGCGCTCTCCACAACTAAGATTGAAGAACAACAACTTGGCTGGTCCCCCTCCCTAATTCCCCAACACTGTTCCCCTCCCCAAATTCCCCAATTTAAAAAAACAAAACAAAAAAGGAGTGTGAAGAAAGGCCATAGACTGGGAGAAAATATTTGCAAATCCAATTCCTGATAAGGGATTTGCATTCAGTATATATAAAGAACACTTAAACTCAACAATAAAAAGACCAACAACCCAATTAAAAAATGGACCAAGGACCCGGATAACATTTCTGCTGGAAAGCTCCCACAGGTTGGGCACGCACTGGCAGCCACGCTATGGATGCTGATATTGGCTTCAAAAATGGAAGAATACAAGATGCGGTGTCCTTCTTGCACAGGGACAGGGTCGACGAGCTGACCTATGAGACAACAGGGCAGAATCATGGACACGTCAATGTTGTAAAACACTGTATGGAATATGCTTAGCTTTAAGAGAACTTTTTTGCTGCCTAGAGGCGTGAATACCACGGAAGGCCTTTTACCATATGGGTAACGTATAAGGAATGAGCTTTCTTTCTGGAATAGGCTCTCAAAAGAGGTGAGCCAGCCCTGAAACTTTCCTTGCACTGCAGGGAACAGCAGTGTTCAATTGGCCTGACCAGTGCTGGGGAGCTGGCTGTGATGGCAGGAACTCTTGCAGCCACACCTGTGTGCAGAGGTTCCTAGACAGCCTTTTGTTCCGCTGCTTATGCCAGCTGGCAGACTGGGGCTCATGTAGTCTAGGCACTGCCAGGGTTCTTCAGCTAGGCTAGCTGCAGGTGCTGTGCCATTTCCAGATTTTTCTCTTGCTGGGGAAGCTCAAGTGGGTGGTCCTGACTCATCTCCAGGAGTCACTAACCTTGGGCCCAAAACAGAATCTGCAACCCCTAGACTAAAGATTTGGACCCTCTGCCCTCAGCATCTGGTGATTTTCAGAATCTGCCTGTGTGTCCCTGAAGGTCCCACAAGGCAGGGAATGGGGTGTGTGTGGGGGTGGGGGGGTGATGCAGTGAGGATGGTGAAGTGAGAATGGGTTCCTCCTCATCCACTCAAGTCAGGGGAAATAATAGCGTGTGCTTTCCCCACCTGGAGGGGGACTCCAAGGGGCAGCCCCAAGCCTAGGCCTCACTTACCTGCACTTCGGGAAACTAACAGGCTCTTCTCAAACCAGAAAATGAGAATGCCTTTTTGGCCGGGGGTGATAAGGATGTCAAGGGTCCCATTGTAGTCAAACGGCAGCCCAAAGCTGTGGTTCAGGGGGTGGTCGGAGTACCCGAACTTGGCCTGAGAGAGAGAGAGAGAGACTGCTGAATCTCTAGCAATAAAAGAAATCACCAAATCAATGATTACACAGTGATAGAGCACTAGGTCTGCGTACTTTGTTATTCAAACATTCTTCAAACCTTATTATCTGGTCCACCAGTTCTCAGCTTGAGGCAATTCTGCTCCCTGGTGACACAGTGTGATGTCTGGGGACATCTGCAGTTGTCACACTGAGGATGGGCCTGGCATAGTGGGTAGAGTGAGGGATGCTTCTCAACACCCCAATGTCCAGGACGGGTTCTCACAACAAAGAACTGAAAATGTCCACAGTGCCAAAACTGAGGTGCCCTGCTCTCTCTCGTTCTCTGCCAGGCCTGTTGTTGGTGCCCTTGTACCTGGATTACTGTACAAGTTGATTTCTCTCCTCTGACCCACCTGTGCACACACCCCAGATTCTTTTCCTAACAACCTCTTGGATCAAGCCACTTGAACATGGCAATCCTCTAAGGGCAGGCTCCTGGGTCAGGTCTAAATTGCTCTGTGTGGTGCAGTGGTTAAGCACTGGCTTGGGAAGCCAGCGGCCCCAGTTCAGATCCCACACATGAGGGCCAGTAACACTGCCCTCAAAAAATAAAATAAAATAAAATAAATTGCTCTGTGTGATTGTCAAATTCTTTCTTTCTTCTTCTTCTTTTTTTTTAAGATTTTATTGGGGAATTGGAGGAGGGGAACAGCGTTGGGGAATTGGGAAAGGGGAACAGAAAAGTTGCTGTCTTTTTGTTCTTCGGTCTAGTTGCGGAGGACATTGCTTCACTGGCCCATGTTGGTATCATCATTGCGCTCTACCCGGATGAGGCAGCTTGGTCGCTGGCCTCTGGATAATCGCTCACTGCAGCTATTGGCAGCCCACTGCAGCAGGGGCTGCAGCCCACACCGTCGCCAGGGCTCACACAGCCCAGTTCCAGGTGGAGATGTTGTTAGCTGTAGAGGGCAGTGTCACTGGCCCTCATATGTGGGATCCGAACCGGGGCCACTGGCATCCCAAAACCAGCTCTTAACCAATGCGCCACTCGGCCGGCCCTCAAGTTCTTTCTTATCTATTCGTTATGGAAGACCTCTGACAGCACTGTGCAATGATGGAATTAGAAAACACTATTGGGGGTGGCCAGTTAGCTTAGTTGGTCAGAGCGCAGTGCTCATAACACCAAGGTTGCTGGTTTGATTCTTACATGGGCCACTGAGTTGCGCCCTCCACAACTAGATTGCAACAACTACTTGACTTGGAGCTGATGGGTCCTGGAAAAATACATTGTTCCCCAATACAAAATTAAAAACAAAAAGAAAAACAAAACAAAAAAAACCCAACATTGTCACTGGTTCTTAAGTGAGTCTCACCAAGACAGCTGTATCCCCTTCCCTAAAAATGCACCATAGAGAGGAGGAAGGGACTGGCTTGCTTTCTAGGTGCTTCCTGGGGCACAGAGAGAATGTCATGTTTGGGGCAAGGATGGGCTGTGCACGGGCTGCTGAACTTGACTCATCCTGCCCCCCAGCTGTGGACATAGGCCAGGCCCATCTGCACAACAACTTGCCTAAGATTCAGCGAGTGTGAGTTCGCAGCCCCCAGCTCATCCCACTGTGTCATGGACTGGCTGGCCTTGATCCTGATAAAGGTGAACTGAAATGTTTAGCAAACATAATCAGTTAGGAGGGTCTATAGAAGGAGCTAGGGCTTATGGAAGTTCTGCTCTGCTCTACGTAATCCCAAGAACCCTACACCTGAGAACTCTGTTTATAATAAAGCTCTATGATTCTAACTTCCTTTTCCCTACTATAAATACCTTCTGTCTTGGCACACAGCCCAGAGTGTGCACCTAATTTGCCATGTCTGCGTGCACTAGGTTGCAACCGTTTCTTTTTCCTGAATAAATCCTTTTGGTGACCAAACACCTTGTTGATAATATTTTTCAGTCACAGTCCCAGGATCCTAGAGTTGCTCAGCTGAGCTGCCCTGTGTATGCGCATTCAATTAAAGCAACAAACCAACCATGAAAGAATTCAGCCTTTAACTGCCTACTGAAGTAGGGTCAGCAAGAGACTAGGCTGGGGGAAACACCGAGCCCCTTGTCCCATTCTCCTCCGGAAAGGCACACCAGGGGAGAGTCTGCTCACTCACTGAGCAGGTGTGGGGCTCAGCTCATTATGAAGGGAGCCCTATGGTTTTATGTACCCGGGGGCCAGGGGCTGAGTCAGAGTGGAGACAAGGGTCAGCCAGGTTTCCTCCTCCCCCTCCCTCCACAGGGAGGCGCCTGAAGAGGACTTCAGTGGAAAATCAGATAAAGATAAAGGCCTAGGAATAAATGCCCAGAGGGCCGGGGGTGCTTGCAAGTCCTTCAGCTCCCAGAGTGCATCTACCTAACCCCACGTCTGGAGTGGGGAGGGCAGCTTCCCCGAGGCCTGCCAGGTAAGGCTTTTGTGACTGCCTGCGGTCGGGCCTGAGAAATCACCCACAGGTAGTAACCAGGAGCTGGGCTCCTCAGCAACTGAATTCTTGAAATTTCCACAGTGGTGGGGGTGTCTCTGTCTCAGTAATTCCAGGCAGGGGAGCCCGGGCTGTTTCCGCTAATGAGGGGCGGGACCAATCACGTGGTTAGAGGGTGGGGCTTTCAGCCACTGGATATCAGCCCAAGATCTGGAGGCTTCCTGATGGGTTTCCCCCAAACTTCAGAGCTGCACACCCAGCTCACAATTTTTGCAATACTGGGGTCCTGACTATCATTTTTCTGACTTAAATCCTCTTCCTGACTTAGTCTTATCCTGTGAGGGCACAGGTTTTTTATATTGATTTTCCTAATGCACATGAAAATAATTGTTTTTAAAAAGTTTGACTTGAGGCATTTAAAATGATCTCGTGTACCATCAGTGATACATGCACCACACCTTGTGTTTAATCCCTGGTGCTCAGCCTAGGGTTTGGCGCCTCCTGGATAACTAACTACTTAGAGACTGCTGAGTGCAGGGGAAGGAGCATATGAATAGGGGAAGGGAGGCTGCACAGGTATCTGGATGACAGGTAGGTGAGCGGATGGACGGACAGATGGATGGACGGATGGACGGACGGATGGATGGACGGATGGATGGATGGATGAGTCAGTGGGTAGATGGGTGGATGAGTGGTTGAATGGATGAGTGGCTGGATGGATAGTTAGGTGGATAGCTACATGGATGGACAGGTAAGTGAAAAGCTAGATGGATTTCAGATATGAAGATCTAAGGGTGTGAGTTTTAACAAAAGTTGGCTTGGGGCAAAGTCATTTAAGTAGTCCTTCCCAGTCCAAAGTTACTCACCTTCCCTTGATCAATGAGAAGCAGCCCAACCTGTGACAAGGAGTGAAAGTAGAAGATCCCACCCAAAGACCCAACTAGTTCTGCCTATGAAACAAACAAAAAAGTTGCATATTAATAAATGATAAATGTGTTTAATTCTAAATTTAAGTTCAGATTATCCAATAAGCTAAAACAAAGGCAAGTCTTTTTATCGTGATCTATTTCCCCTCAGTGGAAATGTAGCACCTAGGGCAGAAACTTAAGTGAAGACAGCTTTGTTTTGGGTGTTGGAGGAAGTGGTGTGACCCAGACTGCTAGATGCATGCCTGGATCCTTCATTTCTGCCTAGGTTCCTCATTCCTGATTTTTGGTTGGTCCTCAGAGTACCCAGCAGCCAAGTCTGAGCATGAGACCAAGCTGGCTACCTCCATACATTTTTCAGAGATGGACTAACAATATTATTTAAGGCTCTGTCACTTGGGGAAAGGGTGTTCTATGCTATACAGTGCTATGGACTGAAATGTGTCCCACTCCAAACCCATAGGTTTGAGCACTAAATTCCTGCCTTAGTCCATTCAGGCTGTTATAAAAAATACCAGACTGAGTGGCTTATAAACAACAGAAATTTATTGCTCACATGAGGTTCTGGTGGCTGGAAGTCCGAGATCAGAGTGCCAGCATGGTCAGTGAGGGCCCTCTTCTGGGTGGCAGACTTCTCGCTGTGGCATCACATGGCAGAAGGGGGCTAGCGAGCTCTCTGGGGCCTCTGCTAGCAGGCCACTGATCCCACTCATGAGAGTTCCACCCTTGGGACCTAAGCACCTCCTACAGGTCGCACCACCAACAATAAGCACACATATACACACACAAGGGCAAAAAGACCATTGCACAATAATTGGTATTTAAGTGATGGGACATCAAGGAGAAGAGTAAACATTGCTCTAGGACTTCACCTCCTCTCCAGGAGGGAGGAATTGGTGCATTTTTTGTTGTACGCAGGATGGTTGTATTTTGCTGGATGGAATTATGCCTTGTTGGTGTCTACTTGGAGATTGGGTATGACTGGAGATGCATATGGGTATCCATGAGGGTGGACTTGTGATGGTTAATTCTGTGTGATCTTAATTCAACTTGGCTGGATTAAAGGATGCCCAGAGAGCTGGTGAAACATGATTTCTGGGTGTGTCCATGAGGGTGTTCCTGGGACAGATTAGCCTTTGATGCAGTAGATAAAGAAGATCCACTCTCATCATCAGAGGTGGGCATCATCCAATCCCTTGGGGGCCCAAATAGAACAAAAAGGTGGAGGAAGGGCTAATCCACTCTCTTCTTCAGCTGGGATGTCTGTCTTCTCCTGCCCTCAGATATCAGAGCTCCTGGTTTTCAAGCCTTTGGACTCTGGGACTTACACAAGCAGCCTCTGGGTCTAAATTCAAATGGAAATGTGTGGCTGGTTAGGTTCTAGGCTTCGTTGGGCCTCCTGGGCAGCACGAGAAACCAGATCTGAGACGTGATCACAATTTGAGTGTGGGGTGGACTGTCTGCCTTCCTTTGGACATCTTCCCAAGTGTTTGGGGGTGAGGCCATTCTCTGCATCAGAATAAAACATCTGCACCCTCTTACTTACTAAGCATCCTGTCTTCTTCAGCTGTTCAAACTCCAGTTCTGCCAGGCTATGAGGCCTTGGCAAAGGCCCTGTCCCTCTCTGAGCCTTCGTCCCTGTGTCTGTGTCCCAGGGCTGCCATGACAAAGCACCACATTCTGGGGGCCTTAAAATAACCCATTTATTGTCACAGTTCTGGAAGCCAGAGTCTGAAGTCATAGTGTTGGCCAGGCTGGTTCCTTCCAAGACTACGAGGAGGAAACCACGCTATTCCTCTCTCCTAGCTTGTGGTGGTTGCCAGCTATCCTTGGTGTTCCTTGGCTTGCAACAACATCCCTCCAGAGTTAGCCTCCATCTTCCCACAAGCTTCTCCTCGGTGAGCATCTCTCCCAGTCCTCTCCCCTTTTTATAAATTACTGGATTTAGGACTCACCCTAATCCAGCACAACCTAATCTTGACTTAACTAATTACATCTGAAAGACCCTATTTCCAAGGAAAGTTAATTTTGTGGTTCTGGGTGGACATAAATGGGGAGGAAGGGGAGACACATACTCAACACAGTAGTACAGTTCTTTGATCTGTGAAATGGGGATGATGATGGTACCCGATGGTACTAATTTTCCAGGGGAGGAGGCATGAGGTTAAGTCTCATAATTGATGCGTAGCCCTTATTACAGCACCAGTTCTCAAAAGCACTCCCTAAACGGTGCTGTGATCACAAAGCTTCTGTCTCCTTTCCTAACTTCCTAATCTCCCTAGCCAGCTCCTTTGACCAGGAATATTCCTGCCCTCCCAGCCAGCGGGGACTCTTACAGGGGGAAATCCACTGGATCACCCACTGAGAGCTAATGACTTCAACCACATATGTGATATGAATCCTTTGTTCACTTTCTTACCCAAATGGACATACCTGTCTTTCATGGGCATACTTCTGAAATCTGTATCCTTGGGTTTTTGAGAAATAGATGTTGGTCTGAGATGTCTGATCTCCATGCAAATAAGCAAAAATGGAATTACTTATATCCTGGAAGAACACACACATAGAACAGTCTCTTTAAAAAGAGATAGAGGTTGGGGGAATTGGGAAGATGTTGAAAGTCACAAACATGGAACTTATAGGTAAGTAGGTTCTGGAGCTCTAATCCCCAGCTGAGTGATTATAGATAACAACACTGCATTACAAGGTATAATCAAACAAGGGCTGGCCGAGTGGCGCGGTGGTTAAGCGCTGGCCTGGGAAACCAGCGGCCCCGGTTGGGTCCCACATATGAGGGCCAGTGATACGGCCCTCAAAAAAAAAAAAAAAAAAAAAAAAGAACAAGGTATAATCAAACAATGCTGTAAATGTTTACATTTCTTAAAAAAAAGTATTACAGTAAAAAACACATTGCTGGGCCGGCCGAGTGGTGCATTGGTTATGAGCTGGTTTTGGGATGCCAGTGGCCCCGGTTCGGATCCCACATATGAGGGCCAGTGACACTGCCCTCTACAGCTAACAACAGCTCCACCTGGAGCTGGGCTGTGCGAGCCCCGGCGATGATGTGGGCTGCAGCCCCTGCTGCAGTGGGCTGCCATAGGCTACAGTGAGTGGCTGGCAGCCAGTGTGAGCTGCCAATAGCCGCTGTGAGCGACATTCAGAGGCCGGCGACCGATCTGCCTCATCCGGGAAGAGTGCAATGACGATACCAACATGGGCCAGTGAAGCAACATCCTCTGCAACTAGACTGAAGAACAAAAAGACAGCAACTTGTCTGTTCTCCTTCCCTGATTCCCCAATGCTGTTCCCCTTCCCCAATTCCCCAATAAAATCTTTTAAAAAAAAACCACATTGCCATTAATTCCCCTCAAAATAATCCCCCTTACTTCAGAACACACTTCTCCCATCATTTTTGCCACTTTCTGAAGCAGTTCTGGAAGTCTTCTTTCATGAGTGTCTTTAGTTGTGCTGTTGTGGCTGCCTTTATGTCCTGAATTGATTCAAAATGTTTACCTTTCGTGGTTATTTATTTATTTTTAAAAGATTTTATTGGGGAATTGGGGGAGGAGAACAGCATTGGGGAATCGGGGAAGGGGTACAGACAAGTTGTGGTCCTTTTTTGTTCTTCAGTCTAATTGTGGAGGACGTTGCTTCCCTGGCCCATGTTGGTATCGTTGTTGTGCTCTTCCCAGGTGAGGCAGATTGGTCGTCAGCCTCTGGATAGCTGCTCACAGTGGCTCTTGGCAGCTCACGCTGGCTGCCAGCCATTCACTGTAGCCTATGGCAGTCCACTGCAGCAGGGGCTGCAGCCCACCCCATCCCTGGCCATCTTAGCTATAGAGCCAACCAGGTGGAGCTGTTGTTTACCACCTTAGCTATAGAGGGCAGTGTTACTGGCCCTCATATGTGGGATCCAAACCGGGGCCCTGCTGCTCAGAGCTGGCATCCCAAGCCAGCTCCTAACCAACTCGGCCGGCCCCGTGGTCATTTTGACTTTGGGAAAGAACCAGAATTCGCACAATGCCACATCCGGTGAATAGGTGGATGAGGACACACCGTAATGTTTTTATTTGACAGAAATTTCTGTACCAGAAGCGATGTGTGACACGGAGCCTTTCTGTTGTGATCATAAAACACAGTGAATGCTGCTGCCGAGTGCCATCCAACGGAAAGGCAGGGATCATCAATAAGGGAAGCAGAGCATTGAACCTTAGGAACAGTGTATGAAAAGTTTCAACTTGTTTGGTGCAGTCAGTCAGGTATGAGCTACAGTTGAGAGGTGTGTTTTATTTTTAATTTATTTTTATTTTTATTATTTTTAAAAGATTTTATTGGGGAATTGGGGGAGGGAAACAGTGTTGGGGAATTAGGGAGGGGGACCA
Organism: Aselliscus stoliczkanus; assembly: GCA_033961575.1. NCBI lineage: Eukaryota > Metazoa > Chordata > Mammalia > Chiroptera > Hipposideridae > Aselliscus > Aselliscus stoliczkanus. Next base: position 4,688,130 of record CM066735.1, on the reverse strand, counting down.
GCCAAGTTGTTGTTCTTCAGTCTTAGTTGTGGAAGGCGCCAGTCACCATATGGCTTCCCCTTGGGCAGCTCATGGCCTCTAAGCTCAAGGTGCTGTGTTCAATCTTAGTTGCGGGTAGGCATAGCCACCATCTTACGCGGGAGTCAAACCAGCAGCCTTGTTGTTAAGAGCACACGCTCTATCCATTGAGCCATCTAGGCGGCAGCTCAGCTTAAGTCTTAGTTGTGGGCGGGCATAGCCCACCATTGAACAGGCAATCTTGTTGTTACACCAGCTGAGCCATCCTGACACCTGTTGGCAGCTCAGCGACAGCTCAGCTCAGGCGCAGCATTCACTGGCTCATGTGGAAATTGAACTGTTACTGGCCAACTGAGCAGCCCACCCCACCACTGAGAAACTTTTAAGTTTTCTTTCCTATAGATATGTTAAGTATAGTTTCTTAGTTCTTTAGCTTCTACTCTTCTAATCAGTTTCCTAATCCTAAACAATAGATTGTTCATAGAAATCTCCTACCCCTGCTTCAGATAACTACTTGAAAACCTGTTACTTCCTAATATCCCCAGGCCAGTAAGCTAAATGCCAAACCCATTCTTGGCCCAGAAAACTGATGCCACCTGAGTGATGGGTTGAATGGCCACAGGCTTTGTGAGAGCTAACAGAATTACCAATTAAAATCTATTTTTCCTCATTCAAGGGCCTTAGGGATACAGATGATGCTCCAGCAAGATTTCCAGTCACAACCAAAGAAGCCAACATGGTCTTCCAAGTGGATCTCGAGACCCCTTCCTCTCATCTGAGATCAGCTAGGGTGAGAGTTCTGTGAACCCCCAATAGGCAGAGACAGCTCTACGCCTCTGCCCAGCAGGAAGCAGACACAGAGGAGGAGACCTCCTGTCCCTCACCTTCCCATAGAGATTTAATGGGGATCACGTCTCTCAAGGGGAAAACTAGACAGGCAGAGGCAGGCATTGGGTCTCTGCGTTCCTGCACGTCCCACAGAATGTGACCGCCCGGGTGACCTCCCCTCTGCATCCAAAACTTCCATTCATTGTAACTATCTACTCCTGAAACAAATGGGTACAAAATACTCCACCGGATTAGATCACTCACTCACACCTGCGCAGTAAAGGCCATAATGACCTTCATTTCACCCAGGCCTCATTACACCATTATTATATCATACATATGCCCAGAAGTTTATTAATATCATTATAACAGACTGAATTCTGGGAAGGGACATGTGCGGACTAAAGAGATGAGATAATAGCCTCTTGTCAATTACGGGTGCCAATCAAATGGTCCAACACCCAGAGGGGAACAGCCCATTCTAGAGAGAAAGGGATAAAAACTCCAAGTCCTGGGAAGTCCGCCCTCTTTTTGACCGCTTCTTCCCTTTTGACCCCCTTCCTTCCTTTTCGAGCCTTTGAGCCTCACCTTTGCACATGGCTCGTTCCATATGCTCCAAACTCCTTGAAATAATTTCTCTTCTAATAATGGGCCCTTGAGCCATCCTCTACTGCTCAGGCCTACTTTTACTTCTAAAGGTACTATCTCGTTTCATAAACTACTTTTTCACTGCTTTACTCTGGTATCTCGTTCAATTCTTTGCTTGAGTTGCCAAGGACCTGGACTTTGGGCCAAGAAGGGCCCAAAGAACCGATGGCCCTGTTGCTCAGAGCTCGCACTCTTAAGCTAACTCTTAACCAACTGAGCTACTCGGCCGGCTCCCCGAGAGGTGTGTTTTAAAGTGTACCGTAAATCATCCTCCATCATGACAATGCTCCATGTCACTTCTAGTATATAGCAATTTCTGTCAAATAATAACATTACAGTGTGTCCTCATCTACCTTATTCACTGTATCTGGCACCAGGTGACTTCTGGCTCTTCCCCAGAGTCAAACTGATTCAGGATATTGAGACAGTCATGGCAGCACAAGTAAAGACACTCATGAAAGAGCCCAAAACTGCCGCAGAAAGTGGCAAGAATGATGGGATAAGTGTGTTCGAAGCGAGGGGGAGTACTTTGAGGGGGATTAATGGCAATGTGTCTTTTACTGTAATAAATCTTTTTTTTTTATTTTATCGGGGAATTGGGGGAGGGGAACAGCATTGGGGAATTGGGGGAGGGGAACATCACTGAGTAATTCGGGAAGAGGAACAGACAAGTTGCTGTCCTTTTGTTCTTAAGTTTAATTGTGGAGGAAGCCGCTTCACTGCCCATGTTGGTATCATCATTGTGCTCTTTCCGGGTGAGGCAGTCGCTGTGAGACGGCCTCTCACAGTGGCTCATGGCAGCTCACGAAAGTTGATGCCAGCTGCCAGCCAGCCCCACTACAGCCTGCGCTGTCGTGACTCATGATAGCCCGGCTCCAGGTTGAGCTGTTGTTCACAATCTTAGCAGTAGAGGGCGCAGCGTCACTGGCCCTCATATGTGTGGTCCGAACCAGGGTCTTGCTACTCAGAGCTGGCATCCCAAGCCAGCTCTTAATCAATGCGCTACTCAGCTGGCCTTGCAATAAATTTTTTTATTTGAACACTCACCATATTGTTTGATCACATCCCGTATAAACTTCAAAGTTGCTAAGAAACTATTGAATGTTCTCACTCCAAAAAAGAATGGTAATTAGGTGACATAATAAGAGGTGTTAGCTAAGGCTATGGTGGTTATATTGCAATATATAAGTGTATCAAATCAACAAACTATACTCCTTAAACTTATACAATGTTACATGTCAATTATATCTCAATTAAAAAAGGGAGAAAGAGGGGCCGGCCGAGTGGCTCAGTTGGTTAAGAGCTCACTCAAGAGTGCGAGCTGAGCTCTGAGCAATGGTGGTTCAATGCCAGCCCAAGCTGAGTTGCCGTTGAGCTGCCAACAGGTGGCAGGATGACTCAGCTAAAAAAAAAAAAAAAAAAAAAAAAAGGGAGAAAGATGCCAAGGGTTAAACTCCTGGACATTTATCTCAAAGAAACAAACACTTACGTCCCCACAAAAATCTGTAAACAAATGTTCATAGCGGTTTCTTATTTTTTGCAACAGTCAAAAAGTGGAGGCAACCAAATTCTGGTACATGCACACCATGGAATATTATTTTGCAATAAAAAGGAACAGACTAGAGACACACAAAAATTGAATGTTACCAGAGAATTTAGCTGAGCAAAGCTAATCCCTAAAGATTCCATATTGTATGATTCCATTTATATAACATTCTTGAAATGATAAAATTATAGGGATGGAGACATATTAGTGGTTACCAAGGGTTTGGAGGGCTTGGGGCAGGGAGGTATGGAGCTTTGGGATGGTGGAACAGTCCAGTATTTTGATGGCACTGGTGGTTCCATAACTTTAAAAGGTGATAAAATGGAGTAGAACAACATGCATGTTGTATCCATGTCAATTTCCTGGTTTCAGTATTATATGGGCTGTAGTATTATAAGTCATGACATATTTTTTTTGGTTTTTCATTGCAAAATGGCATCATGACTTTTCTGACAACTCAATATTATAGTTATATAAGAGGTAACCATTGGGGGAAGCTGCATGAAGGGTACGTGGAACTCTATGATTTTTTCCAACTTCCTGTAGAGTCTATAATTATTTCAAGATATCAAGTTCAAAAAAGGAAGTTAGATGGATATAATCATAGTGTGTCAGTCAGTTGATTTTTTTTTTTTTTGAGGGCAGTGTCACTGGCCCTCATATATGGGAACAAACCGGGCCACTGATGAGAGCACGTGCTCCTATCAACAAGGTTTCCAGTTAGAATCCCGCAAGGGATGGTGGGCTACACCCGCCTGCAATTAAGATTGAACATGGCACCTTGAGCTGAGCGGAGCCCCTCCCACCTCTCAGGTCCTCTTCTGAACCCTGGGGAATGACGTTGCCCAAGTTCATCGTGGTCCCAGCCCTCAAGGCTTAGCCTGTGCTTATCTCCATTCATAACTATCTCTGCTCAGAGCAGAGTAAAAAAAAATGACAGATGACACACAATACTCACCAAACAAAAGGGATGTTCACTATAGCAACAGTTGTCACCAGAAATATGTGACACAGGGTGTTTTATACCTGAAAGGAAAAGGTCATTGAAAACTATGTGAGTTCCCTCAGGTGCAGAGAAAAGGTCAGAGGAGGGTTTATCAACCTACTATTGACATTCAGGACCAGGTCGTTCTTGGTTGTGGGGTTCGTCCTGGGCTCTGTAGGATGTTTTGTAGCACCCCCGTCTCTACTGACTCAATGCCAGCAGCACCCTCTTCCAGTCTTTTTTTTAATTTTTTTTTTTTTATTGGGGAACTGTGTGTTTTTCCAGGACCCATCAGCTCCAAGTCAAGTAGTTGTTTCATCTAGTTGTGGAGGGCCCAGCTCAGTGGCCCATGCGGGGGTTGAACCGGCAACCTTGGTGTTGTGAGCACTGTGTTCTAATCAACTGAGCTAATCTGCCGCACCGGCCTACTCTAGTCTTGGCAACCAAAAATATCTCCAGACATTGCCAAGTGTGCTCTGCAGGGCAGAACTGTCCCCAGTTGAGGGCCACTGATTTTTGTGGACACTCTTTCAGGACTATACCAAAATTGCAGGAAAGGCTCCCTTCTCTTAGCAAGGCATTCTTTGATTCCATTTTAAATGCAGAAACTTTGGCTCAGAAGAAACTATACATGTGCCTAAGAAGCACACGAAAAAATGCTGAACATCACTAATCTTTAAGGAAATGCAAAGCAAAACCACAATGAAATACCACCTCACACTCATTAGGGTGGCTACTATCAGAGAAACAGGACGCAATGGGTGTTGGTAAGAATGTGAAGAAATCGGACCCCTTGTGCTCTGTTGGTGGGAATGGATAGTGGTGCAAGTGTGGCAAACACTGGAGGCTCCTCGAAGAAATGAAAATAGAATGGCCACATAGTAAGCACAAAGGGCATGCGCAGCTTTACACAGACAGTGAGCACATCGACACTGGTAATGATTGTGCGGACCTTGTTCAGTCATCAAGCCAAATGGAGACGACAGCCCAGAAATCGAGAGAAGGCTGATGCTTAGAAGGGCAGCCATGGAAGAATTAGGAAAGATCACCAAGAGCAAAGGTGTGTCATTAGAGGCCAAGGTTAAGACCGTCTATACCCTCGTATTCCCAGTTACTATGTACCGATGTGGAAGCTGGACAGTGAAGAAGGCTGATAGGAAAAAATCGATTCATTTGAAATATAGTGTTGGAGGAGAGCTCTATGCATACCCTGGACCACCAAAAAGATGAACAAGTGGGTCCTAGAGTAAATTCAGCCTGAAATGTCACTGGAGGCAAAAATGACAAAACTGAAGCTATCCTCCATTGGGCACAGCATGACAAGGCAGAGTTCATTACAAAATACAGTAATGCTGGGGAAAATGGAAGGGAGCAGGGAAAGAGGTAGACCAACTATGAGATGGATTGACTCCATAAAAGAAGCCATAGACATGAGTCTATAGGAGCTGAGCAGGGCCGTGAAGACAGGACACTGTGGACGTCATTCATTCATAGGGCCACCAGGAAATCAGGTTGCCAGCAATTCCACTTCTGGGTATATACCAAAAATAAATGAATGAATGAATGAATGAATGAATGAATAAGAGCAAGGACTTAAAGAGATATTTGTACACACATGTTCAAACCAGTGTTATTCACAATAGCTAAAACGGGGAAGCAACTCAAGTGTCCATCAACAGATGACTGTATAAACTTCATGTGGTGCATCCAGACAATGGAGTGTTACTCAGCCTTTAAAAGGAAGGAAATTCTGACACCTGTTACAACATGTATGAACCTTGAGGACATGATGTTCAGTGAAATAAGCCAGTCACAGGATGATAAACACTGTGTGATTCCCCTTTATGAGGTCCCCAGAGGAATCAAACCCTCAGAGACAAGAAGTAGATGGTGGGGCCCAGGGGCAAGTGGAAGGGGATGGGGAGTTAGAACTTATGCTATTCAAGAAATTGATGGAGAGAAGGGGCAGGATGGAGACTAGATTGACTTGTATCACAAGGGGCCCTGCTGGTTCCTCAATAAGTTAAATATGGGGTTTCACATGACCCAGCAATTCCACCCCTAGGTATCTATCTACCCAAGAGAAATCAAAACATACATCCACACAAAAACTCACACACAAATGTTCACAGCAGCATGATTCACAATGGCCAAAAGGAGGAAACACCACAAACATCCATCAGCTGATGAGTGGCTAGAGAAACGTGGCCCATCCACACACAAGAGTGTCACTCGGCCATGAAAAGAAGGAAGCGCTGGTGGATGGACCTTGAACACAAGGTGCTCAGTGAGAGAAGCCAGACACACAAGGCCACACACTGTGTGATTCCACTTATGTGAAATGTCCAGAACAGGCACATCCATAAACAGAAAGTGGATTCATGGGCGTCAGGGGCTGAGGGAGGAGAACAGGGGTGATTGCTCAATGGGTACAGGGTTTCTTTTGGGGGTGACAAAAATGCTCTGGAACTTGACAGAGGTGATGGCTGCACAACATTGTGAATATACTAAATGATATTGAATTGTACACTTTAAAAAGGTTAAACTGGGGAGTTTGGGGTGAATTTCATGCCCTTCTCCCCTAAAAGGGAAAAAGAGCCATGATCTGTGAGAGAGAAAGTAACTGAACTAGAAGGTCAGGAGAGGGGTTCAAGAGGATGGGCAGTGAAGGCAGAGCCAGGGTGGCTGAATTTTGGAGGGAAAGAGGAAGGCAGAGGGCTTTTAGGCCGTTTAGCTGTGGGTGGGAAGTTCTGTAAAGAGTTGGTCAGCTGATGTTTTGAAGGCAGATGTATCTTGAGTTCAGATGTGACAAACTGATAAGATGGTCCCAAAACTGGCCCCCACCGGGTATCAATTTACTAAAGTTCACCCAATCACCTCATTGACAGTCAAACTGGAACACTGTAATGAAAAGTAAGACAGAGTCTGAGCCAAGGCGTGACCCTTCTGTTGTGCTCCACTGTTGCCCTCGGAGTTGTGACAGATTCGCCAGTCTTTAGCAAGCATGTGGCAGGCCCTGTGTTGACTGGGGCAGGGTGCCATCTTGGGGGGCTTGTAATCTGTCTTCAAAACTAATATAAGTAAAGCAGAAGAATAATGAATTGCCAAATGGTGAACTACCAACCCAGGGGCTCTCCACTAAGGGGATGTGGACCCCCCAGGGGACACTGAGTGATGTCTGGGGACACTTTCATTGTCATGACTTAGTGGGGTGCCTCTGGCATGGTGGAGCCCAGCGATGCTGCTCAATGCCCCACAGTGCCCAGGATGGACCCCACAGAGAGTGATGTCAGCAGTGCCGAGGCGGGGGTGACCTTGTATTGATCCCTTCCTTACCATGGTGAGTACCTGAGCTCTCTCTCTTCTTCCCTTTTTCTGAAAAAGAGAAGGCCATCCCTGTTCTTCTCTAAAGAATAACATCACCCTGTCTTCATTCTTTTTTTTTTTTTGAGGGCAGTGTCACTGGCCCTCATATGTGGGACCCGACCGGGGCCGCTGGCTTCCCCAACCAGCACTTAACCACCGCGCCACTCGGCCGGCCCACCCTGTCTTCATTCTTGACCCTAGCTCCTTGCCTCAGGGTTCTCTTCTCTCTCTATCAAGCTCGTCTTCTCTACTGTTCCCTGTCCCTAATATGAAGTATGTCAGACTGAATATTCCTGTCACCCAATCCTGTCACCAAGCACCTAGGAGTCATTCTTGCTCAGAGCAGCTTGTTCTGACTTGTAAGTACAACTCCCAATAGAAACATAGGTTCCCACCCTGTGGGATGGGGGGTCAGGACGACTTTCATTAGAATTTTAAAGGGCAAGGTAACATCCAGGGGTGGACTTCCAAGTAGCAGTATGGTTTGTACTTCCAAAGTTAATAACCTTTTCACTGATATTAGCTGAACAAAATAAAAAACAGAACAAAAACGTATACCTATAGATGCATTCCAGGTATCGGCTTCATAATCATAAATATAGACTTTTTGATTCACTACTAACAGCAATACTGAACTGGCAAAATGTGCTGATGTTACTTCTGGTATGCCAACCTACAAATGATGACATATATAAGATCAATAAGCGCATCTTTTCAGACATCGATTCAGGAAGCAATACTTTTTTTTTTTTTTTTAGCTGAGCCATCCTGCCACCTGTTGGCAGCTCAACGGCAACTCAGCTCGGGCTGGCATCGAACCGCCGTTGCTCAGAGATCAGCTCACACCCTTGAGCGAGCTCTTAACCAACTGAGCCACTCGGCCGGCCCTCAGGAAGCAATACTTCTATACACACATCCAAGATATGTTTGTGTGAGGAGAAGTGAGCTTCCTAGATATTGGGGATTATATGTATCCTGGGGTCAGATGAAACCAAAGCTGGGAGGTTGAAAGTGGTGTTGGGTGCCTTCAGACACCGAAATTCCCTCCATCTCCTTTTCCCTCATCAAAACCTTCTCTGAGGATAAAGCCTGAAGATAAATGATGGGTGTAACTGTTGCTTTTAAGAGTAACATGGGTATATTAATAGATGGCAACACCTCTTTAGTATAGATGTTAATGGTAGAATTTCTCAAGATACTTACCGAGAGGGTAAAGGTTTCTCTGTTTTTGTTTAGTACAATTTAGGGGGGCCCTGAAATTATTGCATATAATCTATCTATTCATAACACACAACCAATCATAGGGAACACTGACAACAATTCTTCCTTTTATAGGGAAAAAAAGCTCATTTTGGTACTAAGAAGAGAATAGAATCAACCCTCCTTTTGGCTTAGAAATTGCTCTCAATGTCTTTAAGGGGCACATTTTGTAAAATAAAACCCCAAACTAACAAAAACAGACTAGTGTGATATTTCCAAACTCCATCTTCTCTGAGTATTATGTATTTCAAGTATCCTTCAGGTTGTTCCGTAAAATAATTACCTGCATTGAAGTGGGGATGGAAAATGGAAGGAGACTACTCTCAAAGTTATTTCTCGTGAAAAAAAGTTGTTTTCTGAAATAAACAATAAAAGAGTTAAATTAGGACAATTTCACAGAAGAAAAGAAAAAAGACAATGGTTGTCACTCTAAAGATGTTCCATTCAAACGAAATTCCTTTTTTAACAAGGAACTATTTAGGTTCTATCTATCATTTACCTATCTATCTATCTATCTATCTATCTATCTATCTATCTATCTATCTATCTATCTATCACTTTATCTATCTAACTACCTATCTATCATCTATCTTTTTGCATAAGTAAATCTCTATAGCCTGGGTATTTGGCTTCTTGAAATAACATTATTTTAAAAGTGTGACCACATCAAATATAATATTGTATAAAATGCCCATTAAGTGACAGCCTACCTTGCTCAGGATGAACTTCAGTTTTGTCATTTATGTGACTCTAATCCCACTAAAGTAAAGGATTTAAGATCAAGAATGTGTATATAAGGGCCGGCTGAGTGGTGCGTTGGTTAAGTGTTGGATTGGGATACCAGCTCTGAGCAACAGGGCCCCAGTTCGGATCCCACATTAGGGCCAGTGACGCTGCGCCCTCTACAGCTAAGATGGTGAACAACAGCTCTACCTGGTCCTGGCTTCCTGTGAGTCGCAGGGGACAGCATAAGCTGCAGTGGGGCTGGCTGGCAGCTGGTGTGCACCTTGGTGAGCCGCCATGAGCAGCTGTCCAATGGCCAGCAAGCAACTGCCTCACCTGGGAAGAGCGCAATGACGATACCAACATGGGCCAGTGAAGCAATGTCCTCCACAACTAGACTGAAGAACAAAAGGACAGCAACTTGTTTGTTCCCCTTCCCCAGTTCCCCAATGCTCTTCCCCTCCCCCAATTCCCCAATAAAATCTTTTTAAAAAAAGTGTATATAAGAAAGAAACACTTTTTTTCTTCATGCAGGAAATTTTTAAGACGTGAAAGGCCGTCCATGAACATGGTATTTCTAGGTCTTTTCCCACGACTCCAGAAGAGTGTTATGGTTTTAGACAGAGAGGAATTGCTGAGTTAATTCCCATGTATTTTAAGGTTTTTATTGAGATGGTGAATGGTATTTTTCATAATTGCCTCTTTTAAGTGGTCACGACTAGTTTATAAGAGATGATAAAAGTGAACTGGCATCTTTAGATGCTTAACCATAGAGTTGGGAAGACTATGGGTGGAGCTGGGCTCCTTGTTAACTCTGTAATCCTGACTTTCCTGTTTTAGCTCTGTGGTAGCTACTGGGGGAGAGATCATAATAAAGGGATTAGCCATCTTGGAACCAGGGTCTTTTGGCCTTCACATGGGCTGCCAGTTGGGGCCTGGGTAGGAGGTGTGCGTTCTCGCACTGTGGTGGTGGTTTTCATTTCTTTTTCCTTTTCCCAAATAAACCATTTCTTTGTGGATTACTTGGAGAGTTATTTTCACCAGTCAACAGAGAACTGTTGATTTTTTAAAAGACTTTTATTAAATATAGCTAACATACAATATTATATTAGCTTCATGTGTGAGCTGTTGATGTTTTTAACATCTATCTTGTGTTTGGTCATCTTACTGTACCCAGTTGTTACTTCTGATAGTTGACACACTTGGATTTGACAAATGTTGTCTCTTTCTTTCCAATTGTGTTTTATATTTCATATCTTTCTCTTGTCATATTGCAATGGCGGTGACCTCCAATACAAAGTTGAGGGAGGGTGATGTAATTTTGTTTGCTGTTTTTACCTTTATATTGTGTACCATTCTTGGAACCCTATCTACCTCAAATAAAGCCTCCCTGGTCTCTTGATGGACTATGGCCTCAGCCCCTCACTTGTGTCCTCTGCTGTCTCACCTTTCTGCTTTTTGTTCTCCACCCAACAATGATCTTTTAGAAGAGAAGTCAGATTGTGTCACTCCACTGCTTAATCTCTGGTGGCTTCCTACCAGAATTAAATTGGAATCCAAATTCATCACCATGGCTTACAAAACCTCACATGATGTGACACTGTTGACATCTCTCTTCACTCTCCCCATTTAATCATTGCGCTTGCACCGTTCCTCCAACAATCAAGGAAGGTCCTGCCTCAGGACGTTTGCATGTGCTATCCCTACTGCCTGGAATGTTCTTCCCCTTGACTGCAAGAGGAAAGGACACTCTAGGCAGAGGGACCAGCTGGGACAAAGGTCTCAGGAAGGACATGTGCCAATAACATAAACAAGTTAGGTTAACTTCTTAGGAATGGGATCATGTCCAAGAATATGTGTTGAACATTTTGACAGATTCTGATGAATTGTCTTTCCACAGAAGGGGGAGCAACTTAGCCTCATGCTTGGTGGCTCCCATCCTCACCCATGTGATATGCAAAAAGTGTTATCTCATAATTTTTTTTTTTAAGATTTTGTTGGGGAATTGGGGGAATGGAACAGACAAGTTGCTGTCCTTTCGTTCTTCAGTCTAGTTGTGGAGGACATCACTTTACTGGCTCATGTTGGTATTGTCATTGTGCTCTTCCCGGGTGAGGCAGTTGCTTGCCGGCCATTGGATGGCCACTCACAGTAGCTCATGGCACCCCACTGCAGCAGGGACTGCAGCCCACGCCTTCGCTGGTGACTCATGGCAGCCCAGCTCCAGGTTGAGCTGTTGGTCACCATCTTAGCTATAGAGGGCATAGTGTCACTGGCCCTCGTGTGGGATCAAAACTGGGGCCCTGCTGCTCAGAGCTGGTGTCCCAAGCCAACTCTTAACCAACGGGCCACACGGCCGGCCCCCTCATTTTTTTTAAGGATTAGAATCTCTCGTTTCTGGACGCCTTTGGAGTCAGACGTTCCCTGACTCCAGTGTAATCTGGGCATCAGGATACCATTTAAGCATGTTGTGTTCTAAGCTTTCTCTGTAAAGGGCCAGGTAGGAACTGTTTTAGGGGCTGCATGGCTTCTGTTTCGATGATTCAGCTCATTGTAGCGTGAAAACAGACATGGACAGTACAGAGGTATGTGGCATGTGCCAATAAAACTTTATTGGACACTGAAACTTGAATTTTACAACATTTTCATGTGTCACCAAATATTAGTCTTCTTTTGTTTTTGTTCTCAATCGTATACAAGTGTAAAAGTTATTCTTAGCTCGGTAGTACAAAATCAGATGGTGGGCTGGATCTGGCACTGGGGGCTGTGGTTTACGACTTCTGCTCTAAAGAAGCATTGTCCTGTAGAAATATTTCTGAGCTGTCCCACGTGGTAGCCACTAACCACACTGAGTGCTTGAAATGTGGTTAGCTTGACTGTGTGGATTTTTCACTCCATTTAATTTTTTTTTTAAAGATTTTATTGCGGAATTGCAGGAGGGGAACAGCGTTGGGGAATCGAGGAAGGGGAACAGATAAGTTGCTGTCTTCTTGTTCTTCAGTCTAGTTGTGGAGGACCTTGCTTCACTAGGCCATGTTGGTATCGTCATTGCGCTCTTCCCAGATGAGGCAGATCAGTCGCCGGCCTCTGGATGGTTGCTCACCGCGGCTATTGGCAGCTCACGCTGGCTGCCAGCCGCTCACACTGGCTGCTGACCACTCACTGTAGCCTAGGGCAGCCCACTGCAGCAGGGGCTGCAGCCTACACCATCACCGGGGCTCACACAGCCCAGCTCCAGGTGGAGCTATTGTTAGCTGTGGAGGGCAGTGTCACTGGCCCTCATATGTGGGATCTGAACCGGGGCCGCTGGCATCCCAAAACCAGCTCTTAATCAATGCGCCACTTGGCCGGCCCTTTTTTTTTTTTTTGACGGCAGTGTTACTGGCCCTCATGTGTGGGACCCGAACTGGGGCCCGCCGACTTCTCAAGCCAGCGCTTACCACCTCGCCACTCGGCTGGCCCCCATTTAATTTTTTTTTAAAGGTTATTTCTGTTTAAAAAAATTTTTGATGGGGAACAGTGTGTTTTTCTAGGACCCATCAGCTCCAAGTTCAGTAGTTGTTTCAATCCAGTTGTGGAGGGCATTTTTCCAGGATTCATCAGCTCCAAGTCAAGCAGTTGTCTATAATCTAGCTGTGGAGGGTGCAGCACCTTGGCCCATGTGGGACTCAAACTGGCAACCTTGGTGTTATGAGCCTGTGCTCTAACCACCTGAGCTAACCAGCTGCCCCACTGTATTTAATTTTAATTAAAAATTTTTAATTAATTTTTTTAATTGTGGTAAAATACAACATAAGATTTATATTTCATGATTTATTTTAATTGTTGTAGAACACACATAACATAAATTTTACCATATTAACCATTTTTTTTTTTTTTTGAGGGCAGTGTAACTGGCCCTCATATGTGGGACCGATCCGGGGCCGCTGGCTTTCCAAGCCAGCGCTTAACCACCGTGCCACTCGGCTGGCCCCCATATTAACCATTGTTAAGTGCACAGCTCAGTGGCATTAAGTGCACTCACATTATTTGTAGCTGTCCCCACCATCCATCTCCAGAACTTTCCGTCTTCTCAAACTGGAATGCTGTTTCTTATTAAACTCATCCCCCTCCCGAGTCCCTGGCATCACCATCTATTTCCTGTCTCTATGACTCTGACCTCATATAAGGGGGAATCACACAGTATTTATTTTTTTGTAGGGCCAGCTGAGTGGCGCAGTGGTTAAGAGCTGGCTTGGGACGCCAGCGCCCCGGTTCGGGTCCCACATATGAAGGCCAGTGACACTGCCCTTAAAAAAAAAAAAAGAGAAAGTCTTTTGTGTCTGGCTTTTTTCACCGAGCATAATGGCCTCAAGGTTCATCCACGTTATAGCAGGTGTTAGAATGTCCTTCCTTTTTATTTATTTATTTAATTTATTTTATTTTTTATTTCTAGCTGAGCCATTCTGCCACCTGTTGGCAGATCAGCGGCAGCTCAGCTTGAACTGGGCATCGAACTGCTGTTGCTCAGAGCTCAATTTGCACTCTTGAGCGAGCTCTTAACTAACTGAGCCACTCTGTTGGCCCCTTCCTTTTTTAAAAAAGATTTTTATTGGGGAATGGGGGGAGGACAACAGCGTTGGGGAATCAGGGAAGTGGAACAGACAAGTTGCTGTCCTTTTGTTATTCAGTCTAGTTGTGGAGGACGTTGCTTCACTGGCCCATGTCGGTATTATGACGTCGCTTCACTGACCCATGTTGGTATTATCATTGCGCTCTTCCCGGGTGAGGCAGTCGCTCGCTGGCCATCGGACGGCCGCTCACAGTGGTTGACGGCAGCTCACTAAAGCTCACGCCAGCTGCCCCCCTGCCCCACTGCAGCCTATGCCGGTGCCAGCGACTCATGGCCGCCCAGCTCCAGGTCAAGCTGTTGTTCACAATCTTACTGTAGAGGGTGCAGCATCACTGGCCCTCATATGTGGGATCTGAACCCAGGCCCTGCTGCTCAGAGCTGGTGCTCCCAAGCCAACTCCTAACCAACACATCACTCGGCTGGCCCTGTCCTTCCTTTTTAAGGCTGAGTAATGTTCCATGTTATGGATGGACCACATTTGGCTTATCCATTCATTAGTCGATGGGAAATTTAAACTAAAATAGCCACATGTGACTAGTGGTTACTCCATGGCAGATCAGCTCTAAGGGAAAGACAGAAGTTGCATCTTATCATTTGAGATGCTTGTGCTATGGAGGAGCAGCTGAGTCCTCACCCTGCACAGGACCAGGCTTGTCTCCCTGCTCCCCACACCCTCCCGGGTGACCTCTCTATATGGTCACCTCCTCACTCCAGGCCCTCCTAACAATGGGAACCTCCTCTAGACCCTGCGTCCCTTGCTGCTGAGCTCTCTATAGTGACCTCTCTTCTCTCTTCTGTCATCTTGGTTTCTGGAGACAGTGACATAACTTTGGACCTCTGGGTGCTCGCTTTCTTTCTACTCCACTGCCTCCAGGGACTGCTTATCTGCCCCCATGCTGTGGCTTCTCCTCAACAGACTTCCTCCTTTATCCTGCCTCCCTCAGTTTCTAGGTCTCCTGCTTTCCGTTTCTTTCTCTTCTCTGACCTGTTCCGTAAAGTCAACATTCCCCAGAGCCTCTGACCATTGAACATGTAATGCCTAGGTGACTGCAGTCATGCCTGCAGCCGGAACCACCACACATGTGGATTTGATCTTCTGTTCCCACATCTGGCCTTATGTGTCCTCCATATCCCACAGGCAGCATGCCATCCCGGGTCGCCACCCCTCTCCCCAATCTTTCCACTAGAAATTTGAGAGTCATCTTAAACTAGTTGCTCACCTCAGCTGCACATACCCCATGAGTCAACAAGTCCTGCAGACTTCTTTATGGGGGCCTTTCCTTCTATTCAGGCTCTTTTATGCTGTGTTGTTTTGTGTTTTTGGCCTTTGCTTTTGGAAATCCTCCTGAACACATTGTGTGGCCCCAAATCCTCCACTGTCTTTAGGATGAGGGATAAACATCTTGGTATGATTACATACCTGGTTTTGTACCCTTGCATCCTGACAACACCAAGTGCATGCTGGACATGGCGTCTCCATCCCTTTGACTGCTCGGCTCCAAGCCCATTCATATTTGATTCCCTCTCCCCCCATGTTGAACTCCTATTCATCCTTCAAAACCCAGTTTGGGCATCAATTCCCCAGTGGAAACTTCCTGGGCATTTTTTCCTTGGGCTCCCCCATGAGTGCTTATATTAAGCATCTGTGACAGGTGGTACCCCAGTATACTGAATTATTTTGGTTACTTGCTGGTCTCTTTATATCTCTTCCTCTCACCCCCACCCCAACTGTGGACTCCCTGCAGGCCAGCAACTAGTAACACAGGACAGAGCCATCTTCCTTAATGTTTGTTGAATGAGTCAATGAGGGCATATCTAACATTTTAATGAAAAAGGAAGGTAACAATTCACAAGATGGTCACTTACCCTAGATACAGGGCTATGCTTTTCTTGCAAGGATGTTTAATCAAATGTGTAGTTGCAGGTGAAAAATACAGGTGGTCCTAGAGAGACAGTCACAAAATCAACAATAATAAACACCAGGTAAAACAATATCCTAATGTGCAACACAGGTGAAATGTAAAGGTGAAATCTGAATTAGGCAGGAGGATTGTATCAATGTCCTTTTTCTGTTTCGATATTATACTCTGGTTACGTCAGATGTCACCACTGGGTAAAGGGTACCCGGGATCTCTCCAAACTATTTTTGCAACTTGTTGTGAATCTATCATGTTAAAATAAAGAGTGAAAAAAATTCCAGGGTAATAATTCATATCACATCTCCTGTCATGTACATTACTGCTTAAGTACAGATGTTTGTTATTAGAAAGAGAGGCTAGAGAACAAAGAATCATAAAGTTAACATGATAGAAACCAATTACTTGGAGATTATTTAGAAATGCTGACTCTTTCTGAAACAATTAATGTCAGTAGGAAACACCTTTAACTGGTGAAACATTTTTTTCTTCATGCATTTTAGGCACACGTGGAGTTTCCTGTTGCACTGCTGTATAAACAAAGTAACAGTTTGCTTCCTATCTTACTGCAGATTTAAAATCTCTTATCAAATAGAGCACTGGTGATCTGAGTTCTAAACCCACTTTTATCTCTGGCTTTGTCCAGGTTACTTGATCTCTCTCAACTACTTTTTTAGTGGAATAGGAAGATAAATCCCTTATTTCAAAGGGCAGTAGTAAGGATTACACAGTGTTCTATGCCTGATACACCGCTAGCACCCCCAAAATACTGGGACATGCTCTGATCCAGTGATGAAATGTGAAAAATGAATGTTAAATATGGAGCCACATACCCCTTGAGTTTGCTGTCCAACATGAAACATCTTTCCAGTCCTCACCGTGTGAATACTAGAGGTAAGTGACAAGAGAGACCATCTGTCAACGTCTATTGAGTATTCAGCATGACCCTGACCAGGCTACCTCTCGGTTAACTCTTTTTTTTTAAATATTTTATTGGGGAATTGGGGGAGGGGAATAGCGTTGGGGAACCAGGGAAGGGGAACAGACAAGCTGCTGTCCTTTTGTTCTTCTGTCTAGTTCTGGAGGACGTTGCTTCACTGGCCCATGTTGGTATCATCATTGTGCTCTTCCTGGGTGAGGTAGATCGGTCACCGGCCTCTGGACGGCCACTCACAGCGACTCTTGGCAACTCACGCTGGCTGCCACTCACTGTAGACTATGGCAGCCCACTGCAGCAGGGGCTGCAGCTACACAGTCGCCGGAGACTCACAGCAGCCCAGCTCCAGGTGGAGCTGTTATTCACCATCTTAGCTGTGGAGGGCAGTGTCACTGGCCCTCATATGTGGGATCCAAACTGGGGTCCTGCTGCTCAGAGCCAGCATCCCAAGCCAGCTCTTATCGGTTCTTTTTTTTTTTTTTTTGAGGGCAGTGTCACTGGCCCTCATATGTGGGACCGGACCAGGGCCGCTGGCTTCCCAAGCCAGCGCTTAACCACCGCGCCACTTGGCCGGCCCTTCAGTTAGTTCTTAAGTACCTGTTCTTGATGCTTTTTAAGGTTACTGGGAGTTCCTGGAAAATCTGATGCAACTTGGGGCCCTCCTCTTTCACGTACAAACATATGCATATGCAAAAATGAATGTCCAAGGGCTCATAAGAGCTCATTTGCAGACCCCAGATTAGGAAGAGTAGGAATTCCTACTCCAAGGTTTTCTTTTTCTTTTTTCTTTTGGAGGGGGTGTTGGTGGCTGGGAGAATGTTGGTATAGTTTACACCATGTGTTCTGGCATAGATGTGTGCCAGAAGCACCGGGAGGGCTGGATAAACTGAAGAGGGCTGGGCCCCACACAAGTCTCTGATTCAGGGAATTGCAGTGCTAACAAACCCCAAGGTGATGCTGTTGCTGCTGGTTCAGGACCACTCTTTGAGAACCCATGTGGGGAAATGGGAGAATTAGGTATAACCAATCTTTTCAGACTTTGAGACAAGTCCTCCTAGTAAATCTTACTGGAAAACCCTACTCCACCCACTGACTAGTTATATGTCTTTATTTTCACTGGGTCTGTTTTCACATTTATAATATAAGGTTAAGGAATTACTACTATTCCGTGAACCTTGTTATAAAGATCAAATGAGCCCATACATCAAGAGCACCATTTCATCAGTAAACAGGGTCCTGCTACATGTGACGGCTCACTCCAGGCAGGAGCTCCCTGAGGACAGGAACTAGGCTTTAGCATCTGTCTAGCCCCCATAGCATCTTGCCTAGTCTTCACCAATATTTACTGAAATCTAAAAATGTTCTAGGTAAGGAGTGAATAAGATAAACATTCTACACCCTCATAGGCTAATATTCTAATGGCAGCCACAGACAAGAAAAAAATTGTCAAAAGAAAAAAATAACAGATATGGAGAGGGGAAAAACAGTACGGTAATCGGTGAGGAGGAGGGTCCTAAACAAGGAAATATACTATTGAAATCAGGGTCTGACTGATGGAGAATAAGCCATGGAGAAGCCTGGAAGCAATGTGTGCCAAGCAAAGGGAGTAGCGGGCTCCAAGTCTTTCCGTCCCCAAAGCTGGACCGAGTTTGGCGAGTTCAAAGGACAGCATGGCTGGAGCAGTGATTCAAGGGTGGGCAGGGGCCAGATCTGTGGTTGTCAAACTCCCAGGGAACAATTGGCAATGCCTAAGGACATTTCTGATTGATAGACAAGCCTGGGGAAGGAGATACTGGCATCTAGTGGCTGGAAGCCAGGAATGCTGTTCAACATCCGAAAATGCACAGGATGGGCCTGGGCCAGATCATGTGAGGAAATGCAGGCTGCGCAAAAAACTTGGGTTTTATTCTGGGTGCCGCGGAGAACCAGAAAACGGGAATGATGAGATCAGATTCATTTATCAATAATTCCTCTGGGGCTGGTGGAGTGGCTCAGTTAGTTGGGGGTGTGGGCTCTAAGCAACAGGGCTGCCAGTTTGATTCCCACACGGGCCAGTGAGCTGCACCTGAGCTGAGCTACCGCTCAGCTGCCAACAGGTGGCAGGATGGCTCAGCTATTGAGAGCACCTGCTCCTAACAACAAGGTTGCCTATTCCAGATGGTGGGCTACACCCACCCGCAACTAAGACTGAACTCAGCACCTTGAGCTGAACTGAATGGATAGAGCGTGTGGTCTCAGCAATGAAGCTGCTGGTTCGACTCCTGCATGGGATGATGGCTATGCCCACGCACAACTAATGGAACACAGCACCTTGAGCTGAGCAGTGTGAGTGGACTTGGAGCTGAACTTGCTGCACCCTCCACAACGAAGATTGAAGGACAATAACTTGGCTGTTCCCCTTCCCCAATTCCCCAACACTGTTCCCCTTCCCCAATTCCCCAATAAAATCCTTAAATAAATAAATAAATAAATAAATAAATAAATACATAAATACATAAAATCATTCCTCTGGCTGCTGAGTTGGGGATTGACAGGAGGGCACAGCTTAGGGTAGTGACAGTGGAGGTGGCTTGAAGGATTCGGAACTGGGCCAAAATTTTGAAGTGGCAATGGGAGGTGATGGACTGATTGGTTGGGTTGAGTGGGATGGGGTGGGGAAAAGGGAGGTATCAAGTTCAATTCTTAGAAGAGTAAACTGGGTTGGGGAGAGAAGTGTTTTTCCTGAATTCTGCCCAGGCCTCCCCTCAGGAAAGGCAGCCCTCTTCCTGACCCCTGGCAGTACCCCAAGCCCGGGAGGGCGGTCCCACCGGCACAACGGCTGAGCTTGGGCCAGAGGGCACAGCCTCAAGGTCGCCGCCACCACCAGCGTCAACACCAGCATCTCGTTCGCTGCTCCACCGTGGCCACCACTGCCCCTCAACCGTTGAGGGAAATAGCTTCACAGTCTGGGCATGCGCAGATTGGAGATGAGCATTGCACGATATCAGAACCTGAGCTTGTGCACTTTGCCTCCGCGCAAGCCCCAATCCACCCACCTCAACACGCCCCCTCCCAGCGCCTGGGCGTGCTCACGCGCTCCCTGGAGTCTGAGCATGCGCTCGTCTTCTCCCGAACCAGTCCCCTGGGCATGCGCCTGTCACCCACACGCCCTTAGCGCCTGTGTGTGCACTGGACTGTCCACAATTTCCCAAAGCTTCGCTTGCAGCAACAGCTGCTCTGTTTCCCGGGGCCATGGCCCACGTTCACAGCCCTCCACGTGATCCTAAGGGCTTGGACGCGGTAGCTGGTTGGCTGGAAGAGGTGGGTTTGAGGACCCTCGAACCCCGCCCCCTCTGTTCGTAGGCACCGCCCCCACTATCTAACAAGCCCCGACCCCCGCAGCTGTCCGTTGGGGGCCAAGTCCTCTCCGGTCAGCGGAGCACGCGCCTACTGTCACGTGCACCCCATCCAGACGAGAGGAAATGACGCAAACCCTGCGCGCCGCCAGGATGGCCCGGCCATGGCTGCGGGCACAGGTTACGTGCGACTGTGGGGCGCTGCGCGGTGTTGGGCGCTGCGGCGGCCGCTGCTGGCCGTCGCCGGGGGGCGGGTCCCGACTGCGGCCGGACCGTGGTTGCCCAGAAGCCGGCGGGTCTGCGACGCCTCTCCTCCTTGGGCCCTGTGGGGCCGTGGCTCCGCGGCCGCCGGCCAGCGGCGGGGACTTTGGGAGGCGAACAGCCGCGGCGGTAGCGGCGGCGGAATCTCGGGCGGTGAGGACGCCTCCGAGGGCGGCGCGGAGGATGGCGCCGCAGGCCCTGGGGGCAGCGCGGGCGGTGGGGAAGGACCCGTTATAACGGCGCTGACGCCCATGACCATCCCGGACGTGTTTCCGTACCTGCCGCTAATCGCCGTCACCCGCAACCCGGTGTTCCCGCGCTTTATCAAAATTATCGAGGTAATGAGAGCTCCGTCCTTGGCTTCCGTTTCCCCACTTCTGCAAGCAACAGGTTGGACAGAGATTACGTAGCACCGTCATCGAAAGTTTTTCAGACACGAAGTTTCTCAGAGGCAGGAGTTCGAATCCATGTCTGCTCATCAGTGTCTTAGTGAACTGGAGCCACATCCTTCCCCCTTGAGGATACCTTAAGAGGAGGAGTTGACCCCAATGAGCTTAGAACTGTCTACTTAGAGTCCTAATCATAGAAATCCGGCTCTGAGAAGGACCAGAACAGTCTTGCTGCTCAATTACGTTTTTGCAGGTCTTGGTAAATGTTTTGTAATCCTCTCCCCCTTCTGTTTACTAGTCCCTTTGAGATCAGCATTCATTCCTTCCTTAAACGTCTTGACTGCTAACCATGTGCTAGGTTCAGTTCTAGGTGTTAGAACTACAGCAGTGAACAAGACAGACAAAAATTCCTGCCTTTGGAGCTCACATTTTAGCAGGATGCGAGAGGCAATAGCCAAAATTAGTAAGTAAAGTATGTGCTGGAAGGCGATAAGTGCTACAGGGAATAATAGAGCAAGAAATGGTACCAGAGACCGAGGAGGCAGGTAGGAGAGGAAGGTGCTCAGTGGGTGCAACTGTGGTTTTTCTCATTCAGCAGTGTTCCTAACCTACCATGTAGCAGGCACTGAGGATGCAGAAGCAGACAAGTCAAACACAGCCCCTGTGCCTAAGGAACTTATGTTCTAGGGGAAGAGGCAGGAAACCAGATCGTTTTAGACTAAGAGCTATAGAGAGAGGCTTGGGTGGGGAACTAGGGTGATGTAATAGAGAGAATCATGAGTGCAAGGAACATGAGTTTTTAGAGTAGGAAGGACCCAAATGCTTCCCTTCTTCCCCACCCCCTCTTTGTTTTTGTTAAATGTGGCAGCTGAAGTCTGTGGAGAAAAAAGATTATTTGTTAACTGTTTAAGCAAGGTCATACAATGAGTCAGCCTCTTCATTCACCCTCCAGTCTCTGCTAAATAAACCTCAGGAATCCCTTGGAAAGGGACAGGACAATACAGAGGGGCAGCAGCCAGCCAATAGGGATGGAACAGAATGGGCCCCTCCATCTCGTCTGCTGCACTGCTGCTTGTGTGTGTGTCTGAGCTACCCTTCCAAAGGCCTTCCTTGATGTTGAGTAGTGCGGTTACTTTGCAGGCCCCAGAGCCAGATCCTCTGGCTAGCTTCACTGCCCCTAGCTTTTTAAAAAAAAGATTTTATTGGGGAATTGGGGGAGGGGAACAGACAAGTTGCTGTCTTTTTGTTCTTCAGTCTAGTTGTGGAGGATGTTGCTTCACAGGCCCATGTTGGTATCATCATTGCGCTCTTCCTGGATGAGGCATATCGGTCGCTGGCCTCTGGATGGTTGCTCACCACGGCTATTGGCCGCTCACGCTGGCTGCCTGCCACTCACTGTAGCCTATGGCAGCCCACTGCAGCAGGGCTGCAGCCTACACCGTCGCTGGGGCTTGCAGCCCAGCTCCAGGTGGAGCTGTTGTTAGCTGTAGAGGGCAGTGTCACTGGCCCTCATGTGGGATCCGAACTGGGGCCGCTGGCGTCCCAAGCCAGCTCTTAACCAATGCGCCATTCGGCCGGCCCGCCCCTAGCTTCTCAAACTTGGTCAAGCTGTTCCTCTGGGCCTCATATTCTTATCTGTGAAATGGCATACTAATAGTACCTCATTTCTTAGACCTGTTGTGGGAGGTAAGTGAGGCCACGTGTAAAGAATTTAGAATGCTGCCTGGTGCTTAGTATGCCCCAATATTAAGCAGCTGCTGTTTCCCCTGTGGGGCGCTTATGATAGTTCTGAAGCCTTCCCTGGAGGGCTTTTTCCCGTTCTTGACCCCATCATCAGCAGTCCTCTCTTCCCCCAGGCCCCTGGGGCCAGGACTTCACTAAGTGTGGTCCCCATAGCCCTGCAGAGTCGATGATGTCCTTTGTTCCCAGTGCCCAAGCAGAGATATGATTCTTCTAAGAGATTCTGTCTGCCCACCCAGAGCCACCAAGGAGGGTTAAACGAGTCACTATGGGTAGCATGAGGCTGGCATGTGGTATCACTATATTTCTATTGCTATGACCTTGTAAATAATGCAAAGGGATCCTGCCAAAGGGGAGGGACAGGTGCTCAGATGCAGCAGTTAGCTGTTAGCACAGGAGAGATGGAGAATATGTCTGTGGGACGCAATGAATGTTTCTGAACTTGTTAGCAAAGCTCCCTTTACTCTGTTTTGTAGTTGACACTAAGTGGCCAACTTGCCCCATAGCTTCTCTCCTATCAGTGGCCTCTGAGTATAGACCAGTGGCTCTTCATTTTTGTTGGGTCATGTTCCCTCCTGACAGTTGCTGTGGACCTTTTCCCTGGGAAAAATACATCTAAGAATTCCCAAACCATAAGAGCCTGTGTTAGGGAGTCAGTTAAAATACTGGTTCTCAAATCTTGGTGCCTGGACCAGCAGCATCACCTGGGAGCTTGTTTGAAATGCAAATTCCCTGGCCCTCTTTAGTCCTGCATCCAAAACTGCAGGGGTGGGGCCCAGCAATCTGTTTTAACAAATCCTCCAGGTAATTCTGATGCATGCTAAAGTTTGAAGGCTGTTAAGTTGAATCAGAATCTGGTCTGGGAATTAACTTAGGCTTGAAACAAATCAATTGAGCCCTAAAGACATCTGTGCACCACCCCATCAGCTGTTTCCTAGGAGACATCATTAACCCTCTACCTGCCATTGAAAGGACATCAAGTCAATGTGCTGTGATTGTAGGGGTTTCAATGAATAGGTAGAGATGTGATTGGGAAATACTTTCAGTGAAAACTGGAGGGGTAGGCCACATTTGAATTATGCCCATTTAGTGTGTTCCTTCTGATGTTGATGAAATCAGAGTGGTTTAGATTTTCAAGCTGAGATATTTTGCCACTGAAACCGCTCTTGAAATTGAATGTTTCCAGTTTGTTTGCTTCGAATTTTCTTTAGGAAGTGGGGGAACCACTGAGGAGTACAGCTGGTCAACCCTGTCCCACTCCATTCCCCATACACCTGTCGTTTGTTTGTCTTTGGTTCAGGGGTTCCTGGACCATGTTGGTTTGTGTTCCAGATTAGATTAACATGTCCTCAGAGAATAATACAGAAAACACTAGCGCTGCTGTCAAAATGTCAGCTGGAAAACCTACCCTGCATTTCACTTTGGGGTCATTGTCATGCTAGGTTAAAAATAAGAAGTTGGTTGAGCTGCTAAGAAGGAAAGTCCGTCTTGCCCAGCCATATGCCGGCGTCTTTCTAAAGAGAGATGACACGTAAGTGTAATTTTTCCTTCACTCCTTTGCTGAAGTTGCCCTGGAGTGTAGCTTACCACCAGTCCTACTCTGTAGAGTAGCTTGACCTCTGACGCTTGATCTGAAAGAAAGCGAGCAGAGCTTACAGGGAACTAGGACAAGAGTGAGCATCCCTTTGTAGTCTGGGCTGAAGGCTCAGCTCGCAGCGCTGGGCTTCATGCGTTGTCAACATGGGGGGATATTAACCTCAAGGACCCTTGGTGTTCAAACACACCTGCAAGGCTGCCTTAGCACAGAGATAAGTGGTCAGATAGCACAGCTCCAGGTCCATCCACCCTGACTCCTGGTAGAAATAGTTCCACTTCCGAGTTAGAAGGTGCGTCCTGAGCAGGCTCTGTAATGGGGGTGTGAATTGGAATCAAAATTCCATCCAGGCCGGCTCACCACCAGCTCAGCCAGGAGCTACTCAACCTGTGTGCAGTTACTGCCAGAGGCCCTTAGCTATTATAGCAGATGCTTTAGTGGGCTCCAGAGGCCCTGGGGGAGCGAGAAGGGGTGTTTATTGTCTCTCCCTTCAAGGCCGGAAGGGGTGTTTGTTGTCTCTCCCTCTATCCTCCCTCTTAGCCTTAGACACCCTGTGGGAATCAGCACCTATGCTCATATTCCTTTGTCTCCCTTAGCAACGAGTCAGATGTGGTGGAG
Organism: Aselliscus stoliczkanus; assembly: GCA_033961575.1. Taxonomy (NCBI): domain Eukaryota; kingdom Metazoa; phylum Chordata; class Mammalia; order Chiroptera; family Hipposideridae; genus Aselliscus; species Aselliscus stoliczkanus. Next base: position 4,663,354 of record CM066735.1, on the reverse strand, counting down.
AGCCTGGACGAGGTCTACCACACAGGGACATTTGTGCAGATCCACGAGATGCAGGACCTTGGGGACAAGCTGCGCATGATTGTCATGGGACACAGAAGGTGTGGGGGCCTGAGAATGTGGGATGGGGTGGGAAGAGTGTCCCCAAGTGCCCCCAGGTCCCAGCACCAACCTGCCCTTCTCGGTCACCACATGTCACCCCTGGAACTCCCCTTCTCAGAGTCCCCTTTTAAAGTGGCAGTGTGGGTGGTCAGTGAGAATCCGTTTCTTTAATGCATGTTATTCAGAAAAGCATCACAGAAACAAAGTAGCCAGTTGCCTCATGTCCCGTGTCTCGATGTCGGCCATTCACTGTCGGGCATCCTTCTCATCCAGGTGCCCATGTCTGCATCTGCCACAGACCGTGCTGCCTTGTCATGCTTAGCAATTCGCAGTTTTTCACTTAGACACATTTCCTTGTCAGTCCGTGTAATTTTTATCTCTGACAAAAATTTGCTGAAGGGCTGCGTACAACATTTGTAAGCCCAGTTTAAGTTCTTGTACTGTCACAGCTAATAAAAAAAGACCTACAAGATCAGTTTAGGGTTAGGGTAGATGCTGTCTAAGGAGAAGCTAATCAACTTCTCAAATGTGTTCTAAGAAACATTTGTCTTCCAAGACGTTTGGCAAGAGTCTTGTGACCAAATACATATGAGAAAATCAGCGTAACAAGCTGTTAATGTGTTGTGGAGATACAGTAAATGTTCTGAAAAGCCCCTCTTTGAAGACACTCATCCTTTTTTCTCATGGATTCTTTTTCCTGGGTCAGCTAGACAGCAGCACCCCCAGAACACAGGGGAAATGGCCTGTGCTGGGCCCTGATTGTGTGCATAGTCCTGGTGGCCGTACCCCTGCACTGAGCCCCCACATGCTATCCTATACTCCTGTTAGAGTCTTAGGGAAGAGGCGGCTCCTTTGTGCCCTGGAAGGACTTGGCATGAGTGAACAGAATGAGATGGAACCAAAATTAAGAAAAACAGTGGTCGCAACTAACTGCCTGCTGACCTACGAGGTACCTTACAGCATAAGTCCTCCTAGGTCCTGAGGCCGGGCCAACTTGGCACTTACTGAGGCCTGGCCTCCTTTTCTCTGTGCACCTTGCTGATGACAGCCAGGCACCGAGTCTGTATGCAAGGTGGCTGTTAGGCCCACCCTCTGAAGAAGGCACCATTGTTATCTGTGTGATGGAAGAGCCGGGAGGTGGACCATGTCATTTAATACCTAGGGCCTGGTATCCACTAGGCACTCAGGTGTGAGTGGAGAAACAGGCGAGGGGCCACCTCAGGGAGCATCCTCTCTAAGTGGGGAGATACCAGGGGTGTGAAAACAAGTTGAATGCAGATGGTAGTGGGTGCTTTTGGGGGGAAATGAAAATGGACAGGGTGGTGGGTGCGTGTGTGGTTGGGACCCGGCCTCTGAGGAGGTACCCTTGAATCGAGACCTGAACGCCATGAAGGAGCAGCTGTGTGGTGAGCTCCAGGCTGAGGGAGGAGCAGGCAGAGCTCCAGAGATCGGCTCTGCCGAGCTGGCAGCTCACGATGGGCCCCAGAGCTTGTTACACCTGGTTTACCCATTCATGGAGGGCAGCAGGGCGTTGGTGTGGGAAATAGAATGGATGGGTCGGCTGGAGTCCAAGAACAGAGGCGGACACTAGTCTTGGAGTTCTGAGAAAGCAGCTTGTTTCCAGTTCCAGGGTCCCGGAGCCACCCTGCTCCAGGTGCCTGGGCCCACTGGGCCCCTTAGTTGTCAGCACTGGAGAGTGGGGCGGGGCCCCTTCCAGCCTCAGCGGCTTTACTGTGACCTTGTTCCTGGCCAGGATTCACATCAGCAGACAGCTGGAGGTGGAGCCAGAGGAAGCCGAGGCTGAGAACAAGCAGAAGCCCCGCCGGAAGCCAAAGCGGAACAGGAAGGAGGCTGAGGAGGACCCGAGTGCCAGGCACCAGGTGGAGGTGATAGTGGAGCCCATCCCAGGGGCCCCCAGCGAGGTGCTTATGGTGGAAGTGGAGAACGTCGTCCACGAGGACTTCCAAGTCACAGAAGAAGTGAAAGTAAGTCAGCTTTGCCCCACTGGGCTCCCCTGAGCGAACTTCGCACTCGGTAAGGGTCCAGCCTGGCAACGTACTCAAATTCTTTAGAGTGCAGAGCACACTTTTCCTTCCCAAAAGTCCTTGGGAGAAACTTGAATGAGAAAGTTATTGGAAATCTGTTAGGGCCCTTAGCTGCTCTCCAAGAAGGCAGGGTTTGAATCTGGATCCAGCCCCAGCCTGTGACAGGAACCTCTAGCCTTCCCCCAGAGCATGGGGAGGGGAAGCAGGCACGTTCACCGGGACCCAACCTGTGGGTCTGAGACAGGAAAGAAACAGCCTTTCGGTTACCTTGATCCCCAGACCTAAGCTTACCTCCCTGCCTTCTTCATGGCGAGCCACCTGTCCAGGTGGCGGTAGGATTGTCTTTCCACTGGTTCCTCTAGTGCAGGTTCTAGTTAGGGTGACCTGCCTCCAATGGGTAGGGACATAGCTGACAGCTTTGGTCTGATTCTGTGGTACTGTATGGAGAAGGATTCTGGGGCAGTGTCTAAGTTCAGTGGGAAGGAGTGCTGTGATTGATTGGCGATGTCTGCCTTGGATGCTGGAATGGGCTTGGCTGTATTTGCCACAGGCCATCCACAGGGCCACATGGGGCCCTTGAGAGCAGTGCTGTCCGGGAGAACATTCCATAGTGGTGGAAATATTCTGTAATTCTGTACCATTAGTCCCTATGACTGTTAAGTGCTTGACTTATGGCTGGTGTGACTGAAGAACAGAATATCTAATTTTATTTAATTTTAACTTATTTAAATGTGAATGGCTACTGGGGCCTAGTGGCTGCCAGACTGGGCAGCACAGCTTTTGAATTTTCTATGAGAATCTTGTAGTGGGGCAAAGACAAACATATAGATGGTGCAATGGAAAGAATCAGGGTCACAGTGAGATAGTATGTTCACCCTTGTTCCCTTGAGTGTCATGGATCTTTAGCTGGCCTAATCTGGTTCCTTTTACAAAGATCAACTCAGGCAATTCGGGACAACCCTGATAACTAGAAACCAGGTGATTACACTGGAGAGCCCCAGCTGTTGCAGCCACTTGCTGCGTGCCCACTAGTGCCCTCATTGGAGTATGATATGCTGGGAGCTGCAGCCTTCTGGAAACAAATGACATGCAGGTTGTTATGCCAAAAACTGCCAAGTGGTCCTGCCAGGAGCGTGAGTGGCCTCACTGTGGCAGGGAGAGAAGGCAAGAAGGAACGTGTATCCATAGCATCTACAGCAGGGGGCCCTCCTCTAAAGGGACCTGAGGCGAGGTTCTAGGAGGGCTGGACAGGCTGAGCCCTAGAGACTCACAGGCAGGTCCCACACAAAGGGGAAGCCACAGCCTGGGTGTTCTACGGCTGAGGTTGAGAAGGAGTTTTGGTTTGAGGATAGTGTTTTAAATAAAATAATAAGGACTTGCCCCGTCTCTCCACTCTACCCCTCACCCACAAGATGGCTCATTCTAGGTCAGAGCAGTGTAAGGAGACAGGGTTGGTTTTACTTTTTGCTCACTTGGTCCTGTCTTCCGGTGACTGGTGAATTCAGCCTCCGCTTCTGGGCCTCAGGCTGGCCCCAGTGACCCATTGCAGCCTTCCCTCTTGCCAGGCCCTAACTGCTGAGATCGTGAAGACCATCCGGGACATCATCGCCTTGAACCCGCTCTACAGGTTGGCCTCCTGTGCCTTCCCCAACCCACGTGTGTGGCTGGCCCTCCCTGAGGCCAGGCTGGGCGATGTCTGTGGCAACTGGGTTGGCAGGAATTTTTCTCAAGAGTGTCCTGGTAGAAAACTTGTTGGGGCAGGGATTTGAGGCTTGCGGCCCAGTCCTATGCAGGTGGAGCCTCTTCCCTCCTAGCAGGGAGGCCCTGGGCGGGAGGGGACCGCTGACCTGGCCCAGGTTCTTTGCCTCCTTACTGCCAGTAAGGGCCTGGATTTGGCCGGAAGCCTTCATTGTTGTTAACTGGGGTGGAGGGAGTGGAAATCTCCTGAGGGATCACTATGTGACTGCCCTAGGGGGGTTTCATCTGGGCACAGGGGCATTAGTCTCATGGCTCTAGGATGGGTGGCCCCCCAGCTCTGAAGCTGGCGAGGCCCACATGCAGAGCTGGCTCTCACTGCTGCTGGGGACAGGAGACTAAGGTCACGTGAGGAGCCCTTGCGCCCATGGCAACATCCCCCTGTTTCTTCCAGAGAGTCTGTGCTACAGATGATGCAGGCGGGCCAGAGGGTGGTGGACAACCCCATCTACCTGAGCGACATGGGCGCCGCCCTGACTGGAGCCGAGTCCCATGAGCTGCAGGACGTTCTGGAAGAGACCAATGTGAGTGGCCTGTCCACACGTGCACCATGTCAGTCCCACTCTGCGCTGTGGACCGCCTCTAGGCCTGGCTGGTTCCTCAGCTCCGTTTTGAAGATGCTTTCACCTCAGCACATGTCCTTCAGTCCACATCCAGCTCCTTTGTTCTGTTTTTGCTTGTTTTAATCCCTCGTTCTTTTTAACAGCTGCATAGTATTCCATCACATGGTGCCCATCATTCAGTGGGAGGTATATTGGGTTGCGCCAGTCTTTTGCTATTACAGACAACACCTGCACAAACATCCTGGTCCACACTGCTTGTAGACCTGTACAAGGTGTTTCCAGAACTGGGCTTGTTGGGATGGGGCGCATGCCTCTTTTTGGTAAGGCAAGGCCATGCAATGTGCCCCAGTTTGCACTCCCTCTCCCAGCAGCTCTCAGAGTGCCCATCCCCCTACCCTCACCTGACACAGTTGGCTGCCAACTTCTGACCATCCTCTCACGTCTTCCTTTCTTGGCAGATTCCCAAGCGGCTGTATAAGGCCCTCTCCCTCCTCAAGAAGGAGTTTGAGCTGAGCAAGCTGCAGCAGCGCCTGGGACGGGAGGTAAGCTGGGTGGAGTGGCCCCAGCCCAGAAGGCGCCTCTGCTCTGAGGGCTGCATGCACTTGGGCTGTGAAACTCTCTGGGTTAAAACTTACAACTCACCCCAGTGACGTAGCCCAGAGAGAGAGGTAGCCTTCCAACCGTCCTCCGTCGAGGGGGAGGATTTCTCTGCCTTCAGAGTCCTGGGGAAAATCCTCAAAATTGGAAAGCAGCCTGGGAAAAGTTGCAATACTGTTTCTCAGGACTAAACCATTTGAGGCTCATTTTCCCAATTTGGGGCAAATCCATGGACCCACTGGATTGTCAGTTTTTCAGATGTGACTCAATTTTTCACGTTTTTATATCCAAAAAAATTCATATCACATTTTTAATTGGAAAGCCTATAACATGTGGTTGTCAATACAAGGTAACTCTCAAAACAAATAGAGTGGAGCACTGCAGGCAGGCAGGGGTGCCCACGCAGGGGTGCCCACCCAGGGCTCTGAGCCGCATCCTGCAGCCTTGTCTGTCAGGAAAGTGGGGGACATGCTGGCTTCAGGCTGAGCTTCCCTCATTATCATCAGGATTGAAAAGTGAACTATTTATTATTGTTATTTATTGCATGGCCCCAGTAAGGCCCATGCTCGAGGAGACTTTGGTTAAAGATGGAAGGATTTGGAGGCTGCGTGCACTGGACTTCTTTTTTTCTGAGTCCTGAGGAAACAGCCCCTCCACAGACCCCGTTAGCCCGTGGACGCCTGTGTGCTCCCATCTGATGGCAGCTTCTCGGCCCTGCAGGTGGAGGAGAAAATCAAGCAGACACACCGCAAGTACCTCCTGCAAGAGCAGCTAAAGATCATCAAGAAGGAGCTGGGCCTGGAGAAGGAGGACAAGGATGCCATCGAGGAGAAGTTCCGGGAGCGGCTGAAGGAGCTCGTGGTCCCCAAGCATGTCATGGATGTTGTCGATGAGGAGCTGAGCAAGCTGGGCCTGCTGGACAACCACTCCTCAGAGTTCAAGTGAGTGCTTGGGTGGCCATGCTGTTCTCCGCGTCACGTCCGGCCCTCGGGAAAGCCCATCCCCTGGCAGGGTTCTGGGATGCCTGCCCTGAAAGCCAGGAGAGCACAGGTGCTTGATGTCTTACAGAGCACTTGGCGCACGCCAGTCCTCTCATGTTGCCTGCATTTTACACATGGAGAAATCAGAGCCCAGAGGAGTTGAGTCAGTGACCAGGGCCTCTGAGCTGGTCGATGGGGACGGGGATTTCAGCCTAGGGACACCTGGCTCTAAGCCAGGTCTCTGGTCCATCACTCGAGGTTACCCTTCTCCCCGGCTTCTGTCCCCTGGCCTCTCTCATGCGCATTGTCCTATGAGCATTGGCTGTGAATCAGGATGGCTGCCCAGGGCTTGGACTGAGGGGCTCAGGGCCTCTGGGATTCTTCTGGCTCTTCCTGTGGTGTCAGACCCCAGGGACTGGGCATTGCTCCTGGGCAGTTTGCATGCTGACCAGGTCCTGGGCCAGCCCCTCAGGGGAGCATCCGAGCACTGCGCCCTGAGTTCCTGCTGAGCTAGGAACCTCCCTGGCTCAGGGTGTCCGAGGAGGGCTGGGCTCTTTCCACAAGGTCCCCCGGAGACGCTGGCACCTCCAGACGCTGCAGACCTCCATTCCATAGACACCCTGACTTCTCTTTTTTCGGTAGCAGATGCTCTTTGTATGCTGCTATTGGAAATGTCCATAAATTTAGTGCCTTAACAGGCTAATCTTACACTGTCTCTTATAAGGCCCCTGGTGAGGGGCCTCTTCTATGCTCAGGGCAGGTGCCGACCCCGGTGCACAGCTCCCAGCATAGCTCCCAGCCTGGGGTATCACTCTCCTGGCAGTGCTGACCTGCCACTATCCAGGCCTCAATTTCCCCACTTGTCCTGGGTCAGGTTGTCTACACTAACCCTTGCCCCCTCTGTGGTGTCGGACCCTGAGCAGTCCCCGTGCTTGCCGTCTTCTGGTCTGGGAAATAGGCCTAGCACTTGTGCCAGGAACTGGGCCAGTCCCCACGGCGGCCCTGCCAGGACGGCTTTTCAAAGTGGTTCTAGACTGTGTAGCCAAGGTGTGCTTGGCAGAGTGCATGCTTTGGGCACAGTAGGTTATCAGTGGCAGGGGTTGGGTAGCTGGCAGAGCCCTGCTCACCACCTCTGGTCTGTCCCGTGGCAGTGTCACCCGCAACTACCTGGACTGGCTGACATCCATCCCATGGGGCAAGTACAGTAACGAGAACTTGGACCTGGCCCGGGCCCAGGCGGTACTGGAGGAGGACCACTATGGGATGGAGGACGTCAAGAAGCGCATCCTGGTGAGGCTGCCTGCACACCTCCCATGGGCCCTGGGGTCTTGGGCACTTGTTTAGTGCTCTCTAGTCAGGAGCAGAGAGGCAGGGTCTGTCATGGTCTGGATTTGCATGTGGGTGGTGGGCGCCTCAGGGCCTGGGCGATTACCCTCGTGCTGTGGGGGAGACCCAGAGGAGCTGCCTGGTGAATTTAGGGGTCTGGAGTACAGGAGGGGCTTGGCCAAATCAAGGCTGGTGGAGGTTAGCAAGAAGGTGAGGGGTGGATGGCCCTGGCCAGAGGGACTGGCGTTGGAGCAGCTCAGAGAAGACTGGGGCTGTCCAGGCCAGCCTGTCCTGCTCTAAGAGGCTCGTGGATTTACAAGGGGTTTAAAAATAGTGCTTGAGATGGGAGAAAGCAGGGCCTGACTAAGGGTGGGTGGACCGTAGCCAGACCAGAAGAGAGAAGGCCATCGTGACCCAGGATGTGGGAGGCAAGGGCTTGTTAGGTGGGGGAGCTGCCCACTGGGCCTGTGCTGTGGTCACCACATTGTCCTGGCACCTACTTGTCCCATTGGTGCTACAGGCTATCCCTGTGGCAAAAGATAACCTCCAGTCAGTTCGGCCCCTCCAGGACAGGTCTTATCCCTTCTTGTAGACCCCAGACACCTGCTCCCCAGGCTTATGTCAGGCACAGCCCTTGCTCTGCACAAGGCAGCAAGTGACTGAGCCTCACGGGAGCCCACCTCTGCCCACAGGAGTTCATTGCTGTCAGCCAGCTCCGAGGCTCCACCCAGGGCAAGATCCTCTGCTTCTATGGCCCCCCTGGCGTGGGCAAGACCAGCATCGCACGCTCCATCGCCCGCGCCCTGAACCGCGAGTACTTCCGCTTCAGTGTCGGGGGCATGACCGACGTGGCCGAGATCAAGGGGCACAGGTAGGCCTGCCTGTCCCCCACTGGCTCACACCAGCCTGTCAGACTTTGTCCTCCAGAGTCTGCTCCTGCCTTTGCTTGAGTGATTTCAGTGGCGAGGAGCAAACTCCACTCACACTGGAGTAACTGAAAGGTCCAGAGATTGAGCTAACTTCAGGCCTGGCTGAATCCAGGTGCTCAAACAGTTGGATCAAAACCTCTACCTTGGGCCGGCCAAGTGGCTCAGTTGGTTAAGAGTTAGCTTAAGAGTGTGAGCTCTGAGCAACAGGGACTGGTTCAATTCCCACATGGGCCAGTGAGCTGCGCCCAAGCCAAGCTGCCAACAGGTAGCAGGATGCCTCAGCTGGTGAGAGCACATGCTCCTAACAACAAGGCTGTCTGTTCAATGGTGGCCACGCCCATCTGCAACTAAGACTGAACTTGGCACTTGGAGCTGAGCGCTGCCCGGATGGCTCAGTGGACAGAGCATGCGCTCTTAACAACAAGGCTGCCAGGTTCAACTCCCACATGGGATGCTGGCTACGCCCACCCGCAACTAAGGTTGAATACAGCACCTTGAGCTTAGAGGCCACGAGCAGCCAATGGGCAGCCGGATGGTGACTGGTGTCCTCCACAACGAACATTGAAGAACAACTTGGCTGGTCGCCCTCCCTAATTCCCCAACACTGTTCCCCTCCCCCAATTCCCCAGTTTAAAAAACAAAAACAAAAACAAAAAACCTTGACCTCTTCGGAGGGCCCCTCAGCAGATGGCCCCTAGTAGTTCCCGCTTATGTCCCAGCATCAGCTCCCCCAGCACTCCGACCAGAGTTCTGGGTCCCTTCCTGGGCTGCCTGACCAAGGACTGTGGACTAGAGTGAGGGGCAAAATGGTCTCCCCAGTGAGAATGGGGCAGCTCGTACCAATGAGGCCTCAGCCTGTCTTGGCCCTTTCCTTCCTCATCATGCCCAAGTAGGGGCTGGTATTGGGATCCTCTGTGGAGGTCTTAAAGCCACCTGGCTCTGTGCCTGGCGCTCTCCCGTGGGGCAGTCAGGATGTTGTGTTCTGGGGCTGCCTGCCACACTGGCCTCCACAGAGCGTGGTTCTTTGGAAAGCCTCAGTGAGATGCAAGTGTAGTAGATACACAAGTGTCTGCTCCCAGTTGGCCACAGGGTCCAAAGGAGAGTGGGGAGGTGAAGTGGTGAGAAGGTGGCTTTGTCATAAGCTGGCCTAGGCACTTCTGCCTCATGACTGAAGACATGTGATCCGCATGGACCACTCATGGGATTTCCTGGCCTCCCTGGTACCTGGCCACAGGACCCTCTACCTGCCCCCAAAGCCCTGGCACACTACAATGTTCAGGGAAGATACAAATCCATGTTAAAAATTACATTTCTGGCGTCTCTACAAACATGGGCGGTTCTGCTGCCTGGTGGGCAGGGTGAGAGCTCCCCAGCTGGGTGCAGCCCTCACTGTTCCGAGGCCCCCCTGGCCCAGAGCCTGGTGTGAGCTCCAGGACGGGTCAGGAAAGGACAGGGCCTGCACAGCATTGGGTGCAAGCCACGGGGAGGCCTTCAGGCTGGGCCAGCAAAGGTGTGCTTTAGAGGCTTTCTCTCAGGGTGACGGGGTGAGTGGTGTGTGGGGAGCTACCTGGGAGACCGGGGAGGTTCTTGGCTCAGGCCTGGCCTCTGAGCTGGGGGAGCAGGAGGATGAAGCTTGGGGAGGAGCACAAGGGAAGGCAGAGGCAGCCCTGGGGGCCCCAGTGCCCCATGTGGGAACTGCCCAGGAGCTGTGGGGAAGGACCACTCCCAGGGGTGAGGAAAGGCCTTGGCTGAGTTTCTGAACAATACATGTCGTTTATGATGTTGGGGTGTCATTGGGGAGGGGCCCAGAAGGGCGGAGTAGGAAGGTGCTCTGTACTGATATTGATCTGGGATTCTGGACAAGGACAAGGACAAGGACATGGAACTGTTATCATTGATAATGGCCAAGGCCTCCTCTGCCCACAGCCCTCCAGGCCCCCCCCCCAGGGTAAAATGCCCACACGGTCCTGCCCTGTCCCCTCCCTGCCCTCACCTCCTCTCTTCTCTCTCTCCCTCACTTACTCTCCAGCCACATGGGCCTCCTTGCTGTTCCTCCAACATTTTAAGCATGGCCCTTTGCACAGGCTGTTCATCCAACCCAGGACACCCTCTTCTCCAAATATCCACACAGTTTGCCCCCTTACCTCCTCTGCTCAGGATTTCTCCCCAAGACATTGCTTATCCTCACCTTAAAATATTGCCCCCACGCCAAGTGGCATTCCGTAACCCTCACCCCTGCTTTTCTTCGTAGCATGTACGTCATGTTTTGAGCCTCGTGATTTCCTCTTCTGCTGGTTTGTGGTCTGTCTGTCCTGCTGGGCCTTAGCTCCCAAACATAGGACTCCTGTCTGGTTTGCTCCCTTGTGAAGACCAGGCATCTGCAGCTGAGCTTGGGCAGAGCAAGTGGGTTGTCAGGAAACACTCCTGAAATAAAGTGCCATGCGGGGTCAGTCCCTGCCTAGTGACACCCGGGCCTGGTGGGCCCTGCCTGCTGTCCTTCAGTGAGGATCTGGGTGTGGGGATGTTCCTACTGCAAGTGCCTGGCTTACCCTGGCCCCTCTTGTTTCGTTGGATTTCACTGCCTGCGTATGAGACGTCGACTGTGGGAACAGCTCTGAGAGACCTGGCTGTGAATCTGTGTCCCCTGCCCTGAATTTGGACTGGGGGAGGATGTTGGGGTCACCAGCATGGATGACAGCCGCCAGCATTTTTCCAGCCTCCAGGGTGCCACATTGTGCATTTCCCTGTTGCCTCTTCTGGGTGGCCCCAGAAGATGCGTGACACACTGAGGTCCTGAAGCTTCAAGAGAGCTGGGTCTGGTGTGGCCAGCCCCAGTGGGTGAGGCACCTTCCACCCAGCTATTCCCTCTCCCCCAGGCGGACATACGTGGGCGCCATGCCAGGAAAAATCATCCAGTGCCTGAAGAAGACCAAGACAGAGAACCCCCTGATCCTGATAGATGAGGTATGTGCGGGCTGGTTTTGGTTGGGCTTCCCTGAGGTCGGAAATAGTCCCTTGGGCCATCCTAGCCCAGAGTGTTCAAAACGAAACCCCATGGCCCCTGGGGTTTCAATGGTCCCTGAGTCAGCCTGAGTGGTGGCCTCACTGCTGCCAGGTCATTTCATGACACTGGCTCCCCTCCTGCCCCCGAGGATATAATTTCTGCCCACAGCCACGCCATCAGGCCAGCCCTTCTGCTCAGGGCTGCCCCAGCCCCTGGTGCTGGCAGGATTTTGGCCCACCTGGTCCCCCATCTGAGTGTCTGGTGAGCAGGTTCAAGGAGCAGGACCAGGGGCCAACGGCACACCCGCCTTCTGCTGCCCGTCCAGGTGGACAAGATTGGCCGGGGTTACCAGGGGGACCCCTCGTCGGCACTGCTTGAGCTGCTGGACCCTGAGCAGAATGCCAACTTCCTGGACCACTACCTGGACGTGCCCGTGGATTTGTCCAAGGTGCGTGTCTCGGCTGGGGGCAGAGCCTAGAGGGAGAGGTAGGACGACCAGTCCCCCAGTATCCCCAGCACCTCCCTCCCACAGGTGCTGTTCATCTGCACGGCCAACGTCACTGAGACTATCCCAGAGCCGCTGAGGGACCGCATGGAGATGATCAACGTGTCGGGCTACGTGGCCCAGGAGAAGCTCGCCATTGCAGAGGTGAAGCCAGCCCCCAACCGTTCCCCCACAGATGTCTGAGCCCTGGAGAGGGGCGCCCCACTGCAGCTTGGGGTTAAGGAACATCTGAGTGCCCACTAAGTGGAGGCACTTAACCAGAGCTGGGGGTGCAGTCCATGATGACCCTGTTGTCACAGTTCCTGTTCTGGGAGGGAAGACGGGATAAATACAGATCTGCCGTGTGGTGTAGTGTGATGTGTCACCAAGAGATCCATTGCGGCCTGTTGTAAACTGTGTACCATCACATCGCTGACATCCAGTGTGGGCGTTGCCCACCAGCCAGCTGTCTGGCTGGGTGTCCTACAATTCAGTTAGATGGTGACACTACTCACGGTTAGCGGTGGACCTCAGCAGGTTCAGGGCTAATCCCACAGGACTGCCCCGACTGGATGCCTGTCTTCCTCTGACCCGCTATAAATCAGGGTTCCCACCACCGCCTCCTTGGATTTGATAATTTATTAGAACAGCTCACAGAACTTAGGAAAACTGTTTACTTACTGTTACTGGTTTTATTATAAAGGATACAACTTGGGAACAGCCCAAGAGATGCACAGGGTGAGGGACAGGAAAGGGGTGCAGAGGGGATTCTTGTATTTCTGATGTGGTGTTTTCTTTCTGGAAAGGAGTTGAGTGCATTTCTCCCCCTCGAGCCCCTTGTAGCCCTGAGTTGGGCGCTGGGTCCCAGCCCTTGGGTCAGGCATTGGGGAAGAGGCGCTCGTGGCTGAGCTGATTGAACAGTGTTGCCGGGACCCACCACCATGTCCTCCATCCATGGCTGGAGACTGACCTGGATAAAGGAGGGGCCAACTAGGGTGTTGGGGGGACAGTGCGGGCTTCCTTCAAACCCCTGAAGGGATGACAGGAGGAACACAAGGACTCCTGGGGACTCCAGGACTAACCCCAGTGTCAGTTGACTGTATCCCCCACTCAGTGCTCAGTACCAGCTATCCAGGGAGCAGTCAGAGGCTTCATGGTCACCCACAGCCCAGCACAACTCAGGATCCCTGTATGTGGGGTGATTCCAGGGATCAGGGAGGCCTTCATGGCGGAAGTAGTATCTAATATGACATATGGAGGAAGGGCAGGAACTTGGGCAGAAGATACAGCAGGAGCAGAGGTTGCAGGCCCACCATTCAGGGTCCTGACACTTGCTGGGTTCTGGCCGGACAGGCCTCACTGGCTCCTCACCCTTTAGGTGACAGGTGTTGCCTCCTGGAGTAGCCTGTACTGACACAGTTTATGTAGGATGACTCCAATTCCCCCTGGGACCAGAGCTCTGTGAGGGCAGGCCCGGGGTCCAACTGGGGGCTCTTTACCAGCCAGGCATCTTTGGCTGGGTGGCGGGTAGGGCCACACTGGCTCTGGACCCTGAGGCCTAGGTGGGGTGAGGTGATCCTTGGCGTCCTAGGACGGGCCTGAGGGAACACTGTCTTCCTTGCCAGCGGTACCTGGTGCCTCAGGCCCGCGCCCTATGCGGCCTGGATGAGAGCAAGGCCAAGCTGTCGTCAGATGTGCTGACTGTCCTCATCAAGCAGTACTGCCGGGAGAGCGGCGTACGCAACCTGCAGAAGCAGGTGGAGAAGGTGAGCTGGGCATGATGTGCCCAAAGGGGTCCAGACATGGGACAGGTGCTGTCTGATCCGCTCCTGTGGCCCCAGAAGTCAGGCTCAGAGACAGGAAGTGGATGGTGGTAATGGGGGAGGGGAGTGATGTTTAATGGGGACAGAGGAGATGCAAAAGTTCTGGAGATGAATGTGAGGATGGATGCTCAATGATGTGAATGTACTTAATGCCACTGAGCTATGCACTTAGAAATGGTTGTGATGGTGCATTTTTTTCTGTTGGACATCTTATAGAATTTAAAAAATTAAAGGAAAAAGAACAGGTGAGATGGTGAGTTGGGGCCTGTGGCCAGGCCTCTCCTCACCCCACCGCCCTCCACAGGTCTTACGGAAGTCTGCTTACAAGATTGTCAGTGGTGAGGCGGAGTCAGTGGAGGTGACACCTGAGAACCTGCAGGACTTCGTGGGGAAGCCAGTGTTCACCGTGGAGCGCATGTATGACTTGACGCCACCCGGCGTGGTCATGGGGCTGGCCTGGACCGCCATGGGTGAGTACTGCATAGCCTTTCGGTTGTCCCATGGGAGAAGTCCACTGTTGCTAATGCACCTGAGCAGTTAGCTGTCTTTGCTCTGAAGGCCCCCCAAGGCTGCTGGAGAGAAGGTGGGACCACAAGGTGGCAGGAGCACTTCAGCTCTTTGGGGGTGATGCTTTGACAGGTGTGCCACCTTGGGCGGGTGCCTCACAGCATGAGACCCTAGGGACCACCCCGCAGGGGAGGGGGCTAGAGGGGGATTTCCGTGTCCAAGTGACATTACTCAGCTCATGGTTCAGTTCCTTTTATAGCCCAAGGGTATTCCTGTCAGTGGCCAGCGGGGTTGGGTGCAGTTTTACGGGGTATGTCAGGAAGCAGGCTCTGGGTGGCAAGTTTGCTTATTTGGGTTGTTTTCAAAACCATTGCCTAAGAATTTGAGCAGCTCTGGCAGGCTGTTTGGGGGTACACGACGTAGGACCAATGCAGAGCGGCTGTCTGTGGGTCCCTCAGGCAGCTGTGGGGATGTTGTGGGTGCTGATACGGGAAGGAGAGGGCCCTCGGTGGGGAGGCGGGGGAAGTGTTGCAGACAGACAGGGACACAGGGGGACGTCCCTGAGGCAGCCCAGCAGTGAGGGCATGGCTGTCCTAGGAACCTGAACTGTCCCAAGCCTCACACTGGCCTCTTCCAGGAGGCTCCACGCTTTTTGTTGAGACATCCCCAAGGCGGCCACTGGAGAAGGACAGCAAGGGGGACAAGGATGGGAGCCTGGAAGTGACAGGCCAGTTGGGGGAGGTGATGAAGGAGAGCGCCCGCATCGCATACACCTTTGCCAGGGCCTTTCTGATGCAGCACGACCCCAGCAACCAGTACCTGGTGACCTCGCACATCCACCTGCACGTTCCCGAGGTGAGGCCCGATAGTGCCCTGGTAGTGCCAGGCCTGCCCACTGCGCATGGCGCCTGCACACCATCCACCTGCCTCTCCCTCCAGGGTGCCACCCCAAAGGATGGTCCCAGCGCTGGCTGCACCATCGTCACGGCCCTGCTCTCCCTGGCCATGGACCGGCCAGTGCGGCAGAACCTGGCCATGACGGGTGAGGTCTCTCTCACGGGCAAGATCCTGCCAGTGGGTGGCATCAAGGAGAAGACGATCGCGGTGAGTGCTGTGCCCCTACCGGGGCTCCCTGCCCAATGCCACACACTGCCGTGGCTGTGGGACAGATCAGTCACCTTTCACATCAGACGAGGTGACAGCCCATTTTACAGACTGGGTAGGCATGGGATTTGGAACCAGGCTCAGATGGTCTGGAGCCCTACTGAGCTGACTGTCCCAGCCGCTCTCAGCATTTTCAGCACTTTGGAGAATATTCTAGATCTCTCCACAGACACCCTCCCCCCAATCCCATCTCACTCCTTGAGGGTTCCTCATTCTTGGCCTGGCACCGAGAACATGGGTGCAAAAGCTGGAGGGCTGTGGTAGATGGGGAGTTGGGGTCTGCCCTGGCCCTGGGCAGGCCTTTTGTTTTGTTGGGGATCCCTGCATGTCCAGCTCCTGGCAGCACCCCACTGAGCCCCCCAATTCTCCACCCCCAGAGCACCTCCCCTTCCCCTGAAGCAGCTTCCAGGATTTCTGACAGACCTATTGGTAGCACAGCCTCAGGCAGGTGCTTTCCATGCTTGCAGTGGGAACTACTGTCCACCAAGGGAGGAGGCCAGGTTGGGACTGGGCCTGCTGTGAGGACATGGACTTCCACTGAGGGAGGGAGGGAAGGTGGTGGGCCCCAGAGGGCCATGGGTGGAGCGATGGGACCTGACTAGGGTGCCCTCTGGCTGCTGCATGAATTGGGCAAGGTGGCCAGTAAGACTGGAAAGTTATTTTATTGGGGAATTGGGGGAGGGGAACAGTGATGAGAAAGGGACCAGCCATGTTGTTCAGTCTCTTGTGGAGGGTGCTAGTCGCCATCTGGCTGCCCATTGGCAGTTTGTGGCCTCTAAGCTCAAGGTGCTCTGTTCAATCTTAGTTGCGGGTGGGCGTAGCCATCCCATGTGGGAGTCGAACCAGCAGCCTTGTTAAGAGCGCACGCCCTTATCCACTGAGCAGTCCGGGTGGCAGCTCAGCTCAAGGTGCCCAGTTCAATCTTAGTTTCTGGAGTTCAGTCTTAGTTTTGGGTGGGCGTAGCCCTCCATGGAAAAGGCAATCTTGTTACACCAGCTGAGCCATCCTGCCACCTGTTGTCAGCTCAGCAACAGCTCAGCTTGGGCGCAGCTCATGGCCCACATGGGAATTGAACCGGCAGCCCTGTTGCCCAGAGCTCAAGCTCTTAAGCCAATTCTTAACCAGCTGAGCCACTTGGCTGGCCCTGGGAAAAGTGTTTTTCAGCTGCCATTCATCCCATTTTTAGGTGCCAAACTACAGGTAAAGCAGTAGGTGTTGATTGATCCAGGTGCCATTTCCCTGGGCTTCAGTGCCCTCATCTGTCACACAGGGCTTGTGGCAGCCTGGTTCAGGGCCACTGTAAGCAGGGTGCCCACCATGCCCTCTCCCTCCTGATCTGTGGTCCTGTCTCCCAGGCCAAGCGTGCTGGGGTGACATGCATCGTCCTGCCTGCTGAGAACAAGAAGGACTTCTATGACCTGGCGGCCTTCATCACCGAGGGCCTGGAGGTCCACTTCGTGGAGCACTACCGGGAGATCTTTGACATCGCCTTCCCCGAGGAGCAGGCGGAGGCCGTGGCCGTGGAGCGGTGATAGGGACCTAGGCACTGCTCTCGTCCACAGGCCCAGCCTCAGCTGAAACAGCCCGGGGTGAGACTGAGCAGTGGGACCACTGGGAGGCTCAGCTAGTGGCCTGGAGCCCAAGGACCTCACATATGGCTTAAATCATGGAGTCTGGCGCATATGAACTGCTTAATTATGATTAAACACCATTTCCAGTACTGTCTATCTGGTGCTTCTTTCTGTGACCACCACCATTCTTCTCACCACGGGTATCAAGCAGATAATGGACCAGATGTGACCTCTCCTCCTAATGCCACCACAGGAACCCCAAGTTTCCAAAAATGTTTTATTACACAGAGGGGATGGGGCTCAGTCCTTCTTGGCTGCTGCCTTCCTCATGGCTGCAAGGACATTGCTCAGTTCCTCTCTCTTCCTCTTGGCTCGGATGTGTGTCCCCACCTGCAGGCAAGGAGGCCATCATCAGCCTGGGCCCCAGTCCCACCCTCCCTCTTGGCACAGATGTGTCCCCCACCTGCCTGGCAAGGAGGCCATCAGCCTGGGCCCCAGTCCCACCCCGAAAGACCACCTACCCTTTTCTTGATGAACTTCAGGGCCCGCTTGTCCTTAGAGACCTTGAGCAGCTCCATGGCACGCCGCTCATAGGGGGCAAAGCCGCACACCTCCCGGATCATGTCCCGCACAAACTTGGTGTGTTTGGTGAGGCGCTGGGGGGTTAAGGGAAGCCATCAAGAGGGAACGCTCCAAGGCCAGACCACATGGGGTCACATCTGGAACCTCAGCTGAAGCGTTCTGACTGGTGAAATGGAAGCACAAGTCCTCCCCTATCCCTCCAGTGTCATCAACATAGCATGTCATGCTTGGCTCTCCACACAGGCTGTTCCCCAGGCCTGAAATCCCCTCCTACTGGACACAGGCTGCCACTATGGAATCAGGGCAACTTAAATGAAATGTGGACAAAAACGGGCTACTGTGACTAATCAAATTCCTAACTGGGCTGGTCGTGGTGGGTAGTCACACCCCAGGACTATAACTTTTGGTGAAAGGTTTTAAGCCAGCCTTGTCCATGGTTCTTGTGCATCTATCTAGGTTAACACACCGTTTTGAAAAGCCAAAAGAAATAATCCCCTCCAAGGGGTGTCCACCCCCGTGAGAGCACGTAATCATTTTGTGTGTGTGCCTGTGTGTTTTTGAGGGCAGTGTCACTGGACCCCACATGCGGGACCCGAACCGGGGCCGCTGGCCTCCCAGGCCAGCACCCAACCACCGTGCCACTAGGCCGGCCCAAGAGCACGTAATCTTAACTATGTTGTAAACCAACCCCCAGCTTGCATCCTTAAATTCCCTCAATTTCAAATGCATATAAGAAACTGCGAATTTAATCTTCGGAAGCATTTTACATTTTGCTTCCCAGCAACTGTCAAGCTGGTTCAAATAAACTATAAAAATCTCTACAGGTTTTGACGTTTCTTACGTAGATAGAAGTCCGTAAACCCAGATCAGCCTGAAAATCCTCAACCTGACACTCGAAGAATCAGCTTTCCCTCTACATTCCAACCTCAACCAAACTCCTGTTCTACTGCGCAAACTCGGACTCATGTCAAAACCTGCTCCTAACCCGGCCCGCAAACTCGCTCCACCTGCCCCAGCTGCCATCCCACGGGCAGGTGGGTCCTGGTGCGTAGCCCAGCTGGGCGTTCGCCGCACAGTCGGGTTGTTTCACGCATCACTACTGCCAGCCCGACATCCCCTCTTCTTCCGCTCAGCGCCTGCAGGGTTCCCCAATGCCATGCGGACTCGACACCCCGACTGGGCTCCACCGCATTCTTCGTAGCTTGAAGCCTATGCCCTGGCCGGAAGGTCCTTCCCACACCCTCCCAAGAGGTGCTCGCCCCAGAACTTACCCCGCGGCGGCGGCTGTGTCTCGGCTTGCTGACGTTCTTGGTCACCTTGTGGCCCTTGTTGAGGCCCACGGCCATGGGGTAGCGCAGAGCCATGGCTGTGGACAGGGGCGGGGAGAGAGGATGGAGGTGAGTCCCGGTTCGGCCACCGCCGCCCGGAATACCGCAACCTGGTTCCTTAGGGGTCGCTCGCTGTACTCAGCCATCCCCCCGTGCAGTACTGGGACCCCGAGGGTCAGGATGGAGGCCGATGATACCCGCACGGAGCCCAACTAACCTGATACTCCTCAATGGCTGCGGCGGCTAAAGGGCCGACACTGCATGGAACTCTGGGATATCTACCTCCTGGGGATTACACAGGCCAGAGAGGCAGGAACGCCGCGGGCTCCCTCTCGCGGCTGGAGGCTTCCCTGCGGTTCCCCTCGAGCATGCGCGTTTACTCCAGAGGGCCCTAGGAAGAGGTCGGCTTGGTGGGTGTGCCTGTGGCTGTCGTGCCTCCCTATGCCGATTGGTTGAAAGTTCGAATCCTACAACTGCGGATTGCTGTCTGGCTAGTTGGCTGACCCTGCAACCGGCAGAGGACTTCACCTACCAATACCTAAATTTCTCCATTTATAGAATGAGGACAATAATAGGACACATTCCAAGCTGTTTGAACAAGATATAATGGTATAATACCTGGTACAAAATACAACTTCCATAAACGGAGGTATTGGTTTCATTCTATAAGAGGCCAAACTTTGGGCTAGGGCTGAGGAAGACAATGTAGTATAGTGCCCACTGGTGGCATTTGATATAATTTGATGTAATTTTAGGTGGTGCAGAGATGGGAAGTGTGGTAGGAACAAAAAGAAAATTTTTTCTGGTTTTATTTTTCAAACTTATTTATCTCAATGAGACGGTCTCAATTTGGAGTTAGTCCTTCTAACACCTGCTCATCTTAGAGCCTTGAACAGCCAACAGTAGCTAGTATTTTATAACATTGTATTCATTTTAGTTTTTATCTTTATAGTTGCCTTTTCTTTACACAAGCACCTCTAGTTTCCCATTTTAGGGAAAGTGTCAATTTTCTTTCTTTCTTTTTTTTTTTTTAATTGGGGAATTGGGGAAGGGAAGTGTTGGGGAATTGGGGAAGGGGAACATTGTGTTTTTCCAGGACCCATCAGCTACAAGTCCATTTGCCGCTTTCAATCTTAGTTACGGGTGGGCTAGGTCCACCATCCCATGCTGGAGTGGAACTGGCAACCTTGTTCCATCTGGCCTCCAGTCTGCAGCTCGCTGCTGCTCAGCTCAAGGTGCCAGTATTTAATCTTAGTTGCGGGTGAACGCAGCCCACCATCCCATGTGGGAGTCGAACCCGAAACCTTACTGCTAAGAGCACACGCTCTCACCATCTCAGCGGCAGGTCAGCTCTGGTCAGCTCACTGGCCCATGTGGGAATCGAACCAGCGACCCTGTTGCTCAGAGCTCGTGCTCTTAACCAACTGAGCCACTCAGCCAGCCCGAAAGAGTCAATTTTCAATTCATTGATGTAAATATCGGTGATGTGCACAGATGGCCCACACTTTGCCTTAAAGGGAGATAGTCTGGTGCCATAATGCCTGGTTCTGCCATTGACTTCCCCTCTAAGCCTCAGTTTTCTCATCTGTAAAATGAGACCATGAGATCATGAATGTCAAGTGCATAGTGCCCAAACCATGTTATCATTACCGGTACACAAACCATGTACTTAATGCAGCAAACAAAACATTTAGTCCAAGATCAGTACCCTTCCTTCAACCCCTGACTTTCTGAGCAAGTTCACCTCTCTCAGCCTCAGTTTCTCCACTTTCGAAATGGGGTTAAGAGTTCTAGTACACACATTCCTCTCTTCTGTGCCTGCCACCAGCAAATTGGAATGATCAAGGAATTTGAACAACAGATGTGCAAGGGAAGAAGGATTTTTATTATGAAAAGGGAGGCTAGGTCTAGCTCATAACACGTTCTTTCCTGCCTCCCCTCCTTGGACCACACTATCCAGTGGACAGCTTTGCAGCTCTCCCTTGCTTGGGTCAAGGGTTTGGCGATGCTCCAAGATTGAGTGGAAAGAACAAATAAGGTGGTTCCAGATGGGAGACAGAGCAAGTTCCAAGGTTGGCTCAGCAGTGGTGCGACCTGTTTGATGTGGCCAAGGCCCTGGGGCAAGTCACATCACCTCTCTCTGAGCCTGAGCCTCAGTTCTCTCATCTGCAAAATGGAAGCAGTGATTACATCAACAATGATATTCGAGAAGGCTGAGTTAATGCCTTTCAAGTCTCTGACAAGGTACTGGCACAATCACGGCTCTCACACCGGAGTTTTCATTGTTTCCAGGTGCTGATAGTTTTCCTGGGTTTTCCTTTGTTGTCCTAATGATTCTATCTTGGGCTGCGGCCACTCTCAGAGGTGTCTCGGTTTGTGTTCCAGCTTCTGGACAGCTGGATGGGGAGTCCTCCTCTAAGAAGATGAAGGGGCTCCACCCCCAAGAGCTCAGGCAGCAGTGATGTTGAGCTCCTGGCAGATGAACCAGGCCCGCGGACGTGGCAGCCAGGCCCGGATCAGGCAGAGATGATGAAAGCGCCATGGGTAGAAAATGCCTGAGGCGCCAGTGGCACCTCCGCAGATCACAGCTATGGCTGCTTTGGGCCCCAGGGCCGCCTTGGTCCTTGTGACACCCCTGGGGATGGGAGTGGTGGGGGCTGCAGCTGAGGCTAGGCGGCCACCCCACAGCTCCTGGCTCGAGCCGCTGGCCTTACCTGACACCCTCGGCGGCCGAGGCGCGATCCTGGAGGCCCAGGATGCATATGGTGATGGCCACATTGACATCCTGCACGTCCAGTTCCCGCCGCAGGAAGCCAAAGAAGCTGTGCAGTGTGAATCTGGCTGCTGAATAGGGGCTGGAGAAGGACGTGGACACGCGGCCTGGGGGCGCGAGAGGGCAGCTGCTGAGCAGACACACACCACTCCCCCTCCTCCAGGCTGCCTTCCTGCACCATCCAGGCTTGCCTGCTTTGAGACCTGTGGCCTCCCCACTTCCCGACCCCCGTGCAAGCACCGAGCAGTGAGGACCCTACCACCAGGGAGCCCTTGCTGTCCCTCAGACTAAGCAGCGCCAAGAAGTCAGTTGCACGTAATTCAGGAAGTTCACCTGGAGGCGGCGACTGCGAGTCAAGCAGAGGAGAAGGAAAATCAAGCCCAGACGCGGCAGGGGGAGGAACCTATTAACCAGGGGGCGGGGCTGGTTAGTGATGGGCGTGCTCGAGGGTCAGGGCGGAGTCCCGGATGGAAGAAAGGGAGCTCAATCCCAGAGGCGGAGCCAAGGCCCAGAGAGGGTGGAGCCTAGAATCAAGAGGGGCGGAGCATGGGGCAGGGAGGGACAGTCCCGAAGTAGAAGGAGGGAGAAGGTGGAATCTAGGAAGGGAGGTCTGGAGGGCCGACCCGTGCGTGTAGCCCCAGTTAAAAGGGGGTGGAGGGGGCCGGCCGAGTGGTGTGGTGGTTAAGCGCTGGCTTGGGAAGCCAGCAGCCCCGGTTCGGTCCCACATAAGAGGGCCAGTGACACTGCCCTCAAAAAAAAAAAAAAAAAAAAGTGGGGTGGAACCCAGCATCCCTAGAGATGGGACCTGGGGATAGGAGAAACAGAGTACCGTCCTGTGAAGGCGGAGGCAGGACCGAGGGGGGTGGGGTCGGGGAGAGGCAGAGCACCTGCATGAGCCAGCGTATCGCCTGGGCGCTGCGGGCCCGAGTGCCTGCCGGGGAGGCACCGAGGTGGTTCAGCACGAGGTAGTCCAGCCCGCCTAGCCCAGAGAGGTCCGTCAGCCAGGAGCTAGTCTTTGAGGCTCCACCCTGTGGACCAGATGAGGCACCTCCCTAGCCCTGTCCTTTAAACTAGCAAAGCTCCGCCCAGAGAATTGACCCAAGGAGTTCCGTCCTACTCCCTGGATCTTCCAAGCTTCGTCGCTAATCCAATGGGGCCCGGTTCAGAGTTCCCGTCCCCTAGATGCAATGAGGCTCCATCCCCCTAACCACGCCCCAGAACCTTATAAATCTCCGCCCACAGACTCCCGTTACTACCACCACCCCCCTCCCCACGCTAATTAGGTCTTGCCCTTAAGGCCCAGACTCCAGGCCCTGCCCCTCACCCAGCTTGTCCAGCGCAAACTGCACCACGCTCGGGCACTTCAGGGGCGGGCGGCCATGTCCGCAGCGATGTAGAAGACCTTGGGAGCGCCCAGCTTCTGGCAGTTCCCTACCACCTGAAGGGGCCAGAGCTGCCCCTGAGCTCCTCCACCCCAGCTGGCCCCCTCCACCTGCACGACACACGGGGGCCCCAGCCTGAACCCCCACTCCCCCACTTAGCCTCCTGTTCCATTCCCAAAGCTTTACCACTGGGGTCACAAACTTGGCATCTCACCGGCCAGAATAGCGGACATTTTATTTGCTCAATTACCAACACTTAAAACTCAGATTTCAAATAAATCTCAAGGTTTCTGCCCCCCGTTGAAATTCTGGAAGGTGTGTTTCCAAGAGTTGTATATTTCCTTGGAACATTCTGTTGCTGAGAAATGTCCACCCACCTCCCTTCTGCGTTTGAGAACCCTGGCTATGTCACAGGCTTTGGACACTACAGATACTCCCATTTACTGAGGAAAGCTTTTTGCCTTACACTCACTGTCTTACTGCATCCATTCAACACCATAACCTATGAGAAGGTACTTTTATTGTCTCCATTTTGCAAATGAGGAAACTAAGGCTCAGAGAGACTAAGCAACTTGCCAAAGGTCACACAGGAAGCCTGGATCTTTGCAGGGATTCAAACCCAGGCCCCATTTTCCACCTACCCTGACCCCCCACCAATACACTCAAAATGGGGTGTCTCACCTTCTGCAGTAAGGCCTCAGTGTGGGCAGTGAGCCCCAGGTGGGAGCCCAGGTGGGCATAGTGATATGCCAGCTCTTCCCCAACACCTGCACTGTCCCCTGTCAACAGCACACAGGCTCCCTGGAGGCTAGCTGGTAGTGAGCAGGGGTAGTAAGCCTAGGAGGTGCACAGAACAGCCGGCCCGATTCCTCCCTTTCCCACCCCCAATACTCACCTGGGTCAAACTTGTCAGCCCAATAATAGGTGAAGAACAGAGCTCCCAGCCTGGTGAGAAGCAGCACGTTAAAGGCCCTCCTGGGGTCTGCAGCGGGAGAAAGGGTGGCTAGCACAGGCCTAGACCACAGCCACACCCATTTCCCCAAATGCACCTTTTTTCGATGATGATCTTCCTGGCCCTGGACCCGCTCCTCTTCTCCATCTCCACAGCCACCACCTGATCCAGGTCACCAATAGCTTACCTAAGCACTGCACCAATCTCCTCCCCAATTTGGGGCTTTCTCCCTCCAGGCAGCAGCAGAATCACATCTTGCCTTCCCCTGCTGAAAATCCTCTGTGTTTCATTGAGGACAAAAGCCAGACTCCTTGATGGCCAAAAAGGCCCTGCATGGAACAGCTCTTCTTGCTTACTCTGCTTTTTGCTACACCAGCCCTTTTGCTGTTCCTCAGAACTAGCCAGTCACCATCTGCCTCAGGGCTTTTGCACTGGCTATTTTCTCTGCCCAGAATGCTCTTTGCAAATATAATACCATGGCTTGCTCTCACTTCTTTCAAGTCTCAGTATAAAAATTACTTACTCCCCACCCCCAACTGGGGCATTTCCCTGGCCTCCTTTTCTAAAACACCACCCTTTCGGGCCGGCCGAGTGGCGCGATGGTTAAGCGCTGGCTTGGGACGCCAGCGGCCCCGGTTCGGATCCCACATATGAGGGCCAGTGACACCGCCCTCAAAAAAAAAAAAAAAATGTCCTAAAACACCACCCTTTCTAGTTCCCCTTTCCCTTACTTCTAGAACTTTTCTCTTTCTCAGCACTTTTCATCACCTGAAATCATCTTGATGATTCGTTACATGTTCACTGTCCCTCTTTCCAAGTAAACTGTTAGCCTCATGAGGGCAAGAAGGAAACAGAAGCTTATTTCTGCTTTGTTCACCATTGGGTCTTCAGCACCCAAAACTGTTCCAGGTACACAGTAGGTGCTCAATAGACACTACATTGACACAGAGTGATATGACGAATATGGGAGGCAAGAGCTGGCGGAGCCCAGAAAGACCACTCTGTTCAAAGACACCTAGAAAGAACTGTACACTCGGGGCTGGGTTGGAGACAGAGGTCCCTAAGTCATGAGGGTTAAGATGTGAATTCAGCTATGAGAACGATTTACTTGTTCCAGTGAGAAGGTGAGAGTGAAACAGGCTAGGTGCTTAAAGTTCTGGGACTCATGGGTCTCCCCTGAAAAGGGCACAGGCCCATCACACCTTGGGATTTCTATCCTCTGGACTCAGTGGGACAAAGAGGAGAGAGGGCCTTCCAGGACTCAGGAGGCTGAGAAGTGGTGGGATTGGGGCATCCCCATAACTCCAATCTCTAGATCCAGCCCTGTGCCCTTTGACCCAATACAAAGTTCCAGATGCCTCCTCCCTGGCTCACCCATCTTCACACTCCCTTCCTCCCACCTTATCCTCTTCATCAGCCAAAGGAATCTTTGTCAAAAGAAACCTGGAATGCCCCCTTCCTGCTCGAAACCCTCCCAAGGGCTCGCCACTGCCCCGGATGGAGACCAAGCTCCTCACAGCTCACCAGGCCGAGGGTCAGGCCTCTACCCACCTGTCCATCCTCATCTTCCCCTGCTCCTGACTATTAATCAGTTCTCAGAAAACTGAACTCCTCACGCTTCCCCAGTCATGCCAGCCATTTCCTCAGCAGGGAACGCACTCCCACTTCCTTCACTTCCAGGGAGAGCTCGTGAAGCCTCTCAGCTCAACCCTCTTCCTACCCCTGGCCTGGACCACAGTAGCCCCAAAAGAGGAGGCAGGATTGGATGGATGGTGACTGGGTGGGAGGAAGGATGGATGTATGCATGAAGCAGCCGGACTGCGATGGGGAAGCAATGGAGGAACCAGATCCTCACAGAATCCACTGGCCCCCTGACTTCGCCAGGCCTGTTTCCTCCCTGGACAAAGGGTGTGTGTGACCCATTCCGCACTCACAACCGCGCACTCACCAACTCGGGCCTCAGTTTCTCGCGCTGTCTACCGGGGCTGGGGTTCTGGACTGGGAGCCACGCGCACGCCCTTCTGGTGCCCCTTCGCGGCCGCAGCCGGCCGGGCTCCGCACCGCGCCCCCTCCGGGAGGGCCTGAGTCACGTGACTCGGACCCTACCTCCTCAGCCGGAGGGGCCCGGCTGCGGGGACTTCGCGCCCGGGCGTTGCCTGGCAACGGTCTCCTGCCTAGCTCTCCCGCTCCCAACGAAGACCTGGCTCCGCCCCCTGGACCGAAAACCCACCCGTCAAGTCCGATCATGTGACTTAGACCTGCCTTTCTCGAACAATTCCCGCCCTCGCGTTGCCGTGAAAACCAGCTTCTAGGCACACTCTTCTTAGGCCCGGGCGACGAGTTCCTCCGCGGGCGTGGGTGGATCTCCCGGGCTCCGACATCTTCTTGTGTCATTCTGCGGCCTCACTCCAGACATCCAACACTTCCACTCCTCTCACGCCTCCAAGGCTGAACTACATTTCCCAGGAGACTTGGCGGCTAGGAGAACCGCCCGGCCCCTCACGGGGCGGTGCCTACTACATTTCCCAGACTGCTTTGCGGCGGCCCGGCCCAGAAGACTACGCTTCAATAAGTTCTTTCGCGGTGGGACCACGATCTCCGTCGTCTCGGAGCGGTAACGAGGCTCCGACCCCCAGAGGCCTTTGCGGCTGACAAGCGAAACTACGCTTCCCAGAGGCCTCTGCGGCTCCGTGACCGGAAGTGGCGGGCGAGCTGAGTGTCCTTGCGCGCGGAATCGAGGACTATGGTGTCCCGAGTGTGGTCGCTGATGAGGTGCGTGGGGCCGCTGGGCGGGCCCCGAGACCCCGAGAAATTCCCCTCCTTCGGACACCCCTTTCTGGTTTGCTCCCGACCTGCTCTTCGCTTTCCGTAGTGTCAGGTGCCCTGTGGCCCAAATGGAGAAACCGGTTCAAGTGAGGAGGGGATTCCCGAGGTCGCGGGAGCCCTTGCCTCTCGTCTCGGTATGCAAGATCTCTCCGATCCTCAGTTGCCTCCTTTGTAAAATGGGAGTGCCACACGCCATTTATTGGGAAGTTAATTCACGCCCAGAACGGCCTAGGGCATATAGGAAGCGACCAGGGGCACTTGGAAAACCCTTGCAGTTTGCTTGCGGAGCGTCCTTCCCCGGGGTGTAAGGTAGAAAGTCAGAGGACTTAAGTCTTTACTGTTCCCTGCTCTCTGCGGGATCACGAGTGACCCACTGTCCCTATGCGGGCTTGCGTTTACCAGTTAAATGGGGGCGGAATAGCCCAGCTTTGCACACTAAGTGGAGTGCTGTGCATAGTAGGGGTCAGCCACGCCTCGGGGCTTGCAAGACGCTCTGTGCTTGTTAGCTCCTTAGCTTTAGGTGAGTCACTCTTTGGACTGCGGGGCCCCCTGGGGGTCTGACTCCTTCTCTGGTGGGCTAGGCCTCAGAGGGTGCCCAGCAGTATATCCTGAGCTGCCTTCCCTGTTCGCAGGTTTCTCATCAAGGGCACTGTGGCTGGGGGCGTGGTCTACCTGGTGTATGACCAGGAGCTGCTGGGGCCCAGTGACAAGAGCCATGCAGCCCTTCAGAAGGCTGAGGAGGTAGTACCCCCAGCCATGTACCAGTTCAGCCAGTATGTGTGCCAGCAGACAGGCCTGAAGATACCCCAGGTACCCCACGCTGAGGCTTGGCGGGAGGGGGGTGTCAACTCTGGGGTGGCCTTCTGTCCCTGGTCTCTCCAGCCTTGTTTGGGGTCCTCTGCACTGAGGCGTGCACTGCTCTTCCTGCCTTTGAAGGAGGCTGGGACTGCCAGGCCCTTCCACCTTCACCAGCCCCTCCCCTGTCTCTTCCCAGCTCCCAGCCCCTCCAAAGTTTAACTTGCACATCCGTGACTCCTGGAATTCAGGTAGGCCTTGGTCCCTCTGCTTGGGGGGTGGCCCCAGATCCCCCAGTCTAGCACTCCCCACCCTGCTTCCTGGCATGCCTTTCCATCATTCCCCTTAACTGCTGTGTGTGCCTCGCATGATCTAAAAAAGAAGGGTGGAGGTTCCAGGGCAGTGGGAGCAAATGGAGCCTCTCCTTGAGAGCTGGGTCCATATGGGAGCACATTGGGGCTGGTTGGTCTCAGACAGGGCAAGGGCCTGCCCCTCCTCTGCCTCAGTTTCCCTGTGTGGAATTGACAGAGCTAGAAGTGGTGCCTCTGCAAGCATGGCCGAGTTGGGTGTCCCCGGAAGGTTGTGGGGAACCTCACAGGTGCCGTGTCCTCCCTCCCTCCCCACAGGCGTTATTACTGTGATGTCTGCCCTGTCGGTAGCCCCATCCAAGGCCTGCGAATACACCAAGGAGGGCTGGGAATACTTGAAGGAGCGAATCAAGTAGCCTGTCAGAGGAGCCAGCCTGCCCCGGTCGGAAAGGGGCAGGGGAGCCCTGGACCTCAAACCTCCAGACTGGGACCCCACTCTGAGGGCAGCTCCTGGCCTTACAGGCCCAATAAAAGACTTTGGAAGTGTTCCCTGACCCGTGTGCCTACCCCAGGGGCATGGGGTGACCCAGGCAGTGCTCAGAGCATGGGACACTGTCCTCCTCCTCCTGGCTCTGGGAGGGTCCTCAGGGCCTGATCTTGACCGAAGGCCATGGTTCACACCTTTGCTGTCTGATCCCTACCTGCTGGGACCCTCACCTGGTATGGGGAGTGGGAGCAGACATCAGCTCCAGTGCCCAGAGTCCCGTGAAAGTGAGAAAGTGCTGAGGGCCAGCCTGGGCTGGGGTGGGATGGTCTTGGTTCTTGGAGGCCGAGCCCAGGGTGAGGCAGCCTGGGAGCAAAGGCTTGGTGGAGTGGGCAGACTTCATCTCCTATGCCATTTACACGCCCACCCTTACCTGGTCATTAGTCTCATTCCACCCTCCCCGCACAACTTGGGATTCCTGGGAAGCACAGGCCTGGAGGTCACTGCCATGTAGTGGGGTCTCCCAACCCCCCAAGGGCTTTGCCCTCCCAACATCATCTCCTGGAAGCGCTCTGCTCCCCTCGGAAGCCTTCCATGATAGCCCTGTCACACACTGGCCAGCTGCCTAGTGACCTGAATGTGTCTGCCCCATCGGGCTGGAGCCCCAGGAGGGTGGGCTGCCTAGATGCTCCCAGCCATTGCGGGCATCCCACTGTGGTGCTGCTGGAAGGAAGCCTGTGCCCCAGACAGATGGGGTGGGAGCCAGAGGCGGTCCCAGGGTAGTGCCCTGGGAACAGGGAGCAGATTCCGGTTATGGCGCCCCGAGCCCACATAGGAACCTGTTCCCAAGAGTTCTGGGGTGGATATCCCTCCGTTTAGAGGACAGAGCTCACCCAGGCCTGTGATCCTGGAGGGTACAGCAGGTGCTACACGTGAGGAAAGCAGAGACCAGAGGCCAGGGCATTTGTCCACCTGGTCACCTGGTGACAAGCGGGGAAAGCCCACAGCAACTTGTGTCTCCATGGTCTTCAGGGTGTGTCTCCCATGTCCGGTGTGGCACCTGGAGGTTGTCTGGTTTCCTGTGCCCCTCGCCCCCATCCTTGCTGGGCCTCAGCTGGGGTGTGAACAGGTTTAAGGTGAGGGCAGGATGGGCGAAGCCAGGTAGCATCCCTGATCCTTTGCCCGAGTGGTAGCTGGTGACAGCCATCTTGTGAGCCAGATGCATGTCCCAGGTTCAGGGACTCACCCTGTCCAGCCTGACTTTCCATCCACCAAGCCCTTCCTGCAGCCCTGAGGGCCCATTTTACAAATGGAGACACTTGCACTGCCAAGTTCAAAGACCCCTCTGTTCACCAGGAGCTCAGGTGTTTAGCCTTAAACCCGCCCCAGGGACACAGCATTTCCACTCGCCTTGTCCCCATGAACCCAGTCCCAGGCCTTCACATATAGGAGGGGTTTGTTCTTAGCCTGTGCCACGTGCTCCACCAGGCTCCGTGTGTCCTTGCCACCCTCCTGTCATTTTATGGAGGGGGAAGAGAACTGCCAAGGCCACGCCACCGTGCTCTTGAACAATTAATGGCTCAGTATGGGCCCAGCAAATCCCACAGGAGAGGAGACCAGGCTTTGGAGATCAGCAAGGGGCTGCCCTGGGGATGTGCTCGGCCCTCTTGGCCCCTCACCTCCATCCAGGAGGCTGTGCCTTGCAGTTCCATGAACTTGGCTGAGTGAGTGTATGTCTGTGTGTGTGTGTGTGTGTTGGGGTGTGTGTGTGTGGGGTCCACTGAAACTGAATTCAAGCCCTGGTGTCTGCAGTCCCCTGTGATTCAGTCAGCTCACAGGCTAGACCTGGGGTCAGCCGCTGGCTCCCGACTCCACAGCTGCTCTCCCGCTATCTACATGGACCCTGCTGAGACCAGGGTACCACTCTTTTTTTTTTTTTTTTTGAGGGCAGTGTCACTGGCCCTCATATGTGGGACCCGAACCGGGGCCGCTGGCTTCCGAAGCCAGCACTTAACCACCACGCCACTCGGCCGGCCCACCAGGGTACCACTCTTGACCCCTTGGTCTCCTCATCTAGTCAGACCCCCAGTTCCTCTCCATCCACTTGTATCAGTGTCAGTGCCAAGACCACCTCCCTGGTCTCCCCACCTCCAGGCCAATCCCTGCCAATTTGTTTCCCAAAGTCCAAGTCTGATCATGTCACCGCCCTGCTCAGAAACCTGTGGCTCCCCACTGCCCTCCCTGTGAGCCCAGATTCCTCTCACTGCCCTTGGTCCCTCTCAGACATGCTGGGTGACCCTCGGCTCCTGAAGCACAGATTGTTTTCACCACCAGCCTTGGCCCACAATTCACAGGCCCCTCACAGACCACACTTCCCCCTGGCTGACTTCATCCTGTCCAAAGCATAAACGCCATCATCCTGACCCCTTCTTTGTACCCTCAGGCTGAGCCACGTGTCCCCTCAGCCTCCTCAGTGTCCTGTGGGTGCCCCATCCTGGTACTTACCACCATGGGGCAGGCATTCCCCCTCAGCATCACTGGCATTTGGGGCCAGGTCAGTCTCTGGGGGGCCATCCTGGGCACTGTAGGTGTTGAGCAGCATCCCTGCCTCCACCCCCAAATGCCAGTAGCACTACCCCTTACCCCTATCACGACAGCTGCAAATATCTCCAGGTGCTGCCAGATGTCCTCTGGGGACAGAATAACCCCAGTTGAGAACCACCGCCTTGGGTGCTGGTATGAGTCCTGGGGCTGCTGCGTAAACTGACCACAGACTTAGAGGCTTAAAACGACAAAAAATGATTGTCTCACAGTTCTGGAGGTCAGCTGTCTGAAAAACAGATGTGGGCAGGCCTGGCTCCTGGAGGATCCGGGGGGAGAAGCCATTTCCTGGCCTTTTGCAGCTACTAGAAGCTGCTGCGTTCCTGGGTCCATGGGCACTCCTCCATCTTCACAGCCAGCAGGACAGGCTTCCTCTCATGCCTCCTGTGGCTCTTCTGCCTATTTATTTCCCTTATAAGGACCCTTATGATGATATTGGACCCACCTGGACAACCCAGGATCCTCTCCCATCTCAAGGTCCCAAACTACCCTGGTGGAGGGAGAGGACAGTGCAGGGATGGGACCATGGCTAAGACGGCGATGAAGGGTGGTGAATTCAGCAAAAGCAGAGGTGACCATGGGACATGTGAGCCCCAAGGACACACCTCCCAAGACACTGGCAGGGGTGTAGTGAGCTCAGGATGTCATCGTCCTGTCCAGCCCTGTGAGTGAACTCCAGCCCGCGCTCAGCTCTGAGCCATGTGCTGGCCACCTCAGGCCCACATGGGCTGCAGCTGCCTGGTCTGGCCTCAGGCAGCTGAGGACTGAACCAGCTCTCATTAAATCGGCAAGGACAAGCTGACATCTAAGACAACAAGCTGACACATCCAAGAAGACATGTTTCCCCACTGTGGCCCCAGAAACGGCTTTGTGGTTCAATAGGGATCCCGGTTGACTAGAACTTGTGAGCTGCTCTATGGCCTTTGGAGAATCAGGAACTTTGTAGCTGGGGGGAGAAGGGGACACAGCCCCACAGTGGAATCAACCCAGTAGCCCCATTTTACAGGTGAGCAAATGGAGGCTCATAGAACTGAAGGAACTGAGGAAGGAGGTAGAGGCAGAACTTGGCCTCTGGACTCACTGGGATCTTTGAGCCAGTTGCCACAGATCAGGTAGTCACTCTGGCAGAAGCAAACCCCAAGCCCCAGTGAGCCAAGAGGAGGGGTCGTCTCCTCGAAGCTGAGGCTGGGAGAACCGTCAGGCTGCAAACCCGTTACACCTGGCCTCACCTGGTGCCTCGTCCCTGAAGGCACCTGCCTTACCCTGGTGATAAAATCCCTTCCTCTTGTGTCCCAACAACTCCCCTTCCACTCTCAGCCGACCCCCCGCCCCTCAGAGCTCATCACTACCTGGTGTCCAGTAGCTTTTCTCCTCTCAGCTCCCAATTTTGCTATTACCCATTTTCACCCCACTAGGATCCAATTCCACTCATGTGAGGTCTTTAGGTGTCAGACCCATAGAGACAAAGTAGAACAGTGGGTGCCAGGGGCTGGTGGGGAGGGGAGGTAGTGTTTAATGCATTTCAGTTCAGGAATAAAGTTCTGGAGATGGTGAGGATGGTGGTAGGACCTTGTGAATTTAACGCCCCTGAATTGTATATGTAAAAATGGTTAAAATAGTAAATTTCATGTTACATACACTTTACCACACACACATCCTGTTCAGCAAGGGCTGCAAGATTGCTGGACATGGTGGCAGAGTGAGGCGACAGAGATGACTGAGGGACATCAAGGGGTGGGGGTGGGGGATACAAGATCGCAGCACCAATCCTCTGAAGTCTGGGGCTGGGCTCGGGCTCACAGGTGCTTCTGGAAACCCCAACAGTCCCCTGAAGCTGCCAGCCCTCCTTCCTTGAAGGAGAAGCTGCAGCTCAGTAATACCGGGTATGATTTCATTTTACTTAAAGAGGCGGAAATAAAGAGATGACGCTTTAAATAAAGAGTATATGAACAGAAACACATTTATTACAAAAAACAAAACAAAAAAAACAAAAAAACAAATTCACATTGTATTGAGCTACAATATGGCAGCAGATAAAAAAAAAAATTATTGTACACAGTTTAAGATAACTCCTAACAGAATAGTCTGGTTGCCACGTGACAGAACAGGACTCCAAGCACTTAGTAGCGGCGAGTGAAGCGGGCGTCGTTGGGCCGGCTCCCCCGGTTCTGGTCCCCAAATCCACCTTGCATTCCGCCACGTGGGATCACATGGCCCCGAGAGGCCTCTCCGGGGGCAAAGCTGCCTCGCCTGGAACAAATGCAGATGCTCATGTCCTCAAAGCCCAGCCCTCCCAAGGGCCCCGTCAGTGGGACACGTGCTCTTCGGGACGCTTCCCTCTCAAACAGCAGCACCAGGGGACAGACCCGCACCATTTTAGGAATGAAGACACGTGACTGAGCACACAGCACACCAGAGGAGGCAGTGTGAGTTGGGAAGGCTTGATCGTTTCTAAACCTTCCCCAGGGCAAGCCAACATGCAGAGACGCACAGACAGACCGACAGGACGCCTTACTCTGACATCCCTCCCCGGTTCATCATGTGACCTGGCCCAGAGTGACCAGACATGCTTCTTTCGCCACCTAGAAAACAACAGACACTTTTCGCAGAGCGCCTCCAAGCACAGGATGTAGTTTTACTTTTTTTATTATTTTTTTAAGCTGAGCCATCCCGTCACCTGTTGGCAGCTCAACTTGGGCTGGACATCGAACTGCTTGTTGCTCAGAGCTCAGCTCGCACTCTTGAGCGAGCTCTTAACCAACTGAGCCACTCGGCCGGCCCGTAGGATGTAGTTTTAGAGGACTCCTTTCATGAGCCACCCAGTCAACCCTGAAACGCAGGTCCCTAGTGGGTATGGGGGCACAACTACAACCCGCTTCCTTGCACAAGGCATGGCGGGAGGAATTAGCATCACCCACAGCACACTTGCTGTGCTAGACCCCCCATCCAGGCATGAAGGGGCACCCCCTCTGCCAGGCACCCCAAGTAAGGCCCTGGAGGGAGAGAAAGCTGCTCCTGCCCTCAGGGAGCAGAGAGACCAGCAGCGACTGGTGAAGAGCAGATGCGGCTTGCACTTTCAGATGCTCCTCCACAAAGACAGAGCCCACCCCAGTCCTTACCCTGCCACCTCTTGTGGTCCCTGTCTATCATGCCTCCGTCAGCGGCGCCCTGCCACGCACGGTCGTCCTCCATTCTTCGGCCATGGTCCGCCCAGTCACGTCTGCCCCTTGAAAAAAGACATCTCTGATTTGGATTGCCCCCATCTCTGCTTCTCAGACCAGCCACAGCAGCCTGTTCCCAGGACCCACCCTTTCAGGCAGAAGGTGCGGGAAAAAGGACTGGCTCTGGCCCCACGCTTGTCAAAGGGCTCCAAGGCGGCCTGTGCCGTGGCGAGTGCACAGGGTCAAGGGGCCTGCACTTATCTTATCCCCAAGATGGGGGTCCTCAGTCTGTCAGCTGTGTATGAGACCCGCACGGGTACTGTGGGGTGTGGGACACAAACCTGGGTGGAGGAGGCAGCCCCCGGCCCTCGCTCATCCTCTTGTCAGAGCCGTATCCACCCCACCCGTCACGGGAGTCCCGCCCGTGGCGTTCTGGTCCTCCATGGCGTTCCGGGTAATGCTAGATGTTAAAAAGAAAGCCAGAAGGTAAGAAGGCTTTAGTACCAAACCCGCTTCCCCAAAGCCTTTGGGGCAACAAGGTAACAATGAGACAGTACTGCCATGCACTCTGCACACAGGCCATCTCAGCTTGCGTGACATAGCCGCATCCCTGGTCTGCTTGTGGTCTGGTAAGGGAAACGCGCTCCACGGAGTCGAGGAAAGGAGAAGGAAACTTAGGGCTGAGACAGAGAATTCAAGCACTGAGGATGCTGGGACGCAGCTACTGCTCCATGCCAAGCTCACAATATAATCAACATCCCCACAGAAGCACCAGAACAGAAGGGCCATGAAGGATCCTTTAACACAACGCATTCCTGGACCTGGCCTTGTGCCCCTGCCTGACGGGGACGCAGGACACCACCTGTTGGACGGAGATGAGGCAGCTGCCCCTTGGCCAGCGCCACCAGTGTCAACTCTGCACTACCACTGTTAAGTGCTAGGCCGGCACGGGCCCCAGGACTGGGACCCCATCCCACATGCAATGTGAAGGAGGGAGATGCAGGGAGTCTCACACTCTAGCACTCCTTTTCGTTCCCCACATGGCCTGCCCCTGCCTGCTCGAAGAATGTCCAAGGGTGACTTTTAAGGAGCTGGGGAGGTGGCTCTGGCTCCATGGTTTGTTGTACCACAGACCCAACCTGTGACCTTGGAGACTTTTACCCCAGGACCACATTCGAAGTGAGAAGGAACTAGAAGGGCGTCCTGGTCATGAAGCCCCTTAGATGCTGCCTCCAGCCACCTGTCACTGTCTGCGGCCAGGCTCATCACCCCTCCAAGGCCAGGGTGGGCATGCCCTTAATGGAGCCCTCACCACCACCTACCTCCCCAGCCACTTACCCTTCCCTCGCCTCCACTCAACCAGAGAAGAAAAGAAGGGTCAATTTTACAAGATGAACAAAATAGAGCATTGTTTTTTTCAAGGGGCAAAGTAACAGGCTTAGGTGCCCACGGAAGCCAGTGATGCCAAACGGAAGGAACGCTGCTTCAATGGGACGCCTGAAAAGAACACTACTACAAAACTACAGCTCACGATTTAGAGAGCTTCATGTAGTTTCAGACAAAGACAAACGTTTAAGAAAGACTGTTTCTTCAATACTGTTCTAATGACATAAAACTGGGCAAGGTGTATTTACAAGGAAGAGGGAAGTTCCACTTAGCAAGACCTGGCTCTTTACTAAAGCCCATTTCCATTCCTCCCTGGTATTTTAAAGTTTAACCAACATTCTTCTGTCCAATCAACCAGCCCATGTTCAACACAGCCCTGAACATCTGTGCCATTTTTCCTTTCCGTGTCCGATGTCACCATTTGCCAATCAGTGTGGCACTGGGCTTATTTATGACTGTGCATGTGGGGAAAACACAATGAAAGACGCTTTCAGTTTGTCTGATGACCGTAGGAAGAACAGCTAGCTATGAAGAGCTACGCGTGAGGGACTGTGTGAACACCTCCCATTGACATGTATGTCATCTCATTTACTCCACCACCCTCTGCAGTACAATCAGTACCCCCATTTTACAGCTGGAGAAACAGGCCGGGCAGAAGTGAGGGCATCAGGATGTGACTCTCGTTCTGATTCCGGAGCCTGGACATTTAACCACGGGGCTCAACTTCACCAAAGAAAAGCCAGAAAACTAGGTGTAGATTTAGCTGCATGTAAGATTAACCGCCAGAAGCGGAGAAAAAGGAATCACATGAGGATTAGAGTTACTCCTGAGGTGGCAGAAGACACCCGACGTAGCCAAGGAGCCGAGCCAGCCCCAGCCACATTCTTAGGAACTGAGGAGGAGGGCGCGACTGAGAAGTCTACACTGGAGTCAGGGAAAGGACGGACTCACGGGGCAACACTTCTGCCCAACAATGCCCTGACCCAATCTTCCCTCAATCCCCATTTTCCAGGTAAACCCACTCAGGAGTCGAAGCTTCTTGGGGAAGTTCTCAATCCACATGTAAGACAAGAAAGGAAGAGAAACCTGACCTTATTTTCTACCGTGTTAATCCTGCAAAGAGACCGAGTGCGGACCAGAAACAGGGCTGCTGTCCAAGGCTCTGCAGGGCAGGCTGACCAGTGACCACTGGTGCACTTGGACTTCACAACATGGAAGTGTGGCATCTAATCAGCTGGGTGGAACAACAGAGTCCATCAGACTCACCCAACGCTCTGTAGCACTTCACTACCAGTGCATTTAGTTACTAAAGTGTGTAGAATTTCAGGGTCAAGGCCAAAAAAAAGTTCCAGAAAACCTGTTCGGATTTCCAGCCAAGACCACGCACCAATCATTCAAACTGTCATCCCACGAACACTGCAGGGCTGCACTTCTCCTTTACTCATTCTTCCTCTAATGCAAATGGAGGAGGGGGAAGGCAGGTGAAAGAAGGGAAGAGAAATAAATTCTATGGGAAAACTGGCTACAATCCTAGCTTCTGACTTACCTGTCCTTCTCTATCTCCCATCATTGACCTGGAACCTTCTCTCCTGAAAAAGGCAATTCAAAGAAAACCATGAGAGGAAGCCTAGGTCAGTCAGACCCCGAAACAGAAAACGCCTCCCAAGTTGAACTTGGTGCTCCACACACACTGATGGTTCGAGTGGGACCACAGAGCCTAGAAGGGCCAACCCCACTTCGTCACGAAGAATGACCCATGACAAAGACAATCTGCACTGAGCAGGCAGGGTCATGGGGGCCTGGCTGACCTGTCAACCGAGTGGTTGGGGTAGCGGCCCCGGTCCCTGTGGCCAAAGTCGTGGAAGCGGTCCTGACGGTTAAAGTCAGAATGATAGCGCTCATCCATGGCGGCCCGCTTGGCTTCCGGCCAATAGGCATCATCTCGCCTGGAAGGGGAAGCAAGAAAGTGCTAAGTGCATGGGAACCATGTGAGATTATGGATATGTTAATTAGCTTGATTGTGATCACTTTTTCACAATGTATACATATATCAAAATATCAAGTTGTACAACTTAAATATAAACAATTCCTATTTATCAATTATACCTCAATAAAGCTAAAAATTAAAAAAGGGCTCAGTGCATTGTCCTCCTCCAAAGAGATCCCTTTGTGGGAACTGATGAACTGCTCCCGGACTGCCGGCAGCCCCAGCACGTCAAATAATGAGAATTAACTTTATCAACAGAGTATTCTTTGCTGCACGCGCTGAGAGGCTGGAGGGGTGATCAGTGGAGTGGGCAGGCGCATGTGCGCGCCTGCAGAACGGCCACTGCAAGGGTCAGCCCTGATCTATTAGCAAACGAGAAGTGTTACCTGAGCTCTGCAGCGCACTTCTGTCTCTTCTACCCAAACACTGACTCGTCCCAGCAGATACCCAGTGGGGAAAACTTTTACAAGCACTTGAAATGTACTAATTCAAAACATCTACAACCAGAACAGGCTCCTAGCATCAGTATTTTGCACAAAGGCATAAAAAGCCCTAAGACAGCTTCAAGGCCCCTTACAGAAGTCACACTGTATGTTACAAAGGGACCTCTTTAGCCCATGCCATGGACAGAAAATAAAAAAACAGGTTTTCCAAATTGTAATGCACTCCGAAACGATGATAGGATCACCGCTGGGATTATCACCCAGACTCCTGACAGCAGGGTTCAGGTTCAGGCCTCTTTTTCACTGGTGGTTAGCACTTTAGTATTCACACATCACATCAAAATGTCTGGGGAATTAGAATTACTCTTATTATTAGAATAAGCAAAACCAGATTACTGCAATAATTACAAAGCTTGGG
The DNA here is from genome assembly GCA_033961575.1 of Aselliscus stoliczkanus. Taxonomy (NCBI): domain Eukaryota; kingdom Metazoa; phylum Chordata; class Mammalia; order Chiroptera; family Hipposideridae; genus Aselliscus; species Aselliscus stoliczkanus. Next base: position 4,625,081 of record CM066735.1, on the reverse strand, counting down.
AGCGGCCTAGAAGAAAGTGCCTTTGGTGTGTGTGGCTGTCCACCCAGCACGTGTGTGTTACTGCTGTTCTGGGTGTCTGAACTCCTTCGTCAGGGGGGCTGTGCTGGGACAGGAACCTAATGACTTCATCAGCACAACTTTATCCAACCATTTCCCCATTGACCTCAGACCATCACAGGTTCCCTGACAAAGTACAAGACATTGAATTGGGCTGCAGCACGTACTTGTATTTCCTTTTAAATAAGAATTCCATGTGAACATGATTTTGGGGACCACAACAGTTCTAAATGCCATCGGCCACCATGGGCAGCTGGGCTTACCGGCCATCCACGTAGTAGGGCCTCCGCACTGCTGGCCGCCGCTCCTGCTCGTAGCGCAGCTCCTGCTGGCGCCTGAGTTCCTCCCGCTCGCGGTGGATGCGCTCCTGCTCCTTCCTGCGCTCGTGCTCCACGCGCATGCGCTCGCGCTCCAGCCGCTCCCGCTCCATGCGCTCGCGCTCCAGGCGGTGACGATGGAAAGCCAGCCTCTCGCGGGCGAACTCCAGCTGCTCCCGCTCCTCCTGCTCCCACAGCTCCTGCATGCGCTGTTCCCGCTCACTGCGCTCACGCAACCTGCGGGCGGGCGCAGAGCGACAGCTGCAGGGAGGGGCCCACAGGCTGCAGTGCTGGCGGCATCACCCAGCTGGGTGAGCTTTAGGGTCGAAGAGCAATGGCTCCTACCCGCAGGAGCACAGACCAGACACGGCGCACTGCAGACATGCAGATTCCAGAGCTGTGCCCCGACATGCAGGGCTGTGGCTCTGGCGGGGAGAATGAGGGTGGGGCCCAGTGCCTCCGAAGCAGCCGCAAGAGCCCAGGAATGCCAGCACCGGCTCTGCCTCCAGCTCAGTCCTAGACCAGCCAGGTAACAGAGCAAAGGGGGTGTGTAAGGTCAGCTATAATATGAACTCAGATCTTTCTGGAGTTCGACACCTAATTCCATACAATACAGTCCGTTAAAAATAAGAAAACCATATCTTTCCGTCAGTCAGTCTGAAGTAGACCCTCTGCTCTCTAAATCATGAGCTTCAGTTAGTCACCATGCACTGGGGCTAGTGCACCAGTTGAAATCTTTTTCTTTAATTAAAAAAAATTTTTTTTAAGGTAGGCTCTTTATTTTTTTTAAATTTTTTTGAGGGCAGTGTCACTGGCTCTCATATGTGGGACCCAAACTGGGGCCACTGGCTTCCCAAACCAGCGCTTAACCACCGCGTCACTCGGCTGGCCCAATAATTGAAATCTTTTGATGCTGTTTCTAAGCTTGGGTGACTAACAAGAAGCAAAGGCCTGTGACAGCTGCATAGTGGGATACCCACAAGGCCATGCAGGCCCCCTGCCAGGCTGCAGGCACGGGCAGCCACTCTGATGGTGATACTGATCATATTTCAGGCACTTTCTTCCACTCTATATATGTGGCAGAGAAGACAGCTGCCAGTTTGTCTCCTTTTTATCCTTTGCTATGCATTTACACACACATATTTTTATCAGCAGAAATGTGTAATGTAATCTTGCCTTCTTTTTGGTCTGCATTTTGGACAAAAACGGCAGCTTCCTTGGTTCATGTGACATGTCTTGTCCCTTCCACGTCCCCATCTCTATAGATCTATGGTGTGCTTTCAAGAAGGAGCCCACGGAGAGGGCGAGTTTACAAAACCAGCACTCAGAGGCAGACCTCCTGGCTATTCCCAACATCACAAAGTTGGACACCTGTGCCATTTTCTTGTGCACAGGTTCCTGCAGGACAAGTTTGGAGAGGCGCCACTTCTCAGTCTGGGACACTAGGATCCAGGAGTACATGTGAGGCGGAATGTCGCCCCAGGATGCCATGCCCACATACACTCCCACCACTATAAACAGTCTTCCACATTCTAATTCAAATGGTGCATCAAATTAAACTGGTGGATGAAAAAAACTGGTCTCACTGCTGTTTTCTTCTGCATTCAGCTGTCCATCCCCATTGTATCGTCCTCTGTCCATTTTCCTATCAGATCTTTCTTTCCTTCTTACGTTTATTTCAAATTACCTTTATTCCTACCTGTCACACATCTTTTGGCTTTCTCTATAGTCTTTCATTGTAGAGAAGTTAAGCTTTGTTTTAGTCTACTTCTCCTTTATGACTTTTCAAGCCATTTAAGCTCGAATTCATATATTTACTTAAGACATTACATGGATAACTTTAGTTTTGGGTTAGTCATCAGTTTGATTACTTGCAATGATGTGAGATGGAGACCTCGCCAAAGGACTGCCCAAACGAGCAGCGAATGACCTAACTTTTGCGGAGAGCCCATCCTCTCGTCACTAGTGGAAATGTCACTTTTACATGGTAAATTCCCGCACACACGGGTCAGTTCTGCTGATTTATTTGCCAATTACTTTACCAAAATTAAACTTTCCTTTGCCCAATGACTTTCCCTTTTAGGTAGAAAGTTCTGTATGGGGCACCACAAAAAAACGGCACCCTCTTGCCCCCTTTCCTCAATCTTACTTTGCTAGTTTTTTCTTTCTTTCTTTTTTTTTTTTTTAAAGATTTTATTGGGGAATTGGTGGAGGGGAGCAGCGTTGGGGAATCGGGGAAGGGGAACAGACAAGTTGCCGTCTTCTTGTTCTTCAGTTTAGTTGCGGAGGATGTTGCTTCACTGTTGGTATCGTCATTGCGCTCTTCCCGGATGAGGCAGATTGGTCGCTGGCCTCTGGATGTCGCTCATCGCGGCTATTGGCAGCTCACGCTTGGCTGCCAGCCGCTCACGCTGGCTGCGGGCCTCTCACTGCAGCCTACGGCAGCCCACTGCAGCAGGGGCTGCAGCCCACACCATCACCGGGGCTCGCACAGCCCAGATCCAGGTGGAGCTGTTGTTAGCTGTAGAGGGCAGTGTCACTGGCCCTCATGTGGGATCCGAACCGGGGCCGCTGGCATCCCAAAACCAGCGCTTAACCAATGCGCCACTCGGCCGGCCCTGCTAGTTTTTTCTTAATGTTTGTTTTTTTTTTTTGAGGGCAGTGTCACTGGCCCTCAAATGTGGGACCCAAACCGGGGCCACTGGCTTCTCAAGACAGTGCTTAATCACCACGCCACTCAGCCGGCCCAGTTTTTGTTTTTTTTAAACTATAGTTGAAAAATTATTTCTTGATAGGAAAGATTAACTGTCATTCAACTTGATTAATATCATTTGCTTAGTTTTTAAAAATTAAAGAGATTTTTTTTTCTTGGTTTATTTTAAGAATGAGGACCTCTCGGCTCGTTCTATGGGTCTGCCTCACTATTTTTCCTTTTTCATAGCCTCTGGAGCAAACTGGTATGTTTTGCTAACTAGCACTATTGCACCAGGAAGGCATTCCATCTCCTGTCACTGTTACCTGCCATGATCTTCAGGAAGAGATGGACCTGTGTACATGTGAAAAAGCTGTAGGATGAAAGTCAGAGCCAAAGGGGGCAAACAGATTGAAAGCAGTTCTCTAGCCACGAGGGGACACTGAAAACAATCTTAGGACAAGGTTACAAGCATTCCAGGGCAACAACCCAACCAGCCATTCCTGGACCCCGACTCACCTACGGGACTCTGAGTCTCTTGACTTGCGAGGCTCTTTGACTTTATCAAAGGACACAACGGACCGCTTCTCCCTGCTGGCTGATTTGCGATCCTGGCTCTTAGAAACCTGGTTCACCAAGGAACATAAAGATGAGACAGAAATGACTATAGGAAGAATCACCTATGTCCAGGCCCAAGCATCCAAGGTGAAGATCAGACAGGAAGATTAACGCTTAATGAAACAATTAGGTAATGTGTTCTCTCCTAAGCAACTTCAGGTTTGGCTTATCATAATTTCAGACCTTCATCACCATTTAATGCTAAAATCCTAAGTGAGGTCAAAATGGAAAATAAACATATCCCCCCCAAACTTTTCATAACACTAAAAAAGTATTTTTTATATTTTGCTTTTGCATCCAAAATAAATTGCTTAATCTTGTCCTTTTCCTTAATAATTAAATATGCAGTGAGTGCCCAACTGAGACCACTTCTGGTTTGTTCGAGGATTCCTTATTGTGACAATTGCATTCCTTTAATGAGATCTACCCATCTTAGCCCTGGAACCCATGCTTTCATTTTGTCATTTCCCAATATTTTTTATAAAGTAAGGGTAAAAGGTTAGTACATATTAAAATATTTGCACAAACACAGACTTCCATAACTGAAACGCTGATATAACTGATGCACACAATCTAGTGACTTACATGGTTCGGCTTCCATGTGGCACGGAGTAAACATGGCAGGCCTGAAGCTGGCATCTGGGACCCCAGTGCTCAGAGCATCCTCAGCCAACACTTAACTAACCACGGAGGTTCACTGTGCCTAGACTGCACCAAGTATGGTTTATGCTGAACACCTGCTTTCTTTCTGGAAGTCGGGAATTTGGGTACTTGCCTGACAGAGGGTTCTCAGGTAACCAGCCCTCAATAAAAACCCTGGCTGAGGCTCTTGGGCTTTCTTGGGCACAAGCATCACCTGAGTGTTGCTGCATTTTCACTGCTGTGTGAGCTTGCATAAGGGGAGCCCACAAAGGGTTCCCTCCAGACTCTGTGTATCCTCACCGCATCACTGTAGCCAATCTCAGCCGCAAAAACAACTTTAGGCTGAGCCCACTGGTCCCTCTAGTGAATTGCTGAACATGGGTGGTCTTGGGGATCCCAGACCCATATCTATCCAAGTTGTAAGGCTGTTATCAAAAGTTGAATGTAAAGGGCCGGCCGAGTGGCGCGGTGGTTAAGCACTGGCTTGGAAGCCAGCGGCCCCAGTTCGGGTCCCACATATGAGGGCCAGTGACACTGCCCTCAAAAAAAAAAACAGTTGAATGTATAATGTATGAACATCAACACTGCCATGGCCCCAATGGCAGGCAGTGACAAGGTAAGAGCCTAAGACAGGTAGTTTGTGGCTTCTGTGTTCTGTGGACCATCTGCGAGAAGACTGTATGGGACCGAGCCAAGGTGGAGACCGGGCTTAAAAGCAGGCTGAAAAGGCTGGCAACGTCATGCGTGGGGTTAGGAACACACAATGGAGCGCTGCTGGAATTTTCAGGGCAGGCAGTGAAAATAGACTGCTAAACACTGACTCGGAAAAAGTCAACCACTCCCATATTTGAATTCAAGAAGTATCTTTAGGGCCGGCCCAGTGGCGCGGCGGTTAAGCGCAGGCTTGGGAAGCCAGCGGCCCTGGTTCGGGTCCCACTTATGAGGGCCAGGGACACTGTCCTCAAAAAAAAAAAAATTTTTTTAGAAAATAAAAAAGGCAACAATTCTCATCAATCAGAATGAAATATAGGGCCGGCCGAGTGGCATGGTGGTTAAGCGCTGCTTGGGAAGCCAGCAGCCCCGGTTCCGGTCCCACATATGAGGGACAGGGACACTGCCCTCAAAAAAAAAAAGAATGAAATATAAAGTAAAGCTTTTAAGTTTTTCAATTTTTTTAAGTTCAAGATATCTACATTTTGAAAATGTAGACAACCATTCTCAAATTAAGCTCAATAATTCCCTAAAGCAAACTTAGAAATGTAAATGGACAAAACATCAAATGAAACACTGCTAAATTCCCTCATTAGAAAATCAACACTCACTCTTTCTTTGGATCCTGATGTTTTGACACTAATAACAGGCACACCTTTAGATTTATCCATCACTACAGTCCGCTCGGTTCCTCGACTGCCTACAGGGTGACAAGAGTAAGCGTAAGGTAAGAAACAAGAAACACACAAATAAGAAAACAGTATTCAACTCTGTGGAAAAAAAATCTAGCATGTGTTGCTAACTGATCACAGCAAACCAACAAACCACGCCGGCCAGGAGCAGAATCCAGGGTGAGATCCCGAGTAGCAATCAGTCAGCTACCTGATTTTGTGGCTCGAGAGCGCTCCGAGGGGCCAGGTTTCTGATCATCTTGATCTTTACTTTTTTCTCCACTTCCGTCTTCACCCTTTTTAGCATCATCTTTTCTGTCACCTTTGTCTTCCCTCTTAAGGTTTGCAGATCTATCAACACACGATACAGAAGTGTGTTAGATAAGTTATTTAGGGAAACAAACCAGCCACAACTGGACCTTGCAATGAGCACCAATTGCCGAGGAGGAGGTTGCCTCTGCTGGCATCGACAGAATGACACAGAACAAGGAGCCCATCATACTTTCCCCAGGTACCCGGAGTAAGGAAATCATCTTCAATTACTGAAACCCCCTTTTGACAAACAGAAAAAACAAAGGGGGCGAGGGGCCTTGTGCTCCTCTCCATCTGCGGAAAACTTGAGGAGATGGGAAATAAAGAAAGGGATCATCTTGGCCACAGTTCCCCCAGGGAAGAGGAGTACCTACCTGTCACTGGTGCTGGACTTCTCTTTCTTCCCTTCACCTTCTCTTTTGTCAGAGGTTTTCTTCCCAGCAGGTTCATTTTTCGCCTGAAAAATAGAAGCAAGTGGAAGTATTATCTTATAATATTTCTTCAATGGCCACGGCCCTGGAGGAAAGCGGCCCCTTACTTTTTCCACAGAGATCATCTTTCCATGGAGCTCTGTCTTGTGCAAGTGGTTAATGCATTTTGTGGCCTCTTCTGCTGTGGACATTGTCACAAAGCCATAGCAGCGAGCTCCAGGACTCCGGGCATTTGTCACAACCTTGGCACCCACCACCTCAAAGGAAAGCACAGATACAGATCTCAGACGCAAAGCCTCCACCCCGACCCCCACCGCTCGAGGCGTGCAGGGCATTGGGGTGCAAGCTGCTTTGCTCTGATCCACCCCATGTCCTGGCCTCTGGCCCCCTCCCTGGGAGAGGACTCAAGGGGAAATCCTGTCACCAGGTACCTAAATAGCTGCATATAACTGGGGAAGATGATGCTATTGCTTTGCAGCTACTCCAAGGGCCCCTTCCACTCCTGGCTGTTCCTTAGGGAATCAGGATGACAATCAGTGTAGAGGAGCAGAGAAAAGGGAAATGAAAGGCAGACTATGGCCATCACGCCTTTAACATCACCTCAAACTTGTGAAGAAATTACTCTGAACAAGGTCGTGGATGTGGCAGTAAGTAGGAAGACACATCCACAGATGGCCATTGACATAAGGACAGGTTTGTGGAGAGCGCTCTGGAAGGATCCATCTGACTACTACTAACAACAACAAACTCACTGAGGTGTTTCAGGCACACAGGCACGTCCTGTGTAATCCCCCACAACCCCAGCAAGCTGAGCTCAGGCACCAGGCTCAGGAGGCGCCCCACGGGAGCCAGGGCTCATCCTAATTGTCCCATGTGGAGTCTTAGCCCAAAGGTTTCAGAATGGACTGGTCCTGTACTCAAGCCATATGAGGGCTGCAATGCACCCAAGACCCCGTAGACTTCAGGGTACCATTGCCCTGCTGAGAGCACCTGCAGCCTGAGGGCCACGGGGGAGTCAGGAAAGGGCACACATCGTTTACGGAGGCCCAGAGAGTCACTAGTTATTTCTATCACTGAGGCATGTTTATGTTCTTGGTTAGCTCTTGGACATCAATAACCAAGATAAACACTGTTGTTTTTCTCTATTATAACTTGCTAAAGCCTTAATATGAACAAGGGCCTGTGCCAAGTGCCACTTTGGGTTGTCCCCAAAAGCTGACTCTGAGAGACAAGGAGCTCTGGGTGCTGTTTATTTGGAAAGTGGGTACAAGAGGGACAGGGAGGGGGGAAGATGAGAAAAAGAAGGAAGGCCAGCATAGGAACCCTAACGAACAAGGAACTAGCAGGCACTTGGGAGGGGAGGCTGGTGCATCGCGCACCTGTCCATCAATGCCACCCTCATGGGCCCAGCAGGCAGGAAGGAAGAGGCAGGTACTACAGAACCACCCAGGCTGCAGGTGAAAGCAGGTAGACTGACGGCCCCTGGGGTGTAGAGATGCAGTTCCCTTAGGGGAAACAACAGCCCCCAACAACTGTGAGTGGCAGAGCTGGAACCTACCATGGGTCAGACTTCAAGGGTCCTGTCTGTAACCCGCCTATAGCCTCGCTTGTGCTCTCCAGTAATCACCAGTTTCACTGAAGTGCTGACAACACTGCCCTGATCTTTGCAATGACCCCTGGAGCCCTTCCTGGGTTTAAGTCCTACAGCCATAAAATTGGATTCCAGAAATCCTACAAACGCTAAGTGGTAGCTTAGGAGCAGGAAGAGGAAAAAATACAAAGTAGAAGGGGCTCTTGGAGCTTCTGCAGGCCATGAGCGAAAGTGAGCTCAAAGAAAAAGGTGTCATTCAAGTAGTCACAAAGAGGGGCCAGTGATCTACATAAAAAGGCCCCATTACTTTGGCCTGAAGACAACTCCTTCTCCAGAAAACCCCTGGTCTTACCTTCCCATATTTGCTGAAAAGATTCTTCAAATCTGTAGCTCTGGTGGTAGAAGAAAGTCCACTAACCCAGAAATTTCTACCACAACTGCTACGACCTATTTCAAAAGAAAGTTCTGGTCAAAAACACACCTGCCACAATATCCCGAGTCTTAAAGATTAAAGTCATTCCACACCACTTTCCCCACTTGTCCCAGATGCCAACATCACCCAAAGCCAGCTGGGTACAGGGGGCCTGGCCCGCTGTCCTCACACATCTGCTGACGCTGCACACCAAGCCCAACAGGACCACCAGCAATTCCACTCACAACAGCGAGTCAGGTGATGTTAGGACCATTGGAGACTCCCGTAGAAAGGTACCAAATGGTACCACACAACCCAGTGAACTGGTTTTTGAACATTAAATAGCTGATACCAGTGTAATGCTACTTTGGGGCTTCTCTTTTTGCGCCATATACTTCTGCACCTACCCCTAATTTTTTAATTCTTTTTGGAACACTGATTAAGAATCTGGGGCCGGCCGAGTGGCGCATTGGTTAAGAGCTGGTTTGGGGATGCCAGCGGCCCCGGTTCAGATCCCACATGAGGGCCAGTGACACTGCCCTCTACAGCTAACAACAGCGCCACCTGGAGGTGGTCTGCGAGCCCCGGCAATGGTGTAGGCTGCAGCCCCTGCTGCAGTGGGCTGCAATGGGCTACAGTGAGTAGCTGGCAGCCAGCCTGAACTGCCAATAGCCGCAGTGGGTGACCATCCAGAGCAGAGGCCGGCGACCGAACTGCCTCATCCGGGAAGAGCGCAGTGATGATGCCAACATGGGCCAGTGGGGCGGCGTCCTCCACGACTGGACTGGGGAACAGGGGACAGCAACTTGTCTGTTCCCCTTCCCCGATCCCCAATAAAACCTTTTTTTAAAAAAAGAATCTGGACCAATAAAATTTCTATTCAATCAGTGATTGTTATACAGGGCTAAGGTTTGATAAAGCTGAAATGCCAGGTAGGTCCAAGATATCTGACATCAGAGTATTTTTTCCATTTGCAAGTGTCACTGAGGCTAAGGAATCTGCAAATAAGAGGGTCAGTCAAGATGGACAAGCTCAAAGCACCCTTGCAAAAGCAAGTGTTTGCATCATATCAATGAACCAACCCTGGGGAATTGGCTTGCTCCCTACAATCCAGAAGACACACAGTGAAGAATGGAGGAGAAAGTCTCTACAGAAGACACACAGGCAGATCTGGGTGAGAAATGCAGTACGCAATAAACCAGAAGCAAATACCAGCCACTGCTGAGGCCACACATGCCGCAAGGGACCAGTGCTGCTGCGGGGACCTACCCTTGTCCTCTTTGGAAAGCCTTTTTGTATCCGAGTCATCTTCGACAGAACTAGAGAGAAAACATAATGTCACTCCAGGAGGAAGCAGCAGACAGGAAACAAACTCAAAATTATAAAATACGTGCTGAGGTTGCATACCTACCAGAAATTTAGTTCTCAAAAAATGATACCCCGACAAACTTGTATTGGAAATCTGACCTAACCATAAGATTTCAGACCCACAGGAGTTAATTAATTCTGCTGGGCTAAAGATAATTAGGAAGAATTAAAGAAAACAACCATGATAGGTTGAGAAAAGAAAAAAGATTATGTAATCAGTTTAAAATAAAAGAGAAATAAAACATTCTTTAGAAGTAAGCTACAATTTCGTCAGTCTGGCTGGCCAATTGCAGAAAAAACAGCTTATGTGTGTCATTAAACGACCAATGAAAAGGAGATAGCGTCTGGTCTAAAACTGAGAAAAAACAAACCTCATTTTCTGATCAGCGCCCTCACTGGCTGAGGACTCTTTAGGAGCCGGAGGGACTTCATTACAAGCTTCAAAAGCAAACTTCTTCACGTCTTCTTTGCTATCTTTGGGGTCTGGGCTTGAGGCTTCCAGGGGCGCTTCCGCGACCTCCTCGCTAGAGGCTTCCGCGCGCTCTGACGCTTTACTACTCTGCTCAACTGGCTCCTCTAGCCCTACAGGCTCATAGTCCGTCCTCTCGTCACCGCCTGTCTGCTCCACGGGCTCCCTTTTCACTACCGCTAACAGGGTGTCTGCCTTGCTCCACTGAGCTTGTGCCGTTGACTCGCTGGCCAAATCTAAATCACCCTCCTCCGGATGGCCGCTGCCAAAAAGGTCCTCTTCCTCCGCAAGCTTTCTGTCTGGCCCCACGCTACTTGTATCCTGTGCAAATGGCTGCTCCAGCTCGGAACCTTCTTCTTTTACTGGCTCAGATTTACAAGTTTCCCCCAAAATGTCGAGTATTTTCTCATTTTCTACGGATTTAACAGGAATAGAATGGCACAAGGTTTAATTACCAGGGAAATACAGCAATCACAAATGTGGAACTGGCACGGCTGCCACACTAACACGAAGAGAACTGCTAGCTACACAGAGATTGGAAAACCCGCGGGTACACACGTTACACTGGTTACACTACCTGCACTCCAACCGACTGCTAGAGCAAGCCACTACGCTACATGGAAGAGAAAAGCATCCCAGAGATTTAACCCCCAAAACCTTCTGGCTGATTCTTGACAGTCTTCATTCTGTCGTCGTTTATATATGACTCTTCCAAATTTAGCTTCCAAAGTCCAAGTTGCTTAACTGAATGTATCACCATTCACTGAACAGCTCAATTTCCAAATTTCTTTGAATTTCTTTTAATAGAACAGTCCAACATGAAAACCAGAATCTCTTCCATCGGTGCTCTGAGATATTTTCAGTCCAGAAAGTGAATAGTATTTGTTTGGAATTCTCATGAAGAAACTCTTTCCTCTTCTGGAATCCAGTTATGTATCAATGTTTTAAAATTTATCTCCCTAGCGCTACCTGCACTGCCTGAATTAAAAACCACAAAGTTAAGGTACTGCCCAATATCACAAGATCTGTTTTGTGGGGTGCAGAGGCATGAGCTCTTGAGAGGAATGCAAGCTCTTTCTATATACATTTAAGTGCCATTCATAATTAAAAAGGCATGAGATCGGTTCATCTCACTGATACATTTTTGGCAAAATGAGAAGTTAGCCACTTTCACAGATCTGGTGATATGGCTGGGTTTCCAATCTCTATGATCCTGGTATGTTCTGGATTGTAAACCTTTAGAACAAGTATACTACAAAAGGTAACTTTTTAAAATTTAAGAATTCAAATTAGAGAAGGTGGAAAACTAGAATGGTTCAAACCCCCACTGGTAAATTTTTCATTGAACAGTACCTGGCTCCAAGGATGGCTCTTCAATTTCCTGCAAAAAAAAACACCATAAATAAGATTGTGCCACATGGATGAAATCTATAGTTTATTTACACCCAGAACCAAAACTAAAGGAAAATTTTAAAACAGACTAGGAAACTCACAAATGCAACAGGTAGAGAACCTGCTCATTCAGGATAAGAGCCCACAGAGCTGGCATTCCAGCTCCTTCCTCTGGGCCCCCATCCCCACATCCAGGTTTCTATCAAGGGGCCCAGTACCCGGTTTCCATTTTGTGCTGCATCTCCCTAAGGCCTGGAAACATAATGGTCATCAACTAATCACATGCTTGTCTGTCCCTCTAGACTGAACATTTAAATGCAGGGAGAGGGAGAGTGGTTCTTCATTTTTCTACTTTCAGTGCGCAACAAAACGCCTGACACACATCAGACACTGAATTAGTGTAGCATTGGTTTCTGAACAGTCACAAGACTGAGGAAACACAGGACCAGGTTGCTGGACCCTGTTCTTATCTCACATGGTCATATCCCTCCCTGCCTCCCTGGTAACTTGAGGGCTCTTTGGGATAACATATTCCTCTTACAACCAAGGTCCCCACTGGGTCAACTCTAATTCCCAAATACCCTTCCAGGGAAGCCCTGTCAATTCAGACCACTGCTATCCCTCACCTACAGTAGCCTTTGGTTTACTATTACCATCCCCATCTGTCTGCACTTTGCCACCATAATGAGCACATGTCCACATGTCCCTTTGTGGCCTAAAGCCTTCAGCAACGGCCCCTCATGTCACTTACCTCCCCAGCAGGCCCACCTGTCCCCTGTCCCCACCTCCAGCCAAGTTCCATACGTTTAGCTCAGGGGCCATCTGCTCAGAGAAAGACTTTCCCAAATGGCTCCAGAGGCTGCCCCACTAATGAAGGGCCTTTCTCTCGATATGTGGTCCCTAACCCCTATGTGCCTTCTGCACAAGGTACATTATTCTGGAATTCCAGCCAATACTAATAAGCACTGACTAGGTTCTAGGCAAAAATTTACTATTTTTTGCCACGTATCATGCACACTTTTTGCCTAAATTTGTAAAGGAAAAATAAGGATGTGCATTATACATGGGTAGTACTAATTCCATATCTACATAATATTTTTAATTCTTAAGAGTTAATGCTTATAAATTAAAGTATAACTCTAGAAATCAATAATGATATCCATGTGCAAAATACTACCCTGGAATATGATAATCGGTTTTGTTGAACTTATGATGAACTTGCAACGACGAAGAGTTCTTGGCTGTCTATGATGTGTAAATATCGTACATTTGTTACCAGTGCATAAAATTTTTTGTAGTACCATAGTGTTAAAAAAATAAACACTAAAATTCCTTTATAATACCAAAAACAAGTATCTAAATGTAAACAAATAAAAATTTGAATTAAAAAATTAAAACGAAAGGTTTTCTTTCCCTGAAAGTTTGGGCCAAAAATGTGGGTGCACATTATACACAGAAGTGCATTATACACAGCAATATACAGTAACCACTTTATGGATACATATATTAATCAGACAGCCCTAGCAGGTTGGTACTACTAGTATCATCCCTCTCTTCATATTAGGAGACTGGCACAGAGTAGTTGACAAACTCGCTGAAGAACACACAGCAGAATACAGGCTGTGTGACTGGAAGTCTGTGCATCAGTCCAGGCCTCTTCCCAATGCTGTTTACGTGCATCCTTCCTTGTGAGGATGGAGATCAGCCTTTCTCATTCATGTCTGGGGCCACACCAATGCGTCACAGGTCATATACGCCCTACATGGATGTGGATGGTTTGCACCTTCCACCGGGGCTTGACCTGCCATTCTAGGGAGTCCTAGGAAATTGTTCCCTTTCCCCATAGTTTCATTTATTTGTAATGAATTTGTTTTTTATTTATTTATTTATTTTGAGGGCAGTGTCACTGGTCCTCATATGTGGGACCCGAACTGGGGCTGCTGGCTTCCCAAGCCAGCGCTTAACCACCACGCCACTCTGACGGCCCATGAAGTTTTTTTGTTTGTTTTGTTTTAGCTGAGCCATCCTGCCACTTGTTGGCAGCTTAGCGGCAGCTCAGCTCAGGCTGGCATTGAAGGGCTGTTGCTCAGAGCTCAGCTCACACCCTTGAGTGAGCTCTTAACCAACTGAGCCACTCGGCCGGCCTGAATTTGTTTTTTATATGATGTATTCACCCTGGGAATTAAGACTCAACAACTGAAACAAAGGATTACTTCAGCAGAACAATTCTCTTAACTTTCCCCAGAGAAAAACAAATATATTCCTGTTTGTCTCTGGTAGGGGTTATATGTTTTCCATTTTAATTTGGGAGTCTGACCCAGAAAGACAGTCAGTGAATGACCAGATCTGGCTCCTCCTCTCTTTTCAAAGGAAAGAATGGGTTGTGTTACTTCACAGCTGGAGAGGGACATCAGCCCTAAAATGAGCTGGGTTTCATCAAGTGTTTTTGAGGTTTACACCCTCCTTGAAGCTGGGGTTCTGGCTCGATAATAACCAACCTTGCCCTGCCTAGCAGAAGCAAATGGAGATATTGTCTGAAAACTGATTTCTAATGAAGCAGCATAGGTGACATTATTTAAAATAATAATAATAATAATGATAAAGTTAAAAAATAAAAAAAGGACTGGCCTATATTTTCATTTCCTCACAAAACTTCCTATTGAAAATTAGACAGCTACCCAAGTAAGTTTTTTCCAACAATGTACATCTATGTAGGCTGGCAGAAAAACGAAAAGGAAACTCAAGACCCACATTTACGCAAATCATACCTGAAAGTCAGTCCACATTTCATTTGTTCTCATCTAAGATTTAATATGTACACAGATGGTAATCAAATAGCCAAATCATCAAAAGAAATCTGTGCATTTTCTGTAAGAAAAACTTCCCAAAGGCAGAACCAGAAGCCCTGGAATCTACCTGGACCAGCTGTGATGTCTGTGCTCTGCCCACCCCACCCCCCTGCATCCTAGTATGGACCCCATCAAATCTGTCCTGGAGAGGGGGCACCCCTCCTTGCTGTCTCACTTAACAGTCTTTCTGCAAAGAATGCCATCCAGAATGGGTATGACAAATCAATAAGAACTTCCCCAAATATGTCCTCTCAGCAGCAAGGAAGCCAGTGATTGGAGGCGGAGCCAAGATGACTAGTCCTTTGCAATAGGCACATTATAATTGGGGAAAGGAGAGCAAAACCCACTCTAGAGATACTGACCAAGTAGGCAAACCTTGCAATAACTTTTACTTGGGAGTGCCACACGATGTCTGCAGTGGTTTTCAGAAACTGTAGCCTAACCTTTGACGGTAAAATTACGGAGATATACAAAAATTTACCTGTAATATAGTGAAGTCAGGTGATGAAGTATCTAAATTGTTTATAGTTTCTCTGTCCTCTACCTGTAAAATAAATGGAGAATAGTTTATTACATCAATAATAAGGTAACATAATGGTACATCTTTTCATTGGAAAAGTTAACAGCCATGAAAAGTCACTTGTGACAAAATTCTAAACAGAGTGCAGGAATTAAAACAGCATTATAGTATGGTTCCACTGGGGGTGTTGGAAAGTATCCCCATGCATAAGAGGGGACTACTGTCATACATAGACTCTCCAAATAGATCAGAACACCAGGTTTGGAGGCTGCTCTTCCAGGAACAATGTTCAGAATCACATATTGGAGTCGGTTCTTGGATTCTGGAGGCCGCCACTATTTCCCCAAGCCTGGATACTCACGATGCTGGGACTGGTGCCCGAGATGGCTCCTGCCCAGAATGGAACGGCATGTCTGAGAACCCAGCATTAGCAACTTCCAAATCGGAGTGTGGGGACGGGAGCACAGGACTGGCAAAACCTAGGTGACCCATTCGCTTCTCTGTACACCCAGCAAACATCCTCACGGAAGTAAAATAGCCTAATAAACTAATGGTACCAAGACAACGTGATGTGTGAGTTAAGTACATGGACTATGGAATCAGGCTGGTCTTAATTTTTATGCTCTTATGAGCTGCATATTACCTGGAGATATTTTTTTTACCTCTTTACTCTGCAATTTCCTCAACTGGAAAATGGGCATAATAGCATCTATATGTCATATTGTTGTTAAAAAGATTAAAGGACACAATGCCTAATGCCTGGCAGATAGAGTTCAATAAATAATACCCGTTATTGTAAGTGTATTTTATTTGTTGAGGGCAGTGTCACTGGCCCTCATATGTGGGAGCCAAACCAGCGGCTGCTGGTGTCCCAAGCCAGCTCTTAACCACTGCACCACTCAGCCGGCCCTATAAGGGTATTTTAAAATCTAAAGCTTTAAAAATAATGTCAAATCTTAGTATCACAGATTTACTATTAGGAAGGTAGTGATCAGTTCTTAATAGGAAAAAAACAACTTTCAGCTTCTTTCTATTTCAGTATTTTCAAGGCATCCAAGCCATAATACCACAGACCAACCAACCTCCTATACTAGGAAGGTCTTGAATAATGTCCCTGAAATGTTTAATGCTGCATTATGCAAATGAATAGCATTTGCTCTTGTACCTCATGAGACATCACTTTTATTTTTTTTAAAGATTTTTTTTTTATTGGGGAATTGGGAGAGGGGAACAGTGTTGGGGAACCAGGGAAGGGGAACAGACAAGTTGCTGTCCTTTTTGTTCTTCAATCTAGTTGTGGAGGATATTGCTTCACTGGCCCATATTGGTATCATCATTGCACTCTTTTCAGGAGAGGCAGATCGGTCGCCGGCCTCTGGACAACTGCTCACAGCGGCTCTTGGCTGTTCACACTGGCTGCCGGCTCACGGTAGCCTATGGCAGCCCATTGGAGGAGGGGCTGCAGCTATGCTGTCCCAGGGACTCACAGCAGCCCAGCTCCAGGTGGAGCTGTTGTTCACCATCTTAGCCGTAGAGGGCAGTGTCACTGGCCTTCATATGCAGGACTCGTTGGCAACCCAAACCGACTCTTAATCAATGCGCCACTCAGCCGGCCCCGAGACACCACTTTTCAGTGAAGCAAAGTGTGTTTCCAGAATCATCTGAATTTTACATGTGAACAGATTAGGCATTATCCTGCTGAACTGGCCCTGAAAGAACTTAACTCCAAATAGAAAACTTCTTGGGGCCGGCCAAGTACCTCGTTGGTTAAGAGCACAAGCTCTGAAAAACAGGATTGCTAGTTGGATTCCTACATGGGCCAGTGAGCTGAGCTGCCAACAGGTAGCAGGATGACTTAGCTAATCAGAGCACATGCTCCTAACAAGGTTTCCGGTTCGACTCCTGCAAGGCATGGTGGGCTATGGCCACCAGCAACTAAGATTGAACACAGCACCTTGAGCTGAGAGGCCGCGAGCTGCCGATGGGCGGCTGGATGGCAACTGGACTTGGAGCTGAGCTAGCTGCGCCCTCCACTAGGACTGAAGGACAACAACTTGGCGAATCCCCAATCAAACCTTAATAAATAAATAAGTGAAACTTCTCATCTGTTCTGCTATTCGAGGAATTGATATATTCAGTGTATATTCTAGAGGCTGCGAGTACCTACAGCATGTTCAGAAAGCTGCTCAGGAAGCTCCTTCATCTCTGCCTCCAGCTCTCTGCTATCAGACAAGGACTCCGGGAGGTTATCAGCATCGTCATCTTCCACACAATCTGCAACGCTTCCATTATCGATTTCTGCTTCGTCCAGCACGCTGATGTCCATCATGTCGATGTCCTGCAAGTTCTCCAGACTGGTTTCAACATCTTCCTGTGACAAAACAAAATACAACCATCAACGGATGGACAGCCATAGGTCCATCCACCAAGCGGATCTACTGACAAGGCTGCACATACCTGTCCATCCCCAGAATTTTCCTCCAGCCCGTTATCTTCCACGCCTTCTTCTTCTGGTTTACGTCCTGAAGAGAGAATTGTTAAGAGCATGAGATCAATGACATCCATTTTCCAGAAGCGAAGTTTTTCCGTTTCCGGGCCCTCAGCACTACACAGCGGTCACCTAAACACTCAGGGCACTTCCCAACTTAGGACAGCCTTGTGTGATCCAGGAACAGTAAGGCCACTCTTCACAGGGGCAGCCCTCTCCCACCTCCCACAGCAGAGGTTCTGGAAATGGGTTCTTAGTAAGGCGGAGGCAGACCAGACCTTTCTTAGGCCTGGCCTTCTAGCAAGTGATTTTGATTACAGAGAGCACAGTATCGCATACAAATGTGCTTTTTAGTGAAGGAATACGGCGCATGTTTCCCCACAGAAACAATGACATAAATCAAAACATAAATAAGCAAAGAGAAAATAAAAGCCATTCATAACTACCACCTAGCTTCAGCCGTTATATACTACCATATATAGATTTCTGCCCATATTTTGCTATGTACATACTGTATTATGCTTATAAAAATGGCACTGACTGTACTGTTCTGTAATCTTTTCACTTAAGTTCTAAACACATTTCCAAATTCTTTAATAGCATTATATAGAGATACCATCGTTGATCTAATTAACACCTATAGATGGAATTTTAAGAAAATGCTTATAAAGTTGAACATCCTGGTGATTTCTTTCTTTCTTTCTTTCTTTCTTTCTTTCTTTCTTTCTTTCTTTCTTTTTCTTTTTTTAAACACACAGACAATTATCCTCTTAGAACATGTTTCTAGAAATGGCAACTCCAGGACAAAAAGTATGCGTATTTTTAAGCTTTTTATTAAAAAGAAGAAGAAAAGCCCCACGCATTATCACGATATCCCAGAGGAAGGTTATTTCAATTCACACAGTTCTAGCAACAGTGAATAAGAGTACCCATCTTTCTGAATCTTTCTTAAAATCAACCATTCTTCTTTACCCTTGCCAATGTGCTAGGCAAAGAAAGAATATTTGTCTTAACCTGAATTTATCTAATTATTGCACAGGCTGAAATTTTGTCGTTGATCACTTGTAGTTTTATAAAATTTTCTCGTTTATACCCTTTCCCCATTTAAAAACTTGTTCCATTTGTCCTCATTTTATATTTGCACATCATATACACAACACGAATTTTCTCCCACTTCTTCACCAATCTTTTAGTTTTATATGTGGGTTTTGGGTAAAGTTCACTTTCATGTAGCCAAAGCCATTAATGAGTTTTTAAAGTCCTTCTCTAAACTGAGACTACATAAATATTCACCCATATTTAGTTCTTTTTTGTTTTTCGATTTCACAGTTGTCTCTCAGTTCTGTACAGAGTGAGATTATTTTCCAAATGGCTGTCCCTTCTGGAAACTGGTTTCCCCACACCATTTTTAATCACACCCCAGCTGATCTGAAATGTTGGTCCTACTCATTATATATTTTTATATATGCCCGGGACTATTTCAAGTTTCTTTTTTTTAAAGATTTTATTGGGGAATTGGGGGAGGGGAAGTGTTGGGGAATCAGGGAAGGGGAACAGACAAGTTACTGTCTTTTTGTTCTTCAGTCTAGTTGTGGAGGACGTTGCTTCACTGGCCCATGTTGGTATCGTCATTGAGCTCTTCCCGGATGAGGCAGATCGGTTGCTGGCCTCTGGATAGTCACTCACCATAGCTATTGGTAGCTCATGCTGACTCCTGGCCGCTCACGCTGGCTGCTGGCCACTCACTGTAGCCTATGGCAGCCCACTGCAGCACGGGCTGCAGCTTACACCATTGCCGGGGCTCACACAGCCCAGCTCCAGGTGGAGCTGTTGTTAGCTGTAGAGGGCAGTGTCACTGGCCCTCATATGTGGGATCCGAACCGGGTCCACTGGCATCCCAAGCCAGCTCTTAACCAATGCGCCCCTCGGCTGGCCCTATTACAAGTTTCAATTCCCTTTCACTGATCTGTTATTTTTGTTCACTTTAACTATGTGGCATTATAATTTTTTTAAAAAAAGATTTTATTGGGGAATTGTGGGAGGGAACAGCGTTGGGGAATTGGGGAAGGGGAACAGACAAGCTGCTGTCTTTTTTGTTCTTCAGTCTAGTTGCGGAGGATGTTGCTTCACTGGCCCATGTTGGTATCGTCATTGTGCTCTTCCTGGATGAGGCAGATCGTCACCGGCCTCTAGACGGCTGCTCACAGTGGCTCTTGGCAGCTCACACCAGCCGCTCACGGTGACTGCAGGCCACTCACTGTAGCCTATGGCATCCCACTGCAGCAGCGGTTGCAGCCTACATCGTCGCCGGAGCTCGCACAGCCCAGCTCCAGGTGGAGCTGTTGTTAGCTGTAGAGGGCAGTGTCACTGGCCCTCATACATGGGATCCCAAAACCAGTTCTTAACCAATGCGCCACTCAGCCGGCCTGCATTATAATTTTTTTTATATATATAAAATATTGAGATTAACTGGAAGAAAAGGAAAGTGAACTGGAAGGAATGGGTTAACTTCAGGCGTTTCTGCGAGAGGTTAGAAATTTAAGACGAAGAGGGCTGGCTGAGTGGCGCAGTGGTTGAGTGCTGGCTTGGGAGGCCAGCGGTCCAGGTTTGGGTCCCATGTGTGAGGGCCAATGACACTGCCCTCAAAAAAAAAAAAAAAATTTAAGATGAAGAGAAACTGAACAATAGAGAGGCTGGCCACACTTTCAGGCTTGTATTTTACGTTTTAGAGAACTTTGACTCAACGTTTTGAAAATGAGGAAACCATTTCCCCAACTCCCCTCACCCACCCTTGTAATTTTTATTCCTAATAGATTAGCTTATAACACTCACAATCTGCTCCGGAGCCAACAGTTCAGAGTAGGCAGGCATGTTGGCACTTTCATCCAAACAGCAGTATATGTGCGGTCATTTGCCGTACTTTTTATACAAATGATAAAATGAGTAAAAACAGAAAACTGTAAATGATAACAGAAATGACAGCTGAAGCAAAAATGTAAATTATTAGGCATGACCAAGAAAAAATTATGGCAAAATGAAATTTCTGGTCTCTACAGCAGCTCGCCAAAATTAAACTATTTTGAATATGAATAAAATCACATGGATGAGGGCCGGGCGAGTGGCGTTGTGGTTAAATGCTGGCTTGGCAAGCAAGCGGCCCCGGTTCGGTCCCACATACGAGAGCCGGTGATACTGCCCTCAAAAAAAAAAAAAAAAAAAAAAAATCACATGGATGAAATGAAATATACTGTGGAGACTGTGTCTCAAAAGCAGAGCGAAGTGTAGCAGTTTTGTGTCTTGGAGCGACTGCCAGAGATGCTGATCTGCCACACAACCACAGGAAGCCCATTTTCTGCAAGGCCTTTTTCCCACTGTGAAGATCAATTTCTTAAGCCTATTAAGTGTTGTTTCAAGTAATATAAGGGAACTAGACATTAATTTGCCTATATTTAACGATGAAGCTTGTTGAGTTGTACAAAATGTGCAACATTAGGAGAAAAAAAAACAACCAACTCACACAAAAAATCCCAAATCTAATCATTTATACCACAATGGAGACAAAACAAACAAAAAAACCGCCAACAACTCTATCAGGAATAAAAATTTCCTCGTAACTAGTTACCTGATTTTTATTTAGGAACATAGGGAATTGTCATACTAATACTAGAACTCAGTACATTATGTACAAATAAACTTGGTGGCTGGCTGGGGACCCCAATTACCATTTTATGATATTCTTATGGCAAAATATGCATTGGGTTTCAAAAGATTTCGAATTCAATCCAGTGATCTTTGTTCATACACCAGGTAGATGCACCAGCAGCATTCCCCAGCTTTACTAGATTTGATAAAGCTGTTACCATTCTGGAACACGTACACTGGTTTTTGCCCAACTCTATTGTAGTTACTAGAAAAAACCTGAGTAGATTACCATAAATTTGCCACCCTTTGTACTGTATTTCTCCCTTTTACAAGGGAGGCAGCACATTTTCATCAAGCAGGATCAGGGTTTCCACCTTTTTTTGTTTTAGAGGGCAGTGTCACTAGCCCTCATATATATTATATGGGATCCAAACCGGGGCTGCTGGCATCCCAAGCCAGCTCTTAACCACCGTGCCACTTGGCTGGCCCATAGGTTTCCACTCTTAATGACCAACTTTTCTTCTGAGCAGTGGCAGAGGTACACTACAGCCCAAATCTCTTCCAGGGGATGACAGCTCATGATCAGAAACACCTAGAGAACGTGTAGTTTTAGGAATGTTTAGTTTTCAATTAGAAAGCACATACTCCCACCCACACTGGGATGCTTCTCAACAATCACTATTTGGGAAAATACACCTTACCTCCCAAAGATGAAAAATTGTATTTAATCCCAAATTAATGTGAATGAAAAATACTACTCTTCCTACCCATACCTACACCCCACCTTTCTCTGGTAGCCCAAGGATCAGTGGCTGCTACAAATGGTATATTTACTTTTGAGTATATTTCTACTTGGATACTGCTGCTATATAGAATTTTTTTGGGTCTTGCATATTAGGTAAAGAAGCCTATTGTTAGTGACATAAGTTGCAAATATTTTCCCAGTTTGTCATTTGTCTTTTTACTTTATTTTTAAAATCATACAATTTACAAATTTATTGCTTCTGGGGGAAAAAAAAATATCACTCCCCGGCAAAAACTAAAGCACTGTCTGTCTTTACACTAAAGGAAAGGGTGTCCCTCAAATCCTTCCTCCATCAAGTAAAATGCCAGCCTTGTTTGCAGCCTCCAAACTACAGGCACAGCTGGTCTTGCCCCAGAACCTGCTCCTGCCCCCTTGCCTGTGATGCTACCTCCGCTCCCTGCTCAGCTTCTGCCTTGGTGACTATGGCCACACTCGCCTGGTGGGCGAGCCTCCCTCAACTTCTGCTGGGACTCCCTGACAGCACTCTGCGTGGGTGGACCATTGCTTATTTTTATTTGATCACACAGACACAGTTATGTAACTATACAAATATATCCATTAAAAGATCACACTCATTTCACTGTAAATTTCACTAATAAAAGATGCACCCTCCTAAAGATACAAAAAAAAGCTAGTCTTCCTTCTCCTCACTGTATTCCTTGGTAGGCCTTCAAAACATTTTCTTGGGTATTTACATACATATATAAACGGAAATAAACTCATTATGTAATGGGATATTGTATATACTTGCTGTAACTTGCTTGTCACTCAGTTAACAGGCCTTGAGATGTTTTCCTGCACTATATATATTGATCTATTGCCATCTTTTATTCTGGATGTTCCTTAGTTACCCGCCAACAGGCTTTATTCATTTATCATTCCAAAAACTGCCCATTTCCTCACACGCTTATCAATGTGGGATGTTAGGGATGGTATAAATTTTTACCAGTGTGATAGGCAAAAAATGTTATCACATTATTTTTGTTTGTTTTCCTTGAATTGCTAGCAAGGGAATCTTTTTGTTTATAGGTCACATTTGTTCCTTTTATTTGTGAACTGCTCATTCAGTCTCTGCTCTTTGTCAACTGGATTGTCTATTTGCCTTATTGATTTGTAGGAATATTTAATGCTTTCTGGATATTTATATGCTGTACTATTTTCTCCTAGTCTGTTGTATGTCTTAATTATTTATGGTGTCTTTTGTTGGGAAGCTTAAATTTTTATGTAAAAGATTTAAATTTATTTTTCTTTATAGTTCAGTTTTAGTCTCATTTCAAGCCTTTCTTAGTACCCTAGCTGGAATGTCTAGTTTGCATAGAAGGAGGTAAGAACAGTTTTCCCACACCATCAGATAGCCAATTGTTCCAAAATCATTTATTGAAAAATCCTTAGTGCTACCTTTATAATGAATAAATCCTCAAACTTCCCTGTTTCTAATTTCCTGTTAAAATCAGAGCAAGTTTGTATCACTGGTTTTTCAAAATTTTAGTTATTCTTGTGCTTATTCTTTTCAAATTAATTTTATTATTTTTTATTTTTATTATTTTTTATTTTTTTGAGGGCAGTGTCACTGGCCCTCATATGTGGGACCCGAACCGGGGCCGCTGGCATCCCAAGCCAGTGCTTAACCACCGTGCCACTCGGCCGGCCCTCAAATTAATTTTAGAATAGACAAATTCCCAAGTTTCTTTTTATGTTACTTTGGGGTGAATTGACAACTTTCTGATATGAAATCGTCACATCTAGAAAAACTTGCTCAAAATCAGTTATGTCGTAGGTCTTAAACAGTTCCTTTTAGCATCCTTTACTATTTAACAATACTACATATACACACGCATACACACACACACTCCATCCATCTGGCAATATCTTGCTGAACAATAAGTCTTTGACTTGCAGAAGATATCACTGCCACTTCAAAATGCAAGAGAATGAAGTGATAAACAATTCTAACTAGCCAGTGAGTTTGGTAAGTACACTGTTCATATTAGCCAGAGCTTTTTTTCTCTCATATTTCTGAAGCTGTCATTGGCTTATTTCTGAGAGCCTTACCAGAAAGAATGAGGCACATTCAGCCCGACAGACCTTACAAATCCAGCACTGGCCTAGAAGGAGCTGACATCCCAGTAGTAGAGTACCACTCTCCAGAAAAAGGATCAAGTTACTTGGAAGAAATGGCCAATTCTTGGTGTGGGGGAGGAAAGAACAAGAGACTGGAACACCGTCTTGTACCAGAAAGTAAGAAGTGCTCAAACAATGACATGGACATGTCAAAAAGACATAGGCGCCAGCTTGAAAGGCTCTCACTGGGACCATTTGAATATCGAAATTTAAAATAATAATCATATAGTCTTATAACCTACTGAATCAAGTTCACACTGATAAATGGGGGAAAGGGGCTTATGGTAGGTAGAAAGCCAGCTAACAGATGTAGAAGGAATAATAAATTTAGAAAATTACTATTGGACAAGAATCAGTGGATACCTAAACTAGTGGAGGACAAACAGGATATTTAGTATTAAATATAAATATATAAGTTATTGTCTCCATAGATACAATTACAAAGGGTAAGATAGTAACTTTTCAGTGGAGAAACCTGACCAACACTGTGGGTTACTCAAATGGACAGACAGCATGTGCCTCTGGAGAGGCTACACTGAGAGTAGCACTTCTGGTGGTATTGCTGAATAGTGTATAGTTTGAACCTAAATCACTAGAAAAAACAAAATAAAAAAACCCAAATCACAGTCTTCAAAATAAGTTGTCTATACTTTCAAAAATGGCGATGTCACAACTACAGCACAAGACTTGGGATCTGTTTCAGAC
The DNA here is from genome assembly GCA_033961575.1 of Aselliscus stoliczkanus. NCBI lineage: Eukaryota > Metazoa > Chordata > Mammalia > Chiroptera > Hipposideridae > Aselliscus > Aselliscus stoliczkanus. The sequence goes on along the minus strand of CM066735.1, from coordinate 4,600,268 downwards.
TAAAGAAAACCAAAGAGAATATAACTGAATGCAATTCATGACCCTGGATTTATTTTTCTTCTGAACTGAGAAGAACATTACTGGAACATATGCTGAAATATAAATAAGGTCTAAGCTTAGATAATAGTATTGTATCAATGCTAATTTCTTGATTTTGATAACTACAGTTACATAACGTCTTTGCTTACAGGCGATACTGTAGTATGCAGGGCAAAGGGGCACATGCCTACAACTTATTCTCAAATAGTTCAGGAAAAAATATACACATATAAACAAACAAACCCAGAACAATCCAGTAGTACAGTATTGGGTAATAGTTTAAAAAGCAAATGTGCCATCTTTGCTTTTCCAGTTAAATTTACTTTGCTGGTTAATTATTTTAAAAGATTCTGTTACACAAATTATTGGGTAAAACTATTTTGGAGGAGTACTGAGACTACTTGAGACATGCTTTCAAGGATTCTGATTAAAATAATCAGCATGCTGTTAAAATTTTGATACAATCTAATAAGGTAGTTGAAGATAATTCAGCAAAACTTATAGAGTTGCTCTATCAAATATCAAAATGTACTGTAAAGCTCCAGAGAGAACTAATTATGGCCAAGCAAAGAAACCAGACACAAAAGAGTTCCTATTGAAAGGTTCTCATTTTATATGAAGTTCCAGAACAGGCAAAACGAACTTATGGTGAAAGTAATTACATGGCAGGGCAGGGGTGGTAGGTGCAGGCTGGTGAGTGTGACTGGGAAAGGGCAAGAGGGATCTGATAGAAATGTTCCATATTTTGATCCCTTTCTATCTCACACCATACACAAAAGTAAGTTCCAAATGAACTAAACATCCAAATGTAAAAATAAAACCGTTAACTATTACTTTACAATGTAGAATATTTTTTATAATTTTAAAGCAAGGCAGGGCCTTTAAAACCACAACATAAAATCTACAAACCACACAGAATAGGTTGACAGCACTGCCAGAATAAACGATTAAGAATTTAATGACCAGGGCCAGCCGAGTGGCTCAGTTGGTTAAGAGTTGGCTTACAGCATGTGCTCTGAGCAACAGGGCCGCCGGTTCGATTTCCACATGGGCCACTGAACGCCGTGCCTAGTTGATTGTTGGTGAACTGCCAACAGGTGGCAGGATGGCTCAGCTGGTGTAACAACAAGACTGCCTATTCAATGGAGGGCTACGCCCACCCGCAACTAAGACTGAACTCGGCACCTTGAGCTGAGCTGCCGCCCAGATGGCTCAGTGGACAGAGCGTGCGCTCTTAACAACAAGGCTGCCAGGTTCAACTCCCACATGGGATGGTGGCTACGCCCACCCGCAACTAAGATTGAACACAGCACCTTGAGCTTAGAGGCCACAAGCTGTTGACGGGAAGCCAGATGGCAACTGGCGCCCTGCACAACGGAGACGGAAGAACAACTTGGCCGGTCCCCTCCCCCAATTCCCCAATAAAATCTTTAAAAAAAAAAAAATTTAATGACCAAAACACCACCAACAAGGTAAGTCAAATGACAGTCTGGAAAAAAAACAACTGCGACATTTTATAGAGAGACCTCAAAAGTCAACAAAACAAACAACCAATAGAAAAACAGGGCAAAAGGTGTGAAAAGGCAATTCAGAAAACACAGATGTCCAATTATCAGAAGCACCATAATCTGTAAAGAAATCCAAATGAAAACTACCTGTGGAGAAATGCAACAAAATACCTTTCTTCTATATAAGAGGGAACATTTAAAAAGATAAATACTCAGTATTAAGTGAGCGTTTAAAAAAATAAGCACTCCCCCCTCCACTGCTGGGTCAGAGATGAACTATTATAGCCTGTTGGAGTAGCAATTTTATCATATAATAAAATGTACATATCTTTTGACCCCAAACTTCTAGTAAGTTATCAAAAAATATATTCCTGAGACGGCCGAGTGGCGCGTTGGTTAAGAGCTGGCTTGGGACGCCAGCGGCCCCGGTTCGGATCCCACATATAAGGGCATGTGACACTCTCCTCTACAGCAAGATGGTGAACAATAGCTCCACCTAGAGCTGGGCTGTTGTGAGTCCCCAGGAGGTCATAGCTGCAGCCCCTGCTGCAGTGGGCTGCCATAGGCTACAGTGAGCAGCTGGCAGCCGGTGTGAGCTGCCAAAAGCCACTGAGAGCAGCCGTCCAGAGGCCAGCAACCGATCTGCCTCACCCGAGAAGGGCACAATGATGATACCAACATGGGCCAGTGAGGCAATATCCTCCACAACTAGACTGAAGAACAAAGGGACAGCAACTTGTTTGTTCCCCTTCCCCGGTTCTCCAATAAAAAAACCTTAAAATAAATAAACAAATAAATAAATAAATGAAATATATATATTCCTTTAACTACAGAGACATTTCTGGTTCGTGGCAGCACTGAAAATTGGAAAAAAATCTCAACAATTTAGTAATAAGGAGATTGATGAACTAAGTTGTGGTCCATCATATGAAGGATTACTATTAAGCTATTAAAAAAGAATCGGGGAGGTTCTGTAGGTTGGGAGTTGGCTTGGAGCACGAGTTCTGAGCAGCAGGGCCGCCGATTTGATTCCCACTGGGCCAGTGATGCTGCGCCCGAGTTGAGTTGCTGCTGAGCTGCAAACAGGTGGCAGGATGGCTCAGCTGGCGTAACAAGATTGCCTGTTCAATGGTGTGCTATGCCCACCCGCCACTAAAGATTGAACTCAGCACCTTGAGCTGAGCTGCCACCTGGAAGGTTCTGATAAGAGCGTGCACTCTTAACAAGGCCGCTTGGTTCGATTCCCACATGGGATGGTGGCTACGCGCATCCACAATGAACATAGCACCTTGAGCTTAGAGGCCACGAGCTGCAGACGGGAAGCCAGATGGCGCAGACGGGAAGCCAGATGGCAACTGGCGCCCCCTAAAAAGCAGATTAAAGAACAACTTAGGCCTGCCCCTCCCCTAATTCCCCAAAGAATCTTAAAAAAAAGTATTATTTTTTTTTTTTTAAAGAATGGGGGCTTTTGGCCCGCCGAGTGGCGCAGTGGTTAAGTGCTGGCCTGGGAAGCCAGCGGCCCCAGTTCGGGTCCCACATATGAGGGCCAGTGACACTGCCCTCCCAAAAAAAAAAAAAAAAAAAAAAAAATAAAGAATGGGGGCTTTTACTTGTAACACTATGCAAAGCCATCTATAACATGTTAAGTAAAAAACAAAAACAAAAAAAACAAAAGACAAAAGAACCAAATCATAAAGTATTTTGTATAGTAGGAAATTTGTATTAAAGGAAAGAAAAAGACATGTACACAGGTGTGTGTGCATCTTAATGTATTCATTTTTTTTTTTTTTTTTAAAAAAGATTTTATTGGGGAATTGGCAGAGGGGAACAGCGTTGGGGAATCGGGGAAGGGGAACAGACAAGTTGCTGTCTTTTTGTTCTTCAGTTTAGTTGCGGAGGATGTTGCTTCACTGTTGGTATCGTCATTGCGCTCTTCCCGGATGAGGCAGATCGGTCGCTGGCCTCTGGATGTCGCTCACCGCGGCTATTGGCAACTCACGCTTGGCTGCCAGCCGCTCACGCTGGCTGCGGGCCACTCACTGTAGCCTATGGCAGCCCACTGCAGCAGGGGCTGCAGCCCACACCATCACCGGGGCTCGCACAGCCCAGCTCCAGGTGGAGCTGTTGTTAGCTGTAGAGGGCAGTGTCACTGGCCCTCATGTGGGATCCGAACCAGGGCCGCTGGCATCCCAAAACCAGCGCTTAACCAATGCGCCACTCGGCCGGCCCTTAATGTATTCATTTTTAAATGACTGCATAACACACAGGAAAATCTGGGAAAACATGCCCAACCTTCTACTACTAAGTTGCCTCCTAACTGGGAAAGAATTTCTACATTTTACTTAATACATGTCTCTGTATTTTTAAAAACCTTAGTACAAGTTTTTTTGTTTTTTAAAGGAAAAGGAGAGTAAAAGATCCACAGGCTCCATTTCCCCACCACAACTGTCTTTCACTGTTGATTTTCCAGTACTCTCTGTCTTGGCAAAGACGTTTACTTGGGGAAAGGCAAAAATGCACAATGTACGATGGGCCACAGAACTGACTCCACTCCAAGGTGAGGTCACTGACTGATGTCCTCAGTGTGCCTGCCTCTTAGGCATTTATTTCAAACCCCTGGCCAGATCACATATTTTATTTTGTTTTGAGGCCTGAGCAACAAAGCCTCCAACCACCCAAGGGAACTTTCAGGGCAGTTCGAATGCCCAGTTTTAGCTAATTCTTCCTTAAAACAGTAGTTGAATGTTATTAAATTACTGAGTAAATACCGAGGGGGAAGAAAAACAAAGAAGATACAACCCCTGCCCTCAACAATCTGGTTACGACATAGGCAGAACGACATGAACAAAGTATAAGGAACTAAGCTGTAGCAGTGCAGAGGTCCTGAGGAAACATGAATCGCTCCAGGTGGGATCAGAAGTTGTCTCGATAGGATGTGACTGTAGACAGAGGGGAAAGAGGAGCAAGTGGGCAGAGCACAGAGGACCAAGAGAGTGAGCCACATGTTTGTGGCCCGATGAAAGCCCAGAGGTAGGAGGGAAGGTGGTGGGGGAGGAACTGGGAAGGGGAGGTTTGGGTCAGATGGTAGGATCATTAATGCCATGTGGAACGTGCCTTCATAGGGCAGGCAGTTTCTGAAAGCACTCTCTGTAAAAATGACACCCTGTTTTGGTCAGGTGGTAAAAGGGAAGTTAAGTTTCTGCAAGTCAGAGCAATAGGAAACTCAAGCCATCCTAAATATTCTCTATTTCAAGAAGGTTAAGGATCTGGATAAGCAAGAGCTGTTGACAAACCTACAGAGGAAAATGAGTAGAGGTGTAAATATCCCTTCCACACTCTGAATTCCCAAGTAGCACAGAAACAAAATACAGTAGAGGGATCTTGAAAGAAAATGCAAGGCTTCATTCATTCCAGGCCCTTCTCATTGAAAGGGCAATTCACAGGACCCGAATACAACCTAAGGCACATTAGCAAAGGAAACAAGTTTTAAAGAAATCTCTTAACATTAGCAGTACTCATGAAGTCCTCAATACCTTTGCTGGATCTCTTTGATGTCTTCTTGTTTCCTTCTGAGGTAATTTCAATTTCATCAGGATTACCACCTTCATCTTCAATTGCCTAAAGGGAAAGTAAAAGAAAAGTTCACCAAAAGGCAGCACACAGACTTTATTTTCACAGAAGCTCCAGGCTGCTGATTTGGAAATGCTTCCTGCTACCCTTATCATTCATTCTCTTGCTCTACACCTTGGAGCAAGGGCTCAGGAGTCAGAAGTGGTAGCGTCAGACTGACTCTACCAGTTCTCAGCTTCCCTTAATCGCGCCGAGTTTGTTTTGTTTTTTTTTTAAAGATTTTATTGGGGAATCGGGGAAGGGGAACAGACATGTTGCTGTCTTTTTTTTTTTTTTTTTTTTTTTTTTTGTTCTTCAGTCTAGTTGCGGAGGACGTTGCTTCACTGGCCCATGTTGGTATCGTCATTGCGCTCTTCCCGGATGAAGCAGATCGGTCACCAGCCTCTGGATGGTCGCTCATCGCGGCTATTGGCCGCTCACACTGGCTGCCAGCCACTCACTGTAGCCTATGGCAGCCCACTGCAGCAGCGGCTGCAGCCTACACCGTCGCCAGGGCTCGCGCAACCCAGCTCCGGGTGGAGCTGTTGTTAGCTGTAGAGGGCAGTGTCACTGGCCCTCATATGTGGGATCCAAACCGGGGCTGCTGGCATCCCAAAACCAGCTCTTAACCAATGCGCCACTCGGCCGGCCCCGAGTTTGTTTTTTTACTCTGGAACATGGAGCTAATAAAAGTATGTACCCTGAAAGGCTGTTGTGAGAACTCTATCATGCACATAAAGCAAGCATTGAACAAACATTCGGCTTATTTTTAACATTATCACCACAATCTGGTTCATCCCATTCCTGGGCTCAAGGGACCTCAAAAAGGGAAAGGGTACTCTCCAATTTCCTATGACTTCACCCAGCAATGTGCTGTTCGACCTTCTGAGACCCCCTTCTCCATGCCACACTTGCGCCTGCACTCTCTGAAAAGAATACTAACACTCACTAAGTTCCTATTGTGTGTGGCATGGGACCGGACATGACATGCATCACCTTATCTGATCACACACATCTATGACTGACTCCAAAGGTCTCGCTCTCAACCACAAGGGGACCCACCTGAAAGGATACAGACTTACAAGGAGCTGCTGGCGAACCCAGCCTCCCACACCAAGAACTTGTCATTCACTTCAACAGCCCGCACCCATGCTCAGCACATCAATACTGAACATGTCAATGACATCCCGGGATACTGGGCTTCATGCTTAGGTTTTACTGATAATCATTTTTCTCCTTACTGTGAGCATAATTTTCATTTAAACCCACTTCAAATACTGTGTTTTATTTGTAGACAGTTTCTCTGGAGTTTTCCAGTTTGGTAAGTCTGAATTTAGAATGGGGTTGGGAGGGCAGCAGGGGTGTTCCACACCTAATCTGTACCAAGAGGAAAAAAATCTCTCCCTTCTTTCTAAAGCCAGAGTTAAGAGTTGGAGAGTTCTGCCTTGCAATCAAGGAACAGACAACCAGAAAGCCTCTCACCCTCCTGCTGGGGACAGACAATTCCAGAACACCACTAGAACTGCCCCAGGTAGGGGGGTATATTTCACCCTCAGTATGTCTCTTCTGGGTGCAGTGTTTCCAGGGTCATCCCTAGGGGTACTGAGCGCTCTGAGACATCCTTGTAGGCCTCAGCAAATTACACTGTTCTCTCTTTTCTTCTTTTTGCCCTTCCTGGAAAAATAAACGAAGGGACACAAACTGGATGACAGAAGTGGGAGAGAAAGAGAAGCTCAGTAATTCTGGACTTGCTTGGGCAGGACCCACCTCAAAAGAGATGTGTGTATAGGACAACAGTATTTATGTATTGTGGCCACATCTCTAAGAAACTGAAAGGAGGGAGAAGCAGATATGGATTTGTCCCCTCAGAAATGACAGTGATGAAGATTCCTGAAGTCCCACACCAGTCTTATCCACCCACCTGACCGGAAAGCTCAATGTCATCTTATCAGCTTTGCAAGTTTTGGGGATGTCTAGGGGGGGGAAAAAAGGATCACCCCTCCCCCCCAATTTGGCTTTGTTGATAGGAGACCCTGGTGGTGAAGACCAGGGACTACATCTCCCTAAGTGCCAAACCTCGCTTTCCTTGCATTTTCCCAGGTAACCATCTTGGTTGATGAGCTGCCTGCCCAGAGTAAAGGAATTTAGTATCAATAGTGAAACACAAGCTCAAGTTAGAAATGCCCCAGCTGGCTCTGGGCATATCAACTCACCACTCACAAACCCAAGCTTTCTCATCTGGAAAATTATAAATAATCCCTACTTCCTCTTAATAGCAATTAATAAAAAAATAAAACCCCAATTGTTTCTGAGCCCGAAGCATGGAATAAGTCACAAACCACACTGTCTGCGGAGGGGTCGGGGGAGATAGGTGTCCCAGCCGGAAGGGTCCCAAGGCAAGAGGAGCTAGGTGAGGAAAAGGCAGAGAAAGCAACCAACAGGAATAAGGAAAATGCAAGGGACGCGGACAGTTTTCATGTTTTCCACACCTGTCCTTCAGAACCCATCAAAGTAGAGATTAGACGCCCAGTTTTGCAAATGAATCATGGTGGCACAGAGGAAAAGAGAATTGTGACAACGATCATATCCTCAGTGTTTACATGTGCCAAGCAACATGCCACTCCTGTTTCATGAATTTCACTCAGTCCTAACAAGAAAGCACCTTTTTTTTTTCTTTTTACACAAGAAAAAACAGGCTCAGTGAGGATTACACGTCTTTCACGCCCCAGATCCAACCCCTGGGACTTGGCAGAGCTCCGAGCCCAGACGCAGTGACGGGAGGCACGCCGCCTGCCGAAGTCCTGAAGCCATCTTGGTGTCCTCCCCACGCCTGTCTTTTACATTTCTGGTCGCTACTGCAAACAGCACTTTCCCTTCCGAGTGCGTTCTCCAAGCTAGTGCTGGAAAACCCCTAAACCGTTTCCTTCTCCTGTAAATATTCTCTCGACATGTTTTCTTCACAAATGAACCCCTATTCAGGACTTGTTGGCCCGAAAGGGACAAGGAACATTTACCTTCCTTGAAAAAAAAAACACCTCTGCGACAAGCGCGGGCTCAGGGAATCGGCCGGACGGGGTTCAAATCCCGTCGCCTCCCCTCCCAGCCGCGTGACCTTGACCGAGTCCCCTACCTCGCCCACGAAGTGAGGATTTCAGGGTTCCCCGGCCACTTTTGGAAACCGGTTAGAGACAATGAGAGCAAGGCCCTCGGGGAAGTGGCCTTGCTCTCCGATGAGGAAAACAGAAGCTCTGGGTCGAAGGCACCCGCTAGCTAGAGATGGAGAGCGCCACCGGCTTCGCCGTTCGCAACCAGATTTTGTTTTTCTCGCTCTGATGCGGCGCAAGGACTTGAACCTGCGCCCGGCTGAGCTCCCGTCTCCCGCGGGGGCCTTGGAGAGCCCAGAAGAAGCGCGCGGCACCAGGCCGGGCGCAGGCCGCAAACGGCGCCGAAGGCGGGCCCGGAGGCCAGGGAAACTCGGTGGCGGCTGCGGGGATCCCCTGACCCGATTCCTGCCCACTCCCAGATCCCCGACTTCACCTTTCTGAGCCTCTCCATCAAGACGCTCTTGTTGCCGCTCGAGTCCAGATTTCGTTTCTTCAGCTCCGCCCGCAGATCGATCACCCGCAGATCACTGAGGCGCCGCGTCCCGGTTTCTGACGAGGCGGAGCTCAGAGCCGCTGCGCCCACCACACCCGAATCGCCTAGGCCTGAGAGAGTCTCCGCCATTCCAGGGACCCTGGCTCCGCCACCCACTTCACACAGAACCGGGCCGGTTTTATCTCGGCTTCTAGCACAAAATGGCGCCGCCTGCCAGAGAACCGCTCCAGCCGCCCCGGCGCGCCTCGCTTCTGCGCAAGCGCACCTGGCGCAGGACCGACGCTCCCGGTCGCGTCTGCACATGCGTGGTGAGAGCGCGAGGGGAGATCTGCGCAGGCGCGGTGCGTCTCTCCGGCCTCCCGCCGCGAAGGGTCGTGACGCATGCGTGCTGCAGTTACAGCGCTTGCGCGGTATGGTGGGGAACGGGCGGTTGTGCGCTGAGGTAGCCGGCTTGCGGCTAAGAACGCTGGCCGGGGCGGCGCGCATGCGCGGCCGGAAAACGGGGCGGGAGGAAGGGAGTGCGTTTTCCTCTTAGGCGGCGCCATTTTGTACTCAAACCCGCTACAGCCCCTGGCGGTGTGGGGAGTAGGTGGCGGAGACGGGAAGCCCGGGATGGCGGAGACTCTGGCAGGGTCCGGCGACTCGGGTTCTGGCACGGCCGCTGTCGGTCCGGGCGCCTCTGAGGCCGGGACACGGCGACTCAGCGACCTGCGGGTGATCGACCTGCGGGCGGAGCTGAAGAAGCGGAACCTAGACACTGGCGGCAACAAGAGCGTCCTGATGGAGCGACTCAAGAAGGTGAGGCGGCTCGGGGACCCGGGGCGGCGCGGGAAGCCGGGGCGCGCCCCCACGTGGGCCTGTCAGCGCGCCTCCTGCACCGGGCGCCGCGGCCCGCCCCGGAGCTCCCCGGCACTGGGGGCCGGGCTGTGTGACCTTGGTCCGCGCCGCCCCTCTCTGTTTCTTGCCTTCTACCAGCCTGTGGCCTTAAGTGTGTTGACAGCCCACTTCCTTAGCCACTCGGGTGGCCCCTGGATTCTTCCCCGGGCTTAAGTTGGAGACTCGGGTCTGTGGCTGACCTTGGACACGTGCCTTCCCCCCTCTTCCTGCGCCTCAGTTTCCTCCCCTGGAGAACAACTGACTGAAGGACCTTTGAGATCTGGCAGGACAGGGGGCTGTTCCTGCATCTGCCCCCAGAACCTCTGCACTTACGCCCTTCGCGGGGCTGCTCAACCCCGAGGTCTGCTGGCAGGCTCCTGGTTGCCGTTTTGGGTTTGAGATGTCACCTTCCCGACCACTCTCCTTAAAGTGGGGCTCCACCTCCCTGCCTCCCTCTATTACATCATCCTGCGTCCATGTCCCACCTCACGGCACTTCACACAGAGTGAATAGGGACCAGTGTCACCTCAACCAGAACAAGCTCCTTAAGGGCAAGGACTGTGTGAGTTTGCTGTGGAGTGCCCGCTCCTGTGCCCGGGACACTGAGACATCTCCCTGACCCAGTCTGGTTGGTGTTCTTCCCTAGAGGTCAGAGGTGGCCTGTGGAACCCCTCTCAGCCTTTGGCCCATGACGACCCAGTATAAGGTTCTGTTTTGGTTTTGTTTTGTTTCGTTTTTATGTGGCACCCGAACCAGGACCGCTGGCTTCCCAAGCTAGCGCTTACCCACCGCGCCACTCGGCTGGCCCTAAGCTTCTGTTTTTATGTTGTGTTTAATTTTAACTTAAACCAGAAGGTTGGGTAGTTTCAAGGTTAGGGGCCAATTTGGAACTGGTCATCGACCCCAGTTCTGGAGTCCCAGCTCACACGTCCCTTTGTCTTCTGGGCGTGGGGCCCAGAGAGAACCAAGTTGTGCTGTATTCATCCTGTGCCTTTGGGCTTGCAGCCCACATAGCAGAACCAGGCTTGGTTTTTGCAAGGAAGGGTTCGTGTTTGTGTGCTAGGAAGTTACTATTTACAAGGAACAGTATGTGCCCTGCAGCTCTTGATAATGTAAAAACTCATCTCTTCCTCACAGGCCGTTAAGGAGGAAGGGCAGGATCCTGATGAAATTGGCGTTACATTGGAAAACACAAGCAAGAAGACGACAAAGAGATGTGTTAAAGGTATCCATCCATCTGTACTTACTGCTACATGAGTCCTGAGTGTGTATTTAGAGAGCTTACTTAGAGAACTGGTTTTTTAGCACTCTTTCTGCCCAGGCCAGAAGAAGAATGTTTTTCGCCCTCACTGTCCTCCATGTAATAATTAGGTCTGCTCTTCATTAAATAACAAGTAGCTCTGTCAAGGGTACTGGAGGAGTAAAAAGATGTGCAGGCGCCAAGTAAAATTAAAGTAGGTATTAAAAGCATCCCAGCTCTTGTCATTGGGATTAAAAAAGAACTAGAGTAAGACACTCTAAAAGCTGCTCCAACGGGTTTGAGCAGTTGAATGCACCTGCTTGTTCCTTCCTGGTTCAAAAAATAGGACTTAAAACTAGGAAAATGACAACAACCCAAGACTAAAAAGAATCCAACTTCTCTAGGGTCCAAAATAGATTGTCGGAGTGTTTGCACCCAGCCTATGTTTTACTAGTGTGATTTTTTTTTTTTTTTAGAATATGAGGTATAACTCACATACTGTAAAATTCACCTGTCTAAAGTAGTCAATGCAGTGCTTATTCACAAGGCTATTCAACCGTCACAGTATCTAATTCTAGAACATTTTCATTCCAAAAAGAAATCCCCAGGCCCATTAGCAATCACTCCCTATTTTTCCCCACCCCCAGCCCTTGGCAGTATCTAATTAATTGGCTTTGTCTCTATAGCTCTGCCTATTCTGGACATTTCATATAAATAGAATCATAGTGTATGTGGTCCTTTGTGTCTGCCTTTCACTGAGCATTATGTTTTCAAAGTTCATTTATGTCATAATATATATATATATATATCAATATTTCATTCCTTTTTGTGACTGATACAAGTTATTTTTGGAAGGATTTCATTCCATGAAACTTTGAAATCTTGCTACCTTCATTGGCTTTCATTCTCATTATGAGATTTTATAGTGATAGGGACAGTATAATTTGAAACACCTGTATTAATGGACTTGTTTTCTTGAAAGGTGCCACTCAAAACTTCTCACAGCTGTGTATGTCCCATTTATCTGAAGAAATGTTCAATTCAGGCAGTGGAGGACAGCTGCTTAGCAAGTAAAAAGAAATTAATTTGTAGCATTTTCAGTAATTTCAATTTACTTTTTAATAGCTTTTCTTAGAACTTTTCCATAACTCATCTAGCTGTTTTAAACTTGTATAGCACACCTGTTTTGAAAGATTAAAATTTTAAATTAGGTTACACAAAGCAATTTACGTTTAAGTTTAATTTTAAAACATTAACATGCTTTTGCTGCTCTTGTGTTGGTCCATATTTCAGCTATAAATACTGAATAAATGAATACAGAATGAGGGAGACTGGTCCATAGCGGGGAACATACAAATACTTCCATGTGCTTCGCTGTTAAATTATCCATGGTCTGAAAGCCTGTTTTGCGATAGCTGTGAAGTGACTTCTTATTAGTTTGAAAGTTTTTAATGTAGGTGCTCATTTAAAACAGATGAGGTTCAAGCCTTACTAATGAAAATGTTCTTGGCTCCAAACAGTGATCTTGACATCATTAGACAAACTAAATAGCTCAGTGCTTCAGAAACTTGTCTGAATGTCTAGATCAAAGCTTTGGTCAAATCAAAACTACTTGGAGTTAGCCTTTTGTCCAGGAAGCTTAGGTAAGAGTTACTTCCATTGGTACCACTGGTCCCTTACCCTTCCTTTTCCAGAGAAGTCACCGATGCCCAGAAAAGGAACAGGTGCCTGAAGTCAGGGGCAGAGGACAACCTCTGCAGGTGGTTTAGCTATCATGTTCTTTAGAGGTGTCTGGGCGTGTGGTTGTGAAGTGTTAGACCCCTCTGGTCCTTGAGACTACATAAAAGTGATTAGGAGGAACTAACCAATCGCTTCCAGAATCTGTGCCACAAACAGGGACTAATTCTGGGAATTCATGAGTCACTTGCCTTTCAAAAGTAAAAAGTACCGGGCCGGCTGAGTGGCGCAGTAGTTAAGCGCTGGCTTGGGAAGCCAGTGGCCCCGGGTCAGGTCCCACATATGAGGGCTAGTGACACTGCCCACAAACAAAAACGGGGGGGGGGGAAAAAAAAAAAAAAGTAAAAAGTAACTAAGCTTAGAAAAAAACTTCCTCATTATACTCAGGTCAAGAGACCTCTTTCCAAATTCATCTAAATAGGCAACATTGTAGAAGATTTGTGGGTGTGTTTTGAAAGATTAAAATTTTGAATTAGGTTTTGTGTGGGATGAAAATTGGATTTTCTAGTTTATGTCCTGTTGTTCCCACGCCCCATTTCAGCTTTCAGTCAGTGGAGACCAGGCCCTTAGGATGATGGTGCATCCTGTCTGCTCAGCATGTGTCATTCCCACTCTCATTTCGGGCACTTTTTGAAACTTTAGGGCGTACATCTCTCCTGTTTACATCCTGTGTGGGCATTGCAAGCTACTATTTAGAGGCCTAGAAGTTGGGTGCAATTACCAAACATTTTTAGACAGTGTATCTCAAAAGCATATGCCATGTGTAGATATCGTCCAAAGTGGTGCAGCTGGGTTTTTGAGTCCCAACTTTGTTCCTAAATCAAATTCTTACGTGTCAAGTGTGGCTAATAAACCTGCTAGCGTTGTGGTATTATTAATAATAAGATGTAGAAAGCAGTACCTGACATGTAATAAAACTGCATTTCTTGAGTGATTATTAATGATAATGGTGAATGAGATACTTAAGGTGTAAACACCGCAGTTTGAATCTTTAATCAAAGATTGAGGTTTCTTATCTTTTATCATTTTAAAAAATTGTAAAAATAATACTTTTCGATAATCTGGAAAATGTGAAAAGTACACATGTGAAAATAAAATTATCTCTAATCAAGGCCGGCCGAGTGGCGCGGTGGTTAAGCGCTGGCTTGGAAAGCCAGCGGCCCCGGTTTAGTCCCACATATGAGGGCCAGTGACACTGCCCTCAAAAAAAAGAAATAAAAAAAAAAAAAAAAAAAAGAACTAAAATTATCTCTAATCAGACTACTTAGTATTTTAACCACTTTTGGAGGGTGCCTCAGTCGTATCTGTCTGTGTGCACCTTCCCGCTTACAAGTATGCAAACATACATGTATATTTTAATAAAAGTCGATCTGCAGGGTTTTTGTTTTAACTTTATGAATGAGCATTTTACCATATTAAATATTCTTTTTTTTTTTTAGCTGAGCCATCCTGCCACCTGTTGGCAGCTCAACAGCAGCTCAGCTCTGGCTGGCATCGAACGGCTGTTGCTCAGAGCTCAGCTCGCACTCTTGAGCGCGCTCTTAACCAACTGAGCCACTCGGCTGCCCCACTTAAATATTTTTTAAGAGCTTTTTTTTTTTTAAGTTGCAAGACATCATATGTATGGTGTACCACAAAGTTTCACAGCCTTGGCACTGTTGACACTTTGGAGGGAATAATTCTTTGTGGTAAGGTGCTGTCCTGTGCATCATGGTATGGTGAGCAGCATCTATTGTCAGATTACCCCACTCTCCCTATCGACTTCCCATACCAGCTTCCCACATACGAGCAAAATGTGCTATAATTTGTTTCCCTTTCAGATCTTTAGGCTTTGTATATTTTCTAGATGGAATAAATACCTATGTTTTGAATTTCTTATCTGATATTTTAGCACACATCCTAGGGAACTCCTAGAATAAAGGGCATGTACATTTTTAAAGCTTTTTGCTATATGTGGAGCCCAGAGCTATAACGTCGCTTCTGGGTCTAGGAGTTTCTATGCCCCTTCCCCCGCAGCCCCTTTTGGGAACACCTAGTATTAACTCTAAATAGTTCTTTTGCATTCACAAGACCCAGGATGACCATGGACTTGATGGTAGCCTTTGCCCTTGCAAAAAAACATGCCTGAGCTGAAGAATGATGAAAGGCAGGCAGCCTGCTTGAAATGGGTGGAACATAGGGAGAACCAGCAAGTTCATAATCCAGAATGTTATTTGAGGATGTGGTTCTTTCATTACTAGATGGGTATTACATTTTTAAAATTAACGTTTGTTGAAAAATGCCTGTTATCCCTTGCTCTTTTGGGATATTTGTCTTACTTTGGAGTGGTTTTGAAATCTTCTGAAGCTCTTAGATATTCGGCACAAAATTCAAAATGCTTTGAGAGTATTGCGGAAATCCTAGATATTCCTGTCCCGTTGGAGACAAAATTACACAGGTGATAGAACGGGCACTTCTAGTTTCCTTGTAACATGTTCTCACCAAGATTGAAATCTATCCTTGGGCATAAGCTAATTATGAGGCCAGATCTGAGTATTATCTGATTGAACAGTTATTCTTTATTAGGACAGAAGATGGAGGAAGAAGGCACAGAAGACAATGGCCTGGAAGAGGATTCCAGGGACGGGCAGGTATGTGGTGCGACCGTGGAGATGGTGACAGGAGCTCCGAGTCCTGGTCCACCTACTCATGGACACCTCTCATTTCTCTTTCCAGGAGGACATGGAAGCAGGTTTGGAGAGCTTGCAGAATGTTGACATAATGGACGTTAGTATGTTAGAAGAAGCCGAAGTCGAGAACAGCAGTGCTCCAGACTTTGAGGATGATGGCACGGACAGCATCCTCGATTCCCTGTGTGACAGCAAAGAATATGTGGCTGCACAAATGAGGGAGCTTCCGGCTCAGCTCACTGAACCTGCTGTAGGTAACTTGGAGACATGTGCATTATGCCAGTAGCTCGAGGCTCCCAGTGCTCGTGTTTCTTGTGAGCAAGAACATGCTGGGGTGGATTAAAAAGCGAATGGCCAAGAAACCCATCACCATAAACACTTAATTTGGTATCTGAACCTGGGTGGTAGATTATATCCACTTAAACTTCATGTAGGTCTAATATTAACTGATGGATAACTCTGTGGTACTGGAAAATATTTTGATAGTTGGGTGGGAGATTCTAAGCAGAAGTCATAAAATGAAAAGTTCGCACTATTGAAGAAAGTATTTTCCTTTGAAAATACAGGTAAGCTAGAAAGATAAAAACAGTTTATAACCTCATCATGCAGATAATCCTGTTGATATTTTGGAAAACTTATTCTATGCACAGATTAGACTGTTATATTAAAAGATGTAGAGTATAGTGAAGAAAAGTATTTGTTCCTTCAGAAGAACCCCTCCTGGGAAAGGGACCCAGTGTCCATGTGTGTCAGGGAGGGCTTTAATTCTGTTACCAGTGTCACTTGCCCCATGTCTCCCAGGATTTTGGTGTAGAGCTCTCTGTGGTGGCCGTCCTAGAACTGATGGCCATTTTCATCTTACCAATGTCCCATGCCATTCTAGTTTGGTTGTTTTATTTACTTCAGGCATTAGCTTTAAACTGAAAAAAGTGCCCTCATGGGACGGAACGTTAAAACCTTAAAGGTCTGAAATCACAAACTCCAAATATCACTGCACCTTGATCTGCAGTAGCATTGTGCAACTGATTTGACCCCCCTGCGCAACCCATTGGTGTCATGTTAATTATTTCCAGGGCATGGACTTGGTTTCTAACTTCTTTGTTAGTGGAAGCATCCAGGTTATAAGGTTCAAACATAGAAAAGAGAAAAATATCTGGGACAGGATATTTTTGTATTTCACTTAAAATGGTAAAAGGTCTTCAAATTTAGTAACCTTTAAGATAGGTTGGGTTTTTGGTTTCTTTTTTGTTTTTTTTTTTGTATAGCAAATAGTAAACAGTCAATTGTTTATATTAAATAAAGCACTCTAGAAGAATGTGCCCAGTTACTGTTACTTTAAAAGTTGCTACTGAGTGAAATTGGAGGGTTCTGAAGTTTTGAGTTCTGCTTTGGAAAGTCTGTGGCTGGGTGGTACGTGTTGACCAACAGTGTGTGGAAACTGCCTGGGAAATGAATTCGTTTCGTTCATTTGGGCAGTCCTGACAGAATGCCTACCATCTGTGAGCCCCTGTCAGCAGTGCTGGTGTCACCCAGTCCTGGAGCAGGTGTTGGGGCAGGGAGGCAGGTGATAAACCAAATAGTCCCAACAGGAGACTTGCAGATGGCAGTAGGTATGTCAAGAAAATAGACATGTAGTTTGTCTGGAATGTGAGATATAGGTCTTGGCATTCACAGCTCTGTCCCCATAAAGTGACCTTACGTTCATCTTCCAGGTGGACGGGGAAGGCTTCGAGGGCACTTTGGATGCTTCATCGTTGGACTTCAAAGTACCTTTGGTAAATTCTACATGGCTAGAAACTTTACTTGAGTAGTTAACTTTCCATAGTGGGAAAGGATGTATGTATATGTATATAAAAATGACCCACTGAGCTTTGCTGCTGAGCTGGGTGCTGGGCATAAGAGGTTAAGCCAAACCGGTCAGTCTCGGAGTTTGCAGTCTAGTAAGGGCAGGGTTAGTAACCAACAAGAATGTAACTGGAAGGGAAGAGAAGTTTGACAAGGGAGAAGTTCAGACAGTTGGGCTACGAAAGCACCTAGGCAGCTTTCTGGAGGAAGTCCTATCCAAGCTAGGGTCTGACATACTGGCCAGGAGTTAGCCTGGTGAAGGGAAAAAGAATACTTTGGGGTAGAAAGGAGCATGACTTCCTGTAGGGATGGAGTACACAGGGCGGGGGTAGCACTGCAAGCCTGACTGCCAGTGTCTTGTGCCAGGGAAGGATGTGGCTGATGGTCGTACAGACAGTGGGAAGTCAGGGAAAAGTTTTAAATGGTAGAGAGATGGTTTTGTTAACAGGTTTTAGTTATAAATAAGTTTATATTGGGAGAAATACATTTTTCTCCAATCTGGTGTGATGTATAAAGCAGTGGCCATCTGTGTGACCTTCGCCTTGACCGTGGGAGTTTTTCCAGCGGCAGAGGCCATTAGGTCAACTCAGACTTGTGGTGGGGTGGCCAAACTAAGGGGAGAGTTGAATGAGCTAAATAGTACAATTCCATTCTGCTTTTTGCCGGGGAGAAGCTGACAAATGAACTTGTCTTGCTTGAGTGATCGTAGAACAGGATACATGGTTTTGAGTGCAGAAGGTTGTTTGAAATAGGCATTTCTTCATACTTGATCGAAAGTTGTATCTGCTCAGGAAATGTATCTGCCTTATTTTTAAGTGCCTTGTGGTTTTTCTTTCTCTTTTTTTAAATAGGATATTGAAGAACCGCTATTGGAGCCAGGTACTGATAAGAGAAACACAACAGTTATGGTTTGAACATTTTCTCACTACTATTTTTTTTAAGCTGTCTGTATATATGAAACTGTGTTATGGTCTTGTAAATTATTTTAATGGTGGACAATCCAGATCGTACAAGGATCAGAGATTGGAAACCCATTCGTATCACCAGATCTGTGGAATAGCCGTTCTGGTTTCTGGAGATCATATGTGGTGAGATGTAGCAATTATGTTCATCTCTCTAACCACATAGAGTGGCATTTATGTAATTTCTCCCCATGATTCTTCCATGTGTTTCTACACATGAAACAGATCTTGTGATATTTTGCTGCAGTCGTTTTGATTAATGCAGTTAAGGCAGGGTAAAGCAGTTGTCAGGGCACTTATAATCTGAGAAGTGACTGGATTCCAGAAGAGGAAACCGAGTTTCTTCATGAAAATTTCCAACATGTTATTCCCCTTCTGAACTGTGTTTATCTCCTGCCATCGGAAGAGTTTCTGGTTTTCATATTGGACCGTTCTGTTAAAAGAAATTCAAAGAAATTTGGAAATTGAGCTGTCATTGAATTGGTGATTGCATTCAGTTCAGCACGTTGGACGTTGGAAAAATAAGTCCGAAGACCCAGACTTGAACAAAACATGAAGAAGACTGTTGAGAAGCAGCCAAGTGGTTATAGGTGTTTAAATCTGTGGGGGCCTTTTCTCTTCCATGTAGCGTAGTGGCTTGCTCTAGCAGTCGGTTGGAGTGCAGGTAGTGTAACCAGTGTAACGTGTGTACCCGCGGGTTTTCCAATCTCTGTGTAGCTAGCAGTTCTCTTCGTGTTAGTGTGGCAGCCGTGCCAGTTCCGCATTTGTGATTGCTGTATTTCCCTGGTAATTAAACCTTGTGCCATTCTATTCCTGTTAAATCCGTAGAAAATGAGAAAATACTCGACATTTTGGGGGAAACTTGTAAATCTGAGCCAGTAAAAGAAGAAGGTTCCGAGCTGGAGCAGCCATTTGCACAGGATACAAGTAGCGTGGGGCCAGACAGAAAGCTTGCGGAGGAAGAGGACCTTTTTGGCAGCGGCCATCCGGAGGAGGGTGATTTAGATTTGGCCAGCGAGTCAACGGCACAA
This sequence comes from Aselliscus stoliczkanus, assembly GCA_033961575.1. Lineage (NCBI taxonomy): Eukaryota > Metazoa > Chordata > Mammalia > Chiroptera > Hipposideridae > Aselliscus > Aselliscus stoliczkanus. The sequence continues at coordinate 4,581,155 of CM066735.1, read as the reverse complement.
GCTCAGTGGAGCAAGGCAGACACCCTGTTAGCGGTAGTGAAAAGGGAGCCCGTGGAGCAGACAGGCGGTGACGAGAGGACGGACTATGAGCCTGTAGGGCTAGAGGAGCCAGTTGAGCAGAGTAGTAAAGCGTCAGAGCGCGCGGAAGCCTCTAGCGAGGAGGTCGCGGAAGCGCCCCTGGAAGCCTCAAGCCCAGACCCCAGAGATAGCAAAGAAGACGTGAAGAAGTTTGCTTTTGAAGCTTGTAATGAAGTCCCTCCGGCTCCTAAAGAGTCCTCAGCCAGTGAGGGCGCTGATCAGAAAATGAGGTTTGTTTTTTCTCAGTTTTAGACCAGACGCTATCTCCTTTTCATTGGTCGTTTAATGACACACATAAGCTGTTTTTTCTGCAATTGGCCAGCCAGACTGATGAAATTGTAGCTTACTTCTAAAGAATGTTTTATTTCTCTTTGTGTATTTTTAATGGGTGATTCGATTCCTTTTCTTTGTCTCAACCTACTATGGTTGTGTTCTTAAATTGTTAAGTGTTCTCTTCAGCTAAATCGAATTGACTTAAGAATCTGACATTGTATTTTGGGGGGGGTCAGATATTCAATATAAGCTTGCAAAGGTGTCTTAAAATTTTATTTCAGACTAATTTTCTGGTAGGTATTCAGTTTTAGCACATATCATACTTTTAATTTAGTTCTCTTTTGTACGTTACTTGTATGATTAACATTAACTTTTGTCTCTAGCTCTTTTAAGGAAGAAAAAGATATAAAGCCAATCATTAAAGATGAAAAAGGTATGATGTAACTTATGTGGCGGGGGAGCCACCTATGGATCCCTTAGTTTGGGAGGGAGGGGCTTGCAGGTATCCATGTGCTGAACACAATAGGTTTTATTATGGATTACTGGAATGAACCATTTAATGGTATCTCGAGAGACTGGTTTTAAATGTTGGTGAGCTGGGTTTTGTGTCTCTCTTGTGGTTGTCATTTAATGAGATAGTGAAAATCCTCTTATACTACGTCCTGTTATATTCCCATTAAATAACGTAACAAGAGTTAAGAGAAACATCTGTCTTGGTTGGGAACTGATCATTGAAAGACTTCAGTTTGTAACTGACCTGGACATGAGTATTTCTCACATAAGAAAACTGTCATGTCTGCTGTCCAGTTTTTTCAGCTTCTGTCCTAAGTGTTGGCAGCAGTTAAATCCTTGAATCAGAAGAATTGAATTTGAATGTACAATAAATAAATAGTTAGGATTTAGGAAAGGGCCACCATGTTAGAAGTGGTTGTGCATCCTGTTGCGCCTAGAGGCAAAGCATAATCCTCTCCCTCCCTGCTCCAGGTCGGACCTGCAGCAGCTCTGGGAGGAATCTCTGGGTCAGTGGACTGTCTTCCACAACCCGAGCGACAGACCTGAAGAACCTTTTCAGCAAGTATGGGAAGGTACGCGCTCCCTTGCACTTTGCCACTTAGCCTCAATTGGGATTAAAAAAAATAGATCCAAGAGTTTAGAAACTTATTTGTGCCACAGTTAATTTTATTGGTGGTCGTTTCTTGCTTTAAAAAAAAAGCAGAGGGGAATCCTCGAGGGGAAAAAACGCCATGGGTTTTGGGTAGTGTGCCTTGTTTTCTGGTTGGCAGTGGATCACAGGCAGAGCACATCATCATGTCAAAATGCTGCTCAGAAAACATGTATAAATAGCTATCCTTTAAATGTTCTTGTGGGCCTTTCTAACTTCTCTTCGAGAAACTGCCATCTTTTGACGTATACAAAACTTAATGCTGGCATGCTGAGTTTTTTTCCATAACAGTAAATGAAGAGTTGACTTGTATATCTTACAGCATCTTACGTATGCACTTTGAGAACTGGAACATAATAGTGATTTACAAATAAATCAACTAATATGCTGCTCAAGGGGGCAGAAGGAAAATAATGCAATTCAGAAGCCTTCCAAGGAACTTGAAGGACTTTTAAAAATGATTCTGTTATCCTGGAATTAGATGATGAAGCAGATTTATTATATAAGCCATAGGGACTGCCCTGGTCTCCTGAGTGCCTACCTGTGGGAAGTGGCCTTCCGAGGAAGAAGTAGGCAGGGTGCCCCAAGCTGTTGAGAAGTTGCAGGTATTCCAGGCAGTTTCAGTGGCTCTTCCTTCCTGACTGCCCAGGTCATTCCTTTGCTCAGGTCCGCATCACCTGATTAGGTGTAGGTGAATGCCTTGGTGACTTTAGCAGATAGGACCCAGAAGTATTGGAAAAGTATTAAGCTGTAAGCTCATTTATTTTGTTGACTTCTTTCTGGACTGAGGCACTGATTATAAAGCCTATACCAATAGATAAAGGGTCACTGTCATAGATCTTACATCGTGGTGGTAAAATCATTTACGAAATAAACAAGTACGACACATTCAGATAAGTACATTAAGGAAAGTTACAGCATGTCATTCGTGTATGGTAGGGGAGACGTAATTTAGATTTGGGAGGTGGGTTTTGGCAAACTCGCTAAAGAAGTGATATTCATGTCAGTGCCTGAGTGATTAGAGTTAGCCTTGTCTGGGGAGTGTGGTGGGACAAGGCTTTGTGATTTGGATGAACTCCTGAAAGGCTGCTGTGAAAAGCTCGAGGGCAGAGAGCTAGGGTGGGTGGAGGACAGGGATATGTGAGCTGCTCATGGTATCTGCTTTCATTTGGCCTCACCATTAGAAGTGATGCCCTTGCAAGGATAATTAGTTTAATGGAAAGGTCAAATAACTCCATGATTGGTCAGCCCCCTGACCTTGAGACACAAGAATGCAAAGTTTCGTCTTTGCTCTGATAACTCACACCTGTGCTGTCTGTCCTCAGCTGAGGCTTCTGTTGCCTCTGGCCCTGTGTGGGGTGCTCTGGACAGATGGCTTTTCTCTTTGGGCAGAGGAGCGCTTTATCCCTCCGGACAGAAACCCCCCTTGTCATCTCACAGTTGGGGACACAAGTTCAGAGAGCAGATGACTTGTTCACGTTGACCCACTTAATCAGGTGTGTCAGAACTGGAACCCAGAGCCCCCGCATGTCAGGCTTGTATTTCCCCAAGATGCTGGCCCTACCCCTCACTACTTTGAATGTCCTACAGGTTGTTTACATTTAATGGGAATATTCGTTGTGTGGGGTTTAAATCTGCCATCTGGCTCTGTTTTCTCTCTCCTGTTTCTTGAATCCCTTGTTCCTGTTTATTTGCCACCTTTTGCATCAGGTATTTATTTTTTTAAGCGTTTTCTTTTTTTTATTTTTAAATTGGGTAATTGGGGGAGGGGAACCAGCCAAGTTGTTCTTCAGTCTTCATTGTTGAGGGCGCCAGTTGCCATCTGGCTTCCCATTGGCATCTCGTGGCCTCTAAGCTCAAGGTGCTGTGTTCAATCTTAGTTGTGGGGCGGGTGTAGCCACCATCAATGCGGGAGTCAAACCAGCAGCCTTGTTATTAAGAGCACACGCTCTATCCTCTGAGCTATCCAGGTGGCAGCTTAGCTCAAGGTGCTGAGTTCAGTCTTAGTTGCTGGTTGGCATAGCCACCATCCCATGCAGGAGTCGAACCTGGCAGCCTTGTTGTTAAGAGCACACGCTCTATCCTCTGAACCATCCTGGTGGCAGCTCAGCTCAAGGTGTTGAGTTCATCTTTAGTTGCAGGTGGGCATAGCCCACCATCGAACAGGCAGTCTTCTTGTTACACCAGCTGAGCTGTCCTGCCACCTGTCGACAGCTCAGTGGCAGCTCAGCGTGGGTGCAGCATCACTGGCCCATGTGGGAATCGAACCCGCGGCCTTGTTTCTCATAGCTCGCGCTTCAAGCCAACTCAACCAACTGAGCCACTGAGCCACTCAGCCAGCCCTCTCATGGTATTTTTTTGATTTTTCTTTTGATTTCTTCTTTAACCCTTCGGTTGAGGTATACCTTTTTTTTAGTGGTTGCTTTTAGGAATTATAGTGCATGTTCTAACTTACTACAGTCTGTCTCCCAATGATACTGTACGCCGGTACCTTACAACAGGTGCCATTGCTCCCTCCCAGCCCATACCAAGTTATCATCGTACATTGTACTTCCATTCAGTTGTTTTTGTGGGGTTTTTTTTCCAATTATCTTTTTAAAGAGATTTATAAATAAGGAAAATAAAACGTTATTGCTTAATTTCCCACATGTTTAATTTCTCACGTGTTTATAGTTTCACTAATTGTCATTGTGTTATTTCTGGGTCTGTTTCTATTGGTTGGTTGGTTGATTGGTTGGTTGTCTTCATTCGAGTAGGATTTTCCTGCTTCTGGGCTAGCCCAGTCGTTTTTTTTGTTTGTTTCACTGGCCCTCACATGTGAAACCTGAACCAGGGCCGCTGGCTTCCGAAGCCAGCGCTTAACCACCGCGCCACTTGGCCGGCCCGCCCAGTCGTTTTTAATTGGATGTCAGGCATTGTGATTTTTGCCTTGTTGCAAACTAGTTATTCTTATGTCCCTACAAACGTCTTTGAACTTTTGCTGGGGGACAGTTCAGTCACTTGCTCCTTTTCATGCTTGCTGTTAAACTTCGTTCATCAGGTCAGAGCAGCCGTAGCTGGAGGCTGGCTAGCTAGCTTCATCTGCTCCTGGGGCGCCACCCTTCCAAGCACTCAGCCTGATGCCTGTGAATTACGGGCTTTTCCACCCTGGCCGAGAGTTCCTTCCTGGGAGAGGGGGCCATTGGCAGCGCTGAGTGAGCCCGGGGGCTGGCCCCCTCTGCTCCTGCAGGTGGTCCTCTCCCTAGCCTTGGCGGTTTCCTCGCACACGTGTACCGCTCAGGGACCATCTGCAGCTCAGCAGCTGTCTTGGATCGGTTCTCTCTCTCTGGTGGTGTGATGCTGGCTGCCTTGATCTCCTCAGACTCAGAGCTCTGCTCACCTCAGGAGTGCTACCCCCACACTCAGTTCCTCCTCCCTGCCCATGGCCTGGAACCCTCTGGGCAGTGAGCCAGGGTAACCACAGAGCCCGCCTTGTGTGTTTCCTCTCTTGCAGGGGTCACTGTCCCATGTGGCCTGGTTGCCAGTGTCTGGAAACCCCTGCAGCCTCCCATTTTTTAGTTTCAGGCAGCAGGAGGGTAAATGCTTTGTACTCCATCCTGGGCAGAATGGAAGTTCACTCTGCGTTGGACCTCGGAAATTGGGGTGCATTTCTGAGTATATACCCCTCAGCTATCTATGGGTACAGGGGAACTAGAGAAAATGATCCAAGTGAGAAGGGCTTTTGATGGATTAACAAGTGTGGTTAGTGAAGTTTAGCTGTCTTTAGTTTTTCCTGTTTGTCACTATGAGGGCTGGTCTCGTATCTATTGAAAGCAGTTGTATTTGGATAGGTCAGGGTTATTTAGAACCACTTTAATAACTATGAAGAACTGATAATTTCTGGAGAAGTAAAAACTAGTGAAAATGATTCTGATGGTTAGCTAACTGCTGATAAGTTGGGGTGGGGTTTTTTTTGGTTTTTTTTGAGGGCAGTGTCACTGGCCCTCATATGTGGGACCCGAACCGGGGCCGCTGGCCTCCCAAGCCAGCGCTTAACCACCGCGCCACTCGGCCGGCAACTGCTGATAAGTTTTAATGCGTTATGTGGTAATTTGTATGAGAAAATAAGAATGCCCTTTCCCATGAAGGTTGTCGGGGCCAAAGTGGTGACCAACGCCCGCAGTCCTGGGGCTCGGTGCTATGGCTTTGTCACCATGTCGACATCCGATGAGGCTACAAAGTGTATCAGCCATCTCCACAGAACTGAGCTTCATGGAAGAATGATCTCCGTAGAGAAGGTGAGGCAGTCCGTGCTTGTCCTAAACCTTGAACTTCACCTGCGGGAAGTTATGGCGCATGAGCCATTTCTGTCTGCGTTATATTTTAGGCCAAAAACGAGCCTGCTGGGAAAAAGCTGTCTGACAGAAAAGAATGTGAAGTGAAGAAGGAAAAAGTATCAAGTGTTGACAGACACCATTCAGTGGAGATCAAAATTGAAAAGTAAAGTGGTTTTTTCTTTTTTTTTTTTTAACTTTTCTCTTGGGATGATGGCTGGGAGGGGGCAGGTGGCAGCCATAGGTCACTCGTGAAACAAGCATGTGATCTCCTTTGCATAGACAGCCTCGCCAGCTTCTCATTTAAATCAGAGGTGATTTTTGCATCTTGCTGCCAGTTCAGTATTTAGCTTTCAATACAGATATTCATTGATGTAACCTATAACTCTGAGAAATGGGTTCATATGATTTTTAATAAATATGTCCAAATGACTTAGTAGCCTGTTGGAAAAAAATAATACAGAAGATGAAAAAATAATATTTCTATTTTATTCTTAACACTTGGGCCCTTGCATGGCCTCGCACACCCTGGAATCATTTCCTGGTCCAGATTGATTTTCATGCAATTCTTACTTTTTATACCAACAGCTGCAAAAACCGAGCTTTGCAAAGATACAGCCTTATCCAAAGAAATGTAGCCTGATCGAGTATTGAAATGAACGACCTCAAGCTATTAGTTTGTGCAGCATCTGACAGTTGTCAATTATTGCTGTGTTCTTCTCAAAAACTTAAAATATCCCAGAGTGCCTCAGTTTACTGTGGCACCCTGGGGGTACCTTGGCACAGTAGTTGGGAACCATGAGTCTGAGCTACTGTTTTTATAAAGTAGGCGATTTATAGCTTTAATCAAGATGGAAATAGGGACATATCTTTCAAAGCAGTCATTGCTTATTTATACTTTTATCAAAATCAGGCTTATCGGGCTGGCCGAGTGGCTCAGTTGGTTAAGAGCTCGCTCAAGAGTGCTTAGCTCAGCTCTGAGCAACAGCAGTTCGATGCCCAGCCCGAGCTGAGCTGCCAACAGGTGGCAGGATGGCTCAGCTAAAAAAAAAAAAAAAAAAAATCAGGCTTGTCTCTTGAGGAAGGTAGACTTCGGAGATGTGCTTGCAAGGACGCTATTCTCAGTATTAAGTTTATATTGTCAACGCAGTTTGTTCCCACTTTCATGTCCACTCACATTCTAAAAATTGAACACTTTGCTGAGAATCTGTCACAGCAATTCCATTTTGCTGTTGTTCTTACATAAGAAAATTTATAGTTCAGTAAACATGGCTGTGGACATTGATACTTGTAAGTTAGGCTTGGGTTTTAAAGATGTAATTGCTAGTCTTCATTATGTCCAAGTTGGAAATTGCAGGCCCATGAGAAATGGATGTCAGATTTGCCTTCTCATACTTAGTAGTGAGAGCCATATTTATCAGCAACTTCAAAAAAAGAGACACATCCATCAGTAGTGCTAAAAAATCTATATTAGTAGGATGTGGGTTACTGTTGAGAGTCCTTGGGTCGTTTAGTGTCTTGATGCATTTCATTCATTGATTGTCTAATCACAACTGAGATGCGTTTGTGGAAAAAAAGAAGGGGATACTAACCAGCTAACGTGTCGGGGTTCCCTTAGTCCCTGGGAGGGTCCTGTGAAGTCTGTGCTCTGCATAGAAGAGGAAACAGGCTCAGAACGGGGAAGCGCCAGCTCAAGGTCACACAGCCCAGTCACAAGTGGCAAGGCCAGGATTTAACCCTGGGTTGCTGCCCCCCAGTGATGGGGCACATAACTGGGTGATGAGCTTAAGATGTTTAAAACCAAACTTCTGGCAAGTGGTTTACCTAGGAGGTTGAGGCTTTTAAAAATTTGCTTTTAACCTATTTTTCTTCTTCAAATAAATCCTTTTATTAACCTTTCCTTTCATTTAGGAATTTGTAGGCTTAGTAGTCAGCCTGAGTGAAATAGGGAAGCTTTTCCACAGAGGAGGCTTATCTGGACTGTCCTGGATGAGGAAGGATTTTTCTGTAATAACCACTTGTAAAGCATATGCGCACAAAGGTCAGCGTGATCCCACTACCCAGGGGGACACTTTTTGGTGTACATCCCTCCAGCTACTTTTCCTTCACTTTTTTGTTTCCAGAAGTTACTTTTTTAAATTTTTTTTATTGGGGAATTGGAGGAGGAGAACAGCGTTGGGGAATCGGGGAAGGGGAACAGACAAGTTGCTGTCTTTTTTGTTCTTCAGTCTAGTTGTGGAGGATGTTGCTTCACTGGCCCATGTTGGTATCATCATTGCGCTCTTCCCGGATGAGGCAGATCAGTCGCCCACCTCTGGGTGGTCGCTCATCGCGGCTCTTGGCAGCTCACGCTGGCTGCCAACCGCTCACGCTGGCTGCCGGCCACTCACTGTAGCCTATGGCAGCCCACTGCAGCAGGGACTGCAGCCTACACCATTGCCGGGGCTCGCACAGCCCAGCTCCAGGTGGAGCTGTTGTTAGCTGTAGAGGGCAGTGTCACTGGCCCTTATGTGGGATCTGAACCCTGGCCGCTGGCATCCCAAAACCAGCTCTTAACCAATGTGCCACTCGGCTGGCCCCTTTATTTATTTATTTTTTCTTTTTTGAGGGCAGTGTCACTGGCCCTCATGTGGGACCCGAACCGGGGCCAGCGCTTAACCACCGTGCCACTTGGCCGGCCCCAGAAGTTACTTTTTAACTTAGTGTATCAACAAGTCCTTTGTGTCTAGGAGGTGCCATGTGAGTATAGAACAAGTAGGGAAGGGTCTCCTGTCAAGACATTTTGCAGGTCTCCTTGGAGGGAGAAGGCACCACCCAGAATAGTGTAAGAGACACATCGAAGGTGATTCGTGGTGGCCTTTTTGCAGCCACATAGTCACTGGAAGCAATTTCCATAGTTAGAAGGAAAATGGTGAATAACTGTGGACTGCTGTGCAGCAGTTGAAAGGAACCGGACCTGTGTATATTTCCACACAGACTAGCCTTTAAACACATAGCCTTTAAAACATGAGGTGAGGGCCGGCCGAGTGGCGCAGTGGTTAAACGCTGGTTTGGGAAGCCAGTGGCCCCGGTTTGGGTCCCACATAGGGCCAGTGACACTGCCCTCAAAAAAAAAAAAACACGAAAAAAACATGAGGTGAAAGAGCTATAGAGGAACATGTCGAGTGCCATCCTGTTATGTCAGTCTCCAGAAATGCCCTAAAAGATCCATGAAGATCATCAGGGTTATGTGAAGGGCTTGCAAAGGTGAGAGAGGTGGAGCTGAATGATTAACAGTTACAGCACCTTGGGGTGGTCACAAGGATGGGGAGGGGTCATTCCGCTGTGCCTGTAGTGTTTTGGTTTGTTTTTAGAAAGGGAAACTAATATGTTAGAAACCTTTACAATGTCAGTTTTGGTACATACCATCAATGATTGTGGTATGTATGTACTTTTTTTTTTTTTTTTAATTTTAAAATTCAAAGTTTTTCTCAAAATGAATTTAAAGATAGCTCCATGCTGTGGAAGTTTAGGAGAGAGGGAGCGTGAGCTGGGAGAGGTTTCCTCAGATGGATGGGTGGCCCTGAACTCTGCCTGGGCTGGGCCATAGGGCGGAGAGGGTAAGAATCACTGGTTAGAGAGCCCAGCGGGCTTGGCCTTGTCCTGGACCCTGGTATGTGGTGAGCATTTAATTGTAGAATTTCATTGCCTGAGGCACACAGCATTGGGGAATATGGGAGACAAATTTGAATGGCAGCAATGATTTAGTTCGCTGCTTAGAATAAAACTGCCTTCAGTTCAGATGTTACTAAGGGTTTCCATATTTGCTGGCATGGCACATGCCATTTTAACTCCCCAAAATATGCAGAAAGCAAGCGCTTAAGGCTGCAGGAATGCCCTGACCTTGTACTGTCCCTCCATTTTAGTTTATATTGTACCCATTTGGGAAAGATGTTTTTTCCCCACAAAACTTAATAGTCCAACATTGTGTTTCAAAGTGAAATTTAAAATTAATTTTTCACAAACATTTTTCGATCGTTAGAGTGTTGGTCGGGTCAACTTGCATGCCTGTCTTAGGTACAAATGCATCTAGCATGGTGGAAAACCATGCCGACAGTTTCATCCTGCATGCTTGAGGTGTAGCAGATAAGTGGGAGTAGGGACTCTATCTGGAGAGAGGATTATTCTTCCCAGGGTTTCAAACAGTTTTCCCCATCCACTTGTCACCTGGCTGGTTGCTTTTCTGCAGAAGTCTGAAAGAGTGAAGCGCCCTCGTTAGAATCTCAGGAACTCAAGTTTGATAACCATGTTTTCACATAGAACCGTAATTAAGAAGGAAGAGAAGATCGAGAAAAAGGAGGAAAAAAAACTTGAAGACATTAAAAAGGAAGAAAAAGACGAAGATGAACTAAAACCAGGAACCACAAATCGGTCCAGAGTTACCAAATCAGGTGATTAGAATCTTCACAAACCGGGAAGAACTGGTCTGGGTGGTGGCTGGTGGGTGTTAGACCATGTGAGTACAGTGAGCTTTCTGGTGGTTCTGCTGGGTTTGGCTGCTTATAGAAGGCTGTGAAAGCGACAGGGCAGTGAACGGGCTTAATGGAGTTTCTGTACAACAGCAGAAACTTGGGAGTATGGTGATCGGTATTTAAGCTTACTGGCAGCTCAGTGACCTGGCTTCTTGCTTTTCCTGAGTCTTGAGCAGAAGAAGGTGTGGGATTGCCAGAGGGGGATGTCTGTCCCAGTTCTTGTAACTAGTTCAGTGCACTTCTGCAGGTGTGTAATCAGGTTTTTCCCTCATGTATGTTAAAGCTAGATCTAGTAAAAGAAAGGAAAAAAAAGACAACTTCATAACATCTGTACCCTTTAAAGCAGTTGCTCTTGCAGCATGCCACCTCTGTTGTTGTCATTTTATAAAAATTTCTTGTGCTCTGCACCTTCAGATTTGCATGAGCCTCCACAGAATGTGTTGTGGCATAAAAGCCCATCTCTTCTCCTCTCTGAAAAAACAGAAACAAAACCCAACCATCTGGAGCATTGGGATTTGGTGCGGCACATTACAAGTTAGATCTTAAGCGATGGGGTAATTTGCCAAGCAGTCTCATGAGGAACGTGTTTTTAAAATGTTCTAAATCAGTACTTGTCCCGGTGCTTAGAGCCTGCTTAGCATGTCATGCAGAGGAAGAGTTGGTTTGCAGCCTTTATTGCTGTAGACAAATGAAGGGAAACCCACTCGTGTTGGGGAGGAGGGTTCCCCCAGAGCCGGCAGTGCCTGATAGCACAAGGGCCCGGGTTCTGCAGAGCTTTCCAGATTATGTGGGAGGAATAAAAGTTGAAATTGCTTATCACAGAGCCGTGCTTATCACAGAGCCCTCGGCTTGAGTGTGAGGGGTTGCAGGTGGGATGTGTTCGTGCGCACGTTGCAGAATGTACCTTGACTCAGATTTAAGCTGTAAGATGTGAGCACTCCATTCCAGATGAGCAAAGACCTGTTAGAGCCCACCAGCCGTTTCATACTCAGTATGGCCATGTCAGTAGTGCTTCCTTTCTATCATCAGGAAGACAGGGATGAGGGAGGCACAGAGGCGGTTAGCATCAGTCACTTTACGGAGTGGCAAGAGGGCCCCGTTGGCCCGTGTGCTGCTTGCTGGAAGTGAGGGCGTCAGCATGTTTTCACGGATTGCTGTGTTTTTTCCTGAAGGAAGCAGAGGAATGGAACGGACAGTCGTAATGGATAAATCGAAAGGAGAGCCTGTCATTAGTGTGAAAACCACAAGCAGGTCAAAAGAGAGAGTGAGTATTGATTCTGCCATCTGAAGTCCAGCCATTTTTGATGGTGGCTGAACGACTACTTCGATTTGCATTATGAAAACAACATGGTTTGGCCTTTAAATTTTTAAGAGTTCTTTAAAATCCTCAGGAGACATGTATTGTGTGTTAACCCCTTAGATTATATGTACAGACACGAAATAAGGTTCTAGAACTTCATTCAAAACAATACTTACCCATGTTGGCTTCAGAAACGTGTTGGCCCGTTGCTGATTCTTTGTCAGGTTATGTCATCTCCTGGAAGGAGTACTGATTCCAAATGACAGCTCACCACTGGACAGGATGGGCAAGGCCAGGCTTTCCAAGCCGGAGGATAGCTTCTACTAAATGAACCGAAAAGAAACATAGAGTTCTCCCTAAAACTGACTGTCTTCCTGTCATCAGAGAAGGCGCTACCTTACTTAATGTGGGCACTCAGCCAGACTAGCCAGTGCTTCTCATTTTGCTCTTTCCACTCTAGAAAACAAACCTCTGCCTTCCAGCTGAAGATTCCAGCTAAAACATTGATGAGAAGAGCAATGCTTTGTTAGTGAATGCAAAGCTAACAGTGTTCATCCAAGAACTTTATATTGAGACTTAATTTTTAAATTAACATTTGGATTCGATAGAGAGGAGTTCCTAATGCCATTTTTTTCTGTGGGCTGCATGAAAATCAAACCATTAAAAAAAGCCCATAACCTTACCACCCCACTACCACTGACGTTAAAAAATAAATAGTACTAATGCACTCATGATTAGAGTGGTCAGATAGTACAAGAAGATACAACACAAGCAAAACTGAAGCAGCCTCTGTGCGTCCGCATGGGCCCCTCACATTTCCTCTCACAGAGGACCACCCGTGCGCCCTACCACACGACCACTAACGGGCACCTGTAAGCTGTTCTTGGACATTTTTGTATGTAGTACTTGGAGAGTGTTATATCATGAGACATACAATTCTTGCTAACTTATATTTTTTAATTTAATTTTGAAATAATTATAGATTTCTCAGGAAGTTGTAGAAGTACAGAGGTCCATGTGCCCATCACCCAAGTTTCCCCAGTGGTTTCATTTCCTGTAACTGTAGCACAGTATCAAAGCCAGGATGGCAACGTTGGCGGTGTATGGTGTGTGTGTGTGCTAGGACCTGAAATCACCAGTGTAGATGGACACGTCCCAATTGACACTGCAGTGGTGCAGCCTTCCTGTTCGGGCCCCTTGGCAGACTTGAGTTTATACAGTAAACACTCATCAGCAGCATTGCTAGGTCCAAAGTGCGTGTGTGTTATTCCTGGTCATAGGTGTTATCAGGTGACCCTCAAAAAGGTTACGGAGGAGGGCCGGCCGAGTGGCACATTGGTTAAGAGCTGGTTTTAGGATGCCAGCAGCCCCGGTTCGGATCCCACATAAGAGGGCCAGTGACACTGCCCTCTACAACTAACAACAGCTCCACCTGGAGCTGGGCTGTGCAAGCCCCGGCGACAGTGTAAACTGCAGTCCCTGCTGCAGTGGGCTGCCATAGGCTACAGTGAGTGGCTGGCAGCCAGCGTGAGCTGCCAATAGCTGCTGTGAGCGGCTGTCCAGAGGCCGGTGACCAATCTACCTCATCCGGGAAGAGCGCAATTGTGGTCGGAGAGTGGGCCTTTCTCGGCGCGAAGTCCAGGTCCTTGGCAACTCGAGCAAAGAATTGAATGAGATACCAGAGTAATGCAGTAGAATAAGTAGTTTATTAGAAAAGATAGTAACGTTTAGAAATAAAAGTAGGCCTGAGCACTAGAGGATGGCTCAATGGCCCATTACTAGAAGTTACATTCCAAAGAGTGTGGAGTGGGCCACGCGCAAAGGCGAGGCTCAAAGGGAAGAAGCAGCGCAGGCTTCCCAAGACTTGGGGTTTTTATCCTTTTTCTCTAGAATGGGCTGTTCTCTGGGCGTGGGACCACTTGATTGGCACCTGTGATTAACAAGAGGTACTGCGTTGGTGTGAGTCACTGGTCTGATCTAGTTGGTTATTTTGTGCCCATTTGCTCTTCCCGCAGGGGTAGGTAATTACAGTACAAAGGGGAGTTTTGGGTGGAGAGGGGATGTCCCCCAGGAGGTCACACTCTGTGGGACGTGCAGGAATGCAGAGACCCAATGCCTCCTTCTAACTGCCTGCCTAGTTTTTCCTTGAGAGACGTGATCCCCATAAAATCTCTGGGAAGCTGAGGGACAGGAGGTCTCTTTTTCTGAATCTGCTTCCTGCTGGGCAGGGGCGTAGCGCTGTGCATGCCTATTGGGGTTCACAGAACTCTCACCCTACCTGATCTCAGATGAGAGGAAGGGGTCTCAAGCTCCACCTGGAAGACCGTGTTGGCTTCTTTGCTTGTTGGGGTATCCCCTGTATCCTTAAGGCTCCTGAATGAGGACAAAAATATAAATCTGTTAGTTCTTATGAAACTTGTGGCTATTCAGTCCATCACTCAGGTGGCGTCAGTTGTCTGGACACAGAATGGGTTTGACATTTAGCTTCCTGGCCTGGGGATATTAGGAAGTCTCAGGCTTTCAACTAGTTATCTGAAGCAGGAGTAGGAGACTTCTATTGTTTCAGATTCAGGAACTAATTTACAAAGCAATTAAAAAGCAAGGGGGATCTTCAGTCCAAGATTCACAAACTGGTTAGAAGAGCAATCAAAGCCCAAGAGCTAAGAAACTAAAGAACTAGGGAGGAGACTTAACATTTTTATACTTAACATTTCTATAGAAAAGAAAACATTAAAGTTTTTCAGTGGTGAGTGTTGGTGCTGCTCAGTTGGCCAGTAACACCAGCCTCAGAGAGCCTCAGAAATGCAAGTCAGCCATCAGTGTTTCCTACCTTATCCCAGAAATGAAACAGTGTGGATGGAAGTCACCCATTAATTCTGTCTGCCTCGTCGGGGGTGCCGCTGTACAGTACCGCACCTGTGGCCTGCTGTATCACGTCCACCTGCCTGAGCCCTGAGCCAGCAGTTGAGAAGTGAAAGGTGCAGTCCATCACCCAGCTATCCACGCAGCTGGCTTGACAGTTTCCCCCAGTGAACAAATGGGCACCCAGTGCCCGTGCCCATGCTTCTGAGCATCCGAGTTGTTCTTTAGATCATGTGGAGTTCATGGCTCTGCTACGCTAGAAAAACTACCTGTAGGTTTTCGGAGGTATCATCCTGCCTCTTCTCTTCCCTGGATATCTTTCGTTTGCAAGGTTTGAAGCTAGACTCTAGGGTGAGCGGCATAATGAAGTGACCTGTGTTGGCCTCCGTGTAAACCGCGTGCAACAGAGGAATTTTAGTCTAACCCAGATGTGCGTATTTGACTTTTGTTCTGCATTTGTTGTAGTCATTTTCCTGGCATTAATAAACCAATTTTGATAAACAGAGCTCCAAGAGTCAGGATCGCAAATCGGAAAGCAAAGAGAAGAGAGACATCTTGTCATTTGACAAAATCAAAGAGCAGAGGGAGCGAGAGCGCCAGCGGCAGTGGGAGCGGGAAATACGAGAGTCAGAGAGGCGGCGGTGAGTGGGGCCGGGCTGGGCTCCTCTGGGTATGGTCGTCCTTTCTCCCCAAGCAGGTCGCCTGTGTGGCTGGGCTCCCGGCCTTGTGTGTTTCCCCTCGGGCTGAAAGGCGAGGGTTCAAGCCAGTTCACAGTTGGCCTGTCATGGGTGGCATGACATTCATCAAAGTCCATTTCTGCCGACGTTTCCTCTGGCTGAGTTGGACCCTGGCCCATGGAGCAGGCTCCATGGTGTGGCTTTGATAGAAGATCCCCAGTGATGAGGCCTCAGCCTTCCCTCAACAAGAGGAATGTGGTGGCTTTGTTAGAGGTGTTATCATAGGAGTGGCCTCTTTACTCCTGAGATGTCTCGTTTAGTGGCCTTTTTAGGCAGCAGTGGTCGCACCGCCATGTTCTTTCTTCCTCTCACCTTTTGTTAAGGAGCTGATTTATTGAAATAGACCTGTCATTTCCAAGAGCCCCCTTGTCATCTTCCCTCCAGTGTTGCTCCATGAAACGAGCTTTATGTGATGGTATTTGGGGAACTTTCTTGAGCTAAAGGATATCACATAGAAGCTTCTTAAGGTAGCCTACGCATGCTTTTCTCTGAAGTCATGTGATTTCAGCCCCTGTCTATGTTACTTTAGAAAATAAAAGTACATGGAGAAGGGCCGGCCGAGTGGCGCGGTGATTAAGCGCTGGCGTGGGAAGCCAGCGGCCCCGGTTCAGTCCCACATATGAGGGTCAGTGACACTGCCCTCAAAAAAAAAAAAAAAGTACATGGAGGAACATTTTGACCCCATTCAGAGTTCTTTTTCTTCCAACTGGCTGGTGCTTGGTTTGGCGCCTTGCCAGGCACCAGTGGAGTCTGTGAGGAATGACATTGTCTCTTCTCAGATGCAGAGAGGGCCAGTCCCAATCCCTGCTCAGCTCCTGGTGTGCAGTGGCCTAGAACATGAGACTTTGGCCCTGGCTGCCAGTGCCAGGCCAGTATGTGATCGGTCCCCTAGCCTTCTGCCATTCCCACACCTTGCCAGGTCTGGTCAAAAGGACACCCAATTAAAAATACAGCCTCCGGCGCCAGCCGAGTGGCGCGGTGGTTAAGTGCTGGCTTGGGAAGCCAGCGGCCCTGGTTCGGGTCCCACATATGAGGGCCAGTGACACTGCCCTCAAAAAAAAAATATATATATATATATACAGCCTCTTTAGAGGAAAAGTGTGAAAAAGAGACTGCTCACTATACAGCATTAACTCACAACAAAGTACCTTTCACCCTAAGAGAAAGCTACTGTAATAGCTTCTCCAGGGTTTTGTCTGTATGCACAGCAATTACCTTTTGCTATTCTTACTTTTATTCCCCTAATGACATGTGGCTTCATTTGGGGGGCCTTTGAGCCAAGTCTTCCTGGCCTGGACCTGAGGCTTCTCCTCGTTGTCACCCACTCCCTCCCAGCCCACCTCTGGTTTGCTTTTTTGAGAAAAAGGAAGTTTGGAGGTTGGGGCTTCTGGCTGATCCATGCAGCTTAGTGGGAGTGAGTTTAACACCTGCTGCCTCTTAACTGGTGGGTGGCAGCCCAGCCTTGAGCCCCAGCCAGTGAACATTGGTGAAATCCTGAATGGCCGTTGTAGGTGTCCAGGCCCCTTTGGAGGGCGATGCCTCCATGGTCAGGGGCCTCCATGGTGGGAAGTCAGGGTGGCCATGCTGTGTTCCCGCAGAGAACGGGAACAGCGTGAGCGGGAGCAGCGCCTGGAGGCCTGGAAGGAGAAGGCGCGGCTACAGCGGGAACGCCTGGATCTCGAGTGCCAGCGGCACCTCCTGGAACGTGAGCGCATGGAACGCGAGCGGCTGGAGCGCGAGCGCATGCGTGTGGAGCGTGAGCGCAGAAAGGAGCAGGAGCGCATTCACCGCGAGCGGGAGGAACTCAGGCGCCAGCACCAGCAGCTGCGCTACGAGCAGGAGCGGCGGCAGGGCCTCCGGAGGCCCCACAGTGACGGCCGGTAAGGACCTTAGCCACCCATGGTTGAGAGGTGCGTGTCCTCCCATTGTAGTAGCTGCTTCTGCCCACCTGGCTGTAGAGAATCAGGGCTATTTAACACGGAATCCGGACACCTTTCCAGAACTCATTGCCGCCACCACTTCGACTACATCTAGTTTAATGTCACAATCTCTTGGTTGTGCAACTCTTCTCAGCTGAGTTCTTCTGAGAGTCACCACTTGCTGAAGGGGTTTGCGTAGGCTGTCCCAGTCATTATCTGCACTGTGGTTCCTGTTGGAGCATAATCACCCTCCAGGTGCTTGTCATAGAAGACCACCAAGCATGCATTAGGTCCTCAGTGGCCACGGCTGCCACTCGGTCTCGTGTGTCCTTGTGGAGGGAGAGGCACAGAATCAGAGTCAGCACTGTGGAAAAGGACATTGCCTTCCGGTTAGAAAGTAGGTTTATTGGTCTCAAGCTTCTCTGAGCTGCTTAATTGATGGTCACCCATCACCCCACCACCCATAAGCCTAGTTTTCTGGTAAAAATCAGGAAGAAGATAATTGGATGCTGTCCTGAGCTATATGTAGTTCACTATCACCTGATGTAATTCCCTTTGCTTTTTGCAAAAAACTCGGAGGTTCAGATTACCATAGAAGATGGGAGGGGGAAAATGTGGCAGCTCAAGAATGCCAGTCCCGAAGAATCAAATGTTTCATTTCACTTACATTTGAGCTCAGGTGGGGATCAAGGTATTAGCAGCCTCGTGACACAGTTAGCTCACAGCAGTCCGTTTTTCAGGATTGTCAGATGAGAATACCCGTATGCCTCTTGGCAGTTTAGGGGATATTAATTTATCAAATCAAAGTGATAATGATTAAATGTTTAGAGATTAACCCTGCAGGACATTTTAAATGATACTGGGTCTGGAGAGAGCTCCCCTCCCCACCTCCACGCCCTTCCTTTTTTCCCCTCATTCTGTTTCATAAATGAAATTTGCATCCTTTTTACAACAGGCGAGATGATGTCTATTGGCCAGAAGGAAAACGTGTGGCCATGGAGGACAGGTACCGCCCCGACTTCCCTCGGTACGATCACCGCTTCCATGACTTTGACCATCGCGACCGGGGCCAGTACCAGGACCACGTGGTTGACAGGTCAGCGCCCTGCCCCACCCACTTCCTGCAGCAGGGACAGGTCTCTTAACATCTGATTTACTTTGAGAGTCCTGGTCACAGTGGGATTTAGCAGTGGATGTTAGAATCTGTGGTCACTGACAACATCTGCAACTTCCTTAGCAGGAAATGCCCCTCGGAGCTCATTTCATGTGCTGTCCTTTGCACAGATAGGACACATGGGGCCCTGGGCAGGACCTGAGCCTCAGCACCCCACACACAATCAGTTCTTGTGGCAGTAGCCCAGTTTCTGGGTTTCGCAGCTCCCTGGGAATTCCTCCCGCACAACCTGCCCCTGGAATCACGGGGCTCTGTTAATACAGACGAGTAAGTGGTTTCTAGAAGGAGTCTGACCCTCCTATGCCGGCGCAGGCAGGGTGAACTGGAGCCACATCTGTGGGACACACTGACCTGCATGGGTTTCTGTGCCAACAAACTACTAAGAGAATTGACCAGAGAATGTGGGGCTGTTCTAGTTGGGCCTTCTCTGTGTTTCGAAGGAATGGGTGGGTTTTTTGGCCAAGGCTGTTTTTCCTTTTATTTATTTATTTTTATGCCAGCGCCTTGTTTAATGAGGACTTTGTCTACTTCATTAGAAAGACAGCCCTCGCTTTTCCAGTTGAAGAGTCCTCTCCTTGGGAGAAATCTCATCAGGCTCCCCTGGGCCGCATATCCTGGAGCCATTTCACCATTCATTAGCTCTTCCATAAAGGAAGAGAGAACAGGGGAAAGGAGGCTGGGAAGCCGCTCGTTTAACTCATTATGGCTGGAGTTGGTTTGATATTTGGTGTGAATCACGTATATTGGGCCAAACCAGTTGTTGGGGACCCTTTGAAGCTGCTCTTACCCTGGCTATTGTATTATAGTGTCACCAGACCACAGGTAAATGAGGCCTTAGTTCACAGCATTCGTCTCTGCTTCTGAGACCCTTCTTCGAAGGGATTTCAGTAAAATCCTTATTCCCATCTCTGTAGGACCTGATTTCACTCCCAGGGAAAGATGTGAGCCACCTTTTATTTTATTTATTTATTTTTTTGAGGGCAGTGTCAGTGGCCCTCACATGTGGGACCGAACCGGGGCTGCTGGCTTCCCAAGCCAGCGCTTAACCACCGCGCCACTCGGCCGGCCCCGCCTTTTAATTTTTTTAACAATACAGAGGTCTTCTATTTTTTACACTTTTGCCATGAATTCATAAGGAATGCATTCATAGGATTTCCAGCAGCGCAGGGTCCTTTCCATTGGTTCTCACAATGTGCTTCTCTGGGTGGGCAGGCTGGCAGTTCAGTTGAACCCAGGAACCCTTCACTATGGCTTCCTTCTTTTTCTGATCATTTTCCTTCACCCATTTCAGGAAGCTACCTTGGCTCTTAGAGTGCTTAATATGTTCAATACAAACATTAATTCTCTTGGCAAGAATCTTACCCTGAATTTGTTCCTTTTTTTTTTTTTTTTTTTTTTTTTTTTTGAGGGCAGTGTCACTGGCCCTCCTATGTGAGACCCAAACCGGGGCCGCTGGCCTCCCAAACCAGCGCTTAACCACTGCGCCACTGGGCTGGCCCTTGCCCTGAATTTGTTTACAACAATGCTAACTGCATGTTGGGTAACATTGTAGACCCTTCCGATTTTGCTATTGTATGGCTTTCCTTTTTGAACAGCTCCCATTCCCTGATGTCTACAGTATCACCTTGCTTGTAGATTTGCATGTTTGTGGCCAAAGGAATAACTACATGTTTTCTAAAAGGCCTAGAGAACACACAGAGGGTGCCTTTCCTCTTTCCCTTTGTGTTGATCATTTTGATGAATTACTGAAGATGGCGGTCCCAGCCGAAAAGAAGCTTTTTTTTTTTTTTTTTTTTCTTAAATCAGGCCTGTAAATTACAGTTCTTATGTGGGGAAATACAAATACCCCATTTGTGGAACTCTTGTATGGGGCCTGTAGAAACGTGCCATCAGCTGCCGTTAGATTGAGATATTTCCCTTTTGCAGGAGGGAAGGTTCAAGGTCAGTGATGGGAGAGCGAGATGGGCAGGTGAGTAACACCCAGACACCGGCCCCAGGGCACCTGCTCTGTGTTGGGTTGGGTGAGGAATGTGGACATGCTGTTCTTTCCGGCGAGTAGAAATTCACGAAATTGCTTATTTTTTGCTGAGTTAGTCTGTGTTGTTCATATACGTAGGGCTTGATCTTGCTTCATTTGATCCAGCAGAAACTGCAAGTATAGCTTGTTACGTGCTTATTTAGAATGCCTCTGAGTCTCTGGACTGTGGGATGCCCCATAGAACCTAAAATAGGGCATAGTGGCCTGGTAGGAGGTCATTTAGTCCATGTTTTGGGAGGTCCCTCTATTTCAGGTGCTGGGTACATCCCAGTGTCCCTGGTAATCTGACACCCCATGAGGGTGGGGGATGAGCCTCAGAATTGTGGTTTTTAAAATAGGGGTGTGTTTTCTGAGACAACATTAGATCGGTTCTGTTACTGCCTAGCTATGCCGGGTTCCTGAGCCCTCAACTGGTAGGCTGGGGATACTGACTCCTTTTCTTCCACACCTGCCTCAGGTGTCAGCTAGTGAGGTGCCGTGCCACCTCCATAGATTGGTGGCAGAGCAAGGGGTTGTGGGAGGGACCTTCCTGTCATCAACAAGGATGACAGTCCCAGTTCTTCAGGGAAGACTGTAAGTGACTCTTCTTAGTAGACCCTTCAGGAGAGCCATCAAGCGCCGTAAAGCACAGACTCTCCACGCTCACAGGGCCGGAGAGGCCTGCGCTGGTGCTTCGTGTGGCACTAGTGACGCAGCTGTAGGAGCAGTCAGTTCTCGGGTGAGGAGGGTCTCAGGCGAGGAGGGTCTCAGGAAGCAGAGGGCTCTTTCAGGAACTCCTGTGGCATTGTCAGGGTCACAAGCAGAGCATCCAGTAAAACGAGGTTCAAGAGGGAAGACGCCTGGGCAAAGCCATACACGGCCCACATCAGTGTATACAGCTTGACCAGCCTCCCAGAAGGTGGGCCTGCCTCAGGCCTGTTCAGGAGTGACGTGGCTAGAGTCGCCCTGTCTCTCTTGTGCCTTCCAGCACTACTCAGACGACCACCATGGCCACGGAGGACCACCAGAGCGCCACGGCCGGGACTCTCGAGATGGCTGGGGGGGCTACAGCTCAGACAAGAGGATGAGCGAGGGCCGGGGGCTGCCACCTCCACCCAGGTTAGTGGGAGGGCCACGACGGGGGTGGGCATCCTCCCCTGGTCAGAAGCCAGTCCCTTTGAAAGTGAACTGTCCATGGGTGCCTCGCCAGGCCGCCTGTGTCACCCCAAATGTGAACATTGTCATCAAGGGGCCCCTGCCTACGGAAGGAAACAGCCCTGACGCCTGCCCCACAAACAGTAGAAAGCTTCCCTCCCCAACCCACACACACCCAAAGTTGACGTTAGGCATTTTGAAGGCCGGGTCATGGATATCAGAAGGTTCTGTTGCATCTCTCAGTGGGGGGTTCAGGTATTGGACAAAGACTGCAGTGCCAGTATGAGAAATTAATGATAACCGCTTTCCTGAGCAACCTACTTAGCACTCAGTCCTTTAACATTTAAACCGTTTTCCTTTAGTACCTGTGGGAAACTTAAATGAGAGAACTCATCCTCAAACAGGACACAGCCCTGAGCAGTGTCACTGCAGTATTGGGCCATTGTCACCTGCTGGCAGACATTACATGCATTTGGGTTTCACCAGGGGAGGGGTGGGCAGTGTTGCATTTGCCCCCACAGACAGGTCTTGGGGGTTCCTGGTCCTGAGCCTGTGAGCAGCAGTTAGCCCGTCAGCCAGCACACTCAGCCCAGGCTCAGTCTGGGCCTGGAAAGCTCTCCTGCATAGCTGTGGTGACTGCTGCTGCCTGCTCATTGGGACCATATTTGGGTTTTAATCTCCCATAGTCTCTGTCTGAAAATGTTTTTTCTTTTTTAAACAGTTTTTTTGAGATATAATTCATGTGCCATATAGTTCACCCATTTAAAGTGTACAGTTTGATGGCTTTCAGTATATTCTTAGGCTTGTGCATCCATCACCATAGCCAATTTTAGAACATTCTCATCACCCCAGAAAGAAACCCTGTCCCCCTCAGCAGTCACCCCCTCCCCAGCCCCTGGTAACCACAAACCCACTTCCTGTCTCTGTGGATGTGCCTGTTCTGCACATTTCACACAAGTGGAATCACACACTGAGTGGCCTGTGTGTCTTTCTCCCCTCACTGAGCACCATGTGTTCAAGGTCCATCCATTGTAGCAAGTGGCAGTGTCACTCCTTTTGTGGTCATATAATGTTCCCTTTTATGGATGGACTATGTCTTGTGTATCCATTCATGTGTTGATGGATGGGGCACTTGGGTTGTTTCGATTTGGGGCTATTATGAATTGTGCCACTAAGAACATTCAAGTACAGGTTTTTGTGTGAACGTATGCCCCATTTTCTTAGGTAGATACCTAGGAGTGGCATGGTTGAGTCACATGGTCACTCTTTTTTTTTTTTTTGAGGGCAGTGTGTGGGACCTCATATTTGGGACCCAAACCGGAGCCGCTGGCTTCTCAAACCAGCGCTTAACCACCGTGCTACTCGGCCGGCCCACATGGTCACTCTTTAAGTTTAACCTTTTAAGGAACCGGTGCAGTGTTTTCCATTCCCACTAGCTGTGTGTGAGGACCCCTATTTCTCCACATCCTCACCAGCACTTGTTACTGCCTGTCTTTAATAAGAGCCGTCCGGGGGGGGGGGGTATTTCACATGTCTCATGCTTGTGGTTATGACGCCGTGGTGCTGAGCACCTTGTGTGCTTACTGGCCACACGTGTACCTTTGGGGAAGTATCTGTTCCCATATTCACCCACTTCTAGAAACCTTTGACAACAGGGCACGATCAGCCATGCCACAGCCACACCCTAGAGGCACATGGACCATTGTGTATCTTGTTTCTTTCTTTAAAGGGGTGGACGTGACTGGACGGAGCATAGTCAGAGGCTAGAAGAGCACCAGGAGCGCACCTGGCCGGGCATGGTGGACACAGGCACGGCGGGTCGGGAACACCCAAGGTGGCAAGGTATGGGCCAACTCCTGCCCATGAGTGGGGGAGCTTCCAGGGCGGTGGGCATGGTCCCAGAGTTCTCCAGAGGCCAGCCTCCCCCCAGCATTTCCAGAGGCTTCCAGAAGGGAGTGTTTGCAGACTTTCTTCTCTTCCAGGTGGTGAGAGGGTCCCGTCTGGGCCCTCGGGACCAGGGCACATGGCCAATCGGGGTGGAATGTCGGGGTAAGAAGTTTTGTCCTCGGATAAATTGACTTGTTCTTGCCACTCACTTCCTGTCCCTTTTTTGCATGTTTAATCCGTTCACTGGGTTGAATGTTTTGAAAACAAACCCCAAAAGCAGCTCTTGGCAACTTGTGCAAGTAACACTCTCCAGGGACCCAGAATGTGGTCTATGATAAGATGTTTCTCACCTAGAAACCACGCAGGCCCTGAAGGCTGCAGAGCTGTGTGCTCTTGTTGCACTAAAAGGGGACAAATGTGTGCCTTTGTTCCTAGGCGAGGCGGCTTTGCACAAGGCGGGCATTCCCAGGGCCACGTGGTGCCCGGTGGAGGACTGGAAGGCGGAGGACTGGCCAGCCAGGACCGGGGCAGCAGAGTCCCCCACCCCCACCCTCACCCGCACCCCCATTTCACCCGCCGCTACTAAATCCCACTCCCTCCGCTTGTTCAGGTAGGCAAACGCACTGTTGAACCTCCCAGCCAGTTACCTTGAACTTGTGGAATCTTTTAAGAAACTAAAACAAATCCTGCCACCATGTTGCTCAGTACAACTGTGAACTCACTTTTTTTTCTTAAATAAGTGTGTTCTTGTTCTGCCGTTTTTAAGACAAGGTTTCTGTTAACGAGGCATTCCATTTTCCATTAATAAAAGTTTACGGTTCTCACTCGGGCGTGCGTGTCGTGGTTATTTCCGAGCAGAGAACAACCCACCTGCAGCGGTATCCTTGTGCACATGGGTGGCAGCTGCCAGCTGATACTGAATTCTCCCAGCCACCAATGAAGCGGGGCGTCATCTCCCCATCGGAGAGATCAGGAAACAGGGCAGGCTTACATCACCCACCGAGGCCTTAGAGCCCATAGATGGCAGAACTGGGATGGGAATTCGGAATTCTTCAGTGAGGGGAAGTGGGTGTGCATTGCCGAGTCCCTGACCAGCCACTTGACATCTTGTGCCCGGGTGTCTGAGGCCAGTGGCCAGCGATGGTGTGCAGTTTGGGGGTCTGGCTGAGGGCTGCGCATGTGCTCAGCAGCTGCCTTTAGCCTCTGGGTAGGGCTGGGACGACCCGGAGGACACTGGGCCTTCTGAAGGGGCAGCCCCTGCTTCACATGGGCCCAGGGTGCTCCCTGCAGCCATTTTTCTAGAAGGGAAAATTCACATGGGAAGCTTCCTTATTTGTGATAGAAGTCATTCCACTTTTCATTAAAGACTGCTGGACGAGACACCTGGCTGGCCAAAGGTGCTGTGTCATGAGCCCCCGATCAGGCCCCTCAGCGAGGCACATCTTCCTCTGGGAGGAGGAACCTACCCAAGCAGTACTGCTGCCCACGGAGTGGGTGGCTGCAGGCGTGTAGGGGCAGCAAAGGGCTAAGTCCATCACCTCATGAGGGCATGAGTGGGGCAGGCCTGGTGGCCACAAGGCTAGGCTGGGGGCGGGAGGGAGGGCTCACTCCCCACTAGCCCTGGTCTGGTGTGCTAAGAGTTAATCTGCATGCCGCCTGCTGGGAACCTCAATTCCCTCCCCTCCTTAACTAGGACAGCCACCCCACAGGCCCCCTGAACTATTGCGAATTCTCCCTGATTACCCTGTGTTCCCGCTGGGCTGTTTAGTTTTAAAAGAGCAATCTGAAAATCCTCCCCATTTGGCCTCAGAAGCTGGAGCTTTAAAGGCCGGGCCTCAGTGCCCTGTCAGTCTGAATTGCTGCAAATAAATACTTTGCAAGCTTCCCCACCACAGGGGCTTGTAGAGTCATTTTCCAATGACAGGTTGACAGGACCCTGTCACCATGTTGCACACGGAGGCCCATGTGGCATGCTGTCTCCTGAATCCTCTGCAAGCTGTAAGAGACTAGAAATTGGGGTCCAGACTTTACATGTTGGGTGAGGAAAGCCACTCTGGGGCTGTGAGTGAGACCAGTTTTCAGATGTCATATACCTGCAATGGAGCAACTTGCTCTGGCAGGCCTGTGTAGCGTCCTGAAGTACAAGGCCAGGTGTCCCAGCTGGGGCACTGTCACCAAACCTGACGGAGCCTCAGGAAACATGGAGTGTGCAGGCCAGTCCCCCAGACAGCCCCTGGGTTGAGAACAGCCCCTTCCTAGTTAGCTGGGCCTAAAACCCAGCTCTGTTCTACATAGAGACACAAAATATATTCATTTGCTAGGGCTGCTGTAACAATACTGCAAACGGGGTGGTTTGAAACATTCTCTCCCAGTTGTGGAGGCTAGAAGTTCAAGATCAAGGTGTTGGCCAGCATGGTTCCTTCTGAGGCCATGAGGGAGAATGTGTTTCTGTCTCTCCCAGCTCCTGATGATGGCTGGCAACCTCTGGTGTTCCCTAGCTTGTAGAAACATCACCCCCACCTCTACTTCCACCCAGCCTCCCTGCGTGTGTCCCCTTATGAGGACATAGTCCTACTGGATTAGGGTCACCTTAATGACATGTTACCTCTGGAAAGGCCTTGTCTCCAAATGGGGTCACATTCTGAGGTCCTGGGGCAGGACTGCAACATAAATTTGGGGAGAGACAGTTCACCTCCTAAAAGTACTCTTCACAATTTTCATACATATGGATTTTTCCAGGGATGCAATTTCTGGGTAAATTGAGCGAATTGCTCATCGTTCACTCCAGAACCTTACTGTGAGTTGTTCACCATTTCTGTGAGCAGAGCTGGTGAGGCCTAAATGCCTCCCCGCTGATTCCATCCATCCGTGATTGGCCTTGTCTGAATAGGTCCTCGCGAGTGAACACTTCATCGTGCTCGGGACGAAATCAGGGTTTGTGCCCAGTACCGACAGGCTGGGTTGGACAGTATCAGACCTCCTTTTTATTTTTCTTCCATTTGTTTGTACCTGATAAGGCATCATATTGGTTAGGTTCTTTTTTATAAATTGTGTGTTGTTAGGTTATATTTTGTCTGATTTTTATTTCAGGAGAAAAATGGGAGGTCAAACAAAATACTTATTATATAAAAGGGGCTGCTGATGGACACTCAGGCTGTTTCCACCTTTTGGCTCCTGTGAATAAAGCTGCCATGAAGATGGGTGTACATGTATTTACTTGTTGTTAACCATTATCCTGTGTAGATACCCAGGAGTGGAATTACTGGGTCAGACAGTAACTCTGTGTTTAACTCTTGAGGACGGCCAGACGGTTCTCCATGGCAGCTGCCTCATTTTTCATTCCCACCAGCAATGGGCAAGTGTTCTAATTTCTCTACATCCTCGCCAACACTTGTTATTTTCTGGTTTTGTTTGTTTTATAATAGCCATCCTAATGGGTGTGTAGTAGTGTGGATAAACAAAATGCACCCAATGCAGTGGAATACCATTGAGCCTTAAAAAGGACATACACCTGCTATAACATGGATGATGAACCTTGAGGACATGATGCTCAGTGACATAAGCCACACACAAAAGGACAAATAGTGTGTGATTCCACTCACAGGAGGTCCCCAGAGGAGTCAGATTCATAGAGACAGGAAGTAGATGGTGGTGTCAGGGGCTGGGGGAGGGAAGGAGAGTGAGTGTTTAATGGGCACAGAGTGTCAGTTTGGGAAGATGAGAAAATTCTGGAGATGGATAGTGGGGATGGTTACACAACAGCATGAATGTGCTTAATACACTAAACCACACACTTAAAAATGGTTACATTTTATGTGTATTTTGTCACAATGTAAAAATAATTTTAAAGGTAGAGGGTTGACTGTTAGGTATCAAGAGTGAGAACCACGGGTAGAAGTTGGGCCAGTAGGCTTGGGAGCCAGGCAGCTTAGAGTCAACCTGCCCGTCTGCCCACAGGGAGTTACTAGTTCTTCTCTGCTTTGGCTTCCTTAACTGGAAGAAGGGAATAATGGAGAGTCTCTGCTCTGATTAAGTTAATATACTTATAAAGCTCAGAATTGCTTCTGGCATACAATAAGTGCTTAATAAATGTTCGCAGGCACAGAGAAACCCTGCTTTACGCGAGACCTGTAAAATGTGAGGCCTGGAGGGAGGAGGAAGGATTATCACCTCCACAAATACAAAAAGAAAACTGTAAAATCAGAATTAATACTTTATCAAATGTCTCCACATCTACAAAAATGTGTCAACTTCATCAATTGCTAAATTTTGTATTCATAAAGATTTCATTACATTTCAAAACAGCTCCTAGGTTAAATTTTCTCACTTTGCAGGAATTCCCAAGCCTGTGCGATGATTGCCAAGCTTAAATTGCATGTGTTACTTTTAGTCAAATAATTTCAGAGCAATGTTATAAAAATGCCTTTTGATTTTCTAAAAAACACGGCCACAGAATTGTCGGTTAGTGGGGATTTGATGCCTTTTAACTGGCTTGTAGGTTGACGGGTAGGGTCTCCCCTGAGAAGTAAGACCACCCTGACCTTTGTCACTCGGTCCAGGATGGTGAGCCAGGATGAGGCCAGATGTTGAAGCATCAAAAACCAGAAAACAAAGACATAGTCAATTCACCTGAAATAGAGTAGACACAATATATGTTTGTGAAATCTATGAAGAGGAGAAATGAAATCCATAGTAATCCTGTATTTTCAAGTTTTCAAATTGCTTCATCCCTTGTATGGCCTGTTGCTCTTTTGAGGCCTGGTAGAAAATTCTAGTTTAAAGTGTGATGAGGCCACCAGATCCTTGTATCTTGTGTCTTCAGTAAACACCAGGTGGCAGACAATCCCTGCTGAGATTTAGAGGGAGCACTGCAAACACGTTAGGACATGTATAGTAGTAAGGCTGTCATTACTGAGACAAGACAGGAAAACATCTAGCAAGAGGTACCAGGCAGTGGATGGAGGTGCTTCTTAAAAATGCAGGTTCCCAGGCCCCAGCTCAGGCCTGTTGATCTGATTCAGGCCCTACCTTCAGCCACTCCTGGGATCCTGCATTTTTGAAGTGCTGATGGTTGAGAAGCACTGGGGTTGTGCCCTAGTCTGGGAGGCCTCCATGAGGCTTGAATGACTTGAGACCAAGACAGGTGGGTTAGTTCCAATGCCAGCTCTGCCCTTTGCTAGCTGGATGAACTTTAAGCTGGTGACCTTGAACCCCTCTGAGTTTTCTCGTAAAATGGGCAGGTTGAGTCTGAGGATGCAACAAGATGATGCATTTAAAGTGCTTTACACAATATCTGCATATAGTAGGCACTTAGCAAATGCTTTTAGTTGCTATTAATTCTTCCACAAGAAGAGCCAAGTCTAGATTGAGCCATTTGCCTCCTTGCCAGAAACATCTCCCTCTAAGGATTAAGTGTGGCCTTCGGACTTGGGGAAAGGGGTCCGCTCGCATCCATTTCCATCACAGCTTAGCATCTATAATGTTGCATTAGCAATTTTTAAAGCAAGAGGCCCCAGTTCAGACTCTTGAATGCTGCACGCTGTGGGTTAAGTGCCAGGAGCCACTGATGGTGCCTCGCCACATCTTCCTGTCCCGCAGTCTTCCCACCCTGTGCCAACCAGCTGTGAAGCAGCCGGGGCGCCCCACATACCCAGCCACAGAAACCTCGAGTTAGGCCCCATGGGGAGGCTCATAAAATGCGCTGAAGCTTCTCCTGTGTAGATGCTGCTGGCCACGGCAGACCAAATATTTACAGACTCAGCTGAAATGAGGCCCAGCAGGATAGATAGATTCCACACGTGGCCCAGAAAATGCCTCTTCACCCACTGGGAAAACAGTGCACAGAGAAGGAAGATGCCCACTTGGCCACATGCCCTCCCCCACAGCAAGGTAAGATTAGAGATCTGGCTCAGCATGCTTCTGAGCCTTTTCTAGCTTTTTCATTTAGCAAAGCCTTCTTGGGCATTTCCTATGTGTGGGGCTCTGTGCCAGGGACACAGCCATGGCCATAACTAAGACTATAACCAAGCTCTGGAGCTCAATGGGTGGTTTCAAGGAGAGGGTAGTCAGGCTGGCTTCCTGAAGGAGGTGACTGGAAGGGCATTCTGGCAGAGGGACAGGATATGCAGTCGCCCCCAGGAAGGAAAGGATGCGGCACCTCAGGGTGGGGTTGGGGAACTGAGCAAGTGGGAACAAGGGAGATGGTGTCAGTGTGGCCCCTGGGGTCCAGGCTGGTTGGATCAGGCCACTAGCCTGCAGGCAATGGGAGGCCATGGTGAGTTTTCCATTGAGAAGATCCCCACCCTCCTATCAGGGTTCAAGCATGACTCATTCTCTCTCTCTCTCTCTCCCCTTCCCCCCGCAGCCCTTCCTTGCTTGGGGGTCCAAATCTTCACTCCCCCCCCCCATTGCGTCTAGTACCTCCTACCTCCAGGAAGTCAGCAGGCAGCCCTGGGGAAGGGGTGAGCCAAAGTGGGATCATGGGCCAGGCTCGGTTGTACAAAGGCACAGCAAGGGGACCACATGCTCCTCCAGGCATGAAGTCCTCTCCCCAAAGACCAGAACTCAGGTAGGAGTGGCCCGCAGGCAAAGCTGATGAGGTTGGTCATCACGCCCCACCCAGACTGAGTCATAGTGACAGCCCATGGGGTGGCAGGAAGTGCTGGGCTGATGCCATTGAGACAGGACACAGAGGATGCGGCTAATAAAAAGGGTACACGGGGGGGCGGTGTCTTTGGAGGTCTTTGAGGTGCCCTGCTCAGTTATGGAAGAGACCTTGGGCTCCGGAGTTGGGGAAGAGCAAGGGAGAAAAAGAGAAAGAGATGGAGAGACACAGAAGAAGAGAGAAAGCTGCAGAGAAAGAGACAGACACAGAAAGAAAAAGAGGAGACTGAGACACAGAAATTGACACACAGGGACCCAGAGGTGTTGAGCTGCTGGGCAGCCATGCCCCCTGTCCCCAGCGACCGCCAGGTGGCGTCCAAGAGCCACGCTCCTGCTGCCCAAGTCCCTTTCACTAGGCCTGTGGTTCCCCCATTGGTCCACCACCGCCTTAGCAGGAGGCTCTGGGCCCCAGGGAGGAGGGACAGATGCAGACTGGAGCAGGGGGAGCCACCCTAACCTGGCCACCCCAGATCAAAGCCCTGGGTTGTGTGTGCAAGTCTCGTGTGCATATCCGCACTTGTCTTGGGCTGTTTGCATTGGTCTGAGGGTATGTGTATATCTGTTTTGAAGTGGGTGTGTCTGCATTTGTCTCCAGGTGTATGTTCACTTGTGTCCTTGTGTGTGTCTGAGGAGGAAGGGTGACTGTGTGTGTGTGTGTCATGTCTCCACGCCCCCAGAAACCTGCCACTACCCTCTCATCTTCCCTGGCAGCTCTGCATTGAGTCACCCAAGGAATTCGAGAACTGAAACATTCACAGAGTACTTACTGATACCAAGAACCATCATGGACTTGCTGAGGAGGTGCTCCCTGAAGAGACAAGAACAGGTGTTCACAGAGCTGACTGAGCAAGATTTAGGTTCTACTAAACGTGAGCACCTACTGTGTGCCAGGCCCTAGCTAGAGGGCTGCTTTCATGCTGTGGACTCAGTTTCCTCATCTGTAAAATGGACCTGATATTAACACCTAGCTTTGCTGTTAAGTGATTAAAAGAGTTTTATAAAGCTCTTCAAGGGCCGGCCGAGTGGTGCAGTGGTTAAGCGCTGGTTTTGGGATGCCAGCGGCCCCGATTCGGATCCCACATATGAGGGCCAGTGACACTGCCCTCTACAGCTAACAACAGCTCCACCTTGAGCTGGGCTGTGCGAGCCCCGGCAACGGTGTAGGCTGTAGCCCCTGCTGCAGTGGGCTGCCATAGGCTACAGTGAGTGGCCGGCAGCTAGCGTGAGTGGCTGGCAGCCAGCATGAGCTGCCAATACTGTGATAAGCGACCATCCAGAGGCCGGCGACCAATCTGCCTCATCCGGGAAGAACGCAATGAGGATACTAACATGGGCCAGTGAAGCAACGTCCTCTGCAACTAGACTGAAGAACAAAAAGACAGCAACTTGTCTGTTTCCCTTCCCCGATTCCCCAACGCTGTTCCCCTCCCCAAATTCCCCAATAAAATCTTTAAAAAAACAACAACAACTCTTCAAACACTACCTGGCACGTCCTAAGGACTCATTAAGTGTGAGAAAGCATCTCATTTAATCCTTATAACTACAAGCACATCTGTTAACCCGTGGGTCGGTGGGATCCCCTGAGAACTTTCCACTCACCTCTAAGGATTGGAAGATTGTCTTAAAGACCTAACGAGGTAGACACTCAGATGTCTGCACAAAATCTTTCCTTTTGTTCTAGCTCGGTGGTTCTCAGACATCTGTGTACAGAAAAATAGATGAGGTTGTGCTGGGCACTGGAGGCTCAGCAGTGAATAAAACAGACAAAACCCCTGCCGTCGAGGAGCTTGTGCTCTAGTGGGAAAAACATAATAAAAAATTGATTTGCCACTCAGCAAAGGTGAGTCATTATAATTAGTTATTATCCATCAAAGGCTTTCAATCCACATTGCCATTGTACCCTCCAGAAAGATGGTACTAACTTATGCCAGCAACAGATGTGAGTGCACATTACCTGGCACCCTCATGAGATTTAATGTGATCAGATATCTTGGTTGAATACTGGAGCAGGGAGAATCCTCAGGTTTTAGGTTAAACATTTTTTCATGTTAGTCTTTATTTTACAATTTCCCACCTAATATCTGTGTGTGTTCAAAGTGGCATCCATGTTTTTTGTATGTGTCTCTGTTCTTATTTATTTCTAACAACTCTATATATATGAAGAATGCCACTTTTGAACATGTTGGTGGAAAATAGCCTTTGTTTCTATAGAGCTGGACTGGAATAACAATTTACCAACAGGGACCACCATGAACTCTCATTTGCCAGTTGTCCTAGCAAATAATTCTTATGAAATTTCCCTGGAGCGGGGAAAGATAGGCCCAAGTGGAAGCTATGAACATAGCTTAGCATAGAGAGCACTCTGACCTGCGACAAGGCTGTTCTTAGCTAAAAATCATTGTATCCATCTTCTAAAATAGATTCCACACTGTCAGAAACCTTTCTAACACACAAATTAGATCATGCCACTCCCTTACTCCAAACCCTTTTGTGGCTCCCCATGGCCCTTAGAAGAAAATCCAAACTCCTCTCTATGCACCCCCCCCTTTTTTTTTCAGCTGAGCCATCCTGCCACCTGTTGGCAGCTCAGCGACAGCTGAGCTCGGGCTGGGCATCGAACTGCTGTTGCTCAGAGCTCAGCTCACACTCTTGAGCAAACTCTTAACCAACTGAGCCACTCAGCCGGCCCTATGCCGGTTTTAAAGCCACCCTTCCCACACCACATATTGCTTTTGGCACTACCTCAGGCAGAGAGGTACCTGATCCCTCCTGCTAATACTCCTGCCATGTTCCAGGGACTCTGCTCCACCTTCTTGTGTGATTTCCCTCTCCAAGCCTCAGTTTTTTCTTCTAAGAAATGGGAGAACAACAGTACCAACTGCATAGGGTTGGTAACAGGGACCCAATGGGATAACTAAGGCACAGAAGGGTGTTCCTTTGCTTTTTTCCAAAGCCTTTTTAACTCTCCCTGGGAGGGGACCTTGGCCAACAGCTGCCCTGGGACTTACTTTCTTTGCTCAAAACAAGGATATAAAGTTAGTACCATTACTGGCCCGGGGAGGGCAAACTCACCCTTTGGGACTCAGGGACTGCACTGGACCTGGTAGGGATGGCAGGGGACTCGTGTCCCACCTGTGGAGGACCCACGGTTGCCACTTGGACTGGGGGCCCAGTGGAGTTCCAACTTCTTATAAGGAAACACTCATTTACCAATTAGTCTTTTTCTTTTTTCTTTTTTTTTTTTCTTTTAAAGATTTTATTGGGGAATTGGCGGAGGGGAACAGCGTTGGGGAATCGGGGAAGGGGAACAGACAAGTTGCTGTCTTTTGTTCTTCAGTCTAGTTGCGGAGGATGTTGCTTCACTGGCCCATGTTGGTATCGTCATTGCGCTCTTCCCGGATGAGGCAGATCGGTCGCTGGCCTCTGGATGTCGCTCACCGCGGCTATTGGCAGCTCACGCTTGGCTGCCAGCCGCTCACGCTGGCTGCCGGCCACTCACTGTAGCCTATGGCAGCCCACTGCAGCAGGGGCTGCAGCCCACACCATCACCGGGGCTCGCACAGCCCAGCTCCAGGTGGAGCTGTTGTTAGCTGTAGAGGGCAGTGTCACTGGCCCTCATGTGGGATCCGAACCGGGGCCGCTGGCATCCCAAAACCAGCGCTTAACCAATGCGCCACTCGGCCGGCCCACCAATTATTTTTTTCAACAACAACAATGAAAAAAACATTGTGTAGGCCTCTGGGCTTTCAGTTTGAGAGGGGACAAGTCTAGATAAGAAACCTCTGTGTCACAAGAAGGTAAGCACCTGTGCTTCCAGAATTTGGCCAAGTACAGTGGGTAGGTCACCCATAGGGGCAAGTGGACATAGCACCCACCCTCCCTTCCTATCTGCCTGCAGTACTGAGGGGACACATGCCCTCTAGCCCATTTTTAAATTACCTGCTCTCCTCACTTCCCATTGATAGTCTGAACTCACTCAGAACCTTCTCCAGCATTCCTTTGCCCCCTAAGACAGCCAGAAGTTACGTGTGTTGATTACCGCTTGGAACCCTGACCCTCCTACCTGCGAGCCCTCTGATTATGAATCTTCTGGGGGTCTAGAACACCAGGCCTTCCAAGATGCTGGGAGTCTGCACTTTCAGTGAACCACGGTTCTGAGCCCCGCAGGTTCCAGAACTCATAGTCTACAGCTTGTCCCTGTCCGCCTGGCTCTTCCATAATTGCCCATGACAGATAATAGTGTCTCCAGGCAGAAACCATGATTCCTCTAATCCAGCAGCCCAGGCAGAGGGCCTGCTGCCCACAGCCACCTGGCTTTTCCTAACGGCTTAATGAGAAAGTCAGAATTAATTGGAACTGGCACCCAACACTCACAGTGCTCAGCGTGGCCGGCTTGGCCTCCATATGTTAAAGCCAAGTGTCCCTGGGCCTTGCTCTGATCTGTTCTAGACACCAACAGGTGTGACACGCAAGGCCTAGAGCTTAGCTTGACAAGGGAAGTGGCTGGGGCTGTGGTGACCCAGGACTTGCAGGTAGAGTCAGCCTGCCCACCTTCCCTGGAGACAGTGCACACCCCCATTCCGCCACTTCCCCTCTGTGGGCCTCAGTTTCCCTCCTTTGTTCAATGACCCAGCCTCATGCTTTGCTGCGGATTATATGTAAATACTCAGCACATGCATTGTGCAATACTCTGTCCTTGGGCACATGGGTAGAAATCCAGAGGGACATAGCTGGCTTGTCATTTCAATAGCTATTATCAAGGAGATTACACCATTTCATACTCTGAACCCCAACACATGAGATGGCTCTTTTCCCTAAACCCCAGCCACAGAGTGGTGAATTGTGAGACTTTTTCATCTTCAACAACCTCATAGATTTAATTTAAAAAGGTATTTCATGGTAGTTTTATTTTATATCTAGTTTACTATGAGCAAGAAAGAGCTTCCTCGCATATGCTTAGAAGACACTTAAATTTCCTTGCCTCTTTTTTCTATTGGCCTGTTGGCCCTTATTGATTTCTGGAAGCTTTTTACATATGAAGGAAATCAGCATTTTGTCTATAGTGTCTTGGAAAAGTTTCCCTGACTTTGTCTATTGACCTTCTAGTATTTGTGTGTGTGTGTGTGTGTGTGTGTGTGTGTGTGTGTACAAGAATTTTATATTTGTAGTCAGTCATTACTCTTTTAAAGGCTTCAGGGTTTCATGTCATGTTTCAACAAACTAGGATGATTATTATTACTGACTCCCATGTTTTCTAGTACTTTTATAGTTTCTTTCTCTTTTTATTCTTTCTGGGAGGGGAGATCCATCTGGCCACCTTTAAAATCTCCATCTGAAATCTGATGATTATATAAGATACATAGTCAGTGGACAATAGCATGAGTACTGAAGCCAGGTGGCCAGGGTTCGAATCCTGCCATTTTTCACTGTGTATCCTCAGGGAAGTCACTGGCCCTCCCTCTACCTCAGTTCACTCATCTGCAAAATGGGAGATAATAGCATCATGTGAGAATTAAGGGAAGCATTCTGTTTTTTAATTCGAGTACCTATAAGACCATCTGTCACTTAGCAGTTGCTTTTCCTACCTGCTAATTTCATTTTTATTTACTTTTCTTTGAGGAGTGAAATTGCACTTCTTTCTGAATATTCTCTCAGCATAGCCAATCAGTGAGTGACTGCTTCAGGAACATTTCTAAATGTTCTACCCTCAGTCATTTAATCGTTAGCCTAACTGGGAACAGCCTAACTAGATGGGAACACCTAAGCCCAGGGAGAATAAGTTCCTTCCTGAGGCATTTCCAAGGGTCAAGGTTGGGATTAGGGCCCACACTCTGTCCATTGCCCTGTTCTGATCCCAGCCTCTCTCCCTCCCTTACTCCCTCCCGGCCACTGTTGAAGAAGGAGTTCCCAGTGGACTCCATCTTAACTGGCTTCTGAGTACAGACTTTGAATCACTGAGGTCAAGCTAGCATTCTGGATACCAAGAACTGGTCAGTCCTGTCCTGGCAGGTATGGCAGTGGGCAGCGGCAGGCAGCAAACAAGAAAGGCTTTCAGGAAGAGGGTGCTTGTATAAGTATGACTGGAGAGGCTGGAGGGCCTGAGAAAAGGGTTGCAAGGGTGGGGAAGAACAGCACAGAATTAGAGGTGGTCAATCCCCTGCTCACAAGCCTCCCATGGCTGCCACTGACCACAAGCCTTGACTCCTGCTTTTCTCCACTAGACACACACTGAACAATGTAGTTGATGACTATGGGCAAGCGCCTCGTTGGCAGGAGTGTTAAACTCCTATTCAGCCAAAGCCCTAGCTCCAATGCCCACCCATCTGGGAAGCCATCCCCACTTACTGGCCTTTCCCAGCCTGGGGTCTCTCCTACTACTCAGGGCCTGACCTCACTGGGCTGAGAGAGCCTGTGTCCCTGACCCTCAACTGGGAGATTCTTGAGGGCAGGGCCCTAGGTTGTGATTTCTTTGGTGCCTGGCATTACCCAGCCCAGCCCAGACCACAGTAGGTACTTGTTGAATGTGTGTTGAAGGAAATAAAGTTAATAAATAAATGAGTGACGAATACAAACCTCAAGTTGCTTACCCCCTCTGCCCACAGCCCTCCAGGGCTCCCACCTCCTTGGAGTAAAAGTCCTCCCACAGCCCACAAGGCTTTGCACAACCTGCCCCCATCCCCTCCTTGCCCTCCCCTCCTCTCTCTCCCCCTTGCTCACTCTGCTCCAACCTCCAGGGCCTCCTCTCTGTTCCTCTGATGATCTAGGCATGGTCCTGCTGCAGGGCCTTTGCACTGGTTGTTCCTGCGTCAGTCTGCAGTACTCGTGATCCATGACCCTTTGCATGGCTGGCTCACTCCCTCTCCTCCTTCAGAACTGAATTCAAATGCCACCTCCTCAGAGACCTCCCTCGACCTTGATCTCTAAGAGAGCCATCAATCTCCTGTCTTCCTCCGTTTTCTCTCCCTTGCACTTTCCACGATCCGATGCATTGCGTATTTACATATTTATCTTTACGATGTGTCTTCTTGTGCGTTTTGTTCGCAGGTAGACTGGGCACTTCCAGCAGGCACTTATAAATCTGTGCATAAACTGAGGGGCGTCAGCAGGTGGTGGCCAGGGGCCCGCGGTCCACCCTCCCTGCGCGCCCCGCCCTCGCGGGGCCTCCCTCCTGCCCACCGGGCGTGCCCAGGCGGGCGGGGCGGGGCGGGGGCGGGCGGCTGGGCCGGTCCGGCGGGTGCGCAGGCCGCGCGGAGCCCGGGCAGGGTGGGGAGCGTCCGGCGGGCGCCATGGAGGGGCTGCGGCGGGGCCTGTCGCGCTGGAAGCGCTACCACATCAAGGTGCACCTGGCGGACGAGGCGCTGCTGCTGCCGCTCACCGTGCGGCCTCGCGACACGCTCAGCGATCTGCGCGCCCAGCTGGTGGGCCAGGGCGTGAGCTCTTGGAAGCGCACTTTCTACTACAACGCGCGGCGGCTGGACGACCACCAGACGGTGCGCGATGTGCGCCTGCAGGACGGCTCCGTGCTGCTGCTCGTCAGCGACCCCAGGTGGCGGGGGTCGGGGACAGGCACAGGGTCTTGGGAGGGGTGGGCTGATGGGGTCCTGGGTCGAGAGCGGTTTAGGACTGGGAGGGGATATCAGGGAACAGGAGGGCCGACTGTGGTGGGGTGGGGGTAAGTCAGGGCTACGGGCGGACAGCGGGGCACCAGAGGGCCTGGCCGGGGTCCCGGGTGGACAGTGCGTTATGTCTCCTGATGGGGAGGGGGTACAAAAGGGGCCTGGCTGGGGTCTGGGTGGGTGGGCCCGGGGAGGGGGACTAGGGGTCCTTCCCTGTTCCCTGGAACGCCTTCCTGGGCCTGAGCACTGCTCTTGTGTGAACCTGCTAGGGGAGAAGGATGGAGGGAGGCCTGGAGGGCAGCTGGGTGCCCACTGCCCACTTCCTTTTTTTTCTGGACCCTCTCCGTGGTCTCCCCTGTCTTTCTCGTGATCTCTCTATCTCCTGTCTTTCTCTCCGTGGTGCTGTGCTGTTTTTTTTCATTTCCTGTCATGGCTTTCTGTCCATTTCTGTCTCTGCTGTTTTCTCTGTATGTTTCTCTTTCTTTCTATGTCTCTCTCTTTGTCTCTCTCTGTATCTCTGTCCATTTCTGTCTCTTTTTCTCTCTGTCTCTCTGAGTCTCTCGTCATTCTCTCTTTTTTTTTTGCGGGCAGTGTCACTGACCCTCATATGTGGGACCCGAACCGGGGCCGCTGGCTTCCCAAACCAGCGCTTAACCACCACGCCACTCAGCCGGCCCATTGTCCTTCTCTCTTTATCCATCTCCCCCACCCCCTGGCCACCCCACATCCCCATCTTGACACTTGCTGCCTGCACTCTGACCTGTCCACCTAGGGTCCCTAAAGGGGGTCCTCTGGGTAAGATGGAGAAAGGGCATTTGGGCCGTGGGAACAGCACACGCCAAGGCCTGGGCAGCTCTGGAAGATGGTAGAGGCTGGTGCTTGGCAAGATGGACAGTGAGATGGGGGAGATGGGTAAGGGCTGGTCCCAGAGCCTCAGATGCCACTTTGGAGGTGTTGGGCAGGGGACACACTGGAGACATATGTGTAACCCTGGAGTTGGTGGGGGTCACCCTCTAGACCAGGACTCTAGAAGCTTGGTCTGCCAAGCCTGGGGTGACATTTTGAGAGCAAGGCCCTCAGGAGGGAGGATCTCAGGGGTGAGGGGAGATGGTGGGGTGGTGACCAATGGGGTTTTAGGGCTTGAGGCTGGGAGAGGGTGTTCCTGGCAGTGCACCTTCTCTTACAAGGTCTGGGAGCTGGACAACCCACAAATATCCACACA
The DNA here is from genome assembly GCA_033961575.1 of Aselliscus stoliczkanus. NCBI lineage: Eukaryota > Metazoa > Chordata > Mammalia > Chiroptera > Hipposideridae > Aselliscus > Aselliscus stoliczkanus. The sequence continues at coordinate 4,542,266 of CM066735.1, read as the reverse complement.
CCATAATCATTGTTCAGTATGCAATAAGCATGTATTGAGTGCCTACTGTGTGCCAGGTCATTTGCTGGGCACTGGAACCCAGTGGTAACTCAGACCAGGCCTGCCCTCATGGAGACCACAGTCAGTTTCAGTGGGGGATAGAGACAGGAAACCAAATAAATATATGATTAATGTTAAGTTGTAATAAGTGCTGTGTTCCCCTAACTCTGTAGGCATGGTCCTGCGTTAGGACCTTTGCACTGGCTGTTCCCTCAGCCTGGAATGTTTTCCACCTCCCTCCCTCCCTCCCTCCCTCCCTCCCTCCCTCCCTCCCTTCCTCCTTCCCTCTGTTCCTTTGGGTGGACTTTTTTTTGGGACTTTTCTTTCAGGTGCCACCTCAGTGCATTATTCCTTGACCACCTTGTATAAAATTGTATCCCACCAACACACACACCCCCTCACCCCTGCTTTATCTTTCTCCCCAACACTTATCAGCAGCTGACTTCTCTCTATTTTTCTAATTTCCTATCTCCCCTACCAGACTGTAAACTTTATGAGGGCATTGTTGTCTGTCCTATTCACTGCTGTGTTTGCAGTTCAGTGCTTGGCACATAATAGGTGCTCAGTAAATATTTGGAATGTATTGTGGAATGTATTGTGTCTGAAAGTGAGGAAGGGACTGCTCACTTTTCCTGGAGAATTAGCGGTGCCTGGAAGCGGGGCAGAGGGTCTCGAGGCTGGAAGAGAGTCCTGAGAGATGTGGGAAGATGCTTTGGCTGGACGCTGAGCAGTTAGGGGAGGCCTTGTGTGCTGAGTCGGGGCCTGCAACCTGTGTCCTTCTGTTGTCTTTTTTCAGGTAGTCTGGGTTGGAAGAGATGGAGCCATGACCAAGAGGACCAAAGATACTGGCTGAAGGAGCAGGCTGTGGTGAGGGGCACCTTCAGAAGGTAAGTCATTCCAAGGCCCTTACAGAGACCACAGATGGGGAAAATGAGGCCCAGAGAGGAGAAGGGACTCAACTCTGTTGACTGTCACCTCCCCATCCCCATTCCCCTGTGCTTTTCATCCCTTGGGCAAGGATGCTGCTCTTGCCCTTTCATTTACCTTTAGACTAACATGTGTTGCCCCTAACTAACATGAATGATGTTGCCTCAACTTGCTGTGTGACTTTGGGCAGATCTCTCTGCCTCCCTGGGCTCCGTTATCCCCTGCCTTACAATGAAAGATTGGATTTTGGTTGATAGGCTTGGTTTAGTTGTATTCTTTGCCTCCATTCCTGTGACTGCCCTAGGCGGCTCTAAACAAACAAGCTCCCTCCTGGAATGGCTGGCTGCTGGTGGCTAAAGGCCATCCTTGTCCCTCCTGGAGGGCACCAGGGCCATTGTGAAGGAGGAGTCTGCTGCAGGTGTCACTGTCCATGTTGGGAAGGGACATTAGGGAAAAGGAAAGAAGGAAACCTGCCCAGAGAGCTGGTGTTTTGCCCCGCTAAGGGCCTGGATTGAGATTGTCTTATCCACCCCCTCCTGCTGTTCCAGGTTCTGGGCTCTCGGGGTGGACAGCGAAACACTGGCCTGACCAGCTGACACCCACTGCCTTGGACACTCCTGATGGAGCCTCACTCCCTGACACTGACCTAGGACATTGCCGCCACAGCGCAGCCATTCAGGCTGTGCTGGGTGATCTTGAGACCATGGCTTTCCCTATGGGGCCTCCAGTGCCCCGTCTGCAGCAGGAACCACGGTGCCACCTTGGGAGGCTCCCACAGGAAGCCAGGGGGTATTGCATGAAGAGAAGCACAGAGGGGAGAGGAGAGGAGCTCAGGGCAGCACCCTTCCTGCTTTGTATATTCTCTCAGCCACACATTTGCCCAAGCTGTGCCCCCTGCACCTTTCACACTCTTCTCTGCAGCTCCAACCCACCTGGGATTCCAGCCTCCTCCAGGAAGTCTTCTTGGATGCCCTCCTGCCCAGCCAGTGAACACTTTGTCCTCTTTTGGGCCCCTACACCCCCTCCCCCCACCCTTCACTGTGAACAGCCTTGGCTGGGGGTGCAGCCAGTCACTCAGGAAATCTTAAATGATTAAATGTGGAAGCTGAGAGATTCCAGCCCTCTCCCAGTTCTCCAGCATCACCCCGTATTCCACCTTTATTCCCAAATACTTCACGTTGTACCTGTGCCCATCCCCTTGGAGATATTCTCCTTCCTCTTAAATTTCACTGCCTCGCCCCCTACATGGGGTCTCCCAGTTGGGTCTGAAGGACTCTAGTTGAGCAGGCAGGGATTTGGGGACCCCTGTGCCCTAGAGCACTGAGGCATGGGTGGTCATCTTGGGGGCATTCTAGGCAATGTGTTATGGGAATTCTGAGTACAAGACACCCACCCCACCCCCCATTGAAAGTTGGGCCTGATCTCTGACCTGTGGTCACGTGGTGTCAGGTCCTTTGCGCAGACCCTGGGGGGCTTGGGGGTAGGATTGGGGGGTACAGGGCCTGCACACGCTCTGGAGGGTTGTCTTCACACGCCAGCGCTGATGTGGCATGGGGCAGAGGTGGGGGAGCCTGGGAAGATTGAGAGTCATGTTGGCTGCAGGGCCCTGAGCAGGGGCAGGCACATAAAAAATGGGGGAGGGCCGGCCGAGTGGCCTGGAGGTTAAGCGCTGGCTTGGGAAGCCAGCGGCTCTGGTTCGTGTCCCACATACGAGGGCCAGTGACACTGCCCTCAAAAAAAAAAAAAAAAAGGGGGGAGCACTCTCAGGCCACGCGTTTGCCTATCGTGGTGATGGCTCCAGGGTCGCTTCTCCCCTTGGAGCTCTGCTCCCCTGCTTTCTCCTCCAGAGCCTCCATGGCTGGCACCTCTCCTCCTCAGGATGAGAGGAGAGGGAGGGGCAAGGGGAGACAGATAGCTGGGGGTCAGGGGAAGAGGCAGAGACGGGGACCCCAAACTTCATTTGAGGGCTCCTAACTTCCCTCCTGCAGAGAGCTGGAGGTGTGGCAGGGTGCCCTAAATTTCGCCTGTCCCTCCTTCCACCCTTGGTGCCCAGCCCAAGGCCGGGTACCCAAAACCCTAGTGCCTGCTCTTTGGGGTTCCTCCTAAGGCAGGGCTTCCAACTCCCTCTTCTACTGTGAGTAAACTGAGGCCTGAGGTGTTGCCAGGCATCCTGGGGGCACACTGTGAGGAAGACAGCCCAGACCCCTGCTCCTGCAGGCTTGGGCCTCTGTCTGTTACTGGGTCACATGCACACACCTGAAGTTTGCATGCCAGGCCCCGTCTCACAGAGCCCTCTGCACCCACTCTGGAACCCCCACCCCCAGCCCCAGGGCCCAGCAGGAAAGTGGGGCTTTTAATAATCAGCCCCTGTCACGTGCCAGGCTTTGTGCCACATTCTTGAGGCCTTACTACAGATGACCAACTGCACCACTTAGCAGTGGTGGTAGCCATAATTACAGCCCATTTTACAGGTGGGGCATCCAAGGTCACCGCCTCCAGGCTGCTGCTCCAGCAGCCCCTGAACTGAGGGGTCCCCAGCCCATTCAGGAGGTCCCTGGTGGAGGAAGGGGGAAGGTTTCCTGCTTTTTGACTGGGGATGGAGGTGGGGAAAATTTTCAGGGCGTTTTGACATTTAACAAACGACATGCAAATTGCATGCAAATCGTCACCCATTTCTTAAGTTCTGGCGTTCTGAAATAATAATGTTGGACCTGTCCCTTGGTATTGCCTGGCGGCGGGGTTCAAAGCTATCCCTTTCTTCCCTCCGTTCCTTTCCCTTTCCTTACCCTCTTTTTTCCTTTCCTCCCTTTCCTTCTTTCCCTCTTTCCTTTCCTTCTTCCCCTCCCTCTTCTTCTTTTCCCCCACCCCTCCTTTCCTTCCGTTTTTTTCCTGTTTTCCTTTTTATCATTTGTTGAAGGCCTCCCAGTCCTGAGATGAACACAAATAGCAAAAGTGTCCCTATTTTCCAGATGGGGAAACTGAAGCACAAGCCTGCCCTGCAGTGCCAGAGCCACATTGTGGAAAGTGTCCCTGGCCAAGTGTCCTCATGGGCCAAAGTCGATGGTACCTGTGACCCAAGGAGGGAAGATAACAGCAGCTGGAGCAGACCAGACTGGGCTTGGTGCGGCCGAGGGGAACTGTCCTGGGGTTTCTTAGCCTTAAATGGCAGGCTGCTGAGCTTGGATCTGGAGAAATCTCATATTGACTTGCCTACTCCTCCATTCTTTCTTTCTCCAGCTATTCCATCAGTATGTCCTTGAATTCTGGCCATAGCCCTTCTGTTTCATTTGCATGCCCTACCTTCTCTGTTTGGTAAGCTCCTATTCATCTTTCAAAACCCTGGCTCCGGGCCAGCCGAGTGGCGCGGTGGTTAAGCTCTGGCTTGGGAAGCCAGCGGCCCCGGTTCAGGTCCCACATATGAGGGCCAGTGACACTGCCCTCAAAAAAAAAAAGAGAAAAAAAGAGAGCCCTGGCTCCAATGCTCCTTCTTCAGGCACCATTTCTGGTCCTCTAAGAAGAGCTTCTGCTTTCCTCTGGGATTCTGTTGCCCCAGATCTCTCTTTCTGGCCCAGGTCTGACCACTTGGGACCCAGTGTCACTGTCTACTGTAACTCGATTCCAGCACTTGCCTGGTTATTACACACCTCCAGACCTTTGCATGTGCCATTTTTTACCCAGAATGCTCTTCCCTGTCTTTTTCACCTGGCACACTTCTAAATTTTCTTTTTTTTTTTTTTTTTTAAATTGGGGAACAGTGTGTTTTACCAGGACCCATCAGCTCCAAGTCAAGTAACTGTTTCAATCTAGTTCTGGAGGGCGCATCTCAGTGGCCCATGTGGGGATCGAACTGGCAGCCTTGGTGTTGTGAGCACTGCGCTCTAACCAACTGAGCTAACCGACTGCCCCGACTCCAAGTCGAGTGTCCCTAAATTTTCAAGGCCCACCACTAATGCCCCACCTTCATGTGGGCTCCACAGCTCTTCCCTAGACCACCTCTGGGTCCTGCAGCCTCCACCCCTTCTTCTTAGTCCGCCCTTCACCCATGGACCTGGGAGGTCTTTGTGTCCTCCCAGTCTGAGGAGTCGCCTCTGGGGCTCCGGTATCACCCAGGTTGGAACTAGGTACAAAGGAGCCATCTTTGAGAGCGTATTGAATATAAGTTCAAGTGTTTGAAAACAAAGTTGAGTTCAGACTCCGTAACTAAGTTCTCCCTTTGCCTTTCCCTCTCGCCCACCTCCAGGCCTTTGCACAAGCTGTTCCCTCTGCCAGGAATGCCATTTCCCTTCACTCCTATTATGAGGACCCCAAGCCAGCCGCCTCCCCTGTCTGGGCTGTGAAATTGGGGGAAGCCCGCCCCTTACCCAAACCCCAGGGCCTCTCGGGCTCCTGGCTCCACCCCAGGAGCAAGTCTGGGCTGCAAGGAGTTTCGGGTGAGACTTGGCAGCCACCATCTCTCTCTGGGGCCTGCGGCGTTCCGGGGAGGGGCCACCTCCCGCCTTGGCTGCCCACCCAGTTTGTGCTCCCAGAAGGTCAAGGGGAATTTTTCTGGGTGGCAAGTAAATCCAGGCAGTTCCCAGAGGAGGCATCTGTGGCTGAGCCAGAAACCCAGACTTCCTGCTCCAGTCCTGCTCTGTCTGTCTTGCCTCTCTGTCTCTGTATTCTCTTCTATCTCTGTCTCTCTCATCCTTTCATCCCCCCACCCATGTCTCCAGGCTCGGTTCTGGCATTCTCTCACTCTGTCCATTCATTCTCTGGACGTTTATAGAGTACCTTCTGTGTGCCAGGCCCTGTGATAGCTGCCGGAGATACGGAGACAGACCCTACTCTGGCTGCCCCAGACAGTCGGGCAGTTGATTTACTGCACAAAAGCACCCAGGAAGGGAAACCTTTTTGTAATTCACACAAATGTTCCTGTACAGGTTAGTGGTGGTCCTGACCCTGCCACTTTAATCTCTTTCCATCTGTCTCTGCATCTCTGTCTTTTTTCCACGTATCTGCTCCCTGCTCATTTCTCTTTCTCTTTGTGTCTCTGTAACTCCCTCTCTGCCTTTCTCCAATCTCTATACCTGGGTTTCTCTGCTGTCTCCATCTCTATCTCTGTATCTCTCCATTTACCTCTCTGTGTCTATATTCCTGTATCTGTCTCTTATATCCCCTGTCAAAAAGGACCCTCTTTTCTTCTGATGCCCTGAGCTTGACCACTGGGGCTGCTGGGATCCATCCATTTTGCAATCACTGATTAAGCACCGCCAATATACAGGGCATTGGGGACAGCGTGGTGACCAGGACACCAGCCATGGGCCCTCATGGGGCTTGAGGTCCCACAGAAGAGACAGAAGCTTCAGGGAGAGAAGTGCTCCTGAGATCCTGGTAACCCCTCCTCTGGGCTAAGCCCACAGTCCTCCTCTGTATGACTTTGGGTGGTCCTTGTCCCTCTCTGGGCCTCAGTTTCCCCACCTGCCCAAGGAGGGAGGTGTTTAGGGTGGCTGGGCCAGGAGCTGCTCACATGGCATAGGCTGTTTGTTGACAGAAAAATCCTGGCTCATCCCCGTGCCCAAATGGGTTTGAAAGAATCTTCCACGGGGAAAACGGTTTTAAGAGAAAAAAAAAAAAAATCACCGAGTCGACCACCCAGCCTGCCGTCTGACTCACGTGGGCTGGAAAGAGCCTCACTGCCGCCCCCCAGGTCACTGGGGAACTTGCCTGTCTTTTTCCCTGATGGTCCCTGGCTAGCTACTGAAGGCTGCTGGCCTCCCTGTGAGGACTCCAGGCCTAGCCCCGAGGACCCCTGGCTTGGCACTGACCTCACACTTGTGCTGTGAGCTGCTCACCTACTAAACCCTTTGCTGGGTCCCCCATGGGAGAAACTCTTCCTAGCCACAGGGCATTTGCATGTGCTGTTTCAATGTGTGGAGTACCCTCTCTGGACCCCTCATCTTTCACCCTCCACTTCGCAGGTTCAATGTTACTTCCTTGGGGAAGCCCTAAACAAGTCATGTTCCCCCGATTTTGCATTCTCACACCATCCTGTTCTTTTTTTTTTTTTTTTTGTAGCATTAATTATTTACGTTATTATTCATTCTATGTATATTTTCTCCACTAGCCTGTGGGCATCATGAAGGCTGGGATGGAGCCTCATCTGGTCACCATGGGATCATGCAGCATTTAATAACCTATTGTAAAGGAGTGGGGAGCCAGGAACACCCTCCCTTCTCAGGCTCAATGAGAACCCCCTGCCCTAGTTCCTGTCACCACTGTGCCCAACTCCAGGTGTCCAAGGGGGGACAGAAGCTCTGGATTGGGATTCCAGGCACTCTGGCTCCTGCTGCTGTGATAAATGGGGAAAATTCAAAATTAATTATTGACTGCTCTGCCGAACCAGCCTGATCTGGACAGATAAAGAGTGTCCTCGCTGCCGTGTCTGCCCAACACTTTTCAGGAGTTTATTAGAGGTTGGGAGGAGGCTGGCTCAGAGGAGAATCCCAGAAGGCACTGGCGCCAGATGGAGCTGGATGCAAAGCCTGGCTCTGCTGGGCCACTTTGGGCAACTCACTTTCCCTCTCTGAGCCTCAGTTTCTCATTTGGAAAAGGGGAAGAGAAAATATTCTCCTCTGTTGGTATGAATTTCTTGGGGGAATCACTTTGAGCTATAGAGTGTGGCATGCAGTTGCTTCCAATAAATGCTGCAGAATTGGTGCAGTGAATCTGGAGGCCTAATTCTTCCTCCCCCATCCCCACCCACAGAATAAAGTGAGGCCAGGGGCAGGGGCAGAATCCTTACCCAGAGGTAGATCTGTCTTCCTTAGATGGTGCAAGATGACAGATGGCAAACATAGGTCTGGTTGTAAGAACTCATCTAAGACAACAACCACAAAGGACCAACTGTTTGTCTGAACTACATCCTTTTCCTTCAGTTTCCAGATGGCCTGACCCCACTATGAGGGCACAGCGGGGCAGTGTAAAGATGGCAGCATCTTAGAATTCAAACGCCATCAAGTTAGCCTAGCATTGTCTGCCAGAAAGATCATGAAAGCTACATACATAATTAAAGCTTTCTGGTAGCCACAAGTGAAAAGAAAAAGGTGAAATTAATTTTAATAATGCGCTTTATTTGACTCAATACATCCAAAATAGCATTTTATCATGCAACCAATATAAAAACAATTGCTAATGAGCTATCTTACATTCTTTTCTTTCATTCCAAACCTTTATTTAGACTCTGGTGTGTGGTGTTCTTTGTTTTGTTTTGTTTTTAGCTGAGCCATCCTGCCACCTGTTGGCAGCTCAGCAGCAGCTCATCTTGGGCTGGGCATTGAACTGTTGCTCAGAGCTCAGCTCGCACTCTTGAGGGAGCTCTTAACCAATTGAGCCACTCGGCTGGCCCTGATGTATGTTTTATACTTACAGAACATCTCAATTAGAACTAGTCACATTTTAAGAGCCAGTGGCTTCCATATTGAAAAGCATAGAATTAGGGTGTATGATTATTGCTTGCCTGGACCAGTGCAGTTCCCTATGCCCTGGTCCCCCAGCTCCCACCCTCATCCCCCATAGTCTGTCCTCCCAGCAGCAGACACCAGAGGGTGCCAGTGAGCACCTGAGGCAGGTACTGCCCCACCCTGTCTACAGCCTTTCAAGGATTTCTTTGCCCTAGGGGACAGACAGGTGGTGCAGGGTGTTGTGCGCCATGAAGAGGACTAGGGCTTTTATTCAGAGTGAGGTGGGAGCCCAGGTGGGTGATGATGGGGAAAGAGTGTTCCAGGCAGAGGGAACAGCCAGTGCAAAGGCCCTGAGGCAGGACCATGCCTGATGTGTTGAAGGAACAGGGAGGAGTCCCGTGTGCCTGGAGCAGAGTGAGAAAGGGGGACAGAGGGAGGAGGTAAAGGCAGGGAGGGGACAGAGCAGGTCATGTAGGGCCGTGTGGGGAGGACTGAGCTTTTCCTCCTACATGGATGGTAGGTGGTGGGTTTAGCAAGAACAAAGGCTCTGATGGGGTTGGGGGAGGCTGGCTGTATTGTCTCTGGGTTCAGGACAGGCAATAACCCCACTCGGTGGAGTCAATGGTTGCAAACCTGCCTCTGCCTTCCCTTAGCTGAGTGAACTGAGGCCAATGACTTGCCTTTCTGGGCCTCAGTTTCCTATCCATAAAATGGGTCTGATAATAGACCACCATCTGATAGTGTTGCAGCTCAAATGAGCTCCTGACTCCATGCAGCAGACATGACTGGGATTAGGGTGAGAAGAGCAAGGCACTTGCCTGGGCACAAAATTTCAGGAGGCTCCACTAAACTCAATCATCTGAATAAATACTATCTTAATTCAACATTTTAAAAAACCTCACAATGAATGCAAAATACCTCACACAATGAACAAAGTATCAAAGTGTTAAATACTGGCAGGACCTGACCCTGCACTTGCTCCACCCTGCCTCACTCACCTCATCCTATGTCAGGTGCTGCAGCTCGTAGGAGGCCCTTCCTACCGCAACCCGCCCCTTCCAGCAGTAAAGCCTTCTGATTAAACCGTAATTCCCTGTTATTAAGCCCAGGAGCTGCCCAGTGCCAGCCCCCACCACCATCACCACCAGCAGCACCACCAAAGGGAGGCCCTGGCAAGGGTGGGCCAGTCTGGGCCTCCCACTGGGGGAGAGAGAAGGCTGAGAGGGAGGATGCAGAGCGGCTGAATTGGAAGCCCAAATGTAATTAGCCCCTCAGGATTAATTACTGGGCCCAGGAACAGGCTGAGAAATCTATTACCCAGTGGTTCCTGACTCCAGGCTTTCCTCATTCACTCCCATCATTTTTTCTCTAAACCTCCCCTTCTTTTCTAACAAAATATATGTATTTTAAAAATGCAGTTTGCGGGCTGGCCGAGTGGCGTGGTGGTTAAGCGCTGGCTTGGGAAGCCAGCGGCCCCGGTTCGGGTCCCACATATGAGGGCCAGTGACACTGCCCTCAAAATAAGAAAAAAAAAAATGCACTTGTGTATTCTACCATTGAAAACCCAGATATACACATATTTTTGAACAGAATAAACTGTATATGTAAATTTCGGGGGATATACATCGAAATGAATACACAACTGTTAAAAATGATATACGTGGTCTTTTTGGAACCATGGTAACAGCAGCTGCTCTGTGAGCACTGAGTATGTACTAATTGTTTACACACATTTCTAAACTCATCCCCTCACAATAGCTTTAGGGAGTACAAGCTATTATCACCCCCACTTTACAAGAGATTGCCTAGCTCTAGGATCTGTGCTCTTGGGTCCCACTATATACCAGACTGGGTTCGGACCTGAGATCTTGGCCTGCAAAGCCCCGGCAGGCTGTTCTATACAGGGAAGCCATTTGGGGTTACAGTTGAGATCAGAATTTGCAGGGGGGTTTTGTTTTGCTTTGCTTCGCTTTGCTTTTGGCCTCTGAGCACTTGCCTGGGCTGTTCTCTCCACAAAGAATGCTTTTCCTTCCTATGTGTGAATCCCCCTGAGTCTTCAAAACTCAAAGCACATGTCTGCAGAAGGCTTTCTCTGTGAACCCCTAAACTGAGGCTTCACAACTCCCCACCAAGGGCCCCCAGTCTCCTCTGCCCAGCCTGACTGCTGGAGCTGGGAGTTCTCTGGTTCTGTCTCCCTTAACCGGGGCTGCGTTCACACATGCACCTGGCACAGACATGTATATTTTACACACACCTTGGGGGCCTGCCCTGCATGCCTCATGTCCCCAAAGCTGTGCCTGTGGGTGGCAGGTCATTCCCCCCAAACTCCCAACCTCACACTTCAGCCCCACCCTCTGACTCCTGCCTGGGAACAATCATAAGGTCAGAGATGACACAGCCTCCCCAGACAAGTTGGCCTCATGTTTAATTCAGCTTGGGGCTAATTATAGCCAAACTGGGGGAGGGGCACAGTAACCTTGGCCTTCCCTCCCTAGCCCTTCCTGCCTCCCGGGTGCCCAGGGGAGGGGGGGGATGGGGTTTGTGTCTCCCTTTTCCCCCACCTCCGAGCTCAGGGCAGCAGTGCCAGTCCTGCAGCACCTCCTCCTAGGGTGCAATCTCGGACACAGCAGGATGGTGGAAACACAGGCACCAGGTGAGGCGGTAGGAAGGAGGTGCAGGGATCCCAGCTCCAGGCCCCTGTATGCGAGCATCAGGACGCCTCCTTCCCTCCCTACTCCCTTCTTTTCACGGATCAAGATTGATAACAATACCTGGGATGACGCAGGCTAGTCCCCCATGTTCCAGGTGGGCCCACCAAGGCCTGAGGTCCCCGAAAAGATTGACGGCCCCCAACAATAGTGAGTAATAACCAACTTTTGGAGTCATTTGATGTTCAGTAGTATTTGTGGCGTTTGGTTCTTCTGAAACATTAGCTACATTTATCGCCACCGTCCCTGAGTGCTTATTCTGTGCCAGGCACAGTGCTGAGCAATTGATGTGATTATCACTGGGCTGAGATTAGGGAGAGGTGAGTGAGGCGCGCTTGCCTCAGAGGCAAAACTTAAAGAGGTGCCAACAAACTCAGCAAGAGAAATACCATTTTCAGCCATGTTTTAAACAATCCAAAACAATGCAAAAAAGTCTCAGTGAAACAAAATATGCAAATGTATTAAATACAGACGGGTAGGACCCTGCATGGTAGAACTTGAAGGAACGTTGTGATATGTCCAACAGCCCCTAGGAGGTGGGGACTCTGATGGTCAACACCCCTTTTACAGATGGGGAAGTTGAGCCACTAAGCAACAAGGCGGCATGTGCTTAACCACTCTGCCCCATTTCTGGATGGGCAACCCCTCTCCTGGCCCAGGTCGGGGCTTTGTTCTCTCCTCCTTCCTGTTTCCAGTCTGTCCCTGACAACTTACCTGAGTGACACTCAGCCCAAAATAGCTGGTGTGTCATAGTGGGTGTCATTCGCTGGCAGGCTGCCTTGTGCCACATGCCCACAGCCCCTCCATAATAGCTTTCCTGGGTGACAGAGACCGGAGCTCCAGGGCTCGGCTGGGCCCCTGCTGCTCTCATCTATGCCTCAATGTGTACCCTGAGGGAGTGAAACTCCTCACCTTCCAGCTTCCAGTCCTGCAAAGGAGGTAGCCAGGGTCGGGTTCTCACCTACATTCTTACCTGCATAAGAAGCCACCATTTATGAGGCCTTCCTTGTGGGTAAGTGTGACTCCCCAGCCCCTTTTCAAATTGTAGTTTAAATGTATGTGCAGTTTGAAGCTAAGATCACAGAGACAGCCGGCCAAGACAGATGGCTTGGATTCGAATTCTAACTCTACCACTTGCATGCTGTATGACCTTAGGCAGACCACTTAACCTCTCTGTAGCAATGGCCCCATCTGCAAAATGCTTCTGGATTAAATTAATACGTAGAAAGCTTAGGGAGATACCTGGCATACAGCAGGTGCTCAACGAGTCGCTGAAAACACTGGGGCCAGCCACTGGGCTTCCAGCTCCAGGCATCGCAGTTTCCGCAGTAATATGAGGTGTGATCCGTTTTAAAGAGAAACCAAGGCTTCAGGAAGGGGTTGGGATAAGCCTGAGGTGGAGCCCCTCGTTGTCCAAGCGGGGATTCGAACCCTGCGCTCAGACTCCAGCTCCCCTCTAACATCCCTTACTCTCTAAGGCCTAGAGAGGGGCAGAGGTGCCCCCCAGTCACACAGCGGCGGTGCGGTGCAGGAGGGCATGCGGGGCCTTTCCCCGGTGGTGGCAGCGCTGCGCAGTCCTGATTCGGGGTTGGGGGGGGGGGCGGGCTGCGCAGGCCGGACCGGGACCGAGCTCCCAGTGATGGCGTTGAGCGTTTCCATAGCAGCGTGGTGGGAGCCAGCCGCCGTGATTAGGCGTCCAGAGGAGAGGCTGCTAAAAATAGCCCGCGCCTCACCGGCCTCATTAGCTGCTCCTCTTTTGGCTGCCAGGTACCCCCTCCAGCTCTCCTTCCTGCTTGAGCCCAGGAGCAGTGAGGCGGCAGAGAGATGTGGCTGGCCGGGGAGGCACAGCTGGGCCCTGGGCCCTCGCCTTACTGGACCAGCCTCCAGGCTAGGCCCCTACAGGCCCTCCTCCTGGGATCTTCCTCAAAGGCAAATCTGATCTCACTCCTCCCTTGCTCTAAAGTCTTCCTTGGCTCCCATTGCCCTGGACCTCAAATCCCCGCATTTTGCCCTCATTACCTCCCTGACATCATCTCCCCCTATTCTGGATGTCTCTCAGGAGCTCAAACCCACCACCCACTCCCTTTGAGCCTCTGCCCTTGCTGCCTGCTCCGTGTGGATCTCTCTGCCTTCTCTTCATTTTTTTTTACATGTCAATTTACAAATAACCTTCTCCAAGAAGCCTGCAGTCCCAGCCCAGCCCTGGAGCCAATTCTGGGCCCCCTCATCACAGCTTGGACACTACTCTGTGAGCTTTGAGAGGGAGAAGATACATGTGTTTTGGTCCCAACATTAGGAATAGGATGGGGCACACAGCAGGTGCTCAATAAGTGTTTGTGGAATGAATGAGGGAATGAGATTATGCAGTTCTGGTAGAGGCATTTCCTGGGGGAATGGCCATGGGCTTGCAGACTGAGGATTCCCACTGTCCTCTGCCCCCAGGCCAGAAGAGTAGTGGTTCATACTCTCGACCAGATTCTCTCCCTGCTTCCTCTGCAGAGGATGCCCTGCTGTGTGACCAAGCCAGTTTACTCACCCTCTCTGTCCCTTTCCTGCCTTACCAAAGCACCACAGACATGGGACTTACATGTTGAAAGGAACTGGCTCAGTTCTACTGGAACTGCCAAAATGTGCAAAGAGAAGGAGGGAGATATATGAAGGTGGAGAGGATGAACATCCATGAAAATATCTTGAGATACAATTAAATCTGTTAAAGAACCAGTGGGCAGCATCATATGGACAGGGTGTTCCAAGGAGAGCACCAAGAAGGACAGTTCCCAGGATGGCCAAAACGTAGCACATTTGGCAAGGTACAGCTTGGTTACAGCAAGAGGAGTGAGACCAAGAGCAAAGTCAGAGGGAAACCAGGAGGGAGATGGGGGAATGGTGGGCAATTTGCAGCAGAACAGTGTTAGCAGGGAAGAGAGGGAGTCTGGGGTGTGCAGTGTGGGCAATAACAGTGCTCAAAACTCTTGATTGTTTGTGATCTATGTTGCCATGAAACAATAACCATGACTATGAAACTATAAAACCATGGCTTAAATGAGGGAGAAGCTCGTCGTGCCCTGTCTTCACAGCCTTGGTGTCAACCCAGGCGGCAGTGGTAGCTCCACTCTCCCCAGGGACTCAGACTGCTTTCATTGTGTTGCCCCATCACCTCATCAGAACTTCCTTCCTGTGGACCATAACGGCTGCTCCAGCCCCTGCCATCGCAGCCACCTGCTAGGTGAAAGGGGAGTGGGGAGGAAAGTAGGGGTAGAGAAGGGTCTACCCCTTCTCTTATGAGGTTACAACCTGGAAGGTACATGCACCTTTTATGCTCATATCCACCACATAGGCAAAGGGTTACTCTGAGCTGGAAGGGGGGCTGGGAAATGTAGTCTTTAGCAGGGCAGGTTCTATTTCTAAAGGAGAAAGTAGAGAATAAATATGGGGGGCCAGCCCACAGCTTCTGCCACCAAATGGGTTGAAAAGAAGTGGACATTTGTCACCATTTTGGTGACCACAGCAGAGATGTCCCTTCCCCTTATCCGCTGGATGACCTGCCGCTGTTCCTTCCCTGCCCCACTTCCTCCTTCTCTCCCCCTCACTTACTCTGTTCCAGCCACACCGACCTCCTCACTGTTCCTCCAACACACCAAGCACCATGCTTCCCCTGGGTCTTTGCAAGGGCTGTTTCCTTTGCCTGGAATGCTCTTCCCCCAGATCTTTCCATGGCTCCCCGCCTTCCCTCCTTCAAATCTCTGCTCAGATATCACCTCCTAAATGAAGGCTTCCCTGAACACCCTGTTTAAAATTGCAAACTGCCCCCTCCCTCCCCAATTCTTGCCCCTTCCTGCCTTAATTTTCTCCCCAGCACTTGGCATTCTTTAAATCCCTATAGCTAGGGAAACTGAGGTCCCAAGGGGAGAGGTGATTCACCCAAGGTCACATACTAGTGGGTGGAAAAGTAAGGTTGTATTACTCACCAAGTTCTCATTTTCTCTATCAGGTGACCCTCTTTCTCCACTTTTCTCTTCCACCCCGAGAGTTTCCTGTAAATTTCCCTTCTGCCTATGTTTCCTGGAGTGAATTTCTGTTGTTTGCAGCCAAGAGTCCAGATGACCAAAGGGGCACTTTCATCATGCCAGGCACAGTGCCCGGTGCATCAACTGCCATGCCACATTTAATTGCCACACAAGTATGAAAATGTTTGCAGATTTCAAAACACCCATAAAACGCTCTTAGCCTCAATTTTAGAGATGTGGAGAGACTGGGGTACATTTGGGGGTGGGGGAGGAATAGTCCTTGTCAGACAGTCAAGAGGCAGCAGCTGGTATTTCACCCTTCTCACTTCCCGACGACTTAGATGAGGCTCACTGCCTCTCAGGACAGTGCAAAACTGATGGTCTTGGGTTCGAATCCTAAATTATGCAGACTTGGGCATCTTCCTCACCCTTGCTAGACGTCAGTTTTCCGAGAAATGGGATCCTCAAAGCTATCCTGGGCGTATCACACAGGATGTCCCATTGTTCCCAGAACCTGGCATATGGAAGTTGCCTCAGGAAGCAGGAAGGTGAAGACAGCAAGGGGCTCCCTTGGGCTGCAGACGTCCCCACCCCAGACACTCTCCATCTCCCCAACCTCACTCCACATTCCCTCAGCTTCCCTGTGCCAGATTTCTGTTTAGTTTAATAATCTCCCGAAAGTTTAATTGTTGTTTTATTCATCCGTGACCTTTCTCTCTCATCTGGAGACGTATTATTGCTAATCTACAAATTTCAAGAACCAGATTTATTTGCAAAACCAATTACCTGCCTATGCAAATGACCTCTTTCCACACCCGCCTCCCTGGCCAGCTGGCTGCTGGAGGGAGAAGGGAAGCCACTGCCCTCCCCGTTAGAGCTGCTGCTCAAACTCTTGGATGCAGACTTATCTATAATTCCTCTGAACAGGCGGCCTTCTCGGCCCCAGAGTTAATTAGAATCTCAGTAATCAAGGGAGGCCCTGACCCCATGTCTCTCAGCTCTGACCTCCTAAAGGGGCCTCTTGAAGTGGCTGGAGGCTCTGATTGCCTCCCTGCCTGGCCTTTCTGATGGTAATGATGACTGTATGTTCATTCATTCATTCATTTGTTCATTCATTCAAAATTATGCATTGAGTGTCTACCATATAAGCCAGGCACTGTTCTAAGCTCTGGAAGCACAGCAGGGAACAGGCAGGTCAGAAGACAGGTTCTTCGTGAAGCTGACAGTCAGAGAGAGAGAAAACAGGTAAGATAAATAAGTGTGGCACACAATATGGATTGCAATGGAGGACAAGCAAACGGGAAGAGAATGGGGAGTGCCAGGCATGGGTGGTCAGAGAGCATGGCCCCCTCTCCCCATCCCTCATTCCACTTCAGCACAGAACGGAGCTGATTCTTAAAATGCCAAACTTGGTCTGCTTCAGGGCCTTTGCACTTGCTGTCCCACTGCATGGAATGCTTTTCCCAAACCTCTTGGCCAGACCCATGCTTCCTCTCACAGTCTCAGCTCACATGTCACCTCCTCAGGAAAGCCTTCCCTGACTACCTCAGCTCCCAGACCATTTCTGTGCCTTTCCCTTGTTTTATCATTCTGAATGCTTCCTGAAATTAGATTAGGCATCAGTGTGTAGCTATTCTCTGTATCACTCAATTTTAATATCAGCACCTTGAGGACAAAGAACTGTGTCTGTTTTGTTCACAATTATGTCTTCAGCACCCACAACAGTATCTGGAAATTTGATAAATATTTGTCGAATAATGAATAAATGAATGAATGAATGAACGATGCAAGGGCCAGGAGGCCATGCTAGTCATTGTGTAGAGGACACAATAACTTCTTTTGGTCGTCTTGGCCTCAGTGCTTTCCCACAGCCTCATGGAGTGTCTGAATGTTCCCATTTCACAGCTGAGAACATGGAGGCTGCTAGATTAGGTGTGTGGCTTGAACAGTGGCAGCTCACAGGGCTGGGATCAGAAACCACAGGCTGAAGGCATTGCTGTCGATGGTCTTCAGGACCCTTGCAGCTGTCTAACATGAGGAAGGGACAGAGAAGTTATTGG
The DNA here is from genome assembly GCA_033961575.1 of Aselliscus stoliczkanus. Lineage (NCBI taxonomy): Eukaryota > Metazoa > Chordata > Mammalia > Chiroptera > Hipposideridae > Aselliscus > Aselliscus stoliczkanus. The sequence continues at coordinate 4,525,086 of CM066735.1, read as the reverse complement.
TGGGCAGCAGGATCCCACCGATCCCTGGACCTCAAGTTCTCCATCTGGGTAAGGGCCTTCAAGACTCCACCCACTTCATTTACCCTCTCACTGTTCTGGTCGTACCTTCTGTCTCCTTTGCCATCTTGTCACTTCCTATTGCTGATTCCTGCACACCTCCTCTGGATACCTGCCCTTGAGTGAAACACCAGACATCTGACCCTCCTTTGCATATACTGTTCCTCTGCCTGTCACACTGTTCCCCATTGGAACCCTTCTGTGGCCTCCCAACCTAATTAGCCCCTCCCCCATTATACATCCCAGAGTAGTCTGAGCATGTCTTAAGAAACTGTCACAATTTCAATGATGGAGTTATTTGTTCAGTTGTTTGTTTAACATTTATCTTCCCAACGAGAGGCCAAGCTTCAATATAACACAGGCCTCAGCTGTCATTTTTATCCTGGCGGCTTCAGCACCCAGCACAGAAAGGGGTGCTCAGTGGCAGCTTAATAAGTGTTTTGTTGAGTGATCCACCAGTGAGTGGATAGATAGAGGGATGGATGAATGAATGGATGGGTAGGTGAGGGGGCACGTGGGGTGGGGGATGGGAAAATGGATGGGTGTTTGGATGGGTGAGAGATGGATGAAAGGATGGAGGATGAGTGGGTGGGTAGATGGAAAGATGGGCGGGGCTACGGGTGGGTAGGTGGGAGATGAGGGAATGTGTAGATGCCTGGATGACAGGTAATGGAAACTCACCTTGATGAGATAGGCTGCCCCTGCAGTGGACCTTCATGAAGCCCCTGTCTCCACCCTGCCAAGTGGCTGGCTCTGAAGACTTGAGGTGTGTCATAGCCACAGACTCCGAGCTTTTTCTGTGGGGCTCAGAGGTAGAGTGGGTGAGGCCTGCCCGTGAGATTTCACAGCCGCTCACCCCCCACACCTGCACTCCTGCTGCCCACAGTTAAGCACACCCCCCTGAGGAGGGCCCCACTTCTGGTCAGGACTGCTGTCCCCCAGCCCTCCCCTCTTTACTCCTTCACTTGATTCAATCCTGGCCACCCACTGATTCAATTATTCTGCTGCTGGGGTGGCTGGTAATTTTCTTTTGGGGCTGAGAAGCTATGTTTGTATCTGTGTGACTTTGGACAGCACGGAGACCCAGAGACAGAAACACAGAGACAAAAGAGAAGAGGGGAGAGAGAGAGAAAGAAAGGAAATGGTGGTCTGAGCTAATCTCACCCCCCAACACCATCCAACCCCACCCCCAGAAAGGTTTTCAAAGTATTCAAAGCAGTGACCATGTTGCAAGGATTCCAGCAATTTCCCCTGTGACTTCATTTAATTCCCAAAACACACACACACACACACACACACACACACACACACACACACACACACACAATTTAGGGCACTAAGCTCAGCCCAGACTTTGCTGAGGACCCTGCTAATGACCAGACCAGCTCAGAGGAGAAGTGAAAGAATTTGTGAGGTAGTAAGCTCCTTATCCTGAGAGAAGTCCAAGCAGAGGCCATAGAAGCTCAAGGTGCCCATTTATTTTGCATTGGGGTCTTTTAATTTTTTCTGAGCACTTGCTAAGTGCCAGGGGCTGGGATGGAAGGAGAGAGGGGTCAGAGGGAGGGGGTGAGGGCAGGAAGGACTTGGGCTTTTACCCAAGGGAGGTGGGAGCCTGGAGGGTTGTGGGCAGAGGAGGGATGAGACCTGACTCAGGTTTGCCATGGATGGCTGTGGGGGTGGGGGATATGCACCTTTTTGGCTGTGTGACCTTGGGCAGGTTCCCCGCTCCCTGGCTCCTGAGCCCCTCTCTCCACATGGAAGTGATAGACCCTCCTAGCCTCCCCCCACCCCCGCACCCCTCCTCCCCACCACCCCTCCCCACCCCTCCCCACTCCTCCATCCTCCTCCACCCTCCCCATCCCCCCACCCCCACACCCCCTGCTCTAAGCAGCTTCAGGGATCCTTGATGACTCCACTGCCCTGTATCAGGGGTGATTATCTGTAAGAGCGAACCCTCCCAAGAGCTTTGCAGACAATGAAATCACCTAATCTCATGATTGGGGACTTAACAGGGACATCCTCACGGGTGGCCTCTCTCCAGGGAGGAATTCCCCAGGGTCCCACAAGGAGAGAAGATGCTTCCTATCATCCTGCCTCCCACCCCCCCACCCCGCCAGGAGCTTAAGCAAAATCAGCCGCTCCCTGGAGAGGAACCTTCTTCTTCATTCAGGCCCCCTTGGAGTCTCTTCCGTCCTGGTTGTGCACCCTCCTTGCTGTGTGATTCTGGGCAAGTCCCCTCTCTGGATCTCAGCTTCTCTCCTGACTTACTTCTAAGCCTCCTGTGAGGGGCTACATTGTGGGGAGCTCAAGGTGGGATCACCCTGTGAGAGGCAAAACCTTTCCTTCTTCCCCCACACCCCACTTTTTTTTTTTTTTTTTTGAGGGCAGTGTCACTGGCCCTCATATGTGGGACCTGAACTGGGGCCGCTGGCTTCCCAAGCCAGCGCTTAACCACCGCTCCACTCAGCCGGCCCATACATCCCATTTTTAAATTGTGGCCAGATACACATAACATAAAATTTCCATATGAACCATTTATTTTTTAAGTGAGCTCCGTGGCATTAAGTCCATCCACTCTGTTGTGTAGCCATCCCCAGCATCCATCCTCAGAATTGTTTTCTCCTCTTCCGAAACTGAAACTCTGCCCTTGTTACTCCTGCTTTTCCATCCTAACAAAAAATCGTGACATTCCTTATTCTTTTATACAGTTGCAAGGGGCCCTGTGTTGTGGCTGGACCATCATTCCATCATTTTCAAGGTGTGATCAACAAATACTGTGAATGCAGCTGCTGAGTGCCATCGACAAAGAGGCAGGGATCTTCAATACGGGAAGCGGCGCTTCGAACCTTAGTAACAGTGTGTGACAAGTTTCAACTTGTTCAGTGCTATCAGTCAGGTGTGAGCTATGGTTGAGAGGTGTGTTTTAACGTGTGCTGTAAATCATCCTCCATCATGACAACACTCCGTGTCACACATCACTTCTGGTACAGCAATTTCTGTCAAATAAAAATATTACGGGGTGGGGGCCGGCCGACTGGCTCAGTTGGTTACAAGCTCACTCAAGAATGCGAGCTGATGGGGCCGGCCGAGTGGCGCATTGGTTAAGCGCTGGTTTTGGGATGCCAGCGGCCCCGGTTCAGATCCCACATGAGGGCCAGTGACACTGCCCTCTATAGCTAACAACAGCTCCACCTGGAGCTGGGCTGTGCGAGCCCCGGTGATGGTGTAGGCTGCAGCCCCTGCTGCAGTGGGCTGCCATAGGCTACAGTGAGTGGCCCGCAGCCAGCGTGAGTGGCTGGCAGCCAAGAGTGAGCTGCCAACAGCCGCGGTGAGCGACATCCAGAGGCCAGCGACCGATCTGCCTCATCCGGGAAGAGCGCAATGACGATACCAACAGTGAAGCAACATCCTCCGCAACTAAAAACTGAAGAACAAAAAGACAGCAACTTGTCTGTTCCCCTTCCCCGATTCCCCAACGCTGTTTCCCTCCGCCAATTCCCCAATAAAATCTTTAAAAAAAAAAAAAGAAAAAAAAGAATGCGAGCTGAGCTCTGAGCAACAGCAGTTCGATGCCCAGCCCGAGCTGAGCTGCCGCTGAGCTGCCAACAGGTGGCAGAATGGCTCAGCTAAAAACAAAACAAAACAAAACAAAACATTACGGGGGCCGGCAGAGTGGTGTGTTGGTTGAGAGTTGGCTTGAGACACCGGCTCTGGGCGGCAGGGCCCCGGTTCAGATCCCACATGTGGACCGGTGATGCTGAGCCCTCTACCGCTAAGATGGTGGGCAGTGGCTTGACCTGGAGCTGGGCTGCTGTGAGTCACCAGCCATGGCATAGGCTGCAGTGAGGCTGGCCGGCAGCTGGAGTGCGCTTTCCTGAGCTGCAATGAGTTGCTGTCCAATGGCCGGCAAGCAACTGCCTCAGCCAGGAAGAACGCAATAATAATACCAATATGGGCCAGTGAAGCGACGTCCTCCACAACTAGACTGAAGAACAAAAGGACAGCAACTTGTCTGTTCCCCTCCCCCAATTCCCCAATAAAATCTTTAAAAAACAAACAACAACAACAAAAACATTACAGTGTGTCCTCATCCACTTTATTCACCAGATCTGGCACCGTGGGACTTCTGGCTCTTCCCCCAAATCAAAATGATTCAGGACATGGAGGCAGCAATGACAGAGCAACCAAAGACACTCACGAAAGAGGATGTCCAGAACTGCTTAAGAAAGTGGCAAGAGTGATGGGATAAGTGTTCGAAGCAAGAGGGAGTATTTCAAGGGGGATTAATAGCAATGTGTCTTGTACTGTAATAAATTATTTTTATTTAAACATTCACCATATTGTTTGATCATACCTCATGTTTACTACTTCCACTTTTTCTAAGCTTTCTACACAGGTCTTACTGTAGCGTTTAAGCTCCAAACCACTGACCTATTAGGGTGAGAACCTTTGCCTTCTGGGATAATATTAAACATATTTAGTTACAGGTGCAGCTGTGGTACCAACCCTTGAGAATGGACGCACTGGGGCGGGTCCCAGAAGTGCTGTTAGTGGCCAGACCTTGGGGAGGTCCAGGGGGGTGGGCAGGAGCCATCATCTGTGTACCATGCACTCCTGTACAGTGACAAGCCCACGGTCACAGCCATGTCAGAAACACAAGTTGTCTTGCTTCTTTTCTACTTGCGCTTTGGCAAGAGTCCCCCTGAAGCCAGTCCTGCCATCCTCCACCTAGCGTGTATTGTTCCTTTTTCTTTTTTTTTAAAGATTTTTTTTTAACTTTATTGGGGAACAGTGTGTTTTTCCAGGACCCATCAACTCCAAGTCGTTTTCAATCTTGTTGTGGAGGGCGCAGCTCACTGGCCCATGTGGGAATCAAACCAGCAACCTTGGTGTTGTGAGCACTGCATTCTAACCATCTGAGCCAACTGGCTGCCCCTGTTCCCTCTTCTTGAGAGAGTCTTGGATGTTGGAAAGAAAAGGCCAGCAGATCTTGAGCAAGCCTCATAGCAAGCAGCTGGGACTAGGATGGTCCCGTTTGTGGTAGCTAAAGGGACCTGAGAGCCCCTGGCCAGACCCCATTCCAGCCTGGAAGAGCATTCCCTCGCTCCTGAGCCTCCCAAGGAGGTGGACAGAAAGGGAGGGAATTGGGATGCCTGGTGAAGTGGAGCTTAACATTTTTTAATCAGGAGGAGCTGCCAGCCACTTTTCCTTTGTAGAGTGGAGACAGCTAAACTCTGCGAAGCAGAGCTTCTTTATTTAGGGAGAGTCAGTTGAATGATTCCTCCTAGTTTTATTCATATTCAGGGCATCCATTGTTGTGGGAAATGGTGATGACGTTGCAGTAGCAGGTCGGATCTGTCAAGCCAACCCCAAATCCGATGGCTGAAAGCACTAAGCCTTTATTTTTGTTCACGAGTCTACAAATTAGCTGGTGATCCTTCCAGTCTTGACGGGGCTCTTCCCTGCCTCTGCACTCAACTTGGGGTTGGAGAGGCAGCTTTGTGAAATTTCGCTGGACTCCTGTTTGGGGGTCAGTTGGCTCTTGGCTGGGACAACTGGGCTTTCTTCCACGGTCACCTCCTGTGAAGAGTCACATGATCCTCAGGCAAACTAGCCTGGGGTTATTCGCGTGATAGTGGGGCTCCAAGAGAGTGACTAGAAGCCTGTCAGCCCTCTTGAACTTGGAAGCAGACCCTGTCCCAGTGGAACCTGGAGATGACTGTAGCCCCAGCTGACATCTTGATTGCAGCTTTGCAAGAAATCCTGGAGCGGAGGACCAGCTAAGCCGTGTCTGGACTCTTGACCCACAGAAACTGTGAGATAATAATCGAGTGTGGTTTTAAGCTGCTACAATTGTGTCAAGTAGCAATAGCTGGCTGACACACCTCTCCCCAAACTTCTTGATGTGCAAAGAGGGCCAGTGGGGATGAAGTGGAACTCATCGGAGCAAAAGGAATGCAGATTTTGTTTCCTTCCCTGCTGAGGCTCTTTCTGATGGGCTGAGGTGGCCCCCTGAGGGAGATCTAAAGGCAGGAAAGGACACTCAGTGGTGTCCCACTGGAGACTTAGTAGAAGCCCAATCAAAGACACTCAGGGTGGGGCAGTCAGAGTATGCTGACCTCTGGCTTCAGCAGTTGGCTCAGGGCCACCCACTATGACCTAGGTTGGCCCACTGAGTGAAGTCCTGAACATTCGCTGGATTTATGGGGAGGAAATCTGTTATCTGGGAGAAGACACTCTTTTCCTCAGGGGTTACTGAGCTAATGGAAACCTGATCTTCCTAGAAGCTATCTGATCACCATGTGGGAAGCACCTTCCTATGAATGCAGCTCATAAAGAGGAAAGCAGATGATCTTGATATGATTTGAGCACCTGGATCGAACCATGCCTGAAGCCGTGTGTTTTGTTACGATATCTCCCTTTTTGCTTAAGTCAGTTTGAATCAGGTGTTGTTGTTTGGTCACTTGCAGACCAGCGTCTTGACTACTGAAGACCTGGTGCTAGTGAAGTGGTCTCATGGGCACTGTGTGAGTCTGCTAGGGCTGCCATAACAAAGTTCCACAGACTGGGTGACTTAAACAACAGAAATTTATTTTCTCACAATTATGGAAGCTGGAGGCAAGTCTGAGACAAGGTGTCAACAGGGTTGGCTTCATTTGAGGCCTGTCTCTTTGGCTTATAAATGGCCTTCTTCTCCCTCTGTCCTTATGTGGTTGATCTGCTGTGCATGTCTGTGTCCTAATCCTCTCTTCTTCTAAGGACACCAGTCATATTGGATTAGGACCCACTCATATGATCTCACTTTAACTCAATTATCTTTTTACAGGCCCTATCTCCAAATCTAGCACATGCTGAGAATTAGGACGTCAATATATGAATTTCGGGGGAAACAATTCAGCTCCTAACAGGCACCAGGCGTGTGTGTGTGTGTGTGTGTGTGTGTGTGTGTGTGTGTGTGTGATTGACAGAACCTGTCAACCAGACCTGTCTTGGATAGTCATCGCTGCTGGGAGTGACATGGGAGGGGATCCACTTCTAATACCTGGGAGGTGTTAGGGACCAGGGTGACTGAGTGAGCAGCTTTAGGTCTGGAGCTTTAGGTACCAGGTAGGAGCGCTTCCTGCAGAGTCGTTAAAGGTGGGGGCCCTCATGCCAGACTGCTTGGATTCAAATTCCAGCCCTGGAACTTGCCCATCCTGTGGCCCTAGACAAGTCAGTGGCCCTCTCTGTGCCTGAGCTTCCCCTTATGAGCACCCATATGCTTATCTTCTTCCCCTATCTCTGCTGAGTCATTACCAGCCTCTCCTCTGTCAGTCCCCCCAAATACTCCCCATATTTTGAGGCTCATATCAAATGTTGCCTCTTCCGGGAAGCCTTCCTGGACTCCCTTGAAATTGCCTATGGACTAACACAGGATTTACCTTCTGTCGACATCTGAAGAGCCTGTCATAGTTCACGTAATCCTCACATCAGCCCTATGATGTAGATTCTTCTTCTCCAACCTATTTTGCAGATGAGGAAACAGAGGTATAGCAAGATTAATTAGCTGGCCCAGTGTTAAGGGAGGAGTTGAGATGGGAATTCACCCCCAGACCCCATGAATTATGCTCCCACCCTCGACCCGCTCTCCTGCTAGTGGATCCTGCTTCTGAGTTTACGCGTGATGGACGGGCCGACCTTCAGCGCCTGGGTGAGCCTGGCACAATTCCTCCTCCAGGATGCTCTGTCATGGTGCTCAGGCCCTCCTTTGCACCAGGAAGCTGAGCAGAGACTGGGAGAGGGAGGGATGGAGGGTGCCAGCAAGAGACATGGGGCAAGATTGATCATGTGTGCCCACGTGGCCAGTGGCTTTTGCGGAGGTATGTCACACTGCAGACTCAGCACTTGGCCTGCTTCCCCTGACCGGTGCTGCTGGCCCAGCCTCTGCCAGAAAGAGCCTCCTCCAGAAAGAGCAAAGGCCTAGTGAGCCCCTGGAGCTGCTGAATAACCCACATGGGGTCTTTGGTGGCCTCCGTTAAGCAGTAGCTTTCTCCCCTGAAAGTAGAGAAGCAGTCTGTATCCAGGCGGACTTGGGTTATAGTTCTGGCTCTGCCACCCACTGGGTGACCTTGAAATGCCCTTAGACCTCCCCATGATTCCATGCTCTCTTTTGTAACACCCTCTCTAGAGGATAGGCTCAAGCATGAATCTTGGAGGGATGTGGACATAGTAGGTGCTGGATGAAGAATAGACACAATAATAGTAATGATACGAACAGCACAGTGGTTGAAAGAAGCATGGGCTTTGCAGTCACACACACACCAGTTCAAATTCCAGCTTTTAGAATTTATGAGATGGGGGACCCCAGACAAGTTCTTCCATCTCTGGGGGCCTCAATGTTCTTACCTGAGCAGTGGGTACAGCAGTATTTTCTCTCTCGTGGAGGCCGTGAGGAGGAGTCAGGGAGGCACAAGAGGGTAAAAGTCATAATTCGCAGAGCTCATGAAGAAAGTGTTAGGTTATGTGGCAAAGGGGAGTTAAGTGTGCAGATGGAATGAAGGTTCTAGTCAGCCAACTTTAAGATAGAGAAATAATTGTGGAGGGTCCCAATGGGCCCAGTGTATATGCATTTTTTTTTTTTGAGGGCAGTGTCACTGGCCCTCATATGTGAGACCCGAACCAGGGCCGCTGGAGCAATGGGCCCAGTTTAATCCAAAGCATCCTGAAAAATGGAAGAGGGAGGAAGGACAGGGAGATGGCAACATCAAAAGGACCTGACCAGCTATTGCTGGCTTTGAAGATTGAGGAAGGGCCACAAGCCAAAGAATGCAGCAGCCCCTGGAAGGAAAAGTCAGGAAACCCTGCCTTTTTTCTCTCCCCTGGAGCCTCAGGAGGAACCAGCCCTGCCCACAGCTTCACTTTAACCCAGTGAGACCCATATTAGACTTCTGACCCCAGAACCGTCAGAACTGACTCCAGAACTCAATATGTATTGTTTTACTGTTTCAGTAAGTTGTTGGTAATTTGTTATGGCAACCATAGGAAACTAGTACATGTGGTGGCTGGCATTGGCAGATGTGGGAGTCAGGTATACGTCTATTGTTCCCTGCCTCCTAATCCATCCTCCCCTTCTTTACCTGCAGAGCCATTGCTGAATGGCAATTTATTTAAGACTACATTACCCAGGCTCCCTTGCAGCCAGCTAGGTAAGAGTGATCATGTGGCTGAGTAATGGCTGATGAGATTTTGGGAGGGGCTTCTGGGAAGACTGTAAAGGAGACAGTCCCCTGTAGAAAGCCTACTTTGTCTTCCACACTTTTTCCTTTTTGCTGCTAGACCAAGGATATGATGAACTTTGGCAATTATTTTGGACCACGCGGAGCAACATGATAGACATACTGAGGAGGACACAGGACTGTGTTCTTGAATGGCGGAATCAGTCATCCCTGGATGAACAAGTCATTCATTCATTTAACAACATTTAATGAGCACCTTCTGTGTGCCACTGGGAACATGCAAACAAGACAGATAAAAATTCCTGCCCTCTGGGAGCTGACATTTGGAGGAGGAGACAGCAGATAATGAATAAATACATAGTGTCAGGAAGTGATGGAGAAAAATGAAGTGGAGCAAAAGATAGTGAAGGCTCTTGGAAAAAGTGCTTTTGAGTAAAGATCTTAGTGATTTGTTGTAGAAGATGAAAACTGTTTCCTTTTTTTTTTTATTAGATTTTTTTTTTTTTTTTTGAGGGCAGTGTCACTGGCCCTCACATGTGGGACCCAAACCGGGGCCGCTGGCTTCACAAGCCAGCGCTTAACCACCAGGCCACTCTGCCGGCCATTAGATTTTTTTAAATTGGGGAGTTGGGGGAGGGGAACAGCCAAGTTGTTGTCCTTCAATCTTGGTTGTGGAGGGTGTAGCTAGCTCAGCTCCAAGTCCAGTCATGCCGCTCAGCTCAAGGTGCCCAGTTCAGTCTTTAGTTGCAGGCGGCCATAGCCACCATCCCATGCGGGAGTCGAACAGACAACCTTGTTGCTCAGAGCTTGCACTCTTAAGCAAGCTCTTAACCAACTGAGCCATTCGGCCAACCCCATTAAGAAAAATGTTTCTTAATGTTGAAGCAAGTTAACTTGGGTTTTCCTGTGACTTGCACCAACAGCATTGATACTGCTGTTCCTTTCTTTAAGTTCTCATGCCATATCCATGAGGTGGGGAAGTAATGACCATCTGTTTTACAGATGAGGACACTGAGGCTGGGAAGGGAGATGACATGCCCAAGATTACACAGTTAATGAGAGGGCAAGTGAGAACAGGAACGCTTAGGTGGGGTAGGTAGCTGGGAGCCATGGAAGGTTTGATGCTGGGAATAATGCAGTGAGATGTGGGGATCAGCTGAGGGCAGGAAGATGCATAAAGAGATATGTCCAAGCTCAGCACCTTTGCTTCTGTAGTCCCCCCTCCCTGTGATGCCTTCTCTTTCCAACCCCAGCTGCAGCCACACCTCCTCCAGGAAGTCTCCTTGGCCTCCACTGGCCCTGTTGCCCCATCGTGCCCTTCAGCTGAGAGCTCAGAGGGTTTGGGAACAGTCGTGGGTCCCTCCCCCTTTCCCAGCTGCCCTGCCATCATGTTTATGCATCGCTCTGGAAAAAACTGATTACATTCCAGCCTGACCTTCTCCCTGTCGGTGGGACCCATTACTGCATCAATCACACGGCACAGAGGGGGAAAAATTATTTTAAATTTAACGATACTTAAAACTGCTCAGCAGGGCCATCATGGGGCCTGGGCATGGGTAACTGCAGGGCCACATGCTCTGGATCTCTGTGTCCTGCAGGCTTCTTGTTTGCTCTCTCCCTGCATTACAGAAACCACTGGAACCCTCTGATTCACAGACTTACATCCCACCCTCCGGGACCCCCCTGTTTCCAAATGGGACACGTCCATCTTTCTCGGTTGCTGTCTGTCTGTGTCTCCTTGAGACAGTCTCACCTTGACTCCCTCTGTCTTTCTGTCTCTCTCTGTCACTGTTTCTCTTCCTTTACTTTTTTTGTCTCTGATTCTCTGTCTCTCTCTGGTGCTATCTCTCTTTGTCTCTGTCTCTAACTCTGTCTCTTTCTGTCTTAGTACTCAGGGAAACGCAAGTGACCTCTTGAATGCTCATTTGGGGGACACCCACAAATCAGTTTCTCCTCCCTAGCACTCTGTGATGGAGATGCCACAATCATGCCCATTTTACAGTGCTGAAGCCCAGAGAGGCAAAGTTCTTTTGACAAGGTCACACAGCATAATAACAAGGCTGAACCGGGGCGATTTGTACCCAAGGCCATCTTCACCAGACCTGCTCCCTGTAACCAGTCTTACCTGTTCCTGCATAGAAAGAAAAGTTATCATTTCTTCCTTCTGAAAAAGGTGTGGGATCCTGAAGGTTTTGGAAGGCTCAGACTTCAGGGTTGGGTTTGAATCTTAAGTCAGTCATCTTGTAACCTTGGGCAGGCACTGAATAGTCTCTGTCTCAATCTCCTCATCAGGTGAAGGAGCCCTCGTGGGGCTGTTGGGAGTTGTTTCTGAATGTTACAGTGGGAATATTAGATAAAATACAAAATGCCCAATTAAATTAGGATTTCAGATAAACCATAAATAATTTTTTAGAGTAACTATATTTTATATACTTTTTTTTTTTTTTTTTGAGGACAGTGTCACTGGCCCTCATATGTGGGACCCGAACCGGGGCCGCTGGCTTCCCAAGCCATCGCTTAACCACCACACCACTGGGCCGGTCCTAGAGTAAGTATATTTTTATTTTATTTTTTATTTTTTTTGAGGGCAGTGTCACTGGCCCTCATAAGTGGGACCCGAACCGGGGCCGCTGGCTTCCCAAGCCAGCACTCAACCACCACGCCACTCGGCCGGCCCGAGTAAGTATATTTTAAATATTGCATGGGATACACTTACACTAAGAATTCATTTGTTGTTTATCTGAAACTCAGATTTAACTGGGCTTCCTGTATTTTCATTGACCAAAGCTGGCAATCCTCTCTTGGGACTCTCTCTGGAGGCATAGAAGGCTCTGGACACCATGGGGCAGACTCATTTAAGCACACGGTGCCAGGCTCTCATGGCCACCCTGTATGCGACAATGAGGTCTCCAAATACAGAGCACACTGAGAGATTTGTGGGCACTTTGGCACATGTCCTTCTGTTGGATCCAGGCAGGACGTGCCTCTGTTATTTGGAAATGGCAGCCTCCACTGACACTTGACCCTCCCGGGCAAAGCTGGCCAGAAGCCCAACATCTCATGAGGTGACAAAGAATGCAGCCAGATTCAGGCCACTGTCTCCCCATCCCCTTCTCCTGCACCCACCCCGGCCCTGCCAGCCACCCTATCACTGTCCATCCCAAGGCTGGTGGTCCTATCCTGAACGTGTCAATACCTCCCGTTCTAAACTTCACCCCAGAAATCAATTATGGCCTCTGGCGAGTTGATTATAAATCAGCTATTTTCATAATTGTTATGTCTTTAATAAATCAAAGCTGTGCACGTTGCCGGCAAAATGGAGCTGTTCTCCAGGCTCATCAATTACCTGGGCAAAGACAGGGCCACTTCCACAGTCCCTTGTCCTCCATCCTATCTGGAGAGGCTGCTGCTGGCCAGGGAGCTCCTGGACCGGGGCTGGGCCATTCCATTATGGAATTGCTTAAGCAGCATTTTAAATAACAAAAAGGGATATCATTTAATTTTTTTGCAACGTGGAGATCAATATGCTGTCCTTCAGATGGCATGACAGATCATCTTGGCGAGCTTCTCCGAGTTAATCCAATTTCTCTGGGTCTGGCTATGACTGGGTGAGCTGGTCCCAGCCTGGAATTAATGGGCTCACAGGGTCTTCCCAGCCAGCCCACAAGCACTGTGGGTAGCTACGCAGTGGGGGAAGCAGGGAGATGGGCAAGGAGCCAGCTCTGTGGGGCAGTGTGTCTCAACCAGGGGTTACTGGGTGATATCTGGGGACATCTATGGCTGTCATGACTGGGGAAGCTCCTGGCATCATGTGGGTGGGGTTCAGGAATGCTGCTCAATTTCCATAGTGCTCTGGACAGTCCCCACAGAAAATGACCAAGCCCCAGTGTGAGCAATGCTGAGGGGGGAGACCTTTCTTTAGAGCAATTCATGGAGGGTAATTCGGGGGACCCTTCTCTCTTCCTCATTTTCACTTCTGAGCCCTGTGTGCTGATTATTCCAAAGCTTGCAGGGACCAGGCCTGCCATGATAGCAGAGAGACCCAGGTTCGAGTCCTGGGTCTGCCACCGATGGTGCTATAATCTGGGGCAAAACCGGCTGTTTAGTTTCTTCCACCATCACATAGGCCTCTGGGTCCCTCTCCACAGGGCTGTAGAGATCCTGGAGCCAATTATTCAAGTCATTCAGTATATATTGTGCACCTACTGTATACCAAGCACTGTTCTAGGTATTGGGAATCCAGCCACCAAGACGGAGGAAACACCTGCCCTCATGTGTTTAAATTCTAGTCTGGGAAAAGAGAGAGTTGGCAACTAAACAAGTAAATGAGAAAGAGGGTTTCAGAAGTTGGTGAAGGAAATAAAGAGTATCTAGGGGCGGGGTAATTAGGAGAGAAAGTCATGGGATGTGTATTAGTCAGGGTTCTCCAGAGACACACAATCAATAAGATGTACATATATCTAGAAAGAGATTTGTTTATTGCAAGGAATTGGCTCACACGATTATGCAAACTGGTAAGTCCTACAGTCTGCCACCCTGCGAGCTGGAGACCCAGGAGAGCCGATGGTGTGAGTCCCAGCACCAGAGCTGGGGAAGACTGCTCAAGCAGTCGGGAAGAGAGTGAATTCCGCCTTCCTCCACCTTTTTGTCCTATTCAGGATGAGGCCCGCCCACACTGGGGAGGATCCATGTGCTCTTCTCAGTCTACCAACTCAAATGCTGTGCTATGGCCTGGTCAAATTGACACAAGTAACCACAAGGGGCTTCTCTGAAGAGGTCACATTGGAGCAAGAGCCCTGTGTCAGCTGCGGGGGACAGAGCAGTCTTGGCTTGGATAGCAGCCAGCTTTCTGATCCTCTTTCCAGGGACTCCACTGCTGTGCTACCCATGGGCATGACACTTGAACAAAGGAATGGCAGGGGAGGGGGCCAGTTAGGAGGGGCAGAACAAGCCAGTCAAGTGTGAGCAAAACCCTAGACGTGGAAACACTGAGGGAGTTCGGGGAAGAGGCTGGGACTAGATCTCAGAAGAGAGAGTGCACTTTGATTCTTTTTTTTTTTTTTAAAGATTTTATTGGGGAATTGGGGGAGGGGAACAGCATTGGGGAATCGGGGAAGGGCAACAGACAAGTTGCTGTCTTTTTGTTCTTCAGTTTAGTTGCGGAGGATGTTGCTTCACTGCTGGTATCGTCATTGCGCTCTTCCCGGATAAGGCAGATCGGTCGCTGGCCTCTGGATGTCGCTCACCGCGGCTGTTGGCAGCTCACTCTTGGCTGCCAGCCACTCACGCTGGCTGCAGGCCACTCACTGTAGCCTATGGCAGCCCACTGCAGCAGGGGCTGCAGCCCACACCATCACCGGGGCTCGCACAGCCCAGCTCCAGGTGGAGCTGTTGTTAGCTGTAGAGGGCAGTGTCACTGGCCCTCATGTGGGATCCGAACCGGGGCCGCTGGCATCCCAAAACCAGCGCTTAACCAATGCGCCACTCGGCCGGCCCGCACTTTGATTCTTGATGACAATTGGAATGCTGGTCAAACCATTCCTGAAGTCCATGCTGCTTCTGAATTAAATGCAAACCTGGGCCGGGCCGAGTGGCTTAGTTGATTAAGAGCTGGCTTGGGAGCTCGAGCTCTGAGCAGCAGGGCCACCGGTTGGGTTCCCACATGAGGGCCGGTGACACTGCACCCTCTACAGCTAAGATAGTGAACAACAGCTCTACCTGGAGCTGGGCTACCCTGAGTTGCCGGTGATGGCATAGGCTGCAGTGGGGCTGCAGAGGATTGCTGTGAGCTGCCGTGTGAGCCACCGTGAGTGGCCGTCCAGTGGCCAGCAATCAACTGCCTCAGCCGGGAAGAGCACAATAATCACAATACAAGCATGGGCCAGTGTAGCAGCGTCCTCCACAACTAGTCTGAAGAACAAAAGGACAGCAACTTGTCTGTTCCCCTTTCCTGATTCCCCAACGCTGTTCCTCTCCCCCAATTCCCCAATAAAATCTTTAAAAAAAAAAAAATGCAAACCTGGCCTCACTTTGCTTGTGAGCTACTAAGGCTGGAGGACATTTAGGAAACCCACAAACTCTGTGGGGAGAAAGATGGACAGCTGGCAGAGCAGGCTTCTCCCCCAGTGCTGCCACGAGCTGCTGTTGTCAGGTTGAACCATTTGGACTGAAGTCTTTGGCAGCTGGGAGCCATTGAAGGTGCTGGAGCAGAGGAATGACTCCCTACCTCTCACCCCATGACTGTACTTTTTCTTGTCTGGCTGGCTTGGAGAAGGCCTCAGGCCAGAGCCGGCCGGCTGGGATCCCCCAGTCCCCCTGCATCCCCCCAGACCTGCTGCTGGGCTGTCATCACTGCAGGAGAGCCTGGGAACAGAAGAAGAGAATGACCTGTGATTGTCGCAGAGGCCTATGCTCTAATTTCCACGAATGGGTTTTGAGCGACTAATGCAGCCCCCGCTGGGCAGGAGATGGAGCACCCGGCAGGGCCTCCAAGACTAGAATGTTCGAGGCCCATCCACAGCTGGGGCCTTAACCCTAGTCCTCTCACGCCCTGCCCTGGGTCCTGGGAAACCTCCAGTCCTGGGGGCTCTGAAGGGGAAAGGTGGTGCAGAACCCCAGCCCTCTTGGATTCCACCAAGCCCCGTGGGTGGGAGGAGCCAGGCCTTGCAGTGAGATGTTAGGTTTGGGTTAGGACTTAGAGGTGGCAGGACTTGGAGGAATCCAGTCTCCTCCGGAGATAGATATGGAAACCGAGGCTCAGATTGGGGCTGGAGTGAGCATCATAACCTAGAGTCGGGGTTCAGCCGGTTTAGAATAATTTCGGAGGGAGACCCAGGCCAGTGTCTGTTGAATGGATAAAGGAATTCCCCAGTGACTGCAACAAGGCCTACCGGATGGAGACCAGACACTGCGACGCCACCGCAGTTCTCCTTAACAGGCCCTTCAAGGATCGATGTGGTCATGACCTATCTCCCCAGAAACTCAGATAGGGGCACAGAGGATGCACAGTTTCTCTCACAGACCCTCACCTCAGCCCTGGCGGAGGAGGGGGAACAAGAGGGGGCCGTGAAGGGGAGGAAGACAAGTACCTCTGGCTAGAGCCCTTGATGTGTGGGACAGAGGCCAGGATAAGGGTGGGGGCTCAGCCAGGCCATCCTGTGGGGTCAATCCTGGGGCTCCAGGCGGGGCTTGGTCAAAATTTACTGAAGAAATACCCGAATGATAGCAGAGAGTCAGAGCTACTTTCCCCCTCTCCACAGACCCTTAGGGGTACTCAGTTCCACCGAACCAGCATTTCTGTGCCACTACTGTATCCAAGACAGTCTTAGAGGGGAGACTAGAAGGATGACGATGCATGACAGAAGAACAGAGGTGCCTCGGAGAGAGAAAACCCTCGAGACTCAGGGGGATGAAGACCCCATCCAACAAGACACCATTTCCCCTTGGAGTGCTTCTCTCTGGCTTGACCCCAGGACTAGGGCCCAAGAACAACAGGATTTTATTGGGCACTTTTTCTTAAACAAAATAAGACAAAATCCTAATGTAAAACACCTCTCTCCAGTTCCTCAAGAAAGCAGTAAATTTTCTTTGTTTATTATTAGTTCATTTGCAATGATTGAGGTGCCTCCACGAATGGCACCATGATTAATTCTGCCCCCCTTGTTAGAGCATCCCTGCCCCGCCACGCAGCCCCCCTGCCCTTGTCATGAGTGGATGCTGGAGAGGCGGTGGTGCAATCAAGCTCACCAGGGTGGCAGTTCATTTCCTGACAATAGTAAGATATCCCCCACCCACCAGGACACCAACACATGTGTCATCAAAGAAAATAAAAGCCTGGGGCTGGGAGAGAAGGTGTGGCTGGGAGAGAAAGGGGTGCAGAATTTAGGGGGCAGATTTGCCTCAAAGTAAATGAGCTTGTGGCTTCTGCCTCCTCCTTGTGCTCTAAGCCCAGGGCTTGTCATGGATTTGCTCATTTCATCCTCACACATGTCTGCAATGTGTCATCCCCATAATGGCCCAGAGAGGGGAAGTAGCCTGCCTAAGGTCACAGAGCGTGAGCTGGGATTCGAATGCAGGCAGGCTGGTTCTTAAACACCTGGGCGTCTGCCTCTGGCAGGTCCATTCAGCTCACAATGCTGCTAAGGCTTCATAACCTTCCCTCGGACCTGTGCAAAGTGGAGGCTCTGAATACTGGAGTTTTGTGGGCCTGCCTCTGTGCCCTCTGTTCTGCCCACCAGCTGCCTTTGGCCTGTTCTATTCCTTTGCACTAGGCTGGTCATACTCCTGAACTTTGCCAAAACTGCAGTCCCATGTCTTCCAGGTATCCTTCATCGATTCCCATCCAGACCAATCTCTCCTGCTTCCTGCTTGGTCCTCAGAGACACCGGACACTGACCTGCCTCAGGGCCTTTCCATGTGCTATTACCACTCCCTGGAATACCCTTCCCTACATGGCTCTTTGCTCTGACCCCCTCATTACATTTCATCCCACCAGTGTGGCTGATGTCCCCTGATGTTTAATATCCATCATCGTGCCCAGGGGAAAAGGGGCCATGCTTGTCTTGGTCACTGCTCAATGTTTGATGTTAAATGGTTGAGCAAAACTTCCAGCAACCCTGAGTCAAGGCCTACAATTGATACCCATTTTACAGATGGGGAAACTGAGGTCTCCCCAATGCCAAGGTTTTGCCCAGATCCTCTATTCTGACCGCTTTCTGGGCCATGATCCCACTGTGGGTGGGTGCGGTAGACAGAATCATGGCCCCCCCAAATACGTCTATATCCTATTCCTGGAATCTGTGACTATGATGGTTTCCATGGCTAAAGGGGACTTTGCAGATGAATTAAGTTAAGGACCCTGAGAAGGGGAGTTAGTTTGTATTATTCAGGTGACCCACTGCCATCACAGGGTCCTCATAAGAGGGAGGCAGGAGGCTCAGGGTCAGAGAGATGGAAGAGGCTGCACTGCTGGCTGTGACGATGGAGCAGGGGCCATGAGCCAGGGACCCGGTGCCTCTAGAAGCTGGAAAAGGCCGGAAACGGGCCTCCAGAAGGACCGGCCCTGCCCTCACCTGGGTTTAGCCTCAGAAGGTTCATTTTGGACTTCTGACCTCCAGGACTGTCAGAGAATCAATTTGTTGTTTTACTAAGTGTTTCACTAATTTTGTGGTCCTTGGTTTTAGCAGCCCTAGGAAACAGAGTCACCTGACCTGCTCTGATTCCAACCCTGCCCCACTCGCCCTGTGACTGTGACCTGGCCACGCTCACTGCTGAACAGCCTCTGTTTTCTCATCTAAGAAATGGAAATAAACCTTATCGCCCACCCCACTGGGCGGTGGAGAGCCCCAAAGACAGATACAACCTTGGCAAGGCTTTGTCACGTGTCCTGTGATGTGGCTAATGGGGGCTTAGAGTCTTCCCATCTCCAGCTTCCCTCCTCCTCATCTCTCTCTGGGTTTCTTCCTGTACCTTGAACCCCCATCCCCCATCCCCCATCCCACCAGGCTTTTGTCCACACTGTACCCTCAGCCTGGGCCTCCCTTCCATGTCACTTGTTTTTTTTCTTGCTCATCCATAGGAAACCTGGAAGGCCAGACATCTCAGCTCCAGGAAACATCCATGATGACTCAGGTTACTCTGGGTGTATGTGACAGCAACTCTGTCCCCTGTAAAAGCCCTCACCCCTCCCCCCGGGGCTGGAATTGCCTGGTCATGTGATCATCTGTGAGCCCTAGGAGGTCTGGGCCCATCTGCCTGAGTCACTGCCGTCTCCCCAGTGCCCAACACACAGCCTGGCACCTAGCAGGAGCTCAGTCAATATTTTGGCCTGAGTAGTGGAATTAAACAACATGCATCGGATGGATTATTATTACCGAAAAGGCCCAGTGAGGGGAAGGGAGGCTCCTGAGTCCATCTGGGAATGAGCCTTGAGATGTTAAAATGGTGGCTTTTGTCCTCCATCTGGCCACTCTGGGAGAGGCTCCTGGTCTCTCTTCTCCTCCCCGCTCTTATAAAGAGCCCTGAACTAGGAGCTTGCCTCCTGAGGGCTGGGTGACTTTGGGCACGCACCTTCTATTCTCTGAGCACCCCCAGAGTCTACATTCCTTCAACGTGGGTACATAGAAGGCTGATGCTTGACAAGGCACAGAGATAGCAGGCAGATTCTTCCAGGTCACACAGCAAGTCATGAGGTTGAGAGGAGACTGCCCCTCCTTCCAGCCTTCCCTTCTTCTCGGGTCTTGGAAAACATGGATGGCAGTCTTCCTGACATGGGTTAATGAATGTCTGGCAGCCAGACCATCACAAGGACAGGTTTGATGAATTTGTTTTTGCGGATATCTCAATGCAGCCGCTGGGGCCAAGTGCACCCGCCGGATGTCTTGTCCGACTCCCCACTCCTGCCCCTCGCCCCTTGCCTGCCTTTGTCAATAACTCAAAGTGCCAGGCCAAATCCCCTTCAATGCAAACCTCTGCCGAACACTCAAGAATCTCTTTTATTTTCCCTTCCCTATTTATTTATTTTCACCCTCCCTCTCCCTCCTCCCATAGCTCTGAGAAGCGATTAAACAGCAGAGGAGGCCAAGAAAAGACGAACAAAGACACCCTCATTCCAGGCCGAATGGGGGATTTTCAGGCGCAGAATGTGGCCAGCGAAGGTGGAATGTGGAATTGAGTGGATTGAAAGGAGGCTGGTTCCCAGTAGAGGATACTACCAGCTCAGGGTACAAAGGCGG
Organism: Aselliscus stoliczkanus; assembly: GCA_033961575.1. NCBI lineage: Eukaryota > Metazoa > Chordata > Mammalia > Chiroptera > Hipposideridae > Aselliscus > Aselliscus stoliczkanus. The sequence goes on along the minus strand of CM066735.1, from coordinate 4,505,081 downwards.
TGACTGGGGCCTCCTCAGCAAAGCTGCCAACACCTGCTCCCTTTTCAGAGGCCACAATAGGGAAGTTAAGCTTCAGTCACTGCCTCCTGAATCCAAAAGGCCCATGGGGCTCAGCTGCCCCGAGTTGTAGGGACAATGAGGGGGACAGCCAAGGAAAGGTTCTTTTGGCCCAGGGCTGTGAGTGGGGTGCTCGGGGGCTCTGACAGTCCTAACACCCCAAAACAACAATAACCTGGCTTGGGTTCAAGCCCTAGCTCAGTTCTTTATTCAGCGTTTCTTGAGAACCTATTATCTGCCAGGCCCCATGCTAGGCCCTGGAGACCCATCATTGAATGCGACAGAGTACAGTACATGCCTTGCCCTTGAGTGGCTGACCTTCTAACAGACTGTGTGACCTTGGGGTCCCTGGCTTGCCACCCTGGTTCTTGCTTTTCCATATATGGAAAATAAGATGGTGTTTATGTCCACCTCACAGGAAGTTATAATAGAAAACCTGGTGCAGAGTGAGGGTCCCTAAATGTTCACTGGCATCGGGATCCTCCCCACCCCACCTCAGCACTGCTGACATTGGGACTGAGTTGTTCTCTGTGGGGGCCTGTCCTGGGTACTGTGGGGTGTTAAGCAGCATCCCTGGCCCCACCTACTTGATGCCAGGAGCACCCCCAGTCGTGAGAACCATAGGCGTCCCCTAACATAGCCCAGTGTCCCTTGGGGGGCAGAATTGCTTCGGGTGAGAACCCCTGTTTTGCATTATTATTAATTCTTTTTTTTTTAAGATTTTATTGGGAAATTGGGGGAGGGGAACAGCATTGGGGAATTGGGGAAGGGGAACAGACAAGTTGCTGGCCTTTTTGTTCTTCAGTCTAGTTGTGAAGGACGCCGCTTCGCTGGCCCATGTTGGTATTATCATTGCGCTCTTCCTCGTTGAGGCAGTCACTCCCCGGCCATTGGATGGCCACTCACTGCAGCTAATGAAAGCGCACTCCAGTTGCCAGCCAGCCCCACTGCAGCCTATGCCATCACTGGCAACTCAGGGCAGCCCAGCTCCAGGTGGAGCTGTTGTTCACCATCTTAGCTGTAGAGGGCGCAGTGTCACGGGCCCGCATGTGGGATCCAAACTGAGGCCCTGCTGCTCAAAGCTAGTGTCCCAAGCCAACTTTTAACCAATTATTAATTCTTAGAAGTGACTTTGCTGGTCCAAAGTGTACATGTGCCTGTGGTTTTAAAACATTGATAGATGTTGTCAACTGGTCCTGTGTATTTTTACACCCTCAATGGCAAGATTTTCACGTTGTAACTATGACCCTGCCCATAACTGCATATATAGTGACTGATGAGACCACATGCTTCCCGGCTCCAGATGAGACTGCAAGAAGGACTTCCATGGCAGTTTTCCTCCTCACTCACAGCCACCAACCTCTGTAGTAGGGGAGCCCACACTCCTCCCTTGTCCTGGGCATGAGGAAGGAGTCGGACGGAGGGGCTGGCCCTTCTTTAGCTGGAGAAATATTCTACTTTGAGCTGAGGCTCTGAGGGTGGTTCTTTCACTGGTTGGGGATGGGAGGGACTGAAATAGCAGGAGTGGGGGCCCCAGGCCTGCAGAATGGTAAGCTTCTGGGCAGAGAGAGGGGCTGTTTGAGGGCCCCATGTCTGAGATCCCTGGGGTACCTAACATCTCTCACCCCAATGCATTAATCATCATCATTCATTCATTCATTCATTCTTTACCTCTCTGTCAGTGCCCTGACCTGTTCTGAGCACTAGGGACATAGCGGTGACCAAGACAGACTTGACCCTGTCCTCCCAGAGCTCACAGTCCAGGTGGGAGATAGACACATGACCAGGCAGTGACAACATGGGTTGTGATAGCTATAATGAGGGGCATGTGGGCAACAGCAAGAGCCCAGAGGAGCCCCTGAGCTAGCCTGGAGGTCAGGGGAGATGACTTCAAAGCTGAATCTGGAAGAGTAAGGTGGGGTTAATTGGGTGAAGACAGAGGGTAGGGAGACAGATCAGATTTTAGGAGCCCTTTAGGGAGAGTAGATGCAAATACTTGGGGTCAGAGGTGGGGAGACCAGGGCAGAGGCAGAGGCTGGAATTCAGGCAGGACAGGGGAAGGCCTGTGGTGGGGTATTGGGGACAGATGGGGAGCCTGGCAAACATTGGGGTGTCCCTGAGATGCAACGTTGAGGATCTGATGCCCTATTAGGGGCCCTTCCAAGTCTGGGTGCTGGGGGGCCCCAGGGGAGTCGTGGAAATATGTCCGGCGCAGGCCGACAGCCTGGCTGACGACCTTTAATAGCTCCCGAGCCGCGTAGGTTTAAAATAGCATCATGGAGGCAACAAAAGCAATTTGCCTTCTGAATTTTCATTCTGAATGGATGATCTGCTTTTAATCAAGCAAGACATCCCAAAATGCTCTTAATTACCCTAAGTCAAGGGCTTGGCAGTAATTTTGATGTCAACTTTCAGGCGGGCGTGATTAGGTTTTCACAAAACAGGTTCTGGGTTGGGGGAGCAGGATGTTAGGGCGAAGATGGACAAAGGCTGTCCTGATGCACTGGTTTGAAACTGGTGGGCAGGGCCCATGGCTGAGAGCCAGGACTCGGACAGGAAGGTCCGTCTCAGGCTGGATCGTATGGCGTTGGGCAAGTCTTCATCCCTTTTGGGGCTTCAGTTTCCCCTCTGTAAAATGCAGATTGATGGTGCTTGCATGGGGAGCAGAAAATGAGAGAGGGCTTGAGAACTTCTTAGTATCGGGCCAGACATTTCATTCATTCATTCATTCATTCATTCAGCCAATATTTATTGAGCACCTACTGTGTGCCAGGCCCTGTTTTAGGCACTGGCAACTGGACAAAAGCCAAGACAAACAACATTCTGCCTCTTGTGTCTAGCAGAAGATATGGCCACAAAACAAACACACCACATTGCACTGATTCTAAGATGTGCAATTTTCATGTTTTAACATGTTTGAAATCTGGATGCTTCTTTTCCTGTGTCATGATTTGATTGGCCGGGCTGTTTTCTGCTTTAGCAGGATATAAAATAAAGGTGGCTCTTCTAGCTGATGGCATTTCAGAGTCCATGGAATACAGTAATAAGTAAGAATGCGGCAGGGTGTGTTTAAAGGAGAGAAAAGCCGTGGAGGACAGATATAAAAATGATGCTTTCGAAAGACTTCAACACAAGCCGAGAAACCCCACAGCCCTCACCACACCTAAGGGACAGGGCAGTGGGAATACCTGCGTTGACCACGTAGCGCTTGGTTACAATGCACTTAAAAGAAAACCATTCAGCATCCAGAGTGTCACCAAGGTTGGAATTCTGGATATCTAGGGTATGATGTCCCCTCCCACATGATCATGGAAGGAATTGAAAGCATGGGGTGGTGGCTGCATGAAGCTGCCCTGGGGAAGGTACTGGGTTTTGTTGATTTAAATTCCAACAGGTAGATTTAAGCAACTTTAGGGCTGGACATGTCACTTCTTTCTGCCCAAATGATCAAAAAATTTCCACTGTTACTATATCAGGACAGGTTTGGTTTTGCTGCAGTAACACATGGCCCCCACGTCTCAGAGGCCAGTGACATCAAAGTTTTATTTCCTACTCACATTGTATATTCGCTGGTTTTTGCCAGACTTGGGGACACGCCCCATGTCAGCTGACTCTAAGACCCTGGCTGATGGAGCAACTATTGTCTGGAATATTGTTGGTCTCTGCGGCACAGAAAAAGAGAGCTCCGGTGGGTGGGGTGGGAGTCTTCACTAGCAATAATGTTCTGGCCTAGAGGTGACACAGGCCACTTTTTGTTCTGTATGCCAGAACTCCTCATATGGTCCCACCCAGTCCAAACAATCATAGAAGCGAGAAGTACAATCCTACTATGTACTCATGTGGCAGACAGCTTTGCTGTGTGACAAACACCCCCACCAAATCTCTTTGGCCACAAGCATTTATGTCTCATTCACACATCTGCAGGGCAGCTGGGCTCAGTTCTAATCTGTGAATTGAGTCCAGATCTGGTCCTTGTGTTTCTCATCTTCCTTGGATTAGTGGTCACTCAAGACATATTTAACTCATGGCAAAGGCAGGAGCTCAGGGAGGCATCAGAAACAGGCAGTCCTTAGGACCTAGGCTCAGAATTGGCACACCATCACTTTTGCCTTAGCCAGAGCAAGTCACCTGGCTGGACCTGACATCAATGGGGCAGGGAAGTACATTCTTCCCATGGACTCTGGGGGGAAGTTAAGTGAAACTTGTCGAGTAATAATCTAACCTTCCATTCCCTAGGAGATGAAGATCAAGAAATATTTAGTGAGAGTATTGTTAGTTACCACGCATAAGCCATATACATAAATGGCCAGGTTGTACATGGAAAGTCCAGGTGAATTTCAGCTTCAGGTGTGGCTGAATCCAGGGGCTCATTTCTCTCTGCCTCTCTGCTCTTCTTTCTCTGCATTGCTCTGTTCTCAGGCTCCATGAAATCTGTGGCAGCTCTAACCTCACTGTTCCAGGAAGAGCCTGCATTATGACACTTTTTTTTTTCAGGTGTCAAATCTCTCAAACAGCATGTGACAAAGAAACAGCAACCTTCATCACTTGATTGACAAGTAAAATGCACAAATTATAGCCTTTTCCTATTGTTCTGCTCACACTCCTGGTCACATTAAGCAGCTCATCTTCTACAGAACTGGCTCCTTTCCACAGGTTCCCCTCTGCCAGCATTTGCTCACAAAGTACCCCCGCCCCCTTTGCTTTCCCCAGCGGGGGTCAGATGATACAATCCAATAACGCAGGCTCCCAGGGGGCCGGGTCATAGTTCTTTGTAAGGATTCCTGATCTTGAGGTTACTTCTCAGATCTGCCCACAAATGCATTTGCTTGAAACCAAGTTGGCTGGCCAGCCAGGAATGTGAGCCTCTTGACTGAGGTCAGAAAAAGAGGGCAGCAGCCAGCAGGGAGTTTGCTTAATTGATTTGCTCTTAATTGGCTGTCTTCCCAGATGGTCCCCAGGGGAGGTAGCAGGGCAGAATCTGGAGCTCACTTTGGGAACTTGCTGGCTGCCCACCCCCTCCCCACGCTAGAGGGAGAAAGAGCTGGGCCCAGACACTCACAGTCCCAAGTGCTGAGAGTTGGGTCAGAGGGCATGGCCAGGTAGGGTGTGGAGCTGAGAGCACTGTCGGGGAGGCCAACAGACTTGGGTTCAAATCCCTGTTCAGCCACTTATTAACTGTGACCTTAGCAAAGCCACTTAACTCTGCATGCCTCATATTCCTCATCTCTATAAGATGAGGAAGACAACAGCATCTAACTCACATAGCTGTTGTGAGGCATTAATACATGAACAGCAGGGCTCAGCAAACGTTTTCTGTGAAGAGCCAGAAAGTCAAAATTTTCAACTTTGCAGGCCATGCCATCCACTCTGCCCTTGCCATGTGAGAGCCCCAAATGTAAGTGATTGGGCCTGGCCATGTGCCCTAAAATTTTATTTATGGACACTGAAATATGAATTTCATATCGTTTTTGTGTGTCCCAAAATATTAGTCTCTGATTTTTTTCAACCACTTAAAAATGTCCAAAACAGGTGTTGGGCCATATTTGATCCTAGGTTGACTCCTGATGTACATATAGCATTGACAAGAGTACTTAGCACAGAGAAAGTGCTCACCAAACACTACTGTTATTGTTTGTCCCTGTTGCTTTTTTTTTTTTTTTTTTTGAGGGCAATGTCAATGGCCCTCATATGTGGGACCGAACCGGGGCCGCTGGCTTCCCAGGCCAGCGCTTAACCACCGCGCCACTCGGCCGGCCCTGTCCCTGTTGCTTTTGATCTTGAGGTCATAAAAGGGATCTCAGAGTTGAGGTGGGGTTAAAATGAAGAAGGACCTGACACATCCATTTTACAAATGAGGCCGCTCCTCTTCCTAGCCATCTGACTTGGAGAAAGAGGCTTGGCTTCTGAGCCTCAGCTTCCCCATCTGTACAAGGGGTACGGCATTACTTCCCTCAGAAGCAAAGTGATGACTCGTCCCATCACCTGTTCTCATGGCCACGCTGCCCCACCAGCCATATGTATCCTACTCCTTCAGGCTTCCCCATCTTTGCTCTTGTTGGTCTCTCCACCCAGAACACACTCCTCCATCTTACCCACTGCCTCTGTCTCATCCTTGGGGGTAAGGCTGCCTCCTCCAGAAAACATTCCTCGACCCCCAGAATAGATCAGGAACCTTCTCTGGGCTCCCCCGTGGTCCTGTGGACCTTGTTGCCCATCACAGCAGATGTCATACTGGGCCAAGAGATCCGTGCTAGCCCAGAGGACTCAGGGTTGTGTCTTTTCCAGGTACAAGGACAGACAAAAAGGGAGCACTAACAATAGGCCTGTCCAACTCTGGACAATAGGGTATCATGTGGAATGCTAATAAGTGTGGGTAGTTTATAAGGTGTCACTTGTTGGCCCAGGCAGGTCATTACAAATTACACTAAAGAAAAATTCATTCTCTTCAATTCTTTTTCAATCCTTCTAGAGTCACACTGTCTGATACAGTAGCCACTAGCTACACTAATTTAAATGAAATTTGAGGACAGGCCGAGGGAAGCGTTGGTTAAGAGCTGGTGTTCGGATCCCACATATGAGGGCCAGTGACACTGCCCTCTACAGCTAAGATGGTGAACAACAGCTCCAACTGGAGCTGGGCTGCTGTGAGTCCCCAGGGACGGCATAGCTGCAGCCCCTGCTGCAGTGGGTTGCCATAGGCTACAGTAGGTGGCCGGCAGCCAGCGTGAGCAGCTGGCAGCCGGTGTGAGCTGCCAATAGCTGCGGTGAGTGGCCGTCCAGAGGACGGCGACTGATCTGCCTCATCTGGGAAGAGCGCAATGATGATACCAACATGGGCCAGTGGAGCAACGTCCTCCGCAACTAGACTGAAGAACAAAATGACAGCAACTTGTCTGTTCCCCTTTCCCAATTCCCCAACACTGTTCCCCTCCCCCAATTCTCCAATAAAAAAATCTTAAAAAAAATAAAATAAATGAAATTTGATTGAAAGCAGGGTCTTAAAGAGTTATTTGCACAGCCATGTTCATAGCAGTATTATAACCATTAGCCAAGAGGTGAAAGCGACCCAACTGTCTATCCATGGATGATGGATAAACAAAATGTGGTCCATCCATACAGGAGAATATCATTCAGCCTTAAAAAGGAAATTCTGACACCTACTACCACATAGATGAGCCTGGAGGACATGATGCTCAGTGACATAAACCAGACACAGAAAGGACAAACACTGTGTGATTCCCCTTATATGAGGTCCCCAGAGGAGTCAGAGTCATAGAGACAGGAAGTAGATGGTGATGCCAGGGGCTGGGGGAGGGGAGGGGAGTGAGTGTTTAATGGGGACAGAGTGTCAGTTTGAGAAGATGGAAAGTTCTGGAGATGGATGGTGGGGATGGTTGCACAACAATGTGAATATACTTAATGCCACTGAACTATACACTTAAAAATGGTTAAGATGGTACATTTTATGTTGTGTGCATTTTATTACAATTTTAAAAATAAATAAATATGAAATGCAGTTCCACTGGACACATTTTAACTGCTCAGAAGCCACACATTCCTGGTGGCTCCCATATTGGACAGGACAGATATAGACCATTTCTATCATTGCACAGGGTTCACTGAAAGTGCTTTAAAGCTTCTTCACAGGTGCTAATTTTCCTTTTAAGGAGCAAGAAAGCCTGGGCTCACAGCTTGTGGTAGCAATAGGGAGAATTTATTAACTGGGTTTTGTTTTCACTGGATCCATCAATAGTTCTCCCCACAGCAGCCAGACAGCGCCTGGAGCATCCGAATCAGGTCCCACCCCTCCTCTGCCCACAGCCCTCCAGGGCTCTCACCTCCCTCCAGGTAAAAGCCCAAGTCCTCCCCACAAGGTCCTGCACAACCTGCTCCCTTTCTCTCCCTGCCTTCACCTCCTCCCTCTCCCCCTTGCTCACTCTGCTCCAGCCACATAGGCCTCCTAACTTTCTCCAACACTCCAGGAACAGTCGTGCCCCAGGGCCTTTGCATGGGCTGTTCCCTTTGCTGGCAAGCTTTCTTTAGAGAGCTACATGGCTCCCTCTCTCACCTCCTTTGGTTTTTTGCTCAAATGTCTCTGTGGTGAAACCCTCATTTTCATCCTAAATAAAAATTGCAGGGCCGGCCGAGTGGCGCGGTGGTTAAATGCTGGCTTGGGAAGCCAGCGGCCCCAGTTCGGGTCCCACATATGAGGGCCAGTGACGCTGCCCTCAAAAAAAAAATTTTTTAAAAATTGCAAATCCCGTCCCATACTCAGAGCTTGGAGCCATCTCTTATTCCACCCTCCAGACAAGAGTGTGGAGCTCAGAATCTGGAACTCTGAACAGTGCTCCTCGGATGGGGATCTAGAATGCCCCGCCTGTTCACAACCTTTTCCCCAGCCTCACCTGTCCCTAGCTTGCTCTGCCCCCTCCCTACAGAAGCTCAGAAATTCACCCAGCGCACAGGTGCCAGACGGGAAAATTAATTGAGCCTTGCTGGGGCTGCTCTCCCTGCTCCTGTCAATAACAGCCGTAAAGCGGGATTTATGTGGCTGTGCTGGCTCCCGATGGAAACTAGGAGGAGGGGCGACGTTCTAGAAAAGTCAGTCCCTGGCCACAGGAACAGGCAGCAGCTGGGGCTCCAGGATCAGAACCATCTTCCTGCTACTTTTCTCAAGCTTGCATCTTTTCCAAGTATTTCTGGAATATGAACAGTTTCAATGGGGAGGTAGGGATTATTTTTTATGTCTATTTTAACCAATAGAAAAACTGTGGCACAGAGAGGTTGAGCAACTGGCTTAAGGTTATACAGCTCCTGCTACCACACTCATCCTTAGCTTAGGAGTCTGTAGGGACTAAGATGTGACAGGAACAATGTAGGCAGTTGAGGAAGACATGACCAGCCACATTAGTTTCCTGTGTAAGTCACAGACTCATTTAACTGATGGCTACTGGCCCCAGCGGGAGCTGCTAATTGGAACCTGCTTGAAGTCCTCACATATGCTGATTGGCTCCATAGCCTTTCCTCCCCTTTCCCTCCTGGGTAGGTGCTTTTCCAAGCATCTCTACAGAAGTTGCTTAGGGTCTGGATTCATCCTGGCTCTGCTGTGTGACCTTAGGGAAGTGTCTGCTTCTCTCTGGGCTCAGCTTTCTCATCTCTATCTGAAAAACAGGATAATAATCATGGACTTGAGCAGGCCTAGATAGGGGAGTGTCCAGCCCTGGTGAGCACGCACTCAGCAGCGGACATTTTACTATTATTCTTACTCTTTTGGTTGCCCTCCAGCTGCAGGGAAAGATGAGGTTGCTACATCTGCATCTCTCTCTCCCTGGGGCCCATTCCACCATCCCCAGACCAGATCCAGCAGCCTCCCTCTCCTATCCATGCCATGGGGACAGTTTTGATGGACATGTTTTTTTGCACGGAAAAAAGCTGAAGGAATTGTATTTTCCCTAAAGTGTCAGCTGGAGAGAAAATATTTCCCCAATCTCTGGTGAGTGTTGATATAGGAGAGCTAGCACATTGGTGGGGGTCAGGGGTCCACACAACAGGGTCAGGTGCCCCCACCCCCAATCCTGTCCAAGCCCAGTGTCGCACGCCCTCCTTTTGGGTCTCTGCCTGGCTTCTCCCCTTGGATAGTCTCTCTTACATTCTGTCTCAGACACTCTCCTCCCTGTGTCTTCCCTCAATGTAAATCACGTGGGAGCTGTGGTTTGAAAAGTGAGATGGAGTTCCCCTGGAGAAGATAAATGGGAGGAGCACTCCAGACAGAGGGCACAACCCTTGTAAAGGACCTGGGCCATGCCAGTGCATGGTGTATTGGAAGAACAGCGAGGAGGCCCGTGTGGCTGGAGCAGAGTGAGTGAGGGGAAGAAACGGAGAGGGTAAGGGCAGGGAGGGGAGCAGGGCAGGCCGTGCAGGGCCTTGGGACATCCGGGAGGACTAGGGGTTTTATTTCAGGGGCACTAAGGAGCCCTGGGACAGTTTTGAGCAGGGGAAGGGGACACAGAACAAGTACCCTCACACATGTGGGAACAGTGGGAGGTGTCGGAAGTATCCATCGAAATTCAAAATAAACCAAACTCGGCCTCTGCCCCTGTTCCAGAGCGACTGAGAGACTCTTCCAATCACCTTCTCTTGTGCGTTGAAGTACCAATAACTGGAAACTACCAGGAGACCACGGCCAGGGGGCGGGCAATCCCTGCTATCTGCGTAAAGGAAAACTTCGCAGTCAAGATAAAGGATGAGGTCAGCCACGTGAGCAGACGCCGACCAGTGTCTGGGATACAGCGACTCGGGCGAGAGGAAGCCACAGAGCAATGACGAGGAAGGAGAAAGTTCTGGAAGCAGCATCTGCAAGGAGTCACCCAAGGGAAGCAGATTTTTTCTTTTTATTCTATGATTAATAGTTTTATTGAGGTGAAATTCACAAAATTAAACCAATTCAGTGCATTTCCTACATTCCCCATGTTGTACCACCATTCTCTAGTTCCAAAACATTTTCACCCCTAAAGGAAAACCAGGGGCCGGCCAAGTGGCGCATTGGTTAAGAGCTGGTTTTGGGACGCCAGCGGCCCCGGTTTGGATCCCACAAATGAGGGCCAGTGACACTGCCCTCTACAGCTAACAACAGCTCCACCTGGAGCTGGGCTGCGAGCCCCGGCGACGGAGTAGGCTGCAGCCCCTGCTGCAGAGGGCTGCCATAGGCTACAGTGAGTAGCAGGCAGCCAGCGTGAGCTGCCAATAGCCGCGGTGAGCGACCATCCAGAGGCCGGCAACTGATCTGCTTCATCTGGGAAGAACACAATGACGATACCAACATGGGCCAGTGAAGCAACGTCCTCTGCAACTAGACTGAAGAACAAAAAAAGACAGCAACTTGTCTGTTCCCCTTCCCCAATTCCCCAATAAAATCTTAAAAAAAAAGAAAAAGAAAAAGGAAAACCAGGAGTCTCAAATATTATCTTTTTAAATTTAAAAATATTTTTCGGGCCGGCCGAATGGCACGATGGTTAAACGCTAGCTTGGGAAGCCAGCGGCCCCAGTTCGGTCCCACATATGAGGGCCAGTGACACCACCCTCAAAAAAAAAAATATTTTTCATTGTGGTTAAATATACATAACCGCTACCAGCTTCTAGTGGTCCCGGTGTTTCTGAGCTTGTGGCAGCGTCACTCCAATCTTTGTATCTTCAGGTGGCCGTCTTCTCCCTGTGTCCCTGTGTCCTGTCCTCTTTTTATTTTATTTTATTTTATTTTATTTTTTATTCTTTTGAGGGCAGTGTCACTGGCCCTCATATGTGGGATCCGAACCAGGGCCGCTGGATTCCCAAGCCAGCGCTTAACCACCACGCCACTCGGCTGGCCCTGTCCTCTTTTTATATGGACACCAGTCACTGAATGTAGGGCCCACCCTTGATCCAGGATGATTCCATCTGAGGTCTTTAATTATACCTGCAAAGACCCTATTTCCAAATAAGGTCATATTCTGGGGTTCTGGGTGGGTATGAATTTTGGGGGAACACAATTTACTCCATTACATCATGTAAGATATCTTATTCACAGGTTGCAGAAATAAGATGAGGACATCTTTTGGGGGATATTATTGTACCATCCATCCTGTTGTGTCCGTCCTCTGCTCAAAGCTCTTCCATGGCTCCCTATTGCCTTAGACTAAAATTCGTTACTGCTGCCCACAGGGCTCTGTTTTCCAGAATCTGCATCCTCCTCCCATGTCCTCCTCTCCATCTCACTCTATCTCTGTGCTGTTCTTCACACAACACAAACAGGTTGTGCCTGCTGCCTGGGATGCCCTTTCTTTCTTTCTTTTTTTTTTTTTTTTTTTTTTGAGGGCAGTGTCACTGGCCCTCATATGTGGGACAGAACTGGGACCAAACTGGGGCCGCTGGTTTCCCAAGCCAGCGCTTAACCACCGCACCACTCGGCCGGCCCGGGAATGCCCTTTCTTACCCTGGGTCTTTTCACAGCTGCTTCTCACTGGCTTCTTTGGATATGCCTCCCAGCCCACCTATGATCAATCTGCCCCCACCCTCTCCACTATCATTGACTACAACTGCGAGGCACCGACTCCTGTCCTCTCTTCCCACAGTTGGTCCTCCCTGCAGCAGCCACTAGGGGGCGCCTGCGAGCACCTGCGTCAGATCCCTCGTCTGTCCACAGCGTCTCCCCTTCTACCTCCTTCAGGGTAAAAGCCCAAGACCACAAGGCCCTGCATGACCTGCCCCTATCTCCTCTCTGCCCTCGTTTCCTCCCTCTCCCCCTCACTCACTCTGCTGCAGCCACATGGGCCTCTTGGCTGTTCCTCCAACATGCCAGACCTGGTCCTGACCAAGGCTTTTGCATGGGCTGTGCCCTCTGCTTGGAAAACCCTTCCTCCAGATACTCACTTATCTCCCTCCCTCACCTCCTCCAAGTGTCTGTTCAGATTTCACTGCCTCGGTGAGGTTTCCCCCACCATTTATAATCTTCACCCTCCTCCACCTCTGGCACCCCCGTATCTCCTTTCCTGCTTCCTTTATCCCCAGAGCATTTGTTACCCAACATCCCACACAGTATTTAGAGTGTTTATTCCTCATTGCCTCTTCTCCCCACGGGACATGAACCTCGAGAGGCCAGAGCCTGGGCCTGTCTAAGTTGCTGCTTGTCTGCAGCCCCAGCCCCGGGCCTGGCAAGAGGAGGGATTCCGATGAGCAGCTCTGTGACCCAGGGTGACTTGTGTTCCATCTCAGAGTCTCAGTTTCCATATCTGCCTATCCATATATAGATGGGTCATGATCCATCTATTCTTGGGGTCGTTGAGAGTTTTGGGCTGTATCCCCAAGTCTGCAGAAGTGGTAGGCCAGCTGGGCCCTGGCATCCAGTAAGCGTCTGACTCTTGCTCCCTCAGTCCATCACTCAGACCCAGCGTGGGAGGTGACAGCCTTGCAGATGCCACTGGCTCAGACTGTACCATCGGGGCCAAGACACTGTCACATTTGGTAAATTACAGGCAGGTGGTTCCCACAGCTGCAGAGCCAAGGACAGGCAGGAACGTGACTGGGAATATCTGAGGTCCCTCTTGAGACTCAGGGCTAGGCTCTGAGGTGGAAACATGGGAGCCCTCCGTACCCCTCTCTGAGCCTCAGTTTCCTCATCAGTAAAAAGAAGAGGTCTTGAGTCACTGAGGTATCTCTGAGTTCCTTCAGCCATATTCTGCATGAATCACTGACCAAAACTTTCTGTGACTTTGAACCTCCATATATGAAGTGCAACGGTGAAAGAAGAAATAAGATCTGAGCATGAGAGGCAGGTAACCATCTGTCTCCTTCACTACCCCATCCCTAGCTCCCAGGATAGGGTCCAGAGCTCAGTAAATAGTAATAATACTAACAGTAATAACACTGTCATGATGGTTACATTAATTGAGCACCTACAGTATATATACCTGGCTTCACATTGAAAACTTTATAAGGATTTTAGATCTAATTTAGGCCTTGCACAGCAGCTCTGCGACAGGATACTATGATAATCCCATCTGCAAGGTAGGGAAACTGAGGCCCAGAGAGGTGAATGCAGTCACCCCAAGATCACATGGTCAAAAAGTTGTGGAGGCTGAATTGGACTCTGCTCTCCCTGATCCCACGTCTGCTCTCTAAACTGCCACACTCTGCAGCCCCAGGAAACAGCTGTCCAATGAATAAATGAGTGTTGATTGAGCCTGTGGGAAGGGGGAGGAGGCTCTTGGCCACTTTCCATAATGACACAGGGCCCCCCAAGAGTAAAGTCATGGCCCAGACCCCATGCTACTCCCTACATCCTCCCAGCACGGCTGCCACCTTGCAAAGAGGCAGCCAGGGAAACTGATCCCTTCCTTGAACTGGGGGCCAAAGGTATCCCTCCTCCCCAACCTTCTCCTTGAGCCCCCCCCTGGCAGGGGAGGGAATGGAAAAGAGACAGGAGAGGAGGGGAGGGGGCCTCTCCATTTGTCCACCTGCAGCCTCCTTTAAAGACAAGCAAAATACAAAAAAAAAAAAAAGCCTCAGTGACCAGCCTGCCGGTTTTGTGTATGCGTGTGTGAGCGCACGCACTCTATGAAATATTTAGGCGGTGCCCAGTGTGTTTATGGCCGTGATTAATCTTGTGTCTCGGTGGAAAGCAGCAGATTAAGAAATGACTTCCCATGGCCAGGCTCCTTTCCCCAGATGGGGGCGGGCAGAGGGCGGGAAGGAGGAGGATTTGGGGGGCAAACTTGTGGCCCCAGGCTCTGGCCTCAGGAAACTTGTCCTAGCTAACCCCATCCCCCCCATGCTTGTCCCCCACCCCCTTGGAGGCCATGAAGTCCCTAACCCAGGTGGTTCCCTTTGCCCCCTGGGCACTGGCCTAAGTGGTTTTCTTTGTTTGGGTTATTTCATTTTGTTTTTATAGCTTTATTGAGGAATAGCTAGCATACAATAGGCTGCAAATATTTAAGGTGTGCAGTTAGGTGCATTTTGTGGGTGCATACACACACACACACAGGCACACCTGTGAAACCAGCAGGATGGTGAACACATCCATTGACCACAAAAGTTCCCTCGGGCTTCTTTGTAACAACCACTGATCTACTTTCGGGGCATTCTAAATCATTTGCATTTTCTAGGTATCGTCCAGTGTGTGTGTTCTTTTGTGTCTGGCTTTTTGGCTCAGCGAAATGTCTCTGAGGTTCGCCTGTGTTGTTGCGTGTCTCCATGTTGCGTTCCTTTTTATGGATGAAGAATGTTCTGTGGTTTGCATGTGTGTTTATCTGTTCACCTGTGGGTGGACCACTGGATGGTTTCCAGTTTGGGGCTATTATGGATAAAGCTACTCTGAACATGTGGAGATCAGTCTATGATGTGTGCTCCTGTGTTTCTTGGGTAAAATCCTAGGAATGGGTTGTATGGAGGATGTGAGTTTCACTTTTTAAGACACTAGGGCTAAGCATTTGAAACGTGGTGACAGCACCTGGGAAGCGCTGGGCTTAGATCACCTTGTTCCATCCGTGAGACTACTCAGTGACAAGAAGGGGAAACTGAAGACAGGCCATGTGGCTGGGAGGTGGCAGAGCTGGGACTTGAACCCAGGGTCCTCTGAATACGGGGCACTTCCGTTGGACTGCATTATGCACAGCTGGGATGGAAGTCTGTGGACACATTCGGCATCTCATTGTTTCCTGACTTGGCAGGGAGCAATTCTGATTTTGTGTGGTATCATCCCCTGAGGGCCTGGTGTCCAGTAGGTGCCCGCAGAAATCAAGGTGTGAGCCGTAGTCTGGCTGCAAATCAGGTCTCAATCCTCCCCCACCTGAAACCTGCAGTGACTCCCCAGTGCCTTTAGGATCAAGCTTAAACTCCCTAATGCAACCTACAGTCTCATTCAAATTCTGGCCCTGCTCCTGTTCCAGCCACACTGCCTCCTTGACATCTGTGAAATATCCAAACACTGTCTTGCCACAGAGCCTTTGCACCTGCTGTTCCCTCTGCCTGGAACACATACACAATTTGAGACTTGCACATGGGCAGCTCCTCCTCCTCCTTCTAGCCTCAGCTCAAAGGTCACCTCCTCATGAAAGCCTGACTGATTTCCCTACCTAAATCAGCTCGCCCCACTCCCCGTTTTTTTCGTCATCATCCGTCATACTGTTACTTCCTCTCCCTATTCATTTTTTCTCTTTGTGATTCTATTCTATATTTATTTACTCTTTAAAAGATCTACTACACATTTACATAGCACTTGCTGTCTGCCCGGCATCACTCTAAACAGGCACGTCACACGTGTGAACTCATCTTAACATTTTTACCACTTTGTGCATTAGGTGCCTTCATTAGCTCCATTTACAGATGAGGAAACTGAGACAGAGCGAGTCAGGCAACTCAGCCAGGAAGCAACTGAGGACCAAGGATATATGATTATGGATATATCCTCATGGGACAGGTCTGAGCCATTCACAGTTGTGCTCCTGGTCCCAGCATAGGGTACAGCTCAGCTGAGTAAACAGCTCATTTCTACAGACGAGGCAGAAACCGCAGTGGGGAGGTAACTTGCCTGATGGCACAGGTGGCTTTGAACCTGTACCTTGGACCTGCCAGCCCCATGTTCTGTTCCACAACCAGAGCCCCAACCAGGGTCCCTGGAACTGTGAGCCCCGAGTCTCAGAGTGGCCCCCAAGGGTGCTGGTTCAGACGGCGAACAGATGCTCGCTATTTTAAACCCACTGTTTAACTCATTAAGACAGCTGTTTCCCATCCCCAAAGTCGGCGGAATTAGAATTAAATTCATTCCAGAATTAAACACACACATACACATGCACACACCCTGCCACCATTTGGAGGCAAAACTTGTTAGCATTTAGGCAAGCTGTGCCTTTGAGCCTGGGGATACAGCTCTGCTTCCGCCTGACAAGTTGCATCACAGCCCAGTGCTTGCCAACTGGGCTTGTGGCCAGAATGCCCCATGGGTCCAGATTCCTACATCTGCCCAGGCCTCCTCTTCCATTGGAGTCCAGATGCCAACTGGGTGAACCCCTGGGTTTTTCCCTGACCCCTCAGACCCAGTGGGGCCCGCCCAGACAAAGCTTAGCATATGCCCCTGAATTGCTTTCTTTTCCTGGGTCCCCATCTTGGGGACGGCCATCCCACCTCCACCTGCTACTCACAGCAGAGTCCAGATCTTACCTTCACTGCCTCCTTTCTCCTCCAAAATGGTCAAGACTCTGGCAATGCTATTTCCAAACAGCTTTGCCTTACCCTTACTGCTACGCACTGGTCTGAACCTCCATCCCAGCCAGCCTGGATGCTGGCCCCTGCTCCCTCCCAGGACTCCCAGTTTTTCCCTCAACCCAAACTGGCTGTTTTTCCCCAGTAGCCAGAGGGATTTTCCTATTGCCTCAATTGGATTGTGTCTGATAGTCTCTTGTTTCAAATCCTCCCGTGCAATAGAACTTTCTGTCATGGTGGGAATGTTCCAGATCTGTGCCACTCAACATGGTCACTCCACGTACCTATAGAGCGCTTGAAGCATGGGAAGTGTGAGCAAGGAACTGAATTTCTTTTAAAGTTCATTTTAGTGACTTTCAATAACTAGCATGTATCTAGTGGCTGCCGTGTGGGTCAGTGCAGCTCTGCAGGAGCTGTGACTGATGCCATCGGTGGGCCTACCCAGACCCCTGAGCCCTCACTGTTTCCTTGTGCTGGCATCCCAGCTGTGACTCTGCTTGAGAGTGCTCTACGCACGCCCAGGGCAGGCTAGATGGGTCACAGAATTGATGCCATTCCCAACCAGTGGCTGGCAGGAGCTGGTGCCTGAATACCCCAGCGCCCTCGTCCCTGAAGTGGGGCATCTCTGAAGTTTATGCTGCCCAGCAGTCCCCCAGGGGGTGGAGCCCCATCTGCCCACCACAGTCTCCTGCTCACGAATGCATCCCTTGTTGGCCCCTTCCCTTCTCTCTCTCACTTCTCGACTACCTCCTGGAGCATCCTAGGGTCACCTCCCACATACGCTACTGGTACCCAAACCCTTGTCTTACGGGCTGCTTGTGCGGCCCCCAGATGGGCCAGGCTCTGCGTTACACTTACAGTAAAATGCAGACTGTTCACCACAATCTACAAGACCCTCGATAGTCTAGCCGGTTACCTCTTCATGCCCTGACCCCCACGCCCGCCATGGTGTTCTCTCACTCCAGACACATGTGCCCATGCTATTCCGCCCGCTGCACTCTGGGCTTCCCCTACCCAGTCTCCTTCTGCCAACTCCTCCGCACCTTTCAAGTCTCCATCCAAAGGCCAGCCCACGCAGAGAGGACTTCCCTGATCACCCTCCATACCAGCCATTGTCTCTTTCTCAGACTTCGTTCTTCCTCCCCCTCCTTCCCCTCTGCCTGTCCCTCCTCTCCCTCATCCCTCCCCCTCCTCTCCTCCCATCCCTCCTCCTCCTTCTGTCCCTCCCCCTCCTCCCCTTCCTCCTCCTTTGAAGTTCTTAAGGCTCTGTTCTTTTTTCTAACTTTTTGTTTTGAAATAATTTTAGACTCACAGGAGAGTTGCAGAAACATAAGTTGCAGGAAGCAGAGTTCCTGTGTACCCTGCACCCAGCTTTTCCTAATGTTATCATTTTACATAACCTGGTACAAGGATCAAAACCAGGAAATTCATACGGGTACAGCATTCCCAACAAACCTACTGACCTCATTTTCAAGTTTCAGCCATTTTTGCACGCATGTCCTCTTCCTGGTTCAGGACCCCATCCAGGACCACTCACTGATTTCATTGTCACATCTCCCTAGCGTCCTCCACTCTGGGACTGTTCCTCAGTCTTTCCTTGTCTTCCCTGACTTTGACACTCTGAAAGGCAATGGCCAAGGATTTTGTGGACTGCCCCTGAATTCAGGTCTGTCTGACAATTGCTCAGGTTGTGCATTTCTGCTGGGTCCCACAGGAGCCGTGTCGTGTCCGCCTCAGTGCAGGGGATCAGGAGAGGCTGGAGGTGGCTGTGTCTCATCCCAGATAATGTTCACCTAAATCCCGTGATTACGACAGCGTCTGCCAGAGAGTCTGCCCTGGGAAGTTACCTTCCTACTTTTCAAATGAGTAACTATCCTGAGAAAATTGCTTTGACACTGTGCACATATCCTGTTTCTCCTGAAACGCTCGCCCACAGATTCTGGCATTCTTCTATTGATCTTGTTTCTCACACACTTTATCTTGTCTCCTTATTGCCTGGTTTCCCTCATGGGACTCGTGGTTATTGGAAATATTCTTGTTCACTTGTTTGAACTTTTTCTTCTTCCTCTGCACAGAGACCCCGAGAGTGGAGCCTGGGTTTGGTTTGTCTTGGGGTTTGTCCCCAAGTGCGCAGCCGAGGGCCTGACACACAGTAGGTGCTTAGCAAATATTTTATAAACAAAGAAATGAAATGACACCAGTCAAAAAATGCCAGATGCCCTGGTGGCACCCCAAGAATGAGGTGTGTTCTAGAAGGAAAGGCCTTCCCTCACTTCAGGCTTCCATTCACATGTCCTTGCCTTGGGGAGACCTCCCTTGAGAACCCCAATGATGGCTGCCCCTCTCTCAGTCACAACACTGGCCTCATTTCCTTCACAGCACTTCACACTCGGAAATTATTTTGTTTGATGGCTGGTTCATTCATTTATTTAATTTGTTTATTGGCTGTCTCCCCTTCGCTCAGCTAAAGCAGTCTCTGTAAGATCAGGGATTTTGCCTTGGTCATGACTGTACACAATGCCTAGCACATCATCCTATGAAGACGGAGCCCTCTCTCCTGTAGTGTTTTCTGTCTCCATAAGTTTAATTATCCCCGCATAAAACCTGGAAGCAGAAAAAGTGGGAAGACAAATGAAGCGGTCTGACCTCAGACAGCAGGCCTGTTCATTTGCATCCAGATGCTGCCCTGGTGGGGGCCAGGCTGGGGCAAAACCAGCATGGCGGGAGTTTTGGGGAGGCTGGGGAGGAGAAAGTGGTTCAGCATCTGTTTTTTCTAAACTTTATTGGGGAACAATGTGTTTTTTGGGGAAGCAATGTATTTTTTCCAGGACCCATCAGCTCCAAGTCAAGTTGTTGTCCTTCAATCTTAGTTGTGGAGGGCGCAAGCTCAGCTCCAAGTCCAGTTGCTGTTTTCAGTCTAGTTGGGGGTGGGGGTAGCACAGCCCACCATCCCATGCAGGAGTCGAACTGGCAACCTTGTTGTTAAGAATACGTGCTCTAACCAATTGAGCCATCTGGCCACCCCTCCAGCCTCTTCTTAATGGTGGCACTTGGGCAGGGATTGTCTCCTCTCTGCATGCTGGCTTCCTCCTGGGAAAAATGGGGAAAGGCACTGTCCCAAGCTCAAAGGGTGATGGGAGGGTCCATAGGTGTTTATGTTTAGAAGTGTTTTACAGATGGGGAAGCTGAGATGCTGAGAGGGGATGCTGAGATACTGTGTGACACACCCAGGCAGTAAGTGAGGGCCATGGAGTACCTTCCACCCAGCTCCCCCCTCGCACCACCCCAGGCTCGGCTGGGTCCACAGAGGTATGACTTTGGCATTCAAGCTGATAAAGATAGATCTGGAGACACAGGCACAGGGATACACACAGAGACATGGAACATACATATAGACACAGACAAAGAATACACAAGACAGAGACAACAGTCAGATAGCAATAAACATATTGAGACAGAGACATGGAAAGACTGAGGCAGAGAGTTAGAGAGAAAAAAGGAACACAGGCAAAGGCCAAAACAAAAGGGGCAAAGACAAAAAAAGATTGACAGAGAAAGGGAAAGGCAGAGAGAAGGGAGAGACAGAGAGACAGAGAGACCAAGGTCAGCCTGCCGTGATGATTCACAGGCGGTTTGTGATGGCCCCTCGCAGCTTCCCGGTCACACCAGTCCCCTGAATCACAGTCCTGTTGGGTGTGTATGTGTACTGTATACCCACCCATGCAGGCAAGTGTATCATTCAAATTAGCAGGAGATGCACCTGGGGAAGGAAGTTGATGACTAGCTTCCAGGGAAATTAAGGTGAAAACAAGGCATGTCCCATCACCCCATCTGATACGTGACACATCCCGTCACCCCATCTGATGTGTGACATGTCACCCCATTTGGTATGTGTTTTCTATCTAACAGTTGGAGGAGGCAGACGTCTCTGCTATACCTCTTCTGGGTGTCACTGAAGGAGGTCCCCACTAGAGACATTTTGGGAGGGAGATGGGTGTGGAGCTGAAAAAGAAAATCAAACTTGTAACTGTACCATGAGATTCTGGAAGCCTTACTGTCCCCTATGAGATAGTCGTGTGGGGATAGTAAGTGAAAAAGGAATATACCAGTTCATATCACAGGGGTACAGGTGTTGTGTGGCCTTCAGGCTCAGCTGGATTGAGGTGCTCAAATGATGTTTTTAGGACTCTGGTCTCTCCAGTGTCTGTTTTCTGCTTTCCTATGCATTCTTTTTTTCTCAGGAAGCATCTTAGTTTGGGTTCCCCAGAAGCAGACCCCCCAAAACAAAGATTTGAATGCAAGTTACTTATTTTGGAAGTGATCTCAGAAAGCGCTGGAAGGGGAATTGAAAAAGGGAGACAGGAAAGGGAAGGCAAATTGTGTAGGAAGCATTGTCAAGCAAGTTATCAAGGTGGAGCTCAACCTGTTGGGGACCTCTAGGAGATGGTGAGGGACATGTACCCCAAAGTTATCTCACTTGCGTCACTGGTTCTTGGCTGCTCCCCCCCAACCCAGGATGTCAATATCTGGCATACCCAGACTGCCGTGCATGTGGGCAGACGCGGGAATATCACCCTGCCAACACCTTGATCTTGGATTTCTGGCCTCTAGAACTACATGACAATAAATTTCTGTTGTTTTCAGCCACCCAGTTAGTGGTACTTGGCTACAACAGCCTGAGGAGCCTTATACACCCTACTTATCAACTTGCCATCTTTGGAGAAGCTTTTTGATTTTTATCCCTATCATGATCTATTTGTTTACCATTTATTTACCAAATACTCCTTAAAGATCAACTCACCTATTGTCTTCCTTTCAAAAGGAAACTGTGAGAGTCTTAAATAAAAAACCCATGTGTCTTGCTATAAAGAGATAGGGCTCACAGAAAACAAAGATGTAGAAAACAAAATGATGTTTTAAAATTCCAGTGGGGCCAAGAACCTCTCTCTTAGGGAAATTAGCAACTGCCTGAAAGGGGTTAAAGATGATAGTACCAAGTAAGACTCTCAGGAAATAATCCCCAAGGAAAGGGAATGGAATTGGGAGGCAGTGACATCTCTATGTCCACCCTCTCTCCCCTCCACACTCATCCACTCATGCAGGGCTATCATCCCCTCTGAGTCTCAATCTATCCTCTTTTCTCCACCCCGCCTCCCAGTCCCTCCCCTGATTCTCTGGCTGCCTCCATGGCTTCCTGGCCTTTTTCTCTCTCTCCAATCCATGCTCCACCCAGCAATCACAGGGCCCTTTCAGAAACACAAATCTTGGTCTGGCCGAATGGCGCAGTGGTTAAGCGCTGGCTTTGGAATCCAGTGGCCCCGGTTCGGGTCCCACAAATGAGGGCCAGTGACACTGCCCTCAAAAAAAAAAAAAAAATCCAAACAACGCAGAAATATATAGAGCGGATATGGGAAACACAATCCAACTGTGTCCTGCCTCTGTTCTAAACTTTTCTATGGCTCCCATCATTTTTTTTTTTGTGAAGATTTTATTGGGGAATTGGGGGAGGGGAACAGTGTTGGGGAATTGGAGGAGGGACCAGCCAAGTTGTTGTTGTTCTTCAGTCTTCGTTGTGGAGGGTGCCAGTCGCCGCCTGGCTTCCTGTTGCCTCTAAACTCAAGGTGCTGAGTTCAGTCTTAGTTGCGGGTGAGTATAGCCACCATCCCATGTGGGAGTGGAACCAGCAGCCTTGTTGTTAAGAGCGCACAACCTATCCACTGAGCCATCCCGGGGCAGCTCAACTCAAGGTCAGTTTTTAGTTGCGGGCGGGCGCAGCCCACCATTGAACAGGCAATCTTGTTGTTACACTAGCTGAGCCATCCTGCCACCTGATCGCAGCTCAACGACAGCTCAGCTCAGGCGCAGTATTCACTGGCCCATTTGGTAATCAAACTGGCGGCCCTGTTGCTCAGAGCTCGTGCTCTAAGCCAACTCTTAACCAACTGAGCCACTCAGCCAGCCCTCCCATCATTCTTGTGTAAACCCCAAGGCCATTGAGATTCAAGGTTCTGGTCTGGCCCTGCCTACCCTTTCACCAACCCTCTTCCTGGACACCCTCTTCCTGGCCACTCTGAATGGCTGCTGTTTTCAACCATTCATCTCTCTCTCTCTCTCTCTCTCTCTCTCTCTCTCTCTCTCTCTCTCCCCCTCCTCCCTCCCTCTCCTTCTGCTTCTCCCTGTCCCACTCCCTCTCCCTCCCTCTGTCTCCCTCTTCTCCTTCCCCTATATCCTTATTTTTATTTCTATCTCTTGCTAACCTCAGGACCTTTTCACATGCCATTCACATTTCTGGCGTACTGTTCTCTGCCCCCTTACACCAAATTCATCCTTATTCACCCTCCAGTCTCAGCGTGGTGACACCTTGCCTTTGGCTGGCCTCACCTAGACACAGACCCTGGGACAAGGATTCCAGTATGTATTCATTTCTTACATCAGCCGTAATAAAATACCACAAACCGGGGGTGGGGCTTAAAACCACGGAAATGTATTCTCTCACAGTTCTGGATGGTGGAAGTCCAGGATCAAGGTGTTGGCAGGGTTGGCTCCTTCTTGGGAGCTCAGGGGACAATCTGTTCCATGTCTCTCTCCTGGTTTCTGGTGGTGGCCGGCAACCCTTGGCATCTCTTGGCTTTTTGGGAAGCATCTTTCCAATCTCTGCCTCTTGTCACATGGCCTTCTCCTAATGTGTCTCTGTGCCTCTTCTCTGTCACTGGCTGAGGGGCACTGTGGGAGCTATTAGACCAATGGAGAAAAACTAAAGAATAAGTAGTCAACTTAGCACAGGGCAGATGAGGACAGAGAATTCCTGGCAGAGGGAACAGCATTTGCAAAGTTCTAGAAGTCAACAAATCATGATGCATTTAGAGCATTGAAAAGCATTCAGGTTTGTGAGATCGGCAGGGGCTCGACCTGAGGGTGCTTGTAGGCCACAGAGAGGAGAGTGGACTTTGTCTGGAGGGCAATGGGAGCCATGGGAGAGTTCAGAGCATGGCAGAGACCAGAGGATTGAGATTTTAGACAAATCCCTGACTGCCATGTGGTGATGAACTGGAAAGGCTGCAAACTGGAGACAGATCTGCTTCAGGAGAATGACAAAGTCAGACCCTATCTTGAGCTCTAGTCATATATTATCTCATGTCATTCTCACACACCAGTTCTACATGACAGATTCATCATCATTGTGCCCATTTTACAGGTCTAAAAGCTGGGACCCAGAGAGGTTAAGCAGTTTACCTGGCATCACACACCTTGTCAATAGCTGAGCCAGGAATCAAGACTTGAGCAGGCTGCCTAGCTGAGTAGGAGACAGACTCATGGTGGGAGATTTTGGGGACGAGAAGGGTGAGGATGTGGGACTGATGCTAGGGGCTCTAGCTGAGGAATTGGGGACAGTTAGACATAAAACTGAAGTGAGAGAATAAAGCTGGTGCAGGAGGCCTACCAGGAAATGAGGACTTTTGACCACCCACCCCTGCCAGACCTGCCCTGACCTTGGCACTTCTCCCTCCCCTCAGATGAGGTCCAGTTAGACTCTGAGGACTCAGATCTGAGTCGTGAGAGTCAGCCACAGGGAGAAAAGGCATTGTAGGCAGACGGTAAAGCCTGTGCAAAGTGCCTGGGGCAGGACCGTGCCTGTTGTGTTGGAGGAACACACAGGAGGTAGGTCCACGGGGCTGCAGCAGAGTGAGTGAGTGGGGAGAGAGGAAGGAGTTCTGGAGTTTGGGTTTTAAGAACTGACCTTATGGGGAAAGGGTGCCCTGAACAAGTCTGGGTTCTTCTGGGAACCTCAAAGGGAGGTAACATTGGCATCTTCCTCGTTGGGTCTCTGGGAGGCACAGGGAGATGATGCTCGTAGTGTGAGTGAGTGTGCTGGATCCCAGACACTGGGGGGCCACTAGCCCACATAAAGCCTTATACTCCTGAAGTCCAAGAGCTGGGGATGCTCTGAGACTCCCAGTTTTCTTAGAGGCTGCCCAGGTCCCCAGGTCAGAGACTCAGGAATTCTGCCTTGACCACAGGTCCAGGCAGCTGGGGTTCCTGGGGACAGGATGTAGCGGGACGATGTCACAGAGGCCAAAGCATCTAGAACCCTGGGGGCTCCTGGCCTCAGCATCATCTGCCAGGAAGGCCACCAGCTTCTTCAGAGACCAGCCTTCAAAAACAATGCACACGTGGCTGCCACCAGGAACAGTTTCTTCCTAGGGCCACCCAGGTCCCAGCCTTTCTGCTTACCTGCCTCTGAGCCCTCATTCAAGCTCGCCTCCATTCCATCCTGGCCACGGGCTCCTGGGAGGCCCTGGAGATGCCCAAAGGCCTCCGATCTGCTGTTCCCAGCGGGACCTAGGTCCATACCACAGCCAGGGGAGGAGGGGGGCAGCCATGGGGTGGCAGCAGCCGGCCCTAGGGGCAGTCAAGGCCTTGCTGATCTTGTTGGAACTGCTGGTCCCCTCACAGGCAGTGGTGCGGGCCATGCTGGATGGCAACTTGAGCACGGTGGACTTTGTGGATTTGCCGGCCATGTTCGGGGTACCCCTGGCCCCCGAAGGTGTGCGGGGCTACCTGATGGAGGCCAGGCCAGCCAATGCGTGCTACCCCATCGAGGGCCCGCGGCTGACGGGCAATGGCTCCCTGGGCGCCATCGTGCTGATCAGTCGCTATGATTGCACGTTTGATCTGAAGGTGCTGCACGCCCAGCGGGCCGGCTTCGAGGCTGCTATCGTGCACAATGTCCGCTCGGATGACCTTGTGCGCATGGCACACGTCTACGAGGACCTTCAGCGCCAGATTGTCATCCCCTCGGTGTTTGTGGGCGAGGCCGCCTCACAGGACCTGCGAGTCATCATGGGCTGCCATAAGTCAGCCCAAGTCCTCTTGCTGCCTGACTACCCACTGTGCCCCCACCTGGACTGCCATCCCGTGCTGGCCATCTCCTGGGTGCTGGGCCGCACCCTTGCCCTGCTCATGTCCACTTTCTTCATCCTACGATATGTGTGGAATTGGCTCTGGGTGTGGTGGACCTGCAAGCCTGTGGTGGTCAAGACGCCGGCCTGCCAGAAGTCCCAGGTCCGCACCTTTACACGGCTCAATGACTTGTGTGCCATTTGTCTGGACGAGTACGAGGAGGGCGACCAGCTCAAGATCCTGCCCTGCTCCCACACCTACCACTGCAAGTGCATTGATCCCTGGTTCTCCCGGGCCGCCCAGCGCTCCTGCCCTGTGTGCAAACAGTCGGTGGCCAGCACAGAAGGCGGCTCTGACTCCACTGTCGACAGCTTCGGCGACGAGGACCGCTCACTGCCTGGACAGCAGCCCCCCATCTGGGCCATCCAGGCCCAGCTGCGCTCCCGGAGGCTGGAGCTACTGGCCCAAGCCAGCCCACACCACTGCTGCAGTGCCACCTCTGTGGGAGTGGCTGAGGCCATGGCATCCTCAGGGGGGCCCCCAGACACATTCTGAGGCCTACAGGCCCCTGCTGGTGAAAATCAGGATCGGGAGGGTGGAAATGAATGTTTCTAGTCTGGAGAGAATAAAGTGGGTTTGAAAGCTGATTTGTGCCCTGACTGCTGTGGGACTGACTGGCCTCTGGCCTCATACCACCCATGTGACAAATACCAGATGAGCCCAAATGGCTGGCTCCCAGTGTCTTTGGGTGACTGAGAATTTATGAGACGGGAGAGTGCATTCAAGGTCGCTGTGTTCATCCTGCCAGTGGTGGCTCCGTAAAGGAGTCCCCATGCCTCCGTTCTAATCTTGGGCACAGGGGTTGCTGATCCCTTATATGTTTATTCATTATTCATTTAACCATTGTTTGTCTTTTAAATTTTTATTGAGTAACAGCATGTTTTTTTCAGGACCCATCAGCTCCAAGTCAAGTTGTTGTCCTTCAATCTAGTTGTGGAGGGCACAACTTAGCTCCAAGTCCAGTCACCTTTTTTTCCCCAATCTATGTGGGAATTGAACTGGCAACCTGTTGTAAAGAGCACGCACTCTAACCAACTGAGCTACCTGGCCGCCCTAACCTTTTTTTTTTTTTAATCGATGTTTTACTTTGGGATTGTTTTAGATTTTCAGAAAAGTGGCAAAGGTTCTAGAGAGTTCTCACGGACCCTCACTCGGCTTGCCCTGATGTTCACGACTTCTATAAACACAGCGTGTTTGTCACATCCGAGAAAGTAACATGGGTATCTTATGATAGACTAAACTCCAGATTTTATTTGAATTTCCCGCATCATTCCAACTTTTTTTTTTTTTAGCTGAGCCATTCTGCCACCCGTTGGCAGCTCAACGGCAACTCAGCTCGGGCTGGCATCGAACCACCGTTGCTCAGAGCTCAGCTCGCATTCCTTTTTTTTTTTTTTTTTTGAGGGCAGTGGGACCCGAACCGGGGCCGCTGGCTTCCCAAGCCAGCACCCAACCACCGCACCACTTGGCTGGCCCTCAGCTCACATTCTTGAGCGAGCTCTTAACCAACTGAGCCACTTGGCCGGCCCTCATTCCAATTTTTTACACTGGAAAATGTCAAACACTCCCCAAGTAGAGAGAATAGAATAATGACCCCTCACATGTACCCATTACTCAGAATTCAACAATTATTTCCTCCTGTATTTTCTCCACTTCCTCTTCCTCCCCCTTGCTATTTTGATGTAAATTCAAGATTTTTTTCGTCTGTAAATATTTCAGTTTGTGTCACTAAAGCAGTAGTTCTCAACTGAGGTGGGGATTTTGTCCCTAGAGGACACTTGGCAGTGTCTGGGGACATTTTTGGTAGTCACCACTGGGGGGTGCTATTAGCCTCTTGTGGGTAGGGCCAGGGATGCTGCTGCTCAACGCCCAGGACCACCACTCACAGAGAAGGATCCACCCCAAAGTCCACAGTGCCAAAACAAGAGGAGACCCTGCTCTTCAAGATACCTCTTAAAAAACAACCCCACAGCAGATTGGTGCAGCCACTATGGAAGTCAGTATGGAGGTATCTCAAAAAACTGGAAATGGAACTACCTTTTGACCCAGTAATTCCACTCCTAGGTATTTATCCCGAAAAACCCAAGACACTGATTCAAAAAAAAATATGCGTCCCTATGTTCATTGCAGCGCTATTTACAATAGCCAAGACTTGGAAACAACCAAAATGCCAAATGCCCATCGGTAGATGACTGGATTAAGAAACTGTGGTACATTTATACAATGGAGTATTACTCCACTATAAAGAAGAATGAAATCGTACCATTTGCAATGATATGGATGGACCTAGAGACTATTATGTTAAGTGAAATAAGTCAGTCAGAGAAAGACAAATACCATATGATCTCACTCATATGTGGAATCTGAAAAACTGAATGAATGAGCAAAGTAAACAGAAACAGTCTCATAGATATAGAGGAAAAACAGGGTTGCTAGTTGGGAGCGGGGTGGGGATGAGGGAGAAGGGGACGGGATTAGACAGCAAAAATAGTCAACTACAATATTGCCCCAGGGATATGAAAGACAGTTCGGGGAATATAATTAATAATGTTGTAAGTATTTTGTGGGGTGTCAGCTGGTCACGTGCTTTGTTGGGGAGACCATCTCATGGATGGAGTAGAGGCTTGATCACTGCACTGTACACCTGAAGCGGAGGTTGTATAATATTGTATACCAACTGTAATTGAATATATATAGATAGTCACGGGAAGTGGATTATACTGAGGAAGGGAGTCAGAGGAAGTGTAATAGATATATATGATATGGGGGGAGGAGTGGGGTGGCGAATTGGGGGAGGAGGATTGTCACTTTGAGGGGTAAAAAGTATAACTATTACACTGTGTTGTACACCTGAAACTAATTAAAAATAAATAACTTAAAAAGAAAACAAAAACAAAAAAACAACTCCACAAATTCCAGTATCATGTTCAAAATAACGACTCCTTAATAGATCAAATACCATCCAGGGGACACCTGGAAATGTGAACAATTATGGTGTACATTTCTTTAGGTTGTCTGAATCAGGATCTAGATAAAGTCTAGAGTCGTTGATGGTCTCCTAACTCTCTTAATTGAGAGCTTTTCCCTCCATCTCACTCTCTTAATTTTGCCTTGCACTTTATTTGTTGAAGAACTGGGTCCTTCACACTGCAGAGACGTCCCTGCCCTAGGTTTTGCCTACTGGGTGTCCCTGTGGTGTCATCTAACGTGTTCCTCAATCCCCTGTATTTCCTGGGAATTTGTACTTGAATTCAGAGAGCAGCTCAGACGTATTTTAATTTTATGGTGAGCAGATAAGGAGCTTCTTCACACCCCAGCATGCCTACCCTCCCCGCCCTCCCCACCACACACACCTTTAGAAGGTTTGGGCCATGTTAACGGGTCTTCTGGGCATTGAGTGAGGGGCTCTTGCTTGGCCATGTGGCAAGCATGATCAGGAAAGTCATGAATTTGAGACTGGAATGGGGAGAAGGAAGTGAGCGGGCAGGAAAAGTGTTCCAGGAAGACGGCACTGCACATGCAAACGCCCTGAGGCAGGAGCGTGCCTGGTGTGTTGTAAGAACAGCAAGGAGGCTCATGTGGCTGAAGCAGAGTGAGAGAGGGGGAGAGGGAGGTGAGGGTAGGTTGTGGAGGGACTTGTAAAGCTTTGTAAGAAATTCTGTTTTTATTCTGAGGTCCTGAGTAAAACCATCGGAGGGTTTTAGTAGCTCAGAGTTCCTGTTAGCAACACTTCGAGGTCTCTATTTTACAAATGAGGCCACTGAGGCCCAGTCACTTGCTTGGGATCACACAGTATGTGGCAATAATGGGATTTGGACCTGGCAGCCTGGTCTTGGTGGATTCACGAGCGAATATTTGCATTGAGGCAGGTTTTGTTTTTCACACATATGGAAGTGTTTTTCTGTGCTTTGTTGTCGTGTTTCACGACATAGCTGAGAACCTCCAAGACAGTTTAGGGGAAGATTTTTGCTTCCTGGATTGATGACAGCAAAGGATAAGCCCTCTGTTGTGACTTGTGTGTATGGTGGGTGTTCATAGCCAAGCTCCCTCTCTTATTGCTCCACATCTTCAGCAGGTGGCTTCCTCCTCAGACAATTCAGCTGCCTGAGCTCCAGCCCTCACATCTACATTGTAGTCAATGAGGATGAAGGGGTGAGGAAGAGCTCATGCTCTCCTTTTAAGGACATTTCCCAGATATTCCACCACTTCTGCTCATACTCCATCTGCCAGAACTTAGTCATGTGATCACACTTCCTGAAAGGATCCTGGGAAATGTAGTTTTATTGAGTGGCCAAAGGTCCAACTGAAAACCAGGGGTTCTATTGTTGTGAAAAAGGGGAGAACAGATGTTAGGCATGGCCAGCATCACTTGCCATTTAGACTCCTTGAAGGTCACAGGCACTATAGGGGAGCAGGGACATCCTGGTTTCCCAGACAGATGACCTTTCTCACAACCAAACTGCCAGGGCAGGGACTGAGCTCACTGTCACTAGGAATGAAAACAGCTCTCACTGAGGCTCTACTAGGCTCCAGGCCCCAGACCACCTGACTTCTTTCCACTACTAAACCTTTCTGAGCCTCAGTTTCCCCATCTGTAAATAGGGGACTGCAACACCACCTGTCCTGCAGGTTCCCCAAGCATGGATTGTCATGCACAGTACCTGACGCCTACTAAGTGTTTTGTCAGCTTTTTTTTTTTAAAGATTTTATTGGGGAATTGGGGGAGGGGAACAGTGTTGAGGAATCGGGGGGAGGGGAACAGACAAGTTGCTGTTTTGTTTTGTTTTTCTTCAGTCTAGTTGCGGAGGACATTGCTTCACTGGCCCATGTTGGTATCGTCATTCCGTTCTTCCCGGATGAGGCAGATCAGTCGCCGGCCTCTGGATGGTCGCTCACCGCAGCTATTGGCAGCTCATGCTGGCTGCCGGCCACTCACTGTAGCCTATGGCAGCCCACTGCAGCAGGGGCTGCAGCCTACACCGTCGCCAGGTCTCGCAGCCCAGCTCCAGGTGGAGCTGTTGTTAGTTGTAGAGGGCAGTGTCACTGGCCTTCATATGTGGGATCTGAACCGGGGCCGCTGGTGTCCCAAACCAGCTCTAAACCAATGCGCCACTCGGCCGGCCCCTGTCAGAATTTTTTGATAGACTAAGTGACCTGCCCACAGCCCAGCTATAATATTGGGTGATCAGAGTTGTGAGGGGAGAAACTCAGGCGCGGTGTTAATGCAAATGGAGGTGCCTGACCCAACCCAGAGTATCTGGGAGGCTTTTTGGAAGTGGTGTTTTATAGAGTGGAAGCAGAAAGAGCAGGGGTCAGCATTGTGAAAAGGAACAGTGATCCTGGCACCTGGAACAGCATAGGCAAAGGCCCCAAGCAACCTGGTCTGGCATCCAGTGGGTGCTTAATAGGTATACATAGAGCCCTTGTGTCAGGAAGTGCGCCCTCTAAGAAGGGGCCTTAGCTTCATCCCAGTCTCCTCAGTCTCCCACCAGCCAGAACTGGGCCCTCCTCCAGATGCCTCCAGGAAAGCTGGGCCCTACCAAGGACCGCCAGCTTAGTGATGCTAGCCTGTGCCAGCCCCATGGGTTCCACTTGGCGGCCGCTCTAGGTAAACACCAGTAGAGGCCTCCTCCCACCCATCCAGGCAGTGCCCCATCTGTGTGGTCTAAGGAGGAGTGTGGCCAATTGGGGAAACTGAGGCTCAGAGAAGGGGCGACTAACCTCGGTGATGGGGATGAACTTGGATAATAGTAGCTGCCAGCATGGCTACTGAGTGCATATGGGCTGCCAGGTGCCTGCATTAACTCCTTGCATCCTGAGCCAGTTTCTTGGGCACACTGCCATATTCCAGAGGAAGAAACTGGGTCTGGGAAAGAGGGTGTGGCTTGCTCAGGGCCACACACCTGGAAGCTGACTGAGCCAGTGGCAATGGGGAGCTCACTCCTGCACCTGAGACAGTTCTTTCCATTTTTAAACGACTCTAACTTCCAATTCTGTGTTCTGCTGGCCTCCACCTCCCCATGTGTGGGGTCATAGATCCAACTGTGGGTTTGCCTGACAATATAAGCTGACTGCCTAAACCTGTGCTGGACACTCTCGATGCAGCAGTGACCAAGACAGACCCAGCCCCTGCCCACATGGGATGCCCAGTCTAGTGGGGGGAATCGACCTTGACAAGGCAATGGCAGTGTGACTAGGGCTGTGATGGGGGACACACCCAGCCTGGAGGGTCAGGAAAGGCTTCTCAGGTAGGGCATCTACCTCCAGACCTGAAGGATAGAATGGAAGCAGTTAAACAGGGGTGGGAAGGGTGTTCTAGGGGGAAGGAACAACATATGCAAGAACCCAGAGCCCTAGAAGGCACAAGCACTCTTGAACTTTTGGACATCTTCCTGCTTCCATAGATATCCATACTTCTAGTTATAACAAATAATGACACAATTCAAATTCATAACAAAGCTCTCTTCAGCAGCCTGAAAGTGCTTGGGCTCCATTATTCCAGAAAGACAAATGAACTAGGTCCTATTATAATCAATCCCATTGTCCAGATGAGGAAATAGAGTCCCAGAGAGGTTAAGTGACTTGCCCTGGGGCAAACAGCTCAGAAAGGACAAAGCTGGAATTCAAACCCAAAAAGTGCATTTTTGGAAGCTGTTTGTATCACTTCTGTACCATCCCCATGAAGAATGGTTGGAATGAAGGAATAAATGGTGGAATGAGAGGCAAAGTGATCCACCCTCCCAGACCAGGGGGCTTAGGGCATCCTTCATTCATGGCTCTGTCCCAGTTTCTCCTCCCAACCTCATTTGGTGGGTGCCAGTCTTCTCCAACGTGGGTTGGGGACAGTGCGCTCTTCACCTCCTCTACTTCACACCCACTGCTTCTAATGATATGACCAGTGAGAAGCAGATTCCAAGGAACAGTTACTGCCACTCCCAGCGGCCATTCGAGGCAGCTGCAAAATGGTGGAGACCACAAGGAGGCTGGCTGCCAAGATCTCAGCCCAGACAGCATCTGGAAAGGGGGGTATGAAGCCTGATTCGTCACCTGGTCCTCCTTCTCCTCCTTCTTTGCTCCTTCTCTGTCACTGCTTCCTCCCCACTCCATCCTCTTCCTTGCCCACCGCTTCCAGCCTCCCACCCAGGCCCAGGAGGGGAGGACATTTTTAGGAACAGATGGCTGCCTTCTTTGCCCAGCGCTCTGCCAGTTAATTAACGCCGCCTGTAATTAAACTTCCCACAAATTAGCTGTCAGCTACGCTAAAGGGAACCATCCCTCTCAAATGCCACCTTGACTTGCTGAATTGTGAGCTTTGTCGACAAAATAATTAAAGGCAGAGGGAGGCAACCAAAATGTGGAGCGTTTTTCCCCTCTAAGATCTCAATTGGTGTCCATGGCCAAACACTCCCATTCAGGACTTGGAAATGCAAGGCTTTTTTTCTGAGGTTCCATGAATTAATGCCATCCATTGTGAAAGGAATTTTTATTGAGCACCTATTGTGTGCCAGGCACTGTCTGTGCTATTTGCTGCAGACACAACGATGACCAAGACAGACATAGTCACTGCGTTCTTTTTTTTTTTTTGAGGGCAGTGTCACTGGTCTTCATATGTGGGACCCGAACTGGGATCGCTGGCTTCCCAAGCCAGCTCTTAACCACCGTGCCACTCGGCCGGCCAAGTCACTGCTTTCTTGAAGCTCACATCCTTGAAAAGCAAAGGAAAAGAAAATTGTTAGATCTGGGGGAAAGCATTCAGGGAGAAGGAATAGCCAGTGCAAAGGCTCTGAGGCAAGACCAGTTGTGATGGGGGCTGGACCAGGTGGAGGTGGAGGAGAGGGGAGAAGTGGGCCAATTTGGAGTAGATTTTGCAGACAGAGTTGACCGGATTGGCTAATATATTACATGGTGGGGGCGTGCAGGTAAGAGAAAGGAAAGGAAGGGAGCTGCAGACTCCCAGATTTCTAGTCTGGGAAGCAGAAGAAATGGACAGTTGATCCACAAAGATGCCAGATTTCTACAGAGTGAAGCCTTTTTCAGAAAGAAAACTCTTCAACCTCATTTATGCCAATTGCCAAGGTTCAGGGAGTGTGGTTGGATGGAGTGAGGTTCCCAGCCCAGGCCTCTGCCCCCTAGTCTCCCCTGGAGGGTTGCCTCAACATTAAGGATGGGGGTGAATGCTACCCATATCTGTTAGGACACAATCTGGTCCTGATGGCTGCAGAACTAAGCCCCTGGGAGACCCCGGAGAGACTAGCAATGTGCCTGCCAGATACCCATGGGCTGCAGAGGCTCAAAGCCCAGCTCCCTGGGGTTAAAGAAGGGTTATGGGAGCCTCACCAGGCAGGCAGGAAGGCCAACATAGACCTCTGTATTCTTGTTCCTCTCAGGATACCTTACAGCCACGAAGGACAGATTTCAGTCCTCCATAGCACCTCAGAACCGTTGTATAAGCTATACTTGCTTCTGGAACGCCCTGTCTTCCTTCCCTCACTGCTCTTTTCTTATCCTTCAGGTCTTTGCTCAGGCATCATCTCCTCCAAGGACGCTTCCCTGTCGCCTCAGCCTGAGTTAAGTGCTTCTTCTGGGTCCCCACCAGGTCTGTGCTTATATCATTATGATTCTGATCACCCTGTGTTGTAACTACCCGACACCATATCTGTCCTCTTCCCTCACTGGACTGTGAACCCCATGAAGGCTGGATCTGCCTTTCTCACTGCTGTGACCCCACTGTCTATCAGAGTTGGTGGCACACAGTAGGCTCGACAAATAATAGCAAATAATAACACAGCATATCTGAAACCCTTGGAGTCAGATGTGTTTTGGAATTCAGAATATCCTAGAATTTAGGACACTAGTAAGATGCACTCAGCATATATGATATAACCCTGCTCCACCCCCACTTCCACCCCCACACAGGGCCTGGGTCAGTCCGTACCCCCCTCCCAATCAAACACAGTAGAAATATAATGGAAATATTCACAAAAATGAGATAAATAAAGCTTATTAATAGTCAGAGACTATTAATTCTTGATCTCAATGGGTTTTAGAGTCATCTGATGAAAATTCTCTATTTTTAGAGCTTTTCAGATGTTGGAATTATGGGCGAGGGGCTGTGGGCTTGTGGATGATATTTGTTGCGTGCCTTCACCTGCCCCGGAGAAGAGAGGCAGTGTCTACCATGGTCAAGAGCACAGAGTACTCTAGGGTCCAGTTTTTCCATCTGTAAAGTGGACATAATAACATACCTAATTTGTGCTGCTGTTGGGGGAGAGGATTAAATAACTTCATTTATATTTAACTTATATAAAGTTCTTGGAATGTCACTAGGTCACTGTAAGTCCTCAGTAGCTATTTGCAAATTTTTTTTTTTTAAAGATTTTTATTGGGGAATTGGAGGAGGGGAACATCATTGGGGAATCAGGGAGGGAAGGGGAACAGACGAGTTGCTGTCTTTTTGTTCTTCAGTCTAGTTGCGGAGGATGTTGCTTCACTGGCCCATGTTGGTATCATCATTGCGCTCTTCCCGCATGAGGCAGATTGGTCGCCGGCCTCTGGATGTCGCTCACTGCGGCTATTGGCAGCTCACACTGGCTGCCAACCGCTCACGCTGGCTGCCAGCCACTCACTGTAGCCTATGGCAGCCTACTGCAGCAAGGGCTGCAGCCTACATTGTCGCCAGGGCTCGCACAGCCCAGCTCCAGGTGGAGCTGTTGTTAGCTGTAGAGGGCAGTGTCACTGGCCCTCATATGTGGGATCCGAACCGGGGCCGCTGGCATCCCAAAACCAGCTCTTAACCAATGTGCCACTCGGCCAGCCCTGCGAAATTTTTTAAAATAAGAATTAAATAGACTGGAGAAGACTCAGGAAAATGAAGATTCTAGGCAACCTAATCACCGAGAAAGTCGTAACGAGCAAGGGTGTTCATTTCAAACACAAAGCACAGAAAACAAGAGAAAATGTGAGATCTCTCTCTTGCTCTTTTTACCCCTCCCCTCTCTCTCTTTTTGTAAATGAAAAACACACATCCTGAGGGAGCTCTCTGGGGTGATAGAACTGCTGTCTATCTATGCAGGTAATGCTTACACTAGTGTGTATATTTGTCAAAACTCCTTGAACTGTCTACTTAAATTTACCTCAATAAAGGATATATATATATATATATATATATCCAAAAAAATGTATACAAGTGGATGTGTTGGTCAACGCTGCTCAATCAGTAGTTCCCCGTAATCAGAAGTGCCTGGACGCTGATGGTAACCACTTGTAATTACAGAAGTGAAACATGACTTGTATTCATCTTTTGTTATCGGAATATATTGATTATTACAATTTTAATAGTTTTTTCCTTTCTTAAAATGTGTATACATTTTTTGGGGACCCTCTGTATATATACCTAGATATAAATACCCAAAACGTGCTCACAGATAGTCTCCTCTGCGGCTGGTGTGAATGAAAAAATGGTACAGAAAACTGTTGGTATGGGAAACTGTTGGGCAGTTTCTTTTTTCTTTTCTTTCTTTTTTTTTTTTGAGGGCACTGTCAGTGGCTCTCATATGTGGGACCGAACCGGGGCTGCTGGCTTCCCAAGCCAGTGCTTAACCACCGTGCCACTCGGTCGGCCCCAAGGGCAGTTTCTTAAAACATTAAACACGGACCGGCAGACGGGTGCAGTGCTTAAGCGCTGGCTTGGGAGGCCGGCGGCCCCGGTTCGGGTCCCAAATATGAGGGCCAGTGACACTGCCTTCAAAAAAAAAAAAAAAAAGTTAAACACATACCTACCCTAGGACCCAACCACCCTCCTCCTGGGTGTTTGTCCATGAGGAATGAAAGCATATGTCCACATGAAGACGTGTGTGACAATGTTCGTAGCAGTTTATTCAGAACAGCCAGACACAGGAAGCAGCCCAAACGCCCATGAGCCCATGACTAGCTAAACAAACCTGGATCCCTCCACACACTGGAATAAGACAGCCAGGAGGAGTGAACTATATTCAGATATGCAAGCACTCAGAGTGAAAGAAGCCAGCTTCCAGATCGGTATCCGGTATGGTTCTATTTATAGCAATTTAAAAATAGGCAAACAAAACTGTGAGGTTGGAGAGTAGAAAGAGTTACCTAGGGTGGGAGGAGGGCATTGATGGGGAGGGGGCCCCAGGAAGCCTGGCCTGGTGAATGTTCTATACATGCCCAGAAGTAGGGTCAGAGGAGGGAGGCACGGGGCAATATTTAAGGGAGCCGAAACACTCTGCCATCAAGCTAAATGACATTGGACTGCAATATTTTGAAAAATCAAAAGTAATGGGAAAAAAAATTTCAGGATGAAAAAAATTTTCAGTATGAACAAAATATCAAAATTTTAAATAAAGACAGGATTCGACCTTGCACTTGTGAGACTGCCTCCACTTCCCTCCCTGGGCCAGGGCTGGCTCTCCCTCTGGGTGCCGGCCTCCAGAATCTGTGCCTGGGCAAAAATGCATCCAGCTCTACAGTGAAGATGCGTGCCTTTGCTGTGTGGAAGTTACACCTCAATAAATAAGTTAAGAAAAAAGAGACACAGGAAGACAAAACAGCCTCATTTAGTCTCAAGAACACCCACAATTTAAAGAAAAAGAAAAGCCCATTAGAATGGATCTGGGTTGGAAAGGGGATAAAGAAGAAGAAATAAATCCATACCTCTGAAATTAACAAAATATTGAATTGTAAACTGTAATTGAAAAAAAAATAAAAGAACAAATGCTAAAAATCAACAACAACCCAAGAACCAGTGGAATGGGTAAGGGACCGAATAAATGTTGAATGAATACAGCAGTGAACAGGCACAGCCCCGGCGCACCCGGAGCTCCCAGTAAATAAACAGGTGAACAAGATAATTAAGAGGGCCCCCCTCCCCCTTCTCTCCCCATCCTCTGACAGCCCGACCGGTTACCGACCCTTTCCACCTTCAGTCCGCAGCCTCACTGGCTAGGACTGGGAAGGAGACTTGACTCGTAGTGTCCCCTTCTTTCCCATTATTCTGTGAGCCTCACAGGGCAGAGACCTGGGTGTGACTTCGCCACCGCTGTATCACCAGTGGGCCCCTGGGCTGGCATACAGCGGGCGTTCAGTGAACGTGTAATTGCCTTGAAAGCTCAAAGCTCTGGGGTCTTTTGATAGCTGGGAGGTGAAGGGGGCGCGGGTGTTGTCTTCCATCCTTCCATCGTTCCTGCTCCTACGGGAGGTTGTGGGCCCCTGGGGGTAGGAGGTGGCAGGCAGGGGTCTTTGTAAGACCAGCCCTCCCCTTCTCGCTAGGGCCTGAGTCCAGAAAGGGGGAAGAGCAGGTGGGGGACCCCCAGTCAGGGATGTAGGTGCTCAGGTGCCACCCCACGGCCGTACCCCAGGCTGCAGGGACCACCGCCAACGCTTCACAGGATTTTCCCTTCCTGGGGGGCTACAGGACACCGGCCTCCAGTCTGGCCAATGGGAATGCGGAGAGGGTGCATTACCTCATCAGACAGCGAGGCCATTGGCTGCGGGCCGGAGGGAGGGGAAGGAGCGCGTGGATGAGGAATTGCAGTATCTGCCGGGCTGTGTGAATGGGTCTTTATAATGTGTGTCACCCTCTACTCTGTGCCCCCCCCCCAAGCGGGTCCCCTCACCTGACAAGGCTGATTTTAGAAGGGAAGCTAAAGGAGAATGAATGTGCCCCTCCCCCTCTCGCAAAATTAAGAGCCTCCCAGATTAGGAGCTCTCTCTCCTTATACACACAAAATGTCCCCAAGGCAACATGGACAGACCACCTTTCCCCAAGTGAAACAGGACCTCAGAGCCCCAAGGTGCACCTTCCAGCCATAGACAGACGCCTTGGAACACCCGCAGGCTGCAGACTGCTCCTCTCTCAGCCGTTTCCCCTCAGTTCTCCTCTGTGTGAAATGGGGTTGATAAAAGTCCTTACGCCTGGAGAGTGGGTGCCATGGAGATCCATTCAGTCAGCCAACAAGCACATATTTGAGCACTTACTGTGTACAGCCCTGTGCGGTGCTGGGGATACAGAAGTGAACAAGGCAAGCCTTGTCTCAGCTCCCTGGACCTTAGTAAGGCCTGGTGAGGGAAACAAATGCAAACAGATGAACATCCATTTCAGAGGGCCATAGTGCTGTGAGGAAAATAAAAGCAGGGGCAGAAGGTGGAAGGAGAGTGAGTTGGAGGCTGCTTTAGCTCAACAATCAAGGAGGACTCACCTGACAAAGTGATGTTTAGGTAGAATCAAAAGAAGCTATGAGAAGATTTCGGGGAATAACATTCCAGGCAGGGGGCCCAGTGTGTGTAAAAGTCCTGAGGCAGGACCATGCCTGGCGTGTTGGAGGAACAGCAAGGAGGCCTGTGTGGCTGGAGCAGAATGAGTGAGGGGGAGGTGAGGGCAGGGGCAGATGGTGTAGGCTGCAGGGAGGATTTGGGCTTTTTACCCTGAAGGGGGTGTGAGCTCTGGAGGGCTGTGGGCACAGGAGGGGGCCAGATCTGACTCCCTCTCTGGTGCTCACAGACCCCCCTCTGGTGGCTGCTCCAAGAAGGACAGACAGTGGGGAACCACGGTGGGAGCAAGAGGACCAGGGCAGATCTGGTCCAGATGGGCGATGATGGAGCCCATTGGGGTGGGAGCCATGGAAGGAGTAAGAAGTGGACAAGATGGAGGTATATTTTGGAACCAACAGACTTCATTCCACACTGAGGGGGTGGAGGCAGAGTTTTGGTTCCTGCACATGACTTGTCCCACAGTAGGTGCTCAATGAGCAAGAGGGGTAAGCAGTAACAGAATAATTGGGTGACCTTTCCCCACTCCCTCCAGGCCTCCACACCCCACTATAAATGAATGAGGGAGTCACCCCTGGCTGAGAGTGGCAAAGGGAGGTGTGCACTGGGTACTGACTCAGGCTTCCTGTTGGGGCATCTTTGACTCATCCGCACCTCCCTCTCCTCACTGTGGATCCAAATGTACCCCTAAGTGAGATTAGTAACACATTATACCCCTCTCTACAGGCTTCTCCCCACTCTGGCTGAGAACCCCAACTCTGCAATCCCCATCTGCCTGATGCCAAAATCCCTTCTACAACTCTGTGGGTGGTTAGTGTGGCCTTATCTTGCATACCTCCAAGACTGGGAAGCTCACTCACTTTGAATAAGTGAAAGGCCTTACAACTGACCCCAAAATCTGCCTCTGTCAGCAGGGATATCTTTTAAAAATGTAAGTCTTAACTTGCTCCCCATCACCCCCAGAACAACAAAGCCTTAAAACGCCAGGTGAAGTCTGGTCTCTGCCAGCTTCTCCAGCTCAGCCCTCCCAGTCATACTCAATGTTGTCTGCCTGTTTCCTTCTTAACCTTTGCACAAGCTGTTCTCTCTACTTGCAAGGCCTCTCTCCTTTCCTTTTTTTTTTTAGGGCAGTGTCACTGGCCCTCATATGTGGGACCCGAACCAGGGCCGCTGGCTGCTGAACCCACCGCGCCACTCAGCTGGCCTCTCCTTTCCTTTTTTGCTTGTCTGCCTCATTTGACATGTCTAAGCACAGTTTGGATATGAGCCTTTCTAGGAAGCCTTCCCTTACCCCCTTAGGGGGCAGTTAAAGAACTGCTTGGATCCTCTTGGATATATTGTATCTTCCCAAACCCAACCTTGTAGGTTAGAATTGCTACTTGCCAGCTGCCCACCTCTACCTTTGGTACCTAGGTGCCTGCAGGGCTCTGGAATTCACCAGCCCAGACTTTGGTGGAAGTTCCATTCTCCCCAGAACTGCCCCTCAGGCTCTCCCTGAGGGTATCATTAGTTTAAAACCATCTCCTCTGATCTGCTCTGCGCAGGCCACCCCCTACGAAGATACAGCAGAGCTCCTTTTGAAGAGTGATTGACTAATAGCCATTAGATTAATGGGCAAAGCGAAGCGTTTTCACTTCTGCTGCATCTACAAACTAAATGTTCCCATGTAATTACAATTAAGGACATATTCACGTGTGACGGCTCCTGGCTGTCTTGCCTCCATCCCCGTCTCTCAGGCCATTTGCCTGCTTCCTCCTATTTTCTCTTTGATTTGGCCTTCTCTCCCTCCTTTTCTTTCCAACCTCCTCCTCCTCCCCACCTTGCTGCCCCCAAACTCTTTTTTTTTTTCCTCCTCTCTTTCTCTTCCCGGCTGCCCTCTCCTCTTTCTGACTCTGTCGCTCTTTCTATATCTCAATTCCCTTCGTCTTTCTTTCTCAATTTCTGTTTCTGTCTCTCTCTATCTCTCTCCCTGTCTCTTCTTTGTCTCTGTCTCCTTCTGTCTTTGCCAGTCTCTCAGAGTCCTTCTCTGCTTTTGTCTATATGGAGTGTACATTCTAAAGTACACAGGGCTTAAGTGTGTGGCCTAAGAATTGTTACATGGGCATAGACCCACGTGGCCACTACAGATCATGAGAGAATATTCTACTCCTCTGAGTCCCCTTTGTGCCCCCTCCCAGTGAGGTCCCCTCAAGAGCAACTGTATTTTATCTTTTTTTAATTAAAATTTATTGGGGTGACAATGGTCAACAAAACTACATAGGTTTCAAGTGTACAACTCTGTAATACATAATCTGTATACTGCATTGCGTGCTCACCACCCAGAGTCAGTTTTCCTTCCATCACCATATATTTGACTATATTTTTATCTTTTTCTTCCACCTTTCCTACCCTGATCATGGGACCAGAGCACCCTTTACATTTCCTGACCTCCCCAGTTACCTTGCAGGGGGACGGCCAGGTGAGGGCTGTGTGCCTGGGACCCACAGAGGCTTCCTGTGGATGAAATGGCCTTTCCAAGAAGCCAAGAATGGTCCACTAGGTCCCCAAGGGGCATTACAGGCAAGTATCCAAGAGAGGAAGGTGCTGTAGCCAGGACACCTTTGTTCTAAAACTCTTTTGGATTCTGGTCAAAAAATCCCTCATTGTTGCTGACCAGGCTTTTATGAAGACAAACGCTCTCTAAGGATTCCCAGTATCCTTGACCGGACCTGCAGATGAGCACAGGAGATATTGAAGGGTGCGGGGGTGGGGGGAGTGGGGGTGGGTGGGGTCCTTCACTTCTCCCTCCCCCTGTACAGACAACAAAACTGAGGCCCAGCATGGATGCCCACCCAACATCTTGAATGAATCTGGTTCCAATTGAGTCAGGACCTAGGTCTCCTGGGGGCCACCTCAGGTTTGTCCCTTCCCTTTCCGTTTTCCACATATGTGAAATGGGAGGCTGAGGTAGGGGGTGATGGTCTCTGGGCTGTGAATCCTGAAACCCAGGCCCTTGCCCCACTCAGATGGGCAATAGCATGGAGTACGGCAGGGGAAAGCTTTCTTCCTGCCTTTCAAGTCCAAGGTCAAATGTGGGCTTCCCAGGAGAGAACAGGTTGTATATACACATCTCCTGTTGGTGCCCTGTTGTCGTGAATTTGTCAGCACTTTCCCTGATGAAATCGGTCACAGGATGGATAGGTTTTGACAGAGGAAAGAGTTGGGCTTCTGAAAACAAATCTAATCTTGTCTGTATCCGAGATTCTCCCTGACCTATTTGGCCTTCATACCTGTTTGGTGTCCTGTCCCCAGTTCATTTCAGTTTCAGCCCCAACTCTACTCCTTTGCTTAGGCCAGGACATCCTTCATCCTTTGCCTTCCTTCCCACCCTACCCCAAACCTCCCAGCCTTTGAAAGCAGGGCTTTCCCAGCCCAACACTTCTTTTTTCTCTCTTAACCTAGCACAGGGCTGCACCTCTAGCTGCAAAGCAATTACAATAATAATGACCTTCTTTCTCCTCCTTGCATTTACTGGACATTCACTGTGCCAGGCATAGTGTCTTTGGAGACAAGCACAACCATTGTCCTCATATTACAGATGAGGCACAGAGATGGTGTGATACTTGGCTAAGGTCATGCAGCCAATGAGTGGCAGAACTGGGGTTTGACCCCAGGTCTGGGAGACCGCCCCAGACTCAAGCTCAGCTTCTCCTCTCCTTGTGGCAGAAACTGGGTTTGCAGATGCTGGAACGCCTGCTGTCAGCAGCTCCTCTGGCCTCTGATAAATCGAGAGAATTAAAATCCATTTAGAGGGAAATCTCTAAATAGGTCTGTGTTGTGTTTTGTGTGTATTTTTTCCCTGTCTTTCCCCCCCTGCTGTCTCTGGCTGGGTAATGTATTCCAGGAGCAGAACTGAATCTGACTTAATTGAATTTAAAAGCAGGTATTACACCTGTGCCTTGTAAGCGACTGCGGGTGGAAGAATCACTGTGAGACAAGCGGTTTTCATCCAGCAGCGGTTTTTATCCAGTATCGTCTAGATCAGGGATTGGCAAACTCTGGTTCCGAGCCACTTTGGGTACATACATGTGGCTCTGAAGTAAAATTGACAATGAAAATAAAACTATCATAGTTTTATTTATAAATTTTTTAAAGGATATTATTCACATAATGGTGATTTCATTTGTTTTATGTCTCTTGAATAATTTTTAAATTGTTGTGAGCGACAGGATTGGCTCTTCTATCTCAAAAGTTTGCCAGTGGCTGGTCTAGATCTTTGCGCCAAGGAAGTGGTGTGGTGTTAATCGCTGTTCAGGGCTTCTTGCTGGGCGTCTCCCTGGGCTGGGCCATAAAGGGCGCCGGTTTGGAGAGGGAGAGGCCATGGGGGCTTGCTGGTGAAGTGAGGTCCCAGCTAGTTTCACCGCCTCCCAGCTTCCTGTTAGCCCCACCTCCAAACCACGCCCCCAACCACCCCCTTCTCACCCTCTCCCCTACCTCCACCCACCCTGACCTGAACCTCCATCATCGCTGGCCTGGGCTCATTGCTCCATCCTGAGTCACCTGCAGCAGCCAAAATGATCTTTTTCCTTTTAAAATTGTAACTCTTAAAAAAAAATTGTGGTAAAATATACATAACATGAAGTTGACCTTTTTCACCATTTGTAAGTGTACAATTCAGTGGCATTAAGTTCTTTCACAATGTTGTATAACCATCACCACTCTCTAGTTCCAAAAACTTTTTATCACCCCGAACAGAAACTCTGTAAGCATTAAGCAATAACTCTCCATTCCTCCTGGTAACCTCTCAGCCACTTTGTCTCTGGCTTTGCTTATTCTAGGTACCTCATATAAGT
The DNA here is from genome assembly GCA_033961575.1 of Aselliscus stoliczkanus. Lineage (NCBI taxonomy): Eukaryota > Metazoa > Chordata > Mammalia > Chiroptera > Hipposideridae > Aselliscus > Aselliscus stoliczkanus. The sequence goes on along the minus strand of CM066735.1, from coordinate 4,461,213 downwards.
GGAATCATACAATATTTGTCCTTTTGTGGAAAAAAGGCTATTTCACTGAGCATAATGTTTTCAAGTTCATCCATGTTATACCATGTATCAGAACTTCATCTCTTTTTTTTTTTTTTTAATTTTTTTTTGAGGGCAGTGTCACTGGCCCTCATATGTGGGACCCGAACCAGGGCCGCTGGCTTCCCAAGCCAGCGCTTAACCACCGTGCCACTTGGCCGGCCCAGAACTTCATTTCTTTTAAGGCTGAATAATATTCCATTGTGCGGATAGATCCACATTTTTTTCTTTTCTTTTCTTTTTTTTTTGAGGGCAGTGTAACTGGCCTTCATATGTGGGACCGAACCGGGCCACTAAGCTTCCCAAACCAGCGCTTAACCACCGCGCCACTCTGCTGGCCCCATATTTTGTTTATCTATCCATCAATGGACACTTGGGTTGTTCCCACATTTTGGCTATTGTGAAGCATGCTGTTATGAACATGGGTGTACAAATACCTATTTGAGTCCCTGCTTTCAATTGTTTTGGGGATATACCCAATAGCAGAATTGCTGGGTCACATGTTAATTCTATCCCAAAATGAATTTTAGCAAATGTTACTCTCCTGTTCCAAATTCTTCCATGGTTCCCTACTGTCCACAGGAAAGTTGAAACACCTCCTCTTGGCCCTTGAGGCACTGTCAACTTCTCACTCTTCATCTTCTACTACTTTCCCATCATCCATTCATACCAAATTACCTTCACTTGCCCCTGGGCCTTTGCACATGTTGTCCCTACTCCCTGGAGCGCTCTTCCTCATTTTGTTTTTTGGTTTGATATTTAACTCCTACTCAGTCTTCAGCTGTCAGCTTTTTCTGACTCTGGGAAGCCCTCAGTGATCTCCCAGGCGGGGTCAGGCATCCCTTATGTGTCCCCAGAGCTGCCTGAGCACTCCCTGTCATGGCCCTGATCACAGGACATGGGTGACCTGTCTGTCCCCGACACTGGTTAGGTGAGGCTGGATCTGTCTTGGTCACTGCTGTGTCTTCAGCACCCAGGCAGGGATGCAGCATATAGTAGGTGCTCGATAAATGCCTGATGAATGCTGACACAATTCTTTCTCTTCTCTTGCAGACTGCACACCCTTGCGAAACAAGACAAAGCCACTTCCAATTTCCTCCATCTAATGGCAGATTCAAACAGTATCTTAGGCTGTTGATTAGAAATAGATCCAATCAATGTGTTTGTTTTTCATTCTGCGGTGTGTCTGTGATAGATGGGCGGGTGGGTGGGAGTGTTATTAAGCCGAAAGAATTTTCTATATGTTCCAGGCTCTGGGCAGGCTTTCTTCACAAAGCTATCTGGCCCAATCTCAAAATGAGAAAGTCATTAAGCACACACAGTAGTCTCTGTCTCTCTCTCTGTCTCTCTGTCTCTCTCTCACAAACACACACACACACACACACACACACACACACACACACACACACGCATATTGCAGAAGAGCATCTTGTTCCTGGGGGGAAAAATCAATTAATACACAGCTGCAAATGTTGCAGTCTGCCTGGAGACAGTGAGGTCCACAGTTGACAAGGAATGAGAAGCAATGATTTTTTGGGTTTATGTTTTTTTCCCCAAAAGCATGTAAAAGTTCTCCCTGGAAGTGTTGGCAACTGAGTTTCAGAGTTGAGAGATTTTATTTGTGCGAGGTCTTAGGCTGGGCTCCCTGGAAGCAGCCCCAAGGGGAAAGGGAAGGGGCCCATGCTCATGAGCAGGTGACTTCCAAGGGCAACTGGGGCTCAGTCCCACTCTTAGGAGACCGCTTAGAGCACGCACCTCAGTTGTCCTTCCTGAGATTCCTGTACTTGGCTGAGAAAGCCTCAGCCAGGGGGAGGCTGGCGACTGCAGGAGGATGCGTCGGCTGGTGCTGAAATGTGGGTGCTGAGGGCACGCAGGTGGGGCACCCACAGCATCTGCTACACTCAGTGGCATTCACACCATCTGTTTCCAATCACCTTCACTCAGAAAGATTTATTAAGTCCCTAATGGGTGCTAGGTGCTGTGTTGGGGACTGGGGACAGTGGTGGACAAGACAAACTCAGCGACCATCCTCCTGGAACTCAAGGACACATATCCAGGCAGTTATGATACCGGGTGGTTAGACCTGTGATGGGGAAAGCTCAGGTGTCTGCGGCAGCTCAGAGGAGACTCCTCTCTCAGCACTGGGCAGGGGCTCAGGAGAAGCTTCCTGGACACATGATATCTAAAGATGAGTAGGTATTAGATGAATAAGGAGGAGGAGGGGTAGGGCAGGGAAGAACGGAGTAGCTGGACTAGGAGGGATTTTGAAAAATAGTTTAGACTTTTTCTTGAGGGCACTGGGGAGCCATAGAGAGCTATGGGAGGAGGAGAGGGGAAGGGTCAGATTTATACTTACAATCAATCTTTGTGTCTGCTGTGTGGATGCCAAGAGGCTGTCAAGGAAGCTGTTTCAGGAGCTAGCATTTGTCTGAACAATGTAGGCAGGGATAGAGAGGGAGGTGGCCTGGAGACAGTAATAGTGAAATTAATAAGACTTGGTGAGTGTGGAATTGGGGTGGGGATAGGAGAGAAGATATTGAGTCTTGTTTCCAGAAAAATATTTGGGCCTCTGTTGAGATGGGCCACAGGAAGAGGAGCTGGTGTAGGGGATAAAGTGATGCATTGGGGGTTGGGTGGGTGTCAGGGAGGAAATGGCTAGAGCACTAGTGCCAAATCTCATTGGAGATGGAGGTCAGGGCATCATATGGGTGGTTCAAGTTGTGGAAACAAATGTTCAAATTTTGACCATCCAGGAAAAATGCCAGAGCATTAAAAAATAATAATAATAGGGCCGGCCGAGTGGCGCATTGGTTAAGATCTGGCTTGGGACACCAGCCGCCCTGGTTCGGATCCCACATATGAGGGCCAATGACACTGCCGTCTACAGCTAAGATGGTGAACAACTGCTCCACCTGGAGCTGGGCTGCTGTGAGTCGCCAGCGATGGCATAGCTGCAGCCCCTGCTGCAGTGGGCTGCCATAGGCTACAGTGAATGGCCGGCAGCAAGTGTGAGGGGCTGGCAGCTGGTGTGAGCTGCCAAGAGCCACTGTGAGCGGCCATCCAGAGGCCAGCGACCGATCTGCCTCATCCGGGAAGAGCGCAATGATGATACCAACATGGGCCAGTGAAGCAACGTCCTCCACAGCTAGACTGAAGAACAAAAGGACAGCAACTTGTCTGTTTCCCTTCCCCAATTCTCCAACGCTGTTCCCCTCCCCCAATTCCCCAATAAAATTTTAATAATAATAATAATAATAATAAATTAAGTTCATTTTTTTCTTCCCATCAGAAATATTATAGAAGCCAGTTCTCTGGCATGGTGCATTGGGCCCAGTATCGTCAATGCTCCCCCATGTGGTGGTCCCTGGAAATCCATCTATTCTCTCAGTCCACAACCTTTGGCCACGTGACCACGGCTGACCCAATCAAGAGGTCATTAGGAATAGGATTCACTGATTGGCTGAGGTCACTTAAGCCCCACCCAGAGATGGGGGTACAGTTAAACCACAGGATTGGAAAGGGTTCTAGGTGTGCATTGGTTAAGGTAACACTTTAAGCTATAATAAACCAGCAAAATTCAGTGACTTGAACACAACAGGAGTTTATTTGTTGCTCATACAAAGTACAAACAGGTGTTCCTGATTAGCAGGCAGCTTTTCCACCCAGTGACTCCAGTACCAGGCCCCTCTGTCTTGTGGCTTCTCCATCATCAATGTGGAGAGCATGGCCAGCACTGGAAGTGACCAGCACATCCCTTCTGCCTACATTCTATTAGCTAAATTCAGTTACATGTCTACCCCAACTGCAAGGGGTGCTGGGAAACGTAGTCTTGCTGCGTGCTCAGAAGAAAGAGAATATGGGTTTGGCAAAGGCTCTAACAGTATCTACTATGTGGTAGAGCCCCCAGGCATCAGAAAAACCAGGGTGATGCTGCTTCCTGAAGGTGGGGAGAGCAATGCAGGTCAGGAAAAGCCACACATATCCACCAGAATGACCATTAAAAAAATGAGAGAGAATACCTCATGATGTTGCTCAAGGGATGGGAAATGTCCTCACTAGTTAAGAAGGTCCTATTGATGTGTCTTAGTCACAACTTTGTCACCATATCCTAGGACAGTGCCTGGCACACAGTGGGTACTGGATATGTATTTATTGATTAGGTAATGGATGCATGGGTGGATGATGGGTGAGTACATAGTGGTGTACATAATGGATAGTGGATGGATAGATGGATGGATGGATGGATGGATAGATAGTGAAGGGATGATGGATGGATGGATGGATGGATGGATGGATGGATGGATGAGTGGATAGGTAGATAGTAAATGGATGATGGATGGATGGATGAGTATATTTATGCAGGAAATCATCCCTTCTCTATCTTTGGGTTGCACTGATATGGCTATGGACGCCAATAGTATGAACCCAAAATAGATCCCTGGCCATAATTGTAGAATTCTATGGTATTGGGACAGTTTTTTGCTTTTCAGGTAGATGGACACCAGCCTGGTGTCCATGCGATGGTTTTAGGTGATACATAAAACCACTTTACTACTGATCCTCATAGTGAGAGAGCTCTTCCTTTCACTTCTTTTTGAAGAAGAAAATCTTAATTGGGTGTTAATCAGTTTTGAACACCTCTCTGACGCATGAGGATCTCCCTTTTGGACAAAGAGAAAGAGCAGGCCCCAGGTCAGAGCCTTGGAGACAACTGTCTCTTGTCAGAAATTAATAATGCGATTTTGTTTTTATTGAGTTAGTTTCTACTTATGGTCAGTGATGCTGGCTTTTCATTTACAGTCATGATAAACAATTTCCTTTTAAGTAGATTTGAGATTTTAAGACCTGGGTCAATCTGAAAGAAAATATTCAGGAAATAATGTAGAGGTGGTTGGAAGGTGGTATAAGATGGACTGCAATTTGGGAATCGAAGGCCTGGGCTGCCTCACAGTTGCTGTGTGACCCAGAGCAAGTCACTTCACCTCTTTGATGCTCAGTTTCCTCATCTGAAACTGCTTTCAGTACCTTCTTGTCACGGAATAGTTTGGGTGAAGAGGTGTGTTAGCCCAATAGCTGTGTGACTCTGAGGATAGGTCCCTCTGAATTTGGATCTTATTTTGTCTGCCTGTCTCAAAAACAAGCAGGGGAGATAAAGATGGAAGTTTTCTCCTGAAGTGAGAGAGACAAAAGTATGGATTTATAATACTATGGATAGCAAAAATCTCTTACCTGTCCAGGTCCTTGGGAGATTTGGGGGGGGGGGTCTTTTTTTTTTTTAATTAGCTTCAGGTGTACAACACAGTGCAATAATTATACTTTTTACCCCTCAAAGTGACAACCCCCTACCCCAATTCACCACCCACTTCCCTCCTGGGGGGTGTCTTTTGTTGTGGGGGAGATTGTTTTTAACCTAGTCTCAGGAAAAATTGTGGGGTCCGTCCCCTATGCTGTTCTTCTCCTCCCATGCAATAATAAACCTGTGTGTTAATGCTGAAGCAAGAGGCATTGTCACCCTGGACAAAGTTTTCAAGTGGATTTATAGAGAGCTCTGGTGTGTGGGAGGTTTTCCCGGGACAGGATTTGGGTCCATCCTGGGATAACCTGCGTGTGTCATGGAGCCTGGTGACACTGGGGCTGAGCATCCTGACCTTTCTCAAGAGTTTGGGCTGTGTCCTCTTCTTTCCATCCCCCACTGTCCCAGTGGGACTGGTGTGTTTTCCCTCGATGACATTTGGAATCTTTTAATAGTTGTCACATTAGCATATATTTGCATACCTTATGCTAATCAGGCTATTTATTTTTGAATAAGCACTTTGACTTGTGGGGCCCTTTCTCACTGGGGATCCAGCACCAAGTTTTGCCTTGAAACTGTTTACTTCCCTGGAGGGGAAGGGGCCACCAATTCCCAGAGGCACCCCAGGGAAGAGGGAACTGCCCCTGGCCCAGGCCTTTGCTGGGACCTAGACCATGCTGTGACCAGCAGCCTGGAGTAGATACTTTTCTTGTGCCCATTTTGTAGATGAGACAACAGAGGCAGGGTGAATGCAGTGTTGGAGGAGAACCAGATCCTCACCTAAAAAATGATCCCTTTCTCTTCTATCACATCTTCTGACTCTGCAGGGCCACTCTCATCATACAGAGAAAAATTCAGCTCCACATTTCCCTCCAGATAACACCCATGGCTTTGCCTCTTTTTATGGCAAAACCTCTCTCTCTCTTCCTCCCTCCCTCCTTCTCGCCTTCTCTCCTGAATCTCCTCTAATAAGCTTCTTACACCTTCCCAGCCTCCCACCACTGAAGTCACTCTCTTCAAGGTCATAGATGGACTTTTCCATTCTCCTCACAGAGTCTGACCCTCTTTCTCCCGGTAACTCCTCAGGGACACCACCCCTCATGCCCTCACTCACCAGGCTTCCCTCCCGCCTCCCTTGGCCCCTCCTTGGTCTCTCCCTCCATCCACACCTCCTCCCCCTCACAACCCTCCCCCACAGTGACCTCCTCTACTCCTGGGTCTCTAGCCCCATCTATACCCCAGGACACCCACAGACCTGTCTCCAGCCCTGGTTTCTTCTGACTGCGACTCAGGGTCCAGCTACCCCTTAATGTCTCCCATGAGGGGCTCACAGAGGTCTCACACTGAATATAGCCACCTTATTCCTGACCTTCCCCCCACAAACCTGCTTCGCCCACATCCCCCATCTTGGCTGAGGGCAGCCTCATCCTTGTAGCTGCTCAGTCAGGATCTTGAAGTCACCTTCTTACCCCACATCCTCAGCAAACCTTGGCCTTCCACCTTTAAGAATTACATTAAGTTCTCTGCTTTCCCCCTGATTCCACCCTGCAGACTCCCTCATCTCTCACTCACACACCCCTGCTGTCACTGTGCTCTAGCCTTGCTGTTCCTCCAACGTGCCAGGCATGGACCAGCCTCAGGGCCTTTGCACTGGCTGTTCCCTCTGCCTGGATTGATCTTTATATAAGTCTGTTCTGTGTCCTGTATCCCTAGCACTGAAAACGGTGCTCATCATGCAGTAAATGCTCAATAAACATTTGCCACATGAGAGAATATATATGCGTAGAAAAAAACTCTGAAACAACACCCCACACACATAAACACACACACACAACATGGGTGGTTATTATAGCTGAGATAACAGGCAATTTCAATGTTTTCAAAGATTTATTTGTTTTCTGATTTTTCACTACGAAGACTGTAATTCCATCAAGGGCAAAAATCAAAAAAACAAAATCTCGGGCAGGCCGAGTGGCGCAGTGGTTGAGCGCTGGCTTGGGAGACCGGTGGCCCTGGTTCGGGTCCCACATGTGAGGGCCAGTGACACTGCCCTCAAAAAAAAACAAAAAACAAAATCTCAGTGCATTTTTGGTGCAGTGCCCTATCAGCTGTGTGACCCTGGGCAAGTAGCCTTTTTCTCTGAATCTCCATTTTCTCATCTGGAAAAATCCTAGTACCACCCCTAGAAAAATCCCTTTCAGAGACTCTAATAAAGAGTTAAATCCAATCTGGGTTAGTGCATTTGCAATGCATGAAGTTTAAACATTTTCAATAAAGAAAAACAAATACGGCTGACGTGCTTTCTAATTTATAGTAACTGCAAACCAGCAGCGGTTAATATAATTGTTGGGTGGAGGGAGTGGCAGGGGCCCTCACGTGGGGCCTATTGGCCCCTGGTGGGATGCAGCCCTAGTCAGTTTAAGCAAATGCATTACTGTAATAACCTGGGAGGTGGCTGGACCCATTAGCAAGAAGAGAGAATAAATATTATCCCAAGAAGCTCCAGAATCGGCGGTTTTATCACTGAGAATTGTCCCCATGCTATTTACTTTCAATTTAGATTTTCGGGAAAGTGGCTCTTGGCACATTTTATGTATGAATGAGAATGACTGGAATTGAAAACTGACCTGATTTTGCCATCCAGGAGGAAAAGAGCCACGGTTTTTAGAGTTCTGCTCTGTCCTACTGAGTCACTCATCCTCCAGGTTGTTCTTAAAATCTGAGCACCGGGACACAGGCTCAGGCACTTTCTGGAGGTGCCGGAACAGGTGAAAACCTGTTCCGGAGACCCAAGGATTATGGAGTCAACTATCCTGAGAGGTAGCCTCATTTAATTACAACTGACCTTACAGATCCTCAGGTCTTGTCCATTTGTTTACTGATGGGGCAAACTGAGGCCCATAGTGAGGCTGTCATGTGCTACTCACCTCCACTTGCCTAAGGCCTCCTCCCATCGACACCTCCTTGGCTCAAGAAACCTCATTGGCTCCCTATGTTCCCTAGGATAAAACCCTCCCAGGCTAGACATCACAATTAGAATAGAGTTCAAAATCCATCATAGATCTACATGTAAAATGTAAAACTATAAGACATTTAGATGAAAATATAGGAGCAAATCTTTAAGATGTGGAGTTAGGGAAAGAGCTTGTAAGCATGATACCAAAGGATGATCCATGAAAGAAAAAAAAAAAGGATAAATTGGACTTCATCAAAATTAAAGCTTTTACTCTGTGAAGGGTGCTATTAAAAGGACAAAAACACAGACCACAGACTGGGAGAAAATATTTGCAAATCTGATAAAGGATGTGTATCTAAAACATATAAAGAACTCTCGAACCTCAATAGTAAGGAAACAAACAACCCAGTTACAAAATGGATAGAGACAGGAACAGACATTTCATTGAAGAGGATATACAGATGGCATATAAGCACATGAAAAGATGTTCAACATCATAACATCATTAGCCATTAGGGAGATGCAAATTAAAACCACAGTTGGCACATCACCTGTCAAAATGGGTAAAATCAAAAAATAGTGGGCCGGGGCCGACCGAGTGGCGCGGTAGTTGAGCACTGGCTTGGAAAGCCAGTGGCGCTGGTTCGGGTCCCACATGTGAGGGCCAGTGACACTACCCTCAAAAGAAAAAAAAAAAAAAAAGGTACTAAAAAATAGTGGGCCGGCCGAGTGGCTCAGTTGGTTAAGAGCTCGCTCAAGAGCGTGAGCTGAGCTCCGAGCAACAGCGGTTCGATGCCAGCCCGAGCTGAGTTGCCGTTGAGCTGCCAACAGGTGGCAGGAGGGCTCAGCTAAAAAAAAAAAAAAATAGTGATAATGCCAAATGCTGGTGAAGATGCAGAGAAACAGAATCACTCATACATTGCTGGTAGGAATGTAAAAAGGTCCATGTACTCTGGAAGAGTCTGGCAGAGTTTTTTTTTTTTTTTTTTTAATTAAACATGTGCCAAAAAAGCCCCCAACAACCCAAATAGCAACAACAAACTAAACATGTGCTTGCCATATGACCCAACAATTGCACTCTTAGGCATTTATCCTGGAGTAATGAAAATTTATGTTCATATAAAAACTGTGCACAAATGTTCAGAGTAGCTTCATTTGAAATAGCAAAACCTGGAAACAACTCAGATGTCCTCCAATAGGTGAATGATTAAACAAGCTGTGGTCCGTCGACACCATGAAATACTACTCAGTAATGAAAAGGAATGAACTAGTGAAAAATGCAACACCTTGGATGGATATCAAGGGAACCATGCAGAATGAAAAAAGCCAGTGTCAAAGGTTATATACTATACAGTTCCATTTATATAACATTCTTTTTTTTTAGAGGGCAGTGTCACTGGCCCTCATATGTGGGATCCGAACAAGGGCCGCTGGTGTCCCAAACCAGCTCTTAACCACTGCGCCATTCGGCTGGCCCTATATAACATTCTTGAAATGACAAAATTATAAGACAGAGAACAGACAAGTGGCCAGCGAGGTAGGTGGGAGGTGGTTGTGATTATGTAATAAAAGGGATGCATGAATGATCCTTGTAATGGAATCTGTTCTGTATCTTGACTATGGTGGTGGTCGCATGAAAGTACACGTGATAACATCGCCTAGAAATACACACATGCACCACACACCACACAAATGAGTGCATATAAAACTGCTGAAATCTGAAAAAGGCTGATGGATTATATTAATGTTAGTTTCCTTTTTATGATATTGTAAGATGTTATCATTGGGGGAAACTGAGTAAAAAGTGTATGAGATATTTCTGTATTCATTTTTCTTTTCTTTTTTTTTTTTAAAGATTTTATTGGGGAATTGGGGGAGGGGAACAGCATTGGGGAACTGGGGAAGGGGAACAGGCAAGTTGCTGTCCTTTTTGCTCTTCAGTCTAGTTGTGGAGGACGCTGCTTCACTGGCCCATGTTGGTATCATCATTGCGCTCTTCTTGGGTGAGGCAGATCAGTCGCCAGCCTCTGGATGGCCGCTCACAGTGGCTCTTGGCAGCTCACACCTGCTGCCAGCCCCTCACTCTGGTTGCGGGCCACTCGCTATAGCCTATGGCAGCCACTGCAGCAGGGGCTGCAGCTATGCTGTCCCGGGGACTCACAGCAGTCTAGCTGGTGAACAACTTAGCTGTAGAGGGCAGTGTCACTGGCCCTCATATGTGGGATCTGAACCGGGACCGCTGGTGTCCCAAGCCAGCTCTTAACCAACGCGCCACTCAGCTGGCCTCATTTTTCTTTTTAAAACAGCTTTATTGAGATAATTCATAAATGTACAATTTATCCATTTAAAGTGTAGGTTTTTAGTATATTCATAGAGTTGTGCAACTGTTGTCATAACTATTATGATAATTTTAGATAGTATCATGTAATTTTAGGTACTCATGATAATATATTTAGATAATATAATTGATAATATCAATTATATCAATCACATAATATGATAATAATATTCAGATAAATGCAATTTTGGAATATCTTTATCACCCCCCCCAAAAGAAACCTATTAGCAGTCACTTCCCCTCCCCCCACCTCAGCCCTTGATGCCCATGAATCCACTTTCTATCTCTGTGTATGTGCCTGTTCTGGACATTTCACATAAATGGAATCACAGACTGTATAGCCTTGTGTGTCTGACTTCTGTCACTGAGCACTGTGTACTCAAGGTCCATTCACTTGGTAACAAGTGTCAGTGCCTCCCTCCTTTTATGGTCAAATAATATTCCATTGTATGATGTACCATGTTTTATTTATCCATGCTTTTGTTGATGGACATTTGATTTTTTGCCATTTTTTATCTCTTATGAGTACTGCTACGAGTATGCGTATACAATAATTCTATGAGCATGCGCATACAAGAATTTGCATGGACATAGGTTTTTATTTCTCTTGAATATTTATTTGGGAGTGGAATTGCTGGATCTTAAGGTTTGACTTTTTTTTTTTTTTTGAGGGCAGTATCACTTGCCCTCATATGTGGGACCGAACCGGGACCGCTGGCTTCCCAAGCCAGCGCTTAAGCACTTGGCCGGCCCAAAGTTTGACTTTTTGAGGAACTGCCTGACTGTTTCCCAAAGTGGCTGCACCATTTTATTTATTTATTTATTTATTTATTTATTTATTTATTTATTTATTTATTTTTGAGGGCAGTGTCACTGGTCCTCATATGTGGGACCGAACCGGGGCCGCTGGCTTCCGAAGCCAGCGCTTATAGCACTTGGCCGGCCCAAAGTTTGACTTTTTGAGGAACTGCCTGACTGTTTCCCAAAGTGGCTGCACCATTTTATTTATTTATTTATTTATTTATTTATTTATTTATTTATTTTTGAGGGCAGTGTCACTGGTCCTCATATGTGGGACCGAACCGGGGCCGCTGGCTTCCCAAGCCAGCGCTTATAGCACTTGGCCGGCCCAAAGTTTGACTTTTTGAGGAATTGCCTGACTGTTTCCCAAAGTGGCTGCACCATTTTATTTATTTATTTATTTATTTATTTATTTATTTATTTATTTATTTTTGAGGGCAGTGTCACTGGTCCTCATATGTGGGACCGAACCGGGGCCGCTGGCTTCCGAAGCCAGCGCTTATAGCACTTGGCCGGCCCAAAGTTTGACTTTTTGAGGAACTGCCTGACTGTTTCCCAAAGTGGCTGCACCATTTTATTTATTTATTTATTTATTTATTTATTTATTTATTTATTTTTGAGGGCAGTGTCACTGGTCCTCATATGTGGGACCGAACCGGGGCCGCTGGCTTCCCAAGCCAGCGCTTATAGCACTTGGCCGGCCCAAAGTTTGACTTTTTGAGGAACTGCCTGACTGTTTCCCAAAGTGGCTGCACCATTTTATTTATTTATTTATTTATTTATTTATTTATTTATTTATTTATTTATTTTTGAGGGCAGTGTCACTGGTCCTCATATGTGGGACCCGAACCGGGGCCGCTGGCGTCCCAAGCCAGCGCTTAACCACCGCGCCACACGGCCGGCCCAAGGCTGCAGCATTTTAGAATCCCATCAACAAGAGCTCCAATTTCTCCACATCTTCGTCAACATTTGTTATTGTCTGTCTTTTATTTTAGAGATTCTATGGCTTGTGAAAGCAAACATAACTACTGCTTCAGGCTATCTCATTTCTGATTTGTTGGTTCTCATTTTGTATGGGAAAGTGATTGGTGACAACTGTTTTATAATTTGCCATTGTACAGCGCTGTGTGCATACTACTTTGTGCTGGTGAGTGCCAGGATTTACAATAGCCTAACAAGCTGACAATATCGTGAGTAATGAGTTAAGGGTGCACATAAATCTAAACTTAATTTATAAAGACAAACTCCAAATGCATTCAGGGATCACTCTTGTGATATATTATCTTGTTTATTAACAAAAATAATAACTTCACTTGCGCGTCTGGATTAGTGCATCTGTCTAAATGCATAAACTTTGCGAAAAGCAGATGACCCCAACTTCTTGAATTTTCACTTAAAACCTTGGGATCACATCACTATTGACATTTGTCTGTCTTTCTACATGCATTCATGATTTAACAGCCAGGGCTAGGTATAAATTCTTGTATCCAGCTAAAATATGTCTTTTCCATTTAGTTCCATGTACATGAATAATTGTATTTAAGTAGGCTGGAAAGTGGGGGAGTGTGGCTCAGATTTCATCAGAATTCTAAGACTAAGCTAATAGAGGATACTCATAGCCAATCGCAGGCAGCAGTGCGCATTAGATTTTATATCTAAAATTATTTTTCTACACTATACATTTGTAGATGAGCAATTCTATATTCTTGCATGTTTGTTTTGTTTATCCACAGTTATTTTTTCAACCTAGATATAGCAACCAAGCCCCAGATAGATGTTTGGAAATAATACATATATGTAAACTAGAATTGCATGGATTTCATGTAATAGATGTATTACATAAATGTATTACATACATGGTATACCAGTCCATGTTTTCCCTGTTTTAAAACTTAAATGTAACCACTGGCTTTATTTTTCATACTTGGTATTACTAAAAATCTTATACTACTGGACATTTGTGACTATTTGGAGGGTTTTTAAAAAAATAATTCACACAAATACATATTTACAATGTTCTTCTATTTTCTTTATATTGGCTCACATAAAGATAGGTAGTGAAAATTCAATTGGACATAACTTCTGCAAGAATCACGTATATCACAGCATCTCAATAGCACCCATTTGAAGTTATACAGGAGATATTTACAGAGGTGTAGCAGGTAGTGGGAGACCTTCAGGATACAGTGGGGCCCCCAGCTACAACCATGGGGAGCTGTTACCATGTCTGTATCTGAGTGGGCAAAGGGAGACATGGTTGTTGGAATCCAGTGGAAGTTGAAACTTGAAAGGGGCTCAGTGCTGCATAACAGGAGCTAGAACAAATACCAGACCTTTCGCTCTCATCTCCCACTGCTGTCCCCCATTGGTGGAACCCAACAGGATTTGGCCAATAGGAGACTGAGAACTTCATTTATGCAGATGAGTCTCCTAGGGTGAGGTCTTGGATAGGAAAGGATGAAAAGAGTGGATCTGGGGAGGGGAGTGGGCAAATGGAGAATTTCCAGCACAAACCTGGCGCTCCAGCCTTCCTGGGGCCTGTCATCTGAGTTCCCCATAAAGCCTGGCCAGCTCCCGGCTGATGCTAAGTGTGGGCTGGGGTTCTCTGCTAGGTGCTGAGATGTGGGCCAAGCTTAGCCAGAGTGGGTCATAATAGGTCCCCTGGTGGGAGGAAATGGCCAGGTGACTGGCTAGGATTGGTTTGAAATGTTTTCCTCCAGGATGGAGCCTAAATTATTCATCCTGATCTTCAAGACCCTTTTCAGCCCAGCTCCTAGGCTTTCTTTCGGGCCTCAGCATCTTCTCCCCCAACTTGGTTCTCCCACCTCGCCACCTGCACATTCTTACATTCAGCTGATTCAGTCTCAACTCTCTTGGCACCAAGTCTTTGCCCACACGGAGCTCCCTGCCGAGCACACCCTCCCACTGCATATCCCCTCTCCAAATCCTACCACTGTGAGATCTGGGAGACAACATGTGAGCTGAGGCTTAAAGACAAGAAGGAGCTCATCAAAGGAAGAGCCTGAGGCAGAGCATGTCAGGAAGAGAGTGCTGAGGTGGAAAGTCCCTGAGGTGGAAATGTACTTGTGGGTTGGAGGAAGAGCAGGGAGGCCAGTGACCGGAGCAGAGTGGAGGGCAGGGAGGAGATGAGGGCAGGAAGGTCACAGAGAGGCTGGATTTGGGGTGCTCTTTAGACCATAGTGGGCAGTTTGAGTGTGACTTGACTGTAAGGAAGGACCCTTGGAGAGTGTCATAGTCTGCTCAGGCTTTTATAACAAAATACCATAGATTGAGTGACTCAAACAACAGACATTGATTTCTCACAGTTCTGGAGACTGGGAAGTCCAAGATCAAGCTTCCTAATGAGAGCCTCTTGCTGCCTTACAGAGGGCCTCCTGATCTCTGTGTCCTCACATGGAGGAGAGAGCCCTGGTCTCTCCCTCTTCTTATAATGGTACGAATTCCATTATGGGGGTCCCACCCTCAGGACATCATCTAAACCTAATTACTTCCAAAGGCCCCACCCGTAAATGCCATCTCATTGGGAGGTTAGGGCTTAAACATAATAATTTGCTGGGGGAGGACATAAGCATTCAGATTATAACAGAGTTTGAATGAATGAGTGAGTAAATGCTTAGATAGATGAAGGAATGGAAGAATGAAGGAATAAAAGCATAAGAATCTGATCCTAGATGCAGCTTTTGTCCACTCAGAACCCACTGACCACTGGTGGCACCTGGTCCCCTTCAATATCCTTTGAGGCTCCCTCCTTCCCCGTTGTACACCCCCTACAGACAGGTCACCTTGACTGATTGGAGATTTCGCAGTGGCAGGGCCCATCCTAGCTCTATCTTAATGACACCCAAACACCTCTACAAAACCAAACAGCTCATCACAATTATTATAAAATATTAAAATGACTCACAAAATAAATTATTCACACACCTCATGTTCCGTCTGCTTCCAGGTGTTTGGGGACTAATGAGATTTTTTTAGGTGGGGAGTAAGGAGTGGCTTTTGGAAGTCAGGGAGGTGCTGAGAGATTGTCTACCAATCATGTCACCATCTAGATGGGGACACTGAGGTAACTGGAGGCAGAGGTGGAAGGGGGGCAGGGCACCATTTATGCCCCAATGTGATGTCACGTACAATGGCTGGCATTCAGGTAGTATGAGAAGCGAGGGTCTTCACCTTGTCCCCCACCCCCAGGTGGTTGGATAAAGTTGGGGCCATCGCAAGAAGCAGGAGGGCTTGGAGCTTTCAGAGTGGTGGGAGGGGAAGAGATACAGACAGAGACATGGAGAGATAGGCAGAGACATACAAAGACAGAGAAAGACATAGAGAGACACATAGAGACATAGAGAGACATATAGACACAGAGACAGAGACAAACATGCTTAGAGAGATACAGAGACATAGAGACACAGGAAGGCAAAGATACATAGAAAAAGTGAGACATATAGAACACAGAGACAGAGAGAGACAGAGACACATAAAGAAAACATAGTATGAGAGACATGGAGAGAGGCAGAGACAGACAGGCAGGCAGAGACAGAGATAGATAGAAACATATAGTAGAAAAAGTGTCAGAAAGAGGCATACAGAGACACAGAAAGAGACGTAGATACAGAGAGATAGAGACAGAGCCACACGGAGACAGAGAGAGACTGAAAGACTAGATTAGATATTACTGCTATTAACTCATGATCCCCTGAATTCTTACTTGGGTAAATAGAACCAAGACAAGAGTCAGATGGGTCTGGGGAGGTCAGGGTCTCCAGTGGGGGAGGCTCCCCCTAACAGAAGCCACCAAGATTGGAAGTCGAGGTGGGAGTTCTGTGAAAGAACCATGTGGGTTCCTGAAACGCCAGATTCCACAGCCTGGCCTGAGTAGAGAGAGTGTAAACTGCCTCCTGAGCAGCTGCAGCAAGCAGGCCATGGGATACGCCCCCACGTGAGCCATTCAGGACCACGGACAGCGACATGTCCCTGGGTCCTGGATAAGACAGCCCTGGGGGGTCAGTGGCCCCAGCACTGGGCTTTCTCACCCACCTGTTGCAGGGTCCAGTAGTTGCCCCTGCAAGGGAGATGGTTGCCCCCTTTCATTGGTGGGTAAACTGAGTCTCAGAGCTATGAAGGGACATATAGAAGGTCCCAAACCAGCCCCATGTGGGCTTATTTGAGCATTTACTGTGTGCCTGACCCTGTGCTGGGTGTTGGGAACACAGCAGTGACTAAAACAGACAAAAGTTCAAAATGTATAACTATTGCACTGTGTTGTACACCTGAAACTAATTAAAAATAAATAAATAAATAAATAAATAAATAAATAAGCTTCCTTCAAAAAAAAAAAAAGACAAAAGTTCATGCCCTTGTGAAGCAGACAGCTGATACAAAAGAAATATTTTTTTCTCTGAAATGAATCCTTTCTGACAAAGATTCTAAAGAAAATAAAATGGATGATGCATTAGAGAGAGAGACAGAGGGGTGACTTTAGTTGGGGCATCAGGGAAGGTATTTCTGAGGAGATGACATTTGAGCTGGGACCTAAAGTGAGTGAAGGTACCAGCCATGGGGAGGGTGCTCCAGGCAGAGGGCACAGCAAGTACAAAGGCCCTGAGGTCAGAGAAACCTTGGTGAATTCAAGGAACAGAAAGAAACAAACAGAATTCAAGTTAGTTATCAAATGAGTGGGACCTGAAACCATGTATGTGGTGGGGGAACACAGAGCACTATTCACACAAGTCTGGGCAAGGGGTCAGTGGGCTATTACTGAGAGCAGGGGTTTGGACAAGTACCTTGGAGTCTTGGGTTCAAATTCCAATGGCTACTTCCTACTGTGTGATCTAGGTAAGTGATCATCTGTATTGATTAGCAATTGTTGGGTAACAAATTTCCCCAAAATGTAGTGGCTCAAAACAGCACTTACGATCTCAATTTCTGAGGATGAGGAATCTGGGCATGGCTGAATGGGGTCCTGCAGTTCAGACTCTAACAAGAAAGAGTCAGTAGAGAGAGTCCAGCAAGATGGAAGTCTTTTTATAGCCCAGTCATGGATATGGCGCCATCATTTTTGCTGTATTCTATTCATTAGAAATGAGGGGAGGAGATTACACAAGGGCAGGAGGACCAGGAGGCAGGGATCCATGGGGTCATCTTTGTAAGTTGCCTACCAGTGCAACAGTTTCCTCATCTGTAGCAGGACATGAGTCCCTACCTTTGGGGGGTCATGGGGAGGATGCTGAACAATGAGGTGTAGAAAGGTTCTGGGTACAGTGGGTCACCTTCAACCCCTCTCCTCCTGGAGACACAAGTGTGATTCGGACCCTTGAAATGGGGGTTCTGTGTATTCTATTTCTCCAGTTAGAGGTGAGGTTGACGTGGGCAGACCTCTAACTTTGCAAAAACAACCCTGACTTCCCATATGCAGTAATTTGTTAACTCATTGGCTCACCCACTGTACTAGTTTCCTGTGGGTGCTGTGAGAAAGTATTACAAACTGGGGGCCTAAACAGCAGAAAGTTATTGTCTTACGGTTCTGGAATCTCTTAAGTTCAAGATTAAGGTTCTAGCAGGGTTGGTCCCTGGTGAAGGCTGTGAAGGAAGGATCTGTTCTAGGCCTCTCTCCTTGGCTTGTAGATGGCCGTCTACATGTCCATCCCTTGCTTTTATATGTATGTCTGTGTCCAAATTTCCCCCTTTTATAAGAGCACCAGTCCTATTGGCTAAGGGACCCACCCTGCTCCAGTGTGACCTCACCTTAACGGAACTAATTACATCTACAATGGCCCTATTTCCAAATAAGGTCACATTCTGAGGTCTTGGGGGTTAGGACTTCAACCAATGAATTTGGGGCAGAGGAGACACAACCCAACCCATAGCACCCACCAATGAGAGACTCATGTCTCTCTCTACCGATTTCTCTCTGTGTCTTTCTGTCTTTGCCTCTCACAGTCTCTCTACCGCTGTGTGTGTGTGTGTGTGTGTGTGTGTGTGTGTGTGTGTGTGTGTGTGTGTGTGTGTGGTCTTTCTCTCCCTCTCTGTCCAAGCCCATTCCCACCCAGGAACCCTTGTATGTACTTTTCGCTCTGCTTGGGAAGCCCTTACGCTCGTAGGTCTGACACCTTCTCAGCTCAGATGGCCCCTCCAACACTCCTTTACCATCTCCTTGCTGTTCTTCAAACATACCAAGCACATCCCTGCCTCAGGGCCTTTGCTCTGGCTGTTTTCTCTGCACAAAACACCCTTCACTTGCATGATTCCTTCATTTTATTTAAGACTCAGCTCAAGTGCCACCCTAGTAGCCAGAGGGTCTCCCTCCCTCTCCCAGTCACTCCCAGAGCTCCTCCTCCCTTGCTTTGTTTTCCTCTATCACATATTTCCCCCTCCAATTAGATTATAGTTCATTGCTTTAGCTGATTCTTGTCCTTATCCACCCCAGACTGTCAGCCCCACAAGCACAGGTCTGTTTTGGCCCCTACTGTGTCCCTAGTTCCTAGACCAGGGCCTAGCTCACAGCACACGGTCAATAAATGTTTGTGGAATTGACAAATCATGACTAATCAGAAGATCTTAGAAGGACTACTCGGAACCCTAGCATTGTGGAAGCTTGGGGTTTGCTGCTGAACCCCAGGCATGGAATCTTAGAATTGTTATCAACTCTTAGAATCAGAAAGAAAGGAGTCTTGAAATCCTCCCACTCCAATTCCCTTTGTAGCCTCAGGGTCACTGTTCTCTAGCTTGTTTTGGTTACCTCCTCTGATGGGGACCTCATTACCAGCTAAGGAGCCCATTAGGTTTTGGATATTTTCACAAGTACAGAAATCCTTCCTTAAGACTGAGCCCACATTTTTCACCTTGTGATTCCTGCTGGTCTCAGAACCACCCCTGCCCTGCTTCCTGCCCAACCATTCCACTCCCTCTGCCTGGGGAGTCATTGGGTTGGGAGGGAGGGCTTTGAGGGCAAAAATTCTGCTTTCTGAGGCTCACTTCCCCATTCTTCAGTATTCACTGAACATTTCTGACAAGGATGATAGCTGAGATGTTAGCTGATGAGTAAAGTGTGAGCTGATAACTAAAAGGTTAATTGATAAGGGAAGTGCTGGCTGATAAGAAAAATGCTGGAAGATAACTATAAAGAGTGTTAGGTAAGAACTAAAGCGCTTTGGCCAACAACCCCTCCTTTCCTTTCTCCCTGCTTTCCTTTTCAAGCATTTTTTGTGCACCTACTGTGTGCCAGGCTCAGTGCTGAGAGTGGGTGTTATAAAAACAAATCAGATGCAGTCTCTCCTTTGGGATTCTCAGTCCGACACATCTGAGGTCTGAGCTCTCTTGGAAGCCCCAGAACCAGAAAAGTCTTTATGATACCAGTTGCGGAGTTATAATGGTGGGATGCCAGGCAGCGGGCCCATTTTTTCCCCTAAGCTCCTGCCTGCTGGTAAAGTAAACCCCTGGGTCTGTCCTCACTATTGGTGATTCTGGGCCGGCTCCCTTCTCTCTACTTGGGTGGGGAAGACTTCATCTGGCCTTAATTTAATGGCTGTCACTCAGCCCTAGTCAGACAAGGGACAACATGGTTGCCATGGAAACGAATAAGCTTCCCCCTGGGGGGCCCGGTGAGCCAAAAGAGCCAGAAACTGCTTGAGGATGTGTGAACAGGCAAAAAATGACCCAGGCCTGGTGACTCAAGCGGTGGTGGTGGTTAACTCTTTCACTGTCACTCCCACCTCCTCTCTGCTCTTTCCCTGGGTCCTCGAGGAACCAGGATTTCAGCATCAGAGTTGAGAGGTTAGTGGTGGAGTATCTCGAACCTGTCTCTCACTCCAGGCCACCTAACTCCTCTGTGCCCCACTATTTTCTCTCCCTTGGGGTGTCTAGACCAGTGGGGGAGGGTCAGACGAACAAAGCATTAAGTGAATTAAAGAAAAACCAGAAAGTGCTATGTGGGGAAGATTATTGAATGGACGGATGTGATAGGGAGTGAAAGAGGAAGGACAAGGGAACATTTAGCTGGGGATCAGGAAGGAGACTGAAAAGAGGTGACATTTGAGCTGAGACTTCAAGGACGAGGAGATGTCTGGGAGAAGAGAGGTTCTGGTTGAGGGAATAGCCCGTACAAAGGCCTTGGAGCAAGACCAGGCTTGGTTCATTAGAGGAGGTGAGGAGGCCTGTGGCGAGGGAGGAGGGGAGGGCAGGGAGGGGATGGGCAGGTCATACAGGGCCTTGTGTGTGTGTGTGTGTGTGTGTGTGTGTGTGTGTGTGTGTGTGTGTTGGGGGGTCTGGGGTCGGACGTGGGCTTTCACTCCAAGGGAGGTGGGAGCCCTGGAGGGTGGTGGGAAAAGGAGGGGCGGCACCTGACCAAGATGCTTACAGCCGCCCTCTGGTGGCTGCTGCGGGAAGGACAGGCTGCAGGGCATGAGGGCAATAGTGTGAGCCCCGGATGGATGGCGGTAACTGCCTTGGTCCAGGGAACGATGATGGGCCCTGCCAGGCATAGGCTGCCTCTGCCGGCCTTGCCGTGTCCTCTATTATGGTAGTGCTGGCGCATTTACATATTGAAATACATAGAATTTTATTATACAGAATATTCTTTTTTATTTCTCCTTTATATTATAAGTAGCAAGTTATGTTCTTTGAAATTAGATGTGTAGGTTGGTTATGTTGTCTATGAATCTTACTCTAGGATGGGCTAAGTCTCACAGCCCTGGGGTGGCCCCTGGTGTGGATTCGTGTGACAAGGCTTAGGTAATCAGGGCCTGTGGTTCATGGGGTCACAAGACAAAGGTCAGAGGGAGGCAGGATTCCCTCCAGGTTTCTGAGAGTTCCAGACACATTGACCCCATGTCTTAAGGATCCAATTATGGGCTCCCTTCAGTTCTCTTTTTGTGGATGGAGAAACAGACTTTCAGAGAAGGCAATCCATCTCCCCAAGGTCACACAACCTGTCATGGTGAGCCTAAGGTTTACATCCTGGCTGTTTGAGCTGGCTCAGATGTTGTGGGTAACAAATATTTGCTATGCTTTTGGGGGAACCCCTGTTCCCCACCCTCAGCCTAACCTCACCCCTCATACTTGTGGCTCTAGGGTGACCCTATGATGGTTAGTGGGAATGTCACATCCCTCAGCCACAGTGATTGGTTCAGAGGTGGCTACACGATCTGAACCAAGCCAATCAGAATCAACCATGGATCTTGCTGAAACCAATAGGCAGGAGGGCTTCCATTTCTGTTTGGGTTGCTGACTGGGAAGAGAGAAGTAAGTCTGGAGCTTGGACTCTCTTTTGACTCCATGAATGGGGGGGCGGGGCGGGATGTTGACTGTGAATGAAGCCCACCCAGAGGAAAGCTAAGATGAGACACCAAAGGAGACAGACTTCCAATATCATCATTTCAACTCCAGTTCTAGCTATGCCTGAAGCTGGACTCTGGACTTTACAGTTGCTAGAACCTGTTTATATGCTTTTTGTTCGCTTTGTTTTGTCTTCTCAAATCTGTGTATGTTTTATTGCTCACAATCTGAGGCACCAGGATTCCAACCCTCTAAGTCGGTGTTCTGTCATGGTGCCAGGCTTTATTTTTGTGCTGGGCAGGCATTATAAAGCATCACACATAAACTTTAGGAGATGATATATTTATCATCTTGATTGTAGTGATGGTTTCATGGAAATAAACATATGTGTAAACCTATCAAAGTATACACTTTTGCATATTTGTATGTTAATTATGCCTCAATAAAGGCATATGTTTAAAAAAATAGCATCAGTAACATCATTTCAGCTCCTGGATCCAGCCATACCTGAAAGCAGAACCCTTGGTACTTTTCAGATACATAAGCCAGTCAGTGTCCTTTGGGGGAAAGAATAATAATTGTTATTAATTTTAATTATTGTCAGTTTTGTCAACTGTCTCTTTCATGTCACAATCTAGATATAAAGGGAGACCAAGAGAAGGCAGTGGTATGATGCAGTGGCTCTAAAAATGTGTCCAGGAAACTGCTGTGGATAACAATTTATGTTTGAGCTCATTTAGGAAACTGTTCAACAGGTGTCTCTTCTGCAGGACTTGTCAGAGCCTTTAATATATGAATGGGACAACTCTGCGTCTAGCTTTATGCAGTCTCCCAGAGGTATCAGCAGGACTTAGCCCCAGATGGCCACAATAGTTACTGCTCATCAATGCCCATGTATTGGCTCCTTCCCTTGCCAGTCTCCATCTCCCCTCCCTCTCTGCTGCTTCCTGGAGTCACCTCTCATATAACATTCTCCTTCCAGACAGCCCCATGCAGTATTCTTTCAGAACCCAGAGCCCCAAGCCTGCTCCCATTTGGACCTCTTTGTTCATTTGCTTTTTTCCCTCCCCTGTTGGAAAATATCAGAAAAACTAGAAAGTCCCTTTCCTTCTGGCCCGAGGAGGAAAATCTCACAAATGTACCATCTCCTCATCAGTCCTCCTCTGAGCCTTTATGCTGTGTCCTGCCTGGAATGCCCTTCCTCTCCACCTAACCAAATCTTTATTCTGTAGGTCAGGATTCCCCTCAATGCTGGGGCCCAAAAGTTGTTCTGGATTATTAAATCTATAGCATGAATCTGCACGGTGAGAAGTAAGTCCCTTTCCAATCCTCTCTCATTCTCTCTGATGATGTGAAGGAGAGAGACTTCACTGGGAACTAGAGTTTCTAACCCTTTTCTATCGATTGCCTATCCTCCTTTAAGCAAAGTGAGAGCAGGCTGCATGATCCGAGCCTCAGCAGGCAGCAGTGACACCTCTTTCGATGGAATAACCATGTTTTGTTTTCATTGTGTGCATTTGGCCACCCACCTTTTATTTGTGGCAGGTGCAACCAGCTCTCATTTCTAGGAGAGAAGCAGAGACTCTGTTTTTAAATACACTTACTGAGAAGACATGAGTCAGTTGGAAGCAGATATTAAATAAACTCCGGAACAGGAGGGGTGCTTACATGGCAACAACTATTACCTATGATACTTTTAAAATGCCCTCCTCTTTCAGGAAGCCCTCTGGATTACCCTGGCCAAGCCTGTAGATCCTCTACTTTGCTTCCCAAAGACCCACTGTTTCCCACGTTGGCACATACAGGTTGCAATTTTCATCTTGGAAGGGCAACCTAGAGCATATGGCAGATATCTCTGAGCCTTAGTCTCCCTGGGACCCGGGGCAGCAGCACTGAGATGGGGGTGGGGAGATGCCTCCATGCTAGCTGGGCCTGCCTCCCGGAGCTGCTGGTTACCATGGTTATCAAGCAAGCCTTTCCCTCCTCCCTACCCGCCAGCCCCTCACCCTCAGATCAGGCCTTTCCAGGGACCAAAGCTCCTGAGTGTCATGGAAACGGTTTCCAGGCACCCACAGCAGTTTTCCTCATTGGCTGGCCAAGCCTGCAGGCAAAGGTCACCCTTGGGGTCACTTCTAGGGGCCAGAGCGGGTTTCTTCAAGGTCCCCAGGCACATGAAGTGGGATGTCCAGTGGGGAATCTTGATTTTTAACCCATTTGCTCCTGGGACTGAGAGACTCCAAGTCAGCTGGGTGGGGCTGGGACTTTTAGCCACTCCCCCCAAACTCTCAAAAGTCCCCAACAAAAACCTGTGTTCTAAGGCAATTCACTGGGGATGCTTTGCAAATGTGGTACTGAGAGGCACCACCAGGCAGCCCCTCCCCCTTCTTCTAGAATCTTCACTCAGTGGTGGTGGCTGCCACAGAGCAGGGACTGGGGGTCAAGACCCTGTACTCAGGAGCAGGGGAGAGCATGGCTGGGACTCAGAGATTGAAAATAATAATAATAATAGCAGGTAACACACTTGTGAAGGCAGTTGCTGTGTGCCGGGCCCTGCTTTAGATATACATGCACAATAACTCACTTAATCCTTACAACAAGGTACGTACCATTATCCTCACTTTAGAGATGGAGAAACTGAGGCCCAGAGAGCTCAGATGCTTTGCCCAAAGTCATACAGAATGAACAGGATTTGAACCCAGGCCACCTGGTTCCAGTATCAACAATTTTTCACTAGTAGCCTTTTGGGTGCCTCTGATAAATGTGATTGAATGTCCCCAGGTGACATCTGCTGTCAGAGATAGGGGAAAGACTCTGGGACTGAGCGGGAGCTGTCAGGAGGGGACTGAAATCCTGGGTAGTCAGAGGGCGAGATGGTACCACCAAGGGGTGGTTTCGGGGGGCTTCCAGACCCTTCTGAAATCTTCATCAGGGATGTGGAGCCACCCCAGTGAAACTGACAACCCAAGTTATGAGCCCACTGTGCAAACCCAGCTTCAAGACAGTCCCCTTGAACCTCTAGCCAGAAGGGTCTAAACAAATGCTGCAATTGACCTCCTAATCCATGGAAAATCTAGAAGGAAACCTGGGCTGAGAAGGGTCAAGAAGAAAAAGTGAATTCAGGGCAACAAGTATTTTATGATGGCTGCTGGATATCCAGCCCTGTGCTGAGAGGTGATCAGGGATCCCCAGGATGGTGCGTAGACAGAGCTGTACCTTGGGGTCAGGGGGGTCCAGAGAAGGGACCTGGGGGGCTGGGCAAAGAACTGATGTTGGAAGAGAGGACATTGAAACTGGGGCTTAGAAGGTGAGTAGGAATTGGCCCGGCAAAAGAGAAGAGAGTTCTGGGCAGAGGGAACAGCCAGTGCAAAGGCCCTGAGGCAGGACAGTGAGTTGTGAGGTGACCCATGAGGCTGGATAGGAGTGAGCAAGAGGGATAGTGGGAAGAGATGGGGTCAGAGATGACAAGGAGATTGCTACAGACTATATGTGTGTGTCCCCAACCCCAAATGCATATGTTGAAATCCAAGCCCCAATATGATGGAAATTAGGAGGTGGGGCTTTTGGAAGGTGAGTAGGTCATGAGAGTAGAGCCTCCTGAATACAATTAGTCCCTTATAAAAGAGACCCCAGAGAGCTCCCTCCCCTCTTCCACCATGTGAGGACACAGCGAGAAGATGGATGTCTGTGAACCAGGAACAGTTTTCACCAGACACCAAATCTGCCAGTGCATTAATCTTGGATATCCAGCCTCCAGAAACGTGAGAAATAAATGTCTGCTGTTTATAAGCTCCACTGTCTATGGTGTTCTGTTAGAGCAGCCCTAATGGACTAAGACAGAGATTCACTATGCAAGGGAAGTTAGGAGGTCTTCTTGGAGGAGGTGACATTCGAGCAGATCTGGGGAGAAAAGCATTCCAGGCTGAGGGAACAGTATAGACAAAGGCACTGAGGCTGGACTGTGCCTGGAGTATTCAAGGAATATTAGGGAGGCCCTTGTGGCTGGAACAGAGTGAGAGGTGGCAAGGACAGGGAAGTAGCTGGGACTGAAGCCTAGAGGTGCTATTGCACTAGTCCAGGTGAGCAGTGATGGTAACCTGGCCCAGGAAGTGGCAATGGGAGTGTGATGGAGAGAAGTACTTGGATTCAAGGCATAATTTGGAGTTAAAGTCCCAGGTTTTATTGATGGAAAGACATGGGGAGAAAGGAAATAGAATAATTAGGGATACAGTCAGGTTTGGGGCCCTTTCCTCCCCAGTGCAGAGAAAATCATCAAGCAAGTTTTAGCCACAGACAGATGGTGGGACCAGGAGGCAACTCAGAGCCACCCAGCCTCCCGGAGATGTCACTGCGTGTCATGGTGTCCTGGATCCCACCAGCTGCTAGCAACATGTGGCCCAGATGTTCCATCCTGGGAACATATGTGCTGGGCCTTCCCTAGCATCCAGCAGGTTTTATCTACCGAGGGACATCTGGGATGCCTTGGATGGGAGGCAGCAGGGCAGGGCTGGGTCTAAGAGGGGGGCCCTTAATTCTGGGCCAGGAGGCTGTCACCAGCTCTTACCAGGAGGTGACACATGGGCAGCAGAACTCAGAGTGGCTGGAGTGGTGCTGGAGTTGGGGTCTGTGCTGCTGGAAACATCAGCTATAAACCCCTTCTTGGAATGGGAGAAAGGTGGGGGTCCCACACCAGATATTTGGGGCTCACAATTTCCAATTGTGAATTCCCACCACCAAGTATTTGTGCAACCATTCCCTCTGTCAGGAGTGCCCTGCTCACTCCCATTATTTTTTTTTTTATTCTCTCAACAACTACCCAGTGAGCACCTACTGTGTACCAAGCACTGTTCTGGGCACCAGGAAGATAGCAGTGACCAAGAGAGACCCCCTCAAATCCCTGATCTCATGGGGCTCAGTCTACTGTGAGACAGGGAATAAATTAACAAATAAACAAAATATTTTTAAAGAGTATAAGTGCTGGGAAAGAAAGAGAACATAATGTGATGTAAACGAAAGGTCCAGGAAAGTTTCTTCAGCAGTGGATAGTCAGGGAGGGACTCTCAGAGGAGGTGACATTTGAGCTGAGAGCTGAAACAAGAAGAACCAGCCCCTTTTGCGGGGAGGACATTTCAGAAAGAACAGCAGGTGCAAAGGCCCTGAGGCAGGACCATGCCTGGCACATTGGCAAAACAGCAAGGAGACCCTTGTGGTTGGAACTGAGTGAGCGAGGGAGAGAAGAGGGGGTGAGGGCCAGGAGGTGGGCAGTGCCTGTGGTGGTGGTAGTGATGGTGGGAGGTGGGAGATCATACAAGGTTGTGGATTTAGCCATGCATGGGAGGGCTCATTGCACAGACAGAGCCCAAGAAGAGGAGTAAGTGTGTGCAGAACCTTATCCAACAGGCCTCAGAGAGGGTGAGGTATTTGTCCTCAGACACACAGCAGTGAGAGGCACAAACCTGGCCTTTCCCCATAGCCCTGATATTTGGGGACCCCAGAACTCAACAGAAACTTTCTCCAAACAAAAAAGTTATACATATAAAAGTATGTCCAAAAAAACGTATACACATTTTAAAAAAGAAAAAAACTGTATTAAAATTGTAATACTCAATATATACCAATAACAAAAGATGAATACAAGTACATTTGACTTCTGCAATTACAAGAGGTGCTCAAAGTGGTTACCATCAGCATCCAGACACTTCTGATTAGGGCGAACTACTGCTTGAGCAACATTGACCAAAGTGTCCAATTGTACACATTTTTCTGGCACCGCCAGTATATATATATCTCTCTCTCAAAAAAGACCTGCACAGCCAGCACTGTAACATCTTCCAGCTGTTTGGAGAGGCGGCAGAAGAAGAAGAGGGAAAAGAAAGAAAGAAAAAGAAGCTCAATATTTCTATTGTCCTTATCTAAATAAATTGAGATGTATTTGTGAAAGTGTCAAGGAAACCTCCAGGAGAGAAACTATAAAATCACACAGCTGCTCTGAGGGCCCGTGACAGACAGCTTAGATTAATGTAGCTGTATTTTTACGGTCTGTTAACAACTGATATGGGTTTTAAATATATTATCTTCCTTTGTATTGTCTGTCATTTTAAAAACTGCTCATGTCTCCTGTGTTTGCTTTTAAAAGGTTCTTACAGAACCTTCCATTGCTGAGCTCCCAAATCTTTTTTTTCCTCCCGTAAATATATCATTGCAGATCTTCCTTTCCCCCTGAGCCAGGTTTTCCCTGGTACTTTCATGGGTAATTTACCACAGAACCTACTGGAACCCCTTGAGTTTCTTAATTCAGGGAGGAGCTGCAGGAGGCCAGATTTCTGTCTACTTAGAGATTTCTGAAAAGCGAAGATGGAGCTACTCCAGATGGGCTATGAGTGAGGATGTCTCAGGCCTCTGTTTCCATGTCTATCAAAAGGAGCCTGACCTCACAGAGCTCAGAGCCTGTTTACAGAGACTTGTAGCAGTCAGCTAATGCTGTGATGATGCCACGTAACAAACCACCCCAGAATCTCAGTGGCTTTATAACAACAAACATTGGTTTCTTTCACGGGTCTCCACTTATAACAACAAGCATTGGTGTCTCACTTATGGGTCTCTGCTTTTTCCCTCTTGGTGTTGGTGAATTCATTAGCTTCAGAGATTCCTGCCAAATCTGAACCCCTTCCTGAACTGCTCACTGCGCTTTAGGTTAAGAAAGCCAGAATTTCCCCTATTTGGCAGGACACAAATGGAACATAGCATCTTTATTACAAACCATCATGTCCTCTCCTTGGGAACGGTCCCATCACCCAGCTTGTCTCCCTTGATTAAAGACCTGGGGGTCCGCTGCCCCTCCTACCACATCCTCACCCATCACCTGTCAGTCTCCATATCCTCCCCATTCTATCCCCTAAATATCTCATCCATTCCTTTATTTTCCTCCCTAAGCCTCTGACCCACCCAATCCATCTTGATCTTATCTCTGAACAACAGAAATAACCTTCTTCCTGGTCATAAGTCCTCCATCCTCTCCTCCAATTTACTCTCCCTGCAACATATAGAGCAAGTGTTTCTTTAAAAAAAATTAACCTGATCAAGCGTCTCTCCTGCTCAAACCCTCTTGTGAATCCCCAGAAGATAAAATCCAAGCCCCTCAACCTGGTTTTCAATGTCCTCATAGAGGACCCCTTTAAAATTTTTCATTTTCTCCCTAAATTTTCCCCTGTCATGATTCCACATTCCAACCAGACTGTTTCACTAATTCTTACCTCCTCACCCAAATGCCAAGCTCTTTCCAACATCCACACCTTTGCACACGCTGTTCTCTCTGCTAGAAATTCCTTTCCACCACACAAACTCCTATACATCCTGTACAACCCAGCCTCCATTGCTCCTCCTCCAGCAGAGGGAGCCCTTGTTCTGTATCCCACTCTACAAACAGGATTTGTGGCTCCCACAAGGACCACGGGAATCCTGGGAATCCTGTGTTTGCTAACTAGACAATGACCTCCCTGTAGGCTGAAGCTGCATTTTCCTCCTGTGGGCACTGCCAGCCCCCACCTCAGGAAGGAACGTGGATCCAACTACACAGAGAGGAGAGGACGCCCTAGTACACGGCATTAATTTCAGAGTCTGGACAATTAGAAGCGAGACTGGTAGACTATAGAAATGCAGGCAACAGAACCATGTATAACAAGGTACTAATTGTGCAAGGAAGACTATTAGGAAGGGAGGTTTTGAGTCACCGGTTCTGAAGTCTGGACAATTAGACATTGGGCTGTATATAAAGGATGTGCTAATTGCTTGGTTCGGACGATTAACAGGGCACCCGGGAAATAATAAAGCAAAATGCCACCATGCAGCCAGGCACAGAGCCAGGTGGCGCAGCCCTGGGGACTGGAGTCTGGCTGCCTGGGCTCAAATCTTCCCGCAGGACCTCGAAAGAGACTTCCTCTCACTGAGCCTCATTCTGCTTACCTGTAAAATGGGGTTGCCCATGGTACCTGGTGCACATGAGCATTATCATTACAAATGGCAGCAGGGAAGCTGCTAGGAGGTGCTCATTGCCAAGTCCTGGATGGTGCAAGATACTAATTACCCAGCCCAGATGTTGAGAGAATAGGATAGTGTATATGATGAAAGGAAAATTGAATGATGGACGCAGAAGCTGGAAAAATATAACAAGGTGTGACCTACTCAGTATGAACAACACAGAGAAGGCCAGTGGGGTACTCCCACTCTGTCCCAGCCCTTATAACTCACCCCTCGAGGATTTGCCCTTAAATGTGTTTCCTGGGGACCATGAAGCTGAGAGCTATGGAGAAGACAGACCTGCGTTTGAGTCCTGGTATGGCCTGTTTGGGTAGGTGCTTTCCCCTGACCAAGCCTCAGTTTCCTCATCTGTGAAGTGGGTACACTTACAATCCCTGTATCTCCAGATTCAATAAGATCTCACACACAAGCACTTAGCTACATGGTCAGCACAAAGCAGAAATGGGATACATGGTGGCTATTTTATTAGACTTTATTTATTTGTTTGTTTGTTTGTTTGTTTATTTTTGAGAGGGCAGTGTCACTGGCCTTATATGTGGGATCTGAACCGGGGCCGCTGGCATCCCAGACCAGTTCTTAACCACCGCGCCACTCGGCTGGCCCATGGTGGCTATTTTATAATCATTATTAACATCAGTATTTTCACTACTGTCATCCTTGAAATGTTGCTTGCGATTTCTGCATGGCTGTGTCTGGGCTCCAAAGCAGGGATAAAAGTAGGATTCAAGGGCATGTACAGGGATTGGAGAAATAGGAGTTGTCCCACCCAGACTAGAGTGAGGTTTCTCTGGGTGGCCAGGTGGCCCGTGTCCTGGTGGAGAGTGATGGCTGGGCCAGCGCTACACTGCAGGAATAGTTGTTCATTGCTGGGAGGGACTTCTGAAAGGTAAGGGCTGCTGCTGGGCCCTAAGAGAGAGTTATCCAGTTGAGCAAAGAAGGGTGTTCAGGGCAGAGAAACCTGTGTTCAGAGATCTGGGAACATGAGTAGATGCCAAGGGTGATACAGATGGGACTAAGGCACACAGGGCATCATGGTCTGGAGGGGAGGGGGTTGGATGACTCCAGAGGGCAGTGGGAGCCACAGAAGTTTGTAGAGCAATAGAGGAGCTGCATATTACATCCAGAAGACCCACTGGGGCTCGGTGTGAGCTTCTTCCTTCCAGGGCAGGAATGTCCAAGGTCACTTTTGCTTTAATACAGTTTAGAAGGAGCTTGAAGCATTCTCTTCCCCCAAATAGGTGCCCTTATGAGAAGCCAGTGTTCCCTCACCCACTGTGTAAGAGCAAGCATTTATTGAGTGCTTACTATATACCAGAATATTTATTTATTTTTGTCAGGTAAAAAAAAAATGTTTTTCTTTTCCCTTTTGCTCCTAGGATGCTCAGACCCAAATGTGAGGTCCAACTATAGCTACTATGCAGTACCTTATTACAGAGCCCCCAAATAATACCAGGATATTATTGCAATTACTCCTCACATAACCTTATGAGATAGGAACTATCATCTACTCTGGTTGAGGACCCCTAACCCCACCTGGATATATCTCAGTTTTCCCATGATAGTAAGATGATCAACCTTCCGGATTTACCCTGTGCTGGGGAGCTCCCTGCCATGTGGGACTTTGTCAGTGCTAAATCCAGGAAAGTTCTGGGCAAGTCAGGCAGAGTTGGTCACCCTATATGACAACTTTAAAAAAACAAATAACCTAAACAGCAGGCTTTTCGCACCCAGTGGCCCACACTCCTGGGATCATTTAAAGGAATCACTTAGATATCATGGAAGCAGCTGGACCAAGTGTGTCTTTTTTGCTAAGCACTTATTAAAAAATCAATAAAAATAATATCAGCAAACAAACTCCTTCTAGTCTTTGCCTCCGGAGAGGTAGCAGAACATAACCGAGTCAGCAAGAAGGTTTGCACTGGGGCCCCAAAGTCTGGCCCTGCATCTGGCCTCACCTGGGGATCTTTGGGCTTCAAAGTGCACTGCTAGCTTGGAGGGTTCTGCAGCTGAAGCTGATTATGACAGTTCTCTAGCAGGTGGTGTTGGGTAGATGTGTCACCGCCCTGAGGACGAGCAACTCAAAGTGGTGGGAGGTGAGGCCAGAATGTTTATAACTTCTCCTCCCTCTGCGTCTACGTAGGTCCAGCCCCATCGTCGCCCACCTGGACCAGTGCGGTGGCCTGTGTCCTGCTCCAGGCCACGCCCGCATAGCAACTACCAGAGGGCGCTTGCAAGCGCCAGAGTCAGGTCCCGCCCTCCCTCTACCCACAATCCTCCAGGACTCCTACGTCCTTCCAGGTAAGAGCTCTAGTCCTCCCAGCGGCTCGCAGAGCCTTGCAAGACCTGCCCTCGTCCCCTTCCTGCCTTCCCCTCCTCCCTCTTTCCCTCTTACTCTGCTCCAGCCACATAGGTCTCCTCCTTGTTCCTCCAACACACCAGGCACCATCGCGTTTCAGGACCTTTGCACAAGCTATTTCCTCTGCTTGGGACACCCTTCCTCTACATGCCCCCATGGCTGTCTCCCACTCATCATGCATGTCTCAACTCAAATGTCACCTCCTCAGAGATGCCCTCCCTAACCATCCCAGCTGCTGTTGCATCCTCCCACCTATCACTTTTTTCTTCACCACCCTGCTTCAATTCGGCCTATCACGTATCACTGTTTGAAATGATCATTTTGTTTAGTTGCATATTTTATCTCCCTCTAGCTTCCAGCTAGAGGAGGGTGGGAAATATTGCCCTTCTGTTCTCTGCTGGGTCTCCAGTGCCTAGAACAGGGCTGGGCACACAGTGGTCATCAGTGTTCATCGAATGACTAAATGAACAAGTGGGCAGAGAGGGTAAGAACTCAGTTGTGGGCATCAAAGAACACATGTTGAATTCCTGGCTCTGCTGTGCACTGGCTGTGTGACCTGAGGACAGTGGTTTAACCTCTCTGTGCCTCCATTTCCCCATTTGTAAAATGGAGAGTCTAATGAAATGATCCACGTAATGTGCCTTGCATAGTGCCTGACAGCTAATTAGCCCTCACTAAATGAGCTACTACTACAAGGAAAGACAGTGTCCCAGTTGTAGGACCCAACAAGCTTCATCTCAGGGACCTCGCCAGGTCAGGACACATGGAGCAGCCTCCTTTTTTAATGACTGCGGATGTTTCTGTAAGGTGCATGTCCAATTATTTATTTGCCATATCGCCCCCGTGATGGACACATATCACCAACAACTCTGCAGGGTACATCCTCGAATGTACCTCTTTGTACACACGGGTAGGTGTGTCCCTGGGTTAACTATGGACAGTCCACTGTGGTGTGATGCTGCAGGTTGCACACCAACCGCCTTTCACCTTGTCAGTGTGTGATTCCATCCATTTTTTCCAATCATTTCCCAGTTGGATCAGTGCAAAGCAATGGTTTGATTTTCCATTTCTTTGACTGCAATGACTTTTTTCCTCCTCCTCTTGATGAGATAGATGTGGTCGTTGCCACCCCCAGATACACAACACGTATGCCACACACTGCCTGCCAGTAAGGCCAGCTCAGCCCAGGGATGAGGGGGAGGCTGGAGGGAGAGGCCTGGAGTGTGTGCATGTCTGTTTGGGGGCTCTGAGCTGCCAGTGGTGCCATCGATCCCACCCCACTCCCATCATAGCAACCACAGTGTGCTCCGGTTAAATTGGGAGATGCACCCCATGGAGCAGCCTCTGGCACATTGATTGTTGGGAGGTCAGAGCCAGACTGCCAGGAGCAGCTCCGCACCCCACTAGACCCCCCAGACCTAGAGTGCTAGGGAGGAAGAACGGAGAGGCTGCCCAACTGGACTTGAGTTTCATTTTTTCCACTCACTACTGTGGGATCTGGGATGGGCGATGTCCTCTCCCAAACCACTGTGTCCATATTTGTGAATATGGCAGTAACAGCCTCCTGCCTCCCAGAATTCATTCATTCATTCATTCAACAAGTATGTACTGAACACCTACTGTGTGCCAAGTACTGTTCTGGACCTTGCAATTTACAGCAGTAAGACAGACAAAAATCACTGTCAACATGGTGACAATGTGATGGAGACACGGGCAATAATCAATGTAGAAAATAAATGGTTTTGAAAGGGCTATGAAGAAAAATAAAGCAGGGTGAGAAAGTAGAGAATGATAGGGATGGGGTTCCTTTAGGTGGAGTGGTCATGGAGGGCTTCTCTGAGTAGGTGACAATTGAGCAAAGATTTGAAGAGGGGAGGGAGAGGTTCAGGTAGGCCTCTGGGTGGAGAAGCACTCCAGGTAGAGGGGACAGCCAGTGCAAAGGCCCTGAGGCAGGCAGGGCCATGCCTGGCATGTTGGAGGAACAGGGAGGAGGCCTGTGTGGCTGGAGCAGAGTGAGCGAAGGGAGAGAATGAGGAAGTGAGGACAAGGAAGGGATGGGGACAAGTGGGTGTGGTGCAATGTTTAGATCTTGGGAGCTAAACCATCTGGTGTTCAAGTCCTGAAACTGCTCTTCAGTAGCTGGGTGACTGGGTCCAGAGAGGCCCAGACAGGGACTTAGCCTCCCTATGCCTCAGTTTCCTCTTTTCCAAGTGGAGCTGATGATATAGTATCTGCTTCATAGAATAGAGGAGGTTCTGAGTAGGGAGGGAAGAGATTTAATCTGTGACTTCTTTCCAAAACCTCTCTTGGGCTGCCAGGAGGCAGGGATGGAATCCAGGAGGCCAGGGGAGGCTGGGGTAATCTCTAGACAAGAGATGACAGCTTCTTGTGAGGGTCTGCAATGCCCTACACAGGTCGGCTTGTCAAATCCCCACCTTAAACCCCTGTGGTCATGTAGATCTTAGCATTTCCATTCCAGAGGTGAGAAAACCAAAATCATGTCTTATTAATGCCACAGTTAGTAATGACAGAGTTAGGATCATTCCCTGACCCTGTCCCCAACTCTACCTGGGTTTCCTTTCTCCCTCTTTCTTCTTTAAGAACAATAATTTATTGATGTCCTTTATCTCCTCTCTGATCACAGAAGTAAGTACAATAAACTAAAATATAGCAATAAAACTTGATTCATCTCGCCCCAGAGAGCCAACATCTTTTAGTCTTTTTTTCTATATGATTATATACATTGTGATTTATTTAACGGCAGCATACTGGGTTTTTTTTTTTAATTGATCCCCTATTGTTAAGTGTTTAGGTTGTGTCTCATGGGTTGCCATTATACACCTGGAAATAACACCCTCGTAGCTTCATATATGTTCATATCTACAATTATTTTCTTGGGAAACTGTCACAGAATGACTAATCAGAGGACAGGCATGATTTTTTTTTTTCTTTTTTGAGGGCAGTGTTACTGGCCCTCATATGTGGGACCCGAACCGGGGCCGCTGGCTTCCCAAGCCAGCGCTTAACCACCGCGCCACTCGGCCGGGCCAGCACCAGGCATGATTTTAAGGTCTTCCTCCCCTCCCTCCCTTCCTTCCTTCCTTCCTTCCTTCCATCCTTCCTTCTGTTCTTCCTTCCATTTTCTTTTACTAATTTAAAACAACTTTATTAGATATCTTTACATAAACTTCTTTGTACTAAGTAAAGTTTCACATGCAAACATACAAAAAGTGAAAGAACTTAGCAAAGTGTGATGATCAAGGTTCTTGATGCAAAGTACTGAGCAGTGAAGTTCTTCCTGCGAGTGACCCACTGAATGAGCCGACCCTATTTCCTCTTTGTCCTTAGAAATATATTGTTCCATTATTGATTCTTGATTTTGAGATGTATCCAGGATATCCTCCTATGAAAACTCATCATCGGAGATTTTTATCAGTTTCACCATCATCATTTGTCTCTAGGGCTGCTCTCTCTTTGCCCTCATTATTTTTATTGAGGTGAAATTCACATAATGATTATACGTTTTGGATGTATCCTTCTGATCCAGATCACCCAGTTTGCAGGCATTCCCCACCCCCCCACCCCCCCACCCCGCCAAATAACCATTGTTATGATTTTTATGTTGTTACTATTTTTATGTGTTTCCTTCCAGTCTTTTTTCTATGCATGCGGGCACCTGTTCTCTCCACACCTGCTTCATTTTTTTAACTCACTACAAATCTAATTTGATTAATTGCTGAAGTGAGGTCAGGGGGCGTGTTTGTCTTGGTCGATGCAGTGTCTCTGTTGCCTAGAATAGCCTGGCACACAGTAGGGACTCAGTAAATCTATGGTGTAATAATTCATAAGCAATATCTTAAGACTTGTTTTATTTTTCAACTCAGCATGCTGACATTTTTGCAAGTGTGTGAATATGGGCATGATTTGATCAGCATAGGCTTGAGAACAGATGTCTCTCTGATTAAAATAGAGGCTTAAGGGCTGCCCCCCTACCCCCCCAACCCCCGCCCCAAAGAAAAAGTCTCCTGCTGTCACATTCCCCGCTTAGTGGAACATCAGGGTTTCTTCTCCAAAGAGCCCTCTGGAAATATCCAGTCTACTCTGCAACATTATAGTTGGGAAAACTGAGGCCCAGAAAGGGGAAACACCCTGCCCCAAAAGTCACAACTAAATAATAACAAAAGGGTCCTTTTTGTTTTTAAAGGACAGTGACTCAGATGAGTGACATTTGACTGGGACTTTACAACTAGCAGTCACATGGTTTCAGTGACTTATCACTCACCCTTTTGATTATTGACCTGGAAACCCAGGTCCTACAGCCCTACAGGACTGAAAATAGTATTTACTGTTTTGGGGGCACTTATTGAGCACCTACTATGTGCTAGGCACTCTGCTCCACTTACATTATCTCTTTTTTTTTTTTTGAGGGCAGTGTCACTTGCCCTCATATATGGGACCCGAACCAGGGCTGCTGGCTTTCTAAGCCAGTGCCTAACCACGGAGCCACTCAGCCGGCCCTCTTTTTTTTTTTTTTTTTTTTTGAAGATTTTATTGGGGTATTGGGGGAGGGGAACAGCATTGGGGAATAGGGGAAGGAGAACAGACAAATTGCTGTCCTTTTGTTCTTCAGTCTAGTTGTGGAAGACGTTGCTTCACTGGTCCATGTTGGTATTACCATTGCGCTCTTCCTGGATGAGGCAGATCTGTCGCTGGCCTCTGGACGGCTTTGCACGGCGGCTCTTGGCAGCTCACGCTGGCTGCCGGCCGCTCATGCTGGCTGCCAGCCACTCACTGTAGCCTATGGCAGCCCACTGCAGCAGGGGCTGCAGCCTACACCATCGCTGGTGACTCACAGCAGCCCAGCTCCAGGTGGAGCTGTTGTTCACCACCTTAGCTATAGAGGGCAGCGTCACTGGCCCTCATGTGTGGGATCTGAACTGGGGTCCCGCTGCTCAGAGCTGGCATCCCAAGCCAGCTCCTAACCAACGCACCACTTGGCCGGCCCTACGTTATCTCTTTTAACTGTCACAACATTCTCGTAAGCTTGGCATCATTATTACCATACCCATTTTACAGAGCAGGAAAACTGAGGCTCAGAGGGGAAGGGAGTCATTCAAAGGATGAGAAGAAAGGGCAGCCAGGCGGAAGACACAGTTCATGGAAAGGCTTTTGGCTTGGAAATGGACCTAGCAGATGGTTCACAGATATGATTGGAGCCCCATTTTCTGGGAGTCAACTTGTGGTAGGCCCAGGGCTGGACACTTCCACATGTGGTCTTGATATTGTCAAACATCCCCAGGAGATTGGTTTGACAGATGAGGAAGCTGAGGCTTGGTCTAGGGAAGTGACTTGCTTAAGCAAAGAAACCAAGATTGGGAGAGGGGAACAGGAATGGGGGGGCTGCAGGCAAGAGGCCCATGACCCACCCTGGCTAGCAGGAGAGTTCTTTGACTGACTGCCAATTCCGCAGAGGCGAGGGGAGGTGATGATAAATCCCCTTGCATCAAAAATTAATAGGGAGGAAATTTATTCCAGTGGTGCATGGATGTACCTCTCCTGCTTCTCTCCCTCCCCCAGGCCACACATATGGTGGTGTGGGAGGGTTTCAGAATGGAGGACATTACAGGGAGCCCAGATTCAACAAAGTAGGGAGTGAACTCACTGAAAGGGCAGAGAGAGAATAGAGTACGATACCCAGTGTAGGGAGGGGAAGCTGAAGCCCAGAAGAGAGGGTACAGACCCACCTTACTCCTGCCCGTGTCACCTGCCAGGGTCCTCCATGCAGCGTTCATTCATTCCAACAGCTCCTGACCCTGGCCAAGCCCCATCTCCAGTTTAGCACATTGTCAGAATATAGTTGGAGCTGCCTGTGATGTACAATCACACACACACACACATACACACTCACAGCAGTTCACAGGGGTGGAAACTGCAGCCAGAGAAGCTTGGGCGGGTGACATGCCCAAGGCCACTCAGCTAGGGGTAGCTGGCACTCGGTTCGGCTGTGACCAGAGTCTGTAATTTTTCAACTGCAGGCAGCTCTCTCCCTGTCTCCCTTCTTCCCTCAGAACCATTTAAACGATTACAAAGATGCTATTTTTATCTCAGGGAAAATTCAATTATAGACATTGACCTTTACGTTTTTTTCCCAGGCTCACGTGCTGCAGGCCTGGGGTGTGAAAGGCTTCCGTGAACTTTCTCGGAAGGGAAACATCCTGAAAGGCAGGAACTCCAGAGGAAAGAGGAAGAGCAGGGGCCACGGGTGAAGGCCCAAGGCCATGGAACGGGAGGCCATCTCAGCCCCAGGAAGAGCTGAGGGGCAGGAATTCCCCTGTTGTCTGTCACATACAGTTTGGGGCCAAGGTGAGGAAAATCCGGTCTGCACTAGTTTTGAGCTTAGTCTCTTCATGGGTTTCCCACCTGCCTCTCATTGCATTTTCTGTTTTCCTGGACAAATCTTTCAGGGTCTAGCAACAGTAGATGCTCATTCAATGGGTTGGGACTTCCCTTAAGTATTTAATTATTCAACAAATATTAACGGTGTGTCAAATTCTGTCCTAGGTGCTGGGAGGCAATGGTGAACAGAATAGAATGAAAGTCTCCATTTCCAAGAGCCGGTGTTGTATGTTAAAATGTAAACAAATCAAATATACAGTGAGTGGTAAGGACGAAGGAAAGAAACCCAGCAGCAGAAAAGAGTGGAGATGTGTGGGGAGGTAAATCTTAAACAGGGTGGTTGTGGGAAGCCTCAGTGAGAGGATAACATTTGAGTACTAGAGACCAAAGGAAGTAGGGTGGGGGAGGCAGAAGGTACAGCCCGTGCAAAGGTCCTGGGGCAGGACCAGGCCTGGGGTGTGGGAGGAACAGCAAGGAGGCCCATGTGGCTGGGGCAGAGTGAGCGAGGGGGAGGGGGAGGTGGGGAGGACAGGGAGCAGACGGGAGCAGGTGGTGCAGAGCTCTGTGGGCCACAGGGAGGACTTGGGCTTTTACCCTGAGGGGGTGGGAGCCCTGGAGGGCTGTGGGCAGAGGAGGGATGGGATCTGACTCAGGTGCTCACAGGCACCCTCTGGTTGTTGAGGGAAAGACAGACTGGGGAAGGGCAAGAACAGGACGGTGACTCGGGTACTCACATGCGCCCTCTGGTGGCAGCTTAGGGGACAACATACTGGGGGAAGAGGGCGAAGCTTGGGACTAAGGTGGAGGCGATTGCACTGGTCCACGCTGGACCAGTGATGGAGCTGGACCAGAGGATGTAGAAAAGGGGGAATAAGTAGACACTTTCTGGATAGAGTGTGGAGGCAGAGCCAATGGAATTTTCTAAAGGACTGATTGTGGGGTGTAGGGAATTGAGGAGAGCTGAGGATGATGCCAATATGTCTGCCCTGTGCATCTGGAAGGTTGGCGCTGCCATCAGCTGAGATGGAAGATAGGGGAGGAGCAGGTTGGTGGGAGAGGGGATGAGAATTGTGATTTGACTTGAGCATGTTAT
Source organism: Aselliscus stoliczkanus (assembly GCA_033961575.1). NCBI lineage: Eukaryota > Metazoa > Chordata > Mammalia > Chiroptera > Hipposideridae > Aselliscus > Aselliscus stoliczkanus. The sequence goes on along the minus strand of CM066735.1, from coordinate 4,421,602 downwards.
TGGGCACCCACACAGAGATGTCAGGGGCCAGTTGGATATTGGGATCTGGAGTTCAGGGGAGAGATGCCTGATGAAGACATAAATCTGTTGGTCAATGATGGAAGAAGGTATTTGAATCCATGGGGATGGAAAAGGGGGTGAGAGGGGCCGGTCGAGTGGCGCAGTGGGTAAGCGCTGGTTTGGGAAGCCAGCGGCCCCGGTTTGGGTCCCACATATGAGGGCCAGTGACACTGCCCTCAAGAAAAATAAAAACATAAAAAGAAAAAGAAAAAAAAAAAGAAAAGGGGGTGAGGGAGAGAAGATGCCTGAGGGTTGTGTGTTATAAACTGAGCAGAGATGTGGAGAAGTTGGCAGAGATTGAGGGGGTCCAGCAGAGAGGCTGGGGGAAACCAGGTGGGTGCAGGCTCCCAGGGCCAAATAAGGGCATTGTTCCAAGGAGGAGGCAGGAGCAGCTAGGTAAGATGCCCTGGCGTGAGAGCAGGATGGGGATTCAGAAGCGGCCACTGGGGCGGCCTATTAGGTCATCTGGTTAGAGCAGTGATAATAACACCAAGGTTGCCGGTTTGAGCCCCACATGGGCCACTGTGAGCTGCGCCCTCCCCCTTTAAAAAAGTGACCACTGGATTTGGACACTGGGAGGTCACCTTGACAAGGGCAATCTCAGAACAGTGGTGAGAAGGGCTCACCACTGAGATTTGAAGTAAGGACTTTAACTCTCTGAGCCTCAGATACTCCACATCTGGAGTGAAAGTATCAGTGAGACCCCCCTCCCCAACCAAAATCAGTCTGAGAATTTGGTAAGGTCATGTGCTCAGCACATATTCTACTTGGTAAAGCAGACCTGGGGTCACTGAGCTATTGTTACAGGTAGGAGTGCTATCTGTTCATCCACTAGCCCCCATCCACCCACCCACCCACCTACCCACCCACTCATCTGTTGACCCACCTATCCATCCATCCACCCATCCACCCATCTACCCATCCACTCATCTATCGACCTACCTATCCTGCCACCTATTCATCTACCCATCCACCCATTCACTCATCTATCTATTCATCCATCGCTCTGTCCATCCATCCATCCATCCATCCATCCATCCATCCATCCATCCATCCATCCACCCACCCGTCCATCCGTCCATCCTTCCATTTGTCTGTGCTGGGCTCTTTGTTCTGTTCCATCTCCAGTCCTGCCCTGCCTCCCCTATCTTCTCTGGCCATTCTCCAAGATCCGCAAAGCAGTGCCCAGGTTTGCCTCCTTGCCTTCCTCCCCTACCCCCTGGGCATTGCTCACCGTCATCAATCTGAGTTTGTTGAAGGGACCAGAGCCAGCCAGGCTGTCCATCCTGCCCCCCAGCTCTGGGCTGTGCTCAGGGTAGAACACAGAGCTCCCTCTCAGAGAGCCCTTTCTGGAGGACTGATTCTGGGGTCCAAGTCTAGGAAACCACCACATTCATCTCAGCTGAAAATATCCCTTTGAGGGGGCTTTTCTGGCTCTGGAGCCAGGTTGGAGTGCCAACCTCCCTATGTACCCCAAACGCTGCTCGCTGATATTCTCCTTCATCAGGCAGCCTCTTCGCCAGCATCAAACTTTTCCTTATTAGAATCACATTGTTTCATCCCCTGAGAAGAGGACAGAATTCAATAGATCGGGGAGGGGAGACCACTCTGCCTTGCTGCATGACCTTATGACACATCACCTTTCTGGGCCCTATTTTTCCCAACTGTGCAGTGAAGCAATGATTCCTTTTTTACAGGGAGGTGAGAGATTGATTATACAGCGGTGCCCACCTTGTGGGCTGGCCCCCAGCTGGTGCTTGGCAAATGGCCTCATCATCAGTTGGGGAGGTGTTTATAGGCAGGACCCCAAAGTAAACGACATTGGATAAGAGTCATCCAGAGCCCCATGGTGGGCCAGAGCGTCCTGGAATCAGCTGCCTGGATTCAAATCCCAGCTCTGCCATGGCTTACTGTGGGCAAGTCACATTCCCTCTCTGAGCCTCAGTTTCCTTATCTGTACAATGGGGTTACAGTCCCACTCACCTCAAGACTAAATGAGTTATACATATAACTCACTTAGGACATAGTGTTTTATAAATGCTAACTATTATTTATTTATTTATTTATTTATTTTTAAAAGATTTTATTGGGGAATTGGGGGAGGGGAACAGTGTTGGGAAATTGGGGGAGGGGACCAGCCAAGTTGTTCTTCAATCTTTTTTGTGGAGGGCACCAGTTGCCATCTGGCTTCCCATCGGCAGCTCGTGGCCTCTAAGTTCAAGATGCTGTGTTCAATCTTAGTTGCGGGTGGGCGTAGCCACCATCACATATGGGAGTCGAACCAGCAGCCTTATTGTTAAGAGTTCAAGCTCTATCCTCTGAGCCATCCAGGCAGCAGCTCAGCTCAAGGTACTGAGTTCAATCTTTAGTTGTGGGTAGGTGTAGCCCACCATTGAACAGGCAATCTTGTTGTTACACCAGCTGAGCCATCCTGCCACCTGTTGGCAGCTCAGTGACAGCTCAGCAAGGGTGCAGCATTCACTGGCCCATGTGGGAATCAAACCGGTGGCCCTGTTGCTCAGAGTAGGCGCTCTAAGCCAACTCTTAAAACCAACTGAGCCACTCGGCCAGCCCTAGCTATTATTATTATTATTATTATTATTATTATTATTATTATTTATATTGCAGTCCCCAGACATAACCACTACTGACATTATGATGTGTGGTCGTCAGACATTTTTCTACGCATAGAAATGATTTGGTGATCAAAAGTGGGATCCTATTTAAAACCACTTTCTGCCAGTGAATTAATAACTGCAACAACAGTTAGGACTCCCAACCCCGAGCTGGGCATCTTATACTTTGCTAAATTCTCCCAGTAGCCTAGAAAGGAGATGTTTTTATTAGTCCTCATTCACAGAAGAAAAGGGTCATGCGGTGAGCAGAAAGTCCGTTTGCCAACCCAGATCTACCTGATTCAGAGACTGGGTGGGCTGGTCAGGCCAGGCATTGTGGGGCCCCTCCTGGGGCAGCTTGGGCCAGGCTCCACCCCAGCAAGTGACTTCCTCCTGAAGTCATGGTAACGGGCTCCTTTGAGATGCTAATTAAGGCAAATAGAAGATTCCCATCCTCAACCCTCCCCTGAGAAGGAAATGCCAGAAGGGCACTCCTTCCCCTACTCCCTGTGCAGGCAAGGTGTTGTGGGAGCACCTGGGGTCAGAAGGAATCGGTTTCCCCAGGTTGCATCACTTGTTCTGAGGCTGGGTGCCCAGGAGCTGAAGATGGGAACAGGGAGGCGAAGGGGTGAGCTCACCAGCTCAGAGACTGCAGATGCCAACCATGGACCTGGTGCCAGGCCTTAAGCACTCTCCATGCACCATTCATTCAATGTTCAAAAAATTTGGTCTTAGATACTTCTGTTTGGATAGGTAATGGTGGAACAGGGTATGCAAGTCAAGAGCAACACTGAGATGGCACCTGCCTTGTGCCAAACCCTATTTCAGCACCTGATTGGTATTTGTTCAGTATATTCTCCTCCAACCAGCCCTCTGAGGTGTGCATCACCATTTTTGTGTGTAGGCGATGCTACTGAGGCACAGAGAGGTTAAGTGATTTGCCCAAGGTCACACAGCTGGTCAAAGGCAGAGCTGGGCTTTTCACCACCACTGCCTTTCGAGGTACAGAAGAATTCACTGAAAAAAAAAAAAAATCCTCCACATCCTGGCCGCGGTGGCTCAGTGCCCATCCCCAGAGGCAGCCATTGTTATAGGTCCCTGTTCCTTCCAGGGACTGTATGTGCGCACAAAGTGTTGTGCGTTTTCCCTCCCTACCTGCTTTTTTCACACACATGCGTATGTGCTCAAATGCTGTCCTGCGCGTCCCTTGCTATCACTTAACAATACGCCTTTGAGATCATTTCTTATCAGTGCCTGGATTCTCCCTTTTCATGCTGCTGCCAACTCCTCAGAGAGAATAAACCAGACTGTTATTCCTTTTATTGTGGTAAAAGACACATAGTACAAAATTGACCATTTCAACCTTTTAAAATGTACAATTTAGTGGCATTAAGTACATTCATAATACCGTACAATCATCACCTCTATCTAGTTCCAGAAAATTTCCATCTCCCCTTAAAAGCAACCATGTCCCCATTAGCAATCACTCCCCCAGCCCCACCCAACCACAAACCCCCTCTCTGTCTGTGGATGTGCCTGTTCTGGACATTTCACATAAATGGAATCACACATGCTGTGTGGCCTTGTGTGCCTGGCTTTTTTCACTCAGCATCATGTTTTTGAGGTTTATCCACATTGTAGTGAGTGTTAGTACTTCATTCCTTTTTAAATTAAAATTGTTTTTTTGTTGTTTATTTTTTTAAAAGATTTTACAGGGTAATTGGGAGAGGGGAACAGTGTTGGAGAATTGGGGGAGGGGACCAGCCAAGTTCATGTTCTTTAATCTTCATTGTGGAGGGCGCCAGTCACCATCTGGCTTCCCAGTAGGTTGTGGCCTCTAAGCTCAAGGTGCTGAGTTCAGTCTTAGTTGCGGGTGGGCGTAGCCACCATCCCTGCAGGAGCCGAACCAGCAGCCTTATGGTTAAGAGAGCACACCCTATCCACTGAGCCATCTGGGTGGCAGCTCAGTTCAAGGTGCTGAGTTCAGTCTTAGTTGCGGGTGGGCATAGCCCACCATCAAACAGGCAATCTTGTTGTTACACCAGCTGATCTGTCCTGCCACCTGTTGGCAGCTAAGCGACAGCTCAGCTTGGGTGCGGTATCACTGGCCCATGTGGGAATCAAACTGGCGGCCCTGTTGCTGAGAGCTCACTCTCCAAGCCAACCCTTAACCAACTGAGCCACTCGGCTGGCCTAAATTAAAATTGTTTTTATTGTAGTATGATATACATAAAAAATGTGCCATCATTTTTAAGTGTCCAGTACTGTGACATTAAGCACATTCACATTGTCATGCATCCATCCCCACCATCCATCTCTAGAACTTTTCATCTTCCCAAACTGACACTCTGTCCCCTCCCCATTAAACACTCACTCCTCTCCCTCCCCCAGCCCCTGGCATCACCATCTACTTCCTGTGTCTATGGATCTGACTTCTTTGGGGATCTCATATAAAGGGAATCACAGGGTTTATCCTTCTGTGTCTGGCTTATTTCACTGAGCATCATATCCTCAGGGTTCATCCAGGTCGTAGCAGGCATCAGAATGCCCTTACTTCTTTTTTTTTTTTTTTTAAACTTTTATTTATTTATTTATTTTTGAGGGCAGTGTCACTGGCCCTCATATGTGGGACCCGAACCGGGGCCGCTGGCTTCCCAAGCCAGCGCTTAACCACCGTGCCACTCGGACAGCCCAGAATGCCCTTACTTTTTAAGGCTGAATGGTATTCCATTGTCTGGATGGGCCACACTGTGTTTATCCATCATCCGCCCATGAACACTTGGGTTACTTCCACCTCTTGGCTATTGTGAATAATGCTGCTGTGAACATGGCTGTGCAAGTTTGCATTGGGACACCTGTTTGCAATTCTTTGGGGGATTAAATCAGACTGTTGTTACCAGTCCCTGTGGACGGATATTGAGGTTGTTTCCATTTTTGTTTTGCCATTGCAGACAAGCTGCAATCAGCATCCTTGCCATCTCTGCGCCTTGGGCAAGTCATTTCATGTCTCGGGCATCCGCTTCCCCACCTGTAATATGGGGCTGATAATACTTCCTACCTCATAGGATTGTGGGAGAATTAAATGTGGAAACTCTAATAAAGGCTTGGAATGGGGCCTGGACACAGTAAATGCTCAATTAATGTTTGTCCTCCTGGGAAGTTTGGAAGTGCTTTGCTATTCCACCCCATCCAGAGTGTCAGCTTTTGAAACTCAAGAGCCAGGAGGCCACTAGCTGATGAAACATGGGGAGACAGGGAGGAAAAAAATGTGGTGATGGGGAATGTGGGTCGGTATTTCACAGGAGTGATGCAGGCCTGCGCAGCCACGCGGGGCCTGGCACATACGAGGAAATAGTCATATACACTCCCATGTGTGCCCTTGGATGAGCAAGCTGGGTATTTGCCCTGACAGAGATGGAGCGGCTGAGATCCACTGGACGTTATGAGCCCATCTGCCTCTCCTCACAGGCAGGAGCAGGGACACGTGGGGATGCAAATGCCACAGTGACATCTGTACCCTGTGCCTCCTCAATTAGGCTCAGCCCATCAACCCCAGAAAGACAGCTCTGAGAGGCAGCCATTGCTGAGCACACGCGAGTGAATGAATGTGCTACTTGATCTATTTATTCATTCATCTGTGCATATGTTGGGCACCTACTGTGTGTCAGGCTCTGTCCTAGGTGCTGGGACCCGGCAGGGAACAGGTCAGACAGTTATGGACTCACTGTCTGGTGGCTCATACCCCCATTTGACAAATGAACCAGGTGAGGCTCAGGGGACAGCATGGGCTTGCCCAAGGTAACACAGCTCTAGCAGGAGAGGTAAATAATCAGGTAAATAATTACTGAGAAATGCATGGAATTTTACCAGATGGGGATTGGAATTGAGAAGGAAATGAATGGGGTATAGAATAATTGGGTGTGTGCTCAGGGAAATCAGGGAAGGCTTCTCAGTGGAAGTGAAATTTAGGCTGAGGGCTGTGCGATGAGAAGGTAGGGGTTCACTCAAGAGTTTGGGAAAGACACAGTGTGTCAGACAGCTGACACAGCCCATGTAAAGGCCCGGGGGCAGGACCATCCCTGGCGTGTTGGAGAAGCAGTGAGGAGGCTCGTGTGGCTGGATTAGAGTGAGAGAGGAGGAGAGAGGGATGAGGTGAGGGCAGGGAGGGGATGGGGCAGGTTGTACAGGTCACATGGAGGAATGTTGACTTTATTGAGAGAGCACTGGAGACCTCCTTTGGGAGAGTTTGGTTCAGGAGTGACCTTACCTGCTGATTCAAGCTTTAAAGAGACTCTTCTGGCTGCCATGTGTGAAACAGGCTGACAAGTACAATTCATCCATCCATCCATCCACTTCTTTATCCATCCATTCATTTGCCCAGGGGATCTAAGCACAGTAGGGACAGGATAGGGTTTGTGTTTTTAAATGTACCCTCTGGCTGCTGAGTGGTGGATAGAGTGTTGGGATGAGAGGTAGGAGTGGGAGTTAAGGAGCCAAGTGGGAGCTGAGTAGCTGGGAGAGGCCGCCTCTGCCAACTATTCCCCAGGCTAGTTCAGTCTTGTCTCATCCTGCACATATATTGCTTCCCAAAGTCATCCTGGGTGCTTTTGAAGTGTCCCCTCCTCCCTCTAGTTCCCCCAGATCCCTCCAGGCCATGCCAAGTAACAAAGGATACAAAGTGGTCCCAGCCACCTGCAGACATAAACGTTGATGGTGGAACAACAAGCCAAGAGCTGGGAGACCTCCAGGCAGAGGGACAGTCCCCACCCTGGTTGGCAAGGAGCACCCTCCCTGAAAGGCCCAGGTGGAGGGAAGCGAGGGAAGCCAGGTGTGAGGAGCCCTCTCCCCATGAGAGTCCCAGGCCCATCTGTCCCTGTGCCCACTTTGTTTTATGCATACTGCCACCAGGTGGGGGCATAACTGTGGATGGTGGATGCCAGGCTGTGATAGTTCAGGACAGAACCCAGGTGTGAGATGCAGCTGAGGGTATCTGCCAGATCTCAAGGGCAGAGTTGGAATCAACCCTGGAGCTGGGTCTGGAGATAAAACTGATTCGACTTTAGACCCTGGGCCACAGCAAGGGGGTGCTGAAGAAGCTGACATCAGCCTCAGCCCAGCACTATTGCATGCTGGACATGTCACACGTACCACTTGAAACAATCCACAGAATAACTCCATGAGGGGGAGATTTCTGTTCCTTCTTGGCAGAGGAGGGAATAAAGCTTGGTGACAGGATGCAACTTGCCTACAGTCACACAGGAAAGATGCAGTCCAGCCAAAATTTGAACCCTGATCTGTCTGAGTCCAGGATCCATCCTACTGTCCTTTCAAAGATGTGGAGAGTTTTTTCTGAGCATAAATGGCCTCTTAACCCTGAGGTGGCAGTCTAATCAGCTGCCCATGACAGACATCACTAATCAATAACAGAACTCATTCCCAAGGAGACAGGGCCCAGGCATCATTAATCAACTGCAGCACCTTTTCCAAGTCCAACTGGGACACAGCCTCAGAATCCTTCACAACACATCCCCAAGAAGCAACTTCCCATAGATGAACAGGTGTGTAGTCTGAATTGTGGGGTCAACACATGCTGACGTTCCTTCATCTTCCAGATCAACAATCTTAAGCCACAAATTTAATCCCTTCCCTGTTTAAAATCCAGTTAGTTTCTTTTCATTGCCTCAAGGATGAAATCCAAACTCCTGGCCCTGCCTTTGATCTTGTTGGTCCCTCTGTTTTCTATGCCATCTCTTAGCTTTTCTGAGGGCTCTCTCTGACCAGCCACTCCGGCTGTAGTCTCCCCAACACCTACCTTTCCCCCTTATTACTTTTGTTTCTTCGTAGCAATGATCTGCAATGATATTTATTCCTCATCCCTCCCACACAGCAGGGGTCTACAGTGTCTTGAACCTGCCTGGAATGGGTGCATTGAGGTCCTCACTTCAAAATCCAACAGAAAGAATCTGATTGGCTCAGCCTGAAACCCAGGTCCAGTCTGTTAAGGCAGGAAGGTGGGGGTCACACTGAGAATGAGGCAGGGGCCACTGTGTTAGTATGACTGAGGGTTGGGGCAATTCTCAGGAAAAGCCCATTGGCTGGGCAGACACCTCAGATGGGGTATTATGAAAGCAACAACAAAAACAATAAGAGCTAATAGTAACAACAAATAATCATAACTCATTATTAAAATATTAATATTAAAATATCCGTATTTGGCAGATGGGGATATTAAGGCACAGAAAGGAAGTGCAGTGTGCCCAAGGTCACACGCACAGTGAGTACTCAGATGTTCACTAGAAACCTCCCTCCCTAGGAGAATAAATATTCGTTTAAGACCTGATCAAGGGGAGACCCTCCCCTCCACCCCACACACACATAGTAGGTAACAGGGTTTGAGGATCTCTCCAAGACTCTCTTCCCCTGGGGACTGAGCCCTGCCCTTCCTATCTCCTGAAAGGGCCCCAAGGGCAATTCGCTCCCCACAGCATCTCAGTCCTCTGTGACCTTCATTCAGTCTTGGCTGGGCTCCATGAACAGTAGGGCTTCAACTCTGCAGCAATTACATTCTTTGTGGTTACCCTGCCCACAGCTCTTGGGGCTGGGCACCCACAGCTGTGGGAGAAGTTTGCGTGTGGAGGACAGGAAGTGTCTATCTTTACATTCCAGCATTAACGGACCTCAATCTTATTGAAATGGCATTTTCTTTCTCCTCTTAATAAACAAAAATGTATTCTTTTTTTTTTCTTTTTTTAGCTCTTCCTCCATCACTTGATTCTCAAGTTTGAATTATCTGAAGGCTTAAAACACTTCTGACTCCATCAACACATTTTAACATTTTCCTCTCCTGAATGAGAAAAGCAGAAGGGGGAAAAAATGAAAAGGTTTGGTTTGTATAAACAGGAGTATGGAGGGCAAAAATAGGGAGGTGATTGTGCCACTTTCTCTGCTTGGAGCCTCACTAAGAGGAGTATGTTCACTTTAGAAAATTCTGATAAACTGCCACTTAGGGAGGAAGCAGATGGCATAGGGTATAACACAACTCGTTTATTTTTTCAATCACAAGTATTTATTGAGCACTTAATGTGTGTCACCTGCAGTCCCAGGTGCTGAAGGCTACAAGTGTGAAAAAGCAGCTAACAAGCCCTGCTCTCCTAGCACACAAGGCACAAAGTGTGGGAAGACAGAAGTTAAGCAGTTAAAATTACATAGTTAACCATCAAAGTTAATGATTTAAATGCAAGCTGTTCAACAAGGGAGGGAGCCGAGAGGGGCCTCATTTGACTTCTCAGGCGCCATAGTAAAGATGAAGAGCAAAACACATGGAAGAGCATTCCTGGCAGAGGGAACAGCATGTGCAAAGATTGTGAGTCAGGAAGGAGCTCAGTGTGGTGGAGAGTACAGAGAAGTTGGCTGGGCCTTGTGGGTCCTGGTGAGGGGATGAGTGTTACTCTGGGAGCCCTGAGAGGTTTTTGGTGGTCAGCTTTGGAGTGTATGAGGTGTCATCAGTGGACTAATAATTGAAAGGAAAAACATTCATTGGACAAACATTTATTGAGCATCTGCTGTGTGCCAGGCTCAGCTGGGTGCTGGGACTACAGGGGAGCCAAGATAGGGGATAGTACCCTCGTTTTTACAGATAAGGAAATTGAAGAGCAAAGACATTGCCCACAGCCACAGAGCTGCCAAGTGGCAGGTGTGTCTGACTCTAAACCCTGGGAATCATCTGCCCCCCAATTCTGGTTCTTAGAGTGAAAGCTGAGGCGCTGCCTGGAGGAGGAGAAGTGAAAGGGAGGGGAAGAAAATGGGGGAGTGAGGGAAGGAGGAAGGCATTATCTGAGCAGCCCCCAGACCAGGACCAGGGCAAGAAGAGAAAGGTGAAAGGGAGACAGAAGCAATATTAAAGGAAAAACTAACCCTTAGCATTGCCCCAAACCAAGGTGGCTCTCCTATACAGGGAGTGAGAGTCCCATCACTGGAAGAGTACAAGGCTGGCCTGTGTCAGGAAGGGGTTTCTGCTTTAGGAAATCCCCTGACTTCCCAGGCCTCTCACCTCTCCAAAAGCCTGTGATAGGAGGGGAGAGGGGACCCCAACCTCTCGAGACCCGAGGGCAGCCTTGGCTCAGCTGGACTCAATTCAGAGACCTGGTTTCCAATCCTGCCTCCACTGTGTGGGCCTAGGCTGGTCCTTAGCTTCTCTGTGCCTCACCTGTAAAATGGGCCATAACAGCGCAGACCTCCCAGTAAAAGCATTGGGAACAGTATCTGGAACAGGAAGTACACTGTTAGTTGTGGTGACACCCTCAGCTCCATTCATGGAGGGTGGGGACTGTGGTTGTCATTAAGGCCTAGGAGGGGTCTGGCACACCCTGGAAGCAGCTGACAGGCCTCTGGGAGTGATGTCATTGGTTTCTCTGGCTCAGCCCTCTGGAGACTCCTGCTAAAGTGCTCAGAGTGGAGTGAGTGCTTATTTACTGAGTTTTGGGGGCACAAACTGCCTTGCCTGGGGATGGGGAGTTCACATGCCTCAACCTTGTCACACAGCACCTGGGGCAGCATCTGCAGGAACCAGAGGACTCAAGGGCTGTGTGTGTTACCCCTGACTGGTGCATTCCCGCAGGCTGAGTCCTGAGCAGGCAGCAGCCACCTGGGCTTCCATCATCTGAGTTAATAATACATATGTACTTTCCTTCAGTCCCTACAGGCCACCCAGGCCCCAGAAAGCCTGCAAGGAAAGTGTGGCCAAGGATCGCTGTCTCCAGTATAACCACTTTTCCCCCTAAGCTGCCTTGAACTAGTCCACCCTATCACCACCACCTGGACCAGTGTATTCTCCCCACCTTCTCCACTCATCTGTGCAGCAGCCACCAGAGGGCACCCGTGAGCACCCAAGTCCTGTCCCTCCTGCCCACAGCCCTCCAGGGCTCCCACCTCCTTTGAGGTAAAAACCAAGTCCTCTCAGTGGCCCTGTATGACTTGTCCCTTCCCTCCTCCCTGTCTCCCCTGGCTCACTCTGCTCCACTCACATAGGCCTTTTTGATGTTCCTCCAACATGCAGGTCACAGTCCTGCCCCAGGACCTTTGCACTTACTGTTCCTGCTGCCCAGATGTTCCTCACCTGCCTCTTTCAGGCCTGTGATGTTCACACATCACAGTGAGGCCTTCCCTGACCATCCTGTTTGTTTGTTTGTTTGTTTGTTTATTTGAGGGCAGTGTCACTGGCCCTCATATGTGGGATCCGAACCGGGGCTGCTGGCGCCTGACTATCCTATTTAAAATTGCACCTCCCCAATCCTTCCCCTCTCCTGCGTCATTCCCTCCAGCACACCCCACCATAGATTTACCCATCTGATTTCATGTCCATTACTTCTGGCCAAAAGTCAGCTGAGATTGATGCCTATTTTGTACCTTGCTGTGTCCCCAGTGTTTGGCACACAGTAGGTGACCAATAAGTGTCTGCCTGATGCATGGTTGAATTAAGGAATCAGCTGAGTCAGACCTGGGGCTGGGAGCACTGCCCTGCCTCTGCAAAGCTTTGTGAATGCCAGTACATCCGGTTCAGCTCCAAGCCTCAGTTTGCTCAGCTATAAAATGGGCAGAAATCACCTGTCTTACTCCTTGGGGAAGATTCTTGCTGCTTAGTTGGTTGTATGGGAAGCTCTCAGTCCACAGCCTCACACACAGCAGGTGCTCATCCCATGGAAGCTTCCGTTGTCCTATGTCTGTGGCCTCCCCCTTGCCCTCAGCAGCCTGCTCCCAGCTCAGAAATGTCCCAAAATTTCAGCTTCTTGATGTTCCAAGAAAAGTCATATCTCCTTAGGGGACAAGGACAGTGACCCTAGGTTGGGGGGTGGGGGTGGCGCCTGTGTGCAGTTTCTGAAACACTGCAAGTCTCTGGGGCAGAGGAAAAACGCCCCCCCTCCCCGGTTGAGGGCCCCAGAGTGCCAGGCACCTGGAAAGGAACTTGATGGGTAATTGGGACGCAAGGCGAGCAGATTTATTTAGCACTTCTCATTTTATCCTGGGCGACATCTCCGCTGCCAGGACCATCCCACTCGCAGCCTCTAAGCTGCATGGTTGGGTGGGAGCTGCGGGGGGGGTGCAGGGGGAGGGCTAAGCTCTAGCATTGCTGGAACATCCATGCCCACTCTGTGTCCTGGCCAAGCCACCTCTGAGGCCGGGTTTCCTTTGGCGGTGTGAAATAACACTATGACACCTACAAAGTGCCTACTATGTGCCAGGTACTGCTCTAAGAACTGCACATGATAAAAGGCAACTAGAAGCTGCTCCTGAACATTGCTCTTTAGTGCTTGTTGATCAACTTAGTGATATATGCACAGTGGATAACAGGCTGGGTTGAATTGCCTGCCAGTTCAGGCTGCTGCTTGCTCAGTTTTTAGAAAACTGTGCCATTTACCCAAACTGCAGACAGGTAAACTGAGGACAGCTCTATAAACTTCTGGGGTAAAAAAAATACACCTTTGGATGCCTGTCCTCTGATTGGCTTGTCATGAGGAAAAGAGATGTCACTCCAAACTGCCCCCACAGCTGGTAGGGCGATCTGTGCCTCATTCCTGCCTATACCCCTCAGCTTGGAATAGCCTGCACCCTTCTAGCTCTGCCTGGAATAAGCCCTTTTCCCTTTATCCCTCCTTTTGGTGCTCCAAGATTCCCCTCTATCCCGCTGCAAGCTGTGCTGCAGCCTATTCACAAGATGCGTCTGGGCACAGTATGCAAATGAGTGAGTTAACCCTTTCACACACAGGGAGGTCCCACACACACAGCAGGCATTTAGCAAGCCACCTGGTGTGCTTGGCTCAGTAGGATGGGTTAATGAGCTCCTTGCCCATCCCTGGCTCCCAGCCCAGCTGTCATAGTGACTTAAGTAAGACGAGGGGCTGTGAGCTGGAAGAGTCAGGAGGGCCTCCTGCAGGTAGCTTGCAGGAGTTGGCAAAAATGTGGAAAGGCAGAAGGGGCAAGCCTGACAGTGGGCACAGCCTGGGAAAACATCCAGAGAAGGAAAGGGTATAGCTTCTGCTGTCAGGCTGACCTTTGTTCCAGACTTGTCCCTGGGCCAGTGACGTCACCTTCCAGAGCCTCTCAGCTTTATTGAGATATAATTTACACACTATACATTTTACCCATTTGAAGGGTATATGTAATTGATAGTTTTTAGTATATTCCCGAATGATCATTGTCATCATCAACCATCCATAATCTAATTTTAGAATATTTTCATCACCCCAGAAGGATCCATTGCCTATTCTAAGGTCATAAAGATTTATGCCTATGTTTTCACCTAAGAGTTTTAACTCTTACATTTAGGTCTGTGATCCATTTTGAGTTAATTTTTATATATGGCGTGAGGTAGGGGTCCGACTTCATCCTTTTGCATGTGGATATGGATATGTAGTTTTCCCACCACTACTTATTGAAAAGACCATTCTTGCCCTACTGAATAGACAATTTTATTGACAATCAATGGACTGTAGATGTGAGGGCTTATTCTGGACTCTTAGTTCTATTCCATTGACCTATATGTCTATTCTCATGCCCGTGCCACAGTTTCTTGATGACTATAGCTTTGTGATAATTTTAAAATTGAGAAGTGTGTTTTTTGTTTTTTTTCAAGATTGTTTCAGTTATTCTGGGTCTCTTGATTTCCCATGCAAATTTTAGGATCAGCTTGTCAATTTCTGCAAAAGAAGCTAATTAGAATATTGATAAGAAGTGAGTTGAATCTATAGATCAATTTGGGGATAATTGCCATCTGAACAATATTATGTCTTCTGATTCATGAACATGGGATGTTTTTCCATTTATTGAGGTCTTCTTTTGTTTCTTTCAATATTTTGTTGTTTTCATAGCATAAGTTTTGCACTTCTTTTGGTAAATGTATTTCTAAATATTTTATTCTTTTTTTTTTAATAAAGATTTTATTGGAGAATTGGAGTAGGAGAACAGACAAGTTGCTGTCCTTTTGTTTTTTGGTCTAGTTGTGGAGGATGTCGCTTCACCGGCCCATGTTGGTATTATCATTGTGTTCTTCCCAGCTGAGGCAATCGCTAGCCGGCCATTGGACGGCCACTCATGGCTCATGGCAGCTCATGAAAGCTCACACCCCGCTGCCAGACGACCCCACTGCAGCCTACGCCCTCGCTGGAGACCCACAGCAGCCCAGCTCCAGGTCAAGCAGTCATTCACCATCTCAGCTGTAGAGGGCGCAGCGTCACTGGCCCTCTATGTGGGATCTGAACTGGGGCCCTGCTGCTTAGAGCTGGCATCCCAAGCTAACTCTTAACCAACGTGCTACTCAGCCGGCCCTGTTTTATTCTTTTTGATCAATTGTAAAAGGAATTGGTTTCTTAATTTCATTTTGCTTGTTCATTGCCACTGCATAGGAAATAAAATGGATTTTTGTATATTGACCTTGCTGAATTTATTTACCAGTTTTAGTATTTTTTTAGTGGATTCCTTAGGATTGTCTAATACCAAATGATGTCATGTGCGAATAGAGATAGCTTTACCTAATCCTTTCCAATTTGGATGTGTTGTACTTTGTTTTCTTGCCTAATTGCTGGGTTATCACCTCCAGTCCAATGTTGAATAGAAATGGCAAAAGCAGACACCCTTGTCTTCTTCTTGATTTTAGGGGGACAACATCCAGTGTTTCACCATTATGTATGATGTTAGTTGTAGATAGGCTTTATCAAATTGAGGAAGTGCCCTTCTGTGCCTAGTTTGTTGAGTGTCTGAGGAAGAGATGCTGAATTTTGTCAAGTGCTGTAGCCAGGATTTGAACCCATGTCTCTTGGACTCCAGAGCCCCAGCACTTACCTGAAACACCAAATCAGAGGACTCCCAAAGGAGTTCCACATGGATCCCAGTAAAGAGCAGGCGTTCAGCTGCAATGTGTTCCCATGTGTCCCTTTTCCCTTTGGCACTTGACGTGAACTTTAGAAAGCAAGAGTGAGAGAGCACCACGTTTAATTTGAAGGAATGTGCAATGATTGTGGAATCTCTGGCATAGGCCAAAGTTATAGGGGGGATGTTTTGGACCTGTCTCGCGGAGATTTAAGACTGGGTTTTGTACAATCCTGAACTTGGTACAAGGAGTCCTGTTTATATACAGTGATGGGCAGCTGATGGCTCCCCTGGAGCTGTCTCAACAAGAACACACTGGAGTTAATTACCAGGTTCTAGGAGACAGTGTGTGGTGGAAGGTGGGCCAGAAGGAAAGGAGAAGGAAGCTGGGAGGGTGGGGGCAGCGCCCCACCCCTTGCAAAAGATGGAAATGTTCATTGACTGAACTTTTCACCCAACAATGAGTCACACCCACTGTTTGCCAGGTGCGGAGGTCAGCAGAAGAGAAAGAGACCCAGCGCCCACCAGCCCCACCTCCCAATTCTAGTGTTTTCCTCAGTGTGGAGCTTTGAGTCTTCAGCTATTCCTCCCAGGGAGAACATTCTCTTCTTGGTTCTCTTCAAGCTCTGGCTTGCAGGAAGTCTTGGTTTGGTGTTACTGAATCCGTAATGCCTTTCTGACACTTGTCAACCTCCTGAGGCTGCCCGGAGGCTACGACAGATCAGACTACAATGTTCTGTTCTCCTTGTATTGATTTTTATGATCACCTGGCTAGTCATTCTGGCTTTCCCATTGACAGTGGCCACATTTATCAAGCAAGCCCTTCTTGAGTCTATACTTGGTGCCAGGTGCTTGATGTAGCTCCTTTCACCCTCCCAACAGCCCTAGGAGATAGCGACTATTATTATCCCCCATTTACAGACAGTCAAACAGAGTCACAGCCTGAGTGGGGAGACAGACAAAAAACAAGCAAACTGGTCAAAATAGGAAACCATTCCAAATTATAATAAATAATCTTGTACCGAGGTTACCTCCTCTGGTAAGGAGGATCTCGCCTTGGGAAGAGCAGGAGGAACAGCATCCTAGGGAGATGGAACAGCCAGGGAAAAGGCTCTGAGTATGGACTGTGACTGATGTTTGCAAAGAACAGCAAAGAGGCTAGCATGGGTGGAGTGGAGTAGCAAGGGAGACAGCTGGAGGAGGGAGGGGAAGGGGACAGATTGTGCAGGACCTTTGTGGGCTGCACAGAAGACAGGTCTTTATCTGGAGTGAGATCTTGTCTTTCTCTTACCCTGGACCATTAACTCCTGGAGGGCAGGTATTTTTTAGCCTGTTTTGTTTACTTCTGTGTCCCAGCCTTAAAACAGCCTGGCACACAGATTGATGGCCTGAATGGATGGATTTCCCAGGCACACAGGCAGCATATTTCATGCTTGTTTTCCTTTGCCGCTCACAAGGACCTTCAGAAGTAGATGTGGTTGTCCCCTTTTTACAAATGGGAATTGTGAGGCTCAGAGTGAATTAAGGTCCTTCCCCTAAATAGGTGGCAGGGTTGGGTCTCATGCCACTCTGCCTCCATCAAGCATACAAGCACCTAATGTGTATGAGAAACCATGCTCAGTGTTTGTGGGATCATCCCATTTGTTCCTTCAAGATGGGACTGTGTCACCATTGCTTGGATGAGAAAATCAAGGCCAGACTGTTGACTATTAGGTCAGGGTCATGCAGCTAGGAAGGGCAAAGTAGGTTCTACAAACCTGGCCGCTGCACTGGCCGTTGGGAAACTCCAAGCTTAATTTAGGTTTCTTGTTTAATTATTCATTCTCTCCTCTCTCTTCTCCTATTTATGACTTCCGCCTTCTCATTTTGTTCGCTGGTTAATGCATTTTGTTTATATCTGCATCTTTGGCCTGGAATGAATGAATCAACGATTTTGGAGGAAAAAACCCAAATTCTAAACTTGAGTTCCTTTGTGGGCACGAGGCCCTCTCCAAATGCATACCTTGAAGAAATAAAATGCTTTCAACATGTTCAGAACGCACTGACTCCATGTGCAATCTTTTTTTTTTTTTTTAATTGGGGAATTGGCGGAGGGGAACACCGTTGGGGAATCGGGGAAGGGGAACAAGTTGCTTCTTTTTGTTCTTCAGTTTAGTTGCGGAGGATGTTGCTTCACTGTTGGTATCGTCATTGCGCTCTTCCCGGATGAGGCAGATCGGTCGCTGGCCTCTGGATGTCGCTCACTGCGGCTATTGGCAGTTCATGCTTGGCTGCCAGCCGCTCACGCTGGCTGCGGGCCACTCACTGTAGCCTATGGCAGCCCACACCATCACCGGGGCTCGCACAGCCCAGCTCTAGGTGGAGCTGTTGTTAGCTGTAGAGGGCAGTGTCACTGGCCCTCATGTGGGATCCGAACCGGAGCCGCTGGCATCCCAAAACCAGCGCTTAACCAATGCGCCACTCGGCCGGCCCTCCATGTGCAATCTTATTTGTTGTCTTTGAGCACTCCAACCTCCCATGATAATCCTTCTCTTTTCTTTTTCTCTTTTTTCTCATCCCCTTTTCAAGCACCAACTATAGGCGGTGCAGGCACATTATCACAATTCATCCTTATGCTCTCCATGTGAGCAGGGGTTACTTTGCCCCATTTCACAGAAGGGAAACTGAGACCCAGAGAAGCAAACCCATTTTGCAGATGGGAAAACCGAGGTTTAGGGCCCCATACAGCTATTTGGTTCCTAAGCTGGAGTTCTTACCGTGGTTTGTCCTGACTCCAGGGCAGCTGAGGATGGTATTAGGTGGGATGTTTCTGAAGTGCTTACTCTGCTGGAAATACTCGCTCATCCATTCCCTCATTCATTCAACCAATACACGGGGACTCCCCAGGGCCTACGGAATCACACCCTAATGTGACAATAAAGACAGGATAGGATAGAGAATGGAGCTGGGATGGCTGGGTGCGGGCTCAGGGAGGCCTTCTCCAAGGAGCTGTTCTTTAAGCACAAACCAGGGAAGACTATTCCAGGAGAAGGAACAGAAAGTGCAAGGGCCAGCGGTCAGGAGTGAGCAGTTGGTTGGAACTGTAAGGAGCCGGTTTGTCTGGAGCACAGAGATCCGGGGACAGAGTGGTGGATATGAATGCGGAGAAGAGGCTGGATTTTATTCGAAGGGCAGCGGGGAACCATGGCAGAGTTCAGAGCTGGGCATGGCAAGCGCCACGGCCTTTATACCAAGTCCGCTAGGACGCTCGTTGGGAATCGTGGCCCGAAGGGTCCCTCGTATTAACACGTCCACTCACGTGTCTCGCGAAGCCGGGTGCCCCGCGCCCCACGTGCTCCCTCTGCCATTTAAAAGCCCGCTGGCCACGTGACTGCGCCGCGCCGCCTCATTGGCCGGGGGGCGTGACAGCCGCGCGGCTGCGTAGTGACGCGCGCGGTCTAGCCCCGCCGGTAGCGGTGGCGCTGGCGGAAGGGATGACGTCACCGGCTGGGGGGGCGCGCGAGCGGGCAAGAAGGGAGAGCGAGCCGCAGTGAGTGTCCTCGCGCCGCCCGCCCGGCAGCCCGGCCGGCGCGCGCACGCCGCGAGGCGCTGGCGCTCGGGCTCCGCTCGGATCCCATGCAACAGCCAGAATGTGAAGTGGGGCAGAGCTGGGGAAGCGCAGCCCAGCCAGCCTCCAGGTAAGGGGGGAACAAATATCCTGAATTATTCCCAAATTGCAGGCATTCCAGTGGGGTCTCGGAGGCTACGGAGTGGGCAGCGAGCCGGCTTTGTGCCGGGGAAGCCTGCCCTGCACGGCCATTGTGCTCGGAGGACGCTCCGCTGCAGCCGGCAGCACGCCCAGCCGCTGCGCCCGGCCAGCTGCATCCGAACAATGCCCCGGAGGGCCGGACCGGGTGGGGGCCACTGGGAGGGACGGGCAGGGGGCTTCGCCGCGGCGGGGGAGGGGCTGGGCTGCACTCCGGAGCGCGGCGTTGGAAGCTGCCCAGAGCCGCTGGCTGCACCACCCCGGGCTGCGGGCGGGGCGAAGGCGCGCAGTGGGGACGCGCGTGTGTGCGGAGAGAGTGCTGGCCCTGGAGGCGCCGGCCAGGGACCCCAGGCGGGTTCTGAAGGCAGGGGGCTCTGTGCTGGGATGGGGGCGCTCAGGTCCCCTGGAGTGGAGGACCAGCCCGGGACAGGTGGCCTAGGGTGGAAGCGAGGGAGGACCCGCAGGTGTGCCCAAGACAGCCGCTGTGCCCGCCACCCTTGCTCTACAATCCGCCTTCCCTGGACTCAACACCATCTCCGTCCAGCGCCCTCCGGGCCTCGTCTCTCCTTTGAAATGGGGGCACCCCTCCAGCACCGTGGCCTTGCCCCACCCTTCTGCGGCCGGCGTCCCCTTCCAGCCCCCCTGGCGGGGCGAGGCTCAGCCCCCAGCCCCAGGGACTCGCAGTCCGACGAGCATGCGCCCGGCAATGGACCTCCCTTGGGTGCTGGGCTGTGGCCCCCGTCCGGGGAAGCTCCCCCTTGAGCCATCAGCCCCGCGGGTTCTGTATACCCCGGGAACCCCCTCGGGGGGCTTGGGGGTGGGGAGGGACGGTGACGTCATCCTGGGGCGGAGACGTCGGAACCAGGTTGAAGGGGGCAGGCAGGGGTGGGGGGTTGCCCTGAGGGGAGCCCCCCAAGTTAGAGTGCCCGTGCCCTGGGCGCAAGGGTTTTAGCTGCGGCCAAGTTCACTGCTCCTTATGGAAATCTTTCAAATTTAGAACCCCCTCTCTTAACACCTCCCTCCACAAATCCAGGACACTTACCCCGCAAATCCCCCTAAATCTGGGAACTCCCCTTCAGCCGCTTTCTGTCTAAAATTCTCAAATCAGGGAACCCCCAAATTGGAATTTTTTTCAGCCACACCCCCCCAAATTTGGAATCTACTCCTAAGTGACCCTTTCCCCATTTCCAGTCCTCTAGTAGTCCTGTAAATATGCAGCTTTTTGAGTATCCCTTCCTCTGTAATCTTTCCTTAAATGTAGCATAGAGACCTCATACGCCAAATAAACGAACCTTCTCAGCACCTCCATCTGGGGGGCGCCTCCCCTCCCTCTCCTGGGCCCAGCTGGGATTCCCTTGTCCCCCCATCTCAATATGGGGAGTCCCCACTCTGAGCATGAGGCCCTTCTGCCCCTGGCCAAATCCTTGAAAAATCAGCCTGGGCAACACGGCTGTTGGAGGGTATCTGAGGTGTCCAGTCTGGGCAATGGGACTCTTAAGAAGCCAGGACAAAGCTGGAGGGTCCCCAAATATGGGGACCCGCCTGCTCTGGGCCCCCAGTGGCCTCCACCCAGACTGGTTGCTGGGGTTCTGGCCTTCTCTTGATGTCCCTCATTGCTGTTGTCCCCCGGGTGCAGAGGGCAAGGGTTCCTCTTTGTTTGGGGCACCCTGCTTCCCCCTCAGAGCTGTCTGTTGCCTGCTAGGAGAGGGAGCCAGCCTGCACTGCTACTCCTGTGATACCAGCTGCTGCTGCTGAAGCTTTTATTAATGGCCGAGGAACCCGGTCGATTCCTCCATTTGCATAGCTCCCCTCCCCCTCCCAGGGCCCCTTTCCTTTGTGCCCCCCTCCCCCTGCCAATCTCGCCTGCCTTCTGTCCCTCAGCTCACTTCTTCCTCTGCCAGCTGATACTTTGGCTGCCGAAGGCAGGCAGCTGGGGCTGGGGGCGGCTGCGTTCCGCCCCCAAATTCCGGAGCCCACCAACTTGGGCCTGAGTCTCCGGCTGGACACCCCTCCCCCCTCCCCCAAGATACCCTCCATTGGGCATCTCATTGCCTGTGCTGCCTGCTGTCTGTCTGGGTCTCCATTCTTCCTCTCCAGAAATCTTCATCTTCCCCTGGCCCCCAGGCTCAGGGGGCATCTCCACCATGACAGTGCACTTCTTCGTGGGGCCCAGCCTCCCCAGCCCCCTGAGGGCTGCCATCCGCCAAACTCTGTTGCCCTGAGAGTTGGTATAATTGGGCTCAGGCAAACAAAACGTCAAGGGAGACCTGGCTTGCCTGGTGAGCTCATACGCTTTTCTATTCTTGCCACCTCAGCCAGTGACATCGGCCCCCCAGGGGGTGTCAGGGGCTGGTGCTGTCATGTCAGTGGCCATCCTGAGAGAAAAGGTGAGGAGAGGCAATAGCCTGGCCCACTCCCCACTCCCTGGGGAGGACTGGGGAAGGGTCATTGTGGTGTGGCTTCAGGGTGTGGCGTTGGAGGTCACTGCTGGGATGGCGGCTGGACTCTCTGGGGAACCTTCCTCACTCAGGGTCCCTTGCAGGCCCCTGAGCTGGGCATGTTATGGGCGCAGAGAGAGGGGCACTACAAGCCAGGTGCCTCACTGCACAGAAATCATCGCCTGTTGACCGTACTCCTGGTCTTTTCCCCTCCGAGCCCTTCTTTTTTCCTTGCTTCCCAGGGAATTCCTGGTATTTTCACATGTCCGTGGACCCCACTTGGAGGAGACATGAGGCATTTTCTCCCAACACCGGTACTCCCAGCTCTGGGCTATGGTGTCAGGAACAGGTGGAGGGGGAAGCCCCCTTGATGTCAGGCATTTAGTGGTGGCATCTGGGTGGACAATTCTGGAGCCATCACTATCCACCCATTTTCTTCTTCATTGGGTCGCACAGAGTGTGGGGCTCTGCCTGGCATTTCCCGGACCTAGCGCCAGTCAAGGAGACAGATCCACCTCAGATGGGCAAATGGCTTTCTGGGGTTACTCAGTTTCCCTTCCTGCCTTCTGGGTCAGCATTGAACAGCATTTCACAGGTGTTGGAGCGCAGCACATACCTCCAACTGCCACTTCCAGCATCCCAGCAACGGGAGACTTGTGGCTTCGCTGATTATTGCAACTGCCGCGTGGCCTAAACGATGATGGTCAACGAGCAAGGTGGCCAGGGCAGGGAAGGTGTGATGCCGAGGCGCAGCCTGGCCTTTCCACGCGACACCCTGCGGCCCCGTGTTTACCTGCTAACCGTGACTTGAGTATCTACCGCAGCTGTGTGTGGGGGGAAGTGGGAGGGGCATGGAGAGAGTTCCGGTTGGGGAGGAAAACCCTAAAAATAAAGATGGATATTTATAAACCCAGCAGGTTTGGGAAATAATTGACGAAGCTTAATGTTTTCAGTTGAGAGTGATTTCCCCCGACTGCATTAGGTTCCATTTGTGGAGTTACTCGGAGCCAGCTGAAGGTTCTTGAAAAGTGCGGTCGGCTTGGCGGGCGCCTTGCGGGCCGAGGCTCTTTCTGCGGAAGGTCTTGTGTTTCTGGAGGGAGGCAGTGGATATAGGCAGGGGCCCTGCGACCCAGGCTCCCCGGCTTTCTTCCTGGCGTACCCTCCTGGCATACCATCCCGTTTTCCAAAATTCGCAAGGATGAGGGTGCCCCTCTCCCCCACGAAGCTGGTGCAGACTGCCCTTGCTCTGTCCTTCCCGGCAACAAAAGATACCCAGGGTGGGGTATTTGGAAAGACCCCCAGCTGTCTGCCAGGCAGGGTGGCTCAGCCTCTAGTGGGGACAGGAGGACAAAATGAAGGCATAGCTGCCGTGCTTGTGCAGGAGCTGCATGCCACGCCAACAAAAACCCACCATGGGTGCGTGGACAAGGTCACATCAATGCCTGTATTGGGGAGAATGAGCGTTTGAGGGCTTTTCAAATGGTTTTTAAATTTTGTCTTATTCCCACCTTACTTTGGCCTGGAACCAGAAAGCTGCTGGCTTGTGGGGTGGGGAAGGTGGGGGAAGACAAGGTGCTGGACAGGAGTTGATGTTCAAGTGCATGTTACCCTGTCACAAGGAGGGTGGACAGCCCAGAAACAAGCAGATCTTAGCTCTGAGATGTACAGAAAGTGGTGACACCTAGTCTCCTAGTTCTTGTAGTCCAGTCAGTCACCCCTTCTGCTTTCTAGAAGCTCAACGATATTGAGTGTAACATGTGGGGTTTTTCCCCTCTTCTTTTTTTCTTGAAGGAAAGAAAAGATACTCAAAAAGAAAAAAGAAAAAAAACCCCAATGCACCATTTCTGTCTTATCTCTGGCTGATATTTCAGAAGTGTTGGGGGGGGAGGGTGCGTGGGGAATATGAAAAAAATCAATTGGCTTACACTTCTGCAAAGGCAAAAATTAACGAGCAGGTGGGAGTGACTCACGGACAGGGCCCCGACTTTCTGTGCTTTTTTTTTTTTTTTTTTTGTCTCTCTTTTTTACCCCTCCTCTGAGGAGCTGCCAATCCCCCTGCCTCCCCACTGGCTCGCCCGCCCGGGCTACCCCCAGAGTTCTGCTGAGGCCAAAGGGATGCCAGACCTGAAAATCCACCCCACCTTTTTTGTCCAGCATCCCTGCTGGTCCCCTTCTCGTTCCCATGGATTCCACCCCAGTCAGGGCAGCTTAGAGCTTGGATTTTGGGTTGCAGTGACCCCCCTCCCTGAAAATGCCTGAACTGGGGGCTGAATCGCAAATGTTGTTTTTTTCCTTTTGAAGGGGTAGATTTTGTCCAGAATCCCTGGGTTGTTCCTGTGGCTTTTAAGGTTCTTTTTGTTTGTTTTTAAAAATCTTTGCTGTTAGTCTCTTGTAGGAAGGTCAGGGGTCTCCTGTCTTCCTACTGAGGGAACGGAAAATCCCAGTTTTTCTCTTGGTTCTCTCCTTCATCTCTCCTTTTCTGTCTGGACTCGCTACTTTCCCTCTGTGCCAGAGCTTTCTTGCTTGCAAAATGAGGTTATGCCTCTGGCTTGGGTGTCAGAGTCTTGACTTCCACCACCCATCCAGCTTGAGCTGTGCACCCTGGGCTGGTGAGTTGACCTCTCTGTGTTGCTTCATCTCTAAGATCAGGGCAATCACACCCTGTTTCTTGGCCAGCCAGGTCATGAGATACTGCATGTCTGACATCTGGCATAGGGCAGCCCTAGAGGCCTGGGACCCTTGAATGGAGGCGGGCTAGGTGGAAAGAGGCTGGGAAGATGCTTTATTGTCTTGTTGTCATGAGGATAATTGAGTATTGGTGGAAATTCAGGGGTTCTGGGGAGGTAATGTCGACGCATCTGTGTGTGTATAATTCAATGCTGTTTATAATTAACCCCGTGATCAGCAAATGAGGGGATGTCGGGGCGATAATAATAGCTGCTCCAACTTATTTGCAGTTGGTGCCCCGTGCCAGGCTCTGTGCTGAGTAAGCACACGAGGCGCGTCCTTATTGCCTTTAACTTTCACACCCCTTGTGAGCACAGTTGCTGAGATCACAGCCCCATTTCTTAGCGAGGGAAACTGAGGCACAGAGAAGGGTCTTCACCGGCTTGGGGTCATACAGCCCATAAGTGACGAAGTGACGAATCTTACCCAGGGCCAACAGATGCCAGAACCTGAAGTCGTACCTTCTGCAGAGTCAGGGGGCTCCTCCCAGTTGTCAAATAAGTCACTTGAATGACATTTCAGCTGCTGGGGGCACCTGAGAATCACTATGGAGACTGGGACTCCCAGCTGCCTTCCTCAGAGAAGAGCATGGATGCTGGACTGAGGCTGCCCAGGTTCAAATCCTGGGTTGGCCACTCGCTGTCTGTGTGATCTGAGGCAAGTTGCTCAACTTCTCTGTGCTTCCATTTTCACATCTGTAGAATGGAGAGTAATAGTACCCACCTCTTGGGGTTGTTGTGAGGTGGTAATACATATAAAGCGATGCATTGTCACTTAGTGGGATCTGCCTGGTGTGTGTGTGTTTGGAGGTGCCTAGCAGCCACCCTGCCCCTCCATGGGGTCCAGCATGGGAGCGACATCAGGATGACTCAGTCTTTGAAAACTGGGGCGTTCTCCATCACTGGCTGCCTCATCAAGGCCGCCCCAATTCTGCAGCAGGACCAGGCCAGGTGCCTGGCAGGATCTGAGCCACGGGAGGCCAGGCGAGCCTGATGGGGAGGGCAGTGGCTGCCTTGGGACCCCAGGAGATGGCCCCTGCTTGTCAGGGTCCATGGAGGCTCCGGGTGAGTAGCCATAAGGAGATCCCAGCTTTTTTTTTTTTTTGAGGGCAGTGTCACTGACGCTCATATGTGGGATCCAAACCGGGGCCGCTGGCGTCCCAAGCCAGCTCTTAACCACCGTGCCACTCGGCTGGCCCAAGGAGGTCCCAGCTTTGACTCCTGAGGGGCGCTCAGAAGAGGGTCAGTTTGCAAGCTTGATTTGCCAGCATCCATTCATTCATTTGCCAACTCATTCATTCATTCATTCAGTCAGTATTTGTTGAACACCAGCTGCTAGAGAACTTGAGAGCCATTTCAAATTCCAGCCCTGCTGCTCACTGGCTGTGGGCCTCAGGCAGTTACCTAGATGCCCCGTGCCTCAGTTTCCTTACCTGTAAAATGGGTGCTTTGACCTTGCCTCACTTATGGTAGAGGTATAGTGAGGGGCCTATGAACAAATATATGCCTGGCAGACAGAAACCGCTATGTAGGTTTTTTTTTTGGTTTTTTTTTTGAGGGCAGTGTCACTGGCCCTCATATGTGGGACCTGAACCGGGGCCGCTGGCTTCCCAAGCCAGTGCTTAACCACTGCGCCACTCGGCCGTCCCCTCTTTTTCTTTCTTTTAAAAATTGCAAATACAAATTTAATTCTTGGAATATAGTAGTGAACAAGGCAAACTGAGTTCTTTGGATCCTGAAGTGTATTGGGGGCGACTGTGAGTACATAAATAAGCAAAAAATTGTTACCTAAAACAGGGTTCTGCTGAGGCTGAAAAGGTGGTGTTACCCAGGACATGAACCTTGTCTGGGGAGACAAGGAGGGCCTTTCTGAGATGACCTTTATGCTGAGCCCTGAAGAGAGATAGATGAACAGGTGTTGGGACAGCAAGTGTAAAGCAAGGAGGTGGGCGCCCTTGACTGTGTGGCTAGAGGTGAGGAAAGAAGCAACAGGCAGGAGTTCAAATTGTGTTTTAAACACATGGAGCCAGTTTGCCGAAAGTGCCCCAGATCATGGGTCCAAATATCATTGCCAGCAGAGACCTGGGAGCTCAGGGAACATCTCTTGAAACAGCTTCCAGGCCAAGGCCCAGAGAAGGAGAGAAACTTGCCCAAGGCCACACAGCCATGACTGACTGCCCACTGGGCCAGGCCTCAAACTAGAAGGTGGGCTGTGTCCCCTCACACCAGTTTGGAGGGGGAGACGGAGACAGGAAAATGTGGCAGGAACGTCATTCTCAAACACAAGTGCCCATTAGGACCAGGCAGGCAATGCCCATAGGTGGCATGGGTGGGGTGGGCTCCCCAACCTCCTGGGCAGCCCCGAATGGCTCCACAGGCAGAACTGCCAGGAAAAACCAGAAAGCTAGGTTTTATGAGAAATTGCCCTATTTCACATCTTTGAATCTTTTCCTTGAAACAACTCCATATGCCAGTTGTGTGACCTTGAACCACCTCACTTGTGATCATCACCAAGCTTCAGTTTCTTGGGCTATAAAATAGGTCTAAGATTCGAGGCCACCGCGACGAGGTACTGGTTAGTGTGTTAATGCGTGGGGTGGGGGGGTTGCCGAGAACAGGGCTTGGGCCAACCTCCACGCTTGATAAACGTTGTCTCTGATTATATTAATATTGGTCATAATGATAAACTTGACTTAAATTAAATGCTGTGCAGAAGGAAGCCGGCTAGTCCCGCGGGGCAAGGCTGTGAATTATCTTCTGGCTGCAGGACCCATTCCTTGTGCTCTAGTCTTTTCCGGAACATACCTATTTGCTCTCGAGGCTGGGGCATGAGTGTCACCAGTGTCACTTGTAGAGTTTATTGCAGTGGTTTGCAACTAGGGGCGATTTTGCTCCCTGGGGCAAAGTCTGGGAACAACTGTGGTTGTCACAATTGGGGGTACTTCTTGCATTGAGTGGGTGGGGGCCATGGATGCTGCTCAACACCCCACAGTGTGCAGGATGGCCCCTCACAGAACACAGGGGGCTCCAGTATCAGCAGTGCTGAAGGGGAAACCCAGATTCATTCTCAGGACCCCTGACAGATAGAGAAATCAAGTTGGCTTGTCCACAGACGTCCCCTGCCCACCCCCCGCAGCATCCTGCTGGACTTGAACGCTGAGATTACTAATGGGTTCCCGCTGTACACCTGTCCCGGCCCTACTGCCCAATTGATTATCAGAAAAGAGTAATTGCCTTTGACTTGTGGATTCTAGAAAGGGGGAACGGCTGGATCTGGGATATGGAGGGGCTGCCTCGTCCAGGTTTGTTTTTTTTTTCCTTTTCGCCCCATCTGGCCCTGGGAGCCTGGACTTTGTCCCCACTGGGGAAGGTCTCTTGGAGGCTTGAGCACTCTAGTTTTGAATCCTTATATGGGTTTTTCCCCCAGCATGTGAGGCAACCCATTATTTCCTCCCCTCGAGTCTCAATTTTCTCATCTATGAAATGGGGACAAAGCTTGCGTGCTGCATCATTGGGGATTAAATGGTGTCATGTCAATATGGTTCAGGGCTCCCAGGGTGCACTGTGTCCTCCCACACTCCATCTTCATGAACAACTGGGAGGGACAAGGATAGAGCCCCAAACCTACAATTTCCCAACAACTTCAATGGGGGAGCTCACCCCAGCAGGCATTGAGTCCCCCTGTCATGGAGCCCATGCCACATACCTGGCCCTGGGCTCTAGCTTTGTTCACATTTTCTCGTTTCATCCTTAGCAGCTGTCCCCCCATCTTGCAGATAGGGAAACCGAGGCACAGAGTGGGGACAAGAAACTGGAATGGCTGGAGCCTTTTGTCAGGGCCGCCTGCCTTGGTTTATTTATTAATTTATTATTTATTTATTTTAAAGATTTTATTGGGGAATTGGGGGAGGGGAACAGTGTTGGGAAATTGGGGGAGGGGTTCAGCTAAGTTGTTCTTCAATCTTCGTTGTGGAGGGCGCCAGTCACCATCTGGCTTCCCATTGGCAGCTTGTGGCCTCTAAGCTCAAGGTGCTGTGTTCAATCTTAGTTGTAGGTGGGTGTAACCACCATCCCATGCGGGAGTTGAACCAGCAGCCTTGTTGTTAAGAGCGCACGCTCTATCCTCTGAGCCATCTGGGCGGCAGCTCAGCTCAAGGTATCGAGTTCAGTCTTAGTTGCGGGTGGGTGTAGCCACCATCCCATGCGGGAGTCGAACCTGACAGCCTTGTTGTTAAGAGCCCACGCTCTGGGGGGCCGGCCGAGTGGCTCAGTTGGTTAAGAGTTGACTTAGAGCGCACGCTCTGAGCAATGGGGCCATTGGTTCGATTCCCACATGGGCCAGTGAACGCTGTGCTCTAGCTGAGCTGCCAACAGGTGGTAGGATAGCTCAGCTAGTGTGACAACAAGATTGCCTGTTCACGGGGTGGTCGAGTGGCACGGTGGTTAAGAGCTGGCTTGGGATGCCAGCGGCCCCAGTTCAGGTCCCACATATGAGGGCCAGTGACACTGCCCTCTAAAAAAAAAAAAAAAAAGATTGCCTGTTCAATGGTGGGCTATGCCCGCCTGCAACTAAGACTGAACTCAGCACCTTGAGCTGAGTTGCCACCTGGATGGCTCAGTGGATAGAGCGTGCGTTCTTAACAACAAGGCTGCCCGGTTCGACTCCCTCGTGGGATGGTGGCTGTGCCCACCCGCAACTAAGACTGAACTTAGGGCCTGTCAAGTGGCGCAGTGGTTAAGCTCTGGCTTGGGAAGCCAGTGGCCCCAGTTCGGTCCCACATATGAGGGCCAGTGACACTGCCCTCAAAAAAAACCCCAAAAAACAAAAAAAAAAACCTGAACTCAGCACCTTGAGCTGAGCTGCTGCCCGGATGGCTCAGTGGATAGAGCGTACACTTTTAATAACAAGGCTGCTGGTTCAACTCCCGCATGGGATGGTGGTTATGCTCGCCTGCAATTAATTGAACACAGCACCTTGAACTGAGAGACCACGAGCTGCCGACTGGCAGCCAGATGGCGACTGGCGCCCTGCACAACTAAGACTGAAGAACAACAACTTGGCTGGTCCCTCTCCCCAATTCCCCAACACTGTTCCACTCCCCCAATTAAAAAAAGAATCATACAGTAAATTAAGATGCCTACCGCCCTCTGGCAGCAAATCAGGGGACCTGAGTACAGGGTTTTGGAGAACAGGGTTTGGGAGTACTGGGGAGTGGTTGGGCCCAAGTCTGGCTTCTCTCAAGGATGCGGAGCCATGCCCAGAGCCTCCTGCTGCAGTGCCAAGAGCAGGTTGGCAGGAGCTAGTGGCCAGCCCTTGGCAGACAAAGCCACAAGCCAGGCTGACGCTGTAATTGACACTGGCAAGAGGCCTGCCCTAGGACCACCTGAGCCACAGTGACTGGTGGAAACTGAGTCACGCTTGTGTGGCCAGAGCTCTTGGCGAGTATAGAGGGTCAGTTCTGACCCTGCAGGCTGCATCTAAGCCTCTGGACTCCCTGTCCAGTGCTCTGCCCGTGACCACCCACATTTTAATCACTCACTATGAGGTGTGCCTTTTGCCCTGGCTGCCTGGTCCTCCTAATGACTGGATAATTCCAGTTCCCTTTCAACCCATTCTCTTTTAAAACTTAAAAGAGAAAACTTTGTCTTACTCTCGTGAATGAGAACCTGATATGCCCTTGACATAAAAGTAGGCTGGACCTTAAAAGTAACTGTGACGGGAGCAAAAGGAACAGAAAGACATTAAATCATGTGGCTGCTGCAGGCTTAGAGCAGAGGGAGGGCTACTGAGGCATTAAGGCCATGTTAGCCCCACCAGGGACTTCCAGCCGGCAAGCCCGAGAACCCTGGGACCCTGGGACGGGACTGGGCCCCTTACTGGCTGAGTGATTGTTACTGAATGCAGCTAGAACTGTTTGGGGGTCTAGAACTTGTTGGTGGCTGGGTCCCCTCCCACCTTCCAACTGAGTTGGCTGGACTTTCTTGTTTGCATCTGAGTATTCCTTCTCAACAGCCTGGGGAGAAGGTTATTTCTCCCTGAATTCAATTAATGAGCCTATTAAAAACTATTTATTTTCCCTGACAGTTGTTTACTGAGGAGAAGGAGATGAATTGGTCAGGTGTCCTCACCAGGCAGGCAGGCAGGCAGGCAGGAGTGGGGTTGGAGGATGCCTGGTATCTTGGGCGCTGGTGCTTGGGGAGTGCAGACTATGGATGGGGTCCTGCCTTGGGGGGAGGGGCAAAAATGCAGAGCCCGAACTTGGCTGGGGCCAGTTTCTGATCTTGGAGTCTTTGGGGAGGCAGACCCTAGTAAGAGTGAAAAACATCCTGGCGCGGAGCTTGGGGACTGGCCCCAATGACATTCGTCTTCACTGTTTAAAAAAATTTTATTTATTTTTTATTTTTTTAGAGGGCAGTGTCCCAAGACAGCTCTTAACCACCACGCCACTCTACTGGCCTTTGTTTTCACTTCTTCGGCCAAAATGTCTCAGATGCATTGGTTTGGAACCTAACACCTGACCCCATGGGGCCATATGTTTGTGACAGGGTCTCCCAGTATCACTTCTCTTCATATCCATTCTCTTCATAGCAGTTGAATCCTATGACTTATTTGGGCACATGGCTACCTGCTGAAAAAAAATATCAGTGTATTTTGCAGCTGTCTGTGCTATATGATTGAATTTTTTTTTTTTTTTTTTTAAGGGCAGTGTCACTGGCCCTCACATGTGGGACCGAACTGGGGCTGCTGGATTCCCAATATATGACTGAATTTTGACCAGTGGGATAAATGAGCAGGATTTCCTGGAAATGCTTTCAAAGGGAGGTGGTACATGCTTCCTTCTACCCTCCCAGTTGGAATATGGAGGTGATGATAGGCGCTCAGGCAGTTATTTTGGATCATGAGACAGGTAGCATGGATAAGAATGGGGGAATCAAAGAGATGGAAGGACCCTGGGCCTCCATGATTGTGGGGTGGGCACAATTACCCTAAAAGACCAACCTGGGAGCTTCCTTGATGTGAAGAGAGAGATTATGCCTCTCTTGTGAGATTTTTGGCACCTGCAGCCCATCTTGATCCTAACAGTGGCAGTATGTGAGCCTTAGGACACAGTGCTTTTCTGGTCTCCTTCAGGTCTCTGCTAATTTTTTTTTCTAATTTTGTTGGGGAGCAGCTATGGTCATTGGTTACACATTGCTTTCATGCTATAATGGCATAACTGATGCTTTTAAGGAGGGCGCAGCTCACAGTAAGTAGCCCATGCGGGAATCAAACCCCCAACCTTGGTGTTATCAGCACCACTCTCTAACCAACTGAGCTAACTGGTCATCGCATCTGCTCATTTTTAAGTGATTCTTCAAGCCCTGACCTCCCTATTAAGATTTGCAGAATTATTATTTGCAAAATTCATCTGTCTACCCGACTCCTCATTTCTCCCTTTCCTGCTCTGCTTTCACTGGGAGCACTTGTCACCATTTCTGTGTTGTAAGCATCTTACTTATCATCCACCTCCTGCTCTGGCTGGGACTCCCCGTGGGAGGCGTTTTTGTCTGTCTTCTCTGCTATGTCCATAGCAGCACTTGCACACATACGAACTCAGTGCATATATTTAGCATAAACAGAGCTCCGTTCTGTTCACGGGGTAGGGGGTTGGGGGGGTGGGGGGTATGAGGTTCCCAGACACCTGAAGTCTTTCAGCTGGCTGGTGGCAGCGTCTGCACTTGCACCAATCAGGTAGCTCCCAAACTCTCCCTTTACACCCCGCCCCCCACCCAGTTGGCCAGTTCAGGCCGGCAGAGCCAGCCCAGCGGCTGCTCCTGATCTTTCTCTCGCCCCCATGTTCTCACCTCGGCCTCCAGAAATAGCCCCTTTAAAATAGCCACGTCCCTGCCAGGTCCCTGCCAGCGTTGGGGGCCTCTGCCTGCCCACGGATGTGACGCCATGGTGCTGATGGGCCACTCTCCTTATTGCTGTGGGATTTAAGAAAATATAGTTGGTGTTAGGTGGTTCCCCCCACCCCTTTTTGCCTGAAGAAGCCTAGCTACCCACAGGGCTGCTTTCCCATCCCTGACACTTGTCATTTAGGTTTTGGCACTGTGTGTCCCTGTGGACACTCCATTGAGGCACAGCTGCCTGAGGGGCATGTGGTTTGCAGAGCCGAGAGCTTCTGCCGTGGGCTCATGTCAGCTCAGATGGGACCATGTGGCCCATAGTCCCAAGACTGGTCAGGAAGCCCTGCGTTTGGGTCCCAGTGCTGCCTATTGCTGGCTGTGTGACCTTGGGCAAGTGTCAGAACATCTCTGAGCCTTAGTTTACCTGTCTGTGAAATGGAGACATCTTGGGTCTTAGGCAAATGGCTGAAATGCTCTGAGCCTCAGTTGACCCTTTTGGAAATGGGACAACTTGTGGATTGGTCAAATGGTAGCATTTCTTTGAGCCTCCGTTTACCTGCCTGTGAAATGGGGATATCTTGGAACTTAGGCAAATGGCTGAAGTGCTTTGAGCCTTACTACACAGCTAAAGATATATAGACGTTACGAGTATAGGCGTTTTCTTGTTGTTTTATTCTTGTCATTTATTGAGACCATGTAGATTAGTGCTTAGGAGCCAGACTCAAGGGCCACATAGCTTGGGTTCACATCGCAGCTCTGTTTCTTATTTGCTGTGATTTCACCTCTTCTGGCTTCAGTGATGACCCCACCCTGTCAGGGTCCTTGGGCAGATCGGATGAGTTACTAAGGGTGAACCCCTTAGACCAGTGCTGGGCTCAGCACGGTGGAGGGAAAGGGTGGTGGTGGTGGGGGTGAGATGGTGCTCGCATTTGCTAAATATTTATCAGGCGCTTTCTGAGGGCCGGCACTTCCTGGGAGCAGGATCAGGGAGACTGACGCTTCTCTAGTCACTCTGTTTGGCTTCAGGGTTCTGACTCAACCTTGGGGGTCCTCCCTCCCACTAGGGCAGGGATTAAACTGACCAGAGGGACCTGTCTGGCCCAGGCCACTGGCTCTGTGCAGGTGGCCCCGCCTCCTGTGTTTACTCAGCAGGTGTTGGGCCGCCTGATGGCTCAGACCGGTGCTGGAGGCTCAGGAAGGGGGCAGGTGGCAGAGTCCAGGGATGGCTCAGAAATGGGGACAGGAAGGACCCTGCTGGAGGATGCGTGGAGGCTTCCGCCACCGCCCCCGCCAAAAGCAGGTCCAGCTGCAGCCACCCCCTGCTGGGCCTTTAGTCATCTGGGGAGCTTTCTCGGATGCCCACTGTGTGCTCCTCTCTCTGCTGGGACCCAGCTGAGGAGGAAGTGCATGCCTCTGTGGGGTCATGTTCTGATCATGGAGAGACAATAAGCCAGATAAAATCTGTGTCAGGTTAGATGGTGATAAGAGAAAACAGGGAAGGAGAAAAAGGGATTTGGGAGTGAAGGGGTGAAAGTTGTCATTTTAAATGGGGTGATAGGGATGGCTTCATTGAGGAGGTGACAGTTTGAATAAAGCCCTGATGGAGGGGGAAGCCAAGGGGGGAAGAATGTTCTGGGCAGAGGGTACATACAGCCTGTGCAAAGGTCTTGGGGCAGGACCGTGCCCAGTGTGTTGGAAGAACAGTGAGGAGGGCCATGTGGCTGGAGCAGAGTGAATGAGGGGGATGAGGCGAGGGCAGGGAAGGGACTGGGGCAGGTCGTGCAAGGCCTTGGGGACCAAGGGAGGACGTGGGCTTTTACCCAGAGTGAGGTGGGAGCCCTGGAGGGCTGTGGGCAGAGGAGGAGTGGGAGCCGACTCCGGTGCTCACAGGCGCCCTCTGGTGGCTGCTGTGGGGAGGACAGATAGAGTGGCGCCATCTGGAGCTGGTGGACTAGTGCAGAAGGGACTGCGCTGGTCCATATGGGTGTTGACGGGACTGGACCAGGTGAAGACAGAGGAGTAGACAGATTGGGGAATGGGCAGAGTTTAAAGGCAGACTTTTCATGCACTTTTTGTGGATTTAATCTTCATGGTAGCTCTGCGAGGGCGGGACTCATACCCATTTGACAGATGAGAACTCTGGGGCCCAGAGAGGTCGAGTCATCTGCTCAGCGCCATACAGCTAGATGTTGCACGGTGGCATGGTAGCCAATCACGTGACCCCTGCTGGATCTGACCGGGGTGCAGCTAGCTCTCCAAGCACTTAAATGGCCATCACTTCTTCCTAATATATAGATTAACCATGTGCATTTAAAGGCTGTGTGAGTTTTTTGTGTTTTTTTTTTTTTAAGATTTTATTGGAGAATTCGGGGAGGGGAACAGCGTTGGGGAATCGGGGGAAGGGGAACAGACAAGTTGTTGTCCTTTTGTTCTTCAGTCTAGTTGTGGAGGACGTTGCTTCACTGGCCCATGTTGGTATCATCATTGCGCTCTTCCCGGATGAGGCAGATCGGTCACCGGCCTCTGGATGTCACTCACCGAGGCTATTGGCAGCTCATGCTGGCTGCCAGCCGCTCACGCTGGCTGCCGGCCACTCACCGTAGCCTATGGCAGCCCACTGCAGCAGGGGCTGCAGCCTACACCATTGCTGGGCTCACACAGCCCAGCTCCAGGTGGAGCTGTTGTTAGCTGTAGAGGGCATTGTCACTGGCCCTCATGTGGGATCTGAACCGGGGCCGCTGGCATCCCAAAACCAGCTCTTAACCACTGCGCCACTCGGCCAGCCCAAGGCTGTGTGAGTTTGAGTCTTTCAGTTGCAACATTGGCCGGAGTCTCTACCCTGTCCTCTTTTAGGAAAATACACTGTAAGTGCTATCAGCCATGCAGACCAGTGGAAAGCTGGTGATTCTGTTAAACCTAAATTCAAAGTCTGCCCTTACCTCTTGCGTAGCTTTGTGACATTGTGGCTAGTGCTCAACCTCTCTGAGTTCTCATTTCCTGTGAGATTTGTTTGTTCATCCCAGTACTATTTTTTTTTTAATTTTATTGGGGAATTGGGGGAGGGGAACAGCGTTGGGGAATCGGGGAAGGGGAACAGACAAGTTGCTGTCTTTTTGTTCTTTAGTCTAGTTGCAGAGGATGTTGCTTCACTGGCCTGTGTTGGTATCTTCATTGCGCTCTTCCTGGATGAGGCAGATCAGTCGCCGTCCTCTGGATGGTCGCTCACTGCGGCTATTGGCAGCTCACGCTGGCTACCGGCCACTCACTGTAGCCTATGGCAGCCCACTGCAGCAGGGGCTGCAGCCTACACCGTCGCCGGGGCTCGCACAGCCCAGCTCCAGGTGGAACTGTTGTTAGCTGTAGAGGGCAGTGTCACTGGCCCTCATATGTGGGATCCGAACCGGGGCCGCTGGCATCCCAAAACCAGCTCTTAATCAATGTGCCACTCGGCTGGCCCCCAGTACTATTTTTTGAGTGCCTTCTGTGCACCAGGCAGTTTTAGGCAGAGTGGTTATTCTTGCTTTGATCCCAGCTGCCTCCAAAGCATCAGTTGACAAAGCACAGTGCTCGGGCCACATGAAGGTGGGCAGGAGCCTCAGCCACAGTTGGTACCTTCTATGGATCCCTCCAAGGTGAGGCTGGCAGCTCAGACGGAAATCCCAGGGTAGCTACCCAGGGAACATGCTAGGTTCCCAGGATCTGGCAGGAATTGGTGCTGTGTGCTGTGTCCAATTTTTGCCCCAAATTGGTAAGTTTGGGGCAAAAGGCAGTTCAGAGGAACTGGGCTCGGGACACAGAGGAACCGGTTTTAGGAAAATCTGAACTTGATGTTTTACTTACACTTTCCATTTATGTACCAAGTTCAGAAGAGAAAAGTGATGAAAATCTATGTCCAAAGAGGTTAAATAAGCACTATCAGTAGCTATCCAATGACAATTCTCTGTGATAAGGAAGTCGTGTCCAGTTTAATTGGCAGCATTTTTCCCCCCTCTGTTATTGGCATGTAAAAATACCACTGCATCTTAAACTCAGTGAAATATGGAAATTGCCAGACCTGGAACTGAGATGGGGGATGGGAAGAGAGCATGGGAGGGTTTCCTGGAGGAGGTAGTAGCTGATCTAAGATGTGATGGTTGAGTAGGAGTTAACTGGGTATTGGGAAGGGAAGGGTGTTTCAGGCAGAGAGAACAGCATTGGAAGACTTCCCTTACAAAGTCACCTTGAGCCCTCAAGGTGAAATCATTGTTTCACCTTGCGTCTTGCAGTGGGCCCAGCACACAGTAGATGTAAGTGGATGCTGCCCTCAGTCCCAGACTGGATGATATTACCCCATGGGTGTTGCTTTCCGTGACTGTGTTTTGAAAGACCCGAGACCTAAAGGCTTGGGTCTGTCTGAAATCCTTCAACAAGTTGACTGTTGAGTAGGGATAACCTTCAAGGTTTCAAACCTTCAGCTCCCTCCCTGCTCGCTGCTAATGAGGCTTCAAACTCAGACATACAGTGGGCCTGAGGCCTGAAAGGAAGAGAAACTCAAATCGAACTAACCAGTAAAAAGGCAGATGAATTGATTGGCCCTGGTAACTGAGAAGACTGTTGTGAGAATACATCAGCTTCAGGCATGGCTTGATCTAGGGACTCAAACAAGAAGCCTTTAACAGATAAGGAAAAGCAGACCCAGATTGCTTAAACCACTTGCCTGAGGCCACAGAGCTAGGAGGAGGTTAAGCCACAATACAGACTGGGCTTGCTCTGAATCCAAAGTCTGTGGTTTGGGAAGGTTGTCCCAGGCTAGGGGGTGACAACTCCATTTTACAGATAGGGAAACTGAGGTTCATAGATGGTAAATTATTTGCTTAAGGCCACATAGTAAGCAAGGGGCAGAGCCTGTAACTGAACTCACATCAAACCTTTGGTCTCGGACCTCATACCATATGGTTCTCTGTAAACACAGGTCGAGTGGTGGGTTGGTCCAACTGAGGCAGAGAAGGAAAACAGGTTTGCCAGGGGCCACACTGACCTTTGGCCAGGCCCCCCCCCCACCTGCCAAGAAGCGCCCCCTCACGCCACCCACCACGGATTGTTGTGACCTTCCCTTTGCTCTTAATGAACACATCATTGGTGACAGGTGGGGAGGTCCCTGCTGACCCTGGCTCCATGCCAGCCATGGTCCGTGGCCAGGCCTGCCCATCTCTGTCACAAGAGAAAACGAGACCGGCAGCCATTGTTCTCCGAGCCAGCTGCCTCCAAGTCAGTTTTCTCCGAGTTCGCATTGATTGCTCAAGCCCTCCCCCCTTCTCCCAGCAATCTCCTGACTAACTGCTCAACAGCTCCTGCCATCTCCACCTGGGCACAGCCCCCCTCAGCTCACTTTGCCCTTGGGCATCTCCATGGCATTTGTTGGACACCTTCTGTGTACCAGGCATGGAGTTTGGCTACCGACAGGCTTTGTTACCACATATACCCCTCTGCCACATCCAAGCGATGTGACCTTGAGCAAGTTTCCTGACCTCTTTGAGACTCAGTTTCCTTGTCTGTAAATTGAGCGAATTAGGTGAGATATTATGTGTAAAGCACTTTGAACAGTGCCTAGCATATAATACATGGTCTTAAAATAGTAGCAATTATTGTTACTATTGCTATTATTATGTTAGCACTAGCAAATGTAGCTCTGTTGTTCCCCTCAGCCCTTTTCAACATGTCCTATGCCCACGGTTCCATGCCGTGCTCTCTCTCTAATAGTACTGGTGTATTTAAAGCCATCACCTCCTTTCCCTGAGCTGTGTACTATGCCATTGGCATGCCTTGTCCCCTCCTGATGGACAGGCCCCTTCATCTCATGAGATGAGCCACAGTGCTTGTCACACACAGGCTTCAAGCACAAGCATCAGGTTCTTTGTGGAATGCATGCACATTTTTAACATTCGTTGAACCTCACCTGGTCACCTACAAAGAGTGCCTATAATCTCTACTCCAGCCACCAGTGAGCCAGTGCAGGCCTCCCTGGAACAGCTTTGTGGGACAGGCATGTTTTTCTTCTTTCTTTGGCTGCTCTTGGCTGCTCCCACAGAGCCAATTGCAGGAGTCGGTGCTTCCCCCCACTCCCCCACGCTCACCAGGGGATGATTCAGATCTAAACTTTTCTTTCAGACCCTGAGAAAAGTTTCTGAGTGTTGAAGAAACAATCGTAGTGCCTTTTCTGGGCCCAAGACCCTGCTGGGGATCTAGCGATTCATGACTGGATATGTATTGAGCACCTACTACGTGCTGGGCCCTGATCTAGGTGCTGGGAACAGAGTGATGCAGAAGACAGGGGGAAAAGCCTGGTCCTCATGCTGTGTAGTGGGGAGAAGGACAATACACAAATGAATAGATTAAGTATTTATTAAGGGCCTACAAGATGCCATGCCTTTAAGAAAAATGAAGCCAGAGAAAGGGGTAGGTGATAAGGAGGGGCTATTTTAGCTACAGAATTAAGGCAGACCTCTCTGAGGAGGTGACATTTCAGTAAAGACCAGCCGGAGGTGAGGGAGTGAACTGTGTGGGGTTCTGGAGGAAAGATGTTCCTGGCATGGGGAACAGCCCATGTGAAGGCCCTGAGCCTGGAGCATGCCTGGGTCATTGGAGGAATGGCAAGAAAGCCTGTATGTCTGGAGCAGAGTGAGCGAGAGGGAGAGACAAGGAGGTGAGGGCAGGGAGGGCTTGGGCTTTTACCCAGAGTGAGGTGGGAGCCCTGGAGGGACAGGACTTGGCTTAGGTGCTCACAGGCATCCTTTTGTCACTGCAGGGAGGATAGACCGTGGGGGTGAGGGCCGGAGCTGGGGGACCAGGGTGGGGATGATGAGGGCTGGACCAGATGGAGGCATAGGAGGGGGGGAAAAGTGGGTGGTTTCTGGAAAGATTTTCCACAAGAGTCTGTGGGATTGGCCAAGCTGTTGGGTGAGGGTGGGATTGAAAAGAATCAAAGATGACTCCTAAGATCTCTCTTGTGAGCATCTGCAAGGACAGGAGGGGCAGACATGGTAACAGGACAGCCACCAACGTTCCCAGAAGGCTAAGGAGCTGTTCTCCCTGGAGGTGATGGCTCTTAAGCTAGCCTGTGGGTATGATCTGGGGCCGGCTTACCCATGCTGCAAACAAGCCAGTGGCCCCAGCAAGGCACGTTCTTTCTCAGCCTTGGCGCAGAACCCTCAGAACAGCGCCCAGCTACACCTTTGGGGTTGGATGGGGCTGGAGTTGGGGCTTTGCCAGATCCAAGCTCCACTAGAGCTCTTGGGGAAGAATTTCACAGATTCATGGAAGCCTCCAGTTTGGGATGTGGACGGGGCCTGGGCAGACCAGGAGGCTTGAAGCCCAGAGAGGTTAAGGCACTTGCCCCAGGCTTCATAGCACGTGGCAGAGGTTTGACCCCATTCATGGGCCTGCATTCCCTCCCCTCCTGGCTCCTCTTTCTTCTCCTTTTCTGTGTGTCTTCCACCCCCAGGGCTGCCAGCTTGAGTTCTTAGTGGTTTCCAGGCTCCCCTTGGCTCCAGCTTGGTACTCACCTCCTGCCTCCATTAGCTCTGGGCCCAGGGGCTGGTTGCTATGCGGGCTCGAGGGACTTGGTGAGCGCCTTCTGCCTTACACCCAGGGTTCCCTCTGCCCCTGTTCACCACCCCTCCCCTGATCCCAGTAATGATGGAAGAGGAACAGGAGGGAGTGAGCGAAATTATATACACACGAACATATAAAAATTAGTTTAGGATCTGGGCCAAGAACCACTTGTGCTTGGCTGGGCATTGTGGGTAATTCATCGCCGATTACCATAAAAGCCAGAGCCTGGCTGACAGGCGGCTGCAGGGCTTTTGTTTAAGATTCTGATGAATATATAATCTCCCTCCTGGTCTGGAGCTTGAGGTTTCCCCCACCTCTGCGGCTAAGGGACCTATCCTGTCCATTCCCCTCACTACTGAGCATTGCCCCACGGGCTCCTGCCCGAGGGGACAGCCCTTCTGGTCTGCTCAGGAGCCAAGCTGGCCCTGTGTCATCGGTGGCACCACCTTAGAGAATCTTGGTTTGGCATTTCATGCCCACCTCCAGCCCCAATCTCCTAGGCCTTGTAATGCAGCCCCAGCCCAGGCCTAGCTCCCTCAGTACTTCATGCATCTACTCAATACACATTTATTGAGTGCCAGCTGTTTGCTGGTTTTGGTGACACTGCAGCGATTGGATGGGGTCCCTTGCTTTTTGCCATTTCAGAGTCTGGGGTGCTGATGGATGAGTGGATGGACATTTATCCGTGTTTCAAGATTCCCAGGAAATACAGATTAAAACAATGAGATGCCAATTTTTTGCCCACCCGCTTGGTAGAATTATCTGGAGCTTGGTAATATCCAGAGTGGCAACACTAGGAGTGCAGGCCCTCTGGGTGCCACTGGCCAGAGAATAAATAAGCATCACTACTTTGCAATGTCTTTTATTTTTAATTTATGTTTCTGGCCAGATAATGCATGCATGTGGGACACAGTTGAGAATGTGTAGAAGAGTGCACAATGGAGAGTCTCTGCTGCCCCCCAGGTCCCTTCCCTCCTCCTTTCCAGAAACAGACACCAGCCTCCTTCTAGGACAGGGGTCAGTAGATTTTTTTTCTGTAAAGGGCCAAACAATAAATCTTTTCAGCTTTGCAGGCTGAACAGGCCGTCCCTACAACTCAACTCTGCCATTGTAGCAGGAATGCAGCCAGAGACAGTATGAGAAGGACTGGGTGTGACTGTGTGCCAGTAAAGCTTTATTTACACACATAGTCAGCGGGCCAGATTTGGCCCATGGGTTGTAACTTCTTGGACCCTATGCATCACTGCTGTCCAGTTGAACTTTTATGCGATGATAGAAATGTTCTCTACCTGCGCTTTCAAATAATGTGGCCACGGGCCACATGTCCTCTTGAGCAGTTGATACGGGGCTCATGCAACTGAGGGACTGAGTTTTAGAACATTTTTTTTTTTTTTTTTTTTTTTTTGAGGGCAGTGTCACTGGCCCTCACATGTGGGACCGAACTGGGGCCGCTGGCTTCCCAAGCCAGCGCTTAACCACCGCGCCACTCGGCCGGCCTGAGTTTTAAATTGTATTCCATTTTATTTCATTTAAATGTAAACAGCCACATGCTACTCATGGCTACTATTTTGGACAGTGCAGTTGTGTAGATCTCGTCTGTGAACATTCAGTAGGTGGGAAGATTTAAACTCCTTTGTTTAACCAAATGGTAGCATCTTTTATATGCTGTCCTGTACCTTGTGTTTTTTTTCCCACTTAAAAATATAGTATCTTAGGGCCGGCCGAGTGGCGTATGGTTTTGGGACGCCAGCGGCCCCGGTTCAGATTCCACATATGAGGGCCAGTGACACTGCCCTCTACAGCTAAGATGGTGAACAACAGCTCCCCCTGGAGCTGGGCTGTGTGAGCTCCCGCGACGCTGTAGGCTGCAGCCCCTGCTGCAGTGGGCTGCCATAGGCTACAGTGAGTGGCCGGCAGCCAGCGTGAGCGGCTGGCAGCCAGTGTGAGCTGCCAATAGCCGCGGTGAGTGAGCATCCAGAGGCCGGCAACCCATCTGCCTCATCCGGGAAGAGCGCAATGATACCAAATGGGCCAGTGAAGCAATGTCCTCCGCAACTAGACTGAAGAACAAAAAGACAGCACCTTGTTTGTTCCCCTTCCCCGATTCCCCAACGCTGTTCCCCTCCCCCAATTCCCCAATAAAACCTTAAAAAAAAAAATATATATATATATATAGTAAAAGTAATTTCATAATTGTACATCTGGTGTGTTCATTCCTTTTCACAATTGTGGTACTAAGCTTGTGATACTAAGAGATACTAATCTTTTGTGGCATTATTTGGTTCCTTGTACTGTTATATTTTTAACTGACCCCCTATTGATGGGCACTTAGGTTGTTTCAGGTCTTTTTCTGTGAGAACTTTCTACATGTGTTGTTTCAGGGGAATGTGTCTGTCAAATAAATTCCCAGAGGTGGTGTTAGTAGGCCCAAAGAGAATGTGAAAACACCCCTCCACCTCTCAGCAGAGAGAGAGAGAGAGAGAGAGAGAGAGAGAGAGAGAGAGAGAGAGAGAAATGCTTCCCCATAGAGGTGTGGATGTAGAGATTCACCATGGCCTGGGGTGAGATTGAGAAAAAGCTAAGCCAAACTAAGTGTCCAGCAACAGGGTATTGCAATAAACGGGCCCAACCTTGTAATGAAAGATTGTAAGGCAGGTGAAAAGAGGCCAGGGATGTTTCCTGAGTAGATAGTGTCATGTGGAAAAAATGCAGTTTGGGAAATGACAAACAGGATAAAACAATGTTCACTGAAAAGACTCCCTCTGGGGGTGGCTGGTTAGCTTAGGTGGTTAGAGCACAGTGCTTATAACACCAAGGTTGTTGGTTCGATCCCCACGTGGGCCACTGAGCTGCACCCTCCACAACTAGATTGAAACAACCACTTAACTTGGAGCTGATGGGTCCTGGAAAAACATACTGTTCCCCAATAAAATAAAATAAAATAAATCACTCTGTTTTCTAGTTTTACTTTTGGTTTGTAACTGCAGAGATTGACGCAAAGCAACACAGAGGTTGCTACTGGGGCAGAGACAAGGGAGTCTCCCATTCCGCAGTGTTCATGTCTACTGTGTGCCAGCTGCTTGCTGAACAGATTTCCCTGGCCTCTTGCAGCTCGTACTTTAGATGGGGAGATGGAGAATAAACAAAGAACAGAAGAAAAACGCCATCAAACGTCAGAGGGTGGTACAGTTGCTTTAGGGAAAAAAAAATCAGAGAAAGGGAATGGGGAGTGCCAAAATGGGGGGCAGAATTTTAATAGGGGTCTGGGGGCCCTGGAAGACTTCACTGAAAAGGTGACATTTGAATAGAGATGGTGAGGGAGGGAGCCAGGTGGGCTTTGTGGGGTGCGGAGAGAGTAGTCCTGGCAGAGGGACAGAGACAGCAAAGGCCTGGCACTGAGACCTCCTGGGACAATTGCTGAGCCCAAGCCGCTGCCCTTGCCCTGCCTGTGTCTCCTCCATTATGGCTTTTGATGCTGGGGGCAGCTGCTAGGGAATAACTACTACTAAATACATTTGGGTGCGAGGGGTCCATCCTTCTGCCTCCAAGTGGCTGCCAGCCCCTGCCCACACGCAGACGGCTGAGTCACAAATGGGCTCGATTTGAGATGCCACGAATTCTGGGATTGTGTGATTTCCAGGTGAGGCAAGAGGATAAGGGCTGGTAAGGGGAAACTGAGGCCTGGATAAGTGGTAGGAAGAGTTGAGAACCAACTTGGGTTCAAATCCCCACTCTGCCACTCATTAGTGGTGAGAATTTGAGCCCAACCTCTGTGCCTCAGTTTCCCCATCTGAAAAGTGGGTAGAATAATAATACCAGTCTTTGAGGAGATTCGACAAGCTACTTCGTGTGTGCCTGACTCTCAGACAGAGCCAGAAATAATAGCCAGTGTGTTCCTTGAGTACCTGCTGTGTACCCAGCTCAGTTCTGAGCACTTTATCCATACTAAGTACTTAATGAGCGTTTTTAGGTCTTGGGCAAGACAGGATTGGGTCCAGATTCAAACCTCTGTTCAAAAATGTCACCTTTTCCCTGATCACCTAGGACTTGAGAGCTTGGGGAGCTGCCCAGACAGGTTGTGCCTGCACTTGAGCTCACACAGCAGTTCTGGCCCTGCCACCGCACCCCCTTCAGCAGCAAGCTTCCTCATCTTCTCACCTGGGGGATGTGACTGGGACTTGGTCCAAGGTTCCTATTCCCACCTCTTCCATGTTGTCCAGCGCTTAGGTCTCTTCTCCTGGTTTCTGGTTTCTCTTGTTCCTTCACATCTTA
Organism: Aselliscus stoliczkanus; assembly: GCA_033961575.1. Taxonomy (NCBI): domain Eukaryota; kingdom Metazoa; phylum Chordata; class Mammalia; order Chiroptera; family Hipposideridae; genus Aselliscus; species Aselliscus stoliczkanus. The sequence continues at coordinate 4,377,405 of CM066735.1, read as the reverse complement.
GATCACCTCCTCCTGGAAGCCTGTTCCGCTCCGGTGCCAGTGGCATCCTCCATCACAGCTCTGACCTTTAACTGCTGGAGCTCCTGTCTGCTCCCCCACAGGCCAGTGAACTCCCTAAGACTGGGCTGGGGCTGCCTGGGTCATCCTGTGTCCCTGGTGCTCAGCCTAGAGCCTGGTATACAGTAGGTCTCTATAAATGCAGGTGGGATGTGAAAGGAGAATTGTTACAGGAGTGTGATGATTGTTCATGCCTTAAATACGTTCATTCTTCAAATAACATGCTACCCCTCCTCCCCCGCCTCTCTAATCCTACCTCTCAGCTATACCAGCCCCCTCTTTCCCTAGAGCTTAGTGTGTTCATTCCCACCTCAGGGCCTTTGCACGTGCTATGCCCTCTGTCCAGAACTTGCTCCTTACCCCCATTTATGCATGGCTGTCTTCGTCTGTCACTCTCCCTCCCTAGAAGAGAAGCCTTAGGAGGTGGTCTGCTTGCTCCCTGCTGTGTCCCCAGAACTCAGGATAGTGCTTGGTGCAGGGTAGGTACTGAGGTATGACCAGTGACCAAGACTGGGTCCCACCCTCGTGAGGGAGGTCAGTCAGGGGCTGTATCAAGCCCTGCCTCAGGGACCACACAGGCCTGTGCCTCAGTTTCTCAGATTTTCAAAGCCTTGAATCCACAAAACTCAACCTCAAGCACCAAAAAAATCAATCATCCTCTGTACAAGTGGGGAAACTGAGGCACAGAGCGTGACAAGGATTGCTCAGGGCCAGAGAGCTCCCTAGAGCTGGGAAGAGAACCTGGGCCTCCTGCTTTCTATGGACCATGATTTCTAAAGTGAGGGACCTGCCCCAGAATGAGCTGTTTTGGGGTGACTTGCAGAGGAGGTGTCCGGCAGCAGAGAGCTGCGCAGACCAGCAACGACTCCCCTTTCAGTTGGTACAGGACAGGTCAAGGAGACGCAGTCAGGTGTAAGAGTGATCTTTAACACCAACACCTGCCAATCTCTTTATAACCAAATTCATTCAGGTTGCTGCCTTAGCAACAGTATCCAGGGAAAATGGAAGAACTTGGTACATATTTTCATTGTAACATTTTTTTCTGGTGACTTTCAAGGCTTGGCAGTTAGAGCTGTACATTATCGAGTTAGTTTCTAACGTAAATTCGTTTAAGGGAAAGGCATGAGCCAGTTGAATGAAAGATTTAATGAGAGAATTGGGATGTGGCAGAAGTCGTGAGTGGGGCGGGGAGGGATTTTGGGGGAGCATCAGGCACATCCTCACTGGGGACCTGGCAAGTGTAAGGGCATCTTGGTGAGTGGACTCGGCCAGATTCATGGCCACAGATGACTCAAGATGGAAGATGGCAGCAGGTGTAGTGGGGCCCCACCTGGAGGACTGTGCCTTGGGGGGACTGGCCCTTCGACCTCCTGCTGAGTCAGCAGGTTGGTGCAGGTGGCGGAGGAGGTGCTGCAACATGGAGTCTGGGGATGGCTGGGGCAGCTTTTTACAAATTTCTGCCCTAGAGCCTGGAGCAGCAGCCCTTAGAGAGTACCTGGGTTGCAAGTCAGGTAGACCCAGGTTCAAATCCCAGCTGTGTGGCCGTGTGGCTGCAGATGGTGCCTGCCGACCTCTGCCCTGTTCTGCAACTCAGCCCCTCACAGGCTTCAAAAAGCCTCTTAGCCATTCATTTGTTCATTCATTCATTTAAAGAGCATTTAGTGAGCACCTATTATGCTCCAGGCCCTGGAACCCAGCAGTGACCAAAGCCAACCCAGCCCTGCCCTTTGGCTCCCAGTCTCCAGCAGAGCCATCCGCAGAACACTCTGTGATGATAGGATTGTACCATTATCTGCACCAATACCGTGGCCATGAGCCCGGATGCTTATGAGCTGATGCTTATGAGCCATTGTGACTGAGGAACTGAATTTTGAATTTAATTTTATTTAATTAGTCATATGTGGCTATTGGTTCCCTACTGAACAGCCCTGATCTAGACAGTAAACAAGAGTTAGATAATTTCAGATGAAAATAAATACCAAAAAAGTAAAAAAAAAAAAAAAAAAGAGGAATATGTGATAAAGGATGATGGGGATGCTCTCAGAGCTGGAGTGATCAGCCAGGGTGTCTGTGAGAAGGTGATGTTTGAGGGCAACCTGAATGGTGAGAAGGAAATAGTCATGAGGGAACCAGCATGTGCAAAGGCCCTGAGGCAGGACCATGCCTGCTGTGTTGGAGGAACTGCGAGGAGGCCTGTGTGGCTGGAGCAGAGTGAGTGAGGGGGAGAGCAGGGAGGGGATGGGGGCAGGTCATGCAGGACCTTGTCGACTGCAGAGAGTACGTGGGCTTTTATCCTTAGGGAAGTGGGAGCCCTGGAGGGCTGTGGGCAGAGGAAGGATGGGACCTGACTCAGGTGCTCGCAGGTGCTCTCTGGCGGCTGCAGGGAGGGCTGCCTTGGGGGAGTTGAAGGCAGATGCTGGGGGACCAGGGCAGAGGGGACTGACTGTACTGGTCTGAGCGGGCAATAATGGGAGCTAGACAGGGTAAGAAGAGCACATGGAGAACGATGGATAAATTCATACGAAACTTACCAGGGAAACTTGAGAGTATTTCCAGACCAGCAACATGTACAAGTGAGGAAAGAAGAGGAACAAAGACTGGCCCCTAGGTTCTTGCCTGAGTCTCTGGAAGGATGGAGCTGCCATCAGCTGAGAAGGGGGAGGACATGGGACGAGCAGCTGCAGCTGGATTTAGCTGTACCTGAAGGCATCTGGGTTTTTCTGGAAGGAGAGGAAGGTAACTAGACGTGGGGAAATTGGCAGGTGAGAAAGGCAGACGAGGAGCTAAGGTGTGCCCAGGGTGGGCAGTGTGCCTTCTCTCTGTGTGTGTGTGTGTGTGTGTGTGTGTGTGTGTGGTGTAACTGGCAGGCAGACATGGCACCAGGACTGTGATGTGAGTGTAGGCGAGGCAGGCTCCTGGCTGGTCGGCACATGCTTACTGCCCTGGGTCATGAATACTGTGCTGGAAGGAAGGTAGAGGGGAGCCCTGGAGCTTGAGAAAGCAAGAAGCTGCCCGACCAGTTTCTCCGTTGTTGTGGATCCTGAGGGTGTGGAGTTTAGTGGTTGCCCATAAATGAAACTTGCAGAGATTTTGGTTCCAAATGTGAGGATGGTGGGACAGGTTGGGAGGGGGTGGGGTAGGGGTGTGTAGGGGTATGTGTCCTACCCTGACATATGCATTTTTGTCTGAGGACGCCACATCAGGGCAGGTGTCCAAGACTTGAGAGCATCCCAGCTCTCAAGTTGGAACTTACTTGCAGGAAGTAACAGGCCACAGCTTCATCTGTGGATGTCCCTCTCAGTATTGCTTTTTTTTTAAATTGGGAAATTGGGGAGGGGGACCAGCCAAGTTGTTCTTCAATCTTAGTTGTGGAGGGCGCCAGTCACCATCTGGCTTCCTATCGGCAGCTCGTGGCCTGTAAGCTCAAGGTGCTGAGTTCAATTAGTTGCAGGCGAGCATAGCCACCATCCCATGCGGGAGTCGAACCAGCAGCCTTGTTGTTAAGAGCGCACACTCTAGGGCCGGCCGAGTGGCGCGGTGGTTAAGCACTGGCCTGGGAAGCCAGCGGCCCTGGTTCGGTCCCACATATGAGGGCCAGTGACACTGCCCTCAAAAAAAAAAAAAAAATTAAAAAAAAAAAAAGAAAAACTAGGTAAGAGCGCACACTCTGTCCACTGAGCCATCCTGTCAGCAGCTCAGCTCAAGGTGCCGAGTTCAGTCTTAGCTGCGGGTGGACGTAGCCCACCATCGAACAGGCAGTCTTGTTGTTAGGAGCATGTGCTCTCACCAGCTGAGCCATCCTGCCACCTGTTGGCAGTTCAGCTCAGGTGCAGTGTCACTGGCCCATGTGGGAATCGAACTGGCGGCCCTGTTGCTCAGAACTTGTGCTCTTAAGCTAACTCTTAACCAACTGAGCCACTGGGCCGGCCCCCAGTATTGTTTATAATGTAGAACAAGTGAGAACCGATTCAACTCTGTGGGCTGGACACAGGCAAATGGTCTCATAATGGTGATCCCCATTTAAAAAAGAAAAGTCCCTATTTGCACACCTAGAAGAAAGACTGGAAGGAAGCAATCAGCCTCAGGACCTTTGCACTTGCTCCTTCTCCTGCCTGAAACCCTGTTCCTATAGGTGTTTGTATGCCTGATTTGCTTATTTCAGCCAGGTCTTCTGGTAGGTTCCCCGAGGCCCCTCCACACATTTTCTTTTCCTTTTGGCATCCCTTAGCTGTGCCCAGCTGGTTTCCCTGTAAATGTCTGTCTCCTTCACTTGTCTGTGAGCCCCATGAGGGCAGGGGCTTGGCTCTGTCATGCCCACTACTGTGTCCCCATTCACCTGGCACACAGTAGGTACTCAGTAAATGCTTGTGGAAAGAATGAATGAAAACGACCACACGTTAACATTTTCTCTCCAGGCAAGGGGTGGATTATGGGCAATTTTTATTTTCTTCTTTGTGCTGATTTTTCCTAATTTTCTGCTGCACGCGCCTATTTTATAATTAGAAGAAAAGTTATTTTGAAAAAAAATTACCCCCAAATGTCCCAGCTGTGGTAGCTGACGTGATCTAGCCCCATGCTTCTCCCAAAGGCAGCTGCCTCCTGTGTGTACATAGAGGACATATCAACCGAACATTCAGGAGCTCTTGGGGTCGGCCCTCAAGGGCACGGAGCGGGCAAAGCAGCCAGGGAGAGCGTCCCAGAGGTGGCCGCTCTTAACCTTCCAGGTGCTCAGGCCCAAAACCCTGGGGTCATCATCCTTGAGTCTCCTCTTTAACTTACATCGCACGACCAGTCCTTGAGACAATTTTGTTGGCTCTGCCTTCACAATCTGTCCAGAAAGTGCCTACTTCTCCCAACCTCCCTTCTGCGTCACCTGATCCAGCCCCCTCATAGCTGGCCTGAACCAGCGCATTCACCTCCTTGCCCTGTCCCCCTCCACTCCCACAGTCAGTCCTTGCAGTGGCCAGAGGGTGCCAGTGAGCACCTAAGTCAAGTCCCACCCCTCCTCTGCCCACAACCCTCCAGGGCTCCCACCTCCCTCAGGGTAAAAGCTTAAGTTCTCATCTTGACCCACAAGATCCTACATGACCTGCCCCTGTCCTCTGTCTTCTCCCTGTCCTCACCTCCTCCCTCTCTCCCTCCCCTCCTCTCCCCCTGACTGACTCTGTTCCAGCCACACGGGCCTCCTCACTGTTCCTCCAACGTGCCAGGCACGGTCCTGTCCTAGGACTTTTGTACATGCTGGGCCCCCTGCCTGGATCACACTCCAAACATGTACACTTCCTTCACATTCCCTCATCTCCTTCAGGTTTTAGGTCAAATGTCACCTCCTTAACTCCCTGACCCCCATTTAAGACTGCATCCTATTCCATGAGCCCCTCCCCCCCACTACTAACTATCCTTGGTGTATTTTATTTCTTCTATTTCCCTTCCATTGCCTGCACTGAAGCATCAGCTCCACAAGGGCAGGGATCTTTGTCAGTCTTAGTCACTGATGTGTCCCCAGTGCCTCAAACCAGGCCAGGCACAGGGTAGGTATTCAGAAACATTTGTTTAATAAAGGGTGGGTGAAGATGCCTTCTCTGTGGTGGGCACCGTGCACCGTGACCTCTGGGGCAGAATAAGGTTGCAGAGGGTTCTTCTAGGTGAGGAGGGTCCTGGCTATTTATGTAAAGGTTTGCTGAGAACCTACTGTATGCCATGCATACCCTCTGCTGGGGGCTGGGGACCCAGCACAGAGCATGTGCTCTGATTAAGACAGAGACCCAGCCCTGCCCTCGGAGGTCACAGTTTGGTGGCAGAGGCAGGCCTGTGACCAGGCAGTTAACATGGAGGTGATCAGAGCCTTGATGGGGGACATTCAGGGCACTGGGCAGATGGGGTCACCCAGGTGGGGTAAACTAGACACAGGCCTCATTCCTGGCCCAAATCTTCCTAACCCCTACACACGGTGGCTGTACTCCCAGCCCACTGTAGTCACTGCCATTGCATGGAGGCAAGAGGTCATCTCCAGGGAGACATGGGCAAGAGGCCCAGAGAGGGCAGGGCTGGCTGGGGAGGAGATGGCAGGTCCTCAGTCACCATCCCCTGGGTCCTGAACAACCCAGAGACAGGCATTTCTGCCCCAGGTCACATAGCCCTGGGTGTCCTGACAACGTGGATTCATTAAGTGCCTGTTGTAAGCCTGGTTATTATTACAGATGGGGAAACCGAGGCCCAGGGAGGTGCAGGTTCTTGCTTGAGGTCACATGGGTTGCGCCTGGATTCATTCCCAGGTGTGCATTAGCCCTGTGCCTGGGCCACTGGCCCACAGATGCAAGCACCTACTATGCTCCTGGTGGCATTTCTTGAGGGCCCACTGTATGCCCTGTTGAGCTAGGGGAGGTTACGCTGCTTGATTATATACCCATGTTGATGCGTAGCACCTCCCGTGTGCCCCACGTTGTGCTGGGGTGCCAGGTGTCCCACCTCATGAAGCATCTATTGTGTGCCTCTCACAGTTGGGGCGGTGGGGGAGGGGAGGTATCTTGAGTATCCTGTTTAGCAGCATCTACTGTGTGCTCCATGGGGAGTCCACATCCAGACATTCACTGAACACCTACTGTGTGCTCAGTGCTTTGGGAACTCCAGCACAGGCTGGGAACTCCCAATGCTAGGGGAGGTGGCATTATATGTTATGTTTTGCGGAGGGTGGGAGGGGGACGGGACTGAGGCATAGGATGGGAAAGGGGCAGATGACCCAGTGAGGGTGGTAGGGAGAGGCGGGGAATGGATCCACTAAGGCAGCCATAGCAGGGCATGGATGGGCTGCCAGAGATGTGAGTTGTCCCTGGATCCCTTATCAAGGGCTCCTCTGAGTCCCACATCTGCCTATGTGTGTCCCATCAAAGCCCATGTCCTTTGCCCCACTGGGCAGCAAGTTTTCAGAGGGTGGGGCTGGTCTGGCTCCGGCACTGCTATATCCCCAGATGCTTTACATTTGTAGTGATTTGTCATTTTCCAGCTTCAAGCCTCCTGCAGCATTGTAGGAAAGGGCTCAGCCTCTGGACCCAAACTTTGGTTCGAATCCCTGCTCCTCCTGACCTTGGACAAGTAACTTCTTTCTATTTCTCCACTAATCCCTTTGGGAAATTGGGGTGATGGTGAGCAGGCACGGTGTTTTGTATTCACTAAGAGCTCAATACATGTTAGCTATAGGAATCATCCTGAGCACTAATAGTGGAACAAGAGGCATTTACGCCAGGGATAGGAGTAGATGGGGCAGCCAGCCCCTGCGGTGGCCCTTGGGTCTCCATCAGGGTCCCGGCCCCTCCCTGAGCGCCTCCCGAGCTCCCAGGACCTGCGGGGCCTCCTGGTTCTCTTCCTCAGCCCAGGAGTTTTCAAACCCGCACCCGGCAGCAGAGCGGGCCGGGATTGGCTGCCTGGGTGGGGCCGCCCCTCTTCCTCCCCCCCTCCTTTCCACCCACCCCTGTGGATCGGGTGTCTTGGGCCTGGCATGGTGGCTCCATCTGTTTCCAATCTGGGCCTGCGCTTTCCACCCCCTCCTCAGGGTTATGCCTGGGGGGGGGGGGACTCTGCCACCGTGTCCCCCATTCATCCCCCCCAGACCCTAAACAGATCCCAGTGGGAGGGCAGCCTCTTTGTGCCTGTGCCCCTCCCCCACCGTGTGTGTGTGTGTGTGTGTGTGTGTGTGTGTGTGTGTGTGTGTGTGTAGGGGGCGCGGTCTCTGCCATCCAACCCAGACTAGGAGGGGTTCTTTCTGCCCCTTCTCCGACCTCCAGTGTTTGGGTGTGTTCGGGGAGCCTTCTGCCGCTGCCTCCGGCATCCAGCCCCTTCATCCGTTGCCATGGCCACGATCTGCACCTGGAAGGGGAGGGGAAGCAGGATAAGGGCTCCCTCTGTCATCAGGCTTCCAAAGCGGAGGGTCTGAGGGTGCCATTCATGTGTGTGCATGTGGGGGTACACAGTGCCCCCCTGAAAGTCTCCCCCCCACACGGACCCCAAGCAGAATTCCAGTGCTCCCCGATGGGGCTCCCCCTGGCCCCCCGCCCCACTTCCGCCCGGAGCCCCGCCCCCAGCCGCCCCGCCCCTGGCCCTGCCCCCAGGCTGAGCTCCCTGGGCCGCAGCCCCTCCTCAGTCCTCGCTGCGCGCGGTGCCTGCGCTCCGGGCAGACGGGGGACCGAGAGAGTGGCTGCGGCGGGCCCGGCCCGGATCTCCGAGGCGCGGGGTGAGTGCACCTGGAATCCCCTCACACCCCAGGCCCGGCCTGCCCTGGGCTTTGTTCCCCTTCTTGCCCCCAACGCCAGACTCCCGGGAGGGGGGACTCCCGTGCCCCCCACCCCACCCCTTCCCCACACGGCCCGGCCCAGCTGAGCTCCAGGGACTGCTCAAGGATAACACTGCCTGGCGCTTCCTCCTTCAGGACGGTTGCTCTTACTTTGGAAAACTCCGGACCGTTATGCTCCGCGGGGTCCCCTCCCCCGCCTGGCCCCCAGCCTGCCCTCCTCCCCTGCCTCCTGGGGGCGGAGCCAGACTCGGGCAGCCTTCCTTGCCAGCTCCGGGGTTGCGTGGATGGGGGTCTTCTGCACCCTTCTGCGGAGACCTGGACCTTGGAGGAGGTGGCAGGACCATGGGGGTGAGGTGGGGTGGGGTGGGCGATATGTGGCTGGGATCTCTGTTCTTAGCTATCCCCGCCAGAACTCAAGGCAGTTTTCCCACTCTCCATTTGTCCCTGCGCCCTCTGGCCTGTGGACCCCAGGTTGACCCTGTATCTTGGGGTTTTAATAAACTGAGGAATCAGGGTGAGCATATCAGCACCCACCTTCTTACCTCCCATTCCTGTCCCCAAGCTCCATGCCTCTGTACCCCCCATTATCTCCCACCAAACCCATGCCTCAGAACCCTGTATTATTGCCGGAGAGTCCTGCTTCCCAAGTTTCCTTCTCAGAGTGCTGGGTGACTCTGGAGGGGTTTCCTTTGACTCCTCTTGGGACCAGCCTCCCAAGCCCTTCCTGCAACCCCAATCTCACTTCTACCCCTTAGGGCTCAAACTGACCCCCAGGGCAGATGCAAGTAAGTGGCAGCTGGAGGCGGTGCCTGTGTTTGCCTCCCCTGTCTGCAGTGTCTCCCTCTGGCCTGTTTTACTCTCTGCCATGGATGTGACTGCAGGGATGATGTGGGTAAAGTGCCAAGTGGGGCCAGGCATGCAGCTGGCGTCCAATATATGCTGGGGCCTTGCCATGTTCCCAGAGTGGGGAGAACACTCCCATCCTGGAGGATGACAGCCCATGACAGGAGCAAAGCTGTGATGGGAGACAGAGGGTACAGGGGGACCCCAGAAGGGGTCCTGATCCAACCCTGTGGCTTTTGGGGGCGGGGGGGGCTTCCTGGAGGAGGTGACAGCTCAGCTGAGACCTGAGGATGCATGTAAAGGCTGAGGTTTGATGGGGCAGGAGGGAGGGTATGCTGGGGAAGAAGCAGCATGTGCAAATACCCCTGTGTGAACCAGAGGGCCGTGAGTAGGGCAATGGGGCAAACAAGGTACGGGGTGGGGGGGTTGCGACATGATGGGGTCAGCAGTTTGGGAGGCTGTTAGAAGCCTGGATTTTAATAGAGGTAGTTGAGAGCCATAGAAGGTAGTTGAGAGCCAGAAGAGGGACAGTCAAACACAGCTACTCCCAGCCCCAGGGGTGTGGGGTCAGGTCTGAGCCGAGGAAGGGTCCTGGGGTGGGCAGAGGGGTCAAGGCTCAGCCTGGATTGGGAGGGGTGTCTGTGGCTGTGACATGAAGGATGAATCGACAGGTGGGCCAGCTGGGGAGGGGTGTACCTGGTAGGATGAACGGCCCAGAGGCTGAGGCAGACTCATGCATTCTGGGAACGGTGGTAACCATTGGGTGGAAGCCATGGAGTGGGCTTAGGGTCAGATCCTGAAAGTTCCAGATCTCTGAGCAGAGGAGCTGGGGAGCCCTGGAGGATGTAATGAGCGGGCGGGGGCGCAGCAAAATCTTGGTGTCTTAGGTTCCTCCATGAAGCCAGCGTGGGGGACACTGGCAGGGGTGAGCCTGGCAGCTTGGGCACCTGGAGAGCATCAACTCTGGACTTGATTCAGAACCAGTTTCTGACCTCGAATCCCAGCTCAGATCCCTCCATCCCAGCTGTGTGACCTTAGGCAAGCGTCAACCACTCTTTGAGTTTCAGTTTCCTCATCTGTCAAACAGAAGGAAGTGCGGGGAGCATTTCAGAGGGCTCGGCACATGGGGACACTTGGCTAGGAGTACTGATTCCTCCATCTGGGATGGGCCTGGCTCCCTACCCGCCCTGCCCATCCACTCCTGGCCATGGAGGCCCTTGAGGACAGCACCTAATAAAAATGGATAGTCAGTTAGAGGTGATCCCTCGCCCCAGTCCTAGCTTGTTCCAGGAAGGTGGCAGGGCTGACCCTGCACTGAGCCTGTTGCCTGGGGGCTGGGGGGACATTGAAGCCCCAAGAGGGAGAGGGGCTTGTTTGGAACCTTTTGAGCCCACCAGTAACCATAGAGCTAGAGCTTGGACCCTGCTGAACACTTTGGGGACACAGTGATCCAGGGAGGCTATAAGCCCAGCATCTGCCTTTAAGGGACTCCAAGGCCCTGGGAGAGGGGTTCTAGGCAGCAGGAAATTCTGCAGGCATAGAGGGAGGTGGTGAAGAGCGAGAAGTGTGGGGGGTGGATGTGAGTGCTGAGAGGTAGTCCAGTACTGGGTGTCCCCAAGCCCCACTGCCAGCATCACAGCCTTACCTTCCTTGGGCCTCAGGCATGGGAAGTTCCCTGAGGGTCCCGGTTGTACACATGAGTACCTAGACTCCCTAGGACAGGACCGACCCTGAGGTGGGGGCAGGAAGAGGTCCTGGGCATCCTCAGCTCCCAGGAGACCCGCCTCGTGTGGGTGACACAGATCCTGTTTGCTGTGCAGTCCTGGGTCATAATCACCCCTTTATGTGCCCTGCTCTGCGTGGGTACACAAGGCCGGCTTCTGGACCGCGTGACCCACGCTGTGGCGCCTAGCTGGAACGGGTGCCCACTCATTCCCCATTAGCACAGCCTGGAAGCCCCCAGAGGCCACCCAGCAGGATGTATCAAGCCCAGAGCAGGTCACCCACTTTCCTGAGATCACACTGTGACCAAGGGAGGACCCAGTCATGTGATTAAATGTGAGCTGTGGATCCAAGGTCCAGACAATGCAGGACCCAGCTGAGGGCCTTTGTGAGCGTCAATATCCTCCTCTGTGAAAGGAGGGTGCCCCCTCACGGACAGGCTGCTAGGAGCAAATGGTGGACAGCTCAGGACCTGGCATGGAGGAAATTCTCAGCTCACGGCCGGCGGGTGGGCAGGGACCCTCCCTGGACCCAAGGGTTCCAGGCCCCAAGGCTGGCTCGGTCCTCACCAACCCCCAGTTCAGCCTCACGTGCTGTCCAAGCTATTCCCTGTGACTCCCATGGATGGCTAGTCCCTTCTTCTTTTTTTTTTTTAAGATTTTATTGGGGAATTGGGGGAGGGAAACAGCGTTGGGGAATTGGGGAAGGGGAACAGACAAGTTGCTGTCCTTTTGTTCTTCAGTCCAGTTGTGAAGGACTTCGCTTCACTGGCCCATGTTGGTATTGTGATCTTTGCGCTCTTCCCGGCTGAGGCAGATACGTCAGTAACCCTCAGACGACCGCTCACTGTGGCTCATACCAGCTGCCGGCCACTCACGGTAGCTTACAGCAGCCCGCTGCAGCCCCGCTGCAGCCTGCACTGGCAACTCATGGCAGCCCCTCTAGGTCAAGCTGGTGTTCACCATCTTAGCTGTAGAGGGCCCAGCATCATTGGCCCTCATGTGGGATCCGAACCGGGACCCTGCTGCTCAGAGCTGGCACCCCAAGCCAACTCCTAACCAACATGCCACTCAGCTGACGTGGCTATTCCCTTCTTAACAGCCACACCAGCCACCAGGAACTCAGGGGTGTGGTATCACACAGCCACAGTGCACCTGCCTCAGTTTCTCTTCCTCAACTGTTGCAGGGCTGGTGGCCCAGACTGCTTTACTACAAGAGGCATAGGGTGGAGGCTTGGCCAGGCGCCAACCTGGCCACGTCCCTCCCTGCCCAGAGTCGCCTAGGGTTTCTTGCTGTCGTGTCGCTGCCCTAATCTCTCCTCATCTCCCTCCTAGGAGCTCTAGGTACTGCTTCTTGTCCTTCCTCATGCTGTCCCTGTGTGGTGGACCCCCACCCCCACCCCCATTCCCCCTTTAATTCGCAGCCAAGTAATAGTATTAACATTAAATTTGGAGGCAGAGAGATCCAGGCAGAAGAAACAGCCAGTACAAAGGTCCTGGGTTAGGAATGGGCCTGGTTTGTTGGAGAAACATCAAGGAGGCCTGTGTGGCTGGAGTAGAGTGAGTGAAGTAGGGGAGGAAAGGAGGAGGTAAAGATGGGGAGAGGACTGGGGCAGGTCCTGCGGGGCCTTGTGGGCATGAGAAGGACTTGGGCTTTTACCCTGAGGGAGGTGGGAGCCCTGGAGGGCTGTGGGCAGAGGAGGGATGGGACCTGACTCAGGTGTTCACAGGCTCCCTATATCTTCAGGGTAAAGATAAAGTGGGGCGAGAAGGTGGGAGTGCATTGGTCCAAGTGGGTGATGATGGGGCTGGACAAGACAGAAGAGGGGTAAGTAAGAAGTAGGCGGATTTGAGATGGATTTTGAAGGCATAGCTGACAAGGCTTGTTGATATTATATTCTCCCCAGGCCCCTTGCAAAACAATCCCCACACCTGGGGTCTTTTAGGAAGTGGGAGTTCGCAGGAGACTCATGGGCTTTGCAAGTTCCTCCAGGGCGCATCCGGGCCTAAAACACCCTGTCACTTTTTATCTTCTGTGTGGTGGCTGATCCCCCCTCCCTGAGTCTGTCCCATGCCTCCCACCCCTATTCCCGCTCCATCACCCAGGTCATGAAAGCACCCAACACTGTCTCACAGCCGAGCCCCGCCTGTGCCTGGATCAGCCTTATCCTGCCCAGACATTGAGAAGACATGGGGGGCCCAGTGGGGCTGGGGATGCGGGCGCCAGGGGGTAATTGGGAACTGTCCTGTGTAGAAGGAGCTGTCCCTGGCTTCCATGGGGTTTGGAGAGCCGGGGAGGCAGCTGTGGCGGGGCCCTCGTCTGGGCCACTTGTGCAGGCCAGCCAGTATTTTAAGTGAGACTGAGGCCAGGGCAGGGAGGTCGCCCCCCCAGGGGTCCATGGTAGGTCGGGCAGCCCTGGGTTTGAGCCCCTCTGGGCTACAGTCTTGCTGTGCTGCCTCGGTTTCCCAAGAAGCTCTCTGAGGGCCCGTGCAACTGACCCAAGTGGCCTGGGGCAGAGCCCCCTTTCCCAGATGTGGCCAAGCAGATGTGCATCTGTTGGCGGGGCCAGCTGCTGTGGTTGCCCTGGTTCCAGCTGGGGCCTCCACCTTCCTTGTTGGCCACTTTTGCTCTTAAAGCGCCTATGGCAGGGACACAGGGTGAGGGGCTGTGCTTGAAGTTCTAGTCCCCAACTGGTTGTGTCTGAGTGCATATCTGTAGCCTGCCTGTCTGCCTGTGTGTGTGTGTGTGTGTGTGGGGGGGGGGTTCTGGTTTTGCATGTCCGGCTAGGTGTAAGTGTGGTTTGCTCACTGCGTGGCTTGTCTCTGTAGCCTGATTGCCTGCACCATGGATCTCTAACCTAACTTCGTATTTATATTTGCCTGCAGCCCAACCATATGCGTGTATTGCCTGCCTGACCGTGACCCTGTGTGTGTATCTTGTCTGGCTGTGCGTCTCTGGCCTTGTGGACCTGTATGGCTCTGATCTGACTGTGCTAGTGGTCTGGCCATGTACGTGTATTACACTGTGTCCCTGTGTGTGTATTTTGTCGACTCTGTGTGTCTAAGGTCAGATTTTGTGCCTGTCTGTTTGTGGTCTGACTATGCACAGTTTTATTTGCTTGACTTTGCATGTGGCCCCCTCTCTGTTGCCTGACTGTGTGAATCTGTGTGTGACCGTTTCTGGTCTCCCGGTCTGCCTGTGGTCTGACTGCATGTCTGTTTATGGTTTGTCTCTGTGCATATCTGTGGCCTGACTATGTTCAGGCATCCTTCTCTGGGTCTAGTCTGACTGCATGTCTGTTACTGGTCTGACTGTGTGTAGGTTGAGCTCCCCATCCCAGCTTCCCCACCCTCCACCCTGGGCCATGACCCGGCCACCACCCAACCTTTCCCTAGGGCTGCTCTGGGGCTGGGCGAGGTGACCGCAGCTGGGTATTTTGGGAGCTAGATGACAGGGACTGCCCTGTCATTACATGGCACCCATCCCTGTGGTTATGGGTTGGACCCGCCCAGGACATGACCTCGGGTGGGTGTAGGGCTGACCTGACCCCAAGGGCCCCATCCTCTACCTTCACTCTGGCCAAAGCGGAGACTGGGCAGGGGGTCGGCCCAGGGTTTGCCCATGTGAGGAAACCCTTCTGCCTTCAGTAGAGTTTAGATTCTTGTGGGAGAAGCAGATGCTGAGTGATTAACATTCCCATTTAATTTGCAAACTTATCTGTGGAGGATGATCTTAGTCATTTCTGAGGCTGTGGGATGTGGAGTGTGTGGGGGGGCGGTGACCTTCACGGGGCAAGGAGGGCTCCAGAGGAAGTGACAAATGAACTGAGACCTGTCATGTGGTAGTAGGGGGACAGGATTCCTGGCAGAGAGCACAGCAGGGGCAAAGGCTTGCAGGGTGGACGGAGCTCAGGTTGTGTGGCTGTCAGCAGGAGTGGCTTCCTCTGGGGCTGATGGGAGCCACAGCAGGTGTCAGAGCCGGGCAGGGACCAATCGGTGTGTGTTTGGAAGATCTGATTGGTGGCCAAATGGAGCCCGGTTATAGGGACAGTCAGCAGTGTCAGGTGGAACCTCATCTGGTGAGGGGGAGAAATTGGGTGTTCAGAGCTAATTCTAAAGCTGGTGGTATTCAATCCTTGTTGGGGTTTGGCTGGAGTCAGGGGCTCTCTACAGGTTTAGGGGCTCAGCTGGTTTTGGGGGCTCAGTCTGGGGTCAGGACTCGGCCGGGGGTTGGGGCTATCTCATTTCGGGCTGCTATAACAGAATACCAGAGACCGGGCAGCTTATAAGCAACACATATTTATTTGTCATGGTTCTGGGGACTGGAAGTTTAAGAACAAGGTGCCGGCAGAGCCAGTGTCTGGTGAGAGCTGCTTCCTGGTTCAAAGATGTTGTCTTCTCACTGTGTCCTCAACTGGTGGAAGGCGTATTGGAGCTATCTGGGGCTTCTGTTATCAGGGCACTAACCCCATTCATAGGGGCTCCTCCTCATGACCTAATCACCTCCCAAAGATCCCATCTCCTAATACCATCACATTGGAGATTTCAACATGTAAATTTGGGGTGGGGGACACAAACGTAGCAGGGCTCAGCACTTTCTTTCCATCCCATCATCATCCCATGACCCTCCCCCACTGTCCTGTAACCCTGTCCCCCATCCCGTGACTCTCCTCCACCCCTCTGTGATCCTCCCACTGCCTCCCTCATGAAGGCCCCCTGATTCTCCCACTCCCCTCTCATGGCCCCTGTGTTGTCTCTGCAGGCGCTGCCCTGTCTGACGCTCTGCCTGAGGCCTCTCTGAGGGATTGGGGCCATCCCCCCTCCAGGGCAGAAGTCAGAGGTCGCATGTCCCTGTCAAGCATGGCACCTGCCTGGGGCCCTGGAGTGGCGTCTGTGGTTGGCCCTGTGGGCCTCCTTGTGGTCCTGTTGGTCGGAGGCTGCGCAGCAGAAGGTAAGAGCCTGGCATGGGGTGTGCGGCTGTGTGAGAGCACATTTACGTGTGCGTGTGTGAACACATGTCCTCCCCAGGGCTCCTGGTTTTGCCAAGTGGAGACTCCGATCTCCATGGATATTGCTGAGTAAAATGCCTATTGTGCACTGGGTCCTGAGAGATTCAGAGGTAAATAATAGCGATGGTATTAATAAAGCAAAAATACTAATCATGATGATTATGTCTGTTTCTCCAGTATCAGCACTGCACCAAGCCCAGTTCTAAATACAAACTTTACCTGCTTCACCTCCCTCCAGTTTCTCAAAACCCAGCATGCCAGTTCCATTACTTTTCACATTTTCCAGTGAGGGAAACTGAGGCTCAGAGAGGGACAGGGACTTATCTGAAGTCCCTCACTCCTGAGTGAGCCACAGAGTTCACCTTTCCTTGCTGCAGGTAGAAACATCAGTGCCCAGGAAGCAGACACATAGGCAACCAGACCTTCCCAAGTGGTATTAGGGGAGGCTTTTTGAAAGGGGGCATTGGAGGGGCTTTGTGGGTGTGTAGGAGTTCGCTGATGGACAGGGCATTCCTGGTGAAGGTGTTAGCATACGGAAAGGCGGCCTGGAGGTAGAGGTGGACCGACAGTTTGGGGATGGGTAAGGCTGCATTTCTGACAGCAACATGGATAGGATGAGAGTCAGTTGTGGGTCCAATGCCAAGACCGTCCCCTCCCCAGCTATGAGAGGCCCAGAGGAGGCGTCACTCAGGCCCATGGGAACACAGAGCCAGGTCAGGAGGGAAAGAAAGTGGGATTTTTTTTTTTTTTTTTTTTAAGCTGAGCCATCCTGCTACCTGTTGGCAGCTCAGCAGCAGCTCAGCTCGGGCTGGGCATCAAACTGCTGTTGCTCAGAGCTCAGCTCACACTCTTGAGTGAGCTCTTAACCAACTGAGCCACTCAGCCGGCCCTAAAGTGGGATCAGACGTGCTGTGTATCCTTGGGCTAGTGATTCAACCTCTCTCAGCTGCCATTTTCTCTTCAATTGAATGAGACTCATTACATTATCCCCCTCCCAGCATTCTTGTGACAAGGACATGTGATAAGCCCCTGCATGCTGCTTAGTTACCACATGCATCGTAATTATTGCTGCTGTGTGAGGACACTGGCGACATGCACACCTGCCTCGTCCACTCATGCTTTTTCTCATTTTCACGTTGTTTTTGGTAGATGCCTAGCACATTCAGATCAACCAGCACAACCCGATGAGATGAACAGTGTTATCACCATCCTCATTGGACAGATGGGGAAGCCCAGGCATGGTCAGGTTACAGTACAGCCAGGAAGTGGTCATGCTCAGATTTGAGCCTAGGCTGCCTGGCCTCAGAGCCCATGTTCCCAACCATGACATGATACTGCATCCACGCCAACTGTCAGACATGGATGGACCGTGGATCTGTCCATTCACCTCCAGGGCACCCCCAGTGTGACACCCTCCGATGTTCCCAGACAAAAAATGTCTCACCCTCAAGTGATAACCACTGATTTAACTTATACTGGTTGAGTAAATAATATATGTACTGTTTGACATCTGGCTCCACTGATAATTAAGCAGCCTTGGCCATGGTCGAGCTGAGATTATCTCCGTTTCCAGGTGGAGAAACTCTGGCCGCCAAATGTCCACTGTGACAAGGGATGGACATCACAGAGTTCAAATCCTGGGTTCGAATCCTGGCTCTGTCATGCGACTATGGGAGGGTCTGTATTCCCATTCAGTAGGTTTTTAATAAGCACCTACTGTGTGCTAGGCACTGGTTTAGACATAGGTGACAAAACAAACATCTCATCTACTTACGGAGCTGATAATCTAGTGAGGGAGAGACACTAAGTGTGTTGGATGGTGGATATGCCAGGGAGCAAGATAAGCAAGAAGGTAGATGAGGGCTTGAGGGGATGAAGGGAGCTGCATTTTAAACAGGTGGAAGGATGTTGGGAAAGGTTGCCGCAAGGAGGTGGCATCTGAGCAGAGACTTAAAGGAGCGGAATGCACCCCAATGGTACCTGGGGGTAAGTGTCCCCAGCAGAGGGAACAGCATGTGCAAAGGCCCTGAGGCAGGACTGTGCTTGGTATGTGGAAGGAACAGCCAGGAGGCCCATGTGGCTGGCTCAGAGTGAGCGAGAGGTGAGGGCAGGGAGGGGATGAGGGCAGGTGATGTTGGGCTCTGTACCCAGAGGGAGGTGGGAGCCCTGGAGGGCTCTGGGCAGAGGGACTGCACATGACTCAGGCGCTCACAGGCGCCCTCTGGTGGCTGATTTGGGGAGGGAAGGGTAAAAACCGAGGGCTCAGGGTAGAGGTGACTAGTGTGGTCCAGGTGAGTGTTAATGGGTGTGACCCAGGATTTCAGCCCCTGGCATGTAGCGGGAGTTAGCTCAGCTGGTGTTCCCTCCGTGAGCCCTTAATTATTAGCAATGTATTACTGGGTGTTGGTAGTGAACTAGACTCCATCCCACGTCTCCATCTCCAAGACTGGGGCATCTCAACCCCAGTAAATTGGTCTGTTTAGCAGTAGCCCTGTCATTTGGGGCTCAGTGATGGGGGACTGTCGGCACCATGATGGTCACTGCCAACTTCATGGGGAGTAGCCCGGGTCCTCAGGGAGCCATTCAGGGTGAGGGCAGTCAGGCTGCAGAGAGCTTGGGCGAGCGTTTGTAGTGTTCACCAGCCAGTGTCCAGAGGAGTGATTTCTGCTGTGGAAATGGCTCCTGGTCCTGTGGGGTCAGCCCAGGTGGGGTTTGGACGGGATGGTGGGTGAGTCTCCAGATCTGGCACCAACTTCTTCTCTGCAGATTCTGAAATGGAAAAACAGAAATCAGGCCAAGCCTTTCCCAGTCTCCGCACTGTTGGCATCAGTACTCTGAACCTCAGTCTCTTCGTCTAAGAAATAGGGAACCCCCCTGGGATACTCTTACTAATGAAGACCCACAGCCCCATTTATTCAGTGTGCTGTTTGTACAGCTGGATAGGACCAGGTTGGAATCCTAGCTCTTTGCCCATCACAAGCTGGGTGACCCTGGGCAGGTCACTCCTTGCTAAGCCTCAGTTTCGCTTCTCTGTGACATGAGTGTAAAAACACTGCTGAGCCCAACCAGGCCCAGCACACCATGAGCGCCTGTTGGCCACAAGCTGTAGCTGTACCCCAGCGACTCTTTCTTGTGTCCAGGGTCCCTTTGCCAAGAAGAGGAGGGGAGGGTTTGTCCAAATAACAGAATCCAAGAGTCCGCAAGGAATTTTCTAGTGGGGACATAGGGCAGAGAAAGCTCTTCTGAATGGGCTGGGATCACGGAGCCACCTGGAGTGAGCCACCTGAGAAGGCATGTGCCCTGCAGAAAGGGGGAGCCCAGGAGCAAGCAGGCAGCTTCACTGGGCCTGGTATTAAGTGGGCATCAAGGTCAAGACCCCCATTTTCTCAAGGGTCAGCTGACACAGAGAGAGGCAGTACCACGGGGTCCTGAGGTGTGGGGCTGCCCTGGGCCCACCTGCTGTGTGGCAGGTAGGCAAGTATTTTAGCCCAGCAGGATCAGGACTATGATGGGGGATGTCTAGGCCTCGAGGGGGGGAAAAGGGGATCTTTACCCTGTGTGGTAATCTGAGAAGGCTCCCCAGGGGAGGTGCTGGCCCAGCTGAGGTTGGAGCTGCCAGATGAAGGGAGGAGGAAGGAACAGCTTGAGCTCCCAATGTTTGGAGCTTCCCTGGATTGGAGGCTACTAGGGGTGTATCCCGTGTCTGAGTGATAGACAGACAGCTGGATGCCTCCCACTGCTGCTTCTGCCCTTCCTCTCAGTGGCTCCCCAGCCTCCCGAGGGAGGATTTTCCCAGAAGTAAGATTCCTGACCTGGCCACAGTGACTTTTCCCTCTGACCTTGGCTGGGGACACATATGGCCAAAGTCACCATTCCTGAGGCTCTGAGGAGGGGCAGCCCAGGAACTACGAGCCAGGGAGGCGGACCCAGCCCTGGGCTCAGTGTGGAGCAAAACATCTAAATCAGGCTCAAGGCCTGGAGGTGACAGGAGCATATGATGTGGATTTAGGGGCACAGAGAGACCCAGGTTTAAATCTTGGTGCTATCGTTTCTGAGCTCGTGCAAACTGATTCTGTATAATCCCATATATGCAATAGTATTAACAGTCACTGCCTCAGGGATACATAGAAGTTGAATGAAGCCACACATGCCGGCGCACAGTGGGTCTACTGGTTTTCAAGGGGATGGCCAGTATAGACACATGTGGTCATATCAGTGGGAGCAGAGTCTTGAATGAGGGAGGTGAAGCCAGTCAGGCCACTGGGATGGGCACTCTCTTTTGTTCAAAGCCCAGCCTGAGCCATGGATGGGATAAACTGGGGCCTGTGGGCACCCAGCCTTGAAATCTGAGGCTTCCTTGAGCTTTTTGGTGCTTCCAAATGCCAGAAGTTTCTGGCTGACCACCATGGTCCTCTCTACTCTGCTGCTTTTGAAGGCTCTGAGACCCGGTATTGTAATAGCTTGAGTTGTTCAGCCCCTCTCTGCATCTCCTTAGGTCCCAAATTTGTACTCACTTAAATATTTTTCTTTAATCAGCTTACCTTTTTATTCAATCCTTTAAAAAATATTTTAAAATTTATCTTGAAATAGTTTTAAATCTAAAAAAAGGTGCCAAGGTATGAAGCCTCCTTTCCCATGTCCAGCCACCCAGTTTCTCTTCCCAGAGGCAGCCACTGTTTCTAAACACATACATACACACTCACGCACACGCTCTTTCCCCCTTTTCATTTTTCTTACCACACAAACAATAGCATTCACTACATTTTTTTACTCCTCAGTTTTTTCCATTCCTTGATATGTCTTGTTCCTTTCCTAATAGTCCATTTTAAAAGCATTCTTGTTCCTTTTTACAGCTGTGTAGTATTCCACTTTGTGGATTCATTTAATCAA
The DNA here is from genome assembly GCA_033961575.1 of Aselliscus stoliczkanus. Classification (NCBI taxonomy): domain Eukaryota; kingdom Metazoa; phylum Chordata; class Mammalia; order Chiroptera; family Hipposideridae; genus Aselliscus; species Aselliscus stoliczkanus. The sequence goes on along the minus strand of CM066735.1, from coordinate 4,356,598 downwards.
CTCCCTTTAGTTCGATACACAGGTTGTTCCCCTAGAACCTTGTAAGGATGTTGCAGCCCTTGAATCTGTTGGTAAAAATCTCAGAAGTAATGGAATTCATTTTATGGGATACATTGTAGCATGACTGTGAATGGAAATCCGGTATTCCTTTGGGCGAATCACAGGTTACTGTGAAAAGTTAACAAAAAGGAAAAAAATGTTATTGAACTCTGGCTGGATACTGTAGCCTGTTCCAGGAACAGAATTGAGGCTGCCTGGGGGTGTTAAACACTCAGTAGCGCTGCTCCCCCTTGAGATTTTCTCAGAGAGACTTATTACATGAGATCATTGTGAGAGACAAAGAAGGCGAGCACAGGCAGCAGCGTGGTTCAAATCCTGGTGGCTCCCTGCGTGTCGGAAGCAAGTGCCTTGTCTGGTCTGTGCCTCGGTTTTCTCATGTGTGAAATGGGAATTATGATGGCCCTGCCCCTCTGGTAGAAGGATTAGATGTTACTAATCTTAGATGTTGACTAACCTGCTTCATGCCTCAGTTTCCCCACATGTCCCACCAGGTTATTAGACCAAGTTATTTCCTTCCAAGTCTTTTCAGGGCTAAGTAAGGACCCTCTACAATTTGGCTGGTCACCATTGGGAGCCTCTAGAATTTGGGGACCCCAGGATCTTGGGGGTCTCCCCTTTCATCATCCCCTGTTGTACTGAGCAGGCGAGCCCACGTGAGGTTGTGTCCACCTGTGTGTGTGGCTGTTACATCCAGGCAGTGGTGGTTTGTGGGGTGCTGTGCAGACGCTAGGGCACTCACAGGTGCCTTGATGGGGAGAAGCTTTCAGTGGCAGCCATCCTGGTGGGCCCATATGGTACCTCCATGGCCGGCAAGGGATGGAGGGCATGTTTGCATGGTCCTGTGGGTTCCTGGCCACGTGCCTGGGTTCACCAGAGCCCCTCTTCTTCCTGCTCTATCTCTAGAGCCTCCCAGGTTCATCAAGGAACCCAAGGACCAGATCGGTGTGTCAGGGGGTGTGGCCTCCTTCGTGTGTCAGGCCACGGGTGACCCCAAGCCACGGGTGACCTGGAACAAGAAGGGCAAGAAGGTCAACTCTCAGCGCTTTGAGGTGAGTTGGGGGTGAGGGGAAGCAGCCTGGGATCAGCACCCTCCCTGATGGTTCCATGGCAGCTTAGTCACAAAAGATGTCACAACGTTCCCCAGACATAACATGGGCAGCCAGGGCGGGCAGGCCTGGCTGGGGCACCCTCTCCAGCTGGAGCCCTTTCACCCACTCCCTGCCATGTGGCCCCACCTGCCTGCTCAGTGAGGGTCCTGCAGGGTGACTGGCTCTGTCGCCTTCATGCTGTGCGGCCTCAAGCAAGACCCTGAGTCTTATCTCACACTTACACAGGCTCGCACCTAACACCACTGCTCACAGAAAGGAATTCACAGCTCTATCCACATGCGCATGATCAGACACACGTTTCCACGTCTAGCACATGCCTTCACACGCCTGTCACACAGACTTAATGTGCATGTCACACACACCCATACACACAATGCCCTTTACTTGTACATGTGCAAGCCCAGATTTCTGCCTCTAGTGCATTTACCTGGGACATCCACATACAAGTGTGTTCGGCCCCCAGCTCCTTTGTCGGTACCCCTGGGACCCTGGCTTCACCCTGACCTTTTCTTCTTTGCTCACGGCAGACGATCGAGTTTGACGGAAGTGCAGGGGCTGTGCTGAGGATCCAGCCGCTGCGGACACCCCGGGATGAGAATGTGTATGAGTGTGTGGCCCAGAACTCGGTTGGGGAGATCACGGTCCATGCCAAGCTCACTGTCCTCCGAGGTATTGGGGTCTGTAGGGTGGGTAGGGGAGGAACCGGGCTGTGGGCTTTGGGGACAAACACCAAAGGCATCTGTGAAAGTCTTGTTTTGGATTTTCTCTTTGGGGAGACCGCGATCTCCCTCTAGCCTGTAACACCATAGGGTCTGGAGCCTGCCGACAGGATTTATCGAGACTGCAGGAAAGAGGAGAGTTGAGTGACTAGAGTCATTCCATCTTTCATCTTCATCGTGCTCTTCTAATTATGAGACTGATAGAACCCCATTTGTATAATTCAAATGTTCTGCAGAGTATATCAGCTTCAGGTTTAGCTGAATCCAGGAGCTCATAGTGTTCTCAGAGTTCACTTTCTCTCTGCCTCTGGGCTTGTTTTCTTCCATATCCACTAAATCCTCAGTGAGATGCCTCCCATTAGCTCCATGCTCCCAGGCCCCCACCCAAAAAAAGGGACCAGATAACCTTGAACTGGTGCACATTGGCCCCGACTGGCTCACTGGACCATCCCTGAACTAGTCTTTATGGCCGGAGGAGTAATCAGAGGACTCTGATTGGCAGAGCCCTCCCTGGAGTCCAGGGTGTGTCAGCCCTCATAGACAAGTCAGTAAGGCATGGTTACCCCAAAGGAACAAAGGAGGAATTGATGCTGGACACACAGAACTTGCTGCTCGCCCCAGCCCTTTGGGAACACTGCTTCGCTGGGCTGCGTACTGGCCTCATTCAGGTGGGCGGGGGGGGGGCACCAGGAAATTGCTTCCTCGTTATAAAACAGCAGCCTTCACACAGCCTCTCCACAAACCCCCCACCCAGATGCTCCATGCTGTCGTCTCCATTGCAAGGTGGTTTTAGCCTAGAGGCCTGCAGCTTGAGTTCAAATCTTGGCACTGCCACTCGTAGCTGTGTGACCTTGGACAAGTTAACGAACCTCTCTGAGCTGCAGTTTGCTCACCTCCAAAGTGGGAACAGTGGTGCTCACCACAAGGGATGGTTCCATGAACCAGGTGAGTGGACAATACAAGTGAGAGACCTGCGCAGGGCTGTACAGGGAATTAGCACTTGGTTGAGTCTGTCTGACATTATTATTATTATTGTCATTGTTATTCTGGTTTGAACAAGACAGCTTGGCCACCAGCCTTTCTGTAGCTCTTAGGTGGGTGGGTTCCGCCTGTCACCTGCAGGGATACCCTGACCCTGTCTGATCTATGAGTATGAGCCAAAGTCAGCAGTTAGGTGGGTGGTGACCCCTACATGTGGTTCCCGCGATGGGGTTCTTTCAGTGCCCTCCAGGGCAGTGGAGCTGTAGTCAGATTGGAGCCCTGGGAGAAGGCATCCCATTGGCCCCAGGGGCACTTTGTCCCAGACCCTGGCGTGTGACCTTTGAGGGGTCACTCACTCAGAAAGCTCTGCTGTGACTGTCTGGAAATTCTTAAAATTTTTTAAGAAGTCCCATCATTTTGTGTGGGCCCTGGAACTGGTCCTGCAGGGATGAAGGGAGGAGGGGGGAGGAGTAGGGAGGAGCCCACACTCCCCGCCCCACCTCTTCCCAGCAGATATTTTTGCCCTGACTTTTCCCCAGGCCCAGACGGAACAGCCTGCCTCCTGTCGTCCTGTGCCAGCCTCCATTGTAAGCTCTCAGAGAGTTAAAAGAACAAGCTGTGAATCTATTAAGCGCCCAGGGTTGGGCGTCTGGGAAAGCTACGTCTTTGCTCCCTGCCCCCCATCGAGGCCTCCTTGGCGTCTCTCTGTGCTCCAGCTGCTAGAAGGATGTGATGCCTGGGCTGGGCGCCCAGCCCAGGATGCTTGACCCAGGAGCCTCTGGCCTCCCTGCCCCGGGCCCCGAGCCCCTGTCCCTGGCTGAGCAGGGAATGTCTGAGCTGCCAGGCCCAGGACTCTCTACTTCCTCCCTATCCCCCGCCATCTGATTGTGGACTCCGCTCACACTTCCTGTGCTGTTGTTTTAATTAAGCTCCGAGGAATCGGGCACAATGTGGTACGCGGTGAACATTTTTGTTTAATTAGGAGCTTGCGGTAACGTCAGGCTGCCGCGGCCTCCCCTAGCACCCGCATGCCTGTTCCCCACCCCTGCTGGCTGCCACTCACACGTGCTCACAGGGACCCTAGCAGAGCTGCATACACATGAGAAATGCTCACATGTGGACATGCGTGGGGTACAGGTGCACACACAGGTGAATGTACATGCACGTGCATGGGGGAAATGGGCGCACAGAGAGTTCCTGGCAGACCCAGCCTCCAGCATGCACAGATCAGCCTGAGCACCAAGAACTGAGGCCAAATGGTTTTGGTCCTGACCTCTGATGATGTCATCAGTACGAATCAGAACCACCTCAGGGTCCAGCTGCCCCTCAGACCCTGATGGGTCCAGGCTCAGTTTGGGGGTCCTGCAGCTTCCGGCTCAGCTTCCTCTGGGTTCAGCCAGGCCTAGGTACAAATCCCAGCCTTGCCACGTCCTAACTGTATGACCTGGAGCAGGTGTGTGTCTGTCTGAACCTCAGTTTCTCCCTCTGTGAGATAGGCCCCATCTCTGAGGAGAGCGCAGGAAGGTACCTGCATAGCACCTAGCAGTGCATAGTTAGCACTCAGGACTTGGGACACTGGGGCACTTTCCCTCCGTGCAGCGACTCCTGCATGGGCTGGGACCACAGCCCTCTTATTCTACTGGGAAACTAGAATGATGCTGCCCTCTGCCCTGCCCACCTCCCCCCGCCCCATCGTGGCCTCTCCCCCGACCTCCACTCTGTGCCTGGAGCTCAGTTTCCTCCCCACATGGTGGCCTCTCACCCACCTCTTCGCCAGCCCCACCAGTCCTGTCCCGATGCTCCCACCATGCCCAGTGTATTTGTCAGCAAATCCGTGGGTATCATTTCCTTTTACACAAGATAGCATCATTGTCTACATCAGGAAGCAGCAAGCTTTTTCTGTAGAACACCGGAGAGTAAACATTTTTGACTCTGCAGGCCAGACAATTCCTGTTGTAACATTTTAGCTCTGCTGTCAGAGCAGGAAAGCCATTGTAGCTGACATGGAAATGAATGGGCATGGCCATGTGCCAATAAAACTTTATTAGCAAAAACAAGCAAAGGATCGGATGTGGCCTGGGGGCCACAGTTTGTGATTCTTGGTCTACACCATCTTTTACTTTGAACTCTGTCCACTTAGCAACATATTTTGGACTTTGTTCCAAATCTGTTTTAAGGTGACCCCTCCTGCTTGTTTCAGTGTAATGTCCCATGGATGGCCCAGCCTGTGTGTTAACACATCCCTGTTGTCAGATGTTTAGATGTCTCCAGCCTTTTGCTGTTACTGCTAGCATCTCAAGAATAACTGTATTCCTTCTGTAGTGCATTGCATGTGGAGACTGTAGATGCTGAGATGAGGGCTTGGGTGGGGGTGTCTGGTGGACGGCACCAGGTCCCTCTCCTGGCCCAGGTTGTACCAACAAGCATTCCTGCCAGCCGCCAGCAAGTGTGCCTGTTTCTGTTCAGTCTCACCAGTACCATGTGGTCACTTTTGTCACTTGTCCATCAGGGCTGGGTGAGGGCTATATTAGTTTGCTAGAGCTGCTGTAAATAAGTTCCCCAGATTGGGGGGCTTAAACATTGTCCACCAGCTCTGGAGGCTGGAAGTCGGCAGGGTCAGTTTCTCCTGTGGCCCTTATCCTGGCGTTGTAGGTGCTGTCCACTCCCTGTGTCCTACATGGTCTTCCCTTTGTGCCCTAATCTCTTCTTACAAGGACCCCAGTCCTACTGGAGTAGGCCCCATCCTGATGACCTCATTTTACCTTAATCACCTGTTTAAAGACCCCCATCTCCAAACACAGTCACATTCTGAGGTCCCTGGGGGGTGAGGGCTTCAACATAGGGATTTGGGGGGAGGGGACACATTCCAGCCCAGAACAGAGGCTAGTGGCTATTTTAATTTGCGCTGAGGAGCCCGCCCCCTGATCCAGGTGAATTCTTTGTGCATTGTGGATGATAGGCCAGACCAGAGCTGGGGATGTTAGGAGTCAGAGCAAAGGGAACCTGAAATCCAGGTACTAGGGAGAGAAAGTGAAAGGCAGGAGTGGGTGGAGGCCCTGAACTGCCTCCCCTTCCCTGGCGTCCACTCGAGCTAAATTGGGCCCTGGAGCCCATGGTGCAGTTTGCAGGGTATGCAAATAAAGGCCACTTGTCAGCTGGCTCACTTGGTTGCCTCAGCCCCAACCCACAGTCTTGACAGTAACTGGAACTTGGGGACCAAAGTTCTCAAGGAGAGGGGCATTGTCTCCTAGTGTCCCCCCACTCCCTTACCATCGAAGGAAACGAGACCTTGGCCATGGAACGGAGAGATGGAGGCCTGGGGGCGTGGTGCCTCTCGTGGGTTGCCAGCAGCTGAAACTGAGTCATTCATTCATTTATTAAGCACCCACTGTGTGCCAGGCATTGCATTGGGTAACAGGACACAGCCATGACACACATACATCGTGATCAATGGAGTGTGACTCTCAGACATTCTGGAGCGCCAGAGGATTTGTAACTTGGGGATATGAGCTGGCCCGAGGCCACATGGATGAGTAGTTGGCTGCTGAGGGGTGACGTAGGCAGGAGCTTGATGACTTTGAGAAACAGGGAGGCCTGTATGGCTGCACGGAGAGTGAGGATGGCATGAGGTGGGGCCACCAGGCAAGGAGCCTGGGTTCTTCTGGAGGGTGGTGGGGACCATGGAAGGGTATGGTCTCATTTATGTTTTGAAAAACTCCCTCTGGCTGCTGTAAAGTAACCCTAGGGATGTGCAGCGTCAGCGCTGCTGACATTGGGGCCAGATTGTTACTGTGGGGGGCGTCCTGGGCACTATGAGGGGTTGAGCAGCATCCCTGGCCCCAAACCCAATTGTGACAACCAAAATATACCCAGACATCACCAAGTGTCCCAGGAGGACAGAATTGCCCCGCGTGAAAAGCCCCAGACTAGCCTGATGTCCTTCCAGCAGCTGTTTCACCTGAGATGGATCCGACCAGGAGGAAACAGGCTGTGACATGTCACCTGGCCAGGCGGGGGCTGGACCCAGGGCCAGCCAGTCCCCGAGCCCCACCCTGGAGGTGTGGCCATGTGATGACCGGGCCTCTGCCCTGTTTTTCTGTCTCTGCCCTCAGAGGACCAGCTGCCCCCCGGTTTCCCCAATATTGACATGGGCCCCCAGCTAAAGGTAGTGGAGCGGACACGGACGGCGACGATGCTATGTGCTGCCAGCGGCAACCCTGACCCTGAGATCACCTGGTTCAAGGACTTCCTACCCGTGGACCCCAGTGCCAGCAACGGGCGCATCAAGCAGCTGCGATCAGGTGAGTGCAGGTGGTCGGTAGGGTGTGGGAGCCAGAGAGGGCAACGGGCAGGGCAGCATGTGCAGGGCCCAAGCCCTGGGAACTAATGGACAGAAAGGCAGAGATGATGTGTAGCCGTGGAGCCATTGGTGAGCTGAACCCATGGGGTTATAATGGGGCATAGATTGGCAGCTATAATGGGGAGCTATGGCGGATGGTAGGAGGAGAATTCATCAGTGCCTAAGTGGGGATATAATGGGCCCAGTTATGCACAACGATGGAGAGCAGTGGAGGGCCCCAGGGCAGAATGTTTCCAGTTCCTAGCTATGGGCTTCTCATGAGGTGGTAGAAAGCCACAGAGGATGATGACTATCTGCAGTGCCCCAGCAGTGGGGACACACAGGGAACAGACAGGCAGAGATGATGGGGAGCCTCAGAGTGGCGAGGGAAAGCCATCTTCAGTACCTAACCACTGGGTATATAATAGGGCACAGACAAGGTAATAGGGAGCCATAAAAGATGGCATAGGGAGAGTATCTTCTATGCTAAAGTAATAGGCGTCTCAGGAGGAGATAGTAGGCCAGAGACAGGTAAGGTATGGGGAGCCATAGAGAGCTGCAGGGAGAGAGTGTCTCCCAAGACTGAAGCTACAAGGGTGTAATGGGGCAGAGACAGGCAGATGGTCACGTTGGAGGTTTGTCTGTGATGGGGCAGCCCAGCCTGTTTATTTCAGCTCCGGCTGGGCTAGGGGTGCCTAGGGACAGAGCATGAGGCCATGGCCACCTCGAGAATAGGTGGTTGGTTCCACAGTTTTGTCTCAGCATTAGCACCCATGTGCCCCATCTGTGAGTCCATGTGTCTGGGGGTCTGTGTGTGCATTGTGTCAGTTGTCCCCTACCTCACAGTATGTCCACATGTGTGTTTCTGGGCTCCATGTGCTGGCCTGATCTTTGGGCACATGCAGGCCATGCCATCGGCACACGGGTTTTCCTTCTCCCTCCTAGAGCAGAGCTTGTCCAAGCTCATCTCAGCCACACATGTACTCAGTTACCTTCTCTCCTGTGCACATGTGCACATAGGGTGACTCCCCCTTGTGCATGTCTCAGGCCACACCCCCTGATCCTCTTGTGTACAGACACGTGTGGTGAGAAGGTGCGCACGTGCACTCACACATTTCAGCCCATTGTGAGCACACACGCTGGGCGTGCCTCTGCTGTCCCTCTCCCCTTCCTCTGAAGACCCCTGTCCTGGAGCTACCCATGCCTAAAGGCCTCCCTCGTTCTCATGCCACCCTTATTCACTGCCCAGCCTCGTCCTCCGAGGAGCCTGTCCTCTGCTTTCTGCTCCCCTTGCAGACCCAAGCCCTGAAAAAGGGTAGACATTAAGCTCGGAATTTCCACGCTGGGAAAGAGATAGCCTGAGCCTTCCCGACCTGTCTGAGGATATTTGCAGTTTTGGGAAAGGATGGCAACCTTGGGATCCAGTTGCTTCCCTGCTGGCTTTCGCCATTGTCGAATGTAGTGAAATAATTAGGAGCACAGGCCCCAGGGCCTGATGGCCTGGGTCAGATGTCAGCTGTGTCCAAGAGCAGGTCTTCTCTGGGTCTCAGCATCTCTATAAAATGTGCCTGCTCTCTGGCATTGTTGCGAGGGGCCCACGACGGTATGCCTGGCACGTAGTAGGTGCACAGTGAACAAATGCTGCTTTAGTAAATCATAATAAATCTGATCGTTACGCTGACTTCCCCTCCCTGCCCCACCCCACCGAGGATACAGGCTTCTGTGTAACCACTGTTAATGATCCTGTTCTTTTTTTCTTATCCCTCTGTTGTAAACGTTCAGAAACCTTTGGTAAGTCTCATTTCTTCACCGTGTCAACAACTAACGTTCCCCCTTTGTCCCCCATCCCCTCGCCTCAGACTAACAGCCACCGTGACAGTAACTGTGACCCACTCCACGTGGCATGTTTACTAACCCAGCCGCCCCCCACCAGCGCTTCCCCCCACCAGCCACCTAGCGCTCCCCAGCCAGGCACCAAGGGGCTGCAGAGAGAGGAGCCCAAAAAGAAAAGAGGAAAAACAATAAATTCACTGTGTCTGTGCAGACCCCAGAATGGGGGCTGAGGAGAAATCAGGCATCCTGGGGTTTGTGGAGCTTTGCACAGAACAGTCCACCGGCCCCATTCTGGGCATTATTTTCAAATTACAGAAGTTTGGGGGCAGAGGTGAGAGGGGAGTTTTCTAGCTAGGGCAGTACTGGGCACTATTCCATCTTTTCCCAGCATCCAGCCCGCATCTCCGGAAACCAACTACTGGGCTAATTCTTTTTTTTTTGAGGGCAGTGTCACTGGCCCTCATATGTGGGACCCAACCGGGGCCGCTGGCTAAGCCAGCGCTTAACCACCAAGCCACTCAGCCGGCCCTGGGCTAATTCTTTACTGAGGTGAGAATGACTGATACTGGCTCATGATTGTTCCTTCTCATCTTCCTTGGAGTACATCCTTCCTTCAATATAGTGGCCATGGGCCATTTAGCCATCTTGGGAAGAAGTCCTGTTCTCTGGCTTCTCATTTTTACCATCGTAATCCACATGTAGTGAAACAGCCCAAAGCAGGGGCCATCCTAGATTCCCACTGCCCAGGATTCTTGTTCTCCAAATGGCAGCCTTAGGCAAATCCCATTTCCTGCCTTGTAAAGAGGAGAGAGTGGCCGGCCTCATCGGGTTGAGGATTTTGTAAGAGATCATTATATGGGGCTCCAAAAAAGTTCAAGCCAGAGAGTCCGCAGCCTGGGAAGCTGGAGAGCTGGGTTCAGGGCTCTTCCCTGCCTCTTACTCATAGTATGACAATTCCTGGCCCCTTCTGGGCCTCAGTTCACCCGTCTGTAAGATGGGCATGAGCCATGCAAAGGAATTCTGTTTTTTTCACCCATGGCAGCTTCTCTGCCCTGGCCTTGGTGTCCCCTGTCCTCGGAGGGGTTATCAGCTGTCATCAGCAGAGAGGAGGCATCCAGATCTTCCCAGGGAAGATGAGCTGAGGGTGTGACATTCTAGTCTGGGTCCTCCTCCTCCTGTCCCCTGAGTTGTCTCTAACCCCAGTGCCCAGGTGAACACGCACATAACCCTTTCCTCTTTTCCTTTTGGAAGTGAAGGAGGCTGCAGGGCCCTCTCTCTGCCCTCAATCCCCTTTCACTGCCCTCCTCTGTCCCTCCTACTTGACCTGTCTGTAACAACTTCCTTTGCTTTATTAATGCCCGGCTCTGGGGCACTAACCCCCTCTCCCACTGTCTCTAACAAGATTCCTGAGACCCCCAGCGCTCCCTGTCCCTCCCAAGAAGGAAAGAAGGAAGGGAGGTCATGGACCTCCCTCCGTTGGCTCCCTGAAGGCAGCCAACAGGGCTGGGCCAGACCATAGATCTCTTTGGGGCATAGTGACGCCCCGCCCCTTCCCCAGGGGATTCCTGCCTCCTACAGGAAGCACTCCTGGTTGACAAGGCCTCAAACCCACCCTCTCCTAAGAGCCTTACCTCCTCTTCCTCAGCATCACCTGCAGGGTCCATAGGCCCAGCCTGGCTCAGCCCCACCAGAGGCAGAGTGGACAGGCCTCCCTGGGGCCCCCCGGCCCCCCAGGACTGCCTTCTGTCATTCACCTTACTCTCTCTGCTTCCCTTACAGAAAGCACTCCGATCCGAGGTAAGAGGCTCTTTCCTCACCCACCCACTCACACTCTTACTGCCCCCCCAGCCCCCCAGGCTCCATGGTGGCTGCCCCCAGGCCCCCCTCCACCTGTCTCTTCGCCACCCTGCCCAGTGTCCGTCCAGTCTCTGTGTCTATGTTGCTGTCTGTGGCTTGGGGCCAAGTATGACCATGGTGGCTCGTCAGTCTGCCTGGCAGTAGGAAGGGGGCTGCCCCTCCCCAGGAAGGGGTAACACCTCCCATGCCTTCCCAGTGTGCTTGGAGCCAGGTTTCTGACCACTGCTGTGTACACAGCCCTTGTCTGCCTGCAGCCTCGATTTCCCTATCTGTAAAATGAGTGTGCAGAAGGGGCCTTCTGGCTCTAAAGCTTCGATCTGGGGGGTCTAGCCTGAGGGAGCAGGGAGACAGGCAGACTCAAAGGCCAGGTCTGACCTTGTCCCCCTAGTGCTGTCCCAGAGAATAGATTAGGATAGGCCTGGGCAGTCCTAAGAAAGAGTCCATGTCTAATTTGGGTGTTACCACGAAATGCTGTGTGACCTACAGCAGCCTCCCTGCCCTTTCTGGGCATCCATAGTAATACCTGCCGGCCTGCTTCCCCAGAGACTTGAGGTTGGGAGTAGGGAGGAAGTAGGGATGTTATTTGGGGGCAGAATCCTCATTCACAGCCCCCAGGGAGAACCTCCCGAGTGAAGTGTCCCATGTTACTTCCATGGGACAACCACAAACAAAGCTAGGAGGAGGGGTCTGCTTGGCAGCTTGGACTGGACTTTTGGACTCCTGGTGCCAGGGACTCAGATCAAAGCTCGTGATTCTAACCCACTCGGAACTATTCACTTATTTTCATTTACAGGTCAGCCAACACTTGGGTTCAGGCCTGTGATTCAAACATACTCACAGTTTTATTTACTTATGAAAATGAGGGCTTTGCTTTCAGACATACTTGTGGAAACTGCCTCATTTTTAATTATTTACAAGCACTGAAGTAGTTTATTGAGGCCCGTGATCTTAAACATACTTGGAGGTGTTCGCTCATCTCCACTTACTTGTGAAAACGAAGATTCGTTCCAGATTTGGGGGTTCAGGTATTTTTGGGGAAATTCTAGTTTCATTTCCATTTACTCATGGGCACTATCGTGCTTGATTGAGGCCTGTGCTTTCAAATATTTTCGAGACTTTTCATTCATTTTTATGTGTCCATGGGAAGTGGAGTGTGGTGTGGGCCTGTGACTTCAAACATACTGAGGGGAATCAGCCCTATTTTCTATTTTTATTTACTGATGGGCACCAAGATCTGTGACTTGGGCCTATGAATTTTATGCTTGAGAAAGCTGGCCTCTTTAAATGTTCATTCACTCAGGACCAACAAATTATTTGACCGAGGCTTGTGGTTGCAAACTCACTGGAAGCAATTCAACCTCAGCTTTATTTGTGGGCGTTCGAGGTTCTCATCCAGACCCTTGGTTTCAGACACTTTTGAAAAGTCTCCCATTAATCTGTGAGCACTATGGATGTGGGTCTAGAACTGGAATTGCAAACCCACTTGAGGAAATTTATTCAGTTATTTCATGAGCACCAGGATCCTGAGTCCAGGTCTGCAGTTTTAAAATGGGCTGGTGAATTCAGACTGACTTCGGTGGCTTTAAATTCCTGGGGACATTCAGGTTCCTCTTCAGTTAGTTGCCGACACAGAAGGCTTTGATCCAGGCTTGTGATTTCGACATAACTTGATGTATATCAGTCTCAACATCCTTTATTTTGAACTATCGTCAGGGGTAACCCAGTCCTGGAATTTCAAACACCCTTGAAGAATTACAGCCCTGTGTCCGTCCACTTGTAGGCACTGTGGGTTTGGGGCCTGTGATTCCAAACACCCTTGAGGAACCCAGACTCGTGTCCATTTACGCATGGGCACTGGGTGAAACCAGCAAGGCACCCACCAGCTGCCTGAATTTGCATATCACTCATCAGTCCCAGGGTCTCTGCAGTGACCACTTCAGGCTGTGAATGCTAACCCACTCTTCCCCCTTTGCCTGGAGAGCATCACATCATGGCACATGCTCCCCCAGCTCGGAGATCAGCTTGGCAGTCATTTAGGAAAGCCCTGGCCCCATGACCTGCTTTTACGGTGACAGTGGAGGATTTGGGGGGAATGTGGGATGTTTAGGCCAGTATGGGGCTAGACTCAGGGTGCGGGTAGACAAGCCAGGGAGGACCCGGCCCAGCTGGGACTTCTAAGCTAACTCAACTCTTTCGTCTGCCTCTCTGGCCCAACCAGAATGAGAGACAGGCTGGAGGGGACTCGGGGACAGCCCTCCCAGCCCACTGCTGGGCCTCCTCTGACTGGCCAAGTGTTCTCCCTTCTCCCCACAGGGGCTCTACAGATTGAGAGCAGCGAGGAGACCGACCAGGGCAAATACGAGTGTGTGGCCACCAACAGCGCTGGTGTGCGCTACTCCTCACCAGCCAACCTCTACGTGCGAGGTAGGGAACGCCGCATCCAGGTCGAAGGCAGGGACCCGTCCCACCCTGTCCCCCTCCCTCCTTGGGCTCACAGCCTCTGGGCTCCCCTGTCCCCTGCAGACCCAAGCAGGAGGGCCCCTAGCCTGGTCGAGGCAGGACCTTGGGCTAAGTGACATCCCTCTTTGGACCCCTGTTGCCTTGCCTGTAAAATGGGGACAGCTTAACCCCCCAACCCCACCCCTGTGCCTTATGATAGACCCCCAGTGGGCTGCAGGACTGGGGTGGGGGCGGCAGGAGGGAACGGGGCAGGGTGTGGGGGTTCAGTCTTGAGCCTATAGGGCCGGGGGAGCCTGCAGGCCTCTGCCCCACCCCACCCACCCACCCGAGTCAGCTTCTTCTGTGGTGTGTTGTGCGTGCCTCCCTTTGTCATGTGCTCGCTTTGCTTTTCCAAAATCCGTGGCCTCGTAGCTCCGCCTCATCGTCCTCCCCTCCAGCGCCCTCCATCTGAAAGTTGGGGAGGGGTCTTCGAGGCTGTCCCCACTGCCAGCCCCTGCACCCTCAGCTGTCCCAGAGCCCAGAGCTCTGTCTCCTAGTCCCTCAGAAAGGACTAGTGTAAGCCACAGCAAGACGGGGGCCACACCAGGTACATGTGCCCTGGGGCCTGGCACTCTGTCAGGCCAGCCAGGCTTGTCCTTGCCCCAGCACCCCCACCCCATCTGAGGAAGCCCCGGTAAGCGTCTGTACACACTTCCTTCTGGGTCCGTTGGTGTCCCCTCAAAGGCCCTGGGGGGCTTCCCTTGTCCTCAGATGCCTCTGTCGACCCCCTCTTATCCCTATGTCAGTTCTCTTTGGTCTGTTCAGAAATTTTAATCTGCCTCCTCCTCCTCCATTTCCGCTCCTCCATCTCCCACCTCCTGATGGGTGTTTCTGATCAGATTTGTGGTGGAAACAGCTTCTGCCTGCCAGGAAATGGGGCCCCATACAAACCCAAGGGTTGTCCCGATGGGCTCTGTATACTAGATTCCATCACACCCTTCCTCCAGGCCCCAATTTTCCCCATTTGACCCACCAAGCCCCTGCCATTCTCCACCTGGGAGGCTGGGCGGCTCGTCCCTCACCCATGGCCCCAGCAAGCACAGCCCTACTGGCCCCAAATCAGCTCCTTGATCCTGCACCTTGAGTTTGCATCATGCCTCTGAGAAAGAGGCTGCTCGAGGGAGGGGATGGGGACTCGGTGGGCGGGCAGGTAGGGGGCACACATCCGATCTGCTGCCACAGCACCTCTGGTGAGTTATAGTGCGTCCATGACTCCAAATGACTGATCTTCGTCTAGCCTGCTCATTTCTCTGCAAATACCTGGGATGGGGGTGTGTGTGTAAGCCTGGCAGAGCTCAAGGAGAGTGTGGACAGCAGGCATGGGGCAGGGTGGGGGTGGGACCTCTAGCTAGGGTACATCAAGGGAGGGGGGCTTCTGTGTCCTCAGCCCCCCGGAGGTGGGGGTCCTGAGCATGAGCTTCCTTTTGGGGGTCCAGCCTCCCAATATTTGCCTGGGGCTCAGATGCTCCAAAATTGAAGTAAAAAAAAAAAAAATCATGAAAGGCAAATGTAGACCTGGTTTGTCGAGGAAGGAGTGGAGGAAAGTAAAAAGGTCGTTGCTGTTCTTTTTTATTTTTTAATTTTAATTTCTTTTTTTATTTAAAGAAAAAAAAAACTATTGCAGCTTTTAGCCTTGGGAAGTCCTCTTTTTACTCTCTGTATCTCCCCTATTTTTTCTCTTCTCCCCATGTCATTGTGTTCTGCATCAAACCCCCTTTACATCCCTCAGAGCTTCGAGAAGGTTGGTGTGTTTTTTTCTTTTTTACTTTCTTTACCCACATTTTTACATTCTGAAAGTGACATGCACACACACGAAATACACACAGACACGCACACGGACACACACAGACACACACATGGAAAATAATAGAAAAATGAACTAACAAAATAAAAATAACGGAATATGAAAAATAAGCGCAGTGCGCAGAAAACAAAACAAAAACCGCCAAGCGAGAGCAAAAACCCAGAAAGACACGAAAATCTCAGCCGCGCCCAGCCTGGCCTAGGGCCGGCCGCACACATGCGATGCTTGCATTGTGGTCGCCTCTATGCATCCGTTGGTAATGTTGCTAAGTTTTTTGCACTCCTCGTCGTCATGGTAACTTGGGCCTGATGCATGCTGGGAGAATGTAAAAATTTCTCTGCATGCCACTCGTCGGTTCGGTTTGGTGAATTCCCAACGCCTTCTGTTGGAGTGTTTGTCTTCTGTTCCGTTTTTCTCCTTTGGTTTTCTTCGTTTTTCTTTCTTTCTTCCTTTTATTTATGAGGGTTTTTTTTTTTTAATTTTGTTTCATTTTGGAGGGGAAAAAACCGATCAGTTCGTTTTTTTTTCCCCCTCCTATCCCCTTCACCCAGTCTCCTCTTCCCTCAAAGCGTTTAGTCTTTGGTTCTGTCTGGTGTTCCCCTGCTGTTTGGTTTTGGTTTCTTGGGCTGAACTGTTTTGTGGTTGTTTTCCAAACGCATTGTGATTTAAAAGCCAGTGTTCCTGTCCCAACAGCCATCTGGGAGGGCGGAAGGGGTCCCACAGCTGGGATGCTGGGGCAGAAAGTGACCGCCTGGGCTCAAGGGAGGGGGCATAGACAGATGGTGGGAGGTCAAAGCCTGGATGGGATGTGTGGGGAGAGCAGCCCAATTTGCCTTACCTCACTGGCCAGCCCTCCTTTACCCAGATCTGGTGCCTCAGCCCCACTAGGCGGCCATATTGGAAGGGGACATAAGCAAGCACGATCCCATCCTCTGCTTCAGCATGAGACCACCTCCCACCCTCCCAAACAACCCAAAAAACAGGCATTTGAAGCACAGCTGAGTGGCCAATTGGCATTTTGAGTTCTTGTTCAATATAGTGACACATCCAAATGTGGGAAGTGGCCACCTTAAATGGGACCATCCTCCCCAAATGATGCATGCTTGGCACATAAGCAGTGCTCAAAATGGCAGCTGGTGTGATGACTTCATGGGTCCTGGCTGAGAACAAATATGGAACCCCTCCTACAAGAAAATGTAGCGTGACAGACTTTGGAAGAAATACTTAGCCAGTTATCCTGTCCTTCAGTGCTATGCCTTAGCCTCCCAGGTGGCATTGGCTGCTTCTCCCACCCCCTCGCAGACTCTGGGTCCAGTCACAGGTGTCCATAAATACAGCCTGGTCACTTTCTGAGTACCTGAGCATCAGAACTGTGGAATTATGGAAGAAACCCAGGGGAACTTTGGACACGGCCTCTCGCCCTCTCTCTCTGCCTCCCCGACTCTCCCTCTGCCTCTCTCTCTCTTTCAGCTGTCTTTCTCTCTGTGTCTCTCTCACTCTTGCAAACCTTCAGAGATGCACGCTTCCACCGTCTGTTCCCTCCCTGAGTAAAAGGAAGCCCTCGAGTGTTCCAGTCCAACCCTCAAACCAGCCCAGTGAAATCCATTTAGATTTCTAGCCCCCAGCGCCCAGCTGCTACACAACATAGATGATAATTTAGGGCCGAGGCCAGTCTGTTTGGGGTCACCTTTTCCGCCTCTTGCCCCTCACTTGCCTTCTGTAGACTCCCAATTATTAAGTCCAGGGCTAAGTTGGAGGACTTTAGATGAATAAGAGGGAATATAGTTCTGTCTCTTTTTAAATCCAGTATGAGAGCTTCCAGGCCGACTCTCAGGGAAGTCCCAAAAGATGGAGGATAGAGAGGGGTCTCCCACCCCATCCACCAAGTGAATTAGAACTGAGGAGTGGCTGAAGATGTTTGAAGACCACTTGGACTTTGGGGATAATGTAGTTGAGTGGTGAGAGCACAGATTCTGGGCTCCAGCAGACCAGGATTCAAATCCTGCCTCTGCCCCTCCTTGGCTATGTGGCCTTGGGGTAGTCACTTGAATGCTTGGAGTCCCATTTTCTCATCTGAACAGTAAGGATCATTAATAATATGCCTGGCTCACAGGGTAATTGGGAGGATTCCATCACGCTAACTCACTAATACTCCTCAAGTGCCCTGTGTAGTGCATGGCACAAAAGAAATTGCTAGTGGGATTGATGTAGAACAGGGGAAATAAAGAGGTCAAGCAATTGATCGGAAAAGTCCCTTCTTTGGGGACCTCGGTTTCCCTGTTAGTACTTCACAGATCCACTGTTTGAATAATATGGCTTATGGGAAACTGCTTTGAAAAGAATCATAGGGCAGAAGCTAATTCATTTGCTCAGGATTCATTTTTTGCTAGTGCTTTTCTGAGCCCATCTCATGATCTCATTTTCTCCTGTCTCCAAACCCATTCCCGTGAGATCAGTGGCTTCCCCAGAGCCACGGCTCCCATCTTATTATGCCTTGTCACTCCCCCAAGAAGTTCTGTGACCACAGTGTCAGAAGGGAGCAAAGAAAGTCCCTGCTTGGGTGCTAGGCTACCCTTGCAGGTAAGTACCAGTTCACCAGAAGAGACAGGCCACCTGGCACTTTCTGCTCTGAAAGCTACAAGCGTTTACATAGTTCCAGAACAGCCAGTCCTGGGAGTTAATTGCAAGGAATTGCCACCCCTAACCTAACTCTTCTTCAATTCACAATCTCCAGCTTTGCTTAAGGGACAGAATATTAAGACTTGCGCTTCTTTTCCTGAAATTTAACTCTGAGATCCAAAGGGCCAAGTCAAAACCAAGCCCATTTTTGAATGCAGCCAGCAGCTCCACTCCCAGAATTCCCCCTTGCTGATGTCACTCAGGCTTTCGACAAGGTGGGAAGATGATCAGATTTCATGCTCCCTGGTTGTTAATGTTCTTTTTTGTCTCTTTAAAATTGTAAGCCTTAAAGATGTGAGTTAGTGGCTAAAGATGGAGTCTTTACCACTTGGTCTAGCAACATAGCATTATTGAACTGCGATGCACAGGGCCCAGTTAAATGGTGTGCCACCCACCCTGTGTCGCAGGAACATGCAGGGAGAGCTCAGAGCAAGCTGGAGACATGGGGAAGAACTTTCCACCTTCAAGGGACTTCAACAGGGTTTTGGAGGAGGCCATGTGAGGCTAGGGTAATTTAACGCCCAGCCTCGAATGCTGAGCTAAGAAACCGGGACTCAGTGCACGTTGCCAGTGGGAAGTCTAAAATGCCCCAGTTTCCAGGTGTTCTTCAGAACCCTTTATCTGCGATCCATTCCCAGGCCTTTTCACATCAACCCATACTATGGAATTCTATGGGACAAATTATTTTTAAAATTAAATTTCTGCCACCCAAGTTGTATAATGGTGGATATGACCTGTAGAGGCTCTCATTACCTCCTGGTCCCCCAGTACAGGAGTAGATGCAGATATTGGGCCTGGAACCCCCCTCACCTCCTATACCTCCAGAAAGATTTCTACTGGGTTGTTTTGGCGAGCTCCCCAGTTCCTGCTGATTATACCTCGCCGTGCCACCCCCAAGACCATGATTTGACCCTGATGGCAGATCAGGACCCCGCCCTTCTCATCCCACACTCATCCCGAGGGGAGAGGGGGCTCCAGGGTGGGGAGGCAGGCTTCCCTCCATTTGGGCATGGGGGTGGTGGGGGAGGGGGCGTCCTGCAGGAACACTGAGCTCTAGACACCTCTCGCCTGCTGCCTGCCTCACACCCTTTGCATTGCTGTTTCCTCTGTTGTTGGGGGGCGGGGTGAGGGGAACATTAGATTACACCTCGTCATTTGGAAAGCCCCAGCGTCTCCAGCGGCCCCGCAGCCCATCTCCAGTGGCCCCGCAGCGAGGGGGACAAGGGGATCGGTGGATTGGCAAGATGTCATCCCGTTTTCTGCTAGAACTGAAAATAAAGAAAAAAATAAAAACTGGGGAGAGAGAAAGAGTACCAAAACAACAGCAGCAGCAAAATGTCCAGCTCAAAATGCCAACTTGCCAAGGCCGCTGGTCATCCCGTGGGCCAGGGGTCCTACCAGGTCCCTCCAGGCCTTGCATGCTATCCAGATGGCTATGGAGGAGGGAGCTGGTGGTGGGAGTGGGGAGGTTGGGTTGGGAGGAGGAAGATGCACAAGGCAGGCCACTGGGAGGAGTGGGGCAGTACCCACCCTCCCTGGGCCACAGGCTGGGACTTAATGGAGGGGCTTTGAAATTAGTCCGCAAACCACCCCCTTCCCCAGACAGGTGTAATCTAAGCTTAAAACCTTGGAGGCTGCAGAACTTCTTGGCATTTTTCCCCTGCCCTCCCTACCCTCATCCTCATTTTGGAGTCCAGAGGAGCATCCGGTAGCTTCTCTCACCCCAAAATGCCCAGCAGAGCCCCCCACCCCTCTGCGGCTTGCTGAATCGTTGAGATGTCTGACACTGTCGAGTTCCCTACCTAGTGCTTCAACCAGATCACCTCACTTTTGAGTTCCCCCTCCCCCACCCTTCTCCCTTGAACCCTCCCCCCCTTTTTGGTTTTTGAGTTTCTGCCTCTTCCTGCCTGGGGGAGGGGTCGTCTCCCGGTTGCTTTGATGGTTTTTGAGTTGTTTTTCCATGTGAATCGGGGTTTGAAGCGACCCACCCCCCTCCCAAACCCGCCCCCCCACCGCCCACCTTCCTGACCCCCCTCACCCACGCGGGTCCCCCCGCTGGGACCCCCGGCTACTCGGTGACGAGAAGAGCTGGAAACGAGCGCCAGCTGGAGCGTGCTGAGGACCAAGGCTGGTGTGGTCCCCTTATAACCCGCCTGGACCCTCCATTCAGGTCGGTAATTGGGGGCGGGGATCCCGCGGGGCCACTCTGTCCCGTGGGCTCCGCGCTCACCTTACTTTCTAACACGCACCTCAAGCTTGCAGCCAGGGGTGGAAAGATGATGTGGGTGGGTGTCAGCACCAAACTGGGCAGAACACAGCGTCAGCCACCCGCCCTTGCCAGCTGGGAGGATGCCCTGAAGTCTTAGGAGACCCCCAAGGGGGTTCTGAGTCACCTAGTGCCAATGGGCATAATCCTCCCCAAACTCGTGGCAAACCAGCCCTCTTCCTACAGCACACCCTTAGAAATGAAGAGGGTGGGTGAGAAAGCAAGTGGGCAAAGTGTCTTAGGTGTCAGCTTTTATAGTTATTGGCAGATCCATTTAACTGATGGCTGCCGGCCACGTTGGGGATTATAAGCACTAAAATTACTGCTGTTGATAAATGCCCTCCCACATTTAACTGACTTATAATTAAAAACCCTGCACAGCAAGTCTTTTACATATTCAAGATGTATGCCTTGTCTCTACTTCCTAAAAAAAGTTACCGTCCAAACTGTGATAGTTCCTAAGGGGAGATATTTTAAGATCAGATGTGAACAGGGTCTTTTGGGCAAGCTGTTGAGCCTTACAGAGGGATAAATTGGGCTCACATTTAACCTTTAAATCCTAAAGCTAGCTCTTACTCCCTTAGATGTTCCAACAATCCCTTTCAGTATAAGCCTTTTACTGAAGGCTCCTGGGTATTTATTATGATGGCTGCTGGATTACTCAACTGGTTACTGGACATTGTTCAGTTGGTAGGAGCATATAGGTGATGGGTATTTTGCCCTCCAGGTGTCCTAGAGGATAAGGACACACAAGTGTGTAAGAGCCAAATGCCAAAAACGGATACCTGGCTATGATTTTTGCTACTTACCATGGTGAGAGAAGCAAAGGCCCATTTTATCTGAGAGCAGGGACCAGGCGTGCCTGGCTTTCATCTCTGGACCCCACCACGTCCTCCCTTTGTGTTTTCCAACTAGCCCTGTGACCTCTCAGCCACAAAACAGGTATAAGAACATTTGCATCTCAAAATTGGGAAGGATAAAGCAAGACAGGGTTTCCATAGGAATTTTTACTATTTCCTTTTTTTAAAAACGTTTTAAATTTTAATTCATCCCCGAACTCCCTTAAGGCAGAGTTTCTAGTTGATCTTCCCAGCAGCCTGGAAATCTAGAAGGGACCGTCATCGGCCCCAGGCCCAGGCTGACCATGGAGCACTATCCCTAGCAGGTAATGGCCTCAGCATATCACCGATTGCCTCCATTTCACAGATGAGGGAACTGAGGCTCCAGAAGGACGAGGGACCTTCCTAAGACCACAGAGCTCATTCAGCCACATCAGCGTCCCCGTCTCTGCCTGGAGAGGTTTCCTGAGGCTTTGAGGAATTGGCCTTGTTGTGCAATTAGTGACTGTTCCTCTGTTCAGCCGTAAATGACAGTCAGGGTGTCCTTGAGAAGCAGGCTAAGAGGGGCTTTATAGAGTGGGGTTCCAGTGGGGCCGGGTTGGTTTGCCCCGAAAATTGTTTCTCCAAGGACGTCACCTCTGTGGCCGCCGAGGCTCTTGGTGCTGGGTAGGGGGGCCAGACCTTGTGTTCTGCCAGGGGTGGGGGGCACCTCCCAGGGGAAGCCACAGCCCTCCTCCTTTCAGACCCCGATTTTCAGCCCCACACCCATTCCATGTTTTTTTTTTCTTCTTGCTCTTGGGTGTTTTGTTCAGAAGGGTTTTTTGTTTGGTTGGTGTTTTTGATTTTTCTTTTTTTCCACTTTGTTTCTTCATTTGTTTCTCCTGGTTTTGTTTTGGATGTCGATGCCGTTTTCTGTCCTTGATTAATTAGCTCCCCCACACTCATCCCCCATCGTGTTTGTTTCCATGACAACGCAGCGTCGGGCATCCCACTCGTGTGCCTCGCTGTGGATGCCGGCGGCTGGCCTGGACCGTGTCCACTGGCTGGCCGGACCCCATTCTTTTCCCTCAATTCCCCCCATTCTCCACCCAGCCCTGCCAGAAAGCCACCCCCCATCTCAGTGCCCTGCCCCACCCCTCACCCCCAGTCTGTCTGCATGGCCCCTCTGTCATCCCTCCCTGTCCCCCCACTCCTCCCCTCCAGCGACACCTTCCACTTCCTCCATCCTGTCTCCAATGTGACTCTGGACTTTTCGTGGGGCTTCCTTTTCCGAAGGGCTGCCAGCTTCTTGGCCTTCCTCCCTGCCCCTATGAGGCTCCCCCCTTTTCTTGGCCTCCATCTGGGATTCAGGGAACAGGATTTGGAGTCTCCAGCTGGGAACCCAGGCTAAAAAAGGGAACTAGGCTGCCTCCCTTTATCCCCTGGAGCTCCCTCCTCTGTAGGACAGGTCACACCCCCTACCAACACCCTCTTAGGGGTGCAACTGTATGTACCCCAATACCATGTGAAAATTAGAGGCAGTTTGAGATGCTGAAAGTCACTTTGTAACCCTGTTTTGCCTTTTGACCCTCCAATCTGTCCTCTCTGCAGTTGGAGACAAGACTCCTTCACCCACCCAAAGCTGGGGACACACCCATGTTGCTCCCACAGCCCTAAGATCTTACCTAGGAACAGGCACTTTCTGACTAGAAAGTTTACCAGGCTAACCCCAGTCCTTCCCACTGCTGTGAAACCTCTCCTAGGGGGCAGTCCCAGAAGTTCAAGTGCCCATGAGCATCCACCCTCTTTCCCTCCATCCCTGAAACCCATCCAACTTCCGAAAATGGAGCCCCCGAAATGTGTCCTGCTGCCTTCGTGGTCTGTGAGATGGGGACAGAAGGCTGCATCTGCTTTCCCGCTAAGAAATGCACAGAACATGCCCGTTTTCTCAGCGTTCAAGTTCATCCCCCTGTTTTTTATTATTATTATTATTATTATTAATATTTATATTCTATTCTGCCAGGGCTGTGATGTGACAATGTGACATCTCACATTGGGTCACATCCACTAGAATTAATATGCAGCATTGAAGTGGGCCCCCTCCCCCCCTCCTTTCTCTGTCTCTGTCCCTCCCTCTCTCTGTCCCTTTCCCTGTGTCCTCTATCTCCGCTCATCTGTCTCTTCTCTCTGGTACCCACCTGAGTGTGCAATAAGGCCCCTGAGATCCAGGCCTCTTTGATGCATTAGCGCTCTCTGTCCCTCCTCCTGCCCCCTCTCTCTCTTTCTTTCTTTCTCAACCAATCTCTTTTGCATGCTGTTTGTGACTCTGAGAGCTGCATTTATCAATGGAAACTTGTGAGATCCGACAGAAGCTTTTAGAAGGGTTTCTATACCCCAAAACCACAAAAATTTCATTAGAGTTTCTCATCTTTTCCTGGAGGGCCCCCTGGGTAGTGGGTGGGGCCCTTGAGTCACCAGCTGAGATGAGGGTGGGGGGCCGAGATTCCTGCCCCCTCTGCCTCCTGGTTCCAACTCGCCATGTTCTCCCCACTCCCTGTCCATCCTTCCCAGAGCCCCCCACTTGCAGCCGGGATCTTCCAAAGCTGCCCACTTGGGAGAGCGGGCGGAGGGGCTGCTCCCTGAAGCCACATCCGTCATCAAAGATGAGAAACAGCTGATAAATTTTTGTGTTCGTAACTGTGCTGTGACCAGCCCCTCTGGTCTTTGAAACCCTGTTGCTATGAAATAATGCTTCATGTCTTTGATTATATATTGATATATCTCTCTCTATATTGTTTGTGAAGTACCTTCCTTTAAAGTTTTGGTTTCTTTGTGTTGGAATTTGGTTTTTTAATTTGGTTTCTTTGTTTTCTTTTCATCTGGATAAAAAAATTGTTTTCAACTGGGGGGAAGAAAACAGCCCTGTTTATATTTAAATTGTTTTCCGCTTTTCTTTGTTTCTTTCTCTCTCTCTCTCTCTCTCTCTCTCTCTCTCTCTCTCTCTCTCTCTCCTCTCTCTCTCTCTCTCTCTCTCTCTCTCTCTCGCTCTCTCTTTCTCTCTCTCTCTCTCTTTCTTTCTTTCTTTCTTTGCTTCCTTCTTTCTCCCTGCTTTTCTTTCTTTTCTCCTCTGGATTCCGTCTCCCCCATCCCCCAATCCCATGCATCTCCCTCCCGGCTGCCGCCGCCGTACCCCCAGTCCGCCGTGTGGCTCCTCGATTCTCCATCTTGCCCATGAGCCACGAGATTATGCCAGGTGGCAACGTGAACATCACCTGTGTGGCCGTGGGCTCACCCATGCCATACGTCAAGTGGATGCAGGGGGCCGAGGACCTGACACCCGAAGATGACATGCCCGTAGGTCGGAACGTGCTAGAACTCACAGATGTCAAGGACTCTGCAAACTACACATGCGTGGCCATGTCCAGCCTGGGCGTCATCGAGGCCGTGGCCCAGATCACAGTGAAATGTAAGCAGGGGGCATGAGGGAGGCGGGTGGCCCCCAGGCCCCAGGTAGGTGATAGGGCACAGCTGGAAAACCTCTGAGCTCTGGCTCTGGTCATTCGGTCTGTGAAGGGGACAGTTCTGTGGACATATATTTACTAGTTAAAAATTATGCTGTATCCGGCCCCGAGGAATGAGACATGGTCTTACTCAGTTGAGCTCAGTCCAAACTGGGAAATGCCCACATAGCCAGGTAGCTATGATACAGGCTGATTAGGGCTGTGATGGACGTCATGTAGGACCATTCACACCTCCAGAGTAAAGGTCAGGGAAAGAGTAAAAGTTGAAAAGGAATGAGCCAAAGAAGATGGGGAACAATTCTAAGATAAGGGAACAGCTTGTGCAAAGACTCAGAGAGATAGGGAGGGCATGGTAGGAGGGGCATTACAAGGGATTACAGATTCTCCTGATGTCTCAAGTTTGTGGCAAGATTCAAAGGAAGGTGCCCTCAAATATTTTTCTAGCTTTAGAACAGGGGCCAGCAAACTATAGCCCTTCGGCTGAATGCAGGCCTCCACTTGTTTTTGTAAATAAAGTTTTATTGGCATACACCCTTTTGTTCACACCTTGTTTATAGCAGCTTTCTAGCTACAAAGGCAGAGCTGAGTAGTCTGAACAAAGGCCTGCAAAGCTCAAAACTCTTACTGTCCAGGATTTTGCAGGAAAAGTTTTAATAAGCCCTGCCCTAAAGCCATAGAAAGTATCCATGTCAGCTGGTTGGTTGGTCATTTTGCTGAGGAATTGAACTCCTCCTGGTGAGTGCCTCTTGGGACCTGTGTGGTGTGAGATCTTGGGACAAGTGGGAGAGAAAGTCACAATTATCCAGGTGCTGGGACATAGCTAGAAACAAAACTTGGTCCCTGTTGGTGGGGAGAACAGACAAATGTGAAAAGGAGATAACCTTAGGTGGTGATTAGATCTGGGCACCGCTAGCCTAAGGAATAATGAGTGAGGCCTTAAGGAATGGTTTTAGAAGGAGCCAGCAAGGTACAGGGAACAGCAAGTGTGACGTGGGAACAGACGGAGGGGCCTGTGGCTGAGCTGAGTGAACCACAGAGAGAGCTGTGGACCACAGGCCATCAACGTTTCCTTCAAAAGTAAATATTTTTCTTAAGTAGCAAGTATGTTTTTAATAAAGTAAATATTTTTGGCTTTATGGGACATCTAGTCTCTGCTGCAGCCACTCAAATCTACTATCATAGTACAGTTGTAATACCTAAACAAGGCCGTGTTCCAATAAAACTTTACTTCCAAAAACGGGTGCCAGCCCTCAGGCTGCTGTTTGCTGACCTCTGCAAGGTGATAGGATAGGAGTCATTAGGCCTGTGGTCACTGCCAAGGAAATCAAGGCTCAGAGAGGGCAGGTGTGTGGCTGAAAGTCACACAGCCTTCAGGGCCTGCAGCCAGCATGCCCGACTTGTGACCTTGTCCCCCTCCCATAGCTCTCCCCAAAGCCCCTGGGACTCCTGTGGTGACAGAGAACACAGCCACCAGCATCACCATCACGTGGGACTCTGGCAACCCGGACCCTGTGTCCTACTACGTCATCGAATATAAATCTAAGAGCCAGGACGGGCCATACCAGATCAAAGAGGACATTACCACCACACGTTACAGCATTGGCGGCCTGAGCCCCAACTCAGAGTATGAGATCTGGGTGTCGGCCGTCAACTCCATTGGCCAGGGACCCCCCAGCGAGTCGGTGGTCACCCGCACAGGCGAGCAGGCACCGGCCAGCGCGCCCCGGAACGTGCAGGCCCGCATGCTGAGCGCCACCACCATGATTATCCAGTGGGAGGAGCCCGTGGAGCCCAACGGCCTGATCCGCGGCTACCGGGTCTATTACACCATGGAGCCCGAGCACCCTGTGGGCAACTGGCAGAAGCACAACGTGGACGACAGCCTGCTGACCACCGTGGGCAGCCTCCTGGAGGATGAGACCTACACCGTGCGCGTGCTGGCCTTCACCTCCGTGGGCGACGGGCCCCTCTCGGACCCCATCCAGGTCAAGACACAGCAGGGAGGTGAGATGCCTGTGGCAGGCGCGGCGTGTGTAGGGACTGCAGGGTTCCGGGAGCCCCAACAGAGGGAGAGGTGCTGACTGATACCATGATGTGCCTCCTCCTGGCATGTGGCTGGCTGATCGTGCCTGGAAGCCACAAAATGGTTTTTTCATCCCTCACGGTGCTTTAAAATATTTTCATGCTAGCATTTCAGAGCGGGAAGTTGTCCCAGAAAACCCACATTTCTGTCTTCGCTTGGAAAATCCTATTTGGCAAGCCCCACGGGGCTCCAATCGGACATCCAGGTATAGCCCTACAGCTACGTCTGAGGAAAGGGGTGCGTTTCCGCTCCTCACCTTCTTCTCCATGAGTGGACTGGCCCCCATCATCTGAGTTTGAGAATCCCTGGCCGCTGCCCTCACTGGAGAGGTGCACCCGGCCGTTTTGAAATAACACATGGAACGTGCATCGACCCAAAGGAAGGACTGGGGTGGGGTGGGAGGTTCAGGTGCGTGGAGCCCCAGTTGTTCCAGAACCCCAAATCCAGGAAAACTCGGGCAGCTCAAGCAAAGGGACAGGATGTTTGGGACTCTGCCACTGCCAAGCGGATACGGGATGGAGACGCATATTTCAAAATTTCATCCCCACCAATTTTTCTGTCATTTAATTTGCGGGGGGAGGAGCCACTGGGGTGATTTGAAATGGGGATTTTAAAATGTTTTTTTCCACTGGAAGCAGAGAGGGTGGGGGAATTGAGGTGGACAACCAACAACAAGAGGCAATGTGGAGGGGACCTGAGAAAACAAGAGTAATAAGAACAGTGGGAGAACATTCTGGGAGCATCTCAAGACACACAGCCTGTCCTTTAGGTCTATGCTGAGCTTCATGGGGCTCTCTTTGGAAAGAACGGGGACACCTGGCGAGTTGGGTGCCCTCTGTGGGGGCACCCCTCCCGGGCCTCCCCCCATTTGTTCCTTTGCTCCTTCCCCCAGTGCCTGGCCAGCCCATGAACTTCCGGGCTGAGGCCAAGTCAGAGACGAGCATCGGGCTCTCGTGGAGCCCCCCACGGCAGGAGAGCATCATCAAGTACGAGCTCCTGTTCCGGGAAGGCGACCACAGCAGAGAGGTACCTGGAGGGCCGGGCAGGGGGCCGGGTGGTGCTCACCTGGCGCTTCCCTCACCCTCTCTGAGTTTCCTCTCGGGTCTCGGTCGACTCTGTGACTGGATGTCTCTCTTCTCCTTCTCTTTGCCCCTATGTGCCACTAATTTTCCCACCTCTCTCTGTCCGTCTGTCTCTGTCTCCCCCTTCCCTCTGCCCACTTTTTTTCTCTCCTTTTCTCTCCCATGTCTCTTTATATATAATTCATTGGTGTCTGTTTCTGTGTGTCTCTTCACTTTATCTGCCTCTCTTTCGTAATCTCTGTTTCTTTCTCTCTCTCTCTCTCTCTCTCTCTCTCTCTCTCTCTCTCTGCCTCTCCATCTCTGTGTCTCTGTCTCCTTCCATCTCTGCCCCTGCTCCCAGGTCGGGAGGACCTTCGACCCCACCACGGTGTTCGTGGTGGACGACCTCAAGCCTAACACGGAGTACGCCTTCCGCCTGGCGGCACGCTCTCCACAAGGCCTGGGCGCCTTCACCTCGGTGGTTCGGCAGCGCACGCTGCAGTCCAGTAGGTGTCTCGCGGACCCCGCCCTCATCTGCAGGGGGGACCCTCGGCCAGCGCAGATGTCCTCTGTGTGCATTGACCAGGGCAGAGCTTGCTTCCTTCAGGGGGTGGGGGGCGCCTCCAGCCCATCCCCACCCCACTCTTCGAATTCAGACACATCCACCGGCGCTGTCTTGGTTTCCCCCCCAGGGCAGTGAGGGACTCGGCCGTGGGGTCCTACAGCATGTAGTTTCTCTGTCTTCTGGGGATGAGACGTGGCTGGTTTTGTGGTTTTGCCTTAGTTGTTCACCTCTCCCTCCTCTTCTGCTCCCGGACTTGGGGCTAATTGAATGGCCACATTGCACCCATTTTCCAGACGTTTGGAGGGGTACATGAGGCTGTCACAGCTCACATCCCAGAGCGAGCAAAGGGTGATGGTCCTTCCTTCCCCCAAGACAGGGCTCCCATAACTGAGGACGAGGCGGTGGGAGAGAGCCGACACTGGGTTTTGCGTGTAGTGCAGGGCCCAGTTCAGGGCTCTCAAATTTGTTGCAGTGCCTACCTGGCCTCCCCGTCCCAAACAAGTTACTTTTTGGCCAGGACACTGCAACCAGCAGTTGGCTCTCAGCCACACTGTGGCCCCCGCCACCACCCTCCCTGCCTACTCTGAGCTCAGGGCCTAAGCGGACCTCGCCTCCTTTGG
This sequence comes from Aselliscus stoliczkanus, assembly GCA_033961575.1. Taxonomy (NCBI): domain Eukaryota; kingdom Metazoa; phylum Chordata; class Mammalia; order Chiroptera; family Hipposideridae; genus Aselliscus; species Aselliscus stoliczkanus. Next base: position 4,327,784 of record CM066735.1, on the reverse strand, counting down.
CTCCCCTCTCTCTGCTCAGCCTTGCTCAGCGTGGCCTCTGGCATGGTCTCCGCCGCCATGGTCTCCATTTGTGGCATTCGTCGCTGTGGCCCTCCTCCTCTCCCCATTCTCAGTTACCACGTAGCCTCCCAGATCTTGTTCCAGAAGCAGCCTCAGTGTTCAAATATTTAACCCCCTCCCAGGTGTGTGCACCCGGGGTGTCCTGGGTCAGTAGAGAGTGACAGCAACTCAGGCCAGGATGTCTGAGCTGCTGGGATCAGGGGCCTCAGAGACACAGCGCCCCTCCACCCCAAGCCTCCTTCCCTCCTCCCGGCTCCCGCGTGTCAAGCGCTCTGCAGCTCACAGGCTTCTGGGTGTGTTTGTGCGTGAGGCGATCAGTGAGGGTGTCCTGTGGCTTGGGCGGCCACGTGAGAGACCGGCACAGGTGCCGCTAAGGTGAGTACGCGCTGGTCTCAAGCAGGTTCACAAAGACGGCCCACCCTGCATGCCCCCCACTTGCCCAACAGCTCTGGGCTGCACAGACAGTCCAGAGCCCAAATTCAGCCCCCTAAATTCTCCACCCCACTGCCAAGAAGAGGCACATTTGCTCACAGATTGGAATCTGGAACCACATGCTACTGCACACATGTGTCCGTGTTTCTGACTATGCCCACCCCCTTCTGAGATGTCATACAGGTTGGGCCGGATTGTGAAGGAGGCGGCCTCCACGGTCGTCAAGAAAGCAGCTTTGGCCCAGCCATGTGAACCTCTGGGGCGGCCCAGGACAGGGAGTGGGGGAGAAGGGACTCCCCACTTCTCACCCAAGATGGGTGGGACCCAAGAGAACTGGCAGCCAAGACTCAGGGCCAGGCGTATCCCCCTTGGGCTGCGGGCTTCTTAGGCTGAACTCAAGGGTAGGTGGAGGCCAGACCACTCAGCCGTGGGTCTCCACAGACACCATCCCACCTCCTTGCCTCGTCGGTGCCAGTCCGGAACTGCAGCATGCCCACACTAGGGGCCAGAGCAGGGCTATGGGCCCGCTTCCATCTGGAGACCCACCCAGAGATTGGTCTGGCCTTGTAGCTCAGCACTCGCCATTCCCTCCCTCGTAAGAAAGTCTTATAAGTTAGCAGTTGAAGAGTGGAAGGTAGGTAACCAGACTGGGAGTTTTCTGGAAGACGTCTTTCTTTTATTATGGTTTTTCTCATCATCATCACCATCACTGTTGTTTCATATTTTATTATGGTTTTGATTTTATTTTTCCTCTCCCTTTCTCAGCGATTCCATTCCTTCCGGCACATTCCTCAGTTGGTTTTTCCACTCCTGCCTGATTTCCCCCAGGCACTTTTGGTTGGGGTGGCTGGTCAAGAAATGGGAGAGGGGACCCGAAGTGTCTAATTTTGGAGGAGGAGCTTTGGTATTTCACGTTAAGTAAGGCTGAAGGATCCTTTCAGTTGAAGTAATCTGTTGGAATGGCCTCCGAAGTTTCTCATAGCCTATTGTCTTTGAAGACAGGGTCTTCTGATTCATCTCTATAAACATATGCTCAGTGAACAAATGTGGCTGGCATGATGGCGGCCTTGACATTGAGCAAGGCCAGCGACCTTTCTGGTCTTACCTCTAGGCGAGATCTAGAGTCTGGGAAGCTGAGGAAGTGTGGCCAGCCATCCTCAACTGGCCTGAGCTGATAGGAGGTACAGGCAGAGGTCAGAATTATCAACCTCAAATTGAGACAGCCCTTGGATAATAGCTGAGCCTGAGTTCAAATCCTGCCTCTTGCCTTGTGCCTTGGGCAGGCAGCTTGTTGTTTCCTGGCCCAAGTTTCTTCATCTATGAAATGGGAGGTGATATATGAAAACCATCCAGGATGGGTGGGGCCTGGCACCCAGTAGGTACTCACTCAATGATAACAGAAAACCAGGCAGGTAGGCTTTGAAACTGGTTTCCTCATCCTGTAACATGGAGTGGGGATGGAGGGATGATAGTTCTGGCCCCCTAAGAGGGGCTCATGATAATTAAATGAGGCACAATCAGCGGGATGCATTTTGACTCTATAAAGGGCTTAGGGTACTGAGTGTACAGAAGGTGCATAAAATAGTTTATTATCAGTAATGCTTTTAATACAGGGCCTGGCCCATAGTAGATGTGCATCTCATGGAATTGTTGCTGTTATTCTGTAAAGACCTTAACACACACACAGTAGTTACTTAATATATGGGAGCTATCAGTCAACAAGGCCTTTAACACACTGCCTGACACACAGTAGGTGCTCCATATATGCAGCTGATGTTTTAAATCTAAACATGGATTGGTACAGTGCTGGGCATATAGTTGGCACTCAGTGAATGGAAGCTATTAGCAGTTTGTCACAAGGTTAAACGCAAGGGGGCTATGATTATTCTGCAAAGTCCTTGGCACAACGCCTGGTATACAATAAGTGGTACTTTCTTTAAAGAGGTGAGCCTGGTGCCAGGCACATAGTAGGTGCTCAGATGGGAGCCACTGTCAGTATGAAAGAGCATAACATGGTGCCAATACACCTGTTTTGATCAAAACATGGAGTTATCTTCAAAGCCCATGGCACCATGTGTGCAAATAGGTGCTCAGTAAGAACTATTACCATTTTTATATAAGGCCCTTAGCGTAGTGCCTGGCACACAGCAGAGGCTTAATGTATGGGGATGACTACTAGTGTTACCCAGCAAGAGTTCTTGACACACAGTAGGTACTTAATAAGTGAGAACTATTAGTGTTCAACAAGGTTCTTAGTATAGTGCCTAGCACATAGTAGGTGCTTAATATGTGAGGGCAGTTTTCCAGTTAAGCCCAAGCACAGTGCCTGGCACATAGTAGGTACTTAATATGTGGGGACTATTACTATTATCTGATAAAGTCCTTAGCACAATGCCTGGCACACAGTAGGTGCTGTATAAAAGGCAACTTTTTATCTTTAGAGAGCTATTATGATGCCCAGCCCATAGTTGGTGTTCAATAAATGAGGCTTCCTATTGAACTGTAATGGGCTTATTGTCGTGCCAGGTGCACAGTAGAGACTTAGAACAGAACTTTGATCTATTAAGACCTTAGCACACAGTACGTGTCTGATAAACAGGTACTTATAGTATTATCCTATACAGCCCTTGGCATGCTAACTGGCACACAGTAGGTGTTCAAGACATGGGCATTTTTTTATTTCAAGTGGACCGAGAACATAGTCCTGGTTGAAGTAAGCCATGGGGGTGGCCTCGGCGGTCTCTGGTAGAACAGGTGTTCAGTAAATAGATACTTTTACTATTAATTCACCACGTTCTTAGCACCATGCCTACCACGTGGTGGATACCCAAAAAATGAGTCTTTTACTGCTATTCTCCTAACACTGCTATTCTCCTGGCACACAGTAGATGTTAAGTAAATAAATGTGCTTACAATTATTTTATGAAGCTCTTAGCACTATGCCTAGTACAAGTAGATGCCCAGTAAATGGGGCTTTTATTGCTATTACCTAGCATAGTTCTTGGCACACAGTAGGTGTTTCATAAATAAGTATTTTACTATTACTCTTTGAAGCCCTTGGCATGGTGCTGTGCTTGGCACATAGTAGTTACCTAATAAGTAGGGCTTTTATTGCTTTTCTATTTGACATGGTGGCTGGCACATAGTAGGTACCCAGTAAATAGGATTTTTATTGCTATTCCCCCAGCAGTGCTATTCCCCTGGCACACAGTAGGAGTTCAGTACATTTACTGTTATCCTACGAAGCTCTTAGTGCCGTGCCTAGGATATAGTAGGTGCCCAATAAATGAGGCTTTTATTGCTATTCCTCTGACATAGTACCTGGCACATAGTAGGTGTTCAGCAAATTAGTGTGTTTAGTTATCCCATCTGTGGTGCTGTGCCTGGCACACAGTAGGTACCCAATAAATGGAGCTTTTGCTACTCTGGCACAGTGCCTTGCACACAGTAGTTGTTCAATAAATATTTATTACTATTACCCTCTGAAGCCTTTGGCACTATGTCTGGGCACATAGTAGTTACCTAATAAATGGGGCTTTTTGTGCTTTTCCACATGTTATGGTAGCTGGTGCATAGTAAGTACCCCATACTGGGGCTTTTATTGCTATTCCTCTGGCACAATGTCTAGCACACAGATTTCAATAAATAAGTACATTTACTATTATTCTATGAAGCTCTTGGCATGGTGCTTGGCACATAGTAGGGATTCGATACATAGATGCCTTTGCTGTTATTCTATTAAGTTCTTGGTACCATGCCTGATGCATAGTAGGTACCCAGTAAATGGGGCTTTTATTGCTATTCCTCTCTTCACAATGCCTGGCACATATGTGTGTGCTCCACAGGGACTGTGGCTGCCCTCTACCTAAGACCTACTGTGTGCCAGGTAGATGTAGCCCCATAAGTGAGTGCAGTGTTCTTGGCCAGCCCTCCCGCTCCACCCCCACTCGCCCATCTCACCTTTGGTTGACACCCGCTTCTTTTGGGTTCGACTTCACTTTGCTTTGGTCCTGTTTTGTTTGTTATCATCTTCTTTTTTATTTTCTCTTTCCCATCTTTTGTTTCCCCGCCCCTTTCCCCACCCATCCCACTCCCTTCCCCACCCCCACGTTCTCCCCCCCTCCAATAGAACCGTCTGCCCCCCCTCAAGATGTTAAGTGTGTCAGCACGCGCTCCACGGCCATTTTGGTAAGTTGGCGCCCGCCGCCGCCGGAAACGCACAACGGGGCCCTGGTGAGCTATAGCGTCCGCTACCGACCGCTGGGCTCGGAGGACCCGCAACCCAAGGAGGTGAACGGCATCCCCCCGACCACCACTCAGATCCTGCTGGAGGCACTGGACAAGTGGACGGAGTACCGCATCACGACTGTCGCTCACACAGAGGTGGGACCAGGGCCCGAGAGCTCGCCCGTGGTCATCCGCACCGACGAGGACGGTAAGCACCGCCCAGGCCCGGGACCCCCGCCCCCATCAGGCCCCAGCCCACCCGCGCCTGGGAGTCTCCTGTCTGGAAAACAGGCTGGCTGGTGGCCAAAAGGTAGAAGCCACTGTCATGAAAGGGAAACATGAGGCAAGCAGCCTCCCCAAGAAATGCTGGGCTGCTTGATCTTGGGATTCTCCATTCCAAACTTCTGGGTACCATTTTCTCTCTGAGCCTTGTGCCTGGAAAGTTGAGCTTGGCAGCCTTGTATTTTGGTCCAATGGTGGAAACCATGGAAATGGAGTGTGAGAAACAGCAAGTAGTCCTTGCAAAACATTTGTGGTTCCTGACCCCAGAAACCTAGCTTTTAGACTTTTCTTGGGAGAAGCCAGAATCTTCCTGGGTTTGAGCCATCCTACCTAAAAGTAGGTAGATTGTGAGTTGTTAACGTTTAACCACCATCTCTGTGGGGGACGGAGACCGAACGGTACTATAGGTCGGTTTCTGGGGTGTTAATATTCGTGCCCTAGCTGATTGCAAGGTAGAAAGTTTTAAGCTGCAAGGTGAGATGGGTGCTCACGTGGCTGAAGCTGAGGGCATGGGGCAAAATGAAGCGAGCAGCTTCCCCAGTAAAACCTGGTTTGCTTTCCCAGCCATTGGCCTGGAAGGTTGGCAGCTCCACGTTATGTGCTAAGACTGGGGAAGGAGTGAAGCGGCTCTTCATGCCAAACCTTGGGGTGGGGTAAATGAAGAGGGCTCTGATCTGGGGGCTGGCTGAGAAAGTCCTCGGTGCCGAGTGGGCTAGCTGCCTACTGGGGTACATAGGTGCATGCAGGTGGACTTTCTGAGTTCAGACCTTAGTTTCCCCATCTGTGAATGAGAGTAAGAGGCCTTGCCTGGAAGAGATGCTATGAGGATGATGGCAGTGTGCATAAAGTTCTTAGAGCATGGCATGGGTGACCCACTCATGTCATGTGGCCCTGGAAGGTGGCCCATAGGCATTGGGGGGGGGCCTTAGCTGCCCATCTATAAATGGGGCACACCATCAGGGCCCCTTCCCTGGGCTGGGGGAGGCTGAAGAGGCATGCCCTCCCAGCTGGTGGTGTGCTCCGAAAGGGCCCAATTAACCGGCAGCCACTCGGCACCCTGGCATCGGGCCCCTGCCCGGGTCAGGGCCGGGCACCCCAGTAACGGCCCCGCCCGGCCCTCCCCTCCACTCCCCCCATCCCCCTGCCAGTGCCCAGCGCGCCGCCGCGGAAGGTGGAGGCGGAGGCGCTCAACGCCACGGCTATCCGAGTGCTGTGGCGCTCTCCTGCGCCCGGCCGGCAGCACGGCCAGATCCGCGGCTACCAGGTCCACTACGTGCGTATGGAGGGCGCTGAGGCCCGCGGGCCGCCGCGCATCAAGGACATCATGCTGGCCGACGCCCAGGTGGGCGGGGCTCCAGGGCAGGGCCTGGGTGGGCGGGGCTCCAGGTGGGCGGGGCGGCGCCCAGAACCTGTGCTCCTGCCCTCTCGCTGCTTCTCTCTCTCTGGCCACCCTGCTCACCTCCTCCTCTCTCCCCTGCCGCCTCCTCCCGCGCTCAGTGGGAGATGGACAACACGGCCGAATATGTAAGTAGTGCCCTCAGGCTACTGGCGTGCTCTTCCCGTGGGCCTGGCCGGGCGTTGCTGTGACCCCCATTCTTCCCTCCTCCCCTCCCCCCCTTACACCCCCCCCTCCCCCGCCGCACGCCTCTTGTCAAAGGGTCTCCTCCCCATTACCTCTTGGAGGTAGCAGCCTCAGTTTTCACAGTAGGCAAATGGGCACAGCAGCACCAGCGGGACTCTGGAGAGGTGACCTGGACACAAGGGAGAGGCCTGGACCTGGAGGTCATTTATTATCCTTCCTACCTGGGCGGCCCCTAGACTGTGGGGTTCATGGTTCCGGGTTTCACACCCCACCTTCTGCGATCTTCATTGCCACTCGTTTGCTCAAACTGTCCCCGCAGCCTGGAATGCCTTTCCTAAAGCATCGACCCACCCCTCCACCCCACAGGCCCCCCTGTTGGACTCAGACCAGAACTGGGTCACTTTCCAACCCAGTCTGACCCTTTTCTCACCCACATCAGCCCTCCCTGACCTAGAAATTTCTCTCTCTGGCCAAAGCGTACACTTCATTCTGGCCTTTGAGTGATGAGAGGGGACAGTGGGCCTCGGGTGGGAGAGTCCTGTAGTACCACTGCTTTCACTCCTCTGAGGCTCTAAACCAGAGCTGGGATTGCTGTGTGACTTTGGGCAAGTCGCTGCCTCTCTGGGCTTTCTGTCCTTAATATAGGGGCCACAGGCCCTTCTGAGAGCCCCAGGTTTGATGTTAAATTGATACCGGCACCACCCCCTCACATAGGCTCTGCCTCTTCCTGGAGAAGTTCCCATGTGGACTCCAGCTCAGCCTCCCCCATCACCAAAACCAGGGGTGGGTGGACTGAATGCGAGGCTCAGGGGCAGGAGACCCTCTGTTCATGCATCCCTGTCCCCCTTGCTTGTGCGCCTGACCTGGGGACACACCACATCTCCCAGGCATGCAGGACTGTTTGTGGGTGTGCATGTGCGGGCATACGTGTGATTGTGTACGTGGGTATGTGTGCAAGTCAGGGTGTTGGGGCAGTCATTGAACAAGCAGTCATTTACTGAGCACCTGCTATAGGTTAGATCCTGTGCAAGGTGCTGTGGATGTGACAGTGACCAAGACAGCTCTGAACTGGCCCTCCCCAGGGTCACAGTCCAGTGTGGGAGAGGAACGTTAATGGGAAAAAGATACAAATGCATGGGAAGTTACAGCTCTGGTGGGGACAGAGTGTAGACCATTAGGTAAATGTTTTAACAGTCAGCTCTCCAGGTGGATGGGTGGGGGTGGTCCTGATCTGTAGCATTTGCCCATTTCCATGGTGTAAATACTCAAAGTACCAATTAGATATTAAGTAGCCCATCATTGTATACCACATACATCATTGTATACCATTGTATACCAGTATATATTGTGGTTTTCTACCACAATATACAAGAGACAGAATAACCTCGAAAGCATAAATGGTGGTAAACGTACTGGGATAATTAGAAAGGGGGTTTCTGAGTATTTAATACTTGTTTTTAATATTTATCTGATGATAAGTTTATGTACCCTCTTCATTTACTTTTTAATAATGGCTGTATTTAATAACTATTTTGCAAAATTCCTGAAATTTAACTATTAGCTCTCGCAAACTGGTATAGGGAATTCCAGCACACCAATGGGTGTAGTGGAGGCAGCGAGAATTGCCTGTGCAAAGGTCCTGGGGCAGGACCATGCCTGACATGTTGAGGGAACAGTGAGGAAGTCCTTGTAGCTGGAGCAGAGTGAACAAGGGGAGAGAGTAGGGAGGGGACAGGGGCAGGTCCTGCAGGGCCTTGTGGGCTGCAGGAGGATTTGAGTTTTTACCCCAAAGGAGGTGGGAGCCCTGGAAGGCCTTGGGCAGAGAAGGTTGCAGGACCTGACCCAAGTGCTTACAGGCGCCCTCTGGTGGCTGTTGCAGGGAGGACAGACTGGGGATGGGAGTGGGAACTAGATTACTGGGGCAGAGGCAGCTGCTCTGGTCCAGGCAGGCAATGATGGGGTGTCAGGCTGCGTGTGCCCATCTCAGCATGGATGTGCTACCTGTCAGGGTCAGTGCATGAGCTCAGGTGCATGTTCCTGACCAGGCCCTGCACCCACCTTGCTAGAGCTCAGCCCAGGGAAGAGGGTGGCCAAGGCTGGTCTCAGCCCTGGTCGCATCACTGAGCCCACCCCTGCCTGCAGGAGATGGTCATCACAGACCTGCAGCCTGAGACCGCCTATTCCATCACCGTAGCCGCCTACACCATGAAAGGCGATGGCGCTCGCAGCAAACCCAAGGTGGTAGTGACCAAGGGAGCAGGTATGAGACACCCCCTTCCGCTGTAGCCCCTTTGCCCCCAGAGTGTCCCCGCAGAGTTCTTCAGCCCATGTGGGGAGAGGGTGCACCGGGCAGAAGGAACGGCCAAAGCAAAGGGGTGGAGGCTGCTCAGGGGGCATTAGGGGCCCAGCAAGGTCCGACCCATCTCACCTTCCTCACTCACTCACTTCCTCAGCCATTTAGTTCCAGACAGATATGTAAACAGTGAGCAGCTGACTCTAACCCCCTTGTCCTCTGTCCCCCGCCCCCCCAACCCTGATTTTACTCAGCTGTTCCCTCTGCCTTGATACCCTTCTCTGGGCGGGCTGTCTCTTCCTCATGCTTTAGGTCATTGCTTTGTTTCTACTTCCTCAGAGAAGCCTTCTCCATCCCACAGTCTCAGTTTGTTTCCCCCTCTGGGCCCCCCAGTGCCCATCCTTCCCCCATCATGGCTCTGATCACCCTAGGTGGGTTGTCATTTCAGGGTGGTGTTCCCATCTCCCCAGCTGCACCATGAAGCCTCCTGTCCTGGCAGCCCTGCCTCAGTTTCCCCTTCTGGCCCTCCCATCAGTCCCATGGTTCTCTTTTATCCCCAACCACCATTGAGCTGAGTGAAGAGAGAGAGACAGCCATTAAAATGTAAGGGGAGGATGTTCCAGGCAGAGGACAGAGCCTGGGCAAAGGCTAAGAGAGCGCAACAAGCTTAGTGTGTTCCAGGAACCGTAGAAAGGCCCCCATCCCATTTCTGACACCCCCTCCTTCCTCGGGAACCCTCGATGCCACACCTGTGGCATGGTCTGACATTCAGTCTGGACAGCCCCTTTCTACACTGCTTCCCATTCTTCCCATGCTCTTCCCTTTGCCTGTCTAGTCTGTGCCCATGTCACCTCCTCCAAGGAGCCTCCTGTGATCGCCCCCTCCTCTCTTAGGAATGTTGCGTTAGAGCCATGTTTGCTAAGCTGAGCCCACTGTGTACACCAGGACTGCTCATACCACAGTCCATTAAAGGTCCTGATAAGTCCTGCAGTGGAGAAGCCTGGTTTCCTTTGTACAGTCCAGCTTCCCTTTTTCTTCTTTACCTGACCCCAAAACCTCTTTTGGCACATTTATTACTACTATGACTGTAAGAACCACAAGGCATGGGCAGGATTTTGGACACTTCTGTGTCCCGTAGATATTAATCAGGTGCCAGTGAGAGTCAAATAAACAAGGCGAGAAATGTGTAACTTATTATCTAAAAGAGGAGGTGAATAAATGAAGCCTGCTGTGATGCCTGGATCTTTTCCTTTATTGGTTCTCTGAGTCCCTGGCCTCTTCACTGTTCTTTATATATCACCCAGCACATTATTACCCGAAGGCCTTTGTACTGGCTACTCCCTCTGCCTGAACACTGTTCCCCCCAGACCTCCCTGCCACACCCTCCTTTGCCTCCTTCAGGGTTTTGCTTCTCAATGAGTCCTCCCTGAGACCCACTTTTAAAAACTGCAACCCCACCTTGTGATCCCAAACTGGTGAGTGGCCGCTGACCCCAGCCCCCTATCCCCACAGTGCTGGGCCGCCCCACCCTGTCGGTGCAGCAGACCTCTGAGGGCAGCCTGCTGGCACGCTGGGAGCCCCCAGCTAGCACCGCCGAGGACCAGGTGCTGGGCTACCGCCTGCAGTTCGGCCGCGAGGACTCATCACCGCTGGCCACGCTGGAGTTCCCGCCCACTGAGGACCGCTACATTGCATCAGGCGTGCACAAGGGGGCCACGTATGTGTTCCGGCTGGCGGCCCGGAGCCGAGGAGGCCTGGGCGAGGAGGCGGCAGAGGTTCTGAGCATCCCAGAGGACACACCCCGAGGCCATCCGCAGATCCTTGAGGCGGCTGGCAATGCCTCTGCTGGCACTGTCCTGCTGCGCTGGCTGCCACCAGTGCCTGCCGAGCGCAATGGTGCCATTGTCAAGTACACAGTGGCCGTCCGGGAGGCCGGCACCCTGGGCCCTGCCCGAGAGACTGAGCTGCCAGCGGCAGCTGAGCCAGGTGCTGAGAACGTGCTCACGCTGCAGGGCCTCAAGCCCGACACGGCCTATGACCTCCAAGTGCGGGCCCACACGCGCCGGGGCCCTGGCCCCTACAGCCCCCCCGTCCGCTACCGGACGTTCCTGCGGGACCAAGGTAGGCGCGCGGCGACCCCTGCACCAGAGCCGGACCGGGCCTTGAGCCCATCCCCACCCTAGTCCCCTCCCTCTCCCCCACCCAGGTAAGTGGTCACTTTTCTGCTTCCTCATGGACACTCGAGGCAAGTCCGGACCCCGAGGCTCTGGCGTTGGCAAAGGTGGGACACGCCTCGGTGGCACCGCCGTCCCCCACCCCTCCTCCTCTGCCTTCTCTCTGCAGCCGCGCCGTCTACCCCAGCAGGGACTTGGGACAGGGCCAGGCAGGGCCGGGCCAGGGCCAGGCAGGAAGGCCATAGGCACAGTGGACAACAGGGAGTGCCTGGGCCGCCCCATCCCACCCCATCTGCCCACCCCACCCACCGCTGGCACTCACACGGCTTTTCTTCTCTCTCCTGCTCGGCCGCTGCCTGGCACAGTCTCACCCAAGAACTTTAAGGTGAAGATGATCATGAAGACATCGGTCCTGCTCAGCTGGGAGTTCCCTGACAACTACAACTCACCCACGCCCTACAAGGTGCAGCCACATGGCGGGCATGGGGCAGGGGTTGGGGCTCGGTCTGGAGTCAAGGCTTGTTGGGGTGGTGTTGGGGTTCAGTTGCACTCAGGGCTGAATGGGATCAGTTTTCACTGGGGATTGAGGCTCATTTTGGGATCAGAGCTCAGTCAGGAGTGGGACTCAGAGTTAGGGCTCATCTTGGGATCAGGGCTCAACTGGGATTGAGGATCAGTCTGGCTGGGGCTCATTCTGTGATAAGAGCTCAGTTAGAGTTGGGACTCAGTCTGGGGTCTTGGCTCATTCTGGGATTAGGGCTCAAAGTTGTGACTCAGCTGGGATTGAGGCTCTGTCTGGTGTCTGAGCTGAGTTTTAGGATTAGTGCTCAGTTATAATTGAGACTCAGTCTAAGTTGGGACTCAACTGGGGTTAAGGCTCGTTCTGGGGTTGGGGCTTAATCTGGGATTAGGGCTTAGTAAGGATTGGGACTCAGTCAGAGATGAGGCTCAGCCTGGGGTCAGGGCTCAGCTGAGATTAAGACTCAGTCTGGGATTAGTTCAGCAAGGTCAGGGCTGAGTCTTGGATTGAGGCTTGGTCAGGGTCTGGGCCTCCGCCCAGAGCCCCACTGAGCTGGTCCTGGCCTGCAGATCCAGTACAATGGGCTCACACTGGACGTGGACGGCCGTACCACCAAAAAGCTCATCACGCACCTCAAGCCTCACACCTTCTACAACTTTGTGCTGACCAACCGTGGCAGCAGCCTGGGTGGCCTCCAGCAGACAGTCACCGCCTGGACCGCCTTCAACCTGCTCAGCAGCAAGCCCAGTGTGGCCCCCAAGCCTGATACCGATGGTTTCATCATGGTGTACCTACCCGATGGCCAGAGCCCCGTGCCTGTCCAGTATGCTTGACACCCCCACCCCAGGATTCCTCAAACCCCATGTTAGCCAGCTTTGTGACTGGGGCCAGCCACTTGACCTTTTTGTACCTCAATTTCCTCACCTGTGTATAAAATAGGGATCACACCAGTCCCATGTTGTGTGGTTGCCCTGAAGATCCAGTACTTCTCATGGGCATCATCACTACATGTGGCCTTATTCTGCTCTTCCAACATTTCATTTTATGACATATCTGTGTGCACCCCTATGTGCCTCACCTTCTACTGGTTTGGTGTTCTCATACTGGTGAGGAGACAACTAAACAGACTCAACCTCTTGGTGTGGCAGTAAGAGATACCAGGGCTGAGACTCCCGTGGGGAAAGGACTCTGTCTGGGAAGCAGAGAAGAATTAAGGGCTACAAAAATGTGTGGGCATGGAAGTGGGGCTTTGAAGAACGTGTAGGAGTTCAAGAACTAGAATTGCATGGGGTAGACTTTATAGCAGAAGGCACAGAGTAATCAAAGGCTGGAAGGTTTAAATATGACAATAGGGTAATAGACCCATTCTATGAGAGGAAGGGAAGATTCAGACGGGCTCCCTACTGCATTTTTTGGTCATGCATATAGACAGCCCCTCTTTAACTCTTCATCTCCCGATAGGAACTACTTCATTGTGATGGTGCCACTGCGCAAGTCTCGTGGCGGCCAGTTCCTGACCCCACTGGGCAGCCCAGAGGACATGGACCTGGAGGAGGTGAGGGCTAGGGCCCAACTTGAAAGGGCCAGACATGTCCCACCTGTTGTGAGCCCAGTTGCTCCCATCCAGGCTCTGAGCAGCCCACATCTCTCTTTCCACAGCTCATCCAGGACATCTCACGGCTGCAAAGGCGCAGCCTGCGGCACTCACGACAACTCGAAGTGCCCCGGCCCTACATTGCTGCTCGCTTCACCATATTGCCATCCACCTTCCAGCCCGGAGACCAGCAGCAGTATGGTGGCTTTGACAACAGAGGCCTGGAGCCTGGCCACCGATATGTTCTATTTGTGCTTGCTGTGCTGCAGAAGAGTGAGCCCGTAAGTCCCCAATGATGTCTGCCCACATCCAGCCATACCCTCTGAGTGAGGCAGGCCCCAAAGTGGCCTCAGCCCCTACAGCCCTGACTTCCGAGCCAGACATGGATCCTCTCAGTTCCCTAGGCAGAGAGAAGGACTTGAAGTTGGGGAAAGTCCCAAGAGAAAGGTGTTTTAGAGGAATGAACTTTGGAACTGGGGCTTTGACGGATGCATAGGAGTTCAACATAGACAGGACACCCCCAGGATTTGCATGTGCAAAGGTCTGGAGGTGCAAGAGAAACAGAAACAATTTCAGAGTGGCTGAAGCAGAGGGGAGAATGAAGATTGGCAAGTGCCCGACCACACAGGCTACCACCAAGATCAGGGTTCTTGAAGCCATAGGCGGGTTTAGAGTAGGGGAAGGACAGAGATTTGTGTTGGAGGAAGACCCATCTGGCCACTTTTAGGAGGAGGCACTGATGGAGGGCCCCCCTCCCGTTTCTGCAGACATTTGCAGCCAGCCCCTTCTCAGATCCCTTTCAGCTGGATAACCCAGACCCTCAGCCCATCGTGGATGGAGAGGAGGGGCTTATCTGGGTGATTGGGCCCGTGCTGGCCGTGGTCTTCATCATCTGCATTGTTATTGCCATCTTGCTCTACAAGAAGTAAGTCCTCTGCATTCCCCCACTTGACAAAAGGGAGGGCTTCCTGGAAAAGGTGGCGTTCTGGAAAGGTCTAGGGAAGGATCGTCTCAGAAGATTGTCATGGAAGCCCTTTATCGATGGTACAGATGGGGAAACTGAGGCTAAGAGGTTAAGCCACTTGATCAGTCACATAGCCTGGGAAATGGCATGGCTGGGGTTCAAACCAGGCCAGTGACTTGACTCCTCTTAAGTCCCACACTCTGCTTAGCAAGATCTCGGGTGGAGACTCTGTCCAGTTTAATGAAGATAGTCATTGTAGTGGCCACATGGGACATGTCCCAACTTAGAAAGGGAAGGTGGTGGACCCAGCAAGGAAGGATTAGCCCTATTTTCTGGATAATACCAAGGTTCAGAGAGGTTAAGAAAAGTACCCACCAGCACAGAACAGGCCCTTGATGGCCAGCACACCTTACCTATCTTCTTTTCCCTCCTTCTCCCCTGTGTCTGCATTTGGGAGCAGCAAACCTGACAGGTAAGAACTGGCTCAGCCCCCTGCAGGCCTGAGGATGGGGCAGTGGGGTGGCGCTGAGCCCATGGGGTGAGGGGATGCCTGGCTGCTCCCGCGGATTGCATGCATGTCTGTGCATGGTCCTGGGAACCCCAGTCGTGCGTGTGCACGGTCCCTTTCCCACCTGCTGGGTCATATGTTCAGGGCGCCTGGATTGTGTTCACACATGTGCCTACACATCTTTGGGTACGCGCTGGCACTCACTGACTCTTCCTCTTCCTCCCACAAAGTAAACGCAAGGACTCAGAGCCCCGCACCAAATGCCTACTGAACAACGCCGACCTCGCCCCCCACCACCCCAAGGACCCTGTGGAAATGAGACGCATTAACTTCCAGACACCAGGTGTGTGCTCATCCCAGGTGCCAGGGACGAGAACAGCGGGAAAAAGGACACTGCCCCCCGGTGTACCCCCATCTGCCCCGCCGAGCTGTGCTTGGTATAGTCAAATTCCTAACTCTCACATTCCTTCGTGGATCCGGGCTTGGAACGCTCATGGGTGGATTCTGCTTAGAACCTAATGAGGCTTTTGAAAAGTTGCATTTAACTGGCGGTTCCTATCTTCTCTGGAAGCTTAAAGGACATCTAAAAACCCAAACCAAAAAAACCCCTCGTTTCTTCTGGCAATAAGAGCTCTGTTTCTGTTCATATTGCTAGTCTTAAGACCACTCTGTGATAGGTGTTGGGGTGTTCCCTTGACCTTTTCCCACACTTCCCTGGGATGTGCTCCAAGCAAAGCACAGAAATTATGCCTCCTCCTTGTATGTATCTCTCCCCTTTGTGGCCACAGATGCTCGTGCTCCCCCAGCCTCTTCACAGCTCCCTGCAGGTTAATAGGAAGCAGCTAAGTCACCTGCCATGCCTGGTGGGAGACTGAGTCAGGGTATTGTCCTTGATCATCTTCATGTGCGGTGATCCTCACACTCCCTCATCTCCTCCCTCTTACTGGGCTCATGCCAGCTGCTGCTAACCAATAAGGGACTTTTTATGTAACGGATAGCTGCTGTTCTTAGGAGCTCACAGCCCACTTACACCTGTCCCACTGCCTGCACTCTGGTCTCCTCTTCCTGTATCTGACCTGGTTCATGTGAACTGTTTCCAACCAAATGGAGATTTTAAACATTTGTATTTAACTGATGGCTGCAGCCCTCCATAATGGATCATGAAAGGTCTCATGGCACCTCTAATATGCTCCCTTTTCTTTTCTATCTCTGGTCAGAAAAGACAGTGTCTGTCTTATGTCACTTCTGTTTCCATCCAAATGAGGATTTTAAACACGTACATTTAACTGATGGCTGCTGTCCTCCTCAAAGCTCATGGCATGGGCCCATATGTCCTTCCCCTGCCCCCCCAGTTTCTCCCTCACCACCCTGCATCCTCCTAAATCCTCCCTGCCGACACCAACGGGGACCCAAGGCCAGGTTGGTCTGGGGGGACAAATTGACAGAAGAACTTAAAACTTTGGGATCTTCCTGAAATCACGGCTAAACACCAGGCAGAAGGAAACACAGCAGCTACTGGAGGTTCTCAGGTTGGGGCCTGGCAGCCATGTGTCCCCCGTTGCTGAAGTGGCTCTACCTTCTGCATCTGTTGGCTGACCGTTGTGTGTACACCCAGTGAGGGGTGGGGGAAGCGGCAGCCCCCCGCGTGTTTTCATTTATTTATTGTTTGCTGTTTCTGCAGATTCAGGCCTCAGCAGCCCCCTCAGGGAGCCGGGGTTTCACTTTGAAAGTTAGTTCCTGTGTCTTTCTGTTCTTGGCTTCCTTTCGCCTGCCCGCCCGCCCCCCGTTTGTTTTCATCTTTGGTTTCTCCATCCTGCCTCCTATCTCTGCCCACCTGTCCTGTGCTGGCTTCTGTGGGTGGGTCTGGTCCATTGGGCCCTTAGGCTACTGGTCGCGACTGTGTGTATATTGGGGTGGGGTTGGGACCGGAACATAGGTGAGACATGTATGTGGGTATGTACGTAAGAACAGGAGCCCACCCGTGTGACAGGCACACCAGGCAAATGGACAGCAGCGTCAGACCCTGTAGAGGTGGGCCCTAGGGTGGCATTTGGGGGCCCTCGCTTAGAACAGTAGTGGTTTCCCAGCCCGCCTGACCATGTTTTACCTGTTTAACACCAATGCTTCCGGCGCGTAGCTGCAGAGTGAGTGTGTGAGCACACATGTAGCCGTCGGCCCCAGGAGAACAGAGAGCAGACCCAGATGTCGGGAAGAAAGAGCCAGGGCCCCCCCACTACCTCCAGCCACACCCCTGGGGGCTCCGAAGATCAGGGACGTCACCATTTCATGTACCTAATAAGAAAACCAGCCTTCAGAGTCAGGGACTCAGTGTAGCTGCCCCAAGCAGGTACCCAGACAGATTGGGACACACCTATGTCTCCTTTCTCCAGTCCCTCAACTCTACCTGGCAGAGAACTTCTCAGGCCCTCTGATCCCAAAGGGGCAGAAAGGGGTGAACGTCTCCTGTCATTCCCCAGCCCTACCCCAGGAATGATGTTTTTGGAGGCCTAGTCGGCTGCCATCTGCTTCTTCATTTCTGTGTCACCTGCCTGCTTCCAGCCACAAGGCATTAGGAGCTAGGAGTCCTCCCGGGCAGCCCCTCTGCACCTGGGTTAGGGGACTGGGGCCGGTGGACATTGTGAGCCAGGAGTGTCGGGCTCAGCCAGGAGCTGTGGCTCTAGTGCTCCACTTTCAGACCCGCAGGCCTGGGGTCCCCTCCCCTGCCACGCCCTCTAACTGCAGCTCTTCCATCGCAGACTCACACTGTAGAGCAACCCCACCCCTAGCCCTTGCGCTGGCCCCCAAGTGACCGGCCTGCGCTGCCGGGGTCTGCTCTCCCTGCAGGCATGCTTAGCCACCCGCCGATCCCCATCGCGGACATGGCCGAGCACACGGAACGCCTCAAAGCCAACGACAGCCTCAAGCTCTCCCAGGAGTACGAGGTGAGCTGGCCCCCACCTCCCACTCTCCCAGGCCCGCCAATGCCTCCCCGCCGACATCCCCCACCTCCCCTTCCCCCGCAGTCCATCGATCCGGGCCAGCAGTTCACGTGGGAGCATTCCAACCTGGAAGTGAACAAGCCCAAGAACCGCTACGCCAACGTCATCGCCTACGACCACTCGCGCGTCATCCTCCAGCCCATTGAAGGTAGCACGTGGGGCCCCGGGCTCCATCCTGCTTTTCCTCATTTCCCAGGCAGTACACAGACCCCATGCCTCTCTGCCACAGGGCAGGGCCAGCGTGGGCAAGCTGGGGGACATATCGGGAAATGGAGGCCTTCTGGTCTCAGATTTCATCCAGCTTCAGCCAGAGGCCACTGGAAATTTTTAGATATGTGTTTAACTGATGGCTGCTGTTCATGACATGTTTGCATCTGTCCCTCTGTATCAGTGGTTCTCAGTTGGGGCAATTCTGCCACCCAGGGTCATTTGGCAATGTCTGGGGATGTTTTTGTTGTCACAGGTGGGAGATGGGGGGGCTGCAACTGACATCTAGAAGGTGGAGGCCAGGGATGCTGCTCAACACCCCACAGTGCCCAGGATGGCCCCCCACAGAATGATCTGGCCCCAAACGGCAGTGGTGCTGGGGTGCAGAAGTCATGAAGTACCTGCCCCACAGTTTCCTTGGGGACAGACTGGGGCCATCCAGCTTAGAAGAACAGGCACCGCTCTGATAGCTGGCCTCTCACCCTGGCCGTAGGCATTGTGGGCAGTGATTATATCAACGCCAACTACGTGGACGGCTACCGGCGGCAGAATGCCTACATCGCCACGCAGGGGCCGCTGCCCGAGACCTTTGGCGACTTCTGGCGTATGGTGTGGGAGCAGCGCTCGGCTACCATCGTCATGATGACACGGCTAGAGGAGAAATCACGGGTGCGGTTCGGACCCCGCTGCCCCCGGGCCCTCGGCCAGCCCTGGCCTACACTCACCTCTGTTCTCTCACCCTGGCACAGATCAAGTGTGATCAGTACTGGCCCAACAGGGGCACGGAGACCTACGGCTTCATCCAGGTAACGCTACTGGACACCATCGAGCTGGCGACATTCTGTGTGCGGACATTCTCCCTGCACAAGGTAGGGCCCAGGCCCGGACTAGAGGCTGAGGGAGGGGTGATGGGGGCGAAGGAGGAAGACAGGGCCCCGGCTTCTGCCCTGGGAGCTCCCCGTCAGACAGAGATAACCAAACATGTTGACCCAGGCTGACCATATTCTCATGAAGCCCACTTTGTGGATGGGGAAAACTGATCTCAGAGTGGGGCACAGTAGAAGGACAAAACCAGCAGAAGCCAGCTTAGCCGTGAACCTGTTCTCCTGCCATCGGTCAT
Source organism: Aselliscus stoliczkanus (assembly GCA_033961575.1). NCBI lineage: Eukaryota > Metazoa > Chordata > Mammalia > Chiroptera > Hipposideridae > Aselliscus > Aselliscus stoliczkanus. Next base: position 4,308,822 of record CM066735.1, on the reverse strand, counting down.
GCCCTAGATGTTACCTACCCTCATCCTTGGGCCTCACCTGCCCTGGGCCTATGATGGGGTCCTAGCAGAGCCTAAGCCCTGCCTGTCAGGGGCCTTAAGTCTCGGGTTGAAGCCTGAGCTGGAGAAACCCTGCTAACCCCAGGCAGTCAGGGCTGGGACACAGGGACTCTTTAGCTTTGTATTTACCTGAAGGCTGCTGTCCTTAACGTGGTTCCATCAGTCTTCTACATCAGTGGTTCTCACTTGGGGCAGCTTGCCATCCAGGGGACATTTGTTACAGTCGTGATAGGGACAGGAGGTGCTACTGGCACCACGATGTTCCTTTAACTCCAGTCAGGCTCTCTCTCGACATTAAGCAGACGCTTGGCCCGAGTGCCAGAAAACTGAGTAGATGGACAGGAAGGAGTAAGAATTCTTGGTTCATTCACGCATAGGAAGCACATGCTGTGTGTCAGGCCTGACCTGGGCACTGGGACACAGCAGGGACAAGACAGACAAAATGTCCTGCACCTGTGGGGTTCAGTTTAGTGGACAAGACACAGACAAAAGATATGAAAATGACAAGAAATCTTCTTAAAATTAAATTTATTGGGACAATGTTGGTAGATAATAACATTATATAAGCTTTAGGTGTGTATCTTTATGATACAGCATCTGTGTGCCCACCACCCGAAGTCTAGTCTCCTCCTGTCATTAGATTGACTCCTTGACCCTCGTCACCCTCCCCCACCCCCTTCCCCTTTGGTAACCACCATTCTGTTATCTGTGTCTATGAGATTGTTTCTTAGATTTGTTTGTTCGTTTGTTGTTTTTGTTTCATATCCCACGTATGAGTGAAATCCTATTTCTTGACTTTTTCTGTCTGACCTATTTCACTCAGCATGATAATCTGGAGATCCATCCATGTTATCACAAATGGCAGCATTTCATCTTTTTTGTGGCCAAGTAGTATTCCGTTACGTGTATGTACCACATCTTCTTTATCCAATCGTCTGTTGAAGGACACTTTGGTTGTTTCCATGTCTTGGCCATCATGAATAATGCTGCAGTAAACATAGGAGTACATATATCTTTATATGTAAGTGTTTGCAAACTTTTCAGGTAGTTACCTAGAAGAAGGATTGCTGGGTCGTATGGTAATTCTTAATTTTTTGAGGAACCTCCATATTGTTTTCCATAGTGGCTGTATCAGTTTACATTCCCACTAACAGTGTACAAGGGTTCCCTCCTCTCCAACATTTGTTTTTCGTCTTTTTATTTATTTATTTATTTTTGAGGGCAGTGTCACTAGCCCTCACATGTGGGACCCGAACCAGGGCCGCCGGCGTCCCAAGCCAGCTCCCAACCAATGCGCCACTCGGCCGGCCCTGTCTTTTGTTTTTTTGTTTTTTTTTTGTTTTGTTTTGTTTTGTTTTTTTGAGGGCAGTGTCACTGGCCCTTATATGTGGGACCGAACCGGGGCCGCTGGCTTCCCAGGCCAGCGCTTAACCGCCGCACCACTTGGCCAGCCCGTATTTTTTGTCTTTTTGATAACAGCCATTCTAACAGGCGTGAGGTGGTATCTCATGATGGTTTTGATTTGCATTTCCCTAATGACTAGTGATGTTGAGCATCTTTTCATGTAGCTGTTAGCCGTGTGTATGTCTTTGGAAAATTGTTCAGGTCCTCTGCCCTTTTTTTTTGAGGGCAGTGTCACTGGCCCTCATATGTGGGACTCGAACCAGGGCCACTGGCTTCCCAAGCCAGTGCTCAACCACCGCACCACTTGACCAGCCCCTCTGCCCATTTTTTAATTGGATTGTTTATTTTTGGTTTTTGAGTTGTGTGCGTTCTTATATATTTTGGGTATCAGCCGCTTATCGGAGGTGGTGTTTGCAAATCTCTTCTCGCATTTGATTGGTTGCCTTTTTGTTTTGTTGATGGTTTCTTTTGCTGTGCACAAACTTTTTAGTTTGATGTAGTCCCATTCATTTATTTTTTTTTTTTACTTCCCTTTCTTTTGGGGTCACGTTCACAAAAACCCCTCTGAGGCCATGGTCCAAAAATCACAAGACATCTTACATGTAGGATTAAAATAAAGCAAAGAGGATAGATTGTGTACTGGGGGACCTGGAGTAAGTGAGCAGGGAGCCACAAGGTGATCTGGAGAAATAGCATTCCAGGCAGCGGGAACTGTCCCTGCAAAGGCCGTGGGGCAGGGCCAGGCCTGGCGTGTTGGAGGAACAGCGAGGAAGCCCGTGTGGCTGGAGCTGAGTGAACAGTTGGGAGAGAGAAGGGAGGGGATGGGGAGGTTGTGCAGGGCCACAAGGAGGACTTAGCTTTTACCCAGAGGGGGGTGGGAGCCCTGGAGGGCCGTGGGCAGAGGGGTGGGGGGGACCTGGGACCTGCCTGGGGTGCTCACAGGCGCCCTCTGGCGGCTGCAGAGGGTAGGGAGAGAAGACAGGTTGGACCGGGGCAGAGGCAACTGCTCTGGTCTGAATCAGCTATGATGGGGCTGGACCAAGGCGGCCACCATGAGGGGGATGAAAAGGGGGAAGTTTGGGGTAGACTTGGGAGGCAGAGCCGGCAGTGTTGGCTGATATTTTGGATGTGGGAGGGAAGTCCAGCTGAAGGTGGCGTTTAAGTTCTAAGCAGAGCGTCTGTAAGGTTGGAGCCTCCATCAACTGAGATAGAAGAAAGGATATGGGGAGAAAGTCGGGGCACAGTGTTATTTTTGTTGTGTGAAGAGGACATGAAACTTCCATGTGGAGACCCCTGTGTGTGCAGGAGGCAGCTGGACACCCAAGTCAGACACTCAGGGCCTGCGATGGAATTTGGGTGTCCTCTGCACGTGGGTGGTGGGCTGTGGTAACGGGCAGTGTCCCTGTGGCCCCCAGAATGGCTCCAGTGAGAAACGTGAGGTCCGCCAGTTCCAGTTCACGGCGTGGCCGGACCATGGGGTGCCTGAGTACCCGACGCCATTCCTGGCTTTTCTGCGGAGAGTCAAGACCTGCAACCCGCCAGACGCAGGCCCCATCGTGGTGCACTGCAGGTATGCCTGTCCCCAGTCACCTGGCTCCCCTCTGTGCCCCACCCGCCCCTCACCCGAGGGCCCCTGATCGGCAATACCCCTCCCTGCAGCGCCGGCGTGGGCCGCACCGGCTGCTTCATCGTCATCGACGCCATGCTGGAGCGGATCAAGCCAGAGAAGACAGTAGACGTGTACGGCCACGTGACGCTCATGCGGTCCCAGCGCAACTACATGGTGCAGACGGAGGACCAGTACAGCTTCATCCATGAGGCCCTGCTGGAGGCCGTGGGCTGCGGCAACACAGAGGTGCCCGCCCGCAGCCTCTACGCCTATATTCAGAAGCTGGCGCAGGTGGAGCCTGGCGAGCATGTCACCGGCATGGAACTCGAGTTCAAGGTGGGAGGGGGTGCGGCGGCTGCTGTGGGGGGGGGGGGTGAGGAGCTGGAGGTCGGCGTCGCCCCCAGTGATGGGGACCAGAGTTTGGAGGCGCTGTTTTCCTGCCTGCCATTCCACCATCAGCGCCCCGACTGGAGGCTGTCCTGATGGTGGCCCTTTCCCCCGCGCCCCCACAGCGGCTGGCCAACTCCAAAGCCCACACATCCCGCTTCATCAGTGCCAATCTGCCTTGTAACAAGTTCAAGAACCGCTTGGTAAACATCATGCCATACGAGAGCACGCGGGTGTGCCTGCAGCCCATCCGGGGCGTGGAGGGCTCCGACTACATCAATGCCAGCTTCATCGATGGCTATAGGTACCTCCCCTTCGTCCGGCGATGGTAGGGTCCCAGCCTTGCCCACAAGGGGCCGCCATTCTTGCATGGGAGACAGCTGGACAGATGCTGCCTGCCTTGTGCAGTCACAGCTGAGGAGGGAATCTTTTAAGGTGTATGTCACCGATGACCGCTGTCCGTAACATGGTTCCAGCTTTCCTGCCACATCACTGGTCCTCAATCTGGGTAATTCTGCCCCCCAGGGGGAACTTGGTAACATCTAGGGACATTTTTGATTGTCGTGATGTGAGTAGGGGAGGATGGCTACTACTCATTTCTAGTGGGTGGAGGCCAGTTTTTGCTCAAATCCCAGAACCAGTGCTCCATCACAAAGAATGATCCAGCCTTGAATGTCAGGACTGCTGAGGTTGAGAAACCCTGGTCTAGGGAGGGTGTCCAGGCAGAAAGTCCAGGGGTGAGTGAGAACTTGGCTTGAAAGTTTACTAGCACTTGAGGGAGGTGGAGCAGGAAGGCAGGAGAGGCCAGGGAACAGTTCTGAAGCTTCCTCAAAGAACTGGAATATGTCCCGAGGCCAGCGGTTTCCCCCTGTGCAAAATGGGATTTGGGGCGGGGGGCTGAATAAAGTGGGGAGGGAGCTAGTCCACTGGCCGTCTGCTCTGGGTAGGCCAGGGCATAGCAGGTGTGAGTGCCGTGGAGTCCTGCTTTGCTCCTAACCGGTCAGGTGGCATCAGGCCAGTGTCAGGCCTGGGCCTCTCCGTCAGCCCTGGCCTCACCCACCCACCCCACAGGCAACAGAAGGCCTACATTGCGACGCAGGGGCCACTGGCAGAAACCACGGAGGACTTCTGGCGCATGCTGTGGGAGAACAACTCGACCATTGTGGTCATGCTGACCAAGCTGCGCGAGATGGGCCGGGTATGCGGGGCCACAGGGGGCGGGGCAGGGCCCAGGGGAGCCTGGACAGGGCTGACCACAGCGCCATCCTTCCGACAGGAAAAATGTCACCAGTACTGGCCGGCGGAGCGCTCTGCCCGCTATCAGTATTTCGTAGTGGATCCAATGGCAGAATACAACATGCCTCAGTACATCCTGCGGGAGTTCAAGGTCACAGATGCCCGGGTGAGTGTGGGATGGATCTGCAGGAGGGGCTGGAACCCAGGCCGGGCTCCAGTGTTCCCCTGCTATCTTAAGAGGGCTTCTCCAGTTGCGGGTAGAAGCAGAGGCCTAGGGGTAGGACTAAGGGTCGGGGGTTGGGAGGAAAAAGAGTGAGTTGACCAGTTGACGAATCACTCCTATCACCAAGTGGGTGGAAGAGAGGGCCATGTCTCTGTGCTGACACCGTAATATCCTCAATGAGACTGTTGTAACACCACTCACTAGGGAACATGGCCCAAGGGGATCATGAAAAAAGGGGGTGTTTGGGATGTTCCCTGGAAGCAACAACCTGTGGAGGATAGTGTTAGAGGGCTGAAAGCTGGGTAGGGGAGATCTGAGGGATTGATGGCGCTGGGTGGTGGGAACTGGCACCATAGGGAAGGGAGAGATGAGAAGAGAGAGCAGACGTGTTGGCTGGTGAAGACTCCATGGAGAATGGTGCCATTGGGAGGTAGAAGGGCAGGTATTAGATAGCAACAGAGGAAAACTGACAGTGGAAGATGACTTTGTTGGATAACAGGGTCAAAGTTAGTGGCAGAAGGGAGGACTGGAGAATGCAGGGGCAGGATGATGGGGGACAGGCAGTCAAGATGTTGCCAGTGGCTGGCGAAGCCCAGCTGAACCAGCAGCATCGCTGGTCCCAGCATTGCTGAGCCAAGGTGGTGCCACTGGACGGGCGGAGTGTGGGATTGGAGAAGCAGTGGAATGTTGTACTGTTGGGCGCTGATGGAGGGTATAAACAAGGACGGTGTTGGATGGGAGGCAGATGGGATTGGAGAAAGGAAGTGTTAGGTGGTGGAGGATGGACAACTTCCCCGTAAGATGGCATTACCGATGGCACCATTTTGCGGTACAGAATGTGATTGGGAAAAGGCAGGTGATGGGTGAAGGAGGATAGAGAATATCAGAGGAAAATGGTGAAGAGTGATGAATTACTAGTGATGGACTGTGAAAAATAGCATCAGTGGGCCAAGAGGGATGATGTTGGATGGCACTGCTGGGTAGTGGGAAAATAGGAATGGAGAGAAGGATGGTTGAGTGGTGGAGGAAGGAGAAAGTCAGTGGAAGGCAACATCATTGGATGGTCAAGGATTAAGAGTACCAAGACAGACGGCCGGCTGAGTGGCCCAGTTGGTTAAGAGCTCGCTCAAGAGTGCGAGCTGAGCTCTGAGCAACAGCAGTTCGATGCCCAGCCCGAGCTGGGCTGCCACTGAGCTCCCAACAAGTGGCAGGATGGCTCAGCTTAAAAAAAAAAAAGTACCAAGATAGGAGGTAATGGTGTTTGGATGGTCATTTGGGGTACTTGTCGGGGATACATTCCAAGATATATTCCATCCCCAGCGAATGCCTGAACCCACAGATAGTATACTGAACCTTGCATACACTATGTTTTTTCCTACCCATACATACCTATTATAACGTTTAATTTATAAATCAGGCACAGTAAAAGATTAACAATAATAAAATAGAACAGCTATAACAATATATTGTAGTAAAAGTTGTATGAGTGGCTTTGGGGCCATTATTCAGTAAAATAAATGTGACTTGAACACAAGTACTGTGATACCGTAGTAACCATTTATCTGATAACCGAGACAGCTGCTAAGTCACTAACTGGCGGGGAGCAGATGCTGGACAAAGATGATTCACATCCAGGTGGGACAGAGCAGGATGGCGTGAGATTTCGTTACACTATTGAGAGCGTCACACAATTTAAAACTTAGGAATTGTTTACATCTGGTATTTTCCATTCAATGTTTTGGACCATGGAAAGCAAAACCACAGATGGGGGAGGGGAGAGTACTGCTGGGTGGTGGAAGGTGATGTTGGAGGGTGGTGCTGAGTGACAGGTGGTGTCTTAGCAGTGGATAGTGAAGGATAAAAGATGCTGATGTTGGTTGGCATGGGTAGGAGGCGTGAGTTACTAGTGGTGTCTGGTAGGAGATGTGCCATTGGGTGGTGCTCTGAGATGGTGCAGAGTGAGGGTGACGGAGGAGAATGGAACTGAGAAGGGCAGATGTTGGTCGCACTGTGGGACAGTGCAGGATGGCAGGGAGTGGTGGTATGGAGTGTCACTGGTTGTGGCGGGTGGTATTGGAGAGGCAGGGGGTGGACAATAACCGTGTAAGATGGTGATTACCAGAGGGAAAAGGGATCAAATATATGGTGATGGAAGACTTGACTTTGGGTAGTGAACACACAATGCAATATACAGATGATAAAGACCAAGCACTTTCTTGGTACTGTCTCCTGTAATCATCACAGGACTCCTCTAGGTAGGAAGGCTCCCATTGGACATATGGGAAGACTGAGGCTCAGAGTGATTCAGTGACTTGCCCATAGTCAGGCACCCAATGGAGTAAACCACACCCATGTATGTTTTTAACCAACGTCACCTTAATAAATTCAATAAAAAATGATGGTGACATTGGATGGTGACATTAGAAGATGGCAGAGGAGGGTGGTGTTGGCAATGAGACTGAAGCATCTCAGTGAAAGATGGTGCCATCAGAGGGTGAACAACACTGAGTTGTCGGGGTGGGTGGCAGAAAATGGGGCTGAGGATGGTGAAGGGTGGAGGGTGCTGGTGGCTGGTGATGGAGGACGGGACTGGTGGTTGGCGGGGACGGGAAACAGTAGTGAGCACTGCTGACCTCAATAGCAAGACCGGACTCCTCTCTGTTCCAGGATGGCCAGTCCCGGACTGTCCGGCAGTTCCAATTCACAGACTGGCCGGAACAGGGCGTGCCAAAGTCGGGGGAGGGCTTCATCGACTTCATTGGCCAAGTGCACAAGACCAAGGAGCAGTTTGGCCAGGATGGCCCCATCTCTGTCCACTGCAGGTGAGCTGCTCCCCAAGCCCCAGTCCATTTTCCCGCTGGGGAAACTGAGGCTTAGAGGGGCCAGCCGTCAGCTTTAGGCAGTCTAGTTTGGGCTCTTTCCGTGCTTGGGGAAGCACGGGCTGCAGCGCCCCTGCCCCTGAGCTGCCGTCTCCATCCCCCAGTGCCGGTGTGGGCAGGACCGGCGTCTTCATTACACTCAGCATCGTCCTGGAGCGGATGCGGTACGAAGGCGTGGTGGACATCTTCCAGACAGTGAAGATGCTGCGGACCCAGAGACCAGCCATGGTGCAGACGGAGGTGAGGAGGGCACGGGGCAGGCGGCCCGGCCTCACGCCTCTGCCACTCGAGCCTCGGTTTCCTCCTGTGATGTAGGCTTGTTGTGGGTGGGTGGTCTTCAGTACCTCTTGCTTTGGGCTGCAAGGGGATTAGCCAACTCCTAGCAGAGGGACAGACTGAAGTCCAGAGCCAAGAAGGGTCCCTTGGAACAGACAGAGATGGGTCCATTCCCATCCCAAAGTCACAGCCAGTTCACAGCTCAGCCAGGATCCTGGCACAGGCCACAGGTTCTGAAATGCCACTGCTCCCCAGATGGGGGAAGTGAGGCCCAGCATGGGGAGGGTCTTCCCTGCGATAGGATTCACGTTGAGCATTTTAACAGTGTCCTCAAACTTTCCCGTCTCTCGAGAGGCAGAGCTGGCATCACAGACTCCTAGCCTGGAGGGGCATATAGACGGAATGGCTGAGCAGCCATGTCTTAAAAGATGTGTATGACCTGCAGGCAGAGGAGGGCATTCGCTATGGATAGTCAACCCCTGCAAGAGACATACACCAGGGCGCCCTGGGAGGCGTCAGACCAGGACAGGAACTGACGATCCCCTTTCCCCTGTCCCCCCGCCCCGCCCGCACAGGACGAGTACCAGTTCTGTTACCAGGCAGCTCTGGAGTACCTTGGAAGCTTTGACCACTATGCAACGTAAAGCCATGGTCGCCCCCCGGCCCGACTCCACCGGCCCCGCAGGCCTCTGCCCGTGCCTCGTGGACCCCGGAAGGCCTGGACCCCCAGCGGCTGCATTTCTGCACAGTCTCTGGGAACAGCGCGGCCCTCGAGCCCCCCATGTGGCCCCCAGCAACCTCCCTGGCACTGGCCACCGCCTTCAAATACTTGCCACATTCCTCATTTCCCTCTGATTCCAAAACAAGAGATTCTGGGGTGGGGGGTGGGGGGATGGCGAACAAACGGGGGTTCTCCCCAGAATCAGAGGAGGGCAGGGGTTGTGACCCCTCATCCCCCCAGAGAGCCTTCCGGCCCAGAGAGCCTGGGCTGGGGGGTCCTGAATTCAGCTTTCTTTTCAGACTCCGTGTAACTGTATCCAGTGACATTTCCTTTTTTTAAATAGCGTATTTTTTTCCCATTTTTTTAAAAAGAAGAAACAAACAGGAAAAAAAAAAAAAGACTTGCCAGTCAGTGAATTTAAGAAGGAAAAGCGTTGCTTATTCCTGTTCTGTTCACAGTCTGTTTTTTCACTGTAGAAAACGTTCTTGTGTGATGACTGTGTCCGCAGGCAGCCAACGGCTGTCCCCTGTGGCTGACTTTTTTTCTTTTTCCTACCATCGGAAGGCGTGCCTCACTCAAGCATAGGTCCTTTTGTTCCTGATCTCTTTTCATCTTTTTTTCGTTTTTTTTTTAATTCTCAGACATATCAAGGACAGTTCTGAGGGTGGGGTGCTGAGGGGCTTGGGCCCATAAGCGTCGACATCAAACTCACCAGGGTGGGCTTCCCTGCAGCCTGAGCCCCTGTCACTTGCCCCCGAGGAGGAAGAATGAACCAAACACGAGGTGCCATCTCTCCGGGGACAGGGCGGCTGTGTGTTGCCCTGGTTCAGGGAGCCTTTCTCCCTGGGACTATGGGGCGGTTTGAGGGCAAAAGCAGAAAGGATGGGAGTCCCCCACCCCTAAGCAAATGAGTTTTTTTCTTTGTACAAGAGCAGATCTGCCGTTGCTCTCAACACTGTTTATTCAAACGGAAGCAGCTGGGTGGTTTTCCTCACCTCTGTGTATGTAGATATATCAACTTTGTATTAAAGGAAGATCGTCCGACCCCGGCCCGTGGTGGTGTCTTTGTCATGCCCCTGCCCATCCCATCTCATCCCTGGGGCTGGCAGGGGCCTGGAGAGCTCATGTGTTCTCATTCCATCATGTGACAGTCCAGTGAGGATGGGTCCCAGAGAGGTGGTGTTGCTGGTCCTAGATCACACAGCATCTATGAATAACATGGAAAATAGTTATTCTTCTCAATAATGCTGTGACCACCATTGAGCATCTACCAGAAGCCAGTTCTCTTGAGATGGATGCCATCAGCCTCATTTGCAGATGAAGAAACTGAGGCTCAGAGAACAGCAGGCACCAACCCAGTCACACAGTGGATTTGAAATGGAGCTGGGACTCATACCCTGGTCAGCCTTATCCACAGCCCCCAAACAACGTGCCATGCCACCGTCTTTGGAAGGGGTAGTGATGGAGCTGAGCCCATGGGAGGAAGCATTGGGTTGGGAGCACTATTTTTTTTAAAAGATTTTATTGGGGGAAGGGAAACAGACAAGTTGCTGTTTTTTTGTTCTTCAGTCTAGTTGCGGAGGACGTTGTTTCACTGGCCCCTATTGGTATTATCATTGCGCTCTTCTCAGATGAAGCACATCAGTCGCCAGCCTCTGGATGGTCGCTCACCGCGGCTATTGGCAGCTCACGCTTGGCTGCCAGCCACTCACACTGGCTGCCAGCCACTCACTGTAGCCTATGGTAACCCACTGCAGCAGGGGCTGCAGCCTACACCATCGCGGGTCTCGCAGCCCAGCTCCAGGTGGAGCTGTTGTTAGCTGTAGAGGGCAGTGTCACTGGCCCTCATATGTGGGATCCGAACCAGGCCGCTGGTGTCCCAGCCCAGCTCTTAACCAATGCGCCACTCGGCCGGCCCTGGGAGCACTATTCTTATCCAATGACTGGACCCATACTCGGAGCCGGAGTCAGATCCTGGGGCATGGAGGGTGAGCCATTTCCTGTCTGTACTTGGCCTAGGAGCCAGAGATAGAATGAAAGGCCGCACACGCACACACACACACACACACCCCATGGTCACACAGAAGCTCCATGGCCAAGAAGGGTGATCTTAGTTAGGACAGGGGCCCAGCCTAGGAAAGGGTGGGGTCACTCCTTTTAGAAACCCTCAGATCCAGTAGTCCAAAAATTAATACATTTAGAAGATGTGACTAATACTTAATAAGCTTGGTGAAATAGATTGTTCAAACCTTACATCCCCAACTTCCAAATTCTCAAACACACGTGGAACATTTACAAAAGATCAGCATTTAGAAAAACCAACAGTGGACATCTTGACAAATTCCAGGAAGCAAATATTAGATAAGATGACCTGATCTTGGAGTAGATTCTGCAATAAAGTCCCTCTCCCCACAATAAGGCCTCCAATGGGAAATGTTAAAACACATTTCTAAATAAGGCATAGGTTTAAAGAAGGAATCAACGTAGAAATAATGTTTTTGCAGCTGAACAACTCAAACAGTCCATTATGTAATGAAATCTGTGGATTGCAGCCAAAGAGGTATCAAGAGGAAAATATACAACTTGAAACACATTGATCAGAAAATAAGAAATTTGAAAACTAAGCGAACTTAAAAACAACAAATGAACCCAGTGTTCAAATAACTAGAAAGGAATAGAAAAAAATCCTAATTAAAAAAAAAAAAAGATGAGAGGAAATTAATCAGGCATCTTTGTGGTGGTTCTTTTGCATTAACAAAAATATTTAGGGCCGGCCGAGTGGCGTGGTGGTTAAGCGCTGGCTTGGGACGCCAGTGGCCCCAGTTCAGATCCCACATATGAGGGCCAGTGACACAGCCCTCAAAAAAAAAAAAAAAAAATTAGCTCCTGACTTCTGAGAGTGGGCCTCTAATAAGTGACAGATCATGGGACAAAACGGACAGAAAAGTCAGGCTCTAACCTAAGCCTGGTCCTAGCTGAATCATCCAAGACTACTAGCAGGTTACTCTGCTCAAGAGAATTCCTACTCAATCCTTAAAGCCCTGTTGTAAAAGCCTCTCTAAGAAAGCATCCCATACTTCCCTTCTCTAGTCTCCCAAACCCGTGAGGCTGATGTGTCTAAATAGGGTCTACCTTGTCCTTACTGGAAACTGGACAAAGAGGATCTTCAGGGAAAATTAACACGAGTGTGACCTTCAGCTTTGGTTTACTCCTTGAAATGCTCATGACTATGGGTGGGGGTAAGTGGAGGCAGGCAGGGATTTATCTGAGGGCTTCCTGGAAGAGGAGAGCCCTTAAGGAATTGCCTCAACCTACAGGCATGACCACCAAGACTAAACATCTCCAGTTGCCTTGACCCTGCCACAGAATACCATAACATCCACCCCCATTTATTGAGCACTTATAGTATGTTTGCCTCACACAATCTCATTACTCCTGATTATGCACCAATATAGAGAAAACAGGCTCAAGGGGGTCAGGTCACTTACCCAAGATGATGCAGATGGTACTTGTTTGGAACTGGATGTGCACCAGGTCACCCATTTCCCACAGCTGTAGTGAGCTAGTTCAATGCATCATTGAACTCTGCCTGCCCATAGTCAGTGTCAGCAACATACCACAGCCCCAGGATGGGAAGGATGGAGCCTAGAGCAGAGCCAGGCCTCCCGTCACCAAGGATCTGTCAGGAGCCAAAGCGCTTTAGTGGTCTGTTAAGTGCAAATACCCTAAATCTATACTTTGTCCCTCACAACATCACTTAAAAATGTATAAAGCAAAACACTAATGAGAAATGGAGAGAAGCACAGTGGTGCTGGAGACTGAACTCAGAAAGACCAGGTCGTCAAAATAAGGATCTTGAGATGAATGATGCAATATCAAACTTGACCAAACAGATGAGAACAGTACTTGGTATTCAACAAATAATGTACATCCTGTACAAACACAGCTGTCACAAAAGCAGAGTGTGTGTTCGGTCATAAGGGAAAGCTCAACAGACTTACTGGCAATAAAATTATATATCAATGATGACATCTAGCTCCTGGATCCACATAATTGGAAGTGTTAAGACAATGAGTTAGAGAAATCATACGTAAATTACAATTTAGAACTGAATGATGAGACCACTGCAAATGAAACTAGTGTGATGCAACTGAAAATGTACTCAGAGGTAAATTTAAAGTCAAGCACATTTACGGGGGGAGGATCACTGAATATAAATGAAATAAGCAGCCAAAGATATTCTCAGAGGGAAATATGTAGCCTTATATGAATTTATGAGGAAAATAACTGAAAATAAATTAAAGCTTTCATTCAATTAAAACTTTCATTCAATCTACAAAAAGAACAGATAAACCTAAGGAAAGTCAAGGGAAAACATTAAGAAAAATAAATAAATGGGAAACTATGGCAACAACAACAATAAAATAACAATGTAAAAATCTGGATCTTTGGACTCACCTATAAGAGGCAGACCTTTGGCAGGAAGACAGAAGGCACAAACAGCATGAGGGATGACAGGGACTAACTACTGCAGAGAAGAGATTTTTTCTTTTTTTTTTTTTGAGCACAGTGTCACTGGCCCTCATATGTGGGATCCGAACCAGGGCCACTGGCTTCCCAAGCCAGCTCTTAACCACTGTGCCACTCGGCCGGCCCCAGAGAAGAGATTTTTTAAGGGATGAGTGTATACTACATATATACAACTTCAAACCATTAAACATATAAAAGGATAAAATAGGAAAAAAATATAAGAATAAAAATTAAATTGAGTTGTTAGAAAGTGAATAAACTTAGAAAATATTGGTATGATGGTCAAAGATCTATTCTCCATACAAAACACCTTTCCAGTTGGTTTTTCAGCTGAGTTTTGCCAAATCTTCAAGGAAAAGATTTGCATCTTTTATAAACTGTCAGCTTATGGGGCAGAGGGGGGAATAGACTGTACAAGGACAATCTGGGGGGTGGGAAGCACATCCCTCTTACATGTCTACATGCAAAAAGGCTAAGAAGGGCCAGCCGAGTGGCGCAGTGGTTAAGAGCTGGCTTGGGATGCCAGCGGCCCTACTTTGGATCCCACATATGAGGGCCAGTGACATCACTCTCTAAAAAAAAAAAAAAAAAAAAGGCTAAGAAACTACCAACAATGCAAATCTAGCATCTTGTTAAAAGAAAAGGATGTTATACTCAAGGAGTTATGGAATGCAAGGACGGTTTAACATTAGAAAATCTCGAAAATTAGAGTGAGAATAAATTGCTACTTTGGAAAGCTAGTTGAAAGTACCTAATAAGTTGAAGGGGTACATACCCTTTGACTCAACAATTCTGTTCAAGATACACATCTTACACAGACTGGTGCGGATGTACCCAAGGAGACACGTACAGGTTCATCACAGTGGGAATGTTTGTAAATAAATAAATAAAATGTACAAAGTAAAACACAGCTGGGTTTTTTTTAAAGACTTTATTGGGGAACTGGGGAAGGGGAACAGCGTTGGGGAATTGGGGAAGAGGAACAGTTAAGTTGCTGTCCTTTTGCTCTTCAGTCTAGTTGCAGAGAACGTTGCTTCACTGGCCCACGTTGGTATCGTCATTGTGCTCTTCTCGGGTGAGGCAGTTCGCTGGCCTCTGGACAGCCGCTCACAGCAGCTTTTGGCAGCTCACTCCAGCTGCCAGCCACTCACATTGGCTGCCGGCCACCACTCACTGTAGCCTATGGCAGCCCACAGCAGCAGGGGCTGCAGCCCACATGGTCGCTGGTGACTACACAGTAGCCCAGATACAAGTGGAGCTGTTTTTCACCATCTTAGCTTTAGAGGGCAGTGTCACTGGCCCTCATATGTGGGATCCGAACCGGGTACCACTGGCATCCCAAGCCAGCTCCCAACCAACACGCCACTTGGCTGTCCCTAAAACACATTTTTTTATGAACAAAAAATTAATATTTGGAACCAACTTTAACTTTATAAAAAATTTGAACCAACTTAAATATCCACCAGCAGGAATATGTATAAAGAATTCTTTAAGCGCTGGCTTGGGAAGCCAGCGGCCCCGGTTCGGGTCCCACATATGAGGGTCAGTGACACTGCCCTCAAAAAAAAAAAAAAAAAAAGAATTCTTGGGGCGCCGGCTGAGTGGCTCAGTTGGTTAAGGGTTGGCTTATACTAAGCATGAGCTCTGAGCAACAGAGGCATCGGTTCAATTCCCACATGGGCCAGTGATGCTGCGCCCTAGCTGAGCTGTTGATGAGCTGCCAACAGGTGGCAGGATAGTTCAGCTGGTGTAACAACAAGATTGCCTGTTCAATGGTGGGCTACGCCCACCCTCAACTAAGACTGAACTCGGCACCTTGAGCTGAGCTGCTGCCCGGATGGCTCAGTGGATAGGGTGTGCGCTCTTAACAACAAGGCTGCCGGGTTCGACTCCCATTTGGGATGTGGCTATGCCCACCTGCAACTAAGACAACTCAGCACCTTGAGCTGAGCTGCCACCTGGATGGCTCAGTGGATAGTTCTGTTAACAACAAGGCTGCTGGTTTGGCTCCTGCATGTGATGGTGGCTACACCCACCCACAACTAAGATTGAATACAGCACCTTGAGCTGAGAGGCCACGAGCTGCTGACAGGAAGCTGGATGGCGACTGACACTCTCCACAATGAAGACTGAAGAACAACAACTTGGCTGGTCCCCTTCCCCAATTCCCCAACACTGTTCCCCTCCCCTAACTCCCCAATAAAATTTAAAAAAATAATAATAATAATTCTTGGGGGTAACAGGTTAGCTCAGTTGGTTAGAGCATGGTGCTGACGACATCAAGGTTGCTGGTTCGATCCCCACATGGACCACTATGAGCTGCGCCCTTCCTAAAAGAGTCAGCTGTGCCATTGTGGCATGAAAGCAATGTGTAACCAATGACCAGGACTGTTCCTCAATGAAATTAAAAAAAAAAAAGATGTACAAAGTAAAATACATTTTTATTATGAACTAAAAATTTAAAAATTGGAACCAATTTTTTAACTTTATAAAAAATTGGAACCGACTTAAATATCCAGCAGCAGGAATGTGTATAAGGAATTCTCTGTGGACATACAACGGAATACTATACATCAGTGAACGTGAAGCCCTGCAACACGAATGAACCTCAAATACGCTGAGCAAAACAGCAGGTAGCAGGAAGAACAATTAGTGTAATGCCATTAAAGAGCATTTTAAAACACACAAAGCAAATCTATAGTTATTACGAATAAATACGTAAGCAGCAAATATATAAAAACTCATTTATATGGCAATACTACCCAAAGCAATTGACAGAGTCAATGCAATCCCTATCAAACTCCCCATGACCTTTTTTGCTGAAATGGCCATGCTGATCCTCAAATTCATCTAGAATTGCCAGGGGCCCAGAACCGACAGCACAATCTTGAAATAGAACACAAACGTTGGAGAACTCACACTTCCCAATTTCAAAACTTAGGGTAATCAAAAAATAAGGATAGACCTACGGATCAATGGAACAGAACTGAAAATCCTAAAATAAACCCATACGTCTGTGGCCACTGATTTTTTTTTTGGTTTTTCGTTTTTGTTTTTGTTTTTTTTTAGGGCAGTGTCACTGGCCCTCATATGTGGGACCGAACCGGGGCAGCTGGCTTCCAAGGCCACTGCTTAACCACCACGCCATTCGGCCGGCCCTTGGCCACTGATTTTTTGACAAGGATACCAAGACCATTCGATGAAGAAGGAACAGTGTCTTCAACAACTGGTACTGTACAAACAGATCTCTGGATACAGAAGAGAGAATTCGGACCCCTACCTCACACCATACACAAATCCAAAAATGGATTGGAGACCTAAATGTAAGAGCTAAATTACAAAACACTTAGAAAAACTCATCAATAAACAAATTCATGGTTAAGTGTTCCGTCTGGGCAGTAGGAAGCAGGATGCATTCAGCAAAGAGTACACAGGTAAGTTCAATGCGATGTGTAGTGGATTTTTTTTTGTGGGGGAGGGGGTTTACATTTATTGGAGAATTAGGGGAGGGGAACAGTGTTGGGGAATTGGGAGAGGGGACCAGCCAAGTTGTTGTTCTCCAATCTTCATTGGGGACGGCGTCAGTCACCATCTGGCTTCCTGACGGCAGCTTGTGGCCTCTCAGCTCAAGGTGCTGTGTTCAATCTTAGTTGTGGGTGGGCGTAGTCACCATCCCATGCAGGAGTTCAACCAGCAGCCTTGTTGTTAACAGCCCATGCTCTATCTTCTGAGCCATCCGGGCGGCAGCTCAGCTCAAGGTGCCAAGTTCAGTCTTAGTTGAGGGTGGGTGTAGCCCACCGTTGAACAGGTAATCTTGTTGTTATACCAGCTGAGCCATCCTGCCACCTGTTGGCAGCTCAGCGGCAGCTCAGCTAGGGCGCAGAATCACTGACCCATGTGGGAATCAAACTGGTGGCCCTATTGCTCAGAGCTCGCGCTCTAAGCCAACTCTTTTTTTTTTTTTTTTCCGAGGGCAGTGTCACTGGCTCTCATATGCGGGACCCGAACTGGGGCTGCTGGCTTCCCAAGCCAGCGCTTAACCTCCGCGCCACTCAGCCGGCCCTCTAAGCCAACTCATAACCAACCGAGTCACTCAGCCAGCCCCTGTAGTGTTTTACTTTTTACGTTAGGTGTGAAGGATGTGGTGTTCATTATATCATTATATCACTTTTATTTATCTGGAATAATAACATATCTATCAATGGAAAAAGGGAGAAATATCACCCCAAAGCATTGATTTAAAAAACAAACAAACACAAGAAAACTTCCATAACTTGATAAATTAGCTTGATAATGCTGAAACGTTAGAAGTTGGCAAACTTTTCTGTAAAGAACTAGATGTAAATATTTCAGGCTTTGCAGGCCAGCAAGTCTCTATTGGAACCAGTGAGCTGGACTAACCTAGACAGAACCTTCATTACTGTAGAAGCTACAATTGCCTACCTAGACAACACAAAAGAATCATCTTCAATTGTACTGGGGGCAATAAGAAAACCCAGCAAAACACCAGTTACAAAGCCACCATACAAAGTTATTGGCCTATTTCTGAAGTTGACGCAGCTCAACTAAGAAGATTTCCAGCCACAAATAGCTCTGATCCAATTTCTTGTCAGGTACGCAGCACATTCATATTTAGACCTTTATGGCCATGTACTCCCAGGCCAGAAAAAAGGCAATTTTCCACATAAAAGACTTTACACCTTCCCACACTTTACATTTGAACCTGACTCACTCTCTCGGCAGAGTCAGGCAGAATTCACTGGTCTTCTCTACTCTCTGTGCACAGCCAGGGTTCTCTCTCTGGGTTGCCATCACTTGTTTGGCAGAAGGTATTTTAAAAGTCATTTTGAAGGGCCTGCCAAGTGGCCCAGTTGGTTAAGAGCTCACTCAAGAGTGTGAGCTCTGAGCAACAGCAGTTCAATGCCCGGCCCGAGTTGTGCTGCCGTTGAGCTGCCAACAGGTGGCAGGATGGCACTGCTAAAAAAAAAAAAAAAATGGGGGCCGGCCAAGTGGCGCGGTGGTTAAGCACTGGCCTGGGAAGCCAGCGGCCCCGGTTCGGTCCCACATACAAGGGCCAGTGACACTGCCCTCCGAAAAAAAAACACACAAAAAGCAAAAAAAAACAACAACAAATGGAGTCAATGGAATTGTAATAGATATGTATGATATCGGAGGTGGGGGGACAATGGATAGGGGAGGGGGAGTCACTTTGTAAGGGGTGAAAAGGATAACTATTGCATTGTTTTGTACATCTGTAACTAATAACAATAATAATAATAACAAAAAAGTAATTTTGTTGTATCACTAGGATATACACATGTGTTACCTGGTACAAGTTAGCTGTGAACTATATGTTTCAAAAAAGAAGGAAGCAAGCAAACAAAGAAGGAAATAATGATTATGATGATGACGATAATAGTAATAGTAGTAGGAGTAAAATTAGTGCATAAAAAAAAAAAAAAAAATGATTGGAGGGACATCCAGAGGCTGGCGACCGATCTGCCTCACCCGGGAAGAGCGCAATGACGATACCAACATGGGCCAGTGAAGCAATGTCCTCCGCAACTAGACTGAAGAACAAAAAGACAGCAACTTGTCTGTTCCCCTTCCCCGATTCCTCAATGCTGTTCCCCTCCCCCAATTACCCAATTAAATCTTAAAAAAAAAAAAAATGAATGGACCACTTTCTTACACCATATAAAAAATAAACCCGGGCCGGCCGAGTGGCACACTGGTTAAGAGCTGGTTTTGGGAAGCCAGTGGCCCCAGTTCGGATCCCACATATGAGGGCCAGTGACACTGCCCTCAAATAAATAAATAAATAAATAAATAAATAAACCCAAAATAGATTAAAGACTCAAATGTAAAACCTGAAACCATAAAACTTCTAGAAGAAAACACAGGCAGTAAACTCTATGACATTGCTCTTAGCAGTATCTGTTTGGATATGTCTCCTCAGGCAAGGGAAACAAAAGAAAAAATAAACAAATGGGACTACAAACTAAAAAGTTTTTGCACAGCAAAGGAAACTATCAACAAAACGAAAAGACATCCTACTGAGAGAAAACATTCTCTAAGGATATATCTGATAAGGAGTTAATAACCAAAATTTATAAAGAACTCATACAATTCAACACTAAAGAAACAATCCAATTATAAAAATGGGCAGAGACATGAATAGCCTTTTCTCCAAAGAGGACATACAGATGGCCAATAGACATATGAAAAGATGTTCATAATTTGCAGAGAAATGCAAATTAAAACCACAATGAGATACCACCTCACACCTGTCAAAATGGCTATCATCAATAAATCAACAAATAAGTGTTGGCCCTCCTGCACTGTTAGTGGGATTGCAGATTGGAGCAGCCACTATGGAAAACAGGATGAAGGGTCCTCAAAAAATTAAAAACAGAACTACCTTATGACCCAGTAATTCCACTTTTGGGTATTTATCTGAAGAAATCCAAAACACTAATTCAAAAAAATATATGTACCCCAATGTTTTCTGCAGTGCTATTCACAATAGCCAAGATATGGAAACAACTGAAATGCCCATCAACAGACGATTAGAAAAAGAAGACGTGGTATATTTATACAATGAAGTATTACTCTGACATAAAAAAAAGGAAATTTTACCATTTGAACAACATGGATGAACCTAGAAGGTATAATGCTAAGTGAAATAAGTCAGAAAGAGAAAGACAAATCATACAGTATTGTGGAATCTAAAAAACCCAAGATAAATGAATGAACAAAACAAAAGAGAAACGGATCCATAAATACAGAGAACAAGCTGATTGTTGCAAAAGGGGAGGGTGTGGACTGGGGAATAAAGAAAAAATAGAGATAAAAAAACAAGGTATTTCCATAGTCTCAGAGTATATCCACACAGATACTTTTTCTTATTTCTTTTTTTTTTTTTTTTGAGGGCAGTGTCACTGGCCCTCATAAGTGGGACCCGAATCGGGGCTGCTGGCTTCCCAAGCCAGCGCTTAACCACTGTGCCACTCGGCCGGCCCCCACACAGATACTTTTTAATTACAAAGGGAAGTGTAGAAACTTTACAGTGGAGAAACCTGGCCAACAAGACCTGTACCACGTGATCAGTCAACATTCCCAATGGTGAGACATCAACTGCCCTGCACTGAGGACACAATGTCACTTCTATGATATTCTTGCCCCAAAATGCAAAACCTCAATCTAATCACCAGTAGACATCAGACAAATGGAAGTTGAGGGACTTTCTACAAAATAACTGACCAGAGAACCCTTTAGCATGTCAAAGCCACAAAAGACAGACCAGAAACGTGATGACATGGGGTCCTGGGTTGGATTCTGGGCCAGAAAAAAACGACATGAGAGGCAAAACTGCTTACATTTGAATAAAGCCTGTTGGTCAATTGTTGGTATTGCATCACGTTAATTCCCGGGCTCCAGGAAATGTGCTAGAGCCGTTATGTAAGACGCTAACCTGAGGAGAAGTGGGTGAAGGACACACAGATCTCTTTGTGTTATTTTTGCAACTTCTCTGCAGGTCTACAATGATTTCAAAATAAAAAAAAGTTATAATAATTTTTTTCAAGTCATCAGCTAATTGTAACAGCAGCAATAACCAATGAGAAATTGTAAATAAAAAAGACTCTAGGTCGCCATAATGGTTGCCAGGGGCTGGGAGGAGGGGAGAATGGGGAGTTGGCATTTAACAGGGACAAGCGTTCAGATTTACCAGATAAAAAGGGTTAAGGGATGGACGGTGGAGAGGCTGCACAGCAGTGTGACTATATTTAATGCCCCTCAGCTGTACACTTAAAAAAGATTAAGATGGTAAATTTTCTTAGGTGTATTTTTTTTTTTAAAGATTTTATTGGGGAATTGGGGGAGGGGAACAGCGTTGGGGAATCGGGGAAGGGGAACAGACAAGTTGCTGTCCTTTTGTTCTTCAGTCTAGTTGTGGAGGACGTTGCTTCACTGGCCCATGTTGGTATCGTTATTGCACTCTTCCCAGGTGAGGCAGATTGGTCGCCGGTCTCTGGCTGGTGGCTCACCGTGGCTATCGGCAGCTCACGCTGGCTGCCGGCCACTCACTGTACCCTGTGGCAGCCCACTGCAGCAGGGGCTACAGCCTACACCGTCGCTGGGATTCACAGCCCAGCTCCAGGTGCGGCTGTTGTTAGCTGTAGAGGGCAGTGTCACTGGCCCTCATATGTGGGATCCAAACCGGGGCCACTGGTGTCCTAAGTCAGCTCTTAACCAATGCGCCACTTGGCCGGCCCTGTTATGTGTATTTTAACACAATAAAGAAAGAGAAAGATTATAATTGTATCCACCTCAAAAAAAAAAAAAAGACTCTAGATCTTTTTTGGAGGACACACATCTAATTATAAATACACAGGAAAGAGGTTGGAAAGGTATGCACCTAACTGATAGCACGCCTCGGGTGAGATGTGGGCGTTTTAAATTTAAACATGGCCACAGGGTCCTTTGACACTCCTCTCATTTGAGAAGTGGGGCCTTGTCCCCTCCTGAAGTCTGGGTGGGCTTGTGACTGTTCAGGCCTACAGAATACAGGGGAAGTCGTGTTAAGTGATCCCCCAAGGGAGGTCATACAAGGCTTTTACCTTCCGCCTGGTTCCCTGAAGACAGACATTTGCTTGTCGGAAGCATCTTCTCAGGATGGTCGCTCTCAGCGTGTGTGAGGGGCCCCAGCCACACAGAAAGGCCACACACAGGGGCCCTGGTCTGCAGTCCCAGCTTCCTTGCTGATGCCCCAGACAGCACACAACAGAAACATGTGGTCCCCACTGCACTTGGTCCCAACAACTGACCCACCAGGTTAGGACCCAGGAACATAACCAAATGATTGGTGCTTACGACATCAAGTTTGGGATGGAGGTTGTGTGGCAATCAAAATGAAAACAGAGAGTTGGGAAGCCAGCAGCCCCGATTCGGTCCCACATGTGAGGGTCAGTTACACTGGCCTCAAAAAAAAAAAAGAAAACAGAGGGCAAAGATGAGGCCGGCATGAAGCATGAAAGATGTGTGAAAGACAACTTTCGTTCTTATAGTGCTGTTTTTATGATGGAACATGCATTTATATAGTAATGTGCATTAGTGTGATTAAAAATGAATTTTAAAAGCGAAAGCCCTTCCATCATTATCAACTATTACAGACACAGCTCATCTGGAGCAGAGAGCAGCAGCCCACAAGAATGAGGGCTCAGCTAAAGCTTGCTAACTGTGCCACTTCCCGGGGCGGGAGTGGGGTGGGGGCTGTCACTATTGTAAAAAAAAAAAAAAAAAACAGCTCCTGCTTACTGAGTGGTAACTGTGATGTTTCACACAGCTGTGATAACATAGTATTATCATCCCCACTTTGCAGATGAGGAAACTGAGGCACAGGAAGGTTGAGTAACTTGCCCGAGGTCACACCGCCAGAAAATGACAGTCAGGATTTGAACCTGGGCCTTCTGGCCCCAGAGTGTTCACACTATTGAGCAAGTGTTGTGCCAAGCTCTGGATATTCTAGAGTGAAAAAGACATACCCCACCCCCACCTTCAAGGGATTTGTTGCCCAGTAGGAGACAGACCAGTCGACAGGAAATTTCTATTCTATTCTGCTGGGTGGAACACAGCGGGCTATGGGTACATAGATTAAAGGTGTCAGGAAAGGCTGCCCAGGGGAGTAGGATTTTTATTTCTTCGAGGTGGGGAGGAGGGAGAGGAAAGGGTGCGCCTGGAAGAAGGCACACACAGCTCATGCCAGCAGCAGAGTGCCCAGTATCTGAGGGTATGGTCTCCTCATTGACATGGGCCCTCCCCTCCAGAGGACAGTTTTAAGGTCCACACAGTTCAGATGGTGGGGGCGGGGGAGCTGGACACTGGCTCCTGGAAGAGGAGGAGGAGGGCTGCTGGCTGTGCCCAACCGGCATCTGTTGTCCCAGCAATGCTGCTCGGGCCCAACCTGCAGGCTCCTCCACCAGACAAATCTTTGGGGGACAAAGGAACCATCCTGAGCCAGCTCCGTGGGGCGTCAGCCTTGTCATACTACAGCCTCTAACTATAGTAGCACCCGCTTATCCATCAGGGATATGTCCCAAGGCCTCTGGTGGCTGCCTGAAGCCGCGGATAGTACAGAACCCCACTCGACTATGTTTTTTCCTGTACATACACACCTATGATAGAGTTTAATTAGTAAATTAGGCACAGTATGAGATTAACATAATAGTAACATTACAGTATAGTTATAGTTGTTCTATACAAGCTATGTGAATGTGGCATTAAGTAAAATAAGGGTGACTTGGACACAAGCAGTGTCATCCCACAACAGTTCATGTGATAACTGAGATGGCTACGCAGTGACTAACGGGCGGGAAGTGTCACAGTGCGGAGATGCTGGGCAGAGGGATGAGTCACATCCTGGGCGGGAGGGAGCTGATTTTATCACAGTACTCAGAATGGTACGCCACTTCAAACCTGTGACTTGTTTATGTCTGGAATTTTCTATTTAATATTTTCAGATCACAGTTGATGGCGGGAACTAAACCTGCTCAAGAGTTTGCTCAACCAGCTGAATTTTTCTTGTTTCTACACTGAGTTAAACCAGGTCTTATGGGCTGAATTGTGTCCCCCAAATTCCTATGTTGAGGTCTTAACCCAAACCCCTGAGAATGTGACTGCATTTGGAGATGGGGTCTTTACAGAGGTAATAAGTTAAAATGAGGTCATGAGGGTGGGCCCTGATCCAATCTGACTGGTGTCCTTACAAGAAGAAATCAGGACACAGACTCACAGAGGGAAGAGCATGTGAGGACACAGGGAGAAGACGGCACCTACACGCCAAGAAGGAGAAAGGCTTCAGGAGGAACCAACCCTGCCGACACCTTGATCTTGGACTTCCAGCCTCCAGAACTGGGAGAAATAAATGTGTGTCATTCACCAGCCCCGCAGTCTCTGGTATTCTGTTATAGCAGCTCTAATGGACTAAGGCACCCCCTCCAGAAAATTCCCTTGCCCCTCCTAGTCAATATTCCCACCCCAGGGACAACCGCTGTTCTGATTTCCATCACCATAAATTAGTCTTGTCCATTCTTGAGCTTCACAGAAATGAAATCATGTAGAACGTTTTCCTTGGGTCTGTCGTCTTTCGTGCCACGTCAAGGCAAGGAGGTTCCCTCGTGTGGCTGCGTGTGGCTCCTGTTATGAGATTTCCTCTCTAGTTGCTTAATATTCTGTGGTAGGATTATCCACTCCACTGCTGATGAGCATTTGGGTTGCTTCCAGTTTAGGATGAAAGCTGCTGTGAGCATTCTTGGAGAAAGACTTGGAATATTGAATTCCCTAAGAAGATGGAATACAATACAGCCATGAAAAAGGGCCAGCCATTGCATCAACACCCAGAAGTGGGATTGCTGGATCCTCCAACCTCTTATGTTCTTAAAAGGACATCAGGGGCTGGCCGAGTGGTGCGGTGGTTAAGAGCTGGCTTGGGACACCAGCAGCCCCGGTTTGGATCCCATATATGAGGACTAATGACACTGCCTTCTAAAAACAAAAAAGGGACATCAGGTTTGGGGTTCAAGTCCTTGGGCAAGAAATTTTTTTTTTTTTTTTGAGGGCAGTGTCACTGACCCTCATATGTGGGACCGAACCGGGGCCGCTGGCTTCCCAAGCCAGCACTTAACCACCGCGCCACTTGGCTGGCCCAGAAAACTTTTTAAAATAGTTGTTTCCTTTACATTTTTTGTAAATAAATACATGTTATTTTTTTAGAGCAGTTTTATGTTCACAGCAAAATGGAGCAGAAGGTACACAGTGGTCATTTAAACCCAGCCCCCACACACAGAGCCTCGCCCACTGTTGACACCAGAAACAAGAGTGGTGCATTTGTGACAATCGATGAACCTGCAACTGACATTTTATCATCACCCAGAGTCTGCAGTTGATATCAGGGTTCACTCTTGGTGTCGTACATTTCCCTGGGTTTAGACAAACACAGTGACGTGTATTCAGTGTCATTTCACTGCCCTAAAAACCCTGTGCCCCACCTGTTCACCCCACCCCCACCCTGTCTCTCTGGGAAACACTGACAACCACTGATTCTCTCGCCATCTCCATAGTTACCTTTTCCAGAATGTCATACAGTTGGAATCATACAGTTTGTAGACTTTCCAGATCGGCTTCTTTCACTTAATATTCATTTAAGTTTCCTCCATGTCTTTTCAGGGCTGCAGAGCTCATTTCTTTTTAGCACCAAATAGTATTCCATTGTCTGGATGCCCCACCATTTGTTTTGTTTTTTTGTTTTGTTTTTGTTTGTTTTTTTCCCAAACCCCACCATTTGTTTATCCATCACCTGCTGAAAGACACCTGGGTGGCTTCCAGGTTTTGGCAATTATGAGTAAACCTTCCATAAACATTTATGGGCCGGCCGAGTGGCGCATTGGTTAAGCGCTGGTTTTGGGATGCCAGCAGCCCCGGTTCGGATCCCACATAAGGGCCAGTGACACTGCCCTCTACAGCTAACAACAGCTCCACATGAAGCTGGGCTGTGCGAGCCCCGGTGATGGTGTAGGCTGCAGTCCCTGCTGCAGTGGGCTGCCATAGGCTACAATGAGTGGCCCACAGCCAGCGTGAGCGGCTGGCAGCCAAGAGTGAGCTGCCAATAGCCGCGGTGAGCGACCATCCAGAGGCCAGCGACCGATCTGCCTCATCCGGGAAGAGCGCAATGACGATACCAACAGTGAAGCAACATCCTCCGCAACTAAACTGAAGAACAAAAAGACAGCAACTTGTCTGTTCCCCTTCCCCGATTCCCCAACGCTGTTCCCCTCCACCAATTCCCCAATAAAATCTTTAAAAAAATAAAAAATAAATAAAAATAAACATTTATGTCAGGTGTTTGTGTAGACATAAGTTTTTAACTCCTTTGAGTAAATACCAAGGAGCACAATTGCTGGATCGTAAGATAAGAGTGTGCTTAGTTTTGTAAGAAACCGCCAGACTGTCTTCCAAAGTGGCTGCACCATTTTTCATTCCCACCAGCTGTGAGTGACAGTTCCTGTGGTCCACGTCCTTGCCAGCGTTTGGTGCTGTCACTGTTCTGGATATTGGTCATTCCACTAGCTCTGTAGCGGTAGCTCACTGTGGTTTTATTTTGCATTTATTTTCCCGATGGCATATGATATGGAGCCCTGTTTCTATGTTTATTTGCCATCTGCGTATCTTCTTGGGTTCAGGTCTTTGACTGTTTTCTTATTGTTTCTCCCCCACAGATTTATTGAGATATCATTCACACATAAAGATTATATATATTTAGGGTGTACAGCATGCTGTTTTGATATATGTTACACTGTGAAATGATCACCACAATCAAGCTCATGAACACACCCAGCACCTCACACAGTTACCTTCGTGTGTGTAGTCAGAACACTTAAGATCTCTTAGCAAATTTCAAGTACACAATACAAAATTAGTAACTATATTTATGACACTCTCCATTGGATTTTCAGACCTGATTCATCCTGCATAACTGAAAATTTGTGCCTTTTGACCAGCATCTCCCTTTTCACCCCTGTGCACACCCCAATACACTGGCAAACACCATTCTACTCTCTGCTTTTATGAGTTTGACTTTTTTTTTTAAAAAGAAGAAATTGTCGTTTTGTTATGTTTTGTTTAAAGATTTTATTGGGGCATTGGGGGAGGGGAACAGCGTTGGAGAACCGGGGAAGGGGGAACAGACAAGTTGCTGTCCTTTTGCTCTTCAGTCTAGTTGTGGAGGACGTTGCTTCACTGGCCCATGTTGGTATCGTCATTGCACTCTTCCTGGGTGAGGCAGATGGGTCGCCGGCCTCTGGATGGTTGCTCACCGCGGCTATTGGCAGTTCACGCTGGCTGCCGGCTGCTCACTGTAGCCTATGGCAGCCCACTGCAGCAGGGGCTGCAGCCTACATCATGGCCGGGGCTCAGGCAGCCCAGCTCCAGGTGGAGCTGTGGTTAGCTGTAGAGGGCAGTGTCACTGGCCCTCATATGTGGGATCAGAACCGGGGCTGCTGGCATTCCCAAACCAGCCCTTAACCAATGGGCCACTCGGCCGGCCCAGTCTCTTGTCTTTTTGATGACAGCCATTCTGACAGCGGTGAGGCAATATCTCATCATGGTTTTGATTTGCATTTTCCTGATGATGGGTGACAGTGAGCACCTTTTCATGTACCTTTGGGCCACCTGTATGTCTTTGGAGAAATGTCTATCAAGTCCTTTGCTGATTTTTAAAATCCAGGTTTTTTTTTTGCTGTTGAGTTGAGTTTATATGTTTTGGGTATTAACCTCTCATCAGATGTATTGTTTGCAAATGCTTTTCCCATTCCATACATCATTGCTTCATTCTGTTGATGGCTTCCTTTGCAGTGCAGAAGCTTTTTAGTTTGATGAAATCCTGCTTGTCTCTTTTTGCTTTTGTTGCCTGTGCTTATGGGATCACATTGAAAAAAAAAATCTTAGCACCAGACCAATGTCAAGAAGCTTTCCCCCTACATTTTCTTCTAGTATTTTATAGTTTCAGGTCTTACCTTTAAGACATTAATCCACTTTGAGTTGATTTTTGTATGTGGGGTAAGATAAGTAAGTGTCCAACTTCATTGTTCTGCGTGTGGCACTGTCCAGTTTTCCCAAAACTGTTGATTGAAGAGACTCTCCCCACTGTGTGTTCTTAACACTCTTGACAAACATCAGTTTGTTGTGGGCCAACCAGTAGTCCCCCTCCCCCGACTGAAAAGCTTTTAAGTTTCCTTTCCTATAGAAATGTTAAGTGTAGAAATGTTAAGTCTCCTCCCTAGTTCCTCAGTTTCTTAGCTCTTGGCTTTGATTACTCTTCTAACCAGTTTGTGACTCTTAGACTAAAGATCCCCCCAGCTTCTTGATTGCTTTGTAAATCAGTTTCTAAATCCTAAATAATAGATTGTTCATAGAAATCTCCTACCCCTGCTTCAGATAACTACTTGAAAGCCTGTGACTTCCCAATATCCCCAGGCCTTCCCAATATCCCCAGGCCAGTAAGCCTACTGATTCTATCCAAACCCATTCTGGGCCCAGGCAACTAATGCTACCTCAGTGACAGGCTGAATGGCCACAGGCTTCATGAGAGCGAACAGATTTATTAATTAAAATCTGTTGTTCCTTATTGAGGGGCCTTGGGGATACAGAGGATACCCTAACAAGATTGCCAGTCACAACCAAAGAAGCCAGCACGGTCTTCCAGGTGGAGCTCGAGACCCCTTCCTCTCATCTGAGACCAGCTAGGGTGAGTTCCGTGAACCCCCAATAGGCAGGGACAGCTCTACGCCCCTGCCCAGCAGGAAGCATACAGAAGAAGAGACCTCCTGTCCCTCAGCTTCCCATAGAGATTTTGTGGGGATCACGTCTCTCAAGGGGAAAACAATGCAGGCAGTTAGAGGCAGGCATGGGGTCTCTGTATTCCTGCAGGTCCCACAGAGTGTGACCACCTGGGGAACATCCCCTCTCCACCCAAAACTCCCCTTTGTATTGTAATTACCTACCCCTGCGGGAAGAGCAAATGGACACAAAATACCCAACTAGATCAGACCAGTCACTGGCATTTGCGCAGTACCTCTTGTCAATCACAGGTGCCAATCAAGTGGTCCCACGCCCAGAGAAGAACAGCCCATTCTAGAGAAAAAGGGATAAAAACTCCAAATCCTGGGAAGTTCTCCCTGCTCTTTTTGACCACTTCTTCCCTTTTTGAGCCCCTTCCTCCCTTTTTTGAGCCTTTTGAGCCTTGTTCGCCTTTGCATGTGGCCGACTTCAAACTCTTTGGAATGTAATTTCTCTTCTAACAATGGGCCCTTGTGCCATTCTCTACTGCTTGGGCTTATTTCTACTTTTTTGAAATGTACTATCTCTTCTAATAAACTACTTTTACTCCGGTATCTCGTTCAATTCTTTGCTCAAGTTGCCAAGGACCTGGACTTTGTGCCGAGAAGCGCCTACTCTCCGACAAGTTGACCACAAACATTTGGATCTCTTTCTGGGCTTTCTATTCTGTTCAATTGATCTATGTGACTGACTTTATGCTGGTTACCCTAGTGGCTGATCACTGCAGCTTTATAATATGGTTTGAAATCATCAAGTGTGATAGCTCCAGGTTTGTTCTTCTTTCTCAAGACTGCTTTGGTTATTCAAGGTCTTTTGTGGTTCCATATGAATTTTAGGGTTGTTTTCTACTTCTCTGAAGAAAAAAATGCCATTGGAATTTTGATAGAGATTGAACTGAATCTATGGATTACTTTGGGTAATATGGACATTTAAACAATATGCATTCTTCTCATACATAAACACAGAATATCTTATTTATATATTCTTCAATTTTTTTCATCAGTGGATTATAGTTTTCACTATATAGACCTTTCACCTCCTTGGTTAAATTTATTCTTAAGTTTTTTGGATTTTCTTTGGTGCTATTGCAAAATGGGATGCTTTCTTAATTTCTTTTTCATATAGTCCTTTGATAGTGTACAGCAACGCAACTGCTTTCTGGGTTTTGATTTGTATCCTGCAATGGTACTGAATTCATTTATTAGTTCTAACATTTTTTTTGGTAGTCTTTAGGGTTTTCTACAGATAGTATCATGTCATCTGCAAACAGACAGTTTGACTTCTTCCTTTCCAATTAGGATGGCCGTTATTTCTTTTTCTTGCCTGATTGCTGTGACTAGGACTCACGGGACTGTTGGATAGAGACAGAGAGAGTGGGCACCCTTGTCTTTTGACATTGAAGGCCTTTCCTGTACCTGATGGCCACATGAAAAGGTGGCCCTGATCTTATTTTTTTTTTAGAGGGCAGTGTCACTGGCCCTCATATGTGGGATCCGAACCGGGGCCGCTGGCGTCCCAAGCCAGCTCTTAACTACCACGCCACCTGGCTGGCCCAGTGGCCCTGATCTTAGAGGAAAGAAAAGTTTTCAGCTTTTCACTGTTGAGTGTGATGTAAGCTTATCATTGAGTTTTAAACATTCGTTATATATTTGGACAACAGTCCTTTATCAGATATGTCTTTTGCAAATATTTTCTCCCACATATTTATTTCCCTGATGCTGTGTCTCGTACACAGGAGACACCATCTGCAGCTCTGTGAGTTGGTGGAGGACCCCGGTGGACCAGCAGGAATCAAGAAAGAGCTGCCCGGACCACGCAACTTTAGGGGAATCTTCTCCTGAATGAAAGCTGAACTCAAGGGCCAGCCTGGAATGGAAAACTGTCCTTTTTGAAAACATCTCAAAAGCTGTTTTCTTCACCTGCTCAGTCTGTAATCACTGAATTCATTAAAATCCAGAAGAAAGAGGTGGGGAAGGAAGCGGGTGAATTCTAATTTTCTCTTTGCATTTCAATCAGGGCAGACAATGGGCAGCTGCAGCCAGAGGGCTTCAGGCGAGGCTGGCCCCACCCCAGCGGCCCCCCTTAGACAGAGACCCTACAAAGGCAGGCAGGAGGCTCTTCATCTCAGAGCTTTGTTCACTGGCAGCAGCCTGGCTCCTCCCGCTCTGGCCCTTTTGGAAGGGGCTCTGGCTGAATGAGCCTCCTGAATGGCCAACCCGGCTGGCTTGGGGCCCTGCTGACGTTCCCAGTCCTGGGATGACTGGGCTGGCTTAACCCCCTCCCTCCCAGCCTGGGAGCCCTCATATGGGACACTGGGCAGGAAAGTGGCAGAGGGCTAGGCCACTTAATTGTGAGTCACATCCTAGCCCAGAGCTCACTCGCTTTTTTTTTTTTTAAGGAGGGTGCAGCTCACAGTGGTTCATGTGGGGATCGAACCAGCAACCTTGGTGTTATCAGCACCACGCTCTAACCAACCTAGCTAACCAGCCACCCCAAGAGCTGATTCGTTTTATTAACTGTCCTGAGCTCCCTGCCGTGACTTCCTTTAACCAGTGTCCCTCCAGGCTTGAGAGCAACTCCACTCTCAATGCACTAGGATGGCGAACTTCAAAAACAAACACAATAACAAGTGTTGACAAGCATGTGGAGGACTCGGCACCGTCATACTCCACTGGTGAGTGTTTAATGTGGTGCAGCCGCTTTGCAACAGCCTGGAAGCTCCTCAAAAGACTAAATGTAGAATTATCATGTAACATAGCAATGCCACTCCTAGGAACTGAAAACATGTTAGCGCAACAACTTGTGCAAGAATAGCAGCATGATTCGCAACAGCTAAAATGTGGAAACAACCCAAATGTCCATCAATGTCAAATGATATGTGGCCCATCCACACACTGGAATATTACTCGGCCATGAAAAGGAGGCGCTGACACTTGCCACAACGTGGATGGACCTTGAACACACGGTGCTCAGTGAGAGAAGCCAGACACATAAAGCCACACAGTGTGTGATTTCATTTATGTGAAATGTCCAGGAACATCCACAGAGACAGGAAGTGGGTTATTGGTTGTCAGGGGTAGGGCATGGGATAGGCAGTGACTGCTAATGAGGACAGAGTTTCTTTTTGGGCTGATGGAATACTCTGAAACTAGATAGTGGTGATGGTTATACGATATTGTGAATACGAGGTCTGACAAATTCGCAAACTTGTTGCAACAATGTTGCTAACCTTTTTTGATATCAGAGGGATTATTCATTAATCTAACTGGACAAGGAGTTAACCAAGTTAACTTCGGAAGTGCTGAAAAGGCTGCATGAAAAAGTTAGACGACCTGAAATTTTCACCAACAATTCATGGCTCTTACATCACAACAATGCACCAGCTCACACCGGCACAGTCTATGAGGGAGTTTTTAGCCAGTATACAAATAACTGTATTGGAACACCCTCCCTACTCACAAGATCTGGCCCAATGACTTCTTTCTTTACCTGAAGATAAAGGAAACAGTGAAAGGAAGACATTTTGATGACATTCAGGACATGAAGGATAATATGATAACAGCTCTGATGGCCATTCCAGGAAAAGAGTTCCAAAACTGCTTTGAAGGGTGGACTAGGCGCTGGCATCAGTGCATAGCTTCCCAAAGGAGAGTACTTCGAAGGTGACTGTAGCGATATTCAGCAATGAGGTATGTAGCACTTTTTCTAGGAAGAGTTAGTGAACTAAATGAGTTCGTATACTAAAACCCACTGAATTGTTAACTTTAAAGTACTAGTGAATTTAAAGCTATTTAAATTCTCTCAATTAGAAAACCTTTTTAACACTTCAGGGCCTCCTCCTAAGGCAAACTCCTCACTCCCAGCCCCCTTCCTCCCACCTCTTGCTGTTCTCTCTTCCTGGAACACCCACCCTCCCCTGTCCAGCTCTGCATCTCCCACCCATCCTTCAGGTCCCAGCTCAAACTTCTCAGAAGTCTTCATGGACCCCCCAGCTCAGGTCAGTCCCCCTTAAAATACTCTTGTAGCTCTTGGCTCCTTCTCTGAGTTGATCACAGTTGTGATCTTGTATTTTGGTGCATGGTCATTTACTGAATGTCGGTTTACCTCCACTAGATTATGAGGTCCCCAAAGGCAGGGATCTGGTCCCTCTTGATCACTGCCAGGTCCCCAGCACAGGCCCGGCACAGAGTAGTTGTTCAGTAAATATTTGTTTAATAGGCAAATGAATGAATGGATGGATGGATGGATGAATGGATGAATGAGTGAGTGAATGAATCGGGAAGTCTGGTGACCACTTGTTGACTTGATAAACATCTGTTAATTTGGCACCTAATGTATGCCGGGCACTGTGCTAGGTGTGAGGAACAGCAGTGAGCAATGCAGGGCACAGAAAACAAATATTGTATGGTGGGGCAAATTGTGACATGACCGCTGATCTCTGCCTCTTGGTGATCACGCCCTTGTGTGATCCCCACCGCTTAAGTGTGGATGGGACCTGATGACTTGTTTTAAACAAACAGAATAAGGGGGCCAGCTGAGTGGCTCGGTTGGTTAAGAGTAAGCTTTGAGTGCGAGCTCTGAGCAACAGGGCCACAGGTTCGATTCCCATATGGGCCAGTGAACGCTGCGCCCAAGCTGAGCTGTCGCTGAACTGCCAACAGGTGACAGGATGGCTCAGCTGGTGTAACAAGACTGCCTGTTCAATGGTGGGCTACATCCAGACGAAACTAAGACTGAACTCAGCACCTTGAGCTGAGCTGCCACCCGAATGGCTCAGTAGATAGGGCGTGCGCTCTTAAGAACAAGGCTGCTGGTTCGACTCCAGCATGGGATGATGGCTATGGCCACCTGCAACTAAGGTTGAACACAGCACCTTGAGCTTAGAGGCCACGAGTTGCCAACAGGAAGCCAGATGGCGACTGGCACCCTCCACAACTAAGATTGAAGAACAACAACTTGGCCAGTTCCCTCTCCCAATTCCCCAACACTGTTCCTCTCCCCCAACTCCCCAATAAAACCTTTAAAACAAACAAACAGAATAAGACAAAAGTGACGAAATGTCACCTCCAAGACTAGGCTGTAAACATCTGGGACTTCTGTCTTATTCACACTCTCTGTCCCTCATTCTCACTTGCTGTGATGAAGCAAATGGCCATATGGAATGCTGATGGAACAGAGAGTGGCCCCTGGCCACCAGCCAGTGAGGGACAGAGGCTCTCAGTCCCACAGGCTACAAGGACTGAATCCTGTCACTAGCTACCGGAGTAAGCCTGGGAGCAGGTCCTTGCCCAGTTCGGCCTTCAGATGAGGCTGCAGCCCCTGGCCAAAACCTCATTATAGTCTGCAAGAGCCTCAAGCAGGGGATCCACCAAAGCTGCACCCAGAATCCTGACCCCCAGAAACTGTGAGGTAATAAATGTCGTTGTTTCAAACTGTTATGTTTTAGGATTACTTGTTACACAGCAATAGCTGACTGATATGATGCTCGGCTACGGTGTCAGGTGCATAGTGGGACACAGCAAATTTGAGTGGTTTTGATTATTCCTGTCATGGGTCAGGGTGTCAAGCTGGATGTGATAAGCGCAGCTCCAGGGGCATGAGATGTCCTAGTGGGGATCCAGACCCTCTCCCACACACCTCCTCATCTTCAAATAGACTACAGTAAGTCCCGTAGCAGCCAGCCATCACTTGGGGCCCAAGCCCCATGCGTAATCATACCAGGGTTCTGCTTTAGGGAGACTCTCACTGCTTGTGTCTTTGGGGGTGTCATGGCACCCTCTTTCAGTGAAGGGGGTGGTCCTCCCTTTGCCCCATGCCAGCTGCATGGGGAGCCGTCAGGGTTTAGGTTGGGTAACTCTCTCCTAGAGCTTTGAAACTGGAAGTGACATGAGGGGAGGGAGAGGGCAGGTGGCCATGCATGAAAGCTAACTGTCCTCTTATTTCCATTCTGTACATCCTCCCTCATATCTTCCCACTGAATCCCTTCCCCTCCAAGACACCTGGAAGTGGTTTCTGTCACTTGCCACCAAATAATACCATAAGACACAAGCCTGTCCTGAGTACAGGGCGCAGTGCCTGGGAGACGGACCTCAACTGGACCCCAAATATTCTTGCACTATGGGACCCCACAGGACCCCAAGACCTGCCACTACACAACACTAGCCTCAAACCAGGTGAGCCTGAGGGCTCTGAGGGATGTGGCGGGGCCTTCAATGACCCTGGAAAAAAAAAGGCAAGTGCCAAGTCCATGGGGCTGGCTTGGGACAAAACTGGACACTCGCTTGCTACCCATATTCCATTTTCTCATTTTGAACCTCCTCCTCCTCCCACATTCTATTTTTCTAAATTGAAGTTAATATTCCACTAGGATAAAAACAACCCCCAATGGTTGCTGAGTTTCGTTTTTTGTGGGGTTTTTTTATAATCTAAATAATGTTTAGGAATTTTTTTTTAAGAGGAAAGAAAAAACTAATTACATCTTTGAGGGAGGAGAATCGTAAATCACAACATTATGATGAGAACACGGGTGACTAGGGCCAGGCCCGCAAGCCGGTGACAACTTCTTATCTCATTATGGTTTAATTAAGAATTATGTCTCAGCGTCTTCTGTTTCATTATCATCAGGCCCAGCTGACTTCTAATCTTTTTTTACCCGGCGTACAGGAGGGTCTGGTCCAAGATGTGTGCTAATGAATTTACAATTCTCTCTTTGGGGAATTTTAATAAAATTAGCCCACACAGAAGATGAACACAGATAGGGTAAACTTCTGAAAGGAACATTTGCTTTCAATTATGGGAGTTCTGGAGAAAAGGGCCAAGGGGGCCTCCAGAGGGCACTGTGCAAGCCACAGGAAGAGTGCCAGGGGGCTGTGCTGTGTGATCTGGGCCACACTTCACTCCCCTGGCCAAGGAAGTTCTGCCCGATGAGTTTCCCTGTAGATACTGAGTACCAGCCGGATGCCCTGGATACAGCCAGCTGGGTTTTCTGCCCTTAGGGGAGCCCGCAGATAAGACAAAACTCTAAAACATATACAAATAATTGTGTAAATATTGCTGTGAGAGGTTCTCCAAAGGTGAGCACAGCAAGGTGTGGAAATCTAAAACAGGTGCTCAAACTGGATGGTGGCATCAGGGGAAGCTTCCTGGAGGAGGTGGCATTTAAGCTGCGACCTAAAGGATGAATAGGAGTTGGCCAGAGAAGGAGGGGTGAAAGGTGCTCCAGGGAGCAGCCTGGGCAAAAGCCTTTGGGGTGGAAGGGCCTTGGGGCATTTGAGGCATATAGGGGTGGGGAATACAGTATGTAATGAGGTCTAGGGGGTGGAAGCCGGGATCAGGACTTGGAGAAATTTGTCCCAAGAACAATGGGGAGCCTTGGAACATGCCTCAGTTACTGTGAAGTGAGTAGATACACTCCACATCCCAGCCACACCCTCGTGCTCACCTCATCATCCAAAGATGCTGAATGCAAAACCCCAGCTATGCCTGTGGGATTTTTTTCTCACTGTAGGTGCAAGTTAAGCCTGGTGCAGAGTGAGCCAGGGGTGTTGGGAATATGCTGGCCTCTACCCAGATCTTGCCTCTCACTCACCCCTCACTTACAAGGATGGCAGGATTTAGTAGGTAAACACCCCAACTTTCTCATCCTTCAGGTAAGACAACCAGAGGCCCCAGTGGGACTGAGCCCCAGTTACCCACACCCACACATGAATGCACTCTGTATTGGCTCCTTTCCTTCCCCATCTCACTTCGCCACCCTTGCCCAGGGCTTCCTGGGATCACTTCTCACATAAACTACTTGCCCCCAAATCCTTGTTTCAAGGTCTCCTTCTGGGGAACCCAAACTATGATAAATAGTAAATGTCAAATAGTGGTTCAAACAAGACAAACAAGGTATTTGGAGGTGAGCAATTCTGGGCTGGTTGGCACATCCATGGCCATTAGAGTCCCAGGCTGCTTCTCTCTTCCACCTGTCTCAGAGTCGCCTCAGGATCCAAGGTGGCTGCCAGAGCCCCAGCCATCATGCCTGCATTCCAGACAGCAGGAAGGAGAAATGAGGGAAGGTTAAAAGATTCATCGTCCATCTGAATCAGGTTCCTTTAAAGTAGCCTTCCTAGAAATCCCACATAAAACTTCTGCTAGGATCTCATTGGCCAGAATTTAGACACATAATTACTTTTAGTTGTAAAAGAGACTGGAACATGTAGTCTTTTTTTTTTTTTTTTTTTGAGGGCAGTGTCACTGGCCCTCACATGCGGGACCCGAACCTGGGCCACCGGCCTCCCAAGCCAACACTCAACCACCACGCCACTCAGCTGGCCCTGAAACACGTAGTCTTTTAACTGATATGTTGGTAGCCAAAAAAAAAACCGGGGCTCTGTGACTGAAGAAGAGAGGGAAAATGGCTATTGGGTGGGCCACCCACAATCTCTGCTGTAATGGCTGTAAGACGCTGGTTGTAATGCACCTGTTCATTCATTCATTCATTTATTTGACAAACATTTATTGAGCACCTACTGTAGACCAGGCACTTGCTATCTAGCAGGGATCCAATCAGAGCAAGATGCTTACCTTCCTGAAGCTGACTCTCTAGCAACAGATAAATATGATCAGATTTAGGTTTTTAAAAGATAGCTCTGGCTTTGGTATGGAGAAAGCACTGAGGAGATGGGGGCTGGAAGCAGGAGCAGAAGGGAGGGTCATGAGATGAAGGAGGTGCTGAGGGACGGGTTATGGGGGTGGCAAGGGCAACGAGGTCCCTGGTCATGGCCCAAAGAGGAGGAGGGAAGTGGGGCCATGCCCAAGACCCTGCCCCCTCCCTCCCCCCTTCCCCCCGCCCCCTCCCACACACACTGCAGCCCAGCACAGTGGGCTCTGCTCTGTGAAGACAGGATGGAGAGATCACTGGCCCGGGTCTCTCCTCTCTGTGGAAAACACTGTCAGCCAGGGTTCTAGGCTGACAGTGACAGAATTCAACTTCAAATGGTTTTAAGAAAAAAGGGGGCTTTACGAAATGATATTGAGAAATGAAAATTACAGCCCTATAAAGCTCCCTCTCAGGGCTGCCGGTTGGCTCAGATGGTTAGAGTGCAGGCTCCTAACACCAAGGTTGCCAGTTCGATTCCCACATCGGCCAAGGAGATGCGCCCTCCACAACTAGATTGAAACAACTACTTGATTTGGAGCTGATGGGTCCTGGAACAACACACTGGTTTTTAGAAAAAAGAAAAGCTCCCGCTTCACACCCACCAGAAAAGTACTATCTATAGAAGTTTCTGATATGACGGCCATGGTCTCTTCTGCTGGACTGTTTAGTACAGCAGCTGCAGGCCAGATGTGGCTTTTAGACCAGCATGACTGAAGAGCTGGGTGTTTTGTTTTATTTCACTTGAATTAATTTGAATTTAAATGGCCACATGCAGCTACTGGGCAGTGTGGCTCTAGCATACCTAAAATTTTAAAAGATAGCATCAAGCGTTGGCGAGGATGTGAAGAAATTGAAAGGCTCCGACTTTGCTGGTGGGGAGGCAAAATGTGGTGAGAACACTTTGGGAATCATCTGGCCGATTTTTAGAAAGCTCCTGATTTACTTAGTGAGCAAATCTACTCCTAGATATTTACCCAAGAGAAATGAAAGCATATGTTTACACAAAAACCAACAGACAAGCATTTATGGTGGCCATATTTATAATAAGGCCAATCATCATCCATTGACAAGTGAATGAACAGATAAACAAACTGGTCCATCTATAACATGGAACACCACTTATCAATAAAAAGGAATGACATATTTGTACAGCGTGGATGAATTTCAAAACATTATGTTAAATAAAAGCTAGATGCAAAAGATGACATTCTCTGTGACTACATTTATATAAAGTTCAAGAACAGAACAAACTCATCTATAACACTGTATTAGTTTCTTATTGCTGCTGTACTATGCTACCAAAAATTTGGTGGCTTCAAACAACACGAATTTATTCTTTCACAATTCTGGGGATAAGAGGGTCTCACACGGGGCTAACGTCCAGGTGTGAGCAGGTCTGGATCCTTCTGGAGGCTCCAGAGGACCTTCCATTTGCTGCCTTTCCAGCTTCTAGAGGTGTTCACATGCCTCGGCTTGTGGCCCCGCCTCAATCCTCACTGCCAGCAAAGAAGGGTCAAGTGCTTCTCAAATCACATCTCTGTCTCCCTTTCCCACTTTTTGTTGATTACCTTGAGCCTGCCCAGATAACCCATGATAATCTCTCTATTTTAAGGTCAGCTGATTAGCAACCTTCATTCCATGTGCAAACTTAAGTTGCCCTTGGCCACAATCTAACATATTTTACAGATTCTGGGGATTAGGCTGGAGACATCGTTGGGGGCCCTCATCCTGCGTATGACTGTACCACTGCAAGTCAGACCACAGGTTGCTACTAAGAGGTCACATGAGGGAACCTGCTGGGGGCTGGCCACATTTTGTGTCTTGATCTGGATGTGGTCACAATGTCCTATGCAAATTCACTGAGATACACACTGAAGATACTTGCTCTTTACCACATGGAACACCCTAATACTTTTTCTTCCTTTTTTTTTTTTTTTTAAAGATTTTATTGGGGAATTGGGGGAGGGGAACAGACAAGTTGCTGTCTTTTTGTTCTTCAGTCTAGTTGTGGAGGACATTGTTTCACTGGCCCATGTTAGTATCATCATTGTGCTCTTCTCAGGTGAGGCAGATCAGTTGCCCGCCTCTGGACGGCCGCTCACAGTGGCATGGCATTTGGCAGCTCACACCAGCTGCCAGCTGCTCACGCTGGCTGCCGGCCGCTCACTGTAGCCTATGGCAGCCCACTGCACCAGGGGTTGCAGCTATGCCGTCCTGGGGACTCACAGCAGCCCAACTCCAGGTGGAGCTGTTGTTCACCATCTTAGCTGTAGAGGGCCGTGTCACTGGCCCTCATGTGGGATCCGAACCGGGGCCGCTGGCGTCCCAAGCCAGCTCTTAACCAACACGCCACTCGGCCAGCCCATACGTTTTCTTTTTA
This sequence comes from Aselliscus stoliczkanus, assembly GCA_033961575.1. Lineage (NCBI taxonomy): Eukaryota > Metazoa > Chordata > Mammalia > Chiroptera > Hipposideridae > Aselliscus > Aselliscus stoliczkanus. The sequence goes on along the minus strand of CM066735.1, from coordinate 4,269,083 downwards.
AAGAGAGTGATCTGTCACCAAAGAAGCACATGAAAAGATGTTCAACATCCTTAGCCGTTGGGAGATGCACACTAACCCCACAGTGAGATGCCTCTCCACACGTTAGGACAGCTGCAATGAAAAGCCGTGACAACACCAAATGCTGGTGAGGATGTGGGGAAACTGGCTCTCTCATACATGGCTGGTGGGAATGTGAAATGGCAGAGCCGCTCAACAGCCCTTGAAAACGAAATATGGAGCTGCCCTACCACCCAACCAGTGCATTCCTGGGCATCCGTCCCAGAGACATGAAAACATATGTTCAGGCAAAAAAGTATACACAAGTATTCATAACAGCTCTGTTCACAATGGCAAAATACTGAAAATCAAATGTCCTTTGATGGCTGGATAGTTAAACCAACTTGGCAAAGCAGTACCTGGAATATTACTTGGCCAAGAAAAGGAAAAAGTGACTGGTACATGCAGCAGCTCGGACAAGTTCAATGGTGATACAGCCGGCCTCATAAGGTTACATGCCACCTGCTTTCATTTTTTTTCTTTTCTTTTATTGTGAAATAAACATTTTTTAAAAAATTAGCTTCAGGTGTACAACACAGTGCAATAGTTATACTTTTTACCCCTCAAAGTGACAATCCCCCTCCCCCAATTCACCATCCCACTCCTCCCCCAATATAATACATATCTATTATAATTCCTTTACTCCCTTCCACAGTATAGTCCACATCCAGTGACTATCTATATATTCAATTACAGTTGGCATACAATATTATACAACATCAGTTTCAGGTATATAGTGCAGTGATCAAGCCTCTACTCCATCCATGAAGTGGTCTCCCTAAAAAGACATGTGACCATCTGACACCCCACAAAATTTTTACAACATTATTATATTCCCCGAATTATCTTTTATATCCCTGTGGCAATATTGTAGTTACCTATTTATGCTGTCTAATCCCGTCCCCTTCTCCCTCATCCCCACCCCACTCCCAACTAGCAACCCTCAGTTTTTACTCTGTATCTCTGAGACTATTTCTGTTTACTTTGCTACTTTGCTCATTCATTCAGTTTTTCAGATTCCACATATAAGTGAGATCATATGGTATTTGTCTTTCTCCGACTTATTTCACTTAACATAATAGTCTCTAGGTCCATTCATATCATTGCAAATGGTATGATTTCATTCTTCTTTATAGCGGAGTAATACTCCATTGTATAAATGTACCACAGTTTCTTAATCCAGTCGTCTACTGATGGGCATTTCGGTTGTTTCCAAGTCTTGGCTATTGTTTTTTTTTTTTTAAGGGCAGTTTCACTGGCCCTCATATGTGGGACCTGAACTGGGGCTGCTAGCTTCCCAAGCCAGCGCTTAACCATCACGCCACTCTGCCGGCCCTCGGCTATTTTAAATAGCGCTGCAATAAAAACAGGGGTGCATATATTTTTTCGAATTAGCGTCTTGGATTCCTCCTCTAGGTAGATACCCAAGAGTGGAATTGCTGGGTCATACGGCAGTTCCATTTCCAGTGTTTTGAGATACCTCCATACTGATTTCCATAATGGCTGCACCAACCTGCAGTCCCACCAACAGTGCACTAGGTTCTCTTTTCTCTGCACCCTCGCCAGCACTTGTTGTTTGTTGATTTGTTGATGATAGCCATTCTGACCAGAGTGAGGTGGTATCTCATTGTAGTTTTTATTTGCATTTCTCTGATGATTAGTGAGGTTGAACATTTTTTCATATGCCTGTTGGCCATCTGTATGTCCTCTTTAGAGAAATGCCTCTTCATATCCTCTGTCCATTTTTTAATTGGGTTGTTTGTTTTTTTGTTTTTGAGTTTCATGAATGTTTTATAAATTTTGGATATCAACCCCTTATCAGATATATCGTTGGCAAATATCTTCTCCCATTCAGTAGGCTTCCTTTCTGTTTTATTGATGATTTCCTTTGCTGTGAAAAAACTTTTAAGTTTAATGTAATCCCATATGTTCATTTTTTCTTTTATTTCCCTTGCCCGAGGGGATATATCAGTAAAAATATTACTCAGGGTAATGTCTGCAAACTTACTTCCTATGTTTTCTTCTAGACGTTTTATGGTTTCAGGTCTTACATTTAAGTCTTTAATCCATTTTGAGTTTGTTCTCATATATCCACCTGTTTTCTTTTCTTTTTTTTTTTTAAAGATTTTATTGGGGAATTAGCGGAGGGGAACAGCGTTGGGGAATCGGGGAAGGGGAACAGACAAGTTGCTGTCTTTTTGTTCTTCAGTTTAGTTGCGGAGGATGTTGCTTCACTGTTGGTATCGTCATTGAGCTCTTCCCGGATGAGGCAGATCGGTCGCTGGCCTCTGGATGTCGCTCACCGCGGCTATTGGCAGCTCACGCTTGGCTGCCAGCCGCTCACGCTGGCTGCGGGCCACTCACTGTAGCCTATGGCAGCCCACTGCAGCAGGGGCTGCAGCCTACACCATCACCGGGGCTCGCACAGCCCAGCTCCAGGTGGAGCTGTTGTTAGCTGTAGAGGGCAGTGTCACTGGCCCTCATGTGGGATCCGAACCGGGGCCGCTGGCATCCCAAAACCAGCGCTTAACCAATGCACCACTCAGCCGGCCCCACTTGTTTTGATTTATACAACATTCTCGAAATAAGAAAACTATAGAGATGGAGAGTGGACTTGTGGTTTCCTGGAAACAAGGAAGTGGAGGTGGGGTTAATGTAAAGAAGGCGCTTGAGAGAATGACTTTGTGGAGATGAAGCTGTTCTGTATCTTAATGGTGGTGAGTACATAAATCTACACTTGGGGTAAAACTGCAGACACACACACACACACACACGCAAATGCAGATTTAAAAGACTATGACACTGAATATCCATAGTCTAGTTAGTGGTGCTATCCCATCACCAATTTCCTGGTCTTGGCATCACCCTCTAGCCATATGAGATGTCACTGCCAAAGGAAGGATATACGGGACTCTACTATTTCTGCGATTTCCTGGAAGTCTATAATTATAGCAAAAAAAAAAAAAAAATTAAAACCCAAGAGAGGGCCGGCCGAGTGGCGCGGTGGTTAAGCGCTGGCTTGGGAAGCCAGCGTCCCCAGTTCGGTCCCACATATGAGGGCCAGTGACACTGCCCTCAAAAAAAAAAAAAAAACCCAAGAGAAAGATCTGATTAACAATTAACAATGAATTAAGAGAGAGACTAACGGAACCTCAATTTTTTTTTCCAAAAATGCCCTGTGACTATTGGCATTGGAAAATCAAAGGGCCAGAGCGAGGTATGTGTCACTTGTGTCCAATTTGTTGGGACAAAACTATGCCAACAGTGCCCCCAACGCTTGACGGTTTGTTTATTCTAAGGATTTGCACACAGTTGCAATAGCAAATTAAACTGTATGGACTATAGGATAAAACAAAGCAAGTTACATACTTTGTGTTTGAAGATAAAGTCCTTGTTGGACCGCTCCAACTATTGCTCCAGATTCTGGTGCCTGATGTGTGTGATTTTCCACCTGCTGCATCTTTGATCCCATAAGCTTAGGAAGTCTCAGCAACAGGGGCTGGGTGCTTTCCAATCTGTCATAGTCAGCTCAGGCTGGATAACAAAATACCATCAACTGGGTGGCTTAGACAACAGAAATTCATTTCTCGCAGTTCTGGAGACTGGAAGTCTAAGATCAGGGTGCCTGCATTTGGTTTTTGGTGAGAGCCCTCTCTCTGCTTTGCAGACGGCCGCTTTCTTGCTGTGTGCTCCCATGACAGAGAGAGAGAGAGAGAGAGAGAGAGAGAGAGAGAGAGAGAGAGAGAGAGAAATCTCTTGTCCCTTCATCCTCTTACAAGGACACTAATCCCATCAAGGGGATCCAGCTTCATAACCTCATCCAAACCCAATTATCTCAAAAGGCCCCCCTCCAAATACCATCATGCTGGGGATTAGGGCTTCAACATAAAAATTCTGGGGTTACAAACATGCGATCCACGGCACAATGCCAGGGAGAAAGAGGCCTAAGACAATTTCCTAAAATAAAATCACAGCCCATATTTTCTCTTCTTCTGAGACTTTCTCCTGGGACCCAGGAACCATTCCCCTTTTCCCTCGGCAAATGCCCGGGATATGGGGCTTCCAGAACAAGCTTGAAGGAGATAAAAGAGGCTCTGAGCCTAGAGAAACCGGATCTCATGCTTTGCAGATGGGAATGTAAAATGGTACAGCCCCTCTGGGAAATAGCTTGGCACTTTCTTAAAAACAGAACACTTACTACATGATGTAGCGTTGTTGTACTCTTGGGCATTTATCCCAGATAAATGAAAACTTAAAACACAAAAATCTAAAAACCTAGACATGAGTGTGCATAGCAGTTTTATTCGTAATAGGCACAAACTGGGAATGACCCAGATGTCCTTCCATGAGTGAATGGTTAAACAGACTGTGATCCATCTGTACTGTGGAATATTACTTGGTAATGAAAAAGAAGCTACTCTCACACACACCTGGATGGATTGCAAGGGTACGACTTTCACTGCAAAAAGCCCGTCTCAACGTGCAGCATACTGTGGGAATCCCTTTGTAGAACATTCTTGAAATAACAGAAATTATAGAAATGGAAAGGAGCTCAGTGGTTGCCAGGGCTTAGGAAGGGAGTGAATATGAAGGGCAGCTCTAGGCAGGGCTTTGCAGGGATGAACCAGAATCACAGGGGCGTTACAAGAATCCACACATGCGATAACATTGCATAGAATTAGGCACATTGGACCAACGCAAATTTCAGGGTTTGATATCATACTAATGGTTACAGAAGATGGAACCATCGGAGGAAGTTGAATGAGCGTATAGTTTCTCTCTGTATTATCTTTACAACTTCCTATATGAATTTGGGATTATTTCAAAACAACAACTTCAGTGAAAAAGACAGGCTGATGTCTGTGGTCTTATATATGATAAATCTTCCCAGCAGCAGAGATCAAATGACTTCCTGAGAGGCCCCGGCGTGAACAATGAGCCAGCTCAAGAACCTCTGCAGAGCGCATGGCTCCACCTGTGTATAATGGACGCACATGAACTTCATGGGGCCAAGAGTTGGGCAACGCTGCCTTGCGCACTGCCCATGACCCTGGCAGAAACTTTCTTTAAACAATTAGCCTTGCCAGCAACAAGGTAAACAGAAGCATAGTCCATCATTTGCCAATTGTCCTTGCCGTGCTCTGGGCCCTGACAGGTGGCCACAACATGGAGATGCACGATACTATTGAAGCAATGTGACAAGCACATCCAATGTGCCACGTGTGCTGGGCCCAGACAGACAGAGAGGAGGGGCTGCTCCCCCTCAAACCAATTCTCTTGAGTCTGCCCCCAAGCCTTTCTTTGGGCTTGGGGGCCTGAGGGTCCCTTTCCTGTCTTGTGAAGGCCTTTCAGGTGTTTATCCCAGTCTACAAATACATTTTCCTCTCTCTATGAACCCTATAAAGACTTTGCGAATCCTCTAAAGATTCTGACTACTCACACACACTTGGAAACATACACACAGCTCCAGATGTAAGCAAGCACAGCTGTCCTTGGCAGCCAGAGCTCACAGAGATGGGTAGGTAACACATCAAAGTCAGGCAGCAGGGAAAGGCTCCCGGAAGAGGGGACATCCAAATTGAGAGCCGAAGGATAAGCAGGAGAGAGATAGGGAAAGGAGGGGGGCCCAGTATCCCAAGCAGAGAGGCAACAAGTGCAAAGGGCAGAGGAGGTGAGTTTGGGGACCACTTGTTACCGGCAAACTGAGCAGCAGCCCCTGCCCCACCACCACTGAGAAACTTTTAAGTTTTCTTTCCTATGGAAATGTTAAGTATAGAAATGTTAAGTCTCCTCCCTAGTTCTTTAGTTTCTTAACTCTTGGCTTTGATTACTCTTCTAACCAGTTTGTGAATCTTAGACAAAAGATCCCCCTTGCTTCTTGATTGCTTTGTAAATCAGTTTCTGAATCCTAAACAATAGAAATCTCCTACCCCTGCTTCAGATAACTACTTGAAAGCTTGTGACTTCCTAATATTCCCCAGACCAGTAAGCTAAATGCCAAACCCATTCTGGGTCCAGACAACTGATGCCATTTGAGTGATGGGCTGAATAGCCACAAGCTTCATGAGAGCGAACAGATTTATTAAATAAAATCTATTTTTCCTCATTCAGGGGCCTTGGGGATACAGGGGACATCCCAGCAAGATTGCCAGTTACAACCAAAGAAGCCAACATGGTCTTCCAGGCAAAGCTCGAGGCCCCTTCCTGTCATCTGAGACCAGCTAGGGTGAGAGTTCCGTGAACCCCCAATAGGCAGGGACAGCTCTACGCCCCTGCCCAGCGGGAAGCAGATACAGAAGAAGAGACCTCCTGTCCCTCAGCTTCCCATAGAGATTTTATGGGGATTACATCTCCCAAGGGGAAAACCAGGCAGGCTGTTAGAGGCATGCATTGGGTCTCTGCTTTCCTGCAACTGTCCCACAGAGTGCCGACAGCCCAGGGGACCTCCCCTCTCCATCCAAAACTCCCCTTTGTATTGTAATTACCTACCCCTGCGGGGGGGGCGGGAATAAATGGGCACAAAATACTCAACTAGATCAGACCAGTCACTGGCACCTGCGCAGTACTTCTTGTCAATCACAGGTGCCAATCAAGTGGTCCCACGCCCAAATGGAAACAGCCCATTCTAGAGAAAGGGGATAAAAATCCCAAGTCCTGGGAAGTCTGCCCCTCTTTTTTTGACCACTGCCCATCTTTTGGACTGCTTTGCTTCTTCCCTTTTGACAGCCTTCCTCCCTTTGAGCCTTTGAGCCTTTGAGCCTTGCCTTTGTGCGTGGCCCGCTCCAAACTCTTTGGAATGTAATTTCTAATAACGGGCCCTTGAGCCATCCTCTACTGCTCAGGCCTACTTCTACTTCTTTGAATCTCTTCTAATAAACTACTTATTTTACTGCTTTACTCTGGTATCTCGTTCAATTCTTTGCTTGAGTTGCCAAGGACCTGGACTTTGTGCTGAGAAGGGCCCACTCTCCAACCACACTGTGAGTAGCCTTGCCTGGAGTATAAAAGCAGAGAATCAGAGAGATGATGTTACCAAGATGGCAACATAGGTCGTTCCCAAATGTTCTCAGAACCCACTGAGAAAATCCTGAAACATGGGGTGAGGTTGAAGCACCACAGGAACCAAGATGAACTGGACCAGGAGAGTAAGAGGAGGGACTACACGCTGACCGCACCTCCCCTCCCCCAGGTGGTGCAGCACTGTGGTCAGAGTGGGCCCTTCTTGGCCCAAAGTCCAGGTCCTTGGCAACTCGAGCAAAGAATTGAACGAGATTCCGGAGTAAAAGTTTATTAGAAGAGATGGTACATTTCAAAGAAGTAGAAGTAGGCCTGAGCAGTGGAGAATGGCTCAAGGGCTCATTATTAGAAGAGATTTCCCCTTGAGAGACGTGATCCCCATAAAATCTCTATGGGAAGCTGAGGGACAGGAGGTCTCTTCCTCTGTATCTGCTTCCTGCTGGGCAGGGGCGTAGAGCTGTCCCTGCCTATTGGGGTTCACGAACTCTCACCCTAGCTGGTCTCAGATGACAGGAAGAGGCCTCGAGCTTTGCCTGGAAGACCGTGTTAGTTTCTTTGGTTGTGACTGGCAATCTTGCTGGGATGTCCCCTGTATCCCCAAGGCCTCTGAATGAGGAAAAATAGATTTTATTTAATAAATCTGTTCGCTCTCATGAAGCTTGTGGTTATTCAGTCCATCACTCAGGTGGCGTCAGTTGTCTGGACCCAGAATGGGTTTGGCATTTAGCTTACTGGTCTGGGGAATATTAGGAAGTCACAGGCTTTCAAGTAGTTATCTGAAGTAGGGGTAGGAGATTTCTATTGTTTAGGATTCAGAAACTGATTTACAAAGCAATCAAGAAGCAAGGGGGATCTTTTGTCTAAGATTCACAAACTGGTTAGAAGAGTAATCAAAGCCAAGAGCTAAGAAACTAAAGCACTAGGGAGGCGATTTAACATTTCTATACTTAACATTTCTATAGGAAAGAAAACTTAAAAGTTTCTCAGTGGTGGTGGTGGGGGCGCTGCTTGGTTGGCCAGTAACAGCACCACACCTAGGTCTCCTGAGCCTGTGGTTCCTCCAGTGGGAAAACGGAGTCCAGGGTGGACATCCAGCTCATCCAGGGCTCTGGGTCACTTCCTGGGAACCGCCACTCCGGTCTCAACCCGTGAAAAGTGCAGAGCATCTGTGGGGCTTGACCACTGGGAACAGGAGAGTGATGGAGAAGGGGGCAGAGGCTTACAAGAGCCAGCACTCGGGTCTGGTCAGAGTTCCTACCTGCAGCATCCAAGGAGTAGTTGTCCCCACCAGCAGCTTTGCTTATCTGCAAAGTCATGGCGGTGGCACAGGCTAACCAGGGAACTGGGCAAGGGCATAAGTCTGCCTGACTTGGGCCCTCAACCTATGAGCAAAGAGTGGGGCTGGCCCTGGAGTCTGGTCTGGCTGCTCCCTGCCTGCCTAGAGGTGTTAATATAGCCCCGCCCACTGCTGGGCATAGCCCCTCCCCTCAGGACCAGAAAACCTGAGTGGGAACACCTGGGAGACTGCTTGCAGCTAGCCCCTCCAGGCCGGAGCACTCATTCATAGCCCCACCCCACTGCTGAGTAGCTCTTGCCCTACCTGACCAGCAAGACCACTGGAAATGCCTGGAACACCTGGAAAGCTGAGTAGCCCAGCCGTGGAGGAGCCGAGAGTTGAGCATGCAGACAGCATCGTCCGCAGAGCAATGGCAGTGGCTCCATTCCTCCAGGAAACTTGGGGCATGGGTGGGCTTAAGTCAAGAGTGCAAACACAGATCACTGCTAGCCTTGGGGGCGGGTTCTCCTGCTCCACCTGGCAGGGAATTTTATACCTGCACCCACTGCTGAAACAGCCTTTAGCCCGCCCAACAAGGGAACCTACCAGAGCACACAGGAAGCCTCATGGCCCCCCAACAGTCCTGCTTACTGTGGCACTTGAATAGAGGGCACAAGCCATGGCTTTCCCATCTGCAGAGCAAATCAAGTGTCCCCACCAGGTCAGGAAACTCAATGCACAGTCTTGCCTGATTTGGATCCCCCTTTGTAGGCCTTGGGTCATGCTGCTGCCTCACCAGCACAGGGAAACTCATTCATAGCCCCACCTACTGTTGAGTATAGGACCCAGTCCCACCCAAAAAAGAAGCCTCACCAGAGACCCAGGCAACCTCAGAGCCACCCTTCAGGCTTCCTCCAGGAGGGAACAGAGCTGGCAGTCTGTGCAACTGTTTCAGCCAGTGGCACAGCCCCTAACCCGACCTCACTCAAAAATAGACCTTGAGAGGACCAACCGAGTGGCGCGTTGGTTAAGAGCTGGCTTGGAACGCCAGCGGCCCCAGTTCGGGTCCCACATATGAGGGCCAATGACACTGCCCTTTACAGCTAAGATGGTGAACAACAGCTCCATGTGGCGCTGGGCTGCTGTGAGTCCCCTGGATAGCATAGCTGCAGCCCCTGCTGCAGTGGGCTGCCATAGGCTACACAGTGAGTGGCTGGCAGCCCCCATGAGCGGCCAGCGACCGGTGTAAGCTGCCAAAAGCAGCTGTGAGTGGCTGTCCAGAGGTGGGTGACCGATCTGCCTCACCCAGGAAGAGCGCAATGATGATACCAACATGGGCCAGTGAAGCTATGTCCTCCACAACTAGACTGAAGAACAAAAGGACAGCAACTTGGGCCGGCCGAGTGGCGCGGTGGTTAAGAGCTGGCTTGGGATGCCAGTGGCCCTGGTTCGGATCCCACATATGAGGGCCAGTGACACTGCCCTCTACTGCTAAGATGGTGAACAACAGCTCCATGTGGAGCTGGGCTGCTGTGAGTCCCCTGGATGGCATAGCTGCAGTCCCTGCTGCAGTGGGCTGCCATAGGCTACAGTGAGTGGCCGGCAGCCAGCATGAGCGGCTGGTAGCCTCTGAGAGCGGCCGTCCAGAGGCCCACGGCCGATCTGCCTCATCTGAGAAGAGCGAAATGATGATACCAACATGGGCCAGTGAAGCAATGTCCTCCACAACTAGACTGAAGAACAAAAGGACAGCAACTTATCTGTTCCCCTTCCCCAGTTCCCAATGCTGTTCCCCTCCCCCAGTTCCCCAATAAAATCTTTAAAAAATAATAATAATAAAATAAAAAATAAAAGTTAAAAAACAAAGGTTGTAAAAGTAACCATAACTACCATAATCTGTTAGTGGATACACAATATAAAAATACATAAACTGTAACATCAGTAACTTAAAATGTGAAGGAGAGAAGAAGTAAAAGTGTAAAGTTTAGGAATGTGGTTGAAGTTATCATTTTAAAATAAGGTGTTCGGGGCCGGCTGAGTGTCGCGGTGGTTAAGAGCTGGCTTGGGATGCCAGCGGCCCCGGTTCAGGTCCCACATATGAGGGCCAGTGACACTGCCCTCAAAAAAATAAAATTAAATTAAATTAAAAAATAAATAAATAAAATAAGGTGTTGGTAGGGCCGGCTGAGTGGCTCAGTTAGTTAAGAGCTCGCTCAAGAGTGCGAGCTGAGCTCTGAGCAACAGGGTTGCTGGTTGGATTCCCTGCCGGAGCTGAGCAGCCTCTGAGCTGCCAACAGGTGGCAGGATGGCTCAACTAAAATAAATAAATAAATAAATAGATAAATAAATACAATAAAAACTAAAATAAGGTGTTGGGTCAGCCAAGTGGCTCAATTGGTTTGGGGCGCGAGCTCTGAGCAACAGGATTGCTGGTTTGATTCCCGCATGGGCAAGTGAGCTGTGCCCGAGTGGAGCTGCCACTGAGTGGGTGAGAGTGTGTGTGTTTTTTTTTTTTTTTAAAGATTTTATTGGGGAATTGGGGGAGGGGAACAGACAAGTTGCTGTCTTCTTATTCTTCAGTCTAGTTGTGGAGGACGTTGCTTCACTGGCCCATGTTGCACGTCATTGCACTCTTCTCAGGGAGGCAGATCGGTCGCCGGCCTCTGGTTGATCGCTCACCGCGGCTCTTGGCAGCTCACGCTGGCTGCCAGCCCTGGTTCATGCTGGCTGCCAGCCATTCACTGTAGCCTATGGCAGCCCACTGCAGCGGGGGCTGCAGCCTACACTGTCGCCGGGATTCACAGCCCAGCTCCAGGTGGAGCTGTTGTTAGCTGTAGAGGGCAGTGTCACTGGCCCTCATATGTGGGATCTGAACCGGGGCCGCTGGCATCCCAAAACCAGCTCTTAACCAATGCGCCACTTGGTCAGCCCGAGAGCGTGTGCTCTTAACAACAAAGTTGCTGGTTCAACTCCCCCCGCGTGGGATGGTGGGCTGCACCCCCCGCCACTTCCCCACAACTAGATTGAAAGCGGTGACTGGGACTTAGAGCTGAACTGCGCCCTCCACAACTAAAATTGAAGGACAACAACTTGACTTGGAGCTGATGGGTCCTGGAAAAACACAATGTTCACCTTCCCCAATTCCTCAAGACTGATCCCCTCCCCAGTTCCCCCCCAAAATCTTAAAAATAAAATAAAATAAAATAAAATGTGATCATTTTAAGGTACTTATGTAAACCTCATTGTAACCAAGGGAAAATCCTGTGTAATTACACAAAAGACTGGGGTGGGGGGCGGAATCAAAGCATATTGATGCTAAAAGACATCAAAACACTCAAAAAGACAGCAGGATAAGAAGCAAGAAAGAATGATATCTACAAACAGCCAGAAAATAATGAACAAAATGGTTATAGTAAGTTCTTGCCATATCAGTAATGACTTTAAACATAAATGGATTTAAAGCTTAGAATGAGAGGGAAAGTTCAGCAGGGACCAGATGCTGAAGGCCCTGATAAGCCATGTTTGGACTATATCCTGGGGCACTGGGGAGCCATGGAAGGCTATTGAGCAATGGAGGGAAGTTACCAGCTTTGTGATTAGATGGATTCCTGTTGCTCTCAGGTTGTGGTGCATCCTCTTTTTTTTTCCTTTTTTTTTTAAATTAAAGTTTATTAAGGTGACAACTGTTAGCAAAGTTACATAGATTTCAGGTGTACAATTCTGTAATACATCATCTATATATCACATTGTGTATTCGCCACCCAGAGTCAGTTTTCTTTTTATCACCATATATTTGATCCCCTTTACCCTCAATCTACCACCCCTCTCCTTTAGTGCATCTTCTTAACAGGGAGTTCAGGGTCCCACCATATCTCTGCCTGCCTTCAAGCTCGATCACTTCACCCCACCTTGCACCATGGTGTCTTTGTACCTGTTGACACATCTCTCCCCCGAGAACTCCTTTTCATCCCCTGAAGACTGGCTCCACTAGTGGCTTCCCCAGGCAGCCTTCCAGGGGCCCCATTCCAGCCCGCTCTGGCCTTCCCCAGCTCTGACTCTACACGACTAGGCATATCTGGTTCTGGTTCTGTCTCCCCGCAATCTGGGGACTCCACAAAAGCTAGGCTTGATGCCCCAGTTTCAACCAGCACAGGAAAGGCCCAGGAGACACCATAAAATATCTACTACATAAAGAAATGACTGAGCCAAAGTTTTAATATTAACCAGTGAGAGCCAAGGAGAAGGGCATTAGCTGTGTGATCTTGTGCATAACTCTTAACCTCTCTGAGCCTCAGATCATAAAGGAGGCCTGCCAATCAGGCCTTTGTATAGCAGGGGTTGACAAATGTTTTCTGTAAGGGGCCAGAGAATAAATCCTTTAGGCTTTGTGGGCCAGAGGGTCTCTGATCCAACTGCTCAGCTCTGGCACTGTCATAGGAACACAGACACAGACACTAGGAAAATGAATGGGTCTGGTTATGTTCCAATAAAACTTTACTGATGGCACAGAAATTTGCATTTCATACAATTTTCATGTGTGGTGAGACATTTGTGTTTTTTAGATTTTTAAAAATCTATCAAGAAATCTAAAAACGTTCTTAGTCTGCAGGCTGTATGAAAACAGGCAGGGGCCAAATTTGGCTAGTGGGCCCAAGTTTGCCAATCTCTGTCCTACATTTTTAGGATGGTGGTAACCTGGTATATATTTGTGTAGATACAGAGGGTGCCAAAAAAATGTATACACATTTTAAGAAAGGAAAAATCTGTATTAAAATTACGCTGATGGCAACCACTTTGAGCACCTCTTGTAATTGCAGAAGTCAAACATGACTTATATTCATCATTTGTTATCAGTATATATTGAGTATTACAATTTTTATTTATTTATTTATTTATTTACTTATTTATTTATTGAGGGCAGTGTCACTGGCTCTCATATGTGGGACCGAACCGGGGCCGCTGGCTTCCCAAGCCAGCGCTTAACCACTGCACCACTCGGCCGGCCCTTAATTGAAAAGGCTGAACTTTCTGGTATGTGACTTACATCCCAATATCTTTAAAAAAGAATATAGATAAAACGTCTTTGGGGCAGCTGGTTAGCTCAGGTGGTTAGAGCGCAGGCTCATAGCACCAAGGTTGTAAATTCAATCCCCACATGGGCCAGTGAGCCACACCCTCCACAACTAGATTGAAACAACTACTTGACTTGGAGCTGATGGGTCCTGGAAAAACACACTGTTCCCCAATAAAATTTCTTAAAAGAAAAAAAAAAATCTCTAAAAAGAAAATGGTAAAATCTGCATAAGACTTGTGCCTGAGTGGATTGTGTTATACCTATCCCTAGCTTTATAAGGTACTATGGTTGTAGAAAATAAGACTTTGGGGGGAGGCTAGGTAGAGAGTACACAGGGCTTCTCTATACTACTTTTTTTTGCAACTTCTTGTGAGTCTTAAGCTATTTCAAAATAAAACATAATAATAATAATGATAGAAGTGGATCTGAGATTCCCCTGGACCTGTCTGATCCTTGGAGCAGCCCCCGGGCACTCTAACTCGGGTCTGCATTGGCACCTAGGCTCCCCACAGCAAGAATCAGGGCGACAAGCGGTCCCCAAACCCGCCATCTCCGCTTGTAGGAACAGAGGACCCAGGACACCTTAAAATGAAAACGCCCAGACACATAGCAAACACCTTTTAATTCAATGACCCAAACGGCACAAGGAGATTATTAGTTTTCTGTAAGATTTGATTCAATTAATTAGTTCCCAAATATCAGCCTATCCAGGCAAGCAAAGGCAAACAGAGATAAATCCCAGCCCAGCCTGGCTTCATCTTTTAAAGGCAATTAACTCTTAGTTATTAGCTTTTAATTAGGGAGTAATAATGGCCTCATTAATACACTTTATTATACTTGTCACCAGGCAGCTGTTTCAAACAGATTCCATTATCAGATGGTAGCAGCCCTGGTGTCAACGGTGTTTTCTCCAGCTGGGCCAGGGTTCCAGGGCTGTCCTCAGGCGCTTCTCCAGGGTGCAGTGCTGGGGCATCAGCCCTGCCTGGTTCTATCGTTGTGGCCCTTCAAGAGGTGACAGGATCCCCTGCCTTCTACTCCTGAAGCAACCCCTGGGCTGACCCTAACGTTTCCACAGTCAACATCCTCCCATGCTCCCCACCACTTTTCCAGCAAAATGACAAAAGCAAAGCTCTTCCCTGAGTATTGGCCCTGTCACCTCCTGTCCCCACCATTGCTTACCCTGTCCCACCCACAGTAGCTGCTGGCAACATCCCCGACCTTCCAGGCCTTGTACCTCCTTTGCTCTACGATTAAGTGCAATGACCATCCTTGCAACATTCTTCAGAGACGCCCCATTCTGGATGCCACTTCGAGGTGTCCTCCAAACAGGAGAAGGGTCCGTGAGAGGGGGTGAAATCCAAAGCTAAAATCTCACAAAATATTTATAAACAGCCAAGGGCATGAATGAGTTCACAGCAGCTTTACTTTCAATCACCAAATGTCCATCAACTAGTGAGCATACTAAGTGCACTGGGGTTGGGTTGCAGGTGGAATACTATACAGCGATGAAAAAAGCATGCACTGTGGGGACACGATGCAACGAAGGAATTGCAGATGCATTGAGCTGAGGGAAGGAAGCCAAACACAAATGACGCTATTCCATTTGTAGAAAGTTCTAGAACAGGGCCGGCCGAGTGGCGCATTGGTTAAGAGCTGGTTTTGGGATGCCAGCAGCCCCGGTTCGGATCCCACATATGAGGGCCAGTGACACTGCCTTCTACAGCTAACAACAGCTCCACATGGAGCTGGGCTGTGCGAGCCCTGGCAACGGTGTAGGCTGCAGCCCCTGCTGCAGTGGGCTGCCATAGGCTATAGTGAGTGGCCGGCAGCCAGCGTGAGCTGCCAATAGCCACGATGAGCGACCATCCAGAGGCTGGCAACTGATCTTCCTCACCCGGGAAGAGTGCAATGACGATACCAACATG
Organism: Aselliscus stoliczkanus; assembly: GCA_033961575.1. Taxonomy (NCBI): domain Eukaryota; kingdom Metazoa; phylum Chordata; class Mammalia; order Chiroptera; family Hipposideridae; genus Aselliscus; species Aselliscus stoliczkanus. Next base: position 4,253,734 of record CM066735.1, on the reverse strand, counting down.
GGCCAGTGAAGCAACGTCCTCCACAACTAGACTGAAGAACAAAATGACAGCAACTTCTCTGTTCCCCTTCCCCGATTCTCCAGTGCTGTTCCCCTCCCCCAATTAACCAATAAAATCTTAAAAAAAAAAAAAAGAACGTTCTAGAACAGCCAACGCTAAGTTATGGTGACAGAAAACAGATCAGTGGATGCCGCTGAGCATGGAGAGTTGACGAGGGAATATTCTGGAAGGAGGGAAATGTTCTATATTTAGTTTTGGGCAGTAGATATTCAAGGGTGTGTATTTGCCAAACTTATGGAGCTGTGCAACTTAAAATATGTTTATGGAATCTAACTGATGGCTTAATAAAAAATTTGAAAATATTAGATTGGCATTCAAATACGGAGCATAACTATTTAATGAGATGAAGTGTCCACAGTGTAAAGTTAAGTTCCAGGCAGTTCACAAAAACAGTCACAGCCAAGTGATTTCCCAATGGCATGTATTATGGATCACGCTCAGCTGTGGGCTGAATGTTTGTGTCTCCCCACCACCACCATTCATATGTGTAAATCTTACCATTCAATGTGATGGAATTATGAGGTGAGGCCTTTGGGAGGCGATTGGGTCATGAGGGCGGAGCCCCCATGAGTGGGATCAGTGCCCTTGTAAAAGAGACTCCACAGGTCTCTCGCCCCTTCCGCCATGTGGGGACACAGAGAGAAGACGGCATCTATGAACCAGGAAGAGACTCATCAGACATCAAATCTGCTGGTGCCTCGACCTTGGACATCCAGCCTCCAGAACCATGAGAAATACTTCAGGTCCTCAAATAATGTTGTTTTGTTCAATGTCATTTTGTTATAACAGTGATGAGATGCTGTAGGAACTTGACTCTTGTTTATATCAATTAGCCTTTGGTAAAACTGGTTTCATAATACATCATTTCGCTTAAAGTTGCAGAACCTATCAATGACCTGAAGTGAGGACTTACTGTAAATACCTGTTGCTTATAAGCCACCCAGGTAAATAGCGCAACCTGGAAATATGCTGCAAGTGAGAGCAGTGGCTGCAGGTAAGCCCAAACAGGAAATGGAGAATCTGTACACGCCAGGACTTGTCAAGCTGTGAGCGTGAGGAACTCTGGCAAGCACTGCAAAGTGAGTGAATGGAGAGTACAGTGACCAGTTGGCATCTATCAGTTCTGTGGCCACTCGAGCCCCGTTCCCAGTGAGTTGACAGTTAGGAGGTGCTCTTAAAAGGTGACGTGCAGTCTGAGCTGCCAAAAATATAACAGAACCCAACACAATAATTTTTCAAACAAAACAGTGACCTCTGGGCTCAACCAAATGTGTTTATCCCCCTCCTGAACTTGAGCAAAATAATGTAATTCCAGTATCAAATGAATATATTTGATCACTAGAGACCAAAATAAAACCTAACTATGGGAAACCTAGCACTGTGCTGCTCACACAAGTTAGTGCGAGAGCCAGCTCATCCCAACTTGCAAGGGTCAGTTGTTGAAATTTCAGGAATCCTGCAAACTGGTTGTCAAACAGCCATTATAAAAAATAAAATTATAGGGCCGGCTGAGTGGCACATTGGTTAAGAGCTGGCTTGGGACGCCAGCAGGCCCGGTTCGGATCCCACATGTGAGGGCCAGTGACACTGCCCTCTACAGCTAAGATGGTGAACAACAGTTCCACCTGGAGTGGGCTGCTGTGGGTCTCTGGGGACGGCATAGCTGCAGCCCCTGCAGCAGTGGCCTGCCATAGGCTACAGTGAGTGGCCGGCAGCCAGCGTGAGTGGCCGGCAGCCAACGTGAGCTGCCAAAAGCCGTGATGAGTGACTATTCAGAGCCACCCGATCTGCGGCCGGCGACCGATCTGCCTCATCGGGAAGAGAGCAATGACGATACCAACATGGGCCAGTGAAACAACGTTCTCCACAACTAGACTGAACAACAAAAAAGGACCGCAACTTGACTGTTCCTCTCCCCCAATTCCCCAATAAAATCTTTGATTAAAAAAAAAAAAAATCTTCCCCAGAATTGTCCAACCACCTATGTCTCATTTCCCAGAACCCATGAGTTTCCCAGAATTCATTTCCCAGAACTATGTCACGTGACCATGTGTAGATGCAAGGGAGTTTGAGAAGACAAGAATTTTGATTTCCCAGCCTTTAAAGTAGAGGAGGAGGACAAGGGAGAAGCAGTTTGGTGTGTGAGTTGGGTCTTTCTGCCATAGCATCTGCCCTGTTTAGTTGCTGAAAAACTTTTCTACAAGGAAGAGGGTCTTTACAGTTCAGCATTGCAGCAAGCTTTACAGTGAGCTGTGGGTAGCTTAGGGAAAGGGGAGGGGGGTGAGTACGAAAGGGTCATCATCTTGGGGGACAATCAAGAGGAACCACTGCTATACAAATACAAGGTCGCTTGCAAACTATAAATTCTATGCATCTTTATACGTCAAGAACAGCCAGTACCAGCAATTTCACTCCTCCTGGGAACACATCAATGAAGAAAATGATTACTATTATGACAACAGCCCCATCGCCCTCATTCAGCTGAGTGTCGAGCTGGGCAGCAGTGACAAGACTTTATCCTCGGCTGCTGAAGGATGCAGGCATTCCTGGGAAAAGGCTCTCACATGCATTTTCCAAACACGAGTTTTGAGATAACATTTCTTGGTGACACTGGTCACTCCACCAATGTCCACAGCTGTTGTTTCAGACAGCTGCTTGAGGGGTGTGTGCAGGGCGGTGCTCAGCCACCCCAGCAGCCTGGGCTGGCCCTTTTCTCACTCTGAGAACAAATGGGGGTTTCTTTAAGAAAAGTGAGCTTTTGCACAAATGGCTCCTGTCACCAGGGGTCTGACCCTTCAGTGACAAATGGTTTTCTTCACTTGTAGAGACAAGATACAAGATTCATTGCAGTGTGTGTGTGTGTGTGTGTGTGTGTGTGTGTGTGTGTGTGTGTTTTAAGACTTTATTGAGGGATTGGGGAAGGGGAATAGCCAAGTTGTTGTCCTTCAATCTTAGTTGTGGAGGGTGCAGCTAGCTCAGCTCCAAGTCCAGTCGCCATCCGGCTGCCCGTCGGCAGCTTGCCACTGCTCATCTCAAGGTGCCATGTTCAATCTTAGTTGTGGGTGGGTGCAGCCCACCATCCCATGCGGGAATTGAACTGGCAACTTTGTTAGGAGCACGTGCTCTCACCAGCTGAGCCATACTGCCACCTGTTGGCAGTTCAGTGGCAGCTCAGCTCAGGCGCAGCTCACTGGCCCATGTGGGAATCGAACCAGTGACCCTGTTACTCAGAGCTTGCACTCTTAACCAACTCAGCCACTCAGCTGGCCCCCAGAGTATATTTTTAAATTATATCCAAATGCTTTAGCACACAGCAATGTGGATTTTTACAGCATTGATACAACCAAGGTTGGGGTGCAGAGTTGGAGGTGGTGTGGCCACCTCCCCAAGTAGGAAGGTCCAGCATTCCAGACTGCAGTGGGACAGCAATGATGTGAGTCTTTGGCAAGACACGCCTGCATTTTCTGGGTCTTAGTTTGAACTGATGTCCAGTCACCAGCCACTTACCGCTGCCCTTGCAACACAGTAATTATGGGCTCGGTTTTTCTAATTTCACAGAATCAAAGAAGAGAAGAGTCAGCCTGGGTGTGGCCCATGACCCACCACTCATCAAGTGACACTGAGCTGGATGGATTATAGCATAAGGAAGGAGTGAGCACCAAATCAATGGGAAATGGTCATCAGGGAACTTTTAAAATAATACGTTTCAAGATGGTTCTGACAAAAGGCTTTTAATCATACGAAGGGAAGCTTCACCTGGTTCTTGTAAGAGGAATGAACTAAAACCCTGATCAGATGTCACTTTGCACCTAGCTAGCAGCCAAGATCATAGGTTCTCTATAGCTTACATTCTGGAGGGTAAGGGGCATGTGCCTCCCTGCCATCATCGCACAGCAGGGTGCACAGGCATGGAGGGGGACATCTGGCTGCAGGGGTTAAAAGTAAATTTACAGATGCTTCCACCCAGCACTCTTCCCCTCACCCGCCCCACACACACACACTCTTTTTTAAAGAAATTTGTTCCCGAGAAACCTGCTTGGTTGTAGCATTATTCCTAATTGGGAAAATTTAGAAATAACCTCAGTGCCTATCAATAGGGGATTGATTAAACAAATTACAGTACAATGTACAGCATCTGTACACTAGAACATTACTTTTACCAAAGAACAGGGCCATTCTGGGTGTAAAAATGTGGATGCCCCTCCAACCAGGTGCTTGTGTCCCTGCTCCACCCTGTCTTTTTCAGGGTCACAGGAACCTCTACACTGCTGACCCCAAAGAATGGTCACTTTTTTGCTTTTACCAGGGTCCAGACCCCAACATCACCCACCTGGACCAATTCAGTCTCCTCTGTCCTGGTCCCCCCTTACCCAGCTCCTACCCTTGCCCTGCACAGTCTGTCCTCCCACTACAATCACCAGAAGGCGCCTTGAGTACCTGAGTCAAGTTACACACCTCCGCCTATAGTGCTCCAGGGTTCCCACCTCCCTTGGGGTGAAAGCCTGAGTTTCCCCTATAGCCCACAAGGCGCTGCACGACCTCCTCCCTGTCTGCCCCTCACTCACTTGGCTCCAGCCACACGGCCCTCCTCACTGTCTCTCCAACATCCCAGGCATGATGCTGCCCCAGAACCTTTGCACATGTTGTGCTTTCCGCCCAGGTCTCTCTTCTCCTAGATGTACACCTGACTCACTCTCTCGCTTCCTTCAGGTCTTTGCTCAGATGTAACCTTCTCAGTGAGACCCTGAACATCCTATATCAAATTGTACACCAGCCCTCACTTTCTTTTTTTCATGTAGCATTTAGTCTTCTAACCTGCTCCATAATTTGGTTATTTATCCTGTCTGCCTGCCTTGAGAGGCTGTGAGCTCCCAGGGACAGGGACTCTTTTTGCCTGTCTTCTTGCCTTGTATAACCAAGCTCCTGGAATGGAACCATGACAACAAAAGCACTCGGTCAGCGTTTGCTGAGTGACTGAACGTAAGCAGTCTGAATGCAAACTCCTTTCCCTCTTCCCTCCAATGTTTATTAATCAGAATTCATCTGTAAGGAAAAGCTGTCCATTCTTCCCCAGCCCATTTATTTATTAATTCAATTATTTACAGCACGTTGGATATTTATTTTATTCTATAGATTATAACACAATACTATCATTTACCTTGTTCAAATTCTTTTAGCTTTGGCCATCGGGTGTGGTTTGGGTTTTTGTCCTCTGTCCTTTCTATAAGTCTGTATCTTTTACTGAGTATTTCCTACTTTCTGGCAACACAAGATGCTCCAGATTTACCTTGTGGTTTTGCTGTCCCTGGTATAAAATTAATGATTTCTCCAAGGAGCGCTTTTATTGGAAAAAGGTATTAAAAACCAAGTCCCGGGTGCCGTGTGTGCCCACTGCTAGTGCAGCACCATAGCATCCATGCAAACATACGCATCTGTATTTACTTCTGTATCTTCATCCTGTCTGACTATATATTTCTATCTACAAACATATAAACCATGAATTAATACTGGCACTTCTGATTTCAATACAGAACAAGGTTCATCCTAGCTTCCTGCCCCCTGACTTGTTTGTAATTTCTTTCTCTGGCTCAGAGGTACCCGGCTCCATCATCTACAATTTACTTACTCATATGTTTAATCACAGTATTCATATAACATGGCTACAGAATAGCTAACCCCAGAGAACCAGGTATTCTAACTGGGGTACAGTGTTGGTGTATAGGTATTTTGGTTTGTAGCCCAACATCATCCAGTCCACAAGCTGTTTTTCAAAGTTACTTAGATCAGCTCCTTTCTCCCCTCTGTGCCCTTCGTTTGTAGCACAGTCGGGTTCATTTGCCTGTTTTCCATTTTGGAGTTCACACCACATCCTGGTTGATGTCAGTTATAGTTTGAGGGATGTGAAACAAGACTATGATTGTAAGAGCCAGAGCTATTCCAAAAGGTATACTGAGAGGGCCACCCCCTCTTCAGTCCTGCTCCTCTGCTCCTACCCTGCCATTCTTTAAACGCTTTTCCACCAGCCCCTTGTAGGTAACCAGCCACCTGAGGCTCTCAGGACCTGTCTGCCAACAACAGGACTTAAAGAGCTACCTGCCAAGCCTTGGGCAGAGCACAGTGGGGACCGAGACTTTGTCCTTATGCTCCTGGGGCTCATGGTCAGGTGGGGGAACAGTCATGGGGCCAGGCAGTTACCGCCTGGGTATTGGGTCTGTTTGGGAGAAGGATGCTGGCGCGGCCTGACAGGGTCCCTGAAAAGATGCGCCTGTGTTCCAATTCCCAGAACCTGTGACTACGGCCTTATTTGGGAAAAGTGTCTTTGCATCAAGTCACAATAATAAAACATCATTTTTTCTCAAAAAAAAAGTGTCTTTGCAGAAGTTATTACTCTAAGGGTCTTGCAATGAAGCCATCATCCTGGATTGTCCGGGCCATAAATCCAACGACTGGTGTCATGGAGCAAGGCTGAGGGACACTGGAAACAGGGAGAAGACCCAGACACAGGAAGAGGCCATGTGAAGACAGAGGCAGAGGTTGGGGAGACAGGGCCACAAGCCGAGGGACGCCGGGGCCACCAGAAGCTGGAAGAGGAAGGACCCTTTCCTGAGGCTCTGGAGGGAACACCGCGATCCCGGACTCCTGGCCTCCAGGAAAGGGACAGAATAAACGCCTTCTGTTTTAAGCCACCAGACTGTGGTCCTTTGATACAAATATGGGGGCAACAGGGCAGTAAATGTTTGGGGGCCAGCAGGGGCCATGAAGAAGGGCTAGTGCCACATAAAACTACTTCCAAACACCCCATTTTGCACCCATATCTTGGGTTTTGTTTCTAAAGTAAAGCAACTGCTGGGTGGGGGAGAGGCCATCTGGGAGGCCCCTCTCCCACCACTCCAGGAAGCTCTGGGAGGGGAGTCATCTGTCCCTGTCACCTGGTGAGCAGCAGGATGGATGCCACACCGAGGAGAGCCAGGCACCCAGGTATTTACTCTTCCTGGCCTCGCCTTCACGGGCTGCCATGTGTCACCCCTCATACTTCTCGTGGCAGCAAATAATTCTTATTTTCTCCATTAACGGAGCAAAATCACTAAGTAAATCTAACCCATAAATAATGCTCCCTGGAGCAGGTGCCAGCGCTCTGATGTGTGTCCCCCATTCTCAGTCTCATTGGAGCAGGGGTTGCCTGGGGGTGGGGATCGAGTGACGGGGATTGGGGGGATAGCAGACACACAGATCTCAGCACTGTCATAAAAGCCATGAACATGACAACGGGTTGAAACCAGGACTTATGGGCTGCAGACACCAAATCCGCTGTCCTTCCCTAACAGCCGCCAAAGGTGGTGACTTGACTTGGTGGTGGTGGTGGTGGTGGTGGGACAGCCTGCAGGGGTTAGACACACCAGGCATGTTTGATCCTCCTGCCAGCAGTCGGCAGGTGAACAGAGGTGCCTATGGCGTGGAGGGCAGGGATCCCCAACGGATGGGTGATGGATGGATGGAGGGTCCATGAGGGTGCCTGGTCAGTTTTCTCTCTCTTCCTGCCATGCTCCTGGTAGGGCCGGTGGGTGCTAGGACCCAGGGAGACTAATGGGAGTTTGGAGAGACAAGGCGGGTCTGCACTGAGGGCAGCCCCCATGGGAGAACAGTTTTGTCACAGGCATAGAGTGGGTGTGAAAGCTGCCATTTCCCCCTTACTTTAGGTCTGGGATGAGTACCACTCAGACATCTGACTTTGGGTGGTCTCTGTTGCTACTGCTCAGCCCTGCCACTGTAGAGGGAAAGCTGCCATAAATAATGCTAAAGGAATGGGCATGGCTGTGTGCCTATAAAGCTTTATTTATAAACATAAGTGGAGGGCCGGATTCGGCCCAAGGGCTCCAGGTTGCTGGGCCTGCCCTAGGACGGGGCACTCAACACTAGTGCCCCTGGGCCATGTCTTTCATATAAGCCGCCCCTTTAGGGGCTGGATCCATTTAAACATCATCTACTTAGAAGTCTTCCATCTGACAGGACTCTGCCCCATTCTTGTCCTTCAGGGCACGTGTCTAAGGTGTATTTATGGTCCCTGAGGTTTGCATCCTTCTCCTTCTTCCCTGAATTCCAAACTCCACAGAAGCAACGACTGTGTCTCCCTTTTGTTCAGCCATCTCCTCAGGTCCTGGCAGAGGGCAGCTGAGTAGGAAATATTTGCTGCCTGAATAAATATTTCAGGGCCCAGTGCCCAGGTGACAGACCCCATTGGCTCCACATGACTGCACATTTGGGGACCCAGCCGGAGCCTTGGCCCTGGCTGCAGACCACAAGGGCCTGTCCCAAATTGTCTCCTGGTTTTACATTTCAGAGAACGACGGTAACAGTGGGCCATCTGCAGCCATGCTGAGACCACACTGTCTGCAGCCCACACCACAGGGCTGGGGGCTGAACGTGCCCGCGGAGCTCTGCGCAGTCTCAAAGGACACTGACCCACCCGGTCAGTGATGCAGTGGCTGCCTGTAGCAAATAGGGAAACTGAGTCCTGGTGCTGTTGAGTAGATATTGGAGGCAGCATCTCCCTGAAAAGGAGGGTGTAAGAAATGGGGTGAAGTGGCTGTGGCTGGATGGAGATTTCATGAAAGGAAATCTCTTCTCAGGACACAATCGCCCTGCAAGAATGCCCTTTCTGCAGAGGAAAAACCGAGGCCCAGAGAGGGCTGCCCCCAGTCCAGGGGCCCCACGCTCCTGGTTTCCTCCACATCACTGGCTGCTTCTTCCTACCATCCCGCACGGACACCCTGGTGCCCAGTCCTGGGTCCCCTTCTCACTTGTCCAGTAAATACACCACCTGTGAGCCCCCATCTCTTGCAGGCCCTTCCCTGACCCCCAGGCCTACGTACCTGTACATTGGGGACGGGCGGTGGGGTGGGGACGGTCTAGGTTCAAATTTGAGCTGCTGATTTCCTCCCGCCCCCAGTCCAACCATCCCAGCTTATGGCAGCAATGCCATCGTTCCAGGTGCTCAGTGCAGTCCCCTCCTCCGTGATTCCTCCAGCTTGCGCCCTTGCCCCCGAGTCTGTCCTTCCTGCAGCAGCCAGAGGGTGCCTGTGACCATCTGAGTCAGGTGCCATCCCTCCGCCTCCCTCTGGGTAAAACCCTACCTGCTGGGCCTGCCCAGCCCCGTCCTCACCTCCTCCCTCACTTGCTCTGCTCCAGCCACACGGGCCTCCCTACTGTCCGAGATGGCACGCACGGTCCTGCCCCAGGGCCTTTGCACGGGCTGTGCCCCCAGATATCCCAATAGCTCACTCTCATCTCCTTCAGAACTCCTGTGCAAAATATCCAGTAACAGCACATCTTACCACGTTTCCCTTTGCTCCTTACATCATAGCTGATACCCCATACATTTTACTTACTGTTTGCTTCTCCCACTGGTGTCAGCTACTCGAGGGCAGGGATTGGACCTGCTGCGTAGGTGCTGTTTCCCAGTGCTTGTTGAATGAGCGACACGTTCACTAGTGCCAGGGGCCCGGTCTCATCTCAAGGCTGGGAGACCCCACTGTCTCGCATGCCCATGGACACCACCACTCAGATGTCATAGGAGCTGGGCAGAGGCTAAGAGGGCAGTGGGAGAGGGTGGCTGCTGGCTCCAGACAAGAGAGGGGTCAAAGACAGATGGTTCCACCTTGATTGTCTTGCAGAAGGGACTCACCTGTGCCACTGGGTTGCCCGAGATGGGGACTGGACAGTCTCTGGGGAGGGGCCTACGCAGACACCAGCTATAGACGTCCAGCTCCGAAAGGAACCATGTTCCACTGTGGAGGCTGGGAGCCAGGCCAAGGGGCTGGGCTGTATGTCACCCAGCCCCATCCCCTGCGGAGGTCCCAGCTCTGTTCTGTCCCAGTAGGCACTTCTGGAGGAAACTGCTGTCCCACCTCCCTGGCACCGATCAGAAATGAAGACACGCCAACCACACAGACCTGTAATCGCAGTGCTCACGAGCCTTTAATTCATTATAAACCTAGAGGCGGGGGAAATTAGGCAAAAATACAGCATCCTTAATCTCAGGTGGGAAAAAATCAGGGTGGGTGGGTTTTGCTTTTGTCTTTGCACACAGACACAGATACCTCTTTGTGGGGAAATGAGCGCTTTGCCTCTGCTGTGCCGTGGCTTGTCTGCACACGTCACCCCAGAGCCCACAAGGGGTGCGGCCCAGAGACCCCCGCCACGGGGCTGGCTATCCCGGACCTCGAAGGTCTCAGGGGCATCTGCCCACTTCTTTTTATTCTCTTTACAATATAAATAGCATTTTCAAACTACATATGAATACAGTGACGGTGCCACCAGGCGGGGCTGCTGCATGCAGTGGGGGACCCCCACATTTCGGCTGATTCCCCTCAGTACCTCCCCGCCCCTGCCCACTCCGGGACCTGCCCTCCCTCCCCCCAGCAAGGAAATTAAAGATTCTCGGCTCATTTACATTCTCTCCATTTTCCTTAAATAGTTCTCTCTGGCCTGGACACCGTTAGAACACTTTCATTTTTTTTAAAATTTTTATACAAGCAAATTATGCTCTCAATCCCTCTGCAGGGGAGAGCAGGGCTCAATGGAGTTGGAGAAAGCGGCCAGGCTGAGCTGGGCTGTCTCCTTCCCAAGCCTATGAGAGGAGGACATTTTTTCTCTCCCCTAAATTCAACCCACAACTCTTAAGAGGCAGATTTCCTTCAAGTTGAAAGCAGAGATTCTCCCTCTCGCTTACTCTCTCCCAGACACATAAATCAATGGTTGCAAACATGATACAGGACGCTGCCAGGCCCTCGGGGTCCTAGGAAGAAGTCCCTTATAACACAGGACCGCAGCCAAAGAAGGGATGCCTGGAAGCCTGTGGACGCAGGCCTGAGTAGGGAAACAGCTGGTCTTGGGCCACCTGGGAGGCCTGTCTCAGCTCCATGTCCTCCCTCCCTGGGTCGCCGGGTGCCCCAGGCGCCTCCTGTGGGGGCCCCCTCCCCCTTAGCAGGCCAAGGAAGGCCTGAGTGGCACTGGGGACACTCTGCCACCTGAGGCCTCAGCTGTGGAATGGTTCTCATGGGGGAAGCAGCAAAAGATGGAACAAACCAGGAGAGAGACTATTTCGCAAAGGCTCGGACAGGAGGGAGGGTCCTAGATCCCCAAGGCCAGAGCTTGGCCACCAAAGGGTACTGCCAGCTTCCTCCTGTCCCTCCTCCTGTCTGGTGCCAAATGGAACGGTGTTGCGGGGACCAGAGAAGAGGTGCCAGCCACCCAGACCTTCATGAAGTTGGGCACAGAACGGAGTGAGGGGTTGGAGTGACGGGGTGTCCCTGGGGCTGAGCATCCTGCCCAAGGCCCCGGCACCCCCAGGCCTCACCACACATCCCTGCCTGCTCACAGACGAGTAAGATTCTAAAACAACAACAACAAAAAACGAGATGCTTTTGTCTCCCTCAGTATGTCTTGGTTCTGAGATAAAGAACGTTTTGTTTTTAAAGCCACAAATCTAGAAAACAACTTTGGGGATTTTTTTCCTTTTCTTTGTTTTCCTTTTTTTCTTGAGTTTTTTTTAAACAATAGGTATTTATAGAAAGAACCTCACAAAGGTGATTTATGTACAGAAGTCACAATCTCAAAGGCTGCTCAGGAGCAGGCAACGCAGTAGCACCTTTTCGAGAAGAAGAGCTTACATGGTTTACAAATCTGAGTAGTGGGGGTGGCGCAAGCCCCAGCCGGCCCCACAGAGCCCCTGTGGCCCTGCTCCCTGAGTCTGGGGGCCGCGTGCCGGCGTCCTGCTCGCTCCTGTCCCCGCAGAGCACGGAGGTAGCCTCTGGGGGCTGGGGGGCGAGGACAGGAATTCACAGCAAGCAAACGCCAGGGCCCGCCGCCGCCTGCCTTGCTGGGCTGAGGGGTGGCCAGGCAACCAGCTGTCCTAGAAGGGGGCTCCGGGCCGGCACTGCGCCTGCAGGAGGCTCTCCATGAAGGCCAGGTAGTCCGGGTTCCGCCCTGAGTCTTCGGGGGCGTGTGGGGTGCCCACCCGTGGACGCTTGGCGGCCTTCACCTCCTCTCCCGAGAAGATGCTTTCCTGGGGTGCCCCCGTGCTGACCGACTGTGGAAGGCCAGACAGCACAGGGGTTAGTGCAGGAAGACTGAAGGTTTGTGTCCCCCCAAATTCCTATGCTGAAGCTCTACCCACCAATGTGATAGTGTTAAGAGCTGGGGCCTTTGGGAGGGGATGAGGTCATGAGGGTGGGACTCTCATCAATGGGATTACTGCCTTTATCTAAGAGGCCCCCAGAGGGTGCACGCTTGCTCCCCACCCACCACCCAGCCATGTGAGGACACCAGATCTGACAATGCCTTTGACCTTGGATTTCCAGCCTCTAGCACTGTGAGAAATAGCCTTTGTTGTTTACACTGCCCAGTCTAGCAGCCCAAACAGACTGAAATATGGGCTTCACTTGGGCACCTGGTTGGAGCAAACGCCCACCCTGCTGGGAGCCAAGGACCCTGGGCCACTGTCCCTCAGCCCATGACCTTCCAAGAGTGACAGTCAGTCATTAGGGATGGCCTCTCAGCACTCCTGCCTCCGTGCGAACCCCCAATCCTGTGTGCAAGTTTCCCAGGTGGGCACAATCTCTATACCCCAGTCATGGGCCCCCTGGATGGGCAGCTGGCCGGCCTGGTCTGTCCACCACATGGCAGCTGTGGGACGGCTGTGCCATGCAGAGGGAGGCAAGTGGGCTGCTTGTCTGCCTGGCAACTCCTGTCCTTCCCCGAGTAAACCTGGCATCTGAGGTCAGCCGTGCGACCCCCATGCTCTTACTTTGAGCTCATTCAGCCACGGCCACAGCTGCCTACTCCTCAAAACCTGGACTTTGGATTAAACAGGGAAAGAAAGAAAACTGCGACCAGCCCAGGGGAAAAAAGGCAGTCACTTCCTGCCTCCGGGACTCATTGTTCCCTTTGAAAAGAGATAAGCTTCGGAAAAGCGTTTCTTTTTGTACCACCAACCCTGGAACTCAGTTTTTGTGTGCAGGTGGCTGCGCTCAGGGCGCTGGATGCATCACAATGCGTCTGCTGGGCCTGCTGGTGCACGTTTATTTCCTACTGGGCTGTCACCAGGAAGGCCAGCCCTCCAGCCTGACTCCCCTGCCACAGAGCAGGCGGCACCTGGGAGCTGCCCTCAGCTGCCCCCAGTGGGAGCAAGGGCCAAGGCAGGGAGGTCAAGGCCATGTCCAGGAGGACCACTGAGGGTTTCTGAGGCAGAGCCTCGGCTTGGTCTGACCACCTACCAGCCGCGACCGGACCCTCTTGGGCAGCTCCTCGTCCAGAGTGAAGACGTCACCGCGCTTGACCGTCAGCTGGGACCCATCCTCAAACTCCACCTGCAAAGGGGCACAGCTGTCATGGACAGTGCCTCAACGCTACTGGACCCCCTGTCTTTGCTGAGGTCCCACTACCCATGGTGGCCACTGCTGCGGAAAGCACCAGACAGAGGCCCCTCCCAGCTTAAAAATATAACAAGCCCCCTGACCTTCTAAGTTAGGTGGGCCAAGGTGATCAGCCCCCCAACAGGAATGAGCCAGGGCCCCAACCCAGCCTGCGAGGCCTCGCCTGCGCACTGTATCCAGGAGACAGGGTCCCGCTCACCTGATAGATGTGACTGGTCACAGAGGAAATGAACTTGGCCTTGTAGATGTTGCCGTCAGTCCACCGGAGTTCAACAAACTCCCCCTCAGGTGGGGGTCCCAGCCGGGCACAGTCTCTGCTCTGTGGAGGGAAGAACGTGCAGGCGGTGAGGCGGCGGGCTCTGGGCACGGTTGCCCGTGGCCTCTGTCGGGCTTAGATCCTCCCCAGGCCATGCTGCCTGTGTTTTAACAGTAACGAAGCTCCCACTTGAGAGACATTTGCAGTAAGGAGGCCAGTGGCGCTCTGTCTGAACTCTGAAGGCAAGGTGAGCAAACACACAGCCCCTGCCGTAGGCTCTAGACTGACAATGTTTTCTGCTCTGCTTCTGCTCCCCCTGCAGGGGACCTAGGAACTGGACCTGTCCAGCGGGGTCCCAGGTGACCCATGTGAGAGACCGGGCCACCGCCCAGCTTCCTAACGGCAGCCCTGCCCCCGTGCCAGCCCGCAGCTCACAGTGATGCTCTCTGGGTAAAGGTTGTCACTGTAGGACCCGTCATCAAAGTTGACTTCGTAGAAGGTCTGCATGGTGCTGCCGATGACACGGCACCGGTAGTAAAGCCCGTTGCGGTTCTTGGTGATGACCACCTGGCCTAAGGACACAGCCCTCAGGAACTGGACCTGGGGGCGGAGAGGGCTGCGTCAAAGCAACGGCAGGCAGGCAACGGGAGGGGGCGGAAGGGAGGCCGGGCACTCACGCTGTGGCCCCCTGACTTGTGCTTGAAGCAGGTGATGGAGACGACGTAGGGCCAGTCGTCCGGCTCCATGAGCACGCCAGCGGCATGGGCACAGGTCACGTGGAAGGAAGTGGAACAATGCTCGCAGGAGCACTGGATGCAGGCACCAGACACCTTCTTCATCCGCTTCCGGCAGTACACGCACTTCTGGGGGCCATGAGAGGACATGGGGCTCTGGCCAGCGCCTCTGACCTGGCGGCTGGGAGCCCTCCCACTAGGAGTCAGCCCAAGAGCGGGCTGACAGGCAGAGACCCCGGCAGAGGCCTTGGCTAGAGGCACCCTGGGAAAAGCCTGGGGAATCGACTTGGCCGGAAATCTTGACCATGGCAGAGAGCGCCCCCAAACCACCGCGGGCTGGGTCTCCAGGCCCACCAACCCAGCCTGTGGCCCCGCCAGTCCCCAGGAACACTTCCAGGGTTCTTCTACACTCCCCCCCACCCGCCCCCCACAAAGCTGACTGGAACAGGCACCTAAGAGCCACACAGTGAAATACAATTTAGCCCCCCAAAAGCATGAAGCACCCACACTCGCTACAACGTGGATGGACCTTGAACACACGGTGCTCAGTGAGAGAAGCCAGACACACAGGCCACACAGCATGTGATTCCATTTGTGTGAAATGTCCAGGACAGGCAAGTCCACAGACGGGGGGTGGGGGGTGGTGGTGGTGGTGTTCGTGGTTGTCAGGGGCTGGGGAGAGGGATGGGGGGTGACTGCTGAGGGGGAGAGGGTGTCTTTTGGGGTGCTAGAAAAGTTCCTGATTAAAAGTGACAGTTGTCTAATTGTGAATATAAAAAAGCCACTGGGCGGCCGGCCGAGTGGCGCAGTGGTTAAGCACTGGCTTGGGAAGCCAGCAGCCCCGGTTCGGGTCCCACATATGAGGGCCAGTGACACTACCCTCAAAAAAACCCAAAAACATACAACAACAAAAAAAGCCACTGAATTGCTCACTTTAAAATGGGGAATTTTATTTGAGTTCTGAATACAAGGCACTGCAGGCTAATTTCCTTCCTAAGGAGGAGCAGCTGAGTAAGTGCTTTCACGCCAGGCAGGGGGTCCGTGTGGCGGAAATCCACCCCCCCCCAACTGCTCCTGTGGTGTCAGCATCCAGGGCCACTCCTACACTCCCAGCTCAACAGTTGCCAGGCCCGCAGAAGCCGGTCACTCTGGGCATTTAATAAGCAACTTTTATCGCTCTGTAAACCATGTTCAAAAGCCAGATAAGCACCGCGGCCGCCGAACCGGTCGATGGCAATGAGATCTCATTATTAAACTGTCAATACCTAATTCTCCCGCTGGCCTGCAGGCTAGGCACTGACATACAACATGCTCCGTAGGTGTTAACCCTCACGTCCTGGGCCTTCCGCAGAGCAGAGCTAAGCACAGCCACCCCAAGCCCCAGAAGGAGCAGTCTTCCTCGAAGCCAGCGGTGCACACTCTCTTGCACACGTCACCTGCCCCACTGCAGGGGCCCAGAAGAAATCCGCCAGCCAAGCGTGACGCTCAGTAAGAGTCATTTCTCACCATGGTAGCAGCTCAATATTCTGAGTTTCTGCATCATGAGGAATGAGGGCCAGGCCCCCATCGTGCAGTGTGTCAGGAGCCCAGTGTGGGGCATGTCCAGTGTCTGAGTTTTTCCAGGACCCATCCCAGCCTGGGGAGGGGGTGAGCCCATGGCTCAGGCCACCAGACAGGTGGGGCCAGCCCCCACTCACCAGGACTCCCAATGTACGCAGCCGGGGCAGCCGGAAAGTCCTGCAGATGGATGGATCGACAATGACCAGGAGTGCCCATCCATGAGCCTGAGGCCTGTGTGTGACCCCGAGAAGGTGGGCAGGCGGCTGGAAAAGCAGGAGTTAACTGCTGGCTTCCTTGCGCGGGTCCATTAGGCAGTACAAGGAAGCCTCGTGTAAAAGGATTTTTAATTCATCGTTACAAGTGCTAGTAATGAAGAGGCTGCAAGCTGGAAATGTCAGATGATCCATAAAACGTCTGGGGGAGGATGGGCCACGGGCAGCGGGCCGCATCATCACTCCACCTGAATGATGAAGCCTTTCACGCCGGTAAGCACCTGCAGGCCGTCAGCCCTGCCTGATGGGCTGTCTGTGCCCGGCCGGGCTGCCGCTGGCCACCGGTGCTCCAGGAGTGAGGCCCCTGACCCCACAGGCTCCCGCCAGTGCCCACTCAGCCCTGGCCGGTGGCGTCGCCCCCGTGGGCTCAAGGCCGAGTGACTGTTCCTTCCCACAAGACTCTCCAGCAGGCCCACTGCCCGCAGCCCAATTTCTCTGCCTCCTGCCCTCTGTGGGCCTGGAGGAGTGTCAATATGAAATGAAAGGGGCAGGAAAAGCAGCCGGGATGCTGTCAGGCGCCCCGGCCAAGGGCCCAGCCCCCAGGTGCCACGCAACACCTCACTGTTAGAGCTGCCACCGCTACATCCCTGAGTGGGGACCCATCCCCAGCAAGGCTGCCACAAACTCACAGCAATCCTGAACCTGAGAGCAGGTGCTGGTTCCCAGACAGCACGATCAGTGCTTTCCAGTGAGGCCCAGTTAACACGCACCATGCAGGGGACCCTTACAAACAGCAAGGCTGCGGCAAAGAGAGGTCTGCAGTCACAGCACTGGCCAGAGGCTGAGCTGGGAATGGAAGCCAGCTGTTGTTCATGGTCATACTCTGCCCATGTTGCCTGTTGCCCCAGAAGTTCCCCAGGGGTGACCATTATCAGCGAGAGCACACCGGCTGAGGATGGCCACATGCTCCTTAAAGGGGGGAGATCTACCTGCACCAAGAGGGGCCAACAATTCAACAGAAAACACACAACCCGATTTAAAAATGGGCGAAGGACCTGCATAGACATTTCTCTAGAGAAGACACACAGGTGGCCCACAGGTACATGAAGAGGTGCTCGACACCACTGATCACCAGGGAAATGCACATCAAAACCACAAGGAAGGCCAGCCCAGTGGCTCAGTTGGTTAAGAGTTAGCTTAGAGCGCAAGCTCTGAGCAACAGGGCCGCCGGTTCGATTCTCACATGGGCCAGTGAACATTGTGCCCGAGCTGAGCTGTCGCTGAGCTGCCAACAGGTGGCAGGATGGCTCAGCTGGTGTAACAACAAGATTGCCTGTTCGATGGTGGGCTATGCCCGCCCGCAACTAAAGATTGAATTCGGCACCTTGGGGTGAGCTTCTGCCCAGATGGCTCAATGGATAGGGCCTGTACTCTTAACAACAAGGCTGCTGGTTCAACTCCCGCATGGGATGGTGGCTCCACCCACTTGCAACTAAGATTGAACACAGGACCTTGAGCTTAGAGGCCACAAGCTGCCGACGGGAAGCCAGATGGCAACTGGTGCCCTTCACAACTAAAATTGAAGAACAACGTAGCCAGTTCCCTTCCCCAAGGGAGGAGAACAGAGTTGGGGAATCGGGGAGGTGGAACAGACTTTAGTCTAGTTGTGGAGAACACTGCTTCACTGGCCCATGTTGGTATCATCATTGCGCTCTTCCCGGCTGAGGCAGATGGGTCACCGGACTCTGAATGACCGCTCATGGCGGCTCTTGGCAGCTCACACCAGCTGCTGGCTACTCACTGTAGCCTATGGCAGCCCACTGCAGCAGGGGCTGCAGCGTACACCGTCCCAGGGACTCACAGCAGCCCAGCTCCAGGTCGAGCTGTTGTTCACCATCTTAGCTGTAGAGGGCAGTGTCACTGGCCCTCATATGTGGGATCCGAACCAGGGCCCTGCCGCTCAGAGCTGGTGTCCCAAGCCAGTTCCTAACTAACGTGCCACTAGGCCAGCCCCCCAATAAAATCTTAAAAAAACAACAACACCACAATGAGATCTCATCGCAGGCAATCATCAAGACGAGAGGTAACAAGTGCTGGTGAGGACGTGGGGAAAAGGGGACCCTCCTGCATAGCTGTGGAATGTCAACTGGTGCAGCCACTATGGAGAATAGTATGAAGGTTCTTCAAAAAATTAAGATGAGAGCTGCCACGCGCCCCAGCAATTATACTGGGTATATATACAAAGGAAACAAAAACAGGATATTGAAGAGGTATTTGCACACTATTCGCTGTGGCGCTTACTGGCCAGAACATGGAAGGAAGCCAAGTGTTCTCAGATGGATGACTGGGGTGAAGAAGCCGTGGACCAGCCACACAATGGAATATTATTCAGTCACAAGAAAGAAGGAAATCCTGCCGTTTGTGACAACATAGGTGGACCCTGAGGGCATTACGCTTAGTGAGAGAGGGCAGCCGCGGAAGGGCAAACTGCAGGGTCCACTGATATGAGGGCCACACAACAGTCAGACTCTGAGAAGGAGACAAGAGGGTTGGGGCTGGAGGACCTGGAGTGGCTAGTAACACAGACAGTTTCAGTTATGCACGCTGGGTATATTCTGGAGCTCTGCCGTACAGTGCGGTGCCTAGAGTTAATAAAACACTGTATTGTGCACTTAAAAATCTGTTCAGAGGAAAGATCTCATGTTAAGTGTTTTTACCAGAATTTTTTTTTTTTTTTTTTAAAAGGGGCCCGTTAGGTAATGAGAAAACTACAGGGCAGAGTGCATGTAGCTTCTGCTTATGAAAAAGGTAGGAACTGGCCACTAGTTTATGTGCAGTGTGCGAAGGGCATCCGGCACAGAGATAGGGGAGCTAGGAGCCCACTGTGCCAGCGAAGGGAGACTTGCTTTTCTCTGGGGACCTCTGTGTCTTCTGACTTTTGTACTCGTGCCTCTGGGACCTATTCAAGGATAGATGTGGCCACACTGAAATGGGTAGCATCTGGATTCCTGGTGTCTCCCCCCACCACTCCCCACCCCCCCCCCCCCCCGCTGCACAGGACGAGACTCCAGGGGACCTACCAGCTTCCACCGCTGCTCCGGAATGGCGCTGATGTCCACAGGGTGGCGCTCCATCACGTTCAGGAACCGCACTTCAGGAACTGCGATGGCGCAGATCACGTGGATCCACCTGGGGGAGAGGGTCGGGGGTCATGGGTGTGCCCTGCCCGAGGGTCCCCTCACTCTGTGGGCACTGCCTCTGTCCATGATGCCGCTGCTGGTCAGTCAGGGTTAACAGGACCTTAGAGAACAGCCTAGGCACTTGTTTGCTCCTCCTGGTCCCCACCCTACCAAATTGAGGCCCTGAGGAAGGGCCAACACCCCTCCGGACACACCCCACGCGGCGCCCCTTGCACCTACCTCTTGTCAGTTGTCATCTGCAGGGCTCCTCCCCGGAGATTGCACAGGCAGCACTCCTACAGGGGCCCGACAAGCGCAGGGTGAGGGGTGCATGGGGCAGGGCTGCCCCCACACTGCTCTAGGGCCTGGTCCATCCCCTCCCTGCCTGCAATCCGTACATTTCAAACTAGCGGCCACTGCAGGGATAGTGCGTCGGGCTCTCCCCGCTCACCACTGAGGAGAGGAAACCAAGACCCAGGGAGGCAAGGCACCAGCCCAGGATCTCTCTTAGGGATCACAAGCCTGGGGCCTAGGCCTGGCTCCCCCATGGGGCTGGACAGCTCTCAGAGCACCACCCCAGCTGCAGGGGTGAGTTACCGCAGTCCAGGCGTGGGCCGTACACCGGGAACACGTCCAGCCTTCGTTGACCAGCTCGGGTCGGATGCCGTAGCAACCTGGAAGGCAGCAGAGGGATGCATCTGTCATGGTGGCTGCACCAGAGCTTAACAGGACCTTCTGGAATCCAGCCTCAGCATTGAGGGTAATTGCTCTCTCACTGCCGTCTCTACCTCAACCCAGGCCACTGCACATGGAGTGGGAGATAGGTCTGGAAACAGGTGCCGGGAAGGGAAGCAGAGCCCACTTGCAGGAGCCCCCCGCTGGGCCTGCTCAGACCGGGCCTCTCGCTGCCCCCGACCCAGGCTCTGCTGGGAAAGTGACCAAGAAGGTGTGTGACATGCAAGGTGGGCCTTGCGGACACTGGAATTTGGAGTGGCGGGGTTGGGCGGGGAGGCCAAGTACTTGGGCAGAACCTCTACTCTGAAAGTCCAAGTCAGAGGCTCTGGGTCATCAAGGCAGTTTGCTCTGGAACATGGTCATGGCTCAAAAACGGGGAGACGGCACTGAGGAGGGTGCCTACAGAGGGTCATGCCCCAGAGCGAGGGGCTCTGCCTCATCTTGGGGTCACTGCCCAGCAGGGCAGCAGAAAGGTGGCTCTCTGTCCCTATGGAGGCCCCAAGGGACAACAAGGTACCCAAGAGCCTGTACTGGACCCCCTGCTCTGCCCCTGGGGCACTCAGCCAGGGTCAGGGCTGGGATCGGGGGGGGGGGGGTGTCTGCCTTCTGGAGGAAGTGGAGGCTCCACCTCCTTCCAGAGCCAGGTCTCAAGGAAGATGCCTGTGTGAACCTTCAGTGAGCAAGGCGCCTTTCCCCTGCGTCCCCTGACCGCAGGCCCGTCCAGAATGGTCCCCCGAGAGCCTGCCCAGAGCACATCGCACACCAGGCCCAGCAAGGCCGAGCCAACAGGCTCCCAGACAGGAGACAAAATGAGCCCAGAGCAGCTTCTGTGGGAGCAGAGGGACAGAGTCCTTCAGCTGCCTTCCTCCGTGGGGGGACAGGCGGCACATGAAATTAAATGGTTCCAGAACCTTCCTTCCTTTCTGGAGTTCCGTCTCCCATTCCCTGCCCCTCACAAGTCAGAAAGGGGAAGACATCCTTCTGCTGTCTTGGGCTACAGTCTGGGCTTCAGAGTCTGGGGACGGGTGGCCACTGATGGCAGAGATAAATCAGACCCCCGGACCACTCTAGAATCAGCTTTAGTGTAACTCTGGATGCAAAGTGCAGAGTTTAAAATCGTCATGGTACCTGAGAGGTACCCAATATCTTCCTGCTGCCTCCCAGGCCCCGGAGGCAGAGCAGGGCTCAGCAAAACAGTCCTGAAGGAGGCTGACCACACAGGCCCACCTTGTCCATGGGACAGGGTCTGACATCTGCCCGTGAAGGCCAAGACCCCATCCCACAATGCCAGGTCCAGGGGGACCAGCCCAAGACAGCAGCCCAGGGAAAAAGGGGCTTCCCGCTCCCCAGACACGGTGAGCAGAGGCTGCACCCTGCAGAGCCCGCAGTCCTTCGGCTGCCTGCCTGTCGCCCGGCCCGCACTCACTGGCGTGGACCTGCAGGCAGCACTTGGCACAGGTGATCAGCAGGCTGGTCCCGTCGTCACCGATGTAGGAGTTGGCAGGGAGCGGCTCTGTGTTCTCGGCGCTGGAGGTGAAGCACATCTCGGGGATCAGTGGCCGTGTCTTTTGGCCGCTTTTGGAAGGAGGTGCAGAGGAGCCCTCCCCGAGAGAGGCCTGGGGCGCCTCCTTCTCGGTCTGTAGGGACTGCAGAAGGGGCGCACTTTCAGTGGAGAGCTCAGTTTGGGGCCACCTGACATCATTAAACCAGGCCACATGGAGCGTATTCCTTGATGCTGCCCTGGGCCCACCCCTCTCGCAGCTTTGATATCCAAACAACCCCAGCCTGCCTACCACCTCTCCAGCCCCAGCACTGCAGGAGACCTGCAGCTGCCCCAGAGGGTGTCCCCAGTGCACCGGCCCAATGCTCCCAGCCCCCACCCTGCTTCCCCAGTCAGATCCTGTCCACGGGGGTCACAGGACACCGTCCTCGGGGCAGCTCAGCTAACATGTGGAAAGCTCTGGGTACTAGGCTAAGAACAGGGGACCCGAAAAAGCAAGTGAGACCTGGCCCTGTCCTCCGGGAAACTCACAGTCCAGGGACCGATTAACACAGAGGCCGATAAGCAAGGGAAGAGGAGGGCAGGGCAGCCCAGGGGTTGGCCCAGAGCCGCCTGAGGACAGCAGGTCTGGGAAGGCTTCCTGGAAAAGGTGGCAGAGGAGTGGACTCCAAAAATGAACATAAATTTGACCAGCAAGGCAGGGGACTGGGTGGGTGAGAGACCCTGGGGGACATCACAGAGCACACTGCTGCTGTGTGGGGTGGGGATAGATGTCACAGCTGAGGAAGACCATGGGGTGGGGACATGTGGCCAGGCAGGGGCCTGTGAGGAGCCTGGCGGAGTCTCCAGCCAGGGAGTGCATGGCCAGAGTGCCTCCCAAACGCCCAGTCTGGCCACAGTGTGGCGCTCATAGGAATAGGAGGCCTGCCCCAGAGAAGACTGGACAGGCAGGCAGTGGTCATGGTGCGGGGAGGGTGACAAGGGGAAGAAACAAGAGGTTAAGAGGAAAAGTGGCAGCTGATGGGACAGGGCAGAGTGTGGAGAGAGGCCCGGTTCCCAACTTGGGAAACACAGGACAGAAGGGTGCTTGGTCTGGAACATACAGGACGCTGGGTGTCTGGCTCAGAGGCGATGGTGCCTCAGCAGGGCCATGTGAGGTCTTTGCCCTGGCCCCAGCCTGCCTCTGGGACTCAGCCAGTCACAGCCCATCCTCTCTGGGGCCCCAGCCTGTGTCACCCCCCCAGGACATGCTGAGGAGCTTTCTGAGGACAGTGACACCTCCACGTTGTCTCCCCACCCCTGGGTCAGATGTCCCATTTTTGTGCTCATTGACAGACAGGTCGCCTACAGATAAAACTCAGAAACTGGGCCCTCTCCCTATAGCCCTCACAGGGGAGGCTCCAGCACACCCTGCAATGCCAAGGGCTTCTGCCTGTCACACTGCAGAGGTCCCGTCCCCGCCTGTCCCACCCCCGGCCTCCAGGGTCTCAGCTGATCCCACTGTGACTCCTACAGCAATGGGTCCCTCGTCCCCATCAGCAGTCCCCGAGTTCCCTTCAGGCAGAGCAAATGCTGGCGCCTGTGGGAGTAGACAGACACTGCCCTGGCCCCATGTGGCCCTGCGAGGCCCTGCGTCACCTGGCTGTACGGGTAGAAGAGGGTGCAGATGGCGCAGTAGGGCTCAGTCAGGGCAGCGGCCGCGTTGAACTTCCTCTCAGCCTGGAAGCTGGCCGCCTTGTTCTTCCACTGCAGGGAGAGCAGGGATCTCAAGGCCTCAGGGTCACTCATGTCCTCCTCCCCAGAGAAAGGGAAGGCTTCTAGAGTAGAAAGTGTGGGGGACAAATGTCAGCATGGTTAACTTGTGTCTGAGGAGCCTGCCTCTCCCTAATGGGCGTTACTGCCACAAGCATTCATGGTGACAGGTCCCCGCTTTCACGGCCCCTGAGCCTCTCTGCAGAGGGGGGCCCCTGGTTCCGTCTGGGGCAGGAGACAGGTTGGGTCAGGCCTTGGCTGGTCACGTGCCAACTCCCAGCATCCAAAGGAGCGAAAAGAGGAGCAAAGCTGTGAGTCAGAGAGGGGGCAGTGATACCCCAAAATCCTACTGAGATGTGGTGGTGGCTGAGAAGGGTGTCTCCCACAGCAGCCTGTCACCACCTGGCACCTGCTGGCCTCAGTTACCAGCTCCACCCCCCACGTCCCATTGCTGCATTTCCTGAGTGAGGGAGGTTCATTGCTCCCTGGAAGGCTGCCCTGAGAAGTGGGGTGCTCACTCCTGAGGCCCCAACCTTCACAGCAGCTGGGCCAGCACAGCTGATACAACAGCCTTCCTAACCATAAGGCCAAGGCCCCCTGGCAGAGGGGCCTTGGGCACGTCTGGTCTCCCTTGGGAACTCTTCTACTCCTGAGAGCTCAGCCTTGTGATCCGTGGTGCTTCTATAACCCTCCTCACCCTAGCACTCAAGTTAAGATTCAGAGTGAAAGAAGCCATCCAAACAATTTTCAAATGCCATGTGCACCTTAAACTCAAGGCTTAAGCAGAAGATGAAAAACTAGCTGTGCAGGGTTTCTGCCCATGATATAGGGGCTGTGTGTTAAATAGAAGCTTCTCATTTCCTCCCTCTGACTCCAGCTCCCAAAGCCTGCTGTTTCAACCTCTCTCTCCCGGGCCATGCGCCCAGCAGCAGGAAGAGTTACTTCTGCTGTGCCTGGCCACTCCCCAGCCCCGTGTCACCCACCCTTGGCCACTAACAATGGGGGTGGGGGATGACATAAAGGTTTCCTCTAGTCACACAAGCAAATAGGGGCTGCCCCCTGCACCTCCACACAGCACAGTGCTGTTTCCATGGGCACAGGAACCACAGAGCTTGGACATCTGCAAGAAATGAACTTGGAAATGAGCTTGTTCTCAGGCCCCGAACAGCTCTGTGACCGAGTCTATTTCTCAAACCTCAACTTGGGGGTTGTGGCCACACTCCACCCCTTGCTCACACAGGGAACAGGAGGAGCTGACTCTTTGTGGCACACCTCGGCTAGGTGTCTCTTTCTGCTCATTGGACTATTTGCCTGCTCTGCGAATGTTCTGGAAGCCCAGGTCTGTGCCTGCCATCCGAGCAGATCCAGTGGCTGTGGGAGGATGAAGCAGGACCCTCGCCCAGCTAGGGAGCCAGGTCGGTGTGCAAATACACAGGGGCCACCAGAGCTGCATGGGGGCAGGGGTGGGGGACCAGCCATCCAAGGCCTGGTGACGGAACAGTGTCTGCTCAGAGGTGGGCAGCAGACAGCAGCCATGCTCCAGGTCAAAGTCAGCAACAGTCCCAATAGTAATGACCTCCCCTCGTCTCTGTGCACCGTCCTCACAGGACCCTGCGGAGGGCCAGCTGCCCCCATTTTACAGGTGGAGAAGCCAAGTTACAGAAAGGTAAATGGCACTCATGGTCCTGGGCTCCAGGCAGCAGGCTGCGGTTGGAGCCCACGTGGGTCCCTCATGGGCCACACTGGACTTTTTAACCTTAGGCCCTGGGCCCAGAACAAATGAGCTCCCCACAGTGGGAAACAGGGCAGATGGGGTTGAGGGGGATAGAGCCTTGGGGTGCATCTATGGGGAGCCCTGCAGGCTGAGTAGGGGGACTGTGCGTGGGGATGGGTCTGAGGGCCGGGCAATCTGGGGAAAGATGCTAAGGACCTGACCTGAGCTGGTGTCAGTTGGGGTACCCAGCCGGGCAGTGGCAGACGGAGGCCTGGGGGAGGCACTGGGTGAGAGGAGGCGGCACACATAGCCTGGGGCCCAAGCAGGCAGGGACGGCATCCTCACTCACCTTCGTCGCTGGAGGCCTCCTGCTTGACCACGGATAGCGGGGACCTGGTTGGCGGCTTGCCCAGAGGGTGACGCCGGCTCTTCTTGATCTCCATTTTCAATTTGGAAAACGCTGATGGCGCCTGAAACACAGGACAAGAGGTGTCTGTGGGGCGCAGCTCTGAGATGGGAGTAGAGCCCAGCTCAGCGGTGCCTCAGTTTCCCCCGTCGGGGATACGAGGCCCTAGGAAGAGGTGATGGGAGCCACTGAGGTTTCTAAGCCACGCGCATGCCGCCAGGCTGTGATGAGCCATGGGGCCGCTTTGTGAAATGGGACGCTATGGCTGGCGCCCTACCTGCATCTCGCCAGCTGTTCTCTCCTCCTCAGGCCCTGTCAGCTCCATGGGGGCCACCTGCTCCTTCCAGGTGGGGCCCTTCTGGGCAAAGTGCTCAGGCGCCTGCTGGCAGGACACTCGGCCCTTGTCGCATGTGGCTGGGCTGGCGTGTGGCACCACATACAGCATGGGGATGATGGGGCGCAGCTTCAGCTCCAGCTCTTCGCCAGGTGCCTCGGGAGGCACAACGTTGAGGGGCGGCGGCAGGGGGCTCTCCTCGGCAGCCACAGGGCTGGGGGTCAGCACCGGGGGCTCCAGTGGGGGCGGTGGCACCTCTTCAATGGGGAACTGAGTGAGCGGGGGCGGTGGCAGTGGGGGCAGAAGTGGGTGGTGGGAGTGCAGGGGGCCATGGCTCTTCTTCTTCCGGTCACTCTTGGCCTTCGTCGGCCGCAGCTTGCCCCGCCCATCCTCTGTGGGGAGAGAGGAGACCAGTCAGGGCCGGCCCCCCCAGCCCAGGTGGGAGATGGCTGGAGTTGGCAGAAACCCCCTCTGGCCCTCCCCAAAAGAACACAGGCTTCGGGGAAGTTCAAACCACAGCCAGGTCACGCTGCCAGGTAGCCAGACCAGTCACACCTGAGCCATGTGGGTGCCCCCGCCCCCCCATCCAGGTTCTGCAGGTGCTCAAAGCACCTTCTAGATTAGTATGAGGTGGAGCAAAGAGATACATCCTTTCCAAGCAAGGGGCAGAGGCAGATTTGTTTTCTTTTCAGATAGCTACAACTTGTAGAATTTTTTAAAAGCAAAGACTCAAACAATAAACCATAAACGAGTGGTCACTTGAGTGGAACACAAGAGCCAGATGGGCCTGCAGGGCCCGGAACACCCTTTTAATTCCAGGGCCAGCATGGGGACATTTCCTGACAGGTGACAGGGCGGGGTGGGAGGCAGGCAAAGCATGTCTTCAGGGGCATTTTGGGGCCAGGATGGATGTGTGGGCAGCAGAATCATGGCCCCCAGAGACGTCCACATTCTAGCTCTGGGACCTGTGAATGTGGAAGCTGACACAGTGACATGACTTTGCCGATGGGATTGTGTTAAGGGAGATGGTCGGGGTGGACCCAATGTACTAACAGGGGTCCTTTCCCAGCTGTGGTCAGAGGGAGCTGTGAAGAAGGGTCAGAGAGAAGCTGACAATGGAGAAAGGGCCACAAGCCCAGGATGCGGCACGTCTAGAAGCTGGGAGAGGCAGGAAGTAATTCTCCCTGGAGCCTCGGGAAGGAATGAGCCCTGTCCAAACCTGGGTTTAACCCTGTGAGACCCGTGTGAGGCTTCTGACCTCCAGGACTGTCAGCAAACAAATGTGTATGGTTACTGTCATGCCAGTCCCCGGAGACTCTGCAGGTGGTGACCTGCATGAGGCCTGCTGTGCTCAGGGTGAGGTGCACACAGAATCAGGGGTCCTGCCCTCAAGGATGACAGACCTGGGGGCAGCCCACCAACATGGACCCTAGAGCACAGCCAGCCTTGGAGCCCTTGGGCTTTGCCTGCCCTGTATGGCCCCCATCCACAAATCCCAGGTACCCTGGGGTTCAGAATGTCACAGGAGAAAGGACGCCAGCTGGAAACCAGGAGACCAACCATCGCAGTTGTCTGGGACCAAGAGGTTCCTGGACAACTGGGGATGAGGATTCGTGAGGCCCAGTGGTATCTGTGCTTGACAGTCTTGGGTTGGGAAAAGAAGGACAAATGGAGGGCAGGCATCTGTCCCTCTCTAGGTGGCAACTGGTGGCAACGAGAAGCATGATCAGTCCTGGTTTGCAACACGGCACCTACATTTTATCTCTTGCTATAAAAACCTGTCCATATGTCATCCCCATTCCTCAGCCAAAGATGACGGAACAAGTGCACATGACCTTGGGTGTGGGTTTGCCCCTTACCCCCTGATCTGCACTGACCCCAGGAGGGGGTGAAGCAAGGACCCCCACCTGCTGGCAGACACTAGCCTGGAGTGTTGGCAGGAGCCGAATGGCTGCATTCCCCCGCCACGAGGGCTAGGCCACAGGAAGCTACGCGGAGGCACCCCAGCTCCCCTCCTCCCATCTCCCCCCATCTGCACGCTGTAGCACTGGCGGCTGGGACGGCCCACAGTGCTCTTGGCAAGCACACTCTGTGCTTTTCAAGAGAGGCTCCATCAGCCAGAAGGCGACAGGACAGCTCGCCCCTGCCCTGGCCCTGTACTCTGGTCCCGAGCCTTCCGAGGACACTGAGGATTCCTCCCATAGCTCTCCGCCGCCTGAAGCAGCCCGGACGGCTCCCCAGGTCCCCCCTCCCTCCGGCTCCTCATGAATCTGGCCAAGTGATATGGCCAAGGAAAGCAAATAATAGACTCTCCCTCCCTTCCAGAAGCTGGAGTTGGATGGCACCCCAGAGAGGCGGAGCATTACTCGGTAATGCTCAGTAATGGCAGCGTGGCCCCAGAAGGCGACCGAGGGCCCCTGGGGATCTGCAGCCAGGGCAGCGCTGGGGCTCATTTACAGAACCAGTGCCGAGGCTGGCCTGAGAGCCCCTGTCCTGTTTGTGTAAAAGGCACTTTCGGATAAAGTTTTGTTCTCTAAGGAAATTCAATACTCCTTCCTCTTTCATAGCGCAAACTATTGAAAATCACATTGTCGCTGAGCCTGAGGAGGGCAGGTCCAATGTACTCTCCGTGCTGGAGACTCGCTGTCAAACACAGACCAGCTCCAGCCTCTTCCTCAATCTCCCCGGCTCTGAGAAGCCGAGAGGGACACACACTAGAGAACGCTTTACAGGACAAGCCCAGGCCAGGAAGAACACCTGAGCGCTCTGGGCTCTGTCCTCACAGTGGGGACCCCCACAGCCGCCACACAGAGGCAGTCCTGTGGGACTTCAGCGAGCTCCGGCCTGCCGGGGCCTGACGGAGCCTCGAAATGGAACAGGGACGTCACACACCAAAGTGCTGAGGGCCCCAGCCAGTCCCTCCCCAGCAGGTGGGGCCTCTCACATCCTGGAGTGTGGGGTACAGGGTGGGCTGAATGGCAGGGACCCCTTGCAGCAGACAAGTTAAGGCCCTTCTAGTACTTTCTTCAGTACTTTCTAGTACTTATACAGTTAAGACCCTTTCACTGTTGGATTTTATCGGCCTGCCTGGTTCCTTGGGGTCCCCCGGCCTTTGCTACAGCAGGAAGGTCCCCCCAGGGAAGCACGGAGAGCCCCTGGGAGCTCTGGGCTCCCAAACTCAACCCCTGCTGCATGCTGGCCACAGAAGAGGAGAGTGGCCTCATGACTGCGTCCTGGTTTATAGACAATACGCCCCCCACCTCCCACCCCTGCCCAGTCTGGGTGAGCTGTTCCTGGCCCCCATTGTCTGGGCCACTCCTGCCAACTCTGTGTCCTTCCTGTGCGGAGCCTGAGGCAGGGCACACCGCGATGGTATGCGAGACCCAGCTGGACTGAGCTGGGGCCACATGTCCTGTGTGACAGGATGTGTCCCTGAGTGAAATTCGCAGCCTCCTCGTAAAGGCCCAGACCATCTGCTCCCCGCTGGGTGCAGCAGCCTTTGCTGTCCTAAAGCTAATGACAAGCTGTCAGGCCACTCCTGGCACCGGGAGCTCTATGACAAGGACTGCCTATAGCGCCTCCTGACTGTGCTCCGGTCTCTTCCAGGCTCTGGGACACCTCAGGATGGGGTCCCTCAGGCTGCATGCTCTGCCTAGGAGACAGGACAGCACTGTGGTGGACCAGCCCTCCTGGGTCCTGGTGCTACCCCCGCTGCCCCCCATCTCCTAAGCTGTGAGAAGGAGCAGTGTCTGTGCCCAGCAATAGGTAGGGAGAGTGCCCTGTGAGATGGCCACGGCCATGCAGGAGAAGGGAGCCCCTACAAACCAGGGTTGACTTTCCTGACTTCTGCCTGGGTCAGGAGTGGGCACCAGGGGCAGAAGGAGGCTGCCAGTCCATCCTAGACCACCTGGCAGTGGGTGTGGGGTGGTGACACTGGCAGCGAGCCAGGGAAGGAGTCCCCCAGGCGTAGCGCCACATCAAGCAGCCCAGGGCCCCTCTCACCCCTAGGGGACTTCCTCCTGGGGACACTCACCCCTGCCCCTCCACGCGGTCCCAGAAGCCTCCACTCCTGCCTGCCTATCTCCCCCCCAGCGCTTGGACACTGTTAGAGAGCGTCCAATGTGTGAGTGACAGGGAACAGTCTCCCTTTGCAAAAACAACACAAATGCCCTATTGCGCACGCCTCACATGGTCCTTAGCACTTACTGCTTTTAGGAACATTAAGCTGGTATTAAAGGAAGTCGAGAAACCACTTTAAAATCTTCCACTCGTTCCCCCACCATGTGTTCGCTGTCATCCAACTGTGAGCGCTTATTTATTCGCTGTGTTCAGAGCTGTCTTCCCATCATGGGCTGGAGGGACAACTCCCAGGAAGCTCCTGGCCTCAGCAGGGCTCTGTGGCGGTGGTGCCACATCCAGTGTCCCAAAGAGACCCCTTCCTTTCCAGAGGAGCGGGTGTCTGGGAGACCCCCCCCATTCCTCGACTCCTCCGTCTTGGGAATGAGGCTGCCGTGGGAGAGGGACAGAGTGTCTGGAGTCAGGGCGCACTGCCAGCCCTGAGCAGATGCCACCCTCGGAATAACCCCACCCTCCCTGGGGTCCTCTGGAAGCTGATGGGAGCCTCAGCCCCGGAGGACTGCACTATGGCCCCACCACATGAGACTGACCATCACGGGTCTGCAGCCCTGAAGCCCTTTGGGAAAAGCCCCGGGGGTCCTGGAATGAGACTGGAAGGGGGTACAGATGCCAGACGGCTGGAAAAGAGGGCGTACGTCCTCCAAGTGCCCCTCACCAGGGCTTGTGTTTCTGCCTACAGTACACATTTTACTCTCAAGGGACACAGAAACTCCTTTTAAGGTGGCAAGCTGGGGAAGCATCCCCCGAGATACGAGGCTCTTGGTCTAGGGGCCCACCTTAGAGAGCTCGTTATTTGCCCATCACAACCTGAACTTGACCCCCCAACTGTGTCGCAGTCGTATTTCTTACGTCCCAGTGCACGTCCCAGACGCAGGGCCTGAGCACCACCCCCACCTCCCAGCTCCCCGCACAGGGCGCCCCTGGGAGCAACCCGCCCCTTCCTGTTCTCTCTCTTGGTTTTACTGTTTATTCTCTGTTATGGACTGAATTGTGTTGCCCCCCCAAATTCCTGTGTTGAAGTCCGACCCCTAGTGATTCAGAATGTGGCCTTATTTAGAGTCACTGCAGATGTCATGAGTTCAGATGTGGTCATCAGGGTGGCCGTAATCCAATGTGACTGGGGGACATTTGGGCAGAAACACTGGCACAGGGAGGGAATGTGAAGACAGTCATCTACACGCTAAGGAGGCCTCAGAAGGAAGCAGCCCTGCCAACGCCTGGATCGTGGACTTTTGGCTCCAGATCCTTGAGACGATAAACTTCTGTTGGTAAAGTCCCCATCTGGGGTGCTTAGTTAGGAAGCCCAAGCAGACTCAAACACTCCCTCAACAATCCACTGTCTGGTTTGGCTAGTTTTCTGAACTTTAAGTAAATGGGGCTTCATGCATACGTTCCTGTGACATTCGGGGCCACATCTGAGTCCCCAGGTGAAGGACAGTGGCCTTCATGTCTCCCCCTTGCCGTGGAGGAGGATGTCCTCTCTCCTGCGAGTTGATGGCCATCTCCAGACCTCCCCTGACCTCCCTTCTTCCACCTCACTCCCTCCATCTGCATTTAGGTCAACATCTCCCGGGATCCTGAAAAGAGGTGCTAGAACCCCTAGATAATTGGTACCTTCATAAGGGGGAGTTTCCCAACACATATGGCTCCATTTACTTAGCAATTCTTTGCTTTTCATCATTCCTAGTTTTCTCCACAAAAGTCTTATTTTTTGTTAGCCTTGTTCCAAGGGGCATTACTCTGCTTGCTTTTATTGTAAGTGGCATCCTGACGATGATGCTGTGTGTCCACTGTTGGCCCATGGGAACGAGACCAGGCTTCTGTGTTATGGGGCTCATGCACCCTGAGTGAGTCCATGGCTCAGTCCGAGGATCCCTTTCTATGTAGGGGATCGCGCCTACACCCAGTGATGGTGCGTGCCTCCTCTCCCACTGGGCACCCTTCCTCTCTTGTTTTCTGGGCTGCCCAGACCTCCTGTGTGAGCTGAGCAGTTCTGTGATGCCCCACTGAGCCATGTGGAGATGTGTCAGGAGCAGGCCGAGCAGACTAAGACCGCCTCTCTCTAGGTCCTCTCTTGTTTTCACAGCACCCACTAGAATGCACGTTTTTTATGGAACGTCCCACCCAGCCAGGTTAGCACACAAATTGGATTCTTCAGGAGCAGTGACAGTGTGGCCACAGCGAACGCTGGCTCCTTCCTCCAGCTTGGGGTCAAGAAGGAGCCAGCGTGGGCACCAGGCCTGGCTGGGACTGACCTTCTGCGCCCTCCGCCTCCCGGCCTTGCGGTGGCAGCTGGGGGTCCTCCTCCTCGTCTTCGGGGTCGGCTTCCTGTGGGGCCTCCTCCTTCGCACTGCCACCAGCCTCCTCCAGGAGGGCCACCCCCACCGTCCCCTCCCCTGGTGACTTGGGGTCTTCTGGCTTGGGCTTCTTGGGCTGGCTGCGTTTCCGGTGAGACCTGGAGAGGGAGAGTCATCAGACAGGAGGCGAAACTGATAGGAAAAGTCCCCGGTCAGACTCCACCCGGCAGAACAGAGTTCCCCCCCAGAGCAGGAGGACACAGGGGCCCAGTGGGGTGCTCCTGGGGGCAGGGGTAGTGGAGGGAGAGAGGCCTGGAGGGGAGGGCAGTTGGGATGATGGGATTGTGTCAAGCATGTGCTGATGAGAGTTGGAAATGGGATGACGGGACAGGACCCTGGCTCCAGGAGCCCCCATGTGGTGAGGGTGGAAGGGTTAGGGAGTGTGACCGCGATGGAAACAGCAGTTGTGGAAAATGCCTAGACGACAAACGAAACAAAAGGTACACTTACGACAGCCCCGGCTTTTTGCTCTGCTCTTTCTTCCTCTCTAGATTTGGTTTCCTCTCCTCCTCAGTCTTTTTCCAGTGTCTGCTTTCTTTCAGACTAATTTGTCTAGAATGTAAATGTCAGGGAGTTTTTCTCTAGGACTTGTGTTAACTCCTCAAGACACCTCATCTAAGGGGCTCATCTGGGGCACACGCTCCCTGTGCTCCCTGCGTCCCTCTCCACACACACTCAGGAGCTCTGGGCCCAGGGTGGCCCCTCCTCACCCCATCCCCAATGCAGGCCTCTGGGGCAGGGCCCGGGCTGGAGGGAAGGCATGTCCTTACACCCAACCTTGGCTCAGGGTGTAACAGTCCTAGTAGGGACATGGGGACAAACCTTGGCCCCAATGAGAATTCAAGAGAATGTTTAGTGATGGCTTCTTAGTGAAGACGAGGGAGAACTGGGGTAAAAAAGGAAGAAAGGAAAGTGACAGGGAGTGGGCCTGCAGGTCAGCAGCTGGGGCACATGCGGGGTTCTGGGAAACGGGGTCCAGGAGCCTTCCAGGGGGGGACAGAGCGGCTGGTAGGCTGACAGGAGGTGCGCGGTGCCCCAGGAGTTTGGGCAGAGGTGGCCATGTGAGGAGACTCAGCCCTGCGCAGGGCAACAACGCCTTCCAGGGAATTGGGGTGCTCCCCGTGGCCACAGGCTCCAGGCTTCGTGACCAGCCCCCACTAGCCTTTCATCTCTCCCAGTCAGCAGCATTTCCGAGAGGCGCTGGCTGCAGCTCCCCTCCACCCGTGCATTCTCCATATGGCCCCAGTGGGCTCAGACTTGGACATGGAGACCCTATGGGGGTTCCTGTGGTGGCCACACTTCCAAAGACCAGTGGTCACCAAGGAGAAGCAGGGTTATCTGACTGGGGCTGGGTGGGGACCCAGGGAGGCCCTGAGGGCTCCCAACACCAGGAACCCCAACCCCCATCTGGGCATGCCTACAGTAGCCAGGCCTGATAGCCTCCTCGCCGCCTCCCCAGCCTGTCCCTGCTCCCCATGATGGCTTCTGGGGCGCCCCTCCTAACCGTGCCCTAACACTAACTGCTACTGGTTGTTTTCATGGCTTGGCTGCCTAACTCAAGGGCCCTGGCCTCTGCGGCTCCATCTCCTCTGAGTCCAGACAATGCCTGGCAGGCATGTGACAAGCCCCGCTTTATGTCTGCATCATGAACAACCCCATGACCAGAGGCAAAAAGCAGGGAGCATTCCGGGGGTGGGGGTAGCATCATGGGCAGAGGCATGGCATCACACACAGCATGGCGTGCACGGTTCACTGGGGGTGGGGTGGGGCGGGGGAACAGGTGGGGCAGGAGGGGACGCAGGAGCTAGAGACTGAGGCCACCCTGGGGACACTCCCCCACAACAGAGCCACCAGCAAAGCCACACAGGGCGAGTTTGGGAAATGCTGGGTGTGGCCCCTCCCAGAAAGACAGGCGGAGAGCCCGGAGATCTGGCAGCTTTCAACACTAGCTGTCATCCGAGGAGGGCCGTCTCTCCAGGTCTGGGAACGTTGTGGGGCTGCAGGGCCAGGCACCCAAAGTGAACCCTCACACTGGCCCCTGGGAGCACCTAGTAGAGGGGTGTCCCCCTACTGCCAACTCACCTGGCCTCGGTTTCCTGCGGCTGCCCGGCCCCTTTGCCCCTCTCTTGCCCTCCTCCCACCAGACCCCGGGACCAGCCCTGGAGTCTACTTCTGACCTTGCCTTGCCTGCTCTCAGGGCTGTCCAAGGATGCTCTCGCTGGGGGACTCCAGAGAGCCCAGGCTTCCCCCAGCCCCCAGTGCTCCACTGGGCTCAGCTCTCTGGGGCCCCCAGCACCACTGGGCCTTGCCCATGCGGAGAGTCCCAGAATAGGGGGAACTAGGTAGACAGCCGAGGTAGAGGGCCACACGCTACTACAGAGAGAAGGCAAGTTCAACAGCGGCATGCACAGAAACATCCATTTTGGGCTGGCTGAATGGCTCAGTTGGTTAAGAACATGAGCTCCGAGCAATAGGCTGACTGGTTCACGGCCGGTTCAATCCCCACATGGGCCAGTGAGCTGTGCCCCAGCTGAGCTGCCAATGGGCAGCCAGATGGCGACTGGACTTGGAGCTGAGCTTGCTGCACCCTCCACAACTAAGATTGAAAAACAGCTTGGCTGTTCTCCTTCCCCAATTCCCCAATAAAATCTTAAAAAAAGAAACACCCATTTTGTGAGAATGTAAATTGGGGGAATAACAGGGGAAGAATCTGTGGCCAATTTGCCTCAAGAGTTTAGGGGAGAGGTGTCCACCGGTCACATCCTAAAGCATAGTCTGGCCATCACAGCATCCCCTGGTCCATTCCCCAGGCCTGACACCAACTGTCCTCTTTTAGCTGTTCCTTCGTTCCTTCTTGTAGTTACTTCCATGTGTCTCCCCCATACTGCTTCCTTTTTTTTTTTTATTGTTTGTTTTGTTCTGGCTTCCTGGCTGAGTTACTGAGCTGCACAGACACTTAGGGTGTGGCCATGCTTCCTGCTTCCATATCCAGCAGCTTCTCTCCCTGCATATGCCACCATCTTCGGTTGTGGTGGAATTCCATATTTACATTTTTCTGTGTAAATATTGTTTATCCATGAGCAATGGAGCTGCTTGCATTGCATTCTTTGCTCGCTCTTCCTGGAGTTAGTAACTGGCCCTCTCTCTTAGATACTTCGCTTTCTTGGTTATCTCCAAGCTCTTGTTATGTGTGGTCTCCTACACAGGGTGTCACATGCTCCTCGATGACATCATTATCTTGAGACTGGCTTGGACTCTCCTGGGTTGGATTAGGTTCCTCCATCCCACAATCTCACGTCTTTCCTGGCAGATGCCTTATTTAGCTGGAGAACATCCTCCAGCAGCTTCCTCAGAAAGGGGGGGAATCTGGGATTTTGCATGCCTAAAAAGATCTTCATAACTCTTGCACATTTAGTTGGTCATTTGGCTGGTTACATAATTCTAGGCTGAAAATTATTTCTCTTCTGACTTTTGAAGGCTTTGTCCCTTTGTCTGTTAGATTGTAGCATGATGATTGCTAAGTCCAATGCCATTCAGGTTTCTTGTCCTTTATGTTAACAAATTTAATTGTTCCAGAAGCTCTGGAGATCTTGTGTTTAACTCACGAGCTGTGAAGTTGCAGAGTGGTATGCCATGCATGGTGTAATTTTCATCCTGTGCAAATCTTTGGGTCCCAGAAAACAGTTTTTCCTCTTTTCCTGAAACTCGGATAGAGGTAGGAGTTCCTCCATGGAGCCTCTGACTGCTTTCCAGCTCCGTCTCTCTGTGTGGCACTCCGGCGGGTTCCCCCAAGCTATCTCCCAACTCATCTCTTACATTTTCTCTGCTCATGTTAAATGTTCAAGAGCCACCGCTTTCCTAAAAGTTTCTTTTTCACATTAACAGGTTTTTCTATCATAAATGCACAGGCCATGCCCCCTTTCTGAAGAGAATGTGGAAGTTTTCTTTTGCTCCCTGCATCATCCCTTTCTGTGGAGTTCCGCCTTTCTTTTTTGTTTGAGAAGCTCTCTTTCACTCTGGGAAGTTTCCTCAGAGGTTTAGAGACTCCTGGCTGAGTTGTGCGAGAGACTAAGAAGGTTGTTGGTTATAGCTGTTCATGTGCGAGCGGGGTTTGTTGAAGCGGGTGGAGAGGGAAGTGGCATCACGGGGAACCCTGATATTGGGACCTGTAGCTTTGCTCTGCTGGGCTCCTCTGTGACCTGGAGAGGACCCTTACATTTGCCAGACTTGGGGTTGGGGGTACCTGGGGCTGGCAGCCAGGCTTCCACCACCCCAACCTCAGGAAGACCTCTCCCTCCTGCCCAGAACCACCCAGGTTCGACCTCGCCAGGCAGCAGGGCCACGTCCTCTGCTGGGAGATGGGTAGGGTCAGGGGGGCCATGAGTCCAGCCTATCTTGGTACCCCACCCCAGAAGGTATGTGTCTCAGAACCTAGGTCTTTCCAGAGTTCCTCAGCACAAACCAGCTGCCCCATCTACAGGCTCATGGACTTGGGTTTTCTCTGTGCTCTAAAGTCGGGTATCGCCTGCCCATTCTTTCCTTCTTTACAAAGTCTGCTGCTGTCACGGTCCCCTCTACCATTCTTTGTCACTCCTTTATGGTCATTTAGTGGCATTTCAAGAGAGGATAGAGATAAACATGCACTTCACTTGTCAGGTTTAACTGGATGTCAGTTGGTTAAGTTTATACAAACCAAATATTGGGACCAAATCCAAATACATATGCTAATATTTCCAAGATAGAAGCAGGTGTCCTTGGACCCCAGATGGCAGGAGAGGCAAGGTGTGGGGCTCCCCTTTGGCCACCGCCCCATGTAGTGGGCTCACAGTGGTTCTGGGCCTGGTCAGGCCCAGAGAGGTCCAGGACACACAGCCCATCTATGCCCTAAGGCAGTGTAGTCAGCTCTCACAAAGGGCTTCTGACTCCACAGGGGGAATTTGGGGCAGCCAAGGTGGCAGGTGCCAGCACAGCCCCTGGGTCCAGGAGCAGGGGCTGTGAGCAATGACCCCAGGCCTCTCTCCCCCTTTGTGGAGCCCCAGGACTCGAGCCCTCTTTCCTCCCAGTGCTCTCCGCCCCCACAGATAATTAGGTGTGTGGTGTTTAGAGGCTTTTGCCTTCAAGAAATTGCACAGTGTGTTCTGGGGTTAGAACAATTTAGGAAACATTCAGTAAGTCACCAGGGCAACAAGCTCCTCTGGACCTGGCAGGCCCCAGAAGTCACAGGGCCCATTAGTAAGTGGCCAGGTGCTGTGTCTGTGGGGAAAGGCTCAGGACCTTGGCAGGGCTAGGGTGACCCTGGCAGGAGTGGGGTCAGAGGTACAATGGTGTCCAGTCTGGCTCGGGGCTCTGAGTGGGGTCAGGAGGCATCAAAGAGGACACGGGAGTTGCTTTTGTCCCCTTATTTCCATGGTGATCCAAGGGTGGTGGGAGAGAGGAGGTGTGCGTGGGTGAGCAGGGTGGGAAGGCTCTTGGCTATGGTCAGCTGACGGCCTCCTCTGTGAGCAGCTGGAGGCCATGGCCAGTGGAGCCAGCAGGAGTGGGTGGGCTGGGGACCCGTGGGTCGCGGTGAGGAAGCGCGTCTCCTCTCCATCCTCCCTGCATGAGTGTGGCAGCTCATTTTCCAAGCTCTCGTTAGAAACAAAGAGGATGTGAGAGGAAAGGCAGTCTGCACACGGAGAAGGGCTGTGGGTAGGAACTGGAGGAGGGGAGCCCGGCGGAGACCAGCCTGGGCACAGTGCCACACTCCATGGTGGCTTGTGCCAGCCAAGCAGGGATCCCACCTGGTGGTAAGGGCCAAAGGGGCTGCACAGCAAGGAGCAAGAAGGTCCCAGCTTTGTGCCCTGTTTGTCACAGGGCGGGGTCAGTTGTTCTGACAAGATTTAGGCATAGAAGATACATCCACAGGAGGGTGACAGGAACCTGACAGACACTTTCTCCCAGCAGGACCCTCACCTGACCTCTGCTCCAATATGACATGTAGGGTGCAGTGTGGGGGGCTGTCAGGAAGGCTGGACTGTCACGGGGTGAGGGTGGGACCTTGCTGGCAGGTCTGAGAGAGACCAGGGAGAAGCTGCAGGTCCTAGAGGATGAAGAGAGGCCGCACAGAGAGGGGTGCGGGCACAGGGACAGCACATGGGCACAAAGCCTCTGTCTAACGACACTGGGTGGTGTCTGGGGACATCTGTGGTTGTCACGACTGGAGGAGCTCCTGGCATTGAGTCAGTGGGGGCAGAAATGCCACTCAACACTCCAGAGTGCTCAGGACGGGCTTCCACAGAGAGTAAGCACCCAAGCGTCCACAGTGTGGGGGTGGGGGGCGCGGGGCAGAGAGGAGGAATACACCACCCTGGTCTAGGAGCCAGATCTGCCCCTATCCCTATCTAGCACAAGCCACTCTTCCCTCAAAACAGACTCTCTGAGGCTCAGGGTGGCCCCCCTCAGTGGAGAACAGGTGCAGCTGGGCAGGGGCAGGACAGCCACGTGGAGTGGGCAGAGGGCCAGGAGAAAAAGGCACAGGCAATTCTGAGTCACTGACGCTCGAGCAGAGGGGATTTCAAACATCAGACCCCCAAATCAACCTTTTCAGAGAAAGCTCCCCACCATGACTTAAAGGGAATCAGCCTTATTTTACATACTGAAGTCTTTAAAGAAAATTAAATCCTTGGGAACACAACTTAATTTGTTATTCAGTCCCACTGCCAGAATATTACAGCTCCCCAGGTCGGAAGCAAGGGAGGGAGAGGCAGGAGAGAAACGCTCCAGAAAGGAACAGAGCGTGACAGGCGCCAGGAAACCCTCCAGTGAGGGGCGGTTGGGTTTGCGGGGGAAGGGGCGTGTGGGCTGGGGGCTCGGGGCGGCTTCCTCTGCGCACAGACGGTCCCAGCTAGTGCGAGCTCAAGCTCGGCAGCAGCTGGGGCCCCTGGTCCTCTAATCCTATCCATTACTGGAGTGTGGGGCCTGTTTATTGGCAGTCTGCTCTGTTGACCAATTAGCCTAAGCCACAGCCAATTAGCCATTATGCAAATGCTGCGTCTCTTCTGGCTCTGTTCAGCAAGCTTGCCCTGCTGGGAAAGCTGCCACCACATGGCCTCACAGAGAAGTCACTTTTCTTCAGGACACACAGGAGAGTGGGAAATCAAAAGGACAACAAAAGAAATAAGAAAAGAGAGGCTCACCTTCAGACGGGCTGCCAGGAAAGATGTGCAAGTGTTCTGGACTGAGGACCATTCTCAAAGAGAGAGGCCGGGGGCGGGGAGGCATGCAGTCGAGGCTGAGGCTGCCCCAGACTCATGGTTCAAACAGACACATTGAAAACCAGAACAGCCCTGTCAGCGGGGAAGGTTCTCCACCAGGCATGACTGCTTGTCAGGATGATTTTTCCCAGAAAGAATTCCAAGGGTGTTTCTGCGGAGTGCGGGAGTGGCACTGGCGAGCCCCCACCCCTCAGTGGCCAGGCCCTGCGGCCAGCTGTGCATCACCAGTGGGGACAAGAGAAGCCGGAAGTGACCGAGGGACCGCAGATGGAAAACATCACCCGAGGAGCGGATCTGCCCATGGCCTGTTTTGATACGGCCCACAGACTAAGTACGCTGTTTCCATTTTTAAATGGTTCAAAAGTTAAAAGAATGATAACATTTTGTGGCACATGAAAATATGAAATTCTAACTTCAGTGTCCACAAATAAAGTTTTATTGGGGCACGCCCTGCTGTTTACTGAATGTGCCCTGTCTGGCGGCGTTTACAGAGTTGAGTGCTCGTGACAGAGACCATCTGGCCGGCCAAGTGAAAACAGTGGCACTCTGGCCCATCCTTCCCTGCCGCAGCACATACCCAGGCCCAGCAAGGACTTGCTGAACATCCCTTAGGCACCAAAAAGGAATCCGTTAGAACTCTGTGGGAGCAGCTCAGAGCCCTGAAAGCCTGGCATTTCCCAGAGAAAAGGCAAAATGGGGACTGACTCTTCCAGGGCTGCAAGGCACTACAGGAAGCTCAATGCTCCCCGCCATCTCACTCCTGGCAGGAAGTCGATTTCCTCCTCTGCCCCGGCCTGCCACCCATGTACCCATAGCCTTGATGTTGGAGCCAATAGGGTGCAGCCACCTCACTGTTTCGTTCCCCACAAGACTAAGCACGTGGCTGGGCAGCCACCATGCTGTCCTGGAAGGCAGGGGTCGGGAAGGGGCTTCCCAAGACAGAATGGGATGGTAAAGGATGTCCCTAGGGGGTCAGGACTCTCAGATTCCTCCGTGAAAACAGACGTGAGCTGTACATTATCGGAAATGTCAAAACAAGCAAACAGACAAGAAAGGGCAGGGACCAGCACGCAGACCGAGTGCCAGACTCCCCTGGGCCCCGTGACTCTAGCATGGGACCTGTCATCGCTAGAGCCAGTAAGGGGCCCAGTCAGCTCCTACATGGAGACACAGGGCTCTCGTACCCAGGGTTGCAAGTAGAAGAAGGAGAGGGACAGCCACCACCACCTCCTTGAGGCCCACTGACCACGCACGCGAGAAAGTTGGGGCCTCAGAAATGCACTCAGCCTCAGAAGCAGCAAGAAAGGGAAGAGGAGGTGGAGGAGGAGAAAGAGCGAGGAAAGAAGCGGGGACAGCCTGCAGCCACCAGCTAGTGGGGAGTGGCTGGGGCGGGGGTCACTTACGGTGTCACCAGCAGAGCCAGGCCCAGCAAGGCTCCTTGGCGACTCACCTGCGGAGGAGCTTGGCTTTGAGTGAGGCCCGGGAGGTGCTCCAGGAGCTGAGCTCAGGGCTGCTCAGGGCCGTGGGCCTGGTGTGGTCGAGCACCGTGAGGTCCTTGCCTTGCTTCCACAGCTCGTAGCGCTCCGGCTGCAGGATACGCACGAAGACATCCATGGAGATCTTGACCATGTCCTTGCGGCATGTGCACTGCGGGAAGCAGGAGAGACATCCTCTGAGCCCAAGGGCAAGCCACCCACTTAGATAGAAACTAGAGATTCTATTATGAGACAGGAAATGGCGCCTTCCTGTCCCAAGTGGAAGGCCACTGAATGTCCTTTTCTGAGCTGTATCCCCGCAGTGTGAGCCTTTGGTCCAGCCCAGAGGAGTCACCACCACCTGGCACATGGTCCTATGCTGCGAAGAGCTCGAGGACCAGCAGGCCTGATACCCAGCACAGGACCCAGAGGTCTCACAGGGCTGAGTTCAGGCTGCCTCTTGTCTGTTCAAACCAAACCATCTGTCAGACATGCGTGCCTCCAAGTAGGTACAAATGCAGACAGACTTTTTTTTTTTATAACAGCAGTGATTCCAAGGGCTAAAAAGAGGGAAAAGCTGCTAGTCCCAAAGACAATGAAGGAACCTATGGTGATTTCCAGAAGGTATGTCACATACCCCTGCTCGGAGTCCCTGCCTTGCAGCATTTGAAAGAAGAAGCCGAGGACCTAGGAGGCTCAGCAACTTGTCCCAGCAGGGCCAGAATTGGACTGAAAGTGGCCTAGTGAGGAAGGGAGCTGGAACACTGTGTACCAGCCAGTTGGAGCTGATGCTGTCCTGGATAGTGGAGGGGTGAGGGGAGCCCCCTGTGTCTGGGAGCTTCAAGCAAGGAGCAAACATGTGTGACGGGGTAGACTGAACCAGGGTCCCTCTTAAGCTCTGAACACCACCCACTCCAACAAACCACGTGCTCCCAGAGCCTCTCTCCATGTCATAGCATCAGGTGGCCCCCAGGGCTGGGTGCTGTGCAGGAGGCATCGCAGGCACCACGGAGACATTGACACTTGGAGGAGCTGTGGGCCAGAGAAGACAGCCAAGAGTCCCAGAAGCCGGGCTCCGACAGGGAGCCCTCAGTCATGGGAGGAATCCAGGAGGCCCTGGTCTCCCACTTACCTGTGGGAGAAGGCCAAGATTGGGCTGGAAAAGCATTGTACTGCAAGAGGGAGGGGAACCTCTGTTCTAGGGCAGGGTTGGCAAATTCGATCAGGGCCTAACAATAATCTTTTCAGCTTTGTGGGTCACACAGTCTGTCATAGCCTCTCAACTCTGCGCTATAGCTGGGAAACGTCATAGATGCTACATAAATGACTGGGCATGGCTGTGTACCAATAAAACTTTATTTACAAAAACAGGCAGAGAGCTGGAATTTGGCACAGGCAGTAGTTTGCCAGTTTCCGGTCTAAGCTCCAGAGGATAGAGCAGCCATTGGAAAGGGGACAGACTTCTGAAAAAGGAGTCTTCACTGGGATGGCTGAAGCTATGTGGAGGCCGTGGGGGGAGAGGGGCGTACAGAAGAGTAGGGGTTCTCAGGGGTGGCCTTGACCCCAGAAGGCTGCACTTGCCTCCCTCTAAAGTGGGCACAGTCTTTGCCTCTTAATTCTTTCAGGGGACACACACAGCTCCAGGGACACACCTGTCCTGAGAGCTGTCAGAGGAGGCCTTGGGGCATCTGCCCCTCAGGGATGTGCCCAGGGCCACCTGCACTGCAACCCCTGCAGCTGGGACTCCAACTGCCCACTGGGAACTCCTGTAGCCACTCTATCTGCTTCTCTCTCAAATAAATAGGCTCAGAAGCAGCTCATTTCCAAAACTGTAGCTAAAATCCCATTTCTGTTTTAAATGCACATCTCGCCCTCCTTTGACAACCTTCTCGCTGTCACTGCCACTTTCTCAATGGAAATGAAGGAAACAGAAAGGAAAAGCCTTAATTAAGTGTGGCAATTATGTATTTTGCCCTGACAAGCCTTCCAAACTTCCCTCGATTTGCTCGGGAAACAGTGAAGTATTTATGACCCCAATTCAGAGGCAGCTGAGGGTAGGGATGAGAAAGAGGCTGCGGAAAATGTCCCTGGAATTTCAGTGTCCTCTACCGTCTCCGCTGCCAGCCTGGATGCCGGGGCCTAGACTCGGGGACAGCAATGACAAGACCATGAGCGGGAGGGAATATTTATGAACAAGCGATTCCCAGCAAACTCAATTCATTTAATGAAAAATTGTGCAGCACAGAAAGGCTGGCAGTGTAATTTGGCTGCGGAGTGGCGGGAGCACAGATGGCGTCCGTGTTTCGGATTCCTAGCCAGGCCTCGGCCTCCCCGGCATCACCATCAACAGCAGCTTAAGGGATTTGTATTCAGTGGCTCTGAAATTGCTTTTCCTTAAGTAATTAAAAAAAGCACCTGTGTGAGCCTGTGGAGAGGGCATGTGGACAGGTGCCATGGAGCCTCCTGCCCTGCCTGGTGGCCTAGAGCCCAGCCCTTGCCCTCTCGTCAGGCCAGAACTAAGCCACTGGGGATGGCCACCCTCACACCTCTGTGCAGGTTCTGGCTGGGGTGGGGTTTGTCATGCGTGTGGGGGACGGAGATTTGGGGAGCATGGGCACCCAGGGAGGACAGTGGGAACGAGGCAAGGTCCTGTGGGTCCTAGGGGTAAGGACTGTCAGCCTCCTAGGTTTAGGACACAGTGAGCTGAGTGGCTCCGTGGGCTGAGCGGCTGAGCTCATCAGGGGTGCAGGCACTGCAGACCCATCACCGTTTCTGCCTGAGAGTTTGGGAGAGGAAGTTGCTAAGGCAACTTTCCGGGGCTGACCATGCCAGACTCTGAGACAGCTCCCACACAAGGCCATCATCTGTTTTCAGGCCAAGTGCATAGTGGACTGTCACTTGCAGCTGTTTCATTTCAGGGGGCGCAGGAACATGGACAGAGCGCCTCCCCGCTGCAGAGGCTGTCCTGGAGGGGCTACAGGCAGACTGCAGGCCAGAGGCTGGTGGCAGAGTCCTCAGGGCAACCTGGGAGATGCACCCAGGGAGGGAACCGAGGCCGAGAGAAAATCGCATTTGTTTTCTTTAACGAGGCCCCAGATCATCCTCCCCCTTCCCGCTGGTCTAGCTCCCCAAACTTCTGGGACAGGCATTTTTGTAAGGAACTGCTGGAGCGACGAGCTGACAGTTTCTGCTGCTCTCATTCCAGCTTCTCTATTTGGCGGGGCACAGTGACAGAGACAGAGTATGCCCTCCAAGGGAGTTTGACGGTGTCACTAGTTTCTGATGGAGAAATAGGGCACAATTAGAGGAGGAAGTCTACGGGACCCCCTGCAGTCCTGAGTGCACTCCAGGGCTCTCTGTACCCTGGCTGGGGCATAAAGCACCAGTCACCAGAACCATGAGGGGCAGGGGGCCTACTCCTCTGAGAGCCACCAGGTAATGACGCCATAGAGCAGCACAGGTCCTGCTCATATTAGCCAGGGCCCAGTGACTGGTGGTTCCACCAGTGCTCAGTGGGGCATGTGGGGACAGATAAAGGAGTAAAGGCAAGAAGCAGGGAGGTGCGGGTGGGGTGGGGATGCAGAGGGCATGGCCTGGGTCCCATCGCCAGCACCTACAGATGGTCTGTTCCCAGACAGGCTCATTATCAGTGGGTCCCCACCCTAGGCCTGCCTGCCTTGGGCTCAGCCTCCTGCTTACAGGGTGGGCCTGTCTACGGAGGGCTCAGCCCCACCCACTGGCATGTA
Organism: Aselliscus stoliczkanus; assembly: GCA_033961575.1. Classification (NCBI taxonomy): domain Eukaryota; kingdom Metazoa; phylum Chordata; class Mammalia; order Chiroptera; family Hipposideridae; genus Aselliscus; species Aselliscus stoliczkanus. The sequence goes on along the minus strand of CM066735.1, from coordinate 4,208,890 downwards.
CCCCAATCCTGGGCACAGAACCTCTGGGCCTCCCAGTTAACCAGTGATGCCAACCTGCCAGCAGAGTGAAGAAGCACGTTTGGGGCTGAGGCTGAGTGGGCACGTCCCTCAGCTCCCCCAACACTCGAGAGCAGAAACTGGCTCTCAGACAGTGCCTGACATCAAGAGAGGCCTGACAGCCCGCAAAGTGCACCTCAAAGAGCCCTTGACAGCGCCAGTGCCACTGTTCTAGGGACTGCCTGCACCAGTTTAATCAATCAGTGGAATGAGTTCAATGGCGCTCCCCGAACACAGGGAGAACAAGGGCTGTTTCAAGTGACAGCAGAGAGAAGCCACAGCTCCTCCCTCTGCAAACCCCCCCACAGGATGAGGGATAGGACGGGCTGGGCCACCATCCCCCCAGCAAGGCCAAGCTGCTGGAGACAGCACACACCAGCTGCCAGCTGGACAGAGACGTTGGAGGCTCGCAGCTCTGACAAGCCCTGGACAAAATGCGGAACACAGCTCCTTTCACACTCGAGGCAAGTGTAGCCCTCACCTCCCCTTCCTAGGGATCTTGCCCAAAGAAGTGAGAAATCCAGACAAAGCTATTCTCTGCTTCGTTACTGAGAGAAACACACATGCACACCATGCTGTTCAACAATTGTGGACAGATTAGATAAATGATAAGTCCACCCAACAGCACCATTTAAAAACAGAAAGATTCTTAGGATGGATCTGTTATCTGAAGAAATACAAACGCACAGTCAAGAATACAGCAAAGCCCCAATTATGAGCAAAAATCTTTACAAAAACCCTAGGATATTCATCAAACGCCAACCATGGTTCTTCTGGTTGTGGCTTGCCACCTGTTTTTGTAAATAAAGTTTTATTGGCACACGGCCCTGTCCACGGTAGCGTTGGTGCTGCTACAACAGAGCTGAGCAGTCACATGGAGACTGTATGGCCTGCAAATCCCCAAATATTCACTATCTGGTCCTTTAAGAAAGTTGCCAAACCTTGATTTAAGTCATAAAATAATTTTTACACGGTACTTTGAGGTGAACTTCCCACATACCAACTTTAGCGAATTACGTGAGCAATGACGGACTGAATTGCGTCCCCCCGAATTACTATGTTGAAGCCCTGAACCCTAATATGACTGTATCTGGAGACAGGAGCATTAGGAAATGTTAGTTAAGATTAAAAGGCTCAGTTGGTTAAGAGCTGGCTTAAGAGCACGAGCTCTGAGCAACAGGGCCGCCAGTTCGATTCCCACATGGGCCAGTGACACTGCGCCCGAGCTGAGCTGTCACTGAGCTACCATCAGGCAGAAGGATGGCTCAGCTGGTGTAACAACAAGACTGCCTGTTTGATGGTGAGCTATGCGCACATGCAAGTAAGGCTGAACTTGGCAACTTGAGCTGAGCTGCCGCCCGGGTGGCTCAGTGGATTGAGCATGTGCTCTTAACAACAAGGCTGCTGGTTCGACTCCCGCATGGGATGGTGGCCATGGCCACCCGCAACTAAGATTGAACCCAGAGTCTTGAGCTTAGAGGCCACAAGCTGTCGAAGGGAAGCCAGATGGCGACTGGCACCCTCCACAACAAAGACTGAAGAACAACAACTTGGCTGCTCCCCATCCCCAATTCCCCAACACTGTTCCCCTCCCCCAATTTCCCAATAAAATCTTAAAAAAAAAGATTAAATGAGGTCATAGGAATGGAGGAGTCTGGATCCTACATGACTAGTGTTCTTATAAGAAGAGGAAGAGACCCTAAATCTCTCAACATGTGAGGACAACAGGAAGCCAGTCATATGCAAACCGAGAAGAGGGTCCCCAGCAGAACCCAGGGGTGCTTGGCGCACTGATCTCAGGCTTCCAGACTCTGGAGCTGTGAAAAATAAACGCCTGTTGTTTGAGCTGCCCAGCCTCTGGTGCTTTGTTACAAAGCAGCCTGAGTTGACCAAGACAGGTGTCCTAGTGAGCACGTAACTGCAGTCCTGTTTTTCACCATGCACGGTGGGCTGCACACTCCCCACCATCTGCTTCCAGGATTCAACTCTCATCAGGTGCCAGGAAGCAATTAGAGCCCGGTGCCCAGAGGCCAAGCCTAGGGCTCCATCTCTCTGGGCCACGTGCCCCTCACAACCTGCAGCAGGCCTGGGCTGACCACTCACAGTGGGGAACACCCCCCCAGAGCCCAAAGGGACCTCAGTGGGCCTAGGCCAGTGACACTTCACCCACACCAGGGCCCAGACTTTGCCTCGAACAGTACCTGGGGGCCCAATGGGGTCCCAGTTCCCCCTCTTAGCAGAGGAGCCGTTCCTAACCCGAGCCACAGATTTCACTCACTCTGCCTCGGACTGCCCCAGGGGTTTTTGCGTTAATGGACTCAGGCACTCATAAATGGAAGAACACAGGATTCGAGGTCCGTGAAATGACGTGTTGGGGATGACGGCCCTCGGTTGTCTTGGTTTACTGAGCAGTACTGTGCCAAGGCCTACAGCAGGTGAAAAACAGACAGCTTTTATTGTTCTGTCTTTTGTAGCAGTGGGCACTACACCTACAAGCAGTAACATTTGTATGTGGCTAAGGGACATGTCTCAGATGAGGTCCAAGTGATAGGCTTGGCTTCCCCTGACAAACTTCCGGAGGCTTCAGAATAGTCTGGCTTGGAGTGGAGGCAATTTCCCAAGGTTTTAGATGTTTGAAAAAAAAGGCACTGATCTTAGATTAGATTCTGCAATTGAGGCCATAAAAACCCAGAGCAAAATTGTTTCCAACTTTTAGCTCAAAATGAGTCCCATCTTCCACGTCTGAACTATTACAGACTCTGAACTAATAAGGCTGAATTGATGTGGCTGCATAGCGCTGGGCCCTGCCCTGCAGCAGCCTCCAGAATAAGTGGGGGAGGCGGGGCTGCGGGGCAGAGAAGAGCCATGTGCACTCAGGGGCCACCTGACCCTCCCCTTGGTTGCCACTTCATTTATGAGGCCCTGAAGGAGGTCCCTTCTCTTGCCTCCTTGCTCACCCCCTAACTGAGCCCCACGGACTCATTGGGGTCTCCCAAAACCCTGGTGTACATGTGTCTACCTCTGGTTCTGCAGAGAGAAGGGGGAGGAGATGGGAGGATAGGACAAGCAGACAGGGGAGGGGAGGGAAGGGACACGGAGGCCATAGGAGAGGGCAGAGAGGGTTTGGCAGGGCTGCGGCTTTTCAGGGCAGAACCCTTGCCACCAGGGCTCAGGTCATTCCCTGCACAGGGTGCCCCTACCATGAAGCCCCGTCACATAAGCAACATAAGCTGTGGCTCAAACCCACCACAGACCCATACAAAAGGCTGGGAGTTGTAAGACATTTGGCCAAAGGCTCAACAAGACGTATACTTGTCACTTCCAAATGATAAACAATGAGTTACAACCACCGAGTCTTGGGGCCCTGGGCCTAATGTGAGCACCGAGCCAGGAGCAGGGAGACTGTCACCCTGTGTCAGAAGACTGACATATCAAATAGCCAGACACTTGTGTGAGGGTCTCCCAGGACCCACTGCTAAATTCGAGGAAAATGAGAAAACGGGGGCAGGTGGAGGTTTGCTGCTGGTTATCAGAGCAGGGCCCTGAGCAGAGACAAATGGATTTCTTTTTTCCAAAGCATGAAAAATAGAAATCAGAATGTCGTCAGGCTCGGGGCTGGTGGCCCATGGAGCCCAGCAGCACTTGGCGGGAGCTGTCCCAGCTGCGGAGGGCAGGCTCAGAGGTCCCATGGCACACTGGCTCCCCAAGCTTAGGGCACATGACAGGACGCCTCCCAGAGGATCAGGCACCAGCACAAGACCCTGGCTCCCACTGGGGACCACTGCAGGATGATAACTGAGGACCGGCCACCTCAACTCCACCTCTCCCTCTCCAATTTCAAAAGCAAAATAAATTTAATCTTTTCATAGGAATGAATATGAATGCCCAGTACAACCCAGAGGATCCTACTACTTGGCATTTCCATGGCACCATTGCTCGCAGGCTGCTACTCAACAAGCAGGTCTCAATCAGCAGGCAGTAGGGGACAGGGCACCAGTCGCTCTGGGGGAGAGAGCCATGCAGCCTCTAAGCCCCAGGGCCAGAAGGGAGCTGGGTCCACAGGTGGAAGGGGGTGGCGAGGCCCTCATCCTGGTCCTAAGCAAATCTGCTCCCCTCTCTCATCGCCAATGCCAGGACCCTCCTCAAACCTTTCTCCAGGAGTCTTCAGCTCCACATGCCCTACTCCTGTCTGGCCTTGATCCTTGGCAGCACTGAGTCACCCAGGCCCTAATGACCAGTCACCCCAGGAAAAGTGGAAGTGTCTCAGCAGGACTGAGAGCAACCAAAGGAACACCACATACTCCTTGTTGGGAGATTTCAGCTGTCCCGGGCTTCTCGGGATCTGTAGGCAGGCTGGGAAATGACTGCCGAGCCTGGTAGAAAGGAATAAGGCTGGGCTGCCTCGGAGCCCTGGGGTCTTATCTGCCACATTCCCCCGATTTAAATAGCACTGAGCTTTAATCAGAGGCCACTTTTTTTTTTTTTTTTTTTTTTTTTTAGGGCAGTGTCACTGGCCCTCATATGTGGGACCTGAACCGGGGCCGCTGGCATCCCAAGCCAGCGCTTAACCGATGTGCCACTCGGCCGGCCCAGAGGCCACCTCTTTTTAACAGATTGAACAGACATTCAAGTTTCCCCATGTAAAATAGCAAAGTGGGAAAGAGGAGATGCTGTAATCAGCTTGAAGAGAAATGATTAAATGTGGTTCAATGAAATCATTAACACAACCAGCATCTGACCACAGGGACCCTCTGATGTTCTTGTCCGAGAAGCAGCGCCAACTCCGGCCCCAGATCAGGAGCCAGGGGGACATGCAGAGCTACATGGGGCCCAGAGGGCAACTCCACAGCCACTGGCATGGACAAACGTGTGTCTGAGCCCACCCTGCTGTGCATGGGAACAGGTGTCCTCAGGGGTGGCGTTCCCCACGTGGGAGGACCAGGCCAGGCATGGGCCAGACTGTCAGGTGACAACTCACCGTCACCTGCAGGGATACACGTCCAAACCCAAAGGCCCCCTCCACCCCATCAGCACCTCCTGGCCCTGGCCCACCCAGCTGCAGATCCCGGGACACCTCCGCTTGGAGGTGTCCTAGCCGAGCTGCCTGAGAGGACGGGAAATGTCTGCACCTGTGTGTCCCATGTGGTCACCACTAGTCTACGTGGCTCTTAACTAGAACTTGCTGATGCAACCCAGGCTCAGAATGTGTATTTTACTTCATTTTAATTAATTTACAGTTAAATGGCCACACATAGCCAGTGGCTTCGTGGTGGACAGTGCGGCCTCAGCACTGGTCCCTCCTTCTCTCTCTGCTCGCTAAGTGGTCCTCCATGTGCCTAGGTGCTCGGCTGCCCTGATCCCTGGCATCCTGCACACCCTCCTACTGCTCAGCCCCACAGACCCGACCCTCAAGCCCAAGGCCCGCAGTGTCCCTCTTCTCCCTCCCACCTGCACACATCCGTACAGTTCCATCTCCTTTCTCTCTTACCCCGAGAGACTTTGAGCTTTCTGTTCCTTGGTCTGGAATGCTTTTCCCTCATGCTCCCCAGGGTTACAGGGCTGAAGAGTGCCCCAAAATTCATGCCTACCAGGGACCTCAGAATGGGACCTGATTTTGAAATAGGATTTTTGAGGACGTAATTGGTTAAGGTGAGGTCCTACTGGGTTAGGGTTGGTCCTAAATCCAATGACTGGTATCCTTATAAGAGAGGCAGACACACACACAGGGAGACGCCATGCGATGACTGAGGCAGAGATTAGAGAGCTGTGTCTATAAGCAAAGGGACACCAATGATTGCTGGCCACCACTGGAAGCTGGGGATGAAGGAAGGACCCTCCCTGGAGTCCTTGGAGGGAGCGTGGCCCTGCTGACACCTTGGAGGAGTGAGGATGGGGAAAGGCCAAACTGCTGTTGCCCAGCCCTGGAAGCGTTTATGGCATTTTGTGATGGAGGCCTTAGAACAAATACACCAGGGTCTTCTTGTAGCATCAACTCAAACTGCCCCTCCCCCAAAAAGCAGCTGCTGTCTGGCTGTCGCTGCCCTGCCCCATCAACTCTGCTCTTCACAGTTTCTCAAGGGTCAGAAATCTGTCTGGCATCTTTGTCCCTTACCCATCTCCTCCCCTGCAGCTCGCCGGCCTCATTCCATGTCTCCTGGGCGCTGAGCACTGGCTTGCAGGATGACTGCTGCGCAGGGGCAGGACAAAGTGGCTGACAAACATGTTCTTCGTGGAATGATTAGGTGGGGTGGGGGGTGGGGGTGTCCCTGGCACTTCAGCCCATAAAGTGTTAACCACCCAAAGATGGGGGGGGGGGGCAGAAACCCAGCCAGGGAGGTGGCATCTGCTCTGAGGGCCCACAGACACAGCCCCCTGTTTCTGATGCAATTAACAGCACCGCAGTGAGCAGACAACAAACCAGTTCATTAGGAAATCCACTGGAAGCTCTTGGAAGCGCCTCATAAACAGAACAATTAGGCGCAGGGCTCCCAGGGCTCCCAGGTCCTGGGTCCCAGGGTCCGCTTCTCGCTGCTCCTGAGGGGCAGCCCCCGCAACAGCCAGGGACCTGGCAAGGTCTTCAGGACCTTCAACTGATGCTGCCCCCCCCCCCCGCCACCCGCAGGAGGCCCAAGCCCCAAAGTCATCCTTGTTCCCTTTCTACATAAAGGAAGCTTCGTCTGTGTCACTGTCAGCCTTCCCAGGGCATGGAGGCGTGGCTTCGGCCCATTAGGACCTGTCCCCTTCCTCCTCAGCTGGCCTGTCCTGGGGGGCCTGGCCTCAGCTGGACAGCCGAGAAGGTCTTCCTGCCTATCTTTGATTGTCCCCCACCTCCCTTTCTGCACAGATAACACAGGGTGCGCTGTGCCAGGAGCCTCCCAAGGGTGTTCCCATAACACTTCCAACAGCCCCTGCCTCCTCCAGTCCAGAACAGAGCCAGGCCTGAGTATCCCAATGCTAGCCCTCAGCCCCTCTTCATCTTTGGACACCCCCTTTTTCCTCTCCCTCTGCTTCTCTAGGCTCCATTGCCACCACTGCGAGGGAAGCAGACCTCATAACAGACATCCCCATAGCATTTACCATGTCCGAGAAACAAATTCCGTCCCCAGCAGGAAGGCAGGACAACCCATGGATAGTGGGGTGGAGGCAGGCCAAGGAGGAGGAACAGGGGGCTATGCTCATGCTTTGCCCATGAAATTCCTCAACCCAGGCCACACTCTCATCTAGAAAAGGCTTCAATTCCCCCCTTTTGGCCAAAGTGGCCACTGTCCCCCAGAGCTCACCTGCTAGCAGAACCAAGGAGGCTTGGGCAGCGAAGAGGAGGAGGAACGTGGCCATCCAGGGGCCTCACCAGCCCAGCGGATCTCTCACCTTCTGACTCTGCCCCCAGGGGACACAGGGCAATGCTTGGGGACATCTGTGGTTGTCATGACTGGGGGTGCTCCTGGCATCAAGTGGATGAGGCCAGGGATGCTGCTCAGCACCCCACAGTGCCCAGGGTGGCCCCACAGAGAGTGACCTGGCCCCAATGTCAGCAGTGCCAAGTGTGTGGGGGGGGCAGGGCGGGCAACCTGGTCTGCAGATTTGAATCTCAGGCTCCCAGCTCTACCCAGAAAAGCAGCCATGCCACTATGACAAGTGGTGGCAGGTCCATCGACGTAAGCGAGCCACAAGCCGGCCAGCATCCTTCTCCCAGTGCCATGTGGCCACGTGCCTGCCAATGGGCTGGCATCCAGTGCTGGAGAACCCAACAGGGAGACTAAAGAAGTGGTACACGGGAAGAGCGGGTGGCACCCTATGAGGGGCCTGGAAGCCCCCACCCCCAGCGAGACTTGGATGCGAGGACACATATGGATTTCTGAAACCCTCCTGCTGAGCCAGTTCGGAAGCCCGAACACAAGTGCCCATAACGTGGAGACAACCCGGACATGGGGACAGGAGCCGAAGGGGGAGAGAAAGGATTGGGACGTTTGTCTTGTCACCCACCACGAGAGAGCTGCGAAGGCCCCAGGAGGACAAGGAGCAGAGCAGTGGCCTGTCATGGCGCCAAGTGAGCGAGCAAGCAGCTTTCAGGGAAGTACAGGCAGGCATTGATGTTCTTCAGGACTCAAACCACCGTGAACGGAACTAACAGAAGCCAGGGGAGCACGGGAGAGAGGCACAGGCTGGTGTGTTCACCAAGGCGGGGAGGGGGTTATGGGGGAGGGTCTGCAATTACACTTGTGGTTCTTTGCAAAGCCTTCCTGCCTAGAAGAGTTAAAAGCTCAGCACGGCAGGGGTGCGCACTGGAGGAGGGAGCATATAGAGGAGTAGGAAGCCCCTGCAGACTCCAGGGCCTGGGCCAGTGCGCTCCCAGGAGCCCTCCCAACCCTGGCAACAGGGCGGAGGTGCTGAAAATGAAGGGTGGGGACCATGGACCCCCACCTTTAGCCCTCCCAGGACTAGGCCAGGGCAGCAGGCCTTGGAACCCCCAAAATGAGAAAAGGTACTTCACAAGGGAACCCACACTGAGCAGGTGGGGGGCCGTGAAAGAGTCCCCCAGACCAGTCCTCGTGTGCGATGTCACTAGGGGTGGCACACTGCTCCTTGCTAGAGGCAGATAAGCCTTCCTCTCTTGTGAAGAGAACAGACACACAAATAGCACACAAGCAGCTATACCGCACTCCTGTGGTATTAAAACTGGGGGCAATTAGGAAGAAAGTGTAAAAGGGGAGGAGGTGGCAACAGTGAAAAAGGCTGAGAAGCAGGCCCTGGACTGTCCTTCTGGACCAAGGCGCTGACCTGAGGCAATACTGCCCCAGGGACACAGGACTATGTCTGGGACATCTTGCTTGTCACACTGCGGGTCCTGTCATCGAGTGGGTGGGGCCAGGGATGCTGCTCAGCACCCCACAGTGTCCAGGATGGCCCTCCACAGAGAACAATTGGACCCGATGTCACAGTGGAAGGGGAGGCCCAGCTGAGGTCCAGCCTTCTAGCTGGGATCACACCTGTTCTAGATGGTCGTTCCAGAACAGGGGTTGGCAAACTGTGGCTCGTGAACCACATGTGGCTCTTTTGGTACGCTCATTCCATCTGAAAAGTTTGCTGACCCCTGGAAGAGCCAATCCTGTCCCTCACAACAAGTCAAAAATTATTCGAGAGCCATAAATATATTTTTACATAATCACCATTATGTGAATAAAATCCTTTAAAAATTTTATAAATGAGGGTCGGCCGAGTGGCACAGTGGGTAAGCGCTGGCTTGGGACGCCAGCAGCCCTGGTTCGGATCCCACATATGAGGGCCAGTGACACTGCCCTCAAAAAAAAAAAAAATTTTATAAATGAAACTACAATAGTTTTATTTTCATTTTCAAGCTTTTGTGTTTGTTTTTTTTTAGCTGAGCCATCCTGCCACCTGTTGGGAGCTCAGCAGCAGCTCAGCTGGGGCTGGGCATCGAACTGCTATTGCTCAGAGCTCAGCTCGCACTCTTGAGCAAGCTCTTAACCAACTGAGCCACTCAGCCGGCCCTTTCACTTTCAATTTAACTTCAAAGCCACATGTACATACCCAAAGAGTCGCATGTGGCTCGCAAGTCGCAGTTTGCTGACCCCTGGTGGCTCTTCCATCCCAAAAGTTTGCCGACCAGTTCCAGAACGTGTAGTTTACCAAAACTAATAAGCAGAGCAGGGAAAGGGAGTGATGGCCCTGAAGCCAGCCTCAGGGTCCTCCCTGCAGTCTCAGCTCTGGCCCTCCCTGCACCACTGTGCAGTTACAACACCGAGGGAATGAGCTTAAAGCTGCCACCAGGGACAGAGTGACAGGAAGCTCCAGGGGAAGGAATGCAGGGAAACATATTTCGCATGGCAATTTACTGCAAACCCCTTAAACCTGACTGCCCAGCACATAAATCAGAAGGTCAGCGGGGTGCACAAGCATGGGCGGGCACAGCAGGCACCTTGGGTCAGGGCGGGTCAGAGAAGCAGCTGGGGGGGGCTGCCGCCCTGTTCCAGCCTCCCCCTCCCACCTCCACCCCCACTCCCCCTCCCACCACCTCCCTTTGGGCTCCAGGTTAACAGCCTGGAGCAGGCAGCATCACTGGAGCCAGGAGAAACAGTTTGGTTCACAATTTTACAAGTGATTAAGTTGATCTACCTCAGGTTGGGGTTTCAGGGAGTGGAGGGACATGGGGGCCACTGCCAGAAGTCTCTCCCCTCCTCCACACTCGGCAGAAGCTCCCCCTGCTTGAAGCCTCTGGGGGAGCCCACATTTCCAGGGAGGCTGAGCACTCGGCAGGCGGTGCCCAGACAGCTGGCGGAAAACCAGTTAAGTGCAGCCAGCTCCCAGCGGTGCAAACAGGGGTTTAAATCTCTCTCGCTCTGTTTAATCCGGAGTCAACTCCTGTGCTTGGAGGGGCAGTCGGGATGCCAGCATGCTCTCCATGGAGAGGAGGCCTTGTCAGGCTTCGTCCAGCACCGCCCACCACAAGAGCAGCCTGGGCCATGCAGAGCTAATCCAACTTGGCGTGCAGCCTTGTAGGACTAATTCAAGTTCAGACCTAAAAAGGCTGGTGCATGCACATTTTATTTTCCCCCAAGTGAGATCGGAGCATCCCTTTGATCTCCGCACTGGTAATCCCACCACAAAGCCTGCTGTCAGAGCATGTGCTGGGGGAATTCTGTTCTCCAAACCAGCAGCGGCCCCCAGACTGCTCCAGGCACCTGCCAAGAGGAGGCCACCGAGACACTGGAGGGCAGGGAGGGTATCTCCTGGACCCCACATGGCCACAGGCCTCCAAGTGGGTGAGGGAGACAGAGAAAGGTCGGGGACGGTCAGTGTCTGGCCTCCTTGCTGCCATGACCTTGGTAAAGGTCTCTTTACCGCTCTCTGGTTCTCTCAAGGTCACGAGGCCCAGAGTCAGAGTTTGATGCATGTTGGTGACATCAGTATAGCTGGAGAGAGAGAGAGAGAGAGAGAGATGCACAGAAAGAGGGACAGAAGGAGAGAGGGAGCGGGAGGGGATAGGAGAGGAGAGAGGACACTACCACCAGCCAGGAGACATTGCTCTGACAAAAGGGACCACTTATAATAAAACAAAAGCAGGCTGGCCGAGTGGCGCAGTGGTTAAGTGCTGTCTTGGGAAGCCAGCGGCCCCGGTTCGGTCCCACATATGAGGGCCAGTGACACTGCCCTCAAAAAAAAAAAATAAATAAAATAAAATAATAAAAAATAAAACAAAAGCAGCAGCTCGTGAGCACCGGCACACCTGCCAATGATGAGTGTAGCTGGTTCAGGGACACCCCTGACTGCATGCTCACCCTCTCCCAGCTCATTCTGGAGCCTAAGCCCAGAGCAGGTGCTCAGGGGGCTGGTTTGCATGTGATGTTCTGATCCCTTCCCCCAAGGCTGGGGCCCTGCCTCTAGGCCCCCCACCCAATTCCTCTCAGCAGGGCAGGAAAGGAAGTTGGGCTGAGAGCAGCGATGGCTGGCCTTGCTACTGGTTCCTCATGGTTTTGGCTTACTTGGTCTTTTTTTTTTATTTTTTTTTAACATTTTATTGGGGAATTGGGGGAGGGGACCAGCCAAGTTGCTGTTCTTCAATCTTCGTTGTGGAGGGCGTCAGTCGCCACCTGGCTTCCCGTCAGCAGCTCATGGCCTCTAAACTCAAGGTGCTGTGTTCAATCTTAGTTGCAGATGGGCATAGCCACCATCCCATGTGGGAGTCGAACCAGCAGCCTTGTTGTTAAGAGCACACGCCCTATCCTCTGAGCCATCTGGGTGGCGGCTCAGCTCAAGGTGCTGAGTTCAATCTTAGTTGCGGGTGGGCATAGCCCACCACTGACCAGGCAATCTTGTTGTTACACCAGCTGAGCCATCCTGCCACCTGTTGGCAGCTCAGTGACAGCTCAGCTCGGGTGCAGCGTTCACTGGCCCATGTGGGAATCAAACCCGCAGCCCTGTTGCTCAGAGCATGTGCTCTAAACCAACTCTTAACCACTGAGCCACTTGGCCGGCCTGGCTTATTTGGTCTTTAATTCCCATTTTAAAAACAAACCAACAAACCACCACTAATGACAATAACGACAACAAAACCCTTTCACCTCGAGGGGCAGTAGGGGCCTATGGAGGAAGTACGCAGGAAGGACCAAGATCACTCCCTCCCCCAAAGCTACACTTGGTTTTAAAAAAAAGTCATAGAAAAAGACAGAAACATATTGAGAAGCTGATGTATGTTTTTAGGCATGACAAATTCCACCACACAGAGTTAACATTAACATCTACCAACATTTGGGCAAGTTCCCCTTACACACACACGCACACACACGCACACCCACCAAATGGGATTGAATTTCATGGTCCAAAACTTATTCATTCAAAATGCCATATCCATCTTTCAACACCCATAAACACAGTGAGCCCATTTTCATGGCTGCATAATATCCCACTGGCTCACCCAATCTGGTCAGATATAAACTTTCCACTATTATAACTCCCAACGCGATGACTATCCCTGTGCAAGAAACCATCGTACACTTGCTGAGAGGAAGTACTGTCACATCAAAGGAGACGTGCATGCAACTGACGGCAGGCGCCCTCGGGAGGCTGCCCCTTCGTGCTCACCAGCATCCCCCACTGGGTCAGGGCCCCAGGCCTGCGCGGCACCTGGGGCCTCCCAGTTCCAAACACCTTTCCCAATCACATGGGTAAACAGAAATGATCCCACTGGTGTTTAGTCGGCCTCCTACGTAGCCGATGCTTGTGTTTGTGGACCACAGTAGTCTGCTTCAGGAGTAGGCACCACTCGCAGACCTGCCCACACCCTGTGTACCGATTGTTTGTGAGCTGTTTGAACATCTTTTGCCCATTTTTTATACTGGGTTATCTTTCTCGGTCTGATAAGAACTATTCTGGATGGTAGGATTTTTTTCTTAACGGTTTTACTGAACTCTAGTTCACACACCCTATAATTCACCTATCTAAAATGCACAACTCGGGTTTTTACTATATTCACAGTGCTGTGCAATCATCAACAGTATCTAATTCCAGAACATTCTCATCACTCCAAAAGAAGAAACCCCATTCTCAATAACAGTCACTCCCCATGCCCTCCCCCAGCCCCGGCAAACATGAACCCACCTCCTGTCCCTGTGGATGTGCCTGTTCTGGATATTTCATGTAAATGGAATCACACACTGTGGCCTGTGTGTCTGGCCTCTCTCACTGAGCACTGTGTGTTCAGGGTCCATCCACGCTGTGGTGAGTGTCAGTACCTCCCTCTTTTTATTGCTGAGCAGGTGGTAGAAATAGAAATGTTTTTCCGTCCTTTCCACTTGCCTAATTTTCAACAGTGTGTATTCTTCAGTTCCGAGGCTCCTGGAGCTGATGGATGAAGCTGGCAGGAAGTTCCTAGCCCCTTCCTGGAGGTTGTAAAAATTACCCCATAATCCCTGCCTCCTCCTCTGGGGTCCCAGGCGCAGCCCTTGAAGCCTCAGAGCCTGGCCCACAGGCTTGGGTTCTGAGTCATAATATAGGAACCCTATTTATTGCCCCTGATGCAGCAGGTGGGGCAATTTCCCTCCACAGATGGCCTGATGGAGGCCCAACATCATAGTGCTTTGCCATGGCCTGGGAAGCCCACAGTGATGGGGCCATGTGGTCCAGAAGCTGTAATGACGACAACGACGGCCACCCTTTTAGTGTGGGCTTTTGCAGGAGCTGCTGGGCATTGGGTTTGAGTGCATTTGGCTGAAGGAACCTTTGCCCAGAGGAAACTAAACCACTGTTTCCTGCTTTGTGGATGGTGGGCTCTTGGGGGTGGATGCCCCCCCGTGGATGCTCAGGGCCCCCCGGGGGTCATTTGCCCGCAGCAGGGCTGGTTAGCAGGTTGGTAAAGACCTTTGGATTTCCGGATTCTGGGGGAGTCATTCTCTCTAACACGCAGTTCCTGAAAGAGGAATGGTTCCTGGTTCCTACAGAAAAGGTAAATCGACGGTCTGTGGAGTCCTTGTTCCCTCAATCCTTCCTGTTGGCCTAGTGTCCCCTCCCAGAAGAGAAGCTTGTGAGGTTAATGAAACCCACAGCCCTGTAGCCGAGAGTCCTTCCCCACTTTCCAAGGGAGTGGCCTGTTAAGTGGTTTCATGTCTCTTGTGATGTCTGATATCTGTCGTGCTTAAGGGACCTCAAACCCCATGATTGCGGACCACAGGCAAGAAAATGTCTTGAGCAGGAAAAGAAGGCTTGCAGATAAGCAGGCCCTAAACCAATATCCTGGGAGATGCCCTTAGCGGGAGTCTGAAAAGAAACTACAGTGTCAGAGGGTCCACAAATACCGCCATACAATGACCCCAATGCCTGAAAAGAGAAAGGAAATGTGGAAGTCCAGCTAGACAAGGGGCCTCACCAGGGGCTGATCCTGACCCCAGGAGATACTGTGTGTTGGGACATCTGTGGTTGTCATGACTGAAGGTGCTCCTGGCATCATCATGTGGATGGGGGCCAGGATTGATGCTCAACCCCTCACAGTGCCCAGGACATTCCCAAAAGTCCACAGTGGTGAGGGGGCACCCTGGAGGGACCGGGGACACTCGCCGAGCACAGAGTCCCATACCCAGTGCTCTTGCATGTCTTCCCATTTCATGCTAAGATGGCTCTAAGAAAGGGCATCCCCTTTTATAGACAGAGAAGCTCAGAGTTGTCTGAAGATCGCTGGCCTGACATCCCTAGGTGCCCCGAGGTGGGGACACGGCAGGCACTCCCCCCAACACAGGGCCACTGAGCAGGTGCAGGCAGCTATGCGCTTTGCTCCTGTGCACAGATGGGTAATGAGGGTGAACGTCGGCGAAGTGCCTTAGAAAATAAACTGCCCGGGAGAGAAACACCGTCTCCACTTGACAATGGACAAGAGTCGGCCAATGTCCTATGTTTGTGCTACAGCAAGAAGGCGGGAGAGAGAAGGCCCCCCTGGGCAGCTACCTGCAGTGGAGGACTGAGGAGCTCCAGAGGGCGGGCTCTAGTGACAGGCTGTAAGACCTTTTCTCCAGGATTTTACAGGCAGTAGGAACCTGGGAGCCCTCTGCCTCGCAGTCAGGTCGGCAGCGGCACGTCGGCATTTGGCCTAGCCTACTGGGCGGCCACAGCTACCAGTATCTTGATGGCCCAACTGGAACCTCCAGGGGCAGCAGTCTTGACTCTGGGGGTGCAGGAGGTAACTATTCAGCCCTAACTGGCAGGAGGCAAGGGCTGGCAGGAGTGGCCTGCACCAAGTGGCAAATATTTTCAGCTTTGCAGGCCAGAGGGTCTCTGTTGCAACTACTCAACTCCACTGGTGGAAGCAGCCGCAGACTACAGGTCAACATATGGGTGAGGCTGCGTACCAATAAAACTTTATTTATAAAAGTGAAATTTCAGTTTTCTCTAATTTGCTAAGTCACATGTTCATCTTTTGATTTTTTTTCTCCCCAAGCTCTTTAAAAATGTAAAAATCAGGTCAGTCAAATGCCTCAGTTGGTTAAGAGCTCACCCAAGAGCGTAAGCTCTGAGCAACAGGGTTGCCGGTTGGATTCCCGGCCCGAGCTGAGCTACCACTGACCTGCCAACAGGTGGCAGGATGGCTCAGCTAAAACAAAAAGTAAAACTCATTCCCAGTTTGCAGACCGTACAAAAATAGCCAGCTGGACTTGCCCTGCAGGCCCCAGTTTTTGACCATTGCTCTGGAAGGAGAAAGAACACGAATACCTGAAACTCACACAGGCCAGCCAAATGCGCAAGTATGGCTTTGAATGTGTGAGCACAGAGGCAGGATGACAGAAAAGGGACAATGGAGAAGCAGGGGCTTCCTGGGAGTCTAAAGAAGGTAATCAGCCAACAAGTAAAATAGTCCCTAAAATCAGGAAAGTGGAAATTCTGCCCCTGGCTTATGTTCTGATTGAAGGTGCTAGAAGGAACTGGCCCAAAACACAGATGCGGTGGGATAGCTCAGGCTGGCTTAAGCAGGAAGTAAGTTCTGGGATCCTCCCCTCTCCCTAAAATCTGGCTGACAGCCTGCGTGTCCCAGAATGCCAGCTGCCTTGAATGGCTTCCCCTCTGACGCGCCTCAGCTTGTTATGTGCAGGGCCAGGTGCCCGGGACAGCCCGGGCCAGTTGTGGGGGCAGCAGAGCTTGTAAGAATTGGGAACTGCTGCTTCATTTCAGCATCCTGAGAGGTGACATCCGGCACCACTACGCATGGCTACCCCATGGCCAGTGTTCATTCCTGGCTGAACCCCTCTCCTTCCTGTCACAGGGGCCTGGGCAGTCGGGGTGGCTCTGTGAGGGAGCCCTATGCGGTGCCGGGATGCCAGCGCGAACCTTGGCTTGCTCGGAGCGCTGCGCGCCACTTGTTCTGTAATTTCACGCTCTGCCGCCTGGCAATGTAAGCGTGGAAGCCCAATCTAAGGCTGCACTTCCCAAATGTCACTTGTTTGTGAACACATGGGTGAACCCAAAATTGCTTTTAATATCTGGGCAGTCCCCGCCGGCCCCACTCAGTTTCATCTCTGACAGCACCTTCAGGATAAGCGCGGGCCCCAGGCTTACGGCTCAATCGCAGCTCCAGCCTCAGCAGGTCACGGCACACACAGCTCCCGTGGATTCTCTCTGCCTTGAGCCTCACCATCCATGTACCCCCGCCGCAAGGCACATAAACAAAACCACACACCCAGGATACTTAATTACTCCTTTCCATCAAACAGAAAAACCCTAACATTCACATGTCTCCTCTCTTAATGATGCCCAAGGTCTCAGCCTCTGATGATCTGCCATAATTGTCTGAATTAAGTATAAAACACCCAGCGCTTTTAAATCCTGGGAGCGCCTGTCTTCCTTGCTACAAAGCCCATTTTCTTTTCTGAACTGTGCTGAAACAGTAAAGCTAGAGAAATAAATAATTAGAAAAACAGAGGTTAGCCAATTCACCTAGACCAGCACTGACCAGTAAAATATAACGCAAGCCACCTTTGTAATCTTACTGTTTCTGGTAGCCATATTCAAAAACTGAAGAGAAACAGGATATTAAAAAATATCAATCTACATAACTAACATAAACAGACTTTGACTAGATGGTTCCTGTTCTTTGTTAACCAGAGACTTGGACGCCTTGCGTGTTATACGCACAGCTCATCTCCATACGACTGGGCCACATCTCAAGGCCACGCCACCCCCGTGTGGCCAGTGGCCACAGTACTGATCATCGCAGCTTAGACCCTCTTTGTAAAGGTCTGAGGTCCAGAAAATGCTGGATGTGTCAGGGTCTGGGTTCCAGGTACTCTCCCTCCAACCCTGACCCACCGTTTGTCCCAACCCTGGCCTGACTGGCAACAGCTGGGTGATTCTGTGGAGGAATCCACGGCCCTGATGGGGGAGACTGGCGGGAAACGCCCTCTTTTCACCCTATATGGACCCAGATGGAGAGGCCTCTCCTGTTCCATCTGCCCCAGCGCCAGAGCAACACGCCCGTGAATGCCTAGGCCTGTCTTTGCTCTGGAGAGATTGGGCCAGAAGGGGCTGACACCCAGGAGCCAGGGTCAATTGGCCTGGATCCAGTCTGATGGGAAGAGCCTGCTGGCTTCCTCTGTGGTGGCCAGGACAGGCGCCGGTGGCCGCAGTTATAATCCTGGAAGGAAGGCCCCTGATACAAACAGCTGAGAAAGGGCTGGGCCTGCTGACCGCCCATCAGACCTCTTTCCTGCTCCCCCTTCCAAGGTTCCATCATCCCCCACTTATTGGGTGGGCCTGGAATTCATAAACCCTGTATATATCCCATCACCTGGACCTCCAAAAACACATCGGTCTCCAGAGGGAGACAAGCGAGGAGAGGGACGTGAA
The DNA here is from genome assembly GCA_033961575.1 of Aselliscus stoliczkanus. Classification (NCBI taxonomy): domain Eukaryota; kingdom Metazoa; phylum Chordata; class Mammalia; order Chiroptera; family Hipposideridae; genus Aselliscus; species Aselliscus stoliczkanus. The sequence continues at coordinate 4,190,992 of CM066735.1, read as the reverse complement.
GCAGGCTCGACCCCACCCCACACCCAGCCACTCCGTGGTCTTGCCATCTAGGGGCCTTGCACCCTCCAAGCTGTCAATCGAAACCACACAGATGGGGTGTGTCAGAGCTAAGGGCATTTGAGAACAAGCCCACAGTTCAGATGTCACATCTGTTCGCCACTAATCAGCCCTCAGAGAACAGAATCAGCAAATGACTAGGAAAAATCAAAGGAGTCTCCTCGCCTTCCAGTAACCTCCAGGGACAGCGAGGCAGCAGGCAGCCCTCAGGCCCAGAGAACATGGGGTCTGCTATGTCAGGGTTCCACTGAGAGACAGGGAGCCTCAGACCCCAGGCCTGCCCACACCGCGGCTGCTGCACATCCACCCGCCCCGCCCCAAGCCTCCTCCTGTGAGGAACATTCTGGGGACAAATTCGTTGAGGATCCCAGAAACAGACCCTGATGGAGAGTCTGGGCCCCCAGCTACCACACAGGCCCTGGGCCTGAGGGAGCATGCTGGGAGGGACCAGCCCCCTTTCTAGAGCTTTTCACAGGGTCTGAGGGCACTTACCTGAGTGGCCACCTTGCCATAATCAATCCACCGCAGAGTGGCAAAATTGGTGGATTCAGCACAATTGAATCCGTGATTGAAGCCGGCATGGTAGCCGTAGGGAAAGGTGATCATGAACTCCCCGGCCTCCTGCGTGATCTGAGGAGGAAGAAGCCGACAGGTGAGGGCGAGGCCCAGAGTTAGAAGGAATTGGAGTTTGTACGTGGCTCCCCTGCTGGATGCGAAGCCCGCCTGGAGCCACCAAGGAGCACGGAAGGGGGACGTGGGCTCAGAGAGCTCCCAAAAAGTGCCAGGGAACCCCGACTTCAGGGGCCAACGGAATCCACCAAGTACAGGTGGCTCTACCTAACTATACAAGCTCCAGCCAACTGCCATGTGGCTGGTCAAACAGGTGTGGTGGCTCCAGGTCAACAGCCTGCTACCAGCCCCTGCTCCCCACAGCCCAGCCCTGACCCTGCAGATACAGAGGGACTACTTAGTGCCACCATTCTGGGCCACTTCTCATTTTCGGTGAGGGGTGGATGGGGTCTCCCGCTTTGGAGGAAGGTGGCCGTGCCACACCTCCTATCCAATGTTCCCATACCGGGGGTAGGGGAGGGCAGGTGATGCTGGCGGCAGCTGCAGAGCCTCCTTGCAGGACATGGTGTGCATGCAGTGCGGTGTCCTGCCCTAAAATAACCTAAATCCCCTCATCGTTGTCAGCCCAGAATCTGTTCACTCTATTCCAACAGGTAGGGCCATCCAGGTGAGTCCAAGAGACAGAAGAAGAAACACATCAACATGGGGAAAGGGGAGCAATGTCAAGGTCAGAGCTCTGCAGAGAGAGCTCTGTTTCTAGCTATTCAAATGGTCTGGACAACCAGACTGAAATAGATCCTAAACTCAAGAGCTGGGTGTGATTCTAAACTCAAGATCCCAAACAAGGCTACTGGAACAAATACCCCAAGGCCTGGAGGAAAAGGTAGGGGCTGCAGTCTCATCCCGCATCTAGGGAGGGGACACTCCCCATGACCACACTGATCACCGCCTGCCACTGCTGCTGACTGAGCCCATCAACTAAGTACACCAAGAGATGACTGTGCCCACAGAGAGACCACGAACAGCAGTGGGCATCATTCCCACTCGCCATGAGGTGGAGCTACTGGCCCATCCACAGCTGTGGAAGCTAAGGCTGGTGGCGTGGCAGCGACTCTCTCTGCAGTCAGGTAGGCCTGTCTTAGAAGGTACAGATCACAGGTTGTGAGGAGTTCTAAGTAACAGCAGCCCAGACAGGAAAAAACCATTCCGATACCCTGGGTACTCGGGAGCCCCGGTACCATTCACACCACTGTGCTTTCTGCCACCATGGATTACATTTCTCTTTAGGGTTCCGTGTAAATGGAATCAGATGGTCTGTACTCCTGTGTCTGGCCTTTGCTTTTCAAGATTCATTCATCCCACCGTGTGCATCAATCCTTCACACATTTTGTTTTTAAAGGACATTCTGTCATGTGGCTATGTCACTATTATCCATTTTCCTGTGGACAGACTTTGGGGCTCTGGCGAACAGAGCTGCTGGGAACAGTTGTGGGCCGGTCTTCTTGCAGACACGTGCTTGCATTTCTTTCGAGTAAACAGACATAGACGAGGCACCTCGAGGTCTCAGGGCGGATGCACGGCAATATCTCTAAGAAAGTGCAGAACACTTTTCTGCAGGGGCCGCCCATCTGCACCCCCACTGGTGGTGAGTGACAGTTCCCTCTGCTCCCCTCTCCGCTGGCATTTGGAGGTGTCTGATTTCAGCCGTGTTCTCCTCGTGGCTTTGATCACCTTGCTCTGAAATCCATGAAACACCACATGGTGTTGGTTCGTGTGACATCTTGTGCAAAGTGTCTGTTCAGGCCTTTCACTCCTCACAGTGTTCATCTTCTTATTGTTGATTTGTAGGAGCTCTTGGGCCTGTTGATCTTTACTTTTCCCCCAGAGAGATGAGCAGAAATCACTGGATTCGTTTAAGTACCAGCGAGACGTCAGACCCTAGTGGGGTGGGGGTGGGGGTGGCAGGAGACCCGGAGGAGTGAGACTTCCAGAAACCAATCAGAAAACCAAAAATCAATCAAAACTGACACAGCCTGGAGAAAAACCAGCACTAAGATAGTTTTCTTTTCAAATAATGAATTGCACCAATCAAGGGAAGGCAGTGCACATTAAGTTATATTTTTAAATTTCTGTCCAAGTGACAGCTGCATGCGAGGAGTAAAGCGTGCGGCAGAAGATAGGCAAAGAACACTCGCATGTCCCTGTCCCCAAGGTTCCAGCCACTCCTTCCACAGCAAGGTCCAGCTTCTGCCATAGGACTCAGAGCTTCTTTTTGTTTTTTTTTAATGCAATTACTGACTTTCTTATTCTATTTGAGCTGTCCCTGGAAAGTGCTATTTGGTTTTCCTTCACTGCCAAGTTGCATGCTCCCCTTCTCTCCTTCAGGGCACGGCCGCCCAATGTGGCATGAGCTGGGACACAGCAGGGTCCCAGTGACACCAAGCTTGAGATCCTGGGTGTAGGGGAGATGCCTCCACTCCAAGCTGGGGCAGACTTTGGGGCCTACTTCCCCCTGCCTAACCCCCACACCATAAATCAAGGCTTAGAACAGAAGAAGCACTCAGGACAACAAGACTATGTTACTGCCAGAAAATCGACGTCTCGGTAGCTTCATTTTGAGTCGATGTTGTCTGTCCTCCGTGTCACTGCCGTCAACATTATCCCGACAGTAAATTAGAAGGTGCTAGGGATGATGGATAGGCCGGGTAGCAAAGTAATAAGGAGTAAGGGTGTGCCAGGCCCAAACACCACTCACGGAGAAAGCCCAGAATTTAGCTTCCTGTGCGAGCCTGTGCAGAATAAATGAGGAAGTCAATGGCAGCTTCCAGAAATATACACTTTTAATTATTAAAAAGCTTGCTATTGATCTGCTTTTTCTTCTAGAGGTAAATACCATTACAGAGATTTATAAGTGGAGTGTGGGAGTCACTCCTTTGAAGGCTGCCGGAATTCAGATCAGGGATTGCCATCGAATCCCGACAGGGGCATTCATCGGAGCCTGGAGACATGGGCCTTTGCCCCACTGGCCTGAGGAAGAAAAGGGGGCTCGCCAGCCAACTTCTGTGACCGGCCTCCCTGTCTAGGAAGAACCACTTTGAAGAATGTTCTTGACAAACCACAGGAAAGCAAGTTCTCACTTCCATGAGCAATGCCACAATCTGTCTGCAAAGTTCCTAGTAATGAAGGGTGTTACCAGGGCAGACACATGGAAACCTGCCTTTCTCGGAGCAAAACATCCTGCCATCTGATGGACAAGTGGTGGCTGGGAGAGGCCTCCTAGCCCTGAAGGAAAGAGCGAATCTCTGATCCGAGCACTTTGCTGCGGGCAGTTTATTGAGATGTCAGAGCAATTTCTGACGTGCTGACATGCAGGTGACAGTGAGGCACAAGTGTCTGATCGCAGAGCCTGCTACTGTGCCTGGTGAATGGTTCTTCTGGGGAAGCCTTCAGAGCAGAGACAGAGCTCCCAAGTCTGCTCAGGCCTATCTGGACAGCTCTGGCACACGCCTCTCGCATACACCAATGTGGGGACACAGGCCTCAACTTTCCTGCCCGGAAGGCTTGTCCTTGAGAAATGAATCAGCTGGAGTAGACTGCTGAGCTCGACCCCAGAGCACAGCCATCTCCAGACCCAGGTGCTGAGTGATCTGGCCCAGGTGCCCCCGCCACCTGCCTGCCCTCCACAGGGCAGTGGGTTCCCTGGCTTCAGGCCTCATTCCTCACAGCCCTTTGGCCCTGGAGCAGTAAAATGAACGAGTTCAGTTTTCCAGCTGTGGGAGGCCCAGATTGTTCATTTCTACACAGGTATTCATACTCTCAAAGGAGGACTGCCCTGGGCCAAGTGGGGCAGTGGGACAGGGGCCTGTCCGGGGTCATGGGGTCTTCTCCAGCTTCCTGGGAAGTCGGCAGGAGCTGTCCCTCCACACCCCCAATCCCGACCCTACAGAGGGGCAGCCCCCTGGCCACACGGAACCTAGGTTTGGGTTTGGATTTGGGTTTGGGAAGGGGAGGGAGGAAAAGTTAAGGCCCCACCTGATTCTGCCCTCTTCTATCCTTACCCCTCACCAGGAAGAGCTGGCGGCTGACTGCCCAGCCAAGGAGGCCCTCCCGTGGCTTGCCCTGGTCCTAGACCCCGCTAGAGGGCTGTCTGTGACGGCCTGGGTCCCGGCCCCAGAGCCCCGCCTGAAGCGGCCCCTACGCACCCGGCTGAACGGGATCCCATACTTCTTGAGGATGATGGGCGAGATGAGGGTCATCTTGTGCCGCAGGAAGGCATCACAGCCCTGGGAGCTCCCGGGGAAGAAGCCTGGAGCGGAAAAGACTGGCATCAGTCAACGGGCCGAGGCTGGGCCTGACCAGCTCTCTCTGGGCAGCTCCTGCCTCCTGTGAAAGCATGGGACACGGCGCCTGGACACAGACCTCATCACACAGCCCCATGTGCTCTGCTGGGGGCAGGCAATGGTGACACTCTGGCTTTCTTTTAGTGAACCTGGAGCAGAGGACAGGCCAGGGCAGTCTGTGTGAGAGGATGCACACCCACGGCATACACTCGCAGTCACAGATGGGGCACAGGTGGGGTGGAGTGTGGCTGCACAGACACTTCCCCGCCAGCCCCCTCCATAAAAAGGCCCACAGTGTTGCATGCACGTGGCCACTCAGCTGGGGAGACAGGATATGCGAGCTGATGCTTTAGAACCAGACAAGCTATGATCATTGAGGAGTGAGTGGTGTCCTCCCCAACACAACCAAGTCTGCAACAAGGCTCTTTGCACACATGGTCCCCATGGCTATGAGGCAGCTGAGGAGACAGAGGCTTGGGCCATCAGCCCACCCGCTTGGGCCCCCAGTCCTTCCAGGAAACAGCAGAGCATCCCTGCCCCTAACCCGCCATTACACGGTTCACATTAGGGCATGATTTCTGTCCTAGACTATATACCATGTAGCTAATTTAGGGAAACATTTCTAAACATCGGAACTCAGCTCTACCTGCTAGAAACTGTATTTAACACAGTTCAGGGACATTACCAAACCACTTGCTGATAGAAGGTCAAATTAATGACACATGTTTTACAGTTAAAGAAAAGCAAGTTCTGGAATTCCACTCAAAGGCAGTTGGGCTTTTCATCCCAAACCATCACTGAGAGGTGACAAAGAAAGGCCGCCATGAGGATATGGTGAGAAATGTGCCCCTCAGCATCCACCACCCATCAGGGCTGATCTCATGGCACAAGCAGCCTGAGGACCCTTCCGGAAGCTGACCCAGATCTCAATGCACACACTTGATGTATCACCGGTTAAAGAAGGCACATTCACGTGTGTGGGCGCGTGTGTGCAAGAACACGGCTCCATACACACGCTGACATAGAGGGAGTGGGTCCAATGCCTTCTGTACTGGCAGATGGCGCCTGGCTGCAAGGGCACAATGGCAAGGTTCTGGAAAAGTGCAAGAGATGACTGAATCCTGCAACTTTCCTCTGCACTAAAAGCATTTCAATTAGAGTTATGGCTGCCTGCCGCCCGGCCCGCTGGCCTCTCTGCAGTTCCTCTTTTTAATGCACAGTTTAAGTGGCTCTCATTAAAGCTCTAATAAAGGCGCACATTTTAAGTGATTAGCACCAATAATGCACCAACACATTAATGCTCTCTCTGTGGGCTCCACAACTCTCCCAGCGAGCCCATTTGGAGCACAGCTATTCATTTTCCATATTAATCGCACACTCATTCCACCCATCTCAGTAACAGAGTCGGTGACACCTGCCCCCAACAAAGTTTGGAACGGACACCTAGGAGGGCAGCCTTCCCGTGCCCTACAACCGCCCCAACCTTCGTCCGAGCAGGGGAGAGCAGGCCTGTGCAAGGGGCCACAGTGGAAGGCCTCGCTACCTCTTCCAGACCATCCTCCACAGCCCAGGGTTTCCCGAATTCTGGCAGCTGCTCTGCCCTGCAGAGGAGTGACTTAATGAGTCTGTATTTTTCAAGAAGCAACTATGGGTGGCCTCCCACAGACCTCAGAGCTTGCTCACTCTTCCTCTTTTAGCCCCAGCCACTAAGCTTCCTACTAGCCACCCAAGTCCCTGCACATCAGAAACAACACGGGCAACAGGGCCCTGGCTGCAGAAGGATGCAGGGAGCACGGCGGGGTTCCAGGGAGAGCGGCGGTGGCAGCATCGAGGCAGGTGCTGCTCCCACAGTATCCTGTGTTCAGGTTCTCTAGCTGTCATTGAGATCATCCAAAACCTCTCTGTCCTAATGGGAAAGGCATACCAAGCAAGAACGTACTGGACATGTGTAACTACAGGATTTTAGAGAAGTTGTCAGCCATGTGGTCACCAGTGTCCACACTGACTGTCCCACACTGTTTTCTCCTATGGCTCCATAGGTGTGGGAGGCTGAACAGAGGCCACCCAAGATGTCCCCATCCTAATTCCCAAATCTGGGACGATGTTCCCTTCCCTGGCGAGAAGGATATTACAGATGGATTAAGTCAAGGCCACTTTGATGGGGATGACTCTGGATTACAGGGGGCCCAGTGTCGTAACAGTGTCTTATAAGAGAGGGGCAGGAGGCTCGGAGTCAGAGAGATGGAAGAGGCTGCACTGCTGGCTGTGATGATGCAGGAGGGGCCATGAGCCAGGGACCCCACGCCTCTAGAAGGCCAGAAACGGTTCTCGCAAGGGCCTCTGAAAGGACCAGCCCTGCCTTCACCTGAGTTTAGCCTGGTGAGACCTATTGCAGGCTTTAGACTTCTGACCTCCAGCTGTTAAGAAAACCAATCTGTGGGGTTTTTTTTTTGTTTTTTGTTTTTTTTAATTAGCACTTTTTTTAGAGCAGTTTAAAGTTTATAGCAAAATTGAGAAATTTGTGTTAAGTCACTGAGGTTGTGGTAATTTACTACAACAGCAAGAGGAAACTAACACAATGGGAAGATTTTTTTAAAATTTATATTTTAAAATTAAAATTTGTATTTTAAATGTATATTTAAAAAACACAATGGGAAAACAGTTTTAATTTGGATTTTACTTTAGAGTGTTATAATAAGTAAGTGAAATAGACAGGTCTTGGCTAGGACTGTCTGTGACTGGGATTTTTACTAGGAGAGCATGTTGTGGAGAGCGAGGCTCAGCTCTTCCCACGAGGGCAGGGTCCAGGTTCGCAAAACAAAAGTTAACACAGTACCACCACCCTCCACCTGGGAGGCTGGGGGTACCTGCCTCCCTTCGTTCTCGGGGGACCTGTGTCACTGGGGTGTAGTATTTGCAATCATATGTGCAGCTCTGAGTGCAGCCAGGACAGGAGGCCCCTATTTTTCCAGAAAGATCCACCATTCCCTTCTCACAAGTTAAAACACCAATAGAAAGGGGAAGACTGCATGTCACAGGCATTCTTCGGTGAGGTGTGAAGAGGGGCCAGAGGATGGCAGCCAGCAGTGAGGGATCCTCCACCAATGACAAGTGATGGCTTCCAGACGGTTCTGTGGCTGCCTTGGGAGTGCTGGGCTACCTGTCACTGCTGCCCGGAGGGTCAGGATGATCAGATGGTCCCTGTGCTTCCCAGTGACTCCTGAACAATGGGGTCCTCACCCCCACCTACCCCACCCCCACCTGGGTGCTGGCTCTTAAGCTGAGGGAGCGAAGGCCAGACTATTGGGACAAAGAGCAGGGTACCATGACAGGGAGTGATGAAACACAAGCTACCCAGTCCCTTCGTCAGAGTGCTCAGGTACCTCAATGCCACCACCTGGGTATCTGGCAGGTCCCTAGAGATCCCTTGCCCTAAGGGCCTGCCATTACCTCAAGTGGTCTCCACAGCCTGGGACCCCCTCTGACAAACCCTTCAGCACCATGAGGCCCCAGTGACGGACCGAATGCAGGTGGTGGGACAGTGGCTGCAGGAGGGAACATAAGCTGAAGGAGCCAGGTGAGTCAGAACCTTGCACACAAGGGCGGGGGCCTTCTGGCCACTATGTAGCTCTGAGGCCCAGATGAGGTTGCCCCTAACTGACTTCTTGTTTTCTAGGCTGAACAAAGACTTGAGGGCTTAGGAAAGGGCACGACACAGTGCCAGGCATGGGAGGGGACGCAGTGCCAGGCGCAGGAGGGAGACAGAATGCAGCTGCCCTTCCTGGCCCATGGGAGCCCGCAGTCATGTCCAAGAACTCCATGCTAAGAAACCGGAAAATAAGTGTGTTTAAAGCAATGACATTCTGTGCAGAATCCGTGAAGTGACAAACACCCTAGCAGAGGGACCATGGATCTGATCACGAGGGCACAAGGAAATGGGAAAATAAGACAGTGACATTTTGCAGCACATCACTGCTCCCAGAAATCGAAACCCAAACGTAGAGTAAACCTGGGAGGGATGACAGCTTCCTCCCCACCTCGCCCTCCCATATCACCCAACACAAGTCCCAGGTCCCGGCCCACAGGTGCAGACACCTACCGATTGCCAGCCGCTCCAGGCGCTTGCCGTGCTCCGGTGGGATGGCGTACCTACCGAGAGAAGGGAGGCACATCAGAGGCAACCGCGTGTAGCCACCACACTTAGGGTCCCCAGGAGACCTGTGTGGCCTCAGGGAGGCACATGCACTGGTGCACAGAGCACATGTGATTGAAGCTATGGTCAGTGCTGTGACGCACGTGAGCAGCATCAGGGGGCAGGGAGGGTAAGAATTCCACACACTAGGGGATGGTGGTGAGGTGGGAGGGCTAAGGACCAGGCACCTGGTGAGCTGTGACGCCATTCTCGGAATGCCAAGAGTGGAGACACTTCCATTTAAGTGGCACTAAACCTTGATGAGGCTTAAAAAGCAAAAAAGAAAATAAAAGCACTAGTCTGGAGCTGCAGGGTAGGGATCCCAGCCACCTGGCGTCACCAGCCTATCCTCCCAGCCCCAAGAGCCAAGAGGGAAAGAAGCTTCAGAAAGGAGACAAATTTCATCTGTCACCCATTCCGTAAGTTTTATTTTTACACATTTTACATTTGAAAGGCTTCATCATAAACAAAAAAGATGTAAGGTGGAAGTTTGCTAACAGATGAAGTGAGAGTGACATCCTGCTGATGTTGTGTGGGGAAACTAGCAGGATGAGAGACCTGGGGCGAGGGGTGCTGAGAAGCTCCAACCCAAGTGACATGCCATCCCCAGTCAACCCCAGGGAATTCAGTAAGATGAAAACCTCAATTTTCAAGCAAAGGCAGGCAGAACTGGGGTGTGGGTCCTTAATGACACAAAGCGCTGAGTGAAGGCCAAAGAAAGAGGTAAAGGCTCCATCTCTACAGCTGTTAGAACACATCAAGTCCCATCTGGGAGGAAGTCCAGGCAAGGATCTCAGCCAGGGTGATCCTGCCACACACACCCTCCCAGAGGACAAAGGGCCATGTCTAGGGACATCTGTGGTTGTCATGACTGGGGGTGCTCCTGGCATTAAGTGGGTGGGGGCCAGGGATGCTGTTCAGCCCCCCACAGTGCCCAGGACAGCCCCCCACAGAGAGCAGAGACCCTGTTCCAGGACAAAGACAAGCAGTACCTTGCATTCTAGAATGAGTCAGATGTGAGGCTGCGCCATCCAGCCATTCCCGCCTCCCACCCTCACGGTGCAGGCAAAGGGTGGGGGCTGACACGGAACACAGGCGATCACCCAGACAGACGCTGTAGCTGGTTAAGTCCACTCCAGCTGAGAGGTTTATTATTACTTTTTTATTAAAATAAAAGGGGGCAAGGGTAGGAGATAAGTTGAGCATCATGTCGTCTCTAATCTAACAGGATAAAAAGAATTCATTTCTGGGCCCGCTCTGGGCCGTTGAGGAGATGGCTATAGCACCTTCGATTCTGCTGTCGTCAGACTTTTCCATCGCCTGGACAAAGATGAGGTTACTTTTTTTAAATGGCCTTTTATCACTTACACAAAAATGATACGTTAACCCCGATCCGGAGCCCCTTTATGGGATTACCATCCCCCCGAGCGAGGAAATGAAACATTCTGTTCCCTCTGGAAAGACACGGGAGGGCTGAAGGACTAACGCATGGCACCCAGGCTGTGATGATTAATGCAATATCCCCAGTCTACAATGCTGCTTTCACTTAATTACCGCCTGTAATTGGGAGTTGTAAAGATAAGATTAATTGAATCTGGTGGGTGTTAAAAGTTTAATACATTGGAACGTGCTCCTCTGTTATCGGAAAATACAGACTGCAGGCCAATGGGCTGAGCATTCAGGAGAGCAGCCCCTGGGGAGATTAGGACTCGAGGATGGGAAGCCAGAGCCAAGAAGACCTCTAGGCTTCAATGGCCTAGAGCGAGCAGTACCTCCCACTGCTTGGAACAATCCAGTGACAGCCTGGGGGTGCCAAGAAGCCTCATCACCAATGACATACCATGCCAGTCCAAACCCCAGGGACACAGCAAGATGGAAACCTCAGTTTTCGGGGGAAGTTGAGCCCAAGTGGGGCATGGGTCCTTAACAGCACAGAGCACTGAAGATGGGCCGGCCAAAGGAAGAAAAGGGCAGTACAGGCTTGGTCTTTACAGCTACTAGAGCATGCCCGAGTCCGGCCCGCCTTCCGGTGCCAGGAGACGTTCTGGCACTATGGACCGCAGGTTCCCACCAGGCCCTCCCTCTCACCACAGCCCTCTGGTGCCCTAGCTACAGAGCAGGCCCCAACAAGGACTGATATTCGCCACTGGAGAGAAGTCCCCGCACCTGTGGGGTTCCCAAAGCAGAGCCTTGTAGGGGGTCCCACCCAGGGCCCCCAAGGAGCCTGGTGCATGGTAAACTTGTCATAGTCCCCCACCCAGTGTCATGCCACCAGGTCGAGGCACCCGTCTCTCGGGCTTGGCTCTGGGAGAAAAAATATAAATAAATAAGGGAAGGAAAGAAGGAGGAGAAGCTTTCTGGGATGAGTGAGTTTGTTGGCTAACTGTTGAGGTAGGGAGCAGCTGTCTGAACATTAGTGAGCAGTTCTCGGGGCTGTAAAACAGAGACAGTTTATTGGTCACACTGGTCACATGGGGGCAGTTTGTCCTGCAACCCAAGAGATCCATCCCCATTACAAGGTCACGCCTTCTGGCCAAAATCAATCCGCTTTGACTGCCTGTGACCCCAGGTGGCCTCTCTCTGGACGTGGCAGCCCTGGTCACCAGGGCAGCAGAAGGTTCTTGTGTGGCTTCCTTGCACAGAAGGCCTCCGGGTGCTCTGGCCTGGCCTGTTCCGAGTGTCCATTCATGTCAGGACTGGGCCTGGGTGACATCCCTCAGAACCACCCCCGGCGCCCTCAGCCTACTCTCCGCCAGCACAAGCGTCCCTGCCCGGCAAGGTGGTGTTCTCTCGTGCCCTGCTACACATCAGCCCCCGTGCCTCCTCCAGGGATGGCCAGTTCCACCCCAGACAAACTCAGGCAACATGCTTCCCACTGGGACTAGGCAGCGCCTGGTGGGTCCTCCTGAGCAATCAACTCACTCCAGGCCGGAGGTAGGATGTGGAGGGACTGCAGCCCAGCACACAAGTCACGGTGGAAGAATCTGGAGCCGTCAGGAGAAAGGAACAGGACACAGTGGGAGGGAGAACAGAAAAGGGGGCTTCAGAGGTACAGAAAGAAATGGGGGGAGGCTGCAAGAGGGACGGGCTGCCTATGCAGGGTCACCCAGGTTCCTCCGGCCATAGTCCCAGCCGTGTCTACAGAAGTCTGGCTCTGAGTCAGTAGTCCAGGGCAGTCACAGCAGGCACCTCTGAGGGGACATGTTGGGCTACCACTTGGGACACCCAGCAAATCCTGGCCCTGAGGTTAGCCAGGCCAGAGTCGCCCCTCTGGAACTTTGTCCAGGGCTGTCCCCCATTCATAGGCATTAGTATCTCCATATTTAAAGCCCATCCCGACTGTCTCTCTACTTTTGAAGGTTTTACACAAAGTGCTTCTGGTCAACACCAAATCAGAAAGTCGTGGAAAAGTCAGTTCGTGTCTCCAGCAGGCATAATATCCCTGGCAACCAATCCAGGTGGCCCTGCAGGGCTGCAGCCAGGACTCAACAGGCTCCATTACTTGAGGTTAATGCCGTGGGATTGCTGAGGAGGCTGACAGAGACAAACCCGGCACGTTCATCAGACGCGCTTGTCGGGAAGGCAGCCGTCTGCAAACATCAGCGGCTTCGGCGAGAAAACAACGCGTATTCAGATTAGGAATAAGGCTTCATGCTACAATGGGGAGGACAGGCGCCCCAGGAACTGAGCCCCCATGGGGACTTGAGACGTGTGAAAAGCCATGATGCTTAAGAAATAATTACAGTCCAGCAGATTCACAGTTCAAATGCCACACAAACCCACAGGAAGGAAGGAAGGAAGGAGGGAAGGAAAGGAGGGACGGAAAGAAGACGGGGGGGGGGGGGGGGGGGAAGGGGGGGGGGGGGGGGGAACGACGGACAAACGCATGCTTCAGACGCTAGAACAGTAGCTGCCAGACAACCTCGTCTGGGGAGACACAGGCTGGGCCAGCCCCAGGAAGATGGGTGTCCCCAACTGCCTACACCTCCAGGTTTCTTCTTTTACACTTTGAGGTATTTGGGGTAGTGGCTGCACCCCTCTCCAATCACAGCCACTCTAAAAAAAGGCAAATCTGAAACCCACAAACCTGCCCACAGGGCGAGAATGGACGCCTCGACCCCCTCTCACAGGGCCAGAGTCAGAGGGTGAGCGACTGTATCTGAGATCCCTGGCCTGACATGCACGAGAGTCTGACCTGTTTACTGGAGGGTCAGGAAAATACTAGAAAGACTAGATACTGGAGAGGACTGTCATGTGGCCCAATGTTCCTGTTTTAACACCAAGGCCAGAGGGTGGGACATCTCATCTCACCAGGCCCTGCAGAGGCCAGGCTTGAGTCCAGGCTGGTGGCTCAGGGACAACTTGGGGCCCTAGACCTCAGGGGGCTTCCGCCTGCACATGTCATTCAATCTCCATAGGACCAATAAAGAAACTCCAGAGCATGTGAAAGGTGCATGGTGGGTGTGGGGTGTGTGGTAGCCTTGGCCAGGTGGCTCTTGATGGACCTGGGAAGGTCCATCCAAAAGGAAATGAGTCCTCTGCGGGCAGGGCTGCTTGCCTCAGCCAGGGGACAGGCTGCCTCCATTTTACCCACATGGCCCAGGGAAGTCTCCTGTCCACCACGGATGCTATTAATAGTGTCATTTTTTCGGTGTTTTGTTTATTCCCCTGGAATGGCTTGATGGATGTGAATAATTATCAGACTATAAAAGCCAGCAAATGTGCTACTTTCTATCGCTCTAAATCATCAAACAAATAAAGTGTGAAACAGCATTTTTGAATATAATTTTCCCCTCTAATGGCTTAGAATTATTATCAAGAACAATGAAAATAAATAAGCAAATGCCTTGTGAGTTAAAAATTAAATGAGTGTGTCAGGAAGAAGAACACAGAGCATCTTGGAGAGCAGGGACCTGCTCAAAAGCCATTAGTTATGAGGACATGCGACAGGGCTTCAGGCTGCAGAGGCACCCAACTGGCTGGCCTCTCAGAGTGCACTGCCCCCACTGCCGGTATCCGCCAGGAGTCGGTGCCTGGGGCCACCTCCCTGACTGGGTGATGTGATGTCCAGGGGAGGGCTGCCCTGGGGTGTGTGCACTACGGTACCTGTGAGCTCAGCAGACCCCCAGCAGTCCCGGGATCCTGCATGTCATTGCCATAGGATAGCCAGACAAGACCCCCAGAAAGTGAGGCAGGTGGGGGGCTGGCCCCTGCCCCTCCTCTCCAGGGCCATGGACAGGTAATGCCAAAGGGGTTGCTGCCTCAGACCAGCAAGAACACCCATGGTCAGGGGGCAAGTCCTCAGGACGAGGAACGTGAAACTAATGGAAATACTTTCCCCACCCTATCGGCCCAGTGGCTAGGCTGGCCAGTTGCCCCTCATTTCCTCACACCTGCCAGCCACCCTGTGCTGCAGGGTCATCACAGGTGGTCTGGTTCCCTTGGGAGGACAGCAGCATTCCCATGGTAATGAAGTACTTGTCAGCACCCCGTCCTACCTGTAATGAGGCTTGCTGGGGGCCAGGCTCTCAAATAAGGGCTCTTAAATCCCCAACTACCTATCCTCACAGGGTCCCTCTTGCTCAGAATGGGGAGTTGCAACACCGTAACAACGACTTTCTTTCTTCCCCCAAGACTCATGCGACTCTGCCAGTGACAACAGGACCTGGGATTTTTTCCAGTGCCCAGCCTAACAGCTTCTACTGGCACCAGGCCCCCCACACTTAGATGCCTGGGATAAGAAGGCTCATTCCTCGCCCTTCCTCTCTGCTGGGGAATGCGTGCCAAGAGCAGGGGTCTAGCCAGGGGCCCTTTGGAAGTATCAGTTCAGCCCAATACGTGTTGGAGGGTGAGGAAGGTAATTTCACAGTGTCTGCACAAGGTCTGAGGCCCCTCGCTGTTTAACATGCGATAATTACAGAAACAGAAACAAGAAGGCAGAGTCCACTGGAAGTGCCGAGACCACGGTCAACCTACAGACCACATGGCACGAGCAAGCCACCCCCACAAGCCCAGAACGCCATGGCAGCTCCAAATGCCAGTGGCCCTGCCAGGGTTCTGCATGCTGGGCAGACATTAAAGCCATTATTACTGTAGTCCCCAAACACAAAGCTCCATTGTGGCCGCAGCCATGACCTCTCATCACAAGTCAGCAGGCCGGATCCAGCACACTGCGCCTAGGCCTGGATGGGCCCAGCAGAAGACCCAGTCACAGACAGACTTCCCCGAGAGCCCTCGGCAGCTGAGGGGAGAACTGAGCAGGGCCAACACGGCGGCCTCACTGCTCCACACGCCTGCATTGTGGAGTGGGAGCACCCACAGACACACTCACAAGCAGTCACCCCTAATGTGATGTGATGGTCACTGAGACCAGCCATGTCAGCTGATCTACTGAAATGTCCAAACACATCAGGTGACTTCTATGCATGGCATTTTATGTGTGGTATGTAAGTTATGCCTCAATAAAGCTGTGGAAAAACTTCCCAGTGCTGAGGACACAGGAGTGGTGAGCCACAGTCCCCACCCTAGGTACTGGGCTCAGTGCCACAGATGTACTTGGCTCTTCAGTGTCTTCTCAGCCTTAAACCAAAGCATCCACCAGGTTAATACAGGCCCCATCAGACAAACTAGAGACCCTCATGAGACCAGGTCACAGAGGCCGGAAAAGGCACCAGCCCTGACAGTTTTACTGGGAGTCCTAGTAAACCTTCACATTAAAAACCAGTGCCCACTTATACTACCACGCAGGCTGGAGGATCAGATGTTACAACTTATTTTATGAATCTGGCATATTTTTGAATGGAGTAATGAATGGGAAACCCTGTCACCAACATAGGACGAGGACACACAGGAAAATGATAGTCTAGCCTCACACAGCTACAGAAGTCTTAAATAAAATATCAATAAATCAGACCAAGAAGGGTTTATCCCCAGGGTGGCAAAGACAGCCAAACATATAAAAAAAAAATCTATATAGGGCTGGCTGGCTGAGTGGCGCTTTGGTTAAGAGTTGGCTTGGGACGCCAGCTCTGAGCAGCAGAGCCCCAGTTCTGATCCCACATGAAGGCCAGTGACACTGCGCCCCCTACAGCTAAGATGATGAACAACAGCTTGACCTGGAGCTGGGCTGCCATGAGTCTCAGGCTACGGCATAGGCTGCAGTGGGGCTGGTGGGCAGCTGGTGTGAGCTTCCATGAGCTGCAGTGAGCCACCATGAGTGGCCGTCCAATGGCCAACGAGTGACTGCCTCACCTGGGAAGAGCGCAATGATCATAATACCAACATGGGCTAGTGAAGCGGCGTCCTCCACAACTAGACTGAAGAACAAAAGGACAGCAACTTGTCTGTTCCCCTTTCCCAATTCCCCAATAAAAAATCTTAAAAAAAAAAAAAATCTATATAAAATTCCAAACCATTCAGTATAAAACTTCTTAGCCAACTCGGACTAGGAGGGACCTTCCCACAGTCACACTTCAAGGTGAGGTAGGAGGCAGGCAAGCTGCCTGTTATTACAGCCACTCAACAGCATCATACTGAAGACACCAGCCAATGTAATAAGTCAAGAAAAAGATAAAAGAGGGTAACAATTAAAAGGGAACTTTTTTTTCTTAAAGTAACACCATCTTCTATTTGAAAAACTGAGAGAAAAAGAAAGTAAACTACAGAACAAAACAGTCCAGCGAGGGCACAGAATTAAAAAAAAAAAAAAATTCAAGGATCAGAGAGCCAGGCTTCCTCTGTACAATAAACGTTCACAGTGACTATAACACCCACTAAGGTGAACCCTGCCCTTGCCTGGGGTCAAAAGCAGGAATTCCTCACCACAAACAAGGTCAAACATAAACCCAGGCATGTCCTTGCTGCTAGGAAATCACAGAGTCTGTCCCAGGAGAGCGGACGCAGTGTCTGCAAGGCTGACGCTGACAGGTGATGTGACCATCGGTGCCTCTGTCCAGAACAGGAAAAGGCAACAAACTCAACTGTGATGAAGTCCTTCAGTAAACGAGGGCATGGCTGATTGTAACAACAGAGTCGACTGACTTCAGAATGCAAAGGTGGCGGGGTCATTACATTGGGTATGAGCAGGGTGGCCTTATCATTATGGTTGAAACGTGAAAGAAGCATTGCTAATAATCACCAGGACGGCAGGGATAAACAGGACAAGTAGTCACCCATGTACTGTCCGGCAAAATAAGTTAGAAAAAGTGTTTGGCAGATAGGCCTGCCCTTGAAACAAGAAAGCAGGTCTGAAGGCCTGGATGGACAGATGGCCCTGGAACCAAGACACCCTGGGGTCCCCATGCCCAACCAGCGGGGAGGAAAGGAGAGGCTGAAGCCCTTTCCTAAATACTCAGGAGCAAAATGGAAGTGTATTTCCAAGCCCCTGAGCAGAAGGCGCATGTGTAGAAGCTACGGGGGGAGAGGGGGTACACCTGTGCAACCCTACTCAGTCATAGCTATTCAAAAGAGATCGGCCTGGGCTGCAAAGCTCCCTCCCTGAGAGAATGACTGAGATGGGCTGACAGCAAATGGATGCAGGCACAATTTATCAGGAAATCCCATCTTAACTTCCGAGAAGCCTCAATCTGTGGGGAGGCAGCCTCCCTTATTTGTTCCCCATCCTGGGCCCCTTTATGCGACAGATGTGAACAACTGCTGGGGAGATAGGATCAGCCCAGGACTAGGGTCGCTTGTTCCCGGGAAGGGACCTTATTGAGCCACGGTGGTTTTATCTTTAATGGATCGTTCTCCAGGACAACAGAGGGTGGAATTTGGTATCTCACACCAGCAGTGTCAATGATTTGAAATAATGACATTTTTATTGAAACCTACATACAAGATAAACAGAGACCTGGGGGACATCTGCTCAGAGAGAAAGTGGGGCGTCTCACACATGGAAACTGGCAGTGGAGATGCCAGATGACTGGCCGCCATGGGACACAAAAGTACGCTGCAGGTGGGAGGGGACATCACGGGGCCTTTGAGGGGCTGGGAGGAGGTGCCTGATGCCCTGGGCACTGGGGCTGCTCCCAGCCCGCCCACCTCTCCCAGGTCCAAGCTGCATGCAGCACCTTCCCAGGGACCAGGGGTTGGTCGGCATCCTGGAGGTCCCGCAGCTGTAGGGCCCAGCTTCAGGGGAAGGGGAGATGGCTACACATACTGCCAGCCCACTTTAATTAAGGAACAGGCTTTACAAAGCAAGTGGTGTTGAGCCTGCAATTAGTCGCTGAATTGGAAGCATCTGATCTCCACCCTGCCCTGATTTATTATAGGCCCAGGAATTATTTTTATGTGACAGGACTGACAGTGCCAAGTCACATGCATGCTTTTCTTTTTTTTTGGGGGGGAGGGGAGGAATTGGGGAGGGGAACAGCATTGGGGAATCGGGGAAGTGGAACAGACAAGTTCCTGTCTTTTTGTTCTTCCGTCTAGTTGCAGAGGACGTTGCTTCACGGGCCCATGTTGGTATCGTCACTGTGCTCTTCCCGGATGAGGCAGATAGGTCGCCAGCCTCTGGATGGTCTCTCACCGTGGCTATTGGCAGCTCACGCTGGCTGCCAGCAGCTCACACTGGCTGCCGGCCACTCACTGTAGCCCATGGCAGCCCATTGCAGCAAGGACTGCAGGCTGCACCGTTGCAGGGACTCGCCAGCCCAGCTCCAGGTGGAGCTGTTGTTCACCATCTTAGCTGTAGAGGGCAGTGTCACTGGCCCTCATATGTGGGATCCCAACTGGGCCGCTGGCATCCCAAGCCAGCTCCTAACCAATGCACCACTCGGCCAGCCCATGTACGTGCTTTTTTCTGACGCTGTCTTTGAAGCTGTGCATGGGGAGTTCCTTCTCAGGTGAGGATTTGAAAGGCAGACACAGGTGACGGAGCATCTAATAAGAGTAGGAAAGGGGAGCGTTGGGGAGACCAATTTGTGAGATGTGCAGGTGAGAACTTGGTGCCCTGCACAAAGACTTCAATCTCCTACTTGGAGAAATAGCCTCAATTTATGCTTGTAAAACAATGAGGGGACAGCCCCCGGTTGTGCCTGGAACTCATAGCCAGTGAGGCTGACCTCCTGCCACTGCCAAAGTCCTCCTCCAGCGGCGTGTGTGCTCGAGTTGGGGGCACACCCTTGATTTATTCCTGTTGAAACACACAGGACACTCTGAACAGGAAAGAGCGAGGACAGGTCTACTGAGAGGGCAGGAGTGTCTGAAGGGACAGGGGCTACTGGCTCTAGAGAAAAAGATCTTAGTTTCCATTTGTTCCACAGTGAAGAGGAATTAGACAGGCCAACGTCAGCCACCCCCGACTCATTCCAGCGTTAAGCCTGGGACACGGGAACAAGCTGGCTGGGGACTGGGAGAGTGATGGAGTCCCAGTCTCTGCGGGCTGAAAGCAGTCGGGCCACCTTCGATGTTGGAGGTTCTGGGTCTCTTAAAATGACTTCTGATGTCTTTGATATGTTTGCACTCATTGTCACACAGATGCTCAAGGCCTACTGAACCTTGGCAGCCAAGACCCCTGGTGACCGGGAAAACAGGCCCCACCAGAGGTAGTCCTGGGTGTCCTTGACCTGTCCTCTAGGGGACTAGCTTAGGAGAGCGTGCGTTACACCGTCTGTACCAACAGGCCCTGTAACCACCAGGGGTTCCGGCTTCCATGTGTGTTTAAGCTTCCTGCCCCAGACGCAAAGGCCAAAGGGCACTCAAGGTCATTCTCAGGTCGCTCTGGGCCCTGATACTTTGGAATGGTTAAGCTCACATGCAATCTAAGTTGACTCAGCTCTGCTCAGCTCACAATCAGGCAGGAGAGAGCACACAGACCAAGCCTTGTGGGAAACTTCTGAACAAGGGCCATCAGCTTATCCTAGTAACGCAGCCACCTCTGGTCCTGTCCTGAGCCTGGCCCACAACATCCCAAGGTCACAAGGGCTACCATCTCCTGCTGCTATGCCAATAAAGGAAGAAGTACATTCACCGCCAGATTTTAAAGCAAAACAGACTCCTTCTACTCACAGACTTGCAGGATCTCCCTTCTGGGGAGCTGAAATCTGCTGGAGCAACTTGCTAATGTGAGAGAAATTTGCCATGGAAACCAGACCCTGCAAACAGAAACCAAATTGCTGATGGTTCAGCTAGAGTGATAGGCGGGGGTAAAACACTCTGGACCAGGGGGCCCTTTTCTGCAGCAAGAAGCCCCTGACCCTAGGGGGATGCCACAGACCACCCCCCCAACAGCTTGAATCAATTCCTCATCTAAACATTGCCCGTGGGAGGATCTCCAGATGGGGATTAACACTCAGCGATGACATTTCAAACAGAAGAACCAACAGTATCTGGAGTGGTGGGCAGGGAAAGGCTTCCACTCCTTGCCTGGCATGCTCCTCATAGGGACGCAGGGGCCAGAAGGCTGCCCTGAGGCAAAAGCCCTGCAGCCTCACAACAGCACCAGCCAGTGCAGAGCATCGCCAGGCCAAATCTAAAGGGCCCAGTTTGAACAAAGGACTCTAAAATGAAGGGCCATCTGCTCCTGCCAGACCAAGCCAGCAGGGCTGTGTGATAGCCAGCGACGCCTGTGGCCACAGCCACGAATAACGGGCAGATAGGAGATAATCACATCCATGTGGGGTGGGCTGGTGATCAGGTAGCAGAGGGCTAACCTGCCCTGACTGCTCCCACCCCCACATCCAGGCCCTGGGCCCTCCCTCCCATGCTAACTCACCATCCTGGAATACCACCTCAGTGCAGTAGCTCCATAGCCTGGGCATCTTTCAGACTCTTTGCTCCTGATCCAGCCCCCCACCCTTACATGGGTTGCCTTGCTCCCTCTCTTCCAGCAAGCCTCACCTCTGTTGTTTCCCTTCCTCCACTCAAGGGCTCCTGTGCTCCATAAGCTCTTATCCCGACAGATGTGTGCTCGAATGGGCCTAGGGCTTGAGCCGACTCGTCTCCTTCTACAACCTGGAAACCACCTGCATTCAGCACCCAGGTGTTGGCAAAGCTATGGCTCACCCACTCCTTTCCCTTCTCCTCCTGGACACAAGGTCAGACTACGTTTCCCAGCCTCCCTTGCTGTAAGGCGTGACCATGTGACCAGCACTGGCCAAATGCCACGGTGCTGCCTCCCATGCCCACCATCAAAGCTTCCTAAACACTCCCTCCCTCTTGAACCACCTGGACACTTATGCCCAGTATGACCTGGAGGCCATGTGTGGAAGGTGGCAGAGCCTCTGCCCACCTGGGGCCTCACTTTCCTGCATCATCTCCTGCATCTCCCACAAGAGCCTGCCAGCTTCTGTTTCAGCCCGCAGTCTGATTCAGTGATCATTTTGGGGACCGTGTTAAAAAAGGATACTTCTCTTCCACACCTTCAAGTTCAGACCACTTTTGCCACCTGGGAGTCATCCGGTTGACAAGTCTGAGTGACTGCCTGGCCAGAACGTGCCACCCTCCTGAATCATAGGAAGATGCTTCAAGTGACAGGGCAAAGCAGTGGTTAGGGATGCAGGTTCAGCCAACAGCCTAATCCAAGCTGCAGCCCCACCACTTCCGGGCTCTGTGGCCTCAAGCCAGTATCTGCACCTCATCTGTGATGGAAGATGGCATGGAGCCACGGACAAACACGAGTCACTCCAAGCACCGCCTGGCACACAGGAGACATCACAAGTAGCCATTACTATCATTATTTCTCATCATATTGTCATGTATAGTAATGGACTTCTTACACAGTGGCAGGTAAAAAATTATTTGTCTTTTGCAAAAGCCCCAACTGGAAACAACCCAAAGGTCCATCAACAGTGAACAGATAAACAGATGGAGGGACAGTCATACAACAGAAAATTCTACAGCCATGAAAATGAATAAACTATCACCACACATAACTGGGATGAATGCAAGATACAAATGGGTCCATTTGTATGGCGTTCAAATCTGGCCAACGTCAACTGCTCAGGGACACAGACAAGCAGAAAACTGAAACAGAGGGCCGGCCGAGTGGCTCAGTTGGTTAAGAGCTCACTCAAGAGTGTGAGCTGAGCTCTGAGCAATGGCGGTTCAATGCCAGCCCAAGCTGAGTTGCCGTTGAGCTGCCAACAGGTGGCAGGATGGCTCAGCTAAAAAAAAAAAAAAAAAAAAAAAAAACTGAAGCAGAGAAGCGATGATACCAGTTCCATCAAAGTCAGGAGGATGGTCATCAGTTCTGGGACGGGGGGCGGTGGGGGGAGGGCGGGCAGGCCTCGAAGGGTGGGGGCACCAGTAGGAGGTAGGGGAGAAGGTGCTTTTCCCAACATCATGGGGGCTAAATGGGGTTGACTGTAGAGCCATTTGATAAACTGTACATAAATATGTATGTTTTGGGTACATACATATTTTGCATACTTTTCTGCACCATGTTATATGTTTCACGATAAAAAAAGTACAGAAAAGGCAGTACACTGTGACAGGCACAGTTCTCAGATGTTCCCAAGACTTCTGGCACCAGGGGCTCACATACCTGCTCTCAGTGCTGCAGAGAGGGCAGTTTGCTGTTATAATTAAGGTCCCAATGAACCTTCAAATAGGGAGAAAACACTGGTGGGCCTGACCTAAGCAGGTGAGCCCCTTGAGCGGGACAGTGCCCTTCCTCAAGCCAGAGCTGACAAGTGTGAGATGGAGGGGAAGGGGACATGTGGCAAGGCCTAAAAGTAGCCTCTAGGTGCTGACAGCAGCCTCAAGCTGACAGCCGGTGAGGACATCAGGACCTCACCCAGCTAACAGGCTGAATGAACCTGTACACGGGCCATGGCCAGAACTTCCGGATAAGGGCCCAGCCCGCCAACACCTTGACTTCAGCCTCTGAACCCCTGAACTGAGAAGCCAGCTGGCCCATGCCTCAGTTCTGACCTATAGAAGTGTGAGCTAATCAATGCAAGCCATAAATCTGGGCCAATTTCTTATGGAGCAAGAGAAAACTAAAACCGCCCCAACCTAGGAATAGGAGAAAAGACAGACATCAAAAATGTCTGACAGGAAAGATTGCAGAGTAAATGCGGTGCTTGCCTCATCCTGTGAACACATCAAAATTGCAACTAAATTATAGAATGATCAACCTGGAGAACCATCTGAAGTCTAGCTAAACGGAAGTTTTATAACAAAGGACATAAAGCAGCAGCCAGGTTGTGACTGGCAGGAGGGGCAGAGACGTGAAGCGGGCCAACCCCAAACCTCCATGTGGCAGATAAAAATTGAGACGGATATCTCGGCCATAGAGGTTCCCAACCATAGAGGAGCAAGGGACCCCAGGCCCACCCTAGGCTCCCCAGCCTGGAGATCTGGTGCCAGGAAGAGGAGCCCCCCATATCTGGCTGTGAAAAACAGTGGCAATTCCGACCATCCGGGTGGGACAGAAGGCTGCAGGAAACCCAGGTGTCCTCTTAAAAGGGCCTGCACAGACTCGCTCACAGGCATTCATCCTGAACTTCAGCGGAGGGACAGTGACTCAGGGGCATAGAGACATATGGCGGGGGGTGGGGGAGGGGAGTGGCACAGACAGGTGTGTGGGTTCTGGGCAAGGCTGGAAGATAGTCACCATTTTCCCCACGTGGGGTCCTTCTCCCATGCACCTGGCAGGCAGGTACCATCTTTCCTGTGTTGAGCCCTCCCCCATGCCCATGGCCAAATATGAATCTAAATTCTGGTGAGCTCCACTTGCTCCACTGAGACCCTGCCATACCCAACTCTATACCACATGAGGCTTTATCAGCAACTGAACCTTACAGGAGCCGGCAGGTGGCAGCAGGCCTCGGTGTGTCCTGGCGTTTTGTCCAGGCCTAGTACTGGTGGCAGCCATCCTTGGTTTACAGTGTGGCCTTTCCCACATGCCTCCAGGTCCAGCACGGGCAGTGACCACCTGTGGGTTGCTTTGTAGCTCCTACTAGGTAGTCCACAACCTGTCACAGGCAGTGGGTGACCTGGGCCTGCACCAGAGCCCCTCCCAAGAGGCCCCAGAACCAACATACTTAGAGGCTGGCTTCAGAACACAACAGAGCACTGCCCAATTAGCTCCATAAGGGGCACACCCAAAGGGCAGTCTCAATAGGCACCAGAGACCACTGGGGTAAATCCTTTTCTGTAGGGTAAGCCCCCGCACAGCAACCCGTAAGCTATGGATGTGGCCAAACCCCACAGCCAATCAGCCTGAGGGTCACTTCCACCCACTGACATGCCAATAGCAATCAAGGCTCAACTATAACAGGAGGGCACACACAGCCCACACAAGTGACACTCCTGGAACACCCAGAGAAGGTAGCCTGGGAGACTGTGCCACTGGGCCCCACAGGGCATCTACTACATAAGGCCACCCAGCAAGACAGATAGATGTAGCAGATCTATTGGGTTGTCAGAAAAGTCATGACGCATGTTTGCGACAGGTGGCACTAGTTCATTTTTGGAAGTACTAGAGTCATTCTCATCTATGTTATTGCTATGTCATTTGACAGCTGACAGTTCTAGCTTCATTCTAAAAAAAAAAAAATGGAACGATGTGATTGAGTTTTGGAGATTTTACAACAAGTTGAAAATGGAAGACCAAACTGTGCATTTTTGCCATATTTTACTGTTTTACTTCCATAAAGGGAAGAATGCATATCAAGCTTGTGAAAAGTTGTGTAAAGTTTACGGTGACAATGCTCTACAAGAACATCAGTGCCAACGATGGTTCACGAAATTCTATGCTGGTGATTTTGATCTCAACGATGTTCCTCGGTCAGGGAGGCCCATCAAGGTTGATGATGACAAAATAAAGGCATTGATCAAGTAAAACCCATATTACATGACACGAGAGATTGCAGAAACATTGAACATTCATCATTCATGCATTCACAACCATCTGAAGAAGCTGGAATATGTAAGAAAGCTCGATATTTGGGTTTCTCATGAACTCAAAGGAGCTCATTTTACTATGAGTATAAACATCTAAAATATGCTCATTAAACGTGAGGAAAATGATCCTTTTTTGAAGCAACTGCTAACTGGTGATGAGAAGTGGATTGTTTACAACAATGTGGTGCGCAAACAGTCTTGGTCCCGAGGTGATGATTCGCCTCAAATGGCATCAAAAGCAGACATTCATCAGAGGAAGGTTATGCTCTCAGTGTGGTGGGATTTTAAAGGTGTTGTGTTTTTTGAGCTCCTACCAAGGAACCAAACAATCAATTCGAATGTGTACTGTTGGCAATTGGACAGTGTGAACAAATCCATCATCCAGAAAAGTCCAGAGCTTGTTAATTGTAAAGGAGCTGTGGTCCATTGTGACAGCGTGAGACCACACACAAGTTTGATCACCTGTCAAAAATTATTGGAACTTGGATGGGATGTGTTGCCACATCCACCATACTCGCCTGACCTTGTGCTGTCAGACTTCGACTTGTTTTGCTCTCTTCAAAACTCCTTGTGTGGTATAATGTTCAATTAAGATGAGGCTGTAAATCAGCACATTGTTCAGTTTTTTGCAAATAAAGACAGGTCCTTCTATGAACGAGGAATTATGAAGCTCACTGAAAGATGGCAAAAGGTTATCGAACAAAACAGGCAATATGTCATTGATTGATCTTTGTTCTTTGTGTAAATGAATGACCTTTGAAAAACATAGACAAAATACGTCATGATTTTTCCGACAACCCAATACATAATACATGGAAACAAACACAGAGAGGCAGCCAAAATGAGCAATAAAGAAATACATCTCAGTTGAAAACCCAGGAGAAATCTCCAGAAAAAGAACTAAATGAAATGGAGGCAAGCAACCTACCAGAGACAGAATTCAAAACACAGGTTATAAGGATGTTCAAGGAACTTAGAACTTCAACAAAGAGATAGTAAGCATAAAAAAGGACATAGAAACCATAAAAAAGAACCACTTAGGAGGGAAGAATACAATAGCTGAAATGAAGAATGCACCAGAAGGAATCACCAGCCGACTAGATGAAGCAGAGAATCAAAGCAGCAATTTGGAAGACATGGTAGCAGAAAACAGCCAATCAGAATAGCAGAAAGAAAAAAATCAAAAAAAATGAGGCTAGTTTAAGAGACTTCTGGACAGCATCAAGCATAACAACATTCACATAATAGGAGTACCAGAAGGAGAAGAGAGAAAGCAAGGGATTGAGAATCTATTTGAAGAAATAATGGCTGAAAACTTTCCTAACCTGGTGAAGAAAATAGACATACAAGCCCAGGAAGCGCAGAGTCCCAAACAAAATGAGCCCAAACAGGCCCACACCAAAACACATCATAATTAAACCGGCAAAGGTTAAAGACAGAAAATCCTAAAAGCAGCAAGAGAAGGGCAACTAATAACTTATAAGGGAGCTCCCATAAGATTGTCAGCTGATTTCTCAACAGAAACTTTGCAGGCCAGAAGGGATTGGAAGGAAATATTCAAAGTGATGAAAAGCAAGGATCTACAAGACTAATCCACTCAGCAAGGCTATCTGTCAAGGCAGGCTGGGTGTCCATCAATGGCTGAATGGATAAAGAGGAGGTGGTACATATGTACAATGGAATATTGCTTGGCCAGGGAAGGGAATGGGTTCTTGTCATCTGCAGCAACATGAGTGGACCTGGAGGGTACTGTGCTGAGTGGAGTATATCAGATAAAGACAGATGCAATGTGATTTTGCTCATATATGGACTCTAAAGAACAAAGCAAAAAAACAAAACAGAAACACACTCATAGATACAGAGAACACTTTGATGGTTTCCAGATGGGAGGGGGATTGGGAGTGGATGAAAAGGGCAAAGGGATTAAGAAGTGCAAATTCTTAATCATGGGGATGGAGGATATAGAATACGAAATATAGTCAATAATACTGTAATAACTATGTATGGTGTCAGATGGGTACTAGATTTGTTGGGGTGATAGATGGGAGGGGGGTTGGGAGGCAGGGTGAAAAAGGTGAAGGGATTACAAAGTACAAATTGGCAGTTACAGTATAGTATTGGGGATGTAAAATAAAGCATAGAGAATATAATAAATAATATGGTAAAAACTATTTATAGTGACAGGTGGGTACTAGACTAGTCAGGGGGATCACTTCTTAAATTGTACAAATGTCTAACCACTATGCTATACACCTGAAATTAATATTAAAAATAACACTGAATGTTAACTGTAATTGAAAAATTTTAAAAAAGGGGAAAGGTGAAGGGGAATAAGAGGTCCAAGTTTCCATATATAAAACAAATAAGTCATGGGGATGTAATACACAGCATGGGATGAGAAATTTGGTCAGTAATATTGTGATAGCGTGGTACAGTGTCACATGGTGGCTAGACTTATGATGATCATTTCTTTAGTATATAAATGTTGAGTAACTATGGTGTACACCTGAAACTGAGATAATGTTGTATGTTAGCTATATTTTTTAATAAAAAAATCTTAAAAATAAATAAAATAAAGAACAATGTCCCCCCCCCCCCCAAAAAAAAGGCTATCCGACAGAAGTATGCCAGGAGGCTCATATTCTGTCTAATTTGGGTATTGGGTGCAGGGCTATTCTGTTTATTATTCTCTTTCCTCTTCTGATACTTGAAGTCGCATTTTAAAAAAGAGTACACTTCCAAGAGGACAGCATGGAAAAGGGTAGAGAGTGACTACGGTGAAGAAACCTGGCCCCCAAACTCAGCCAGGGGATCAAGGTCAACATCAACAGTGATAAGTTATGTGGCAACATGACCCTGGGTGTGAGGGAGTGAGACGCCCCTGCGCTCTGGGGTCTTCCTCCCAAAACCCATCACCCCGGTTTAAGCATGAGAAACAGACCAGGCAAACCCCAATTTAGGGACTTTCTACAAAATCCCTGACCAGTCCTCCTGAAAACCGTCTAAGTCACCAAAAACAAGAAAAGTCTGAGAAACTGTCACAGCCCAGAGGAGCCTAAGGAGACGTGACGATTAAATGTGGGCTCCTGGATCGGGTCCTGGGACAGAGAAAGGACATTAGGGGAAACAGGAAATCTGAATAGAGTATGGACTATGTAGTCAGTAAGAATATGTCAATATTAGTTCATTAATTGTGACAAATGTACCAGGCTAATCTAGGATCATAAGAAAACCAGGTGTGGGGCATATGGCAAGTGTCTGTACTATCATTCTCAGCTTTTCTGTAAATCTAAAACAGTTCTAAAAAATAAAATATTTTTAAAAATAGAGAGAAAGATAACACCGCCAAATTAGTAGATAAACAGAGAAGCCTGTGAACACCTAAGGGACAAGGAAACAGCCTCATAGTTGGTCGTTTCCATTGGGCATTCCCGGCCCCAGTCTCTCCCACCCCATACAAGAAGTCAATTTCCCCATTCCACCAGCTGCAGTGACGCCCAGCTATCCAGGCTCAAGGCAGAGCAACAGCTGGTCCGGATGCCAGAAGCCCCCTCCTACCCAGTCTCACTGGCTCTGGAGGGGAGCACATGGCGAGATTTTTCCTCACCAGAAGGCTGACCTTCCTTTGCTGAGCAGGATGCTAAAATCACTTTGCATTTCCCGAACAAACACCAACTGTGTCTGTCCCCAACAGTGCACTGCGACACAGGAGACACCAGACCGCAGGGACAGATCTCGCCAGAGTGGGAGCCCCTGGGTGAGTGTCCCTAAAAACACTGGGTTTCCTGGGTGCTCTGCTCTATCTGAGTGGCACAGGACATGTATTCTCCTGTGATCCAGAGCCAGGCTCAGCAGGGCAGCAACCAGGCTGATAAGAGTTTGGGGGGGCGGGAGAGTTTGGGGGGAGAGTCAGGCAAATGGGGGGATCTGGTTCAAACCACATGGTACCATGCTATATAAAATTCTCTGCAACTGTCCGTTGCCATACACACCATGGTGATTAATGATGTAATCCTAGTCTCATAGTCCCATGGCACTTTACGGCCCAATTTAAGACTCGAAGGTCTCCAGCATCAGGAGCTAATTTTTTGAATGCCAAAACCAGCTCTCAGTTTCAGATTTGCTGCAAAATCCTGACAAGCAGAAAGCCGGGGCCAGTGGCATCAGGGATGATAGCATGGTTCTGACAAGAGTGAGGCTGGGGGTGGATAAGGAGGACCGGTAGGGGACAGGACGGGGGTTGGGGTGGCAGGGCTGTCTCTTTCATAAGCTCCCGCATGCTCAGGCCCTCCTGGTGTCAGCATTAAGCCACTTATCCTAGCCCTGCGCCAGTATCGTGATCCCAAGCACCACGGTGTGTTGGCTGCAACACCTGATTAGAAATGGAAGCCCCAGCCTGGGTTCTCAGCGGCTACGTGGGTGAGTCAGCACACTCTCATGCGAGTGCACACTGAAGCATACTCGCACACTCACACACTCTAGGGTGACCAAGCACCATGGTCTGCCCAGTTCTGAGAGCTCCAGGATGCGGGACTTCCAGTTCTGACGCCAGGAAAGTTGCGCTGTCACCCTGACACATACGCAAGCGCAACAGAAGGAGGCAATGGGTATGCAGGTGAGGCACAAGTAGAATAAAGGACAAACAGCTCTGACACCATGGCCATGGTCTCCATCAAAAGAGGAGATTCAGGAAAGATGACCAAGAAGGCGCTCCCATACTTCCCCACAGCTTCGTGCACAAACCCAGCAACATACAGCCAAGATTCAAGCCTACAACTAATGGGCTGGAGAGATGGGCCTCTGGTAATCCCGCTCGCTGCCATCCAGGCCTCATTTGGGAAAACTGCAGTCTTCTCACAGAAGGAGGTTCCTTCTGCAGAGAGGGGACTGCTTCCCACCATCATAAAACTCCCTGATGACCTGTTTTGGGCAAGGCGGCATGGGCCGAGGGCAGCCTCTGGCAAAGGCTGCAGGGCCAGCCACTCTGTTGTAAGCATCCTGGGGGAGCAGTCACCAGGCGTGGGAGAGCAGGACCCCAGCCCTCACAAGCTGACTCAGATACCAAGTGATCCGCCATGCCGCCTTATTTATTATCTTTTAATAAACCGGGGTCCCAACACCTCCCTGCTCTGAGGCAATCTGCTCTCAGGAGGAGATTTCTGCTCTGCAACACTTTCTTTGTTGCTGTATTTCTGTCACTTTATCTCAGGACCCAGGGCTGAGGAAAAAGGAGCCTGGCAGTTTCCCCGGGCCTGTTAACAAAGTACAAATCAGGTGGCCTTCTGTCATCACAGTGGGTCTTTTCCATCTGCCCTCCCCATAGGCCATGGCCACACTGACTCTGTCCCTCAACACCTAAATGGGGGTTCGGCCGGCCCAGCGTGAGCAAAGGGAGGAGGGAGGGGGCATGTATATCTTGCTCCCGCATCTTGTGCCGGTGACAGGGCGTGTGTTGGGAAGCTGAGTTATTAAAACCAATGTGTGAAGCTGTCCAGCCCTACCAATCTCAGTGCAGCACCCTGCCTGCCACCGTGGGATCTCTGGGATCCTACTAGAGTGAGGCAGCTGGGAGGAGTTACCCATGTCGCTGGCAGAGGGGCCATGCCCGAGTCAGGGAATAGGGACACCCTGTGCCCGCTGCCCTGGACTCTCAGAGGCCAGGAAATTGCATGGTGCGAACACAGACCCAAACCAGGCCTCCTCCAGGCCAGGAGCTCTCCACCACAGGCCTTCGAGACTGCTGCCTGGGGCCACTTCCCGTGGCTCCATCATCCACCCCAGACTTCCCAGCCCCACTCCCTAGGGACAAAGCAAAGGCCCTGGTGGGGCCTGGGCTACGCACTGTGGTCCAGCAGCGCCACCTATAGCTAGGCCTGGGAGTAGGCTTTGGACAGCCAGGGAGGAGGGAGGGAGAGGCTCACTGGGAGAGATTAGTCAGTGCTCCAGGGGGTGCAGCTGTGAAGTAGACTGATGCTGCTTCAGGTGGGCCTGGAGGGAGGCCCCCAGGGGCCAGGCAGGCAGCCAAGGGGCAAGGGAGCAGCCCCACAGCTCCGCTCCCTCCAAACAGCCTTGCTCTGCATCCCTGGGCAACAGACCCATCAATCCTGGGCCCAGGACATCCAGTCTCTCACCCAGGCTGCAGTCAGAGGTCACATGGGAGCCAGCCAGCGCACTCTTTGTACTTCAAGGCAGGGAACACATGTCCTCAAATGCACACATGTGCACATGCTCAGGCATGCACGCACAAGTACATGTGCACACAAGCACACGAGTACAGTGCACACACACACCTCCAGAGTATCAAGCACAGGCAGAAACAGCTGTGCCCACTGGGAGTCAAGTTTCCCCGCAGCAAAAGAAAGGCTGCCAATCCCTCTCTTGTGAAACTCCCTTGAGCAAAATGCCAAAGAAAAATTCTAGGTGCAGCTGAATCAAAGAGAAAAATTCTTTGATCCCCTGGGAGCCGCCATCAGGCTTCTCAAAGGTCAGGGAAGGGGTGGAGCTTGAGACCATCTCCCAGGCTCCCAACAGCATCCCCTCCACCAGCCAAACACAGAGGGCTCCACTCTTCCCATAGCAGGACTGCCCACAGGCAAGGGGGGAGGGGCCCCACACGCTGTATGTGAGCACAATCAGACCCTCTCCTCTATCCCCCACTCAGGGGTGCCAGAGACTCGGAGGACTCTATAGCAGGCAAATCGAAGCAGGAGGGCTAGAGGGACCGGACGGCCCTGAGTGCTACCCCCCACCCCCATCCCAGGGGAGCATCCTCCAGCAGAGCACACCCCCTTCCAAAGGGAAACAGGCGTCTCCACCTCCTCCAAGAGCAAGTACAACCAGAGGGAATTTTGGGGGTGACCCACCCAAGCCCCTGTTGATGTTCTTTCTGCTAAAACACATCTTCTCTGGCCTCAGTCGCCAGGAGCGGCTTTTGTCTCACTCACAGCACTTAAAATATAGAAAGGAAAACCAGCGACTGGGCAGCCTTGCCTGCACCCCAGCTGTCACAGTGCAGCAGCCCCGGGGGGCCCTGGTGCCTGACGTGTGGCTCCTGGCTGCCCATCCTTCCCGACCACCACCACCACCGCCGCCGCTACCACCACCACGGAAGCTGCCAGCCTCTGACCTTTACAGTGAGCCTCTGACCTTTACAGTGATCCTCAGGCCCTGCAGACCAGCCCACCCAAGCTGGCCTCACCCTCGCAGGCTGTCATCCCCCAAGCCTGCCCTGTAGGCCGGGGGCAGCAGGGCACCCTAAAGCCTTTGCCAGCCCTCAACTGGCATGCAGGCCACAGGGCCTCTTCCCCCACCCTGGGGGGGCGGGCCTCAACTACAGCGGGGCCAGGTGACTGACCCCTTGCGACACAGGCAGTGTACGCCAGGATATCTGCACAGGGCAGCAGGCACTCTGCTCTCTTATTCAGGGTGCACAGCACACCCCACATGGTCCAGAAGTGTCCAGGCAGGGCAGGGCTGACCAAAGCCTGGTGCTCTCTGGTTCCTGCCTGGAATTGTTTCCTGGGGACACCACGGTAGAGCAGAAGGGTAGACAGGAGGTGGCAAGTGCTGCGTGTGACAATACTGCTAGAAACACTGTTAGTGCTACATCTGAGAAACAGTGTGAAACAACACAGGGTAGGTGTGCCACACACGGAGTTGATGTTTCCGGTAACAGGCCTGTGAGTTGATGAGGCCTGGGACCCACAGGGGCCAAACCAGGTGGCAGGTGACCAAGGGAAGGCCATCGGGCAGTGTGGCCCTGGGACAGACTGTGAGGATATCATCTCAGGCTAAATAAACCACCAGCACCCGCGGGCTCCAGGGCAGGTGTCCAGGCAAGGACAGCAGGTTCTGTGGGACACGGCTTCTGGGTATGGCTCCTGGCTGCCCCCGCACCCAGACACCACCCCGCAGGGCCAGCCCTGCTGATGCCCATGCCCGCCCCCCCTCCTGGCCTCACTGACCAGCTAGGCAGCAGGAAGGCCGATCAAGGGCCAAGTACAAGTGCCGGGTCTATTTTCAATCCCCATCTCAAAAGGGATTTTGAAGCACTCAAATGCTTCAGATATTCTTAGCCTCGCTTACTGCCTGAGAGCGCCACATAATGCTGGCCTTTCGAAGCAAATTCCACGCTTTTATCGACACCAGGCTGTTCACGTCACTTTGACACACAAATCACACTACCAAAGTAGCAACAGACTCAGAAAAGCTTCATAAAATGCTGTAAACCTGAGGATGTCGACACTTTAAAAAAAGTGCTACCGAAATACTCCAAAATGGTTGCAATTAAGCCACTGCAGACGCAAGAGAAGCAGTATAATTAGGGAGACAGACGTGTGAGTGCCATCTGCCGGAGAACATACCCCCGCAGGGCCCAGGGTAGGGGCAGGAGCAGGGCACTAGCTTCCCAGGGGGTTGCCGAGTGGCTCCCTGAGCCTCCAGCCCAGGGAATAGAGGGCACCTTACCCACCCCCCAGGCTGGTGTCCGTGTCGGCCCCATGACAGAGCACAGTCAAAAGGACCAGTTCCCAGGGCCGGCCGAGTGGCGCGGTGGTTAAGCGCTGGCTTAGGAAGTCAGCGGCCAGGGTTCAGTCCCACATGTGAGGGCCAGTGACACTGCCCTCAAAAAAAAAAAAAAAAAAAAAAAAAAAAGGACCAGTTCCCATGGGGATGGTGCCGGCGCCATGATGGAAACCTCAGTGCACTGGGGCTCCAAGAAGCCAAGTGATCACTGTGGTCCCAGCATCCAGGGCTCCTGATAGTCACCGAGCCCCTCTCTATGCCAGGCCCCTGCTGGTGGCTGGAGACACAGAGGAAACCGAGAGCCCTGCCCATGGTTTGGTGGGGAGACAGTGATGCCAACATCCCTACCTGGGCATCCTGGGGAGACAGTGGGATATGCCCAGCATGAAAGTCAAGCTGAGCTGGCCAGACGGGGAGCAGGGGTGGGAAGGTTCAGGGAGGGAGGCAGGGATCCTACACAGTCACGCTTTGAGAAGCCCCTTTCCACTGGCCACACTGGTCCCTCAGTCAGTGTGAGGGACCCCCATGTGCAATCCCACCTCCTTCAGCACCAGAAACCAAGACCAAGGTCAAGGTGCCTTGCAGAACATTTTTTCCCTCTGAGGACACACTGTTGTGTCCAACACCCGCGCTGCTCACTGCTTCCCCAGGGTTCTTAGGAATCAGGCTGTGGGAAAGGGTGGAGGTGGAGTGGGGGGTAGACACCAGAGGCACCCAAGCAAACCAGGGGTACAGCAGGAGGCAGCAGGGGGCTGTCCTCAGGGGCTGTAGCCTGAAGAGCACTAGTGCTGGCGACAGGAGGCGGAGCATGCAGAGTCAGGTGTGTCGGTCCTGCCCTGTCACGGAGGGAGGGGGCTGCTGTCCTCTCATGTTCCCAGGAGCCCCTCCTATGAAGGGCTCTCAGGGACCTTCCACTGTGTTCTCATGCCTCACCTCCCTCAAAGCCAGTCAGTCCCATTGCCTTCCTGCCACCCTTACCCGAGCTGTTTCTCTGTGGTCCCCACCCTCTCTTGACCGGAAAGCCTCTTCGCTTGGCTCCCCAATACCACTTCCTGTGCCAATGCACTGAGACCAGCACCTTCCCTGGGCACCTTCACTGCCCACCACTGGGCCACATGCCCCCAGCACACTTTGCCTCCAAGGCCAGCCTGAGCGCTCAACCTGCCCTCCACCAACATGTGCTGGGACTTAGCACTGGCTTCTTTCTCTTTTTTTTTTTTAAAGGAAAAGGTGGGTTTTTTCCTCCTTAAGGTCCCTCTGGCTGGAAGACCCCAACCAAAACCAGGGCATCCTCGCCAGACTGAGTGGAGGAGAGGCAGCATTCCCACCGACATCCACCCACCGGGCGGAGTCCTTGTTCTCCTCCTGCTGTGGCTCTCTAGGGGCCCTGGGATGATCACTGCCAAGTGGGCTGTTTAGTCTAAAAAGGATGACAGAATCTGGGAAATTTCCACCGCCCTACCGGCAGCCAACAGCCTGTGGGGAAGAGCAGGGCCGCCATCTAGCGGCCTTCAGGGGAGCTGCGCCTGGATGGAG
Source organism: Aselliscus stoliczkanus (assembly GCA_033961575.1). NCBI lineage: Eukaryota > Metazoa > Chordata > Mammalia > Chiroptera > Hipposideridae > Aselliscus > Aselliscus stoliczkanus. Next base: position 4,155,922 of record CM066735.1, on the reverse strand, counting down.
GAGGACGTGGTGGCAGATGACAGACAATGGAAAATTCGGCCAGGTCACCAGCTCACACCACAAAACATAGTCGAGGCCAGCAAGCATGGCCCAGCAAGTCGTACACATACACTCACACACACAAGTATATACACTCACATATTCACATATACACAAAACATACACTCACATATATATACTCACACACTGAGACACTCCCAAACACACACATACCGCTCATTCCCATACACACTCACACATATACACTCACACTCATACACAAACACTCATGACCCAGCCTGTGGATCTGTACGCAGGGCCAGAAGACTGCTTGCGGGCACACAGCCCACAGAGCCCACGGGGAGCACATGGGCTGCTGGAAAGGGCAGATCCACTCACCCCACAACGTGCACTCCCAGGCCCCGCCCTCCTGCCTGCAGGTGTGGACTTGGGGCAGAGCACGGCCCCCTCTCCGCCAGGCCTGGACTGAGGCTGCCATGGAGTCACAGTCCAGCCTTGTCATAAAGAGAACAGGGGAGGGGACGGGGCACCTGCACTGCCACTGGGACCTCCTGGGCAGCATCACTGACCAGGAAACAGCTCTGCCTGGTGCTCAGGACGACACTTGGAGGTGTGAAATTTAGGGCTTCATGAACAGGCACCACCAACCTGTCAATCTCTCCAAATTCATCCCAAAAGGCAAATACCTCCCAGCCTGGAGGTTTCAATGATCAAGGCTGATGCAAAGCCACAAAATGCCACCACGGAGAGAAATGGACTGAAAACAAGGAGCTCACAGAGCTGTAACAGGACCTCGGGCAAATGCACAAAGTAGCACAACGCAAAGACCAGAGGGTGTAGGACCAGCAGGAAAACAGCCCCAGAAACATCCCAGTCCCAGTCCGGGGACCTGTGGACATGTCACCTCACATAGTAAAGGGACTTTGCAGTTGGGATTAAGTCAAGGCCTCTGAGATGGGGATGATCCTGGATTCCCCAGGGGGCCCACTGTCATGGCAGGGTCCTTATAAGGGAGGGGCAGGAGGGTCAGTCAGAAAGATGCAAGAGGCTGCAGTGCTGGCTGTGACGATGCAGGAGGGGCCATGAGCCAGGGACAAGGTGCCTTTAGACACTGGAAAAGGCCAGAAACTGTTCTCCCTGGGGCCTCCAGAAGGGCCAGCCCTGCCCACAACCTGGATGTAGCCCCATCAGACCTGAGTCAGATTTCTGGCCTCCGGAGCACGAGAGAATAAATGAGTGTGTGTTAGGCCACGAGGCTCATGGTTATTTGTTACAGCCGCCTTGGGACACTCGTATTTATTTGTATAAATGCACCTACCACATCTGTCCCCAATGCTTCCCCATCCTTCCCTGCCTGTCTGAGCGGGACCCACTCTGTCCACATCAGAGGTGAGGTGACCATGGTCACACAGCAGAGAGCAAGATAGCAAGGCCTGGCTTTCCACCCATGGCTCCTCCTGGCTGCTGGGCCCTCCGCTCAGAGCACCTGCTCCCACCCCCCTCAGCAATGGGCTCCGGGAGGTCCCAGCGACTTAAAAGGGGTGAGGTGGCCTTCCTTCCATGCCTGTGGGCACAGGCTCAGCTGCTCAGGGATCAGTTTGTAGCTGGAACACCAACACAAAAGGGGCCTTGGCCAGGCTCTGCTGGGGTCCCCAGCTATGCTGTGTCCCCATCCCCCACTGCCCCAAGTTCGAGTGGCTGAGGTCCTGAGGGCCATAATCTGCTCCCAGGCCTCCTGCTTCCCCTCCCAGCCCTCTGAGCTGTGATGATTCTTGTGACAACAGAACCCTCTAAGACAGCTAGGGAGAGACAGGGAGATGCAAAGTCCCGGGCTCAGAAGTCTCAGCTGGAAACAGACTGCACAAACAGAAGGCAGCTGCTGCTGGGCCTGCCAGCAAGGCTGGGCGTTAGGTGAGTGCTCAGCTGAGATTCCAGAACACGGAATGCACTGGACGTGCGACCCAGCTTGCATGGCCCAGTGCTCGAGGGTGGCCTTCGGGCCAGCACCTGCAAACCAGCAAGGAACCCCCAGGCAGGGGGAGCCTACTGCTAATCCCCAACCTAGAGGCAAGGGGAGGCTCAGTGTTCAAGGCCACCCAGTCCCCAGGCCCGTGTTTCTGGAAGAGCCCCCAGCACAGCAGCCACTGCTCAGTGTGAGGCTCTCTGGGTGCAAATCACAAGCTCTAGGCATCGGGAAGCTCATTTCCAGGGGGCACGCATCCCTCGTCCCCAAACCTGGTGGGTAAACTGTGGCTGCCCAAAGCCAGTGGGGGCAGGGCCAGCTATCTCGAGCTGCCAGAGGCCCAACCTTAGCCCATTTCACCTGACAGCCTCGGCCACAGGGAGTTAACCAGAATGCACCCCACCACCGCCTGCCCCCGAAGAGCCGATCCACCAGCCCGACCCTGTGCCCTCAGTCCTGCCTCTCCTCCCTCCCCGGAAGGTCAGGCTGCTGGCTGGACACTCACCAGGACTTGGGCTCCCCGAAGTGCAGGTAGTTGATACTATACAGGTCCATATCCTCCGTGTGCCAGGCGAAGGTGGTCTTCCACATGCCAAAGTACAGGTAGGGGGTGTTGACACCCTCGATGATGGTGCCACACTCACGCTCCACCATGTCCAGGATGGTTCGCAGGTTCCCAATGTTCCACTGGGCCACATCCTGCAGGGCAGCGAGCACACGGTTAGTGGCCTGGCCATCCCGGGGCACCCAAGCTCCACCACCCACGGACACTAGTGAAGGAACAGGGAGTGTCATTCTCTCTGGGCCCCAGGCTGCAGTGCGATCCCCATGAGGCCCCAGAGCCAGCTGTCAGCCCCAAGCCTACCCACTTCAGAGCCTTGCCCACCCGAGTATCTGAAACCCGGCTGCTCACACCCTGCAGACACCTGCCGCCCGCACCAGGCCATCAGGCAGAGCTTCCTCCAGATTCCACACTGAGCTGTGCATTAAGTTGGGTGGTGAAGACTGCGGTTTGGTCGTGAATAACTAATGTGCCCCACAGTTAATGCCACGGAAGGAGGAAGATAATAGCCGAGTGAGGCTGGTCCAACAAAGGTGCCAGACAGCATTTTCCCATGGAGGAGACAGAGACGGTTCTCAGAACCAGGCAAACAAGGCTGGAATCCCCACCCACCAGACTCATCTCTTTCTAACACCACAAGCAAACAAACTGCGTCTTGTCATAAGAGCTCATAAAACACACTTTAATCAACTTCCAGTCCCTGGAGAACTCTCCGAGCCTGCTGAGATGCTGAGTGATTGTCAGCATTCTTTCCAGTCCCAATCCACACTGTACCGCCCATTCCTGTCCACACGACAGGCCCATGATGTGGCGGGACCAGCAGCTGATCTTTGCAAGCTGAGCCCTGGCAGGAGCCCAGAACATGGGGCGGGAGCAGCGATCAGACCCCTCAGTACAAAGATGAAAAAGCCCAAGGTGGCCTTGAATAGAAGCTGCCCATGGTCAGGGCACATCAAAAACAAGTCGTTTCCCTAAAGCCCTGTCCGAGTCACCTCACTGTCCAGCCCACGTGTCCACAATGTGACTATAGGTGGGGGACCTGGGTCTAATCTAAGCCAAGCAGTAACTCTATGACCAGGACAAGGTGATGCTCTGCTCTGGGCCTCAGTTTCCCCAACTGTCACACTAGGTCGGGCACAGCAAACACAGGGCACCGAAGCCCCGAATCCTCCTCCGGAGCCTATGGCAGGCATCATTCACTGATCTGGGTGTTGGCCCCACTGAGCCTGCATGGCAACAGAGTCCTTCGTGGGGCCATCGCTACAACTGACTGCAGGCAACACCTGAGAGCAACCTCAACGGGTTCTCACTGGACAAGGCCCTAATTTTTTAATTTTCACTTGAAAACAATAATGCAGAGTCCTCAAGAGAATAAAAAGACAGGCCACAGACTAGGGGAAAATATTTGCTAACGACACGTCAGATAAAGGACTGTTACCCAAAATATATGAAGAACTCTTCAGACTCAACAATAAGAAAACAAACAACCCACTTAAAAAAATGGGCCAAAGACCTGAACAGACACCTCACCAAGGAAGATACATTGATGGCAAATATGCACATGAAAAGATGTACCACATCATATGTCATCAGGGAGATATGTATCAAAGCCATCATGAGGTGCCACTACACACCTATCAGAACAGCCAAAACCTAGAATTCTGACACCACTAAATGCTGATGAGGATGTGGAGCCATAGGAACTGTCACCCACTGCTGGTGGGAATGCAAAATGGTGCGGCCACTCTGGGCAAATTGAAATGTTGGTCAGCAATTTACGTGGAAACCCACGCAGTAGTCCTGTTTTTCCGACACCTTTCAGGAAACACAAGCCCCAACCTGTTCTCACAGGCCCTTCCCTGGGCATCCAGGAGGGTCCCCATCCTTCCCAGGAAGGAGCACTATTCCTACCCAGTCCAGCCCCACCCAAGACGAGAACTCAGGTGGCGCCCACCAGCTGCTCTCACAGGAAGCACAAGCTGAGTGGACGGAAGAGAGTGTCCCAGCAAGAGGCGACCTTCAGAGTGAAGGCTTGGGGTGGCGGGCACAGAGGTAGACAGAAGGGGCCACCCTGGGGAGGGGAGAGAACTGGATTTTAGCCCAGGGTACCCCATACAGAACACCCCCAGAGGAGAGCTAGGCTCAGTAACTTTGGAATTAACCCCCGGATATCCATCCAGGTTTATCTGAGGTCACATAAACATTAATAAGCTATCCCCTAAAACGGGCTGGCAAACTTTTGAGATGGAAGAGCCACCAGGGGTCAGCAAACTGCAGCTCGCAAACTGTGGCTCTGAAGTAAAATTGAAAATGAAAATAAAACTATCATAGTTTCATTTATAAATTTTTTAAAGGGTATTATTCACATAATGGTGATTATGTAAAAATATATTTATGGGGCTGGCCAAGTGGCGCATTGGTTAAGAGCTGGTTTGGGACGCCAGTGGCCCTTGTTCAGATCCCACATATGAGAGCCAGTGACACTGCCCTCTACAGCTATCAACAGCTCCACCTGGAGCTGGGCTGTGCGAGCCTGGGGGACGGAGTAGGCTGCAGCCCCTGCTGCAGTGGGCTGCCATAGGCTGCAGTGAGTGGCCGGCAGCCAGCGTGAGTGGCTCTCGAATAATTTTTAAATTGTTGTGAGGGACAGGACTGGCTCTTCCAGGGGTCGGCAAACTTTTAAGACAGAACGTACCCAAAGAGCCACATGTGGCTTGCGAGTTGCAGTTTGCCAACCCCTGCCCTAAAAAATACGGCTCCCAGGGCCAGCCATGTGGCTCAGTTGGTTAAGAGCTCGCTCAAGAGTGAGAGCTGAGCTTTGAGCAACAGCAGTTCGATGCCAGCCCGAGCTGAGTTGCCACTGAGCGGCCAACAGGTGGCAGGATAGCTCAGCTAAAAACAAAACAAAAAAAAACGGCTCTCACTCAAACCTCCCTCTGCTTAACACCAACACCTCCCAGGCCTCTGTGTCACCACCACTAGTGTCTGGTCTCCATCCCTAGACAAGCCAAGGCCAGGGCCCTCCATTGCCCAGATGTCCCCATGCCCCCGGACCAGCACAGGGACCAGACTTGGGTGAATCCAGTGCTAGCCTGGCCAGCTGAGAGCTCAAGACTCCAGGTTTCTGAGGGTGGCAGGAAGATCATAGCAAGAGGGGCTCCTCCACTCAGGAGGAAAGATTTTGTAAGTCAGGAAACCCACCCATGGGGTCTTGTTCTTATTCATTCTAAGACTTGTATGTAGTGATAACTGGAGCCTGAATAGAAAGCCCAGCTAAGCTTCTGTGTCATTTGAACTTCCATTTTCAAGATACAGTCCCATTCACACTTCCTCTCTGCTATGTACCAGGAAACTGAGTCCCTGTTCTCCCCAGAACCTCCTGGCCTCAGAAGCCAAGGGGCCCTGCATACTTACGTCATCATACAAAGAGCCACTGATGTCAGCCCCGTAGATGGGAGAAACGAAGGTGAGGTTCTTCCAGTACTTGCGTTCCAGGTCATCGAAGTCTTGGTGCCGCGGAGTGCAGTACCTGTGAGCAAACAGCACATGGAAAGTGGGGCTCGGGGCTCGGAGCCTGTGCCTGATGCTCGCAGCTGAGCCAGGCCCCAGGGCGCCTGCTGGATACACTGAGGGAGGGGCTCTGCTCAGACAAGCCCTATCCCCACTGCAGGGTGCAGTCCCCAAGAACATGGATGTGGTCCAATTGCTGCTGAGAGAGCATTTCTTCCAGGGGGCAAGTGTGTGCTGGGCGGGCGGGCAGCCTTGCCTGGAACGATGCCCACTCGTCTCATCTCATCAGCTAGCCGAGCCTGGGGCACCCAAGTCATGACACACACCAGGGACAGCTGGAGCAGGTGGAGAGGCGTGCCAGCTCTGACTGTTCTCATGATCCCACCACTCAGCAAATACCAGAGCACCGATGACGGGCCAGGGACTGTCTTGGGCACTGGGGACAGCAAGAGTGGGCAGACAATGCTCTGCCCTCACAGGACACTTATGTTTGAGAGCAAACGGACTGCAGGAAATGCACAAACAATTTCAGAGAGGGAGGGAGGCTGGGAATAATTGAGAACGGGGAGGAGAGAACGGCAGTGTGTGCCAGTGAGTGTACTGTGTGTGCGCACCCACGAGCACATGGGAGTGTGCATGAGTGTGCCCACGTGTGAGCCATGTTGAACAAGGAAGTGGCAGGCAGGGAGGTGTATCAGAGTCCCTCTCTGAGGAGGCACCATCAGAACTGAGACATCATGGGAGGGTATGAGGGACGTACCCCAGAGATGGGACAAGGCGACCCCCCAAGGGCAACCCTCAGCTACCCTTGAGGGTGACGAGAGATGGACGGTGTGGCCCTGGGCTGGGTGAGAGTCTGGATTTCGCCCTCTTTGAACTGGGGGTTTCTAAGCATGCAGGTGCCAAGACCCACCCAGTGTACCCAGAATAAGCCATGTGCACTTTGTAGGGGGCTGCGTAGGCCCCACCATCTGTGCACCCTCAGGGGCCCTGGTGGACTGGCTTCACAGATGGGGCCCCAGTGTTGTTGAGAACTTCAAGATGTGGCTCCACCTTAGAGCCAGGGCTTTGCGGCGTGAGGGGACACACCCATCTGTGTCCTGGCCACGTACTTCTCACTGTTGGCCAGGCGGCGGTACTCCCCGACTGTCATGGCCTTCTTCTGGATGTTGTACTGCGTGAACAGGCCCGACTGGCCTGTCACCACCTGCTGGATGGGGGCTGGGATGACGACGTCATCGATGTCGTCGTACGTCTGCCGCGGCTTCCACTCCTTCGGGGGGATGATCTGAGAGACCAACAGGAGAGTCAGTGATGCCTCCAGATAGGCCTGACAATCAGGCAGAGGACATGCTACCCCCTCTGGATACCAGCGGCCACCCTCTGGGGGAGCACACTCAGTCTTGCCCCATAAGGGCACCAGGAACCATCTGTACCTTTATGAAACCCCCAGCAGATCCAGTGCCAGCAACGTGGGCACCACCTGCAGGGCAGAGCTGTTCCTGCCTCCCACACAGCATTTGAAGTTCTTTTAAAACCAAATGCGTTGGGAGCCAGCCGAGTGGCTCAGTTGGTTAGGAGCTCACTCAAGAGTGCGAGCTGAGCTCTGAGCATCAGCAGTTCGATGCCCAAACTGAGCAGTCGTTGAGCTGCCAACAGGTAGCAGGATGGCTCAGCTAAAAAAAAAAAATCAAAACCAAATGCGTTCGCTTTGTCACCAGAGCATGGGGCCACTGCGCCCTCTAGCTTCGAAAAGGAGCACTGCATGCCCAGCACTAGGAACTCACTTCACTGACACCTCCTGAGGGGTAATCACAGCTCTGGGTGCTAGGGAGATATGGAAGGCCTTACATTCTGACAGCAGAGGCCAGATGATAAGCAATGGTAAGAGATAAGGAAACTGTGGGAAGGTAACCAGTTATACGGACTAAGAATATAAAATAAAGAAGGGCTGAGTGAGAGGCCCAGAGGCAGGAGGCAGAGGGGAGGTGACATTTCCAAGAGGGAGGAGATCTGAGGTGACCTTTGAGAAAAGGGCAGCTATTTCACTGCAGCAGATCCAGCGGGCGGCCACTAGGATTTGACCTTCCAAAGAGGTGACAGCTCTCCTGCCCTCCCCCTCTCTTCCCTTCTCCAGAAGAGGACACTAAGGGCCCACAGGAGTAGCTTGGTGTTAGGGGCAGTGGGTCAGGGCACAACATGAGCAGCCACTGTACTGGGCTTGTTTGGCCTCAGGAATCCATTCCTGGCCCTTCACTCTCCAGGTCAAGGAAGATCTCTGGGCTAGGCGCAGGCCTCCTGGACAGTAGGCACACTTCTGTGCAGGCCCCGCAGGGCAGACTGGGACCGGTCTCTCCCAATCCTGGGTGAGTGAGTGAGAGCCTCAAGTCTCCTTCCAGGGCGCTTTGCAGGCCACCCAACAGCTTTAGAAAAAGGAACTAACCCAACCTGTTTTCGGAGCATCAGCCATGAACTCTGGGGAAGTTGAACCCTCACTCTGCTCGGGGCCAATGGGGAATGAACACCGCGCTGATGCCCGAGTTTGCCGGCAACTTCCAGAGGCTGAAATCCATTCACCATCCCCAAGGATTCCATTAGGGAGTCTATCACATCGGTGGAAGAAAATGTTTTGCTTGGCAACAAAAACACTTATTCTCCAGTTGCCTGTTCACAGACAGGTGCTGCCTCCCTGTCAGCACACAGCCGTTTATTTACAAAATACAAGTAAATAACAAGAGCATAAGAGGAAGTCGGTGGGTCTCACCAAGGGCGATTCTACCTCCACCCTCCCACCCCAAGACACCAGGCCATATCTGGGGACCTCTGTGGTTGTCACGACTGGGAATGCTCCTGGCATCGAGTGGGTGGGGGCCCAGGAGGCTGTTCAATCCCCCACAGTACCCAGGATGGCCCCCCACAGAGAGTAACCTTGCCTAGATATCACCAGTGCCAAGGCTGGGACCATAATTTGGAGTTAAATGGGGACAAGCCACCTCCTGAAGGACACGACTGTTCAGTGGAGGCTCGTGCTGAGAACATCTCCTCTCCCCCTCTGTGTCAACTGCAGCCATGACTCAATAGGTGCCTAAGGTGCCTGCATCTGATACAAGGCCATGTGACAACAGGGTGCTGGGGTCAGGTTTCAAGTGAGAAATCTGAAGAGTCGGGTGATAAACTAAAACATTCAAGACTAGAAATGCAAAAAGAAAAACAAATAAATGAAAGGGCTATGCCTCCAGGACCCAAGATGTTCTTCCATGCGAAGCTGCTTTTTAATTACGTGGGCAATGCCCGCTCTTTACAGAAAGCCTGACTGTTCCTGTCAGAAAGTGGGGTCACCCTGGATGGGCTCCGGACCTATCCGGAGGTGTTCACGGAGGGGAACCCACTTCAGTTCAATTAGAGGAATTCCGTCCTTAATCCTAGTCTGGGGCAAATGAACAAAACGTATCACTCCCAAATCACACCCCCCTCAAATGAGAGCCTGAGGTTACTCTGTTGGTTTACGCTGTCTCTAACACACTGCTGTGTGAGGACATCTGAAAACTAGGGAGGGACCGTCACACATGTGCAATGCCTGGTTTGCACATGTGTGAACCTCACCTTCCTGCACACATGCTAAGCAGGTTCTGAAAAGGTTTCATGGAAGAAGCGTTACTTCCAGCTGGTCTGGAACCCGAGGCTTCTGGAAATATCCCTTAGCAGCATACTGTATATAGCCTAACATCCTTACAGCCATGAGAGGTCAGATACGAATGGAGAATCTCCAGGCAGAGCACATCACCTAAGAACTTGGAGCACCCTGACTGTCTCCACTTGGTGCCTAGAGGGCCCGGTACAGCCTGGGACTGACCCTTGCTCAGAGTTCCTGGAAAGCAAGGTCAGCCAAGGTAAAAATGAACAGAAGGCCACACACCCCAGGTGAACAAGGTGACCAGGCAGGTGGCCCTGGCATGAGTCATGTGGCAAAGCTAGGGAGTGTGGACAGCTGAAGCAGAAGGTGTGGGGGACCCTGCAAGAGGGAAGGAGTGAGGGACCAGCCTTTCGATTCCCAAACCACCTGGGTCCAAAGACACTTTGCAGGGGGAGGCCTGGCAGCAGAGAGCAGCCAGGGCACTGCCTGCCTGCAAGACTGTCCTCATGGACGCGCTCAAGCACCAAAGCACCTTGACCCCTCCCTGGACCCCACACTGCCCCATCACCCCACCACTCCACACCTTGCCCCTCCCTGGCTCCTCCTGCCTCAGCGCTTTCCAAGCAGCCTGAGGAGGCTCCCAGCCCTGGTCTACAGGGGCAAGGACCCACTGGGCACAGTGCCCAGAGCATGCACAGAGCAGCCGAGCAACATGATGGGCCACCTCATGGCCCCAGAGTGGGCACCCCCAGAGCTGCTTCCAGCGGCAGCCCTGGCTCCGCCTATGCCTGCTGAGCACACACCCCACCCAGCTCCACTGGGCCCTGCAGAGCTTTGGAGAGTGGACAAAATACAGCATTTATAGGGTGGCCAGTTAGCTCAGTTGGTTAGAGCACAGAGCTTATAACACGAAGGTTGCCGGTTCAATCCCGACATGGGCCATTGAGTTGCGCCCTCCACAATTAGATTGAAACAACAACTTGGAGCTGATGGGTACTGGAAAATCACACTGTTCCCCCCCAAATTTTTTTTTTAAATTACAGCGTTTATGAAAGAGGAAACCCCTACCACCACACACACGCACACTAGGGCATACATGCACACAGGCATGCACAGATATAAAGAAGGGCAGTCAAGGCTGATGAGGCAAGAATGAGGAAGACACCTGTGTCTGCAGAACTGGCTCAGGTCAGTAGGATACCGTGTCCCTTCTTCAGTGGCCCTGTTTGAAAGAAGTGGGAGGTGCCCAGGGCCACAGCACCTGCTTCCCTGGATCCATCTGTCCACAGAGTGGCAGGGAGGCCACTGAGGGACTAGAGGCACCACACAAGGTCCTTGAAAGATGGGCGAAGAGGTGTGTGTGTTGGCGTGACTCTAATCGCCAGGATCTCTCAGCAACTGCGCTGTTGCCCTGCCCCTCGATCACACAGAACCCTGTGCCTACCTCCCAAGACTGCCTCCCCCTCAGCTGATTTCAGAAAGAATCCACGCATCCAAAGGCAACTATCAGAACGAAAGCAGCAAATAAAACACCACTTAAAAGAGAAAAGGAACATGTAAAACTAAAGGCAGAGGGAAAATCTGCCCTGAAAGTACTTGCCTCACAAAAAAATCTCCAGTCCAAAAGGTTTCCCCACCATCCAAATAAATTAGTGAAAAATTGGTCCACCTGAATTAAAAGCCTAAAGCAGGGACATCAGGGCTCAAAGGAGAAGTGCCAAGACAGCAAAGAAGATGAAGAGGGAAGGAGAGTGAAGGTACAGGTATGGATTACAGAGACATGGGGGCAACAGAAATAAAGGGGGTGAAAAGATGGCAGAGAAGCGACGGGGTGAAATTTAAAGGTGCTTTCGATAGAACAGTCCGAGATATTACTTTGCTACAGGTTTCCTGACATAAAGGATGACATGAATCCAAAGGCTGATGGGCCAGCTGAGTCCTGGGTAAAGTGGAACTAGGTCAATGACAGGAGACTGGGGTAGAGGGGCAGGGACCATGCCCACTCCCACTCCCACCAGGATTCTGCGGATCACAGAATCTCCCCACCACTGAGGACCTGCGATGGGTGCAGAGGTAGGAAAGTACCACCTGACAATTGATACCAGCCAATCAATTGGTCAGCGGGGCAGAAAAGCCTCAAACAGATGTTTCTAAACCTGCTGGAACTCCAGGCTCAGGGTTTCCAGAGAACCTTCTCATATGAGATGACAAACTTCAGCCGAGTGAGACAGGAGCAGTGAACACTGAAGCTATTTAAGGGGAGAACTGAAGTTAAAATGAGTGATGGCCATGGTTCCCAAACCAGATAAAAATGTTCTGTTTTGTCTATATTATCATGTGTACAATGAACAAAAATCAAGAGGAAAAGGGGAGGAAAAACGATGTGGCAAGCATACTGCCTTCCTTATCTCCTGAGGCTGAGACTGAAGGCATGAATGTAACCAGGACAGGAACAGATATTAGTAACAAAACCGAACTAAACCAGGCGGGGTGGGGGATGGAAGGACCAGGCAGCAAGCTGCAGCCCACAGCCTACACCCCACTCACCTCCTGATTTTCTACAGCCTTCAAGCTAAGAATGTTGTTTGGGGTTTGTTTTTGTTTTTATTTTTAAATGGTTGAGGAAAAATTTTAAAAGAATATTTTGGGACAAACGAAAGTTCTGTGAAATGTCTGTTCAAGTTCTGTTTCAGTGTCCATCAATAAAGTTTTATTGGGGCACAGCCACACTTGTTGGTTTAAGGGTCACCTAAGGCAGTAGAGCTAAGTGGTGGCACAGAATGTCCAGCCGACAAAGCTGAAAAAACTTACTATCTGGTTCTTTGTACAAAAGGTTTAGCACCCTCCTGGTTTTAAAGAATAGACAGCTAGCAGTCTTAGGTAAGTGATAGTCATCGGGAAGCAACTAGAAGAACCCAAAACAAACAGGTTACAAATCTTCCCAATCTGGGGTGAGTAATGCCACACACACAGGTTCACGTGAACATGAAGAAACACAGCCATTTATATTAAAAAGGGAAACGGGGAGCTTGTGTGTCTGTCTGCCTTGACGTAAGCACATACATTATGTACACATATGTGAGTTTTGCATCAAGGAAGGGGACAGAAGACGATGGCATCCGTGTTGCTTCTGGGGACAGGAGCTGGGAGACGGGGACCGGACTGGAGGGAGAAGAGGAGACTCACTTGTCACTCTCCGCCCAGTCACACTGTTTGAGTTTGCCTCCCATGTGCATTACTGCCTCAAAAAATATGTATTTTACTGGGAATATAAATGTGAAAACTAAGGCCTTCCCAGCATTGAATGCCCCAGAATCCTCCCCAGACTCTCAACCCCTTCTCCCCATGGTGGGGTGAGACTTGCCACCGGGATGCCCTGAGTGGCCACTGCCCACTGGGCTGGCCCTAGCACAGCTGTGTCCCCGCCCCAGCCTGCCAGCTCCCACAGGGACAGGGGCCGTGCGGGTCACTGGTGAATTCCAGTGCCTAGGACAGTGCTTGGCATGGGGTAAAAACCCTGTCGTGTCCACAGATACACGAGGTAGGAGTGACTCTGTGAGCATGTAACGGTGTGTCCCCTCAGACACGGACACGCACAGACAAGCTGCGCCGGGACCAGCACATAACCCACCTTGGCCAGGCCCGCCCGGTGGGCTCCCTGGGACTCGATGTAGGCCACGTATTTGTTGAAGTCCTTAAACTCTTCCATGGTTGGGCGAAACGTCATGATTTTACAACTTGGGTTCTGGGCCCCGTGATCCTCAGACCCCATGGCTGCAGCTGAAACGCCGCCACACCTGCGAGGGAACACAAAGAGCGTGAGCGTGGTGGTGGCACTGCTGGTGGGTGCTTGTCTCCCGCAGACCGTGCTAAAACACCCGTGGCCCCAGGGGGCCAGGCGGGCAGAGAGGGGACTGGGAGCCGACTTCTTCACTCTGCTGTGGCACAAAAGACCAAAATGGCTTCAACTAATTAAAACAGAGGTGTCCTAGTTCTAAAAGTCAACGCGATCCTAGAAGCCAGAGCACTGATTTTAAACTGGGGGCTTTGGAATAAAAGCTTTTCTTATCGGGGACTCAAACCAATGCATGTCCTTCAGAGCCGGACGTCCATTCAGACAGGCAGCAGTGTATGGCAAGTTATAGAAGGTGAGTGAGGTTGTGTATCAGTCTGTCTTCTTTCAAGGTTTGAAGCTGCGAGGAGGGGACCCTGACTATGGGCGGTGCCCACTCTAAGCAGCACATGGGTCGCTCCAGGACTGGCCTGGCTGCTGTCAGCAAACCCAGGCCCAATGAAGGTGGGAGACGGGAATCAGGAGAGTAGAAGGCCAGGCCCGAATGGCTCGTTTCCTGCGATCAGAGCTGCTCCAAGGTGTCCCCATTACAGCCACGTCTGGACGTTTCAGCACAGAAGGGGAGGGGAGGGCCAGGTCTGTAAGCCCCAAAATTCACTACTGGTGCCCGAAGAAGATTGAGGTTCCTCTCGGGAAGGAGGTTGTAGGCTGAAGATGCCCTCTCCTGTCCCCAGAGTTAAGGGGACCCAGTGGGGCAGTCAGTGGCCCAGCCAAAGCAGGAAGGGGCTTGGTGACCAAGTCTGGAAAGGGTCCCCAAAAACCAGACTTCCTCCAGGATTTAGAAAAAGTCAGAACCCAAGTACACACAGACCCGAGAATATGTAAGACAATTTAACAAAGTCCACCTCCTCCAACCCCCAAGTAAGCTGGGGAATGAGAAAGCTAGGAAGTTCACTGGTTCCAAAAAGAAGGGGTGGGGTAGGGCGGGGTCATATCACCAAGATGCAGACACAGGCTCCCAAAAGGCAGGCCCTGCAGCAGGCACTAGAGGGCAGCCTGAGCCCAGGAATAGCCGCTGAGGAGGTCAGCTCCCCGGGAGGAATCTGGAGGCCCCAGGTCTGCAGGCACCCTGTCCCATGCCTGAGGCACAGGGGGCTGGGATCAGGGGGACAGCAGCTAAAGCCCCGCCCCTCTCCTCCCCCCCACCCCAGGTCACACTCACAGCTGGACTGCTCGTGAGGCCATGGAGGGCCCTGACACACACACGGGTCACTGCTACATCCAAGCTGTGACCTGCCAAGGCCCTCTTCCCTGTGTCCACAGTGAGTCTCAAGGCTTCTCCTCAAGGCACAACCACAAAGCTGAAGTGAGCATGGCAGGCCACCAATGCCTGTGACACTCTGGGCGGGATCACAGGGATCCACCAGGAAAACACAGTTTATTAAAAAAAGGGGGTATCACAGCCCCTCAGGAACAGCAGAGGGTTGCAGCCTCAGCCAGCCTACCTACCCTCCAGAGGCTGACCCCACTGGAGACCCAACCCACCCTTACAACTGACCACCACACCATCCTAGCCAGCCCACTCACCCACAGCCAGGGCCTGGGACCTAAATCCTCACATGGGACACCCCTTCCCCACACAAGCCCCCAGTCCACCTGCCCTCTCCCTCTAGCCCAGACACAGCCATGCAGGGCTCATGGTGGGCGTCCGCTGCACAGTGGCGAACAGCACACTGTGTCTGTCCTGAGGGGCAGACCCTGACCCCAGGACTACTGTGAATACCAGTGTGGCCCTGAGCTGGGCTAACAGCTGTGGAGGAAGCCACAAGAGGGCACGGCGAGGAGGGAGTGGCTCCCTGCACTGGAACCTCAGATGAGACACTGAAGCGTGAACAGTAGGAGAGCTGGACTTCTTGGGCTCCCAGCACTCTAGCCACCCACTCCTGCCCATCCCACCTCATCACCCCCAGGATTTTCCACACCTACTGGGGAGCCTCAGGATCTCTGCCGCCCACCCACACCACAAAGACCATCAAATCCACCCTCTGAGGCCAGCTGCCTGAACATGGTTGCCCAGTCTCAGGCCCTGGTCTCATGCCCTCAATGGCCAGGCACACGTCCAGAGGCCAGTTCCTCAGTCTGTCATGGCCCGTGCCCGGGTCCAGAGGCAGTGGACACACAAGCACTTCACAGGTCCCCAGCCCTGTTCTATGCATTACGCGTGAGCAAGTCTTCTACTTCACAAGGTAAGTCCACTTGTCATTGTTCACTGAGGAGGATACGGGGACCCTCAAGGGGAAATCACATGCCCAGGCCACACAGCAGGTAGGTGGCAGGGCCAGATGCCCAGCCAGGCTCTGCCAAGACAGTTTGAGTCGCCCACGCCTCTCCCACCCTGGTGAGTGACAGGTGCCAGAACCCATCCACACCCAACAGCTCTCATGTTTGGCTCAGCCGGTCCTGGCCAGCTTGCTGCCTCTCCTCCCAGGCTGGCTCACGAGGAGCCTACAAGGGAGGGGGCCACGGCATCTCACAGGGGCTGCCTCCCACCCGTCCACCCAAACACCCAGCACCACTGGTGGGAGGTGACGAGCTATGCCCATCTCTTCCCCAAGCCCAGCTTGTCTCAGGCAGAGCTGGGGCAGCCTGGGGCCTGCCCACACGAGCTCTCCACGTGTCAAAAATCACAACACAGGTATGAGTTTTCCACCTCAGAGGCAGGGAAAGTAGATGATGAAACAGCAGGCAGAGCATTCTGCATATGCATGCTGGCAAGAATCGCCGTACTCCGACCCGTCATCTACTGCCCGCTCCACGATGGATCGGGTATGATTTTCTTTCTTTCTCTTATTCATGTCTTTCAAAATGAAGCTTTTTAGTAGGTAAATATAAAGAAGAAAATTAAACTGGTTTATAAGCCCAACAATCCATAATCCCTGACACATTTCTGAAGGACGGCAAATAAAAATCACACATGTACATATTTAAGAAATAAAAAAGGAATCTGACTGAATGCCAGCCCTGGGCCAACCTTCTGGTTTACTGGAAACACAGGGGGAGAGACAGAGGACCAAGTGAGAGCCCCCCATGAGGGAACTCACAGAAGAGTCCAGAAAGAACGACATGCTCTTTACAAGACAGTACCATGCCAAAAACTCGGGGCTCTAATAACTCAATAATACAGAGACAGCCCAGTTAAAAAGTGGGCAAAGGGACTGGTCGAGTGGCCTGTTGGTTAAGAGTTGGCTTGGGACGCCAGCTCTGAGCAGCTGGGCCTCAGTTCTGATCCCACATATGAGGGCCAGTGACACTGCCCTCTACAGCTAAGATGGTGAACAACATCTCCACCTGGAGCTGGGCTGCTGTGAGACCCTGAGACAGCATAGCTGTAGCCCCTGCTGCAGTGGGCTGCCATAGGCTACAGTGAGTGGCCAGCAGCCAGCGTGAGCTGCCATGAGCCACTGTGAGCCACCTGCCAATGGCGGGTGACTGACTGATCTGCCTCACCCGGGAAGAGTGCAATGATCATAATACCAACAGGGGCCAGTGAAGTGACGTCCTGCACAACTACACTGAAGAACCAAAGGACAGCAACTTGTCTGTTGCCCTCCCCCAATTCCCCAATAAAATCTTTAAAAAAAAAAGTAGGTGAAGGACCTGAATAGACATTTCTCCACAGAAAATATAAGGTCTGGCAATTAAGTTCACAAACTCATCCTAGAAAAAGTGCTACATACCTCACTGCTGAATATCACTACAGTTACCTTCGAAGTACTCCCCTCTTTGGGAAGCTATGCACTGACGCCAGCACCTAGTCCATTGTTCAAAGCAGTTTTGGAACTCTTCTTCTGGAATGGCCATCAGAGCTGTCATCATATTACCCTTGATGTCCTGAATGTCCTCAAAATGTCTTCCTTTCAATATTTCCTTATCTTTGGGTATAGAAAGAAGTCACTTGGGGCCAGATCAGGTGAGTACGGAGGGTGTTCCAATACAGTTATTTGTTTACTGGCTAAAAACTCCCTCACTGACAGTGTCGTGTGAGCTGGTCTGGTGCATTGTTGAGATGCAAGAGCCATGAATTGTTGGCGAAAAGTTCAGGCTGTTTTTGTCTAACTTTTTCATGCAGCCTTTTCAGCACTTCCAAATAGTAAACTTGGTTAACTGTTTGTCCAGGTGGTACAAATTCATAATGAATAATCCCTCTGATATCAAAAAAGGTTAGCAATATTGTTTTGACTCTTGATTTGGACTGACGGAATTTTTTGGTCATGGAGAACTGCCTGACTTCCATTGTGCACTTTGAAACTTTGATTGAGGGTCGTATTAGTACACCTGTGTTTCATCACCAGTGATAACACAGCCCAAAACATCGCCTTGCCTCTCCAAAAGGTCTTGGCAAACTTCAGCTTTCCTTTGCTTTTGTTCATCAGTGAGCTCCTTCAGGACCTTTTTTGCTCACACATTTCTCATGCCAAATTTTCAGTTAAGATTTTCCCAACTATTTCTCTATCGATGTTTAACATGGTCTGCTATGCTTCTCACAGTCAGCCGATGATTTTGACACACAATTTGATGAATTTTTGCAATGTTTTTGTCAGTTCTGCTTATTACTGGCCGCCCTGACCTCTCTTCATCAGTGACATGTTCTCTCCCCTTAGAAAAATGTTTAATCCATTTGTACACTGCCGTTTTCTTCATGGCATTATTCCCATAAACTTGGACTAACATGTCTCTAATTTCACTTCTACTCTTGCCATATTTAACAAACAGTTAATGTTTGTTTGTTGCTCTAATTCAAGCTCAGGCATTCTCACAATGGCACACAAAAACACTCAACAAAAATAATGAACGCCATTCGGCAAGACACCCCAACACGTCGACATGAACAGAGCTATGAGACGCTGATATACCAAGGTTATGGAACCTTACCGAGCTGTTTGCACAGCGCTGCCAATGTAAGCGCACAGTGGCAAGTTCGCGAACTTAACTGTCACACTTTATACACAAAAGGTCAATGAGTCCATGAAAAGGGGCCATGTTAGCCAGCAGGGAACTACAAATCAATACCACAATGAGATACCCCTCACTGACCCAACCCCATGGCTAGAATAAGAAAGACAGACAAGGGCCGGCTGAGTGGCACGGTGGTTAAGAGCTGGCTTGGGACGCCAGTGGCCCTGGTTCGGGTCCTACATATGAGGGCCAGTGACACTGCCCTAAAAAAAAATACAGACAGACAATAACAAGTGTTAGCAAGGAAGTGAAGAAATCAGAGCCCTGACACTCTGCAGGAGGGAATATAAGACCGTTTGCAGTTTGGACAAGACTGTGATCAGTGGAATAATGCTCTCCCCCGTTCCCCCCAAATGTCCCCGTCCTAATCCTGGGACTGTGGCTATGCTCACTTCCATGGCAAAAGGCACTTTGCAGATGGAATTAAATTGAGGACCTCAAGACAGGAAAGATCCTGGATTACTTGGGGGCCCAATGTCATCATAGGGTCTTTATAACAGGGAGGAAGGAGGGTCAGAGTCAGAAAAGGAGACGAGATAACAGAGTGCCAGGCATAGGCTGGAGTGATTCGAGGAAGGGGCCCTAAGCCAAGAAAAGCAGGCAGCCCCTTGAAGCTGAAAAATATCAAGGAGATCGAGTTTCTTCTGAGGTCTCCAGAAGGAGTGGCCCTATCAACACCTTGACCTTAGCCCATAACACTCAGTCCAGTCTTCTGACCCCCAGAACTGTTAAGAGAATAAATGTGGGTCGTTTGAAGTCACCAGGTTGATGATCATGTTACAGCAGCCAAGAGAAACGATATGGGATCAAAGGAGAATATTTCTAAAAAGTGGTTTGAGGTTTTTGATGCATTCGAAAAGGTCACATTCTAGTCGAAACCTGGCCCTAATTAGTTACGTGGCCTTCGTCCAATTTTAACACTGAACATGAGGCAGGCTTTCTCAGGCCACTAGGGCAGCGAACTTGGGATGGCAGGGAGTGCACGGGACTGTGGGTCCTCTACCCCATCGCCTTCGCCTCGTGAGTGGGAGCTGGGAGGTGACTCACTTGTTTCCTCTTTTCTTACCAGTGACCACCTTGGGCCACCATCAGAGGCTACCTACCACTTTAAAATCCTCTGTCCTCTGTCCCTGGTTTATTAGAAAAGTAGAGGAGGATGCAGACGCTTAGAGTTGAAACCCAGAAGCGGCTGGGCAATGGGATTCTTTTAAATACATTTTAAAAGAATCTTCTATTATTTACTTATTTATTTTTATTTTTAAAGATTTGATTGGGGAATTGGGGGAGGGGACCAGCATTGGGGAACCAGGGAAGGGGAACAGACAAGTTGCTATCCTTTTGTTCTCCAGTTTAGTTGTGGAGGACGTCGCTTCATTGGCCCATGTTGGTATTATGATCATTGCGTTCTTCCCTGGTGAGGCAGTCGCTTGCCGGCCATTGGACTGTTGCTCAAGGCGGCTCTTGGCAGCTCACACCAGCCGCTCACGCTGGCTGCCGGCCACTCACTGTAGCCTATGGCAGCCTACTGCAGCAGGGGCTGCAGCTATGCTGTCCTGGCGACTCACAGCAGCCCAGCTCCAGGTGGAGCTGTTGCTCACCATCTTAGCTGTAGAGGGCAGTGTCACTGGCCCTCATATGTGGGATCCGAACTGGGGCTCTGCTGCTCAGAGCTGGCGTCCCAAGCCAGCACTTAACCAACACGCCACTTGGCTGGCCCTTCTATTATATTTTTAAAGACCCCCCTTCCTGCCCCCCGCCCCTACCCCGTCCCAGCTGTGAATGGTCACCATCTCCTGCAAGGCATGGGCTGGGCTGAATACGGCCCTCAGGGTGCCCAGAATTGGTGTCCTGCCTGATCCACAGGACACGGACAGGGCAGCCTGTCCTGGGCGACCAGAGCATCACCAGAAATGCACAGTGGTTCTCAGGGCTTCTAGATGTGAGAGACAGGCGTTCAGACGCTGAAGGGCGAGAGTGCAAACATGGAGCATGTGGATTAGAGAAGAGACATCTAGCAAAGCCACCCCCAGAGAGCTCCAGAATCCTCTCAGGGTGAGCAGACCCTGGACACCCCAGGAACTCAGAAACAAATGGGGTCACCTTCTCCCCACAGCTGCAGGCCTGCCAGATGCCCTGGCAAAAAGCTGCTTCCTTCAGTGCCTTGTTCTTACACTTACTTGGAACTTCCTGGTATGTCCTGGATGGCCGAGGCTGTGATGACGCACTCCAGTAAGTGGCTCAGGTTTCTGTCAGGCTCTGGCAATGGTGATGATTCCTAAACTGCACAAGCAAAAGCACAATTAACTAAATTGATCACATACTTAAGTCTTAATTCCACATTACACTCCTACATACAGCAGAATGTAGCCCAAGGACGCTTGCCTTTACTCAGACATTTCCAAATCCTTGCCACTTCATGAGACACAAAAATCCATAACTAGAAGTACTTTCCCCATTCAGTCTTCTAAGCACTGCCCATTTTAAGCCCAGCTTCTCAAAATCAGTAGCTGAGGAACCGAGAGCCTCCACGAACAAACGGAACCCAAGAAGAGTCTAGAAACAGACAAATTCTGTGAGGTTTACAAGTTCCGCCTCCTGTGAACCCCAAAGACAGGGAGAGTGCCCCCCAAAAAGGAAAGTTGCATGGACAATGAATGCCGCACGGTGATTGCCTTCTGTACCCCAAGGAGGCAGAACGCACGGGAGAGCCGGGTGGGGGACCTAACCGCGGATTTACAGTTGGGCAGAGTACTTGTTCTCTGTACTTGTTCAATGGATGCAAGATGAAACTTGGGTGTGGCCCCAGGACCTCTGACAATCTGGGGTACAGCCACCCCGACTCACCAGCTCTCCCGCCCACATCTCCTCACTGCTCTCATGACACATGAACCTCAATGGCACAGGGTCTACCGATGCTCCCTGCCTCTGGGCCTTTGCATGTATTGTCTGTCATGTGAGTGTCCCCAGTGGGCCCGATGTTCTGGGCAAGGCGCTCGCCCCTCAGGCCCGAGCTTTGTTGAACTTGATCCCACACATTTTCTCCAATTTACCAAGAGTTTTTTGTTTTGTTTTGTTTTATTGGAGAATTGTGTGTTTTTCCAGGACCCATCAGCTCCAAGTCAAGTAGTTGTTTCAATCTAGTGGAGGGCACATCTCAGTGGCCCATGTGGGGACTGAACCAGCAACCTTGGTGTGATGAGCACTGTGCTCTAACCACCTGAGCTAACCCTCTTCCCCCTATTGTTTTAAATAGAACAGGTTTCACAAACACCCTTACAACAATGAACACTGACATCTTTAATCTTATTTTAATCTGGTTTTTAAAATTACTAGGCATGACCCATTAAATTGATTTCACTGTCTTTTAACAGGTCACAACCCATGGTTGAAAGGCCACACCAAGCTGTGGAATTTGTGACCTCAGGCTGCACACACCCTCTTGGGACTCCAGGCTCTGTAAGCTGTCCCTGGCTCTCCCAAAGGCTCCTCAGCCTCTCCCACCTGCATGGCTGAAGCTGCCCTGCTCTATAGCCCTGCCAGCACCTGACATCTGCCAGGGCTGAAGTCGGAGGATCCGATTACTGTGTGGCTGGCAGAATAACTGCCGCCAAAGATGACAACATCCGAATCCCAGCACCTATGGCTATGCTCCCTTCTAGGGCAAAAGGGACTTTGCAGATGGGATTAAGTGACAGATTTTGAGATGGGGAGATGATCCTGGATTATCAGGTGGGCTCTGTCATCACAAGGGTTCTTATAAGAGGGAGGCGGGAGGGTCAGGGTCAGAGGAGATGTGATGACAGAAGCAGAGGTCAGGATGATGTGCTGTGAAGATGGAGAAAGGGGCCATAAGGCAAGGATGCAGAAGCCTCTAGAAGCTGCGAGTGGCAAAGAATGGACTCTCCCCTGAAGCCTCCAGAAGGAACCAGCCCTGCCTACACCTTGATCTTAGCCCCATGAGACCATGTTGGACTTCCAGCCTCAGGAACTGTCAGATATAATAATAAATGTGTGTTGTTTAAGACACAAAGTCTGTGGTCATCTGTTAGGGCAACAAAGGGAAACTAATGCTGTAGCTTCAATGTGCATTTTCTAGATCCCAGAGGACGTGAGGCACCTTTTCACCTCCACGGACCACACAGTGCTTTCTGCTGTGGCTTGCCAGTCCCTCCCTCTCATCCATATCTCAACAGGATCAGGTGTCTCCCCTGTCACTTGTAACTGTCTCTTAGCACACTTTTCCCCTGCTGGACATGGGCCACCCCCATCAACACGTGGTCTGAAAGTCAGAGAAACCACCAGGGCCTGTGGTTCTCAGCTGGATGAACCCCGGCCTGCTGCTGCCCATGGCTGCTGGGCCACCAAGACCATGGGTCCTTCTATCCTCATGCATTGAGGGCCCAAAGCACCGACCCCTAAGCCAGGAGGCTGGAAGTTCTGGGGTGGAGGTCAAGGCGCAGTTCTCAGGCCACAAGCCGAGGGGAGGCCTCTATCCACCCTGACCCATGTCTACAAGGGGCGAAGTTCCAGGCTAGCCCACCTCTACTGCTTCTTCTGGGGCTGAAAAATCTCCTGGCTGGCCAGCAGCCACCCTGCAGGCTCTGGGATGCAGAGGCCTCAGACCGAGCCACAGGCCCCCTGGGCACAGGCAGCCAGGGTTGAGGGATCAGAGGTCCCTCCCATGTGGACTGCGCAGCATGACTCCCTTATGAAAGGGGCAATGAGTTTACAGTGAAGAAACCTGGCCCCCAAACTCAGCCAGGGGATCAAGGTCAACATCAACAGTGATAAGTTATGTGGCAACATGACCCTGGGTGTGAGGGAGTGAGACGCCCCTGCGCTCTGGGGTCTTCCTCCCAAAACCCATCACCCCGGTTTAAGCATGAGAAACAGACCAGGCAAACCCCAATTTAGGGACTTTCTACAAAATCCCTGACCAGTCCTCCTGAAAACCGTCTAAGTCACCAAAAACAAGAAAAGTCTGAGAAACTGTCACAGCCCAGAGGAGCCTAAGGAGACGTGACGATTAAATGTGGGCTCCTGGATCGGGTCCTGGGACAGAGAAAGGACATTAGGGGAAACAGAGGAAATATGAATAGAGTATGGACTTTAGTTAGTAAGACTGTGTCACTGGTTTATTAATTTTGATCAATATATCAGCCTAATGTAAGATGTTCATAATAAGGAAACTAGGGGTGGGGAGTATATGAGAGCGCTACCTGTTCAATTTCTACGTAAATCTAAACTGTTTTAAAAATAAAGTCAAAGTAATTTTTAAAAAGGAAAACAAAATGAAAAGCCGCAAGCAGGCTGGATCTGATGCTTCCCACTGCCCAGCCGCTGACCTCACTGTGGGTCCCGGGAAATCTGGGGCGCTAAGAATAGAACTCGAGAGAGAGAGTCTGGTTGCAGCCAGGTAAGAGTCTGCAGTGGTGACCCAAGGCACCAGACATCGACGCCCCTAAAAGGTGCAGTCTGACCATTTCTCCTTAAAAAGGTGCAATCTATTAGATGATGTTATTCCAACATGCCCACCCTGAGCCTGCTGATGCTGATGGAAGCAGCAGGCACAGTGGCTTATTCCTCCACCCCCTCTGCAAAGGGCAGGCAGGTGGGGTCAGAAAGGAAAAGAAGCAGGAACCGGGAAAAGGTCCAACTGTGCCTAAACACTGAGGCACCAGGAACTGCTGTTGACTGGTGGCATTTCTGGGACCCCACAGGCGTGGCCTCCCCAGTCCAGGTGGGGTACCTGGGACCCCTGGTCCTATCAGCTCTCAGCCACCCAGGGCTGACCTTTGAGGTGGGTCTGGATAGCTGGGCCCACAGCAGACCACATTGGCCATTCTTTCCCTGGACCTGGGCCCAGGGTCCGAGAGGACTGGGCGTCCTCTGGGCCAGAGAGGGAGGGAGCCCTCACCTGTACACTCGGTTACCTGACTCTGGAAGGCTCAGCTCCTGACTGCCTACTGCTCCCATGCCACAAGTCCCAAGTGGCCCCCAAAAGGGGCCAGGCATCTCCTGCCACCCACTGAAGCCTGCAGGGGACTCTGTGCCCCTCACAGGGTAGGGAGGCCATGCAAAGCCTCAGAAGGACCCACTGACTTGAACGCTCTATAATCCCATCAGTATAAATCATGGGGTTTGAAAAATATCTACACAAATAGATGGACACAGATAAACACAGATGGGCACAGATATACAGGTGGGGGTCACATCTCTAATTGTCTCGACTGACAGGCCTGAGAAATCATGACACCCTCAGCACTGAGCGTACCCAGCGGCCAGATCACGCTTTTTCAATATCGTTCCCTGACATAAGGAACCAGGCTCTTTGGATAAATGGTCGGCTCCAGGGTTGGGGCACAGTGCACAGAAGATGAGCTTGAGCATCTTGTGGGGCCTGCAGGAAGAAAGCCATCACTTCAGAACACAGGAGCCAAACCAAAGGGGTGCCCGACGGCCAAAGCAAGGACCACTTGGGCAACACGATACACAGTGACAGTGCTGGATTATAACCCACTGATAAAATAAATGTGGGGCCAGCCGAATGGCACGTTGGTTAACAGCTGGCTTGAGACACCAGCGGCTCTGGTTTGGATCCCACATATGAGGACCAGTGATGCTGCCCTCTACAGCTAAGATGGTGAACAACAGCTCCACCTGGAGCTGGGCTGCTGTGAGTCCCCGGGATGGCATAGCTGCAGCCCCTGCTGCAGTGTGCTGCCATAGGCTACAGTGAGTGGCCGGCAGCCAGCGTGAGCGGCCAGCAGCCAGCATGAGCAGCCAATAGCCACGGTGAGCAGCATCCAGAGGCCGGCGACCAATCTGCCTGACCCAAGAAGAGCGCAATGATAATACCAACATGGGCCAGTGAAGCAATGTCCTCCGCAACTAGACTGAAGAACAAAAGGATAGCAACTTGTCTGTTCCCCTTCCCCAATTCCCCAATGCTGTTCCCCTCCCCCAATTCCCCAATAAAAATCTTTTAGGGTCGGCCGAGTGGCGCGGTGGTTAAGTGCTGGCTTGGGAAGCCAGCAGCCCTGGTTCGGGTCCCACATATGAGGGCCAGTGACACTGCCCTCAAAAAAAAAAAAAAAAACTTTAAAAATAAATAAATAAACACGCATAGGTCTTTACTAGTATAAAACTAAAAAGGTATTATGAAGGGGGGAAAGGGACAGCTCTTCCACAAAAGAATTCTAATTCATAAACGGAAAAGGACTGAGGGTGATACATGTCACCATGAGAAGGCCAGAGTAATATCTTGCATATAATTGTTGTTGATCTGCAATCAATGGGCAGAAGTTTGAGAAGAAACAGGGTGTTTTCATTGTCTGAAAGTCCCAAAGGGAGAAGGAGTAACATTCACATGGAGACTCGTGGATGGCACAGCACCCCTTACCCAAGGGATCAAGGCCATGAGACATTGGTACACTCTGCACAGAGGCCACACCATTGCTGGGCAGCTTTCCCCAAAATGCATAATCTCCATCTAATCATGAGGAAACACTGGACTAAGTTGACAGACATTCTACAAAATCCTTGACCAGTGCTCTCCAAAAGTGCAAGGTCATGACAGATGAGGGAAGACTGAGAAATGGTCTCAACCCAGAGAAGCCTAAAGAGACTTGATGACTAAATGTGACACGGAGTCCCTGATGGGGCTCTGGAACAGAAAAGGGACATGAGTGGGACGACTAGTGGGATCCTAATGAAATCCAGGGTTTGATAAATACTATTATTCCTCCATGTTTCTTGCTTAGTTTGGGCCATTCTTCTGCAGTAATATTAACATTCAGGAAGGTGGCTGAAAGGTACACGGGTACTCTATGTACTGTCTTTGCAACATTTCAATCAGTCTAAAATTTTTCAAAATAAAGTAAAAAAAACAAAAAAACAACAACCTTCTACCTCTGTCCTCTGAAGCTCTCTGCACAGCAGGTTTCAGCTGGAAGAGGAGAGTCTGGCCGTAAAAAGATCCACACTGATAAGAAAAAGCAAGCTGACACCACACTACAATCCAGTTTCAGGACCGAATAAAGACCCAACCTACTGAACGCCAAGTTTCAGATCCTTCCTGTTGAAAGAACCGAAGAAGTGACTTTTTTCATCAACTTTGCATACCGGGGAAAAAAGCCTCTTACTTACAAAATCTCACCAAATCCTCCCAAACACCAAAATCCAACTGTGGAAGTTGTGAGGGCTCAGAGAAGTGGTGCACATGGACCAGCCGAGTGGCACAGTTGGTTAAGAGTTGGCTTAGAGCGCGAGCTCTGAGCAACAGGGTGGCTGGTTTGATTCCCACATTGGGCCAGTGACGCTGCACCCGAGCTGAGCTGTTACTGAGCTGCCAAAGGATGGCAGGATGGCTCAGCTGGTATAACAACAAGATTGCCTGTTCGATGGTGGGCTACGCCCACCCACAACTAAGACTGAACTCGGCACCTTGAGCTTAGAGGCCACGAGCTGCTGACGGGAAGCCAGATGGCGAGTGGCACCCTCCACAATGAAGATTGAAGAACAACAACGTGGCTGGTCCCCTCCCCCAATTCCCCAACACTGGTCCCCTCCCCCAATTCCCCAATAAAATCTTAAAAAACAAAAAAAAGAAGCGGTGCACACCCTAGATTGTCTGGATCCCAACTAGGAAGGTTCTCATCTCATTACGTGGAAACATATCATTTTTCCATAATGTCCACCCCTAAGGCTAGACGTAACTCAGGGTTGCAAAGCTACAGCAATCAAGACAGTGTGGTACTGGCATAAGGATGGATGTAACGATCGAAGTTGACAGTCCAGAAATAAACCCGCACATTTACAGTTGATTGATTTTCAATGAGGCTGCCAAGACCATTCAAGGGTAAAGAAGAGTCTTTTCAACAATTATGCTGGGACAATCAACAAGTGCTGGAGAGGTTGTGGGGAAAAGGGAACCCTCCTACACTGTTGGTGGGATTGTAGATTGGTACAGCCACTATGGAAATCAGTATGGAGGTGTCTCAAAAAACTGAAAATGGAACTACCTTATGTCCTAGCAATTTCACTCTTAGGTATTTATCCAGAGAAACCCAAGACACTAATTCGAAAAAATATATGCACCCCTGTTTATTGCAGCGCTATTCACAATAGCCAAGACATGGAAACAACTAAAATGCCCATTGGTAGACGACTGGATTAAGAAACTGTGGTACATTTATACAATGGAGTATTACACAGCTATAAAGAAGAAAGAAATCGTACCATTTGCAACGATACGGATGGACCTAGAGACTATTATGTTAAGTGAAATAAGTCAGTCGGAGAAAGACAAATACCATATGATCTCACTTATATGTGGAATCTAAAGAACAGAATAAATGAGCAAAGTGAACAGAAACAGTCTCAGAGATATAGAGGAAAAACTGATGGTTGCTAGATGGATGGGAGGGGTGTGGGGATGCAGGAGCAGGGAAAAGGATTAGACAGCATAAATATTGCCAAGGGGATACAAAAGACAGTTTGGGAAATATCAACAATGTTGTAAAGATTTTGTAGAGTGTCAGATGGTCACATGTCTTATTAGGGAGACCATTTCATGGATGGTGTAGTTGCCTGACCACTGCACTGTACACCTGAAGCTGAAACTGAATAATATTGTATGTCAACCATAATTTAATATATATATAGTCATGGGATATGGAATACAGCATAGGGAATAGAGTCAATGGAAATGTAATCGATATACATGATGTCAGAGGGGCAATAGATTGGGGAGGAGGTTATAACTTTGTGAGGGGTGAAATGCCTAACTATTACATTGTTTTGTACACCTGAAACTAATGAAAAAATAAATATGTTGGGACAAATGGGATATGCAGATGCAAAAGAATGAAGTTAGATCCTACCTCACACCATGGACAAAAATTAACTGAAATGGATCATAGATCTAAATGCAAGAGCTGAACCTATAAAACTCTTACAGGGCCGGCCGAGTGGCACGGTGGTTGAGCGCTGGCGTGGGAGGCCAGCGGTCCTGGTTCGGGTCCCACATATGAGGGCCAGTGACAAAGCCCTTAAAAAAAAAAAAAAACTCTTAGAAGAAAACACACGCAATCATCTTTGTGGCTTTGGATTAAGCGATGGTTTCTAGACACCGCACCAAAAGCACAAGAGGCGAAAGAAAACATAGGTGGGTTGGACTTTGTGCTTCAAAAGGCATAATCAAAAAAGTGAGGACAACCTACAGAACGGGTGAAGGACTTGCAAATTTTTTATCTTGTAAGCGTCTTATTATATCTAGAATATATAAAGAGCTCTTACAGTTCAACAACAAAAAGACAAATAACCTAATTTGTAAAATGGGTAAAGGATCTGAACGGGCATTTCCCCAAAGAAGATATACATATGGCCAAGAAGCACAAGAGATGATGCTCGACATCACAGCAATGGAACACAGAGGCCAAAAGCCCAAAGAGAGTGATGACAGGACAGCTGGGGCCTGGTGGAAACCCACACCTGAGATGGTAGAGCCTTACAAATTGTTTCGATGATTATACTTTTCACAGTATGTCCTTCTCTGCTCTCTTGAGCTTTCTCCCTGGAGACTGCAGTGAGGGGTGGGGCTGTGTCAAAGTCAGGCCCTAAAGGCCTGATTCCAGCCCCGGCTGTGTAACCTCTGGGCCTCAGTTTCTTTATCTGTAAAGTGGAAGTCACCACATTAATACCCTGCTCATGGGGTTGTCAGGGGGTTAAAGTAATGGACAGAAGCACTTAAAGGAGACCCTGGCACACTGTAAACCCTCAGTAAATGGCAGCTGTCATGAGCCTTGCCATTTAAGAAGCTTTCATAGGCAAAAAGGGCAGACCTGGTGACACACTGGATGGCAGGACACCCTCACCAATTCACACTCTCAGTGGCCAGGCAGGACAATCTGGCAGCATCTCTTTTTAAAACATGCCCACCCTCTTTCAGCCAACCATTCTCGGGCCTTTATGTTCCAGACAGAGACTTATGAGTTCTGACAATTAAGTTCACTAACTTTCCACCGTGCGCTCACATAGGCAGCACTGTACAAACAGCTGGGTAAGGTTTCACAACCTTCGTATAGCAGTGCCTCACAGCTGTGTTCATGTTGATGTGTGGTGGTGGCTTGCTGAGTGGCATTCATTATTGTTGCGTATTTTTGTGTGCCATTATGAGAATGTCTGAGCTTGAATTAGAGCAACAAACAAACATTAAATTTCTTGTTTAACTCGGCAAGAGTGGACGTGAAATCAGGGACACGTTGGTCCAAGTTTATGGGGATAATGCCATGAAGAAAACGGCAGTGTATAAATGGATCAAACGCTTTTCTGAGGGGAGAGAATACGTCACTGATGAAGAGAGGTCAGGGCGGCCAGTATCAAGTAGAACTGACAAAAACACTGCAAAAATTCATCAAACTGTGTGTCAAAATAGTCTGCTATCTGTGAGAAGCATAGAAGACGAAGTAAGCATTGACAGAGAAACAGGAAAATCTTAGCTGAAAATCTGAGCATGAGAAAGGTGTGAACAAAAACAGTCCCGAAGGAGCTCAGTGATGAACAAAAGCAAAAGAGAGTTGAAGTTTGCCCAGAACAAGGCGATGTTTTGGGCCATGTTATCTCTGGTCATGAAACACAGGTGTACCAATATGACCCTAAAACAACGCATCGAAGTGCACAATGGAAGTCAGCCAATTCTCCACGACCAAAGTTCCATCAGTCCAAATTTTGATATCAGAGGGATTATTCATTATGAATTTGTACCACCTGGATAAACAGTTAACCAACTTTACTATTTGGAAGTGCTGAAAAGGCTGCATGAAAAAGTTAGATGAAAATGACCTAAACTTTTCACCAACAATTCCTGGCTCTTGCATCTCGACAATGCACCAGCTCAGCTCACACGGCACTGTCTGTGAGGGAGTTTTTAGCCAGTAAACAAATAACTGTATTGGAACACCCTCCCTACTCACCTGATCTGGCCCCCAATGACTTCTTTCTTTACCCAAAGATAAAGGAAATATTGAAAGGAAGATAGTTCAATGACATTGAGGA
Organism: Aselliscus stoliczkanus; assembly: GCA_033961575.1. NCBI lineage: Eukaryota > Metazoa > Chordata > Mammalia > Chiroptera > Hipposideridae > Aselliscus > Aselliscus stoliczkanus. The sequence goes on along the minus strand of CM066735.1, from coordinate 4,125,387 downwards.
TGTCGAGGGTAATACAACAACAGCTCTGATGGCCATTCCAGAAAAAGAGTTCCAAAATTGCTTTGAAGGGTGGACTAGGCATTGACGTCAGTGCCTAGCTTCCCAAGGGGAGTACTTCAAAGGTGACTGTAGTGATATTCAGCAATGAGGTATGTAGCACTTTTTCTAGGATGAGTTCACGATCTGAGTTGTAATACCTCGTTCTACAGGGACTTCTTCTGCAAGGTCTGGTTGCCAAAAACTCAGAACCTGGCAGCAGGGGGCAGGCTGACTAAACAGACTTCCAAGATAGCACGGAGCCTAGGGAAGGTTCCAGCTGGATCCCATGAACAGTGAGACGCCTAGAAACGATTTGCCAAGTTCTGCAGTACACAACATACACTTAGCATGTTGAAACGAACACACATGCACATGTCTTTCTAGAGGGTGACCACTTCTAGGCAGCTGGGAGACTACAGATCAGGGAGAGAGGGAGACACCGGTGGCAGTTCAAAGCGCTAGGTAAGAATGGACTTTTAATTAATTTATTTATTTATTTTGAGGGCAGTGTCACTGGCCCTCATATGTGGGACCCGAACCAGGGCCGCTGGCTTCCCAAGCCAGCGCTTAACCTCCGCGCAACTCGGCCGGCCTAGGATTTTTATTTTAATCAGTGGGGCTGGGACAACCGGGTAACCAGAGTCAGATCTGGACCTCATGCCATTCACAAGAATCGATGAACTCCACATGAATGAGGGATCTACATGGCAAGAATGCAACCAGAGGGAACTAGAGAACTAGAGGAAAACACAGTGAATACCTCTTCAAGCTCAAGGTAGGAAAAGGCTTTTTTCTAACCATGATTTAAAATCCAGGGGCAATAAATGAAAAGATTCATGGGCTGGCCGAGTGGCTCATTGGTTAAGAGCTGGTTTTCGGATGCCAGCGGCCCCGGTTCGGATCCCACATATGAGGGCCAGTGACACTGCCCTCTACAGCTAACAACAGCTCCACCTTGAGCTGGGCTGTGCGAGCCCCGGCAACGGTGTAGGCTGCAGCCCCTGCTGCAGTGGGCTGCCATAGGCTACAGTGAGTGGCCGGCAGCCAGCGTGAGCGGCTGGCAGCCAGCCGTGAGCTGCCAATAGCCACGGTGAGCGACCATCCAAAGGCCGGCCACAGATATGCCTCATCCGGGAAGAGCGCAATGACGATCCCAACATGGACCAGTAAAGCAAGGTCCTCCACAACTAGACTGAACAACAAAAAGACAGCAACTTGTCTGTTCCCCTTCCCCGATTCCCCAACGCTGTTCCCCTCCCCCAATTCCCCAATAAAATCTTTTAAAAAAAAAAAAGATTCATATACACACTAAAACAAACAAACAAACACCTTCAGCAGGGCAAAACAAAAATACCATAAAAAAGTCAAAATGCAACTGGGAAACAGAGAAAATATTTGTAATACATACCACAAAGGGTCCATCTCCCTAATATATATTAGTTTTAAAGGCTAGGGGAAAAGGTCAAAAATCCAATTGAAAAATGGATGAAAAGCATGAACAGACAATTCACAGAAAAGATACAAAAATGGCCTTTAACATGTTAAACGATTCTTGACCTCACTCATAATTTCAGAAATGCTAATTGCCATTACACTGAGATCCCATTTCTCACCTCTCATATGGGCAAATATTTTTAAAATAGAATAGTGTGCCAGCGAGGCTGTAGGACCAGACCCTCTCATCCCCTAGTGCCAGTGGGAGTAAACGAATACCACCCTCTGGAAGGGAATTTGGCACAAGCTAACAAAACACATTTCCTATCATCTTTTGACCAGGCAATCCCACTTCTAGAAACCCACCCTGAAGATATTCTTCGACAATACGAAAATACCTATCTATACACAAGGGAATTCACTGCAGCACCATCTGCCCCTGCAAGATACTGCCCATACTAGGGGGAGGCTGCATGAACCATGCTGCGCCCCACAGTGGACACCATGCAGCTGCGTGGGAGAACGAGGACAGCTCCACGGCCGAGACAGAGACTTCCAGTGAGAAGTGCAAAGCACAAGGGAGAGCCCCACAATCCCACCTTCCATGTGAGAAGGGTGGGGTTATAAGAAAATATGTCTGCTCTTTTGAGCAACTGGGAAAGATACTAGTGACATCATCCCCTGCAGGGGGGTTGGGATTAAAGGGAGGGCAGGGAGGGGTGATGACGGCTCTCTCCAGACACCTTTCTGCACAGTCCTGACATGGAACCATCCTACATACTGAATGAATGAATGCATGCATGATATCAACAAGAGCTAGGGGGGATCCTACTACAAATACAAATGGAAATAAAGTAAACTGTATTTCAAGTGAATAATACAAACACAGTAAATAGGAGGGATAGAAAGAACTAACCCATGTTACTTTTAAACAGCTTTAGAAGTAGATGCCTTGGAAATAAAGATAAAACAAATATTGACTTCTACTCCGGAGAATTCTTCTACTGAAGCTGATGCAGCGGGTTTGCACTGACAGAGAAAGGAGTTTCAAAACAGGAAAGGGGAAGCCACCAAGGAGCCTGCATGTGGGGCTGGAACTGGAGGCCTGGCTGTGAACACATGGACACCAGTGTGTATGCGTAGTGAGCTGAAAGCAGGATTGGAGGAGGATGGCATCTGTTTGTGTGTGCAACAGACATCCAGCCTGACAATTAAGTTCGCGGCCCTGTTGCAACGATGTTGCTAACTTTTTTTGATAGCAGAGGGATTATTCATTATGAATTTGTACCAAATGGACAAACAGTTAACCCAGTTTACTATTTAGAAGTGCGTGAAAAAGTTAGACAACCTGAACTTTTCGACAACAATTCATGGCTCCTGCATCACGACAACGCACCAGTTCACACAGCACTGTCTGTGAGGGAGTTTTTAGCCAGTAAACAAATAACTGTATTGGAACACCCTCCCTACTCACCTGATCTGGCCCCCAATGACTTCTTTCTATACCCAAAGATAAGGAAATATTGAAAGGAAGGCATTTTGATGACGTTCAAGACATCAAAGGTAATACGAAGAGAGCTCTGATGGCCATTCGGGAAAAAGAGTTCCAAAATTGCTTTGAAGGGTGGACTAGGTGCTGGCATCGGTGCATAGCTCCCAAGGGGAGTACTTCGCAGGTACCATAGTGACATTCAGCAATGGGGTATGTAGCACTTTTTCTAGGATGAGTTCATGAACTTAAACTGTCACAACTCATATATATACATATATACACACACTAATGTATACACGTGGCGAATTATTCACACCCCTATTTCCCAGCTCTGGCTGACCAAAGGGCCTAGAAACAAAGACAGCCATTGGTAATGAGCACGCTGAGTTCATTGGTTTCTAAATGGCATTGTCGGGCCGGCCGAGTGGCGTGGTGGTTGAGTGCTGGCTTGGGAAGCCAGCGGTCCCGGTTCAGGTCCCACATATGAGGGCCAGTGACACTGCCCTCAAAAAAAAAAAAAAAAAAGAACGAATTCTAAATGGCATTGTCCACAAAAAAACCAGGGCTCTTTGTAGAAGTGGTCGATTCCAGAGCTGTAGCAGGGATAGTACAGGATGGGCCTGGAACATCTCACCATGTCCAACAGTAAGAAAGTGCCCAGGAAGTCGGGGGAATATGCTATAAGGACACAGTAGCCAGCCTGGTGGGGCCCTCCCTCCTTCTAGAGAAATCTGGAACCAATGGAGCAACATAAAGAGAGTGATAGATTACAACCTATGGAGTCAGGTAAGAACCCAGGAGTCCACAGTGATGTAAACAAAAACATGGGGAAGAAAAGATAGATGCTCCTTACAATAGAAAGCCAGCCAATGACTGCAGAAGGACTGATGGAATTAGACAACCACCACTTGGAGAGAATCAGCACTAACTGCTAACGCAGGCAGTGAGTGTTGGAGGAGTAACAGCATGTTGACATGGTCTCAGAGTACTTCCCCACAAGAAACTTATTAAACACAGATGGTAAGACAGTAACTTTATGATTGAAGAGACCCAGCAGATAATACGTTAACCAAGTGATCGAGGATGACCTGAGCAGAAATGGCACAAATTGACACCAAGGGCCTCCGGATACAGTACACAGAGAGGGACACACGATCACTTCTGGGATATTCCTGCCAAACGTGTGTAACCGAACCTGACCATGAGGAACCACCAGACAAACCCACATCAAGGGACAGCCTACAGAATAACTTGCCTGTCCTCTGCAAAACGTCAGTCATGAACTCCAAAGACAGACGCAGAAACTGTTCCAGATTCAAAGAAAGAAAAGTGACATGACAGCCAAACGCGATGTGTGATCCTGGGCTCTCTTTTGAGAATTTGGAAAATTAACTTCCTAATTTTGGTAATTAAAAAAAAAAAAATCCCTTGTTTGGAAGAAAAATACACTGAAATATTTAGAGCCAAGGGGCATCTATCTGCAACAGTTCAGGAAAAAATGCAGACAGAGAGAGAATGAGGGAGACGAAGGAAATAAAGGCAGACGCAGGAAAATGCTAACACTTAGGGAATCGGGTGAAAGGTATCTGGGAATTCGTGTTATTCTTGCCAACTTTTTTGTAAATCTGAAATTGTGTTTCCAAAAATTTTCCTTAAAAAAAATAAGAAAGCACTTGGATTGTAAAAATAAAAATAAAAAGGTAATGCTTGGGCAAAAGGCCAGGGAACCCAGAAGGGACCCAGGCATGGTTGTCAGCACTTGCTTTTGGAACGTCATGAACAAGAACAGGGCCTGCCAGCCCACCTACGTCTTTACTAGGCTCTCAACAGGGTCAGGGAAGCAGCACGGGCGAAGGCCACCTGTCCCCCTGGCTCACAGCCCCATGCAAGGGGCTGGAGCCACACACAGAGAGAGGAGTGAACGCCAACATGGGGGTGGGGGGAGACAAGCAAACGCCCCACCCAGCCAGAAGGCCACCCCTGGCAAACACTCAAAACACCACCAGTGCATTCTTTATACAAAGGTACATGTCTTAAATGTTCTATAATTAACCATTTAAAACCATAATCATTAACAAAATAATTGTGTTTCTCTGCAAACATGCCTTGTAATTTTGTGGGCCTCTGTGTACGCTCTGGGTGCGGTCGGGCTGTGGGAATGGAAGACACACATGTCACAAACTATGTGCCAGAGAGGACCCTGCTTATCAGTCAAGACCCTGGCGACCCTGGACAGGCTCACTGACCCCTGTGAATACCTTCCCTCAAGTTTGCGCTGGGCCTTCCCTTGAAGCTACGCTGGGATCAGAGGTGACCAGTAAGGATAAAAAAGCCGGTGCTGAAGGCACAGTTCACACATGTGCGGGAATGGCTCTAAGCAGTTGGCATGTCTGATCAGCCCCAAAACCCTGGGATAGAAGCAGGTACTGTGATCACAGGTCATTTAACAGATGAGGAAACTGAGGCACGAGGCAGTCGCACATGAGACTTGCCTAAGATCACACAGCCAACGACAGGAGCCCAACTCTCAATCTGTGTCCTAACCACTAGCCACACCAGCCCATGCAGACTAGTAGGGAGACACGTGGAAAACACACAGCTCTGCCCTGCCTCGTGCTTCTAGACTGCAAGTCCATATAGTCCATTAAAGTGCAAGGAGAAAAACACGGGCTGGTGTTTTTATAATCTTAGAGAGCAGACGACCTCTCTAGGCAGGTCATAAGACCAGGAGCTTTAAAGGAAAAGACAAATTTGGCAATAAGCTTTAAAATGTTCTGTGTAATAACACATCAAAAATAAAGCTGAAAAATAAACAAGAAACTGAGAAAAAACTGTGTAGCAGAAAAGGGTGCTAATAATCCTAATACAGAAAGGGTTATTATAAAACATTGGTTCTTAACCAGAGGCGATTCTATCCCCCAGGGGACATTGGGTGATATCTACAACATTTGTAGTTGTCATGACTGGGGAGGGAAGATGCTCCTGACATCAGGTGGGTGCTCCTGGCATCCAGGGATGCTGCTCAACACCCCACAGTGCCCAGAACAGCTGAACTCCAGAATGATCCGGCTCAAAGACAGCAATAGTGCTGAGGCTGGGAAACCCTGTTATAAGTCAAGAAAAAAAAATAAACACCCCAATTTAACAAGTGGGCAATGGCTATGAACAGGCAGTTCAAAAAAGCAGTGACTAGAAAGTGACAGATTAAAAGGAGGGACAAAGCTGGGGCTGTCACCAGTATGGTGAAGGCTTCCAGCTGTCGTAGGGGCGTCAGTTCAGAAGACTTTTCTGGAGACAACTGAGCAACATGTTCAAAATAATAAAGGTGTCTGTGCTCTGAGCTACCATTCTCACAGAAGTTCACCTCAAAGAGACAGCAGCAAGGATGCTTACCGCGGCATTGTTTAGAAAGAAAAGAATACAAGTAATCTAAGTGCCCATTACTAGGAGAATGGGCAAGGGAATCATACACACCCACACAAAAACACAGGAGCATACGGTCAGTGAACTAGAAAGACTTCCGCCTGACACAGTGATGACTGGAGCCTTCACCAAGATGCCAAGACCAGTTACCTCTGGGTGGCAGGATCTGGGGAATCTGGAATTCACATAGACAGTACTTAAGTATTGTCTTTCCTGACAATACTTAGGTGTCACTTCTATAAAAACCAACAGTACCTAGTGCCCATGTCCACTCACTGGGTCCATCAGGGTAGACAGGAGCAGATCTCAGGGGGAAGAGGCAATGCATCCTGGGATTAAGCCATCACCAAAACGATTATGGAACCCATTCCCTACTTTATTCAAATTTAAAATGCCAAACCAAATTGGAACCTTCATACACTGCTGGTGGAATTGCAAAAATGGTGCAGCCACTTTGGAAAACAATTTGGTGGTTTCTTAAAGCATTAAACATGGAGTTACCATCTGACCCAGCAATTCTACTCCTACATATCTACCCAAGAGAAATGAAAACCTACATCCACACAAAAACTGTACATGAATGTTCATATTATGCATTATTTATAATGGTCAAAAAGTGGAAACAAGCCAATGTTCACTGATGGATGAATGGATAAATAGAATGTGCTCCATCTATACAATGGAATATTATTCAGCCTTAAAAAAGGAATTCTGACATTACAGCATGCATGGACCTTGAGGACATTATGTTCAGTAATAGGAGCCAGACACACAGTGTGTGATTCCATTTATGTGAAATGTCTAGAACAGGCACATCCACAGAGACAGAATGTAGGTTAGTGGTCAACAGGGGCTGGAAAGTAGGGAGTGACTATTAACAGGTACCAGGTTTCCTTTTGGGGTGAAAAAGTGCTGGAATTAAGTAGTGGTGACAGCTGCACAACTGTAAATATACTAATAACCACTGAACTATACAGTTTAAAAGGGTGAATTGTATAGCATGTGAATTATACTTAACAAAGAGGCTATTAAAAATACCAAACCAGAAAACAAATTCACAAAAGCTCCCTAAAGTTCTAATCAAAACTGCAATGCTGGGCTGACGGAGTGGTGTGTTGGTTAAGAGCTGGCTTGGGATGCTAGAGGCCCCGGTTCGGATCCCACATGAGGGCCAGTGACACCTCCACCTGGAGCTCCACCTGGAGCTGGACTGCATGAGTCCCCGGGACAGCATAGCTGCAGCCCCTGCTGCAGTGGGCTGCCACAGGCTACAGTGAGTGGCTGGCAGCCAGCGTGAGCTGCCAAGAGCCGCTGTGAGCAGCCGTCCATAGGCTGGCGACCGATCTGCCTCAGCCGGGAAGAGCACAATGATGATACCAATATGAGCCAGTGAAGCAAGGTTCTCCACAACAAGACTGAAGAACAAAAGAACAGCAACTTGTCTGTTCACCTTCCCCGGTTCCAGAATGCTGTTTCCCTCCCCAAATTCCCCAATAAAATCTTAAAAAAAAAAAACCTGCAATTTTATTTTTTTGTTTGTTTGTTTTTATGGGCAGTGTCACTGGCCCTCATATGTGGGACCCGAACTGGGGCCGCTGGCTTCCCAAGCCAGTGCTTAACCACCACGCCACTCTACCGGCCCACTGCAATGCTGTTTTGAAGACTCAACTAAACATATAACATATACAGAACATCATGGCTTCCTGGTTGTCAGTGACCAGAGGCATCCGCTCTGTCTGTTCCCAGTCCCTGCCCAGGACCGTCCTAACCCCGACCCTCGGCTGCCCTCCTCGGCTCTCACGGAAAGGGCCAGAGTCAACAACCAGGTCACAACCCACAGCGCTGCTAGCCTGCCACAGATCGAGCTCAAGGCTGAGCACCAGGCACTCTTTAAAGCCCAAAGACCTGCCTCCAAGTGGATGTGACACACTGACCCAGATTTGCAATCCTGTGGCAGGATCAGGGCCACAAATCAGTCAGCTTAGTTAGACAGGGAAAGGGAGAAGAGGCCAGAACCACAAAGAGGGTGATGACAGAGTCAGTGCCTTCCCAAGCCTAGCCCTGACCTGGGAGAGCCTCACAAGTAGTTTCGGTGATTACAGCTTCTAAGAGGGCTTTGAGACAGTTATTTTACCCAATGTGAGGAGGAAAGAACAAAAGAAGGGTGCCGTTCAGGCAAACACATGCATCAGCATCCTTGGAAAGCCCAAGCCATTGAATCGATCAAGTAAATTCAATCCTGATTAAACACAGTTCAAAGGGAACCAACATAGACTTGCTTCAAATAATACCAGGGAATCGGAAGTAGACTCTGATCAGTGAAGATGTATCCACAGTCTGACAATTAAGTTCACAAACTTGTTGCAAAGATGTTGCTAACCTTTTTTGATATCAGAGGGATTATTCATTATGAATTTGTACCAACTGGACAGTTAACCATGTTTACTATTTAGGAGTGCTGAAAAGGCTGCATAAAAAGTTAGACGAGAGGGCTGGCCGAATGGCTCAATTGGTTAAGAGCTTGCTCAAGAGTGTAAGCTGAGCTCTGAGCAACAACGGTTCGAGGCCAGCCCGAGCTGAGTTGCCGCTGAGCTGCCAACAGGTGGCAGGATGGCTCAGCTAAAAAAAAAAAAAAACAAAAAAAAAAAGTTAGACGAGGGCCGGCCGAGTGGCGCATTGGTTAAGTGCTGGTTTTGGGATGCCAACGGCCCCGGTTCGGATCCCACATGAGGGTCAGTGACACTGCCCTCTACAGCTAACAACAGCTCCACCTGGAGCTGGGCTGTGCGAGCCCCGGTGATGGTGTGGGCTGCAGCCCCTGCTGCAGTGGGCTGCCATAGGCTACAGTGAGTGGCCGGCAGCCAGCGTGAGCGGCTGGCAGCCAAGCGTGAGCTGCCAATAGCCGCGGTGAGCGACATCCAGAGGCCAGCGACCGATCTGCCTCATCCGGGAAGAGCGCAATGACGATACCAACAGTGAAGCAACATCCTCCACAACTAAACTGAAGAACAAAAAGACAGCAACTTGTCTGTTCCCCTTCCCCGATTCCCCAACGCTGTTCCCCTCCACCAATTCCCCAATAAAATCTTTAAAAAAAAAAAAAATTAGATCTTGGGTTACTGGGAAATGTTATTAAAAAAAAAAAGTTAGACGACAGGGCTGGCCGAATGGCTCAGTTGGTTAAGAGCTCGCTCAAGAGTGTAAGCTGAGCTCTGAGCAACAACGGTTCGAGGCCAGCCCAAGCTGAGTTGCCGTTGAGCTGCCAACAGGTGGCAGGATGGCTCAGCTAAAAAAAAAAAAAAAAAAAAAAGTTAGACGAGGGCCGGCCAAGTGGCGCATTGGTTAAGGACTGGCTTGGGACGCCAGCGGCCCCGATTCGGGTCCCACATATGAAGGCCAGTGACACTGCCCTAAAAAAAAAAAAAGTTAGATGAAAACGACCTAAACTTTTCACCAACAATCCATGGCTTTTGCATCACGACAATGCACCAGCTCAGCTCACACAGCACTGTCTGTGAGGGAGTTCTTACCTAGTAAACAAATAACTGTATTGGAACTCCCTCCCCACTTATCTGACCTGTCCCCCAATGACCAATGACTTCCTTCTTTACCCGAAGATAAAGGAACTATAGAAATGAAGACATTTTGATGACATTCAGGACATTGAAGGTAATACGAGGACAACTCTGATGGCCATTCCAAAAAAAGAGTTACAAAATTGCTTTGAAGGGTGGACTAGGCATTGGCATCAGTGCATAGCTTCCCAAGGTGAGTACTTCAAAGGTGACCGAAGTGGGCAGGCTGGGTGGCGCGGTGGTTAAGCTCTGGCTTGCGAAGCTGGCAGCCCCGGTTCGGGTCCCATATATGAGGGCCAGTGACACTGCCCTCAAAAATAAAGAAAAAAGACTTATAAAAAAAAAAAAGGTGACTGAAATGACATTCAGCAATGAGGTATGTAGCACTTTTTCTAGGATGAGTTTGCGAACTTAATTGTCAGTCCTTGTATGATAAGGTCTAGAGCAATCACTAAGAACATACTTCTAAAAATAGAGTGAAAAAAATCATCAAAGGAATTGATTTGTTACAGTAGAAAATATTCACTTGATGCAAAAGAAAGCAGTAAAGGAGGAAAAGAGGGGAAAAAGACAGGAGACAAAAAGCAAAAAGGAAGTGACAGACATAAATCCAACCAGGTCAATAATGACATTAAACGTGAATGGATTAAATAATCCAATCAAATGACAGAGATTGCCAGGCTGAAAGGAAAAAAACAAGATCCAATTACATGCCATGCCATCTATAGGAGACATTTTTTTTTTTTCCTTAAAAATCAAGTTTGGGACAGCCGAGTGGCTCCGTTGGTTAAGAGTTGACTTGGGATGCCAGTTCTGAGCAGCAGGACCCCAGTTCAGATCCCACATATGAGGGCCAGTGATGCTGCACCCTCTACAGTTAAGATGGTGAACAACAGCTCCACCTGGAGCTGGGCTGTTGTGAGTGGCTGGTGAGGGAGTAGGCTGCAGTGGGGCTGGTGTGAGCATTCTTTTTTTTGTTTGTTTTTAAAGATTTTTTTTTTATTGGGGAATTGGGGGAGAGGAACAGCGTTGGGGAATCGGGGAAGGGGAACAGACCAGTTGCTGTCCTCCTGTTCCTCAGTCCAGCTGCGGAGGACGCTGCTTCACTGGCCCATGTTGACACCATCACTGCGCTCTTCCCGGATGAGGCAGATCGGTCACCGGCCTCTGGATGGTTGCTCACCACGGCTATTGGCAGCTCACGCTGACTGCCAGCCGCTCACGCTGGCTGCCGGCCACTCACTGCAGCCCACGGCAGCCCCGGTGTGAGCATTCTTGAATTGCTGTGAGTCACTGTGAGCAGCCATCCAATGGCCGGCAAGCAACTGCCTCACCCGGAAAGAGTGCAATGATAATACTAACATGGGCCAGTGAAGCGATGTCCTCCACAACTAGACTGAAGAACAAAAGGACAGCAACTTGTCTGTTCCCCTTCCCAAATTCCCCAATAAAATCTTAAATTAAAAAAAAAAAAAAAAGTTAGCTTAAGAGCATGAGCTCTGGGCAACAGGGTGCTGGTTCAATTCCCACATGGGCCAGTGATGCTAAGCCCGAGCTGAGCTGCCGCTGAGCTGCCAACAGGTGGCAGGATGGCTCAGCTGGTGAGAGCACGTGCTCCTAACAACAAGACTGCCTGTTCAATGGTGGGCTACATCCAGATGCAACTAAGACTGAACTCAGGACCTTGAGCTGAGCGGCTGCCCTGATTGCTCAGTGGATAGTGTGCACTCTTAACAACAAGGCTGCTGGTTCGGCTCCTGCATGGGATGGTGTCTACGTCTACCTGCAACTAAGATTGAACACAGCACCTTGAGCTTAGAGGCCACGAGCTGCCAGCAGGCAGCCAGATGGTGACTGGCACCCTCCACAACTAAGACTGAAGAACAACAACTTGTCTGGTCCCCCTCCCCAATTCCCCAATTAAAAAAAAAAAAATCAAGTTTATTGAGATAGAATTTATAAACAATGAAAATTCTCCCTTTTACTAAGTTTAGAGCAGGGTTCTCAACTGGGGCCATTTTGCTCCCTAAGAGACATATGACATTGTATGGAGACATTTTTGATTGTGAGGTCGGGTATCCAATGCTGCTAAACAGTCTACAATGCACAGGACAGCCGACTCCTCCCCGAAAATGAAGAATGATCCAGTTCAAAATGTCAAAAGTGTCGGGGTTGAGAAACATGTTTGAGACAACTGTATACAGTAAGTAGTATAACCTCTAATACAAGCAGATATCTGGTGTCATGATGGCCACACCTAGGACACCTGAGCCTGAGCAGAGACAGGTGAGGAACACGAAACCTAATCCAGTCCTGTCACTGCCAGGAGCCCATCTACAAACCCACAGTCCTCACAGAGGCCTAAGGCATTGTTCACCCCAGGACCTCAGTGCTCTAGGCTGGTGGCTATACTTAACCCCAAGATCACTGGGCGAGAAAATCTGACGAGGCGTGTGGAACAGGCCGCAGGGCTCCGAGTTCCGACCGGCTGCCCCCGGTCCGGCCTCCCCCAGGAACACCACCCTAGCTTCCTGGTCCACAAAACCCCATCAAATCCTCCTACCTGCTCCGTTAAAATAAAGAAGCTCCAGAAACAGAAAAACCAACTTATTTTCAAGTGCCTTCTAATAACCTTGATTGTTCCTTAACTTCCTTCCCAGCACAAATATGGAACAGCAGCACAAAAGCCATGGGCTGTTCTGGAATGGAAAGTGATTTTAGAAACTTCTATTGCAACACCTTGATTCACAGTCAGGGAAAGACTGAAGCCCAGAGAAAAATGTAATCTACTGAGTGCTGTTACTGGGCCAGGTGAGCTCCAAATCGGGACAGTCTCTGTGGGGGTCCGTCCGGGGCACTGTAGGGGATTCAGCAGCGTCCCTAGCCTCCACCCAATACCAGGAGCACCCCGCCCCCCTCCCCAGCTGTGACAACCACAGATGTCCCCAGACATCACCCATAGTTCCCTGGATATAGAATTGCTTCTGGGATGGGAACTACTTTGGCTAAGGGATTTTCACGCATCAATCCAATTAATCTCACTCACCCTTGAAGAGAAACCTCCACTGTCATCCCCACTTTTGGATACGGACACAGACTCAGCAGAGGCGGCATCTGAACCCAGGCAGGCCAGGTGCGTGAGTACCAGCCTCCAGCTGCCAACCCCACTCGGTCATCCCACCTCGAGACCTCTGGCCATTTAAGACCATCTGCAGTGATGGGGTGTTATTTTCAATCTATGCTTGAACATGGTCTCTCTCCTGGGCTTTCACATGGCCAAAATAACATTCCAAGTTCCTCCAATTCCCTTTGTGGAAACATCTTGAATCCCAAGTTCAGAGCCCTCCAGAGCAGCCAGCATCCATGCCACAAATGCACTGCTCTGGGCTCGGCCATCAGGAACCTCAACCCTCACTGCCAGGGCAAGGTTCTGAGCCCAGATGAGAGGCTGCATACAAGGGTCGACAGGAAGGATCAGGCCACAGACATGGCCGCCAACTCCCTGGGGGCTGGCCATCGAGCCCGATATCCCAGAGTGAGCAGCAGTCAGTGCTGCAGGCCAGGCAGGCTCAGCCACAGTCTCAACAGCAAGGCTTTCAGCTTGTTCCTACTTCTCCACAACATTCCCCACACCCACACCAAACACAGGCCCTCCAGGGTCAGGCCCTGCCCTCCCCAAGGTCAACTGTGCTGTCAGGGCCAACCCACAGCCTCCTCCTCTTCCAAGCAACAGCTTCATTCCCACCACCCCCATGAAAGCCTCTGGGCCTCCCTGGCCCCTCAAAGGGCTTTCCCTTGGCTGCACCCCACCATAGTGGGTCTCGCCCTCGTCATTCACCCTTCACATGGCTGTGGTTTGTGTTGGGTCTGTCTCATTTCCCCAGCTAGAGGCTAACAGATCCAGAAACTCTGACGGGCTTGGAAGGGGCCAGCCTCCACCAAGCACCGATTTACAGCATCCCCAACCCCATCACAGCACTCAGCACATCCGGGGACCATAGTCTTCCCAAAAAAACAGCCTGTGGAGGCCCAGAGCCGAGTGTGAAATACACCAGGATGTCAGTGTCAGCTACACCGAGATGTTGAATGTGAAACAGACACAGGATGTCAAGTGTGAAATACAGGGTGTGGAAGACTCAGGACCAAAAAAAGGACTGTAAAACCTCTCATAAACAATTTTTATACTGATTACATTTTGAAACAATATTTTGGATATTTGGGTTCAATAAAATAGATTATTCAAATTAATGCACCCATTTATTTTTACTTTTTCATGTGGCTACTAGAAAATTTTAAATTATGCACAGAGTTTGCCCTGCATCTTTAGTGGAAGATGCTGCCTCAGACATCGGTTTATACTTACGCCTGTGTTTTCTTCTAAGGTCGGCAAACCGTAGCCTGCGAGCCACATGCGGCTCTTTGGGTATGTTCATTCCATCTCAAAAGTTTGCCGACCCCTGGAAGAGCCAATGCTGTCCCTCACAACAATTTAAAAATTATTTAAGAGCCATAAAAAAATATATATATATATATATATTTATATATATATTTATATATATATATATATATATATATATATATATATATGTATTTTTTTTATTTTTTTTTTTGCGGGCAGTGTCACTAGCCCTCATATGTGGGACCCGAACCGGTGCTATAACCACCGTGCCACTCAGCCGGCCCGATTTTTTTTTTTTTTAAAGCTGAGACATCCTGCTACCGGTTGGCAGCTCAACGGCTCCACACCTCGGGCTGGGCATCGAACTGCTGTTGCTCAGAGCTCAGCTCGTACTCTTGAGCGAGCTCTTAACCAACTGAGCCACTCTGCCTGCCCCATAAATATATTGTTACATAATCACCATGATGTGAATAATATCCTTTAAAAATTTTTATAAATGAAACTATGATAGTATTATTTTCATTTTCAATTTTACTTCAGAGCCACATGTACATACCCAAAGAGCCGCATGTGGCTCGTGAGCCATAGTTTGCAGACTACTGGCGGCTCTTCTGTCTCAAAAGTTTGCCAACCCCTAGTCTAAGGCTTTTGTAGGTTCAGCTCTCACATTTAGGTCTTAGTCATCTGGAGTGAGTGTCTGTATACGGCGTGAGGTAGAGGTCCAACTTTGTCACCTTGCCATTTAGTGTCCATGCGCATCCGCATGGCATCTTACCAGTATGAGCAGATTTCCAGTACTCAGGACACTCCAGGACACCCATATCCTCTGCCAGGCAGACAGCGAGTCACATACACACATCTCTCCCCAAACGTCATTGTTCCCACAGGAAGACACCAGCAAAGCAGGCGGGCCAAGTCGCCCAGCACAGTGACAGCATTAGCAGGGGTGGCACCAGCACCCGGCCAGGCAGGAAGCAGGACACCGCTTTCTGACACTAGCTGTGATGGACTCTGGGGCAGGAAAGCTCCAGTCCTGTCCACCAAAACATACTGGACACAAGAAACAGACAGGCCAGAGTGACAGGGCGGGGGCCATGTTGCTCCACGAAGCAGACACACGGAGCCCCACAGGCTGTACTGAGAGGTTCTGCAGGGGACCCATCACATCCCGTGTAGACCCTGCCCAGCTCGGATGGAGGAAGAGGAGGGTGGAGAGGTGAGGACTCACCACTGAGTACTGCAGTCCACAACCTGTACGTGCAAAGGGAGTCTGAGAGCCTCCTGCAGATGAGCCGGGGCATTGCACTTGACATGCAGACTTTCTTGGTCCTGGAAGCCCAGGACCAACCCCTGCCCCACCCCACAGGCTGGGCCTCCCTCTGCTGATCCTTCCCTGCCCCAGCCCCCAAGATGCACCCCTAAAAAGGGTTTCTTTGCTGCCTCTGCCCAGAGGGCTGGCTAGGTGAGCTGTCGGGATGGCACAGCCCTGGAATTCTGGAACTCTGAGACAGTTTGGAGGAAAGAAGGGACAGAATAAAGGAGAAACTACAAATGTCCATCAACAGATAGTGGATATACACAATGTGCCCATCCACACACTGGAATATTACTCGGCCATGAAAAGGAGGGAAGCGCTGACACTCGCCACAACGTGGATGGACCCTGAACACACGGTTCTCAGTGAGAGAAGCCAGACACACAGGCCATACAGCGTGTGATTCCATTCATGTGACATGTCCAGAACAGACACATCCACAGAGACTGAGAGGGGGTCAGTGGTTGTCAGGGGCTGGGGGAGGGGCATTGAGGGAGTGACAGTTTAACAGGTATGGGGTTTCCTTTTGGGGTGACAGGAATGTTCTGGAACTATATGTTCTAAATGTTCTAAAAATCACTGAATTGTCTACTTTAAAAGGGTGCATTTGATGGTATGTGAATATCTTATAATAAATATATTTTTTAAAAAGGCAAGGCAGGAGCATTTTAGGAGGGGCTGTCCTAGAAAATTCAGGGTCTGGTGGGCACACCAGTGCCAATCGTTAACCAGCTGTCATGTGTCTCTCCCTTTACTCCAATGACTCTGGTCCTGCCTCATGGACCATACTCTATGCTCCTTGAAGGCAGAGCTGCAGCCCCGGCTCAACTTAACCCCCCGGAGCCTGGCACCAGTCCTCAGCTTTCCACCTCCTCCACACAGGTCTCCCAGGCCTCAGCCCCCAGTGTCCCCTCTTCCTCTGCACACCAGCTCATCACCACCCACAATGACAACACTCAGCTCAAATGGCAGTTCTTCTGTTGCCTCTCTGGCCACCACCAGAGCCACAAATGCAACCCCAGCCCTGTGCTTCCACGGACTTGGTTTCCAACTACCTCGGCAATTCTGCTTCCCTGCGGCCCCACTGTCCCCTTTGTTCTCCCCAGGCCTGTTCCATCCATGGCCCCGTGACCCTATGGGCAGGAGACACTGCTCACTGAGCCACCACAAGAAGCTGGCCACACACACACAGGCTCGACCACAACTGTCGCACTGACCAGATAAAAGGCAAACACCCTCACTGGACACAGAGCTCCAGGGGCATGTCCAGATGGCTGTGTGTCCACTGGAAAGCCACAGGCTAGCCAGAATCATGAAAACATGCCATTGATCCGCAAACCATGAACCACACATGAGAGGCCTTCTTCCATTCTCAATTGTGTTTCTTCGCCTCAAGGTTGTCAGATGACATGGGTTGAGTTTGCAGAGGCCAAGTGAAATGTCACCCAGGCCACTCTGCCCGAGGTCGCTAAGATCATCAGCTTGACTCTCACCACCCCCACCTGCTGCAGCTCTGTTAGTGGCTAATGCACTCTGTCCGTCTACCCGATTATCTGTCCTTCCTTCCACGGGGCCTGGGAAGAGGGCTGGATGTGCGGAAGAGCCAGTTCCTCGATGAACGACACTGGCGTCAGCCCAGGTCGGGGCTCTGCCCTGCCTTTGGTGCAGGCAGGACACAAGGAGGCCGCAGCGACCAAGACCATTCTGTGGCTTCCACCTGCTGAAATCCAGGAAGGCAGTGAAACGAGACACCTTTTTCCAAAAGGGTGTCAGAGAACTAGCTTTCTCTACTGACTCCCTACTCTTCCTTGGGGGGGAACGAGTTGGAATGAAGCAATAAATCAAGAGTTTAAATTCCAGGGGCTTTACTCACATGCCAGCTAGAGACGGAGCAATTCTCCCGACTCCTGACCAAGATAATCAGATCCACACAGCTGCCAACCTAAGACAGGAGGCCCACTCTGCTTAGGGCCGACCTTTTCTGACAGATAGGATTTTAAGGGAGAGAACAGGGGAACAGCAGGGATTTGAAGGGTCCAGCAGGAAACTGAGGAATCTCCCAGTCCAGCTGCCTGGCCAAGGTCCCCCACACATCCTGGGGTGCCTAGGTGAGCCATCCCCCTTGCCCACTTGGGGCACCCAGCTAGTAGATCGAGGGCTATCCAGGTGGAGACAGGGTACTGGGCATGCTGGCGTCCCAAGTTCCAGCTTAGCATGCAGCCCAGTTCCACCCCCCTTGTCTGGGGATCCCCACACACCCCTGTCGTCAGGCCATCACCGCTCCTGCTGGCGGCTTCAGACTGGCTCTTGCTCAAAGGAGGTCTCCTGATCCATCCTCTCGCTTCTTGTGCACAAAGCACAATTCCGGATCCACTGCCAGTTCATCTGACACGAATCATTTCTCTCCATGTTCTCTCCCCTGAGACTGAGGCAGCAGCCATGAAACTATAAAGGTAGGTCCACCTCCAGCCCTACCTGCCCAGAAGGTGCCATTGTTTGGGTCCAAATGCAAATATAGAAGGAAAGTGGGTGCTGAGGACAAATGCTGAGTCCTTCACAGCTAGCTGTACAGGCTTAGCTGAGAGCCATAAATGCCATCACTGGTGCCAGCTGACAGGGCCAAATCCTACATTGGTTATTGTTCTGTTCTGTACCCAGAGACCCATTCGGGCACTGCAGCCCTAGATGGCTGGCATTGATGGTTATTCTTTGTCCACTGAACAAACACACTCAAGGCCTCTACCCTGGAAAGTCACAGCCCAAAAGACGCAGCCTGTTGTCTATGGGGCAAAGATGGCTTAATGCAAACTTTTCATCAACCCCCTCTTGTCCACTGGAGCCACTGAGGTGGGACAAGAGAAGAAAAGAGGGGAGATAAGAGAGACGGAGAGAGACAGAAAGATCGAGACAAGCCAAACAAACAAAAAAAAAAAACGACATGCAACTTTGTTAAGCCAAGAAGTTCTAAGTAACCCTCTCCAGGTTGATTATTTCACTGAACCAACGAAGGCATGACCACGAATTAACAGGGGTGCGCTTCCCTGACATGTCAAAACGTTCCTGGGACAGTACCAAATCTGAGACATTAAAAATCTGCTTGGCTCAGGGTCGGCTGAGTGGCACGTTAGTTAAGAGCTGGCTTGGGACGCCAGCGGCCTGGGTTCGGATCCCACATAATGAGGGTCAGTGACACTGTCCTCAAAAAAAAAAAAAAAAAAATCTGCTTGGCTGGAAAAATCACTCGTCAGCCAGTCTTCGCTCCCAAAAGCCAAGGTGGAGGAGTGAGGCCACGAAGTGCAGGCAGCACCATCACCCAACATAGCCGTTCCATGGCTATCTCATCGTCCACTTGTCCCACAAAGCTCAAATGTCGCACCCATGAAAGCCACCTCTTCACAAGTGCTCCATGCAGACTAGTGACTAGTAGACTGCAGAAAGCACCTCCTAGGACTAGTTACTCCTTCGATGGGGGCGCTGGTATTGGTAAAGCATATAGGGGTCGGATGCTTACAAAACCAAATGATTGGGAAACAGTGTCTTCCTTTTAAAAAACCTTCAGCTCCTGCCAGGTCAAAACAAACTCTTTAAGGCCAACTTAACTCCTTACCAATTTTCTGATGGGGTGCAAAGCAAAGGGGGCGCCATGAATCAAAATGAATAAGTCAGGCATCGCAAACAGCAAAATATTTACTCATTTACATGCATTCTTTATTTTCTCCATTATTTTAAGGTTTTTGGGGTAGATGAAGTCATAACATTTTCTTAAATCCGCTGCACTTTTTATCCCCCTGAAAACAACCTACAATCCATTTTTTTGTTTTTGTTTTTGTTTTTGAGGGCAGTGTCACTGGCCCTGACATGTAGGACCCAAACCAGGGCCGCTGGCTTCCCAAGCCAGCGCTTAACCACCGTGCCACTTGGCCAGCCCCCCACAATCCATTTTTTAAAGTATAGACTATGACTCTAAATGCTTTGACATTAAAAAGATGGAAATTCATTCATTCAACAAACAAATGTTTACTGAACACACACTATGCACCAGGAACTGCCCTAGATGCTGGGGAGACACACAGCAACCAAGACAGAAGCCACTTCTACAGCATGGACCTAACACTTCTGTAATCTTCCACCATGGGTCAAACCTAGCCCACCGCCTATTTTTGTATGGCCCACAAGCTAAGAGTGGTTTTGACGTTTTTAACTGTTGGATGGGTGAAAAAATGAAAAGAAGGAAAATAACTTGGGACATGTGAAAAGTGTATGAAATTCACATTTCTGTGTCCATAAAGTTTCATTGGAACACAGGCATGCTTGCTCATTTCCATACTTTTGTGCTACAACGGCAGACCAGAGTAGTCGGGACAAGGGCCGTCTGTCCTGCAAAGGCGAAAATAGTTACTCTCCGAGCCTTTACAGAAAAAGCTTATCCTAGTGGATAAGACAGAGAATAAGTATATAAACAGATTAATATGTATGCCTGGTAGTATTAAGTGCAAAGAAGAAAAGGCAGGATGGGAGACAGGGCCATTGGAAGGGAGAATTTAGGCAGTGTGGTCAGGGCTGGCTTCTCTGAGCTAAGAGCTGAATGACAAGGAACCAGCTGGGTAGAAGAATGAAGGAACAGCATTCTGGCAAAGGATTCAGCAAGTACAAAGGAGCTGAGGCAGGTAAGCTGGTTAAACTAAAGAGATGCAGGGGGGAGTGATATGACAGAGGGAGAGAGGGAGGGTGCCACGGAGGACAGAGCAGGAAGGCCACAGGAAGGGGTCTGGAATTTTTTCCAAGGGCAAGAGGAAGCCACTGGAGGTTTCTGAGCAGAGAAAGGCCATTTTTAAAGTTTTTAAAGCCCTTTAAAGCAGGAATAAAAACTGACAGAGTCAGGACACTTTATCTACTCTGTTTCCCCAAAAATAAGACCAGGTCTTATAGTAAGTTTTGCTCCAACAATCTACATTTATTTATGTACACAAAAATCTACATGAATTCAAACAGTCATGTGTCACTCACGATCTTAACTGGGGCTTATGTTGGGGTAGGGCTTACATTACAAACATCCTGAAAAATCATGATAGGGCTTATTTTCTGGTTAGGTCTTATTTTTGGAGAAACACGGTAACCACCGAGACGCTCCCAACACAGGCCAAATCAAAGCAGGGAGTAAACTCAAAAACCAATTCATCCAGCAACAAAATCAATTCATTGATCCGCTCAGGCCTCCGTAATTGAGGTGATACGAACTTCTTTTAAAAATATATCGTTAGATTCACTTTATTGTGTAAAAGTATCTGCAACTAGTACATTAACAGTTCCATGACTTCACGGACAGTATTGTTCTAGAAGAGGCGATGATTAAAGAAGTTACCTTCAAGTCCAGGAAAACTGTTAAGCTGATTGACAGGAAGGAGCATAGTAGCCAGGAGGGTATGGTAGCCTGGACAGGGGATCTGCTAGGGCTTGGAGGCCAAGAAACAGCCAGAAAGACCCCTGTACCACAGACAAGGTCAGGGTCAGGTGGCATGGGTGTGTCTGAGAGCTCCTCTCCTGGGAGTGGTGGGGGAATGGAAGATGCAGGCTGGGAAGAGTGGGGGAAAGGCAGCGACAGTCAGGAAGGACCTGGATAGCAAGGCTGAGGAGTATGGACTGGGAGCAATTTGTAAATACGAGCCCCTCCCTGTTAAAGACTGGAAGGGAGGAAGGGGACAAAGGGAACCAGGACTCGATGAACACAGGGACATGGCCAAATATCAGGCTGCTGCAGGGTTAAAGGTTAAGTGAGAGGGTCTCACCTGGGGGTGACTGTGTCCCCCCAAGGGACACTGGGCAGTGAATGTCTGGGACAATGCAGCTGTCACAACTGGGGGTAAAGGGAGTGCTGCTGACATCAAGTGGGTGGGGGGCCAGGGATGCTGCTCAACATCCCAGTGCCCAGGATGGGTTCTGACAGAGAAGGATCTGGCCCAAGTGTGGACTGGGCTGAGGGGGAGACCCTGGCAAAACCAGACAGCACCCTAGTGGTAATAAACCAGCTCAGGGTTCACAGTTCCCTGGCGCCCTGTGAAGCACTTCAGAGCCTTTCATCCTCTCCCTTTTGATCCTCACAACAACTAAGTTTGGGTCTCATTATACCCATTTTACAGATGAGGAAAGCAAGGCCCAGAGACATGATGTGACCTACCCTAGAGGAGGGATTTGAACCCAGGTCCTCAGACTTGGAAGCCTACGTGGGGAATGAAGAGGAGGATAAGAAGCCAAGAACACTACCAAGAACAGCAAGTCAGAATGGAGTCCAGAGTCAGTCCCTGTCCTTTGCTGTACATAATCCTCAGGCAGAAGCAGAGGCACTCAGGGGCGGGGCAAGTAAGGGCTGTGGCCACTGAGTAGCAGAGCTCTGGAGCAGAGCCAGAAACCCCAGTGAGGCCTGGTGGTGTCCCAGCAGGTGCACAGCCCTCAGTTCTGTCGTCTGCCTGCAGTTCATTTGCTCTCCACTCCTCCACACCGCTTGGGAAGGTTTAGTGGCCGCCCCATTTTGTTCTTGAGCAAGTGACTGGCCCAAGGTCACACAGCTCTGAAACCCACACCGCAACTCTGAATCCAGATCCTGGGAAGTAAGCCAACCGGAAATGCTCATTTGCCCGTACCTCGGTCCACCTTCAGTCCCTCAACACTCATCACCTCATCCTGCCCCCTCCCTGAGACACTCCCAAGGGCAGTGGGCCCCACACAACCATAGTAGCTGTGACCATACCCCAGGACATCGTCCTCTCCCTTTCCCCCACTAGACCTGAAGCCCCCTGAAGTCAAGGACTCCCCAAAACATGCCTCGGCACTCAAACGTCCCCAATGCCCATCCTCACAGTTGTCAGATGGAGCCATGGAACAGATGGGCTCCCCAGGGCAGATGCTCTACTGGGTCCGCCTGGGGAAGGGAGCAGGGCATAAGAAACCAACAGAGAAGGTGGAGAGATGTGGGATTAAGTAAAAACAGAGCTGGGGGTGGGGAGGAAGGGGGAGAAATGGAGGGACAAGGAAGGGCCCTGACGTTCCCCAGAGAGCTCCTGCAGAAAGGCACAAGGACTAAGGAAGGGTTTTTTCTGGGAGACAGAAAAGTAGAACAAAGGTGGGGTGGGGTCCTGAACAACCCATCAGCAATACCTTTAAGCTCTAACATTTACCTGCTCCATAGCAGCCCATTCTCCAAAGAGGCAAAGGTTAGAAAACGCAACAGTCAATTGTTACTAAGTAATATCTGTATACATTTCAAGTCTCAGCAACTACACACTGAGGCAGACATGTATGTGAGGCACCTGACACAGTAGCAGCTTGCATATCGGGTGCAACACCTGGGAGGATTTGTGCAGCTGCACCTCCATCGTCCCCTTGCACCCCCCCTTCCCACTGGACACCATGGTCTGACCATCAGAGTCCCCTGCACTGTCTGGGGACAGTGCAATCGGATCAGAAGTACAGCAAGAGGGCCAGCGAGTTTCAGAAACCCTCAACTCAGATAATCCCAAATTGACTCTGTGACTTATACTCCGTCCTCTGGGCTCCAAAACACACACTGCAAAGACAGAGAAGCTGTCCACTGCTTTTGCAAGAGTGACAAGAAAAGGCTGACCACTGAGTTGACAAGCCCTCCCCATGCTTCATAAGGAAGCTATTATTTGAGAATTAGGGGGAAGTCATTAGCTCTTACACAGCAGCAATAAAAACCCATAGGAGTCATCTAATGGGCCCGTTTTTAGGAGCTTTCTCCAGCCTGGGGACAGTGGAATTAATGGCTGTTGAGGCAGAGGGGCGAGGCAGGTATCCTGAGACCTTAAGATAGTGCCAGCACCCAGTGGGACCCAAAGGAGCTTGATGAATAAATGTCGCTGACAGAAACACATGAAAAAGGACACACTCTTTACATATTACAGGATCACTGGGCTCTCGTGAACAGAACCACCTTCTCACTAGTTTCATAACTCTGGAAACAGTTCCCCAGGTGCACCTGAATTATTAAAAAAGAAGGCATCCTCCCCCAACCACATGGGACACACCAAAGCACAGTTCACTCCACACCCACCCCCAGCAAAAAAAAGGAAAAAAAATCCCCTATAAAACCGTCCACCCTCCTCAGGTGGACATGTACCCCAATCCCCCTGGTGTCATCGCTCCCACGGGGCACAGACCAGAGCCCTTGCACATCCCGGGGCAGATCCCCTATCAGAATGTATCCATCCCCTGGCTCCGACGGGGATGAATAGGACAGCCCAGGGGGTCACTGCGGGAGCGACTCCACGATTTATTGCTACAGAGAAGGGGGTCTTTGAGATGGGGCTAAGAGAGGGAAGGACTGTGGAAACGTGTGTGGAAGCTGTAATGTGCATAGCAAACGGACACATTTTTTAAAATAAAAAATCCATTTTGCATGCTTAATTGAGAGGAACTCAGGGAGATGGGGGTCAAGTTTGGAAACAGGGATGGCACTGCGGGTTGACTCGGGAAGGGGGGTGGGGTGCAATGATGGACATTTCGGGATGCACCCCTGGGAAGCGCCCCGTTAACCCCACCGGTGCCCAAAGGGCCGGAATCGAAGGCGGGTTCCATCTAGGGCCTGGGATCTCTCCATTATAATTATTATTTTTTTAATTATTAGGATTGTCGTGAATAATAGAAGGGCCCAGCCGGGCAGGGCCGGCCCGGCCGGGCCACCCACGCTGTCATCTTTTGTGCGGGGTCGGCGGGGACGCCCGAGCCCAGCACCCGCGCGCCCCCGGCCGGGGCAAGTCGCCCCCGCCTCCCGCCCACAACCCCACCATTGTCCGTTCGCACCGCCCCCGCCCGAGGCCTGGCCGGCGCCCCGGGTCAGCGGTTAACGCCCCCAACCGCCTCGCGGGCCGGGACAAAGCGCGGTGGCTGCGGCCCTAGCAGGCCGCACCCGAGGCCTGGGCCTCGAGTCCCCGGCGCCCGCCCGACCTCAGCCTCCGGCGCGGCGCAGGGGAGGCGGCGGGGCCCGCGCTCGGACGCGGCGGCCGCCTACCGCGGGCTCACCTGAGGCGGCGCGCGCGGCCCGGTCCGGAGCAGCGGCGCGCGCTCCCCCGCCCTCGGCGTCGCACCCCCAAGCTCCGCTCGGGCCGGGCCCCGCTCCGTAGCTGGCGGCCGAGCCCTCCGCGAGCGCCCCGGGCGGGGCTTATGAGGCCGCGCGCCAGCTCCGCCCCGGCCGCTATTGGCCCCCGAGCCCACGCCCGCGTGCCTATTGGCTGCCTCTGACAGCTCCGCCCCTCCCCTCCGCCGGGCCCATCAACACCGCACGGCCCGCCCCCAGGCGCCTCGATTGGGTGGGTGCAGGAGCTGGCCTCGCCTCCCCATTGGCCAGTTGTCAGGGACACGCCGGCGTCCACCCACGTGCCCGCTGACCGGCTTCACTCTCATTGGAGACAGCGCACGCCAGCCAAGGGGACCACGACCAATCGAACGGCTGCTGCGGCTCGGATTGACAAGGACGCTCAGGGCCCGCCCTACGATCGCACGGGGGCAGGCAGGTATTGGCTTGCGGAGTCAACCCGAGGTGCGGACTGGCTGGGAAGGATGCCAATCACGGCCCGGGCCCTCCCTGGTTATCTGGAGGCAGTTGAGTACGTGAGACCCTGCACAACATCAGCAGCCGGCCGGGGGGTGGCGTTGAAGAGGTTCGAGACCGGTAGCCGGAATTTGGGCGCAGTCCCCAATTCGCAAAGTCCTGAGTTAGGAAGAATAGCTCCAATGAAACCCGTTTTGCAAATGAGAACAGAACTGGAGAAATAAAAAATCAAGCAGCAAGCGCCCTCCGCACCCCCGACAAAATTAACCAAGTTCGTTTCCATCACAATCAACAAACCTTTGTATAGAAGCAAGGCCTTCCAGATAGTTAGGTGCCCTCCCCAAGTTCCCTAAAACGTAAGAGAGGCGAGGAGTTTGGTGTCACCTGACTTAGGTGCAAAGCTCATCTGGGCCTCATGCCTCGCTGTGGGCGGCCTCCAGCGAGGTAACCTCGCAGGGCCTCAGTTTCCCCTGTGAAATGGATGTGATGGTAATAACACACACGCACACACACTCCTCTCCTGGGAATGTGGTCAGAATTGTGAGGTGGCAAGTAAAGGGTTTAACCATGTGGCCTTGCCTGGTGAGCATTTAATTAAGGTTTACTATTATCATCAATTGTGTATCAGAAAGAGGTGTGGGCATGCCCCCACTTCACAGGGAGCAGTATAAACCCGGCAATTGGGGGTTTTCTAATATTTTCAGAGCATGTACACTAGCTTGCACAGTTTGAAGATGCTTGCAGCAGCGCTGAAAACAACTGTTCCCAATGTTTTGTTCTAAATATCCATAGATATGGGCTAAGTAACTTACACAAGGTACTCTGGGATACTACATAGCAATGACAAAGGAGGCAGATCTACATGTACCACTAGACCCTCTGTGTTTCACATCTGTAAGCAAAGACACAAAAATATGCATATACTAGACCGTGGCATAAATGTTTGTTTACTAAAGTGCTATACAAAGTGGTTACTTGATAACCGAAATCAATAGAAAACGACACAAGGCACAATATACAGCACTGTCCAATTTTGTTCTTTATATTTACATGTAAAACAAATATACAGAAAAACACATATATAAGTACATATGTACCCTGATTTTGCCATGTCTTTAGGTAAACCACTTAACCTCTTTATGCCTCACCTGCAAAATGGCTGTCAGAACTATACTGGGGCAGCTGGTTACCTAAGTTGATTAGAGCAGTGCTCATAACACCAAGGTTACAGATTTGATCCTCACATGGGCCACTGAGCTGTGCCCTCCACAACTAGGTTGAAACTACTACTTGGAGCTGATGGGTCCTAGAAAAATTTCCCCAATTTAAAAAAAACAGAACACTATAACCAAAGGGTTGTTCTGAGGTTGAATATTACAGTATTGACACATATACATGTACAAATAAAGCTTGAAAATGGCAACTCTCTGGATGTCAGGATATATATTTTGACTTTTTCTTCATGTAGTCAGATTCCAAATGTTCTAAAGGGATTGTGTACTAATTTTATAACCTGGGATGGACAGAAAGGACGTTTCACTTTAAAAAATCAAACAGGTAGATTTAAAAATGAGCCAGGGGCAGCTGGTTAGCTCAGTTGGAGCACAGAGATCATAGCACCAGGGTTGCTGGTTTGATCCCCACATGGGCCACTGAGTAGTGCCCTCCACAACTATAATGAAACAACCACATACTCGACTTGGAGCTGATAGATCCTGGAAAGGCACACTGTTCCCCAATAAAAATAAAAGTAAAAAATAAAAATGTGGTTCATCCATACACTGGAATATTCTCCAGCTTTATAACAGGGAATCACTAACATCTGCTACAACGTGGATGAACCTTGAACACCCGATCAAGACCAGATAGCACATGAACTGTCCAGAACAGGCAAATTCAGAGATACATCCAGAGTGGATTTGTGGTTGTCACGCCAGGGAAGGGGGATGGGGAGTGACTGCTAGTGAGTATGGGTTTTCCTTTTGGGGTGATAAAGATCTTCCGGAACTAGACAGTGGTGATGGTTGCACAATTCTGTGAATATGCTAAAATACACTGTACTGTACACTTCAAATGGGTGAACTGAATGGCCACATGAAACATATTTCAATCAAGCTATTAAAAAATTTTTTTTTAATCTATCAGGAAAAGAAATATGCCTACTACTGTGATTATTTCTGCATACTGGTTGCACAATTACACTTTTCTGGGTTTTGCTAATTTTTAAACAATGACATTAACTTTGAAAAGGAGAAACATCCCAAAATACCACAATCCTGACAATGAACCTTCTTCAGTGTGTTCTGTCCCTGTATAGGGCCCACCTAGGGATATATTGTGGACTTTACCCCATTCCTTATTTTTCCTATTTTTATGTCATGTCCACATCTCACATATTTTTGATATAATTTGCATACCATACAATCCACCCAGTGTACCTTCAATGGACTACAGTATACCCACAGATACGTGCAACCATCACCAGATTCAGAACATTTCATCACTCCAAAAGCCTTGCACCCTTCAGTTACCACCACCCCCACTCCCTCTGCACTACTCCCACTGCCGTACTCTCCAGCATCACTAGTCTTTCTGTCAATGGATCCCTGTGTTGAGGAGTTCATGAGATCATATAATGTATGATCATTTGTGACTGCCTTGGGCACTTAGCATCTTTTCGAGGATACTTTTTTTTTTTTTTAAAGATTTTATTGGGAAATTGGGGGAGGGAACACTGTTGGGGAATCGGGAAGGGGAACAGACAAGTTGCTGTCCTTTTGTTCTTCAGTCTAGTTGCGGATGACGTTGTTTCACTGTTGGTATCGTCATTGCGCTCTTCCCGGATGAGGCAGATCGGTTGCCAGCCTCTGGAGGGTCGCTCACCACGGCTATTGGCAGTTCGCGCTGGCTGCCAGCCGCTCACGCTGGCTGCCGGTCACTCACTGTAGCCTTGGCAGCCCACTGCAGCAGGGGCTGCTGCCTACTCCGTCACCTGGGCTCGCACAGCCCAACTCCAGGTGGAGCTGTTGTTAGCGGTAGAGGGCAGTGTCACTGGCCCTCATATGTGGGATCCGAACTGGGGCCGCTGGCATCCCAAAACCAACTCTTAACCACTGCGCCACTCGGCCAGCCCAGAACTTTTTTGTTTATTAAATCAGATCTGCCAACACCATTACCTAAACATCAATAAAAGGCATCAGTAATAAGTCGATGTGAATAACGGCCTCTGCAGAAGTCAGCACCATTACCTTCCCTGGAGTCCATTTTTTTGTTTTTTTGTCACTAGCCCTCATATGTGGGACCCGAACTGGGACCGCTGGCCTCCCAAGCCAGCGCTCAACCACTGCGCCACTCGGCCGGCACCCTTGGAGTCCATTTTTAAATCTGCTTCATGCTTGGCCTGACTTCTGCTGGAAATGGCATTTCAGGTCTTCAGTCCCCGCATTCCATGGTGTGCCCATATTTCTCCAGGCCTACAGACACCCCTTCGGAGGGTCGTTCCACTTCTCGGTTGATGATTCAGGCTGTTGACACCCACTCAAGGCAGAGCTGGTCTAGTAGGGGACCACTGCAGCCTCAGTTTGCTCTAATGCAAATAGGGACAGTAACACCCACCTTAGTGAGAATAAGGTTGGGTACCACTCCAAGCTGAATTTGACCTTGTGGCTGTAGTTTGTTAACCCCTCTAAAAGTCAAAGCCAAAGCCCTCCTGAGTGGCAGTTAGAACCAGTGCCCGGTGCCCAGTGGGCTACAAAGCGATTTACAAATAAAAGACACCAAATGCATCTGTAAAAGACATTTATTCTGACAATCTAAAATCTGGACAAAAAAATATTGAACTTTTTAGAAAACACCTACACAGGATTTTGTCATTTCTTCCTAATACATTAACAACCTAATAATAAGAAAGGGAAAAAAACTTTTCAAACAATATTGCTCCAGTTTGTCTGCAGTTATGTGATTTAAAATATCCCTGTTCTATTGAGGTATAAGCTGCAAACTTTGGTAAAGTTAGAAAAATTAACAAATTATTCCAAAAAAATACAAAAAAAAAACCCAAAAAACAAACAAAACCCAAACCCTAAGTTATAGATTTCTTGGTACATATACAGTTAACTACAAAAAAAAAAAAAAAAAATTTCATTTAGAAAACAATGTTTATTTTAAAAACAAACTCCCTCCTGTAACTCCAAATTGGCAAGATGAAAATTCAACTTAAAAGAACAACAAAATTCAACTCATCCCCAAACACTCACCTGGTCTCAGGAAGAACTGGTTGGCCAGTCTGAGACTCTGGTTGGCATTTTCATTAATTCAGTGCTAAAAACAGCCCTGTGTTTAGAAAGAAAGAAAGAACCAAAGGCACTTGAACATGGCTTCATGCATCTGCTTCCATGGCATTCCAGATCAGACAGCGCTTGGTGGCACACCCAGCCCCACGTAGAGTCCAGCGGAGGTCGCTTCTGTGTGGCCTCAACTCTGCTCAAGGGGCATAGGCCTCTCTGTGGGCGGGTCTTAAACATGGAAGCCGACTGGTGGCAGATGGCTTTGAGGCAAGAGTTTAAACTGGGCTCAACAGGATTTTTCCTCTTTTTCTTTCAATAATGTCCTGATGATGACGGTGGGGCCATGCCACACCCAGGGTGACCACCAGGCACCATCCTGCTGGGTTCTGGGAGATAAAATTCTGTCAGGAAGGTACACTTGCTTTCAGCTTTGGAGGCCAAACCCACACATGTGGAAAGGATTGTTCTAGGCAGCCAATGCCTCTTTGAAGGAACTTCTCAGAACTTGACGTTGGGAACGTAAGTGGCCTTCAGGCCAAGTCATTTGTATTTCCATCTTCAGAAAAAAATTTGTTTCTTACTGATACTCTGAAGGCTTTGTACCTTTTTAAAAAACCAAGGTAAAACACTGAGAAGTCCAACTTTCTTTCTTTCTTTCTTTGAGCCATAATACAAATTCCTACAAATTTATAGATTTAAAAATAAAACAAAACAGGAAGACAAGACTTTTTAGGGAGTAGAGGGAAAACTACCTGTTTAAGTTAAACCCACTAAAAATGGGGGAGGGGGGCCCAAAGACCCTTCTGATGCGTTTTTTAAAAACGCCTGGTGAGAAGTGCTTGAGGATCACCGACCATTGCCATAGCCGGGGAAGAGCTGGTTGAGGACCGTCTGAAGCGGCTGGTTCACCTGCATGGTGTAGTTCCGGCCCAGGTCGTAGCGGCAGGCAGGGCAGCTGAACACCTGGGCCCGGAAGGATCTGTCCAAGCAATCCTGCAAGAAAGCGGGCAGGTGAGACATGCCGTCCACATCAGTAGGGCCACTCCTGGACACCCACTATCCCTGTCAACAGGGTCAGGAGCAATTACTGACTTCTCACAGGGTCCAGAGGCCTCTCCTGACCCTCAGTCTCGCTTTCTACCACTTGCCACCACCCATCACCAGCCTGGCCTCCCCAGAACCCCTCAAAGGCGCCAAGCTCATCTTGGCCCCTAGGCCTTGGCACATGCAGATCACACCATCTAACAGGTTTGTCCTCTGGCTTTCTCGTCACTCCTGCCTTGGCTCAAGTCACCTCCTCAGAGGGCCCTTCCCTGACTCCTGGAATATCAAAGTGGCTCCGCTGCAACCTATCCTATCACCTCACCCAATTTGCCTTAAAACAGCACCTTCCACTTTCAGGAATTATCCTGTTTACTAATGTGTTTCTCTCTAACAGGCCAGACGCTACCCTGCAATTTGGAGCTACATCTTGTTGACCTTCCCGGCACCAAGCACAGGACCTCACACATAGCAGATGCTCAGTAAATATGGCATCAATGAGAATAAAGAGGAAAAGGAGGGAATTCTGGTACTGAGCCAGGCTTCTGGATTCAAACTCAATTCTCAACTAAGTGACGCCTGGGAAGAAAGCCAGGTGGAGACAGAGCTACGAAGCGGACAGGCCCTGGAGAGCCACCTTCCCAATCAGAAAAACGGGGAAAGATACCACCCACCTGAGTGGAGACAATTCACACAGGTACACAGACACCTGCACAGGTGCACATACCTGAAGGATGGCATCAGGCAACTAGGTAAGGGAATAAGTGTCAGGAAAGCCTGCTGACTCCACACTGAACCATAGATGCACGTTGAGACTTTTGTTTTCTACTTTTTAAAACTCCTAAATTCTTTTTTTCAATATAAAGCTTATAGCTTTGATTCCAGAGACAAAAGGTAGCTCTTTCTGCTCAACACAACTAAGATTCGGGTCCAAGTTCAAAATCAGGTTCCGTGTTGCTGCATGATTCATAGCAGCCAAAGGCTGGAAACAACCCAAGTGTCCATCAATGAATGCAAAATACACAAAATGTGGACAGTGGGATATTATTTGGCCTTGAAAAATAAATTCTGACACAAGCGTGGACGAACCCTGAAGACATTATGCTCAGAGAAATAAGACAGACACACAGGACAAATACTATGATTCCACTCATAGGAGGTCCCTAGAGGAGTCAGATTCATAGAGACAGGAAGTAGGTGGTGGTGCCAGGGGCTGGGGGAGGGGAGGGGAGTGCGTGTTTAGTAGGGACAGAGTGTCAGTTTAGGAAGATGAGAAAGTTCTGGAGATGGTTGTACAACATTTTAAATGTACTTAATGCCACTGGACTGTACACTTAAAAACGATTAGGATGATAAATTTTATGTTGTGTGTATTTTACTACAATTAATTTTTTAATAAAGTAAAAAAAAAAGACCATCAGGTACTGGGACATCAGCGGGGAGGGTCCAAGCCGTTTTCCCATAGCCCTCACGTGCTGAGCTTTTGGGAGATATGACCACAACTGCAGACAGACAGGGCAGACACATAAATGTCGGTGCCTTCTTCCTTCAGTGTCAGCACTTTGACACTATGACTGACCCGAGATACTTGGTCCCTGAAATCCCAGCCATTGGTCCACTTCTGCCTGACCTTTTGCAAGCTCCCCCTGCATCTCATGCCTCTGCCTGCAAGCTGGACTGCAGCACTTCACGTGACACCTGGAGCCAGAAGCCAGCCAGGAAGGTGCTGCCACACCCCTTTTCACCAGGAGCAACTGAGGCCGGGAGGGTTAGGTGGCTTTCCAAGACTGGGAGGGACAGAGCTGGGGAGAGGGTTAAACCCTGGCCTCTGACTCCAAAACCCTTGTGTCACCCTTCTGCCAAGCTAGAGCCTATCCTCCAGGTCAGAGCTGAAGGAGCTCATCAGGCCATAGGACAAGGCGGCAGGGCCCAAGAGCAGAGAAGCGAAGGCCTGACCCTGAAGCCAAACTGCTTAGTGCTCTGAGTCCCTCCCCTGGTGTAACATATAATGCTAATGCGTGGACTGGGACTGAGATAGCCCCAAGATGAGGAAGGGGGCCAGGGCTGGGGGGCAAAATCGCCAGCAGCTCAGAGACCAAGGGTGACAAGGAAGAGGGGATGATTTCTTCTAATACTGTCTGCCTGCACTGCCCGTAAGTTCCTACTGACAGACTCTGGCCACAAGAAACTGCAAAGAAACCATTCAAATGGATCGGCGCTTCTCAACTGGGCAATTCTGCCCCTAGAGGCCCCCTGGACCATCTCAGGGACATCTGTGGTTGTCACAGCTGGGGGAAGCTCCCGGCTTCAGGTAGGTGGGGGCCACAGATACTGCTCAACCCACCCCCCCAAGTGCCCAGTATTTCCCCCCATAGAGAATGTTGCAGCCCCAATGTCTGCAGTGCCAAGAGGGAGAACCTGGTCTAGTGTAATCTTCATTCGATCATATTGTTTTCCTCCTGAGACTAACCACCAGGCAGAGACTATGGCCTACCACCCAGGGCCACATCTCCTACGGGCCCAGCCACCCAGATGTGCATGTCTATCCAGGCTTCTGCGCATGCTTTTCTGCCTGCCTGGAATGCTGCCTCAAGGCCCCATTCAGACTAAAGCCCCTCCTCCAGAAAGCTTTCCTCCTGCTCCTATTCGGAAAAAGCACCTCAGACTCTACACCCCAGCCCACCACCTGCCCAATTGTCATTTATTATGACCAGACCTCAGGGCAGGACTGCCACCTGTCCTGTCTGATCCTGGACCCCCAGGTATATGAGACGCTAGGGGAGAGTGTTCCAGAGGGAGGAGAGAACCAGCCAACACACAGCACAGGGCCGGTGTGACTAGAGGTCACGGGGCAAGGTGACACTGGAATGCAGAGTGGCCAAGGCAGATTCGGCGGCCAGGCCAGGTGCTAGTGTTTAATTCTGGGGCATAGGAGGGTCACAGGAAGGTGGGGAGCAGGGAAGTGGGGTGATGGGAGCCTGTGAAGGCCAGGAGGCTACTGTAATCGAGGCTACCAGGAGAACAGACACTGAGGCCCTGAGGAGGGTCAGGAGCAGGAAACGTGCAGAAGGCCAGCCCATGAGTGCAGCCACGTGCTCTGTGCCCACTCCTCTTACCTTGCACACATTATGCTGGCACACGGTTGTGATAGGGCGGAATATCAGCTCCTGGCAACAAATACATTGGAACGTTTCCTCCACTTTACTCAGGAATTTCTGAAACGAGAGGACAGGGTGCATGAGACAAGAGCCTCACTCTAGAATGAACCACCACCCTGACAGAATCGTCAGAAAATAGGGCTCCCTGGGCCGGCCGAGTGGCACGGCAGTTAAGCGCTGGCTTGGGAAGCCAGCGGCCCCAGTTCAGGTCCCACATATGAGGGCGAGCGATACTGCCCTCAAAAAACAAAACAAACAAACAAAAAAAAACCAACAAAAAAAACGAAAATGGGGCTCCCTACTGGGGCCTCACTCCAGGTTCCTTAATTTCATCCTTCTACCCACACCCCATGAGGCGGGAACAGTCGTGATCCCCATTTTAAGAAGAGAAAGCAGATGCTCAAGACAGGTGTTGGCCTTGCCCAGGGCCCCTCGTCAGGCAAAGCCGGCCAGGGTCATGGCGTCGCCTGTGCTACGCAGGACGGGATGCCCAGGGTCAGAGTCAAGAGCAGGCTTCATCAGGGCTTCTCTGAGGCACAGATTTGAACACACAGAGTAAACAGTACTGAGCGCCTGCTGTGTGCCAACGGGGCACGGGACACAGCTGTGGATTCAACAGAGCTCTCTGCCCTCAAGGAGCTTGGAGCCCCATGGGGGGAGGCCAAAGGAAAAACAGGGAAAAACAGAAATGTCACAATAGTGCTGGAGAAGGACAGCAGGGAACCTGGAAAGCCCACCCCATATGTAGGTCATCAAGAGAATGCTCTGTGGAGGTAACCTAAAGGACATGTGGCCAGCTGAATCATGACCCCCATGAAACCAGGTCCAAATCCCAGGATCTGTGTGTCTGGTACCTTCTATGGCAAAAGGAACTCTGCAGGTGGGGTTAAGTAAAGGCCCCTGAAATGGGAGATGATCCTGGATTATCCGGGGTGGGGGGGACCCAGGGTCATCATAAGAGGGAAGCAGGAGGCTCAAAGTCAGAGATGAAGAGGCTGCATTGCTGGCTGTGACGATAGAGGAGGGGCCACAAGCCTCTAGAAGCTGGAAAGACAGCAAATGGACTCTCCCCTGGAGCCTCCAGAAGGAATCAGCCCTGCTGATGCTTTGATTTTAGCCCCAAAAGGCCCATTTCGGACATATGACCTCCAGAGCCGTGAGAATAACTTTGTGTTGTTTGGAACCACTAAGTCTACAGTCATTTGTTATGGGACCACAGGGGATCCATGCAGGAGTGGGGGGCAGAGCCAGGTGGGCTGTGGGGGAAGGTGCTCAGGCAGAGGGACCTGCTATGGGATGACCAGGAGGAGGAGCCCAGGAGGGGAGGACATCAGCAGTAACAGGAAGATAGCCCAGGGTTTGGGTTTGACTCTGCGAGTGGGCCAAGGAAAGCCAGTCCCCACCAGATGGGGCATCAGCCAGAGGACAATGAACCACTCACCTGCAGTGACCCATCAGTGTCACCCTGCTCAGGTAAAAAAAATCAGAAAAAGACAGCCTAGGCTGGTGATTCCTTGGAAAGGTGAGCACAGAATAATCACGTGATGCAGCAATCCCACCTCTGGGTACAGACAGTCCCCAACTTATGATGGTTTGAGTTATCATTTTTCAACTTTGTGATGGTGTGAAAGCAATACAAATAGAAACCATACTTCGAATTTTGAATTTGGATCTTTTCCGGGGTTAGTGATAGGCAGTACAATCCTCTCCTGTGATGCTGGGCGGCGGCAGCAACCAGACGACTGTGCCCAGCTGTAGGCTAATGTCAGTGTCTGAGCACACTTACGGAAGGCTGGGCTACCTGTGATGTTCAGTAGGTGAGTGTGTCAGATGCGTTTTTCACTTATGACAGATTTAAGAGGTAACCCCATTGTAAATCAAGGAACATCTATACATACCCAAGAGAACTGAAAGCAGATGTTTGCACACCCATGTTGACAGCAGCATGATTCACAATGGCCACAAGTTGTAAAAACAACTTGTGACATAAGCCAGTCACAGAAGGACACTCATAGGAGGTCCCCAGAGGAGTCAGAGTCATAGAGCCAGGAAGTAGGCGGTGGTGCCAGGGGCTGGGGTGGGTGAGGGGGGAGAGTGTCAGTTAGGGAAGATGAGAAAGTTCTGGAGATGGACGGTGGGGACGGCTGCACATCAGTGTCAGTATACTTAATGCCACTGAGCTGATGCAGTTAAAATGGTAAATCTTGTTATCTCTATTTTGTCGCACTAAAAATAAAGAAGAAAATGCCCCCAGGTGGTGGGGGCACTCACCGGCCCGTCCTTGAGCGCCTTGAAGATCTCCGTCCACAGCTTGGTGTTGCTCTGGTCCTCTCTGATAAGACCCTTCTGCTGCGCTGTGAGGCTATATGGCTCCACCTTGGTTTTCTTGGGTGTCCTTCCCGGGGACCCGGCGCTGGTCCTGCCACCTGGGACAAAGCAGAGTGGGGAGGGTGGGCCGGCGGGCTCTGAGCACACAGGGATGGGCTGCCTCCACAGACACCCACCTGCCGATTTGCTCTTCCGTTTGCCTTTCCTGGGGGATGAGAAGTTCTCCTGCTTCTCCTCCTCTTCCTCTTCCTCCTCTTCCTCGGCCACCCTCTTTCTGTTCTCCTTCTCCTTCTCTTTCTCTTTCTTGGCCAGGGCCTCAAGGTAGCCTTCCGGATACTGTGGGAGGGAGGGCGAAGACAGGCTGTGAGGAGCAACCTGGAGCAGTAGGCCTCCTGGGAGACTCAGACACCCCTACGGGGTTTGGGGACCAGGGACTGCCCCACCCTGAAACTCAGCCCTGCACTTCGTGCCACCTCCCTTCTCCCTGCACCTCACGGTCACTCCCTCCCCGGTCCCCACATGAGCCTTAAGAGTCTTAACTCCTTCTACCTGACAGGCCTGCGACGCCTCCACTCACTCAACTCCAGAGCCTGGGGCAGTAATTCATCACCACACTTACCCTGATAAAGGGCTAACTGCCCCTGGCAGGGTGGAAGTGACAAATTAATTGAGAAAGAGCATATAAAATGCTTAGCATCAGAGCCAGCCACTATGATCATCTTATTATCTTTATTATTTTTCATTAGGGTAGGCAAACTTGCCCCCAAGAGGCCAGATGATAAATATTTTCAGTTTTGTGGGGACACCAAGCTCTGCTGTGGCCCAACAGCAGGCAGAGACCACATAGGAATGAAGAGGCATGGCTGTGCCCCAAGAAAACTTCGTTCACACACACAACTGGCCCCAAGGCCTTAGCTCGCCAACCAACCCCACTCTGATGGACTCTTCCAGGTCCTAACGGGCATGAGTTGATTATAACCCCATCTCTAAGGTACCTACAGGCATGTTTGATTCTGAAATGTTTCAAGAAAACACCAACTGGACAGGCAGAGTGGCTCAGTTGGTTAAAAGCACAACTTCTGAGCAACAGGGGTGCCAGTTCAATTCTCACATGGGCCAGTGAGCTACCCCCAATCTGAGCTACCGTTGAGCTGCCAACAGGTGGCAGGATGGCTCAGATGGTGAGAGCACATGCTGCTAACAACAAGGTTGCCGGATCGACTCCCACATGGGATGGTGGGCTATGCCCACCCACAACTAAGATTGAACACGGCAACTAGAGGTGAGCTGCTGCAAGCTGCCAATGGGCAGCTGTGTGGCAACTGAACTTGGAGCTGAGCTAGCTGCACCCTCCACAACTAAGACTGAAGGACAAATAACTTGGCTGCTCCCCTTCCCCAATTCCCCAACACTGTTCCCCTTCCCCCGCAAAAAAAGTTAAAAAAAAAAAGAAATCACCAACCTTCTTTAAAAGCAACACTAATTTGCAATGAAGACTGAAGTCATAAATAAAAACCCTACTCCCACCAGACTCTGATGTTCCCACCCCATGGCTGTTTTTCTCCCCAGTTCCTCAGCTTCTGAAACTCCCCATGGTAC
This sequence comes from Aselliscus stoliczkanus, assembly GCA_033961575.1. Taxonomy (NCBI): domain Eukaryota; kingdom Metazoa; phylum Chordata; class Mammalia; order Chiroptera; family Hipposideridae; genus Aselliscus; species Aselliscus stoliczkanus. The sequence goes on along the minus strand of CM066735.1, from coordinate 4,087,733 downwards.
AAATTTATGTTCAAAACACAACTCCTTGTGACCTCCCACAAAGGGGTAGGCACTATCAGACTCTCAATGGCAATTAGGATTCCTTAAATAGTCCCACAACAGTTATCGGCCACAAAGCACCTCAACATAATCAGAAAACACCATATTTATACTGCCAAAAGCCCTATCCCCACACAGGGTGAATTCTCAGAAGATGGAAGAGTCCATTTCTGTAAAGAGGTGAGCGGTAGCTGGGAGGGATCAACCCTCCTTATCTCTACACCTAGACTTCTCTATATTCTACCAGTTTTGTTGCTTTGCTTCTTTTTTTGTTTTTTGGGTTTTTTTTGGTGTCGGGAGGTCCAAATTGATTTCAGACAAACCCATCTACTAATACAGCCAAGGTAAGTCTAGCTCTCAACTCTAAAACTACAATCATGAAGGCACAACACGATCTGCCCATCCCCAATTTCCACTGGCTAAAGAACAAAAATGGGGCAGTCAGCAAGGTGTAGCCGGCTCGGCGGCTGGACATCATTTAGGAGAGAGACCCAGGAGAGCTTCTGGGCCGAGAAGGTAGACCCCTGACTGGCTGAGCACTCAATGCCCAGTCTTCCTTGGGGCTGGCCCCTGCCTGATGCCCAGTGACTGACCAGGAAGACAAGGATGGCCCACGCCATGCAGGCATTAGGTGCTTGGGGAGTCCAGACCTGGGTCCCCAGTTCCCACGCACCTGCATGGTCAGCCCCAGCTTCTTGATCCGGTCCTTCCCTTCCTTTGTCCAGGGGCCAGGTTCATTGTCATCCCTCCTCAGGAGATAGCGCCACACCAGGAAGCCCGATTTCCCCTTCTCGGGCCAGTACCTCACGACCTGTGGAAAGTGAGCTGATTGATGTCAGTGTCATCTGGGACTGGAGGTGGCCTGGGCAGGCGGGTGCGGGAGGACCACTCACCTTGTAGATGCCATCGTACCGGTTGCCCTCCATGGGGGCATATTTGCTATGCTTGCGGCCCTTGACATTGCGCACCACCCGGACGGGCTTCCCGGACCGCCAGTCCTTGGCCTCGGCCCCTTTGCGGTCATTGATGGGGGCACTGCAGTTGAGAGCCAGCGCCCTGCGGGGACAGCGGGGGCCACATGTTATAGGTCGGATTGTGTCAAGAAAGAGGTTCATATTCTAACCCCTAGAAGCTATGAACGTGACCTTTTTGGAAAGCGGGTGCTTGCAGTCGGAGTCAACTTCAAAGAAGGTCAGAATGGTTGGGGGAGGGGAGGTGCTGGGCTAAATCCAGTGACTAGTGTCCTTTTAAGAATGGAAATTGAGACACAGACAAACAGGGGAGGGCACCATGTGAAGACAAAGACAGAGGTTAGAGTGCTGTGGCCACAAGTCAAGAGATACCAAGAATTGCTGGCAGCCACCAGAAGGTGGAAGGGGCAGGAAGGGCCCTACCATAGCAATTTCAGAGGGAATATGACCTGTGACACCCTGATTTTGATTTTGGGCCTTCAGAAATGTGCAAGAATAAATTTCTGTTGTTTTAAACCACTCGGTTTGTGGTATTGTGTTACTGGAACCACAGGCCACTAACACGCCATGTGGGGAAGACACCATTGAGGAAAAGAGGCTGTGGCAAACATGCACCAGCCGGCAGGTCTGTCCCGCCGAAGGGCACAGGGGCCTGGGGTGGGCCGACCAGAGATCAGGCTCAACACTCAGACATCCTTATCAGCTGTGAAAGAAACGAGCTGTGACTATGCAGCTGTTTTCTAAGTACAAACAGCACTTTTTAGAGAACAGTTTTGTGTCCTGCTTGCATTACTCAATGTTAGTTCACGAGCAGTTCCTCACATTAAATCTTTTCTGAACAAATGGTTTTTAACAGCTACTGAAATTACAATATTCTAGTAGACAAATAAATGTACAATAATGAACTCTTCACCACCACCCCTTTTTTTAGATAGTCATATACTGATATTAAGCTGTTTTAGGCAACAGTAAGATATTACTACTCCTAAGACTTCACCTCCCCATGTTTCATAAACGCACTTTGAAGGTAGAATTATAGGGTTGTAAGAACACTTTCAAGGGCTTTCCGGAAAGATGGTACCAACAGTGAAACACAAGTCTATGCCTTCATTTCTCAACATTTTAGAATTTTTGGTTAATTTCACAGGGGAAATAAAGAGCATCTCACCATCATCACTTCAATTTGTATATTTCTTTGATTACTAAACTTGAACAACTTTTCAGGGTCACTGGAGATTTCTATTTTTGTGAATGATCTGCATGTCTTTTGCTTTTTTCTGTTCACTTTTCTTACTGATTTGCAACAGCTCTTTATTTTATTTATTTATTTTTTTAAAGATTTTATTGGGGAATTGAGTGAGGGGAACAGCTTCGGGGAATTGGAGAAGGGGAAAAGACAAATTGCTGTCTTTATGTTCTTCAGTCTACTTGCGGAGGACATTGCTTCACTGGCCCATGTTGGAATCGTCATTGCGCTCTTCCCGGATGAGGCAGATCAGTCGCCGGCCTCTGGATGGTCGCTCGCCACAGCTATTGGCAGGTCACACTGGCTGCCAGCCACTCACGCTGGCTGCCGGCCACTCACTGTAGCCTATGGCAGCCCACCGCAGCAGGGGCTGCAGCCTACACCATTGCCGGGACTCACAGCCCAGCTTCAGGTGGAGCTGTTGTTAGCTATAGAAGGCAGTGTCACTGGCCCTCATATGTGGGATCCGAACCAGGACCGCTGGTGTCCCAAGCCAGCTCTTAACCAATGCGCCACTCGGCCGGCCCTGCACCAGCTCTTTACATATAAGTACATAATAATCAGGTGTCATGTTTGTTGCAGGCGTTTCCCCCAAAGAGTCATCTACCTTTTCATTTATTTCACTTATGGGTTTTACTGATGCAATTTATAATATTTAGGTCATCAAATCTGTCTTCTCTTTGGGGCTTTATGATACTGTTTATGCTTAAAAAGTCCTTTCCTGGGGCGGCTGGTTAAGCTCAGTTGGTTAGAGCGCAGTGCTCATAACATCAATCCCCGCATGGGCCACTGAGCTGCGCCCTCCACAACTAGATTGAAACAACTACTTGACTTGGAGCTGATGGGTCCTAGAAAAACACACTGTTCCCCAATTTAAAAAAAATAAAATAAAATAAAATTGAATGAGGCCATTCCCATTTAAAAAAAAAAAAAAAAGAAGTCCTTTCCAATCCTGCAACAGGGGCCAGCAAACTCTGGCCCACTGCTTGGTTTTGCAAATCAAGTTTTATTGGAACACAGTCATGCCCATTCATTTACGTAAGCTCTGCAGATGCTTTTGTACTCAGATAGCAGAGCTGATTGGCTGCAACAGAGACCATGTGACCCACAAAGTCAAAAAGTTTTATAATCTGCCCTCTTAGGGGAAAAGTTTACTTTAATACATCTGAATGACTCACAAAACTTCAGCAGACAGAGAAGAGAAAAAAGATATTTAGCATCCTTACATTCCACCACACTCTTAATGGGGATCTAACTTCCTGGACATGATACCCCAAAACAGAACCAACCCCCTTCCCTTTGTGTAGCTGCCAAAGGACGGGGCAGAAGCGAGTTGTTGAAAAAATAAGAAAATCTTATTTCTGCAAACCTGTTGGTATTGGTGAGTTTCTGATCACAGGACTGTTCTGCAGTCCGTTTGTTGCCGGAAAGGTCTCGACCACCACTCCCCGTGTACGTGAACGAATTCCCATGGTCCTGAAACAGAGACGGGCAAGCTGAAGCCCCCACAAAGAGCAGAGACTCCACTGAAAATAAACCCACAACACCCACTAAGATTTCAACTGTCAAAGAAACAGAAAATAACCAGTGCTGGCAAGGATGTGGAGAAATCAAAACCTTGTGCACTGCTGGTGGGAATGGAAAATGGTGTAGCTGCTGTGGAAAACGGTATGGAGGGCCTTCAAAAAATTAAAAATAGAATTACGATATGATCCAGCAATTCCACTTCTGGGATTATACCAAAAAAAAACACACACAAAAAAAACTGAATGCAGAGTCTTTCAGAGATATTTGTACACTCATATTCACAGCAGGATTATTCGCAATAGCCAAGAGGTGGAAGCAACTCAAGTGTACATCAACAGATGCTGGATAAACACAATGTGGTCCATCCAGACAATAGAATATTATTCAGACTTAAAAAAGTAAGGAAATTCTGACACCTTCTACAACATGGATGAACCTTAAGGACATTATGTTCAGTGAAATAAGCCAGACACAGAAGGGCAAACACTGTGTGAATCCACTCACAGGAGGTTGCTAGAGGAGTCAAATCCCTAGAGACAGTAAGTAACGGTGGGAGCCAGGGGCTGGGGGAGGGGAGGAAGGGGAGGGTTTATTGGGGACAGAGTGTCAGTTTGAAAAGATGAGAAAGCTCTGGAGATGGATGGTAGGGATAGTTGCACAGCAGTGTGCATGTGCTTAATACTACTGAACTGTATACTTAAAAATATTAAAATGGTACATTTTATGTGAATTTTACCACAACTAAAAAAATAAAACGGGGCTGGCCGAGTGGTACAGTGGTTAAGCGCTGGCTTGTGACGCCAGCGGCCCCGGTTCAGGTCCCACATATGAGGGCCAGTGACACTGCCCTCAAAAAAATAAATAAATTAAAAATAAATAAATAAATAAAACGTCTCACTCACCACATCGTCCTCGTACCCACCAGCCAGGACCAAGGAGTACGCCCCATCGTTACTCCGGCCATGGATGCCCGCCACATGGGGTCGATGGACCCCTGACTCGCTGACCTGCAAAAACCACCAAAAAGCAATGGCACCGGGGCAGGCCGAATGGCCCATTGGTAAAGAGCAGGCTTGGGACGCCAGCGGCTCAGGTTCGGATCCCACATATGAGGGCCAGTGACACTGCCCTCTACAGCTAAGATGGTGAACAACAGCTCCACCTGGAGCTGGACTGCCATGAGTCCCTGGCGACAGCATAGGCTGCAGGGGGGCGGCAGTGGCTGTTGTAAGCTACCGTGAGTGGCCGGCAGCCAGCATGAGCTGCTGTGAGCCGCCGTGAGCGGCAGTCCAATGGCCAGCAAGTGACTGCCTCAGCCAAGAAAAGCACAATGATGATACCAACATGGGCCAGTGAAGCAGCATCCTCTACAACTAGACTGAAGAAAAAAAGGACAGCAACTTGTCTGTTCCCCTTCCCCGATTCCCCAAATGCTGTTCCCCTTCCCAAATTCCCACCCCCCAAAAAAAAAAGAAAGAAAGAAAAACAATGGCACCATCTGGACTGGCTACTGTAGAAAAGCTCAACCCCACCTCCTTGCTTCCGCCTCCAGAGCCAGTGGCCTGATTTCTTCTCAATGCCTCACGCCTGTTATGAGAACCTCTCTGATGCCACAGCACAGGAGCTGGCTTGAATTCCAGCCCCACCACCTGCTCAAGGCTTGACTCTCGCCAGGATGGAGAGGCTTCTGGAAAGTGAGTGCCTGTTGGCCAAGCCCCAGAACCCGGGATATCTGCAGTACCTGGACTCTGAACCTCCACATGGTGCCCACGGGGATCCCCGGGATGGGTCCGTAGTGGTTAGACGGAACGATGGTGCACTCTTTGGTGCGCCCCACACACGCCATGCCCTGTCCATTCCAGAAACACAGAGGGAAGAGCAGCATGAGTGGGTCCAGAAAAGGGAGGACAGCCAGGGGTGCATGGGGCGAGGGGGCCACCTCACCTTGCCCCAGTCCCGCTGCGAGGACGACGTGGCCGATGCCATCTTCGCCTTCTTCTTACTCTCTTTCAGCTTCTCCCCGGCCAGCACCACCTCACTGGCGTCATTTCGACACTCAGGGCAATACCTGTGACAACAGTCATGTCACTACCTCCTGCCCTCAGCCTGCTCAGCTCCCACTAGTCCTACAGAAACAACAGGCTCCTTCCGGCTTCCTGCCATCCTATGCTGTCCAAGATAGGGGGGCCATTTAAATTTAAATTCATTAAGTAATCTCAGGTCCTCAGTCATACGTGCCACATATGATGTGGTCAGTAGACACGTATGGCAAGTGGCAACCACATGGACAGTGCAGAGTGAGAACATTTCCATCACCACAGAGCATTCTATTGGACAGCACTCTCTCGTCCCTCTCCCGCTGGGAATTTCATGGTGCCTCCCAACAGTGGGGGTAAATCCAGCTGGGGTGTGGGGAGCACGGGAAAATTCGGTGGGCATTTCTCAATGTCGTGGACTGTTTCCCCGTCTCCACAAAGCAGGGGAGAATAACAGTGACTTCTCATTGTAGGAACAACTCTGTTAATTAACAGATTAGGGCCCTTAGACCAGGGCCTTGGCAAACCACCTTTCCATCAAGTTATCAGTACGCGTGCCAAGAGAGTCATGGACAAGAGGCCTGCTCTTAGATGATGCCAGGATGCCCAGTTTTTTTATTCCTACCTACAGTCTCCTTCCCTGCAGTGACCCTGAGGCCTTGGCCACACCTGGAACACAGGATGTTCCTCACCCCATTTCTATCATTGGCCCTCATAGGTGACAGACAACATTAGCCTCATTTCCTGGCACCTGCCAGACTCCCAACCCAGATGGCTGAGTGCCATAGTCCCAAGCCCATCTCTGGAGGGGCCAAGGCGTCCACTCACCACTCATTCTCCGTGGGAATGCTGCTGAGGGGTGGGCAGAGGCAGTATGTGTGAAAGGCCATGTCACACTCATCACAAAGGAGCTGCTTGTCGGGGTCCTGCTTGCCCCCGCACAGGTGGCAGGCACACACCCGGCAGGTCTTGCTCTGGTCGTCCTTGCAATGCTTACAGGAGGGCCCGCTCTTCCCTGGACACAGGAGCCAGGGTCAACTCAGGCAGGGCCGGCCAAACAAAGGGACAGGACCCTCCGTCCCAAGCCCAACATGGGAGACACAGAAGGGCAGGGTCAGAACTCACTTCTCATTGGGTTTTCAACGATGGGGCTGCCCTCGCCTGGGCGCTCAATCTTGAAGACTTCATCCACAAAGATGATCCGACAGTCGTTGAGAGAATTATCCCTGTAAGAAACAAGCCATTGGAACATTCCAGCTGGCCAGCCCTGCTGAGGCCCCTCAGAGGGGACTTGGCCACATAGCACATTCTCGGAGCATAGGAACACCTCTGGTTCTAATTATATCCAATAAGAAGCTTCTCTGGGCCTCATGCGTTCACTTAGCTACTTCCCTTGCCAATTCAATTCCTAATAAATCAGACACAAGGTGACAGAAAACAGCAAACAGAACAGTTTCAGTACGTGCTGCATTGAGAATAAGTTCTAACCTTTGGGCACGCAAAGCCAATTAAACAGGGCCCATCATAAAAAAACCATAAAGATAAAGTCTGATCAGGGTGCCTATGTCAAAACAGAAAAGCTCCTCTAAGTTAAAATGACCTCTGGGGATCAATCCGACATCTGCATTGGCAACAAGCGATGGAAACACAACGTGAGCCACAAACACACATATCACATGTGTAACTATATTCTCTAGTAACTACACTCAAAAAGTAAGAACACCCAGAATTCACTTGAATGTTTTCTGTAACCCAGTGTACATTAAGTATTATTTCAATATATGACTAGTAAAGCATTACTAATCAGCTTTTCTAGTCTTTTCGGCATTATGTCTTGAAAATCCAGTGTGCATTTCACACTCATGGCACATCTCGGTGTGTACTGGCCACATTTCAAGTGTTCGGTAACACATGTGGCCCATGGCTATGGAACTAGACAGCACAGGTCCAGGTCGACCCACCAGTTCACAGGAAATGGGGACAGAGGAACAGAGTAAATGATACCATGAGAATGCAGTTGGTAAACCCAGACTGTGGACATTCTATGGGACAAACGACCAGGTTTCCTCAAATAAATTGTTAAGGAAAAGGGGAAAATAAGAGGACAGGAAACCTGAAGATAAAAGAGATTTAAAAGATATATATTGACCTAGCTGAAATCTGTGGACATTACTTAGATTCTGATCAAAAAATGGTTTAAAAAAAGTGAGATCATTAGAAAAACAATGACTAGGGCCGGCCGAGTGGTGCGTTGGTTAAGAGCTGGCTTGGGACGCCAACGGCCCCGGTTCAGATCCCACATATGAGGGCCAGTGACACTGCCCTCTACAGCTAAGATGGTGAACAACAGCTCAACCTGGAGCTGGGCTGCTGAGTCCCCGGGATGGCATAGCTGCAGCCCCTGCAGCAGTGGGCTGCCATAGGCTACAGTGAGTGGCCGACAGCTAGCGTGAGCAGCTGGTAGCCAGTGGAAGCTGCGAAGAGCCACTGTGAGTGCCCATCCAGAGGCCAGCAACCGATCTACCTCACCCAAGAAGAGAGAACTAATGATACCAACATGGGCCAGTGAAGCAACGTCCTCCACAACTAAACTGAAGAACAAAAGGACAGCAACTTGTCTGTTCCCCTCCCCCAATTCCCCAATAAAAATCTTTTTAAAATAAAAAATAAATAAATAATTGTTTTAAAAAGATACTACTGGGCCAGCCGAGTGGTGCGGTGGTTAAGCACTGGCTTGGAAAGCCAGCGGCCCTGGTTCAGTCCCACATATGAGGGCCAGTGACACTGCCCTCAAAAAAAAAGATACTGTTACTTTTTAAGTTGTAATAATACCATTATAACTACATTTCTTCAAGAATCTTTTTTTTTTTTTGAAGATTTTTATTGGGGTAGGGGAACAGACAAGTTGCTGTCCTCTGGTTCTTCAATCTAGTTGTGGAGGATGTTGCTTCACTGGCCCATGTTGGTATCATCATTGCACTCTTCCCGGATGAGGCAGATCGGTCACTGGCCTCTGGACGGCCACTTATCGCGGCTATTTGCAGCTCTCACTGGCTGCCAGCCACTCACGCTGGCTGCTGGCCACTCACTGTAGCTTATGGCAGCCCACTGCAGCAGGGGCTGCAGCCTACACCATCGCCAGGACTCGCGTTGGTCACCATCTTAGCTGTAGAGGGCAGTGTCACTGGCCCTCATATGTGGGATCCGAACCGGGGCCGCTGGCATCCCAAGCCATCTCTTAACCAATGCGCCACTTGGCCAGCCCAAGAGTCATTTTTAAGAAATGTGTTCTAAAATATTTATAGATAAAATGCTTGGGAGTTACTTCAATGTAATGGGGTGGAGGGTTGTAGCATTCTCTGATGAAGGAAAATTAAAAGAATTCACAGCTAGCAGACCCACTCTTACAGAATAACTAAAGGAAGTTCTTCAAATAGATAGGAAATTATAAGAGAAAGAAACTTAGTGCAAAAAGAAAGGAAGAAAAGCGACAAAAAGAATATAAATATAGGTACATAAAATAGATTAACTTCCTTAGAAGTTTCCTAAATCATGCGATGATTGAAATAAAAATCGTAACATCATCTGATGCTCAGGACAATAAGTGACAATAAAGGAACCTAAATCAAAGAAAGGTTTCCACACTTCCCTCAAAGTGGTAAAAATGACACCAGTATGTCACACATTTATATGGTGAAATCCAGAGAAACCGCTAAGAAAACTATACAGAGCAATATGCTCCAAAGACTGAAATAAATCAAGACAGAATCCTAAAAAATATTTTTAAATAACCCCTTAGGAACGACAGAAGAGAAACAGAGAAACAAGAAACAGAAAAAAGAAAGAAAACAAATAAAATGACAGACTTAAGCCCTAACATACCAACAATGACTTTAAATGCAAATAGTCTAATTATGCCAATTAAAAGGCAAAGGCTGGGGCCAGCTGAGTAGCACAGTGGTTAAGCGCTGGCTTGGGAAGCCAGCGGCCCCGGTTCGGGTCCCACAGATGAGTGCCAGTGACACTGCCCTCTACAGCTAACAGCTCCACCTGGAGGTGGGCTCTGCAAGCCCCGGCGACAGTGTTGGCTGCAGGCCCTGCTGCAGTGGGCTGCCATAGGCTACAGTGAGTGGCCGGCAGCCAGCGAGAGCGGCTGGCAGCCGGAGTGAGCTGCCAGTAGCCGCGGTGAGCGACCATCCAGAGGCTGGCAACCGAGCTGTGTCATCCGGGAAGAGTGCAATGACGATACCAACATGGGCCAGTGAAGCAACATCCTCCGCAACTAGACTGAAGAACAAAAGGACAACAACTTGTCTGTTCCCCTTCCCCGGTTCCCCAACGCTGTTCCCCTCCCCCAATTCCCGAATAAAAAAAAATCTTTAAAAAAAAAAAGGCAAAGGCTGACAAAGTACATAAAAAAAAAAAAAGACCCAATTATATGCTGTTTATAAGTTACTTCAAATTCAACTATATAGATTAAAAGTAAAATGATTTTAAAAAGATACAACATGAAAATATTTACTTAAAAAAAAAAAAGCAAAGGGCTGGCTGAGTGGCTCACTTGGTTAAGAGTTGGCTTAGTGCTAGCACATGCTCTGAGCAACAAGGCCGCCGGTTCGATTCCCATATGGTCCAGTGATGCTGAGCCCAAGTTGAGCTGTTACTGAGCTGTCAAGAGGTGGCAGGATGGCTTAGCTGGTATAACAACAAGATTGCCTGTTCAGTGGTGGGCTATGCCCGCCCGTAACCAAGACTGAAATCGGCACCTTAAGCTGAGCTGCTGCTCAGATGGCTCAGTGGATAGGGCGTGTGCTCTTAACAGCAAGGCTGTTGGTTCGACTTCCGCATGGGACGGTGGCTACGCACACCTTCAATTAAGATTGAACACAGCACCTTGAGCTTAGAGGCCACGAGCTGCCGACAGGAAGTCAGATAGCGACTGGAGCCCTCCACAATGAAGACTGAGGAACAACAACTTGGCTGGACCCCTTCCCCAATTCCCCAACACTGTTCCCTTCCCCGAATTCCCCAATAAAATCTTTAAAAAACATAAAAAGCAAGTATATTCAATACATAAACATACCACCCTTAGATAAAATAGATTTCAGAATACATTACTTGAGACAAAGAGGAACATTACATAATGATAAAAGAATCAATCAACCAGGAAGACATAAGTATCCTAAATGTGTACGCACCAAGCAACAGAGCCTCTTAATTATGAAGCTTAAAGAAGAACAAGACAAATCCATAATTATAGCAGGGGACTTCGACACCCTTTGTCAACTGATGGAAGTACTAGATAGAAAATCAGCAAGAATTAGATCAGATTCTTTTTTTTTTTTTTTTTTTTTTTTTTGAGGGCAGTGTCACTGGCCCTCATATGTGGGACCCGAACCTGGGCCGCTGGCTTCCCAGGCCAGCACTTAACCACCACACCACTCCGCCGGCCCAGATTCTTCTTTCTTTTATGAATTCAGTCTCTGAAAAGGAGTCACAACATCCAGAAGGAGTTAATCGGCCGGCCCCCAGGACCCTGTTGGTCTGAGCAACTGACCTACAGTCATCCTTGGAGCATGAACTTGCCCTCTATGCAAGAGTAGCTCTTGATGGAAGTATATCTATACCACAAGGGCACTTGATGTTTTCTTTATTGAGTTAAAAATAAAATAATGGGGCCAGCCGAGTGGCGCGGTGGTTAAGCACTCGCTTGGGAAGCCAGCGGCCCCGGTTCGGGTCCCACATACGAGGGCCAGTGACACTGCCCTCAAAAAATAAATAAATAAATAAATAAATAAATAAATAAATAAATAAATAAACAGACAATCTTAAAAAAAAAAAGGCAAAAATAAAATAATGACATTTTCTGGCAAAAAAACACAACAACAAATAAGTCTAGGGCCAGCTGGGTGGCTCAGTTGGTTAAGAGCTAGTTCAAGAATGTGAGCCCTGAGCAACAGGGTCACCGGTTCGATTCCCGGCCTGAGCTGAGCTGCCAACAGGTGGCAGGATGGCTCAGCTAAAAACAAACAAACAAACAAATCAAAACAAAAACAAAAAAAAACAAACAAGTCAGTCTTTGGAATGTAATGTACAGCATAGGGAATATAGTCAATAATATTGTGATAGCATGGTATGGTGTCAGATGGTTGCTAGACTTATTGTGATCACTTCTTTAGGTATATAAATGTTGAATAACTATGGCGTACACCTGAAACTCACAATATTGTATGTTAGCTAAATTTTAATAAAAATATTTTTTAACAGAAAAAAGAATTTGATCAGAGCAACACAATCAACTAATAAAACCTAACTAACATAAATAGCACATTCTACCCAACGACAGAATATATAGTTTTTCAAACAATCATGGAATATTCACTAAGACAGACCCTATTCTGGGCCATAAAACAAACCTGAACAAATTTAGAAGAACTGAAATCATCTAGACTATGATCTTGGGACATAATAAAGTCAAACTACAGAAAGACAATGCAAAAATCTCTAAACACCTGGCAATTAACCACCACACTTTTAAATAAGCCAGGAGTCAAAGAGGAAATAAAAGGAAATAAAAGAAATAGAGAACTAGGTAAAAAAAATATAACAGAGCAGAATATGTGGAAAGCAGTTAAGGCAGTGCTGAGAGGGGAATTTATAGCACTAAGATGCTTACATTAGAAAAGAGGAAATGTCTCAGATCAACTAGTCGAAGTTGCTAGTCAAGAAACTAGGAAAAGAGCAAAATCCATACAAAGAAAGGAGAAGGGGGAAAAGTAAAAGGATGAGAGCAAAAATCACTGAAATTGGAAACGAACAGAGAAAAGCGGTGAAGCAAAAAGCTGGATATTTTTGAACAGTAACATCAATGCAGCCTCCCCGCGGGTGTCCCTGGCTGTCAGGCTGCCCCCCGCAGTCCATTGGGTGCTATAGCTCCCATGCTGCAAAACTCCAATAGCTGCCAGCCAGAGAAGAAACACCAGGTCCATACCACTCCTGGCCATGCCCTGAATGTGCAGACATGTGGAGGCTTCCAGTCTCGACTCCTCCCTTCCTCTCTCCCTCCAATCCAGCCCACTGGCCTCCTCCCCATAAGCCACAATCACCAAGAGCTGCCCTGCCCCATAACTTTTGCACTTGTGTCTGTACTTAGGACATTTTGGTTTTTTGTTTTTAATTGGGGGACTGGGGGAGGGGAACAGTGTTGGGGAATTGGGGGAGGGGACCGGCCAAGTTGTTCTTCAAGCTTCGTTGTGGAGGGCACCAGTCGCCATCTGGCTTCCCAACAGCAGCTCCTGGCCTCCAAGCTCAAGGTGCTGTGTTCAATCTTAGTTGTGGGTGGGCGTGGCCACCATCCCATGCGGGAGTGAACCAGCAGCCTTGTTAAGCTTGTTAAGAGTGCACGCCCTATCCTCTGAGCCATCTGGGTGGCAGCTCAGCTCAAGGTTCACTCTTTAGTTGCAGGTGGGCGTAGCCCACCACTGAACAGGTAATCTTGTTACACCAGCTGAGCCATCCTGCTTCCTGTTGGCAGCTCAGCAACAGTTCAGCTAGGGCGCAGAGTTGACTGGCCCATGTGGGAATCGAACTGGCGGCCCTTTTGCTCAGAGCATGTGCTCTAAGCCAACTCTTTTTTTTTTTTTTAAGATTTTATTTATTTATTGGGGAATTGGTGGAGGGGAACAGCGTTGGGGAATCGGGGAAGGGGAACAGACAAGTTTCTGTCTTCTTGTTCTTCAGTTTTTAGTTGCGGAGGATGTTGCTTCACTGTTGGTATCGTCATTGCGCTCTTCCCGGATGAGGCAGATAGGTCGCTGGCCTCTGGATGTCGCTCATCGCGGCTATTGGCAGCTCACGCTTGGCTGCCAGCCGCTCACGCTGGCTGCGGGCCACTCACTGTAGCCTATGGCAGCAGCCCACACCATCACCGGGGCTCGCACAGCCCAGCTCCAGGTGGAACTGTTGTTAGCTGTAGAGGGCAGTGTCACTGGCCCTCATGTGGGATCCGAACCGGGGCCGCTGGCATCCCAAAACCAGCGCTTAACCAATGCGCCACTCGGCCGGCCCTCTAAGCCAACTCTTAACCAACTGAGCCACTAGGCCAGCCCGAGGACACTTTTGTCCTATATTCATGTCGCTATTCAATACACACAATGGGAAGATTATTCATCCACAAAAAATGGACATTCTGACACCTGCTACTACCTGGATGAACGCTGAGGACATTATGCTCAGTAAAATAAGCTGGACACAGAAGCACAAATACCGTGTGATCCCACTCATAGATGGTCCCCAGAGGAGTCAGATTCATAGAGACAAAGGGTAGATGGTGCCAGGGGCTGGGAGTAAGGGATGGGGAGTGTTTAATGGGGATAGTTTCTGTTTGGGGCGATAACAAAGTTCTGGAAATGGAATAGTGTAGATGGTTGCACAACACTGTGAATGTACTTAATGCCACCAAAGTGTATCAAAAGTGGTTAGGATGGTAAGTTTTCTGTTATGTATTTTACAGAAAGAGAGAGAGAAAAGATAGAACAGGGCCTGGCGAACATTTTCAGCAAAGCCTCAAGAGTAAATGTTTTTGGTCTGTTTCCTGACTACTCAAATCTGCCCTTCCAAACAAAAACAGCCACAGATAATAGGCAAACAGATGGGTGTGACAGTGCCAATAAACCTTTATTTGCCAAAACAGGCAGCAGGCCGGATCTGGCCCATAGACCTCAGTCTTCTGGCCCGGGATGTGGAGTGCACCAGCACATGAGTGTATGTTTATGCTTGTTTATGCACCAAATGTCCCTGGAAGGCGAAGAAAACAGTCATGTCCCCAGGAAAGAGAAGGGAGATTATCCACTGTGTGGCTTTTGGCACCTTGTGGGTTTTGAGGCATTTGAAGTTTTTACCTATTTGCCAAGTCTAAAACAACAAACAGAAGAGAACAAGGAAAGCTGATAAACGGAGCCAGTGTGTGAGGGGGTCAGTCTCAGGGAGATCGCCAGGGGGCAAGCAGGCAGGTCCGACCGAGGCCAAGGGCCTCGCCTAGCGCTCTGGTTGGATGGCCACTCACCCGAGCCTGACGTTGGCGTACAGTTCCCGCACTGTCCGCGTCTCACGCTTCCGCAGGATTTCCGCATCGTACCAGAAGCCCCGATCCTTCGGGTTGTCGGGGTTGTAGTTGAGCATGACCTCCTGGCCCACCTCCAGCTCCTGCCACTTGAGGATGTGTCGGGCGCGGGCCCGGACGTCCCGGGAGCTCATCTGGACCACTCCATTCTCTGGATAGCTGGGAGGAAAGCCCATGCTCAAGCGCCAGGCCACATTCCCTCCGTGGAGAGAGGAGCCGAGGCGGAGAAGGTAGCACACCACACAGATTTGGCTTATTCTCATCACAACACCATGTAAAGTCCCCTCCCCAGTTATTTCATTTGCTGGTGTCAAAACTTCACAGGTACAGAAGAGAAGTTTCAATTACAGAAGTGTTATGGATTGATCTGCGTCCCCCCGAAAAAGATATGTAGGAGGCCTAACTCTGGGACCTGGGAATGGGGCTCTATTTGGAAACAGGGTCTTTGCAGATGTTAATTTGATTACAAGTTAAGATGAGATCATGCTGCCTTGATCCAATGACTGGTGCCCTTATAAGAGGGAAAGAGTGACAAAGAAGAGAACCACTGGAGTGACACGGCCACAAGTCAAAGACTGCCAGCCACCACCAGAAGCTGGAAGAGACAGGAAGGATCTCCCCTACAGGTTTCAGGAAAATCACAACCCTGTTGACACCATGATTTGGGACTTCTGGCCTCCAGAACCATGAGAGAATGAACTGCTTTAGAAATCTCCCAGTCTATGGTACTTTGTTATGGCAACCCTGGGAAACTAATACAGAAAGAAATCTGGGGAGGGAAAAACCTTAAATTTGTCCACATGCACACACCAAAAGATTTTTATAGAAAGGCATTATTTCATTTCTGTAAATACAATATATTGGAGATTAGAATACAATAAGTCATTATTCTGGATATGAAAGGATATCCCAGTAGCCTCATAAAAGGCATAAAATTGGGCTAGTCTATCAGAAACAAAGTTCAACCTTGACTATGAAGGGGACAACCCCAAGACTAGCTGTATTGCCTGGTGCTCACATAGTAAATATTTTTGGCTTTGTGACCTGGAAGGTCTCTGTCATGAATACTCACTTTGCAGCTATCACCAAGAAAGCAGTCAGACAATATGCCACTGCATATTGCAATATGCAAGCTGAATGGGCGCTGATGTGTTTCAATAAAGCTTTACTTACAAAACAGGTGGTGGGTTAAGCGCTGGCTTGGGAAGCCAGCGGCCCCGGTTCGGTCCCACATATGAGGGCCAGTGACACTGCCCTCAAAACAAAACAAAACAAAACAAAACAAAACAGGTGGTGGGCCCGATTTGGCCCTGGGGCTGAAGTTTGCAACCCCTGACCAAGAGGATGGGAATCTTGCATCCACTGTAATTCACTTATTCAATTACTCCAATAATTTTTAAGGAGCTAAGCTTTGGATGTGCCAGAAATTGGGGTAGGCAGTAGAGACCCAGATGCAGCCTGACACCCCTAGAATGTGAGTTCCCTGTTATGGACTGAACTGTATCCCTCCCAAACTTCATATACCGGGGGTGCCAAAAAACTGTATACAAGTGGACACTTTGGTCCACGCTGCTCAAGCAGTTCACCGTAATCAGAAGTGTCTGGACACTGATGGTAACCACCACTTTGAGCACCTCTTGTAATTGCAGAAGTCAGATGTAACTTGTATTCATCTTTTGTTATCGGTATATATTGAGTATTACAATTTTGTTAATTTTCCTTTCTTAAAATGTGTATACATTATTTTGGCACCCTCTGCATTAAAGCCCTACCTCCTCATGTGACTGTTTTTGGAGATGGGGCCTTTGGGAAGGCAATTAAGGTCACACAGTTGGGGCCCTAATCTGATGGGATCGGTGTCCTTAAAAGAGGAGACCCCAGAATTCTCTTTCCATGTGTACAGAGGAAAGGACATGTGAAGATACAGTAAGAAGACGGTCATCTACAAGTCAAGAACCAACCCTGCCAACACCTTGATCTTGGACTTCCAGCCTCCAAAACCGTGAAAATAAATGTCTGATGTTTAAGCCATCCAGCATGTGGTATGTTGTTATGGCAACCCAAGTCTACTAAAACACTCTCTGTGTTTACTGACAAGAATGTCCTGTGCCCAGCACAGGGCCTGGCACACAGTAAGTGCTCAATAAATACTCCCACATTCCAATGAAGGAGAGAGATGACAGGTAAGATGGTTTCACACAGTGATACATAGTTACAAAATTAAAACAGGAAGTGATGCAATTCTGACTGGAAGATCAGAAAAGAGTTCTCCAAAGAGAACTGAGGAGGGGTCAGCCCAGCTTTGGGTCTCTGTGAGGTTAATCCTCTAAGGGTGGCCTCCTGTGTGGTTTGAGAGAATGAGGGTAGGGGTCCCAAATCTCCAAGGCTGTATCAAACTCCAGTTCTCATATACACAGAGCCAATGCCCAGGGCCACATGCCCACAATGACACTCACTCGTCATATTTCACGTGATAAATGACGTCCTCTTCCAGAGTCGAGCAGGAAGTGGAGCTGCAGGGCTCATCCTGGGATGGTGCCTTCCTCGTCACCCTGACAACCTGCGCCTCAAACCACGCTCCCATGTTCGTGTCCCGAGCGTCCACATACTCATTGACCTGCAAGGAAAAGGAAAACTCTCTCATCCAACCCAAGCAAAGAACTTGTATCAGCAGCACTGACAATGACCTGTTTTGGTTCTTAGTACCAGGTGCTTCAGGCCTGGGACGCAAACCCAAATGCCTGCAGTGGGGTTTCTCATCTGAGGCACTGTGGACATTTGAGGCCTGTGAGGGCTGTACTGGGCACTACGGGGTGTTGAGTAGCACCCCCGGCCCCCATCCACTTGCTCATGTCAGCAGCACCCCATCATGAAAACCACAGGTATCCCCAGGTGTTGCCAGTGACCCCTGCAGGCAGGATCGCCCCTGCTGTGCACCCCAGGGAGGCCAGAACTGCCCATTTTTCAAGAGAAGTTGGGAATGCAGATCGTTTTGTGAAATTTCATCATCTTAAAAGATGGCAGTGAATTCAGAAATTTTACAGCCATTGCAAAGGCCAGAGAAAAGACACACCTGCAGGCCCGGACCCAGGATTCTGCTCAGGAAGCAGAAAGGAATCTGGGATAGTGTTATGTTCCTGACAAAAAACTTCAGGAGCTTCAGGAGGTTTTCATGGCAGGACTGGGGGTGCCCACCCAGCCATGGGGATGGAGGGGAGATGGCCGGCCTGCATGAGCTTGTGGCTGAGGCGGACAGAGATGACAGATGGGCATGAAGCATGCTCCTCGGGGGTGCAGAGACTGGCCTGGCAGGGAGCACCCCCACCCCCAAACCTTCTGCAGGAACCTCACCTTGTACAGACCGAGCTCTGTCTCATCCCACACATCCTCATCTGCTAAGCCCGCCTTCCCGTCCGTCTCCATGGCCGCCTCGCCGCTGTTCGAGGACTTGTCTGACTCGCTCTGGCCCAGACAGCAGCCAGAATCCGTGTCGGAAAGCTCGGAGTCCCGCTCCTTGCTGCTGCTGGGGGGGAGCACGAGGCTTTGCCGGACCAGGAGCTGGATGGTGTCATTCAGGCGAACATCATAGTCAAAGAGGGTGTGGCCATCCTCCATCTGCGGAGAACAAGACAGAGGTCATTTACCCACCAGACATTTAGTGTGTCTGCTGAGCGCCAGGCAGCAGGAGCACGCCCTGAGCAAAGGACCTAATCCGCCCTCGGATTATGGGACAATAAAACCTGTCCACCTCTGAGGGTTCCCAGACCCTCTCAAATGAGGACTCCTCATATCATATGGTGAATGTCCCCATGAGTACACAGCATAATCCCGTGCTGTGGACACGCATCGGGTGTCAGAAATTTTCTTTAATACTTTATGTTTTGCAACTTTTATTGTAGTAAACATGCATCATTGCCTTTATCACTGGTTCTCAATCAAGGGTGATCCTGCTCCCAGGGAACACTGGTGTGCAATGTCTGGGGACATCTGTAGTTGTCACAACAGGGTAGGGGGTGCTCCTGCCATCGAGTGGAGGGGCCAGGGATGCTGAAAACCCCCCACAGTGCCCAGGACAGCCCCCCACATACAATGACCTTGCTCCCATGTAAGCTGTGCAGAGTGGGGAGACTCGGCCTACATAAATTCAAGGAGACATATACCCCCAAATCCATCAGTCTCTTTTACAAGGTTCCAGCTCAAATCTTACCCCATTCAGGGCAGCGTCTCTGACCCATTAACTCCACCCCTCTCTATTAACTCCATTACATTCCACAAACAGTAGTTACCTGCTAAAGGACCCCATGACCAGCACAGCTCAGCAATCTGTACCCTTGGGTGTGACTCAGCAGGTATGTGCAGGGGAATTTTGTCTTCTGAGTCACATCCAGTGGCATAAAAGGACAAGGAGTTACCTTTTATTAGAAACTGTCACATGGCATTCTGCCAACACCCAGTAAGGACCTGCCAGTGCATCTTGTTCTATCCAAGTGCCCCTAAGGCAGGTCTGCCCCTAATCCCAGGCACTGTGACTCTGGGGCCCAATCATTCTGTGGAGGGCTGTCCTGGGCACCATAGGGTGCTGAGCAGCATCCCTGGACCCACTCCCTTGATGCTAGGAACACCCTCACTTGTGACAACCACAGATGTCTCCAGATGCCCAGTGTCCTCTGCAGGCAGACAACTTGGTTCAAAAGTAGTGCCCTAAAGAAAAGGAAAAAGAAAGGGAAACACACAAAAGATTAATTTTGCCTCCTTCCCAATTTTCACCAAAAGCTGGAGGGTTCAAAGGGCTGGTTGCCAGGCCGGCCAAGTGGCGCAGTGGTTAAGTGTTGGCTTGGGAAGCCAGTGGCCCCGGTTCGGGTCCCACATGTAAGAGCCAGTAACACTGGCCTCAAAAAAAAAAAAAAAAAAGGGCTGGTTGCCATTAATATGTACCCAGCCCTGGGGGTCACAGTGGAGGCAAGTTCCAAGGTCCAAGGTCATCCTTTGCTCCAGTGGTTATTATTCTTTCTTCATCACAAACCTGAGAATCTGATGGATAGTGACCCCTCTGCCCCAGATAAATGCACCTGAACACATCAATACTTGCCTACAGTTGCAGGGGCTGCCAGGTCCCCTTTAAAGGTCCCCGGATATTCAGGGTGCACTCTACCTGCTCACCCAGCATGAAGTAAGAGCCTCTGATGTGCCTGGCACTGCCCAGGTACCACGGGGAGGCCAAGGAGTGAGACCAGCACCAGCCCTCCAACAGGGCAATACAGGACAGCCATGACACCAGGTAGAGGTGACACAGATGGGAAGTGACAAGTCAACCTGTGCACCCCTGTTCACAGTAACCTAAGGGTGGATACAAACCAAGTGTCCATTGATGGTCCATCCATTCAGTGGAATATTACTCAGCCATGAAAAGGAGTGAGGCGCTGACACTCGCTACAACGTGGATGGATCTTGAACACATGGTGCTCAGTGAGACAAGCCAGACACACAAGGCCACACAGTGTGTGATTCCACTTATGTGAAATGTCCAGAACAGGCACATCCAGAGACAGGAAGTGGGTTCGTGGTTGTCAGGGGCTGGGGGAGGAAGATGGAGAATAGGGGAGTGATAGCTAAAAGGTACAGGGTTTCCTTTGGAGGTGATGAAAAATCCTAAAATTTACTGTGGTGATGGTTGTAAACTTCTAGGAATATAAAGCAGAATACTGAATATGTGGGTTATATACATGAAAAAAAGAAAGGAAAGAAGATAATCTGAAAAGGTTACATACGATTCCAAATACAGACCGTCCCCAACTTACAATGGCTCAACTTACAATTTTTCAGCTTTGCATTGGTGTGAAAGTGATACAAGTTTAATAGAAATTGTTTTTCGAATTTTGAATTTGGATCTTTTCCTAGGCTGGCGATAGGCAGTACGATCCTCTCCCGTGACACTGGGTGGCAGCAGTGAGATGACTGTGGCTAGCTGGAGGCTAATCTAAGTGTCTGAGCATGCTTATGGAAGGCGGGGCTACCTGTGATGTTCAGTAGATTAGAGTATCAGATGCATTTTCCACTTACGGTATTTTCAACTTATAATGGGTTTATTGGGATATAACTCATCATAAATCAAGGAGCATCTGTATATGACACTAAAAAAGGCAAAACTGGGCCGGCCGAGAGGCGCGGTGGTTAAGCGCTGGCCTGGGAAGCCAGTGGCCCCGATTCGGTCCCACATGAGGGCCAGTGACACTGCCCTCAAAAAATAAAAAAGGCAAAACTATGGCGACAGTAAAAGGTTCGGTGGTTGCCAAGAGGTGGCAGGAGGGATGACTAGATGGTGCACAGAGGATTTTTTGGGCAGTGAAACTATTCTGTATGATATGGTGACACTGGATATGTCCTTATATATTTGTCCAAACCCATGGAATTTACGACACCAAGATGATCCCCTAATGTCAACCATGGACGCTGGGTGATAATAACGTGTCCATGTAAGTTCATCAGTTGTCACAAATGCACTGCTCTGGTGCCCAATGTCAACAGTGGGGGAGGCTGCACTTGTCGGGGAGGGGCATATGGGGAATCTAGGAACTGGCCTCTTAATCTTGCTGAGAAGCTAAAATTGCTCTAAAAAATCAAGTTTATTAATTTAAAAAGATGGAAAGAGACAAGTGTCCCCAATATACTTGTTTTTTTTTTTTTTTTTGGCTTTTTTTTTTTTGTTTTTTTGAGGGCAATGTCACTGGCCCTCACATGTGGGATCCGAACCGGGGCCGCTGGCTTCCGAGGCCAGCGCTTAACCACCGCGCCACTCGGCCGGCTCAAGTGTCCCCAATATAAATGTCACATGGAAACCAGCAGAGGACAAGCCAAATAGCCTTAAAAAGGATTAACAAGACGCTCACACCCCAGGGCCCAGCAGCTCCACAGCTAGGCAGACACCCCTTCACTTGGGGCCGGGTCATTCTCTGTGGGGCATTGAGCAGCATCCCTGGCATCTACCCACATACGATGACAGGAGCACCCCTCGTCATGACCACTACTGATGTCCCCAAACATGGCCTAGTGTCTCTTAAGGGGGCAGTCACCCCACAGTAAAGACCAGTGAGCTAGAGAGACCCTCATATGTGTGTCCGAGGGACACAGGCACCAGTGTCCCTAGAACATTCACAGCAGCATTATTTACAAGCAAAACTGGCTATTCATACAAATAAATATTACACAGCTGCACGTGACAGTGAAATGTAGCAAAGTAGATAGGTCTCCCACACACATCAAGAGAAAATAGGTCGACTTCAAAGGATGGGAAATAAATCAGAGAGGCAGTGGTGACGCTAGGCCAGGAAGGAGCACGCAGACTTCTATTTCACAAAGAGCAGCAGAGAGAGGGCAAGCTGGAGAAAAGAGAGGCCATGGTGGGAGGCTGGGAGGCAGAGCTGGTTAACAAATGAGGTAGAATGCTCCAGAATGGCCACTGCCTTGGGGCTACAGTGGGAGGGAAAGGAAGAGTCATGTGGAGGCTGAGGCAGGAAGAATCCTGGTTTGGGTTCAGCAAGCACACTGATCCTCATGGTCTTTTTCTATTGACACCTCCCACCGATTGAGCCCCTCACTGGGCCTGACCAGGGCCCTTGCATCCTTGACTGGTCAGGAAGCCAGGCTGACAGAAGTATACTGTCTTACTCAAGCCTAGGCTACATGGAGGAGGCAATATGCATCCCAGTGCAAGGATGAGGACAGAGGCACAAACAGGGCAGGATGTGGGCACTCAGGCTGGGCCAGGCTGGCACAGAGCTTCGCCTTCAGGACCTAATTCACAAGTGGGTCAGGCTGCGTCCAGAGGTCCCTTCTGGAAAGTTCCAGGAGGGCACTGCAGTCAGCAGGAAGAAGCATGCAAAACTGTTTGCTATGGCGAGGTGTGTGCCCCTCCCCACCCACCCACCCACCCCGCTCTTCCCCAAAGCTGTGCAGAACCATTCAGGAACCATGGGGGAAGAGAGGCTAGGCCCAGGCCTGCCTCACGCCAATGTGTCCGCATGATGTGATGGCACAGTCTAAGTGTGTGGGTTCGTTAGCAAGATCCTAAAATACCAATTAAGGCTGACGGCATTAATAAAAGCTATAAAAGCTGCACGACAAATGAGTTGCACCTTACTTAAGAACAGGGGTCAGCAAACTTTTGAGATGGAAGAACTGCCAGGGGTTAGCAAACTGCAGCTCGAAAGCCTCTGAAGTAAAATTGAAAATGAAAATATGACAAAACTATCATAGCTTCATTTATAAAATTTTTGAAGGATATTATTCACATAATGGTGATTATGTAAAAATATATTTATGGCTCTCCAATAATTTTTAAATTGTTGTGAGGGACAGGATTGGCTCTTCCAGGGATCAGCAAACTTTTGAGATGGAAACTACCCTAAGAGCCGCATGTGGCTCGTGAGCCAGTTTGCCAACCCCTGTGTTAGAGGTGCTAATATTAAAATTAAAACTGGAGTAAAATTCTACATAACCAAAATTTCCAGTGAAAATCCCTTAACTTTCCTGTAGTAAAATATGTAGTTGTCCCTAGGTATCCACAGAGGACTGGGTTCTGGACGCCAAAAAAAGTTCCTTATATAAAGTGATGTAGTGTAACTTGTATTTGCATACAAGCTACAGAGCCTCTGCCTACACATGGACGCAGTGCTCAGCACATGGTAAATTCAGGTTTTACTTTTTGGAACTTTCTGGGATCTTCGCCCCGGATATTTTGGTCCGTGGTTGGTTGAATCCATGGATATGAAACCCACGGAAACAGAGAGCTGACTATATGTGGCTTTGGGCAGTTAACCCTGCAGTGCAGATTCAGGTCTGAAAGCAAAACTGCCCACTGTATCATGTCTCTCTGTCATTTAATCCAAGAGTGCTTTCTGGACATATGAAATTTTGAGCCACGAGCATTGTGTAAAATTAACTAAACACATACACAATTTAACAACAAAGCACCTGGTTCTTTTTGGAAACTTGGACTACAAGCTTGCCATGACTACTGTGTCCACCCACCTTCTGTCTCCTGTGACATTTTTGGGGAATATTTTTCAGGGTGCTGAGCGCTGCTTAGACACAAGAGGGTAGGAAATAAATGCCACTGGGTTTGGCATGTGGTGGTTCTCCAGTTGACTTAGAGATGGAAATTTGGGCGAGAGGTGGAGGGGACATAAACCAGACATGAGGGTCTTAACGAGGGTGGTGTGAGCCTTGTACCAAGATGGACCTACAGCTAGAAGAGAGAGGAAGTGGGAAACTACTCTGCCTCTCTTCCTGGGGATACAGCCCCAGCTCCTTACCTTCACATGTCAGCCTCCAGGTCTCTGCAGCAAACTGAGGTACAGACTAGACAGAGAGATAAGAGAAGAAAACACAGGAAGCACGGTCCCAGGTGTGGCAGAGGGGACACAACTGCCCACTCGGGAAGGAACAAGAAGAGGACAGCACCTCAAGGCCAAGCATGACCCCCCTCTCACATCCTAGCCCCTCACGCACATGGAGAGGGCGAATCAGGCATGACAAGTGACTCGCCCTTTGACCCCACAGGATGACAACTGAGAATATGCCCTGTAGCAACATTTTGGGGCTGTACTCTCACAAGGGTACAGAGGAGCCTAAGTGAAGCAAGATGATGCCACCATTCTTATGTGAAAGGAAACGTGCACGCCATGTATTCTCAGGCTGGAAATTTTCCTCACCTTCTAGTTTTCATTATGACAAAAAGCGATGGATCTAATCCACGTCATGAAAAGCTCTTTGGGGTCCTCAACTGTTTTGGAGGCTGGAAAGAAGGACTGAGACCAAACAGTTTGAGCACCCCCTGCTCTGGAAAAAACTCCTTCAACTCACTGCCCTGGGGGACCTGTTCTAGTACATTCCACGACAGTGCTATTCCTGACAGTAAAACCTGGCCGCACGAATCCAGAGGCTGGATCAAAGCACGGGGTGATTGGCACATTGTGGCACACCTGACAGTACTGGCCTGCACCCGTTTTTATAAATAAAATGTTTTGTTACTCCTACAGAAACATGCCTATTCATTTATATACCATCTATGGCTGCTTTCCCACTCCAATGATAGAGGTGAGAAGTCCCCAGAGAGACAAATATTTACTAATGGGCCCTTTACAGACTGGGTCTGCTGCACCCTGGCTTAGATGGCGTTCCCTCCAGCTGGGAGTTCTCTGGGGGAAAAGGACCCTCCCTCAAGCAGCCTGAAGAACAGGTCCCTATTTGCTGCCTGATCCTGCCCTTCAGGAAGATGAGGCAGCATTCAGGAAAGACCAATACAGCAGGGATATTTGGTGGGGCACTGTGACATGGGTGACCTTCGAAAGGCCAGTCCGAGGACACTATTTCAACTGAGCTTTCAGGCTGACCTGAACACAGCCTTTCAGGCCGACAAAGCCAATTTAGCTGTTTTCTTAAAGTAAATCATCTACAAAATTAGTAGTTCTCAATTCGGAGGCAATTCTGTCCCCAGGGGATCACTTGGCAATGTCTGAAGACATCTGTGGTTGTCACGACTGGGGGTGCTCCTGGCATTGAGTGGGTGGGGCCAAGGATGCTGCTTAACACCCCACAGTGCCCAGGATAGCCCCCCACAGAGTGACCTAACCCAGTGTCAGTAGGGGGGTGGGGAGGGGCCTGAGCTGATTTATTGCACCTTTATCGTGAGCCACGCATGGTACTCAGTCCTTCATGCCTATTACCTCACTGAATTCTCACCATACCACAATGTGGTGGGTCCACAATTAGCCCTGTTTGAACAGTCACTGGCCAGACCACTTGGCCAGGGGATTGGTGAAGATTATGTAAAGCACCAAGCATTGTACCTGAGCCTATTAAAGGCTGTGCCACAAATGATAACTATTGTTATTTTTATGGGCAGCCAAAAGATAGGCGCCAGATGCGGCTCGCCTTGCCCAGGCTGGGCCTGCAGCCCCAAGGACCCTTCCCCCACACACTCCCTGCATTTCCGCCAATCAAGCCACATAACCGCCAACCCATTCAACCAAAACAAGCCACCACAAAACCCTCCCATATCCTGAAGAAAGACTCAGCTATGTTCTGCTTTATGGTATCAGTCAAACTCACTGCAGACCTTGGACTGCTATGCCATATTTCTTTAAAAAGGAAAAAAAAGGAAAGGATTATATACACTCTCCAGACCATTCAAGAAAAACAACTCCCTTGCACCCAGTGGAAATTGCACTTTCTTTCACTATTAGTCCGCTCTGTTTGCAGACTTTACTTGCTTCAAGCTGCTGCTGTGTACGCCTTTGTCCCCCACCCTCCTGTCACTGTCCACACCTCCTAGCGGCCAGGCCAGTTCCGGACCAGGCAACCTTGGGGAAATTGCATCAGGCTCAGAGGCCTGGCTTCCTTACCCGGAAGACAAAAACAACTATGTGTGCCTATACAAAGCAGCCCAGTGGGGCACTAGGAAGGAGCATGGAAGGCAGTTACAGAGGTAACCTTCTGCTAAGGGCCCTGTATCTCATCACCAACAGCCTTAAAATTAAAGGCATGATATACGCATCTAACGTACTTTGGTGTTGGTGTCATCATCACTTTGTAACTTACACAGACATTATGAAGACTTTTGAATGGATCAAATGTTATGTGACAAAAAGAGAAAGGGGTTTGGTTATGTGGGTGTACACATTTGTCAGAACTCCAAATGGTCTGCCTAAAATGTGTGTCTCGTTACATACAAATTTTACCCAAAAAAACAGTAAGAACCACAAACAGTAAACTCCAGTTAATGATGGGCATGCTGAGTGTTTAGGGGCAACATGAACTAGTCTGCAGCTTCCTTTAAAATGCATCCCAAAAAATAAAGACAGGTTGGTGGACAGATAGACAGGCAGAGCTGGATGATAAAGCAACCATACAAATGTTAGTGGTAAAATCTAGGGATAGGTGTTTGTGTTCATGGTTCTTTCAACTTTTCTGCATGTTTGAAATGTAAAAATTAAAATGCACAGTGCTAAGCACACAGGAGGCATTCAAAATTATGCACTCCCTTGAACTTGAGAGGACTCAATCCAAACTGCCTTTGAACTACCTCATGAACTGTTTAGCAGGCACATGCAGGAGGTTTTCAGAAACTCTGTGAAAGGACCTTCTGCTGAACAAATAGACTGGCAAATCAGAATCAGTGTGGATGGGGGCTGGCCGAGTGGCGCGGTGGTTCGGCGCTGGCTTGGGAAGCCAGCGGCCCTGGTTCAGGTCCCATATATGAGGGCCAGTGACACTGCCCTTAAATAAATAAATGTAAAAGAATCAGTGTGGATGCCAGAAAAATGAGCCACCATTGGAAGAGACAGGAGGGAGAAAGACAGCAACCCAGCAGAGCTCCACTCACAGCCCTGCCTTTTCTCAACACACACGCAGCTGGCACAGTCAAATCCCCAAGCTCCAAGGATCAACTTACCCTCCCCAGGCAGGGCCAGTTTAACTCAGATTTTTTTTTTTTTTTTTTCTTTTTTGAGGGCAGTGTCACTGGCCCTCATATGTGGGACCCGAACTGGGGCCACTGGCATCCCAAGCCAGCTCTTAACCACCGCGCCACTTGGCCGGCCCTTTTTATTTTTGAGGGCAGTGTCACTGGCCCTCACATGTGGAACCCGAACCAGGACCGCTAGCTTCCCAAGCCAGCACCCAACCACTGCACCACTCAGCCGGCCCATAACTCGGATTCTTAAGACATTCAAGTCATCATATCTCTCATAGGGAAGAGGAGGAAGGTCTCCCAGTTCCACAAGCCCATGAAATTAATCATCACATCTCATTTTGAGTAAGCACCAGGCTTCTCCCAGCCCCCAAAATCGTGGCCAGGCGCAGAGCATTTATTTTTCAATCTAGACACCAGATGGCGGCAGGATCCTGTTCAAAGCGCGACAACAAAGTCGGGCACACACAGCCCAACTGAAGACTTTTAATCCAGTACAATTTCTACACTGTCCCTCCAGTCCATCCAACTCCAGCATGGTCCCAGCAGACAGAACCAACACTTCGTTGTACCATCTTCTCCCACTCAGGGAAATCCTACTCACAATACGTCCCATGTCCCACTATCCCCCCAAAAGATACCGACAAAACTAGAAACCCCCCCAGTGCCGGGGGAGAAAGCATCCCAATTGTGGTCAGCCGCTAAAGCAAGGGTGGCCATTTTAAACACTACAAGGGGCTGGGGAGAGAGCGCAAAGAAAGGAAACAGAGGTGCAGGGCTTACAAACCCCCACCCCCCTGAAAAGCACCAGCAGCCCTGCCGCCCAGAAAAGCAGGCCCAGAATGGCAGAAATTCCTGATTTGCAAGCACCATCTCCAGCCTCTGAATAAAGTTGACCCAAATTTCTAGAAAACAAACCCTGTGGGGTCAAACACTAAATAGGTGTAGGCTGAGGCCACCAGTGCGCTTCAAAGAACAACCGGGTCCCTCTGTCCTAGTGTTTGAGTAATGATTCTAGGCTCTTCCTCAAAATTCATCAGCCCTCCATCAGCCACCTCCAACTTCTTTTTCTAGAGATTATTTTGAGGGAGGCTTCAAAACCAATAAAATAAAAAGGGAGTTGAAGAGCCCAAATGCTACAGATTCGAGTGCCAGCAGCCTGCCCCCTGTGTCAATCTGCAAGTTGAGCCTTTGTTCCTGGCTCAGGCATTTGAGTTTTCTGTAGAGACGTGAAGCGGGACGGGACGAGGGGGGAGAGTGTATGTGCTGGTGGCCGCCAACGAGCAATGCCTGGAGGAGACAAGAACAAAGGTGCTGGGCGGGCGGGCAGCCTGCAGGGCGGGTTTACCTGCTTGCCCCTGTAAAAAAGCCTCTGAAGGCCTGGCTCCACGTGGAACAGCTCCTGGATCTTCTTCCTCAGCTCTTCCACCTTGGTCAACCTGGACAGTGAGTCTACAGTGTGGGCCACCTTCCCATCCATGGTACGAACCTGGATCCACATGGTGCCTGCTGGTACTGAGAGGGGCAGAGAATGGAACCCTTGGTCAGTTCTGCCACCACCACCGGACTGTGCCATACTCAGGTCATCCTTGCTTTTGTCCAGTCTGTGAACACCAGGAAACTCCCCCAAACGCCCTCCGAGCCTCCTAGTCCCCATGGACTGCCACGGCTGGCCCATGGCCTGGCAGAGTAAAGTAGTTAATGCATTAATGACTAGTACCGGTGGAGGGTTAAGGAAAAGAGAAATAAAAAGAAGGCAAACAGCTTCTTGGACCACTCAGTCAAACCCACACTCCCCCTGTCAGAGAAAAAGGCACGAAAGTCCAGAGAAAAAGGGACACAGCCAAATGGTAAGGGGCCGAGTTTGTTCATTCATTCATTCATTCCCTGGGTTAATACTGACGCCAAGAGGGAAACCCAGAAGTCCGGAGCAGGTCGAAACTTCAGAAGTCCCTAGGAACTCTACTAAGTGTGATGGAGGGGGAAGAACCCCACCGGAGACACTCGAGTCCCTGACCCTTCAGTGCCCGCGGCCCCCCGCAGCCCCTCGCGCGCGTGCGCGACGCGGCCAACCCCGCTGTGGCCATGGCAACCAGCTGCCCCGTCCCGGCCATCCCCGTGTACGCCCCGCGCGACTTACCTTGGCCCCTTGGCGGCCCCGCGTTCTCCGGACCCAAACCCACGGCCCCAGAGGCCCTCTTGTCCTCCTTCCAGCCTGAGCGGGCCACGCCAGAGAGCCCACGCCCACCCCCTCCGCCGGGACGGGCCGAGGGGCCCCTTTGCCCAACTCCCGCCCCCTTCACTTGAGCCATCTCGTTCATTGGCTCTGCTGCACCCGGCCGCCCCGCCCTGTTCGCTCCCCATTGGCCCAGACGCGGCCGGTGAACTAAGGGCGCGCGAAATCGGGCTCGGGCGCGACAATTGAATAGCGGAGCGCCCGCGCGCAGGCGCGGAGCCTGACATCCTCCCCTGCAGTTCGTCGGGCCCTCCCCCACTCAGCCGGTGCGACCCCCGCGGGGCTCCGGGAATGTTCCGCATGCCCGTGCCGGAGTCTGGAGTTCCGGGGGTACTTCCCAGGGCCTGGCGGGCGGGGACAGAGCCCGAGACCGCGTACATGGCAGCCCCGGAGTGGGGCACACATGCGCTCGTACTAGCCGCGCGTCCCGGGCCGCTCACTAAAGTTTTGCAAAGTCTTACAGCCGGGTGTGCCGGGTTCCCCACCCTCCCCACCTCGGGCTGGCACCCGGATCCGCCTGGCCGCACACCTCTCCCTCTGCCCCGACCACTCGCCTGCCCGCGCACCTGACCCAGCTGGGGATGGCGACTGAGTCGCGTGTGTGGACTCAATCCCGCGCGGACGTGCGTGCGACCCGGAGCGCCCAGACAGCCACCAATGCCCTCCGCACTGCCAGCTGCTCTGATTTTTTCCCGCGAAAACTCGGCATTTGGGAGTTACGGGAACACGGGAGGCCACGCCGGGGGCGGGCGCCTGCCTGGTGATTGGCCGCTGCAGTGGCGGGAAGCAAGAAAGGGGGTGGGGGGTGCCCCCGCCTCTGTCTACCCCCCCACTCCGCCCAGCGGGCCATGGCCCCGCCCAGCCCTGCGCGTTCTGCTGGGCGCGCCCAGTGTGTAATGGGGCCCAGTAGTGGGATCTGGGTTCCCCCACCATGTGTGCGCTTCAGGAGCGCTCAGGACTTCTGGGACACGGATCCCCCAGAGTAGAGACCCCCTGACCTACTACGTCCGTTCCTGCAGACCCCCGCTTCCCGGGCACACATTGACCAGTAGGACAAGGAAAGCCGGAGTCAATTTCTAAACACTGCAGGAGAATGTGGGGGGGCTCCCAGGAGGCCCTCTGACCCCTAATGGCAAGCCTGATCGTCCCCAGCCCCACTTCCTAGAGTCAGGGCCTGCCAGTGCTCCCACTCTACCCACCTACAGGACTTGTTTGCTAAGTTTTTCCCGCCTCATTTTCCCGCCTTCTCTGGGCTATCCAGGCGGGCAGAGCTGCCCTGCCCCCTCTGTCCTGTCTGCTCAGCTCTGGCCAGTCTTGGCAGGCACACAGTGACCCATGCTGGGCACCTACAAAGCGCTTGGATGGGGTGCTCAGAGCTGGGGGGGCAGCAGTGGGCAAGGCTGACCCTATGGGTGGTCTCCAGGAGGGTAAATTCTTATCTGGGGAGACAGGACAGAAATGAATAGATGAAACAAATAATTTCAGACACTACATGCAACGAAGACATGACAATGGCTGGGGAATGACCAGCGGCCATGTGGGGGTGAGGAAAGGATATTCTGGAGGCGTTGGAGAGGTGGGCCTCTCTGGGGAGATGACATCTGAGCTGAGATCTGAGAAGAGAAACCAAGGACATATGGGTCCAGGAAAGGAGGGCAAGTTCAGAGGCCGGAAAAGTCTGAGAGATGTAGGGGAGCAGCAAGGAAGCCAGTGGAGCTGGGCAGACACGGCAAAAGGAAAGGTCTGGAGGGGACAAGGTCAGAGGGATGTCAGATAAGAACTCACAGGCCACCAGGAGGACTTTGGACTCTCTCTTAGAAGCAGCAAGTAACATGGGAGGGTGATGAGCAGAAAAGTGATGAGTTCCCATTTATGTTTTCACAAGGTTTCTCTGGCACTGTGTAGTCCCTTTCATCTTGGCTCTGGTACTTCTGCTTTGATTTCCCCCGGTGTAGACAGAGTCATGCCCCCACCCCACCCCACTCCACCAAGATGTCCACATCCTAATCCCTAGAGCCTGTGAACAGGGTACCTTCCATGGCAAAAGGGACTTTGCAGATGGGATTAAGTGAAAGATATTGAGATGGGGCGATTAGCCTAGATTATCTGGGCTAGTCCAATGTCATCACAAGAGTCCTAATAAATGAGAGGAGGGAGGGTCAGAGTCAGAGAAGATGTGACAACAGAAGTAGGGGTCAGAATGATGCGACCAAGAGGCAAGGAATGTAGGAAGTTTCTGCAAGCTAGAAAAGGCAAGGGACAGATTCTCTCCTAAACCCCTAAATGCAGTCCTGCCAACACCTTGATTTTAACCCCTTAAAACCTGTTTCGGAATTCTGACCTCCAGAACTGTAAGAGAATTAAATTGTGTTGTTTTAAGCCACTAAATTTGTGGTCATTTGTTATAGCAGTCATAGGAAACTTATACACTCCAACACAAAGTCCAGGCACTGCTAACTTTCTCCAAATTCAGGACTCCGTCTGTGCAACCAAATGCACTTCTGAGTGCTCGGCCATCAGCCACATATAGACCACAGGTGTCAGCAGAGATCAAGTAGGCCTACTGGAGCTTGTGAAGCAAATAAGATCTTCCAAATTGAGAACACCTGCAGCAGGAACCTGGTCTAGTCCTGGTGAGAACATACCATTGCTTGTACCTACTGTTGCAAACACTCAACATGGCTCAAAGAGGGAATACATTCTTTGTGTACATTTGGTGCGGGGCACAGCCCAGGCTTGGATATCAGAAGTTAAATAACACAGAAAGAGATGTCTGGCTTTTCCTGCAGAAAAGCCCACAAGGGGTGGTGACACAGAGCCCCATTTCCCTAGTCATTTCGAGACAGAGGGGTTGCTTGGGTTAAGTAACACACATGAATGAGACCATGCCAAGCATCTCCAAAAGATGCTTACAAGCCAGTTAGGAAAACAAATATTGATGTCCACAAAGACATCATGTAAATTAAAACAAGACACAGCAAAGACAATGAAAGAGGCCTGCCAGGGTCTGGAGAAAGGACACTTCCTAATGCTTCTTCCGCTTCAGTGTCCCTCCCACTTGGACACCAGTCTAAGCGCAAATGAGGCACCAGGAATAACTGCTAGGGTACAAAAGGCCTCATTTTTCTTTTGCAAAATACAATGCTCTCAAAGGTCAGTAAGTCATTCAACAAACTTGTATTGACCTCCCTTGTCTGAACTATATTCTGGGTCCAGCAGACATTGGTGGACACAAGGCTTACTGAGACAAAGCTCCTCCCTAGATGGCCTTCCCATCCAATGGGGGAGATGCAGGCGTAAAGAGAAATGTCAGCTGTGCAGGGAAATGGTTCGTCACGACGGTGTCCATGTGTAGGTGGACCACACAATGCTCTGCGCAGCATCAGTTCATACTACATTTCATATCCTGGCCATATCTGTCATTATCTTTTCTAAACAGATCGGTATAAATATAGAGCCATTAAAATGAAAATGACCCCAAAACAATGTGTGAACCCCAAGAGGTGCACAGACCACGTTGGGTGGACATCTGATGGGACAGAAAGTATCTCTGGGCCCATTCGCCATCCCTTCCATCTGGACGGGGAGTTTGTAACACCTACCTCAGCAGAGTAGTTGGAAGAATTCTTCCCATCCAGGTCCCTAAAACACTGGCACAATGGCAGGTGTCCTCTGTGTGGCAGGAATGTTAGCATCTTACAGTTGTTTTTGTTTGTTTGTTATTTTCTAGAACAAAGTGGTCAGGCTATCATTTCACAAGCCAATGAGGACTGGGATTCCCAACCTGCTGCCCACTCCCAAGCAAGAACCTTGCCTCTCAGGGACTCCTTCCCAGAACCCTGGCTGGATGATGTCACAAATGGGTGACCTCACTGCGGCCAAGGAACCAGGCATCTCAGTGGCATGAAAGAGGGAGGAGGATGTTTCTCTACCTGTCCAACCCTCCATGTCTGTGGTGAAATCTATCGAATTAGTGTTGCCCAAGGATGCGGTCTACCTGGCTGGGTCCTGCATTAAAGGGCAGGTACTTCTAACCCTGAACAGCACCCTGGTGGACCCCATCATGAAGGTGGAGCTCGTGGGAAGGGGTTATGTGGAGTGGAGCGAAGAAATTGGGGCATCCCGCGATTACAGCAGAGATGTTATTTGCAACAACAAGGCCGACTACATGCACAAGACAAAGACGTTCCCAGTGGAAGGTAAGGACGAGGCAGGCAGCCAACCCTAACCATAATAGGGACCTGGGTCTGGAAGTTAAACACATCAGTCAGTCAATCAACAAATCCCAGGGATATCAGAAATGTGCAGAGATGGTGTTCCTTCCTAGGAGGGAAACCATGACCGTCAGATACACGTAACACAAAAATAACAAGACATAAGGAGCTGGTCATGGAGTCTCTCCAAAAAGGTGACTACGGAGCTCAGATCTGAGTGATGGGAGGGATAAAAGCCATGCAGCTATCTGGGGGAGGAACAGCAACATGCCAGGTCTTTTTTTTTGTTTTGAGGGCAGTATCACCCTATGTGGGACCCCGAACCGGGGCCACTGGCTTCCCAAGCCAGCGCTTAACCACCTCGCCACTCGGCCAGCCCCAACATGCCTGGTCTTAATACTCCGCAATTATGTGGTCTCCCTGTGTCCCTGTTAAGCCATCTGGAAAATGGGAATAAGAAGTCCTGCCTCATAAGATTGCTTTGAGGACCTAATGATTTAATGGCATGTAAAGGGCTTAGAGAGTGCTGTACATACAGTAAATACTTGAGAAGTGTTAGTTCTTTCAACCAAAACACTCCTCTGACCTGTGGCCACCCCCAGCCTTAGGCTCCACCCTTTCTTCCCCATTTCCAAGAGATTGCATTTCCCTGCAGAAGCATCAGCCTCAAACCTGCAATGGGTTCATTCCTTTATTTCACAAACATTTATTGGGCACCTACTATGTACAACACTGTGCCAGGTGCTGGATGCTGGGGATACAGCAGTGAATAAAACAGACATGGTCCCTGGTGTCACTGGGCTGCCATCAGGCAGGGAAAACGCGATCAGAGAGCTTGGGAGAAATGCAAGAAAAAATAAATTGAAAGGGAGAAGTCACAGAAATGGAGGTGGTGTGAGCTGCTCCCTGGTCTTCAGTCACCACTCAATCAACAAATATTAAGCACCTGTTGTGTGCCATTGCAATGAAGGCCAAGCTCTGTGAGGGCAGGGGGATTTGGCTGCCTTGCTCACTGCCTAAAACAGCCTCTGGCGTACAATAGGGGCTCAAAATGTGTCTGCAGAATGAATGTGCGACTGAATCCTAAGGGCTAGTTTCTCAGGCCCAAGATAGAGCTGACATAATCCCTATTGGTGTTTTGGGGTGACTACCCCAGCCACATCACCCACTCTCCAGCCCAGCTGAGGCCGAGGCCTGATATTTATGGGCCATGCAGATCCCTAAAAAAAAGCATATAGCTCATTGTAGCTCGAAGACAGGCCAGATCCAGAACAACCTCCCCGCCAAAACAATAAAGGGGGGGGGAGCTTCTAGAACCTTCTGATGGCCTTGATGTGTTTTGCTTTCAGATAATTGGTTAAGTGCAGGCAGCCACATCTTTGATTTCCATTTCAACTTACCTCCCAGGCTTCCTTCTACCTTCACCAGCAACCTTGGTCACGTCTTCTACTTCGTGCAAGCGTCCTGCATGGGCCGGGAGCACATTCTAGCAAAGAAGAGAATGTACTTGTTGGTTCAAGGGACTTCAGACTTCCACAGGGAAAACCCACTGCAGGTAGTGATGGGGGAGGAGAAGTGGTGGGGCTTGTCCTCAAAGCTACAGAGTGGCAGGGGGAGGCGGGTGGCAGGGGACAGAGAAGGCCCCAGCAGAGAAGGGAAAGGTGTTGGTGGCTCCCCAGGCCCAGTGAGTTTACAAATATGAATCAGAAGCCAGGGAAGGAACTAGGCCAGTGGGACTCTAGGGTGATTCTGTGCCCAAGGGGACACTGGGCAACCTTTGTAGTTGTCATGACTGGAGGTGCTCCTGGCATTCGTGGGTGGAGGCCAGGGAGACTGCTCATTACCCTATGTGCCCAGGATGACCCTACCCCAGAGAATGATCAGGCCCCAATGTTCTTGACCTTTAGTAAGTCAAGATTGAGCTGAGGCCACCCCAATGTACCCTGGGTGAGAAAGGGGCCTGGACACTCAATGACTCTCCAGGGGCTTTGAGCCCTCAGACAATGCAGATGGTGCCCCCGCCAAGAAGCAAGGGAAGGGGGTGGCTTCCATCCCTGGAAGGAAGGACATGTGGCCTGTCTGCCTGAGTGGAGAGGGTTTCTGGATGGCTTCTGGAGGCCCAGGTGCAGAGGCGGAAGTTGAGCAGGTGGAGAAACGTTGGCCAAAGTCACTTCACCTTCCTGGGGACTCATTTTCTACCGGTATGCTGTCTGAGAGGGCTGGAGTTTTCATTTTCAAAGTCCAGATTAAAATTCCCAGATCCCCCACCTACCTGTGTGACCTTCTAGAAGTGACCTTGCCTCTCTATGCCTCCGTGTCTTCATCTGTAAAATGGGCAGAGAGACAGTGCCTGCCTCCTAGGTCATGGAGGGAGCAATGAGTGGACTTAATGCAAGTCCAGGGCTTTTCACAGTGCCTGGTATGGAGCAGGGAGCGGGGGCATGCTCAGTAAATCTTGTCACTGCTGTGACCATCGGTATTGTTATCTGTGTAACAAGGATCATCTCTAACTCAACCAACCTCAGGAGATGGTCTGGGAGGGTACCAGGAGGAGTAGATGCTTGGAGGGGTGGATCAGCCCTTAGATGAGCAGACCTGAGCTCAAGGACTCCCTGTGTGACCTTGAGCAGGCTATGTTCCCTTCTCTGGGCCTCCCTTCAGAGCTAGTCTAGAATGCAGCAGCACAAGGCAAGAGTTGGGGCAAAATGCTGGCCTAGGGTCAGACCCTGCTTTATATCTCCACCACCAGCCACTTCAATAGCCAGATGGCCTTGGCAATTAACAGCACCTTGCAGAGCCTCAACTGTCCCAATCTGTACAGTGGGAATAACAACAACAACACTCAGTGGGTGCCTGTGAAGACTGCAAAGCACTCGGCACAGTGTCTAAACATAGGACCCAGAAGTGGAAAAAGCAAAAATCGCTATCATAGCAGCAAAGGCAGTTATCATAGATAAGTTTTGAGAGTATGAAAATACCGTGTTTTTTCCAACTATTCAGTACTCTTTTAACCAGACTGGTCAAGGGAGGCCTCTTGGAAGAGAGGATGTTTTTGTAGAGTTGAAAGAGGAGAGGGGAAAGCCGTAGGGGTAGAGTGTTTCAAGCAGAGGACACAACACGTGCAGAGGCAGGATAGAGTGGAGGGCAGAGGGTGAGGGCAGGAACTGAGGGACCAGAGCAGAAACTACTGCTCTGGTCCAAGCAGCGGCAGAGTCTTGACCCTCAATAGTCTGTCCTTCTCAGAGCAGACAGGAAATCATGTGATGACCCTCCTATGCTCACAGCCTCCAGGGCTCCCACCTCCCTCACGGTAAAAGCCCAAGTCCTCCGTGATGCCCACAAGGCCCTGCATGACCTGCCTCCCCACCCCGTCCCCTCCCTACCCTCACTTCATCCCCTTCGCTCTGCTTCAGCCACATGGACCACCTCACTGTTCCTCCAACACATCAGGCACAGTCCAGCCTCAGGGCCTTTGAACGAGCTGTTCCTTCTGCTTGGAACAATATGACCTTCCTATCCTTCGGATCTTTGCTCATAAGTCATGTCTTCACTCACCTGCATTGCTGATGGCCAAATAAACTGCCACAAGCTCCATAGAGGGCAATTTAGCCATATCTATCCAAATTAAAATGAACATGTACTTTGCCCCAGCCATTCCACTTCCAGAAATTCCTCCTACTGATATTCTTTCATGTGTGTGTGACATGACTTCTGGCAGCACTGTTTATTGTGGCAAAAGATTGGAAACAGTCTAAACGTTTGTTGCTAAGGGAATTGTTTTAGTGCAAGTCACAGTCAAAGGAATACTCTATAGATACAGTAAAGTGAGAGACAGAGACAGAAAGAGAATGAGGTAGCTCTCCGTGTCAGGATCTCCAAGTTACTGGGTTGAGTGAATAAAGCAAAGTTCAAGAAGAGCAAGTCTAGCCTATGGACCCGTTGGTGGTGAAAACAAATTACTTCCTTGCAGGTGTAACAAACATCTCTGGAAGGAGAGCAAAGAAACTGGCAACAGACTGCTGCCTCTTGGGAGGGGAGCGGGGGAGTGAGGAGGAAAAGAACTTTTCCCCTTCCACTTTTTGTTTTTAACAGCTTTATTGAGACACAATTCACATACTTTATAATTCAATGGCTTTTAGTGTGTTCACAGAGTTATGCAACCATCACCACAGTCAATTTCAGAACATTTCATCAGTCCCCAAAAGAAATCTTGTACCCTTAGCTGTCACCGCACCCCTCAACCTCCTCACCCCCTCCCCCAGCCCCTGGTAACCATGAATCCACTTCCTGTCCCTGTGGATTTGCCTGTTTGGTCATCTCACATAAATGGAATCACACACTGTGTGGCTTCTCTCACTGAGCACCTTGTGCTCAAGGTCTATCCATGTTGTATCAGCACTTCCTCCTAATTTTGAAGGCTGAATCATGACCACATTGTGTGTACCATTCATCCATTGATGGACACTTGGGTTGCTTCCCCTCCTTGGCTATTATGAATCAAGCTCTTGTGTGGATGTGTGTCTTCCTTTCTCTTAGATGGATTCCTAGAGTGGAATTGCTGAGTCAGATGGTAACTCTTGTTTCACCTTTTGAGGAACTGCCTGTTTTCCAGAGCTGCTGCCCCATTTTGCATTTGCACCAGCAATTTCTCCACATCCCCTCCACTCTTTGTACCTTTAGTATTTTGAAAGACGTGACCCATCTCCTCTTGCAACAGTCAGGACCATTTGGGAGAGAAGCGTGTCCCAGAGTCCCTACCTAACCAATTCTAAGGGATCCCCTATCCCGACTGCCCTTACCTCATCCCCGTTTGCATCCCTCCACAGACTCACTGCTGTCCCAACCAGAAATGATCTGGATTGTTTTCATATGTTCCATATGTCCCTCTCACTGGCCAGAACAGGCCTTCACTGCTATGGGTTTTCCCTGGACTTGGCACCAAGTAGATACAAATAAAAACCAGTTGAATTCATGAATCCCCCCCACATCAAAAAAAGTTTCATATATATGCAGAAGGAATACAGGGTTCCAAAATACTCCCAGAGCCAGGAAATCCAATGCTGGCTGCATTGGGAATATTACTGGGAATCAGGGCCCTTTCACCAGCCCCGCCTGGTCAGCCATGGGGGTCTCCGCTGGGCCACTGCGGGGACCTCCTGCTACCACCTTCAGGACTAGGACAGAGCTATTGCCTTGGACCTGAATTACAGCAGCAGGATCCTTAATGTCTGCAGGGTCCTAAGGCATGCCATGGATGGATTTTCAGGTTTTCAAATAAGACTAGAGGAGTTTAGAACTAAAACTGCCTGCAATGAGCCATCCTAGAGGAGAGGAAGTATGGGAAGGCAGAAGAGAGGCAGGGGCTACAGGCAGAGGGCAGGAGCTGAGGTAGGAAGGGTCAGGGTCACCCAAGGTCTCCAAAAGGAAAGACCACTGACCTGGAGCAGTGTTTCTCAAATCTCAGATCATGACCCATTCGTGGGTTGCAAAATCGATTTAGCAGATTGCAACCATATTTCTATAAAATGAAAGAATAGGCAAGACAAACATAGAAAATATCAGAAAATAGCAATTTTGTAGGTTGCAAATTTATATATATTTATAAATAAACTTATAAAATTCATTTATATATTTATAGGTACAAAAAAGAACAGGGAATAAAATAAGTAGAATAGAAAATTTCAGAAAAAATCAGTTTGGTAGGTTGCAGTCAACTTTAAATGAAAGAATGGTTTTCAAGAAAAATATCATTTTGGGTTACAATCAGCTAATTTTTTTTTTTTTTTTTGAGGGCAGTGTCACTGGTCCTCATATGTGGGACCCGAACCGGGGCCGCTGGCTTCCCAAGCCAGCGCTTAACCACCGCGCTACTCAGCCGGCCCACAATCAGCTAATTTTTATAAAAGTTTTGTTTCATATAAAACAAAATAATAGACTAGAGCAAGGGTCGGCAAACTGCAGCTCGCGAGCCACGTGTGGCTCTGAAGTAAAATTGAAAATAAAAATAAAACTATCATAGTTTCATTTATAAAACTTTTTTTTTTAAGATTTTATTGGGGAACTGGGGGAGGGGAACAGTTTTGGGAAATCGGGGAAGGGGAACAGACAAGTTGCTGTCCTTTTGTTCTTCAGTCTAGTTGTGGAGGACATTGCTTCACTGGCCCATGTTGGTATCATCATTGCACTCTTCCTGGATGGGACAATCGGTCGCCAGCCTCTGGACGGTCGCTCACAGCGGCTCTTGGCAGCTCACGCTGGCTGCCAGCCGCTCACTGTAGCCTATGGCAGCCCACTGCAGCAGGGGCTGCAGCTATGCCATCCCTGGGACTCACAGCAGCCCAGCTCCAGATGGAGCTGTTGTTCACCATCTTAGCTGTAGAGGGCAGCGTCACTGGCCCTCATATGTGGGAACCCGGGCAGCTGGCGTCCCAAACCAGCCCCTAACCAACGCTCCTTTCTGCCAGCCCTCATTTATAAAATTTTTAAAGGATATTATTCACATATTGGTGATTTCATTTGTTTTATGGCTCTCGAATAATTTTTAAATTGTTTTGAGGGACAGGATTGGCTCTTCCATCTCAAAAGTTTGCCTACCCCTGGACTACAGTATGTAGAATAGAAATAACAAAAACAAATTGAGGTTCGTAACCAACATTTTTATATGAATAGAATAAATAGAATAGAGTAGAACAGGAAATGTAGCAAAGATAAATATAATTTCATAAAACTTACTTCTTTAGGGCCGGCCGAGTGGCTCAGTTGGTTAAGAGCTCACTCAAGAGGGCCAGCCAAGTGGCGCATTGGTTAAGCGCTGGTTTTGGGATGCCAGCGGCCCCGGTTCGGATCCCAC
Source organism: Aselliscus stoliczkanus (assembly GCA_033961575.1). NCBI lineage: Eukaryota > Metazoa > Chordata > Mammalia > Chiroptera > Hipposideridae > Aselliscus > Aselliscus stoliczkanus. The sequence continues at coordinate 4,047,024 of CM066735.1, read as the reverse complement.
ATGAGGGCCAGTGACACTGCCCTCTACAGCTATGCGAGCCCCGGTAATGGTGTAGGCTGCAGCCCCTGCTGCAGTGGGCTGCCATAGGCTACAGTAAGTGGCCCGCAGCCAGCGTGAGCGGCTGGCAGCCAAGCGTGAGCTGCCAATAGCCGCGGTGAGCGACATCCAGAGGCCAGCGACCGATCTGCCTCATCCGGGAAGAGCGCAATGACGATACCAACAGTGAAGCAACATCCTCCGCAACTAAACTGAAGAACAAGAAGACAGAAACTTGTCTGTTCCCCTTCCCCGATTCCCCAACACTGTTCCCCTCCACCAATTCCCCAATAAAATCTTTAAAAAAAAAAAAAAGAGCTCACTCAAGACTGCGAGCTGAGCTCTGAGCAATGGCAGTTCGATGCCCAGCCCAAGCTGAGTTGCCGTTGAGCTAGAAGTATATAGCTGTGTTTCACATATTTTAATATTTTAAATAAATCAAGCTACATATGTCTTCCTGCCACTTGCTCTTCTAGCTCAGGATTCTGTGTTTGAAATGTATTCATGTCGGTACCTGTCACTCTGGTTCATTTGTTTTCACGATGCCATTGAGTATGTTGCAAAATTATTTATTTATCTATCTACACCAAGATGGATATTTATATTGTTTTTATGTGTTTGATGCCATCAAAGTACTAGAAAGAGCAGCCTGAAGACAATTTTTTGGGGCTTATACCTGGAGTTTCTCTAGGATGTGAGTTGGTGAATTTTTCTGTAAAGGAACTGATAATATTTCAGGTTTTGCAGGCTACATTCAGTATTTGTCATATATTTTTCCTTAAAAAAAACACAACTCACAGTTAAAACACAGATTTTAACATTGTGGCACAATGTCACTGGCCCTCAAATGTGGGATCCGAACCAGGGCTGCTGGCGTCCCAAAACCAGCTCTTAACCAATGCGCCACTCGGCCGGCCCCTGAGTTGTATTTTTAAATAATGTTGAGTTTTTAAAAAATGCATAGATATGATAAATCCCAAATTCAGAATAACAGTTACCTCCAGGAAGAAGAGGAGAGAATGGCAGGGGTCCACGGGGACTTCAACTAGATTTCTGGTGTTTTATTTCAAATTGTGGTAAAATGATACAACAAAATTTGCCATGTTAATCATTTTTCAGTGTACATTCACACAATTGTGCAATACTGATGTTTTATGTCTTTTTTTTTAAGATTTTTTATTGGGGAATTGGGGAAGGGGAACAGACAAGTTGCTGTCTTTGTTCTTCAGTCTAGTTGTGGAGGACGTTGCTTCACTGGCCCTTGTTGGTATCGTCATTGCACTCTTCCCAGATGAGGCAGATCGGTAGCTGGCCTCTGGATGGTCACTCACCGCAGCTATTGGCAGCTCACGCTGGCTGCCAGCCACTCACGCTGGCTGCCGGCCACTCACTGTACCCTATGGCAGCCCACTGCAGCAGGGGCTACAGCCTACACCGTCGCCGGGATTCACAGCCCAGCTCCAGGTGGAGCTGTTGTTAGCTGTAGAGGGCAGTGTCACTGGCCCTCATATGTGGGATCCGAACCGGAGCCGCTGGCATCCCAAAACCAGCTCTTAACCAATGCGCCACTCGGCTGGCCCTGATGTTTTATTTCTTAAATGAACAGAGCTCTGAAGCTAAGTGGGAGAAGTCCTACCTGTTAATAAAGCAGGAACATGGCAGTGGTGTACTAGTTAATGGTTCACAATGGGCTCTAGTGCAAGGCAGCCCGGATGTGTAATGTTTGCCAATTTCCATGGTGTAAAAACTCCCATGATGGTCAATTTCAAGTTACCAACTTGATGTCATTAATGGGAACTTGGGAGTTTGCAAGCATTTGCTACACTTCTCTCTCTCTCTCTCTCTCTCTCTCTCTCTCTCTCTCTCTCTCTCTCTCTCTAAAATGCTTAAAGGGAACAAGCACACACACATCGAATTAATAAGTTCCTCTGTAAGAAGATACCAGAAGGCAGCAAAAGTGGAGAGCGAATCATTCTAAGCCCACCCTATATTACATCAAATCTTTACAAATATTATCCACACACAAAAAAATGTAACCCAAGCCACACATTAAATATAATGGATATGTGACTTTATCTGCAATCCAGCAATTAACTAGTTGATGTAAGGGCTGACTATTGAGGCATTTACATATTTTAACACATAACATAATTTCAACTTTACAGTTTTCTTTTCATGATTCAGAGTCCATAATATTTCCTCCTTAAGTCTGAATGACTTGGGTAAGCCCTAGTCTTGGGCTTAGACTGTAAGATATTCCATGTCTTCCAGAAAACCAAGGCTCAGAAAGGTCAAGCCATTTGTTGAAGGCCACACAGCGAGTAACAGAGCTGAGGATGAAGTTGGGGTCTTATGGATTTCTTAGCCCTATTTTACAGATAAAGAAATTGATACTCAGAATGTCAAAGGGCTTTGATTAAAGGGAGCTAGGAGATGACGCCAGGCTTTTGGCTACAAGATCCCCAAGACTCCAGGTTCCATCTCAGTGCCTCTTACTGAGCAAGATCCAAGAGGTTCAAGGCTTGGAGGAGCTATAACGGTGGCATGTTAGGCAGGTGAATGGATCTTGTGGCCACGATCCCTCACAGTTGTCCATTACCACCCACCCCCACCTCTTCTAGAGTCCCCTGTTCGTGGAGGCTGAGAAGAGGGTCTCTTACAACTGCTGCAGCCATGGTACCATCTGCCTACAGATCCAGATGGAAAAGAACACTTTCACTCCAGGGGACAGGATCACGTTCACCGCGGAGATCAAGAACCAGACTGGCAAGTGCATCAAGACTGTCATCTTCGCCCTCTACGCCCACGTGCAGTACAAGGGCTTCACACCCAAGGCGGAGCGGCGGTCGCGGGTGGACAGCAGTGAGCTGCTCCGGCAGGAGGCCAACACCCAAATCACACCCTTCAACACCACCAAGATCGTCAGCACCTTCAGCCTTCCACAGGTGTTGTCTGTGAGCAATGACATGCGAGACAGCGAGATCATGAGCACCCAGTACGAGCTGGTTGGCACCATCCATCTGCCCTGGTCCCTGACCAGTGTGAAGACCAAGGTTCCCATCATCATCACCAGCAACCCCCCAGACTCAGACAGCGACCAGCTGCAGGAAGGGGCAGTGTTGCCCGTGAGCGAGTATTGCCAGAATTAAGTGCCCAAACATCTAAATATTAAAAGCTTTATTACTCTACCAGCAGCTCTTTCTTTATCTTGGCTTCAGAAGAGGCTGCGTGTGGGGAGCACCTTGCCTGAATCTCTCCACGCTCTAGCTATTTCGGAATCCCTTTCTCCAAGCCCCAAAAAGTTCACTACCAGGAGAGGACAAAGGGAAATGACAAGCCTTCCAGGAACCCGCCCCAGTTAGCTAGCCAGTGCTCCAGACCCATCTCCTGGATGGGATCTTACGGTGCTCAAACTGGGGATCCTCAGTCAGGGGTGGTTCTGTCCTCCAGGAGACACTCGGTGATGCCTGGAGACATCTGTGATTTCATGACTTGGCAGGATGCTCCTGGCACCGAGTGGGTGGGGCCAAGGATGCTGTTCAGCACCCCACAGTGTCCAGGATGGCCTCAACCCAGAGAATGATTCGGCCCCAAATGTCAGCAGTGCCAAGGGAGAGAGGCCGTGGGCTGGGGAAATTCATGTGGAGCAGGTGATCATTGAGTCCCAAAGCTGGGTCTGTGGGCATCTTACCCACATCAGCTCCTCCCCCTCCTTCACTCACAGCCTTCCTGGGGCTCTGCCCCTCCCTCAATTCAGGATAAAAGCCAAAGTCGGTCCAGCAAAGGGCACGCACAGCTGCCATGTCCAATCCATCGGCAAGCCACAGGGGCTCTTTCTCCTAAATCTACCCAGAATTCTCCCATCCCTTCCCTCCTCTGCCTCCACCTTACTTCCATCTGTTGATCATCATCACTCACCTGGACCAGTGCAGTCACTTGCACCTGGGTCTCCAGGCTCCAAGTACCCCTCGCTGCAAATAAGGATACAGGATGCCCACTTAAATTTGAATTTCAGAGGAACAATAATTTTTTTAGCATAAGTACGTCCTATACCACACTTGGTATATGAGGTTGGACAATTAAGTTCACAAACTTATTGCAATGATGTTGCTAAACTTTTTTGATAGCAGAGGAATTATTCATTATGAATTTGTACCAACTGGACAAACAGTTAACCAAGTTTACTATTTGTAAGTGCTGAAAAGGCTGAGTGAAAAAGTTAAACAAAAACGACCTGAACTTTTCTCCAACAATTCATGTCCCTTGCACCACGACAATGCACCAGCTTACACGGCACTATCTATGAGGAAGTTTTTAGCCAGTAAACAAATAACTGTATTGGAACACCCTCCCTAATCACCTATTCTGGCCCCCAATGACTTCTTTCTTTACATGAAGATAAAGGAAATATTGAAAGAAGACATTTTGATGACATTCAGGACATTAAAAGTAATAAAACAATAGCTCTGATGGCCATTCCAGAAAGAGTTCCAAAATAGCTTTGAAAGGTGGACTAGGTGCTGGCATCAGTGCATAGCTTCCTGAGTACTACAAAGGTGACTGTAGTGATATTCAGCAATGAGGTATGTAGCACTTTTTCTAGGATCAATTCTCAAACTTTATTGTCAGACCTCATATACCTATGCTTAAAAAAACTCACTTGTTGTTTATCTGATATTCCAATTAAACTGGGCATCCTGGATTTTATCTGGCACTCCAATTACCCAAGCAACTAGAAGATGCCACACAAATCGGCAGTTCAGTTCAGTTCCCCACAGCACTCGCCTTGGCTCACAAGGTCCTGCATGGTCAGGAATTGAGGAAGGATAGACCAGAGTGTTTTCTTGGGCTAATGACTCTGTAACATTTCTCCAGGCAACCACAGGCTGCACATGCCTCACTCATGCCACAGACAGCAGGCATATACATTTGAATGGCAGCCCCACGCACCCGCAGCATCCCAGAGAATTCCAGAAGAGGAGGCAGGTAGCTCCAATTGAGCCACTGTTTTAGATCAAAGGCTTTTTAGGGGGAGATGAGGCCAATAGGATGCCCAGATTTATTTATCTTCTAATTTTTGGGGGGTGGGGGAATGACCCCTCACTTTTTACCATGTTTTTAGGGCACCTCCAAAAGAGCTAGTCGGGGTGGGGGTCCTGGCTCCCTGGAAGGGGTTGCACCCATGGATGCCCCTTGACTTGAACTAGTTACTTCACTGGTGGTTGCAAAATAATTATTTTTCTAATCCTATAGACTTCTAAGATCTCTCCTCATTAAACACTCCCCTTCCCCAGCCCCTGGCACCACCACCTACTTCCTGTCTCTAAGAATCTGACTCCTCTAGGGATCTCATATAAGGGGAATCACACAGTATTTGTCCTTCCGTGCCTGGCTTCTTTCACTGAGCATCATACCCTCAGGGTTTATCCATGCTGTAGCAGGTGTCAGAATTCCTTGCTTTTTAAGGCTGAATAATATTTCATTGTATAGACACCATATTGTGTTTATCCATTCATTTGTCAATAGGCATTTGTTTCCATCTTTTGGTCATTCTGCTGCTGTGAACACGGGTGTACAGATATTTTTTAAGGCCCTGCTTTCAATTCTTTAGTGTATATACCCAGAAGTGGAATGATGGATCATATGATAATTCTATGTTTAATTACCTGAGCAACTGCTATACCATTTTCTACAGCAGCTGCCTCATTTTACATTCTCACCAAATATATATATCTTTTATAGTTGGGATTTTGGGGGGGGGCGCTGGAGGAGAGGCAAGGAGGTGAAGACAAATCCAGGCTCCAATGGGGATCACAGGTTGCATTTTCTTTTTTTTTAAGGATTATAGGAATATTCTGTTTTTTTTTGTTTTTTGTGAGTTTTTTTAAAAAGATTTTTATTGGGGAATTGGGGGAGGGGAACAGCGTTGGGGAATCGGGGAAGGGGAACAGACAAGTTGCTGTCTTTTTGTTCTTCAGTCTAGTTGTGGAGGATGTTGCTTCACTGGCCCATGTTGGTATCGTTATTGTGCTCTTCCCAGATGAGGCAGATTGATCGCTGGCCTCTGGATGTCGCTCACCGCGGTTATTGGCAGCTCACGCTGGCTGCCAGCCGCTCACGCTGGCTGCTGGCCACTCACTGTAGCTTATGGCAGCCCACTGCAGCAGGGGCTGCAGCCTACAGTGTCGCCGGGGCTCACACAGCCCAGCTCCAGGTGGAGCTGTTAGCTGTAGAGGGCAGTGTCACTGGCCCTCATACGTGGGATCAGAACCAGGGCCGCTGGCATCCCAAAACCAGCTCTTAACCAATGTGCCACTTGGCCGGCCAGGTTGCATTTTCTTGACACTTTTCTTTTAAAGATTATATTGGGGAATTGGGGAAGGGGAACAGTGTTGGAGAATCGGGGAAAGGGACCAGCCAAGTTGTTGTTCTGCAATCTTCGTTGTGGAGGGCGCCAGTCGCCATCTGGCTTCCAGTCGGCAGCTAGTGGCCTCTAAGCTCAAGGTGCTGAGTTCGGTCTTAGCTGCAGGTGGGCGCAGCCACCATCCCATGCGAGAGTCGAACCAGCAGCCTGTTGTTAAGAACACACGCCCTATCCACTGAGCCATCTAGGTGGCAGCTCAGCTCAAGGTACCGAGTTTAGTCTTAGTTGCGGGTGGGCATAGCCCACCATCAAACAGGCAATCTTGGGCCGGCCGAGTGGCACATTGGTTAAGAGCTGGCTTGGGATGCCAGGGTCCCCACTTCGGATCCCATGTATGAGGGTCAGTGACACTGCCCTCTGCAGCTAACAACAGCTCCACCTGGAGCTGGGCTGTGTGAGCCCCGGCGACGGTGTAGGCTGCAGCCCCTGCTGCAGTGGGCTGCCATAGGCTACAGTGAGTGGCCGGCAGCCAGCGTGAGCGGCTGGCAGCCAGAGTGAGCTGCCAATAGCTGCAATGAGCGACCATCCAGAGGCCAGGGACCGATCTGCCTCATCCGGGAAGAGCGCAATGACGATACCAACATGGGCCAGTGAAGCAACGTCCTCCACAACTAGACTGAAGAACAAAAAGACAGCAACTTGTCTGTTCCCCTTCCCTGATTCCCCAACGCTGTTCCTCTCCCCCAATTCCCCAATAAAATCTTAAAAAACAACAACAAAAAAAACAGGTAATCTTGTTATACCAGCTGAGCCATCTTGTCACCTGTTGGCAGCTCAGTGACAGCACAGCTTGGGTGCAGCAGCAACACTGGCCCATGTGGGAATCCAACCAGTGGCCCTCTAAGCCAACTCTTTTTTTTTTTTTTTTGAGGGCAGTGTCACCGGCCCTCCATATGTGGGATCTGACCTGGGCCATTGGCATCCCAAGCCAGCACCCAACCACCGCGCCACTCTGCCGCCCCCCTCTAAGCCAACTCTTAACCAACTGAGCCACTCGGCCGGCCCATTAACACATTTCTTTCATCTCCTTTTTCTAGATACATAACCCTACATTTTTTGTGTTTCATGACTTATTTTTTTAGGAGTCTGGGCTGGGTATCTTGTAGAGTCTCCCAGAATCTGATGTTTCCTCATGATTAGATTCAGGCTATGCGTTTTTGACACTGAGCAATTTCAGGAAGCCTATTTTTTTTTTTTTTTTTTTTGAGGGCAGTGTCACTGGCCCTCATATGTGGGACCCGAACCGGGGCCGCTGGCTTCCCAAGCCAGCGCTTAACCACCGTGCCACTCGGCTGGCCCACACTGAGCAATTTCAAAAGTGATATTAATGTTCTTAGTGCATAGTACCAGGAGACACATGATGCTGCTTTGTCACCTGACCCTTGATCACTTGGTTCCAGTGGTGTCTCTCCAAACTACAGGTGTCTTTGCGCCTTTGTTATTGATAAGCAATCTGTGAGAAGGATATTCTAAGACTGTGTGACCACCTTATCTCTTACAACCTTTCACCCAATGGGGTTTTGCACCCATGGATGCCCCTTGGCTTGAACTATTAGGTTGTCGGAAAAGTCATGACGTATTTTTTCTATGTTTTTCATTGCAAAAATGTGTCACGACTTTTCTGACAACTTCACTGGTGGTTGCAAAACAATGATTTTTCTAATCCTATAGATTCTTTCTATATATGCTTCCTGAATTGTAGCAGGAGCTTTCCCTACTCCACCCAGCTCCACACCTGCTATCTTTCCAATCTCTCTCCAGCATTCCTTATAGCTGACCATTTCCTCTTTCTTCAAACATCCTCTTTCCTTGATTTCCCTGATGCCACGCTCTTATCCTCTTCTCCCACTTCTCAGATTTTGGATTTGGGGCTTCTACTTTCTTCAAACCTACAGCATCAATGCCTCCTCTTCCAGGAAGCCTTCCAGCCATGCCAGGCAGAGCCTTCCCCCTTCCACTTCCAGGTCCTGAAATATGGATGATCTTCAAGGTTCATTTCCACAGACACCCATAACCCAATGTTTGTTCAACATTTTGAGTTCTGGAAATACTAGGTCGAGGGCAATGGACTTGATCCAATGGCTTACGATGAAATGCTTGGAGTGTTTTCTTCGTTGATGTGATAAGAGAGTGAGCATTTGAAAAAATAGGTTTGAAAATCACTCCAATGACCCTGTCGATGGAATAGAGTTGAGACAAAACACAAGAATATGTTCAGGAAACTATAAGATCGGAATAATAACAGAAATAATTAGGACAATAATAATACCGTGGCACAGACTGGCTTGATGGCCATCAAACTGTTTCTTCCTGGGCACGTGGCTGGACTACATTTCCCAGCATCCCTTGTAGTTTGGTGAGGCCATGTGACTGATTTGGCCAATGGGATTGAGAGGAAGTGAAAAGTCACTTCCAGCCAGCACCATTGAAAACATCCCACAGGTGCCTTCTCTCTGCCCACCCCCCTTTTTTGTTTTAAAGATTTTTATTGGAGAATTGGGGAAGGGAACAGTGTTGGGGAATTAGGGAAGAGGAACATTGTGTTTTTCCAGGACCCATCAACTCCAAGTTGTTGTCCTTCAATCTTAGCTACAGAGGGTGGTGCACGCTCAGCTCTGTCCAGTTACCACTTTCAATCTAGTTGCGGGGGGGGGGGGGGCAGGGCGCGTAGTCCACCATCCCCTGTGGGAGTCAAACCGGCAACCTTGTTGCACACTGAGCCATCGGGCCACCCATCGTCAGCTCGCAGCTGCTCAACTCAAGGTGCTGTGTTCAAGCTGTGTGTGTGTGTGTGTGTGTGTGTGTGTGTGTGTGTGTGTGTGTGTTTGGGCGGTGCAGCCAACCACTAACATGGGTATCAAACGGGCAACCTTGCTGCTAAGAGCACGCACTCTCAACAGCTCAGCAGCTCAGGCACAGCTTGGGCATAGCTCACTGGTCTATGTGGGAATCGAACTGGTGACCCTTTTGCTCAGAATTCGTACTCTTAACCAGTTGAGCCAATAGGCTGGCCCCTCTTTTTCCCCTTTTGTCAGCTGCTTGGAGAGGACTGGAGGAGAGCTGCCCAGGAAACTCAATCTGTACTTGATTGTCACATATACAAGAAATAAAACTTTATTGAATAAACAACCTCCACTGAAATTGAGAATTGCTTATTCCAGCCATTAGTCTACCCTACAATTTCTCCACCACCATGACATCTGGGTTCAGGTAATTCAGATAATTCTTTTTATGGGGGACAGTAGTCCTGGGCATTGTAGGATGTTGACTACCATCTCTGGGTTTTACCCACTAGATGCCAATAGAGCTCCCCCGCCACCCCAGTTGTGACAACCAAAAATGTCTCTAGACATTGCCAACTGTCCCCTGTGTGGGCAGAATGACCCCCAGTTGAGAGCCTCTAATCTATTTTTCTAGCTATATTTATGGAGGCCCTTGGACATTTCAGGGACATGGACTCAATGTGGCCACAACTAAATTGTCATCTTATATTCCCCCATCCCTGCTTGTAGCTGCTCCTCCCTCAGTCCTCAGCTCTCTGTTGCAATGAAGGCCCCACATAAGGCTCATCATGGACCTTTTATTCTCCCAAGTCCTGTTTGGGTTACTTCCTAAATAACTATTAAGCCTGTCTACTTCTTTCCATTTCCCCTCCCATCACCTGCATCCAGGTTATCATCAGTGCATGCCTGGATTGATACAGTAGCCACTCCTTTCCCCTATAATCCATTCTCAACAGCCAGAGAGTGATTTTCAAAATGCATTTGAGATTATAGGCTTGCCTGTGGCTAGAGGAGCTGCTTCCAAGATGGCTCCCTCACATGGCTGTTGGCAGGAGGCCTCAGTTCCTTGCTATGTGGGTTTCTTGGGTGTCCTCACAACATGGCAACTGGCTTCCCCTGGAGGAAGTGTTCCAAGACAGAGCGAAAGGTCACAATGCTTTTTATGACCTGGTCTCAAAAGTGACTACCATGACCACTTCTTCCATGTTTTGTTTGTGAGAAGTCACTAAGTTCAGCCCACACACAGGAGGAAGAGAATTAGCTTTCACCTTTTAAAAAACTCTGTGGATCTTTTTTTTTTTTTTTTAAGATTTTATTGGGGAATTGGGGAAGGGGAACAGACAAGTTGCTGTCTTTTTGTTCTTCAGTCTAGTTGTGGAGGATGTTCACTTCACTGGCCCATGTTGGTATTATCATTGCACTCTTCCCAGGTGAGGCAGTCACTCGCTGGGCATTGGACGGCCACTCAAGGCGGCTCACAGCAGCTCACGAAAGCTCACACCCGCTGCCGGCCAGTCCCATGCAGCCTATGCTGTGACCAGCAACTCACAGCAGCCCAGCTCCAGGTGGAGCTGTTTTTCACCATCTTAGCTGTTGAGGGTGCAGCATCACTGGACCTCATGTGGGATCCAAAGTGGGGGCCTTGCAGCTCAGAGCTGGCATCCCAAGCCAACTCTTAACCAATGCACCACTATGCCGGCCCTGTGGATCTATTTTTAAAAACCATATTCCCCAACTAATTTCTCAGCAAATCCTATTGGATCCACCTTCAAAATCCTTCCAGATTCTTAACCTTTCTATTGTCACTATCCTGGTCCAGCAACCCGAGTGTACATAGATGATGGAAAGATACACACCAGGTGGTTGGTCCATCCAGACAATGGAATATCATTCCACCTTAAAAAGAAAGACATTCTGACACCTGCTACAACATGGATGGATCTGGAAGACATTATGCTCAGTGAAATAAGCCAGATATGAAATGATGAATATTGTATGATTCCATTTATAGGAGGTTCCTAGAGGAGTCAGGTTCATAGAGACAGGAAGTAGATAGTGGGAGCCAGGGGCTGGGGGAGGGGGATGAGGAATTACTGTTTAATGGGGACAGAGTTTCAGTTTGGGAAGATGAGAAAGTTCTGGGAATGGATAGTGGGGATGGTCACACAACAATGTGAGTGGACTTAATGCCACTGAGCTGAGCACTTAAAAATGGTTAAGATAAATTAGAGTAATTTTATTTTATTTTATTTTATTTTGAGGGCAGTGTCACTGGCCCTCATGGGGACCGAACCGGGGCCGCTGGATTCCCAAGCCAGCGCTTAACCACCACACCACTGGGCCGGCCCTTAGAGTAAATTTTATATTGTGTGTATTTTACCACAATTTGAATCTTGTTTTTTGGGGTTTTTTTGTTGTTTTTTTGAGGGCAGTGTCACTGGCCCTCACATGTGGGACCTGAACCAGGGCCGCTGGCTTCCCAAGCCAGCGCTTAACCACTGCGCCACTCGGCTGGCCTACAATTTGAATATTTTTAATAATAATATCTAACCCTTATATGGTGCTTACTGTGTCACAGTCACTGTGCTAAGATATGTATTACCTCATTCAATCCTCTCCATCATCTGTGACTAAAGGACAACAATCATCATACCCATTTTACTGATGAGGCAACTAGAAGTGTAGTGATTTGCCCAAATTCTCACAGCCAAGATTAGGCCCCTAACCAATGCACACACTGCCCCTATGTGAACCACAGGGCCTCTTATTATTACTGCTTCAGCTAAAAAGGAAGGGACCCATCACAGAGATGCAGAGCTGAGACCGGTGACATCACTGGCCAGGGTCCTTCAGTGTCAGTCGGAGCTGGCATGGGGACCCAGGAGGGTCTGAGCCTTCACAGCCACCGCAGGCTTCATGTGTGAAAAGGGGGCTTGTACACCAGTGGGGTAGAAGAGCCTGTGCTGGTATTGTGGGTTTGAGTTCTTCAGTTATATCTCTACTCTGGGCCTCAGTTGCTGACAGGGCCCGGGCATATTCCAGGCGCACAGCACAGAGGTCCTGGGACAGGGCCAGGGAATGTCCAGCTGCATCCAAGCTGACACATGGCGCTTGCCCTCGGCCTTGACTTCGGAGGCACAGGGCTCCAGATACATAAGCCCTTTTTTGGTAAACATGCTTTGCACCTGCAGGAGGGAGCATACACACTCCGTGGGAGCATGCTGTACTCTGTACACCCTCCTCCCTCAGAACCGCTATATAATGGCTGGTATTGTGGAATAAAGAGGCTGAAGCTGGCTCCTCCTCATGTTGGCTCCGTGTGCCTTCTTTACTTTGGGCGTCTCCCTGCCAAAACCATACCCCCAAACCCCCGGTGATGACACTTGGCGTAGTCGGCAGGATCACAAAATGAGTGCCCCAACAGGCTTGGGAGAGGAACCCCCCAGGTGGACAGGATGTGGCTCCCGAGTTCCTTCTGGTATCCAGTCACAGCATACCAGCTGGCATGGACTCCACCAGAGGACTGGGACGCCATACATCCCCAGCCAGAAGATATCCAGAAAGCCCTGGAGGCATTGGAGCCGAACGTCCTGCTGGTGCAGAGGCAGGCGGTGGGCCGCATAGCCTGGATGTTCCTAGCAGTTTTACCACACGCTAGCCGTGACATCCAGGAATACGTGAACCGGGTGCAGCACTTGCAGCACCGGGAGGAGGACTTGGAGCAACACCTGGCGGTGGCTGAATGCATACTCTAGGAGTCCCCTGAGTCGGAAGTGCCCTCCTGGGCTATGAGCCCACCGCCACTGGTGCGGCGTGCCCAACTGGTGGTGCGACAGAGGGTGGAAGTGGAAGAGACTCTGGCCCCTGGAGATGGAGCCGCCAGAGTGCGACAGCCCTGATGAGGAGATATTTACAGCCTGCCGGGAACTAATCCTTGCTAACAGCCCGCCAGGAACTTTTGGGACTATGGCTGCTTAATTAGCTCTCTACATAGACCAGTCCATCCATGAGGTCACAGGGGCTTTGGCTAGACTGGGGAACATGGAAGTTCACCAGCAAGGCCGGACGGGACAGACCCGGGCTGTGACTAAAAAGCATGCGAGTCGCCCCCATTCTCAGAAACAGGCCATGAAAACCACATCCAAGAGCCAGGACAATGTGGGGACACTGTTAAGGTGAGCCGCTGGCAAATGTGGTTTGATCTGGTGGCCACTGGGCTAGCTGAGGAGAAATTAGATGGCCAGCCCCTCAAGGTCCTCCTGACCCTCTGACGGAAGTTACGCCTGAACAGAAGTTCACCGCTTGGCCCTCAAAGGAGCAGAAGGGGGTTTCTCGGGAGTCGCACCTAGCTGACTTCCTCCCTGACTAGGGAGTGGGCTGGGGCACCCGATTGACATGGGAGCCGGATGACCTGAGGCTGCATGTTGAACTCACCATATATTGGTCCCCCCGGAACATGCAGTAAGTGCTGGCCCTTGGGGACACTGGGGCAGACAGCACCCTCATACATGGCAATCCAGACCATTTTCAGGGCCCCACAGCCACTATTGAGGGGTATGGTGGCTGGCACATCATGGTGCGTAGAGTTTCCCTCACCCTGGGCGTTGGACACCTCCCCCTGAGGGCTTATGAGGTCTACGTGTCTCCTATTGCTGAATACATCCTCAGGGTGGATGTACTCAGGGGACTGACTGTTATGACGACTGTGGGGGAATTTTGCTTGTGGGTGCGTGTGGTGAAAACAGTGGTTAGAGGACATCCCCAGCATGCACCCCTCCACCTGCCACAGGCCACCCGAGTGGTTAACATCAGACAAAATCACTTGCCCTGGGGGGCATGAGGAGATTGGGTGTACAATCTTAAAGTTGGAGGATGCAGGTGTCGTACAGTCCACCCATAGCCCCTTCAACCCCCCAGTTTGGCCAGTGCGGAAACCTGATGGTTCCTGGAGAATGACAGTGGACTACCGGTAGCTGAACAAGGTGACAGCCCCGCTCCACACCGCTGTTCCAAACATCACGGAGTTGATGGAACCATTGGGACGGTTCCACTATGTGGTGGACTTGGCCAATGCCTTTTTCTCCATTGACATTAACACTGCCAGTCAAGAACAGATTGCCTTCACCTGGGAAGGCAGACAATGGATCTTTCCGGTGTTGCCACAAGGCTACCTGCACATGGGCTGGTAGTGCAGGACTTAGCTACATGGACCAAGCCCCTGACCGTGCGCTTGTTTCACTATATAGATGATATAATGTTAACTGCTGATTCTCCTGCAGATCTGGAAACTGCCGTCCGCAGTCTCCGAGATGCCCTAACGGGTTGGAGGTGCGCTGTCAATGAGGACAAGATCCAGGACCCTGGCTACTCTATCAAGTTCTTGGGAGTTGTTTGGTCAGGTAAGACAAAAGTAATCCCCGAGGTGGTTCTAGATAAGATTCAAGCATACCCCTCTCTGGAGACGGTGAGGCAGCTGCAGACTTACCTGGGGCTATTGGGGTTCTGGTGAACCTTCATACCACATCTGGCGATGTTAATGCAACCTTTGCATCGGCTAGTTTGCACAAGGGAACCCTGGGATTGGTCCCCTGAAGCCAAGCAGGCATTTAGGGTGACAAAGCACACCACAGCACAAGCCCAGACCCTAAGGTTGTTGACCCAACCCTGCCGTTCCTCTTGACTGCTCAGGTGGAGGATTCTGGGTTTAGCTGGGGTCCCTGGCAGAAACAGGGTTCGCGAAAGACTCCTATTGGGTTCTGGTCCCAACTTTGGAAGGGAGCCGAGGAACGGTACTCCCTGGTGGAAAAGCAACTGGCAGCGGTGTACGCTGCCCCATTGACCTGTGAAAGTATCATGGGCCTGCACCCAGTCACAGTGCAGACGACTTACACAGTGGAAGGCTGGCTCTGGCCTTGGGCAACGAGGCAGCGAACCGGCATGGCACAGACGCCAACATTAACAAAGTGGGGAGCCTATTTAGAGCTACACGCTCAAAATGGGGAGCATATTTAGAGCTACACACTCAAAGTGGGGAGCCTATTTAGAGCTACATGCTCTCTGCTCTGAGTGAGCAGAGGACCCCATAGAAATGGGGGGAGACTCCTAGTCCTTTTGAGGAGGCAAGCCCCCAGTGCCGGCTGACGCCTGGTACACGGATGGGTCTTGCCAAGGGCAGCCCCCCACTTGGGCAGCTTTTGCCCTACAATCCCTCACTGACATCTTTTGGTATGACACAGGTACCGGATGCTCAAGCCAATGGGCTGAATTACGAGGGGTCTGGATGGTTTTGACTATGGAACCTGGCCCAGTACATGTCTGCACTGACAGCTGGGCCTTATATCGGGGCCTGACACTGTGGCTGCCCAGGTGGGCAGTCCAAGAGTGGCTGATTGGCCATCGTCCCCTACGGGGCAAAGATCTCTGGGAGGACCTGTGAAAATGGGGCCAGAACATGGGCACCGTGTACCATGTCTCAGGCCATCCGCCACTGCAGGCACCTGGCAATGATGTGGCTGATGCCTTGGTGCGGGTGCGCTTGCTTACAGTGCCCCCAGGACCCACTGACATGGACATTTGGCTTCACAAGAACCTAGGCCAAGATGTGGATGCTCAGACTATGGGACTAATGGCTACCCACTGGGGTTTGCAGCTAATGAGAGCTGATGTTCAACAAGCTATCCAGCAGTGTCCTTGGTGTGCAGAGCACTGTCCTCAAAGATGGCATCTGCCCACCTCCCTGAGGTCCACAGGGGAGCGCAGAAATGGCAGGTGGACTATATTGGGCAGCTCACTACAGACCAGGGAGCCCGACACACCCTGACGGCAGTAGACACTGCCACCAGACTAGGCTTTGCTTACCCTGTGGCCCAGGCTGACCAATGACACACGCTCCTAGCCTTGGAGCACTTGTCGGCTGCTTATGGCCAGCGCTTGCTTATTGCCAGTGATCGAGGCACTCACTTTACAGGTTCACAGGCTCAAACCTGGGCGATGTCCAATGATGTCCAATGGCAACTACATGTTCCTTACCGACTCCAAGCTGCCAGTATGGTTGAACGCTTTAACGGGTTGTTGAAGGAGAAGTTAAGGATATTGGTCTCCAGGTGGAAACACTGGAAAAACCAGGCACCAATAGTTGTTTGCCTGTTGAACGAGCAGCCATGGAAAACTGGTAAGGCCCCATTGGATAAGGTAACCGAGGGGCTCCCACAACTTCTATGGGTCACGGGGACCGGGGACCCGGAGGTACAGCCCAGGCTAAAGCAGGGGATGGTAATCCTACCTGCTCCATCCACAGTAGCCCCCAGCCGGACACAGAACTGGACCTGGCTTTGGCAGGCTCAGGTCACCCGGGAGCCGTGGGTTGCCCTGTTTGAGCCCTGGGAACAGGGTCTAGAGAAGGGCCTGGAGGTCACACCCTGGCTTGGGTGCTGGCCCTTCACAGTACAAGTGGCTTTACCAGCCAAAGCAAGCGGGTCCCTTTTATGAAGGACCCCCACGCTATGCCTTTGGCCCATACCCCTGTACACTGTGGACCTAACCCCTGACACCCTACTGATGACCCAGAGCCCAGGTGTGGTACCACCAACCAGGAGCTGCCCCCATACTGGCTACGGTGCTATCACAGGACGAGCACGTAGCCTGTATTTTGCCAGAAGGCTGTGACTTACCCATGATGGTCTCTTTATCTGATCTGTCATACCGCCCAGGTTAGCTAGCTACCGGGAACTGCATCAGATCCTGGGCACACACCTTTGCCCGAGTGCACAACACCTCGCACTACTGGGTATGCACAGAGCTGCCAGCGGAGACCACTGAAGGACTGCCCTGGAGAGTCACCCCTGCCACCGATACCAACTGGACAGATCTCCAACACTGGGACTGGAACAGCCCAGAGGGGAACGCTCGCCGCCATGCTGTTGAAGCCCTCTTGCAGAAACAGCACCACAATGACCCCCCTGTCCTCAGCAAGGCTGTGGGCGATGGCTGGGGCTGGTTGGTGGGGATTCGTGTGACACTGTCTAACCGCCGTCCTCTGTGTGTCAAACAACGACACCCCATGGTTCCAACCATATGATGGGTTGGTTACCGGAGGAGCTTTGCCTCAATGTTACTGTTGTAACAAACCCTACTCGCTGGTGGGATGGGCGCCATCTAGTGGGAACGATGCCCACTGACTTCCTACCAGATGATGCTATCTGGTGGCCACCACAGCTGGCCATATTTGCCGGTCTAATGGACAGGCCGCTGCACTTGGGGACGCCCCTTTATTCACGGTCTGCCCACATTGCCCCAGAGGCCGGCCAATTGGGACCCTGTTTACCACTGTTGGCACTGGGAAAAGTGGGTGGCCTAATGGTTTTAACCCTTACGTATCTTGAAGTGATAAACGTAGAGCTACAGGTGGAAGCCCTTGCCCAACATATTGCAAACACCCTGAACGTCAAGGGAGCCTCTTTAGCCCTGCTTCTTGACAAGACAACCCAGGTGAGAAAGGTGGTCCTGCAGAACAGGATGGCCCTAGACCTGTTAACAGCTGCGCAGGGGGGGACATGTGCCCTCTTACATTATGAATGCTGTGGTTACATTCCGGACCACCAACAAAAGGTACAGGAGGCCGTGCAGGAGATAGACACTGAGGTTTCGGTGATCCAGGCCCTGCAGCACGACCCCCTTATGCATTGGTGGAACTCCCTTGGCCCTTCATGGCTGTGGGCAGGCCTTATCGTGGCAGATATTGCCATTAGCCTCATGGTTCTCTATTGCTCTATGTATTGCCGTTGTGGCCTTTGTTCACAGGGACATGTCCTTTAGGCCAGATCCCAAAGTGTCACCCTGCAAGGGGTGGACTAACAGGGCCCGGGCACATTCTGGCGCACAGTGCAGAGGTCCTGGGAGAGGGCCCAGGAATGTCCAGCTCTGTGCAGGCCAGCGCTCCGGACCCTAACCCCGCTGGTCAGACCTTGAGACACACACTGCAGAGGTCCTGGGAAGGGCCCAGGAATGTCTAGCTGAATCCAAGCTGACACATGGCGCTTGCCCTCGGCCTTGACTTTGGGGCCTACTGCGCAGACGCAGGGCTCCAATACATAAGGCCTTTTTTGGTAAACATGCTTTGAACCTGCGGGAGGGAGCATGCGTGCGCCGTACACTCCCCTCCCCCAAAACTTCTATATGATAGCTGGTATTGTGAAATAAAGAGGCTGAAGCTGGTTCCTCCTCATGTCGGCTCCGTGTGCCTACTTTGGGCATCTCCCCGCTGAAACTGCACGCCCAAACGCCCGGCGATGCTTGAAAGGGCACTAGGGAAGCATTCAAGGGTAATAGGTACCTGGGGAGGCCCAGGAGTCTAAAATACAGGCTCTCTGACCTCAGCTTCTTCATCTGTGATGTGGAGATAATATGTAATCATAATAACTATTATCATTAATATTACTATTTTTTCACCTTGGCAAGACTCTTGGGGCTGGATTGTTCACTGGGATGGGGCTGTCCTGGGCACTGTGGGGTGTTGAGCAGCATCCCTGGCTCCCACTCACTTCATGCTAGGAGAATCCCCTAGTCAGGACAAACAAAAATGTTTCCAAACACCCCAAGGATCACCAAGGATCGCCCTGGTTGGCAACCCCTGTCCACATTAAAAGGGTTGGAGGCCTATGTTGAGTTAGTCTATCTGAGAGTAAATGCTAATGAAATTCCCTGCTCTGTTTATTTGCTGCGTGACCTTAGGCATGTCACTTCTGTTTCCAAGCCTCAGATTCATCAATAGCCTCTCACTGCTGAAAATCTGGGATTAAACAAGCCAATGTCTATAAACTGTTTCAGCCAAAGTAAGTGGTCACTCACAGGCACCCTTCTTACCCCAGCTGGGGTCTTCTGGATGATTCGACCCTCAATAGCAGTCCCTGCACCCTCCCCCTGGCTGCCTCCCCTGTGGGCCCCAGATTCAGGGGACCACACAGGCGGGCGTTGGGAACACTTCCTGTGCAGTGGCCTGTGGTGCCCACGGACCAGGTGGGCCAACGGGAGAACACAGCTGGGGCCGCCCCACTTCCTGTCCCAGGAGACGCCTCTCACACTCCTTCACCCCACCCCAAAAATAACATCCCAGGAACCAAAGCCACTGACACCAGCTGCAGACTCCAACTCAGGGCACAGCAGCTGCCACCACAATGCTTGCCCGCTGGGAAAGTCCTCCCCGTATTCCTCCCCCACCACGTCCGGCATTCCAATCTCAAGGTGGTGATCTGGCCTCCCCCATAGTTGGAGACATATGAGCCCTGAGCAGGCAGGGCCAGCTGGGGGAGGGGGTTCCTTTGCCACCCTAGGTGACAGGGGACCCTCTCTGCCCAGAACCCCCAGATCTGAGGTATCTCCAATCTTTACCTCAAGGGACTCTTTTTTGGGGGAAGGGGCTGGTTGCCAGGACAACAGCCCCCCACCTCTGCCTGGGAATAAAGAGGCAGGCAGGAGAGCCAAGAACTGGGTGTTCTTTCCCTGCCAACGTGACTGGCACATCCTGGCAGCTGGTACTCGGAGGGCCATGTCCTGAGCCACCAAGCCTGGCCACCCCAGACAAGGCCACTCAGTGTGGGTGCAGCGGGGGGGGGGGGTGGCTGCAGCCCAGAGAGGTGATGACTAGTTCCCAGTCAGCAGCCCTCAGGCCTCTGTCCTTCCGGTACCTTCTGGCAAGGAAGTCTGCCCACTCTGCCTACAGGACTTCACAGAAAGGCCAGGGGGCCTCAGATGTCTGGCTCCGAGCTGGACAGGCTACCAGGGCCCCAGGGACAAAGGCCACATGGCGGACTTCCTGCTGTGGGACCACCTGGCCTAGAAGGGTTTGGCCCAGGGGACAGTGGGTTTTAACACATCTCCCCTCCCCCAAGCCTGTTGCCACCACCACACAGGGGGTGGTGGACAGCTGGCGCCATGGGGGGGTGGGGGTGGAGGGACAGGCCTGCATGTTAAAAGACCCCGGCTTCCTGCAGCGAGCTTGCCTGAGGACACAAAACCTTGCCTCCTGGCCATTAGGCCCCAGTTGGTCAGGCTGTCTACCCACTGGCTGCATCTGCAGTTAGGGGAGACCAGGCAGGCCTGTCATGGCCTGGGGTGCCAGAAAAAAATACAGGACATGCAGGTAAAAGTAGTTTCTTAGCATAAGTACGCCTTTAGCAATACTTTGAACATACTTATGTTAAAAGTATTCATTGTGTATCTGGAATTCACATTTAACTGGGTGTCCTGTATTTTTATGTGATAAGTCTGCCACCCTAAGCCAGGGGCTCTGGGAGCGGCAAAACTGAGCTCACCAATGTCCCCCCAAACTTGTTCATTGTCTGGTCCCAGCCTCAGGGATGGCCCCGCTATCCCTGTCCCGCTTCCCTCCACCCCCACACCCCGCACACACACCTCAGGGCCTCCAGCTAATGGTCCACGCCAACCTCATCTTCTGAGCCATGGCCTGTCCACTATCCCTCTGTAGTCTCTCTCCCATCTGCCCCTACCCCCTGCAGACCTGGCCACAGGCCATCAGTTCCCACCTGCCCCCACCACATTACTAAGTTTCCTCACCTAGCTGTGCTTTCCCAAAAGCTTTCTGCTCTCTCAGGACCCCAGGCATGGGCCATTGCCCCAACCTGAGTCAGGTCCTGTCACTTGTCTGCCCACAGCCCTCCAGGGCTCCACCTTCCTCAGGGTAAAAGCCCGAGTGCTTCCCACTTCCCTCGAGGCCCTGCACAGGCATCTCCCTACACTCTCCTCCTCCCTCTTTCCCCCTCACTCACTCTGCTCCAGGCACAAGGGCCTTCAAGCTGTTCCTCCAACATGCTGGGCACAGCGCTGCCCCAGGGCCTTTGCACTAGCTGTTACTGCTGCCTAGAGCACACCTTGTCCAGAGAGCCACACAGTTTAGCGGCTTCCCCTCCTCTAGATCTCAGCTCAAATGTCACCTTCTCAGTGAGATCTCCCTTGCCTACCTTTATTTAAAATTGCAAACCACCCTGACTCCCTGGCTTCCTTTCCTGCTGTATTTTTCTCCACAGATCATACCACATTCTAATATAGTATGTAATATGTAGTTTGTAGTTTTGTATCTGGTACATCTCCCTCCATGAGGGCAGGGATTTTCTCTGTCTGGTTCACTGCTATATCCCCAGTAAGGCACACATGAGGTACTTAATAAATACTTCCTGAATGAATAAGCATCACTGTGCCTGGAATGTCCTCCTAAGTCCCACCTTTTCTTCAAGACTCACCTGAAGCAGGTGGGCTTGTTTTCCTCTTTCAGGTCTCCTTTACCCACAGGGTGGCCCAAGGGATCTCTCAAATGCTCCGACCTGCCCTTGCTGACCCTGCTCTAGACCCTTCTGTGGCTCCTAATGCCCTCGGGACTCTGTTAGCCTGGCACTTGCCAACCTGACTCTAACTCCATCTCTCCTCCCTGACACCCCCATCCCCACACACTCTGTCCTCCAGCCTCACTCTACACCATCACACTCTCTGTTCCCTCTGCTTGGAACAGCTTTTCAGCACCTTCACCTGCCTGACCCCTATTCATCTCTCAGGCCTCTCCTCCTGGAAGCCTTCCAGCAGACCCTGATCCCCCACCCACCTGGGGCCAGTACATCCTCTGGGCTCCACCATGCCTCTGCAACCCCTATCACAGCCCTGATCGCCCTCTATTTTATCTACTTGGTCACCAGGACCAATTCATCCATCACACAGGAGACCCAGGGCCCACAACACTTTTAGGGACCTACAGAATGGTTTCATTTTAATTTCTCTGTAAATCAGAAGAAAAAAAAATGAATAAAATACCAACTCGGTTGAAAAAGATCATTTGTAGTATTTTTTCATAGAGGAAGGGACCTGCAATGGCAAAGTGCCTCAGGCTTGCAGAGGTCTTATGGTGTCTCCCCACTGGACCAAGAGTGCCTGGGAGGTTGAGACTGCCCAGCCCAGGCCTGGCACATAGGAGGTGCTTAATAATTGTTTGTTGACTGGCTGAATATTCACTGACCACTGGGTCCTTACGGCCAGGCCTGACAAGGCTCACACATACTAGGAGATGCTTGACACATAGATGGGCGGAGGGAAGGGTCCGAAAGCCGACACGTGGACAGTTACCTGGACCAGGCAAAGACCAATCTGGGACCAGCAGCACCACCTTGTGGCACAACACTGGCCTACCTCTTCCTCCCCTACACTCAGTGGAAAAGAACTGGAGTTTTCAGAGCCCTCCTACTAGAAAGAGGTGGAGGGGAGGAGGGAGAGGAGGAAGAGGAGAAGAAGGGGAGAATGGGGAGGCGGGAGATGAGGAAGAGGAGGAATGGAGAGGCAGGAGAAAAGGGAGAAGGAGGAGGAGGAAAAAAAGGAAAAGGAGGAAGAGGAAAAGGAGGAGGAAGAGGGGAGGGAGGAGTAGGGGGAGAGGGAGGAGATGGAAATAGTTCAGAAAATAGCAACTATTTCTTGCCTCCCACCCTGGGGCTCCCGGACAGGGGTTGCCCGCTAGGAGCTTCCCCCAAGGCTGGGAGGTGACGGAGTCTCCATGAAGATATAGCTGCGCAGAGAAAGGAGAATGGGTTTGGGGTAGGGTTGTCAGATTTAGCAAAAGCAACAAAATAAAAAGGATGCCCAGCTCTACTTGAATTTCAGATTAACAATGAATAATTTTTTAGTATAAGTATATCCCAAATACTGCATGTGATACACCCCTAAAACATATTCATTGTTGACCTGAAATTCAAATTGAACTGGACATTATTTGGCAACCCTAGTTTGGGGGATCTGGGGGAGATAGGCAGGAAGGCTTCCAGGGGGAGGGGGCAGTGGTGGTGGAAAGGGAGTGGTGCAACTGCCCTTTCCTTGCCCTCCCCCACCCACATGTGTACAGGCACAATGGCAAATGACCCTGACTGTGCTCACAAGGGACTGGAGGTGGGGGTCCCATACCAGGGAAGGAGGTGAGCACGACTGTCATCTTGTTCAGAAAATGTGGGGCAAAAATCACTAGGACTTTATTTTCCAATTCAAAATTGGGTTACATCCCCTTGACCACAAATATTTTGACCACATTCCAGCACTGAAGGCCACGTAGAAGCTGAAGGCTACCAGGCATATCTCCCAGTGACTTTTTTTTTTTTTTTGAGGGCAGTGTCACTGGCCCTCATATGTGGGATCCGAACCGGGGCCGCAGGCATCCCAGGACAGCTCTTAACCACTGCACCACTCAGCCGGCCCTCCCAGTGACTTTTGAACTGTGTGACTTTGAACAAGTCACTTCACCTCTCTGAGTTCTATACGTCCCTGTCCGCCTCTCTTCCAGCTCTTCCCATCCCAAACGCTGCTCCAGCCACATCGGCTTTTTGGCTGCACCTCCAACTCACCAGACATGGTCCAGCCTCAGGGCCTTTGCACATGCTGTTCCCTTCATCAGAAACACTCTTCCCAGATTTCTACATGGCTTCTTCCTCTCCTCCCTCACTTCAGTGTTCAAATGGCACTCAGAAAGGCCTCCCCTGATCACCCTATTAAAATTCGCAGCCCCCACATTCTTGCTTCCAGTCCTTTGCTTTTCTTCTCAGTAGCACTTACCACCACCTGACCCGTTATGCATTTTACTCACTTATCTTGTTTATTGTCCGTCTCTCCCACTGGGTGGTGTCTGGATCTGTTTTACTCACTGCTGTGTCCCCAGTGCCCAGCACATCAGCTCAACATAAATTGTTGAATGAATGAACAAGTAGGAAAAAAGACCTGCAAGCAAATGTGAAATTTGTATCTGTTATAGTTTATTGCTTAAATCATTTTGGGGGTCTGACTCACTTGGAAATCTAACTAGCTGCATGTGGTTACTTAAATGTGAATATTCAGTGTCTTGGTGTGCAACAGCCACATGCTATTAGTGGCCACCATATTGGATGGGGCAGAATTCTAGGACCTTTAACGTCTCAGAAAGCTCTATTGCACAGTGTGAGTTTAGACCCTCTCAAAAAAATACACTTAGTCACAGACATCCAGTTTTTTCCATGTTCTTTCTGGAGGTTCCAGAAGTCCCACCCTAACGCATATCATTTAACAAAGGTGGCAAACTGGTAGCCCCCGGACTGCATAAGGCCCCAGTTGGGTTTTATTTGGTCCAGTAGTTTTCTAAGAGGCAAGAAACTGCTTCTACTCTGTAATCCCTGCTGGACCTACACAGGGTAACGCACTGCCTGTCTAGGCAGGGTATACTGCCACCCTATTTACCTCCTGGTTGGCCCCTGGCGACAACTGAATTTGAGGCCTGGTTTATAAATCAAGAGGATAGAGGTTAGTTTCTTTTGGGGGGGGAGAAGGGGAAAACCGAGTGGGTGCAGCTTCAGGAAGGGGTTGATCCAGGAGTCAGAGAATCAGGAGTTGGTCCCTGCATTGCCCCTGATAGACCATCTCTCGGTTTTCTCGTCTGTAAATGGGGACAAGGGGACACATAATATTGGACAATTAAATGGTACTATACAGGTCAGGGTGGGCAGAAGGCACTGAATATCTGTCCACGGCTGTGGTTAATGCTGTTCGTTAATGCTGGGTCGGGTTTGGTTCCCTCAGCTTTGTGTCCAGGGTGGGAGCGTGGCCCCTGAGCGATGAGTTCTCACAACCTCAATTTGGCCACAGGAGAAAAGGGGACCCGTTGGACCCCAGGGTCACACTCACCTCCCAGGACCAAGTTCATAAGGTCCCTAGGTGGGGCCAGGGTGCACTTGGCTGGATCCGGCTTTGTATATGGTTTTCCCCCCCAACCAGGCGCACGCGCAGCCACCCACCCCAAGTCCGGCCTTTCCTGGACTCCACTTGTGGCTCCAACGTCCCGGGACGGAGAGAGGCGTGGCCTGATGGCTCCCAACACAATTGGTCCTCCGGCCCGTCACTCCCAGGTGCCCGCCCCCCAGTATAAAATCCCGCCCTGGGCAGGTCCAAGACGGTTTTGAAGCTGACCTTAAAGTCGTGGCCGCCGTACTCGGGACGTCCCGCTGACCGCGGTGAGAGGCGGGGGTGCCCGATTGAGGTGGGGGGAGGTGTCCGCCAAGTCGTGGGGGCGCCCTGGGGAGGAAGGGGCGGGGAGGGCCTTCCCAGAAACTCTGCTGGTCCCTGCGGCCTGGGGGAGGGTCTCCAGCCCGGCCTCAGCACCCCTTCCGGTTTCCCCCAGTCCAACTTTTGGAACAGCCTAGATTTTCAAACTCTCTCTATTCCTGGGACTTTCGGGGGGAGTTGCGAAAAAGCCCCCTAGAAGTGGCAGCATCAAGGAGGGAGACAAATCCCCGTCCCAACCACATCGGCTCCAAATTTAAAGTGTGCTTTCTTTGCAAAACTCAGTTTGGAGGTAAGCCGAAGCCCATCCTGCGCAGGAATCCCGCCCTCCCTGGGACTTCAGACTACCCCCTCCTCCCTTACTCACCCAGGAGCAGTTCTTCTGCCTAGCACAGCCCCTCCCCTGCAAATGGTTTTGCTGCCTGGGGCCCTTTGTGGCCCCAGCTGACAGCGGAGAGGTCGCAGGCAAACCCCGCCTCTTCCCCTGGGTGGGTGTGCCCAGCGGATTGCTCAAGAAGGCGAGGGGGAAGGCCTACCTCTTATCTGAGTCCTTTGGTTTTACGTCAGGACTGAAAAGAAGGGCCGGGCCTGCGACCTTGGTCTCTGGGAACTTTGGATCTTGGATCTTAGTGTATCCTGGCTGCAGTTGGACGGCTGCGCGATTCCATTCAGTTCCAGCCTACTCTTTTCTGGCAGCTGGGACTGACATCTGCAACGGTTGCCCTTGCTTAAACCGGTTTATGGAAGGATTGATGGACAAAAGGGGTTGAGAGGGAGGACTTCTAAGCTGCCCAGGTGAGCTCAGGCTCTGAGGAAATTGAGGGAAATAATAGGAGTCAGGTGATGATCACTAGGGGCAGGTGTGTTTCCTCATCCACTTTCCAGTTGGCGAACCTGTACAGTAAGCAGGAAGCTCATTCCTGGCTGGCTTCACCCTTTGCACTCTGCAGCCGGAGTGATGCGATATGGATCTTTTTATTGAGCAAATCCTATGTGCCAGGCTAAGCACCACATGTGCAGCCTCCTCCAATCTGCAGAGACTCTGAGCTAGGAATGGTTATCCCTATTGTATAGATGTGGCAAGCAAGGCTCCGAAGGGGGTGCTGCCTTCCCAAGCTCCCACTGCTAGTGAGCTGCAAACCTGGGATTAAAGCCTGGTTTGGACTCCAGAAGTGGTGCTCTCAAAACACCAGGTTCCATTTGGAGGATGGTGAAACACACCTGGGCCTCTTCCTTGGAAGGAAACTCAAAATCAAGGTCAGGAGCTCTCAACAGGCTCGCCAGAGAATTACCTGGGGAACTAGCCTTTAAGGCAGGCACTACCATTAGCTCCATTTTACAGGTGAGAAGACTAAGGCTAGGGTAGAGAAAGCTCCTTGCTCAAAATAGTATGGCGTGGGCAGAGCTAGGACTCCTAGAATCTAGTGCAATGATCTTCTACCCATCTCATCTCACCTGGCCAGGAAAAGGGAGCACACCTGTGGCTCCTATCGCACCTGCAAATGTGTGCATTACACTCACCTGGGGAGCTTCCCACACCCCTGAATCTGACTTGATTGGTCTGCAGTGGGGCTAGGCATGGTCTCTCTAACAGTTTATTTTTTTGAACGGGTAATATGACATACCTGGCTCAAAAGTCAGAAGCCTGCCCCAGCTACCTGATCTTCCTCCCTGAAAGATGGCAACCTTTAACAGTTTCCTGTGTGTCTTTAAAGATTCTGTGCCAATGTAAGCAAATGCTTTTGCTGTCGCCAGTTCACACCTTTTGTCTCTTAACTATATCTTGGTCCACAGCAATTACATGTAAATTTCCGTTTTTGTTTTTTTTTTTCCTTCAGGCATTTGGCTAGCCTTTTATTTTCTTTATTCCCCCTCTGCTGGGCAGCCAGGTTGTTACCAGTGTCTTGTGACTGACACAGGGTTCTGCCCACTTGGCAGTACAAGTGTGGGACAGTCCTCAAAGTGAGGTTTGTAGGTCAAAGGGAAGATGCCTCTTGAAACCTGGTAGCTCTTGGCAAATTGCCGTCCACAGAGGTTTTGCGCCATGGGTGTCTCTGGTGTATTGATGCAGGTGAACCCTAGGAGGGCTGGCTGTACCCTAACCTTGCCTCAGATCAAATTGTTAGAAATGCAGGGTCTTGGCTCTGCTGAGTCAGCACCTGCTTTTCAACAGGCTCACAGGTGCATGTCTATGATTGAGAGGCAGGGCTTTCACAAATGTCGAAGGGGAGGTCAGAGGGCAGGTGTGAATGTGGACTTCCCCCTGGAAGGAGGGGCAGGGCAGACTATATCCTGACTAGTGCATCTGTCCACAGCGCATGCTTCTGAAAAATGTCTACCAACGAGACTGAAGCCCCTGCCAGCCCCTCGGTGACAGCAGAAGAACCAGTACAGCAGGTAAAGAAGCTCTGGGCTTTGTGGGATGAGGTGTCCACATCATGATACCATGGCAAGGAGCCAGGGAGCTGCTGGCAGCACATGGGGGTCAAGGGATATCTTTGTGAGTGGGTGGGAGACAGCCAGCAGACAAACTCATAACAGGTGCCCCACTACATGAGGGCAGGAGAACCTGGAAGCTCACAGGCCTCTTGGGAGAACAGGGGTACTGTTTGAAACTGCCTGGATCCCCCCAAACTAAATGTTTCTTGCCTCTGGAGGTTCTCTTAGGGACCTCCTTCCTGGAAGTCAGTCCCTATTCCTCTTCCCTCTCCCCAGTTTGAATAAAGTTCCCTTTTAATACACTATTAAGGTATCACCCACATACTATAAAATTCACCCTTATGAAGGGTACTACTCATTGAATTTTAGTAAACTACCAAGTTATACAGCCATCACCACCATGCAATTTTAGAACATTTTTCATCTCCCCCGCAAAAGAGACTCTATACCCATTAGCAGCCCCTCCCCATTCCCCCTTCCTCCTTGGCAACCACTTATCTCGTTGATGTCTCTATGGGTTTTCCTATTTTGAACATTTCATATAAATGGAGACATAACATGACATCTTTTTGTGTATGGCTTCCGTGTACTGTGTCAGTGCTTTATTCCTTTTTTAAAATCTAGATAAAATACACGTAACATAAAAATACACTATTTTAACCATTTTAAAGAGTACAGTGCATTGGCATTAAGAAAATTCACAGTGTGCAGCCATCCCCACTATCAAATTCCAGAACTTTTTCATCACTACAAATGAAAATCCCATCCCCATTAATAGTCACTCCCATTCTCCCCCTCCCCGCAGCCCCTACAACCACCACTCTGCTCTCTGGATTTACCTATTCTGGACATTTCATATAAATGGAATCATAAAATCATTTTATAAAAATTAAGCCTTGGGCCGGCCAAGTGGCGCAGTGGTTAAGCACTGGCTTGGGAAGCCAGCAGCCCTGGTTCAATCCCACATATGAGGGCCAGGGACACTGCCCTCAAAAAACAAAAAAATAAAAAAATAAAAAATAAAAAAAATAATAACAGGGGCCAGCCGAGTGGCGCGGTGGTTAAGCGCTGGCTTCGGAAGCCAGCAGCCCCGGTTCGGGTCCCACATATGAGGGTTAGTGACACTGCCCTAAAAAAAAAAAAAAAAAAAAAATTGACCCTTCTGCATTACGTACCTCGTAAGTGGAATCATGCAGGATTTGTCCTTTGTGTCTGGCTTATTTTACTGAGCATGATGTCCGCAAGGTTCATCCATGTTGTAGCAGGTGTCAAAATATCCTTCCTTTCTAAGACTGAATATTCCATTCTATGGATGGACCACATTATGTTTATCAGTTGTACTGTCAATGGACACTTGGGTTGCTTGCATATTTTAAGCTATTATAAATAATACTGCTATGAACATAGGTGTGCAGATATGTCTTCAAGGCACTGTTTTCAATTCTTTTCATCTGTATACTCAGAATTGGAATTGCTAGATCATGTAATTCTATTTTTTTTTTTTTTAGCTGAGCCATGCTGCTACCTGTTGGCAGCTTAGCAGCAGCTCAGCTCAGGCTGGGCATTGAACTGCTGTTACTCAGAGCTCAGCTCGTATTCTTGAGCGAGCTCTTAACCAACTGAGCCACTCAGCCGGCCCTTATTTTTCATTTTTTGAGGAATTGCCATAATGTGTTTCCCACAGCAGCTGTACCATTTTGCATTCCCACCAACAGTGCACACGGGTTCCAATTTATCCACATCCTCACCAGCACTTGTTATTTTCTGTTTTTGTTTTATAGCAGCCATCCTAACTGGTGTGGGGGGGTGAGGTGGTATCTCATTGTAAAATAGTTTTGAATTACATCACCCTAATGATTAGTGATGTTAAGTGTCTTTTCATGTACCTATTGGCCATTTGGAGGCTATGCATTTTTTTTTTTAAGTTTTTATTGGGGAATTGGGGGAGGGGACCAGCCAAGTTGTTGTTCTTCCGTCCTAGTTGTGGAGGGCACCAGTCACCATCTGGCTTCCTTTCGGCAGTTCGTGGCCTCTAAGCTCAAGGTGCTGTGTTCAATCTTAATTGCGGGTGGGCGTAGCCACCATCCCAGCCAGTAGCCTTGTTGTTAAGAGCGCACGCCCTACCCTCTGAGCCAACTGGGCGGCAGCTCAGCTCAAGGTGCCGAATTCAATCTTTAATTGCGGGTGGGCATAGCCCACCATTGAAAGGCAATCTTGTTGTTATACCAGCTGAGCCATCCTGCCACCTGTTGGCAGCTCAGCGACAGCTCAGCTAGGGCACAGCATTCATTGGCTCATGTGGAAATCAAACCCGTGGCCCTGTTGCCCAGAGCACACGCTCTAAGCCAACTGTTAACCAACTGAGCCTCTCGGCCGGCCCTAAGGCTATGTTTTTTGTTTCTTTTGTTTTTTTAAGATTTTATTGGGGAATTGGGGGAGGGGAACAGCGTTGGGGAACCGAGGAAGGACAACAAATTGCTGTCCTTTTGTTCTTCAGTCTAGTTGCAGAGGACATTGCTTCACTGGCCTATGTTGGTATCATCATTGCGCTCTACCCAGGTGAGGCAGATTGGTCGCCAACCTCTGGACAGCCGCTCACAGTGGCTCTTGGCAGCTCACACCGGCTGCCAGCTGCTCACGCTGGCTGCCAGCCACTCACTGTAACTAATGGCCGCCCACTGCAGCAGGGGCTGCAGCTATGCTGACCCGGGGACTCACAGCAGCCCAGCTCCAGGTGGAGCTGTTGTTCACCATCTTAGCTGTAGAGGGTAGTGTCACTGGCCCTCATATGGACGCCGCTGGCCTCCCAAGCCAGCTCTTAACCAACGTGCCACTCAGTTGGCCCTGCTAGGTATTTTTTAAAACATGCTTTATACCACATTTTCTCTTACCTGCTAACTAATTGATAGACATTGGGGTTGCTTCCACTTCTTGGCCACTATGAATAGGGCTGCTCTGAACTGTCAACGAAAGGTTGCTGCCACCAATCTAATGCCAACAGGAGTCCCCAATCGGGGGTGCAGTAAAAGGAGAGTCTTTAGGGGCCAGCCAAGTGGCGTGTTGGTTAAGAGTTGGCTTGGGGGCCAGCTGAGTGGCTCAGTTGGTTAAGAGTTGGCTTGGAGTGCAAGCTCTGAGCAACAGGGCCGCCGGTTCAATTCCCACATTAGCCAGTGACGCTGCGCCCTCTATAGCTAAGATGGTGAACAATAGCTCAACCTGGAGCTGGGCTGCCGTGAGTTGTGGGCGATGGCATAGGCTGCAGCCCCTGCTGCAGTGGGCTGCGGTAAGCTACCATGAGTGGCTGGCAGCCAGTGTGAGCTGCCGTGAGCAGCCGTCCAATGGCCGGCAAGTGACTGCCTCACCCAGGAAGAATGCAATGATAATACCAACATGGGCCAGTGAAGCAGCGTCCTCCACAACTAGACTGAAGA
This sequence comes from Aselliscus stoliczkanus, assembly GCA_033961575.1. Classification (NCBI taxonomy): domain Eukaryota; kingdom Metazoa; phylum Chordata; class Mammalia; order Chiroptera; family Hipposideridae; genus Aselliscus; species Aselliscus stoliczkanus. The sequence goes on along the minus strand of CM066735.1, from coordinate 4,015,846 downwards.
ACGAAAGGACAGCAGCTTATCTGTTCCCCTTCCCCAATTCCCCAACACTGTTCCCCTCTCCCAATTCCCCAATAAAATATTTTAAAAGAAAAAGAAAAAGCAGAGACTTCATTCAAGTGAACAGTTTGCAAACCAGGAACACAGCCTCTACTGGAAACCAAAAGTGGGCTAGAGTGCCCACCCTGGTCCTTATTGGTCCATTTTTATACAAATGAGGAATCCAAATTTGCAGTTTGGTTGGACCACATAGCATTGTCCTGATTGGTCAGAATTATGCATCCTGACTGGCCATTATGGAGCTACTCTGATTGGTTGATGAAGATGCGAATGAGGATGTAGCATCACAGCTCCAATTGTATGGAGCATGCCTCAGCTCATTGGTCGAAAAGCAATTCCAGGATCGGCCGAGTGGCACAGTGGTTGAGCGCTGGCTTGGGAGGCCAGTGGTCCAGGTTCGGGTCCCACATATGAAGGCCAGTGACACTGCCCTCAAAAAAAAAAGTAAAAAGAAAAAAATTCCAGGAACTCCTTTATACGTGTTTGGCTCAGCATTCAAGAATAGCGTAAGAGCCTTGGCAGCTCAGTCTGTGGCTTTTCCATGCAATGTAGTGTGCATAAGAGGCCTCTGTCAACAATGGTTGCTGATTATATAGTTGCAATGAACTCTGATTATAAATTTGGGTCCAATTAACAACAAGGAGTCCTTCTGGCAAATGTATGTATTCTTTCTTGAGGTTCAGAACATTCAAGTATAAGTCTCGTGTGTTTTCCTATCTTTAAGGTATATTCCCATTCCCAGGAGTGGAATTGCTGGGTCCTGTGGTAAATTTGTTATTAGGTTCTGAAGAGACCACATAGCCTGGAGGCAGATGGCCCAAGTCCAAGGCCCAGCTTTTCCACCTGCTGGTTTTGTGATTTTGAGTGAGGAGGCCTCAGTTACCCCCCTGTAAAACTAGAGTAACACTACCTATCTCACAGGACATGCAATTAAGTTCTATGAGCAGCACCTGTAAGAGTTAACACTTCTGCCAGCGTCTTTACACACATGATCTTTGCAACTGCAGCACCGGAGCAACCTCCGTTTTGTTTGTTTTTTGTTTTTTTAGCTGAGCCATCCTGCCACCTGTTGGCAGCACAACGGTTGCTCAGCTCGGGCTGGGATCAAACTGCCATTGCTCAGAGCTCAGCTCGCACTCTTGAGCGAGCTCTTAACCAACTGAGCCACTCGGCCGGTCGCAATCTCCCATTTTATGGAAACTGAAACTCAGAAGGGCTGTTGCAACTACTCAATTCCGTTTTTGTGAAGTGAAAGCAGCCATATTCCATGTAGAAATGAATGGGTATGACTATTTACAAAACCAGGGAGCAATGGAATATTATTTAGCCACATAAAGGAGGCAATACTGACATGCAGATGAACCTGGAGGACATTATGATCAGTGCAATAAGCCAGACACAGAAGGACAAATATGTGATTCCACTCACATGACTCCCCACAGTAGTCCAATCCATAGAGACAGGAAGTAGCTGGTGGTGCCAGGTGCAAGGGATAAAGAATTAGTGTTTAATGGGCACAGAGCATCAGTTTGGGAAGATGGAAAAGTTCTGGAGATGGCTGGTGGGAATGGTTGCACTTAATGCCACTGAGCTGTATACTTAAAAATGGTTAAAAAGGGGATCGGCCAAATGGCGTGTTAGTTAAGAGCTGGCTTGGGATGGCCCCGGTTCGGATCCCACATATGAGGGCCATAACACTGCCCACTACAGCTAAGATGGTGAACAACAGCTCCACCTGGAGCTGGGCTGCTGTGAGTCCCCGGGCCAGCATAGCTGCAGCCCCTGCTGCAGTGAGCTGCCATAGGCTACAGTGAGTGGCCAGCAGCCAGTGCGAGCGGCCAGCAGCTGGTGATAGCTGCCAAGAGCTGCTATGAGCAGCCATCTAGAGGCTGGTGACCGATCTGCCTCACCCAAGAAGGGCGCAATAATGATACAACATGGCCCAGTGAAGCAATGTCCTCCACAACTAGACTGAATAACAAAAGGACAGCAACTTGTCTGTTCCCCTTCCCCGGTTCCCCAATAAAATCTTTTTTTTTAATGGTTAAAATGATAAATTTTATGCTATCTATATCTATATTTTACTACAATTTTTTAAACAAGAAATGAAGCACTGATACAGGCTACTACATGGACGAACCTTGAAAACATTACTCAGTGAAATAAGTCACACAAAAGGCCACAGAATGTATGATTCCATTTATATGAAACATCCAGAATAGGCAAATTCATAGAGACAGAAAGCAGATTTAGTAGTTGCCAGGGCTGGAGGGTGGGGAGAAAGAGTGACTGTTAATGGGTATGGAGCAATATGGAAAGGTCTTGGAACTAGTTGTGATAGTTGTACAACCTTGTGAATACACTAAAAACCACTGAATTGTGCACTTTAAAAATGGTGAAATATATGATGTGTGAACTAGATCTCATAAAGATCTTAGAAAAAAACAGACAATAAAAAAATAGGTGGTGGGCTGGACTTGGCCCGTGGTCCAGTTTGCAGACCCCAGTTTTAGACCCTACGCTCTGTGAGAGTGGGGATCTTGTCTTTTGTCACTACCTGGCACACAGTGGGTGTCAAAGGCGTGTTCAAACAAATGAGCCCCAGAGCTAAGATAAAGGAAGTACGTAGTGAAACCCGAAGTTCCTGCCTTGTGCAACCGCGTGGGTGCAAAGAGAGGGTGAGCTGAGCCACTTCACTGGCCGGGAGTGAGAGCAAAAGTTCCAGGCCCCTCCCGAGTTTCGGGCCCAGGCCCCCAGTCTCCCCACCCCCAGCCCAACCAGTCTCAGCTGCTTCTCCCCTGTAGCCCAGCGTGGTGGACCGCGTGGCCAACATGCCCCTTATCAACTCCACCTGTAATATGGTGTCAGCGGCCTACACCTCCACCAAGGAGAGCCACCCCCACGTCAAGACCGTCTGTGATGTGGCAGAGAAAGGCATGAAGACCCTCACAGCAGCCGCCGTCAGTGGGGCCCAGCCCATCCTGTCCAAGCTGGAGCCCCAGAGTAAGTGAAGCCTCAAGAGCATGGAACCTCCCCTCCTGGCAGTTTTGCAGGGGTCTGCCCCACCCCTGACCCTGTTCCCCCAAACCAGCAGTGACTAACCTTCCCAGGACCCCGAGGGATGCTCATGCGCGATAACCATCATAGTTCTATTTTGTACCCCCTGCAGTTGCAACAGCCAGTGAATATGCCCACAAGGGGCTGGATAAGCTGGAAGAGAACCTGCCCATCCTACAGCAGCAGACGGAGAAGGTAACAAACCTCCACCATTGAGAGCCCCTGCGAGGACAGGGACCTACCTAGGTATTGAGTGTGTGGTCCACCTTAACAAGAATAGACAAATATGAGAGCTTGCTCCATGGTTCCTTTTCTGTATGCCGCTCTATGCCCCAAATCTATTTCCCACTGGGCATGTGGACAAATATTCTATTTATTTATTTTGAGGGCAGTGTCACTGGCTCTCATATGTGGGACCCGAACCCGGGCCACTGGCGTCCTAAGCCAGTGCTTAACCAATGTGCCACTTGGCCGGCCCAGGACAAATATTCTGAATGCCAGCCAGATCTCCTCAAAACCTCCTCATGTCTCTCACCTTTCCCAGAGAAAAAGCCAAAGCCCTCCTCCACCTAGTCCCACATAATCTGGCCTCGCCGGCTCCCTGCCCTGATCACCCACCTCGCTTGCTTCACTCCACCAACACAGGCCTCTGTATTTGGTGTTCTGTAATATCAGTGCCCATATATACTGGACACAGTGATGGAAGCAGTTCTTACCCTCATGGAACTTTCATTCTGTGGAGGTAGGTGAAGCAAAGACAATGAACACACCTGGCTCAGGTTTACTCCGGGACCTTTGCACGTGCAGTTCCTTCTTTGTAGACCAGGCTTTCAGGTCTCTGGTCTAATCGTACCTCTTCAGAGGCCCTCCCATCCCTCTTAAAGAAGGTATTTCTAGCTCAGTACTGTCCAGTAGAACTTTCTCTGGTGTCCATGTTTTCTCTGCACTGTCCAATATGGAAACCACCAGCTAAAGGAGGCAACTGAGTCCTCAGAATGTGTTTGGTGTGACTGAGGAACTCGATTGCTAATTTTAATTATTGTAAATTTAAGTAGCTACTTTTAATTTGTAACCATTGCCATCCATGTTAGAACATTTTATCACCCCAAAAAGAGACTTCGCACCTCTTAGCTATTATGCTCCATCCCATCAAACACCCCAGCCCCTGGCAACCACTGATTTACTTCCTGTTTCTGGACGTGCCTGTTCTGGATATTTCATGTAAACGGAATCACACACTGTGTGGCCTGTGTGTCTGGCTTCTCTCACTGAGCACCGTGTGTTCAAGGTCCATCCATGCTGTGACGAGTGTCAGCGCCTCCCTCCTTTTCATGGCCGAGTAATAGTCCAGTGTGTGGATGGACCACATTTTGTCTATTGAGTCATCTGTTGATGAACTATTTAGGACATTTTAGCCAGTTCTTGGCTATTATGAATAATATTGCCATTAACATTTGTGTACAAGTTACATTAGTTATTCTACAACATAAAATTCACCAACTTTTAAGTGTACAGCTCAGTGGCATTAAACACATTCGCATTGTCATACAACCATCACCACCATCCATCTCCAGAACTTTCCATCTTCCCAAACTGACACTCTGTGCCCATTAAACACTCACTCCATTCCCCTCCCCCAGCCCCTGGCTCCCACCACCTACTTCCTATCTCTATGAATCTGACTCCTCTGGGGACGTCCTGTGAGTGGAATCACAGTGTTTGTCCTTCTGTGACCGGCTTATTTCACTTAGCATAACATCCTCACATCCTCAGGGTCCATCCACATTATAGCAGGTGTCAGAATGTCCCTCTTTTTTTTTTTTTTTTTTTGAGGGCAGTGTCACTAGTCCTCATATGTGGGACCCGAACCAGGGCCACTGGCTTCCCAAACCAGTGCTTAACCACCGCGCCACTCAGCCGGCCCAGAATGTCCCTCCTTTTTAAGGCTGAGTAATATTCCATCATGTGGATGGACCACATCCATGTAGAATGTAGATGCTGATGCTGGCCTGTGTCACAGGTCCTGGCAGGCACCAAGGAACTCGTGTCATCCAAGATGTCAGGGGCCCGAGAAGCCATGTCCAACACCGTGTCCAGCGCCAAGGACACGGTGACCACCCGAGTGACAGGAGCAGTAGACGTGACCCGGGGAGCCATGCAGAGTGGCGTAGACATCACCAAGTCCATGGTCACCAGTGGTGTCCAGTCGGTCATGGGGTCCCGTGTGGGCCAGATGGTGCTGAGCGGGGTGGACACGGTGCTGGGCAAGTCGGAGGAGTGGATGGACAACCACTTGCCCATGACGGACTCCGAACTGGGTGAGTGCAGCCTACGGGCCTGGGACCCCTCCTTGCACCTCTCCACTGGGGTCTTCTCTTGGCCACCCAGAGTTTTTCCATTTGAATGAACATTTACATGTACAAATAAATGCCTGGCGGGTGAGGGGAACGACAGAGGAGAGTCTGAATGATTTTCCTGAGGGATTTGAGCACCTGCTGAGCAATAGCCCCTATTCTAGACACGGACCCAAGCAGTGAGCAAGATGGAAGCTTCTGCTTTGTAGAATCAATGACAAGTGCTTGAGAGAAAAAAGAGCTGGCTGAGAGGAGACAGGGAAGGCTTTCAGGACACAGTATAGATGAGGAGGGTTGCATTTTAAGAGGCCTCGTGGGGAGGTGGCATTTGAGCACAGAACTGGAGGTAGAAGGGAGCTAGCCATCTGGATGTCTAGAGAAAGAACGGTCCTGGGAGAAGGACACAGTTCATCGCGAGGGAGGACCTTGCTTGGTATGTTGGAGGAGCAGCAGGGAGTCCCTGTGGCTGGAACAAAGTGAGATGAGGGCATGAAGGGGATGGGGGCAGGTCATGCAGGCCGTTTGTGCCACCAGGAGGACTGGGCTTGTTACCCCAAGAAAGGGCTGTGGGCAGCAGAGGCACTGGACCTAACTCAGGTGCTCACAGTTGCCCCCTGGTGGCTGCTTTGGGGAGGACAGTCTGGGAGGCAAGGTAGGGAGCTAAGGGACCAGGCTGGCAAAATTGGGGGCTAGACCAGGTGGATACAGGAAAGAAGACGAATGAAACCATTGGAACCAAAGGAGCCAGTCCTACTTGTGACCTGTACTTGTTCTCTCATACCCATGGCTCTTGCAGTGGTCTTGACTCCCATTTTGAGAGCTGGCCCTCCTGTGCACACATGCCAGGGACTTGCAGCATGCCCGCGTTATGAATCCCACTGCAGCGATGGCCCATGAAAGCTGCAAGTATCCAGGCACCCTGCTCTGTTGAGGGGGCAGCAGCTGCTCGGCCCCAGCCAACTGACCAGAGCTGATTTGTTTGAATGAGGAGCCAAACCTTTGGGAGAACTGAAAAAAGCTGAAGACAGACTAGATCAGGGTTTCCCAACTGTTGATATTCGGGGCCGGGTCATTCTCTGTGGGGCCGTCCTGAGCACTGTGGGGTGCTGAGCAGCATTTCTGGGCCCCACCTACCCAGCGCCAGGAGCACCCCCAGTTGTGATAACCACAGATGTCCCCAGACATTGCCCAGTGTCCTCTCAGGGTCAGAATCACCTCCCAGATGAGAACTGCCACTTTGTTCTGGAACTTCATATAAATGGAATCGTGTGGTTCCCTAGTAGGCAAACAGCTCCTAATCATTACCTTCATGTCTTTCCATTTGGGATTCTAACGGATCCCTATTAAGAGTATCACTTTTTTCTCTGTAGCTGGAAAACGTCTGTAGAGAAATTTCTCTGCAGTTTTGATTACCTCAGGATACAGTTTATTGAGAAAAAGCGGGGCAAACAGCTAACATTTCCCCCTTTATTTCTTTGGGCATTGTGAGCTGGTTCACCAGTGCCTTCCTGGGGTCAGTTGTGAGTTTTTACCTTATAGGTTTGCTCACATGGATTAACACAGCATGCTCCAATCTGATGTGTTTGACACTTCATTTGTCCCATTATTTTCGGCTGGTTGGAGCTCTCCTTGAAGTCGGCTCTGAGTCCCCATGATTCTCCCTGAGAATCCTCAGCGGAAAGGGGAGTCCCATTCCTTGCTTTCTGGAGAAGCTCGATGTTCCAGGTGGCCCTGACAATCTTCAGCTCTACAGCACATAGCTTGAGTGTAGCATGTCACTTGTCCTTTGAGTTTCCAAAACCCACCTCTGAACTTCTTGAAGGACAGGACCTGGTTGATGTCTTTCCCACCAAACCCCAAGGTCAGTGCCCACAGTAGGTGCTCAGCCCGAGTAAGATTCAGCTGCGGGTCTCAGCCTCTGAAGGTAGCAGCAGCAGGGTCTGCTGGGAGGAAGGCCTTGAACCAGGCCTGGGAGCCACAGCCTGGGAAAACGATCCTTCTGAGCAGCTTAGATTTTCTGTGTCTGTCCTCTGAGAATGAAATCACTAACCACGCTGGTGCTTAAAGTACTGGGTGGTCTGTAGGTGAAAATATGATGAGCTGTTGCAGGGCTGTGTTAGAACTGGGTGTGCTCCTTGGGGCCCGGATTAGGAGAGCAGCCCTTGTCCCCCATCCCCGGGTTCTTCCCTTTGCCTAGATCACCTGCCCCTTCACAGACCCTGCCAGCTTGCTCAGACATGCCAGGATGCTGCTAGATATCCTTGGCCTCAGTTATAAAGCTGCTTTCACTTCTAAGGGCAGAGCTCTGGGGTTCCCAGAGAGCCTTGGGGAAGTTCTGGGCACCAGCAGGATGGGTTCAAAGTGTTGCTAGTTTTGGGTTGCTCTTTGCAAAGCCACCTTTGGTGGGAGGAACTGTTTTTCTCAAAATGCAGGCTTTTATTTTGCTGCCTCAAAGTATCCTGTGTCTTTGTTTTTTCAGTTTTTTAAATGTCAGCATGAAATGATTCTTGCATGATGTCTCTTTCCCAGCCAACTCTAAAGCCACATCTGGCCCACCAACAGCTTTTGTAATTAAAGTTTTATTGGCACACAGCCACGCCCATTCATTTACATTTTGTCTATGGCTGGGAAGCAATGGTAGAGTTGAGTAACTGAAGCACAATATAGCCTGCAAAGCCAAAAATATTGACTATCTGGCCCCCCATGGAAAAAGTTTTCCAATTCCTGGCTTAGAGTATGTTCTTCCAGAATTTCTAACATTTATAGGAATAACTGAATTCCCCTGACAGGAGGCTTACCTTGATTGTGCAAAAGATTGATAGCTGCATATGGGATTGTATTGCTTTATTTTCCTCTGTCTTTCATTTCTGGAGCAGTGCCAAACCTAGAGAAGAGCACAAATATGTGGCTAAAATGCAGATTCCACTTAATCATTGGAATAGCACTGCCATTCCTGTTTGACTACAGCATGTCTCTCACGTTATCTTGGTCATACATTTATTTCCCTGTACTGTTTATGTAAAGTTGACCTTTAAATCAACTTTTCCAGATTCTTCTAGAAAGAAAACATTATCACTTACTATAAATGAAAAGCCATAACATCTGCTATAAATAGACAATAAAAATAGCTGAACATTCATTTGTATGCCTTTTTGAGTATAAGGTAGTCCCAACCTCATACCTCAGGCGCCTCTGACTTGGGCGGTCGTACAGAAGGGGAAACAGAGGCTTACTGGCAAAATCACTTCCGCTTAGACCATGGGGTGGCAAACATTTTCTTAATGGTAGTAAGTATTTTTGACTTTTTGGGCGGTACAGTCTCTGTGCAACTACTCAACTCTGCCATCATAGCACAAAAGCATAGACAAGAGGTAAATGAATGGGTGTGACTGTGTGCCAACTAAACTTTATTTATAAAGGTTGGTGGCATTTGGCCCAGGGGCTGTAGTTTGAGGCCCCCTGCCATCATGGAGCATCATAAAGCCAGTGTGTTAGTAAGTCTGGATTCGAAGCGAGATCAGGTTACTTACAAAGCTAACTTATAGCTACTATGTTAAAGTTTAAAAGGAGCAGGACAAAATTATCAGGATAGGTAGCTTTCCATCCTGTTGTCTTGTAACTTCATGAGAACTTTCTGGACTAAATAGTACTGACTTAATTGCTATTAAGATGGTTCTTGTGTGGTGTCATGGTTAAGAAGATGGGGTCAGATGGCCTGGCTTCAAATCCTGACTTGCTACTTCCTAGCTATGTGACCTTGGGCAAGTCAATTAACTTCTCAGAGCCCCAGCTACCTCAACTGTAAATCTGGGATAACAGGGCCTCCTTCATAGAGTTGTTAAGACTTAACAGGAATGTCCAGGAAGCTCCTAGAATGTTATGGAAAAATTGGCCACTATTAATGTGTACCAGGTGCTAATACAGGATCAGCCAACTTTTTTCTGTAAAGAACTAGATAATAAGTATTTTAGTCTCTGGGAGTCAAGAGGCCACATACATACTCCACTGTTGTAGTTTGAAAGCAGCCTAAGCCAATGTGTAATGAACATGGCTGGTTGTATTCACAGGTCATACAAAATTAGAGGCAGACTGGGTGTGGCCTGTGGAGCAAACCCTCATTCTAGCCTGAGGCGAGGCCTCTTAATCCTAAGAGGTGTGGTTCCCATGATACCCATTTTGCAGATGGGGAAAGCCAAGGCAGGGAAATCCTTCACTCTGAGACCTCAAGGCTTACAAGCATCAGACCAGCATAAACAGGCGGCCCATGCATTCCAGGGGGCACACACTGTGAGGGGATGCGCCTGAGCTGCGCACTCTGCCTATGCCTGGGCCTTCACGATGTCTCTTCTGCCTCCCCCCTGCAGCCCGCCTTGCCACATCCCTGGAGGGCTGTGACATCGCCTCCGTACAGCAGCAGCGGCAGGAGCAGAGCTACTTCGTGCGCCTGGGCTCCCTGTCAGAGCGGCTGCGCCAGCGGGCCTACGAACACTCGCTGGGCAAGCTACAGCACACCAGGCAGAAGGCCCAGGAAGCCCTAACACAGCTGGCACAGGCACTCAGCCTGGTGAGGCCCCGCCAGTGGCATGGGGGCACTGCACAGCGGCTTTCGCTCTCAGGAACCCTCCTGGGCTCACTCATGGGGCTGTGGTCCTGGATGAGTTTGCAGGGGCTACCATAGCAGAACCCCATAGTTTGGGGGTTTAAACAACAGACATTTATTGTCCCACCGCTCTGCAGGCTGGAAGTCAAAGATCAAGGTGTGGGCAGGGCTGGCTTCTCCTTGGCCTCTCTCCCACTTGATGTGCACATGGCCACCTTCCCCCTGTGTCCTCATGCGCACATGCGGGCTTCCCTCTGTGAGTCTGTGTCCTAACCTCCTCCTCTTAGAAGGACACCGGTCACATTGGATTAGGTCCCTCCCTCATGACCTCACTTTATCTTGATTACCTTTTTAGCAACCCGATCCCCAAAAATAATTACATTCTGAGGCCCAAGGGGTTAGGCTTCAACATGAATTTAACATGAATTTGGTGGCGGGGGACGATTCAGCCCATGACAGTTTGGCTAGAGGCGGGGCTTCTCGTGGGCTCCCCTCCAGCAAGCTAGCTCAGGCTCCTCCCCTGGAAGTGGTCCAGGGATCCATCCAGTTGCAGTGAGACCATGTGAGCATTTTTCTTTTCTTTTTTTTTTTTTCTTTTGTTTGAAGTCAGTTTCGTGGAGGTATAATTTACAGTAAAAATCACCCTTTTTTAAGTGTACCATTTGAGGAGTTGTGTAAATATAAGTGGAACATATCACTAACACCAAAATTCCAAGATTTGGAATACATCCATGACCCCAAATGTTCCCTCTACCTTTTTATAGTCAAATCCACTTCCCCGCACTGGTTTTTTATTTTTCTGTTCTCTATAGACCTAAATTCCTATTATTTCCTCTTTACTGAACTTTCTCTGCTAAATATATCTCCTCTCTTTTAAAAAAAGTTTAATTGTGGTAAACCACATATAACAAAATTTATCATCATAACCATTTGTAGGTCCAGCTCAGTGGCATTAAGAGTGCACTCACATTGCTGTGCAGCCTTCCCCACCATCATCTCCAGGACTTTTTCATTTTCCCAAACTGGAACTCTCCCCATTAAACACTCCCCTCCCTTCCCCCAGCCCCTGGCACCACCATCTACTCCCTGTCTCTCAGGATTTGACTCCTCTGGGGACCTCCCGTGAGTGGGGTCATATAATGTTTGTTCTTTTGCGTCTGGCTTATGTCAGTGAGCATTGTGTCCTCCAGGTCCAGCCATGTTGTAGCAGGTGTCAGAGTGCCTTCCTTTCTAAGGCGGAGTACCATTCCCTCGCAAGCACTTTTTCAGCCTCTACTTCTCTCTACTCATGTTCTGTTGACCACAGCCAGACACGTGGCCAGGCCCAGCTGCAAGGGGAGGGGGAGAAACAGATGAAACAGGAGATCCTACAGAAAATTTGTATGAAAACAGCACCTCCCTCCTCGTACTCTCCCTTTATCTCAGATAATAGGAGGACTCCCCAGGCTCCCTCTGGAACCCCCCTCTCCTGGACACTTGGGGATGCCCAGAAGCAGCACCTCTCTCTCACCACTCTCTCTCCTGCTGCAGATGGAAACTGTCAAGCAGGGAGTCGATCAGAAGCTGGTGGAGGGTCAGGAGAAACTGAATCAAATGTGGCTCAACTGGAACCAGAAGCAGCTCCAGGGCACCAAGGGGGACCCCGAGAAGCCAGAGGTACCCATTGTGGGGATGATAATGGGGTGCTTGGGGCTCTGACTTCTCTCTCCACACCTCTGCTGGGTGGACTGACCTGCTGGGAATGCTTCCCCCAGCCCCACCTCCCATTAAATGCCTTCAGGATTCTCCAACACCGCCTCCGGTGTACACCTCATGCCCGGTTTCCCGCTGCTGGGTGTGGGTGTTGCTTCTGAATCTGGGACACCTGATAATAGTGTGTCTCAACCTGCTAAATTGTAAGCTATGGCTTGAATTACCTTCAGTCTTGAGACTCTTGAAACCTTTTCTTCCCAACCCCACTGTCCCGTCAGATCCTTCATATTCACCCACCTGTTCCCTACTAGTAACTTCATCTAGCTTTTGCTGGTCCCTCCCGTCTATCCCAAGCATTGGCCCCTTGTTCCCCGCTCTGACATTTGCTACCTGTGCTGTCACTCATCATGGCTTTCATGGAATCAGCACCTGACACAATTCTCATGCCTCATTCTGAACAATACCGCCTTCTCCCCCCACCCCATCTTAGGTCTGTACCCACACTAGAGCTTCTCGGCTTCACCTCTCTGAGCCTTGGTTTCCCCATCTGTAAATGGAATAGGAGCTTTTGCAGGGCTTTTAAGATGAAATGAGCTAAACTTGTCCATGAATGTTCACAGCGGCAGTATTCACAATGTTCAGAACAGCACATCCACAGAGATAGAAAGTGGATTCATGGTTGGCAGAGGTTAGGGGAGGAGGAGATGGAGGGAGTTCCTTTTGGGGGGGTGATAGAATGTTCTGGAATTAGAGATGGTGGTTGTACAACCTCATGAATATGGTAAAAACCACAGTTGTATACTTTAAAGGGTGAATTTTCTGATCTGTGAGATATATGTGTGTGTGTGTGTGTGTGTGTGTGTGTGTGTGTGTGTGTAAAAGATTAAATGAGTCGATATGTAAAGCACATAAGTGTTACAAAAGTGATATTTATAAAGATATGAATATCTCTATAAATGTACAACTGCTCAGCATTCAGACACAAACTGCCTAAACCCGACTTCTTTCCCCCAGCTGCTGAATGCAGCAGCCAGAAGATACAGATGTTGACTCTCGTTGGCACCTTCCTGCCATGTTCAAGTCCAGAGCCCTCAGCTGATGGCTCTTGGGGCAGTCCTGCCTCCTGCCTGCTCTGGTCTCCCCAGCCCAGGAATTTTCAACGACCCCATCTAAATGGTGGTCTCCCCCATCACTTATAACTTCTGCCTTGAAAGTGCTTCCAGATGTCTTTTTTTTTTGTTTGTTAACTTCAAAAAACAATTTTGAGGGCCGGCTGAGTGGCACATTGGTTGGGAGTTGGTTTTGGGAAGCCGGCGGCCCCGGTTCGGATCCCACGTGTGAGGGCCAGTGACACTGCCCTCTACAGCTAACAACAGCTCCACCTGGAGCTGGACTGTGCGAGCCCTGGCGACGGTGTAGGCTGCAGCCCCTGCTGCAGTGGGCTGCCATGGGCTACAGTGAGTGGCTGGCAGCCACCGTGAGCGGCTGGCAGCCAGCATGAGCTGCCAGTAGCCGCGGTGAGCGGCCATCGAGAGGCCAGCGACTGATCTGCCTCATCTGGGAAGAGTGCAATGATGATACCAACATGGGCCAGTGAAGCAAGGTCCTCCACAACTAGACAGAAGAACAAAAAGACAGAAACTTGTCTGTTCCCCTTCCCCGATTCCCCAGCGCTGTTCTCCTCCCCCATTTCTCCAATAAAAATCTTAAAAAAAAAAAAAAATTTTTTTTTGAAATATAAAAAGTCTTGTACTTTTGAAAATAACAGTTTCAATTACTGAGCTATAATTTGCATACTGTACAATTCACCCATTTATTTATTTATTTATTTACTTATTTTTTGAGGGCAGTGTCACTGATCCTCATATGTGGGACCCAAACCAGGGCCGCTGGCCTCCCAAGCCAGCGCCTAACCACCACACCACTCGGCAGGCCCCTACAATTCACCCATTTAAAGTGTACAGTTCAGGACCAGCCGAGTGGCACGGCGGTTAAGCACCGGCTTGGGAAGCCGGCGACCCCGGTTCAGGTCCCGCATGTGGGGGCCAGTGACACTGCCCTCAAAAAGAAAATAATTAAAAAATAAAGTATACAGTTCAGTGGGTTTTTTTTATAGAGATGCTTCTTGACTTACAATGGGTTACATCCCGATAAACCCATCATAAGTTGAAAATACCATAAGTGGAAAATGCATCTGATACTCTAATCCACTGAACATCACGGGTAGCCCCGCCTTCCATAAGCGTGCTCAGATATTTACATTAGCCTCCAGCTAGCCACAGTCATCTCACTGCTGCCACCCAGCGTCACAGGAGAGGATCATACTGCCTATCGCCAGCCCAGGAAAAGATCCAAATTCAAAATTTGAAGTACGGTTTCTATTAAATGTGTATGACTTTCAGACCATTATCAAGTCAAAAAGTCTTAACTTGGGTCGACCAAGTGGCACGGTGGGTAAGCGCTGGCTTGGGACGCCAGCGGCCCCGGTTCAGATCCCCACATATGAGGACCAGTGACACTGCCCTCAAAGAAAAAAAAAAAAAACTCTTAACTTGCGGACCAGCTATATTCACAGGGTTGTGTGACTCTCACCACAATCAATTTAGAACACTCACATCACCCCAAAAGGAAGCCCAGTCCCCATCAGCAGTCACTTCCCATCCCCCTTCCCCCAACCCCTGGCAACCACTAATCTTTCCTGTCTCTCTGGGTTTACCTGTTCTGGACGTTTCACATACATGGAATCACACACTGTGTGGCCTGTGTGTCTGGCTTCTCTCACTGAGAACCGTGTGTTCAAGGTCCATCCACATGAGTGTCAGCACCTCCCACTTTTCATGGCTGAGTAATATTCCAGTGTGTGGGTGGACCACTTTGTGTTGATCCATTCATCTGTTGATGGACATTTGGGTTGTTTCATCTTTTGGCTGTTGTCAGTAATGTCCCGTATGAATATTTGTGTACAGGTTCTTGTGTAGATGTATATTTTAATTTCTTTTGAGTGGATATTTAGGAAGGGGAATTGCAAGGTCACATGGTAAGCATATGTTTTAACATTTTGAGGAACCACCAGTCTGTTTTCCATAGCGACAGTGCCACCAGCCACTCTGAGAGCTCCGGTTGCTCCCCTTTTGCCAACACTTGTTATTGTCTTTTTTTTTTTTTTTTTTTTTTTTTTGAGGGCAGTGTCACTGGCCCTCATAAGTGGGACCTGAACCCGGGCCACTGGCTTCCCAAGCCAGCGCTTAACCACCACGCCACTCGGCCGGCCTTTGTCTGTCTTTGATTCTCGCAGTCCCAGTGAGTGTGAAGTGGTATGTCATTGTGGGTTTGAGCTGCATTTCCCTGAGGGTTGGTAAAGCTGAACATCTTTTCACATGCTTATTGGCCATCTGCATACCTTCTTTGGAGAAATGTCCATGACTGTTTTTCAATTTGACTGGTCTATACTTCATGGTTCAGAGCTCAAAAAGAGCCAGTATTCCAAACTACCATTCTAGGCAGCATCTCCTATGGAAGGGTTTTCTGAAGGTCGGTGGTAGAACCTCCACCGTGTTCTTTTTCCAGGCTTTGGAGCTGGTTTCCCGTAAAGCAGTGGTCCTCACGGCTCCTTCCCCACTCTATCTTCTCAGCAGGTCGAGTCCCAGACGCTAACCATGTTCCGTGACATTGCCCAGCAGCTGCAGACCACCTGCGCCTCGCTGGGGTCCAGCATCCAGGGATTGCCCAGCCACGTGAAGGACCAGGTGCAGCAGGCTCGCCGCCAGGTGGAGGACCTCCAAGCCACCTTTTCCGGCATCCACTCCTTCCAGGACCTATCCAGCGGCGTCCTGACGCAGAGCCGCGAGCGGCTCACTAAGGCCCGGGAGGCGTTGGACCACATGGTCGAGTATGTGGCCCAGAACACTCCTGTCACGTGGCTGGTGGGACCCTTTGCCCCTGGAGTTGCCGAGAAAGCCCCAGAGGAGAAGTAAGTTAGACAGGAAGGGGGCTGAAGGGCTTCATCCCTTCCCGAGGGGCTGGCAGCAACACTGGACCCCTTGCCCACTTCAGCCCATCTCAGCTAACACCTTGGGAAACTGCGATCCTCTGAACAGGCCAGTCCCTCACCATGTCTGAGTCTGGAGGAAGCACATCTGAGTCTCACCTCATCAGTTATTAGTGCAAGGTTTCTGGAAAATATATATCTAGAAGTTTCCAAACTTGTTTTTTCTAGAGTGTTCCAAAAAACATTTGTTTTCTTTCTTAAAAGCCAGGGATATAGTTCTTCTATCCTACTTCCTTTTCTACATCAAGGGTCTGGGATATCATCAGTCTTTAGCTAACAGACTTGGACTTCTGGTCTGTGAAGTGGGCCTCCTGGGATGGGGTAGAGGCGGAACTACCAACACGCACTCTAGAGCAGAAGGGGGCCTGAGGCCTGCCTGGCCAGCAGTAGGTGCCTGGAGCGTCAGTGTTGCCTTAATAAAGTTTACCTGCAGCTACGTACAGGCCGTGTACATGTGTGTGTTCCCAGCAGCTAAACAACTATGGGGTCTCTGTGTGGCCATTTTGGCCCCATCCTTGCTTTGCTCACAAGGGTGTGAATGAGACAGGGCTGGACCTGCTACTGAACTTGAAGTTTGGCACCCTGTGCCTCAGACAAGGCCTGTGTTAGTTGTCAGCAAAGATCTGGCCACACCTGCTTGGCTTCGAGTCCTAGAATTTGGTTCTGGACATTGTGAGCAGGGCATGTGGACCTTCCATCACCACCCAAAGCGAGAAACCTGCGTTCCTGTGTTGGAACTTCCTAGGTATGTGGGTGAGCAGTGTAGCAGGATGACCCCCAAGAATGTCCACATCCGAATCCTTAGGCCCTTGCATGGTGAAGGGGAACTTGCAGATGGGGTTCAACTCAGGATATGGAGATGGGACATGATCCTGGGTTATGCAGGTGGGCCCCAAACGTCATCACAAGGGGGACTAGAGAGTCAGAGATGGAGATGTGAGGACAGAATCGGAGATGGGATGATGCTCTGCTGTTCACCTTGAACACGGAGCCAAGGATACAGGCACCTTTACAAGCTGGAAAAGGCCAGAAACAGATTCTCCCCTGAAGTTTCCAGAAGGAACCAGCCCTGCCAACACCTTGATTTTCTCCCCATAAGACTTCAGACATCCAACGTCTAGAGCTGGGAGATAATGCATTTATGTTGTTTTCAGCTTCTAAGTCTGTTGTCATTGGTTATGGCAGCTGCAGAGGGCTCACACCAGGGATGAGAAGTTCAAGTGGCCCCCAAACAGAACTGAGCTCAAGGTTTCCTGGATTTCTGACCACTGTCACTGGCTGTGTTCCCACTGCTGTGATGACCTTTACTTATGACATTGACACTGAGTCTTCTCACTTGTCACTCGCTTTACACACAATCCCTTTTAAGTGCCTCAGCTTTGCAGGTTAGGCATCCCCACTTTACAGATGAAGAAATGAAAGCACACAGCTGGGGAAGGGGGTTGCCGACTCAGCCACATCTGTGATGCCACAAATCTGTGCCTGTTCCATTTATTGTACGTTCCCGATGGTCCGGCATCCTGTGTCTTCACTGCTGGCTAGGTGACACTGGACTCCAGCTCAGTGATAGGACGTTGGTCTACTGGCCAGCTCTGTTGTGGAACCCTGGGCCTTTGCCTCTACCCTCAGTGTTGTCATCTGAGATCCAGTTTCAGCATACTGGTGCAAAGATTGCATGGGATTGTACATTCAAAGAGCCTGGTACTTAGGTTATGTCAGGGTCTGTCCCCCTTGGCACAGTGGACATTTGGGGCTAGGTGACTCTGTGAGGGGCCATCCTGGTTACTGTGGGGTGCTGAGCAGCATCTCTGGCCCTCATTCACTCAATGCCAGGAGAACCCTTCCCCAGTGGTGACAACAACCACAGATGTCCCCAGCCATTGCCCAGTGTCCCCTGGGGGCAGAATCACCTCCGGGTGAGAACCACCGAGTTAGCTGGTTTCATCTCAAACACTTATTTTCCTGCCTTTTGCTGAAATGAAGTCGCTGAGGTTCCTCACACAGGGCTGTTAATGTGGCAAGGAGCAAATCTCTTTGTACCTAATGATGCTGGGCTAGTATTGGGCAATGCCCTGAGTCAGGTGCTGTTCTGAGCACTTGGTGGATGTTAACCCCTTCCTCTTCTCAACCATCTGGGATAGCTGCTACTAATCTCCCCATTTTACACATGATAAAAATCAATTTGCTCAAAGACACCCGATCAGACTCAGGAGGGCTGGATCTGAAGCCTGCAAAGGGCTTGGCAAGCAAGTCAGGATTCTTGTCTTTCTGCATGTACCCCGACTTGCTGGAGGAGCTTGGCTGACTGGCTTCCTTTCTCTGCCCATCATTGCTCCCCTCTGTAAAATGGTGTATTAGTTAGCTATTGCCACCTAACAAGTTAACACTACTTTACTGGCTTTAAACACCTTTTCCCACTTTATTTCATAAAGTCAATTGTGATGTAATTAGAGGTCTGTTTATTTATCACAGGCAGCATCCATTCTGCTCTTTCACGTTCATCTCTGTTCTGACAGATGAGAGAGTGCAGACTTTTCTTAATAAAAAGAATAATGTCAGGCTGGCTGAGTGGTGCGGTGGCTAAGCACTGACTTGGGAAGCCAGCAGCCCTGGTTCGGGTTCCATATATGAGGGCCAGTGACACTGCCCTCAAAAAAAAAAAAAAAATGTCAGTGGCCCAGGGGAAATCCCTTCTATCTTAAAGGATGGGATGAGAAGAGGGGGGGGTCTTCCCCTTTGCAAAGTCCATGGATCACAAAGCCTAAAATTTCTACTCTGTGATCCTTTACAGGAAAAGCTTGCCAGCCTTTGCTTGAGACCACCATACTGTACTTCCTGTTACATCTTACTGCTTAGACTTAAATGTTTGTCCCACTATTTAAAAACTGTGATGTGATTTGCTACAGTAACTATAAACATCATTGAACCACACATACGAAGCCTGACAATTAAATTCTCGAACTCATCCTAGAAAAAGTGTTACATACCTCATTGCTGAATATCACTACGGTCACCTTCAAAGTACTCCCCTTGGGAAGCTATGCATCGACACCAGCGCCTAGTCCACCCCTCAAAGCAATTCTGGAACTTTTTCTGGAATGGCCATCAGAGATATTGTATTGCACTTGATGTCCTGACTGTCATCCAAATATTCCCTTCAGTATTTCCTTTATCTTCAGGTATAGAAAGAAGTCACTGGGGGCCAGATCGGTTGAGTAGGGAGAGTATTCCAATGTAGTTATTTGTTTACTGGCTAAAAACTCCCTCGCAGACAGTGCCGTGTGAGCTGGTGCATTGTGGTGATGCAAGAGCTACAAACTGTTGGCAAAAAGTTAAGGTCATCTAACTTTTTCACACAGCCTTTTCAGCACTTCCAAATAGTAAACTTGGTTAACTGTTTGTCCAGTTGGTACAAATTCATAATGAATAATCCCTCTGATATCAAAAAAGGTTAGCAATAGTATTGCAATGAATTCGTGAACTTAATTGTCTCACCTAGTATGATATGAGGGCTAAGGGTGTGGGCACATCGGCAGTGGATATCAATGGTGATGTTGGGGGATAGGGAAGCAAATGCTTGGTGCTGGAGTGATGGGACGGACCAGCACGATGTCTGTCCCCAACTGAGGCACAGAAGTGAGAAGGGGACTTTGGGTCATCTCCCAGGCCCACTAGAGAGCTGAAATGACCTTCTATGCTTTCTCATTAGTGAGGGCGGGTGATGTTACTTTCTCCTGAGGGCTCTGGGTCTGATGGGCAAGGATTTACAAAGCCTCGCCCACTAGAGAGATGAAATGACCTATGCTTTCTCATTAGCGAGGGCAAGGTGATGTTACTTTCTCCTGAGGGCTCTGGGTCTGATGGGCAAGGATTTACAAAGCCTCGCCCACTAGAGAGATGAAATGACCTATGCTTTCTCATTAGCGAGGGCAAGGTGATGTTACTTTCTCCTGAGAGCTCTGGGTCTGATGGGCAAGGATTTACAAAGCCTCGCTGAAACAGCAACATGGGACACCTCCCCTCTGTTCTAGCAGCCCCATTCCTGGGTTTATACTCACGCTAAATATGAGCGGGTGTCCACACAAAAACTTGTCCCCAAATGTTCATGGCAGCTTTATTTGTAACAGCCCTCAACTGGAACACAGCCAAGTGTGCATTCAGAAGAGAACAGATAAACAAATGGGGGCAGATTCATCATGGAATATTATGCAGCAAGGAACAAAGATAAAATACCGATATTCATAACCATGTGGATGAAACTCATGGGTATGTGATACTGAGTGAAAGAAGCCAGACACAAAAGAATCCATACTCTGTGGCCAGCCAAGTGGCGTGTTGGTTAAGTGCTAGCTTGGGATGCCAGCTCTGAGCAGCAGGGCCCTGGTTTGGATCCCACATATGAGGGCCAGTGACATTGCCCTCCACAGCTAAGATGGTGAACAACAGCTCAACCTGGAGCTGGGTTGCTGTGAGTCACCGGCGATGGCGTAGCTGCAGCCCCTGCTGTGGTGGGCTGCCATAAGCTACAGTGAGTGGCTGGCAGCTAGCGTGAGCAGCCGGCAGTCAGGTATGAGCTGCCAAGAGCCGCCGTGAACAGCTGTCTAGAGACCGGCGACCGATCTGCCTCACCTGGGTAGAGTGCAATGATGATAACAACATATGCCAGTGAAGCAATGTCCTCCACAAGAAGACTGAAGACAGCAACTTGGGCCGGCCGAGTGGCGTCGTGGTTAAGTGCTGGCTTGGGAAGCCAGCGGCCCCGGTTTGGATCCCACATATGAGGGCCAGTGACACTGCCCTAGAAAAAAAAAAAAAAGACAGCAACTTGTCTGCCCCTTCCCTGGTTCCCCAACACTGTTCCCCTCCCCCAATTGCCCAATAAAATCTAAAAAAAAAAAAAAAATCCATATTCTGGTTCCATTTCAACGCAGTTTCAAGACAGGTAAAATTAAACTATGAAGAGAGAAACTATGAATAGTGTTTGCCCAGTGAGAAATGATGGAGAAAGGGCCGACAGGGACTTTTGGGGGCTGAAAATGACATATATGTTGATCTGGCTGTTGGCTACAGGGAGCGTATACATATGCAAAAGTCCACTGAGCTGTCCATTTAAGATTTATGTCCTTTAGTGCCTGTGAATTATACTTCAAACACAAATTAAGAAAGTGAAAGTAATATTTGGTGGTGGGTGGGGAACATGAGCTCTGTTGTTCACTTCCAGTGGGAGTGTAAACAGGGAAAACTGATTTGGGGAACAATCAGCAGTATTTAGTAAGAGTGAGAATGTATCATCTCCACATGGGAGAAGTCCCAGAGGTTCCCTTTCTCCACAGCTTCCCTACAGAAACCCTATCAACAGGTGCTATCATCTCCATATTACAAAGGGAAACAGGCACAATTTACAGGGCTTGCCCTCTGCCCCACCTCATAGCTAGCAAGTGTCAAAGTATTTCAACCCAGCACTCAAACTTTACCCCTGCATTGTGTTTATAACTACTGCCTTGTAAGGTAGTGATGCCTGTTTTGGGGGAATAGTGGAAGCAACCAGCCTGTCCAATGACAGGGGATTCAGTAAATTATGATACAGCCATGCTTACTGAGACCATAACACACTTAGAAAAAACAAGGTTGGGCTACATATAATGGATTAGAAAAATGTTAGCGACGACGGAATAAAGCTAAATATTGATTCCATCTATGTCTGGAGTCAATGAACTACAGCCACTGTCTGGCCCACTACCTGGTTTTGTAAATAAAGCTTTATTGACACACAGCCACCTTCATTTATTGATGCACACCTGTGACTGCTTTCAAGCTACAATGGTAGCATGGAATAGTTTAACATAGATGGTGTAGCCAGTAACGCAACAGCATTTACTATCTGGTCCTTTACAGAAAAATGTTTGCTGACTTCTGGTGGATATGAATTAAAAAGCCAAACCAGACTGAAGAATGCTAACTAGCACATTCATGGATACATGTATATGTGTGCAGAACTGAAGGAATGGACACCTAAGTGGAGAGCCCCCTCCCTGGAGCAAGAGGGAGAGAATTTTGATAGGAATGTGGACCTCAACTGGAACGTTGTCTTTCTTTCACTGAAAAAGGGAGGTGGGCAAGCACACCTGTCTGCAGGTGATTTGATTTATCCATCTGCATCCCAGGGTTTCCCCTGGAAGCTGGGATGCTCCAGCCCTGTTACTTCTTCTGAATCTCAGTTTTCTCACCAATAAAATGGACACATTCAAACCTACCTGGAAAGGTTAAACCTACCTGGAAAGGAAATCAGATGACCCCCCCCAAGGTGTGTTTGGCATGGGGACAGGTACCAAAAATTGGTGATGATGGGACAGGGGGAAGAGAGGCATGGGAAGGTGAATTTAATGCCCTCTCCCCATCCAGCTCCAGAGGCCCCAAAGGCAGGGACCACTTCTTTCTTCATCCCTGATGTATCCCCAGAGCCTAGACATGCCTGGCACACAGTAGGAGCTCAATAAAATTTCTTCTCACCGGAGACAGGCACTAAGTAAGTAAGGGTCCCCATAGGGCGGGGCGTGCAGTAGGGGTATATCCATATAATTTCCATTTGCATCTCCCTCCCATTAACCTTTAAGTGAACTTTGGCCTATGACCCATGAATCTCTTGGGGGACCTGATGATGGAATTCAAGGTGTTCATTAACTGACGGGAAAAACATGCATATTTTTATTTTCACTGACTATAACTGATATTTATCATTTCCTTAATTATGAGCAAAGGCAACAGCAAGACTTGTGACTTTGTCCCCAATTGAAAATCACAGGCCAGCAGCCCCAGTTCGGTCTCACATAGGAGGGCCAGTGACACTGCCCTCAAAAGAAAATCATAGGTATTTTCATATCAAATCGCATTGCTGCAGATGGCTCAAAATAAAGTTGACACTCATCACGACTACAAAACCACTGTGGTTATTAACTCTGGTACTTATTGGGCTGTCAGAAAAGTCATGATGCATTTTTGCAGTGAAAAGCATAGAAAAAAATACATCATGACTTTTCGCTAAGTGTTGTTTGTTTCGGTGTAGATGTATTTCACAAGTACTTTTTTTTTTTTTTAAGATTTTATTGGGGAATTGGGGGAGGGGAACAGCGTTGGGGAATCGGGGAAGGGGAACAGACAAGTTGCTGTCTTTTTTTGTTCTTCAGTCTAGTTGCGGAGGATGTTGCTTCACTAGCCCATGTTGGTATCATCATTGTGCTCTTCCCGGATGAGGCAGATCGGTTGCCGGCCTCTGGATAGTCGCTCACTGCGGCTATTGGCAGCTTGCACTGGCTGCCAGCCACTCACGCTGGCTGCCGGCCACTCACTGTAGCCAATGGCAGCCAACTGCTGCAGGGGCTGCAGCCTACACCGTCGCCGGGGCTCGCACAGCCCAGCTCCAGGTGGAGCTGTTGTTAGCTGTAGAGGTCAGTGTCACTGGCCCTCACAGGTGGGACCCAAACCGGGGCCGCTGGCCTCCCAAGCCAGCGCTTAAGCACTCGGCCGGCCCCGCAAGTACTTTTAAAGTGATTGTCTTACAAGTATGTGGTAAAACATACTTAACATAAAACTTACCATCTCAACTATTTTTAGATGCACAACTCAGTGGTATTAAGTACACTCACATTGTTGTGCAGCCATCCCCACCATCATCTCCAGAACTTTCTCATCTTCCCAAATTGAAACTGTCCCCATTAAAAACACTCACTCTACTCCCCTCCCCCAGCCCCTGGACATGGTACCACCATCTACTTCTTGTTTCTATGAATCTGACTCCTCTGGGACCTCATATAAGGGGAATCACACAGTGTTTGTCCTTTTTTGTCTGGCATATTTCACTGAGCATCATGTCCTCCAGGCTCATCTATTAATAAGTGGTAGCAGGTGTCAGAATTTCCTTCCTTTATAAGGCTGAACAATACATAGTCCATTGAATTGATATACCACATTTTGTTGATCCTTTCTGATGGATCACTAATTTGTTTTAAAAAATATCTTTTTTTGGGAGGAGGGGAATTGGGGGAGGGAAACAGTGTTGGGGAATTGGGGGAGGGGACCAACCAAGTTGTTCTTCAGTCTTTGTTGTGGAGGACGCCGGTCACTGTCTGGCTTCCCGTTGGCAGCCCATGGCCTCTAACCTCAAGGTGCTGTGTTCAGTCTTCCATGCGGGAGTCGAACCAGCAGCCTTGTTGTTAAGAGCACACGCTCTATCCACTGAGCCATCCGGGCGGCAGCTCAGCTCAAGGTGCTGACTTCAGTCTTAGTTGAGGGTGGGTGTAGCCCACCATTGAACAGGCTATCTTGTTGTTACACCAGCTGAGCCATCCTGTCACCTGATAAGTGAACTGGCATCTTAAGATGCTTAACCATAGAGTTGGGAGGACTATGGGTGAGGCTGGGCCCCTTGTTAACTATAATCCTGACTTCCCGTTTATCCTTATGGTAATTTCTGGGGGAGGGATCTTAATAAAGGGATTAGCCATCTTGGAACCTGGGTCTTTTTGCCTCCACGTGGGCTACCTGTGGGAGCTCCATGTAGGAGGTGTGCTTTCCGCACTGCAGTGGTGATCTTGCTTCTTTTTCTTTTCCGGAATAAACCGTTTCTTTTGTGGATTACTTGGAGAGTCATTTTTCGCCAGTCAACATTTTGGGGGCTTGTCCAGGATCCAGAGAGGATGGTTTTTTCGATGGCTTCTGACCGGTGAACAAAAAGCTATGGTGCCAAACTGAGCTGTTTCACTCAACTTTTTGCTCCCTGGCTTAGAGGTGTTGGGTAAGTTTCTCTCCTGGATCTGAACCAAAGGGCTTTTGAGTCTGGTGCTCTTCAGGTTTTATTCGGGATTTTAAAAATTTTTTTGTTTTGTTTCATTTGTTTTGTTTGGTGTGTGTGTGAGTGCTTTAAGGCCTATTTGTTTGTACTCGTGGCACGTCGGCTTGCTTTCTTTGGAAAGCAGGCTCTGTTTCTTTTTGAGACAAAAACTGGCTTTCGCCTAACGTCCCTTTGGGATAAGAGGTTATTTCTCCTGAAATTGGTCAGTTTAGCCGATGTTAGATCTACTGTCTCAGTGAAAAGTTAACAGAGAGCCACATAGCTCAGCTGATAACCAAACTCCCCGAGAGTTGGTTATTTGCCTGGAACTGGCTTTTAGCCTTTGACCTGGTTCTCAGGATCAGACTGTTGCAGAGTGAGGTGAGCTGAAGACCTGCAGGTTATAAGAGCTATAAATTGTTTTGGGCCCAGCCTTGAAAATGGGATCTCGAGTGTCCAAGCCTTCTAAAACTGTCCCTACTCCAGGGACACCGGCCAAGTACATGTTTGCAAACTTCGGGGAATTTTCGTTCACATATTTAACTAAATGGGCAGATCTGACTAAAGGTGATGCTAGAAATCAGTGGCCAATTTGGGGAACTTTTGAGATTTCCAAACTTGAATTTCTTAAAACTAAATTGGATGGTAACAGTGTTGTAATTGAGAAAGAGGAATGGAATGCATATTTATATTTAGAGTGGTATATGGAGGCTGCCAAACAGGACTGCAAATCTAAAGTTTTCAGTTTACGAAATGGAGTCTCAAAGTTAACAAAAACTGTTCATTGTAAAAGTAATAGAATGGCGTCTGAAACCTCGTGTTCTTTTGTCTACAACCCTGCCTTGCCCTTCCCCCACTACTTCTTCAACGTCTTTCTCACCTTTGACGCCATCTTGCTTTTTTCCTCTTCCACCTTTGACTCAAACCCCAGCAACACCTTCCTTTGAATCTCACTCTCTCTCTTTTTCCTTAGAACCTATCAATACTTTTCCATTTAAGATTAAACCCTCTGGGGACCAGTGACGTTGCCCTCTACAGCTAATAACATCTCCACCTGGAGCTGGGCTACACAAGCCCTGGCAATGGTGTAAGCTGCAATCCCTGCTGCAGTGGGCTGCCATAGGCTACAGTGAGTGACTGGCAGCCAGCGTGAGCTGCCAATAGCCACGGTGAGCGACCATCCAGAGGCTGGTGACCAATCTGCCTCATCCGGGAAGAGCGCAATGACGATACCAACATGGGCCAGTAAAGCAATGTCCACCGCAACTAGGCTGAAGAACAAGTAGACAGCAACTTTCTGGAACCCCCTCCCCCTCAATTCCCCAACACTGTTCCCCTCCCCCAATTCCCCAATAAAATCTTTTTTTAAAAAATTGTAAGGCAAATGACGCCCCTATGGAGCCTGAGTTCCCAGTTTATTATCTGCCACACAAATTAGGTTGCTATGGTCTGATTCTAACTTTTACTTTATCTGTTTAAGCTCTGCTTGGGATGCCGGTGGACACTGGATGCCAGCCGTTTCCTGATCCATGCACTCTCCCCCATGATGTGAGAGGCCCTTCTGACATCGAGGGACTAGAGGCATCAAGGGACGAAAAGACTGGACTCGAAGAACCTGAGACTAAAGACCTGACTGTTGATCGATGATCTTTTAAAAGAAAGATCATGATCAAGAGAGGGGAATGATAAAGTGAACTGGCATCTTAAGATGCTTAACCATATAGTTGGGAGGATTATGGGTGAGGCTGGGCCCCTTGTTAACTCTATAATCCTGACTTTCCATTTATCCCTATGGTAATTCCAGGGGGAGGGACCTTAAAGGAATTGGCCATCTTGGAACCAGGGTCTTTTTGCCTCCACGTAGGCTGCTGGTAGGAACTCCATGTAGGAGGTCTGCTTTCCACACTACAGTGATGGTCTTGCTTCTTTTTCTTTTCCCAAATAAACCGTTTCTTTTGTGGATTACTTGGAGAGTTATTTTTTGCCAGTCAACATACTTGTTTTCAGCTCAATGACATCACAGCTAGGGCACAGCATCACTGGCCCATGTGGGAATCCAACTGGTGGCCCTGTTGCTCAGAGCTCGCGCTCTAAGCCAACTCTTAACCTGCTGAGCCACTCGTCCAGCCCCTAAAAAATATACATATATATATTTGAGGACAGTGTCACTGGCTCTCATATGTGGGACTCGAACCAGGGTCGCTGGCTTTCCAAGCCAGCGCTTCACCACTGCACCCCTCAGCTGGCCCTAAACAATATAAATAAATGCATTTCAACATAATGTCCTTGTAACCTCCTTGTATTTTGTTTTATGCATCTACAAATGGTATTTTGAGAAAAGGCTCCTCTCTTTTCCAGGTTGACAAAAGGGCCCAGATAAAGGCATTAATTTCATATGCCCCTTCCTCCATTAAAATAAAGGAGGGCCGGCCGAGTGGCACATTGGTTAAGCGGTTAAGTGCTGGCTTGGGACGCCGGCGGCCCCGGTTTGGTCCCACATAGGGCCAGTGACACTGCCCTCAAAAAAATAAATGAAAATTTCATTTACACCTGCATTGTTATAAAGACAAACATAATCCAGACTGGATTCTATTTTTTTTTTTTCTTCTGATTTTAAAAGATAAATTTTCGTGGGCCCCAGAACGTATGGTGGGTGCTGGGTATTGTGTCTTAACTATGCCCCACGGATATGTCCACTCTGGGTCCAGGACTCCCAAAAGATGAGGAACCCTGTGAATTCTAAACGTGTTTGCAACGTCAAGATATGCCATCTTGCTGCCCCTCTTCCAACCACATGGTTTTCCCCAAATTCCCCCTAGGTAGCCACGATTCCTCTTCCTCCCAATTTCAGGTGTCTCCCCCATTATCCCAGGCTTGTTCTAGTTACTGGACAGAACTGATTACTAACGGAGATTATCTAATTTTAAATTGTGGTTCCCTTCTCATTAGACTGCGTCTCCAGCTGCGCCCTCCCCCTCCCCACTTCCGGGCAGAGCTTTGTCCCCCTTGTCCCCTGTTGTGGTCCCCAGAGCGCGCACGGGAGGTGCTTACACTTCTGGCTGGGGCGCTGTGCGGAGCGGGGGAGGGTGGCGCTGCGGGAAGTCGCGGGGACTTTCCCCGTCCCGCTAGGAAAGCGTGACCTCACCTCCCTTCTCTCCTCCCCGCCCGGCCGTGGAAGAGACTGGCGGAGGCCCGGGGGCGGGCCCGCTCGCGCGCCTTCTGCGCTCGGTTCTCCGAGGGCACCGCCGCTAGGCCATCTGGCCACAAACCCCCGACCCGAGGACGCGAGAGGCTCGGCGGACCAACCCCGGAGTCCAGGTAAGGGTAGAAGCGTCCAAGGCCGGCTGAGGAGGGGCCCGGAGTGTGGCCGCGGTGCCTGCAGGTAGCCGGGCCCCTCGCCAGGGTTCCAGGCCAGCTGCCTCAGCCGCCACACTTGTGGCGTCCGTGCGCGGCGTGTTCGGTGCCCCTCTCAGGGCTCCAGCTCCGCTCCCCGGTGACCCGGGTCCTCCCAACACCCCACCCCCGATTCCTCCCATACGTCGAATTGCTTTCCTACACCCCAAATTCCGCTACAACACCCGGAACTCCTTCCCAATCCTCCATATCTCCCCCAACCGTCCCCATTTCTTCCCAACCTCCCCCCATTTCTCCAACATCTGGGAGATTTCCTTCCCAAATCTGGGAGCTTTCTCTGCACCAGGAGATCCGCCTCGCTGCCCACTCTGCCACTCCCCTCAGCGCCTTCCGGGCATGAATCCCCACCTTTCTGCAAGGCCCCTGGGAACCCCTTTTATGGTAGGAGCGCGCTTCCCTCAGTCTGCCCTGGATCAGCTGAAATCGGGGCCCTTCGAGAATCGCCAGCCCCCTGCCCCCTATCCCTTTCGGTGGTGTATGGGGTTGGCACCAGGAGCTGCCCAGTACTGGCCCTGGCTCAACTCAGAGCCCAGGTGGCCCCAGGGTATCAGCAGGGCACGCCCTCCCCCCCGCTGCCCGTTTTTGCCCTCTCCTTGTGGCTAAGGCAGGGGTTGGGGGTGGGGGGGCACCATAGTGTGCCCCCGGCAGGCTGAGGTCTGGGGTGTGGGTTTCAGAGTTTCAGTGGGTGGGTGGAGTAGGCTCCCGAAACTGCCCGAGCCTCTATTTCCTTCTCTGATTAAACGTTTATAGAGCATCTGTTGTATGCCAGGAGACACTGTTCAGTATGCTGGGCATACAGTAGGGACCAAGTAGTGCCCACAGCCAAAACAATAAGCAAAAATTGTGAACTGTCTCAGTAATGTATGCTAAACGCAGAGGGCGTGTATCCAGTAGCTTCCCCACGGACCTGGCGGGAGGATTGCTCCCATCCAGGCTTGGGAAGAGGCCTGCACATAGCAGGTGCTCAATAAACACTTGTTGAATAAATGTCCCTTCAGTTTCCTATACATTTTTCGGAGGCAGTCTGGCTATGTTTTGCTTTCCAGGTCTTGTTGTAACATTCCTTTTCTTTTTTTAATTAAAGTTTATTGGGGTGACAATTGTTAGCAAAGTTACATAGATTTCAGGTGTACAATTCTATGTACATTATATATCACATTGTGTGTTCACCACCCACAGTCAGTTCTCTTTCCATCACCATATATTTGACCCCCTTTACCCCCATCTACCACCCCCCTCTGCCCTTACCCTCTGGTAACCACTAAACTATTGTCTGTGTCTATGAGTTTTTGTTTCTTCATTTGTCTTGTTCCTTTGTTGTTTTCAGTTTTATGTACCACATATCAGTGAAATCATATGGTTCTCGACTTTTTCTGTGTGACTTATTTCACTTAGCATAATAATCTCAAAATCCATCCAAGTTGTCACAAATGGCACTATTTCATATTTTCTTATGGCAGAATAGTATTCCAAGTAACATTTCTTTATTAGCAGAAGCAGTGAATTGTGCCCCTCCTATGTGCCAGTCCTGATGGGAGCAGATTAGCCTTATTGTCTGACTGGGGAGAGAGGGTTCAGGCAGAAAACATTTTTTGAGCACTTACTGTGTGCCAGGTTCTGTTCTGTCCAGTCGTTGATATATTCAGTCAATAAGTATCTATTAAGTACCTACTGTGTGCCAGTCACCAGAGATACAGCTATGAACAACAGACGAAAATCCTGGTGTAGGCAATGCATATTCAGCCAAGTAAACAAGTAAAATCAAGTGTTAGGTGGCAAGAATTTGAAAGGAGAAAAAAAAAGCAGGGAGTGTGGGGGAATAGAGTTCAGTGTTAAGCTGGGTAGCCAAGGTCTGACCTTGATGAGGAGGTGACATTTGAGCTGAGAGCTGAAGGAGGCGAGGGAACCAGCTGTTTGGATATCTGGGGGTGTTCTAAGCTGAGGGAACAGCTGGTGCAAAAGCCCTGAGGCAGGATCCAGCGTGGAGTGTTTAGGAAAGTGGTGTTTAAGGAATGTGTGGCTGCATCAGAGGGAATGAGGGGGAAATAGGAGAAGGTAAGGGCACTGAGGTGGTGGGGGGCAGCACAGGGAAGACTTGATCAAATGAATCATGCCTAAAACGATCCTTGATTACTCCCTTCTGACCGCAAACCTGCTCCTCCCACATCATCCCAGTCTCAAACATTCAAGCCAAAAGCCCACGTGTCCTCCTTGCCCACTCCTGCTGCCCTTGTCTCCAAGTTATCCATAAATCCAACCATTTCTATCCTTTGAGATCACCACCTCATCCAGCCCTCATCATTGCCTGAACCAGGCACCTTCACCTTGGTCCCCAGCACCCCTGCTCCAGTCCTTGCCCTCAACAGTCTATCCTCCTGCAGTAGCCTCTCTGGGCTGTGAGCCCCAGTCACGTCCTGCCACTCCTCTGCCCACAGCCCTTCAGGGCTCTACCTCCCTCTGGGCAGAAGCCCAAATCCTCCCTACAGCCCACAAAGTCCTGCACAACCTGCTCAGTCGCCTCCCTCCCCTCCCCTCCTCCCTGTCTCCTGCTCCACACTCTGCTCCAGCCACAGGGGGGTTCCTTTCTGTTCCTCCAACACACCAGGTATCGTCCTGCCTCAGAGCCTTTGCATATGCTGTTCCCTCTGAATCACATATATTATATATATTATATATATAATATATATATATATGACATATATAAGATATATGTCATACCCACTACACTGTCAGTTCCAAGAGGAAAGAATCTATTTGTTTTCTTCTTCTTTCTGTCCTGGTGTATTCAGTGGTGCCCATTACATGACAGAAGCTGAAAAATTATTTCTTGGATGAATACTACGTATGTATCCTTTCCTTTCCTCACACACTTTATTTATTTATTATGTAATAAATAGGTTTAGAGTTTTTCCCCCAGGGATGGCACACTGGCCCACTTTTTTTTTTAAGCTTACAAGGTCTCC
Organism: Aselliscus stoliczkanus; assembly: GCA_033961575.1. Lineage (NCBI taxonomy): Eukaryota > Metazoa > Chordata > Mammalia > Chiroptera > Hipposideridae > Aselliscus > Aselliscus stoliczkanus. Next base: position 3,984,834 of record CM066735.1, on the reverse strand, counting down.
TAAAAGTATTTGAATTGATCACCAACTTGGCAAAACATAGCAGCTTCCTGAAAATCTGAATTCCTGGCTTGTCTTCAAATATTAGCAAATGTATTGTAGTTCCACTGAGCCTATTTTCTCTCACCGCAACACCTACAAGTCAAGGCCACTGCATTCAGACAGGTCCAAGGTGATTTTTTTTTTTTTTTTAAGGTTTTATTGGGGAGCCGGGGAAGTGGAACAGATGAGTTGCTGCCATTTTGTTCTTCAGTCTACTTGTCGAGGACGTTGCTTCACTGGCCCATGTTAGTATTATCATTGCGCTCTTCCCGGGTGAGGCAGATCGGTCACCAGCCTCCGGACGGACACTCACGGCGGCTCTTGGCAGCTCACGCTGGCTGCCGGCCACTCAGGGTAGCTTATGGAAGCCCACTGCAAGCAGGGGCTGCAGCCTACACCGTCGCACGGCAGCCCAGCTTCAGGTGTAGAGGGCAATGTCACTGGCCCTCATGTGGGATCCAAACCGAGACCCTGCTGCTCAGAGCTGAACCAAGCCAGCTCTTAACCAATGCGCCACTCGGCCGGCCCCCAAGGTGATTTTTATTTTATTTTTTATTAACTTAATTGGGGAACGGTGTGTTTTTCCCAGGACCCATTAGCTCCAAGTCAAGTTGTTGTCCTTCAATCTTAGTTGTGGAGGGCGCAGCTCAGCTCCAAGTCCAGTTACCGTTTTCAATCTAGTTGCGGGGGGCACAGCCCACCATCCCATGGGGGAGTTGAACTGGCAACCTTGTTGTTAAGAGCATGCACCTCTAACCAACTGAGTCATCCGGCCGCCCACCAGCAGCTCAGCAGCAGCTCAGCTCAAGTCATTGTCTTCAATCTAGTTGCGGAGGGCACAGCTCACTGGCCCATATAAAAATCGAACTGGTGGGCCAGCTGAGTGGCTTTGTGGTTAGGCGCTGGCTTGGAAAGCCAGTGGCCCCGGTTTGGGTCCCATATATGAGGGCCAGTGACACTGCCCTCAAAACAAAACAAAACAAAAAATCAAACTGGCAACGCTGTTGCTCAGAGCTTGTGCTCTAACCAACTGAGCCTTTTGGTTTTTAGGCTCCCTCACTTGGGGTAAAAACCCAAGTCCTCCCGAGGCCCACATGACCCTGCACTACCTGACCCCATCCTCTCACTGCCCTCCACTCTTTTTTCTCTCCCCCTCGCTGACTCTGCTCCAGCCACATTGGCCTCTCACTGTTCCTCCAACATGCCTGGACTGGTCCTGCTCCAGGAGTGCATGGGCTGTTCCCTCTTCCTGGAACTCTCTTCCCTCAGATGACCCCATGGATCACCCTCTCCCCGTTTTTATGTCTTGTTGCAATCTGTCTTCTCATTGAGTCCTTCCTCAACCATGCACGGTGTTTAAAACTACAAACGTTCACCTCCAATTCTGGGTGTTCATGACCCTACTTCTCCCCGTTATGTTTCTCCGTGGCATTTATCACCAGCTAATATACTGAGAGTTTCATTTATTTGTTGATTGTCCTCTGCACTAGGAAATCAGCTCCATTGTTTGGGTCTCTGCTCTCTCCTGATCAGCATTTCATCATGTCAGGCCACCTCCATTTTTGAAACAGCCAGACAGCCACTGACCTCCTTACAGCCTTCCCCCCATACCACGTGTCCCCACTCCTATTGTCTGCCCAGTCACATCCCCTCACCCCTGCACTGCTAACACCAGCTCCCCCCGGTGCTCTCTCTGCCGTGCGTCTGGCTTTCCTGGAATTACTGACCTTGGCCCTGGGGCCCCAGTGGGCCACATGACATGTGCTCAAAATGAAATTTTTTAAAATTCTGAATCATTTATACAATGAGGTCTGTGAATTATCAGCAAAGGGGGATTGATCAATGAATCAGCTCATGGTCTAAACTGGGGTCCCTCAACCTCAGCACCTGGCAACATTTGGGGTCGGATCACCCTGTTGGGGGCCATGCTGGGCAGTGTGGTGTGTTGAGTAGCATTCCTGGCCTCCAGCCACTCAATGCCAGGGGCACTTTCCCTGCAGTCACAACCACAAATGTCCCCAGACATTACCCAGTGTCCTCTGGGGGAACAGAGTTGTTCCCAGCTGAGAAGCACAGCTCTAGGCTATAAGGTCTCAGCACGTGTGGTTACTAGGACGGAACAAGCAAAAGGCCTCAACGAGCTAAGGGGCAGATACCATGTCCTTGGCCCCCTAAAATGGACCTACGGCTATGTTTTTCCCAAGTCTGAATATGACATGCTTTGAGCACCTAGTGACTTAAATTACGGGATTAGCATGCCTTCCCTAACATCTTTGTTATATACCCTTGGAAAGGCCTTCTCTCTGTGCCTGTTTTCTCTCCACAACGCTGGGAGGATATGAGTACCAGCCTCATTCATTCATTCAACAAGTATTTGTTAGGTACCTGTTCTATGGCTCAGTGACCCCACAATACCCAGGAGAGACTCAGCCCATACCTTCTGATGCCCACCGGTGAGAAGGCAGATAGTAAATGTGAAAGGTTTAACACATAAGAAAAGTTTGTCTAGAGGCAAATTCTGTTGTGGTTAGAACAGGATGGTGTGAGAGGGACAGACTGGTATGGGGAGCTGGGGTAGTCATGCAGGGCTCCCGGGAGATCGTGCCATTGTACCTGAGAACTGAGTGATAAGCGTAAGATGACCCAGGCAAAAGATCTGGGGATACGGCGCTCTAAGCAGAGAGAACAGTGCCTGCAGAGAGCCTGAAGTGCAATCCATGTGGCAGTTTTTGAGAAATGGAGAGATGAGGAAATAGCCTTCAATGGCCTGGCATCTCTTTTAGACATAGAGCTGGCACTTGGTGATGGTTAGCACACCCTATTAACAATGCCACTTATATCAGTTAGCTTATATCAGAAGCCAGAACTTCGTGGCTTAAAATCAACAAACATTTATGATTGCGCGCAGTTTCTGAGTGTCAGGAGCCTGGGGCCATGTGGGTGGGTGGTTCTGACTCAGTCTCATAAGGCGAAGTCAAGCTATCAGCTGGGGCCGTTTCAATCTGAAGACTCGACAGGGCCTGGAGTTGGTCGGACTTCAAACTGGCTGCCTCACGTGGCTGGTGGTGGGAGGCCCCAGTTGCTTGGCATGTGGGCCTCTTCAGAGGACTGCTTTCAGCATGGCATACCCCCAACAGCGCGACAGAGAAAAAGAGTGACCAAGAAGAAAGTCAGTGTGTAACCTAATATGACGAGTGACATCCCATCACTTCTGCCATATTCTGTCAATCACTGAGATCAACTCTGACACAATGTTGGAAGGACTAGCCAAGGCCTTGAATACTAGGGTATGGAGGTCATTGGAGCCATCTAGGAGGCTGACTACTTCCCTTCTAAGGGAAGTCAGGACTTACTGACTTCCAATCAATGGACTCAGAACTTTGCATATGTTAACACAACTCAATTCCCTGAAACAATCCCATAAGCGGGCTTATTATGATCCTAATAGATAGTGTAGTCTTGTGGTTAGGCACACAGCCTCTGGAGCCAATATTGCTTCAGTTCAAATCCCAGCTCTTTCATTCACTGGCTGTGTGACTTTGGGCAAAAGTGACTTCACCTTTTTTTTATTTTATTTATTTATTTTTTTAAAGATTTTATTGGGGAATTGGGGAAGGGGAACAGACAAGTTGCTGTCCTTTGGTTCTTCAGTCTAGTTGTGGAGGACATCGCTTCACTGGCCCATATTGGTATTATGATCATTGCGCTCTTCCCGGCTGAGGCAGTCGGTCACCGGCCATTGGACAGCCGCTCACGGCAGCTCTCATGGACTGCCAGCCACCCACTGCAGCCCACACTGTCGCCGGCGCCTTATGGCAGCCCAGCTCCAGGTTGAGCTGTTGTTCACCATTTTAGTTGTAGAGGGCACAGTGTCACTGGCCCATGTTGAAACCGAATCTGCGGCCCTGCTGCTCAGAGCTCACACTCCCAAGCCAACTCTTAACCAATTGAGCCATTCGGCCGGCCCCGACTTCACCTTTCTGATTCACTTTCTTCATCTGCAAATGGGGAAAATAGTAATGTCTACCACCTGGGTGACACTAGGCAAGCAAGCGTCGGCTGCTGTCCTCCAGCAGAGGAGGAAACAGAGTTTGGGGGAGGTGACACATCTCGCCGAAGGTCCCCCTGATATGATAGGTCACGGTGACCTTTGAGGGCAGGCAGGCAGGTGGGGGTGTCTGGGCTGCCTCCTTTCTGGTGGTAACCGTTGTTCCTGCTTTCCGCAGGTCTGCTCCAGCAGTCCCCATGAGACATGGTACAGTGAGCGGGTAGGGGACGCCGGGTGTCCAGGAAGGCAGGTAGTGTGGAACATGCCTCTACCAGCCCGTGCTTCTCCTGCCTCCATCAGAGGTGGCACCCACTGGTGCCCATGGCCTGCCCAGGCCTGTCTCTCTCCAGTGCCTTTGACATTCTAGATGCGGCAGGCCAGGACAAGCTCCTGTATCTTAAGCACAAGTTGAAGACCCTGCGCCTGGGCTGCCGGGGGGCAGACCTCCTACATGCAATGGTGCTCTTGACACTGGGCCAGGAGACCGAGGCCAGGATCTCCCTGGAGGCCCTGAAGACAGATGCGGTGGCCCAGCTTGTAGCCCGCCAGTGGGCCGGCATGGACAGCAGTGCCAGTGCCCCGGAGGAGACCCCAGATGTGTCCTGGGCCATTGCCCGGGTGTACCACCTGCTTGCCGAGGAGAAGCTGTGCCCGGCCTCAGTGCGGGACAAGGCCTACCAGGCAGCCCTCCAGGCTTTCAGCTCGAGGGAGGACTCCCAGCTTGGGGAGCTCCAAGAGGAGGCCCGGGACCGGTGCGGGTGGGACATCGTTGGGGACCCAGGGGTCTTCCAGCCCCTCCACTCTGATCTGGACTGTCTCCCGCCATCCTCTGGGACCCGCAGCCTTCCTCAGCCCATTGAAAATCCCTTGGGCTGGAGCAGAGGTTGCTCCCTGAGATCCACTGGCAGCCCAGCCTCCCTGGCCAGCAACTTGGAAATTAGCCAGTCACCTACCATGGCCCTCCTCAGCTCGCACCGCAATCCCCATGGGCCCAGCAAGCTGTGTGATGAGCCCCCAGCCAGCCCAGTGCCTGAGCCTGTCCACATGGGCTGCCAGGAGCCCGAGGAGATGAGCTGGCCTCCATCGGGGGAGATTGCTGACACCTCAGTGCCACCAAACAGCCCAGGCCCCAGGCTTCCTGAGGTGGCCCTAGATGCAAGCCCTGCTGGCCTGCCTGATGCCTCTGAAGCTCCAGACACCAGCACCCACTACCCAGTGGAATGCACAGAAGTGTCACCAGCCCCCAAATCTCTACCCTCACCCTCCAGAAATCCCTGCCTTGTCAAGGACCAGATGCCACTACAACCTCCCATAGAAGACACCACTTCCTCGACAACCCAGCCAAGCCCACTGACTCCCTCAGCCCCGACGACATCCTCTCCCAATCCTTCTCCATCAACCCCTTCTTTGGCTCACCCAGCTTCCTCGGGCCCATGTCTCCCTTCTCCCAAGTTAGAGTCATCGGAGCAGAAATTCTATAACTTTGTGGTCTTGCACTCCAGGGAGGATGAGCACATTGCCCTGCGTGTCCGGGAGAAGCTTGAATCCCTGGGTGTGCCCGATGGGGCCACCTTCTGCGAGGATTTCCAGGTGCCCGGGCGTGGTGAGCTGTGCTGCTTGCAAGACGCCATAGACCACTCTGCCTTCACCATCCTGCTGCTCACTGCCAACTTTGACCGTCGCCTGTGCCTGCACCAACTGAACCAGTCACTGATGAACAGCCTCACACAGCCCGGGCGGCAAGACTGCGTGATCCCTTTCCTGCCCCTGGAGAGTTCCCAGGCCCAGGTCAGCCCCTACACGTCCAGCCTGCTCAGAAGCCTGGTGTGGCTGGATGAGCACTCCCCAATCTTCACCAGAAAGGTGGCCAACACTTTCAAGCCCCAGCATCTGCAGATCTGCAAGGCCAACTGGAGGAAGGATCAGGATACTCGGGCTCTGCGGGAGCAGCGCCAGCAACTGGAGGCTGAGAGGCAGCAGGCAGCTGCGTGGAATGACGCATACTCGGCCTGCCTTCAGAGCTACTTGTCCTGGCAGGAGCAGATGGAGAACCTCCAGGCAGCTTTCAGGAGCCACATGACATTTGGGACTCAGGTGCCCTATGGGGGCCAAGGGCCCCTAGGAGCCCAGCCACCCTTTCCCACCTGGCCTGGCCATCAGCCACCGCCCCTACCTCCATGGCTGGCTGGCAGTCACCCACCGGCCTTCCCGCAGCCACCAGCCTTCCCACAGCCACCGGCCTTCCCGCAGGTCTCACCTGTGACCCCTCAGAGCCCTGGGCTGCAGCCTCTCATTATCCACCATGCACAAATGGTGCAGCTGGGTCTCAACAATCATATGTGGAGCCAGAGAGGGACCCAGGAGCCTGAAGACAAGACACAGGAAGCAGAGTGACCAAATAATGCAGCCTGATGACCTTGACCTCAGATTCCCTTTGGCCTGGGCTTTGGAGAACCCCCATCTCCAAGGAAGCAGTGGAACATGGGGTCACCTGCTATTTCTAGGGCATTGCTGGGGACACCTTCATGTCTTAGGAAATTGTGCAAAATGGGCCCCCAATGACTGTCCGGCCCTCGGGGAGGCCAGAATTGGATGTGGTGTTTACAAATTCTCTCTCTCTCTCTCTCTCTCTCTGGATGGTAGTGGTAGGGAATTTGCTGGGGGATAGTAGTACGGTATTTTAATTATAATAAATATTTATCGAACGCTTCTCTAATGCCATTCTCTTAGAGACCTCTGCTCAGCAATTTGTTAAGATAAAAACATGGCTACTATTCCCAAAAAGGGGAACTGGAAGCGTGAAGCTGTCTTCTCCCCATGAATGGCATGAACTAGAAATTGCACACATTTGCTCACTCGTTGGCCAGGACGGAGTCACATGGTTCCTCTGCAGCTGCAAGGGAAACGGAAATGCAGTCTTCCAGTGGGCCATGTGCTTTACTAAAAGTGAATCTAATACCAGAGGAAAGAAAAGACACCGGTCGGAGCGGGGTGAGGTGGGGAGTGGGGGTCGGGTGGGGGGGGATGTCTCCCTTGAAGTCCCCACCAGAGCTGGGCTCAGATCCCACTGTGCGATTTGGCTAGGATCTTCACCTCTTTGAACCTCTGCTTTCTCATCTGACAGTGGTTTTGGTCTGTTTTTTTAAGATTTTATTGGGGAATTGGGGGAGGGGAACAGACAAGTTGCTGTCTTTTTGTTCTTCAGACTAGTTGCGGAGGATGTTGCTTCACTTGGCCCATGCTGGTATCGTCATTGCGTTCTTCCTGGATGAGGCAGATCGGTCGCCGGCCTCTGGATGGTTGCTCACCACGGCTGTTGGCAGCTCACGCTGGCTGCCAGCCACTCACACTGGCTGCCAGCCATTCATTGTAGCCTATGGCAGCCCACTGCAGCAGGGGCTGCAGCCCACACTGTCACCGGGGTTTGCAGCCCAGCTCCAGGTGGAGCTGTTAGCTGTAGAGGGCAGTGTCACTGGCCCTCATATGTGGGTTCCGAACTGGGGCTGCTGGCATCCCAAAACCAGCTCTTAACCAATGCACCACTCGGCCGGCCCAAGTTGCTGTCTTTTTGTTCTTCAGTCTAGTTGCGGAGGATGTTGCTTCACTGGCCCATGTTGGTATCGTCATTGCGCTCTTCCTGGATGAGGCAGATCGGTCGCCAGCTTCTGGATGGTCGCTCACCGCGGCTATTGGTAGCTCATGCTGGCTGCCAGCCGCTCACACTGGCTGCTGGCCACTCACTGTAGCTTAATGGCGGCCCACTGCAGCAGGGGCTGCAGTCTACACTGTTGCCCGGGCTCACGCAGCCCAGCTCCAGGTGGAGCTGTTGTTAGCTGTAGAGGGCAGTGTCACTGGCCCTCATATGTGGGATCCGAACCTGGGCCACTGGTGTCCCAAGCCAGCTCTTAACCAAATGCCACTCGGCCAGCCCTGACAGTGGGTTTATGATTCCAGTGTTTCAAGGTTATCAGCAGATCTTACAGGATAACACTGAAACACAAGGGAGTGTAAGGGCTCATTAACTGAGTATGGGAAAGAGGGAGGGGATTCATCTTTGAGAAGAATAGAATTAATGTTTGTTGAACACTCACCACTTATAAATTCTGGAGGCTTTAAATATCTAAACATGTTTTAAGCTCCAAAACTTCCCCCCATCCCTGCCCCAAGGTAGAAGCGTCTATGGTTGAGCCCATTGTATAAATGGGGAAAACTGAGGCCCAAAGAGGTGATTTCTGGCCCTGAAAGTCACAGGGATTGGAAGTGGGAGATTACAACCGAAGAAGCCAACTTTCCAAGGGAGGAAATGACGGCCCAAAAAGGGTGAATTTGAGCAGGCCAAGCCAGAGAGCTGAAGACCCCCTCCATTCAATTGCCAGAGATTTGAACACGGACTTTGCATGTTCTTCCCCCGAGTGCCTGCTGCCCCAAGGGCAGGCCTGATCTGAGTCACCCAGGCTGTCACATACCACTTGTTATTTTAGTGGCTGACTCAGACTTTGTCAAGGCTCTGCTCTTGGCCTCCCAGCCACGATGAAGTGAAACCTGGGGAAGAAAGCCTGAGATTAGGTTCCAGCCATACTGAAGTGAAGCCTGAGATTCGATTCTGGGATGGGGTGGGGTAGGGTAGGGTCCTGGACACAGAGGGTTTTGGCGACAAGAGCCAACTGCAAATAACTGGACAGTGGCAGTAAGAGGCCATTTGCTCATCTGACCATTTATTGAATGCCTTGCAGCGTGTTAGGATTTTCCCAGGCACTGGGGTGCAGTAGGGCTGGACATGATTGTCCCTTCCTTCTCTTTTCACTTGAGGTGAGGAGAGGGAGCAGTGAATGAGTCATCAAATGAGGAAGCAAGATAATTTCAGAAAGTGAAGAGACTTTGGAATAAACAGGGCGAGGTGATGCGAGTATCTCAGGAGGAAGAACTTTGGCCCAGGTGCCAGGGAGGGCCTCTCTGAGGATGTGGTGTTGGAGCCAAGACCTGGAAGAAGAGAAGGAGCTGGCCATGGAAACAACTGGGTGGGATAGGGTGGGGATGATCTGGGCAGAGGAAACAGCCAGTGCAAAGGTCCTGGGATAAGACCATGTTTGGCCTGTTGGAGCAACACTAGAAGGTTCCTCCCATGCAGCTGGAGGGGAGTGAGGAAGGAGGTGAGGGCAGGGAGGGGACAGGGCAGGTTGTACAGGGCCTTGTGGGCCACAGGGAAGGCTTGGGCTTCCACTACCCAGGGTAGTGGAAGCCCTGCAGGGCTGGAGGCAGAAAAGGGATGGGACCTGACTCAGGTGCTCACAGGTGCCCTCTGGTGATGGAGGTGGGGAAGACAGACTGGGATGAGGGTGGGAGCTAGGGGAGTAGAGCAGACAGTCTTATTCATTCTCCCAACTGCTCCAGGAGCTGGAGACTATCATTGTCCTCAGTTTACAGATGAGAACATTGAGGCCCAGAGAGGTGAAGTCACTTATCCAAGGTCACACAGCACACAAGTAGCCCTTGGGCAGGAGAAGGAACCAGGCATCTCTCCATTGGATTCTAGCCCAGGGGTTGGCAAACTGCAGTTCGCTAGCCACATATGGCTCTTTGTGTACGTTCTGTCTCAAAAGTTTGCTGACCCCTGGAAGAGCCAATCCTGTCCCTCACAACAATTTAACAATTATTTGAGAGCCATAAATATATTTTTACATAATCACCATTATGTGAATAATAATATCCTTTAAAAATTTTATAAATAAAACTATGATAGTTTTATTTTCATTTTCTATTTTACTTCAGAGCCACATATACATACCCAAAGAGCCGCATGTGGCTCATGAGCTGGTTTGCTGACCCCTGGCAATCTTCCGTCTCAAAAATTTGCCGACCCCTGTTCTAGCCCATATGGAAACTGTTAATTCATTGCCTCAATTTTTAAATTCTTTGAAGTATTCTTGTTTGTTTCATTTTTGTTAATTCCTCCACCACACCCTGTCTACCCTGAGAGGGCTGGGGACAGATCTGTCTTGGTCACTGCAGTGTTTTTCAGAAGCAAGTACAGGACATGGCACACAATAAATGCTTAGTAATTTAATCTTTTTTTTTTAAATATTTTATTGGGGAATTGGGGAGGGGGGGACAATGTTGGGGAATTGGGGGAGGGGACCGGCCAAGTTGTTGTTCTTCAATTTTTGTTGTGGAGGGTGCCAGTTGCCATCTGGCTTCTTGTTGGCAGCTCGTGGCCTTTAAGCTCAAGGTGCTGTGTTCAATCTTAGTTGCAGGTGGGCATAGCCACCATCCCATGCAGGAGTCAAACCAGCAGCCTCGTTGTTAAGAGGACACGCCCTATCCACTGAGCCATCCCAGCAGCAGCTCAGCTCAAGGTGCCGAGTTCAGTTTTTGTTGCGGGTGGGCATAGCCCACCATCGAACAGGCAATCTTGTTGTTACACCAGCTGAGCCATCCTGCCACCTGTTGGCAGCTCAGCGACAGCTCAGCTAGGGCGCAGCATTCACTGGCCCATGTGAGAATCGAACTGGCAGCCCTGTTGCTCAGAGCACACGCTCTACGCCAACTCTTAACCAACTGAGCCACTCGGCCAGCCCTAGTAATTTAATCTTTTTGATAGACAATTACTGAGCACCTGCTGTGTGCAGACCTGTTCCCTGTCCCCATAGAATTCACTGGGCAGTGACTGGGGAGAATGCGGATGCATCCATGCACTTACTCAACCAACATTTATTGAGCTTCTACTGTGTGTAGGCCCTGTAGGCACAGTGATAACTGAGTGGTCACCCCCCGGAGGTGACCCAGGACAACTCCATTTTGTCCTCTCAAAGTGCATGGTCCAATGCTAGAGACAGAGACAGTTATGGGGTGATTGGGACTATGAGGGGGAAGTGTAGGGGGTTGCTGCTGGAGCCCAAAGGGGATCCTTGGCCAGCCTGGGGAATTGAGAAGCTTCTGGAAGGAGGAAGTAAGCTGAGACCTCAGCAGTGAGCTATGGGCTGTGAGAAGCGTTCCTGGAGGTAGGCAGCACATGGCAAAAGCTTGCAGGGAAGGCCACATAGGATAGGGCAGCTCCAGGAGGGGCCAGTTTCCTAGAGTTGAGGGCTCTACCACAATTCCTGTTGCCCCTGCGCCCCTTAGTGGCCACAACCAGCTCAGAGGCCAGCCCACACCACGTGCCCACACGGGCCTAGGTGTTTCCTGGGGAAGTCCCATGTCCCCTCTGGGCCAAACAGCCTTAAAGATAAACTGAAATATGAATAACAGATGATTTGTTTTCAGAGGTCAGTAGCTGTGTCTCTGCTTTCTGAGAGTTAGCTATTTTACAAACGGTGTCCCACCCACTGGGCTCAGAGAGGATACTGCTTTGCCCAATGTCACACAGCACAGTGCATGGCTGCAGCTACAGCTGAGGCTTGCCTTGGGCAGAACTGGTCGGGGGGTGGGTAGTGGGGGTTGCTTTTGAATCTCAAAAATCTATCTCTAGCGCAGTCTGGTTTTCCCACTGCCTGGTGAGACACAGAGGAGGTGACACCTCCTCCATCCCCCATCCTCCCCAACAGCCAATGTGGCACTGCATACAACCATGCAATCGAGAGATGCGTATTTAAAATTATTTTCTGTTCTATAGGGAATACATTTCCGTGTTTCAAAATTCAAATGTAACCAAAGAGGAGCTGGGGTAAAGTTGCCCTCCTTTCCCAGTCCCCAGCCAGCCAATTCTTCCCAGAGACCCTGGTGGGACTGATTTGTATCCCATCCCTGCCCCCACCTCCCACAGTGTTCCGCCTACAGCTGCCAGAAGGCGCCTGTGAGCACTCAAATCAGGTCCTGCCTCTTCCTCGCCCACAGCCCTCCAGGGCTCCCACCTCCCTCGGGATAAAAGCCCAAGTCCTCCCCACAACTTACACATCCCTGCCCAACCTGCCCCCATCCCCTCCTTGCCCTCTCCTCCTCCCTTTCTCCCCCTCATTCACTGCGACTACGGCCTCCTCTTTGATCCTCCAACACACCAGGCCTGCTTGTGCCCCAGGGCCTTTACACAGGCAGTTCTCTCTGCTTGGAATGCCCTTCCGCCAGATACCTACATAACTCCCTCCTCGAGATCTTTGCTTAAATGTCATCTTCTCAATGGGGGCTTCTCTGAACACCCCATTTAATATTCATTTACAACATACCCATCAAATCACCTCAACTCTGCTCTATTTTTCCATAACACTAAGCATTTTTGGACAAAATAAGTCACTTATTCATTGAATACATTGCCGTCCACCTTCTCCATGAGAATGTGAATTTTGACTTCACTGCTGGATCCCAGTGCCTGGCACACAGCAGGCGCTCAATAAATGAATTTGAATTACTGCTTAAGTCTGTTTTTATCTTTAAAACAATCCCTTGATTCCATATTCCCTTCCAGTGTGTTAGCAGGCAGTTTATTAATTCCAGCATCCACTCATTCAACAGTATATATTGAGCACCTACTGTTTACCAGGGATGGTTTCAGATTTTGGGGACAGAGTGTTGACTACAGCAGACTCTGTTCCTGCCCTTGTGGGGCTCACAGCTCTGTGGAGGAGATAAGACACAAGACTGAGTGGTTAAAATCTGGGTGGTCTCGGGCCGGCCCAGTGGCACGGTGGTTAAACGCTGGTTTGGGAAGCCAGCAGCCCAGGTTCGGATCCCACATATGAGGGCCAGTGACACTTCCCTCTTTAAAAAAAAAAATTAAAAAAAATCTGGGTGGTCCCAGGTGTGATGGGGACTCAGAGGGTGTGGGGGAGGTATCCAGGAGGCTTCCTGGAGGGGGCATTCCAGGGAGGAAAGGGTACTCCAGGTGGAAGGTACTGGCCCAGGCAAAGACCCCGTGCTGGGAGGAAGTTTGGTGCCCTGGAGGGACAGATAGGAGCCTGTGTGGTTAACCTGTGTCCCCCTTGGCCTGGAGAACAGAATGCTTTTATTTGTGGGGACCCAGGTGCTGGGGTGAGCATTCAGCGCCACCAGGGGGTGCTGCGGGACAGTGTTTCCAGCCTCTCCCCCTGCCAAGAGAGCCCCTGGGGCAGGGACCCCTAGAAAGTGCCAAGTTCCAAGCCATGCCAACAGCCCCATCTCCCCGCCTACAGCCTCCCAAATTACCCGGCAGCCATATAAATCTCCCCATTAACTGAGAGGACGGATACATGCCATAGGTCACAAAGCAAGTCCTACCCCTGCCCAGCCTACATAGCACCTCCTCCCAGCCCAGAGTGCCACTGGGTGGGGATCTTTTATTTTTAACTTGGTCAGTGGACACGGCCTTTTTATAGCCCTGGGAGTCACCCAAGGTTTCCAATTTCCAAGGGAAGTTTAAAAAAAACCAAAAAACTGTTTTCTTTCCAAGAAAAGGAGCTGCCGGAGACCTTGCGGCGGGGTGGGGGGGCTGGCCCAATCTTCTCTCTTCCTCAAGGGTCACCTGGAGTTCTTCAAACCCCTCACCGGGCTTCATGCCCGTCCCCATCCTGTAAACCTTGTCCCTCTTCTCTGAGGGCACCCGGGAGCTGGAGGCCAGCAGGCTGAAGGTGGCGTGGTGTGCCAGACCCTATCCTTTGCTGAGTCCCCTTTTGGCATATGGGGTTGTGATGCTCTCTGGCATCCTCCCACCAATTCCCAAACTTTGCTTACCTGGTTACCATCCTCATGATCTTTGCCAGCCATCTGCCCTCTTATTAATTTTTTATTCCTTGAGTCATTTGATCATTCCTTTAAGCAGGCTTTAAAATAACTATTTTTCCCTCCTGGAATTAGATAGTGGCGATGGTTACACAGTAAACCTTGCGACTGTACTAAAAGCCATCGACTGTACACTTTACAATGGTGAATTTTATCTCTGGAAAAAAATATATAAAATATGAACTTGTCTTTATTTTTAAACTTGGGTCATCTGCAGTTTTAACATCTGTGAACTCACATGTTGGGGTGGACTAGCTACACTTCGTTCCTTAGAACACAATCAAATAAGTACATAAGTATTTAAAAATTTTAGTTCATCCATAGATTCTATGTAAAAATGGGCATGCAGACAGTAGGTGCCTTATTGTGTACTAGGACATTTTCATGGGTCAACTCATTTAATCCTTCATATGACACTGAAGCAGCGGCTACATTACCCCATTTTACAGAGGAAGAGCCTGAGGCTCACAGAGAGCACATGCTGTCCCCAAGGCCAGGTGGCCTGGCTCCTAACCACTGCTCTGCACTGCCCAATGAGCATGTGCATTCTCTGAGAGAGATAACTGGTCGGAAGCAGAAGACTGATAGCAAGTTGGTGACCTGAGGGCCAAATCCAGACACACACCCCCACTCTACCGACCCTAAACTGTGTTTTATTCGATTTAAACTTTTATTTTTTATGTTTTTAAGATTTTATTAGGGAATTGGGGGAGGAAAACAGTGTAGTGGAATTGGGGAAGGGGAACAGACAAGTTGCGGTCCTTTTTTGTTCTTCAGAATAGTTGTGGAGAACGTTGCTTCACTGGCCCATATTGGTATCATCATTGCGTTCTTCTCAGGTGAGGTGGATCGGTCGCCAGCCTCTGGACGGCCACTCACAGTGGCTCTTGCAGCTCACACCAGCTGCCAGCTGCTGATACTGGCTGCCTGCCACTCACTATAGTCTATGGCAGCCCACTGCAGCAAGGACTACAGCCTACACCGTGGCCAGCCATCTTAGCTATAGAGGCAACATTCACCATCTTAGCTATAGAGGCAACTAGGCGAAGCTGTTGTTCACCACCTTAGCTGTAGAGGGCAGTGTCACTGGCCCTCATATGTGGGATTGGAACCAGGCCCTGCTGCTCAGAGCTGGAATCCCAAGCCAGCTCCTAACCAACGAGCCACTCAGCCGGCCCCAATTTAAACTTTTAAAAGAACAGCTTTTGGTTTCAATAAAACATTTATTTTTGTAAATAAATAAAAAAATGCAGCTGGATTTGGCCCACAGACCATAGTTTGCAGACTCCTGCCTGAGACTGTCTATTTTTTCTCTTCTAAATATTTAAAGCTATGCATTTCTCTCTAGCACTGCTTTAGCTGCATTCTATTCAATTTCATATGCTCAGTTCAAAATATTTTCTAGGGCCGGCCAAGTGGTTAAGAGCTTGCTCAAGAGCGCCAGCTGAGCTCTGAGCAACAGCAGTTTGATGCCCAGCCCGAGCTGAGCTGCCACTGAGCTGCCAACAGGTGGCAGGATGGCTCAGCTAAATATATATATATAAGTTTGGTGCTCTCTTCTTTGACTGAAGCTTGGTCACGGCTGCCCACCTGCCTGTTACCTGCCAGCCCCAAGTGCCATCTGAGTTTGAGGTCCTTTGGAAATCAACACTAAGCCGCTTCAACAACTCAAAGGCCTGCCTTCCCTGGGACTGAGAGTCAACAAATACTGAGAGCCTACAATGAGCCAAACATTTTCCTGGGCACCGACCAGTGGTGAATGAAATCCCAGGGCAACCTAGAGTCAACTCAGCTCCATTTCTCTCTAGCCCATTAAACAGCCTCACCATCCATCCACCTACTGGCTTTGGCTCAAAATCTGCTCTCGATCCCCATTCTCCAATCCAAATCAACAGCTCTTGCCTGCCCAACTCCAAAGTAGATGTGAAATCTGTCTTTTCCACCCGTGGTCCCTTTCCCTCCAGTGCTCACTGGGACACCTGCTCTCCCCACACCCTGTCTCCAGATTCACCCCTCCAATCATTTCCTCCAGCCTCAGCCAGAGTGATATCAAAGCTTAAATCAGGCCACTCCTTTCCTTGGCTTGAAACTGCTACAGCTGTTTATCTCCCTAAGGATAAACCCAAACAGCTCACCAGGGCCTAGTCCCCCACCTCCTCCTGCTCACGTCTGCTCACTCTGATCTGGCCATGCAGTTCTCCTTGCTTGTCTTACAAGGAACCATGCATTCATTTATTCATTCAACAAACACTTAGGGAGCTACTGTGTGTCAGGCCTTTCAGGCACTGGGAATGAGCTTGCGTAGCTGACATTCTAGGGAAGGGACACCATGCACAGCAGCAGCACATAAAGTTAATTGTAGGGGGTAAGGTTCTAAGGGTTGAGAAAGAAATACTCAAGGGAGATGTAGTGTAGGATGGCCAGGGCTGTGCTTTGGATATCTAGGAAGGCTTCATGGAGGAGCTGGCATTTTTACCAAGATCATTGCCCCATGGATTTTTAGTAGAGGACATCGGGGTATAGGACTGGGGGGAGAGGGTTGCACTGGGAATCTCAAATGTCTTCTTCCATGACTAGGTTGACTGTCTCTTCTGTGATCTATGAGAAACACAGGTGTTGGGGTCACGGGACAGTTCTCCCCGGCCCTGCAGGACGGGTGGTGCTGCCCGCATTTGGGCTGGGTCTTGCCAACATCTGTTGCAGCAAACAGTGGCACCTCCCTCTCTGTCCAGTCCTAACCGAATCTTCCACAGGAATCCACACCCCCACCCACCCTTTCTCTAGGGACATGGAGTTGGTGCCCTGCTGTGCCAGCAGTCCCAGGGGCTGGTCATCTCACCTTTCTGGCCTGTGATGTGATTTGGAGCTGTGCTATCTTTAACCTTGGGCTGGGACACTCCGCTCCCCAGGCTGTAAACACTGCTCAGATGACAGTGCTGGAATCCCAAGGGGACAGCAGGCTCTGGGCAAGGCCAAGCCATCAGGGCCTGCTCCGTACTCCCTGCTGCTGCCCCAAGTAGTCCAAGGACTGGAACTCCGGGAGGCAAGAGGCATTCATCCATTAATCCACTCACTCAACACGTGGGTGCTCACGACACAGCAGTGACCAAGAGGGACCCTCACACTGACAGGGCTCTGAAAGGTCTGAGAAAGGCATTAAGCAAGCAGATAATCAAATGAGAACTTCAGGCTCTGATTTCAGTTCTGTGGAGGCAGAAGGTGGGGTGGGAAGTGGCAGGAGCTCTCATTGGTAGGGTGGTTGAGTGAGCCTGGGCCTGTGCCTTCCCCTCTGGGAGCCTGTTTGCTCAACTACCAGTGATGTGGGTCATCATCCTGGCTGTGTGTCCTTGGGCAGGCTATTTGGCCTCTCTGAGCTTTCTTCACTGATAAATGGCAGGTAATAATGGCAACTGTTCCCCCATTTTACAGGAACCCCAATTTCATTTGGAGTACAGATGTTTGGGGAGGTGGGCTCCTCCTCTATCCCCTACTCCTGGGCTACTGCTTGGTCAAATTTGAGTGAACCTCAGGACTTTGGCTAGCAGAAAGATGCCTTCCATTCTGCTGGCTGCCGTATCGGGGGCCCTAGAGGAACCAGGTCTTTCCTAAGAGTTTTGAGTTACTGAAACAACCCTCATCTGAAACCTGCCCGAGCTTTGTTTTAAAATGGCTTTCACTGTAAAGTCTGAGGCCAACATCGTGATTCTCTGGTCTCAGCTTGTAAAGGGAGTATTTGGCACATATCCGTCTCCCTCTTTGGTGAGCCTCATAAAACATCTTAATAGACTCCATTTTCCCCACTTGCAAAATAGGAATGACACCTACTTGACAGGGCTGCTGTGTACAGTTAATGAGGTAGCCAGCACAGTCAGGGCTCAATAATTGCTTTTGGTAGTATGTCTGCAGGGAGGACATGGCTCTGAGAGCATCTGCCGATTTAAAACCCACTCCTTCAAGGCAAGGATATATTCACAACGTAGCTGAGTGGGTGTTAGCTGTTAAGAGTTGGTGGGTGTCCAGTGAAGCCCCGAGATGGAGAACCCTCCCGCCCAATGTGCTACTGGAGGTGAAGTGTCACCACAGCATGGACTTCCCCACTGCCATGAGGAGAACATGGGGAGATCACCCTTGAGAATAAGGGGGTTTGGAACATGCCTGGCACATAGCAGTGCTTGGGAAAAACTTGGCGACCGCCTAATGGGGCCGTGCTTTTGGGTAGAGGAATGACTGTGCTAATGTGGAGAAAACCAGAATTTCAAGAGTGAGATGGCAGGAGATAAAAAGGGGTGGGAGAGGCTTGTATTTTCTTCCTAAGCCGGAGCACCTCCAGGAAACCCACCAAGTCCAAGGACAGATCTCCTGGGCCAGAGCATTCCACTGGTTCCATCAATGGGTCTCAATGAGTTAGGAGGGGTTCCTGTTCCCTTAGCTCTTCCTGGCTTTTTAGGAGGGTTAAGCCATCCTCCTTTCCATGGCAACTCTGCTGCAAAGTGGGGGCTTGAACTAAGTCAGTGGTCTTCACTTTTTTACACAGTGATATGCTATTTCTGAATGAAACCTTACATGGAGCCCCAGCACATAAACAGAAACTCCTCCAGTTAGAGATGGCGGCCTGAGGGCTGGTTCTTGATGTGGGCTGGCACCATGGCCTTTTACTCTTGGTGGCACCCTCTTCCTGCCTTCTTCCCTGCCTACCCCAGCAAGGAACTGTCAGGTGGTTGTCTTTTGAGTGTTGTAATTTTTTTTTATTTTATAGCTGAGCCATCCTGCCTGTTGGCAGCTCAGCTCAGGCTGGTCATCGAACTGCTGTTGCTCAGAGCTCAGCTCACACTCTTGAGCGAGCTCTTAACCAAATGAGCCACTCGGCCGGCCCTTGAGTGTTGTCTTTTTAATGACTTCAACATCAGCGCCAGCACTCACAATTTAAACGGCCTCATTTCTTTATTCAGTGCTTTGGGACAGTAGATGCATTTCCCGCCTCAATGGAAGGTAAAACCTGGTCTTATAAATAAATAACATCCTAACTAACACTGCAAATCCACACGAGACCGAGTTTTCTCAGAGGGCAGGACATCTGGGCACCTGCTGTGGCTTCCGAAGACCCCTATGTAGCTGCCACTCGAGAGGCTGCAGAAGAGGAGTAGTGTGAGGATGCCACTGTCCTGAATGTGACCTTTCTCCTGAGCATCTGTCCCCTCCTGCCATTCACTGCTCTCCAAACAAGCCCAGAACAATCTCCTTCTGCCCCCAGGGCATATGCAGTACTGCTGGAGAAAAATCTCCCCATAGCCAGTTCCCCAGCACAAGTACTTTATACCCGGAGTGATGGGATGCTGAGATTTTGTATCAGCTCAGCTCCCAGCATCCAGCTGACTTACTGACTTAACGCTGCACTTAGGATTTTCTCAGGAAGACCTGGACTCGGGTCCCTGAGCAGCTGTAAGAGGGGGTGGAGCCACCGGGGTGGCTATGCCCACAACAAAACTGCATTTGTATGTGATTTATGGGGCTGAAGCGGCCTGCAGTTTTAAGTCAGAAACTGAAAACCAAGCCTCAAACTAACCTCACTAGTTTTCGCTCAGTGAGGAACTCATGCCAAGCTCAGCTCCTTGGGCGTTTAGCTTGATTCTTATTTAGAAAAAATTCTTCTCTGATGAGGCTGGGAAGACGGGAGGCCCAAGGAAAAGGCAAACGAGTGAAGTTTTAAGAAACGTACAGTCACCTGCGTTTTAGGGACCAATACCATGGTCTACTTGCTTTACGTTCTTCACACAACAAAGCTCGCTCCTGACGACCTTGGCCACCTCAGGCACAGCAAAACCCTTGGTGTGGGAAATTAACTTATGAAGTCTTAAAGAAAATTTCAAATTCTTAGAAAAAAAATTGTGGCAAAACCTTAGGATTCCCGTGCAATACCTGTAACCTGCCCACCTACTAAATAAAAAGAACACCAAATCAGCCAAAAGCTATGCAAGTGGCAGGCTGCCCTGGGCACAGAGCCCTGCCCACCAAGCCCTGACTACGGCAATGCAGATGAAGCAGAGTGCGACTATACTGGAAAAAATGACAGGTGGTCTTGCTTCCTGAGTCTCCAACTTTCCACCTTGGGAGTCCCCAATCCTAACACTGCATTCCACGGCTGGGTTTATCCAGCCATTTAAGAGGCGGAGGACGGACCTGATTCTCAGCTTCTTAGTAGAGGAGGAAGGCAATGCTTCAATCCCTCTGCCTCTTGGTAAGAAGGCAAATCTTCCCAGACCTAGGCAGACGGGATGTGTGGAAGTCGTGTGTCTTCTCCCAGTTAAGGATGGGTGTGTGTGCTCCTGGGGAAAGACAATGTCCGAGCATATGATCCTGAAGGCTTCTAGCACCAACAGCTCACTAACTGCTTCCCTCACTCTCTGCAGATGTGAAGGGCCGTGGAGTCCGGAGAGCACGTCTCCTGTTTCGTGCCACCGGATGTGCTCACCCAGAGAGGGCAAGGACGCCTGTGGGCTGCATTTCTTAGGGTTTCCCCCTCTCAGGATCCTGTCAGTGCAGCTCGATGAAAGCCTCCAGCTCCTCTGGGATGAAGCCTTTGTAGGGGATCTTGTTCTTGTCCAGGGCACGGGCTGCAAGGCACTGCAAGGTGACATAGTTGAAGGGCTGAATGGTACTCTTCGCCAGCAGCTTCTCATCCAGCAGCTCGTAGGCCGTTTTCTTGAAAGCGTTGGTGGCGTCCATGTGGGCCCCTGCCTCAATCAGGGCATTCATGATCCCCGGGCAATTGTTCTGGGCTGCTATGTGCAGAGGGGTGTTATTGTCAAAGTCCCGGCTGTCTGGGTCAGCCCCGCAGTCCAGCAGCACCCTGACCACCTGGAGGGAGGGGAATCTGCCCACCAGGTAGCGGCCCACATTCGTACTCTCGCTGTCCACAGCCATGTGCAGGGGGGTGAAGCCGTTCTTGCCCCGCGGGGCACACTTCAGCAGCCGGTAAACGGTCTGGTGCTTCAGACGCTCCTGCTCAGCCGTGCACTCCATCTTTTCCAACAGAAAGAGCAGGTGGAGAATGATGGCCAGGGCCTTGGTGAACTGAGCTGAGTCCCCAGGCTCCTTGGGCAACTGCAGGGCACGTTCCACTTCCCGGACCCCTTTGCAGAGCACCCCCATGAGGTCTGCAAAGCCTATTTGAGTGCCCAGAC
Source organism: Aselliscus stoliczkanus (assembly GCA_033961575.1). Classification (NCBI taxonomy): domain Eukaryota; kingdom Metazoa; phylum Chordata; class Mammalia; order Chiroptera; family Hipposideridae; genus Aselliscus; species Aselliscus stoliczkanus. Next base: position 3,963,882 of record CM066735.1, on the reverse strand, counting down.
TGCCTTTGGCCGCCCGGTCCTGGAGTACATAAGAGAAGAATTCGGCAAAGGAGAGGAAGCTGCTGGCTGTCATGGGGCTCAGAGGCTCCAGGTTGTTCTGTTGCATGTCCAGGGCGTATTTCCACAGGCGGATGCAACGCTGGAAATTGCCTGAGTCGGCGTACACCGCGCCCCTGTAACGGATATAATAGGAAGTATCTGGATGAGAGGGACCCAGGATGCGCTCTCGGATCAATAGGGCCTGCATGCGCATCTCGTCCGGATCGGTTATAAGCGCTTCCAATTCCTCGGTGGTGTTCACCTCCCTGGAATAGTCATAGGCCAGGACCAGCTGAGGGGGTTCTGGTTTGGGCAGATATGCACCCCCCTGGTGACGCAGCTCCATAGCCCGTCTCCAGTGTTTCAGGGCCCCAAGCAGATCCCGCTTCTTATCCACGTATGTGGCTCCCAACAATTCCAAGGCTTCCACGGCAGCTTCCCGGCTAGTGGGGCAGCAGCTTTCGTAAGATTCACCACTGAGTGGTTCTTCTGTGCAGGAGTTGCAGCAGCGAGTCCCCTGGGGCTGCACGCATACTGGGCTGGTGGAGAGATCTTCTCGGGTCAGCCCTGGCCGCGCCTCCTCCTCCTCGGCAGGCTGCTCCTGGATGAGGTACTCCACGATGTTGGTGTGGCCCGTCACGCTGGCCGCCAGCAACGGAGTCATACCGTAGCCGTCGCGTTCCATGCGGGCGTTGCAACCGAGCAGCAACTGCAGGATCTCGAGGCTGCCGGACTCAGCACAGTCGTGCAGGGCCGTGTTGCCCTTGGCGCTGCGCCGGTTCACCTGGGCGCCCTGCTCCAGCAGATAGCGGGCGATCTCACGGTGGCCCTTGTAACAGGAGATCATGAGGCACGTATGCCCGTGCCGGTTAGCCACCTCCAGGTCGGCCTGGTGCTCACCCACCAAGTAGCGCACCACCTCCAGATGCCCATCGAAGCAGGCGGCGCGCAGAGGCGTGGAGTTGGTGCGCGTGGTGCGGTTCACCGAAGCCCCGCGGCGCAGCAGGCTCCGCACCACGTCCAGGTGGCCGGCGGCCGAGGCGGCCCACAGCGGCGGTGCGCCCTCGATGGTCTCGCCATCGAAGTGCACTGAGCCGCCCGCCTCCACGCTCGCGCCGCACCTGTCCACCAGGTACTCGACCACGTCCAGGTGGCCGTAGCGGGCGGCAATGAGCAGAGGCGTCCCCCCGCCTGTCACCTCACCCGTCAGCTCATCCAACTCTTCCCGGCTCCGGCCGCTAAGCAGCTTTTGAAGCAGCTGAAGCTTGCCGTCGCGGGCGGCGTTGTATACGACGGTGCGGAGGTCCATGGTCCGGGCCTCCACCAGGCCATGGGATGGCCGCCGGGGGACGGGGAGACGGTGGACTAGAGCCCGGAGGGGCAGGCTGCAACCTTCACCGTCTCCCCCGCCGCCATCTTAAGGGCTCCTCTGGTGGAACAAAATGGCTACTGAGGCCTGGTGTCGTTAGCTAATGGGAACGCGCAGGGAAATGTAGTCCTCTGAGCTGGCCTACTCCGTAGGATAGAAGAGGAACTGTAAGGTTTGAAGGTATGTCTCCCAGAATGCCACGGATCATCCCCAGAGACCTTTTAGCACGGTGCATGGTGGGAATTGACGTTCCACTTGCAGCCGATCGAGGCCGAAATGGTCAACAGGAGGACTATAATTCCCGTCATTCAATGCCATCGATAGCTTGTGGAACCCCGAGGAAGTTTGGTTAAGCACTTCCCGTGGCTGTCTGAATGCCGGGACCTACAGGAGACACAGGCGAGGGCCAAAGGACTACATTGCCCAAAAAGCATTGGGAGCAACTCGGAGCCAATTAGGAGAGAGAATGAAGGCTCAACCAGCCAAGAGGTCTGATTCGGCCTAGGCATGGCGGAGCAGCTGACCGAAAGGGGGCGCTCAGGAGAAGCGGGAAAGCCTGCGGGGCAAGGATGTTAGGGGTGCAGTCAATTATGGAGACCCAAAGGGTCAATGAATGTCCTGCGCTCACTCACTTCTCATTCATTTATTAACATATCCTCAACCGTCAATACTGACACCTAAAGGTGATCGCCACCAATTCAATGCCACCAGGTATCCCTGGGGTGCGGTAAAGAGGGAAGACTAGTGAAATAGCTCAATTGTGATATACAGCAGCTCAGGTGTGAGACAGCTCAGTCCAGCGGCTCCAGCGAGGGGTCTCTTGCGGTGTTACAGCTCCTGCTGGAGAAATTCCGCCTTGGAAGGAAACTGAAAATGCACCCTGTTGAAGCACAGGTGAAGCTGGCTTATAAGTGCCTAGAAGAGTGCCTATCCCTGTCCCTGGTAGGTCCATGTCTATGCAAATAAGGGCTCCAAACCCTCACAGTTTGATTGGTCCCTGATCCTCCTTCCATGAGAGGTAAGGACTGTATCCCTTCGCCTTGAATGTGGGTGGACATGTGGCTGCTTTGACCTATAAGTAAGGCAGAAGTGGTGCTGAGATTTCTGAGCGTAGGGCATGAAAGTCACCAGCTTCCCCCAGTCTCTTGAGGTGACACTCTGGGGAAGCCAGCCACCATGAAAGAAGTCAAGACCATCATGTGGGACAGACCACGTGTAGACCTGGACCACCATCACAGCTGAGCCCAGCCTTTCAACCATTTCTCTGGGGTGTTCCCCCCGTGAATGAAGCTGTTTTGGACCTTCCAGACCAGCCATCCACCAGCTGACACCACCCACAGGTAACAGAAGAAGCACCCCACCCCCCAACTGAGCCCTGCCCAAATTCCTGATCTACAGAATCTACATATGAGAAAATGATTGTTCTAAGCTTATATGTTTTGGAGTAGTTTGTGATACAACAATAGTAACTGGACCCATGTTAAATATAGCTTGTGGCTTTAATTCTCATGTCTATAATTACTAACCAAATCACATGGTTTCCAAGAGTTTGTTTACTATGTCTGTTTCCTCTCCCTGGACACTACCTGTATCCCACAATGGGAAAATGTGCCATGGTTTAGTTTCTAAGAAACAGTCTTAATGTGTCCTTGAAGGGAATAGACAGATCTGTGTTGGTTAGCTCAGCCTGAGGTATTCATATATGACTGTTTCATTCATTCAGCCATATTTATTGATATTCTAAACACCTACTATATTTTGGACCATGTGCTGGAAGCTGGGAATGTATCAGTGAGCAGACAGACATTGTTGTCAAGAACCCAGAATCTGATCAAGGGAGATAACTTAAGTCAGGGTGTGTGGTCAGGGATGTAGGAGCCCAGGGGATGAAGACAGCCTTCCAGGTTATTCTAGTTATCTATTTTGGCTTAACAAAGTACCCCAAGTTTAGTGACTGCTGTGGACTGAATTGTGTCCTCTCAAAGTTCATAACCCCCAATGTGACTGTATTTGCAGATAGTCTTTCGGAGGTGTCATGAAGCCTTGAAAGTCACACAGTGTCACTTCAGCTCCATCCTGTTTGCTGGAGGAAACTCAATAAGTCTGGCCCGCTTAAAAGGGAGAGAATCAGGTGCCACTCTCTTAGGGGAAGGGAGTTAGAAATGGGAGGGATGTCAATAGGTTTGTAGGTATGTTTTAAAACCACACACAGGAGCAAAGATCCAGGGGATGGATCACAGGGTAGGCAGGGTGCATTCAGTGCCTCAGTGAATCACTCCATCCTATTAATACAAGACAGCATTTTAGGGGAATTCCCCACCAAAGATGAGGGGACACTTCCATCTCTTTAAAAGTCCCAAGATTAATTGAACAATTGGTTCTCTTTTATAACATCAGTGAGAGATTCAGAGCTAAACACATCTATCAAAAGGACTTTTCAACAAAGTCCTCTTGATTTTTCCCTCAAGATAAGACATTGCTGAGTAATAAACAGGCATTATCCACACTACTTTCTTAGCTGTCTATGATGAAGTGTTTTTTTTTTTTCATAAGTTCAGGATTGTAAGGAAACACACACACTTGAAGTTTAGGGAAAGAGAGAGGAGTCTACCATGGGAGAGCTATGCGGAGGCATTTTGGTCACTGCTTCTCCAAGCAGAGATGACTGACATCAGTGGCATCCAATGACATATTTTTTTCTTTCTCGTTGAGGGCTCTAAGAGGCGAGTCTTAGGGCTGGCCAACTGGCTCAGTTGGTTAAGAGCTCGCTCAAGAGTGCGAGCTGAGCTCTGAGCAACAGCAGTTCGAAGCCCAGCCCGAGCTGAGCAGCCACTGAGCTGCCAACAGGTAGCAGAATGGCTCAGCTTAAAAAAAAAAGAAGAAGAAGAAAAAAAGGGCCCGCCGAGTGGCGCGGTGGTTAAGCACTGGCTTGGGAAGCCAGCTACCCGGGTTCAGGTCCCACATATGAGGGTCAGTGATACTGCCCTCAAAAAGAAAAGAAAAGAAAAGAAAAAAAGGCGACTCTTCGCTAGCCTAACAGAAATGTGATTGAGTAGCAGAAGTGCATGGTTCCCTATGACAAAAGGCAAGAAAGAAACTTTTCTTAGGGTCTGTAATTTTTTTTTTTTTATGAGCGCAGTGTCACTGGCCCTCATATGTGGGACCGAACCGGGGCCGCTGGCTTCCCAAGCCAGCGCTTAACCACCGCGCCACTCGGACGGCCCAAGGTCTGTAATTTTTAAAATGGAAATAAAATCAACTATGTTAAAGTGTACAACGCAGTGCAGTTAGTACATTCCCAATGTTGTAAAACCACCACCTCCATCTGGTTCCAAAATTGTGTATCACACCAGAAGGAAATCCCATCCCCATTATCAATCACTCTGAATCTATATAATATATATTTATTATATATGTATAATAAATGTGCTAAAGAATAATGTAAGTATATATCATACATGTTTACATTATATAATATACATCTATAATATAACTTATAACAAAATATAATAATGTTACATAATATGTATAAAATATATAAAATAATATAATGTATGAAATATATTATAAATTCATATGACATATAAAATGTAATGCATATATATAGATACATACAATGTATATATAATGTTTTCTGAACCATTTGTGGAAATAAGTTGGAGTCCTGACAACCTTTACTCTTAAATATTTCAGTGGGCATTTCCTAAGAACAAGGACATTCTCTCACAGACCCACAGTTCAATGATCAAAATTGGGAAATTTAACACTGATAAGCCTTATCATCTAATCCTCCATCCAAATTCCAATGCTTTCCATTGTTCTAATAATGTCCTTTATAGCGACTCTCCCTGGAAGTCGGAGATATTCACAAGCCTCTTGTACTTTCCTTTTTATTTTTTTTTTTATTGGGAAATCAGTGAAGGGGAACAGACAAGTAAGTTGCTGTCCTTTTTTTGTTCTTCAGTCCAGTTGCGGAGGATGTCGCTTCACTGACCCATGTTGGCATCGTCATTGCGCTCCTCCCGGATGAGGCAGGATCAGTCGCCGGCCTCTGGATGGTCGCTCACCGCGGCTATTGACAACTCATGCTGGCTGCCCGCCACTCACTGTAGCCTATGGCAGCCCACTGCAGCAGGGGCTGCAGCACACACCATCACCGGGGCTCTAACACCCCAGCTCCAGGTGGAGCTGTTGTTAGCTGTGGAGCGCAGTGTCACTGGCCCTCATATGTGAGATCCGAACCGGAGCCTCTGGCATTCCAAAACCAGCTCTTAACTAATGCGCCACTCAGCCAGCCCTGTACTTTCCTTTTTTTAACAACTGGCTTGTCACTGAATTTGAGCCAGGTGGGATAAAACAAGAATGAATTTTTCTCCAATTATTGCCTCCCCTGCTGTCAGATCTCCCTTTTCTGCCCTGAGGGGCATGTTCTGAGACCTGCCTGGTCACTGTCGGTTAAAAAAAACTCATCCTGGGGCAGCCAATTAGCTCAGTTGGTTAGAGTGTAGTGCTGATAACACCAAGGTTGCCAGTTCAATCCCCTCATGGGTCATTGAGCTGCGCCCTCCAAAACTAGATTGAAACAACTACTTGACTTGGAGCTGATGGGTCCTGGAAAAAAAAAAAATTTCCCGATTAAAAAAAAAGGTCTTGGGCTGGCCGAGTGGCACGGTGGTTAAGTGCTGGCTTGGGTCACCAGCGGCCCTTGTTTGGGTCCCACATATGAGGGCCAGTGACACTGCCCTCAAAAAAAAAAAAAAAAAAAAAGGTCTTACCCTGTCCAGTCCTGTTAATGTCTATCTCAGCTTTCTCTAACTCCTCTGCTGGCTGGTCATGTTACCGGGAAAACTTAGGGTAATGTGGGGTCCCCTAGGACCCCCTCTTTGTGCCCTGTCCCTTCTGCCTTACTTTTGCACATGTGCCTGTTTTGCTGTTTCTGTCCATCCCTCCCTCACCAGGCTGGGGCAGAGCCAAAGAAGGGGTCTCAGAACAAACCAGCCAATGAGAATGCTGACCACCCATACAGCTGCCCTCTCTGGTCTGGGCTGGGTACAGGCTGGGCTTCTTGAATCCAGAAAGGCAGGGATGGAAGAGAACAGATTCCAGAGCCTGATGTGAGTCGGGGGAGGAAATCTCCTTATGATGCTGCCTGCTTGTTGTCATGGAAACCCAAGCCACTCTCTTTTGAAGGACCCATTAAGGTGCAGGATATAATCAATGCTCTGGCTCTCTCTGGCAGATCCCCCACCCTCCCTCGTGGGAGGTGACTGCTACTGGAGCCACAAGGTACAGCAACCCCTGGACAATGTATCTTCTGAGTTCTGCTGTCACCACTCCTCTCCAGCCCTGGCTGGAGATGACTTTCTGTTTGTCCCCAAGTCTCCACTCTTGTCTGCATGTTGGCCATCTCCCCTGTGGAAATGATAGAGGGACATGTCACAATTGCCACATTGTATGTGTGTACCAAACTATGAGAAGAGTGTAAGGTAGTGGTTCAAAATGCAGACACTGGATGCAAACTGCCTACATTGAAACCCTGGCTCTGCCACCCACTATCTGTACAACTTTGAGCAACTTGCTTTACTCCCTGAGCCTTGGTTTCCTTTCCTATAAAATGAGGTATAATAATGGTACCTACCTCACAGGAGGTAATATATCTAAAGCTATTAAAACAGTGTCCAGAAAAAAAAACACCACTAGTATATCCACCCAATGGAATATTACTCAGCCATAAAAAAGGAATGAAATGCTGACAGAAACACCACAACATGGACGAACCTTGTAGACATGATGCTCAGTGAGAGGAGCCAGACACAACAGGCCACACGGTGAGTGATTCCATTTATATAAAATGTCCAAAACAGACAAGTCCACAGAGACAGAAGACACAGGGGCTGCAGGAAGAGGGAGATGGGGAGTGACTGCTTAATAGGAACATGGTTCCTCTTGGGGTGATGGAATGTTCTAGAAGTAGGTAGTGGTGACGGTTGCAGAACTTTTGTGAGTGTACTAAATGCCACTGAATTGGTTAAAATACAAATTTTATGTGCTGTGTATTTTATACGATTTAAAGATTTTTTGACTGTGGGACACCACACAATGACACTAGCATAAAAGAAAGGCAGAACCCTTTGTTACCTAGAGGCTCCAAACAAGAGGATACAAGGCTTGCACCAGAGATGGAGTGGTTTATGTCTGATAAGTGTGTGGGGTTAGCTAGGTTTGAATAATTTCTTAAACTCCAGAATGATAGGATTGTCTCTTGTTACCTGGTTCCTGGCCCTGGGGCTACCAAAGCAGGTACCTAGTAGACCTTCAGTATGAGAGCTGATAAGGAAAGCGGTCCAGGTGTGGACTTATTCAGTTGCTTTATAGGAACTGATCAGCCTCTAAAATGGGTCTCTCCCTCCCTCTCTTCGTTCCTTCCTTCCTTCTGTAGAAATAGATATTCATTTCTCATCTGTGTAAATGTAGGCATGGGATTGCTGAGTCAAAGGGAAGAAAATAAACTTCCCTTTTGTTTAAGCCGCTGTTATTCAAGTCTGTTAGAGTAACTGGACTACATTCCTTATATTGGCATTCCCAGCTTCGTTGCCGCACTATCTGGTCCCTTTGCTCCTGCTTCCTGGAATCACCTTCCAAATAAACCACACACTTGTGTCCTTGTTTCAGACTCCACTTACATGGAATTCCAAATTAAGATAATTGGGGGGCCGGCCGAGTGGCGCATTGGTTAAGCGCTGGTTTTGGGATGCCAGCGGCCCCAGTTCGGATCCCACATGAGGGCCAGTGACACTGCCCTCTACAGCTAACAACAGCTCCACGTGGAGCTGGGCTGTGTGAGCCCCCGTGTGGGCTGCAGCCCCTGCTGCAGTGGGCTGCCATAGGCTACAGTGAGTGGCCCGCAGCCAGCGTGAGCGACTGGCAGCCAAGCGTGAGCTGCCAATAGCCGCAGTGAGCGACATCCAGAGGCCAGCAACCGATCTGCCTCATCCGGGAAGAGCACAATGACGATACCAACAGTGAAGCAACATCCTCCGCAACTAAACTGAAGAACAAGGAGACAGCAACTTGTCTGTTCCCCTTCCCCGATTCCCCAACGCTGTTCCCCTCCGCCAATTCCCCAATAAAATCTTTAAAAAAAAAAAAAGATAATTGGACACTAACCAAATGTAATAACATAGCTCAGTGAATTGTACCTTCAATTCAGGTGTCCATAACACCACTGTGGGTGATGGCTCATCGTTATAGGTGTGGCCCTCCATGTTTCCATGTCTGACAACAGGGCCATTTGGCCAGCCCAAGAGCGCATGCTCTTAATAACAAGGTTGCTGGTTCAACTCCTGCATTGGATGGTGGGCTGCACCCCCCCCTCCTGCTGCAACTAGATTGAAACCAGCAACTGGACTTGGAGCTGAGCTTGCGCCCTCCACAACTAAGATTGAAGGACAACAAGTTGACTTGGAGCTGATGATTCCTGGGAAAAACACACTGTTCTCCAATAAAGAGAGAGAGAGAGAAGAGATAGTTCTGGGTGGGCAGGTTGTTGAATGTAACTGGTGGGAAAATGATAGGCAATTACTCTCAGCAGGAAGGGGCCAGATCATGCAGGCTGTGTGAGGATATTTGAATTTTATCCTGCAGGCAATGGGAGTTAAAGGCAAATGGAACTTCATCAGACTTGTGTTATAAAAAGACCTCTCACTATATGTGGAGAATGAATTGGCCGTGTACATGCTTGTGTGTGTGTGCGTGTGAGTGTGTGTGTGTGTGTTGGGGGTGGTAGTGGAGGGGAGAGACTGTGAGATGACCAGGCAGTGATGGAGTCAGTGGGATGGAGAAGAGGATGGATTTGCCCAGAATGACTTGTGTTGGTGAATACAGGGGTCAGTGAGGAGGGGAGGGACTCTGGGATGTGAAGAGGCTACCACATTGGTGGGGACATGGAGAGAGGGGTGAACTGGGAGTTGGGTGGATTGGGTGTCCAGTTTGAATTTATTAATTTGGAGTGATTATGAGACACCCAGGGGAAAACATTCATAGAAACACCAGGGCAGAATCTCTTTTCATAGGGCTCCCTAAAAGGCAGTGTCTGGAAGCCTTTTTTTTTTTTAATCTGAGAGCTCTTCCATTCCCAAAGAATGATTCCAAATATACAACAAAATCTCTCACAATTAGCCTTAACCCAGACATTGAACCCCTCTTCCCACCCGGTTCTCAAAGTGCCTCTGGCATGTAGGTGTCTTGTAATTGTATTTTCTCTGCTTGTTAATGGTCCACTGAGGCAGTACTCCCTGGAGAGAGAAAGATTTCATTAGGCTGGGGCTGAGAATGGAGATGGGAAAGATTTCATTTGCCTGGGGCCGAGAAGGGAGACAAGGTTGCCAGAACTAATGAGGAATCAATGCCTCGTAATTGCTAATTAGAGCCTGGCTCTCTCCTGTGCCTATTAGTAAGCTGGCTGACCCTTGAGTGTCCACAAATTTAATTATACTACCCAATGTATATACCTGCAGCAACCACCACCCTATGATATCTCTGTGGGGGAGACAGAGGAGAAGCATGATCTTCATGTATGTGCTGAAACCACCAATTCATTTATTGATTAATGCATTGGTTTATTCTTGGATGCCTTTATTGATTCAACAAACGTTTATTGAGCATCTGCTGTGTGCAGGTCCCTGGATTGGGTGCTGGGGACATAGTAATGAAAATACAGTCTCTGCCCTCATGGAGCTCACAGTGTAATTGGAGGCGGCAGACAGTCCTGTAAACAGTTAACAGAACAATAATTGGAATACATACCAGAGAAAAGATATCCCAGGTCTATGAGAGTATATAATACAGACTTGACAGGATGGGTGGTGAGGGAACAAGGAAGGGATTGAATGAAATGAGGCTTGCATAAGAAAGCAGAGGGAGGATGGGGATGGGGGGGAAGGGGAAGGGATTAGACAGCATAAATAGACAACTACAATATTGCCACAGGGATATGAAACACAGTTCGGGGAATAATGTTGTTAAAATTTTGTGGCGTGTTAGATAGTCACATGTCTTGTTAGGGAGACCACTTCATGGATGGAGTAGAGGCTTGATCACTGCACTGTACACCTGAAACTGATGTTGTATAGTATTGTATGCCAACTGTAACTGAATATGTGTATGGTCACAGGATGTGGAGTACACTGTGGAGGGGAGTCAGGGGAGTTGTGATGGATATGTATGATATGGGGGGGGAGTGGAGTGGCAAACTGGGGGAGGGGGGTTTTCACTTTGGGGGGTAAAGAGTATAACTATTGCATTGTGTTGTACACCTGAAACTAATAGAAAGAAAGAAAGAAAGAAAGAAAGAAAGAAAGAAAGAAAGAAAGAAAGAAAGAAAGAAAGAAAGAAAGAAGAGGGAGCTGTAGGATGCTCTGGGAGGCAGAGCATTCCAAGCTGAGGGAACAGCAAAGGCAGAGGTTCTGAGGCTGGAATAACCTCGATGTGGTGTCTATAAACTGATTAGGATGTCTCAGAGAACTGGGGGTGAGCTTCTATGATGCCACAATTCACTAACCAGACATAAGTTACACTTGTCCTGTAGTTGGTCCATAAAACTGATGGTGGGGTGGGGGAGAAAAAAATCATTTCTGAAATTTTTATTGAAAAGTCTCCGTAGAATCCTGGTCTGGGAAGGGCTTCAAATGCCATCCCCTCATTGATTCCCCAGGAAAGTGTGCTGAGGTGGTTAAGGCCCTGGGTTCAAAGTGAGATATTTTGTATTTCCAGGACTGTGGTAGCATACAAGTGACATGGCCAACACCATGCATGTATGGCACATCACTGGCATGTTCACGGGGTGCATGTTCCTGTTTTATTCCTTGAATTAGCCCATGAAATTAACCAGCCCATACCCTGGGTGTAAGTGATTCCTCCCTGATCCTCTATTCCCCACACTTCCTTGTCCATCTTGGGCAGAGGTCGATGGGAGTCCACGCTATGAGGAAGCTGTGACTTGTTGTCATCATACATCAGAACAACAAAATCACTAGTCTTCCACACAGCACTGGACCACAACTTCTCCAGTCTTCGCCACGCTTTACCCCATGTCTAAGACCCTCCCCCCTCACTGCTCTTTCCCAAGTTGTAATATCTGGATTTCTTGCTTCTCCACTGCTTCTTGTCTTCCATTCCTGGTCTCCCTGGAAAAAGGCACGGTCTGATCTCCAAGGGCCCAACTCTCACCCATAAAACATGGAACTTGGAGTTGGAAGGATGTGGGGTGATTTGCAGGTGCACCCTTGGCCTGAGATCCAGGTTGACCCTTGGCCTGGCTAGTTATATACTTGCCTGTCTCTGGGTCTCAGTTTCCTCGACTATCACCTGGGGTGTGTAATAACACCCATGTCCTAAGGTTGAAGATGGCATGACATAATGTTTATAAAACTCTTGGCACAATGCTTCTCACAGAAGTCTAGAAAGAGCACAATAATGTCATCTTGGCAGGCGCCCATTCCCCCCTAGTTCTACCGATTTGGCCATCTCACCTGTTGGGAATTACAGATTTCTGTGTGTGGTTTCATGTTATCTGCTTATGTGGAAAATAGTGCGTTGAAAAATCCATTAAATGAGGGACAAATCTCCAGAAGTGTCAGACACCTCAGACCATCCTCTGTTCCCTCATCAGGGTACAGGAGCTCCCCGTTACCTGGGGAGCTGTCGTGGATCCTAGTGCTGAAATGAAATCGGCCCGGGGAACACGCTAGGAGCTGTCCTCAGCTTTGGTACTGAAGCGGTGCCCTTTCTGGATCCCGAGAGGCGCTGTCCGGAGTCTCGCTGCTGAAATAAATAGCAATTTATTTTTGTGGTTGTCGAAGAGCTGTTCTCGGCCTCAGTGCTGAAGAAAACTTGACTTGCTTCCCTCTCTTCCCCGGCACACCCCACTCCCCTCTGTTCCTCTGTTCTCTGTTCCTTAACTCTTGGGAAACCTCCTCCCCCAAATTTCTTCCCCCTCCGATCCTCTTCCCGGGGTGCTTCAGAATGGCAAGGAAGGAGACACAGAAAGGTCGCAACTAGGACTCATACCTGCTCCCCACCTCGTGGCATGTTCCCAGGATTTACCGCTTGGTTGTCCTCCGCTTTCCAGACCGTCAAACTTCACTGTCTTTGCCGCTTTCTGGGAAGACGTCCATAAGGTGACCTGTAAACCAGCCCCATCCCCAGGGTATGGAGTACCCCCAGACTACCCCTCCCCCAACGCAGCTGAAGCCTTCTCCTGTGCGCCTCACCTGCTTCCAGTTTTGTGGGCTGATGCAGGTGTCCAGTGGCTGCCGATGCCTGGACATGCGCTTTTATGGGCTCTTGGGAAGGCGGGGCGCCGGGATCCCGGGGAGGGTCTTTGCCAGCCGGCCAATGAGATTGCTCCTCGAATACAGCCCCAAAGATTACCTCATAGGTTGTGGCCTCGACTTCAGAATAAAAGTCTGACATCTGCCCAAAAACTGAGTAGGGGTTTTTCTGGAGGAGGAGGGGAAAGGCACTCATTGAGGTCCCCAGGATCTCCTCCCTTGGGCCAATCCCCTACTAGGCCTTTGAGCTCCCTTTTGGATCAGGAGCTCTTGCCAGTACCTGCTTCTCCCCAGCTCCAGTTTGTGCTATTGCTGGATCAGGAGAGAAAAAGCTGGTAAAGTGTGTTGGAGGGAAAACAGGGTAGGTTCAGAATATTTAAGTCCAGTTCCAGATCCAGAAACTAAGGTCTGTGGGAATGTAGGGCTCAGAGGAGCCTGGAGCAGAGATGGAACTCAAGCCTAGATATTCTGATTCCTTGATTCAAAACCCAACTCATAACTTCAGTTTATAGTTTTGCTTTACTGAGCAGCCTCTGAGCCAAAAAAACGCACAAACTTGGATTCAAATCCAGATTTTTTTCCTCCTTGCTGTGGGACTTTGGGCACAGTCAAACCTCGCTGTACTTCAGTTTCCTCAGCTGTAAAATGGTGACAATGGTAGTACCATCTCAGAGCATTGTGATGAGAAATTAATGATATGGTATGGGTTGGAAATAAATAGTCAGGGCCAGGACTAGGGTGAGGAAGTCACCTGCCTCAGGTACAAAATTTAAGGGGGCACCAAAATACTCAGTGATCAAAATAAATAATATTTTAATGTGATGTTGTTGTTGTTTTTAGGGTAGTGTCACTGGCCTTCATATGTGGGACCCAAACTGAGGCCGCTGGCGTCCCAAGCCAGCTCTTAACCACCGCACCACTCAGCCAGCCCTCAATGCAATGTTTTATTTGACTTTTTTTTTTTTTTAAGAGGGCAGTGTCACTGGCCCTCACATGTGGGATCTGAACCCGGTCCGCTGGCATCCCAAGCCAGCTCCCAACCACCGTGCCACTCTGCTGACCCACAATGCAATGTTTTAAGAAATCAAAATCAATGCAAAAAATCTACGATGAACAAAACAACATTTTTTTTTTTTTTTGAGGGCAGTGTCACTGGCCCTCATATTGGCCCTCATATGTGGGACCCGAACCAGGGCAAAACAACATTTTATTTATTTATTTATTTTTTAGCTGAGCATCCTGCCACCTGTTGGCAGCTCAACTGCAACTCAGCTCGGGCTGGCCTCTAACCGCTGTTGCTTAGAGCTCAGCTCGCACTCTTGAGCGAGCTCTTAACCAACTGAGCCATTTGGCCGGCCCCAAAAACAACGTTTTAAAGACAGGATCTGCATTACTGATTTTTCCTTTTGCCTCAGTTTGGCATGGCCTTAGAAATAATGCCTGGACGTGGTAAGTTTTCTAATAATGTAGCTATTGTTATTTTTTTTTTGAGACATTCCATCCATTTATTTACTCAAAAACTTGTATTGTATTAGGCACTGGGAGCACATACATGAATTCAGCAACCAACCTTCCTGTAGGGAGGGTGAAGACATGAAAAAGTAACTCTATTCAAACATTGTATGACAATAGAGGGATCTGTGTCCCAGCTTGTGCTCTCCCCACTGTGACAGTTCCCTAAAAGGATGGATTATCCTGTGGAATTTGAGCTCACAAATGAGCTCCCTGCTGATCATCCTTGGATCGAGGAATGTCAGATAAGGCACCTACGTGATGTCAACAGAGATGCCAAAACCAAGGGTTAAGTCCATCAATGCACCTGGGCAAAGTTTAGTGAAAACCAAAGGTAGTGGGTACAGAAGATATATGGAATTTTGACACATAGTAGGTACTCAACAAATTCACTGTCAAGCGCATGACTTGAGTGAGCTTATCTGAAACACACTAACTCCTCCATCTGCCTCCCACTCAGAAGCTAGTTCTGGCTGTCCAGTTCCAAAGAAGGAGCAGGGAACTTGCTACAAAAGGAAGAAGAAGAAATGGGAATGTAACGTGGAAATGGCTGCTTTGTTTGTTTGTTCCCCTCCTTTTCCTTTACCTTTTTTATTTTGAAAAAAAAAAAAAATTCAAACCCACAGGAAAGTTGCAAGATTAGTGCAATGAACTTCCATATCACCTTTACCTAGATTCACCCACCCACTGTTAACATTTTGCCTCGTTCACTATTTTTTTGCCTTTTTCTCTACATTTATCTTCGTCTGTGTCTGTCCCAATCATATAAGTAGTAGGCACAACTGCCCCTTCGTTCCTGAATACTTCAGCATGCATCCCCCAAGATCAAAGACTCTTTCCTACATAACCATGATGTGATCATCACAACCACGAAACTAAAATTGTGACACTGTCTAAACCCCTAGTTCACCTTCCAGTTTCATTAGTTGTCTCAATATTGTCTTTTAAGGCATTTCTTTCCAAATTGGGACCCAATTCAGGATCGTGCAGTGCATTTCATTGTCCTGTTTCCCATCTCTTTTGCAGAGAGATGGGCTTTGTAGTAGCAAGATAACTCTTAGACTCCTAGGATTCTCCTCTCAACCCAGAGATCTGGTTCGCTCACTGTCTTTAATGTGGGTGTGCTCTACATACAGTGCCTGGCCCCCCTTTTTATACAAGAGCTTGTTTAGAGGATTCCTCCAACATTCTAGAAAGACATGGCCAGATATGCACACCACAAGCCTGCTTTTATGTATTCATTCACTCCACAACAAAAATATTTTTGAATGCTATATGTGCTAGGCACTGGGTATATAGTAGAGATTGAAGCTGATCTGATTTTTGTCCTCCATTTAGTGCATAAGTCAGCCAATAATCAAGCAACTAAAGGAACAAGGTAATCTCACATAGTGATGACAGCTATGAAGAAAACAGACTGGGGGATGTGATAGAGCAGGAGTCTGCAAGCTTTTTCTGTAAAGGGCCAGAAAGTAAATATTTTCTGCTTTGCAGTTCAGCTGGTTTCTCTCCTGGCTATACCACTCTGCTGTTGTACTCAAAGGCAGCCTTGGAGAATATATAGATGAATGGGTGTGACTGTGAGCCAGTAAAACTTTATTTATAAAAACAGCAGCAGTTCATTTGGCCCAAGAGCCATACTTTTCTGGCCCCTGCAGTAGAATGTGACTGCCTGGTAAAAGGCATGGGGCTTTGGCTGGGTGGATGCAGAAGGTCTCTCTGGGGTGAGGCCTTTTGAGCTGAGACCTGAAAGGTGAGAAGACAGCCATGGGAAAATTTAAAGAACAAATATCCAGTTGAACAGTTAGTTCCTTGGGTTACCATTTGTGGGAACTGTTAGTTCTTAGAACCTGTGTGTGTGTGTGTGTGTGTGTGTGTGTGTGTGAGAGAGAGAGAGAGAGAGAGAGAGAGAGAGAGAGAGAGAGATGCCCTGATGTGTGTGTTGGAGGATGAGCACGTGTTGGGTGGAGAGGACTTCTAGGATATATAATCAGAGAGAGGTGGTTAGGGGTCTGGTCATTCAGGCCAGGAGCAGGTCACACAGGAAAACTGTTCCCCTTTTCTTTCTCTCTCTCTTTGAGCTTTTACTTTGTGCTGTGTTCCATGCCAAGTACTCTGCATGCCAAGTATTCCTAAGACCTCAGGGCAACCCCATAAGATAGCTATCATTATTGTCCCCATTTTACAGATGAGGAAACTGAGGCTCAGAGAGGATAAGGAACTAGTCCACAGCCACCTGAAGAGCCAGCAGCACAGCTAGGATTTAATCAGCACTGTCTTTTGGCTCCAAAGCTCATGCTCCTCCCCGCAACATTGCCTTCATTTGTGGTGCCCTTCATACCTCCAGGAGAGCAGAGGACACCTTCACACCTAGGATTCTGAGATTCTCTTGTTGGTTCTTCTAAGCTAAAGAGCAGAGGTGAAATGCCCCGTCTTACAGATGTGGCAGAAGCAAGTCACTTCCACACAGACCACAGTGATCAGGGGCTGGAGCGGGTATAGAGAACCCCATCTGCTGCCTTGAAGATCAAAATTCTTGTCAGTTGTCTATTCCTTTCCCTGCGCCTTTCCAGGAGTCTTCATACATATATAAGCTTGTACATCATTCTCCCCACACACAATCTTTTTTTTTTTTTCACCTTTTTAGGAATTCATTTTTTTTTAAAAACATTTTATTGGGGAATTGGGGGAGGGGAAGAGAGTTGGGGAATCAGGGAAGGGGAACAGACAAGTTGCTGTATTTTTGTTCTTCAGTCTAGTTGCGGAGGATATTGCTTCACTGGCCCATGTTGGTATCGTCATTGCGCTTTCCGGATGAGGTAGATCAGTCGCCGGCCTCTGGATGTCGCTCACTGTGGCTATTGGCAGCTCATGCTGGCTGCCAGCCTCTCACGCTGGCTGCCGGCCACTCACTGTAGCCTATGGCAGCCCACTGCAGCAGGGGCTGCAGCCTACACCATCGCCGGGGCTTGCACAGCCCAGCTCCATGTGGAGCTGTTGTTAGCTGTAGAGGACAGTGTCACTGGCCCTCATACGTGGGATCTGAACCGGGGCCGCTGGCATCCCAAAACCAGCTCTTAATGAATGCGCCACTCGGCCGGCCCAGGAATTCATTTTTTTTGAGGGCAGTGTCACTGGCCCTCATATGTGGGACCTGAACTGGGGCCGCTGGCGTCCCAAGCCAGCTCTGAACCATCGCGCCACTCGGCCAGCCCAGGAATTCATTTTTAAAGTCAGGTATATTGAGGTATAATTTATATACAGTAATATTCATATTTTTAGGTGTACGGTTCTATAAATTTTAGGTGTACCATTTTATAAATTTTGACAAATGCACAGTTATGTATCCTAAGCCATAATCAAAATACAGAATAATTCCCTCACCCCCAAAATTTCCCTCATGCCCCTGTCTCCTCTCCCACTCCTCATTTCTGAAAACTGCTGATCTGATCTCTGTCATTATGTTTGGCCTTTTCCAGAATGTCATTTAAATGGAATCATACAGTGTGCAGGTTTTTGTGTCTGGCTCTTTTCAGTCTTCGTAATGCATTGGAGATTCATCCATGCTGTTGTGTGTATCAAGAATGAGCTTCTCTTGGGCTGGCCATGTGGCACCGTGGTTACGAGATGGATTGGGACGCCAGTGGCCCCGGTTCGGATCCCACATATGAGAGCCAGTGGCACTGCCCTCTAGGAAAAAAAAAAGAATTAACTTCTCCTTATTCCTTGGTAGCGTTCCCGTATGTGGGTGGCGTACAGCTTGTTCAGCCATTCCCCAGTGCAGGGGACACTGGGTTCAGTGACATCTCTAGGTTTGGGAGGTTCTGAATAAAGCTGCTGGAAATATTCACTTATTTGTGTGGACAATATGTTTTCATTTCGCTTGGGTAAATACCTAGAAGTGGGATGCCTGAGCCATATGGTAATGGTATCTTTGACTTTTAAAAAACTGCCAAACTCTTTTTCCAAAGTGGCTGCACCATTCTGCATTCCTGTGAACAGTGGATGAGAGTTCCCATTGCTCCATGTCTTCATCAGCACTTGGTATTTTCAGCTTCTTTTTTAGCCACCTAATAAGTGTGCGGTATCTTCTCCCCCTTTTATTACATAAGGTAGCATTCTGTACACACCTTGCAAAACATGCTCTTTTTGTGCTTAACAATATATGTAAGAGAATATAATCCTCAACAACAAAAAATCTAGTTGAACAGACACTCCCAGCCTCTTACAGCTCAGAGTGAGCAAAGCTGTAACGTAAGAGACTCAGGGCACTGTTGGAACCCAGGGGAGTCACCTGCCCCAGTCCAGATGGAGGAAGTGGGGGGGCAAATCAAGGGGGACTTTCTGGAGGAGGCGTCACTGTATAAACTGAGACCTAAGACTGAGGAATTGTGAGCTGTGTGAAGTTGCAGGAAGTGTGTTCCTAATAGGAGGAACAGCATGTGCAAAGGCCAGGAGGAAACTCTGAACTTGGAATGTTTGGACTGAGGACCACTTGATTGCAGGGTACTTCCTCCTCTCGACTCTTTCTGCCTACCTTTGGGTCTAATCAGTCCATTTCAACAGAGGCAGTGACTTTCCCTTGCAAACACTGGCACTTTAGAAGGCTCCATTCCACCTTCCAGAATAATCATAGCTGGCATTTTTTTGATCATTGTGCCCTTGCAAATTCAGGCTCTGCCTTTGTTGTTTCACTCATAATCTCAGCTTCATAGAGAGTCCCCTTTGCTCTGTTTTCTCCCCTCTGGGTCCCTGCGATCTGAAACATTCTCCTGCGTCCCAGGAGAAAGGCAGGTGCAGGTAGGCGGAAATGAATGAGTCCCATTAGAGAATAGTGTCCCCCACGAGACTTCAGTTAGGAACAGTAGCTAATTATCTCCAGGGATAATAATCCAGCAATGAGTTCTAATTAATAGCTCATGACAGTAGAAAGAAAGGTTTAGGAATAAGAGACTTGGGTGATTCTTCCTCCCTGTCTCCTGCCCCCGCCCCCGGCCACACACACACACACACACACACACACACACACACACACAGCCCCTTCCTCAGCTGTTACTATAGAGACCTTGTTCCTGCCACCCTCATGAGCATTTATAAACCGAGACTGCACAGATGGTGGCCTCAGCAAGCCTGTTGTTCTTTCTTCTAAGGACAGTTTCTGGAGCCCTGAGGATTAAGGAAACAGGGCGATTCTGGACAACATCTGCCTGGGCTGGGAAACCTGACCCTCAGGCCCAGGCAGGGGGAGATAATTGGAGGCATTTACCCAGAAGGGACAGAACACACAAACAGGACCACACACAGGCCGCTCCCCTCACCTGAGGCCTCCAGGGAATCCCTAATGAAGGTCTCTGCCCCCCTCCCCCCCCTCGCCCCTGCCCCCGGTGAGAGGCAACCAGGCGCTTTAACACTTCAGAGCCAGTGAGAGAGGAGGGGATTTTGCAGAGTTTGTCCTGGAATTATTGCAGTAATAGCAGCTAGCTTTTCCTGACCATCTATTTTGCGCCAAGCACTGCTCACTTGATGTATAATAAGTGCATATGAAACACTATGTATAACAATTATTACAATACTGATCATCATTTATTCATCTAGAGCTTTATGTATCACACAAAGGCAAGAATCTTTCCCACTTTAACTCCAATGCCTGGAATCGATAGTCATTGGATGAATGAATGATCTCACAGCCACCTTGTAACATAATTACTGACTCCCATTTTTCAGATGTGGAAACCAAGGCTAAGAGAAGTGGAACCATTCACCCAAGGACATCCAGCAAGTACTGGGCAGAGGAGGGATCTGAAAGGAGGTCTTCCTATTACAGAGCCCCATACCCCTCATTTGGATGAGGCCCAGAGAGGGAAAGCAACTTTCTCCAGCTCGCAAAGCATGTTAGGGACCTGCAAGGACTAGCGTCTGCCTTTCCCACCCCTCTCTTGGATGCTCTTTTCCTTGGTTCTCCCATATTCCCTTGCAGCTTTAGCACAACCACAACACCCCACAAACATTGGGCCCCAACAATAGGTATTTATGGATGATGCTTTAGGGACCAAGCTCAAGCCTTCCAGAACTTTCTGGAACCCTTCCCAGGTTGTTATCTGCTCTGATCTCAATCTGTCCAGGAGGCCAGGACATGGAGTTTTGTCCCTGTTTGAAAGATGAAGGGGAAAGGAGAGCACATAGTGGTCAGACTGCTACTTATGGTCACACCAAGAAAGGGTGGCTGGCTGGAGCTGGATGGGTCCCCCCACGCCATCCTGCTGTTCCCCTGAGTGACTCTTCTGTCACACTTGCCAGTTTCCAAAACCAAATTTCTAGCTTCCCTGTTGGTTCTCTGACCCTCACAACATCTTTTCGATAACCCCTTTTTCTGTTTATGTAATAATATCAGCTACCTTTTTTTTTTTTTAAGATTTTATTGGGGAATTGGCGGAGGGGAACAGCGTTGGGGAATCGGGGAAGGGGAACAGACAAGTTGCTGTCTCCTTGTTCTTCAGTTTAGTTGCGGAGGATGTTGCTTCACTGTTGGTATCGTCATTGCGCTCTTCCCGGATGAGGCAGATCGGTTGCTGGCCTCTGGATGTCGCTCACTGCGGCTATTGGCAGCTCACGCTTGGCTGCCAGCCGCTCACGCTGGCTGCGGGCCACTCACTGTAGCCTATGGCAGCCCACTGCAGCAGGGGCTGCAGCCCACACCATCACCGGGGCTCGCACAGCCCAGCTCCAGGTGGAGCTGTTGTTAGCTGTAGAGGGCAGTGTCACTGGCCCTCATGTGGGATCCGAACCGGGGCCGCTGGCATACCAAAACCAGCGCTTAACCAATGCGCCACTCGGCCGGCCCAATATCAGCTACCTTTTATTGAGCCCCTATTAGGTGAGGGCTCTACTTCATCTCATCCTCATATTAACTTCCCAAGCTCAGTGCTATTAGCAGAAGCAGGCACAGAGAGGTTGAGACACTTGCCCAAGCTCACACAGCAAGGAAGGGGAAGAGCTGCCGTTTGAAAACAGAGTCCCCACTTGTAGCCCCACTGTGTGTTTCATGTCTGTGTCCTGAGTGGGACCAGCCCCTAGTCTCCAAAGGGTGACTTCAGGATAGAGAGTCAATGGGGAAAGCCAAACATCTATAGACCTGGTTTCCTGTCCAGCCCTGAGTCCTGAAAGGACCTTGAATGAACATCAAACATGTTTTCCCTTCTCAGCTTTCAGAGGTGCTTCAGAAACATGCATTGACAGAATTCCTGGTACAACCTTCCCCTCAAGCATCCTTTCTCTGACTGACCATGTCAGTGGTGGGGTAAGGGACAGGAACAGAATTCCTGGCAGCCACAGTGGTGGAAGGGAGCAGAGAATAAGGCCTATGTGTGCTAGGGAAGCCCTTCTGAGGCTGCGCCACTTGTGTAGAAACAAGAAAGGTGAGAAAGAGCTAATTAGTGAATACAGCCTTCCAGGCAGAGGGTACGGTAGGTGCAGAGGGAACAGCAGGTGGGAACCAGCACTGGAGAATCTGGAAGAAGGCCAGATCCACTCTCAAGTCCACTGAGCTCCTGGGCCACTGCCTGTGGTCAGTGGTAAAATTGGTCCTTGGAGCCTGTGTTCTCTGCAGTGAGGCTGAGGACTCGAGATCCCCAGCAGGCTGGGTACACAGTAGGTGCTCAGTTAATGTTTGTTGATGAAAGAATGAACAAAGGAAAGAACTGGAAGAGATTTAAGAGAGAGATCAGCCAGTCAAAAACTCAAATGTGGGCCGGCCGAGTAGCGCGGTGGTTAAGCGCTGGCCTGGGAAGCCAGTGGCCCCGGTTCGGTCCCACATATGAGGGCCAGTGACACTGCTCTCAAAAAAAACAAAAAACAAAAAAACTCAAATGCCTGCAGGGGCATTTCCTGTGAAAGCCCCAATTTGGGCTCTTTAAGAAACAAATCACCTCTCTGAGATAACACCAAATGGGGGATGATACCTGTGCTGTGGGAGGCCCTCCCGGCTTCAGTGGAACTGAGGTCGTGGATGTGGTCAAGGTCTGGGCTGAGGCCGCAGAGCTCTTGGAGGCAAGGCGGAGGACAAGGAGTGGGTTGCAGTCACTAAGCTGGGCCGCCTGGTCAAGGACATGAAAATCAAGTCCCTGGGGGAGACCTGTCTCTTCTCCCTGCCCATTGAGGAATCTGGGATCATTGATTTTTTTCCTGGGAGCATCCTTCAAGGAGGAGGTTTTGAAGATTATGCCGGTGCAAAAGCAGACCCAGACCCGCGATGGCCAGAGGGCCCTGTTCAAGGCATTTGTCGCCACTGGAGGATACAGTGACACTTGGGTTTCATCATCCTGGCCAAGCTCTCCATCGTCCCTGTGCAGTGCTGAGGCTACTGGGGGAACAAGATTGGCAAGCCCCATACTGCTCATTGCAAGGTGACTGGCCACTGTGGCTCTGTGCCGGTGCGCCTCATCCTTGCCCCCAGGGGCGCTAGCATTGCCTCAGCACCTGTGCCCAAAAAGCTGCTGCTGGTGGCTGGTATCCATGACTGCTACACCTCAGCCAGGGGCTGCACTGCGACCCTGGGCAACTTTGCCAAGGCCACCTTTGATGCCATCTCTAAAACCTACAGGTATCTCCCCCCAGACCTCTGGAAAGAGACCATGTTCACCAAGTCTCCCTATCAGGAATTCACTGACCACCTTGTAAAGACCCATCTTGTAAAAACCAGAGTTTCTATGCAGAGGACCCAGGTTCCAGCTGTGGCCACCACATAATTTTATACAAGAAAAACAAAGTGAATCAAACCTGGTTTTGATTTTTTTTTTTTGAGGGCAGTGTCACTGGCCCTCATATGTGGGACCGAACTGGGGCCGCTGGCTTCCCAAGCCAGTGCTTAACCACTGCACCACTCGGCTGGCCCCTCAAACCTGTTTTTTTTTTTTTTAAAAATCCTGTGGAGAAACAGACCCCAATTCGACATGAGGCCTCCTATTTAATCCCTTCATTTTATCTAAATGACACTTGAAGGTCTCAGAACTCATAACTAAGAGCGGGGACCACGATGATAATGAGTTTCTGTGTGTTGAATGCCTGTTGTATGCTTCATGTACATTCTCTCAAAAAATACTTAACTCCCACAAATAAATATTGGGATCCTCTATACTTTTGTTTTTTTGACTGACGAGGAATCAGAGGCTCAGAGAGGTTAAGGGACTCATCTAAAGTCACAGAGCAGTAAATGACAGAGACTGGATTGGAACCTAGTCAGCCCAGAGCTAAGTCTTTTTATACACTTCATTCAAGAGTGTATTTTCTTTTCTTTTTTTTTTTTAAGACTTTTTTTTGAGGGGGGAATGGGGAAAGGGGAACAGACAAGTTGCTGTCTTTTTGTTCTTCAGTCTAGTTGCGGAGGATGTTGCTTCACTGGCCCATGTTGGTATCGTCATTGCGTTCTTCCTGGATGAGGCAGATTGGTCACCGGCTTCTGGATGGTCGCTCACCACGGCTATTGGCAGCTCACGCTGGCTGCCAGCCGCTCACGCTGGCTGCCGGCCACTCACTGTAGCTTAATGGAAGCCCACTGCAGCAGGGGCTGCAGCCTACACCATTGCCGGGACTCACAGCCCAGCTCCAGGTGGAGCTGTTGTTAGCTGTAGAGGGCAGTGTCACTGGCCCTCATGTGGGATCCGAACTGGGGCCGCTGGCATCCCCAAACCAGCTCTTAACCAATGCGCCACTCGGCCGGATCCGTGTATTTTCTGTATTTTTGTACAGGAGGAAACCAAGACCCATTGGAGTGTGTGTGTGTGTGTGTGTGTGTGTGTGTGTGTGATTCAATATAGCCAATAGCGGGGCCGGCTGAGTGGGGTGGTGGTTAAGTGCTGGCTTGGAAAGCCAGCGGCCCCAGTTCGGTCCCATATGTGAGGGCCAGTAACACTGCCCTCAAAAAAAAAATAAAAAAAAATATATATATATATATGCAATTGCAATTGATTGAGCCATTCCTTTGAGACCCCAGATCTTAAGAATCAAACTCATTGATCTGACCCCTACTCCCAAATCCAGAATTTTTTTTTTTCCTCCTGGGCAGTGTCACTAGCCCTCATATGTGGGACCCGAACTGGGGCCGCTGGCTTCCCAAGCCAGCGCTTAACCATTGCACCACTCCACTGGCCCCAGATTTATTTTATTTTTTTTAGCCTGAGCCATTCTGTCACCTGTTGGAAGCTCAGCGGCAGCTCAGCTCTGGCCTGGAATCAAACCGGCGACCCTGTTGCAAATCCAGATTTACCCAAGCCAGAGGCTACGATCTCCCAAGCCCACAGCAAATGCTCCAACCCTCTTCCCCTACAGCAGGTGTACACAGTAGGCGTGTAATCGATCCAAAAGTTCGTGTGCCCCACGCTTCAAAAAGAACAATGTTCGGGCCGGCCGAGTGGCGCGGTGGTTAAGCCCTGGCTTGGGAAGCCAGTGTCCCCCGTTCAGGTCACACATATGAGGGCTAGTGACACTGCCCTCAAAAAAAAAAGACCAATGTTCAAAACATCTGAGTTTGGAGTAAGGAAAGGTTTACTGATCAAGAAGTCACTTAATAGAGAAGATGGGGGCCTCAGAGGTTCCTCAGATCCATCTTAAGCAAGCCCACAGTTCAGTCATCTTTTAAATCAAGGGAAGGGATGGAAGGGACTGTTTTGGTAAAAATTCAACCCACAAGCAGAATTCCTCCAATGATTAGCGTTTCTAAAGCAGGAGCTATTAGCCTGAAGGCCAGGAGAACGCAAGCCCAAACAAAATGGGGTCAGAGAGACCCAGCATTTCCCTGTTACAGGCGCTTAATGAGCTCTTCGATGGAGGTTATGGAGGCCACAGCGAGACTGCTAGAGGAAGAAGGCTCTACTTCCCCACCCTCCCCTCTCAGCTCCTCGGTGCCTACCCAACCCCCAGCCCCAGCCCCCGCGCACTCGGAGCTCTCCCACCGCAATTACGGTAATTAGCTCTGAGCCTCTCGCCCAAGAGGGAGGAGGAAAAGAGGAGGACTTTGGCCCAGACTGACCCGCTTCTGGGCGGGCCCTCGGATTGGTCCACTCCGGGCACCTGATGCGCGCCTTGGACTTGTTGCTGGGTATCCCAGCGTTGCCAGGGCAACGCCTGCCAAGAGTCCTCTCCGCCAAATGCAGGGGAGAAGTGGCTGTACTGAGGTTCTCGAGACTCGGCAGGAGAGCAAGGAGGGGGGATCTAGAGAGGGAGGCAAGCTGCCTCCCCCCCTTAGCTCTCCCCAGATCCCAGTCCTCCAGCCCATTTACCATTGGCCACCCCATGGACCTGACATCCAGGTGGGTAAAAACAGCAGGTTCAAGGTCACAGACTAGACAAGGGGTCAGGCAGCCCCCCAACACAGACAGGACCCATGCCAGGGACTCCCCTACATGCAAAAGGGGTGGACAGACAGACAGAACACAGCCACACAGATCTTGCATTAACAAATAGTTGCTGAAAAGCTCACCAGGCTCAGAGCCCGTGTTCAGAGGGGGATGACACTAGACAAGACAAAGATGAGACAGTCCCTGTCCCCACAATCATCATCCTCATCACAGTCACCCCTGCACCCGACCACTCCCACGTGCAGGGCCTCAGCCAAGCAAGCATTTTACCTGCACTTCATCTTCATAATACCCTATATAAATCCCATTTTACAGGTGAGGAAACAGGCTCAGAATGGGACCAGCACCTAGCTAGTAGGCAGGGACACCACCCTGCAGGACTGTCTATTAAAGCCCACATACTTATTCACTTTATAAAACTTTAATAATAATGATGGTGATAATGATAGTAATATTAGTTAGCTATTGCTATGTAACACATTATTCCAAAACTTAATGGCTTAAAACAACAATATTTAACTTTTTCCTTTTAAGATTTTATTGGAGAATTGGGGGAGGGGAACAGACAAGTTGCTGTCCTTTTTTGTTCTTCAGTCTAGTTGTGGGGACATTGCTTCACTGACCCATGTTGATATTATCATTGCACTCTTCCAGGGTGAGGCAGTCACTTGCTGGCCATTGGACTGCCGCTCACAGTGGCTCACCGCAGCTCACGAAAGCACACGCCAGCTGCCGGCGAGCTCCATTGCACCGTTGTCGGTGACTCATGGCAGCACAGCTCCAGGTGGAGCTGTTGTTCACCTTCTTAGCTTTAGAGGGTGCAGCATCACTGGCCCTCATTTGGGATCCGAACCAGGTCCTGCTGCTCAGAGCTGGCGTCCCAAGCCAACTCCCAACCAATGAGCCACTCGGCCAGCCCAATATTTAACATTTTTCTTTTTTTTAAAGATTTTATTGGGGAATTGGGGGAGGGGAGCAGTGTTGGGGAATTGGGGGCTGGGACCAGCCAAGTTGTTGTTCTTCAATCTTTGTTGTGGAGGGCGCCAGTCATCATCTGGCTTCCCGGGGGCAGCTCATGGCCTCTAAGCTGTGTTCAGTTTTAGTTGCTGGTGGGCGTAGCCACCAACCCATGCAGGAGTCGAACCAGCAGCCTTGTTGTTAAGAGCGCAGGCTCTATCCACTGTGCCATCCGGGCAGCAGCTCAGCTCAAGGTGCTGAGTTCAATCTTTTAGTTGCGGGTGGGCGTAGCCCACCATTGAACAGGCAATCTTTATTTATTTATTTATTTATTTATTTATTTTGAGGGCAGGATCACTGGCCCTCATATATGGGACCCAAACTGGGGCTGCTGGCTTCCAAAGCCAGCGCTTAACCACTGCGCCACTCAGCTGGCCCTGAACAGGCAATCTTGTTACACCAGCTGAACCATTCTGCTACCTGTTGGCAACTCAGCGACAGGTCAGCTAAAGTGCGGCATTCACTGGCCCATGTGGGAATCGAACCAGCATTCCCGTTGCTCAGAGCATGTGCTCTAAGCCAACTCTTAACCAACTGAGCCACTCAATATTTAACTTATTTTTTTAATTGAGGAATTGGGGGAGGGGAACAGCGTTGGGGAATTGGAGAAGGGGAACAGACAAGTTGCTGTCTTTTTGTTTTTCAGGCTAGTCTAGTTGTGGAGGACGTTGCTTCACTGGCCCATGTTGGTATCGTCATTGCACTCTTCCCAGATGAGGCAGATCAGTTGCCGGCCTCTGGATGATTGCTCACCACGGCTATTGGCAGCTCACGCTGGCTGCCAGCCTGCCGGCCACTCACTGTAGCCTATGGCAGCCCACTGCAGCAGGGGCTGCAGCCTACACCGTCACCGGGGCTCCCACAGCCCAGCTCCAAGTGGAGCTGTTAGCTGTAGAGGGCAGTGTCACTGGACCTCATATGTGGGATCGAAACCGGGGCCGCTGGCATCCCCAAACCAGCTCTTAACCAATGCGCCACTCGGCCGGCCTATTTAACATTTTATAGATTTTTTTTTTTGAGGGCAGTGTCACTGGCCCTCATATGTGGGACCCAAACCGGGGCCGCTGGCATCCCAAGCCAGTGCTTAACCACCGTGCCACTCGGCTGGCCCTTAACATTTTAATATATACATTTTGTCATTGTCACCAAACCCCTTAAGAGACTCAGCACCTTTTGGAAAAAAGCTGTTCTCTTACATAATCAGGATACAACGAATGCATAAAATTTAAATTAATATTAATATTATTATCCAATATATAATCCATATTCAAATTTCACCAACTGTCCACATCATGTTCTTTATGGCACTTTTTTTTTTTTTTTGATCTGGGATGTTATCAGCATCCTATGTTGCATTTGGTGTTCCTGTCTGAATTGACTATCGTTGTCTATCATTTGAAGACAGCAGAGAAGTTGTTTCATAGAGGCTTTTGATTTGGATGTGTCCTGTATTCTCTCTAATTCATTTCCTTTATTCAACAAGCACTTTTTGAGCTCCTACTGCATGCCAGGCCCTGGCATCCCATCAGCACACAGGACTTCTTGTAATAAAACAAGGTGGATGGGTGGTAGTGATGCTTTGAGATTTCCAGCCCTTCCTAAGCCAAACACCTGGCTCATCTATTCACTCCCTGTGTGACCTTGCATTGGACACTCTCCCTCTCTGGGCTTGAGTTTCATCATCTGGAAAATGTGGCTGATGCTAGTCTTTACCACTCATAGGTGTTCTGAGAATTCAATGGAAACACACATGGTGAGAGTGGTAAATACCAGATGGACAATAAACCAAGTTAACTCACGATTTTTATTATTCCGTGAATCTAGTTCAGAGTTTCTCCTCCTGGGCACTGCTGACATCAGCCCAGATTGTTCTCTGTGAGGGGCTGTCCTCTGCACAGTAGGATGTAGAGCAGTATCCTTAGTTCCCACCCACTCAATCCCAGGAGCACCCTCCCCTAAGTTGTGACAACAGAAGTCCCTGGACATTGTCCTGTGTACCCTGTTGAGAATCATCCCTGGGTGAGGACCACTGATTTATGATATGTGATTTTTTTTTTTTTTTTTTGAGGGCAGTGTCACTGGCCCTCATATGTGGGACCCGAACCAGGGCCGCTGGCGTCCCAAGCCAGCGCTTAACCACTGCACCACTCGGCCGGCCCATATAATATGTGATTTTAAAGAGTGATGATGATTGAAGTAATCTACAATTATGAGATCAAGCACTCCATATCTACACAACTAAGGAGATGCTAATGAGTCTAAAGTCACTTTCTAAGCATCTTTGAGCTTAGGGTCTCTGCTTTCACAAGGGTAAGATTTCCCAAGCTGTGGTCAGACACTCCATTTGCCTCCCAGCCTGCCTGGGCCCCCAGAGCACCACCTCAAGCTCATCTTCTATTGTCTCCGTGGGTCTGAATGTGCCTGCCCTCCCAGCCTCTGTTGCCAGCCAGGGGCTCAGGTTTCCGCTCAGGGCAGCTGCTGGGAGGCCCTGGCTGGCAGGTGAGGGGCTTGGGAGTGAGGCCTCTCTGATGAAGACTGAACCTGATAATCCCTGTGTTTCTCTTGGCCGTTGCAGGGTGTCCCAGTTTACCTGTGACAGCCAGCTCAGGGACCCAGGAAGCAGGGAGAATCTGTGTGGGTAAGCAGTCAAACATAGTGTTTCATGTATCTACACCAGTGGTAGTCACCTGGGTAGGGGTGGTTTGCCCCCCAGGGGACATTTGGCATTGGCTAGAGCTATTTTTGGTTGGAAGTACTACTGACATATATTGGGTAAAGGACAGAGATGTTGCTAAACATCCTATAATATACAGGATGGCCCACCCACAAGCAAGACTCATCGCCCCAAATGTCAATAGTGCAGAGGTAGAGAAACCCTGGTTTGTGTCAGGAAAGAGGTCAGGATTACATCTCCACACACATACCCATCTTCAGCCACATGCATACACATACAACCATTTACCACTGCACTCATTTCATATTTTCAAAAAGAATTCTATTTGTTGTCTTTTTCTTATTACATGAGTAAATATTTCCTGTAGATAGTTTAAAATTAGAGAAAAACACCAATGAAAATGGTAGTCATCCATGACTCCACGATAGGAAATTGCTAACAGTTTCTAATATCCTCCCCTGAATTTTCCCCAGTATATCTCTGTTCTCTTTCATATAGTTACAAAAATGGAATCATCCAGCACATTATTTCACTTAATAGATGGGAAACATCTTTTCGTGTCTTGAAATTCTCTCCTACATTATACTTCCTGATGTGGCTGCCCCACAGTTTAAGTAACAAGTGTCCCATCATTGG
This sequence comes from Aselliscus stoliczkanus, assembly GCA_033961575.1. Taxonomy (NCBI): domain Eukaryota; kingdom Metazoa; phylum Chordata; class Mammalia; order Chiroptera; family Hipposideridae; genus Aselliscus; species Aselliscus stoliczkanus. Next base: position 3,933,954 of record CM066735.1, on the reverse strand, counting down.
ACTTCCTAGTTGTTCACAGTTTAGGGCTGAAGGAACTTTGTAACCGAGCTCTTTGGGACTAAATCTTTGTACACATTTACATTTATTTCCTTAAGATAAGTGGTTGGAGGCTGAATTTGCCATATCAGCAAATGTGCTCATTTTAAAGTTTTTCAGTGACAACTTTTCTACCACCTACAACTACAAGGCAGTTGATAAACTACAATGCAATTTGAAAATGCAATTTGTGATAAGTTTAAAGAAGGATATGAAGAGGAAAAGTAAGTGTTTCAGTTAGTCCCACCACTTAGTGCAATCTCTCTTGATAGTTTGGAGCACACCCTGCCAGAGCTTTTTCTAAATGGACACAAACCTATGTTCATGAATTTCACTTCTAAAAAATATGAGGACACTCTGTTCTTAACCACAAAATTCCTTTAAAGTAATTAAGACCATCTCTGTTCCTTCTTTGTTTCAATTCTAATAACATCAAAAGCCTGGGCCCCTCTGACTCTCATTTTTTATCAGTGGTGTGGCCTGAGGGTTGGAAATTTCCTCATTAATTTGTTCATTCAGTACATATTTATTGAATACCTTCTGTGTGCCAGACATTGTTCTAGATGAACAATGAACAAGATCGACAAATATCCCTGCCTTCATGGAGTTTATAACCTAGAAAGAATGGGAGACAGACACCAAACAAGATAGCATTCTAACATACAGCATTAGAGAAAAGTATAAGGTGATATGAATGATCACATAACTGGTTACCAGGGCAGGCGTCCCTACGGAAGTTATGTCTGAGCTGAGACTGAAGGAGGCACTGACACAACTAAGAGCTGCAAAGAGGAAAGAATATCCCTGGAAGTGGGCATTGCATGTGCAAAGGCCCTGAGGCATGAGGGGACATGACCCATTCTAGGCACTGCAACCAGGCCGGTGTGGAATAAAATGAGAGAGGGGAAATCCCAGTTGGAGATGTCACTGGAAAGGTCCTGTTTCTGATGCTGGCGGGCACTAAGCTGGGTGTGAGGAGGTGGGACTTGGGTTGGGAGCAGAGGAAGTGTCAAGGGAACTCCCAAGATTCTGGCCTGTGAGGCAAGATAAATGGTGGTGAGCCTTGATGAGGACCGGGTTTACAGGAAATAGATCATGAGCTCAGGTTTGGATTCATCGAGATATCTGTTAGTGTTGGGGGGTTGAGGGACAAGAGCATCCAAGAGGTCAGGTAGGAAGTGAATGAGAGGCTGGAGGAAGAACTAGAGTATCAAAAATGATGCTAAAGGGGGCCGGCCGAGTGGCGCCTTGATTAAGAGTTGGTTTGGGACGCCAGCTCCGAGCAGCAGGGCCCCGTTTCGGATCCCACATAGAGGGCAAGTGACGCTGCGCCCTCTACAGCTAAGATGGTGAACAACAGCTCCACCTGGAGCTGGGCTGACAGTAAGTCACAGGGGGATGGCTGTAGGCTGCAGTGGGGCTGGCCAGCAGCTGGCATGCACTTTGGTGAGCTACCATGAGCAGCCGTCCAATGGCCGGCGAGCAATTGCCTCACCCGGGAAGAGAGCAATGATAATACGAACATGAGCCAGTGAAGCGAAGTCCTCCAGCACTAGACTGAAGATCAAAAGGACAGCAACTTGTCTGTTCCCCTTCCCTGATTCCCCAATTCTGTTCCCCTCCCCCAGTTCCCAATTAAAAAAAAAAATCTTTAAAAATGATGCTGAGGGCCAGCCGAGTGGCACGGTGGTTAAGCGTTCGCTTGGGGCGCCAGCGACCCCAGTTCGGGTCCCACATATGAGGGCCGGTGACACTGTCTCAAAAAAAAAAAAATGATGCTGAGGGGCAGACAAAGGTAAGGGGTAAGGTTGCCTAATGGCTAGAGCACCTGCTTTGGGGCCTGGTAAACCAGCCCCAAGTTGCCCACCACCACTACCAGGACCCCCTTCTCCAATACTAGAATAAGAACAGAGCCTGGAAAGGGGTCTGTGAGTGTTGCAATTGCAGACCTTGGTACAGCCTCCTTTCTCTCCCCTTCTAGAACTTAGAATATATTTCTATGCCTATTAAATCCAAAGCCAGAAAACTGTATACCAAGATAGCAAATATTTTTTTCAGAGAGAAATTGAGCGAGAGAGAGAGAGAGAGCAAATGAGAGAGAGAGAGAGAGAGAGAGAGAGACAGAGACAGAGACAGAGAGAGAGAGAGATTGTTAAATGCAAAAAATGTCCTCCTGAAACCATGGTGACCAGTATGACAGGAGAGGGGTGCTGATGATATTAATAATTCTCTGTGTGGATTTTTCCAGCATGAGTTATTATAAGGGCAAGGCAGCGTGTGTGTGTGTGTGTGTGTGTGTGTGTGTGTGTGTATATGTGCATACATGGGTGTGGCTGTGTGTGTATATTTGCATAGTTGTCTGCATGTGTGCGAGTGACTGTACATGTATGGGTTGTAGGCATGTGATTCTATGTGTGGGTGTGTTTTGCGTGGGTGTGTTGCGGGCGTGTGCTCTTTCCCATAGGTGTTCAGAGCTGCCTGTGGACAGGTTATGAGTCCCATGTGTGTCCAAGTGTTCCTTTACATGCATTTGTCTAATCAGCTCTGTGCACCTGTGCTTTTGTGCATGTGCCCACATGCACGTTCATGTAGGTATTTGAGTCTGCTCGTACACATGTGCATGCAATGCTGTGTGCAAACGACTCGTGCACTTGGATGCATGTGTACCTGGGTCATGTGTGTGCGACTCCAGAAGTGTGTATGCACACATTTAGGTGCGTGTGCATGTGGGGAGCTTAGAGTAACAATCGGAAATGAATAGTCGTACTCTAGTTAACAGTATGGTAACAATGTCAAGTTCCTGATTTTGAGAATGTTCTAGAGTTATGTAAAACAGGGGAAGCTGGGAAGAAGGTACAAGGGACCATCTGTGCTATATCTGCAACTTCCCATACAGCCTAATTATTTTTAAATAAAAAGTTTAATGAATCTAGGGCTGAGAAACTCAAATTTCACACATTTTTGTGTCTCCTCAAAACAAACAGGAGAAAATGCAAAAAATCTAGGCAGCCGACCTATGATTTTTTTTTAAAGTAAGATTTTTAACTGAGAACATGGTTGATGCCCTAAATCTCCTAGGAAGGGGATGGTGATGCAGGAGCCATGAGTATTGGGGGGCAAGAGGTGGGGGTGGGGGTGAGGAGACTGGGGGGGGAGGACCCCAGCAGGTGCAGGAGGCTCAGGAGGACCTGGGAGGGACTGGGAACTGCAAGGTGACTGGCAGGATGAGCCAAATTAGCAAATGCATGGAACTTCACAGGTGAAAACCAGGAAATTTAATCAAGGTGGAAAGGAAAAGTCAAGGTATCAAATCTCTTGGGTGTGGGGGAGTGAAGGGCGGAGCAGCTAATCCCCCCCGGTGTCAGTTTGTCTGACCACCTGCCACTGTGGGGGTCCTCCCCAAATCCCAGGGTCTGGAGTTGAAGGAGTGTGGGGGTGGGGAAGAAGGCAGAAACACTGAGATGCAGAGAGAGAATAAAGCAGGGAGGGAGGAGAGTAAGGCAGAGAGACAGAGCCATAGAGACAGTGAGAGACAAATAGACAGAAACAGACACATAGAGACAGAGAGGGAGAGACACAAAGAAACTATTTAAACATTCGCTGCCTCTATTGAGCCATTGTCTTCCTTCTTCTTTTTTTTTTTTTTTAAGATTTTATTGGGGAATTGGGGGAGGGGAACAGCGTTGGGGAATTGGGGAAGGGGAACAGACAAGTTGCTGTCTTCTTGTTCTTCAGCCTAGTTGCAGAGGACGTTGCTTCACTGGCCATGTTGGTACCGTCATTGCACTCTTCTCGGATGAGGCAGATCGGTTGCCAGCCTCTGGATAGTCGCTCACCTTGGCTATTGGCAACTCACGCTGGCTGCCAGCCGCTTACGCTGGCTGCCGGCCACTCACTGTAGCTTATGGCAGCCCACTGCAGCAGGGGCCGCAGCCTACACTGTAACCGGGGCTCGCACAGCCCAGCTCCAGGTGGAGCTGTTGTTAGCTGTAGAGGGCAGTGTCACTGGCCCTCATATGTGGGATCCGAACTGGGGCCGCAGGCATCCCAAAACCAGCTCTTAATCAATGCACCACTCGGCCAGCCCCATTGTCTTCCTTCTTAAATGGACTGGTCCAGGGGAGTGGTAGAAGAGGGAAGAATTTATTTACATATATTTGCTATGCAACAATATATGGTGATGGAAGAACTGACTCTGGGTGGTGAACAAACAATGTGATATATAGATGATGTATTATAGAAATGCATACTTGAAATCTATATAATTTTGCTAACCAATGTCACCCTAATAAATTTAATACATTTTTAAAAAAAAAGATTTTATTGAGGAATTGGGGGAGGGGAACAGCGTTGGGGAATCGGGGAAAGGGGAACAGACAAGTTGCTGTCTTTTTGTTCTTCAGTCTAGTTGCAGAGGACGTTGCTTCACTGGCCCGTGTTGATATCGTCATTGCGCTCTTCCCGGATGAGGCAGATCCGTTGCCAGCCTCTGGATGGTCGCTCATCGCAGCTATTGGCAGCTAACGCTGACTGCCAGCCACTCACACTTGCTGCCGGCCACTCACTGTAGCCTATGGCAGCCCACTGCAGCAGGGGCCGCAGCCTACACCGTAACCGGGGCTCGCAGCCCAGCTCCAGGTGGAGCTGTTGTTAGCTGTAGAGGGCAGTGTCACTGGCCCTCATATGTGGGATCCGAACTGGGGCCGCTGGCATCCCCAAACCAGCTCTTAACCAATGTGCCACTCGGCCAGCCCTAGTACATTCTTTTTTTAAATCCCTGTGTATTAAAAGAGAACTTGAATTATTGGATGAGCTATCTGAAGTAGTGAAGCAATATTGAGCAGGGATTCCCTAGTTGTCAGGAAAAGTGAGGAATATGTTTTTTCTAAGATTGAAAAATTTGGTAATTTGCTAGCTTAAGCAACCACGCTTCTAATTAGGTTAACTTGGTCTAGAACAAAAATAAAATGATTGTTTTTTATTAAGAAAAAAAAAAAGGATTAGTCCAATTAATTGGTCCATTTCCTAGCCTCTCTCAATAGGCCAGTAGTGTATCAGTTACCTATTGCTATGTAACAAACATCCCCAAACTGAAAGGCTGAACCTCCTTATTATTTTTCATGGTTCTGTAATTTAGCTGGGTGGCTCTTGCCTGGGTACATTCATGCAGCTGCACACAAAGGGCAACTGAGCTGGGCTGGAAGATCTAAGATGGTCCCATGCACATGTCCGGGGCCTGACAGGGTGGCTGGAAGGCAGTGACCTCACTCTGTGTGGCTGGGGATGGAAACCTAGAAGCTACATTTTCCAGAATTCCTTACAGCTAAGCTCTGGATGCAGTTAAATTCTGTTAATGGAATATAGTTATGCAATGCTCAATGCAGAGGCTGTGTTTCTGTCATGTCTGTGCTGTATTTCTTGGCAAGCATGGTGGTGATATGGTATACATAGAGGCATGAGGGTCCAGGTACCATTTTTTTGTGTGGGCATTAAAAGGCAGGGCATGGGGGATCCGCTTTTGTTGCTGTCCTTGGCAGTTGTTGACCAGTTAAGATTGGTTGACCTGTTTGAGATTGGTTTTCTGTCACTTGCCACCCTAAAACTCCTAACCAATGTGGTCAGGAAGGTGAAGTATGCATGGATGGATGTTTTATACAAAAGAAAACAGAATTTAATTTAAGGAAAATAATTTCTGTGAGGTCAGGTTCCCAGCTCAACCAAAGCAAAAAAAAGGTAATAAAGCTGGAGCCATGAATAGCCCCCAAGAAAACATTACTTGAACTACAGCGAGGTAAACTGAGTCCAGCAGGGGCAGAAAAGCTTGTCCAGGATCACACAGTGGTGCTAGATAAAGCTCTTTTTCCCCCGCAGGTGTCTGGGGGGAGGGGAATGGTGTGTGGGGGGGAATGAGAGAAAATTTCTCAGTGTGCAGGATTGCCACTAGAAAAGGAATGAAAAATGAGTCATCAGCAAGATGGTTGAGAGGCATTGTCACTGATCTGAAAAGGGCCAGCTGAGACAGGACGGAGAGATGTACAGACATCAGGGAAGATTGTGACATGGGCAATGTTTTCTTCAAACCTTCAACTCAGTCAATTTCCGGATGGAGAGCACGCAGTGGCTGGTGTTGTCAAGGATCCTGGGGCACAAAAACGACCTCTGCTCAAATGGTGACTTCTCCTTGAGACCTTATTTGGGCACCTTAGGATTTTTCACACACCCCAATCCTATATTCACCCCCTTTCCCTGCTTTATTTTCCTCCTTAGCATTTAACACCATCTAATATGACATAGTTTATGCACTCATACTCTTTCCCACCTACTAAACCCCCACTACAGTGCCCACCAGAACAGTGATTTGTGTGTGTGTGTGGGGGGGGGTACATTTTTTTTTTTCTTTTTAGAGGGCAGTTCACTGGTTCTCACATGCGGGATCTGAACTGGGGCTGCTGGCATCCCAAGCCAGCTCTTAATCACTGCGCCACTCGGCCGGCCCTGTGATTTTTTCATTCCTTTGTGCGCTGCTGTGTCCCAGCTTCTATGAGTCCTGACAATTAAGTTCGCAAACTCATCCTAGAAAAAGTGCTACATACCTTATTGCTGAATATCACTAAGGTCACCTTCAAAGCACTCGCTTTGGGAAGCTATGCACTGACATCACCACCTAGTCCATCCTTCAAAACAATTTTGGCACTCTTTTTCTGGAATGGCAGTCAGAGCTGTTCTATTACGCTTGATGTCCTGAATGTCACCGAAATGTCTTCCTTTCAATATTTCCTTTATCTTTGGGTAAAGAAAGAAGCCATTGGGGGCCGGCTCAGGTGAGTAGGGAGGGTGTTACAATACAGTTATTTGTTTACTGGCTAAAAACTCCCTCACAGACAGTGCTGTGTGAGCTGGTACATTTTTGTGATGCAAGAGCCATTAGGGCTGGCAAGTGGCTCGGTTCGTTAAGAGCTCGCTCAAGAGTGCGAGCTGAACTCTGACCAACAGCAGTTCGATGCCCAGCCCGAGCTGAGTTGCCGCTGAGCTGCCAACAGGTGGCAGGGTGGCTCAGCCTTGAATAAAAAAAAACAAAAAAAGAGCCATGAATTGTTGGTGAAAAGTTCAGGTCAGGGCCGGCCGAGTGGCGCGGTGGTTAAGTGCTGGCTTCGGAAGCCAGTGGCCCCGGTTCGGGTCCCACATATGAGGGACAGTGACACTGCCCTCCAAAAAAAAAAAAAAAGTTCAGGTCATTTTTTGTTGTTGCTGTTTGTTTGTTTTTTATTGGGGAATTGGGGAAGGGGAAAAGTGTTGGAAAATTGGGGAAGGGAAACAGCCAAGTTATTGTCCTTCAGTCTTAGTTGTGGAGGATGCAGGTAGCTTGGCTCCAAGTCTAGTCACCATCCGGCTGCCCGTAGGCAGCCTGCAGCCACTCAGCTCAAGGTGCTGTGCTCAGTCTTAGTTATGGGTGGACATAGCCCACCATCCCATGCAGGAGTCGAACCAGAAACCTTGTTGCTAAGGGTGCACACTCTAACCACTGAGCAGCTCAGGGCCACTCAGCTCAAGGTGCCATATTCCATCTTAGTTGCGGGTGGCCATAGCCCACCATCGCATGTGGGAATCAAACCAGCATCCTTGTTGTTAAGAACACATGCTCTCATCAGCTGAGCCATCCTGCCACCTGTTGGCAGCTCAGCAGCAGCTCGGCTTGGGTGCAGCTCACTGGCCCATGTGGGAATCCAACCGGTGACCGTGTTGCTCAGAGCTCACGCTCTTAACCAACTGAGCCAGGTCATTTTTGTGTAACTTTTTCATGCAGCCTTTTCAGCACTTCCCAATAGTAAACTTGGTTAACTGTTTGTCCTGTTGGTACAAATTCATAATGAATAATCCGTCTGATATCAAAAAAGATTAGCAACATCATTTTGACTCTTGATTTGGACTGACAGAACTTTTTGGTCATGGCAAATTGGCTGACTTCCACCGTGCACTTTGTTTCAGGGTCACATTGGTACACCCATGTTTCATGACCAGTGGTAACACAGCCCAAACCATTGTCTTGCCTCTCCAAAAGGTCTTGGCAAACTTTGACTCTCCTTTGCTTTTTTGTCCATCGGTGAGCTCCTTTGGGACCATTTTTGCTCACCTTTCTCATGCCAGATTTTCAGTTAAGATTTTCCCAACTGTTTCTCTATCAATACGCCTACTATGCTTCTCACAGTCAGTCGATGATTTTGATGCACAGTTTGATGAATTTTTGCAATGTTTTAGTCAGTTCCGCTTGTTACTGCTCTGACCTCTTTTCATCAGTGATGCGTTCTCTTCCCTCAGAAAAATGTTTGACCCATTTGTACACTGCCATTTTCTTCATGGCATTATCCCCATAAACTTGGACTAACATGTCTCTAATTTCACTTCCACTCTTGCCAAGTTTAACAATAAATTTAACGTTTGTTCCTTGCTCTAATTCAAGCTCAGACATTCTCGTTATGGCACACAAAAACACGCAACAGGACTGGCCGAGTGGCTCAGTTGATTAAGAGTGCAAACTCTGAGCAACAGGGTCACCGGTTAGATTCCCACATGGGCTAGTGAGCTGCGCCCGAGCTGAGCTGCTGCTGAGCTGGCAACAGGTAGCAGGATGGCTCAGCTGGTGAAAGCACTGGCTCCTAACAACAAGTTTGCCTGTTTGACTCCCCCATGGATGGTTGGCTGTGCCCCACCCCCCAACCTCCTGCAACTAAGATTGAACACGGCACCTTGAGCTGAGCTACCTCGAGTTGCCAAGGGGCAGTTGGATGGCAACTGGACTTGGAGCTGAGCTAGCTGCGCCCTCCACAACTAAGATTGAAGGACAACAACTTGGCTGTTCCTCTTCCCTAATTCCCCAATAAAATCTTTAAAAAAAAAATGGAACAAGAATAATGAATGCCACTCAGCAAGACACCACCACACACCGAGATGAACACAACTGTGGGACACTGATATACCAAGGTTATGAAACCTTACCAAGCTGTTTGTACAATGCTGCCAAATTGTCAGACCTTGTATACCAATACCTGGCATACAGCAGACACTCAGTAAATGTTGGTTAAATGAGTGAGTGGATACTATGTATATAACTGAGCCATGAGAAAGAATCTTTTCATTTACGGCAACATGGATGGACCTTGAGGGCATTTTGCTCAGTGAGATAAGTCAGACAGAGAAAGACCAATACTGTATGATCTCATTTGTAGGTGGAATCTAAAAAAGCTGAACTCATAAAACAGAGAAGACTCAGTACAATGGCTGGGGCATCATGGTGTCTCATCGATCCGGGGAAACTAAAGATACCCTCATCATCAACCTGGTGGTGGGGCTCTGCACTGGGCAGATCAAGACTGGTGCTCCTTACCGATCTGAGCGCTTGGCCAAGTACAACCAGATCCTCAGAACAGAAGGACTGGGCAGCAAGGCCAAGTTTGCCAGCAGAAATTTCAGAAACCCACTAGCGAAGAAGCTCCGGGCAGGCGAGCCTCTGAGCCCTGGTCGCTAATTGACCTCTGCTCCTGATGTCCACATGGGCAGCTCAAGGCCCTCAGCCGATACCACAGGGGCCTCTGCTGGTTAACTGCCTGGCCCATCCCTGTGATGTTCTCATTGCTTCCTTACAGCTGCTACAAAAGCCAAACTTGGCCATCTGGAACCCTGCTGGAAACCCTAGCTCTGTAGTCATGTGATTGCCTCAAATCACCATTTTTCTCATCTTGCTTCCCAAGTGTCTGGAGCCAAGTATTGACACTGTAATCTCCAAGGTGTTTATCTCCAAGATCCCCAGTGATTTTGTGTGTAAAATAAAAAGGCTTCAGTGGCCTGTAAAAAAAATCCAAAACCCAAAACAAAAACAGAGTAGAATGGTGGGTACCAGGGGCTGGGGGCGGAGGAATTGGGGAGATGCTGTTGAAGGTCACAAACGTGGAACTCACAGATAAGTAGGTCCTGGAGCTCTATGCCCAGTGGAGTGATATAGACATCAATGCTGTGTTTTAAACTTGAAGCTGAATAATAATGACCGTTTAACTATAATTTAATATATATATATAGTTACAGGATGTGGAGTACAGCATAGGGAATAGAGTCAATGGAATTGTAACAGTTATATACAATATCAGAGGGGTAGTAGATTGGGGGAGGAGGATTATCATTTTGAGAGGGGTGTAAATGTCTAACAATTACATTGTTTTGTACATCTGAAACAAAAAAAAGTTCCTCAGAGACTAGATTTCAATTGTTCTCAGCACGACAAAGAAATGGCAATTATGTGAGGTGATGGAGGTGTTAGCTGTGGTGGTGTTAGCAATGTGGTCACCACATTTCAATATATAAAGGTTCAAGTCCTCACATTAACAACTTAAACTTACACAATGTTACTTGTCAATGATATTGCAATAAAAAAATTTTAAAGACCTTATTTAAATTTCACTAATTGTCCTATTGATGTCTGGTACAATACTATTTAACTGAACTATAGATCTTATTCAAATGTCACCCGTTTCTCATCTTAATGGGGTTAATATTATTAAATTATTAACCCTCTTATTAAAATTAAATTAATATAAAATTATAACATCAATCCTATTGAATATTAATAGGATTCTTGTCTGGGATCCCACATAGCATTTAGTCTCCTCCAGTGTGAGAGACAGTTTCATAATCTTTCCTTGTCTTTCATGATCATCACACTTTTTTTTTTTTTTTTTTTTTAGCTGAGCAATCCTGCCACCTGTTGGCAGCTCAACGGCAACTCAGCTTGGGCTGGCCTCGAACAGCTGTTGCTCAGAGCTCAGCTCGAACTGAGCCACTCGGCCGGCCCTGATCATCACACTTTTAAAGAAGACTGGTGACATGTTTTTTTGTTTTGTTTTGTTTTGTTTTTGAGGGCAGTGTCACTGGCCCTTGTATGTGGGACCGAACCGGGGCCGCTGGCTTCCCAACCCAGCGCTTAACCACCGCGCCACTCGGCCGGCCTGTGACATGTTTTGTAGAAGGCCTCTGAACTTAGGTTTGTCTGATGCTTGCTCATAGTTAGATTGGGGTTATGCATTTTGGGGAAGGAAACTACAGAAGCGATGTGTGCATCGGATCGGGAGATACATGATGTCGACATGTCTGGTCATTCATGATGTTAACCTTGACCCCTTGGTTAGTGATTGGGGCCAGGTGTCTCCACCAGGAAGTTACCTTTTTTTTTTTTTTTTTAAAGATTTTATTGGGGAATTGGGGGAGGGCAACAGCGTTGGGGAATTGGGGAAGGGGAACAGACAAGCTGCTGTCTTTTTTGTTCTTCAGTCTTGTTGCGGAGGATGTTGCTTCACTGACCCATGTTGGTATCATCATTGCGCTCTTCCCGGATGAGGCAGATACATCCCCGGCCTCTGGATGTCGCTCACCGCGGCTATTGGCAGCTCACACTGGCTGCCAGCCACTCACGCTGGCTGCTGGCCACTCACTGTAGCCTATGGCAGCCCACTGCAGCAGGGGCTGCAGCCTACACCGTCACCGGGGCTCACACAACCCAGCTCCAGGTGGAGCTATTGTTAGCTGTCGAGGGCAATGTCACTGGCCCTCATATGTGGGATCCAAACCGGAGCCACTGGCATCCCAAAACCAGCTCTCAACCAATACGCCACTCAGCCGGCCCAGGAAGTTACCATTTTTAACTTTGTAATTCATAAGTATCTTGGGGAAGATACTTTGAGACTATGCATGTATGTGCATGCTCAAAGTTTTTCTTCTCAAACTTTTGCCCACTGATTTTAGCATATGGATAGGTCAAGCCAACAGAATGATTCTCAAGTTTCTAATTTAGGCATTGTGGGCACCTCACCCATGTCCCCTCAGCCCACCCCAGAGTCACCTGCTGTCAACTCCTGAATCTTGTAAGTTGAGGGTGTCCTCTGGTCAGGGCACTGAGCTTGGCCAGCATGCAGGGTCGGGGAGCCAATGCCCCAGGAGGGCCCCTGAACCAGTGGAATACAGCAAAAAGGGAGGGATGACTGAGAACTCATGATGTAGTCTTCTGAGTCCCCAGGAGGCATGAACTCCTGTAGCTCAAGGTGACCTCCTGCATTTCACTTTCCTGCCTAGTCTCATTCCCCACCCTCTCTTGGGGTTTCCTCTGCTCCCACATCAACTATTTGCCCCCAGATCCCTGTCTCAGGGGCTGCAGCAAAGAACTGGTGTTCAGGGCACTCTCATGCGTTCTCATGAGTTCCAGCTTGGATTTGGGTATTTAAAAACGAAACAACTTTATTGGGGAACAGTGTGTTTTTCCAGGATGCATCAGCTCCAAATCAAGTTGTTGTCTTTAATCTAGTTTTGGAGAGCGCAGCTCACTGGCCCATGTGGAAATTGAACCAGCAGCCTTCGTGTTACGAGTACTGCGCTCTAACTACCTGAGCTAACCGGCCACCTTGGGATTTTTTTTTTAAACGGCTTTATTGAGATATAATTCATATACCATGAATTCTCCTCTTTCAAGTGTACAATTCATGCTGTTTTTTTTTATCCACAGAGATATGCAACTGTCACTACAATCTAATTTAGAAGATTTTTATTCCCCTGTAAGATACCCCGTACCCATTAGCAGTCCCTCCCTGTCACCCGGGCCCAGTCCCCCAGGCCACTAACCCACTTCCTGTCTTTCCTGTTTCTGTGAATGTGCCTGTTCTGGACATTTCATATGAATGGAATCACACACTGTGTGGCCTGTGTGTCTGGCTTCTCTTACTGAGCACCGTGTGTTCAAGGTCCATCCATGTGTAGCGAGCGTCAGCACCTCCCTCCTTTTCACAGCTGAGTAATATTCCAGTGTGTGGATGGTCCACATTCATCCGTTGATGGACACCTGGAATACTTGCACGTTTTGACTTATGAATAGTGCCACTATTAACATTGGGTATACATTTTCATGTAGATGTACATTTTCATTTTGGAGTATAGACAGGAATGGAATTGTTAGATCATGTGGCAAATCCACATTTAACTTTGTGGAAGAGAATACTCTGAGCCCTCAGTTATAACCACTGTCTCTGATTATCTGTTTCTTAAAGAATTGCTGGTTTGCCTTTCCCTTCAGAAGGTCAGCACCAAGAGGACAGGGACTTCCTTCTGTTTTTTTACTGCTGCGTCCCCAGGATCTAGCCCAGTGTCTGGCATGCAGTAGGTCCTGGATAAACTTTTGTTAATTTAAAGAAAGGAAGCGAGGCTCATGGAGAGCTCAGCACAGTGTCTGGCACACCCAATACCTGTAACTACTGATTTCTCTGCCAAATGCCCTGGGGCAGGAAGCAGGGCTGGACTTCTTCTCTTTTCATGCTTGGTTGTTTAGATCTTTCTGTCTCTCTGTCTCTATTTCTCTCTCTCATATCTCTTCCCTCTTACTGCCAAGTGCATATGCTTCTTCTGTCGCAGCCTCTGTCTGTCGGTCTCTCTTACTGCTCTTTTCTCCCCCTGCCACCTCCCTTTCTCTGTCGCATCACTCTCAGTCCTTCCCCTGACTCTCCCCCTCGGACTCTGTACCTGTCCACAGTCTGTGGATATCTTCTCCTTTTCTGTCTCCTTTCCCTCTCTCCCTTTTTCCTGGCTTTTGGTCTGTCTTGAGCTCGATCTTGTTCCCTCTGTCCTCCTTATGTCTCTCCATCTCTATCTTTCTGTGTCTCTGTCCCTCTGTATCTATATTTTGTCTGTATTTCTGCCACTGTCTCTGCCCCTCTGGGCTCCCTGCCCACCTCCGTACCCTTTAAGTGCAAACAGGAGGGAGCCACAGCCAGCAGGTCTGCGGACCCCCCCTTCCTTGGTTGCCAGAGTGCTGGGGCCCAGGAGGGGCTGCGGGCTCATTACCCTAACGGTGTCTGTGGAGGGCAGGTGCCCAGCTTCCCAGGAAATAAGCCACTTAAGCCTTTTGGAACTAATGGCAGCCTGTGGCCATTTCTCCCTGCTGCTTTCCTGGCTGGACAGGGCGAGGGCAGAGGGAGGGAGGAAGAGGGGAAATGAAGTGGGGAGGGAGGGTCAGGTCGGAGGGAGCTGCGTCCCATTTCAGCCTGGGTTGTCCTGGGAAAATGCAGTAGGCTGGCTGGGAGGGACAGGGAGGCTGGACCCTGGGCCTTGGGAGCAGGACCTCCTCACACACACTTTCACAGCACCCGCACATTCCCACTCAGTGAAACCCAGAGCCACACACACCTTTGGTCATAGGCACCTCCATACTGCTCAGGCAGTTCTTGGGACCACTGCCCCCAGGCTCCTGGGATCCACAGAGCCACAAATATGCTGGGGCCATGGACACAGTCACGCCAGAAGTGCCTGAGGCCACATGCAAAGGTCTTTGCACAGGATCGAACATAGAGAAGCAACACACACGAGACACAGCTCAGCCGAGCTCACACACATGGACATGTGTCCACACAGGTGCACACAGTCATAAACACACAAATACATGTCCACGCATGAACACAATGTCACAGACATGTGTCCATACATATGTTCACATGCACACTTGGCCACAGGCACATGTACACACAAACACACATGTTTACAAAGACACAGATATGTACTTGCGTTGCCACGCATGGTCATGCACATGTACATGCATCCACACACATGTGATCACAGACACGTCACAAATACACATGCCACTCACATGCAGCCACAGTCACACATCACAAATACAACCACACACATGCTCACAGACACATGTCCACATGAGCACACACATGGTCACATGCACACATACACAATCACAGATACAGATGTCATCAACATAACCAAACCCCGGAGGGGGGACACAGCTATGGTCACGGATGGAGAGGTCACACTCACACTCACACACAGGTCACTCAAACTGCTTCACGCACCCCGGAGAGGCATGGAGAACTCCAAGGACACACACTCACGAGTGAATACACGATTATGCACACAGCCACACACACACAGGCTGCTTAGGCCCTGAGAGCACCTAGCTATCAAACACCAATACACATGGTTTGCAAATTCACCTTCATACTCCCTCAAATTCACGGTTACTCTCCAACAGTGCAGGAACAGACATGACAGTTACAAATGACACAGGTGACCGCAGCTAGCCAGGTTAGGCCATCCCCAGGCTCCATTCAAGGTCGCATGGTGCCAGGCCGGAAAGCAAGCCCAGCCTGGCCCAGGCCGCCAATCTTTTCCAGAGAAGCTGGCCATCCATATTTTTATGTGAAATCACTTTAAAGAAAAAGAAAATAGTGTGCCGCCCAAACCGGCAGAAGTGATGGTCTAGTAGACCGCAACCCCCAATTTGCAAGGGGATCCCAGCCAACTCTTTGGGCAACCCCTTGGCCTCTCTGAGCCTCCACCTTCTCTTCTAGAAAATTCAGTCATACCCGTCCTCTTCTCAAGGGACTGCTTGGAGAATTGTGGGAAGATGCCAACTCAGCTGGGGAACAGAGGGAGGGCTCCTGCCTCTCCATCTCCTCGTGTCTGCCTGCTTCTGTCCCTGGACCTCTCTGTCCTTCTCTGCAGCAGTTTTATCCCATCTTGGTCCTCCTGTCACACGCATACACACCAGCCAGGAGGGGACAGGGTGGTCCCTGGGCTGAGCTGAATTCTCACAGGTGCTTTGATTTTGAAGAGTCAGAGGTAGTGTGTGTGTGTGTGTGTGTGTGTGTGTGTATTTGCGTGTGCCTGTGTGTGTGCATTGAGGGGGAGGCGGCATTCTGGCAAAGGGTCTGAGTTTGAGACCAGCCTTCACCTCCCCAGGGAACTGAGCTCTTCGTTCCTCTGGAGAGCCTTTTGGACTAAGATAGAACACAGGCCCCTCCATCCTTCTTCTTTGGAGCCCCCTCCAAAGGCCGCCACCCCTCTCTAGGCTCACACTGACCTGGCTTTCAGTCCTGGCTTTGACTTGTTCTGTGACTTTGGACAAGTCACTCAGAGCCTCAGTTTCCTCATCTGTAAAGTAGGAGAATAGTCTCTTTTATTACTAATTTGTAATCCCCTTTCTTCCTCTCCCCTCCCCCTTCCCTTCTTTTCCCTCTTCTCTCCTGCTTCCTTCGGGACCTACTGAATTCACTGGAATTTTGCACAGCCCTGCAAGGTGGGGCCAGGCCACAGCCACCACCCCCCCACACACACCCCGCTTCCTGGCTGGCTAATTGGGGTGCTCCATTGTCCAGAGACAGCTCCTCCAGCCCCCTGCCCCTCCCTGCCATTGCCAGCTTGTTCCCCCAGGCAATGTCTGGAGTCCACAGTTCTTCAGGGCTGCTGTAATTTGGTCGAATTTAGCCCGGGAGACAGTGATTAGAGCTAATAAACAGACCCCTACCCCGCTTTATCTCACACAGTCCCCAACCCTGCTCCTATCCCCTGCCCCCCACTGCTGCCCAGCTCCTCTCCTCCTCTCCCCACCCCCCGTCAGGGAAGGGCAGAAAGAATAGAAAATCTCTATACACCTCAGTTTTGCCATTTAGGAAATGGTTATACAATGGGTCCCCAGGAACTAGTGTCCGCCTGTCTCCCCTGTACCATTGGACTGGGCAGTCCCCTGCTCAAATCAACCTCCTCTCCATGTCCTAGAGACACTAACTGGCCCCATTCCTCCCTCTGATCACCCTGTGTTTTCTCCCCATCTTTCTACTCTGCCCCATATCCAAGGTCAATGTTATGATGAGGTGGGTCATGGTCCTGGCAGGATGGAGCTGGCTGCTGTAAATGGGGACCAAAAGAGAGTTCCACACAAGGATTTTTGGCTTAGCGGTATGGGCAGGGCTTAGGGGAACCAACAAGGGTCCAGCAGTCAGGGCCAACAATATATGGGGGTGGATCATGGGATGAAGGGAGCGAGCAGATAGTGACTCTCCTGAAAGAATCCAAGGAAAGGGCGGCATGCCACCAGATATCGGGGCACCCATGACCCAGTCAAGCTGACTATAAGATTAACCCCCATATAAAATTATTCTTTTTTTTAAAAAAGATTTTATTAGGAAATTGGGGGAGGGGAACAGCATTGGGGAACCGGGGAAGGGGAACAGACAAGTTGCTGTCCTTTTGTTCTTCAGTCTAGTTGTGGAGGACATTGCTTCACTGGCCCATGTTGGTATCATCATTGCACTCTTCTCAGGTGAGGCAGATCAGTCGCTGGCCTCTGGACGGCCGCTCACAGTGGCTATTGGCACTTCACACTGGCTGCCAGCCACTCACACTGGCTGCCAGCTACTCACTGTAGCCTATGGCAGCCCACTGCAGCAGGGGCTGCAGCTATGCCATCCCAGGGACTCACAGCAGCCCAGCTCCAGGTGGAGCTATTGTTCACCATCTTAGCTGTAGAGAGCAGTGTCACTGGCCCTCATGTGAGACCCGAACCGGGGCCGCTGGTGTCCCAAGCCAGCTCTTAACCAATGCGCCACCCAACCTATCCAAAACTATTCTTCATGAGGACAACTCATTCAACCCTTCACAACATCCAGACTTCGCAAGTGAGAATCTGAAGCACAGAGAAGGCTAGTAGTTTAACTGATGTCATACAGCAATTAAGTAGCAGGCCTGATATTTGAAACCAGGTGCCAATGTCTGTGTTCCTAACTGCTAGGCTATATTGCCTCTCGGTATGAATAGTGAGCAAACATAGTAGACTCTTGGGCAAGTCAGCCTTACTTCCTCAATCAAAGGCAAGAGATTTCTAGAAGGGAGTTGAGAAACTTACCTTCATTCATTCATTTTTTCATTCATACAATTAATGTCTTTCCGGAATACCCCAGGTTGTCTAGTGTGGACAGATCAATGCTAAGACACGTGGACCTGGCTTGGGGAAAAGCAGAAACAGCAAGAAGGCTTCTGAAGGGACAATCTTTTTTTTTTTTTTTTTTAAGATTTTATTGGGGAATTGGGGGAGGGGACCAGCAAAGTTGTTGTTCTTCAATCTTCGTTGTGGAGGGTGCCATTCGCCATCTGGCTTCCCGTCGGGCAGCTCATGGCCTCTGAGCTCAAGGTGCTGTGTTCAATCTTAGTTGTGGGTGGGTGTAGCCACTATCCCATGTGGGAGTTAAACCCAGCAGCTCTAGGGCTGGCTGAGTGGCGTGGTGGTTAAGCGCTGGGAAGCCAGCGGCCCCGGTTCAGTCCCACATAGGAGGGCCAGTGATACTGCCCTCAAAAAAAAAAAAAAAAAAGAATGCACGCTCTATCCACTGAGGCATCCAGGCAGCAGCTCAGCTCAAGGTGCTGAGTTCAATCTTTAGTTACGGGTGGGCATAGCCCACCATTGAACAGGCACTCTTGTTACACCAGCTGAGCTATCCTGCCACCTGTTGGCAGCTCAGCGACAGCTCAGCTCAGGCGCAGCATTCACTGGCCCATGTGAGAATCAAACCAGCGGCCCTGTTGCTCAGAGCACGAGCTCTAAGCAAACTCTTAACCAACTGAGCCACTCAGCCGGCCCAGGAACGGTCTTTTGATGTTAGTGTTTCCCTGCTTGAGTGGGAACAGGTCAAAGGGCAATTGGGGAGGGGGCCAGGCTGAGCTAGGTCTTCAGCATCACTGACTTGCTAGGTGCCCGGTGCCTGCCCTGGGAAGCCCTGCCTGTGCATAATTACCCATTTAATGCTCACGACAAACCCAGAAGGCAGGTGCTGTCATAACCTCCATTTTACAGATGAGAAAACTGATGTCAGCACCGGACGCTGCTTGCCCAGTATCACAGGTGGCACCCAACAAGCACCATCTGTGATTGTTGGAGTGTC
Source organism: Aselliscus stoliczkanus (assembly GCA_033961575.1). Taxonomy (NCBI): domain Eukaryota; kingdom Metazoa; phylum Chordata; class Mammalia; order Chiroptera; family Hipposideridae; genus Aselliscus; species Aselliscus stoliczkanus. Next base: position 3,915,172 of record CM066735.1, on the reverse strand, counting down.
CGTGCTCGTTATTTGTTATATGACCCCCAAGCGGTGTGGGTGGGTGGAGAGTGAGAAGCAGGCCTGGTGCACAAACTGCAGCAAAGGAACTGGGAAATTTGGCTGACAGTTTATTATGTGAGTTGTCACATGATCAGCCTCAGCCTGGTCAGCAGTTGGATGGCAGAGTCTTTTTCATTGTGGACTCCAGGAGGGCATCAGGGGTGAGAATCCCCATGTTGGATCTGAGGTACTAAAGGGTTTCTGTGGAATGACCCTTCCAGACAATGCAAAACCCACACTAGTGCCCCCACCCAGAGGGACCCTGTGCCAATTAAAAATCACCATGGATGCTCTCTATTGGGCATCTACTACGTGCTAAGCCCTATGGTTACCCCTTATTTTATTTAACCCTCCCATTACTCTCCATGAGATAGCATTGTTATTATCCCCACAGATGAAGAAGTTGAGGCTCAGAGAGGGAAAGCCACCTGCCCAGTGTAACACAATGAAACTGAGTTTACCAGGCCACCCAGAGAGAACGAGAGAGAAATCCAGTTCTGGGGAAATTCCAGTAGGTTCTGTGTGGGAATGGGGGTGTGGTGGTGAAGAGACAGACTGGGGAATGAGTTTTCTCATGTCCCTCTGTCACTCCCCTTCCCGTGTCCCATCTCTCCTTACATTTAGCCTTCTGATGAGTGATGGTTTGATTGTGCAGAGCTAAGAATATTCCTGAACAATGCAAAGTGGCCTCAAGAGGCAGGGAAATGAGTGGTAGCGAGAGAAGGAAGGAGGCAGGGAGGGAGGAAAGTGTTACCCTGAATGCACGGCTCCCCCTAACCCCCTTCTGTAGCTTCTGCCAATCTCCCAGGGCTTCTGCCTTCTTTATCTGCCATTCCTACATCGCCATGGCAAGAATAACGAGACTCCTTTGCCACCGTCTCTTGATGAAGAAAGCCACTTCTGTATTTATAGGCAGTGGGTTAACTATGGCAGGGTATAGAAATGTGCGATCTGGAGTCAGAATGCCAGGGTTAAAATCCCCACTCTCTGGCCAGCTGACTGTGTGGCTTCACTGCTTTGGGTCTCAGTTTCACCACCTGTATAATGGAATTAATCATCACACCTCACAGGGTAGCTGTGAGAATGAAATGTGTTAGAAGAGAGCCCAGTGCCCAGGAGGTCTGTAATAAATGTCATCTATTATCATGGATGTGGTGATTGAGGTGTGTAAAACAGAATTTAAGGAACTCCAAATGGCAGGAATTGGGGGAGGGGCTCCATCATGGACTCAGACAAAATGTGTCATTTCATACATCTATGAAAATGGCAGATATGGTGGGGTGGGGAGTTCCCAGCTATTGCAAATCTCACCTGACAATCAAAGAATTGTCACCATGATATTGGGAATAAACATGATTATTGTCCTTATGACACTGAGGGAACAAATAACTTAATTCAAAAGTATTTGTTGGGGACCGGCTGAGTGGCGCGGTGGTTAAGCGCTGGCTTCGGAAGCCGGAAGCCGGCGGCCCCGGTTCGGGTCCCACATATAAGTGCCAGTGACACTGCCCTCAAAAAAAAAAAAGTATTTGTTGGGGGCCCACCAAGTGGCTCAGTTGGTTAAGAGTTGGCTTAGAGCACGAGCTCTGAGCAACAGGGCTGCCAAATCGATTTCTACATGGGCCAGTGATGCTGTGCCCTAGCTGAGCTGTCGCTGAACTGCCAACAGGTGGCAGGATGGCTCAGCTGGTGTAACAACCAGATTGCCTGTTGGATGGTTGTCTATGCCTACCCGCAACTAAGACTGAACTCGACACCTTGAGCTAACCTGCTGCCGGGATGGCTCACAGGATAGGGTGTGTGCTCTTTGTTTGTTTTTTTTGTTTTGTATTTTTGTGGGGTTTTTTTTTTTTTGAGGGCAGTGTCACTGGCCCTCATATGTGGGAACCGAACCGAGGCTGCTGGCTTCCCAAGCCAGTCCTTAACCACCACGCCACTCGGCCGGCCCAGGGCGTGTGCTCTTAACAACAAGGCTGCTGATTGGACTCCCGCATGGGATGGTGGCTACTGTCCACCCACAACTAAGATTGAACACAGCACCTTGAGCTTAGAGGCCAGCTCAATGGGAAGCCAGATGGTGACTGGCACCCTCCACAACGAAGATTGAAGAACAACAACTTGGCTGGTTCTCTCCCCCAATTCCCAACACTGTGCTCCTTCCCCAATTCCCCAATAAAATCTTTTGGGGGAAAAAAAAGTTTTTGTCAATAACAAAAATTCCTCTGGGCCGGCTGAGTGGCGTGGTGGTTAAGCGCTGGCTTGGGAAGCCAGCAGCCCCGGTTCGGGTCCCATATATGAGGGCCAGTGACACTACCGTCAAAAAAAAAAAAATTTATCTTAGCTGTTGCAGGGGTCAGAAGAAGGATGAAGGGAGCAAGATTGTTTATGAAATTATACCTCTCTCTCCCTCCCTTTTTCTCTCTCTCTCTCCAATACACAGCTCCAGGAGAAACTTAAATCTTAGCCTTAGTTTCCCCAATTGCAAAATGAACATAATGAGTGTCTGAAACCCCACAGGGACAGTTATATATAATAAAGATGGGATTAAGGCACCCAGTTCAGGATCCAGCATCACAACCATCATTATCTAACTACTAGTTAACTAATTCATTAACTATCATTATTTTCTTACCTAATTTTTCATTGAAAAAGCAAATCCTGCTCACCGAGAACATCAATTGTTTGAGAAATGCCTTCTTTATTGTTTTAAAAAAAGACTCAAAGTGAATATTCTATATTCTTACTATTTTTAATGGGTTTTAATTATGAAGCGAACGCTTGGCTCATCCAAATTCAACACGACAAAAGGGTGTACCATGAAAAGCAAGGCTTTCTCCCACCTGTTTGAAAAAGGTTCCATGGCCTTTATTTTTAGTTATCTTAATTACCTAGAACTTCATCTGTGTAGAAGGCAGTCTAATCCAGTTACTGCTAGAAATTATCTTCCTCATGGTGTCTCCTATTTGATTGGAGCAATTTCCCAAGCGTATCTATTTTCACATGTCTGCCCGGGCAAAGAACAGCCAGTCCCATCTGTTGTTTGCCTTTTTCTTAATTTCAAATGTCTGGGGGATATGGGGGTCTCTTTCTACATCAGCACATCCCCCTTGCTCCCTTCCTAACTCCACTGTATGGGGCGAGAGGGGTGTCACACTTTATCTAAATGAGTTGTAAATGAAAAGAGGTTTTTGTATTAAAGCCATGATTCTCTTGACCCACATGCTTTTCTGTACATTTGGGATAGTTTAGAAAATAGAAACTCAACCTGTATAAAACTGGATGAGTGTAAAGTCAGTCCCCCTCCACCCGACCACCCATGTACTAGCCCCAGGTACCTCACCCAAAGGTCATAGCCAGCCACCCTGCTGCCCATTTCACAGATTCCTTCCAGAGATATTCCATGCATATACCCAACCATATATATATATATATATATATATATATATATATATATATATATATATATACCAAAGGTGCTAAAAAAATGTCTACACATTTTAAAAAGGAAAACTGTATTAAAATTGTAATACTTAATATACACCAAAAATAAAACATGAATACAAGTCACGTTTGACTTCTGCAATTACAAGAGGTGCAATTAATTACTGATGGTACCATCAGTGTCCAGACCCTTCTGATTATGGAGAACTATTCCTTGAGCAATGATGACCAGTGTCCATTTGTATACCTTTTTTTGGCACCCCTGGTATATATATCCTTTTTGGATTGAGATTTCTAATTAACTGTGTATGACATACACCTTCCCAAATTATCCCAGCTCAGAACACAAAGTGCCTCCTCACTCATTTTATGATCCCCCCAAACTGTGGTGGATATTTGGGCTGTTTATGTTCTTTTGCCCAGAAACCCGTCAGGCTAGTGTGTCTTATACTCATGACAGTGAGACGATCCAGGCCGATTTTCTATTTTTTTTTAAAATTTTTATTTAATTTTTTTTTTTTGAGGACAGTATCACTGGCCCTCATATGTGGGACCCGAACCGGGGCCGCTGGCTTCCCAAGCCCGCGCTTAACCACCGTGCCACTCGGCAGGCTCCCCGATTTTCTAATAACCGTTTCAGGTCCTTGGCCTTTTATTTGATTTTACTTTTAGGTATCTTAATTACCTTGAACTTCATTTATGTAGTAGGCAGTCTAGTTTTGTACCATGGACTTTGTAGCCAGACAACCTGGCTCTGAATCTCGATTGTGTTACTTATAAACTGTGTGACCTTGAGCAAATTACTTAAATTCTCTGTGTCCCCTGGAGCATGTTATTAACCTCTTTGTGCCTTTGTCTCCTCTCCCATTAAAAGGGGGTTGATGATACTGATAGCGCTGGTATCATGAGGTTGTTAAAAGGACTCCATGAGTTAAAAATGTGACATTTTCTTTTTTTTTTCTTTTTTTTTTTTTTTTGAGGGCACTGTCACTGGCCCTCCTAAGTGGGACCCGAACCGGGGCTGCTGTCTTCCCAAGCCAGCGCTTAACCACCGCGCCACTCGGCCGACCCAAAAATGTGACATTTTCTAAGAACAGTTCCCAGCATGCATTTCCACTACTCCATGCATGTTATTCTCAGACATACACAAGGATTTGAGGCAGTTAGCTTTTTTTTTTTTTTGAGGGCCCTCATACGTGGGACCCAAACTGGGGCTGCTGGCATCCCAAGCCAGCGCTTATCCACCGCTCCGCTTGGTGGACCCGAGGCAGTTAGCTTTTGTAAGAAATGTTGCCCACACTGGAAACATTGAATCTCTGTGCACTGACCCCCTTACCTTCCTTCTCCCTCCCAGGTTTGCTGAAGGCTCCTAGAGTGGCTAGACACCTGCTAAGACAGGCCAGCAACCCTGCTTGTAGAGGCAGCCTGCATGGAGACGGAGACACTTCTGTAAGTCCTGTGCTGTGTGTTGGCGGAGCGGAGGGTCTGACTTTGAGATGAGGAAGTCTGGGGCTAGGAGTGCGGCTGGATGGGAGGATGGGGTGGGCAGCGGAGAGACTGCGTGATGCTCTGCCCGCTGTGCTCATGCTGACACCTAATAGAAAAATGGAATTATCATCCTTTTCAACTAAGGTACCTCTCTGAGTCTGTAGCCTCCCCCAGAATATCTACCTGACCTCACAAGTCCCTCACCACTGTTTCCGTCTTTTGCCTATCATGAATCCTGCTGCTGTGGATGTCCGTAGACAAGTTCTGTGGACAAGTTTTTGTGTATGTCTGTCTTCTGTCTTCAGATGTATGTCTTCAGTTCTCTTGGGTACATACCTAGGAGTGGACTTGCTAGGTCAGATGGTCATTATACATATAACCTTTTAAGGAGCTGTCAGACTGTTTTCTATAGTGGCTGCACCATTTTCCATTCCCACCAGCAATGTGCAAGCATTCTAATTTCTCCACATCCTCGCCAACACTTCTCCTTCCTCTTCCTCGTCTTCTTTCCTCTTCTTATTATTATATTGAGGAACAGTGTGTTTTTCCAGGACCCATCAGCTCCAAGTCAAGTAGTTGTCTTCAATCTAGTTGTGGTGGGAATTGAACCAGCAACCTTAGTGTTATGAGCCTGCACTTTAACCACCTGAGTTAACTGGCCACCCTGTCTTCTTGATTATAGCCATCCTGGTGTGTGTGATATGATAAGTCTGGTCAATATTAAGTTCTAAACATCCCTCAGATCAGCCCCCTCATTACTAGTCCCAGGCTGGTTTGAACTTCTGCCCTGGCCTCTCCCCACCCATCTCACACCAATTCACAAAGTAGGTGGTTGGTAAATACTTGTTCAATGAATGAATGGATGGAATATTATGCAGCTGTCAAAAGTAATGTTACAGGGGCCGGCCGAGTGGCACGGTGGTTGGGCGCTGGCTTGGGAGGCCAGCGGCCCCGGTTCGGGTCCCACATGTGAGGGCCAGTGACACTGCCCTCAAAAAAAAAAAAAGTAATGTTACAGAAGAATGTTTAGTGAGGAGGGAAGAGGTGGTTGGCAGAATAATGCCCCCTCCCCAAGTCCACATGCTAATCTCAGGAACCTGTGACTATGCTCCCTTACCTGGCAAAAGGGACTTTGTAGATGGGATTAAGTTAAGGATCTTGAGGTTATTTTGCCTTATCTGGGTGGATCTGATGTAATCACAGGGGTCCTTATAAAAGGGAGGCTACAGAGTCAAAGTCAATGAGATGTGAAAATGGGACCAGAAGTTGTAGTGTTGTAAGACCAACGGGAGCCAAGGAATGCAGTGGCCTCTAGAAGCTGGAAAAGGCAAGGGAACAAATTCTCCCCTGGAGCCTCCAGAAAGAACCAGCCCTCCCACACCTTGATTTCAGCCCCCTATGACCAATTTTTGGATTTCTCACATCTAGAACTGTAAGATAATAAACTTGTGTTGTTTTCAGCCACTGTCTGTGGTAATTTGTCACAGCAGCGGTAGAAAACTAATACAGAAATATTAGTATATATTACTATCTGATAATTGGGCTCTGAGGCAAAAGGAAGAGTATGTGCCTCTCAGTTTATGTTTTTATGTATTTTTTTTTTGTGGTTAATTTTCCCCCAGAAGTAGATGTTGAAAATGTTATAAAGTGTTTGCTTCCATTAAATGCAGGAAAGTAAAATTACAATAAGTTCTTAACGTTGTTTTAATACACCTACTTTTAAATTTCAATATCTTTTAAATAATGTTCTGGGAGAAAATAACCATTAAAAATATGTAAAAACAGGGCCGGCCGAGTGGCACATTGGTTAAGAGCTGGTTTTGGTATGCCAGCGGCCCCGGTTCGGATCACACATATGAGGGCCAGTGACACTGCCCTTTGCAGCTAAGGACAGCTCCACCTGGAGCTGGGCTGTGTGAGCCCCGGCGAAGGTGTAGGCTGCAGCCCCTGTTGCAGTGGGCTGCCATAGGCTACAGTGAGTGGCCGGCAGCCAGTGTGAGTGGCTGGCAGCCAGCGTGAGCTGTCAATAGTCGCGGTGAGCGACATCCAGAGGCCGGCGACCAATCTGCCTCATCCCGGAAGAGTGCGATGACGATGACAACATGGGCCAGTGAAGCAACATCCTCTGCAACTAGACTGAAGAACAAAAAGACAGCAACTTGTCTGTTCCCCTCCCCCAATTCCCCAATAAAATCTTAAAAAAAAAAATACGTAAAAACAAGTATAAAACGGCACACATTTTTGCACCTGCCTCAGACTTCGATATGGCTTGGCAAGGCACTACCAAAACCTGTCTTGATTTAAAATATTGGTATTTTGTTCATTATGGGGTTATTCTGTCATTAATGTGATACTTTAGAATAGTGCATTAAAATATTATTTGTCTTGATTATTTAGTTTTTTGGAGACCCTTATTTTTGCATCTGAGGCCAGTGACTTACTCTTCTCACCCTAGTCCTGGTCCTGTGGTGGTAGGGAAGCACATTTTACAGCAATCTGATCCTAAATTCTTGCCATAACCTCCCTTTCCTTCCATTAATTTAAACAAACAAACAAGAAAACAAACAAACAAACAAAAAGACTTCTTTCAGGTGCAAAAAGTTAGCTCTGGGTTATGAGATGAAAAGTGACTTTAATTATCTTCTATGTTGGGCTTTTTTTCTTTTTTCTTTTTTTTTTCTTCCTCCAGATTTTCTGCACCTAGCGTGCAGGTAATAAAAATACTTTACAAAAAGTTCTTTTAGAAAGTGATTTGGGCTCATGGAACATTGTAAATACCTGGAGACACTTAGGTGATATATTTATTTATTTATTTATTTGAGGGCAGTGTCACAGACCCTCATATGTGGGACCTGAACCGGGGTCGCTGGCTTCCTAAACCAGCGCTTAACCACCGCACCACTCAGCCAGCCCACTTAGGTAATATTTTCAATAAAGATGCTATGCGGTGAATTAATGGAACAATGGCTTCAGAATGGGTTTGTGAGCAATTTTTGTCTTTGCTTTAATAGGACGTGTGTTGACAATAAAGTAGTAAAAGAAGACGTATGTTTGTATGTTTATTGGATATTTTTCCTCCTTCCAGCTCCATTACAACAGGCAGAGTGATGATGGGTACTTCGGAAAAGTGGAAATCATCTCCGACTACAGCAACCAAATGAAACTGTTCATTTCAGGAACTACAATGTAACAATTGTAACATTATCTTTATATAGTAATCTCAAGAAGTTTTCCCTCTGCCTGTTTCCGTAGTGTAGCGGTTATCACGTTCGCCTCACACGCGAAAGGTCCCCGGTTCGATCCCGGGCGGAAACAGAATCATCTTTCTTGTTTATGATGTTAAATGAAGATTTCTAAATTTCACTTCAAAGTAACAGTAATACAAATTCTGGTTATCTTAATTCTTCCTGCTGTCCTTTGTCGTTTTAGATATGGAAATTTAAAAGTTACTTCAAAGTAATGGCAATTCTAGTTCCATAATTTAATTAGAAAATTTTAAATGGACAGAAATAAAGGGATAAACAGATGTGGGGGTAGCTCGAGTTGGCCGGGACTCGAACCCGGGGCATCTACTTAGAAGGTAGCTGGGCTAACCACCACACCACACAAGCAAGAGCCGTTTTCTCCAGAAATCCTTAGTAGAAAAATGATTGGACTGGCTGGATGATACCAAGTTATGTGGGGTGTCTCTCCTTTGCGTCCCTGTGAGCACCAGAAGCCCCCGCCCGTGGGACGTTCCACGCCACCGTCCTCCAGGGCTGTGCCCGCCTGTCCGTCTCCCCCCAGTGCGGAGGCAGCCTTGGTGCCGGCCGGGCGGTGGCCAATCCCTGGCCACCGCCTGGGCCGCTTGACTTCCGGGTCAAAGGGGCCCGTGCCGCCTGGTCCCCCGTGTCCGTCGTCTCCGCAGTCCCCCGCGCCCGCCACTTCCGGGGCCGCAATACCGGGCATGGAGTCGCGAGCCTGAGGCTCCTCCGGCCCCGGGACGCCCTGCCTTGCCTGGTCGCCGCCCCGCGCCATCCCCGAGCCCCGGTGAGCAGCGCCCGCGCGCCCCGTCCCCCCTCGGCCTCGAACCTGAACCCGCCGCTGACCCGCCCCGCCTTAGCCCCGACCCTGGACCCGCCATCGAGAGGCCTTCCCGGTGCCCTCCGCCCCTGCCTCCCCGCACACTGGCCCCGCCATGTGCCGGCCTCCCCGTCTTTCCAGCGCTACCTCGGTTTCCTCTGCGCCCGGGCCCCTGCTCACTTTGCCTTCCGCGCTCGCCCACTCCTCTGCCTGGGCTACCTCACAGCCTCTCCCTGCCCGTCCTCGCCTCTGCCCATCCTGTCGCTGCCCAAGCCCCTTCCGGGGTGGCCGCACCCAAGAACGGCCTCCTTCCCTTTCAGGCTCTGGAGGGCCCCTCTCTTACTCCTGTCCATACAAACACATGCTCCCTGTTTGAAATCAGAGGCCATCTCACTGACCCTCGTCCTGCCTCTTCCCCGGTGCTCGGTTTCCCTCCACCCACATCCCCACAGGGTCCAGCTCCTTCTCTGTTTCCCCCCTTCCCAGGCCTGTCCAGCCGTCCACCTTCTTTCCACGTTTCAGACCAACCTTGACACTTCCCCATCCATGCTGCCGCTGAGCCATCGGAAGCGGCCTGTTTGCACCACCTCTGTCAACCTTCCCATCCCCCATCGTGAGGAAGTCACTTGCCTCAGCGGCAAGAACGAACCTGCTTTCGAGGAGCTGGGACTAAAGCCCAGACTTGCACTGTGGTCACCAATCCCTGTCGTCCTTGGCTGCGTCCTGGAATAACTGGGCTCCATGGGAGGACCTTTCCCCTAGGTGCGGTTCAGGGCATGCAGACAGCACCGAAGGGCTGTGAGGCGTGGCTAGAATCAGTCCAGGTAGAGAGAATCAAGTCCAACAATCGACACTCCCCAGTGGAAGGAGAGCAAGTGGTTAGCCAGTCCCTCCATTAAACCACATCGTTAATGACACATTTACTCTGTCAAGGTCTGTGTCCCATGTCTGCAGCTGGAATGGAAACTTTCTGGACCCTTTAGAAGGTCAGTTGTGCTGGGGTGGGGCGGCCACGAAGGTTGGGTGTGGGCTGGTGAGATTCATTTGCCTGCTCCAGGATATAGAAGTCAGCAGGAAGTGGTTTTCTGTAACCCTGGGGTCACTGCCCGATATGACCGTTGGCTGGGACCCAAGCCAATGGCTGCGGCTTTGTGCGTTCTTGCTGGAGACTTTTCTTTCCATCCGGCACCCGCCTCCAGCTGCCCTGGTAAGAACCCCCTGCAACACTGGGGGAGGAAAAGGGGAGGGTGCTGATTTCAGATAGGTTTGGCAGAGGTGTGGCTGCACCCTCCCACACCTAACACAGTGCCTGGCATTTGGTCAGAAAGTGCATTCTGGGCCTGAAAGGGACTTTAGTCCAATTCTCATCCAGTTCTCCCTGGGTGTGATATTAAATAACTTGTTTAGTTGACAATATTGGCTGCCATGTAATTTCTGCAATGTTAGGTGCTTTATCTGCAGTTTCATTTAATCTTCACAGTAGCCCTCCTGCAGTCCCATTTTATAACTGGGGAAATTGAGGCATAGGGAGGTTAAGTGACTTCCCCAAGGTTACACAGACCATAGTGGCAGAGTCAGGATCCAAACCCATATCGCGGACACCAGCACCCACTCTTTTCACCACTGCACTGAGAGTGAAGCCATGGGTTCTTTATGATGACATGTTGCTTCACCTCTTCCATATGATCTCCATCCGGCTTTCTTTAAGCATCTGGGCATCTGCCTGTCATCCTGGCACCTAGCTTGTCTAGAAGCTAGTTGGGTGCCTATCAAACCAGGGGTCCCTTTCACTTTAGACAGCATTCAAGTGAGGACGGTGACTTCCTCAACCTAAAATTTTTCTTTTTTTCAAAAAGATTTTATTGGGGAATTGGGGAAGGGGAACAGGCAAGGGGAAGAGGCTCTCCTTTTGTTCTTCAGCCTAGTTGAGGAGGATTTCACTTCACTGGCCCATGTTGGCATTATCATTACTCTCTTCCCGGCTGAGGCAGTCACTCACCGGTCATTGGACAGCCGTTCACGGTGGCTCACTGCGGCTCGCCAAAGCACACGCCAGCTGCTGGCCAGCCCCACTGCAGCCTACGTGGTCGCTGGTGACTCACGACAGCCCAGCTCCAGGTGGACCTGTTGTTCACCACCTTAGCTGTAGAGGATGCAGCGTCACTGGCCCTCTATGTGGCATCCGAACCGGGGCCCTACTGCTGAGAGCTGGCGTCAAGCCAACCCTTAACCAATGAGCCACTCAGCCAGTCCAACCCAAAATGTTTGAGTGCTTCCTATGTGCCAGGCACGGCTCTGGACTCAAGATACATCAGGAATAGGACAGATATAGGCCTGACCCCTTGGAGCTTGCATCCCAGTGAAGAGTGCTCACTCACCCAGAGCAGGGGTTCTCAGCCTCAGAACCAGTGATATTTGGGGCCAGGTCATTCTTTGCAATGTGTGAGGGGGGATAGGGCCATCCTATGCATTGTGGGATTGTGTCTCCAATGAGATTACCAGTAACATGCCTCCTAATCGAGACAACCAAAAATGTCCTCTGGGGGCCAGAATCGGCCCTGGTTGAGATCTCTTGGGTTAGGGGATTCCATTGACTCCCCAGGAGGCTCTGTGTTTTATAATCTTTTGACCTACTGAGGTCCGAGGATGCTGCATACATTTAAATATATGAACTGAGTAGGGAGAAAGAGAGGAGGTGACTCACGAACACTGGGGGTCATTCTGGTTTATAAATCCCCATCTGGCCATCAGAGATTTATTCTGGTGCATAGTGTGAGCCTGTTTTTTCCCCGCAAATAATAAATGCAGAGATTTCCCCCCATCAATGCTGCTGACATTGGGGTTGGACCAGTCTCTGTTGTTGGGGACTGTCCTGGGTAACGTGGGGTGTTGAGCAGCGTCCCTGACCTTCACCAATTTAATACCAGTTGCATGCCCCCACTGGTGATAACCACAAATATCCGCAGACATTGCCAAGGGTCCCCTGGGGGGGCAGAATCTTCCCCATTGAGAACCACTCTCCTAGAGTGAGTGCTGTGCAGGAGGACCAGGTGCTGTGATGGTGGTGACAAGGTAGCAACTTTGGTTTGGGTGCTGGGAAAGAAGAGGTGATATTGGGATCTGAAGGATAGAAGAAGCGGGTCATACAAATAAACAGGTGTCCTAGGCAGAGGGACTGGCAAGTGCAAAAGGCCTGAAGTGGAAATGAGTGGTCTTTTTAGGGGAGAGTAAGACCAGTATGCTAGAGATCATGGTCAAGGGCAGAGGAGCAGGTGAGGTCAGGAAGGCCATCAGGGAGCAGCCACAATGGAGAATTTGGGTTTATTTCGTTTCTGGCAATTGTCCATGGATGGCATCCTTGGAGTCATTTGATACTCCCATCTCAAGGACTTCACCTTGGGAGAACCCCTCGGCAAAAAGATGCTGGTGTCTGGCAAATGCCAGGCAACCACTCAAATTTCAGGGCAGGGCCCGAATCGTCTGCCTCATCAGAATGCCCTTGGCTTTGGGTATTCCCCGGAGGCATGGAAGGCACCCTGGGGAAATGGGAGGGGAAGAAGAGGAGGGGAGCATGCACCTCTGGGCTGCCTGCTGGGAGTTGCAACCCTGTGGTCTCTCTCTCCTCCCAGGCTCCCCTACCCCCCTGAGGTCAGCCAAGTGGTTAATGCGGACGGTTAAGAAGTTACGTCTGGACAACGCAAACACAGGAAGTTGGAGGAGGTAAAGGGGCACAGCTGCAGGAACCCTGATTGCTGGGGGCGTTGTAGTCTTAGGTCTGGGAAGATGCCTTTGGTCCCCCCCGACCCTTACATTTCTGCATTTCCCCAAGGTGAAGTTTTGGCTCTTTCAGATAAGGTGGCAGTGTGGGCTATTACAGGGTTTCTCAGCCCTGGCACTGCTGACATCAGGGCCAGATCACTCTCTGTGGGGTATTGAGCAGCATCTTTGGCCCCCACCCAGTTGATGTCAGGAGCACCCCAGTCATCGTTCAGTATCCCCTAGGGATGGATTAGTTGAGAGCTCTGGCCTGGTAGTTAGGATGTGGGTTTTGAGTCCAACAGACTTGGGCTTCCCTCCCCTTTCTTGTGGGGTGACATTGGTTGGGCCATTTGACTTCTCTGAGCCCATTTTCCAATCCCAAAGGGAGCTGATCCCAGAAAGCACCTCCCAAGGTTACAGTGAGGATTACAGGTAATTATACACACAGACCCCGGCATTCAGTAAATTCCACGTCTGGGGCCTGGCACGAGATGAAGAGACCACAGGAATTCCTTAACCGGGTTGACATATGGCAGTATCAACTTTCTAACACTCTCAGGCTCATTTGCTTTTATTGAGCACAAGCCATTGGGGAGGCAGGAAGGGAACTGAAGATGGTTCTAGAAGATAGGCATGATGTTAAGGGAACGGTGATTCATTCCCCAGACGCAGGCTCTGAAAACAGGCAGTCCCCGTGTCTGATGGGTGCATGCGGCAGGGGGTTAATGAGGGAACCCGCATCTCCCTTCTCATGTGCCTCCCTTCTCATGGGTGGGCCCAGGCTGGGCTGCAAGCTGACTGTATGGCTGGTTGGTAAAGCTGGAGGCCCCGGCTATGCCGGGAGTGGCACAGGAGCAGGCAGAGGGTGACCTGCTGTGTCCTGGGAACCCACAGCTGTAGGCACGCAGCAAGTGTCCTGAGGGCCACTCCATCCGGAGCATAGACCCCCTGCCCCTCACCTCCCCTTTGCCTGGCACCCGCCTAGCACCCACCTTCCTTCTTGACTTATCATTCTGTGGTCGGCCTGAACTCTTGCAGACCTGCAGCCAGCACTGAGAATCCACAGTTCCTTCTTGCCTTCCTCCGGTTGCCTTCATCACAGGCCCTGCTTGGGTCTTAGGCAGATCCCAGGGGGCAGTGGCCCCACCTCTTAGAGCACCACCTCAGGCAGAGATTACAGAACTCCCATAGGGCTGTGACAATGACTGAACCGGGAGGTCCCATGTATTTTGCTGGTGGCACCACGGGCTGTGAGGCACTCTATTGGAAAGTGTAGGTGGGCCTCGCCTAAGTGGCTTACAATCCAATTTCATTTCCCAGCTGTGTAAACTCTTGAGTGGAGAAGCCCAACACAGGCTGGCACTGGATGGGAAAGGGCTGGCATAGACTTGCTCCGTCAGGGCCCCATTTCGTCCACCTGTTCCTCTTCTCCCAGCGTCTCCCCGCAGCCAGGGCTTTGCCCGTGGGGAGGAGAGAGGTGAGCGAGGCCAGGCTGTAGCACCAAGTCTTAGCCTGTCTGAGAGCTTAAGCTGCCCGGCCGCATCTAGAAGATACCCAGAAGTTTTTCGTGATGTGTCATTTCATATCTCGTCTCCTGGATCGCATTGTTGCTCCCTGGGCTCTCTGCAGTGATTGGAGGCAAGATCGTTTTTACCACTCTTTGCTGTGGAAATAAGCCATGTGATTTTGTGAGTGCTTCAGCCAGGCTCTTAGCTTCTGGGGGCCCCTTTGGGGGGCCCTGGAGGTCATAATCTGTTTTTCTGCCGTAAGTGAGGCTTGAATTGTAATGGCAGTTTGGGAGGGTTAGGCAGTGAGAGGAATTCCCCTGATTTGATTTTCTGGGCTTGCTGGCAGCACTTGAGGCCTTGTGGGTTCTGGAGCACTGTGCTGGCCCAGCCCTGCCCCAGCCCCGACCTGACACCCCTCAGTGAGTCTCCTGCCCTCTCTGGGTTTGGTTTATTTGACCTGAGGGCCCTGAGGGCTCTGCTGGCCTGTGGTTTATGTCTTTAAAGCCACCTAGGGGGTGCTCAACTGACTGTTCCTAATGATTGGGGGGCAGGACATGCCAGCTCACTGCACCCTGCAAGCTCTGATGGGGTCATGTAGCACTGAGTAAGGGGAGGGGGCGTTTCTCTTCCCATCTGTTACGGAATCGAGTTAGAAAGGGAACTCGGAAAATCAGCCTATAATGAATTCTCAGAAGCCTACCTGTGGGTACCCTTCTCGTGCCCCTCTGTGTCCCTGCCTCTTGAAGCAGGCAGAGGTCCTTTGTCTTCCAGTGGTCACTCTTTGGGGTCTCCTACTGGCAGGGGGCAAAGCCTTCCAGGAATCAGAGGGCACCTGAGTGAAGGGGGCAGGCACAGCTCTGCCTGTCGCTTGTCTAAAGCTCTTGACCCATGCTGTCCCAGCCACAGGTGCAGCGATAGTTTCAAGTCCCACTTTCGACAAGTGAATGTGGACTTCTGCTCACAAAGCTGCTAATCCCAGAGCACCCAGGCTTGGCATCCAGCAAGGCCCTCGGCCATTTGGTGCCCCAGAGGAAACCAGGGCCAGCCTGCTTACTTTGGCCTCACGAGACGACTCTGGCTCTTCCATAACCAGGTCCCCACGGCTGTGTTTAGATTTCCCTAAAACAAATATTTGCCGGGCCAGTCCAGTGTGGTCAAGAAGTGTGCTCAGCAGAGAGGGTCGGGGGAGGGAGGGAGCCTTCGCATGGCCGCAGCTGCTTCTGGAGTGGGAGGAGAGAGGGATGGCCTCTGAGGGGAGGTGTGCACGTCGTCCTCTCACCTGGAGTTCTCATGTCCCCAGCGGATATCTGCTTGCTGCTCTGAGTGCCACTGATGAGGCACAAGAGTTTCCCCTGCTACACAGCAAAATGACGGCTTGTGTGATGAGGTTTGGTGATTAATTCTGTGTTCAGGCTTCTGTGCATGGGTGAGTGTGTGTCTCATTGCTCTCTGTGGCATTCCCACTGTGCCAAGGGCCACGTGAGGTCCTGGGGACACATCAGCCATGAACAAGACAGACATGGAGACAGGCGATCGACAGACAACCGTTGTGACTAATGCTCTGAGGGCTGGGCAGCCAGGTCACATGTGAAAGATTGCTGGAGATAGCAGCTCATTATGGATGGTCATAGAAGGTTTCTGAGGATCTGACAGATAGTTAAGCTGAGATCTGATTAGATGTTTGTTGAGTAAAGAGAGGAAAAAAGTGTTCCAGGGGAAGGGACAGCATGAACCAAGACCCTAGAGTGGGAAGGAGTCTGGCCTGTTTGAGGAGCCAGGAGAAGGCCAGTTTACCTGGGCCATAGTGATGACGGGAGGAGGCTCAAAAGTCTGGTGGAGATCAGAGGAAAGAGTGTTAAGGCCAAGGTGAGAACTGGTTTTTGCCGTAGGTTGCAGTGGGAAACCAAGGAAGCGTTCTAAGTGATGGGATCAGATTTGCACTGGATTTGCAGCATTGAGGTGTAGATGGTTGCAGTCATTCAGCTGAGAGGTGACTGCGGCTTAGATCTTAGCATTTATGGTGGGACAATTTGAGAAATATTTAGGGGAATGGGGAAAGCTGCACGGTGTGGGGCTTGGCTGGGGGAACCAGGGTGTCTGCTGAGGAGGTAGCTTATATATGAAACTCAGGGACCACTCCCCTTCTCATTGTCTTCCCGCGTGTCCCTTTCTTCTCATAGTTTCTCGCTGAATTCCGAGGGGGCAGAGAGGATGGCCACTGGGGCACCGACGTCCGACCGGGGTGACGTGGTTGAAATGGAGGACCCGGCATCCCGCTTCCAGGTGCAGAAGCACTCATGGGAAGGGCTCCGGAACATTATCCACGGCAGCCGCAAGAACTCGGGCCTGATTGTTAACAAGGCCCCGCATGACTTCCAGTTCGTTCAGAAGACGGACGAGTCGAGCCCCCACTCCCACCGCCTCTACTACCTAGGTGAGCCCTCCAGTATCCCCTTGGGCCCTCCAGACTCCCTGGGACGGCTGTTACTAAGTTCTCTAGTTTCCAGAGATCAGCTGGTCCTCTTAGTTAGAAGGTCCAAATAGATGGGCCTGGCCCTGAGCAAACTGTCATGCCACCCATGGTGATATGTGTTTACAATGAATGTCTGGCCCAAGGGTCCTCCAAACAGGGCAGTCATGCATGTGAGGGGAGAAAAGGGCAGTCCCATGCCATCTGTGTTGCACAGTGCTGTGGTTTGGGCCTGGTATGTGGGCCTGATCCACTGAGATTGTTTCCAATACCAGTCATCTGGGCCCACCCCTGAGTCACTTCCCAGCTCCTGGGCTGGACTTATGCAGTGGGAGTCACAAGTAACTCCAGTAGGTGGTGCCTGTGGAGTGATGGGCTCCTGAGGCTCATGGAAAGCTGCCATATGCCCTGTGGGTTGGTGATTGAGGGTGGCCTGCCATGTTTTTGCTACCCTTGCCCTAGATAACTGGATAAGCATGTTAATTGCTGATTACTTCCTCCTCCGAGTATGTGCCTCTGGAGTAGCACTTTCTACGCATCTGCAGTTGTTTACACATTTGTGTCCCCTGCTGGGCCATGTGAGAGCCCTCAGGGCATGGAGCAGGCCTTCTGCACCTGTGGCCTCCTGGTAGGTGGGCAGTCAATATCTGCTGAGCAAATAAATGAATGTTGCCCTGCTTTGCCTAAAGGCCTCACAGGGCAGATTGGAATAGTTCAAGCGTGTTTGAAAGCAGTATGACACATGATTGATGACCCAAGGCAGGTTTTGAACCTCAGCACTCGCCTCGTTGGATCAGTGTCTATATCTTTAGCCCCTGGGACAGTGCCTGCCCCTGGTCAGGCCCTCAGTCAATGTTGGAGTGAAGGATGAAATGAACGAATGAAGGTCATCTGCCTGAGGCTGTCCGTGAGCTAATCACCGTGACCAAGCTGGACACCAGGTGGCTCTCCCCTTCCCCTAGTCCATGCAAGCCCTCCCCATAGAGACCCATGTGGAAACCAGATGGTGGTTTGGCAAGCACAGGATTAGCCAAAGGAATAGTCTAGAACGGGGGTCAGCAACGATGGCCGGCGGCCTTTGGAAATCTGGTTTTCCTGGCGCCCAGCACGCCCACTCGTTTACATTCCATCTATGGCTGCTTTCCAGCATAGTTGCAACAGAGGTCATATGGCCCATGAAGCTGAAAATATTTACTATCTGGCCCTGTGCAGAAAACAGTTTGCCAGCTCTGGCCTAGGAAAGATTGGGGCTGGATGTGCTTTGCATTTCATTTAGACAAGGGGGAGCCCGGCTGTTAGGACTGACAGTGGCCAAGACTCATGGCCTCTGGTGGGCTGTTGCCTCTTTTTTTCCTGCAAGTTCCATTGCCCCCTGACCCTTTTCTCTCACTTTCTTTAGCCACTAAAGTTCAGGTTTCTGTCCTGGTCAGGGTATTTATATGAGTTTCCTGGGGCCACTACTGTAATAAATCATTACCGAATTGATGGCGTAAAACAACCAAAATTTATTCTTGGTGTGGAGACCAGAATACTGAACTCAGTTTCTGTGGGCTGAAATCAGTGCTGGCAGGGCCGCTCTGCGCTCCCTCAGAGACTCTAAAGGAAGAATCCGTTTCTGGCCTCTTCCAGCCTCTGGTGGCCGCCCGCATTCCGTGGTTTACAGCTACACCATTGTAGTCTTTGTCTCCATGATCGTGTTGTCACATCACCACCTCCTCTTCTGTGTCTGAAATCTCTCTCCCTCCTTCAAGGCATGTGATTACGTGTAGGACCCACCTAGATAATCCAGGCTAATCTCCCCAGCTCAAGATCCCTAACTTAATCCCACCTGCAAAGCCCCTTTCTCTAACAAGGTAACATTCGCAGGTTTTGGGATTAGGACACAGACATCTTTGGGAACTATTGTTCAGCCGGCATATAGCTGCTTTAAGAGACAGAAATCTTCTGAGCTCCTTTGAGCTATTAAGTGTACCTTGTAGTGAGAATGCAGGGGCGTCTCAGGGAACCCTCAGTCCCCACCCCAGACCTCATGATGTGACACCCTAAGCCGCATGGCGCCCAGGCATCTGCCCTGAGTATGTTCTTCTCCATGGGTCCACCCTCACTGCCCACCTGCATTCCAATCCCAGGGTTACACCTCTAGGAGGGTTCCTACCATCAGCAGAAACAGACGAGCTTTCTCCAAACTTCTGGGAGAAGGAATCGGGTTGGCTCGGCATGGGTCAGATGTCTACATGTCCAGTCGGCATGGCCTTTGTGTATGTCCGGCTGGGATGGGTGGGTGCCCGAAGTCCACAGGAGGCTCTGAGGGCCCACCCCAGTGTGTCAGGGTAGCTCCAGACATAAGGCTGTGGATGCAACAAAGACCCCAAAGTGTGTGCCTGGGACAGTTCAGAGCTGTGCCACCTTTTTCAGGTGACATTGCTCACCCTTGAGCCAATTTTTCAGTTTGTATCACTTAACACTCTTGGGGATACCCTTGACCTCACTTCATGTCCAGGTTCCTGGGTCAGGCCTCCCTAGAGCCATTCAGCATTTATAATATGGCTTTGCGCTAGCCCAGTGCCTGGGCAAATGCTGGCAGCCAGCAGACTTGGTGGGTAGAACAGCAGACTTTGTGCACGTCCAAGGGTGATGCACAGCTGGCAGCTGTAAGCACCACCCGCCCCCTTTGCTCCCCCAGGACCCCTGCCTCTGCGATGGGCACCAGGCTTTGCTTTTGGGGGCACATGGAGCCAGTCACCAGGTCCCCAGGGCAGGCTCTTTCAAACATACCTGAGGAAGCCCAATGTACTTGGGATGGAGCAGAGAAGGGACTTTGCTGGCTGCTGCTGCTAGGAGGATGGGATTGGGGTGGCTCAGGTTCCAGGGCTCAAACTGCAGCATCAGGAAAAAACCCTCCCTGGCTCTCCCTCTCCACGTGGGTCGGCTCCTCCGCACCACACACGGGCAACTCGGGTTGGACAGGGAGGGCACAGGGCCCCCAGAACCTCTGGGGGCCCTTAGAGGGGAAATGCAAGACCATTGTGTCCTCATGTCCTGTGTCCAGGTCCAGGGCCACATGCCCCCACCAAGCTGGTCACCCGGGCCACAGCACCCAGGGGTGGCGGTGGTACTCACGCAGGCCTGGGCCACCTGCCACACTGGTGAGGATTGGAGCTCGGGGCGGTGTGCTGGTCCTAAAGATGGAGCAGAGCTGGTAAGAGAAGGCAGAAGAGGGGCAGCAATGGCAGAAATCAGCGGCTGTCATCGGTCATCTCAGAATCCTGCCTTGCGTGGACCGGCACTGTCCCAGGTGCCGAGGACAGTCATCCAGGGAATGTGCTGGCTTAGACCATTTGGTGTCATCGCTTACTCATCAGCTGGGGAGGGAGGCAGCCCCAATGTCCTTGGCAAGGCCACCCCGTTGACTTCCTGTTTGGAAAGCTCTGGCTCTCCCAGAGAGGCTTGTGGACAGGCTGTCCAGAGCACATGCCATGGGCGGCCTGGCCCAGCAGTGTCACGTTTGCCTCTAGCTGGGAACAAGGCAGGTCAAAGGAGCTGAAAGCGTCCTTGGAGATCAAAGTGTGACTATTTCCCAGCCACACATCTAAATTAACTGTGTTTTCCTCCCATCCATCTTATTTTATTTATTGGGGAATTGGGGGAGGGGAACAGCGTTAGGGAACTGGGGAAGGGGAACAGACAAATTGCTGTCCTTTTGTTCTTCAGTCTGGTTGTGGAGGACATTGCTTCACTGGCCCATGTTGGTATCGTCATTGCGCTCTTCTCGGTTGAGGCAGATCGGTCGCCGGCCTCTGGACAGCTGCTCATAGCGGCTCTTGGCAGCTCACGCTGGCTGCCAGCCTCTCATGCTGGCTGCCGGTCACTCACTGTAGCCTATGGCAGCCCACTGCAGCAGGGTCTGCAGCTATGCCATCCCGGGGACTCACAGCAGCCCAGCTCCAGGTGGAGCTGTTGTTCACCATCTTAGCTGTAGAGGGCAGTGTCACTGGCCCTCATATGTGGGATCCGAACCGGGGCCACTGGCGTCCCAAGCCAGCTCTTAACCAGCGCGCCACTCGGCCGGCCCTCCTTCCATCCATTTTAAAAGAAACCCTTACTAACCTAATGAGTTTTTCTAAATATGCCCTTTTACTGACAATGCTTCATGAGCAAACTTTATCATAAGTGGAAAACCCATGTCACTTGCCATATCAAGAAGCTAGTTTGCCCTTTTTTGTTCTCTTGTGTGCTGTCTCTCCAGTAATTTAGGCCAAGATATTCAGCACAAACATCTCAGCAGTGGAAGACCCTGTCACTACTGCTGGCATGCTTAACCCTTAGTTGTAGCTTGTCTGGGGTGGGATGTGCAGTCAGGATGCGCTGGCAGGATGACGTAGGAGCAAAAGGAACCAGCTGGGCCCGGCCTGAGGCCAGCCCTCACTTGAGACCCCCTCCTGTCCTGGGCCTGGTCACCCATTCTGATTATTTTCCTCTCCCCCAAAGGGATGCCTTACGGCAGCCGTGAGAACTCCCTCCTCTACTCCGAGATCCCCAGGAAGGTCCGGAAAGAAGCTCTGCTACTCCTGTCCTGGAAGCAAATGCTGGACCATTTCCAGGTGAGCTGCACCTGTCGAGCTCTGCCTATGGGCAAGGGAGACAGGCACAGGCCTCATCATCAGGCTGCACACCATTTCCACACCTTTCCCTCAGCCCTCAACCCCCGAGGGGCCCAGCCCACCACCCAGCTCACGCACACCCTGAAGAGAAGAGCATCCAGCTCTGGACACCTGTGTGCCACCGCCCTCCCCTCCCCATCTGTGCTCCAGCCGCAAAGTCTCGGCTTTGGATAGTAGCATGTATCAAATTATCTCTTCCTTTTAAATGCCTTGCCAAAGATTTGAACTAACTTACAACTTAGGTCAGGGCCCTTTTATGGAGACTTGGCTAATAATTAATGCCATCTAGCGTTGGCTTGATTCCAAGCAGAAGATGGTGGGTGAGGGACTAGAGTGTGTTTTTTGTTGTTGTTGTTGTTTTGTTTTTTTGTGTTTTTTTGTTGTTGTTGTTGTTTTTTGAGGGCTGTGTCCCTCATATGTGGGACCCGAACCAAGGCCGCTGGCTTCCCAAGCCAGCACTTAACCACTGCGCCACTTGGCCGGCCCTAGAGTGTGTTTTGCGTTGGTTTATGTTTGTTTAGTTTTTTTTGACTGTGGAAGTAATACGACAATACTGGGGTGGGGGTAGGGGGTGGTGACACACACTGAATTTCTCCATGTCAACACAACAGCTCTCCCTTTTGTCCCTTTTAGTCCCCAAGCCCACGAACTTGTCTTCAGGTAACTGTTGTCACAGCATCGGGATAATCTTGCTTTGGGTTCTGCTTTTTCAAAATGTATTTCTTGTCATTATCCTTGCGCATCTCCACATCACCCTCAGAATTCTCAAGACGGCCGCATGGTGTCCACAATAGTTTACCTTCCTGGACACCCCCAGCGTCAGTCGTTTGGGTGGTCAGGTGGTCCCAAATTTGCCCTGCCCTCACCTGTGCAGAAAGTGTGAATGTTTGGGGTTGGGTGGGTTCAGATCGAATGCTCTTAGCAGGAAGGGGTGGTGAAGAGGGTGGGGGACTGTCTGTAGGATTGGAATTAGGGACCAGGGAAGAGCATTCCAGTTCCTCTGTGCTGTGGCGCCGAGGACAGCCCTGTCTGCCTTGGAGACATTCTGTGGGGAAAGGGGCACAGGGAGGTCCAGAGATGGGCTGAGAGGGGAGCTGCTTCAGGTGAGCCCCGGAAACCTGTCAGCTAGCCCCCATTTTCCCAGGGCCGCTGGGCACCCTCAGGCCTCCAGGTGCGCACCCCTCTGGCCACCTGGTCAAGGGCTGTGCACCCATTCTGCTCAGCATAGCGTTCTCTCTGGTGTGGACCCAAGTCAGGTAGTCAGGTCCCCCCCCAGGAGTACCCAGGTCAAAGGACTTGGACCCAGGGTGCCGGCCCTGCCACCTGTGTGACGCTGGCACCTGCCCTCTGTGTGTCCCAGGCCACGCCCCATCACGGTGTCTACTCTCGAGAAGAGGAACTCCTGCGGGAGCGGAAGCGCCTCGGTGTGTTCGGCATCACCTCCTATGACTTCCACAGCGAGAGCGGCCTCTTCCTCTTCCAGGCCAGCAATAGCCTCTTCCACTGTCGGGATGGGGGCAAGAACGGCTTCATGGTGAGACCTGGTTCCTGGCTGGGACAGGTGACTGGGGGGCTGGGGTCCTGCCCCCGCCCCCTGAGCCAGGCCTCTCTGTCCCCAGGTGTCCCCCATGAAGCCACTGGAAATCAAGACCCAGTGTTCCGGGCCCCGCATGGACCCCAAAATCTGCCCTGCCGACCCCGCCTTCTTCTCCTTCATCAACAACAGTGACTTGTGGGTGGCCAACATCGAGACGGGCGAGGAACGGCGGCTGACTTTCTGCCACAGGGGTGAGCTGGGCAGAGAGTACCAGGTCCTGGCCGGGGTGGATAGGAACCTGCATAGAACCTGGATAGACCCAGAAGTGTGTGGTCTGTGGGGCTGAGGCTGGGCCAGCACTTCCTGGGGATGGCCATCATAGCCACCAGTCCAGCTTCTAAAAAGTACCCTGCTTCGGGCCGGCTGAGTGGCTCAGTTGGTTAAAAGCGGTTGGATTCCCGGCCCAAGCTAAGCAGCCACTGAGCTGCCAACAGGTGGCAGGATGGCTCAGCTATTAAAAAAAAAAAAAAAATTACGCTGCTCCCATTTCACTCACCCCAACCACCAGGCACCTTCCTGGACCCTGCTGTCACGCGCCACCCTCTCATGTGGCCCTCCGTGGCCTTTCCTGCCAGGCACTCGCTGTGTACCTTTGCACACTCGGCCCCTACCACCTCTGCTCTCCTGTCTGACTCCATTGGGTCAAGATCAGATCTCTCACCTGCTCCCCGAGTTTCCCTCACGCTCCTGCACACCAGAAGTGACCTCCCCCTTCCGCGGATGTCTGCAGAACTCTGCACCTGGTGTGACCTCAGATCATGGATCCCTCCCCTGCCCGTCCTGCCCTACAGCCCCAGTTCCCCTGCTCTAAAGCTGAGTGGCTCATCCAGGAGCAACTCAGGCACTGGCCATGCCCAGGGACACCGCTAGTTATCACAGCTGGGTGGGGATGCTCCTGGGATCGAGTGGGTGGGGCCAGGGATGTTGCTCAACATCCTACGGTGCCCAGGAGGGCTCCACAGAGAGTGACCCGGCCCCGATGTCACCAGCACTGAGGGGGGAGAAACCTGCTCTAAACTAGACTCCTGGGCCGGCCAAGTGGCTCAGTTGGTTATGAGCTCGCTCAAGAGTGTGAGCTGAGCTCTGAGCAACAGCAGTTCAATGCCAGCCCGAGCTGAGTTGCCATTGAGCTGCCAACAGGTGGCAGGATGGCTCAGCTAAAAATAAAAAATAAAACATAAACTAGACTCCTTATCTCTTGCCTGCCTCTCTCCTCCTCCAGGTTTATCCAATGTCCTTGAGGACCCCAAATCTGCAGGCGTGGCCACCTTTGTCATCCAGGAAGAATTTGACCGCTTCACTGGCTACTGGTGGTGCCCCACAGCCTCCTGGGAGGGTAGGCCCTTTTTCATTTTAAAAAATGCTTCTGTGCACATTTCTTTTAGTAAGAGAGCCACAATTTATGTGCTTTTCTGCTCTTTGCTCTTTTCATTTAAAAAAACCCTCAGCCGCCTGTCGATATCAGCGCCTCAGTCCGTTTCGGCTTCTATAACAATACCACAGACCGGGGGTTTAAAAACTGAACACATTTATTTCTCATAATGCCGGAGGCTGGAAGTCCAAGGGTAGAGTGCCAGCAGATTTGATATCTGGTGAGAGCCTCTTCCTGGTTCATAGCCAGTGCCTTCTCAATGTGTCCTCACATGGCAGAAGGGGCGAGGGAGCTCTCTGGGGCCTTCTCCATAAGGGCACTGATCCCACTCACGGGGCCTCCACCCTCAGGACCTAATCCCCTCTCCAAGGCCCCACCATGTAATGCCATTGTATTGGCGGGTAAGATTTAACATTTGAATTCAAGGGCGCACGAACGTTCAGCCTATTGCAATCAGCAGACAGAACACTTTAATGACTATAGAGGACCCTGTGGTGTGAATGTGCCATGGTTTATTGAACTAGTTCTACACTGATGGACAGACGCTTGAGTTGTTTCTACGCGTGGGTTTTGGTTTCACTTTGGTGTTGTAAACAATACTCTGGTGAGCAGCTTCATACCCTCGTCCTAGTGGGTGACCTTCTGGGAGCCTGTCAGTGGTTCTCAGCCAGGGGCATTTCTGCCTCCAGGGAACACTCCACAATGTCTAGGACATCTGTGGTTGCCATAACTGAGTTGGAACTGAAGCATTGCCACTCCCAAACCACATGGCCTCAGTCCAGCCACTCAGCCCCTTGGGCCTCCAGACCTCCCCACCCATAAAGCAGGTGTGGAGCGGGCCCCACCTGCAGCCATGTTTCTGGAGACACCTTTGCTCTGTCCACAGTGAGTCTTAGGTGAGGACACAGGAAGCAGCTGATGGGGAACTGTCTCAGCAGCCAAGGAAGGAAAAGGCTTGTCGAGAAAGGAATGGCCTTGGACTTTGTCCCCATGACATCCACACTGCCAATCACTGTGCTCCTTTCTGAGCTGTCACCACCTGGTGATTCACTTCTCATTAACAATCTTTATAGTAATCCTTCTTGAGCCTGTGTTAATCAGCTTGGACTACTGTACCAAGTCCCACAGACTGGGTGGCTTAAACAACGGACATTTATTTTCTCATAGTGCTAGAGGCTGGAAGTCCCAGATCAAGCTGTGGGCAGGGCTGGTTTTTCCTAAGGCCTGTCTCTTTGGCATGTAGATGCCATCTTTTCCCTGTGTCCTCATGTGCTCTTCCCTCTGTGCAGATCTGTGTCCTAATCTCTTCTTATAAGGACACTGGTCTTATTGGATCACAGCCCACCCTAGTGACCTCATTTTTACCTTAATCACTTCTTTAAAGACCCCTGTCTCCAAATACAATCACATTCAGAAGTCAAGGGGTCAAGACTTCAACATAGGAATTTGGCAGGGATATAACACAATTCAGCTCATAAAACCCCACATGGCCACCTCCCTCGCCATCTTGTGCTGGGAATAGCTTAGTTCTTGTTCCCATTGCACAAGTAAAGAAACTGAGGCCCCAAGAGGAGACGTGACTGGCTGAAGGTCCAGTCAAGGGCAGAGCCAGGGTTTTAGCCGCAAGGCTCACGCACTTGTTTGGACCCCGCTGTGACAGAGCAGGGTCCCCCGTGTGCACAGGAGGCAGTGGGACTGGCGGTACCCTCAGCAATATCCCCTGCCCCCTCCCAGGTTCAGAAGGTCACAAGACACTGCGGATCTTATACGAGGAGGTTGATGAGTCCGAGGTGGAGATCATTCATGTGCCCTCTCCTGCGCTGGAAGAAAGGAAGACAGACTCGTACCGGTACCCCCGGACAGGTGAGGGTGGTCTGAGTCCCCATAGAGCAAAGTGAGGCACCGACCAGGATGCCTCCAGAGGACCCAGAGAAACAGTCGAGCTCGGGAACAACAGCGGGGCCACACCACATTCAGTGGTGACTGGCTTCCTGCCTTGGGGCCCAAGAGGCAGTAGGAGCCAGGGGGAGACAGTGAGGGGTGCGGCCCCATCCTAGGAGGCTCCAGACATCACCTTGTGAGAATACAGACGTGAGTTTGTCCCATTTCTCAAGAGAATCTGGAAATCCAGACTCATCTGAGAAATCTCCCAAGTCTTAAATGTCACTCAAATTGTTTTAAAATACTTAGTGAACCAATCAAAATACACATACAGGCCAGATACAGCCTAGAGTCCCCTTGTTTGCGACCTGCTTGGAAGCATCTAAAAGAGTCATTGTCAGGGCCGGCCGAGTGGCCCAGTTGGTTAAGAGCTCGCTCAAGAATGCAAGCTGAGCCCTGAGCAACAGCAGTTCGATGCCCAGCCCAAGCTGAGCTGCCGCTGAGCTGCCAACAGGTGGCAGGATGGCTCAGCTGAAAAAAAAAAAAAAGGAAGAAGAAAGAGTCATTGTCACTAACCTGCAGTGAGCACCTACTGTGTGCTGTGCTAGATAGAGCCTTCCTACCAGGTATTTCCAGCCATCCCATTCCTGCTCCCCCATGCAAATGGGAAGAGTCAGTCTCCCTGCCTCCCCATTTGACACCTGAGAAAACTGAGCCTCAGAGATGTTCCCTGCCTGGGGTGCTAGAGCCATGAGGGCCAGAATTGAGATTTGTCATAGAAATAACTGGAGCCTGAACCAATCCCACCTCCAGAAGCATGTCTTGGCTGTCTATACGCTTCCTAGTAGCTCAGGGCCATGGCTGTGTTATGTGGACTGTATGCCACCTTTCTTCGTAGGTGGTTTTATTATGCATGTGTCCCGCCTTCTCGGCCAGATTTTAAGCTCTCCAAAGGCAGGCAGATGTCTTCCTCGTATCTGTGTCCCCCATGACCTCCCCATGAGCACAGGGTCTGACCTGGGTTCTTGAACCATAAAGAGGTTGTCATACTGTCTAGAACGAGGTCAGGGCACAAAGTCAGAAAGTCCTGCCTGAGGACTTTGTCGCCTGGACCAGAGAGGGTAACATGCCCATGGAGAGACCTTTGGACACATTTCTTCCCCCTTCCCCCGACACCGCCAGTGTCACCTTTCTATGGGTATCACCCTGCACCCTCAGCCTGCTCTCGGCCCACGTGGGCGACACCTGCTGGGCTCACCTTGCTTTCATTTCACAGGCAGCAAGAATCCCAAGATCGCCTTGAAGCTGGCCGAGTTTCAGACTGACAGTCAGGGCAAGGTAAGAGGGGATGGTGTGCCCCGAGAAGCTTCCGGATGTGAAGGGTGGCTCAGGTATGTGTTGGAAACAGGCAGATAGTTGGGCAACATTAGCAAGCTGCTAATCCCCTTTCCAGGGGCAGGTGCTCTCCTTGGCCAGCTGAACCTGAAAAGGCATTGCCCGGAGTCCCAGCTTCCATGCCCAACCCTGCTGCCCCCTGTTACTCTGAAAGGTCCTCATCACTCAGGGAGTTGTTGCTCAGGTCCCTGTAGCCAGGAGGGCAAGAGAGGCTGTGGCCGAGAAGGGCTGTAGGGATGGAGACACCAGGTGTCGAAAGGAAACACCCCCACACATCAGAGCTTAGAGCTCACATAAGCCGAGAAAGCCCTTACATATTTTTAAAACGTGAGGTAAAATACACTTTGTTTTGTAATTTGGGGGTCAGTTTTCGTTTGGGGCACAATTAGGCCCTAACCAGGTCCCTTCTCCACTCCTGACCAGAATAGTCTAGCAGATGTAACATGCTCTGCCCTAAGTGGCTTTGTGGGTTTTTTTTTTTTTTTTTTTTTTTGAGGGCAGTGTCACTGGCCCTCATGTGGGACCCCAATGGGGGCCTCTGGCTTCCCAAGCCAGCACTTAACCACCGTGCCACTCGGCTAGCCCATAAGTGGCTTTGTTTTAAACCGTCCCTGGCTCTGTCAGATGAGCAGGGTCCTGTGGTGGTGTGGGTTATGCCAACGGAGCAGTCAGCCAGGGGACGGTGCCTGCTGGGGTGCAGGCCGTGCGAAGGCCCTGCAGGCTGCCTCTCTCCCCTTGACCCTCCTGGTGAGATGCTGTGCCAGCTCTGTTTAGGCTCCAGGAAGCTGTGGCATCCAGAGGCTATCTTGCTGAAGGCCACCTCACTCTCCAGTGACTGCCCGTACCAAAACCCTCAGTTTTCAGCCAACAGGCTGTCGTGACAAAACACCACAGACTGAGCGGCTTAAACAACAGAATTTTATTGTCTCCCAGTTCTGGAGGCTCAAAGTCCAAAATCAAGGTGTTGAAGGGCCGGTTCCTCCTGAGGGTGTGAGGAAGGATCTGTCCTGGCCTCTGTCCTGGGCTTGTAGATGGCCATCTTCACCCTGTGTCTCGTCATAAGACACTCTGCCTGTGTGTTTGTTTTGGGATTTTTTTAAGGTTTTATTGGGGAATCGAGGGAGGGGAACAGACAAGTTGCTGTTCTTTAGTCTAGTTGTGGAGGACGTCGCTTCACTGGCCCATGTTGGTATTGTGATCATTGCGCTCCTCCTGGGTGAGGCTCATTGGTCACTGGCCATTGGACAGTTGCTCATGGTGGCTCACGGCAGCTTACGCCAGCTGTTGGCCACTCATGGTAGCTTACAACAGCCCACTGCTGCCCCACTGCAGCCTACACCTTCACCGGCAACTCATGGCAGTCCAGCTCCAGATGGAACTGTTGTTCACCATCTTAGCTGTAGAGGGCACAGTGTCACTGGCCCATATGGAATCTGAACTGGTGGCCCTGCTGCTCAGAACTTGGGCTCCCAAGCCAGCTCTTAACCAATGAGCCACTCGGCAGGCCACATTTCCCCCTTTTATTATTTTTTTTATTTTTTATTTTTTTTTGAGGGCAGTGTTACTGGCCCTCATATGTGGGACCAAACTGGGGACGCTGGCTTCCCAAGCCAGCGCTTAACCACCACACCACTCGGCCGGCCCCCCATTTCCCTCTTTTATAAGGACACCGGGCCTGTTGAATTGGGGCCACCCTGCTCCTGTGTCACCTCATTTTACTCATTACTCCTGCGGCCGCTCTATTTCCAAATCAGGTGCCATTCTGAGGTACCAGAGGCGAGGACTTCAACATATGGATTTTGAGGGACTCAGTGTACCCCTAATCATGGCTGTCTGCTCCTGGGTAGCATGTGGTCAGGCAGGAGTGTGACTACAGTCTGTCTTCCCTTTAGATCATCTTGACCCAAGAGAAGGAGCTGGTGCAGCCCTTCAGCACGCTCTTCCCGAAAGTGGA
Source organism: Aselliscus stoliczkanus (assembly GCA_033961575.1). Classification (NCBI taxonomy): domain Eukaryota; kingdom Metazoa; phylum Chordata; class Mammalia; order Chiroptera; family Hipposideridae; genus Aselliscus; species Aselliscus stoliczkanus. The sequence continues at coordinate 3,885,542 of CM066735.1, read as the reverse complement.
ATACATCGCCAGGGCCGGGTGGACCCGGGACGGCAAGTAGTGAGTGTCTCGGATGGGATCCAAGTCATCCACATTTGGGACCCTGAGTGGGCCACTGTCATAAGAAACAGGACTCACCAAAAGTGAAGCATTCCCTTTTTACTCACTTCCTAGCCCTTCTGCTCACGTCAGGGACAAACATCTTTATGTTTGGGGTTTTTTTTGTTTGTTTGTTTGTTTTTGAGGGCAGTGTCACTGGCCCTCATATGTGGGACTGAACCGGGGCCGCTGGCTTCCCAAGCCAGTGCTTAACCACCACGCCACTCGGCCGGCCCAGGGACAAACATCTTTAAACTCAGACCCTAAACTACGGCCCAAGGGCTAAATCCTCACCACCACCTGTTTTTGTGAGGCCAAGAATATTTTTTGTTTGTTTGTTTGTTTTGAGGGCAGTATTACTGGCCCTCATGTGGGACCGAACCAGGGCCGCTGGCTTCCCAAGCCAGCGCTTAACCACCGTGCCACTCGGCTTGCCCAAGAATGGTTTTTACATTTTTAAATTATTAAGGGGAAAAAATCCTAAGAACAATAATAGCTCAGCACACTGGAAAATTATACAAAATCCACATTTCAGGGTGTGTAAATAAAGTTTTATTGGCACAGGGCCACACTCATTTAAAGACTGTGGCTGCGTTTGTTACAACAGCAGGGTTGAATAGTAGTAAAGGACACTGTGACTCACAGAGCTGAAATATTGCCCTGCTGGCCCCTTTACACAAAGGATGTGCTTCCCCTGCTCAACACACTTGCCTGGCCCCCTTCATAACAGAGACAGCTGGACACAGGCCCAACACCTGGGCAGGCCACAGGCTCTCTCTGGAATCTCATATCCCTGCAATGTTCTGTGATTTGGTTTTGGCTGCTCCCTGTTTATGTTGAGATGTTGCCTTTCCACTTACAGTCCTCATAGGTCCCCATTTAAAATACATTTAAGTTAAAAAGTTGTCCAGTTACATACAGTATGAAATCAAGGATCGCATAGGTGAGGACATGGCAGAAATTCCTGTTTTCCAAACCCTGCTCTACGATTTTTTTGTTCTCACTTTAATCTTTTAACGCTGCTCTTAATTTAATGATGAGAAATGTTTACAGAAGTTGGGTTACAGAGTTCTGTCAGCCCACCTGTCTTCCCCTGAGCACGCATGCCAACAAGGAAAGCTTTGTATGTTGGGTTGGGGGATTACTTGGTCACGTGCCGGTGAGATTGGCAAAGGGGGGTGTTAGCAGCTTTCCTCTGCCGGCCCTGAGCCCTTGGCTTTTCACACCCTCTCTCCCAGTGCCTGGGCCATGCTCCTGGACCGGCCCCAGCAGCGGCTGCAGCTCGTGCTCCTGCCCCCGGCCCTGTTCATCCCCACCACTGAGATCGAGGAACAGCGGGTAGCCTTCGCCAGAGCCGTGCCCAGGAACATCCAGCCGTACGTGGTGTACGAGGAGGTCACCAACGTTTGGATCAACGTAAGGACAGGGACGTCCCGAGTGTGTAACCTGGGTCCCACGACGGGTTGAGTCGGCCCCACGTGGAGAAGCGAGCTCAGGCTTCTCCCTGGCTGGGGAGGGAGAGTCCACGGGGACTGATTGGGTGGGGTTGGCCTCCACGAAGCCCGAGCTGTCAGGGCCTTACCTTCCTCAGCAGGGCACAGCCCCACCTCCTGACACGTCTTCTCTCTTCTACCCGGACAGGTTCATGACATCTTCTATCCCTTCCCCCAATCAGAGGGCGAGGACGAGCTCTGCTTCATCCGCGCCAATGAATGCAAGACGGGCTTCTGCCACTTGTACAAGGTCACTGCCGTGTTAAAACCCAGCGGCTATGACTGGGACGAGCCCTTCAGCCCCAGTGAAGGTGAGCAAAGCCTGACGAACACTGTTGTTCTTTGAGTGTGTGGCGCATTTTGTTCTCTAATTCTGCCATGTGTCCGACAGCCGCCCACAAGGGAAGGGGCAGATGAGTAAGAAGCCAGCCTTTCCCACATGTCATTCACAGCCTGGCGAGGGTCATCATAGCCAGCCATGCTTTCACTCAATCAGCTGTAGTTATTGTGCACCTACTACGTGCCAAGCCCTTCTCTCACCTGGGATCCACAGACTACAGCCACAGGTCAAATCTGGCCAACTGCCTGTTTCTGTACATTAAAAGTTTTATTGGCACCTGATTAGGCCCATTCATTTACCTGTCCTCTGTGGCTACTTTTCATGCCACAATGGCAGAGTTGAGTAGTTATTCAAAAACAACGAGGGTCGGCCGAGTGGCGCGGTGGTTAAGCGCTGGCTTGGGAAGCCAGCGGCCCCGGTTTGGGTCCCACATATGAGGGCCAGTGACACTGCCCTCAAAAAAAACCCAGAAAACAATGAGGGATGCTATCCTGGGAATGATGAGCATGAGAAAGGAAATGCAATGGAATAAAAGGTTAGAGAACGAGGGGCTTTCTTTCTAGAATGGGAGATCAGGAGGATGTCTCTGGGTCATGTATCATGGAACAGAGACCTGGAGGACATGGTAGAGGAAGTGGAGGTAGCCACACAGAGTGTTCAAGGCCACGGGAGCAGCCCTTGCAAAGGTCCTGGGGCAGGACTGTGCCTGGCGTGTTGGAGGAACAGCAAGGAGGCTTTTGTGGCTGGAGCAGAGAGAGCAAGGGGGAGAGATGGCTGAGTTGTCAGAGAGGCAGTCATGCAGGGCCTTGTGAGTCACGGGGGGACTTGGGCTTTTATCTTTGATCTGCACCAGTTCAAAATGATTCCTGGGGTTGCTGTGTGGAGTGTTGCCTGAGGGACGAGGAGAGGGGGACAGGGACTGGGGTCAGGCAGTGGGGATTCTGGATGCATTTCGACTGCCAAGCCAACACAGTTTGCTGGCGGATTTTGGATTTGGGGTCTGAGAGAGAGAGAGGAAGGCATGCATACCTGGAAGAGTTTTGGAGGTCCATTCTGAGACGGAAAGACTCTGAGAGGGACTGTTTTAGGAACGAAAAATCCTGAGCTGGGTTTTGGACATGTTCAAGGTGAAGTGCCCAGTAGTGGAAATGTTGTGTGGGCAGGTTCCCGTGCTCAGGAGCAGAATGGATTTGCAGTGGGAGTGTGGCCATCCATACTTGGATGGCATCTCAGCCTCAGGACGGGACAGAACACCAAAGGGCTGAGCCTGCGTAGGGAAATGGTGTGGTCTGAGAGCAAGCCAGGGGTCTTCAGGCTTGGAGCAGGGTTCCCAGTGGGCACTGCCTACATCGGGGCTGCGTCATTCTCTGGGGTAGGGGGTGTCCTAGGCACTGTGGGGTGTTGAGCAGCATCCCTGGCCTCACCCACTCAGTGCCAGGAGAACCCTTTCCCAGTCTTGAAAATCATAGATGTCCCCAGACATCATCCAGTGTCCCTAGGGGCACAGTTGCCCCAGGATCGCCCTACAGGTTAGAGGTAGCGCCCACAAATGCGCCTGAGGAAGCCACCAGCCCAAGGGACAGAGACCTGAGTGAGAATGTGTTCAGGGTTCCAGGAGCCGAGGGGAGCCTGAGCATCAGGAACAAATGAAGCCACAAGCTACAAGGGGTCGAGTAAGACAGGGACTGAGGAGTGACCGCTGTCTCGGCATTGTCACTCGAAATGTAGCAGTCACAGGCCATTCTTTGGCTTGTTGGTGTTTTTGCTTTTCGATTGGTCTGTGAACTTAACTGCCACCCCCATCTAGCATTGGGATATGATACTTGGAAAGTTATCATTTCTGCCTCTTGAAATGGGCTGGCAGAGAGCTGGCATTTCGCCTGGTGGTTGGTGATCTGTGCTCGCAGTAAATGCCTCTCCTGTTTTTGAGGTGGACCCACCAGGTTTCCCATCTGCCCTGTGTGGGGATCCCTAAGTGCGTCCCCAGCTCGCACTTCCTGTCACATGGTTCATACCTGCTTGATGATAGATGAGAAGGCATGGCGTCACTCGCTTTGTATTAGAAGGAACGAATTCCTTAAAGGCAACATCAGGGTGTCCTGGTGAGGTAGGAGGGCGGCTAGGAGCCTGGAGGGATGCGTGAGGAGAGCGACAGTGATGGTGCTGGCAGGAAGAGTGTGCCTATGTGACACAAGATGGCTTTTGCAGAGCACGGTCCTGCTAGAGAAGTCCCTGCAGGTGTGGTCAGTGGGACTCTCAGCCAAGAAAATCATGGGCTTGATTCTGGATGGCCAAGGAAACTCGAGAGCAAAAGGGGGAGCAGGGTTCAGAGAGGGTTGGAGCTAGGCAGGGGGACCAGCCAGTGTAGCCATCGCCCAGGCCTCAGCGGGTAGACTCGAGGGCAGCTGGAGAATTGAGGAGGGTCAGGGACAGCATAGGACACAGAGGCTGTAACTGGCACTTGGCAAGTTGTTGGGGGCCAACCTGGAATGTGTGGGCTCCAGGGTAAGTTTGCTGTGGTGGAATTTGGTCTCAGTGGTTTGAGTCCCCATCAGCTTTGTGAGGCCCCCTTCACCTGTTTTCCTTTTCTTACTTCCAGATGAATTTAAGTGCCCCATTAAGGAGGAGATCGCTCTGACCAGTGGTGAATGGGAGGTTTTGGCCAGGCATGGCTCCAAGGTACCAGAGTCTCCATACACACTGTATGCACACATATGCATAGACATACACATGCTCCTGTCCCTCTGGTGACTCCTCGTGCTATGGCGCTGCCCCCACCTGGCCACTCCTTTCTCCTGCTCTGCTCCCTGCACAACTCCATCATGCCTAGGGCCACAGGGACTCTGGTTTTGACTATCTGGACATACTCTGGGTCCAGGCAGGATACAGGGGCTGTTCTGAGACCCCCATTATTGGATCCTGGCCTGTGGGTGAGGCCTGGCCCATTCCAGGGTTGCCTGGAGCTTTCATTAGTTAATCTCCTTTCGCTCCATGAAACCATTTGTCTTTGGGAGAGCACTTTGTCAGACACTCAGGATGGCTACTGTGGATTGTCCCTTAGCTTCTGATGAGGGCCCACCCCTATGCCTGTCCCCAGGAGGTTTGGGAACAACAGAAGTGGCCTCAGGGAGGAGGCAGCGTACCTTCCACTGCCCCAAACGCACCATCATAGAAACATGGCAAGACTTTGCCAGTGTTGTCACCAGGGTCCAGGTCTACACAATTCCAGATTTTACAGAGGACCCCTTAATCAGACTTCCTGGCTCCCTACATCACACCAGCCTAAATGCCTCCTGGACCAAAGGCAGACATTAGAGATGTTAGCACGCACATGTGAATCAAGCGCTATTATATGGTGAGAAATGACGATCAGTAAACCCTGAGGAGTGATACCGGTAGGTACGGGCTCTGTGGATAACCGTGCTGATTACGGTTAACCACACCTGGTGGAGTGCCCTGTCACCAACTTGTCAAGACATCACTACAAATTGTTGGGAGAGAAGCAAGTTATAAAACAGTGGAACTCAGTGGTGATACCGTCTGATTTCACATTTGCAATTTGATGTGTGAGGTGAAGGGGGCGTTAGGCACCCAAGAGTCAAAGGGCAGTCGCCTGCTCTCAGTGGCTCTGCTGTGGGGCAGCTGGTCTTGCTGGAGGTGCCCTCCGGCTGCCCCTCACTAGCCCTGGAAACTGAGATTCCCATTTCTTCATCTGTGAAATGGTGCCATCCATTAGCTCTGATTCTTTCATCTTGATGGGCAGCCTCTCCCTCTCAGCACTGCTGACATCAGGGCTGGGTCACTCTCTGTGGGGGGCTATCCTGGGCACTGTGGGGAGTTGAGCAGCATCCCTCAGCCCTACCCACTCGATGCCAGGAGCACCCCAAGTCGTGACAAGCACAGATGTCCCTAGACATGGCCAGGTGTTTCCTGGGGGCAGACTCTCCCTGAGTGAGGACCCGGCTTTAAAGTAATTTGAAACCCTTGGCATACACAGCATCTGGCATACAAACCCGTATTACTTACAACCTTTCTCTATCTCGGTGAATATTTTACTGTTGGCATGTCTTATCTTTTTACCCAGAAGTTAAAAAAACAAAAGAAGCAGCAGCAGCATTTTAAAAATTAAAATAGGGATGGGCCAGCTGAGTGGCGTGGTGGTTAAGCGCTGGCTTGGGAAGCCAGCGGCCCCGGTTCAGGTCCCACATGTGAGGGCCAGTGACACTGCCCTCAAAAATAAATAAATTAATTAATAAAAATAAATAAAATTAAAATAGGGAAAGAATGACCCTCTAACGTCCCCTCCTGAGGCCATGTGCTCCTAGCCTGTTTTGGCACCCCCTCCAGAAGGCTGTGACCTCGGTGTGTCCCAATGCCTATAAAGTGCCTCCTTTCCCATGTCTGCACCCCTCACATTGTCCTTGTTACAAAACTGGCTCATAACTCCGTTTGAGGTCTTCCAACAACATCCTTTATTTCTGGGAAACCTACATTTATTGAAAGAGTACAATAGTAACAAGTACGTCACACTTGTTGTAATAACTGAATCGTTCTAGATAAGAGTCAGGTCGGAATCCCCTTCACTCCTTACCTCAAACCCCGTAGCCTCTTCTCCTCGGAGGCGACTGCAGAGGGAAAGCACTGCAGACCTTTCCTATTTGCACATGTCATTTTAGGATATTTGTAAAGACTTCTTTTTGTTTGTTTTTGTTTTTTGAGGGCAGTGTCACTGGCCCTCATATGTGGGACCGAACCGGGGCCACTGGCTTCCCAAGCCAGTGCTTAACCACTGCGCCACTTGGCCGGCCCAAGATTTGTAAAGGCTTTTAGAAAATACAGTTTTCCTTGGTCACAGAATTGTATCACGATTATGGGACCAATCCCACCTCTTTGGACATTCAAGTTGTCACCTTTCTTTAGCCTTAAGAGCACTTTGAGCATTTTTGTCCCTCCATTTTGAAATCCCCTCCCAGATGAAGTTTTCAGGAACATTTTAGGAGATTTGTAAAGGCATAATTGCCATGTCAGAGGACACACGTTTTCAAGTGTTTTGCTTTCCTGTTGCCCAGTTGGCCCCAGAAAGGCAGTGCCTTTTCCCACCCCCAGAGCAGGGTTCTTTCCTCTCCTCCTGAGGGCATCACCTAAGAACCACACAGGGCCTAATGAGGGTTCCCCAGCAAACAGCTGGGATAAGGAGTGCCACCTCTTAACCCCACGCATCTGGTTGAGGGGTGGGCTCACCCCATTGGGACCAAGGCCTGGAGCTGGCAGGTCCTTGGACCCAGGATGGCCCCTCCCTCAGCCTCTATCCAAGGTATTGGGCCCTCAACTCCCACCAGCACTCTGGGCACACCTGGAGGAGCTGTCCGGGGTTCTGATTCCAAGTTGCCTCAGGACGTGCTGTTAGCGCTGCTAGATTGGGGTCTGCTCCCGCACCACGGGGTCTGAGAAGTACATCTCTCCCAGGCACTTCTCTAGCCACCTAGGGGGAGAATGGTTCCCTTGATCACAGAATGCTGGGTCTTCCTTGTTGGGGCAGGGAGAGGGGCGGGGGCCCTGGGAAGGCCGGCACAGGAAGCTTGGGGCAGTCTCACAAGGGCCCCCTGTGCCTCCACAGATCTGGGTCAATGAGGAGACAAAGCTGGTGTACTTCCAAGGCACGAAGGACACCCCGCTGGAGCACCATCTCTACGTGGTCAGCTACGAGTCAGCTGGTGAGATCGTGCGCCTCACCACCCCTGGCTTCTCCCACAGCTGCTCTTTGAGTCAGGTGGGCACTTCCTCAAGTCCCGATGTGCCCAGCAGCACTGTCGCTGCACCTGCCTTTAGCCTCTCAGAACATTCTAGAACATCAGGCAGCAGCTGACCATCAGGCCACTGCCCATCCAGGGAAAGCCCTTGGTAGCAGTTTGCCAACTGTAGAACCAATGAGATGAGTGGGCTGTGGCATCAGAAGGCTCTGGTTCTGAGTACCTGGGGCCCCTGGCCAGGGGACATATTCCTCTTGGCCTCAGTTTACTTATCTGTAAAATGGGGGTGATGTTAATAACAGCCACCCCATGTGGGTGGAGTTTTGAGGTTTAAATGAGCAAGCCCATGGGGTAAAGATGGTAAACATTCAGTGAAGGTTGGTATGTAATGAAGCAAAAGGCGCAGAAATGGAGGGGAGAGGTGCTCAGTGTCCCCATCTTCCCACAGAATTTCGACATGTTCATCAGCCACTACAGCAGTGTGGGCACGCCGCCCTGTGTGCACGTCTACAAGCTGAGCGGCCCCGACGACGACCCTCTGCACAAGCAGCCGCGGTTCTGGGCTAGCATGATGGAGTCGGCCAGTGAGTAGCCCCAGGCCCCCAGGACCTTGACCGTGGGAGCCACAGCTTGCCCATCTGTAAAATGGAATGTGGCCTGTTAAGTAATACTGGTGAGGGTGACTGACCTGGTGTGTGTGAGGCAGGGTGTAGCCTGGAGCCCTGCCTGCTCGGCCCCCCAGCACCCAGCTCCTCCTGGGAGCCCCGAGAGCTTGTCATTGAACATGATCACTGTCCCCAACTGTCCTGTGGTCCCTGCCATGTAGGACTGTCTCTCATTTCTGTGCTGCAGTTAAGGACTGCACTGCACAAAGCAGGCTTTGTTCAGGAGCCGACTCTGCCAGACACAGAGGGGCCTGTAGGGGATATCCTTGTCCTCAGGGCTGCTATCTCCAGGGCACAGAGCAGATGCTCTGGAGTCTTTGTGGAAGGATTTGGGGGGTCAGTCCCGAGTTGGACCTCAGGCAACAGGAGGCAGATAGTCAGATTGTCCAGGAGCCTGGAGGGTGGCCTGGATTCTGCTGGGATGACCCGGGTTTCAATTCAGAACCATATGCAAGTCGTGTCTCGCTAAAATGTTCCTTAATCTACAAAATGGTACAGTAGCTGTTCGTAGGATGAATGAAAATCAAACCCTCAGTCCAATGCCTTGCACATAGGAATTGATCCCTGAAAGGGAAGCCCTTCCCTGACCCCAGCCCTGCCACTTGCTAGATTTCCAGACATTCTAGGAAATAAACCCTGGCATTTGTAGAGTGTTTCATGGGCTAAAAAGCGTCTTGTTACATCATCATCCCCTGGAACCTAAATAGATAAAAGGCCTCTCCACCCAATAGCTCAGGCCCTGACTCTCCCTACATCACGTGGGACGTGTCGAAGTAGGACCCTGGGCCCTGGTTTTATAAACAAGGAACCGTCCTGATGCCCAGCCCTGGGTTTGCAGGCAGATGGACTAAGGCACCATTTCCTGAAAATGCCAATTGTGCTGTGTTTACAGATCACTTCTATGAACAGTTAGCAAACTACATCCCTTGGGCCAAATCCCAACATGCCCTGTATTTACTCATCATCTGTGGCTGCTTTAGGGCCCCAACCACAAAGCTGAGTTGTTACTACAGAGACACAGGATGTTTCCTCGGCACTTAAAGCCAAAAATACTCTCTAGCCTTTTCCAAAAATCATTTGACAGCCCCTGACCCATATTACCATTTATTTAATTTTTTTTTTTTTTTTTTTTTTAAGAGGGCAGTATCACTGGCCCTCATATGTGGGATCCGAACCGGGGCCGCTGGCGTCCCAAGCCAGCGCTTAACCACCGCACCACTCAGCCGGCCCTTAACTTTTTTTTTAAAAAAATTTTATTGGGGAATTGGGGGAGGGGAACAGCGTTGGGGAATCAGGAAAGGGGAACAGAAAAGTTGCTGTCTTTTTGTCCTTCAGTCTAGTTGCAGAGGACATTGCTTCACTGGCCCATGTTGGCATCATCATTGTGCTCTTCCCGGATGAGGTAGATGGCTCGCCGGCCTCTGGATGGTCGCTGACCGCGGCTATTGGCAGCTCACGCTGGCTGCCAGCCGCTCACACTGGCTGCCGGCCACTCACTGTAGCCTATGGCAGCCCACTGCAGCAGGGGCTACAGCCTACACTGTCGCCAGGGCTCGCGCAGCCCAACTCCAGGTGGAGCTGTTGTTAGCTGTAGAGGGCAGTGTCACTGGCCCTCATATGTGGGATCCGAACTGGGGCCGCTGGCATCCCAAAACCAGCTCTTAACCAATGTGCCACTCAGCCGGCCCTTTTTTTTTTTTTTTTTGAGAGTAGTGTCACTGGCCCTCATATGTGGGACCCGAACCACGGCCGCTGGCTTCCCAAGCCAGTGCTTAACCACCGCGCCACTCGGCCGGCCCTTATTTAACTTTTAAATCCACACGTTTGCCTGAAAAAGCATATCTTAGAGAAAACTTCTCACCATCATCATTGGAACACCAGTGTTGTTTTGCAAAAATGAAGGTAACCATAAAAATCAGAGAGAAGCAGACCATGAAAATGGCTGTTAGACAAATTCCAGGACTGCTGTCACTTCCATGGGGGATCATCCAGCATGGAACTGCTAAAGCTGGTTCCAGCCAGGCTGCGGCCTGGCCAGCGCATACCCACAGGGAGCAAAATCACTTCCTGCCCTCAGATTCTGATTCTGGAAGGTACTTCCAGAAACCTTCGGGAAGTACAGAATGGGGTTCCTCTAGCCTGCCCTCTGCGGCTGAGGGCCAGTGGAGTGTGGGTGTCAGCTGGCTGTGGGCTCCCTCCCAAATAGCTACGGCCACTGTCTCCACAGGCTGTCCCTCGGATTACGTGCCCCCAGAAATCTTTCACTTCCACACACGGTCAGACGTGCGCCTCTACGGCATGATCTACAAGCCACACGTCGTGCAGCCAGGAAAGAAGCACCCCACAGTCCTCTTTGTGTATGGAGGCCCCCAGGTAGGTGGCAGCCCTGCTCCCCACGTGAGCCCCTCCCTCCATGCCAGGATTTGAGTGTTCCATCCCATCTGCACTGACCACACAGGGCCCCCAGGTCCTTCATGCTTCTGCCTCTAGGTCTCTGCACACTTATCCTCCTGTATGACCATCCCCTCCCCCTTTACCTGCTCATGCTACCTTGTCCCTTTGGGCAGCCACACTGACCCCCATATGTTCATCTGGGCCACTGTCCAGCAGTGACCCCTGGTCTCACCCCTGGTCACCAAAAGGGAACAGAGATAGCCAATGGCCCTAGGCCCAGCTCTCTGAGAAGGGTACAGGCCAGCAAATTTGGCTGGCAGATTGGCAGGTGGGTCCATCTAAGACAGTGGTTCTCACTCGTGTTGTTCTGTCCCCTGGGGGACACTAGGCAATGTCTAGAGACATCTGTGGTTGTCACAGCTGGGGTGAGGGATGCTCCTGGCGTTGAATGGGTGGAAGCCAGGTATGCTGTCAACACCCTCCAGTGCCCAGGAGCCGCCCTCCCCCTACACACACATATACACAGGATAATAAGGCCTTGAATATTAACAGTACCCAAGTGAGAAGCTGGTTCAATTCAAGTTACCCAGAGAGCAACTGCTGCCCCCACCAGCCCACCTCTCTCCCCCACCAGTTTTTATGTCTCTTTCTTTAGAGATAATTGAACGAAAGAAAAGAAGTAAAACATGGATGAAGAAATACAGGAGGATTCCAGGCAGGGCCCAGCTGAGAAGGGAGTGTGATTGGGGCCTTCCTCTCTGTAACACGTTCCAGGCACAAGGCCTGGTGCAGCATGGGCCATCTCACCTTCCACTCGCCCCGTCCAGAACCCTTCAGGCCATCCATAGCCTTCACAATAAAGTACAGGGTCTTTGGTTAGGCTGTAAGACACCTGGCTCTGTCCTGCTGGCACCTGGCCCATCTAGCCCATCCTGCCTGGCATCTCGTGCTGGATTGCTCACCACTCACCCAAAGCCCCATGGCCTTTCACCTTTCTCCTGCAGGTGCAGTTGGTGAATAACTCTTTCAAAGGAATCAAGTATTTGCGGCTCAACACACTGGCATCCCTGGGCTATGCCGTGGTTGTAATTGATGGCAGGGGCTCATGTCAGCGAGGACTTCGGTTTGAAGGGGCCCTGAAAAACCAAATGGTAATCCCTCTTCTGAGTCTCTCTGGGCCGTTCCTGTGTGGTGAAGGGAGATCCGGGGTGTGTTGTCTTGGGGTTTGTTGTTGGCACTGGGGCACCTTCTTTAAGGAACATCCTGGCCAAGATGCCAGGTGCAAGTGGGGTGGCCATTTGGAACCAAAAGGAACATCTACTTTGCTGCTCAGCTCTGAGCTTTACCCTATGGGGAGACAGGTATACACCTATCCCACCTGGTGCCTGAGACCCAGACGCAGCCAGACATGTCATAATAGGCCCAGTCGGCAGGAAGCACTTAGGGCTGGCCCAGACAGGGACTGGTAGCTGTTGAAGTAGTGCTAATGGTGATTGTGGTGGTGGTGATGGTGGTGGTGATGGTGAGATTGATGATGCTGATGGTAATGATAATGGTTGTGTTGATAGTGATGGTGGTAGTTATGATGGTGATAATGGTGGTGATGGTGATGGTGATGAGGGTGAGACAGATGATGGTAATGATGCTGCTGATGGTGGTGATGATGACGATGATGATGATACCAGCTGTTTATTGAGCCTTAGTATGTGCCGGGACTCTGACTGCAGGACACTCACCGTTTCACATCATCCTCACACCCGCTGTAAAATTCAGGTTAACATGCTCATTTTTAAGATATGAAAACTGAGGCCCAGAGAGGGGATGTGACTTTCTCAGAGTCACTCAGCCAGGAGGTAGCAGGGCAGGGTTGGTGCCAGGCCTGTCTAAGCATCACCCCAGAGAGCAGGCAAGGTATAAACAGGGCCTTGAAAAAGGAGTATCTTCCAGAAAGCTGCTTTGATCCAAGAGGGTGAGGGCTGCCTGAAAGGGACAGAAGTGAGATAGCAGTGCACACACCTGGGAAGAGGCCACTGAGAGGTGCCCGGCCTCATCCCCCAGGGCCAGGTGGAGATCGAGGACCAGGTGGAGGGCCTGCAGTTCGTGGCCGAGAAGTATGGCTTCATCGACCTGAGCCGGGTGGCCATCCACGGCTGGTCCTACGGAGGCTTCCTCTCGCTTATGGGGCTGATCCATAAGCCCGAAGTGTTCAAGGTGGGTCCTGCCCCCGCCCCTCCCTCCTCTCTGCCATCGCCTGCCCATGCCCCTCGGAGCCCGCCCCCATAGGGGAGGCACCTCGGCAGGGGCCTTGCCACGTGGCTGTTTCTCCCCGCAGCAGCCCCATGGGGCCGAGCCCCCCCCTCATTGCCCGCCACTGCTGACCCCAAGACGGCATCCGGCTGCACAAAACCCTGCCAGCAGCTCTCTGTGGGAGGCTGAGCCCGGGACCCCGGCCTCGGATGGGCAGAGGTGGGGCATGGTGTGAAGAGCATCGGGGGAGGGGCCCCCAGGCCGGCGGCACTGTCGGGGCACCGCGGGGCGGCGATGAGGAGGAGGAGGCAGGAAGGCATTGGGACCAGGGAGGGGCCGATCCCGGCCTGAAACACCCGTTCAGCTCACCCGCCCTCCCTCAACAGCGCACAGTCCACGGGGACACACGGTCTGAGGGCCCCTCCCTGCCAGCCCCCGTGTGCATGCACACTCCTCATGTCCTCTGGGAGGCCCCGGGACAGCCGGCTGAGCGCAGGCGCCTGGGAACTGACCAATGTGCGTGTTTCTTCTCTTTCTGCCCCATCCATCCACTGTCGCCCTCAGGTGGCCATCGCAGGTGCCCCAGTCACAGTCTGGATGGCCTACGACACAGGGTACACGGAACGTTACATGGACGTTCCAGAGAACAACCAGCTCGGCTACGATGCCGGTTCCGTGGCCCTTCATGTGGAGAAGCTGCCCAATGAGTAAGGCCCCACCTTCCCTGGAAGTGCAGAGCCACTGAGGCCCCCCCACTCCTGACATTGCTCCTGTGGCTTCTGCTCCTCCTTCACTCTGCTTGAGCCTTAAATCCCTCCCGTGGCCCTCTCCTCTCTGCTCATCGGAAGTGGGTGCCTGGGTGCTATGCGAGGGAGACCCCCCAGCCCTGCTTTCAGAGAGATGGAAGGAAGATTCTAGATTTGCACCACTGTGCGAGGGCTACCCTCACCTCCCGAGCACACGGGAACCTGAGCAGTCCTGTCTTGTGGGTTTTGACACTTTGTGGTTCAGAACCCAGGTCCACATGGTTGTAATATCTGGCTCCATCAGACCAGCTCAATGTCCCATGTCACGCTTTCAGCATTAGCAATTGATTTTCTGATTGAAAGAAAACAGTGTTGCCACTTCCTGCTCTGGCTGTCTGAATGTATGTCCGGGTCCCATGACTTTCGTGGGGAGTTCCCATCACAGGCTGACCCCGCCTGGGTCCCTCTCCCAGTGAGGCTGTTCTTTCTGGTTTAGAGTGTGGCCTGGGCTTCCTGGGTAGGCCTGTGTGCAGCCAAGCTTGGAAGCCCCTACTCTAGACCTGTGTCATCCAATATAGAAGCCACTAGCTGGGCCAGCCAAGTGGCGCGGTGGTTAAGGGCTGGCTTGGGAAGCCAGTGGCCCCGGTTCAGGTCCCACATCTGAGGGCCAGTGACACTGCTCTCAAAAAACAAACAAACAAAAAAAACAGAAGCCACCAGTCACACGTGGCCACTTAAATTTTTAAGTTCAAATTCACTCACATCCACTGAAATAATAAATCCATCAAGACAGATGCAGTATAGTGGTTGCCAGGGGATGGGGATGACTGCTGTTGGGCACAGGGTTTTGCTTTGGGGTGATGGAGTGTTCTGGAACTAGATAGATGTTATGGTTGCACAACCTTGTGAACATACCAAATACCCATGAATTGTTCACTTTAAAACCAGATAATTTTAGGCTGTGTGAATTCCATCTAAATAGCTTATTTTTTTAATCCAAAACGTTAAAAAGTAGAGTTCCTTGGCCACTCTTACCACATTTAAAGTGATTAGTAGCCATGTGTGGTGATGATGGTGATGGTGGTGACTGTTGGATTGGGCAGATTTAGAATATTCCATCATCCCAGAGTGCCTCAGGGTGGCAGTGTTCTAGAACCTTCCCTGTAGCTTAGGGCTTTGTACCCACAGCTACACACACCCTTCTCCCCTCCTTGCTTAGAAGGAAACAAGGGGATCTCTCTGACCCACCAGTCATGTGTCCCTGCTTTCCATTCCATCACTGTCGCTTCCATCCTCACTGACCTGGCCTGGGCAGGGCCTCTGGGACGAACTGCCTTGGGGTCGGAGAAGAGGGTCCCCCACCTCAGACCCTCACCCATCTTGTCTTCCAGGCCCAACCGCCTGCTCATCTTGCACGGCTTCCTGGATGAGAACGTGCACTTTTTCCACACAAACTTCCTCGTTTCCCAACTGATCCGAGCAGGAAAACCTTACCAGCTCCAGGTGGGTGGCTCCTGGAAGCTTCCGGGTCCCTCCCAGGGCCTGGCAGGGTGGGCAGCAGCAATCAGGGCGGCGTCACCTCCCACTGCACTTGCTACCTCTCCCAGATCATCTGTGGTCACCCTGTACTGCCAGCCTCCACCCCCACCCTGGGCTCCCTGAGTCCCAACTTCCATTGGTCCTTTATTCAGTGAACACTGAGGTCCGCACTGCCCTCAGTGCTGGGAGCAGCGAGGGACCACACACACCCCCCCCCCCGCCCCCCCCCCCCGCCCAGCCCAGGGTCTAGTAGAAGGAGTTTGATGCTTCCAAAATTAGCACACAGGCATAGGTTTTATTTTAAATCAACAAACTTGCTTTGGAGGAACCGTCCAGGGTGCTGAAAGCATCTAGGTAGTATGTTACCTTGACAGAGGTGTCAGAGAAGAATTCACAGAGGAGGTGACATGTAAGGGTGCTAAAGAGTGAGTGGGGGGCCGGCCGAGTGGCGCGGTGGTTAAGCGCTGGCTTGGGAAGCCAGCGGCCCTGGTTCGGGTCCCACATATGAGGGCCAGTGACACTGCCCTCAAAAAAAAAAAAAAAAAGTGAGTGAGGAGTCAGGCAAGCCAGGAAGGGCTTTGTATGTGGAGGACACCAGACACAGGAAACTAGCTGGAGGGAGCAGCCTGGGGACAGGAGACCGGGGTGGCTGGGGGAGTCACCTGGAGAGGAGCTGAGGACCAGAGCAGGGCCACTGACTGGGGCCTCAGATGAGGGCTGGGGCATTGGGCAAGAGGCGCGGGCCTTGGTGGGCAGCTAGACTTTGGCATTAAGGTGGTGGGTCTTGGATGAGGGGCAGAGCCTTGACTGGATTTTGTTCCAAGGGTGAGGAGACATGTCCAAGCCTGGGAACAGGACTGGGATGACTCTGCTTGTCATGTGATCAGCATCGCTCTGGCTGCCCTGTAGACGGGCCAGTGAGACGTAAGCCATAGTCAGTTGTCCTGGTAGGAAAGTGGGGAGCAAGAGGCCTGGTGGATTCTGGTGGTAAGAGGGACAGAGTTTATCACATGCTACCACCACATCTGTCTGCTTCCCAGATCCCTCCATGCTCTCTGTCCTATCGGGAGTGCCATAACAGGGTCACAGGACAGGAGGGACAGGCTTCAGGGATCAAGTAGCAGGAGGGAGGCAGAGCTCCTGGGGGCGTGAAGAGCTGTTGGAGTGCCTCTTGGCAGCCCCTACCCCAATCACACATGCCCCTCGCCAACAGGCCAGAGGCAGCTGCAGATCAGGGTGAAGGTCAGGTGGGCTCAGGATGGAACCTCAAATGTCCTGAACCTGAAATCCTGAGCTGGGTGGCTGGGGTAGCCGCTCCCTCCCATGTGGCCTTAAGTGGCAGGTCTGTTAATCTCAGGCCTTGCTTCCTCATCTATGAAATGGGTACAATAGCCCCTGCCTCCCAGTGAGGCCATGAGGGCCAAACGACTTCTCGGGAAAAGCATTTAGCATTTGGGGTGGGCCCAAAGCCCTGAGCCCTGGCCTCCCCAGGGGAAGCTAAAAGTGAGACGAGACCCTCTGTTGGGGGTGGGAACAGAGCACAGTTTGAGGGAGATAGGTGACATCCCACTTTCTGGTTCAGACAGTTTGTTCACGCATCGTATTTGTCATAGGCCAGGCCCTGAGCTGAGGGCTGGGAGCGCAGTGGGGAGCCAGACAGACCTCCGTGCCTCACAGCCCAGGAGGAGGAGGAAGTAAACAGGTTCCCAGGAGCCAAGGTGGCATGAAGGAGTAGGGGCATTGGGGTCTGTCTCAGGCAGTGCCAGTGTTCCAGGCGGCGAAGGCGTGGGGTCTGTGAGGATGTAGGAGCAGCAGGAACCAGGACGCCAGGTTGTAATGTGAGGCTGGCAAGTCCTTGCAGAGCTCTGAGCTTGGGTCAGTCTAATCAGACTTGTGATTCATCCAGGGATGGGTTAAAGAAGGCAGGTGTGGAGGAAGGGAGAACTCTGGGTAATTTGATGCATTTCCAGAGTAATGGGCTAGGGCAGTGTCATGGGCCCAGAGAAGAAGGAATAGTTTAGTTCAGAAACCCATCTCGCTGGCAGGAAGCGGCGAGGAGTGGGCCTCCTGGTCCTGGTACCACTCTAGTTCTTTCAGAAACTCTGGAGCAGGTTTTATGCCTGTCCCACGAGCCCCCGGGGCCCATCCGGGGGCTCTTGGAGTGTGGGAGCCCTCACTTCATGGCCAGAGGCAAGGACTGCTGCTGTCATGGTCCACCTGGCCATCACCTCCGCCAAATCCCAGGGACTGGGTGATTTTTAGGGTGTGGCCCTTGACACCCAAATGTCGCTTCTCCTCTCGGTATGATCCCCTTTGCAGTGGTGAGCGGACCCAGGAAACACTTGACAAAGCTTGGGAGGAGGCCGTGCTGGGGGCCTTGATGTGTGCAGCCCAAAGGTGGCTTTTTGGTAAAGTGGAAATGGCTCCTGGGGTTTGCAGTCCTGCCCCCTGCACCGAGATGGGTTCGCTGCACCTCCCCAGGTTTGGGGGACAGAATGGCAGTACCGTTTCTTAAACTTTGTGCAAGTGCTCTGCATTTTAGAGACCCTCACAAAGACCCTGCAAGGTTCGAATTGTTCACCCTGTTGTCGAGGGGGCTGGCTGTAGTCAGGGAGGTGGTCACTTACCCAGAGTTACACAGCGGGTGGGCCCAGTTTCCTCAACTCCAGAGCTTGTGCTCTTACGTCTTTCCAGGGGATGGGGGGGGCGGGGTGAACAGGAGGAGAACGAAGGCCCCCAGGGGAGCCCAAGCCAGAAAGGGGGATGGGCTCCAGGGTGCAGAGTCCCTCAGTGTGCCACCAGTCCTGCCTTCTCTGTCCACCCAGATCTACCCCAATGAGAGACACAGCATCCGCTGCCCCGAGTCCGGCGAGCACTATGAAGTCACGCTGCTGCACTTTCTACAAGAACACCTCTGAGGGCCCGCCCGGGGCTCACACTTAGAGCACAAGTGGCCTCACTGCTGCCACCACAGCCACCGCCGGGAGTGGGGGTCCTGGCAGGAAGGACTGAGTGACCCTGCAGGCCCCCTGGAGGTGCCGTCTCCGCTGCCCCCGCTGGACAGCCCTGCCCAGGCCCAAGCTGCCGCCTTCACACCCCGACTCCTTTTATCATTTTTTTTTAATGCTCCTGGTTTCCTTTGCCTGCTGCTTCTTGGTTGTCAGGATGGAGAGATGAGGCCAGCATCCATGAAGCACTTCCTAAAGCCATCCTCTCCTGTCCCTGTTGTTGGGAGCAGGAGGCCTGAACTACACCGGGCACCGGAGAGCCCAGGTCTGCCTCCTGGGCCCTGACCTGGCCACCGCACCCAGCACAGAAGCATGCGATTGCCTTTCCTCCCCACCCGCCCCACTTCCTATTTGTGTTTTGTTTTGGGAGACGTTTTTCATAATTATTTAAAAGACAGAAAGCAAGGGGTGCCTAAATTTAGAATTGGGGTCTGCTGTAGGGGCAACAGAGTTCAGCCCAGCCAACACCTGGCGAGCCCCCCTCTTCAGAAGGCAGGCATTGGGGGGCCGTGGCCAGCAGCGGGAACAATGCGCTGGCGCAGGGCTGCCTCCGGTGCCCGCCTCTCCCCAGCTTTCAGGCAGGCTCTGAATGCGGTCAGCTCGTCTGCTGGCCAGTGGCCGCTGCCCGCTCCTCAGCCCTCTGGCCATACATGTCTGCCTGGCCCGCACACACCAGGTTCCGGGGTTGGGAGTGGAACCATCTCCACCTCAGGGTTATCCTTATTCCTTTCCCTCCCTGCCAAGAGTTCTGCCAGGGGCGGGCAAAAAAAGAAAAAAAAAAAAACACCAGAAACAAACCACCTCTACGTATTATGGAAAGAAAATATTTTTGTCAATTCTTATTCTTTTATAATTATGTGTGTAAGAAGTAGGCTCATTAAACGATTCCAGATGGAAGCATTGCCACCTTCCTGAGGTCCCTTCTAAGCCCTCGGCTGATGATGGGGGCCTTCCTGAGTGGGGGGGTCCGGGAGGCAACTGAGCCAAAGGCCTGGTGGTCTTTGCAGTCAGCCGGGGGTGGCCTGGCACAAAAACGGAAAGAGCACCGTGCCCCGGATGGAAGACACCCCGCCCCTCATCAGAGTGGTCCAGTGAGGACAGTTCCAGTGGTCCTGATGTGTCACTTAGGGAGCCAGCATAGGATGTGGCGGGTGGCCAGGGCAACAGCACTGCCTGAAGTGCAGCATCCTGGCTGGGTGCTCCACAGTCCACCATTCCTTCGTTTTGCAAGTGTGCTTGTCCAGAGGCTTGACTTGGTGATTTGGAGGTCAGGAGTTCCCCCCCCCCCGCCCCTTCATATTTTCCCAGTAGCTCAGAGACCCAGAGACTGGAGACTGTCTATGTATATGGCTCATGGTATTTGAGTTTCTAACAGCAGGATGGTCTCTCTGAGCATAATCACCCTCTCCATCCTTTCGGAGGCTCCACTTTTATTTTTAATCGTCTAAAAAAAGAAATTTCAGTGCAAAAAGATATAGAAGGGAAAGATGCCCTCCCTCCCAAGAGGTAACCCCTTCTTTTAATAGTTGCATTCCATTTAGCTTTGTGAATGTGCCATAATTTATTTTGCTAGGCACCTATCAAGGGTTAATATAGGTTATTCTGGGCTTTTTGTATAAATTGGGTTAGCAGGCTTTCTCTGTAAAGGGCCAGATAGTAAATATTGTGGGCTTTGTTGCAACTACTCAACTCTGCCTTTGTATTGATAGTTCAGAAGCAGCCACTGACGGTATGTAAATGAGAGGGTGTGGCTGTGTGCCAATAAACCTTATTTATAAAACAGTCAGCTGGCCAGATTTGACCCATACACTGTAATTGGACAACCCCTGGTAGAAACGATACTGCAAACAATAGCTTTGTACATATTTTGGGCATATGTTTGAGTTTATCAGAAGATGTATTCAGTTTTAATTTTGAAGAATATTGCCAAATTGCCTTCCAATGTACACTGTCCCAAGAGGGGATAATTGTGCCTGTTTCTACATTCCTTCACCTGTACTGTGTGTTATCGAACGTTTTCATCTTCGCCAATCTTAGAGATGAAACATGGCATCTCGGTGTAATTTGAACTCAAATTTCAATCTGGGAATATTTTACTATTTTCACGTTTCAGGACATTTAATAGTAATCATTTGCCCACCTTTCTTTCTATCTATTGGCCTCATTCACTTGTAGACTATATATGAAAGAGATCAATTCATTGTCATATATGTTGCAAATTGAACTATGTTGCTGATTTTGAGATGTTTCACAGGTAGGAAACTCAGCCAATGTATGTTTAAAATCATCTCAGGAACAAGACGTCTCTCAATCCACTGTGAAATAAAGTGGAGAGGGACCTAGTCAAAATCACAGAGTGGTAGAAACATGGCAAAGGACATTGTCAAACTGGGAAACTGATGGTACAATGCAATTAGCTAGACTCTAAACCTTATTTGCATTTTATGGCTTTCACATGTGCTCATTTCTGTGTTGTGTGTGTAGTTCTTTTCCACTTTGTCACCTGTACAGATTCCTATACACCACCACAATCAAAACATGAACTGTCTATTCCCCACCATGGAGTTCCTTCATGCGATCTCTTTATATCCACACACACCCCATTTATGGTGTCCTGACCATAGAGAAGTCTGTGATATTTGTATCATCAGTTGTTTCCTTTAGGACTGCTAGATACCATGTCAAGAAAGCAGCATCTTTGAAATGATGGCTTTTTCTTTGAATTCTTTCAGTGTGTATTTTGTGTGTGCATGTGTTTGTGTGGTGTATGGTGTATGGCAAAAAGGAAAAAAGACAGCCAGCCGAGTGGCACTATGATTAGGGGCTGGCTTGGGATGCCGGCTCTGAGCACCAGAGCCCCAGTTCGGATCCCACATGAGGGCCAGTGACACTGCACTCTACAGCTAAGGTGGTAAACAACAGCTCCACCTGGAGCCGGGCTACTGTGAGTTGCTGGCGATGGTGTAGGCTGCGGCCTCTGCTGAAGTGGGCTGCCATAAGCTACAGTGAGTGGCTGGCAGTGGTGTGAGCTGCCGTCCAGAGGACGGTGACTGATCTTCCTCACCTGGGAAGAGCACAATGATAATACCGACATGGGCCAGTGGAGCGATGTCCCCCACGGCTAGACTGAAGAACAAAGGGACTGCGACTTGTCTGTTCCCCTTCCCCAATTCCCCAATGCTGTTTTCCTCCACCAATTCCTCAATTTAAAAAAGGAAAAAAAAAAAAGCATGGGACTCAGACTTTCTAAAAAGAAAATACAGGGGGGAAGCCGAGTGGCGCGGTGGTTAAGCGCTGGCTTGGGAAGCCAGCAGCCCCGGTTTGGGTCCCACATATGAGGGCCAGTGACACTGCCCTTAAAAAATAAAAAATTAAAAACACACCCCTCGTAGGAGATGAACAGCTCACAATTGAAATATAATAGATTGTTAACCACAGCTCTTGGACACTGAACCATTCATAGTGACAAGCTGAAGGTCAGACACAGTGGTGAGGATAGGAAAGACATGAACAGAATCATGTGTGTAAAACACTGAAGGAATAGGACAGTTTATCTGGATTATGGAGCCAATTTCTAATGGATCTAGAGCAGACAGTTGCACAGGAAACTTCTCAACAAAAGCAGATATCCAAATTAGGACAGGCAGACACTGCTGAAAAGCATGGCATCTGGAGTTAGGGTTGTCTGCAGAGTAGTCACTCTCCTGCAGTAGCCTCCTGACCTCCCTGAAACTGACTTCATCCTCTGTGTCTGGGAGGTAGAGTTCCTCAAAGAGTGGACTACAGCCCTGCTGAGGGGTTATTTGTGACTTTCTCCCTGCGTTCTGTTCCTTCAAGTCAGGAAGGACTAGGAAAAGCAGCTTAATTCTGGATACTCCAGACCTGGCCATTCATGCTTTCTTGAAATTCTAAGCAATTTGTGACACCCCACCCTACCCAAAAAATATCTTCTGTAGTGCAAAACCTGGGATTTCTTCATTAGCATCTAATGCTAGTAAACAGAAGTTTGCGTTCTTAACCTGCATTCCCTTAGTTAATCCTCCTGAAAAATCCCTTGAGGTTAGTTCTTTTTCACTTTTGAATTTGAAATAATTTTAGGTTTACAGAAAAGCTGCAGATCTGATAGAGCTCCTTAATGCCCCTCACCCAGCTTACCCTAATGTTAACATCTTAACCATGGTACAAGCCAGGTTGTTGAAGTCAGGAAACTAACATCAATACAATCCTATTATCTACATATACAGACCTTATTTGTTTTTTTGGTGTTTTTTTTTTGAGGGCAGTGTCACTGGCCCTCATATGTGGGACTGAACCGGGGCCGCTGGCTATACAGACCTTATTTGGATTTCAGCATTTCTCCCTGTAATGTCAGTTTTTTCTGGTACAGGGTTGTTATAGACAAAATAAATATTTATGTCCCCCTGGGCTGGCCGAGTGGTGTATTGGTTAAGAGCTGGCTTGGGATGCCAGCAGCCCCGGTTTGGATCCCACACATGAGGGCCAGTGACACTGCCCTCAACAGCTAACAACAGCTCCACCTGGAGCTGGCCTGTGCAAGCCCCAGCGACAGTGTAGGCTGCAGCCCCTGCTGCAGTGGGCTGCCATAGGGCTACACTGAGTGGCCGGCAGCCAGCGTGAGCTGCCAATAGCCGCGGTGAGCGACCATCCAAAGGCCGGCGACCAATCTGCCTCATCCGGGAAGAGCACAATGACGATACCAACATGGGCCAGCGAAGCAACGTCCTCCACAACTAGACTGAAGAACAAAAGGACAGCAACTTGTCTGTTCCCCCTCCCCCAATTCCCCAACGCTGTTCCCCTCCCCCAATTCCCCAATAAAATCTTTAAAAAAACAACACATTATGTTCCCCCAAATTCATGTTGAAATCTAACCCCCAATGTAATGGTATTAGGAGATGGGGCTTTTGGGAGATAATAAGGTCAAGAGAGTGTAGACACCATGAATGGTATCAATGCCTTTATAAAAGAGACCCCAGAGAGCTCCCTCACCTCTTCCACCACGTGAGGACACAGGCAAAAGAAAGCAGTCTATGAGCCAGAAAGCAGGCTTTCAGTAGACAGAGAATCTGCCAGAGCCTTGATCTTGTACTTCCCAGCCTCCAGAAATGTCAGAAATACATCTGTGTTCTTTAAGCCCCCCAGTCTATGGTATGTTCGTTACAGCAGCTGGAACAAACACAAGGATCCCATCTAGGACCCCATGTTATCTTTAGTTGTCTTGGTCTCCTCTGTGATGGTTCCTCAGATTTGTCTTTCATTACATTTTTGAAGAGTACTGCCAGTTATCTTGCAAACCGTCTCTCAACTTGGATTTTTCTGATGTTTGCTTATAGTTAGATTGAGGTCGAGCACTTTGGGCAGAAATTCCACAGAGTTGCCACCGATAAGCTGTGTCCTCAGTGCATTCTGTGGACATCCATGATGTCCTAGTATCATTTTTGGTGACACTAACTTTGATCATTGGTCTAAGATGGTGTCTCTATTGTAAAATTACTCTTTTTCTCTTTGTAATTAGTAAGAACTTCGGTAAAATACTTTGAGACTATGCAAATATCCTGTTTCTCATCATATTTTTTCCACCACCAACTTTTAGCATCCTTCCAGAGATCCTGGCTGCAACAATTATGAGGTGTTTGCCAATGATCATCTTTCATTTCGTTCATACCGTCTACATTTATTAATTAGAATTTTAACGGTGACCTTTTATTTCCCTTATTCCTTGCACATGCACTAATTGACACAGCTGAAAGGTCAGTCATATAGCTAAGCCGAGCCTCCAAGTTGGAGGCCCGGGCGAAGAGGGGATGGTGGGGAGGAAGGCGGGGCGCCGGGTCACGTGACCGCGCTGCCGCTGACGTGGCCTCGCGCAGATGCTTCACGTGTCCCTCGCTGCACCCCGTCCACCGCCTTTGCCCCGCACACCTAAGCCCAAGATGGCGGCGCCCAGCGGAAGGAGGGACTGCGGCGGTTCCGCGAGTTTATGGCCCGTTCTGTTCCTGGCAGCCGTGGCCCTGAGGCTGGCGGAGGCGGTGTCCGAGCCCACGACGGTGGCATTCGATGTGCGGCCGGGCGGCGTCGTGCACTCCTTTACCCAGAGCGTGGGCCCAGGGGTAAGAGCCGCTGCTGAGCCCGAGACTTGAGCGAGTGCCTCGGGGATGGGGCTTGCAGAGAGGGTGCGGTCCGAGGAGAGGGCTCTTACTCTGGGGCCGGGGCCGGAGGAGGGGTGCTGACTTGGGGGCTGGCGACTTTGAGGGGGCTGAGTCACTAGCCTCAGCCCCTGTCATTCACATGCCCATCATAGCCAAGCAGTCCCACCCCCAGACCCAGGCGAGTCCCTGGCCATCAGAGGGCAGGGCGGACACAGGTGGAGAGTGGGCAGTTGGAGCCTGAAGCATAGGTGCCTTCAGGCCCTGCACAATGTCAGCCCCGCTGCAGCTCTGATCAGGAAGTGGACAGATGTCGCTCTTTCCTTCCATTGCACAAAGTCCCGCATCTTTTTCATTGAAGCGTGAAGCCAGGTTCTCCTTACTGAAGGCAGCAGGCCTGGGTCTAGAACAGCCTTATCCCCAACTTGTTGGAGAAGTCGTTGCCTCTCCCATCCTTTTTCTGTGTCTGTAACAACCATATATATAGGACCTATTTGTAGATACTTCCTTACAGCTGGGAATTGTGCTGAATTCTTTATATGTTAGGCCCATTTTGCAGATGAGTAAACAGAGGCTCAGAAAGGTTTGCACGTATCCAAGGCCCACAGCAGTGTAGAGATGGGCCCCCAGCTGTCTTTGCTTCCAAAGTGGGCCCCCAGGTGTCCCAAAGTCTGAGCTCCTAGAGGGGGTGTGACCTCTCCCTTGCTGTTCTTCATCCCTTAGAAGTCACATGGGTTGTTTGTCTTGACCTAGGAGCTCACACTAGTAGGGAGGCAGGTGGGGGAATTCCTGGTCTGCAGACACTGGGAAACCTTCAGGCTGGCTCCATCTCCTTCCCCTTAGTCCAGATGCTCACAGAGCAGGGTCTTTTTGATTCTGGATCTCAGAACAATGTCCTGAGATCCTGCACCTTAAGCACTAAGGATTACTTCCTACCAAGCCCTTTTTTTTTTCTTCCATTTTCTAGGACAAATATACTTGTGTGTTCACCTATGCTTCTCAAGGAGGAACCAATGAGGTGAGTTGTACAAAATTCCATGTAATTTAGTATGACAATGTCTGTTGTCATACCAGGATGCTCTCCAGGAACAGTGAGGTTGGGTCATGCATGTGTTAACTTACATTCATTGAACTATTTTTTTTTTTTTTGAGGGCAGTGTCACGGGCCCTCATATGTGGGACCCGAACCTGGGCCGCTGGCTTCCCAAACCAGCGCTTAACCACTGCGCCACTCGGCCGTCCCACATTGAACTATTCTTGCTTAACCAAAAAAAAAAAGAGAGTGCTTGGGCCGGCTAAATGGCACGTTGGTTAAGAGTTGTCTTGGGACGCCAGCTCTGAGCAGCAGGGCCCCAGTTTGGATCCCATGTGAGGGCCAGTGACACTGTGCGCTCTATAGCTAAGATGGTGAACAACAGCTCCACCTGGAGCTCGACTGCAGTGAGTTGCCGGCTACAGCATAGGCTGTAGTAGGGCTGGCCAGCAGCTGGCGTGTGCTTTCGTGAGCTGCCATGAGCAGCCGACGAGCGACTGCCTCACCCGGGAAGAGCACAGTGATAATACCAACATGGGCCAGTGAAGTGACGTCCTCCACAACTAGACTGAAGAAAAAAGGACAGCAACTTGTCTGTTCCTCTCCCCAATTCCCCAATAAAATCTTTTTTTTTTTTTTTTTTTTTTTTTAAAGCGAGGGCTGGCCGAGTGGCTAAGTTGGTTAAGAGTTGGCTTAGAACGCGTGCTCTGAGCAACAGTGCTGCCGATTCAATTCCCACATGGGCCAGTGATGCTACCCCTGAGCTGAGCTGTTGCTAAGCTGCCAACAGGTGGCAGGATGGCTCAGCTGGTGTAAAAACAAGATTGCCTGTTCGATAATGGGCTACGCCTACCCGCAACTAAGACTGAACTCAGCACCTTGAGCTGAGCTGCCACCCAGATGGCCCATTGGATAGGGCGTGCGCTCTTAACAACAAGGCTGCTGGGTTCGACTTCTGCATGGGATGGTGGATACGCCCACCTGCAACTAAGACTGAACTCAGCACCTTGAGCTGAGCTCCCTCCAGGATGGCTCATAGGATAGAGTGTGCGCTCTTAACAACAAGGCTGCTGGTTCCATTCCCGCATGAAATGGTGGCTACGCTCACCCGCAACTAAGACTGAACACAGCACCTTGAGCTTAGATTAGAGGTCACGAGCTGCCGCTGGGCAGCCAGATGGCGACTGGCGCCCTCCACAACAAAGATTGAAGAACAACTTAGCTGGTCCCCTTTCCCAATTCCCCAACACTGTTCCCCTCCCCCAATTCCCCAATAAAATCTTAAAAAAAAAAGAGTGCTCGAGTTAAATAGTGACAGTAGATTCCACTCATCATTCCAGAGTGAACAAATGTCTGGACAGCAGGAGGGATGTAAGATGTCGACTTTGCCATTTCCATGAGCCTCTGTTAAGGGTTTCGTATTTGTTTTCTCTGCTACCTAACAAATCACTACAAACTTGACAGCTTAAAACAACGCTCATTTATTATCTCTCAGTTCTGGAGTTCAGAAGTCCTGGCAGCTCAGGTGGATGCTTCAGACTCTAAAATCAAGGTGTCAGCTGGGCTGGGCTCTCAGCTTCCAGTCTCAATCAATTTGGTGGCAGATTTCAGTTCTTTGTGGTGTAGGACTGAGGTGCCCATATCCTTGCTGACTGTTTTCTCTAGCTGGTGGCAGAAGAGGAAGTAAGAGATTCAAAGCACAAGAAGGTTGCATCACTCAGTTGCCTGCTTTGAGGGGCTCATGTGGCAAGGAATGCAGGTAGCGTCTAGAACAGGGGTCAGCAAACTTTTGAGACCGAAGAGCCACCCGGGGTCAGCAAACTGTGGCTAGCGAGCCACATGCGGCTCTTTGGGTACATACAAGTGACTCAGGAGTAAAATTGAAAATGAAAGTAAAACTATCATAGTTTCATTTGTAATATTACTTTAAATTTTCCTTATTTGTAAAAACATATTTATGGCCCTCGAATAATTTTTAAATTGTTGTGAGGGACAGGATTGGCTCTTCCAGGGGTCAGCAAACTTTTGAGACAGAATTTACCCAAAGAACCGCATGTGGCTGGCTAGCTGCAGTTTGCTGACCTGTGCTCTAGAAGATGAGAGCGGCCCCTGCTGGCAGCAAGGAAACAGGGCTCAGTTTTACTACCACAAGAACTGATTTGGCCACCACCACTTGAGTTGGAAGGAGACCCCATACTCCAATGGGAACAGTCTGGCCTACACCTTGATTTTTCTTTTTTTTAAAGATTTTTATTGGGGAATTGGGGGAGGGGAACAGCTTTAGGGAATTGGGGAAGGGGAACAGACAAGTTGCTGTCTTTTTGTTCTTCAGTCTAGTTGCGGAGGACGTTGCTTCACTGGCCCATGTTGGCATCATCATTGCGCTCTTCCCGGATGAGGCAGCTCGGTCGCCGGCCTCTGGATGGTCACTCACCGCAGCTATTGGCAGCTCACGCTGGCTGCCGGCCACTCACTGTAGCCCATGGTAGCCTACTGCAGCAGGGGCTGCAGCCACGCCGTCGCCGGGACTCGCAGCTCAGCTCCAGGTGGAGCTGTTGTAAGCTGTAGAGGGCAGTGTCACTGACCCTCATATGTGGGATCCGAACCGGGGCCGCTTGCATCCCAAAACCAACGCTTAACCAATGCGCCACTTGGCCGGCCCCACCGTGATTTTTCTTGTGAAACCTCAAAGGATGCAGTCCCACCATGCCCAGACTTTTTTCCCATCCGCCCTATCTTCCTTCTCCATTGGTAACCATCAGTTTGTGCTCCATATATTAATGTATTTCTGTTTTGTATAGTCATTTGATTTTTTAGATTCCACATATAAGTGAAATCATGCAGTATTCATTTTTCTCTGTCTGACTTATTTCACTTATCATAATATGCTCTAGGTTTATCCATATAGTCGTATGGCCAGATTTCATTCTTTTTTAGTGCTGAATAATATTCCATTGTTATATATGTACCACATCATCTTTATCCATTTATTTATGGATGGACATCTAGTTGTTTCCATGTCTTTGCTATTACTAGTAATGCCACAGTGAACATAAGGGTGCATATATCTTTTTGAATTCTTGTTTTTGTTTTCTTCCAGTAAATACCCAGAAGGGCAATTGTTGAATCATATGACTGCTCTGTTTTTTATTTTATTTTATTTTATTTTTTTAAGCTGAGCCCTCCTGCCAGCTCAGGCCCGGCATCAAACAGCTGTTGCTCAGAGCCCAGCTCGCACTCTTGAGCAAGCTCTTAACCAACTGAGCCACTCGGCCGGCCCTTGTTTTTAATTTTTTGAGGACCTTCCATACTGTTTTTCATAGTGGCTGCATCAGTTTACACTTCTACCAAGAATGCATGAGGGTTTCCTTTTTTCCACATCCTCACCAGCACTTATTATTTGTGGATTTATTGATGATGGCCATCCTGACAGATGTGAGGTGATACCTCATTGTGGTTTTAATTTATATTTCCCTGATCAGTGATGTGGAGCATCTTTTCATGTCTGTGGGTCATCTATATGTCCTCTTGAGAGAAGTATCTATTCAGATCCTCTGCCCATTTTTTGATCGGATTGCTTGTTTCTTGTTGTTGTTGTTTTTTTATCTGAGCCATCCTGCCACCTGTTGGCAGCTCAGCTGAGGCCGGGCATCGAACTGCTGTTGCTCAGAGCTCAGCTTGCACTCTTGCGCGAGCTCTTAACCAACTGAGCCACTCGGCTGGCCCGTTTTTTTGTTTTTAAGTTGTTTGAGTTCTTTATATATTTTGGATATTAACCCCTTATCAGATGTATCATTGGCGAATGTGTTCTATTCAGTAGGTTGTCTTTTGAATTACTGATGGTTTCCTTCATTGTGCAACACTTTTTAGTTTGATGCAGTCCCATTTGTCTATTTTTTCTTTTGTTTCCCTTGCCTGAGAAGACATATCTAAAAAGATACTGCTAAGAACAGTGTCAGAGAGTTTACTGCCTGTGTTTTCTTCTAAAAGTTTTCTGGTTTCTGGTCGAACACTTAAGTCTTTCATCCATCTTGTGTTTATTTTTATATATGGTGTAAGAAAGTGGTCCAATTTCATTTTTTTCTGCATGTATCTGTCCAATTTTCCCAATACCATTTATTAAAAAGACTGTCTGTACCCCATTGTACATCCTTGCCTCCTTTGTCACAGGTTAGTTGACCATATAAGTGAAGATTTAATTTTGAGCTCTCTATTCTGTTCTATTGATCTATGTATCTGTTTTTGTGCCAGTACCATGCTGTTTTGTTTTATTTATTTATTTTTTTGAGGGTCGTGTCACTGGCCCTCATATGTGGGACTGAACTGGGGCCGCTGGCTTCCCAAGCCAGCGCTTAACCACTGCGCCACTCAGCCAGCCCCATGCTGTGTTTGATTATTATAGCTTTGTAGTATAGTTTGAAATCAGGGTGTGTGATACCTTCAACTTTGTTCTTCTTTCTCAAGATTGCTGTGGCTATTTGGGGTCTTTTGTGGTTACATATAAATTTTAGGATTATTTGTTCTAGTTCTGAGTATAATTGGTGTTTTGACAGGGATTGCATTGAATCCGTAGATTGCTTTGGGTAGTATGGTCATTTTGACAATGTTAATTCTTCCAATCCATGAACATAGTATATGTTTCCATTTATTCCTCTTCACTTTCTAACTTTATTTATTTTTTTTTAAGGGCAGTGTCACTGGCCCTCATATGTGGGATCTGAACCCGGGCCGCTAGCGTCCCAAGCCAGCTCTCAACCACCACGCCACTCGGCTGGCCCCTCCTCTTCACTTTCTTTCTTTGATGTCTTACAGTTTTTTGAGTACAGGTCTTTCACTTTCTTGGTTATTCCTAGTTATTTTACTCTTTTTAATGCAGTTGTAAATGGGACTGTTTTCTTAATTTCTCCTTCTAATTGTTTGTTATTAATGTAAAGGCACATGATGGATTTCTGTATATTAATTTTGTATCCTTCTGCTTTAATGAATAATTTTATTCTGTTCATTTTTTTGGTGGATTCTTTAGGGTTTTCTATGTATCATATCATGTCATCTGCAAATAGTGACAGTTTTATTTCCATCTTTCCAATTTGGATGTCTTTTATTTCTTTTTCTTGTCTGATTGCTGTGGTTAGGACTTTCATTGTTTATTGAATAATAGCGGTACGAGTAGGTGTCCTTGTCTTGTTCCAGATGTTAGAGAAAAAAAGCTTTCAGCTTTTCACCATTGAGTGTGATGTTAGCTGGGGGCTTGTCATATGTGGCCTTTATCATGTTGAGGTAAGTTCTTTCTGTACCCACTTTGTTGAGAGTTTTGATCATAAATGGATGTTGAATTTTGTCAGATGCTATTTCTACATCTACTGAAATAACTGTATGATTTTTTTTTTTTAATTGGAGAATGTGGGGGAGGAGAACAGTGTTGGGAAACTGGGGAAGAGTCGAGCCAAGTTGTTCTTTAATCTTAGTTGTGGAGGGCACCAGTCACCATCTGGCTGCCTATTGGCAGCTCATGGCCTCTAAGCTCAAGGTGCTGTGTTCAATCTTAGTTGGAGGGTGGGTGTAGCCACCATCCCATGTGGGAATCGAACCAGCAGCCTTGTTATTAAGAGCGCATACTCTATCCACTGAGCTATCCGGGTGGCAGCTCAGCTCAAGATGCCAAGTTCAGTCTTAGTTGCAGGCAGGCATAGCCCACCATCGAACAGGCAGTCTTGTTAGGAGCACATGATCTCACCAGCTGATCCATCCTGCCACCCGTTAGCAACTCAGCAACAGCTCAGCTCGGGTGCTGCCTCACTGGCCCAAGTGGGAATAGAACCTGCGTCCCTTTTGCTCAGAGTTCGTGCTCTTAAATTAACCCTTAACCAACTGAGCTGTTCAGCTGGCCCAATCGTATGATTTTTATCCTTGCTTTTGTTGATGTGATGTGTCTATTGTTTTGTGGATATTGAACTACCCTTGCATCCCTGAGATAAATCCCACTTGATTGTGGTGTATAATCCTTTTTTTTTTATTTTATTTTATTTTTTTTTTTTTTTAGGGCAGTGTCACTGGCCCTCATATGTGGGACCCGAACCAGGACCGCTGGTTTCCCAAGCCAGCGCCCAACCACCGCGCCACTCGGCCAGCCCCTATAATCCTTTTAATGTACTGTTGAATTTGGTTTGCTAATATTTTGTTGATAATTTTGGCATCTGTATTCAACAGGGATATTGGTCTGTACAACTCTTTTTTTTTTTTTTTTTTTTTAGGGCAGTGTCACTGGCCCTCATATGTGGGACCGAATCGGGGCCGCTGGCTTCCCAGGCCAGCGCTTAACCACCGCGCCACTCGGCCGGCCCTTGTACAACTCTTTTTTGGTAGTGTTTTTTGGTAGGCTGGTTTTGGTGTCAGGGTAAATCTGGCCACGTAGGATGAGTTTGGAAATGTTCCTTCCTCTTTAATTGTTGGAATACCTTGGAAAGGATAGGTACTAATTTTTAAATGTTTGGTAAAATTCACTTGTGAAACTGGTCCTAAGCATTTGTTGGGCGTTTTGATTACTGCTTCAGTTTCATTACTAGTAATTTGTTCATACTCTCTGTTTCTTCCTGGTTTAGTCTTGGAAGGTTATATTTTTCTAAAAAATTTATTTCTTCAAAATTGTCCAATTTGTTGGCATATAATTGTTCATAATATTCTATAATGATCCTTTGTATTTCTGTGATATCGATTGTAATCTCTCCTGTTTCATTTCTGATTTTATTTATTTGGGTTCTCTCTCTGATGTGTCTTGCCTACAAGCTTATCAGTTTTATTTATTCTTTCAAAACACCATCTCCTAGTTTCATTTATTTTTTATATTGTCTTTCTATTTTTTATTTTCTCTCTGATCTTTATTATTTCCTTCTACTTAACTTTGAGTTTTGTTTGTTCTTTCTCCAGTTCCTTCTAGGTGTAAATTTAGGTCATTAGGGATTTTTTCTGCTTCTTGGAGTAGGCCTGTATAGCTGTGAGCTTTCCTCTTAGAACTACTGCTTTTGCTGCATCCATAAATTTTGTAAAGTTGTGTTTTCATTTTCATTTGTTTCAAAGTACTATTTGATTTCCTTTTTGCTCCATTGGTTGTTTTGAAGCATGTGTTTAATCATCACGTATTTGTGTTTTTTATAATTTTCGTCCTGTAGTTGATTTCTAGTTTCTTGCCATTATGGTCAGAAAATATGCTTGATATTACTTAAGTCTTCTTAAATTTATTGAGGCTTGTTTTGTGGACTAATATGTGATCTCTCCTTGAAAACATTCCATGTCACATGAATTAAAAGTATAATCTGCAGTTTTTGGATGAAATGCTGTATAGATGTCTATTCAATCAAACTGCTCTAATGTGACATTTAAGGCCATCATTTCTTTATTAACTTTCTGTCTAGATGATGTACCTACCCATTGAGGTAAGAGGAGTATTAAAGTCCCCAACTATTACTGTATTGCTGTTAATTTCTGCCTTTATGTCCATTAATATTTGCTTTATACACTTCAGTGCTCCTATGTTGGTTACACAGTTATGTACAATTTTTATATCCTCTTCTTGGATTGACCCCTTTAAAATTATACAATGTCCTTCTTTGTCTCTTTATACAGCCTTTGTTTTGAAGTCTGTTTTATCTGATATAACTATTGCTACTCCAGCTTTCTTTTCATTTCTATTTGCATAGAACATCATTTTCCATCCCTTTACTTTCAGTCTATGTATGTCTTTCGATCCAAAATGAGTTTTGTAAGCAGCATATAGATGGGTCTTGTTTTTATCCATTCCTCCATCCTATGTCTTTTGATTGGAGGAGTCAATTTATATTTAAAGTAATTATTGATAGATATGTGCTTATTGCCATTTTTGTTCATTGTTTTTGGTTGTTTTTATTGTTTTTTTGTGTTTCTTCCTCTCTTGCTTTCTTTCCTTTTAACTTGTTGGTTTTTGTTAATGTTTTCATTGGGTTCCTTTCTCTTTATTTATTTATTTTTTAAAAGATTTTATTGGGGAACCAGGGAAGAGGAACAGACAAGTTGCTATCCTTTTGTTCTTCAGTCTAGTTGCGGAGGACGTTGCTTCACTGGTCCATGTTAGCATCATCATTGCGCTCTTCCCCCGGTGAGGCAGATCGGTCGCTGGCCATTGGATGGCAGCTCATGGCGGCTCACAGCGGCTCACGAGGGTGCACGCCAGCTGCCGGCCAGCCCCATTGCATCCTACGCTGTGGCCGGCAACCGGCGACTCACAGCAGCCCAACTCCAGATGGAGGTGTTGTTCACCATCTTAGCTGTAGAGGGCAGTCTCACTGGCCCTCATATGTGGGATCTGAACCTGGGTCACTGGCATCCCAAGCCAGCTCTTAACCAACGTGCCACTCGGCCGGCCCTCAAATACTCTTTTTTGCCCGTTTCTCTCCCTCCTCCTTCTGTAGTCCCTATGATGCAAATGTTAGGTGCTTTATATTATCCCAGAGATCTCTGATACTGTCCTCATTTCCTTTAATTCTTTTTTCAGTTTGCTCTTCTGATTGAGTAATTTGTAGTATTCTGTCTTCCAGGTCACTAATCTGTTGGTTTTTTTTTGAGGGTAGTGTCACTGGCCCTCATATGTGGGACCGAAGCCAGCGCTTAACCACCGCGCCACTCGGGCCGCCCACTAATCTGTTTTTGTGCATTAAGTAATTTGCTGTAGATTCCTTTTAATGTGTTCCTCATTTCAATTACTGTACTTTTCATCTCTGATTGATTCTTTTTTTTTTTTTTTTTTTTGAGAGCAGTGTCACTGGCTCTCATACATGGGACCCCAACCGGGGCCTCTGGCTTCCCAAGCCAGCACCCAACCACCTTGCCACTCAGCCAGCCCTCTGATTGATTCTTTATTATATTTTCTATCTCTTCGTTGAAACGCTCTGTGAGTTCCTCTTCTCCACTCTCAAGTTAGTTGAATATCCTTATGACTGTTTCTTTGAATTCTTTACCAGGAAAATTACTTATCTCTGCTTCATTAGGGTTTTTCTTCTTGTTCCTTCATTTGACGCATATTCTTCTATCTTCCCACTTTGTTTAACTTTCTGGGTTTTTTTCCTGTGAGTTGGATGGAATAGCTCTCTCTCCCTGTCTTGAAAGAGCGGTTTTGCTGTAGACTGTTCCGAATAGATTTGGCGGGCTGGTTGTGGTTGGGGTGAGTGTGTGCAGCGCCTAGTGTGTTGCCTGGCTGGGAGGAGTGGATTCCGCATGAGGCAGCCTGGTGTGGCCAGGGCTGCTCCCTGCATACTTGACGTGCACTGTTGCTTTAATTGTCTGAGAGCGGGTGTGGCCAGGGCTGCTCTGTGTGCTTTCATCTCAATGCCCTACTAGCTCTACCCTTCCTCCAATTGGGGCAGCCTTGTCTGCGCACACAGCTGCACCTTCTCCGGGCAGGGCAGACCCACACACACAGCAGCGCCCCACTCACTCCACACGGGGCAATCCTGCGTGTGGGTACCTCAGCATTTTGCCAGCTCGCACTGTCTTCGGGCAGGGCAGCCCCACGTGACCACACAGTAGGACATTATCTCTGCACTTTCTCTGGACAGGGTAGCCTGGCAGGTGGATTCCGCAGGGTTTTGCTAGCTCCGCACTCTTCTCTGGCAGGGGAGCCTGTGTGCACACGCAACCCAGTGGAAGCATGAAGCAGCACACTGCCTTGCCCGCCAGGCCATTCTCTGGGTAGGGGACCCTTGTATACACACTTTAGTGCCTAGGTGTTCCTGCTGGATCTAGCCCCAGATGGGGTAGCCGGAGAACCTGGCTGGAGCTCCTGCCAGCATCCACATGGAGGGCAAACGTACACAATGGCGCCCATGGGTTCCTCCTGGCCTGGGTTCCTCAGCTCCCAGAGAGCTCCCTTGGTTCCCAGTCTTCTCTGAGCTCCTCCTCTCTTGATTATGCAGAAGCTGTTCAGTTGGCTCACAGTTGTATGAGGAGAGAGTGCTCTAAATACAGATGTACATTCAATGTGTTCTGGGGAATGGCGAGCTTCCATCTCAGACCGGCCTTCTGAATTATACATGTAGAAAGGGTGAATTGTACAGTATGTAAACTAGTAATTGGCTCCCACATCCATGCTCCAGGCAAAAGGCATCTAAGTGACCATTTACTCCCATTAAAATTAACGAAAAATTGGCCTTGTTCCCATTAATGAAAAAGCTGTGACATTAAACCAGGAGTACCAGTACTCAGAGTCCCTCATTACCCTTGGGAGGGGCCTATAAACTCATTTTACCAGCAAGCCATGAAAGTCCCTTAGGAAACCCAAAGATGACAGTAGGTTTTCCATTTCCATGTGGCCAAGTTTTCAGAAGCCATGAATATTAGAATATACTAGCAGCAGTTTGCTTGGGAATCAGTCTAATGTTTCATTTTTAAAAATTTTAATTTTTAAAAAGCTAACACATTCACATCATACAAAAAGAAAAATACATAAAAGGTTGACAGTGCCTTTGACTTGTCTGGTTCCTGCCCACATCCTGCAGGTAACCGCGATTATTAAACTCTTGTGTCTTTTCCGAGGACTTCTTTACGCTTACGCAAGCAGGCATGAATATACTGTCTCCCTTCTTTTCTTTTGGTTTTTATTTTTCTTAATAGACTGTTTTTTAGAGTAGTGTTAGGTTCACAGCAAAACTGAGCAGAAGGCACAGAGATTTCGATATATCCCCTGCCCCGTCCCCAGCCTCCCTCAGCGTCTCCCACCAGAATAGGACATTTGTTACAATTGATGACCCTACATTGACACATCATTGTTACCCCAAGTTCATAGTAGACGTTAGGGTTCACTCTGTATAATGTGTAATGATGTGTGTTCACAATTGTAGTGTCATGTGGAGTAGATTCACTGCCCCTGAGCAGTGTGGGTGTACCAGGCGGCCAGGCTGTAGCCGGGAGGCCCGGGCAAGGTCCACTTACTTTGCAGAACCAGAAGGACTGACCCATGTCTTTCTCCTCTCC
This sequence comes from Aselliscus stoliczkanus, assembly GCA_033961575.1. NCBI lineage: Eukaryota > Metazoa > Chordata > Mammalia > Chiroptera > Hipposideridae > Aselliscus > Aselliscus stoliczkanus. The sequence goes on along the minus strand of CM066735.1, from coordinate 3,849,084 downwards.
CCAGAAGTGGCAGATGAGTCTGGGGACCAGTGAAGACCACCAGCACTTCACCTGCACCATCTGGAGGTGAGCTGTGGGTCCCAGCAGTGGGTCTTCTGAGAAGAACTGCCCTGGCTCAGGCTGCGTGGGGCGAGTGCACTGCCCTAGGCAGCAGGGAAGGGGGCAGACAGACCAACAGGGTCCTGCACTCCTGGAGGGGCATTCAGAGGGAGTGCCACACTATTGGGAGTTGGCAGGGCAGGAGGGCTCCTTAGGGAAGTACATTGACACTGAGGCCAAGAGAGGGTTGGGGAGGGGGGTGCTGGGGAAAGTACAGTCAAGGCAGTGGCCACAGCACCAGGGAGAGGGGTCAGGCTCCCCAGATGTCCCCCCTCCCATTGTCACCCTCAGTCACATTCATGGTTCATGGGCTCAGTCTCTCCGCCAGGGGCTGATGCCTTGTCCACCCTTTTTGTAACCCCACTGCTGGCACCCAGCTTGATGAGGGAGTGGTGAGCCCGGGGAAGGGATGAAGGAGAGGGAGTGTGTGGCCCTGGGTGGGGAAGAGGGGTTCAGGGCTGCATGGAATCGTGTCCCTGGACTCCTCAGCCTGGAATGTGTCACCACAAGCAGAAGTGATTTCTCGAGCATTTATTGTGTACCTGACATAGAAGAACACCAAGCTATGGCTCTGCCCTCAGGGGACTGGGGTGTACTGGGGACAGGTCAACAAATGGGACACAATGAGAGAAAAGTGACATTAATTAAAGGACACAGCACATTTTAATAATCCCTGCAGGCATCATCCCATTCTCCTGCTGGTGCTTTACAAACAGTCAGTGTTTACTAAGTGCTGTTGGGGAGACTCTTGTTTGTTTAGCCAGACTGTCCCAGGATCCCAGCATGCTCACCTGGCCAGACCCTGTCTGTGCCGCCCCCCTGGCCTCAGAGGGAAGCATCATGGGAAAGGAGCCTGGGGCACGCTCATTACAGGAAAGGCCCATTACGGAGCTACATTCCTTGTCTTCAGATCACTGCCTCTCATGGGGCATGTGAGCACCAGCTTTCCGATGGGCACAGATCCAGGCCATACAGGCCCAAGGACTTGCTCAGCCCCAGACACCTGCTGACTGAAGGGCCACTGCTTAGCTAAGGGTTTCAACCTCAATGGGTCCGGCCTCCAGGTTTCAGACATGGACCAACCCTCGGTCTACACGGGAGCTTAGAGAAGTTGGGAGGTTCCCTGGACGCCACCATCCCCACCACCTCCTTCCTCCCTCCTGCTTTCTCCACCCCCATCCCCATAACTGCCGGCTTTCCACACATGGCCAGATGGACTCTTCACACTGCAGGCATCGTTGTCCCCTCACTGTCACAGTCCTCCCTTCTTGGCTTCTCTCTGCTTTGACCACGCTGACTTTGGGTTTGCCCCCATTTGCACCCTCTGAGGGATCTTTGCAGCCACCATTTCCTCTACCCCTGACAGCCCTCCCCCTCTCCTTCCTAGTGAACTCCTGTATTTCTAACCCTCCAAGATTTTACTGCAGCCCCCATTACAATACCTGGGATGTCGTTGCACCTGATAAAAAGTATCAGTGAATTAACATAGGGTCCCTGTCCTACCTCCTACCCAGCAAAGACGCTTGTCAGTAAACAAGCCAGAAGAACATTCTAGCAAAGAGGAAAGAGGCAATGATCCTCAGGGTCCCTTCCCAGAGTCAGCAGTGCTTGGAAACAGTTTCCCTCTTGATGAGCTGGGGACATGCAGCCCTGGGCTGACCCCTAGCTGATCTTTCTCCGCAGGCCCCAGGGCAAGTCCTACCTGTATTTCACACAGTTCAAGGCAGAGGTGCGGGGCGCCGAGATCGAGTACGGTATGGCCTACGTGAGTATCGGCCGTGCACATTGGTGTGGCTGCCTGGGTCTCCCACCACAGACAGTGCCTTTCAGACCCTGCAGGGCGGGACAGGCAAGAGAGAAGATGGAGCCCTTAGAGGGAGATTTTGTAATTTAGAAGAACACGGGACACTGCGCAGACCCCTAGGCCTGGAGGCGTAGGAGGAGAGGGAGTGGTGGTGCCCAGAGAGGGACCTTGCTGACCCTAGAGGCTGGGTGGGTAGGCAGAGCAGTATATGGACACCCTGGCATCCCTCTCCTACCACCTGCCAGTCTTCTGCTGGTGCCCCTGCTGGAAAAGCCAACAGGAAGTGAGCGCAGGGCAGCCTGGGTACTCAGCCCTGGGACAAGAACAGGGACAGCAAGGGTCGCAGTGGTTCTAGAGGGGCAGGTGGCATGGCTCACTGGTATATATGTGGGGGCCCATGGCCTTTGGCTCCAGAGACCTGTGGCTCATGGCCTGGGCAGCACCTTATCACGCTTTCCTGACCCCTACAGCCCCCTCCGGAGGCCGGTCACACTGCAGAGCCTACCGTGCTTCTGCACTGGGGTCAGAAAGGTTGAAAACCACTTATCAGTCCAGGTTCAACCAAAAAGCAGAATAAGTAGGTGATGTGCATCAGGAGACTTATTGCCAGGAATTGGCTTCTGCCACGAGACTGGCCGAGCAGGTCCGGAGTTCACAGGCCAGACTGGCACCCTTGGGTACGGCCGCCGCTGCTGTCCCTGGATGTGAGTTGTTCCTCAGGGCAGCCCGTGTGCCCTGAGGGCATTCCCACGTCATGGAGGGAAATGCCCGTGGAGTCAGCTCAGGATGGACTTCTGTCATGGGTACAGAATACCTTCACAGCAGCACCTAGTGACAGTTTGATTACAGAACTGCAGACATGGCTGCTCCAGGTTGACAAATCAGACGGACTATAACACCATTGAACTAATTACTCTCCAGGGTCCCTTCTTACTTTATTTCTCCTTTGTTTGTTTGTTCGTTTGTTTGTTTGTTTGTTTGTTTGTTTGAGGGCAGTGTCACTGGCCCTCATATGTGGGACCTGAACCAGGGCCGCTGGCTTCCCCAAGCCAGCGCTTAACCACCGCGCCACTCGGTGGGCCCCCTTCTTACTTTAAAACTATTATTTTAGCAGATTTGAGAGACGCACAATTCTGATTTTATTTTATTTTATTCTTTAAAGATTTCTTTTTTTTAAATTGGGGAATTGCGGGAGGGGACCAGACAAGTTGCTGTCCTTTTATTCTTCAGTCTAGTTGTGGATGTCACTCCATTGGCACATGTTGGTATTGTGATCATTGTGCTCTCCCCGGCTGCCGGCTCGTGGCAGCCCACTGCAGCCTATGCCATTGAGAGCTGTTGTTCACCATCTTAGCTATAGAGGGCGCAGCATAACTAGCCCATGTGGGAACCAAACCGGCAGCCCTGCTGCTCAGAGCTCGCACTCCCAAGCCAACTTTTTTTTTTTTTAAAGATTTTATTGGGGAATTGGGGGAGGGAACAGCATTGGGGAATTGGGGAAGAGGAACACACAAGTTGCTGTCCTTTTGTTCTTCAGTCTAGTTGTGGAGGACATTGCTTCACTGGCCCATGTTGGTATTGTGATCATTGTGCTCTCCCTGGCTGAGGCAAGACCGGTCGCTGGCTGTTGGATGGCCGCTTATGGCAGCTCATGGTGGCTACCAGCTGCTCATGCTGGCTACCGGCCACTCATGGTAGCTTATGGCAGCCCATTGCAGCAGAGGCTGCAGCCTACGCCATCGCCAACTCCAGGCAGCCCAGCTCCAGGTGGAGCTGTTGTTCACCATCTTAGCTGTAGAGGGCAGTGTCACTGGCCCTCATATGTGGGATCCAATCCGGGGCCCTGCTGCTCAGAGCTGGTGTCCCAAGCCAGCTCTTAACCAACTGAGCCACTCAGCCGGCCTGCACAATTCTGATTTTTTTTTTTTTTTTTTGAGGGCAGTGGCACTGGGCCTCATGTGGGACCTGAACCAGGGCCGCTGGCATCCCAAGCCAGTGCTTAACCACTGCGCCACTCGGCCGGCCCATAATTCTGATTTTTAAAAATCACATTCAAGAGATTGTCATGCTTGTGTCATTGCCATAAATTAAAGAAAAAAAATGAATTAAGTGCCTTCTTCCCATGATTTGCAGTGAAGGCAAGCTTTAAGCAAGTTGACAGTCTCTTGAGTGGATTAAGCAGTCACTTCCCCTGGATCTTCTTGTGTGTGCTCAGAAGTGTCAGTCGGCTCTTTGGTAAAAGCATGAGGCTTTATTCTGTGGTTCTTGGGAAAGCAAACCAAATCGTGTTCTTTCTTGATATGGAGTTTCCAATTTTCCCCTTTCAGTCTAAAGCTGCATTTGAGAGAGACAGTGATGTTCCCCTGAAAAACGAGGAATTTGAAGTGACCAAAACAGCAGGTGCGTAACAATGGATTATGGACACAGAATCCAGGTACTCAGGGAAGATGGGTGAGGTGACAACAGAAGGCCATCGGGGCCAAATGGTGAAGGAGTACTGCCCAGGGCACCTCCAGACTATAGCCCAGGTGGCTGCCCAGGTGTCCAAAAACCATTCCTGTTAAGGCCCCATAGTAAATACTTTTGGTTTTGTGAGGCAGGCAGCTTCTGTTGAAACTGCTTAACCTGCTCCCATAGGACAAAGGCCACCCCACATGTCAGTGAATGGGGATGGCTGCTGTCTAACAAAACTTTATGAACATGGACATGTGAATTTCATCACTTTCTCATATCACAGAATACCATTTTTCTCTAGATTTTTGTCAAAGCTATTTAAAAATGTGAAAAGCACCCTTTGCACATGGGCGGCAGGCCACACTGCCAATCTCGTAAAGAACCAAGAGCAGGAGAACCTCATGCCCCACGGAGGGTGGGAGGGCGGCGACCTTCCCACGGCCTGGCTGTCTTGGGCTCTGGGACCAGGAACAGCATCCAGATTGGGACTGCGTTCATGATGGAGGAGGTGGGGGTTACCTCCTGAGATCCCAGGAGCCCCTACTCTGGGCCGTGTTCAGCTACGGCGGGGCAGATGCTAAACAGAAAGGGTTGGGAGCCCTAGAGTTGGGGCTTGGCATGCTAGAGCAAGAGGGGACAAGCAAGTGAGCAGGACAATGAATGGACACAGGAGCTGGCTGAGTCAGGGAGAAGCCCTGAGGGTCCTGGTTTCGGGGTAAAGATGAGATGAAGGAACCCATGTGGCTATGGCTGTCACCAGGCATGAAGTGGAAGGGGGGGGGTTGGGGGGGTGGCATGGGTGGAGGGATATAGGAAGGAGGGGCCTGGGTGTGGAAGGAGCCCCACCTGCAGGTCTTTTAAGGACCATTCAGAATCAAGGTCAAGGACAGAAGATTTGGGTTAATGGCACACCCTGAGCTCCAGGGCACACTGTAGGCAGGTACACAGGGAATCAGGGTGTGGCTAGAGGTGAAGGGTGAGGAGGGTGGGGGGCACAGCCCCTGACCCTGCTGTAAAAGCGTTATATGGGCCTCAAACAAATTTGCCAGTGTGAGCAAGTGATGCAGCCAAGCCCCAACCTCCATCCAGTCTCAACGTGCCAAAAATGACCACAGTTCTTCCCATCTTGAACTTTCCTGTGGTCTCCCAGTTCCTTCAGGTCAGGCCCACCAATTTCTCTGCCATTCTTCTGTCCTTTTGGGGCAAGTGATCCTTCCCACATTCAGCCCACCTTGGGGACAGCTCTCCTGCCCTGCCAGATCCCACTGCGCCCCGCCCTGGCCCAGGACCCGGGGCATTTGTGGAGTGGTGAGGGCTCTACCATGTGTTTCTTCTTTTGCAGTATCGCATAGACCCGGGGCGTTCAAGGCCGAGCTGTCCAAGCTGGTGATCGTGGCCAAGGCGTCCCACAGTGAGCTCTGACTGGCAGCTCCACTGAGGGAGGCTTTCCCTCTGAAGGGGCTGGGCTCCTTGAGGGCCGGCGCTTACAGGTTTTTTAGGGGGGATTGTTGATTTTCTGCCTGGGCTGATGTTGCCTTGCTTGGAGGGGTTCACAGGGCGGCTGAGACCCTTGGGCAGAGTCCGGGGGCCAGGAGGTTGAGGTGGTGCTGGGCCCCTCCCCCAGCGTCCCTAGCCCCACTCCCCTCACTGTTCTGAACAGAGAGTGGATCTGAACCCCGCAGCTCGTCTTAACAGGAAAGGCATCGGCACAAGGTGGGGGTGGGGGGCGCAGCTTTTCTGCAGCCATCATCTCCCCGTGGGATCAGGCCTGGCTCTGGATGCTCTGGGGAAGAGTGGTCCTGCTGTCCCTGACCCCAAGCTGACTGTTTTCTTACAATTACCCCCACGGGACCACCTTTCAGACTAACTGGGAAGAAGTGAAATGTTTTGTATTTAAATAAATAAGATTTAAAAAGCAATTGTATAGACTAAGCGTCCTGCACTGGTGCCCACCTGGCTGGGCATGAGGAGCCAGGGAACATGGGACAGCAGGAGGCTGGATGCCCCCATTTCCCTGTTGGAAACAGGTGGGCTGTATCCCCCAGGACACATGGAATCTCTGGGCCCAAATTTTCTACAGGTACAAAAGCAGCTGATCCAAGGGTGGGCCCCTGTGAGCCTGCTCCAAGGGCTGGGCATTGCCCCTCCCTGAACATGTGGGGCAGACCCCGCCACATCTAGCAGGTCACACAGGCGGCCCTGGCACAGAGTGGTGCACCAGGGCAGACCTGTTCTCTGAGCCGGGTGGTGGGGTTTTTTTTGTTTTTTGTTTTTAAAGATTTTATTGGGGAATTGGGGGAGGGGAACAGACAAATTGTTGTCCTTTTGTTCTTTAAGTCTAGTTGTGAAGGACATTGCTTCACTGGCCCATGTTGGTATCATCATTGCGCTCTTTTCAGATGAGGCAGATTGGTTGCCGGCCTCTGGATAGCTGCTCACAGCGGCTCTTGGCAGCTCACACTAGCTGCCAGCCGCTCATGCTGGCTACCGGCCACTCACTGTAGCCTATGGCAGGCCACTGCAGCAGGGGCTGCAGCTATGCCGTCCCGGGGACTCACAGCAGCCCAGCTCCAGGTGGAGCTGTTGTTCACCATCTTAGCTGTAGAGGGCAGTGTCACTGGCCCTCACATATGGGATCCGAACCAGGGCCGCTAGCTTCCCAAGCCAGCTCTTAACCAATGCACCACTCGGCTGGCCCACCAGGTGGTGGTTTTGCTTTGTTTTTAAAAGCTGGATTTCATTCAGCACGGTGATTTCTTAAAACACCCATAAACCCAAAAATGCCCCAGCCATTCAGAGGGACCCTGGTGTCCCAGCAGTGGGGAGCCTGACACCAACTTGACCTTGAGTCTGATCTCTGACCCTGTCTTTGTGAGCAAACAAGGGGAAAAGAAACTGTTTCTTGGCTTCTGTCCGCAGGCTGTGAAGTGGGTCCTTGCTCATCAGATCAGTGTTTGATCACTGGAGGCCTCTCTATACCTTTCACTCACCTTGTGCCAACCTGAGAACCTGGACGTTGTTGGGCCCCTCTTGCCAGAACAGCAGTGATCCAAGGGCGTTAGGGTTCCTGCCCAAAGGCGCACACCCATGGGAAGCAGAGTGAGGTGCTGATCTATCCAGTTTCAGACAGGCGCATAAGCATGAAGAATAACGGTTCTCAGAACAAACAACAATTGAGGGACCTCAGGCCCTGACGATGCTCAGGAAAGAATTGGCCAGCCTTAATTTACAAGAACACGCATTCTGCCACCTCATGAGAAAAGTTCTGATCTATGTGAACAGGCAAGGTCACTTGACCAAGAATGGCCCGGCTTCAAGGTTTCAAGGCGAGCACAGCTACCTGCAGATCTCAACAGGGCCCAAGAGACAATACCCAGGGCTTCCTGTGAAACCAGGTGGTTGGACGCTGAGTCCTGAGGTGTTGGCCGAGAGAAGGGGATTTTTCCACGGTCAGCAGAGTCACCGCTTCGAATCCATGGACATCACCAAGGATGCAGAGCAGTGGGTATCATGCACCTGGACACAGGAGGGCACCTCTGGACACACACAAGCTCCCCCTGGCCCCCCTGTGACATGTGCATTCATCTTTATGTAGCTTTCAGTTCTTTCAGAACAAAGCCACCTTAGCCCCAGGACCTTCTGTCATGAGGAGCAGCTGAAGTAAACCCTCATTTTGGTCTGCAGAAGCAAAGCTCTGCCACTCCATTGGACTCATCCCAGCACCCAGTACAGCAGAGTCAAACCTGTCAGCAAGGGCCACAGATGTGACATTCACTTGCAACCTTGATTTAAAAGGCAAAAACTGGTCGGATTTCTGGTCAAGATGGTGGAGTAGGTAAATGCTGTACTCACCTCCTCCCATGACCACATCAAAATTACAACTAAATTACATAACTGCCGCCGTTGAGAACCACCAGAAGACTAGCTGAACAGAAGTCCAATAACAGGATATAAGGAGGAAGCCATGTTGAGACTGGTAGGAGGGGCAGAGATGTGGAACAGGCAGGTCCCACACAGTGTGGTGGTTAAGAATTGGAAGGGAGGAGCTGGCTGGGTGGCTCAATTGGTTAAGAGCTCACTCAAGAGTGAGAGCTTTGAGCAACAGGGTTGCCAGTTGGATTCCTGGCCTGAGCTGAGCAGCCACTAGGCTGCCAACAGGTAGCAGGATGGCTCAGCTAGGAGGGAAAAAAAAAAAAGTTAGCTTGAGCGCATGAGCTCCAAGCAGCAGGGCCGCTGGTTCGGATCTCACATGGGCCACCTCTACAGCTAAGATGGTGAACAATAGCTTGACGGCAACTTGTCTGGTCCCCTTCCCTGATTCCCCAAAGCTGTTCCCCTCCCCGAATTCCCCAATAAAATATTTTTTAAAAAAAGAATTGGGAGGGATATCTCGGCTGTGGAGGTCCCACCTGAGGAGTGAGGGGTCCCAGCCCCACACCAGGCTCCTGTGCCAGGAAGAGGAGTTCCCATAACATCAGGCTGTGAAAACCAGTGGGGACTCCATCCAGGAGAGACAAAGGGCTACTACAGACCAAGGCACTGCTCTTAAAGGGCTCCAACACAGACTCACTTGCTTACAAACTCACTGAGCCTGAGCAGGGGCAGCAGTTCAAAAAGCACCAAGGACATGCAGGGAGCAACTAATTGACTAACTTCAAGGCGAGGACTGGACGGGCAGGGATTGGGGCAACTCTCCAGGGACAGAAGTGCTGGCAGAAGTCACTGGTCCTTTGTTGAGCCCCCCCACCCAGCGGCAGGCCCAAGCAGGCACCAAATATGAGTTCTCCTTTAACTTGGCCAACAGCCTCAGCCCCGCCCTGGTGAGACTCTAAGACCTCACCCCACTGAATTCACTCGCCCAGCCTGAGCTGCTTCCAGCAGTTTCTCCACATAAGCGGCCTACCTTGGTTCATGCTGCAGACTTCCACCCTAACGCACAAACTTCACACGAGTGGCGGCTGCCTTAGGCTCACACTACAGACTGAAATGTCCACAAACCCCAAACAAGCAGTGTGCAATGGCCTCAGTGTGCATCATAGCTCTAGCTAAGTGGCCCCAAGCCCAGCACAAGCAGTGACAGGTGTCAACTTGAATTTTAACTTCCATCAGATGGCCCTAAGCCTGGCATAAGCAGTGACCAGTCTTGGCTTGGAATGTAACTTCAACTAAACAGCCACAAACCTGGCACAAGTAGAGGCTGATATCAACTCGCATTGTAGTGCCCACTGAAGAGTCCCACGCCCTGGGCCGGCCGAGTGGCTTAGCTGGTAAAGAGCCGGAGCTCTGAGCAATAGGATCGCCAGTTCAATTCCCACATGGGCCAGTGAGCTGCGCCCGAGCTGAGCTGCTGCTGACCTCCCAACAGGTGGCAGGATGGCTCAGCTGGTGAGAGCACGTGCTTCTAACAAGGTTGCCCATTTGACTCGCGCATGGGATGGTGGACCATGCCCACCCGCAACCAAGATTGACCATGGCCCCTTGAGCTGAGCTGCCGACGGGCGGCCGGATGGCTGTGGTTAGAGTGTATACTCTTAACAACAAGGTGTCTGGTTCAACTCTGGGATGGTAGGCTATGCCCCCCGCAACTAAGAGTTGAGCACCTTGAGCTGAGCTGCCACAAGCTGCCGACAGGCTGCCAGATGACACCTGGACTTAGAGCTGAGCTAGCTGCGCCCTCCACAACTGAGATTGAAGGACACCAAATTTGCTGTTCCGTTTCCCCAATAAAAAAATAAAAATAAAAAAGAGTCCCAAGCCCAACACAAGCAGCAGCCGGCATCGGTTCACAGCATAGCCTCTCCCAAGTGCCTCTAAGCCCATCACAAGCAGCAATTAACCACAGTGGCTCTAAGACTGGCATAAGTGGCAACGGACCTTGGCCTGTACCAGAGCCCCACTAAAGTGACTCCCACTCCAAGGGGTCATCCGTTCACACAATAGCTCATCTGCTGTAGGTGTAGCCAGCTCTCACAGCCAGTCAGCCTGATGGTCAACCCCACCCACTGACATGCCAGCAGCAGTCAAGGCCCAACTACAACAGGAGAGCACACAACCCACACAGGAGACACCCTGGGGCACTGGGCTCAGGTGACCAAGGAGACTGCACCAGTCTGCCTACAGGACACCTTCTTTGTAAGGCCAGTCTGTCAAGAATGGGAGACAGGGCCGGGTGAGTGGCGCGTTGGTTTAAGAGCTGGCTTGGCACACCAGCTCTGAGCAGCAAAGTCCCGGTTTGGATCCCACGTGGGCCAGTAACGCTGTGCTCTCTACAGTTAAGATGGTGAACAACAGCTCGACCTGGAGCTGGGCTGCCGTGAGTTGCTGGTGACGGCGTAGGCTACAGTGGGGCTGGCTGGAAGCAGGTGTAGGCTTTCATCAGCTGCCATGAGCCACCACGAGCGGCCGTACAATGGCCAGCGAATGACTGCCTCACCCAGGAAGAGTGCAATGATCACAATACCAACATGGGCTGATGAAGCAACGTCCTCCACAACTAGACTGAAGAACAAAAGGACAGCAACATGCCTGTTCTCCTTCCCCAATTCTCCAATAAAACCTTTTTAAAAAGCATAGGAGGGGGCCGGCCGAGTGGCGTGGTGGTTAAGCGCTGGCCTGGGAAGCCAGCGGCCCCGGTTCGGTCCCACATATGAGGGTCGGTGATACTGCCCTCAAAAAAAAAAACAAAAAAAACCCCACAAATCTGAAAAAGCATAGGAGGGCCAGCTGAGTGGCTCAATTGGTTAAGAGCTCGCTCAAGAGTGCGAACTGAGCTCTGAGCAACAGCAGTCCGATGCCCAGCCGGAGCTGAGCAGCCACTGAGCTACCAACAGGTAGCCAGATGGCTCAGCTAAAAAAAAAAAAAAAAAAAAAAAAAAAACCTTCCAAAAAAGAATGGGAGACATTAGCACATCTACCTCATACATTGAAACAAACACAGGGAGGCAGCCATAATGAGGAGACAAACATGTCCAAAATGAAAGAACACGACAAACATGAAGAACTAAATGAAATGGAGACAAGCAATTTACCAGATATAGTGCTCAAAACACTGGTTATAAGGATGCTCAATGAACTTATCAGAAAAATAGATGAACTCAGTGAGAACTTCAACAGAGAGAGAAAAAAACCAAGGGATTGAAGGGCCGGCCGAGTGGCACGGTGGTTAAGAGCTGGCTTGGGTTGCCCGTGGCCCCGGTTCGGATCCCACATATGAGGGCCAGTGAGACTGCCCTCTACAGCTAAGATCGTGAACAACAGCTCCACCTGGAGCGGGCTGCTGTGAGTCCCCGGGATGGCATAGCTGCAGCCCTACTGCAGTGGGCTGCCATAGGCTACAGTGAGTGGCTGGCAGCCAGCGTGAGTGGCCGGCAGCCAGTGTGAGCTGCGAATAGCCAGTGTGAGCTGCGAATAGCCACTGTGAGCGGCCATCCAGAGGCCAGCGACCGATCTGCCTCACCTGAGAAGAGTGCAATGATGATACCAACATGGGCCAGTGAAGCAATGTCCTCCACAACTAGAGAAGAACAAAAGGATAGCAACTTGTCTGTTCCCCTTCCCCAGTTTCCCAACACTGTTCCCCTCCCCCAATTCCCCAATAAAATCTTGAAAAAAAGAAAAAGGGGGGTCATTGAAAACAAGACACAATCACAGCTGAAGAGTACACTAGAGGAAATCAAGACCAGATGAAACAGGATTGAATGAGCAATCTAGAAGACAAGGTAGCAGGAAATCCCTTATTGGGACAGAAAAAGAAAAAATAATTTTAAAAATTGAGGATAGTTTAAGGGACATCTGGGACAACATCAAGTGTACCAATGTTCACATCCGAGGGGTCTCAGAAGAAGAAGGGGAGCAAGGGATTGAAAACCTGTTTGAAGAAGTAATAACGGAAAACTTCCTGTACCTGGTGAAGGAAATAGACAAGTCCAGGAAGCGCAGAGTCCAAACAAGATGAGCCCATAGAGGCACCTCATAACCCACACCAAGACACAATATAATTAAAATGCCAAAGGCTAAAGACAAAGAGGAACTTAAAAGCAGCAAAATATAAGCAGTTAGTTACCTACAAGACTGTCAGCTGATTCCTCAACAGAACCTTTTCAGGCAAGAAAGGAGTGGCAGGAAATATTCAAAGTGATGTAAAGGAAGGACCTACAACCAATATTACCCAGCAAGGCTATCATTTAGAATTGAAGGACAAAGAGCTTCCCAGACAAGAAAAAGCTCAAGAAGTATAATACCACCAAACCAGTATTATTAGAAATGTTAAAGGGTCTTGTATAAGTAGAATCAATGGATCAACCAATTCTAAAACTAGTACAAAGATTAAAAGACAAAAGTATGAAGATTAGGTATAATTACAACAAAGTAAAGGTCCCACATAAGCATACACACACAAAAAGTAAAATATAATGACAAAAATATAAACATGGAGGGGGGTGATTAAAAATCGTAGTGATTTTAGAATGTGTTCAAACTTAAGCAACTTAAAATAGACTGCTATAAACATAGCTTGGTATATATAAAGCACATGGTAACCACAAACCAACAATCTACAAGAAACAAAGGAATTCAAACCACACTATAGAAAGTCATCAACATACAAGAGAAGAGAGCAAGGGAATAAGAAAGGGACAACTATGAAAACAATCGGAAAACAAAATGGCAATAACTATTGTACATACCTATCAATAATCACTTTAAATATAAATGGATTAAATGCTCCAATCAAAAGACACAGGATGGCTGAATGGATAAGAAAACAAGACCCTTACATATGCTGCCTACAAGAGACGCACTTTAGATTGAAAGACACATACAGCCTGAAAGTAAAGGAATGAAAAAGATATTTCATGCAAATGGAAACAAAAAGCTGGGGTAGCAATACTTATACCAGACAAAATAGACTGTAAAAGAAGGGCTGTAACAAGAGACAAGGACATTTCATAATGACAAGAGACAAGGACATTTCATAATGATACAGGGATCAGTCCAACAAGAGGACATAACTCTTGTAAACATCTACACACTCAACATGGAAGCAGCTAAATATATAAAGCAAATACTGACGGACATAAAGGGAGAGGCCAACAGTACGACAGTAATTGTAGGGGACTTGCTCACCCCACTGACACCATTGGATAGATTATTGAGACAGGAAATCAACAGGGAACAGAGACCTTAGATGATACATTAGACCAGATATATTTGATATTTTGAGGGCATTTCCCGCAAAAGCAGCCGAGTATACATTCTTTTCAAGTGCAAATGGAACAGTTTCAGGAATAGAACACGTTAGGCCATGAAACAAGCTTCAGTAAATTTAAGAGTGAAATATCGAGCTATTTAAGCATCTTCACCAATCACAGTGGTATAAAACTAGAACTCATAGAACTTAACAACAAAAAAATCTGGTTGGAAGACCTGAATAGACATTTCTCCAAAGAGGACATACAGATGGCCAATAGACATGAAAAAATGGGTCACCATCACTAATCATCAGAGAAATGTAAATTAAAACCACAATGAGGTATCAACTCACACCTGTCAGGAGGGCTGTCATCAATAATACAACAAACAAGTGTTGGTGAGGATGTGGAGAAAAGGGAACCCTGGTGCATGCACTGTTGGTGGGATTGCAAATTGGTGCAGCCACTATGGAAAACAGTATGGAGATTCCTCAAAAAATTTAAAATAGAACTAATTACGTTATGACCCAGCAGTCCCACTTCTGATATTTATCCAAAGAAATCCAAAACACTAATTGAAAAAGATGGGGGCCTGCCGAGTGGCTCAGTTGGTTAAGAGCTCGCTCACGAGTGCAAGCTCTGAGCAACAGGGTTGCCGGTTGGATTCCTGGCCCGAGCTGAGCAACCGTTGAGCTGCCAACAGGATGGCTCATCTAAAAAAAAATTAAAAATAAAAAGATACATGCACCCCTTTGTTCATTGAAGCATTATTTACAATAGCCAAGATATGGAAGCAACCTAAGTGTCCATTGATAGACGAATAAAGAAGATGTGGTACATACATACAATGGAATATTACTCAGCCATAAAAAAGAATGCAATCTTGCCATTTGCGACACTATGGATGGACCTATAGGGTATTACGCTAAGTGAAATAAGTCAGACAGAGAAAGTCAAATACCATGTAAGCTCACATACTCGTGTATGGTAATCTAAAAAAATAAATGAACATAAAAAAGAGAAACTCATAGATATGGAGAACTGATGGTTGCCAGATTGGGGTGGGTTTGTCTGTGTGTGTGAAAAAGGTGAATGGATTAAGAAGTACAAATTGGCTGTTACAAAATAATCACAGGGATGTAAAGTACAGCACAGAGAATATAGTCAGTAATATGGTAATAAATATGTATAATGCCAGGTGGGTACTAGACTTATCAGGGGGATCACTTCATAAATCATATACATGTTGAACCACTACACTGTACACATGAAACTAACATAATATTGAATGTCAGCTGTAATTGACACACAAAATTTTTTTTAAAGGCAAAAATCCTGGGAGGGCAGAAAACTCAGATGGCACCAAGCAATTAAATCGCCAGTTCCACATCATGCCAGTGGAAGACGTGTGCTTTTATTTAAATTGTTCTGCAGTGCTCTTTGGTTTTTCAAACTTAAATCTCAAGTTCATGAGGAGTAAAGAGAGGCTGGACAGGCCAGCAGAAAACAAGTACAAAGCATTATGCGCATTGATAAATTCAGTCAGCAGAGCCTACGGCAAAGGATTTCCTCTGGGGCTTCTCTGGGCACTCAAAATGCACATTTGCTCTTGAATTTGAAGATCTGTTTTGGCTGAAGAGATAAGAGGGGAAGTTGGTCGTAGAACAGTGGAGTAGGAGGTAGGGCTCTTGGTTGAAAGGTTTTGGCTTCTTCAGGGAAGCAGAAACCAAGCCACAGAAAGGCTGACCTGAATGTGGGGTCATAATCTTATCAGCCATTTCAACAGGCCAGGGAGAGGCATAAGGGAGTGGTGGGGACTGTGGCAAAGCAGAGAGGGGCAACCTCTGTGCAGGTTAACCAATGGGCAGTGCAGTCCTAGGAGACTTTTTGAGAGAAACTCCAAATTCAGATTGGTGCATGCTATTTCCCCAGTTTTTAATGTTGGCTACTGATTCCAGCTGTCTCAAACACTGGATGGTCGCAAATCCATCTTCTCACATAGTAAGACCTGCAGGCCTCCTGTTTGCAACCTTTGCCCAGAATAGACCTGACCTAGTTTTGCAAAAAGAGTCACGGGACGCTCTTCCCCCTCCCCCGAGGGGGCCCAGAATAACCTTTTTGACCCTGATATGGTCAGACCTGCAGCCGGGTTTTGCAACCCATGCCCCGTTCTGACAAAAAGCACAAATACGCTCTCACACCCCACGTGTCCATCCATGTTCGGAGGTGAGAATCGCTATATTTTCTGGGTGTCCCCAAAGCCAAGATTTGTTGAGCTTTGCTTTCTGATAAAAACGTTTGTTGGAGTGTTTTCCAAACATGAAATGGTCATTTAAAAATGTGCCTGCATCTCAGATGGCTTTACACTTGCCCTCTGCTTGGGGACTGTGCGCCCTCTCCTCCCATGTAGGCCTGAGGGCTGTGATTCCAAGCAAATCAAGGTGTCCTTGTCCCCATGCCAGCACCCATCCCAGCCCTCTCTGTGGCTCCCTGAACTCGTTCGCCAGCGTGGCCAGAAGAAAGTGTCCAGACTGGGCAGGTGGCTGAAGCAACAGGCTTGTTTGCGCTCAGTTACGGAGGCCAGAAGTCCGAGATTAAAATATCGGCCAGGCTGGCTCCCTGTGAGGGCTGTTCTCTAAGCCCCTCCCCCAGCTTCTGGGGGCTGCTGGCAATCCTTGGCATCCCTCAGCCTATAGACACAGCCCTCCAATTTCTTCATCTTCACATGGCCTTCTCTGTGTTCAAATTTACCCTTTCATAAGAACCCGTCATACTGGATTAGGGGCCCACCATGCTCCACCGTGATCTCATCTTAATTACATCAGCAACAACCCTATTTCCAATTTGGGTCACACTCGGATGTCCTAGGGGTTGACTTCAACAAAGGAATCGGGTAGAGGGGACACAGCTCACCCACTAACATTCCCTTCCAGTCCAGCAGGACCCCTATCTGACGGAATGAAAAAGCCCAGTTGCATCACTAAGTGGGCAGTGCCAGTTTTCAGATGACATCAGGTTATTTGAGGGGTGCAGAGCAGTCCCCCAAAGGCTATGAAGATTCAGGATAGGTGGGCCAAGCAGGGAGCAGCCTCGAGGTGAGTGGGGAGGCTGTTGACTTGGCGGGCTATGCTGGTGTCAACGCTGAAGTCCTCTCCTAGCGAGACTGGGTGGGAGAGTCGACATGGGTCCTTAAAACTGCTGCTTTAAACGGTTTAGCATCCTCTGAAAGGGTCATCTGTCCTTGGTGTTGGGCCAGAATCAGACTGGGAAGAAAGGTCATAAAAAAAAACCAAACCCCGCAAATCCCCGACCCCCAGCAGCGCCACGGAAGGCCCGGCTCAGATGCTGTCCTCGTCCAGCATCCTGGTAAGCCCCTCACAGATCCGGCGCAGGTGGGAACGGTAAGGCTCCGCGGGGCTGTAGAGTGCGGCCAGGAAGTCGCAGTCGGCAAAGTGGCCAAACACGTGGTTGATGCGGCCATGGGACTTGGCGGTCAGCTGCGGGCCCACGGCCTGGTGCAGCAGGTCCCGGCACTCAAGCAGGGCGGCGGCCAGCACGCGCCGGTCAAAGGTGAAGTCCACCTGGTAGAAGCTGACCGCCGTCATGGCCAGGCGGCGCGCCCTCTGGCGGAAGCGCTGCAGGAGAGCCAGCTGCTCCCCACCCAGCTGGCCGCCACGGAGCAGGATGGCCAGCTTCACAGCCACCTTGACTAGGTTCTTGACCACTTTCTGAGCCTCCTTGCGGCTGCAGGTGAACTCCTTGGTGGCGCGGTATAACTCATCCAGCACCTCACTGCTCGTGTCGTCCACAAACACAGCCATCGTCGCCTTGGATGCCACCTTGCTCAGGAGCTTCTTCTGGGCCTGCAGGGCCAGGCTCTTGGTGTTGAAGGTGTCCATCGGCCCTGCCAGGGGTAAAGACACCCAGCTTCAGTCCCCACAGCCCCCAGGCCACAAGCGGCTTGCTCCTACTGTCTTCCCATGCTGTTCCCTGTTGAACTCCTATACATACTGCAAAACCCTGGCCCCTTAATCCCTGCCGCTTTACTGGTGGCCTCTTATACCTCTTCCAAAGCTTTGGCCCCCAAGCCCCACCCTCTTCCCTGGTAGGCTCCTATATGTTCCCCAAGGCCCTGCCTCTTCCCCTCACAGATTCATCCCGCAGTTCAGCCTGGACACCACCTCCTCCAGGAAGCCATCCCTGAACAGCTAAATTGACAGTTTGAGCCACACAGTGCCCCAGGAGTCCCCCATCTCTGCTCTACTCCCCCTGGCTTTGCTTCCCCACTGGTCTGCCTCATCCCAGGCCACAGTGGAGGCAGTGGGCCTGACTCCTTACTGCTGTGTCCTTGGAGACTCCAGAAACATCTGCCAAATGAATGAGGATCCGCCCCAGCCCTCACCTACTGCCCCAGGCCCTGGTCAGAATCCACCCCACCCCGGCTCTAAGCCGCCCAAACCAGGAATGCCACATGGGCACCCACTCACACCCAGGGGCCCCCACAAAGCCTGTCTTTGTGCCAGCTCAGGCCCTGGGAGAAGTCTCAACCCCCGGCTGCCCTCTCGCTTGTACTTAGAGGTCAGGACAGGCATGCAGATTACTGGACCAGCCTTCCGTGCCCCCCACACCAGTCACCGGACCTCAGGGCTACACAGGCCAAGGCCAGAGCAGGGGTGCCATTGACTAAGCACTGCGCAGCAGGCCATGAGCTGGCAGCATGTGCTCATTTTGTCATTCCCACCAGATAGTGGGTGGGTGGCCCATTTTGCAAAAGAAAACACAAAGGCTCAGAGAGGCTGAACCACTTCCCTAGGGCCACACAGCAATATAGTGACTGCCTTCCCCCAACGCCTCTGCACATCTAACCCCCTCTACCTTTCCCCATTGATGCCTGCAAGTTGTTCTGGGTCTTGGAGAGTTGGGAGCTATCCCCCAAGACAAAACCAGCACCAATATTCAGGGCCTGCTCCCAGCTCTGACCACTCAGTCAAGCAACATAACTGCCCCGTGCCTCAGTTTCCCCAAGTGTAAAATGGGGAAGATCAGAGCTAACTCTGTCCTGGGGCAGAAGCTCATGGCCAACCCCAATGCCCCCTTTAGGGGCACTGTGACTGTCCCCTGGGCAAGGGGCTGGATGCCACCGCCTGGGATCCCGCCATTCAAGCTGTAAGCCATCCAACCTGGATGTGCGGACCTCCTCTGTGAGCAGCAACAGGCTGGCCGTTTGCTTGGCACAGTACCTATGCCTCCTAGGTGGCCTCCCACCCATTTCTCTAGAATATTCTATACCATTTCCTCTACCTGAGCCCCTTTCTCCCAACTCATTCTATAAACTCCTGTTTATCCTTCAAGTCTCAGTGTCACTGTCACCCACCCCTGGAGGCCTTCCCGGATGCCCCAGGCTGGGCCAGGTGCCCTGTGGTTCCCATTGCTCCCTGGGTATCCTCCATCGTGGCCCTGAGCCCCTCAGTTTCCATGTCTAACTCCCTCGGCCAGTGCCACGTGCTGGGGCTGCGCTTCCCTTGTTCACACCACGTCTCTGGTGGCCAGCCCAGAGCCTGCTGCATAACAGGTGCCCCAGCAGTTTGTTGAAGGCATGAGGGAGAGGATGTCTTACAAACACTGGAAACAAGAGGGGACTCCCAAGACCCTGGGTCCAATCTCCTCAGTTTACAGAGGTACAGGGAGAAAAGGCCTTTCTGTCAGTTCAGGGATGAGGCCCAGGCCTCTGAACCCCAAGGGCTCTGCAGCCCAGGTCCTTCTGCCTAGTTCTGTCACTGTGTGAGCACAGGCAGGGCTCTGCCCCTCTCTGGGCCTTGACTTTCCCATCTGCAAGTCCTGAGGTTGGGTTCTGGAGGGGAGCTGGGCCTGTGTACAGGCTTTAGGAAGGGCGTAGGCCCCTAGCAGTGCCCTCCCCAAGCCCAGAAGGAAAAGGGGCTGGGGTGGAGGCAGCTGCAACCTTCCTTCCCAGCCTCCACACTCCTAGCCCCTCTGGCCAACCCCCAGACCTGCCACACCTGAGCCTGCCCAGCTGTGTCCTCTCCTCCTCCCCAACCCATTGTTCTAATAGAAACGTCCTCATTCAAGTAGCCAGAAGGATGACTGCTCTCCCAGGGGATCAAGCCATGGCCAAAAATAAACTCCAGCCTTCCTTCTTGCTTGCTGCGTTCACCCAGGTCTGAGGGTGGGCAAACCAGGGGATGGCCAGACTGCGCTACACCAGCCCTTCTGGAATAGGGCCTTTCCAGGGGCTCAGGAACCAGACTTCCAGTATCCCTGGCCCCTGCCTACCAAATGCCAGAACACCCCACTTTCATTACAAGCCAGAAAAGCCTGCTAAAGCTTCAGGTGCTCTACCAAAACATTCATTCAGTTGCTCAATCAAAATTTATGGAGTACCAACTGTGTACCAGGCGCTGAGAATACCGCAGTGACCAGGAGAGATCCCATCCCAGCCTTCCTGAGGCTCCCTGCCCACGCCATCTCCTTATTACAAAGTAACAGGTGTCCTAGTACTACCCTGAAATGGAATCTGCAGGCACTATCGCCTGCCTCCACCTACCAGTTTAACAGTAAAATTAATAGATGGCGATAAAAGCCACCATCTGAGGGGGTTGAGGGGGATGATCTGGAATGTTCCATGTTCTGTTCAGTCGGGTCCATACGAATGTAAAACATCATCAAGTTAGATGGTTGCAAATCCCTGTGAATACACTAAAACCCAGTAAACTGTACACTTTAAAAGGTGAACTTGGGCCGGCTGAGTGGCATGGTGGTTAAACGCTGGCTTGGGAAGCCAGCGGCCCTGGTTCGGGTCCCACATACGAGGGCCAGTGACACTGCCCTCAAAAAATAAAAATAAAAGGTGAACTTTATGATATGTGAATTACATCTAAATAAAGGAATACCTAACATTTCTCCAAAGAAGATACACAAATAGCCAATAAGCAACTGAAAACATGGTCAACATCATTGGTGACTAGGGAAATGCAAGTCAAAATCATAATGATAATAGTAATACCGACACACCCACCCCCCCACCCCCACCCCCCCACCCCCCCCACCCCCGCTAGGACACCTCTCATCAAACAGGCAGAGAGCAAATGCTGGTGAGGGTGTGGGGTAAACCGGAACCCTCACACATGGCTGGTGGGAATGGAAAACGGCAGCATTGTGAAAACAGGTTTTTTGGCAGTTCTTCAAACAAACGTCATTAGCAATTTTGCTCCTAAGCATCTACCCCACAGAAATGAAAACGTATGTCCAAGAAAACTTGTACGCACATGTTCACAGCAGCACATTTCATGTGGCCGAAAAGTGGAAACTCCAATAACCATCAACAAATGGATAAACAAAATGTGGTCCATCAAAACACCAGAATATTACTTGGACATGAAAAGTGTGAGACACTGACACTCGCTACAACGTGGATGGACCTTGAACACACGGTGCTCAATGAGAGAAGCCAGACACACAGGCCACACAGTGTGTGATCCCATTTGTGTGAAATGTCTAGAACAGACACATCCACAGAGACAAGAAATAGATTAGTGGTTGTCAGGGGCTGGTGGAGGGCTTTGGGGAGTGACTACTGATGGGGACAGGGCTTCTTTTTGGGGTGGTAGAATTTTCGAGAATTTGAACACTTTAAAACAGTGAATTTATATCTCATGAAGCAGCATACTTATATATATTAATATATACTTTATACCTCTGTGCCCCTTACCATATATATATATATATATATATATATATATATATATATATTATACCTCATTTTTATAATGTTAAATGAATTCTAAAAGTTTTAAAACAGGATTTCCCCCAAACTGTACTACAAACAGAAAGTAAAAGGATTCCACAGTTGAGATTTGTAAATCACATCTGCATTGCAGGCACTCAGTAGGTTCTCAACATATTTGATTACAAAGAATTTCCTTCCTGAAAAGCTCAGACTCACTGCATTTGGGAATGGAGCAAATCTATAAGGGGTTCACCCCCATATGGGGTGAACAGGTAGCTATAAATTCCTATCAAAAAAGAGCTTCATGGGCCGGCTGAATGGCGCGGTGGTTAAGAGCTGGCCTGGGAAGCCAGCAGCCCCGGTTCGGATCCCACATACAAGGGCCAGTGACACTGCCCACAAAACAAAACAAAACAAAGAGCTTCATGGGTGACTGGTTGGTTCGGTTGATTGGAGCTTCATGCTGATAACACCAGTGTTGCTGGTTCAATCCCCACATAGGCCACTGTGGGCTGCACCCTCCCTAAAAGAGTCAACTATGTCATTGCAGCATGAAAGCAACATGTAGCCAATGACATGGCTGTTCCCCAATAAAATTTAAATTAAAAAAAGAAAAAGAGCTTCATCTCCACTCAATTCACCCAGAAATATTTTTTTTTTCCAGAAATAGTCATCAAATATTAAAACCATGCAGGGCCGGCCGAGTGGCACGGTGGTTAAGCGCTGGCTTGGGAGGCTGGTGGCCCCGGTTCGGGTCCCACATGTGAGAGTCAGTGACACTGCCCTCAAAAAAAAAAGAAAAAAAAATTAAAACCATGAAAAAACCCCACTCATCGGCTTATATTTTTGGCAGGACATTAGGAAGTTGGGGGACTGTCCTGAGCTTGACTGGATGCCTAGTGTCCCTCGTCCCTGCCCCCGAATACCAGAACATCCTGCTATTATCACAAGCAAAAAAATAAAGGCCCTCCAAATTTCCAAAACCAACCCCTAAGAGATGTTGTCACCCACGTTGGAAGAAGGTGTTAGAAACCAGTGAATATAGAAATACCAGTAAACATAGAAATAAACAGGATAATTTAAGGGAGAGATAAGGGCCCTGGGGGGCAGGGAGGGGAATGACTGCCAGGAACAAGGCAGGCGATCTGGGCTGGGGTGGTCAGGAAGGCCCCTGTGAGGTGGAGCCCCTGGAGCTGGGACTGAAAGAGCAAGGCCTGGGGGAAGATTGAGCCAGGCAGACTGAAGTCTGTGCAAAGGCCCTGGGCAGGACTGTCCCTGGCCATGTTGAAGGAATACCAAGAAGGCCACCGGCCTGTCCACAGCCCCTGCAAAGTGACTCCAGGCAAGCCCCACATCCCTAGGGGTAGCTTTCCCATCTGTGAATGGGTGTCCAGATGCTGAGAGGCTATCTACTCCTGCCCCCACATGCTACCCCAGAATTCCGGACCCCGATCCACACCTCGGACTTTCACCCTCTGACAACCCCATTTCATCTTTTGGACTCCAACCTTTGTCCCTGTCCCCATTCTGGACACTCCAGCTCTGACTATTAGCTGGAAGTCACTCCCCATTCCTCTCTCCCCCAAGTCCCTGGCAACCACGAATCCAGTTCTCATCTCTGTGGATGTTCCTATTCCGGACATTTCACGTAAATGGAATCACACACTATATGATCTTTTATGTCTGCCTTTTCTCATTAAGCATCATGTTTTCAAGGTTCATCCACATTGTAGTAAGTGTCAGTGTTTCGTTCCTTTTTATGGCTGAATAATAGTCCATACCTTTGTTTTAAATATAATGTATTTAACAGTAAATTCATAGTCTGTCATTTTTAATGACAAAATTACTAAATAGCAAAATTCCTGAAAATACAGCAAGTGGCTCTTGTGAGCTAGCGTGAGCAGGTTCCAGCAAGCCACTGGTCCACGGGCAGCACGCCCCCACATGAATTCTTCATGTCCCACACAAAGGGTGTCAATAATTGATGGGCCCATTCGGCAGAGCCAAGCCAGCCGCTTCCTCTCCCCTCTCTTGGCCCAGGCTGCAACGGCCCAGGGTGGGTTCAGAGGGCCTGAGGCATCTGCCCACCGTGGCAAATGAACCCCCAATCCCTGTACCCACCCAATCCCAACATCAGGACACCCACTGCATCGAGCCCTTTATTAACCATCACTCAGATGGCTCAGTCAGTGCCCATTTTAGATATGGCCAAAAGGAGAGGGGAATCTGTTTGCCAGAGGTGGGGGGGACACCAGCGGTTCTCAAAGTGGGTTTCCCAGAGCCCGTGGGGGCCACCCCAAGGATGGGCAGGTTCTGACCACCTGCCAGGCTGCATTGGAAGCCAGGACACTTTCAACTGTGGAGAATTCCACTGAAGGAAGAGTTTGGGGGCCAAGGATGAATCTTGGAAGGCAACTGCCCAACCCCATGCAGGGAAGGGAAGGATAGACTGGGACTCAGGCTGAGCAAAAGACGTTTAACAGCAAGTGGAGGTGACAGGGTCACATGGCAGGAATGCGGGTGCACCCCTAAATGAATCCTGGAATCCTGGCTCCACCCACTTCTCACCTCTCTCCTCCGCCCTGGTCCCCTGCTCCCTCATGTCTGTCCTCTCCGCAGCAGCCACGAGAGAGCGCCTCTGAGCACCTGAGTCAGGTGCAAAGCTGACAAAGAAGCAACCCTTCTTTGCCCACAGCCCTTCAGGGTCCCCACCTCCCTCTGGGTTAAAGCCCAAATCCTCCATGAGGCCCTGCACGACTTGCCCTTCCCCTGCCTGCCCTCATCTCCTCCCTCTCTCCCCCTTGCTCTCTCTGCTCCCCGCCTCACCGGCTCCCCCGCCTGCCTTGTGCAGCAGCTTTTGCACAGAATGCCCTTCTC
The DNA here is from genome assembly GCA_033961575.1 of Aselliscus stoliczkanus. Lineage (NCBI taxonomy): Eukaryota > Metazoa > Chordata > Mammalia > Chiroptera > Hipposideridae > Aselliscus > Aselliscus stoliczkanus. The sequence goes on along the minus strand of CM066735.1, from coordinate 3,824,918 downwards.
CCTAGGCATCCACATGGCTGTTTCTTTTTTTTTTTTTTAATTTTTTTTTTTTTTTTTTTTTGGAGGGCAGTGTCACTGGCCCTCAGATGTGGGACCCGAACCCTGGGCCGCTGGCTTCCCAGGCCAGCGCTTAACCACTGCGCCACTCGGCCGGCCCAACACATGGCTGTTTCTTTACTGTCATTCAGGGCCTTAGGAGGACCTCCCAGAACCCCCATTTAAACTAACTTCCCCATCCATCTGACTCTCCATCATCTTCATGCAGTTACAATTAAATGTAATTTTTCTGGATGAACGGATGATTTTTTTGGATGAACAGCTATCTCTCCCAATCCCCAATCTTGGCTCACAGTAGGTGCTCAGAACTTGTTTGCTGAATGAGTAAATGATCTCTCAGTATTAGAGAGGCAGAGAGATTTCGTTCAAGAACCCCACCGTTCAGCTAGGGAAACAGGCCCAGAGAGAGATAGAGATATCCCAAGGTTTATATAGTAGCACATGAACCCCTCTGAGGGTGGGCTCCCCAAGGTGGATATTCCCCAACCTCTACTACCCTACTGGACAGAAGGGCAAACTGAGGCCTGGAGGACAGGGCTTTAGAAGATCTCAAGAACTCGGCCAGAGGTGAAAGCTCAGGAGGGTGGGATTCCAGCGGAAGTCATCCTGTGGATGGGTGTAGAGGATCCCAGGGGAGGTGTGCATGCTGTACATCTGGGCCAAGTCCTGTCAGTTCTATGCCCCCACCTCTCCGTCTGTAACACCTGGGGCTGAACCCAGATAAGCATGAGTCATTATTCAGCATCTGCATCTGGGTAAGGCTATTTCCATGACAACCGCTAGAGTTTTATCCTAGGCATCCTCTTGTGGCATCCTCTTATTTGACAGACAGGGACACTGAAGCTTCCTGAACACACTTCATCAAAATGCCAAGCAAGCAAAAGGCCCCTCCCCTGCCCAGGCCTCAGATGAGGAAACTGAGACTCAGGGGATACCTGACACACCCAAGGCCACATAGCAGTAGGGGACACCACAGGGCTTCAAATCTGCACCTACCTGACTAATCTTAGTCCTATAGGCAGATCTATGGCCTGCCCCCCTACTTACCCCCATCAGAGCAGGGTAGAGTCCCACACATGCCCCCCAGGGATCTGGGGACTCACCCACCACCGGTGTCGCACAAATGAGAGAAGCACAGCCCAGGTGTTTGTGTGGCTGAGGCGACAGCCCTTTGTTCCGGTTTCCATAGGTACAGCGTCCCTGGACTGGCCCCTCCTCCGCCCCTCCCAGCCACCCAGTCCTGGTCTGGCAGTCCCTTGGCCCAGCCCATCTAGGCAAGTTGTTACGTTTTAAAGTTGGCGCCGCCAATGGGCCTGGCATGGCGATGGAGGGAACAGCCTGTGCAAAGGCCCTGAGGCAAGACCATGCCTGGTGAGTGACTGTGAAGGCTGCTGCAGCTAGAGCAGGGTGAGTGAGGGGGTGAGAGTTGGTGAGGGCCAGGAGGGACAAGCAGGACCCACATACCTGCATTTAACCCTGGAAGCAGCCTTTATTCCCAGGGAGTTGTGTCCCACCCCATTATACAGACAGGAGACTGAGGCTGGGAGAATCAAATCACCTGTTTAGGGTACCATGGTGAGTGACAAAATGAGACCCAGGTTTGTCTGATTCTAAGATCTGAACTCCCAACCACTTGCTAAACTGCCCTCACTCAGCTGCAGCATCTCAGGGCTTTCACTTCCCTCAGCTAGGCTCAGACATACTCAGGAGGCCTGTTTACACCTGGGGCTGCACATCCTCCAGGAGGGCCCTAGGATAGAGGAGGTGGTGATGCTTGCAGATATGGGGCAGCTACCTGCCAATTACCTTAGCAGGTGACAGCTGTAAAAACTGAGGCCAAGGCTTCAGGCCACTCGGAAACTACCATATGGCCAGTCTGGGTGGGCCTGGCCTTGGCTCTCCCAACAGCCTGGACCAGTCAGAAGCCACACTCATTTCCACCTCCAAGCCTTTAGCCGGGCTGCCCACCACCTGAATGCCCTTCTGACTCTGGAATCTGTCCCTAGCACTTGGCGCCCAGCTCGGTGAAAGGGGCAGAGTCCATCAGAGACCCCATGGTGGGGTGGGGGTCCGCTGATCCCAGAAAACCGCCCCATGCCGGGGGGCATTTCAGACTCACTGTGCTTCCCCCTAACCCATACAGCAAGAGAGTGCTCGAGAGACAGAGAGAAAAGGGAGAAACAGAGGGCGAGGGCCAGAGAGGGAGAAGGAAATTCGGCAGGAATGCACAGGCAGGGGTGAGGCGGGAGGGGGGTTTGCAGGGGCACCGGGGGCGGGAGAGATAGACATGGGGGGCCAGGTGGCTCCCAAAATGTGCCCGGCATCGCTCTGTCACCTTCTCTCCGGGGCCAGTCGTAGGTCCAACCTTCCGGGTTCTGTCCCGCTGCCTCCGAGGGGCCGTTGAGCTAGCCTCCAGACTCGTGCCTAATAACCGCGTGGGGCGGGGCCGGAAGCTCAACCCCGCCCCTATCGCCCGCCCCTCCGCAGGCCCCGCCCCCGCTCTGCTCCCTCCCACGAAGAAAGGAGCCATGAGAGGCCGGGTGGGGAGAAGACATGGTTTCAGCCAATGGTAGGGCGGGCGGTGTACGAAGAAGCCAATGGGGGCAGCTCACTGCCGCGGGAGGAGGCGGGGCCTGGGACGGGCAGGCGGCTCGGGGGATTCCTCTGGAATCTCAACCGCGGCTGGGTGCTGGTGGGGCGGGGCTGCCCTGGGGCCCCGGGGAGAAAAGGGGAGGAGGGTGACATAGTCAAAAACTGACCCGGGGGACGAGAGGAAGACAGAGCCAAAAAGAAAAACAGACCGACTTTGCGGTTCTGAACAGGCCCCTTCCTCCCTCTGAGACTCAGTTTACCCACCTGGGTAACAAAAATTTGCGCAGAGCTTGTTTCTTAAAGTTCATTCGAATCACCTGGGAGCCCTTAAAAAAATGCAGATTCCCCTACCCCCAGACGCTCTGAATCTGACCCAGAGTTGAAGATCAATCTTTCAAGCAGATAAATTCTTGGGGTGAAGTTTTGAGGCAGTCGCTGAGTGCATATGCCCTGGAGACCCCACCAGGGGACTGCCAGATCCATCCTCAATTTCCGTGAAAATAAGCCTCCTGGCCGCCAGCGGGTGGGGCCGCGGGGCCAGCTGGGCACCCCCACCAGAGGATGCAGCTGTGAGTCCTGGGAACTGGGCCCAGGGGCGGCTCCCAGCCCCCCTGCCGCTCCATTTCCTCCCCGTAGACCCAACCTGGGGTCCCAGTTGCAGCTAGAGCCAGGGAATGCCAGAGCAGGCAGGCTACAAATGTTTGGTGAGTGCCTAGTTCTGTCCTGCACGTGGGGGACACACAACCCTGGCACAGACCTCACGAAGCAAAAATAAATGAAATGTCTCTTTATCCCATTTTGGAGGGGGAAACTAAGGCCCAGAGACGGGAAGTGAATTGCCTGGGGATATGCAGGCACAAGTGACAGGGTCAGGATTCAAACCCGGACTGCTTGGCCCACCTCCTTCCACTCACAGCTAGGTCCTACTCTCTGTCCCTAGTCCAGGGTTTCTCATCCTCAGCACTGTTGACATTTGGGGCTGATAATTCCTGCTTGTGGGGATAGGAGGGGCATCCTGTGCTCTATGGGGTGTTGAGCAGCATCAGCATCCCTAGCCTCAATGCCAGAGTATCCACCCCCGCCCCCAAGTCATGACAACCAAAAATGTCTCCAGTCATTGCCAAGTGTTCCCTGGGAGGCAGAATTGCATGGTTGAGACCTACTGTTATAGATCCATTTTGTCATGCCCCCAAGCCTCAAATTATGGAGACCCCTTACTTGAATGATGGTAGCTAATGGGGGACCCAGAGGCAGAGGGAGCTGTTTTTAACATGTCATCAAACCATAGCAGATTGTTTCAGTGAGTGCCTGGTGGGCATGGCCATGGGCAGGCTTAGAGTGTGACCCAGGTGGGTTCCATCCTGGCATTGTCCGTATCTGCCTACATGTGTTCATCTCTCTGAGCCTGTTTTCCATACCTGTGATACAGAAATAATAAACCCTACAGATCCACAAATAAGACAAAGAATAAAGAGTGCCCACGAGGATGTGAAGAAATTAGAACCTTTGAACATTGATAGTGACAATGTGAGTTGGTACAGCCTCTGAAAAAGTTCAGCGTCTCCTCCAAAAGTTAATCATAGAATTACCATATGACCCAGCAATTCCACTCCTAGGTATCTACCCAACAGAGCTGAAAGCAGGGACTCAAACAACTATGTGTACAACAATGTTGATAGCAGCGTTATTCACAACAACCAAGAAATGGAAGCAACCCAAGTGTCCATCCGCAGATGATGGATAAACACATGTGGTCCATCCAGACAATGGACTATTATTCAGACTAAAGAAGGAAGGAAATTCTGAAACACATGGTACAACATGGATTAACCTTGAGGATATTATGTTCAGTGAAATAAAACCATACACAAAAGGACAAATACTGTGTGATTCTACTTATACAAGGTCCCTAGAGGAGTGAGATTCATAGAGACAGGAAGTAGATGGTGGGCAGCCAAGGGCTGGGGGTGGGGAGGGGAATGAGTGTTTAATGGGGACAGAGTTTCAGTTTGGGAAGATGGAAAGTTCTGGAGATGGATGGTGATGATGTTTGTACAACAGTGTGAATGTATTAATACTTAATGCCACTGAACTGTATGTTTAAAAATGGTTAAAGTGGGGGCCGGCCGAGTGACGCGGTGATTGAGTGCTGGCTTGGGATGCCGGCAGCCCTGGTTCGGGTCTCACATGTGAGGGCCAGTGACACTGCCCACAAAAAAAAAAAAAAAAAAAAAAAAGGTTAAAGTGGTAGACTTCATGTTATATGTCTACCACAATTTTAGAAATGAGTAATTTAATATACCAAAACACTGAATTGTACACTTTAACTGAGTGGATTGCATGGGTGAATTATACGTCTCAATAAAGCTGGGTTTTTTTGTTTTGTTTTTTTGTTTTTTAAATAAGTGGCCTATGTCTTTTTTTTTTTTTTTTTGAGGGAAGTATCACTGGCCCTCATATGTGGGACCCGAACCAGGGTCGCCGGATTCCCAAGCCAGCGCTTAACCACAGCGCCACTTGGCCGACCCAAACTGTTTTGTTTTTTTTAAGTGCCCAGCAGCACATCTGTTGATAATAGCAACAGTATTATACTAGTATTTATTGAGCACCTAATATGTGCCAGTTACCGATAGCATTTTACATAAATTAACTCACTGAATCCTCACAGTGTAACCTGGAGGATACAAGTGTTCCACTTCACAGATGAGGAAATTGAGGATCAGAGGAAGCAAGTAGCCTGTCCCAGACCACTCAGCCAGGTCGCAACAGAGGTGGGATTAGAACCTGGAACAGACTGAGTTGAGTTGCCCCAGCTGTCCAGGGAGCTGAGGGGCTCCTGAGCCCCGTGAGGAACAGAGAAGGGGCTTTATCTGGGGTTAGAGGCTCAGCTCGGAATTCAGCTCAGCCTGGTGTCGGGGGCTCTATCTCGAGTAGGAGCTCAGCGGGTTTGGGGCCTCGGTCCTGGTCCCGGGGGTCGTGGCTGCGCCGAGTCCGGTCGTGCCCGGCAGAGGGCATACTCTGCTCACAGCTGGGCGGGCGACGCCTTCTCTTTCCCTGAAGGAGTCGCCCCGGCGGGCGGAATCGGAGTGCGGTTTCGAGTCCCAGGTCCAAGTCACCCCAAAACCACCAAGCGTCACCTGCACCCTGAAATCAAACTTTACATCCCACCGGGCTGTGTGACCCAGAGCAAGTGGCCCCCTTCTCTGGGCTTCTGCCTTGCGCAATGGGATTTCGCTGGCTGGAAGATGAGGAAGGGGGAAGCGTTTTCAGCAGGAGCCTCCGCGAACCCCTTGCCTGCTGGTTTACCCACTGCCCAGGCGCTTTGGTGGACCGGTGGTCGCGGTGACTAGAACACCCGCCTCCCATGCCTCAACCCCAGGCGTACCTCCCACGTACCCGTGATCACCTGTCTCCAGCCCATCTTGTCTATCGGGCGAGACCCCTCCATAAGGCCTCTTAAGAAAGGGAGTGGGTGGGCGGATCTAGAGGGGAACAGGATGAGGGGACGAACCTTGCTGGAGCCCCCCACCGCGGGCCAAGCGTGGCGGGCTCACGTAACTTTCCCAAGGGCACCGAGGGTGGGGGACTGGCATCATCTCCAGGTAATGGACTCGACCTGAGGTCAGGGTCACAGGGACCCCACCTCCTCCCCCAGCAGGGAGGTAGAGGAAGGTGGGGTGGGAAGACCCAAAAACAACTTCTGTCCTCTGCCTCCGTTGTCCCCGTTCCTCCCCAACAGACACACACACACACACACACACACACACACACACACACACACACACACACACCGTCTCCCTTCCCGCTGAGGGAAGGAGCAATTTGGCCCCAGCGGGAGGATGTGTTTACTAGTGACAGCCCTGCAAATGCATGGGAGAGGTGGGAATCTCTGCAGATAAACTCCTGGTGTGAACCTGTGTGCACATGTGTATGTGGGTGTGTGCGGTTGGGGAGGGTGTTGGCCTGATCTGTTGCTGCCCTGAGGATAGTGAGCCCCATGCATTCCTGGCAGGAGGAAACTCCACTTTTTGGAGCCTCAGTTGCTTCATCTGGAAGATGGGTGCAGTCACAGCACCGGATACAGAGGTTTGTGGAACTCTGAGGACACAGTGGGCTCAGCAGAGGCCTGGCACACATGCATAGGCAGTTGAGTTATGGCTATGATGGGGAACATGCAGGCAGCTGTGGAAGCCCAGACTAGGCAGGTGACCACACCTGGGGGCCCAGGGAGGCTTCCAGGGGGAGGTTACAACTGAACTAAGACTTTAAGAAAGAGCAGAAGAAGCAGGAAGAAGGGCCTTTTTAATTTTTAAAATTTTTTTAAATTTGTGTTTTTTTTAAGCTGAGCCATCCTGCCACCTGTTGGCAGCTCAGCTAGGGCTGGGCACCAAACTGCTGTTGCTCAGAGCTCAGCTCACATTCTTGAGCGAGCTCCTAACCAACTGAGCCACTCAGCCAAGAAGGGCCTTTTTGATTCTTGGTTTGCTGACCTTGGGCAAATCATAGGTCTAGTCTGAACCTGTGTTTCCGCATCTTTATTTTATTTTATGTTTTTTTTTAATTTTATTTTATTTTTAATTAGTTTCAGGTGTACAACACAGTGCAATAGTTATACATTATTTTATGTTTTTTGAGGACAGTGTCACTGGCCCTCATATGTGGGACCCGAACCGGGGCCACCAGCTTCCCAAGCCAACGTTTAACCACCGCGCCACTCGGCCGGCCCTCCTCATCTTTAAATTAAACTCATGATAGCCACCTGAGGGGCAGTTGCAAACACTGGCTGAGAGGATGCAGGAGAGCGCTTAACCTAGCAGGAGTGCCCAGAATGAGACTGGTTAATATTATTTTGTGATTTTTGTTGTTGTTCCCTGCCCTCAGGAACTCCCAGGCTGTGGGAAGAAGGCATAAGGACACTGTGAAAGGGCTGAAGTAAATGAAAGGCACTCTGGGCAGGAACAAAGATGCACAGGTTAGGAGGCTCTGGGGGCTGACAGGGAATAGTGTGTGTCCTGATCAGACCACAGGGACCCTCAGGACAGCAAACACTGGATATGAAATTCCAGACTCCATCCTAGGGGCAATGGGGAGCCATGGAGTGTGTTAGAGCCAGGAAGAGGTTAGGGAATTGGAAAATCCCTCTAAGGGCCAGCATGGGGTGGAGAGCATTGGGCAGGATGGAGTTGAGAGGTCTGGGAGGAGAGAATGTGGAAAGACAGGGGATGCTCTGCCATGCCTGCCTTAATTGAACCCCAGAGGGCAGAGAAGCTGTTGGGGATCCTGAGCAGGGGAGATGCAAGCAGAGCCAGAGTGTGGGGGGCCTGGCTGAGCTGTCTTTACCTGGGGAAGATTGGGGTGGTGACAGTTGGGGGGCCATTGGCAAGACACAGAATCCAGCTTTGGGGACATGACCAGAGTTGAGTACAAGGGAAGTGCAACGAGAGGGTGAAGGTCGGAGTGTGGAACAGAGTTGGTGCTGAGCCACTGTTTTGGCTGTGACTTCTCCACTGCCCTCCTAGACCCAGCCTCTGGGGATCCCACAGCCTCTAGTCTCTCCAGGTGGACCCATCTCTCCTGGGTCTGCCCAGGCTACCTGCTTCCCTCCAGAGCTATACCACCAAAGTAGCTGCCTTTCCCCGCCCAGGGAGAGGCTGAGAAACTCCCAATGTCCTTAGCTCTTGCTCAGATCAATGCCTGCTCTAAAACCTGCAGTGGCTCTAACAGGCCCCATACATCATATCACCCTCACCCCACCAGCTGCCCCCATCACCTTCACTCCTGACAGTGTGCTCCTAGTTTCTAGAGGATGCAGGGCCACACCTCTGCTTAGCTCTTCCCTCCACCCTCAGAACCCTCCTTGCAGTCCCCTACTCAGCTGGCAAGGAAGTCAGAGCTCTGGCCTGTCCCACCTTAGGCAACTTCCCATGCATTCCCACAAATATTTAGTGAGCACTTGCTTTGTACCAGGTACTGTTCCAGGCACTGGGGGGGTCCATTGGGGAACGAAACAGACAAAATATGCCACCTTCTGGCCGACCGAGTGGCTCATTGGTTAAGAGTTGGCTTGGGAGGGCCAGCAGAGTGGCTCAGTTGATTAAGAGTTGGCTTAGAGCGCATGCTCTGAGCAACGGGGCCAAGGGTTAGATTCCCACATGGGCCAGTGAAGGCTGCGCCCTAGCTGAGCTGTCGCTGAGCTGCCAACAGGTGACAAGATGGCTCAGCTGGTGTAACAACAAGATTTCCTGTTCAATGGTGTGCTACGCCCACCCGCAACTAAGATTGAACACAGCACCTTGAGTTTAGAGGCCACAAGCTGCTGAAGGGAAGCCAGATGGCAACTTGTGCCCTCCACAACGAAGACTGAAAAACAACAACTTGGCTGGTCCCCTCCCCCAATTCCCCAATAAAATCTTTTTAAAAAATTTAAAAAAACAGTTGGCTTGGGAGTGCGAGCTCTGAGCAGCAGACCCTCTGGTTTGGAGCCCATGTGGGCGAGTGACACTGTGCCCTCTACAGCTAAGATGGTGAACAACAGCTCCACCTGGAGCTGGGCTGCCGTGAGTCGCCAGTGACTGGCGTAGGCTGCAGTGGGTCTGCAGCGGGCTGCTGTAAGCTACCATGAGTGGCCGGCAGCCAGCGTGAGTGGCCAGCAGCCAGTGTGAGCTGTTGTAAGCCACCATGAGAGGCTGTCCAATGGCTGGTGATAGATCTGCCTCACCAGGGAAGAGCGCAATGATCACAATACCAACATGGGCCGGTGAAGCGACGTCCTCCACAACTAGACTGAAGAACAAAAGGACAGCAACTTGTCTGTTCACCTTCCCCGATTCCCCAATAAAATCTTTAAAAAAAAATGCGACCTTCATGGAGCTGATTTTCCAGTGAATCATGAAACAGGAATGATACAATTTTATTTAAAATTTACAATCGCACAATTCTCAAAGGCAACAGACACTTAGAGCAACTTGGGAGTCCAGGTTGGACCCCGGAACAGAAAAAAAAGGGTATTGGTAGAAAAGCAGGAGACACCCATATCCAGAGTTGGGCTTTGAACCCATACCTGCCTGCCTGCCTCCCTGTCCAGTTCAGTCCTTTCCTTCACCGTTGGAGCTCTTCTGCTATCTTTTCTGACTGTCTTTCCTTCCATAGCTCAATCTAGACATCTTCTCTAGGGTCTCTAACTATTTCCCTAAGGCCCTCCCTCCAACAGCTTCCTGCAAGTCCCCAGAGGTTTAAGGCAACCCAGGAGGGCTTCCTGCAGGAGGGGGCTCCTGGGCAACAAGGTGTGCTGAGGATTGCACCAGACAGTCTGTGATGTTCCCATTGGTTTGCTCACCTTTACTTCTCCAGGAGGCTCAGGGCTTAGATGGGAAATCTATTTCCTCTGCTGTCCTCACACCCTCCCATCTGTCTTGGTGACTTCATCAGGGCCTGAACTGGGGCTGCCACTGACCTCATCCTCCCACCTCTGGCAGAAACCTGACATGATAAAATGATAACTCAGCAGCCCCCATCCCAGCCCCATGCCCTGGAATCTGGGGCAACAAGCACTGTCTATGCATGATCTCAGAGCTCCAGCCTAGGCCCCTCAAGGAAGGTGTTGTTACAGGCTCCCTTAAGCAGATAAAGAAACTTAACCCAGGGAGAGCATTCACTTGCCTGGGGACACACAGTGAGTGAGAGACAGCTGGGACTGGTCTCCCCTTGCCACTGCATTCTCCCTGTGGCAGCTGGAGGGTAGCTGAGTTAGGTGCTGTCCTGCCTCTGTCCGCAGCCCTCCAGGGCTCCCACCTCCCTTACTGTTAAAGCCCAAGTCCTCCTTATGGACCACAAGGCCCTGCACAACCTGCCCCTGTTCCCTCCCTGCCCTCACCTCTTCCCTCTCTCCCCCTTGCTCACCCTCCTCTAGACACATGGGCCTCCTTGATGTTCCTTCAGTGCACCAGACACAGTCTTACCCCAGGGCCTTTGCATAGGCTGTTCCTTCTGCCTGGGATGCTGTTTCCTGAACATCTTCATAGAGCATCTCCTATATATCAGCTGCGGGTGAAGAGGGTGGGGGACACTCCTGCTAAGAGATGGGTGAGAAGGTGAAGAGGATAGAATGCCTTCTGCTCACTTTACCACTCCCCTCTTGAAGAAAGACCTTCAGCCCACTCAGTGGGTTGTGGTTACTGGGAAGTCAGTTGTTCCCCCTTACCTGGGCCTCTGTTCACCATCTGTAAAATGGACAGGTAACATTTCCCAAATCTGTGCCAATGGCTTCTTACATGTTCCATTTTCCCCCTATTCATAACTGTTTAATATTTTCGCTAAACCTGCTCACATTTGGAACATCCAAAAATGTATTAGTTTTTAAAAGTCTTTTTTTAAATCACAAAGGTTAAAACATCAGCATCTCTTGCCATAGGTAGAAGGCAACTGAAAATATCACTCAATCTGAATCTCGCTTGCTACTGCTGTCTGCAGAAGCACGGATTCTGCGGTATGTGGTGGGATTAGCAGATGGGAGGAGTATTACAGGTCCCCCAGGGTCCAACTGAGACTTGAGAAAGATGGAAATGACATTTAAGAAGAATCTCTGGGGCCGGCGAAGTGGCACATTCATTAAGAGCTGGTTTTGGGATGCCAGTGGCCCAGGTTCGGATCCCACATATGAGGGCCAGTGACACTGCCCTCTACAGCTAACAATAGCTCCACCTGGAGCTGGGCTGTGCGAGCCGCTGCGACGGTGTAGGCTGCAGCCCCTGCTGCAGTGGGCTGCCATAGGCTACAGTGAGTGGCCGGCAGCCAGGGTGGGTAGCTGGCAGCCAGCGTGAGCTGCCAATAGCCGCGGTGAGCGACCAGCCAGAGGCTGGTGACCGATCTGCCTCATCCGGGAAGAGTGCAATGATGATACCAACATGGGCCAGTGAAGCAACGTCCTCCACAACTAGACTGAAGAACAAAAAGACAGCAACTTGTCTGTTTCCCTCCCCCGATTCCCCAATGCTGTTCCTCTCCCGCAATTCCCCAATAAAATCTTTAAAAAAAAAAAAAAAAAAGAGGAATCTCTGTGCAACTGGACTTTGAGGTTATTTCCTATCCCGCACCCCTGGAAGTCATGTTATTTGTTAACTAGAAGCCTGCAGCAATTTGGGCAATGCTGGCACAGATTCTAGGACCAGGTGCTGAGACCTTACCTTCTCCCTAGGCAGACCCTCCCTGACAAGCCAACATCAGATATTGTGTCTATTTCATCGATTGTGCTTCATGTCTGTCTTTCTCACTAAGAAGGCCAGAATATTGTCTACCTTGTTCCTTGCAGTGTCTCCAACACCTAGAACAACCTGGCATACATTAGGCACTCAATATGTGTTTATGGAATCAGTGAAAATACCTTTGTCTGCATCTCCTTGTGTTGTTTTTTGTTTGTTTGTTTTATTGGGGAACAGTGTGTTTTTCCAGGACCCATCAGCTCCAAGTCAAGTAGTTGTTTCACTCTAGTTGTGGAAGGTGCAGCTCAGCAGCCCATGAGGGGATCAAACCAACAACCTTGGTGTTATGAGCACTGTACTCTAACCAATTGAGCAAAACTTGTGTTTTGGCCCTGTAATGATCTCCTCCTAAAAGATGTCACATCCTAATCCCCAGAACCTGTGCATATGTCACCTTACATGGCAAAAAGTGACTTTGCAGAAGTGATTAAGTTAAGGATCTTGAGATGGGAAAGTGGTCCTAGATTATCTGAGTGAGCTCAATGTCATCACAAGGGTTGTTACAAGAGGGAGGGAGAAGTGCCAGAGGAGATGTGACCACAGAAGCAAAGAACCAGAGTGATGCCGTTTGAGAAAGACTTGACTAGTCATTGCTGGCTTTGAAATGAAGAAAGAGGCTTGGGGCCAAGGAATGCAGCAGCCTCCAGAAGCTGGAAAAGGCAAGGAAATGGGTTCTTCCCTAGATCCTCCAGAAGAAACACAATCCTGTTGACACCTTGATTTTAGGCCAGAGGAGCTCAAGATGGAACCTGAAGAGGAGAGGGGAAGTGTCAGGACCCTGGAGAGCTCCGCTCAGTCTGATGCCCACTCAATCAGTATTTACTGAATGCCTACTGTGTGCCAGGCACTCTCCTGGGCTCTGGGGATGCAGCAGTGAGGAAAACAGACAAAAATCCCTGCCCTCATGGGGCTGACATTCCAGTGGGAAAGACAATAAACAATAGAATCAAGTAATGGCAGGTGTAAATTCTCTCACCAAAAATGAAGCAGGTTACCAGAGAAACAGGGGGTCCATGAAAGCATATCTGAGGATGTGACATTTAAGCAGAAACCTGAAGGAGGTGAGGAGAGAGCCATGTGGATATCTGTTGGAAGAGCATTACAGTCAGAGGGAACAGCATGTACGAAGACCCTGAGGCATTAACTCTGGTGAGCTATTATTTTGGGGACTGATAGGGAGATGATAGAGGAGGATTGATACTTACTGAATGCACATATCCAGTGCTCCTAGAGATTCCATTTTTAGCTATAATTTTCAGAGAAATACTTTGCCAAGTACATAAAGAGATGTGTAAAGACTGTTAACAGCAGCTGTGTTTATAATATTAAAAACCAAGGGCTGGCCGAGTGGCGCATTGCTTAGGAGCTGGCTAGGGAAACCTGCTCTGAGCAGCAGGGCCATGGTTCAGATCCCACATTTGAGGGCCAGTGACACTGCCCTCTACAGCTAAGGTGGTGAACAACAGCTCCACCTGGAGCTGGGCTGCTGTGAGTCACCGGCAATGGTGTGGGCTGCAGCCTCTGCTGCAGTGGGCTGCCATAGGCTACAGTGAGTGGCTGGCAGCTGGCGTGAGCTGCCAAGAGCCGCTGTGAGCGGCCATCCAGAGGCTGGCGACCCATCTGCCCCACCCGGGAAGAGCGCAATGATAATACCAACATGGGCCAGTGAAGCAATGTCCTCCACAACTAGACTGAAGAACGAAAGGACAGCAACTTGTCTGCTCCCCTTCCCCGGTTCCCCAACGCTGTTCCCCTCCCCAATTCCCCAATAAAATCTTTAAAAAACAAACAAACAAACAAACAAACAAAAAAGGAAGTAACCGGGCCGGCAGAGTGGTGCATTGGTTAAGAGCTGGTTTTGGGATGCCAGGGGTCCCGGTTCGGATCCCACATATGAGGGCCAGTGACACTGCCCTCTACAGCTAACGACAGCTCCACCTGGAGCTGGGCTGTGCGAGCCCCGGCGACGGTGTAGGCTGCAGCTCCTGCTGCAGTGGGCTGCCATAGGCTACAATGAGTGGCCGGCAACCAGCGTGAGCAGTCGGCAGCCAGCGTGAGCGGCTGGCAGACAGCGTGAGCTGCCAATAGCCTGGTGAGCGACCATCCAGAGGCCGGTGACCGATCTGCCTCATCCAGGAAGAGCGCAATGACGATACCAACGTGGGCCAGTAAAGAAATGTCCTCCGCAACTAGACTGAAGAACAAAAAGACGGCAACTTGTCTGTTCCCCTTCCCCGGTTCCCCAACGCTGTTCCCCTCCCCCAATTCCCCAATAAAATCTTAAAAAAAAAAAGGAAGTAACCTAAAAGTTTGACAGGAAAACAGATAAATGAATGAAGGCATATTAAATGATGGAATAGTGTAGGAATTAATTAGATTAATACAGTAATGATTTCTAACCTTTATTGAGCACCTACATGCCAGGCACTGCACTAAGGACTCTAGGTGATAACATGTAGCATCCCTTGGAAAACCACCCTAAGAAGTAGGGAGTCTTAGAATCCAGATTTTTCAAATATACCAGCTCTAAAATATGTTAATGAATTATTTGACAATTTCTTCAAGGGTGAAGCCTAATCACTCTCTCCTTGAGGGTGGGCTGGACTTAGTTATTTGCTTTTCATGCACAGAATAAGGCAGAAGTGACAAGGTGTGCCTCCTAAGACTAGGGCATAAAAGGCACTCTGGCTTCCTCCTTGTTCACTCAATTGTGCTGGGGTGTGGAGCTAGGCACCATATTGGGAGGGTGCTCAAGCCTCACTATGGCGAAGTCCATGCAGAGAGGAACTGAGGCCTCCCACAGTCATGTGCCTGGACCACCTTGGAAGCGGCTCCTCCAGCCCCAGTTGAGCCCCCATCAATGTCTTGACTACAACTTCATGAGGGACTCCAAGCCAAAACCATCCAGATAAACCGCTCTCAGATTTCTGATTCTGAGAAATCTTATGAGATAATAAATATTTGTTGTTTTAAACTGTTACGTTTCAGAGTATTTTGTTATTCGGCAGTAGTAACTGCCAGACTAGATAAGGCAACTGAGGTTAACTAATGTTCCCAAGGTGACAGAGTCTGTACATGGCAGAGCTTGAATTTGAACCCAGGCAGTGAAAATTAAATGTTGAGCGAAAGAAAAACAAGTTGCAGGGGGCCGGCCGAGTGGCTCAGTGTGTTAAAAATTGGCTTAGAGCACGAGCTCTGAGCAACAGGGCCGCTGGTTCGATTCCCACATGGGCCAGTGAACTCTGCGCCCAAGCTGAGCTGTCGCTGAGCTGCCAACAGGTGGCAGGATGGCTCAGCTGGTGTAACAACAAGAGTGCCTGTTCAATGGTGGGCTATGCCTGCCCGCAAAAAAAAAAAAAAAAGAAAAAGAAAAACAAGTTGCAGAATTATCTATATCTATATATATCATGAGTACATTAATGTATTTTTAGCCTATCACTGTTCATGGATATATGTGTGAGAGTCTGTACGTATATAGACATATAAAAATGTGTGAATGGAGGTAGGGATAAAATGAGATTTCATCTTTAGTTCTAATGTTTTGTGTTTCTTAAAAAAAATGAAAAAGAGGGCTGCCCGAGTAGCTCAGTTGGTTAAGAGCTCGCTCAAGAGTGCGAGCTGAGCTCTGAGCAACAGCAGTTTGATGCCCAGCAGAAGCTGAGCTGCTGCTGAGCCTTGGAATAATGGAAAAAAAAATCACTGAAAGAAAAAAAAAATGAAAAAGACCTGGAGCAAATCTGGTAAGTGTTGACCATTCACTGCCAGTCGTGGGTGGAAGATACACAGGTGTTTTTCATAATCATCTTTGCACTTTTTCTTCCTTTTTCCTTTTCTCAAAATTAAAAAGAAAAAAAAAAAGGGTGGCCAAGTGGCGCGGTAGTTAAGCACTAGCTTCGGAAGCCAGCGGCCCCGGTTTGGGTCCCACATATGAGGGCCAGTGACACTGCTCTCAAAAAAGAATAAATAAATAAATAAAAATAAATGATTACAACAAAGAGAGAAAGTGATGGAGGATTTAAGTAGGTGGGGTGGAAGTGGGAGGGTATTCCAGGCAGAGGCACCAGCTTCACAAAGGCCTAGGGTCAGTGGTGAACCCAGTCTTTTTGGGAAATGAAGAAAACCAGAGAAGTCATCCTACACCCTGGTGGCACGTTTAAATCAGTTGTCCAGTGCCCAACTCCAGGCCAGTTAATTCAGGATCTCAGAGGGGAGCAGAGTCGGGGTGGTAGGTGGTGGTAGGGGTTAAAAGCTTTCCAGGTGGCTCTAATATGCACACAGGGTTGGAAACTATTGGGTACACGGTTCTGTGCAGTAGCCACTAAAAATGTGTTTGCTGAGTTGTAAATGATTTATTCAGGGAGACTCATAGAGAAGGTGAGGGGTATGGACAGGCCTCTGCCAGTCTGTAGTTTGAACTTAGGAGCAGTTGGATAGTCAAGACCCAGTTCCCATAACTGTACTTAATGAATTGCCATCATTAGCCTAAGAGAATTCCAGGGGATGATAAGTAGTATAAAGAAAATGCAGGGCCGGCTGAGTGGAGCGGTGGTTAAGCGCTGGCTTGGGACGCCAGCAGCCCTGGTTTGGATCCCACATATGAGGGCCAGTGACACTGCCCTCAAATAAAAAAAATAAACAAAAGAAAATGCAAGGGCTGGCCTGGTGGCTCAGCTGGTTAGAGTGTAAGCTCTGGGCAACAGGTTGCCAGTTCGATTCCCACATGGACCAGTGAGCTGCGTCCTGAGCTGAGCTGCTGCTGAGCTGGTGAGAGTACATCCTCTTAACAACAATGTTGCCAGTTTGACTCCTGCATGGGATGGTGGGCTGTGCCCCTCCCCACCCCAGCCCACAACTAGATTGAAAGTGGTGACCAGACTTGGAGCTGAGCTTGCGCCCTCCACAACTAAAACTGAAGGACAACAACTTGGCTGTTCCCCTCCCCCAATTCCCCAACACTGTTCCCTTCCTCAATTCCCCAATAAAATATTTTTTAAATAAAAAGAAAGACAGAAAATGCAAGAAGATGATGGCATGGAAAGCCACCTGGCAGCTTTTTGAGCTGGGTCTGTTCCTTGGAAGAGGTGACATTTGAGGTGAGACCTGAAGGGTGAGCTGGCCCTAGAAAGCTGTGAGAAACATGTGCCATGTGAACAGCAAGAACAAAGGCCCTGAGGAGGCAGCAAACATACAAACAGGCGGTCCCAGCACAGGGTGGCCAGGGTTGGACAGGGGACCCCAGAGGTGACTCAGGTTATGGGGAGGATTGTCAGGGGAAGTTTCAAGGAGGCAGCAACTGGAATCCAGGTATGAAATTTCTCAATTCAGCCCTCTCACTCCTCAGCAAAAATGCCCTCTCTGCCCCTGTATCCCTTAGGGAAATAGCACCTGAATCGAGGCTTTTATTTCTTTCCAAGGGGAGTGAGTGAACATGATCACCCTGCTTCCATCCAATTTTAAATTTAGCCCGGTGCACATGGAACTCAGTTCAGGAAAAACACAAAGCTGTAAAAATATAATCCCCATTCTCTGTCTCAGGCAGCAGAGGGAGCAGGGCAGGGAGAAATGGGGGATGTACAGGGTGGGGAAGATGTATAACTCACAGGACTGCTGGGATGGAAACTTCTGGGGTCACAGACCCAGGCCCCCCCATCTCCTCCAGTCCTTCTCCCTGACAGCTCTTTCCTCACACAGCCATGACCAGAATGGCTGATTTAAAACCCAGTTTCACCCCATCCCGCCTGCCCCAGACCTCCCTGGGTTCCTCACCTCCCTGCGAGGAAAGCCCAAACTCCACTCTCCGGGTCTCACTGGGTGCCCTAGTCAGAGAAAGCTGCTGTCAGCCAGTCTCACCTCTAAGCCTTTACCTGTGCTGTTGCTTCTGCCTACCCCTACCCTTTCTAGAAACAGACCCTAAGGAAGAATTCACACATGTTGTTTTAGTCATCTCTGGCTGTGTGACCCCAAACGGAGGCTTCAAGCAACACACATCACTATTCACAACTCCTGGGGGTCAGGAACTCAGGCACAGCTTAGCTGGGTGCTCTGCTTTAGGGTCTCATAAGACCACATTCAAGAAGACAGCAGGTGGTGGTCAGTCTGAAGGCTGGGCTGGGGCTGGCTGGGCTTCCAAGTGTACTCCAGTGTGTGTTGGTGGCATTCAGTTCTTCATGGGCTGTTAGCCAGAGGCTGCCCTCTGTTCCTTGCCAGGTGGCTTACTTTATCAGGGCACGCATGCAAGGAGGGAGGGAGGGAGGGAGGGAGGGAGGGAGGGAGGGAGGGAGGGAGGGAGGGAGGGAGGGAGGGAAAAAGAATAGGCAAAATGGAAGTTACAATCTTATGTAACCTAATTACTCTCACAAGTAACATTCCATCACTTGCTAAATTCTATTGGTTAGAAATGAGTCATAGACCCCACTCACACCCAGTTGGAGAGGATTAAACAAGGGTATGGAATTGGGGCTTCATTAAAGATATCAGGGCAGCCAGATAGCTCAGTTGGTTAGAGTGTGAGCTCTGAACAACAGGGTTACCAGTTCAATTCCCACATGGGCCAGTAAGCTGTGCCCTCTACAGCTAAGACAGTGAACAATGGCTTGACCTGGAGCTGGGCTGCTGTGAGCAGCCATGAGCAGCAGGCCAACGGTAGGCGACCAACTGCCTCAGCCAGGTGGAGCGCAATGCTCATAACACCAACATGGGCTGGTGAGCTGTATCCTCCACAACTAGACTGAGAACAATGGCTTGACTCGGAAGTGGGGGATGGGGGGAGGGGAAAAAAGATATCATTTTATGCTCATGCCTGGAATAATAGCTGTTAAAAGTGACAGGGGAGGGCCGGCCGAGTGGCGTGGTGGCCCTGGTTCGGGTCCCACATATGAGGGCCAGTGACACTGCCCTCAAAAAAAAAAAAAAAGTGATAGGGGAGTTTTACTTTATAATATTACCCTGTTGCTATTTTTAAAAATGTATATAGGGCTGGCCAAGTGGCACGTTGACTAGGAGTTGGCTTGGGACTCCAGCTCTGAGCAGCAGGGACCCAGTTCGGATCCTACATGAGGGCCAGTGACACTGCGCCCTCTATAGCTAAGATGGTGAACAACAGCTAGACCTGGAGCTGCCATGAGTTGCTGAAGACGGCGTAGACTACAGTGGGGTTGGCCAGCAGCGGGTGTGTGCTTTCGTGAGCTGCCATGAGCAGCTGTCCAATGGCCAGCAAGCAAATGCCTCACCCGGGAAGAGTGCAATGATAATACCAACATGGGCCAGTGAAACGACATCCTCCACAACTAGACTGAAGAACAAAAAAGGACATCAACTTTTCTGTTCCTTTTTCTGAATTCCCCAATACTGTTCCCCTCCCTTAATTCCCCAATAAAATCTTATTAAAAAATGTATATATATATACTGGGGGTACCAAAAAAATGTATACAGGTGGACACTTTGGTTAACATTGCTCAAGCAGTAGTTCACCGTAATCAGAAGTGTCTGGACGCTGATGGTAACCACTTTGAGCACCTCTTGTAATTGCAGAAGTCAAACGTGACTTGTATTCATCTTTTGTTATCTTTATATATTGACCATTACAATTTAGTACAGTTTTCCTTTCTTAAAATGTGTAGACATTTTTTTGGCACGCATTGTATATTTATCTTGTTAACCTTCCTTCTCCCCTACTAGAATATCAGCTCCATGAGTGTGGAACTTTTTTGTCTTTTTTGTTCACTGCTGTATTTCCATTGCCTAGCACATAGTAGATGCTCAGTAAAGATGGACTGAACAAATGAATTTACACACATACACACACACACACACACACACACACACACTCTTTGATTAATGTCTATCTGCACCCCCCCACAAAGCAAAATCCTGAATGTCAGCTCCCTTTTCTTAAATGCTCTCCTCACCCCTGGGAATTCAGTGGTCTTGACCCTGTCTGTCAGCTTCATACTGGTTGCCAGGTAACCCAATGTTCTTGACTCCCCTAACTTCTAATTTACATTCCTTTCTTGGGTAGAACAGATAAGCTGTTCCCACCTCTCCCCACCCCCTTACACCCTCCTGGCTACTATTTTTTTAACCAAACTGGCCTCTGGATGAGGGTCCCAAAGCAAGCCAGGCCCTCCTCAATTCCCCCTCCACCTCTTGGGAATAGCCATGTCTATGGCGGTCTCCATGATTCCACCTTTCCCATGTTCTAATTACTTTCCCTGTGCTAGTTTGGTTGTCACCCAGTGAAGTGGCATTCTCATCATTCCCACAGAGGTGAGGCTGAATGCCCAGGTCACACAGCAAGAGGGGGACCTATGGGACTCGCACCTGAGGCTGCAGGAGGTCCCAGGCCAGGTGCTGTGTGACCTTGCGGAGGCCCCCTTCTCTCTCTGGTCCCACCAAGCCATCTGCACTCTCAGCCAGGCAGGGGAAAGGTGAGGCCATAGGATACATTTCAATTCCCTCTCCCAGTTCTAAGTTGAGTACCTCGGGAAGCAGAGAGCAGACAGAGGGCCCAGAAATAGAGAGGGGGCCCCACCCTGGTAGAGAAGGGGAATGTGGAGCTCAGAGAAGGGCAGCACTAGGGGAGAGCCCCCAGCACATCTGAAATCCCCAGTAACAAAGATAGAAATAGAAAGTCAGAGGAAGAGCAGGAAGGAAAAAAGAATGGAGGGAGGGGGTGGTGGGATGGGAACTGATAGAAGGAGGGGGTAGAAGGGGGGACAATGGTGGGAGGCCAAACAATCTCCCCCATCTGTGACCAGTCATAGAGGGAGAATATGAGTCCACAGTGTCCTGAGAGAGGAGAGAAAAGAAAGGAGGGGAGGTGGAATGAAAGAGGTACAAGACAAGGGGGGAGACAGGAGAGGCGAGGAGGGGGAAGTTGAGGGAGGAGGAGAGAGGTGGTTAATGAAGCAGGTGCCCCATGGGAGGGACAGAGACCAAAGGAGACCCAGACAGAGATGGAGAGAGGTACAAACACAGAGATACACACAGGATATCAGAGGTATGCACAGATAAGGAGAGATGGAGAGACATTCACAGAGATCAGGGAGAGAGACCTGGTTGGTCAAACAGACTCAGAGTATGATCAGATCATAAATGTTTGAACTGCTGTTTTATGTTCTTTGGGTCCCCAGACAGGTCCTGCTCAGTGCTGGAGTCCAGAGGGTCCCCCATATACCATCCCCAAATCCTCGTGTTTGGGCTTGGGTGGAAAGAAGCTGGAGTCAGTGAGGGTAATTGTCTAGAGGGGAATGGGAAGGGGAGGCCCCAGTCGGAGAAGGAGAAGTAAAGTTGCATAAAAGAGGGGAGCTGGAGCATTAAAGGATGAAGACCAATCACTGGGAAAGAATGATTTTGGAGAAACGGCATTCCTGGCAGAGGACACAGCTTGTGCAAAGGCCCTGGGGCAAAACTGGGCCTGGCAAGTGGAAGAATCAGCAAGGAGGCCCATGTGGCTGAAGCAGAATGAACAAGAGGAAGAGAGGGAGGAGGTGAGGGCAGGTAGGGGACAGGGCTGGTTGAGCACAGTCTTGTGAGCCCAGGGGTGGGGCTAGGGCTTTTACCCAGTGGGAGGTGGGAGCCCTGGAGGGCTGTAGGTAGAAAAGAAATGGATCTGACTTAGATTTTAAATCAATCATTCTGAATTCGTTCACATTAAAAACAAACAAACAGGGCCGGCCGAGTGGCGCATTGGTTAAGCGCTGGTTTTGGGATGCCAGCAGCCCCGGTTCGGATCCCACATGAGGGCCAGTGACACTGCCCTCTACAGCTAACAACAGCTCCACCTGGAGCTGGGCTGTGCGAGCCCCGGTAATGGTGTGGGCTGCAGCCCCTGCTGCAGTGGGCTGCCATGGGCTACAGTGAGTGGCCCGCAGCCAGCGTGAGCGGCTGGCAGCCAGCGTGAGCTGCCAATAGCCGCGATGAGCGACATCCAGAGGCCAGCGACCGATCTGCCTCATCCGGGAAGAGCGCAATGACGATACCAACAGTGAAGCAACATCCTCCGCAACTAAACTGAAGAACAAAAAGACAGCAACTTGTCTGTTCCCCTTCCCCGATTCCCCAACGCTGTTCCTCTCTGCCAATTCCCCAATAAAATCTTTAAAAAAAAAAAACAAAAAAAAAAAACAAACAAACAAACACAAAAATCTCAGGCAAGTATGACAAAACATTAACTGTGTCCATTCACTGAGGTTCGTCTTTATGTAATATTATTCTCAGGACTTTATGTTATTAAAAATTGCCTCCAAATATCAACTAATAACCTAATAATGACAAGCTCAATCTGATTGGTGTGTCTCCAACTCCTGCCCCAGCTGGACCCACTGACTTTGGGACATCCAGGCCTCTTTCTGGCAGGCACATTTGACCCTTTCCTGGGTCTGGCTCCCTTAATCCTCTCTAGTAGGGAGCCAGGCTTCTTCCCTGAACTCATCCATGAATACCTCAGCTTTGAACAACTAATTGTGCATGGTGAAATCCATTTGAATTATCAGGCCCCACGAGCAATTTCTGGTATTATTTAGTTCAGTGAAGTAAATAATGACATTAGCACTCTCCTTCCAGTGCCTGGAGCCCCTCCCTCATTTCAGTCCTGTATTCTAGTTGTGTGCATGGTCTTTTGCCTGAGTGGTGGGAACAGAGAGACTGAGGGGCTGAAAATCCTCCTATGTTAGTGGGGGAGGGGCTCTTCACACTTTCCTACAGATGGGGAAACTGAGGCACAAAGCAAGACCTGCCTGAAGCCACATAGAGAATTAGGGCCTCTGGAATCCACCTGTACTTCTTTTGCAATTCCTGCAGGCAAATGATGACCCTCTTGGGCACACCCTCCCATCTCTATCTTTGGGTATGCCAAGTCAGGACTCAAATACCAGACAAGAGTGACACACAGAGTGGTGGGGGTGGGGATCTTGTGTGCATGAATCCTAATGTCTTGTTAGGCGATGCAAAGAGATGCTGTTAAGTATGTATGTTAAAAACTAGGGCGGGCCGAGTGGCACGGTGGTTAAGAGCTCTCTTGGGACGCCAGCGGCCCTGGTTCGGATCCCACATATGAGGGCCAGTGACACTCTCCTCTAAAATGAATAAATAAATAAATAAAAAATTTAAAAAAACCCAAAAAACTGTAGGGGTAGGCCGGCCGAGTGGCGTGTTGGTTAGGAGTTGACTTGGGATGCCAGCTCTGAGCAGCAGGGCCCTGGTTCGGATCCCACATGAGGGCCAGTGACACTGCCCTCTAAGGCTAAGATGGTGAACAACAGCTCCATCTGGAGCTGGGCTGCTGTGAGTCACCAGGACGGCGTGGGCTGCAGTGGAGCTGGCGGGCAGCTGGCATGCGCTTTCGTGAGCTGCCAAGAGTCGCGGTGAGCGACCATCCAAAGGCCGGCGAGCGACTGCCTCTCCCGGGAAAAGCGCAATGATGATACCAACATGGGCCAGTGAAGTGGCTTCCTTCACAATTAAACTTAAGAACAAAAGGACAGCAACTTGTCTGTTCCCCTCCCCTGGTCCCCAAAGCTGTTCCCCTCCCCCAAATACCCAATTAAAAAAAAAAAACTTAAAAAAAAAAGAGGAAGTATAAGGATGACTACTCAGAGGACAGAAATGCAATGAATAATTTCCAAATCACTAGAGGGTATAAGAAAGGAAATAAAGAAAATCCAACAAATCCAACAAAAGGTTGAAGAGAACGTAAAAAGGAAGAATGAGGGAAAATTACATTAAAACAGAAAATACAATAAAAGAAGGCGATAGCAATATACCCACATAAGGACACAAAAGTGCCGAGTGGATGCATAGAAACAATAACAAGCAAACAAAAAAACCCACCTCTATGTTCTTTTTTTTTATTACAAGATTTTATTGGGGAATTGGGGGAGGGGAACAGCGTTGGGGAATTGGGGAAGGGGAACAGACAAGTTGCTGTCCTTTTGTTCTTCAGTCTAGTTGTGGAGGATGTTGCTTCACTGGCCCATGTTGGTATCATCATTGCACTCTTCCCGGATGAGGCACACCGGTCGCCAGCCTCTGGATGGCCAGCCTCTAGATAGTCGCTCACCGCGGCTATTGGCAGCTCACGCTGGCTGCCGGCCACTCACTGTAGCCTATGGCAGCCCACTGCAGCAGGGGCTGCAGCCTACACCGTCACCGGGGCTCGCACAGCCCAGCTCCAGGTGGAGCTGTTGTTAGCTGCAGAGGGCAGTGTCACTGGCCCTCATATGTGGGATCCGAACCAGGGCTGCTGGCGTCCCAAGCCAGCTCTTAACCAATGCACCACTTGGCCGGCCCCCACCTCTATGTTCTTTTGAGGACACACACCAAAAATGGAATGCTGTATCATTAACAAACAAATTGCAAGGAAAAGAGAGATTGATGGGAGCCTATAAACTAAAAGAGATATAAAGATGTTTTAACCATTTATATTTGTGGATCTGATTTGGATCCTGAAACTATAGAAGGGATTCAATAGTTGTTTAATATCCACAAAACAATTAATGTGATTTATGACATCGACAAAACCAAAGATAAAAACCATATCATTCTCTCAATAGATGCAGAAAAAGCATTTGACAAAATTCAACATCCATTTATGATAAAAATTCTCAACAAAGTGAGTACAGAAGGAACTTAACCTCAACATGATAAAGGCCATACATGACAAGCCCCCAGGTAATATCATACACATCAGTGAAAAGCCAAAAGCTTTTTTTTTTTTTTTAAAGATTTTATTGGGGAATTGGGGGAGGGGAACAGTGTTGGGGAATTGGGAAAGGGGAACAGTGTTGGAGAATTGGGGACGAGAAACAGCCAACTTGTTGTCCTTCAATCTTCGTTCTGGAGGGCACAGCAAGCTCAGCTCCAAGTATAGTCGTGCCTCTCAGTTCAAGGGGCGTCGTTCAATTACTTGCGGGTGGGCATAGCCACCATCCCATGTGGGAGTCAAACCAGCAGCCTTGTTCTTAAGAACGCACTCTCTATCCCCTGAGCCACCTGGGCAGCAGCTCAGCTCAAGGTGCTGAGTTCAGTCTTAGTTGCGGGCAGGTGTAGCCCACCATCTCAAACAGGCAACCTTGTTATTAGGAGCCCATGCTCTCACCAGCTGTGCCATCCTGCCACCTGTTGGCAGCTCAGCAGCAGCTCAGCTCGAGGTGCAGCGTCACTGGCCCATGTGGGAATCAAACCAGCAACGCTGTTGCTCAGAGCTGGCACTCTTGGGCAAGCTCTTAACCAACTGAACCACTCAGTCGACCCACTGAAGGCTTTTTTTAATCTAAGATCAAGAATAAGAAAAGGACGCCCATTCTCACTACTATTATTCAAAAGTCTTCACCACAGCAATCAGACAAGAAAAATAAATAAAAGGCATCTTAATTGGAAAGAAGTAAAACTGTCACTATTTGCAGATGACATGATACAACGTATAGAAAACCCTAAAGAATCCATCAAAAAATGAATAAAATTAATACAATATTTCAGTAAAGTTGAGGGATACAAAATTAATATATACAAATTATTCATGTTCCTATACACTAATAACAAACAATCAGAAGGAGAAATTAAGAAAACAATCCCATTTACAAATGCATCAAAAAGAATAAAATACCTAGGAATAAATTTAACCAAGGAGGTGAAAGATCTGTTCTCAGAAAACTGTAAGACATTGAAGAAAGAATTTGAAGAGGACACAGATAAATGGAAACATATACCATGCTCATGAATTGGAAGGATTAATATTGTAAAAATACTTTGAGATTACTACTCAAAGCAATCTATAGATTCAATGTAATCCCTATCAAATTACTAATGACATTCTCCTCAGAACTAGAATAATCCTAAAATGTATATGGAGCCACAAAAGACCACAAATTGCCAAAACAAAGAAGTACTAAGTTGGAGGTAACACACTGCCTGATTTCAAACTATACTACAAAGCTATAATACTCAAAACAGTATGGTACTGGCACAAAAACAGATCAATGGAACAGAATAAGGATCCCAGAAGTAAACTCATGTTTATATGATCAACTAATCTGTAACAAAAGAGGCAAGGGTGTACAATGGGGTACAGACAATCTCTTCAATAAGTGGTTTTGGGAACCACTTATTGAATACATGCAGAAAAAAAATTGGACCACTTTCTTACACCATATATAAAAATAAACTTAAAATGAATGAAAGACTTAAATGTTAGATCTGAAATCATAAAACTCCTAGAAGAAAACATGGGTAGTGAATTATCTGACATCACTCTAAGTAATATCTTTTTGGATATGTCTCCTCGGACAAGGGAAACAAAAGCAAAAATAAACAAATGGGACTGCATCAAACTAGAAAGCTTCTGCACAGCGAAGGACACCATCAACAAAACAAAAAGACAACCTACTGAATGGGAGAATATATTTGCAAATGGTACATCTGATAAGGGTTGATATCCAAAATATATAAGGGACTCAGACAACTCAATAACAACAACAACAAAATAAACAATCTGATCAAAAACTGGGCAGAGGACATGAATAGACATTTCTCCCAAGAAGACATACAGATGACCTAAAGACCTGAAAAGATGCTCCTCATCAGTAATAATCAGGGAAATGCAAAACAAAACTACAATGAGTTATCACCTCACATCTGTCAGAATGGCTGTCATCAATAAATCAATAAACAAGTGTTGGGAGGGTGTGGAGAAAAGGGAACTGTTGTGCACTGTTGTTGGGATTGCAAATTGATGCAGCCACTGTGGAAAACAGTATGGAGATTTTAAAAAAAACAACTCTAAAAATACAGCAGTCATATGATCTAACAATTCCACTTCTGCATAGTTATCTGAAGAAAATGGAAAAACTAATTTGAAAACTTATATGCACCCCTATATTCATTGCAGCATTATTTACAATAGCCAAGATACGGAAATAAACTAACTGTCCATCGATAAGTGAATGGATGAATATTATGCAGCAATAAAAAACGAATGTAATCTTGCCATTTGCGACAACATGGATGGACCTAGAGGATATTATGTTAAGTGAAATAAGTCAGACAGAGAAACTTATATGTGGAATCTAAAACAAAAAATAAAAATAAATGAACACACAAAACAAAACCAGACTCATAGAAACAGAGACCAAAGGAATGGTTGCCAGAGTAGAAAAAGGTGGGGGAACACGTGAAAAAGTTGAAGGGGAATATAGTCAATAATATTGTGATAAATTTGCGTGGTGACAGGTGATTACTAGAATTAGCAGGGTGATTACATTGTAAGGCATAAAAATGTTAAATCACAATATTGTACATCTGAAACTAATATAACATTGTATACCAAGTACACCTAAATAAAAAAAATGTAAAGAATGATAACATTTGATAATATTATGAAAGTATTTTTATTTTTATTATTTTTTTCCCTGTCCTAAAGAATTTATTTATTTATTTTATTAGTTTCAGGTGACAACACAAAGCAATAGTTATACTCTTTACCCCCCAAAGTGAAAACCCCCCTCCCCAGTTCGCCACCCCACTCCCACCCATATCATACATATCCATCACAACTCCCCTGACTCACCTCCACAGTATACTCCACATCCCGTGACCATCCACATAATCAGTTGCAGTTGCCATACAATACTATACAACATCAGCTTCAGGTGTACAGTGCAGTGAGTGATCAAGCCTCTACTCCATCCATGAAGTGGTCTCCCTAACAAGACATGTGACTATCTGACACGCCACAAAATTTTTACAACATTATTATATTCTCCGAACTGTGTTTCATATCCCTGTGGCAATATTGTAGTTGTCTATTTATGCAGTCTAATCCCTTCCCCTTCCCCCCATCCCCACCCCCCTCCCAACTAGCAACCCTCAGTTTTTCCTCTACATCTACGAGTCTGTTTATATGAAAGTATTTTTAATTTTTTAATTATGAGTTCTTATTTTTTAGAGATACAAAATGACAAAATGATCTATCTATGGATAAATTATATGGTTCTGCAATTTTCTTCAAAATAATACCAAAAGAGATGAGACAAGATTAGTCATAAGTTGATAAATGTTGACATGGATGATGGGTGCATGGGGATTCATTGCATTACTTTCTCTAATTTTATACATGTTTGAAATTTCTCATAATAAAATGGTAAAAAAATGCAGATAAGCTTAAAAGCCAAAGGATATAAAAAGATTTACCCAGAAAATATGAACCCTCAAAATAATAAACCAGGGCCAGCCAAGTGGCTCAGTTGGTTAAGAGCTTGCTCAAGAGTGCAAGCTCTGAGCAACAGGGTCGCCGGTTTGATTCCAGGTGGGAGCTGAGCAGCCGCTGACCTGCCAACAGGTGGCAGGATGGCTCAGATGAAAATAAAATAAAATAATAATAATAATAATAATAATAATAAACCAAACCTGACTGGTCCTTGCATGAGTCAACATTTACCATCATCATCCACATCATACTCCCTTCTTCAGTTCTTATTTTTTTTCAAATTTTATTGGGGAACAGTGTGTTTTTCCAGGACCCATCAGCTCCAAGTCAAGTCATTGTTTTCAATCTAGTTGTGGAGGTGCAAGTCACTGACACATGTGCAAATCGAACCAGCAACCCTAGTGTGATGAGCACGGCGCTCTAACCACCTGAGCTCCCCCTTCTTCAGTTCTTTTTTTTTTTTTTTTTTGAGGGCAGTGTCACTGGCCCTCATATGTGGGACCCGAACTGGGGGCCACTGGCTTCCCAAGCCAGGGCTTAACCACCACACCACTTGGCCGGCCCCGGCTTCTTCAGTTCTTAAAGAGAATTCTTTCTCTAGTTCTCACTCCAGGCCCTTTGCACGTGCTATACCCCCTGCCTGAAGCACATTCTCTCCCCTGACTGCTCTTACTCAGCCTTCAGGTCTCACCTTCAATTCCTCTTCTCTGAGAAGCCTTCCCTGATCCCTAGGCTGGGCAGGTGCCTTGTCTGTATCCACAAAATGCCTGGATGTCTCCCATCTTGACCATCATCACTCTAAGTTGTAACTGCCTGGTTTTGAATCTGTCACTCCCATGGGACTGTAAGCCCCCAGAAGATGGGACCGCAACCAGCCTTAGCCAAGGCAGCCTTGAACCCAGGACTCCCAGCCGGGGGCTTGGCACATAGTAGGTACTTGCTTCCTGTTTTCTGGGTGAGTAAACCTATGCCGCTTGACAATCCTTCCCTGTCTTTGGGCTTCGGGTTTCCTCCTCTGTAAAGTGGGGTGAAACCCTCCCACCTGGAAGTGTGTGAGAGAAGGTGGGGAAACTGCCGCGGTTGTCATACACAGTAGAAACATCATGAATGCAGCCTCCCGGCCCCTCAGTTCCAGCCTGGGTGGTTCAGACACTCACATTTCAGGGGGAATGGTACCCCTCTCTCTGGCTGAGTTGGTTCAGGACCCTGATCCCAACAGGGTCTCACAAATGAGCCCAGGACCTCTGCTATGGGGAGACCCCACATTAGGGCCCTTCATTAAGGGGTCTCAACTATAGAT
The DNA here is from genome assembly GCA_033961575.1 of Aselliscus stoliczkanus. Taxonomy (NCBI): domain Eukaryota; kingdom Metazoa; phylum Chordata; class Mammalia; order Chiroptera; family Hipposideridae; genus Aselliscus; species Aselliscus stoliczkanus. The sequence continues at coordinate 3,795,511 of CM066735.1, read as the reverse complement.
TAGGGGAATAGGGAGGAGGCAGGGCCAGAGCCACAGGGCCTAGGCAGAGGACAGGGGTGGGAGGTGGTCTGGGGGCCTCTCACATTCACATCTCTCTGTTTCCCCCACCACTCCCTTTTTCTTTGGGTCTCTCTGAATCTACCTTTCTCTCTCCCTTTATCTCTCTGTCTCTCTCCATCTCTCAGTCTCTCTCTAGCTTAAAACAACACAAATTTATTATTTTAAAGTTCTGGAGGTCAGGAGGTTCGCATAGGTCTCACCTGGCTACAATCCAGGTTGTCAGGACTGGTCCTTCTAGAGATTCAAGGGGAGAATCACTTCGGTGCCTTTTCCAGCTTCTCAAGGTGCTGCATCCTTGGCTCTTGGCTCGTGGCCCCTTCCTCCATCTTCACAGCAGGACATAGCAGTCAGGTCTTTCTCACATTGCATCACTCCAATTCTTTGCCCCCTTTTCACATGGACCCCTGTGATTATACTGGACTCACCTGGATATCCAAAATAATCAATTAAGCTTAATGTCAACTGATTAGCAACCTTTAGACAACCATAACACGTGGAAAAATTCATCACTGTGCCATGATATTCCTCCTCCCTTTCCTCTTTCTGAATTGACTTTTATTCATCCTTCAGATCCCAGCTGGTGCATTATCGCCTCCAGGAAGCCCGCCCTGACACTCACTTTTGTCCCCACTGCTCTGTGTGTGTTCCCATCACAGCCCTTACCACCCTGTGTGGGTTACCTGGTGGCATGTCTGTCACCCTCGCTTGACTGCTAGGCATCCGGAAATGTGACTTGTCTATGCTGTGTCCTCACACCCAGCACTGGGTCTAGCACACAGTTGGCACGCAATAAATGCTTGTGACATGCAGGAATTGAAGGCTATTCCACTCAGATCTATAAATAGCTCTGGCCTAATGATGATAAACATAATAAGAGCAGACATAGAGACAAGCCAACTGGGCAAGGGGGTGGGCACTGATGGCCTGGGGATCCCATAGCCCTGGCCCCAGCCTTGCCCATTCTGGCTCAGCCTGCTATCCTCAGCTGCTCCTTCCATCGTCCTCATTATAGCAAGCCTTTCACTAATCCTAATTGATTGTCTGTATCCCCAGGGGGACTCAAGTTCTTGAGGAGGTCAGCAGCTGGCCCAGGGCCAGGCCACACAGGTGGGAGGCGCCACTACAGGAGAGGGAAACAAGGCCTAAAGACTGAACTTTGCCTGCCCTCCCCTCTCCTGCCCCCAGGACTGGGGCACCCACCGACCTGCAGGCATGTGAACACACATACAGAAGAACCCACAACCCACAGGTCAGACACAGAGGTAGCATAGCATGGTGGTGAGACATATGAGCACATAACACTGCTCTGTGTCTCAGTTTCCCACCTGAAGAAAAGGATTGTAACAGTATCCGTCACTACCACCCATGGGCCTTCTGGGAGAAGTAAATGAGTTAATAGTTAGAAAATGGTTAACACAGGGTCTAGAGTGTACTCAGTGTTCTTTAATACTTATAATTAACGCATTTGGCAAGTATTGAATAAGCTCCTACTGCATGTCAGGCCTAGCCATTACAGTAGTGAACAAGATATGTATAAACCCCTGTCCTGGTGAGCTGATATCTGAATGGGGAGGGACAGAGTAATCCTAATAACAGACACACACACACACCACTGGGGGACGTAGTTTCTACAAGGTTCTGTGATTATTCTCATTTCATAGATGGGGTAAATGAAGCTCTGAGACAGAAGAAAATGGGCTTGTTCATGGACACACAGTTTCTGCAACACTCTGCTCTGTGTGGCCCCAGGGCCTTTGCTCCTACTGTTTCATTGCCAGGCTCTCTTCCCTCTCCTTATCCTTCTGTTCTCAGGCTAAGCATCACTTCTTTAGAATAGGCCTTCTGGGGCTGGCTGAGTGGCTCAATTGGTTAAGAGTTAGCTTAAGAGCACAAGCTCTGAGCAACGGGTCTGCCTGTTTGATTCCCACATGGGCCAGTGACACTGAGCCCAAGCTGAACTGCCAACAGGTGGCAGTATGGCTCCGCTGATGAAAGCACATGCTCCTAACAACAAGACTGCCTGTTCCATGGTGGACTATGTCCGCCCACAACTAAGACTGAACTCAGCACCTTGAGCTGAGCTGCCACCCAGATGACTCAGAGGATAGGGCATGCGCTCTTAACAACAAGGCTGCTGGTTCGACTCCCGCATAGGATGGTGGCTAAGCCTACCTGCAACTAAGATTGGAACATAGCACCTTGAGCTTAGAGGCCACTGGCTGCTGATGGGCAGCCAGTTGGCGACTGGCACCCTCCACAATGAAGATTTCAGAACAACAACTTGGCTGGTCCTATTCCCCAATTCCCCAGTTAAAAAAAAAAAAAAAAAAAAGAACATACCTCTGCTTATTCACTCCCTTGAAGTCTCTGGTTCCTTGAAACTCTCTGGGAGCTTCTTTTTTTTTTTTTAAAGCTGAGCCATCCTGCCACCTGTTGGTAGCTCAATGGCTACTCAGCTCAGGCTGGCATCGAACCACCATGCTTAGAGCTCAGCTCGCACTCTTTTTTTTTTTTTTTTTAAGATCTTATTGGGGAATTGGTGGAGGGGAACAGCGTTGGGGAATCAGAGAAGTGGAACAGGCAAGTTGCTGTCCTTTTGTTCTTCAGTCTAGTTGCGGAGTACGTTGGTATCGTCATTGGGCTCTTCCCGGATGAGGCAGATCAGTCGCCAGCCTCTGGATGTTCGCGCACCGTGGCTGTTGGCAGCTCACGCTGACTGCCAGCCGCTCACTATACTCTATGGCAGCCCACTGCAGCGGGGGCCTACACCGTCGCAGCGGCTCGCACAGCCCAGCTCCAGGTGGAGCTGTTGTTAGCTGTAGAGGGCAGTGTCACTGGCCCTCATATGTGGGATCTGAACCCGGGCTGCTGGCTTTCCAAAACCAGCTCTTAACCAATGCACCACTCGGCCGGCCCTCAGCTCGCACTCTTGAATGAGCTCTTAACTAACTGAGCCGCTCAGCCAGCCCTGGGAGCTTCTTTTATTAAGATCTGTCATATATGCCACTGAGTTCTCAGAGCCTGGAACACAGTGGGTGCTCCATAAATGCATATTCACTGATAGCGCCAGCATTCAGGCCCAGCTCTGGCATGCAGCCTCCTCCAGTCAACCTGCAATCTGGCAGATGGGGGAGGCCAGGCCAAGGGCCTCACACCTCCTGGCCTTTATCTGGGCTGTCCCCACCTCAGCCACCACACTTCTAGAAACTGTTTCTAGCTTTTCATCCTACCTGGAGAGGCTTCATTACTGCTCCCTGACAGCAGGAGAGGCAGGAGCTGCAGCCTCCTGGGCTTTGAAACCAACACATTAAAATTAAAATGGATGCCTCCACGTGGACACCCTTGGGCCTAGACTTTTGGCTGTGAGCCCCTGGCCACATGCTGTCACTTCGAGCCCTTCTTTTGGGAGTGGAAGAAATTATGGACTTTGGAGCCATTTGGGATTTGCCCAAAGCATTGGGAACTGGTAATAACTGTCATTAGGATAATGATTTTAATTATTGTCCAATAAAAGTATATTTAGCAGCATCCGTTTGGTAAGCATTAACACTGTTCAAGGCACTTTTTAACACCTTTTTGTTGATCCCAAATTGTCTCTGGTGACCACCCAGTTTTTCTGAAAGTCCTCCGTCCACGCTCACTGTCCCCACTTCTCCTTCTCAAGTTCCCTCTGGAATCTGCTCCAATGGGACTCTCTCTTCCCTCCTGGCACACACACACTAGGACACTGTGCTCTGGGAAGGATGCCACCCACAGGAGCACCCACCTTGGTGACCACCAGGGCAGCTGGGCCCTTTTTCTGCACAGGGGAAAATTGCCACCACCTCTGCTTAGAGGGAGAGAGTTGGGGAGCCTGTCTGCAAGCCCCCTGCAGCCCTGGGAGTGGCTAGTGGGGGCTTTGTTCCCCACTCTCTAGAGGCTATCCAGACAAGGTCAGAGTTGGGAGGTTTCTCAACTTCAGGGGCTCTGAGTAGTCTACACAGCCCAGTGGAGGAGATGGAGGGTGGGGTCAGGGAACCTGCTATGTCACTCAACAGGCAGAGGGGACAGGCCCAGGCACATCTATCTGAATCTCGGACTCCAAGCCTGGGCCCCGTGGCCAACACGCACTACCTTCTCTCCAATCTGGAACAGTCAGACCTGTCCCCTGCCTGAGCCCCCCTTCCCAGGGGTTCACTAATGCCCCCAGAACCTCCCAGGGAACAGCACTGCCTCTGTGTCCAGGCTCGAGGTTTGCCAGCGTTGCCCAGTGACGGGTGGGCAAGCAGGCTAGCTCCGGCCCCCTGCACGCTGACCCCTGCCTGCCCAGCCCCTAGGACCCCAGATCCAGGACAATGGGCCAGTCAGAGGAGGAGGGGCCAGGCGGGAATGGGGCTTTCGGGACCTGGGAACACGGCGGCTTGGGGCTGGTGTGCAGGGAGGGTTCCTGAGATCAGACGGGAGCTCCAAGAGCAGGTAGCACTGAGAGAGGAGACGGATAAGGGGGGCCCAAGAGGAGCGGGACCTCGGAGAGGAGCAGGGCCGCAGACAGGGGAGGGATCTGGGGAGGGATGCACCTTATTAGCCCCCTTCCCCACTGCAGCTCCAGAGAAAGAGAGGCTGCCCCCTTCCCTGGCCCCGCGCTCGTGCCAGGAACAGGTGAGGGAGTTTCTGAAGGCAGGATAAGGGGCAAAATCTCTTTCGGAAGTGAAGAGACATTGGTCGCACCACTATAAATACGGACACAGCTGACTTGGAGGTGGGGGTGGGAGGGAAGATCGGAGAGAACCTGGAGGACCCGAGAAGAGGCGGGTAGAAAGAGGAATGGGGCGGCGACCCTAAGACGTGGAGATGCGGTCAGGTTTCTGGATGGACTCGAAACCCAGTGACGCGATACATTCCGGACACCGGCGTCCTGGGGCCCCAGGGGAGAACAGAACGAAGGCGGGTCTCCGCGTGTCCGCGACCTTTCTGAGCCCCGCCGCTCGCCAAGCCCCACTCCCATCCCTGAGCCCTGCCCCTTTCTCTTCGGAGCCCCCTCCACTCTCTCAGCCTCTCCACTTTATGAGTTCCCTCCCCCACCCGAGACCCTACTACTGGCTAAGCCCTTCCCCTTCTGTGCCCCCGCCCCTCCCTGAGCCCCGCCCGTTTCTGAGCACCCCTCCCATCTTTCAGCCTCTTCAGAAGAGATGGCCTGAGACAGCCCCTTCCAGGATAGTCCAGACAGAAATGTGACCCCTTGGCTAGTGGGGGCCTCCCTGACGCTTTCTTATCTGTGGCAGCTCCCTCATATTTTGTGATAGGAAGAACATCCAGAACTTTTGAAGTTTGGCCCTGCTCGGGCTCCCTGGGGCCCGATTACCCAGCAAATCCCAGCATTGACTTCTCCATTTTGCTTCCCATCTAGGAGCCAATTCTGAAATGGGGGATGGGTAGAAATTCTAACATGATTCATATTATTCAACAAATATTTCGTGAACACCTACTGTCTGTTAGTCTGTGCTGGGGGTCCAGGGTACAGCCCCACCATGAGGGGGCTCACAGTCCAGTGGGGTGGTGGGGATCAGAGGGCTATGATGAGAGCACACAGGCAGCTATGGAGTCAGAGAGCTGGTGGGTCTGGGAAGGCTTCCTGCGGGAGGCGTCATCTAAACCAATGGGCTAAAGGCCTTAGGGCCTGAGGGAGGGTGTTCCCAGCAGAGAGAACCGCAAGTTCATAGACCCTGAGGCAGGCGCTCCCAGCTTTTGCCCCAGCTTTGCCCTTTATTTGCTTTGTGATCTGGACAAGTGATCACCTCCTTCTGAGCCTCAGTTTCACAATCCTCAAGTTGAGGGCTCAGGAGGGCATCTGGTATACAACAGGCACTCCATAAGTATTTGCCAGATATTGAGGAAAGAATTGGAGTTCTAGAGGATTGTCATGAAACACAAGACTCGTGGTCCCTGCCTGGAGTGAGTGGGTTGGAGCAGCTTGTGACCTTTTCCTTGCCAAGGTGCCCCCTCCCCTTGGGCCACGCCCCATCCAGGCCCACCAGTCCTCCACCAGCTGTCCCTCCATGTGTGCGCTGGCTTGTCAAGAGCAGGCGCCTGTTCCGGAACACCTGATGCCTTGCTTCCCAGGGAATTCAGAAGAGTAGATGCACGGAAGTTCAGCTGCCACACAGGCTTAACCCTGGAGCCTGTGCGCCGGGTCCTCAGAGGCCCGACGCCATCCCTCTTGACCCTGTAGAGAGCCCTGGCACTGTTCCCAACCTTAGCTGGAAAGACCCCACTTCAACAATTAGGTCTGGCATTGACTGGCTGTGTGGCCTGGGGAAAGTTAGTCAACCTCTCTGGTCACCACCACCACCAATAACAATAACAGCCAACACATCCTCAGTGTGCATTATGTGCCTGCGGCCATATTTAGAGCCTTTCTATGAATGAACTTGATCTTATAGCAGGATTCTGAGTTCTCAAGTACTGTGGACCCCATTTCACAAGAAGTGGAAACTGAGGCACAGAGCAAAGTTGCATGACTAACAGGGTGAAATAATACAATTGGTAATAACCAAAAGAACATGTACTTTGTGCTCATTGTGTGCCTTAATATGGATTAGCTCATTTAATTCTCCCCCAAACCAAATGAGGTCATGGGAACCATTAACAGAGGTTCATTTTTTTAAAAATTAATTAATTTATTTTTAAAACAATTTTTTAAAGATTTTTTTTTTAAATTGGAGAATTGGGGGAGGGGAACAGCATTGGGGAACCAGGGAAGGGGAACAGACTAGTTGCTGTCCTTTTGTTCTTCAGTCTAGTTGTGAAGGACATTGCTTCACTGGCCCATGTTGGTATCATCATTGCGCTCTTCTCGGGTGAGGCAGATTGGTCGTCAGCCTCTGGACAGCCGCTCACAGCGGCTCTTGGCAGCTCACATTGGCTGCTGGCCACTCACTGTAGCCCATGGCAGCCCATTGCAGCAGGGGCTGCAGCTATGCCATCCTGGGGACTCACAGCAGCCCAGCTCCAGGTGGAGCTGCTGTTCACCATCTTAACTGTAGAGGAGAGTGTCACTGACCCTCATATGTGGGATCAGAACCGGGGCCTCTGGGTTCCCAAGCCAGCTCTTAACCAACGCACCACATGGCCGGCCCTTAATTTATTTTTTTAATTGGGGAACAGTGTGTTTTTCCAGGACCCATCAGCTCCAAGCAAGTAGTTGTTTCAATTTAGTTGTGGAGGGCGTATCTCAGTGGCCCACTTGGGGATCGAACCGGCAACCTTGGTGTTATGTGCACTGCGCTCTAACCACCTGAGCTAATTGGCATCCCCCAACAGAGGTCCCTTTTTATAGATGTGGAAATTGGGGCCCAGAGAGGCTAACCAAGTCACAGAGATCCACAAAGTCACAGGGAACCCATTGGGAGCACCCCATGAATAGGGCTGTTAGTATTATTGCTGTTGCTGTTATGTTACTATTGTTCTACCTGTTAAGAAGTCTTATTTAAAACTCGGAAAAGAGACTGCAACATATGATTTCTGAAGTTCCACTGGGGTGATCTCTAACATGACCATCACAGATTATTTCATTTTCATGGCACCATTCAATAGAGGACCACTAGCCACCTGTGAGTATGACAATTTAAATTTAAATCAATTAAAATGAAACAAAATTAAAAATCCAATTCCTCACTTGTACTAGACACACTGTAAGCGCTCAGTGGCTGCTGTATCAAAAAAGCTCAGGTTTTGGGGCCGGCTGAGTGGCACGGTGGTTAAGTGCTGGCTTGGGAAGCCAGTGGACCCAGTTCGGGTCCCACATATGAGGGCCAGTGACACTGCCCTCAAAAAAAAAAAAAAAAAAAGCACAGATTTCAAACATGTCTATCATCACAGAAAGTTCTATTGGACCTGGTTTCTCTAAGAGAACACACTTCTACTTGACTTTGCTCTTTATCTTCAGGTTAGAGCCCAGACCCTGGAATGTTACATTACCTTGTAGATTTCTGTCTACAAAGGTAGATACCACATTTTTTGTGGTACAAAAGAGAAGCCCTATTAGTTTGTTACATGTAGGACATATTGCAAGTATGTATATAGCCTAATCTAGAAAAATCTTGATAAATACCCAGTGCTGCAAATGCTCTTAGAACCAGCTTGACCATTTAACTGGTTCCTTGAATAATGAGTTAATTAATCATTGACAGGTATTTACTCTGCTGGAAGAAGCCACATTTTCAACTTCCTGAGAATGGTAGTGTAACATCCCATTTTGCAAATGGGGAAACTGAGGCTAGCTCCCTGCCTCCCCTCTCCCTAGTCCAAGAACCCAGTCATCATCGCACACCAGCTCTGCACATCCAGGCACCTCCCGCCCATCTCTGAGAAGGAGCTCTGAGAACCTGTCTTCTTCCCGGGATGGCAGAGAACCAGGTCAGTCAACCGCTGGGACATCAAAGGGAATCTATAAATACAGCTGTAGGAGGAAAAATAGACACTTTTCTAGCCCCTCCCGGCCTTGGCTCTCTCCCACTCCAGTCTTTCCTGGCTAAGCTCCCACCCCAATCATTGCTGGGCCAAAGCCCCCAAACCCACGGTCCCCTGCTAGAAAGCAGTGGAGGAAAGCAACTAACAGAATCTCAGTTTCCCCCAAGGAGCTCAACTTCTGCCCTTCCCTCCCCCCACCAGGTGTCTGAGAAAAGAGGGGCATTGCTGGGCCTGTCCCTGGGAGGTGCAGATGAGATTTTAAGCCCAGAGGTAAGAATTAATGGTTTGTCGAAATCTTCTGATCCCCAAACCCTTGAATCTTCCTTCCTTCTCTTAGGAAACATGTAGAGTTTCTGCACTGTTTTGGGCACTGGAAAGCTGACAGGACCAAGATAGACAGTTCATACTTGGCCAGGGCAATCAGGAGGGCTTCCTGGAGGAGGTGATATTAGCTGAGCCCAAAGGAGGATGGGAGAGATGGGGAGTGAAGAGCCAGGTTGGTAATAGGGCTACAAGGGAAGGAGTTCTGAGTCCTACTGGGTTCTTCCCTCTTCCTCACTCCCTGAGTCTCTTGTCTTTGCATCCAAAGTGTCTCTCAAATCCGCCTATTGCTTTCCACATCTGCAGCCCCTGCCCTGGTCCAGGACCCCATGTCACTCCCCTAGTATAATGCAATCACCTCTCTACTGGTGCCCCTGGGGTCATTCCTGTCCAGTGTGCATCATTCTCTGCAAGGCAGCCAGAGGGACCTTTTTGAAAGTCACATTAGATCATCTTGCTTGCCCCACAATAAACTATCTCATGGTTCCCTAGTGCCCTTAAAATAAAATTCAAACTTTTCCCCCTGACCCCATCCCTTCCCTGCTCTCACCTCCTCCCTCTTTCCCCCTTGATCACTCTGCTCCAGCTTTGGGCCTCCTCGCTGTTCCTCCAACTCACCAGGTGCAGTCCTGCCCCAGGGCCTTTGCACTGCTGTTCCCACTCACCCGCAGCTCTCTTCCCCCACATACCTGCATGATTTTCCCCTCACCACCTTCAGGTCTCCAGTCGGATTTCATCTCCTCTGTGAGGCCTCCCCTGACCATCTGTTTAAAAATCTTCCCATACTCAGACACTCATCTTCTTTGCTTAATTTTTTTCCTTGGCATCAGAACAGATTTCACTCATGTTACTTCTTGTCAGTTCCCACCGCTGGAATATCAGCTTCATGAGGAGGCCAGAGATTTTTATCTATTTTGTTCACTGCTGTGACCATGCATCCAGTAGGTGCTCAATAAATACTTGTTAAATGACTTAATCTCCTACCTTGAGCTCTAAGTTCTGCCAGGACATGCCTGCTCTGTCTTGGTCACTGCTGTGTCCCCAGCACCTCCCAGAATCTGGTATACCGTAGGTGCTTAATAAAGTTAGCTGACTAAATAGGTCAATAAGGGTCAACACTCATGAGCTCAGCTCTGTGTTCCTGAAGACATTGGAGGTTTGGGAGCCAGAGCTGAGCTTGTCCCAGGGGGCTGGCAAGAAGAGTACAAGGAGCATGGGTGTGGAGTGTGAGCTCCGTGCCCAGCAATGGCACCTCCACACACTGAAGTGAGCATCACTTGAGTCGCTAACCCTGATGGCAATGACAGAATCGCCACCAGCTGAGGTTATTCACACACACCTTCCACTGTAGCTGTCTGTTTTTTCTTCCATAACAGTTTTGATTTTCCTTTTTGAAAAAAACTGTGGTAAACTATATATAATAATTATTGTTTTTTGTAATGTACATTTGTAATGTACAACTTAGTAGCATTAAGTACATTCACATGGTTGTATGACCATCCCTACCATCATCTCCAGAGCTTCATCTTCCCAAATTGACTCTCTGTCCCCATTAAACATTCATTCCCCTCTCCCTCCCCCGGACTGTGGCACCACCATCTACTTCCTATCTCTATGGATTTGACTCTTCTAGGGACCTCCTATGGGTGAAATCACAGTGTTTGTCCTTCTATATCTGGCTCTCTCACTGAGCATCATTTCCTCAGGGTTCATCCATGTTTTAGCAGGTGTCAGAATGTCCTTCCTTTTTTTTTTTTTGAAGGATTTTATTGGGGTACAGTGTGCTTTTCCAGGACCCATCAGCTCCAAGTCAAGTAGTTGTCTTCAATCTAGTTGTGGAGGGCGCAACTCCGTGGTTCGATGCAGGAATTGAACCAGCAACCTTGGTGTTGTAAGCAATGCGCTCTAACCAACTGAGCTAAGCAGCTGCCCCTCTCCTTCCTTTTTAAGACTGAATAATACTCCATTGTCTGGATGGACCACTGGTTTATCCATCCATCCATCCATCCATCCATCCATCCATCCACCCACCCATCCATAGAAACTTGGGTTGTTTCCACCTTTTGGCCATTGTGGATAATGCTGGTATGAACATGGGTGTGCAAAGATCTGTTCATGACATACAAGCATCTGGTCTAGCTGTCTGTTTTTAGTTCTCTGTTGACAACCCCTTGAACAATGTCAAGGGCATCAAAGCTCCTTCTCACAACTTTTTATTTTTTATTTTTATTTTATTGGGGAATTGGGAAGGGAACAGCGTTGGGAAATCCGGGAAGCAGAACAGACAAGTTGCTGTCCGTTTGTTCTTCAGTCTAGTTGTGGAGGACATCGCTTTACTGGCCCAAGTTGGTATTATCATTGCGCTCTTCCCAGGCCAGGCAGTCGCTCGCCGGCCGTTGGACGGCCCCTCACAGCAGCTCATGCCTGCTGCCTGCCAGCCCCACTGCAGCCCACGCATTTGATGTCAACTCAAGGCAGGCAGCTCAGCTCCAGGTCAAGCCACTGTTCACCATCTTAGCTGTAGAGGGCATAGCATCATTGGCCCTCATGTGGGATCTGAACCGGGGCCCTGTTGCTCAGAGCTGGTGTCCCTAGCCAACTCCCAACCAACTTGCCACTTGGCCAGCCCCTCCTTCTCACAACTTCTAAGGGAGGATGAGGATTAGGGGGAAGTGTTAAGAGGGAAAATGTGGAATTTCAGAACCTTGAAAGGAGAAGAAAACCCATATTTATTAAGCACTTACTATGTGCCAGGCACTGGCATCATTTTAAACACTTGCTCACAGCTGGGAAGTGGTAACGCTGGGGTTTGGACCCCAGTCTATAAGTCTGCAGAGGGCACACCCAATTCCACTACCAGCTGGCTTTCCTCTGATGAGAGGCAGCACACCACTCCATCACTGATTCAAAAATGAATTAAGATCCTAGAGGAAAAAAACCGGAGTGACAAAGAGTTGTCCTTCCTTCTCCTTGGAATGGTCAGGGAAGGCCTCTCGGAGAAAGAGACATTGGCCAAGCACAATGAAGATCTTTGACAAGCAGAGGGAGCAGCCAGTGCAAAGGCCCTGAGGCTGGACTATTTGGGAGGGCAGGAGGAGGTGGGCCCTGGAGGGTACTTCTGGATGAAGGGGGCAGAGGACAGGGTCATAGCCTAGCCTCTTAGACACGCACACCAAGACGGAACTACCATCTGGCCTTCCCCATGGCTGTCTTTGCCCTTCAGCCCCCACCTGCACTCATGTTCCTGAGATTTCTGGATAACAAACACTTATTGAGTACCGACTGTGTGCCAGGCACTGTTCTAGGAAATGGGGATCCAGCAGGGTACAAAACAGTGCTGTGGGAAAGACAACATACAATGTTTGGTTGTGAAAAATAAAATGAAGAAAAACACAGCAGGATAAGAGGATAGAAAGAGTAAGGGTGGGCCAGCCGAGTGGTGTGGTGGTTAAGCGCTGGTTTGGGAAGCCAGCGGCCCCGATTCGGGTCCCACATATGAGGGCCAGTGACACTGCTCTCAAAAAACAAACAAAAAAAGAGTCGGGGTGTTGCTGAAGGTGTGAGGTCAGGGTGGTCTCCTTGAGGAGGTGACATTTAAGCTGAGAGTTGGAGGAGGGGAGGGGCTATATGGAAATCCGTGCAGAGAGCATTCCAGGTAGAGAGAACAGCAAGTGCAAAGGTCCTGGGGCGGGACAAAATTATACATTCAGAGACACCATCAAGCCCTTAACAGCTGTACCTCTCTTCCTCCAGGAAGCCCCCTTAGTTCTTCAGTGCTACCAGATCAGAGTGGCATCCATGATTAGGCTGAAAAAGCAAGAAAAGGAGGGTCCATGTCAGGCTCAGAGGTGCCCAGACAGGGGGCAGGAAGGAGGTTGCCAAGACCCCACTTACTCAGCTCAGGTACCAAGTCATTTGCTTTAAGAGCCTTTCAAGCTAGGGGTTCTTTGAGTCCCCTGTAAAGTATTAAGAGTGTGGGATTCCAATTCCAGCTCCATTTCCTGGCAATGTGAGTGGCCAAGCCATTTCCCTCTGGGCCTCAGTTTTCACATCTGAAATAGGATAATAACAGTACATTTGTTCTAGAATCATTGGACTGTATCCAGTGGGGAAGGGTCCACAAGAGAACACTCCTACCCTGCGAAGAGGCAAGGGTTAAAGGGCAGGGGTAGGGAACGGTCAGGACCATGACGCTCCCCACACCCGTACCCCTCCACACATACACACCATGGGCTCCAAGCGGTTAGCTCTGCAGAGGGACCAGCTGGGTGGATGTAGCCAGTGCATCTGCCACCCGAGCAGCTGCCGTTGGGGGTGAGGGGGGGTTTGCTGGAAGGGGATTTGGGACGAGGGAAAAATCTGTCCGAGGAGAATTGCGTCTGCGCTGCCCAGCTGCCGGCTGAGGATGGGGGGACACCCAGAATCCGCCAGGACCCCGGGCCCCTCCCCTGCGGCGGCTGCCCCCACGTGCCTCTGGGGGAGTGGGCTTAGGGGAGACCCTGACGTCACATACGCCCTCAGCCAATCGGAGCTGCTCTTTCCGAGCCCCGAGGGGATTCCCGGGCCAAAGCTGGGATCTGGGGCGCGACCCAGCAATGAGGACCCCCAACCTGGGCCTAAAAGAGAGCCCGCAACTGTCTGGGAAAACCGAGGCTGGGACCCGCCAGGGAGGAAGCGGGACCCAGGCGAGCCTTTGCCCACTGGCCTGGCTCCAACACGGCCCAGAGAGGGGCAGAGATCGCCGGGAATCACACAGCGGGGTGATGAGGCGAAGAGCATTGATGGGGGCGCGCAGGCAGTGGGGCGGAGTTTTCCTTTCCCTCTGGAATCAGGCACCAGGGCCGGGCTCAGGCTCTGCCTATCTCAGGACCCCTAAAGGCCGCTTGGCCCCCCTCTGGGTCTCCCTGGGCCCCCACCGATCCAAGGCTGCAGTAGGGCCACGTTGGGCAGAAGGTGTCGGTGGCTGCGGGCGCCCGCAAAACCCGCACTGGATTCCTTCTGGGCCGGAGCAGGACGGGAGTGCGGTGCTGCCCAACCCGGTTGTCCAGGCGGGGAAACTAAGGCCCAGAGGAGAGGGACTTTGCTCAGAGTCACATAACTAGGAGGGTGCTACTGGCTCTGGTGACCTCGGGAGAGGCCCTGCCCCTCCTCGGGCCTCCCTGGCTCACCCTGAGGGTGAGCTGTGAACTTCCTGCCACCCTGCTCCAGGTCAGAGCTCAGACAGTCAGGAGCCCAAGGCGGGGGAGGGAGCAGCCGGGCCTGACCTTGCCCTGGTCCAGGGCATGAAAGACCCATTCATGGCCGCTGAAGCCTGCCTGGGTGGCAGTTGAGCTGGTTGCGGGGGGTGGGGCCTCCCACAAGGCCTTGTCCAGGCAGGTCCCTCTGCCTAGTATACCCTTCCTTCCTCACCCCCACCCCCCACATCCCCACACCATGTGTTTTGCCAAATCCATCTATGGTCCTTCTATGGTCCCCAAATCACCTTCTCATGGTCCTCCTGGGCTCCCATCCAGTCACAGTGCCCTTATCCATCTCTGTTCTCATTCCTTTATCCGCCCGCTAGACTGAAGAAGCTGGTTTGTCCTGTTGCCTGCTCAGTCCAGTACCCAGCACACAGTAGGTGCTCTATAAATGTTTAAGAAATAGGTTGCAGGTCAGGGAGGGCATGCCAGGGGGTGGGTACACTACATACAGTTAATGGTGTGGAGGTGGGAGGACAGTGTAGAGCCTGACTGCCACCCTGAAGCTGACTCTTAGCCCCCTCCCTTGTTGACAGATCTTATCTCCCCAGGTGGGCAGGACACAGGGGTGGAGCTGGACATAGGCAGGCGCTGGCTGATTTGCCTGGGACTCGGGTTCAGCAGGAAAATGGGTCAGGGCAGAACCACTGGCAGGAAGGCCTGGCTGCTGGTGGAGGTTTGTGGTCTCGAGGATGGCCCTCGGGGATGGCAGATGCCAGGGCCCTGGAAAAACTGGGTTACCCAGGACCCACTCCTTACAGTGTGTCCTAAGGAGCTGGGTTCAAGTTCTGACACCTATGTCTCCACTTTTTGCGTGGCCACTGGGAAGCCACACAGCCTGTCTGAGCTTCTGGACTGCTGGGAGCCATGGATGGGATACAGTGGGTAAGTTACACATAGAAAGCACTTTATAACTCTCAGCAAGAGGATTAATTCTCTCTTGCCATCTGCCTGTGACCTCAGGCCAGCATCTTGGCCTCTCTGTGCCTCAGTTTCCCATATATGGGAGCCTCATGGACTGAATGTGGTGACATGCATCAAACGCTCAGAGGTGGGCCCAGCACACAGTAAATGTGCAAGACAAATTACTAGATATATAATAAAAAAAAATGTTTATTGTGTGCTTATGGTATACTGGAGATGCTGGAGAGACCAGGACAGCAAGCAGCCCAGTGGGGGAGACATACATGGTCACACTCACATAAGAAGGTGCTGTGCACAGAGAGAGACAATTGAGGCCCTGAGGGGCTCCTGCTGTCTTCAGGTCACAGAGGGTCAGGGAGGTTACAGGGAGGTCTCTGAAACCAGAAGACCACTTTGTTCTGGAGTCCTAAAGACAAGGGGCAGGAGAGCTCCCCATGGGTCCCAGGGAGCTGCAGACCCCTAGGAATCTCTTTCCATGTCAGGTCCCTCAGGGTGCTGGGACAGAGGACAGCCTGTGTGCCATGAGCTGGCTCAGGTTCAAATCCTGATCTGCCACTTTCTTACTGGATGACCTTGGACAAGACGTCTCCCTGTGCCTCAGTTTCCTTACATGTCGGGTGAATGTTAAATGTAATGTTTGTGGGTCGAATAAGTGACCTCATATGAACGGGGTCATGTAGACCACAGGAAGGGGGGTTCCTAACACCAGCCTGTCGTCTATGGGGGTCTGATTATGGATGTATCCTGGGGACGCAAGTCTGGCCAGAGTAGACAGGAGCAGGAAGCGTCGGGGGCAGCGCGCAATTAGGCCCCCTACCTGGACAAAAACAGGGTGCCTTCTCTTGGGTCGTTCCTCCACCCCCGCCCCCGCCACTGCCCCCGCCCTCAAGCGCCTGAGGCCGCCCACCAGGCACCGCCCTCCGTTCCGCGGCGCTACTACTCCGGGCCACGTTTTGCGCGACTCCAGCCCGGCTGGCAGTGGGGTAGGGGGGTTGGCAGAGGGGAGGGGGCGGAGGTGGCCGAGGCGCGAGGCGCAGCGGCCGCCGCGGCTGGCTGTGGAGATGCGGCCGCGGCGCGCCCCAGGTCCCCCCGCCGCGCAGCGCCCCCTCCGGAGCCTACGCCAGCGCGCGGGGGGCCGGGGCTAAGCCCCCGCCCCCAGCGCAGCGCCGCGGCCCGGGGGCGGGATTTCGCGCGCCCCCAGCCCCCCTCCCCACCCAGGATGCCCGGCTGAGCCGGCCGGGCCGGGACAGGTGCGCACACCGACCCCCACACCCGCGCCCTCCCGCCCTCGCGCTCCCTCCCGTGCACTCGCGGCGGCCGCGGCTTCGAGGTAAGCGCCCCGATGTGTCTGCGAGAGGGAGCTGGGGAGGCGCTGCCCTGGGGGTGTCTGTCGGCACGCAGATAGGGGGCTAAATTGTTGGCTGGGGTCAGGCGCTGTAATGGAGGGTGCGCTGAAGATCCTGCCACTGGGAGGGGAATAGATTTAGGGCCATGAAAGGGTTTGTGGAGCGCTATAACAGGAGGATCTGTCAGCAACGCAACTGGGGAGGGGCTGGATTTTAGAGGGGGTCACTGTGTGGAGCGTTCTAATGGGGTCCAGTGGCAACGCTTTGAAGAGGCTGGATTTAGGCCTGGGGCGCTGAACGAGGCGCCATAATGGGGGTGTCCAATGGCACCGCAGCCGGGGGCTTGTATGTGAAGCTATAATGGGGGTTCTGTCGGCACCGCAGCGGGTGGAGATTTTGTCCGGGGGGGCCGTAGGAGGCACAATAAATGGGGGCTCGCGGCTGCGCCGCTGGGAAGCTGGATTTGGGCCCAGGTGCGGGGTTCAGGGCATGCAGGGGGCTTGCTGGCTGGAGATGTGGGCTGGTGTTGGGGGGCGGGGCCCTGAGGGCTAAGTGAAGGGTCACTGGGGGCTGGGGTGGTGGAGGCCCCTCGGCCCCACTCCACGGTCCAGTCGACGCACCTTGGTCGCCCCTGAGCCTTCTCCAGCCTCCTGCCTGGCCCAAATCGAGTCCAGGGCCCCAGCCGCGGGAGAGGGGTCGCCGTGAGGGGAGAGAGCCGACCGTTCCAGATACCCACCACTGCAGTGAGGGCCCCGGGGGTTCGGGGCTCCCCAAGAGCTGACAAAGGGACAAAGAAAGCTTTTCTCTCCAACCGCGCTGCTGGGCGGGGTGGGGGCGCCGAGTGTGGCCCCCCTCCTGCGGGCGCTGATTGGTCCCCAGGGCGGGGTCACGTGCCCCCTGTCCTGCTCTCTGCCTCTCGGTGCCCTCTGAGTTTGGGGCATCTCCCAGAGGCAGCCGCTGCAGTAGGGAACCCCCCGTCCCTGCCCCTGCCTGGGACATGTAGACGCTGGAGGTGTTTGCAAGAGTTCTGGGTCTGGGGGCAATTCACATAACCTCAGCCCCTATTAGGCACTAACTGGCTGAGGTCTTTGGTATCTTACCCCTGAGGTTGTCATCTTTGACCCCCAGAACCCAGGGGTACTGGGGTTTGGGGTTAAGAGAGGAGCCCTCAAGCTTTGAGGGTCTGAATTTAAGGAGGGAGTGGGGACCAATGGCTGGGGCTATGGAAGGGAACCCCATTTCATTTGCAAAATTGCATTTCTTCGTATTTCTCTGGGTTCCCTCAGCTTCTTAAGGGGCCCAAATTCCCTTTCCAAAATCAAAGTTCAGTACCCCTGCGGCATTCCTTCCCCCTTGGGCTCCCCACCCCCTAGCCTCTTACCCACATCCTAGTAGACAGTTTCTTTCAAGGATGAAAATTTCAGATGTATCTGGGCAGTTGCTGAAACTATTTCAGGAGAATACGTATGCGGGTGTGGGGGTGGGGAGATGGATAGGCGTTGTAGGTGGACTCAGGACTTAGGAGGGAGTCCCAAACTCTCCAGGAAGGTGGCTGGAGGTTGCTGTGGCCCATAGGAGACCCCTTGGCAATTGGGTAGGTGGCAGCCTGCCAAAGCCTCATTAAACTGTAATGCGTCCACCCTATACCAGCTCATTCCCAAGAGTAAATAGGGAAACGAAGGCCCAGGGAGGCTGCAGAGTGGGCCTCTCCACTCCTGGGGCTGCTAGATGGTGTCAGGGAAAAGGTGCCCTCATGAAACCCAAGTGCCTTCCCAAAGGTTCCCCCTGGAACCCACTCCCCTGTCTACCCTGGGCTGTGCAGAAGCTAGACCTGGAGCTTGCAATGGCCCCACCCCTCTCAAATAAAAAAAAAAATCCACATAGAGGAAAAGGCTGGGACTGAGAGGAGGAGCACAGCTGTTTGGCCTCAGACAGGTCTTAGCCTCTCTAGGCTGTGGTTTCCCCCGGAGGTACCCTTTGCGTTTAGGAGCTGAGCAGAGGGAGATGAAGCAGAGAAGTCACACAAAAATGCCCTGTGGCGCAGTGTTTAAGAGCTGGCTTGGGACACCAGTGGCCCCAATTCGGATCCCACATATGAGGGCCAGTGACACTGCCCTTTAAAAAACAAATGCCCTGGAGCCGGCCGAGTGGCACGGTGGTTAAGCACTGGCTTGGGAAGCCAACGGCCCTGGTTCGGGTCCTACATATGAGGTCCAGTGACACTGCCCTCAAAAAAAAAAAAAAAAAAAAAAAAGTCCTGAATCTGTAACCTCTCCACTTGCCCTCCATTTCCGACCTGCCTTCTGCTAGAGCTGAATACCCACGGGTCCTCCGGGTCCTGTTGCTTTCTCTGCTTTTAGGTGAGAAGGTGTCTCCAGTGGAGGTATTGAGTCACCTGGGAGGAGCTGTTCCTCCTCTAGGCTTTGGTTTTTGCCTCTTCCTGGGCAAAGAAGGTGCTGGAGATTTGCCCTCTACGAGTGTTTGGCATCTGCAGTGGCTGCCCGGGCTTGTGACAGGAGTTGCTGGGGTTACCTGGGGCTGGACCTGGAAGATAGCAATCAAACTGCCCTTGGAAAGGTGACCCTGACGTCAGTGTGCGGGACAGGTGAGCTGGGTCCCCAGGGGCTGAAGGACATGCCGGTCACTGCCTGTCTCCTGGGAAGGGGGATGTCCCTAGCTGACCCTGGGGTGTGGCACTGTCTGTATGCCCGGCCCTTTGTTGGGTGACGTTGGGGGCCCAGAGAGGCCCCAGCCAGGATCAGGACAGGCGGAAGTCAGGAAGGCTGCCTGGAGGAGGTGATGCTGGCACTGGGCTTGAAGGAGGAGAAGGATGTTGCCAGGAGGAGAGGGGGACATGGATTCCAGGTGGAAGGAGCAGCAAGGATAGCCACTGTGGGGTGTCTTGTATAAGTCCTGAGTGGCTGGATTATTTTAAGAGTGGGAGACAATGAACAATGAGGTTTGCGAGGTGGCAGAATCTATGAATGCTGAGCTGAGGAGAGGACTTTATCCCAAGGGCAATAGGGAGCCATGGAAGGTTTTAGAGTAGGGGGATGAATGGGCAACATTTCAGACCTTGAGCAGCAGTGAGGAAGGTTAGCTACCAGGAGAAAGGCTACTAGAAACCAAATTAGCTGTTTGGAGGGATAGTGAGTCACCTGTCCTGGGACGCAAGCAAGTGGGGTTGGACAGTCATCTTTCCAGAACCCTGGAAAAATAATTCTAATATTGGTCATGCCCAGATGACCCTCCAGATTTCTTCTAAATTTCTAGGTACTCTGAGTTTTCTGAACTGAAATGTTAAAGATATTGTGATTCTAAAATCCTGTAATTTAAGAGACTGCAGATTCCCAGACTGATAACACCAAGACCCAGCAGTGATTTCAGTTGACTGTGGGTAGAGCCTCATTGAGCAGAAATAGGAAAACTGAGGCTCAAGGCAGCCCCTGATGGACACAGGCCCCAGCCACCTGCCCCACATCCTGTTGTTGAATTCTCCAGGAGCTGACTGCAGGGTTGGGGAGCTCAAGGGACAGAGCCCCACCCTAGATACCTCCATCATTGTGAACAGTGCAGGTTTGGCTTGCCAGAGCCACGGTTAGGTGTGTAGCCTGATTGGTCTGGGCCTGAGCCACAAAATGATCTTTTATTATCACAGTCATTCAGCACCTGTCCTTTGGGGACATCCAGATACAGTGGCAGAACACTAAGAAGGTGACTTGTGAGATGGGGACCTTCAGACCTTTTTCCGTCCCTTCTGACAGGGATATGGGGTGGGGATGAGGGAAGTGCCTCCCTCAATGATCCTTCACAATCTGGCCCCAGGGTCCAAAAGTGGCTGCCCCCGGGGCCTGCTGTAGTGAGGACTACATTTCCCAGGATGCACCTTGGCCCATGCTGAGCCTTCCCTCCAAGGGTTCTCAGAGGGGCCCTGGGGGAGACCTGGTCCAGGGCAGCTGGGGAGATCTGTCACTCAATAAATGCTCCCAGTGCTGTGCTCCATGCTGGGTGACACTGGGATCCCATAGAGGGAGGCTTTAGCTCTGGTTGGCTCTCAATGGGGAGGGGAAACAGAGGTAGGCACTGGCCCTCTCTGCTTCATGGGCAGAGTGAGCAAATGGGGATAGGGAAAGTTGGGCTCTGCCTAGTGGATCAGAGATGGTGCGTCGAGGAGGGGCACTGCAGCTAGGACAATGATGAATATGTAGGAGTTCACCAGGGGAGACCATGTGTTTTTTGATAGTTTCAGAAGACTCTTCTCCCTTCCCTGTAGTCAGAGCCACTTAGGCAGTTGAGACAGCCACTCTGAATTATCACCCTTGGAGATTGCCACAACAGTTGGATCAGACTTATGTTGTAGGTTTGAGTCCGTTTCTTCATTCACTCATTCATGCCCCCTTCTCTGAGCCTTGGTTTCCCCATCAGTAAAACACAGCTGCTATTGTCTCTCCCCTACGGTTGAACATTTAAAAAATAGGATGCAGACAAAATGCCAGACATAATCCTATTGTTTTTCTTACTCCAGAAAAAAGAATAACTTTGAAAAGCAGAAATTTGTGGCCTCTGGTTCTGTGTCTCAGTAGGAGCTGGGGGGAGGCAGGGGGAGTCTTTGCTCTCATTTGATAAATTGACAAATATTTAATGAACACCTACAATGTGCTGGCTGCCAGGGACCCAGCAGTGACCAAGGTAGACAGGACCTTACCTTTGTCATTCTCACAGCCAGGTGGGGATATGGACACTAACTAAAGAGATAAAATTAAAAAAAAAATAAATAAATAAATAATAATAATAATAAAAAGGATAATGAGTGCCCTGAAGATAATAATACTGGATGATGTAGCTGAGAAGGGTGGAGCCAGTGGAGTCCAGGAGAGTGTCTGATGGAGTCAGGAAGGGTGTCCCTGAGGAGGTGGCATTTGAGCTGACACTTGGAAAGTGAGAAAGAGCCAGTCATTCAGACATCTGGAGAGATAGCCTTCCAAGCAGAGAGCACAGCCTGTGCAAAGGCCCTGAGGCAGGACTCTGCCTGGTGTACTAGAGAAACAGCAAGGAGGCTGGTGTGGCTGGAGCAAAGTGAGTGAGGGAGAGATGGGGAGGAGGTTGAGGGTAGGGAGGGGATGGGACAGATCGTGCAGGGTCTTGTGGGCCTCTGGGAGGATTTGGGCTTTTACCCTGAGGGAGCTGGGAGCCCTGGAGGGCTATAGGCAGAGTAAGGTGGGACCTGACTTAGGTAACCACAGGTGCCTCCTGGATGCTGCAGGGAGGACTGTAGATAGCCACAGCCAGTCCTGGGGGTGACGGTGGGGCAACTGCATTGATCCAGGTGAGCAATGATGGGGGCTGGTCACACCGAGGCAGTAGAGAGGAAAAGAAGTGGGTGGATGGGGCAGATTTTGGACTTGCTGATGTTGAGAGGGACTGAGAATTTCTTTCTCTGGGGGCAGGTGTATGGTGTCTCTACCAGGCAGCCTAGATTCAAATCCCAGCTTGGCCATTTCCTAGCTGTGCAATCACTCACCCACTCTGGGCCTCAATTTCCTCATCTGTAAAATGGTGAGAAGAACCCCTCCCACCTAACCCACCACTACTTTCTGGAAAGCCCTGTAGCACAGGGCTTAGAACATAATAAATATGCCATAAGTGTTTGCTGTTATTTCTCTTTTAAGCTCTGATTCCCAGGCTCTGGGGAGAGGAATGAGGCACAGATTGAGGAGGCAAATTCCCTAAGATCACCCAGCAAACCAGGGACCTTGCCCCTTACTGTTTTTCTCCATTGATGCACATTTCTCAGGCCCCATCCCCCAGAACCCACGTCACTGTGCCAGTGTCTGAGCCCATTCCTGAGCCCTGACTCACTAGGACTTGTGGTCCGCTCTGACCCCAGGGCCTTCCCATGGGACCTATTTCCCGCCTT
The DNA here is from genome assembly GCA_033961575.1 of Aselliscus stoliczkanus. Lineage (NCBI taxonomy): Eukaryota > Metazoa > Chordata > Mammalia > Chiroptera > Hipposideridae > Aselliscus > Aselliscus stoliczkanus. The sequence continues at coordinate 3,773,255 of CM066735.1, read as the reverse complement.
TGTCTTCTTCAAGTTCATTCACCAGGTCTTCCGTTCCCAACAGCACTTGACATAGCCCTGCCCCCAGCTCAGTATCTCTCAGTGGTGTCCCCCTGCAGACCTCTTATTGGCCCTGTCCCACTTGGGGATCCCTGTGTCATCTTCTGAGCTGTAGGCAGTGACTGGAGGAATTCTGGGTGGGGGCTCAGCCTTGGGGAGAGAAAGGCTCCCAGAACCGCAAGTGAGGGCGGCCAGGTTCCCCATCTTCTGCTCTAGATGGAGGACACAAAGGGCAAGGACCAGATCTCTTTGTCCTGCCTAAAGTGGAGCCCCCGAGAGTCGAGCCTTACTTCCCTCTGTCTCCCAAAACTGGATCCCAAGAGCAGAGCCTGATTGTATTTCCTCCAAATTGGGGATGAGGGCCTGTCTGACCCCAAACCTGCCCAGGGCCCCCCACTTGAGAATCTGTCAATGCCCAGGCCCAGCCCCAGCCCCCTCAGGTGGCCTGTTTCCGGGCCCCCTAATTACCCACTGAGTATAAATGACACTTTAATTTCCTCGGAATGGTCGCTGCATCACCGTCAAAGCAGCCCTCCCTTCCCCATTCCTAATTACAAGTTGCTGCTTCCGATTTGCCTCCTGGCGGCCCAATTTCCAAACAGTGATTAAAATTAATTACCTGGGAGCACCCTCTCCCTGTCTGGATCGGGAACCCCGGGGACCTGCCTGTGTCCCCCACTCAAGGTCCTACCTCTGCCACCTGGTCTCCTTCCTGGTTCCCTGAGTGGCCTGGGGACAGGACAGCCTCTCTCTGGGTCTCCACTCACTTAGCCTCAAAATGTTCATTTAGACTGTGCAGCCTCGTAGACAGATGGCACATCGTGGGTGCTCAATAAATGTCAGTAAGAGGCGATATAACCACATGGCTGGATTCAAATGCCTGCTGTATCTTTCCACGCTAAGTGACCTTGACCAAGTGATTTAACCTCTCTGAGACTCAGTTTTTCCATCTGTAAAGTAGGGTGATGGTGCTGGTCTCTGCCTCATTGGGTTAGTGTGAGAGGGAAATGAGTTTATACGTGTGAAAGACTCCGCATAGCACCTGATGTACGCATAGTAGGGGCTTCATAAAATCTTAGCTTAAATCTCGGCTCTGCTGGACTGCTATGGGATGAACATGGCTCAGGTACTCTGAGTACCATCCTCTTCAAAGGAGACACTCAGCATTAATGGAGCACTGACTGCATGCCTGGCTCTGCACTAAGACTTTGACACACACAACCCTGGTCATGGCTGAATCCCTGGTCTTGTTGGCACACAGTTGGTACTCAGGAAGTCTGGAATAAACATATCCTTGCCACTCTTTTATAAGTAGAGACTGTTTGTGGGACACTCGTTCATCCAGTATTTCTTCAGCACCTACTGTGTGCCAATCCCCCTGCCCTGATTCACAGGAGAAGAAGTAAGCCCAGAGGAGGCGCGCATGTAAGCCAAGTCTGCACAACAGTCAATACAGTTATTAAGCACCTACTATGCGGAGCACATTTACTCCTCATGATAACCCAATGGTGGCGGTTATCGTGCTTGGTACACTGATGGGGAAACAGGAAGGAAGGCTGAAGATGGAAGGGGGCGCACTGGCTGCCTCCCAGGCCGGGGGCTGAGTTAACTGGCATCGAGATAGCGTTGGGGGACAATGGGACCTCTCCCCAGCCCCCCATGCCTAGGGGCCCAGGGACACCCTCTGGCTGCTCAGCCAAGTTCCTCGACAGCTCTGGAGCCTGGCTGGGTTGCCATGAGTGTGACTGAGGCAGCTGGAGGAGGCAGCTGTAAGTGGAGCCGGTAACTAGACCTGGCCGGCGCAGGGGCTTGGCTGCAGGGCCTCGTTACTCAATCTCCCCAGAGAGACCGGGCCCAGAGCTGGAATTGGGGGAGGCCAGACTGACAGGAGCTCCTTCCATGGAACTGCAGATGGGCATCCCACCCCTTATCCCTATCTTTGTTATGGCAGATGGAGAAATAGGGGCTCCAAGCTTGGCCTGGGGTCACTGAATTCAGATACATGAATTCAGGCCATGATACAGAGAGGCCCATACAGGGTGAGCTTCTGGCCCAAGGTCACCCAGCAAGGACGCGTCATGTAAAGTGAACAAACATGTGGACCAGGCCCTGTTCTAGTGGCTTATTTTACAGGTAGGGAAATGAAGACTCAGTGTCTTGTCTGGAAAAGGGGGAGAATCCCAAGGGTCCTCCCCTTACTTGCCGGAACCTTCTTGCTATTCCTTCAGTGGTTCTCATTACTGTGCGTTAGTCACCATGCTCAGCCCAAAACGGCAGCCACTGGCCATGTGTGGCTGTTGAATCACCTTTCTAGTGTGACCACAAGGAAATTTAAAACTGCGCATGTGCATGAGTGGTTTTCTGTTGGACGGTGCTGGTCTAGATTACATCCTTTCATCCTCATAGCAATGTATTAGGATTGGATTTATAGGCGCCCACAGTTTATAGATGGGGAAACTGAAGCCCAGCGAGGGTAAGTGACTGTCGGAGGTCTCACCGCTGATAAGAGGCAGAGCTGGGATTTGAACCTAGAATGTGCATTCCAGATACTGGGCTGCTAAGCTGGGACTCTTCAATTGGCACTGTTGTCTGTCCAGCCCTCATTCTGGGCCTCAGTTACCCCACCCTGCCAGCGAGATTACACTGGACTGAACAGGAATGGAGGGTAGGTAGACACTGGATTGGCCAGCCTGGTGCCCACACTTAACTGGGGTCCTTGGAAGCTGACGACCAGAAAGCCATCATGTAGGCAGCTTCCTGGGTGTGTGTGTGTGTGTGTATATATATATATATACTTGGACACACAGGCATGTGCATGCACACGTGTGGACCGCCTACCACTGCTGGGGAACATGGGTGTTCTGTTGTTGCATCTGTGAATACGTGAGAACACACAGATGCCATGACATGCAGTGGACATCAGGGCCCGTGGACATTGTCAGGGGGACCCACCCTCCTGCAGACACGCATGCATGCTGCAAAGGTGATGAGCAAAGTTGAGCCAGGAAGGAGGTCCGATCTGCGTTCAACTCCTGGTGCTGACACTTAGTTCGTCAACATACAACAAGCCATTATTGAGCACCACTGGTATGCCAGACACTATGGGGCCATGTCTTGGACAGAGGTTCAAGATACGCCCAGGCCTGCCCTCATGGGGCAGATGGGCTCTAGATGGGCTGTTATGTGGGTGGTTATTTCATTTGGAGGGTCTGTGCATAAGCCAGGCTTCACTGAGTTACTGTGCACACAGGTTTCTGGAGATCTTGCTAAAATGCAGTTTCTGGCTGGCATGAGACTCTCTGTGTTCTAATAGCTCCCAAGTGAGGCTGAGGCTGCTGGTCTGAGGACCACATTTGGAGCACAGATGTCTAAAGGACCCTTTGAAAGTGTGACACCAGGTGGGAGTAGGAGGTACATGAGGAGGGGAGAGGCTGCTGGAGTCCAGGGTGATGGGGATGGGAGGGGGTCTCTGAGGAGGGAGCATTCCAGCAGAGACCTGAAATAAGGAGGGAGCCATGTGGGTATCTGAGAGAAGAGACTTTCAAGTGTGGGGGAACAGCCTGTGCAAAGGTCCTGGGGCAGGACTGTGCCTGACATGTTGTAGGAACTGTGAGGAGGCCTGTGTGGCTGGAGCAGAGTGAAGGAGGGGGCGAGAGGGGAGGGGAGGGCTGAGCGGGAATGGGGATAGGCAGTGCAGGGCCTTGTGGGCCTCTGGAGGACTTGGGCGTTTACCTTGAGGGAGGTGGGAGTCCTGGAGGGCTATGAGCAGAGGGGTGACAAGCTCTGACATAGGTACTCACAGGCTTCCTCTAGTGGCTGCTGCAGGGAGGCCAGCCTGGGAATGCAAAGGAGGGAGCCAGAGGGGACCAGGGTGGAGGGCCCATGTGGGAGATAATGGGGGCTAACCAGAGAATAGACTGGGAAAGAGTGAGAATTCTGGATAAATTTGAAGGCAGAGCCCATAGGAGCTGCTGGCATTGGATGAAAGGTTAAGAGAATGAGGGGGAGCGGGGGTGCTGGAGGGAGTTTGGAGGTGGTTCCCAGGTGTGGCCTGAGCCCTCAGCCGAAACAGGTAGGATCAAGGAGGCTCCAGTTGGGGTAGGGGAACATCAGCGTTAGTCAGTAGTTCAGTTTGATCTATATGTTCAGCACCTTCCAATGAAAATCTCTCCAAGGTTTATGTTTTATCTGTTGTTTGTTTTAGAACTTACCAGCTGATCCTTAAAATTTATACTCAAGCCCCAGGTTCTAGAAGTAGCCCAGATACCCAGGCCCAAAGAAGTGCCAGGTGGAAGAAATGTTCCAGAAGGAAATTCAAACCTATGACGAACTTACAATAACTAAGGCTGTGTGGTATCTGGGAAGTCAGTCCAGGGAACATGTGATGGCAGGAGGAGATGAAGCAGGGTGGCCCTGAGCAATTTCCACCCCTGCTTCAGTTTCCTCATCTGTACAATGGGATGGACTGCCAAGGGTTGGAGTAACAGTTGAGGGGTCAAGCTGAGAGCCTTCCTGGGTGGGCGCTGTCCCTATATTGCTTTATGACTGTCCCTCCCCCCACCATGGGCATGAATGCATGTCCCAGGGCTGCAGACAGGAAGCATGCCCTCTCCGCAGGCACACACATGGATGCATGGGTGCCCTGCAAGCCATGGGGCATACATGCCAGCCACATGGCTTCCCTGCCTGGTGCAGCTCCCGGTGGCCAGGTGCTGGGGCAGGTGGTGGGGCCGCTTCCGGGCAGGCGGGCGCCAGGCGGCTGCTAGCAGAGGCGCCTCAAGTTTCATGGAGAGAAACAGATGGTCTTGGGAGGGTGGAGGAGGTGCTGAGGCCTCCCGTAACCCCAGGTTGGGGGGGTAAACTGAGGCCAGGTGCAGTGGGTTAGCACCAAAGTGGCCCAGACTCCCCAAAAAGAGCATGTGGGGTTCAGTTCTGTATTATCACCAAAATAACTAATGTTAAAAGGCACAGGCATGGGCCGGCCGAGTGGCTCAGTTGGTTAAGAGCTCGCTCAAGAGTGCGAGCTGAGCTCTGAGCAACAGCAGTTCGATGCCCAGCCAGAGCTGAGCTGCCGCTGAGCTGCCAACAGGTGGCAGGATGGCTCAGCTATAAAACAAACAAACAAACGAACAAACAAAGCACAGGCATCACTTCATACTCATTAGGATGGCTACTATCAAAAAACAGAAATTAAACAAGGATGAGGAGAAATTGAAATCCTGTGTACTGCTGGTAGGAATGGAAAATGGTGCAGCTGCTGGGGAAAACCATATGACAGTTCCTAAAAAAATATATAAAATAGAATTATCACATGATCCAGCAATTCTACTTTTGGGTACATACCAAAAGAATTGGAAGCAGAGTCTCAAAGAGATATTTGCTTGCCTATGTTCACAGCAGCATTATTCACAGTAGCCAAGAGGTGGAAGCCACCCAAGTGTCCATCCACAGATGATGGATAAACAAAATGTGGCCCATCCAGACAATGGAAGATTATTCAGCCTTAAAAAGGACAGACATTCTGACACACACTACACATGGATGAACCCTGAGGGCATGATGTTCAGTGAAATAAGTCAGACACAAAAGCACAAATACTGTGTGATTCCCCTTATATGAGGTTCCCAGAGGAGTCAGATTCATAGAGACAGGAAGTAGGTGGTGGTTCCAGGGGCTGGGGGAGGGGGATGGGGAGTGAGTATTTAATGGGGACAGAGTGTCAGTTTGGGAAGATAAGGAAGTCCTGGAAGATGGGGATGGTTGTATAACATTGTGAATGGACTTAAGTCACTGAACGGTACACTTAAAATTGGTTAAGATAGTAAATTTTAGGGCGGCCCGTTAGCTCAGGTGGTTAGAGCGCAGTGCTCATAACATCAAGGTTGCCGTGTTTGATGGCACATGGGCCACTGAGATGTGCCCTCCACAACCAGATTGAAACAATTAGTTGGGAGGCCGGCCAAGTGGCTCAGTTGGTTAAGAGCTCCAGCTCTGAGCAACTGAGTTGCCAGTTCGATTCCCACGTGGGCCAGTGAGCCACACCTGAGCTGCGCTTCCACTGAGCTGCCAACAGGTGGCAGGGTAGCTCAGCTGCTGAGAGCAACAAGTTTGCAGATTCAACTCCCACATGGGATGGTGGGCTATGCCCACCTGCAACTAAGATTGAACACGGCACCTTGAGCTGAGGGGCTGTGAGCTGCGCTGCCGACAGGTGGCTGGATGGCGACTGGACTTGGAGCCAGTCTAATAATAATACCAGCACTTATTTAATTACCAGAATAACTTTCTTACCACATTTTAGTGAAAGCTCAGGAAACGGTTTCTAACAAAAAATTAATGAGAAAATTTAAATAATTTTAAAATTAAATGATTTTAAATAATTAAAAGTTAATCATAATAGATACAGCATTTCTAAACATATATTTAGGGCCTAAGATTGAAGGACAACAACTTGGCTGTTCCCCTTCCCCAGTTCCCCAATAAAATCTTTAAAAAAAGGAAACAATTATTTGACTTAGAGCTGATGGGTCCTGGAAAAAAACACTGTTCCCCATTAAAAAAAAAAAAAGATGGTAAATTTTATGTTATATATGTTTTTCCACAATGTAAAAAAGAAAACAAAAGTTAAAAATAAAAATAAAAAACAATGCACAGAGCAGACATAGCACCCAAGAGGCCAGGGTTACGCTGGCTGGTGTTTTGGGGGAGGAGGCTTGGAGGGTGGGTAGGCAAGCGTGGGGCTGGCCGTCAAGTTGGAGGCCTTGAACCTGGGCCAGGACCCAGGATCTTTGGGAGCCATGAGAGGCTGCAGAGTAGGGGAGGAGCCGGGGAAGGAAACTCTTAAGGAAGCAGTGCTGTGCCTGTGCACACATGGGACTCAGGCATCCTCTGAGTCACAAATCCTGGAAGTTCAGGGTCATGGAGAGGAAACCCTATTGGGCTATGCAAGGCTTTCCTGTTTTTTGGCCCTGAAGACCAGGAGGCAGCAGGCACTCCAGGGCCCAAGTTCTCGAGTCACTTCTGCCTCCAGGAGCTCAGAAGTCTCAAGCTGTGGGAACAGGGCAGGACTTGGGGATGTCCCTGCTGCTGAGACAGGGAAACTGAGGCAAGTGGCTTGCCTGGGATGTCTCAAAAGGACAAAGCTGTGGGTTTCATATTCTAGGCCTCTGGACAGCACCCCTTCTGGAAGGGGTGTGGAGGACTGGGTTCTGGAGGGTGAGTTCTACACACACTTTCACCAACCAGATCATCACTGTAGAAGGGGCGGGGAGGTCTCTGCTCCATACACCTGGAAGGTCCCTTAGGAATTTATAGAATGGGAGTGGGAAGCAGGCCCCCTGGAGAGGTGGTGAGGGGCTGTCACAGGATTATTGCAGCTGAGGACAGAAAGGCTGCATGCAGGAAGGAAGTCAGACTTATCCCTTAGTGCTTCTGAAGCACTGCACTTCCCAGATTGTGATTTAAAAATTTCCAAGAGCCTTTGAAATTTTTGAGCCTTTCATTTTAAGATGTTTATGTTTTAACTCTAAGACTTCTTAATATATCTTTTGAGATTGAATTTTTAAATATATGTGTTTTTTTGTTTGTTTTTGAGGGCAGTGTCACTGGCCCTCATATGTGGGACCCGAACCGGGGTCGCTGGCTTCCCAAGCCAGCACTTAACCACCGCGCCACTCGGCCGGCCCTAAATATATGTTTAGAAATGCTGTATCTATTATGATTAACTTTTAATTATTTAAAATCATTTAATTTTAAAATTATTTAAATATTCTCATTAATTTTTTGTTAGAAACTGTTTCCTGAGCTTTCACTAAAATGTGGTAAGAAAGTTATTCTGGTAATTAAATAAGTATTGGTATTATTATTGTTAGTGCTATGATTGCTGTTATTTTAAATCATCCCAACTGAGAATTTGGGAATGGAAGGTCCAGGCCGCCACGGCTCGCGTGCCCCATCTGGCGGCGGGTGCCGGGCCTGCAGGCCACGCCGCTCATTGCCCCGCCCCTCACCCGCAGGTGTCACCTCTCGTCGCCCCAACCTCGAGATGCGGACCGCGCGAGTGCCCCCTCCCCTCCCGGCCCTACTGCTCCTGCTGCTGCTACTGGGAGGCGCCCATGGACTCTTCCCAGAGGAGCCGCCGCCGCTCAGCGTGGCCCCCAGGGACTGTGAGTGGGGGTTCTGGGGAAGGGGGCGTCCCAAGGAATGAACTTGCTCCCCAGATGAGCCTGCTGGCTCCCTCCTACCCAAGGGCTCACCCGGGCTTGGATCACACCCCTCTCCACTCCTTTCCCCAGATCTGAACCACTATCCCGTGTTCGTGGGAAATGGGCCAGGACGCCTGACCCCTACAGAGGGTGCTGAGGACCTCAACATCCAGCGGGTCCTGCGGGTCAACAGGACGCTGTTCCTTGGCGACAGGTATGAGGGCTGTCCGGCAGCGCGTGCAGAGTGTGGGGGGCAGATGGTGGCCTTCTGGAGGCTTTGCATGATGGGGCCTGTTGTTTATCTGGAATGTGAATGTGTGTCCCTGGAGTGGGACTTTAAAGGGTGCTGAACTCTGGGCATGATTGGACTCCAGAGCCTACTAGCAGGTGGGGACAGCTGTTTGGTGGTCAAAATTCCCTGGGTACCTACAGAGAGTGCTGCAGTGGCGCCTCAGGCCTTCTCTGAGGAGGTGACGTTTGAGTTAAAACCTAAATGATGAGCAGTCAGCTATGAGGAAATCTGAGGGAGAGGCAGAAATCCAGGCAGAGGGCACAGCCTGTGCAAAAGCCCTGGAGCAGGATAGTGCCTGGTGTGTTAGAGGAACAGCGGGGAGGCCCGTGTGGCTGGAGCAGAGTGAGTGAGGGGGAGAGAAAGAGGAAGTGAGGGCAGGGAAGAGACAGAGGCAGGTCTTGCAGGGCCTCTGGCCCAAGGGCTGGACTTTTACAGTAGGGAGGTGGGAGCCCTGGAGGGCTGTAGGTAAAGGGAGGGTACCTGATTCATGTGCTCACTGGTGCCCTCTGGTGGCCTCTTTGGGGAGGACAGACTGTGGGGACTGAGGTTGAAGGGCACTGAGTTGGTCCAGGTAGATAGATGATCCCAGCTGGAATAGGATGGTGGCCACAGAGGAGGTGAGACGTAGGTGAATTCTCAACAGACATTAAAGGCAGAGCTGACAGTGTTGGCTGATGTGTTAGATGTGGGAGGGTAGAAGAAGAGGGGAGTTGAGGGTGACTTCTAAGTAGCGGCCTGCGCCCCTGGAAGGATAGAGTTGGACAGAGGAAGGTCAGAGATGGAGGGCCAGGGAGGAACAGATTTGAGGGGAGATTGGGGCTCAGCATGACCGCATTGAATGTGAAATGCCTGTGAGCCCTCTGCGTGTAGATGTTGAGGGGCAGCTGGCTCCAAGTCAAGCTCAGAGGAGGCCCAGGCTGGAGACAGAACTTTGGGCATCGCTATGAGTGGTAGTTAGGATTAGAGTGGTCGAGCCCACCCAGGAAGGATGTGGGTGGGGTTGGGAAGAGGCCAGATAGTCTGAGAGGTGGGAGAGAAGCTGGGAAGTTTGCGGGGCAGGGGCCCTCCTGAGGACAGAGTTCCCAGGAGGAAGGGGGACCTGTGGAGAGGGGGAGGAGAACAGAAAACTGACTGCTGTGCTTAACAGGAGGATACCAAAAACCTTGACCAGCGCAGTTTCCCTGGCCTAGGGGGAGGGAGGAGAGCCTGAAACAGACTGAGGTGCTGAGTGGGGCACCTGATGTAAAAGCCTTGGACAGTTCATTATGTCGGGTGCAGCCCCTAGGCGGTCGGGTGTGTAAGCCTGAGGTGGTATGTTAAGACATGCGTGTGTGCTAGAACCTGTGGGTCGTTATAGGGTATGAGGAGGTCTGTAAGGACGTATGAAAGCACGTGAGGTTATGGTCAGTGTTGGAGTTGCTCGCGGCAGAGGTGTTAGCATGCCCCTGCATGTTAACACCAGGCAGATGGAATATGGGAGATGGAGGCCCCCCATCTCACTAACTACACCCCTCCCCTAGGGACAACCTGTACCGGGTAGAGCTGGAGCCCCCCACCTCCACGGAGCTTCGGTACCAGCGGGTGAGGATGGGGCGCAAATGGGAGGGGAAGGGGCAGTACTTGGGGCTCTCACCAGAGGGCGCGACACTGCACGGGGGAGCGACACTGCATTGGGGAGCAAGGTAGATTCGGGCCTGTCCAGTGGGGGTTCCTAGGGCTGTGGGGTACCGCGCTCCTCCCATCAGCTCTCTGCGCCCCCAGAAGCTGACCTGGCACTCCAACCCCAGCGATATCAACGTGTGTCGGATGAAGGGCAAGCAGGAGGTGAGTGAGCCCTGGTCACGCCCCCAACCAGCCACGCCCACTCCCACAGTCACACCCCAATTCGTCGTTCTCCACCTTCATGGATCCTGGTGATGCTGTAGCTACGCCTAGAGCGTGGCCACGCCCCCAACTGATCCTCAAGCATGGCCACACCCATCGACCTGGTCTTGCCAGAGCTGGGGGATGGCCCAGAAGCAAAGTACAGATTTCCCTCTCTTGGCCCCCTCCCTTAGGAATGGCCACGCCCGCACCCCAGTCCTATTTTAAGTGTGACTCATCATGGACACGCCCACATCCCCTAAGGCCTTAGTTAGCCGAGCTCTCCCTGCCGGAGCCACGCCCTCTCACTGCCCGCAGCTTTAACCACACCTACCTTGGCGTCTTTATTCCCTCCCCACCCCAGGGAGAGTGTCGGAACTTTGTAAAGGTGCTGCTACTTCGGGATGAATCTACGCTCTTTGTATGTGGTTCCAACGCCTTCAACCCTGTGTGCGCCAACTACACTGTGAGTCTCCACCATTGGAAGCCTCGGCCGCCTCAGGTCCAGTCTCGCAGCCTTTGCTCCCCTGCCCTCCAACTGGCCGGCCCCTTTCTCTAGGCCATAATACCTCCTACAGGAAGCCTTACTGGATATGCCCTCCTTGCCTTCTCACCCAGAGCTCAAGATCCAAAGATCATACTTAACCTGTGACCCAATTATAGGATTAACTAGTGTGGACTCTTAGACCCATTTACAGATCAGCAAACTGAGCCCCAGAGAGGTTAAGTGATTGGTCAAGTCACACAGTATCCAAGGTGGAGCCAGGATTCCCCTTGGAGTGGGCATGTGGGGGAGCTGGGGACTGCCAGGTGTGGCCAGGAGCTCCGTCACTCAGGCCTTGTCCCCCTACAGATAGACACACTGCAGCCCCTCGGGGACAACATCAGTGGCATGGCCCGCTGCCCGTATGACCCTAAACATGCCAACATTGCCCTCTTCTCTGGTGAGTGTCCCCCAACTTTGACCATCTGATGAGGCCCCAGCCTGGAGCAAGTAGTGGCATTTGGGGTTATTTAGAAGGTGGCTGGGAGACCATCTGTTCAGCTGCGAAACAGGCAGAATCTTAGCCGAGTCAAGACTCAACTGGGATTACGGCTTAGTGGAAGTTGGGGCTCAATCTGGGCTCAGGGCCTCAGCAGGGTTCGGCTCAGCCTGTGCTCAAGGCTTACATGAGGTCAGGGTTCAGCCTAGAGACAGAGGCTCACTTAGGTTCAGGACTCAGTCTTGGAAGATCAAGGACTGACCCAGGCAGCCCCTGGCCTCTACGATTCAACCTCTCACCTGCTTTCCCCCATCACCCCCATCCAGAAGGAATGCTCTTCACAGCCACTGTTACCGACTTCCTAGCCATTGATGCCGTCATCTATCGCAGCCTAGGAAACCGGCCTACTCTGCGCACTGTGAAGCACGACTCCAAATGGTTCAAAGGTGGGATAGACATTCAGCAAATCACCCAGCCAGAATAAGAGTCCCAGAGGAGACAGGGAGGGTACTCCCATCTCATCTTTGGAACATACTCGTCTCTTTAAAGACAAAACTAGAAGAGAGATTGAAGTTGGATCTAAAGTAGAACTTGCTGGAAATGGGTGGCTTAGAAGCCCCAAAGGGAACTACAAGAGGTGTATAGCAGGAGCTCATTTCTTTAACACATGAGGAAGGAAGGTGACAAAGATAATAGATGTTGCTGTTTGTGGAGGGTAGACACAGTAATTTTAGGATTTGGACACTCACCCCTCTCCTAAAACCCCAAAACTTTGAGTCTATTTTCTTTTGCCTGGGTAATCAGCCACCGTAAAAGCAGCCACCCAGACTGATGTGTTCCCAGCTCCAGAAACACCCTTTCTCATGTCGGGGGCTGGGTTCTGACCCCTTTTCTCCTACAGAGCCCTACTTTGTGCATGCAGTGGAGTGGGGCAGCCACATCTACTTCTTTTTCCGGGAGATTGCAATGGAGTTTAACTACCTGGAAAAGGTAAGGCCCTATTTCCCTCCCAGAGAGGTCCAGCAGTGGGGCATGGAGCTGAATGCATCCAGCATGCATCCATTGATTGTCTCCTTCATTTCCTTCAAATTCATTCATTTGTTCATCCATCCATCCATCCATCCATCCATTCATTCCTCTATCCCTCTACCTACCCACCCATTCCAGCAGCCAGATAGTTAAGTGCACAGACTACCATTTACCATGAGTGTAACCTTGGGCTGGTCACTCCCCCTGCTCTGTGCCTCAGTTTCCCCATCTGTACAATGGGGATATCTGTAGGCTTTCCTTTGTAGAGCTTTGGGAGGAAAGTAAGAGATGATAAGAGTAAAGTGCTGGGTCCATAGTGAATAATCTGTAAGTGGAAGTGAATATGATTACAATTGTCATGGTTGCTGTGGTTCTTACTGTCATCTCCATGTTTCCACTGGGGAATCTGGTCCCCACAGTGGTCCCACAGTGAGCGAGAGCTAGGTTCCTCCATCCTGGCCTGGGTGGGGGGCAGCACGGCCTGCGGGCAGACTTCTGGGACACAGGGCTCAGGCCCTGTCTGTCGCGCCAGGTTGTGGTATCACGTGTGGCCCGGGTGTGCAAGAATGATGTGGGGGGCTCCCCTCGCGTGCTGGAGAAGCAGTGGACATCCTTCCTGAAGGCGCGACTCAACTGCTCTGTGCCCGGGGACTCCCACTTCTACTTCAACGTGCTGCAGGCCGTCACAGGCGTGGTCAGCCTGGGGGGCCGGCCTGTGGTCCTTGCCGTTTTCTCCACTCCCAGCAACAGGTCAGTGGGTGCTAATGGAAGTGAACTGTGGGCGCTGGGGGGCATGAGTGGAAAGGTCCCACATTCACTCATTGCATATCTCCTGGGTTCTGGGCTGGGCAAGATCAGACCCACCAAAGGCCTTAGCCCCAGCCGCGATAGAACAAAGCCAGACACTGACCCTCCAAGGCCTTTTGGACAGAACTGGGCAGATGGGAAACATCAGTATCCTCTGCTTTTGGAGGAGAGGGTCAGAGAGAGCTGCCTGGAGGAGGGGACATTGGACCTAGGCTTCAGCGGGTGTGAGATAAAGGAAGAGGGAAGAGCATTTCAAGCTGAAGGAATAGCACGTGCAAAGCCTATGAGGCTGCAGTAAACTTGGTGTGTTTAAACACAACAGGGTGAAGCCTATGTGGTGGAGTGGAGGGAATGAAGGACAGAGTGAGGGCAGGCTGCAGGGAGGAGCCTGTATTTTATCATGAGAGTACTAGGGAGCCATGGGAGAGTGAGGAACAGAAGAGGGACAAGGTCAGATGTGTGTTTTTAGAAATCCCCCTGGGTATTGGGGTGTAAAGGGGCAAGAGTGGCTATTGGGAGACTGGACATTCAGGCTAGCGACAATGTGGGCCTGGACATGGGAGGAACTGAAATATGGCCCAGCCTGAGCACTGTTCAGGGGGCAGAGTGACTGGATGGGGCAGGTGGGTGACATTCTGGCCCAGGGGACTGAACATCTGAGAGCTCCGGAAGACAAGGACTCTTGCACACACTTGCCCAAGGTTGTGCTCACCACTCTTTTTTTTTTGCTGGGCATTGAACTGCTGTTGGTCAGAGCTCATCTCGCACTCTTTTTTGAGGGCAGTGTCACTGGCCCTCATATGTGGGACCCAAACCGGGGCTGCTGGCTTCCCAAGCCAGCGCTTAACCACCGCGCCACTCGGCCGGCCCTCACCACTCTTTTCCATCTAATCCCCCAGCATCCCTGGTTCAGCAGTCTGCGCCTTTGACATGACCCAGGTAGCTGCTGTGTTTGAAGGCCGCTTCCGTGAGCAAAAGTCCCCTGAGTCCATCTGGACGCCTGTGCCAGAGGACCAGGTGCCGAGGCCCCGGTGAGAGCCCCCTCCATCCTGAGATGTGTGCCTGGGTGGGGTCCCACCCCCTATCCTAAGGGCCAGGACTCCCAGGTGGCCATTTAGCTGTTGCTGAGTTTCAACTGTACCCATTACACAGATGGGAACGCTGTGTTCCTTGGGGCAGGGCAGCAGGTCCTCTGGAGAATCAGAGCCCCAGTGTGGGGGCCCCCACTTCTGCCCTGACTCCCCCCACCCCCATCCAGGCCTGGGTGCTGTGCCGCTCCTGGCATGCAGTACAACGCCTCCAGCGCCTTCCCTGATGAGATCCTCAATTTTGTCAAGACCCATCCCCTGATGGATGAGGCAGTGCCTTCCCTGGGCCATGCACCCTGGATAGTACGGACTCTGACACGGTCAGTCCCCACGTGTGGCAGGGGTCCTGGTGGGGCCGAGGGTGGTGACAAAACCCAGGCCAAAGTTGTGGGTGAGTAGGGAGGACGGGGCCAACTGCGGACACATGGGGAGGATGAAGAGCAGTCTGGGGGCTGCCCAGACATTAGAGAGAGACACACAGAGACAGAGAACTTCAGGGAACGACAGGCCCAGAGGGGAGCCCAGTTTAGGGGTCTGTTTTGGGGGAGTGTGACGTTATGTAACCACGCCTGTGCCCACCTTGCCTATTGTGGGTGGTGTCTCTGCATCTGCTTGGTGGGGGTGGGAGGGGACAGCAGGGGCTATGGGGCTAGCCTGACCCCTCCTGCCCTGGCCCCAGGCACCAGCTGACACGAGTGGCTGTGGACGTGGGCGCCGGCCCCTGGGGCAACCAGACCATCGTCTTCCTAGGCTCTGAGGCAGGCACTGTCCTCAAGTTCCTCGTCTGGCCCAATGCCAGTGCCTCGGGCACCACCGGACCCAGTGTCTTCCTGGAAGAGTTTGAGACCTACCGGCCGGACAGGTGGGGCCTGGCAGAAGCCAGGAGGCGGGGCCAGTGGGCAAGGAGATGGGGCACAACCTCTGAGTCTTACTAATTTGCTCATTTCCAGGTGTGGACGGTCAGGTGGTAGCGAGACAGGGCAGCGGCTGCTAAGCCTGGAGCTGGATGTGGCCTCAGGAGGCCTGCTGGTGGCCTTCCCCCGCTGCGTGGTTCGCGTGCCCATGGCCCGCTGCCAGCAGTACTCGGGGTGCATGAAGTGAGTGCCCCCTGGGCCCGCTGCTTGCTGTGTGGGGAGGAATTGAGAGGAGATGAGCATGGGAAGAAGGGAAGAGCTGAGTTTGAGTCCAGGGGCCCAACAGCCTGACCCCATCCTGACTGTTGAAAGATGAGTGGGGCAGAGGGCACAGGACCAGGCCTGGGGTGTTGGAGGAGCAGTGAAGGGGCCCATGTAGCTGGAGGGGAGTGAGTGAGGGGGAGGTGAGGGCAGGGAGGGGACGGGGAAGGTTGTGGGGCTTTTACCCCAAGGGAGTGGGAGCCCTAGAGGGCTGTAGGCAGAGAAGGGGTGGGGCCTGAATGACATTTTTAAGAGCAGCCGGAGCAGAAGCTGGGGACCAGGGAGATGGCTCTTTCCCTGCCTCTAAAATGGGTGGATATATCAGATGCAAAGTATGGACTTCCCCTGGACTCCGTGTGAGCCCAACACTCTGAGAACCCCTGCCCCACGCCCGCCATCATGACTATAGTGACCCCATTGCACAAAGCCAAGGCACAGACTCTTGGGCAAGCCTGCTGGGCTCCAATCCCAGCTCTGCTGCTTGGGTAGAAGTGAACTTTCCTGAGCGTCTGTTTTCTTGTCTGTAAAATGGAGAATGAATAGCCCCACTGCAGACATCTGTGGCCTGTACTCCCAAGCTCACAGTAGGAGGCCCTGTGCAAAGGACTGTGTTTGATGGAAGGACCCCCCCGGGTCCCTTGTCTGCTCTAGGAACTGCATTGGCAGTCAGGATCCCTACTGCGGGTGGGCCCCTGACGGTTCCTGTATCTTCCTCAGCCCAGGCACCAGGTACTCGGGGAAGGGAAGATGCGGGGAGGGCATCTGACCTGCCTGACGATCAGGGCTCCCTCCCCACAGCTCAGGCTCTGTGAGAGGGGTTGTTGCTGACTGTGTCTGTCTTCCCCCATTAGGGCCACCTTTGAGCAGGACGTGTCCGGGGCTAGCACCTCAGGCTTAGGGGACTGCACAGGTAAGTAGGAGAAGGGGAGGAGGCCTGGGGACACTCAATTCTTGTCCCCAGGGTTCTCATGCCCTTTGCCACCCATGTCCAGATGGCTGAAGAGACTGGCTTCTGTCAGGGATTTGGAAAGGCAGGGGGTCCAACTTCCAGGTAGGTGAGGGACAGAGGTCAAGAGACAGACAGATGGACAAACTGAGGGACAGACAGATGTATGGATAGACTTTGAAAGGGACAGAGAGATAATGAGAGACAGACAGATGCTGGGTACAAATGCCAAGACAAATGGACAGACAGGCTTTAAAATGACAGACACATCACAGGACAGAGAGAAGGAGGGACAGATTTTGAGAAGACAGACAGACCCCAGGGGAAGAGAGACAGACAGACAGGCTTTGAAAGGGAAAAAGAGATATCACAAGGCAGACAGACAGACTTTGAGAGGACAGACGAACAGACAGACAAGCCCAAGGTGGTGGGAGGTGTGGATAGGACTGTGCCCTAGCCTGCCCCTCTTACTCTGCCCTCCCGGCCAGGACTCCTTCGTGCCAGCCTCTCAGAGGAGCGTGCTGGGCTGGTGTCGGTGAACCTGCTGGTGACGTCGTCAGTGGCGGCCTTCGTGGTGGGTGCTGTGGTGTCTGGCTTCAGCGTGGGCTGGTACGTGGGCCTCCGTGAGCGACGCGAGCTGGCCCGCCGCAAGGACAAGGAGGCCATCCTGGCCCACGGGGGCGGCGAGGCCGTGCTGAGCGTTAGCCGGCTGGGCGAGCGCCGGGCAGGTGGCCCTGGGGGCCGGGGCGGAGGTGGTGGTGGAGCTGGGGGACCCCCTGAGGCCCTGCTGGCCCCCTTGATGCAGAATGGGTGGGCCAAGGCCACGCTACTACAGGGTGGCCCCCATGACCTGGACTCGGGGCTGTTGCCCACTCCGGAGCAGACGCCGCTGCCCCAGAAGCGCCTGCCCACCCCGCACCCCCACGCCCTGGGTCCCCGAGCCTGGGAGCATGGCCACCCTATGCTGCCAGCCTCAGCCTCCTCCTCCCTGCTGTTGCTGGCCCCCTCCCGGGCCCCTGAGCAGCCCCCTGCACCCAGCCGGGCTTCCCACGGTGACTTCCCGCTCACCCCCCACGCCAGCCCGGACCGCCGGCGGGTGGTGTCAGCACCCACGGGCCCCTTGGACCCAACTTCAGCCTCCGACAGCCTCCCTCGGCCTTGGAGCCCACCACCCACGGGCAGCCTCCGAAGGCCAGGCCCCCACACCCCGGCAGCAGTTACCCTGCGCCGCACGCACACGTTCAACAGCGGCGAGGGCAGGCCGGGTGACCGTCACCGTGGCCGCCATGCTCGGCCCAGCACAGACTTGGCCCACCTCCTCTCCTATGGGGGGACGGACAGGACTGCGCCCCCGGTGCCCTAGGCCGGGGCTCTCTGATGCCTCAGTGGTGCCAGCCACGGGAACCAGGAGAGAGAGACCCAGCCCAGCTCCGAGTGGGTGCTCAAGACCCCCAGCCCAGTGCGGGGGGTGCCCCTCCTCCACAGGGAAGCACAACGGGCTCAGCCCCCACCCCGACTGGGGCCACGGGACACGAGGAGATTTTGGGGGGGCGGGAGGATGTGCTGTGGGTTTGAGGTTGACCTGCGAGTGGGTTTGGGTTTGTTTCCAATTTGCATTTCTTTTGCAGTTTTCTACCCAATTGCACAACTCCGTTCTTGGAGTGGGGTGGCGCCCGGGGCTTGGAGGGGGAGGGGCCAGAGCTGCAGACCCAAGCCCTCCCCCAAGGTCCCTCCTTGACCCAGGCTCCTGGTGTGTGTGAGTGTGTGTGCGTGTGTGTGTGCATGCCGTGTTCGTGTGCGCAAGGGGCCGGAGAGGGAGGTGTACGTGTGTATGCCTGCCAGGCTGCTGCCAGCGTGTGCGTGGGAACAGGCCACGCGTGCAGGGTGCGTGTCTGTGTGAGCGCAATGGCTCCAGTGGCCTGGGCATTGGCTGAGCCAACGCTGGGGCTTCCAGAAGGCTGGGGGGCCTCCAAGGTGCCGGTTAGGAATTTGAGGGGAGACAGAAAAGGGGTTTCAGATAGGGGGACCGGGAGGGCCTGCTAGAAGTCATACTGGCCGCAGCTGTGTAAAGAGCTGGGGGGCACCGAAGGAGGGTGGGCCCCCCTGTAAATACAGCCCCAGGGTGGTCAGAGGGTCCCATGCCACCCATCCCCCTTGTGATCTCCCCCTTGACCTTCAGCTGACCATGCATGCCAGCTGAGTGGCCAGCTGAGACCTGGACACTCTCTGGAATTTGCCTCCTCAACCTCCTCCCTATCAATAAAACTGTTTACAACCACCGGCCCCCAGGACTTTGGGTCTGCTCTGTCTCCCGGGGGTGGGGGGGGACCTAGACTGGCTTAGGCCCAGGAAGTTGGGAACACCTTTGAGAATCACAGTTGAGTCACAGCATCAAACAGAATTCTGGGGTGCTGAGTGTAGAAATATGGAGCATTGAGGGAAGTCCTGTCTCCATCTGGATGGGGGCCAATTTCTGACTGGTCCTTCAGCAAATATTTATGGTGTACCTACTATGTGCCAGGCACTGTGTGAGGACAAAGACCCCTTTGTCCTCACAGCCTAATGGGGAGACTGACCACATACAAGCAAATTATTGGGTTGTCGGAAAAGTCATGAAGTATTTTTTCTGTTCTTCGTCGTAAAAATGCGTCATGACTTTTCCAACAATCCAATAGAACTTGATTTGACATAATGATATGTATAATGAAGAAAAACCAGATGATGTGCTAGGTAGGAGTGCCTGATGGTGGGGTGGTCAAGGAGGGCCTGCTGGAAGAGATGACATTTGAGGTGAGACGAGAGAGGTGAGAAGGGGCAGCCCCCGGGAAGATGTGCAGAGAGAGCGTTTCAGGAAGAGGGAACAGCCAGTGCAAAGGCCCTGAGGTGGGAACTCATGGAGGAGGATCACACAAGCGGCCAGTGTGGCTGGATCAGAGGGTCAGGGGGGAGCAGGTAGAGATGAGGAAGGAGATGAGGGCAGGGCCCCAGGTAGGCACAGCCTCACAGATGAGGAGTACACATTTTTGTTTTTTAATTGTGGTAAAATACTCATAAATACACATAAATTCAAACGTACCATTTGAACCAGTTTTAAGTGTTTGGTTCAGTGGCATGAAATTCATTCACATTGTTGGGCAATCATCCCCACCATCTATTTCTGGAATTTTCTCATCTTCCCAAACTGACACTCCATCCTCGTCAAACACTCCCCATCCCCCCACCCCCCAGCCTTATGAATTTTAAAAGGGACAGGAAGCCATTGGAGGGTTTTAAGCAGGGGAGTAATCTCATTTTAAGAGATTGCTGTAGCATGTCATTACAGTTCACAACCCTTCTTCTAGCCCATGTTGATTAGGCACCTACTGTGTGCTGGGCTCTGGGGATAGAGCAGTGAATAAGAGTCATGGGGGGAGGGCCAGCCGAGTGGCTCAGCTGGTTAAGAGCTCGCTCAAGAACGCAAGCTGAGCTCTGAACAATGGCGGTTTCAATGTCAGCCCGAGCTGAGTTGCAGTTGAGCTGCCAACAGGTGGCAGGATGGCTCAGCTAAAAACAAACAAAAAAAGAGTCATGAGGGGAACTGATAATAAAGAAACACAGGGCTGGCCGAGTGGCGCGGTGGTTAAGCGCTGGCTTGGGAAGCCAGCGGCCCGGTTCGGGTCCCACATATGAGGGCCAGTGACACTGTCCTTTAAAAAAATAAATAAAAAAGAAACACAAAACACCATGATGGCACCTAACAGCTCCTCCTAAACCTGTATCTGTTTTTATGCCTTGAGATATAATTGACATGTAACATTGTGTAAGTTTCAAATGCACAACTTGACGACTTGATACATGTATATATTACAAGATGATCACCATTAAGGTGAACACACCCATTACCACACAGTTACCTTTTTCTGTGTGTTGTGAGAACATTTAAGATCTACCCTCTTAGCAACTTTAAGTATACAATACAGTATTGTTAACTATAGTCATACTGCATATTATGTCCCCAGAAGTTGATTCATCTTACAACTGCAAGTTTGTACTCTTAGACCAGTATCTCCTCAGTTCCTCTGCCCTCCCCACCTCCCAGCCCATGGCAAAACCACGCTACTTTTGGTTTCTATGAGTTTGTGTTTTTTTAGATTCCACATATAAGTGAGATCATATGATATTTGTCTTTCTTTGACTTATTTCATTAACATAATGCCTTCAAGGTTCATCCATGTTGTTGCAAATCACAGGGTTTGCTTCTTTTTTATGGCTGAGTAATAATTCTGTGTGTGTGAGAGAGAGAGAGAGAGAGAGAGAGAGAGAGAGAGAGAGAGAGAATATTGCAATAAATATGAGGATGCAGATATCTCAAGATAGTGATCTCATTTACTTTGGATAAATACCCAGAAGTGAAATTGTTGGATCACATGGCAGCTATAGTTTTAATTTTGGGGAGAACCTCCATGCATAGAGGCTGCATTAATTTGCAATTCCACCAACAGTGCACAAGAGTTCCCTTTTCTCTACATCCTCAACAACACTTGTTATTTCTTGTCTTATTGGTAATAGCCATTCTAACAGGGTGAGGTCGTTTTGATTTGCATTTCCCTGCTGATCAGTGATGTGGAGCATCTTTTCATATACCTGTTGACCATTTGTATGTCTTCTTTGGAAAAATATTAATATCTATTCAGGTCCTTTGCCCATTTTTGTGTGTGTCTGTTTTGTGTGTCTGTATCTGCAGGTCTGCAATTCTGTCCTGTGTGTCCTGCTGTGTCTGTGTCTCTGTTAGGTCCTATGTATTTTCACCTGTTCCTGTATCAATATCTATGTTTGTGGATTCATGTATGTGTCTGTCATTCTTTATCTGTGCCTGTCAGTGTCAGCCTGCATGTTTGTCTCTGAGCCTGTGTGTCCACTAAGACAAAACTCAGTCATCCTCACAGATCAATAGGGACAAAACCCTTCAGATATAGGGCTGGGGAGAAGAAACCATGGCCAGGCATGACAGAAGTCCTGGCTACAGCACACCTGAATCTTTAGAACTCGACAAGAATGAAAGCACTGAATAGCCAAACCCATGAGATGCAGCCAAAGCCATTCTCAAAAGGAAATGTATAGCCTTAGAATGCATTTAGTAAGAAACGAGAATGATCCAAAACAAACAGCACATCAGCTTCAGATGAAGAAAGAAAGAGTAGACAGGGCCCTGGGAGATTGAGTTCAACTTCACAGATGAGGAAACGGAAGCCAAGAAAAGTTAAGCCACTTGCTCACGGTCACAAAACAAAGCAGTCCTAGCAGGGCTGAGATTCAGAATCAGGTCATTGTTCAAAGACTGTGGAGACTTCTGGCATCACTTGCTTTAGAATTCCATTTTTTTTTTTTTAAGATTTTATTGGGGGGCCGGCCGAGTGGCGCATTGGTTGGGTGCTGGTTTTGGGATGCCAGCGGCCCCGGTTCGGGTCCCACATGAGGGCCAGTGACACTGCCCTCTACAGCTAACAACAGCTCCACCTGGAGCTGGGCTGTGTGAGCCCCGGTGATGGTGTGGGCTGCAGCCTCTGCTGCAGTGGGCTGCCATGGGCTACAGTGAGTGGCCCGCAGCCAGCGTGAGCGGCTGGCAGCCAAGCATGAGCTGCCAATAGCCGCGGTGAGCGACATCCAGAGGCCAGCGACCGATCTGCCTCATCCGGGAAGAGCGCAATGACGATACCAACAGTGAGGCAACATCCTCCGCAACTAAACTGAAGAACAAAGAGACAGCAACTTGTCTGTTCCCCTTCCCCGATTCCCCAACGCTGTTCCCCTCCGCCAATTCCCCAATAAAATCTTTAAAAAAAAAAAAAAAAAAAAAAAGATTTTATTGGGGAGTTGGGGGAGTGGAACAGTGTTGGGAATTGGGGGAGGGGACCAGCCAAATTGTTCTTCAATCTTCGTTGTGAAGGGTGCCAGTCGCCATCTGGCTTCCCTTCAGCAGTTCGTGGCCTCTAAGCTTAAGGTGCTGTGTTCAATCTTAGTTGCAGGTGGGTGTAGCCACCATCCTATGCAGGAGTCAAACCAGCAGCCTTGTAAAAAGAGCACTTGCCCTATCCTCTAAGCCATCTGGGTGGCAGCTCAGCTCAACGTGTCAAGTTCAGTCTTAGTTGCGGGTGAGCATAGCCTTCCATAGAACAAGCAATCTTGTTACACCAGCTGAGCCATCCTGCCACCTATTGGCAGCTCAGCGACAGCTCAGCTCGGGCACAGCATCACTGGCCCATGTGGGAATAAAACCAGCGGCCTTGTTGCTCAGAGCATGCCCTCTAAGCCAACTCTTAACCAACTGAGCCACTCGGCTGGCCCCTTGAATTCCATTTTTTAAAAATTACTTCAATAAAAATATATCCAACAACAAATCTGTCATGAATTCAAAACAAGTGCTTTTTGTCCACTGCACTTCCTGGTTGCTCAAATGTGTCATAAATAGTATCTCTTGCTCAAAGGGCTGTCCTTATCCTCCAGGACTGGCACCTTGCAACCTTGACCCTTGATTCCTGGGTTGGAAGAGGGAGGACTCAGCCCCAGAGACTCGGGTGCTCATTCCGCAAAAACAGAATCAGGGGAAGGAAAACAGGGCAGAAGCCAGGCCAAGAAGGGGTGGGCAGCCCCGTCTGCTAGCCTTCCTCTGCCAGGAAACAATTTTGCAATCCTGACCCCTCCCTTTCCCCTGCCTGGCTCAGGTTCAGTCCCTATCAGGAACAGGATGTGAGTAGGGACTTTCCTGTGGTTGGTGCCCCTGCCCCCAGTTCAGGCAGGTATAAGGCCATTTCACCAGACCATGGGAACCTAGACGGAAAAGAGAGAGGCCACCATGTCCTTTTGGAGCCCAGAGCGAAACCAGAGGTAGGTCCCCATCCCGCCATTCCTGGGCAGACTTGGAAAACAGGCAGTGAACGAACATTGTGTCTGACCCACTGAAGTCACAGGGCCAGACGCAGGCTTGCAGAATGGAACAGACCGATACTCAGGCTCTAACTAGGACAGGTTTACTCCCATACACACACACACCTACAGACGCCCCGAACAGGGAGTGGGAACCCACCCGCCATGTCAGAGGCCTGCTGGAGGGACCAGGAGGAGCAGAATCCCCAGCCCTCCAAGGGTTACAGTGCCAACTGTAAACCACCCCAACCCAAGGCCAAATGACCTCCCCCAGACCAGCTTCGGGCACTTTCAAGTTCCATTTTGGAGCCCTGGGTTACATCCAAATGCTTGGAGCAAGATGGAGCTAGCCACAAAATCTAACCTGGTTTGGTCAGAGCTGGATAGAAAGAGGAGGAGCCCAGAGGTGGAAACTGAGAGTTCTGCTTTGGATAGTCAGAGAAAGCTTCATGAAAAAGGGGGCATTGGAGCTTGGGGTTTTGCAGGATGGGTAGGAGTTCGCTGTCTCTACCTTCAAAACATGGAGAGGAGATGAGTGTACTAGCCTAGGGGAGCAATGAGGTGGCATGGTCCAGGGTGGTGGAAGTGGAGATGGGAAGAAGTGGGCAGATTTTGCATATATTTTCACTGAGCTGGGTATATTTTCATTGTGGCTCATTAAGCACCTTCTGTCATTGCCTATAGCCCAGGGGCCCTGGACGCCCATCTTTCTAGAATCTTGTTCCTGCTGCTACTAATTGTGGCCCCATCGGCCCAAGGGGTCATCCAAAACCTTGAAGCCTGCAAAGTGTTCCAGTCAGACAATGGCAGCTCTGTCAACTGCTACCTACCCGCCAAATTCCCCCCATACCTCCCAGCCGATACCATCTACCTTTCTGTGGAGTTCCTCAACCTCACCCAGCTGCCACCCGACGCCCTCCAGGGCACCCCTAACCTCCAGGAACTGCACCTTTCTAGCAACCGGCTGGAGAACCTCTCAGCCAAGTTTCTGTTGCCTGTGCCTCAGCTGAAGGTGCTCGATCTAACTCGCAACGCTCTGACTCGACTGCCCCCTGGCCTCTTCTGGGTCTCAGCTGCCCTCCATACCCTGGTGCTGAAGGAAAACCAGCTGGAAGCCCTAGCGGCCTCATGGCTGCACGGCCTGAAAGCCTTGGTGCATCTAGACCTGTCTGGGAACCGCCTCCGGACCCTGCCCCCTGCGCTGCTGGCCAACTTCACGGACCTGCGCATCCTTGACCTTGGCAATAACCAGCTGGAGACTTTGCCCCCTGATCTTCTGAAGGGACCCCTGAACTTGGAACGGCTGCACCTGGAGGACAACAGATTGCAGGCATTCGAAGAGAGCCTACTGGTACCCCAGCCAAACCTGCACTACCTTTTCCTGAATGACAACCAGCTAACCACGGTGGCAGCTGGAGCCTTCCGAGGTCTGAAGCAGCTGGACATGCTGGATCTCTCCAACAACTTACTGACCAGCGTGCCCAAGGGGCTCTGGACATACCTGGGGTGGCCTGGGGCAGCCCAGGACATGAAGGACGGCTTCGACATCTCTGGTAACCCCTGGACCTGCAACCAGGACCTGGACGACCTCTATCAGTGGCTTGTGGCCAATAAAAACAAGATGTTCTCCGTGAATGGCACACGCTGCACTGAGCCTAAAGCCATGAAGGGCCAGACGCTCCTGGCTGTGGCCATGTCCCATCTGGAATCTAAGGCTGGGAAGGAGATAGGGGTGACAGCGTCGAAGAGCACTGCACCCCACTAGGCAATTCATCCCCCCTTTTAAGGGTGAGGCAGGCTTTCCAAGGTTGCCAGACCCATTTTGCCCATGTTTCCCAAAACACCCCTAAGGTTCTCTGACCTCCTTGCCTTTGCTCAAGCTGTACTCTCTTCCCAGGAATGCCTTCCCCATTTCCCAGGTCTCTTGGTCTTCCAGCACCCTCAGCTCTCTCACCCTCCCTCTGGCCAGGCCCTGGTCACACAGCAGCTGTCTCTATCTCTATCTGGTTCTGCCTCCCCCAATTTGGGGGGCTTCCTGAGAGCAAGGCCTGTGGCTGAGTTGCTTCTTACTCATCACTCAGTTAGAGGTCAGGCCCAAGGGGTTTAATAAATAATTGGCAAACAGAATTGGACAGGTTGGAATTCTTTGTGCTCCTGCATCTCCCAAGTCAACCTCCTAGGTCTCCAGGATGGAGGAGGAAAGAAGAGGTGTGACCCGGGGCCTGAGGTGCTGGATGTGAAATCCCAAATGGATGGCAATTGGGATCTAATGGCCCAGGGCTGCTCCTCCCTCACCCCATCCTGAGGCTTAACTGGAAATAAAACCCTGACTATTGCCCAGGGTGTCATTTTACTGGTGGATTCCTGCCAGAGCTTGTGTCCTGGGTAAGGTTTAAATTAAACCAGATTGCTTCAGGTCTCCAATTCGTCATGCTGGCCCATGATAATCCAGGGGGCAGCCACCCAGGGCAAGTGTGGGCAGGCTGGATGGGGTGAACAGATGGGCAGAGGCCCAGAGGGCCGTGTTCTCACAACACAGAACCTGAGGCCACTTGCTGACACAATGCTGGGTATGGTAGGGGACAGGATCAGATTATCAGATTAGAGGGACCCCAGGATGTTCGAGTCATGGTCGGGTTTTATTTTTTTTTTTTTGGTTTTTTTTTTGAGAGCAGTGTCACTGGCCCTCATATGTGGGATCCGAACCAGGGCCACTGGCTTCCCAAGCCAGCACTTAACCACCGCGCCTCTCAGCCGGCCCAAATTTTTAAATTTATTTTTATTTTTTATTTTTTTTAGCTGAGCCATCCTGCCACCTGTTGGCAGCTCAGCAGCATCTCAGCTCAGGACAGGCCAGGAATTGAACCTGCGACCCTGTTGCTCAGAGCTTGCACTCTTGAACGAGCTCTTAACCAACTGAGCCACTCAGCCAGCCCCATGCTCGGTTTTTTCAGGCCCCTGGAAGGAGTGTCATGCCCAGGTTGATGGTCTTTACAGGCATGATGATGAAAGCCAGGAGTCTGTCTGGAGCCTGGCAGAGCTGGATTCGAATCAACTCCCTCAATCGCAGTGGGACCCAGGCATTCTCAGCCCCAATTTGCTCATCTATAAATCAGGGAATCCGAGAAAATGGGCCGGAATGGCTCCTAGTTTAGCTAAGTTGCAGATTTAAAAAATAGTAAGATCTTGAGCACTTGCCCAAGGTCAATCGGCAGGGAAGTGGGGGCTGTGATCGCCTTCCACTGTCTCTACCGCAACAGCAGCGAGGGTAACAGGTGGTCGGACTTGGCCAACAAAAGTAGCTCAATCCTTGGGCATCCAGAGTCCACAAATTGCTATGGCAACCTCAGAACGCTCCGGGAGCCCCAGGAAAGTGCGAGGGGGGCCTGGAGCCCCGCCCCCGGGGCACGCCCCCGCACCGCCTCTCCCCATTGGTAGGTCCCCAGAGGCTCCGCCTCCCGATCCGCTATAAGGCAGGCGGGGCGACAGTAACCGAAGACTGGAGCCAGAATCTGGGGTCCGCCGCGACATCTGGGGTGCTGAGGTTACGCGCTCCCAGGTGAGTGCCACGCGGGCGGAGTTCAAGAATACCGCGCAGGCTCGGGGGCTCCGGATCGGGTGAGCGGGTGAGGGTCCGGCGTCGTGCGGAGGAGAGAGGGGTGATGGACCTCAGCAGGTGGCTGAGACCCTTGGCCCAGTTGGCTGAAGCTCAGGACCTAGTTGGGCGGGGACCACGGCTCTGAAGGCAGGGGGTGGGGACGGGATGAACTGCAGGCGGGGAGTCTGAGGTCGAACTCTCGGCCCTGAGTCCTGAGTTGGCTTAAGCTGAGTGACCTTGGGCCCAGCATGGACCTGCTGTATGCCTCAGTTTCCCTGACTGTCAAAAGGACTGTGGGTTTATTGGGATTCTGCAGTTACCACCTGCATACCTGCAGGGGGCTGCTTATGCTGTTCTGTCAGGGGCAGGGGCAGGGGCAGCAGGGATCTCCCCTACTTTGTAGAAGAGGAAACAGCCCAGAGAGGTAAAGGCACTTGCCCAAAGTTGCACAGCAGGTAACGGCAGGATTCAAACCCAGGTCTTTCTTCCAAGCCCATGCTTTGAATCACTACAGTGCCCCCACCTTGCCAGAGGCTCTCCAGTGTGCACCTACTGTGTGCAGAGCCCTGTGCATACACTGTCCGTGCCCCTCATGAGACTGAAGTAGGTATTATCATTACCCAGTTTTTAGGACAAGGAAACTGAGGGCCCAAGAAGGAACAAGACTTGCCAGAGTCACAGAGAACCCAAGATAGAACTCAGAGCCAGATAGAACCCAAGGCCTGGGTGCGAACTGGGAGGGCTGACATGAAGGTGTACCCCCCCACTCTGTCCTGCCCCCCAGGGTGACCCTGTTTGCAGGAGGCATGTCAGAAGATGAAACGACTCAGGCCACCAGAGCCAGCTTGTGGGAGCAGGACCAGCAGGTGAGGGGCTGTACCTCCTATGGAGCAGGGCATGGGGAAGGGTGGGAGACAGTCCCTCCGGGGACAGCTGCAGGCCAGGTACCCCCTCCTGCCTCTATCTTTGCTGTGAGCCCCTCACTCTGAGGGCCTTTTGGACCATGGAGGGGGTTGGCGTTTCTGCGCTTTCTACCCATTTACCAGAGGGTCACAGTGAGGCCTGAGTAGGGGAGCGTCTCTCCAAGCACATCCAGCCACTCTCCCTGTCCTCTATCCAACTTTCTCTGGGTCTCCACCCATATCTCTGTTTCTTTGTCCATCATCATGGTACTCTTAACAACAACAATAATAATAGCAGCAATCACAGCATCTACTATGCATCAGTCACTTTTCCAAGCGCTTCACATATATTGGCTTCCAGAATTCCCATTACAGCCGTAGAAACCCATTTTACTGACGGGGAGACCGAGGCACCAAGCAGTTCACTCACTTGCCCAAATTCACACAGCTTGGAGGTGGCTGAACTAGAACTGAACGCAGGCAGTTTTGCCCCAGAGGCTGTGCCCTTGGCTGCCAGATTCTTTCAGAACTTGTCACACTGTGCATGAGCCTGTGAGCACCTTCCCATGGGTTTCCACCACCTGCACACAGCCAGATGCTCAATATACATTCTGGCCCATAGAGAGGAAGTGGGCTAAGGTATGGCTGAGTCTCCCAAGTCCCGTAGGGGGGTCCCTCTGATGCCACCCCTTCCCACAGAACGTGGTGCAGCGTGTGGTGGCCCTGCCCCTGGTCAGGACCACATGTACCGCAGTCTCCGATGCTTACAGTGCCGCCAAGGATAAGCACCCGCTGCTGGGCTCTGCCTGCCGCCTGGCTGAGCACTGCGTGTGCAGCATAACGACCAGCGCCCTGGACCACGCCCAGCCACTGCTCAGCCACCTGCAGCCTCAGCGTGAGTCCTGCTGGCCTAAGGGTCCTGTGGTCGCTCCACCATCCCACTCACTCATGTTCCGTCTGCATAGCATTCCCTGGGGTGGGCCCCCTGACCTGGGGGTCCCTCCTCAGTCTTACCTGTCTTGTGTGCTTTTAGTCTGTCTGCCTTGCCTATCCCCACCCCAACCATCTGTGTCCTCCTCGCTCAGTCATTTTGTCTGTCCCACCTCCCTCTACCTGTTGGCTTATTATGTTTGATTGCCTGGCTATCTGCCCTTAGCTGTTTACTTGTGGCCCCCTCCTTCTGTCCCTATTCCATCTGTCTCAATGTCCCCCTCCCTTGATGGCTGGCCTGTTGTGCCTTGGGTCCCCTTTGCCTGTCCAACCTCCCTGCCCCATCTGCCCTTCTGTCCCTGCTTCCAGTTATCCTGAAGACCCCATCTTCCCAGACCAGCTCAGGAATCCAACCTGATGGGAGAGGGGAGGCAGACAGATTCTTGGCCTTACATCTGACTGAGGAAGGGGGGCCACCTGAGTGTCCAAACCCAGGGCCTCCCCGCATCCTTCTCAGACAGCTGATATGACCTTGAGCCTACTTGCTGGGGCTGAGCCGGGCATGAGTGTAGAGTCACCTTGGTGCTGGCAGGAGCCAATTGCAAGGCAGAGGCAGAGAGGGCAGAGAAGGCGGGGCCCAGCCTGGTGGCCCATCCACACCCTCAATGTTCCCAGCCCCTTCCCAGGAGGCCAACCAGGTTCCCCCTGCCATAGAGGCCTTTCTTGATCTCTCCCTATCTCTGTTTCTCCCCCTCTCTCTTTTTTCCTCTGCCTATCCCTCCAGCACTCCCTCCTTCTATGTCCCTCTCTGTGTTCCTATCTCCCTAGTAATTCCCCTAATTATCTTCTCTCTCTCTCTCTCTCTCTCTCTCTCTCTCTCTCTCTCTCTCTCTCTCTCTCTCTCTCTCTCTCTCTCTCTCTTCTCCCTCTCTCTCTCTCCCTCTTTCTCTCTCCCTCTCTCCCTCTCTCTTCCCAGTGGCCACAGTGAATGGTCTTGCCTGCAGGGGCCTGGACAAGCTGGAAGAGAAGCTGCCCTTTCTCCAGAAACCTTCAGAGATGGTACTGGTACCAACAGACCATGGGGACGTGCACTGGGGTGGAGGTGGGAGGGAGGAGGGTTGCTTTCTCCCAGCCCCAGCCTGAATTCCTCTGCCAGCTAGACTCTGGGACTGAATCAGGCTTTGTTGAACTTAAAAAACACCAGCCAGATTAAAATAATCAGCACCTACATTGTAGAGCACTAACAATGTGCCAGTAGGTGCTGATGACTCCTTTAACCACCCTGTGAACAACTTTCATGTCCCCCAATTTATAGAGGGGGAATTGAGGCCCAGAGCTAGCAAGGGACCAGAGATCCTTGACTCCCAGCCCCAGGGAGCTGAGGGGCCACAGAAGGGAGTTGCAGACCAACAGTGCCTGGATCAGGGCTTCTCCCACCAGGTGGTGACCTCAGCCAAGGGCGCAGTGGCCAGCAGCATGACAGGTGTGGTGGGCCTGGCACAGCAGGGCCGGCGCTGGAGCGTGGAGCTGAAGCGTTCCATGAGCCACGCTGTGGATGTTGTGCTGGGCAAGTCAGAGGAGCTGGTGGACCATTTCTTGCCCATGACCGAAGAGGAGCTCGGTGAGGCCGGTGCCCTCCTCTCCCCACCCCTACCCCTCAATCCTCCTTCCCAGTCCCCATCCCTGGAGGTTACAGATCAGAGAGTCTTGGGACTTGCTCAAAGCCACATAGCAGATCAGCAGGAAACATGGAGCTGGGGCCCAGCCCTGATCTCCCACTCTGCTTCCACAGGCCCCCAACTTGCATCCTACTAGAAACCAGACCTCCGAGGCCCCAAGAGTGTAAGTGGCCTATAGATTTGAGGACCGTGGTCTCAAACTGATGGCCCTCCAAATTGTATTATCTGGCCTGCAAAATGCCTTTTAAATGTTTTAATTCATCGCATACATTTAACAATCAGATTTTGCCCCTACACATCCTGATTTCTGGCTTGCCTTGAAAAACTAGACACCTAGGGTTGAAGAGCACCTGCCCCTTTAAACGGTTCCCTTAAACGCCCCCTTTTTGCAACATTCTAATCTTGTCTGCTAGCCCTGAGGACAATCTGACTTCTCAAGCCTTGCTTTATGGCACTAGAAGAACATGTTGATGTGCAGAAAGGTTGTGAAGCACCTACTGTGTGCCAGCCATCTGCATTATATTCTTTGAGAGGCAGCTTAGTAGAATGGTTAAGAATAGTCTAGAGCTAGAGTGCCTGGGTTCGAATCCCAAGCCTGCCTCTTGCACCTGTGGGACTTCACCTTTCTGCCTCAGTTTTTCCCATCTGTGAAATGGCTAACAATAGTACCTTCATCATAGGGTTTAGGGAAGAAGGATGAGTTGATATTGGTAAAGGGAAGCTATATATTTGGGAGCCAATGAGCTTGTCCACTCAGCAGGAGGGTGAGCAGACATGAAGGTGGTATCCACAGTGACACCCCCCCATCCCATCCTCTAGTGGCACTGGCGGCCGAGGCTGAGGGCCCGGAGGTGGGCTCTGTGGAAGAGCAGAGGAGACATCAGGGCTACTTTGTGCGCCTGGGCTCTCTGTCAGCACGGCTCCGTCACCTGGCATATGAGCATTCTCTGGGGAAACTGAGGCAGAAGAAGCACCATGCCCAGGACATGCTGGCCCAGCTGCAGGAGACTCTGGAGCTGGTGAGAGCCCCTGCCTGCCCCTGCCCTGTGATGCTGGTCAGTAAGCATGGATTGTGTGCTGGCTGAGTATCTGGCCCCCTGCTAGTCCAAATGGGGAGGCAGAACTGGGCTCAGCTTCCAGCCATGTGTGTTCAGGGCTGGGGAAGAAGGGAGATCTGGGGCTGGGGGAACTCAGGGGGTGCCAAGGCTCAGCCTGGGGAGCAAGGAAAGGGTCTTGTGGAGAAAGGGAAGTAGGAGCTGGAATTTATAGGCAGTTAAGGGAGGTCAGGAGAGGGAGGTCAGCACGTCTTTCCTCGCTCTCCTGTCACCAGTCCCAATCCTCTTCATCCTATAGGTTCCTGCTCACACCCGGCTTCTTCCCTCCTTCCTTGTCCATACTTCCTTGCTTCAAAGGAACATGACAGCTCATGCTTACTGGGTTTGTTAAATTCAGACGCCCCAGCCTGCTTATCTTGCATCCTTTCTCTCCATCTCAACTGCTGCAGATCCGCCTCCCCTCCCTCCCACATTCGACACATCTGCCCTACTGTCAGCTCTGCCCTGTCTATCCTGAATCCACCCACACCTCCTCTCTCTTCTTTATCCACCTGGATCCAGCCCCCATTATTGCTCACCTGGTCCCCCAGCTCCCATCTTGAACTCCAGTCTGTCCTCCCCTCAGCAGCCGCCAGAGGTCGCCTGGGAGCACCTGAATCCCTTTATCACTGAGCATAATGTCCTCAAGTTTCCTCCATGTTGTAGTGTGTGTCAGAATTTCCTTCCTTTTTATGGCTCAATAACATTCCATTGTATGGATGGGTTGCAATGTATTTGTAGCACTTTCTAATACCTGCCCTGTCTTGGGTACCAGAGGCACAGTGGTCCCGTCAAGACACTCACAGTACACTAGGGGGATCAGGGTCATGGTAGGGAACACAGCAGATGCTGTAGGACCCGGATGAGGGATCCACCCAGCCAGGAGGGGAGGATGGAAGGCTTCCTGGAGGGGGTGATGTCTACATTGAAATTTGAACTGCAATGAACCAGGCTGGGAGGTGGGGTAGAGGGAAGAGTGTACCTGGCAAATGGACCAGCACGAGCATAGGCCTGACAGCTAACCTGAGCTTCAGGGAACTACAAACCTGCCGGGTTTGGCCGAGGGCAGAGGATACAATGGGCAGGCTGGTCAGGCTGGATCAGCAGGTGAGGGATGTTGCACACAGGAGGTGTTCCCTAAATACTTATTGAGGTCAGACCTAGGCTAGAATCATCTAGAATAGGTCCTGGCTCCCCCGACACCCAAAATCCTCCAGTTCTCTGACTACCACTGCTCCCATCCCCACAGATTGACCTCGTGCAGTGTGGGGCGACCCCCACCACCCCAGCCCGCCCTGGGAAGGTACACGAGCTGTGGGGTATGTACCCCCTGGAGAACGGCCGCCGCAGCAGCCAGGTAGGATGGCAAGGAGAGGGCAGGAGGTGGGAGGAGTGGTTCTGGATTCACCCACAGGGTTCAGGCTCGAGCTGTTTCTAACCAACTGCTGAGGTCAGCTGTTTGGAGTGTCCATTGGGGAAACTGAGACAGGGCAAGTCTCACTGTGGATCCTTTAGGGAAACTGAGGCAAGGCTCAGTCTTGTTGTGTGTCCATGGGGGAAACTGAGGCAGGGCAACAGTCCCATTGTATGTCTATGGGAAAAGAAGGCAGGGCGGCGATCCTGGCAAGTGTCCATCCGGGACACTGAGGCCCTGACCCTCCCCTCCCCGCAGGCGGAGCTGGAGACGCTGGTGCTGTCCCGCAGTCTGATGCAGGAGCTACAGGGCTCGGTGGATGCACTGGAGACCAGCGTGCGGGGCCTTCCTGCCGGTGCCCAGGAGAAGGTGGCCGAGGTCCGGCGCAGCGTGGACGCCCTGCAGGCCACCTTCGCCAATGCACGCTGTTTCAGGGATGTGCCGGCAGCGGCACTGGCCGAGGGCCGGGGCAGCATGGCCCGGGCCCATGCCTGTGTGGACGAGCTGCTGGAGCTGGTGGTGCAGGCCATGCCGCTGCCCTGGCTCGTGGGGCCCTTCGCGCCCATCCTCCTGGAACGGTCCGAACCCCCACCCGACCTGGAGGACCTGGTGGACGAAGTCGTGGGGGGCCCCGACCCCCGCTGGGCACACCTGGACTGGCCAGCCCAGCAGAGAGCCTGGGAGGCCCAGCACCGGAACGGGATGGGCTTCCCGGAGGACATTCCCGAGGAAGAGCCGGAGCCCCCCAGCCGCCCCAAGCACACCCTCATGCCAGAGCTGGACTTCTGACTGCACAGGGCCTCAGGGCCGCAGCCCACACCCTGAGGTCTCTTCTGCCCCCTAGTGGCCATACAGAAACACTAACAGCCTATGTCTTGACCTTGGCCCAGGCCTGGAGTTGAGGGTTAGGGGCCTAATTCAGAATCCAGACCAGCTTCACTGATATCAGACCCAATCTTTCCCTTGCACATATGGGGACAGAAATCTAACTCAAGTCCAACTAGTCGAAGCTGGGTTCACCTGTCTGTGGTCACCAGTTGCCCCAACCCAAGAAGCTGATCAAAACTCTTCAAAGAAACATATTTTGCCCAATGGTTTCTATTTGGGACTTTGCAAAGTGAGCACCCCCTTGCCCTCTAGCTTATACATCCTGAAGGGTCCTCAAATAAAGACGCCGGGTTGCACCAGCTGGGCCTGCCAGACCCACTTGCTTTGCTGTTTGGGGTTTGCTGTCCAGAATAAAGGTGCTTCATGTTGCCCAAAGGCCCATGGCCTCTATTCTGGCTGGGGTGAGCCTCAGTTGCACGGTGCTGGGGGCCTCGGAGGTATGTGACTGCATGGCACAAGCCAGGGTTTGAGATTTGAAAGGAGTGATGCCACCTGACCAGTTTGCCATCTGTCTGTAGTTCCATTAGTGCCCAACCCGCCCCTTCAGATGTAGCTTCCCATAGTAGAAGTTCACACATTAGTATAAATGGATTTCTTGGAATCTGCAGGGAGCAGGATCATGAGGACAAAGAAGTCAGATGGGTCAGCCCCTCCTATGCCCACGTGCCTGGACCCGCAGGAGCCGATCTTGCTGTGGTTTCTCCACTGGTCAGGATGGAGGAGACAGAGGCAGGGCAAGGGCCAAGGGCCATCCCGTGGGGGCCTTCTTGTCCTCTGACCACATTCTTGGCTGCCCCTCAGACTCCCTGGTGGCCAGGCAGGGTGTTGGGAAACTATAGGCTGATGTGGTGAGGTCAGGGTGGCCCCTGGCTTCCTTGGGACCCAGCCCAGGGGCAACTCTGGGAGCCTGGACCACTTATCCTGGGTCAGATTCAGGGGTCTCCCTGGCTCCCCAGTGCCCTGGGGTTCAGTCTCAGCCTTGCCTACAAGTGAGTGTGCAAGCGACTTCCCTTCTCCAAACCTGTTTTCTCCTCTGCGAAATGGGTATGAAAGTCATAATGCAGTTGTGCCAATCCTAGTAAACTCCTCACCCACAGAAGCTATTATTCACTCATTAATTTGGTCATTCAACAAATATTTATAGAGTACCTTCTGTGTGCCAGGCAGTTCTTTGCCTTGGGGACATGGCAGTGGGCAAAACAGATAAAAATCCTGCCCTCTACAACGACAATACAGTAGGAGACAGGCAATTAACAAGAAAAATAAATAAATTGCTTTTCTTAGTGTTAGTAGAACGATGAGAAAAATAAATGGAAGAGATGATAGGGAGTGTGTGTGTGTGTGTGTGTGTGTGTGTGTGTGTGTGCGTGCGCGCATGCGCACACACGCAGTCGGGGAGGGGTATGAGGAGGAATGCGTTGTGTTTTTTGTTGAGGGCAGTGTCACTGGTCCTCATATGTGGGATCCGAACCGAGGCCGCTGGCTTCCCAAGCCAGCGCTTAACCACCGCGCCACTCGGCCGGCCCAGGGATGCATATTTTTAAATAAGCTAGGGAGTCCAGAAAGGCCTCTCTGAGGAGGTAACATATGAGCAAAGACTGAAGAGCACTGCAGGCAGAGGGCACAGCCTGTGCAAAACTGGGGCAGGACCAGGCCTAGCATGTTGGAAGAGCAGCAAGCAGGCCCATGTGGCTGAAGCAGAGTGAGCGATAGGGAGAGAGTGGGGAGGTGAGGGCAGGGAAGGGATGGGGGCAGGTCATGCAGGGTCCCGTGGGCCATGGGGAAAACTTGGGCCTTTACCCCACGGGAGGTAAGTACCCTGGAGAGCTGTAGGCAGAGAGGGGATGAGACCGGACTCACTGTTCCCGATCATTTTTTATTATTTTTGCTCGGTTCCCTGCCCCCTCACTGGATTGTGGCAGCTCTCTGGGGAGAGGAGGGGCACACCCAGGTTCCACCCTCCCACTGCCACCTTTAGGAAATATTGGCTGGAGAACAGAGATTGGGGCCCCCCTTTTATTTCCCCATCTGTTTGGCAAACACAGTGACAGCTCCAAGGAGATGACCTGGGGGTCATCAGGCCCAGCAGCTCGACTCTTGCTTCTTCCAGCTCAGAGCCCAGAGCTACCAGCATGCCACTGTGATCCCTGTTTCAGGGGCAGGGGAGGGAAAAATAGCCCAGGGAGGCTGTGGCAGTCACGTGTCTGCTCATCTGCACACACCCACCCACACGGCCCACTCTGCACACACCCACCCACATGGCCCACTCTGCACACGGGCTCTGGGGCTCAGTTCGAATTCACTTCCTGGCTCTGTGGCATTGGGCATGGGATGCCTTCTCCAGGAAGCCACTTTGGGTGGCCTGAGCGCATTGGGCCTGGCTCTCACTCCCAGCTCTGTTGGTGCTTTGTCTTGGTCTGCATTTTGGCCCTTCCTCAAAAGAAGTCCCTTCTGGAGAGTTGACATGTCCCCTCCCTGCTCAAGACAGAGCCTGCTCCTCTCTGCCTGGACAATACTAAGCTAACATCTGTTGAGCACCTGCTGGGTATTAGGCACTGGGGTAAACAAGTCATATGTGTGACCTCATTTCACACTCATAACTACCCTATGAGTTGGCCCATTTACCCAAACATTTATTAAGTGCTGACTGTGTGCCAGGTACTGTTCTATTGCTGGGGACACAGAGGAGGGAATTGTGTGGGTGTCTGGGGAAGAGTGCTATAGGTAGAGGGCACAGCTCATGCAAAGGCCCTGAGGCAGGACCATGACTGGAGATTTGGAGGAACAGCAAGAAGGCCCCTGTGGCTGGAGTGATCAAGGAGCAGAGAGCCAGGGGTGATGAAACAGAGGGGAAGCAGAATACTGTGGGCCATGGTAAGGAATCTGGAATGGAAACTGAGGTCAAGGCATCCCAGCAGAGCAGAGATTTGAACATCCATCTCATAGATGGATAGAGGAGACCAAGAGGGCATATAGGCCATGTCTCAGAGCACAGGATGGCCCATGAATTACTCAGCCTGATGGGGGCAGGTGCTGTGCAGCTAGGGCAGAGGCAGCCTAGCTGAGAGCAGGGGAAAGGTGCTGGGCCCAGAGCCCATGCTCTGCCGGGCAGGCAAGCACGTGACAGCCCAGGGCCCTCCCCCGGCCCGCTGGCCACCTGCCTCTACTGGCCAGGCCCACGACTGCCCCTGACCCTATAAGGCCTGGGAGCTGAAAGCCGAGCCAGCTGCCAGCTGCGGCACCAGTCACTCCGAAGGATCCTCACGTAGTCCAGGTGAGCAATGCCAGGGTGAAGCCAGCTCTCCAGGTGGGTGTCTGGGGTCTGCTGAGGGTTATGGGTGTGGGGAGGAGGCCTGGGAGCTCCCACTCATGCACCCTCTCTGCCTCCTTCCAGCTGCTTAGAGTATTGCCATGTCTGCTCAAGAGGAAGGAGGCCGGGAGCCCCCCAAGCCCAAGGGCAAGGTGAGGGGAGATTCCGGGAGGGGAGAATCCTGCTGAGGCCTGGAGACGCCCCAGAACTTTGGGAAGGTGACCTCCACAGTCCTGGGGTCTGGAGGGGGTTTCTGGGTGGGATGGGAGGGTTCTGAGAGCCATAGTGCCAACTGTTTCCTATTGTCTCAAGCTGGGGGTTTGGGGTTTGGGGATTGGCTCGTGCAGATTTCACCTCCTTCCCTGCTGTGTGACTTTGGTTCAGCCTTGGCCCCTCTCTGAGCTTTGGTTTCCCCATTTGTGAAATGGGGGCTGTGAAAGGTCTTGGAGATCCAGAGGATGACCTTTTCTTCTGTCCAGGAGGGGCTGGTTGCATCTGCCCATTGTCCAGGTGAGGAAGCTAAGGCACGAACTCAAGGTCACGCAGGAGCAAGGGCCCGAGATGTGCGAGCCCAGGGCTGTCCGATGCTTTCCCAGTTCACCCCACCATGGCCTGACTCTGCTCATGCTGCTCCCTCCCTCTCTAGACCCTGGGCAGCTTCTTGGGGTCACTGCCTGGCTTCAGTTCTGCCCGGAACCTGATGGCCAACGCCCATAGCTCAGTGAGAGGGGCCCAGCCGGTCACCGATCCCGCAGGTGCTCCCACCCCCCAGGCCGCCCAGCCCCAGGCCCAGGGTGAGTATACAGCACCATAGGGTGGGCGATCTGGAGGGGGACCCCAACAATAAAAAATCCCATAGCATGGACTTCTGGCCACTTTGGGGGCATTTCATCTGTGACTGTGTCATCTTAATAGACTCTACAAGGCTGGCAATGTTTATTTAGTGCCAGATGGGGAAACTGAGGCATAAATATGGTGGGTGAGTGGCATAACCAACAAGAGTGGGGATGTGAGCATAGCCCATCTTCCTGCAGTGTTCCCCACACTCTCCACCCCACCCTTTCCTCCTACCATCCTGTTTCCAATACCCTTGGACCAGGGGCTGGGTATTCTGCAGGCCTGAGCTCACTGGGGATGGCGACCCTGGTTCCTAGAGGACAGCAGCTTCCCTGGGGCAATACAGCCTGGGGTCTCCCCACCCTCCAGTTGCTCAGACGGAGTGCTAGGGATACCCAGAAGGGCTGATTCAAGGGGGCCCGGGGTTGGGTGGCTGTCCAAGGTGGATCCCGCTCTGGGTTCTGTTCCACAGACCCAGGTCTGACAGGCAGCTGCCAGCTGTGGCAGGGGTGGGGCAGGGCCCTCCCTGACTCCTGTCCCTGTGGCGTTCCGTGAGTGGGCATTCAGGACCCAGGCAGAGAAAACACCAGGGAGCCTTTGCTCCAGAGGACTGAGGCCCCTGGAGGGCCAGGAGTCAGGCCCATGGCTGTCGATGTCACCTCTTGCTGTCTCTGGCAGGGTGGCTGGGACATTCCTGACCTTTCGGGCTGTGCCCATCGGTTGCGCAATGGGCACCAGGGTAGCTGTTGCCAGCCTGCTTCCCTCGTTCTCCCTGGGGTGCCTAACTGGCTCCTCTCCTTACAGCAGCCACTGACCCGGAGCAGATGGCCAGCGGGGTGGAGAAGCTGCCGCTGTCTTCAGACAAGGTGAGAGGGGCTGTCAGAGCTTGGTCTGATGGCCTCCGCCTCCCTCGGGGATGTTTTGGGGCCTCCTCCCAGGATGTTATGGTTTCTGCCCAAGGAGAGGGCAGACACCTATGTCCTGCTGTGGGGATTCCAGGTGGATCCTTCCCCTCTGAGCCTCCATTTCCACATCTGTGAAGTGGGTGCAGCACTGCCTCATTGGCCGGCATGGTTAGGCTCCAGTCTACAGAGTCCCTCACTCTGTGTCTAGCACAATGTAACCCAAACAAAGGCAACTCACTCGCCATGTGTCAATCTCTGGGTGATGTGCTTTTTATGTGCTGCTTAATAGTTAATCCTCCCAACCACCCTGTGAGGAAGAGAGCAAACAGTACCCCATACCATAGCTAAGGAACAGAGAGGCTGGGTCACCTGCCAAAGGTCACACAGCAGGATCCACGGGCAGAAGCTGCATTCATCCTTGGTCCTGGATAAATGGGGACCACCCATGTTATCCTGTCCCCAAGGCCAGGCCAAATGGAGAAGCTGATGTAAGCCAGCTGAGGCCACAGCAGGGTGGAACTCCTGATAAGAACTCCTCCGCCCAGCACACTCCGCCACTCTGGCCTTCCTAGTCTCTCTCTGGCCTCAGCTCAGCCAGATCTGAGCATCTCAAGAGGGTGAAGAACTGCTGGGTTCACCCTCAGCAGGACCTGTGGCTCATTTTAAAACCCTCACTCCCTCCTCATTTATGCACTCTTCTGCTCTTCTTCACCTGTGTTAATTGAGCACCTACTACCTGCAAAGAGCTTCAGGTACCTTGATTCATCTCTTCCACAATTCTTGAAGGAGGTGCTGTTTTAATCACCATTTTTTAGAAACAGGCTCAGAGAGGGGATGTGGCTTGCCTCAAGTCACACAGCGAGTGCGGGAAAGAACTGGGATTAGAACCCGGGTCTCTGCAGGCAGAGTCCAAGGTGCTCACTTGATTCAGTGCTAGGCAGGAGGCAGACAGTGAGAATAAAATTTCAGAGCTTCTCAACCTCAGTACTGTGGCCATTTGGGGCCGGATTATTCCTGGTCGTGGGGCTGTATAGGGCACGGTGGGGTGTTGCACAGCATCCCAGGCCCCACCAAATCAGTGCAAGCAGCATCCTCTCCCGCAAGTCGTGACAACCACAGATGACCCCAGACATCACCCAGTGTCCTCTGTGGGGCAGAACTGCCCCAAGTGAGAATCAGTGAATTAAAAGTAGCACATTTGTGGCTGAACCTGAGTGGCATCCCTGAGGCCATCACAACCCTTTGGTAGTTTGGTTGAACTAGAGACAACTGCCCTTGGATAGGTCAAAAATGACTAAAATTATAGACAATGACCTATGGCTCGAACCAAATACTTGTCCCTGCAGTTTTTCAGTTGTTACTTTTCTAAATATTCATTCATATTCATTCGTTGTTTTAATAAGCAATCTCATCTCTCCACTGTTAACAGGAAAACCAGGCTCAAATTCTGTCATAAATGAACAAAAACACGTAATTCAATGGCTTGCTGAGCTCAAGGACAAGGCACCTTGTGAAGCGTTACAGAGGTGTTAGGGACCCACTGTCGCAATAGGGAATATCTATTGAATCGAGGGAATAATTTGACACCATGATGAGCTTGTTAAGGCCAAGTCCTGGAAGGCCAGGAGAACATCAGGGGTGGGAGGTGAAGAGGCGAAGCCTCTGGGTGACAGGTCCCTCCCCGCAGGCACGAAAGGTATAGAGTTGGCAGAAGTCCGGGGAGCGAGATGCCTCCCACCTCTGCTTTTGCCTACATGTGTCCTTTCTCATCAGATGATCTCTGGGGCGAAGGACCTGGTGTCCTCCACGATGACCAAGACCAAAGATGCTATCTCCTCTGGGGTGGCCAACGTGATGGACTCAGCTAAAGGTGTGGTCCAGGGAGGTCTGGGCATTACCCAACCCTCGCTCACGGGAACCAAGGAGGCTGTAGCCAGTGGGGTCACAGGGGCAGTGGGAGTGGCCACAGGGGCCATTCAGACTGGTGTGAACACCACTCATAGTGCCCTGACAGGTGCCAAAGACACTGTCTGCAGTGGGGTGACCAGTGCTGCAAACATGGCCAGAGGAGCTGCCCAGGGGGGCCTGGACGCCTCAAAGGCTGTACTCACAGGCAGCAAAGACATCATGTCCACTGGACTCAGCGGAGCAATGGGTGTGGCCAAGGGCGCCATCAAGACTGGCATGGACACCTCCAAAGCGGTTCTGAGTGGCACCAAAGACACCATGTCCACCGGACTCTCCGGGGCACTGGGTGTGGCCAAGGGCGCCGTCCAGACTGGCATGGACACCTCCAAGGCGGTCCTGAGTGGCACCAAAGACACTGTGTCCACCGGACTCTCCGGGGCATTGGGTGTGGCCAAGGGCGCCGTCCAGACTGGCATGGACACATCCAAGATGGTTCTGAGTGGCACCAAAGACACCGTGTCCACTGGACTCTCCGGGACATTGGGTGTGGCCAAGGGCGTCATCCAGACTGGCATGGACACCTCCAAGACGGTTCTGAGTGGCACCAAAGACACCGTGTCCACGGGACTCTCCGGGGCATTGGGTGTGGCCAAGGGCACCATCCAGACTGGCATGGATGCCTCCAAGACGGTTCTGAGTGGCACCAAAGACACCGTGTCCACTGGACTCTCTGGGGCATTGGGTGTGGCCAAGGGCGCCGTCCAGACTGGCATGGACACATCCAAGACGGTTCTGAGTGGCACCAAAGACACTGTGTCCAGTGGACTCTCCGGGGCATTGGGTGTGGCCAAGGGTGCTGTCCAGACTGGCATGGACACTACCAAAGTTGCTTTGACTTGCACCAAAGACACCATGTCCACTGGACTCTCCGGGGCATTGGGTGTGGCCAAGGGCGCCGTCCAGACTGGCATGGACACCTCCAAGGCGGTTCTGAGTGGCACCAAAGACACCGTGTCCACTGGACTCTCCGGGGCATTGGGTGTGGCCAAGGGCGCCGTCCAGACTGGCATGGACACATCCAAGACGGTTCTGAGTGGCACCAAAGACACCGTGTCCACGGGACTCTCCGGGGCATTGGGTGTGGCCAAGGGCACCATCCAGACTGGCATGGACACCACCAAAGTTGCTTTGACTTGCACCAAAGACACCGTGTCCACCGGACTCTCCGGGGCATTGGGTGTGGCCAAGGGCGCCGTCCGGACTGGCATGGACACCTCCAAGACGGTTCTGAGTGGCACCAAAGACACCGTGTCCACTGGACTCTCTGGGGCATTGGGTGTGGCCAAGGGCGCCATCCAGACTGGCATGGACACATCCAAGATGGTTCTGAGTGGCACCAAAGACACCGTGTCCACTGGACTCTCCGGGGCATTGGGTGTGGCCAAGGGCGCTGTCCAGACTGGCACGGACACTACCAAAGTTGCTTTGACTTGCACCAAAGACACCATGTCCACTGGACTCTCCGGGGCATTGGGTGTGGCCAAGGGCGCCGTCCAGACTGGCATGGACACCTCCAAGGCGGTTCTGAGTGGCACAAAAGACACCGTGTCCACTGGACTCTCTGGGGCATTGGGTGTGGCCAAGGGCGCCGTCCAGACTGGCATGGACACATCCAAGATGGTTCTGAGTGGCACCAAAGACACCGTGTCCATGGGACTCTCCGGGGCATTGGGTGTGGCCAAGGGCGCCGTCCAGACTGGCATGGACACCACCAAAGTTGCTTTGACTTGCACCAAAGACACCGTGTCCACCGGACTCTCCGGGGCATTGGGTGTGGCCAAGGGCGCCGTCCAGACTGGCATGGACACATCCAAGACGGTTCTGAGTGGCACCAAAGACACTGTGTCCACTGGATTCTCCGGGGCATTGGGTGTGGCCAAGGGCGCTGTCCAGACTGGCATGGACACCACCAAAGTTGCTTTGACTTGCACCAAAGACACCGTGTCCACTGGACTATCTGGGGCATTGGGTGTGGCCAAGGGCGCCATCCAGACTGGCATGGACACCTCCAAGACGGTTCTGAGTGGCACCAAAGACACCGTGTCCACTGGACTCTCCGGGGCATTGGGTGTGGCCAAGGGCGCCGTCCAGACTGGCATGGACACCTCCAAGGCGGTTCTGAGTGGCACCAAAGGCACCGTGTCCACTGGACTCTCCGGGGCATTGGATGTGGCCAAGGGCGCCGTCCAGACTGGCATGGACACCTCCAAGGCGGTTCTGAGTGGCACCAAAGGCACCGTGTCCACTGGACTCTCCGGGGCATTGGGTGTGGCCAAGGGCGCCGTCCAGACTGGCATGGACACCTCCAAGGCGGTTCTGAGTGGCACCAAAGGCACCGTGTCCACTGGACTCTCCGGGGCATTGGGTGTGGCCAAGGGCGCCGTCCAGACTGGCATGGACACCACCAAAGTTGCTTTGACTTGCACCAAAGACACCGTGTCCACCGGACTCTCCGGGGCATTGGGTGTGGCCAAGGGCACCATCCAGACTGGCATGGACGCCTCCAAGACGGTTCTGAGTGGCACCAAAGACACCGTGTCCACCGGACTCTCCGGGGCACTGGGTGTGGCCAAGGGCGCCGTCCAGACTGGCATGGACACCTCCAAGGCGGTCCTGAGTGGCACCAAAGACACTGTGTCCACTGGACTCTCTGGGGCATTGGGTGTGGCCAAGGGCGCTGTCCAGACTGGCATGGACACATCCAAGGCTGTTCTGAGTGGCACCAAAGACACCGTGTCCACTGGAATCTCCGGGGCACTGGGTGTGGCCAAGGGCGCCATCCAGACTGGCATGGACACCTCCAAGGCGGTTCTGAGTGGCACCAAAGACACCGTGTCCACTGGACTCTCCGGGGCATTGGGTGTGGCCAAGGGCGCCGTCCAGACTGGCATGGACACCTCCAAGGCGGTTCTGAGTGGCACCAAAGACACCGTGTCCACTGGACTCTCCGGGGCATTGGGTGTGGCCAAGGGCGCCGTCCAGACTGGCATGGACACCTCCAAGGCAGTTCTGAGTGGCAC
The DNA here is from genome assembly GCA_033961575.1 of Aselliscus stoliczkanus. Classification (NCBI taxonomy): domain Eukaryota; kingdom Metazoa; phylum Chordata; class Mammalia; order Chiroptera; family Hipposideridae; genus Aselliscus; species Aselliscus stoliczkanus. Next base: position 3,729,381 of record CM066735.1, on the reverse strand, counting down.
CAAAAACACCGTGTCCACTGGACTCTCCGGGGCATTGGGTGTGGCCAAGGGTGCTGTCCAGACTGGCATGGACACCTCCAAGACGGTTCTGAGTGGCACCAAACATGTACTGTCCACTGGGCTCACTGGAGCAATGGGCGTTGCCAACGATGCCATCCAGCTAGGTGTGGACACCTCCAAGACTGTACTGACCGGTACCAAAGACGTAGTGTCCACTGGGCTCAGTGGAGCAATGGGCGTTGCCAACAACGCCATCCAGCTAGGTGTGGACACCTCCAAGGTTGTTCTGATTGGCAACAAAGATACAGTGTCCACTGGGCTCACAGGGGCATTGGGCGTGGCCAAAGGGGCTATGCAGTCTGGTCTGGACACCATCCAGTATGGGTTACCTGGTACCGAAAACACCTCCTGGGGTGGACTCATCAATGACAGGGCCCCAGACAAACGTGGGGAGCAAACTCTCCGGAACCCCCAGAAGGCTCCAGCGTGTGAGGTCTCCAGTCCCCCAGACACTCTCTGTGCAGGCCTGGACCTTGTTTCTGCTGCGGCACCATTCACACAAGGGGCTGCCCTGGGCAAGGAAGACATAGGGCCCATGGCCACCCCAAGCAGCCAGGAAGGAGCCATGGGTTTTGTGACGCTCCGGAATGAGCTGGAGGAGCTGGGGGAGATCTTCCATCCCATGAGTGCTGAGGAGCAAGGTGAGAACAGAATGGGTTGGGCCCCAACACCCAGTGGGGGTTTATTGTCTCTCCAACCCTAGCCCTGGATGCCCCTAGGGGCCACTCAGATTGAGTAATCCCATCTTCTCTTGCAGCTCGGCTGGCAGCCTCTCAGCCGGGGCCCAAGGTGCCCGGGGTCAACCAGAGCAACTACTTTGTGCGTCTGGGCGATCTGACCCCTGGCTTCCGCCAGCGGGCTTTCGAGCACGCTCTAAGCCACCTGCAGCACAGCCAGTTCCAGGCCAGGGACGCTCTGGCCCAGCTCGAGGACTCCTTCAGGCTGGTAAGTCTTCCCCTTCCTGCAGCGCCTTCTTCCGAGTATCTCCCCATGGCTTCCCCACCTGCGTGTAGCGACCTGACAAATATTCACTGGGCACCTCGTTGACAATGTCCATGGGCCACAAGCTGGCCACCAACTGCTCACGGGGCTTGTGAACCAGAGATGGAGACGGGCAACCAGACCAAATACAGCTGTCCCGCCTCATCTGCAGGAGACACATTCCAAGACCCCTGTGGACATCTGAAACCACAGATAGCACCAAACCCTACATGTGCTGATTTTCCTGTATGTACATACCTATGATAAAGTTTAATTTATAACAGGCACAGTAAGAGATTTTAACAACAGAACAATTTTAACATACTGCATAAAAATGATGTGAATGTGGCATTAGGTAAAATGAGGGTGACTTGAACACAAGCGCTGTGATACCCCAATAGTTAATCTGCTAATCCGTCTCGAGAACTGTGTGACTAACAGGCAGGAAGCTGGACAGAGGGATGAGTCCCGTCCCAGGCGGGACAGAGCTGAGTGATGGGAGATTTCATCACACTATTTAGAATGACATGCCATTTAAAACATAAATTGTTTATTTGTGGAATTTTCCATTTAATATTTCTGGACCATGATTGACCACAAGAACGGGAACCATGGAAAGTAAAACCGTGGATAAAGGGGGACTGCTGTACATACAGACAATGGGGAAGCCAAGAAGGGAACAAGACAACTGCATGCTGAGAGAGGCCCTGGGTGGGGCCCCAGGAGGGCATGGACGCCAAGGAGAGAGCTGTGCAGACTTGGGGAGTGCAGAGACGGGGAGAAGTAGGGAGCACAAGAACAAGTTGGGTGTGTTCGGCGGTTGGAAGGCAGCCAGGGTGCAGGTGGTGAAGGTGGGAACAGGGTAGGGGATCTGGGGGTTCAGCGATTTGCAAAGAGTGATGGGGTGTAGGCGGGAGGTGAGGTCTGAGATCCTGGGACAGACAGCAGACCATGAAGAGTTGGTTTTATCACACAGGCACTGGAGCCATGGGAGAGGTTTAAGCTGGGGTGGGGATGTTGGCGGCGGGGAGGGGGTGTGTGTGTGTGTCAGGATTTGATCTCCCTTATTTGATCTCCCTGAAGACCTCCTGGGGAATTTGGATTACTGCCTCTTTACAAGAGTAGACAAACCCATTGTGGCACAGCTGGCTGTAAGCTTGTGGCCTTGCTACCACTCCATGAAAAGGTCTAGATGCGAGGCTCTGGGCCAGGCCTAGGAGTGTGCACCCCAGTCCCTCACCTCCCCGGGGAGACAGAGTGTGAAAGGTCCCTGCCAAGAACAGTCATTTCTCTGCTGGGCTCTCTTTCCAGATTGAAAAGGCCAAGCAGGGTCCAGAAGGGCAGCAGCAGCCGGATCTGGGCCTGAGCAGCGGAGCAGGGAACGCCAGTACCCGAGAGGTGTGTACTAGGCCAAGGCTCCCCCGGTCTTCTCCCCTCCAACCTCCGCTCATCTCCCTCCCTCCTCCTGCAGGTGCCGGATGCAGAGGCTCTGTCCAGAGCCTGTGGCCTCATCCAGCAGCTCCACGTGGCCTACAGCAACTTGGCCTCTGGCCTCCAGGGTCTCCCGGCTGAGCTCCAGCAGAGGATCGGGCGGGCACGGCACAGCCTCTGTGAGCTCTATGGCCTCATGTCATCTGCCAGCTCCATCTCAGAACTGCCGGCTGAACACCTGGCCCAGAGCCGCGGTGGCGTAGGCCAGGCTTGGCGAGGGCTGGAACAGCTGCTGGAGAGTGTGCAGCACAGCCCCCCACTCAGCTGGCTGGTGGGGCCCTTTGCCCTGCAGCCCGGTGGGCAGCAGCTGTAGATCCCCCTTGGAGCCTCCCCAGTCCCAACTCCCCGAAGCTCTGAGCCCTGCTGGCTGGTGCTGGTCAGGGGACCAAGGACTTTCTCCGGGCCAGCACTGTCCACCTTTCTTTCCCAGCAAGCCTGGCTCTGCTCCTGGCCTAGGAGCCCAGGGTTGCTAAGCCGGTTGACAGTGGGCCTTCACTTGAAGATCCTGAGAAAGCACTCTAGTCAGGAAAGAGAAGTGGAATGTGCTTAAGTCTAGAAAGTTCTCCATTCAGCACCCTCCACTAGGAGCCCCTATCTTTGGGGGAGGGGAGCCTTCCACCCCACAGGGGCCTTTAGCTACCAGCTTAGCAGGTGGTCCTGCTCTTCCATCCTCATTCTGAAAGCACCCACCTCCACCCTTAGCAAACACCTTGTGCCAGAATGCACCAGAATGTCATGGTCATCCTGAGGCAGGCTCCTACCTCCTCTGTTGACCACTGTGCGGCCAAGAGAAGGGGCTTTGTGAGGACAATGCTGCCAGCAGCCAACATCACCCCCACCCCACCCCAGGGCTTTGCAGGGGCCCACCTTGAGGATTACACTGTTTGGGGGTAGGGGTGGGTGGGTTACAAAATAAGCCTCATCCTGCCTTTTCTGCTCACCCACCTGCCTGCCCTCGCAGGGCTGATCTTAGAGAGAATCCCAGGGCTGAGGTTCTGCAGTCCCTGAGGCACCTGGGCCCAGAGTGGTGGAACAAAAGGGCTTCCCCACAGGGCCCCAGGTCATTATGTGACAAAATGTGCTCACCGATCAATTGATCGGTAAGGTCTTGGTCATGCACTCCAGATTGGAGACCATGATTTCAGGGTGCTCCTGCCTTCCCAGCTAGAGATCCAAGCACCCCACTTCACCAAGTGAAAACTCAGGATGTTCGTCTAAGAAACACTCCCCCACTGGCCTTGTGTTTTCTCCAGCTGGGAGCTGTACATGAGAACGCCAGCAGCCCAAGCCATGTCAAGCCCCCTGCCTTCCCAGGGCCCACATCATGCCGACAGGACCCCCACACTACACGCTCTTCTCACAAGAGCCTCCCAGGTCCTCCAAGCTCAAGGACAGATGGGTCAGGTCTCCCCAAAGGTCACCACGGCTGCCAGCATCTGCACCGGAGGGCTGGCACCTGGCGCAACATGGGAACAAGTTAGGGAAACTTCTGAGTCTCTCCTTCCTAGGCCTTCACTAGGTAAGGTTATCAGAGGTGGTGACACTAGGAGTACAGCTATTTGCAGAAACCCAGCACAATGACTTGATTTCAAGTCCAGTCAAACCAAACAGGGTGCGCCCCTGCCACACCCTGGTCTCCCTCTCAGATGGGATGGATGGACTTGGCCAGGGGACACATAAGGGAGGGGCCAATGTTTAACCAGCGCCTGGCTGGGAGCCACACACACGTCCCCCATCTGAACTCACTCACGTGAAGCTGGGGTCATCCCTTATCCAGGTGAGGAAGGAGAAGCTCAGTGAGAATGCCCCTTGCCCAAGGTCACACAGCCTGCCCCCACTGCTTGCGCTCTCTAAACATGTAAAGACAGCAAGTGGCCCACAGCATACTTCCTGAATGGCCTGAATGCCCCAAACTGGCGATGCCAAGGACTCTGGGTCTTGTCTGGGGGTACCCAGGGCCACCTGCAACCTGGGCAGGACGGGAAATAGCTGACTTGGCGGAGCAAGGCAGCAGCTTCCAGGGGAAACATGGTACACGGTCCCAGCCCTGCCCTCCTGGCCTCTTTGCTCCTCCTGCCTGGGCACCGGGCAGCCAAACTCAGGACGGTCAAACCACAGCTTCTGCTTTAGTCGCAAAATTCAGAGAGTGGTATTTCTTTTTTATTTTTGGAAAAGCCTTGCTCCCACCCCCCTCCTTCACTGTCAGCCCTTCTGGGCTAGGAGCACCATTAGAACCAAGTTCACATTTGTTGTATATGGTGACACTATGGCTTAAAACCCTTTGTCCCCAAGTGAGCCCTTGACAGCTACAGACCTCTCTCCAGCTCCGGCCCAGCTGTACCAGTAATGCTAGAAAACCAAGCCAATAAAAGTGATTTTTTTTTTCATTAAAAAAAACTTTTATAGTCATTTTGTGTCGGATGGAAATCACAGAAATTAGGCAGAAAAAAAACCCAGAGGGATGAATACAAATGAAGAGCACAGCATCTCCTCAACAGTTCTCTACTCCCTGGGCAGCCGGGGAGGAGGGGCAGGCCTACGGGCATCTAGGTGGTGGGCGGGGCCTGGCCGCAGGGCTGCCCGGGGCTCAGCTGTCCTCGTCGTCCAGGGACTCAGAGTCCACGCGTTCCCGCCGGTCCTTCCCAGGCCCATCCAGGTCAGGGCCCTCCCGCACGCTGTTGGTAGAGCACAGCACGGTGCAGGTGAGCAGGCTGCCTTCCTCTTTCTCCATCGACCACTGACAGACTGAATGCCCTACTCTCCCCACCACTGTGCCCAGCACAGTGGGTTCACACTGAATGGTCCGGGGTTCTCAACATAGCCGCACACGAGGCTTGTGAAAGAGCCTGCCCGTGCCACCCCCAGACAGTCAGGAGGAAGCCACTGTCCCCAGGGCAGTTCAGATTCTCAGCACTCCTTCAAGAGGCGGTCCTGGGAGGTCTGCTGCTAAGGTGGGGAGTGGGAGTTCACCATATAGGGGCCAAGTCCTTGAGACTCTGACCAGGACAAGCAGCTGAGAGCAACTCAGACATCAGGGTGCGTTCTCAGCAAGTCACCCCATTTTCTCAGAAAGTTGCCCCCACTATCGCAGCCTCTGGCAACACTTACTCATTGTGTAGCAGGTCTTCGGAGAAGCCCCCGACCGGCCCCTCTTCCGAATTTTGTCCTTTCTCCTGTTCCTTGTCCTCCATGTTCCCACCCTTCTGGGATGTCGCCTCACCATTCACTGAGGCTGAGAGATCTAGATCTGGAGGGACAGGGCATCGTGGGACACTGCAAGGCTGTCATCCAGGACCCCTGATCTCCCCCCCCACCACTGAAAGCGGATGGGCGATCAAGCAGCTTTGGGACAGAGTATCCGACCCTCTTCAAGGGCCGTAGCCCCGTGCGCCCCGTCACCTCCACCTCCGTGTCTCCCAGTCACACGGGAACTGTCAGCTCCATCAGGCTAGGGCTGGCTGTGTGTGGTTCTGAGCCATCCCTGGCCCATGAAAGAGGGAGGGGCCAGTAAATGAGTGGCCACAGCTGGGACAGAAATAAGACTCCCCCTCTGGGCTGTCCCTCGGGCTGCTCCACATATCTGTCATCAGGACCAGGTGATTCCAGCAGGCAGAACATCCTCTGCTCCCAGAGGCCAGTGTCCCTGCCGGAGACGTCCTCTTCCTCCTCTCAGCCCACTCTTAGCCCTCCAGACCCGTCCTGAGGCCTGCCACCCGGGAGTGCTCACACACATCCAGCCTGCACACACACAGCCTCCTTCACTACCCAGCTCCTGAGGGCACAGAGCCTGTGCTGCTGATGCGTGCGTGTACCAGGCACCAGCTGCCCTGGGGACACAGCCAGGCCTGCACAGACAGCAACAAGATGCGTCACCCTGGCTATCTGGAGAGGAGCCCACCCTGCCCAGCCCAGCTCCTCACCAGCACTGGTCTCATCCTCCACCCTCTCCGGCGGGGCCACCTCTCCAGCCAGCGCCTCCTCGGCCTTCTCTGCCTCGGCGCGCTCCTTCTCTGTCCCAGTTCTGGCTGCCTTCTGGATGGCCTCAATCTTTGGTCCCAGGACCCTCGATTTGAGCCGGGTGTAGACTTCTGCAGCCTTCTCCATCACCTCCTTGTTGGCTTTGTAACGACGAATCTGCCCGCCAAGGGAGTGCAGCTGGCCTCATCCCCACCCGAAACCCTCCCTAATGCTACCACCCCCTTGACACTCCCCCAAGTCTGGCTTTCTCCTTGCCAACCAAGAGCAGCTGTGGCCAGGAACCCAGGCTCCCTGACCTGCTTGGACCCACCTGCCCCAACCTCTTCCTCCCCTGGGCTCCCACCGAACCTTTTTCAACGTGGCCACCACATCTGTGTTCTTCTGGAGGATATGTGAGGTCACCTGCAGGGTCCCTAGCTCTTCTAGTGCATTCAGACACCTCTTCACGTCCTGCAGAGTGGGGAGGTAAGTAGTAGGAAGGAACAGCACCTAGAAGGCCCAACAGGTCGGAGGACACCCTGGGGTTCTCCCTGTGGGGAAGGCTGAGTGATGGAGAACCCCAAGGATGGTGGGAAGAACCCAGAACTTGGAGGAGCCCTGGGGCCAGTCCACCACGCCACCTGGTGGGGAGGCTAAGCACTGCAGCTCAGGATGGCCCTCAGCTGGGGAAGCGACAAGGACCCAGGATTTGCCTCTTTCCACAGACTTCTAAGGGAGCTCTAGATGTGAGGGGGTTAGGGGGACTGCTTGGCTCAGGGGACATGGCTCTCCACAGCTCTGAGGAGGGTCTCACCGGATTATCGACCTTCAGGGCGAACTTGATTTCACTGTGCAGCTTCTGAAGCTTCTCCTCCACGGAAGGTTCTGAGGCCAGAAGAGAACACACTGCCTGGGCCTGAGCGGGATGTGGAGCCCCCACTCCCACACCTGGCTGAGGACCTGCCTGAGGGAAGCAACCTTCCCCCTTTCCGACCTCAGTGACCTCGGGATACAAGACAGGCAGCAACCAGGGCAGCTGGGCCCTCACCTTTCTTCTTCTCAACCTTCCTGTCCGGCGGGAACCCTTCTGACCGCTTCCGGGTTCGTTCCACCTTCATGGGCCTGTGAAGAGCCACCCCCCCTTAGGCCTCTGACAGATATCTATGAGTCCACCATGCCCTGGCCACCACTGTCCTCCCCACCGAGGAGGGCGGGGGCTTCAGGAGGCCCTGGAAGCTGGGAGGAGGGTCAGGGCTGTCATCACCTGGTCTAGGACAAGAACCCAGGTGACCATAGATCACAGCCCTTCCTTTGGCTCCTATGAGCAAACCATGTGAAATCCCAGAATTTGTTCATTTATTTGTTGGTATGTAACTGAGGGTTAGAGAATAATACGTAAAGCCTAATGAATGAGTTATTAAAAGACACTGCAGGGCCAGCTGAGTGGTGCAGTGGTTAAGCGCTGGTTTGGGAAGCTAGCGGCCCCGGTTCAAGTCCCACATATGAGGGCCAGTGACACTGCCCTCAAAACAAAACAAACAAACAAAAACACTGCAACTGGACACTCACACAATAGCAATGCTCATTATGGCAGCTCCAGTTTTACACTCTACTCGGCAGTCTGGCTGCCAAGTGCTCAGTGCGCGGATTCCAACCAATGGCTGGAATGCCACTTACATAGGGCAGGGAGAAGAGCTATCCTCCACCTTGGTGGGCTTCGTACTTAAAACGTCTGAGAAGCACTGGTCTGGGGTTAGTTCCCCCCTCGGCACTGCTGACACTGGGGACTTTCTCTGTCCTGGGCACTGTAGGGTGTTGAGCAGCCTCCCTGGCCCCACCTACTCGATGCCAGGAGCACCCCAGTTGAGGGTCACAGTACTGGAGCAGGGAATACTTCAATTGGATCTGTCTAGTAGACTGCATTCGGAAGCCAAGTGCCTCCCATGAGGGGTGAGAGGTCCCCAGAAGGCTGAGAACCTGGGGACCAGGATGAGGCAGGTGGGCTCCCCAGGAAGCTGAGGGAAGAACAGGCCAAGTGGGTGCTGACCTAGCTCGTGGCTTCTCCTCGGGGCGCCCTCTCTTCTCCTTCTGGCTGGGTCTCCTCACAGGCTCCATGCTTTGTGGTTGCAACTTTTTAGCTGATTTCTTTGCCTGTTGCAGTGAAACAGAGGGGTTGGAGCGGCCGGGCTTACCCCGGGCCCCTGAGCATGACACTTCCCGCCACCACCTTTGCACTGTTGGGAGCAGGTAGACTGGACGGGATGGGATGGGAAGAAGGATCCCTGTTCAGTCAGTAGCCGGGCAGCCACTTCACAGGCCCTGACTGCCCAACAGGGGGGCAACCCACCACATTCCTCCTGTGGAACAGGAGGCTTCCTGTGGCAGGGGATGCAGTTCCCCCTTTGGGACTAAAGGAAGAGTGACAGGAGAGAACAGAATGTTGTCTGGCTTCCCCCATCCCCACATTGAGTGGGATCCTGGGCTAAATCTAGAACATGATGGGCCTGGGAGGTGAGATTCTCAGATTCAGGCCGGACTGTGAGTTCCACGAGGGTGGGGAGCTGACAGGCCCGCAGCACCACATGGCGCCTGACCGTCACCACTGCCCCTTGTCGGCATCAGAGTCCTCCTAACTGCTTCCAAGCTCGTCCCACAAGCTGTTCCCCCATGGCAGCCAGAGGACACATGCAGACACCAGAGTCAGGTCCACCCTCCTCTGCCCACAGCCCTCCAGGGCTCCCACCTTCCTCAGGGTAAAAGCCCAAGTCCTCCTTGTGGCCCACAGAGCTCTGCACGATCTGTCCCATCACCTCCTCCCTCTCTCCCCCTCTGCTACAGCCACATGGGCCTCCTCACTGTCCCTCCAAAATGTTAGGCGTGGTCCTGGCCTCAGGGCCTTTGCACGGGCTGTGTCCTCAGCCTAGGATACCTTTCCCCCAGATATCTTCCCAGATGGCCATTCTCTTCATTCAGATCCCTACTTAAGTGTCACCTTTTAGACTGAAGCTTTTAGGGCCTACCCCCTTCAAATGGAAGCCCTCCCCCTCCAACACTTCACTGAAGTCCCTCCCTTTGCTTTATTTTTCTCCTGAGCACTGAATGCTCTGGAATGCACCATGCAACATCCTGATGTTGTCCACTTCTTCCCCCTCTCAGACGTCAGCTCCTTAATAGCATAGGTTTCTGTGTGTCACTCACTGCCTTACTGCCATATCTCTGGCATCCCAGTGTCTAGTATACAGAGAGCGCCTGATAAAAATGCTGGATAAAGGAATAGGCTTGCTGAAAGGGGCAGGCGTTAGGGCACACCTCTCTCTCCCGCTCAGCCTCTGAGTCAGAGGAGGACTGCGGTCCCCGGCCCCTCCGGACGCGCTGCTTCCTAACGGGCTCATCTTCATCCCTGAGCTCGTTGCCACTGCTGCCCCCGCTGCCCCCGTGTGGGGCCTCCCCGCGCTCGGCCCGCTCACGCCTCCGCTCCTTCTCCTCCTTCTCTTGTTCCCGGAGCCGTCGCAGCTCCTCCTCCTGCTCCCGGCGCCTCCGGGCCTCCAGCTCCCGGCGTCGCTCCTCGTCCCGGCGCTTCCACTCACTGATGCGGTCCACCTCATCGCTGTCACTGGGGGTGCGGGCCCATTAAAGAGGGTCTGTCCTGGGACCCACCCACGGCCTGGCTGAGGACCCTGCCAGAGGCGACCCCGCCCATCACCCACCTGTCACTGCTTGATGAGCTTGGTGGCCGTTCAGGTTTCGGTTTACGCCCACGGGGTTTTGGGGGAGGCTTCTCAGCTACGGAAAAGGAGAGGGTGGCCTACTCCCGCACCGTCCTCCGGGCGGGGCCCCTGGGTACTGGGTCAGGACTGGTGTCCGCCATCCTACCTGGCTTCCTGCCCCGCGGAGGTTTCTTTGCAGACACATCCGAGTCAGAGGAGGAGGAGGAGGCGGCCGAGGAGGCCGAGGAGGCTGACCTGGCAACAGCCACTGGCTGACCCTTGGCGCCTTCTGATTCTGGTTTAGAGTCCGAGTCAGAGGCCGAGGGCAGCTTCTGGGAGAGGCCCGGGTGCAGAGGTGAGGGCAGACCCCAGTGCCCTCTGCAGCCCTTTAACCCATAAAAATCCACCCCCCAAATTAGAAATGTGACCGTTAGGCCTGAAATCACAGGCAGTCCTGCCTGGATGGGCTTGCAGTCACGGTGTGTAATCCCCCCAGACCTCCCTCCTTGATGAAGTGTGGAGGGCAGGTAACATACACAGCTTTCTCCTAGAAGCAAGAGCTTTTTAAATACCATAAAATCTTGCCTGGATGATCAACCAGAGGGGCTGCCCTCTTGCGCTGTCTATGACCTCAAGCTCTCCTGGGCCCAAGGCACACACACATGCATGCACACTCACACACACATACCTACAACACAAGCTTATACATGTGCACACACAGGCATGCTTGTGCCTACTCATACACGCAAACACACACTTGTGCACAATTTACGCATAACTCACATCACACACACTTATACCCATGCACACATTCACACACGCACAAGCGCATACAACACTTATACAAACACACAACACACTCATACACATGTGCACGCACACAAAACACAGTTGCACATGCAGACATGCTCATACACCCACACATACCACACACATACTCTCTTGCTCTATCACACGGGACACCAAAGAGTGTTTCACTCCCTTTCAATGCCAGCACCCCAGCATCCCGTTATCCAAACCAGCCTCTAAGTTCCCATCAGGAGCAGTGGCAGCCAGATCATCTCCTGCTCGGGAAGTTGCTCTGCACACACAACACTTGGAAACTACGGGCTGAGGCCATCATTGAAGCCAGAAGCGTAAGTCGGCGGCCTCCCTGGGGTCTCCTTGTGGCCAATGCCCTGTCCTCCTCTAAAAATGACCAGACTCTAATTGTGGTCAGTGGCTGGTGACCTTGGAGAGAAGCTCTAGGAGTTTCTTCCAGGCGGCATGAAAAACAAAAAAACAAAACAACTCTCTACCTTTTTCTTCCGTCCTGCCAAGGGGCCCCGCCGTGGCACCCGGACCACAGCTTTCTTCTCAGGGGTGAAGTCCTGTGTGGAGATAAGGGAGCTGAACAGGACCCACTGGCTGGCCCACCACTAGGTTTCCATCTGTGCATCCCTCCCCCACCCATCCAGGGAGCTGACCACCTGCTCACCTGGTCACTGGTCTTCTCTGACTCGGACGAGCTTTCTGAGTTCTCCTCCTCGGATGGGGACATGCTGGCCTGATCCAGGTCACTAGAGGCCTTCCGGGCTCGTTTTGAGACCGACATCTACAGGGAGAGTAGCCCAACGATCAGCCTGCGTGCTTGGCAGAGCCGTCTCCCACCTGACCCTTCTCAGCCCAGGGAAGAGCTGAGGTTCAGGAATCTTTGCAGGGGCAGCAGGGACCCTTCGACAATCTGATAAATACTAGGGATCTTGAATCTTGAGGACATTCTGCTGAGTGAAATAAGCCAGTCACTAGAGGACAAATGCTATATGATCCCACTCACAGGAGGTCCCCAGGGGAGTCCGATTCATACAGACAGGGAGTAGATGGTGGAGCCAGGGGCTGGGGGAGGGGAGGGGAGTGAGTGTTTCATGGGGAACAGAGTGTCAGTTTGGGAAGATAAGGAAGTTCTGGAGATGGATGGTGGGGATGGTTGCACGAAAATTTGAATGTATAATACTTAATGCCACTGAACTGTTTACTTAAAATCAGTTAAAATGGTACATTTTATTAAGATGAAAAAAAAGAAAAAAGGGAAAACATCAAACCAGAGATCCTATCCCTAGAAAAACATACACACATATCTTGGAAAAAAAAGATGGTGGCTGCTATTTTGAATGCACTAAATGCCACTGAGCTGCACATTTTAGAATGGTTAACTTGTATATGAATTTCACCTCTATTAATAAACAATTCAATACACACGCGCGCACGCGCACACACACACAAAGTCTAAATTCAGCTTCAGGGATTCATGGACCAACGCCGACCCAAAGAAGCCAACTTAAAAGAGTTCTTATAAGGGGAAGAGGTGAGGAAGCACAGAGAACTGAGCTTCAGAAATAGGTCTCTGTCCAGTGACAACCAGTCCATCCTACTGGGGCATCTGTTTACTTACAAAGCACTTTGCCTCTATTTTGTCACAACCTAGAGACTCGTTCCTTCTCTTAAAAACTGCTTCCAGAGCATGTCCCTCCTCCATGCCCTTTCCAAGGTTAGGGTGTCATGGGTTGAACTGTGTCCCCCTAAGGGCCGGCCGAGTGGCGCGGTGGTTTAAGCGCTGGCTTGGGAAGCCAGCGGCCCTGGTTCGATCCCATATATGAGGACCAGTGACACTACCCTCAAAAAAAAAAAAAAAAAATTTGTGCCCCCCTGAAAGTCGTATGTTGTAGCCTAACCCCTGGTACCTCAGGATGTGACTGTATGTGGGTCTTTAAAGAGGTAATAAGTCAAAGCAAGGTCATGAGGTTGGGTCCTAACCAATCTGATGGGCATCCTTATAAGAGATCAGGCCACAGACTCACAGAGGGAAGAGCATGTGAGGACACAGGGAGAAGACGGCACCTACACGCCAAGGAGCGAAGCCTGCTGACATCTTGATCTAGGACTCTGGCCTCCAGAATTATGAGAAAATAAATGCCTGTTGTTTAAACCGCCCAGTCTGAGATACTTCGTTATGATGGCCCAAGCAAATCCTACACCAGGTGACATGCCAATAAGAGATGAGGCCCCTACTCTCATGCAACTTATCTCTTGTCAGGAAACACAGAAACATTAAGTAAGGATCTATGAGACGAGTTAAGTCCTGTGGAGAGCGACGGGCAGTGCCTTACAGAGGTGGTCAGAGAAAGCTGCTAAGAGGCCTGCAGGATGAGGACATGACAAATGGAGTGAAGAGTTTTCTGGGCCAAGGAAACAGTAAAAAAAAAGCCCCTGGGATGGAAGGAAGCTTGGCATTTTCAAATATGTGAAAGGAGGTTGGGGTGGCTGGCAGACAGTGCTGAATCCGAGTGCCCAGCTCAGCTCCCCTCCCACCAAGACCCTGGGCAGGACCCCACTCCATGAGAGCTGATGGCAGGGGTCTGCTATCAAACCCTGATAAAAGGAGGTCCTTTATGGAGCCCTTAAAAAAGGATGAATTTGAAGACCACAGCACCCAACGGATCGGGGAATGGAGCATGGAAGATGCCAGTGTGGTAGGGTTACGTGTGAAAAAGTCTATTAAATCCTTCCCCAGTATTGTTAAAATGCATTATAACAACAACTTATATTTCTGTAATGCTAAGTTAGTCAAAAACATCTAAACATTTACTGACCTATAAATAGTGATTTCTAAAGGGGGTATGGGGTAGGAGGCGTTTGTTTTCTATATATTCCTGTTTAACTTTTCTAACAATAGAAGCAATGAGGACTTTGAAAAAACAATACAAGGTATAAATCATAAAAAATTACAAGGAAAACTAAATGCCCAACAACCTAATATATTGGTTAGAATTTGTCCACATCATATACGACTTCTCAACCACTGATACCTGCATTGTAAAATATTTCATCACAAGGAAATGCTTATAATATTGGGGGGGAAGCAAGACACATACTGTACGTACGTATTGCCAATTCTGTACTACACACATACACACACACACACCCCTGTGCGAGACACACAAATCACAGAGAAATACAAAAGGATGTTTCCAGTCCTTGGTGCAGAAACCCCTCAGAGAGTATTGGGAATTTTCTACTAGCTTCTTTATGATGTTTGCCTCTTCTAGCTTACTTACAATGAGCAAGCCTTATTATCATTAGAACCAAAACCAAATGTTATTTTCAAAGATAATAAAAAGAATGCCTTACTCTATTCAAAAGAATTTGCCGCAAGATCTTGGTCCTTGCATTCTGCACCCAAATATTTAGAAGCAGTCAAAAGGCAGATGAGGAAAAATAAAGGCAGGAAGAGAACAGATCCAAGAGAACTGAAAACATACATCCACACAAAAACGAGTATACAAATGTTCAAGCAGGAGGGAGGCGCTGACAGTCACAACACATGGATGGACCTTAAACAGAGTGCTCCGTGAGAAGGCAGAACACGAGGCCACACAGTGTGTGATTCCAATTATGTGACATGTCCACAGAGACAAGAAGTCGGTTCCTGGTTGTCAGGGGCTAAGGGAGATGGGGGAGAATGGGGAATGACTGCTGATTGGGACACGGTTTCTTTTTTGGGGTGATGGAATGTTCTGGAATTAGTGGTGATGACTGTTTATGTGGTGAATTTATCTAATGCCACTGAATTGTGTACTGTGAAAGGCTGAATTTCATGGTATATGAATATCTCAATTTTTACAAAATTGCATGTTAAAATAACAAAGTGAGGAGCGGGAGAGTGGGCTGCGGGCTGCGACCTCAGGGTAGGAGGAGGAAGAGCCGGGGTATCACTGGGCTGCCAGCCCCCCAATAGGACAGGTGCACACCCACACCCACACACAGGTCAAGCAGGCCTGCTCCGCCTCACTCTTACCTTCAAGGCCGACGCTTTTCGTTTCAGACCACTGTTCTCACTGCTCTTGTCTGAGTCTGAGTCACTCTCCATCCTGTCGCTGGTGGCTGTGGCAGTTACAGCTGTGACAGCCATGACCCCTCGGTCCTCGTCATCCTCACTCTCGCCTGCTGGGTCAGCTTCGGGGGCCTCGCTGTCAGAGGAACTCACTGGCTAGAGGGTGGGGGGCAGAGGCCAAGAGTCACCCCCAAGCTTGGGTGGCTCACTCAACCAGGACAGTCACCCAGAGAACAGAACCCCCTGGTGGCGGGTTCTCCAATGTTAGGGTCCAGCCTCCTTGCTTTCCCAGTGGGGGAACTGAGGCCCAGAAAGCCCAGGGAACTGAGGTGGGAGGTTGAGATGGACAGGTGATGGTGAGCGCTACGATTCAAGCACTGTGGGATTCAAGATCAAACCCTGGGCAAGTTTCTGTGCCTCAGTTTCCACATCAAAGCAGTGGGGATGCCACCGTTTTGGCCTCACAGGGCTATGGCAGGGATGAGACACAAGTGGTGTATGACATACTTAGGACAGTACCCAGACTGGCAAAAGGTCCATCAAGGCTGGTTTTATTATTATTTTCATAATTATGAGGAGAAAGCCAACCTAGGATAGGACCTCTGGGCTGAACTTCAAGGCACAATTATTTCTGTTTTACTCAAAATGCCTGCTCAGGCAGTGACAGCCACAAAGGTAGCAAACATTTATATGGTGCTGCTTCTATGCCACATGCCAGGCTCATTTACATACTCAGTCACTGTTTGTGAGCAGGTGCTGGGTGCCAGGCACTGTGCTAGGTAGGTAGCGAGCACACAGATGTGAACAGGCCATGGTCCCTGCCCCTGGGGAGCTTACAGTCTAGCGGGAGAGACCGAGCATAGCCACTTAAAACAGATCAATGTCACATCAGGGTGACAGGCAAGAGAAAAATATCAGTACGTGGGTGGAAAGGAATCAGCGAGAGGTGGGTGCAAAGCAGCGGGAGTACTTTGTAGTCAGGAAGCCCTCAGAGGGCGTGACATTTTAGTTGCAGGGTCACCCCAAGCATGCAAAGGAATAGGGATTAGATGCATTCGAGAAAGCAGGGCTGGCATGAGTGAAGGTCCCTTAAGGAACCTGGGGAGGTTGCTGTGGCGGGGCACAGCAAGGGAGCAGCAAACGGCAGGAGAGAGGCTAGGGGATTAGGCTGGGGGGTCATGCAGGAGTTATAGAGGCTCGAGGAGATAAGGCAGATGGCACAATGTCAGGCCATAGGGCTTTCTCAGGTCCCTTTCTGAACTTGTTCTGGATGTTTTATGTTTGTGGGAGGAAAATGGATGGGCCCCGGTTGTATTCAGCCATCATTCACTCATCCAATGAACGTCATGGAATACCTACTCTGTGCCCGGCCCTGTGCTGCATGCTGGGGCTAGAGACGAGTTAGACAGGGTCCCTGCCCTCGGGGAGCTCACAGTCTAATGGGGAGACAGACAAGTAAACGCAGTTACAACACAGCATGGGGGTTGTGTGTGGGGGGGGCACCACTACAACTCCTGGGCACCCATCCAAGTTCAGGTGTAAAATTTGACAGGGTTATTTCATGGTACATACTTCTTTACTAAATAACTGTTTTTGTGGGTTTTCTTGATTTGTTTTGTTTTTTAAAGAGATTGAGAGTCTTAAAAGCCACATTCACTGGAAACCCAAGTGTTTATCTACTGATGAATAAATAAAATGTGGGAAAGCTATAGAAAGGAAAACTATTCATAGAAAGAAGTGAGGCACTGACAGGCTACAACGTGAAGGACCTTGAAAACACACTAAGTGAGAGAAGTCAAGCACAAAGGACCAAACATATGATTCCATTTATATGCAATGTCCCAAATACACAAATTTATCAAAATTGCAAGTTGATTAGTCATCCCTAGGATTGGGGGGAGGAGAAAATTGGGGGGCGAGACTGCTAATGGGGAGGGGGTTTCTTTGTGAGGTGATGGGAATGTTCTGGAATTAGATAGTAGTGATGGTTGAACAACATTGTGAATGTACTAAAAGCAACCCTAGTGCATACTTTAAAATGATGAATTTTGGGCTGGCCGAGTGGTGCATTGGTTAAGCACTGGCTTGGGACCCAGTGGCCCCGGTTCAGATTCCACATATGAGGGCAGTGACACTGCCCTCAAAAAAAAAAAAAAAGACCAAAAAAAAGGCCACATTCTCTTGGTGTGATGTTAGTCAGGGTTCAGTGGATCAGAGCAGGGCATGCACAATGGCCAAGAAAAAAGCAAGGAGGACCAAAAGAGCATGAGAGGACTTGAAAGGAGTCTCCAGAGGGCCGTGCCGACGGGATGTGTGAAGTGAGACTAGAATAAGGAGCATGGAGAAGCAGCTGGGTGGCCAGGAGGAGGGAAGAGGGGTCATAAACAGTGGCTGAGGCCAGGTCTCGGCAGCACATGAAAGCGGAAACAAGCAGAAGAGAAGGGAAATGTGGGAGGAGAAAGGTGGGTGTCAGAGCTGGACTGGGGACAGCAAAGCCAGAGGAGAGGCCGGGGAGGGGGTGGGGAGGAGTGGCTGGGAAGGGACTTCCCACTCCATGCTCACTCATGTATAAATCCCTGTTCTGGAGGGGGAGCAGGAGGGAGGGTCCTGAGCCCGCCCAGCCTTCACCCCAATCCCTATTTAACAGGCAAGAAAAAAATTAAAACCAGGTATAGACAGGACCTGGCAGCTCAGCACCAATCATCTTTTGTCTCCCTTGAGTCACTGTGACCAAGGGCCCTTAGGCAGGGCTGCAGGGCCTTGTCTATGTTTGACAAGATTAAAAAGTATAGGGGCCAGCTGAGTGGTGCGTTAGTTAAGAGCTGGCTTGGGATGCCAGGGGCTCTGGTTCGGGTCCCTCATATGAGGGCCAGTGACACCGCTCTATAGCTAAGATGGTGAACAACAGCTCCACCTGGAGCTGGGCTGCTGTGAGTCCCCAGGACAGCATAGGTGCAGCCCCTGCTGCAGTGGGCTGCCATGGGCTATAGTGAGGGGCCGGCAGCCAGTGTGAGCTGCCAAGAGCCGCCGTGAGCGGCCGTCCAGAGGTGGGCGACCGATCTGCCTCACCTGAGAAGAGCGCAATGATACCAACATGGGCCAGTGAAGCAATGTCCTCCACAACTAGACTGAAGAACAAAAGGAGAGCAACTTGTCTCTTCTCCTTCCCTGGTTCCCCAATGCTGTTCCCTGCCCCCAATTCCCCAATAAAAATCTTTAAAAAAAACAAAATAAAAAAAAGATTAAAAAAGTATACCTCCAAGTAGGTCAAGCCCCAAACCAATAACGCTAGAAGAATCACAACTTCACCTTCATGGTAGATTTCTGTCACCCCCCTCCTCCAGGGTGGAGGATCACCACTGTGAGTAGAGAAGGCAGATGTTATCCCTCATTTGTCACTTTGGAGAGTAAGTGACTAACTGGCTGGTCCAAAGATCTTTTGTAGGGAAAAAAGCAGTTAAGAGCCAGTATTAGTCAGATGCGAACTGCCACACACCAAGTGCACCATCTCTCTGTGTGTAAGGGGTGGGAGCTGTCATTCTCATTTTGCAGATGAGGAAAAAGGAGATGTGACAACTCAAGAGCATATAGCAAGTGACAGAGCCAGGGTGCAAGGAGGGTCTGCCTTGGCCACTAAGCCTGGGCCCTGCACACAGCTAGTGCTTACTAAATCCCTCCTCGCTTCTGCCAAGCTCTTGACCAACTATGATTCGATTTGTGCCTCTACAGCCCAGTCAGGTAATTGGGACAAATGGGCATGACCCTCAACTGGGAAAATCGAGTCTCTGGAAAAGTAAGTGACTTGCCCAAACTGTGCTTGTGGGTAAACCAGGAACTCTGATCTGAGGTCAGCCCATGGGATCTGACTGTCTGCTAGCAAAGTTTTGGGAAATCTGATCCATGTGAAGTCTGGGGGACAGGAAAGCTGGCAGCACCAAGAGGAACCAGGAAATAAAGGCTGAGAATTATCCAATATCCAAGCCCAACCATCCCGACACCCAGAGGCTGAGTGAGATGAGCACTCATTCCTCTCACCGTCTTAACAGATCAGGTAACTGAGATAGAAAGGGAAGGTCAAGTCCAGCCTGGCCTCCTCATTCCCAATTATCACCTTGCACTTACTGTGTGACTGTGCTAGGTACTTGCCCACTGGATTCTGCCAACAACCCTATGAGAGGCTGGTACGACAATGATCCTCCGATTTAGATGAGGAGACTGAGGCACAAGAGAAGTGATGTCGGGCTGGCCAAGTGGCTCAGTTGGTTAAGGGCTCCAGCTCTGAGCAACAGGGATGTCAGTTCGATTCCTACATGGGCCAGTGAGCTGCGCCTGAGCTGAGCTGCCACTGAGTTGCCAAGTGGCAGGATGGCTCAGCTGGTGAGAGCATGTGCTCCTAACAAGGCTGCCGATTCAACTCCCACATGGGATGGTGGGCTATGCCCACCCACAACTAAGATTGAAAACAGCGCCTTGAACTGAGCGGCCGCAAGCTGCCAATGGGTGGCTGAATGGCAACTGGACTTGGGAGCTGAGCTAGCTGTGCCCACCACAACTAAGATTGAAGGACAACAACTTGGCTGTTCCCCTTCTCCAACACTGTCCCCCTTCCCCAATTCCCCAATAAAACCTAAAAAAAAAAAAAAAAAAAAAAAAAGGGGTGATGGCAATTCCCAAGGTACACGACGAGCAAGCGATGGAGTCAGGACTTGAACCAGGTCCATGTGCCCACACAGCAGGACTCTTAACCCCAGGTTCCATTGTGTAAAAGTTATTCTCTTCTGGGCTCTCTTCCTCCAGGTTGCCGTTACGGCTTGTATCGGCTGGAGGGAAAAGAATTCCGTCTAGAAAGTGGGAGGCCCGGGTTTTAGTCCCAGCTCAGTTATAACCAGCTTGAGAACCTTGGACATGTCCCCTTACCTCTTCCTCTATCGGTGACCAGGATATATTAACTGGAATCCTTCTACGTCAGTGGTTCTCAAGCAGGGGTGATTTTGTTCCCTAGGGGGCATTTGGCAATGTCTAACATTCTGGTTAGCAATGTGGGGAGCATGCTCCTTGTATGGTGTGCATGGGGTCCAGGGATGCTGCTCAACACCCCACAGTGCCCAGGATGGCCCCCTCAAAGAGAATGATCTGGTCCGCAATGTTGAAAAACCCTGGTCTGGGTCTAAGAGGTCTCAGATTCTAGCTGGGTTCCTCTGTGTAATCAAACAAACTCTCTGGACCTCAGCTTGCTCATCTGTAAAATAGTGAAGATGCTACTGACTCACTCGCAAAATTACTATGTAAACCAAAAGACAATGAAGTTGGAACTACACCGATACACCACTTTTCACCTTGGCAGGGGATATAGGAACAGGCCTTGCCGGACACTCCTAATGGAGCACCAGCTGAGCTAAAGCTATCAAAAAGAATGAGGCTGTTCTCTGCGTGCTGACATGGACCAGCTGTCAAGATATATTAGAGAATAAAGCAAAACAAAGTATTATATGTTTAAAAAAAAAAAAGCAACATAGAGTTTTAGAATAAAAAATCTTGGAAGGATATATAAGGAACTGATGGCTGTGGCTGTCTTAAGAGGAAATACAAGCAGCGGGACTGAGAGGCAGGACTGACTTTTCACTGCACACCCCTTTCACACCTTTTCAATTCTGTACCACGAGCCTGGATTCCCACTCAAAATGTGAAACTAAACTACAAATTTGAAGGATGAAAAAAAGAGACTGCTCAGTACCTATAAAGCGAAGCTTCTATAAGCCTGCCTGTGGACTGGCTCCATCAGAAGTATCTAGAATAATGCGTGGGAAGAAACCCCAAGGTTCCCAGGCCTCAGCTCCAAACTACACCTAAACATCTAGGAGTGGGGATCCATATTTTAAACCGATGCTCCATTTGGAGGAACAGACGATTGGAGAACTAAAGAGCAGTGCTAATCTCACACTCAAAGCTACTTCTCAACTTGGGGAGTCTGTACAGGGCTACTTTAATGTCAAGGTCACACCATTTTTGAGTTTTGTTTCCTCAAAGACAGGCATCTATGTGATGCTTAGCAAGCTGTGGGTGTGCAACAAATACTAAATGGTGTGACAATTCACCAGGAGGCAATAAGCTTAGGGCGTAACCAAACAGAACTTGAGCTGGGGCCAGAAAAGGATCCCATGAAAACTCTACTACCTTAAAGACCTTCCGATACTTCTAGCCAGTCGGGGACATGCAAAGCACAGGAAGGCCGATATCAAAGAAGGAGGCCTCCTCCTCCCAGACCCATCATGAGAGGTAAAAGTCAAACACCCCCAACATTCACTAAACGTGAGCCTTGTCTATCTGTTGAGTGAATCCCGAATTCTGGGCCATGAGCACCTGGGAGGCAAGAAGTGTGTCTGAGTCACCTTGGATTCCTGGTCCCTAGTACAGCATGTCGTATGTAGCAGGAGTTGATACAGGAGTGTATGCTGGATCAGTGGGTGGACAGAGCCACAGGAGAAGCACACTTAGACTATCTCGGAAAAGCACACCTAGACTATCTCGAGACTGGAAGTTCTCAAGCAGAACCAGGCCCTACAATACTACTCAGTCCTTCGCACACACAAACCGGACCGTCTTGGACAGCTGCTTCTCTCCCTGCAGACCGTGTCAGAGGTACTTCTCCTCCTTACCAGCCAAGCTCTGGCCCCTTCCATCAGTTAACTCCCAGCCTACCACAAGCCCTCCTGAGGCCAGGCTGCTCCACCTCCCCGTACCACCAGCAGAAACCCCAAAAGCAGTGGTTAACAGAGCAGAGATCTCTGAACCAGTCTCCCCTTATCAGCATCTCACCCCAAAATACTCAGAGCAAGGCACCCTTGTGCTATCCTTCCGCTGTTTTCCATGACTTTATGAATTTAACTTCAACTTTTCTAGATGCTTTCTTTTCCCTGAATGTTACCAGACATGGATTCGCCACTGAGATGTCATCTCTATGGTTCTTGGGATTTTTTTTTTCCACCTAAGCAAGAACTCTCACATCTACTAACTGCTGCCTATTTCCGAGTCTAAAATCTGGCAATAATGGCAGAAGTGGCGGTTGTTACTGAAAAAAAAAAAGTTTTCCTCAGAAAACAAAAGGTTTCATAAAAGCTCCAACAACACTGTTATAAATTCAGGCTAATCTTAGAGCAGTGGGTCTCACCAGGGGTGAGCCTGCACCACTCCACCTTACCCAGGGGACACTAGAACATGCTTGGTTATTAAAACTCAGGTCGGAAGGGTGCTCCTGGCATCAAGTGGATGGCGCCAGAAATACTGCTCAACACCCCACAGTGCCCCAATTGTCAGCAGTACCGAAGGGAAGAGTCCTGTCCCAGAGGCCTTTCCTTTTTCTATGAGACAAGCTAAGGCTACCTCTGGTCCCCAGTGCATGCAAGCACCACCTAACCTGGGCTCTGCAGAACTCACACCAGCCATCCCCCATCCCCAAGAACTCACCAGAGGGGCGCTGTAGCTGGCATGGGGGTTGTTCTGGATCTCCCACAGTCCTTCATTGAAGCCTTTCCTCTTGTTGGGTTTCCCGTACTTATCTTTCCACTTGTCATAGGGAAACAGGTCCTTGGGTCCCAAGAAGGCTCTGGAGAGAGGAACCACAGCCGGTCTAAGGTGAGCCAGGTCACCTCACGAGGCACCAGTGGGGAAAAATCAAGCCCAGCAAGGGACACTTACGTTTCGTGTGTTCCAAAGAAGAAGATGGGGTACTTGTTGGGCGGGGGCTTCACGGCACCATCAGCGATGTCATCGATCTGCAGTGAGAGGCCAGTAAAGGGGTGGCTGGGGGATGGGGGAAGCTTCACTCACTGACCCAGGAAATCACCCAGAAATCAGCCAAGTTACTTGGGGGAAAGCATGCCAGGAGGAGGGGAGTTTTCAACCTAGGAAGATGTATCACCTTCCAGTTAGGCATCTGCATTCTTCTATGCACCCCTCCCCCACAGGGTGCTCTCTCTGCCCCCAAGGTAGGTGCTTCACCTGAGCAAAGCCAAAAATGGTCGCCTCAGCAGCAAGGGGATGGGGCCAAGCTTAGCTTCTATTAACTCCAAGGACCCTCCCACCGAACTCCCTTCCGTTAAGAGGCCATCCGGTGGTCGGGTTTCCCAGAGGCTGCAGCTGGCAGCTCCAAAGATGCAAAGGCTTGGGGGTGGGCTGCAGGAGACAGGCCCTGAGCATCCAGGAAGTCCCACCCTCTCCCTACAGGCCCATGGGCTCCCACAGCTGTCAGTCACCTCCCAACAAGAGGATAGCAGCCCCTTCACTTCCAATCAGGTGCTTAGAAATGTTCAGAGCTAAAGAAAGCGGACTGGAGAGGGGGCAGAGAAGAGGGAGAAGCTGGTACTCTGAAAAGAAGGGAAGTGCCCATAAAGTTTCATCGCTCTGATGTTCCCCAAGAAAATAAGAGAGCGCAAAGCAGGTTTGAGTGGTTCTCTAGTCCCCATTAATTCCTTACCATCCTCTTCAATGCCTGGGATCTGTTGGCTACTGGGATCTTCCCTGCCACCCTCACCCACCTTCCTTCCTCAGTTCTCCTCTGGGCTACTTTTTGAAGTCTTTGGCCCTGGGCTCTGGGCTCTGGGCTTCCCGGCAACCATCCCAAGCATCCCACTCCCACACAGAAGCATCCCCAAACTCCATCACCCTGAGGCCTAGCCCAGCATGACTTCCAGGTGATCTGCTCTGGACTCACCCACAGCCAACCTCTCAGCCTAAGGCCCAGGCATCCTAGTGGCAGCACCAGTTCCAGACTGCACTAAGGGCAGTCTGGTCAATGGTCCCTGAGCTTCTCCTGGCATCCTCCCTGCACCCAAACCCCCAGCTCTGAGTGATGCCCTTCTGCTTATTTCCACCCAGCGGGAGGGAGGATTCAGGCTGAAATCTCTAGCCAACCCACAGGACTGCCCAAGCCAACCCCTGCACTCCTACTCCAGTCAAACCTTCAGCCTTATCCTTCAACTGCCCCCTGATGCTGCATGGGCCTCACACCCCCATCCCCCAAATTCCTTCAGTCCTACCATGCATAGTCCACCAATCTCAGCCCTGGGGTGACTTTAGCCCTAAGACCTGGCATTGACAATAACTTCCATATCCCTCTTCCACACTGGCCTGCCCCAAATAGTGCCTAGAACTCCACTCTGCAGATATAAGGGACCCCATGCTCAGGACTACCCTTCAAACCTGGACCCCTTGGATCATCTGGGTCCTAGCTTCCTCCAAAGGGGATCCCCAAAGCTCCCTTGGCCCAGCCCCCTTCCCTCATATGCTCTCTCTTTTGGGTTTGAGCCCCCATGCTGACGGGCTGGCTGGTCTCTGTCTAGTTCAAGCATCTGGGAGAACCATCCCATGCCAAGCTCTCCCTCCACCCCATGTCCCAAACAACCTCCTTCACCAGGCTCTGGGTCGAGGGTAGTGTCCCACAAACAAGTCTTATTCTAATCTCTGGTCCCTGATGCCCCAAGCATTATCAAATCAAGTCCTCTCAGATGCAGTGACGTTATGAACAGACCCCAGCTCCCTTCCAGCCCTGGCCTCACTCAGCCTGACCTTCAACCTTTCTCCTTTAGTTCCCTCATCCTTTGCCATCCTCACACTGTGGCCCCGACTCCCCAGCCCATCACAACTTGGTTTCTCATGGCTTCCCTAATAAATTCCTTCAGTCTGGGTGCTCCCTTCCCATTAATTTGATTCATCTCCTCAAAGCTTATGTTCCTCAGCTCACACTCACCGACTGCCCTCAAACTTGAACCATGCCCCCTCAGGCCCCAGGTCCCTCAAACTCCATATCCCTCCGTTCTGGGATCTTCAGCGAGAAGGTCCCTCAGGCCCGGGATCTCCAGACCTCAAGAACGCGGCTCTCCCAGGCCCGGGGCCCCCACAGCCCCAGCGCGCGGGTGCCCCAAGCCCATAATCCCTCAGACCGCCTCGAGGCCCCCAGGCCCGGGGCTCCCAGACACCCGGCGTGCGAGTACTTCAGGCCCCAGGCCCCCAGACCTCCAGGCACGTGCGTCCCCGCAAGACCGAGGCCCCACAGACCCCCGACGCGCTGGTCGCGCAGGTCCCTCAGGCCTGGGTCCCCTACTGCCCCACCCCCCCGGCCTGGCACATCTCCCGCGCGGCCTCACCCGGGCCGGCCAGTGCGGGTAGCCCTTCATCTTAGCGAACACCAAGTCCCCGGGCTTGAAGGCGTGAGGCATGCTAGCGGCGGGACGCCCAAGCCGCAGGAAGCCGCTCTGGCGGCAGCGGCTGTGATGGTGGCGGCGGCGACGGTGGCGGCGGCGGCGGCAGCAAGAGGCGAAGCCGGGGGCGGGAGCGGGGAGCAGAGAGGGCGGAGGCGGCCGCTTGGACAGCGACCGGAGCGTCCTTATTGGGCTGCGCACAGACGGATGTCCTGCCCTCCAGCCGTCACGGGCGGGAAATACCGTCGCTCAGGGCCACGTGCGGCGATGGAGGAGCGCGGAGACCAATGAGAAGAGGGGTTGGAGAAGAGCACGTTAACGGGATTGGATAACGGATAGAGCCAAGGGGCGTGACCCAGGCCTAATAGAAGGAGGAGGAGGTTATGGGAGGTGAAAGGGGACGGGGGAAGGAGGGAAACTGGAGCTCTGGGAGAGAAGAGGCGAACGGCAAGTTCCTTCAGGGAGGGGCCTAGGGTAGAGGGGCAGGCCTTGGATCGCGACAGTAGGAGGGACTTTATGGAAGAGGCAGGCCATTGGCTACCACAGGAAAGAAGTCCCAATCAATGTAGGCGGCGGGTCATTTGATAGTCCGGCTCGGGAAGGAGGGGCTTAAAATAAACCTCAGGCTATTATGTAGCACAAGACAAGCGCCTCAAGGTAGGGAGTGGCCATTGGCTACCACTGGAGGAGGGGCTTAAGCGGCTATCCTCAATTGGATATTATAAGAAAGGAGGTGAACGCAAAGTAGGGCCGCGCCATTGCTTGCCTAAGGGGGCGGGGCTCAGGGGAAAGCGGAGAGTGGAGAGTGTCTTAGAATAAACAGCTACAAAGTGCACAGAATACTTAAGGAAAGTTTATCGAGCACTATGTGCCAAAGCCACAAAATACCCAGTATAGATATTAATTGATTAAAGAAAAATATTTTCAGCACTGCATGACCAAGTTACTTAATGGCCATGTGCCTCAGTTTCCCAACCTGAAAAACGGGACTCATACTCTTACAGATGTTACAGGGGCATAAGGATTAAATAACTTCACCTCGCCTGAGGCGCTGGAAACTGTGCCTGGAAATTAGGAAATACTGGAAGCACTAGATACTGGTACCTTGCCCTCCAAGAACTCAAAAGTCAAGCAGAGCAAAGACATGTTAATCTCTTCGTAATTAACTGTGTTAAACAAAATTTAACTTCCAGGGTTGAAAGCCTTTTTATTTATTTATTTATTTATTTATTTATTTATTTATTTATTTTTTAAAGATTTTATTGGGGAATTGGGGGAGGGGAACAGACAAGTTGTTGTCTTTTTGTTCTTCAGTCTAGTTGCGGAGGACGTTGCTTCACTGGCCCATGTTGGTATCATCATTGGATGAGGCAGATCGGTCACCGGCCTCTGGATGGTCGGTCACTCACTGCAGCTATTGGCAGCTCATGCTGGCTGCCAGCCGCTCACGCTGGCTGCTGGCCACTCATTGTAGCCTATGGCAGCCCACTGCAGCAAGGGCTGCAGCCTACACCCTCGCAGGGGCTTGCAGCCCAGCTCCAGGTGGAGCTGTTGTTAGCTGTAGAGAACAGTGTCACTGGCCCTCACTGGCCCTCATATGTAGGATCCGAACCGGGGCCGCTGGCATCCCAAAACCAGCTCTTAACTAATGTGCCACTCGGCCGGCCCTTGAAAGGCTTTTTAAAAGAAAGTATTAGAGCCGGCCGAGTGGCGCGGTGGTTAAGCGCTGGCTTGGAAAGCCAGCGGACCCGGTTTGGTCCCACATATGAGGGCCAGTGACACTGCCCTCAAAAAAAAAAAAAAAGTGTTTATTAGGCCACTGCCAGGAAAAAAGAGACCGTTTGGGGGCCATGGAGTCTAAACCACCAGCAGCATGGCTAGGAAAAACAACGTGACCATCATCTCAGAGTTTGCAGGCCTTTTAATGCATCTGGGGGTTGGGGAGGATAAGCTGTCTGAAAAAATTACATTAGCTATAGGCAAAGGGGTGGGAGAAAGTGAAGTGAATGAAGTGGGCCTAGTTCTGGGATAGAAGGAACAGAGTTCATAAAGCTTATGTATAAATAAGAAGCATAGGCTCCTGGGGTTCAAGGGTAACTGGTTATTCGCTCTTTTTAGCCACCTGGAAGTTAACTTATAATTCCAACGTACACTAAGGGACATGAGCAGTTTTTTTGTTGGTTTTGCACTACAGTTGTTAACTGATTAACCACTCTTGTTCTTTTCCTTCCACCCTCTGGCCTGCTCTGATTTAATTTAGGACATCTCAGAATTTTCTCCTTGTCCCCTGCTAGGAACTCAGAGTAAAAGAGCCAGAGTGTTTAAGAAAAAGCTGAGGGGCTGGCAGAGTGGCACGTTGGTAGAGTTGGCTTGGGGGCCGGCTGAGTGGCGCTATGGTTAAGCGCTGGCTTGGGGAGCCAGCGGTCCCGGTTCGGGTCCCACATATGAGGACCAGTGACACTGCCCTCAAAAAAAAAAAAAAAAAAAAAAAAAGAGTTGGCTTGGGATGCCAGCTCCGAGCAGCAGGGCCGCTGCTGGGATCCCACATGAGGGCCAGTGACACTGCGCCCTCTACAGCTAAAATGGTGAACAACACCTCAATCTGGAGCTGGACTCCTGTGAGTCACTGGCGACAGCCTAGATTGTGGTGGGCTGCCATGAGCTACTGTGAGTGGAGGGCAGCCAGCGTGAGCAGCCTGCAGCCGGCTTGAGCAGCCATGAGCGGCCATCCAATTGCCTGCGAGCAACTGCCTCACCCAGAAAGAGCACAATGATAATACCAACATGGGCCAGTGAAGCCACATCCTTCACAACTAGACTGAAGAACAAAAGGACAGCAACTTGTCTGTTCCCCTCCCCCAGTTCCCCAATAAAATTTTTAAAAAGAAAAAGCTGAGTACTGGGGGGAACCTCATCTATTCTGGGGACCAAGAGAGCTTTTTGGAAGAGGTGGTTTAGAGACTTGAGATAAATGGAAACTGGCTGATATAGTGAGGTGGGTGCTGGCAGTGCTTTGGGGCAGAGGGGGAATAGCAATTGCAAACATCTGAGTTTGGGATGAAGGAGTGAGTGGGCCGAGGGAGGAAGGTAAGGCTGGAGGGGTCCATTGAGGACCTATCATAGTGCCTTGTGACCGTTGGTGAGAAATTTAGGTTTTATGTTAACTTGTTGGGAAAATTAGAGGGATTGATCACAGGATACAAAGAAATTAGTCTCAAGAAACATCCTTATGGGCCGGCCAAGTGGCACAGTGGTTAAGAGCTGGTTTTGGGATGCCAGCGTCCCTGGTTCGGATCCCACATATGAGGGCAGGTGACACTGCCCTCCACAGCTAACAACAGCTCCACCTGGAGCTGGGCTGTGCAAGCCCCGGTGATGGAGTAGGCTGCAGCCCCTGCTGCAGTGGGCTGCCATAGGCTACAGAACTGGCCGGTAGCCAGTGTGAGTGGCTGGCAGCCAGCGTGAGCTGCCAATAGCTGCGGTGAATGACATCCAGAGACCAGCGACCTATCTGCCTCATCCAGGAAGAGCGTAATGATGATACCAACATGGACCAGTGAAGCAACATCCTCTGCAACTAGACTGAAGAACAAAAAGACAGTAACTTGTCTGTTCCCCTTCCCGGATTCCCCAACACTGTTCCCCTCCCCCAATTCCCCAATAAAATCTTTAGGAAAAAAAAAAAAGAAAGAAACATTCTTATGGGTGGAAGCAAGTGCCTCACCTCAAGCAAGACGGGTTTCTGAAGCTGGCAGGCTATGTATGTCTTGCAACATATAATGAAAGGGACATCCTTTAAGACCCCTGACCAAGGACAGGCTCTGCTGCTGACAGATTGGGAACAGATGGACTATGGGCTCCAATTTACCTCTGCCTGCAAATTCCTCAGCAGCTTTCCTTTTGTACTTGACATCCTAGCCAGCTTCCACATTAAGCATGATGTGGCTCACTTCCTAGTCAACACAGCCTCATTGCTCAGCATACTGCTGCCTAAGTTGCCCCATTTCTTTGGGGTTCATTTCTTTGACATCAGCAAATTCTGAGGGATGGGGCTGGGGAAGACATTGGAAGAAAGAACTGTCACATCCTTCCCTTCTTATATCTTCTATATCTTAAAAGCCTGAGAACTACACCACATTTCTCAAATGCCCAGGAAGAGACGAGATTGGAAAATGGGGCCCAGCCCTGTAAAGAGCAGGTTTCAATTTTGTTTTTTTGTTTTTTTGAGGGCAGTGTCCCTGGCCCTCATATGTGGGATCCTAACCGGGACCACTGACTTCCTAAGCCCGGGCTTAACCAGGGCACCACTCCGCCCGCCCAAGAGCAGGTTTCTTTGAGTCAAGAAAAGCAGGTGAGATAAACGGCAAATCACTCTCCTCTGCAGTGGAAAGCTATGCCTCGGCTGCGTGCTTGGGGATTGAGTTTTTCTATATCTTCTTCCACCCCCACTACCTTCCTGCTGTCTTGCTGTGTATTTTCCTTATAATAAAGTTTTTTTAAAAAAAACAAACAAACCATATTTTTATGCATATGAAATATAGATCAAAAATACTTTTTTTTTTTCTACAGAATTGAACATAGACTCACCATCTGACTCAGCAATTGTATCCCTAGGTATCTATCTACCCAAGAGAAATAAAAATAAACATTCACACAAAAACTTTTCCACTCATAGTCACAGCAGCATTATTCACAACAGCCCAAAGGAGGAAATTATCCAATTGTCCATCAGTGGGTGAATGGATAAATCAAATGTAGTATATCCTTATGATGAATTCCATTAAGCAATAAAAGAAACAGAGCACTGATACATACTGCAGTGTGGCTGAACTGCAAAACCAATATGCTAAGCAAAATAAGCCATTCACAAAAGACCACATATTCTATGATCCAACGTCGAATGGCATTTGATAGAATGTCCCCAAAAGGCACCTTTCAATACAGAAAGTAGATCAGTGGTTGTCTTGAGCTGGGAGTAGGAATCCAAAGTGACAGCAAATGGGTATGAGGTTTCTTTTTAGGGTGATGGAAATGTTTTAAAATTAGATTGTGGTGATGGTCACACAACTCTGTAAATATGCAATAAAATTCATTCAATTGTACACTTAAAACAGGTGAATTTTATGATATGTAAGTTATATATCAATAGAGCTGTTTTTTGTGGGGGGTTTTTTGTTTGTTTGTTTTTTTAGCTGAGCTACCCTGCCACCTGTTGGGAGCTTAGCTGCAGCTCAGCTCCAGCTGGGCATCCAACTGCTGGGCATCCAACTGCTGTTGTTCAGAGTTCAGCTCCAACTTTTTCTTTTTCTTTTTTTTTTTTTTTGAGGGCAGTGTCACTGGCCCTCATATGTGGGACCCGAACCAGGGCCGCTGGTTTCCCAAGCCAGCGCTTAACCACTGCGCCACTCTTCCAGCTCTCAGCTCGCACTCTTGAGCGAGCTCTTAACCAACTGAGCCTCTTGGCCGGCGCTTTTTTTTTTTTTTTTTTAAAGATCCCTTTGGAAGCTATGTGGAAGCTATGTGGAGCAGGACTAGGGGTGGAATTGCTAGATAAAATTCAGGATGCCCAGTTAAATCTGAATTGCAGATATACAACAAATACTTTTTTTTAGGATGAGTATGTTCCATGCAATATTTGTCTTGTACAATATTTGTGACATATGTACACTAAAAAATTATTTGTTATACATCCTATGACAGGAACGAACTTTAAAGACCTTATGCTGAGTGAAATAAGCCCAACCCAAAGGGACAAATACTGTGTGATCACACTCATAGAAAGTCCCCAGAGGAGTTAGATTCAAAGAGACAGAGAATAGATGGTGGGAGCCAGGGGCTGGGAAAGGGAGATGGGAAGTTAAATAGGGTCAGAGTTTCATTTTGGGAAGATAGACGTTCCAGAGATGGTTAGTGGTGATGGCTGTACAGCTATGGGAATGTACTTAATGCCACTGAACTATATATTTAAAAATGGTTAAAATGGTAAATTTTATTATATCTGTATACATATGTACATATATGTACTCATATATATAAAACATTAAAATATTTTTTGTTTATTTGGAATTCAGATCTAACTGGGCATCCTATATTTTTATTTGCTAAATCTGGTCACCCTCCCACAGGGGTGGAAGTCCTGTGAGAAATGAGGAAGGTAGTGCAGAGGGATCTGGAGAAGGGTACGTCTTGCCTGAGGTCTGAGTGCAAGAAGGCTCTGCACCCAAAGGTGCAAACTTCTTCCCCAGACCTTGAGCTAGTGCAGAAAAACAGCCTGCCAGAGACTTCCTGCCCAGACCTGGTTAAGCTAGCTATATTTGCAGCTGGAAAAAGGTCAGACTTCAATAGAAACTGGGGGCAGAGTTCTCCAAGACTGTGGGGAAGGCCCCTCAAATTGGTGGGCCGAAAGGTGGGAGGGCAGAGGGAGAAAATCCACACCTTCCAGCCAAATCAGAGGCCAGTAAACTAAAGTTGGGCCATTAGTCTTCACCTGGGGAGGTGATGCTACTTTCTGCTCCCTGAGGGGTGGGACCTCCCATCTGGCCAGAGGAGACAAGGCAGGAAAGGTGCTGCCCATGCCCCTCAGAACTAAAGGTCCCCTCTAATCAGCAAGAGACCTCAGCACCTATTGTGCACTGTAGGCTTGGTCTCCAGCTTAAGGCCTAGGGCACAGCCTTCAATCCTATCACTAACAAATATTAACTGGGTACTTATCTAAGTAGAATAATAACTAACATTTATTGAGCAGCTGCTATGTTTCAGGCCATATTATATGGTATGCATTTAACATAGTTATTGTTTTCATCCCTGCTTTCCAGATGGGGAGACTGAGACAGAGGGATAGTACCAGTGGTTGATGCCTAAGTGTCAGCCTCCATTTGCCCAAGAGCTTCCCCCTCACCCCCCACCCCACCCCAGCTATGAGGGTGACAGACTTATCTATTGCAGGCTTCCTCAAAGCCAGGGGAAGCTCCAGCCTTGTTCATTCTCCCCAGGAGCTTGTCAGAGATGCTGAATCACAGCCTCCTCTAGGACACAATAGCACCTTCATTTAAACATGCTCTCCATAGGATTCAAGTGTGCATTGTGCTTTGAGAAGCACCTCTCTGAAGTGTGACTGGGGTCTGATGGTCCTGAGTTGGATTTCTACCTCTGTAAGCTGTAGCGATATGGACAAATCTGTCTGACTTTGCAACCTTCCCTATACATTGGCGAGAAATATCAGTAGTTATTTGCTATGGTTGTTTGGCATAGGTGTTGTATTCATTTCTTATTGCCTCTATAGCTAATTACCATAAACTTAGTGGCTTCAGACAATGCACATTTTTTTTTACCACTGTAGAGGTCATAAGTCCAAAATGGGTCTCAGTGGGCTAAAATGCAGGTGTTAGCAGAATTGTACTGCTTCTGGAGACTCTAGGGAAGAATCTGTTTCCTTTCCTTTTCCAGCTTCTAGAAGCTGCTTGCATTCCTGGGCTCATGGTTCCTTCCTCCGCCTTCAAAGCCACAATAGTAAGTGGAGTCCTTCTCGTATTGTTTCCATCATCACATTTCCTTCTATCTTCTTCTGATAAGGATGCTGTGATTACATGGGGCCCATCCAAATAATCTAGGATAATCTCAAGGCCCTTAATTTAATCACATCTGCAGCATCTATTTTGCCATAAATGTTACCATATTCACAGTTTCTCAAGATTAGGACCTGGTCATCTTTAGGGGCCATTATTCTGCTGACCACAGAGATTAAGAGTATGGACCCAATAGGGTAGAAGTCCTAGCTCTGCTGCTTAAGCTTGAGCAAGTGACTTTATTTCTTGGGGACTCAGTTAACTCATCTGTAAAATGGGAGTCACAACGGTGCTTGATTTATAAACAGAGCTGCTGTGAAGATTGTGACGCTTACACATAGAATATGAGCCAAAACCTCAGCAAAGTGCTTAGCATACACTGTGTGTGCTCAGTGAATATTACCAGTGATTATTATAAGAGGAAGGTGCTTTGGAGAATTAGAGTAAACTTCATCCAGCATAAAAACGGTAGTCAGGGAGGGCTTCCTAGAAGAAAAGGACGGAGTTAGACAGATGGAGGAGAGATCTCTTCCAGCTGAGGAGACTTCCTGGACAAAGGACTTGAGGTGATCTGTGACTAGTTACAGGTAGAGACAAGAGACAAGGTTTCTTAGCTACCCCAGGAACCTAGGATCTTGAATGCCAAGCTGAGGAGCCCTATAAGACTTCACTCTCAAGAAAGGGGTGGGTCCCTACTACTTGGCTTTGTGATTTCACGAAATTTCTTTACCTTATATTTGAGATTATAAGGGATATGATTCTTTATTTCACAGTGCTAGATTGTGATTTTCAATATTTCAAACATTTGAAAAAGATGAACGCAGTAGCACAATGAACATGGTATGTCCTTCTATTAGTTAACTATTGCTGTAACAAATTACTGGAGTAACAAATTACTCCAGGACTTAATCGCTCAAAATAACAAACATTTATTATCTCACACAGATTGTGAGGGTCAGTAATCTGGGGAGTTCCAACTCAGGGTCTCTCATGACACTGTAGTCAAGATATCAGCCAGGGCTGCCTCATCTGAAAGCTCGACTGGGGCTGAAAAAGCCCCTTCCAAGGTGGCTCCCTCACATGGCTGTTAGCAGGAGGCCTCAGCTCCTCACCACTTGGACCTGTCCACAGTGCTGCTTGTGCGTCCTCAACCATGGTATCTGGCTTCCCCACAGTGAATGATCCCAGAGAGAAACTTAGAAAGAGCTACTGTGCCTTTTGTATCTACAAGTAGTCTCAGAGCTGTAGACTATCACTTCTGCCCTTTTCTATTTGTTAAAAGCAAATCACTAAGTCTAGCCCATACTCAAGGGGAGGGGACTTAGTCTCCACCTTTGAAAGGGAGGAGTGTCAAAGAATTCACAGGCATATTTAAAAACTGCCACCTATATTCAATGATTGTTAACATATTTCCATCTGTGCTTTATATACGTGTGTATGTGAATGTATATATACAGTTAACCCTTGAACAATGGGGGGGCTTGGGGCACCAACCTCCTGCATAGTCAAAAATCCACATATAGCTTTTGACTCCCCCAAAAACTTAACTACTAATACTCTGCTGTTTACTGGAAGCCATAAATAGGTGATGAACACATATTTTGTTTGTTATGTGTATTATATACTGTATTCTTACAATAAAGTGAGCTAGAGAAAACAAAAGGTTATTAAGAAAATCACAAAGAAGGGAAAATACATTTAGAGTATTTATTATTATTATTTTTAAGATTTCTTTTTTTAATTGGGGAATTGGGGGAGGGGAACAGTATTGGGGAATTGGGGAAGGGAATTAGCCTAGTTGTTGTCCTTCAATTTTAGTTGTGGAGGGCGCAGCAAGCTCAGCTCCAAGTACAGTGGCGCTGCTCAGATCAGGGTGCTATGTTCAATTAGTTACAGGTGGGCATAGCACCACCTCATACGGCAGTCGAACCAACAGCCTCGTTGTCAAGAGCACATGCTCTATCTACTGAGCTATGGGTGGGTGGGGGGTGTAGCTCAGCTCAAGGTGCTGAGTTCAGTCTTAGTTGCGGGTGGGCGTAGCCCACCATCTTCAACAAGCAACCTTGTTGTTAGAAGCACATGTTCTCACCAGCTGAGCCATCCTGCCACCTGTTGGCAGCTCAACATCAGCTCAGCTCGGGCGCAGCTTCACCGGCCCATGTGGGAATCGAACTGACGGCCCTGTTGCTCAGAGCTTGTGCTCTTAAGCTAACTTTTTTTTTTAAAGATTTTATTGGGGAATTGGGGGAGAGGAACAGACAAGTTGCTGTTTTTTTGTTCTTCAGTCTAGTTGCGGAGGACGTTGCTTCATTGGACCATGTGGTACTATCATTGCGCTCTTCCCGGGTGAGGCAGATCAGTCCCTGGCCTCTGGATAGTTGCTCACTGCGGCTATTGGCAGCTCACGCTGGCTGCTGGCCACTCACTGTAGCCTATGGCAGCCCACTGAAGCAGGGGCTGCAGCCTACACTGTCGCTGGGACTCGGGCAGCCCAGCTCCAGGTGGAGCTGTTGTTAGCTGTAGAGGGCAGTGTCATTGGCCCTCATATGTGGGATCCAAACCGGGGCCGCTGGCATCCCAAAACCAGCTCTTAACCAATGCGCCACTCGGCCGGCCCTTAAGCTAACTCTTAACCAACTGAGCCATTTGGCTGGCCCCCCATATCTGTTTATAAATATTTGAAAGTTTCATGTATCATGACACCTCACCCCTAAATATTTCTGCATTTCCTAAGAATAAGGACATTTTATTAAATAAGCAAAATACCTTTATGATACTAAAGAAAATGCATATTTATTCCATGATACTGTTCAATATCCAGTCCATTTTCAGTTGTCTTCATTATTCTAAGAAGTTTTTTCAGTTTTTTTTTTCCTTATCCAGGACAAATCAAGGTTCATGCACTGCATTAAATATTATGTTTATTTAATCCCTTTTAATTAAATTGTTTTTATTTTTTCACAGCATTGACCTTTTGGAGCAACCAGGCCAGCTGGCTTAAAGAATGTGTCACATGCGGTTTGTTTCATTTGTATCTCTACCTCTTGTTCCTGTAAGTTAGGCCTAGAGGTTTAATTCAATTGCCTTGTATTTTTAAATATTATTTTCTACTGTAAAAGTCATAGTGTTCCATTACATAAAATTCGGAAAGTAAGAAAAAAGGGAGAAAAATACGTTATGATCCCCCCAATCCAAATAACCAATATTAGAATTTTGCCCTTCTTCCCTGCCTTGTTTTTCCATAGCAGTATGTTTACATCCTATAAACAGGTGAGCAGACACTGTCACATACACATTTTTACTCAATGCTCTAGTGCAGTAGCTAGACAGCCTCCAAGGTGGACTCCAGTGATCTCCGCCTCCTGGTATTCACATAATTGTAAAGTCTGCTCCCACATTGTACCAGGGTTGGTCTGTGTTACCAATAAAAATTGCAGAAATGGGCCAGCCAAGTGGCGCATTGGTTAAGAGCTGGCTTGGTACGCCAGCGGCCCCGGTTCGGATCCCACATATGAGGGCCAGTGACACTGCCCTCTACAGCTAACAACAGCTCCATCTGGAGCTGGGCTGTGTAAGCCCTGGTGGCGGAGTAGGCTGCAGCCCCTGCTGCAGTGGGCTTCCAAAGCTACAGTGAGCTGCTGGCAGCCAGCGCGAGCTGCCAATAGCCGCGGTGAGCGACCATCCAGAGGCCGGCGACCGATCTGCCTCATCCGGGAAGAGCGCAATGACGATACCAACAGTGAAGCAATGTCCTCCGCAACGAGACTGAAGAACAAAAAGACAGCAACTTATCTGTTCCCCTTCCCCTATTCCCCAACGCTATTCCCCTTCCCCAATTCCCCAATAAAATCTTTAAAAAAAAAATTGCAGAAATGATGGTATGGCAAGTTTAACAGTAGGTAATAAAAAAAAGACTGCAGCTTCCTTCTTGGGTGTCTCGCTCTGGAGGAATCCAGCTGCCATATTGCAAGGGCACTCAAGCAGTCTGTAGAAAGTTTCATATAGAAAGTACCTCAGGACTCTAGTCAAGAGCCAGTAAGGAACTGAGGCCTGCCAACAACCATCTGAGCAAGTTTTGAAGTGGACCCGCTTTGCCAAGCCTTCAGGTGTGACCATAGCCCCAGCCAACAGCTTGACTGCAACATCATGAAAGCCTTGAGCCAGAATCACCCAGCTAAGCCATTCCTGAGTCCTGATGCACAGAAATTATGAGATAATGTCTGTTATTGTAATTTTGGGATAATATGTTATGTAGCAATTAATTACTAATACATCTTCTCAAGGGTTTTCCCCTTGCTACTTTTTAATTCCTATGATCACACTTTCTGGTGGTTATAGAATGAATATTCCATAGAGGGGATGATCAGACCACCCATTACTTGCTTTTAACAGAGAACTTTCTCTCTTCACTGACCCTGCGCCAGGCACCCATGTTCTGTGAATGAGCTATCACTTCAGGGCCCTTCCCGTTGCTATTCCCTCTGCCTGGAATGCTCTTCACCCAGATAGCGCCATGGTTTGGTCCCTTGCCTCCTGCAGAGGTCTCTATTCAAATGTCAGGCCTTACCAGCCTATCTAAAAGAGAATGCACATCCCTCTTGATTCCTTTCTCCCGGTGTATTTTTCTTCATAGAAGTGATCACTACCTGGCACTATATGCTTGTTTAACAGCTGTATCCCTGCTTCACTGTGAGCCCCTCAAGGAGCAGGAGCCTGCCTGTCTTGTGCCCTGCTATGGCTCTACTAACCTGACACACAGTACATGCTCAGTAAATGATTGGGGAATGAGTGCTCTCACACTCTATTGCATGGAGGAAATGCAGCCATGAGAATTCTTTCCAAAGTGTGTGTCTGTACGTTGTGTATAAATTTTT
The DNA here is from genome assembly GCA_033961575.1 of Aselliscus stoliczkanus. Classification (NCBI taxonomy): domain Eukaryota; kingdom Metazoa; phylum Chordata; class Mammalia; order Chiroptera; family Hipposideridae; genus Aselliscus; species Aselliscus stoliczkanus. The sequence continues at coordinate 3,691,680 of CM066735.1, read as the reverse complement.
CTTTTTTTGCTGGAGTATTTTAAAGCACATCTCAGATGTAATTTCACCCAAAAATACCTCAGAATACACCTCTGAAAAAAGACCTAACTTAAACCTATTTAAATCTAATTACCATGCCATTATCACCCTTAACAAAATTAACAATAGCTCCTCTATATCATCTAATGCCTAGACACATTCAAATGTCCCTGGTGGTTTAAAAAACGTCCTTTTTCTGTGCCTGATTCTCTCATTTGATGTTGCAAACTGCCCCCAATCTGCCCTCCCCTATTCCTGTGTTCCACTTTATTTACCCCACCATAGTCTCATCTCCATAGTCCCCAACCTCATCAAAAAAATGAGCTCTGCGAGGGAATTTTTGTCTTGGTTTTCTCACTGCTGGTACAGATCCGACGCTCAAAAAATATTAAGGGAGTAAAATATTATAACATGTGCCACATATTGAGACTTCCAACTGTTTCATCGTTCTTACAGTCCTCCTAGGAAGGGGTGCTATTGTTATCCCCACTTCATTGATTGGAAACTGAAGCTCAGGAAGATGGGGGTGGGTGGCGGGATACTGGGGTTGACCACCGGGCTCGGTTGTGGGGCCTTGAAGGGTTTTGAATACCCCACAATTTAATTGGGACTTTATCACATAAGGGGTAAGGAGCCAGGGAAGGTTTGCGAGCAGGGCCAGAGCTCTCCCCGTGAGGTCAGTAGGCCTGTCCCTCCCTCTCTAGACACCCTTTGTGAAAAGCGGTGGAAGGCGCCCAAGCACAAGCCATCAGTTAGAAGCGCGCCACGTCGTCCCTGGCAACGGAGTCCGGAAAAACCACCGAGACGCGGCCCTAGAGTACAGAGCGGTCGCCGAGGGTCAGCGAGGCGCGGAGAGCTAGAAAGGCGCGCCGGGCCGATTGTCACGTGGGCGGACGCGCGAAGGCGGGACTTCTGGTGGCGCCGTATTTTTTTTCCGGTTGTTGGCTCCTGCCGGCCCCTCCCTGACTGGCCCTTGGGCCCCCGGTCCCCTTCCCCCCGCGGCCCCCTGCCGCCGGGCCCGCCGCCACCATGAAGAAATTCTTCCAGGAAATCAAGGCTGACATCAAGTTTAAGAGCGCGGGACCTGGACAGAAGCTCACGGAGCCAGTGGGGTGCGTGACGGACGCTGGGGCATGAGGCCGAGGGCGGGGACGTACTAGGAAGGCCAGAGAGGGCGAGGGGCGGGGAGGGGCGAGACCTGGGGGCGGGGCGCCGGGGCGGGGGCGGGGCGCCGGGGCGGGGTCGAGGGAGGGAGGGAGGGGCAGCCCCCGGGGGCGGGGCGGAAGGGACGCGGCCTGAGGGGGTGGGGCAGGGGGAGCTGACGAGGGGGGCGGTAAGGCACAGGCTTGGGGGCGGAGAAGGGGCCCTGAAGAGGCGTCTAGATTTCGGAGACTAGATGATGGGGATTCGGGGCTAAGCCCGGAGAAGCAAAAGCCAAGAGGCTTTGCGTCCATGGTGATCGGGATCTGGGCCCTGGTTCCGGAGTGTGCGGGAGGACTAGCGAGTCTGCAAGGCCAGGGAGCCTGAGGCATTGTTGGGAAGGGTCGTCGGGGATTTGGGAGGTCTGGGTAAATGGGGGGGGGGGAGGAATGCTGCGAGGGGCTGAGGAAGGTCTGGGAGAAGAATGGAGGCAGGTGGGTGGGGGTGAGGAGCGGGGGCTGTGCTGGGGCCTTGTGTGTGATGGTTGAGTTGAATGGGAAGCCCTTGGGAGACTTGGGAGGGTAGGGGAGATGGTGTGCGCACACTTAGGCCTCTGCGAGTTGTCTGGTGAGGACTTGGAGAAGGGAAGGGCCTGGAGCAAGACTGGAAACTCAGTGGAGAGATGTGTGGAGGGGGCAGTGATGAGGAGGAGCAGGTGAGGATGCTAGACTGTCAGGGCTGCTGGACTGAGAAGGAAGCTCCAGTGAGTGGTGGGATGAGCAAAGGGGCTGGGGTTGCTGCAGGGTGTTACAGAGGGGGCTCTAGGGACTGGGGAGGTGAAGGGGAGTGGCTGCGGAAAGATGTCAGCCCGGGCAGGGGTCTGTGTGGAGTAATAAAAGGAATTGTGAAGAAGTTGGGGCTAGGAGGGAGGGGGTAGGAGAAGCAGGAAGGGGTGATGAAGGAATCATGAGGCAGTGGTGGTTCGTGAGGGAGAAGGACCTCAGGGCATCTTTCACAATGATTGGGGGTCCTTGGGAGGGGAGTGCTGAGTGGGATGAAGGAGGCCCATGAGGACCACCCCTTGAGTAGTGGAGGGAAGCAGACTGGACAAAACCATGTCCTGGGAGCCTGAGGAGGTCCAGGAGGGCAGCTTAAGATGGGGCTGAGGGGAGCGGTGGATCAGATAAGGGGGTCCATTCATTTGTTCTATAAGTGGTGGGTAGAACACTTATAACTGGGGCAGCTGGGACTGTGTGATAGGCAGGAGGAGGGGGCCCTGAGGGTGATGGTTGTGCCAGATTGGAGGCTCGGAAGGAGATGGGAGGGAAGTAGTATGGAGAGGCAGGCTTCTGTGACATGTCAGGAGCAAGATGGGAGACTCAAGACCTGCAGGAGGGTGTGTGTTAAGCACTGTTTCAGCATGAATGAGGTAAAGTTCCCTCTCTTTCAGGACTAGTCTTCTAGTAGGGGGAGATGGACAAATAAATCAATACACATGATAATAGATCAGGTCATGGGGGGAAAAAAAAAAGCAAGGCATGGAGTAGTGCATGATGAGAGGACCCATAGATGGTCCAGGAATGCCTCTTTGAGAAGGTGACATATGAGCCAATAGCTAGAGGAGGTGAGACTCAGCCATGTGGAAAACAACCCCTTTCCCTCTTTCACTGTCTTTCTCTCCTTTTCCCTCCCTCCCTCCCATGTGCTGACAGGAAGCAGTTTTACTCCTTTCCTCGCTTTCCTCATCCCGTTCGCAGGCCAAACATTGGGGCATAAGGCAGAGGACGTGCAAAGTCTGTGGCAGGAACCAGCTGGGGCTGCGTGAGCAACAGCAGGGAGACCAGTGTAGACAGAGGAGCAAACCAGGGAGATACGCAGGTTGTGCCAGTCCCTCAGGGCCTTGGGTGGCTTTATGATCCTTTTGTGCCAGTGGGAGGACTTGGTGCAGAGGTGTGATAAGTGCTGGCTGAGTTTTAGAGGGATTTCTCTGGCAGCCCGGCAGAGCCATGAAGGGGCTGAGTGTCTTGAAAAGCAGCATTTTTATAGACAGATCTCACTATCACATGGCGCTAAGGCAAGTCTATGTGACTCATTTTTTCTTCAACACGAGATTCTCAGCTGTGGGGAGGACTGGCAAGAGGGGTAGGAATGGGCAGAAAGCAGGTCCCAGAGGACTTGGAGTAAGAAGAGAGGGCTGCCTGCATGTCTGGGTGAAGCGGGAGGAATGAGGCCATGAACTGAGAGCCTTGGCTCCTGAGCAGGTTTTACAGACTTAGCACCGATGATCCCAACAACTGGGGCCAGGAGAGGGTCCTGAGGGAAGAAGGTGGGTGAGGCAGGTGGACCAGGCCAGGACAGGAGGAAGGACTTCTCTGCTGGGACATTCAAAGCCAGCTCATTTCCCTGCTAAGTAGATTCAGAAGCCATCCATCCCCTAGGTCATCACTGCTTATTTCCCAGGGTGGAGGTGAGATTAAACCAGATCTTTATAACATGCTTTACCCGGGGCTTGCAGCTGTCTGAGCTTCGGTGATTCTCTAGGACTTGTGAAAGGGGATCTTGAGACCTCCCTCAGAGGGGGTGGGTGTTGGTATGAGGAATAAATTTTGTGTGCTGCCTGGCACACAGTAGGTACTCAAATGGCAACAGTTGCTGATGTGGACAGTAAGGGTCTAGATTCTTAGTTGGGAGGGAGTGAGAAAAGGAACGATACCTCTGAGTCTCATCAGTCCCTGAAGACATTAGGGTGTGGGGTGGTTGCTGTTACCCCCATTTAACAGATGATATCTCTAAGACCCAGGCTGGTGCAGGAGTTGCCCAAAGGGTAAGAGCTGGGAACCACCGTCTGCCTCCAGAAGCTCTTCTCTCTGTGTTAGAACCTTCTGGTGGCCGTGGGAGGCCCCTGGCAAAGAGGGACATATCTGTTTGATGGGGCAGGAATAGAAGTGAGAGAGCGTAGCCCTTCTGTCTGACCCTGTGTCACTTCACTGTCTCTTCCTAGGGAGAAGGCCCCCAAAGAAAAGCCCAACCAGCCGGTACTCCGGCAACCCCGCCAGGGACCCACTGATGAGGCGCAGATGGCGGCGGCAGCGGCCCTGGCGCGGCTTGAGCAGAAGCAGCCCAGAGCCCGGGGCCCCATGTCACAGGACTCCATCCGGAACCAAGGTGAACTGCACCCATCCTCAGGCCACAGTAAGGGCAGGCCTGGGGGGTAGGGACCGTCCTCAAGACCAGTCCACGGCTGTTCATAGATCCCAGATCCTATGCTTGGCCCTGGATGAAAATAATTATATTACATAACCAACAACTTTGGAGGACTTTAACATCACAATTTTGAGAGTGGAGAAATGCAGGGTGAAAAGGGACACAGGTTTGATATGTGGTCTGGGTGGCACAAATGTCTTGGAGGATGAGGAGGAGGAAGGGGAGGTGGAGAAGGAGGAAGAGGAGAAGGTCAAAAGTCATCAGATGGTCTGGTGAAGCCTGGGTACGTGGAGTAGTATTGCAGGAAGAAGGGCCAGTGAGGATCTCAGGCTAGAGGAAGGACTAGAACTTGACCCACTCAAGGGTTGGCCCCAGGGAGGGGTGTGCCTATCTCATATAGGAAGATGAGGGGGTTCTGGACAAGGCTGGCCCTGGGGACAGGGCAGGACCCTTACACTGACCCATCTCTGCCTCTCCCTCCAGTGAGAAAGGAACTTCTGGCTGAGGCGACTGTCAGTGGGAGCCTAGACGCCCCAGGGACCAACATGGTAAAAGCATCTACATTACAGCATGACACCCCAAGGGGAGGCCTGGGGCAGGGGACCTGGGATCTCTCCCCAGGTTTTCACCTACATTTGCCTCATTGGCCATTTCATCACAACACCAGTGCCCAGCCCTGGGCTGTAAGCACCTGGTGCTGGGAGTGGTGGGGACACAGAAGGGAGGTTAGGGTGGATAGAGGTCACCCCTGGCATTGGGGAACCCTGCTTTGAAAGATAGAGGCAGGTTGTATGAGTGCGGTGTTAACTGGACTCCCATGCTCAGCACCTGATGATGCCAGGCCTAGGCGCTGAGAATAGAAGTGGACCCCATTAACTAGCCTCCCCAACTCCCATGAGGATAGGTGCTATTACAGTTCCTACATCACAGAATAGAACACAGGTTCAGGGGGTGGAGCCAGCTGACCTTGGTTATGCATCTCAAATTGGCAGGGGCAGAATGGGAGCCCCAGCCAGTGGGACTCCAAAGCCAGTACCCTTAGCACTTCCCTCTGCAGCCTTCTTGGGAGTTAGAAGGGTTCTGCAGAGACCAGTATAATTGGAGGCCTTCCTGGAGGAGGTGGACCTTGAAAGAGAGCTCTGCAGAAAGGGTATTCCCAGCAGCTTGACCCTCAAGTTCTTACTGGATTTTAGAGTGGAAGAGACCCTAGAGATTACTTAGGAATTGAGGCCAGGACTCATCCAGGGCACCATGACTATTGATTCCATCCCCCACAGGAAGCCCCTTTGCCATCCGGTTTGGGGGATAGGAACAGCAGTAGCCATTGATTGAACCCTGTGTCCAAAGCTGCTACACTGAATTCTGAGCTGGTCCTTCAGAGACATTTCACAGCCTCAAAAAGGCTCAGTCACTGAGCCAAGTGTCCCATGGCGGAGGGGACAGCATTGAGACCAGGGATGTCTGGCTCCCAGGGCCATGCTTTCAGGACTATGGCACTCAGTGGCTTGGGGTAGCCCCTGTTCACAATCCAGGCTCTGGCACTCTCATTCCCATCCCCTCAGATGCCTGAGGCCAAAGAAGAAGGTTCAGCCCACCTGCTGGCGCCTGGAGTGTACTTCACCTGCCCACTCACAGGGGCCATCCTGAGGAAGGACCAACGGGAGACCCACATCAAAGAGGCCATTCTCTCTGTGAGTGGGGCCCCATCCCCCACATAGAGGTTCCTTCAGTAAGCCTGGGTGGCACAGGTCCCGCCTGATGTCCCCACCTGCATATATTGTGTCTGTTTTCACTTTGTCAACGAGGTACTGCTTACACGTTGTACAGAATTCAAACACAGAAGGGTAGGCTGAGAAAAGCCGCCTCCTGCCCACTTTTCTGCCACCCGGCCTCTGAGGGTAGTTGAGGTCCCTTTTCAATGACGTTCCGTATGTGTACAGACTACTGATGCACTTGGATCTCCCCCTCACTTGTTTGGTTTTTGTTTTATATAAAAGTTAATGGGCTGGCTGAGTGGCGTGGTGGTTAAGCGCTGGCCTGGGAAGCCAGCGGCCCCAGTTCGGGTCCCACATATGAGGGTCAGTGACACTGCCCTCAAAAAAAAAAAAAAATGTTAATATAGCACTCATGCTCGACATAGAAACTGCCAGCTATTAAACCAGTGTAAAAAGAACTCCAATGTTACTTTTTTTCCTTAAAACCCTGTGTTTGGAAATAATTTCAAACGTAAAGAAAAATTGCAAGAACAAAAAGAACACCTGCATATCTTTGCCCTGAGTTTCCCATTTCTGTCACAACAGATTACGGTAAACTTAGGGGCTTCAAACACACATCTAGTTTCTTACAGCTCTGAAAGTCAGAGTCAGTCATACATGATACTTGTATTTAGTCTGTTCTCACTGGCAGCAGGGCTGTTTTCCTCCTGGGATCTCTGGGAGAGTCCGTTTCCTCTCCTTTCTCAGCTTCCAGGCCGCCTGCCCTATTGCTCCTTTCTCTGTTTTCACAGTGGCAGCCAACTCTTTCTCCTGCTGCCATCCCTGGCTCTCTCCTGTTGGGCCCTTATGGTTACCCTGGGCCCACCTGGATCATGTAGGCTACTGTCCCCTTTAAGGTCTGCCTTAATTCTATTGCATAATCTGGGCTGCCGACAACCCCTCTTCCTTAGAGGTGAGGGCAGGGCTGAGGCCCAGGATGGCGTCATCGATAGGGCCTTTGTCCTCTTTTTCTGCTGAGTGTGTACATGTGAGTTTGCTTCAGTTAAAAGCTACTGGTCAGCCTGCTGTGAGACCGTTATTAGTATTATTACTGTTATTACTGCTGCCTCCTGAGTAGTAAGGCCTCCAGGCCATGAGGTGAACTCTGTTGGATGCACTTTCATCCCTCCTCCCAGCACTTCTCCACTGACCCGGTAGCTGCCTCCATCATGAAGATCCACACATTCAACAAAGACCGGGACAGGGTGAAGCTGGGCGTGGACACCATCGCCAAGTGAGTGGGCGCCCGCTCCCCCACCAGGGTGCTACCCCCTTGGGCCTCCAGTGTGACATGCTGCTGAGGAGGCCCAGAAGGGGCCTGGTTCTGGAAGTGAGGCCAGGCCCCACCCTTCACCCCCCCTGAGCCTGTGGGGAAGGGGCTTGGCCTCTCTAACCTCAGTTTACCTGTCTGTAAAACAAGGGGTTTACTGAGCTGGGGTTCCCAACCTTGGCTTCCCTTTGGAATCATCAGAGGGATGTGAAACAGGCAGGGTCCCATCCCACTCCCATGACTGAGCAGGTCTGGGGGTGCTTGAAGTCTCTTTTCCTCTGAAGATCCCAAACACTGATGACCCATTGGCCCAGTGGCCCGTTATTCTGGTTCTGTCCACTCCACCCTGATACTGTGGTTCGTCAGTGCCCTCCAGGGGAGGCAGGGCCCAGGAGCAGGCGTAGCCACAGGCCCCTGGTGGGCAGTGGCCCAGGCTGTTGGCACCAGGGGTCGGGCTCCATGGGGTGACAGGTATGACTGCAGTTCCCTGGCTCACTCTTACCAAGGCTGGACATGGCTTTCCTCTGCTATCTTCCTGGAGGTGGGAGACACAAAAAGCCAGGCGGCCAACCTGGGCCAGTCCCTGTCCCCTATTCTGCCCCAGGTACCTGGACAATATCCACCTGCATCCTGCGGAAGAGAAGTACCAGAAGATCAAGCTGCAGAACAAGGTGTTCCAGGTGAGGCTGTGTCGCTAGCCCGGGTGACAGTGGCCAGCGTGGCTGGGCCTCCTCAGTTACTCAGGGCCCAGCCTGGCAGTGGCGCCAGTGGGAGGGCCCCTCCAGGGATTGCGAGTTGAGGTGGGCAGGGTGGCAGGTGGAGACGGGGCTTTGTGAACATAGATCACACGTGATACCTGTATTTAGTCTGCTCTCCCAACCACCCCTGGGGTGTTTTGACTTTTAATTCAAATTAGTTGTGAACACATCAGCCCTCGGGTGATTTCTTACACAAATGCAGATTTTTTTTTTGGCTTCTGTGGAGAAATTGCAGGGTCCTGCCACCCTGGCCCCCTGTTAACCTGTGCTGCTGTCAGGGCACCTACTGCTGCACTCCTCAGCATCACAGCAGCCCCATCCCCCCACCTCCCACTTTGGGGACTGCCCCATGCTGTCCTTTGGCGCTTTAGCTCCTTTGCTTTGGTTGTTGGTCTTGTGTGAGCAGCTGCTGGAGACCCCACAGTTCTCCTTAGGCAGCTTTGGGAGGGTTTGTCCCATCCAGGGGTAGCAGCTGCTCAGAGAGAGGGAGATGCTGGGCTGGGTGGGGCAGGGTGGGCAGCAAGGCTGCTGGGGCCCAAGGAGGTCCGAGGGCCCTGTGTGACCTCCAGCTCTGCCCCCAGGAGCGCATTAACTGTCTGGAAGGGACCCACGAGTTTTTTGAGGCCATTGGCTTCCAAAAAGCATTGTTGCCGGTTCTGGATCAGGGTAAGCTGAATAGAGAAGGGCCTTGGCTAAGCCAGGAAGTGGGGTGGAAGGGGCCTGGCTCTGGGGTCTTTCTGCTGCAGCAAATGATATCCCTGTACCTCAGAGAGCCCGGAAGAGTTCTATGTGCTGAGTGAGGCCGCCCTGGCCCAGCCCCAGAGCCTGGAGAGGCACAAGCAGCAGCTGCTGTGTGCCGAGCCCGTGCGGGCCATATTGGCCCGCCAGCGCCGCGTCTTCCGGCCCTCGCCCCTGGCCTCCCAGTTCGAGCTGTCTGCAGACTTCTTCAACCTCACGGCTGATGAGGTCAAGCGGGAGCAGAGGCTGAGGTCTGAGGCTGTGGAGCGGCTGAGTGTGCTGAGGACCAAGGCCATGCGGGAGAAGGAGGAGCAGAGAGAGATGCGCAAGTACACCTACACACTGCTGCGTGTCCGCCTCCCCGATGGCTGCCTCCTCCAGGGTGTGTGCTGCCCACGGGGCATGGCCAGGGTTGTGCCGGGTGGCCGGGTGAGGCCTGGGAGTTGGCTTCTGTGTGCGGCCCAGCTGGGTGTGCTCTGATAGCTAGCTGCGGGTTTGCTGTGCCCCCAGCAGGAGCCGAAGGCCTCTCTGGTCTGAGCAGGGTCTTGGAGGGTTCCTGTGAACTCCAGCCCCGTTCTGACTGTTCTGCCCCACCAGGGACCTTCTACGCCCGGGAGCGGGTAGCTGCACTCTACATGTTTGTCCGGGAGGCTTTGCAGAGCGACTGGCTGCCCTTTGAGCTGCTGGCCTCTGGTGGGCAGAAATTGTTAGAGGACGAGAACCTGGCTTTCAGTGAGTGCGGGCTGGTGAGTGACAAGCTCCCCGCATGCTGGATCCCCACTAAGGCGGCGCTCTTCAGTATGGGGTGGTATTCAGTATGGGGTGGTACGAGGAGCAGGGTCCAGGGGCCGGGCTCCCTGGGTTTCAGCCTTACCTTTCCACTCGCTCGCAGTGTGGCCTTGAGAGACTTCTCCATGCCTCAGTTTCCCACCTATAAAATGGGAAGGAGGGTGGCGAGTTTGTTAGTTCAAGTCCTCTGAAGAGCAGAACCCAGATGGGACTGGAAATGTGGGGATTTACTGGGGAGGAAGTAAGGGGCTGGAGGGCAGCCAGACCCTGATGCAAGGAGACTAGGAAGGAAGGTGGCCTGGGCAGGAGGTTTTGATGGATGCCAGTGTTTGGACCACCTCAGCCAGGCCAGGGGGCATCCTCGAGCCCAGGTCATCCATGGGCCGGGGAACCCTACTTCGGGAATGGGCTGTGTGACTGTGCCAGCGGGGAACAGCCCTGAGTGAGTGTGGCCTGGCTCCAATGTGAAGATCTGAACATGAAGACGTGAGCTCTGTCACATGAAGACCAGAACGAGGCTGAGGTTTCTCGCCCACCACAGGTGCCCTCAGCCCTCCTGACATTCTCCTGGGATGCGGCAGTGCTAGAAGACATCAGGGCTGCGGGAGCTGAACCGGACTCATCTGTCCTGAAACCCGAGCTCCTGTCGGCCATCGAGAAGCTCTAGTGGAACAAAAGCAGGGCTGGCATCAGCCCCCATGGGTCTGCCTTGTGCTCTCCTGCTTCCCCCACCTCTGCTCCTGCCCAGTTCCTCTTCCATTCCAGAGCCTCCCAGCCTCCTCTAGGACTGTTTGCACAGCCCACAGAGTGCCATGGGCAGGAGGGCGGCTGGTTGGCCTGTAACTGCCACCCAGAGATGCAGGGGACAGTTGCTGTGCTGTCCTCCTTGGTAGCACTGGGTCTAAGCATTGTGCTGCTATTAACCTGTTTAATGGAACCCCAGGCACTATGGATGGGCACCTCCTTGGGCACGAGAGTGGCCTGCAGCACAGGCCTGCACATCACAGCTGGCCCTGTGGCTTCCCTGTGGGGTTGCTAGTAATAGTGTCCTGAGAGGGAGATGGAGCTCTGTAACACCAGATTCTGAACTCGAATAAACAGGCTGTTTGACTAGTTGCCTGTGGTGAATTCCAGCTGTGCGGTGCAAAGCAGGGTCAGCAGCTGCAGTCGCCCAGTGGATGAGCCCACCCTGCTGAGGGGGGTGCCCCAGGGACCTGGGGCTGGGGGGCCAGAGCCTCTTAGGCCCTGCAGAACAAGTTCCCACACAGAGATGTCCATGTCCTTACCCCTGGAACCTGTGAATGTTACTTTGTGTGACAAAAGGGACTTTGTGTGTGATTAAGGCTCCTCTGAGATGGGAGGTTGTCCTGGGTTTTCTACATGGCCCTGTGGAAGGAGGAGGCAGAAGAGATGGAAAGATGCTGCACTGCAGATTTCTAAGATGGAGGGAGGGGCCACGAGCCAAGGAGTGCAGTGGCCTCTAGATGCTGGAAAAGGACTCCCCTGGAGCTTCCAGAAGGAACCAGCCCTGCCCACACCACCTGGATTTTAATGCAGGGAGGCCCATGCCAGATCTGACACCCAGAACTAGAACAAGTTTGTGTTGTTTGAAGCCACTATTAGTGGTGATGGTACAGCACCCACAGGGAACTACGGGAAACCAAGGCCTGGAGCATCAAAGGCACTCACTCCTGGTCACACCTGGCTGGGAGATGACTACGCCTGGGGCCTCAGCCACTTACCTGGATCGTAGTTCCCCCTCAGCCCCCACCTTCACTCCAGTGATGCCTGGTGGCTGATGCTCTGGCCACTGCCAGTGAGTGACAGACTTGAAGCTTCAAGGGCCCAAATCTGATTTTAAAAGTAAAAATCCCTTGTAACCCCCAGCCAGCAAGTTGTCCCCCTGCATGCCCTTGGCTCACACCTGGGCCACCAGCAGTTGTTCTCAACACAGGGGGGGGGGGGGTTGGGGAGAGGGGGTGGATCCGCACGTTGCTGCCAGTATCTCAGGAACCCAGCACAGCCTTGGCCCATCCCCTTCTTGTCCCCATCTGCTAATTGTCAGATGCCCAACTAAAACATGCTTAAGGGGACTTGACTGGTACAGGTAATGTCCACAGGAGTAACACGTGCCCGTCCTGTACACATGTCTGTATTCAGACAGCTGCACCCACCTCCAGCAGGAGGTCCCGGCCAGGCCCTCATCCTGCGACTAGGGTGCTTGTCAGCCCCACCCATACAGGGCCCCTGAAGGAGAATCAGTGTTGGTGGAAGCGGCAAGCCTGGTGGTGTCTTGGCCACCATATGGCAATGGGGTTGGGTCTCCCTGGTTGGCTGTATCCAACTGATGTGAGCTGCTCTGCATGCTCACATGCCTGCTGGTCGCCTGTGGGGGCAGTGGGAACAAAAACACTTTGACCTGAGGAGTCCAGGTTGCATGGAGTTCGTGAACTCTGCCCAAATCTCAGCTTCCTGAGACCTTCAACACGTGCTCAGATGCCTCGGGGGCTCACTGCCCCAACGTGTGGCCACTCCAGGGCCTCGGGACCAGGGCTCTGGCGTCCGCAGCTGGCTCCACACTCCTGTTTCAACACTCTCCTGAGGTGGGCCCGACCCTGGAGTCCATCTGGAAGCCAGCATTCAGGTCCCAGAGGCCCAGAATACACCCTGCTAACCTCCCGAGGGGCAGGAGGGACTGACTGGCATGAGCACCTGCCAGAAGCTTCACCCTGAACTATGTCAGCTGGGAGACCAAGGATTTCACAGCGATGGGACAGTGCTTTTACAAAGTGGAACGTCTGATACAGACACCACAGTACCATCCGTGGGGTACACCTAACAGCATAGCACAGGGCGCCAGGTTGGGCCACAGGTGAAGGCACACACAAATTATGTGGTAAAAAGACGACACACACACCAGGTCAGGGCTAGACAATAAGTTTATACACATCTAGGTCAGGTCCCAGCACCACGCCACACGGGCAGGGCAGGGCTCCAATTCATTTACAGGCATTTTGTCACAGCACCTGCTCAGGGTCTGTAGGGAACACCTCAGCTTCCCCATACAGGCCAACGCATCATGATAATGCTTTATTAAAGGGCAGATTAATATGCAGCTTCTGGGAGAAAATTTTTACAAATATCAAAATGAATGAGTCAAGCATCCTATATATACTTTCCAACCCTTGCGGGGATGGGTATGCGAAGCAGGACAAAGTGCTCTTTACACAGGAATTGTAGGACTTTCAAGTATCTGGGAAGCATCTGAGAAAACCCTAACCATTCTACATACACACACCAGCCAGTGGGGCTCTTAGGAGGGGCTGAGCGAGCTGGAGGGCGCCGGGCTCTCGCTGGTGTCCATTCCCACAGGACCCCCAGCTCCAGAAGTGGTTTCACACGTGTCCTGGACCTCTGCAAGGTGAGAAGGACGGGCTCTAGCCAGCTGCACCGGTGTCACTGGGCCTGAAACTGTTCTGGGAGCCTTCATGGAGCGGAAGCCCCAATCTGAACGTGGTTAGAGGGACATGGCTGTAGCCTCCAGACCTATCCCCTCTTTCTAGACAGAGGTACCTCCTTGTGGCCCTCCGCCAGACCCTGTCCTCCTCAGCGCTGAGAAGAGCCAAATCTCAGCCTCCCTCACTAACCTTCCAGGCCAAGGTGAGGAAACAGGCACGAGGATGGCAGGACGTCGAGCTCCGAGCCCAGCATCAATGCTGCCTGCCTTGCCCATGGGGAAGCCTGCTTCAGAGGCTGCTCCCTCGGTGAGACAACCCCGCCCCCGCAGACTCTTTCTCCCTGATACCTATGATCTACCCTCCACCTCTGCAGGAACTAACCTTCAGGTCTTTGATTTCCTAAATATAGCTTTCAGACTAAGATCCTTCAGGGCCTGGACTGGAACCGACTGCCCACCCCTACCATTAGGCCAGCCCGCCCACTGCCTTTTGAGGTCTTTTAACCCAACCCCCATTGTGTACAAGAGAATGGGTGGGAAGGAGGTTGCATCCTTCCCCCTGCCAGTCTCACCAGTAACATCTGAGATTTCCATTATCACACAGTCACCATCCTCTTCTTCCTCCTCCTCCGTGTCCGCCTGGAAGCCATCCAGGTCCCCAGCTGTGACCTGAACAGACAAGGGGCACAGGTCTTCAGCATGGGCACTGCGGGGGGTGGGGGCAGTGTGGACACCCCCCCACACACACATGCACCTACACTCCTGACTTCCTCTACCAGTTTCAGCAGCAAACCGGAGTCTGTTTGACAGCCAATGACCACACGAAACCTTGGGGAGTTCTCTCCTATGAACTAATTAACTTTAGACCACTGTAAACTATCACCATCTATTTATTACAAAAACAATTTGTGGAATGTTTTTGAATTAAGAATTCTGGGTTTTTCTGGTTTGGCTTGAAAGGGAAATTGATGTATTTTACTGAATTTATTATTTGAAATAAGTGGCTGAGAGCTCAGTCAGTGCTTTCTCTGTCCCCTCTACCTGACACTTGACTCGGCAACTCTAATTTCTGCTTAGACCAGTTTTGCCAGTGAGGATACCATCCAGCCAACCGGACAGAGGTCAGGAGGGGTGGGGCGGGAAGGCTTCTGGCTGGGGATAGAATTTCCAACAAAACTCCTGGGTCATTTTCACTGGCATTCAGCAGAGGGGACAGAAAGACAACTTGGAATGTAGCAGGGCAGATTTTAAACATCAGCCATCCATATGGGAGCTCACTCTCTGTAAATGAACAAAGGGAACCGGCAGAGGAGGCAGGGACAGATTTTAACAGGGAGGTTACCTCTCAATTCACTTTGATGTTCCTCTGCTACAAAAATCTGTTTGCCTAAAAAAAAGGGATGACAGAGTAGCAAGACTGTCCAGCTTGCACACTGGGTTTCTGCCCTGGTGGACAGACTGGGGTCAGCTTCGCGGCCTCATCAGTTCTTGGTGTGCACGCTCTATGCCCGCATTCCTTGGTGACTGGAACATCAGAGACAGGAACAATCCCCAGGGCAAAGGCTGTAGGATGCTGAGGGCAATTTCTAACTGCCTGTTCTAAACAACTGATTGGCCGAGAAAAGCAGACAGCCTGGCTCTCAACTACATAGATTTGGGGGTGTTTGGGTCTGTTAAAGCAAAAGAAACATTTCTTTATAGCCTCCTCTGGTCACTGGGCCCTCCAGACAGCGAACGCAAGCTTCCTGTAGAGGAACCACCATCCCTTCAGGCACAGGACAGGCTATAAAACATTCCAGTGGGAATTTAGGACAACACTGGAGTCCTGATGTGCTGAGCTGCCTGCCAGCAGCTTGCTGCAGTGGGAAAGCCCGTCATCCAGCCTTCTGTCATTGCTGCACGTGGTTGGTGCAGAAATGGAAAAGGGAGAATATGTAGACATAGGAGTTACGAAGACATTGGCAACTGTAAAGAATTACGGCTGTGGAACACCTGTTGTTCTTTCAGTTTTGTGTTGATCACAGAATATATTTGACTGGAAAGGAGAAACAGAACCTCTCCCCACTTTAAAATAAAACCGAGGCCCATAGATCTGAGTCACCTTGGGGCCACAGATACTTGGTGGCAGAGCCAGCGCCTCACCTCACTGGTCATACCACCTTCTAAACCTGGAAGGTTTTGATTTTGAATTTCAAATGAAGATTTTAAAATTCTCAAAAACGAACGAAGCCCAGCCCACTCTAAAACATTGACATTTATAGTTTAGCGACAATTATTCTGGAGGGTGCAAATACCAGTTAGTGGCTTTATCAAAATTTAGGAGGGAAGCAGCGCCAATGCCCCATCAGCCCTCTCCTAGAAAGCTGTATGTGTCCCCCATTTTGTGTAGGTGCCATGCAGTGGCAGGCCCTGCTCGTGCATTCCCCCATCTCCAAGAGAGAACTGGAATTTTGTTGGGCGGGGGAGGGCGGGGTGGTCAGATCTCACTTCTCCGTGGCTGTGCCAAAGCGTTGGCCAGAAAGCTACAGATGGGAGTCAAGTCAGCTGGGATGGACATCATCTCTTTCCAGCTAAATGGGCTGCCTCCCCAGGGAGGGCTCAGCCGCCCTCATCTTGCTGGCCGAGCTACACGCTGAGGAAGAAGGGAGTGGGAAACAGGAGGATCCGGCTGCTGGACTAGGATGTTACAGGAGCTCAAGACTTCTTGCTGGAGACAAATCCCCATGTGTTTAGGCCACAACATGGGGGCTCTGTTACGTTTGGTTGGACCCAGTCCTGGGGACCCAAGCACTGTCGCGTGCTCCAAGCGGCAGGGGGGAAGCTGATTGCCCACAGAACTGCTCTCAGAACATCCCAAAGAGCTGCCGCCCGCTGTGCTGGCCCATGCCACGGGATGCCCTGAGAAGGGGCTCTGAAATACAGGCTTTAATTCCCCTGTGCCTCCCACCTACTCAATCAGAATCTCTGAAGGTTTCAGCCCCTCCCTGAGCATTGCTTGTGCGATGGGGAGCGGAGGCCACACAGACTGTGTGTGTGCCACTGGGTTCTCAGGTGCATGCTTTCTCCCGCTCCCACCTCACCCAGGAGGGTACACCCTGGTCTAATCTGGAGCATTTTCTCTTTCCAGGAGGCTCAATTAGAAAAAGAAGCTCCTTACACCAGTGAAATGCAGGGATTCACATGAAGTGCCTGGCATAGTACCTGGCATAAATGGGCAAAATCGTGGTTCTCCATGTAGAAACATTGGTTACGGACACAAATGAGGACAACGATAGAAGCAGAGCTCAGGTATTCAGCTGTCTCCACAGGAGACCATGTGGGACTCCAAAGACACAGTGGGCACACAGGGGACCCGAGGGAGGGTTCATGGGGCAGAGGCCTGCAAACGCTCCTTGTGAGTTCACAATTAAGGGTGTCTTCCAGCACTGGCCATTTTCAAATTGGGGGTCCCCTCTAAGGCTGGTAATGATCAACCATGAAACGTTCTGTGGCTCAAACACCTAAATGGATCTAATGAAGCCCATCATTACAGGCTAAGGCCTGAGGGAAGGGTTTGTGGGTCTGAGGCCCATCTCCTCAACCAGCGGGCACCCCATGTACCACACACCACATCCACAGGCAAGTAGAGCTGTACCCACAGGCGCACATGGACAGGGTTTCTGGAGGGTGACAGGGACAGCTGAAATCGGACCATGTGACTGTCCCTCTTGCTGTGACAGCTTAAGGTTTACAAACGCTAGACATCATTCCAGGAGTAATTTCCCTTGCCTCCTTGCCCTGACGACCACGTTATTTTCTAAGGTGTATAGTAACTCAGGACAGAGCAGTGGGCCGGAACGGGGAGTGGGGGCCTTTACCGACCGTCCTCCCTCACCACCCCACCTTCAGAGCAGTTCCCAGAGAAGCACCCTCTTCCTGAAGAGAGCACTAGATATGAGTGAAAGACCCAGCTCTTAACAGCTTCATCAAAATCTGTACCTGTGAGACACCGGCCTAAAGTGAGGGCCCTACATCAAGGAGCTATTAAGCCACAAAAAGACATGGAAACTTAAATACATATAACTAAGTGAAAGAATCTGACCTGAAAAGCCTACATACTGTGCGATTCCAACAACATGACATTCTGGACGAGGCAAAACTATGGTGATAGAAAAAGAATCAGTGGGTACCAGGGGCTTGGGGAAGAAGAGACGAGTAGGCGGAGCACAGAGGATTTTTAGGACAGTGAAAATGCTCTATATGGTACTGTGATGGTGGGTACGTATCCTTCTACATTTGTCCAAACCCACAGAGTATTAGACCAAGAGTGACCCTTAGTGTAAACTATGGATGTTGGGTGACAACGTAGGTTCATCGACTTGTAACAAGTGCACCAGGCTGGTGGGGACGTTGCTGGTGGGAGGCTGTGCATGAATGAGTGTATGTGGAGGATGGGCAATGGGGAAACCTCTGTGCCCTCCCCTCAATTCTGGACAACCTTGCCACCTCAGTTAAAACTCAAAAGCCACCGAGGCCGTCCTCAGCCCCACCGCTCACCTGCCCGTCGTGCCTGCGCTTTTTCATGTACTGGGTGATGCACATGCTGCCCGCCGACTTCCTCTTGAGTGACA
Source organism: Aselliscus stoliczkanus (assembly GCA_033961575.1). Lineage (NCBI taxonomy): Eukaryota > Metazoa > Chordata > Mammalia > Chiroptera > Hipposideridae > Aselliscus > Aselliscus stoliczkanus. The sequence continues at coordinate 3,673,942 of CM066735.1, read as the reverse complement.
CAGGAGTCCCCTGGCCAGGCCCCGCAGCGGGGATGCTGCCACTGTCCTCCCTGGTGGCTGAGGGCACCAAGGTGACGTAACTCCACTGGCATGGCACGGGCAGGTGCTCTTGTTCAAAACTCTTCAGCACATGTGGATGGACGTACCAGCACATCCTGAAATCAGGCCTCTTCTCGTACACTGAGTTCTCAGAAATGATTCGCTTGAGCCTGGCCTTGGAGGGGACGGCAGTGTCCTCGCCAGCGGTGGGGGTCTGCGGGCGGGAAGAGCCAGGGCTGGGGGGGCTGGCGGAGCTGCTCTCAGGACTGCTGGTGTCCTTGCTGAACAGCCCCTGGCGGCAGCACTCCTGAAACTCCCGGATGATCACTTTGCTTCCGTTCACATTCCCATGCAGGAGTGGGAGCAGCTGGGCCAAGACTGGCGGAGAGAGGAGGGGACAGGGTGGGTGTCAAGACACGGGGAGAAACCGTGTGCAATCAACGTGCAATCAACACTGCACATGGTTCCTCAATCTGTCACCAAGGTCGAGGGACATGGTCAGCTTCAGCTGACCTTTGAAGGGCAGATTTAAGACACAGGACCTTGCTCCAGGAGAGACTCTGTGGCCATTTGTTCAGATCAACTATCACGTCTGACTCTATGCACCTGTTTTTCCTGTAATGGCCCTGGCGCTCTCAGTCAGTCCCTGGTCCTCCCAGCTTTGAAGAGAAGGCACAAGAGTAGGGATGTGAATGATCCTGGGCCAGGCACTTTGGGAAAATGGGCTAATTAAACTAGCTGCCCATACTGCTGCTGTGAATATCTGAGAAGGAACAGATGTGCCCCGCGAGTGCTGGCTTTTGTGATTTGTTGAACTTGTAAATTATTCATCTGCTCGCCTAAGAAGTTTCCTGCCCTCGGCTCTAGACTGACCTGGGCCTCAGGGCAGGTAGGCGCCTGACCCCTTCTGCCCCTGCCCCAGGCCAGTACTCACTGTGCTGATCCCTCTTTTCTCTTTTGGAGGCCTTGGGCGTCTGCTCCTCCTCAGGGGGGACCGTCTCCAGAAGGCACGCTGTGAACTGCTGCAACACCTTCAGGTCGGCGCCACCTTCCTTGTCCATCACCCAGATGCAACCGATCTTCACAGGCTGCAGGATGCGGAACCTCTTCCCCTTGGCTAAAAACTCGTCCCACTCCTTGGCCTTCAGCTTCTGGCGAACCTTGTGGTTCTCGGGGTCAGCACACTCCTTGGAGAAAGAGCAGACGCTAACTCAGGGTCCCCACTCCCCTGTTGCCCAGGCACTGTCAGTCCCAGCCTCAGGGACAGAGAAGGAAAGAGCACACAGGGCAGAGTTATTCAGTCAGGGCCAGGTGGAAACCTTTACAGCTCCCACCACAACCTGGTCGTCCCCTTTCTAACATCACAGGCAATGAAATGCACAGGGAGCTTCTCTACAATAGACTGAATGGTAATCGGCACCGTCGGTATGTTAGACACATCTATCCTGTCTGGCTGTGATTGGCGAGTCACAAGTGTACAAGAGGAGGCCTCTTAATGTCACTGTCGATTTTCACATTAACATGGGATCCCGGAGCTGTCAAAGCAACCTGAAATCACATGCCCAGTACAGCCACAGGGCAGGCCTCTCCCACACTAGAACATAGCACTCTCTAATACAGGGCACAACAGGGCTCAAGGGCACAACAAAATACCAGCCTGCCTCATTAGTCAGAAATGTATAAGGACACAGGCCCTTCAAGTCTGACTTTGAGACAAAATCATTCCCCCAGTGTGTCATACCTGTCACTGTTTCTCCACTACCTAAACACTGCAACCAACGGATTTTGGAGCCCTAAAAATGGCTTATTCAAAAGTTCCACCGTCTGGCAGAATTTAGGAAGTTGTTGGTGGTGGTGAGGTAAACTCGAAGGGACATGGGAGAAACTTCTGGAGAGATGAAAAAGTTCTAGATTTTATTTCGGGTGGTGATTTCACAACTGTTAAAACTCATCAAACTGAATAATTAATATCTAGGGACAGCCAGATAGCTCAGTTGATTACACTTGATCTTAGCCAAAAGGCCGAGAAGTGACAGCCAGTTGATTAGAGTGCAAACTCTGAAAAATAGGGTTGCCGATTCGATTCCTACATGGGCCAGTGAAAAACAGCTCAACCTGGATCTGGGCTGCCATAAGTGGCCAGCAGCCAGCGAGAGCTGCTGTGAGCGGCCAGCCAACAGCTGGTGAAGCACTGCCTCAGCAGGGAAGAGCACAATGCTCATAATACCAACATGGACCAATGAGCTGCATCCTCCACAACAAGGCTAAGAACAATAGTAAACTTGGAGGCGGGGGCGGAGGGGTGGGAGCGGGGTGAAATCTGTATGTTTTGTTGTATGCTAATTACACTTCAGCTAAACAAATGTAAAAAAAAATGTGGTGCTGTGACTGATGAACCACAGCCACTCTTAGACCTGGTTTCTCATGCCCTCCCCTCAATGGGAATTTTCTCGCACCTTTGCAAATTCTCCCACCCTCCCAGGCAAAACTTCAGCTCAGGGTCTAGCATTCCGACAAACGACTACACGCTGGGGATTGCCTTCATGGCTACAAGGATCAAGATATGTGTGGAATCAGCCATGGGTGGGCTGGGGCCATCGGCACCATCCCCAGGTTAGCAGTGACCAAGTTCTAGCCCCTGACCGAGCTCTTCTCTGAGCCACTCACTTCCCCATGCATTGGCTCACCTCAGTTACTCCCTCATCTTCAGACAGGTACCCATGGGGCACGAAAAAACCATCATCCTCATCTTCATCGTCTCCTACTTCATCATCGTCATCCTCAAAAAAGGAAAAAAAAAAAGTATGCTCATATGTGGAAATGAAGAAGAATACATGCTTCATTAAAAATGTAAATCTGTGGGGGCTGCCGAATGGCTTGTTGGTTAAGAGCTGGCTTGGGACGCCAGCGGCCCGATTCGGATCCCACATGAGGGCCAGTGACACTGCCCTCTGCAGCTAGGATGGCAAACAACAGCTCCACCTGGAGCTGGGCTGCTGTGAGTCCCCGGGATAGCATAGCTGCAGCCCCTGCTGCAGTGGGCTGCCATAGGCTACAGTGAGTGGCCAGCAGCCAGCGTGAGAAGCTGGCAGCTGGTGTGAACTGCCAAGAGCCGTTGTGAGCAGCCATCCAGAGGCCAGCGACCGATCTGCCTCACCCAAGAAGAACGCAATGATGATACCAACATGGGCCAGCGAAGCAATGTCCTCCACAACCAGACTGAAGAACAAAAGGACAGCAACTTGTCTGTTCCCCTTCCCTGATTCCCCAACGCTGTTCCCTGCCCCCAATTCCCCAATAAAGTCTTAAAAAAAAAAAAAGTAAACCTGTGAATGTCTAAGGAAGAAAAAAAGCCATCTAAGGCTCTGTTGTTCCTATGGACACCAGGAGGATCAGCTGAAATCCCACTAATGAATCCTGTTATATTGCAGTGGGGGCGAGGACCAGGCAGAACACAAACCAGCAAAGCTGCCCAGTAAGGCAAGAGAGAGTGGTGGAGACCTGAGCAAACTAGGATGCAGTGCACCCCATCTAGAAGGGGTGACACTGCTTGGTTACAACCCATCACTGCAGGGCAGGTTAGTGTCACCAAATAAGGTTTTCCAAGAAAAGCTGGAAAGCCAGCAGTGAACACTTGGCTGACATTTTCAGACAGTTCTGCAGGTGACACACAAGCTATGCGAGTGGATCTGGCCCAGGGCTGCTGCGGTCCTCTGGCGAAAGCTGCAACTGTTTCAGGTCTGCGCTCACCCCTTCACTGTGGGAGAGAGACTCTCCAGGCTCCTCCTCTTCCCACTCGTCATCACTGTCCACCTCGTAGTCCAGGAGCTTCTGAGAAAACAGTCACACACTGCATCATCGCCATCTCTCAGGGTTAGGAGGAAAAGGCAGAGCAGAAAAGCTAGAATACTTATGGAATCCATGAGATCAGTGTAAACACAGGCAAACCGAGGAGGAAATGTGGAAAGACAGGCGTGCCTACACCACTGGCCCTTCTGTCCACACGCTCACCCTATCTTGGGCCCAGGGGTCCCTTGGACGGATGACTGTTGTCTTCTTGTTCCATGTTCCCCAGTATGCTGGTCGGTGATTCTCAGAGAACTGCAGGAGCTTCATCCTGCCAAACTTCTTCCTTTCAGGAACGCCATCTACTTTGCTGCTCTCCACAATCACCACGTCACTGAGGATAAGATACCACGCTCAGCAATAAGCCTCCCCGGCAACACGTTCACTCACCATGCAGCTTTCCCAGGATGCAGGCCACCAACATGCTACAAAGGCAGGTAACCATTCAGCAGCGGTACCACCTGCTCCTGAAGAAGGCTAAGGAACATTTACTGCAGGGACACAAAGCAAGGAAGAGGGAGACACAAGACTGCTGCCATGTGGCTGCCCCATGGCATGTCCATAAGCAGAGTCATAGATAGTAAGCACCAGCAAGAACAGAAAGTACCTCTCCACGGAGGCTGGATGGACACAGACCCCTCCTGGGAGACCGGGATACCGGGACAGGCAGTCTATGCTCCAAAAGCCAACCCGAGAGATTCTGGAGGCTCGCGGAAGCCAGAAAAGAAACGTCAGACAAAGCACTGAAACCAGGGCCTGAGACCTGGGAGGCAGACAACTGGTCCAAGGCCACAGGGAGTCAGCAATGGACAGGAACCCAGAGCTCAGCCAACTATGCTCACTTCCCCAACGGGCAAAGGACAGTATTCCTGGGCACTAACCTGTTACAAATGTCCGTGTTGCAGTTAGAAACCACAGTGGGTCCGGACCTGAGGGGCTGCCGGCCTTTCAGATCTTTCAGGAAAGAGAAGTCGCAGCTCTGTTGCTGCAGAAGCTGGTCTAACTGATCACAGAGATCTTGGTCGAAGGTGGTCCGATACCGAGGGGCGAGGACCATGTTCTCTTTAATTTCAAAAGGGGCAAACTTCCCGCAGGAGCCGGCCAGGGTCTGAAATGGAGGAGAGACGTGACGGCACCAACAAGCTATGGATCACCACCATTCTGTAGAGGCAAGTATGGGCACCAGCAGGATGCTTTTCTGATTTATCCCAATTGGTAAGTCAAAGGAGAGACGCTCTGTGCTGCCATTAACAAGGATTTCTGGAAAAGGCAGAACTAGTGACAGCAGTGGTGGCCAGGGGCTGGAGGGCGAAGGAGGGGACTGGCTACGAGGAAGCCGTGTGGGCTGACAGAATCTCTCTAGATCTTGATTATGGTGGTGGTTACGTGGCCACCATACGTTGTCAAAATTCATTCAACGGTACTCCTAAAAGGGGCAAGTTTTACTGTAAATTATACCTCATTAAACTGACTTTTCTTTAAAAGAAAAAAAAAGAAGACAATAAGACCTGAGCTTCCAGGGCTGGCCAAGTGGCACGGTGGTTAAGCGCTGGTTTGGGAAGCCAGTGGCCCCGGTTCGGGTCCCACATGAGGGCCAGTGGCACTGCCCTAAAAAAAAAAAAAAGACCTGAGCTTCCAGGTAAAGAATCTGAGACCTGGGGCCGGCCAAGTAGCTCAGCTGGTTAAAAGTGCGAGCTCTGAGCAACAGGGTCACCAGTTCGATTGCCATATGGGCCAGTGAGCTGTGCCCAAGCTGAGATGCTGCTGAGCTGCCAACAGGGATGGCTCAGCTGGTGAGAGCACATGCTCCTAACAACAAGGTTGCTGGTTCGACTCCTGCATGGGATGGTGGTTACGCCCATCTGCAACTAAGATTGAACATGGCACCGAGACTTGCCGATGGGCGGCAGGATGGTGACTGGACTTGGAGCTGAGCTACCTGTACCCTCCACAACTAAGACCGAAGGACAACAACTTGGCTGTTCCCCAATTCCCCAACAGTGTTCCCCTTCCCCAACTCCCCAATAAAATCTTAAAAAAACAAAAAACCCGAGATCAAGAGAGTGAACAGTTTACCAAGAGCCACACTGTTATGATACAAGATGACTTTTGACACAGAGCCGATTTCAACATTAAAGGCTGATGTGAACCTGAAAAACTGGTGTCTGTGTCCTAAGAACCACCCACTGTAAATTCTGGAATGCTTGATTTCCCTGCTCAGACTCCTTTAGCACCTTTTTTTTTTTGAGGGCAGTGTCACTGGCCCTCATATGTGGGACCCGAACCGGGGCCGCTGGCTTCCCAAGCCAGCGCTTAGCCACCGCGCCACTCGGCCGGCCCTCCTTGAGCATCTTTAATATCTGTCAGCAGATCCCAAAGCTGGCAGCACATGAGGATGACATGGGGAGTCGGAAGGAGGACCTATGTTTATTGAGTTTGATATAAGAAAGCCAGCCTTTCTCCTCAGCCAGCAAAGAATGGCTGAGGCCGGCAGCTCTCACAACAGAGTCATGCGGGGACTGTCAGAAATCCCAACGCCGATTAAAAAGCTTAATAAAAAGCACAGCCCTATGGAGGGTCGGGGCTGTCTGTTGCCTAAGGGCAGCTTCTACTCTTCCTGTGGAGTAGACTACCTCACAATAAGCTACTTTTGAGAGTGAGTGAGAGAGAGAGAGAGAGAGAGAGAGAGAAGGGAGGGAAGGAGAAAGGAAGAAACCCCATGCCTACACTGGGATGGGATCCAGGCCCCAGTGTTCTTTAAAGCTCCGTGGTGATGCCAACATGAAGCGGAGGCCAAAAACCAGCTGACTGTTCTCCTCATTAACAAACAGGTGCTGGGAACATCGGGCATCCATATGAGAAAAGGGCCATGCCCCACACCACAGGTCCAGAAAATTCCAGCAAGGCTAAAGAACTGGACATACGAAACAAAACTTAAACTAAAAAACAAAACAAGGGCGGCTGGGTGGTTCAGTTGGTTGGAGCACGTGCTGTTAACAGCAAGGTTGCAGGTTTGACTCCCGCATGGGATGGTGGGCTGCATCCCCTGCAACTATTAGGTTGTCGGAAAAGTCGTGACGCATTTTTGCAATGAAAAACAGAAAAAAATACATCATGACTTTTCCGACTACCCAATAGATTGAAAAATGGCTACTGGACTTGGAGCTAAGCTGTGCCCTCCACAACTAAGATTGAAGGACAACACATTGACATGGAGCTGATGGGTCCTGGGAAAAACACACCGTTCTCCAATAAAGTTAAAAACAAAACAAAAAACACCCTGAAAAAAATTAGAATGTACTTATAGCCATAGGATACCTAAGGCTTTCCAACCAAAAGCTCACTGCTTTAAAAGAATAAAAATGTGGGTCAGCCAAGTGGCGTGTTGGTTGAGAGTTGGCTTGGGACGCCAGCTCTGGGCAGCAGGGCCCTGGTTCGGATCCCACATTGGGGCCAGTGATGCTGTGCCCTCTACAGCTAAGATGATGAACAACAGCTGGACCTGCAGCTGGACTGCCGAGAGTTGCCGGCGACCTGCAGGCTACAGTGGGGCTGGCCAGCAGCTGCCGTGAGCCCTGAGAGCCGCCATGGGAGGCTGTCCAATGGCTGGTGAGCGACTGTCTCACCCGGGAAGAGCAAAATGATAATACCAACATGGGTCAGTGAAGCGACGTCCTCCACAACTGAGGAACCAAAGGACAGCAACTTGTTGTCTATTCCCCTTCCCCGATTCTCCAATGCTGTTCCCCTCCCCGAATTCCCCAATAAAATTTTTTTATAAAAGAATAAAAATGTTGACATTAAAAAGAAAAATTACAACACAAGACACCATAAACGAATTAAAAGGCAAGTTAACAGACTGAAAGTATCTGTAGTGTATATCACCAAGGATGAAAATCCTGGCTATAGAGATCAGGACAAAAAGCCAAGGACAAAAAGCCAAGCCTGTAAAGAAATAAAATGGCAAACAAACACAGAAAGATATTCAACTGCACTAGGCATCAAGGAAAAATGTGAAGTGAAACAGGGTATTAATTTTTTTACCCATCAGGTTGGCTAAGTTAAAATAAAATTCGTAAAATCCAGTGCTGGTGGCAGGTGGTGAAGAGTGTATTTTCATGTGTTCTGGAGAAGGTCTACCAGCATTTCCCATTAGGAGGGCATGTGGACAATAATGAATACGATCTCACCAAAGTGCGTACCCTTGCAGAAGGATGTCCACCTCCCGGTGGCCATCCTAAACAAAGGCACGCCCGCACAGAGGCAAGACTGATGGGGGATCAATAGGTGAATGGATACATACACTGTGATACCATCCACATTTATGAAACACTATGCTGCAATGAAAAAGAATGAAATAAACTCAAATGTGCCAATGTGGCAAGAATCCAAGATATAGATATGTAAACAAAGCAATCACATCATAAATTCAGAGCAACCCTGACTTATATGTATACAAACGCAAATATACGAAGGGACCTAAATGCAGAAAGATCCTGAAGGACACCCTTGCATTGGGAGAGATGGGTTACCTCTGGACCACGGAGGGAGAAGGGGAGGGGGTCTGGGGTCTCCACAAGCAGACGCTGGTTCAGAGGGTGATGGGTGGCAGACTGGCGAAGCGGAACTCTGGGTGGCTGCTCTAGGATTCATCTCGCCTCCCATCTTGAGCCTGAAGTCCCCAGGGTTAGGACCAGGTCTGTTCTCACACCTTCCCACACAGCTCCTCGCACAAAACAGTTTCACGAAGCAACCTCTAAACACTTGGCAGTTTGGGCGAATGTGCCACTTTTTGCCTTTTGAAGGACACAGCGAGAACTCCAGGCTCTACCAGAAAGAGAAGCCCCCTGTGCAAAAGGGAGGCTGGCTGGTCAGAAGGTCCCCTTTTAGTTTTCAAAAGGAAAAGCCAAAGGAAGCTGCTGCTCACCTTGGGGGCCTGTGGAGTCTTTGGTTTCTGGAAGAACCTTGTGATTTCAGCTTTCTCTGCTTTAATGCGCTGCAATTTAATAGATGAGGAAATGACAGAAAATTGATGTGTTTTTCCAAACATGCAAAGTTTGCCCCAAGGACTGAACCCCAAACATTTTAAAGCTGAAAGCATTATTTTGATGTTAACTCTCAAAACCCATCAACCCCCACTGGGTATCAAGCAATCTTAAAATGGCAGAGCTGCTCCTGCCAGCAGAAGCACGGAGACATCAAATCAGCAGGCACGTGACAGGCCAGCAGGGCAATGAGCTATAGGAACGCATCTACACATGGCAGTCCCTGTGGGGCCACTGGGCTTCCCACAAGCTAGGAACACTGGGCGGCAATCAGGTAAAAAACCTCTTTATGACATCTGCAGGACAAACGTTTCTCAAACCAGAGCGTGGAGGTTGGGAGATAATGTCTACCTTTTCTTCTTCTTTCAATCGTTTCTCCTCTTCCTTTTTCCTCTTCTCCTCCAGCTTAGCCCTATGAGACATGAAATTCGATTTCAGCCAACCAGCGCGGATTGTGCAGACAAAGCCTGTGTTCCCCAGTGAGAACCCGCGGGTCAGTTAGGGGTCCGGAGAGGTGTCCCCGGGGGAGTAGAGACAGGAGGAGAGGGGGAGAGGGCAACAGAGCGGAGGCTTCCCTCAGGGGCTCAGTGTACACCTTACCCAAAGGGTAAGAATTGGGGGGAAGTGGCCGCCTGAACTCAGGACAACAGGGAGGCGGCACTTACTCCAGGGCCTCCTGCCGCTCCTTGCGCCGCTCCTCCTTGAGCCGCTGTTTCTCCGCCTTCTCCTTTTCATCCTTCTCCCTCTTCTCACGCCTCTCCTTCTCCTTCAGCTCCTTCTCTTCCTCCTTCTTCTTTCTGGCTTCTTCCTTGGCCCGCTTGGCCTCCTCCTTCAGCTTTTCCTTTTCCTCTTTTTCAGCCTGTAACTTCAGCTGCTTGCCCAAACGCTCCTTATCCTGCAGCCAAGAGATAATTTGACAGGTGTGTCCCCCGCAGAACTCCCAGGAAAGGTCAGGCCAGCAGCGCAGGGATGGATGAGTTCAAACAGAAGGGGAAAGAATGAAGGAACCGGCCCCAGGAAAAGCCGGATGGTCAACATCCGTACATGGAAGTGATTCTTCAATCTGTCACATTTCCTTCTGTTGTAAGAAAAGTGATGAGAATTGTCACAGAAACTTGTGGGTCATTCAAAAAAAAGATTCACTTAAAATACCTTCTTTAAACATGGGGCGGAGTTTATTTTTTTACTTAATTAAAAAAGATTAAGTTAAGTAACCCTGGGCTACCTATGCATGGCACCCACTGGTGGTTGGAGCTGCATTTATTTAATCAGAAAGCTGTGGTAAAATAAAAACAGAGACATCTATAGGTTTTGCCTCCCTGCCTTTAAAACAAAGGCATTTTTCTTCTCGCCCCTCCCTAAAACCATACCTGATGACAGAGTTTATTTTATATCTTTCAAAATGGAAGATTGGATGAGGTATGGACAGGGAACCTGATGGGTAAAATCTTAAAAAAGTGGGGAACAGGTGAGAAGGCATAACAAATAAAAGGAAAAGAAATATTTTTTAATCTTTAAAACCATTTCAAGGCCTGAAAAGAAGGGTAGATGTTAAGAAAGGATGAAGAGTAATCTATATTACTAAGGAGAAAATCACTAGTTTCTTAGATATTCTTTATAGTGGGAATGCCTGGTTTTATCACATCAGCCTCTTATTCCAAAGAACTGGTCTGCAGCCCAGGGCCCTGAGCCTCTAACACAGCACGGGGTAACTTTCAAGGACCATTACCACCAAAGATGGTCTTTCCAAGGTGAGGAGCCCACAGCTCATCTTTCGGTCAGGGCGTAAGATTATGCCTTGTCGCTCAAGAAGAGACTACCTCCTGCCCTGATAACCCTTTGGTTGCTTGAACAAAAGCCATGGAGGCTGTTAGAGATGAACGTTTGCTTCTCGCCAAGTATCCTCAGCATCTTCATCTAACACATCGGATACTTAACCCCTTGGGTATATTTAAAAAAAAAATTTTCTTTAAAGATTTTATTGGGCAATAGGGTGAGGGGAACAGCGTTGGGGAATCAGGGAAGGGGAACAGACAAGTTGCTGTCCTTTTTTCTTCAGTCTAGTTGTGGAGGACGTTGCTTCACTGGCCCATGTTGGTATCATCATTGTGCTCTTCCCAGGTGAGGCAGTTCGGTCGCCAGCCTCTGGGAGGCTGCTCATAGTGGCTGCAGGCCACTCACGCTGGCTGCCGGCCACTCACTGTAGCCTATGGCAGCCCACTGCAGCAGGGGCTGCAGCTATGCAGTCAACGGTGACTCACTGCAGCCCAGCTCCAGGTGGAGCTGCTGTTCACCATCTTAGCTGTAGAGGGCGCAGCATCACTGGCCCTCATGTGTGATCGAAACTGGGGCTCTGAAGTTCAAAGCTGGCGTCCCAAGCCAGCTCTTAACCAATGCGCCACTTGGCCTGCCCACCTTGAGTACATTTGACGACTGAGAATCCTCATGCACTTGTTTTGCCTAAGTGCAAGATGACAAGTCTAACTCATTATTCGATTTAAGACAATATTTACCATGTACATTCTTGTTCATTTTAGAGTAGTTTGTATCAGTTGCAGCAGAAGAAACAATTACAGTATTTCGGTGAAACTTGTTTGTGATACACTGCCCTGTAATGTCAGAAATAAGGACTATATTTTATGAAAAGTGATACCGAAAGTTTTAATTAAAGTGACTTTGGCAAAAAGAGAAAAAAGCAAGGTGGCAATATCAAAAATATTATAGGGCCGGCCAAGTGGCACATTGGTTAAGAGCTGGTTTTGGGATGCCAGCAGCCCCGGTTCAGATCCCGCATTTGAGGGCCAGTGACACTGCCCTCTACAGCTAACAGCTCCACCTGGAGTTGGGCTGTGCGAGCCCCTGCAACGGTGTGGGCTGCAGCCCCTGCTGCAGTGGGCTGCCGTGGGTGGCCAGCAGCCAGCGTGAGCGTCCGGCAGCCAGCGTGAGCTGCTAATAGCCATGGTGAGCGACATTCGGAGGCCGGCGACCGATCTGCCTGATCGGGGAGGAGCACAATGATGATGCCAGCGTGGGCGGGTGAAGTGACGTCCTCCGCAACTGGACTGAGGAACAGAGGGACGGCAACTTGTCTGTTCCCCTTCGCCGATTCCCCAACGCTGTTCCCCTCCCCCAATTCCCCAATAAAATCTTAAAAAAAAAAAAAAATTATAAAACCAGCATGCGTGCTTGAGTACAATAAAGGTATGGGAGGTGTTGATAAACAGGATCAAATGCTAGCATGCTTCCCTGTTACTAGAAAACGTATAAAGGAAATTTTTTTTTAATGTAATAGACATAACTTTTTTTTTTTTTTGAGGGCAGTGTCACTGGCCCTCATATGTGGGACCGAACCGGGGCCGCTGGCTTCCCAAGCCAGAGCTTAACCACTGCGCCACTTGGCCGGCCCTAGACATAGCCTTTTATAATGCACATGTTTTATATTCTAAAATCACTGCACAACCAAAACAGGCATTGTTTGCTTTCATCTAGCTACTGCTGAACAATTATTGGAGCAAGTGTCACTGCCAAATTATAATTGTTGTGGACGTCCTTCAAATAGCAATACACCTTTTCAGGTGAAAAATTGGGCACACTTTCCTGAAAACATTCCGTCAACTGAGTCCAAGCAACACCCTACAAAAGGGTGCCATGTTTGTTATAAACATAAAATTAGGAAACAGACTCCTCGGCAGTGCAAACAATGCCAAGCGCCACTGCATTTACCTACTTGCTTTAAAAAAATAGCATACTCTTCATAACTATTAGTAATTTGTTTTTTGTTATACCTTGAATTTATTTGTTTTAGTTTTGTGATTTTATTTACTTTTGTTTTGCAATTCTAATTATCTGAAGTCATCTAAATATTACGTATGTCACTGATTTTTTAGAAATAAACGAATTTTTACATAAAATCTACTGCCTTTACATATTACTCCAAGTACCGGTTAAATCTGTTTCATATGCAAATTTTTTTTCAAATAAATTGGTACCCAAGGGGTTAAGAAAGTGCCTGGTCTGGATGGAGTAATGGACCAGCAGTGTAAGTACAGGGTGGTGGTGCGGGGGTCCCTCCTCACTGCTCAATAAGACAGAAGGCTATGGAAATGATGGGTCGGTTGAATAAATCAGGTCTCTTTAGCCATACTTGAATCCCATCTCCACTCCCACCCCACATGTGGCCATCTCTGAAATCCCAATGAAGAATGAGATAAACTCTTCAGAAGCCATCAAAATTGGACACAAAAAAAATCCAACACAGCCATAAGGCGGATGGCACAGGAAGCACCGATGAACACACAGCCAACTGTCATCAGCACCCTTTTGCAGGCTGACATGGGAGGGGAGAAGCCCACTGGCCTTCTCTGGTCTTCACAACAATAAGAAAGGAGCCCTTGCACTGCTGTGTGCAAAATGTGTTGACTCCGATAACAGAATCCACAGCTCAGCAGGGTATCACCAAGCAATAATCACCCATCAACTGCACGGGCCACCAAAATGCTACAGCACATGGGAAGGAGTGAACTTAAATCTATCCATAGGAGCCTGGGATGCAAGGAAAGGGACTCGGTTTTTGTGAAGGCAATTTAGAACTACATTAAGGGGGCCGGCCGAGTGGCTCAGTCGGTTAAGAACGTGAGCTCTGAGCAACAGGGTTGCCGGTTCAATTCCCACATGGGCCAGTGAGCTGCGCCCCAGCTGAGCTACCAACAGGAAGGATGGCTCAGGTGGTGAGAGCACATGCTCCTAACAACAAGGTTTCCAGTTCGACTCCCTCATGGGATGGTGGGCCACGCTGACCAGCAACTAAGAATGAACACAGCACCTTGAGTTAAGTGACCACGAGCTGCTGACGGTAGGCCAGATGGCAAATGGACTTGGAGATGAGCTAGCTGTGCCCTCTACAACTAAGATTGAAGTACGACAACTTGGCTGTTCCCCTTCCCAAATCCCCAACACTGTTCCCCTTCCCCAATAAAATCTTAAAGAAATAGAAAAAAAGAACTACAATAGGATGCCCAACTATTAAATAGTAGTAACAACAACAACAGTAATAATAAAAGCTTAGAAAAGGCTACATGCAAAGCCTCAGGCTTCAGCAAAGCTAAAAATGATACAATCTACAAGTCACAAAGTCTAGTTATGTAAAATGAAGCAAGACTCCCAGTGAGGGTCAGGATAAGCCCGTGAGAGGGGAGAGGTAAAAACTGGGCCGAGGAAAGTACAAAGGCCTTAGCTTACTATTTAATGCAAAAAGCACAGCAGGTTAATTTTCTATTTCAGGGAAAATGTCTTACTCTTTGCAGTCTCATCTTGTCCTTCTCGGCAGAACCTTTGACCAATTTCTGAGTTATCTGAAATGAAAGACATTTATCTTTAAACATGAGTTGTTTCAGTCACTTTAACACATTTAACACATTGCAGTCCTTGAGGAGAGGGAAGGAGGGAACAAGTGACTCACACTATTAAGAATTTCTTTGCAGGCCGGCCAAGTAGTGTGTTGGTTAAGAGCTGGCTTGGGATGCCAGTGGCCCAGGTTCGGATCCCACATGAGGGCCAGTGACACTGCCCTCTACAGCTAACAACAGCTCCACCTGGAGCTGGGCTGCTGTGCAGCCCCTGCTGCAGTGGGCTGCCATGGGCTACAGTGAGTGGCCCGCAGCCAGTGTGAGCGGCTGGCAGCCGCTGTGCCATCAAAAGGCCAGCAACGGATATGCTTCACCCGGGGAAGAGCGCAATGACGATACCAACATGGGCCAGTGAAGCAAGTCCTCCACAATTAGACTGAAGAACAAAAAGACAGCAACTTGTCTGTTCCCCTTCCCTGGTTCTCCAATGCTGTTCCCCTCCTCCAACTCCCCAATAAAAATCTTTAAAAAAAAAAAAAAAAAAAAAGGAAAAAGAAAAAAAGAATTTCTTTGCACAATAAGAAAAATGAAAACCTTTATAGGTGGTCAATTTCCACTACACAGAACCAAATTGTCTTAGTGGGGTGATAAGCTCCAATGAAGGTGCACATGTGCCTCTGGGATGAGAGGGGCCATGGGAGAGGCAGCTGACAAATGAGTGACGGGGGCCAAGCACATGAAAAACAAGGCAAGCTCAGAAAATAAAAGCAATGCAGATGATATGAAGTGGTAGGATTTGTGGCCAACTAGAGAGGTCGCAGCTCAGCCAAAGGGGACAGAGCTTTTCCAGGGCTGTAGGCCAGCAATGCCGCCCCTTCCAATGTTGCCAAGAGAGAACTGTCAACTGTATGTGAATTTTGTAAGGAATGTCTAAAAACTAACACTATGTGAATCAAGTAAGACCTACTGGATTCCTGGACTCTGCTGGCGTAAGTCTGCGGAGTGAGTGCTCAGTTAAAAAAGGTCAGCTTGCCAGGGGTGGCAATCCATCTAGAACCCCTATGTTCTAGAGCTCAATATTCTGTATGTGCTTCAGCCTGAGCATGCGTGACCAGGGCTTCCCAAGACGCACGGCAGGATGCATGCTTGCCGAATGGTCCCAGGTCGGAATATGAACAAGGACTGAGATTACTGGCCTAAGTTCTCTCTAGCGCAGGGTGTCCTGACGACCAAACCATTAGGTGGAAGAGCAACGGGAGAGAGTTCAGGCTGGAAAGATGAAACTCCCCAGGCTCATTTTTAGATTTGGACAGGCAGCCAAAAAGTGAGACTGAAGTGGAGCTGAAAAACCAAAGGTCCATTTCTCTTCCAATAGCCTGACATATCGACAAAACTATGTTAACAATTATTTATTTCTCTATCTGGAGAAGCCTCAGCCCTAAGCCCCCTTCCAGAAAAAAACTCACAGATTAATAAACTCAAGAAGACGCCCTTCTTACTTGGCACACAGAGTTCTTTCTGGACTCAGCCTTCCCTCAGGAAAGGGCCGAGCCATCGTAAGAAAGCCAAGCGTTGGCAGTTGTTCAAATGCCACAGAGACTGTCCAAGAGTGTGCACCAAAAGAAACAATTACCAAAGCTGTCCTACCAAGAGCTTAAGAAAAAACATCTGCCTCTTCAGATCCCACTCTACCTCTCAAGTCTGGGAACATCAGCCCCAACACGAAAGGATTTAGAAGCAGAATTTGTGAGTTGCTCTGTGTCGCTGTCCTTTGTGTTCAAAGATTATAGTAATGAATGTGACTGCCAGATTCCTATATGAGAGTATTTTTTGGGGGGGAAAAAGACCTTATTTAATCTTGCCCATACATGTGGAATTTCAGCTGCAGAATCTAGTGCCTTTACATCACTTTCCCTGGGCTGCGAGTCTGACAATAAGAGCTGACATGACTATAAGGAGACACCTTAATGACATTTGACAGCCACAGCAATTCTCATCTAATTTAAAACCATTATCTTTACTGCTTTCCTAGACACTTGGGTGGACCTTATTGGTTTGACATAATTGTATCTTGTTGACATTTGGCCCAAGTATTTATAGAACTCTCTCTCAAAAATCATGTGTGATACATTTTACCTCTCTGGGAACACATCTGCCAAAAACAGGACCCAGAAGGATCCCAGAAGGAGGCTAAAACACACACATCAGCTCCCTCTACTCAGGGCAGATGTAACTGTGTCTGTGCATTAAAATTCCTGCATTTTATTCAGGAAAATCCTATCAGAGCCCATTTATTCTGATTTTATACATAAGGAGATCTAATTTCTAAGCTCTGAGCAGATAAGCAGCAGCAAATGAGGTAAGAAGAGGCTAGTAAGGATGGGCCCGGCGGCGGCAGCTAAAAACCTAACAGCAAGCGGTGTGGTGGTTAAGTGCTGCCTTGGGAAGCCAGCGGCCCCGGTTCAGGTCCCACATATGAGGGCCAGTGACACTGTCCTCAAAAACAAAACAAAAGCCAAAAAAAAAACAACCTAACAGCAGGGGAGAGAAGGCAGAGCGGGAAATTCACAACCCAAATTGGTCCAACCATATTAGAGTGCAAGAAGGCAAAAATGAACATTCTTGTGAGCCAGCAATTCTACTTATCAACTCCAGGAAACATGTAGAAGGAAGCTCATTACCACTACCGTTCTGTCAAGGCTGAGAATTAGACAACTAAAACATGCATCAAAGAGAATGACTCCGTAAAGTAAGTATATCCACAACACAGATGTGTAGTACAGCAGTTAAAAAGAGATACCTCTGGGCCGGCTGAGTGGCGCAGTGGTTAAGCGCTGGCTCAGGAAGCCAGCGGCCCCGGTTCAGATCCCACATATGAGGGCCAGTGACACTGCCCTCAAAAAAAAAAAAAAAAAAAAGAAGATACCTCTTCCCATCCCAATATAAAAAACAGCTCAGACATTCTCCAATGAAAAAGAAACAGATTTCCAGTATACGCTCAAGTAAGGAAACATATTGATACTGTATATTCCTAAGGAATCTCCCATATACACACAATACCGAAAAATACAAGGTGATCATAATGGCAACCTGGGGGAGAGAAAGGAGGCCAAAGGTGGCTGTCATGTTTCAGTGCTTTTTAAAAAAAACATGGAGAATTTAATGCTTGTAAAATTAAAAGTATACAGGAAAAAGTTCCAGCAATCTGGGCTCATTTGTACAGGGGTAAGGCAGAGATTCCAGTAGCACAACTGTGTCAACATTATCATTTGTGGAATAATAATCTGGAATCATCAGTAAAGTAGGCTGAATTGCATGTCTCATTGCAAATGAACCTGGGAAATGGTTTTACTCCAGATGGTATAAAGCTCTAATGCAAAACAGAAACTCTTCAGCTATTCAAAAGACCCTGGGATTATCTAAAAAAGGTGTTCCTAAACTATTGCATCTCCAGATCCCTATGAATGGACAGGAGGATCTGCATTTTAACAAGCTCCCTAGAAGAAAAAAAACCCTAAAACAACAACACACAAAATAGAGGAGCAATGAGTACCTAGGAGTTCCAAAACACAGAGATGCTACTGTACTAACTCCAGCACTAACAGAGCCCAATAAAAATCACATACATTACACGGTAATAGGAAACAATCTGTAAGCTTCCAGCAAATTTCTGCCGACAATCTGGAAAGGAGGTGGCGAGGGATGGAGAGGGAAAAGAAAATTAAGTGTTCCCCACAGTAACAGGGATCAGGAAAATCTCAAATGCCAAGACAGGGAAAGCTGTTCAAGTTAGGTACCAATCATGAACCTAACACAAATAAACAAATCAGGAAATCCAGTACTCCCGAAAGGTAAGGAAAGATAAACGAGGAAGCTGTGTGTGGTTGGAGGTGGTTGGTCCCCAGCCCTGCTCTCAGGAGGTCTTGCCATCACAGCACCCAGACTCCTGATGATCACTTCACTTCATTCTTGTATCTTTGGTGCCACCCAACATCAGGATGCCTTATTTGCACTCTTGTGATGGCCAGGCCCAACTGTGGGTGGCAGGGGCAATTTTATGCTGCAGGCTTTAGGGCAGCCTGAATCTTCACCACTTGCAGTGTGAATTATTTGCAAAGCTGTGATAACACTGCCTTCTATAGCATTTCAAAACCTAGCACCTTTGATGCAGGATTTCCTAAACTCAGTACAAGCAGTTCCCATGCTCAGCTGTTTTAGGCTGTTTGGGCCAAAGGACAGATGTACAATTGTTTCATGAAAATGCCCAACTACGCGACCTCCCAATTCTCAGCCTTCGCTACAGGCATAAAAACAAACTTAAAGAAATGAAGCTATTAAGAAGAATGGAAATAGGTGTATGTGTCCTGTTTTCCAGGCTAATTGGCTGTGATATGTCACGTGACAAAGTTCTGCAAAGAATTGGCAGCAGTCTGGAAGGATTTCAACCAATTGGATGGACCGAACAAGACGGCTGACAGCAAAAGAGATCCCAACTCCGACTGAGTCTGAGTAATGGCTCAGGTGGAAATTTGAAAATGTGTATGTCTGCCACATGTAGAAACTTAGAAGAAAAAAGATTGCACCACTCTTGATTGATATCTTGTGAACCTGAAGAGAAATCATTTTCTCTCCTTTCTCCTATACTCCTCACGAGGTGAAAAACAAGAAGTGTAATAATCTAGAAAATAATTAGTTCCTTAAGAGATCAAGTTTCAGAAAATGACCAACTTGGTGGTTTATGGTCCAATTAAGCAGGTAGAGATTGAATGACTCACTCTACGATAAAATTTTACAGTAAAAAAACCTAAGATGAACAAAAGTTCCACAAAACCAAAAGCCAAAACACCAAAAAACACCATTAAACACACTTTGGGGTTTTTTTTTTTGTTTTTTTTTTGAGGGCAGTATCACTGGCCCTCATATGTGGGACCTGAACCAGGGCCGCTGGCTTCCCAAGCCAGCACTTAATCACTGCGCCACTTGGCCAGCCCCACACTTTGGGGTTCTTGACTGACTTTATCCATTTTGCCCACAAGACTTTAAACACAGGTGAGAACAGAAACATTTGCCATTGTGCTAATCAGAAACCAGTAACAGAAACAAACACAGTAATACCTTGGTTTGTGAGCATAATTCGTTCCTCAAACAAACTACTCATATTGCAAGATATCGCTCGTTTACCACATTAAAATGTATCAGAAATGTTTGCTCGTCTTGTGGAACACTTGCAAACCACATTACTCACAATCCAACGTTTTACTGTATTTCAAGTCACCCTTCTAAGGGTCCTTAAAAATGGTGCCACTTTCTCTTTTTGTTCCTATTCCTCTGGGTAAGGTTTTTTTTTCGTTTTTGTTTTTTTGAGGGCAGTGTCACTGGCCCTCATATGTGGGACCCGAATCGGGGCCGGTGACTTCCCAAGCCAGCGCTTAACCACTGCGCCCCTCGGCCAGCCCCTCTGGGTAAGGTTTTTAAGTGGGTGGCCATGCTGGCGAGAGCTGTATCTACAGAATCCCCCATTTTAGTCTTACTGCCATCTTGGGATCTCTTCGCTAACACTGACTCTTTCCCACCAAAACCCCTACAAGTCTTTGTAACAGGAAGAAGGAAGGAAGCTGAAGCTAAAGCCTGATATGAGGGGTGAACAGTTCCCTGCTTACCTCCGTCATTCCCTAAAATGGCTACGTTGACCAGCACCAACCAGTTGTGAACAAAGGCTACCAGAATGGTGTGGACACACTAGTGATTAACCTAGCCACTAACACATCCCAATGGACGTATCACTGAATACCCCTAATGGTTTTTTTGTTTTGTTTTTTTTGAGGGCAGTGTCACTGGCCCTCATATGTGGGACCGAACCGGGGCCACTGGCTTCCCAAGCCAGCGCTTAACCACCGCACCACTTGGCTGGCCCTCCCTAATGGTTTTTGATATTGGACAGAATCAAAATTCTACCTCGGAAGTCATAGGACCTAGTTTAGGGCCCCTCTCACTTGCCCACTAACCACCTCAGGGATACTGTGTCTCCAGGTCAAAAGGGGCTGGATTAGAAGCGCTGTCATACCGACACACTGTGATGTGGGGAGATACTCACTCTGCGGATAGGTGTGGAGATGGGGAAGGGGCTGGGGCTGCTATGCTTTTTGGAAGCAGACTGCCCCTCGGGTGAGCTAGTAGAACTCAGGGATGAATGGCTGAGGACAGAGTCTTCTTCAGGGCTGGACTCCAGGATCTCACTCTCGGAGGGCACGCTCTGGTCAGGAGGGGTTGTTGGAGAAGACTGGGCTCCAGAAGGCTTTGAAGCCAGGATATTCTGCAAGACCACCATAGGCACCTTCCCTTTGAACAGGATGCCCCTGGCTTCGCTCCAACCGTCCTGGTCCTTTTCGGAGCATATTCTCACAGCGTCTGTCAGCTTGGGGCAGCTTTGGGACGAGTCCTTCTGTGCATCTCTGCTCCTCTCTGCACCCTCTGAGCCAGCATCCTCCTCCTCTGTCTTGCACAGAATGTCTGACAGAGTCTCTCCAGGAAATGCCAGCTTGTCCTTCTGACGGGCCTGCAGCAGACCCTTTTCATATCCAGCTTCTTCTCTAAGCCCGTTTACAGCCTCCGTGGAGGGTGAGGCTGCAGAATTTCGTTTACTGTGGGCCACAATGGTGTCTGGTTGGTTACCCGAGTCCTCCGTCAAATCAATGATGACCGTAGTCTGACCAATATTGGTTTTGACTCTATTTCTTAAAAAATTATCTAAGGGACCCTTCCCATTGACAAGTTTTGGCCTAAACTCTATGTTAGAACCCATATGAAAGTTGTTCTCCAAGTTGTCCAAAGAGGTTTCTTCTACATTGGGGACTTGACTTTGCGCAGGAGCACCTGGAGAGCTTCTTGTGTCATCCGACCCATCCTCTGTTTTCTCCTTTGGGACAAGAGTGAGGCGCTTGAAGGGCAGGCGAGCTGAAACAAAGAAGGAGGCCATCTTTACAGTGAAAGTGTGAAGCCTGACAATCGATCAATATTTTATTCCACATGCTCAAAAATGATCGACCTTGCTGGGCTTGGGGGTGTTTTATCAGTTTATAAAACAATCATGCTCTTGGGTCCGACATTTTGCCCTCAATCATTTAACCTCAGGAGACTATTGCCCTCAACATAATTCCCACCAAATCAAACTTGCCATGTCATCATAGGAGAAGGGAAATGCGATGAGGGGTGGGATGGGGTCAGGGGGAATACCAAATATAAAGTTTCTTTCTTGGGCCGGCCGAGTGGCGCATTGGCTAAGTGCTGGTTTTGGGATGCCAGCGGCCCCGGTTCGGATCCCACATGAGGGCCAGTGACACTGCCCTCTACAGCTAACAACAGCTCCACCTGGAGCTGGGCTGTGCGAGCCCCGGTGATGGTGTGGGCTGCAGCCCCTGCTGCAGTGGGCTGCCATAGGCTGCAGTGAGTGGCCCGCAGCCAGCGTGAGTGGCTGGCAGCCAAGCGTGAGCTGCCAATAGCCGCGATGAGCGACATCCAGAAGCCAGCGACCGATCTGCCTCATCCGGGAAGAGTGCAACGACGATACCAACAGTGAAGCAACATCCTCCGCAACTAGACTGAAGAACAAGAGGACAGCAGCTTGTCTGTTCCCCTTCCCCGATTCCCCAACGCTGTTCCCCTCTACCAATTCCCCAATAAAATCTTTTTTAAAAAAAAAAAGTTTCTTTCTTTATTTATTTTTTTATTTTTTTAGCTGAGCCATCCTGCCACCTGTTGGCAGCGTAGCAGCAGCTCAACTCGGGCTGGGCATCGAACTGCTGTTGCTCAGAGCTCAGCTCGCACTCTTGAGTGAGCTCTTAACCGATACCAAGTTTTAAAAACCAGAAACCATGGTTTTCTATACAATCCAGCAACTAATCTGGCTACAGTGTAAATTCACTCCCCTTTTTACACAAAAGAATTTGGGGACATTTATCTTCCTGTATAACAGTGGTTCAACCAAGGCAGCTGTGCCCACCAGGGAATATCTAGCAACGACTGGAGACATTGGTTGTCATGACTTGAGGGAGGAGGCCAGAGATGCTGCTAACCTCTCTACAATATATAAGACAGCACCCCCCAACTCCTCAAAAAATTGCAAAATGTCAATAGTGCCGGGGAAGAGAAGGCCTACTGCAAAGGCAGTGACCTCTGGATTTGCTCCTGGGAACGTAAGGAAACAGTAGTGTAATAAAATGGGTTCCCCAGCTTCCGAAAGTGAGGTGCAACTGTTTTTCTACTCTCTGGGCCCTTGATGCTACCTACCTCCGAGAACCCCAACCAATGGTCTTTGTTCAAGGGGAATTAAAAATACAAGTGAGGGCCGCCAAGTGGCGTGTTGGTTAAGAGCTGGCTTGGGATGCCAACGGCCCCAGTTCGGATCCCACATATGAGGGCCAGTGACACTGCCCTCTGCAGCTAAGATGGTGAACAACAGCTCCACCTGGAGCTGGGCTGCTGTGAGTCCCCAAGACGGCATAGCTGCAGCCCTTGCTGCAGTGGGCTGCCATAGGCTACACTGAGTGGCTGGCAGCCAGTGTAAGTGGCTGGCAGCCGGTGTGAGCTGCCAAGAGCCGCCATGAGCAGCCATCCATTGATCTGCTTCACCCGAGAAGAGCACAAGGATGATATCAACATGGGCCAGTGAAGCAATGTCCTCTACAACTAGACTGAAGAACAAAAGGACAGAAACTTGTCTGTTCCCATCCCCAACGCTGTTCCCCTCCCCCAATTAAAAAAAAAAAATCTTAAAAAAAAAAAATACAAGTGAGACAATGAAGGATATAAATGAGGAACAGATATTTAACCCATTACTGGAAAGTTACCTTGTATTAACTTCTTGACTGGTCGGTCTCTGCAATCCATGGCTGTGAATAAAAGTGTCAAAGGATAAGTTATTTACATGCTGGAAATAATGAAGAAGCAAATACATATGTGGCAACTATTATGTATGAAGAAGTTGTCCAGTGGGGGTGACTTTCCCATCCATATCCCGGCGCCTTTGGCAATGTCTAGGGACACTTTTGGTTGTCAAGACTTAGGGGGAGGGGAGTGCTTGCATCTAGTTTGTAGAAGACAGGGATACTGCTCAATGTTCTACAATGCACAAGACAGCCCCCTACAACCGAGAATTATCTGACCCAAAATGTTAATAGCTTAAGAAATCCTGCCCTGGTCACTGTCACACCTTCTTTGTTTATTTTCCTGTGGCATTTATAACTCTGAAACTTACATTGTTTATTATGTCTCTCCCTCCACCCTTCAACAGGACGACATTTCTCTGACACTGGAGAGATTTGCCTGGAGCACCTAGCTTGGGGTCTGGCACATAGTAGGAAATCAACGAATACAGTAACAGCAACAATGAAGGGGGGAATGAATAAAAGTGGAAATGAGAGAAAACACTGTATCACTGATGTCACCATGAATATGACCCCAAAACAACCTCTTCTCCAATCCAACCAGTTCCATAAAATTAGAACAGGGTTTCTTTTAAAATAGAGTTTATGAAAGTATACAACTTAAAGCATTTTGAGTTTGCCGGGCAGGAGTTTAAGTGCTGTCAAAAAATAATAAGGGAGAATGTTTTCCTGCATCAAAAAATCTCAAGAAGAGCATCTAACAATATTGAAGCTGATACAGGAATGACCATATGAGTAAACAGATCCAAGTCTCTGGATAAATATCTTTTAAACAGTCAGAATAAGTTAGGACGTTTGCACCTGCTAGGAGATCTGGCTTGGAGAAATTCAGTTTATTTTGGGTAATCTACGACATGTTTTGTACAAGATACATTCAAGTAAATATTTTTAAAAAGCAGATCAGGGCTTTCTAAAGAACTTAGCTGTCCATAGATGAAACCACCCTCCCCACTT
This sequence comes from Aselliscus stoliczkanus, assembly GCA_033961575.1. Lineage (NCBI taxonomy): Eukaryota > Metazoa > Chordata > Mammalia > Chiroptera > Hipposideridae > Aselliscus > Aselliscus stoliczkanus. The sequence continues at coordinate 3,649,771 of CM066735.1, read as the reverse complement.
CCAAGCTGGAAATATAAGGAAGGTACCCAGAAGACTCATGTTTCCTTTCTATCCATTTCAAGACACTATCATTCTCAAGGTTTCATTTACCAAAAAACATGGATTCCCATGCATTTTTTGGTATGGTTCTGAGTCACCAGCTTTGATGCAAGTGGAACAGACGTGATATGGACCCAGAATCAACCTCAGGTCAACCTGAAGAGCGACTCCACCAGGGACCCAGACTGTTCAAAGGTATGCATACAATTAAGACACATTCATATATAAACTCACCACTGCTCTTTATTCTGATATTATATCCCTCCTAATTTTACCTGATGTTAAAATATCCTTTCCTTTTATAATAATACGGTCATAGCAAATGATGCTTTTTGTACTTTTTTTTTTTTTTTTTTGAGGGCAGTGTCACTGGCCCTCATATGTGGGACCGAACCAGGGCCGCTGGCTTCCCAAGCCAGTGCTTAACCACAGCGCCACTCAGCCGGCCCACTTTTTTTACTTTTTAATTAAACATTCTTATTGGATCAAATGACAGTCCATGACAATCAGTCCCAACTTTATTTTTATGAATTGTATGTCTTTGTGAAATCCCCAAATCTGGAAACAATTAAAACAGTGGTTCTGCCCTCCAAAGGTCCTTGGCAATGCCTGGATACATTTTTCGTTGTCACAACTGGGGAGGAGGGGTTGCTACTGGCATCTAATGGATGGAGGCCAGGGATGCCACTCAAAACCCTAAAGTGCACAGGAGGGCCCCAAATAGTGCCGAGATTGAGAAACCCTGAACTAGTCTAGCTGATGTCCCTGCCAACCCTTAATTCATTCAACCAACACATATCTATCAGGCACCTAGTATGAGCCAAGCATTGTGCCAAGTGCTGGGGATAAAAATGGGAGTTAAGCAGGAGGGAGGGCAGTCTAGTTTTCTTTGGTTTACTACCCTACGTATGGGGGTGGGGGCTGTTAGATGCTGGAAACCTCCCTCCCAAGACACAGGGAGTAGAAAGACAGGTCTTCACCGTGTGTATCCACCAGGATCAAGAATCAGGGAATCCCTGCTCCCTGACATTCCCACCATCCAGGCGTCTTACCTTGTTTTGCCCTGACCCGCAGACGCAGCTGTGACCCAGGGCCTCAGTTTTCCCAACCGGCCAGAGGGTCGCTGCAGGGTCCAATTTGCTCAGAGGAGACAAACGCAACCTGCAGAGTTGGCCCTGGGCCTCAGTTTCCCCTCCTGGCCACACCAACCCGTCACCGCAAAGGGCCTTAGAAGGACGAACTTAACGCCAAAGCACAGGAAAAAAATGGTCGCGGTCGCAACAATAACGTCAAGGAGGGCGCCATTCGGGTCACAAGGCCCTTCCTCGAGATAGTAACTATCTCACGGACGGAACATACCGAGCAGAGAAGTGGCCCGGGATCTGGAGGCCCGTCCGCCCCCCAACCGCCTCCTCCGCACGCATTGGCCAAAAACCGCATCCCCCCTTCCCCTCCGCGCGGGCGGAACTGACCTGCAGACGCTCCCCTGGCGGCCGGCGCCCCGCACTCCAGCTCTTCCAACATCGCCCCGGCGACGGCTCGATCTCCCCTCGGGCGGCGGAGGCGCCGGCTCCACTCCGGCGGCCGCTACTGCTCGCCCTCCCGCCCGCGCCGCTGCTACCGCGGCCGCCGCGCTCGTATTTGGCGGGAACCGCGGCGAATCCCGCAGCCCGCACGCCGATTGGACGAGGCCGCGTCACGTGACGTCCCGCCTTGGGAAGAAGGGAGCGCTGGAAGCATCCTCGCGAGATCCGTGGCTTCGCTTCCTCCCCTGAGTTCCCTTTTGATATTCCCGCGGAGGGGCGGGCTTCCTCTCTGCGTCCTGTCATTGGCGGGCAGGAGGTGTTCTTCGACTCGCGGTGTGGAGTGTCAAGCTGAGATATAGACACTGTGATTGGCTGGGTGCGTGGGACCGGCCAGTAGGAGGGAGGGCCAGGCTCTTACGTCATGACGAAACGTTTTACGGAGGGCGCCGTCACAACCTGAAACTGCGATTTAGATGAAAGCTGAAGTTTTGAGTGTATCCTAATAGGACATCGGCTAAACATAGCAACGGCAATTAAAAGTATAAATGACTTTTTATATAAACAAAGATAGGGCCGGCCGAGTGGCTCAGTTGGTTAAGAGCTCACTCAAGAGTGCGAGCTGAGCTCTGAGCAACAGCAGTTCGATGCCAGCCCGAGCTGAGCAGCCACTGAGCTGCCAACAGGTAGCAGGATGGCTCAGCTAAAAAAAATAAATAAATAAACAAAGATAAAGTAAAACCTGCGCTTCAGAGCATTTGATATACAGTAAATGTATTCAAAGGGAATTAATGAAATGGATTTTTCTGGTTTAATCCTCCAGATTTTTGCACATGCTGTTTTCCCGACCAGAAAACTCTTTCCGCAGCTCTTTTCCTGGCTAATTTCTACCTAACTTTCAGATCTTAGATTGACACCTCAGAGAAGTTTTTCCTCCCTTACCCCCAACAAAAAGTGCCTACAACTTTTTTTTCTTGAAGTAATTACAGCTTATGTTTATTTATTAGTGTGTTACATGATTAATTAGTTAATTTCTGTTTTTGTCATTAGTTCCATGAGGGCAGGAATCATTTATCGTTGAATCCCCAGGACTTATCAATGACTAATAAATACATTAGTAGGTACTCAATAAATATTTGCTTGAATGCATAAATATTATTTGGACTGTGTGATCATGTAGGTTAAAAGCCTCGCACAGAACACTCAGTGTCAGCCTGCAACCTTTAGAAATAGGTTTTCTTCAGTAAAAATTTAAACTCTCAAGCAGAGCAGAGGATTGAAAGTGAGCCAAGTTTGAAATTCTATTGATACTATAGATTGAAGAATTAAATCAATTGAATTGATTGGAAGCAATCTGGAGAAATCGAGAATTTGGGGACATCAGTTTGGGCAACTCATGTCTTACAGAAGGCCTCAGTTTCCCCATATGAACCCTGAGGATGTTTTCCCTCCCTTCTCTGATATTTTGGCATTATGCATTGATTGAGACCAGTGGATTATGCAATGCTTAGACCATGGATCACCACTGAGAGTGTCCATCATAATCAAATGGGGTGATTTTTTTCAAATCATTCATAATAGCCTCATGAAGATCTTCGAGGGAGGTTGGGGCATGTATATTCTGAAAAAAATCCTCTGATATAGTCCAGTACCTTCTGTTAGGCATTTGGAAACTTCCAGTAACCTCCTCCTTCAGAAAATCATCCAAATCTGTCAGAGATTTCAGCGTTGAAGTTGCAAGCATTTTAGCTCTAGTCACTTTCTTGTTCCTCTTTTTGGTTTCTTGTTCCAACTCATTATTAATTTCCAATTCATTCAGTATATTTCCATCAATAAGAATTAATTTTAAAAGTCACTATTGACAAAGATGTATCAATCCAGGAAGGCTTCCTGGAGCAGGAGGCATTCCAAGCAGATTCCTCTTTTATATACAAACGATGGGGGGAAAGATTAGGGAAGAATGTGCAAGAGAGGAACAACGTTAGCAAAGGCTCACAGACAACAGGGATCATGGATTATAGAAGAGGAAGAGAGCTGAAATCAGAGGGTTGTTGACTGGGCCAAAATTATGTAAGCTTTGTAGGCCGCGTTAGGAAGTTGGGAATGTCTTCTAAGGACAGTAGGTATACTTTAAACGGTGGACTGTGATCTGAATCGTGTTACAGGAGCATCTTTCTGGTTTCCCGGTAGGGGATGAACTGGAGGGGAAAACCTGAAGCTGGGCACACCAAAGAAGAGGCTGGTGGAATGGTCTGGTCAGGGCAGAGAAGACAGTGGGGATAGTGGAATGGAGATAGAAGTAACACCCTGGTGTCTGACTTGGGCAGCTGAATGGATGAAGACGGAGCAGGGTTGGGGATGAGACGGGAGGAACTAAACGCATGGAGGAATTCTGTATAGCTGAGATTAGCAAACAGGTATCTGGAGACTCATTTCCTAAGATGTTAGAGCCACCTCCGGTACTCCAGGAGACGCTGCAGCCGCCACGGCCACTCTAGGTTCGCCCCGTCCACTCGCTGGCAGAACTGGTCTCTCCCGCAGCCGGCGAAGTGCGCGTGCGCTGTCCGGCCGGCAGGGGGCGCGCTTGCGCAGACGGGGCCGGAAGTGTGCGGTTGCCATGTAATATCCTGGCCTCGCGGGCGCGCGCGACGGGGTGAGGCGGCTCAGGGGCGGGCGCGGAGCTGACGAGAGGGCGGCGGAGGCGGTGCCGACAGGGCCCGCTGAGGCGCGCGGGGAGTCGGCGGCGCCCGGGAGCCTATCGCTTGCGCTGTCCCTCCGGTTTGCTGGGGCCCGGCGGGAGGTCGGACAGCGAAAGGCAGAATGTCGGTAGCAGGGCTGAAGAAACAGTTTTACAAGGCGAGCCAGGTGAGCGGAGGCCATGGCAGGGCGAGCCCCGAGACCCGGGCTTCCCGGAGGTAGGGGCCCGGTTAGGCCCGGCCCTGGCTAGGGAGGGGGCCCGAGACTCCGAGGGCACGCGTCCCTCGCAGGGTGGGGAGAGCCCAGGAGGGCCGGGGGCTTGGTGCGAGGTGGCCCAGGCCTTGCCCGACATGTGGGCTCCAGTCTCGAGAACGGTGGGCGGACCCCTGGCCGGGATCCTTCCTCCCCTTCCCTCTAAAGGGCCGGGACCGGGGCGAGAGAAGGGGAGGAAGCAGCCGTAGGCTGTCGACACAGGACTCTTGCCAGATAGCCCAGGGGCAGGAAAATTTTGTGTCTACAACTATTTAAAAACAACAGAAAAAACTCTTTCGATGAACCTGGCACAAAGTTGAAAGGATAGGGTGAAAAGTCAATTTCTCACTTCAGGCCCTCTCCCCAGAGACAAGGACCGTCACCAACGACTTATCTGTGTCTGTTTCCAAAGTATGTGTACGCCTTCCCTTTAAAAACACAGGCAGATGTAACATAGTCTACATAGTCCTGTGTACTTTGAGTTTTTTGTTAAATCTGTTTTGGAGATCACATTAAAGCTCGAATTTTCCACCTTGGGTCACTCTGGCTGGGGGTGACCATCCTGGGCACTGCGGGTTGTTGAGCAGCATCCCTGGCCCCCACTCAGCCATATAGGAGTGGCCTCCTAGTCAGGACAACCACAAATGTCCCTGGGGGAACCCCTCCTTCTCCTCCCCCAGAGCTATTGTCCTAGAACATATCCCTAGAGCTTCTTGAATCTTTTTAATGGGTCCCTGGTATTCCTTTTCATGAAGTGTACCATAATTAATTTTATCAGTCGTCTTTTGACGAACGTTTATAGTATTTCAGGGGGTATCGGATTTATAGGATAAATCCCCAGAAGTGGAATGCTGAATCCAAGAATATATGTGTTTTACATGTGACAGGTAATACAGTTTTTTTTGGAAAGCCTGGGACAAGAAGCCCTGGATTCCTTGAATCCTGTTGGTCCCAGCATCATATCCCAGGTTAAGAACCATAGGTGTGGAGTTTGTGTGAATAAACTCCATAGAGGAGTGAGTGGTAATCTCCAGATTTGTTTGGGCCCTGCTGGCAAACTGGGCTGTATTCCCAGTTTGAGGAGGCCCAGTGGGAGGGAAGAGAAATGAGTCTTCAGTAACACATGCTGGTACCTTTTGCCCCTCAAGGGAAAAAATCACAACCCTAGTGGTTGTCTAGAACTACAGGTATTTGGGGTCTGTCTGTAGACCCTAGTTGTTAGCTAAACCCTAGAGGAAGAGAGACTTAATCCTGAGGGATTCTGTGATTGTTGGTGAGAGTACAGCCCTTTGACCTAGCAGGATGGAATGAAGTGACTTGGCCTTGGATTAGACCCTGCCCAGCAGGCATCAGATCCCCGGATGCTTGACTGGAGCACCTGGGAAAGCTGCTCACTGTCTTGGGCCCTGATGTAGTCCCTCTTGCAGGACTGATGTCTCCATAGGTTCTTGGAAGAATTTCTGGGCCACTTGGTCCCTTCATGTAGACAGGTCTGTGGGAGTCCACCCCACCCCCAGCTATCAGGGCCCATGCTGGTGGCACATGCCATCCCAGCTAGAGGAACTAGCTGGGCTTTTCAGGCCAGCCACCAGAGCTTTTTCTGTCAGGGAAACAGGATGGCCTGCATTCAGATCTGTGAGGAGTGCCCTGAAACCTGACAAGCACAATGCTGCTGGTAAGCTGGTGATTCGTTTCAATTTATTGTCTGAGGCCCAGCCTCAAAGAATTGCTGCGACGGCCACATCCTAACCTGAGAGTGCTCATCTTGGCCACCTGATCAATTCTATGTTGTGTTGTCTCAGGAATCACCCTGGCTGTGTTCCATTCTCTTCTGCAATAGTTTCCACAGTCCTCTAACATCTCCATTGTTTATCTGGCCGTGTCCATCTCTCTGTGTGTTTCTTTTTCTTGATCTTAGGAATACTTCTGTGCCCTCAGAATAGGGTTGTCTGTTGAAGAGTAACATTTCTTTTTTTTTTTTTTTTTTTTGAGGTCCGTGTCACTGGCCCTCATATGTGGGACCGAACCGGGGCCGCTGGCTTCCCAAGCCAGCGCTTAACCACCACGCCACTCGGCTGGCCCGAAGAGTAACATTTCTTGTTAATGTGGTAATATTTATTGAATCCACAGTGTGAACAGGCAATATGCTTTAAACTAATCCGTCTCAACTGGCCTCACTTATTGGCCTAAGGGTAAATGTATTCCCCCCCCTTTTTTTTTTTAAGAGGGCAGTGTCACTGGCCCTCATATGTGGGATCCAAACCGGGGCCACTGGCATCCCAAGCCAGCTCTTAACCACCGCGCCACTCTGCTGGCCCTGTATTCCCCTTTTTAAACAAAATGATTTTGGGACATTTATCTTCCTCCAGAACACTGCTTTTCAACCAGGGCCACTTATGCCCTCCAGGGAACATTGGCAATATAGGGAGACGTTTTTGGTTGTCACAACTTGGGTTACTACTGGTATGTAGTGAGTGGAGGCCAGGGATGCTGCTCAACACCCTACAATGCACTGGGCAGCCCCCACAACCAAGAATTCACTGTCCCCAGATGTCAATAGTGCTGAAATTGAAAAATCCTGCTTTAAGGTGTGAGAAAAGTGAAGACAATTATACAAAAACAACAAAAATCCCACCTGGGCCATTCTTGTGGCAGCTGCCTGCTTTTCCTAGTTTTTAATACTCAGTTAACTACATATACACAGATGGACACATACATAAAACTCAGCATCCAGTTCCCAAATCCTTAGAACCCCAGAGTGTCTTTTGGCATGTGGTATTTTTGAGAAGGTCTAAGCTTGCATCAGTGCTTCTTAGCCAGGGGTGCCTGACCCTGCTCTCTCTGCTCTCCCCCTGTGCACCTTCCTGGGGACATTTGGCAATACCTGAGAGGTCTTTGGTTGTCACGACTTGGGGAGAGGGTGCTATCGGCATCCAGTGGGTAGAGATCACCAGTCGTTGCTAAACAGCCTACAATGCACAGGACAACCCTCCCTGACCAAAAAAGTTAGCCCCAAATGTCAGCGCCGAGGTTGAGAAATCTTGCTTTGAAACAGGTTCTTGATTTCAAAGGCTTGTAACAGTGTCATTTCTAAATTGAGAAATAGAAGCCAGGTGGATGTCCAGAGAGAGCCAGGAAAAGATAAACTTGGTTTTAACAGGTGAGGCTATAATGTTAATTAAAAGTTTCTAATCTCATTAATGGTACTTGTAACAAACCAATTGTACTAATACAGGCATACCTCGTTTTATTGTGCTTCACAGATGTTGCATTTTTTACAAATTGAAGGCAAGACACACACCCCCACACCCCCACACACCCCCAGCAAAAAGACTACGACTTGGTTTATTGTGGTACTGGCTTTATTGCGGTGGTCCAGAACCAAATCTGCAATATTTCTGAGGTCTGCCTGTATCTGGTAATATGCTTGCAAATTCTACACTATTTCATCTCAGATGAAAACTTTTAAGTCTTGTATATAAAATCAATTTGGGCTTCAGTGGGAAGATTGTGAGTTTTTATTTCTTATGAACTGGCCACTGCCTGGGTTGAGGGCCTGGCTAAGGAAAGTTGAATCTATAAAGGAAAGCAGTAAAAGAAATAGGCATCTTGTCTTGGGCTGTTTTCGCCCCCTCTGGCTTCCCTGTGTAATGCCCACTCCCTCGGTAGCCATCTGATAAGTTATGCGAAGCTAGAATTGGGGAAGATGCTTTTATATGATTATTTCTGGGGGGCTAAGAAGGGTAAAGGAACCCTATTAGTGAGATACAGACTCAAAAGTTAACTTATTGGGCCCGCCGAGTGGTGCAGTGGTTAAGTGCTGGCTTGCGACGCCAGCGACGCCGCAGCCCCGGTTCAGATCCCACATAAGAGGGCCAGTGAGGGCCGGCCAAGTGGCGTGGTGGTTAAGCGCTGGCTTGGGAAGCCAGCGGCCCTGGTTCGGTCCCACATATGAGGGCCAGTAACACTGCCCTCAAAAAAAAAAAAAAAAAAAAAAAAAAAGAGGGCCAGTGATACTGCCCTCAAAAAAAAAAAAAAAAAAGTTATTGTCGTGTGTGTTTGGGTGATGTTAATTTCCAGGCCTAAACTGCTAACTGGTTTCCTGATAATTCTTGTGGTTGGGCCATGTGGAGATTTGAGAGTGTAACTAGGGATAGAGCTGGCAGCTGGCTGGAATGCTGCCCTGACCTTTTCTTTCTTTTTCGCCTGAAAGGAGAGAGAGAGTTTGAAAGATTGGTTCCGTCTGAGCTAGGAGGAGAATTCATAACCGCCATACCCATAGCTTTGAAGTTTGTTGGGTGCTCGCTAGGCCCCGAGTTTAGGGCCTGGCAAGAGGAAAGATGGAACTTCCTGTGAGAGGTGTGGGTTGGGAGGAGGGCTGGGGGACCCAGGACCCCAATCGATTATAAAGTTTTTCTGGAGGATGTGGCTAGTGTTTGGAACATCTGCAGATACTGCCTGCACTGACCTGTTTTTGTTTTTGTTGTTGTTGTTGTTTTTAAAAGGACAGTGTCACTGGCCCTCATATGTGGGATCCGAACCCGGGCCGCTAGCATCCCAAGACAGTTCTTAACCACCATGCCACGTCGCTGGCCCTGACCTGTTTTTTAAACCTCAGTTTGTGGAATCATGCTTTTGATTTCCTAGCAGAGTGCTTGGCCTGTTCAGTAATAAACATGGAATGATCTTAAGATACAAAAATCTAGAACTTGTAACCCCTTGACCTAAGTGTGAATAAAAGTGTGCAACCCACGCACTGGGAAAGACAGGTGACAGGCAATGTCTGGAGAGCAGGATCCCGCCCCAGGCCCTTGAGCTCAGCAGCTGCAGGCTCACCTACAGAAGACCATTTTCCCTGGGGCAGCAGGTGTAGGAAGGGCTTTGGCCATCACGGCTGTCATGATGTCTGCATGTGATGGGAACTGGGTTAAGTCCATCCTTACAGGAAGCCATCCTGCTGACTTGTTCTGTAAGAAGACCCTTGAACTAACCTTGTCCCTGTGGGACCCTGGGTGGATATGTTCCCATCCTGCTCTGTCAGGGGATAGGCTGGGCCACTTCCCCCAATTCAGCTTTCTGTCACCAGCTGGCTGGGTGGAGTAACCAGCCAGTGTTTTAGGCTGGACTCTGGAGCTACAGAAGAGGTTCGCAACTGTCCTTCCCTAAAGGAACTGGGGTCTCCTTAACCCCCACCCCCCAACTTGCCAAGCCTGTCTGTAAAATCAAGTTAAGCTGACCTCCTTCACAGGCCCCACTGTTCACAATCACGGAGGCACTCTGTCACCATGCAGCATCCTGTGTGTTCTTGTTATTGACACACCAGTATCACGGGGTCATCACATTCTGATTCTGCCACCATGGCCAAAAGTTCACCTCTGACTCAGAATCCTGTGTGTATTAAACACTAGTTCAAATGCCGTGGACTCTAACCACCTTGCTTATCTGGGAGTGTTTTAAGGCAAAGCCATAGGGCACTTAATTATATTCCGTGTGCCATTTAATGACAGTCTGTGAGGTTAGGGGTTTCACAGTCTCTTCCTACTCAGTTTTGGAATTCGGGAGCTGTCACATTTTTGAGACCCCAGAACTATCAAAGACTTAGCAATGAGCTGAGAAAACATGCTGTTCACCCACCCAACTATCCACCCAAAATCTGAGCACTGTATTGCATTTGGGGTCTGAGGTCACCCTTTTGCACCTTAGCTGTCCACATGCGTGTCTATTCGCCTTTTTCCTGAGAGGAAGAACTTGCAGGTTGTGACCAGGCCTGTCATTTGCCTCTGGCATATGTGTCCTGAGCCTTTGGCTCAGTTAGCTCCGTGCTGGCCCCAGTCTCAGCCTTTCTCCTCCTCTTCTGTGTTGGCAGTATTTTGGAATTGATCCAATCTGGAGAAACTTAGTTTTTAATTTGGAGCTTGCAGCCAACTTCCTCCAGAGGATTTGGGAGGCAACTGCAGGTTTTGGCACTGTGGCAGGAGGCAAATCAAATTGTTTCTATTTCTGAGTTCCAAGGCAGGGTGAGGTTTCTAAGCTTCAGAGGGAGGATTTGATGCTGAAACTCTCAATTCACAGGCCTTTTGGCCTCAGGGGGTTAGGAGCACCACAGGCCCTTTTAGGTGTCTCTACCCCCTGTGCTCAAGCCCTAATGGCTTTTTAACTTGCCTGGTGAAGTGCTAGGGCAGTCTGTGTGGGTTCTTTTTCAAAGCTGTCCCTGGAAAGCCGGATGGAAGAATGTGGCAGAATGTGGCAGCAGCTGGCTTCTCTCTTTTCTCTCCCCACCCTCCTTCCCTCCCTCTTTTTCTCCCCGCCCCCTTTCCCTTCACAGGGCTAGATTTGGCAGCCACTTCCCAGAAGACAGCTTCATCTTCCTTTTCCGCTCAGCTCCTAGAAAAACCCGCTGACTGGGCCCTGAGAGAGTGGGGTCACACAGAGAATCCCAGCCACAGCAGGAAAATAGCCTGTAATTTCCTCCAAATAGTGCCATTTCCTCCGGAGGCCCTGACTCAGCATCTGTCCTCTGTCTGCTTTGGAAAGGGCTGCTGCCTGGCTGCTCAGATTTCCACACCTGGGCATTAAATGCCTCCAGTAGGCATCATGCCCCATGTGTGAGACAGCCAGCCCCACTCAGCAGACAGGGTCTTGGCACGGCTTGCTGTCACAGGAGATGCTGTTGTAGCCCTCCCCATACCAGGTAGCTCTTCGTGCCCTTGGCCTTGTAAACAGCAATGAATCCATCCTCCGTGTGTCCCCCCAGCCTTTTTGCATGATGTCTTCCCAGACCTCTGACCCCTCAGAGGCCCTGTCTCCCAGTTTCACGGACTCCTGCATAGCACTTTTTCAGTCAAGGACTGAGTCGACTTGGATGACTATTCTGTTGTCTTTGTCACTATATTATAAGCTCTTTGCAGGCAGGAACCATATTTTCTACCTACTGTTGTATGCCTGGTGTTGAGCCTGACCCTGGCCTGTCTGGAAACTCAGTAAACACTAGAAGAACGTTTGCCCCTACACATGAGCAAGCAGGTGCTGCCACCTGGGTTATGAGAATGCAAAAATGGGAGCAGTTGCGTCAGCATGCCTCGAGAAAGCAGAGGCTGGGATATGTGGTAAGAAGGACATTTCCAGCTGAGCTGGATGCAGTTTGAGTGCCAGCCTGGCATTCAGGACCCTCTGGAGCCCACACCCTAGTCCTGGCTTCATTTCCCACCCATCAGCTTCTAGGGCGGCACACTCCAGTCTGACCAGTCTGCTCGGGCCCGCCCAGCTGCCTATACCTTCCTGCCTCCTTCGCTTGGAACGCAGTGCTCCTCTCACCTTCCCCAGCCCACCCGGGTCTCTGTCCACTTCCTTTTTGCCCTTTAAAGCCCTGTATATATCTCTCTTTATCCCTGCCATCTCCCTGACCACCCACTGGAAACAGTCCTCTGCCCTCCAAGCATCTGACTCATGTGCCACATCCCAAGCACATCCTCACATCAAATGTGCTTTTCATCTCATCAGAGCAGGTCTGCCTGGGGGTTTGTGACAGGCCTGGGCCCCCTGGGTCATGGCTTGCTGACCATGTTATCAGCAGTGGTGGCTCCTTATCAGAATTGGGGTCTCCAACAGTGTCCTTCGGGGTGACTCAGCACCAGCCCCCACCTGGCTCCTGCTCAGGCCCTGGCAGAACCCCAGTAAAGTGGGGTGGCTGGTGAGGCCTTAGAGGGCTCAGTCAGCAACGGGTCTGACTGGTTTAAAAAAGAAGAAATCAAAACTCAGAGGTTGTCCCTTTGGCTTAAGATCTGCCTCCAGGAGCTGTGGCTGATAGGGACCTGAGGTGACTGGCCTGCTCAGAAATAGAGTTTGCTGGGCTCCACCTTCTCAAGGCTAGACTGCCAGAAGCCTGCTCCCCAGACCCACTGGGCTTCTCAGACCTGCCCAGCTTTAGCCTTGGTTCGGTTTGCCAGCCCTGACTTCCATACCTGCCTGCCCTTCTTTCATTTTCTCAGCCAGCCTGCCAGTTCTTTGCTCCCCTTCCTCCCCACTTCCTCGCTTGTCCCAGTTGGCGCTCTCTGTGGCCTTTCCATTCCTCCCCAGGGCCTTCTCCCTTCCTTCTCACCTCCCTGACACCCCCTATCCCTCATGCACCTGTCCTCTGGTTCTGTATCCCCAGTCATTCCCAGCTGCCCCCTAGATGGTGGTCCCTGTCCATCTGGCCAGTACCCAAAATGCAGCACACCCCTTGGCCCAGTCCACCGGAAGCTAGCCTCCTTATCTGCCCACCCCCACCCTTTTCTGTCCTCACCCTGACTCCATGCGAGAACCCCAACTTACTCAGCCACCTTCTCTGCATCTGTCCCCTTTTAAATCGACTCACTTGTTTTTGTTTTTGTTTTTTTAATTGGGGAATTGGGGGAGGGGGACAGACAAGTTGCCCTCCCTTTGCTCCTCAGTATAGTTGCGGAGGATGTCACTTCACTGGCCCATGTTGGTATTATCATTGCGCTTTTCCTGAGTGAGGCAGTTGCTTGCTGACCATTGGACTGCCGCTTATACTCAGGGCGGCTCACAAAAGTGCATACCAGCTGCCGGCCAGCCCCACTGCAGCCTATGCCATCGCTGGCAACTCATGGCAGCCCAGCTCCAGGTCGAGCTGTTGTTCACCATCTTAGCTGTAGAGGGCACAGCATCACTAGCCCACGTGGGATCCGAACCGGGGCCCTGCTGCTCAGAGCTAGTGTCCCAAACCAGCTCTTTTTTTTTTTTTTTTTTTTTTTTTTTGAGGGCAGTGTCACTGGCCCTCATATGTGGGACCCGAACCGGGGCCACTGGCTTCCCAAGCCAGCGCTTAACCAACATGCCACTCGGCCAGCCCACAACTCACTCTTTAAATTTATTTTAATGGGAGCTTGATGTTATTCCTTGCTATAAAATTATAGTAACTGGACCACCAAATACAAACGAAACGAAACAGTGTAATCGGTTCTTCCTGGATACCTTACCTCTGAGCCTGGGGTCTGATCCCTCATCAATTAAAGAGTTGTTGAAACCAGAACAGTGCCCACCTCACCATTTCTCCTTGCCAGAATAAGGAGTTTGAAAGAGCATCGCTGCAGGAATAATTTTCTCTCTTGTCCCATGCTTTGGAGAACATGATCCCCTGTAAACAACGTTGCCTTTTCTTGGCACCCCCCTCCATGCCCCTCATAGTTTTCATGTAAAATCAGGAAATCCTGCAGAAGAGAGAGTTGTGGAGTGAGGATGGATTTCCCGTGTCTGGTAAGAGGCATGACTGTAAATGGTACAGTTCAGTCTTTTTTCTTAGTCCTCAGACACCACCTTGGCCAATTATTCAAATATCTTTCACCAGTATACCTCAATCCGGCCTACTTTCTGTAAAGTGGAACGGTTGACCAGTGATTTTTCTGCTGTCATTTTGGGCCACAGCCCCAGAAGTCGTTAGGAAGCAACCTGGGAACTTCCGGCCTCTTTCTGCCCCCAAGGCTCCTCCTCATCCTCTGCCACCCACCTTCCCAGGAATGATGCCTTTTGGCTGTCATGGGCAGACAGGCAGGTGTCAATCAACCCTGCCGGCCTCAGCTCATCAGAGCCGTGATTGTCTGAAGGCAGGCAGGCTGGCGGGCAGCCTGGCCTTTGGCCAGCCTTTGAGGTTCAGAAGAGGGCAGCTGAGGGAACGGGGACAGGATTCTCCATCGCTAACCTGACCGTCCTGGCGTAGCATTGCCCTCTTTCTCCGCAGAAGTAGAGCGTGCCCCTCATTGATTGCAGAGTGGCTATCTGGGTCAGAGCCCCTACATATGTGTGACGCCCTCACAGAGGTTGGCTTTGAGGGCCAGGACATTGAAACATCATCTTTTTCCCCTTCTCTGACACATTTACTTCACAGTGGAAAAGTCTCATGTGTTTCTCTCTGGGAGGTTCCTAATCAATTCCTCTCTCCCTTGGAGATTCAAGGGCAGCTGAGGGTTCTCTCCAAGCCCCAGATCCCACAGCAGGCTCCCCACTTTGCCCCAGGCTCCCTTTCTCACTTGGCGCACTCTTCTGTTTAGTAGAGCCCCTCCACCATTTTCTTGACTGGTGGGCCTAGGAGTCTGAAGTGGGAGGTGCAGGGACAGGGGAGTGTGTGGGGTGGTAGGGGAGTGTGTGGGGCCCAGGAGAGTGCTTGTTCAGGGCAGGGAGGAGGAGTACCTTTCTCCAGTCTGAATCCAGGAGTCTGCTCAGCTCACCGGAGTGCCTGGAGGAGAGCTCCCCGGAGGAGCTTCCCTTAGCTAATTGGCAACCTGTGTTCACCAGTCTGCTAGCTAGTCAGCACCTATAAGTCACAAAAGGGAACATCCCTTTCCAGGCACCTTAAATTTGCATTATAGAGGGTCTCAGACAGAAAGATACAAAGAATGACCAGGCCATAGCCAGGTGCTCACCAGAGCTTAAATAAACAGCAGTATACTTAGAGTCTTTGAAGCCTCTTCTCTTATACCTACACTGCCTGTGGATTTATCGCTAGAAGCTCAGTGTTGTTTTGCAAGTTTATACTTCATGGAAATGGTATCACATGGTTATTTTTTGTGTGTAACCTGCCTTTGCTCAGCACTATTTGTGTGTTTCATTCACACTGATGTCTGTGACTCAAGTTTGTTTCCACAGGTTGTATAGCTCTCTTGGTGCGGCTGTTCCAAAGTGCTTTTGTCTGTCCCCCTGCCAGTGAGCATTTAGGGTGTTTCCAAGTTTTTGCTCTTTCAGTGTGGCAGTGAGCAGTCTTGTAACTGTCCTCTTGGGCTGCGTCTGAGAGTTTCTGTAGAGTCACACCTTGTTTAATGTAACCATATAGGTTTTCAGTGGTACCAGCCTGGAAAAAAACAACTTATTCAATTTGCATGATCTAAAGTCTTGGACTCAAAGCTGGGTGGGGGGTCATGTGTTTGAGCCGTTGTAAAGGATAATATTTCAACTGTGCTCCACTAGGCTGCACGTGCCCAGGGGCCTGGGCCAGGAAGCAGTGTGTGTGGGGCGGAGGCTCAGTGTTAGCTCAGCGTGGTCCAGAGGGAGCATGGACCGTGGATCAACCCAGCGAGGTCCACAGCCGCTGCCAGCACCCAGAATCCTGTTTCTGCCCTGTGTCCCAAGTTCTCACAGAATTAATTTCTTTGCCAGCATGTCAATTCCTCAAGAACGCATGTTTTCTGTTTTGGTCTTCACAGTGAGACTAAGCTCACAGACAGCACCTGGCAACTACTCAGGCTCGGATATACAGTCCATCCTCATTTGTAGAATCCATATTTGCAGTTTCACCTACTGGCTGACATTTATTTGTAACTCCCCAGATCAATACTTGTGGCACTTTTGTAGACATTTGCAGAGTGGAAAAAGTTTTTGAGTCCCCCGACATGCTCTGCCTTTTTGCTTCAGCTCTTGTACTATAAACCAGTGTCCTTTTTGCTGTTTATTTAGTGCTGCGTTTTCTTTTCTCTTTCTTTTGGTAATTTTTGTGGGTGTTATTGCTGTTTGATTTGGCCCCAAGTGTAGAGCCGAAGTGCTCTCTAGGGTTCCTAAGTGCAAGAAAGCTGTGATGTTTCTTACAGAGAAAATACATGTATTAGAGAAACTTGAATATTCAGGCACTTACAGTGCTATTGGCTGAGTTCATTGTTAATTAAGCAACAGTGTATATTAAATAAGGTGTCTTTAAACAGAAATACCCACATCCCAGGAACTTAACCCAGTATTTTCCCCAGGAGCTGTGGTTCTATTTATTTGCTAACCCAGCATTTGTGTGACTTTATTAAACAGAACCACTATGAATAACAAAAATTGACTGTAGTTCCTGTAGCAAGTAGAATACACGCGCCCCCCCCCCCCCCAAGGATGCTCTTGTCCTAATCCTTGGAGTCTGTGGATATGTTACCTTACTTGGCACTAGGGACTTTGCTGATGGGATTAAGAGTATGGACCCTAGATGGAACGCCCCTGGCTCTAATCATAAAGGTTAGAAATGCAAACCTTTTCCTGCTGTGGTCAGAGGGGGATGCGACTGACTAGGAAAGAGAGAACCAGAGGGAAGGCAGCATGATGAGAGACCTGCCTTTGTTGGCTTGAAGACGGAGGAAAGGGCCACCAGCCAAGAAATACGGGCAGACTGTAGCAGCCAGAAAAGGCATGGAAGCCCCTAGAATCCCCATAAATGAATGCAGCCCTGCCATCACCTTGGTCTTAGCTGGTGAGATCCAGTTGGACTTCTAACCTCTTTAAGACTTTTTGTGTGGTTTTAATGTCATGTTGTTTTATGTTTTGTATTGTGTTTTTAAATGTCAGGGCCGGCCGAGTGGCGCGGTGGTTAAGCGCTGGCTTGGGAAGCCAGCGGCCCAGGTTCGGGTCCCGCATATGAGGGCCAGTGACACTGCCCTCAAAAAAACAACAATAATTTATTCCCTTCCCCCACCCCCCTTTTCTTTGGCAACCATCAGCTTATTCTCTATATCTATGGGTGTTTCTATTTTGTTTATTCATTTGTTTTGTTTCTTAGGTTCCACAAATAAGTGAAGTCATACAGTATTTGTTTTTCTCTGTGTGACTTCACTTAGCATAATGTCTTATAGGTCCATCCATGTTGTCACAAATGGCAAGATTTCATTCTTTTTTTTATTGCTGAATAATATTCCATTGTATATATGTTTCACATCTTCTTTATCCATTCATCTATGGATGGACATCTCAGTTGCTTCCATATCTTGGCTATTGCTAGTAATGGTGCAATGAACATAGGGTGCATATATCTTTCTGAATTCATGTTTTCTATTTCTTCGGGTAAATACCCAGAAGAGGAATTGCTGGGCCGTATGGCAGTTCTTTTTTTAATTTCTCAAGGAACCTCCATACTGTTTTCTATAGTGGCTCCATTAATTTATAATCCCACCAACAGTGTATAAGGGTTCCTTTTCGTCCACATCCTCAAAGGCACTTGTTGTTTGTTGGTTTATTGATGATAGCCATTCTGACAGGAGTGAGATGAGATTTCATTGTGGTTTTAATTTGCATTTCCCTGATGATTGGTGATGGTGAGCATCTTTTTATATGTCTATATGTCCTCTTTGGAGAAATGTCTATTCAGGTCCTCTGCCCATTTTTAAACTGGATAGTTTGGGAGTTTTTTGGTGTTTAATTATATTAGTTCCTTATATTTTTTGGATATTAACCCCTTATCAGATGTATCATTTGCAGATATCTCCTCCCATTCGTAGGTTGTCTTTTTGTCTGATTGATGGTTTCCTTCATTGTGCAAAAGCTTTTTAGTTTGTAGTCCCATTTGTTTATTTTTTCTTTTGTTTCCCTTGCCCGAGGAGACATATCTAAAAAGATACTGCTAAAAGCAATGTCAGAGAGTTTATTGCCTGTGTTTTCTTCTAGGAGTTTTCTGGTTTCAGGTCTAATACTTAAGTCTTTCATCCATTTTGTGTTCATTTTTGTATATGGTGTAAGAAAGTGGTCCAGTTTCTTTTTTTTTTTTTTGCATATATCTGTCCAGTTTTCCCAACACCACTAATTGAAGAGGCTCTCTGCCCCATTGTACATCCTTGCCTCCTTTGTCATAGATTAATTGACCATATAAGCGAGGATTTATTCTATTGTTGATGTATATATCTGTCTTTATTCCAGTACTATACTGCTCTGATTATTGTAGCTTTGTAGTATAGTTTGATATCAGCAAGTGTGATATCTCCCACTTTGTTTTTTCTCAACATTTCTCTGGCTATTTGGGTTCCTTGGGGGTTTTATATACATTTTTGGATTAGTTCTAATTCTGAGAAGAATGTCATTGGTAGTTCAATAGGGATTGTACTGCTATAGATTGCTTTAGGTAGTAAGGGCATTTTCATTATTCTTCCAACCCATGAGCACGGTATATCCTTCCATTTTTTTGTATCTTCTAGGAAACTTGTGTTTTAATCACTGAGTGTGTCATAATTTGTTACAGTAACCATGGGGAACTTGTACAGGTCCACACCATTTTATTTGTTTTTGTTTGTTTGTTTGTTTTTGAGGGCAGTGTCACTGGCCTTCATATGTGGAACCCGAACCGGGGCTGCTGGCGTCCCAAGCCAGCGCTTAACCACCGCACCACTCGGCCGGCCCTCCACACCATTTTAAAGTTTTGTCCTGATAAAGGTTTTCATCTCAACCTTTAAAAGTGTGTGTGTGTGTGTGTGTGTGTGTGTGTGTGTGTACGTTCATTCCATCATTACCTCTTGCCTCCAACTTAATGGCTGAAGTCAGCAAGAAAATAGACCAGTTCCCTTTGCAAAGCTGACTTATGAGTACTATGCTAAGAGAAGGGTCTCCCCCAAACCCTCTTCACTTACAGGGCTCTGTGGAGCAAATCTGAAACTCCACCAATGTCTTTTCCTGGTTCCTGGAATCCTGCCTCTGCAACTTAAAAGCTGGTGGAGTGGACTAACAGGAAATCCTCCACTGCTGTTGTTTAATGTGCATTTGAAAACTGGCTCTGTATTCAGGTTTTTATGCAAAAAAATGCTATTGCCCGTCCAGACCTCTGGGTACCACGTGGGAAACAGCACAACAGTATCTTAACCTGTGTTGATTCCTGCCGATTCTGTAAAAAGAGGTCGGCAGTTCTCAAGTCTGATGGCACATTTCTCCCTATCACAGAGCCCAGAGGCTCCCGCCAGACACCCTTTGCTAATGACTACCCATATCTTCCAAAGGGACACTTCAGAATTCTGTCTGGCATTTGTTTCTGAGGCAGCCCTTAGCTCTTCTGTCCTCTTTGTTGGTGCAGACCCCCATGGCCCCTTGTCTCTGCCTTTCCTCACATCATGTCCCTTTCTCCTTCCTGCGTCCAATTTCGACTCATCTTTCACAGCCTAGTCCAGGGTTGTCTCCTTGTGAATCCTTCTGGTTCCCTCCCCACAGGAGGAAGTGGCTTCTCCCTATAGGTCCCTTATCAGAGGCCCTTACGTTATTTTTTTTTTGTGAGCTTATGTTATTAATCTTTTTTTCCTCTGTACCTGGCACATATCGACAGTAAATGTTTATTGAAAAATTAAGACCAGCCTTCTCAAAAGGGGGGATGTAGCCATTCACCTTTGACCCTGAATGATCAATTTGGGGCAGGAGAGTGTCCCAAACATGCATGGTGGCTAAGTGATTGAAATAGGGCCAGTACGGTGACACAGGGCCTTATGACAAGTGCCCTGTAGGGAGAAACGAGGGATCATTCACAGGGTGATGACTGGGTCATTGGATCTGAATTTGGACGTTGGAAGGAGAAAGGAAAGGAGGACAAAGGGTTTCCTAGGCAGCCACTGGAGCAAGGCCTCCTCCATGCTGCAGCCTCCCTGTCGCTGGCCTGCCCTACTGTGTTCTCATCCCTCATCCAGGAGCCCAGGCATTGTCTGCCCCTTCCAGGGGAGCAGATGCTGCCATAGGTGCTGGGTACTGGGAGGAGGCCCTGTCTGCTAAACCATCGTTCTCTGGCAGAGAGAGATTTGAATATTTTTATGGCTCCTAGCTCAGGAAGTGGCCACACCAGACAGGCATCACACTGTGATAGCAGAGAGGCAAGACCTGGCAGGGAGGGCAGGGCAGCCTGCAAAAATAAATAAAAGACGAAAAGCCATCACTGCTGAGGGGTGCCTTGAGCCGGCATTGCACAGCCATCTTGGCAAATGCAGCAAGACCTTCTGACTTATGGGGGGGAGGGGGCACACCCTCATGCGCAGAATGTCAGTGCGGTTCCCTGGAAGTGGTGTGCACCATCTGGAAGGGGAGAGGGCCTAGTATCCCAGGGGTAGGAATCATGGTAGCCAGCATCAAGGGCAGAAAGCCCCTTGGGGTGCTCAGGGGCAGCTGGCAGGCCAGGTTGTTTGGAAGAGGAGGGGTGACCCAGAGGAGACCCTTGTGCTGCCTAGGTCATACAGGGTGGCATTAGTAAACCCGGTGCTGCTCTTGATGGAGCATGGAGTTTTATCTTCTGGTGCTTCATTCCCTCCCTTCCCCCCAAATAGAGCTTCACAATTATGTATCACAGTCACCCATCAACAGATGTACCTGGTACCAGGAGTTTCCTGGAGTCTGGGTTAGACCCTTTTATTGATCTTTAGGGCCTTTTGGTGCAAGGGAAGAGCAAGGAATCAGCCTGCTATCGACAGTTTTTATACATGTCCTGGTGTGAGGGTGATGTGTATGCAGACATACAAATCCCTTTTAGGAAAGCCCCCCAGGATGTCAGGTCCCCTCTTAAAGAAGGGTCCACACCAACCCTTTCACTCCAGAAACTCTGGCATCCTCACTGCCCCCGTCACCCCATTCAGCAGACCTGCCTCTGAATGTCACCCTTGCCGCAGACCCCATCCCGAGCTGCCTGCGCATCGCCCTGCTCGCCTCATTCCTTCCTTCGGACAGCATGATGCAGCCCATGGCTCATGTTAGTAGGGCAGTTTGTGATTTTTAAATCTTGTTCACACCCAAGTCCCACAGCACGTCGTCCTCATCACCGCACTTTACAGCTGAGGAAACTGAGGCTCAGAGGTCCATATTCTTGCTTAAAGTCACAGCCTGGTGGGCAGAGCCGGACCCAGTTCCCGTTCTGGGGTCCAGGGTCCCTCCACTCCCAGGCTCCCCTGCATTACCTCAGGACATCGGGTACACCCATGTTTTGACTTGTTACTGACACATCGGAGAGTAAGCTGGTGGAGGGTGGGGTCTGTACACAGGTATGTATTTATTATCTCAACAAATAGTGAGTGCCTCCGCACCTACTGGGCACCAGGCCATGCTGCTGTATTGACTCTGTCACTGTAGCGGGCACTGCTGAAGACAGGAAGTTAGTGTTTGGAGACGGGGTATGTTTGGGGTGGGAAGGTAAGGCAAGGCTACCCTCATTGGAGTTACTGGAATGAAGAATGCCCCTGTGGCCTGAGAAGATGAGAAAGGGCCCTGAGACCTGCTCTTCTCTGTCTGTGACCTGACGTGGGTCCTAGGCACTTTGCCTCTCTCTTATTTTTTTTTTTTCAGGGGAGTGTCATTGGCCCGCATATGTGGGACCAAACCGGGGTCGCTGGCTTCCCAAGCCAGTGCTTAACCACCGTGCCACTCGGCCGGCCCCCAAGGTCCTAGGCACTTTGAAATCCCGGTGCTCACCCATCGCTGAGGCCTGAGTGGTGATGTCAGTAAGCTTGTGTCTGCAAGGCCTGTGTGCACATCCTGAGAAAGGAAAGGCCCACCTGCTCTGTTCCCTGAAGGGTGGATGGCAGCCGGGGGACAGGAGCGGTTTGCTCTGGTGACCACCCGGAACTACCCGCATGGCCCTGGCAGCTCCCGCCTCCTCAGTCCTCTTGGTTTCTTCATCTGTGCTGAGGTTGGACAGTGATTCTGAGATTCCTTCCAGCTCCAAGTTTCCAAGAGTGAATTTTCAGCTTAGAAGGGCAGATGTCCCTGCACAAAAAGAGTGGGGTACAGATGAAGGTGCAGCTGTGCAGGGTGACAGGATGCCAGCATCTAACACGTGGCCCCAGCTCATCGTGCCCGTCACTAACTCATGGGAGGGCCTGGTTTGCAGTGCCAAGAGCTGTCCCAGGATCATGACCTGCCCAGGCTGGTAGCCACACCTGAAAAAACTGATCTTGGTGACTGTGAGTCACCATGGCCGGGAGTCACCTGTCAGCTGAGCCTGTTGTCACCACCATGATGTGACAGGTGAACAGTGGAGCCAGGTTGAGGATGCACTCCTCAGTACCTACTCAGAGCTGCTGCCTGGGGCTGTCTCGTGGAGGAGCGCAAGGCCACCCTCTGCCCTCCCCAGTGATCTACAGGGGATCTAAGTGGGTCCCTCTTCATTCCAGCCAGTGTTTCGGGCCATTTCTGTTTGCCTTTCAAAGCCTATGTGCCTGTCAGCCTTCCTTTCCTGTGTCCTGTCCTCCCAAACCGCAGACCCTGTTGCTTTCATGGGGGTTCTTACTGATAAGAAACCAGCCCACTCTGGGAGCAGGGTCCTCTGGATGTGAGCCAGCTTGGGCCTGGCTTGCTCAGATTTTTTTGTCTTTGCAAATTTTCCTGAACCTTTGCTCTCTGGTGTAGAAGCCAGCTGTGGGCAGACTTCGGGCAGAGAGTGGAGAACTGGACTGGTAGCCTCTGGCCAGACTGCCAGCCTAACTTGGACTTCCCATAAGTTAGCAGCATAAAGGAAACTTGGGGAGGGAGGTACTGTCATCCAGCCTGCCCCTGAGTCCCGTTTTCCCGGAGCTCAGCCACCATGGAGTGGTAGGTTGAGGTCAGACCACCATGAGGTCGTATCCGCCAAGCACGTCCTGAGTCTCAGAGGCTGTTCTGAGTGTGGTTACGGTGGTGAGGGGCTGCTCACTTTGAGTTCACAGTTCAGTGAGAGGAGGGCCTTAAAGCTGTGGGAATGAGGTGGGTGCCTTTGCAGAACAGAAAACAGAGCCTGGTCCAAGGCGATGTCCAAGGAGGGCAGGGGCTTGAGAGGAGGTGCCAGTAGTGTGATGGGAGAGCCAGGTTACTCCTGCCTGGGTAAGGAGATGGAGAATCAGGAGGGCTTCCTGGAAGAGGTAGCTTCTCATTAGATCTTTAAAGGGCCGGCCGAGTGGCACAGTGGTTAAGCGCTGGCTTGGGAAGCCAGCGACCCCGGTTCGGTTCCCACACATGAGGGCCAGTGACACTGCCCTCAAAAAAAAAAAAAAAAAAATAGAAGCGGTCTTAGAGACAGAGAGAAGGCAGCTATGTTCCAGAAGGCAGGGGCTCTGGGCTTTTATGTCAGTCGGTCGTTCACCCTAGCTTGTCATTGTTGGGGTACCTGTGGCCCCTCACTGAAACTTGTGCTGGGTACCTACAGCCTCTTGTACGGTAAGCCAAGGTTACAATAGGCCGTGGTTACAGTGTTTGATGCAGAGATTGTTCAGTGCTTTCCAGGGGCCGGGGCAGCTCTGCGTCTTGCAGGATTTCCAATCCCTATTTCCCATCTCTTCCTGAAGGGCTACTCTTGCATCATTGACAACAGATGAGTTTATAAAAACACCTGATCGTGTCTGCATATGCGTGTAGCAGAATCACGCTCTGCCAGCTGGGCTGGAGGCTAGCAGCCTGCAGCTCCCCAACAGGGAGCCCAGCTGGCTGTTAGTGGTACAGAGGTGGCACTGCTTTGCCAGGCAGGCCCTGGGGGATGTATCGCTTCATTTGTTTGTGGGTTGGGTGTTTCTTTTTATAAGTTTTCATCTGAACCTGATTTTCCCAGTTGTGTGACATGCAACCCTCCTGCCCCATCCCCAAGATGAGAAATTAAAAATGCACGAGGCTGATGTATATCCAGGCATTTTTGTCTCTGGCAAGAGATCCAGATGCGATTTGTTCCTAGGAGGTGAGCCTTAATTGATGGGCTGGCATGTCAGTCAGTGGTAAAACCCCTCACCCCAGCTAGGGGCGCTGGCTTGCATTGGCCCTGGGACATGGCCTCACAGTCGCTGGGACACTCCCCTGGAGACCCCTGCTCATTGTTAGTCAGCTCCGTCGTCCCCCCAGCACCCTGACAGGCCTGGATAGTCTCTGAAAATGAAGAAACATCAGAGGTGCAGGGGCAGCTTCTGGAGCAGGTGATGTGAGAATTTGGGGACCCAGTTATTCCTCCTGTCTGGCTTGGTGTCACACACATATGCACACACAAACACACAGACTATACTGCCTGGCCTTGGGCAAGGCATGTCACCTCCTGGGGCCTTAGTTGTCCCATTTATAAGGTGGAGATACTTGGTCGGAGGCTACAGCTCAGCAGGGTGGGCACTAAAGATCCCAGCTGCCTCTGTCCCTTACCCTTGGAGTTTTCAAGGATGACAAAAGGGCCAGCAAGGTAGCAGGTCCAAGGAACTATGTAGTATCTGCTGTGTCTCATAAAAACATTAAGAGATACAAATTCTGTGATCCCTTCTCAGCTCCAGCACGCCTGCCTCCCACTGCAAGCTGTAAGCGTTTTAGAAGCCAGCATTCCTCAGCTGACAGAACGTGGAGCCCTCCCAGCACCTAGTGGGGGCCTACTTTCTCCCCCATGGACTCAGATTAACCAGGGAACGGTTAACCAGAGTGACAGACAGTAGGGAACAGTTTTTGTTAAGTGCTTCTGCTTCCTTTTGAGGAACCTCAGTGGCATCTTAATGGAAATCCCAGGACTGCCAATCATTAGAGTTGAACCTGGGCCAGTGCTCTTGTTCATAGATGAGGAAGTTGGGAGGGTGCCTAGAGGAGCCGGGACTAGGAGCCCTAGTGTCCTGACCCCAGGCCACTGCCTACCACAGTGTCAGAAGGGTGCTTAGGGCCTGGCTTCTGTGTAGACTAGCTTTGAGGGAAAACCCCTCTGCCCCACACAGGCCAACACTTAGCCTGCCCTCCCTCTCCACTATCCATGTGGCGGTCAGGCCAGGCAGCGTGTGGGTTTTTTGTCATCCAGTCTCCAAGAACTGTTGAGTCACCTGGTAGAAGGGAGGGAGGTACTTTCCTCAAACAGAGAGGGTTAAGGCCAAGGCACCTTGCAATCGCCATGTATGCCCAGCCCTGCACTCCTCTGTGGCCCCGTGGTCACAGAGCTCCTTCAGCCTTCAGGTCCTCCTGTGCTACTGTACCAGCATTTTGTTAGCCGCTCCTCTGGGAGGCAAAGAAAGGTCTGCCCCGAAAGGAAGAGGCCTGGGCACAGACCACACTCCCCTTCAACCCCCTTGTCCAAGAGCAGCCCTTTGTGGGGGGCAGAGGGGCCAACGAGAGTTGGCCCTTCAGGGTGATTTGGGCATAGAGCATTGGGCCAGCCAATCAGTCAGATGGTATCTGTTCCACCCATGTGATGCTCTGGGTGACAGCAGAAACCAATACTTAGGGTCCTTGTGCCCCAGGAGCTTGCTATCAGCTACTGGGGACAAACATGGGATGCATGATGTACAGTTAGAACTCGAAAGCACTCAGAAAGGTGTGGGGGGCTCTTAACAGGAAGTCATGCCAAAGCCGAGGCCTCTGAACTCCCAAAGCAGGAATTAGGCCAGAGCAGAAGGAATTAGGCATGGGAATAGAGGGAGCAATCCAGATGCTGCGGCACAAAGATGGGACAGTTGCCTGGAGAGGGTGGCAGGCCCCAGTGTGAGGGTTCTGGACAGGAGGCTGAGGCAAGGCCTGGGATGGGAGACTAGTGAGGAGGCTGCCCAGGGGCCCTGGGGAGAAAAATGATGTTAGTCCAAGCCAGGGTAGGGGCAGGCCTGGTTTCAGGAGAGTGGAGGGCTTCTGGGGACCCACAGGGTCCCTCCTGAAAGATTCCAGAGGTCTCATCAGGAAAGCACTGTGACAGCAGCATGAGAAGTGAACCAGGCATTTGTAGAGGTCTGGTGACTTTGACGTCAACAAAGAAAAATTCTTCTTTTTGGCCCGGAGCCAAAGGGGCACCTCTCTCAGTATCCACTCTGGAGGAACCCCTGGCTTAGGGTACTGGGATCTGCAAAAGGTGGCTGCGGCTTTAAGAAAAGGCTGCTTGTGCACCCTGGTTATATCTCGAGGAGCTTTGTCATCTGGCTCACGACTCTGTCTTGACAGTCACTTTGTGTTTGTTTCCCATCTGCCATCCCCACTTCCTCTAAAGTCAGTTCTTTCCAATGGCCAGTTCCCTCTTTGTTTCCAGTGTCCGTGCTGTGTCCAACTCAGAATTTTGGATTAAGCCAGGCAGGTGACTAACTAAGAGGATTTTTTCCTTTCGTTTATGGGTTTCCCCCCTCATTTTAACGGCATATGCCAGGCTGGAAAGCGACAGCTGTGGCTTCACGCAGCAGTCAGCTCACTGCCTCCCAGACAGCAAAGTGTGTATCATCTCATGCTGGCCCAGAGTCCTGCTCTCCAGCTGATGGGGCCGGGAGCCAGGCGGTCCTGCGATGCACGTGTGCTGGGAGGCAGTGGAGCTTGAGCCACCCTAAGATGTGTCTTAAATGGCCGGTCCACTGCCGGGTGCGGAAAACTACCTAGACTACAAGAGGCCAGATCTCACCAAGACCCCTGTGCCAGGCTCCACTCCACAGTGACAGCCAGCCCCCTCTCTGTCTGGGAGACCCCACAGCGGCCTTGTCCCTACAGCCTGGGGGACCCGAGGGTTCTGTTCTGCTTCTAACCTGGTTTCTCACCCACCAGCCCCAGGCCCAAGCAACCACCCCTTCTGCTGAGAGAATGCCTTGGGCTTCAAAAGTCTCTCTTCTGCTGCTGCCAGAACTAAATTCACAACAAACACGTGACACAGTGGCATGGAGGTGTGTCTATGGGCCAGTTTCTGCCCCCTGGGGCCTGATCTGGTGCCCAGTTTGGAGTTTCCACATGAAAAGTAACTTAAAAGCTTTTTCCTGGTTGATCATTTCCACCATTCCTGTTCATAAAGCTGCTTTTTTAAAAAAACACTTAAGTTTGATCACTGGGTGGAGAGGAAATGTGTGCCCAGAGGCATGAAGGGTACCACCAAATCAGGGAAGTTTCAGAGTTCCCAGTATGCCGAAGGGAGTTCGGATTTGTTGGAACACCTCCCTCTGTGGGGCTTAACAAAGGGGTGATGACTTACTCTTTCAGTCAGCTCACAAGTATTTACTAAGGATCTCTGGTAGATGAGGTCTCTTCCTGGCTGCCAGAGCCTCAGTATTCCTGCTCGCCGTCTCCTTGGCTTAAAGGGTTCATTTATATCCTCTGATTCCTCCGAGTCAGGGTATGAAAGTTCATTTGGGTACAAATGATGTTTCTGTGGCCTCTACTTTGGCAACACCTCTCCCTTGCCCCTAAGGGTGAAGGCCCAGCCCCACGCCTTCAGGCCTTCACTCTCAGAGCCACGTGGGAGCTCTGACTGCTTGGAATCAGCACCACCCCCGTCAGCAAGCATTTCATAACCGAGCCACTCACACAGGCCCAGGCTTTGGAAATCATCCTGAGTAGCCTGGCAACATGGGGCCACCAAAGGTTTTCTGGGCAGGGACAGACACGTTGAGAGCAGGAGGCTTTGGGGTAGCCAATGCACTGCGCACATTACCTCCCCAGAAGCATGCTTGGCCCAGCTCTCAAAAAGAGAGTCTGGTTAGCCAAAGAGCACACCATGTCCTGTCTCTGCCAGCATCTCCAAGTCGGGGGCCCAAGAGCTCGAGCAGAAAAAGGAGATTGAGAAGGCCAACGGCTTCATGTGTCAGCCAGGCAGCAGATCAGCCGGGGCCCTGCCCATGTTGTAGGCTGTCTTGAGTCACAAGACAGGAGACGGTAATGAAAACCAGAGGGGTTGCTCTGAGGTGTTTGGCACACATCTCTCCAGATGTTAGGAAGCCAGCAGGGAGGGGAGTCGCAGCTGGATTTAGAGGTGAATGGGTTCTCCTTCCCTCCCTTCCCATCCCGTTGCCGTCATCCCAGCTCAGGAATTTCTTAGCCCTGTCCAGTATCATCACAATTGCCTCTTGGGGCCGCCCATGTCCAGGCACTCTGCACACAGGACGTGGTCTGACGCCTCTCCACTGTCCTTGGAAGCCCCACGCCCTTCTGGCCAGGCCCTGCGCAGGCCCCAGGCTTCATCCAATCCCATCGCTGACCAGTCCTCCAGTACAGGACATGGCGCAGGATGGACGGGCAAGCCTGGCAGGTCTAGTCACAGCGCTTCCACTTACAGCTCCACGGGCTTTTAAGTTCTGTCCCTCGGTTTTCTCATCTGTAAATGGGTGCTCCAGTTCCTGCATCAACTTAAAGTAGATGTGACAGCCCATCGTGCAGGAACGTGTGCCTGTGCCCCCGAACCTGAGTCTCACCCAGAGCACCCTCTGCTGGCCTGGCCCAGCTCGGCCTATGGGGACCCTGCCCTTTGAGGCTCAGTGTGGTGAGTGCTGGGCTGTGCAGCTCATCCAGCCAGGAGCACGTGCCACTGCCATGTTGGCATGTTTACACCTCCCTGCAGCTCTCATCGTGTTCTCTGTGTTGCTGTCATTTCTGACGTTCTTGTCTCCCTCGCCAGAGGGCACTCCTTAAGGCCAGGACAGTCTCCCGGGTCTCACATTACCCCTCTCCCGCTTCAGACAGGATTCATCACACTACATGGCAATCGGCTAGCACTGGCCTATTGACCTCCATCCAGACGGTGGTCACTCACTGGAGCCAGAAGTGCTCACACCTGAGAACTGAAGGTCCCAGCTCCTCAGCCGAGAGGGCCAATTACTGACCCAGACCCCAAGGGTGGCTCTTTCAGGGCCACTCAGGCAGGTGGCTGGGCCTGAACCCTCAAGGCCTTCTCACCCCCGTCTGTCTCCATGCCAATCACTCCGGCTCTCCAGCCGGGGCCCACGAGGAGCTTCTCTTCTCTGTGCCTGGTCCTGGGCTGGGCCCTTACCACTGAGAAGGAGGCTGCTCCTTAGCCCCGCGTGGGAAGTGTCACCCTAGTGCACTCCCAGACAGGCAAGGAGAAGGCAGCCAGGCAGAGGGCAGGAGGGGAGGCTGCCCCCAGACCCTGGCCCAGGCCGGGAGAGGACAGGAGACCCGGCTGTTAACCGGTCATCAAGCACTACACATGGCCACCCAGAGCAGGATGGCTGGACGAGTTGCGGGGACGTTGAACAGGACTCCTGGAGCACCCATCCCAGGCAGCGAAGTCCCACACAGCCCTGCTTATCTCCCTCCTCTGTACTCCTCCATGCTGGCTCCCTCCTCCTCCTTTTTTTTCCTTAAACTCTTAATTCATCAGAGCAAATTTTCTGGGTCACACAGCCTGCAGATTGGCCCGTTTATTTTCCGTGTCATATTGATCTGTTGAGATGGTTCAATTATGAGGCCTGTGGTTGGCACCGTCATCCCAGTTGGCAGGGTTCAAATTGGTACTCCAAAGCTGCCACCAAGTGGCCACTGCAGATGTGCCTAATCTGTGAGGGGCAGCCGTTGTCCAGCACCTCTGTGTAAAAGCTTGTCCTGCCTTTGTTTCCTGTTTCTCTCCTCCAGCGGCTGCCCTGCCAGCCCTTGGCACACAGCACCTTTTCAGTCACTTTTGTGGCCTGTCCCGTTGTACTTTCTCTCCTGCGTGTCAGAGTCCTTGCTCCTCTTCAAAGACAGAGGTCTAGAACGCTGAAGAATGCCAGTCTTTCAAAGAATAGCCCCCTTCTCAGATTAGTCTTTACCATTAATACCCACAGGCCAGCACGTGAGGACAGAAATCACAGGTGCTGTGGGATGAAGCCCCACCTCTGTTCCAGGCATGCTTGCTTCCCGAGTGCCCGGTCACAGCTGTCGTCAGACAATTCAGGACCCTGAAATGGGCCTGAGTATGTCTGCTTATTGCAGTCATTGTGGGCATGTCATAAATATGACCATTCAGAGTCCAGGAGGGATGAGACCTGGGTTTCCCAGGAGAGTAGCCTGAGTGGGCCGGGCATGGAGGGACCTGAACAGGACTCTCTCACTGGCAGTGACCATTTCTATAGTCTGAGCCGCAGTTTGAACTCAGGACCGCAGAGCTGTGTACCCTACCCGGCAGCCAGGTTGGGGGCCAGAGCACCCTCTTCCTAAAGGTTAAAAATACTAACATGGTGTGAGTCCGTCCGTCTGTGCCATTTCCAGGAAAGGTACCTCTAGAGCGAGAGACAGAACAGGTTGCCTGAGGTGGGAGAGGATTGCCAGAGACGGCCCGAGGGAGCTTCCTGCAGCTCTGGAGGTGCAGCTCTGATGCTGGATGGAGGTGCTGTCACTGAAACTCATCCAAGTGTGCACTCACAGTGGGTGGGTCATGTGCTGGCCTTACCTCAGTAAAGCCCTTTAAAAAGAGACAGACAGGGCCGGCCGAGTGGTGCAGCGGTTAAGCGCTGGCTTGGGAAGCCAGCGGCCCCGGTTCGGTCCCACATGTGAGGGCCAGTGACACTGCCCTCAAAAAAAAAAAAAAAAAAAAAGACAGAGGCAGGTGGATGCCCAGAGGTGTCACTGAGCAGCACTTGGCATGACCTGGCCAGCCTCGGCCCCCCGGTAGAGACCGTGCCCCAGGCCCTTCATCACTGAGTGCTGCCTGAGGCCCATGCTGTGCCATCACAGGAGGAATACAGCCACTAGCCAGGCAGGTTTGGCCTTTCCTCATGGGCTTATTGTGGTGCTAGACAGACAAAACAGGCCAGAGTTCCAGGTGGAAAGTGAAATGTGGCGTGCAGGCAGCGCCAGGCTGATAGGGCATTGGAGAGCACAGAGCCAGGGCTGGGACTGGGAGCTGAGACCAGGAGCCAGTCTCACAGACCCAAGAAGCACCCAGCAGGCAAGAAGCCACTGCCATGTAGGACTGAGTGGCAGCCTCTCCCACACTGACTTCTCACCCTGGGTTGCACCTAAACTGGGGCAGAGTCTCAGAGGATGTTTCAGCTTGGCCTGTGTTGGCACCAGTGTGGCTTTCACAATGGGAGCCATTGTGGAGCTCCCTGCTGGTGATTCAGGCTGTGACCCAGCCAGGTGGGGCCCAAGAGGCATTGTTTTTCACACACCACCAAGGTCACGGCCCTGCAGGAAATTGGGCAGTGGTCACCCATCTACTTTGCCAGCCCCCAGGAGATGCTACAGCTCACGGGGCCCCACACCATGAGCTTTTGTGGCCCCCAGCTGCTCACTAGATGGGTGAGGAAGAGTGGGCTTCAGTCTCAGCCTTCTGGGCCCTGCCAGGCACTGTGCCTCAGTTTCCTGTCTCCGGTGTGGAACACAATCAGGTTGTAGGGAATACCAAGCGAGAGGGTGTGGGAGGCGGGCTATTAATTTGGGATACAGACTCTACAGTAGACATGCTATTTCCACAGCAACATCTGCCACTCTTGTCGGACCCAAAGATGTGTACGAACCTGAACAGGACTGAAGTGTTGGGATGGTGGCCTCCCCCATGGACAGGGTACCCCCAGGCACA
This sequence comes from Aselliscus stoliczkanus, assembly GCA_033961575.1. NCBI lineage: Eukaryota > Metazoa > Chordata > Mammalia > Chiroptera > Hipposideridae > Aselliscus > Aselliscus stoliczkanus. The sequence continues at coordinate 3,618,349 of CM066735.1, read as the reverse complement.
TGACCCCTCCACCCAGACAGCGAGTATCCTGACCCCTGAGCATACATGGTTGGCCACTAGCCTCTAGGCAGCCCCCAGGCAAGCCCTTTCCTTCCACTCAAAGGTGCTTCCTTATAACCCACACATGGCTCCCAGCTCTGCCCATAGACCACTCAGGTTTTCTGTCCACTAGACCACGGCCTGTCCCTCCTGGGGAGCCCCACACTCGGCACCTAGTCCCTTCATTGCTGGATTCACATGTGGTTTCTTTGGTTTTCCCCTTTCCTTTTGACCTCTTGTCATTTTTTCATCCGTTTCTGCCTGTTGTAAGACTGAGCCTTGAAGAAAAGGGACGTGGGGGACAATGAGCCACCACCTATGGGACTTGAGCTCAGAGCTCCCAGGCAGGGGTGGGGCGGGGAGACTGGTAGGAGCCCAGCAGTTCCTCCAAGGCCTCCCAGATGCCCAAGTGCAAGGATGGCCAGGTTAATCTGGCCCTGGGGGGGGGGGGGTCAGAGGAGCAGAGTCTCAGATTCCCAGGGGAGATGGAGAGGCAGCACTCTCTGGGGGGCCTGAAAGAGGCTGCAGGCCTGCCTGAGCCCTCTTCCCTCACAGGAAGGACGCAGGTGAGTCCACCAGCAGGGCTCTTCCCTGGGGGAACTGTTCCCTGCACTGCCTTGCGCTGAGCAGACTGCCTGGCCCCAATGCCCTCAGCCCGGAAGGTGTGGTTTCGAGCCCTGGTGCTTCAGCTGTCCTTCAATTTCACCAGAAGAGTGTTTCACATCAGACAGCTCACTTCCCTCTCTGGCAACCGCTGAATTTGAGAACATCCTGTTTTACTATAATCTAAAGAAGTGAAACTGTCCCATGAAATAAAGTGGAACACCCCCAAAACGCTTAGAGGAGACCAAGATCTTTCCTTATGAAGTCCTTAGCAGAAGCTGGAGAACAGCCCCTGTGCTCTCCCCTGGAGGATGATGCACTGCAGAGCCGGGCCAAGCAGCTCCAGCCCAACTTCCTTCCTGTACCTGCACTGCAGCCGTTTCCTCTCACCTGTGCCCAGTCCACTCCTGGGGTGTGGCCAAGTTGAGAACCACTGACTTTCAGGAACACACAGTCCGATTCCCTCTTGACCCCTGGTGGGGGGCACAGTGGCCCTAGACGGATAGTCTACGGCTGCCCTGGCGTTCTGCTGAGTCCCCTTGGAGGAACAAGATGCACAGGGAGGGCTGGTCGAGTGGCCCATTGGTTAAGAGCTGGCTTGGGATGCCAGCAGCCCCAGTTCGGATCCCACATATGAGGACCAGTGACACTGCCCTCTACAGCTAACAACAGCTCCACCTGGAGCTGGGCTGTGCGAGCCCCGGTGATGGTGTAGGCTGCAGTCCCTGCTGCAGTGAGCTGCCATGGGCTACAGTGAGTAGCCAGCAGCCAGCGTGAGCTGCCAATAGCTGCGGTGAGCGACCATCCAGAGGCCGGCGACTGATCTGCCTCACCCGGGAAGAGCGCAATGACGATACCAACATGGGCCAGTGAAGCAACATCCTCCGCAACTAGACTGAAGAACAAAAAGGACAGCAACTTGTCTGTTCCCCGATTCCCCCACGCTGTTCCCTTCCCCCAATTCCCCAATAAAATCTTTTTAAAAAAAAAGGATGCACAGGGAAAGTAACAGTGGTCAGAGGTGTGGTTAGCACAGGTATTCAGTATTCACCATGTGCCAGATGCGCCCCCGTGTGCATACCTGTCGCCCCATTCTACAGAGGGAAAAACAGGTCCAATGAAGCTGATTGCCCAAGACCACACAGGTAGAAGGCGGTGGACCCGTCCTGTGCACCAGTGGTCTGAGCGCCCCTGCAGGCCAGGCTGGCTGCCGCTGGGCGTCTTCCAGAGCCCCCAGAGGGGTCCTCATGGATGGGCAGAGATTGATTGCTGCCCATCCTTCAGGAGATGTGTGTATGTGTGTATGTATGTGTATCTATGCGTACGCACACGCACGTGCATAAATGCCTGCGATTAAACACGAGAGAGTAGATGTGCCAAATTGCTGTTCAGATGTGTGTGTGTGCACATGCATATACATGAGAAGTGACTTCCAGGAGCCATGACCAGCAGGCCTATACCAGGCAGATCTTTTCTGCCCACTCGGCTCTTGTCAAACAGCAGTTTTCACGTTCACTCAGCCACAGGATTGCCAACCTGCTCGCCTCTCAGGCACCCCTGGAGGATGAATTTGGGGGGCAATGCCAGACCTTGTGATCCCTGAGCTAACAGAGGCAGGAATTCGATGGGAACAGGGAAGTGTGCGATTCCCTGAGTAAAAAGGGTCAGTAACCCTTGTCATCACACCTAGAGCTGAACCGTGGCACTACTATCAGGGTGTGGGCACCTCATCCCTAGGAGGGGCTTTCACTCAGCCGTGCTTGGTCGATATGGTGTACATGGCCCTGCAGCGTTGGGGGCACTCTCGGGGCTCTGGAGCCTGACAGGGTGGGCACAGAGGCTTCCAGCAGAAGGTGCCCCTGCCCTGGTTAAAGGGGTGTGTGGATTTGGTGAGGCAGAGCCTCACTCGGCCACCAATCTTGCTGTCAGTGGCCAAGCTCAGCATCCCTGGGAAACCATCAAGCATATCCTAACCCCTTGATCTCCCGCCAGCAGTAGACATGGCTGGAAGGCTCCTCTCCCGAGACTCATACTCTTTTCTCTCCTTCTGTCCCCCAGCTGGTCAGTGAGAAGGTCGGAGGGGCCGAAGGGACCAAGCTTGACGATGACTTCAAAGAGATGGAGAAGGTAACGGGAGAAGTATGCCCCATTTGACCCCTGGCACTGTTTACTCAGCCCTCCATGGGTTCCAGCTCTGATAGCTGGGGGTTGGGGAGGCTTATACGGATGGACTAGACAGGAGCAGGGCTCCCCCAGCCCTGGGCAGGCAGTGACAGGGACAGTGTGGTGAATGATATGGAAGCCAGGCAAGCCCCCAGAGCAGCAGGTAGTTCTTGTGTGGGCCCTAAGGCAGGCAGAGGCCGGGGAGCAGGGCATGGGCTGTCCAGGGACCCCTGGTTTGGCCTTGGGCATCCCGTTGGTTTCAAAACCCCACATACTGCCTCTTTACAGAAGGTGGATGTTACCAGCAAGGCTGTGGTGGAAGTACTGGCCAGAACCATCGAATACCTGCAGCCCAACCCAGGTAAGGGTGTCAGCTGCGAGGGTTCTGCCCTGACTCCTCAGGTCTGTGTCAGTCAGGAATCTTCCAGTTACCAAAGCATGAAGAGGGCATGTAAAGATTCAGAACTGAAATGCCCAAGGGTAGGCGGGTTTCAGGCATGGCTGGATCCAGGGTTCTAAAGGCTATCCTTAGGGCCAGGTGTTTCCTTTCTGCTTCATCTGACAGCTTTCATTCCTTGTGTCAATCCTAGCCTTACATCACCCGTACAGCCAACAGCCCCAGCAGGAAAGAGCACCTTCCCCCGACCCCAACCGATTAACTGAACCAATTTAATTGGGTTCCTATCCCTAGTTTGTCAGGGCCCAGCCACACACCTGCATTTGGAGCATGAGGTGAGGTCTCCTAGGATGAGAGGGAGATGGGGACCTTTCCTCGTGGAAAATCCCAAATACTGGTTCCTATAGTGGGAGGTGATGGACATGGGACAGGCAGCAAACCCAGGCATGTCCATTCAAGGTTTGTGCCAGGGACAGACCCAAGTGGGCAGAGGTGTGAATGCAGTTCCTTCCCCACCCCAGGTGGAGATCCATGTCCCGGGTGCCTGCACCTGCTCATCACCACTTCTGGGGGGCTACTCTCTGGGCCAAGGGGGGGAGGGTCTTGGTCAGAGCCATTCTCCAGGATGAGGCGCCCTGGGGGGTCCTGAAAAGCTGGTCACCTCTCCTGCTCACTGCCCGTGATCCTTTATGGCCACGAGCAGAGGAGGGCAAGTCTGCTCGGGGGTTCTCCTCACAGCCTAGTCATCAGCAGGCATGGCAACTGAGGTGCCTTGGGCCAAGGGAGCACTTTGGAATGGAAATAAGTGGGCCTTGCGGGGACAGGGGTGCCCAGGGCAGAGGGGTGCAGCCAGCAGTGCTGGCCAAGCACAAGCCTCATGGCTCCTGGAGAAACCACCCACATATCTACCCGGCCCATTATGTTCCAGCCTCGCGGGCCAAACTGACGATGCTCAACACAGTGTCCAAGATCCGAGGGCAGGTGAAGAACCCTGGCTACCCGCAGTCGGAGGGCCTGCTGGGCGAGTGCATGATCCGCCATGGGAAGGAGCTGGGCGGCGAGTCCAACTTTGGTGAGGGCCGTGGGAATGTGGCGTGGGGCGGCGGCCAGACTGAGGCCCAGAGGACTAGAGCCTCCCCACACTGGCAAGCTGGGCCCTTCCCTCCATAGGTCCAGGATCTCTTCTAGTGCTGGCTAGTCCCCGTATGAGAGCCCCTCTGTGCCCCCCATGGTGTGAGGGAGGAGCCCAACAAAGGCCAAGGGAAGGCCCCCCTCACGCCGCAGCTGGTTCAGGCCAAACCTGGTTCCTTCGCAGAGCATGGAGGCCGGGTAGTTTGACACCTGTCATTGCCAGCCCCCAGCCACTGCAGCTCAGATTCAGACTTCAGGGTACCTTTCTGTGAATTCTGGTCCATGTTTTTGGCTGTGGGATGTGGGGGCAGATTTGAAATTGGGAGTGTCATGACCCCACAGGCCTCCTGTGACAGCTTCTTTCCCCATCCCCTCTTCCGCAGGTGACGCCCTGCTGGACGCAGGGGAATCCATGAAGTGCCTGGCCGAGGTGAAGGACTCCCTGGATATAGAGGTCAAACAGAACTTCATTGACCCCCTCCAGAACCTGTGCGACAAAGACCTAAAGGAGATCCAGGTACTCTGCAGTGGCCTGACCCTGCCCACCCCCCAGTACAGCCCTCATGGGTCCCTCACTCAGGCAGTGAGCCCCCTCCCATCCTGGCCCGGGCTCCGTCCTCCTCACACACACTTGCTGCAGGCAGGGCCGCAGGGCATCGGAGCAGCCCTCTTAAAGGTCCCGGCAGCAGCGGCCGGTGTAACCCTCACCCCCCCCTCAGCACCACCTGAAGAAGCTGGAGGGCCGCCGCCTGGACTTCGACTACAAGAAGAAGCGGCAGGGCAAGATCCCTGATGAGGAGCTGCGCCAGGCCCTGGAGAAGTTTGAGGAGTCCAAGGAGGTGGCCGAGACCAGCATGCACAACCTCCTGGAGACCGATGTACGTCCGTAGGCCCAGGGACCACCCTGGGAGAGCCCCTAAGTCGAGCCCAGTGAGGGCGCCAGCTGTCCAGGGCTCAGTGCCTGTTCAGGGCATAAAGGAAGTGAAGAGGGAGTGAGGACCAGAGTGGGGAAGCCCCTTGAGGCTTTGGGGTCTCTTTGTCGGGCCCTTCACCCTCCTGCTGCAGCTCGAGGGTCAGCTGGGCCCCTGTGCCTGGAGCAGTTTGGGAAGGCTCCCTGCAGGAGGCAGCCTGGAGATGGGGGTCAGAGGGCGGCCCCCTCTTTATTCTTGGCTGGTTGCCTGCAGATTGAGCAGGTGAGCCAGCTCTCCGCCCTGGTGGACGCCCAGCTGGACTACCACCGGCAGGCTGTGCAGATCCTGGATGAGCTGGCCAGCAAGCTCAAGCGGAGGTGAGCCCCTTCCCGCTCTGCTGGCTGGGAAAAGCCTAGTGGCCCTGCGGTCCCTGCAAACCTGGAGTGGCCACAGCAGATTCCTGCCTGGCCCGAGATGCCACGTGCACCTACCCCCAACAGCCCCGCCTTGCTGAGGGCATGGTCCAGAGCCTGGGAGCTGGCTTTTCACAAACACTCTGAGTTGTGAGGATGGGTGTGGGGGGGTCCCAGGAGGGAGTGGGACCTCCTCAGGCTTGTTCTGGTCCCCTAAGGCGAGAGCTAGAGTGACCTGAGGACCAGAGGTAGCCTGAGGGAGGCGGGTTTACCCAGGGCTGACCCCAGGGACCACTCCTCCACCTGAGCTGTTCTGCAAGCACTCGGGTGGAAAAGTGGTATCCTGGTGGGGCCAAGGGGGCTTCAGGGTTCAGTAGGACCCAGCTGATTGACAACATGAAAAATGCCTGAGTCTGGGGAGCCGGTCTGGAGGTTCCCCAGGATTCCCCTAGGTATTGTGTTACACTCACAGCCTCCTCGGGGCCCCTCCGCTCATGTGGCAGTGGCATGAACAGCTGAGGGGGTGTTCTTTGGCCCTGACACGAGGTCTTAGGCAGGCTCAGGACCAGGCCCTGTGGTGCCCATACCTGTCCCTTTGCTCTCAGGATGCGGGAAGCCTCTTCGCGCCCCAAGCGGGAATACAAGCCCAAGGCCCGGGAACCCTACGATCTGGGAGAGCCTGAGCAGTCCAATGGGGGCTTCCCCTGCGCCTCGGCCCCCACCATCACAGGTAACAGCAGCAAATGGCCAAGCTGTCACAGGGCCTCAGAGCCAGGCCGCTCCATCCAGACTGTGGGGCTAGGTGCCCAATGCCCACCCTGCAAAAGGGGCCCCCAGGGGGCCGGCCGAGTGGCACTGTGGTTAAGTGCTGGCTTGAGAAGCCAGCGGCCCTGGTTCAGGTCCCACATATGAGGGCCTGTGACACTGCTCTCAAAAATGAAAAAAAAAAGGGGGCCCCCCAGGGATGGGACTGGACCTCACCAGTGCTCTCAGCCTACCTCTGTGCTTTGTCTGCAAACAGCTTCGTCATCTTTCCGCTCTTCTGACAAGCCCATCCGGACCCCCAGCAGGAACATGCGTGAGTGTCTCCCTGCCTCGGTTTATAACGCTGCCTTCCAGTCTGTTCTGGAAGGGTCTTTCTCATTCTGCTTCTCTGGTAGAAGTGGGCTTCCACTGGTCGGTCCTCTCAGCCCCTTGCAAGCAGAGCTGGGTGCCAGGCAGCATATCCCTGCCTCCCCGTGTGCAAGAGGGGCTGCTGTGACACCCAGGGCACCTGAGCACCACCCTGAGGGCAGTGGGCTCTGGCCATTTTAATGCCCCTGGGCACCCCAGCTCCTTCCAGGAGCATATTGGTGACTATTCATAGAATCCTTTCCATCTCTCATGTCACTTGCTCCTAACTTCCCAATGACCCTGGGGAACAAGAGGAAGGAGTGGCTCTCCTTGGGAATCTGAGGTACATCAGGCAGCAGGTCCAGGAGGCCTGGCTCTGGGGGGGCTGCACCCTGCACACTGGAAGAGCCCAGGGAGCCTCAGATCTGAGCTGCACGCCCAGACCTTATACCCAGCCCCTGCCCACCCCCAGCGCCCCTGGACCAGCCGAGCTGCAAGGCGCTGTATGACTTTGAGCCCGAGAACGACGGGGAGCTGGGCTTCCACGAGGGCGACATCATCACGCTGACCAACCAGATCGACGAGAACTGGTACGAGGGCATGCTCCACGGCCAGTCAGGCTTCTTCCCCCTCAGCTACGTGGAGGTGCTGGTGCCCCTGCCTCAGTGACAGCATTGGCCTGCCCTCCCCTCCGTCCAGATTGCCTGCATTCCACTTGCCCCAAAGCACAGCCAGGGCGGTGCTCCCAGGGCATTGGGGAGGCCAGGGCCCCTGTTTACACTAGTGCTCACCCACAGTGGTGGGGGGGCTCCCCTCTCTATTCCACGCGGCTTTCTGGGGCTCTTGCCCTGAGGGGCTCACACTAAGGTGCTCATAGAAACACTAACTTCCTCCTGCCCCTCCAGGACTGGTAACTCCGGTGCGCATGTTCACACGCATGCACACACATCTCCCCCTCCCCCTCCACACTGGGGCCCGCCTGCCTTCACTGGGAGGGGATGGAAAGTCTGTGCGAGGGGGTGGTCCGAGCAGGACCCCTAACTGAGACCCCCCCCACCCTGCTTTTAAATTCCCCTTAGACTTTCCCAGTCTTCTGCTCACCCTCAGATGCCACCTCCTAGGGAAGGCCTCACCTAGGGGTCCTCAGGGCCAGGTCCCCTAAAGACAGGCTGTCTCCTCAGCTGCAGGGCACTGAGCCCCACATACCCATGCCTACCACCCTCCCCATGTTCCCTCAGTCCCTGCCTGCCAGTGCCCCACCCCCAGCGAAGCACATACCACACACACGACATGCCACACATGGGACCATGGGACCCCCCAGTCTCCTTTCTGCCGAAGGTCAAACACAAAGGCTTTGATGAGTCAATGTTCCCAGACCCCTGGCTGCTGCGTCCAACCTGGGGAGGGTCATGGGGCCTCCCCTCCTGGGCCTGCTGCTGTACCCTGTTGACAGTGTCCCCAGCTATCTCCTCCAGACCAAGGCAGGCAGCTGCCCAGACCAGCAGGGCCCCCACCCTGCAGCGACTTCCCCTCTGGCCTAATCTGAGATTGCCTCAGTGGGGAGCTCAGGCCTGGTTCACATTCCCTTCCTGCAGTGATCCTGCACAGCCCCCCAGGACACCATTACGTGGGGGACACACAGGCATCCTGACCAAGCCAAGCAGCATAGCCTTGGTTACAGTCTAGGGCAGATGGAAATGTCCTCCTGATTTTTTTAAAAAGAAGTATTAAATGTCTGTTTCTACAGCCTCTTGCCTGGTTAGGGTGCAGGGCAGGCCTTTTCCCCAGCTCACATGGACACCCAAGGGGTCTCTGGTCAGGGCTGGGCCCACACAGCTCCCATAATGAACCCACGAAGGGTGGCCGTCATTTACCCAGCCACCAGCATGGGAGGTATGTCCCCAAGATGCCCCTCCCCACAGCCACAGCACCGTACACACACACAGCTCCATGAATGCGCCACCATTCAGACAGCAGCGCACACGCCTGGTGACGAGTGCTAGGGGGACCCCCACCCCAGGGCACGACACATGCCTGGACTGCTTGCTTCTCTCCTTTATTACCTGAGCCCCAGCCATCACACAACTCAGTCACATAGGAACACAGCAGTGCAGCCACAAATGAAGCCCCTTACCCCGTCCCCCCTCACCCAGAGTCACTGGGGTGGGGGCGGGGACTCCGTCTGACCAGGAGGCCGCCCTGGGTCCTCAGAGGCTGGTGCCCTTAGCTCCCTTGCTTGAGGATGCTGTAAACTTGCTCCAGCATGTGGCACAGGCTCTGGTCCTGGGGCATCCTGCTGGCCAAGGAGATCTGAAACAAGCAGGACTGCGCCTCAGAACTGTGTCCCAAGGCCCTGGCCTGGCCTCGCCCCTCATTCCTGCTCCCCAAGGCCCAAGCTGACTAATGGTGGGGTTGTATCTGTACTTCCCAAATCCTGCTCTCACCCCAGCCTGGATTCCACATACGGTGCCTGCCAGGGACCACCCAGCTCCAGCCTCCAAAGGCAGCAGACAGCCACCCCCACCCATTGCTGGGGCAGGAGATGACCAGGGGCAACTTTAAGCACAGGTCACATTTTTTTTTTAAGTTCAAACAAAACAAGTATGTGAAACTTTCCCTGCAAAGCAGCGTTGAGGATGTCTTCTGAGAACGATTTTCAAGCAGGAAATAAATTAGACAAGCCTCATTTAAATGCTGCCCTACCTGTGCAGTCTGCAAGCTCAGCTCACTAGACCCCCTGCTCTTAACACTCTAAACCAGGTCAGCACCCCCTCCCCATGCTCCAAGGGCGGCGCAGGGTGCAAGTATCCAAGATCTACAGGGCTTGAATGTTTTCATACACACTTTGATGGTGATTATCCCCCACCCATGTGATAAAACAAGGCTTTTCTTAGGCAGTGTTCATTTCCAGCTGAAATACTTTTGTACAGAACAAGTTAGGAAGTCAGTATTTCGCAGGCTGGCCGTGGATATATTCTTGGGGCTCCCCAAGAACCATGTAACTCTAGGAAGGTTTCACAGGGGACTTGGGGCTGGTTTTACCTTCAGCTTGTCGAGGTAGGTGTGCTCCTGGTTCCAGGACTCCTGAAACCTCACGAGGTCAGGGGCGCCCTTGTAAAATTCCACCAGCAGCATCTACAGGACAGGGGTGGTTGGGACCCCTCCCTCCCCACCTCCTTGCACTACGCACTGGGGCTACAGCAGTGAGCAGGACAGGTGCTGCTGCCACTTGTGGGGGCTTCCAGGCCACCACAGCACAGAGATGGTGTGGCTCCCCAAGAGAGACCACTGAGGGGTGCCACCCAGGAGCAGTCGGAGCCCCGCAGGAGGGCCCTGGACAGGGAGACTGAACCCACCCAGAGGCCAAGGGAGGCACACGGAATGTGATTCTTCACATCACGCAGGCCTGACATCCTCCCCACTTTAGCCTCATCCCAATAAGACGTGAAATCACATGTGTAACAAACTAGTTCCGTGCTTTAAACGCTTTTTGAACCATAGGTATAAAAACCCATCGGGGTAGCATCTACAGTAGTCCTCCATGTGTCTCCACTTGGAGCAGCAGTGTCAGTACACAGGCCCTGGGCTATTCCAGAGCAACTAGGAGGCCAGATGGGTGAGCAAGTGGGCGAAGGAGGGGCCGTGGCAAGGGCCTGGGACTTGGTCCTGAGAGCCACAAGTGGTTTTCTGTAGTAGAGGAGCCTGACCAGGGCCCTGGTTTCCTGAGTCCTGCCATGTCCTGAGCGTCCAGCTGGGTACTCTCAGCCCCTGCCCGCCCCACCCGGGAGTGAGCTCACCATCTCATGAAGGATGTCATTAGTCAGGAAGCTGTCCTGGACGTAGGCCATCTCCACGTCCATGGGGATGCCGTAGTCACTGGGCCTTTGCTGGCAGGGACACCTGCTGGTTACCACCAGCCATCCCAAGTTCCCCCGTTCCGTGATGGCAGAGGCCAGTGGGCGCCACATGCCAGACTCCACCCTGTAAGCTTCCGTGCCCATGCCCCGCCGTGCCCTTGGCTTCCTCCAGTAGCCCCGCTTACCTCAGGGGGAGGCATCACCCAGAAGGGCGATATCTTGGACTCCGGTCCCGGGTTGCCAGAGTAATAAGGGGCTTTGGGAAGAGAGTGAGAGAGGGGCTGGGCCAGGTGGCCTCAGTGGCCCAGGAGACACACAGATGCACACCCCAGCCCAGGACTTACAGCAGAGCAGGGCAAGGCAAGGCTGGAAGCCGTTGCTGGAGCCCTGCAGCCGAAGCTGGTAATCCATCTGCACATCGATGTCCTGCAGCGAGGGCAGCGCCGGGCTATGCGGGTGACTGTGGTACCAGCCCACCAGGGACAGGCCCCGCAGGAGCAGGCTCTGGTAGGTCTGGGGGCAGAGGCGTGGCTGGGGCGGGGCCCTACCAGCCCTGGTGCACTCCCGCCACTCCCTGCAGCCAGTGCGCCTGGCACACATCCAGCCCCACTTGTGGGCAACACTTAATGACCAACACCAAACCTGGGGAACAGCAGTGACTAAAACAGACCCTTTCTCCACCCTGGAGTCCAGTGAGGGAACAGTCAACAAATATGTTTTAAAAAGATACACCTGTCATGGAGCAAAGGCAAGAGGTTTTCTCTGCTGTGTCCCCAGCTCAAGGAACAATGCCTGGCACACAGTTGGCGCTCAGTAAATAAAGAGATAGGTGGATGTGCGTGCACTTGAGCAGACACAGGCAATCCCAATACATTCAGCCAGTGGAGGCAAGAGCCGGCAGAAGAGAGAGGTTTGCACTGGGACACTGGTGGTGCTGCCAAGAAGGTGGGTGACAAGCACTGAGCACGGTGCCAGGCACATACTAAGAACCATTACAAAAACGCTAAGAATGGCAGCTAATACTTATCTAGCTTTTACTAAGTGCCAGGCAGTGACAAGGGCTCACACACGTTCATTAGTACTCTGTGCTAGCTGCAGGGGACATGTTGCCAGGGCAGCTGTATCCACCCCAATCCTCCCCAGAATGCCCCATCCAGAGCACCCCCTCACTTCCTCTTCCATGGTGGCCGCAGTATCTGCGTCTCCCAGCCGGCTGCGACACGGAAAGGCTCTCAGCACAGTGAGCACTGCACAGAGGCAGAGAGCAGGTGTGGACATCAAACCCAACCCCAAACATCCCCTTGCCCACCAAGGCCCTAAATACCTACTCTGGCTGTTGATGTCCCAGCGACCCCCCAGATACCCCACGACCTCGCTGCGAGTCAGGTGGCTGTGGAAGTCCTGGGGAGGAGGGACATCGGGAGACATGCTCAGGCTGCACCCAGCCCCAGCGCCATCCTTCCGTCCTTGTGATGAACAGGGGCTAGCCCACCCGCCTCCATTCAAACACTGATTGAGTGCCTACTGTTTACTAGTAGTGAACAAAGCAAACAAGGTCCCTACCCACACCAAGCTGACATACTAGGGACCCCTTCCCTCCCAGGTACCCCAGTCTCTTGCCCAGCCTGGGAGTCCCTGGCCCCAAAGGGACAAGGTGTGAGCTGGGCACTCACCAGCAGGAACAGCACGTTGCTGGAGATGGCCACATTGAACGGCTGGAATTTGTTGATGGCTGCAAAGGATGTTACTTCCACCAGTGTGTGGGGGTTTCTGTAAAAGCCGGTGGGTTCCATGCTTTTAAGGACGGTCGAACTGGCTCCTCACTTCAGGCTGCTCTCAGGACTTGAGGCCTTGTCCCCACCCCTACCCCTGTTCTTGCTCCCCGCATGCTGGTGAGAGCTCATGTAAAATTTGGAGGCGGGGAGCGGGCAGTGTGGCGGGCATGGGACATATCTGACCTGGCAGAGTCACGACTGCCCAACATGCAGTATCTCACTGGCACCCGGATCTTGTTTTCCACCCGCTTCCCTGGGGGCGTAGCCTCTGCAGGGTGGGGGTAAGGAAAAAAGGCAGCGTCAGTCCCTCCTCAGCCTGGAATTGGAAAATGAAGATGGGGCAACCCAAGAAAAAAACAAACTCCAGAAGCAGCCTTAAAAATCAAGCAGAGGGACTGGGAAATCAGGCGGCAGGTTGACAAGTCCAACAAAGATTTAAAAATCAGACGAAGGACTCAGGAAATCAGGTGAGGACCTCAGAAAACCAGGCCGGAGGCGGGGGGGAGGGGGCGCAAAGAAATCAAGTAGCATGGTGAAGAAATCGGGCAGCACATAAAGAAATTGGGCAGTGGAAGCATAGAAATCCAGCATTAGAGCTTAAGTCAGGCAGTGAGAATGAAATTAGGCAGAGGGGCTAAGAAGTCAGCCAGACATCTTGAGGGCACCGAGGAAAAGAAAGGCCAGACCTGTCCCCAGCCTCCTTCCGCACTCGAGCTCTGCCCTCCGCCTGCCTCCTCCCTCTCCCACTCCTCTCACCGGGGTGGGAAGGCTCCGAGGTGCCCTTGGCAGGTGGTCTCCGACTCTTGTCCTCCGCAGAGACCCCTGCCAGAGCCTCCTCCTCCTCTTCCTCCATCAAAAGCTCCTCCTCCTCCCCTTCGCTGGCCGGGCTCTGGCGGGGTAGGGGTGAAGACAGCGGCGGGACCCTCAGCTGGGTACCCCCCACCCTCCTCACCAAGTTCCACCCAGACCTCTGGCTGGCCTGTTTTGATTCCCTGAGGTTGCTCCAGGTGCCCACTAGAGGGAGTGAGTAGAGGCGGCCTAAGGCTCTGCATAGTTCAGGCCTGAGTTCCTTCACGTGGAGGAGTCTCACTTTCGAATCCTGAACAAGCTGTGTGAATTAAGACAAGCGCCCCAAACTCTTAGCTCTATGGTCATCTGTAAAACAGCACAATGACGTCCAGCCCAATAGGGTTGGCATCAGGGTGAAATGAGTTAATACATGCAAAGAATTTATCATATGCCTTATTGCTCCATTCATTGAGCAAGAGGCATAGATTTTGCATGGATTATTTTATTAAATTCTCTCAACCTTTCCCCCTGCTCTCTCCTAAACTTCCTTTGCCAAGGTGACCTCTGTGTCCAAACCCAGCAGTCACATCTCAGTCTCCAGTCTGTTCTCCTTCCTAGCAGCGTCTGACCTGGCAAATCCCCCCACCCACAGGAACTCCTCAGGGACCCCAAACTCACCCAACTTCCCTCCCACCTCTCCAGGATACCCTTGGCTTCCCACTCTCTCCTTCGTGACTCAGGGCTGGATCCTGGGGTCTCCTCTGGGAGCCCTGTTCCACTCAGGGCTCTAACCCCGCCTATGCCCTGGCGATGCCCACAGTTCTGTCTCCATCCCGGGGCTCCCAAGCTCCAGACAACAGGTCCAGCTGCCCCTCGACGTCTCCATGCAGAGGGCTCACAGGGGTCTCACACTCAATACAGCCACGATGCACCTGATGGTTCCCCCAAGTTTCCTCCTCCTAAATGCCCACACCTTCAACGAGGGCAACCCCATCCACCCACTTGCTCAGAATAAAACTCTTAACACCAACATCTGCTCCATCAGCAAATCCTATCAGGTCCACTTTCAAAATTAGCCAGAACCTGCCTACTTCTTCCTCACCTCAATGGCCCACCCATCTGGACTAGTACAGTCACCTCATCCTAGTCCCCTCAGTCTGTCTTCCAAGGGGTGCATGTGAACACCCGAGTCAGGTCTGGTCCCTCCTCTGCCCACAGCCCTCATGGCTCCCAATTTCCACCTTTTTTGGTTAAAAGCCCAACCCGTGGCCCACAAGGCCCTGCACAACCTGTCCCCATCCCCTCCCTGCCTGCACCTCCTCCCTCTCCCCCCTCATTCACTCTGCTTCAGCCCCACAGGCCTCCCAGCTGTTTCTCCCACATGCCAGGCATGGTCCAGCTCCAGGGCCTTTGCATGTGTTGTTTTCTAGATACCCTCATGGCTCCCTCCTTCCCCTCTTTTAGTTCTCTTCTCAAATGTCACTTTCTCAGTGAGGCTTTCCCTGACCACTCTATTTCTCCACCCCCGCCTCCCATCCCTTCTTCAGACATACAATAAGATGGACTTATTTATTTTGTTTCTTTGTCTCCCCATATGGGTAGAGATTTTTCTTTTTTCTCTCCGCTTTATCTCCAGCACCTAGAACAGGGCCTGACACACAGTTGGCATTTACTAAGTGTTTGCAGAATGAATGGCCCTATAACCTGATAGGAAGGTTAGTTGTGTATGTCAACTTGGCTAGACTCTAGTACCCTCTTATTTAATAAAATATTAGTCTAGGTATTGCTGTGAAGGCATTTAGTAGATGTGGTTCACATCTACAATAAATTGATTTTCAGTCAAGGAGATTACCTGTGATAATGTGGGTGGGCCTCATCCAATCAGTTGAAAGACCTTAAGAACAAAAAGTTTCCCGGAAAAGAAGGAATTCTGCCTCACGACTGCAGTAGCAACTCCTGCCTGAGTTTCCAGCCTGCCTGCAACCCTACAGATCTCAGACTTACCAGCCAGATGTAGACACATATATCTACTCTATCTAAATAAGTCTAATACACATGGTACTGTTATCATTTCCATTTTACATATGATGAAGACCAAGGACCCAAAGAGGATCCTTGGCCAAGTTCACCTAGATGGTGAACATTCAAGGAACATCTATGATTATCATGGCATTCAAGACCTTTCCAGATCTGGTTCCTACCAATGTCTCCAGCCCCCTCAGCTACAAAATACATCTGAACCTCTGGCTGCATCAGCTAATCGTGGTTTTCTAAGCAGCATGTATTGCTTTGTGCCTACATGATTTTGCATAGGCCATTCCTTCTTTCTGGAAATCTCTTCCCTTCATCTGGCTCTCACAAACTCCTGCTCATCCCTCTAGGCTCCAGCTCCAATGTCCTCTCTCTGGGCACTCCTATTTGACAATGAATCAAGGACAGCTTGCCGCAGGAGGCTGAGAGAGACGCACCTCATCAGCGGCAGATGCAGGTACATGGAGCTGGTGTCGCCGGAGCCAGGCAGCCTTGTACTTGTCCAGTTTCTGGCCTTTGTACTTGACGGAGGCCCAGCCACAGCCCGACTTCTTGGCCGGGTTCACCAGCTTCTTGCAGTGTGTGGCCCAGGCGCTGGGGGAGTTGAACACCTGCCCTGTTTCCTGCCACACGATCCTCCCATCCGGCTGAAGGTCCCCCACAAACTTCTTCCCCTGCAGCGACAGTGGACTGGCTGGGCCCAGGACCTGATACCTACCAAGACCCCTCCTCTGGGAAGTCCTCCTTGATCCCACGCTGCTCCCAGAGCTTGGCACCCACTTCCCACTACAGCACCCTTCCAGGAAGCCTTCCATCTGAGATGCTTCCCAGTACCTGTGTATCCACTGTCAGTCCCGATCAGCTTAAATCAAAACTGCCCAGTTATGTGTTTATCCCTCCCTCCCCTCACTGGACTGTGAGCCCCCAAAGGGCGGGGACAGGGTCTGTCTTGATCACTACTGTGTCCCCAACACCCAACATACAGCCTGGCACACAGCAAGTGCTCAGTTCACAAATTGCACCATTCACAAACCGAACAATAACAGTAATAGTAATAATAGCAAACACAAAGCACTTACTGTGTAGCAGGCAACTTGCTGAGCGCTTTATTCATTTAATCTTCATACAACCCCAAGGGAGAAAAGAAATCCCATTTTACAGAGTAGAGTACTAGTGCTGTCCTCTCCGGGCCTCAGTTTCCCCTTCTTGCCCCAGCCAGGATGGGATGGAGTTCGGGGGGCGCTCACCAGGTAGTAGATAGACAGCACCCCGGCGCCGGGCTCCAGCTGTGCGTCTTTGAGTAGCACCCGCAGCGTAACAGCGCGCCTGGTGAGCGCAGCCCCCGGCCCGCCGCAGCACCCCGCCCCAGCCCGGCTGCTGCCGCCGCCGCCGCCGCCACAGCTGCGCCCTCCACTGGCTCCCGCCGGCCGCTCGGGGTCCTCGGCCTCCACTTCGTCCTCGTCCTCATCTGGCGCCTCCTCGGCAACGCCACCCACCGGGGACAGCGACTCCGGAGCTGTGGGCAGCGAGAAACTGCAGCGGGGCCGCGCGCCCTCAATTCGTCCTGCCAACCCTCCAAGCCCAGGGTACCTGCCATGGCCGCTCCGCCCCGAGCAGCGCCAGCTCTTTCTTCCCGGTACGTGACGCGACTCCGCCCCCATGGGGGGGCCAGTCATTGGCTGCCGCCGGTGGGCGGGGGTCGGGGCTCGGCCCTCTAGAGCGAGCGAGGAAACTGAGGCCCGGGCTTGCGCTCTGGGGACAGGGAATCCGGGGCTCAACCATCCGGGGAAATTCGGGAAACTGAGGCCTGAGGCCACTCTCTATGGAAGGGCGGTGGTAACCGAGAGCTTATGGGAAAACTGAGGCCCGGGACTTCTGCTTTCAGGGAACTCGTAGCTCCGCCAGATGCCAACCCCTATAGGATTGAAACCTGAGACTAGGGGTTGCGGAGGCTCGGCCCGCTAGGACGAGCGGAGAAACTAAGGTCCGCGGCCACCGTTCTTGACGGACCCACAAGTCTTGGCCGTTGGTACCAGGGGAAAAACTGAGGCCGGGGAGAACTAGCCACTGCTCCCTGGGGCTTCGGGCCACAATGCGTAAGCCGCTAGGCGCCGCAAATCTAAAGCGCCCAAGCCAGGAGGTAGTCTCTGAAGAGTTAATTTCCATCCCTGTCTGCCCCGGTTGATTGTACAATTAGACCAGGCAGAGTAGGCCAACCAGTTGTAGCAGGGTCATTTAATCTTTAACCAATAAGCAGTAGCCGTTTAATTACCGCTAACCAATCAGTGTTAATCTGCTGCATCGCCGAACTCGGACTAAGCGAATGGGCAGCCGCCCCTCTCGGCCAATCAGCAGGAGCTTCCTGCCTCACATATTCAGTCAGTTGTAGGGTTTAGTTTCCCTTTCGGTGCGGCCACATCCTCAGCGCGTACTTAAGGTGACTGCAGTCGGGTTCTGGGATCTTTACTTCGTAGTGCAGCGCCATCTCCCAGCACCGGGACTCCCTAGCCTCCACCAAGCTAAAAGCCCAGGGTGGGGGTTTCTCAAAGCTGGGCTCAGCAACGGATAGGTTTACCAGGACCCCAATCAGGAAGAGGGGACAGAACATTGGGGGCGGGGCCGTCCAGCCAGGGTGGTCTGAAATCAGACTGGACCTGACTGGAAATCCTGCTTCACCACTTCCCAGCTCTCTGACTTTGGCCAAGTGGCTCCACCTCTGTTTCCCCATGGGGATAATTATTCAACTTCAAGGAACAGCGCTTGACATCCAGTAAGATCTGGATAAAAGTTAGTTAATTATTCTTTTTGTCCAGCTCAAGCCTTCCTTGTGAGTCCCCCAAACACCCACCGCGGTCCAGCCACCAACTGGGCATCAACCAGCCCCCAAACTCTGTTTATTCTCCCATGTTCTTGCCCACGTTCCCTTAACTCTTCCAAAACTCTTGTCCAGACCTCCAGCCTCTCCCACCTGGACCTTGGCCATCTCCTTGGGTCTCAGGTCTCCATACTTACCCCTGGCACTGTCCATCATCTACCCTAGCCTCAGAGGGAACTTTCTAAAATGCAACTATGACCACCTCCCTCCCTGCTCTAAATCCTTCTATGGCTCCCTATTGTCTTTGATAAATAAAATTAAAACTAATCAGGTGGCTGGATGGCTCAGTTGGTTAGAGTGCAGGCTCTTAACAAGGTTGCCTGTTGGATTCCCACATGGGATAGTGGGCTGTGCCTCCCTGCCTCCTTGCAACTAGATTAAAAGTGGCAAGTGGACTTGGAGCTGAGCTTGTGCCCTCCACAACTAAGATTGAAGGCCAACAACTTGACTTGAAGCTGATGGGTCCTGGAGAAACACAATGTTCCCTTCCCCAATTCCCCAACACTGTCCCCTTCCCCAATTCCCCAATAAACTCTTTAAAAAGATAAAAATAATAATAAAAAACTAACCTGTGACCTTATTACCATTTATGGCACCCCTTTATGGCGGGTATTGTTATTGATTTTATTAGAGATTGCCCAGTCACATAGCTTGACATTGGATTCCAAAGGCTATTTTTTTTTTTTTTTGAGGGCAGTGTCATTGGCCCTCACATGTGGGACTGAACTGGGGCCTCTGGCTTCCCAAGCCAGCGCTTAACCACCGTGCCTCTCGGCCGGCCCCCAAAGGCTATTTTTTTGTTTTTGAGGGCAGTATCACTGGCCCTCACATGTGGGACCAAACCGGGGCCCCTGGCTTCCCAAGCCAGCGCTTAACCACAGCGCCACTCGGCCGGCCCCCGCTAAAGGCTATTTTTTGCTACAGTGTGTAAAGTCCAAGCAGCCTAGCCCTATAGCTATTAAGGCTATTTTTTTTTTTAAGATTTTTATTGGGGAATTGGGGAAGCATAACAGCCAAGTTGTCCTCCAGTCTTAGTTGTGGAGGGCGCAGCTCAGCTCATCTCCAAGTCCAATTGCCATCCGGCCGCCCATCGGTAGCTCACAGCCACTCAACTCAAGGTGCTGTGTTCAATCTTAGTTGGGGGTGGGCATAGCCCACCATCCCATGTGGGAGTCGAACTAGCAACCTTGTTGTCACCAGCTCACCCATCCTGCCACCTGTTAGGAGGTCAGTGGCAGCTCAGCTCGGGCACAGCTCACTGGCCCATGTAGGAATCGAACTGATGACCCCGTTGCTCAGAGCTGGAGTTCTTTTCTTTTTTTTTGAGGGCAGTGTCACCGGCCCTCACATGTGGGACCCGAACCCGGGCCACTGGCCTCGCAAGCCAGTGCCCAACTACCACACCACTCGG
This sequence comes from Aselliscus stoliczkanus, assembly GCA_033961575.1. NCBI lineage: Eukaryota > Metazoa > Chordata > Mammalia > Chiroptera > Hipposideridae > Aselliscus > Aselliscus stoliczkanus. Next base: position 3,598,841 of record CM066735.1, on the reverse strand, counting down.
CCGGCCCAAAGAGCTGGAGTTCTTAACCAACTGAGCCACTGGCCAGCCCTAGACTTTAAGGATATTGACTGTGCAATTTGAAAATTCCAAAAAGAGAAATCTCCAGGTCCAGATGAAGAATTCCACCAAAGACTCAAAGAAGAATTAACACAACTTTTATATAACCTCTTCCAGAAAATTGAAGAGGAAGGAATACTTCCCAATTCATTTGATGAAGTTAGCATTAATTACAGTGATAACAAAACCAGATAAGGATGGTCCGAAGAAAGAAAACTACAGACCATATCCCTCATAAATAGATGTGCAACAATCCTTAACAAAATATTAGGAAATAGAATTTGGCAATATATAAAAAGCATTATACACCATGACCTAGTGGAGTTTATTCCAGGATACAAGGCTGGTTCCATATTCAAAAATCAATGTCAGGGCCGGCTGAGTGGCGCAGTGGTTAAGAGCTGGCTTGGGACGCCAGCGGACCCGGTTTGGATCCCACATATGAGGGCCAGTGATACTGCCCTCTAAACAGAAAAAAAAAAAAAATCAATGTCATCCACCGTATTTAACAGACTGTGGCGGGCAGAATAACGGTGCTAATCTCCAGAACCTGTGAATATGTCAGGTTAGCTAGACAAGGGAATTTAAGGTTACAGATGGAATTAAAGTTGCTGATCATCTGTTTTTAAAATAGGGAGATTGGGGGCCGGCCTAGTGGCGCATTGGTTAAGCGCTGGTTTTGGGATGCCAGCGGCCCCAGTTCGGATCCCACATGAGGGCCAGTGACACTGCCCTCTACAGCTAACAACAGCTCCACCTGGAGCTGGGCTGTGCGAGCCCCGGTGACGGTGTGGGCTGCAGCCCCTGCTGCAGTGGGCTGCCATAGGCTACAGTGAGTGGCCCGCAGCCAGCGTGAGCGGCTGGCAGCCAAGCGTGAGCTGCCAATAGCCGCGGTGAGCGACATCCAGAGGCCAGCGACCGATCTGCCTCATCCGGGAAGAGCGCAATGACGATACCAACAGTGAAGCAACATCCTCCGCAACTAAACTGAAGAACAAAAAGACAGCAACTTGTCTGTGCCCCTTCCCCGATTCCCCAACGCTGTTCCCCTCCGCCAATTCCCCAATAAAATCTTAAAAAAAAAATAAATAAATAAATAAAATAAAATAAAATAAAATAAAATAAAATAAAATAAAATAAAATAGGGAGATTGGGCCAGCCGAGTGGTGCGTTGGTTAAGAGCTGGTTTTGGGATGCCAGCGGCCCCAGTTTGGATCCCACATATGAGGGCCAGTGACACTGCCCTCTACAGCTAACAACAGCTCTACCTGGAGGTGGGCTGTGAGCCCCAGTGACAGTGTAGACTGCAGCCCCTGCTGCAGTGGGTTGCCATAGGCTACAGTGAGTGGCCGGCAGCCAGCGTGAGCTGCCAGTAGCCAAGGTGAGAGACATCCAGAGGCTGGCGACCGATCTGCCTCATCCAGGAAGAGCGCAATGATAATACCAACATGGGCCAGTGAAGCAACGTCCTCCGCAACTAGACTGAAGCACAAAGAGACAGCAACTTGTCTGTTCCCCTTCCCTGATTCCCCAACGCTGTTCCCCTCCCCCAATTTCCCAATAAAATCTAAATAAATAAATAAAATAAAATAGGGAGATTATCTGGATTATCCAGGTGGTCCCAATGTAATCACAAGTGTCCTTAAAAGTGGAAGAGAGTCAGGAAGAGGTGATGGTGGTAGAAGTTAGGATTTAAATAATTTGAGGATTCTACCTGCATTGCTGGCTTTGTAGATGGAGAAACACAGCCATGAATCAAGGCATGTGGGAAACTTCTAGAAGCTGGAAAAGGCAAGGAAACATTCATCCTTTGAGCCTTCATCAAGGAATGAAGCCCTGTCCACACCCTGATTTTTGCTTTGAGAGATCCATGTAGGACTTCTAACCTACAAAGCTGTAAGATAATACATCTGTGTTGTTTTAAGCCCCTAAATGTATAATAACTTGTTACAGCAGCCATAGAAAACAAATACATTGGCTAGAGAAGAAAAGTCCTACAATCATATCAATAGATCCAGAAAAGGCACTTGATAAAATTCAGCACTCACTCATGATAAAAACTCAGCAAACTAGGACAGAGGGAAACCACCTCAGCTTGGTGAAGAGGATCTACACACCTTCAGTTAACATCATACTTAAAGGTTAAAGATGGAATGCTTTCCCCTTAAGATTGGGAACAAAGCAAAAATATCCACTCTCACCACTCTTATTCAACATAGTACTGGAAGTTCTAGCCAAAGCAATAAGGCAAGAAAAGGAAATAAAAGGTGGACAGATTGGAAAGGGAGAAATAAAACTAACCCGATTTGCAGATGACATGATGGTTTACATAGGAAATCTCAAGAAACCTACAACTCCCCCAGCAATAATAAATGAGCCAGTTCAGCAAGGTTGTAGGATACAAGATCAACACACAAAAATCTATTGCATGTCTGTATAATAGCAACGAATATGTGAAAATTGGAATTATAAATACAAGACCGTTAATAGTTGCTCAAAAAAAAAAATGTTTTGGGCCGGCGAAGTGGCGCAGTGGTTAAGAGCTGGCTTGGGACGCCAGCAGCCCCGGTTCGGGTCCCACATATGAGGGCCAGTGACACTGCCCTCAAAAAAAAACAAAACAAAACAAAAAAAATGTTTCGATGTAAATCTGACAAAACAGGTACAGGACTTCTATACTGAAAACTACACAACACTGATGAAAGAAATCAAAGATTTAAATAAATGAAGACACAGACCATGTCCAGGGACTGGAAGACTTAACACAGTAAAGATGTCTCGTCTCCCCAAACTGATATATAGGTTTAGTGCAATTCCTATCAGAATCCCAGCAAGATTTGTGGGTAGATATAGGCAAGATTATTCTAATGTCCAGGCAGCCTGATGAGCATTTCAGGCCTTCATGTTATTTTCCTGTTGTGTCCTCTTTTGTCATATCCCCTAGCCACTCAGGCACCACATTCCTTCCTTTCTCACTTCCAGGCCTTTACGGAAGTAGGTCCCTCCTGGTGCGCCATCTTCCCAGTCTCTGCTCCACACTGAAAGCCTCCTGTGGCTCCCTCCTCCATTCCATGACTCCAGCACAGCTTCCTGAATCTCTGGGAGACCAGAGAGGCCGGGATTTCCCTAGGAACCCTGGACCTGCCCAACCCAGCCCCGCCCAGCACTGGCCGGGGAGGGACCTCAGGAGCTGACAGAAGAGAGGAAATTCCCCTGGAACCTGTTTCTCTGCTTCCTGGCCCAGCTGAGGTGCCCACTGGAGGGAAAGGCCTGGCCAAAGACCCGGGCCCGTCATGGCCTCTACCCTGAGCCTACCCAGCATCCCCAAGCCCAAGTGTGCCCTGCCCTCACACTACTATGAGAGCTTTCTTGAGAAGAAGGGACCCTACGACCAGGTAAGGAGGAGGGGTGGAAGCCAGGGAGCCAGGCACTGCTGGGTGGCCTGGCAGGTGAGGCACCTCTCTGAACCTGTGTCTCCCCTGGCCAAGTAGGGTGGGATGGGTGCTGGCTGGGGTAGGCCATGGGCTGGTGGTTGGGAAGGGTTCTGCCCATCTGTCTGACTCCGCCTCTCTCTCTCTCTCTCTCTCTCTCTCTCTCTCTCTCTCTCTCTCTCTCTCTCTGTGTGTGTCTCTGACTTATTTGATCTCTTTCTCTTTGTCTTTGTCGGTCTCCATCTGCCTCTCTCAGTCTCAGTCTTTCTGTACCAGTCTCTCTTTTTGTCTGTAGGACACAAACAGAATCAGGGACTTCCTCCAGGAAGTGGGGAATTAAATTGATTAGTTCCTCCTCCCCCAGCCCTGAAGTAACTTTGTGAACCTCAGCTGCAGGGGACAAAATCAGGACAGTTGCATGTGGGGACAGTAAGAGCTATTGGGGGCCATGTTTGGCAGGACCAGATACTGGCCACAGGACCAATGTGTGTGCATGTGTGTATGTGCATGTGCATGTGCACGTGAGTGTGTGTGTGTGAGTGTGTGTGTGTGTGTGTGTGTGTGTGTATCTTATTCAGAATAAAGCCCAGTCCCTGAGTTCCCACTAAGGCCCTGTCTCTCCCGCCCCCTGTCCCCAGCACTCCCCATATTCATTCATCTTCTACTGTAATCCAAACCAACCACCTACTGCTTTCCCTGCCCACCTCCCTTTGTCATTGCAGTTCCCTTCTCCTTTCCTTGTGTCTTCATGTGCCCAAATCCTCCTACTCCAACCTAAAAAGCATCTAGAGGCAGCAGATCACAGTTGTTAAGAAAGACTGTGGGCCCCAGAATGTGAGACCCAGGTTCACATCCCCACTCCATGCCTTCCTGACTGCCAGGCCTTATACAAATGACTCTATCTTCGTGCCTCAGTTTTCTCTACTACAAAATGGGTAGAATAGGACCATAGTCATGGTTACAGCAGAGGGTAGCCCTCAGCAGACCTGATTCAGGGCAAGCACTGGTGCCTTACATGTATTAATATGCCCAGTTCTCACAACAGTCTCTGAGGTGGGTACCATTAGTATTGCCATTTTATAAGTTGGGAAACTGAGGCACAGAGCTTAAATAACTTGTCCAATGGCACATAGCCAGTTCATGACAAAGTAGTTCTGACCATACTGAGTTTAATCACTTATTGCTCTATTCCGAGTGCCTGGAACAGTGCTGGGTACATAGTAGGTACTCAATAAGTGTGAGTTAAATATATGGATGTATCTATCTATGGATGGGCAGATGAGTGGGTGGATAGATGAACAGATGGGTGGATGTGTGTGTGTGTGTGGGTAGATATGTGGATGGATGGATGGGGAAGGGTTGAGTAGATGGGTGGGTGGATGTGTGGGTGGGTAGATATTTGGATGCATGAAAGGATTGGTTGATGGGAGCTGTCAATATAAAGCACTATCCTCATTATCATTACAGACTAATTAAAGTGCCTCCTCCTTCAGGAAGTCTTCCCAGATTTTCTAGTTAGAGGACTGCTCTCCTCCTCTGTGATCTCATGGCCCAGGGTCTGTCCCTCCCTAGAGATCCTAGCTTCTCTTTCCTGGAGAATTTTAGTATCTGTGCTTTCTCTGGTACATGATCTATTTAGAAACAGAAGTCATGTCCCTCTTATTTTTTCTGCCCGCAAGAGAAGTGGTTGCAGAGTAAGTGCTCAGGGGACATTTGATGAAAAATCCCCCAGAATCTTACAGTCTGAGCTGTATCAGCCCCTTGGACCTCCAGAGTTAGGACATTTAGAATTCAGAATCCTGGAGGGAATCCTGAATCCACAAACCTCCTAAAGTCCAGAACCTTGTGAAATTTTGAGACTATAGACTCAGCACCTATCCCTGGGCCTGACACCTAGGATATGCCAGTAAATATTTATAGTGTAGTTAAGGGGACAGGGGGATGTATGGACGTGCGTATGGGTGGGTAGATGGATGGGTGGATGGCTCAGTAGATGGATGGGTGGGTGAATGGATGGATGGAACATCATAAATCCAGTTAGCTCAACTCACTCCTATAACTTCCCCCTCCATAAATTGGGGGACTGCTCTGGGTCCCCTGTCCCATCCAGGCTCCCTTTGGTCCTTTCTCAGAGAATAACAGATCCCCAGAGGCTTGGCCATGGGTGGAGAAGGCCTCCCTGAGAAGGCAATATTCGTTGAAAGACCCAAAGCAGGTAATAAAGGAAACTATGTGATGATCTGGGGAGAGTACAGGCAGAGAGAACAGCCAATGCAAAGGTCCTGAGGCAGGACTGGGTATGTTGGAGGTACCCAGTTGGCCACCTCACATCCTTCTCTTTCTCCACCTCTGGTCCCCAGGATTATAAGAAGTTCTGGGCCGGCCTCCAGGGCCTCACTCTCTATTTCTACAATAGCAATCGGGACTCCCAGGTAAGGATGGGAATGAGGGCTCAAGAGTTGACCCCAGGGATCAAGCAGAAGGTGTAGATGGTGTGGCCAGGCCAGGGGTCCTGAGGGACCACAGGCCTGGTGCTCATACTTCCACTTCTGTGCTCCCAGTACATGGAGAAGCTTGACCTTGGAACATTTGTGAAACTCACAGATGAAGCTCCCAGGGGGAAATCCCATGAACCAGGCACCCATTTCAACTTGGTCCTCCGGAGCCAGGAGATCAAGTTCAAGGTAGGTCCTTTGGTGGGAGACCTCCTTCCCCATTGTACCCATCATTAACACACACTGGCGTGGAGTCACATAGAGTTTATCACTGGGTTGGTGACACTGGGCAAGTCACTTGACCTCTCTGGGCCTCAGTTTTCTCAACTGCAAAATAGGATAATACGTGTAAAGTGGCAAAAACAAGACATGATCCACAAAGACCATCACTGCGATCACTCAATCTTTCAACAAACATTAGTGAGCACCTACTATGTGCCAGACCTTCTTCTAGTTGCACACCACTGAAGAGACAATTAAAAATCCCTGCCCGGGCCGGCTGAGTGGTGCAGTGGTTGGGCGCTGGCTTGGGAGGCCAGCGGCCCCAGTTTGGGTCCCACATGTGAGAGCCAGTGACACTGCCCTCAAAAGAAAAAAAAAAAATCCCTGCCCTTGCGGAGTTTACAGTAGTGGTGGAGACACATAATTAACAATATAAATGTGTAAAATATATGGAGTGTCACATAGCAGTAGATGCTAGTGAAACAATTGCTAAGGGAGAAAGAATGCAATGTTAAAAGATATGATCAGGGAAGGCCTTACTGAGGACCTGAAGGAGGGAAGGGAGCCAGCACTGTAGATGTCTGTGAAACAGCTCTTCAGCAGAAGGAACAGCACATGCAAAGATCCTGAGACAGGTGTGCCTAGTATATTGGAGCAACAGTGAAGAGGCTCATGTGGCTGGAACAGAGTGAGTGAGAGAGAGGGAGGTGAGGGCAGGGAGGGGCAAGGCAGGTTGTGTAGGCCCTTGTGGGCCATGGAGAGGAGTTGGGCTTCTACCTTGAGGGAGGTGGGAACCCTGGGAGAGTTTAGAACATAGGAGACACATGATATGATTTATCTTTTTCTAAATGTTGGTGTAATAACATTAAACAATAACATGCCACATTACTAAGGACTTATATGCAGACATCATCCTAAATTAACCTGTCCTAACTCATGTAATCGTCCAAATAGCCCTTGGAAACAGGGACGGTTATTCATCACTCCCATTTCATAGATGAATAGAGTGAGGCTCATCAACATGGACTTTTTATTTCCCTCCCTAGGTAGACAGCCTGGAGTCTCGGGAGATGTGGAAAGGCTTCATCCTGACGGTGGTGGAGGTCAGAGTGGTTGCCCTCTGTCCCTCTCTCTTCCTTTCTCCACTAAGCCTTCTCAGAAATCCTCTTTTTTCTTTCCATCCTTCATTACCCAAACAAACCCCTAGAGTATAGCAGTATGGTCTCAAACTGGAGAACTACAAGCCAAACGTAGCGCATAAACATTTTTTTTTTTTTTTTGCCAACAAAGTGCTAAAACCTTTTTTTTCTTTATTTTTTTTTAGCTGAGCCATCCTGCCACCTGTTGGCAGCTCAGCCGCAGCTCAGCTCGGGCTGGGCATTGAACTGCTGTTGCTCAGAGCTCAGCTCCCATGCTTGAGCGAGCTCTTAACCAACTGAGCCACTCAGCTGGCCCTGGTAAAACTGTTTTAATTGGTTGCCATCACTTAAAAACTAGGAGTTTTAGTCAACATTCCTAATATCAGTTTTACTCATTTGTTCCCTGACTGACCCCTGCAGCCTGTAGTTTTGAAATTCTACATTCTAACATTTGTTCTGTCCTCCTCCCCATCAGCGAAGTCTCTCCCTGCAGCCTCCTGAAAACCTCTTTGCCTCTGAAAGTGTAGGGAGGCTCACAGACCCAGGTTTCCATCCTGGCCCCTGTCTGCACTCTGGCCTCAGTTTGCCCTTGTGTGACATGGGCACAGATGCCTATTCCCTGACGCCCCGGTCGTCTCTCAGCTCCGTGTTCCATTCAACTTGACCCTGCTACCTGGACACCTGTACATGATGGCTGAGGCCCTGGCCAAAGAGGAGGTGCGCCGCTCGCTCGTGATTCCCTCGTGAGTGTCCCTCCTGGCCTGAGGGGCTCCAGGAAGGGGGGTGTGGGGCTGAGGTTGGGCTGTGAGTAGGGTCTTAAATACAGGGCAGCATCTGGGATTACATCCCATGCTGGGAGCTGGACTTGGTGTTTGGGAGTAGGTCTAGGTGTCGGGGGCGGGTCTGGGCCTCCCTGGGAGGGTCTAGGTGCCTGGAGTACTGGACTGAACCTCCGGAGACGGAACCTGGTCCTGGGGAGCAGAGCAGGGTCTCAGGGAGGACGGCCTGGGCTTAGGGAAAGAGGTTGGGTCTCCAGGAGCAGATCTAGGTGCCTAGATGGCGTGGCCCAGAACGGGGTTTATGCGGTAGGGTGTAACTGGGTGCTCAGGGGCGGGGTTACGTACGGGAGGGCTTTCTGGGTTTCTGGGGAACGGGGCCTGTCCTGTGTGAGTGACGTGGCCCGCCCCAGGTGCTTCCTGAAGGTGAGCCGGCTGGAGGCGCAACTGCTCTTGGAACGCTACCCAGAATGCGGGAACTTGCTGCTGCGGCCCGGCGGGGACCACACGGGCGGTGTATCGGTCACCACACGCCAGACGCTCAACGGGTGCGCATGCGCAGCTCCGGAGACGAGGGCGCGAAATAGAGTTCTGCTTGGGGGCGTAGTCAGATGCAGGGGCGGAATGAGATCCTAGAGCGAGTCAGCCTGGGGACTGAGTCGGAGGCAGGACGAGGGAGGACTTGGGGGTGGGCCAAAGGCGATGGGGCATGGGATCGTGAGGCTGGCCCCGCCCCCGGGGAGGGGTTATTGGTGGGGTCTTATCGAAAGTGCTCTCAGAAGCCTAGGGCTGAGCCAGGAAGAAAGACCGGAGGCCTTCCCTGGGGGTGGAGTACAACGGGGCATGGTCCCCTGAGAGCAGCGCCAGGGCTAGGGGCGGGGTCTTTCCTGTGTGCATGGAAGAGTGAAGGGAGGTTAGGCCCTCCATGGAGGCGGAGACAGGACGAGGAGTTGGGGTATTTATTCTTCGGCCGAAGCCAGGCCGCCCACTTGCCCACTGCCTATCCAGGACGCCGGTGGTCCGGCACTACAAGGTGAAACGCGAGGGCTCTACGTACGTGATCGACGTGGAGGAGCCGGTGAGCGATGGGCCAGAGCCTCGGGAATACACTGGTGGGATCTGCGCGCCCCTTCTCCAGCAGCCCTAACTGGTCCCCCAACCTTCCCCAGTTCTCCTGCGCCTCACTCGACGCTGTGGTCAACTATTTCGTGTCACACGCCAAGAAGACTCTGGTGCCCTTCCTACTGGATGAGGACTATGAGAAGGTGCTAGGTGGGTGAGGCTTCAAGGGACCCCTGGGGCCCAGTCGGTGCCTCTCCCACCTTCGCCCCGACGGGTCAGTGCCTGGCCGCAGCGCCTCCTCCAGGCAGCCCTCTCTGTTCTAGGCTACGTGGAGGCGGATAAAGAGAACGGCGAGAATTTGTGGGCGGTGCCCGCAGTCCCTGCTGTCCCCAGCCCAGGTGATGCCCCCTTCCCACTGCTGCCCGCTGGGACAGAGAGGGGAGAGACCTGGGACTCACATGGTGCCTCCTGTGCCCAATCTTGTACCGAGTTGCAGGGACCCAGAAATTGCCCAGACCCTGCCCTTTGGGGACTTCCAAGTTATAGAGAGGGGGACACAGCTGGACACAGACACTCCCAGCCCTCTGTGATGGAACCTGGGGCTGGCGCAGGGCCTAGAGTTAGGAGAAGAGGGGGCAGAGTAGGGAGAAGATATACTGAGAAGGTGGTGTTTGCTGAAAGCCTCCATGTATTTCAGTAGGTAGTGACAGGCAACGAGGGGACACAGGGTACGCTTGGAATATAAACTACCTAGAGATAGGAAATTGGGGTGGGTGTTCAGAAAGGGATGGGAGGCAGCCCAGCTTCTGGAGCGGAAGAGGCTGGAAGCAGTATGATCCGTCCTGGGCTGGGCAGATGCTGGGGGTCCCATGTTCACAACAGACATGTATGTACACATACATACATACACACAAGCCACAATCACCAACATGGACTGTGTCCCCCTGTATAATCAGAAGCCCATATGTAGACAAGACACCCATGTAAACAATGGCTCCATACATGCATGACTACGTGTCACGATTCCAGTCCCATCTAGCACACATACATACCTTAAGACACAATCACGTGTGCACACACAAATGCAAATATATCCACTCACAGCACAAATTCAGACATTTATAGACATGCATGTACACACCAATAGACAAGTACCCAAGCACAGACCTTAGCATCCATGCAGTCATGCATATATACATATTTACATATAATCAATTGATGCAGATTCACCCAGGGTACATATTTATGCTACACCAGGACATACACACAGACTTAAAAATGGGCACGTGCAGATACATGCATGGGGACACATGCCATATCCAGGCATGCACACATACACTCCCGCTCACAGAGGCACACAGACCCACCTTGAGTTGTTCCTGAACCGTGTGAGTCCCAAAAGTGACCATAGTTTTCCACCAGGTCCCGCATCCCTTGCCTGTGGCCCCAAGCAGCCATCTCCCACATCCATCACGCCTGTGTCCAGCCAGGACAAGCTGACCCCACTACCAAACTCAGATGAGAACTACGTGACTCCCATTGGAGATGCCCCAGATGCTGACTACGTGAATGGGGATGGTGGGTGGGGACAGGGGGCGGCTGAGAAAAAGGGCAGGGGGGGCAGGCTCACGGCTGGATGTGACACGCTGTACCTTTGTTTATGAAGTGCTTGCTGCCAGTCGGCTGGTAGTCCTGAAGCCCAAGAAGTGTTCCCCCGCCCCAAAGGTTCAGGCAAAGCCTCCAAAGCCACCCACTCCACCCAAGCCAGGTAGGGGACCCTCCTCCCCAACCCCCCAAACCCTCCCTCATCCAGTGGAGGACCAGCCTCAGCTTTCATCTGTCTTCTCCAGAGGCCAGAGGCCTTCCTGGTGGCCTGACCAGGAAGCTGCCTGTCAGGTCAGCACAGGCTTTCTTCCCCACAGCAGGTAAGGGGGGCCTTCGGGAAGGGGAGTCAATGCAAAAGGGGTTTCACAGGCATGTGACCTGTGCAGTCACACAGGACCTCACATTCCAAAGGGCCCACGCTTGATTTAATGTTCTGCTGTCTCCATCTCAAAATTCCTCGTGCACTGGGCCCTGCACATTCTGCAGCCGATCCTGGGTGGATGTGGGGTGGGTGGAGCATGGACTAGGGACCCCTGGTGCAGCTGGAGCCTTGGATACCCACCCTGCCCCCCAGGGTTGGCCGATGTGACAGCAGAGCTGGAAAAGAAACTACAGAAGCGCCGGGCACTGGAGCAGTCAGCTGGGCTCGCTTAGGACCAGTGAGCCAATCTCAGAGCATGGCACATTCGTCAGGCGAATCCCTCCTCCCAGAATTAAAGCTCAAGTGACCCCAGGGCCTATGTGTGTGACTTGGTTTTGGGAGCCCATGAGGGGTCCATCGGATGTCTACCCACAGCTGGCCCCATTTGCTCCCAAAGATCCTCACTCAGCTCAGAAAAAATTGCCACCTGACTTTGCCAGAAAAGCCCATTTTACAGCTGGGAAAACAGGTCCAGAGAGGGCCAGGGCACAGCCATTGCCACCCAGCCCCAAAGAACCAGTAGCACAGCCTGGCCAGTGTTTGATCTTTATTAGGAAGTGAGGTGGGAAGGAGGGCCCATCCCGGTGCCCGCTCCCTGTTGGTGACCCCGTTAGGAGTTAAGGCTCCAAGCAGCAAGTTAGAGGGTGCCCAGTTGAAATAGTTGAGGCCTGGTAGTGGCCCCCAAAATTAGTCTGGCTGGGTGGACAGTCCACTGGCCTAGGTGAGGCTGGTGTTGGAGCTGCTGGTGGCACTGCCTCGCTTCTGCAGGCATCGCACGGAGCTGGGGACCTGCAGTCCTGTTGTCACCTGGAAACTGCCACACCATACCTGGAGGACAGGGAGGGGAAAGGAGAGGCTTGGCAGCAAAGCCAGCACCCAGGGCCACCCTCTCCTATCCCCGGCCATGGAAAGGGCCTCACTGTGAAAGCAGGCAGCAGTGGCTGTGTGAACTTGGCCTTGAAGGTATGCAGCAGCTGTTTTGTGCGGGCGTTGTAGAAGGACAGGAAGCCTGGGTGGAGGGCAGAGCGACAGGGGACCAGTAAGAGGGTTTGCGGCAGAGAGACAGACAGGCAGAGGTGACTGGAGATGCCAGCTGGGTCCCAGAGTCACCTTGGTGGAAGTCGCAGTGCACGCCTAGGCAGTCAGGCACAGGGGCATCCAGCACCTTGGCCTTGTTGGCGTGCTTGGCGGTGAAGCTGACCTGCAGCCAGTTGTTGATGTGCAGGCACCAGGATGCGGCCGTCTTGCCCAGCTGCTCGAAGCGGCCCAGGCTGCGGTAGGCCACCCCCACGCCGAATGCTTTGCTGTCTGGCTCGTAGCGCACCTCCCAGTAATGCTCCCCTCCATCAATCAGTGTGTCCCCTGTGGGGAGGGGTGGGCAGAGGGGACTGGGTAGAATAGGGTCCCAAGTGCTCTTCTACAAAGGGTCAGCCACTCAGGTACTCCCCAGATCACAGCTACGTGGTCCCCAGCGATTCCTTCCAGGTATCCCCAGCCTTCAACTCCCTCTACATACTAAGTCCAGATATTCTCCAAGCTTCCACTAGTCCTTTCAGGCTCCCTATAAAGCCAAGCTACTCATTCCAGAAAACTTCCAGGCCTTAGAAAATTCCTCCAGGTCCTCCCCAAGTTCAGCTACTCAGTCCTCACTTTTTCCCACAGACTAGATCATCCCCAAACCCTTGCTCCTGGCGAACTCCAAGTATCCCCACAGGCCTCAAGTCCTGGAGTCCAGATACTCCCTGGAATTCCAGACTCCTTCCTGTTGCTTTCTGAATCTAGATTCTTCCCAGACCTCCAGCTCCTCATGGAGAACAGGTTCTTCCAGGCCTTAGCCCTTCCTAGGGTTCAGATGCCCTCCAGATCTCAGCTGATCCTAAGCCCAAATCCTTGACAGACCCCTAGATCTAGATTCCCAACCATAACTAGTCCAGGCGCCTTCCAGGAGCTAGAATGCTCCCTCTCAAATCTTGGCTACTCTATAGACCCCCCCAATATCTTCCCCTGCTTCCTCCCCAAATCCCAACTTTGACAGTCCCATATGATTTCCAGAAAATCTGAATCTTCTCTAGAAACGTCACTTCTCTGAGCTTAGCTTATCCCCAGAACCCAGCTACTCCCTCCCTCCCTCCACCATACCACGCCCCCCACCCCCCACCCCCGCTCAATATTACTGACCTTACTGACCTCTTAATACCTCAGCCTCTTTTTCAAGCCCTTTTCTGGACAATGGCAATTTCCCTAAACACCATTTTTTCATGGACTCCAGCTTTTCTTTCACAGGATCTAATCACTCCTGTGGTGCTAACCACTTCTCCAATCCTAACCATTCCCACTTCTCTGACACCAGCTACTCTATCTGGCTCGTCCACATACCCTTAGCCTTGCTTCAGTTCCTCCACAAACCCAGCTGCTCCCTAGGCAAGTATTCTTTCCAGCTCCTTCCCAAATCCCAGCTATTCCCCAAGTCCCAGCTATTTGACAAACCCCAGGGAACCCCCCCTCAGCCTCCTGACTAGCCACTCCCCAATCCAGAGCCTTTTTCCTCAGCTCCATAAGCTCTGGCTCCCCAATAACCCCTTCTCCCCAAATATTCCCATGCCCCCAGCACAACAACAATACATGTTATTAGGACCATTTCCCAGAGAAGTTTTTGATGGCTGCCTCAGTTTCCCCAGCCAAAGGAGTTCCCCTCCCCAACCAGCAGGGCCCTGACCAGAGTACCTCCCATCTTCCCTCCTCCTTACCCAGCACCGTGTAGGACTCAGCTGTGAAGCGATCCCGTCCCCCACGACCTGAGGGCATCCTCTTGGGAGATGGTGTACCTCTGTGAGTGGCAGGGAGAGGAAGGCTCAGTTCAGTCCTCACCTCCCCCATAGGGCTTTCCTGGTCCACCCCAGACTCTGGGGACTTTTCCTCAATCCTTGACAGTTTCTTTTCATACACTGGGCCCCTCACATCAGAACATACCTGTTCCCTTCCTCATCTGGAAAACTCTTATTCAAACCTCAATACCCAATCCAAAGACTCCTCTCCCTTGATTCACTATTTTGGCTCCCCAGCTCCATGTTCCTCCCTCAAACCCAGACTTGAACACACTGAGTTGTGTTCATGTTCATCTTGATCTCTTCCTCCACCAGAGAGTCAGAGGAGAGGGGGCAGGCTACCTGGCTGGTGAGTTGACGGGAGATGCTGTCCGCCCCTTGCCATCTTTCTCTCGAGCCTTGATATCCTGCACCTTCCCGCCCATGGCGTCCCACTCCACGGAGAGATCATCCACCCGCAGGTTCTGGTGGGATGTGGATGCATCCAGGCGAAACATGAACGCTGGGGCCAGACAGATGCAGGAGTCACAGAGATGGGGAAACCCGGAGAGACACAGAGACAGAGAGAGACAGACGGTGACCGACAGACCATGACAGAGACAGAGAACAAAGAGACAAACAGAGACCAAAACAGAGAGAGACCAACAGACAAAGGCTCAGAGACCGACAGATATAGAGACTACAGGCAGAAAGACACCAAAAGAGACAAGAGGGGGAGGAATAGAAGGGGCAAACCATGCAGCTTGAGGAGTGAAGACCAAGGGCTTCCTAAAGATTTCCCAGGTCTGGAGCCATTTTCAAGCCACTTATGCTACCCTGTGTTTCCGCTGGGGATTAATTCCAGGAAAGGGGCTGGGCTACAGCATGACATATTTAAGCTAGACTGCAGAAGGACTTCCTATCAGGGCATGAAAAGCTATCACTGTGGGAGGCTACAAAATCTGTTCTGATATACCCTCCCTAACTCTATAGAGCACTTACATATTTTTTGGAGAGAGAGAGAGAGAGAAAGTTGTGTGTGTGTGTGTGTCTAAAAACCATCCAGATATAATGGGATTAACTGCAAAAACAGGATAAAAACAGGTTTGTACCAGACATGCAGGCTAAGGAATTCTACTGTGGACTGAGCTCTGAGCTTCTTGGAAGCCAGGGCAAAAAGGACCACAGAACACTGATTAGAAGAGTCTCATTTTACACTAGTCCCTGGGGTCCCAGGAATGAAGGGTTATAGAGTCACAGCCAGGATAGGGGTAGGAGCCAGTCACCTGGTGTCTCCAGAGTCACTGGCTCAGAAAATTCGCCTGCAACTGCCTTATTACAGGCCTTCACACGGAAATTCATGTATTTCATGTCAAACTTGAGACCTAGGAGGCAACAGAGGATCTCAACATCGTGTACACTTTGAGCAATAGGTTAGAGGCCCCCATGTCCCACAGTAATCCACTGCCCCTCCTTCCAAGGAGCATCTTTTAAATGACATCTTATTCCTGGGAAACCATCCTTGCCCACATTCACCTGTGGGGCTATGGATTACTTGGCTCCACCCCCAACTCAGACTAGCCAATCAGGATGCTTTATGACCCAATCAGAGAGATTAGTTCAGGGATAGGCACATGACCCTAGCTGGCCAATCAGAATCTGCTCTGGAACTTTGGTTGGTATTATAGGGAACTGAGTCACTGTTGTCTCTGGGCTGGCCAGCTAGGAGGAAGTGCCTCCTGGGAAAATTTGCCAGCTCATTTGGCTAGCCAACTTGAGAATGCAGTCCCCAGAGTCAGTAAGTGCAGGGAACAGAGGTGACTAAGTCACTTGCTGGAACCCCTGGATCAAAACATGCCTGGTTGTTTATTTAAGATTTTCCCTACTACTAGGATATATCCCTTCCCTTCTGACCTTTTCTTATTAGTTTCTTCCAATCTTAAAAATAAAAAGCAGCTATCAAGTTGTCTTCTCCCTCAAGTTAAACCTCTTTGGAGAGCTTAGGAACACCTCCTTTATGCTGCCTCACTCCCCCTCCCTCCTCTGGACTTGTTAATTCCATTTTACAAGACTTCCTGGCTGACTACTCCTTCCCTTGTGGAACATTCTTGTTCCTTGGTGGCCATGACACTGCTTTCTCCTGGCTGCTCCCTCTGGTTATTCCCTCTCGCATGCTCTTCCCTCCCTGACACCCTTAAATGTCAGGGTGGCTCAGTCTAGGATCCCTGGTCATCCTAGTCTGCTCTCTGTCCCTTTCTCACCCTTCAGGCACCATCCATCCACCCAGGGCACCTACAGCCCAACCCCAGCCCTGATGGCATGTCCAGTCACCTCCTGAGTGTTCCCCACAGGATGCCCATTCACTGGGCATCCCAAACAACACTCAGTACCCACTACGCTAATCCCTCCCATAACTCCCTTGCCCTCAGGACCAAGTCTCTATTCCTCCTGTCACCTCTCCCAGAGACATTGGTCTCTCTGCAAACTTAACTAGTTCCAGACACAAAGGTCCAGGCACAAAGGCTCAGCACTCTGGCCTCTGAGTCTTCAATCAGGCTGCTCTTCTGCCCTCTTTCTCCAACTCCCCTTATTCTCTTTTGGGCCTCAGCCTGGCTGCCACCTCCTCCAGCTGCCCATCCAGACTGCCTCACCCTTCTTTGGATCCCCTTCTCTTTGAGTTCAGTGGTTTGCTCAGCAGCGCCATCTACTGCCTCGGAGCTAAGACTACCACCCAGAAGGCTGGGTTTCAAACATGGAACACATCTGACTACAGTCTAGACCAAGTAAGGCAAAGTGTGGCTCGTGAGCCACATGCGGCTCTTTGGGTACGTTCCGAATCAAGTTTGCCGACCCCTGGAAGAGCCAATCCCTCACAATTTAAAAATTATTCCAGAGCCACAAATATATTTTTACATAATCACCATTATGTGAATAATATCCTTTAAAAATCTTATAAATTAAATTATGGTAGTTTTATTTTCATTTTCAATTTTACTTTAGAGCCTATAGCTTGTGAGCCGCAGTTTGCTGACCCCTGGTGGTTCTTCTGTCTCAAAAGTTTGCCAACCCTTGGTCTAGACACACTCGCTGTGTGCCTCAATTTCCTTTTCTGCAAACCGGCAATTGTATTCCCCATGCCGAGCAGGGTTCATGTGAGGATGAGATGAGTCGAGGAATGGAGGTCATAAACACTTCACCCTCCTGTCTTTCCAAGCAATCAATGAGATAGTAGGCGGACTGCAAATAACCATACCAGTTATTTACATAGGTAAGCGCATTCATATATATCCTCAATACTGCACACTTTTGATGGGTTCAACTTCCCGCCCTGAAGAACTCACTCATTAAGAACTCTGTAAAACGTGAGAGGGTGTGGCTCTAAAGGAGATACATCAGGAAGTCCATGACAGAGCAGATCTATACCTTGATTATGGTAGTGGTGACATGAATTTACAGGTGGCATAAAATTGCATATGGGATTACACACACACACACGAATAAAGGCGTGTAACACTGGTGAAATGTGAATCAACACTGCAGAACGTAGCCACGTCAGTTTGCTTGTTTTGATAATGAACTATAGCTAAGTAAACTGCCACTACTGGAGAAAGCAGAACATGGCCACACAATGATCTATTATTCACCCTTAAAAAAGGAAGGGAATTCTGATACCTGCTACAACATGGATGAACCTTGAGGACATTATGCTCAGTGAAAGAAGCTAATGACAAAAGGACAGATGTGTGGGATTCCACTTATAGAAGGTACTTAAAGCAGTAAAAATCATAGAGACAGGAAATTGAATGGTGGGTGCCAGCAGCTGCTGGAGGAGGAATGGGGAGTGAGTGTTTGTTTGTTTGTTTGTTTGTTTATTTTTTGAGGGCAGTGTCAGTGGCCCTCACATGTAGGACCGAACTGGGGACGCTGGCTTCCCAAGCCAGCGCTTAACCACCGTGCCACTCGGCCGGCCAGGGAGTGAGTGTTTAATGCTGACAGAGTTTCAGTTTTGAAAGATGAAAAGTTCTGGAGATGGACGGTGAGGATGGCTGTACAATGATGTGACTCTGCTTAACACATTGTATGCGGGCATTTGAGCGATACGACGAGTTTACTCGTTTCCCACATTCACATTGTAAGCAGGCATTTGAGCAATATGACGAGTTTACTCGTTTCCCACAAACAATGTGTTAATATCACTGAGCTAGCTGTACACTCAAAAACAGTTCAGATGGTAAATGTTGTTTACGCGTATTTTACAATAAGAAAAAGACAGGGGAAATGGGGTGTGTTTATTTTGATTCCAATGTAAAAAACGATAAACCAATAGCTTCTCAGGCGCTCTTGTGGGCTGGTGGCTTTTCTTTCCTGCAATTAGCATGCTTATTATTAACCATGTATGCTAATTACAGACAAGGAACAAGCTGATTACAGCCCAAGAACTGTGGTGCTAGTTATGTTGTCAGCAAGGCCCTCCCCACCCCAGAGGGTTTCCCAGGCTCAGGACAGCTTCTTAAACTCCTTAGGGACCTCCTTCATCAGACCCCGCCTACCAGCTGTGTGGATTCCCCCAGGCCTTCTGCTTCTTGTAACTGCCAAGGAAATGCTCCAATACCGGCAGAGAGGCCCCAGAACGCCAGCTCCCAGAGGCTGTCTGCTTTGCTCACTATTTCGAGGACAGCACCTAGTACACTGTAGGCGCTCAATAAACTAGGATGACCAAATTAATGCTGGAGAGTAGAGATAAGACATGGATGGACAATGCCTTCTCCCCACGTACCTCAGTTCCCTCATCTGTCAAATGGTGATGATAGGCCTGCCCATTACACGTGTAAAACGCTGGGCACACAGTAAGCCCGCAATAAACAGTACAGTGGCTGTCATCAATATTGCTTCTATTATTATTACTTCCTGCTATTCCTGATCAACGCAGCCAGGCTGCTCTCACACCCATGAGTTTCAGGGATTGTCCAGAAGCCCCCAGTTGGCTGATGGGAAAACAGGAGCTCTCCAGGTGGGGGCTGACGGGCATAGGGGTGGGTTGGCAGCTGGGCTAAGCCGCCCTTACCTGTCAGGGTGTACTCTGTCTGCCGGATGCCCTCAATGACCATCCAGGGATGGTCCTCCTTGAGACGGGGCAAGCCCTCGAAGTTCGTGCGCCGGTACTCCAGCACGTAGTGGTCAATCTTGCTGTCCTCATCAGGCATGCGCCACACCAGGGTCACACAGTTGTCTGCTACCAGGGACTCGGCCAAGTCAATCACGGGGGCGCTGGGGACTGCCCAGGACAGATGGGAGAGGGAGGTCAGGTTCCTGAAGCCATAGGCACAGGGGCTTTGCTGGGGCCCAGCTCACATGATAGACCCTCTAAGGGCTGGGGCTGCCTCTAGATCCTAAGCATGGGGCCTAGGGGTGGAGCCTCTTCAGGCAAAGGGTGGGGCGTCCAGGCAGAGCTTTCTCAGGGTTCAACAGACAAAGGCTGGGCATTCTCAAGATTCTACTATTTACAAGTAGAACATTTCCAGAATTCACTCCCAATTGGGGTCCTGGCCTTCATGGGATGCTACCCTCTGGTGGGTGAGGACTTTCAGGGCTCCCCCCAGAGGTGTGGCTTCCTCATGGCACCAGGGGGCTTCCTCATGGTCCCACCACAGGGACGGGGCATTCTTGTGACTCCACTCAGGGGCAGGGCCTTCTGGGTATTTGAGGCCTGGCTGTCAGCCTTACTCCAGGCCTTGTCCCAGGGACCCCAGCGTTTTCCCTGAAATCCTGGCCCTCCAGCGAGTTACCCTCTCACCAGGTAGGAACTTGAGTGCCTGTAGCATCCTCCTCTCCTGTGCAAAGTCCACCATGAGGTGACTCATGTTGTCGCTGACCTTGGCTTTCAATGATAGCCGGAAGGCTGGGGCCATTGTCACCCTGCAAGGAAGGAGGTGGAGGCAGCCTGCTGTCAGGCATCTCAGGGAGGCGTAGGCCTGACCCTCCAAGGTGTGTGTGAGACCCCCTTCCCCCTTGTTCTGGTCTAGTGCTCTGGGCCCAGAGACCCTCACCTGGGCATCCCCACCTTCATACCAGGGGCAGGGCACTGGGGTGGGGGGCACATCCAGTATCTTACCCATCTTTGATTTGCTTGGCAGCCTACAAAGAAGGACAGAATAAAATTCAAAGAGTTGTCCAAACTGCATGAGAACGCCACTGTACAGACAGGAATACTGAGACCCAGCATGACAACCATTTGCAAAAGTGCCTCGAACATGGTGGCAGAAACCCTTGGCTGTGCCCCAAAACGATGTGGGCAAAGACAGACTTCCACCCTTACCCCTCCCCTGCCCAGTGCCCAGAACATATAGTTGGCAGACTTAGCAAATAAAAATACAGGATACCCAGTTAATTTGCATTCCAGATCAACAATGAATGATTTTTTTAGCATATGTGTCAGTATGTCCTATCCTATATTTGGGACATACATATACAGTAAGTCATTTAACGTTGCCTACAGATTCTTAGAAACCATGACTGTAAGCAAAATGACGTGTAATAAAACCAACTGTACCATAGGCAATTGATATAAACAAAAGTTAAGTTCCTACGGCATATTTGTGATCACAAAAACATCATCAAACTTCTAAATAAAGACCCCAAACACTTCTAATGTTAAACATTGAAATAAATGTGAGCTATACAAACATTTACAAATAAGAAAGATTAGGGGCGGCCGAGTGGCACGTTGGTTAAGAGCTGGCTTGGGACGCCAGAGGCTCCGGTTCGGATCCCATCCGAGGGCCAGTGACACTGCCCTCTACAGCTAAGATGGTGAACAACAGCTCCACCTGGAGCTGGGCTGCTGTGAGTCCCCGCGATAGCATAGCTGCAGCCCCTGCTGCAGTGGGCTGCCATAGACCACAGTGAGTGTTAGTGGCCAGCAGCCAGCGTGAGTGGCCAGCAGCCAGCGTGAGTGGCCGGCAGCCAGCGTGAGCTGCCAAGAATTGCTGTGAGCGGCCATCCAGAGGCCAGCGATCTATCTGCCTCATCCGAGAAGAGTGCAATGATGATACCAACATGGGCCAGTGAAGCAATGTCCTCCACAACTAGACTGAAGAACAAAAGGACAGCAACTTGTCTGTTCCCCTTCTCCCAATTCCCCAATAAAATCTTAAAAAAATAAATAAGAAAGATTAATAAAAACAAGGAAGACAGTTGGCTGAGTGGCTCAGTTGGTTAAGAGCGTGAGCTCTGAGCAACAAGGTCGCCAGTTCCATTCCCACATGGGCCAGTGAGCTGCGCCTGAGCTGAGTTGCAGCTAAGCTGTGAACAGGTGGCAGGATGGCTCAAAAGGTGACAGCACGTGCTCCTGACAACAAGGTTGCCTGTTCAATTCCCACATGGGATGGTGGGCTGCACCTCTTTGCAACTAAGACTGAACACAGCACCTTGAGCTGAGTGGCCATGAGCTGTGGATGGGCAGCCAATGGCAACTGGACTTGGAGCTGAGCTAGCTGTGCCCTCCACAGCTAAGACTGAAGGACAACAACTTGGCTGTTCCCCTTCCCTAATTCCCCAATAAAATCTCTTAAAAAAAGAAAAAGAAAAACAAGTAAGAGACTGATTTCCAACCTGCTGATTCCAGCTTAGGGTTGTGGATGGCTGGAGCTTTTCCTGGCAGCTCAGGGCGCCCAGTAGGACCCCATCCTGGACAGGACACCCTTCCATCACAAGGCCACTCACCCACACCCACACTCACACTGGGACCATGTACACATGCCAATTCACCTCATCTGCACACCTTTGGGATATGAGAGGAAACCGGAGTCCCCAGGGAAAACCCCCAGAGACCTGGGGAGAACGTGCACAGTCCACACAGACAGTGGCCCACACGAAGCATCCATTATTTTTCTCGTCAATATTATAATGAAACAACATTGAACGAAACAAGGTTATTCAAGGACCTGTTGTACTAAATATTGCACAGAATGTATTATACTAAAAAATTGTTCATGGATAAATTTGAATTTCAGATAAATACAAATAAATATTTGAGTATAAATATGTCCCATGCAACACATCGGAAATAGTTATGCTAATCATTTGCATGGGGCATATTTATACTAAAAAATTTCTTGTGGTAGATCTGAAATGCCGATTTAACTGGGTGTCCTATAGTTCATCTGGCAGTCCTACCAATATGGCCTCCAAGGCACCCACCTGAGGAAAGTCCTCGCTGTCTGTGGCCTGCAGGGTCTGATTGGCCGTCTCCAGAAGCTCCTCGGAGCTCTCCAGGGCCCGTGTGCAGGCAGCCAGCTGGTTCTGCGGGTGGCATGGCACTGAGGGAGGAAACACCTCACCCCAGTGCATCTAACCCTCCCAGGACTCCCCACCACCTTCAGGATCCAGGGTACTACGACCTTCTCCAGCTCCAGGTGGGAGATGGAGGCTGGAGGGAGGCTAGGTGTTGCTCCTGGCACTGCATCAGAATCACCTGGGGATACCTTCCTGAAAAACTCACATACTTGGGCCACACCTGAACCCTGGGGCTCCACATTCCCTCGGGACAGGAATCGGAGGGGGGGGTGTAAAGAAGTTGCCCAGGAGGTTTGAATGCAGCCCAGTGATCCCAGCTTGGAGTCTGAGGTCCCACAGGAGCCATGGAAGGTGTTTGGCCATCAGATCTGGGGGACCAGTGGGAAGGGCTAAGAAACTGGAGGCGCTGGGTGAGGACAGGAAAGAGGAACAGCCAGATGTGAGGGTGTGGCTGTGGTGATGGTGAAGAGGGGGTGGATGGAATAGGGGATTCAGAGGGAGAGCAGGTGGGTGGGGGATTGATGAGTCATGGCTAGAGAGGGTACAGGCAAGAGACCAGATAAAGAAGAGGTGAGGCTAACACCATCAGAGTGTCTGGCTCTGGACACCGGGGACCCTTGGGAGCATCTCCAAGAATGGACGCAGGAAAAGGAGCAGGTTTGAAGGAAGACATGACACCAGCTGGGCTCTGTTGAGTCTGAGGGGTGCAGTGCGAGATGGCAACTGGGCGGGGGTCTGGGAGAGTCCCCCCACACATACCTGCAGCTCATAAGTGCGGCTGGCGCGGTCCTGCTTTATCTTCATGAGCATCGCCTCCTTCAACTCCTCCAGGAGGGAGAAGAGAGACTGGAACTCCGCCTCCAGGTCCTCCTGCACCTTGGCTGAGTTTGCCTTGGAGACATGTTGGGGTTGAAATGGCCAGGATTGGCCAAATCCCATGCTCAGATGGGGAAACTGAGGGCCAGACTTGGCAGCCAGGCCCAGAATCCAAAGGGCATCAACAGCAATAGGTTAGCTTATAGGACTGCGCTCTTTTTCCTCCCCTTCAATCCACCTGCCCAAGACCTCCCTCTCTCCCTCTCTCCTTGGGGGATGTGGTCCTCACCTCCACATTCAGCAGCATCTGCTTGAGGGAGTAGATAAAACTCTGAATTTCTTCATTCTTCACAGCCAGCGTTGTAATGATCTTTCTCAGAGCCTCCTGTCCCCACAGGAAGTACACACACACAAACAGGGCCAGTAAGCCCCTCAGGCTGACCCAGCTTCCCCACCTGGCACTCCCTCCTCCCCCTTCCAGAGATCCAGGGAAGAGATGTGGGGCCACTGTGCCAAAGAGTTTGAGCACCCACCATGAGGCAGACCCTAGGCAAAGCTCTGGCCCTACCTTCCCTCACCCAGCATGTGGGCACCATGAGGATGCCCATTTTACAGGACAGTAAACTGAGGCGCAGAGAAAGACTCTCAGGAAGGGACACACCCTGGGCCAGAACACAAAGCCTTCAACCAGGTACCTATATCTTAAGGGCGGGGCATAATCCAGGATGAGGTGAAAGAAAACCCCAGAGGAAGATGATGCCTGCAGAAAATGGGCTAATCTGGGGAAGGGGAGACCCTAGGGAAAAGGATTAGCAAGGAGAAAGGAGGAACCTAAGGAGAGGGGGTGCCAGAGAGAGACCAGGTAAGTGGGGAGGAGGGGAGGTCTGGGGGAGGAATTGCTGTGTGGGAAGGAGGCAGCATGGGAGGATCCTGCTGGGGCCTGTAGCTCTGACCCAGGCCTAAAACGGGTCTCTTTTCTGGGAGCGCAGGGTCGATGGGGTCACCTGTGCTGAGCTGATGGAGTGTCCTCGGGGCAGGGTGGGGCAGGGGGCCAGTATACCTGGTCCGCAGTCCGGACGGGAGGCGTGGGGGATGGGGTCAAGGTTGTGTCCGCGACACTGGGTGGAGGTGGGCGAAGTGGAAGGGATGAGCTTGGACCCAGGCTAAGATGATGGGGTGTCTGGGCGAGGGTGGAGGGCTGCGTCCCGAATGGGGGGACTAGACGGTCGGGTTGCGGCGGGGGTGGGGCCTCCGCCGCAGAGCAGCTGAAGGCGGGGGGCGGGAAGGGCGCTGCGGTATCACCTGGTCCCCTTTCCTTGGGTATCCCCGCCGCGCCCCGCCCCGCCCCGGTCCTACCCTCTGGTCCTCCATAGCTGCAGCCCAGCTGGTCCCAGCCCGGCCCGCAGGACCCGGTTGCTCTTCTAGTCCCCAAGCTGCCTTTGCCGCTGCCTGGAGCCAATAGCCCGCCGAGCCCTCGCCGCCGCAGCCGCGCCCCCAGTCAGCGCTCCATCACTGACCGCAGCGCGCAGGCGCGCTCCTCGCGCGGCAGGCTGGGAAATGTAGTCCCGCAGTGGGGTCGCCGAGAGCCAGGACCCCACCCCCTAGAGCCTGGGATGCACCAGGACACATTGGTAGAGTGATGGCTGAGCAGCAGAGAGCCTGAAGCTGGCAGGCAGGATGCCTGGGCTCGACCCTCTGGCCCTGCCGGTGACCTAGAACCCATGCCTAGTCTCCATGGTGCCTCAGTCCCCCAACCTGATCTCTCACGCTGCTGCTCAAACTGGATTTCTACCGTCCTGCACCCTCCCCCACCCCTGAGATCTAGCCCCTGACTTACTTACAAGCCTTGCATTTACTTAAAAACCAAGGCATTTTCCCAAGTGGATGTTCAGCCTTCCAATGCCTTCTTCACCTTCTTACATCACAACTGAACTCCTATACATCCCACAAAGCCCCAAGCTCTAACAACTCTTCCAGGAGCTTTCCTGACCACACAGAATCCACAGGGCTAGGAATGTCTGTGTCTTCTGCATCAGCCTGGGACTGAATCTATCCAGGTTCTCCAGCATTGCCCCTCATAAGAGGGTGGGAGAAGATGGAGCTCTGGGAAGTCCAAAAGCAGGGGAAGAACTAGGCAGGGGGAGGCTGGAAGGCTGTGTGTGTCTGCTGGGGAGGTGTGAGCAGACAGCCATCTCAGAGGCCTCCCTGTGGTTGATTTTAAAAACTCTCAGGACCTCTTCCTTCTGGGTGAGAAAGGAGGTCACACTATGGTTGAGGCCTAGGGGTCTGCCCCCTCCTTCCAGGGGATACTGTCAGTCCCTGGGGTGACAGCTGCAGGGCTGGGAGGAAGTCCTGAGCCCCAAATCTTCTCTCCAGGCCGTGGGGTAAGAGAAACCCCACAGCTGTCATGGGACCCGAAGCCAGCAACAGAAATCCATGCCTCTGGTCTCAAAGGAAGACATTTTGGGGGCCAGTTACTGAGGCTGGATTCTGCTATTCAATCCACCGCTGCTCTCCTTCCCCCCCACCCCCCCGCCACTGTATCACCTGCCATTCCAAGGTGTCCCCCCAGCCCAGGTGTGTTTATGTAGTGCCTTCCAGAAGGAAGAATGGAAAGATTTCCATTCACTGGGACACATTATCTGCACTCACATATGCATACTGCCTTTCATATTAAAAAAACAACGGTGGGGCTGGTCGAGTGATGCGGTGGTTAAGTGCTGGCTTGGAAAGCCAGCGGCACCGTGTTCGGGTCCCACATATGAGGGTCAGTGACACTGCCCTAAAAACAACAACAAAAAAAAAAACTTTGGGGAAATTGAGGCAAAAGCTGGTAGGAAGTGAAGCAAGCCCCAAGCAGCACTGGCCACCGGATGTCTGCCTGTCTATTCTGGATGTCATATCTGCCTGTGTAGCTGGGGAGGAGATTGTGGCAGGAAGTCTGTTGAATGGGAAGGGAAAAGGGGTGGCGGAGCACCAGTCAGGAGAGGGCTGGGCCAGGGATGAGGTCCCTGTGCACAGCACTGGTCCTCCTGTAGCAGTTCTGAGGTTAGTACTTGGGCCTCTCTCCCCTCTGCACCCCGTCCTGTTGTCTATCACCTCAGCTGCCTGTCTTCCCACTCAGAGCCCTTCTAAACCTTCGTCTCTTCACTCTGCCATGTACAGTCTATCTCCCTCTGTCACTCAGAACCTTAGGAAGATTGAAGGAGTCTAGCAAGGGTCCTCAGAGGAGGCCCCTAGTATAAAATTCAAACCATGACCCACATACCAGCCATGCGTGACCTGGCCCCACTGGCTTCTCTCATTTCTACCTGCCTCTACATTTCCTCTCTCCTCCTTGGCTGGCCTGCTGGCTTGTCTTTCTTTTTTTTCCAACACAGTAAGTTTGATTTCACCTCTGGGCCTTTGTTCATGCTGTTCCTCCTGCCTGAAACTCTCTTCCCTGGATCTCATCTCTAGCAGTCCCAGTTTTGTCTCAAATGCCAGGAGCTTAACACAAACTCACCCCTTATGGGGGACCTAACAGGCGCCAAAAGCAAATTCTTTCTTCTTACTCAGCCCTCCTCTTCCCTCATCTTGGTCAAAAGTCAAAGACATTCACACAGTCCCTCAGGCTTAAACCTTGGGAATCCATCATCATTTCTCTTTCCCTCTCTCCCAATTCAGTTCTTACAGTTCTTCTGGGGGCTACCCGCAAAATCTATTCAGACTCTGACCACTTCTCTCCAGGGTCTGGCCCCCATAACTGCTCACCTGGACCCTCGTCTCCTGGTCACCCCTGATAACCCTGGTTGCACCCCATAGTCTGTTCTCACCATGCAGTCACAATCTTCTTTTTTTTTTTTTTTTTGAGGGCAGTGTCACTGGCGCTCATATGTGGGACCCAAACCAGGGCCGCTGGCTTCCCAAGCCAGCGCTTAACCACCGCACCACTCGGCCGGTCCAGTCACAATCCTTTTAAAACTTAAATTGGACCCCATTTCCTCCCTGCTCTGCTAGCATCCCAACACACTTAGATTAAAAAGCAAACTGCCTCCTTTCCCCCATCTCCACCTCCCCACCCTCACCAAACTCCACCCCTATGCCCTACAATGCTTTGTATAAGCCATCTCCTACTGACCTCTCTGATCTCACCTCCTCCCTCTCCCTGCCTTGATCTCCCTGCTCTAGCCACATGGGTCTCCTCACGGTTCCTCCAACATGCCAGGCACAGTCCAGCCTCCAGACCTTTTCACAGTCTGTTCCCTCTACCTTGACTACTCTTCCTCCATATCTTCCTTACTTACCATGACTGGCTACTTCTTACCATTCAGAACCTTGCTCAAATATCACTTCCCCCAAAGGCCTTCCCTGACCGCCCTCAATAAGTAGATTCTCTCTCACCTCATCCTTATCCTCTATAGCCACTCCCCATTCCTTTCCTCAATCATGATTCTCATTTCATAACTTCCTGTGTCTCTCTCTATCCCCAGACCATCAGCTCTATGAGGGCAGGGATATTTGTCTGTCTCAACCACCTCTATGTCTGTATCCAAGGTGTCCAGAACAAGGCTTACACAAAGTGACATTTGTGTGGCTGAGAGCTGGACATGTCATAAAGTCCATATTGGAAAATCACAAATGCCGAGTTATAACCATTTCACAGATGAGGCCACTTGAGAAGTGACCTTGTAAAGATCACACAGACAGCAAGGTTTTAACCTCTTGCTGCCTCACCCCTGCAGGCTCACTCAAGGAGTAAGCCTCTCCCTCCCTCCCCGCAACACACACTCTAAGAAAGACCTCACTCACCTCTTTGCCTCCAGGCTGCAAAGAGCCACAGGCCTGAGTGGGCAGCAGGGGCCCCAGTTGCTGCAGGTGAGGCAGGGCAGCCAGGTGACCATACTCATGGCTCTTCAGAGCTACCCCTCCTCCCCACAAACTACACACACTCTCTCTTGAATTCTAGCAGCATAGATCCGTTTTGCCTGGTTTCCTATTTTATTTCAATGGAATTATAGAGTATATTTTCTTTTGCATCTGACTTCTTTCATTCCACACAAGGTCTGTAAGATTCATCCATGTCAGTGTATGTAACAGAGGTTTATTCTTTTCCTTGCTGTAGAGTATTCTACCATGTGACTCCGCTGCCATTTATCAATCCAATGTCCTATCGATGGGCATTTGGGCAGCTCCTGGTTTGGGGCTATTATGAACAAGGCTGCAGGGAACAATCTAGAATGTATCTTCTGATCAACATGTACATATTTCTGTTGTACCTAGGACAATTCTAGAATTTGAACCACAAAATAGAATCTTGCAGTTCTAGAATCCTAGAGCCATAAAATTCTTGGCTCTTATAACTATAGCATATGTTCTCAAGGGGAATATCATCCTAAGGAGGCAAAAATTGGTTATTGGGGAGCAAAGAAAATCTTTTTCTATGTATAAAGCATAAATATGCATATAGTACATAAACAGATTTACAGCAGATCTGTGGTATTAAAATCTCATGGGGGGCACGGCCGAGTGGTGCGTTGTTTAAGAGCGGGCTTGGGATGCCAGCTCTGACCAGCAGGGCCCCAGTTCGGATCCCACATATGAAGGCCAGTGACACTGCCCTCTACAGCTAAGGTGGTGAACAACAGCTCCACCTGGTTGCTTCTATAGTTAAGATGGCCAGCGATGGTGTGGGCTGCAGCCTCTGCTGCAGTGGGCTGCCATAGGCTACAGTGAGTGGCCGGCAGCCACCATGAGCAGCCAGCAGCCTGTGTGAACTGCCAAGAGCCGCTGTGAGAGGCCATTCAGAGGCCAGTGATCCATCTGCCTCACCCAGGAAAAGAGCAATGATAATACCAACATGGGCAATACCAACATGGGCCAGTGAAGCAACGTCCTCCACAACTAGACTGAAGAACAAAAGGACAGCAACTTGTCTGTTCCCCTTCCCCGACTCCCCAATGCTGTTCCCCTCCCCCAACTCCCCCAATAAAATCTTTAAAAAAAAAGTGTTCCATTAAAAATAATAACAATAGGGCCGGCCGAGTGGCTCAGTTGGTTAAGAGCTCGCTCAAGAGTGCGAGCTGAGCTCTGAGCAACAGCTGTTCGAGGCCAGCCCGAGCTGAGTTGCCGTTGAGCTGCCAACAGGTGGCAGGATGGCTCAGCTAAAAAAAAAAAATAAAAAATAATAATAATAATAATAATAAATCTCATGGGGGAACAAATTAAGGTTTTTAAAAAGTCTCCTGGGGGCCGGCTGAGTGGCGTGGTAGTTAAGCGCTGGCCTGGGAAGCCAGTGGCCCCGGTTCGGTCCCACATATGAGGGCCAGTGACACTGCCCTCAAAAAATAAATAAATAAATAAATAAATAAATAAATAAATAAATAAATAGGTGAATTTTCGGGCCGGCCGAGTGGCGCGGAGGTTAAGCACTGGCTTGGGAAGCCAGCGGACCCGGTTCGGGTCCGACATATGAGGGCCAGTGACACTGCCCTCAAAAAAAAAAAGTCTACTAATGGGGGTGACAATGAAAAAAGGTTGAGAAATACTGAAATAAAGGAATGAACGATTCTAGAATCTTAGAGCTGCAGTATCTTAAATGCTTTAAATAGATAGGCTGTTAGAATTTTGCAATCAGAATAAGAGCAGAGAATCCTAGAATCTAGAATTGAAAGCCATTGACTCTCAAAGCCGGAAGTAACTTTCCAGGAAGCCTCATGAAGTTCAGATGGTTCCAAGCCAGCTGCCTCATTTTACAGAAGAGAAAAGTGAGGCCCAGAGAGGGTCAAGACCTAATACAGGGCCGGCCGAGTGGCGCGGAGGTTAAGCACTGGCCTGGGAAGCCAGCGGCCCCGGTTCAGTCCCACATGAGGGCCAGTGACACTGTCCTCAAAAAAAAACAAAAAAAAAACCCTAATACATACAAGCCAGTGATACAGCCTGCTTACTCTCAAGCCTGGCTCACACTTCCTCCACACTGGTTGTCATGCCCTATGGCCCAAAATTTGAGAAGGGGCGGGAGACCCAAGTCAACTCAAACAGGGGCTGCTGCTCTCTCAGTGATTTGTGATGGCCAGCCGCTCAGGCAGAATGGAGCACCACCCTGGCTCCCAGCCCCAAGAGATGTCCTTTGCTCACCAGCTGGCAGGACCTGCCCACTGCTTGCCTTCAGGGCAGTGTGTTATCCCTGTCCTGCCAGTCCCCCACCCCTCCAGTGAAGAGGGGGCCAATTACGAATTAGCAGAGACACCAGGCCGTGAGTTGTTGGCAGCTGTGAGGGAGTAGGCAGGTGCGGGTCCAGCTCTGCACAGCTGGCTTTCCCACCCGGGAATAGCTGCTTGGCAGCCCCCAGCAACCGCTGCCAACGTTAGAACCTGCAAGATGAAGGAGTTGGGGCTGTTGGGCTTCAGAAGGAGCCCTTGGCTGGGGTTCATATCTATTATACAAACCTGGAAGCACTTCCCCACGCTGCCATTCAATTGCAGTGTGACCTTGGGGAAGTAACTTGAGCCCTGGTGATCAAGGTGATGGCGGTCACGGTGAGGATGACGGAGCTCTTGACCAGGGTGATGAAAATACTCCCGTTGGCAGTTGTTCCACAATAACCCAGCAAGATGGGAATGTTAGCCCCATTTTTCAGAAGAGGAAACAGGTTCAGAGCAAGCACCTCTCCTAAATCACATGGCATGACAGAGACAGTGACCCTGAGGGTCCACATGGGATGGGGGGCTCTGGACTCAACGGTGAGCACCCCAAGTTGCCCCGACCGGCGGGGCATTCAACAGGGGAAGAGGGGCAGCCTTCTGAAAGGAGAAAATAGGAGGCGCGAAGAAATGGAGGCAAGACAGGATTCTGATCAAGCCTCATTTATTGAAGAGTAGGAGGGGGCTTATATAGCCAAGGAACTTGAGGGGGAGGGAGAGTACGAAAAGGCGGGAGTTGCCAATAGCAACGGGAATCGGCAGGGGTGGTTGGCAGGGGTGGTTAAAAGAAAAAAAAGTACCAAAGGAGGAAGCGCTGCAGCTGCAGGGGGTGACCTTATAGGGCTCTGCTGATCAGGATGTGTTGCCAAGGTTTTTTTAGACTCTGAGCCAAACGATATCCTGTATGCAGTTGGGGCAAGGTTTTTCATGCTCAGGCCCCAGCATCTCCTCCCTCTGTGTTTTTAGAGGGTGGGCCTTAACCGAGTGGGAAAACAGTGGCCCGATTCCTCCCCAGTGGTCCGGCAGGGCCGAAGACCCTTGATGCCCTTGGTACCTTTTGTGGGAGGAAAGGCAGGGCAGAATATGAGAGGGTACCAACCTTTATGCAAATCGGGCATGTAATCAGGGAGGTCTGAAGTTGGGTCTACAAGGACCCGCCCTTGCAGTACTCAATAGCTGCAGCCAACTCGGTGCCCAGGGCCCGGAGGCCGGCATGTCTTCAGCCCACATGCCATCTAGATATCAATATATCGGGGGCCTGGCTTGGGAGGTCCTTGTTCCTCGGCATCTGCCATAGCCAACCGATGGTAATGAACATGAATGGGTTTGGCCAGAATGTTATCAATCTGTTGTTTGATAAAAGTTGTCAGCGTTTTCCATGCCCAAGGCCCGAAGGAAAGGATTAGGAGCAGTCCTAAAAGGGGACTGAGAATAGGGAGGAGGTAAGGCAGGAGACCGTGAAACCTGGTCAGGAAGGGGTTTTCAAGGAGTTGTTTCTTGCGTCGGAGCAGGTCGTCCTGGAGCTTCTTGACCTTATCTCGGACTATGCCAGACTTGTTAGCGTAGAAGCAGCATCGTTCCCGCAGGGCCAAACAGATTCCCCCCTGTTCAGCAGTTAAAAAGTCGAGTCCCCGAAGGTTTTGTAGGACCACCTCGGCTAGAGAATCAATTTGATCCTGGAGATCACTAATGGTGCCAGACAGGGTGGTAACATCCTCAATAAGCTGGAGAGAAAGCTTTTGATAAGTGTGGATGGCTATTCCCGTACCAGTGGCGCCGGCCGTCATCGCCCTGGTTATGCCCAGCCCCGCCATGAGGGGAATAAATGAGAGGGCTCGCTTTGACCGTCCTGGGAATAGATCAAGGGCCGGTACAGGGACCGGCTGGTCTCCGGGCAGAATGTCAATGTCAGGTAGGAGGAGGGCCTGGGCACAGAGACCAAACCAGTTAGCAGGGAGAGCCGTGAAGGCCAGGCTGTTACCACAGATAAAAACGTGCTGAGGGCCAGGACAAGCGGGGGAGGTAGAATTAATGATGGAGGTGCAGTTTAAGGGGAAGAAACCAACATCAAGGGTGTCATTATTGGTGACGTTGGAAAACAGGCATGGACCATAGACCAAGCCCATGGGTTGAGTTCGGAAAGGGGATGAAATATTGCAGTTTGGGAAGTTAAAGGAGGGTACGGACATGTTACTAGGAAGGGCAAGGGGTATGGGATTCCCCATAGCCATGCATAGCCAGCAGTCCTGAGCTAGAGTAGGGTTGCTGTTATTTAGGGCCTGTAGCGCGGAGTTGAGGATGGACATGGTGTTAAAATCTAAGTCAGTGGGCTTATGTTTTGGGAGAATTAAGGGATGATACGCAAGGGACGGAAACCGGGCGGCAGCAAGTTCTTCTAAGCGCTTTTCAACCAGGATTTGTCTCACCTGGTCAGTGGGGCCTCCTCCGTCCGAGAGGTGGACGGGGGACGTTTGAGGCCAGCAGACGGTGTCTCCCACCTTTTTATCATGTCCGCAGCCGGCCTGACCGCGGTGATTGACTCCTGTGGTACTGGAAAAGTCGCCCTCTCCCCCCGTGGATCCCGTTGATAAACGGGTCAAGGTGGCCGTAAAATAAGTGACATTGTTTATCGTACAGGTCTGGGCTGTAGCATAGCAGGTACTATGGACGACTTGAGGGAGTGAGGCCCCAGTGGCGGTACAGGCCATTGGGCAGGGACCAGGGCGACCTCCGACGCTAGGGATGACTGCGGGCTTGGGGACACAAACCCATTTCACACTACCCTGAAAGCCTCCTGTGGAGGAGTGGGAGAATAAGTGGGCTGTTTGGGAGCCGCAGTCAGCCGTGCCAAGTGAGGTGCCTAGACTAGAGAAGGCTTGGGTGGTACCGCCTCTACAGTCGCATGGCTTGCCGGCTAACTGTTGGTAGAGTTGGTCTCTGCTCACAGGAGGGCCGAACCCCGCAGAGACATAGGAAGGCAGCAGGAGCGAGGATCCCAAAAGGAGAGTCAGGAGTAGCATCTGTAAAGGGGGAGAGGGAGGAAGCGTCTCAGGGATCAGGTCCCTGGCGGTGGGGAGTTAGTGCTGGGGAGGTTGACAGGTTTGACTAGGTGAGCAGGCAACCAACGAGGGTTACATTCTTTGGTGTCATACACACAGGCAGATCCTCGTGCCCAGATAAGAACTGGGTCAGGCCCGTTCCATATTGCAGTGAGGGGGTCTCGCCACATAACCCTGGCATATTGGTGTTCAGTTTTTTGGTGCCAAAGACGGTCAGCGGCAGAGTTGCCCTGATCATCAAGTTGTAGGAAATTGAGCACAAATAGGGCGTGATGAAGGATGTTACGGTAAGATCCTTTAGTGGGATATGCCGTGGAAGCCTTGAGCTTGGACAAGGTGTTTTTTAAGGTTTGATGTGCTCGTTCGACGATTCCCTGCCCCTGGGGGTTGTAAGGGATGCCAGTGACATGGCGGATCTGAAATTGACCACAGAACTGTTTAAAAACCTGGGAAGTATACCCGGGGCCATTGTCAGTCTTTATTTTTTGTGGTTTTCCCATCACCGTGAGGCATTGAAGGACATGAGCTATAACATTTTTTGTGGCTTCCCCCGTATGAAGGCTAGCAAAGATGAAACCACTGTAAGTATCAATAGTGACATGAGCATATTTTAAGGACCCGAACTCCGGGATGTGGGTAACATCCATCTGCCAGATTTCGTTGGCGATAATTCCCCGGGGGTTGACCCCTAAATGAGGTGTTGGCAAGAGGGTAACGCATCCTGGGCAGGCTTTGACTATTTCTCTAGCTTGATCCCTGGTGATTTTGTATAGGAGACGAAGCGTTCGGGCATTAAGATGGTGGAGTGCATGACTTTGTTGAGCTCTGGTCAAAGGGTCAGTTAGGACCGGAAGGGCAAGACGGGTGTTGGCGTCTGCGAGGGCATTGCCCTGGGCCAGGGGGCCAGGAAGGTCCGAATGGGCCCGCAGATGGCCGATAAAAAAGGGGTGGTGGCGTTTGGTGATGAGTTGTTGGAGCTCGCAAAAAAGAGGGATAGCGTTGCTGGAGGGTTTGATGTGGGGTACAATTTCCAGAAGGGGCAGGGAAAAGGCAATATAGGCACTGTCTGTATATAAGTTAAATGGGGTATTTTGTAGTTGAGTAAAGACTTGTAGTATGGCAAACAATTCTACGAGCTGCGCAGAATGATAGGGGGAGGGGACGGTAAAGGCTTGATTATTGATAATGTATGCAGCCCTGCCACAGGAGGAGCCATCAGTGAAAACCAGGGTGGCCGCCGGCAGGGGCTTGGAGCTTGTCACCTTGGGAAAGATAAAAGGGTGTAGTCGGGTGAACTGGAGTAGCCTATCTGCAGGGTAGTGATTGTCTATGTCCTGAAGTCTCTGAGGGCTCAGCCTCCTCATCCGAAGGGGAGGGGTCTCGTTCTTCGGGCTCGTTATCGGACTCTTCTGCAATTTCTTCCTCATGGGAGGCCTCAGGGTTAGGGGTGTCAGGGTCGGCCTCAGCGGCCTGCCTTCGAGTGACTGGAAAGGTGAAAACGGGCTTTTGTTTGGGGGCTGGCCTTGTAGAATGCTGGGACGCAGGGGGAGCACCAGAGAGCGAGGCAAGTTCAGCCTCAAGGGCATGGAGTTCCTTGAGCAGGCTAATGTGTTGGCGTTTTTCTTGAAGGGCCTCTCTGAGAGAGGCTATTTGTAAGGTTAGGGGGACATTTGTCCGGGCCCCTGGGGCAGTTAGGGGAGCGGATGGAGGGGTCAGATTAGTGACGGGAGTGTCGACGATAGGGGCAAAAAAAGGAGGTTGGTGAGGAGGCAAATATGGGGGTGGCCGAAAAGGCGGGGCAACCTTAAAGGGGGGGTCCTCTTGATGGTAGCGGGCAGCCTCCTCATCGAGGGTGGCCTGGTCTTCGGGAGAGGACTGTGTCTGAGCCCGAAGGAAGGTTTTGTAAACAGGGATATAGCCTTGTTGACGGTTGGTTTAATGACTCAGCCGGACTGGGGGCAGTAGGGGGCTTATTTCTTGAGAAGGAATATCTATGCAAACCGACCCACAGGCAGACGGGGGACGAGAGGATTCCTTTAAGAGGTTTTCCCCTGTTTTGAGTATCTCTTTAACATCTGGGTCGTGGGAGTGTACTTTGAGGATATCATTAATGAGACTCCAGTAAGTAAAGGCAGAAACGGGGACCTTTTCGGGCCCGAATGACTTATAAAAATCCTGGAGAGCGTTACCGACACGCTTCCAATAACACACGTCTATCGTTCCCTCCTGGGGGAACCAGGGACAGATATTTGTCAGAAGACCGAAGAATTGGCGGAGGTCCTTTTTCCTAGCCTTAATTCCCCGCACCTTGAGGGATGACTTTAAACCCGAGAGGAAAAGTTCGTGTGAACTTGTCGCTTGGCCCATTGTTTTCTCCTCGGCCCTTCAAGCGCTCCAAAAAACCCTCAGATGCCCGTCTGGCCGTGCCCCTCGCGGGACTAAATCTGTCTTGGCAAAGGCGCTTCGGTATAAGCCCCCGAACTGGTGGACTGGGGGCGACTCCGGAGAGTTACGGAGTCGACCACTCACAGCCCAGTCGCCCTTGTGCCGTACGACAGAAACGGAACCGCAGATTAGGGCCCAATCAGATTCTGCGACCCGAAGTCTTGGAACCTCCACGCACTCACACAGACATACGACCGAGGAGACTATCACACCAAATTGTCATCCCAGAAACGTCTATTTTCTGTCAGTCTGCTTACCTTAGATCAGGCTCACGGATCGGCTTTGTCCGTGGACATCAGGAAACGAGTCAGACTCGCGGGTCAATACCACGCGGCAACTCAGCGGTGTGTCCGGCCGGACTTGAAGCAGACAGTCTTCCGGAGGGCATGCAGTCCTCTGGCCCCACGTTGGGCTCCAGAAATGCCCCGACCGGCGGGGCATTCAACAGGGGCCGAGGGGCAGCCTTCTGAAAGGAGAAAATAGGAGGCGCGAAGAAATGGAGGCAAGACAGGGTTCTGATCAAGCCTCGTTTATTGAAGAGTAGGAGGGGGCTTATATAGCCAAGGAACTTGAGGGGGAGGGAGAGTACGAAATGGCGGGAGTTGCCAATAGCAACGGGAATCGGCAGGGGTGGTTAAAAGAAAAAAGAGGAAGTACGAAAGGAGGAAGCGCTGCCGCTGCAGGGGGTGACCTTATAGGGCTCTGCTGATCAGGATGTGTTGCCAAGGTTTTTTTAGACTCTGAGCCAAACGATATCCTGTATGCAGTTGGGGCAAGGTTTTTCATGCTCAGGCCCCAGCACCAAGTTATAAGTTTCTTCTCTGCAGGTGGCCGTCTACCGTCCCAGAACCAGATCTTGGGCTTCCCAGGCGCGCCTCGCCCGCAGGTCCCTCCTCCGGCCCCGCCCTCGCCCTCTGTGTCCCACCCCCGTCAGACTGCCCACTCCCGGCACCCCCTCCCCGCTCCGGGCTTCCTCTTCGCGCTGCTAGTGGCTGGGGGCGTGGCCGTGGAGTCTTTCGCGCTGCGCGCCTGGCTCTGGGGCGCCGCCCGCACAAGGATACCGCGCAGGTAGTCGCAAAGAGGACAGACGGCTCCAGTGGCGCCGCACTACGCTGACGACCCCTCCCCCGCGTGGCGGAGGCGGGAACTGCAGCTGCTTGAGACGGCTGTACTGTGTCCCCATCTACCCCTTCTGAAGTAGGGAGGGTGGGGCTGGGGGTGGAAAGAAGAAAATAGACGGAGAAGACTGGCCCCCGCCTGCATGCTTTTTAGAAGCAGAAACAAAGCCCCCAGAGGTGGGCTGGAAAGGGCCAAGTTCTCTTAAGTGACTATTCCTTCTTAGTCTGTGTCATCCCCCTCCCAACAGGTAACCCCTTCTACAGCAACGTCTAACACCGGCCCAGGGGGGCCCCAAAGAAGACCGAGGCATGGCCCGTGTAGGGAAAGGTGCTAGACACCCCAGGGAGGACCAGAAGGACCAGAGCTTCTATTTGATATATTTTCCCAGCCCCACACCCCCAGCAGCGTCTGGCTCCCAAACCTTGCCCCAGTCCCAGTCACCCCATCTCCATAGTCAGAATCTCTTCTGGCCCAGGCTCCTCTGGGCAGCCAATACCAAGAGGGTTCCTTGAGGTATGAAGAGGAGTCAGAACCCCAAAAACCCAGAGAATTGCCCCCAGTGGCTACATAAAGATATAACTGATTCCAGGGGTGTCGGGGAGTCCAGAAGCCCATCCTGAGACCCCTGTCCTCATTTCTATGACCGTGGACCTCTCCCTTGTCCCCTACCCCCAGAACACCCAATAAAGGCTCATGAAGAAAGCAAAGCCAAGCTTTGTGGCATTTTGGGGTATTAAAGAGATTTGAGAGGTCATCTGGGTGCCCCAGAGCCCCCAGGGATGGCTGGAAAGGTCCACTGTGGCAAGGGGACCCTATGATGACCCTCCAGCTCTCCCTGCTTATCCTTGGAGAGATATGTCCAATTAGCAAAGAAGTGAGCCTCAGCCTCCAAACAGTGCCCTCAGCTGGAAGTCCCCCTCTCCAGCAGGTGTCTTCCCCCAGGCAGGCTCGCTGATGGGGGACTAGGAGGGAAATTCGGGCACCCTGGCATTTATCAGCCTCCTGGGTCTCCTGCCTGTCACCTTGAAGTGACACCAGCTGGGCCCGGCTCCCCTCCCCCATTTCTGTTTCCATGGGGACAGATGTCCCTTCTGCAGCAGCATCAGGCTTCAGCTGCCCACTGGAATGAAGAGGAGGGGCTGGGTGGGGGCAGGGCTGGCCTGAGACCCTTGCCCCCTTGGTTTCTCCATCTTTGTTATCTGCAGGTCTCCACCTTTCTGAGTTTTGATCCCTCCCTGCGAGCAATTCAGGCTCCAACCCCAGATCTGTCCCCAAAAGGAGATGCTGGGGATGACCTTCCCCCTCCAAGGGTCTTTCTCATTCTTTCCAGGGGCTGGGATCCTGGCCTCCCAGAAAGGACACTTGAGACACACAGTAATGTATTTATTTTCCAGGCCAGAGGAGGGCTTCCAGACACAATCCTGGACCCTAGAACCCAGAAAGGGGCCGAGAGGGCAGATCTGATGAAGACCCAGACCCAAAAGGCTAGGCAGTGTCTCCCTTTGGCCTCCTCCAGGGCTGGAAAGACCTCCGAAATTTGCAGCCAGTGACTCTCTCAGCCTCAGGGCCCAGGGCAGGGGGCCAAGGTTCCGGGGCAGGGGCTCTGTGTGACCACTGGGTACAGCAGGGCCAGGTGCTCAGCACCCTGCACAGGCAGTGGGCGTGAGCTGTAATGGAGCACCAGCTCGGGCACGCTGGCGAAGGGGCCGCTGTGCTGACCCAGCACCAACTGGTTGTCTCGGGTCCTTGTGAACTTCAGATGCAGGAAACCCTGGCTGCTTCTGGGGGATGGCATCAGAGGGGGCCATGAGTACCCCAGACCTGCATACTCTCCAACCTTGAAGCCACCCCTTCATGACCCCTAGGAGCCAGGGACTGGCATCCCCAAATATTTCTGGCAAACAGCCATTTGGTGCTAAGGTGTCAGCTTGCTCCACACTGGCCGGAATGCCTTCCATATTTGTCCTCTATCCAGGCAGAGTGGAGGTCCTGCCAGGATAATCCCTCCCCTGGAGCACAGATCGTACTTTCTCTCCAAACCTTCTGACCTCTGGTGCTACCCTTCCTGGCCTCCCCATTAGTTAACCCCCAGTCTGGGGCACTTTCCTTTCTCTCCATCTCTAGTGGTAGACATAGAACGTGGGGGATCATTTTATCAATATTATTAATATGCATCAAGCACTTCCTGTTTCTGAGGCACTATTCTCAACATTTTTTCATGTATTTGTTTCCATTTCATCATCACAGTATTACCATTAAGTTGATGCTATTATTCTCCTCCTTTCGCAAGTGAGAAAACCAAGGCCCAGAGAGGTTGAGTAATTTAGCTAAGGTCACACAGCTAGAAAGTGGCAGAAGCAAGATTTGAACCTGCCTCCAGAGCCCTTATTTTGTCTTTTTAGGAATCTCACACTCAGGTGCCTAGTAGAATCTTATGAGCCTTGTATAATCAGACACACTTAGAATCTTAGGCAGAGAAGTATGTAGAATTGGAGTCTCAAACTCAAATGCCTACAGGGCCACTCAGATTCTGGCCCTGGGCAGACACAAAAGCATATACTTTAACTTTTGGACTGGGGGAGTCCAAGGAAACTCTGATATCTGGTTCCCCATCTCACCCAAGTCCTAGGTCTACTGTATGACTTCCACTCCATCTTCTTGGATACCTCCAGTGACAAGGAGTTCATGCTCAGTTAGAACCATGTCAGCAGTCGGCCTGGAAGCCCCACCCACTGGTCCCATAAGCCCCACCCACTAGCCTGAAAGCCCCACCCACTGACTGCTGGAGCCACACCCCTCAGCTTCCACTGAATTGACCCTGAAGAAAGCATGAGGCATGCAGCCCTGTGACCCTCTGCCCTCCATGGGTCTGGGCTCTCACCTGAGGGACAAGGTGCAGTCTTGGGGGCTGGTCTCACTGAGCCGCACGAGGTAGCTGCCTTCCTTGCAGAGTGAGAGGAGGTTTTCAGCATCTGCACGGCTCAGGGGGCCGTGAAACCACCTAGGGTGTGGGGGCATATGTCTCAAGAAGGGTGACCCCCCCGCCTTCAAACACACCCTGGGGTCTGGTGCAGGCACAGTCGGTTCAAGGACTTTTGACATCCAGACAAACGAGAGAAAAATTCCCTTGGATTTCTCAAGAGGAGCCTGGATTTCCTGGGGAGGCAGCTGAGCCCAGGGCAACATGGAGCTGCTCCCCCCAATTCAACATAGCCTCCCTGGGCTGGAACCCAGGTGTCCTCAGCCTCATCCTTAATCCCCCAACTTGAATCACTTGCATGTCACTTTCGTGAGATTTGCCACATCCTGTATCCCCACCCACTTGTATCATTCTTTACTTAATATTTGTCTTTAATGTGCTCAAAGAGAGGTAGCAGTTGTAAGCAAGGTGTTAGAGACAGATGAGCATCATCTGTTGTTTGTATTGAAAGAAAATTGACAAGAGAATGAACTTCTCACCGTATACTTCAGTGTTAATTAGTCAGGTCTGTATTACCCACCTAAGAAGTCTAGGAAGGACTGTGATAAACACACTCACAGGGTTGGGCTCTGGGGACTTAGGGAGTTCCTTGGGGAGCTCCTAGGCTGGAGAGAAGACCCAGAACCTCCGAGCTTGTGTGCCTTACCCTAGCTCAAAGCTGGGCCCCCCTCGTAATCCTGCTCTTTCCAGTTCCATCCCAAGATTTCCTAGGGGTGAATATAATTTGTGTCTCTTGATCTCAGGCTTATAAACCCCACCCAAGTGAAGGGAGGAAATCCTATTTTACTCTATTTGAGTTAGGTACTATCTTGAGGGTTTTGAGCCTGAGGCTCAGAGGGTTAAGGTACTTGCCCAAGGTCGCTCACAACCAGGAGATAGAGTCAGAATTTGAACCCAGATTCTCATACCAGGAGGAACTGAGATTCCATCTGATTCTGCTTTGCACCGACCTAGGTGTCTGTCACACAACAGGCACTAGCACTCAGTGAAGATTAGTTGAAGAAATGAATGAAGTGAATGAATGGATTAAAGCTCCTCCAACCCCCCTTGTCTGGGAATCTGTAGTTGGTATGGGGTGAGGAGTGATTTGACCTGACTCTTCCATCTTCAGTCTCCCCACTCACGGCTGTTTCTCCAGGGGCAAGTCCGGGACCACACGCTCTGCAAGCTGGGGGCTTCTGGGAGGGGGTCTCCGGAGCTCCTTGGCTGAGCCTGGGGTCCTTTCCCACTCTGGACTGTCAAACTGCACTGGAGAGTTAGGGTTAGAGAGGAAAGAGTTAAATCCAACCTACCTGGAAGAGGGGGTGGGGGTGGGCGTTGGCAAGCCAACCTCAGTAGGAAGGTGATGCTAAGGTAATGGAGCAATTTATCAGAATCCAGAAGAGGAGGGGCTGGGTTTAAGGCTGGGTTGGTACAGGAGCAACCAATTGGCCTTCAAAAGAAAGAGGTGTGATCATTCATAAGTCTGTTGGCACGGAAGGGCGGAGCAATTCCGTGAGTGACAAATCAGAGAGCAGGGGGCGTGGCTAGAGGGGTGGGTTGGCAGTTCTGCCCCATTCTGGGCGAGTAGTAGAACTAGAAAACCAAGGCCTATAATATACAGACAAGCAAACTGAGGCAGTGAGCCCAAATTCCCCTCCCAGTCATACAATTTATAAGGCAAAGTTAGGTTCACACAACTCTTGCTGGTCCAAATTATTTCTTAAGGCTGACCTTATTATTACCCCTTTTACAGAAGAGGAAACTGAGGTTCAGAGAGTTGTCCAAGTTTACCGAAGTCTATCTGATACCAGCTACTAAGAAATGCTACTCTCTCCCCCAACAACTCCTATGTAATTAAGCACTTTCTAGCACTCAATTTCCAAGCACCCTATTTGGTAGGTACTATAATGATCCCCATTTTACAGGTAATGAAACTGAGTCTCAGGGAGCTAAGTGATTTGTCCAAGTAAGTGACACAAACCCGGTCTAGTCTGACACCAAAGTCCTTCCCTGCACTATACTGAGTAGAACGAGTAGGTTCCATTGCACTCTAAAAGGTGCTTCAGTTTCCAAGGAAAATACAGTTTCTTCTGGGAAGAGAAATGTATGATTATCAGTCATTCACACTTTAGTGAGAATTAACAAACTACTAAAGTGCAGATGACTGGAAACTATTTTGTATGTTGAAGCAGGGGATGTGACCAGAGCAGGAAATAGAGGGACTTGGGCGTTCAGAGGTCAAGGCCTGGGTCAGAGAAGCACCTGCAAACGCCTTGGATATGTGATCTTTCTTCCACTCCCAGGGCTGGTCATACTCATCTGCTGGTCGTTCATCCTCTTGGGGCAGCCGGCTCTGTCGAGGCCTCTGCCCTGAAGGAGGCACATCTCCAGGCTCCCCATCCTGCTCCTCATAAGGAGTGTCATACAGCTGCATGACCCTGCATGGCAGTTCTGAGAGGCCAAAGATACTGGTCAGCTCCCACTCCCACCTGGGACTCTGTCACCCTCCCCTAAGCTCTGCTTACTCACCACTCACAACCCGCTGAGCATCATAAGGCTCCATGTAGCCATCATCTGGGGGTGGCGGATGAGGCTGGGCATCAAAGGGGTCTGAGTATTCGGTGTCAACTTCTGACTGGGGAGAGAGGGACAGTGGGGGGGGGGAGCACAGGCTCAGGGGACCCAAGCCTGGCTCTGGATACCCTTTGCTGGGTGATGGCATACCCTCTGCCTGCCCTCTCTGGGCCATCTGACTCATCCTATCCAAGCAGTAATTTTTTTGTTTTCTTTGGCAGGGAGGTGGGGAGTCTCATCTACCACCCAAGAGTGTTTGCAGACACATGCCAGCTTCCCCCGCTCTCTTCCTCCATTCAGCTCTGACTCTTTTGACATAGACCCCCACCTCCCTCCTTCAATAATGTTAATGTTTATCAGCTGCCAGAACTGTTCTAAATGCTTTATGTATATTTACATATATAAATACTTTATATATATGTGTGTCATACCAACACACAG
The DNA here is from genome assembly GCA_033961575.1 of Aselliscus stoliczkanus. Lineage (NCBI taxonomy): Eukaryota > Metazoa > Chordata > Mammalia > Chiroptera > Hipposideridae > Aselliscus > Aselliscus stoliczkanus. The sequence goes on along the minus strand of CM066735.1, from coordinate 3,555,937 downwards.
TAAGCACATTATCCCCATTTTACAGATGAAGATACCAAGGCACAGAGAGGATAAGTCTCAGAGTCACAGAGCTGGTTAGTAAGAGGCAGGTTTTGATCCCAGGTTGCCTTCTTCCCGAGTCCCTGCCTCCTCCTCCCTGTGCCATCAACCACTACCCAACACAGCCTCTCCTAACCCTCCCCAAAAGCTGTCTTCATTGAGGGTTTGCAGTGATCCTCTAGGAGAAATACTGTAAACTGCATGCGCATTAGAGGCAGGTCTGGAGCTAGAGCCTTGTGACCTTGGTCAAGTCACTTCTCTTCTGGGAGCCTGTTTCCACTTCTGTGAAATGGGAATAAATAACAGAGGAAGTGCAAAGAGTAGTGGTGAGGATGTTTTAGTGTCCAGTAGGGGAGTGAATTGCTCAGATCTGTTTTAGGAAGATCCCTCCAGCTGCCAAGAGGAAGGGAAGCTGAAAGAAGGGGAGTGGGGGCGGGGAGGGACACCAGGGAGCAGGAGGTCAGGGGGACAAAGCAGAACGGTCAGAGAGCACTGACCAGCACTATGCACTGAGAAAAGGAAAGGTATCAAACTTTGCCCAGCAGGTGGAGGACTGGGGAGTGCCTAACTAGAGCCCCGGTCTGCCTCTGGGGTCACACATTAAACGCGCTCCCCAAAGTCCAGCCCAGCCCCCCCCCCAGTCTCCTGGGGCCACCCAGACTCCGACACTTAGCCACACACCTCTTCCCCAGCACTGCCCAGCAAAACCTTGGCTTTGGCCATATCGGCTGCCTCCACCTTGATGAGCCGATGCTTAGGAGAGTCATACTTCGAGTCCCCGGGGCCCGCGGGGTCTGGCTCCTGGCGGCTGTCTGCGTCCTCATAGGGGTCCTCGAAGTCCAGATTCTTCTGCTCCCGGTAGGCCCGTAGGATGTCGCTTTCCGTGTAGTCGGGGGTGGGCGGCTGCGGAGGGGGCCTCCGACCGCCAAAGCTCAGGTAGTCCCGTAGCCACTTGGCCATTTGGACACGAGTCACTCCAAACCCGGTCTCTGTCAGAGGGAGACCCACATGCCCCCTTCCGGGCTCCCTTCCTTGTCAGAGCCCCCAGGGAGGAGGAGGAGGTGAAAAGAAGGAGGGGGAAAATCAGGTGTGCCCCTTGGTTGGCCTCAGAAGAGGGTAAAAAGGAGAGAAAAAGGAGGAGACAGAGGAGGAGGGAGGAGGTGCCAAAGCCCACCTTAGCCCGGCGCTGGAAAGACCACGGGGAAAGGGGGCGCCCCGCAGGGCTCCGAACGCCTAGAGCGGGGTTGTCCGGCCAGGGAGAGGGGCATCCGCGGAAGCGCGCGGAATTTCTGCGGGTAGCGCGGTTCGTGCGCGGCTGGCCGCCCGCCGCCGCCGCCGGGAAGCTCCGGGATCCCTTCCTGGGGCCCAGAAGTCGAGGAAAAAGCCGCCTGCGGACGCTCCCAGCCCTGGCTCAGCCCGGACTCCTGGGTTCTCAGCGCAGCGGGCGGGCTCCCCCAGGGCGCAGGCGCCGCGCTTAAAGTTGGGCCACGGGGACGGTGACCCCGACGTGGTGCATCCTTTGTGGCGCTCCCCTCGGCTCCCGGGGCAGCCCCAATCCCGCGGCCCCAGCCCCTGAGCCTCAATCCAATCCCAGCCACCCGCACAAAGGGAGATAAAACCTTCTGCAATCCCCCTTCACGCTTTCGGAGAGACTTGACCCGCCGCCGCCGGCGCGCGGCAGATAGGTGGGACTTTGGGGAGGGGGCGCGCAGGGGACGCCCCAGCCCCTACCAGCCCCTGGCCGCGTCCCGGGCAGCGACGTCAAGGCTTCTCCGCCTCCTTCTCCCGCGGCGTCCCCCGCCCCTTCCCCTCCCCCAGCGCTCCCCTCGGAGGTGACTGAGACCTTCAGCTGTTCTGCGGAAGGAGGGGGACCGCTGCCCACGGAGGGAGGGGTGATGTGGGGCGGGAGTCGCTGGGGCCGAGGCCGCGGCTGCTGGACACTGACCCGGAGGATCGAGGCCGGGAGGAGCGAGCGAGGAGCGCGGGAGGTGGGAACCGACAGGGGCTGACCTTGCTCAGGAGAGCTAGAGGTGTCGAAGCGCGAGGGGGGAGGGAGGGAGATGGAAATTGGCCGGGAAATGGGGGTTGGACTTGACCGCGCGATGGGGCGAAATTGACCAGCAGAGGGAGTGAGAGTGACTACTATTGAGGGTTGAAATTGAACCAGGATCTGGTGGCGAAACTGATCAGGAGATTGGGGGTGTGGAAACTGTTGCAGAGGTCAACGGCTAGTACGGATACTGACGCAGCTGAAGATAAGGGGAAGGCAACGGAAGGGACGGGGGTCTGGCTTTCCCTCCCCCGAGAGGGCTCTGCTCTGTATTGTATCCCTCCTCCCCAGGGGACTAGTTGCAGAATGAGGGAAGGGGCTTGGGGCAGCTGGCCAGGGGAAGGGAGATGATATCTATGGCTGGCGCGTGTCCTCGGCATCTGTCCCTTTGTGGCTTCTGGGGGTGGAGATAGGGAGGGGGACAGAAATGAAAGGGGTCTCGCCAGGCCTGGCTGCCTATTGGCAGCTGCGGCTGTCTTGGGGCAAGGACACTAAGGGGGAGGGGACGAGTGAAACAGGCAAAGGGGGCTTCTCGCCACTTCCAGAGCAAACACATATTTTTTCAAGCCCCACAAGGGGCTTGCTCAGTTCCCCTAATATTGGAGTAAGAGAGGAGTGGTCAGGAAGAATGGGACCTCAGATTCCCTGCTCGCAGCCCCCCAGGGTGGGCAAGTGCCTGTGGCTTGGAGGGGGAGGGAGGACTAGACAGAAGTCAGAGCTGACAGTGCGGTGAGCTGTCCCGGGGAAGAGCAGTGGGGCCGGGGCATGTCTATGCCGGCTGCACCTTGCTTTCCTGGCTTGGAAAATAGGTCTGCTAGTAGGAAACCCCCAAAGAGCTGGAGGAAGAATCGCCAGAGGGAGTAAGTTATATTTTCCAATGGGGAAACTGAGGCACAAAAAGGGAGAAGGACTTACTGAGAGCCAACCCGCAGTTCATTTCTGGACGCCATGACATAGCCTGGCTTGGGGAGGCATTTGAGACCTATCGGAGTCTCTCCATGGAATCAGTGGTTCTCCGTCTCCCTCCACTGCTAGGTGGGAAAACTGAGGTCCAGAGCTGACAAGGCAAAGCCTCTATCCGCAGCAGGGGCTTCCCTGGGTCCCCCTCTTTCCCACTTTGGCTGTGTTGCTCAATATGAACCTGTTGAACTCAGTCTCCCCTCTTGAAGCACAGTCATACAGCCCTACCCCACCCCTGCCTGCTCCGATCAGTGACAAGGTAGCGTCCCTGGGGAACGCCGGGGAGCACGGCGGGTAATTGTCCTGTTCTCTGCCAGCCGCCGCAAGGCAATTCCGGGCTCGGCTCTGGGATGTGCTGTTGACAGATCTCATCAAATCCAAGTCCTCTCTCTGTCGGATAAATACCCGGCGTCTGAGGCATAAATATTTGAAAGGGGCCTTCTAATTACAGTGTGTGTCAGGAATAGCAATGAGAGGCCCCGGAGGTGAAATCAAACGGCGTTTGACTTTCCTGCGCTTTTGAGCTGGCTTCTCCTGGGGCTGCTCCTGGGGATCAGGGAAGGAGTGCAAGGGAGGAGCGGGGAGAGGAACGGGAAGAAGTGGTCTGTGACCTGGGGTGTGACCTTGAAGAGCCTCAGCCTCTTGGGTTTTGGCTTTCTGATTGGAGAGGAGGGAGCTAGGGAGTGGTGCCAGGAGGGGGGCACTGCATAGACAAAGACAAGGAGGTGGGTGGTCTGTGGTCCTGGGCTGGGGGAAGCTCGCTCCCCCCAGCACTCATGATCTGAGAGGCAGTTCAACGGGGATGCGGTGAAGTGGAGCGTGTAGGGGGTGTGGGGGGTGTGGTAGGTGGGTGGTAGTGGTGGGGGCTGACTCTGGAATCCCAGCCTGCCTGACCTTGGGTAGTGTAACCTGGACTGTTCTCCCATCTGTGAAACGGGAGAATTAACAGGGGAGAATTAACAGCTAATCTCCGTTGAGTATTTACTGCCTGGCACTGTTTGGGGCACTTTTTTTTTTTTTAGATGTAATTCACATACTCTACAATTTACCCACTTAAAGCATGCATTTCAGTGGATTTAAGTATGTTCACAAGATTGTGTAACCCTCACTACTATTTAATTCCAGAACATTTTCATCACCCCCAAAAGAGATCCTGTATCAGGCAGGTGAGTGGCTCGTTGGTTAAGAGTTGGCTTTGGAGTGCGAGCTCTATGCAGCAAGGTCTTGGGTTCGGATCCCACATGGGCCAGTGACATCGCACCCTCTACAGCTAAGATGGTGAACAACAGCTGGACCTGGAGCGTAGGCTGCAGTGGGGCTGCAGTGGTTCCGCACTCAGCCCCGAAGAGCTCAATGATCACAATACCAACATGGGCCAGTGAAGCAATATCCTCCACAACTAGACTGAAGAACAAAAAGACAGCAACTTGTCTGTTCCCCTTCCCCAATTCTGCAATGCTGTTCCCCTCCCCCAATTCCCCAATAAAATCTTTTTTTTTTTTTTTAAAGATTTTATTGGGGAATTGGCAGAGGGGAACAGCGTTGGGGAATCAGGGAAGGGGAACAGACAAGTTGCTGTCTTTTTGTTCTTCAGTTTAGTTGCGGAGGATGTTGCTTCACTGTTGGTATCGTCATTGCGCTCTTCCCGGATGAGGCAGATCGGTCGCTGGCCTCTGGATATCGCTCACCGCGGCTATTGGCAGCTCACGCTTGGCTGCCAGCCGCTCACGCTGGCTGCGGGCCACTCACTGTAGCCTATGGCAGCCCACTGCAGCAGGGGCTGCAGCCCACACCATCACCGGGGCTCGCACAGCCCAGCTCCAGGTGGAGCTGTTGTTAGCTGTAGAGGGCAGTGTCACTGGCCCTCATGTGGGATCCGAACCGGGGCCGCTGGCATCCCAAAACCAGCGCTTAACCAATGCGCCACTCGGCCGGCCCAATCTTTTTTTTTTTTAAAGAGGAATCCTGTATCCATTCAGCAGTTACTTTCCATTCTCTCAAATCTCCAGCCCCTGGCAAACACCATCACACTTCCTGTTCCTGTGGATGTGCCTGTTCTGGACATTTCACATAAATGGAATCACACACTGTGTAGCCTTGTATCTGGCTTCTCACTGAGCACGTGTTCGAGGTCCATTCAAGTTGTAACAAATTTCAACGCCTTGTTCCTTTTCATGGCTGAGTAATATTCCAGTGTGTGGAGCACAGTAGGTGCTCTGTATATGCTTAGGGTGGATTGGACCCCAGGAAGGTTTTGGATGGGGATCCTGGATGGGGGCTGTGCTTGCCTCTGTCCTCTCAACCTTGTCTCATGGAGCAGCCTCCTTGGATCATCAAGTCTGGAGAGAGGATAGGATAGCACCAGAATAGAAGGGACCAGGTGAGTATGGCTCATAGTGAGACCTAAAAATTGCTGATCTGATGGAGGAGACGTGGAGCTCCTGCTCTGACTGGAGAGATAACCTCTGCCCTCAGAAACTCCTAGACACAGTCAGGCCTTTCTTAACTCACAGTCTGATGGGAGGGACATGGTCTTGCCCTTGGAAGCCCCAGCCTGATGGAGGAGATACGTGCATGCCTTAGTAGGCTCCCAGTCTGACAGGGGAAGCATGATCCTACCCTCTGAAGCACCCACTGTGGTGGGGAAGGCATGGTTTTGACTTCAGGGACTTCTAATCTGAGGAGAGAGGCTGGCCCTGCTTTTAGGGGCCCCAGGCTGATAGGGTGACATATGCCCATCTTCAGGAATACCTTTGATGGAAAAAATATGTGCTTGCTTTCAGGGGTTCCCAGGCTAATGCAGGAGACATGGCCCTGACTTCCAGGGTTCCAATCTGATGGAGGGGGCATGAATCTGACTTCAGATGTCCCAGTCTGATGGGGGAAGCATATTCCAGCCTCCCCCCGTCCCTGGTCTGATGGAGGAAGCATAGCCCTGTCATCATGAGTCCCCAGCCTGATGGGGGAGCCACAGCCCAGCCCCTGGAGGCTCCCACTCTGTGTGGTGATCAAAGGTGTAGCCTTGGAACCTCACAGTTTCAAACCCAGGTCCTGCCCGTCACTCACTCTCAAGCCCTTGGCCAAAGAGCCTTCCCTCCTCTGTAAAATGGAGTGTGTGCCTGAGGAAGTGGGCAGCGAGCTCTAGTGTGGAGGAAGTTTGGTCCAGTGCCTGGCCCACAGTGAGAGTGGGTCCTTGTCTTCTTTGTGAAGCCCAGACTGAGGCAATAGTGGGCTCCAGCAGGAGGGGAGGTCATCCCCAATCTCAGTCCCTCTGATGTGCTCCAGCAGCCAGGCAGGCCCCAGGGGAGCTGATGGAGGAGATTCTGGATGAGGCCTGACAGCTCCCGAAGACCAGATGACAGACATGGAGTACATGAGGAAAGGGGACTATCAGCAGTGATGGGGGAAGGGGTGGGGTGGGGTGGGGGGATTCAGGGTAGGAGAAGGAAGGGTGGGGGTGCAGGAGCAGGCAGAGGCTCAGGAGAGCCTGCACATATTACACCCCAAGTGTGTTGTCCCTGTTTGCTCAGCTCTGGAACCCCCACAAAGGAATTGGGGGCCAAGAGTAAAACTACTCCCAAGTAGGATGGCTCAGCTTAAGAAAAAAAAAAAAAACTACTCCCAGGTCACAGGGTAGGAGAACAAAGCATAGAAAACCTGCAGGGAAAATAAAAATTAAAGAAACACTTCTAGTGGTGGGTGGAGGAGCAGGGAGGAGTGGCAGGGTCTCCTGGGGCCAGATGGTGAAGGGGGAGACACCACTCAGCTACAAACATTTGATGAGCACCTACTAAGTGCCTGGGTGGCCTTAAGGGCTGGGGACACTCATCAACATGATACCTACCCTGCAAAGCTCACTGTTGCTAGGGGATCTAGCAGGTTCCTCAGGTAGCCCGCTGCCAATACCTTAACTGCAGCTGTGACACACACTAAAGCACAGAACCCAATGAAATCATGTCTGATTCCTATTGCTTTAAGCTGCTAATTTTGGGGGTAATCTGTTACACAGATCTAGATAACTCACATAGGGAGAAACAGGCAATAAACACACCTCCTAAAGACACACCCTCAGTACTTCTTACCTTGCTTTATTTTCATCATCGTTATCATCACCTCCAGTATACATTTATTCTGTTTATATTTCATTATTATATTTAGGTATGTTTACTCTCTTATCCCCCATCTTCTAACAAGAATGTCACCTTTATGAGTGGCAACCGTCTGTTTTTCTTCACTGCTGTAGCCTCAGTGCCTAAAATAGAACTAGGCACATAGTAGGTGCTCAATAAATATTTTTTTGGAATGAGCAAATGAATTAATACACTGGCATTGGGAAATTTAAATGGACAAGTTTGCATAAAGATCTCAGCACAAGGCTTGGCAAATGGTTAAGTACTGCACAAATGTTAACTTACTCCTTGTTAAATGGGCCCTGTGTTCTCCACCCACTGTATCACATTGTGGAGTGGGAAGCTGGCCCCGGTCTTCAGGGTGACCACAGCCAGCAGAGCTGGAGAGACAGTATGAGCCTAAAAATTGGGAAAGGGGATGTCTTGGCCATCTTCCCCTGGAGGCTGTGGGAGCAGAGCTATAGCTGCAGAGCTGGATGACCCATACAGGGGCTGGCAAACTTTCTCTATAAACACGTTGGATTTGCAGGCCATGGATTCTGTCATAACTACTCAACTCTGCTACTGTACAGTGGAAACACACATGATATGCACACAAATGGGTGAGCCGGTGTCCCGATAAAACTTTATTTACAAAAACAGGCCATGGCGTAGGTTTGGCCATGGACTGTGGTTTACTAACCCATGTTTTAGAATGGAGTTAACATGTAATGATATTAAGTAACAGTAACCAATAGCGCATGCACTCTGCAAGAATGATGGAAACAGTCTAAAGAATGACTCAAAATGCACCAGTGCGGGGTGGGAATGGTAGAAGAGGGTAAAGAGAATCATATATATGGGGATGGAAGAAATAACTCTGGGTGGTGAACACACAATGTAATATATAGATGATGTATTACAGAATTGTACACTTTAAACCTATGTAATTTTTTTTTAAAGATTTTCATTGGGGAATTGGGGGAGGGGAACAGCATCGGGGAATCAGGGAAGGGGATCAGACAAGTGCTGTCTTTTTGTTCTTCAGTCTAGTTGCGGAGGACATTGCTTCTCTGGCCCATGTTGGTATTGTCATTGCGCTCTTCCCGGATGAGACAGATTGGTCGCCAGCCTCTGGATGGTCGCTTATTGCGGCTACTGGCAGCTCACGCTGGCAGCAGGCCGCTCACTGTGGCCTATGGCAGCCCACTGCAGCAGGGGCTGCAGCCTACACCGTCGCCGGGGCTCGCAGCCCAGCTGTAGGTGGAGCTGTTGTTAGCTGTAGAGGGCAGTGTCACTGGCCCTCATATGTGGGATCCGAACTGGGGCCGCTGGCGTCCCAAGCCAGCTCTTAACCAGTGGCGCCATCGGCTGGCCCTAAACCTATGGAATTTTACTAACCATTGTCACCCCAATAATTTTTTTTTTTTAGCTGAGCCATCCTGCCACCTGCTGGCAGCTCAGCAGCAGCTCAGCTCGGGCTGGGCATCAAACTGCTGTTGCTCAGAGCTCAGCTTGCACTCTTGAGTGAGCTCTTAACCAACTGAGCCACTCGACCGGCCTCCAATAAACTTCAAAAAATGCACCAGTGAAGCCTCAACCACCCACCCCCAACCCCTAAGTCGCTTTTCACAACTCCTTAAGCTGGATGATTTGTTTTAACCAAGAGTTTCTGACTGGATTGCAGCCTAAGCTCAATCATGATCCTGGGGGAAAAGAAGCGTGGTGTGCTGGGGAATATTTCACGACTCTCTGCCACGGGGGGCTCTCTGGCATGGGGGGCTGACTTGTAGTGTTTGCCGACTTCTTTGCTGTAAATATTCCTGCTGTGGTCAATTTTAAGCCACAAATATTATGCTGTTGCATATGGGACTGACACCATGTGTTAGTTCTCACCAGCTGCCAGTGCGAGCTGCCTTCAGCCCACCACTGTAAGGGCTTCAAAGCCAGGACCCCCAGGTCCTGTCTTTGCAGCCATGGAGCAGTGATGTGAGGCTCCCAAGTCCTCACAGAAGCCCTGGCTGGATCCCAGGTCCCCTCTTCATCTGTCGTATCTAAGCAGGTAGGAAAGTGGATCCCAAAAGTGGGGGCCTTTTATCAGTGAAAAACACAAAGCCTCATTATCAAATGTGACATGAACGTTTGTGTGTGAAACAGAGAGGGAGAGAGAGAGAGACTGCACACTAATGTCAGACATCCTGGGAGGGGTGGGAGAGGAGAGTCAGGGGTTGGTTGGGCTGTGAGAGTCTTGCGGTGGCACAGGACCTTCAACGAAAAAGTACTGGGGCGGGAGAGGATTACACCAGAATTGAAATCTGGCAACCTTGAAAGAACATGAGCTTGGAAACCAGACTTACTGGTCATGTGACCATATTAGCTATCAATTGCTGTATAACAAATATGCCCAAACTTCACATCCTGAACAACACACATTTGTCATCTCATGGTTTCTGAGGCAGGACTCCAGGACTGGTTGAGTTGCATGGTTCTACCACCCTCTCCTCAGATGCTGGCAGAGAGAAGGTGCCCAGGCCAGATGGTTGGGGTCATTTTACTGGTCCCACATGGTTTATAACAGGAAGGGAGGGAGCCACGCTGGGATGGGTAGACTTACCCATGCGCCCAAAACATGGTGGACGTCTCAAGGATTCTCCAAGAGAGGACTGAAAAGGCTGGCCAGAAGCTGCTTCAGGGATGTCACAACCCTGAACTTAGTGCCACGAGTGTGGATGGCAGTGTGTGCTGGGGACCCCGAGGACTTGGAGAGATGGTTAGTGGGGCGACAGAAGAGAAACTGAGTTCCTTGGCTGAAGCCCTCACTGTGCATGCTGGCCGTGGACGACGTTCGTGATTGTCTGGTTATGACTTGGTTGGTGCCAAGGCCTCCTGCCCAGACAACCGGCTAGATCTAGATGTGAAACCCTTGACCTGTGGGTCACTCAGTTGCTGTCCTTGATGTTGGAATACACAGCTAGCTGGCTCTGGGAGGAGGCGTCGGGTATCAGAGGTGCAGGGTCAGCTAGCTTCCTGTTCTTTAAGGAGCCTGAGGAGAGGTGAGAGCTAGCCAACCACGCCTAGTCCCTGTAATTGGCTGGAGACCGCAGAAGGGTGGGGCTTAGTAGAGGTGAAGGTGTACAGCAGAAATACCAATATTTTAAAGGAAGCCCTGTCCCCAAGGTAAGTGATTGGATAATTCTCTTCAAAAACCCAATCAGGGGAAGTGATTACGTCAAAATATCTCAAGCTCCGCCCCTCACAACCCCGAGGGGTAGGTTTCGTAAAGGCACACCTCCCGCGGAAGGCAATTGGGCCGCCAAGTCCCGCCTCGCAAAAGGACAGTTAGGTGAGAAGAAAAAGGTTCCAACAGGAAGCCTACTCCAGACAGTTCCGGAAGTGCTGAGCCTGGGATGAGGCCAGCAGAGTGGGGTCGCACAGTATAGAAGCAGCCCGGCCTTTCTGGAAAGCTCCTGGCAGGACCCATTCCAGTTTAAACCCGCATGCTCCTTGACTGAGCTACTCCACTTCCGAAAACTGACCGATAGAAATCCCCGCCCAGTCAGGCAAATACCTGTGCTAGGCTCCAATTTCAAATTCAATGCCACATATCACGGCGATTAAAAGGGACAGGCCCTGGCTCCAACACCTACCCAAGGCTGTGTGGCTTTGGTCAAGTGACTTTACTTCTCTGGGCCTCCATCTCCTTATCTGATAAACGGGGTGGTAAGTGCCCTAATGACAATGGCTAACGTGAACAGGCTCGCTGTGTGCCAGGATTTACTGCAGGCGCCTGACATGGAGAAACTCAAGGAATCCACACAAAAACCCTATGAGGTTGGTCCTGTTGCTATCTGCATCTTCTAGGACAGAAAACTAAGGCCTGGGGGTGGAGGGTGGTGGTGAGGTCCGTCAACCAAGGCCATAGAACAAGCAAGCACATGGAGGTGTGGGAAATCCACACCCAGACTTCGCCCAGAATCCTGCTCTTAACCACCTCACCAGGGCGACCCCGCGGCCCTGATGCTCCATCTTCCAAGGGTGGTGTGGGGAGAAGGGGGTGTCACACACACACAGCATCAGCTACGCAACAACGGAGACTAAATGTATGCGGGGTGGGGGGCGGGGGGGTGCAGCGGGCAAACCTGGAAGGTTGCAGCTGGGTGTCTATTGACAACGGAATAATGGGCGGGCGGGGTGGTGCCAGGGGAGCTGACATTTTATTTTATACACTTCTATCAGAGTTGGGTTTTAAAAGCAAGCACTTGCTCCTTTTGAAATTAAAATAAAAAAGGAAACTCCATCCCTTTTCCCCTTATCCTACTGGGGCTGGCCCTGGTCGCGGACACTTCACGCCCCACACGTAGCCCATGGAGGCTCCGCAACACCACTGGGCGCTGCTGCCACCTAGTGGCCACTGAGGCGCTGCGCTCACCTCCAGGCACCCCAAGGGAGGCGGGTGTTCTAGGCTCTTGCTTGGAGCTGCGATCCAGGTCCGCTATGTTCACCTAATGTTGAAGGGTCCATCAGCAACACCATGTACTGCCGGTCTTTTGGGACCTTGGGATTAAAAAAAAATTTATTGGGGAACAGCCATTGTCATTAGTTACACATTGTTTTCATACTACAATGGCAAAGTTGACTCTTTTAAGGAGTGCGCAGCTCACAGTAGCCCATGCGGGGATTGAACCAGCAATCTTGGTGTTATCAGCACCGCACTCTAACCAACTTAGCTAACTGGTCACCCCCAAGCTTGGGATCTTTTTTTTTTTTTTAAAGATTTTATTGGGGAATTGGTGGAGGGGAAGAGCGTTGGGGAATCGGGGAAGGGGAACAGACAAGTTGCTGTCCTTTTGTTCTTCAGTCTAGTTGCGGAGGATGTTGCTTCACTGTTGGTATCGTCATTGCGCTCTTCCCGGATGAGGCAGATCGGTCGCCGGCCTCTGGATGTCGCTCACCGCGGCTATTGGCAGCTCACGCTTGGCTGCCGGCCGCTCACGCTGGCTGCGGGCCACTCACTGTAGCCTATGGCAGCCCACTGCAGCAAGGGCTGCAGCCCACACCATCACTGTGGCTCGCACAGCCCAGCTCCAGGTGGGGCTGTTGTTAGCTGTAGAGGGCAGTGTCACTGGCCCTCATGTGGGATCCAAACCGGGGCCGCTGCATCCCAAAACCAGCGCCTAACCAATGCGCCACTCGGCCGGCCCTAGCTTGGGATCTTTGACGGGTCAAGGTGGGGCAAGTAGTATTTCTGTGGAAAGGAAGGAAGTGTCAGGAGCTGCTTTCCCAAGCAAGGGCAGACCAAGAGCCAAGGGAAGGGCCTCTAGGAGCTGTGTTGGAGTCTCCAAGACCCTCCTGGGTTCAATGATTTATTTGATGGGAGGGATCCTGGGCTCAGCATACAATTGTACAGAGAAAAATCAGCAAAGGGAAAAGGCATGTGCAGCGGGTCCAGGGAGACCAGGTGCAAGCTTCCAGAGTCTTCTCCCAGTGAAATCATATGGGATGTACTCAATGCTGCCAGCAACGAGTTGTGATAATGCATGTGAAATGTTGTCTCAGGGAAGCTTATGGAGACCCAGTGGCAGGGTTATCCCTGGGGGCTGGTCATGCAGGCACCTCTGCCCAGTACGAACCAAGATTACAGACTCCAGGAGGAGAGCAGGTGGCTCTCCTCTACAATAAACCATATTGCACAAACAGTTTAAGCCCAGGGAGCCATTCCTGGGAACCATCCTGAAATTAAAGTTCCCAGATGCCAGCCAAGGTCCAATCTTGCAAGCCAGTCTTTGTAAAGTCAGCAGCTTCAGGCCTGCTGTATTAAAACTTTCTGCACAGGGTCCTGAAATGGGAGACATGAGGAAGATGGGTTTGGATTATGAAAAATAATTCCAGGGCCAGCCGAGTTAAGAGCTGGTTTTGGGATGCCAGCGGCCCTGGTTCGGATCCCACATATGAGGACCTGTGACACTGCCTTCCACAGCTAACAACAGCTCCACCTGGAACTGGGCTGTGTGAGCCCCGGCGACGGTGTAGGCTGCAGCCCCTGCTGCAGTGGGCTGCCATAGGCTACAGTGAGTGGCCAGCAGCCAGCGTGAGCTGCCAATAGCCGCAGTGAGGGACCAGCCAGAGGTCGGCGACAGATCTACCTCATCCGGGAAGAGCGCAATGACGATACCAACATGGGCCAGTGAAGCAACGTCCTCCACAACTAGACTGAAAAACAAAAAGACAGCAACTTGTCTGTTCCCCTTCCCCGATTCCCCAACGTTGTTCCCTCCCCCAATTCCGCAATTAAAAAAAAAAAATCTTAAAAAAAAAAGAAAAATAACTCCATCGGATAATCAGAAAATAAAGCACTTTGTGTTTGAGCACCTACTGAGCGCCTGGTACCATACAGAGCACTTTTACATCTTTCAAAGAGTCTATGAGACAAAGAGTGATGAACCCATTACACAGAGGGGGAAACTGAGTCCTGGCGATTTCAGCTACTCAGAGTCACACAGTGTGAATAGCAGAGCCAGGATTCAGACCCAGGGACGCGACTCGAGGGAATAGTGTAGTACAGTGACTAAGGAGAATGGGTTATGAAGCCAGGAGCCTGGGGTTCAACTCTTCCACCCCGTGGCTATTGCATATCCACTCTGGGCCTCAGTTTCCTCATCTGAATGGATATAACCCGTCCATTGGCGAGGATCTGATGAGCATGGCACTTAGTGCAGTGCCTGGCACACGGAAATATCTACCAGGAAATTATGGAAATAGATAGCTCCCAGCTGGATACACAGGATGGAAGGACCTTCACGGACCTTCAAAGACCTTCAAGGAACTTCACGAAGCGCTGCACACTGCACTCACTGGAAGGTGAAAAGGCTGGGACTGGATTCCTAACAGAGGTATTTAAAAGATGAGGGCACTGAGCCACAGAGAGGAACGTCAGCACGACCTCAGAACCCTAGGCTCCTGGCTGTCGATCCTGATGTCATAGACTTACACACTCCCAGGCCCGGGAGCTCACTGCCTTATTGGGAGCACACACCCTCCTGAGGGGTAAGGACAGGCACTCTGTATTTCAGGGCTCTCTTCTCCAAAAGCTGAATCTTTCTTTCCAAGACCCCCTCCATCCCTCAAGCGTCCTGGTTTTGCCCAGCGTTGGGAGAAGTTGAGGCAACTAAAAGGGTTCCCTGCTGCAGAGCAGAAGGGCTGATTAGGCAAAACTTAACCCCTCCAAGGAACGCGATTGGCTAGAGACCCCAAGAGTGGCGGGGTTTAGTAGAGGAGAAGGTGTACAGCGGGAACACCAGTATTTCAAGGGAAGCCCGGAAAACGAAGTGATTGGGCCCCACTCCGCACCCACAGCTGATTGGGTACATCCTGGCACTGAGGAGGGTTTAGCGAAGGCCCACCTACCGCGGAAGGTGATTGTGGGGAAAGTCCCGCCTCGCGAATGGCCGTTAGGCAAGAAGATTCCACTAGGAGAGCTTAGGAAGCCCACTTCGGGCAGAGCTCCGACATAGCCTGCTCTGGGCAGAAAACCCTAGACGCCCAACATTTACAGTTAAAATTTTTCGTTTTGACATCTTTGCTTCCTACTCTTCTCACAAGCACAAGAAAAACGGTTAAAGTCGATGTTGACTGAACGTCCCCGGCCGTCCCTTGCACTTCCGCTACGTCCCTCCCTCCGTTATTGGCTGACGCAGCCGCAGCTCGCCTTTCTCATTGGATCCGATCCACGCTTGTCTCCCCTCGGTGCTTGGCAGCGAGCAACAAAGGTTTGGGGACCGTCTGGATTTGGGGAAATGCCGAGGAGGTGCTGTGCCCCTGCCGGTCAGCAGCGGCTTGTTAAAATTTCGTCGTGACACTCTTTGTTGTACATTCTTTTATTCAGCAAACAAAGGCCTACTCTGTGTGCTGGCCTCTGAGAGCCCACGCATCGTTCCTATGTCCGTAGCTCACGTGGGGACTACGTGGGGCAGTTGCGATGGGCTACACAGGTCGTGACAAAGAAATACCGTGGATGGCCCACCCCAAGTGTGAGTCACAGGCAGACCCAAAGGCCAGGCTGCAAACTCACCTCTCTGCTACACACACCCTAGCTTCCAAAAGTACCCCCACTGCCTGTCTGCATTGTCCGTTTAAAGAGGACGTCCCAGTCCATTCTTTCCCTAGCCTCCTCCCTTCCTTTTCTAAACATTCGTTTTCTGTCAGAAACGTGCTTAGTCACTGGGGACACATCAGAGAACAAGACATAAGATTCCTGCCGCCACAGGGATCACTCTTATGGGACAGACAGACAATAAACACACAAAAAGGACCCTTTCTGGCTTTGTTACCGGCCAACTGAGAACACCAACCCCCACCACTGAAAAACTTCAATGTTTCCTTTTCTATAGAAATGTTAAGTCTCCTCCCTAGTTCTTTAGTTTCTTAGCTCTTGGGCTTTGATTGCCCCTCTAACCAGCTTGTGAATCTTGGATGGAAGATCCCCCTTGCTTCTTAATTGCTTTATAAATCAGTTTCTGAATCTGAAACAATAGAAGTCTCCTACCCCTGCTTCCGATAACTATTTGAAAGGCTGAGACTTCCTAATATCCCCCAGGCCAGGAAGCTAAATGTCAAACCCATTCTGTGTCCAGACAACTGTTGCCACCTGAGTGATGGACTGAATAACCACAAGTTTCATAAGAACTAACAGATTTATATTTTTGTCCTCATTCAGGAGCCTTGAGGATGCAGGGGATACCCCAACAAACAAAGAAGCCAACGCGGTCTTTCTGGTGGAGCTTGCGACCCTTTCCTCTCATCTGAGACCAGCTAGGGTGAGAGTTCGTGAACCCCAATAGGCCGGGACAACTCTACGCCCCTGCCCAGCAGGAAGCAGATACAGAAGAAGAAACCTCCTGTCCCTCAGCTTCCCATAGAGATTTTATGGGGATCACGTCTCTTAGAGGCAGGCATTGGGTCTCTGCATTCCTACACTTCCCACAGAGTGTGACCACCTGGGGGAAATCCCCTCTCCACCCAAAATTCCCCATTGTATTGTAATTACCTACCCCTGCGGGAAGAGCAAATGGGCACAAAATATCCAACTAGATCAGACCAGTCACTCACACCTACGCAGTACCTCTTGTTAATCACAGGTGACAATCAAGTGGTCCTACGCCCAGATAGAACAGCCCATTCTAGAGAAAAAGGATAAAAACCCCAAGTCCTGGGAAGCATGCAACTGCTACTGCTACTGCTGCTGCTACTGCTTCTTTTGCTGCTGCTGTTGCTGCTGCCTCTTCCTGGCTTCTTTTTACCGCTTCTTCCCTTTGAGCCTCGCCTTTGGCCCACTCCACACTCTTTGGAATGTAACTTCTAGTAATGGGCCCTTGAGCCATCCTCTAGTACTCAGGTCTACTTTTACTTCTAAATGTACTATCTTTTCTAATAAACTACTTATTCTACTGCTTTACTCTGGTATCTCATTCAATTCTTTGCTCAAGTTGCCAAGGACCTGGACTTTGCGCCGAAAAAGGCCCACTCTCCGACAACAGCTTGGTAAATGATATGAAAACAAAACAGGGCAACACATGGATAGTGATGAGAAGGGGTTATTTGAGATGGTGTATGAGTTAACTATGGCTGCTGTAACAAATTACCATAAAGTCAATGTCTTAACACCCATCTATTATCTTAAGAGTTCTGGAGGTCAGAAGTGTAATATGGGTGGCAGGGCTGGTTCCTTCTGGAGGCTCCAAGGGAGAATCCATTTCCTTGACTTTTCCAGTTTGTAGAGGTGCCTGCAATACTTGGCTCCTGGCCTCGCATCACCTTGTCCTCTGCTTCTGTTGTCATATGACCTGTTATCTCTCCCTAACCCTCCTGCCTCCCTCTTGTAAGGATCCTTGTGATTTTCTTGGAACCATCTGGATGTTCCAGGATAGCCTTCCTTGATAATCAATAACTTAGTGAAAGATCATGAAATTTTAAATTAAGGAGCCTCACGATTCTTAATTTAAAAAGGATCCTTGTGATTTTCTTGGAACCATCTGGATGTTCCAGGATAGCCTTCCTTGATAATCAATAACTTAGTGAAAGATCATGAAATTTTAAATTAAGGAGCCTCACGATTCTTAATTTAATCACACCTGCAAATCTTCTTTTTCTATGTAAAGTGCCATATTCACAGGTTCTGGGGGTTAGGATGTGGATATTTTTTTGGGGGCCATTATTCTGCCTGCCACAGGTGAGGTGGTCAGAGAAGGCTTCTCAGAGGACATGACCTTTGAGATGAAACCTAAGTGAAATCCACAGACAAGCCCATAGATTGAGAAAATCCTTCAGAGCCTGGCTGCTTTGCCTCTTTCTCAGAGAAGTTTGCCCAGACAATCATGTCCCTTTTGTGTCCGCTCACAGTGGGGCTCACATCTGGGCAGCTATTGAGATGGTGAGTGAATTAAACTGCTGAACTGAATGGATTCCACCATCCCCTCCATGTAGAACCCCCACCACTCCTACTCCAACTCCCCCAACCCAGGTCTCTTCCTCTGGTCCAGCCCTGACTACATACAATGGAATGGCGATTCACAGTATCTGTATCCTGCTCTGTTCTGAACTCTCAGATTCCTCTTTGGGTCTGTTGAATGAAGGGAAAGAGTCCAATTCCAGTGACAATGGTCCTTGTCTAATTAAGCAATAAAAAAAATCTCATATTTTCACAGTTCTGTAGTCAAAGGAGGGAATACATCCATTTCACAGGTTAGGAAACTAAGGTTCAGAGAGGCAAAGTCACTTGTTCAAGGTAGCCCAGCAACTCAGCAGCAACAAAGCCAGGACAGTCAGGTTCCATCTACCTTTCAGTGGATGGCAGTGGGAGAGGATGTCAAGGACCCAACCCCCCTTTTCCATGGTGCTATTTGCCCAGAGTCACTGAGACAGTGGCAGGGAGACTCCAATCACTCAACTCCCCATAATCCATGAGGTCCTGAGCAGCCACCTGGATGCAGTACTTGGGTTGGGGCCTCACAGCCCTGAGGGTGAAGGATGTGGCTTCAATAGGCCCCACCTGAGAGCAAAAAGAGGGCAGGTCAGTGGGGCCCAGAAGTCTGGGAGGGGTCGTTGTGCACAGAGCTGTGTGACTGAGCTTTCATTCCTCCAGCTCCATCGTAAACAGTACTCTGCCTACAGCCGCCCCCCCGCCCCCATCTTTGGCCCTTTGTGGTCCTAACCTGTGCAGACAGACACCTGGCCCCAGAGCCACCTCATTCAGGAATCCTTTGTGGACCACACCAGTCCCTAGGGCTGTCTTAGCGGTGCGAGCCCTCACTGACCAGATCCCCATCCCCACCAACCCCACTCCTTCTCCTGGCCCCAACCAGTGCCTCTAACATCTTCCTGGATGCCTCCCCCACACCGGCCCCACTGTATTAACCATGTTTTTAAATTCTTTGTATCTTAGCATGTTTTGACGTCTTAAACATCTTGTCAGCTGAGCAGAGAATGCCTTCCTGGGTTCTGTCAATTCTTAGAGATGGCAAAGGGTCACCCAGGAGCACATCTTCCATATACAAAACAACCAATCCTGTGTCTATACCCACCTCCTTCCTCTAATTTCCTACACAAGCCAGTATTGCCCCTGCCCTGAATTGTCCCAGGGCCAGGTGCCAGGCAACTTCAGGTCACCCCTGCAGCCCACAGCTCGCCAGGATTATTCACACTAACCAACCCTAGGCGGTTCTTCCTGCCCTGCCATTCCCACGGAAAACCCAGCAAAGGCTCTGGCCTCAGCTCTCCCCTCACTCCTGCTCCTGTCATCCTGATGTTGTAATGCATGGCATGGCATCTCCCCTTCTCTCAAAAAATATAATCCATTCTTCTTTCTTTCTTTTTTTTTGTAGATTTTTTTTTTTTAAAGATTTTATTGGGGAATTGGTGGAGGGGAACAGCGTTGGGGAATCAGGGAAGGGGAACAGACAAGCCGCTGCCCCCCTGTTCCTCAGTCTAGTTGCGGAGGATGTTGCTTCACTGTTGGTATCGTCATTGTGCTCTTCCCGGATGAGGCAGATAGGTCGCCGGCCTCCGGATGTCGCTCACCGCGGCCATCGGCAGCTCGCTCTTGACTGCCAGCCGCTCACGCTGGCTGCGGGCCACTCACTGTAGCCTATGGCAGCCCACTGCAGCAGGGGCTGCAGCCCACACCATCACGGGGGCTCGCACAGCCCAGCTCCAGGCGGAGTGTTGTTAGCTGTAGAGGGCAGTGTCACTGGCCCTCATGTGGGATCCGAACCGGGGCCGCTGGCATCCCAAAACCAGCGCCCAACCAATGCACCACTCGGCCGGCCCTAGATTTTTTTTTTTTAAATTGGGGAATTGGGGGAGGGCAACAGCATTGGGGAGTTGGGGGAGGGGAACAGACAAGTTGCTGTCCTTTTGTTCTTCAGTCTAGTTGTGGAGGACATTGCTTCACTGGCCCATATTGGTATCATCATTGCACTCTTCCTGGGTGAGGCAGATCGGTCACCGGCCTCTGGATGGCCGCTCACAGTGGCTCTTGGCAGCTCACACTGGCTACCGGCCGCTCACTGTAGCCTATGGCAGCCCACCGCAGCAGGGGCTGCAGCTATGCCGTCCCGGGGACTCACAGCAGCCCAGCTCCAGGTGGAGCTGTTGTTCACCATCTTAGCTGCAGAGGGCAGTGTCACTGGCCCTCATATGTGGGATCCAAACTGGGGCCGCTGGCATCCCAAGCCAGCTCCTAACCAAAGAGCCACTCGGCCGGCCCAATCCATTCTTCTTTCAATGGGCCTGACCTCTCCGGGTCCTCACACAGGAACCTCTACCTCAGATGCCCACTGAGCTCTGCCTTTCCTGCTTTCTCTCCTGTCCATCCTTTCTTTCCTGTCCCTGCCACTCCACACTCTCCCTCCCCAATCTGGCCCTCTCCTCCTTCCAGGTTCCCTCTTGTCCTCAGAATTGATGAGTCACAAAAAGAGTTAAGAAGACCAGGTCTGGGAGTTAACAGGAATAGGTTTGAAAATTAACCACTTAGCTCTGAGTCTCCCAGCTAACACTACACTTGCAGGCTGACAAACACCAGGACACTTTTTGGAGGAAGCCAACTACAACAATAGTTCTCAGAAGGGGCCAGGCGCAACAGCAAACAACTGCAATTTTAGTATATGTGCTGCCGAAGTGAGTACATCAAACAACTGCAAGATGACTAGCCCCCTGCATCCTGCATAGAAAAATGTAAGATGACTTTGCCCCCAGCAACTCCTCTGCTGGTGTTCTCTCCTTACTACCCACAGCGGCCGCCTTCTTTAGATACTGTCACAGGCATTCTCTCTGCCCGACCTTTAATAAAACTTTCCTTGCTTTCCTACTTTTCTGAGTTTTGTGAATTCTTTCACATTCAGCAAATGACCAGGGGTATTCTAAGCCAATACAAGAATGTCCCATTCCAGCCACACAGGGAGCTTCCTACACCCAGGTTTGACTATCTCCTGTCCTTGCTTTACCCAAACTGACCCACATCATCACTAGATGTGGTGCTGCAAATTTTAAATTTAGATTAATTAATGGTAGCACAACTTCATAAACACACTCCAAGCCACTGGCTTGGGCACTTTAAAACTGAGTTTTATGGCAGGTGAGTTCTATCTCAATTTAAAAATTGCAAAGATTTTTAAAAAATGAGTGATCACCAAATAAAATGTAAAAGCCAGTTCTGCGGCTACTGACCACATTGCACTGGCTTGGCAGCCACACGTGGCTCATGGCCACCATTCTGGGAAGAGCAGATATAGAAGACGCTCACCAGACACTGCCTTTATTTTCTATTTTTCAAGAATTAAAACAATATATATTGTTTTCAATCAAGATGAAATTCACATGGCATAAAATTAACCATTCTAAAGTGGACAATTCAGTGTAGCACATTCACAATGTTGCACAACCTGCACCTCTAATTCTAGAACATTCCATCACCCCCAAATGAAAACCTGTCCCCATTAGCAGTCACCCCCATACCCCCATTAGCCCCTGACAACCACTAACCCACTTCCTCTCTGTGGATGTGCCTGTTCTAGACATTCCATGCACTGTGTGGCCCATGTGTCTGGCTTCTCTCACTGAGCACTGTGTGCTCAAAGTCCATCCATGTTGTAGCGAGTGTCAGCGTCTCACTCCTTTTTGTGTCCGAGTGACACCCCAGTGTGTGTATGGGCCACATTTTGTGTATCTGTTCACCCAATGACAGACATTTGGATTGTGTACATCTTTCAGCTGTTGTGAATAGCACTGCTACGAACATTCATGTACAAAGATTTGAGTCCCTGTTTTCACTTTGGGGCAGATCCCTAGGAGTGGAGTGGCTGGGCTGCCTTTAGGGTGCACACTAGCAACCTCGAGCTCCGAGCTCCGTGGGAGGCCCCAGTGCACCTTTGCATGTGCTGTTCCTTCTACCTAGGAATCACCCTTCCTGGCCGCCCCTCGTCTTCCTCACCTGGCGGAAGCGGGCAGCTCCATGACGCTTATAGCGGATCCGGTACTTGAGGGAGAAGATCTTTGGGAAGGGCCAGGACCTGGGGGGTTCCCACTGCACCCTCAGCTGCTGCCCAGGGAGGTGGCTCAGGCGCACACTTTCTGGAGGGTCCGGTTTGACTGATGGACAAACAGGAGGCAGGGTCAGCAGATGGCAGGTTCATTCATTCATTAATTCAAACAACCAACAAATGCTGAGATTCTGCTGAGTGTCTGGCGATGTTCCTGACACTGGAGACACAGCACTGACTAGTACAGACCCAACCCCTGTCCTCTTGGAGCTCAATTCATCAGGGCAGGAGACAAGAAACAAGAAGTAAATCTGCTGATCATAAAAAGCAGGGAAGAGGGCCAGCCGAGTGGTGCGGTGGTTGAGCGCTGGCTCGGTAGGCCAGCGGCCCTGGTTCGGGTCCCACATATGAGGGCCAGTGACACTGCCCTCAAAACAAACAAACAAACAAACAAGCAGGGAAGAAAGTTCCAGAGTGCAAGGAGGGGAGTGGTATGCAATGTTTTTTTGAGACATAATTCACATACCACGAAACTCACCCTTTCAAAGTGTACAGTTCAGTGGTTTTTAGTACATTCACAACATTGTGTAACTTTCACCACTATTTAATCCAGAACATTCCCATCACCCCCAAAAGAAACCCCACATCCATTACCAGCCACCGCTTCCCGCCCACAGTTCCTGGCAGGGAGGGGACGAGGCAGATCGTGCAGGGCCCTGTGGGCCACCGGGAGGACTTGGGCCTTTACCATGAGGGAAGTGGGAGCCCTGGAGGGCTGTGACAGAGGAAGGATGGGACCTGACTCAGGTGCTCACACGCGCCCTCTGGTGGCCAAATGCAGGACCTGACTCTGGTGCTCACAGGCGCCCTCTGGTGTCGACTGCAGGGAGAACAGACCACAGGGGGACGAAGGTGGGAGCCAGAAACCAGGGCGAGAGGACTGCATTGGTCCAAGTGAGCGAAAATGAGGCTGGACTGGGTGGAGGCGCAGGACGGGGAGAAGTGGACGGATTCTTAATTCATTGTGAAGTTGGAGCCTAGAGGCTCCATGATGGACAGGGCTGGATGACAGGTAGAGGGTTGGGGGTTGGGGGGGGAGGAACAGGAACAAGCCAGTGGCCCTCCACACCCGCCACTGCTGCCCCCACTCACTGATGTGCTCTGGGACAAAGGGCACGAAGCTGCTGCTGATGCCCCAGGGGTGGACAGCTGTGACGTTGAGCATGTAGGGTACCATGGAGAACATCTGGATGTCTAGGATTGTGCAGCTGGTGGCTTCTGGTGTCTGCTGGAGGCAGGACCAGCTCTCCCCATGGGCGGCCACTCCAAGCCTGTACACGGGGTGGGCACTGTGAGGGCCTCAGCACTTCCTGTTGTCCAGGCTGTGCCCTGGACTGCAAGTGGGGAGAGCAGGTAAGGAGTCCTGCTTTTGGGGTCCCACTTTTGGCTCTGTAACCCTGGGGGAGGAACCGTTCCCCCACAACATCACAGAGTCTACAATGACCAAGGTTGGGGTCATTGATACAGCACAGGAGATCTGGAGTCCAGATTCTAAGGTTTCTGGATTGTCAACATTCCAGCCTTAGAATTCTAACATCCTGAAGTCTACAGATTCACAGGCTCTGGAATCTGAAATAGCAAGATTCTGATACTCTCCATTTCTGACTCTCTAAGATTTCAGACTTTAGAGACTTGAGCTCAGCACCATCCATAGAACTTGCCCCAGCTTCAAAATGTCCTGTTTCTGCATTATCAGATGTGGTCCTTAGCCACCTGCGGCTATCGAGCACTTGAAACATGGCTGATTGCCACTTTTAAATTTATTTTATCTAATCAAAATGTAAAGTTTCCAGTTAGCCGAAAACTTGGAAAAGTTGTTTGGGACGCATTTGGTGAGTGAATCTACTGCTCCAACTTCAAATTTTATGAAATTTAATCAGAGATTAAGAATTCCCAATGGTAGGGTAGCATCTGAATTGAAATGTGCTATATGCATAAAAGACACGTGGAAGGGCCGGCCGAGTGGCGCGGTGGTTAAGTGCTGGCTTGGGAAGCCAGCGGCCCTGGTTCGGGTCCCACATATGAGGGCCAGTGACACTGCCCTCAAAAAAAAAAAAAGACATGTGGAATTTTGAAGATTCACTAAAAAAATAATGTAAAGTATCTCATTAATTTTGAAAATAATGAGTACATGTTGAAATAATATTTTAGTGATTCCTATTAAATATTAGTTTATATTATACATTTAAATATATACTCTGTGTATAAGCACATTCAATTACATTATACTCAACTATATTAAATGATAAGTATTTGGAATATACAGACATTATTTAAATAAGGTATTAAAATTAATTTCACCCATTTCTTTTTACTTTTTTAATGTAGCTTCTAGAAAATTGTGAACTACACATGACTCACAGAACTTATTGTAGGAAGTATATTTTGACTAGGCAGTGCTGCCCCTAAATTCGGAGGGTTTCAGGGTAGCACTAAGTCTGCAGCTGTCCTGATCCCAAGGGTATCAGGCCCAGCTGTGGAATCCCCGGGAAAACCCTCAAGTCTCTCTGACCTGTACGTGGCAATGAAGGACGTGGACCCGGTAGAGTTTGCAGCAGGCGGCAGGGTCCAGAAGCAATCTACGGCAATCGGGTACCTAATGGCCCGGCACTGCACCAGGGGCTGAGTGGGGGCTGCTGGGGTCCCTGGAGGGAGAGGCAGGAGGGTGAGCTTTCATCCACCCCAGGACTGCAAAGCCCTACCATGTGCTTGTCCCTATCTCACTGCCAGCCAGTGCCAGGCATACAGTAGGAGCCTAATAAAGGTTTGTGAGATGAATGACTGACTACATGAGTGAAAGACCTCTACATCATCTCTCACCCCCACTACAACCTTCCAAGGCAGGACCTATTGGTGAGTTTTTCAGATGGGGAAACTGAGGTTTAATAAGCCATAGAGACCCGGGTGGCAGGGAACCCTGGTGGGAGGGAGATATTCTGCTGTATCCCCTCTGTGTAACAGTTTTGTTTTGAAGCATATGATATGAATGCATGCAGTTAAAATTTCTCTCCCTCTCCCCCTCCCTCCTTCTCTCTCTCTCTCTCTCTCTCTCTCTCTCTCTCTCTCTCTCTCTCTCTTTCTCTCCTCCCCTCACTCCCCGACTCAGGCTGTGGCTGCCATTTCCTGGTATCACTTTGGGGTAGGACTCGTCCTCTCTGTGCCTGTTTCCCCATCTGTGCAATACAGTGGTAACCCACTCCCACCAGGGGACATGCAGTAGGTGTGTGAGCTCCCACCCCATCCCAGAATGTTCCACGACAGACCAAGTCCAGTCCCCAGATAACGTCCCTCTACCCTGGTTCCCCAATCTCATGGGGGTCTCACATACCTTCTCTCCCACTGCAGGGTGAGCAGCTGGCCCAGAGGGCGAGGGCCAGGAGAAGTCTTGGGGCCATGGTTCTGGTGGGCTCTGCTTTCAGGAGCTGGGGTGGGGAGCACCCTCGGGGAGGCAGGGCACTCAGACCCACCTGGGGGAAACCAACCCCTGTCAAGGCGTCCCACTTCCCCTTCCCGGGGTCTGACTCACTGGCTGGTTTGTGGGGCCACAGAGTCAAGCAGGGATGGCAGAGGAGCCCCCAGTCCAAGGCAAGGGTGCGGAAGGCTCTAAGGGTGCGGGCAGGGAGAAGAGGCCACGAAAGGGAGAAGTGCAGACAAAGTGGCCTTTCCCAGCACAGCCTGTCAGTCAGTCCTTCCTTCCGGCTGCAGTGAGGAGGGGTTTGGGAAACTCCAGGAGGGGGATGATGACATGGAGAGAGACAGAGACAGAGACAGACAGGGAGAGCGAGACCCAGAGAGAGAGACAGAGACAAGAGAAGAGACAAAGATGGAAATAGACACACACAGAGGTAAGAGAGGAGACTGGGAGATAGAGACAGGCACAGGAGAGGAGAGTCAGAGACAGAGACAAAGAAGTAGTGAAAAAGAAGAACTAGAGACACAGGCACCCACACAGGAGACGCCCATTCACTCATGGACCACAGTGATGGGGTCCCACACTTACCAGTCGCATGCCACAGCCCAGGCCACAGGACATTCTCCAAGCCATGGGGATGCCCAGGGACAGGCTGGACAATGCGGGTGTGGGGGGTGTACAGCCATACTCACCTCCCCTCCCTTAGCTGGAAAGAGAGCTGAGAAACCCCAGGGGATTTCGGGCCAGTCATCCAGGAGTAGGAGGCTGGGGTTGGGACAATCCTTCCCAGAGACTGGGTTTAGGGTAAAGAAAGTGAGGTAAGTGCAGGCTCAGCTCCTGTCTTCACTGAACATTTGGATATTTTGTTCATCATGAACTTTTTGGTGCCCGCCCATTTTGGCTTTCTAAAAATATTGCGTTCATATTGGGAACTGAGATTTGGGTGTGAGTGGTGAGTGCCTCATTCTCCTTACCCTAATCCCTAAGCCCGGCTCTGCGTCACACCCTCCCCTCCTTGCAGTGGGAGCTCAGCAATCAGGCCATATGCTTTTGTCCTCTGTTCCATGAGCTTTTATTCCTGGGGTGGTGTCTGGCAATGGGAACGGGAGAGAGGGGACTCACAGATTCTCCGGTGGGATGGGGGGGGCACAGTCAGGGCCAGAGTGATGAACAGATAGCTAGAGACATTAGAGGGGTGGGCAGGCTGGTCTCCTAGCGTAGGTGGTCAGTCGAGAGCCCCGGCACCTCTGTGTGGGGCCTGGTGGGCAGAGGGTCAGTGTTCTGAGGCTCAGCGGCCCTGAACCTGAAGTCTTTGCATCTGTAGGATCTGGCTCAGAATCCGTTGTACATCTTCATCCATCTGGCCCTGTGGTGGAAGCAGCAGAGAGAGAGCCTGGGTGCCCCTGCTAAGGTACATATAGGGAAACTGAGGCCCAAAGAGCAGTCAGGGCTGACTCACCTGAATGGCATACAGGAGGTGGCTCCTGTACAAGGCCACCACTGCACTGTGCTCCCTGGCAGCCTCCTGCGAATATGAGGGAGGGTGCTCAGAAAAGCAAGACCTGCCCCGAGACATGCCAAACCACCCCCTTTGCACCCGAGCCCCTATTTTGATGGCATCACCGGTGTGATGGTGCCGGTTGCCAAAATATTGAAATGTTTTCTCCCTTGCCTGGCACATGTACCCCAGGCTTCTGCCACCACCAGCCCCGCCCTGAAGCCCTCTCCTGGAGTCCCTGTACGTGCAGCTCTTACCTCCAGCTGCCCCTGGAGAGCTTTCACGTGGCCACGGAGGGCCTCCACCTCAGGACTGCCTGGGGCTGCTGGCTGCTCCTTCAGTGCTTCCTTAAGACTGAAGACCTCCTTGGAGAGCTCTGTAATCTGGGGTGGGGGGTGTCAGCAGTCACCTTGAGCCCAGGGCCGGGGGCAGCAGCAATAAGAGAGGTGGGGCAGAGGCGTGTAAGGGGAGGTCACATCCGAAAGGCTAGCAAACTCCGGCCCTCAGGCTAAGAACGGTTTGCACATTTTTTAAAATTTTTTTTTGAGGGCAGTGTCACTGGCCCTCATATGTGGGACCCAACCGGGGCCGCTGGCTTCCCAAGCCAGTGCTTAACCACCACGCCACTCGGCTGGCCCGGTTTGCACATTTTGAAGTCGTTGGGGGTGGGGTAAAAAGTCAAAAGAATGTTATTTCATGACACATGAAAATTAGATCAAATTCACATTTCTGTGTTCATACATAAAATTTTACTGGTGCACAGCCACACCCATTTGTGTTCATGTCACCTAAGTCTCGTGCTGCGATGGCAGAGCTGAGCCCAAAACAATGCCGATTGGGCCCTTTATAGTAAACATTTGCCAGTCCTGTCACACCCCTCTTGGGAGTCTCCAGAAAGGGGAGGTTGAGAGAATAGGAGGTAGGAAGCCTGATGGGGCTGGGTCAGACAGCCCTGGGTTTGGGCTGTTCTCTACCCCTTTCTCAAAGAAAATCTTGGGAAGATGACTTAATCCCTCTGAGCCTCAGTTTCCTCATCTGTAAAGTAAGGAGAATCGTGGTTCTCACCAGTTACTGTGATTCTGAACAGTGGTTAAGTTTAAACTGTGCCTGGCAAACAGCAGACACTCAATAAATGCACCAAGGACCATTCTGCCCCCAAGGAACACTGGTCAATGTCTGGGGGTGCTACTGGCATTGAGTGGGTGGGGCTGGGGATGCTGAACACCCCAGTGCCCGAGACAGCCTCCCACAGAGAGTGACTGGGCCCTGAATGTCATTATTGCCGAGGGGGAGGAACCCTGCTACAAATAAATCATAATTTTGGGGCTGGCCCAGTGGCATGGTGAGTAAGCGCCGGCTTGGGAAGCCAGCAGCCC
Organism: Aselliscus stoliczkanus; assembly: GCA_033961575.1. NCBI lineage: Eukaryota > Metazoa > Chordata > Mammalia > Chiroptera > Hipposideridae > Aselliscus > Aselliscus stoliczkanus. The sequence goes on along the minus strand of CM066735.1, from coordinate 3,527,902 downwards.
CGGTTCGGGTCCCACATATGAGGGCCAGTGACACTGCCCTCAAAAAAAAAACATAATCTCTACCACAATTTTATCATCATTTTACAGAGGTGGAAACTGGGGCTCAGAGAGTTCAAATGACTTGTCCAGGGTCACACAGCAAGTTGGCACTGGGTGACTCTTTGTGCTAAAGCACCTGGGGGCTCTGCAGGTCACATCCATTGTCCACTGACATGCTGTGTGACTTTGAACCATGCAATTTGCCTCTTAGCCTCAGTTTGCTCATCTGGAAGATGAAGATAAATGCTTTCTGGCTCTTAGGACTGTGAGGAGATTAAAAGTGATAATGTATAAAAAAAACCCACCTGACTCAATAACCAGAGGCCTCTGTTATCATTATTCTTATTATTTAATAAAAGAACTTGGGAACTTGGGTTTGAACTCTGGTGGAACCAACACATGGATGTGTGACCTTGGGCAAATAGCTTCATTTCTCTGTGTCTCAGTTTCCTCAAATGGGGATAATAAAAGCACCAATCTTATTGGAACTTGATGAGAGGATTAACTGCATTAATCTGTGTTAAATGCATAGTACAGGGCCTGCTATGCAATTAGCACTCAATAATTGTTACCGTGGTTATAATTAGTAGTTGGAACAATAGGATGTGTGTCTGAGTTGTCCCTTTCCTTCTCTGTGCTCAGTCTCCCATCTGGAAAATGGGTTCCCAGAACCCTTTTAGCTGGGACATTCTTAGATTCCCTCCAACCTCTGTTGAGTGGAGACCCCTATTTGAGCACAGGAAAAGAGGACTCACCTTCTTGTCCTTCTCCTTGGCCCTGTCCAGAGCCTCCTGGGCACGGTTCTGGGCCTGGCGTGCCCGCTCGGCCTCGGTACGTAGCCCCCGCAGCTGCTGCTCTGCCGTGGCCAGCTGGGCCTCGGCTGCGTGTCGTTCACTCTTCATGAACAGTGCTTCCCGCTGCACCTGTGGCCCAAGCCCATGCATGACCCTGAGGACACTTGGACCCCAAATATGCCTGGACCCCAGAGTTCCTCTGACCCTTTATTTTGGCCTGAGGGCATTCAAGCCCATTTTGACCTCAAAGAGTTTGACTCAGGGAAGTTCTGGATTCCCCTGGGCACTATGAACATTCTGACTCTGCCAGGCAACTCTGATCTGCTGGCTGCGTAGCCTTAGGTAGATGATTTAACCTCTCTGTGCCTCAGTTTCCTCATATGTAAAATGAGGATAATCATAGCCCCAACTTCATAGGGTAGTTGTGAGGATAAAATAAGTAAATACATGGACTATGCATTTAGCAATGCCTGGCACACAGTATGTCCTATATTCGAGTTGGTGGTATTATCATCATCACTAATGATCTTTTCTCTGCCAGTGGTTGAAGGTTTGTAGATTTCTTACAAAATGAAAGAAGAGAAGAATTTGGATGAAAAGCAAATAGATGCCCAAAAAACGATGACTGCATTTTCACAGAAATATCAAGATTGGAGCAATGTTAGAATTGCAAAAATTGGTCCTGGGAGGAACCACTGGCCTTTATAGAAATAACAGCGCCGGGGGAAAATGGATAACAATTAGGTGTTCCAATTAGTATAGATTGGCTACATATTAACAATGAAAAGAAAACTAAACTAATTGATAAATCAATCAGACCTGTAAAATTTAACCGAGAAGGAAGTGATCATGAGGCAGGTAAAATTTAGAAGATATGCATGAGGGTGGCCATACTTAGTTTTGACTGTGAATTCTAGGAAGAAAATCGAGGGTTGAACTGGTTTAAAAGAGCATATTCTTGGGGAAAAAATAATTCTGGCTGTCATTTTTTTAATCATTTGTACCATCACTTTCCTAAGTGGCTAATGTAAATTAAACCACCTAATTTCCATGTGAGGATTAGGAACTATTATTATCTCCATTACATGGGTAAGGAAACAGAAGCTCGGGGAGAAAAATGCTTTACTGACAAGTAATGAATGTAGCTTCTAATTCATGTATTTGTTGAAACCGTTACCAGTTCGTTTTTCTTTTTCTTTTAATGTAAGAAAAAAGATGGAGTCAAAAGGTCCACCATTAGGGACAAAATAAATATCCTCTGGGTTAAAAAAAAACACCTCTGCATCAAACACTACTGGGTTCAAAATGAGATCAGAAATCCCTGTGTGTGTCCTTCTCCAAAGCATCAAAATGGTAAGATAAAATGACAATTTCAAAAGAGCCAGCTGGGAAAAACCACAGGGTCATTTTGACCAGCAGAGAAAATGAACATCAGGTGAAAATGCCAGTGCAAAAATCACTGCTTATAGAAAATGGAGTGAATGTTGATCCCCACCGTACACCACACACACAATTACAGCCAAAGCATAAAAATGACTGTGAAACTAAAACAATAAAGATACTGGAAGAAAACATATGAGAATTTCTCCATGACTTTTGGATATACATAGGTTTTATAAACTGATCGCACAAAGTGCTAACCATTACAAAAAATGAGGGGTTGAAATAGCCAAAAGGTTTTAAAGAAAACACAAGTTTAAATATCCAGGAGGTCAGAATGGCTGCAGGGTCAAAGATCCACCAAGAAACACTGGCAGGGTCAAGTGTCTGTAGGATTGAAACCTATGGGATCGAAATATCCCATGGCTGCAGGATCAAAACAGATGGCCAAGTGGCTGCCGGGTGTGCCTGGTGGGGGCCCAGCCTTGCTCACCTGGAAGACCTCAGCGCTGGTCTTCTCATGGCGGCGTCCTAGCTCCTCCAACTGCCCCTCCAGCCGGGCCACATCAGCCTGCAGTGCACCCACTATGCGCTCATGCTCCAAGCGGGCCACGCTGCCCACACGCTCTCGCTCCAGCTCTGCCCGCAGCCGGGCAGCCTCCTTGCCTACGGCCACCACCTCCTGCTCCAGGCTGGCTGCTCGGCCCCGCAGCTCAAGGGCTTCCTCCTGCAGCCGGTGATGCTCGGAGGCTGGCACTGCCGACTGGCGGAGCACCTCGGAAGCCTCCCGCAGCTCTGCCAGGCCCTGCCGAGCCTCCTCGCAGGCTGCGGCCAGCTCAGTGGCCCGGGCCTCGGCCTTGTCCCGTGCTTGGCCCAGCTCAGCAGCTGCTGCCCGCTGCTGTTCACCAGTGGCCGTGGCTGTGGCCAGCTGCTCGCGTAGCACCTCCAGCTCCCGAATCAGCTCCAACCGCACCTCTTCCCGCCGAGCCAGCTCTGCCCGTAGGCCCCGGGCCTCCTCTTCCGCCAGCAGTCGGCCGGCCCGGGCCTCATCAAGCCAGGTCGAGGTGGCCTCCAGCTCACGGAGACGAAAGTCCCGGTCTCGGAGGTCCTCCCGGGCCTGCTCCAGGGCAGCCCGCAGCTGGACCGTGTCACCGCTGCCTCCCCCACCAGCCCTGCTGCCCTCCGCCTCGAACTTGCCATGGGCTGCCTCCAGCTCCGTGGTTGCCTCCTGCTCCCGCTGCCGGAGAGCCTCCTCCAAGCCACGAATCCTGGTCTCCAGCTCGGTCTGTAGCTTTTCCGAGGCCTCGGCAGCACCAGGGTATAGGACAGGGCCAGTGGGGACCCTTGGGGAGGCGGCCTCCACGTTCGTGGTCTCTGTGCCTGTGAGTTCTCCCTCCACAATACCCACTCTATTGGCTTTCACTTCTGGTTCCTCTGCTTTCCTATTTGTGGCCTCTGCTCCCATGGCCTCTGTCTCCAGGTTTCCTTCTTCTGGAGCTTTTGTTTCTGTGGCCTCAGCCCTTGTGGCCTGTGTTTCCAAGGCTCCAGCTCCTACACCCTCAGTTTCTGTGGCCTCGGTGTCCATGGGTTTTGTTTCCGTGGCCTCAGCCCCTATGGAAGCTACTTCCGAAGTCCTTGCTTCTGCAGTTTCAACGCCTGCAGCCTCCTCATCGTCTGTGGTCTCCACTCCATTAACCTTGGTTTCTGGAGACACAGTGCCATTAAGCTCCATTTCTGTTGGCCCATTTCTGGTGGTCATGTCTCTTGTGTCCTTGTGCTCCCCAGCGGCTGTCTTCTCTTCTCTGGGGGTCCCCTGTACCCCCTGCTGCTCCAGTGCCTGCATGGCCTCAGTGTGCTGCCTGCGCAGCTGGTTAAACTCAGCTCGGAGAGAGTTGTAGAGGGCCAGAGGGATGACTTCGGCTGAACCATTTGCCTCCATCTCATCCTTCTCAAAGCACTCTAGGATCTGGGGGGTAGGGAGGGGAGGGAGTTGCTGGGAGCCGAAGTGGCCATAGGGACACAGGGTGGTCTTGCCACCTTCCCTGCCCACACTTAGCCATGTGCTTACCCCTACTCCCTTGGGGAATTATCCCTAAAATCTCTCCCAGCCCACTCTTCAAGGCCTCAGTTTCCCCACCTGGACCTTCTCTATCAGCTCCTCGTTCTGTCTGGTGAGGGCGGCCACCTGTTCCTGCAGCGAGGTCAAGAGCTCCTGGACTGATGGGCTTAGCTGCTTGGAGAGCAGCACCTCGGCCCCTGGTAGGGGCACAGAGTCAGACCTGGGGTTCCAAGCAACTGGGAGTCTGGAGCAGTGGGTTGGAGCCCCCGGGGAATGAATTACAAGTGAGGGCCAACCTTCCTCCCAGCTTCAAACTCTCCACTCCTGTGGGTCAAGATTCTGTCTCCTGGGACCCCGGGACTGAGTGGGTGGGGGTAAGTGGCAGGAGGACAGGGTCAGGGTATGTGGGGGGGAAATGGGGTGGGGCTCACCTGAAAAGTCGGGCAGCTCACCCTCCTCATCCTGCAGGGTGACCACGTCATAGCTGGTGTTTTCCCGCTCGTTCTGGGGGTTGGGAGGGGTGACATCCAGCTTGGGGTCCTGTCCCCCGCCCACCCCCATGTTCCCCCCCTCCCAGGAATCTAGAGTAGACAGAGGTGTTCATGATCTGTTTGACTCCCCACAAGCATCGGACTGGCTGTGTTTGGCCCACAAGTATTGAGTACCTACTCTGTGCTTGGGACTATGTTGGGCTCCCAGGAAGATTAGTAAACAGCTCAGTCACTGAGCGAGTGACCATAACCCCGATGATTGAGGTTGTACATGCTGCCTGAACACACAGGACTGAGAGACGGATGGTGAGGTGTGTGTGTGTGTAGTTCATGGCTTGTGTGTCTGCAGTGAGCGCGTGTGTATGTGTGTGTGCCTCTGTGCACAGCGGCCCTTGCCTCTCCTCTGTGATTTCCTGTGATAGTGTGTGATTCTGCATTTGTGTTTTAGTCCACTGTGTGTGCATGGTTGCATTTTGAGTGTTTGTGTAGATGTGTGTGTGGTTGTGTTTGTGTATTTTGAGAAATATATGTGTGTATACACCTATTTGTGGTATGTCATCTATGTGTGTGATCGAATGAGAAGTGTTTGTTGTGTGCACATATTTGTGATGTTTGTGTGTATTTACTAGTTATATGTGTAAGACCACAGGTATATGAGCATGGTTGTCTATCTCGTGTGCAGGTGTGTGTGATTTGTTCTGAGAAGTGCCTGTGTGTGATTGTATGTCTGGTGTATGGATTTGTATGTCTGGTGTCTGGTGTGAGACTGTATGTGTATTAGTGTGGTTGTCAGGAAACTGCTTTGAGGCCTTGGGGCCCCGTGCCCCATTCTCCACCCAGCCCACCTCCAGCAGGGACAGGCGGCTCTGCAAACTTTCCACCTCCCGTCCCAGGCTCTCCTTCTCCTCTTGCTTCTCCGCCAGCAGCTGCTGTAGCTCTTGCACCTGGAGGGCGACGGAGGCTCAGCCAGTCTCCAGGAAGAAATGCTGGGCAACTGGGGGACCGGCTCTCCCCTCACCTTCCCCCTACCTGTCTCTCCAGGCTGTGAAGGGAGCTGGCCTCCGCCTCTGGCAGCTTATAGAAGAAGTGGGGACAGGGCTTGGATCTAGGCTGGGGGTCTCCCCGGCCCACCTCCTGCTTAGTAACCCTCTATTCCAACCACAGATGTCTGCTGTGCACCTACTGCATGCAGTGCCGACTTTGTTCCAGACTCTGTTTTTGGCCACTAATTCATTCATTCATTCACTGAAATATTTGTTCATCTATAAATATTTATCAAGCATCTACTATAAGCCAGGCAACCATCCACGATGCCTGCCCCTGTGGGCTTACAGTTGATGGCTAAACATGAGTAAAATATGTGGTACATCTGAAAGCAGTAAGCGCTTGGCATAAAAATAAAGGAAACTGGGAAGTGAGTGAGCAGTGTCACAATTTTAAATAAGGTAGGCAGGGAAAGTGTCTGACAAAGGGTCTTTGAGCAAAGACCTGAGGGAGGTGACGGAGGGAGCTATAGGGACATCTGGGGGACGTCCAGGCAAAAGAAACAGCACATGCAAAGGCCCTGAGTCAGGACCAGGCCTGGGGTGTTGGAGGAACAGTGAGAAGGCCCATGTGGCTGGGGCAGAGTGAGCGAGGGGGAGAGGGAGGAGGGGAAATAGGGAGGGAGGGAGGAGTCGTCCTCCCAGAACTGCACCTGGCCCCAGGTCTGTGTCCCTGCTGCCCCTCACCTCCTGCTTTTTCCGTTCCTGGTGCTGCTCTAGGCCCCGGATCTTCTGAAGCAGGCGGCCCTTCTCCTGTCGCAACCGCACAATCTCCTCATAGGCATCACGATCATCCTGTTGCCCCCAACCCACAACCCACCACCTTTACATGAGTTTCAAGGGCTGTCCGGTCCCATATCTGAGCCAGAGCTCCCTCCCTCCCTTCCTGCCCCCATGGCCAGGACATCTCTCACCGGCACAGGGACACTGGTGGGGGGCTGAGGCGCTTTCCGCTTCTTAGGGGCCCCTCGCTTTTCATGGCTGGACACAGAGTTCTGGGAGGGAGGGGGTGAAGGGGCACATGGGGGACATGCCAGCCTCCCACCCAAATGAACCAACCCAGACAGCCTCCTATCTGTTACCAGTCTCAACTCTGCCCTCTTTTCCTGTGTGATCCTGAGCAAGTCCCTGCTTCTCTTTGGTCCTCACTTATCCTAGCATAAAGAAGATGAGACTACATTCCCTGAGAGTTCCAGATCTTATGCTTTACTCTTTGCCCCTCTCCATGCCTTGGGACTTTCCCCAATTAGACCAGATGTAGAGCTTTCCCTGTAGAGCTGAGAAGGTATAAAGCTGGGAGATGGAAAGAGGCCTGACCTGCCTCCTTTTCTGACTACACCAGCCCTCACCAATCTCAGTCCCCTCATCACCCCACCCCAGCCCCATGATTTGGCCCTATCTCCCCAGTGTTCTCACCCAGTTCTGGGAGTTATGCTGTGGGCGATGCTGCTACTTGGTGGCAGCATACCCTGAAGGTAGCATTCCTCCTAAACAAGTTCTCCCACGTCATAACCATGAAGCAGGGGTCAGTCTCTTCCTTCTCTTCCCACAGAGCTTGGGGCAAGGAGAAGGTAGTATGTGCATAGGGAGGACTCATTCACTGCTTAGAGATGCATACCTGAGATGACGCCTCGCCTGAGTCATCCTCTAGGAGGGCAGGGGAGAGAGGAAAGCAGGGTCAGGCACTATGTTCTAGGGACTCCACTCCCTGCCCTAGGAAGGGCACTGGCAAGCCCAGGGGACTTACAGGGCTACACTTGATTCCCCGAGAACCAGAACTTTTAAGGTAGGAGTCAACCACTTAGGTGAAATGCTGATAGGAGGGGCCTTGAAACTCTAAAGAAAGGAGGACAATGGCATCTCCAGGATGGGGTGAGTGGGATGCCAATTCTAAGGAAAGTCAAAGATCTAAGAATAAGGATCACCCAAGAAAGTAAGAGTGGATGCCTACACTACTCTGAAAACTCTGGGTCTCCTTTAAACTGTCCTGAGTAGGATCAGGGTAGCCATGAAACTTCCTGTAAGGCAGTAAACAGGGATACCTTAAACTATCCACAGTAGGGAGAGAAATGGGTAACAAGAAACTGCCTAGAAGGAGATAGAGGAGGGTGCCTGAAATCGCTGTGAGGCAGGGCTTGCATACCACTGGGTGGTGAGGGGCGCTGAGCCGCCTCCTGCAGGAGTTGCAGGATGAGTTTGTCCCCTGCCAGGGCACCGTAGTGAGAAGCATCCTGGCCCAGCGCATCGGTGATGCCCGTCTGGGCCCCGCTCTGCAGCAGCACCTCCACAGTTTCGGGGCTGGCCCCCTCACAGGCCAGCATCAGGGCCGTCCTACCAGAAGAGGGGGCTATTGAGGGGGGTGAGGACATCCTCAAACCCCCATTCCCTCCTCAACACCCAGCCTGGGTTGGGGAGCAGGCCAATAAAATCCCACCCAACCAGAGAGATTGAGAGGCTTGCACAAGGTCACACAGCACACGAGGGACTGGAGGGAGGAGGAATGCTCACCTGCCCTGCAGGTCCTGGTCATTCACGGCAGCCCCTTGCTGCAGGAGGAGGCGGCACAGATCTGTGTGACACATCTGAGCTGCTATGAGGAGAGGTGTTGTTCCCAACTGGTGGGGGTTGGGAGAGGGATGAAATGGGACATGAGACCCTGGGAGGTGGGAAAGCCTACATGACTGCCCTTGGGCTTCACCGCAAACTTTTCTACACTTTTCAAAAGGTGCCTGGGACTTTGGCACTTGGTGGCAGTGTACATCAAGTACATTATCTTTCCCCAAAAGACTCCAGAAGCTCACCCGATCTCGGGGATTCAGATGTGCCTTGAAGGAGCAGAGCATTTCTGAGCAGGAGATGCAGCCACCTGCCGCTGGGAAAAGAGAAAAGGGTAGGTGGTAGATAGGGTAAAGCTTGGACATTTTCTGGGGGCCCTATGTCTGGGTGTGATTCTTATCTTTTATTTCATGAGAAATTCCCACCTCCCCTGGAAGATAAATAATGAAAGTATGAATCCTATTTTACAAATGAGGAAACTAAGGCCCAACCAGGTCCATGGTCACCCCGTGGGTCGGAGGCAAAACCATGATTAGGATCCAAGTCAGCTAACTTCCAGTCCCAAGCTCATTCCACATTCCACTTGGTTCCCTCTTAAGGTGGGATGTTGTATTTCTAATCTTTGATTTGCCCAGTATTTATTGTGTATCTACTATGTACTAAACCCTCATACAGAGAGTATTAATGTTTATTAGGGGGATCAGAGCTCAGCTGGGGTGGGGCAGGCTTCTCAGGGTTTGATCTGAGTTCTGAGTTTTGAAAGTGAAAAGGGGAAGGTAGAGGTTACTGCATGAGCAAAGAGCTTGGTAAGGGAGATGGTATGGATGTCCATGTGCAGCCTCAAAACGGGAAGGGAGGGCTTCATGCTGAGAGGCGTTGCTGGACAGTTAACAGACTCTATTTGATAGCTGCTGGATGCCCGAGGGAGTATGAGATTTTGTCTACTGCTATAATCCCAATGCTTAGCACAGAGCCTGGTGCCTAGCAGGTAAAGAAATAAGTACTGAATGAAAAAAACCAGTGAGCTTCCCTAGGGTGACCAAAAGCATCACCACCACTAGGTGGCAGCGTACTCCAACTGCAGGGAATTGTAAACCAGTGACTCTAAAGCGGACACCAATTTATTCTGTGTTCCCAAGAGGACAGGCGTTTCTGGGATCATCAGTGAAAGCTATTCCAGAATCTCATGGGCATGGTGGACATTGTGCTGGGTTCTGGCTCAAGTGGGTCCCTCGCCCTCCCTCGGGGAAAGAGTTTGGATTTGATGAGTATTGAGGCTGCCTGGACCTTTTGGCCCTCCTGAGAGTCCCCAGGAGCTCCTCCAAGGAAATTACACTCTGGTCATTCCCCCATCGTCCTCCCCCAGGCCTGGCATAGAGTAGGCTGTACTTTGGGGTTAGACAGCCTAGGTCTCCCTACTTTCTTTGTGGGTGAACCTCAATCACCTTGTCTGTCCAATGGGATGGATCATTGTGGGTGGCTCAAACAGTGGCTGAGGCCCAACACCTGGCACACAGGACGTGCTCAGTGAGAAAGAAGGAGAAGGAAGGTGGAAGGTCCACAGCAGGTCCCCAGGGCCCCGCGTAAACTAGCCCCCAAGCCTACCACCCTCTGGATCATGGTGGGTAGGGCGAGGCTGGCTGCACCCACCTGCGTGATGCAGGGCCGTCCATCCACTGCTGTCCACAGTATCCACCACACAGGATGCCTGGGGACAGGACGACAGGTCATCTGAAGCAGAGCCATCTCTCTTCGCTGCTGGTTTCTCTAGGAACTGCCCCTCCTTGGCTCTGCTATATTTCAGGCTCCTTGCCTCACTCCTTCCTCTCCTCCCACCTATCTGCCCTGCGGAGCCTGGCTCAAGGGCCAAGTGACTTTGTTTTTATAAAAGTTGGTGAGGAAAAGGGAATGGCTAGGGGTTCAGAAGCAGCTGGGGGCTTGGGGGTTGGGAGCTCCAGGGATGCCTGTGGATCCAAGAGTTTCTAGGGTTTGGGAGAAGCTGGGGCTCAGGAAATATCTGGTATTAGGAGTATGTCTTGTGTGCAGAAAGTGTCTGAATACTCAGGGAGTACCTGCTTGTCCAAGGAGTAGCTGCAGCTCAGGAGTAAAAGGGGCCAAGGAATATCAAGGATTCAAGGAGTGTCTGGGGGGTCCAGGGAATTGCCAGGTTTCAGGAGTAGTCAGGGTAGGGGAGTATTTGAGACAGCAAAGGAAATGACCTGCAGCAGTTGCTTTAAGCATTGTGGTTGTCCATACTTGGCTGCCAGGTGGAGGGCACTGTAACCTGAAAGGGAGAGAATTTACTGGGGCTCCAGATACTCAAGGATCTCTGGCTGCTTCCCAACCTGTGTCAACTATTCGTGATGACTCAGTTTCCCTGTGTCTAGAAAGTCCCCCAACCCAGGTACTTGTCAAAACCAGGCCACTTCCTGTGGTTAGAGACTCTCCAAGTCCCAACCAGTCTGTGTCCTCAACAATCTTATCTCAGCCACATTCCATACCCACCTACTCTCCGCACCCTACTGCCCCAGCAACTCCCCATACCCCCAGCTACTCTGTATGTTCAGCTACACTGAAGCACTAGCTATGCCCCTCAGAATCCACGCTTGTTCTATATGTCCCAGCTAATCCACATACCCTTGCTATTCCATGTGCCAACTATGTCTGTCTCTGATACTCTACAAAGCCCCAGCTACTCCATCCATCCTGGCTACTATGCTTGCTGCCTGAAGCTTCAGACATGGCTACGCCCCATGCCTACTTACTCCCTGAGCCCCAACTATGTACTTCCTTTGGCCATGCATTCTATCTCAGCTATTCCCTCAGGTGTCGACGACATATATTCATATTCACCTTTTGTCCCAGCTAATCCCAGAACTGCAGCTACCTCTAAACTCCAACTACTCCACATACTTCAGCTACTCCCCGCAAATTCTACTTATTCTCATGCCCCCAATGACTTCTCAAGCTCACATACTCTTCTGTTCCAACTACTTCCTCTGACTCATAAACTACCTGACTCCCAGCTACTCCTCATCCACAAGTTGACTCACCTTGCTCGGTGCTAGCCACAGTCCCTGTCCTTGGGTACTTCAGCCTGACATGCCCCTGAGGGCACTAAAAAGAACCCCCTTCTTTAGCAGAACACAGGTGATGAAGCAGTGCCTGACTGGACTGTCAGGCTGGGCGCCTGGTCTGAGCTCCTCCTCCCACCCCTGGGGCCCAGCGGGCAGTACCTGCCCCGTCTGTGCTCATGACATTGGCGCCGTGTGCCAGCATCACCTCCAGACAGCTGGCTGCACCCCTCATGGCCGCCAGGTGGAATCTGGAGGTCAGAGGTGAGGAGTCAGCCACAGGGTAGCCACCCCTCAGCCATCACCCCCCAGGCCATGGGCACTCACGCAGACTTGCCCTCGGAGTCCAGCTTTGTGGGCATCAGCCCCTTGCGGACGATGAGGGAGGCCACCCGTGTGGCATCATTGTTCTCCACAGCCTGCAGCAGCCGCTCGTCACTTTTGCCCCAGTCCTGGCTCTGCAGGGCACACCCAGAGGACCATGGGCCTGGGCAGCCACTGACCCCTCCCCACTACCCCTGGCAGGGGCTCTGGGCTCTCACCCCCACCCCTGGGCACTTGCCTGGCGCCTGCCTCTGGCCGCAGGCTTTGGGATGGGGCAGGGACCGCAGGGCGGGCAGGAGCCGAGGTCAGTGGGGCTGAGCCGCAACTGTAGGGGGAGGTGGTCCTGGGTGGGAGCCTGAGAGAGTGTCCCCCAAGCCTGTGCCCCTCAACATCTGCCCCAAGGTCCATAGCCCCAACTGTCCCTCCAATGCCCAGTGCCAGCATCCTCCCATGAAACCTCCCACATCAGCCCTCAGCATCTTTCCAAAAATTGTCCCCCATACCTAGGCCCCCAGCCTGTTCTCTTAGTGAAAAGTCACCTTTCCATCACCCATCAAACTTACCCACACATTTTTCCAAACCACCCTCGGTAGTCTTCCATAGGAACCCCTAGAAATGTCCCTTTAAATGTCCCTCAGAACCATCTTCTGCCACCAATCCTTCTATCACAGCCCCCGAAATGCCACAATTGTCCCCCAAATATCCCCAAAGACGTTCCTCAAAACTAGCCTGGGGGCCGGCCAAGTGGCGCGTTGGTTAAGAGCTGGCTCGGGACGCCAGCAGCCCCAGTTCAGGTCCCACATATGAGGGCCAGTGACACTGCCCTCTACAGCTAAGATGGTGAACAACAGCTCCACCTGGAGCTGGGCTGCTGTGAGTCTCCTGGACGGCATAGCTGCAGCCCCTGCTGCAGTGGGCTGCCATGGGCTACAGTGAGTGGCCGGCAGCCAGTGTGAGTGACTGGCAGCTGGTGTGAGCTGCCAAGAGCCACTGTGAGCGGCTGTCCAGAGGCCGGCGACCGATCTGCCTAACCCGGGAAGAGCGCAATGATGATACCAACATGGGCCAGTGAAGAAATGTCCTCCACAATTAGACTGAAGAACAAAAGGACAGCAACTTGTCTGTTCCCCTTCCCTGGTTCCCCAACGCTGTTCCCCTCCCCCAATTCCTCAACAAAATCTTTTTTTTTTTTTTTTTTTGAGGGCAGTGTAACTGGCCCTCATATGTGGGCTGCTGGCTTCCTAAGCCAGCACTTAACCACCGCGCCACTTGGCCGGCCCTAAAATCTTTAATAAAAATTAAAAAAAAAACTAGCCTGAAATGTACTCCACAATGTCTCCCCCAAGTTCCTGATGTGTTCTCCAAAATTATCCCCCTAAATGACCCCATCATCTCTCCCAAAAATGTCCTCCCCGCAAATTTTTCTCAAATGTCCTCTGAAATTGTTCTCCAAATGTCAATATCTTTTCCCAAAAATAGTCCGCCAAAATAGCATCCAAATTGTCCCTCAAATGACTCCATCCAAAACTGTTCCCCCAAACCATCCCTCCAAATACCCTCTCAATTCTACTAAGTGTCCCCATCTGTCCTCAAAGTCTTCATCTGTCTCCCCAGCCCCTCCCATCTCTGCGCCCTCCCTGCTCATCCTTCCGGGTTTGGGGGTGGGGGATCTAGGCCCCGCTTGGTCAAGGGGTAGGGAGGGGGGGAGGGGAGAGTTAGAACCTGAGTCCCACTGGCTTCGGGGCCGCGACCCGTGGCCCTACCGTGAAGGAGGTGGCAGTGCACAGGCACAGCTGCTTCATGGAGTCCAGAGCGCCGGGCAGCCCGGCTCCGGGAGGCGATCAGGATGGAGTAGCCGGAAGGGTTTGAGGGTCCGGCGCTGTGAGCCAACCCCAGCACTGCCCCACCCCCCACCCTGTCTTCGTGCCCCCTCCCCCACCATGGGGGGAAAGCCAGGGAGGGGTCTGGGCTCTGAGGGAGGGACACCTCCCTGGTTGCTATGAGAAGGATGTGGCAAACTCACCCCCACCCCCTCCCCCGCAGGCTGCCCACGGGATCGCTATGGATCCGCCTGCCTGCCTGTGTGGTCTCCACCTCCTCCCAGTTGGCCCAGCTGGCCAGGAAGGTCACAGGTGACTCCAGACCTGAGCCCTGGACAGACAGAGCCACCCATTGCCACCCTGCTATCCTGCTTACTCACCCATTCATTCATAATCTCCCGTATTCATTCACTCACTCAGCCATCATTCACTCACTCATCCCTCATTCATTCATTCACTCAATGGCCAGTGGGGCTCTGCAGTCTGACAAACCTGAATTTGAATCCAGAGACCTGCCCTCCGCACCCCCTGCATGTACCACCCATGTGACAGCCAAGATACTTACCTGCTCTGGACTTCACTTTCCTGGTCCTGGAAATGGGTTTCATAATAAAAAGTAGCTACTGCAAAGGTTTATTGAAGGACCACATGAGATACTATATGCAAAGCACTCAGCACAGTGGCTGGCACATAGTAAGGGTGCCATAAATGTGGACTCATTCATCAAAGAAAGATGTGGTTGGACCCATGTGCATATCTAATGCTGAATCCTGGGGACGCAGGACATAGTAAGTGCTTAGTTAAATCACTGAAAGACAGAGAGGACACAGCTTTTGGCTCCAACTCCAAGGGGCTGGCTTGTCCAGAGAGGAAACTAAGATGCATCCCTGGCCTCAGGCGTCGGATTTCCAACTGCTGTTGGCCTGTCCTCCTGGATGCTATACAAGCTCAGACAAAAGCCCCCCACTGTGTGCCATGGACACTGCCGTCCCCGCAGGGGCTCAAGGCAAGTTCTGGCATCATGAGACCCCTCTCTCTGACCCCACACCCCATCCACCAGCCAGCCCTACCAACTGTAAACTACATCCAGATTCACCCCTTCTCACCCGTGGTTCAGCCCCATCACTGAGGGCTCCATCTGGGGGACACCCCTTCTCTGGTCTCCTGGCGTTTGTCTTCATCCTTTTTGTCCCTTGTCCACCAGCTTCCTAAAGCCTGCATCAGATCCTCTCTCTTTCCTGCTCAAAAGCCTCCAGCGACCTCACTCAGCATAAAATGCAAGAGGCTCTATGGTGGGGATCTGCAAACTGTGGTGCCCTGCCAAATCCCACCCCTGCCTGGTTTTGTCCAGCTCAAGAGCTCAGAATGATTTTTACACTTAGAAGTGGTTGAAGGTAAAAAAAATCAAAAGAAGAATGCTATTGTGTGACACATGAAAATCATATGAAATTCACATTTCGGTGTCCAGACATAAAATTTGAGTGTGACAGAGCCAGACCCATCCATTTAGAGATGGCCTATGGCTGCTCTCAAGCCTGCAAGATCAAAATTGAGGCCAGAGGGCCCACGAAGCCACAAGTATTTATTGTCTGTCCCTTTACAGGAAAAAGGTGCCTACTCCTTCTCCAAACAGTCTGCCAGTCAACTTGCTGAGCTCATCTCTACATTATTTCCCCTGGTCCAATACATCCTGCCGCAGCAGCCTGCTTTCTGGTCCTCCAACAGCCCATCTCTGAGCCTTTCTTTGCTCTTGTTGTGACTGCTGCCTGGAGCACTGACCCTCCCCCACTGTCCCTCCCCCACTGTCCACATGGGTGAATCCTTTACTTT
Source organism: Aselliscus stoliczkanus (assembly GCA_033961575.1). Classification (NCBI taxonomy): domain Eukaryota; kingdom Metazoa; phylum Chordata; class Mammalia; order Chiroptera; family Hipposideridae; genus Aselliscus; species Aselliscus stoliczkanus. The sequence continues at coordinate 3,512,492 of CM066735.1, read as the reverse complement.
TGTTGTAAAGGCACTAGAAGACACCCCTTCAGAGAGCCTACTCTTGTAACTCTCTAGCCCCTTAGTAGGGTTTATTTCTCCTTCGTGGCTCTTATCACCACCTGACGTCACACTGTGTACCTTTCCAAAAATATTCTGTTTCTTCTTGGTCTCTCCCCTAGAATGTCACCTCCACATGGGCAGGGACTTGGGTCCATCTTGATCACTGCTGTAGCCCCAATGGGTACTGGGAATAGATCTAGTGGGGCCCAGTGTAAAATAAAAATATGGGACCTTTATTCAAAAACAAAGAATTTCAAGACGACAAGAATGGAGCATTAAACCAAACGAGCACCTACAACAGGGCCTGGCATACAGTAGGTGCTCAATAAATGTCTGTTGAATGAATGAAAGAAATGGTTGACTCTGGAAAATAAACATGAGAGGGAGGAGAGAGGGAAGGAAGGACAGAAGGAGGGAGAGAGGGAGAAAGAGCTTTGCCAGGAAGCCTTGAGGCATTGGAAGTCTATGAATTTCTAAAAACTTCAACCTTCTTTCTTGTGGGATTTTTCTAAAACCTGAAATTAGGGCAGGAAGTCAGTGGGAGTCTAGGCTCACAGCTCCAGTTAACTCCCATTTGATGGATGGAGACACTGAGAGCCAGAGAGGGCCCTGGAAGACCCAGAGCAAGTACCAGATCTGTTGGGGAAAAGGTTAGTCTTAGAGAAACAGAATGGAGCAGGGAGGGCATAGCAGGCATCAGGGAGGGACTGGAGCAAAGATGTGGGGGCTGGACCGTGTGCGCTAAGAGGGGAATAAAAGGTCTGCAGAGATATGAGGTGGGACCTCTGCAGTCACGGGTGTTTGCTTTCTTCCCTCGGGGAGTTGAACAAAAGCTGAACCTGACTCCAGCTGCCTGCTAGAAACTGGAGACGGGCAGGTGGAGGGAGGGACGGTGGCAGATGCTCAGTGTGTGTTGGAGTGGATAGAGGACAAGCTCTCCCCCACTTCCTCCTCCAGGCCTTCCAGCTGCTACTAGGCTCCAGCCCAGGGGCCCAGCCCAGGCTCCTTCCCACTCAGAGCAAACACTGTCCCCACCCCCCAGGCATCCCCAGAGACCCTTCATACCCAGTTTGACATTTTAACACTGTCCAGTCTCCCATCCTCCCCATTTTGACTTTGTGCCTCATACCATCAAAACACCCACACTCCGAATTAGGTATCTTTTTTTTTTAAATAAATATATATTTTTTTAATTTTATTGGGTAACTGTGCTTTTCCAGGACCCATCAGCTCCAAGTCAAGTAGTTGTCTTCAATCTAGTTGTGGAGGGAATTGAACCAGCAACCTTGGTGTTATGAGCACCGCACTCTAACCACCTGAGCTAACAGGCCACCCAAGGTGTCTCTCTTTTTTTTTTTAATTGCGCAAAACTTTTTGGAAGATTTGATTTCAGTATAATTCGGCTCTTGAAATTCAACAATTATTTGGTTTAGTTTACCACTAGCTACAACTTTTCAGAAATTCTTGGGGGATAATGTGAAAAATCTAAGTTAGAAATTGATGCTAAACTGGAGAAAAAATTCTAGGGTCATTCCATGTTGGTGACCGAGAGACCCTCGAGGAGCTGTAAAGGTGGGGTGTTTGCAAGGCTCGCCCCTCTGGCTGTTGCTTTTGCAAGGCTGGCACAGCACTTCAGCAACTGGAGGCGACCTTGGTCTCCATGCAGACAAAGCACCCTAGTGCGAGGTGGATTCGATACATTGGGTACAGAACAGTCTGGGTTTGATATTGGATGCAGACATCCTGCAGCTGACACACGGAGCAGTCCCTGCTCAAGGCCGTTGCTTCTCCTCTCCTCCCCTCACTTTAGCAAAGCCTATATCAATAAACCACAGCTGCTAGACTGGGTCACTGTCCTCCCAGCAGAGGAGACAGCTGTCCACCCAGCCCCCGCTTTCAAGTACTTCTTTGTCTGCCTTTCTTACATCCTCCCCGTGGCCCCCACTCCAAACCATTCGACTGGCCGTGCTGAACTCAGCAATTCCACAGTGAATGAAGCTGAGCCCATGTCACATTTTGTAGGAGTTAATGAGCCATTTATTCCTTTCTTTCTCTCCATTTTTTTCTTCTCTTTCTTCCCTTCCCCCCTCCTTTTTTCTTTTCAATCAATGCACTTTTCACCGTCCCCCTCAAAAAACCCAAATCATGTACATAGTAACATGGGGGAAACCTGGTGTCTAACGTCCAAGCTGTGTGACTTTGGGCAAATTCCTTAACCTTTCTGGCTCTCTATTCCTCATCTATAAAGTAGGGGTTAATAAAAGCCACCACCTCACAGACTGTTAAGAGAATTAATCATACTAGCATCTGCAAAACACATAATTATCTATTTATAGTATTTGAATACAAATAGATAAAAACAAAAATAAAATGAAACACTTAAAAATTAATTCAGGGCCGGCCCAGTGATGCAGAGGTTGGGCGCTGGCTTTGGAAGCCAGCGGCCCCGGTTCGGGTCCCACATATGAGGGCCAGTGACACTGCCCTCAAAAAAAAAAAAAAAATTAATTCAATGACATTCGATTTTAAAATTAAAAACATTAAAATAAAATACAAATGAAAAGGAATGTTAAAATCAATATTAAAAATAAATAGAACAGTAAATTGGGAAAACTGAGGGAGGACACAGAATAGGTGGCAACAGACCCAAAGTCACCCACCTTGTCAGGGACAGGATTTGAACCCAGAGCTACCTGACTTTAAACCAGGCTGTGGCCCTACCCCCCGTTTCTGGTTCTCAAGGACTCCTTGGCCTGGGACCTCTCTGCCCTTAGCTCCCTTGTATGTTCTCTGATCCAGCCAGAAAAAGCTGCTCATCCTCCTGTATTCCCCTGAATCATCCAGGCCTGGTCCAGATTCCGAACCTTTGCCCATACTGGTCTCCGTCCTCCTCCTGTGTGTTTTCACTTGTCAAAATCTTCCTGGTCCTTCCAGGCTCCTCTCCAGCGCTGCATCCTCCAGGTAACCTCTGTGATTGCTCTGGGCTATGCCTGCTGAATGGGAGGCCCTGTCACGTGGTGGAAACACTAAGAGCTATGAAGTCAGGCACGTGTAGGTTTGAATCTCAAACTGTTGTCAGTTTGCTTTGTGACTGGGAATGGTGGGTGAGTGAATCTCTTTGGACCTTGGTTTCTTTGTGCCTAAGTGTGAAGTAAAGCCTGACCAAGCCCAGCATGAGGGGAGCATCCTGACTCTAGATGCAAATCCTCACTTAGGTCTCCTACTCTGTGCCCTGGACCAGCCTTCACACTGCCAGGTCCTGAGGGGGTAGGGGACATAAGGGAGTGGGGGTGACTGAGGAAGGAGCATTTCCCTCTGGGAGTATACTGTCCAAGATATAGCTGTGAGGGAAGCCAGTTCAATCCCACCTCAGGGCCTTTTCACTGGCTGTACCCCACACCTGGAATTCCATTTCTTCAAATAAACACATGAAGCCCTCTCACTTTCCTTTATGATCTTTGCTCTAATCTCTGCTTCCTGGAGAGCACTTTGCTGACAAGCTGCTTTAAAATCGCAACCCTCATGGGCTGGCCTAGTGGCTCAGTTGGTTAAGAGCTCGCTCAAGAGTGCAAGCTGAACTTTGAGCAACAGCGGTTCGATGCCCAGCCCGAGCTGAGTTGCAGCTGAGCTGCCAACAGGTGGCAGGATCACTCAGTTAAAAAAAAAAAGAAAAAAGAAAAACTGCAACCCTCGGGGCCGGCTGAGTGGCACGTTGGTTAAGAGTTGCTTGGGACACCAGCTCTGAGCAGCAGGGCCCCGGTTCGGATCCCACATATGAGGGCCAGTGGTGCTGAGCCCTCTACAGCTAAGATTGTGAACAACAGCTGGACCTGGAGCTGGGCTGCTGTGAGTCACTGACGACAGTGTAGGCTACAGCGGGGCTGCAGTGCGCTGCCGTAAAGCTACTGTGAGTGGCAGGCAGCCGGCGTGAACTGCCAAGAGCAGCCATGAGCGGCCGTCCAGAGGCCGGCAACCGACCTGCCTCACCCAGGAAGAGCGCAATGATAATACCAACATGGGCCAGTGAAGCAACGTCCTCCACAACTAGACTGTAGAACAAAAGGACAGCAACTTGTCTGTTCCCCTCCTCCAATTCCCCAATAAAAATCTTTAAAAAGATAAAATAAAATAAAATTGCAACCCTCTTCCCAGTCCTGGACGCTCCAATTTACTTTTCTTGCTTTGTCTCCGTGACACAAAACATGCCTTTTCACTCATCTATCTTGTGTAGCATCCATCTCCCCAACCTGGCTCTCAGCTCTAGAGGGCAGAGATTTATGTCTGCCCTATTCACTGCTGTTTGTTCTGTGCCTAGAACAGTACCTAAAACAAATGTTTGCTGAATAGTCAAAAGCAAGAGATCAGAGTCCCCCCAAAAGTGAGTCCTCGGAAAAGCAAGTGGTTATTGTAGCTGGGGAGAGCAGAGATCTTCTGGAAGAAGTGTTACTGGAGCCAAAATGGTAGGCATGGGGAGGGTTTGACAGGCAGCAATACTGGGAGAGGGCATTCCAGGTGGAGGTTGCAGCCTGGAAAAAGGTATGGTGGCTGGAAAGCTTAAACAGGAAGCAGTGGGGATATTAGAGCAACAGGGGGAAGTAGAGAGAAAGGGAAGGGGAGGTGGCCAGAGGCTAAGGGGTAAACTTGAACCTGTCAGTGGTGAGGAACCATGGAACAGTTTTGAACAGGGAGGGCCCTAGTCACATGGAAGCTGCTAAAAGAATCTGGGGGCACGGGACAATGGCCCACAGGCCCAGTGGATCTTCAGTCAGGCCCTGGAGGACAGGAACCTGAGGTTGGGGGACATCAGGCATCTCAGTGGCCTCAGACTCACCTCCGTCTTCTTAAATCGTGCCCGGAGAGTCTTCATGGCCAGCGTCCAGTGTTTCTCCTCAATCCAGGCCACCTGGGAAAGTGCAGGGGGTGAGGGACATCAGTTCTGGTAAGCAGGAGGGTTGGCTGCCCCCCCCCTCCTCAAAAGGACCACTTCTCCCTCACTGGGCTGTCCCAGCACCTACAGGACAGAGGCCTACCTGCTCCATCTCCTAACTGCCGTGTGTCCTTCAGGTCACTTGCCCTCTCTGAGTTCTACATCCTTCATCCTTAAAATGAGGAAGATAATCCTCTCTTGACCAACTCGTGGTCAGTTTCCCATGAGGTCCCTGCCACGGGGCCAGCAAACAGTAGGTGATCAATAACGCACCTTGCTAGTATTCCTTGTGGCCCAAGCAGATCAAGCCTTTTCTGGTCTCCAAGCTTTTATCTGTGCAGTTATTTCTACCTGCTTTTCTTTTTTCCTTCTCTGGTGAACTCTTATTCATCCTACACAGCCTAGTTCCAAAGTCCCATGTTCTGATTAGCTTTGCCTCTCACAAGTAGGCAGAGCTTTAACTCCCCAAATTAGCTTCCCCCAGCCCTGGCTGGGTCCCTTCTTCTGCCCTATCCATGGCTCCACAAGCCCAAAGTGTCTGGGCTGGTTCAATCTTTCTGAATACTTACAGACTCCTTGGGATCAGACCCAGAGCTGAGGCTCTTATCACAGAGGCATATTTCTTGGATAGTCAGAGAGAACATCCTTGCAGCTAAGTCCCCTTACATCAGCCTGACTTCTGTGTGAGTGAGAGACTAGACGCAAGTCACCTAAGGCATGTGGCAGTCTGGGGTGATGTATATGCACACACACAAGCATGAGGTGTGTGTGTGCATGGGTGTCTATGTACCTTGGCCTGTTCCCTGTTCCATGCACATGCGGGTATGGAGGTCAGGCAGGGATGCCTTGAAGGGATGGTTTACTAGGTATGTGGCTAGGGATTCCTTCCTATATCTGAGCAGGATTTCACCTGTCCACCTGCCCATGACTTCTCCAAGCCATCCTTCCTTCTATCTACCTATCTATCTACTCATTTCTGCATCCATCTTCCTATCCAAGTGCTTGTACATCTACCCACCAACTCACCTGCCCAACTCATTTTTCTCATGGTCTTCATGAGAAGACCCTTCAGCTATGCTTCATTCACCAACCACCCATCCATTCAGCTATCCATCCAACCAGCTAGCCTCCTAACCACCCATCCATCCACCTACACACCCACGTATGTGCTTACCCACACATCTAACACCCACTCACTCATCTATTCACTCATCCATTCTCATCCACCCTACTCTGACTTATCAACTTACCATCCATCCACCTTCCCATACATCCATTCACTCTATCTACCCACTCACCCATCTACTGCCCATCCATTCATTCACCCTTCAATTCACTTCATTCACTCAATGTACTCCTTTGCTCACCACCCACCCCACCTGTCTTTGCCCCTGTCTAAAGGACTCAATCACACCCAGAGCAAAGTGTAATAGGACACTCAGGAGAGGAGTCCACAGGTTGCTTCCGCAGGAGGGAATCTGTGGGCTTGGGGGAGGGGGAAGTGCCCTCATCTAGGGAGCTGCCTCCTGGAAGAGGTGATGATATATAAGCAGGGCCTGAAGGCCAGGCAGGATATTGAGCAGCAGCAGGAAAAGAGTCCATGCCCGACACAGGGCCAAGGCTGGGAAGTGGAAGGTACATGCATGAACCACTGTGTGTGCCTGTCAGGGTGCCTAGGAGTTTCCTCAGCGTGGCTGGGACACACACTGGCTTCTCCTTTCTCCCACATACCAGGGCTCAGGGACAAGGAGCCCAAGACCCTAAGGGGAGACCCTATCCCAGGCCTCCCTCCCTTCCTTCCTCTCCTACCTCCTGCAGCTCCTGTGACTCCAGCACCAGGCCACTGTGTTCACTGCTGGCTCCGGTTACCTGCTCCCAGGCTGGCCACCAGCTTGCACCAGCAACTCTGTGTGCTCAGCTCCGACACCCGATCAGCTCTGAGCGGGCTGCTGCCCCAGGGGGCCGGGGATGAGCAGAGGGAGGAGACAGGTTGGCAGCGGGGCTGCCTGTTGGCCAACCAGCTCTGGCGGGAAGACACGGACGTTCTTCCCTATCATCACTGGACCCATTTCAGTTTCTGGAATGAGCCACCCTCTTTCTCTCCTCCCAACCCTTGCACTTGCTGTTTCCTCTGCCAGGAGCACTCTTTCTGTGCCCCACGTCACCCCCAACTTGCTCATTCTCCCCATCTCACGCCTATTCACGCTTCGGATCTTTGCTACAACATCCTCTCCTCCAGAGAGCCCCAGACTGGGTCAGGTGCCTCCTCTGAGCTCCCGCCTTTTCTTGGTGCCCTTATTGCACCCCAATCACACTAAGTCACGACTGCCCAGTCATTGGTTTGTGTCCATAATTAGCCACAAGGTGCCTCCTCAGCACACAGTAGGTACTCAACACGTGTTTCTTAAACGAGTCCTAAAGGCCACCATCCCTGAGGACCTTGAGCATTTCTCTAGCCTCTTGGAGCAGTCTGGGCCTGTCCTGCTGAGTGGTTATCATCCACATGAATAATATTCAGATAACTTAGAGTGGTGTCCAAGATCTTTCCTAATGAGGCCCCAAGTAACTACGTGCCACATGTTTTCTGCACTTGTAACTTTATACACTTCTGAAATGTGCAAAGATAAGAACCCAGGACTGGAAGCCCCACTCCTGGGTCTCTTCCCTCTGACTGGATCCTCATGGAGGAGTGGAAGCAGAGCGTCCCTTTACTAACGTGTGAAAAGGGGGAACTGGCTTGTGTTCTTCCTTTGAGAGGTGGCTGGAGAACTCGCACTTGGACGGTTGCCCCAGGTCACCCCTTCCCCGGCCCACGCGAACTTTCAGAAAGAAGCCGGCTTTTCTAACCAGCAATTAAGATGGCGCCTGCGGCGTCAGCATGAGGCGCATGCGCCTTGGTGGGAGCGACCGGGCGGCTCCTCGGTCCGCTCCGCCTCGCCCTGTTTCCGGCGGAAGTGGCCTCAACAAGGGAAACTTTATTGTTCCCTTTGGGGTGGCGAAAATGTCGGTGAATTACGCGGCGGGGTTGTCGCCGTACGCGGACAAGGGCAAGTGCGGCCTCCCCGAGGTGAGCGCGGCGGGCGGTCCGGAAGGCCGCCCCCTCAAGGCCGGTGGCCCGGGCGGGGCCGGGCAGCAGCGGGGCATTGTGGGAATATCAGGAGGTGCCGCGGCTAGACAATGGGAGGGACTTCCCAGTGAGGAGGGGGCGGGAAGTGACGCCCCTAACGTCCCCGGGGGCGCGAACATGCCTGGCTTCGGGTCCGCGAGGCTGGCACAGAGGAAAGGAACATCGTGAGGGAGTCCGTGAGTTCCGATGGAGGACCAGGGGATGTACAGTTCTAGGCGGAGGGCACGGCAGGGGCAAAGGCAGACAGGTGGGAATACACATTCTTGGGGAACAGATTAGGCCAGAGAGGTTTCCAGAATCTGGTCAGGACCCGCCCCAAATGCCAGCCTGAGAATTTGACACTTTATCCTGAGGGTGATGGAAATCGCTTTTGAGCTGGGGAGGAACCTGGATGGATGTAAATATGTCAGAAAGACCCTTCCAGCTACTCGGAGAGGAAGACCCCCCTCCATACACTGACCTTTGTCACTTCTCTTCTGCGCCTCCTCTCCCCTTCTACAAACTGGGGAGAGGTTGCCCCCGTCCCATAAAGGCTAGTCGTTCATGCTGAGTCATGAAGCTAGGGAGGTCGCATGGCGTGAAGCCTCCTGAAGCCCCCCTCCTCTCTTGGCTGTATTCGTGTTATTCCACACACATCTATTGAGCGCCTGTTGTGCCACCAGGCACTTTCTAGGTCCTGGGACCACAGCAGGGGACAGGTAACCCCATCATTCCAGTGGGGAGACAGCAGCAGCAAGTAAATATAGTGAGATGGAACTAGGGAGAAAAGTAAAGCTGGCAGTGAGGAGGAGAGCTAGGGGACAGCATCAAAGCCAGGTGGCCAGGGACACATCACTGAGATGGCTTTTTTCAGTGTTTTCTGTTGTGTACAATAAAATACCTCTTTCATAAAATTTAACTTCATAACCATTTTTAAGTGTACATTCAGTGGTATTAAATATATTAATAATGGTGTGCAACCATCCTCACCATCCAGAACTTTCTCATCTTCCCAAAACTGAAACTCTGTCCCGTTTAAACTCTAATTCTCTCTACCCCAGCCCCTGACACCACCATCTACTTGCTGCCTTTATGGATTTGACGCCTCTCGGGACCTCATATACGTGGGATTACAGTATTTATTTGTCCTTTTGTGTCTGGCTTATTTCACTCAGCACAATGTTCTCAAGGTTCATCCACATTGTATTGTAGCAGGTGTCAGAATTTCCTTCCTTCTTAAAGCTGAATAATATCCCATTGTATGGATGGACCACATTGTGTTCATCCATTGATAGATTTGGGTTGCTTCCGTGTTTTAGCCATTGTAAATAATGCTGCTGTGAACCTGGGTGTACAAATGAGGTGACTTTTGAGTCAAGACCTAAAGGAGGTGAGGGAGGGAGTCTGAGAAAGAGTGTTTTAGGCAGCAGGCCGCAGGGAGCACTTAGGCTTTTACCCCGAGGAAGGTAGGAGCCCCGGAGCACTGGGCAGAGGAGGGACATAACTCTAAGCCTCCTTTTCAGATCCACTCTCCTCTCTTGGACAAGGCAGGGGCAGCTCTTCTGTCGCCAGTGGCCTTACCACTATGGGACACGTTTTGACCACTCCCCTCTGCTCTCTCACACAACAGATTTTTGACACCCCTGAGGAGTTGGAGCGGAAGGTGTGGGAGCTGGCAAAGATGGTCCGGCAGTCCTCCAACGTGGTGTTCCATACGGGCGCCGGCATCAGCACTGCCTCGGGCATCCCCGACTTCAGGTCTGTGGGTGTGGAGGGGAAGTCGAGGCAGGATCACATAACTTCCAAGGGCTTCCCAGTGAGCTACAGATGCCCGGGCATCAGAACCCATCCTGCTGCCCTCCCCCTCAGTGAATCTTGAAAAATATTTCCATCCCCTGGGTGATGGGGGTAGGAAAGACCCCTCCATTTTAGACTTGTTCCTTTAAGTCTCACCCAACATGTCACTCACCCCATTGGCCAAAACTTGGTCACCTGATCATACCTAGCTACAAGGGTTGCTGGAAAATGTAGTCTTTCATCTAGGCACACTGTAAATGTCTAAATATTGGGGTACTATTACCCTAGAAGATGGGGAGAATCAATATCAGGGACAACTTGAAAATACTCACTTGAAAATATTTTTCTATCAGACCTGGTGGCTCTAAACCTCAGTTTCCTCACCCATAAATGAGGTTGTAAAACCAGTTAATGTCTCAACCCCTCTCTGCTTCAGGCAGCCTGTGTGACAAGAGTCGGGTGGATCCTGGGTGGCCCTGTAGGTGCTGAGTTTGCAACCCTGCCCCAAAGGGCAGACCTATTACATTTATACTCCCTTTCCAAGGCCTCTTGGCCCCCAGCCCAGGCTCCAACAGAAGGAGAGCAGATTCCTTAGAGGAATGTTAGAATTCTAAGGCTTGATTCTCCCCACCCCTCCTCCATAACCTGCCATGGCTCCCCATTGCCACTCAGGAGAGTTCCAAGCACTACCTGACCCAGCCCTGGGTCATCTCTCCAACCTCAGCCCCTCTTGCTCCTGCTGCAGCCCCCAGACTACTTGCATTTCCCCAACTGACAGGCTATGGCTAGCCCTCCAGACCTTTACTTACCCATGTGCCTGCACTTCCCTGCCCTTCCCTCTCACAGTTCCAGACACAGTTCAGCCTCCTCCAGGAAGCTTTCCCACAGGCCCCACACAGAGCCCTCACTGCCTCTACTGGGCCATCCCAGCCCACAGGCCTGAAGGGTCTGTGCCCTCCTGTGTCTCCCCTGGCAAGATCAAGGACTCCTCGAGGGAGGGCCTGGGTCCACTAGCGCCCCAGCATCACCCAGCACATGGCCAGGCTCAGTGCAGCAGCAGTGCTGGTTGAACAGAGTAATTTTTGCCCTTGTGTAACATGTTCTCTCTCCCTCCTTCCCTCCCTGCCTCTCTCAATCTTTTTCTTTCTCACTGTCTCTTACCCCTGGTGTTTCTCTCTCCCTGTGTTTCTCTCTGTTTCTCTATCTGTCTCTTTTTCTGTCCCCCTCTCTCCCTAATCCCTAAACTCTCTCACTCTCCCTGAATCTCTCCCCACCTGCTGCCTTCAGGGGCCCCCATGGCGTCTGGACGATGGAGGAGCAGGGCCTGGCCCCCAAGTTTGACACCACCTTTGAGAGTGCACGGCCCACACAGACCCACATGGCACTGGTACAGCTGGAGCGTGTGGGCCTTCTCCACTTCCTGGTCAGCCAGAATGTGGATGGGCTGCACGTGCGCTCTGGCTTCCCCAGGTAACGCCCAGCGGCCAGCCCTGCTCAGCCATGGGCGAGCCACTCCTCTCTCTAAGTCTTGGTTTTCTCATTTGTACAATGGGAGTTGATGACAGCCCTTCCCTTAACAGGTTGATGTGATGATTCAGTGAGACGGCTGGGGAAAGGTGTTTGGTGCTTAATAGGACTTCATAATCCAGAGCTGTCATTGTCAGTCCCTCCTGGCACCTTTCAAAAATTGGGGTCCTCTTTCCAGGCCTCAGGGTGGCTGCAAAATCTCCCTTGAGGTGGGGAGGAGAAGAAATTGGGAGCAGCAGGAGGGTGGTCAGGGTCTTGAGTTCACAGTTGCATTTTAGTAGTCCTTTTTATAACTTTTTTTTTTTAATATTTTATTGGGGAATTGGGGGAGGGGAACAGCATTGGGGAACTGGGGAAGGGGAACAGACAAGTTGCTGTCTTCTTGTTCTTCAGTCTATCTGTGGAGGATGTTGCTTCACTAGCCCATGTTGGCATCGTCATTGCGCTCTTCTCAGGTGAGGCAGATCAGTCGCCGGCCTCTGGATGGCCGCTCACGGCGGCCTCTGGATGGCCGTCCTGGGGACTCACAGCAGCCCAGCTCCACGTGGAGCTGTTGTTCACCATCTTAGCTGCAGAGGGCAGTGTCACTGGCCCTCATATGTGGGATCTGAACCAGGGCTGCTGGCGTCCCAAGCCAGCTGTTAACCAACATGCCATCGGCCGGCCCCTCTTTATAACTTTTATACTGAATGTGAACACAGTATTTGGTCAGGAACACTGAGTCCTTAATACCAAGTGTGCTGCCCTCCTATCTTACTTTTGGGGACAGATGAAAGCCTGGCCAGTTGTTTTTTTTTTTAGAGGGCAATGTCACTGGCCCTCATATGTGGGATCCGAACTGGAGCCGCTGGCCTCCCAAAGCAGCTCTTAACCACTGCGCCACTCTGCCGGCCCATATTTTTACAACTAGCTGGACCCTCCACAGGCAACGGACGAGAGAAAGGACTTGTCTCTGTTTATAAAGTAGAATGTGACCCTACTCTTTTAAACTGGGCCTGAGTCCTAACCCAAGCCCTTTGGCACAGAAATAAAATTTCTCCAGGAGTCAGGCAGCTCTTCTGAATTAGAGATGTCACCATGTTCTGGGCTTTCATCTTCTTTGGCAAGTAAATACCTGAGAAAGTGAGACCCCAGCCTCCCTGGCAAGTGACCCTCAGGCCCTATTCTGGGCTTTAACCACCTTATTATCCTTCCCATCAGAGTAATTCACTAGACAGCTGACTGCAGACCTTATGGCCTGTGTGGATGTTTCTGTTATAGAAAGGACAGCCAACATTTTCTCACTGTATAGCAAATACATTTCCATGGCACAGAGGTTAAGGCTTTTTACAGGAACACGGAGAAAGCCAGGGAAGTCTGTCCCTACTCACCTGGACAAGGTCACATTGGAGTGTGTAGGCAGATTGGGAGTGGGCTAAAGCCACCCAAGAGATGGAGGGGAGCCACTGGGGGTGGGAGGCAGGAGTTTATTCGGGGATTTCAATGCCTCCAATTTCCTGACCTCTGGGTTTCATGCCAGCTCCCCCACCTATGTGCAGGCCGCCCCCAGCACCAGCTGGATACAGACTGGAGCAAAATGGACCATACTCCACAGCTATTTATTGAGCGCCTACTGCATGCCACACACTGTTCTAGATGCGTGACACAACGCGCCAGACAGATAAGAAGCCCTGCCCTCCTGGTATACACTCTAGTGGGTGGGAAACAGGCAGAAAACAAAATAAATAAGCAAATTACATTTTGTCAGATGTCGATTATTGGAAGGAAATGGGAGAGGTGGGCAGGGAGGGGGGCGTGAGGAGTTGCAACTTTTAACAGGGAGGTCAGGGTGACATTTGACAGGGACATGAAGGAGGTGACAGAGCCTTGGGAAGAAGAGCCTTCCAGACCTGATAATTGTTCTCCCAAACATCCCAAGAATTGGACACTGTTGTCCCATTTCACAGATGGGGACTGAGGTACAGAGATTAAATGACCTGCCCAAGGTCACACAGCAGGGAAACAACAGTGCCAGGGGTTGATCCCACATTCCTCTACCTCCAAAGCCCATGCTCCAGAGCCACCCAAGCCCTCAGTTTTTTGCTTTGCAAACTGGTGATTAGAATTCCTTCCATCAGACCTGGTGACACCGGGAGGTTCTACCATTCTTTTAGGTGGATTTTGTGAATGGAATAGGCTGCCCATGTGTGAAAGTAAGGTCAGCTGTGAGGGCTAATGATTTGTCAGGCTCAGAGAGGTTGAATTATCTGCCCAGGGATGCACAGCTGGAGGAACCAGAAAGAGAAAATATGTGGATCCTGGGGATGAGGGGTTAGGGAAGGCTTCCTGGAGGAGGAAGCTTTGCACCTGGCCTGAAGTCTCAGGATCCAGGGCGCCCGCTGCATCACCAAGCCTCTTCTCCTCCACAGGGACAAGTTGGCGGAGCTTCACGGCAACATGTTTGTAGAAGAATGTGTCAAGTGTAAGACGTGAGTGTCATGTGGGGGTGGGAGTGGCAAGGGGTAGTGACCCAGACCCCAGCCTATTTTTTGTCACTTCCCAGGTCGGGCTCTGCAGAAGGGCCTTGTGAGTTGAATCTGATGTTCCCAAGGACCCAGGGTTGGGGGCAGGACTAGGGTGAGACCCTTCCAGGGGAGTTGGGGGCACAACTTCCTCCTGGGAAGGTGCGTTCATTTTCTGTGGCTGCTGCAACAAACAACCACAAACCAAGTGGCTTAAAATGACAGAATGTATGGCTTCACAGCTTGGAAGCTAGAAGACCAAAAGCAAGGCAGGGCCGCGCTCTCTCCAAAAACTGGAGGGAGGATTCCTCCTACCAATTCCAGCTTCTGGTGGTTTCCAATGCTCGTTGGTGTCCTATGGCTATAGACGGATCACTTCAACCCCTCCCTCTGTTGTCACATGGCCGTCTCCTCTGTGTGTCTGCATCTCCTTTTGTTATCAGGACACATCAATTATATTGGACCAGGGCTACCCTACTCCAGTGTGACCTCATCTTAACTCATTGCATCTGCAAAAACTCTCTTTCCAAACAAGGTCAAGTTCTAAAGCTCTTGGTAGTGGGGGGGCGGGGGTAGGATTCCAACGTATCTTTTGGGGTCATACAATTCAACCCATGACAGGGTATGATGGTGTGACCCCTGCTCCAGGTGTTCCCCTGTTGGGGAGCAAGCAGCGTCCGGTGTGAGTAGGGGGGAGGTGTCAGGGCTCCTTCCCTGCAGGTGGAATCTCTGAGACCAGCGTACAAGTGCCCCCCCCCGTTATAAAAAATGTATTTTCTCCAAATTTATTTTGAAAAAATTCAAACCAGTGAAAACTTGTAAGAACCTAGACGAGCAGTCAACAAATTTTCCTGTGAAGGGCCAGATGGTAGATATTTTCAGCTTTGTGGGCCAGACGTCTGCCATGACCATCTTATCAGCTCTGCCATCATGGACAACATGTAAAGGGATGGGTGTGGCTATGTGCCAATAAAACTTTATTTACAAAAATGTAAGTGGAGGTTTGGATTTGATCCTCAGGGCCATAGTTTACTTACCCCTGACTTAGATTCACCAATATTAACCATTTTGCCATAATTTGTTTTCCCCTCTCCCTGTGTGTTGCCAGTATTTGCTGTGCTGTTCAAGAGTTAGTGGCAGACTTCCTCATCCTTTGCTTGGAAACCCTTTAGTTTTTATCTCCCTCCATCTTGGAGCTTCAGTATTCTCCTCCACAGCCACAGTGCAGTTACTGAAGTCGGGAAATGTAAAAACAAAACGCAATGATTCAATCCCCAGTCCATATCCCAAGCACTTCCATCGTTGCTATTTTTTTCCAGGTCAGGATACAAGCCAGGGTCATGCTTTGCATGTCATTGTCGCATCCCTTTAGTGTTCTATATCTGGAACAGTGCTCACCCTTTCTGTTTTCTATGCTGTTGACATTGGGAAGCAGCCAGGCCAGCTCTTTCATGGATGCACCACCCCCCTTGTCCCCATTCTGGGTTTGTCAGATGTTTCCTTCTGCTTAGATTCTGGTCATGTGGCCCCTATTTCCCTGGGAGAAAAGCTTCCCCCAAAAGCAAGAACCACTCAGGTGGGGCCCTAGGATGGGCAGGTGGTAGGCTGACCCCTTCCCCCTTTTCCTGTCCGACACAGGCAGTATGTCCGGGACACCGTCGTGGGCAGCATGGGCCTCAAGGCCACGGGTCGGCTCTGCACTGTGGTCAAGGCAAGGGGGCTACGGGCCTGCAGGTGAGTGACCCCCCCATGCCTTGGACCTTGGGGGAGGCAGCAGGTCTCAATGCTGATCCCCTCTCCTCCATGGCAGAGGGGAGCTGAGAGACACCATCCTGGACTGGGAGGATCCCCTGCCCGACCGGGACCTCACCCTCGCCGACGAAGCCAGCAGGTCTGACCCCCAGATGAGCCCTGGGTGGGGTGCACGGGAAGAGGGGCAGAAACACAGACAGTTCCAGCACAGGGCAGGGGACTCCAGCTCAGAGGTTGAGTCAGGAAAGGCTCCCTGGAGGAGGTGGCCTGCATGCTCTCTGGTCTTTGTTTTCCCTGTTGTAATAGTGGCAGCTATGTAGTGAGTGCTATCACACCCCTGGCCCTGGGGTTCTCACTATGGCCCACAATGGATGCAGCACTGGGCCCATTTTACAGGCAAGGAAACTGAGGCTTTAGCAAGGTGACTCCTCTATCCAGTGCTACCCAGCCAGGAAGTGGCTGAGCGGGGAGTCTAACTGCCTACATCAACTTCTCCCAACAGGGTGGGGAGGTGGCTCCTGCAGAAACGAAGTGGCAGGGACAGAATTCAGGGCAGCTTGGCCTCCCAGGGATTCAGATGGGAGGGTTGGAGGCAGGAGGAGGGCTGCGGAGACCCTTGCAGAGGTACTCAGCCCAACCCATCTCCTGGTCCCAGGAACGCGGACCTGTCCATCACGCTGGGCACATCCCTGCAAATCCGGCCCAGTGGTAACCTGCCCCTTGCCACCAAGCGCCGTGGGGGCCAGCTGGTCATCGTCAACCTTCAGCCCACCAAGCACGTATGTGCGGAATCCATCCCTGACCCCCCCCCCTCGCCCCAGGCTCCTAGGAGCCCTCTGCATCCCCCTGACCCATGCCGCCCCTGCAGGACCGCCACGCTAACCTGCGCATTCACGGCTATGTAGATGAGGTCATGACCCGGCTCATGAAGCACCTGGGCCTGGAGATCCCCGCCTGGGACGGCCCCCGCGTGCTAGAGAGGGCGCTGCCGCCTGTGCCCCGTCCGCCTGCTCCCAAGCTGGAGCCCAAGGAGGAGTCTCCCGCCCTGCACAACGGCTCCCGCCCAGAGCCCGCCAGCCCCAAGCAGGAGCCCACAGCTGGACCACCCACCCAGCACAACGGCTCTGGGCCTGCCAGCCTCAAAAGGGAGCTGCTAGACAGTCCTGCCCCCTGCAGGACCCCCAAAAGGGTAAAGGCGGAGGTGACTCCCAGCTGACCAGGGGAACCAGGAAGGGCGGGGCTTTCTGTAGAATCGGTGGGTTCGTTTTCTTACCGGTCTTACTTTGCTTCTTGTCTCTGTCCTGGGAGGGAGACCCAGGGCTCTAACTGTGCTCCAGGTCGTGGGGCACACTCGCCCTCCGTTGGGACTCCCTTTGTCTCTAGGGGCCCCTGGTGGTGGCCTGGGGAGGAATATCCCCACCTTGGACTTGGACCTTATTGCTGACACTGCAGGCACCTGCTCCACCTCTGGCCCCAGCCCCTGACTCAGGAGGTTCTGGGGAGGTGTGGCCAGACCCTCCCTAAATTTCTGGCCTAACAGGAATTAACTTTCTCTGCCCCTCTGCCCTCGCACCCTGCATCCCCTGCCTCCCCCAAACCACCTCACAGTCCCTCCAGGGGGTGAGATAAGCAGAGCTGCCATTTAGGAGCCAAACTTAATGGTGGGACACACAAGAGGCTTGCACTGCCTTTGGGGCTGGAGGGAGAAAGGTGAGTCCACTGTGCTCCCTCCAGGCTTCCAGAAAAGTCTTCAATGCAATAAAAGCAGAACTTCTGGCATCTGAGTCTGTGTTTAACGTCAACAACCTTGCCTGGGGTCAGGAATATGTGTTCCCTGGGACATCAGCCTGGACTTCTGTGCAGTCTAGGCCTGGGGGTGAAGGAGGGCCATACCAGCAGCTGACATTCTTTAAGCCCTCAGTTTGTAATTATATACTCTTTTGCATGGTTTTAAAAAATTTGCCCTAGGGAGGGGATGGGACACGTAAAGGTAAGAGCGCAGATGCAGCTGGTTCCATGTCTTCCCAGCTGTGACCTCGGGCAGGCCCCTGCACCTCCTACTCCTCAGTCTCCTCATTGGTAAAATGAGTAGGTTGGGCAGCCCAGCCCTCCAGGAAGCAGCTGTCCAATTCCTCTGCGGAAGTCCATGAAGGACCTCTAGGGATCCCAGAGCTGCTAGGACCTCGTGCTCCAGGCGCTCGCGGCGCTCCGCGCCCCACACACCGCTCTCCAAGGTGCTGAAGATGTGCCTGGTGCCTTGCCCGCCACTTTTCAGCCTGGGTGTCCATGGTTCCCCCACTTCATTCACCCATCCTGAGCTACCCCAGCCCCTCCTTCTGGGGGTTGGGAAGCCCCAGACTCCAATTTAGCCCTCACCATTCCGCCTCCGTGCCAGCTGTGTTCTGTCAAAATATTTTATTAAGGATCACTGCAGTCTTAGAAAAGGAGGGGTGGTGGCTTTGGGCCATAGTCACCCTGAAGTTCGGAGTTCAACCCGTGCTCAGAGGCCAAGGTCCATGCAGCCTTGTCTGCTTCCTCCTCCTTGTGTGTGAGGGGACAGGGAGGAGTCCCCAGGCAGGGCAATTGAGACATGTTGTGTCTGTCTGTCTGTCTAGGTCTGCGGATCACTGTGTGTCTGCCTATTTTCTTCTGTGTGGGGCTCTGTGTGTGTATGTCTCAGGCTTTGTAGCTCTGTGTCTGAGCGTCAGTTTCTGCACATGTGTCTGGGTCCCTGGGTGTGTGTAGGTGTGAGTTTGTTCATGTCCATCCTGGAATCTCTGTAAAGATCTCTGCCTCAAATCTGATCCTGTGTCTGTCGCTGTCCACTGCAGCACCCACCATAGCACCTCTGAGCAGATGGGTCTGGGGGCACATCTGGGTGCTGCTCACAGCTCCTCCCCCACAGCATCCAGCCCCATGAGCCCTGGGCTGAGTGCTGGGTCAGGAGAGGCCCAGTCCAGCAGGGTAGTGCGGCTCAGCTCCTCCGTCAAGTTGCCTGGAACTAGGGTAGAGTTGTCGAGCTCCTCCGTCGAGTTGTCTATAGCCAGCATGTCCTGGGATTCCCAGTCCACCTTGGGGCTTCCTGGAGACCTTTCCTGGGGTGCGCCAGCCTCGAAATGGGGTCCTGGGGCCTCGGAACCTGGTGTGGTGTCGGAGGCCACACGGGAAGCAGCGTCGTTGTGCAAAGTTCTGGAGAAAACTGAACAAGGGTTGGGGGGTCATGAGACATGGGGTGGGGGACCTGGTGTCCCTTCTTTCCTTCCCTCCCAACCTCAGGGAGAAGTTGCAGGGGGGCCCTTCCCCTTCCCCCAGAGGCCCAGTGTTGGGACTTGGGGGCCAAGCAGATTGTGCCCACAGTGCAGCCCAGAGGGATTTAGAAGTCCTGATGACCCTGGCTCACCTACCTCGCACAGGTGTGAAGTCTCCGGGGCTCTCGGCTTTGTAGGGGGCAAAAGGGCTGATGGAGGGGAGGACGATGAGGGCGAAAGAGAGCAGCAGGACCTGCCAGAGATGGGGGCGGGGTCACCCCATCCCTCCCCCGCCCCTGTGAGCACTCCCATCTCATAGGCAGGGAAACTGAGGCCCAGAAGACTGAATCCTGCTTGCTACTGGATCATGCCAGTCATGTTACTCACATTCACCTTCCCCCACCTCCTGCATGTTCCTCTGCCAAGGCTGAGCACTCCCTTTATCCTGGGGAGCATCAGAGCCAGGGGTAGGACTCACCGCTACACAGGTGCCGGCCTGGGCTGACTTGCTGGTGGACTGGACCACAATGGCCTGGAGTTTCTTCAGCTGCTCCAGGAGGGACCTTAGTGGAAATGGGCAGCCTTGGCTGAGCCCTACAGGGCCTTAGTCTGGCTCCCCATCCATTTCTGGGGTCCCCAGCCTCACTGATGTCTGAATTCCATCCATCCCTCAGGGTCCCACTGTTTTTACAAATCCAAGACCCTTCCCCTTTGCTTCCATAAATACCTACTGATACCTCACTCACTTCTCTGCCACCTCACCTCCCCTATCCAGGCTCTCCTGAACACCAGCCCCAGCTTCCTCTCTGGTCTCCCCACGGGCCTCTCATGCACTCCCTAGGATTCATGCTTTACACAGCAGCCAAGGGGCACTTTTCAAATGTGAATTGTCTTCCCCCAACACTCTCAGGGCTCCCATCTCCCTCTAAGTAAAAGCCCAAGTCCTCCTGTGGCCCACAAAGCCCTGCATGACCTACCCCTGTCCACTCCCTCCCTCATCTCCTCCCCGTCTTTGCCCCTTGTTTACTCTGCTCCAGCCACATGGGCCTTCTCAGTGTTCCTCCAACACGTCTGGCACATTCCTGCCCCAGGACCTTTGCACAGTCTGTTCCCTCTAAGGACACTATTCCCCCCGGTCTTTTTGTAGCTGGTTCTTGCTCATCCATTAGCTCTCATCTCAAATGTCATCTTATCTGACCTTCCTGTGTAAAATGGCCCTTCATCCTGCTCTATTTTTCTTCCCAGTGGCTATCACTATTTGGGTGACCTTTTATATTTTTTTGTTTGTCTTGAGTGTGTCTCCCACTAGACCATGAGTTCTTTAAGTGGAGGGACTGTGTCTGTTTTGTTCACTGTAGTGATCCCAGTACCCAGAACTATGTCTGATGCAGAGTAGATGCTAAATAAACATTGACTAAGTGGATGCACCCCTTAAATGGAATTGTGAGAATTTCCCCAACATGCTTCTAGCCTCTGACTATTCATATGCCATTTCCTCCACAAGGAACAGCATACCCCTGGAACACCATCTTATACATCCTCAAAGCCCAAGATCCAAATCCCCTCCTCTGTGTAGCCTGTCCCCTTTGTAGCTGGAATCATCACCACCTGCTTGGCCCTGCCGTCATAGAGGCTGCCCTCCATTGTCTGCCTCTCCTGCAAGGGACTCTGGGAGCCAGCTGCCTATGTCCTCTGCCCTGGCTACACCAAGACTCACAGGTTCTGCTTCTCAAGATGCAAGACTTTCCTCTGAAGCTCCTGGTTCTGGGCAGTGCAAGCTGACATCCTGCAGAGAAAATGTCATAGTGACATTCAGATTATTCCTGTCCCAATCACATCTTCCTGTGAGGCCCCACTTTACAGGCAGGGAGCCCAACGCTAAAGAGGGGAAGTCGCTCAGTCACCCTAGCAAGTCTGTGACAGGGCCAGGATTTGAACCCAAGTCTCCCTGGCTCCTAGGTCCTGGGAGCTTCATTCCAGCCTGAGCCTACAGCATTGGGGATGGAATGCCAAACTCAGACAGTGATGCTTCCAGAAGATGGAATGTCAGGTTGAGAGTCCAAAGAGACTTGAGTTACAATCCTCTCCCTCCCAGTGACCTTGAGCCACTCAGCTCTCTGACCTCAGTCCCCTCATGTGTAAAATTGGGTTACACTTACCTAGTTCACAGAGTGATTGGGAGAATGGCATGAAGGAAAGTTGACTAGGGGCTTAGAAGATTGCATTTGAGGAACAAGACAGTGGGGGATCATCACATATACAGTCCTGGGGTCCAGGCTGGGAACCCCACCTTTCCCATTTGTATCCATCTGAAAATGTGGTATTGACTTGGACCACTTGGATGTAGAGTTGAAATGCTCAGAACCATGGCACGAGGATGGGTTGGTCCTCATATCGCAACCAGAGAAGAGAAGAAATTCCCTCACTGGGGGTCAGCCCAGTGGCACATTGGTTAAGAGCTGGCTTGGGATGCCAGCTCTGAACAACAGGGCCCCGGTTCGGATCCCACATATGAGGGCCAGTGACACTGCCCTCTATAGCTAAGATGGTGAACAACAGTTCCACCTGGAGCTGGGCTGCTGTGACTCGCCAGCAACTGTGTAGGCTGCAGCCCCTGCTGCAGTGGGCTGCCATAAGCTACCATGAGTGGGTGGCAGCCAGCGTGAGCAGCCGGCAGCTGGTGTGAGCTGCCAAGAGCTGCTATGAGCGCCCGTCTAGAGGCTGGCAACCGATCTGCCTCATCTGGGAAGAGCGCAATGATAATAGCAACATGGGCCAGTGAAGCAACGTCCTCCACAACTAGACTGAAGAACAAAAGGACAGCAACTTGTCTGTTCCCCTTCCCCAATTCCCCAACACTGTTCCCCTCCCCCATTCCCCAATAAAATCTTTAAAAAAAAAAAAAAGAAAGAAAGAAATTCCCTCACTGAAAAGCCCTCCTTCTAAATAACTCATAAGATAAAGAAGAATTAAATTAGGGAAGACCTGAGGACCACGTAGTAATGACAATAGGGAAAATCAAAATGTGTGAGATGCAGCTAAGGCGGTGCTGACAGGGAAATTTATAGCCTTAATTCAGTTCAAGGAGCTGAACATACACATTTAAAAATTAATGAGGGCTGGTTGAGTGGCGCGTTGGTTAAGAGCTGGCTTGGAACGCCAGCGGCCCCAGTTCGGATCCCACATATGAGGGCCAGTGACACTGCCCTCTACAGCTAACAACAGCTCCACCTGGAGCTGGGCTGTGAGCCCTGGTGATGGTGTAGGTTGTAGCCCCTGCTGCAGTGGGCTGCCATAGGCTACAGTGAGTGGCCAGTAGCCAGCGTGAGCGGCTGTCAGCCAGCGTGAGCTGCCAAGAGCCGCGGTGAGCGACCATCCAGAGGCCGGTGACCGATCTGCCTCATCCAGGAAGAGCACAATGACGATACCAACATGAGCCAGTGAAGCAACATCCTCCACAACTAGACTGAAGAACAAAAAGACAGCAACTTGTCTGTTCCCTTCCCCCAATTCCCCAATAAAAAAAATCTTAAAAAAAAAATTAATGAAAGAACAACAGAGTAAATCTCTCTCTCTCTCTCTCTCTCTCTCTCTCTCTCTCTCTCTCTCTCTCTCTCTCACACACACACACACACACACACACACACTGCCTCAGTTTACTCCCTGAATATGTGTATTCCCAGGACTCAGCCTTACCGAGTTTCCAAACCATCAATATATTCCTTCTTCTTTTTCCGGCTTTCTTGGGCTGATTGTTTGTTCCGAATTTTCCGGCGGATTTTTTTCAGCACTCGCTCCTCATACTGCCGAGTGACATAGGGAAGAGGCTGTCAGGCTGGAGGGTCCAATCTGTTGTCTGGACCCCACAACTTCACTCCATTGTCTTCCTATGGGAACCATCCCATACTCAGGAACCGGGGTTGGGGAAGACTCCTGATGACTTGAGACCAGCTTTCTTGCCCCTACACTCTTGCAGACTCTAGGAATGTCCTGGGTCCTGGTAATCTTCCCGACTCCCCCGGCCAGTTAGTATCTGGCTACCGAACTTTGTGCGTGGTGCAATTGCGCCACCTTCTGGCATCTCTGGGAACAGCGCTTTTCATGGAGCTAGTTGATACAAACACTGAGGAATGGCTTGCAATTGGAATGGCAAACTCAGGTGTTGATATTAGGTGAGCAGGCTGGGTGAGGACTGCAGGAAGATAGAAAGCTCTCCCCCGCCCCCTCCCCAGTTGGCTTTGGAAGGTGTTTTTTTTGGCTCTTGTGACAGAGGCGTCCTAGCATTCTAATGCGGAAGGCCTAAAGGTGAGACTCAAGGGCAGGTAGCTGCAGGAAGGGGGAGAGACTCCCGAGCCAAGGGCCCCACCCACTCACCTTGGTGAGGGGCAGCTCAGTCGGCAGGGTGATGCCTTCTTTGGCCAGCAGCTTCTTCTCGTCCTCTGTTAGCACCAGCTCTTGGCAGTTCCCAGTCCCAGGTCGCAACAAGTTGGGGGCTGCCAGGTGATGTTGTTGCTATGGAAAAACAAGGAGAATTGCAGTGAGAGTGGCAGCCTCGGAGAAAGGAAAGAGGCATCATCAAATCTGAGAAACTATCAATCCATCTGCTGTACAGTCCCCATTGGTACTAGGGCTCAAGAGCCCAGCACACAGCCCTTTGACACACCAATTCCACTTAAAGGAAGTGATTCTACATTCGTGTGCAAAAGGATGGATGTACAGGTTTTTCATTCGTCTCACAAATAGTAATTTGACAGGTATTTATTGAGCACCTACTACATGCCATGCACCATTCTGGGCTCTGAACATTCATTACAGCACTAAAATAACAAAGGATTGGAAACAATGAAAATATCCAGCAAAGAGGAGACAGGTTAAATAAGGCATAATCTGTTTGTACAATGGAGGACTACACAGCTGCGAAAAAGATGTGCTTTCCATATCAAGATGTGAAGCAACCACCATGAGAAACTGTCAAGTTAAAAAGTATAGCCGGCCGAGTGGCGCGGTGGTTAAGCGCTGGCTTTGGAAGCCAGCGGCCCCGGTTCAGTCCCACACAGGAGGGCCAGTGACACTGCCCTCAAAAAAAAAAAAAAAAAAAAAAAGTATATAACGGGGGCCGGCTGAGTGGCGCGGTGGTTAAACACTGGCTTGGGAAGCCAGCGGTCCCGGTTCGGGTCCCACATATGAGGGCCAGTGATACTGCTCTCAAAAAAAAAAAAAAGTATATAACGGGCGGCTAGTTGGTTAGAGCACAGTGCTCATAACACCAAAGGTTTCTGGTTCAATTCCGACATGAGCTGTGCCCTCCACAACTAGATTGAAACAAATATATATATAAAATATTGTTACATGTGCTTTGCTACTTTTTGTGTTAAACTTAAAAATAAAAAGAGGGCATTTCTTTGGAAGGAAATACTGGAACCTGTGTGGGGAGCTGGGTGTCAGGGCAACTGGGGGGAGAGGGTGGTTTTCCCCAATCTATCATTTGTACGTGGAACTTGGGCCGTGTGGATGCACTTCCTTATTCAAAAATTTTTCAATTGGGCGGGCCGAGTAGTGCATTAGTTAAGAGCTGGTTTGGGATGCCAGCAGCCCTGGTTCGGATCCCACATATGAGGGTCAGTTACACTGCCCTCTACAGCTAACAACTACTCCACCTGGAGCTGGGCTGCTGTCCACCTGAGTCGCCGGGTCGGCATAGCTGCAGCCCCTACTGCAGTGGGCTGCCATGGGCTACAGTGAGTGGCTAGCAGCCAGCGTGAGCAGCCAGCAGGTGGTGTGAGCTGCCAAGAGCCACCGTGAATGGCCGTCCAGAGGTCAGCGACCTGTCTACCTCACCCAAGAAGAGCACAATGATGATACCAACATGGGCCAGTGAAGCTACGTCCTCCACAACTAGACTGGAGAACAAAAAGACAGCAACTTGTCTGTTCCCCTTCCCTGATTCCCCAACGCTGTTCCCCTTCCCCAATTCCCCAATAAAATCTTTAAAAAAAAAAATTTTTTTTTCAATTAATTTTAAGCTATGAAAGATAAACATTAAAAATGAAAGAATCTTGGGGCCGGCCGAGTGGCGTGGCAGTTGGGAGCTGGCTTGGGAAGCCAGCAGCCCCGGTTTGGGTCCCACATATGAGGGCCAGTGACACTGCCCTCAAAAAAAAAAAAAAAGAAAAAGAAAAATGAAAGAATCTTGGGCCGGCCGAGTGGCCGAGTGGCGCGGTGGTTGAGAGCTGGCCTGGTATGCCAGCGGCCCTGGTTCGGATCCCACATGTGAGGGCTTGTGACATGGCCCTCTAAAAATAAATAAATAAATAAATAAATAAATAAATAAATAAATAAATAAATAAATAAAAGAATCTTGCCATCAGAATGTCAGTCTTAGAAACACTACACCATGGAATGGTAGACTCAGGAATAAAGGTGGAGATTGGGGCAGTCTGTGGTTCTTTGGATCAGACTTCACTACCTAGAACTCTAGGTCGTTGATCAGCCCAACCATTTTCTCTCCAGGGTCCAAGCCTTAGTGTGTTCATCCATAAACTGGGGATAAGGTCTCCCACATCCCAAGGCTGTTGACACGCAGAACAACTAAACATGATGCATTTACTAAAAAGCCAGTTAACATTTCCAAAGCCATCATTCTCCTCTCCCATCTGTCAAGGCCTGCTGGAATTCTACCTCCTCTAAGAAACCCTCCGGTACCTGCCTTTCTCCCTCATCAGTACACTTCCATGAGCAGTCAGTTTCCCCATCTTGACCATGAGGTCCCCCGGGGCTGAGCACACAGCTGGTGTTCAGCTCTCAAGTTGGGAGGGGCACTCCAGTCTTGCCTAGAGGTTGTCAGGATGACTTTTGGCATCATACAAACTGGGGATCGAATCCTGACTGGGCCACTTGCTTGCTATTTGACTTTGGCTTTGTGGCTTAACTTCCCTGGGTCTTGACTTTCTCATCTGAGGAATGGGTAGCACTAACTGGGTTGTCAGGTCTGGTTGACGAGTATTCAAAGCCCTTGGCAACATAGATGGCTCTCAGTCAGCATGCAATGGGCATGACAGGACCAACAGGCTAGACCAGGGATGCAACCTGAAGCAGCTGTGTGGTTTAGGGTGAATTACTGAACCTCTCTCTCTGTGCCCATTTCTTCATGTGTAAAATTAAGATAATAAGAGCCCTAATCTTCAGGATTGCTGTGAATTAAAAGATGATACATTTAAAGCATTTAGAAGAGTGCCTGGCACATAGTAGGTGCTTAGTAAGTTTTAGTTGTTTTTTTTTTAAACCACCGTTACAGTAGAAGGTGCCCCAGCCCAGGAGATAGAAAACTCAGGACTAGAACCACAGACTTGCTCTGTGGTGTGACCCTGGTCCTAGCCTTTGTGACTCAATGTTCCAATCTCTGAAATGGGGGTATTGGGGCTCCATGAACCCAGCAGCCCTCCCAGCTCTGATGCTCTGGAGGAGGGGTGGGGGCTGCTCACCAGGTCCCCACCACTGCCAGAGAGGAGAAGGTCTTTCACCGTAAGGTTGCAGCGTGGGGGCGAGTCTGCCAGCTCAGCCTGCTCCTCAGGATAGAGGCCGGGGTTCCACATTTCTGACCAGGGCAGATGGGGGCAGAGACAGGGAAAGTGTCAGGTCGGGGGGGCCCTGACCTCCCAGCTTCTACCTGCCTCCTCCAGCAAGGCTTTCAGGATTGATCCCAATGTGCTAAGGATTTTGGGTACATCTTGGGGCCCCAAGGCCTGGGTTGAAGGGGACAGCTTCGGCTGGTGCCTCAGTAAACCCTCTGCTATAAAGTAAAAACCCAAATTCTTCAGGACAATGTCGAGGGACCCATTGCCAAAGCAGAAGGGAGTGGCTCTTATCTTCCAAGGTTATAGACTAGATTTGCAGCCAGTGAGGCTTTATCTCGCCTCGGGGGCAGGGACCAAGTCTGATTCACCTCTGGTTCCCTCTCACCCTGTACCTGGCCCACTGTAGGTGTGCTGCCCTCCAGAGCACAAGCTTCGGAGTCAGATAGCCCTGGTGCTAATCCTGCCTGGGCAGAGCTGTGTGGCCTTGGGTAAGTGACTAAACCTCTCTGAGCCTCAGTTTCTTCAACTCTCCAATATGACTTATAAGAGCTCCCATCCCACTACAAGGCTAAAGGAACAAAGGACACCCTGCTGGGGGTATCTTCTGCATAAGGCCTGCTCCCCAGGTTCAGGAGGAGCACCCTGAGGACTGGGATCCATGATCTCACATACTATCATGGAGTATGTACTATGTATGACCCAGGCATGGGAGGGACAAAGATGAGGTTCCCAGAGTGACACTTGGGGCCCCAGCCAGCCTGATACATCTCAGCTCTGTGGCTTTGACTCACTGCTTAACCTCATGGGGACTTGGTTTCACCATCTGGAAAATAGGCCCAGGATAGCGTCCATCTCAAAAGGTGGGTATGTACCTAACAAGGTGAGGGCAGTGAGAGAAGACAGAACTCACCCAGATCTATGGCCACGGAGGCTTCAAGGGCTTGGGCCACTGGCCCAGAAGGCCTGGAGGGGACAGGGGGGGCAGGGCAGTAGGAGGGGCAGGGTCCCTTGCCAGACTCCGCAGTATGGCAGCTGGCAGGAGTGGCGGCCAGATCACTGTGTGGAGGGGTGTCCTGGGGGTCAGAGAGCAGATCTTCAGAGATGCCGCTATCACTGGCTGCAGGAGACCAGAGTGGAGAACTGGACACTGAGTCTTCAGAACCCAAGATACAGTTGAGGAAATCATCAGAGTCTGGGCCTGGCAAGACCTGCTAGGATGAAGAGTGGGGTGGGCATGAGGAGGTCCGTGCTTTGCTCTGGATTGCTGTGTGACTCTGGGCAAGCTGCTGACCCTCTCTGGGCCTCACTTGTCCTTTCTGCAAAATGGAAGGTTTGTGGGGCTTGAATGCCATCATTTGGCATGGGAATACCATCCAGCTGGGTCAAGGCACAAGACCTGAGTTTGAGTTCGGACTCAACTCCAAACTGCGGTGTTACCTGGACAAGCTACCACCCCTCCCTGGGCCTCAGTTTCATCCCCTCTAAGGAACCAATGCTGCCTGACCCTTGCGGTAGCTGAGAGGTTCAACACAATAACATGCTTTGCTAAAGTCACACATCATGAGCAACAAATGCTTCCGAGCTGAGTACAGTTCTGTCTGCGAGGGAACCTCACCTGGTCCCCAGGATGGCCCCAGTCCCTGCCCAGTTCTACATTTCTCAGGATTCCGTCTTGCCGGTCGAACAAGAGATCCAGGAGCTCCAGGCTGTCAATGGGGCCCACGGAACAGGTGGAGGAAGCCATCTAGGGCAAGGAAGGGACAGGTATAAGGGTTACGCAGGCCCTCTCCTCCCCGTCTCCCAACTGCACTCCCCCCAAGGTCTATCCAGATCAAGTTCAATCCCTGCCAGGCCACCAGGTCCAGCCTCTACCTCCAAATATGTGCTGAGGGGCTGACCCAGAGATGTCTGGGACATGAGAACCCGTTTCTTTTAAAAGTGCTAGACAGATGCACACGTGGGGATGGTCAGCCTGGTCACTCCCTTGAGGCTGATGGAACTGGCCCTGTCTTTCCTTCCCAGTCTGCCCACATTCCCCGTTCCAGGAAGCAAGGCAGGGTGGGGGTGGGGAGACCTGGAAGAAAGATGCAAACAGCCCTGGAATGGAGGCACGCTTTTGGTCACTGCATTCTCTCTGGGACTCAGTCTTCCCATTTGTTCAATGAGCTTGGGAGTTCCTTCCGACTCTGGGAGCTTGGAGAGGGTTTCCTGGCATGGATTCTCCCTCTCCCCATGGGCCCCCACAGGGCTCACCTTTCCAGCTGCTGAATCCCCATTCATGAGCCCTGCCGGCTCTGCCTCCAGCCACTTTCTGTGTCTCCACTTCGAGCTGGAGGTTCACACTAAGGCTTGCTTTTCTCTGTGGCTCTGTCACCACCTCTAAAAGATGCTGAAATAGTCCCAGGGATCGCCCGGTTGCACCGCCGGCTGCTGATTGGGAGAAAGGCAAGACGGACAGGATTAAGGACCAGTGACACCAGGGCAGGCTGGGGGGAGGGGAGAGAAGACCCGTTATCTTGATGTTTTGTGCTTTCCAGCGGGCAGGGGGCAAAGGCCAAAGTCTGGGGTGCCTCTGTTCTGCCATCACCTTTGCCCTACTTTCGGGTACTGTTTCTCATCAGAGCCATGGATGTCGGGATCCGGGAAAGCCCAGGTCCCCTGGCCCGGCTCTGTCCTCTCCCAAGACAGAAGAAAACCAAAAAGACCACTCAAGACCTCCAAAGCCTGCGGTGAAACTGTTCCCTCTACCAGGAGCTCCCTTCCCTAATCGGAGCTGGCAACCACTTACCCACCCTCTATGCCCTCCATGGCTGAACCTGTTCAATCAATTCCTTCTAGAATCTTCTATCGTTCATTTATTCAACAATTATTTATTGAGCTGAACTTGTTCCCACCTCAGAGCCTTTGCATTTGCTCTTCTCTCTGTCTGGGACTCCTCTCCCCTCCACCCCTGACTCTGTCTCTGTGTCCACTTATTCATGAATGTTCGATATTTGTGAATCAGCCCAGATGGCTGAGAGGCTATCTCTGACCCCAGCAGAGGGGAGTCCCCTCCCCACACCTCTTTATCACATCCTTGCTTTCACTGAACCCCTCATTATTTAAAATGTTATTAATTTATTTGTATGTTTTCTTCCATCAGTTCTTCCCTCTCTGTTCCACCCAGGATGGGAGAGTCTTAGGGGCTAGAATGGAGTCTTTGTTCTCTACTGGGTCCCCAGTATCCAGGAAATGCCTAGCACATAGTATGTGCTCAATTAACTCTTAGTCATTGAGCACCTCCTATGTGCCAACCACTGTTTTAGGCACTAGGAATAAGGCAGTGAACAAGCTAGACCATAAATGTATAAACAAACCAGTAAACAGAGAAATGGATAAGTACTGCTAAGAAATTAAATGTAACCAAGGTAAAGGGCAACTGAGGGCTGGAAAAGTCCCCTTTTAGAAGGTGATGTTTAAGTACAGTCCTGAATGATGAAGAAGAGCCAGCCACGGGGAATTGTAGGGGGAGGATGTTTCAAGTCAAAGAAACAGCACATGCAAAGGCCCTGGGGTAGGACTGTGCCTGGCAAGTTGGAGGGAACAGCAAGGATGCTGGTATGTCTGGAGCAGACTCAGTGAGTGAGGAGGTGAGGGCGGGGAGCGGACCGGGCCAAGTCACGCAGGGCCCTGTGAGCTGTGGCAAGGAGTTTGGCTTATACTAAATATAGCAAGAAGCTGCTGGGAGCTTAGTGATAAACGGCTCCATCAAGCCTTCTCTATGCCAGGTATGATGCTGAGTGCTAGGTTTATAGCGGTAACTAAAACACCTTCCTTGTTCCCAAGAAATTCACATCCTGGTGTATACTTTTCAATGGACCAGTCATTATTTATTCATGCAACAAAAATTTAATGAGGACCTACTATGTGCTATGCCTGATGTGTTACATTTATCCAACAATAGCTTACATTACAGCAGTTGCCCCTGCAGGGGAGGACACAGCAATATCTGAAAATCTCTGTGGCTGTCATGACTGGAGTGCTCCTGACATCGAGTGGGTGGGGACCAGGGATTCTGTTCAACGCCCCAGAGTGCACAGGACAGCCCCCACCACACACACACACACACACACACACACACACACACACACACACACACAGAACGATGGCCCCAATGTCAGCAGTCCCACTGGGGAGAGACCCTGCATTACAGTAACTGTCTCCTCTGGATGCTGGTGTCATCATCTCATCTTTGGCCCACAGATCTTTCTTATTTCCTTTCTAACCCCACTGGGGTAGATTTTTAAGAGGTTTGTTTGCTTTGGCTTGTCTTTAGTGATCCAGTCATAATATTTACTCAGCTTTTGCTGTGGAGGCATTATGCCAGGGCGGTCAGGGCGGGTGTATCCAATAGACGAAGTTTGACTTCTGGACTTCTCTCTGCCTCCCCCTCATCCCGTTTATGACTCTCAGGAGCCCCGGTGCCCTTGAAATAGAACTTCCTCTTCCTCTTACGAAAACCTGCCAGAAGGAAAGATCGGGCATCACTCACACCTTCATGAGGATGAAGACCCTCCTTGTCCCCCTTTTCAGGATAGCTTTATTTCTTTAAATTTTTATAATTATGGACTTTAGAAGGCTTTTTTACATAGCTCCATCAAGAGATATCTGAACAAGTATGTGACGGACAGGAGGACTTTTTGAGGTCCTTGATATCACATTAGCTAGCCCATTGACTGAACACGACCACACACTTCAAAGCAATACCACATTGGAATCTAAAGTGAAATTCCCATAATTGATTCCACCAACGCATTTTAAGTGTGAAACACAACCCCAAAAGGATGCTGTGGTCACACAAGTTTGAGGAACACTGAAGTAATAAATAGCTTTGTAGAACTTATCAGAGCCTTTACAATGAACTGTAACACTCTCAGAGGGAACAGGGTTTGTAGTATTTCTCAAACATAATTGTGTAGGTGTGAGTTTTGTTTTTAATTTTTACTTGATTTATTCTGAACCATTTCTGACATAGGAAAATATTGAAAGAATGGAGCAACTGGAACTCTCACCTACTGTTGGAAGAATAGAAATGGTCCAATCACTTTGGGAAACTATGGAAAAGTGGGCAGTCTCTTATAAATTTAAACATTTATTCACTATATGACTTAACAAAGTGTACAAAATATATAATGAACAACTATGTATATAAAATGCTTCATAAAACATTAGAAACAACCACAGTATCCATCAATAGGGCATTGATTTATAGTCTGATGCATTCACATAATGGAATATTACATAACTGTGAAAAGTTAATGAGGATTATCTGTATGTACTGATAAGGGACAATACTGAACATGTTGACATGCCATATATTTTATTTAGTTATCGTGGTGTGTATTCATTCAAACATTAATCGAGTTTCTATTCTGTGCCAGGCAGAGACATATCCTAGGGGATATGAACATTCATTAATTATAATTTCATTCAACAAAAATGTCTTTTGTTCCTTTGTAGCCTCAACATTGGCCCAGGAGCTTAGCTAGTCAGAGAGAGGAAAGGGTGTGAAATGGAGAGCTAGAAAGTCTCCAGCTAAGATTCATCTGCAAAACTGGGACAGTCATTAAAAGACCTACTGTGTGCAGTATCCTTGATGCCTGGCACAATGCCTGGTACACAATAGCTACCCAATCAATACTTGTAGAAGGAACAACTGAAATATATAAATATAATCACTGAGTTTAGTGCATGATTGACAAAGTACAGCCTGTAAGGCAATCCTGGCCTTTTGCTTGTTTTTGTAAATAGGGCTTTATTGGCACATAACCACGCCTACTTGTTTATGTATTGTCTGTGACTGCTCTCATACCACAATGGCAGACTTGAGTGGATGCAACAGAGACCCTGTCTCCTGCAAAGCTGAAAATATTTACTATCTGGTCATTTTCAGGAAAAGTTTTCTGTAATCCACAGGTTTAGCATATTTGACATGCTCTGCCCAATACGGGAGCCACAGGCCACTGTAGCTACTGAGCGCTTGAAGTATAAACAGTGTGACCGAAGAACTTTTTCAAATTTTTTCAAATTTTACTTCATTTTTATTAATTTAAATTTTAAATCTGTTATTCAAATCAGTTAATGGACAAGTTTTGAGTACACATGGAACAAATGGGTCCATGAATCTACATTTTTTTACTGTAAGTTTTCTGAACTCTATAAGTGCAGATCAAGGATTTCTGATGAAACTTCAGTGTCCAAATTGAGAAGTGTTATACATGTGAAATACACACTGGATATCCAAGATTAACATGAAAAAAAGTGAAATGTCACATTCATAATTTTGACATTGACCACAGTTGAACGGATAATAGTTTGGATTTATTAATCCAACCATTTAGATTAAATATATTATTAAGATGAAACAGTTTTACTCTGTGCTTTTTTAATGTGGCTACTAGAAATTTAAAGTGATATGTAATGTTTTTCTCAGACAGTGCTGAGTTAGAGCAGGGCCTGGGTTCAAATCCTAGCTCAGCCACTTACCCCTGTGTGGCTGTGCTTCTTCCTGTCTCAATTTCTTTAGCTGCAAAATGGGGGATAAAGGACCTGCTTCACTGGGTCATTGGGAGAATTCAATAAATTAAAATATGTCAAATGCGGGCCGGCCGAGTGGCACATTGGTTAAGAGCTGGCTTGGGACACCAGCAGCCCCGGTTCGGACCCCACATATGAGGGCCAGTGACACTGCCCTCTACAGCTAACAATAGCTCCACCTACAGCTGGGCTGCGAGAACCCCTGCGATGGTGTATGCTGCAGCCCCTGCTGCAGTGGGCTGCCATAGGCTACAGTGAGTGGCCAGTAGCCAGCGTGAGCGGCTGTCAGCCAGCGTGAGCTGCCAATAGCCACGGTTAGTGACCATCCAGAGGCCGGCGACCAATCTGCCTCATCTGGGAAGAGCACAATGACGATACCAACATGGGCCAGTGAAGCAACGTCCTCCGCAACTAGACTGAAGAACAAAAAAGACAGCAACTTGTCTGTTCCCCTTCCCTGATTACCCAATGCTGTTACCCTCCCCCAATTCTCCAATAAAATCTTTTTTAAAAAAATATGTCAAATGCTTAGAAGGGACCTCCACACAGTTAGGTTAGGTCTGAAAAATCTGGCTGTCTTTATGGCTGTTACTATTATTACTAGTATGTGTCTATTTAAGAAATACGTTGTGCTCCAGTCCTGAGATGCTTGGAAGCCATCCACCCATCACCTTCTGGTGGCCTCAGCCCTTTGGCCTCAGCACAAATCTGGTTATAATGACAGTCCCCACTTTGCACAGGACAGAGGGACTAATAAGGGGTTATGATTCACTATGGACATTCCATGAGTCAGCCACAGTTGAGACAATGCCCAGGTCCCTGCCCCAGAAGGGGACTTGCCCTTTGTCACCATGTCAACACCCATTTCTTTTGGATTCTCTCTATACTTCCCTTTAAGGTCAATTTTAGGAGGAAGGGGTGAGAGGGTCTAGGAGCAGCCCCTCCTTGACCAACTCCTCCCCTTGCCCCCTCTTCCTCCTCCTCTGTGACTCTCCCTTGGGATATGGCCTGGCCAGGCAGTGAGTAAAACTCTTGTGACATGGGTGTGGTAGGGACAGGCCAGGGGGGACTCTGATTGCCTCTTGGGTAATGCCAACTGATTAGCACCTAATCCTCAAGGCCGCCAGCTTTCTCTCCTCTTACCTCATGCGCTGTGGTATATCCAGGAAGTTCCAGGCACTTGGGGATGAGTGAAGACAGGGTTTGAACCAGGGACTCCAGAAACCATGAGGGACAAGAGCATGGTGGGGAGTGGGCTCCCTCTGTCCTTCCTAAAGTGGGCCGGCTGAGTGGCTCAGTTGGTTAAGAGTTGGCTTGGAGCATGTGCTCTAAGCAACAGGGCTGCCGGTTTGATTCCCACATGGGCCATAGCTGCACCCTAGCTGAGCTGTCATTGAGCTGCCAGAGGGTGGCAGGATGGCTCAGCTGGTGTAACAACAGGACTGCCTGTTAGATGGTGGGCTACGCTCACCTGCAACTAAGGATTGAGCTCGGCCCCTTGAGCTGAGCTGCCACCCGGATGG
Organism: Aselliscus stoliczkanus; assembly: GCA_033961575.1. NCBI lineage: Eukaryota > Metazoa > Chordata > Mammalia > Chiroptera > Hipposideridae > Aselliscus > Aselliscus stoliczkanus. Next base: position 3,477,919 of record CM066735.1, on the reverse strand, counting down.
CTCAGTGGATAGGGCGTGCGCTCTATTTTTTTTTTTTTTTTGAGGGCAGTATCACTGGCCCTCATATGTGGGACCGAACTGGGGCCGCTGGCTTCCGAGGCCAGCGCTTAACCACCGTGCCACTCTGCCAGCCCAGGGCGTGCGCTCTTAACAACAAGGCTGCCGCGTTTGACTCCCGCATGGGATGGTGGCTACGCCTACCCGCAACTAAGATTGAACACAGCACCTTGAGCTTGGAGGCCATGAGCTGCCGAAGGGAGGCTGGATGGTGACTGGCGCCCTCCACAACGAAGACTGAGGAACAACAACTTGGCTGATCCCCTCCCCCAATTCCCCAACACTGTTCCCCTCCCCCAATTCCCAAATAAAATCTTTAAAAAGAATGAAGGATGTTATGCCTGAGAATTTATTCATTCATTCATTCTTCTGACCACTATTTATTGAGCACCTAGTGTGCCAGGTATTGGGGACACGACAGAGAACATAACAAATTTTTCCCCCCTCCCTGTCCCAATGGAGGGGGAAACAGATGCTAAATAGAATCATTTGTATATAAGCAAGAAAATAACATGAAGAGACCATGTATAGAAAAATAAAGCAGGAAGGAGAGATGGGGAGTGTGGGGGTGACCTGTAATTTTAGTTAAGTGGGTCAGGTGGGAATGTGGGCAGAGAGAACAGCTAGTGTATAGGCCATGAAGTAGGAGGAACAGCAAGGAGATACATGGGGGGGATGAGGGAGGGAGGGGACCAAGGGCCTTATTCCAGGGTGAGAAGGCTGACTGTCAGTCCTGTGATGGCTCTAGAAGCTTCTAGAAGGGGCTGAGTAAGACATGTGCATGGACAGGGCTAGGAGGCCTGGGTGTCATGGACACTGTTCTCCAAGTCTGGTGTCCAGGGCTCACTCTTAGCTGCCCAGAGGAAGGTGGTCCCCCAGCTTCAGGAAGACGGGCAACCCCTGGGGCAGTGCCCCATGAAGGTCTTGAGCCTCCACCAGCAAACGGGGCTGGCCCGCCAATCATCGCCTGTCCCCACCCCTCCCTCGATGTCTAGCCATCATCTATCTCATCCTGGTGATTGTTTTACAGCTGGTGGGTCCAAGGGTCGCAGGGGACCTTTCACCAGGAAAAAGAGGGCTCCACTGGCTGTGGGTGTGGTTGTCTCAGCTTCCTTCCTGTTGTGGGGAAGGAGACCAAGGGGGTGTCTCCTCCAGCTCCACACAGGGAGTTCTGGGAAGGAGCCCACAGGGTGGTGTGGGAGGCATTTCTGAGTATCCAGGGACTAAATTTGTCCTGGCTCCTGAAACAAAGTGCCACAGACTGGGTGACTGAAACAACAGGAATTTATTATCTCCCAGTTCTGGAGGCTGGAAGTCCAAGATCAAGGTGTGGTCAGGATTGATTCCTCATAAGGATCAAAGTGTGGGCAGTGTTGGTTCCCTCTGAGACCTTTCTCCTTGGCTTGTAAATGCCGTCTTCTCCTTATTTCTCTGTGTCCCGATTTCTTCTTCTTATAAGTCATATGAAGCAGGGCCACCCCAATGACCTCATTTTACCTTGATCATATCTGTTAAGACGTTATCTCAAAATACAGTCACATTCTGAGGTCATGGGGGTTAAGACTTCAACATAGGAATTTGGAGCAGGTTGGGGGAAATGACACAATTCAATCCACAACACCTTTTCAAAGCTGTTATGAACCCCAAGCACCGTCGTCTCGGCTCAGTGGTCACCTCCCCAGGAAGCTGCCCTGAACACCCTAGCCAAAGTCACCCCCACCCTAATCACTCTAGCATAACTCCTTTTGGGGGCTCTGTTTATTTATCTATGTTATCTATTTACATCAGGAAGCAGGCATCTGTCTACATTGGTCCCACACCATCAAAGTGATTGAAATATATTTGTGGAATGAACCCCACACTCAGTGTGCACTGTGGATCCCAAGAGAAATAGGCCTGCTTGCAGCCAAGCTGAAATGTCAGCTTCGTTTCTAGTCAATTCATAAGCTTCCTGTCTTGTGCAGGATTACTTTCTCGACTGGGTGCCAAGAGACCATGTCCTACCCCCAGCTCAGCAACTAACTGGCTGTGACACTACAAAGTCACACCTCCCCTCTGAGACTCTGCTTTCCAATCTGTAAAACGTGACAATTGATCTAAAGGTTTAATAAAGGCCCTGAGAGGACAAACATTGGATTAATGTTTGATCCCAGGAGCGATCTGATCAGGAATGGGTTTGAGTCGTGGGCCAAGTTATGTACGTTTGTGGAGGGGTCTACCAGTCACACGTGATGCTGCCGAGCTGAGAACGAGCCAAGAAAGCTCTGTGTCTTGATTCTGGGAACATGGCTAAACCCAGAATTTCCTTCCTTCTGGACAGAACGTCTTGGAACTCTCAGAACTCCAACAGAATTTCCAAGGTAGAAGATGTTTGAAAGATCACATGCCTGGTGTAGGACAACCTTTGGCAGAATTTTTTTTTTTTTTTTGAGGGCAGTGTCACTGGCCCTCATATGTGGGACCCGAACCGGGGCCGCTGGCTTCCTAAGCCAGCGCTTACCCACCGTGCCACTCGGCCGGCCCTCGGCAGAATTTTTAATAACATTTATTTTTACATTGCATTTCTTTTTGTAGTTACCTTCTCTTTGGGGCATCTGATATTAATCCCAATTTACCATTGTGTTATAAAGTGGCTTCCTAAAATAAATTTATGGGGGGAAAAAAGCAAAGTTGACAATATGCTAAAAATTATACTAAACTTTTTTTCTCCAACAAATTTACCTTAAAAGGAAACGTTATAAAACTAGGGTAAATAAAAACAGTACCAGGTACCCAAAACAGAGGCAAAGAAAAGTAAACAATGTCATTAAACTCTAGGCAGCTACTGTTGCTTGTGCAAGGTTCTAGATTAGGTGACTCAAAAAAAGATTAGTGAGCAGCTGGATGGCTCAGTTGGTTAGCGTGTGTGCCCTTAACAAGGTTGCTGGTTCGACTCCCACGTGGGATGGTGGGCTGCGCCCCTGTAACTAAATTGAAAATGGCGACTGGTCTTGGAGCTGAACTGCACCTTCCACAACTAAGATTGAAGGACAACAACTTGTCTTGGAGCTGATGGATCCTGGGAAAAATACACTGTTCTCCCCACCCCCCAAAAAAAAAAAGATCAGCAAATAGGTGTTGAAGACACAGCAGCACCCAAGTGAGGGCTTCTTGATTTAATCAGAAGACTTAAAAGAGAATTGAGGAGGAAGTAATTTCTCACCTTTCACTAGTTTCTTTAAAATATGCAATTGGCATGCAAGCATTCATTCTGTGCAATGAAGCCTCTTAACACTCCATTCTCTTGGACTTCCCTTCTTTAAGGAGAACAGTGCCATTGCGTGTAGGCCCAGCTCCAGATGTAAGCAGCCAATCTAATCAAAACCACAGCTATTATAGTATTTATCGATCACTCACTATGTCAGGCACTGTGCTAAGTACGCAAATAAACTCAATCCTCCAAAAACCCCAATGAGTAGAGGATTTTGTCATAACCATTTTACAGATGAGGAGACTGGGGCTCAGGGAAGAGATTCGCCTCTTGTCCAAGGTTGTAAAGCTTGTAAGCGGTGATGCTGAAATTCCACGCAGTGAGGCAAGGCCAGAATTGCCTGTGGGTGGCAGTGCCAGGGCAACATCAGGCAGGATGAGAGGGGTCATCATAGTTACAGCTCTCTGGGTTCAATTCCAGTCCCTCCTCTTGGGAGCTCCATGACCTTGGGCAAGTTACTTGGCCTCTCTGTGCTTCAGCTTCCTCCTCTCAAAAATGGGGATAATCGTAAAAATCCAGTGAGCTCCTATATGTAAGCAGTCGCATACCAAGGATGGGGTGAGGGGAGCAGCCCACCCCAGGTGCTGTCGATGAAGGGGAGCATTGTCTTCTGAAAATTCAAAACATGATAACCCTATTTTATTAGTTGCTTTTTCATTATTGCCGTGTATAGGCAACCCTGAACATGTCAGTGATAAAATACTCTTCCCCTAAGAAATGTTTTATTGGTCTAAACCAGAAGACAACAAACTTTTTCTGTAAAGAGGCAGATAGTAATTATTTTCAGCTCTGTGGGCCAGATGACGACTACAAAGCTTGCATTCCCAGGGCGAGAGCCACCATAGACAATTCGCGAATGAACGAGTGTGGCTGTCTGCCAGCAACCTTGAGTTATGGATGCTGAAATTCAGATCTTTTATCCTTTGCACATGTCTTGAAATATTATTCTCCTTTTGAATTTTTCCCCAACCAGTTAAAAAAATATGCTTAGCTCCTATGAAAATAGACATTGGGGTGGATTTGGCTGGAAAGCCGTGGATCATCAGCTCTTGGGTACTGATGGTGTTTAACAATTGGAAGCTTTGAATTCGCACATTTTTATGATTTATCATTTAATAAACATCGTATTCTACAGGGAGTGAAAGTAGAGAGCTCCGTGTTAACCATGTGGACACACACAGTGGCCACACATATTCATGTTGAGAGTAAATGCTTGACCATTCTAAATCTCTCAGGAGGCCAGCCAAGTGGCGCATTGGTTAAGAGCTGGCTTGGAACGGCAGTGGTCCTGGTTCGGATCCCACATATGAGGGCCGGTGACACTGCCCTCAAAAAAAAAAAAAATTCATTGATGGAGGCTGGCCAAGTGGCTCAGTTGGTTAAGAGCTCGCTCAAGCATGAGAGCTGAGCTCTGAGCAACAGCAGTTCAATGCCCAGCCTGAGCTGAGCTGCTGCTAAGCTGCCAAAGGGTGGCAGGATGGCTGAGTTAAAAAAAAATTCATTGACGGAATTAAATGATTCATTCATTACTTTTTCCCTTGATTGGACTGTGAGATTTATTTTATGTATGTTACCTGCATGATATTATATATGTTGTTCAATAAAAGAAAATTTTCACTCTCTTCCTTTTCTGGCAACAATGTTATTTATTGCTTTTCATGATTATTACTGCAACTTTCTGTCTTATAGAGGAGTGGGTGTTAAAATAAGAGCTACCCTGGTTGTTAAATGCACTACATATAAGCCACTACTGAAGCACTTGATTACTGGTACCTAGTAAATGTCAAACTAATACTTACTGTCATTGATACTCCATTGACAAGCTATGCTTGAGAGCAAAGAATAGTTTTGCTTTTTTATTTATTTATTTTTATTATTAGTTTCAGGTGTACAAAACAATGCAATAGTTATCCTTTTCACCCCTTACAAAGTGACAACACCCCTTCCCCCATTCGTTGCCCCCCCGATATCATACACATCTATTATAATTCCATTGAATCCATTCCCACACTATATTCCATATCCCATGACTATATATGTATTAAATTATAGTTGACATATAATATTCAGCGGCAGCTTCAGATGTACAGTGCAGAGGTCAGGCCTCTACATCATCCATAAAGTGGTCTCCCCAACAAGACATGAGTCCATCTGGCCCCCTGTAAAATATTTACAACATTATTGATTATATTCCCCAAACTATCTTTTCTATCCCTGCAGTAATATTGTAGTTACCAATTTATGTTGTCTCATCCCTTCCCCTTCTCCCTCATGCCCACCCCTGTCCCATCTAGCCCTCATCAGTTTTTCCTCTGTGTTTCTAAGACTATTTCTGTTTATATTGCTTGTTTATTCAGTTCTTTAGATTCCACATATAAGTGAGATCATATGGTATTTGTCTTTCTCTGACTGACTTATTTCACTTAGCATAATGTTCTGTTCTCTAGGTCCATCCATATCATTGCAAATGGTACGACTTCTTTCTTCTTTATGGCCGCGTAATACTCCATTGTGTAAATGTACCACAGTTTCTTAATCCAGTCATCTACCGCTGGGCATTTCGATTGTTTCCAAGTCTTGGCTATTGTAAATAGCCTGCAATGAACATAGGGGTGCATATATTTTTTTAACTAGTGTCTTGGGTTTTACAGGATAAATACCTAGTAGTGCAATTGCTGGGTCAAAAGGTAGTTCCATTTCCAGTTATTTGAGATACCCCCATACTGATTTCCATAATGGCTGCACCAATCTGCAATCCCACCAACAGTGCAGCAGGGTTCCCTTTTCCCCACAGCCTCGCCAGCACTTGTTTGTTGATTTATTGATGATAGCCATTCTGATGGGGTAAGGTGATATCTCATTGTAGTTTTATTTGCATTTCCCCAATGATCACTCAGGTTGAACATTTTTTCATATGCCTGTTGGCCATCTGTATGTCCTCTTTAGAGAAATGTCTCTTCATATCCTCTGCCCATTTTTTTTTTTAAAGATTTTTATTGGGGACTTGGGGGAGGGGAACAGCGTTTGGGGAATCGGGGAAGGGGAATGGACAAGTTGCTGTCTTTTTGTTCTTTAGTCTAGTTGTGGAGCACGTTGGCTCACTGGCCCATGTTGGTATCGTCATTGCGCTCCTCCTGGATGAGGCAGATCGGTCGCGGCCTCTGGATGTCACTCACCACAGCTATTGGCAGCTCACGCTGGCTTCCAGCCGCTCACGCTGGCTGCTGGCCACTCACTGTAGCCTATGGCAGCCCACTGCAGCAGCGGCTGCAGCCTACACTGACCCGGGGCTCACACAGCCCAGCTCCAGGTGGAGCTGTTGCTAGGTGTAGAGGGCAGTGTCACTGGCCCTCATATGTGGGATCCGAACCGGGGCCGCTGGCATCCCAAAACCAGCTCTTAACCAATGCGCCACTCAGCCGGCCCTCCTCTGCCCATTTTTTAATTGGGTTGTTTTTCTGTTGTTCAATTCCATGAGTGTTTTATAAATTTTGGATATTAACCCCTTATCAGATATATCGTTGACAAATATCTTCTCCCATTCAGTAGACTTCCTTTTTGTTTTATTGATAGCTTCCTTTGTTGTGAAAAACTTTTTTTTTTTTTTGAGGGCAGTGTCACTGGCCCTCATATGTGGGACCCGAACCGGGGCTGCTGGCTTCCCAAGCCAGCACTTAACCACTGCGCCACTCGGCCGGCCCGTGAAAAAACTTTTAAGTTTGATGTAATCTCATATGTTCATTTTTTTCTTTTACTTCCCTTGCCTGTGGGGATGTATCAGTAAAAATATTGCTCAGGGTGATGTCTGCAAATTGACCCCCTATATATATATATTTTTTTTTTTTTGAGGGCAGTGTCACTGGCCCTCATATGTGGGACCCAAACCGGGGCCGCTGGCTTCACAAACCAGCGCTTAACCACTGCGCCACTCGGCCGGCCCCCCCCCATATTTTCTTCTAGAAGTTTTATGGTTTCAGGTCTTACATTTAAGTCTTTCATCCACTTTGAATATGTTCTTGTATATGGTGTAAGGAGGTGGTCCAGTTTCATTTTTTTGCATGTGTCAGTCCAATTCTCCCAGCATCATTTATTAAATAGACTACCTTTATCCCAGTGTAAATTCTTACTTCCATTGTCATAGATGAACTGTCCATATATGCATGGATTTATTTCTGGGCTCTCTATTCCATTGGTCTATGTGTCTGTTTTTATGCCAGTACCATATCGGGTTTTTTTGGGGTTTTTTTTGAGGGCAGTGTCACTGGCCCTCATATGTGGGACTGAACCGGGGCCGCTGGCTTCCTAGGCCAGCGCCCAACTACCGCGCCACTCGGCGGGCCCCTTGTAGTATGTTTTGATGTCTGGTAGCGTGATACCCCCGACTTTGTTTTTATTTCTCAGGATTGCCGTGGCTATTCAGGGTCTTTTACGGTTCCATATAAATTTTAGGATTATATTTTCTATTTCTGTAAAAAATGCCTTTGGTAGTTTGATAGGAATTCCACTGAATCTATATATTGCCTTAGGCAGTATGGACATTTTAACTATATTAATTCTTCTTATCCATGAGCATGGTAGGTGTTTCCATCTATTTGTATCTCTTATTTATTTCTTCAGTGTCTTATAATTTTCTGAGTACAGGTCTTTTACTTTTCTGGTTATATTCCTAAGTGTTTTATAGTTCTTGAAGCAATTGTAAATGGGACTATTTTCTTAATTTCTCTTTCCAATAGTTTATTATTGGTATATGCAAACGCAACTGATTTCTGAATATTGATTTTGTTTTCTGTTTTTGTTTTTTAGCTGAGCCATCCTGCCACCTGTTGGCAGCTCAATGGCTGCTCAGCTCGGGCTGGGAATCCAACCGGCAATCCTGTTGCTCAGAGCTCGCACTCTTGAGCAAGCACTTAACCAACTGGGCTACTCGACGGGTCCTATTGATTTTTTTTTTTGAGGGCAGTGTCACTGGCCATCATATGTGGGACCGAACCGGGGCCGCTGGCTTCCCAGGCCAGCGCTTAACCACCGCGCCACTCGGCCGGCCCTGGTCCTATTGATTTTGTATCCTGCTACTTTATCTATTAGTTCCAATAGTTTTTTGGGTTTTTTTTTGTTTTTGAGGGCAGTGTCACTGGCCCTCACATGTGGGACCGAACCGGGGCCGCTGGCTTCCCAAGCCAGCGCTTAACCACCACGCCACTCGGTCGGCCCCACCAATAGTTTTTTGATAGAGTCCTTGGGGTTCTCTCTATATAGTATCATGTCATCTGCATATGACAATTTTACTTCCTCCTTGCCAATTTGATGTCTTTTATTTCTTTTTCTTGTCTGATTGCTGTGGTTAGAACTTCCAGAGCTATGTTGAATAAAAGTGGACAAAGCAGACAGCCTATCTTGCTCCTGATCTTAAGGGGAATGGGTTTAGCTTTTCCCCATTGAGTATGATATTAGCTGTGGGTTTATCATTTACGGCTTTTATTATTGATATGATGCCTCTATTCCCACTTTGCTAAGAGTTTTTATCATAAATGGCTGTTGGATTTTGTCAAATGCTTTTTCTGCATCTATTGATATGATCATATGATTTTTATTCTTCATTTTGTTGATGTGGTGTATCACATTAATTGATTTGTGGATGTTGAACCAACCTTGCATACTAGGGCTGAAACCCACTTGATTATTCATGATGTATGATCTTTTCTTTTAGTTTTCTTTAAATTGGGGAATTGGTGGGGGGGGGAACAGCTTTGGGGAATCGGGGAAGAGGAACAGACAAGTTGCTGTCCTTTTGTTCTTCAGTCTAGTTGCAGAGCACATTGCTTCACTGGCCCATGTTCTTATCGTCATTGCGCTCTTCTCAGGTGAGGCAGATCAGTCGCTGGACTCTGGACAGCCGTTCACGGCAGCTATTGGCAGCTCACGCTAGCTGCTGGCCATTCACTGTAGCTTATGGCAGCCGTAGCTTATGGCAGCCCACTGCAGCAGGGGGCTGCAACCTACACCGTTGCTGGGACTCACGCAGCCCAGCTCCAGGTGGAGCTGTTGTTCACCATCTTAGCTGTAGAGGGCAGTGTCAATGACCCTCATAAGTGGGACCGAACCAGGGCCGTTAGCTTCCCAAGCCAGTGCTTAACCACCGCGCCACTCGGTTGGCCCTCCAAGCCAGCTCTTAACCAATGTGCCACTCAACCGGCCCAGTGATCTTAATATATTGTTGAATTCTGTTCAATATTTTGTTGAGGATTTTTGCATCTATGTTCATTCTCAAAGCTTTCCTTTTTTGTGCTGTCTTTATCTGATTTTGGAATCAGTGTGATAGTGGCTTCAAAGAAAGAGCTTGGGAGCCTTTCCTCCTTCTGGATTTTTCAGTTTGCATTTTTAAAAAGCGGTTCAAGGGCCGGCTGAGTGGTGCGGTGGTTAAGCGCTGGCCTGGGAAGCCAGCGGCCCCGGTTCGGTCCCACATATAAGGGCCAGTGACACTGCCCTCAAAAAAAAAAAAAAAGTGGTTCAAAATATACAGAAAAGATATTTTGTGACACAGGAAAATTACATTAAATTCAAATTTCAGCCTCTGACAATGTCATTGGCACACAGCCAGACCCATTTGTGGATGTGTGGTCTATGGCTGTTTGGGAACTAGAAGGGCAGAGTTGACTAGCTGTGACAGAGTAACTGTGGTTAAACTATTTGCTAAGAGGCCCTTTAAGAAAAAAGTTTGCAGACACCTGCCCTAATTTGTCAACCCCTCTCTTCCAAACCCCCAACTCTGGAAGAATAGTAAGGAGGGTTCCAGGTTCAAAGACACAGACTCCACCACCTTTTTCCCAGCCCAGCATCACTGGGTGGGCCCCTCTGCTTCCTACTCACGCCTGGCGTATAAATGCGGGAGACTGAAGTCAGCTTCCCAATCCCTGGCGCCCTCAAGTGGACACCACAAGCAACTGCCTGCTCAACCTGCTTCTCTGACGACCTCCCTCCATGCTCTGGTAAGTGGGAGGTTATCTCTGTGCCCCTCCTTGCCCTGATTCTGCCCCTGCCAAGGCCTCCAGGCCTTCCCCATCCTGGGGCCATGCTCCCACTACCTATCATGCTTTACAAACTTGAAGGGTTCTCAATGAATTAAATCACACTCAGCTAGTATCAAAGATGTCAACACACTTGAACAGTGCGGTTACTTTCCAAAGCCCCCTTGTATATATACCTACACCTCATACTTTGTGCTTCTTATCTGTACGCGTGCCTTGTATTTGTACTGCATGCCACTCTTTGTTCCCCCAAAGTGTTTCAACCTGCATCATTTCATCTGACACCTGCAGGGACAGTAAAGAAATAAGACAGAGGGCCGGCCGAGTGGCGCATTGGTTAAGCGCTGGTTTTGGGATGCCAGCGGCCCTGGTTCGGATCCCACATGAGGGCCAGTGACACTGCCCTCTACAGCTAACAACAGCTCCACCTGGAGCTGGGCTGTGCGAGCCCCAGTGATGGTGTGGGCTGCAGTCTCTGCTGCAGTGGGCTGCCATAGGCTACAGTGAGTGGCCCGCAGCCAGCGTGAGCGGCTGGCAGCCAAGCATGAGCTGCGAATAGCTGCGGTGAGCGACATTCAGAGGCCAGCGACCGATCTGCCTCATCCGGGAAGAGCGCAATGAGGATACCAACAGTGAAGCAACATCCTCCGCAACTAAACTGAAGAACAAAAAGACAGCAACTTGTCTGTTCCCCTTCCCTGATTCCTCAACGCTGTTCCCCTCTGCCAATTCCCCAATAAAATCTTTAAAAAAAAAAAAAAGAAACAAGACAGAAAAGGTAAGTAATATGTATGCTCAGGCTAACAGAATATTGGGGCCCCAAACAGAAAAGACTCAAGTACAGCGGCATGCTGGAGCTGGCTTGCTCTGGCCGGTGAGATTCAACGATGCATGGCTCTAACTCCGTGTTCAAAGCCATCCCATGGTAGCTTGAAATTGGCCACGACGGGGGTATTTACACAACAGGAAAATGCTGGCAAATGCTGCAAATTAGGGATTTCCCTCCTCAGGAGTGTCTCTCGTTACACATTAACCAGCCCACACAGCCGACTCAAGCTTCCTTGATCCAATCTGATTCTTCTGCAGGTTCCATCTACCCTCCTTGTTTCTGCATGGAATCTTAGAAGGGTTTCTGGAGGGTTTTTCTTGTTAGAACAGTGTGGCGTGTGAGCAGGGAGCTGGGATCAAGTCTCAAGTTTAGTACTTGATAACTTCATGCAGCCTCTCCTAGCCTCAGTTTTTGTTGTTTTGGTTGTTTGTCTGTCTGTCTGTAAAACAGAAACAATATATCCTGTATGAATCAAATGAGGGAAGGGGTGGCCATTGCTTTATGGGATGTGAGCAGAGCAGTTCTCCTGGGAGAAGGCACCATGTTAGCTGTGCCAGGGACTTATTGGAAGATAAATCACTCCCCTTCAGGGTATTCATTTATTCATTCATCATTCATTCATTCACTTCCCTCACCAAATATTGATTGAACACCTAACATAATAAGCCTTTATCGATTCCTTCTCAGATATTAGAATTATGCTTAGACCTTCCTCCCTGCAAAACACACACACACACAAAAACAGTGATTATTTGTAAGTCCAGTGCTACCTCTCCAAGACATCAGATGTGAGAAGTTAGATTCAAAATGAACTATCTCAGCTCCTACTGCAAATGCAACGAGTTCTCCTGATACATCCATCATTTCTAGAAGTCTGACCTTGTTTTCAGAGTTCATTGCTGAAGGTTGGAAAACGGCTTGTATATCCTATTGCCTTTTCTATATCTCTATGTGGGGGTCTCACGAGCATCTCAAACTCAACACGGCCAACTGAGTTCCTGCTCTTCCCCCAACCTGCTACTCCTGCTATGGTTCCCGTATTACTAAACAGAAGCTCCGACCTCCCAGGTGCTCAGGTCAAAACGTTGGATTGTCCTTGACTTTTCTCTCTCTCTCCCACCCATACCCATCATCAGCAGTCTTATCAACTCTGGCTATTACAGTCACATGGGCCTCCTCACTGTTCATCCAACACACCAGCAACAGACATGCCCCGGGGCCTTTGCACTGGCTATTTTGTCTGCTTCAAAACCCTTCCCCCTGATATCCATGGGGCACACTACCAACTTTTTATGCCTTTGCCCAAATGTCACTTTTTTTTTTTTTTGAGGGCGGTGTCACTGGCCCTCATATGTGGGACCTGAACCAAATGTCACCTTCTCAAAGTGACCTTCCCTGACATCCTATTTCAAACTCCAACCTTACCTTTCCCCTATTCCCACCTTCTGTTCTTTGTCCCCTTCCACGCTTTATTTTTCTCCATGGCACTTACCCACATAGGCAATATGTGTAGTTTACATATTTGTGGCCTGTTTCTCCTTACCAGACCATGGCCTCCATAAAAGCAGGCATTGTGTCTAATTCACTTTGTGAATAGACTGATGCTTGGTGCACAGTAGGGGTTCAATAACGATTTGTTGAATTAATGAATCTTAAAACGTATTCACCTTAGCTTGATACTAAAGAACATGGGTATGTTTTTTTCAATTAAATTGTAATTGACATACAATATTATATTAGTGTACAACATAGTAATTCGGTGTTTTTATGTATTACAAAATGTCACCACGATAAGTCTAGTTATGATCTGTCACCATACAAAGTCATTACAATGTAATAACTATAGTCCCTTTGCTGTACATTATATCCCTGTGATTTATTTATTTTATAACTGGAAGTTTGTATCTCTTAATCCTCTTCACCTATTTCTCCTGTCCCTGCGCCTCTCCCCTGTGACAACCAACAGTTTGTTCTCTGTATGTATGAGTGCTTCTGCTTTGTTTGTTCATTTGTTTTGTGTTTTAGATTCCACATATAAGTGAAATCATATGGTATTTGTCTTTCTCAGTCCGACTTACTTCACTTAGCCTGATACCCTCTAGGTCCATCCATGTTGTTGCAAATGGTAAGATTTCATTCTTTTTTTATTCCATTGTATAAGTGTACCATATCTTCTTTATCCAATCATCTATTGATGGGCACTTAGGTTGCTTCCATATCTTGACTATTGTAAACAGAGCTGCAGTGAACACAGGGGGTGCATATATCTTTTCAAATTAGCATTTTCATTTTCTTTGGATAAATACCCAGGAATGGAATTCCTAGGTCATGTGGCAGTTCTATTTTTAATATTTTGAGGACCCTCCATACTGTTTTCCACAATGGCTGCACCAATTTGCAATCCCACCACCAGTGCACAAGAGTTTCCTTTTCCCTACATTCTCACCAACATTTGCTGTTTATTGATTTATTCATGACAGCCATTCTGACAGGAGAGGTGGTATCACATGGTGGTTTTGATTTGCATTTCTCCATGGGCATGTTTTGTACCCCAAATACCTCCCAGCATAAAGGATACCCTACATCAGGGGTTGGCAAGAGACAGCCAATGGGCCAAATCCAGCTCACACCTGTTTTTGAACAGCCGGCAAGTTAAGAATGAATTTTACATTTTTTAAGTGGTTGAAAAAATTTGTTTAAGAATATATTCTGACATTGACTATGATATGAAATTCAAATTTCAGTGTCCAAAAATACAGTTTTCTTGGCACATGGCCACACCCATTTCTCTATACAGTGTATGTGGCTGCTTTTCTGCTACAAAGGCAGGGTTGAGTAGTCACGACAGAGATCGTCTGGCCCTCAAAGTCAAAAATATTTACTATAGGCTCGTGATGCTTAAGAACTGGCTTGGGACACCAACCACCCCAGTTCGGATCCCATATGAGGTCCAGTGACGCTGCGCCCTCTACAGCTAAAATGGTGAACAACAGCTCGGCCTGGAGCTAGGCTGCCATGAGTCGCCCACGACAGTGTAAGCTGCAGTGGGCTGCCATAAGCTACCGTGAGTGGCCGGCAGCCGGTGTGAGCGGCTGGCAGCCCGTGTGAGCTGCCAAGAGCCTCTGTGAGCGGCCGTCCAGAGACCGGCGACTGATCTGCCTCACCCGAGAAGAGCACAATGATAATACCAATGTGGGCCAGTGAAGCAATGTCCTCCACAACTACACTGAAGAACAAAAAGACAGCAACTTGTCTGTTCCCCTTCCCTGATTCCCCAACGCTGTTCCCCTCGCCCAATCCCCCAATAAAATCTTTAAAAAAAAAAATTACTATCTGGTCTTTTACAGAGAAAAGTGTGTTGAGCTCTGCTCTAAGACAGAGAAGAAAATCACTTTGCCAAAGGGGAAACTGAGGTGCAGGAAGTTAAAATGAATTTTTTAAAGCTCCCGATTTCTGAGGGGCTCCTCCTTTGCCAAATTATTCAAACAGTATCTCCAGTGTTTTAGAGGAAATGTAGCAAATACACTGACAAAAACCTCCATACACTGACTGACGGTCACCTGGGGTACCAGCCTTGAGGGAGAAATCTGCACACGCCCATCTGATCTTGCCAAACCTGGGAGGTTTTTAATTGCCACTGTAAAAAGAAAAAAAGTCATGTTCTTTCTAGAAACCTTGAGTTTAGGACTTTGATCAGAGTGATTACAATATTGGATTGAGGCCCCATTTTGACTTCATCCCTTTGGGAGGCATTTTATTGGCACAATCAGAAGTTGGTGGCAAAAGCCAACACTCATCCATGGAGACAAAAAGCAGATTCGCCGTTGCCAGGAATTAGGGGTGGGAGGAACTGGGACTGACTGCTAATGGGGATGGGGCTTTGAAGTTTCTGGAGTAACAGAGATGCTCTGGAATTAGACAGCAGTGATGGTTGCACAACCCAGTGAATACACTAAAAATCACTTAACTGTGTACTTTAAAAAGGTGGATTTTGTATTATGTACATTTTTATTCAATAAAAATAAATATAACAAGACAATGCCTATCTGTTTATTACTAAATAATGGTGCAGTGAAATAAATAATGGGAAAGCAAAAAGTAAATTTCACCTATTACCGTCCCCTCCTCTAGTCACATTCCTTTCATTTTCCACATTCTCTCCTGTTTCTTATTCATTTGCACAGTTCCTTTTTGCACAGCTGTAAAATAGATAGCATCTTGACCACTGATTGGTCAGAACATGGCACAAAATCATTTAAAAAAATCTCTAGGGCTGGCCGAGTGGCGCGGTCCCAGTTTGGGTCCCACATATGAGGGCCAGTGACACTGCACCCCCCCCCAAAAAAAAATCTCTAGGGGTGGGGAGTTGGAGAAATGGGTGAAGGGGGTCAAAAGCTACAAACTTCCAGTTATGAAATAAATAAGTCATGGGGATGTCATATACAGCATGGTGACTATAGGTAAGAATATTGTACTGTATATTTGAAAATTGCTAAAGAGTAGATCTTAAAAGTTCTCATCCTGGGCCGGCCGAGTGGCGCCATGGTTGGGAGCTGGCTTGGGATGCCAGCGGCCCTGGTTCAGATCCCACATATGAGGGCTAGTGACACTGCCCTCAAAAAGAAAAAAAAAAAAGTTCTCATCCCAAGAAAAAAACATTTTATAACTATGTGAGTGATAGATGTTAACTAGACTTATGGTGGTGGTCATTTTGCAATATATACATAAATCAAATCATTATGCTCTACACCTGAAAATGATATATGGTTATATGGCAATTAGATCTCAATAAAAAATAAAAGGAGGTAAGAAGCAAGAAACTCTAAATGACACCCCCATCCCACATTCTTGCACATTCTCTCTCCATCCTGCACCCCTTCCTCTGTCTAGCTAAACTCTCAGATCTGTGTGGAGGCAGGAAAGGATATCCATATCCATATCCATATGCCCTAGGCTATGTCTCTGCCTGGCAGAGAGTAGGTACTCAATAAATTGTAGTTCAATGAATGCATACCATGTTGGCAAAGGAATATCTCAACTCTCCAGTGTATAAGGCAGTGGCGTACTGGTCATATTTAATAGATAGGCTCTCTGGGGAGAGAACTTTTATTTTTTATTTATTTATTTAGTTAGTTAAAGATTTTATTGGGGAATTGGGGGAGGGAACAATGTTGGAGAATCGGGGAAGGGGAACAGACAAGTTGCTGTCCTTTTGGTCTTCAGTCTAGCTGTGGAAGACGTCACTTCACTGGCCCATGTTGTTATTGTGATCATTGCACTCTTCCCAGCTGAGGCAGATTGGTTGCCGTCTATTGGATAGCTGCTCACGGTGGCTCACAGCGGCTCACATTGCCAGCCGCTCTCACTGGTTACCGGCCACTCATGGTAGCTTATGGCAGCCCCGCTGCAGCCTACACCGTCGCCCGCAACTCATGGCAGCCCAGTTCCAGGTCAAGCTGTTGTTCACCATCTTAGCTGTAGAGGGCGCAGCATCACTGGCCCATGTAGGATCCAAACCAGTGGTCCTGCTGGTCAGAGCTTGTGCTCCCAAGCCAACTGTTAACAAACGAGCCACTCAGCCGGCCATGGAGGGGACTCTATATAGCTCTCTATATGAATATATCTAGTACATTGTATATGTTGCATAATATATATGCATTATGTAAAGTATATATAAGTTTGTTATAAATGTTACTGACATGAATGCATAGCACGTAATTTACAAATAATACGAAAATATACAGGGCTGGCCAAGTGGTGCGTTGGTTAAGAGCTGGCTTGGGACTCCAGCTCTGAGCAGCAGGGCCCTGGTTTGGATCCCACATATGAGGGCCAATGACACTGCGCCCTCTACAGCTAAGATGGTGAACAACAGCTCAACCTGGAGCTGGGCTGCCTTGAGTTGCCGACGACCGTATAGTCTGCAGTGCTGGCTGGCAGCTGGTGTGCGCTTTCATGAGCTGCCGTGAGCTGCTGTGCGAGCGACTGCCTCACCCGGGAAGAGTGCAATGATAATACCAACATGGGCCAGTGAAACTAAATCCTCCACAACTAGACTGAAGAACAAAAAGACAGCAACTTGACTGTTCCCCTTCCCTGATTTTCCAATGTTGTTCCCTCCCCCAATTCCCCAATAAAATCTTAAAAAATAAAGTATATATATATATATATATATATAATGCTCTATTGTAAATTCTACATAGCCACTTAAATCTCAAAATATAGTTTTGTTGATTTTTGTCACACTCTTGTTTTTGTAGCCAACCTATGGTTGCAAATAGTGGCACAAGTGTAGTTCTGACATGAATGTTGGTAATATTTTCCTTTATGTTGATAAGTAACATAAACGTGAAGACATGTTGGAATTTCACTTGTTCATGGATAATGTGAATGTCTTCTTTGTAGAATCAGATCATAGTTTTTGAGTACTAGAAAAAATATTTCTTCATTTTTCTGTGCTATTCATGATCTAACAACTGTAGATATGACACATTTTACAGTTTAATCTGCATCGCTTTTTAAGCCTAAACCAGGGGTTGGCATGCTATGGCCCTCCACCTGTTTATGAAAATAAAGTTTTACCGGCAAATGGCTAATGTCCATTTGGTTAGTATTGTCTAGGGCGGCTTTCTCACTACATCTGCAGCATCGAGTAGACCCAATAGAGACTGTAGGACCCACAAAGCAGAAAGTCTTTGCTATCTAATTGTTTACCAAAAGACTTTTTTGACCCTTGATCTAGACAATCAAAAACACAATAAATCGGGCCGGCCGAATGGCATGGTGGTTAAGCACTGGCTTGGGAAACCAGCGGCCCCGGTTCGGTCCCACACATGAGGGCCACTGACACTGCCCTCAAAAAAAAAAACAAAAACACAATAAATCAAGCCCTTATCTGTGGCATTTGCCAGTTTCCATGGTGTAAATACCTCCACCGTGGCCCATTTCAAGCTGCCAAAGTGATGTCAACACAAAGTTGAAAAGATAAGCAGTAAATATCTCACCATCATATACTGTTTCCACCAAACAGATACAGTAATGAAAATTAAGTTAAATGGCAAAATGTAAGATAATTAGGAAGTAATGTTTTGAGTATTTAACACTTTTTTAAAAAACTGAGGTGAGATTCACATAACACAAATGGTTTCAAAACGAAAAATTCACTTGCATTTACCACATTCGCAGTGTTTTCTGACCATCAGTTTTATCTGGTTTCAAACATTTTCATGGCCTCAAAAAGAAACCCAGGACCCATTAAGTACCTGTTCCCCATTCCCCCTCTCCCAGCTCCTGGCATAACCATCTACTTTCTGTCTCTATGGATTTGACACTTCTAGGGACCTTCTGTAAGGGGAAACATACTAATGATCCTTCTGTGTCTGGCTTATTTCACTGAACATCATGTCCTCCAGGTCAACCCATGTTGTAGCAGGTGTCAGAAAGTCCTTCCTTGTTATAGCTGAAACTTAGTCCATTGTCTGAATGGACCACATTGTTTATCCATCATCTATTGACAGGCACTTGGGTTGTCTCCATCTTTGGCTACTATGAATAATGCTGCTGTGAATATGAGTATGTAAGTGTCTATTTGAGGGCCTGCTTTCAGTTCTCTCAGGTACATACTCAAAACTGGAATTGCTGGTAGTTCTGTTTAATATTTAGAGGAACTGCTATATTGTCCTTGGTTTTGTTTATGTTTTACTTGTTTATTTTGAAATAGCTATAGGCTCATATAATATAAAAATATATTGGGGCCGGCCGAGTGGCGCAATGGTTAAGCGCTGGCTTCCGCGGTTCGGCTCCTACATATGAGGGCCAGTGACACTGCCCTCAAAAAATAAACAAACAAACAAAAGTATAAAAAATAGTACAGAGAGTTCTCTACTCTTCACATAGCTTTTCCCAAAGATAACATTCTATTGTATATAGCCACAGAAAAATAACCAAACTGGGGAATTCACATTACTACAATAGACATTATTCTGATTTCACCAGCTTTTGCATGTACTCTTTCTTTTGGTATGTGTATGGCTCTACGAAAATTTGTCACATGTTGAGACTCATGTCACCACCACAATTAGCATATAGAATATTTCCATCAACACACACACACACACACACACAAATCCCTTAAAGCCACAACCTTCCCCAAATCCTGACCCCTGGTCTGTTCACCATCACTATAATTTTGTCATTAAAAAAATGTCACACACGGCCAGCTGAGTGGCTCCGTTGGTTGAGAGCACAATTTATGAGCAACAGGGTCGCAGGTTTGATTCCCACGTGGGCCAGTGAGCTGCGCCTGAGCTGAGCTGCCACTGAGATGGTGAGAACGAGTGCTCTTACCAGTAAGGTTGCCGGTTCGACACCCGTATGGGATGGTGGGCTGAACCCCTCCCCCAACCCCCACTCCCCAGCAACTAAGGTTGAACACAGCACCTTGAGCTAAGCAGTTGCAAGCTGCTGACAGGTCAGCTGGATGGCTCAGTGTGCAACAAGGCTACCGGTTCAACTCCTGCATGGGATGGTGGACTACACGCCCCCAACCTCCCCCCCAGGTGAAAGCAGCGACTGGACTCAGAGCTGAGCTGGCACCCTCCACAACTAAGATTGAAGGAAAACAACTTGACTTGGAGCTGATGGGTCCTGGAAAAACATAATGTTCCCCTCCCCAATTCCCCAATAAAAATCTTAAAAAAAAGAACGTCACACAAATGGAATCATGTACTATGTAACTTTTTGAGACTGCCTTCTTTCAGTCAGCATGATGATTTTGAAGTTCACCAACTTGGTGCATGTTCCCTTCTCTCATAATATTACTGAGTAGTATTTTGTTGCATGGAATTAATCCACAATTTATCAGTTCACCCATTGAAGGACATTTGGGTTGTTTTCAATTTGGGGTCTATTACAAATAAAGCTATTATGAACACTCATGTTCAGGTTTTTGTGTGAACCTAAGTGTTCATTTCTCTTGGGAAAACACCCAGGAGTGGGATTGCTTGATCACGTAGTTAGTATGTTTCATTTTCTGAGAAACTGCCAAACCATTTTCCAGAGGGTCCATACCACTTTTGTACCCACACCACCACCACCACCACCAGCAACGTATGAGAGTCTGGCTGTTCAGCACACTTGCAAGCACTTGGTTTTGTCAGCTTTTTTTTATGTTAGCCATTTTTTTTTTTGAGGGCCAGTGTCACTGGCCCTCATATGTGGGACCTGAACCGGGGCCGCTGGCTTCCCAAGCCAGCACTTAACCACCACGCCACTTGGCCGGCCCATATGTTAGCCATTTTTTAATTTGCATTTCCCCAGTGGTTAATGATGCTGAGCCATTTTCATTTTATACCGATGGTGTCAGAGAGTCTTCTGTCACTTTATGTTCCTGAGACTTTTTTATGTTGTCATTTGTGAGTTTTCTGCTGCTTAATATGTCTCTGTGGGACTATACCAACATATTTTTCCATTCTTCAATCAGTGGGTATTTGTGTCATTTCCAGATTTTGCCATCGAGAACATTAGTATGTGTGTCTCCTGGTTATACAAGAGCAAGAGTTTCCTAGGTTACACGCCTAGGAGAATTCCTGGGGTTGTAGGGTAGTCAAGATAGTGTTAAATTGCTTCCTAACAGGGTTGGGTCAGCTGTTCTTTCAGTTAATCCACAGCAAAGGTAAGAGAGATAAAGTTCAGGGTGCATTTCAAGATAGGAAGTATGTACGTATGTGATATTAATACTAGATTGTGCCTAAATAGGGCAAATGTCACTTTGGATTGCATCTATCAACAAAACTATTAGAAATTTATTAGCTTTGGGGAGCATTTCAGGAGACACGCAACTCTCTGGGACCAAGGAACAAATGTACTAAGAAAGATGTGATTGGAAGCAATGATAAGTAGAGAGATATGTAACAGGGAGAGGTTGCGGAGCAAAATGCGCTCACTAATAAAGATAGAGGAGGGGTTAGAGGGCATATGTCTGTACTGTAACCTCAATAATAAAACCACACATCCTACAATATAACAGGGACTAAGAATCAGGTGACACAGGAAACGCATCTCCCCAAGGACAGGAACCCATTTCATTCATTCAAGTAATATATACAAGGTATGATTAAAAACAAACAAACAAACAAACAAAATGGTGGGGCTGGCCGAGTGGTGCGTTCGTTAAGAGCTGGCTTGGAACGCCAGCTCTGAGCAGCAGGGCCCCGGTTCGGATCCCACATGAGGGGCAGTGACACTGCCCTCTACAGCTAAGATGGTGAACAACAGCTCTACCTGGAGCTGGGCTGCCATGAGTCACCAGCGATGGCTAGGCTGCAGTTCCTGCTGCAGTGGGCTGCCACAGGCTACCGTGAGTGTCCAGCAGCCAGCGTGAGCAGCCGGCAGCCAGCGTGAGCTGCCAAAAGCCACTGTGAGGGGCCATCCAGTGGCCGATGACCGATCTGCCTCAGCCAGGAAGAGTGCAATGATAATACCAACATGGGCCAGTGAAGAGACATCCTCCACAACTAGACTGAAAAACAAAAGGACAGCAACTTGTCCGTTCCCCTTCCCTGATTATCCAATGCTGTTCCCCTCCCCCAATTCCCCAATTAAAATCTTTTTTTTAAAAAAAGGTAATGGTCAAATAAAAAAATTTATTACAGTAAAAGACACATTGCCATTAATCCACTTCAAAATACTTCCCCTCCTTTTGAACACATTTATCCCATCGTTCTTGCCACTTTCTGAAGCAATTCTGGAAGTCCTCTTTTGTGTCTTTTGTTGCACTGTTGTGGCTCCTCGATGTCTTGAATCGACTCAAAACATTTACCTTTCATGGTCATTTTGACTTTGGGGAAGAGCCAGAAGTCACACAGTGAATAAGGTAGATGAGAACTCACCATAATGTTTTTGACAGAAATTGCCATATACCAGAAGGATGTGTGACATGGAGCATTGTCATGATGGAGAACGAAACCATTTGCCCATTTCTTTTTTTTTTTAAAAGATTTTATTGGGGAATTGGGGGAGGGGAATAGTGCTGGGGAACCGGGGAAGGAGAACAAACAAGTTGCTGTTGTTTTGTTCTTCAGTCTAGTTGTGCAGGACATTGCTTCACTGGCCCATGTTGGTATCATCATTGTGCTCTTCTCAGGTGAGGCAGATCAGTCGCCAGCCTCTGGATTGCCACTCACAGTGGCTCTTGGCAGCTCACACCAGCTGCCAGCTGCTCATGCTGGATGCAGGCCACTCACTGTAACCTACGGCAGCCCACTACAGCAGGGGTTGCAGCTATGCCATCCCCGGGGACTCACAGCAGCCCAGCTCCAGGTGGAACTGCCGTTCACCATCTTAGCTGCAGAGGGCAGTGTCACTGGCCCTCATATGTGGGATCCGAACCGGGGCCGCTGGCATCCCAAGCCAGCTCTTAACCAACACACCACTCGGCTGGCCCCCATTTCTCTTTTTTTTTTAGATTTTTTTTTTGGGGGAATTGGGGAACAGTGTTGGGGAATTGGGAAAGGAGAACATTGTGTTTTTTCAGGATCCATCAGCTCCAAATCAAGTTGTTGTCTTTCAATCTTACTTGTAGAGGGTGCAGCTCAGCTCCAAGTCCAGTAGCCGCAAACCGGCAACCTTGTTGTTAAAAGCACGTGCTCTCACCAGCTGAGCAGTAGCTCAGCTTGGGCGCAGCTCACTGGCCCATGTGGGTATCGAATCTGTGACTCTGTTGATCAGAGCTCGCCCTCTAACCAGCTGAGCCACTCGGCGGGTCCGTGCCCATTTCATGTTAATGCGTTGTTCGTGATCCATGATGGACAACACACTTTATTTGTTTTTTGTGTTTTTTTTTTGAGGGCAGTGTCACTGGCCCTTATATGTGGGAACTGAACTGGGGCCGCTGGCTTTCGAAGCCAGCGCTTAACCACCGCGCCACTTGGCCGGCCCACAGCACACTTTAAAACACAACTTTTCTCAACCGTAGCTCACACCCAAATGAATGCACCAAACAAGTTGAAACTTGTCACACTCTGTTCCTAAAGTTTGACACCACTTCCCATATTGAAGATTCCTGCCTTTCCACTGGATGGCACTCAGCAGCAGCATTCACCATATTTTTTCATCACACCACGTATACGTGAAGCTTCAACTATATCCAAGGATAGAGAGAGAAAGAGACAAATCCAACATCTTCATGCCCTCAAAACATTGATAATGAGTAGGGAAGGCATAATGAAAGAATAGAGATGTGAATCAGAATGCAGCACAAGCCATCAACCAGGAATAAACAGGGTGCACTGGGAATGCCAAGAAGTAGGGAACTAGCAGGACATTGGGAGAATCAGAATTTTAAAGAAAAGGTGGCATGTGAGCTGAGACCCCCAAATAAAAACTGAGGAAAAACTGAAAATTCTGATTATTAGAAAAGCTTTGATCTCTCTAACCTCCTGTAGAAGAATTAGTTTACTGTTCTCTGGGAAGGGCCACCCCCACCTACACACCATGGAATATAGCAAGGAAAAAGAACAAATTACTATTAGATTCAACCACATGGGCAAATCTCAAAAGTACTGTGCAGAGCAAAGGAAGTGGAAACACAAAAGAGTTCATACCACACAATTCCATTTCTGTGAGGCTCTAGAACACGCAAAACAAATCTGTGGGGATGCAATCAGAATTTAGGGTGTCTCTGGGTAGCGGTATGCAGCCAGCTTGTCGAGGCTCCTACCAGCCTATTGTTAACATTATTTCCAACTTCATGGTAGCTGGAAATCAGCCATGGTGTAAAAGTTTACACCACAAAAGTGGGCAAATGCTACAAATTACAAATCTCTCTCTCTCCCCCTATTTCAAAAGCCCACTGCTAAACATTTACCAGCACACCACAGCTAGGTGGGGCAAGGGGAATTAACTGAATAGGGTACTGAGGAACCTCTGGGTAGCCTCATGGTTGGTTGCACACAATTGTGAAAGCTCAAGGAATTGAGCTTTTAAACGCACTCAAGAACTGTGCGTTTTTGGGGTTGGCTGAGTGGCGCGGTGGTTAAGCGCTGGCTTGGGAAGCCAGCAGCCCCAGTTTGGTCCCACATGTGAGGGCCAGTGACACTGCCCTAAAAAAAAAAAAAAAATGACTGTATGTGGCAGGCCAAGTGTCGCGGTGGTTAAGAGGTGGCTTGGGATGCCAGAGGCCCTGGTTCAGATCCCACATATGAGGGCCAGTGACACTGCCCTCTAAAATTAAAAAAAAAAAATGACTGTATGTATATAGAGCCTGAAGTAAAATAACATGACAGAGTCATCACTTTGCAAAACAAAAAGAAGATGCAAATGCCCATGACTGGGAAAGGTCATGGCATTATCTGAGGCCAACTGAACATTCTCCTGAATTTTGGGTGTGAGCAGTGAGAGGCAGAATTCAAAAGGCCCAGATTGTAGACGGTGAGGAACAGGAATGTCTGGGGGCAGTTTTAATCAGGGATGGGCTATAGTTACATCTTTGCATGTTTAAGCATTGTCACATTTTGCAACTGTATATGTATACTGTGTATCTATTTTTTAAACATTGTATCTCTGGTGTCCAGCACAGTATCTAGCACCCTTTATGGGCATTTCAAATTAACTGTTAAAAAAATTACAGGGGTTGGGCTGGCCAAGTGGCACATTAGTTAAGAGCTGGTTTGGGACGCCAGCAGCTCCGGTTCGGATCCCATATATGAGGGCCTGTGACACTGCCCTCTACAGCTAACAACAGCTCCACCTGGAACTGGGCTGCATGAGCCCCGGCGACGGTGTAGGCTGCAGCCCTGCTGCAGTGGGCTGCCATAGGCTACAGTGAGTGGCCGGCAGCCGGAGTGAGTGGCTGGCAGCCAGCGTGAGCTGCCAATAGCCGTGGTGAGCGACCATCCAGAGGCTGGCGACTGATCTGCTTCATCCGGGAAGAGTGCAATGACAATACCAACATAGGCCAGTGAAGCAACATCCTCTGCAACTAGAGTGAAGAACAAAAAGACAACAACTTGTCTTTTCCCCTTCCCCAATTCCCCAACGCTGTTTCCCTCCCCCAATTCCCCAATAAAATCTTTAAAAAAAAAATAATTACAGGGCCAGCTGGACAGGAGGTGGGCTAAATTGAGTCAGGGAGACAAGGGGACCTGGGTTGAACTCTAAACAGAGTGTTGACTGAGCCTTTCCCTCTGTTTCTTCCCACATGGTTCTCAAAGGTACATCCCACCATGAAATACACATGGGTGCTGGGAGGTGTGACAAAAAGAAAAGCAATGTGGTGAATTTTTCATTTTTCATTCCCATTTAAATGGCTGTCCTTTATTTTGTGCCACGTACTTCCTTCCTTTTTTTAATTGGTGTTAAAATGAACTTTCTCATAAAATGGTGCAGCCACTGTGGAAAACAGTATGGTGGTACCTCAAAAAAGTAAGCATAAGGGCCGGCCGAGTGGCGCGGTGGTTAAGCGCTAGCCTCGGAAGCCAGCGGCCCAGGTTCGGTCCCACATATGAGGGCCAGTGACACTGCCCTCAAAAAAAAAGTAAGCATAGGGCCAGCCGGTGACACGGTGGTTAAGCGCTGGCTTGGGAAGCCAGCGGCCCAGGTTTGGGTCCCACATGTGAGGGCCAGTGACACTGCCCTCAAAAAAAAAAAAAAAAAAAAAGTAAGCATAGAATTACCATATGATCCAGCAATTCCATTTCTGGGTAGCTACCCAAAAGAATTGAGAGCAGGGATTGAACAGATATTTGCACACCCATGTTCATAGTAGCACTATTCACAATCAATCGCCAAAAGGCGGAAACACTCAAATGTCTACCAATGGATGAATGGATTGTCAGAAAGTGGTCCATCCATAAAATGCCTTAAAAGGAAGGAAATTCTGACACCTGTACAACATGAATGAACTTTGAAGACATTATGCTGAGTGAAATAAGCCAGACACAAAAGAACAAACACTGCATTTACACAATGGAGTATAACACAGCTAGAAAGAAGAAACTGTACCATTTGCAACTATATGGATGGACCTAGAGAACATTATGTTAAGTGAAATAAGTCAGTCAGAGAAAGACAAATACCATATGATCTCACTTATATGTGGAATCTAAAGAAACGAATAAATAAGCAATGTAAACAGAAATAGTCTTAGAGACACAAAGAAAAACTCTAATGAGGGCTGGATGGGATGGGGATGGGGATGAGGGAGAAGGGGAAGGGACGAGGCAGCACAAACTGGTAACTACAATACTACCGCAGAGACAGAATAGATGGTTTCGGGAATATAATCAATAAGGTTGTAAATATTTTTTTTAGGGGATCAGAAGGACTCATGTCTTGTCAGGGAGACCACTTCATGCACGGTGTAGATGCCTGACCACTGCACTGTACATCTGAAGCTGCTGCTGAATAATATTAGATGTTGACTGTAATTTAACACATATATAGTCATGAGATGTGGAATATAGTGTGGGGATGGAGTCAATGGAATTGTAATAGATATGTATGATATCGGGAGTGGGGGGACAGGGGAGGAGAGAGGGGTAGTCACTTTGTAAGGTGTGAAAAAGATAACTATTGCATTGTTTTGTACATCTGTAACTAATAATAATAAATAATAAAAAGAAGGCAAAAAAAAAAGAACAAACACTGTATGATTCTAGTTATATGAGGTCCCTGGGGGAATCAAATTCATAGAGACAAAAGTGGATGGTGGGTGTCAGGGGCTGGGGGAGGGAGGTGGAAAGTTAATGCTTCATTGGGACAGAGTTTCAGTTTGGGAAGATGGAAAACTTCTGGAAATGGATGGTGGCGATGGTTGCACGACAATGTACTCAACGCCACCAAAAGTACACTTAAAAAAATGGTAAATTTGAGGGCCGGCCGAGTGGCACGGTGGTTAAGCGCTGGCTTGGGAAGCCAGCAGCCCCGGTTCGGTCCCACATAAGAGGGCCAGTGACACTGCCCTCAAAAAATAAAAAAATTAAAAAAAATTTTTAAAAATGGTAAATTTGATGTTATGTATATTTACCACAATAAAAAAAAATGTTTTAAGAACACCTTTCTTTCATGAACGAATGGGGGTAGTTATGAGTGGTAGGGGCTGTGTGTCCATAACTGGCCAAAAGACTTCAGTTGACTCTGGCTTGTCTCCCCCACAACTTTTGGGGATTTTAGTGTCTCACGTAGTCCCAGTCCGGTACCCCAGCAGGTTCTGCGGTCGGGCCTCTACCCTCACTTACCTGCTCAGGTTCTTCGCCCCACCGCCGCCTCCTCCTCACCTTGGTTCCACTTGCGCCCCCGCCCAGCAACCCAGGCAGAAACGCACACGCGCGGGCGGGGCGAGAGAGAGCGCGCTCTCGGGACCTCGCCTCGGTTAGTCTCCGCCCCTTTTCTCCGCGGAGGCGCCCGGCGAGGGGCGGGCGGAGCTGTGCGGCCTCCAGAGACTGGCTCTCGCGAGAGGCAGGCCCGTGATCTCCTCTCTCCCGGTCCCCGCCCTCTGCCTCCCGGGCTCCGGCTGCAGCGTCAGCCTCGGTCGGGCCTCGGCGGCTGCAGAGGCTTATCGGCCTGAGCCCCGGCGCCCCTTGGCGCCCATCGGCCCCGACCCGCAGCGCCGCACGCCTCTGCTGCCCCGGCGCTGGCCTAGGCCGCTGTCGCAGCCCCGGGATCGCGTCGGCGCCGTCCGTTCCCGGCCCGCCCCCTATGGGCCCCGGCTAGAAGCGCCGTTGCCGCCGGCCCGCGGAGCCCCGATGCTGGCCCGGAGGAAGCCGGTGTTGCCGGCGCTCACGATCAACCCCGCCATCGCCGAGGGTCCGTCCCCCACCAGCGAGGGCGCCTCCGAGTGAGTGGGCCTGGCCGGGGCCGGGGTGAGGACGGGCGGCGGGGGTGCCGAGAGGAGGGGACGGGGTGAGGAGGCCTTGAGTAGCAAGGTCGGGGGGCCGGGTCCTGGGAGGAGAGGACGGGGAGGGGGTGGGCTCCCTCCGTGGTGAAGTCGTTGGGAAGGGAGTCCTGGTAATGAGGTCGGGGCTAGTGGAGGTCCCTGTCGGGAAAGACGAGGTGTGGAGCCCTAAATAGTGAAATTGTGGTAAGGGGGGGGCGGTCCCTGAGTAGTGAATCGGAGTGAAGTGAGGTCCCTGCAGGAAAAAGGGGGGGTGTGGGGCCACTGAATAGTGAGATGGGAATTAGGGGGGAATCCCTGAGTAGTGAATCCAGGGTGATGGTTGAGGGGAGGGTTCCTGAGGGTAGAGAATCGGTCAGAGGGTCTCTAGTAGTCGATCAAATGGGGCAACGTCCCTGAATAGTGAGGCGGAGGGAGAGGGTCCTTGCATTTACAGCACAAAGTGGATGGGATCCCTGGGAGTGAGGATGGGGTGAGGAATTCTATACAAGACCAGGACAAGGGGAAGGGTTGCCTGAGAGATAAGGATGAGGGAGGGATTCCTGAGTGGTGGAATAGAGGCTCTCTGAGGGAATTTTGGGGGAAAGGGGCCTGTGGAGAGCCTGCTAGTGTGTGTGGGGGGGTGGTGGCAGGTGGAGCCCCTGAAGCTGGGGAGAATGGTGAGGAGGCAGAAGGCTGAGGAAGTTGGGAGTGAGGGGGATTTGGAAGAGTGGAATGTGGGGGGAAAACAGGAGCCATAGAGGAAAGAAGCGGGGGTGGGCGAGGGGGCTGCTGGGACCCCTGACAGAAGATGAGCAGAGATTCTGAATCGAATAGATTAGCAAAGCCTCCAGGGGCTGAAGAAGTGCTGGCAGTTTGAAGATTTGAGATGACTGAGTGAGACAGGAGGATTTGTGGGAAATGAGACAGAGAAAGCAGAATCCCGGATGATGGAGTTACTCCATGTTAAGGAAAACATGCTTGTGAGGTCACTCCAGGGTGGCTGCTTGGCTCCAGAAGTCCCTATGGCCTCCCCACTCCTGTTCTGCATGGTGGAGCAGTACAGGACACTCCCAGAGGCCTCTGTCTGGGGTCCCTTTGCTGTACTTGTGGTGTGACCCATGAGAACCAGGTGTGATGGGTGAATTGCACATTTGGTGCCTCTCAGGGGACTTGGCCTTCTACGACCCAGATGAAGGAGAAGTCTTGATATTTATATGTACTAGTTGACATCTTTCTCTGTCTCCAAGCGCATAGCTCAACGTGTGGACGCACGTGTTCCTTATACTCAAAAATCCGCTCCTATTCTTACAGGACAGCCCTCTCTTCATATTCTCTTTTCTTTCTTTTATGTGGTATCTGATTTCCATCCCTTCAAAAATTCCCCCAGTAGAGGAAGCCAGCCATTGAGATTCCAGAGTTTTTTATAACCACAGTTGAGTTGCCATTAAATTTAAAATGGATTAATCAGCTGACTCCAGAATGCATTTTAGATGTCATAGGGCAGTGCTGGAGGTCTTCCAGAGGCTAGCCTCAAAAGCTACCTCTCAACTACAGTCACATCCATTCATTCCTTTGCCTTCCCTCTTCCATCCGTCAGAGTCCTCATTCCTTGTTCATCCAGGCCGTGGTGCACGAGGCATTCAGTGAACGCCTACTAAGCCCCCGTCCTGGCTCAAGGGGACACTGTGATGAGCAGGGACCATGAACGCAGGCTGTGCAATCAGCAGGACACAGGTTTGATTCCAGGCACTGCCACTTCCTTTCATTGTGACCCTTGGGCTAATTAATTAATCTCTGGACCTGTGCTCTCCTTTGTGGGCTGGGTCTACAAGTACCCGCTTCCCAGGAGGATCCTGAGAATTAAACAAGATGTGATGGTAGTTGTAAAGCTCTGGTACTTGCTCAGGAAACGACATCCACCCCCTGCCTTCCAGTTACCTCTTTGCAGTACCGTATCAGGTGACATCACCAAGTGGCAGGTCATCTCACTCCCGGCCTATCCTATGTGCCCCGTTGTGTGTACCTCTTTTTTTTTTTTTTTTTTGAGGGCAGTGTCACTGGCCCCCATATGTGGGACCCGAACCGGGGCCGCTGGCTTCCCAAGCCAGCGCTTAACCACTGCGCCACTCGGCGGGCCCTTTTGTTTGTTTATTTATTTATTTATTTATTTATTTATTTATTTATTTTTTTGAGGGCAGTATCACTGGCCCTCATATGTGGGACCCGAACTGGGGCCGCCAGCTTCCCAAGCCAGCACTTAACCACCGCGCCACTCTGCCGGCCTGCTTGTACCTCTTTAACTTTTAGTAGGCGAGTATGGTCATTTGGGGACAGAAAGCTTCCTGAGAGAACATCCAGGCTTCCATTCATCCCCTGCTAGAGTCTCTTCTATGAGGTCTTCCCAGGTGAGCAGTCAACCCTGGCTTAACCGCCCTCAGGAACCGATGACAGGACTGCCCGAGATGGCCCTGTAGAGAACTCTCAGAGCTGCCCTCACTGTCTGCTGCAGTAGCCGCTTGAAATGTGGCTTGTCCAAATTTAGGTTTCAAAGACTTAATCTGAAAAAATCAAAATAAATATTCATCATTTTGTTTATGTTGATTATACATTGAAAGTTACATTTTTTGATGGGTTAAATCAAATATATTAAAATTAATTTTATTTTGGGCCGGCCGAGTGGCGTGGTGGTTAAGAGCTGGCTTGAGATGCCAGCAGCCCTGGTTTGGATCCCACATATGAGGGCCAGTGACACTGCCCTCTAAAAAATAAAAATAAAAAAATAATAATTTTATTTTATATATATATATATATATATATATATATATATATATATATCTTAATGTGGCTAGAAAATTTTAAATTGTACATGTTGCTTATATTCTGTCTTGAACAGCACTGGGCTAGCTATTGTGTGCATGGAGCTAAAGTCTGCTGGCCTTTTACAGGGAGCCGCTTTTACTCCAGGATTTGATTCAAAGTTGAGGCATTAGTGAGAAAAGCTGATTGTCACAATTTCCTTTGAAGATTCCTTACATCGCCCAATAAAGTGCAATGTATGTGATGGGTTTTTAAATAACTGGGTCCAGGAATGTGTGTGTATAAATGCCTGATGTTTATAGTGGTGCTCAGGATATAATACGAGCATGCTGGTTGAGTGGAATGCCCTGGAATTGTCTCCACTGTTTAAATTAGGCCCCTCTCCGTCTCCCCTCCAGAGCCCAGGTGTAATTCATGTAAATTACAACTTCTGTCTTCTACCCATTGGTTCTTTTTTTCTTTTTAAAGATTTTATTGGGGAATTGTAGGAGGGGAACAACATTAGGGAACCGGGGAAGGGGAACAGACAAGTTGCTGTCCTTTTGTTTTTCAGTCTAGTTGTGGAGGACATTGCTTCACTGGCCCATGTTGGTATTATCATTGCGCTCTTCCCCGGTGAGGCAGCTCGGTCGCCAGCCTCTGGACGGTGGCTCTTGGCAGCTCACACTGGCTGCCAGCCATGCACTGTAGCCTATGGCAGCCCACTGCAGCAGGGGCTGCAGCCTACGCCGTCACCGGCATCACCGGCCACTCATAGGAGCCCAGCTCCAGGTAGAGCTGTTGTTCACCATCTTAGCTGTAGAGGGCAGTGTCACTGGCCCTCATATGTGGGATCCGAACCCAAGCCCTGCTGCTCAGAGCCAGCATCCCAAGCCAACTCTTAACCAATGCGCCACTCGGCTGGCCCTGCCCATTGGTTCTGGCTCTTTGCTCTGAGGCCACTCAAAATGAGTTTGCTCCTCCATCCTTGCAATGACAAGTGTCCTGGCCTGCCTGGGCCTTTACTCGCCTGATCCCTAGTCCTGTCCTCAGCTCCATGTTTCCTTCCAGTGTGATCTGGAGCCCTTGGATCAGTAAGGAGGACTCCTGGGTCTGATACCAGGACCATTGAACCAGAGCTGATCCTCGGGGTCCTGAGGTCTCCTAACCTTTGTGAGTGGGAACAGAGGCTGTGGCCTCAGTTCTCAGGGAGCCGGCCTTCTCTTCTGGTCAGCTGTGTGCCTACAGGAGGTCTTTTCTTTCCTACTAGATCATAGGCCCCTCCACCCAAGAATCAGGTCTGATTCATCTCTGCGTCCTCCTGGCGGCAAATCCGGGCCTGGGGTGTGGCAGCCATACGCTACCCTTGGCTCAGATTGAGTCATTTCGGCAGCTCGCACACTCTTCCCTAACCCTTGCCCTTGGGGTCTCTGCAGAGCAAACTTGGTGGACCTCCAGAAGAAGCTAGAGGAGCTAGAGCTTGACGAGCAGCAGAAGAAGCGACTAGAAGCCTTCCTCACCCAGAAAGCCAAGGTTGGGGAGCTCAAGGACGATGACTTTGAAAGAATCTCGGAGCTGGGAGCTGGGAACGGCGGGGTAGTCACCAAGGTCCAGCATAGACCTTCGGGCCTCATCATGGCAAGAAAGGTGAGAGGTGGGCAGTGCAGGGTGGGAGTTCTGTCCCTGTGCCCTGTGAGTGGCGTGTGGTGCCAGTAGGTCCCCTTGGAAATAGGATAGAAGTTTGAAAGGTGCCGGCCTCTGCCTTCTAATTGGCTCCTGGACTTAGAGGCCTTTCGGTGGGCCATGGGTTCTTAGTCCTGAGAAAGAGCTCGGCTTCTAGTTACAGTGTAGCAATGCTGGCTTGCCTCACACAGCTTCTTCCATTACTGACTTCTGCCTTTGGGGATGGCTTAAATTCATATCCCCAGAAAGCAAGTGGAGCTTTGGAGAAGAAAGGAGGAGATTCAAGTCCCCTTAGAGCCGGCATCATCCTGACTACAGAACCAGGAGAAAGCACTACAGACCCAAGACAGGGTCTCTGCAGTGATGGTCACATTGAGGGAGGTCCCTTGGCAAAGGGGTAACCAAACCACCTGTATTTGTCCAAGTTCTCCAGAGAAGCAGAGCCACTAGGGGGTGTGGGGGTGGCGGGGGGTAAGATATTTTCAGGAATTGGCTCATGTAATCACTGGAGGTCCAAGATTTGCAAGGCAGGCCAGCGGGCTGGAAACCTAGGGGAGAAAGAGTTCATATTGTAGCTGAAGTCCAAAGGCTATCTGGAGGCAGCATTCCCTCTTCGTTGGGAGACCTCCATCTTTTAGGGCTTTCAACTCATGGAGGGTCATCTGCTTTTCTGAAAGTGGGATGATTTCCATGTTAAATCACATCTAAAAAATATATTCACGGTGACATCTAGACCAATGTTTGATCAGACAGCTGGGTACTGTGGCCTAGCCAAGTGGACACATTAAATCAACCATCACCCCCCGTTTCGTGCAAACCTGGCTCTGAGAAGTCCCGAGCCTCCTTCATTTGGGCTCCTATGTCACAATGCAACCTCCTGCTAAATGTGTGGGAGTAACCCCTAGAAGATGTAGGAGTGGAAAAGAAAGCGATGTGACCATCTGGGGACAGTGGCTCCTAAACACATAATGGGGGGACGTCATGCTGACTAGTTATTTAGCTCATGCTATCATGTTCTTTCAGACATAGAAAGCCGCCTCTTTCTGGAAGCCCACCATCCTGTCGTTCCCAAATTGTATTCTTGGTAACCGAACCATCCCATGCCTGGTAGATTGGTGCAGGTCCTGCCTTTCCTGAGAACAATGCGCTTGGTTTCCCTTGGGATTTACTCTAGCTATTTCTCCTGTCTCTAGAGCACTGCCCATTTTGCTGAAACCTATTTCTGTCCCCTTAACGCAGGCAGCCTTTTCAAAACCAGAGCAGCCCCAGAAATCTCTGGTCTGCCATCGGCCGAAGCACTGGGAATGAAAAGATGGGTGTGAGATTCAGGCAGTGACTGGGAAACTTGAGAACAATGTTGGTCAGAGTTTGTGTCAGGGACTCAGAGGTTCTCTCAGGCCCACTGAGGAATTTTCCAGGTGGTCCCAACATGTCTTCTATAAACGTGAATCCAGAAGTTTGCCTACAGCTTTAGGAAAGTCTGAAGTAAGACAGGAGTTTAAAACAGGGACAGATAAGTTCTATAGTTGAGTTAGCAATGCTGTCCCCATGTCAGTTTCCTAATACGGTCCTTCATAGACTATGTCACTGTCGGGGGAAGCTCAGTGAAGGGTACACTGGACTCTGCTGTTTTTGCCACTTCCCCATACTAATATAATTCTCTCAAAATAAAAAGGTTTTTTATAAATGTTCAAAAAAATGGAGGTGTAGATCCAACAGAGTGTCAGAACAGCGCAGGTGCCCACAGGTATGTGGCAAGTACACTAAATGAGAAGGCTGTCCACCTGGGGTCTTGTGGTTCAGGACTGTATGGCCCAGGCACTGGATCTGCCTGTGTGGGTCAAGAGCCCCTTTTAATCCATCCAGAATGCCAGCCCACCCTGGAGGCCTGTTGCCTTTATATAGCTGGGGGCACAGTTGGGACAATTAATGAGACAAAGTGGTTTTTAAGAAATGGTAGCTTCAATCCTTCCTCCACTACCCTGTGTGGAATTTGAAATTCACGGGGAAGCCTGGTATGAATTCCACACATTCCTAGTGTGTAAGCTTATCCAATCTCCAAAGGCAGCCTCCCCGCAGGTGTGAGAGTGAGGGCTGGGTGGGATTCCGGCTCTGTGGGTCGGCATCTGCCCGGTCCCTGTGATTGGCAGAGGTTCATCCTAACCAGTAGAACGTGCTGGGGGAGTTCCAAGACCAGTTCCATAGGCCCCAGAAAACCAGTCTCGATTTGTACTGTCACACTTGTTCCTAAATGTTTTCTTGACTCAACACTGCTCTCCTCCTGCATCCTCCTGAGGACCCGAGGAGCAAAACTTCTGCATGACTCGGGCCAGGGGCACCTGTGAAGAGTTTAGCGTGTTTGTTACACACACAGGGCTTCCTGGACTTCTAGTCTGAGCTAGAATAGAGGTCGTGACACCTGTCCAAGGCCACATAATAACTAGCTGCCATCTTTCTGGCGATTGCCCTGTGTCAAAGCCAGTTCTAAAAGCTTGACACATGTTCTCACTTAAATGAAATGACGGCTCCATTTTACAGATGAGAAAACTGAGGTTAGGTTAGGTCTTATCTGAATTGGGTTTGAAACTTTGTGGTCTACCCTGACCCTGTGGAAGCTGGCAGGGCTTTGCCTCCAGAATCCATGTCCCCTTTTCCCTCGCTTGGACCACCCACCCGAGTTCCTAGCTCAGGTCCCCCATCCTGCAGTAGAAACTGCCTTAAAGTCCTATCTAATTAGGCTTGGTTTTTGAACTCCCAGTACCTTTCTGGTTTAATCAGCAATTGGAGCTCACGCGATCCCAGAGTAGTGACATGAAAAAGCGTGGGTTCTGGTGTTCCATGAACCTGGCCCCAACCCTGACCTGACCTCTCACCAGCTGTGTGTCCCTGGGAATGTGATTTAATGTCCCGGAGTCTACACTTGCTCATCAGTGCAGTACAGGCAATTGTCCCATTGTTGCCCACCCAGGGTTGTCATCAGGGCAGATTGTGAGCACACGCCCAGAAACGTGCCCCTGCCTTCCAGTTCTCTGCACACTCTTGATGCTGGCTACTGGTCAGTCCAGAAGACTCGCTTTAGAAGCCCCACATATAATGGACCCATTAAAACTGAGATCACGTAGCAGCAACTGCTACGTCCTCTCTTTACATCTTTCCCAAAAGCCTCTTACCTCCTGGGGCCTTGTTACACATTTGCCCGACTCCAGCCTCTCAGGGCCTTTGGGATTCTGTCCAGTTTTGTCCACCCCTTCCTCTTCTCTAAAGCCTGGTGGACTCTCGCTCCCCTGCTACTCATTCATCTGTGGTTCCTTTCAAGTTCTTGGTTGAGAGTGACCCCTGCTCATACACAGCTACAGTGCCCTTGAAATAAGGTAATTCCGAACCGAGATGTGCTGTATGTGCAAAAAAAAAAACACGTACCGCATTTAAAGAGCTCCTTATGAAAAAAATCGCGTTAATATTTTTACATTGATCACATGTTGAACGATAATTTTTTGATACATTACATTGAGTTATACAAAATACCTGACAAGTTCATTTTGCCTTCTTTTTACTTTATTAATGCGGCAGTAAAGGATTTTAAATTTAACATATGTGGCTCACAGTGTATTTCTGTTGGACGGCCATGGTCTCCATCACCCTGCACTGCCCATCTATCGGCCTCCCACGCTCCACGCAAAGGTCAGCACTTCATTTGCAGACCCAGCATCTCACGCCTTCAAAGCATGTGTGTGTGCACATGTTGGGCATCTGCTCACGGATGCAGTCCCACCGAACGATAGAGCATCCTGGGGTTCTGGTGTGATTGCCATCCTGGGGGTGGTCATGGGGATGTACAGTGTCCTGGGGAGCATGGCCAGGGCTTGGCTCTAAAGGCTGGCTTGGGCAGAGAAGTGAGTACCTAAGAGGCCCTGAGCACTGGAGGGCCCCAGTCAGGGAGGCACATGGCACCGTGTTGCTAGGACCTGCCGCAGTTCTCAAGGTCACAAGGGTCATTGGCATGGGCCTGTGAGCAGGTGGTGCTCTTCACACGTACCCTGTGTCCCCCTCCCTCAAAAAGGCAGCTCTTTGTCCCTCTTCCTGGAATGCTCTCCCCGACCTGTCTATCTGGCTAACTACTACCTGTCCCTCAAGGCTGTCCTCAGTGTCACCTGAGCCCTGGATCACCTCTCCCTCGTTCCTCCATTAGGGTTCCACTACCTTGCTAGGGTTATTTCACCTGCTTCTCTTTCCTTCTGATGGCATGTCTCCTTCAAGCAGTATCATCTGTCTTGCTTTTTTCCCCATCACTAGTCCCAGATGTAATTAATTCTACAAAAATGTCTGTTGAGTTGAAGGCAGTCATTTTCAGATATCTGTGATCTGGCTCCACTTCTCTGACAAAGGAGTAGAAATCACACCTTTTTATTATCTTAACACAATTGCCAGAGCATCTAGGATTCTAAGTAGCCAGGATGTGGACCCACAACTGTCGCTCTTTCTCACTGTGCTATGGATCCTGGTTTGCTTAGGGTTTGTAGCTAGGCGTTGCTTTTGGTGTTTTGTCAGCTGTCTTTTCTGCATGTCTCCAGACATCTTTTGGTTTGAAATGTGATGAATTTTGTGACAATGCCAGCTGCTGACCTGAACTCTAGTGGAGTGGAAAGGCAGCTAACTAAGATCCTCGGGTGCCGACCAGAGGCTCTCTGTGCCTTGTTTCTAGCCTGGAGGTGAGAAGGGCTCCAAAGAAACCCACTTCTGACTGAGGAGGGGGGCAGAGATGAAGTAATCGACCCTTTTGCCAGGCCATTCCTTGGGCTGGGTCCTGGGAAAGGCTAGCACTTCGTATGATTTGGTGTAAAGAAAGCTCTTAACAGAGCTCCTCCTGCAACTAACTGAAAAATGTTAGCTGTGTTCATGGGTTTTGGGTTTTTTTAACAGCCTTATTGAAATGTAATTCACATACCAGACAATTTACCTTTTCAGTGCTTTTTAGTATATTCACAGAGTTGTACACCCATTACCACCATCAATTTTAGAACATTTTCATCACCCCAAAGAGAATCCCCATCCCCAACCTCTGACAACCATAAATCCACTTTCTATCTCTCTAGCCTATTCTGGACATTTCACATAAGTGGAATCATACACTGTGTGGCCTGTGTGTCTGGCTTCTCTCACTGAGCACCGTGTGTTCAAGGTCCATCCACATTGTAGCGAGTGTCAGCACCTCCTTCCTTTTCCTGGCTGAGTAGTTTCATTGTATGGATGTACCACATTGTGTTTATCCATTCGGCAGTTGATGGACACTCAGATTGCTTCCTCGTATTAGCGATTGTAATTCATGCTGCTGTGAACTTGTGTGTGCAGGTGTGTGCATGGATGTATGTTTTCAGTTCCCTGGGTAAGTACATACCTAGGAATGGATTGTTGGCTGATCTTGAACACTGTTGTGAGCACCTCAAGGGCAGAGGGCTGACGCCTCGCCCCTTCCTGGCACTGCTCTTGAGCCCCATCCCTGTTCCCTTGCAGCTGATTCACCTGGAGATCAAGCCAGCCATCCGGAACCAGATCATCCGTGAGCTGCAGGTGCTGCACGAGTGTAACTCGCCGTACATCGTGGGCTTCTACGGGGCCTTCTACAGCGACGGGGAGATCAGCATCTGCATGGAGCACATGGTGAGTGCGACAGGCGCCACGGGGGTGCCCCTGACCCAGGATCGAAGCCAGTGTCACCAGAGCCATCGGGGCTTGCAACCAGGTAGATGTGACAGGACTTCACATAGAATGAGAGGGTGGCTGGTTAAAAAAGAGGTCCCCTTGCCTGTGCCTCTCAGGGTCCCATCCTCTGAGGCCATATACGCCTGTTTCCAAGGGGATCCTTCTGGAAATAGTTGATGCCTGTGCAAGGATTCCTTTGTTTTTAAACACCAGATACCCTCCTTCCTCCCAGCTTTGCTCTTTCATTGGATATAAGGTGGAAATCATTTCCTGTTGGCATATAGAGAGCTGGCTCCATCTTTTTCCCCACTATCTAGTATCCCAGCAGCCGTATATATCTGTAAGGCAATTTAGTACATTTTTTTTGTTGGTGGGCACTGAGGTCGTTTCCGATCCAGGTCCCATTTTATTTATTTGTTTGTTTGTTTGTTTGTATTTATTTTTTTTGAGGGCAGTATCACTGGCCCTCATATGTGGGACCCAAACTGGGGCCGCTGGCTTCCCAAGCCAGTGCTTAACCACCATGCCACTCGGCCGGCCCCAGGTCCCATTTTAAATGATGCTGCCGTGAATGTCCTTGCATGGAAGCAAGCATCCCTGAGGGGTAAAGTCCTGGCAGTGAAATTGCAGGGCCCAGGGGTATACGTGATTGAAAATTTGGTTGGTGTTTCTAAAGAGAGTGCAGCAGTCTAGGGGGCTGTTTTAAAGGCGGGACCCGCATCTGCACCCCTCTCAGATCTGTGGACTCAGAAGCTGTGGGGCGGAGCATGAGCACTCGTCTTTTTCTCAAACCACCGTGGTAGAGTCTGCTGTGCCCCCTGGTTAAGAAACCCTGGTCTTGAAGCTCAGAAATGGATGGGACCGGGCAACATGAAAGCAGAAGTGGTCAAAGCTGAAGACCCTGGGTGTAAATGCCGCTGACCCTCTGCCAAGCCCAGCTGGTCAGGTACCGGACTGCCTGCTGCCAGGCCGCACGGGCTGAGGCCTGGTGGAGCCCTTGCAAAACCAGGATGTGGCGTGACTTTAGGCACCATGGCTTTGGTTATGCCTTGCAAACTCGCTGTCCCCCTGGCAGTTTTGTAACAAAGGCAGGAAACAAATTTGAGCAAGCGCCCGCAAGGAATGCACCGTGAACTGGCTGTATGGGGTAACAGCTCGGAGGATTGCCCCAGAGAACATGCTCCCTGCCCTCCTTGCCCCTACCCAGCCAAGTGATCCCTGCCAGGCAGTGCGCTGGAAGAGCCCCTTTCCTCACCTGGAGAGGGAGATCATATCTGCCCGCTGCCAGGCAAAGTCACAGTGCAGAGAAGAATCAAAGGGTCGGTGGGGAGGACAGAAGGAACTTGTGGTCTGAGAGGAGCCTCCTCTGAACTGTAGCTCCTCCCTCCTCCCACTTCCCTCCTCCCATCACCCTCCTCCCTCCTCTCCAGAGCTCTCTAGCCACCCCTCCCACTTCTTCCTGAACATCATGGGAGTTTGAAGGTACCTCTTTCCCTTGCAGAAAAGAGGGAGCGGCACAGTCTGCCCCCACCTCCACTCCCCCTTCTGCTCTTGATGAATGTAAAATATGGGGTTCCTGTATGAAGTAGAAGTTTCGGAGGGGGACTCAGTGAGGAAGTCATGAGGAGAACAAAATGACATTAAAGCAACAAAAGGGCCTTTGCTGTCACCACTCCTTACTATCCCCCAAAATCAATCCGCATGTGCATTGGTTTTCCCTGTTTGTGGGATGCTTCTGCTTTGTTTGGTCATGTGCCATATTGGGGGGTGCCCCGCATGGCGGTGGAGATGGCACCCTGGATTCGGGCCTCAGCCCCACCACCTACCTCTCACCACGTGACTCTAGACAAGATTCTTACTCCTTGTTGCCTGTGAAGCCAAGGCAGGGAGTGGGTGCCTGCCCTCATGGCTCAGGTGAGGATGAGACATCTGGAGTAGGACCTGGGACACGCAGGGCATTGAGTGAATATCAGTCACTATCATCGCTGGGGTGTTTCCCTATATTTCTCTGTCACCTTCATTTCTCTTTTTTCACCATCATGACATCCCACCTAGCCAATGTCCCATGTCGATGTCCCATGATGGAGGCGAGGTTTCATCTCTACAGAGGATCATGTGCAAATTGGCCCTTGTTTCCCATCAGGGAGATTCCAGCTCCAGCTTTCGAGAAAAGACTCCTAGGTGATGGTAAAGCCCATATTCAGCACGGAATGTTAAACCTCACTTGTCCTGGGCGTGTTGGCGTCCAGGGCTTAGGGTCAGTGGGGCTGGCGGTTTCCCAGTGGCCTAAGCCTATTGAGGGGGAAACTCAGGCATGGACCCCGTGGACAGTGAGTATCTCAGGGTGGCAGTGTCTGGGGAGCCACTTACCGCTCAGAGGCACCTCTTGGTCTTTCTTGGGCTCTGGTCCAATCTGAAGAATGTATTCCCTCGTTCTGTGATAATGAAAAATCAGGCACATCTGTCAGTAAGGGACAGAGAAGCAATGACACCATGCCGCTCTGAGGTAAGGAATGAAATCAGCTTGTAAACTGAATGAGAAAATCTCCAAGGAGGAACATACACATGATAGGAGCCCACATGTGTGTGTGCCTCTCTGTGTGTGTGTGTGTGTGTGTGTGTGTGTGTGTGTGTGTGTGTGTGTGTACATATATATATATATATATATTTTTTTTTAATTTTATTTATTTTTGTTTTTAATTGGGAATTGGGGGAGGGGAACAGACAAATTGCTTTTGTCCTTTTGTCCTTCAGTCTATTTGTGGAGGACATTGCTTCACTGGCCAATGTTGGTATCATCATTACGCTCTTCCCCGCAGATCCGTCACTGGCCTCTTGACGGCCACTCACAGCAGCTCTTAGCAGCTCACACCAGCTGCTGGCTGCTCACGCTGGCTGCCAGCCACTCACTGTAGCCCATGGCAGCCCACAGCAGCCCACAGCAGCAGGGGCTGCAGCTATGGACTCACAGCAGCCCAGCTCCAGGTGGAGGTGTTGTTCACCATCTTAGCTGTAGAGGGCAGTGTCACTGCCCCTCATGTGGGATCCGAACCGGGGCCCTGCTGCTCAGAGCTGGCGTCCCAAGCCAGCTCCTAACCAATGCGCCACTGGGCTAGCCCTGTTTTTTAAATTCTTCATTCCCCTATGCATATGGATGTGTATGCAAATGCACAGAAGGATCCAGACGAACGTAAGTCACACTTCAGAGAGGCAAATGGACTTGCCAGGGATTCAGAGTGTTATTTATCTACATTTAAATTTTTGTAAGAAATACGTACTCGTGTACTACCCGCTTAGTAAAAGTACGCTTTTAAGAACACTTAGAACACATACACACAAAACGAAAGTGTATGGTCATGCGTCACGAGAGATTTGGGGTCAAAAAGACTAGTTGTGACATCTGCACCACATCCTGTGCATGTGACTTGAACAAATGACTTACCATCTTCTTAGCTGTGGACCAGGGGATCTCACCCAGAGGCAGTCTGCCCTCCGAAGACACAGGGCAATGTCTGGGGATATTATCACAATCAGGGAGGTGCTAGTGGGGCCCAGGGGTACTGCTCAACACCCCACAGTGCCCAGGACAGCCCCCACAGAAAATACCAGCCCCAGTATCCCCAGTGCCAAGGGGGGTCCCTGCCATAGAGCAGTAGCATTTGTCATGGATTTGTTTTGAGTTAACTCTCAACTCTATGAAAAGTCCATAGTGAAAGGACCTAGGCAGCAGGGATTACAGTTTAAAAAAAAATTTTTTTTTAGGGTCGGCCGAGAGGCGCAGTGGTTAAGCGCTGGCTTGGGAAGCCAGCGGCCCCGGTTCGGTCCCACATATGAGAGCCACTGACACTGCCCTCAAAAAGAAGAAGAAGAAAAAATTTTTAATTCTTCTAAGGTTGATTAAGAAAAAACAAAAAACGAGAATAGAAGGAATTCCTATCTCGCCCTGCAGGCAGAACAGGGTGGGCAAGGTGCCCTGGCCAGACCAGGCTCACCGGAACGCCTGGTCCTGGGTTCCTCCTTGGCCACACCCACCCTACAGGTGTGCAAGTCCCTCGCTACTTGCAATCATGCACAGGTTCCCTAAGCTTCAAAGTGTATTGGGTTTTCTAGAACTCTCCAGCATGGTCTTTCTCACCAAGCATGGCTAGAGAGGGGAGACCTGGGCATCTCAGAGGTCGCCCCCTGCCCCCAGGTGAAGCAGAAAGCGTCCCTAGGAAGGGACTCATAGAGCAGCACATTGGCCAGTTCTGGAGCCACTTGGCCACCACTTCAGATTCTGGCCCCACTTCATCCCTCAGCCTAGGTTCTGTTTTCCTCTGTGGAGTGCAGAGGAGACCCAAGCAGGCTCTGGCACATGGTTGGAACTTGGCCTTGTCCACCTAACATCTTAGAGGGCCTGTTGGGCGTGTCCTCAGAGCCCCACCTCTGAAGAGGTACCCTCCCTGGAGCTGGCAACACCCTAGGTTTTGGTTTCCAGGTTTGTTGCCAGGTGACCTTGCACAAGACACTTGATTTCTGTTGTTTCCTCATTGTCATGTGGATTTGGGGCCACACCCAGGGTGGGGTGGGGGGATCCAACTATGACCTGTGTCAGGACCTTTGCAGGATGTTCCTGTGTACAGTGCTGGCGAGTATATGATAAGACCTAAGAGAGGGGATAGAGCTGTCATCAACCACAGGTGTCCTCTGTCCCTTGGGCAGCAGGTCTCTTTCTAATAAGGCTGGGGGCGAGTGGGCTCAGGCCCAGGGGCAGTGGAGAGACCAGTCTGCTTGGCATTTCTCCTGCACTGGGCACTTAATGGGAATGGCCTCTGCCCTCAGGGCCCAGAAGTGGACAGGTCCAGCTTGGGCATTCTCAAGGTTGCTCTGGTGGCTGGGTCTAGTTGACCTCCATGGCTCTGTTCTGCCGGCTGCTGCCCTGGCAACTCGGGAGGGCTGAGGCATGAGGCACGCACGAGCACCCTTCCCCTTCTGCACTGGATGTGCCGTCCTGAGGCCCAGGCTTGCCTTTGGCTGTTGTCTGGCCTCTGGTTCCTGTGGAGGAAATGGGACACCAGGGAAATGCTGCATTTCTATACCTGCCACTCAGGTATCCCTCAGATCTATCTCTGTGGCAGCCCCATCTGGCTGCCTGCTCAGAGCACTTGCTTTCTGTCCCCTGTGCTGCCCCCAGGATGGTGGCTCTCTGGACCAGGTGTTGAAAGAGGCCAAGAGAATTCCGGAAGAGATCCTGGGGAAGGTCAGCATTGCGGTGAGTGTGCAGGCTCCACTCCCCCACGCTGTCGCAGCCCTGGGTGCATGCATGCGCTCCTAGTCTCACTTATTCATACTCCTGCCCGCTCTGCGTGGCCAGTGATCATGTCAGTGCAGTCCCTGCTAGGAGGGAGAGCGCTAATGCCAGTCTCCACTGAGCCATGGCGTCCCTTTGCCCATGTAATAGGGGTAATGCTTTCCCGCCCCACACAGGTGTCAGGGTTGTATGGGATGCTGGTGGCATGGTCCCAGGCGCACAGAGTCCCCAGTGCCATATTGTGAGTGTTTCCTCCCTGACTTGGTGACATAGCTACTGCATCCATCACTCCATCAGTCAGAGAGGTGGGGTGGTCCTAGCACAGCCACAGCACCAAAGCATTCAACAGATGATGCCCGTTGGGTGATGCGACCTCCAAGGCAGGGTGGCCAGCCAGACACTCACTAGCAGGGCCTCGGGCCTTGTCTCAGCTTCCATGGGCCTCAGCTCTTCCTCTGAGATGGAAGAAATGGCAGTATCTGCTTCTGGGTGGTTGGGTGGACAGGCGGTGGTTGTGTGAGAATCAGTGAGTTAGGTATCTGTACCCACCAGTCCAGGGAGTCTGCCATCACTTCGCCTCTCCTCTTATTCACTACCGACCTGAAAGCTGGTTCCTAAACTGGCCACTCAGTTCTATCCCAACAACCTGTCCAGTGGAGAGTCCCCACATAGCGCTGCCCTTC
The DNA here is from genome assembly GCA_033961575.1 of Aselliscus stoliczkanus. Classification (NCBI taxonomy): domain Eukaryota; kingdom Metazoa; phylum Chordata; class Mammalia; order Chiroptera; family Hipposideridae; genus Aselliscus; species Aselliscus stoliczkanus. The sequence goes on along the minus strand of CM066735.1, from coordinate 3,433,733 downwards.
TGACCCCTCCCTGCAGGTTCTCCGGGGCCTGGCATATCTCCGGGAGAAGCACCAGATCATGCACCGAGGTAAGACACTTGGGGGCATCCTCTCAGGCCTCCGGGGCTTGCGAGTGGGCCTGAACAGCATTTCACCCAACGGCTTTGCTTGCAGATGTGAAACCATCTAACATCCTCGTCAACTCCAGAGGGGAGATCAAGCTGTGTGACTTTGGGGTGAGCGGGCAGCTCATCGATTCCATGGCCAACTCTTTCGTGGGAACACGATCCTACATGTCTGTAAGTCCTTCAAGAGGAGTTTTAACATCACGTGCTATAACATCTTCCCCATTTTCCAGAAGCTTTTCCAAAAGCCTTTTTTTTTTTAAATTGGGGAATTGGGGGAGGGGAACAGCATTGGGGAATAGACAAGTTGCTGTCCTTTTGTTCTTCAGTCTAGTTGTGGAGGACATTGCTTCACTGGCCCATGTTGGTATTGTCATTGCGCTCTTCCCGGGTGAGGCAGATTGGTTGCCGGCCTCTGGATGGCCACTCACGGCTGTTCTTGGCAGCACACACCTGCTGCCGGTCACTCATGCTGGCTGCCAGCCACACACTGTAGCCTATGGCAGCCCACTGCAGCAGGGGCTGCAGCCTACACCGTTGCCGGCGACTCTCAGCAGCCCAGCTCCAGGTGGAGCTGTTGTTCACCATCTTAGCTGTAGAGGGCAGTGTCACTGGCCCTCATATGTGGGATCTGCACCAGGGCCCTGCTACTCAGAGCTGGCGTCCCAAGCCAGCTCTTAACCAACATGCCACTTGGCCGTCCCCATAAAAACTTTTTTATTTGCTGGATTTCTCCTCTCTTTCGAAATTCTAATTTCTACCAGTTCTCTCTCAGGTTTGTCTCTGGGAATGCCTGCTGTTTCCTTCCCACTGGTAGTAAAAACCCAGTCGAGGAGAGTAGTCAGTTCATTTCTAAGCCAAGAAACTAGCCCTTAGGTATTTTAGGAAAGATCTGGGTCATAAATGGAGCAGATTCAGGGAAGTTCATCTTAGGAGTGTGTGAAAAAGGAGGCATTTCACTGTCCGTTCATCCTTTTACAAAAGCACCAAGGATTTAAGTCTTTAATGAGCTGCTGTTGGCACTGGCTGGAAGCTTGTCTCCCGAGGCAGATGAAAGGGAGACAGAATCGCTTTGGTCTATAGAGGGGGTTGCAGGGGTCAGGATGGGGCTGTGGGGGAACAATAGAAAGATACTCATGTGCCAGTCCCGATCCCATGAGCTCACCTGGGTACAGCATCCATCTGTCTCCCTCTGGGCCTTTTTTTTTCCTCTGTCTCACCCGACAGCCAGAGCGGTTGCAAGGCACTCACTACTCGGTGCAGTCGGACATCTGGAGCATGGGCCTGTCCCTGGTGGAGCTGTCCATTGGAAGGTACCCCATCCCCCCACCAGATGCCAAGGAGCTGGAGACCATATTTGGCCGGCCCATGGTTGATGGGGCGGAAGGAGAATCTCACAGCATCTCGCCGCGGCCTAGACCCCCTGGACGCCCCATAAGTGGTACGGCTCGAATCTGGTACTTCCGGTTTGGATGAGCAGTGACCCAAGCGGGGAATGCCATGCCTGGGCTGGCAGCTGCCTCTGTTCTGGCCCCTCCCGGCACCACCTGTTCCCCTGGTTTTGCTAACTGCAGTTAGCAGTCCTCAGATGGTCCTGAACCTTCTGGGGACAGCGCTGGAAGAAGCACCCCCGACTTGTCCCATTCAGGACAGCTGCACCTGTTGTCACCAGCTGGTGGGATCTAGAAACCAACCTTTCAGCCAAGCCACTAGTTGGTTGGTTGGTTTTTCCAACATTTTATCATGAAAATGTCCAAACGTACAGAAAAACTGAAAGGTTTGCCCAGCAAATGCCCTTATGCCCACCACTGAGACGCGGCGCTGAAAATTCTGCTGTTTGAGCCAGGCCTTCTAGGAAGCCCCCAAGTTGAAAAGAACTTGACTCAGAATTTCCTTGGGTGGCTTGTTGGACATACAAGCAGCACAGCGTGGGAGGGGACAGGAGGCTGGAGGGCAACTGGGCTCCCAGACAATTCTTACTACTTAGAGTGGCTGCCTGTGAGGTGGGGGGCTCCCCGACACCAGAGAAGCTCAGGCTGACACTTGCACCACTTTGGGGGATGGCGAAGTCAGGAGGGTTGCAGCTGAAGCGGCCTAACCTGGAAGCGGCACGTAGGGCTCTGTGATTTCTTTTTATTTAAAGTTAAGTGACAGGAAGGAATTGAGTTAAATGAGAGTCCAACGACTCTCATTTGGTTGGTTGGTTGGTTTCATGACAGTTTTATTGAGATAGAATTCAAGAACTATATGATTCACTCAATTGAGGCATATATTAATAATTCTGTGGATTTTGGTATTCTCACAAGGTTATCCAACCATCGCCTCTACCTAATTCCAGAATATTCCATCACCCCAAAAGGAAGCCCCATCCCCTGACAACCACTAATCACTTTCAGTCTCTGTGGATGTGCCTGTTCTGTACAAGTCACATGAATGGAATCACACGCTGTGTGGCCTGTGTGTCTAGCTTCTCTCACTGAGCACCGTGTGTTCAGGATCCATCCACACTGTAGCGAGTGTCAGTGCTTCACTCCTTTTTGTGGCCAAGTAATATTCCAGTGTGTGGATTGACCACGTTTTTGTGTATCTGTTCACCATTGATGGATACTTGGGCTGTCAGATGGTGAGTTTCATGGTGTTTTCAAGCCAGACCTTCCCGTTTCCTTGGACTACTCCCAGACTGCTGGGGTGTCTTGATTTCCTCTAAGGGGAGAATCCTGCCCCCATCTGTGTCCTCAGGCTCTGGTCCTGCGCCTTCCAGTCTGACTCCCAGATGGCCTCACATGTTCTGCTGTGACCCCCTCCCAGCCGGGAGGAACACTGGGTCATGCCAGGCCATTTCAGTCCTCTAGCACCTCCCCCAGCCTCAGCCCAAGTGCCCATTTCAGGACAGGACAAAAGGGGAAAGTCCAACTGCCAAACCCAGACCTGGCCAACTGGGTCTAGGACAGGTCAGCCACCCCCAGCCAGCCACCCATCCTGAGCTGCATTTGGGACCTGCTGCGCTCTCTACCTGTGGCTCCATGCGGTGTCACGCTACTGTCCTTAATTGTGGTCTGCAAGCCACACCCTCCACCACCACACTCCGCCTCTGCACCACAAAGCAGGGTGTTCTGACTTCTCAAAAAATGCTTCTGTTCATTTGGGTATTTTATTTTGTTTTGTTTTTTTAATTCACCGGAGACTCGGGAGTGAAGTTATGTTTCCAGGAAGTGAACTCAGTAGCCATGCCGCCATGCCAAGGGAGCCTCCCCCTGGTTCAGCCAGTGTGGGGAAAAGTGCCAGGCTGTATTCAGTACACTCAGATCTTGATGCCCAACAGAAATGCTGCAGCCGCCTCCCATCTCACCTGTTTTTGTTTCTTCCCGTGCAGGTCACGGGATGGACAGCCGCCCAGCTATGGCTATCTTTGAGCTGCTGGACTACATTGTGAATGAGGTACGTACCTGAAGGCCCTTTGGCACGTCTTCATGCCGGTGGAATTAAGCTATCTTATAGGAATACATTACCAAAAAGAAGGGAATTCAACACGTAAACTGGATTTTGTTGGGGAGGGGCTGGGGAGAGACAAAGGTTATCAGGTATAAAAACACTGGCCTTGGGCCGGCTGAGTGGCGCAGTGGTTAAGCTCTGGCTTGGGAAGCCAGCAGCCCCAGTTCGGGTCCCACATATGAGGGCCAGTGACACTGCCCTCAAAAAAAAAAAAAAAAAAACCACTGGCCTTATTTTCAGCCTCACTGCAGGAATCCAGTCCTCCCCAGTAGACATTATTTTGTCTGTGTTTATACAGGTGAACCCAGAATTCCCACTGTAGTCCTCTTCGTCCAAGGCCAATAACCAAGTACTTGGGCCAAGGAGCCAGGCCAGGCTCAGAGCTCCATCACCCAGCCTCTATCTTTCTCTGAGCATCATGGAGTCAGTGTGCTCGAACTCATAAATTGTCCCACTTCCTCAGGGAAAGTCCAGGTGCCCCCTCCTCTCTGGAAGTAGGCACAGAGTACCTAGAAGGGTAGCATGAATAGTCCCATTTTATAGACAAGTAAACCAAGGTTTAAGGATGGGAGCAGCCTCTGTAGAGCCCTGCAGCTGGGGAGGGGTGAAGCAGGACCTGACCCCGAAGCCTCCACGTCGGCACATTGTGGTCATCCCCTCCCCCTGTCCCCTGGCCTCTGAGGGCTGACGTGTGTTTTAGATGACCCTTTGGGCAGGTCAGAGAAACAGGGTGGCAGGGCTGCCTGCGGTATAGGGCTTAGCCCAGGGCTGAGTGTCAAGGTGAGCGGTCGGTGGTGACAGAACAGGGTGAGGCATCTCTCTCTGGTGTACACAGCTCTACTTGCAGCTGGCAGTGCCTCCTAGGCCCAGCCAGCATGTCCTCCCAGTGAGGACACCACCACCTCCCACTCTGAGTGAAAAGGTGGGATCCCAGGACTGAGCATGTGGAGAGAGCCGAGGAGAAGGCAGCCCTGTGGGTTTCACTGGGCAGGTCTCTGCCCACCGCCTCCCTGACAGGGGCCTGGCCCTGCATGTGGCAGTCCCCACCCTGGGACATGTGTGCCAGCCCAGACTCCTTGGGCTCCCCAAATTTTCAGTCCCAAAACCCTGTAACTAGCTGCCTCCTATGGTCCAGACCCACAGGTCATTCAAGACACCCACAGAGGTGGGTCGCCCAGACAGGGTGACTCACGGTTAAGAGTGACCACCTTTGTCCATAAAATTAGGGTGAGCCCTGCTCTCCTTCCCTGTAGAACCAGTGTGATTCCCCAAACCAGAGCTTTTGAAAGAAAACCCTGGAAGAGCCCAGTCCAGCTGGCAGGACAGGCGGCAGCGCCTGCAACAAGAGGGAATGGCTACCAGCCTCCAGCAGGGCAAATGGACGAGGCCAGGAGAGGTGCATCCTGAGGGTCCCCAAAAGTGCTGTGCTGTCCTCATGTGTTTGGGCCTGGGAAGCGTCTTTTCATCCGTGATTCCAGAACCCTCTGTGAGCATCTGACTCCCACCCATCTGTTCTCCCCAACAGCCTCCTCCCAAGCTGCCTAGTGGTGTTTTCACCCAGGACTTCCAGGAGTTTGTGAATAAATGGTAAGGTGCCACAGCCTCCAGCGTGGTCCCAGGTGGGCGGGGCTGTGTGCCAGGCCCTCAGGAGCCCTGCCTGCCTCCTGGGATGGGCTGCCATTGCTCCCAGCCACCAACCTAGATACGTTCTTCCGTCATGTTCCCTGCCTTGGCCCCTCTGCCGAGCCTGCAGGTCTGGAATACTGGTCAGTCTGCAGCGTCCAGTGGGCCACCTGCGCACACCTTACAACCCAGAATCCCTTTCCAAGGCTGCTGAGTCACAATGTCTGGCTGCCATCCCCAGCTCATCCCCAAAACCCAGAGAGAACCAGGTTTTCAGGCACTTTGGAAATTATGCTATTCCCCCCTTGCCTTCTGCCAGCAGGTCCCCTGGTATCTTAATCCCTTGAGCCCTGCAACCCACCAGTTTCCAAACAAGCCTTCCCAGCAGGATTCTGGGAGGTGGTCAGCTGTTCTGGACACTCCTGCCCTCTGGAAATGGGGCTGGGGACCAATGGGGAGGGGCCAGGGCCACCTTACTTATCCTTAGGGCCGTCCTACATGTCATCAAGAGGAGACACTGCCAACCTCCTGATAGTAGCATTCCCACTCCTGGTGGTGAAGGTGCCACTGGCCTTTTGCACAACCTCTGGCCAGCACTGTGTGGCACAAATCCACTTGTCCATTATCCATGTAAATGTTTTTATATCCATGCAAGGTTTCTCTGTGTTTGAAGAATTATCATGCAGCCCCAAGCTGCTCTGAGTAGGTGCCTTTAGGCAGTTCTGCTTTTTTGAAGGAAAAAGTTCTATTTTGACACTCAGATTCCCAAACTTGGGGGTTTTATTGGAAACAGAGCTACGGTAGCTGATGGGCCTTGGACTGAGCAGCAGCTGGAGGTTTCCCACCTTCTCTCCTTTTAGCTCTTATCCTGGGCTCAGACCTTCACCATCCCATCCCTGGCGTGTCCTGCCCTTATACCACAGGGTAGCGCCAGGGTCCTCACCCCCCGGGTCCAGGCAGCAGAGTGACAGCAGAACGGGTTCTCTTCCTGGCCAGGTTCATGGGCGTGGGGATGGGTCAGCACGGGCTGCCTGGTCACAGCTCAAGACACAAGTCCCCACGGCCACCGACTAACTGCCCTGTCTTGTCTCCCTACCCTGTCTCCTTGTCCTGCGCCATGGAACCCCCAGCCTAATTAAGAACCCAGCCGAGCGAGCGGATCTGAAGATGCTCATGGTGAGTGATGCTGTGGATTCTGGGGTCACTCGGGGTACAGACTGCTGCACAGGGCCCCTTCCTCCTCCTCAGGGAGAGGGAGACCCCATCAGGCCCTCCTTGCCCCAAGCTGGCTCTTGTTGTGGGAGCTGGAGAACTCCTTTGGGTCTCCTGGTCCTTGAGCAGGAATGATCCAGAACAGCCTCTGAGCTCCTAAGGGAACAGATGGGTCATGGCTGTACCCAGATGGGGATGTTTCTGGAGAATGATGGGCTCTGATGCGTCTGAGCTATTCCTGCCTTGGGCTTGTCAAGCTCCCTTAAGGTCAGACAGGCTGCAGGGGTGGTGCCTTTCTTTAAATCCATACCATTCAACATCCTTGAAAACCAAGGTGGCCACCAAAACCCGCCTTCCCCTCAGGACCTTTGCACAGGACAGCCCTTCTCCCTAGGGGACATGTCCTGTTCAAGGCTGTCTACTCCCTATCTGTGAGTCCCAGCTTCAGTACCCCCTCTGAGAAAGTCCCCAGCACCTTGTCTAATTCCACCCCACTAGCAGTTGTGGCGACAGGCTGTGTCTCAGTTGCAGTCACCGTTTGCTGTGGTCAGAATAGAAAACCTAGCCTGGAGCACCCTATGGGAAGGCAGTCTGCATCTGCCTGATTCTTTCTAGAAATTTCTTTTTTTTTTTTTTTTTTTTTTTAGCTGAGCCAGCCTGCCACCTGTTGGCAGCTCAATGGCAACTCAGCTCGGGCTGGCCTCGAACCGCTGTTGCTCAGAGCTCAGCTTGCACTAGAAATTTCTTATGGTGTCTGACATAGATTTTCCAGTACCCTGTGCTAAAGGAATGCATGACATAAAAAAATACATGTTCATTGTAAAATATACAAATACACAGAATAGAGAAATACATTTATGTTGAAACTCCCTGTAGTGCGCCCCCCACCTGCAGCTCTCCCATTCACACTGTGCAAGAAACCCTTCCAGGTCCCTCTCTGCCTGAGTAAAACTGTGCTGTTTGGGACGAACTTTGTGACCTCCCCCCTGTTGCCCTGGACCACAGGAGTCCTGTAACCTTTGGTTTTCCACCCAAGCTTTCACCTTCAGGAAAATGAGGGTGATCTCGCCTGCCTCCAGCTTGCACAGCAGGTGGCAATCAGGCCCTTGATGTCACGCAGGGAGACTAGAATGCTCCATGGATGCCAGGCCCCCCGCCCTCCCACCCTGGTCAGGAAACCATTGGCTCACCCCATCGAGCCCGCAACCAGGAAGCTCTAGCACTCTGCTGTTCCTATGGGAACCGCCAGCCATGGTTGTCTCTCTAAATTACTTAAAACGAAAAGGAATGCACAAATCTGTTCTTCAGCCTCACAAGCCTTATTTCAAGGGCCCAGGAGCCTCATTTGGCCGGTGGCTGTCATACTGAACAGGACTCAGGGAACTTGCTATCCTCACAGGGAGTTCTCTTCCAGATCAAATGTTCTCACCCAAGGCGACTCTGCCTGCAGGGGACACTAGGCCATGTTTGGGGACATCTATGGTTGTTACAACTGGAGGTGCTCCTGGCACAGAGTGGGTGGGGACCACCAGGGGTGCCATTCAACAGCCCCTAGTGCCTAGGATGGCTTCCCCAGAGGGAATGACCTGGCCCCAGTGCCCCCAGTGCTGAGGGGGAGACCCGGGCTCCAGGGAGCTTTCAGCAGCCTCACCATCCCCTGAGACCCTGTCCCAGGTGTGCAAGGTCCCAGGCATGGCTCCTCCCTGCTCTGGGTTTGGTTTATCTCCCCGTCCTGAGTGTGTCTTCCTGTGGCTAGGGTCCTGTTCTCTTTCAGTTATCGGGTTTTTGTTCCGGATGGCCTGCCAGACCCAAGCAGAAGGCTGGTGCCTTCCTCCTCCCCACAGACCCCTGGCTATTCACAGCACCTCTTATTCCCTTGCAGAACCACACCTTCATCAAACGGTCTGAGGTGGAAGAAGTGGATTTTGCCGGTTGGTTGTGTAAAACTCTGCGTCTGAACCAGCCCAGCACGCCCACACGCACTGCCGTGTGACGGGTTGGCTGGTGACCTGTCTGCATCCTGTCCACCCGCCCTTCCCACCCAGGACAGACCAGCTCCTCCCCCCTCTCCCGCCGCACCGCCATGGGGAAGACATGCACACGGCGGAACGTTCACTTCCTCTCCCACCTGTTGCAGCCGGCTGGCCCTCTGGTCTCTGGGGAAGGGTGATGCTGCTCATGTTGTCGTCTGAGAATCTGCTTACTTAGGTTTAAAAAAAACCAAAACAAAACAGGGAACGAAAAAGCAAACTGAGCCCATTGTACTTCTTGTTCCCTTTGTTTTTTGGGTGTCAGCCTCCGGTCCAACCCCAGGAGGTCAGTGTCCCTTGAGGGTGGCCCCCGGCCAACCAGACCACAGAGAGAATTGAGGTAGGAGTGGCCTCAGGAACTGGCTTCATTCACTCTTTTTCCAAGGGATGAAGCCTTGGAGAGAACCCGTAGACGTTGGCGTCTTTCACCAAAGGAGGGGGAAGACTACCTTGCGTTTCTCTGTCATCCCCCCGCCTGACACCTGCCCCTTTGGAGGTAGCCCTCAAGCTGACCCAGAAAGCAGTCAACCCGTTGCTTGTCATGGGGCCCACTTCTTCCTGGCCACTGCTGCCTCTTGTCACACAGCCTGGGACAGTCGACCCTGCCTATCCTCAGCAAAGCATGACCTGTCCCCAGGAGGGACATTCTAGTTCTCTCCTATGCCTCAGGAGCACACTTCTGACTCTTCTTGGCAACAGAGCTGACATTCGACTCAGCAGAAAGGAAGTGTTGGGTTTCCAAACCATTGGTGTGGTTGAAACCCCCAGCAGATCCCTTAGATAAGGCCTGCACTCCCCCCCATCTCCCCCCCTGCCCCGCCCCCCCCACTCTGCTGCCCCTGGCGCCTGCAGATGTGGGCGGGTGGCACCCTCTGTCACCTCTGCTAGCCCAGCGAATCAGAAGTGACCACCCCGGCAGCTCATTCTTGGGCCCTCAAACCGTTCCGCCACAGCTGGTTGGAAAACATCGGTGGGGAGGTTGTCCTAATTCCTGTGCCCACTGAGGTGTCCAGCCAGGCTCTCTGAGACCCAAGGCCAGTCGTTCTGCCTTCAAGGTTCAGAGAAGGCTGCCTCTGGGCTGTCAGACAGTAGGAAGTGGAGAAGTGGGGGAGGCCAGGGCTGCTGTAAGGCTCCCCTCTTCAGCTTTGAAGATGAAGCTGTCAGCTGCTCCCTCAATACTTCCTGATGGCCTGAAATAAGCTGATATTTATCTGTGGCAAATTTCAGGGGAACAGTTCCCTAAAAGGGATGCAGCCTGGTGCAAGCCAAGCTGGCCCTGGGTTTCTGGAGAAGGAACAGCAGAAGGTAGGGGCAGGCAGCCCTGTGGGAACTGCTGAATTCTTTTCTGAGGGAGACCCTTCTCGTCTCTGTGTTTGTTTTCTTGTTTTTTCCTGTGGACACCAAAGAGAAGACAAGTTGGTAGCTCTTTCAACTGGCTTTCCAGGTTTCTGCCACTTCATAGTTCTCTCCCCTGATTTAGAAAAGAATAAAAAAGATAACCAGAAATGATAAAGGTGTTGCTATGTGGGTACCCCAGTCTCCTCAGAGGGAGAAGGGGCCCTAACTTGTGAACTGTGATTCAGCATCTTGACCCAAGGATGCCTGGTGCTAGCAGTCCCAGATGGACTTGTCTTGTACACATCAGGACCCCAGGCCCCAGCCAACTGTTAGTGTGGAACCAGCCGCCATCTGCAAGGTGTAAGAGTACATTGATGGGGCTGCTGGGGGTGAATTTAGGCTTGGTGAGGGGGGTGATGGAGGATGGTCTGGAAGCTGGGTTCCTCCACAAGCTTTGAGAGGTCTAGGTACCACCCCTAAGGCCATCAGCACAGGCCACCCTGCATGCTATGCTGTACTACCGCTTTTGCCAGGATCCTTCAGATATGGAAAGGTCTAGAGAGGGACTCTCATTCTCTCCCCACTCTGCATCAGAACCAGGCTCCTAGTAATCGGGAAGCACAACAGAGCCTTGGAGATGGGTGGTGAAAGCATGTCTGAACTGCTGAGAGCCGAGTTTCCAGGTGTCTCCCTTCCCTGCCCCCCATTCCTTGCGAACATCCCCAGCCTTGGTACTCGATCTGACACCCCAGTCACTGCGAGTCCCTAGCTGTTCCCCATGGCATGGCCAAAGGTAGCCACAGACCTAGGGACCCACTTCTTATCCCAGTGACGTGGTTATAGGTTCTCTTTTGCAAGGGAGCAGCCTCTTCTCTGAGAAACACGTAGCAGCCTGTGGTTTTGGGGTCTCCTGACATGTAGAGGTCTAGGCAGAAGGTGATGTCAGGCCTCTACCCTGGTCCTCTCCTTGTCAGGAGAGAAGGAGGGTTTTGTACACGTGTCGAGGTTTTTCATGGCCATTCTTTCAGTACCCCAAGTACATGAGATGACACAGCTACTGTGTTCAGGGGGTCCCCCTGAACGTAAGGCAGTACCGGCGACCCCTAGTACTCTTCTTACCTCTCTATCCATAAAATCAATCAGGAAACAAACTGGAGAGCTTTAGAATCTTGCATGATGGGTATTCTTTCATTTATTTGTGTGTTTTCTTTGCTTTTTTTGGTGCTTGGTTTGCAAAAAGAAAATATTGAGCGTCTTGTTAGTGCAAGTTTTTTCAGCTCAGTAGTTTCATCATAATAAACAGCACTAAGGACCCACAGAGCGGCTCAATTGGTTAAGAGCTCGCTCAAGAGTGCGAGCTCAGCTCTGAGCAACAGCAGTTCGATGCCCAGCCCAAGCTGAGCTGCCGCTGAGCTGCAAACAAGTGGCAGGATGGCTCAGCTAAAAATAAATAAATAGATAAATAAGTAAATAAACAGCACTTTACATGACCACGTGTGCTGTCCCTGTGTCCCCGCCTGATTCCTTTCCATGGCGTTCCTGCCTTGGAGCCCTGAGCAGCTCACCCTGACAGTCCAGCGGGTGACCCACAAAATAAGTGATCACCCAACTCCACCAGATGTGATGGGGCCAGATCCATCCAAGTACTCAATTTATTAAGCCCGCCACCTTATCCTGTGGCATTCTCCTCAGACTAGATCTATCCTGGGACAGGTCACATTCCCTTCTATGAGCATAACAAATATTCCAGGGTGAGGCAGTGGGGAACATGGCAGGGAAAAGGGATGCATGGCATTAGGCTACACGCAATTTTCAATTTTCTAGCAGTTGCATTTATAATAGGGAAAAAAACAGGTGAAAGTAATTTGATGGTATGTTTCGTTGAGCCCAGTAGAGCCCAGATATTACCATTTCCACCTTGTAATTAATATGAAAAATGAGTATGGTATTTTACATTCTTTTTTTTTCCTTTGTATGATGTCTTTGTGACATGGGATGTTTTGCCCTTACAGCACATCTCAGTTCAGACCCACCACATCTCAGGTGTTCGATGGCACACACATGTGGCCATGTCTAAATCTTTCCTGCACTATCTTCTCCCAGCTGTCATTAGCCCACTAGGTCTCAATGGGGACAATCCTACCCCCTCAACCCAGAGATGCTGGGTGATGTCTGGGGACATGTGGCTGTCACGACTGCAATTGCTCCTGGCACTGAGTGGGGAGGGGCCAGGGATGCTGCTCAATACCCCACCTCAGGTCTAGGAGGGAAACTCAGCCTCCCTTTCCTGCCATGGACTCGGGGTTAACAGTTCAGAGGAAGCTGCTACTGGGTTTCCCAGAAAGCTGGGTCTGAGGTGGAGTGGGGGTGAGGAAGGGGAAGAGACCGCTTAAAATGAAACCACCAGGGCCTTCAAGCCCCACCCACTCCTCTGGGGGCTCTGAGCTGATCAGGTGTGCGAGCCCCAGGCAGGCTGCTCCTAGGCTGGAGACTGCACCTTGAACCGCGGGCCAGGTAGGTGGAGGACCTGCCTGTTCTGCAGTTCCCCTGGCAATGATGGGGTGGTTTCTCCAGGAGGAAGGAGAGCGGGAGAGAGAGGGCGGGCCCCATGGCAGCCTGAATGAGGCCTGAGTCTCGTCTCCGGTTTCTGCCCAGGATTCCCAGGGGATGGAGGGAGGCCCACAGAGAAGCACTTGCAGAATCAGAGAGGCCTCAGGTGAAGGAGGGACTCAGGCCATGAGCCCTGTCTCCTCCCTGGTGACACCCACCCCATGGTAGCGGGAGCTCTACTGCCTGGACTGGCATCACAGCCACCCCAGGCTCTGCAGCCTCAGGGAAGGTATGGCCCTGGGAGTCTCAGTTCCCTTGTCTGCAAAGGGGATTATCACAGACTAAAGGAGATAGCTGGTGTCTCACGTTCCCCCAGGAATGACCACCCCGCTTACTCAGAACCCCCCACCCCACCTTGGGACCCAAAGTACTGGGATAGGGGCTGCCCAGGGGTTCTAGGGGAGAAGGAGGGAGGGTGAGGTGCAAGTCTCACTCACTCTTGCCTCCTCCTTGTCTTTGCACCTGCTGTTCCCTGTTCTGGAAGTTTCTCCAACCCTAACTCCTGCTCAAACATCAAGCTCGGGACAAACATCCTTCCCCTTTGCACTGCCAAGGGCTGTCAGATCCCCACAGTAAGCCCTCAACACAGCTACTGCTTTAACTCCAGCCCCACCCAGCCTTAGCCTCCTGGCCTTGGACTTGGCATTGGTTCTTCAACATGACACACACAACCAAGCAGCAAAAGAAAAAGTAGGTTGAATTTGAATTGATCAAAATTTAAAGCTTGGGTGCAAGAAGAGAGTGAAAAGACACCCCACAGAGTGGGAGAAAATACTTGCAAATCCTATATGTGAGACAGGTCTGGTGCCAGAATATATAAAGAATCCTTAGAACCCAGCAACCAAGAGACAATCTCCTTAATTAAAAAGCCAGCAATACATGTGAATGGACATCTCCCAAAAGACGACATACAAGTGTCCAGTGAACACAGGCGGAGTCGCTGGACTTAGTCTCCCACGGGCTGTACCGGCACCTGGAGCTGGGCTGGGGGACGGGGGCGATTGGGATCATAATTCCTGGGGCCTGGCAGGCCCCCAAAGGGGAGGGGACGCCACCGGGATGCTCAGCGCACAGGGGCAGGGAGGTGAGTTAGCAAGGATGTGGCCTCAGGATAGGGTGGTGGGAGGAGCGCTGGAAGCGGGGTGGGGCTGCGGCGGCCCCACCTCCCACGGGCGGAAGGGATGCCTAAACCCCGAGGTGCACTGTCTCTTGTCTTCACCCCACATTAAAGAGCAGGAAGTGGCTCTGGGGTGACAGGTATCGGATCCAGTGTGACTCCTCCTCCTCCTCCCCTGCCCAAGGGGAGCGGGGAGGCGAGGCACAAGTGCGGAGAAGCCGCCTGCCCACCTGCGACATGGCGGAAGCCCCTCCCTGCCTCTCTTCTCCCCTCCCCTATTTCTCCACCTCTCTCCTCTTTTTCCCCTCCCCTCTCCTTCCCTCCTCTTTCCTCCCCTTCTCTCCCTTTGGCCTGTTCACCCCCCAGCCCAACGATCCTCCTCTTTAAAGGGGAGGGGCCATTCTCTAGGGCTGACTTCCCAGCCCTCCTGGCCCTTCCGCTCCTGAGGTTCTGGAAGTCTCTCAGAGCCTTGTGTTTGGAAGTCCTGGCTTCACAATCGGGCCCCCCTACGTGGAAGTGGGGACAGTGTTTCCCCAAAGCCCAGTAGAGACCCGAAGAGCCTGGTGCCCAGCTGCCTCTGCTGGGTGCTCCTTAGCTTGTGAATTTTAGGGTGTGCTTCTTACCCCCAGAAAACACAGGTTCCCCATACATACATTATTTATTGTGGGTGGACATGCACTGATCTACATCTGTTTGAGTTGCCTTAACACCTGCCCTCCACAGCAGCAGGATTCACTGTAGCCAAAAGTGGAAACAACCCAAACGTCCATCAACTGGTGAATGGATAAACGTACAATGAATTAGTATTCAGCCACGAGAAGCAGTGACACTGACACTCACTATAACATGGGTGGACCTTGAACACACGGAGCTCAGTGAGAGAAGCCAGACACACAGGCCACACAGCGTGTGATTCCACTTATGTGACATGTCCAGAACAGGCACATCCACAGAGACAGGAAGTGGGTTAGCGGTTGTCAGGGGCTGGGGAAGGGGATAAGTGACTGCTGATGGGGACGGGGCTTCTTCTTTTGGGATGATGAGAGTGTTCTGGAACTAGTGGTGATGGTTACACAATATTGTGAATGCACTAAATGCCACTGAATTGCACACTTTAACCCTTTCACTGCGTTAATTGATTTGAAGTATTTTCTCCAAAATGTGTCAAACATCCACAAAAGTCGAAATTAAGTGGGCGAGCTGTATGATATGTGAATGATATCTCAATAAAGCTGTTATAAAAAACCAAACTGCCCTCTCGTGTGTGTACACACAGCCGCTGTCTCGGAGGGAGCAATGATATTGACATGCCCAGGGTGATTCCCTGTCCTGTCCAGTGAGTCCTTAACAGGCCCTGAGTGGGGTACTGGGGAGAGGTGAATAGGCCTGGTTCCTGCCCTTAAGTGGCTCTCAGGCAGGTTTAGATGGGAATGGACCTGTCTGCAGGGCCCCAGGCCAGGTTAGGACAGGGGAGCCAGGCCCATCCATTTCACAGATGAAAACACTCAAGTCCCAGAGACAGGCAGGCAAGCCAGAAAGCAAGTAGAGCAGCTGGACTTCCAGCCGGTGTTTGCCAGACCATGGAGCCTCAAGCCACCACAGGCAGCCTCCGGGGACACTGTCACTGGCACCTTGGCCCCAGGCTCTGGCTACATGAAGCCTCCTTCCTGGTGGTTTCTGGGCCAAGGGTCCCTCCCTGGGTAAAGGCAGCCGCTATCCTTGTTCTGCCTTGGACCTTGCCCGCTCCCTTCCACCAGAGATATTGTGGGACTGTCCTTGATATTAGTTGGCTCTGGTCAGAGGGACTTCTGTGGGATGGATATGATTCTCAGCTCCACTTTTACGAGGGGCAGGGAGCTCAGGCAAAGGAGCCCAGAGCGAAGAAGTTACTTGCTGTGTTCAAGGGCACTCAGAGAGAACTTGACATTGACCTTGACCCCTTGACTTTGACTCCAAGAATGCCCAGGCCAAAAGAAGGTCAGGAAAAGGAGTGAGTGGCCCTGAGGGGACTGGGGCAGAGGCTGCACCTGACATAGCCCTTCCTCTCTCTCTTTCTCTCCTTCTTTCCCTCTCCTTTCTCTCCTGGGCCTGAAAGTGAAACCGATGACACCAAAGTGAAACTGAAGCTACTGCCTGGCAGCCAATCATGCCTGTCCCTGACGAGGGGGAGAGAGCAGGAGAGAGGGTGACTCCTCTGGCCAGCCCACGTGGCTGACAGTGGGATGGAGGGAGGGAGGAGTCGCTTTATAAATTGAGGTGATTTTAAAAAGAGAAAGAATTGAAAGGGAGATCTGACCCACCAGAAATGTTGTCACGTTCTCCCTTCCACTCCCCCTGAACTTTCCCTAGTTGTGGGTACCCACCATTCTGAGTGCCCCAAGGGATGCCATCTTGTGGATGGCAAGGTGGGGGGGAGCAGGGATGGGACTGACCTTGTTCACCTGGGGTGTCTCAGGGTGAAGCTGACCCAGGAGCCATCTTTGCTGGTTACCCAGCTTCAGGCTGGAAGGGTCCATTGCACAGACGGAAAGCCAAGGCCCCCTGAGAGTGGAGACAGGCTATTGAGGCGTGGGGCAGAGGGCAACTGGATGGCTCAAGTACTGCGTTGTCTGGAGGCCACTAGGCAGCAGTTTTCCTTCTGGGCACTGTGGGGTATTGAGCAGCATCACTGGCCCCACCCACTCCATGCGAGGAGCACCCCCAGTTGTGACAAACCACTGCCCTAAGCAAATTCCCATGGAGAATTTGGCAGAGACAAAGCTCTGAGTCAGGCCCCAAAGGCAGGCAGGCTGGTCCCCCAGCTTTGGAGCATTTCACCAAGGTTCTGAGAGGCCCCTGGGAACTGTGGTCCAGACTGGGAGTGAGGGGGCACCCTGGAGGCCAGCCTGAAGGTGGAGAGAGGGGCCAAAACTAGGTGGAAACTGGGAACTTCAGGCTGAAAAGGCCCATTGCACAGGTGGAAATACTGAGCTGTGGGTGGAGTTAGGGGCACCAGCCGCAGCCACCACTGCAGCGCCAGGGTAACTCTGCCTTCTTCCACCTTCGGGACTCAGTCTAAGTAGCCCCTGAAGTGAGGTGCACCTCACTGCAAAGAGACCAGGCATTTACCCAACGTTATGAGTTCAGAGGCTGCAGGAAGTGTCTGCTC
Organism: Aselliscus stoliczkanus; assembly: GCA_033961575.1. NCBI lineage: Eukaryota > Metazoa > Chordata > Mammalia > Chiroptera > Hipposideridae > Aselliscus > Aselliscus stoliczkanus. The sequence goes on along the minus strand of CM066735.1, from coordinate 3,417,059 downwards.
CTCAGAGAATATTCCTGCTGGAATACTCAGGGGGTGTCCCAAAGAGAGCTCAGGGGGGCACTCCGGTGTTCTATGCAGCCACGATTTGCCAAGGAGTACTGAAGTATTTCAATACTTGCACACCTGGTTTGGCCACCCTGGGGTGTGCTGGTTAAATGTTAGCTCTGCCTAAGAGCACTTTTTGGGAGGGGCCCCAGGACCTGGGAGGGGCCTGAATGGGAGGAGATTTCTACGAAAAGGGAAATCAGAGGGGCTTCTGGCAACTTGCCTGGCCTCCTTTGTACCCGTGCTGAATTCCAGGTTTATGAGGCACCTATCGCCTGCATAGACTGCCCACAAATCAGTGATGCTCATACAAGCAGGATTTAAAGGACCTGACGCCAGAGGCAGAGCTGGTAGCCACTTGTTTCTGTAGCTGCAGGTGATAGTTTGCATGTTCCTTTCTTCCTAATGTCTTCACTTGCCAAGTAAAAAAGTCTGGCCCCTGTTAAGTTAGATCTCAATATAGTTTTTCTTTTCATCCCTCTTCTTTTTTAGTCTTTTTTAAAAGACAATCACAACCCTGATTTTTTTTATTGCATAAAATCTACCATCTTTACCTGTTTTAAGTGCACATTACACATTAAGCAAATTGACACCACCCATCTCCAGAACTTTCTCATCTTCCCAAACTGACACTCTGTCCCCATTAAACACTCACTCCCCTCCCCTCCCCCAACCCCTGGCACCACCTTCTACTCTCTGTCTCTATGAATCTGACTACTCTGGGACCTCCTGTGAGTGGGATCACACAATGTTTGTCCTTTTGTGACTGGCCTATGTCACTGAGCATCATGTCTTCAAGGTTCATCCGTGTTGTAGCAGGTGTCAGAGTGTCCTTCTTTTTATGGCTGAATCCATGACACTTCATATGAAGCCCAAGATACCTACTTGTCTGGCCTGCAGGTGCCCATTCACTGCCCTCTGAATACCCTGCTCCAGCCATGCTGGCCTCCTGGCTGATTTTTCATCACTAAGCTCAGTCCCACCTCCAGGCCTTTATCTCCCCAGTTCCTCACACCTGTGAACCTGTCCCCGGATCCCCATTCGGGTCTCTGCTCACATACCACCTCCTTGAAGAGTTCTCCCTGATGACCATTAAAAAAAAAAGAACAGGGCCGGCTGAGTGGCACATTGGTTAAGAGCTGGTTTTGGGATGCCAGTGGCCCCGGTTCGGATCCCACATATGAGGGCCAGTGACACTGCCCTCTACAGCTAAGATGGTGAACAACAGCTCCACCTGGAGCTGGGCTGTGCGAGCCGCAGCGACCATGTAGGCTGCAGCCCCTGCTGCAGTGGGCTGCCATAGGCTACAGTGAGTGGCCGGCAGCCAGCGTGAGCTGCCAATAGCCACGGTGGGCGACCATCCAGAGGCCGGTGACTGATCTGCCTCACCCAGGAAGAACGCAACGAGGATACCAACATGGGCCAGTGAGGCGGCGTCCTCCACAACTAGACTGAGGAACAAAAAGACAGCAACTTGTCTGTTCCCCTTCCCCAGTTCCCCAACGCTGTTCTCCTCCCCAATAAAATCTTAAAAAAAAAAAAAAAAAAAGAACTAGCCTTTAGACAAAACTGTAAGGTTGTCGGAAAATTCATGACACATTTTTGCAATGAAAAACATAACAAAAGTACATTATGATTTTTCCGACAACCCAATAGATGTCTGACTCTATGGGGTCCTGAGCCTTTTTCTGTCTTTGAGCTATTTTACAACTGTGTAACCTGTAGAAAACTGATAATAATAGCCATGCTACTTTTTTTTTTCAAGCAATGAATAATAATTTATTTGGCGTCAATGTTATACTTATTCCCACTTTAGGTGCAGTGAAGTTGACAGAAAAAAAAACCCTCAAAATTGTAGTTGGGCCATGATATGCATTTACTAAATTTGCTATTCTGCCATCTTGGACTTTCCTTTGCTATGGCCATGATTCTTGTCCATAGAAATACAAATTAACTGTGCATAGTCATATTTTGCTTCTGTTTGTAAATTCATTTCAGCGTTTCTAATTTGCCCATATGTGAATGTTCTTTGAATTTTCCTCTGAACCCATTGTAATATCTTACTGGCTCTTTCATTAATTAATGAGTGAAATGAAATCTTTTGACACATTTTCATTAAAAAAAAAAAAAAGCCTCCAGGCCCTGATCACTGTCTGTTAGTTCCTCTGGTTAACTGCCAAAGAAACTGATAATTGTCTGAAGTTCTTTTATTTATTTGTCTATTTGCTTATTATCTTTATCCTCCACTAGAATGTAAGCTGGAGATCAGGGATGTGGCCCATGGGAGGCACCCAGGCCTGGCTATGTGGGCTTCCAGGCAGACCAACTGCTGAACAGAATGTTCTAGAATGCTCATGGGGTCCACATCAAGCTCAGCAACCCCTGGGTTCTAAAACTTGCCTGTGTCCCTGCCTGCGTCTCTCCCTTTTTCAAAGCTGGAACACTTACCTGCAGCTCCTTTTCTCAAAATTTCCTCCAGGAATACCAATAAACCAGGATTCCCAAGGCCGATGTGCAAATGCTTTTAACACCGTAAGCTGTGAGTCTGCTGGACCTACAGCCCCAAATTGATCCACAGAAGCCAGAAGAAACCCCTTATCCTGTCTCCTCTCTGGTCATGGTTGAGAGAACAGTCAATGCTCATTGAAAAACCTCAAGACATTGGATTCAAGTGCCCAAGGACACTTCACCCTTGTTCTGTGGCTGCTTCCTAAACATGCAAAAGAGATATGGCACTCGCCACCATTGGTAAACTGATGCCCAGAGCTGCAGGATTGGAACAAAAAGGTTGGTTTTAAGAAACACCAGCTTAGGGCCAGCTGAGTGGCACGTTGGTTAAGAGCTGGTTTGGGGATACCAGCGGCCCCGGTTCAGATCCCACATGAGGGCCAGTGACAACGTAAAAAAATAAAATAAAATAAAATAATTATATATAAAAAAAGAAACACCAGCTTCGTGCGTGGGAGCATTATGGGTTGAGAAAGCTGCCTCTACAGGCTGTGGGGGAGCTGGGGTCTGGGATAGAGAGTGGCAGGGGACCCCTTGCAAACTCAGCAGGGAGTCCCAGGTCTGGAGAAATGTGGGCTCCATTATGCTCAGAACTTACTGAGATTCTCTTCCCAGGTCATCCCCCAAGAAGGAGGGAACTCTCAGGAAATCAACCTGAGTCACTTTTCAAACACACCCCATCCTCTGGGTTCTGAGGTGGGCTGGGTGATAGAGGCAGGAACCTGTGATATGTGTGTATGGGGAGGTGTGTGCACGCATGTGTAGTGAACACACCAAACTCAGCACCTATATGATATTCTGTAGCAACTGAGACACAACCTCTTAAAATACCTTAGCTATTTTGAGGATTAAATGAGGTGATGAAGATAGAAGAGTTTTGTAAGCCACAAAATGTTCCCCAATCAAAAAGTAATGATGTTTATATATAAATTTTAATTGAAATATTATTCACATGCTATACAATTCACCTTTTAAAAGTGTATAATTTAGTGGTTTGTATTTGTAGTGTATTCACAAGGTTGTGCAACCATCACTACTAATTCCAGAACATTTGCATCACCCCAAAAAGAAACTTCATGACCAATAGCAGTCAGTCCCATTTCCCCTCAACACCTCCCAGCGTTCAGGCAACCATTAATTAACTTTCTGTCTCTAGGTGTGCCTATTCTGATATTCCACATAAATAGAATCACACACTGTGTGGTCTTGTGTGTCTGGCTTCTCTTGCTGAACATCATGTGTTCAAATTCCATCCACATTGTAGCCATTGTAGCTACATTGTAGTTCCTCACTCCTTTTCACGGCTGAATAATATTCCACTGTGTGAATGGATCACATTTTGTTTATCCATTCATCCATTGATGGACAGACATTTGCACTGTTTCTAATTTTTGGCTATTGTGAATAGTGCTGTTATGGATATGTCTGTTTTGTGTGCAGACAGATGTTTTCATTTCTCTTGCGTAGATACCTAGGAATGGAATTGTAGGGTCAGATGGTCACTCTATATTTTTCAACTTTTGAGGGACCACCCGACTGTTTTCCACAGCAGCTGCACTATTTTTCATTCTCATCAGCCATACATTAGGGCTCCAGTTCCTCTCTGTTCTCACCAACACTTGTTAGTGTCTGTCTTTTTTATTTCAGCCGTCTTAACAGGGATGAAGTGTTTCCTCCTAGTTTTGATTTGTATTTCCCTAATGACTAAGGATGTTGGGCAACTTTTCATGAGCTTTATTGACCATTTGTAAATCTTTTTTTTTTTTTTTTGGAGAAATGTCTATTCAAATTCGTTGCCCATTTAAAAAAATGTGGTTGTGGGGCTGGCCAAGTGGCGCGGCGGTTAAGCACTGGCTTGGGAAGCCAGCGGCTCCGGTTCAGGTCCCACTTATGAGGGCCAGTGACGCTGCCCTCAAAAAAAAAAAAAAAAAGAAAGAAAGAAAGAAAAAAAAATGTAGTTGTGTTTTTTTTGTTGTTGTTTTAAAGATTTTATTGGGGAATTTGGGGGAGAGGAATAAAGTTGGGGAATCCCAGAAGGGGAACAAACAAGTTGCTATCCTTTTGTTCTTTAGTCTAGCTGTGGAGGATGTCACTTTGCTGGCCCATGTTGGTATTGTCATTGTGTTCTTCCTGAGTGAAGCAGATTGGTCGCCAGCCCCTGGATGGCCACTCATAGCAGCTCTTGGCAGCTCACACCGGCAGCCAGCCACTCAAGCTGGCTGCCGGTCACTCACGGTAGTTGCCAGCCACTCACGGTAGCTTACAGCACCCCACTGCAGCCCCGCTGCAGCCTACTCTGTCTCCAGCGATTCACAGCAGCTCAGCTCCAGGTCAAGCTGTTGCTCACCATCTTAGCTGTAGAGGGCACAGCGTCACTGGCCCTCATGTGGGATCTGAACCGCAGCCCTGGTGCTCAGAACTGGTGTCCCAAACCAACTCTTAACCAATGCGCCACTCAGCCGGCCCTGGTGTGTTTTATTGTTGACTTTAAGGTTTCTTTATATATTCTAGGTAGTAGGCCCTTATCAGTTCTATGATTTGCAAATATTTTCTCATATTCTGCATGTTTTTCTTTCATTTTCTCGATGGTGTCCTTTGAATCACAAAAGTTAAAGAATGCTACTTTAAAGATATTTTTATTTTATTTTATTATAAATAATGTGTGAATAATATAAAATTCAAAAGATCAAAGAGTAGAGAGTAAACACACTCTTTCTCACCCTGTTCCCATACCCCCTTTTCCCTACCCCAGAAGCAACGCCTATTTATGGTGACAAGAATTATCTGTTTAGGGCCGGCCGAGTGGCGCGGTGGTTAAGCGCTGGCTTGGGAAGCCAGCGGCCCCGGTTCGGTCCCATATATGAGGGCCAGTGATACTGCCCTCAAAAAAAAAAAAAAGAAAAAAAAGAATTACTTTTATATAACTTTGCAGCCTAGCCAACATAATTCAAATTCAAGTTCTTCCACTTGCATGCTGTGTGTCTTTGGCAAGTTACTTATCCTCTCTGAGTCTCTGTGCTGTGCCTTCATTGGGTACATCAGGGATGATAACCCCTACTTCACAGATGGACTAAAATAACACACAAAAGTGAAACTCTTCAAATAAGAGCTGGAATTACTACTCACACTGGACAAAAAAATCTGTTTGGAGATAAGTGTCAAGTATTTGTCTTTTTTTATATCATTTTATTGCTAAGATGGAGCTGGTCCTGATACATTCCAAGAACTCTTTAGACAAGCATCTCATGGAGTCTGCTGATGAGGTTAAAAAAATGTCTTGGGCCGGCTGAGTGGTGCGGTGGTTAAGTGCTGGCTTAGGAAGCCAGCGGCCCTGGTTTGGGTCCCACATATGAGGGCCAGTGACACTGCCCTCAAAGAAAACAAAATGCCTTGAGTGTGTGTGAATTTCTCTCTTACCTTTGGAAATGTGAGTTTTATCTCCGCCCAGACGATGATGATGATGATGATGATGATGATGATGATACAATAACAACATGATCATATCTTCCATGTATTGAGGACTTCTCTCCTGCAGGTACTGTGCTGTTTAAGCACATTACATGTACCACCTTGTTTCTTCCTTGTCACAACCCTAGGAAGTCTCTACCATTATTCTCTCCAAAGGACTCTGAGAATCAGACAGATTAAGTAACCTTCCCAAGGTCACATGGTAAATAAATCTTTTTTATTTTATTAAGTTTAAAATAATATCAGAAAGCCGGCTGAGTGGCTCAGTTGGTTAAGAGCTCGCTCAAGAGTGTGAGCTGAGCTCTGAGCAACAGCAGTTCGATGCCCAGCCCGAGCTGAGCAGCCGCTGAGCTGCCAACAGGTAGCAGGATGGCTCAGCTAAAAATAAAAAATAGGGCCGGTCGAGTGGCGCATTGGTTAAGAGCTGGTTTTGGGATGCCAGCGACCTCGGTTCGGATCCCACATATGAGGGGCAGTGACACTATCTTCTACACCTAACAACAGCTCCACCTGGAGTTGGACTGTGCAAGCCCCGGCGACAGTGTAGGCTGCAGCCCCTGCTGCAGTGGGCTGCCATAGGCTACAGTGAGTGGCTGGCAGCCAGCTGTGAGCTGCCAATAGCCACCCTGAGCGACATCCAGAGGCCGGCGACCGATCTGCCTCATCCGGGTAGAGCGCAATGACGATACCAACATGGGCCCGTGAAGCAACATCCTCCGTAACTAGACTGAAGAACAAAAAGACAGCTACTTGTCTGTTCCCCTTAGCTGATTCCCCAACGCTGTTCCCCTCCCCCAATTCCCCAATAAAATCTTTTTTTTAAATCATACCCTCTCTAATTCAAAGAATAATAATAAAATAAAATAATAAAAATAAAAAAAAATAAAAAATAAAGAATAATAATATCTACTTGAGGTCGGCCGAGTGGCACGTTGGTTAAGAGCTGGCTTGGAATGCCAGCGGCCCCGGTTCGGATCCCACATATGAGGGCCAGTGACACTGCCCTCTACAGCTAAGATAGTGAACAACACCTCCAGCTGGAGCTGGGCTGCTGTGAGTTGCCTGCGAAGGTGTGGGCTACAGCGTCTGCTGCAGTGGGCTGCCATAGGCTACAGTGAGTGGCCGGCAGCCAGCATGACAGGCCGGCAGCAGGAATGAGCTGCTAATAGCTGCAGTGAGCAGCCGTCCAGAGGCCAACGACTGATCTGCCTCAGCCAGGAAGAGCACAATGATGGGCCAGCGAAGCAATGTCCTCCGCAACTAGACTGAAGAACAAAAGGACAGCAACTTGTCTGTTCCCCTTCCCAAATTCTCCAATGCTGTTCCCCTCCCCCATTCCCCAAAAAAAAGAAATCTAAAAAAAAAAGTTAATAAATAAATAAATAAATAAATAAAATAATATCTACTTAAATATTTTTGTCGGGGAGGCGAAGGGAGCAGGGGCTGAGGTGTGAGGGTCAGGACAAATCTTTTCCTCCCTCACTCATTCTGTTTTCACTGCAGGGCAGGAGTGCATATGGGGCAAGGGTATGCCATCCTGGCATTTCCTGAAGGACCCACCCCCAGCCCCTCTGACAGGGTCCAGAGGTAGGTGAATGCTGGATTCGACATCCTTGCTCATGGTTCCTCTGTGCCTCAGTTTCCTCAAATGTAAGGTGGAAATCATAGAAACCCTGCTTTTTCCCAGGGTGTGATCAGGATCTGATTCAATGCAAACTTCACATAGGAGTTCCCTGAGCCTTCTGAGTCAGGTTATCAATTGTGGAGAAACAACCCAGGATATCTGAGGCAGGGTGGTGGTGGTGGGGAAACTGAGTCACCCCTAGGAGCTTCGTGGGAGGAGTAAGACCATGGCACTAAAGCCTGAGCTTGGGTTATCTGCAGTTGTCCAAGCACAATCCTGAGACCTGCAAATGGTGTTTCTGCTTGGCCCGTGTAGTCCCAAGGCTGATAGTAGGGTGGTTTAAGGAAGGAAGCAGGACACATATGTCAGGCAGGGTCGTTAGAGCAAAGTCCCCCAATTCCACCCTTGCCTTGTACCCACTGGCCCCTCCCTCAGTCCCTTCCCACCTAATTGGGGCTGGGTTCAGGCTGCAAGTCCTGGGGCTGTCACTTCCCCTTTGGGGGCCTTCCAGGTTTCTCCTTGAAGCCAAATTATTTTACAAAAGCCGAAAGGCACTTTTAATATTTTGGGTGAAGAGGCAATAAAGTGTGGTGTGGTGGTGGTGGTGGTGGAAAGCTTTGAAGTCAGAGAAAGACACACTTGGTCCATTTTACCTATGGCACTGAAAGTTTCCTGCCTGTAAGGTAATGGTGATACTACTACTACTACTACTACTACTACTACTACTAATAATAATACTAATAATAATAAAAATGTGTTAGATGTTAGAATGGCGGTAAACAGGACCCCGGACAGAGCCAGCCACTCGAGAAGCGCTCGGTAGTAAATGGCGCTATAAAGCAGGTGCCAACCTTCTTCGTCCAAAGGAATGAGGAAAGGGGAACTGAAGCCCGAAGCCCCCCAGGCATCTGATTGCACCAGCCATCCCTTCCCTGGGCGCCTACTGTGTGCAGAGGGCAGCGGGCCGGGTCGGGTCAGGCTGTTCTCACCGCTGTCCCCTCCTTCCCTTCCCCCGTCCCCCGCCGGACCTCTCCCACGACCAGGGTGGAAGTGGGAGAAATGGATAGGGAAAAAAAAGTTGGGCTGAGACGCCTCCCTACTCCCCAACCTCCGCCCCTCCGCAGCCACGCAGACCCTTGCAGGAGCGGCCTGCAGGACCCAGGCGTCCGAGGCCGGGTCCCTGTCCCGCCCAGAGGCCCGCAGTTGGGTGGGGGAACTCGGAAAGCCGGGAAAACAACCGCCCAGCCCTCCCCTCCCCAACCCCTTCCCCCGCTACGCCCCTGGCGCAGCGGGCGGAGGCGACTCCTTTATATAATCGCGGGCAGTCAGGTCGGCAGTTTCATTTAGGGACCCAGAAGCCCAGCGGACCCCAGCAGTCACCGAAAGCCCGCCCCCGAGTCCCTTCTGCGGCTGGGCAAACTGAGGCCCCGTGAGGGCCCGCGGCTGGTCTGGGGGCCCCAACCCGAGGCCCCCACCCACCTCCAGCTGCCCGGGTTGCCGCGACCCACGCCCGCGTCGGTCCTAGCAGTGCGCACAGCCCTCCCCGCCCCCGCTGCCATCCTGCCACGCCCCAGGCGTCGGGGGCAAAGCCCGCGCCCCCTCGCACCCGCCCAACGCAGAGGCTGGGGGCCTGTTTATCTGGAGGCCCCCACCCCCCTCCACCCCGGGGGGCCCGCTCCCCCCGCACCCCGGGGAGCTCTGGGGCCAGATAAGCTGGCAAGCTGGCACCGCGCCGCGCAGCGGGGCGGAGAGGTCAGAGGAGGGGGGGCGCTCTGGGGGCGGGCTGGACCCCCCCCCCAACTTGACAAAACCTAATAACAGCCCGGTCTCTCCGGCGCAGCGGGCGAAGCCCCACGGGAGGGCAGAGACGTGGCAAGAGGGGACCTGCCGAGCCTGTTCTGGCCTCCGAGGCCGAGGTGGGGGGGGCGGGCTGGGCGGGTGGGGGGGGGGACGGCGGCTGCGGCACCTTTAAGACAAGGGAGGACCCCTCTTGCCCTCGGAGAAACCAGGAAGGGAGTCGCGAGCATCATACGGGGCTTTGGCTGTACTGTACAGTTACTGTAGGGGCAGTGACGCCGCCGCCGCCGCCGGAGCGAGGGAGCTACGAGGGGAGAGGGAGCGAGGGGGAGAACGAGACGCGGACCCCGGAGGCGAGCGGCCGAGGATCCCAGTCCCAACTCCGGGCCCCGGCCCCGCGCGCCACGGACCGGCCCGGCTCTGGCCTGGCCCCACGAGGTAAGTCAGCACCCGGAGCGGCCCCCAGCACAGGGTGCAGGGCGGGGACGGGCCGGGGGCGCTGCGTCCACCCCTGCCCTTTTGGGGAGCCGGGGACGTTCCGCAAGTTTCAGAGGAGGGGGTGGTTGGCAGCTGCCAGGAGGCTGGAGGCTCCCTGGATCTCGAGCGCGGGCAGGGGGCACCGCTCGGAATGGGGAGGGGGGTTGGGGGCGAAGTGCAGGGGCTTGTGCGCCAGCCCCCCCGCCCCGGGTGCATGGCTTTTCGGGGCTCCCAGGCGCGCGGGTAGCGGGGGAGGGGAAGCGGGCTGCATTGAGAGTGGGGTGAGCCGGCGTGAGGAGCTAGGGGGGCGCGTCGCGTGTTAAGTTTGTAGCAGGGTACTGGGGGCGCTCTCGCCCCCCCGGGGGCCTATTTGGTGCTGCATGTATACGTTGGAGTTGGCCAGGATTGAGCTCCATGGGGGATGGGGGGAGGGGGCTGAAAAAACAGGGAGGGGGCTTTGCAAAGGAGGGGAAGGGGTGGGGTGTCCGGGTGGGCGGCCGCGGCCGCGGGGACCGCTGGATGTCGTAGTCCTCCCTTAGCTTGAGGCTGGCAGGTGGCAGGCAGCTCGAACTACGAGTCCCACGGTGCCCCGCGCCAGCGGCCCGCTGCGGCCCGCGGTTAGGGGCGGTGCGGAGGAGGGGCGGTGAGCGGCGGGCCTGGGAACCAATGGGCGCGGGATGATCGCGCGGCGCGGCGCGGGGGCGGGCCCAGGAGGCGCGGGGGCGGGGCCTAAAGCTAGGCTCCCCTTGCCGGGGGCCGGTGGCGGTCCCCAGCTTCCGGCTGCGCGGCCCGCGGGCCGGCCCCCTCCCCGCCCAGGGGCCCCTCCCCGCCTGGTTGTGTAACCGTCCCCAGCCCCCCCCCCTCTGTGGCCCCCTGCCCCGGGTGGGGTCACCCTCTGGGTGCTCCCCGGGAAGGGCGGCGGCCGACGCGGCCGCGCTGCGCAGGCGAGCCTGGGGATGCACGGCCTAGTACAGGCCGGGCCCGGGCGTGGGGGAGGCGGGCGGGCGGACCCAGATCCGGGGTAATTTGCATCGCCCTCCCCCCAGCCCGGGTGGGGATTGGCCGCCGGCGGCGGGGGGTGGCGCGGGGCCAGGCTCACTGCCGCCTCCCGGCCCCTCGGAGGGAGCCAGCCCAGCCCAGCCGCCGCCGCCCGCCGCCGCCACCGCTGCCGCCGGGGCCGGGCCCCCTCGCCGCAGCCCTGGGAAGGAGGTAGGAATCCCCCGAACGGGTTGTGCGGCGGGGGCCCGCGGGCCGGGGCGAGGGCTGTGCGCTGCGGCCGGCGCGGGGGAGGGGGCCGCTTCCTGCCCCCGCCCTGGCCTGACTCAGCCCTGGGTGGGGGGACCGGTCTGGCCCCTTGCTCTGGCCGCGCGGCCCTCCGGCCCCGTCTCCTGGGGAGAGGCCAGAGAGCACCCCCTCTCCCCTGCCTGCGCCCCCAAAGCGCGTGACCCTGTCTCCTTTGGCCCGGACCCCCCCCTTCTTCCCCTTGACGCCACCACCACGTGCGAACCCTAAGCCCAGGCTTAGGGGAGGGGGTGAGCTGATGGGATCCGGCTCTGTCCCTCGCTGTACCTCTTTCCCGGGCGTGGAACCGGCCTCCTCACCCAGTGCGGGGCCTGGGAACTAAGCAGGAGCCTGAGTGGAGCTCTGGTGCTGGTGCACCCCAGGGCTCAGGCCTTTGCGGGTTTTGGGAGACACTGCCCGTGCTGCTGGGAGAAGCTCGGTGCACCGCAGCAATAGACTGGTCAGGCCAGGCCCGGGCACCCAGTGGGCGCCCACTAAATGTTTGTGGAACGCAGCCAGCAGTTGGCAGAGTGGCAGGGGTAGGCAGGCAACTACTCTCCCCCAGCCAGGCAGCGGAAGTGAGAGAGGTGTTGGTGCCCCTTACCCGGGCGTGCCCACCTGGCTCACCCATGGGTGGCAGGCCCAATTTGCTTCCCCCCCTTTCTGCCAGCTGCCTCCGGGAGCAGGGCTGGCTGGAGAGGGCGCCCGGGATTCCATGTTACCCTCCCCACACACACACACAGGGCCAGGGCGTAACCCTGAGTGTGCCGCTCCCACACTGAGGGGGCCCTCCCCAGGACCAGCCGATCACTTCCTATTGGCAGAGCTGTTCTTGGGAGAAGTCCAGAGAGTCCAGGCTGGGCCCTGCTGCTGCTTAGGCTGTAGAGCTCCTGGCAGGGGACATTCCCCCCCAGGACCACCCCTGGTGGGGCCCCTAGAGCACACTGGGCCTGGCACTTATCAGCTGGGCTCGGGGCTCTGTTTACCGCCAGCCATTGCTGTGGAGACTGGAGCCTGGGGGAGGGGGGACAGGAGCCAGTGGCTGGAAGAGCGAAGCCCTGGGATCCGCATGCCTAATGAAGAAAGAGGAGCCATTGGGGACACTGAAATTTTAATTCGTGGGTCACTTTGGGGGGGTATTTATTATTCAGTTCTGATTGGCTGTGGGGTGGCCATTCAGCACCCTGGCTGGGCCTAGAGCCACGCAACTCTCAGCAGAGGCCCTTGGAGAAGCTGCCTGGGTGGCTGCAGGGAGCTGACGTGCCCCTTTCTCTGTGAGGGAGACTGAGGCTTGGCAGAGCTCAGCCTTTGCCTAGTGGGGAAGGTTCGAGGGCAGTAGCAAGTCCTGTGTTTGCTTTTTTACTTCCTTTCTTTTCCTTGGGACCCTATGACCCATAGCTGGGTCTGGCTGGTGGTAGTCCCCTTCGACATATGAGGAAACTGAGGCCTGAGGGGAAGCCAAACATGAGCATGGGAATCCGGGAACTTAGAGCAGGTCTCAGAATGGGTGCTGTGTTGGGTAGGGGAGACTGAGGCCCAAAGGGAAGCAGAGAGCAGCCCAAGGTCACGCAGCCAAGGCTGTGTCTGACCCCTTTGGTCTGCCTTCCAGCTCTGAATTCATCCAAAGTCTTCCCTGTGTCACAGCTGAGGGGCGCCTGCCCACCCATCTCCTGGAGGGCCAGGAGGTTAACAGCAGGTACCTGTAGGCCAAATGGAGCCTCCCCAGGGCTTACTAAACTCTTTGTCCAAAGAGGATAGTGAGGCTCAGAGAGGGCCTGAGGTGCCCAAGGTTACACAGCATGAGCCTCCTGCCTCCTACCTCCCAGCCTTCCCTGGCAGGCAATTTTAAGGCCTGCAAGGCCTTTTCCTGCCCCCTCCAAGCCACCTTGGCCCTTGGCCCCTGGGCATGGGCAGGGCTCTGGGTTTTATGAACCATTACACCTGAGGAGGTCACCTCACAAGAACCAGGATTCAGGGCCAGCCCCTCTGATGCAGAGCCTGCCTGAGGAGGGGGTCTGCTGGGGTTTCCAGTGCCAGTGCACTTGCTCTGTGACCTCGGACATGCCTCTTGGCCTCTCAGAGCCTGAACGTCCCCTCTGTAACACAGGGTTGTTGTAGGGTTCCCCCAGGTGGTGCCTGCAGATCTGTGTTCTCTTTTGCCCCTCCCTCTTGGAGGAAGCACCTGGGTCAGCTTGGGGCATGGCATGGATTCTACTGGAGTTTGCACCAGATGGATGCCTGAGCCTGAGATACTCGGCAATCCCCACCTGTCACCTTGTGCTGCAGGCACCTGAGAGACCATAAACTGTCCAGAAACAGCCCTGAACAGTGGGTACCAGAGGAACAGGCTTGGGTGGGGGCCAGTGTGGTCCAGTTCCAGCCCTGCCCTGTGGTCCACTGAGGGAGGTCACTTCCCCTCTGCCAGCCTCACTTTTCCCATCAGTACAATGGGGAGATTATCTTCAGCCCCAAAGTGTCATCGTGAGGATTTGCTGATTGCCCAGGAACGTTAGTTGAGTGACTGCTGTGCAGTATCAAGAACTTGGGAAGCCCCTCCTGCATGCCTTTGTTGGTAACCCATGGGGTCAGGGCCCCTGCCCTAGGTTCACAGATGTCAGCTGGACTCCAGCCTGCCCCAGGTGCCCTGTGTGACCTCTGACAAGCCTCTCCCTTTTCTGGGCCATCATAAGGCTCTCTGAGGAGGCCTGAGAATAAGCCACCCTCAGCCCCAAGGCCCCCAGGATGGGGGATTTAGTCACCTGCTGGTACCTGGAGGCAGAGTGTGTGGGGAGGGGGAAGAGCCCTGGGAGGACTAGTTAGGCAGGATGGAGCCAGGTGGCCTGTGTTCAAATTCAGCTCTGCTTTGTGAACCTGGGCAAGTTGCTCTGTCTCTGAGCTTCAGTTTCTGACCTGTAAAGTAGGACAGTGATTCTAGACCCTGCCTCCCAGAGCTGTGAGGATGGATGTTGAGATGATCAAGACCAGTCCTGCTTTCCCCCTCGGCCCCATTGAGGAGCAGCCAATGCCTTTGGGGCCCAAGGCCCAAGTTGGGAGCACCAAAGCGCAGAAGGTACCCCGTGGAGAATCTGGCGCTCCTGGGAAGTGTGGTCAAAGGGCCAGCCCTTCCATCTGTCCCCCCAGCAGGCTGTGGAAGGCCACTTGGTGGACGCGTTCTCACCCACGCCTTTCTGGTTTAACTGGAAAACAAGGCTGGGTCCCACCTCCTATTAGGATGTGTTTGATGGGAGGGAACTGGCCTGATTTGTGGGCACAAAACACTAGTGCCCCAACAGGCCAAGCGCCCCTTTGTCTGGGGCTTTCAGGCTGAGCCTTCCACCTGCTTAGGCTGGAGGTTGGGGTGGGAGTTGTGCCTGTGCAGGTGCCTCCAGGTGACAAGCAGGCCTCGGGAGGGAGGAAGAGGTCTGGAGACAGAGAAGAGCAGGGCTCTTAGAGGTCACCCAGGCCTCTTCTGGGCATCTTGGATAAGCAGGTGCAGCCTGAGTGAGGGTGAGGTAGACAGTGATGGCATTCTGCGAAGCCTGGCTTTGCTTACCTTGGTGACGGGAAGCTCATTCCTTTCACATCACGGTGAATAGTTGTCTTCCCGGTGCTTCCTCTTGGAACCCACTCTTGGTGTTGGGGCTATACTTCCTGGCCCATGACAGCACTCAAGAGCATAGGAACAGGGTGCGCCTGAACCCCACCCATGAGTTGGGGGTTAGATAGGATCCCCATGACCTCATCATCCCCCTACTCTCACCACCCCCACACACATACACTTCCCAGTGAGCCTGCACTCTTCCTGCCTCTGGCCCTTTAAGGCCCAGGCAGGAAGCCCCTCCCCATTTAGGGCAATAAATGGACACATAAAATGGCCGAGGGCCTGTTTGCTGGTGACTAGCCTTTTTGCTGGCGACTAGCCGGAGGGAGGCCTGTGAGGGCAGGAGTTGGGCTGGCAGTGGGCAGCCAGCAGCCACGCTGGGCCTTTGGTGCCCCCCCCCATCTACATCGGGACAACGAATTCCTGTCCCATTAAACCCCCAGCCAGGGACTGGGCCAGGCGGGGATTGGCACCACGTCAGGGCAGGGTAACCCGTCGGGACCAACCTTGCAACACAAGCTGCCTGCCTGGGAGGGGGCGGGGTGGCTGGGTGTGGGCCTGGCAGCTGTACCTGGGCACTAGACTTGCTGTGTGACCTTGGACCGGCGCCTACCCTCTCTGGGCCTGGTTTCACTCCCCTGGCTTCTTCCTTGGGCACCACGACCCATTTCTTTGGCATATAATAGGTGGGGAGGGGGCTGGGATAACATTCAGAAGTGAAGTTAAAAAAGCTTCTCATCTACAGGGGCAGTGAACAAACAGCCTCATTGGGCCTTTGGGGACTGGTGCTGGCATATAGTAGTAGGTCCCTGAGCAACTGAATGGACAAGAGTGGGACTCTGGACCTAGAGCTCTCCCAGTCCCCTTGGCTCTGTCACAACCCTTAAGGAAATAGGCACAGAGAGGTGCTGCCTCTTGCCCAAGGTCACTTAGCTTAGAGGTGGAGGAGCCGGAGTTTGGATCCTGGCTGCTGTGCATGGCACATAGTAGGTGTTAAATGCCCCTTCTCTGGTTTCCTTTTATATTCTTTGTGGGGGGGGAATGTAGGGACCTTGACCCTTTGTGAAGCTGCCACCTGTCCCTGACACTCCTGCAGGAAGGCATTGGGTGGCAATTACCTGCCCACCCCTCTGCTGGCCACCCCCTCTCCTTCCTGAGGAGTGTGGGTGGGAGGAGGCCCGAACCGAACCCTCACATTGTGCCTGACCTTGGGAAGCCTCCTGGTAACCCAGCCGCCTCCTTCCCTGGTCCCCTCTCCCAAGCACCCATGTCCAGGCCTTTGCCTCTGCTGTTTCCCATGCCCAGGAGGACACCTTTCCTACAACCTAGGGGTCCTTCCTGAGTGACAGACACCTGCTGCTCCCGGGATCAGGTCAGGGCATTTCTGACCTCACCCCATGCGTGTCTCAGCCCAGGTCTGAATCCCCACCTGGCGGCAGGTCTCTGTGTGACCTCTGCGCTGGTCTAGTCATCTCCTTGAGCTTCTCCTTGTCTGTAAAGTCCGGGCTTTACAATGGAGAGAATGAAATGAAAGTGCCTGGTTAGTTCCCGAAAGTTCTGAGGCACAGAAGCAGCCCCCTGGGAACAGCTAAAAGCCAACCTGGGTCCTGCTGCCTTAGAAAGAAACTGCAGCAAGTGACCCTAGGTTAGATGGGAGGTGGGACCAGTACCATCCCCTGGTCCTGGGAGTGCCTGCTAGCCGAGTGGGTGGGGCTGGGTGTGGACTCTCTTGAGCCCATAGCTGTTTGGCCTTTGGTTCATCCGGTCGAATGCTGTGTCCCTACTGTGTGCCGCCCCAAGGAGTGCCCTTTGCAGGGGCCTGGGAGCAGCCAGAGGGAAGAGGGCACCCTACCTCCAGCCCAGGAGGAGCCTGCTGAGGCCTGCCCCTCCACTGCCGAGTCAGCAGGGAGGCCCGGAAATCCCACGGAGGCAGGCGAGCATGGGGGTGGAGCTGTGATGAAAGACAGCCCGGGTGGGTGTGGGCCTGAGCTCAGGGGACCCTGGCCCTGGCCATTGAGGGTGGGGACCTGGCCAGCTTAGGGGTAGGGCTTCCTGGAGGAGAGAAATTTCATTGGGTCATCACCACCGAGGAAGCCATCACATGTGGGGGCACCTACTACGTTCTCAGGTTCCAGGTGGGTCTCAGATAGAAGGGACCCAGAAGCTGTACTGGTGAGAAGATAGGATACTGAGGCACACAGTGGGTATTTTACTGCCAGGTCCCAACTGATCCATTGATGGGGCTCAGTTGACCTTTCTCTTCCATCTCACAGGGTCTTCAACCTCTTTCTTAGAAAAAAGACCTTGAGAGGTCCAGGTGGGGCAGTGGCCCTCTGCGTAGCAGGCAGGTGGCATGTGTTCCTGGAGAGAGAGTGTGGGTCAGGTGTCTGCAGAGCCAGTTTAGTTTTCAGGGCGAGGGAGGAGGCAATGGCGTGCTGTGTGTGTGTGTGTGTGTGGTGGTGGCAGGGGAGTGGGGGGACAGTTTGGGGGCCAGCCTCTCACTTCCATCAGCTCCTGGACTCCAGGCCTTATGGATCAGCCTTACTGGGCACCCTTACCCAGGATTCTATAAGTTTCTGGGCCTTAGTTTTCTCATCTGTAAAATGGGGATCATGCTATTCTCATGGGGGCTTTCCTTGGCTGGCACTTCCCCAGGTCCCACCCTTTGAGGGGAGGGTCTCTGGTGATTATCTGAAGAAATAGAGGCCCCAGCTAGGAGAAAACGGACATGGACACTCAGGCCCTTTGCATGTGACCCTGCCCACCCAGCAGTGGAGACCAGCTCCTTAGGCCAGATTCAAAGCCTAAGCTTACTCCTTGCTAGTTAGGTGGCTTCCAGCAAAGCAGGAGACTGGGCATCTTAATACTTGAAATGGGGCTGTGCCAGCCCCCTGATGCACTGGGCTCAGTGCCCATGAAAAGGTGGGGTTGGAGCAGCCATAGTTAAAGGTGAGTCACCTGGACTATTTGAGGTCCTGACCCAGAGGCCCCTGGAAACACCTTGAGGTCCAAGGGGACTCGAGAGCACCTGGGGTACAATAGCAAGCAGGGCCAGGGTGGCCATCTTGGGGCTTTGGTGGTCTGAAAGAGGAGGAAAGCGAGAAGGGGCCATGGCTGTTCTGATCCAGAGCCCCATCTGCGCACTCACTCCCTGGGGCCCTGGGCCAGACGGCAGATGGTGGAAGCCGCCACAGGGGTTCCTCCGAAGCTTCCTATGACTAAGTCTCAGATGGGGTCATTCCCCACCCATCCTCCTGCGCCTAGCAGCCACATCTGAGCCTTCCCCCACTACCACGGGCTGGCAGAATAGAGGGGGTAGCTGAGCAGCTGGTGTAGTCCAAGGAAAAGAGGGTGGGCCATGGAGAGAGGCGTCCTGGGAAGTGTAGTGCCTGCCTGAGTGCCACACAAAGGCCTCTGTGTCAGTCTCAAGGCCTGAACCCCAATCCCAGTGCGGCCCTGGGTCGGAACTGTCCCATCTTGGCCTTGAGTCCAGGCGGACCAACCCTGGTCACCCTTCCCAGGCCAGCTGCCAGTGTCCCACTCATAGCACAGCAGGAGGGATCCCAGTTAGAGCTGGGCTGGGCCACTTGGCTGTGGAGGTGGGTGTCCCAGCGTCCTTAGGAGGCTGAGGAAGGCCCAGCTCGGTCCTCTTCCTGCTGTCCAGGGGCTCCGGCCCAAGAGCCGGCTGGCCAGTCCTGGAGGAATGTGGATTGTGTTGGGTGGCTTGGGGCAGCTGGGGGCTCCCTGGAGAGGGTGGAGGGGTGGGGACAGGAGCCAGAGGGTTGCACAAGCGCCCGAGTGGGTGGATGAGTCACAGCCCAGGGGAGGGTGGAAAAAAGGAGGGGTGGGGAGAGGGGTGGGACAGAACTCTCTCAACAGCTTGGCTCTCCCAAAGGCCTCTGCCCATTTGACAGATGTGGAGATTGAGGCCTAGAAAGTGGCAGGGCCTTGTCCCAGCTGCACAGTGCAGACAGGAGGCTGAAAGTTGGAGAGGGCCTGGGCAGGCAGGAGGCAGACAAGAGGTCCTGGCCCCTCACTCCTCCTTGAGGGGATTGGCCGAGGCAGCAGGGAGAAGTGTCAGGCAGTGGCCTGGTTTCCCCCATTACTCATTGCTAGGGCCAAGCTGAGTCCTGTGGACTCCATGGGGCGGGAAGAGGTTTGTCTTACAGACACAACTTTATCTCACCAGCGTACGCCCATGGCCCCAGTGACCCTGGCTGGGTCCCTGGGTCTCGGCCTTGCCCTTTCCTGCTGACTCAGAGCCCCCCAAAAGAACTGGGCTTCCCAAGAGGCAGGAGTGAGAATCAGGGAGGCCAAGGTGCCCAGCGGGGATGGATGGCCAGGCCAGGTGAATAGTGGCTCTTGGGTTAGATGCTCCAGGTTTGATTTGGTGCACAGCTGTGGGGCCTGGGGCACATGGCCTCCTCTTCCTGAGCCCTGTCTTCTGGCCTCTGCAGTAGAGACGGTGCTGCCTGTGGGACTGCCAGGGGCTTGAGCATAGTGGGAGCCTTATGAGTGTAACCACTGTGGCCTCCTAGAAAGGATGTAGGCAGAAGCTTGTGCTCATTCATCAGGAAACTACTTGTATGGGAGCACCTACTGTGTGCTCCCACATCACCTCCAGTTGCCTCTTGGAAGGGAACTCTTGTGAGCCCTCTAGTGGAGGTGCAGGTGCCAGCCTTTGCCTCTCAAGCGCCCAGTGTGGGTTTTGCCAGCAGAACCTCATATTCTGCAATCTAATGTAGAACCAGACATGGACCGCCCTGGTGCACAGCTGGGGAAAATGAGTCTGGGAGGGCGGTGCGGCACTACTTTTTGAGGGTCTCAAGCCCTGAGCGGTGGGCTGGCTGCCCCCACCCTGATGACCACCCCTTCCTCCCTGGCGCTGCAGGTCTTGGCGCGGAAGATGGCCGGTGGCGTGGACGGCCCTATCGGGATCCCGTTCCCTGACCACAGCAGTGACATCCTGAGTGGGCTCAATGAGCAGCGGACGCAAGGCCTGCTCTGTGATGTGGTGATCCTGGTGGAGGGCCGCGAGTTCCCCACACACCGCTCGGTGCTGGCGGCCTGCAGCCAGTACTTCAAGAAACTGTTCACGTCGGGCGCCGTGGTGGACCAGCAGAACGTGTACGAGATCGACTTCGTCAGCGCCGAGGCACTCACAGCCCTCATGGACTTTGCCTACACAGCTACGCTCACCGTCAGCACGGCCAACGTGAGTGATATCCTTAGTGCTGCCCGCCTGCTTGAGATCCCTGCTGTGAGCCACGTCTGCGCCGACCTCCTTGACCGGCAGATCCTGGCGGCCGACGCAGGCGCCGACGCTGGGCAGCTGGACCTCGTAGATCAAATTGATCAGCGAAACCTCCTCCGCGCCAAGGAGTACCTCGAATTCTTCCAGAGCAACCCCATGAATAGCCTGCCCTCCGCGGCTGCCGCCGCCGCCGCCAGTTTCCCATGGTCTGCATTTGGCACATCTGACGATGACCTGGATGCCACCAAGGAGGCGGTGGCTGCTGCCGTGGCCGCTGTGGCCGCAGGCGACTGCAATGGCTTGGACTTCTATGGGCCAGGCCCCCCGGCTGAGCGGCCCTCAGCTGGGGATGGGGATGATGGCGACAGCAACCCAGGTCTGTGGCCAGAGCGGGATGAGGACGCCCCTGCTGGGGGCCTCTTTCCACCCCCTGTGGCCCCATCGGCTGCCACCACGCAGAATGGCCACTATGGCCGGGGTGGGGAGGAGGAGGTGGCCTCACTGTCAGAGGCTGCCCCGGAGCCAGGTGACTCTCCGGGCTTCCTGTCGGGCACGGCCGAGGGTGAGGACGGGGATGGGACCGATGCAGATGGGCTGGCGGCCAGCACGCTGCTACAACAGATGATGTCGTCAGTGGGCCGGGCAGGGGCAGCGGCAGCGGGGGACAGTGATGAGGAGTCGCGGGCGGATGACAAGGGCGTCGTGGACTACTACCTGAAGTACTTCAGCAGCACCCATGACGGCGACTTCTACCCAGCCTGGTCACAGAAGGTGGAGAAGAAGATCCGGGCCAAGGCCTTCCAGAAGTGTCCCATCTGTGAAAAGGTCATTCAAGGCGCCGGCAAGCTACCGCGGCACATCCGGACCCATACTGGCGAGAAGCCCTACGAATGCAACATCTGCAAGGTCCGATTCACCAGGTAAGCCAGCGCCACCATGGTGGGGTCTTCCTGGATCCTATGCCCAAATTGCAGCCACATCCGGACCCCCTGCCCTATACACACACACACACCCCACCTCCATGGGCAGTGGCAGTGCTGCCCTGCCTGGATTGGTGCCTTTTGCATTTTGGGGTACCCCGGTGCACCCTTTGAAAGCAGACTTTGGGTGGGGAGAGTACAGGCACTAAACCAGATGACCACATAGAATATAAAGCGTGCTCAGGAAGGCTGGCAGGAAGAGTGCCCTGAGTTGCTCTTCTTTTTCCCAGGGGTGGTTCTTCTCTGGATTGGAGGAGAATTTTTGCCTTGGGAGAGGCCAACAGCCCTGTAGGGAGCAGGGAGCTCTGGTTGTTGAGTCACTTTAAGTCTGCCATGAGCCTGGGGAACTTGACTCATTCAGCCAGCATTTATGGAGCACCTGCTGGGCACCAGGCCCTGTTCTAGGTACTGGGGATGCAGAAGTGGAGTGACAGGCCAAAATCCTCATGGGGGCGATGAAGCATGTGTGATATAAAACTGCAGAACTGATAACACTGGTTGGTGGAACACTCTAGGGAGGAAAAGAGAGCAGAGAACAAGGTGTGAGGTAGGGGATGGCGGTTGGTGCTGCATTAAACAAAGCTGAGACCTGAAGGAGGTAAGGGAGGGAGTAGTGGGGAAAGGTAAAGGTGGAGGGAATAGCCAGTGCAAAGGCCCTGAGGTCAGTTCAGCTTGGAGGATCACTATAGCCCTTGGAGGGATATTGGCACAGGAGCCTCTGGGCTTAGTCCCTGGACAGGAGTTTAAGACTGGGTTGGGGGAAATTTGTGATTCGGTCTTAAGAGTCCAGAGGTGGCTGACTGGGCTTTGTGGGGCAGCCTGGTGGAGGCAGGGGGCTGGCGTGCAGGGCCCTGGCCAGGCTGGGTGACTCAGCACCACCCCTACCCCCACCCGCCCTGGGGTTCCCCCAGCCACACCCACCAGGCTGAAGAAAGAAGCCATTGTCCCAGCTTCCCAGCCCTACCCCATGGGGATAGGACCTGGGGGCTAACCCTTGGTCCCCTCCCCAGCAGGCCAGGAGAGGAGGGTGTGGCCTGGACTCCAGGGCCCAGGAGTGCCAGGCAGAGGGCAAAGGACACTATGGGAGAGGCGGGCAGTCTAGTTGGTGGCCTGCCCCCCACCTTTGGTGTGATTGTGGTGCTGCTAGTCTTGGGGGCCCCCTCAGCTTCCAGATGGGGGTGTGGAGATGGCTGTGGGCCTGCCCTCAAGTGTCTCTGGGCCCCAGGGAGGGAGCAACTTAGTGAGGTCCCAACAAGCCAGGGTCTGGAGAAGTGGCCAAGATGACCTGTGATCCCAACCACAGGCCTGAGGCTAAGTTGTTTCATTCTGACCTGGAGTTCTCTTGGCCATTCTAGCCCAGGGCTGATCCTATTTGCCAGTTAGGGAAACTGAGGCACAGAGAGGAGCGCCAAGCCAGGACCTCTTCCCTCCACATGCCCACCTGGCTCCTCTCTGTCCCTGACCCAGGGCTCCAGCCCCCCACCCCCACCCTCCAGGCCTAGGAGCCCAGGGGCCCCTCTGAGTCACACTAGAGAGTTGAGTAAGCGGGGCCTGTGGCGGCTGGGGCTATAATTACCCAGGCCTGGGCTTGGGGTGATGAAACTGGAGCTGCCTCCACCCCCACCCCGCCTCAGCATAGCCCCCGACCCTCTGTGTAACTCCGTGCAAGTCACTTCCCCTCTCTGAGCCTCAGCTGGGGAAATCTCTATATAGTGCTAGAACAATCTTGAGTCCCTGCTATCCCGTCTGACGCGGCCCTCGGCCCTGTGCATGGACCTGGGCAGGACAACTGGGGGACTTGGTGGAACCCCAGGCAGGAGTCCTGTTACCCTCCTCCTCCTTTCGATAAGAAGGGGATTCAGAGAAGTTCAGCTGTTTGCCCGAGACCATACTGTAAGTGGGGTCCAAGGCCCTTTTCAGACTTTTAGGGACCCTTGGTACACCCCCTTTTCTTGTTTTGCTTGGGACTGTACCCAGCCACAGCCTGCCTTTCTGAAAGGGTCAAGGTTTCAACCTCAAGGCCAGCAGGGGTCTGGGGGCTTTCCTAGGAGGGGCCTTGCCTTGCGCCCGCTGACCCTCACCCTGTCCACAGGCAGGACAAGCTCAAGGTGCACATGAGGAAGCACACAGGTGAGAAGCCGTACCTGTGCCAGCAGTGCGGGGCGGCCTTCGCCCACAACTACGACCTGAAAAACCACATGCGTGTGCACACTGGCCTGCGGCCCTACCAGTGCGACAGCTGCTGCAAGACCTTCGTCCGCTCTGACCACCTGCACAGACACCTCAAGAAAGACGGCTGCAACGGCGTCCCCTCACGTCGTGGCCGCAAGCCTCGTGTCCGGGGCGGGGGGCTCGGGGGACCTGACCCCGGCCCTGGGGCCACTGTGCCTCCCTGCACCCCTGCCCCGCCCGGCTCACCCGAGGCCCGGCGCAATGGCCAGGAGAAGCACTTTAAGGACGAGGACGAGGAGGAGGAAGCGGCCAGCCCCGATGGCCTGGGCAGGTTGAATGTAGCGGGTGCTGGCGGAGGGGGTGGCGACGGGGCCACCGGGGCCCCTGCTGACGGCAGCTTCGCAGCCGGACTCGCCTGAAAACCAAAAAGAGAAAACAGAAACCAGAGAGAGAGAGAGAAAGAGAGAGAGAGAGAGAGAGAGAGAGAGAGAGAGAGAGAGAGAGAGAAAATCACCTACCACCCCCCAAAAAACACAAAAAAAAGAAAATCTATCTATATACAGATATCTATATCGATATATATATATATACAGGTATATATATATGAAGTGTCACAGAATCTAGGATAGTGCTTTTCTCAGATTTTTCTCTTTTATGATGTTCTCTCCCTCCGCAGGGACCCTCGCACCCCGCCCAGCTCCCCTTCCCCGCATCCCGTTGATGGGTTTCGGGGCCTTGTTTGGGATTTTTGTGGAACACAAGGATTCTGAACTCCCCTACCCCCCGGTACCCCTAGCATGGGGTCTGGGGTCGCATCTGAGGCCTGGTCAGGGCCCCAGACCCCAGGCGGGGCTGAGGGCGGCTGAGGGGGGGCCCAGGACTGGGGTGGGCTTTAGTTTTCCTCCCCTTGCTGATTTCTATGAGTCTTTTAGATAAGACCTTAAATGATTTCTGTCCACTGTGAGTGGACATTAAAATGATCCCCATCCCCACCCCCACCCTCCTTCCTTCCTCAGGGCACTTATTAAGTGGGGGTCTTCCCCTTGATCTCCCCGATGGCCTCCCCACTTCCCGTCCCTACCTGTGGTTCCCTGTATCTCCTGGCCATTGCTATACAATCTGTTTATTCCTAGGTGTGGAGAAAGGGGAGAAAACAGGAAGAGGGGGAGCCAGGATGACTCCCAGGGGTTCCCTCCGCCTTCCTTCACGGCACTTACAACCTGGCGGGGCACCCAAGGGCCACTGCTCAGAGCACCCCCGCCACTCCAGTCTGTGTCCCTTGACTCAGGCCAGCCACCCAGACCCCTATGAGACATTTGGAGATTCAAAAGTTGTCTTCACCCTCTTGTCACCTCTCCCCTTGACCCTGTCCCAATTTTTTAAAGCACTTTTTAGATTGTTTTTCCCTCCTTAAAAACTATATATATATATATATATATATATATATATATATATATATATATATATATATATATATATACTTTTCCTCAGAGGAGCAGGCAACAGTGTGGGTGAAACAGCCAAGGGCAGAGGGAACCCAGGGTCTCATGGTGGCAGGGATGAGGGGGAGAGAAGAGTCCAGAAGTTCCAGTGTCACAAAAGCAATAAAAAAAGATTTTACAAAACGAAAGGAAAAAAAAAAAAGACAACTAACCACAAATAGAAGTCTTGGCACTTTGTAACAGAACGGGTACTATATCTTAATTTAAAAACATGTTTACAAGTTGCAACTTCTATGAAAAGTCGAAAAGACAAAAAAAAAAAAAAGAGCGAGAGAGCGAGAGCGAGCGAGCGAGCGAGAGAGAGAGAGAGAGAGAGAGAGCAAAAAGAAATTCCTAAAAGCCGATTTATTTTTGTACAAAATAATAAAAAAAAAAACCCACCACTAGACGTAGAATCCACTTCTGTTCCCGGAGGTGAGAAGTGGGTCAGGAAGGCCATGGGTGAGGGCAGGTCTTCGGAGGGCATCTGTGCTTCACCACTGTCAGGCAGGCCTGTGGGATTTTTGTGTTTCTGCCATGTCCCCCACTCCCATTCTGTCCCTTTTTGTTTCTGATTAGAGATGTCTCATCGCCCACTAGCCATACAATGGCCACCCACGTCCGTGGGGACCCTCCTTACTGACTCCCCAGCTCAGGGATGGGCCCAAGAGAGGGCTGGCCTTCCAACCAGCCAGAGCCATCCATTTCCCCCACCGCCTGTTTCCCTGTTCTTGCTGTCCCCCACCCTCATTTCAGGGCTTCCCGCCCTCCAACATGGCCGCCCTTCCTTGTGGCCACTGAGGAGGTGCCATCTTGGGTATGCCATCCCCGTTGAGGTGGGTGACAGGGGGCCCCACCTCCAGGGCCTTACACCCCCCCAGGCACCCCTCTTTTTACTCAAAGGCACTGACTGTCATCTGGGGGCTGGCACCAGCTTCCCCCATCCTCTGGCTCCCCAAAGGCCCGGTGTTGACCGAGCCACAGGCCACAGAAGGGCCAGGGCAGGGGAGACCATGTTTCCAGAGGCCAGGGCACCCTCACCCCGACTCCCTCGTGCATATGCAATGCCTAGTATGGGACCCTGTATATAGAAACCCTGCTGAGCTGAGTCCCTTCGTTATGATAGCCCCGAGGTAGAGGGTGCCCCTGCTCCCCCGTCCTGCTGCTGGCCCATCTCCTGGTACCCCTTTGCTCTGTGACAGACACCGTCTTATCTCCTTTTACATTTTCTTTTTTTAAAGGGAAACTTTCAGAAGGCAACTTTCATCATTGTTTCTATAGGTTAGTTTTCATCTCCTGGTCCCCCCCAGCCCGTCAGCCCCCAGATGTCTCAGGACCTCCCCTCCTGAGGGGGGTGGCAGGGGATCCCAGGGCCGGGTGGCCTCCTTCACACCCCAGAGTTACGGGGCAAGCGCTTTCAGAGAACCATCTGTGGAGGCTGAGCAGAGTTTGAGCACCCAGGTCAGGGACCCTCCCCAACACCCCCCAGCTCCCAGAGAGGTTCCCTGAGGGGACAACCCTCTCCCCCTACCCACACACCTCCTCGCAATAAAACCAACTGAAAAATTACAACCGTCGTCCTGGCCAGTAGGGGCGACTGGACGTAGGGGAATCAAGGCCTCTGGGACTATGGTGGGGGTAAGGGCTGAACCCCGCCGAGCACACTTTAACACAAAGCTCCTTGGGAATTGCACTAAACCCCTGCTCCAGCTCTGCGCCCAGCTTTTGCCAGCCCTGCCCACCCACTCCGCCTTAATCCCTCTTCTGCCCCCCAGCCTGTCCCGGGGGCCACAGCGTGTGCATGGGCCCAGAGCCGGGACCCCTGCCCACCAAGCCCAGCACCCTCAACTCTGCGCAATCACATACTGTATATAGATGTGGATCAATTTTATTTTTATTCTTTAAATTAAGGTCGTGATAAAGTGTTGCCAAAGATACTGCTGAATTCTCGCGTTTCAGGAAACAAATATTTGAGGGGGAACGTGCTGACTGGTTGGAAAGGACACAGCAAAAAGCTTTTTTGTTTGGTTTGGGGTTTTATGTGTTTTCTTTTTTGGGGTGTTTTTTTTAACTGCCTGGTACAAAAAAAAAAAAGAAAAAAGAAAAAAGAAAAAGCGAAATTGTTATTTCCATCATCTTGGTGAAGTTGCGTGGATGTGTGTGTGCGTGTGTGTGCGAGAGTGAGGTCCAGGCTGGGGACTTCAGGCAGGGGCTCTGGGCTGGGGGCAGTGGGCCTGGCAGGATGGGGGGCTTGGATCCCCCACCTGGAGTGGTCTCCAGCCTTGGGGACTGGGAGAGAGAGATTAACACCCTTGCTGCTGCTCCCTGCCTATCCCCCCCACCCCCACCCCGACCCTGCCTTTTGAGATTAAGAGAAAAAAAAAAAGGCAAAAAAAAATTAACCAGTGAATGTAAAGTGCCCAGCCTGGCACGGTGTGGGTCTGTGCCCAGCTGGGCTCCAGTGGGCCATACCAAAGTCTGCCCCCTCGGGCGGCCCGCCCAGGAGACCCTATGTGGCCATCACGTCTTGTCACCCTGTTTATACAGGGCTGTCCCTTTGCTTCCTTTTGAGGGGGACTTGAGTGGAGGGGAGTATCCCCCAGCCCCCTCCTGGGTCTTCTGGGGAGTCTGCACTACTGAGACCCATCTGCTGAGACGGGAGTGGCCACATCGCACATGGCGGGCCACGGCCCCCCCTAGGACCGAGGCCATCCAGGCAGCCAGGATTGTAGGAGGCGAGACAGTGAAAGGAAAAAAAAAAAAAATTAAAAACAAAAAAAGCAAAAATCCTATTTTTTGAGAAAGAAAGATATTTATATTTGCAGTTTTATTTTAAAAAGTTATTTAAGCTGAGGAAGCAGCCTTCCTGAAATGGGGATGTTGGCTGGTGCAGGACGGGTCAGGGCCTGGGGGCTCGGGCGCCCAGGAGTCGTAACCTCAGAGTTAAGACTAGTTCGCACTAAATATATAGATTTACATGGGGGATGGGGAGCGGGGCCAGGAGATGAGGAGGCTGGGGAGACCCCCAATTCCCCAGCTGGGGCTGCCTGGAGGCCACGGCTAGGGGTCCTGATGCCCAGGTGCCCCCCAACTCCTCCCAGGCCCAGACACAAGGTGCCTTGGACTTTGGGGGGGCCAGGCCTGGTGAATGGGGGATCAGGGGCAGTGCCCCTGGGGGCACAGAGCACAGACATTCCATAGACTGTATTTGAGAGTCTTTATAAAATGTGGGAGATTTAAAAAAGTCAATTGATAAAAATGCACTTTTTGGGGGTGGGGGGGGAGAAGCTTTAAAAGTAATAAAAACAAAAGCAAAAAGACAAAAGATGATGAAAAACCGGACAAAAAAAATCATTTTTCTTGTACATAAAAAACCACTAAACGCAGCCTGTTACGACCGCTGCCGCCTCATTTGCCTGATTTTGATGTTCTTTGTGTTTTGTTGGGGGAAGCTGGGAAGTGGGGATGGAGGGTGGGAATGGAGGGTTTGGCGGGCCCCTTACCCATGCGTTGGGCCCCTCACCCACACCACTTCAGAGTCCCCACGTTGGGTTCAGTGAGAGAACCCCAAGCTCAGCCTTACCCTTCCTGCCAGGCCTGGGAGGTGGAGTAGGGGAGGCAGGGCCATGGATGTAGAGACCCCACCTCTGGGCTCCAGGGTTGGGTCGCTGGCAGTGCCAGGGCCTGGGCCCATACAGAGGAGTTAACACCCCTAGGCTCAGGCTGATGGCTCCAGGAAGGGGCCCAAGGGACAGTGGGGGTGGGCAGGGAGAACCGGCCAGGCGGGCTCCTGGGTCAACGGCAACTATAAGGTTTCTGGAGGCCCTGGGTGGGTTGTCCTTTGCCAGGGAACCCCAAGTCAGCCAAGGCCCCTAAGGTGCAGCCCCACATTGGGCTCCAGTGACATGATCAAGGATCTGAGCTGGCTGTTGCCCTCATCCCCAGGAAGTCGGGCTGGGGCCCATTCACTGCGGAGGGTGGGCTGCAGCCCCCATCTCTGGGTTGGGGGAGGTCACCAAACAGGGCCACTTCCAGGGACCTGGGGAGAGCCCTCCTACCTCCTGTCCTCCATTTGGAGTCAAGCCAGCAGGGCCTGGGGTGGGGGTGGGTGACAGAGGGGCACCAAGGATGGCCAATGTTCACAGCCTGGGAGAGGATGAGCAGGCTCTGTGAAGTGGGCTCCTCTGGGCAGGCACAGGGTATCTGGGGCCTGGCTCAGCCCTTGGCAGGAACCACCACCAAGCGGGGGATTTGGGGTGACAGCTCTGGGCGTTCTCCCTCAGTGGCAAGGCCACTCACCTGTCTGCTCATGTGGTCACATGGCTGTGGACATGGGAACCCAGGCCTCCAATTCAGGCTGGGTGGGGGTTGGGAGCCAGCAGTTCCACAGCCAGATACCAAGGACACCACAGGCTTATCAGGACAGCAATGGAAGGAGGTTCGGCAGCCCCTCAGCTCATATAGCCTCTTCACTCATGCTCCCACGTCCCCTCAAATGAGGGAGAGGCTTTAGTTTTTTGAGATATTCATACAGGATTCACCTTTGCAAAACCAATGGTGTTAGCATATTGGAAGAGTTGTGCAACTGTCATCACTATTTCCAGAATATCCCATCACCCCAAAAAGAAGCCCCATCTCCATTAGCAGTCACTCCCAATCTCCCTTCCCTAGCCTGACACCCACAAATCCACTTTGTGGATGTGCCTGTTCTGGACATTTCATATGAATGGAATCACACCGTGTGGCCTGTGTGTCTGGCTTCTCTCACTGAGCTAAGGTCCACCCACGTAGTGTCAGTGATTCACTCCTTTTCATGGCTGAATAATATTCTGCTGCATGGATGAACCACGTTTTATACATTCTTCAGTTGATGGACACTGGGCCTGTTCCCACCTTTTGGCTATTGTAATGCTGCTGTGAATACTTGTACATGGTTATTTCATGTGAACATAGGCTTTCATTTCCTTTGGGGTGGAGATACCTAGAGTGGAATTGCTGGGTCACATGGTAACTCCCATGTTTAACTTTTTGAAACTGCCCAACTGTTTCCACAGCAGCTGCCCCATCTTACATTCCCACTTGGTGTGCACGCGAGTCCCAGCTCCTCTCCGTTCTTGCCAGCATTTGTCACTCCGTCTTCTGGCTTCTAGCCCTCCTAGTGGTTGTGATTCGCATTTCCCTGGTGATGTGGTGTTGATCATCTTTTTAGACGCTGAATGCCTTGTGCGGCCCAGCACATGGACACTGGGCCCAACAGTTCAAAGTTAAATCTTCCTCTTTTGACTAAATGCAGCACCTTTTGAATCCTGAATGTCACACAACAAAAGGGAAAGAGAGCTGTGGATGGGGTGGAGGATGGGTCCTTCGGCCCTCACCCCCAGCTGGTGCCGAGGCACAGAGAGGCTGGTCCTTCGGTCCTCTCACCCCCGGCGGGAGCCTTCAGGCAGAGAAGCTGGTCCTTCAGCCCTCACCCCTAGCTGGTGCCCCGAGGCACAGAGAAGCTGGTCCTTTGGCTCTCTCACCCCCTGGCGGGTGCCCCGAGGCACAGAGAAGCTGGTCCTTCAGCCCTCACCCCCAGCGGGTGCCCCGAGGCATAGAGAAGCTGGTCCTTTGGCCCTCTCACCCCCAGCTGGTGCCTTGAGGCACAGAGAAGCTGACGCCTTAGTGGCTTCACCTTGACCTTTTTATTTTGCGTTTTTTAAAAACAATTAAATTAGAATACAAATATTAGAAAACAGCGGTCCTCAGCTGCCAGTGCAGACGGAGGGGGGCCGGACTGCGCAACTGAGTTTATACAGTAAAACTGAATTTGCCCTCAACCAAATTTATGTCCCTTTCGTCTTTAGACCTATAATGATATTGCTTCCTAAGGAGAATTCTGTTTATACAAAGGAAAATTATTCTGGGGCTGGGGGGAAGGATGGGGAAGAAAAAAAGAAAACAGAAGGGCGGGCAGAGGTGGTCTGGAGAAGCAAGAGTGGCCTGTGGAGGGCCGGGCACCCAGCTATGGGTCCCTGGAGGCACAGGGCGGCTATGGAAGCCTCCGAGGCCAAGTGGGCAGCTTAAGGGCAGTCCCCAGCCCAGTCCTGTTGGAAGACGAGAGTGAGACTCCCAGGGGAGGGGGTGCCGGGCAGGCCTTATACCCGTCGGAAAACCCAAGAGCAAGAAGAGGGGGAAGGAACTACCCCAAATCAAGAGGAAGGGGTGAAAGTCCCTGCTGCCCCTTGGAGGTGGCCACCCTCCCAGTGGTGGCGGCACCTATGGACATCTGCGCTGTTCCGTAGGGAAGTTAACCTGAATTGGAGTTACCGAGGTAGCTGGCTAGAAAACTGAGACCCCCCCCCATGCCACACGGTGCAGCACTCTGGGACCCCACCTGCTATAGGGGGTCCTGGCCACATGCTGGGTCTTCAAAATACCAAGTTATTGCACTTTCAAAAAATACAACACATCTGTGGCTAAACCCTCCCCAGCCCCCCCACGCCCTGACCTCCGCGCCCCCCCCCACCCCCCTCCCTGACCCAACCCACTCCATGGCTTCTTGGCTAAAACGCTCGCTGCTCAACGGCGCGCTCCAGGGTCTCTGGGTGAGAGGACACGTTCGCAAAAAAGAAAAGCAAAGGAACAGACGAATGTCCACGTCATGGCTGCCACCAGGGAGCCTGTCAGTCAGTCCTCCCTGCCACCCCCACCAACCCCAGGTCCCTCTGCACCAGCTGGAATGGTCATCAGAAGAGGCGGGGCATCGGGGAGAGCGAAGTGTCCTGGGTCCTGCAGCCCCTCTTCAGGGCTTCGGCTCTGGTGGGGGAAGCAGCTGTGTGGGTGGCTTGCCTTGTTTTTTTAAGTCTAATTTTTTTTTTTTGTTTCAATTTTCTTTTTTGTACTTTTTTTTTCCATCATTTTACTTTTTTTTAATACTCCAATAGGAGAGTCCAGAAGTACAGGTGCCAGGAGCCAGGAAAAGGGGTGGAAAAACCATATGAACAATAAAAAGAAAAAGAAAAATCACTCCTCCCTCTGTACCCCAAGGCCTGCCTGCGCCCCTCCACGTGGTAAGCACCAGGAAAGTTGAGTGTCCGGCCGGTAGGTGGCGGCAAGCGGTCAGCAGGCTGACACCAGGCCCTTTTGGAAGGGGCAGCGGCGCTTGGGCCGGGGACCATCGTCGTCCTCATCCTCCTCATCTTCCTCTTCTTCCTCCTCTTCCTCTGATGATGAAGAGCTGTCCAGCGTGAGGTCCACCACGTCAGCTCCTGGCTTCCCATTTTCAACATTGGCCACCGTGCTGACCCCGCCACTGGAGCCCCCGAGCACACTGCCACTGCCGCTGTTGACACTGGGGGTGGATAGGAGCCCGTTGGTGTCCGAGGTGCCTGAGGGTGACAGGGACACAGGCTCAGGAAAGCTGCTGACCCACAATGGGGGAAATTGAGGTGGCGGGGGAACCCTGAGACATCATGTCTGCCTGACAGTGCGCAGGTGCCCTGCACACAGGTGCTCAGTAACCCTGTGACACCTCTAGCGCAGAGTCTTGAGCCCCAGGGCCATGAGCACTCATGGCTGTGTTTCAGATAAAGATGTCATGGGCTGGCTAAGTGGCGCGGTGGTTAAGCACTGGCTTGGGAAGCCAGCGGCCCTGGTTTGGTCCCAAATATGAGGGCCAGTAACACTGCCCTCAAAAAAAAAAAAAGATGTCACACAGCAGGACAGAGTCAAACTCAGAAATTACCAAGGCCTTGCAATAGGGATTGGGCAGTTGGGGGCCTGGGCTGGGGACTCACCAAGCACGAGGATGGGGCACTGGGGGCTGCAGCTGCGCTCCTTTTCGGCACGGATTGGACACCACGAGCCGTCCACCAGGTACTCAATCTCATCGGCGTCCTCACACTCACTCAAGATCTTGGAGAGGAGCCTGGGTGTGGGGGGAGCAGGAGGGCTGATTCCTAGGCCAGGTCCCCTCCCTGCTCCCTTGGACTCCAATGGGATGCTCACTAAGCCACTTCCTTCTTTGCAAAAGTGGCTTCAGGAAAGCACCAGCCAGGGTCTGATGGCCTGAGGTCCTTGGGGGGGGGGAGGGGATCTCTGCTGTGTAGGGCCTGCACATACTGGGGTCTGCCAAGTTGTTTTGGGGGCCTGCAGTTGTCCACTCATAGCACAGTGACAGTCCTCCCTCCAACTGCTTGAGACCACAGGGCTTGGGGAGCTGCAAAACAGTCCTATCTATCCAGCCCCAAGTGGCCCTACACTCCCATCCCAATCCTGTGCTGCCCCCATTTTTACAGATGAGGAAACCAAGACTCGAGGGCAGGCGCATACGGCTCAAAGCCCCTCTGAAAGGCTGGGGGTAGGATAGGGAGAAGTGGGCCTCCTGACTCCCACACAGACAGCAGCATCTTCCAGAGTATGCCCACGGCAAACCAGGCCCAATGCGGCATGCTCTGGCCCTGGACACCATTCCACAGGGGTACTGCCAGCCAGGCCCATTTTAGAAATGGAGGAACTGAGCCCAGGGAGGCAGAGTGAGCTCCCTGAGGCCACAAGGCCAGGCAGTAGCAAGCCTGGGTTCCAGTCCTGCCCCGCCACTTCCGGACCACGAGGCCTCGGTCACCCCATCACAGGATGAGGTGGGCACAGCACCTACCATCTCCAGCAGCCGGGGGACCTGAGGAACAACTAATGCCCAGGCCAGGCCATGCCTGGTGTAGGAAACACATGCTGCAGTGGCAATGGATCCACCATGGCCCCCAGCATGTGTTCAATGTCAAAAATGGACCTGCCTCCCAGTCACTTTGACCTCTTTGGTCACAGTGACACAGGAGGAAAGCTGTCTTGCTCCAAAACACCCTCTGGGGCTGATGGGCCCCCACCTTAAGGCCTCCCCTCCAATGCCAAGCTCACAGACCCACCACCCCAGGGTCACCCTGGTGTGAACACAGCTTTGCCTGCAATGCACTTCTCTACCTGGAAAATCGTCCTCACTCACCCTCCAAAGCCCCACTCTACCGCTCCTCTTCCTCCTCCAGGTGGAGCCTGAGCAATAGAATATATGGGTCTGGCTCAGTTCCCCCCACCCCATCATGTTCAAGTTCCCTGAAGGTAGGATATGGGACACAGTCTTTTTACAGATCCCTGGATCACCCAGCTCAAGGCCCAGGACAAGGTGGCAGAGCCTCGAGGAATAAATGTATGAATCAAAGACCCTTCCTCCAACAAGTCTCCCTGGCTACATCCAGGCCCCATGGGTTTGCTGGGATGGTGGTCTGTGTGGGGTAGAGCTACTGTCCTCATCCCCATCCCTATCTGTCCCTGGAGCTGTCAAGAGTTGCCACCACTTGAGACTGACCCACTCTAGGCCTGTTGGGGTGGGGAGGGGAGGGGAGGCTAGCGCTGAGCAGCACAGCTGCCAGGCTGAAAACAGAGCTGCCATCCAGGCCCAGCCCTCATGCCCTGCCCTAGGGGCTGCCTCACTCCACCCTGAGGCTGGAAAGCTTAGGGGGCTGTGGTTCAGCCCCTCCAGAGAGGGAACCCAGGTTCAGAGTTGGCTGGAGCTGGGTTTGAGTCCTGGCCTGGCTACCTGAGGGATTCGGGGGCGGGTGCCAAGCCTCTGAGCCTCAGTTTCCTCATCTGTTAGGTGGGGATGATCAAGGCACCTCCCGATATAGTTGGGGGTGAGGGCTTGGGAAGACCCTCACCCCCAGAGACGATCACTCGAATGTAGGAAGAAATTTCTGCCCAGCCCGTAGATCGGGGGGGGATCATTCTTCTCCCCACCTTGCACACACACCGCGAGCTGCGAATCTCCGTATTCAAGGGCTGGAGGGTCCAGAGTTGGCCGCCTGCACACCAGCTCCTGCCTGGGCCACTGCCTCTCCCTGCCCCCGCCCGGCTCTGGGGACAGGAGTGGGTGTGGCTGGCGCCTGGCAGGAGCTGCTCAGTCAGGTGCTGGGCTCGGTTTCTGGAAACCTAAGACCTGAGCAAAGTTTCCCTTTTGGGGAGAACGGCCTTTTTCCCCTTACCCCCGTGGTGTGGGGAGGGCCTGCTGGTTAGGCCAGGGGACAGCCTGGCCGCACACCGGTGCCATCTAGAAAGGGGACAAGTGGAACATAAGCAGAATTTGGGGGAGACTTCTGTACTTTTCACCTTTCCATGCAAAGAGCGTAACTAAAGTTGTACTGAATGCAACTGAGGAAGCAACACCCTGAATCATGCAATGGCCTCGAGGCCAGGGGTTCTCAGGTCCCTGTGTTATGTAGGGAAAAACAGACTCTAAGAACACAAGGTCACAAGGGAACAGTAGACCTCCTGGGTCCAGAGCCCTACTTCTGAACACTAAGCTACACAGCTGCCGCCCACACCGCAAAGGCCCTGAGAAGTCCTGCAGGGACATTTGCCTCTTTGTAACCCAGGATTTTGAAAGCTGCCAAAAGGAACAGAGTCCTAGAAGTCACATGGCTCTGTTGCTCATTCCACAGAGGCCTAGAGAGGTGAAGGGCTGAGCCCAGCGCAGCCCAGAAGGCAGTGCAGTCCTCCTGTGCCCTGGCGACTCACCCGTCGATGATCAGCTGGTCGTAGGGGGCTGGCTTGTCGCACACTGGGCACATCCAGGTGGGCTTTTTCTCATTCATCTGGAGGTAGAAGACAGCGTCGAAGCACTGCAGGTGGGCGCAGGTCTCTGCCCGGCAGGGCACTGACAGCCGCATCTTCACCAGCTGCAGGGGGACAGGGAGTGAGCAGGCCTCTGACCCGGTGCTGTCCACCCCAGGTGGCCCCCACATAATGCGAAAGTGAGGGAGGGGGACCGGCACACCGACTCACTGGGCAGATAAGGGAGACCCGCACGCCGGTGGTGGCAATCTCGCTGTCAGGGTCCAGGCGCAGCTTCTCTTTGACTGTGGAGAAGTGGGGAAAGGACAGAGGTGCTGCAGGGCCGGACTGAGAGGCGGGTTTTCTCCACTACCCATCTGTGAAAAAGCCCTGGGCAGTGGCCACAGGTATTTCTGACAACAACCTGGACGCACCCACTAGGCAGGCCAACCCCCCAACAAGCCCACCCTGCGGGGCCTTTTTACAACACCCAGGACTTTTTGGGAAGATGCAGGCAACACAGCCGCCAACAGAGCTCTTCGGTGTGCCTCTGTTAATTCTGAGGGAAACCACCCCAAAGCTTCGGCGGGGAGTGAGACAAGGCCCTGCTCTGAGAGTCCCCACGGGAGAAGCACAACACTCCCACCACAGACAATGCAAGGGAAGCAGCACGCCCACCAATATGGCTCCCCTCATACAATCAAGTGTTGCTTCTCTGATAAAGATAAGGCAGCAGGCGCCGACCACATAGCCACCCGCAACATGGAAACTTGCTCACAATACGCAAGGCTCCTTTCTCAACTGAACACGACCTGGAAAAAACGTCTGGAAGGCAATGCACCCAGCGCAGCCCTGGGATGGGCCTGCAGGGGGCGCTCAATCTCCCTTTTCCCACAGGTCGTTTTCCAAGGCAGGGAGACAGCCAGACCAAGTTCAGAAGCGCAGGCAGTTAAACTCCATCCCCAGATGGCTCAGGACAAACTGACCCTGGGCCCTATAGAGTGGAGGCCCGCCTGCTTGGAGCCAAAACTACACCCCCCCACCCCACCCCATGAATCTTGCATCCCTTCCTCCAGGGGGCCTCCTCTCTTCTCTCACTGGGCTGGAGTTGAGGTGGAGCAGGCTTGTCCCCGCCCTAGCCATTCACTCCTCAATATGAATTTCCACTCCATGGTCCCCCTCTCTGGCTAACAAGTGCTAACGGCGGACTCAGAAGCCATGGCCCATCAAAAAGAATGGATGTGGTGTGCACTTGGTTTTGAAGCAAGGCCTGGCTCCTCCCCTGACAGACAGAAGGTGTGTGTAGCAGGAAGAGTTCAAGTGAGACAAAGAACAGGACTTCCAGGCTGTTACCAGAAGTCCCAGTGGTGACACTGCCCAGTTTGGGGCTGGCTGTGCAAAGGAAGCCAGGGGCTTCCTTCAGAGAGGAAACCTGGCCATCTGCCCCAGCAGGGGCCCTGGCTATCACATACATACACCTCTATAGCTCACAGCACTGCAGGGCCCCTGGCTCATCACTGAGGGGTCAAGCCAGGCCTCAGCGTGCCCTCCCCCACCCTGTGGGCTGCTGGTGCCTGGATGAGCCTTGCCCAGTCCCCACGCCAAGCCCTGCCCCTGGCCAACAGGCACTCTGGTCAAGTCGGCCATTGTCTCTACAGGGAGACAGGCAAGTGGGGGGGGGGGGCGGTGTTGAAGAAAGGGCTCTTTGAGGAAAGAGGGAAGCAGTAGGGCGAGATACACAAGCCAAAGCCCTGGGGTCACAAGAGCCTTAACTCTGCCACTCTGTACCTCAGTGTCCCACTGGTCAGATAGTCAGAAGTCACCCCATGAGGGCCTCCTAATGACCAGAGAGAGCCATCGACTTGCCCAAGGCCACACAGCTGCCAAGTAGAATTCCTGAGCACCAGCTGGATAGCCCCTTGTGCAAGAACACAGGAAGAGACAGGACTGGTTCTGTCTTGATGGTGGTGGTTTCTTTCTTTCTTTTATTTTATGCTCTATATCCCCCTCCCCCATTGTTTGATTGTTAAAAGTACAAAAAAGAAAAAAAATTAATAGTCTCACCGTTTCTGGTCAGACCTTTGTCATCCATCACCCATGAACGCCCAATCATGAATCCTTGCTCCCGCTATCCGTGCCTCTAACCCTACCTACCCTGTTCCCTGCAGAGCAGCCAGAAGCCTCTGCCTAGAACACTCATCACCTGGGGTCTTCCTCTCTGAGCAGCCTCTACAAGGCTCCAAACAAACCCCACATGCTCAGCACCTCCTCCCTGGACCCCCAGCATGCTGGGGCCTGTGAGCACACCTCGACTGCCCCCGCCTCTGGCCCCCTCCTTTAGTATCCTCTAGAGACCTCCTCAAGCTCCCAGGTTCCGTGTTGGTGTCCCCCAAAGACGACAAGCTCCCAGCAGAGGAAGATCAGCAGTGATGGAGCCAGAACCACCCTTGTAACTTCAGGGAAGGCCCCATAGTGCTCACCCAGCGCTTTGCACAGCTCTGGATGCTTGACCCCGATGGTTTTCAACCTCTGCAGCAGCTCTGAGGAGGTCAGCTGCCGCACCAAGTACAAGGCCACCGAGTAACTCTGGGGGTAGAGGGGTGGAGAGGTGTCAGGGTTGGGCAGGTGGACAGAGCCAGTGTCAGGGCCTGGGAGGGGCTGGGCAGGGGAGCAGAGGTGGGAGGGGCAGCAGGGCCGGAGGGAAGGCAAGCAGGCAGCGCCGGCCCCACTCACCTTGCCGTAGTTCCCCCAGGTGACGGTGATACGGTTGGTGGCTGACGACAGGTACATGAGGTGGGTGAGGTTGATGGGGCGGCAGGGCCTCTTGGGCTCCACTCCAGGCTTATTCGAGGGGTAGTAACCCTGGGAGCAGACAGCGGTTCAGCCACTGCAGATGCTCCGTGTCCCTGCTCCTCCCTCCATGCTCCACGCCCCCGAAGCAGAGGCAGGGGTGCCTGGGGACCCTGCTTACCGGGACCGAACAGTAGCTGTGGTTGACCTTCACAGCGATGTTGGGTGGGTACTGGTCCTCCTGAGGGCCGCTGGTGTCTGAGTAGCAGATTCTGCAATGACAATGGGGACCATGGGGCCACAGGCAGTGGAAGGGCCTCTGAGAGGGGCAGGAAGGGCAGACCAGGGCATTTCTGGCCTGATGAGTACATCTCAATGCTGGACTTACATGGGGGTCTCTGGGACCCCGTGTCTGGCCTGAGTAGGGATGGATATAGTATGTCCACAGCCAAAGACAGCTGGCAAAAAGGAAGGAATAGGCTCCCCCTCTAGCTGGGAACCTCAGACGAGCTATCAGGAGGGAGGGGGCCTGGCTGTGATGCACATGGGGTGGATGTGGCAGGGCTGTAGCTACCCACAGTGGGAGGAGGTGGCCAAGGGTCCCCAAGGGGTCCAGGCACACCGGGGCTTACCTTAGGACCACTTGCACAGCTTTGATCCCAGGCTGCAGTTCTCTGCGCCAAAGGGAACCACGGGAAGGAAAAGAAGTGAGGTCAATGAGTTAGAAAAGTGCGCCCAGCGTTCCATGCAGACACTTCACCAGGGTGACCACTGGTCCTTCCTGGACCAGCCAGGCGGCCTAACCCACTACCTCCCTTGGCAACTGATGGCCACTAGGTGCCGCCTAGAACATTCTCTCCGGCCATTTTACTCACTGGTGATTTGGGTCAATGACCTCCCCTCTGTGGTCACTGTCCCCTCTGTGGACAATGGTGGGGGGGGTCTGGTGTGGACATTAAGTGGGTTGATAGGTGCAGGCCTGGCACGAGCTGAGTGCCCCAACAAGCGGCTGCTCCAGTGGTAACTGCTGTTTCGGCTGGAGATGAGAGCCTCAGAGAGTAGAGAGACCTGGGCACAGCCCAGTGTCCTCA
The DNA here is from genome assembly GCA_033961575.1 of Aselliscus stoliczkanus. Classification (NCBI taxonomy): domain Eukaryota; kingdom Metazoa; phylum Chordata; class Mammalia; order Chiroptera; family Hipposideridae; genus Aselliscus; species Aselliscus stoliczkanus. The sequence continues at coordinate 3,377,909 of CM066735.1, read as the reverse complement.
CCCAGGCGACTCTGCCCCAGGGGACACTGGCCACATCTGGGGACATCTGTGGTTGTCACAAATAGGGGTGCTCTTGGCATTGAGGGTGTGGGGGCCAGGAATACTGCTTAACACTCCACAGTGCCCAGGATGGGCTCCCACAGAGAATGACCCAGCCCTGACGTCAACAGTGCTAAGGGAGACAAACCCTGTTAAAGGGGGACACTAGCCCACTTCTCAGGGCTGCAGGTCAAAAGTGGTGAGTGTGCAGACGGTGCACATGGCTCCCTGCATTGGGTGGGAGTGGGGATGCCACTGCCAAGTGCAGGGTCTGCACTGGATCTGGCCAAAGGCCCTCCTAGGCTGTCTGACCCCATACCCACCCACCGCCTGGCCAAGGAGGTCAGTAGAGGGTGGGCCAGCACACCTGGAGTTCCGGATCAGCTCCACCTGTCTGGGTGTCAACGCAAAGATGCATGGGCTCTCCTGAAGCTTCTCGTTATTCTGTGGAACTAAAGACAAATATGAGGTCAGGGTCATGTCTGGTTCCCGATGAGGGCGCTGACCACGGTCAGCCTTCTTCAGGCTGGGAAGCAGGAAATGGGAGGCTGGGTGCCACCCATGTGGAGCCACCAGGGATGAGGATAAGGAGGAATGGCCCTTTCTTGGGGCCGCACTGCAGCCTATGGTTCAGGGAACCCTAACCACTCATGTCCCCCCAATACCCCGCCACTGAGGCAACTCTCAGAGCAGTAGCCTTCTCATCCCTGCGTGGTTCAAGCGTTTATTCAGGAAGACTGAGAACTGCTCAGCTAGGGGAAAGAGGTTGTGCTGGGCGGGGAGGGTACAGCATGGAAAGGCTGCATACCCTCAGGCTAGCCTGCTTTCTCCAGGTCTGTAAGACACCAGCCATAACTCCATCCCCACCTCGCACAGCTGTTCTGGGGCATCTGGTGAACACGTGCCCATCAGTGCAGACATGCACACACATGTAGGATGAAGAACACCTATGATCATACTCTACTCAGAATGGTTTTGATCAGCAGAAAGACCGTTAACCACCTAATGCCTGCCAATGTGGTCTGGTTAAAATAGGCTCCAGGACCCTGCATTACAAAGGAATACTACGTTAACTGTGAAAAGAGATAATAAAGGACAAGAAACTCTTTGCGTTCTGATAAGGAGTAATCTGCAAGGTGTTTTGGTTAAGTGAAAACAGCAGATGCAGAGCAATGTGTTTTAACATGCTGCTACTTGTGCAGCTAAGTGGAGGGAGGGGGTCTGCGCAAGTGCACTTTTGCTTACCTGTGCAAGGGACACTGTGGGGTTAGGGATGCAAGCATTGGCCACAGTGGCAGCCTCAGAGTGGCTGGGAGAGGTAAAGAGGAGCATGCTTTATTTACACTATAAACCTCTTAGAGCAGCAGTGGGCAGACTGTTCCTATACGGGCTGGAGTGTAAATATTTTTGGCTTTTTTGAGCCACACAATCTCTACCTTGTATCGTGGAGATGGTAAGTGCGCAAATGGGCATGGTCATGCACCAACAAAACTTGGTTTAGGAGAACAGGCCATCAGTGTGGGGTTAGTCCCCATCCTAGTTGGCCAAACTCTGCCTTAGAACCTTCTGAATTCCAAACCTCGACAACAGGTAACCTATTGTATTTACAAAAGAAAATGAATTTAAAACCTGTTCCGGCTCAGAAGCAAGACTACCTGGGTTTGTACCCCAGCTTTCAGGGGCCGCACACCCCTATCCTGACCCAAGCATGGGTGCCCTCTGTGTACAGAACCTACTTTTTGGGGTATACAGCCAGGTCTGTAGCTGGTGCAGTAATCACCTCACTACTGCCGATTCATGCTTGTTTGCTGAGGACCCAGCTGGTCCCTCAGGAGTGCTGGTTGAGCCCCTGAGGAGGGCCACCTAATTGGGGACTGGAGATGCTCACAGGCCACCTGCAGACACGCCCAGACCTACCCACAGAGCCTGGGAACAATTACTTATGGGGGAGGGGACCTCATGATTTCTGAGCTGGGTGCGAAGTCAAAGATACCAGGCCCCTCACCCCAGTGTCCCCCAGAAGGCAGGGGAGGGGACCCCAGCAGGTTGCTCCAGAGCTACCTACTGCCAGCAGACCTACTGCCAGCAGAAACAGCACACGAAAGGCAGGCAAGCTGGTGGTAGAACCAGGAGCTGGGGTCCGTTCCCTGGCAGGCTCTTATTTCTAGGCGAGGCAGCTGTGGGGAGGGGAGATGCAATCCCAATTCCGATCTTCCACTGTGTCATTGGCCCAAAGTGGCTGACTGATCTCTCAGTAAGCTAGGTGGCCGGCGGGAGGCGAGCTGCCACCTCAGCTAGGACAAGGCACACCCTACACCAGTGTGGGGGTCTAGGGGTTCCCTAAACATGGGCCTTCGCCAGCTCTACCTTCAGCTGTTCAGGGCCAAGACGTGAGCAGCACCCATGACTCTCGTTGAACTCACCCCCATCCACTCCCTTGGCCAATTCTGCTTGGCGCCTAGTGTGGTCCCCTTCCCACTGCCCATCTGATCAGTACACAGATCTCCAGATCTCCTACTGTTCCTCTAGGCTCCCAGGGCTCACCGTCTGCAGAGCTCAGCCTCAGGGGGACGCTCTGTCCCCACTCCTGTGGCCTTGATTCCACAGCAGCCACCCTGGCCTCCACGTCATGCTCTCCACCTACTAACTACATCCTGCCTTGGGACCTTTGCACGTGCCACCCCCTCTTCTGGAACATTCCTTCCCCCCAAACTCCACCACCCTGGTATCTTTTAAGTCTGTGCAAATGCCACCAGAATGAAAGCCTTCCCTGAGCATCTTTATTTAAAATCTATACCCCCTACCTCTGCAATTCTGATGCTCCTCACCTCTTTCCCTACTCCATTTCTTTTCCCAAACTTTACCTGCTAAGAATCAACGCAATGTCCTGGTGTCTTTGGGTTGTTGCAGACACCGATATAACCAAAAAGTACTTCTGTTGTCACCTGCAATGCTGTGAGCTGGGTGGCCCGTGGGTGCACGGCCCTCCTGGCCCCCGTGCATATCCATGGGCTTCCAGGGAGCGGGAATTATGAGAACAAGCCCCGTAGCTAGATCTGAGACACTGACTGACAAAGAGGGTCTACACATCCATCTCCATTCTGGGCTGCCAGGAACCTTGCAAACTGCCACCAGCAAAAAATATTTAAGGACCTGAGCATATGCTCACAATATACTGGGGAGAAGGGAATGATAAAACAGCAGTCAGGTAACCCACATCTTTGCAGGATCATACCAACAGAAAAAAAAAGGTGGTAATAACAAGCCCGAACTGCTGTTGGGGCTGTTGTGGGGGGCGCACAGCTACAGCTGGTTTCTCAGCTATTGCCCTATGTTTTCTATGAAGACCACATAATTTTACAAAAGTTTAAATGAAAAGAAAAAGTGACATAGGGCCAGCCGAGTGGCTCAGTTGGTTAAGAGCTTGCTCACGAGTGCGAGCTGAGCTCTGAGCAACAGCAGTTCTATGCCCAGCCCGAGCTGAGCTGCCGCTGACCTGCCAACAGGTGGCAAGATGGCTCAGCTAAAAAATAAAAAAAAGTGATATGAAGAAGCCCATTGGATGGGACTGGCCTCCCTTCCCACTGGCCTGACGCCTGTCTGCTGGCAGCCTGGGGCTCAGGATGCCACATCACTATCTAGGTTCCCGGGGCAAGGGATAGGCCTGGGTGTGCACCCCACCTGGCTGGGAGACAGCAGGCAGGTTGCTGCACCTGAGGGATCACAGCTGCCTCAGAAAGGACTTGAGAAAACAAGACCTGGAAAAGCTCACAGGACCTTCAGTGACTCCAAAGTCCAGTCAGTCCCCACTCTCCCCACATTTTCTGGCCTCTGCTCTCCCTCCCTCCCCTATGCCACACCACACTCTGGTCACAATGGCCTCCATTCACAAGCCCTTTCTCACTGCTGGGCCTCTGGCTAGAACACACTCCCTCTCCCCCTCCTTTGTCCAGTTTATTGCTTCTCAACCCTCAGGTCTGAATGGGAATGCCGCCTCCTCCAGAAAGCTTTCCTGACTGCAACCTCCCAACAAACACACAATAAGGGGCTCCTGGTACTGACAAGCCCCCTTAAAAACCTGCATTCTCCGATCTGAGTATTCCTCACCTGGCACTGTTTAATCACCTCTAGTGCAGCTTCCTGGCAAAATGTGCCAGGCCAGAGATCCCACTACCTCGCTTGTTGCTTAGGCAATGCTAGCCAAAGGGTTCAGAGACTGGATGAAGGACATCTGTGTGTCCTAAACGATGTGGCAGGTACTAGACCAGCAGCTCTCAACCACCTCGGTGCTGACCACCTCTAGGAAGCACATGAAGTGGGGCACGTCTGGAGTTGTCTGGACACAGGAGGGCAGCAGGGGCAGGCTGAGTGGTCCCACGCCACAGGGCACTGACCATAGGATGCAGGGTAGCCTCTTGAGGCCCCATCTTTTTTTTGTTTTTTTTTGTTTGTTTTCTTTTTGAGGGCAGTGTCACTAGCCCTCACATGTGGGACCGAACCGGGGCTGCTGGCTTCCCAAGCCAGCGCTTAATCACAGCGCCACTCAGCCGGCTGGGTAGCCTCTTGAAGCAGCGCTAAACCAGGTCAACGTGTTTCCTTCCTTCCGCCCGCAAGTCTCATGATGGCCACTCCTCTCCAACACTGACGAGGAGGCCTGGGACCCCCTAGTCAGATTCTGGCCACTGAACCCCAAGTGGCTGGGCTGGAGGGACCCTCAGGCCGTAAGATGCCCAGTGAGCCCCAAGCTGAAGCAGCTTGACCCAGGACCATGTTCCTGGCCCTACTGAACTCCGCTGCAGTCTGGAAGCAAGTATACCCCTGCTCCCGCTGGAAAGGGGAGGATGGCCAGGCTCCTCATGTGGAAAGGAGGCCTGGGGTCCAGAACCTTTGTGTGGTTGAGAATAGGTGTCTCGCGCCAGCCGAGTGGCACGGTGGTTGAGCGCTGGCTTGGGAAGCCAGCAGCCCCGGTTCGGGTCCCACATATGAGGACCAGGGACACTGCCCTCAAAAATAAATAAATAAATAAATAAATAAATAAATAAATAAATAAATGAGAATAGGTGTCTCCCTGCAGGGTACAGGCACCCATGGTGTAGGGAGAGGTCAGAATTGGGAAGATGGCTGAGCATGAGGCCCTGGAGCCTCCTCCTCGGGATGCTATGTGACCTTGGGCCAGTCTCCTGACCTTTCCGGGCACCAGCCCCACCCCACTGGAGCATATCTGTCTCCTAAGGTCCTTCCGACGCCAGTCTGTGGCTCTATGATCCACTCCCCTCCCCCATCCGAACATTCCACTCCATGTGATTTATGCCTCCTGTCCTCCTGGCGCAGGCTCCATCCCAGAGCCAGCTGGCGGCTCTTCTGGGGGGAACAGACTAGAGTGTCTGGGCCTCATTGTGGTCGGCAGGTCATGACAAGGAGGAAGAGGAAGCTGACCAAGCCACAGCCTCTTCAGGTGGCTCTTGGGCAAGGCCAGTGTGGCAGAATTCACAGAATTCATGTGAGAAGGTACCCAGGGTTCAAGGTGGGCAGACAGAACTGCTGGTCCTGGAATGGAGGGGGCCAGGCTGCTTCAGGGTCAGGGCCTGTGGTTGGTGAGGCCTCTTCCTTAGAAAGCCGGGGAGCCCTCAGGAGTCCCCGAGAGAATGGGAGTCCCAGAGAAGGGGTACACCCTGGCACAGAGGTGACAAGTGGATGGGAGCAGGGGCAGGGCGAGGTCGGTCTCTTTGTTCTGAGCTGCCAGCAGAGTAATTCCTGGTGTAGACAGGGGAGCAGACTACCGGAGATCAGGTGACCGGGGTCCCTGGGGGCTCAGGGCAAAGCGATGTATTGTGGGGCGAGAGCGACTGCAAGCTCACTGTGCAGGAAAGAAACCCATGGTTCAGGCAGGGTAGGGGAGGCGGCCCGCCGGCCTGAGTTCAAAGTCACTTCCAGCTCCATCCCCTGCCCAGTGACAAGGCTGCTCTGTGGCTTCCCAGTGAAAACTCGGCCTCCCTGTCACGAAGATCATTTTGGAGTCTGATACATCAGCTTGACCTTCAGAACCAGATAGGCAGCCAGTCCTGAGGCCCCCCCCACCGCCAAAGCCTCCTGGAGAATTCAGTGGTGTTGGGGGAGATAGGTTCCAGTATCTAGAGAAAGGTTGGGGGAGCAGAGATGGGGGGAATCATGCTGGAGGAACTCAGGAAAAGGTGCTGGGTCTCCAGTACTGCCAGGTCAACTCCACGACAGGTGCTACTGGGTGAACCTGCTCCCCACCTGGGTGCTGGCAAGAAACTACTCCTTGTGCCACAGAAAAGGCAGTGGAGGGCCTCAGACTCCAGGGCCAGGACCAGCAGCAACTCCTTCCTCCACCTCCTGCAGTCTCCCCTAGAACCATAGCCCCTTCAGCCCAACTTCACAAAGCCCAAGGGCTGTAGATAGGAGAAGAGAGGCAGCTGCACTTCCTCCTCCTCTCCCTCTACCTAAGGCAGGACAAAGGGGGCCGGCTGGCACAGGGCTGAAGCTGAAGTCTACATGCAGAGAGGGGTCCTCTGGCCAAGTAAGACAGGACGCTGGGTTAGCAGGATAGGAGGGAGTGAACGGCACAGCCAGGGGCACGACGGGCGGGGGCGTGGCGGGACCGTGACCTCTGCTACAGCCCACAGGGGCCAACTCATGACCAGGGCCCGAACCCAGCATGCAACAGAGGCTGGGTAAAAATATGGGGGTGGGGGTGGGGTTGAGCAGAAGATGCAGATGATGGGATGCAGGTGGTGGCAGAACCCACAGTGGAGGCACAGGCTGGGGCACCCTGAGAAGGAAACCTCCACAGGGAGGTGGGGGGTTTTGGCTGATCTCTGCTGGGTCCCAGGGTCGGGGGCTCCCACACAACAGGTGCCCAAATATGTACTATGTAAATGAGCAAGTGAGTGAGTGAAGGAATAAACTGTACGAATGAAAGGGAAAAGCGAGGTTTAAGAGACAGGGAGACAATGGGAGGGGTCTCCAGGAACTCGGACAATCCGAGGGCTACCAAGAGGCCTATGGCATTCCACTTAGAGCCTTGGAGGCCCAGGAAGCTGGGGCTGCTCAGCCTTCCCCAGCCTGAGCTTGGGCAGCATCTGAGGCTGACACCCCCAGCCCTGTAATCAAGACTGCCAGGGAGGGGCCTATGTAGTAACACAGGCCTGTCGTACAGTAGGCCCTCAATCAACATGGGGGACAGAGAAATGAGTACAGAGAGGAAGCACAGAGCCCTTTCATTATCTCCTCTACTCGTGTCCAGCGGTCCACGTGGACTGGCCTGAACCCGCTAATGAAGGTTACTCTTGAGGGTCTCCTATTAGGAAACGAGCCTTTTGTTGGGGGGAAGAGGGAAGGTGAGATCCAACTTCTAGTCCCTTTGCCCCAGGGAGTGAGAGCATAAAAGTCAGCCTCTCGGGCCGGCCGAGTGGAGCATTGGTTAAGCGCTGGTTTTGGGATGCCAGCGGCCCCGGTTCGGATCCCACATGAGGGCCAGTGACACTGCCCTCTACAGCTAACAACAGCTCCACCTGGAGCTGGGCTGTGCGAGCCCCAGTGATGGTGTGGGCTGCAGCCCCTGCTGCAGTGGGCTGCCATAGGCTACAGTGAGTGGCCCGCAGCCAGCGTGAGCGGCTGGCAGCCAAGCGTGAGCTGCCAACAGCCTCGATGAGCGACATCCAGAGGCCAGCGACTGATCTGCCTCATCCAGGAAGAGCGCAATGACGATACCAACAGTGAAGCAACATCCTCCGCAACTAGACTGAAGAACAAAAAGACAGCAACTTGTCTGTTCCCCTTCCCCGATTCCCCAACGCTGTTCCCCTCCGCCAATTCCCCAATAAAATCTTTAAAAAAAAAAAGTCAGCCTCTCAGTTAGCCCCCACGTAAGCCTCCTTCCTGGTGGTCCAGTCTGGTGTAGTCCCTGCCACACTGTGCCAGAGATGGTCTGTGAAACCAGTGGAATATGGTGAAAGCAAAGATACGCCACTTCCAAGGTCAGGTTATAAAACAGCCCAAGGCTTCCAGCTAGTTGTAGTACACTCACCCCACTCGACCGCCCCCCACCCCACCCGTCAGTTCCAGGGGAAATGAGCCACACTGCCACACTGTGAGAACACTCAAGTGGTCTATGGAGGCCCATGTGTTAAGAACTGGAGTTTCTGGCCAGCAGACAGCGACCACATGAGTAAGCAGCCCCTCCAGCCCCAGTCGAGCCTTCCGATGAGTCAGCCCTGGCTGACACCTTGACTGTGACCTTACGAGGGACCCTGAGTCAGAACCACCCAGCTAGGCCATTCCAGAGTTGTGATCCTTGGAAACTGAGACCCTCGGTTGTTTTACGCTGCTGGGATTTGGGGCAATTTATTACGTGGCACTAGGTCACTAAGCTAAAGACCCACAGGTGGCCCCTGTGGTTTCTGGGAGGCATAAGATGTCTGCCACCCCTGGGACCCTGCTGCTCCCCAGAAAGCGCTCCAGGTCAGTCGCATGCCAGCCGTAGGCAGGAGCAAAACTTGGAAGGTGGGGCCCCCGGGAAAGGGGTTGGACTTACCCAGCTCAGTGGGCTTCAGCAGTTCATCCAGCATGTTAAAGAAGGGCAGCTTCACTAGGCGCACTTCCGGCTTGAGGGTCTTGGCAGGCAACCGTCCAAGTCCATTTAAGTACTTCCCATAGAGCACGGGGTAGTCAATGTTGGGGCCTGTGAGAGGAGTCCTGGGCACCGTGCCGGCCCGGTCATAGGTCGAGTGCATGGTCAGGGGGTCCAGGGGCCGGTGTGGCTGGGGGACGGGCTCCGAGGTCTTCTTGGCGTAGCGCGTCTCGTAGAGCTCCTTGATCTTCTTGAACAGCTCAGGGCTACAGTCAAACTGGACCAGCTGGAGGGCCCGGGTGACAAGTTCGTGTTTAAGTCCACTCTTACTCCGGCCGACGAAACCCAAGAGCATCTGAAGATCAGAGACTCGGAAACTCATCACCATGTTCTGTGAAGAGCAACCACAGAACACAAGTGCTCAGAGGGGGAGGCTGCCAATGGGGTGTGGGGCTTCCCTGAAGCTGCCTGGACCCAGACAGGGGGGACAGAGAAATGAGACCTCATCCACCACCACTCAGTGCCACCCTGAAGCCCCCTTCATTCTGGCTGGTAGAGGTGGGAACCCAGAACACAGTTTCAGCACCAGTCCCATTGGCCGGGGATTGGTCCTACCTCCACAGCCGGCTCACCTTTTGTATGATGCTCCCTCCTCCAACTTTCCTCAGCAGCACCAACGCAGCAAAAGCTCCTCTGACTACAGCCACCATCCCACCCCACCCCCGGTGCCTTCTATTTTAGGTTCTATTTTCCCATCTTCAAGCCTGAAAGCATCCCCAGAGCAGGAACTGGGAATCTTGCTTTACCCATAAACAACTTCAGCCATTCCCTAACAGAGAACCTTGATGGCCTCTCTGACCCTTGGTCTCTTCATTGGGGAGGATGGCAGGATCCAACTCATCGGACATGGGAAGGACCAGATGAGGTAACTCATGTAAAGCAGAGTGAGCGTTCAACCAACATCAGCCACAGACATGTTTTCCCTTTGGTCTAGACGCAGGGGTCAGCAAACTGTGGCTCACGAGCCACATGCGGCTCTTTGGGTATGATCCGTCTCAAAAGTTGCCGACCCCTGGAAGAGCTGATCCTGTCCCTCACAACAATTTAAAAATTATTTAAGAGCCATAAATATATTTTTACAAATAAGGAAAATTTAAAGTAATATTACAAATAAAACTATGATAGTTTTATTTTCATTTTCAACTTTACTTCAGAGCCACACGTTCGTACCCAAAGAGCCGCAGTTTGTCAACCCCTGGTGGCTCTTCCGTCTCAAAAGTTTGCCGACCCCTGGTCTAGTGGATGGTAGCCACAACTTACTTAATACAAATCACCTGCCAGGAACCGAGCTGGATGTGTGATTATATACTTTTATATACTTAACCCTTAGAACACACCTGTCTGGGTGCTGGGAGCTCCACGTTACAGCCAACATTTAAACCCAGGCCCGAATCTGAGGCCAGGGTGGTTCCTCTTTACTATGCTGCCCTTGGCATCGACCTAGAGCTGAGCAGTGGGGAGGACATCAAAATGTCCGTTGAGGGCCGGCCGAGTGGCTCAGTTGGTTAAGAGCTCGCTCAAGAGTGGGAGCTGAGCTCTGAGCAACAGCAGTTCGATGCCCAGCCTGAGTTGAGCTGCCGCTAAGCTGCCAACAGGTGGCAGGATGGCTCAGCTAAAAACAAACAAACAAACAAAATGTCTGCTGACTGTTCCAGCAGACTTTCTTCACCTGGGCATTGTGGACATGGAGGCTGGATCATTCTCTGTGGGGGGCCGTCCTGGGCACTGTGCCGTGTTGAGCAGCATCCCTGGCCCCCACCCACTTGATGCCAGTCATGACAGTCACAAATGTCCCCCAGACATCCCCCCCGTGTTCCCTGGGGGCAGGATCAGCCCTGATTAAGAAGCACAGGTCTGAGGGAAAGGCTCTGGGAATCCGACAGCTGGAGAGGCTGTTAATTGAGCTGTGGCAAAGTGATGAATTAGGTCTGAAAGGGTCCCTCCAACTAAATCAAACCAACACAAGAGCTCAGTTGATCCTTATGTTTTCTTTGGGACTGCCTGGCAGTGGCCTGCCTTCTGTGAGACTCTGGGACACCAAGGGGAGTGAAGGTTCCCCAATGTGCTTCATAAGCAAAGTGTCCTTGAAGGATGGGCCAGCAGGGTTTTGGGGCCACCCACGCTGAGCCCTGAAGCTGGCCTGTAATGAATGAAATGTGGTGGGAAAGACGCTTCCAGGGAAAAAGGGAACAAAAAGGTACAAGTGACAAGAGTGGCAATGGAAAGCTGGCAAGTGTGGGGCAGGACAGCACCCAACAAAACCAATAATTCGCTTAAACTCAGCTTGAGAAAGTCTGACAGTTGGAGGTGGGTGGGAACCCTGCCAGGGTTTATGTAGCAGCTACAATGCCAGGAGGCTCTGGTGTTTCCCATTTCCTGGCTGTTTAAGGGTGAGGCGTGGAGTCTGACAGCAGCCCCGTGGCTCAAGAGGACCTGGGTTCAAATCCAAATTCTGTCCTAGGTTCCTAGATGACCCTGGACCCACTGTGAGGCCTCTCTGCACTTTGGGCTCCTCATCTGTCAGAGCAAGATGGGTGCTAAGATTTCTCCTAGCTGTACAACACCAGGCTCCTGCTGATGGCAGAAGGGACTGTCCAGTCCTGCCTGCAAAACCTCAAGGCGGAGCCTTTTCCTGCTGCAGGGTCTTCCTCCTACTCCTGCACTACAGACATGGAGTGTCTACCATGTGCCAAGCACCACATGGGCATTTCACCTCACAGATATCGCAAGTACCTGTGCCCATAATGCAGGTGAGAAAACTGAGGCCCTGAGAGGGAAATGGCTGGCCTAAGGCCTCCCTGTCAGTAACAAAGCTGGCATTTGGACCCGGGGCAATGGGACTTCTATGGGAGTTTCCTTCCACTCACATATAAGCTGCCTGGGGGCCCGGAGGACTCTCACTCTTCAGCACACCCCCTACCTAGAGACCTAAGCAGTCTACTAGCCCTCAGAGTCTGGAATGCTTTGAAAACATAGAGGCTTCACCTTCCTCGGCTTGACTTCCTACCTTGAGCAGAGAAAAAAGACTTGCATACAAGATGTTTCTTCTGGAAGAGGCCCAAGGCCTGTGAGGGGAGAGGCGCTGCCATGGGGAAGCTGACTTCATGCCATGGAGACACCAACAGGTGGGCTCGCTTTCTGAGTCTAACTACAACACATCTCCTGTCATCATCCCGCCCCTGGGAGCCCCCTGCCCCCACTGAGGCCTAGTCCTGTCCACCAGGCTGGACATCCCAAGCTGCTACACCAGCATCCTGGGGCACACCCCTCAAGCTGCCATATGTTCACGACTCAGATTTCTCAGCAGCTGCCACCACCGAGGAGGCTGCCCTTGACACTGGGGAAGAAGGGTGAGGGGGGCACAAGTATTCAGGAAGAAACCCCAAGCGTTCAGCAGATCACTTCTTCCTGCCGAGGCTTCATCCTGCCCCTCCTGCCCCTCAGATCTGTGTATAAACAGCACCAGGCCCAATGACTTCCAGCTTCACAACTCCAGGCTCGCAGGGAGAAGCTGAATGGAGAGACATCAGCCTGGATAGAGTAGCATCAACTTGGATAGAGCAGCTGGGCTTAGTTTAGCTTAATTTAACCTCCCTCTAGCATGAGCATAGAGAAAAGTTAAGGCTCCTCTCTCTCCAGGACATGGGAGATTGCTACAAAATGCTATCTAGTATCTCACGAGTTCACAGGCCAACCCCTCCTCCCCAACCCTTCTCAGGATTAAGGGTCCCAGTTTTCCAAGTTTATCAATAAGGGGCCCCTCACTACTCCCCCATTGGGCTTTGCACCCAAAAGAAAAATCTCCAGGTGTTAATATGAGAGGATAGGAAAGTGCCTAAAAAAAACATTTCAATTACATGGCAGGCACTCCATGGAGACAGCAAGAGACTGAAGGAAAAAGAAGGCTCCCTGGGATGGAGCAGTAAGTGGTGAAGTCCCAAGCTCTCCTAAAAAGGAAGCTTGGCTCCCGTTTGAGAGAATTTGAAAAAGGGGTCCATTTGATTTAATTGGGGGTGGGGGATGACCACCACCAGAGGGTCAAGTAGAGTTCATCAGATCATATTTCAAGGCCCTGGAAGGTTTAAAAAAAAAAAAAAAACGAAGAAGACTTCAGACCCTACCCTCTGGCTAGGGTGGGGGCAGGGACCCAGAGTCACAGTGATGGCCCAGGAGGAGCTTAAATTTCAGGGCTCCAGAGACTTCAGGCCTGCAGGCTGCCACCTTGGGCTTGCAGAGTCCAGACTTTCATATCTCTAGGGCAAGTCTCAATTTCTCCAAACCCTAGAGAAAAGCATGACTGTGTGTGCTGTAGGTATAATAGAGGGGAGAGCGCTCTGGGGTGAAGGGAGGGTAACATTCTATAACCAGAGAACCTAGAAGGCTGCATTTCAGGTCCCAGCAGTAAGGGAAGGGAGACGCAAGGAGAGGGAGGAGCCAGAAAAAGAAAACATTTACAGGTCAGGACCTTGGGGAGGGGAGACCAGAAGGGAAGGGGGCGGTGTGAAAAATGAAGCCCCCGCCCCTTCCTTTCCTGGGAACATCAACTTGAAGTAAACCTCTTAGGGGAGAAGAGAACCCCAGTCTAGTCTAGGCAAAGGTTCTGGAGTCTGAGATGGGGGAGGTATCTGTAAAAAGGTACATCCCTGGGATGGAAATGCTCCAGCTCAGTCCCAAGAAAGTTAAAAGGGGCCCCAAGCTAAAAGAGGAGATGTGGAACCTGGCCCCCCAAACCGGAATATAGGGAGGCAACAGGAGCTACCGTACAAAAAGAGACCTACCTTGGAACCAGATGGAACCCTCTGAGGATCAATGAAGGAGACCACGGGGGCGGGGGGGGGCGGGGGGAGGGTGTGCAAAGTCAGAACTGGGTGCATAAATAGACCTAAAGTAGAGGTTCTGGGGGCTGTCTGGGGAGGGCTTTGATCTGAGAAGTAGACTTATTATGGAGTATAGGGAAGCCAATAAGTTTTGTAAGTGGGGCTGATACTGCAAGTGCAGGGTTTAGAGCCCCGAGTAGCAGTCCAAAGCCTCGTAGATGCTGTTCTGAGCGCTCAAGACTGAGAGAAGGGAGTTAGAAAGCTCTGGACCGAGAACAGGTGTCAGGGCGCCATCCCAGGGGGGGAGAACAAGCTCAATTAACGCCGCGCCCACTCTGGGGGTGAGAGGGAAGGTGTCCGGAAGGAACAGGGCTCTGGGACCAACGCGGGAGCCCAACTGGGGCCCCAAACTCCAGCCTGGGGTACAGACCCCAAGAGGACACGCTATGTTGGGGGGGGGGGTTCAGGACCCTGATTCATCACCCCGGATCGTGGAAGCGGTGGCAAAAGGGTCAGGGAACCTTCTGAGGAGGCAGTCGCTAACCCCAGCCTGACCTGCTGGCGGAAAGGCAGACCCAGATGCCAGCCCACTGTGCCAGGGGGGCAGGGAGGCGAAGACACTCCCCAGGCCAAAGAGCACAGACCCCGACGCGGGAGGAGGAGACGACCAGCCCAGCCCATCATGCTGTCCGAGAGAACTGTACCTCAAGCTGGAAAGCTCGGCCCTGTCCCCATGTGTAGGGAGATCCAGACCCTAACTGTCCAGGCTGGTGGGGGAAACCCCGCCTTAAGTAAGGGAGGCCGACCCCCGGCGCAAAGACTGGGGTGAGGTTTGGGGACCCGCCCCCGGCCTCCCCGCCCCCCGCCCGCACTTGGAGCCCCGGGGGCAGGCGAAGGGACCGGGCGGCGAACCGCGGGCGGGCTGCGCCGTGGGGCCCCAGGCGGAAGGCGCAGACCTCGGCCGGCTGTCTGGCCTCCGAGCGCTCGCCCGCCCGCCCGGGCCGGCGCCGCCATGGCTCACTCACTTTGGCCTCCACCAGCTCCGCCGCCATCTTGGCCACCAGCGTCCCCCGCGCCGGGAGCCCCCAGCCGCCGCGTCACGTGACCGCCCGCCACTCGCAGGCGGGGCCGCCGCAGCGGCCAATTAGCACACACGCGCCCTCCTCCCCTCCGATGGCGAGGGATATTGGACTCTGCGCAGGCGCGCGTGGCCGCCGCCCGAACCTCAGGCCAATCAGGACGGTCCAACGCTGCCCCCCACACACACACACACCCCGCCCCTCCAGCAACCACGCCCACCCCTGGTGGTGTCTGGCTTCTTAAAGGGGCAAGAGCCGGGTCCTGTCTGGAGAGGGAAGATGGGTGGGGGATGGAGACTACAATGCAGCCAGGTGCCAAGGCCTCCTAATGTGAGGCGGCCTCCAGGTGCGTGCCAGAACGCCCAGCGGGCGGTGTCGGGGAGGAGACGATTACCCCAGCGGAGTGGCAGCCAGTGCGTGCAATGCGGCGCCTTGCAGCGCAGCGCGGTGCGGCCTCAGCGGGCAGAGAGCTCCTCTCCCTGCACATCCGGGTCCTGGCGCAGCGGACGGGGAGCGGGCTCTGCACCCTACTATCTGGTCTCGGGCTGTGACAAGCTGGACTCTCTCCCCCATTCCCTGGAGCTCCAGCATCCCTCACTCCTGCGGGCGACCCTCCCCAACACGCTAGTCCCTCCTCCTCATCCTCAATAAACCTTTGGAATCTGCACTAACTGGAACCTCCCCCAGCTTTAGAGCTTTCTGTGGCTCCCCAGTGCCCGCCGGTAGTGTAGCTCAAACTTTTTACCTGTTCCAGATGATTAGTTTTTATTTTTTAAATAATAAAAAGGAGAAGCTGAGAACATTTAAAGGAGCTATTGTGGAAAATGGCTGGGTTGATTTTGCCTTCTGGAAAAAAAAAGTAAATTAACCTTTAGCCCACCAATTCCACTTCCCTAGGAAAAAACAATAACAATGGTGATAATGGTAATAATACTAGCTAATACTAAGTGTCGAGCACTGTTTTAAGCTCTTAATGTGTTATTTCACCCTCACGTCAGCCAATCCCATGAAATAGGTACTATTATTCGTTCTAATTTACAGATGAGAAAAGTAAGGTCTGAATGGTTAAGTGACTTTCCAAGGACACAAGTGTATAAGCGCCTGAATACGCAGACCCAGAAAAGAGCTGAAGTTGCAGTTCAAGTCCAAAGGCAATCTGCTGGCAGCATTCCTTCTTGCTCAAAGAGGTCAGTCTTTTTGTTCTGTTGAGGCCTTCAACTGATTGGATGAGGCCCACCCACATTTTGGACAGTAGTCTGTTTTACATAACAGTCCACCAATTTAAATATCAATCTCATGTAAAAACATCTTCACAGAAACATCCAGAATAATGTTTGACTAAATATCTGGCACCATGGCCCAGGCAGGTGGACACATAAAATTAACCAGCACATGGGGTAAGATAGGATTTGTGTAACCTAGACAAATGATGATGCAGTCCTGGACTTGGGTGAAGGGGTGGAGGGCAGAGGAATGGCGAGAAATGTACAGAGTCAAAAAGTTTAAATGTACAATAACATAAAGAATTTTGATATAATCACATCTTAATTTAATTTAATTTTATTTTATTTTTTAAAGATTTTTATTGGGGAATTGGGGAAAGGGAACAAATTGCTGTCCTTTTGTTCTTTAGTCTAGTTGCGGAGGACGTTGCTTCACTGGCCCATGTTGGTACCGTCATTGCTTTCTTCCCAGATGAGGCGGATCAGTCGCTGGCCTCTGGATGGTCACTCACCGCAGCTATTAGCAGCTCACGCTAGCTGCCAGCCACTCACTGTAGCCTATGGCAGCCCACTGCAGCGGGCTGCAGCCTACACCGTCGCCGGGGCTTGCACAGCCCAGCTCCAGGTGGAGCTGTTGTTAGCTGTAGAGGGCAGTGTCATATGTGGGATCCGAACTGGGGCCTCTGGCATCCCCAAACCAGCTCTTAACCAATGTGCCACTTGGCTGTGGCCCCACATTTTAATTTTAAAATATTTCACCCCAGGAAGAAACCCCTGTCCCCCTTAGCACTCACTAACCCCATCCCCCAGCCCCTGGCAACCACAAATCCACTGTCTCTTCAGATTTGCATGTTCTGCACATTTCATATAAATGGAACTCTGTAACATGTGTTCTATCTCCTGCAACCCTAACATAAATGAGAAATCAACACTTCCAGCCCCCGGCCTACGCCTGAGCTCTGGACTCAGTGACCAGCTACCCTTGAGTCTGCACACGAGATCTCACGGTGTTTCACACACACCATGCCCACGCTAAACTTTCCATTTTCCTCACCCAATCTGCTCCTTTTGCCTTCTCCCTTCTCAGCTGATGAAAGCTCCATCCTTCCATTTCACTGGGCCAAAATCTGAAGTCAGCCTCGACTCCTCTCATTTTTCACATTTAACATGTCAGCCAAACCTGTCTGCTCCATCGTCCAAATCTATCCTACATCTGCCCACTTCTCACGTCCTCCATGAGGGCCACCTGGGTCCAGCCCCCATCATCTCTCCTGCCTGGACCAGCTTAGTCCCCTCGGCCCTGTTTCCCCACAGGCTGTCCTCCTATAAATGGCCACCAGAGGGCGCCTGTGAGTACCTGAGTCAGATCCCACCCCTCTACCCGCTGGGTGAGTCCAAGTCCTCCCCGAGGCCCATAGGGTCCTGCAAGACCTGTTCCCCCTCCCCCCAACACTCTATTGCAACCACAGGGTCTTCTTTCCTGTTCCTCTAACAGTCCAGGCATCCCCCTACCCCATGTTGTCCCTTCCATCTGGAATGCCCTCCCCCACACACACCCACTTTGCTCCCTTCCTGACCAGCTTAAGTCTCTGCTCTGATAGCTCCATATATATATATATTTACTACCATCTGACCCCAGTAGTCTCATTCCCGTAATCCTATTTCATTTCCCTCCACAACACTTCTCACCATCTGACATACCATATGTACTTTACTCATTTCTTTATTGTCTGCCCTACCAGGATAGAAATGCTTGTCCTGTGTCCCCAGCACCTCAGTCAACATCTGGAAGACAGGAGGTGCTCACTAAATACATGTTGGATGAATGAATACCATCCACACTCTAAAAATTTAGAGCATATTATTTTAAAAAATAATCACATATGGGTTTTTTTCTCAACCTTGGCACTGTGGACATTCAAGGCAGGCTCATTCTCTGTGGGAGGGCACCATAGGGTGCTGAGCAGTGTCCCTGGTCTCCACCCATTCAACGCCAGGAACATCCCAGTTGTGACAACTGCAGATTTCCCCAGACATTCCCAGTGTCCCCTGGGGACACAATTGCTCCCAGGTTTGATCCAGTGATATGGGGCAAGGCTTACAGTAGGATGTATCAGGGATTCATCTCATTGGGGTCTCCACTCACATGCTCCCTTAAGCACAGGGGAAAATATTCAATGTTTTTGTTAAAAAAATTAAACTGAAGGGCCGGGCGAATGGCTCAGTTGGTTAAGAGCTCACTTAAGAGTACGAGCTGGGCCGGCCGAGTGGTGTGGTGGTTAAGCGCTGTCTTGGGAAGCCAGCAGCCCCGGTTCAGGTCCCACATATGAGAGCCAGTGACACTGCCCTCAAAAAAAAAAAAAAAAAAAAAAGTATGAACTGAGCTCTAAGCAACAGCAGTTGGATGTCCAGCCCTAGCTGAGCTGCTGCTGAGCTGCCAACAGGTGGCAGGATGGCTCAGCTAAAAAAAAAAAAGTGGGGAAAAAAATTCAACTGAGTAAATTCTTTGAAGATCTAATTGGCTTTATTAAGCAATTTGTGAATCAGGTAGAATCCCATCAAGCACGTAGAAGGGTGCTTTGAGTGGGCTTTACAAAATGGAAGGTTTTTTTTTTTTTTTAAAGATTTTATTGGGGAATTGGCGGAGGGGGACAGCGTTGGGGAATCGGGGAAGGGGAACAGACAAGTTGCTGTCTTTTTTTTGTTCTTCAGTTTAGTTGCAGAGGATGTTGCTTCACTGTTGGTATCGTCATTGCACTCTTCCCGGATGAGGCAGATCGGTTGCTGGCCTCTGGATGTCACTCATCGAGGCTGTTGGCAGCTCACGCTTGGCTGCCAGCCGCTCACGCTGGCTGCGGGCCACTCACTGTAGCCTATGGCAGCCCACTGCAGCAGGGGCTGCAGCCCACACCATCACCAGGGCTCGCACAGCCCACCTCCAGGTGGAGCTGTTGTTAGCTGTAGAGGGCAGTGTCACTGGCCCTCATGTGGGATCCGAACCGGGGCCGCTGGCATCCCAAAACCAGCGCTTAACCAGTGCGCCACTCGGCCGGCCCCCCAAAATGGAAGGTTTTTATAGGAAGAAGGGTAGAGCACAGGATATTGACAAAAGATAGGATTATTTTGGGGCTGGGGCATCTTTTCTTTGGGGGAACAGAAGGAAAGTGGTTTGCCGGATGGAGAGGGCCCATATGACAGATTACCTTACTGGTGCTTGACCAGAAGATTCCAGACTGGTTGCTTCAGATTACATTTCTGAGAGAGGTTGAAACTCAGATCAAGTGTTAAATCTAGGTTTGGTATCATGGGCTTTTATCATGAGTGACGTCATTTTGGGCCTGTGGTTTTCTCTTTAACATTTTACATGCAGAAACTGAGGCTCAGTAATGTTATGTAACTTGCCCAAAGTCACATAGCCAGTGGGGGCTGAACTAGAATTTAAACTCAGGATGTCTGGCTTGTGTCAACCAAGTCAGAAACACACCTAGGAAATAGTGGGGCAGCATTGCTCCCTGATTAAACCAGGCCTTTTTAAAAATTGTGATAAAATATATATAACATAAAATTTTCTGTTTTTAAGTGTACAGTTTTAGTGTGTTAAGTATATCCACATTTTACTGTGTTAAGTACATTATTGTGGAACTATCTCCACTATTCATCTTCAGAACTTTGTCATCTTCCCAAACTGAGACTCTGTCCCCATTTAAGACTAATTTCCCATTCCCCCTTCTCCAACTCCCACCATTCTACTGTTTCTGAATTTGACTCTTCTAGGGACCTCTAAGTGGAATCATATAGTATTTGTCCTCCTGTGAGTGGCTTATTTCACTGAGCATAATGTCAAGGTTCATCCCTGTTATGCTGTGTCACAATTTCCTTACTTTTTAAGGCTCAGTAACATTCGATTATATGTATATACCTCTAAAGCATGCCATTTTGAGTCACTAGTTTCCACCTCTTATAAGCTGGGTGATCTTGGGTAAATCACTTAAGTTCTCTGAGCCTCCATTTGCTCCTGCATTCACAAGCCCAAGGAAAGCCCATGGTAGAGGGAGGATTAAATGAATTAATTGATTTAAAGGGTAGTGGCCGTTTCTAAAAAGGCTTCAAGAATCATCAAAAGGCAGCAGTGGCGGCCGCATGTCAACAGGGGCCGCTATGGCCGCTTCTGCGCCCTCCCTGTGCCGCAGTGGACGCATGCGCAGCGGAGCCTCCCTGCAGAGGTCACTGTTTTCTCTTCGTTCTTCCCCACCCTTTCCCCGCAGCTTGTTATTTATTACTGCAGACCCTGAACCTAGCTGTGTCTGCTTTTGCTCTGGGCTGAAGCCCCGCTCCTTCCTCAGGCTTCTGTTAAATATGTGTCTGGGGTTGGCAGTAGGGAGAGGTTCCCAGGCAACACCTGCCACATCCCTTCAGGTGAGGCTGAACACCTCTCTGTGAAGGGGAAGAGGCGGACCCGCAGGACTTAAAATTTCCCTATTCCCCTTAAACTTTCTCCTTCTTCAATTGAGACTAAATTAAAATTTCCAGTAGAATAAGCAATCTACTCACTTGAGAGCAAACTCAACCTCCTTTTTTTTTTAAATAGGGGAATTGGGGGAGGGGAACAGTGTTGGGGAATTGAATTGAGGAAGGGGAACAGACAAGCCGCTGTCCTTTTGTTCTTCAGTCCAGCCATGGAGGATGTCGCTTCACTGGCCCATGTTGGTATCATCACTGCACTCCTCCCGGGGTGAGGCAGTCGCTTACCAGCCATACCAGGTGACCAGCGATTCACAGCAGCCCAGCTCCAGGTCTCGCTGTTCACCATCCTAGCTGTAGAGGGCATAGCTGTAGAGGGCACAGCGTCACTGGCCCTCATGTGGGCTCCAAACCAAGGCCCTGCTGCTCAGAGCTGGTGTCCCAAGCCAACTCTTAATGCGCCACTCAGCCAGCCCAAATTCAACCTCCTTTTAATGGAAACCTTTGGTTTTCTTCTCTGAAATGCCCCACGTTGCAAGGAAGTGTTGTGTAGTGCCGAATATGGAGCCCAGAACACAGTAAGTGCTCAGTGCATTTTTTTTTTTTTTTTTTTGCTGAGCCATCCTGCCACCTGTTAGCAGCTCAGTGATAGCTCAGCTCTGGCCTGGACTCGAACCGGCGACCCTGTTGCTTAGAGCTCTCACTTTTGAGTGAGATCTTAACCAACTGAGCCACTCGGCCAGCCTCTTCAGATTTTTTTTTTAAATGAAGATTAAAGAAAGATTTATTATGAATGGAAAACTGAAAACTCGTCTTTCAAATGGTGCACGAGCTTGCCATTTGCCATAAAAGTAACATAAAACGTTTCGAGGAACACAGGTGTAGATATTTGAAGACCCCACCCCCCACCCCCAGATTGAGCCTGTGGAACTGACGCCTTCTGCCTGCCAATGCCTCTATCACTCTGGGCCTAAAAAGTAGATATTTATTGAGCAGCTTCTGCCTGCTTTGGTTTCCCCCTGGTTTGAATGCGGGATGGTGATAGCAATCTGGTTAAATGAAATCAGGACCGGCACAGACAGCATTTTACAAAATGCGCAAAGCATTTGTGGAGGGTGGGGGAGTGGAAGGAGTGCACAGGCTTTAGGGTCCATACCCAAATCTACATCGCATGTTGCAGATGCACGTGTTCACTTTTCCCAGCTCAGGAAAAGCACTGCAATTCCTCTCCTTTTGACAGAGTGAATTTCGGGTAAGACTCACTGGAGAGGATTCATTTGTGCTGAATGAGAATATCATTAACTGATGTAAGAAATACTTAGGGAGCTCCTACCATGCATAGAGCTGGACTCTTTATAAAGAATAATGATAACTGAATTGTATGGCAATTCGTTCCCTCGAGACAAAGATCTGAACTACAACTGTTTCTTAGGGTCAGATTAGGACACAAATGCAAAAAATAGTCTTCCTTGCCTCCTCCTGGAGAGAAAATGAAATAGAAAGTGAGGTTGCGCTGGAAATAAAGCGCTTAGCCCTGTGCCTGAGGCGTGGTAAACCAGCCCCTGAAATAAATATCTTAATAGCAATGATAGCTAATTAAAATAGCTGACGCGTATTGAGCACAGTATCAGGCATGGCACTAATCCCTTTACGTGTATTTAATTTTAGTCTCCCTTAGTGAAGTAATATTGATTACTGTACCCCCCATTGTGCAGACGAGGAAAGTGAGGCACAGATAAATCCGAGTAACTAGTATAAGAACACGTAAAGTGGCGGAACTACTAAGGTTTTGTTCATTGATATATCCACTTACAACATAGGTATGTATGCATCAATATCCTGGTACACAGTGGACGCTCAATCTGTCTTTGTGAACATAAGTGGTGAATACCTGCTTTTATAAACGTTTTTTATTTGAAATAATTATAGACAGGTAGTTTCAAAACTAGTACAGAGAGGTTCCGGGTACTCTTCCCCCGGCTTCTTCCAGTGGTATCATAATATCAAAACCAGGAAATTGGTACAATTCACATTGTAATGTGATTTTAATGAAGGTATTTGGCATTTTTCTAGCTAATATATTTGCTATGATTAATATTCTCAGTTAAAACGGAGCTCTTCGGTTTGTGCACCTGAGCATTGAATCTCAGAGGCGTGCACCCAGCTCCGAAGAGACAACCGCCTTCGAGAAATCAGGCGCAGAATGCGGATCCTGTATCCTAGAGCAGCTGACCCCGCGCCTAATGGGTTAACCCAGAGAGCGCACCCACGCGCCTGCGCGCGGCGTTGCTTGGCCCCGCCTCCACAACTGGGTCAGATGATCCGCCCAACCGGCGTCGCCCTATAAAAATTCGGGTGTTGACGTCAGCGATCTCTTCCGCCCTCGTCGCCGCCATCCTCGGGGCGACCTACCTCGCTCGGATCTGCCTGGGAGAATCCGCCGCCATCCGCCACCATGGTGAGCAACATCGTCCGGCTGGCGGCCTGGAACGGTGGCGGGGCCTCTGCAGGGCTGGCGCTGTGGGACCTGGAGTGCTGGGGCCACCTGGACACGGAAGAGATATGGCGGCGAGGCTGGAGGGCCCCCAGAATTGGCGGCCGCCATGTCTGCGCCGTGCAGCCCGCCGGAGCTCTTTCTCCGCTTCCGGGGGCGCCGCCGCTTCGCGGAACCCGGAGCCTGACTGGAGTGAAGGAGGGGCGGGAGGGTATGATGATGTGGCAGATGTTGTAATGGCGGGCGCCGCGATGGCAGCGGGGAGCGGGGGAGCTGTCTTATGTAACCCGCAAGCCGGTAGTTTGAATTCGATTTTCTGTCGGGGGCCGTGGGCGGCAGGGAAATGGCAAAATGGGGAAAGCCACACCCCAAAAAGCAGCTCCACTTGATTCTAACGCTGGGTAACCTTGCTCTGGCTTGTTGTCCTTTTCTGTACCTCCTAATTGTGAGTGAAAAGCCGATTTTGGAACCACGAGGTGTGGAGGCTTGCAGTGCGCAAGCTCCCCACCAGATCGGTTGTGGCATATTTAGGAATCTTTATGAAGTGGATAGTCCTGCTTGATTCTCCAGGCAAAGGGATGATGACCTTGGGTTTTAAAGAGCTGTTTGGGAAAAGCATGGGGCTATCCCAGTGGCAATGTGGAAGAGGTTTGTGGGAACTTCATACTAATGTTCTTAAATTAGATATCCAATCTAAAAGAAATCGGTTGTCATTCATGGAGACATACTCCCCCCCAGCCACAAATTCTGGGCTGTCACTAAATGACAACTAGAATCAGGTTTTTAGAGAGAGGGCGTGTGGCAAAATTTTTCAAGGAGGTATCAGCAAACGAGCCTGGGGGCTTTTGGTAGGAGTTGGGACTGCCCTAGGATTAGCCCACTCCTGGCTGTGGGCCTGGCAGTCTTATCGATTGAAGTCTAGTGCCAAGCCAGGTTCCCAGAATTCTGAACCGGCCTGAGCCTCCCCCTTCCCCCGGCCCAGGTGAACTTCACAGTAGATCAGATCCGGGCCATCATGGACAAGAAGGCCAACATCCGGAACATGTCCGTCATTGCCCACGTGGACCATGGCAAGTCCACTCTGACGGACTCCCTGGTGTGTAAGGCTGGTATCATCGCCTCCGCTCGAGCTGGAGAGACACGCTTCACTGACACCCGGAAGGATGAGCAGGAGCGTTGCATCACCATCAAGTCAACGTGAGCAAGCTGTGGTGCCCTCTGGACTGGGGAAGGGAGGTGCTCTCCTGAGCCGGGTGTGGAGACAAAACAACAGACACCATCAGTTTCCTGAGAAGCTCCTGGGGCACAGCACCCTAGAGCTGGATTTTTGAACTGTGAGAGAATGAGGTTTAATCTAGTAAGACAGGAAGCTTTGCAGCTAGTGGCAGAGGCACAGTGATGAGAGGTATGAGGCTTAACCCAGCGATTCCCCCTTCCCAGGGCGAAGGGGCTCTTGGCAATGTCTGGATACCTCTGGGAGGATGCCACTAAATTTGCATGTGGTTCTCCCCCCCTCACCTCTTAGTTTCTTGATCTCAGATGTGAATGGGGTGAGAAACCAAAGTGACTGAAATTGCTAATTACCTTTAGTTGGGAATTTGTGAGCTTCTTTTTGGTCATATATTCTGAGACTCGTTTCAGTAGGGTTCGGAGAGGGAGGAAAAGGTGTCAAGTAGTCTTGGGGGAATTCTGGGTCTTGCCTGGTCCTGAGTTGCTATTTGGAATCAGGTGTGTTGAGCCTGGGTGGCTGGATGGGTAGGCTCTGAGGAGCTAGTCTTTGCAGTTGGTATTTGGGAGGTGGGCAGAGTCCCCTGGGTGGGATGGCTCTTGGGAAGTGTGTTCCTAGGGATGAGTAACGCGGGGGAGGAGACACTGCAGTGTCCATATTCAAGCTGTGGGCTTGGCTTTTTACTGCATCACAGCTTCGCTGAGGGATTAAAGGCATCTGTCCTGACTCCTTTTGGGCAGGAACCTCAGGCCAAGTCTGGGGATCTTGGGGAGTACAGTTGAGAGCTAGGCTGAGGTATGTCTTCCATCCAGCCAACCTGTCTAAATCCCCTTAGGGCCATCTCCCTCTTCTACGAGCTCTCAGAGAATGACTTGAATTTCATCAAGCAAAGCAAGGATGGCTCTGGTTTCCTTATCAACCTCATTGACTCCCCTGGGCATGTGGACTTCTCCTCAGAGGTGACTGCTGCCCTCCGTGTCACCGATGGTGCCTTGGTGGTAGTGGACTGTGTATCTGGTAAGCAGCAGGTTTCCTCTTCCTCGTGCCTGGCTTGAAACCTGGGACTGTCCTCCCCTTGGCTGATGGAGACGCCCTGTTCCTTGCCTGTCCCTAGGTGTGTGTGTACAGACAGAGACAGTGCTGAGGCAGGCGATTGCTGAGCGCATCAAGCCTGTACTGATGATGAACAAGATGGACCGAGCTCTGCTCGAGCTGCAGCTGGAGCCCGAGGAGCTCTATCAGACCTTCCAGCGCATCGTGGAGAACGTCAATGTCATTATCTCTACCTATGGGGAGGGCGAGAGTGGTCCCATGGGCAACATCATGGTAGGTTGCCTTCCTGCCAAAGTTAGGGTCCCTTGGCAAGCTCCTGTCTCTTTCGCTGCATTATCCACGTTCTCTCCGCTGGTGGACTGCATTCTTCCCATGAATTGGAAGGGCTATGACCTCTCACTGGGGGCTACCCTGGGGGGAACTGCTGTTGTGAGTCTGGCTCCCTGGGGCTGAGTGGGTTTTCTAGGAATGTTATGGTGACAAAGGAGGGGCTGCAATTAACTGGGGAGGCTGTGGCGTGGAGGTACCCTGCCTGCTGGCACAGGCTCATGGAGCAGTGCCCTTGGAGTTACTGCACACCTTTCCTGCCTCACTGGTGGAAGGGAAGCAGAGTTGGGCACCTTGTACATGATGACTAAAATTTCTTCACTTTGATCTGATGGCTGTTGAAGAAACATGATGTCTGAGGCCCCGGTGCCCAAGGACTTGGTAGCTGTGGTTTCTGTTCTTGTGTCCCCATTCAGGTTTTTTTTTTTTTTTTTTTTTTTTTTTTTTTTTTTGAGGGCAGTGTCCCTGGCCCTCATATGTGGGACCCGAAACGGGGCCAGTGGCCTCCCAAACCAGCACTTAACCAATGTGCCACTCGGCCGGCCCCCCATTCAGTTTCTCTTGTTCTTGCAGATTGATCCTGTCCTTGGCACTGTTGGCTTTGGTTCTGGTCTCCACGGTTGGGCCTTCACCCTTAAGCAGTTTGCAGAGATGTACGTGGCCAAGTTTGCTGCCAAGGGCGAGGGCCAGCTGGGGCCTGCTGAGCGGGCCAAGAAAGTAGAGGATATGATGAAGAAGCTGTGGGGCGACCGGTGAGTTCGGTGGGTGAAGAGCAGGGCGTTTTGCAACAGACTTGCGGGGTGGGCAGGGATCCGGTGGTGGTGAATCAAATATCTGGGATCCTGTCCAACCATGTTCCAGTGGCCCACCTGGGACCCCCCTCCCCCAATCTGGTCGGGTCTTTCTGCCAGGTATTTTGATCCAGCCAACGGCAAATTCAGCAAGTCAGCCAATAGTCCTGATGGCAAGAAGCTGCCGCGGACATTCTGCCAGCTTATCCTGGACCCCATCTTCAAGGTGAGTTGCTGCGTAAGCGTGATGGATGTGCATCCATGGGGCTGCCCTTGGTCCCAGCGGCTCCTGAAAGACCCATTATCTCGCTTGTATGTGGCAAGATACATTGGGGTTGTGCAGGGCCAGGTTCAAGGTGGCTTCCGGCAGGAGGGTGAGTAAGCACCATGGTGAGGGTTTGGTCTCCAGGGCTCGTCCCTGACAAGCTAGGCAAGACCACACAATAGGGGTGATGGGCCTCCCTAATACTGCGAGGTTTCCCCAAGATACGCTGGCGGTGTTGGTTCCTTTGGGGTAAGGTGAGGATTTTTGCAGTCCTGCTCCTGCTGTCAGTGGCCTTAGTTTGTTTAGCAGGAAGCAGCTACAGGCTTCCCAGTATCTTCCCAAATCCATTTTGCTACCCATTCCCCCTCTCCTCCATTTTAGGTGTTTGACGCAATCATGACTTTCAAGAAAGAGGAGACAGCAAAACTGATTGAAAAACTGGACATCAAGTTGGACAGTGAAGATAAGGACAAAGAAGGCAAACCGCTTCTGAAGGTGAGCTTACATTTACAGCGCCTCTCGAGTCCCTGTCAGGGCTGCTGGCTTGGGGCCCTGGTCCTGCTGTTGGAAGCAGCGCCTGCTTTAGTGTGGTCATCAGTGGGGGTAGTCAGGAGATCTCAGGCTTTTACATGAAGGAACCATACATCTCGATCACCTTGCTGAGCATGTGGTGCTGAGGGTCGTGGGGTTCTTCCAGACTCCGTCCTGACCCTCACATCCTCTCCTGTAGGCTGTGATGCGCCGCTGGCTGCCCGCCGGGGACGCCCTACTGCAGATGATTACCATCCACCTGCCCTCCCCCGTGACGGCCCAGAAGTACCGCTGCGAGCTCCTGTATGAGGGGCCCCCTGATGATGAGGCAGCCATGGGTACATGGGGTGCACCTGGATGCTGGGTGGGCGCCTCAGAGCAGCCAGTGGCTGTGGTTGAAGGCTGCTTAATGCTGAGTAGGATTCTGGATGGCTGAGCTGCAAGGGCATCACGCTTTCCCCTTTGGGGGATTCTTCCCACCCCCCCAGGCATTAAAAGCTGTGACCCCAAAGGGCCCCTGATGATGTATATTTCCAAAATGGTGCCGACCTCCGACAAAGGCCGGTTCTACGCTTTCGGCCGGGTCTTCTCTGGGTTGGTGTCCACTGGCCTGAAGGTCAGGATCATGGGGCCTAACTACACACCTGGGAAGAAGGAGGACCTATACCTGAAGCCCATCCAGAGGTGAGGTGCTTGGCTGGTCACCTGTGACCCAAGGCTGGTCCCAAGTCTCCTCTGCTGCAAGCAGTAGGAGGGGTCAGAGTTCAGGGTGTCGCATGAAGTGCTATCAGGATGTAGTGCTGAACCTTCTGGCCACCTCTTCGTTCTCACCACTTGGATAGGATGTGTCAACTCAATAGAAAAGAGGCTAGCCTGGATGAGGCAGGAAGCAGGAGGGCAGGGTCCCCCACACTAGTGATACTCAGGCTAAAATCTCAGCTGAGTCGGACACAGATGCTAGTGATCTCAGGGTGGTGGCAGCATAGTTTATTGTCAAGTACCCAGAAAGCAAGTGCTGACCCCAGAGATGTCAGTTTGATAGTCCTCACCCCTGTTCCAGGCATGGATGATGGGAAAACAACCACTGTCTCCTCCAGGTCCTCAACTGTTCAGGGACTATTGGGTGCCCACACCTCAGCTTTGGGTCAGGTTTGTGGAGCCCTGCATGGGGGGTGTAGGAATGGTGAGGTGGTGCTCTTAGTCCATAGGAGCCAGGGGTGTCACTGAGGTGTCACCTGGGTTACAGCGTAGGGCCACGGTTTGAGGCCTTGGCCCCACCACTCCAGGCAAGAGGGATGGCCACAGGCTCTAGAAAGAAGGAGGCTTGTCTTGCTGTTTGGGGACCTGATATCCTAATGCTGGCTCATTGATGCCTTTTGTGTTTCCCCCAGAACAATCCTGATGATGGGACGTTACGTGGAGCCTATCGAAGATGTGCCTTGTGGGAACATCGTGGGCCTGGTGGGTGTGGATCAGTTCCTGGTGAAGACTGGCACCATCACCACCTTCGAGCACGCCCACAACATGCGGGTGATGAAGTTCAGTGTGAGCCCTGTCGTCAGGGTCGCTGTGGAGGCCAAGAACCCAGCTGACCTGCCCAAGCTGGTGGAGGGCCTGAAGCGGCTCGCCAAGTCGGATCCCATGGTGCAGGTGGGCAGGCATCCTGGCAGGAGGCAGCACCCCCTGTGGTGGGCTTGATTTTATTGGTATCTGAGTTTGAAAGATTGGGTGACTTCGCATAAAAGCAGGATTTCCAGTTTGGGAATTCCGGTGTGTGCTGGATACACACCTTCCCTGGCAGAGCTGCTGCCCTTTAACACAGGCCTCGGATCTGTAAGGCTGGTTGTAGACTGGGTCTTTAGATTAATGCTGAGAACCAGCAGAAAAGGCTCAAGGGACTCCTTGCTGCCTCCCATGGGCCCTGAGAACTCCCTGCAAACCTCCAGCTGGAGGGAAGCTTGGAGCTTGCTCCCCAATACCACCGCCAAATCCCCTCAGTTCCCTGAGCAGTTGTCCAGGTTTGGCCCCCAGGGGTTAATGTGCAGCACCTTTCTAGTGCATCATTGAGGAGTCGGGGGAGCACATCATTGCTGGGGCTGGTGAGCTGCATCTGGAGATCTGCCTGAAGGACCTGGAGGAGGACCATGCCTGCATTCCCATCAAGGTGAGGCCCACTGTCTCCAGTGCAAAGGGAGAGAAAGCAGTATAGAAATGACAGGGCCACGCTAGGGTCTGAGGATCTCTTTTCTCTCACGCACTTCTGCCAGATAAGGTGATTTCACTGATCACACATCCTCAGAGGCTTTGTGGTTGGAGCGGTAGGAGTTTGCTTTCCCATGTAAACACTGGAGCTTGTGAAGAGTGTGGACTATCAACCAGACTAAGGCCCTGTTTACCCTGCAGTGGGCGTGCTGGCCTTTCATAGAAATACAAGTTTGTTTTGTTTTTTGTTTTTGTTTTGTTTTTTGGTTAGCTAATTAGCTGTTTTTCCGTGATGTCTTCAATGTAAAAAATCTTACATAAATGCTAAAATGGGATCAGGCCAATGCCTGCTTCCTACATGTTGCTTTTTTTTTTTTTTTTTTTTTAGTTAATGTTGCTGGCCCTCATGCGGGACCCGAACCGGGGCCGTGCTTAACCACTGCGCCACTCAGCCAGCCCTAGAATTTTTTTTTTCTTTTTTTTTTTTTAGCTGAGCCATCCTGCCACCTGTTGGCAACTCAGCTCGGGCTGGCCTCGAACAGCTGTTGCTCAGAGCTCAGCTCTCACTCTTGAGCGAGCTCTTAACCAACTGAGCCACTCAGCCGGCCCTAGAATTTTCTTTTTGAGGGAAGTGTCAGTGGCCCTCATATGTGTGATCCAAACCAGGGCCACTGGTGTCCCAAGCCAGCACTTAACCAATGCGCCACTCGACCGGCCCAATACTGTGTAGAATTTTACAACATAAGTGATTTTTATAGCCAGCCCTGTTGGCACTGGGCAGCCTCCTACAAGGGGAGAATTGCACCTTGTACTTACGCAGAAATGAGGTGTGCATGGTTCTGTGCCACCAAATCAATACTGTTTCCATCTTCATGCCCACTGCCAGGCTGTTTCCTGAGCCTCCTTAGGAGACCCCTTTCCTGTGCAGTGACTGCCTCCTGTGGGCAGGCCTGACACTCATGCTCCTTTTGCAGAAGTCTGACCCAGTCGTCTCCTACCGAGAGACAGTCAGCGAGGAGTCAAATGTGCTCTGCCTGTCCAAGTCCCCCAACAAGCACAACCGGCTGTACATGAAGGCGCGGCCTTTCCCCGATGGCCTAGCTGAGGACATCGACAAGGGTGAGGTGTCTGCCCGCCAGGAGCTCAAGCAGCGGGCCCGCTACCTGGCTGAGAAGTACGAGTGGGATGTGGCCGAGGCCCGCAAGATCTGGTGCTTCGGGCCCGATGGCACCGGGCCCAACATCCTCACCGATATCACCAAGGGTGTTCAGTACCTTAATGAGATCAAGGACAGTGTGGTGGCCGGCTTCCAGTGGGCCACTAAAGAGGTGAGAGACACTCAGCTGTCCAGGAGGTGGATCATTAGCCTCGGGGTCCTGGCACAGGCCCACTGGCCACGCCTGTGGGAGACTTTGGGGTCACCTGTCCATTTCCATATTAGGGAGGTAGGGCCCATGGTTCTTTGTTCTGGGAAGGGACCCTGGAAGGGCCCAGCAGGGCAGGAGCTGCAAGGTTCCTGTGGAAGCTTGACAGTGCTATTGGCCCCTTCCTCTGCAGGGGGCATTGTGTGAGGAGAACATGCGGGCTGTACGCTTCGATGTCCATGATGTAACGCTGCATGCTGACGCCATCCACCGCGGAGGTGGCCAGATCATCCCCACAGCCCGGCGCTGCCTCTATGCTAGCGTGTTGACTGCCCAGCCTCGGCTTATGGAGCCCATCTACCTTGTGGAGATCCAGGTAGGAGGGCTGGCCCTCCATCTACCCCCATCCTGTCCTGCCCAATAGCTGCTAATAGCCTTTCATTGCCTGACAGTGTCCAGAACAAGTGGTTGGTGGCATCTACGGTGTCCTGAACAGGAAGCGGGGCCACGTCTTTGAGGAGTCCCAGGTGGCCGGCACCCCCATGTTTGTTGTGAAGGCCTACCTGCCTGTCAATGAGTCCTTTGGTAAGTGCCTTCTAGGGTGGTCCTGAGACATCCACTGGCCCACAGCCAGCCATATATAGGACAGACCCAGGGTGGGCCTAATGGGAGCCATAGTGTGAACTGCAAACGGCTGCACGCTCCCTGTCCATTTGAGAAGGTGGGGGCAGCATAGTTGTGAAGGAGGAGGTAGCCCACTCCTGTGGGCCCTCATAACTGAATTTGGGGTTCGAAGGCCCTCTGGTGTACAACTCAGTGAGATCTTAAGGTCAAGGCCAGCAAAGCAGCTGAGCTTTATGTAGCACAGGCTGATGCTGAGGACAAGCAGTTGGCACCCCAGGTGGGCCAGCACTGCCTCTTGTTTAGTAGTCTGAGCAAGGCTCCAGTGAGGAGTAGGTTTAAAGGTTTAATGTCTGATCCTACCTGGGTTGTCTAGACTTGATCCCTGATGTGTGCCCAAATGTCCCTACCTCCAAGGCTTGGCCAAGGACCTGGCAGGCACGGGGCTGCTCAGTGAGCCCTATCCCTGTCCCTCCCTGCAGGCTTCACCGCCGACCTGAGGTCCAACACAGGTGGCCAGGCCTTCCCGCAGTGCGTGTTTGACCACTGGCAGATCCTGCCTGGAGACCCCTTCGACAACACCAGCCGCCCCAGCCAGGTGGTGGCCGAGACGCGCAAGCGCAAAGGCCTGAAGGAGGGCATCCCTGCCCTGGACAACTTCCTGGACAAATTGTAGACTGCCCTTCCTGCAGCCTGCCACCTGGGCGCAGCCCCTCGCCGGCCCACGATTGACCACAGCAGCAAACCCTCACATTCTCACAACACCTCGAGACTGTCCAGACCTAGTGCCACGCGCCCGGCAGGTTCTGGGGCCACTCCGTGCCATCACTCAACATGAACACTTGATGCTGTTTCTTTCGATATTTATTTCAAGATTTCAGAGGCAACAGAAATGCCCTAACCACAGGGACTTATTTGGCTGGTGGGGAGGCAGGATGGGAAACCCAACACTTTTTTCCATTTCAGAGGGAAACTCATGTCCAAAAAAATTTTGAATAAATGCATTAAGAGGTTTATTTGGGTAAATGGCCCCTAGTGGATTCCCCCAGAAAGGGAGAGGGAACAAGCAGTACATTTCTCTTTGGACAAAAGCTAGAAGGCAGGAAATATTGTGCGTTGTCACCATGAGCACCTCCAAGCTGTATTAGTGCCATTGGAATAATAAATTTGATTATGGTGGTGACTGTGTGAGCGTCCACGTGACTTCTCAGTTCACAAAGGCTAGGGTGGGCTTGCCCATACCAGCACATATGATCGTCTGAGACTGATGCAAAAAGTTCACTAATCTCCAATTGTCGTTTCAAATATCAGACCTGGACTCATGCACATGTTCCAAGACAGTTGAACAGTCCTTCCATCCATTGTTACCCAGGGCCGTCCAGTGGAACTTCCTGTGATGGAACTGTTATACATAGGCGTGCCCCACCATGGCTACAGAGCACTTGAAATGGGACCTGTGAAGCCAAGGAACTTGTACATAAATTATAGTCTGATGGCACTGGGGCTGCCATAATGGTTAGTGCAGGCTTGGGCAACTAAATTGCTGTTGCTCTCAGTTCATGGTACAATGAAGGAAAACTACATAAAGAACCACACAAAATTTTGTGACTGCCAAGTGGCGCAGTGGTTAAGCGCTGGTTTGGGAAGCCAGTGGCCCCGGTTCGGGTCCCACATATGAGGGCCAGTGACACCCCTCAAAAAAACAAAAGACCGGCCGAGTGGCGCAGTGGTTAAGAGCTGATTTTGGGATGCCAGCAGACCCTGTTCGGATCCTACATATGAGGGCCAGTGACTGCCTCCTACAGCGGCTGTGGGAACCCCGGCGACGGTGTAGGCTGCTGCCCCTGCTGTAGTGGGCTGCCATAGGCTACAGTGAGTGGCTGGCAGCCAGCGTGAGCAGCCAGCAGTCAGCATGAGCTGCCAATAGCCACGGTGAGCGACCATCCAGAGGCCGGTGACCTATCTGCCTCATCAGGGAAGAGCGCAATGATGATGCCAACATGAGCCAGTGAAACAACGTCCTCCGCAACTGGACTGAAGAACAAAAGGACAGCAACTTGTCTGTTCCCCTTCCCCGATTCCCCAATGTTGTTCTCCCCCAATTCCCCAATAAAATCTTAAAAAAAAAAAAGTTAAAAAGATTTTATTGGGGCAGGGGAACAGACAAGTTGCTGTCCTTTTTGTTCTGTCTAGCTGTGGAGGACATCTCAACTGGCCCATGTTGGTGGTAGTATTGCGAACTTCCCAGGTGAGGCAGTCGCTCGCCAGCCATTGGACGGCTGCTCACAAAAACGTACACCAGCTGCCGGCCAGCCCCATTGCAACCTACACCATTGCCCATAACTCAGCAGCCCAGCTCCCATCTTAGTTGTAGAGAGTGCAGCGTCACTGGCCCACATGTGGGATCTGAACCGGAGCCCTGCTGCTCAGCATTTGCCCAAGCAAATGCAACCAATGTTCCACTCGGCCAGCCCTGGATTGGTTATTAAAAAATATGTACCAAGGGCCAGCTGAGTGGCTCGGTTAAGAGCTCACTGAAGAGTGTGAGCTCTTGAGCATCGGCGGTTCGATTCCCGGCCTGAGCTGAGCTGCCAGCAGGAGGCAGGATGGCTCAGCTAAAAAAAAAAAAAAAATGTACCTGATAAATTTTGTCTTAAAGTATTTCTAGACCAAATAATATGGGACCAAGACCTTTTCTAATCTTGATCTTTGATAAGGAAGGACCACAAATGCATTGCTGAGACAGTTGAAACAATGACAGTTCCCCCTGGCAGGGTGTGTGGGGGGGGGCATTTTGAATTGTCAAACGAGAGAGATTCCCATCGGCATTTAAAAGGCAGGAACCAGGGCCATTAGATGTTCCAAATGCATGGAACCCTGCCCCATCCAAGAATTGTCCTGTGCAGCCTCCCCAAACCCCTAGTACCTTCCAAAAGTACCTCCAAATATTCCATCTTGGTAAATTTTTGTCATCTGCATTGCTGAAGCTTCTTATAAAACACTTGAATTTCATACAAAAAAGTTGCAAAAATGTTACAAAGATGTTATCCTACATAGTTTGTCAAACCTCAGAAACGTTACATTACTGTTAAGTTTATTTGGTTTTCCACTAATGTCCTTTTCTCTCATGAATCAATCCAGGATAAGACATTGCATTATATTTTGCACATTTTTAATATCAAGTAATTTTGCCAGGGATGAGTATATAAATTGAGAGAAAATTGAACTGTGTTCAAGTATTTTTCACCAATTCTAAATTAACTGATGGCAATGCTACTTGTATGTGGTTTGCTAATACAACCTTTTAATGAGCTTTTATAGTCACATTCACAGTGATTGCATTTATAGGGGCTGACATAATCTTCATTATGTTTTCTTGTGTAATGAGACCTGAACATTATTAGTATGTTAGAAATATGTGTATATTTAAACATGTGGATTGCTCTCTACCTATATTTGTTATATTTTGTTGATTTTGTGTTATTTTTCTCAATTTTTTTGGTGTCATGACCACTGTACACTCAAACATTGAGGACCCCTGAGTTTAAATGGGTATATCTATTGACATACCATATTTAAAAATAAAAATTGAGAAATTTAAAAAATAGTTGATTTAAAAATGATAATAAACCCAGTGCATGTTAACATAAATACCTGTTGTTTGGGAAAAAGCCCTTTATTTTCCCAAAGGAAACAGAGTGGCATTGTTCTACATTTTTGCAATTTTGTTCTTTTTCTTTTTTTTTTCTTTTTTTTTGAGGGCAGTGTCACTGGCCCTCATATGCGGGACCCAAACCGGGGCCGCTGGCCTCCCAAACCAGCGCCCAACCACCGCGCCACTCGGCTGGCCCTTTTTTTTTTTTTTGCAATTTTTTTCAATATCTGGCTTAATAGAAGACAGTGGGGTCTCATGTCAGCTTCCGTATTAAATATTTTAATACAGGGTTTTGGTTGAATTATATGGAAAGAACCTATCCTCACTCATTCCAAACTTGGAAAAGAGAGAAGCATTTTACTACCTTTTTTCAGGTAATTGTGGATATTCTTTGATACAACACCAAAACTCAACAAGTGGTAGTTTCTTAAATAGAAATTATAACATATCTATATTATCTAAACCATATAGGGTCGGCCGAGTGGCACACTGGTTAAGAGCTGGCTTGGCTTGCCAGTGGCCCCGATTCGGATCACTGGCCTCTACAGCTAACAATAGCTCCACCTGGAGCTGGGCTGTGCGAGCCCCAGCGACAGTGTTGGCTACAGCCCCTGCTGCAGTGGGCTGCCATAGGCTACAGTGAGCGTCTGGCAGCCAGCGTGAGCTGCCAATAGCCGCGGTGAGCGACCATCCAGAGGCCGGCGACTGATCTGCCTCATCCAGGAAGAGAGCAATGACGATACCAACATGGGCCAGTGAAGCAATATCCTCCGCAACTAGACTGAAGAACAAAAAGACAGCAACTTGTCTGTTCCCCTTCCCTGATTCCCCACCGCTGTTCCCATCCCCCAATTCCCCAATAAAACCTTAAAAAAAAATTAACCATATAAATAAGCTTTTATACTGTTAATTAAAATCCATTGCACTTTGAATGGGTCTTTTCCCTATCCATGATTTTGTAACATCAAGTGGTGGTTGTTTGGAAATACTGGTAAACCAAGTTTGCAGGTTTTTGAGGTGTTGACACATTTCATTAAACACTTAATGAAAAATCACATTTGTCAATATCAATTTCATCAGGAAAGTATGAAAGTATTGGGAAACTGTCCAGCAGTTTTTGAAAATTTAGTTTTTTATATTGAAATTTTATCATTGTCAACCCTTACTGTCAATTGTTTTCCTTGAATTAACAGTTTCAATTTATTCATTTTTTTTTTTTTTTTTTTTTTTTTTTTTTAGCTGAGCCATCCTACCACCTGTTGGCAGCTCTCAACGGCAACTCAGCTCGGGCTGGCATCGAACCGCCGTTGCTCAGAGCTCAGCTCGCACTCTTGAGCGAGCTCTTAACCAACTGAGCCACTCGGCCGACCCTCAATTTATTCATTTTTGAGAAAATGCCTGTTAAACACACAAGTCTGAATCATTATAGTTTGTCAGGTTTTTTTTTTTAAGTAAAAATGATGATCCAGCTTTTCATTAAGTGTGGGCTGCACATAAGTAATTCCAAAGAATACAGTGGGAAGGGGAGAGAAAAGAAGTAACTTTATAGTGGAGAAATCTGACAAACTCACCTAGAGCCAGGTGACCAAGGTCAACATCAACAGTGATAAGTTGTGTTGATAGAATGGACCCTGGATATAATGTGATGAAAATAGCACTTTACTACATTACCTATCACCCCAGTCTAATCATGAGAAAAACACAACATCAGATACCTCAATTGGAAATACTAC
Source organism: Aselliscus stoliczkanus (assembly GCA_033961575.1). NCBI lineage: Eukaryota > Metazoa > Chordata > Mammalia > Chiroptera > Hipposideridae > Aselliscus > Aselliscus stoliczkanus. Next base: position 3,341,373 of record CM066735.1, on the reverse strand, counting down.
GAAATACCTGACCAACCCTCAAAACTGTCAGTCACCGAAACAGGAAAGTGAGAAAGTTGTCATGGCCAAGAGGATCTTAAGATGTGATGACTGGGCCGGCCGAGTGGCGCATTGCTTAAGAGCTGGCTTGGGATGCCAGTGGCCCCGGTTCAGATCCCACATATAAGGACCAGTGACACTGCCCTCTACAGCTAACAATAGCTCCACCTGGAGCTGGGCTGTGTAAGCTCCGGCGATGGTGTAGGCTGCAGCCCCTGCTGCAGTGGGCTGCCATAGGCTGCAGTGAGTGGCCGGCAGCCAGCGTGAGTGGCTGGCAGCCAGCGTGAGCTGCCAATAGCCACGGTGAGTGACCATCTAGAGGCTGGCAACCGAGCGCCATGACGATACCAACATGGGCAAGCGAAGCAACGTCCTCCATAACTAGACTGAAGAACAAGAAGACAGCAACTTGTCTGTTCCCCTCCCCCGGTTCCCCAACACTGTTCCCCTCCCCCAATTCCCCAATAAAATCTTTAAAAAAAAAAAAAAGACGTGATGACTAAATGTCATGTGGGATTCTGGATGGGATCCTGGGATAGAGAAAGAACAGGGAAACTCAGAAACCTGAACAGGGGCTTTGGTTAATAAGAATATATCTCCACTGATTCCTCAATTGTTCGAAATGTACTATACAATAGGGTGAAACTGGGTATGGGAAAAGGTGCTGCTTTAACTGTGAATTGAAATGTGCATAGTTCTTTTTTTTTTTTTTTTTTTTTAGCTGAGCCATCCTGCCACCTGTTGGTGTTGGCAGCTCAACGGCAACTCAGCTCGGGCTGGCCTCGAACAACTGTTGCTCAGAGCTCAGCTCGCACTCTTGAGCGAGCTCTTAACCAACTGAGCCACTCGGCCGGCCCTAGTGTGTATAGTTCTTAGACGAGAGTGGAGGAAGGTGACCTCCAGGCAGAAGAAACAGCTTGTGCCAACACCTGGGGTAGGAATGAAATATTTGAAGTCAGAAGGAAGGCAAGTGGGGTTGAAGTGGAGTGAACAAGGGGAGAACGACAAGATGTTAGGATGGTCCGCAAAGGCGAAAAGACACAGTCTAGTGTCTGATGGCATCTGAGGTGGCTAAGCATTGGTTTTGGGTTCAGGCCTATCTGGGAATCTATCTCAGCTACATCATTTACTGGCTGTGTGATTTTGGGTGGGTTACTTAACCTGTGTCTCAATTTCCCCATCCGTAGAACGGGGAAAAAATAATATAATTTAAGGTTGCAGATTGCAACATACTAAGGCTCAGTAAATGCAGGCGTTTTTTTTTATCATGTATCTTGAGACAAGACAGGAGTGACAACCTCAAGTGGGAAAGGCAACACCTGACTGCACTCATATGCATTTAAAAAAAAGTAGTTTCAGGTGTACTCATATGCATTTTTAATTATGTATTTGGAATGTGGGTAACGTTTTACTGCTACTCAGGGACTAAAGCAGTCCAGGTTTCACCCCAGGAGCTGCCATGCCGGAGCTGGGCCTTGGATTGCTATATCTTGTGATTTAAGAAAGGCAGGGGCCAGCCGAGTGGCTCAGTTTTAAGAGCTTGCTCAAGAGTGCGAGCTGAGCTCTGAGCAACAGCAGTTCGATGCCCAGCCCGAGCTGAGCTGCCAACAGGTGGCAGGATGGCGCAACTAAAAAAATAAAATAAAAAAATAGGGCCGGCCGAGTGGCGAGTGGTTAAGCTTGGGAAGCCAGCGGCCCCGGTTCCGGTCCCACATATGAGGGGCAGTGACACTGCCCTCAAAAAAAAGAAAAGAAAAGAAAGGCAGGAAGAGAGATGCAGGACTTCAGCATTCACCTTCGAGCTTCAGGACCCAGGTCAGAGAAGAGAGGGCGGGGCCGGAAGTCGACCTGGCTTCCTTAAGCTTGATCGGCGTTCATTATATCCAATCAGCTGCATAAAGGCGAACCTGTAGGCCAATGGCAATGCGGCATCCGGTTCCGAACGGACCTAGGCCTGGCAGGAAGCGGGGGGTGGGGCGTCAGGAGCGGCGGGTGCTCCGACTAATGGCATCCGGCCCCCCAGAAGAAGGCACTGGCGGACGCGGTGACGTTGGAACAAGTCATCGCGTAGCGGCGGCCGTCGCGGCGGAGGGGCTGGCTGCGGGGCGCCGGGCTGTGAAGGGTGAGGAGCGGGTTTTATTCAAGGCTGATGAGTCTGTGTTTGGGGACTCTAGGAGGACGTAGGGGACGTTTGGGAACTCCTGGGATGACCGAGCCGGAGAAGGGGCTGGGCTGGGGCCTGTGAGGGGCGTGGCGCTCTCGGGGGCGCGTGAGCAGGGAGCGCGTTCCAGGTTGGGAACCCTTGGAAGGGTTTGTGAAGGGGGATTTCCGGGTCTGCCATGAAGTTTGAGGGAAGGTTGGGGGCGAAGGACAATGAAGTAGACTCTCAGATGTGGCCCTTTGCGGGGGCCCGTTTGGAGTGAGGGAGACGGAGGTAGGGGCCTTTACCTTTAGGGGTGCCTTTGAGGAGAAGGGAGGACGAGATTAGTCTTGCTGGACGGTGGAGGTCAAGGGTAGGCCAGAATGGGTAGGGAGCTGGCAGGAGCTTGGAAGCCATTGTCCATTTCCTGGAGAATTCAGTTTTGGGGGAGCATACCGCTGAGGAGGGTTTTAAGAGACTGCTGAGGTGTGTGCTGGGTATGTGGAGTGTGTAAGGATGAAGAGGACTTGAAGTTTCTGATGAGCAGGGAGATGGGAGTGTGTTGGGACCAGAACTAGGAAGTTGGACAGGGAATGAGGGAGTTCTGGGGCTTCGGGGTGGGAAGAGTGTGGGGGAACTTGCAGAAAAATGTGGGGGTACTGGATGAGTGGATGGGATAAGCCTAGGAGGGAAGAAGCAGGAAAAAGCTGGAGCCGTGTGTGAGGACCCAGAGATATATGCCTGGTGGGAGTTATGGGGCAAGGTGGCACCATGGGGCTAACAGCAACATTTTGATCGGTTTTGTGTTTAAGTGAGATGACACATGAAAGTACCTGGCCTGCCAAATGCAAGTGCCCTTCCCAGGGAGTGTGGAACTTCAGCATATGTGAGACCCTTTTTTTTTTTTTTTTTTAAGGGCAGTGTCACTGGCCCTCACATGTGGGACCCGAACCGGGGCCGCTGGCCTCCCAAGCCAGCGCTTAACCACCGCGCTACTCGGCCGGCGCAGAGGTCTATTTTTGATGAGCAGGTTGTGCCATTTACTATGAGTAATGGCTAGCATCTCACTCCTTTTTCCCTATTTCCTTGTCTCCTTTAGGATCACAGCTAGGGGACTTCCTGAGGTCCTGACCCCAGGCTGCAGTGACTGGGCTTTCACTGGAGCAGAAGGTGCTGGAAGGCAGACTGGTCACCATGTCCACATTCAGGCAGGAAGATGTGGAAGACCACTATGAGATGGGGGAGGAGCTGGGCAGGTGAGTGACCCCTTCCACAAGGCTCTCAGGTAGGAGAGGCACAGAGGGGTTTTCTGGATAGTTATCTCCTCTCCTGTCCTTTAATCCTACTTTTCAGGAAGGAATGAGTCAGGGTCATGTGCTAGTGGAACGAGTTTGGGCTTTGTAATCAGACACCTTGGTCGAGAGTTCTTACCCTGATATCCTCTGTACTGTTTCCTTTGGGGAGAAACATAATTGAGCACAATATGATATCTAACACAGTGCCTGGCATATGGTGTTGAGAGCAGTCGGTATTAGCAGGTTTTGTTGATGAAGGTCTGTCCCTCTCTTAATCCTCTCTTAGGGGAGGTACTTGAGTCTTCCCAGCTCTTGACCTTTCCAGGGAACGCCTCGTCTGGGCCCACACCCCTGCCAATTGTGTAGCATTCTTACCTGAGAGAAGGGAGGCTTTCAGGGTCAGCCAGGGTGCTGATTTCCTGCCTGCCTGGGTCTTATAGCCTCCCCTGGGAGCTGAGTCCCCCACCACCCCAGACCAGCCAGGCAGTATCCTTTTTTTCTGGTGGAGCCTCAAACCTTATTTGGTGAGTTTGCTGCTGGATGGCCCCATGATGTCACCAGAAGGGAATGTAAATAACCGAGCCCTACTGCAGGCCTTTGCTGAGATAGTGTTTCAGGCTCATTTGGGATTCTGAAGTCTCTGCTTTAGGAATTTCCCATTTAGAGTGGTAGTAAATGCAGCCCCCCTCACCCCAAATCTCATACTTTATCATTGAAAATATATTAGGATCACCAAAAAATCAGCAAAATATCATATGTGTATTCCCTTTAATTCCACTGCTATAAATTAGTTAAGTGTGAATACATACATACATGGACCCAATGATCTAGGAAAAGAGATAGTTGCTATAAAGATTTCATATGAGCATAAGATGGGAAGCATCATCAGCGGCCATCACAGCACCCCTGCATCCATGAATGAAATATTATGCAGCCATTAAAAGAGTCAGGCAACTTGTGTAATGTGAGCCACAGAAGAAATTTTTTGAAATTTAATTGAAAATTTAAGAGCTGTGTCAATTTTAATAATTTTTTGTGTTTTTTTTTGTTTTTTTTTGAGGGCAGTGTTATTGGCCCTCATATGTGGGACCCGAACCGGGGCCGCTGTTTTCCCAAGCCAGTGCTTAACCACCGCGCCACTTGGCCGGCCCCCTCAATTTTAATAATTTTAATGATATATGTTATTTAACCTGATAGATCAAACTAGTATCATTTTGTTTTGTAATCGCTGTAACAATTATTAGTGAAATATGTTACCACCTTTTTTTTTCTGTTTTTTTATTCAACATTTTATACATAATAAATACAAACTTTTTCTAGCCACTATAAAGAAAGCACTTCTGTAGAGAGGCACTCCCTTCAAGCCTGACCCTGTGCACTGCAATGCTGGATTACATGTCCTAAAGGGAGGGGTTCTTTTTAAAAAGGAGGCATATTTTTACAACTTTGTTTTTTTGTTTTATTTTAAAGATTTTATTGAGGAAGGGGAACAGTGTTGGGGAAGGGGAACAGCCAAGTTGTTGTCCTTCAGTCTTAGTTGTGGAGAGCGCAGCTAGCTCAGCTCTAATCTAGTTGCCATCCCGCCGCTCATGGGCAGCTCGCGCCGCTAAGCTCAAGATGCTCATCTGTTCAATCTTAGTTGTGGGTGAGCATAGCCCACCATCCCATGAGGGAGTCAAACGGAAACCTTGTTGCTAAAAGTGCAGGCTTTAACCACTATGCAATCCGGCAACTCAGCAATTGGCAACTCAGTGGCAGTTCAGCTCAGGCGCAGCTCACTGGCCCAAGTGGAAGTCAGACCAGTGACCCTATACAGCTAACAATAGCTCCACCTGGAGCTGGGCTGTGTGAGCCCCGGCAACGGTGTAGGCTGCAGCCCCTGCTGCAGTGGGTTGCCATAGGCTACATTGAGAGACTGGCAGCCAGCGTGAGCGGCTGGCAGCCAAGCATGAGCTGCCAATGGCCGCGGTGAGCGACATCCAGAGGCCGGCGACCGATCTGCCTCATCTGGGAAGAGTGCAATGACGATACCAACATGGGCCAGTGAAGCAACATCCTCCGCAACTGGACTGAAGAGCAAGAAGACAGCAACTTGTCTGTTCCCCTTCCCCGATTCCCCAACGCTGTTCCCGTCCCCTAATTCCCCAATTAAAAAAAAAAAAAAATATATATATATATATATATATATATATATATATATATATATATAAAACAAGAAATTTAAAATAACCCTCTGAAAATGGGGAAAACCACGAGTCAAAGATAATTTGACTAGCTAAAGAGAGTGAATACAAGGAGCGTCCAGTTGGCTCAGTTGGTTGGAGTGCAGTGCTCATAAAGCTAAGGCTGGTTCAATCCCCACATGGGCCATTGAGATGCACCCTCCACAACTAGATTGAAACAACTACTTGATTTGGAGCTGATGGGTCCTGGAAAAACCACACTGTTTCCCAATTTAAAAAAAACCCACAAGACTGGATGGCAAGAGCTGCCTGATTTTATGCACTTTGAAGATTTTTAAAGTGTTTTGAAGATGTTTAACATGGTGGCAATCTTTAAAATCTTAAGAAAACTAGCCTTTTGATTTATTTATTTATTTATTTATTTATTTATTTTGAGGGCAGTGTCACTGGCCCTCATGTGGGACCGAACTGAGGCCACTGGCTTCCCAAGCCAGCGCTTAACCACCACGCCACTCGGCCGGCCCTGATTTATTTTTTTTAAATCTAAGAATTTTAAGTTTGATAATACAGAAGACCTCAAATAGATCAACAGGTTAAGAAATGCAAAAAAAAACAAAACAGAAAAAAAACAGCCCAAATCAGGATTCATCAATGGGTATGCTGTCACTGAAGGAAGTAAACAAATTACTAACTGAAAATTTCTTCAGCCATGACCTTACTTTTGGTCAGAAATCCCATGGAGACATTTAGCGAGCATTTCAAGTTTTTAGAATCTTAGGAGATTTCTTATGGAGTTTTCAAAGCACAATACATATTTTATGTTAAATTCTGCAAATTTGATTTCTTAAAAAAAATAAGCAACTGTCAAATATCCCTTAGTCCCTAGGTAACACACCTCCTGTCTCCCATAGGGAGTGGAGGAGAGTCAACAGAGGCCTACTACTCTGGGACACCTGCTGCTGTGGGCTTGCTAGACTGGAAAAAGCTACCCCTGGCTCTCCCTGTGATATGGAGAACTTGTGTTTACCTCTAAATTTGCACTTGTGCAGGTTGTACAGTCCTTTAGTTCTTTTTCACAGGAAGCTACTTTCCTCCATGGGCCTTAGGTTCTTTTTTTTTTTTCTTTTTTTTTTTGAGGGCAGTGTCACTGGCCCTCATATGTGGGACTGAACCGGGGCCGCTGGCTTCCCAAGCCAGCACTTCACCACCATGCCACTCAGCCGGCCCCAGGTTCTTTTTTTTTTTTAAAGATTTTATTGGGGAATTGGGAGGGAGGGGAACAGCAATGGGGAATCAGGGAAGAAGAACAGACAAGTTGCTGTCCTTTTGTTCTTCAGCCTAGTTGCGGAGGACATCGCTTCACTGGCCCATGTTGGTATTATCATTGCGCTCTTCCCAGGCGAATTGGTCAGCTGCTTACAGTGGCTCACAGCAGCTCACAAAAGCGCATGCCAGCTGCCAGCACGCCCCACTGCAGCCGTCTCCAGTGACTCATGGCAGCCCAGCTCCAGGTCGGGCTGTTGTTCACCATCTTAGCTGTAGAGGGCAGTGTCACTGGCGGGATCCAAACCGGGCCCTGCTGCTCAGAGCTGGCGTCCCAAGCCAACTCTTTTCGTTTTGTTTTTTTTAAAGATTTTATTGGGGGGCCGGCCGATTGGCGCAGTGGTTAAGCGCTGGCTTGGTAAGCCAGCGGCCCTGGTTTTGGTCCCGCATGTGAGGGCTAGTGACACTGCCCTCAAAAAAAAAAAAATACGGCCAGCCGAGTGGCGCAGTGGTTAAGAGCTGGTTTTGGGATGCCAGCGGCCCCGGTTGGGATCCCACATATGAGAGCCAGTGACACTGCCCTCCACAGCTAACAACAGCTCCACCTGGAGCTGGGCTGTGCGAGCCCCGGCGACGGTGTGGGCTGCAGCCCCTGCTGCAGTGGGCTGCCATAGGCTACAGTGAGTGGCCAGCAGCCAGTGATAGCGGCTTTCAGACATTGTGAGCTTCCAATAGCTGCAGTGAGCAACCGCCCAGAGGCCGGCGACCGATCTGCCTCATCCGGGAAGAGCACAATGATGATACCAACATGGGCCAATTAAGCAACATCCTCCGCAACTAGAATGAAGAGCAAAAAGACAGCAACTTGTCTGTTCCCCTTCCCCGATTCCCCAACACTGTTCCCCTCACCCAATTCCCCAATTTAAAAAAAGAATGTTAAAAAAAAAATTAATTAATTAAAAAAAATATTTTATTGGAGAATTGGGGGAGGGTAACAGTGTTGGGGAATTGGGGAAAGGGACCAGCCAAGTTGTTCTTCAGTCTTTGTTGTGGAAGGCGCCAGTTGCCATCTGGTTTCCTGTCGGCAGCTCATGGCCTCTTAAGCTCAAGGTGCTGTGTTCAGTCTTAGTTGCGGGTGGGCATAGCCACCATCCCATGCGGGAGTCAAACCAGCAGCCTTGTTGTTAAGTGCTCACACTCTATCTACTGAGCCATCTGGGTGGCAGCTCAGCTCAAGGTGCTGAATCAATCTTAGTTGCGGGCGGGCATAGCCCACCATTGAACAGGCAATCTTGTTGTTACACCAGCTGAGCCATCCTGCCCCCTGTTGGCTGCTCAGCGACAGCTCAGCTCAGGCACAGTGTTCACTGGCCCATGTGGGAATCAAACCGGCGGCCCTTTTGCTCAGAGCTCGCACTCTAAGCCAACTCAACCAACTGAGCCACTTGGCCAGTCCCCAAGCCAACTCTTTTTTTTTTTTTTTTTTTTTTTAAAGATTTTATTGGGGAATTGGCGGAGGGGAACAGCGTTGGGGAATCGGGGAAGGGGAACAGACAAGTTGCTGTCTTTTTGTTCTTCAGTTTAGTTGCGGAGGATGTTGCTTCACTGTTGGTATCGTCATTGCACTCTTCCCGGATTAGGCAGATGGGTCGCTGGCCTCTGGATGTCGCTCACCGCGGCTATTGGCAGCTCATGCTTGGCTGCCAGCCGCTCACACTGGCTGCGGGCCACTCACTGTAGCCTATGGCAGCCCACTGCAGCAGGGGCTGCAGCCCACACCATCACCGGGGCTCGCACAGCCCAGCTCCAGGTGGAGCTGTTGTTAGCTGTAGAGGGCAGTGTCACTGGCCCTCATGTGGGATCCGAACCGGGGCCGCTGGCATCCCAAAACCAGCGCTTAACCAATGCGCCACTCGGCCGGCCCCAACTCTTTTTTTTTTTTAAGAGTTTTTATTGAGGAATCGGAAGGGGAACAGACAAGTTGCTGTCTTTTTGTTCTTCATCAGTCTAGTTGTGGAGGACGTTGCTTCACTGCCCCATGTTGATATTGTCATTGCTCTCTTCCCGGATGAGGCAGATCCGCCGGCCTCTGGATGTCGCTCACCGCGGCTATTGGCAGCTCATGCTGGCTGCCAGCCGCTCACGCTGGCTTCGGGCCACTCACTGTAGCCTATGGCAGCCCACTGCAGCAGGGGCTGCAGCCTACTCCATCACCGGGGCCGGGGCTCGCACAACCCAGCTCCAGGTGGAGCTGTTGTTAGCTGTAGAGGGCAGTGTCACTGGCCCTCATATGTGGGATCCGAACCAGGGCCGCTGGCATCCCAAAACCAGCTGTTAACCAATGCACCACTCGGCCGGCCCCCCTAAGCCAACTCTTAACCAATGCGCCACTCGGCTGGCCCGAGCCTTCAGTTCTTTCTCCCAAGGAAATGTCATGCCACTGGGACCTGGGAAGCTGCATGTTACCACCTTTTTTTGATATGAAGCCTTTGAAATGTGGTGTGTATTGTTCTCTCACAGAGCATTTCAATTTGGACGGGCTTGACAGCTGCCTGGCCAGTGGCTGCTACCTTGGACAGCACTGCTCTGTGTAATGGTTGGGAACATTCTCAGAGATACATGAAGTGAAGGATTAAAGGTACAGAATACTGTGCATACAGTGTTGCAATTTGTGTAAATTATAGATGTCATTTGGACATGTGAGCTCTAAGCTGTCTTTATGTTACTTCTATTCATCTACTAAAGGACGTACAAGGCAGGTGCCATTATTATTCTTATTTTATTTATCTATTTATTTATTTATTTATTTATTTATTTTTGAGGGCAGTGTCACTGGCCCTCACATGTGGGACCTGAACTGGGGCTGCTGGCTTCCCAAGCCAGCTCCCAACCACCGCACCACTCAGCCAGCCCATTATCCTTATTTTAGATAAAGAAACTGAGGCTGAGAGAAGGGGCTTACCCAAGGCCACACAACCTGTAAGTGGCCAAGCAGGATTCAGATCTTGGGACCAAACCCTACTGGGTCCAGAGCCCAGGCGTGCTGGAACCAGAGGTGGGCATCTGGCTTCCACCTGCCTGCCAGCCAGCTCTGTCCCCACATATCCTGGTAACGGGCGCATTAGATGTCCAAACAAAGGTAAGGCCCTGCATGTTGGGAAGTCAGTGTGTGCATATGCCCCAAACACCAGCCTATTTCAGCTGTTCATTACGCCTGTGAAGTTGGCCACCATGATAAAAGCTCTCTGTTTCACAGGCAAGATTGAACTGGAATTTAGTTTCAAGCAGAAACTGTCTTTCCTGAGTCTAGTTATTGATGGTCTTTGGGAAATTAGCCATGGGGAATGACTGTGGTGATAGTGACCTTGAATAAAGCAGCCCTAGTTTTTCCTGTCCTAGAAGTCATGGGACTGAATGAACTGGGAGCAAGTTTCTTGTGTGTGTGTCGAGGGGGAGGGGGTGTTTTTTCTTTTCAATTCAAGTTCACATCCGCGATCTCAGGAAATAAGTTAATTTGTGGGTTGATGAGTCTGTGGATTTCTACCCTAGCTTCCACATCATGGAGTTTTTTTTTTTTTTGTTTTTTTTTTGATTTTTTTTTTATTGGGGAATTGGTGGAGGGGAACAGCGTTGGGGAATAGGGGAAGGGGAACAGACAAGTTGCCGTCTTCTTGTTCTTCAGTTTAGTTGCGGAGGATGTTGCTTCACTGTTGGTATCGTCACTGCGCTCCTCCCGGATGAGGCAGACCGGTCGCTGGCCTCTGGATGTCGCTCATCGCGGCTATTGGCAGCTCACGCTTGGCTGCCAGCCACTCACGCTGGCTGCGGGCCACTCCCTGCAGCCCATGGCAGCCCACTGCAGCAGGGGCCGCAGCCCACACCATCACCGGGGCTCGCACAGCCCAGCTCCAGGTGGAGCTGTTGTTAGCTGTAGAGGGCAGTGTCACTGGCCCTCATGTGGGATCCGAACCGGGGCCGCTGGCATCCCAAAACCAGCGCTTAACCAATGCGCCACTCGGCCGGCCCCACATCATGGAGTTTTATGTGCATCTGTTATTAGTCTGCTCAGGCTGCTATTGCAAAGTGCCATAGACTAGGCAGCTGAAATAATAGAGATTGATCGTCTCCCAGTTCTGGAGGTTGGAAGTCCAAGATCAAGGTACTGACAGGGTTGGTTCCCTCGGAGGCCCATCTTCCTGTCTCATAGATGCTGTCTCCTCACTGTCCTCACATGGTTGTCCCTCTGTGCGTATCTGTGTTGTCATCTCTTCTTTTTTTTTTTTTTAAAGATTTTATTTGGGAATTGGGGGAGGGGAACAGCGTTGGGGAACCGGGGAAGGGGAACAGATAAGTTGCTGTCCTTTTGTTCTTCAGCCTAGCTGTGGAGGACATTGCTTCACTGGCCCATGTTGGTATCATTATTGTGCTCTTCTCGGTTGAGGCAGTTCGGTCGCCGGCCTCTGGACGGCCGCTCACAGCAGTTCTTGGTAGCTCACACTGGCTGTCAGCCGCTCACGTTGGCTGCCGACCACTCACTGTAGCCTATGGCAGCCGACTGCAGCAGGGGCTGCAGCTATGCCGTTCCGGGGGACTCACAGCAGCCCAGCTCCAGGTGGAGCTGTTGTTCACCATCTTAGCTGTAGTGGGCAATGTCACTGGCCCTCATATGTGGGATCTGAACACGGGCCGCTGGCACTCCAAACCAGCTGTTAACCAACTTGCCACTTGGCCAGGCCAGAATTTCTCTTTTAAGTAACAATTTTGAGGTATGAATCACATACAATTTACTCACTTAAAGTGTACAATTTCATGATCTTTAGTATATCCACAGGGTTCTGTAAGCATCACCACCATCTATTTCCAGAACATTCTCATCACCTCAAAAAGAAACTCCATCCCAGGCCAGCTGAGTGGCGCGGTGGTTAAGTGCTGGCTTGGGAAGCCAGCGGCCCCGGTTCGGGTCTCACATATGAGGGCCAGTGGCACTGCCCTGAAAAACAAAAAACAAACAAAAAAAAAACTATCCCATTAGCAGTCACCCCCCCATCCCCGTCTCCCAGCCCCTGACAACCATGATCCCACTTCCTCTCTGTGGATGTGCCTGTTTGGACATTTCACATAAATGGAATCACACACTGTGTGGCCTTATGTGTCTGGCTTCTCTCACTGAGTGTCACGATTTCAGGGTCTATCCATGTTGTAGCGAGTGTCAGTGCCTCACTCCTTATGGTCACATAATGTTCCCCTGTATGGATGGACCACATCTTGTGTATCTGTTCATGTGTTGATGGATGGACACTTGGGTTTCCACCTTTCAGCTATTGGAAATCATACTGCTCTGAACACTTGTACAGGTTTCGATGTGGACGGACATATCTTCATGTCTCTTGGATATATACTTAGCAGTGGACTTGCTGGGTTACGTGGTAATTCTGCATTTACCTTTTGAGGAACCACCAGATTGTTTTCCACAGTGGCTCCCCTGTTTTGCATTCTCGCCAACCGTGTGTAAAGATTCTGATTTCTCCACGTCCTTACTCTTCTCTCTTGTTTTGAAAATGCACGCCTTCCTTTCACTCTGCCATGGTATAAGAAGCTCTTTTGAAGTCAATGGCATTCTTTCTTTTTTGATACTTTTTCTTTTTTTTTTTTTTTTTGAGGGCAGTGTCACTGGCCCTCACATGTGGGATCCGAACCGGGGCTGCTGGCATCCCAAGCCAGCGCTTAACCACTGCGCCACTCTGCCGGCCCCTTTTTTGTTAACATTTTTAGAAAATGATGAAATACACTGTGGAAAGTTGAATCAGTCTAGATTTGTTTCAAATAAAGAACAAGAACCTCTATTTGTTGCCCCCATTCCCTCAATGCCACTCCTCAGAGATGGCTATTGTTAACAGGTTGGCATGTGTCCTTTTTTTTTAATGTATATACTCGTAAATAAATATATCTCTGCATATGGATACAGTATATACCTTTTTTTTTTTTTTTTTTTTTTGAGGGCAGTGTCACTGGCTCTCATATGTGGGACCCGAACCAGGGCCGCTAGCTTCCCAAGCACTTAACCACCACACCACTCGGCCAACCTAGTATATACTTTTTTTAAACAAAAAGATCTCATTTTGCAGCATTTTTCAATGAGAGTTCCTCATGGATATCTTGTCAGCACTCAGAGAATCACCTCCATTCTTTCACATGATGGTGTAGAATTCCACTGACCAAGAAGGGTTCTAGTTCTCTCCTGATAAACTGAGCTGTTCTTGTTCTTTCACTGTTGTAAAAATGCCAGGTAGCCATTGTGTGCCTTGCCCCTTCACACTCACATAGCAGCATACCCACTGGGTACATGTTGGAGGTGGTGGGGACAATGTATCTGCATGGCACCAGGGGCTGGGAAAGTGCCACCTGAGAAGGTATTGGCAGGCCCTGGTCCCTCTCGATGTCCCGCTCATGCCCCCCCGCCCTCTCCCTGCTCCCACAGTGGCCAGTTTGCGATTGTGCGAAAGTGCCGGCAAAAGGGCACTGGGAAGGAGTACGCGGCCAAGTTCATCAAGAAGCGCCGCTTGTCATCCAGCCGGCGGGGGGTCAGCCGGGAGGAGATCGAGCGGGAGGTGAACATCCTGCGGGAGATCCGGCACCCCAATATCATCACACTGCATGACATCTTCGAGAACAAGACTGACGTGGTGCTCATCCTGGAGCTGGTCTCTGGCGGGGAGCTGTTTGACTTCCTGGCCGAGAAGGAGTCACTGACGGAGGATGAGGCCACTCAGTTCCTCAAGCAGATCCTGGATGGCGTTCACTACCTGCATTCCAAGCGCATTGCCCACTTTGACCTCAAGGTGAGCCCCCGCAGGGAACCTCGGGATGGAACTGGGGACCAGCCGGGCCTCCCGAGCCTGACTGGAGCAGGTGAGGGTGGGAGCCCGAGAGTGGGTCTGACGGGCACCGAATGTACACACTTGAATCCATGATGCTCCGGGGGTTAAGGAGACCGACCAGCTCAGCTCTGGACCCGTGGGGTGACATCAGCCTGCCCACACCCAATGGGCTGAGAGTGGGGGTGCTCAGGGAAATTCTGGTGCTGTTCCTGGAGATGCCCAGCTGGCAGAAGCAGCAGATTCTCCTCCCACCATCCTATCCCTCGCCCCCCCGCCCCAGCCGGAAAACATCATGCTCCTGGACAAGAACGTGCCCAACCCAAGGATCAAGCTCATTGACTTTGGCATCGCCCACAAGATCGAAGCCGGGAACGAGTTCAAGAACATCTTCGGTACCCCAGAGTTTGTGGGTAAGGCCTTGCCAGTACATCGGGGGTTGGGGCTCAGGGAGGGGGCACCTGAGGATTTCCGGTGGTGTGAGTTGCTTTAGACCCCCGGCCCCTGGATGCCTGGCCCTTTGCCCTCAGGTGCTGTCAGGCATGGGGAATCTCAAGCCCTGAGGCTGGTGCTGTCATCATCCCAGCCTCCCTGCCCCAGAGCCAGCTCTGCCTATGTGTGCGTGAATGCTCCCCAGAGACCAGTCAGCTGCAGGGGTGCTGTGTTGCTGTCCTTGGCCAACTTCCCATTGCGGCCTTAGGTACAACCAGCTCCTGACCCTGCACCTTCTGTCTCCCTGTCCCAAAGCTCCCGAGATCGTCAACTATGAACCCCTGGGTCTGGAGGCGGACATGTGGTAAGTCAGCGGGGAGCTTAGGGGGCCCAGTGCACACACCTGGAACCGCTCCTCAGCAAATGCCCCCCTGCTTGTACCCAGATGCGGCAGGCTGGGGCATGGCCCATCTTGTAGTCTTGGTGCCATGGGGCGTGGGCAGGACAGACCTTTGCCTTAGAATAGGGTCAGCAAACTGCAGCCCTAGGGCCAGAGGAGGCCCAAGAGCTGGGAGCATTGTTCTTATTTTTTAAAAAGGTGTTAAAAACAAAACAGACGAATACGTGACAAATCATTATTGGCCCACAACGCCTGAAATACTCGGTGTCTGACCCTCTGTAGAGAGTTTGCCAGTCCCACCTTCAGGCCCCAACAGAGCCCTAGAGGGCGCCACAGCTACAGAGCCTTTGGGGCCATTGTGCTGTCTGCCCTATCCCCACCTCTAGTCCCTTTGAGCCTTGATAGGAAGGTGTGGTCAGATGTGTTTAAATATCCAATCCTTAGACCCCAGGGCAGGAGGAGGGGAACTGGCAGGTGGGCGTGACTCCTGAAATCCTGGGAGCTGACAGACTTGCCCCCCTGGCCTGAGAGCCTTGGGCTTGTGGCTTAAGCTTGGGGGCCCTTTAGAAACTGGGAGTCAAGGTGTTGCACCCATATAGCTGAGGTTGTTCTCGTATGTTTTTTTCCAGGAGCATCGGTGTCATCACCTACATCCTGTGAGTACCTGGTTGGCATCTTGTTGCCCCTCTTGGGGCCCTGCCAGGTCAGGAGGAGGGTCACGGGGGCTTTTGTGTGGGGACAGTGATCTCAAGCGTGGGACCCCTGGCTCTCTGACCTGTTGAGCTGCTCAGCAAACTCTGGGTGGATGGATAGATGAATGAATGAGTGAGTGAGTGAATGAATTTGTATAGATGAGAAGGATGTGAAAATAAGGTGAGGGTGAAGGTTCCAACCTTCGTTTCCCACAGCTGTTTCCCCAGGCTTTCCAAAAGTCACCTCATTAGCATAAACTGTGAGGTTGGAAGGGGTGTGTTATGAATAACAAACGCCTTTTTCATCTTTATTCTCTGGAGCCATTTCAGGAACTAAGGACAAGGATTGACTATTAAGACAAAAGCTGCTCCTATCTTCTTAGTTCTTAAGTTTTAGGAAATCCCAAGGGTTTTGGGAGTCATGTGCCCGAGAACAGGGATGAAGACCATATATGTATTTCTTTTTTTTATTTTTTATTTTTATTTATTTATTTATTTATTTATTTATTTATTTATTTATTTATTTTTTAAGAGGGCAGTGTCACTGGCCCTCATGTGGGATCCGAACCAGGGCCGCTGGCGTCCCAAGCCAGCTCTCAACCACTGCGCCACTTGGCCGGCCCTCTTTTTTTTTATTTTTTAAAGATTTTATTGGGGAATTGGGGGAGGGGAACAGTGTTGGGGAATCGGGGAAGGGGAACAGACAAGTTGCTGTCCTTTTGTTCTTCAGTCTAGTTGTGGAGGATGTCGCTTCACTGGCCCATGTTGGTATTATCATTGCGCTCTTCCCAGGTGAGGCAGTTGCTTGCCAGCCATTGGACGGCGGCTCACGGCTGCTCACGAAAGCGCATGCCAGCTGCCAGCCAGCCCCACTGCAGCCTATGCTGTTGCTGGTGACTCATGGCAGCCCAGCTCCAGGTCGAGCTGTTGTTCACCATCTTAGCTGTAGAGGGCGCAGTGTCACTGGCCCATGTGGGATCCGAACTGGGGCCCTGCTGCTCAGAGCTGGCATCCCAAGCCAACTCTTAACCAATGCGCCACTCGGCTGGCCCCATATATGTATGTCTTACCATAAGTCACAGTGTCAGGTGCCCAGAACCCCCTCAGTGCAGCATATCAGTGTCATTACTGGTGATGCGCACTCTGGTCACGTGCTGGGTGGTGTCAGCCAGGATTCCTTTGGAAAGTCACTGGTTTTCCCTCGGGAATCATTAAACATTCTGGGGGAGATGCTTTGAGACTGTGTGTTTATGTAGATAATTTGAATTTCCACAGGGACTTTCACCTGATTTTAGCACCTTCTGTGGCTGGGCGATGACTTACTGCCTTCTGGTTGGTGGCCAGGAGGTGGCTGGGGGAAGGTTCCAGAGGGATGTTGTATGGGGTGGTTGGGGCCCCCGTGTCCCTCCCTCCACGTCTGGCCCCTTTGTGGACACTGCACAGATTGGTGGCAGTTCAGGCAGCAGCTTGGTCATGAAGCCAGTGCAGGGGACTCTGAGCCTCATGTTCATCTTCCAGCTTGAGTGGCGCATCCCCATTTCTGGGTGAGACCAAGCAGGAGACCCTGACCAACATCTCAGCTGTGAACTACGACTTTGATGAGGAGTACTTCAGCAACACCAGCGAGCTGGCCAAGGACTTTATCCGCCGGCTGCTTGTCAAGGACCCCAAGTGAGCGCAGGCCAGGCAGAGGGATTGGGGGGGCAGCCCTGCCTGGAAGGCTGAGTGAGTCCCCCTAGAATGGGTGTTGTGGCCAAGAACACGCCCCTCCAAGCCACCACCTCCTCCTAACTGGCTTCCACGTGGACTGGAGATAACAATGGAAGGCTTCAGTTGGCCCACACTGTGTCTTAAGAAGCTTTTAATTCATTGCCAATTTTTCTTTTTTGATTCGGGGATTGGGGGAGGGGAACAGCATTGGGGAATCAGGGAAGGGGAACAGACAAGTTGCTGTCCTTTTGTTCTTCAGTTTAGTTGTGGAGGACGTTGCTTCACTGGCCCATGTTGGTATTATCATTGCGCTCTTCCTGGGTGAGGCAGATTGGTCACCGGCCTCTGGACAGCCACTCACGGCGGCTCACGGCAGCTCACGCTGGCTGCCAGCCTGTCACGTTGGCTGCCCAACTCACAGCAGCCCAGCTCCAGGTGGAGCTGTTGTTCACCATCTTAGCTGTAGAGGGCAGTGTCACTGGCCCTCATGTGGGATCTGAACTAAGGCCCTGCTGCTCAGAGCCGGCATCCCAAGCCAGCTCTTAACCAACGGGCCACTTGGCCAGCCCTCATTGCCAGTTTTTAAAATCGAGTTTTCACATAAAATTTCAGGTTTTCTTTTTCTAGAAAAATATTTAAAAATTCTGGCATCACAGAGCCCTCATTCATGAGAAAGTGCTCCTTTTGGCTGCAGCCCTCCCCTGGCGTGTGCTGCCCATTTTTGTGACCCGCCTGGCCCCTCCTGTGGGTGCCTGAGTTGTTTGACCCAGCATTAGGTCTTGATCCTGTTAACAAAACCCCTCAAAGCACACAGAGAGCCCAGAACCAGCGACCCAAAAGCCCCCTTGCCGGGCTCTTTGTGGCTGGCCCAGCAGAGTGGGTGTTCAGGATTGTGTGTATAGTTTCAAGGTCATTTCAGAGACTTGCTGCCAGGCTGGAGGGTGACTTTAGGGGTTGGGGGTTTCTAGGGGCAGGTGTCTGCATTAGCCCTTGGAGGGTGTTGACAGCAGGGCTGCAGCAGGGAGAGTCCCTTCCCTGCTCTCTGCTTGGTGGTGTGGGGGAGATGGTGAGATGGCACATGTGTGACTAAACAGGGCTTGGGGGGTGCTCTTACAGGAGGAGAATGACTATAGCCCAGAGCCTGGAGCATTCCTGGATCAAGGTGAGGTGGGGGGCAGCTCCCACTTGAGGGATGGTAGGCATGACAAGCCCTCAAAATCCAGGGAGGGTCCTCAGAGCGGTGGGCCTGGGCAGTGGGGGGATGGGGTGCTCTCTGAGATGGTGTTGGAGCCATCTCCCTGAGACACTCAGCTGGAGTTCTTGGCTCCCCTATGTACACAGCAGGGTTTCTTCCCACAGAAACTTCCTAGAAAGGAGTCATCTCTAGACAAGAGTTGGCAATGATCTGTAAAGGGCCAGAGCATCAGTGTTGTTATCTCTGTAGTCCCTGGCATGACTGCAACGTCTGCCATCAATACTCAGCTCTGTCTTCATAGCAGGAAAGCATGCCAGAACCATATGCACATGGGCACGGCTGTGTGCCAATAAAACTTTATTTACCAAAGCAAGCAGAGGGGCTGGATGTGGTCCTCAGTGGTCTTCCACCCGCCCCCTGCTCCAGGCTGTACTCTCCCTCCCCCTGCAGGCGATCCGGCGGCGAAATGTGCGACGGGAGGACAGTGGCCGGAAACCGGAGCGGAGGCGCCTGAAGACTGCCCGCCTCAAGGAGTACACCATCAAGTCGCACTCGAGCATGCCCCCCAACAACACCTACATCAACTTCGAGCGCTTCTCCAAGGTGCTGGAGGAGGTGGCAGCGGCCGAGGAGGTGCTGCGCGGTCTTGAGCACAGCCGGCGGCTCTTCCATGAGGACATTGAGGCCTTGACTGCCATCTACGAGGAGAAGGAGGCCTGGTACAGGGAGGAGAACGAGAGCATCGGCCAGGACCTGCGGCGGCTGCGGCAGGAGCTGCACAAGACCGAGGCGCTCCAGCGGCAGGCCCAGGAGGAGGCCAAGGGCGCCCTGCTGGGGGCCAGCGGGCTCAAGCGCCGCTTCAGCCGCCTTGAGAACCGCTACGAGGCCCTGGCCAAGCAGGTGGCCTCCGAGATGCGGTTTGTGCAGGATCTGGTGCGCGCCATGGAGCAGGAGAAGCTACAGGGCGTGGAGTGTGGCCTCCGCTAGGGCCGCAGGGGGCGGGTGGGCCCAGAGAGTCCTGGGTGGTGGGTGTCTCCTTAGCAGCCCTGGGGTCAGGCCCCTTTGTCACCCTGTTCAGCCCTGGAAAGTCCCTGGGTTGGGGCTGAGGTGGGAAGAGGTGGGCTGGGCTGGCCAGGAATTAATGGCTGAGGGGAGGGGCTTGGCCAGCTGTGTCCCAGGAAGCCAAGGCTGATGTGACCTCCTTCTCTGCATAGCATGTCTCCCTCTGGCTTAGCCCCTCCCTCCTGCAACACTGGTGACTCAGGGTGAGGGTGCTTCTGGGACAGCATCACCTCCAGAATTGTGAAGTCTCTGTGAGGGGTTGGTACCACGTGGACCTGATGCCTCACGCCTGGTGGTGGAGTGGCAGTCTGTGTCCCGGGTCGGGGCTGCACGGCAGTTGGAGCACACAGCAGAGCCTGGTCAGCACCTTCAGGCCCTCCACGCTGGTCCAAGCGCACGCAGCCTCGGGTATGGTTTGTGAAGGCCCCTGCACTCCCCAGAACTCAGAATTGGAGGGGCCTCTGTTGGGCAACCTAGCTCCTCCTCTTCTAGAGATGGGTGGTAACTCCTCCAGGGTCAGTAGTGGAGGTGGCTTCTAACCTGGCTGTCTCCATACTCCAGCACCTTGCTGGGGCACCCCTGGCCCTGGACTGGGCATGAGGGCCCGAGCTGAGGAGCTGACCCAGCCCTCAGGGAGCATGTGGCTAAGTATGTTGCCTGGATGCAGTAAAGGAAACATCTGCAAAAGCCGCCTGTGTTCCCTCCCTGAGGCCCAGAGAGCCTCTGGGCACTGGGTGAGGCAGATCCACAGGGAACTGGGGACAGAAGTAAAGAGCTGTCATCCATCCTGCAGCCCTCCCTGGTGGGCCAGGCTGTAGACCATGCTCTCTTCACTCATAATGCCAGGTGCAGGCTTCCCATGATATGGTCCCTGATGCGCCAAAGCTACCAGTTGGGGTCCCACCCCTGGCTCAGTCCCCGACCCTTCCCCTGCCCGACACTGCTTGGTGGGGACCATGTGGAGTAGTCCCCAATGGCTGGTGGGCCCAGTGCCCCCTCCCTGGAGAGCCCCAGGGCTCCTTAGCCCCCCAACCCCCAGGCTCTGTGCTGCCTTCTGCGGGGAAAAGCCCTTTGACTCTGCCTCTGCTGGTGTTTCCCATGTGCATCTGGCTAGAAACCCTCCAGGGAGCCTTGCCCTGGACCTGAGGGGTTGAGAAGGGAGTTGTAGCAGACAGTGCCATTGTGCGCCACTAGGTGCCACCCGTGTGCTCTAAGGTCCCTGCTTCAATGAGACCTAGGTCCCTAGCTGGTGGCCACTCTGAGTCTGCAGTTGTCTGCTGCAGATTGGGTTAAGTGAGGGACACCTTTGCTGACACCCTTCCCACCCCCAACTCTAGCTGAATGGAGGGAGGAACCAGGCTGGCAGGACTGGGACTGGTAGTTCTGAGGCCACTGGCTCGGGGCTCAGGCAGGGCCTTGGGACCTGGCAGAGGGGTCTTTTGTTGTGCGCAGGCCCTTCTCTGTGGTTTGGGGTGGGACTCCCTGTATCCCCCTCTGTGAGTTCCATTGTATCATGTGTGCACGCCTCTGCAAGCATGTGAGAGCCAAAAGGAAATAAAACCCAGATTCCAACATCCAGCTATTGTCTGTGCTTGGGTCTGGCTGGGCAGCCAGCTCTGGGTCACTTAGCGCCATGGTCTCCATGCTGTCTCTGTCACTCTGTCCACTGCCTGTCCCCGTGCTCCTCAGGAGAAAGAGGGCAAACCTGGGGTGTGACATGAGGGCTGCCCCAATCTTGGGGCTCAGTTGGACTCTGGTTATTTTTGTTGCAATGAAATGGAAGCTTGCAATGTTGAAAGGCAGCCAGAGCAGGCTCAGGAGGGTCCCTTGGCACCTCCTGAGATGTGAGGTCACACATGGACTCCCCTGCTGTGCTCTGCACCCTGGTGCACGGGGCTCCCACACATAGGCCACCCTGCTGTCTGCACAGAAGGAACATGGGTGGCGCCATTGCTGCTCAGCCCAGCCTCTGGATCTGCAGTGTGGCTCCAATGAGGGACCTTCTGACTAAGTCCTACCAGGAGCCGAAGTTCTGAGCTTTTGGCATCCCTCTGTTATTCTTCTGTTGCCTCATTTCCATACACCAAGGGGCATGTTTCTCCTTGTTTTTTATTTTTCTTTTTAACTTTTTTTTTAAATTGAGATAGCTCTTACTATACAATTGATCTTTTTGTTTTGTTTTGTTTTTTGAGGATGGTGTCACTGGCCCTCATATGTGGGACCTGAACCGGGGCCGCTGGCTTCCGAAGCCAGCACTTAACCACTGCGCCACTTGGCTGGCCCATACAATTGATCTTTTAAAAAAATCTTTTTTGGCCGGCCAGGTGGCATGGTGGTTAAGAGTTCACCCAAGGGTGCAAGCCCTGAGCAACAGGGTTGCCAGTTAGATTCCCGGCCTGAGCTGAGCAGCTGCTGTGCTGGCAGGATGGCTCAGCTAAAAAAAAAAAAAAAAATCTTTTTGGTAAACAACTTTCACATCTGAAATTCTAGTAAATTTCAGTTCATCAAATGTTCAGACCTACTCAGGTTTCCCAGTCAGTCCATGACTGCCCTTTACACCCAGCTTGTCCAGGCCAGGCCCTGGTCTGGCCTGCACGTGGCACCTGGCTGTGAGATCCCTTAGGGTTTAAATACCGGGCTCTGTGCATCAAATTCCCAGAGTTTACATTGCAAAGTGAAGTTAGCCTCTAGTGGGAAAGGGATGCCCAGGGGTGTGTAATTTCTGTAAAATCAGTAAGGCCATAGTCTGCTGGTGCTACCTGCTTCCCATGGAAAAGGAAGAACTTTTATGCAGTGCCAGACGGTCTCCAGACTCCAAGGAGGGTGGTTACACAGAGGCTGCCCACAGGTCCTCAGGAGACTGGTGAGCAGCATTCACCCAACCACAGTTGACCAAGTCCCACTGCATTCTGTCAGGTGCTGGGAGACATTGTTGGAAGGTGGAGACCATGTCTGTCTTGATGGGATTGGGTAAGGGGTACTTAGCTATCCTGCCTTTCAGATTAAGGCTGGGTAGAACCTTAAATGCACTTGGACTCAACATATCCTTTCAGTACGCAGGGTCCACCGTGCTGCGGGGCTAAATCCTCAGTGTCTTTCAGGGGGTAACGGGCAGGCATCCTTGTTCTGGACGTGATCTCTGCCCCAGCCTCCTGACATGGACTATCTTCCGTGGCTCAGCTCAGCGCAGTCTTAGTTTGCTCAATCTGTCAGTTGAGGGAGGGCACAAAGAGAACCACCTTGGGGTCATAAAGCACCTCTCCAGGTGTCTGGCCCACGCAAGTTCTTAGCAAACAGCACCTTTGCAGAGCCTGCTGGGCTAGTGTGCTATTATTCATGCTGACTGCAGCAGGCAGACTCTGGATGGCCCCCAAGGATCCCTGCCTCCTGCTGTTCACTCCCTTGACAGTAGGCTGGCTTCGTGGTGGGTTCTAACCAACAGAATACAGCAGTGGTGATGGGGGTCACTTCCGTGACTAGGCTACATCAATGGTGACTCCCATCTTGCTGGCTTTGATGAAGCCAGCTGCCATGTTGGAGAGGCCCACATGGCAAGGTACAGCCAACAAGGAATGAAGCCCGCCAGCCACATGAGTGGTCTTAGAAGCAGATCCTTCCCCAGTCAAGCCTTCAGATAAAACACAGTCCTGGTTAGAGCACAGTGCTTAGAACACCCAAGTTGCCAGTTCTATCCTTGCGTGGGCCACTGAGCTGCACCCTCCACAACTAGATCGAAGCAACTACTCAACTTGGAGCTTATGGATCCTGGAGAAACACGCTGTTCCCCAGTAAAAATAAAAAAAACACAGTCCCGGCTGACACCTGGATTGCAGCCTCCTGAGCAGAAGACCCAGGTAAGCCATGCCCAGATTCCTTATCTTTGTAAACTGTGAGATAATTAACATGTTGTTTTAAGTCAGTACGTTTGTGGTGATTTTCTCCACAGCAGTAGCTAATACACCGGTAAAGGCACACTGCAACCACTTGCGAGTTTACTGAACTATTCAACTTCTGTTGTTTCCCCTTTTTTAGCACCGTGTCTATTTGTTTGTGCCTTCACTCTTTTCTTTCCGGGAATGTGACTTGGGGTGCATGTTAATGCTGGGCAGTCATTGTCCTGCTCTGGGGAGATGGACCACTCAGCAAATGTGCGAAGTAAGGACTCTCTGCTGCCTGGTTTCGCCTTGTGCAAAGTGGGAACATCTTCTTGCCTGCTTCTTGAGATGGGTGTGAGGCAGGAACTATGGGAGCCATGAATTCCATCCCTCCAGCTGCCTGGAGTCGGATCACACTGGCCTTAGGTTGTCTCAGGATTTGGCTGCAGTGTGTGAAGCTTTTTGGAAGGAAGGGAGTTAAAACATGTATTTATGTCAAAGCAGAGCTTGCACACAGCATGGCATGCCAGTGAGGGAGTCCATGGGAGGTGGGCTTCTACTTCTGGCCCTGCCCCTACATTGCAGCTTGACCTTGGGCACGTGGCCTTCTCCTGACCCCACAGTCACACCTGCAAAATGGAGGGAATTGCTCCTTTTCCTGTTCGAGACACCATGAGGATTAAGTAGGAGCTTGCACAGGGGTTTTATAATCATCAAATGCTGCATAAATGTTGATGGTACAGCTAATCAAACCAGAGTCTCAGAGCTGGACGAAGCTCGGAGAACAGCAAAGCTAGTGTTCAAGGGGAGGTCAAGTTCTCCCAACGGACACCAGCTGCAGAGAAAGACGTGGCAGGAGGGCAGGCACAGTGATCACAGCAATCGTGTGTGGATGATCCACCAGGCGTCAGTGAAGTGAAACCCACTACTCGCGGGGGTCAGCAGCCACTCTGCCAGTCCCTCAGTCAGGAGGATGTTGGGCCATCGGACTTCCTCTTTGGGAGGTGCAGTGGGGAGGCCATTGGGGACCTCCTGCTTTTACCAGCACGTAAGATGGAGCCCTAATTTTAGGCCTTACACCACAGCTTGAGTTTAGAGACATAGCATCTTCGAGATGAGTCAGTGTCTTGGGTTCAAACACAGCCTGATTAGGCTCCAGCTCTTGGCAAACACACCACCTCTCTGCACCAGCCTTACCTTCCCCCAGGGACAATGGTTCTGTCTTCCTCCTTGGGTAGCATCGAGGGTGGAAGGAAAGGGTGTGTCAGGGTCCAGCACACACTGGGTGCCCCTAAGCATAAGTCTTGTTAGATTTGGGAGGCTGGGGTGTAGGAATCACCAGGCCACTCTGGGTTGAGCAGGGTGCTGCCCATCTCTTGTAGGTCAGAGGGCAGTCCCTGTGCCATCTTCCCCTGGCCCAGTGGCCAAGAGCAGATGCCAGCCAAGCCCACAGCTTCTGCACTCCTGACCATACTTGGGCAAAAAGCTGCAGCTGCTATTAATAACCTGGGTACACCCGCCCAGGTCCTGGGGCAGGAGGGCTGGCAGCTCCTATAAAGCCAGGGCAGCCAGTCCCCAACGGTTCCTTCAGCCCCTGAGACCTTTAGCCCCCCTGTTGTGAGAGAAAAAGAAAAGTAAGTACCAAAACCATCTCCCCCATCGCTCCACCAGGCCCCAATTGGCAGCCTGAAAAGTGAGACACAGAACAGTGGTGAAAAGACATACCCTATGCAAAGGACATCTGAAACACAGCCTCGGTGGCACTTAATTGTCCCAGGCGGTTTGGGGGCTTGTCCCAGCGGGGAAGAGGGCAGAGAGGAGGAGGAGGAGGAGGAGGAGGAGGAGGAGGAGGAGAAAAAGGAGGAGGAAGAGGTATCTGGTCTTCATCAGTTCTCCTTGTCTTAGAGGGAGAGAGCCGGGACCCCTGCCCCAGGCCAGGCTACCCCAGAATGCATGTGTGTTTTGCGGTGATGTGGCCATAGCGCTGGCTCCCCTTGGGGAGTGGACGGTGGAGATTGAGGTTGGGGCTACCTCACTACTCTGCTCCCACCCCTGTCTCCAGACCCTCTGGTATCCCCTGCCCCCTGGGGTTTTATATTTTGAAAGTCCATTTATGGGGGTACTTCCTGGCCTATCTGGAATGAGCCTGTTTGATCCTGACTAAACCGCAAAACACCTCTGCTCCGGCAGCTGCCTTATCCCTCCCCGAGGCTCAGTCGTTTGGTGACTTTGTTAAATATCAGAGAAGCTTCAAGGGAAAAATGAGGAGATGGGACCATTTTGGGTACCCCCAGACCCCCACCAGAAGGTGCTGGGTGGATTTGGGAGGGCTCCTGGGTGGCAGTGGAGGGTATGTGGCACTCTGAGGCTGTCAGCCACCCCTGTCTATCCCTGTCAACCCACGCTTCTAGGCACTGGCAGACCCCCCAGTTGTCCCAAGGACATATCCTCAGGGGCCTGGTGGCTGGAAGGACAAGACCTTGAGGTTGGGAAGCCTTCAGAGGTGACCTCTCTGGCCCTATTGGGACACATGTGGGGGTGGGGGTGCCAGCAGAGTAACTGCTGATTAAGAGGGCTGGCTGAATGCTACTTAATGCGAGTGGCAAAATGCTTGGGGTGTGTTGGGGGGGCTGGTCCTGAAATAGAGTAAAAATGAGGAGGGCAGGGAAATGGGTGCTGTAGCCTGTTCCCCACGGGGTCTCTCCCTCCATTGGTGCTGTGGATTTCAGTCTCTCTCCCTCCATGGCTATTAGGACGTTTGGGGCAGGGACCAGGATAGAGTGCTGGTGAGAGTCCCTAGGCCAGGGAGTCCTGGTGGGGTACTCTGTATAAAAGGTTGCCTGTCAGTATGTCTGTTTGTGGTGGGCTGGGGTGGGGTAAGTTCTCCTCAGCAGGATTGGGGCTTCAGATTGGCTTTGTAACTGCGGGAGCTGCAGAGGGGCCAGGTTCCAGTGAGTGGCCCGTCCACCCACCTCAGCCCCCAACAACTCTGAGACAGAGGCACCCCTCCACAGTGTGACATCCCTGACACAACAGGGCTGTGCAGGGACCAAGGAAGGGGGGCCTCCAGCAGGCCTGGCCTGGCCAAGTTCCTCAGGGTGGGGGATGACTTTGCCGAGGAGGGTGTCAGCCATGAGATGGCAGGCACGTGGGTGTGTGTGTCAGGGTCTGTCCCTGCCCTGGGCTCTCAGCCCCTTCCCGGGCCCTTCTGTGCACAGAGTCCCACTCGGAGCACCTCCAGGGAACGGAGGTGCCAATTTTCTATCCTGAGGACAGGGTGTCCCCTCTGCAGTTGGACACTGGGGGGCCATCCTATGCACTGCATGGTGTTGCCAGTCGTGACAAATAGATGTCCCCAGACATCACACAGTGTCCCCTGAGGGTGGAATCACCCCATTGAGAACCACTTTTGGCCTTGAAGTTTTCAAGAGGTGGGGTGCTGAGTGCTAGTGTCCCTGGGGCTGATTTTAGGTGATAAGTGGGCAGGCATTCTAATTTTAGTAGTTATGTGCTTCACTCTAATGCGTATCAGGAAATTTAGGTTTTCCTATTAACACCGATCCCATAAAGTTTTCTCTTCAAACCAGTTTAGTTAAAAATCAATTAAGTAGGTTAGACTTGTAAGGAAAACTAATACATGCACTTGCAATCATCTCGGGGGTGGTCTTCGAACCTGGCTCTCCACCCCCATCAAGAGGGCAGAAGGGACCTCTGAGGCACCCACACTAGACACAACCTGGGTTCCCAGGCTCGTCAACCTGGCCTGGGACCCTGCTGGGGTGCCTGACTCTGAGGGTTCCCAGAGATGCAGGACTTTCAGTGCTAAAACTGGGAAAGTTCCCGCGAATCGGGACAAAGTGGTCACCCACTAGTGGTCTGGATGGGGTCTTCACATCAGGAGAAAGAGCTGAAGAGGCCTTTACTGAAATAAGTACCAGGGATGAGCCCCAGCCCCAGAGCGTGGGTCCTCCCAGCCTTGCTGCTGGTGGCTTTGCTGCCATCCATCTGTCCATCCCAGCCATCCACCTGTCCATCCTCTTAGCGCTCTCTTCCCTGTGTCTTGCTCTGTGCTGGGTCTTGAGGCCACAGGAGAGAAGAAGGGCCACGGCGATTACTATGCCAGGTGACTTCTGTTCTCAGGAAGGCTGTGTTTAGAAAGGGCAGCTGCCGAGGGGACCGGCCAGTCGGGAGGCTCCTGGGCTGGGGCACAAGAAATGAGCAGCAGACTGGGACCCCAAACCCAGGCAGGGCAGAGCTGGTAGGACAGACTTGCTGCCCAGCCTGGTATGTGGCAGAGGGCTGGGGGCCTTTGAGCACACAGACAGCCCACTCCACAGGCCCCCCCTGCAGAAAACTTGGAGGGCAGTGGGGCTGTCTGGGCTGTGTAGTGAGTGAGGGCTCTGGACACCCACACTCCTTGCCCTATAGCCTTTTCCAGATGACCAAATACGGCAAGAAAACCTGTGGGGCCCTCACTTCACCTATGCCTTGTGTGTCCCCTGCGAATTCTGGCCTGTGGCTGATGCTCCTTCCCAGAATCACGCCAGTGTCCAGAACTGATCTTCCCTCCCTTCCTCCCTCCGTCCCTCCCTTCCTCCTTCCTTTTCTTTTTATTGAGGTGAAAGTCACATAACATAAAATTAACCATTTTTAAGTCAGCAGTTCAGTGGCATTCAGTGCATTCACAATGTTGTGCAACCACCACTTCTATCCAATTCCAGAACACTCTCATCACCCCCAAAAGAAGAAGCCCTGTCCCCATCACCAGTCACCCTCCACCCCCCTCCCCAGCCCCTGACAACCACTAACCCCGCTCCTGTCTGTGGATGTGCCTGTTCTGGACATGTCACATGAATGGAATCACACGCTGTGTCGCCTGTGTGTCTGGCTTCTCTCACATGATCACCGTGTGTTCAAGGTCCATCCATGTTGTGGCGAGTGTCAGCGCCTCACTCCTTTTCATGGCCGAGTGACACTCCCGCGTGTGGACGGGCCACGCTGTGTTTATCCTTCACCCGTCCACGGACATTTGGGTTGTTTCTACCTCTTGGCTGTTGTGACTCATGCTGCTGTGAACATTCATATACAAGTTTTTGTTTGGATACCTGTTTTCAGTTCTTTGAGGATATTCCTAGGAGTGGAATTTCTGGGTTATACGGTAATTAGTTCTTTCTTTTATTTATTTTTTCTCCATAATTTCTGAGTGCTCACTGGCTTTGTCCAAACCTGTCTGGACTGCAGGCTTTCATGCCGTTCTGGATTGAGCAGGGTGGGAGCAGCAGCTCCACAGCTGGCTGTGGGGCATTACCTCCGGTCAAGGGGAATCTGTCCTTCCACCACCCCCAGGACTCTGGTCTCAAAGGACCTTCCCAACTCCCTCAGGCAAAGAGAACAGGGTCTAGGGAGACCCAGGTTCAAGTGCCAGCTCTGCTAAACTACTGGCCACTGCTGTGCCTGAGCCCCCCATCCTTGAAATGGGTGTAAATGATAAACTTTCTCATGGAGGTTTTGGGGAGGGCTCAGGGAAATGTGGTTCCTGGGAGAGGAAAGGTGTCCTTTACGAGCATCCTGGGTCATGAGAGCTTCCCAGTAACCCTACCAAGTAGGTATCAGCTTCAACTGCAGAGAAAGGACATGGTAGGGACGGGGCTTAGCCAACAGCTGGGCACCCTCAGGCTTGGCTGACTCCCCAGCCCTTGCTCTGAGCCATCTGTTGAAAGCTAGCAGGAAATTTCCCCTCTGGAGAAACTGAGGCCCCAAGGACCCCAAGCAGCCCCTGAGGTCATGTCAGTATGGGTCCAACAGGTGGAGACTAACTGTCCAGAGCTCTTAGTGCCACCCAGAGGCCACCAATGATCCAAGGAGAGTACACAGGAGGGTTCCTTTCAGCGGCTCAAACACAACAGGCTGGACCTCACTGGTTAAAAAAATACAGGACTGGGTTTAATACTTAAACTGTTGTGAGGTTACAGAGGCATCTTGGTGGGGGGGATCATGGGGCCCCGAGATGCTGAGCTTGTATGTACAGATGTCCCCAAAGGGAAAAGGTTACGCCGCCAGCCTGACCATACTGTGGGTCACTGGAGTCCAGGGCTGGGCCCCTCTTCCCTAACCATGCCTAGGAGCGGTTCAGGAGTGAGTTGTGAATGTCTTCCAGGACCTGGTGGAAGAGCTCCTTACGGGACTTCATGCCATCCAGGTACACTGAAATCAGAAAGGCCATGGTCAAGGGTGAAATGGTGGGGAATGCCCCAGGAGGCAGATAGCCAACACACTGGGAGATGGGCAGACTGCTGGGTCAGGAGGAAATTGACCTACAGAGTCAGGCTACTGGAATAGAATGGCTTCTGGGAGCAAAAGCAAGAGGGACTGGTGGTTGGCTCGAGGAGGGACTTCTGGGTTTCCAAAATGGTCCTAATGTGGAGAGGCTGGGCTCAGGGTCCCCCAGGGCCAGGCCTCATCCTACTCAGGGGCTTACCCACTTCCACGCCATTGGCCTCTAGCTCCTGCTTATACTTCTGGTACATGGGCCACACGTGACCGTCAAAGAGGCCTGGGGGATCGGGGACCTCATAGCTTCGAGTACTAGGGAGGGAGATGGACAAGAATGAGTGACACCCATGTTGCTCAAGGGTGGTGCCATGAGCAGAGCCTTGGGGACCTGGACTAGGTCAGGGATAGCACCAGAGAGAAAAGGGACCTCACTGAGTCAGGGGCCCCAGGCTGGGGTCTGGGGGCCCTAGCTTCTGGCATTTTCATCCCATGGGCCTGGGAGATGCCCAGGGCAGGGCATGGGTGGGCCATGCCTCTAGGCCCCAGGTTGGCCCTTCTGGAACAGAGCACCACCCAGTGAGGTGCCTGCTGGCTGCTAGCCTGTGGCTTCTGGGTGGCCTGTGTCCCACGGGCATCATTGGTTTCCTGGTCCCATCTGGGAATCCAGACAGGGCCTCTAGGCTCACCTCCTTCTCCACTTGCACTCTTCATACGGGACAGCCAAGAAGTACCGTCGGCTGTACAAGTCCACTAGGGGCCTGGTGGGGATCGGGGAAATTGTCAGTGCCACGGGCCTTCTTCCACTGGGGGTCACAGTACACAGCCCCATAGCCCTGACCTCCAGCCACATTCCAGGGTGATGAGGGATGGGGTGGGAGGGTCTGGGCCAGTTAGTTTAGGGGTCAGGGAGGGGACATGCATTGGTCAGTCTTCTGCTGTGCCCAGGGACATCCCTGCAGCAGCCCCCAATTTGGACGGGCCCAGAGAGGTAGGATATATTGCCCAGGGTCACAAAATGGGGCCAGGGGTCTAGCCCAGCCTCCTACTTTGCCTGAGGGAGGATGAGGTTCTGGAAGGAGGAATCAGTTTCCCCAAGAAGTGGGTATTTTACCCCAGACCCTTGAGCTGAGTCCAGCTCTGCCCCCGAATCCTACACAGAGCCTTGGTGACCCCTGGGAGGGCCAGGATTGTCTAGGATGCAAACCCATAGCTGCTCACTTGTAGTTGTATAGCAGGAAGCCTTCCAGAATGAGGATGTGGGTATCTGAGGTATCCAGCTGAACGTTGACCCCATGGGCATGTGCAAACTTCTGGGGATTGCTCTCCCAGGCCTTGATGGTGCTCAGCATGGCCTCCATGTCCAGAGACTCCAGCACTGGGGGCAGCGAGAGCTGGTATCAGCAGGGCCATGGGAGGGGGAGCAGTGCGAGCAGGGGGTGTGGGGCCACCGGCCAGCCTTACCATCCCACTGCTTGAAGCCATCCTCCCCAACTGCGATTTGGTCTTGAGGCTGAAACAGAGGAGCCAGAACCCCAAGCTCAGTGCCTGTCTTCCCACCTTATTGCCACCCTGGAGTGACAAACCCTCGGTGGGCCCCTGGGTGCCTGGAGAGCCCACAGCTAGGGGCAGAGTTGCCTGCCCCATCCCTCTGCAGTTGATGCTTGTAGGTTCCAATGTGACGGACAGTGTGGGGGCTTCAGGTGGGCACTGGAACACTCTCCCCCTCTGCCCTGTGATTCTTGGGACAGGACTTCACATCTATTATCTTGCTACCCCTCACCCTCCACAAAGCATGGAGGGCTGGCTCAGAGCCCAGTTTGCAGATGGGAAAGTGGAAGTACAGAGGGAGAAAGGGTCCAGAAGGCCCCAGTGATGCTGGGTTGGTGGCACACCCTCTCTGGGAAACCGTGTTGCCATCAGTCCAATGGAGAACAGGTGTCCAGTGAGAGTGTGCCAGGTGCTCAGTACATGAGAATGCCCATCCCTCGTTCTCCTGGCCCAGGGCGACCTGGGAAGGGCCTGTGCCTGGCCCGTGTGGGCTTGGGCAGCCGAGGGCAGGGTGGCCTGGGCCAGTTCCCCCAAATCCCGGGAAAGGAAGGTCACCTTGAAAAAATCATCCTGGTGGATCACACAGCAGTTGGGCAGCACCTTGAGCAGGCTGTTGGTCAGTGTGGTCTTGCCACCATTGGTCACGCTGTGGAGACAGTGTGCGCGTGAGGCTGCTTGGCCGGGCCTGAGAGGCCCCAGGAAGCAGACTCAAATATAAAACACAGAACCGTAAACCATAGAGCTAAGAGGATATTGTTATTGGCCTAGGCTCAGAGGAGGCTTTCTAAGCAGAGACAAGGGGCAGGATGTATGAAAACAGGCAGAAGCAGCTCACACACGGCCTTGGCCTGCACAGGGCCATTCTAGGCTTAGAATCATCTCAGTGTCACTGCAAACCCAGGAGCTGGGGCCAGGAGGTCAGATTTACAGACCAGGAAAGTGAGACCCACGCATGATTTAGCTGTAGTAGGGCTTCCCCCCGCCCCCCACCCCCAAAAGCCAAAATGTTAAAATAAATGCAAACTGGGGGAGAAATTTGGGGGACAAAAACTATTTGCAATAGAAAAACCAGCAGTTCATTTTAAAATGGAAAGAGGCACTCAAGTCTATGAAATGGTTGTAACCAAGAAAAGACCAGAAAAGGAAAAGGGAGAAAAAGAAATTGGCAAAGTTGGGTGACCAACTTGCCCTGGTTTGCCGAGGAAGTCTCTGCTTTTTGCACCCAAAGTCCCAAATCCCAGGGACCCTTCAGTGCCAGGAAAACCAGGATGGGTGGTGGGCCTGGGGCAGAGAGATCAGCACTCTGGACTGCTGGAGCTGAGGAAGGACACGGAAGGGTAAGTGTCAGGCCTTTCCAGAAATGAGTGTCCTTTGACCTTCCAGGAATCAGGGGCGGAAAGCTGGGGGTGGGACAGGGGGTACTGCACCCGATGAAAGTGCCCATGGGAAAGGAGACCCCCATACAGTGAGGGAGAGCAGATGAGAACACTCCAACGTTAATTTGGGTTGTTACTAAAAGGTACATCTTGTGGGGGCCTTTGCAGGGCCCCACACATAAGGAAAAGTCAGAGCCCTCCTTCCGATTTATTAATAATTTCGGGGCCAGCCAAGTGGTGCGGTGATTAAGTGCTGGCTTGGGACACCAGCGGCCCCGGGGTTCGGATCCCACATATGAGGGCCAGTGACACTGCCCTCTAAAAAAAAAAAAAAAAAAAAAGAATTTCAGCTGGGTGCCAGCAGAATATTAAACTAAGCAGGGGAAGGGGCCCAGGGCAACTTCCCTGGGTGGAACACTCCTGTCCCCAAGTGAGCTTAGGCGAAAGGTTTCCCCAGCGTTATCTTAAAAGACCTGGTTATTGGTAATAAAATGGAGACTGTGAATCCCGGGAGAAGGGAGACCCCTGTCAGGCAGGTGCTACACACAGTTACACAGAATTCGATTCTGGGGGTCCCCACCCTACCCACCCATGTGTCTGCCTTGGGGTAGGTGTCCCCTCACCCTCAAGGACTGGCCCCAGCCCGATAGAAGAACCTGCCTGAGCTTTATAAAGCCTTTTGTCCCCACTGATTTTTGGTTTTACATGGAGTGTAGCGTGGGGGTGGGGGCAGATTTCCATTTTGGAAATTTAAAATTTGGCCCTGCACTCCCGCCTACTTTCCCTGCTGGGGGTGCCCAGCAGAAACCCCTCCCCATACTCGGGCCTTGGACGGCCAGCCCTGTGACCCCAGGCACCAGGCAGCCCTCCATTCATTCTGCAGCCTCTCCTTGGTACTCTCCTGCACCTTTGCCCCCGTGGGGCCACTCACCCTCCGATGCCCACGATGTACTTCATCTCTGTGTGGAGGGGTAGCAGGGATTGCACAGGGCCTGCCTACTCCCAGGCACCCCACTGGGTCTGACCCCCGCAGTGAGCTGAGTCCCAGCTTCATTGAGAAAACCTGGCGCTTTTATAGACCCCAGAAGCCAGGAGGCCACCCAGGGGGAGGCGGCCCTGGCCTATGGGCAGCGCAGCCCCCAGTGTGGGGGCATGGGGGCCCAGAACCTGTTCCCATCAGATGGAAATAGCTCCACGTTGCCTTTTGCCTAAATTAGTCACAGGCCAGCAGGGTGGGGAGGGGGGTTGCGGGTAGATGTCACCCTAGCTGCCTCTTCCCTCCTTCTCCTCCCCCCTCCTAACCACGGGGCAGATGACACCACACATCTTCCCTCCCTAAAAATATCATGCCCAGTGTGTCCCCTGGCCTGACCCTGACATTAAGATGAGTTCTGATGGGGCTGAGGAAAGGGGACTCACCTCCCACCCCATCACAAGCTACAGCAGTAGTGCCAGCCCCCACCCATAACTGGGAACTTCCCTTTTCAAGAGGGTTGCAGCTAACATGGAATTAAGGTCCAGAATGCTGAGTGCCAAGATAGCTGTGCTTTGGTGACCTGGGCCCTGCCAGAAAATCTCAGCGTGACACCAGGGGCCGTTCATTGAGTGCCCACGTGAGGCCTGAAGGAGTCACCAGGTTGGGCCTCGTGTCTCTCTGCAGCCTGGATATGGGGTATGACCGTGCTGGTAGTCCCTGGTCTGCTACCCCTGGGAGCTGAGGGATGTACTCACCCAAATTCAAACAGCTGCTTACTGACCTAGCTGGGACACACATCTGGACTGGAGGCTCCACTCGACTCTGTGAGGGGAACAGCTCCTTAACGGTCCTGTGTGACCCTGGCAGATCCATGACATCTCTGTGCCTCAGTCTCCCCCTCGGTAACATGGGGACTATAGAGTTGGTCACAGGCTATTAGTATTGTTATTATAATTGTGATATTATTACAAATATATTTTTGGTCTTAGTCCTCGTTCCAGGCACACAGCTCCTAAAACCATTTCCTAAATGGTAAAAGGGAGTATCTTTTGTTATAATAGTTGGTCCCTGAAAACTCCAGAGTGATAAAGATGAAAGAAATGTCTTTTGCTATTTGTAACAAGCCCTTTGAACCACACCTAAGTTAATATTAACCGGGTGATTTTGGAAAGTCCCTCTAAGCACAGGATGGGCGCTGGTGGCCAGGGGAACGAGCGTGGGGTTAGCGGATGGAGCTTTCAGAGGAGAGGGGCTGGGGATTGGATTGGGTCAATCACCAAAGGCCAGCAATTTAACCCATCACACCTCTGTGATGAAGCCTCCACAAACTCCTTAAATGAAGGTGCCTGGATTACTTCTGGGTGGGTGAGCATGCCCACATGCTGGGGGTGGCTCTGGGTCCCTTCCCCATACCTGGCCATGCACCTCCGCATCTCTTCCATCTCACTGCTCCTGAGTTATAACCTTTATAATAAACTGGTCATCTAGTCAGTAAGCTGTTTTCCTGAGTTCTGTGAATTGCTGTAACAAATTACTGAACGTGAAGTGTGTGTCTGTGTGTGGTGGTGGGGAGCTGGAAATCTCTATTTGTAGCCAAGTGGGACAAAATTGTGGGTATCCTGGAGACCCACTACTTTTGACCGATGTCTGATGTGGGGACAATTTTGTGGGGGTAAGCCCTTAACCTGTGGGGTCTGTGCTAACTCCAGGTAGCGTTGGAATTGAATTGAATTGTAGGACACCCAGCTAGTGTCTGCCGAGAATTGGGAGAATTGCTTGGTGTGGGGAAAAGCGCCCCCCACATTTGGCGTCAAAGGTGTTGGTGTGAGTGTAGAGAGTAAATAGAACTTTCCCTTTCAACAGTAATAATAATCATGATAATATATTTATAACAATATCATAATGATTAAAGTAATATACAATTATATATATAATTAATAATATTATTATTAACTGCTGACCTGGTTTGATTTCAGAAAAGGTTGGGGTAGGAAATGAACTTGAATCACAGAGAGGCAGAGTCAAAAGGGACCTTGGGAATAACCCAGAGGGCCCCTCATTCTACAGATGGGAGATGGAAGGAAAAGAAGACAGGAGATGGCCCAAGGCCATCCAAGACATTGAGCTGTGCCCCTTTCATCCCGTTAAAGCTCTTTCCTCTGAACCATGCTGAAGACTGGCGAGCACCACAGCCCTTGAAAATGGACAAAAGGAACAAACCTCTGTTCTCAGTGATAGTTTATTTCACATAAAAATCCCCCAAAGTTTATGGAAATGATGTCTTCATATCACAACAGTAATCATAATGGATTGTTTTTGTCTTTAAAAACTGCAAAACTTGCTGTCAGAAGGATGAGCCTGTTAACTGTGACTTTGAGGCAGGACTTATGATGCCCCCATGTGTCACAAGAGGAAACACTAAGGTCCCTTTAGGACAAGGGCTTGGGGTCCATTGCATTTTAGCCAAATCTTCCCCACAGATAGGAATCTTTCACAAAGCCTATTTCACAGGATGTAGGTAGTAGCCGGCCTGGACACAGTAGTGGACCAACTCACACCCACAACAGGTGGCCAGCCTGGAGGTGGTCTCCCCAGGGGTCTCTCTTGGATTTGGAAGAGCTGCTGTGGCTGAGTTGGGGTCCTTGGTTCTGTTTGCCCGTTGTCTGTGGTGCTGGTGGCGGTGGGCCACGGTGAACCTGCTGGAATTTGTGTGCCCAGAATCTTGTCTGCAGAGTCCTTGAGGGCTGGACAGCGTCTGCCCCTTTGTCTGTCTGTCACCTCTGCATGCAGATACTCGGTAATTGTCAGATTGGGTAGAATGAATCAGTTCCTATCCCCGACTCCTCTTTTTCTTGCAGCGAGGTACCAGCCTTCCAGGAGCTATTGCATTTTCTGGGGTGGGAGTTGGTCTCAGGTGAGCAGCGCTGGCCACCTGAACCTGGAGTTTATGGCTGGGATGAAGGGCCCTTTTGCAGGGTAGCCTGGAGAGGCCTATTCACCAGTCTCTGTCATCTCAGGCTCCAAGCGACTAACCTTGGCCTGGAACAGGGTCCCTGTCCTTTATTTGACATTTGGGAAACACCAGAACCACAGATTAAAGAAACCTCTGCAGGCCCTGCAATGTCCAGACCTCACAGGCGTAGTGCTGGATCCCAGAAGATGCAGGCCCAAAGCCACTCAGAAGCCCCGCAGTTTTCAAGGTGGGAGCTGCTGGGGATGGGGCATTCCCTCCGTGTGCTGGGACCCTCTCTCACTCGGTAAAGCATCGGGCATCCCTTTACTCAGCATTAACATCACTAGCTCCTTCCTGTTGTTGGGATAGCTCCAAATGCACTCCCTTGCGTCCCAGGTCAAGAAGTATTTGGCATTTCCACTGAGGCCAAGAACCTCATACTTGAAAATTGAAGGGCTGGTCAAGCGAACCTCACAAAGAAGCCAGCTAACAGAGCCAGTAAGAGGGGCTCAGTGAGTGTACCCACACAACTTTTGTCTTTCCATAGAAACAGAGACTCTTAGGATTTGAGGGGACACAGAGACCACTTTCTGCAAGCACCGTCCAGCCTTTTCTTAAATACTTCTGGAGACGGGGAACTCACTGTCTCTAGAGGCCACCTGACCAGTGTTTGGGCCACATTAGAAAAGTCTGTCTTTAGGGCCGGCCGAGTGGTGCGGTGGTTAAGCGCTGGCTTGGGAAGCCAGTGGCCCCGGTTCGGTCCCACGTATGAGGGCCAGTGACACTGCCCTCAAAAAAAAACACACAAAACAAAACAAAACAAAAAACAAACAAACAAACAAAAAGAAAAGTCTGTCTTTCGTCGCGAGACATTTGCCTCTGAACGCAGGTGGCCATAGAATCCAGTTAATTGGGATGTGTTTTCCCAGGTAACCTGTGAAACACTCAAACAAACATCTGGTACACTGCATCTTCCTTCTTCCTGGCCTGTGTTTCCAGGATGAGCCTATTTTACTGGTTTCTCAGTTTCCACTCTTGGTGGGAGGCCGAGGGGTACATCTGAACCCTGCGTTGCGGGGATTGGAGAAATGGGAGCAGCTCATTCCCTTAGTAGGAGGTATTGATCAGATTGCTCTGTGGCATGGCATCCATGTTAAAGGGGCTTTAGAATGTTCTAGATTGAGGGGGAGTGGGTGGTTTTGCAACTGGAGGACAACGATGATTAATGGTGACTCTCACTTGTGTTGTGGGCTCCAGTGCTCCCAAAGGAGGTGGATGTCATAAGAGACAAAGGAGGCCAGTCAAATGAAAAGCCATGAGGTTGAAGATGCCCAGGCCACAGCCCAGCTGGGGTGGCTGAGCTTCCCAGCGAGATGTCCAGGGTTGTGGGGCCGTTCTGGGAGGAAAGGCACAAGAACGAATTCCAGACCCGGCCAGGAAGCCAGTGGGCATCTGTGGCTCCAACCTGGGCCAGGTTGGAGGGTCTTGAACCAGGACTTTGTGCAGTGGATGGGGCCTCTGAGGCCACCAAGGACACATGGGCCACGCCCTGTGCTTCTCTCCCTTCTTGGCTGTGAGCTCATGATTGAGTGAGGGGTGGAGGGCTGAGAACCCGGCGGTTTTCCAGAACGCACTACTACAGCATCGTTTACAAAAAATGTTTTCAAGCAGCTAAGAAGGATGCTGGGTTTCAGAGATGGGTGGAGGAGACAGGCACTCTCTGAAGACTGGGATTCAGGATGAGGAGGGGATGAAATCCAGGGCCAGATGGTGTCTGACAGAGGTTTCTCAGCATGTGGAATTTTCTTCCATGTTCTCCGTACTCTCATCACCTCAGGACATGCTGGAGAGGGAGAAACACAGGCCAAATTGTTAGTATTGTTTTTAAAGAAAGTGGAAAATGTTGTTCCATGTGCGTGGAATCCAAAAGAATGATCTAATCCAGCTTTGGTGCACCCTAAGTAGCAAGGGTAGCTACCTGCTTGTTAAGGTCCACCACTTGCTACCCACTTTCCAGGTGTGGTTCTGAAGGGGTGCTCTCTCTTGGTGCCCCAGCAGAACAGACCTTGGGGCTGATGCCCTCAATCAGACTGGAGGGCAGCTTCAACCCATCCCCCCATCCATCCCTCCATTCATCAGTGAATTCATCCATCTATCCATCTATCCACTCATCCATGAATCCATCCATCTATCCATTCATTCTCCATCCATCCACCCCATCATGCCCCCATCCATCCATGCATCCCTCCATTCACCTATCCCTCCCTCCCTTCCTCCTTCCCTCCCTTCTTCCATTCACCTACCCACTTATCCCATCCATCCATCCATCCATCCATCCATCCATCCATCCATCCGTCTGTCCATCCATCCAACCATCTATCACTTCCTAAAATTCCTTCTTTTGTGTCTTTAATCATTTTTTTTTTTAAGATTTTATTGGGGCATTGGCGGAGGGGAACAGCGTTGGGGAATCGGGGAAAGGGAACAGACAAGTTGCTGTCTTTTTGTTCTTCAGTTTAGTTGCGGAGGATGTTGCTTCACTGTTGGTATCGTCATTGCGCTCTTCCCGGATGAGGCAGATCGGTGGCTGGCCTCTGGATGTCGCTCACCGCGGCTATTGGCAGCTCACGCTTGGCTGCCAGCCGCTCACGCTGGCTGCGGGCCACTCACTGTAGCCTATGGCAGCCCACTGCAGCAGGGGCTGCAGCCCACACCATCACCGGGGCTCGCACAGCCCAGCTCCAGGTGGAGCTGTTGTTAGCTGTAGAGGGCAGTGTCACTGGCCCTCATGTGGGATCCGAACCGGGGCCGCTGGCATCCCAAAACCAGCGCTTAACCAATGCGCCACTCGGCCGGCCCTCTTTAATCATTTTAAACCTGTTTATTTTATCATTTCTATCTGAGGATTTCCAGGAGGGGGTCTAATTCTGCTGATTGTTTCATCTGCTGACTTTTTCTCATGATGGATGATTCCTTGTGTGTTTTATGTCTGTGGATATGAACTCATCTTCAGAAAGCATAGACTTAGATGGTCTTTTCAAAAATGCATTGAGGGGCCGGCCGAGTGGCTCAATTGGTTAAGAGCTCGCTCAAGAGTGCGAGCTGAGCTCTGAGCAACAGCAATTCAATGCCCGGCCTCAGCTGAGCTGCCGCTGAGCTTCCAATAGGCGGCAGGATGGCTCAGCTAAAAAAAAAAAAAAAAAAAAAAATTGCATTGAGAACTTGTTTCCACTTAGTGTCCCCAGGGCAGTACTGGCCATAAGACCATTTCTGGTGTTTATTTGTTGGCTTGAGTCTTTCTAGGTCACTTCGGTAGTATCAGAGCATGGGGCCAGGCATGTAGGAGATCTGTAGGAGAGTGTGTGGTCAAGTTAACCCTGCACATTCCAAAGAAAGGTCTGGCTCTTGCCCAGCTCCTGGGCAGCCACTTCTGAGTCCTGGGAATGTCCTGCCTAATAAGAGTGTCTCAGGCCGGCCGAGTGGCGCGGTGGTTAAGCGCTGGCTTGGGAAGCCAGCGGCCCCGGTTCGGGTCCCACATATGAGGGCCAGTGACACTGCCCTAAAAAAAACCAAACAAACCCTAACAAGAGTGTCTCTTTCCCTGGGTGGGACCTTGGGTCCTGTCAGATAGTCTTTGCTAACAATGTGATTGAGGGTGGGGGGTATCAGCTTGACCTCTGGAGGGACTGGAGACTAAGGTCAGCCACGTAGGCAGTCAGCAGTGTATATGCGACTGACCCCAGTTAATACCCGGGACACCAAGGTTCACCTGAGCGTCCCTGGTTGGTGACACTTCCTATGTGTTGCCCATATTGTTGCTGGGAGAATTAAGGGCTGTCCCATTGCTGATTTTCACCTGTATCCATCCTTCTACTGTCATAAACCACAACCATGGCGATTGTAGCTTTGCTGCGTCTGAGTCCTTACAGCAAACCACTGAACCCCACGGTGGTCTTCAAAACTCCCAACACACAGGAGGGTTTTCCTGGCACCCAGGACCAGGCAGAAACACCGAGACAGGCTGTGGGCTGATGGTGTGACCTTTGGCTAAGCTATATCCTAGGCTTCCGGGGGCCTGGCTCCAGGTGGACATCTCAGTCAGGGCTACCATGTTGCTCTGCTCTGGGGCCTCATGCCAGTGACAAGCCCTGGGGTTGTGCAAGGACGGGATGCCTGGCCACAGCAGAGGCCCTATTGTCACGATAACCGCTGACTCCCAGACTCCCTAGTGCAGTTCCTACCAACAGCAATAAATTATGGGGCACTTGTACCAGAGTGGGCTCTACTTAGAATATTTCAAAGAAAAGTCTCCAAGATTGCCCTGCTTCCTACCCACCTTGTTTCCTGATCTTCTGTGACTGGAGCAGACCTGTGGAAGAGGGGGGAGGGTCTTAGCATTATTTGGCTATTTTGGGGAGCCTTGGCATTTGGCTATGAGTCCCATGAGGGCTGACACAGCTTCATCTTCATCTGGTACAAAGCAAGTATCAGTGCATGTCTGCTGCATAACAAATGAGCCAGGATGGGCAGTCATAAGGAGAATGGCTGAGGCCCTTCACTAATGCAACATGAAGACACTAATGTCGCCTGAGGTCCACCAGGTCCAGAAGGCCAAACCCACCCATGGGGACTTGCACAAAGATCACATGCTAGGACCTACACCTGAGAGCAAACTTTGGTCTCTCAGTGGCATTAGCTGCCCGTGGTCCCTATGCTTGGCTGTGCTAGATACAGCGAGGGAGGGGGGCTGGTCCCAAGATGGAGTCACTCTCCTTGGGGACCTCAAGGGCAGAGAAGGAGAATATGATAAAGGTCAAATGCAGGAGGCAGACCCGACAGACAGGAAAGTTGGGAGGGCCTTCCAGAGGCAAGGGAAGGGGCCAGAGCCATGCTGTGTTTGTCTGCACATATCCCAGGGTGAGGTTCTAAAGGATTTTTAATAGACATTTGCTGGATTAAAAAAAAAAAAAGAAGAAAAAGGAAGGAGAGGGAGGGAATGGGAGCAACTGCTTAAAGGGCATGGGGTCTCCTTTTGGGCCAATGGGATGTCCTGGAACTAGACAGAGGTGCCAACATGGCGATTGCATTAAATGCCACTGAACTGTGCACTTTAAAATGGTTCATTGTATGTTCTGTGAATTTCACCTCAGTTAAAAAAAATGGGGCCTGGGGCCAGCCGAGTGGCGCGGCGGTTGGGCGCGGCTTGGGAAGCCAGCAGCCCCGGTTTGGGTCCCACATATGAGTGACACTGCCCTCAAACAAAAACAAACAAACAAAAAATGGGTGAGGAAAACCCAGGAGAAGGGAAGGGCCGGGAGGCACACTGGCCATAGACCTTTCACCAGCGATCGAAGT
Source organism: Aselliscus stoliczkanus (assembly GCA_033961575.1). NCBI lineage: Eukaryota > Metazoa > Chordata > Mammalia > Chiroptera > Hipposideridae > Aselliscus > Aselliscus stoliczkanus. The sequence goes on along the minus strand of CM066735.1, from coordinate 3,299,731 downwards.
GTTCAGTGTCCATGCCGTCCAGAATAGGAGCACTGAGCCACAAAATGTGGCAAGTGCAACCATTACAGGTCAATCATTTAAGTTTAAATACTGGCCTCTACCAGTGTGCCCTGTGTGGGACAGCTCAAAGTGGAGGGAAGAGAGACCCCAATGTTGAGCATTTATGATGGAGTAGACATAATGCTGGCTGGTCCATACCTGTGTTTGCATTTCATCCTGATTACATCAGGATCATGAAAACACGAAAGATAACGTCGTGATCACTTTTTTTTTTTTTTTTTTTTTTTTTTTTAGCTGAGCCATCCTGCCACCTGTTGGCCGCTCAGCGGCTGCTCAGCTCGGGCTGGGCATGTTGCTCAGAGCTCAGCTCGCATTCTTGAGTGAGCTCTTAACCAACTGAGCCACTCGGCCGCCCCGTGATCACTTTTATGAGACATTCCGGTGGGCTCGGCAGCCCCCGGTGGGTGTCCGCACTTGCCTGTGGTCAGCTGCGTATTTACCTGTCCTCCACCACTGCCGCCTCTGGTTTCTCTTCTGACCTGGGCAGGACGATCTCTGGCTGTGGCCTCGCGCTGGGGACAGAGAGAGGTATTTAGGGATGACAAGCCGGTGTGGACCAAGGGGCTCTTGGCTCCCACCGGCCTCTCTGGTCTGCACCCACCATGGCCTGAGGATAGTTTGGAGAGAGTTTTGCTGCCCCAGGAAATGCTGGGCCCCGGATGCGGAAAGAAATGATCACCCAGAGGTTCATGAAGATGAGGCAGCTGTGAGAAAGGGGGCATGAGCAGGGACGGGATGGGATAAGACCCTGAGCCATTCCTTGGGAACATTTATCTCAGCTTATCATGGGAGAGGCATTTTTGCCCGTGCTCCATGGACGTTGTGGTACGATTCCAGAAGGTGGGCACCCAATTGTGTTGTTTATGTCTCTATTCCTGTTCATAGCTAAGGCTTGGGAGGATATAACTGAGAGGGAGGGAGGGAAGAAAGGAGGGAGAGAGAGAAAAAGGGAGAGAGAGAAAGAGAGAGAGAGAGAGAGAGAGAGAGAGAGAGAGAGAGAGAGAGAGAGAGAGAGGATGGAGGGAAGGAAGGAAGGAGGGAAGGAAGGAAGGAGGGACAGAAAAAGGAAAGACAGATAGTACTACTTCATATCCATTAGGATGGTTACTATCATAAAACAGAAAGTTACAAATAATGATGAGGTTGTGGAGAAATAATTGGAACTCTTGTGCTTTGCTGGTGGGAAGGGAAAATAGTGCAGCCTCGGTGGAACACAGAAGAGTCAGATTCATAGCGACAGAGAGTAGATGGTGCAGGGGCTGGGGGAGGAGGATGGGGGAGTGAGTGTTTAATAGGGACAGTTTCAGTTTAGGAAGATGGAAAATTCTGGAGATGGGTGGTGGGGATGGCTGCACAGCAGTGTGAATGTGCTTAATGCCGCTGAGCTGTGCACTTAAAATGGTTAAGATGGTACATATTACATTATGTGAATTTTACTGCAAGTAACAATAAAAAAAATACAGGACAGAAGGAAAGAGGAAATGGAGGGAGGGAGAAAGGAAAGGAGGAAGGACGGAGAGAAGGGCTACGAGGAATGGGGAAAAATTCCCAAATGGCACAGATGGTGAACCCTGCCTGCCTTCCAGCCTCAACTCTCACCATGCCGCCCTTTGTCATCATTAAATGACAGTGTGTGAAGCTGCTGTACTTTTGCTCATTATGTGTCTCATCTGCTGACATCACCTCACCCTGTCCCCAAGACTCACTTTCCTCACTGGGTGAGGTGTCCTTCTCCTTTGCCATTTAAAGAACCCTCTGGACCAGGACTCTGTCCTAGTCGCCTCTGTGTCCCTGATTCTAGCACGAGGCCAGGCCATGATACATGCTTTCAACCCACTGAAAGCCCCCACTCTCTCACAGAGTTGCGTGTGACCTTCGGCAGGTGCCTTGCCCTCTCTGAGCCTCGGATTCCTGGACTGTGAGATGCTGTTAGGAATCCTGGGCTTGCCTAGCTCTTGGGGGGGGATGTGAAAATATCCAGGCACTGGGATAAGGGCTCCATAACTGGGTGGGACCAGAACAGTCCTGAAGGTCTGTGAGTGCTACTCAGGGTTACGACACTAATAAAAAATGAGCCAAGAAGGTATTAGAGGGGCATGTCTGGCTCTGTCGGGGTGAGTTACGGAGCTTGTGTTCCCTCTGCAAAGGGAGAACTTAATATTATCACGATTACCATGAACCCACTGTTTTTGCCAAGTGGGCTACACAGTTTCTGATTTTTCACAATAACCTCTAAGGGTATTGTGAACTTTCCATTTGCCTAATGTCGTTCTGCGACTAAGTGGGGGAACCTGGATTAGAACCCAGGTCTGACTCTAAGCCCTTGAGAGAACAGCAGGACCTTGAGCTTTGTGTGAGCATGACGGCAGGTCCCTGCTGAGGGGAAGTCCCTGGCTGCTCCTCACACGCACCCCTCCCATCCCCCCACCACAGCCACTCTGCACCTACCTTTCTCTTCTGGCCTTGAGCCTTTCCTCTTCATACCTGGAAGAGAGAAGGAACGGCATGTTAGACACAGCCCTCCTTTCCCCATAGGTACACTGTACCGGAATTCCCTTCCCTTTGGGAACAGAGAAACAATCTCACTGTCATTCTGAATACATGCCAGGCTTTAGAGCAGGAAGTACAGCCAGAGCTGACAGTGTGCTGGCATTTTCATGTCTCCTGCAGCTGCAAATGAGCCCCCCCGCCCAGGGCAGGAAACATGTGTTTTGTTGGTGTATTCCAGCATTTGGTGCAGACGTGACTCAGTGAACATTATTTGTCTGATTCAGAGACTGAACGGTGCCATTATGAAGCAATACGCTCATTGACGTGGGTTATTCTCACCGCCTCTCCATCATGGCAAAGTGCTTCTATAAAGGGCCAGATAGGAAATGTTTTTAGCTTTGCAGACCACTGTTGGTCACACCAACTCAATTCAGTTGTAGCTTGAAAGCAGCCATAGATGATGCGCCTATGGATGGGTGTAGCTGTGTGCCAATGAAACTTTATTTATAAAAACAAGCCATGGTCCATGGCTTGCTGGCCCCTGCCCTGCCCTGCCCTAGGTGTCCAGCTGACTGTATTCTCTAATGTCACCTGTGCTTGTTTCACTGTGTTTCCCTCTGTTCTGCTGCTCTCCCACTCAATGTCTGGTTCCCAGGCAGCCTTGTTCAGCTGAGTTGGTAGGTGAGGAGCCTGGGGGCTTTGGGGATTGTGGTGGGGGTCTCACAGCGTATGGGGACACTTACTGTAGTACGCAGTCTGGGATCTGCACATGTTCCATGGGGATGAGCTGCTCCAGATCTTCCAAGCTGTGTACATACTGGATCTTGTTGATGAACTTGACGCTAGCAGGAGAAGAAGGAGGGGAGGTTGCCCAGGGCCAGAAGGAATGATGGCAGAGGGATGCACACACATAACCTAATTCCAGGATGCCTCGAGCACCTTTGCTCAAAACTCCCTCCCCACCGAAGCCCAGCCTCCACCCCCTGCCTCTAGTGGGGTGGACAGAGCAGAGCCCAGGGTCTCCCCTTGCGAGAGGGGAAGGGTCCTGAGCCATGCATCTGACCCCGATCCCTGCTAAGCTGAGGCACTTGTTTAAAGGAAGCTAGATTCTAGGGCTGTCTCTCCATCCTCCCTCTCTGTGGTGATTTTCCCTAAAATGCTTTCCTGGCACTCTTGTCATTGCCTGGGACAACACTAGTAGTCATTTGGGCACAAGAAAGGCACATGTGACTCTCTGATTCACTCTCCACTCTTTCGGGATGAATGGCTTATTCCTGCCCAAACCCTTACTTCAGGTTGTCTGGTACCACACCGTGCTTTGTCACCAGCACGTTGCTTTGAACTCATGGTTATTTAAAAAATAATAATAATAACTTCAACATAATTTTGGTGATATGTAAAATAAACTTTTTTCAAGGGAAACGAGATTTACTTAACAATGAGAAATATAAGGCGAAGAGAATATAACAGTCCAGTGAATTAAGAAAATAATCAGGTAGCAGTAGAAAAAGGTAAGATAGAGCAAAACCTTTATAAGAGTGTGTCAAGAAGTTTTATATCTATTTTTAAAGATTAAATGAAAATTCAGTTCAAGCTTTCTGGCATCCAATGCAAGGAGAGATGCATGATGCTCAGCTCACAGTGTCTGTGAGGGGAAAATAAAGCAGATACTCAGCAGAGGCCGATGGTAACTGATTAGGGGATGACAGAGACCTTTCCCAAGGAGAGTCTCCAAGTGGCCATGTGTACAGAATAAACAACTCCAATTGCTTTCATACAGTTCAAATTTACTTTTTTATGAAAACATTACTCTTGGAGCGCGATGTCTGCCTCCAGCTGGCGTGACGGAAGGGTAAACTGAACAGGCATGGCGCGAAACTCAGGCAGACAGGCAGGAATTGTGCCCCGCCTGTCCCATCTGGGTTGTCCACTCTGTACCTGAACATGTCCGAGTCCAGGGGGCTCTGGGTGGGCTGATCAGATTTGTTAGGAAGGATTTCTGTGGTGCCCAGAGCCAACACCTGCTGCTCTGAGCACTGATCTATAAATACAGGCGAAAATCACATCCTGATGATGATGTGATCACACCAACCACGTCCATGGTTGGAAATGATCCCCGAATCTCCTCTGCGACAATGCTTTGTGTGCCTGTGAGCCCAGCTTTCTGTCTCCTGTTGGAGGGTGGGGGTGTCAGGAGGGGGAATTACAGTCCAGGGCAAGGCACATTCCTGACGTTTGGATAAGCATGGAACACACAGATTTCCCTGGAGTTACAATCACAGAACCTCAGGGCTGGATTGCAGCTCAGAATCCATCTCTACTTTCCTTGGTTTTTAAATCGATAAGCTCATTTCTCTCCCCTCTCCCCTTTTTTCTTTGAAAGCTCAAAATGAGGCACTCAAGGGCTGGCCAAGTGGCATGGCGGTTAAGCGCTGGCTTGGGAAGCCAGCGGCCCCGGTTCAGTCCCACATGTGAGGGCCAGTGACACTGCCCTCAAAAAACAACAACAACAAAAAAAACGAGACACTCAATTTACCATGGGAAAAGCAACCAAAAGTGAGAGCATCATCTGCCTCGAATGATGGGGTATTGAAGACGAAGTGCAGTTCTATTAGGCCAAAGTGCACGTTCACCATTTTGCCTGGTGGATTCATCATCAGACAAATGATCCATAATTAGTGTATTAGTCACCTGATTTAACTAGTGTTACGAAACCTTTTGCACAGAGCACCTGAAGTTGCCTCCTTTCAAATCATTCACGTGGTGATGCCTTTTAAGGCAAAGTGTGGCCCTGTCTCTCAAACTCATCACAGATTCTTAACTGGAATCTCCATTCAATTCAGTGTTTGGAGTGACATTAAATTAAATGTACATTCAATTTTTATGTGATTGACTAGGGCATTTCACATGTTTAATTTTGTTTTCCTTGATCTGTTTCTCCAGATGCGTCTATACTGTGCAGCAAAGGGTGAATTCAGCGGGCTTGGAGTGCCCAAACCCTGCACATTACAAAGAAAGGACTGGCTGTGGATACTCGTGGGAGGCCACCTGGAAGCTGAGAATTGTTTTGCCTGGTAAGAGTGTTTAATGTTACCTGGAGGCCTTGAACCTGGCTACGTAGTCTATGCTAACAATGTCATTTATGGTGGGGGTCTTGGGCCACGTCATATCAGTTTGACTGCTTGAGCAGATGGAAACTGAGTAACTAAGGTCGGCCACACAGTGCTCCATTCTTGTTGTGGCTAAGCCCCAATGAAAACCTTGGATACCAAGGTGACCTTTTTGGTTGGCAATGCTTGTACATGTTGTCCAATGTCCTTGCTGAGAGAATTAAGGGCTTTGGGTACACCTCCACTGGAAGGGGACAACTCTCTTTTGGTGTCCCCTGGATTCCCTATGCAGCCTTTTCTTTTGGCGATTTTAATCTTTTTTTTTTTTTTTTTGAGGGAAGTGTCACTGGGCCTCATACGTGGGACCCGAACCAGAGCCGCTGGCTTCCCAAGCCAACGCTTAACCACTGCGCCACTCGGCTGGCCCTGACGATTTTAATCTTCATCCTTTCGCTGTAATAAACTGTAACCATGAGTGTAACAGCTTTTCTGAGTTCTGTGAGTCCTTTTAGTGAATCATCGAACCTGAGGGTGAGTTCATGTGTTGGTTCACTGAATTATTGGCCAGGAGTAGGTCAGACCCTCTTGGCATCCTAATCCCCCGACACACACACACACACACACACACACACACACACACACACACACTCACACAGATTTGGAAGTGAATGGAGCTGGGGAATGTGGTACATTTGTGAACTTGCTGTGTGACTCTGAGTGAGTTCCTTGACCTTTCTGAGCCTGTTTCCTCATCCATGAAATGGGTGCAATCACACCAGCCTCCCCAGGGTTGTGGTTGTAAATGTTAAAAGGTGTCCAGTAGGGCTGGCCGAGTGGTGCGTTGGTTAAGAGCTGGCTTGGGACGCCAGTGACCCCAGTTCGGATCCCACATATGAGGGCCAGTGACACTGCCCTCTACAGCTAAGATGGTGAACAACAGCTCCATCTGGAGCTGGGCTGCACGAGTCCCTGCTGCAGTGGGCTGCCATAAGCTACAGTGAGTGGCCGGCAGCCAGAGTGAGTTGCCAATAGCCAGAGTGAGTTGCCAATAGCCACCGTGAGCCAATAGCCATCCAGAGGCCGGCGACCCATCTGCCTTATGAGGGAAGAGCGCAATGATAATACCAACATGGGCGAGAGAAGCGACGTCCTCCACAACTAGACTGAAGAACAAAAGGATAGCAACTTGTCTGTTTCCTTTCCCCAATTCCCCAATGCTGTTCCCCTCCCCCAATTCCCCAATAAAACAATCTTTAAAAAAAAAGGTGTCTAATAGTAAATATGGGAGAGCTGGTTGTTATTATTTTTCACTTGTTTGTCACTTAATAACAGTACCTATGATTTAAAACTATTTAAAGCAATAATATGTATTCAGCACAGAGAAGCTAGAAAATGCAGATTAAAAGAATAAAGATTCCCAACAACCCATGTTGGTATCCAGACATAGGTTACAATCTCACCTGATGAAAGGGCGGGAGATGGCCAGCACGGTGCGAATGAACCAGGATGGATGGACGATGATTAAGGATTTCAAGTTTTTCCGCAGTCTGCGTAGGAAGACAGAGGAAGCAAAATGGGCTTCTGGGGGCAACCCTAGGGAAGGAGGAGCTAACAGGTGTTGCCTCCTCTGTACTCCCTGTAGGTGCCATGATTTTACAGGGAGGAGGCAGGGTCTGTAAAGCTAAGCCACTTGGTAGAGTTTGCAGTGTCAGAGCTGATGTCTAGGCCTGGCTCTCTCTTAAACTGGAGTCTGAACTTTTGACTGCATAGCTACATCACCTCCCATTCCTGACAGATTTTCTGGGGCACCCTGGTTCTGACAACCTGTGTGGTCATGTTGAATTGCATCCCCCACAAATTCATATGTTGAAGTCCTACATCCAGGATCTCAGAATGGGACATTATTTGGAAAACAGGGTCAATGCAGATGTAATGAGTTAAGGCGAGGTCACAATAGAGCAGGGTGGGTCCCTAATCCAAGAAGACTGATGTCCTTATAAAGAGGGGAAATTGGGACACAGACATGCACAGGGAGGTGCCATGTGGTGATAAAGGCAGAGATTGGGGCGATGCATCTACAAGCCAAGGGATGCAAAGGACTGTCAGTGATCACCGGAAGCTGGGAGAGACATGGAACAGATTCTCCCTCAGAAGGAATCGACCCTGCTGACACCTCAGCTTGGGGTCTCTTGCAGCCCAACGCGGTGCCAAGCACCACCCACTCACCTCCTATCGATCATCTGGTAACACTTCTTCAGCCAGCCAATGCCGGGCATCCTCCGCCGGGGGGTGGCACCATTCAGGTACACTATCATGTAATCCTCCGCCACCAGGAGTTCCAAACTGCTGATAACGTACCTGGTCGCAGAGCACAGAGCACAGGGGACCCGGTGAGAGGATGCCCAGAGTTAGGAAGCACCAGGTCCTGGGACTGAACACCAATGGCACCTCCCCTTTGCGTCCTCCTGCCTCAGCTGTGCCAGACACACTGGTTCAGGCATTACACATAGATTTTTTTTTTTTTTTGAGGACAGTGTCACTGGCCCTCATATGTGGGATCCGAACCGGGGCCGTTGGCTTACCAAGCCAGCACTTAACCACCGCGCCACTCGGCCGGTCCTGGTTCAGGTATTACTGGTTGTCCCTGCACACTCAGGGTAAGGTGGATGTGAATGACCCAGCCCACCCCGAATTTTGTCTGTGGGTACAGTGACCAGAGTAGTTACTCTTTAATTGAGCACTTACTATGTGCCAAGTGCTTTAATGCATGACCTCATTTAATATCTCCACTAACCCTGAGAGATGGGTCTCAAGAGCCCCAGGAATACCGGGGGAAGAGGCACCCACAGCACTGGATTTTAGGGACCTGGGGTCCATCCAGGCTCCATCTCTCCCTGAGTGATTTCAGAAAAATTATTTCTTCTCTCAACCCTACTTTCCCATATGTAACTGGGGAGACTGGGCTCCCTGGTATCTCAGGCCACTCCCTGTTGTGACCTTCCATAGGTACCTCCTTGTCCTCTGGTCCACCTGGCACCCAAGCCCCACTGTATAAGGAAATCTTCATAATAACAATAATGAGTAATCATGATTTACTGAGATCTTACTGTTATCTGACAGGTTCTTTATATGTATTATCTGTCTCCTGTGGATACTTGTGTGTCCTTGGGCAAGTGATTTAACCTCTCTGTGCCTCAGGCTCTGCACCTGTGGAATGAGAGGGGAGGGTGCCTCTCATTGTGGTGAGGGTGGAATGCATTATCATCTACAAAGCACTTAGCCTCGTGGCTGCCACATAGTAAATGCTCTTAAATGATAGTGACGATGGAGATGATTGCACCAGTGGAAAGCAGGGGACTCAGATCCAGGTCTGCTGGCAGCCTAGCCTTCCCTAGTGCCAGGCAGAGAGCCCACCCAATGTGGTTCTTGCAGCATGGTCCAGCTCACTGGCAGGGACTCTCGGAGGTGTCAACAGCCATGACGGAGTGGGCGGGCCACTTACAGGAAGAGATGCTCCATGATGTAGTGGTAGTCAGGCGAGCTGCTATCCGGGAGGAAGCAGGCAGCAAAGACGATGATAGCGTTGAGACCTTCGCCGTAGTACCCTGGGAGAGGTGGCCAGTGAGTGTGGCCCCATGCAGACATGCAGAGCCCTCTCTGAGCTCTGAACTCTGAGATGCCCATGAACCTGGGAACGCGAGCCAACCGGTGTGCACCCACACATCCACAGTGGGGCAAGGCGAGGATGTGTGGGGTGCACACAGGTTGGCTGGCGTTCCCAGGTTCACCTCCACCCATTCGGAGACAAGGGTTTAACATCCCTATGGCTCAGATGAAGAGACTGAAGTTCAGAGAGGGCCAATAACGGGGCCTGAGAGGTATGGTCTCACCTCCGTGGGTCACCACCCTCATGTAAGGTCGGATCATGTGCAGGTCAATTCGGTGTTCTTGTTCTCCGATGATCACAGTCCGCCACAGACGCCCATTAGCGGCACTGCCATCCTCAGCTGCACCATCCCCAAATAGATCTGCACTGTCCCCAGGCATGTTCTTGGCGGCAGCCACGGGGGTATCATCTGGAAGCAGGCCGGGAGTAAGCAGAAGGACTCCTGAGTCCAGACATCTCGTCCCAGCCTCCCTCTCCTGATTCCCTTTGCTGCCGGTGTCCACCGAGCCCCCACCTCTCTCTCCAGGTCATGGGCAAAACCACTTCATTGACTGACAGTGTTAGCTTGGGGCTGCTAGGAAAAATGGGAGACCTAGGAGTCAAGGAGTCACTCCCAAATATATATATATTTTTTCATGCCATGGAACACAGGAAAGTGCTCAGGGTGCATGTCAGGAAGTCAACCTGGGTAGAACTCATTTCTATGAACAATTTGCTGTGTGACCTTACACCCATTCTTTCCCTCTCTGGGCCTCTCAAAGTTCTCTTAAAATAGCCACCTCTTTTCCACCTTTCATCCCGCAGTCTTCTCACCTCAGGAAATGGCTCGGTCATATTCCCAGTGGCTCAGGCCCCCAAACCCAGGCAATATCGTCAACTCCTTACCTTTGTATTCCACATCCTTCCAGCAGATGCTGTGGCTCTACTTCCATCCCCATAGCCACCACCATCACAGCCTTCCTGACCTGTGTTCTTGCCTCAGGATGTCAGCGCAAACAGCACCCACCCACCGAGGCCTGTCCTGATCACCCTTCGAGAGGAACACCCTGCCCCTCAGTTCCTACAGCTCAAGGTATCTCACTCTGATCATTTTTGGCATTTGGGGCTGGATCATCTCGGTGGGAGGCTGTCCTGGGCACTATGGGGTGCTGAGCAGAATGTCCGGTCTATACCTCCAGTTGTGACAATCACAGATGTCCCCAGACATTGCCAAGTATCCCCTGGGGGGCAGAATCCCCCCTCAGGTGAGACCCCCTGTCCTATGCCATCACTTCATCTAATTTTCTCACAGCACCAATGACCAACTGCAATGATCTCGTGCACGTGTGTTTCATTATGTCACGTTTGTCTCTGACAGCCATGCATGCAGGTGGGCACCATCTATTCCTGATATATTCCTTCTGTATCCCCACATCTCAATCCAGACCTGCTCCCAAAAAACACTTGTGGAATCAGTTGGAGGCACATCCTTTTGATCTCAGTCACCTTCAAGAATCTGATGGAAGCTGTGTTCCCCCGAAAAATTCAAAAGTTTACAAGAAAAATGAGGGTGGAGTCTCAGGAGTAGATGGACCCTTCTGGAGCTGTTCTGTGAGCCCTGGTTTAGGACCCCTGCCCCACCTGAGCCAGTGAGGATGGAGGCATAGTTCCAGCAAGCTGGCTGGGGAAGCCAGTAGGAGCGCTGAGTCTGCTCTGGGACCAGGCAGGTGACGTGAGCTCACCTTCCCACTCCAGCTCATTGCCATTCCCCAGGAACTCCAGAGAGTCTGTCTCATCGGGGGTCTCGATGTCGTCCACGTTGATGTCCAGATCATCAGGGGTGTCCAAGAAGTCGTCGGACAGCAGGGAGCCCTCGCTCTGATCCAGGGAAATGTTAATCTCCGGGGCTACCAGTGTCTTTCGTTTACGGAAGTTCAACGTGTTGGGAGGAGCTGTGAGGAAACAGGAAAGCAACAAAACAAAACAAAACAAGACAAAAACAGGTGCTTTTTCTTCCTTTTCCCTCCTCTCCACTTCCCGACATGGTGGGAGCTGCACCCCATCGTGTGGTAGGGTCATCAACTATATTTAGTAGATGAGAAATTGGAGGCACAGAGAGGCTGAGCAACCAGCTCAAGGACTCACAACAACACCTGACTTCATGATGGTGCCCACATGTCTCTTGCCCACCATGGCCACTTTCCCTCCAGGCCTCAGAGCAGAACAACCACCTGCCCTGACATTCCACCTAGGAGGCACAGCTTCTGACATTTCCATGGTGACAGTCCCAAGCAGACCAAGATCTGAAAACAGATGCCCATTTTTGCACGCAAGGAAACTTACAAGATGTGTCTTCTGCAGGGCTGCCAAGAGAGTCCATCCCATTCTCTTCCGGGAGTGGCCTGTGGATCCAGCCGGGAGCGGACATCAGCCATGGGGCAAAGCAAATCCAGCCATTGGAGCATGGAGTTCAGACACAGCAACAACAACAAAACCCCTTTAGTTCTGGGGAATCGTTGGGACAAAATACATCTACTCATTAGCATAGAAAATCATAGAAGACCAGTGCTGAAGGGCTCCCTGCAGATCACCTAATGAATATTATCTTTTTTGTTTGTTTGTTTTTGGTTAGGGAAAGCCAAAGCTGAGAGAGGGAGAGGGTCTCATCCAGTGTCACACAGTTCCACATATTCTGGGATATAAGCAGCATTCTTCTTGAGGTAACCCTGCAGGGTTTGGTCCCTGATGAGTTGCTCCTATTAAATGTAGCAAGAAGTTATCCAGTGGCCACCACAGTCTCCTGAATCAGCTCTCTACAGCCAACGCAGGGACAGTTTGAGCAACAAAAACAACAAAAATCAAGGGTATTGGATTATAAGCCAAAGTATAAAATAAAATGTCCACAAGTCCATATAGGTGGTAAATAAATGACTGAATAAATAAAGAGGAGAAGAGACAACTTTTCTGCACAGAAGAATTCCAAATCATATATGTAGATACTGGGCCCTCAGGAGATGGAGAATAACTCCCTACTCTTTAATGTGGGCTGGACAGAGTGACTTCCTTCCAATAGGACAGCAAGGGAAGGGGGAGAGAGTGACTTTGCAGTGGAGAAACCTGATGAACACACTCAGCCAGGGGATCAAGGTCAACATCAACATAGGGCTGGCTTAGTGGCGCGGTGGTTAAGCACTTGGGAAGCCAGTGGCCCTGGTTCGGATCCCATAGATGAGGGCCAGTGACACTGCCCTCAAAAAAAAAAAAAAAAAAAAAAAAGTCAACGTCAACAGTGATAGGTCATGGTGACACATGACCCTGAATATGATGGGATGAGAAGGGCCTTGCATTCTGAAGTCTCCCTCTCAGAACCCATCACCCTGATCTAACCATGAGAAATAGACCAGACAAACCCCAATTTAGGAACATTCTATAAAATCCCTGACCAGTCCTTCTCAAAACTTTCAAGGTCACCCAAAACAAGGAAAGTCTGAGAAACTGTCAGCCCGGAGGAGTCTAAAGAGAGATGAGGACTAAATGTCATATGGGATCCTTGATGGGGTCTTGGGGCAGAAAAACGATATTAGTAGAAAGGGCTATGGAAATCTGAATAAATTGTGGACTTTAGTTAATAATAATGTATCAATATTGGTCCCTTAGGGCCGGCTGAGTGGCGCGTTGGTTAAGAGCTGGCTTGGGACGCCAGTGGCCCCAGTTCGGATCCCACACATGCAGGCCAGTGACACTGCCCTCTACAGCTAAGATGCTGAACAACAACTCCACCTGGAGCTGGGCTGCTGTGAGTCCCCAGAATGGCATAGCTGCAGCGCCTGCTGCAGTGGGCTGCCACAGGCTACAATGAGTGGCCGGCAGCCAGCGTGAGAGGCTGGCAGCCAGCCATGGGCTACCAAGAGCTGCTGTGAGTGGCCATCCAGAGGTTAGCGACCGATCTGCCTCACCCAAGAGCGCAATGATGATACCAACATGGGCCAGTGAAGCAATGTCCTCCACAACTAGACTGAAGAACAAAAGGACAGCAACTTGTCTATTCCCCTTCCCTGGTTCCCCAACCCTGTTCACCTCCCCCAATTCCCCAATAAAATCTTAAAAAAAAAAAATTGGTCCATTAATTGTAACAAATGTAAGAGAAACTGGGTGTGGGGTATATGGAAACTTTTTGTGATATTCTTGCAACTTTTCTGTAAATATAAAACTTCTAAAAAATAATGTCGTTTTTTAAAATGCTTCACCTTTAATGTTGTTCCCCTTTAATGTTAGTTGATCACAAATTGGCAGAATAAGACCTGTTTCTCTGGTGATGCTCAGATCACTTTTTGGAGCAATAGCTCCCGCTGCTTGAGTTTGACCCACACGCTCTGGTTGCTTTTGCTCCCCAGGGGGAAGGTTTTGCAGGGATGTGGGGGCACTGACTCAGGGAAGTGCTACAGGTTAATTCATTTCTGCAACTCAGCAGTGTGGGCTCAGCTGAAAGGGGAGCTGTTTAGACTGGGAAGGACAGTAGGAAGCATTCTCCTTTCCTTTTCAAAAACGCTTTATTCTCTCACCTCTCTCTGTTCCTTGTAAGGGCTGAGCTGGCACCCTTTGCAAGGTGGAACCTACCATGCTTCTTCCTTTTCTTCTGTCCCACTTTTCTCTCATTCATCAGGCATCGAATGTTCTTTGAGTAACCACTCCCTTCCAGGTACTTTGGTGGATCTTGGAGGTAAAGGATGAATCGGATGTTGCCTTGCTCTCATGGAGGTCAAAATAGAGAAGAGGCCCAAAGGAAATGAAGATGTGTGGCCACACAAGAACTCATACTGGAATGTTCACAGCAGCATGATTCACAAAAGCCAAAAAGTGGGAACAACCCAGGTATATATCAATGGATGAATGGATAAAGTGAATGGAATATTACTCAGCCAGGAAAAGGAGTGAGGCACTGACACTCGCTACAATGTGGATGAACCTCAAAAACCTGATGCTGAGGGAGACAAGCCAGACACAAAAGGCCACACAGTGTGTGATTCTATTTATGTAATATGTCCAGAACAGGCAAATCCACAGACAGGAAGTGGGTTCATGGTTGCCAGGGACTGGGGGTTGGGGGGCGGTGACTGCTAATGGGGACAGGGTTTCTTTTTGGTATGATGGAATGTTCTGGAACTAGATAGAGGTGATGGTTGCACAACATGTGAGTGCACCAGATGCCAATGAATCGTGCATTTTAAAATAGTTAATTTTATGTTACATGAATTTCACCTCAATTTTTTCTACAAAAAGGTAAGCTTCAAATAAAATAGGAAGTTTTGTTTTTTTTTGAGGGCAGTGTCACTGGCCCTCACATGTGGGACCCGAACCAGGGCTGCTCGCTTCCCAAGCCAGCGCCCAACTACCGCACCACTCAGCCGGCCCAGCTTCAAATAAAATTAGAAGAGAGCTTTAAAGAGGCAGAGGGTGCTGAAGAGTCAACTCACATGTCCATTGCAAGCATGGAAACCATACACTGCTCTGTCCCTCTTGTCTGTAGCTGCCACCCCTGCTCCCAACATGGGGGACAAAGCTGATGACTCATAAGTCCAGGGTCCTGGAGTACAGGAGGTACAACGCCTGTGTGCAAGGTTACCCCAAATTACAGACTGACGGCTGATGCACCATCCCTACTTCTGTCCTGCCCACACAGCACTTAAAAACATTTTAGGGCCGGCCGAGTGGCGCATTGGTTAAGCGCTGGTTTTGGGATGCCAGCGGCCCCGGTTCGGATCCCACATGAGGGCCAGTGACACTGCCCTCTACAGCTAACAACAGCTCCACCTGGAGCTGGGCTGTGCGAGCCCCGGTGATGGTGTGGGCTGCAGCCCCTGCTGCAGTGGGCTGCCATAGGCTACAGTGAGTGGCCCGCAGCCAGCGTGAGCGGCTGGCAGCCAAGCGTGAGCTGCCAATAGCCGCGGTGAGCGACATCCAGAGGCCAGCCACCGATCTGCCTCATCCGGGAAGAGCGCAATGACGATACCAACAGTGAAGCAACATCCTCCGCAACTAGACTGAAGAACAAAAAGACAGCAACTTGTCTGTTCCCCTTCCCCGATTCCCTAACGCTGTTCCCCTCCGCCAATTCCCCAATAAAATCTTTAAAAAAAAAAAAATTTAAATTTTCTGTAAAGCCAGAGATGTGACACCGGGAGTCTAGCTTTCTGTCTCCTCTTGAATTAGATCTGTCCTCCACATGTGGTAACCACCACCAGGAGCTGACTGTCCACCACTCCTGTTCACCCGGCTGTTGGAATTTCCTTCCAGCTCCTTCTCTCACATACGTTGTCTGCTCGGCACCCTTCAATGACTGCAATTCCTGTTCTAGAATCAACTAGAATCATAACTTAACCCCATGGACAGAGCGCTCACTGTGTCAGGATGGAATGTCCACAGCACGACCTCATTTGCTACTCACAACAGCCCTATGAGGCAGGCAGAAGCCCATTTCACAGAGGAGGAAACTCAGGCTGGGCAAGAGGGACCGCCCTAGGGTTGAAATGACCAAGGAGGCAGAACTGATTCCAGTCATTGCCCTCTACTGCCCCCTTGTGCCCAGTTAGCACATGTGCACCAATCCCAGTGGGGACGACAGGGAAGAAACCCACTGATCTGGGAAGCACCTCTCCTTGGCCCAGCTAGGGGCCCTCTGGGCGTCCTGTCCCGCCACCAGCCCCCTGATAATGGAAAACTGTGCAGCTGTGCAGCCAGTGCTGTCTTTGGTTTTCATCAGGATGGGGTTCAGCCTCCCAACCTTGGAGGATACATGTCAATCCTATGTTGGCCACTAATCCAGAGGACTGTTGCTCGTTGCTTTTCAAACATCAAGGTGGGGAAATTATCTAACTGCTCAGCGGTGCAGACTGGGAAACAGAGGAATGTAAGTAAAACAGTGTGGTGTCTGAGGGAGCCTGGGAGCAAACATTGCTCTGCGCTCTTCAGCGCTATGTGTCTGGGTGGTGCCCTTCTGTCTCTGAGCCGCAATTTGCCTCATCAGTAAAATGGGAACAGAGCTAGTACCTACTTTTCATTAGTTTCTCAAACACATTAGGTGTCTGGGCTCTGGGAAACGTCCGGGGCTGAATGAGAGAGATGGTTACATATAGTTTGGAGGGGGTTCTGGGCAGCTTTCTGTCAGCATGACCAGACTCTAGTACCCTGTTGTTAGATCAAACACTAGTCTAGGTGTTGCTGGTACCACATGGGGTGGATGGGGTTCGCATCTACGAGCAGTGAACATTAAATAAATAGATAATCCTCACCAATCTGGTGGACCTCATGCAACTGAAAGTCCTCAAGGTTTTCCTCAGGAGGAAAGAATTCTGCCTCGAGACTACGGTATCAACACCAGCCTGAGTTTTCAGCCTGCCCTACGGATTTTAGACCTGGCAATTCCTTGGGCTAAATCAGATATATGTAACATACCTAAAATATACAGTCATATATACAAAATAATAGATTAAAATATATCTATATTCTATATAAAATAAACATAGTTATATGTATAATTATATACACATAATATAAATAAATACAATATTATATATTAATATTATATACAGTGAGATAAATATAATAATAAATACATATCATATATATAATGAAAACCAAGTAATTTTGTGTCTTTGAAGAACCCTAACTGATATGAGGAAAGGAAGGTAATAATCAAATTTTTAAAAAAGCAGACCAAAGTGCCAGGAGCAAAGACAACAATGGGGGATGGAGAATGTGGGTAGGGAGGGTGGCAGGGCCAGGGGAAGTGCTATCATGGGGATGGGAGGAGGTCACCAAGCTGAGGCACCTGGCACAGCCCACAGAATACAATGGATGTTCAATAAATGCTCTAGATTATGCTGGAGAACTGGAGAAGCTGACTCAGCTGGACTCCAGGCTCCTTGGAGGAAAGCCCACAGCTTCCTGACTGAGTCTGAGCAAATACCCATCCTGCCGATCTGCAGGGCTGCAGCTTTCAAAGCCAGGTGAGACCTTGTTATTTCCCCAAGTCCCAGGAGAACTTCCAATTATACAGAGCTGATAGGTGGTTCTCTGTAGAGCTTGCTCTCAGCAATGGGCAACTCATGGAAAAAGTGGGGCTCCTCTTAATATGGAAGGCATACAGTGTGGCTTTATCTTTCTGTAGTGGCTTGAACTGTGTCCGCCCCAATAGTTCAGGTCCTAACCGCAGTGCCTGGGAGTGGGACCTATTTGAAAATAGGATCTTTGCGGTTCGGGTCCCACATATGAGGGCCAGTGACACTGCCCTCAAAAAAAAAAGAAAATAGGATCTTTGCAGATGTAATTAGTTAAGATGACATCCTGAATCCAATGAGTTGTGTGCTTATAAGAAGAAGGAAACTTGGACAGAGTCACTCAGAAGAGAAGGCCACATGAAGGAAGATGGAGGCAGAAACTGCAAGCTGAAGGACACCGAAGTTTGCTAAGGTTGAAAAGGCAGGAAGGATTTTCCTTAGAGTGTGGCCCTGGTGACATCTTGATTTTGGACTTCTAGCCTCCAAAACTGTGAAAGAATACATTTCTGTTGTTTCAAGCCACCCAGTTTGTGGTATTTTGCTATGGCAGCTCTTGGAAACTCATACACCCTTTCAGCATGAAATCTAAAACTCTTGCCTGGGCATCCCTCAGGATGTGGCATCTGTGAACCCTCCAACCTCATACCTGTGTTCTAGCTGGGTTCTTGTACTACATTCCCTACCATGCCAAGGTCTTCTTTGTTCATTCCCTCTCCTCTGCCTAGAACACTGCTTCCTGCTTTTAGATATTTTAAGTTTACGACTATACCTGAATAAAAAGTTACAAACAAACAAACATAACCCACAGCCACTCGGCTGTGAAAGGAAGAGCTGGCTGATGCAACAGTCAGACATCTAATCCTGCACCTGCCTCTCCTTAATTATGAGACGCTGGCCAAGCCCTTCTGTGTCCTTGTTCTTAGTTTCCCCACTCAATCTTCTTTTAGTACCTCCATCTTCTTCTGGTGGCCTCAGGGCCTTTGCACGCACTGCTCTCTCTGCATGGAATGCTCAACCTGTACCCTCAGCCTCCTTCCCCTGTTCATCCTTCTTCATCCTTCACTGCTCGGGATCAGCACCTCTCCCAACCTCCCCGACCCGGTCAGACCCTACCCTGGCACTCTTCAAGTGCCAAGAACCCACCTACAATTTCACATTGGATTGTGAGGTTAAAGGAGACGGCCTTTCTCTGCCCCAGACTGTGAGCCTCCCATGAGGGCGGCTGTCTTGTTCTCCACGTGTACCCAGCACTTGGTCCAGGGCCTGGTATACAGTTGGTGCTGATCATTAGAATGCATGGAGAAAATGAGGCAATAAGATAAATAATCTCCAGGCTGCCCTCAGCTCAGGCTTCACAGGAACCTGTAGAAGGGCAGAAAGTGAAGGAAGACACTGCAAGATAATGGCAGCAGGAGAGGTTTGTGGGCACAGGGTGAGGCCTCTGACACCCAGAGGGAAGCTCAAAGACGCCCAGGGAAGGGCTCACTGAGCAGAAAGGAATAGAATTGTGGGTTGTCTGGCACCAGACAGAGGTGCTTATGTTGAGATGCAGCTGGACACGGCATCAAGAAGCTGCACTCATTTCTTCCAGAACGAAGAAGACAGAAGCCTTGGCAAAGGCATGGCTCACAACCCTCCGGGCTGCACAGTGGGGCCACTATCCTGCAAACAGAACTACTGAAATGGGGGAGGGGCGCTCCGCAGCTGGGGGAAACTCACTTGAAATTCACATTTGCAGCTGCAGTCTCCCCCCACTACCACTACCACCATTTTGGTCCCCACAAGGCTTGGGAGAAGAGCTATCTTTTAAAATATGGGCGGAGGGTGTGAAGAAAAAGGAATTGGAATGAACAAGATACACAGTAACAGAACAATACTGAGGGTGACAATTACTCTGGGCAGCCTTCATCAGTTAGATAGCCCCTCTTAGCGGTCTAGCCCTACATAGCTCATTGATTATCACGACAGCTTTGTGAGCACGGGATAATCATGCCTATTTTACTGATAGGAAAACTGAGGCACAAAAATGCCTGAAGAGTTGCCCAAGCAAGCTCATTGGGGTTTGAATCAGAAGGTTCTCAAAATCCAGACCCCTGGATTTTGGTCTCAGCAGAGGCCAGAGTTGATGGGACTGGAAAGCAAATGGTGATAAGACTGGCTGGAGACCCCTCTGAAATCTGGGCATTTAATGCTAGAAGGAGCCCACCACCGTCATCCCATTGAGTCTACCTTTTATATGAGAAGAAACAGACCACCCACATCAGGAGCAAGTGGCTGCTCTCAAAGCCAGTTCTTGTCCATTAGAGTATTCCTAACTACATCAGGGGTTCCTTGCTAAAAAGATCGACTCTTAATTTGCCCAAACTGCCATCTGGGTGTCATGAGACCCCTTTCTACATATCCAGGCATTAGCACTCACCTTACAGAATTGAAGAGAAAGACTTATAGGAGGGAATATGGAAAGGAAATAACATTCCAAAGGTGAAAGAACAGGAAGTCGGCCCCAAGACAGTGACCATCTTTCCCCCAAATACTTGTATTCCTGGAGACAAACTCCTGCAGATACCAGTATGGGGCAGACAAGAGATTTTCAGCTTTTCTGAGAACCGCCACCTCTTGCTATAAAGAGCCACAAGTATGTGTGCAAAATGTCAAGATTGGAAATGACTAGATTTGGGAGAGGGCTAAGTTCAAACTCAAATAAGGGGTGACACTTTCCACGTCACAGCTTCTACTTGGACACAATTGACAGGGAGCTCGAGACCTCCCCCACCAACCAGCTGATTGTGCTTTTGAATGGGGCCAGTCGTATAATGTGTGTATCAAACCATTTGAGTCCAGTATAAAATATACTGGACTCAAACCTGTGTCACTTTTGTGTCCGTTGTGCATCAGCCTAGTTCTGCGCTTGGCACCCTTGCTGACTGAGATTTCTGGAGTTGGAGATCCTCTTCAAAGTCTCTTTTCCAGGGCGAACACGCCCAGTCTCTTTGACTCTTCCTTCTCAGATGGTTATGTAATTAACTTGGTTATCATCTCCTGTGGGTAAAGTCCTTGCATGAAAGGGGAAGAGAGATGAGTGGTTGTATACAGCCAATGAATTAAGGCAGCCTGCGCTGAAAGATGTTTTTTCTTACTCAGTGCTTCGCCAGGGGGAGAGAGAGAGAGAGAGAGAGAGAGAGAAAGAGAGAGGATGCCTGGTGGCTCATGCATATCAGCAGTGGAGGCACACAGCTTCCTTCCTACACAAGCTTTTATTTCTTCCAATGACTGTCACTCATTCAAGCAATATCTGTCTATTGAGCGCCAACTATATGTTAAGCTCTATCCTCGTATTGGCATACAGCAGTGATCAAACCAAAGGCCCTGTTCTCGTGGGGTTCCATTGGGGGGTGGGTGGAATAGACTTCCAGGGGGTCTGTTTCCTGCCGTTTCAAGTTTCCAGAGGCACCTGCATCCCTTGGCTTGTGGCCCCTCCTCCCATAACTCTAGTCTGTTACTTCCATCATCATGGCTCCTACTTCTGCAGTCAAATCTCCCTCTGCTTCCCTTATATAAGGACCCCTGTGATGACATTGAGGACCCACCTGGGTAATGTAAGATCATCTCCCCATTTTAAGATCTTTAACTTAATCATATTTGCAAATTGCCTTTTGCTATGTGAGGGAACATTCTCAGGTTCCAGGGGTTAGGATGAATATCTTTGGGGGCTGTTATTCAGGAACTTGGTGGGGGTAATAAAAGGACCAGGAGGTCCCATCTGAGCAGGTGGCCTGTGGGCAGACACCTGAAAGAGGTGAGGGAGGCCTAGGTGTCTGGGGAAGAGTGTTCCAGGCAGAGGGAACAGCCAGAATGAAGTCTGAAAGTCAGAGGCAGCAAGGCACAGGGAAGGAGCTGGAAGGAAGCCACTGGGGCTAGTGGAGCTTGAAGGGGAGCAGAGAGTGATGGGAGTGAGATCAAAGAAGCAGGTGGAGGCTGAACCCTGGGCTCTCCTGGGATGAGTATTTGCCACAGGGGTTTAAGAAGGGGTGTGACATGGTCTCTTTGGCTGCTTCAGGCAAAAATATGCTATTACCTGGATCGTGGGAGCCCAGGTAAGACTATTGTAATAGTCCATGAGATGGGTTTACAAAAATGTTTACAATTCTTAAAATAGTATGGAAATGGGAGCTTTTTTGGCTCTCTGGTGGGGAAGGGATTGGGGTGGGAATCAATCTTAAATAATGCAGCAAATATCCATTATGGGCCTGGTCTGGTCAACCGGCAGTGCCTCTTGCACCCCACTTTGGAGAAGTGCCAGGTCCACTCCCTCCACAGCTGACACGGAGACCTGGGGAGCTGTACCTGGGAAGACCTTCATCCTGCCATTCTTCCTTCACATCCACGTTTTCCATCCGGAGTGTGGCTTCTGTGGTCCCCATGGGAGCTGAGAAGAGGCACCAGCTTGAAGCAGGGATGAATTCTGAAGGAGAGCCATGGGTGGAGGCTTTACTGAATAGTCATCATAATAACAACCTCCTACTCATGTACAGCACTTCACATCCATCTGCATCCATTGTCTTATTAAACCATTGCCCTGCTCCATGAGGCTTTCCCATTTCACAGGTGAGCAAACAGAAGTGTAGAGAACTCAGTGGGTCTGGAGTTTGAACACAGGTGAGAGGCTGAGGCTCCAGCCATAAGTCCCCCTCCCTCTGAAGCTCTGAAATCCACCCATATCTTGGACTTCAACTGGGAAGCCATAAACCAATTAAAGTCACTGATACTGAAGTGTTGATGACACTTTAGGTGTTATTTAAGATATATTTAAGTTTCCTTGCTGGGACTGACATTTTCATGTAGGACCTGGTCAACCTCAACCCATTATTTTCTGCTCCAGGCCATCTGCCCTGCCCCTTTGTCACCCCCCACAAAGACACAAGTCCTGATAACCTGCTGACCCAAAGGCTAACAATAGCAGTGTGCACAGACTGAGGTTGGAAGTCAGGATCATAATTATTATCAAATACAAAATGCCAGTTTTGTTTTTATGGTTCTAAGGGCCGACTTGGGGCAGGGGCTGGGTCAATGCAGCACTCTCAATGGTGACTTAAGTGCTGGGCTATTTGGGAGCAGAGGCAGCTGTTGAGTGAGATTGAATTTGGATATACCCTGGGGTATGGCAGACTCTCAGGCCATTTCCTCTCTGAACCTCAGTTTCCCTATCTTTAAAAGAAAGAGTTGGCTAAAAATCATCTCTATGATATCTTTTGGGCATAACATTCCAGGATCTTATGACTCAACTGACACCACAGGCTCTGTGTTTTTAAACCACTGGTTCTCCACTGAGGGTGACTCTACTCCCCTCGACCCCAGAGACATTTGACAATGTTTGGAGGCAATTGTGGTTGTCACAACTGGGGGAGGAGTGCTCCTGTCATTGAAAGGGTGGGGGCCAGGGATGCAGCTCAACACTCCCCAATGTCCAGGTCATGATCTGGCCCCAAACATCCATAGATCTGAGATTGAGAACGCTGTTTTAATCAGCAGGCATAGATTTGGCTGTCATTATAGAGGGACTACTGTGTCATTGCATCACGTCCTCCCATCCTCCAAACAGCTCCTGTGTTGTTATCCTTACTTGCCAGCATCTAAGTTCCCCCACCTCCAGTGCCTCATCCTTCCCTGATGCACCCCCACTCCCCCCCCCCCGCCCCGGCCGCCCCTCTGTAGAGTTGGTGCAAGCCTAACAGTTCAGTTCGGGTGTGGCATCTGAATCCCCACAGTGGGTCTCAGCCTCTGGAGAGGATGGGTCTGCATTTGGGATATGGCTCAGAGAGGGAGGAGCCTGAGACAGATGAGGGCCGGGCATGGAGGGAGGGGATGGGGCTACAATTAGACCTCCCCCACACTTCGGTGAGAGTTTCTCAATTTTTGTCACTGTCCTCAATGTCGTCATTCATTCATGGAGGAGGGACAGTGAGACGCAGTACGCAAAAAAAAAAAAAAATCTTTCTGACATTAAAGGCAACCACAACAATGCAGAACCTTATTGCAAATGAAAGTTCAGGTCAACGGGAATTCATTGCCTGTCTAAAGCGGGTGGTCTTTGCATCAGTTTTCCTTACCCTGAGCTGGGTGTGATCTTAGTCCCCAGGAAGAACCCATCCTCCCCCCCCACACACACACACACAGCAGAGACCCTGGAGCCACACACATGTCGTGGGACCAACAATGCTCTAAGTGTGGGTATGGGTGGGCCCATGAGGGGCTTTGTCCACTCTGTCTCTCCCATCCTGACTTCACATTTAACGATGGGAGGTGAGGCAAAGGGAGTGACAGCTAAGTGTTCCTTTGCGCTGTGGTGCTGAATTATTAGCACATCACATTCAAGTTCAGATGGAGAAGGAGGAATCTGTCTTCAACCATTGCCCTTCCTCCCCATCCCATAGGTGAGCCTTTATGTACACATTTCTCAAATCCTTTTTCCAGATCCGCTCACGGTGTTATAAATAGGAAAGGCACAGAGGTGGGGCGTGGGCATTTTGGTCTCTTAGGAAGCGTCCCAGAGAGCGGTTGAGGGTTTTATCTGCCTAATCTACAAACACGTCCTGAAAATGGTGCGATCCTCTGCTTCCAGGTGAGCGGGGGGGGGGGGGGCAGGGAAGGCGAATTGGGGGTGTGTGTGCCGGCTGATGGAAAAATGGGTGGGTTTCCAGCCAAAAAGCCACAGGACCGTGGTTCTCTGCTCCCACCCTCCCCATCGGCCAGAAGGGGGTTCGCGGCAGCAGATGCCTGGGGCACCCTTACTGGGCAGGGCAGAGAAAAAGGAAGGTGGACTCACCTTGGCGGTGAATGCCGGTTACCTCCGCGGGCTCTCCTGGTTATGCTCAGACAAAGGCAAGCCCTGCGCGGGTGCCGCCCGGCATCCCTGGTCTTCCGAGCGTGGTCCCCGGGCCTTCAGAGTATCCAAGGGAGATGCATGCAGGGGCGGACTCTGCATCCAAGCAAGGTGACCCAGAGCAACGTGGCCGGCGCAGAGGGGAGCTTTTGTCCAGGGGTGGGGAACGGCTTGCCGCTAGCGGTCGGCTCCCCTTCGCTCGGCGGCGGCTATGTCTCCTGTCATTGTCGCAGCTCGTGCCTCTAAGGTATTTTCTTTCCAGCTCGCAGCTGGCAGAGGCCCGGCTTCCTTAAGACGGTTAATTACAGTGCTTTTGTGTGCAGGGTGGGTGGGTGGGGGCAGGGCTGACCAGAAAGCACAGCCCCCTGCCAGAATCCGGGAATCTCCATTGGCTGGGAGGAAAGCATTTCCAAGAGCCTCACCAGCGGCAGAAGCGGAAATGAGTTCCTGGTGGCGCATCACAGATTTAAAAACAAAACAAGAAATAAATAAATAAATAATAAATAAATAAATGGTGGGGTTGGCCTCATTCCGCCGATTAAAAGGGAGGGAGGGAACGATATCCTCAGGACCCCATTTCATGGGTCTCTCAGCCCGCCACTGACTACTGATTGAGCCGTGTGCCGAGGACCGGGATGGGGAACAGAATCTTCTCAGGCACACTTGCTCCGGACCACCGAGAGAAAGGCGCCCCCCTGCAGTTGTGTGCTGCTGTGGCCCTGCCCTGGAGGACTTCAGGAGGACAATAGAATGGTATAGAGTTAACACTGAAGCCTCTGAAATCAGACCAGAAGTGGGCTTGAACCCTGGCTCTGCCAGTCACTAGCTGCCAGTCATCACCCGGTAAGTGATCTTAACCTGCTGGGTCTCAGTTTCCTCATCTGTGAAATGGACACATGGTACTGGTGTTTCCGCATTTAATGAGATAATGCACTGAGAGCACTTAGCACAGTGCTGGAGTAGGAGAAAGGCTTTGTACATGTTTCTTGCTTAGTGTTCTTATTTTTAGACCTGCAGCAGGTTGAATGGTGCACCCCCCCAAAAAAAAAAAAATGGTCATGTCCTAATCCCTAGAACTTGTGAATGTGACCTTATTTAGAAAAAGGTTGTTTGCAGATGGAATTAAGTGAAGGATCTCTAGATGAGGTCATCCTGGATTTAGGATAAGCCCTAAATCAGATGGCAAGTGTCTTTAAAAGAGAAGAAAAGGGAAGAAGACCTATGAGAAAGGAACGCCACGTGACAACAGAGGTTGAGATCAGGGTGATGTATCAACAAGCCAAGGAACACCAAGAACTTCTGGCCACCACCAGAAGCTGGGAGAGAGGCCTGGAATGGATTCTCCCTCACAGTCTCCAGAAGGAGCCAGCTTTTTGACACCTTGATTTCAGACTTCTATTCTCCAGAATTGTGAGAGAATAAATTTCTATGGTTTTCAGCCACCTAGTTGGTGGTACTTTGTTACAGCAGCTACAAGAAACTAATACGTGAGCCCAAGTAGGAACTGACACTTATTCTTTTCTTCTGCCCCTCTTAATCATCACAGTGGTTTTTGTTCTGTGAATACATGAAGTTCATTACCACCGCAGGGCACTTGCACGTGCTGTTGCCTCTGCCAGGAATGCTCTTCCTCTCCCCCATGTTAACATTACTCAGGTGTCAGCTCTGACATAATCTCAGAAAGGCTTTCCCTCATCACCCTGCAACCCATTGCCCAGTCTGATTTTTTTAGTATATTTTTTAAAACTTGTGGGGCCGGCCAAGTGGCACGCTGGTTAAGCGCTGGCCTGGGAAGCCAGCAGCCCTGGTTCGGTCCCACATATGAGGGCCAGTGACACTGCCCTCAAAAAACAAACAAACAAACAAAAAACTTGTGGTAAAATATGCATAACATAAGGTTTACCATTTTAACCATTTGCAAGTGTACAGTTCAGTGCCATTAAGGACATTCACAATGTTGTGCAACCATCACCACTACCTAGTTCCAGAACTTTCTCATCTCCCTAAATGGAAATCCTATCCCCATTAAGCACTTCCTCAATCCCCCTTCTCCAGCCTCTGGCAATCATGAACCCACTTCCTATCTCTGTGGATGTGCCTGTTCTGGGACATTTCACACAAATGGAATCACACACTGTGTGGCCTTGTGTGTCTGGCTTCTCTCACTGCGTATGTTTTTCAAGGATGATCCCGGGGTAAAGTGTCAGTGCCTCACTCCTTCTTATGGCTGAGTAGTATATTCCATTGTATGTGTGGGTCACATATTGCTTATCCATTCACCAGTGGATGGACATTTGGGCTGTTTCTACTTTTTTTGGGTATTGTGACTAATGCTGCCATCAACATGGGTATACATGGACTTACTGAGAAACCTAATGTGTTTTTCTCAAGAGGTTTTTCTTTTTTCTTTTCTTTTTTTTTGAGGGCAGTATCACTGGCCCTCATATGTGGGACCCGAACCGGGGCCGCTGGCTTCCCAAGACCAGCACTTAACCACTGCGCCACTTGGCCGGCCCCCTAATGTGTTTTTCTCCGTAGCACTTACCACTATTTGAAATGATTTACTTGTTTCTTTGTTTATTCCCTGACCCCCTTATCAGAATATAAATTTCAAGAGAAACGAGACTTGGTTGGTCTTGTTCACTGCAATGTCCTCCACAGAGGGTAGCTGCACCTGGCACAAAGGAGATGTTTGGGAAACGCAGGTAGAATGTGTGAACGCTGGTTCCTGTCGTGGATACCAGAAAACACTCTACTCACGTGGCTGGCTCCCTCATGAGTAGAATGGATGGAGAAGGGGGAGAAAAGGCATTGTGGAGAGAGGGTCTCATTTGAAAAGCAGCAGCCTTTCACCTATGACAGAGTGCACTGGGAGTTGTCCATGGTGCTGCAGCTGTAGCCAGGGAGACAAGCGCACGACCCAAGCTTGGTGCTTGTCTGGTGTTTTTTTGTTTCTGTTTTTGTTTTGTTTTTTGGGGGGGAGGAGGTCTGGTGATTTTTAATTGGGGTTAAAATATGCATAACACAAAATTTACCATTCTGATCATTTTAAGTGTAAGGTTCAGTGGCATTCATTATATTCACAAGGTGCAACCATCACCACTGTCATCTCCAGAACTTTTTCATCTGCCCAAACTGAAACCATCCCCAATAAACAGTAACTCCCCATCCCATTTCCCCAATCCCTCATAATGTAAACTCATTGTTGACTCTCTAATCCTTAGACCAGTGGTTCTCACCAGAAAGGGACTCTGACTCCCCCCGCCCCCTACACACACACACACACACACACGGACAATTGATAATGTCTGGAGGCATTTTTTGTTATCATGACTTGGGGGATGGGAGTGACACTGGCATCAAGTGGGTAGAGATCAGAGATGCTGCTCAACACCCTATGATGCATAGGACAGTTCCCCACAACAGAGAATTTTCTGGCCCCAAATATCAATGGTGCCGGGGCTGAGAAACCTGCCCTAGAAGAATGCCTGAAACATAGTCACTTCTCAATAGTTATTTAAGACATGGAAATTATTAAACCTCCTCAAGCCTCATTTTCCTGATTTGCAAAGGGGATTAATACAAGTCCATTCAACCCCCATAATTTCCTGTTTCTATATTTGTGAGTTTGCCTACTGGCTGAAATTTATTTGTAACAATTGTAACCCCCAAATCAATACTTGCAGTGCCTTCAGGGTCATTTGCAGGCAGTACAGAACAGTGAAAATTTTGAGTCCATGTTTCCACCTGTGGTGGGACAAGGTGATGCTCTGTCTTTCTATTCCAGCACAGACTGTAAACACCTTTCTTTTTTGGGGTCTATTTAGTGCCATACTTTTGCATTTTTGTGTTTGTTGTTGGTTATTTGGCTGTTTATTATCATGGTTCCCACGCATAGCGCTTAAGTGCTGTCTAGTGTTTCTAACCACAAGAAGACTGGGTCACACCTTATGAAGAATATACGCATATTAGATAAGCTTCATTCCATCATGAGTTATAGTGCTGCAGGCTGTGAGTTCAATGTTAAGGAATTGACCATGTATATTAAATAAGGTGTCTTTAAACAAGACACACACGTAAAACATGGTGATATTGGGCCGGCCGAGTGACACAGTGGTTAAGAGCTGGCTTGAGACACCAGCATCCCCGGTTCGGATCCCACATGAGAGCCAGTGACACTGCCCTCTAAAAAATAAAAAATAAAAAAACACGGTGATGTATTGATCAGTGGATGAAAATGTTGCTCACAGGAACCTAACCCTGTATTTCCCCAGGAACAGGGGCTCAGTGTTCGCCATTCAGTATTTGCAGCAACTTTATAGAACAGAACTGCTGCCAATAATGAGAATTGACAGTATCTACTTCAGAGGGCTACTGTGAGGACTAGATAAGATTGTTCACGTAAAGCATTTAGCACAATGTTTATAGTTAATAATGGGGAAAAAAGATATTATGTAATCCAGGAAAAAACCCATTAAAACAAACATGCATTTGTATAATGTATGCAGCCTTCATTATCCAGAGCTGCAGAGAATTGGAGAGAGGCCATGTGTAATTACCATGCTGGACTTTAGCCAGTGCATGGTGAGAGCACTGTGTTCTCCAGACCCAGTAGATTGTTCGTCGAGGCCACACATGGTCATAAAGACAAAATGGAAGAATGCCATCCACTAAATCACCCATACGGCTTTCCTTAGCACCCTGGGCTTACCATGGTTTCTGTCCAAGAATTAACTAGCCCCCTGACTGTTTAAAGGGCAAAATAACACCACCCCACCATAGCCAGTAATGTACTTTTTTGGGTCTTTTTAAAAATGAATTTTTAAAAATTTTGAAATAAATTTAGAATCACATGTAGTTGTAAGAAATAACAGAGATCCCATGTACCCTTCCCCCCCATGCTACCCAATGGTAACATCTTACAAAATTATAGTACAATATTACTATTGCTTTTTTTTTTTAGAATATCCTATTAAGAGTTTATTATAAATTTGTTTCACAGACCACAACGAAATAAAAGGACTATGTACAGCCTTTCGGAACAGGCAGGGAGCTGAGGAGGGCCAAGATGAGTCTAGGGCCTTGGTGGGCGCATTCCCAAGGGACGGAGCCCTGTAAGGGAAACCAGACAATCCGGTGAAACTCCGCCAACAACGGCATAACAAACAAACAGGTCTGCAGTAATGTGGCCCTGAGGAACTGGGCTCACACCTCTATGGAGCTACTTCTATAACTCTGTGGCCAAGGGTCAAAGAAGGCCTCGCATCCCTGGAGGAGGGGGCCACATCCCTGGAGGGGGCATGCCCATTGGAGTTCCTCATCCCGGGGGAATCTCCATTGGGGGACCCATGGGAGGTCTCATACCAGGAGGTGGGCCCATCATGCCTGGAGGGGGTGCCCCTCGATCCATAGGTGGGGAGGACCCCCACGGCCAGGTGGGTACTGGGTTGGGGCCCCTACAATACTGGCTGTGGCAGCAGCTGCAGCAGCTGCAACAGTGCCTCTTCCTTGGGGGGTCATCACCTGCTGGGATGGCCCACCAACCCCACGGACTGGCCCAGCAAGTCCTGCAGGAGCCTGGGGCATGGGAACACCAGCTGGGATTCTTCTGCCAGCAGCCCTGCCGATCCCTGGGCCCCCAGCAGCTCCAGCAAGTGGCACTTGGGCAATACCAGTATCTTCGGGAAGAGGTCCCTCTACTGTCATTGAGACCAGGTTCTCCCCACGAAGCAGCACCAGACCGAGGACTCGCTTCTCTTCTCTCTCTGCCTGTTTCGAGTTCTTTGGCTTGATCTTCCTGAATTCATCGCAGTCTCACAGGATCAAATTCATATGCTTGTCGAAAGCCTTGAAGGTGCCAATGAAGATACGACCGTCTTGCAGGATGCACCTCATCCTGTAGTTGATGTGCTGCAGCATCTTGCTGCTCTTGCCCACCGTCATGGTGGCGATTCTGATGGCTCGGATTCCCGCCAGATTCACCTGTCAATATCACTATTGCTTTTGATAGTCGAGATTCAAAACATTTCAGTCACTCCAGGATCCCTCATGTTGCCATTTTATAGCCACTTCCACTACCCATTTCCTCGTCCCTATGTCCTTAACCCCAGGAAACCACAAATACTTTCTCCATTTTTATAGTTTTGACCTTTCAAGAATTTTATGTAAACAGAATCATAAGAGTATGTAACCTTCTGGCATTGGCTTTTCCGACTCAGCATAATTCTCTAGAACTTCATCCAAATGGTGGTATATATCAAGAGTTTATTGCTTTTTATTGCTGAGTACTATTCCACTGATATGAAATGTCTAGAACAGGCAAATCTATAGAGACAGAAATCAAACTAGTGGTTGCAGGGGTTGGGGTGGAGGGGATTGGGGAGTGATTGTTAATGGGGACAGGGTTTTTTCCTGGAGTGATGAAAGTGTTCTGGAGTCAATGGTGATAGCTGCACAACTCCGTGAAGGTACTAAAAACCACTGATGGGCCGGCCGAGTGGCGCGGTAGTTAAGAGCTGGCTTGGGACTCCAGCGGCCCGGGTTCGGATCCCACATATGAGGGCCAGTGACACTGCCCTCAAAAAATAAAAAAATAAATAAAAAAATAAAAACCACTGAATTGCACACCTTAAGTGGGTATGTGAATTATATCTCAAGAAACCTGTTTGTTATTAACCAAAAAAAGTACCATACTTGTAATTAGTAGTTTGGTTATGATCTGCTTCCCTGATTCTAAGTTCCCAAGAACCGGTACAATGTCAATTTTGCTCACTGCTGCATCCCCCCATATGGCCTAGCTTGTAACAGATGGTCAAGCTATCTTTCTCAAGATGAATTACACTTAGAGTAGGGTTTCTCCACCTCAGTACTAGTGACATTTGACCCCGGATCATTCTCCATTGTAAGGAGCCGCTCTGGACACTGTGGGGTGTTAAACAGCATCCCTGGCCCCCACCCATTCCATGCCAGGAGCACCCCCAGTCATGACAACCATAGATGTCCCCAGACACTGTCCAGTGTCCCCTCCAGTTGACAACCACTAATTAGAGCCACCGAATTTGAGGTGCTGAGTGGGCTCTTAGAAGACCCCACAAAAAGGCTAGCGTCCATGATGTTGCTGAAGGGACAAGCGGGACTTGGATGTATCATAGGGTCACATCCAAGCAGCCAGAAGCGGTCAGAGGGGCTCCTAAACCCACTCAAGTGGAACATAAAGTAAAACCACTTCCAGGCTCGCATCCAGGGCTGCGTTTGGGGTACGGGGTCGAAAGGGGGGGGCGTGAGGCCCCCAAAGCTGAATGGTTAAAGGGAAAGCGGGGCTAGAAGGGGCGGGACTTGCAGCAAGGGGCGGGACTTGAGCACAGACCCTCACATTCGGGTGGTTAAATGGAAGGCGGGGCTCCGAGTAAGAGGCGGGGGAGGGACTGGAGGCAGAATCAATGCCCCAGTAGCGGAGTAGGAAGCGAGGCGAAGGCCTCTCGGGGCGGGTGGGGACTTCGCGGGGCGGGGGCGGGGCCTGGGGCGCGTGGTGGAACGCGAGCGGCACGCGGCCCAGGTGACGTCACGCGCCGGAGACCCCGCCCCTTCACGCCCAGGGTTGCCTCACGCTCCGTGGAGACGCTAAGATGGCGGCGGGGGACTATTGCGGCTAAGCGCACGGTGCTGGTTCGTTGTACAGGTAACGGCCCCGCGCTGCCCGACCGAGGGGAGGTCACGCCGCTTGTACCCGCCGGTCCGCGTCTTGGTCGGATTTTGGTGGCACGCGGGTTAGGGAACCCGTTTTGGCTAAGATGGCCGCGGAACCTGGGAGGCAGCGGCCCCGCGTTGTGTTTGTAAGGGGAGAACGGAGGGATTCCTGACTTGGGAAGGGGCCCTGGGCCTTTGGGGGGATGGACACACCCGTGCTGCCTAGAGAATCCGCACCCGACCGGGCCGAGGCCTGACGGGGGAGGGGCTGCCTTGAGCAGGCGCCGCCACCTGAGGAGGGGAAAGAAAAGCGGGCCAAGGAGGGTGTCTGGCTCGGCTGGGCGGGGAGCGCCAAAACCCCTGGGCAGAATGGGAAGTAGGCGGAGGAGCCCCGGGACGGTACCTGGCCTGGCAGGGGCACGTGGGGCTTGGAGGTACTGCCCCGTGAAGGTGGTGTAGGGTGTGAGGAATCACAGACCTGGGAGGGTGCCAGAGGGAGAGACAGAGACTTGGGGAGGGGGTAGCCGTATTGATATGGAGGAAGTCCTGAGACCCAATAGGAGGTGGGGCACTTGGGGCTTCCAGGGGAGGCGGAACAGTTAGGAAGGGTACAGCCGAGACAGTTGGGAAGTGTAGAGGGACCTGGGGCCTTGAAACTCAGTGGAGTAGGTGTTGGGATATTTAAGATCTAGAAAAGGACCAGGACCCAGGCGTTTGGGAGGGGAGGGAGAGAAGGGAACCTAAAGAAGAGATGGGGGTGGGGGCGAGGGTGTGACAGGCAGAGAGGGATAGGAAGCAGCTAGGGGAAGGATGGTTCTGTGGGTAGATACATGGGGTATTTTTGTACCTCAAATGTACAAACACTACCACCAGGCCCCCGGCCCCCCGCCCCCAAGTTCTCCTTGGAGCATCTTTGCTGTCTTCTTCAGTGCTCAAGATCAAGGCCCCAGCAAGGGGTGCAGATCAGGCATCCCTAAGGGGAAGTGCCCCCTCCCCCATCATTTTCATTTATCACCCTTGTTCAATTTCCATCTGGTAGCCTGACAGAACCTCTTGGGCCATTTTTCACAGACTCTGAGGAGCCAACCACAGGTGCCTGTCACCCCTTTTGCAACTTGAGAGACAAGTGTCTGCTGCTTTAGGGACCTTTGCTGCACATGTTCATACTCTTGTTTCAGCACGTTGCAAATAGATGAGGCTGGCGGAAAGTGAGTGCCATCCCCTCAACCTGGTCATTGTGATACTGCCATGTTCCTTCCTATGGGACATAAGGAACCAGGCCAGGGCTTGGAAACAAAGATTGTGGACATCGGGGGTACTCCTAATGTGCTCTGCACTTGGTATGTTCTCTAAGGTGTAACATTTGGCTGGTAATGGATTGTCTATCAGGGAAAGAATGTATAGCCTGCTGTTTCCTGGAACAGAGTGTTAGGTTTTTATTTTATCCCACCTTGTTTCCATCATCCTTAGTATTGATTGCCAATGATTAAAGAAGCAGGACTCTGCTAGTCTTGTAGGCTGTTTGAGACTGCACTTTTAGAAACCTCCATTCTTCTCTCTGCTTGCTCGCTTTTTTCTTTCTCTTTCTCCAGTGCGTTCTTCAGTTAGAACTGGAAAATCACTTTAATGTTATGCTTTCTATTAAAATTACTTTCTAAAGGAAAAATGGAGGAGTGTTTACACTGTTAAAATAGGTACAGGCATACCTTGGAGTATTGTGGTTCAGTTCCACACTGCCGCAGTAAAGTAAACATCAAAGTAAAGTGAGTCACATGAAATTTTTGGTTTTCCAGTGCATATAAAAGTTATGTTTACAGAGCTGGCCAAGTGGCGCGTTGGTTAAGAGCTGGCTTGGGATGCCAGTGGCCTGGTTCGGATCCCACATGAGGGCCAGTGACACTGCCCTCTACAGCTAAGATGGTGAACAATAGCTCCACGTGGAGCTAGGCTGCGTGAGTCCCCGCGACGGTGTAGGCTGCAGCCCCTGCTGCAGTGGGCTGCCATAGGCTACAGTGAGTGACTGGCAGCCAGTGTGAGCTGCCAAGATCCGCTGTGAGCGACCATCCAGAGGCCAGCGACCTATCTGCCTCATCCGGGAAGAGCGCAATGACGATACCAACATGGGCCAGTGAAGCAACATCCTCCACAACTAGACTGAAGAACAAAAGGACAGCAAATTGTCTGTTCCCCTTCCCCAGTTCCCCAACGCTGTTCCCCTCCCCCAATTCCCCAATAAAATGTTAAAAAAAAAAAGTTATGTTTACACTCTGCTGCAACCTATTAAGTGTACAGCAACATTGTGCCTAAAAAATATACATGCCTTAATTTAAAAATACTTTATTGCTGAAAAATGCTAAAATGGCACTGATAGACTTGCTTGATTCAGGGTTGTCACAAACCTTCAATTTGTAAAATGTGACATCTGAAGCACAGTAAAGTGAAGCACAATAAAACGAGATATGCCTGTAATGGCTGGGCTTCAGTAGATGTTTTTGTCTTTTATTTGACTTACTGTACGTACATATTTTATCACAGCTCTTGTCTGTATTCTGATGATGTAGGTAATATAGTATACACACATGTAACCAAGGATGTGAAACTACCATGAACCGAAAGTCAAATTAGTCTGTCTTTAGAATTGTCCCTGAGTGCGTGTGTTATTCTTTAAGAAAAGAGTAGTTTTATCTAAAACTAAAATGAATCATAGCAAAATAAATTTTAGTCTCACAAAGCATTTACACAAGATAATCTGCATTTTCAGAATGATTTTAAGTTAACCAGACATTCTCTTTTGGGGGAAATAGCTTTTGCTTGAAACCTTCACCTGCTTTTAAAGTACACATTTCGGGCTGGCCGAGTGGCGCATTGGTTAAGCACTGGTTTTGGGATGCCAGTGGCCCCGGTTTGGATCCCACATGAGGTCCAGTGACACTGCCCTCTACAGCTAACAACAGCTCCACCTGGAGCTGGGCTGTGCGAGCCCCGGTAATGGTGTGGGCTGCAGCCCCTGCTGCAGTGGGCTGCCATAGGCTACAGTGAGTGGCCCGCAGCCAGCGTGAGTGGCTGGCAGCCAAGCGTGAGCTGCCAGTAGCCCCGGTGAGCGACATCCAGAGGCCAGCGACCGATCTGCCTCATCCGGGAAGAGCGCAATGATGATACCAACAGTGAAGCAACATCCTCCGCAACTAAACTGAAGAACAAAAAGACAGCAACTTGTCTGTTCCCCTTTCCCGATTCCCCAACGCTGTTCCCCTTTCCCGATTCCCCAACGCTGTTCCCCTCCACCAATTCCCCAATAAAATCTTTAAAAAAATAAAAAAAAAATAAAAAAAATAAAGTACACATTTCTCATATAATGTGCCATGGAAAAGCTGATTAGATAACAGGTTTTGTGAGTACCCACTTTATGGTAGCATTTGGACAGCGGTATTTACAAAGACTGTTTCATGAATTGCCAAAGCAAAGACAAGAGTTTGTTTGTTAGAGGAATTTTGAGTAGGTTTTCTTGGCTTTTAAAACTGATCACCGTGGGCCGGCCGAGTGGCGTGGTGATTAAGCGCTGGCTTGGGAAGCCAGCGGCCCCGGTTCGGGTCCCACATACGAGGGCCAGTGACACTGCCCTCAAAAAAAAACACACACACAAAAAAACAACTGATCACCATGGCTCTGGATAGGAATATTCCTTACATCACAATCCGTCAATCAAAAATCTCTTCCAGAGGCAATGGATAGCTTAGAAAAGGCACTAGAGCCCACACCCACCATGGAAGTGCCAGCAGACAGAAGATTGCGTTAACACCCCTGATTAGGAGCTCCCTGCTCAGGTATGGCTGCACCCAGTCCAGCCTCCACTGCCTGCCTGCCCATATGTCTCCAGACCCTTCCAGAATGAACCTTACCTGCCAAGGCCTGTGTGTCCCCTAAGCTTAGGTGCAAGAAGCATAGGCTGCTGGGGAGAATCTGGTGTTCCTGCCTTGCGGGCCAGGTTCACGCCTCTGAATGGACTCCTACCACCTCACCTAAAAGCAGCATTACATTAGACTCCCAGGAAAATGGGTCCTGTGGGAACCTCTAGCTGAGTTTGAAGCAGTCTTGATAAGTGAGCACCTAAGCAGCACCCATTCCCTCGTGGGACTGACAGGAAGTTGACCTTGGAGTAGCAAGGCACATGAGTCTTCCTGTTAGAATGTAATTGCTGTTGTTTTTTTTAAAAGCTCATCTCAGTAAGGCTAAAATACATGTTAAGGCTTGATTGAAGGAATTCCCTGGGAGGTCATTTTGAGTGGCAGCTCTGGACTGCCAACAAAAACTTGGCTTAAGTGTGTGTGTGTGTGTGTGTGTGTATAATGGCCTTGTTTGTTTGTTTTTTTAGAGGGCAGTGTCATTGGCCCTCATGTGGGATCTGAACCGGGGCTACTGGCATCCCAAGCCAGCTCTTAACCACTGTGCCACTAGGCCGGCCTGGCTTAAGTATATTTTAAGGAAAACCTTTCAGATGACAGAGCCATGCTGCCTTAGATCCTATTATAGATACATTTGGTACATTTAAAATTTTTGAAGTGTGGATTTTGAGTTTTCCTTTTTTCTGTTACAGAACCAAAAATGAACTCATCAACAATGGAGCATAAGTAAATTCCTAATAGAGACTTTTTTCCCCCTAAACATATTCTGTTTCTGAATTTTTAATATTTTTGTTACATTTTGTCTTTTGTCTGGATCTACCATTGTATATATTGAGAATTATCAGAACAATACATCAAATTTAAAAGCATTTTCAAATGATTTTTTTAAAATTAGTTTTTCACATGAGTGTAATTGGTGTCCTTTTATGTGTGGTTATAGAGAGGTAAGGGGACAGTGACCATAGATCTGGATGAATAACTGAGTAAATAACTGGAAAAATAAGGAAAATGTGTAGACAGCATTTTTAAACCTGTATTCATTCTCTCTTTATCTTATATAGTAATTGAAAGTTTGTGAAACTTCAGATCAGGAATTGCAGATAGCCCTGTCAAGGCCAGACATGTACATAAATGAATCAAGTCTAAGATTGTAGAGAGCATATAGAGTGGGGGGTCAGGGGAATCAAGACAGAGCTTGCACCCCTACAAACACACACCCCCAACTGTTGTCAACCAAACCCAGTGTGGGGAGTCTTCTTCCCATTTCCCCAGAGAACCTGCAATCCCCTTGCTATGTAATCATCCAAGTTTTTTTTTGTTTTTTTTTAAAGATTTTATTGGGGAATTGGCGGAGGGGAACAGCGTTGGGGAATCGGGGAAGGGGAACAGACAAGTTGCTGTCTTTTTGTTCTTCAGTTTAGTTGCAGAGGATGTTGCTTCACTGTTGGTATCGTCATTGCGCTCTTCCCGGATGAGGCAGATCGGTCGCTGGCCTCTGGATGTCGCTCACCGCAGCTGTTGGCAGCTCACGCTTGGCTGCCAGCCGCTCACGCTGGCTGCGGGCCACTCACTGTAGCCTATGGCAGCCCACTGCAGCCCACACCATCACTGGGGCTCGCACAGCCCAGCTCCAGGTGGAGCTGTTGTTAGCTGTAGAGGGCAGTGTCACTGGCCCCCATGTGGGATCCGAACCGGGGCCGCTGGCATCCCAAAACCAGCGCTTAACCAATGCGCCACTCGGCCGGCCCAATCATCCAAGTTTTAAATACCAGCACCAAATTCAGAGTATGTGGGACATAGTCTGCTTTATATATATATATTTTTTTCTTTTTTTAATTTTTGTTTTAATTGGGGAATTGGGGGAGGGGAACAGCCAAGTTGTTGTGGTCCTTCCGTCTTAGTTGTGGAGGGCGCAGCTAGCTCAGCTCCAAGCCCAGTTGCCCTGCTCAGCTCAAGGTGCTGTGTTCAGTCTTAGTTGTAAGTGGGTGTAGCTACCATCCCATGGGGGGGTCAAACTGGCAGCCTTATTGTTAAGAGCGCATGCTCTATCCACTGAGCCATCCAGGCGGCAGTTCAGCTCAAGGTGCCAAGTTCAGTCTTAGTTGCGGGCGGGCATAGCCCACCATCTTGAACAGGCAGGCTTTTTGTTAGGAGCACATGCTCTCACCAGCTGAGCCATCCTGCCACCTGTTAGCAGCTCAGCGGCAGCTCAGCTCGGGTGCAGCATCATGTGGGAATCGATCTGGCGAGCAAGCTCTTAACCAACTGAGCCACTCGTCCAGCCTGTCTTTTTAAAAATGTTATTGGGGAAGTGTGTTTTTCCAGGACCCATCAGCTCCAAGTCCAGTAGTTGTTTCAATCTTGTTGTGGAGGGCGCAGCTCAGTGGCCCATGTGGGGATCGAACCAGCAAGCTTCGTGTTGTGAGCATTGCACTAACCACCTGAGCTAACTGGTTACTTCTGCTTTATATTTTTAAAAGTTTAAACGTAAAAGGATACTGTAGAAGACATTATAGATACATTTGATAGTTAAAAGGTATAGTACATACTGAACTAGTTGGAGGAGCCCTCCATTTTGACTGGTTTCAGTCAATTAAGATGGTTCTGGGGTTTTTATTGTGTAAGTACCAATTTTTGTTTTCATCATAGCTCTAAGTCGTTCAGACAGCTGATTCATCAAATTCAAGTAATGCTGTCTAATTCTGAACAACATTAGGGAGCTTTGATGAATTATAGAGTTTTTGCTTGTTTCTTTTTTCTTTTTTTCCTTTTTTTTTTTTGCATGTCTTTTTCCATGTCTGTGACACCTTAAATCTGAAGTGTGCTGTTTACTCAGGTTCTTTAGAATCTTGGTAGAAAAAGGTTTGGACACCACCCAACGTCTAATTGGTTGGTAATTGTTCCCTTTTTTTTGTCCCTTGTAACAAGGTATCAGTCAGAAACTGGCAACTGAGATTCTCTACCTGTTCTTTTTCTCTTATGCTTGTGGTATATGATAATTTTAAGGTTGCCAGCTTCTTTTAGCTGGAAACTTCATTTGTAAATATTTTGGGGAATTGGATGTCTTTTTTGGTAGGTATTTTACTTTGGCAGATTTTTAATTTTCCCCCTAAAGGTTAAGTTATATGTGTGGCACATCACTCTCTGTCCGTTTGCCTTTTTAAATTAACGATCCAAGTCATTCATTTGTCTCTGTTGACTAAAACTCAAGAATTGCTTCACTCTGATTCTGTAGCATTTTTGTATTTTGGAAAATTAGCTCCCTTGACTGAGGATAACTCCTTGATGAGGCTTGCTCTCTGGGAGCAGAATAAGATATAACATCTAAGACCCTTGGAATGAATGTTTTAAAAAGGCAGTGTTTTTTTTTAAATATTGAATGTCATTGGTTGAGTCCATGGTTGGTGAGTCCATGGTTGGTGGTTCAATGTCTGTCGTATTCGCTCATGAGAACCTCAGATTGGCCATCTAGCCCATTGTTGACACCAGAGAGGCACGTGTTAAACCTACGTAGATGTGGTCATGGAGGTTTTTCTGCCTCTTAAAGCAGCAAGAGAGGGCTGGAACCACAGATGACCCCTCACTGTTACCGAAACGTTGGCCTCTCACCATTTTTTCACAGCATTAAAAAGGCACGCCTGTATTGTTCCTGGTTGGAAATTCTTTCTCTGTTTTTAGGAGTGCTTATACCTAATGCTTTCTCTTTAGCTTAACCATTAACCAGCATAAGGTCATCAAGATGGTGTTCTTAAAGCACCTGACAGACAGGATGAAGCATGTAGCTAGCGCCCCTCTGTGTGGGGACCGTATCCCTGTTCAGAAGGGCGAAGAGAATTGCCGGAGCTCCGTTGCAGAAAAGAACCTGGCTCACCCTTGAGGCTTGAAGCTCGGGAAAACCCTCTCACCATTCTCTGGAATCCCCGCCTGGGGAATGCCGGGCAGCTGAGTGACTCTGTCCCCAGGAGCTGAGCAGCCCTGATTTGGAGCCGGAGACTCCTGCCTACATTTTAAAGAAGACTGCATGTGGGGGCGGGGGCAGAAATCCTGTCAAGAGCACAAGGATTTATTTCATCGAACCCCTTTCCAGTATGTCGGGATGTTTTCTGGACTCTCTGGATCTGAAATGGGCATTTCACATGGAGAATGCACACGAGCTTTCATGGTTAAGAAAACAAAATTCTGCTTTAAAAAAAAATTAGAATTGCTATGGATATTTTGAATATAAAACCCTTGTGAACCAAAGTGTCAAATGAAATCATCGCTGGGTATGTATATATATATATGTATGTATGTGTGTCTGTATACACATAAGGTAATTAAACATGATCTTATTGCCAATAAAATGGATTTGAAAACATCCTCCCTGATGGATGTCTTTAGTGACCATATGAGCAGTGGGTATATCACTTCACAGTGTACCATCTAAGCCCTGGATGTTACCCCACCCTGTGAGTCTCAGACGCTCCTGGAAAACCATGGTCAGGATTCTGGAGCAGAGCTTTTCTCTCAGCACTGCAGGATAGGTGACCTCCGATGTTGAGATTTGTAACTACTCAACGCTCAGATTTGTTCTCAATCTAGCTTAGTGTACACCATCTGGTGGTCTTAGGAAGAGGAGTGACAAGTAGGTGAAGAGCTCGCTGCTTAAGGGGAGGCTTTCCCAAGAGTAAATCTGACTCGATTTCTCTTCCTCGACCACCACTTCCAACCGCTCGGTCTTGGTCACAGGTTAAAAATGGGCAGCCTGAAGACCATGTTTGATTCTCATACCAGCTTTGTTTGGACTAT
This sequence comes from Aselliscus stoliczkanus, assembly GCA_033961575.1. Taxonomy (NCBI): domain Eukaryota; kingdom Metazoa; phylum Chordata; class Mammalia; order Chiroptera; family Hipposideridae; genus Aselliscus; species Aselliscus stoliczkanus. Next base: position 3,259,112 of record CM066735.1, on the reverse strand, counting down.
GTGGAGGGTGTTTTGCTTGCTTTATTTTAATTAGTCACCAGCATTTAAAAATTGGGAAACTTTACAAAAACCTTGATTTCTAGCATTGTTTAAAATCAGAAGACTTGGCAACCCTGGGCTGCATTGTGAGCTCCTGCCATGTGTGAGGCACTGCAGCATGTCAGTTCTTGTTTGCCACACCATCCCAAGAGGTAAGTGTTCCCATTATACAGGTGCGTAAACTGAGGCAAGGAAAGAATAGTAACTCGCTCAAGGCCTCACAGTGAGCAGAGCCAGGATCAGAAACCAGATTTTTGTGGGAATCAGAGGGCAGGAAGTCACAGCTTTCATCTGATTCTTAAAAAGCTCAGGAAAAGGCTAGGAGAAGTTGAGAGAAGGTGATGTGACCAGTGACCTTCCACTGAAGGGAGCCGGAGAAGGGGTATAGGGCACTCTCCCTTCAGACCTGGGGCAGGGAGCCTGGGCAGGAGCAATAGTCTCTGCTGCCCACTCAGCTGCTTTTGCCCCCAGAAGCTAGACTGTAATCCCAGATCCCCAACCCCAGGGGACACCACTGATTAGTGATGTTGTCAGCGACACCACTGATATCAGGGCTGGGTCACTCTGTTGAGCCATTCTGGGCACTGTGGGGTGTTGAACAACATCTCTGGCCCCCACCCACTAAATGCCAGGAACATCCCATTGTGACAACCACAGATGTCTCCAGACATCTCCCAGTATCCCGTGGGAGTCAGAACCACCTCAAGTGAGAACCCCTGGTCTAGATTACCTAAGTTTTGACAACCATTTGGGCCCTGCCTGTGGGAAGTCTTTTCTGGGGCAGCCAGTTAGCTCAGGTGGTTAGAATGCAGGATGATAATACCAGGGTTGCCAGTTTGATCCCCACATAGGCCACTGACACTGGCCCGCATATGTGGGATCCGAACCGGGGCCTCTGGCATCCCAAGCCAGCTCTTAACCACCGCGCCACTCGGCTGGCCCTGTCCTTTACTCTTTATATCTACCCCTTTCTGCTGAGGCCTTGTAGCTCTCCCCATCTAAAAATGGCACTGATTTCTCTGGCCCGTGAATCTGGGCTGCAGATAGACTACAGCTGAAGTGATCCTGCCATAGATTGAAGGTTTGTGTCCCCACAGAATTCATATGTTTAAATATAATCCCAATGTGATGATATTAGGAGGTAGAATGATATTAGGAGGTAGAACCTTGGGAGGTGATTAGGTTATGAGGATGGAGCCCTCATGAATGGGATTAGTGCCTTTATAGCAGCTCCCTTGTCCCTTGCCACATGTGGACGCAACAAGAGAAGACAAAGTACTTCGCCGAGTCCTGTTTCACAACTATTTCTTCCTTTATCCATTCTATCTGGGCTCCTGCACACCAAGGAGGAGACCCACAAAACATGCTCTCCCCCAGTTCTAGGGATACTCTGCTCCATTTCCTCAGAGCTTGCTTAGCTAAATAAAAGTGAGGTGACACTTTATCTTCCCAGACCACAAACAGCTGTATGTTGATAGCTTTGTGGGGTCTTGAGCAATTGCTCAGATTAAGGTAGCCCGAGTGTTCCCCTTTTTTAAAAGATTTTATTGGGGAATTGGGGGAGGGGAACAGACAAGTTGCTGTCCTTTTGTTCTTCAGTCTAGTTGTGGAGGACGTTGCTTCACTCGCCCATGTTGGTATCATCATTGCTCTCTTCCCGGTGAGGCAGATTGGTTGCCGGCCTCTTGGACGGCCACTCACGGTGGTTCTTGGCAGCTCACACCGACTGCTGGCCTGTCACGCTGGCTGCTGGCCACTCACTGTAGCTTATGGCAGCCCACTGCAGCCCAGCTCCAGGTTGGGCTGTTGTTCACCATCTTAGCTGTAGAGGGCAGTCTCACTGGCCCTCATATGTGGGATCCGGACCGGGGCTCTGCTGCTCAGAGCTGATGTCCCAAACCAGCTGTTACCCAACATGCTACTCGGCTGGCCCCAAGTATTCCCGTTTTGGGTCACACCACCACTTTGATAATTGCCATCAAACATTTGCTACACTTGACTGTTCTGCAAAGCTCCGTTTTAGGTGTTTGTAAAGCCCCAGATTGCCAGGAGCCAGCTTTAGCCAAACTTTGCAGGTGACATGATGTGTCAGGCGTTCTCATCCCATCTTCACCACTTTGGTTGAAGCCTCTGCATGTTCCGTGTCTCCCGGCAGTCCTTTCCCCCACTTCTCCCCTCTACAGCCTTGACCAACTATATTGATCAGCTTGGGCCGCCATAAAAAACTAGAGACTGGACAGCTTAAACAAGTTTATTTCTCCTAATTCTGGAGGCTAGAAGTCTAAGATCAAGGTTATAGCAGGATTGGTTTCTCTTGAGGCCTCTCTCCTTGGCTTGCAGATGGGTGCCTTCTCTGTGTGTCCTCACGTGGTCTTTTCTCTGTGTTCAATCCTTGGTGTCTCTAATAAGGACACCCCTCTTATAGGATTAGGGCATCACACATATGACTTCATTTAACTGTAATTACCTGTTTAAAGACCCCATCTTCCAATACAGTCACATTGGGGATTAGGGTTTCAGCATGAATTGGGAGGAAGAAGACACAATGAAGTCCATAGCACTGCCTTAGCATCCTAAACCAGGTCAGATCTTGGCAAGAGACACCTTGGTGACTCCCTGTTACTCACTAGATAAAACCTGGATTCTGCCTAGCATCTGAGAGCCCTCACCCACTGTCCAGCCTCCTGTCATCCCCACACATCCTGTGTCCCTCCGCACATAGGACAGTTTCTTTGTCAGCCTTGTGCCTTTCTCCCATTCCAGTATCTGTGCCAGGTCCTCTCGGCCTGATCCGAGACTCCACCCTCTGAAATTCCAGTCTCTTTTTTTTTTTTTAATTTTTTTTTTTATTTCTTTCTTTTTTTTTTTTTTTGATTTTTTTTTTCTTTTTTTTTTTTCCAGTCACCTTTTCAGCCTTGGTTGTGTGGGTCTTCCTTACCTGCTGGGTTGTCACATGTCCATCCTCCCTTCAGATGTCCTGTCTTGGTCCCTCCTGCCCCTCTCCCAACATCTCAGCTGTTTGCATGGGGGAGGCTCTCCACTCCTGCAGGCAGGAAAGGGTGTGACCTTTGATGAGGTCAAGGGCATTTCACTGCCCCACATTGATCTTAAAGCTGATGTTAACCTTGCCCCTGTATGCCTCACAGCCAACCAGTCTTTCATAATAACACCAATGGGAGTCACTGCAGGCATGCAGAACACCCAAAACCTTTCACTGTAGCCTCTAAATTACATCAAGGCGTAACAGCTGAGGCGTCCAGCCATCTGCACGTAGGCTCCTTTTTTCTCTCCCTTTTAGTCTGACAGTGATCTTCAAACTTCAGTGTGCATAACACCACTATTCAGGATCATATACAATACAAATGTGTCCTTTTAAATTTATACTTGCAAATGTTCTGTGAGAGGCATCCCACAATGTCCTGCGGATCCTTCTGGATTAAGGTCTGGACCAGGCGTAAACCAGCCTATGACGCTGCCCAGATGGTGCCCTGGGACTGAGCTTGTCCTAGGCCAGTAGTTCTCAACTGGAGAGTGGGGACATCCGTGGTTGTCACGACTGGGGGTGCTCCTGGCATCGAGCGGGTGGGGCCAGGGATGCTACTCAGCATCCTGCAATGCCCAGGATGTCCCCATGCAGAGAGTTATCCAGCCCAATGTGAACAGCACCAAGAAACACCACCCTAGACTAAATAGGCCACATATATATTCCTCCAGGCGTGGAACAAGCTCAACAACCGTCTGCCTCTCCTGGTTGCCTTAGGTGGGGCCCCCACCAGGTGGAAACAAAGCTTTTGACCTGAGTCGGATCACCGTAGGATCAGGTGGAGAAAGCCCCAAGGTTATCTCTACTTCTCCAGGCTCTCATCAGATGAAGGATGAGACACCCTTGCACCCTGGGAGACACTGGCCTTTGTGTCTTCAGTTGGTACTGTTTCGTGGGCTGGGGCTTCAGCACCAGGGGGGAAGAAGACCCTTCTGGAGGTGGAGGCCGCCACTATGCACAGCAGCCAGGGAGGAGGGGAGCCCCCACAGGGCATCACTGCAGTGCTGGCAGCCTCTTAAACAACAACAGCAGGGCTCATTCCCAGAGCTCCACGTCTGTGCTTACACTTGGGCTGAGCGACCCTGCCCTTGCAACTTGGGCAGATCAGACCCCCTTGTTGAGCCTTCTAGGTGGCTGCAACGGCATGGCCATTCGTTGTCCTCCCAATCTCCATCCCTCCCATTTTCCTTGCCAGTTTGGGTTGGGTCCACGCCTCTCCCATGTGATTCAGGAGAAGGTGCCCCAAGCCCGGGGTAAATTTTGATGGCTCTAAGCCAGCCAGCCTGGCCCCATTCCCCTCGGCTATGTCCGATTTGGAGTAGGTGGTATGGGACCTAGGCTGGACAGGAAGCCATGAGGGGCAGCTGGCAAGAGGAGGCACATGGAGAACTTACATAGAACATACATTGCAGCATCAGTTTAATAGAAGAAAATTGGAAATAATGTGATGATGTAAAATAAGTCCAGGGCCGGCCGAGTGGCGCATAGGTTTAAGAGATGGCTTGGGATGCCAGTGGCCCCGGTTCAGATCCCACTACACTCTACAGCTAACAACAGCTCCACCTGGAGCTGGGCTGCGAGCCCTGGCGATGGTGTAAGCTGCAGCCCCTGCTGTAGTGGGCTACCATAGGCTACAGTGAGTGGCCGGCAGCCAGTGTGAGCAGTTGGCAGCCAGTGTGAGCTGCCAATAGCCGCGGTGAGCGACCATCCAGAGGCCGGCGACTGATCTGCCTCATCCAGGAAGAGCACAATGATGATACCAACATGGGCCAGTGAAGCAATGTCCTCCACAACTAGACTGAAGAACAAAAGGACAGCAACTTGTCTGTTCCCTTTCCCCAATTCCCCAACGCTGTTCCCCTCCCCCAATTCCCCAATAAAAAAAATCTTTAAAAAAATAAAATAATAAAATAAGTCCACAGGGCCGGCCGAGTGGTGCGGTGGTTAAGCACTGGCTGGAAGCCAGCGGCCCCGGTTCGGATCCCACATAGAGGGCCAGTGACACTGCCCTCAAAAAAAAAAAAAATCCGCAAATTCTTTGATACTCCTTCCTTCAAAAGGTGGGGCCTAACGGCCAGCCGAGTGGCGCAGTTGGTTAGGAGCTGGCTTGGGACGCCAGTGGCCCCTGTTTGGATCCCACATATGAGGGCCAGTGACACTACACTCTACAGCTAAGATGGTGAACAACAGCTCCACCTGGAGCTGGGCTGCTGTGACTCTCCGGGGACAGCATAGCTGCAGCCCCTGCTGCAGTGGGCTGCCATACGCAATAGTGAGTGGCTGGCAGCCAGCATGAGCAGCTGGCAGCCGGTGTGAGCTGCCAAGAGTCACTGTGAACGACCATCCAGAGGCCGGCTACCGATCTGCCTCATCCGGGAAGAATGCAATGATGATACCAACATGGGCCAGTGAAGCAACATCCTCTACAACTAGACTGAAGAACAAAAGGACAGCAACTTGTCTGTTCCCCTTCCCTGGTTCCCCAACGCTGTTCCCCTCCCCCAATTCCCCAATAAAATCTTAAAAAAAAAAAAAGGGGGGGGGCGTGCGCTGAGCAACAGGATTGCAGGTTAGATGCCCAGCCTGAGCTGAACAGCCGCTGAGATGCCAACAGGTGGCAGGATGGCTCAGCTTAAAAAAAAAAAAGGTGGGGCCTAATCCTCTCCCTGCGTGTGTGCGCGCGCGCGCATGTGTATTAGATTGATTCACTTCTAACTAATGGAATGAGGCTGGGCCATAACAAGGACAGCTTCTACCTGGTTCTCTCTCTCTCTCTCTCTCTCTCTCTCTCTCTCTCTCTCTCACACACACACACACACACACACACACACACACACACACACACCTCTCTCCCCCGGGAGAAACCTGTTGCCATGTTGTAAGAACTCTCAAGCAGAGCTGGGACAAGCCCACTTGGAGAGGAACTGGGGCCTTCCACCAAGAGCCAGCATCAACTTACCAACCAAATGAAGGAATGTCCCCAGACAAGCCTTCAGATGATGCAGCCCAGCCAACAGCTTGACTGCAACCTCATAAGGACCCTGAGCCAGAGCCCAGCCACGTCTGACCCACAGAAACTGTGAAGATGATAAATGGTTGTTATTGTTTGAAGCCACATCATTGGGGATCATTTTTAACTCAGCAATAGATAACTAATACAGAGGGTGCCCAAAAAATGCATACACGTTTTAAGAAAGGAAAAAAACTATTAAAATTGTAATACTCAATATATACCAATAACAAAAGATGAATACAAGTCTGTGTATACATTTTTTTTCACCCCTGATACATAAATGTCTACCAAAAGGAAACTAGGTGAATGACTTGTGTGATACATTCAAGCAAGTAAGTAGTCAGCCTTTAAGTTTGGGAGGCTCTGCAAAAGTACAAATGAGGGCCGGCCAAGGGGCGCAGTGGTTAAGCGCTGGCTTGGGAAGCCAGCGGCTCCAGTTCGGGTCCCACATATGAGGGCCAATGACACTGCCTTCAAAAAAAAAAAAAAAAGTACAAATGAAAGTCTGTATACCACATGTGTAAATATTTTAATAGGTTCTCCTTATCTGAGGGGGGTATGTTCCAGAACTTTCTTATATGCTCCTTATTGGTATTAGGGTAAAAATCTTTGATGATACATTCCCGACAAATAGGCTTTTAAATTCGAGGACTACCTACTGGTGGCTGATATTTAGCAGAGTGTTGGGCACTAGGGTCAGAAAGAGCCCAAGCACTAGACATGATTCACTGATCCTCAGAGACTTTCCTCAGCTAGACAATGAGGACAGGTGGATGGGTGGATGGATGGATGGCGCTGGCATCTTCTCTACAGGTGGTAAGGCATGAATGAGGAGATGTAGACAGAGGCCTCAGAGCTGTGTTTCCCACAGAACAAGCCACAGTAGAAGCTGGTTCTCATTAGCAAAGAGTTTTTATTTTATTTTATTTTTTTTTTTTTTTTTTTGTTTTTTTTGTTTTTTGTTTTTTTTTTTTTTTAAATTTTATTTTATTTTTAATTAGTTTCAGGTGTACAACACAGTGCAATAGTTATACATTTTACCCCTCAAAGTGACAACCCCCCCCACCCCCAATAGTTTCAGGTGTACAACACAGTGCAATAGTTATACATTTTACCTCTCAAAGTGACACACCCCCACCCCCAATACTCCCCCTCACCCCCCGATATCATATATATCTATTACTCTTCCTCTGACTCTCTTCCACAGTATAATCCACATCCCGTGACTATCTATATATATTCAATTACAGTAGGTATACCACCTCCACTTTAGTAATACAGTGCAGTGATCAAACCTCTACTCCATCCATGAAATGGTCTCCCTAACAAGACTTATGATCATCTGACATTCCACAGAATATTTACAACATTATTAATTATATTCCCCAAACTGTTTTTCCTATCCCAGTAGCAATATTGTAGTTGCCTATTTTTGCTGTCTAATCCCTTCCCCTTCTCCCTCATTCCCATTCCTCTCCAAATTAGCAACCCTGATTTTTCCTCTATATCTATGAGACAGTTTCTGTTTACTTTGCTCATTCATACAGTTTTTCATATTCCACATATAAGTGAGATCATATGGTATTTGTCCTTCTCTGACTGACTTATTTCACTCAACATTATAGTCTCTAGGTCCATCCATATCATTGCAAATGGCACGATTTCATTCTTCTTTATAGCGGAGTAATACTCCATTGTATAAATATACCACAGTTTCTTAATCCAGTCATCTACTGACGGGCATTTTGGTTGTTTCCAAGTCTTAGCATTGTAAATTGTGCTGCTATGAACATCGGGGTGCATAACTTTTTTTGAATAAGTGTCTTGGTTTTTTCAGGATAAATACCTAGGAGTGGAATTGCTGGGTCAAAAGGTAGCTCTATTTCCAGTTCTTTGAGATACCTCCAAACTGACTTCCATAGTGGCTGCACCAATCTGCAGTCCCACCAACAGTGCAGCAGGGTCCCCTTTTCCCCACAGCCCCGCCAGCACTTGTTGTTTGTTGATTTGTTGATGATAGCCATTCTGACTGGAGTGAGGTGGTATCTCATGGTGGTTTTTATTTGCATTTCCCTAATGACCAGTGAGGTTGAACTTTTTTTCATATGCCTGTTGGCCATCTGTATGTCCTCTTTAGAGAAATGTCTCCTCATATCCTCTGCCCATTTTTCAATTGGGTTGTTTGTTTTTTTGGTGTTGAGTTTCATGAGTGTTCTATAAATTTTGGATATTAACCCCTTATCAGATATATCGTTGGCAAATATATTCTCCCATTCAGTAGGCTTCCTTTTTGTTTTATTAATGGTTTCCTTTGTTGTGAAAAAACTTTTAAGTCTGATATAATCCCATATGTTCATTTTTTCTTTTACTTCCCTTGCCCGTAGGGATGTATCAGTAAAAATATTGCTCCGGGTAATGTCTGCGAATGTACTCCCTATATTTTCATTTAGGATTTTTATGGTTTCAGGTCTTACATTTAAGTCTTTAATCCATTTTGAATTTGTTCTTGTATAAGGCGTAAGGAGATGATCCAGTTTCATTTTTTTGCATGTGTCAGTCCAATTTTCCCAGCACCATCCACTGAACAGACCATCCAAAAATATGGAACGCTTCACGAATTTGCGTGTCATCCTTGCGCAGGGGCCATGCTAATCTTCTCTGTATCGTTCCAATTTTAGTATATGTGCTGCCGAAGCGAGCACTAGCAAAGAGTTTTTAGTTTAGAGGTAACTAGTCTTCCGTATTTTAATAATATGGTGGGTCCACTTGTTCTTCAGTTTAAAAATGCCATTAAAGTCCAACTTTCTTTATGGAATCTTGGTATCAAGAAAAGGACTGCAGCCCATGTGGGTGAGCTGAGAAGTCTTCTAATGGGTTAGGCCTGACTTTGCCACTCACTGTGCCTGTTTCCTCTTCCGTAAAATGGGGACAAGGATGATCCGTACTTCACAGCACTGCTGGGAGATTGCATTCATTCATGAAGAGCGCTTAACCGTGCCTCTGCTCATCGGAAGGTCTCAGCAAGTGTTAACAGCTACAGGAAGTACTGTATGAGTAGGCATCTGACACAGCTGATGGCCATGTCTGCTGGGATTGACATGCTCGTTTCAAGTTCTACGTAGAGCTCCATCTAATGCAGTCGGGCTTTTGTGTTTGTTGTGGTTCTAGCACCCAGTTTCCCATGGCTTTTCCCCTCGCTGCTGCTGGAGCCAGCTTTGCTGCACAAACTGCACCTGGAATGGTCCCCACTGTGACCCCGCTGTATTCCCCCACGGCCACCCAGCCACCCAGGACCAGCAGCCCAGCAGGGTGTGGCGGGTACCACCCCCACTCCATCCAGGACTTTCACTATGGCAGTGGATCCCTGGAGTCTGTGCCCGCACCTACCACTGCTCCCTCCTACCAGGTATCAGCCATCCTTTCTCTGATCAGCACTTGTCCTTCCTTGAAAACATGGATAGTATTGAGTGAAAGAGTGTGGTGGGCAGCCTGTACTAGCAGACAGTCCAGGACACATCCCCACCCTCCTTGTGCTCTCGGCCCTGCCTGTATTGGTGATTGGGGACAGGCTTGTCCTTGTTGGCCTTTTTGGTATGGATGATGGTACTTTCCCCACCTTGGAGCTCAGGGCCACAGATCTGGCCGCTGCATTTCCACTTGAAATAGCCAAAGCACCCCACACTGCATGTAGTCTCCCCCAAGCCTCTGCCACCCACAGGTTGCCCCTGGGTGGGTCAGTAAATGGCACCACAGCCATCTGGTTAGCCAAGCTTCACCAGTTGGCTCCGCCCCCTTCCTACCTCCCTCACCATTGCTTCTCCAAGACCTACTTCTCTCTCCAAACCCACCTTCCTGCACTCCTGGCCCCTCCCAGAGCCTCCCCCTGGCCTCAGGGCTTTTGTCCTCACCTCCATGTAGTCCCTGATCCACCCAACAGCCTGAATCCCCCTGTGAACCACAATCCAGGCATGCTCCCCATTGCCCGTGGTACAGAATCCAGACCCTTGTGAACCCCCTGGATACACCTCACCTTCCTTCCCGCCCTCTGTGTCTCTCCCGCGGAAACCCTCTCGCAGGACAGTTATGGCCACAGACCGTCGGCAGCAGCCAGTAGCTACGAGAACCAACTGTATCCCCCGCCTGCTGTGGGCCAGCCTCAGCTCCCTGCCATGGCCACACTCTGCCAGCCAGGTAGGTCTCTGCAGAGTCAGAGGCCCGGAGCAAGGGCATCGGAGTCACTGCATGAAAGTCACACGTAAACATTCCAAAGTCATGGGAGATCCGGGAGTAATGTTGAGTGTCAGGGCTGTCTTCTCAGATCTGCCTGACATCTCAACTAGGTGGTAGGCCTGTGTGTGAGAGACGGACAGACACACAGAAATAAAAATGGAGCTGATAGTGTTTTCCAAGGAAGCTTTCCCAGGGTGGAAGGAGGTATGTTCTGCTGAGGACTTGGGTCTTAGAAATGAAAGAGGTAAGGAGCACATTGAATACACATACACCCTTTTCCATGCATGACACGGGAGGAAGAAGAACCTGGAAAGGAGTGGTGGGCATAGGTCACACATGAATCCCGGCTGGGATCCGAGCTCTGGACCAGAGGCCCGGGGCTCCGGCCTCCAGCCGAAACTAAGACATCCAGGGGGCCCATGGCCAGTTGCACCAGGACCTATCCACAAGTTGGGGCTCTAGTTGGCTCCGGCAGCTGGGGAGGCTGGTTGTGGTCACGGAGTGTGGCTCTCACTCTCCGCTCCCTGAGGATGGTGATGGAGTATGGCTAGTCAGAGGGGCTCTGATTGCTTTCCAGGGACCAAAGGAGCTTACAGCCAAGGGCAGTCCCCACAACAGGCACCCACTACTGGGGCGGTGCAGCCAGCCAGCGCCCCATCCTCCAGTTACACCTACACCCCAGCAACCAGCATCCAGCTTGCGGCCTCCCTGTCTACCCTGATTTCCTACACCCCGTCCTCATCCTCCTACAGCTCTGCCTCCACCTTGGACACAGGTAAGCCAGCAGTTCCCATGGCAGGCATATGAGCAAAGCCTATTATTCTGCCTGTAGCCAAAATAAATATTGCTCTCTCAAAACCAACCCATCTCCCTCTCTTATTCTCTCTGCTTCTTAGGACCAGGGTACCCGAGCTATGACACATCTGTGTACTCAGGAGCCGGTCCTTACTACCCTCCACCACTCCCCCCACAGATGCAGCCTCCGCCCCTGCCGCCTCCATTCCCAAAGCCTGTGGACTTGTCGCTGTGGGACGGCTCAGGGAGCAGCAGCCCCAGTGCTAGTTCTGCTGGCAGCTTCACCAGGAAGCCACTGGTTCCCACCAAACCCAAGGGCGGGCCCAGGCAGCCCCCACTTCACTACTGTGACATCTGCAAGATCAGCTGTGCTGGTCCCCAGGTTAGTACCCCTCGCTCCATGCTGGGCAGGCCCCCCACAGGCTAGTAGAGCCCGCTTGGCCCCTGTGGCCAACCAGGGGTTGGGCTCGTTGCCTGCCCAAAAGAGGCCTGTTGTTAAACTTGTGATGTCAAGTGAGCATCAGAATTGCCTTAACATTGCCCTGCTAGTGTTTGAGTGGAAGAAACGAGATCCACGCAGTGCTGACTGCTGGCCGCAGAAGCATGGCCTTGAACCCAGGGCAATCGGGGCTTCTCTTGAGTTGGCGTAGGAGGGGCAGTCAGTGCCCCTCAGCAAGCTGTGAGGGCTCAGCAGACATGGCAAGCTGTGATGTGCCTTTGTGGGCACATGTGCACAAGTGAGCGTGTGTGCATGTTGTCTGAGTGGATGGAGTGTGGGCTCGCAACCCAGCCCCCCTATGCTATCACCCCAGCAGGTGTCACAGCCTCTCTGAGCCTCAGTCTCCCATGGGACAGGGTTTGCGTTTGCCGTGTGTCACCACTCAGCACAACAACTGGCAAGTATTCGATGTGCCTCAGAAACATCCATTCCTCTTATTCCCAGTTTTGCTAATGTTGATAGCACTTTTTAAATTGGAGTTTTTATTGAGATAGTTGTAGGTTCACATGCAGTGGTAACAGGTAATGCAGAAAGGTCCCGTGTCCCCTTCTCCCAGCTTCCCCCAGTGCTAACATTTTGCGAATTGTCACCAGGATATTGACATTGACACAGTGTGTCCTTACCCAGATATTCCTGCTTTATCGTGCTCCTTTGTATGCACATGTGCCTGTGTGTTTGTTTTGTTCTGTGTGAACTTATCACCTGGCAGGCTTGTGAGTCCGCCACCACCGCCAAGATCCTGAGCGCTTCCCGCACCACAGGGTCCATCTTGCTGCCCTTTTCTACCCACCCTCCACCCGGCCGCCCCCACTCCCAATGCTATCTCACATCCCCTGAATGTTGAAACAGCCACACAGGGTCTCCATCTGTGCCTGGAAGGGACTTGTGTCAGCATCGCCACCCTGTGGCTCGGCTGACAGCACTTCTGCATTTTCTCTGAGTGTCCATCTAAGCAGGCTCTCTAAGTCAAGGCCAGCACAGTTGACAGTATAATCTCCACACTGGCGGGATGGAGGTCAGGAGGGCGGGCTCGAGCTTCAGTGGGAGCCCTTGCCGAAGCAGCGGCACCAGGCGACTTCTTTTTAACTCTCCTCCCTGGTTCTCATTATACATTTAATGTGTATTTATTCTGGGAGTCAGGTGCAAGGATGACAAAAATTGCAATATTTGCTCTTACTCTGAGTGCTCTGTGATGTATTTCTGTAGGTTATTTCATGCTTCTAACTGCATCGTTACTATCCCCATGTGGCAAGTGAAAGCCTTGGGCTCAGAGAGGGTCAGTGGCCTGAGGAACTCAGAATAGGGCCGGCCAAGTGGCGCGGTGGTTAAGCACCAGCTTGGGAGGCCAGCGGCCCCGGTTTGGGTCCCACATGTGAGGGCCAGTGACACTGCCCTCAAAAAAAAAAAAGGAACTCAGAATAGTTTTAGGGATAAAAATAGAAATCAGATTTTTCAAGGTTTGTCAAAGCTGTGTGGTTAACTACGACCATGGGTGCAAAGAAGCAGGTGAGAAGCGCCTCTAATCGCTTTACTTGAAGTAGTTTACAGTCGGTGTGTTTGTGTATATCCTTCCAGGCTATTCTGTGTCCCATAGGCTTTTATTGAGTGTGTGTGAGTGTGTGTGTGTGTGCGCGCGTGCACGCACAGGCGTACTTCGTTGCTTATGTAAAAATGTTCACAAGATTCCCAGGTTCCAGCAAACACCCCTCCACCCCTGCCCCTGCCTCCAGTCCGCCCCCAGAACCAGCTGGTGTTGTCAGTCCCTTGTGTATTTTCCAGAGGTATTTTTATTTCACAAGTATTAGCTCTTGGCACAGTCAGAGTGCATTGGTTTAACGGGGCTATTTCATGTGTGTTTGCTGCAGCTTGCCTTGTCCTTAGGGTTGCAAGAGAGGAGCCTGAGACACCACACAAGAGCTTGGTCATTTGTCAGACAGAATCAGATGTTTTGGGCCTCGCTGGTGCAGGATGCAGAGGCCTGTGACCCACAGTAGCCCCTCTTGTGTCGAGCCCTACAGGTTATTAGTAGTGTTCTGACAAGAAAGTGTAGTGTGTCCTTGCTTGGTTTCTGAGGTCAGGTTCTGGAAATCCAGAATTTTCTTTCACAGCAGCCCCCAAAACTAAGTGTGTGATTCTTTAAGGATGCAGGCTTAAGAAACTCATTGATTTTTTTTTTTCTGACTTTCATTTTTCCTTAAATATAATGATCTTTTAAGAGAATAAACCAAACAAAAAAAAACAACTACCTTTACACAGCAAATATTTTACATAAATGTAAAAATGCATGTCTACTTCATAATTAAGCAAAATAAACTTTTTTTTTTAAGATTTTTTTTTTATTGAGGAATTGGGGGAGGGGAACAGCGTTGGGGAACCGGGGAAGGGGAACAGACAAGTTGCTATCCTTTTTGTTCTTCAGTCTAGTTGTGGAGGACATTGCTTCATTGGCCCATGTTGGTGTCATCATTGTGATCTTCTCGGATGAGGCAGATTGGTCGCTGGCTTCTGGATGGCCACTCACAGTGGCTCTTGGCAGCTCACACCAGCTGCCAGCTGCTCACGCTGGCTGCCAGCCACTCACTGTAGCCTGTGGCAGCACACTGCAGCAGGGGCTGCAGCTATGCCGTCCCAGGACTCACAGCAGCTCAGCTCCAGGTGGAGCTGTTGTTCACCATCTTAGCTGTAGAGGGCAGTGTCACTGGCCCTCATATGTGGGATCTGAACCGGGGCCACTGGCGTCCCAAGCCAGCTCCTAACCAATGCGCCATGCAGCTGGCCCGCAAAATAAACTTTTAAGCACAAAAATTTTAAAATCACTAACGAGTGAGACAATCAACCCAAGACAAATAACAGAACAAAAACATTTCATAAAGCTTCAGTTGGTCTTGTCCTCCAACCTACTGGTTAAGGCCTGAGTTTCAGAAATCCTGCCTTCCTTACTAAATGAAAACATCCAGTTTGGCTGTATGTAATATATATGCACATAAAGAGTATTACTCTTGGCCTTGAGCCCTTTTCTTTATGCTTGGCCCACTCCTAATTCTTTGGAATATACTATTTCTTCTAATAAACATCTCTTTCACCACTTAAAAAAAAAAAGAAAAAGAGTATTACTCTTTCAAAATAATGTAATAAATACATCTCTCTCTCTCTCTCTCTCTCTCTCTCTCGCTCGCTCGCTCGCTCGCTCTGTCACACACACACACACACACACACACACACACACACACACACACAACCTATTTAACCAGCCTCTCAAATAGGGAAGTAAGGATTGTGAAATTTTCAAGTTTTTCTACTATTGAAGCACGTACATATTAAAAACTCAATTGATTTTTAGAAAGAAAAAAAAGAAGGAAAAGAAAAAGAAAGAAACCTGATGTCTTTCAGGCCAAGCACCTGCATCTGTGGACTGGGCCTAATAAAGCGGTGCCCAAACCTCTCGAAGGCCAGCAGATGGAGGGGTGGGGGCCCCAGGCATGTTTCCCCCTTGCTTTCACACACGTCTTGCCAGTGAGCTGCGGTGGACAGTGAGGTACCCAATGGGCATTCCCCCCCAGACTGTTTCACTGTTGCTCACTGTCCACAGACCTACCGTGAGCACCTGGAAGGGCAGAAGCACAAAAAGAAAAAGGCGGCTCAGAAGATGGGCGTCCAGCCCAATGGCAGCCCATGTGGGGTGCAGGCGAAGCTGCACTGTGGCCTGTGTGCCGTGTCCTGCACTGGGGCAGAAGCCTACGCTGCCCACATCCGGGGGGCCAAGCACCAGAAGGTAGGAGTCCCCCATGGGCCTTCCAGCCTCCACACTCAAGACCCAGAGGGACATCCAGTGACATCAGAAGAGGCAGCCACTGATGAGAGGGAGCTTTCCCTGCAGGGCCCATGTGTCTTCCTTCCCTAGAAGCCTGACACTTTCTCCCAGTTAGAAAAGTCCTACCTGCTCCTGGACAAAAGCATAAAGCAGTGCAGGGCTTGTAGCCAGGCCCCGAGAAACTATTCTTGGCATTAGGCTTGTTTACGTGCTTATACGAATGAGACTTTGAATATTGATGAGATCAAACGGTATATTCCATTTGAGGTTTGCTTTTTAAAAACAAAATTAAATTTAAAAAAAATAGTAAGTTTTAATGTCAGGGATGTCGAGGATGGGATATGACTGAATCCTGGGTGCTTGTGCATCCATGGACATGTACACGTGTTTCCGCAGAACGCAGACGTGCGTCCTTGGACGTGTGCACGTGTTCCTACAGAATGTAGACATGTACATACATATGTCTTAGCATGTGGCCCCTATCTCCGCATCCATCCACACACATTGTGTCCCCATCAGGGGTGGGCACCAGGTTGGTGTCTGGGAAGTAGAGATTTGGCTCTGCCTTTCAGCTCAAGACAGTGGAGTTTAGAGAAGGAAGTCAGTATTAACCAGCACCTGGTGTCAAGTATTATAGGGCCCACATGTGTGTGACTAGTGTGGGCCTAGAAGCAGGAGATGGCTCTTCCACAGGGAGTGATGCTCGAGAGAGCAGAAGCCATATAACTGGGAGCTGGGGAGTAGGCGGGGACCCTGGGACTGGGATGGGACCACCCTCCCTCACTTCCGCAAGCTGCCAGCCCTGCAGGCCCACCGTGGTGCTCTTCCTTCCTCTTGAGGAAGGTCGATCAGGCCTGCAGGTGGCCCTAATGGGGAATGGGTCTGTTCCAGGTCTATAAGCTGCACACCAAATTGGGGAAGCCCATCCCCACCATAGAACCAGCACCCAGGAAATCCAGTTCATCCCAGACCACCTGCACCAGCAAGCCGGCCCCCCTCACCATGGAGAGCCCCCCTGTAGACTCAGCAAAGCCCGCTGCCCCAACCTGCCACAGCATGTGCACCCCAAGCAGGCCAGAGCTGACCAAGAGACCAGAGGCCTGGAAGGCCACATGCGTGGGTATGTGTCTCTGCAGTTCACAGCCCTCCCACCCACACCCTGACTCAACAAGCCAGAGATTCAGAGAAGTGCTTGCCCAATAACTTGTGTGCATGTGCAAGTCAGCACATCTGGGGAAGGACTAAGCTATGAATGGGGGCGGGAAGGGGCGGGGGCGTGCCTTCCTCACATGTTTCTGCCAGGCAGAATGTGCTCTGGTCCACACCCTCTGAACCTTTGATATGAGACCATTTCCCGGAAGCCTTGGCAGAACCAATGGGATGGCAGCATCATTTCTTCCCATGGAGCCTGGGGCCCACCCAGGTGCTAGTGCTACTCTGCATCTCCAACCTAGGCCTGGAGAACCCCTGGGCTGCAACCTCCCACTAACTGGGAACAGCCCCCTTCACACCCTGGTGCTCATGGTGAACAGACTGGGCTCTGATGTTATGTGGACACTGGAGATTAAGGTGGGCCCCTCATAGCCCCACCTCCAGCCCTGCCTTCCGTCAGGGGTGGGACGCATCTAGCAGAGACCCGAGGGAAGTAATGGCTGTCTCATGATGCATACTGAATGGGTCATAACCATGATTAGATACCAGGCACTCAATCCACAACCACCCCACATGCATTGCCTGGTGTACCCTCCACGACTCTTTAAGGTAGATTTTGTCGTTAGTTCCAATTTGCAGATGTAAAAACTGAGGTGAGGGGAGGGAAAGTTCCTAACCCAGCCACCCCATAAGCGGTGAGGGCAGGATTCAAACCCAGGTCTCTGACCCTCTTTGCTCTTCACTTTCATGCTTTGTGTGGAAGGGGGAGGAGCTTATTTTATTTTTAGCCTCAGCAGCACTGTTTTTTGTTGTTGTTGTTTGTTTTTTTTAGAGGACAGTGTCACTGGCCCCCATATGTGGGACCCGAACCGGGGCCGCTGGCGTCCCAAGCCAGCGCTTAACCTCCACGCCACTCGGCCAGCCCATCAGCACTGTTTTTTGAATAATCACATGACATTGAAAATAAAATCACAAAGCACTTTGGATAACGAAGAAATGCTCCCTCCGGAGGCTCAGTGGGTTCATCTCAGGGGGCTGGCTTGCCTAGGGCCCTCCATGCACTTGATGTCTTATCGTCAATTAACTAAGGGCTTGCAGGGCCTGCCATGGGGGGTTCCTCAGCCAGGGCCACTCTATGGACAGAATCAGATTGGCACCAAGCACTGTGTGGGCCTCGTTCTCTCAGCTGTGACCCAGGCTGGCGTGAGAGGGATCTTGTGGGACTGTGGATCTGACTGGCTGATGTCATGTGGGGGTGAGAGGGGCTCTACTTTATTCTGCCCTTCACACCAGTGGACAGGAAGCCGGTTGTGGTTTCTGGCTGGCCCAAGTTATAAGGGGCACAGTTCTTCTTTCCAGGGCCTCCTGAGCCAAAGGCAGCGGGCCACAGACCCCCAGAAGGGAAACTGGCACACCGGAAATCAGGGGGTCCCCGAGAACTGCCCACCCGAGGAGGCTCTGCAGAAGCTTCTGGAAGCTGCGGTGACTCAGAGCCAGTGGGCCCAAGCTATGTGGAGGAGGTAACTGCCGGTGACTCTCTCGCCCTTAGACCATCAGCGTGTACCCTTCTCCACCTCTGGGCCCTGGTGGAGAAGAGCCTTGCTGGGGTCAGGCTTCGGGCCTTCAGCCCATCTGACATTTATACACCCATACACCAGGGCAGACCACAGTGAGTTGTGCAGAACTTGCTAGAAGGTCCAGGCAGTGGGTTTCAGATCTTGGAAGGAAAGCCTGAGACAGGCAAGGATATTTCTTACTGGGCAGCCCCTTTTCCTATGGGAAGAAAGGTGGAAAGAGGAAGCCATGCCCTAGAAACCTAGGTGACCGTGTCACCCCAAGGCACATGATTCTAGGGGCATTAGGAACCAGCGTGCACCCTATACGACAGTTGCCCAGACATGCCCAGATCCCAAGCAGTAGCCCCGCGGGTTTGTCTTATACAACCTTCCAGAACTCAAATTCTGGAGCTTCTCCTGGCTGCTTCCATAGTGCCTGCCTCTCTGAGCACTGCCAAAGACTGTGTGGCAAAGGAAGTGCGAGTGCCAACATCTCTCCTTTTCCTTTTTTTGTGGTTGTGTTCAGCCAGTTTAGCATCTTCTGTTTTGTCCCGTGCAAAACAGCCATACCAAATAGGACTTTTGCACCAGAGACCGCATCATTTAATAGTTAAGGAGATGAGATCCATAAAAGTCGCAGCAAACAGAGAAGGGCTCTTTGGCCCTCGTGGGCGGGGCATTGGTAGGAGGTAGCTGAGCCCAGAGGAGGAGACGGGGACTTAACAGTGGCAAAGATGAGCCCCTGCATGGGAGGGCACTGAGGGCGTGTTGGATCCTCCTAAAGCCACTCTTTGGAAGAACTCAACAGACAGGACACTGTGTTATCACTCTGGGCTGCCCAGGAAGGCTCAGTGCCCTCGGAGGACGGAGGGCGGAGGGAGGCACCCCTTCCCCAGGGTCCAGACCTGGCCTGCTCTCAGCTGAGCTTTGTGTGTCAGGTGTTCAACAACGAAGGCAAAGTGATTCGGTTCCACTGCAAGCTCTGTGAGTGCAGCTTCAACGACCACAACGCCAGGGACCTGCATGTGAGGGGGCGGCGGCACCGGCTGCAGTACAAGGTGTGCCCTGTAGGAGTCTGCTTAGCTGCGGGGAGGGGGCATGCTTCCCATATCTTGGTGCCTGGCTCAAAACATGATGTCCTTCCTCGGACAGTAGCCCCAGGCCCCGTGGGCCTCTGTAGCGGAGTCCAGACCTGCATTTCCTGCTGCCTGGCGACCAGAGCAGAAAACAGGCCGTGTGTTTGCCAGTTGATTTCCTCTCTTGCAGATGAATGTTCAGCTTTAAAACTCTGCACCCACTTGTTGCCCAGGAGAGTCCTCAAGCTCACGGTCACATCTTTGATGTGCCCACAAAACAGGACTCAGGACCGGCTGAGTGGCGTGTTGGTTAAGAGTTGTCTTGGGATGCCAGCTCTGAGCAGCAGGGCCCCAGTTCGGATCCCACATGAGGGCCAGTGATGCTACACCCTCTACAGATAAAATGGTGAACAACAGCTCGACCTGGAGTTGGGCTACTGTGAGTTGCCGGCAGCAGCGTAGGCTGCAGTGGGCTGCTGTTACTGTGAGTGGCCAGCAGCCGGCATGAGCTGCCATGAGCCACTGTGAGCGGCCGTCCAGAGGCCAGCGAGCGACTGCCTCACTCAGGAAGAGCGCAATGATAATACCAACATGGGCCAGTGAAGCGACGTCCTCCACAACTAGACTGAAGAACAAAAGGACAGCAACTTGTCTGTTCCCCTTCCCCGATTGCCCAACGCTGTTGCCCTCCCCCAATTCCCCAATAAAAATCTTAAAAAAAAAAAAAAGAGCTCCTATGTGGCCCCCTTTTACCGACACTCAGTGTCGGTTCGTTCCTACCTGACGTTCTTTTTCTTTTCTTGGACCTCCACCCATGTCCCAAGCTATCTTGCACTGGCTGAGATGGGGAGTGCTGTACCCCGTCTGAACTGTGTCCCCACAGGAAATCATGTGGCACGGTGCTGAGTCTGTGAGCTCGAGAGAGGCCAGGGCCCTGGTGCTGAGGGGACCGAGGGGCCACTGCTGCAGGGCAGTCCTCAGAGAGCCTGGGCTCTGCAATGCTGAGGGCCTACACCAGCAGAGGCCCCTTTTTCTACACAAGGGAGTGGCTTTGTGTGGCCAGGAGCTCCTATGGGCCCTTCAGCACCCTGGACTCATGCTGGGTACATCTGCACGTGTGTGTGTTTAAACATGCCTGTCAAGCACACATGTGTAACTCTCCTTGAGATGATAAACAGTGGTTTCTGGGTATTTCCTCTTTTTGTAACAGCTCCATTGATTTGTCATTCACAGACCACACAATTCACCCACACAAAGTATGCAGTTGGTATTAATGGCTTTTACCATATTCAGAGTTGTGCAACCACCACTTCTCTCTAATTCCTGAACATTCTCATCACCCCAAAAAGAGCCCCATCCCCATTAGCAGTTACTCCCCAGTTCTACCCAAGCCCTTTTTTTTTTTTTAAAGATTTTATTGGGGAAGGGCAACAGCCAAGTTGTTGTCCTGTTGTTGTCCTTCAATCTTAGTTGTGGAGGGCGCAGCAAGTTCAGCTCCAAGTCCAGTTGTACCTCTCAGCTCAAGGTGCTGTGTTCAATCTTAGTTGCAGGTGGGCGTAGCCACCATCCCATGCAGGAGTTGAACCAGCAGCCTTGTTGTTAAAAGCGCACGTTCTATCCACTGAGCCATCCGGGCAGCAGCTCAGCTCAAGGTACCGAGTTCAGTCTTAGTTGCGGTTGGGCATAACCCACCATCGAACAGGCAATCTTGTTGTTATACCAGCTGAGCCATCCTGTCACCTATTGGCAGCTCAATGACAGCTCATCTAGGGCGCAGCACCACTGGCCCATGTGGGAATTGAACCGGCGGCCCTGTTGCTCAGAGCTCACACTTTTAGGCCCATTCTTAACCAACTGAGCCACTCGGCTGGCCTCCCGCAAGCCCTTTTTAAAAACCACGAACCTGCTTCCTGTCTGGATGTGTCCATTTGGACATTTCACATAAATGGAATCACACACTGTGTGACCTTGTGTGTCTGGCTTCTCTCACTGAGCACCATGTGTTCAAGGTCCATCCACGATGTAGTCAGTGTCGGTGCCTCCCTCCTTTTCATAGCTGAGTAATATTCCCCTGTCTGGATGGACTGCATCTTGTGTATCCATTCACCTTGGGTGGTTTCCGCCAATGAATAATCCTAGACAACACTATACCTTCTGAATGATGAAATCAAGTGATAAAATCAAAGTTCAGCAAATGAATTGGAAATATGCATGGCAGAGTTTCACACAAATGGTGTTTGCCCTGAATTATTATTATTATTATTATTTTTTCTTTTTGAGGGCAGTGTCACTGGCCCTCATATGTGGGACCCGAACCGGTGTCACTGGCTTCCCAAGCCAGCGCTTAACCACCGCGCTACTCGGCCGGCCCACCCTGAATTATTTTGATTGATGCGCTTTTTCCGTTGAACTTTCAGCGACTTCAGTGATCGCCGATGGTTACTCGCCAGTGGTGTCGCAGCACCTTTGTCTGCTTTGTCAGATACACAGATGCGGTTTGGCTTTCACTGTTGGAAGGCATGGTGTCTGCTACTCTGCGTGTCAGTCGTGTTTGTCCCCTGCGCTAGTTCCCTTTCCTGCTAGTGCTTTTGGGGACAAACTGTGTTAAGACTCTGGGGGACTGAAACCCAACTGTTGTCTGAATCCTGCAGAAGGGTGTCAGTCACGGGGTCTCTCGCTGGGTCCCTGAGACATCCCAGCATTCTTGTCTAAGCGATGGTCTCCTACCTTACAGCCTTTCCTTTCTTTTCCAGAGAAAGGTGAACCCTGACCTTCCAATCATGATCAAGCCCAGCAACAGAGTCCGGAAGCTGCTGGAGGAGAAGAGGAGGCAGCAGAAGCAGCTGACCAGGAAGCGGCTGGAGGAGCTGCGGCGCTGGCACTCGGACATGAGGTGCGGCCTCCTCCCCTCCCACCCTCCGCCCGGGGCAGCACTGAAGACCACACGTCCATTCACTCTCTTGCTCGAGTTGGGGGGACATCTGCTGTTGCTCCCAGGCCTGAGGACCCAGATGCTCATGACCTGCGGCGGGCAGGGGACAAAGCACTTGTCGGGGCGTGGAGGGCTTTGGAGCGAGCCAGGCCCCCTGTGTGAAGGTCACCCTAAGGATCTGCCTTAGTGTGAGTCACCTAACAAACGAGGGATGACGTGAGCCTGGCAACCACGGAGCAGATACTGTCACACCTGATTCATAAGGTCACCCTGGTGTCCCCCTGACTTCCTTTGTCCCTGTGTCTCCTGACCTCTGTTGTCCCCTGACTGCCCTCACATTTGTCATCTTCCTCCTCACCTTCTAGAGCAATTCCAAAGCATTTCATGACACAGTATCTGATTCACAGAAGATCCTTGGCAGTGTCTGAGCTGGGGAATGAGGTCCAGGACAGACTTGAGGGCTGCAGCTGCTCAGGCCGGCTCTTTCCTCCATAGGAGTCACCTATGGTTTGTGTCCTCCTGGCCCTTGGGGCCTCAATCTCCTCTGCATATGGCAGGCGTTTGTGCAAGACCCCTGTCGCGTTCTCTCAGGGTCCCATTTGACTCCTGCATCTGCTTAGTGGTCCCGGAGCCCCAGCCTTGCTCAGCTGAGGACCAAGGACAGGGCAGCAGGGGCATATGGCTTCCATACGCTGCCAGCTTTGATGTGAGAAGCCCAGGGTCCTGCAGCTGCTGACAGCTCCTTATCCTCTTGCTACCCCACAGGCACTATGACCTGTGTAAGGCACGGCTGGAGGAGAAGCTGCAGACACCGGACAAGTACCCAGCCTGCTCGCCGGCTGCTCAGCACCCTCCTGCCCTTATTCCCCTCATGAGCAGGCCGGATGGGCCCACCACCACACCTCAGGTGGGTGATGGTTTTGCTCAGAAATGCCTCCTGTGGCAGTGTGCCCCAGGCCGGGTGATGTTCTCGTATCCTCACCAAGACCTAACTCTTCCAGGAGTGAGGAGCAGGACTTTGTACCAAACCCCTAAAGGGGTGCCCATCCCCCATCGCTGGTCACCAATGGGAGCTCCAGACCCTGGTCCCACTACCCGCCCTCCACAGTGGTCCTTTTAGCTTCCTGAAGCCTCTGTTGTCACATCTCTCAGGGGTTCTTAGACGTCCATCTGGCCGAATAGGCTGTGGTTGGATGGGAACCTTAGATTTGCACCTTGCTGAGGGCACAGGCCCCTGAGTTGGCTGAAAAGTCCCTGGCTGGGAAATGTACAAACATCACCACAGGAGAGCCCACTGGTCCCCCTCAGCCCCGAGCTTTCTGCAGCCATCAGGGGAGGCCCTGGCTCCTCACTGGGTCACCACTGCATGGGTCCCCATCATTCCTCAGCCTGGCTGCCCCCTCCCCACCCATGGCCTTCTGCTGCATGCACTTCTGCAGGGCTGACACATCCTGTCCCCTGCCCAGTGGGTTCCCAGGCCCTCTCAGCCCACCCGTGATGTGCACACCTTTCTCCGCAGCCCTCACGGCAGCCAGAGTCCCGTGATGACCGGCACGTTATGTGCAAGCATGCTGCCATCTACCCCCCAGAGGAGGAGCTCCTGGCCGTCCAGAAGGCCGTGTCCCACTCGGAACATGCCCTCAAGCTGGTGTCCGACACTCTGGCTGGGGAGAATCCTGGAAGCCCAGAGCAAGAGGGCAGTGAGTGCAGGTAATGGAGATCATCCTCGGTTTCCGCAGGCCCAGGCAACCTGGAGGAGGTGGGAGGTCTGCTCTCTGGGGGATGGTGGAGGTTCTCACAGAAAGTGGCTGCGGGGGCAGAGGTGAGCCCTCCTCTGATTGGCTTTGGGTTTCTGCAGTGGCAGGGGCTTTCCAGCCTGTGGGTGGAAAATTCACCAGGTCTCTAGTCTCAGGGTCAGAGCCCCAAGGCTCAAAAGGAGTTTTAGTCCCAATTGGTGAGAGCTGTTGTTTTAACACCAGAATTTACTTTTCCGACCAAAGGTGTATCTAGAAATATAGTATACAAAACATGAACCACCTCTGTTTGCTCATCTGCGAAATGGAGGTAAGTGTGATTCTGCCCCGACTGCTCCGCCCCACGGAGCAGGAGCTGCCACTTCATGTGTGCCTGAGTCATCATTCCAGGCGCTGTGCCTTGTGGTTTAAATCATCTGAGACGCAGTTATTGTTTCCAGGTCCTTTCTCTCTTGGTATTTTCATATCTTTTTTCTCTTTTTATTGTGGTAAAATAATCATAGCATGAAATTTACCATCATAGCCATTATTATGGGTACAGTACAGTGGCATTAAATACATTCTCAAGCTCGTGCAACCATCACCCACCACTATCTATTCTCAGAACTTTTTCATCATCCAAAATAGAAACCTGCCTCGTTCAATTCCTTACCCCCTGGCACAACCATTTCACTTCCTGTCTCTATGGGTGGGCCTGTTCTGGACATTTCACAAAACTGGAATCATGCAGTATTTGTGTCTGGCCAGTTCCACGTAGGTTCTTTTCACCATAGTGTTTGTTTCCTAGAAAAGAATTTGTGCTTCTTGTGAGTTACAAAGTTAAAACAAGCCACCCCTTAGCTTAAGTATGAGAACCTCCCCATAGGATGCATCTACTTGGGAGAGTGAACCTTCTTCACCCACCTGGTAGGGAAAACAAGGGTGCAAAGAAGATATTTCTTTCAGTCCCCCGCCTCCCCCCACACACACATACACACATAACTTAGTCCAAAACACGTGACAGCAAAGTCTGATGGGGGAAGTCTTTGAAGGATGCAGCCATCCCAGCTCTGAGGGGTGCCTGGGCTCGGTGCTTGCTCACAGTCAGGAAAAGATGGCCTGGCCATGAGACGTGACACGGCAGATGCGCAGAGCATGTGAGGCAGGAAGGCAAGAAACGTGGAAGCTGCCCAGAGGCAGCCGGTAACTGCAGACAGAAAGAGATTATCGAAATCTCCACTCATGTTTTCTGAACAAAAACAAAAAAATCACCCCTCACTTAATGCTTTGAAGTCCCCTGCATTTTTTTTTCCTATACACTTGTTTTGGTCTTCTTTTTCTTTTTTAAACTTTTTATTTTTTTTAAATTTTTATTTATTTTTTTAAAAAAGATTTTATTGGGGAATTGGGGGAGGGGAACAGCATTGGGGAATCGGGGAAGGGGACCAGACAAGTTGCTGTCTTTTTGTCTTCAGTCTAGTTGTGGAGGACGTTGCTTCACTAGCCCATGTTGGTATCATCACTGCGATCTTCCCGGATGAGGCCGATCAGTCACCGGCCTCTGGATGGTCGCTCACTGCAGCTATTGGCAGCTCGCACTGGCTGCCAGCCACTCACGCTGGCTGCCGGCCACTCACTGTAGCCTATGGCAGCCCACTGCAGCAGGGGCTGCAGCCTACTCACAGCCCAGCTCCAGGTGGAGCAGTTGTCAGCTGTAGAGAGCAGTGTCACTGGCCCTCATCTGTGGGACCTGAACCGGGTCCGCTGGCTTCCCAAGCCAGTGTTTAACCACCGCGCCACTCAGCCGGCCCAACTGATTGCATTTTTAAAAGCTTCCCTGTAACATTTACATCATGTTACAGATCCTTACATTATTTCTCAAAAACAGAAATCTGTTTTCTAATAGGAACGTTATAAACCACCCTGTGGATGTTCCATTATTTATTTCACTGTTGCGAAGAGCAAGTTAGTGTTTGAGTTTTTTCAACTTTTATTATGGAAATTCTCTCACTTACACAGAAGTTGAGGAACAGCAGAATTGTGATGAGCTCCTTGTGACCATTACTGAGCCATGATCAGCTCACACCATTTCACTTGCTAGCCAGCCCCTCCCCCACCTCAGAGTCTCTCTATCTGCAGAGACTTATCTCTGTCTCCCTCCCCTGCTTTCTGCTGCCTCTTCCCTTAGGAGTCTCAGTTGCAGAGCCTGGTCCTTGTCCCTGAATCCAGATGTCTCTGGCCTGAATTTTGCTGGTGGCCTCCTGAGCCCGGTCCCATCACGGCTTGTGGGGCTACAGAGCTCTGTGGTCCTCAAATGGATAAGAATACGTGAACATGTTTTGTTTGTTTGTTTGTTTTTGTTTTTTTTAAAAGAAAGATTATCTCCTATTCCTACAAGTGTCACAAAGAAAAAATGGTGATTAGAAAGTGGCAGGAGAGGATGGCAGCTTCTGGAGTGGAGGAGGGGACATTTGTCTAGAGATCTGGCAAGTGAAGGCACCCCAGGCACCAGTCCTGGGCGCGAGCAGAGGAATGAGCCCTGTGGGGCTGGAGGGATATAGGAAGGGGCTTGGGGCTAGCGCATAAGGCCTGAAGGGAAGGCAGGGGAGAAGATGGTGGCAAGGAAGCCCAGGGGGTCAGGCTGGGGGCCTCGCTGGGCTGGGTAAGAAGCTTGGGTATTGCTCTTCTGCACAGGGCCAGCACCGGGAGGCTAGATGAGGGGCAGATGCAATGATAGGATTCACACTGCAGAAAGATGGCCCTGGGCTGCAGAGAGGCTGGAGCAGGGGCTCCTTTAGGACACCTCGGCCTGAGCATCTGGATGGGCCTCTTCACAGAGCGTCAAGGTGGGGTTGAAGTGACCCTAGAGAGGGCTCAGAAGGTGCCCAAACCCAAGAGCTGATCAGGGTGGCTCCAACTGGCTGAGGACCAGGGGCCACTGGGGATGCCATCATTGGCCTTTTTCAGAATATAATTTATCAGGAGATAGTAACAACTGCTAGCCCTTAGTGAGCACGTACAATTTGCTGATCATGTTCCCAGCACTTTTCTCCTTTCGTCAAGTGCACTCTGAGAAGTGGGCCTTGGAAAGGGTCCATTTCACAGAGGAAGCTGAGGCACAGAGGGCATCCCAGAAGGTTGTTGGGGGCCCAGAGTAGGACCACATGCTCTGTTTCTCCCCAACCCCTCTTCTCACACGTGCTTTTGTGGGTTTGTCTTCACAACAGCATCAGCCCCTCTGCTCGGATCCTGAAGGGTGTGATGCGCGTCGGGCTCCTGGCAAAAGGCCTCCTCCTGCGGGGAGACAGAACCGTGCAGTTGATCCTGCTCTGCTCCCAGAAGCCCACCCATGCCCTACTGCGGAAGGTTGCAGAGCAGCTGTCCCAGCAGCTCCCGGTAAGGGCTGGTCACCTCGTAGGGTGCTTCCAGCCCTCTCCCTTGGGCTGCCAGTTGGGGTGACTTTGCTTCCACAGGACTTTAAGAAACAAGAGGTCATGGTTATCAGATACAAACCAGTTTGTTTTTACAAATGGCTGCAAGGAGGGAGATTGGTGGCAACGTCAGGGTTCCTTTATAAAGTAAGTCCAGGAAACCATGTAAATATCCCTCTATGAGGATGGCCACTTACCTTACATTTTTCCTATAGAGCCTTAACCAGCCATTTAAGAGGGTACATTGTGTGTTGTATAAAGGAGAGAAAGTTAGCACTCCCCTTACAAGGATGGAAGAGACCCTCGGCCCTGACAGCACGCCTATGGCTGAGACACTACCTTTTACTTCATGGCATCTAACCACCGTTTTAAAAAATCCTTTATGTTCTCATCAAAAAAAAAAAAAAGAGGGGGGGGCGGCCAAGTGGTTAAGAGCTCACTCAAGAGGTGAGCTCTGAGCAACAGGGTCGCCAGTTCAATTCCCGGCCAACCTGAGCTGCCGCTGAGCTGCTAACAGGTGGCAGCATGGCTCAGCTAAAAAAAAAAAAAAAAAAAAGAAAAGGTACGTGGTGATGAAAACGGCTGGGGTTGACTGTGAGGTTTCACAGCTGCAAGACCAGAAAGTCAGACGCAAGATGGAAACCCTTTTTGAGGATTGTGGGAGGTTGACTGGATTTTCTCCACGAGAGCAGTTCCTCTGTTGTTGTCATGGGACTTTTCTCACCCGAAATGGTAACTGGGGGAAGAGTGAGATCACATCTTGATTTAAATTGATCGTCTTAGGTTAAAAAAAATCAGTTCCAGGCGGCTTCTTCCTGATGTGTTTGGCACCGTTCCTGTGAGAATCCAGCATGGCTCCTCCCACTCTCACGCTCCCAGGAGCAGATAAACACACAGCACGCTAACTTCAGTTTGTTTCCTGGTAGTATGCACCTGGGGAGACAGGGCCATGTCTGACAGGACAGTGGGAGCTGTGTGTCCTGGCAGAGGACATTTCAGTTGTTTTTGGTGTGCTGTGTTACCAGCGAGCCTGCATAAAATAAAAACCCTTGTACACACACTGCCCCATACACGTGGGAGCGCCTCCTGGGGTAGAGTCGCTGGGCCAAAGGCCCTGGTGCTCCTGAAAAGGGTTGCCAGGTCAGCCTCCACCAGCGATTTATAGACTCACCGATTTGCCAGCCCAGCTGCTCCTCAGACCTCTGGAGTTTTGTCCTTCTCACAGGTAATGATGCACCTCATTATGGTTTCAATCTGCTTCTCTCTTACCATGAGGGTAATCTGTGTCATTGTGTAAAAAGGGACACTTCTCTTTTCTTTTCTGCCAACTATCTGTTATATCACTTGCTAGGTTTGGGTTTTTTTTTGGTTTTTTTTTGCATTGCTGTTCTTGTTATTGAGTTCAGGGTGTTCTTTAAATAGGAAGGCACCTTATATGTGGGGTCCGTTGTCTATACACATTTCTACATATGTGCACTCCTGGAGGGCGGGGCTGTGTCTCAGCCCCATGGGGCCTGCCACCTGGCCACATCTTGCTGTTTGCACCTTCTTGGCTGGAGTAATGCAGCCTTGTGTTGTGTTTGCACCTCATAGATGGTGACACAGGACAAGTACCAGGTCTCCTCTGACCCCGAGGCCAACATCGTCATCTCATCCTGTGAGGAGCCCAAGATGCGGGTCACTGTGTCTGTCACCTCACCCCTGATGCGGGAGGACTCCTCCGCCCACAAAGGTTCAGTGGGGCCCTTCTGTCCAGTCCCTGCCCCACACACCCAGGTCGCCTATGGCAGCATCTGACTCTGCCCTGGGTGAGGGTGGGGTGATGAGGGTGCGGCCTTCTGGCACTTCTGTCAGCCTTGGAGGCCACTGGTCAGATAAGAGCTGGGCCTTGGGGCAGTGGAGGAAATGAGCTGGTGACAAGTGTCAGATGAGCTCAAAAGCAGGCTGGACCTGGGCACACTTCTTATTTGCGGTCAGGCTGGTGCAGGCACCTGCACCCACCCCCCCAGGGAAAACCAGCTGTGCCGGGTCCCAAGGAGCTCAGATTGTCCACCCATCCATAGCAGAGGCCACAGCAGACCCTGCTGCTCCCGACACCACTCGTGAGGGACACGGGGGCTCAGGGGAGCTTGAGGGAGATTGGCATTGCCTGAGAAAGAGAGTGGGGGGGTGCCAGGCTAGGCCAGAGGGCAGCAAGGGCCTGGAGTCACACTGCACGGTAGAGGTCAGCCCACAGGGATGCAGTTCCCGGCTCATCAAGCTGGGGAGCCTCCTGGAACCGTCCCAGGACCAGTTTCCAATCCAGTCATTCTTGAACACCCTTCATGATTGTTGTTTTGTCATAGCTGAGGGCCACTAACAACTGGCTCATTTTTTCTTTAAATCAATTCATTGTTAACACTCAAATTTTTTTTTTTTTTTTTTTTTGAGGGCAGTGTCACTGGCCCTCAGATGTGGGACCGAACCGGGGCCGCTGGCTTCCCAGGCCAGCGCTTAACCACCGCGCCACTCGGCCGGCCCTTCAAATTTTTTTAAAAAAAAGATTTTATTGGGGAATTGGGGGAGGGGAACAGGTTGGGCAATTGGGGCAGGGGACCGGCCAATTTGTTGTTCTTTAATCTTCATTGTGGAGGGCGCCAGTCGCCATCTGGCTTCCCACGTTGGCAGCTCGTGGCCTCTAAGGTCAAGGTGTGTGTTTAGTCTTAGTTGTGGGTGGGCATAGCCACCATCCCATGCAGGAATCGAACCAGCAGCCTTGTTGTTAAGAGCGCACGTTCTATCCACGGACCCATCCGGGCGGCAGCTCAGCTCAAGGTGCTGAGTTCAGTCTTAGTTGTGGGTGGGCATAGCCCACCATCGAACAGGCAATCTTGTTGTTACACCAGCTGAGCCATCCTGCCACCTGTTGGCAGCTCAGCAACAGCTCAGCTCAGGTGCAGTGTTCACTGGCCCATGTGGGAATCGAACCAGCGGCCCTGTTGCTCAGAGCTTGCGCTCTAAGCCAGCTCTTAACCAAATGAGCCACTCGGCCGGCCCAACACTCAAATTTTTAAAGAGGAGATCCTTTGACAAGTGGAAAGCCATTACCAGTTGTCATAAATGTAGTCATCTAAAAATAAATATGGGGGTGGGGGTAACAATGCCATTAAATTCTAGCAGAAGGCCCTGCTAGGGTTTGCTCAGACATACGTACTAGGGGGAGATTGGAAATGTTAGAAAGTGTTAAAGATCCATGGCCACTAGATGGAGGCTGACTGGAAGGATTACGAGAACCGGAAATCCCTCTGTGACAGATGCTCTGTGACCACCAGAAACCTGTCAGCCTTCTCACTCAGGTGCATACACTGGTCTGACTGTTGCCCAGAGGATAGCTTCTAACCCCTCCTTGCAGACACACCCCTGCCACTTCCATCTTAGCCATGTGACAGGCAGGTGACAGGCACAAGACCCCTGGGGATATTTATGGGCAATAGTGAAACCCGTGCTCCATCACATGACCTAAATAAACCAGGGTCTCCTATAATGAGATGACAATGTTCTTGAAGAATGGACCTGAATTTCTCTCAGACACAGGGGACTTTGTCGTAGATGATGGGATATGCTCAAACTGACCCACTTTCTCCCTTTTTTTTTTTTTAAGATTTTATTGAGGAATTGGGGGAGGGGAACAGCGTTGGGGAACCAGGGAAGGGGAACAGACAAGTTGCTGTCCTTTTGTTCTTCAGTCTAGTTGTGGAGGACGTCGCTTCACTGGCCCTTGTTGGTTTCATCATTGCGCTCTTCCCTGGTGAGGCAGATCGCCGGCCTCTGGACAGCCGCTCACAGCGGCTCTTGGCAGCTCAAACCGGCTGCCAGTTGCTCACGCTGGCTGCCGGCCACTCACTGTAGTCTATGGCAGCCCACTGCAGCAGGGGCTGCAGCTATGCCGTCCCCGGGGACTCACAGAAGCCCAGCTCCAGGTGGAGCTGTTGTTCACCATCTTAGCTGTAGAGTGTAGTGTCACTGGTCCTCATATGTGGGACCCGAACTGGGGCTGCTGGCGTCCCAAGCCAGCTCTTAACCAACATGCCATTCGGCCAGCCCCGCTTTCTCCCTTTTAATTACGCATTTGGAAGTTTCTGGAAATCTGGCTGAATTCAGAGTTTTCCATCTGTCCTGTGATTTGCTAATTGAGGGAGTCAGCACTGAAGTTGCTCTGTAACAAGCATTAAACTCTTTCCTCGTGGGCACGAACCTCAGAGGAGATAGGATTTCATCAAAATGATTTCCCTGCTCCCTGCAGTGTCCTGGAGGAAAGACAGCCCTGGGGGAACCACAGATCTTCCAGATAAATAAAATGAGACCCAGAAGATACATAATATGAGACCCAGAGACTCGAGGGGCAGGGCCCCCGTGTGGCCCAGGGAGGGAGTGGAACGGGAAGGGGCGCCTTGCCCACAGGTCCTTTCCTTCTAGAAGGAATGGAAGCACCTCCACCCGACCCAGGGGACATCTTGAGCCCAGAAAAATGTCTGCAGTCACTGGCTGCCCTCCGCCATGCCAAGTGGTTCCAGGTCAGGGGGCAGGGGTGGGAGGGGGTAGAATGTGTCCTGCCAGCTGCGCCTTCAGCCACCTCCTTGACTAGCAGCTTGGCCCATGTCTCCTTGCCCGACACTAACCTGATGGGTCGGATCAGAGCAAGGCTGGTTCTATTGGCTTGTGCCCATTTGGGTGTGGACTCCGCTCTTAGCCATTACCCCCCAGACCAGCCAGCCATGCTCCTGGAGGCCCTCCCTGGCCTCCAAGGCCACAATATCAGGACAGGACCCCTGGACCTGCTTGCCATCCCCAGGGTCAGCCCTTGTCCCCTCAGCTTCACACACGCCCCCTTATAGCCAGAAGAATGTGGCTTCCAGAGCTCACAATGCATTTCTTCCCCCAAAGGCACGAGCCAGTGGCCTGCAGCCATGTGTGATAGTCATCAGGGTTTTTCGGGACCTCTGCCGGCGCATTCCCACCTGGGGGGCCCTGCCAGACTGGGTAAGGCAGTACTGGGCGACTCGCCCTGCTGTGGGAAGCCCACCAAGGGCCTCCACAGCCCCAAAAGGCCTTGTTTCCTCTTAGATATTCCCCTCACAGCACTTGGCTTTTCCCAGGAGTCAGTCAGCCTGAGTACCCGGGAAAGGTAGATCACAGCAGTGGTTTCTCAGGGGCCCCTTGGCACCAGGAAGAGGCCTGCTCTGGAGCACAGCCTCACTGGACTATTATTTTCTTAAACCCATGACCTCATAGGCAGCACCAGGTAGCATGCCAACGCAAGGGTACCGGGGAATGTGCAGCATCAGCGCAGAGGGTCTGGCGAGGTCAGTGACCTGGGTGCCCATCCTGGCTCCACACTGGCCTCTGGAGGGCCTGGTGCACCCCCACCTCCTCTGGAGAGGATGCTCCTGCAGCTCTGACACTCCTGGCCAGTAGGCACCAGAGCCCATGGTGGGGGAAGAGCAGAGAAGAGAGAGTGCAAATGACCCCCAAATCCCCAAGCTGCCGAGTTTTGAGACCCCAGCTCCCGCCCTCTCTGGGGTCCCCCACCCCATATTTCTGTAGAGTTTCATCTTGCCCCTCCATGAGTCAATCTCTGAGTGTCCCTCTCTCACCGACCCCCAGTAATGGGTGGGATGAGCTATAGGTTTTGAAGTCTTTCATGTTATCTCTGGGACGGGGACCCAAGCCCCCTGAACTGTGCGGGACATTTGTGTTCTATGTGCAGCCTTCTGCTGCCAGTTCATCTCCTCCTGCCCCAAAACGAGCAGGGCCTTTCCACGCCGGCCTGGGCCACCACTGGCCTTATTCATGAGGTCCATCTCCAAAACCAAGGGTTCTGGCGCCCGCCCGGACCTCCACCTGCTGCCCAGTGTCCAGGGGAGATGTTGCTTCGGTGCCATCCCTTCATGGACAGCACAGCGGCTGGCTTCATACTGAGTTCCTAACATGTCTCAGGTCCTGCTCTTTCCTGCCTCAGCTGGGTGGCTCCTTGGAGGAGAGGGCACTCCCCTGACTAAACGTTTTAACTCTTGCAATGCTAGTTTGCAATGTTACAACCAATGGCATTTTGCTGATGGGGAAACTGAGGGCTAGAAAGTGGAGAAAGCTTGGTAAGGCCTCTGTGACCACCCTCCTCTATAGAAATTGAACGGTGGGTGGGAGTGCGGGGAAAGAACTGGGAGGGGCCTCCTATCCTGGGGTCCCTTGAAGACCCCAGCCAAACCCAGCAGAGCTCCTCTAGTGGGAGGCAAGCTGACCCAGGAGCTCTCCTCAGAGGCACAGCGTCTCCTTTTCTGTCCCTGCCCCGCCCAGGCCATGGAGCTGCTGGTGGAGAAGGCTCTGAGCAGTGCCAAGCGGCCTTTGAGCCCCGGGGATGCCTTGCGACGGGTCCTGGAGTGTGTGGCCTCGGGGATGCTCCTGGCAGGTCAGTTCCCTGTCACCTGGAAAGCCCAGAAAACACTGGGGCATGTAGCTGAGACTGAGGGTCATAGCTGGTAAGAGGGAGCCTCTTACCAATGCTAGAAAACAGCAGCCATCCCAGATAGGAGGGACCCAGAAACACACGTCCCCCAGAGGGAAAGTGAAGAGAGCTTTAGCATGCAGAATGCGCTCGCCCTCAAACAAGGGCAAAGGTCCTCCTGCAGATGGAGCAGGCTACAGAGCCCCAGCTGTCGCCCCCTGGTGATGGCCTCAGTGGGAATATTCCTGAAGGAAATAACCAGACACTCAGAGAATGGGTTGTGTATGAAGATGTTCACCACGGTGTGGTTTACAGTAGCAGATGAGAAGTATCACGTGCACTCGTGACATGTCAGATACAAAGACAGTGTTTTCCAGCCATTTTAGTGACACGGGTTGATATAGTAAATGAAAGAAGAGGAAATACATGCACTGGGCCCATGGCATGAGTCTGTTATGTAACTGCATGCTCATGCTGGAAGGAACCCTGCTGAGTGTGTGTGTGGGGACAGGGAGGACTGCCCCAGAAGAGATGCTCCCAGGGGAGACCCCGTGCCAGCCACAGTGGCCCATGGGCACCAAGGGGTGCAAGTTGCAGACCCTGTGCTTGGACCCTCGCAGGCCCCTGCTGTGGCGGTCTTTCACGAGGGTGCTCTCTCCTTCTTTGCCACTCCCATTCCCCCCCTTGCAAAGATGGGCCTGGGCTCCAGGACCCCTGTGAGAGAGACCAGAGGGATGTGATCGGGTCCATGACCCTCCAGGAGCGGGAAGACATCACTACCAGCGCCCAGGTAGGACAGCTGGTCCCTGCGGCTCCCCGACTCTGGCCAACTCAACTAGACTATGGGTGGCACCCCAGCCCCAGTCTCTCTTTGCAGCTATGCAGCATCCCAGGAAGTGATGTGGGGTTCCCCTTCGCTCCCCCTGCAGAGATGGGTGGCCTGTGGGTGGCATGACTGCTGGGGAAGGGACAGCCTGGCTCAGAGCTGCAGGCACTGTCATGATGAGGTGCAGACCTTGCTGGTTGAGACCGTCCTGGGTTCCCCCCAACACTCATACCGTGTGCTCTGTGAACACCCAGCTTGGGGCTGGCCAGCCTCAAGCACCAAGCACTGTCCCTGTGTGTGGCTTCCCTTTGTAAGTTTATAAGCAAGTCTCCCAGTGGTACAAAAAAATCACACTGGGCCTGACATTTAGGAACTGTCTTTAGTGGAAAGAATCAAATTGCTCATGATCAGAGACAAACTGGGAGATGCAGGCAGGAAGCACTGATGTTCCAAGGGGCTCCCTGCAAAGTTGTGCTGTCAGGGGGCCCTGAGTCACTCTCAGTGTAGTTCTTCCTTCCTGTGGGTGGGTGAGCGTGGCTGAGGACAGGGAGCCTGATGAGCCCGTGTCTGCACTGGGTCGGGGGACAGGTGAGGGGTGTGGGCAGGAGGGTCGTGACTGGCTGTCTGCCCCCAGCACGCCCTGCGCTTGTTGGCGTTTCGGCAGATCCACAAGATCCTGGACATGGACCCTCTGCTGCCGCCCAAAAGCAGGCCGGGGCCACGCTTCCGGAAGAGGTTGAGGGAGGCAGGCCAGGCCGAGGACGGCCAGGGCCCGAGGAAGCAGGCTTATGGGCCAGAGAGGGACAGTGTGAGTGGCCTTACCCCCCAAGTGGGATCTGGCTTCCCGCCGAGTGGCCGCTTCGTCCCTGACGTCGGACAGTCATGTTCTCCTTTCCAGTAACGTCCTGGGGGTTTCCGTAAAAACACTTGTGCTTAGATCATCAGTGAAATTACATCATCCAAGGATGAGAACCACTGGGTGGGACAGCACTCCGCACCCCGAGGTGCCCCCAGTGCTGGGTAGAAGGTGTGGCACAGCAGTTTTGCACCCTGGCACTTTTGCTAGTCTTAAACTCACCCTGGTATTCCCAAGATTATGGACTTCTAAATTGCTTCCTGTGGACACCCCAGCTGTGCGTGAACTTGAAATTACTGGGGCAGGCCTGTTTGGGGTCCCTTGTCTTGAAGGCAGGTCATGGAGAGCTGGGGACTCAGCCAAGCCCAAGGGCACACCTGGGTTCAGCCTGCAGCAAACACAGGGCCACTCCCATTCTCAGCCTAGAGATGGACCCTCAGCTAGAGCTTTGCAGTGCCTGAGCTGGGATCCCCCACCCCACCCCCACCCCTTGCCTCCCTTGTGGGGGAGACAGGGCCAGGGGTGGTGAGCATGCAGGCTGAGTGCTCCTCTGGTCCCCCAGAAACATCTGTGAGCCTACAGTCTTCCCTGACCCAGAGCCCCCCACCCCTTACTCCCCACCCCAACCACTGAGTGCCTTCTGCTTACAGAGGAGCTGCTCTGTAATGTCCTATTTAGGGCTGGGCTTGTCCAATGTCTTTCTCCCATCCTTCCTGCATAGGTCTGCCCTACGTGGGTCCAGGGCTCACCTCTTGGGAGCAGGTCTGGGGGCCAAGCCTGGTACAGGACATGGGGTCAGGCACCTCCTGGCTCTCATGGACATGGGGGCACCCCTGTCCAGCCCCTGCCCTGATTTGTCCAAACCTCCCTTTTCGGCAAGCAGTGTTTTCTGGCCTGCTGCACAATGGCCTTGAAGGAGAAAAGTCCATCTTTGTGCCAAATGCAGTTAGTTACTTGATTCCTTCAATTTCATGTCTATGTTTAAAGGACAGCCTCTGTGTCGCTTCATGTCTAATGTCTTTGCAGAGCTACCTGGAAGTTTGGTGGGAGAATAAATGAGATATGCTTGTCTTTTGGTGTGGACCACACAGCTTCCTTCTTTCGGGGTGCAGGTGGTCCTGCTGGGCTCTCCAGCTGTCCCCTCAGGGCTCTGGGCAGGCGCTTGCTGGCATTTCTCCCCAAGGCTCTGAGGCCACGAGTGTGCATGGAGAGGACAAGCATGGATGGGGAGATGTTGGCAGGGCTGCTGCTGCCCAGGGGCTGCTTCCCAGGCGTGGTCAGCCTCAGGCTGGCCCCACACCAGGGTCCCCTGGGGGTGCTGAAAAGCCTGGCTCTGTAGATCCCACCCACTCACAGGACCCAGCTCAATAAGTGCCCATTTCACACATGCCACAGGCCACCCAAGGGACCCACCCTGGCCTGGTCCAGGAGACACACAGTGGGACCATCAGCAGGAAGGTTGGGAGCCTGGGGGGCTTCCTGGAGGAGGGACTGGCCAAGCTGAGTTACTGGACCCCCACCAAGAGTTCCCTGCAATTTCCCCAAATCCTCATCATAAACCTCCTGGGATGCGGGTATGGAGCCTCAGATGGGGAAACCTGGTTACCAGCTGGGCTTCTGACAGTTGCAAGCCCCAATGGCATCCCAGGACAGTGGGGCAAGGTGGCGATAGTCTCCACAGAAGTGGCGCCTATCACTGTGCACAGAGCATGGGCCGGGAGACTGCCAGGAACTCGTTCTGCGAGCCGGGCCAAGGGAGTGTTGGTGCCTCTGGGAACCAGGGCGCAGCCTGGTCCTACCAGAAACAGGAAATGGCTGGCTGGCCTGATACCTAACTACTCCTGCCTTCCCCTGCCTCCCTAGGAGAGCAGGTTACTACTTGCTTTTGCCTCAGGCCCCTTCCTGAGAAAGTGGGGCCCCCTGCCTCTTACAGGCACCCTGACAATGCCTGGGAAGTAGGGCCAGCCCCTCCACCCGTCCTGGTCCCAGCCACAGACAGGGCTCAGGGGATGGGTCCAGCATTCTCCACCTCACACAGGGGCTTCACCCCCCACACACTGTCTCTCCCTCTGCATCTTGGCTGGTGACTCTGCCATTCACCCAGCTGCCCATGCTGACCACCCACTGTTGGGGGGGGGGCTCCTCTTGGGTTCCTCTGTGCTCAGGGCCAACCCATCAAGAAGTTCTGTTGGTCCCTCTCCTACTGCTCCCCATCCACATTGGCACTCTGCCTTTTCAACCCTCCATCAGCAGGAGCTCTGGATAAAACTCAGGATTGCACTCAGGATAAAACCCCAAATCCCAGTGAAACCCCACAAGAACCCATCTGCCACCCTCTCCCTCAATAATTCCACTTTGGATCCACCAGTTTCTGCTTGTGTCAGACCAGCCAACCTTGTTGCTGCCCCAGGGTTTTTGCACATGCTGTTCTGCTATATAATAAGCTCTTCCCATGACCTATAAGGTCAGCGACTCCGCCCCTCTCTCAGGTCTCAGCTCAGATGTCACTTCCTCAGAGAGGCCTCCTTGATCACCTCAACTTGCCACATAACCCTATTTTTTTATTTTGAGGGCAGTGTCACTGGCCCGCATATGTGGGACCGAACCGGCCTTATTAATTTTCTTTATACCACACATCACTCATTAAGATCACTTGTTATCTACCTTCCCCCTCCAGGATGTGAATTCTCTGTGGACAGGAAATATATCTACCTTATTCATCAGGATATCCCAGGTCTAGAACAGACCTCCTAGCAGTTAGGAAGATACCATTTGTTTCTATCTTTTCCCGGGAAATTTTTGTAATAGCTAGGGTGAGAGACTTCTCTAGGGCAGTGGCAGTATGATGAAGGGAAGGGAGAATGGATCTGCCCTCAAGACGAGGACGAGGCAGATATGACAGTCACAGCTGCACCTGTGTGGAAAGCCCCATGCCCTGCTGCTATGAACCACACACAGTATTTGCACACTGACTTCCTCCCTTACATCCTGCCAGCTGTTGGAAAGCACATCACCCACCAATCACTGGTCCCATCCTTGGTTCCTGGGGAAGACAGATATTATGTTCGCCACAAGGTGGTTTAAAACAATCCTGTTGACAGAGAGTTAAATCAGCTCTCCTAGCAACTCAAAAAAACCCAAGTTTAGGCAATGTGACAGCAAAATCAAGCAGCTGGTTAGCGATGTACTTAGTCCAGATGGATGAACCGTCTGGGCAATCCAGCTCCCTCAAGGCTAAAGAGCAGTTGATTCTGACCTTTCCTCTCCATCCCTCTTCCCACTGGACGGAGGACCCCAGAGCAGACTGACGGGAAGATACCAGACCAGGCGCTAGAGAAGCCTAACTTCTAGGAGGGGTAGTAGCACCCTGAGACAGCTACGACTGGGGGTTTCAGTCTGCAGGATGTGAGCCTAGGAGCCCGGTTGCTAGGAGACGGCGGTGAGTGGGAGAGATGACGTGGGGCCTGTGGGCAGGGCTGGATTTGAACCTGTCAGGCAGTCCAGGGAAGACAAAAATGGAAGGGCAGATCCATCACTTACATCTGCAAAGTCACTGATAACACAGAAATACAGCCATGAAAATGCCCTGCCACCCTGGTCAGAAGTAAGTCACTCCCAGGGGTAAAGGAAGCATCTCCAAGGATTGGCTAGCTTCTTTGGAAAAAATGTTGGCTCCATCTTCTTCCTGGTCCCCTGTAAGTTTGGCTTCTGGAGGCTGAGATGTTTCAGGTGAGTAGATTAAGGCTCTGCTGAGTGGACAAGCCAGAGAACCCATGTTTCTCCTTAAGGTGGAAAAGGCAACGGGGTGGGGGGAGTGGCACCCTGTTTGCCCAAGTTCAGAGAAAAAAAATGTGTTGGGAAATAGATACTTGTTCACTCATATTCATAAGTGGCACTCTTCACAACAGTTTAGAGCTGAAAACAACCCCTGTTCATCAAAGGGTGAACAGATAAACAAAATGTGGTCCACCCAGACAATGGATATTTTTCAGCCTTCAAATAGAAGGAGATTCTGACACCTGCTACAACATGGATGAACCTGGAGGGACATTATGTTCAGTGACATAGCCAGATTTATTTTGGCTACTATGAAGAAGATGTAATTTTTTTTTTTTTGAGGGCAGGGTCACTGGCCCTCATATGTGGGATCTGAACTGGGGCCGCTGGCGTCCCAAGCCAACTCTTTTTTTTATTTTTTATTAACTTCAGGTGTACAACACAATGCAAGAGTTACACTCTTTTTTTTTTTTTTTTAAAGATTTTATTGGGGAATTGGCGGAGGGGAACAGCATTGGGGAATCGGGGAAGGGGAACAGACAAGTTGCTGTCTTTTTGTTCTTCAGTCTAGTTGCAGAGGATGTTGCTTCACTGGCCCTTGTTGGTATCGTCATTGCGTTCTTCCCGGATGAGGCAGATCAGTCGCTGGCCTCTGGATGTCGCTCACCGCGGCTATTGGCCGCTCACGCTGGCTGCGGGCCACTCACTGTAGCCTATGGCAGCCCACTGCAGCAGGGGCTGCAGCCCACACCATCACAGGGGCTCGCACAGCCCAGCTCCAGGTGGAGCTGTTGTTAGCTGTAGAGGGCAGTGTCACTGGCCCTCATGTGGGATCCGAACCGGGGCCGCTGGCATCCCAAAACCAGCGCTTAACCAATGCGCCACTCGGCCGGCCCCAAGAGTTACACTCTTTACGCCCCAAAGTGACAACCCCTCTCCCCCAGTTTGCCACCCCACTCTCCCTCCATATCATACATATCTATCACAACTCCCCTGACTCCCCTCCACAGTATACTCCACATCCCGTGACCATCCACATATTCAGTTACAGTTGGCATACAATACTATACAACATCAGCTTCAGGTGTACAGTGCAGTGATCAAGCCTCTACTCCATCCATGAAGTGGTCTCCCTAACAAGACATGTGACTATCTGACATGCCACAAAATTTTTACAACATTATTATATTCCCCGTACTGTGTTTCATATCCCGGTGGCAATATTGTAGTTGTCTATTTATACTGTCTAATCCCTTCCCCTTCCCCCTATCCCCACCCCCCTCCCAACTAGCAACCCTCAGTTTTCCCTCTATATCTACGAGTCTGTTTACTTTGATTGTTCACTCAGCTCTTCAGACTCCACACACAAATGAGATCACATGGTACCTGTCCTTCTCCGACTAACTTATTTCACACAACATGATAGTCTCTTCACAACATTATCAATTACATTCCCAGAACTGCCCCCATATCCCTGCAACAACATTGTAGTCCCACCTACACTGTCCAAAACCTTCCCCCTCTCCCTCTTCCCCAATCCCTCCCAGCCAGCAACCATCAGTTTTTCCTTTATATCCGCTTGATATGACTTCAATCTTCTTAAATTTACTGAGACTTGTTTTGTGGCCTAACATGGTCTATCTTGGAAAATGTCCCATGTGTACTTGAGAAGAATCTATATTCTGTTTTTTCAGGGTGAAATGCTCTAAAAATATCAACAAAGTCCAGCTGGTCTAAAGTATCATTTAAGGCCCCTCTTTCTGTGTTGATTTTCTGTCTAAAGGGGCTGTCCATTGGTGACAATGGTGTTGAAGTCCCCTACTATGATAGTGTTACTGTTGATCTCTGTCTTTATGTCTGTCAAAATCTGTTATATGTTATTAGGAGTTTCTATGTTGGGTGCATAGATGTTTATTAGGGTTATAGTGCCCTTCTTTGTCTTTTATTGTAGTCTTCATTTTAAAGTCTATTTTGTCCAAAATAAGTATTGGTACTCCAGCTTTTTTTTTTCTCATTTCCATTTGCATGAAATATCTTATTTCATCTGTAAATAGAATATACATGTGTCCTATTTTCTTATCCACTCAGCCACTCTCTGTCTTTTGATTGCAGCATTTAGCCCATTCATATTTAAAATGATTATTGATAGGTGCATATGTATTGCCGTTTTGTTATTTGTATTCCTGGTCTCCCTGGGTTAGCTTGTTTATCCCTTTCTTTTGTTTTAAAAAGCCCTTTTAACATTTCTTGCAATGCTGGCTTGGTGGTAATGAATTCCTTAAGTTTATTCTTTTCTGAGAAGCTCTTTATTTGTTCTTCAATTTTAAGTGATAGCTATGCTGGGTAGAGCAATCTTGGTTGTAGGCCTTTATTTTGTGTCACTTTGAAGATCTCCTGCCACTCCCTTCTGGCCTGCAGAGTTTCTGTAGACAAGTCAGCTGTTAGTCTAACAGGAGTTCCTTTGTATGTAACCTGCTGTCTTTCTCTTGCAGCCTCTAGGATTCTGTCTCTGTCTTTAACCTTTGCCATTTTAACTATGATGTGTCTTGGTGTGGACCTGTTTGGGTTCAGCTTGTTTGGAACCCTCTTCACTTCCTGGGCATTATGTTGATTTCCTTCACCAGGGTAGGGAAGTTTTCAGTCATTATTTTTTTTTTTTTTTAATTTATTGAGGGCAGTGTCACTAGACCTCACATGCAGGACCCGAACCGGGGCCGCTGGCTTCCCAAGCCAGCACTTAACCACTGCGCCACTTGGCCGGCCTCAGTCATTATTTTTTCAAATACATTTTCGACCCCTTGCTTCTTCTCTTCTCCTTCTGGTATCCCTATGATTCGTAGGTGGTTGCGAATCACCTTGTCCCATAGGGCTCTTAAACTATTTTCATTGTTTTTTATTCTTTGGTCTTTTTGCTATGCCAACTGGGTGAGTTCTGCTATTTTATCTTCCAAATCGCTGATCCGCTCCTCTGCTCCCTCTACTCTACTGGTGATTCCTTCAAGTGTGTTCATTTCAGTTATTGTATTCTTTAGTTCTAACAGGTTGTTTTTTATGGTTTCCCTATCCTTCTTTATGTCCTCGCTAAGTTCCTTAAACATTCTTATCATCAGTGTTCTAAACTCTGTCTCTGAAAGGTTGGATCCCTCTGTTTCATTTAGTTCCATTTCTAGAGGTTTCTTCTGATCTTTTACTTGTGACATGTTTCTTTGTTTCCCCATTCTGGCTGTCGCTCTGTGATTGCTTTGATGTATTAGATAGATCACCAGGAGAGCCCTGGCTGGATCACGCAGGCACACAGCTCACGGCCTAACACTCCCAGGAAAACTCCCAGTCTCAGCCTGTCCCAATCAGCCGCTCGCAGATCAGGCCAAACAGCCCGACAACCAATCACCAGCCTGGCAACTCTGCAAGCGCAGTGCGGAGAGCGGGGACCTGAGGTGGCTTGCGCACTCCTGTGTCTCAGTGAGCAGCCTGTTGGAGCCGGAGCACGCCCACCAGGCGTTTCCCTGGCAACGCAGCACAAGCTGTGCGGAGGGTGTGGATCTGAGGCGGCTCACGCACTCCCGGATCTCAGTGAGCAGCCTGTTGGAGCCAGAGGGCACCCGCCCAGCATTTCCCTGGCAACGCAGTATAAGCCGGGTGGAGGGTGGGGATCCAAGGCCGCATGCGCGCGCACACACACGCATTTCTGTGCCAATTCCACCAGACCAATGAGGTCTCGGACCTGATCCTCCGTGGGAGGGCCCAAGCCCGACAAAATGGTGCCCTCCCTACACCACTCATGTGCAGGCTCCACACCACGGGAACAACAGTGCAAAACCTCCAGCCTTTGCACCAAAGGTGCTCAGTTCAGTCCGTCCCCGCGGGCTCCCGGGGCCAGCTTACACAGCCACTCCCTTCACCAGAAACCAGATAAGTGCTCACCAGCAAGCGAGCCCAGGCGCCGGCCCCACTGATTCTCTAGCCGCCCTCAGCCTCACCGAGCTGAGCGAACAGAGTCCTCACTAATTTACTGCCTGCTATCTTAGAACTCCTCTTCCCGGCAAAGGAACTCTAGGATGGTGAGCTTGGAGTGCGGCCGGAGGGTCTCTCCCCCAACCAGACAAGCTTCCCACAGCTGGGGCTTCCCTCACGGGGTTCGCCCTCTCTCGTCTCCGCCCGTTCTACCAGACCCGACGTGGCCTCCTCTTTAAGTTCTTCGTTTAGTGGTTCTGTTCCTCCAGTGTTCCGGGGACCTCTGGGGTTGAATGCTGTATAATTTGTTTGTAATTTTGGTGTGATCTTGGGAGGTAGTTAGCACAGCGTCTGACTATTGCGCCATTTTACCGGAAGTCGCAAGCCAACTCTTAACCACCACGCCACTCGGCCAGCCCAAAGGTGTTTTTGTTTGTTTGTTTGTTTGTTTGTTTGTTTGTTTTTGAGGGCAGTGTCACTGGCCCTCATATGTGGGGCCCGAATCAGGGTTGCTGGCTTCCCAAGCCAGCGCTTAACCACCGTGCCACTAAGCCAGCCCAAGAGATGTAATTTTTAATAGCTGCATAATATGCCACCAAAAATTGTACCCTGGTTTGCTTAACCATTCCCCTTTTGTTGGACATTTATAATAGATTGTTTTCAAATTATAAATTATAATG
This sequence comes from Aselliscus stoliczkanus, assembly GCA_033961575.1. Classification (NCBI taxonomy): domain Eukaryota; kingdom Metazoa; phylum Chordata; class Mammalia; order Chiroptera; family Hipposideridae; genus Aselliscus; species Aselliscus stoliczkanus. The sequence goes on along the minus strand of CM066735.1, from coordinate 3,215,228 downwards.
AGGCAGAGCGTTCCTGAACAGTTGTGATTCTGTTGCTCCCATAGATGCCCAAGAGTGGAATTTCTCAGTAGAAGGGCATGACATCATGAGGCATTTGAACTTGCATGTGAAAGGTTATGTTCCCTCAGATCTCTGCCAGCTTCCTTCTCAGTATAAATGAAGGAACCCCATTTACCACCCCAAAGTCAGGACTGCGCCTTCTCATTTAAAAAAAAATACTTCTTTGTGGATATAAGTTTAATGATTAGGGTTCCTTCTACAATGTCTTATTTCCTCTGCTGTTCTTTCATGTTCTCATTCATTCCACACGTGTTTATTGAACACCTATTAATTGTCATGGGCCATCACATGTCTTCCTGATGTCTACCACTGAATGTCGAGATTTGTTGAATATTCACTCAACAAACAGTCACTGCCTTCCTTGGGAGAAACCAAAGATGAACCAGAAGTTGTCACTTGACCAGACCCTGGTCCCAGCTTGGCCCTTAAACGTATTAGCTGTCGGGTGTCAGGACAGCTCATGTCACCTTCCTGAGCCTCTATAAAATTGGATGAAAACAAGTAGCACCAATCTTGCAGAGCTGTGGGGAAAACTCAGTAATAAAACGCATTTTTTGGGCCGGCAGAATGGCGTGTTGGTTAGGAGTTGGCTTGGGACACCAGCTCTGAGCAACAGGGCCTCGGTTTGGATCCCATATGAGGGCCAGTGATGCTGCGCCCTCTACAGATAAGGTGGTGAACAACAGCTCGACCTGGAGCTGGGCTGCTGTGAGTCACTGGCGATGGCGTAGGCTGCAGTGGGGCTGGCCAGCAGCTGATGTGTGCTTTCATGAGCTGCCATGAGCTACCATAAGCGTCCGTCCAATGGCCGGTGAGTGACTGCCTCACCCGGGAAGAGCGCAATGATAATACCAACATGGGCCAGTGAAGCGGCGTCCTCTACAACTAGACTAAAGAACAAAAGTACAGCAATTTGTCTGTTCCCCTTCCCTGATTCCCCAACACTGTTCCCCTCCCCCAATTCCCCAATAAAAATCTTTAAAAAATAAAATAAAATACATTTTTTTAACACTGTACAGAAAGGTTCGGTCTCAGGGAAACAGGCACAATGGAGGCATGTGTGCAGGTGAAAACCAGCAATTAAAGTGAAAATCACACAAGGAACAGTGACCCCAGATGCCTTCCTTGTCTCATCTTTAAGAACGCTGGTCGCCAGGCTATGAGAAAAGCCTTGTAGATGTGGCTGATGTTTGGGGGCTTCCCTACAGTGGCAAGTTCCCCCATCATCACTGCCCCTCATGGTGAGGAGCTTCCTGTCCTCTCTAGCACTCTCTTCATAAATGTTAGCCAATGAAGAGACTTAAAACCCAAAAAGAGAGAGAGAAAAAATAACTTGGAGGAAAGAGACAAAAGAAAAGAAAAAATTCTAGAAAAGCCCTTATGTATATTATCCTCAGAGAGCTTATAGAAGACACAGACACAGGGCTGGCCGAGTGGCGCAGGGGTTAAGCGCTGGCTTGGGAATCCAGCGACCCCGGTTTGGATCCCACATATGAAGGCCAGTGACACTGCCCTCAAAAAAAAAAAAAATACAAGACACAGACACACAAGCCAGGAAACAAAATTTAAGTTTGCCTTTTGAAAAGGAACATTCAAAGAACCAGAAGGAGCCCTTGGAAATTAAAAACCTGAGAGTCAAAATGTTGACAGAAGGGCTGAAAGAAAAAGTAGAATGAGAAGACAAAAAAAAAAAAATGTAGGCAAGAAAATGAGAAGGTAAATTCCAATACAGGACAAAGGCAAGTTTCAAAGAAAGGGGAGCAGAAAAACCCAAGTGGGAGAAATCACCAGTGACATCCCTCCAGAAAATTCTCCAGAAATGGAAGACATGACAGAGCCCACTGACTGTTCAGCACAACACGTGAAAATAGATCCTTACCCAACCCACACTGTGGTCATGTAGCATAAGGAGAAGATTCTACAAGTTTCCAGAGAGAGAAAGGAAAAAAAAAAAACCCACACAAACAAACATGTGACAAGCAGAGATGAGGAAGCAGCACAGTTCAGATTATTCAGCTGCCCAAGACTGAAAGCTGAAAGACTTGAGGTGAGGGAAATGATCCACCACCCAGAATACTGTCCTCAGCCAAACCACCAATCTCACAGGAGAGGAAGGAAATGCTTTGTCTGGAAATGCCCAGAGGGTGCACATTCCCAAAACAAGCGCATAAACCAAGAAACAAGGACCTGGACCCAAGAAACAGGTGCTGCATCCTAGGAATCCCCAAGTCCTAAAGGAGAGAGGGGCCAGGGCCACAGCTAGTCAGCAGCCATGCCCTGAGAGAACAAGTTAGTTCCACTGGAGAGGCTGGGGTAAAGAGTCCCAGACACACAACACCAATGCAATCATTAACTCAGGGAGAATCACAAGACAAGGCCTAGAGGGCCGGCCGAATGGCACATTGGTTAGGAGTTGGCTTGGGACACCAGCTCTGAGCAGCAGGACCTTGTTCAGATCCCACATATGAGGGCCAGTGATGCTGCGCCCTCTACAGCTAAGATGGTGAACAACAGCTCCACCTGGAGCTGGGCTGCCACGAGTCACTGGTGATCGGCGTAGGCTGCAGTGGGGCTGGCCAGCAGCTGGCGTGAGCATTCATGAGCTGCCATGAGCTACCATAAGCGTCCGTCCAATGGTCTGCAAGCAACTGCCTCACCTGGAAAGAGCGCAATGATAATACCAACATGGGCCAGTGCAGTGACGTTCTCCACAACTAGACTAAGAACAAAAGGACAGCAACTTGACTGTTCCCCTTCCCTGATTCCCCAATGCTGTTCCCCTCCCCCAATCCCCCAATAAAATCTTTAAAATAAAATAAATAAATTAGATAAATAAATAAATAAATAAATAAATAAATAAATAAATGAAAACAAGGCCTAGAAAAGTGTTCTTTGGTGTACATTGCTCCATTGAACAATACTTACATATAACAACATAAGCACCAAATACTGATTTAACCAAAAATTGTGATCAAACGATTGGGAGAGCAGTATGCTTAAGGGAGTTAAGTCTCTACCTTCGGGAGTAGGAAATCAATGGACAGTGATCAAGAGATGTGGAAAACATGATTTTGAAATATGGAAGCCAATACCAGAGAAACATCCAATAGAAACAGCAGTGGCAGCCCTTGGGGAGTGGGACATACATTGCTTTGTTTAAAACAGTTTTTTAAGCTTAGCACAGTCTTCAGCACACAGCGAAACACTACAAAATACCACTACTGTTAATTTTGACAGAAGAAAACAAACTTACCTTTGAGGAGCTCATTGCTGAGTTGGGGAGCTTTTTATAGTTAGGAGAGTACTTGAGAGCTTGCAAAATGTCATGACTATCGACCCATTTAGATTGAGAAGTGCACCTACAGTGTCAAATAAACTTTAAAATGTGCCTATTTATAAAAAACTAAAGACTGACAGAGACCACAGATCAGAAAACTACAGCCCACTTACCCACCGTCTGTTTTTATGCATCCCACAAGCTAAAAATTGTTCCTCACATTTTTAAATGGCTGAAGAAATCAAAAGTCTTAATATGGCATGACATATGAAAAGTATATGAAGACCAGATTTCAGTGTCTGTAAATAGTTCTTTGTTTCTTTTTTTTTTTTTTTTTTTTTTTTAGGGCAGTGTCACTGGCCCTCATATGTGGGACCCGAACTGAGACCGCTAGCTTCCCAAGCCAGCGCTTAACAACCACGCCACTCGGCCGGCCCTATAAATAGTTTTATTGGAACGTAGCCATGCCCATTCACATGCATGTTATCTATGGTGGCTTTCCCGTTACAAAAACAGAGTTGAGTAGTCCAGACAGAGATCATCTGGCCCTTTACAGAGAAAGTTTGCCAGCTCTTGATTTAGAGGATGAGGGTCTGGGGGTGGGATGGGGAGTAACTCTGGAGCAGGGGCATGGGGCAAGTGTTCTGACAGGCACACCTTGCCTAGTGGTATCTTGTGGATCCCCCACTTTCCTTCCTCTGTCTTCACTCTTTCATATGATTCTATTAATTTGTTTTGCGAGGGGCTACTGTGCACTAGGCTCCAGAGCCAAATGATTGCCCAAGCCAGAGAAGTCCCTGCCCTCACTAATGGAGCATACATTCTGTCAAGTGAGGCAAGGCAGGAGGGCTATGTAGAAGGAAGAGTAAGATAGGGTATCAGGCAGTGTTTTAGGCTTGGATGGTGGGTGGTCATGATGGATGGTCAAGAAGGGTCTCTTGAAGGAGCCAGAAATGCTGAGAAGGAGCCCTCTTTGAAAACAGCTGAGGGAAGCATGTAATAGGAGAAAACAGCACATGCAAAGGCCCTGGGGCTGTATCATGCCTAGAGCATTTGAGGTACAGGAGAGAGCCAAGCCAGGGGAAATGGAGGGAGCTGAAAGCAGAGAGGTGACAGCAGCCATGGTAGGACCAAGCCAGTGGTGGGTCACAGTGAGGAGCTTGGGTTTCATCCTAAGCACAGCCAGCGCCATGGGAAGGTTGTAAGCTAGAAAGTGACACAGGCCTAGGTTACGCACAGTGAACCTGCAAGTGTGGCAGGGAAGTGATATGCCTGGTCCCACCTGTAGTGCAAGGAAGGCCAGGAGAAAGATGTAGGGGGAGAGCAGACAGCCTTCCCCATCAATGGCAGATCACCTCCGGCACCCCAAAGCAGGGGCCCTTGTTCCCCAAGTCAAGAATGATCCAGCCAACCACAGCTCTGGTTGTAAGATGAGCGATGCAGCATTTTTCCTCGAAAGAGCAGAGTGTTCCTCCACCAAATCCCTGAGTCCCCTGGCAGGGAGGAGAAAGCTAAATTTAAAGGTGTGCTAATTGGGGCAGTCTGAGCTGGCTGTGTGCTCCAGCCACTGGATCCACTGGGGCCACGATGCCAGTGCAACCATCCCCGCATCCATTGAAGCTGCCCTGCCCTACCTGCCTTCCAGATCCAGAAAGTACGATTATGGCATATTCTCTGGGGGTCTATCATGTACCCAACACCATGCTGTGCACTAGCATGTGGGCCCTGGAGCTGGGTGGGCCTGGGTTCAAAGCCCAGGCCACCATTTCTTATGTCGTAGGGTGAGCCTCAGCTTTGCCATCTGTGAAATGGGTACAATGAGAGTGCTTGCCTCACAGGTGACAGGCGCTGCTCATTCTCTCTCCCCTCCCTAATATTTACTGGCTTAAAAAAATATATGTTCTGAGCACCAACTATGTACCAGGTACTGAGGCCACAGCCATGAATGACACTGTCCAAAGTCCCTGCCCTGGGGAGTTGTTCTAGAAAGGATGCAGCCAGTAAACAAAATAAACAAGTAAAATATATAGTTGGTGAGACCATGGTAGCTCCACAGAGTTATAGGAGAGGGGATGTGAAGCGTTGGAAGGTTGATGTATATTCCATAGGGCTGTAATGTTGGCTATGTCTGGGGAAATGTCCCAGGCAGAAGGCACAGCTAATGCAAAGGCCCTGAGGTGGGAACAAGCCTGAGAGCTTTGAGAAAAAGAAAGCCAGTGTTCCTGCCTCCCCCTTTTGTTTCACCCCTTTGGGTCCTTTCAGGGCATAGAAGTGGAGTCTTGCTCTGAGAAGGGTATGGATGTCTGAGAAGGCTTCATAAAAATGGTGCTAGTTGAGATGGACATGGGGTAAAGACTACATTTCCCATCTTTCTCTGCTCTTGGGTTTCACTGAAGGAGTCCTTAAATGAAGAGGTGTCTCCTTTTCTGCCAACTTCCTGCTTCCTGTTGGCTGGAATGCAGGTGAGAGGGCTGGAGCTCAAGCAGCCACCTTAGATCAAGAGATGGAAGTTCAAGTGCTGAGAAAGGCAGAGCAACAAGGTAGCAGGAGCTTGGGTCCCTGACACTGCCCAGGATTTCCTCCCTTGGAGAGCATTAATTTCTACCTAATTCAAGCCTCTAATACTTGGGGTCTCTCATCCCCTATAGACAATCCTAATTTTAACTGATGCATTATGTAAAGTGCCTGTCACATGACTCCCTTTGTTCATTGCCTATAATGATTTTCATTTGTATTCATAAAGAATAAGAAATATAGGGGCCGGCTGAGTGGCGCATTGGTTAAGAGCTGGTTTTGGGATGCCAGTGGCCCTGGTTCGGATCCCACATATGAGGGCTAGTGACACTGCCCTCTACAGCTAACAGCTCCACCTGGAGCTGGGCTGTGTGAGCCCCGGTGACGGTGTAGGCTGCAGCCCCTGTTGCAGTGGGCTGCCATAGGCTACAGTGAGTGGCCGGCAGCCAGCATGAGCTAACAATAGCAGTGGTGAGTGACCATCCAAAGGCCGGTGACCGATCTGCCTCATCCGGGAAGAGCACAATGATGATACCAACATGGGCCAGTGAAGCAACGTCCTCTGCAACTAGACTGAAGAACAAAAAGACAGCAACTTGTCTGTTCCCCTTCCCCAGTTCCCCAATGCTGTTCCCCTCCCCCAATTCCCCAATACAATCTTTAAATAATAATAATAATAATAATAATAATAATAATAATAAAGACTTAAAAAAAAAGAATAAGAAATATATCTTGCCTTTGGGAAGTCTACAACTCCATCGGGCTCATCTGCAGGTCTGACTTCTAGCCCCAGCATCACCATGGGCAAGTAACCTCGCCTTTCTGGGTCTCAGCTGCTCCAATTCTAAAATGAGAAGATTGGCCCCCAAAATCTCCAGGAGTTCGGAGAACAGAAGGCTATGCAAATGGCAACAGTCAAAATAGGAGAAAGGTGAGATGTGGAGAACAGTGAGATTCAGATGAACAAACGAAAGGCATTCTGGCAGGGACTAGGTGGGTCCATCAGGGTTCCTCTTTTGCAAGTGACAAAAGCCAGCACCACCTGATCCAGAGCACGGAAGGGACAGATGCCCATGAGATCCCTCCTCCTAGCAGGGTTTAGAGTAACCTAATCTGACTCAGCAATTCCACATCATAGAAATTTCATTTCAGCACCCTGCTCTGGTCCCATTTTCAGTATTAGGGATTCTTTTGGTTACAAGTGGCAGAAACCTCCTCCTGAAAGTAACCAAAAAGCAAAGACCTGCCTCTAACACTAGGCATAGCGTGAACCCCATGGCTGGATCCAAGGATTTTAATTCTTCCCACAGTATTCGGTCTCTCTGTGTCCTGGCTCTGCTGACTCTGGGCTGGCTACTTCTCAGGCAGGCTAATGGTCTCAGTTACCAAGGCCAGATCCATGCCCATCAGTGAAATGAGACAGTTAGTGTCTTTAGCGAGGGGTCCTTTCAGAGCATAGAAGTTAGGTGTTGCTCTGTGAAGGGTAGGGGTGTCTGAAGAAGGCTTCATAAAAATGGTGCCAGTTTGGATGGGCATGGAGGATGAGCCGAGATGCTATCTGGATGGGGCAAGGGCATTCTGAGCAGAGGGGACAGCCAGTGCAAAAGCATGCAAACTCCTGCAGTGCAGAGTCACCAGACTGTCGGGTGTTCAGTGGGAGCGGAAGAAAATGAGGCCTGGGAGGTAGCTATAGGCCAAACATGAAGAGCCCTGAATGCCAAACCGAGTGTTCTATGCTCTATTCTGCAGGCAGTGGGAGCTATGGCAGGATTTAGAGCAAGGGAGGGTCACAGTCACATTTTCATCCCTTGGTGATGCATTGGAAGATGAGTGGTAACAAGGAGAAAAACTAGAGGTAGTTGGGAGACCAGGGATGGGGCTGCTGTGTCACCAGCCTGCACCAAATGGGTGTCCAGGGGTGGAGGGGTCAGAGAATTTCTGGAATCAAGTCAATAGGACTGAAATATGGAGGGTGAATAGCCTAGGACTAGGGAATTCTGGTGTCCCTTCTGATGGTGTAGCTATCAACTGACTTCAGGTAGGTAGAAGGGAGAGGCAAGTCCCTTAGCTCCTGGCAGGAGGCAGGAGAAACTGGCGTTGCCACCTCTGGGGTCTGGAAGATCCATTGAGTCTTTGTGATTCAAAGTGGCCGATTATTGGATGCCTCCAGGAATGGGAAGCTCACCCTTCTGTAGCTCTGACCTAAATAAACCATGGACTCAAGTCTATTCCCCTGGAGTCATGCACAGCTCAGTGCCCTGTGCCCACACCCATGAGGGGAGGGCTCCTTGTTCCCCAGGCCAACCCTTGGAGATTCGGGCACTTAACACCATCTCCTTGAATCTGTCAGTCTTCAGCCTCAACACCTTTGCTTCCTCTCATCACTCATGGGGTAGGGTCTTCCAGAGCATGGGACAATAACCCCTGGGTATCCTGGGGAGGATGTAGGTGTTACTCAGACACTAAGTACCCATTCACAGAGGAAGAAACCCAGCCCCTTCTGAGCCTTTTTCCGTCTCTCTGACTGCATCAGGAGAATGTCTCCACGGAGTGCTAGGGCATCTTAACCTCTTAGACATGGGCTCCTGTCTTTGCTGAACAAAGAGAAAGCAGGCCTCCACTGTGGGGCCTGGGGCAGCAGTCTCTGGTGAGACTCTAATGATGCTGTGGGTTTCCTCTGTGGCTATTTTCACTCTGGGTTTCTATTTCTAGCAAGTGATGATGGTTTGCCATATATGGTGAGCCCCCATCACCCAACTGAATGCTGGCTGCAGTGTCCCAACCCTAGGACCAAAGCAATGCCCAGTGGCTGGGAAGCAGGGCGTGGGGGGGGGGCAGACACACCCTGGGACTATCCCACAGTCGGATCTATGGAACACAGGGAGCTCTGCCTAGCAGTAGTGTTCTCAGAGGATCCTCTGTGCAAATACCACCACTAATAAATTATACCACCAGGCAGGAAAGGCATTCTCTCTAACCTTCTGCCTACTTCCCTTGCTGGGGATGACCTTGTTGCTCGTTGGAGGGTCCTCTTCTGGAACTTTCCTCATCGATTTACTCTCTCCTGTATTACATGAATGGGATTGTGCCATTTGCATTGTGTCACACCCTACTGTGGTTTTCAACAACTGGAGATTTTAGCATCTTAATACATAGGTTTCCCGTTTCTGTTGCATACTATTCCATAATATGGATATTCTTTAATTCTTGGAACTGAGCCACTATTCCCAGAAATTCCATGATGCCTTGGAGGCATAGATACTTAGTCTTTTGAGGTAACAGAAGGTTAAATGCAAGACCCAGGCTATCTGGGCATCTTGGTTCATAGCCCTCCTAAGATCAACTTCATCCTTGTCCAAGTGGACTCAGCCATTAGAAGGAACCAAGCCATCGCTGGGGACCAGGCCCAGTGCAGTGGTCATCCAGTGCTCATCCAGCTGTCCTTTGAGGGTGACACCGGTGTTGCCCAGCCCTTCAGAGGAGGAAACGGAGGTCAAGAGTGGGCAGTCCCAGGCAGGCCGAGTGGCGCTTTGGTTAGGAGTTGGCTTCGGACGCCAGCTCTGAGCATCAGGGTCCCAGTTCGGATCCCACATTAGGGCCAGTGACGCTGTGCCCTCTACAGCTAAGATGGTGAACAACAGCTAGACCTGGAGCTGGGCTGCTGTGAGTCCCCAGTGATGGCGTAGGCTGCAGTGGGGCTGGCCAGCGGCTGGCGTGAGCTTTTCTGAGCTGCCCTAAGCCACCATAAGCAGCCGTCCAATGGCCTGCGAGTGACTGCCTCACCAGGGAAGAGCGCAATGATAATACCAACATGGGCCAGTGAAGCGACATCCTCCATAGCTTGACTAAAGAACAAAAAGACAGCAATTTGTCTGTTCCCCTTCCCTGATTCCCCAATGCTGTTCCCCTCCTCCAATTCCCCAATTAAAAAAAGAAAAATCTTAGGGCCGGCCGAGTGGCGCGGTGGTTAAGCGCTGGCTTGGGAAGCCAGCGGCCCTGGTTCGGTCCCACATATGAGGGCCAGTGACACTGCCCTCAAAGAAACAAACAACCCACCCCCAAACAAACAAAAAAAAATCTTAAAAAAAGAAGAGTGGGGCAGTCCTGACGGACACAGCAGGGTTGCCCCCCCCCCCACCTCAGGCCTCACCACTATTCTCCAAAGGGGGGCTGCTCTGCGCAGGCCTCCAGTTCCACATGTTTTTTTCCCTGTGGCCCCACTTTTCCTTTAATGATGATGATGACGATACTGATGGCAGTTGACATTTTTGGGGTGGTTTCCTTGTGCTAGGCACCAACAGCCCTCTATAGTAACAGGTAATTAAATGAGCCCCTGTTGGCAGAGGAGGTGACTGAAGGCGTTGGAATGGCAGTCAAAGGGGCTCACTTGGTCTTCTGGGCTCTGCCTCCGGCTTATCTCCCGGATGGGCAGCTCATTCACTCCACTCCGACGCGCACGCGGTGTGGCACCACTGCTCCACACTCCAAGGCCTCCACTGCTCCTGATAAACTGGGGTGCGTGCCCCTCAGCACCAGGCCAGGGAGAGGCGTGGAACCCGTGAGCATCTCCAGCCCGCATCCGCGCCACGGGGGAGGTGCCGGAGACGACGGAGGAAGGGCGGGGAGGGACCTGCGGCGGTGCGCAGAGCGGACCGCAGTGCGGCCGGCGCTAGGACCCACGGGGTCCTCACTGGCGGCGGCACCTCCCGCTCCCCCGCCATCCTACCTCTCCTCCCCTCCCCAAAATGAGGAAACGGAGGAACTTGCTCCAAGTTGTGCAGCCGGGCCCGCCTTGGGGGTGCGCAGCCGGCACGCGGGGGCCCTCCTAGGGGCGGGCGCGGGGCGCGGCCCGGGGACGCCCCCTGAGCAGGTGAGCTCGGCGACGGGATTGGGGGTAGACTGCAGGGGCAGGACAGGGGAACCCGAGGGCTCTGTGGGGGCCTGGCGTTCGCGGGAGGGGCCGGTGTGCGAGCGAGTGTGCACGTCTGGGGCGCGCGCCGGGTACGCCGCTGAGTTGGGGGTGGTTAGAAGCGATCAAGGGCGGGGTGGGGGGTATTTTTCTGGGTGGGGATGTGCGCTTCTGGGAGCCCCCGAGTGTGTGTATCAGCGCGTCCACGTGGAGGCATGTGCGCGTGTGGCCGAAATGTATGTGCGCGGCCCTGTGTGTAGCTTTGTGTGCCTGGGTGGCCCAGCGTTTGGCGCCCAGGTGTTCAAGTGTGGGTCTGTGTGTGTGTGTTGGAGGGTGGAGAGATAACACGTTTCCAGATGTCCCACACCTGTGCATGTGTACCTGTGCTGCACACCTGTCTCTAGGGGGACATGCCTTTGCTTGCACACCTGGGTGCCTGTGGGTACCTGTGTCCACCTGTGTCCAAGCCCTGTGTGTTTCTGTGTGTGCTCGTGTGTACATGGATTAGTAGAGGTGTGAGTACACATAGGGCTGAGGATTTATGAGGGTGTACACTGGAGGGTTTGCCCCACAACTCGCCCCACTGTCCAACTACCTGCAGTAGGGGAGATGGGAGTGGCAAGGGGTGGAAAAGTCCCCCAAAGCCACCCAAGAAGCAATGAGGGACTTTATGAGTCCGTCCTGGGTTGGGGTGCGGGGATCAGAAAGGTTCAGCCTGTGGCCAGAGGAGCCCAGCAGGACTGCAACAGCAGCACCCCACCCTCCTGTCAGAGTTTCTTGGGAATGACCTTGAATCATCCTGTATTTGCCTGCCTTGCTCCTGCCCACTCACCAGAAAAGAGGAAGAACCAGGCTAGATTAGGTGGCACCAAGCTCCCCATGTGCTGTGTGGGCTGCTGGGGACTGAGCCAGGCACCTCCCCCATCCAGGACCCATGGCCACTAGCTCTGTGCCTTGTGCCTCAGTTTCCCTTTGGGAACGATGGTGGAGCAAGGTTCTGTGGTTTCTTCCCTGGTGTTTCATGGTTACTCTGCTAAGGAACTCCCTTAGGTAAAGATCACTTTCCCAAAGGGTCCTGGAGAACCAGTAGCTGAGCCCCCCTTGGGGCTGCCCCTGGCTGTCCCCTCCAGTGGTCTGGGCTGGAAGTGGTGGTGATGGGTTGGATCTGGGCTCTCCAGCTGGTCTCCGCCCCTTCCACAGGTGAGCCCTCGCTTCCTCTGTGCCTGGCACCCCTCCACCCATATTAGCCAGGATGCCCACGGTGAGTACCCTCAACCTGGGTGTCTGTGTCCTCTACCCTTCCTCAGCTCAGTCCACGCCCATAGGACCTCAGCTCCAAGGGGAGGGGGACTGTACCCTGATCCACATCCCCTTTAGCTGGTGTCTCCCAGTCTCTCTGTTATTTGGTGTTGCATTTCTTTCACCTTTTCTTCCTGACCTGTGCTGAGCACCCTCTGTTTGTGACTAATAAGTCTCTGTTGGCAGCTGCTTGTCCTTTTGCCTCCTCTCCTTCTTTCTTTCTGTTTTCTCTGTCTCAATCCAATCTTTCTCTCTCCGAGGCATCTCCCTCATGTCCCCTTTGCCCCTCTCCCTCATTCCCACCCCCCTCACCCAGAGGCGTTGGGCCCCAGGCACCCAATGCATCACCAAGTGTGAGCACATGCGCCCTAAGCCTGGAGAGCTGGCCTTTCGAAAGGGCGACGTGGTCACCATCCTGGAGGCTTGCGAGGTGAGCAGTAGCCATTGAGACTGGGTGTGTTTGGGGACAGGACCCCCCCCAAATGCACACACACACCTAAGGACCCCTGGCTCCCTCCCTCGCAGAGCAAGAGCTGGTACCGCGCCAAGCACCACAGCAGCGGGCAGGAGGGGCTGCTGGCAGCTGGCGCACTACGGGAGCGTGAGGCCCTCTCCGCTGACCCCAAGCTGAGCCTCATGCCGTGAGTTGTGGGGCATCCTGGAATGGGGATCAAGAGGGCCTGGCCTGCCTAGCCCAGCCTGCCCCCTCTGCACCTGCAGGTGGTTCCATGGGAAGATCTCAGGCCAGGAGGCGGTGCAGCTGCTGCAGCCTCCCGAGGATGGGCTGTTCCTGGTACGCGAGTCAGTGCGACATCCAGGTGACTATGTGCTGTGTGTGAGCTTCGGCCGAGATGTCATCCACTACCGCGTGCTGCACCGCGATGGCCACCTGACCATTGACGAGGCCGTCTGCTTTTGCAACCTCATGGATATGGTGGAGGTGTGCCCCACACCACAGAGATGCATGCTCTCCAGTGTAGAGAAGGAGCTGGTCCCCATGAACCACCAACTCTCTAGGTGGTCTAAGTCCTCTAGATCCCACCTCCAAGGCCTGGGGTGGCGCCTTCGGGGACCTTCAGGGACCTCTAAGTTGACACCAATCCAGAGACCTCCCCATCCTCCCTTTTTCTCCCCTAGCCTACATCCTTTCCTGTTTGCATGGAAACCAGCCCAACATATCCTGTGAGACCCAAACCCCTCTCCTCCTTATCAGCTCCTACCTACCCCATCCAGGGCCCCCCCGCAGGAAAAGGACAGATTCAGGGGTTCCCCACACCCAAGGTTCTGACTCACAGCCACCTCTGCCCTGCCCTGCAGCATTACAGCAAAGACAAGGGGGCCATCTGCACGAAACTCGTGAAACCCAAGAGGAAGCAGGGCGCCAAATCTGCAGAGGAGGAGCTGGCCAAGGGTAGGGGTCTGCGCCCCCTCCACCCACATTCTCCTCCTTGAGGAGTCAGGGCCCTGGGGCCCTGCACATGGCCAATGCCACAGTACTTGAGTATGGCACTATGCCTGGCACTGCGGGTGGAAGGCCTAGGCTGCCCTGGGGATGGACAAGGGTCACTAACAGACACTGATCATCTGGAGATTGAAGGGGTTCCCATACCTGCTACTTCTCACACACATGTCCTTATCATGTGCCCTGTCACCTGAGCCAGAAACCTGACCCCAAACCTCAACCCACCCACCCTCCCACATCCCCTTCATGACGTTCTAACACTCTGCCTGACCTTACACCTTTCCATCAGACCACCTTCTTCCGGGGGGGCAGTCCCCATTCCTCCTGACCCCTACCTCTGTACCCCCAGAGGCAGCTTTCTACCATGAGAGCCCACCCACATTGCTCCCCTGCCTAAAGGAGGGAGGCCCTGTAGCTCTTCTGCCTTCTAGAACATTCTCTTGTGTCTCAGCTTTCTTTCCTGCCTCATCTATAGGACCCTTCGTCCATTCACAAGGCCCCCTGAGCTGTGACTCATTTCCTCTCATGCCTCTGTGCTGGTGTGCATTGTTACCTTCACCAGAAATGCTTTTCCAGCTTCTGTGTAGTGAAATCATCAATATTCAAAGCCCAAAGCAAATGCCCCCAACCACAGCCACCTCTGCAGTCTTTTGAACCTGATGACTGTGGCTGTCTCCTTAAAAGCATGTGTCTGTCTTGGGGAAATCTGGACATCTTGGGGACGACACCTGGGTGGAGGCTGGTGTCACCATTCCTGATGTGCCGAAGGGCTCCTGATTCGGATAGGGAGGAGGCCTACAGAACCAGCTAGAGGAAAGGCAGGGAGAACACTGGCCTGCTTGGAACAAGGAAGGGGTCAGGGAGGCGAGCACAGACTATGGCTTAGAGCACTGGGAGGCTCTAGAAGCTTTACTGGTCCCCCTGTCTGTTGTATTTTTGCTCTGTGTATGTCCCTGGGTGGCCAGAGGTAAAGGGAAGAGCCTTTGGGGTAATCAGAGGATCACAGGCTCCAGGTAGAAGAGAGATAGGCAGCCCAAAATCGTTGCCTTTGACCACATGATAACATGGTACCAGGGTGGGTGCATCAGACATGCTCTTGAACCATTGCTGGGAACAGCAGCCACCTGAATGAGACATCCGGTGTCTCTCACTAGGTGGTACCCCCGATGGGAGGGCCTTGGGGGAGCCTGTTACCCTCTGACCAGGTCCTCATCCCACAGCCGGCTGGTTACTAAACTTGCAGCACTTGACGCTGGGAGCACAGATCGGAGAGGGGGAGTTTGGAGGTGAGTGCCAGGGTGGGACGAAGGGCATGTTCAAGTTTTGGAGTCACAGAGATGATTCACATCCATATTTAATACCTACTTGCTGGAGACTAAAGACAAATCACGCCCCTCTGTGCTTCAGTTTTCCCCTCTGTGAAAGGGGGTTGACGGCAACTGTCGTGAGGAGTAAAGTAGCTCAGGCAGGCACCCAGTGAATGTAAATGAGTCCCTCACACCTCCAGGCTCTTGCAAATGCTAGTCGCTCTGCTAGGAATGCCATTCCCTGAAATGATTATCCTGGAAGGTTCTGGGGCTTGGATCAGGGGTCTGCCAACTTTCTCTGTAAAGAGCAAATATTTTTGGCTTTGCGGGCCAGGTAGTCCCTGTCACATCTGCTCAGCTCTGCCTTTGTAGCAGGAAAGCAGCCCCAGATGACAGGTAAACCAACGGGCATGGCCATGTGGCAATGAAACTTTATTTATGGACACTGAATTTTGAATTTTGTATAATTTTCACGTGTCATGAAAAAGCATCCTTTTGGGTTTTTTTTGTTTGTTTGTTTTTTAAGAGGGCAGTGTCACTGGCCCTCATATGTGGGATCCAAACCCGGTCCACTGGCATCCCAAGCCAGCTCTCAACCACTGCGCCACTCGGCCGGTCCTCCTTTTGGGTTTTTTAAAACTGTTTTAAGAATGTAAAAACTGGGCCGGCCTAGTGGCGCGGTGGTTAAGCGCTGGCTTGGAAAGCCAGCGGCCCGGGTTTGGTCCCACATATGAGGGCCAGTGACACTGCCCTCAAAAAGAAAGAATGTAAAAACCACTCTGAGATTGAGGGCCTTGCAAAAACACATGACGGGACTGGATTTGGCCCGAGGGATTTTGGATTTCGCTGAGCCCTGGCTTAGATGATTCTCTTTGATCAGGAGGTCTGGAGCTTGTAGGGGAGAGGGGTTTTCCAGGCCTGGGGACCCAAGGCTATGTTGGTGTATATGGGGGTCAATGTAAGTGGTGTGTCCCTGTGTCTGTGCCATCTCTGTTGGGTCCTGATCTCTGTCCTGCCCGCCAGCGGTCCTGCAGGGTGAGTACCTGGGTCAGAAAGTAGCCGTGAAGAACATCAAATGTGATGTGACAGCTCAGGCCTTCCTGGATGAGACAGCAGTTATGACGTGAGTCCCAGGTCGGGGTCAGGCACCCTGGGGTTGGGGGTTCTGGCTGCACTCTCACCCCAGGCCCACCACCCCGCCTCCCCTCCCCCAGGAAGATGCAGCATAAGAACCTGGTCCGTCTGCTGGGCGTGATCCTGCACCAGGGACTCTACATCGTCATGGAGCATGTGAGCAAGGTGCGGTGGGGCCCAGGTGCAGGTGGGGCTGGGGGACAGCCAAGGAGGCCTCGAACCCCAGCCCCCTGTCCTTCCCATAGGGCAACCTGGTGAACTTCCTACGGACTCGGGGCCGGGCCCTTGTGAACACCCCCCAGCTCCTGCAGTTTTCCCTGTGAGTGGGGACCCCTGGGGAACAGGGAGAAGGCTTTTCAAGGTGAAGGTGAAACCGAGGCACAGAGCAGGGAGGAGCCTGGCCTTGGAATTTGCCACCCAGCCGCCAGACCCGTTGCCCCTGCCTCTCCCCAGGCACGTGGCCGAGGGCATGGAGTACCTGGAGAGCAAGAAACTGGTGCACCGAGACCTCGCTGCCCGCAACATCCTCATTTCTGAGGACCTGGTAGCCAAGGTCAGTGACTTCGGCCTGGCCAAAGCTGAGAGAAAGGGGCTGGACTCCAGCCGGCTGCCCGTCAAGTGGACGGCGCCCGAGGCACTCAAACACGGGGTGAGCGCTCCTCTGTCTCCAGGTCCCTTGAAGCCCCAGTTCCACTGTGTGGCCCTAGGCATGTGTCTTGGTATCTCTGAACCTCCAAGGGAAATGGCTCTGCCTCTCCAGTGACTATTTGCCCATAGTTGTTCTTTTTAGCCCCTCTCTGGCCTCTCCTGTGTGTGACCCTGTCTGGGCCTCAGTTTCCCCATTTCTGGGCTCAGTGCTGAAGGCAAGAATAACCAAACTTCTTCCTGCACTGAGTCTGAGTTCCACTCGGTTGGGGGTCAGGAAACTAAGGGAGTAGAGTCTATTAGAAGAGACCAGAGAGTGAAGGTCAATCCAGGGGGACTTCCTGAAGGAAGCAGGAGCTGGAGCAGAAGCCCTGAGGGGTCCTTCCTCACCCTAGTTTTGGGCCCACAGAAATTCTCCAGCAAGTCCGATGTCTGGAGTTTCGGGGTGCTGCTATGGGAGGTCTTCTCATATGGCCGGGCTCCATACCCCAAGATGGTGAGCGTGGTCCGGGGGAGGGGAGGCACTGGGTTCCACGCTGATCTGGGGTTGTGGCCCTGACCCCCAGCCCACACTGGTGTGCCTCTGCCCACAGTCACTGAAGGAGGTGACAGAAGCCGTGGAGAAGGGGTACCGCATGGAGCCCCCTGAGGGCTGCCCGGGCCCGGTCCACACCCTCATGAGCAGCTGCTGGGAGGCAGAGCCCGCCCGCCGGCCGCCCTTTCGAAAACTGGCCGAGAAGCTGGCCCGGGAGCTGCGCAGCGCGGGAGCCACTGGCCCTGTTGACGCTGATGGCTCCACCTTGTCCTGTGGCCAGGACCCCTGACCCTACCTGGTGGGGCTGTAGGCCCCAGAGGACCAAGAGAGTGGGGGATTCCAGGTGGGTGGGGGCATGGGCCAGGCCTGAGGAAGGTCAGGGCCAGCGAGCCGCATACCTGACTCAGCACAGATGCCGGCCCACATGGGGGGCTTGGGGCAGCCCCTGGACACCACAGACCTGGAGAGGAGAAGGATTGGTGCCTGGATAAAGACCAGTTCCAAGAACTGTGGGCGTCTGAGTCTCTCTCTGCGTCCCAGGTGTCCTCTCAGCCCAGGGCATCCACACCGCCCACCCTCCCCTACGCCCCCCATCACTCAGCCTGGAGTGATCCACCTGCCAGTTGTCTGCCCACTGAGGGGTCTGCCCAGCTGGGACCCACTGACAGCCACTGTGGGGACACAGACCCCTGGGGTGGAGCCAGGAGCCTCCAGGCCAGGGATCAGAACCACTCCATGGAACCACTTGCCATCACCCACAGGTCCCCACTGAGTCCATCTGTGGGTGCCATATTCAACCCTTGAAGTCCCATCGCTTGGGTCAGTACCCAGTCCTCTGGGTTCCAGGCTCACAGGATCATGGGAGACTTGCTCCTCAGAGCAGGAGCAGGTATACAGGAGCCCAGGGAGGGTCTGCCACTGCGGCTCTGTCCCTGCCTGGGGATGCTCCCGTGGGGCCACGCACATCCTCCACCTGTCACAACTCAACAGTCTAACCCAGTGACTTCAGGGAAGACTCAAGAAAAACTGGCTGAGCAGCCTGTCTTGAAGCCCTGCCCCTCTTGTTCATTCTGGTGAGGGGCTGGGCTCCAGATTTGCTCCCCAGTTCGAATCCTGACTTGCCCCCCACTAGCTGTGTGACCCCAGTGCAGTCCCAGACAAACTGGAAGGTTGGCATCTTTCGGGGGTGTAAGAACCCTGAGGGCTCACACCAGTGAAGGGCTGAGCATATACACTTAGTGGTCAGTTATCGCTGTGTCAACTACACCATCTCAGTTGACGTTCCCATTCAGACAGCCTCTAGGCTGCCTGGAAGGGGTCTTGGGCCAGTCTGGGCACCATCCACTCCAGGACCCCCAAACTGGGAAGGGACACCAGGCCCTAACATGCACTCCCACCTCAGCTGACCCAGCCCTGCCTGAGTTGAGCCTGGCTAAGAAATATTCCAAGATCATGCTGACCTACTGAGGTGCACACTGAAGCTAGGCCCACCTCCTGGCCTCAGTTTCCCCACCAGCACCTGAAGAAGTTCAGTGATTCTTCCTGGGGGAGAAATGAAGAGTGGGAGGACAGAGGGGCAGAGTGGCCTACCCCACCCCTGCCTAATTCAACTAGAGGGCTCCTCCTGTCCCTGGGCCCCGCCCTGAATCCTGCCCTCTAAGCTGACTCAGTGTCTGTACCTTCAGCCACATCCTGCCTGCTAAATCGCCAAAGCCCCCTTCACCTGATGCTAGACCCCTGCTGCAGCCTCTTAACCTACCCTGCCAATTAGCTAATTGGGGCCTAAGAACAGAGTAGCTTGTTAGCATTTTTTTTTTTTTGTGGGCAGTGTTACTGGCCCTCATATGTGGGACCCAAACTGAGGCCGCTGGCTTCCCAAGTCAGCTCTTAACCACTGTGCCAGAGTGGCAGCCGCTTGTTAGCATTTTTAAGTGATGGAGCAATTAGGGGAATTATCTGCCCACCCCCAGGCCTGGCTCCCCTTGGCCACAGATTCCCACCTTACAGATGGGCAGCTGAGGCCTGGAAGGGCCCCAGGAAGCCTTACCTGCCCCTCTGGCCTGCGCTCAGGGCATCTGGGGCCTCCCCCGCCTCAGCCCTCCCTCCTGGGACAACGGGAGCACAGCTGGCTCCTTGTCTAAGGCCGCTTGCCCCTGCAGTTGGCCCCAACTCCTCTAGGGCCTGGTCCCCCTTTTCTGGGTGTGCATGTACCTATGCCTGACTGTGTCTGTCTCTTTCTCGATGTGTATCTCTCTCCCTGCAAAGTCAACACTCCATAAGGATCTATCTCTACTTTCTCTCATACTCACTCCACGGTCCATCCAAGGACCTGGGTCTCCAATATGGAGACCACCTCTCTTCGCTAAATGCAGCAGCCAGTTTTCAGGCCTCACCTTGGCTCCTCATCCCCAGCCCCTAGCCCCTTCTTCTCAGTTTTCAGGGTACCCCCAGCCCACGGCCCCAGGCTTCTTGGACTGGGAGGGATGGCAAACCAGTCTCAGGGGCTACCCCTAGATCCTGTTCCAGCTCTCAAGCCATTGTCTATGTGACAATCCCACCATCTCCCTGTCCCCTAAACATCTCCCTCCCTTCCTCCTCCCCAAACTTTCTCCCCACAGAATTGCTCTCCTGTTCCCCCTCCCGCCACTCCTCACCATCCCCACTACCCTTGCTCTTGCCTCTAGCCTCCTTCTAGCTTCCCATCCTGCCCACAATAGATACTCATCCAAAATACCATGTGTCCCTTTCCTGCTCCACAACCTTCCAGGCTTCCCAGTACCCTCTCCTTCATACCCAGTCTTGTCCAGAATTTTCAGTCTTACCCTTCATCTCCTCCATTCTGATCACTTTCCTTAAAAATGCAACCCACCCCACCTTCTTTCCTCCATGCTTGAGTTTTCTCACTACACCTCGGACCACCTGACATACTATATTTTACTTACATAGTTGCTTACTCTCTGTCTCCTCAAGTAGGACGTCAGCTCCAAGATTTGTGTCTGTTTTGTTCACTGGTATATAGTAAGTGCTCAATAAATGTTTATTGAGTATGTGAGGAGTGAACTTCTATTCATACTTCAAAATCCAGCTAAGGGGGTGACTGATTAGCTCAGTTGGTTAGAGCACGGTGTTGATAACACCATGGTTGCCGGTTCGATCCCCGCATGGGCCACTGTGAGCTGACCCTCCCTAGAGGAGTCAACTATGCCATTGTAGTATGAAAGCAATGTGTAAACAATGACCATAGCTGTTCCCCAATAAAATTTAAAAAAAAAAAAAAAACACCAAACAGCTAAAATGCCCCTTATGCATGCCCTCTTCAGTATCCTCAAGAGCAAATTAAAATTGTTTTTCACCTCTAGGGACCTCTGCTTCCCCAGCTCCATTGACATCCATAAGTCTAAGAGGTTTTTTTTCTGGCCCCGTTGATAAAAACAACAGCAGACATTCAGACATTCACTGAGTAGTCACTGTATGCCAGTCACTGTGCAATGCTCTTTCTTTCTTCACCTCATTGAGTCCCATGAAAGCCCTATGCGATAGGTCTTGGTGCTGCCCGTTTTACAGCCAGGAAAACAGGCCCAGAGACAAGGAGACCCTTGGTGTCCTACTGTGAGGGGAGGTGGACCAAGGCTGACAGTCCTCCCAACCCCCAGCCCTCTACCTGTCCAGCCCTCTGGGCAGGAGGGGCTGTCTCAATTCATCACCTTGTGCTAATCCTACCCCACCCTCTTGGGTCTGGCTGGGCCAGGCCACCAGCAAACAAAGCACTGAGCCTGCTGCGGCAGGAGCTCTGTGGATACCTGGGCTGACGAGGGGCTGCTGGAGAGGGTAAGCACTGGGCAGGTGGGCAGGGTGGGCATGGGGGGGGGACTGGGGGTGCAGAGAGTCCCCCAGGGCAGAGGACTTGGGGGTAAGGAAGCATTCCATGGGGGCAGTGTCCCAGTCTACATTCCTGGGGGTCCTAGACACAGAGGGAGATGGATAGACAGAAAGAGATGTAGGGAGATAGAGGCAGCTAGGGAAAACTGGAGAGGTGGGGGGACAGAGACACACACAGAAAAAGAATCAGAGAAGGAAGTGAAGACAGAGACAGTGAGATAAGCTGAGATTGACAGAGAGAGACTGGGGGAGGCAGAACGAATGAGAACCCCATAGAGGGAAAAGCCCCTCCACATCTTACCCCAGGCCCGCAGGTGCTGGGAACTCTCCTGCAGTCTCACCACTATCTGTCCTGCTGCTGTCCCGCCAGGTGGAGGCGAGGAGGAGCCATGTTCCTGAGCTCCGAGGGGCCAGTGGCTGAGGCTGGGTGGCCAGCACCCTGCGAGGAGGCCCCCAAGAAGCAGCACCGGAGGAACCGCACCGCCCTCACCATGTACCAGCTGCACCAGCAGGAGCCAGCGTTTGAGGCCTCCCACTACCCATTATTTACAGCCGTGAGGAGCTGCTAGCCCAGGTGCACCTGCCAGAGGTGCATGTGCAGGTGAGGGCACCCCCAAGGACCCAGGGAGGGAGCTGTATCCAGATAGGGACTTTCCCAGTGCGTGGGTGGAAAAGAAACTGAGATGGCCTCCCGGAGGAGGGGACGTGGGACTGGGGCTCTGACATCTGAGTAGGAGTTTGCCAGCTAGAAAGGAGAGAGTGCATTTTTCGAGGCATCCAAACAGTGTGCACAAGGCTATGCAGGGGTTAAGTCAGAGGCATTTCCATTGAGCTCGATGGAAGGAGAGGCAGAAAATGAAACTGAGAAAGACCTTTGAAGGTTCTTGAATGCTGAGCTGAACTGCTTGGACTTCATGATCAAGGGCCAGAAGAGATGAGGGAGGAAGCTGAGGAGCCTGAGGACCTGAGCAAAGAGAATGGTGAGGAGGGATTAGATTCAGAAAAGATTTAGGGGTGATGTGATGGGGGCCACGAGGCTGGGCTCCTTCTCTTAGTACAGCCTTGAGGCAGAATAACAAAATCTGTTGGTACCACAGCAGTCTGGAAAGTCCAGAGAGCGACGCTGTGGTTTGGGGAGGAGTGGGCTGTCCTCCCCACCAGTGCTGGGCTGGGAGCACCCTCTCACTGCCTCCAGGTGTGGTTCCAGAACTGCTGGGCCAAGTGGTGGCGCCAGGAGCATCTGGAGTCAGGCTCGGGGGCCATGGCAGCCCCAAGGCTCCCTAAGGCCCCAGCCCTGCCGTTTCCCCACCCTCTGGCCATGCCACTGCCCCTGGATCCCTGGCTGGGCCCTGGACCCCTGGCATTGCCAGCCCTCCCTCGTCTCCTGGGCCCCAGCCCGGGGCTGCAGGTGTCCTTCAGGCCCCATGCCTTTGATCCGGCCTTCATGAATGGCTTCACTCTGGAGGAGACATCCTTGCGGCTGCTGGCCAAGGAGCACGCACAAGCTCTGTACAGGACCTGGCCATCTCCTTGAACCTGGTGCCCATCCAGCTCTCCCTCTTCAACCTGTCCCAGGGGCCTGGGATGTGCTGGGTTACAGATCTAGGCAAGATTACAGAGTAGCCCAACCAGCAAGGCAGGCCATCACTGAGGAGCAAGACTTGAGACCCTTGCTATCTCCACCCTCCCTGTCCATGGCCACCCATGCTGGGTCTCCACCCCAGCTCATCCTGCCTTTCAGGGAGACTGGTGCCCAGTCTTGGGAAGGAGGTGGCCACAGGGTTCCCATGCCAGGGGGTGGGGCCCTGGGTAGCCTGAGGGGAGAGTCTCTGTCCCTCTTGGGGCCTCAGTGCCCCCATCTGTCAAATGGGTGGTGGTGGATAGATTTAGAGGCTCTGGGACAGTAAGGCTGTAATCAGGAGCCACGGGGATCTTAATTCTGAGTCAATGACTCCAAATCCCTCCTAATCGTTCGGCAGCAGAGCCTCCCAGCTCTCAGGGCCTCCCTCTCCAAGAAATAACTTATAACAGGAGAGCAGCTGCTGTCCAGGGTCTTCTTTTCACAGCGTACTCCTGGCCCAAGCCCATTGTGTGAAGCGGGCACAACCCTCAGCCCCATGGTACAGGTAGTTAACAGGCCCAGAATTAGGAAGCCAGTTTACTGAAGCCACACAGCCAGTAGGGGGCGCAGTTGTTTTTCAAACTTGTGCCTGACTCCATCACCCCAGGTGCAGCACACTAGGTCCTTACTACTGTGGGAAGTGGGAAGCGGGAAGCAGTGGCACCCAGGCCAGGGCTAATGGGGGATGGGAGAATACTGTCCCCACTGACCACAGATCCCATCACATCTCCTAGCCCAGCCAGGCTGGAATGGGGCTCTGGTGGCAAGGCCAACATTTGTTCTGTCCAACCCAATGCATCTATCCATCCACCCACCGAATAAGCAATGGGGACACAACGGTAAACAAAACAGAAATCCCTACCCTAATGGAGCTATCATTCTAGTGGGAGACAAGGTGCACGATTAAAAAATAAACAAAACAGGGCCAGCAGAGTGGTGAGGTGGTTAAGCGCTGGCTTCGGAAGCCAGCGGCCCCGGTTCAGGTCCCGCATGTGAGGGCCGGTGACACTGCCCTCAAAATAAATAAAATAAATAAATAAACAAACAAACAAAACATAAAACACCAGAGGGTGGTAAATACGAGAGAGAAGAAGTCCAGAAAGGCGACTGGGAGTGGATGGCAGCTGTTGCAGTTGAATACGGTGCTTAGGGGAGGCTTCATGGTAACCTGAGAGCAAAGACCTGGAGGAGGTGAAGGAGGGAGCCATGGGGACACCAGGAGAAGAGCGGCCCAGGCGACAGAGCAGCCCAGGCGACAGAGCAGCCCAGGCGACAGTCATAGGTGCAAAGGCCCAGCCACGTGAGTTAGAGGAACAGCAAAGAGCCCAAGTGTCACATGGAGCAGTGAGTGAGAGGGAGGTGACAGGGCAGGTTAGGCAATTACAACTTGGTTTTTACTGAGATCATGGGAGGGTTGGGATGCTCCACCTACCTAAGGCTGCCACCAGGGAAGAGCAAGTTCTGGGCATCCCCTCAGCAGAATCCTCCTAAGCAGATAAGGGCTCTCATTTTCCTGGGACCAGGCAGAATTAGCTGTGGAAACCCTGTGCTGCCCCGCCAGTGTGGATACTGGGGCATGGAGGATGGCACCTACCCCCACACACAGGTGCCTATTGGAGAGGGTGGGGCCATAACAGGGGGTAGGGCCTTACAGGCATTGCTTGGTGGGTCCCCACCCCAGCCTCCTCCAATCGGGTGGGTTCTGGCCTTGTCCCTGGGCTGCTGTCCTCCAGACCCCTCCCTCACAGCCAAGCTGGGCAGGAGTTAGGGCCACCCAGATCTGGCATACTCAGTGGGGCTGTGCATCGGGTACAGGGTGCCTTGTGCAAACTCCAGGATGCATTTCCTGGTGGTGCAGGCGGGTTGTCAGACCTAGGCACTAGTTGGGGTGGACAGGATGGTTGGTAGGCCCTTGTTCCTGGGCTCAACTGGTTGGCCAATGAAGATAACCTTTAACCTTGGCAGGAAGAAAAGGAGTCTTTTCCATCTGGCTGTGCATGCTGAACTGGGGTGGGGTGAGCAGTGGGAGGGTCACTCAGAAGCCCTGGAGCCACCCCTGCCCGAGAACTACCAAGTGGGAGTCAAAAGGACACAGAGATGGAGGGAGCCACACAGCTGAATACTGAAGCATCTGGATCCAGCTAGGCCTGAAGCAAGCCCCACCCCAGGACATTTCAGTTCCAGAAGCTTGTAAACTGTTCTGCTTCACGCAGCTTGAGTCGGGTTTGAATCCCTTGCAAGCAAGAGAGGCTTTGCTAGAAAAACTTCCCCCTTGAGGAGGGGGGCTAGGCCTCTTGGGCAGTGCTAGGAATTCCAGGAATCAGAGCGAGAAGCCCAGTGAGGTCTGGAGGTGAAAATGGACCTGCAGAAGCCCAATCACCAGGAATGGGGGCTGGGGCCATGGAACCACTGTGTCTTAGGAGGTGCCCACCACCTCCCCCACTTCCCTCTGGCACATCAGACAACACCCAGCAGCATCCAGGATCTGCCCATGACAACCCCAACCGGTCTTTATTGGTCCCCTGGACCCTGATCCAGCCTTGCTGTGGGGGCCACACAGGAAAACAGGTAAGGAAAAGTCTGTTTTCTCCAGGAAAATAAGAACTCTTCTATGGGGCAGGATAGGGAAGGTGTAATACCCCTCCAGGGTGTTCCTTCTGGGCCTGTAGACGTCCATTGGTGGGTCAGTATGCTCCGGTCCCTCCCCCACTAGAACTTTTGGTTCTTGCTCAATCGGTTGTGGCGCCAGATGTTGTGTTTCCGCAGCAGCCGCCAGTACTCCCGGGTCTCAGGGTCCAGCTCCTCCAGCTTCTTGGGGGGACCCACATTCATCTGGAACAGCCTGATGGGAGTATGGATAGGAATCAGGGCTGCCCAGCAAACCCTCCATAACTCCCCATCCCCAGGCACCTCGGAAAGAGGCAGTGTGCAGAAGCAGTGGCAGGACTGGGTCCGAGGTGCTGTGTGGTCTCAGGGTGGTCCCTCTCCCTCCCTGAACAAGGTTCCTGGCTGTGGAACAAGGAGGTGCCACCATCCCAAAGGCGCTGATATCTGAGGTAGGCACATGCCAAGACTTCTGCCTCCTGGCCATTGTCTGTGCTGGGCTGTCTGCCTGTAATGCCTCCCCTCCCACTCCACCTTTCTGAGCCTTTCCCAGCTTTCAGGATCAACACTTGTCAATGGCTTCCATGTTCTGCCACTGTTCTGGGGGCAAGGGTAAAACCCAAATGCTCCCTGCAGCCCCCAGACCTTGCTAGGCCTGGGCTCAGTGACCTACCTGCTGTCTCTCCCTACTCTCCACTTCACTCCTGCAGTTCTGCTTATAAACCAGGTAAAGTCCTGCCTGAGAGCCTTTGCACTGGCTGTTCCATCCACCTTTAAAGTCCTTCCACCCATTCAGGTCTTGACTCATGCATCAACGCCTCGGGGAAGCCCTCCCAGAAACCTCAGATTCCATCAGCCGGGCTCCTCCTCACCCCGTCACTGGTTCTCCCTGCTCTCCAGCCTGGCCCACTCACCACTCGGGGTACTCAGCATTAGGCTTCAGGGTCACATCCTGGCCCTCCTTGTAGATGTTGACACCCATGGCGTGCGTGGTGAGCAGAACAGGGTCTGTGCACACCTCCGGGTCCTTTAGGGCATCACTGACCACACCGGCTTTGCTGCCTTTGCCACCTTTAATGACTGGGGTAGGGGGAAGATTCCGTTCAGCCCAGCTCTGCCAGCAGGCCAGCCTTCCTTTCCTGCTCCCTGTCTTTCTGGGTGGCCCCCAGCCTTGGCTGCACCATGTCTGCTGCACGCAAAATTATTTTAAGCTGAACATGGATACTGTATCAAATAACACCGATGCTCAGAATGACCAAGTCATTCCTTTTCACTTCTATTTTGATTCTTACTGTTTATCTCAGGGAGAAAGCGCTGCTATGTCTCTTTAAGTCTTAAAATTATTTTGCCAATTGCCTTCTCTAAAAGGAAACCGAACAAGGATATATCCAGCTAAAATTCAAATAACCTTGTCTTGTTTTTGCTTACGTCGGTAATACTGAGATGGGCCTCACCGCATCTTCGAATTTCTGGCGATGACTTGCCAAGGGTCAAACAGTGAGTAGGGCAGAAACAGCACTGGGGCCCAAGTTCATAATTTCCTCCCGCCCAGCCACCCACCCGCTACCCAAAGAAAACCAATCCCCGCTTGCGCAACGAAGCGCGTTCGCTGCAAGTAGCGCCCGGTCACTGGCCGCGCGCCTTCAGGCTGGCGCCTGCGCAGTGGCCCTACAGCGCCCTCGGGCCCCCAAACGGCGCTTGCGCGTATAGCCTAGCCGTTTCCTCTTCAGGTTCGTGAGTGAATTCTAAGAACCAGCTCCCCAAACGGCGCCTGCGCACTACTGACTACCCAATATCCCCACCGTCCCCATGTTGGTTCCTGTGAACTCAGTTTACCCGGTCTCTTGGCATAATCCCGTACAAGGAGTCTTCCAGGAGCGGCGGGATCCGGGAGCTCCCAAGCCCGCCGGCCCGCCCAGGTCCGCGTAGCCCCGAATAGTCGCCTGGCAGCCATGGCGCCTGCCGGCTGCTCGTTTCCGCGTACGTCAGCGGCCACAGGGAGCTTGGGAGTGAGAAGCTTCTAGAGATTCTTGGGAAATGTATTCCAGCCTGCTTTAGACATACATTCACTGACTTCTTTAAACTTTTTTTTTTTTGAGAGCAGTGTCACTGGCCCTCATATGTGGGACCCTAACCGGGACCGCTGGCGTCCCAAGCCAGCGCTTAACCACCGCGCCACTCGGCCGGCCCTTCTTTAAACTTTTATAGATACCCCAGTTACTGTATGAGGAGACTTTCAAAGATGTTTCATTGACTTATTGCCCTTCTTCAGTTACTTATTTACTTTAAATAACACCTTATACATGATTCTATCCCATCAGCAACTACTTAAAGCCTAAAAGTCATTAAAAAGCTAACACTTCTTAGACACTTTATATGCCAGCCCAATTAGTACATCCTTAACCAGCTTGATCTCTTTTAATCCTCACAATTACGAGGTATTCTCCCCAGTTTATAATAGAGGAAACCGAGGCTTAGGGAGAAAAAGTTCTGTCCCCCTTCTGTGAGCCAAACCGTTAATTCCAAATCCGTTTGAAATAGGCTCCCCAAGCTGCTTCCGGTGTCCCCGTAGTTGAAAGAAACTACCTTTCATTCTCCTTTAGTATTCCCAGTCCCATATCTTCCCATCTACCATCCCTTGGAATAATGACCACAGCCGTAGGATGCAGGCAGTGATTATTGACCCCATTTTGCAGTTAAAACAGGCCCAGAGGGCGGCCCGGGCTCCCACCCGGCGTGAACGGAAACTCGGGATTCTAACGAGAGTCCGACAACTGGCGCCCCCGCGCGGCGAGGCTGACTGGGGGAACTACATTTCCCAGCACGCCCGCAAGGCTGCGCGTGCCCAGTGGGTCGGGATCGCTGCGGGGTTATCTGCTGGCGCCCTGGCCGGGAATGGCGAGCGACGGTGTCTGGAAAGGCAGATCGACCCGGGTCGTGGGATCCTGGGGACCGCGCGGGGTGAGGCCACCTCGTTTTGGGAAGTGAGTGTCCCGAAGGGGCAGAGCAGGGCCTGGGGCCAACGCTTGAGGTCACGGGTCTGAAATCTTGAGTCTGGGGTCTGCATAAGGACTGGGGTCTTAACTCGTACCTTTAGGCGCGAGTTGTGTCTTCAGACTGGGTCTGAAGTCCTGATCTGTGTCTGGGGTCCATCTTAAACGATGTTGGAGGTTTTGAGATTTGGGTCGGCTTTTTGGCGTCTTGGATCTCTAGTAGTAAGTCTGAGGTCCTGGGTCTAAAGTCTTGGGCTGGGGTTTTGTGTCCGGGATCTGGGGGACCTGCACCTGCTGGGTCTGTATAGTCAGGGTGTGTTTCACGCCTGGGTTTCACGTCGCGGGGGACGAAGACTTGGAAACGTAAGGACTGGGGTAAACGGGGTCCCCTGGTGGGGAGAGGCCTTGGGTATAGAGGACACCGCCGCCCCCGCCCCGCCCCGGGTATGGAGCTCAGGATGCCACTGCTTTACAACTGCCCACTCAGTGCCTCAGTTTCCTCAACTGTAAAATGGCGATCGTAGCCGACCCTTCCTTGTAGGGCATGGTGGAGATTAAATTATGTGTCCTGTATAAACAGAGTCTGGCAATCTAATCTCTGAATCCCTTTCAGATACTGGCCTGAGCCTGGGGCATGGAATTCCTAACAACCCCAGGACCTCCTTCGGGGCCTGCAGCCATGGACTTGGAGGAGCCCAGGGACACGCTTGCACCCTTGCAGAACCTCACTCCTGACTCCCAGTGGGACCCAGTGCCAGGAGGCTCCAGCAGCCTCAGTCAGATGGAACTTGACGGGCCAAATATTCAGGACCTTGTACAACAGTTTGATGCTCTGCCGGGTGATCTGGTGGGCCTGTCCTCAGATGGATCCCCCTGCCCCCTGCACATTGCCACTGGCCATGGCCTGGCCCCCCAGGATCTAGCAGATGCCCATGGACTCTTGTCTGCTGAGGCTGGCCGGGATGACCTACTGAGCCTTTTGCATCTCAAGGAGTTCCCTTCTTCCCAGTCTTGTTCCAAGGAGCCTCCAGACCCTGCTCCTCGCCTGTTGCAGCCCCCTGAAGACCCAGATAGGGATACTGGCCCCCAGGAATGGGCAGAGGGAGCCTCTGCCGAGCGACATGGCAGCAGAAGCTCAAGCAGTTCCACAGAACCCTGGCTGGAGACGGTCCCTCTGATTGTTCCTGAAGAGCAGCCTTCCAGTACTGAGGTAGTGCCTGCCCCACCCCCCCAGGCCTCCTCTGCTGCCAGGAGCCAAGCTGGGGGGACTCAGCCCTGCCCCTCTTCTGTCTTCTTCTAGAGCCCCAAGACCGTGGCTTCATACCCTGCCCTCCAGGAGGGTGAGTGTCCTGCCCACCCTGTCCCCAGGGACTTAGGGGTTTCAGAACAGCCTGAATCAGGTTCCTGAAATCTGGCGCACTTTGCCAGTACGGAGGTGCTTCTAGAGAGGGTGAGATTGGTTTTGATTTCAGACAGTCTGAGAGAAGAGAGATAACCTTGAAAATGTTCTAGAATGAGTAGAGGTTGATAGGGCAGGCTTGGGTATTTGTAGCACTCGGTTGTAGAGCAGGGGTTGGCAAATTACCGTCTGTGGACCAACTGTGGCCCACCACCTGTTCTGGTATGTCTTGTGATCTGTGATGGCTTTTGCATTTGAAAGTGGGTGGGGAAAAATCAAAAGAAGAATAATGTTTCTTTTTTTAAAGATTTTTATTGGGGAGTTGGGGAAGGGGACCAGCCAAGTTGTTGTTCTTCAATCTTTGTTGTGGAGGGCTCCAGTTGCCATCTGGCTGCCTGGCGGCAGCTCGTGACCCCTAAACTCAAGGTGCTGTGTTCAATCTTAGTTGCAGGTGGATATAGCCAACATCCCATGTGGAAGTCGAATCAGCAGCCTTGTTGTCAAGAGCGCTCGCTCTATCTACTGAGCCATTTGGGCAGCAACCCAGCTCAAGGTGCCGAGTTCGGTCTTAGTTGCGGTGGGCATAGCCCACCATTGAACAGGCAATCTTGTTGTTACACCAGCTGAGCCATCCTGCCACCTGTTGGCAGCTCAGCGACAGCTCAGCTCGGGCGCAGCATCACTGGCCCATGTGGGAATTGAACTGGTGGCCCTGTTGCTCAGAGCTTGCGCTCTTAAGCCAACTCTTAACCAACTGAACCACACGGCTGGCCCCAGAAAAATATTTCGTGACACGTGAAAATAACATGCAATTCAAATTTCAGAGTCCACAAATAAAATTTTATTGGGACACAGTCATGCCCATTCATTTATATATATATGGTCTGTGGTGGCTTTCATGTTACAATGGCCAGGTTGAGTTGCAACAGAGACCATCTGGCCCACAAAATAACAAATATTTAGTGTTTGTCCCTTGGCAGGAAACTTTGCCAATCTCTGCCCTAAAGTCATGGGAAGAACCAGGCCACCTGGAATATTGTAGAATTTCTCCCCAAATTATCTGAGGTTATATGTTAAAGAGCAAAGTCTATGTGTGAAGAGGAGCTGGCTTTGACCTGTAGTTCCAAGAAGGCTCTGGAGTCATAGGTGGAATTATGACTCACCTAGGCAGTTCTAGAACTTGGCATTTTGCCTGTATTTCTATTTATTTATTTATTTTAAATTAATTTTTTTTTGTTTTTTTGTTTTTTTCTTTTGAGGACAGTGTCACTGGCTCTCACATGTGTGACCCGAACCGGGGCTGCTGGCTTTTCAAGCTAGCCCTCAAGCACCGTGCCACTCGGCTGGCCCTTTTTTTTTTTTTTTTTTTTTTTGAGGGCAGCGTCACTCGCCCTCATGTGGGACCGAACCGGGGCCGCTGGCTTCCCAAGCCAGCACTTAACCACCATGCCACTTGGCCGGCCCTTGTATTTCTAGATTAAAGGAACTTCTGGAATGACAAACAGAGCTGTCTGGGGCTACTCAGACTAGGAAGGGATTTAGAACCACAGAGTGAATAGAACTTAACCTGTGGTTCTAGACCAGTAGGAGGTGTTCTAGAACTGGGTAGAGCTATCCAATTCTAGAGTCATCAGAAAGTTCTAGAGTAGTGCCCTACAATAGAAATATAATGTGAGACATATGCAACTTGAAATTTTCTAGTTATCCACATTTTTAAAAAGGTAATATTAATAATACATTTTAATTAACCAAATATATTTAAAATAATATTTCAACATATAATCGTTTTACAATTATTTTATTTTTTGTACGTCTTAGAGCTTCAAGATCCAGTGTGCCTTTTTCTATTTGCAGCACACTTCAATCTAGATCAGCCACATTTCAAGTGCATAATACTTGCATGTGTTGGTGGCTGCCCTATTGGACAGTACAGTCCTGGAACCCCAGAGCAGAGTTGTCTCTCGTTCCAGAACCCTTAGGTCTTGAAGGACAACAGGTACAACTGCCTGTGGTTTAAGTTCATAGGACTGAGGTTTAATTCACTGGGACCTATACCTATGATTCCAAACCAAAAAGCAATAACTATTGGTTAGAACATTCTAGAACTGCTGGCACAGCTGTCTGGTCCTTCTTGCTTGGGATTCTAGAACCATGGGGGCAAAGGTTTATATGGTTCTGGGCTAGCTTGGGGGAATTCTGGAACCATGAGCGGAGTTGTTTGTTTCTGGGTGTTCAGATAATTCTCAGGATCACAGGGTGTCTCTGTAGTCATGAAGTACTAAGGGGATTCTAGGACCATAGAAAGAGCTACCTAATGCTATCATAAATAAGAAGTTATAGAATCATGGAGTGAAAAAGTCTGATTCTGGAGTGGTGTAGGTTTCTCGAATCCCTAACAGAATTTTGTGGTTTGAAACCTGTCAGGGAGTTCTAGAGACATAGATCAGAGCCATGTGGGGTTCTAGACAGTCTGAGAGTTTTAGACACATGGACAGTTTCTCTCTGGGCATTTCTATGACCATGCTGTAGAGTTGTCTACGGTCCTGGACCGATAGAGGAGAATTCTAGAACAACGGGCAGAGTTAACTGCCTCTAGATTGTTGGGGAATCCCAGAACCATTGAGTGGAGTTGATATGGTTCTATAATGTTTCGGGTTTCAGAAATGGAGTGGAACCATCTGGATCTAGCATGATCATGGAATTCTAGAAATGCAGGGTGGAGGTATCTGTGTGCACTAGTGCTGTTTTGGATTAGTTGTGGTTCTGGACTCACAGAAGCTCCTAGAAACTGGATCCTCTGCCTGGGAGTCCTTGAGCCATGGACAGAACTGGCTCAGGACTACTTGATAGCCCTAGATTTGCAAGGGCCGAGCTGCTGGGCTTGGTATCCAGCTGATGGGATGCTCTTGGACCGTGGGTGGACCCATGCGCCTCAACAGTACTAAGTCATGAGAGGGTAGGTTTATCTGTGCTTCCAGACTATTCAGGCAGCAGAGACCCTGGGCCAAGCCCATGGGGGTCAACGAGCCTGGTCAGGGCTCTCGAGGGCTGATACCTCCACTGTTGCCCTCAGTTTCGGGTCCCTGTGACCATGAAGATCTCCTCGATGGTGTCATATTTGGGGCCAAATACCTGGGCTCTACCCAGCTGGTGTCTGAGCGGAACCCGCCCCCCAACGCACGCATGGCACAGGCCCAGGAGGCCATGGATCGCGTCAAGGTGAAGCCAGGGGCCAATGGGCGGGCAGGCGGGCTGCAGGCTAGGTCCTCCGAGGCCCTGGAGCCTCGTGGGGCAGAGGCTGGGTCTTTGGGGTCCTCTACCTCCCACCCACCCCCTACAGGCCCCCGATGGGGAGACCCAGCCCATGACAGAGGTGGACCTCTTCATCTCCACCAAGAGGGTCAAGGTTCTGATGGCTGACTCCCAGGTACAGGGCCCACGCCTGGCCTCTGGGGTGTGGGGAGCTCTACTCAGGCCCCTGCTGCCCACCCAAGCCTAACCTACCCCTCTCCAGGAGGCCCTGATGGACCACACCCTGCAGACCATCTCCTACATCGCTGACATTGGAAGTGTGCTGGTGATCATGGCCCGCCGGCGGCTGCCCCGACGGCCAGAGCCCCAGGCCCACAGCCCCCAGCTCTACAAGATGATCTGTCATGTTTTCCACTCAAAGGACGTGAGCAGCCGGGTTCTGAGTGTCCTGGGGGAGAGGAGGACTCAAGGCAGCCCCTGCCCTCCTTCAAAGCCCACCTAGTCATACTCTCACACCAGCGTCTTTTTCATTGTTCCTCAGTCAGCGCTGGCTGCTCTCGCCCACCCCTCCCATAGGTCCCGCATGTTCCAGTTTTATGTGTTTTTTTTGCTTTTTTTTTTTGAGGGCAGTGTCCCTGGCCCTCATATGTGGGACCCGAACTGGGGCCGCTGGCGTCCAAGCCAGCACTGAACCACCAGTTTTTACATAAGACTTTCAGACTGGCAGCTAACTCCTGAAACCTTCCCTGCCCCAGGCTTGTCTGCCCTCCCACTCCCAATATGTCCCCCAAAAGAGCAGCTATTTTCCCCGAAAGCTGCCCAGGCTGTCTCCTGGGAATTTGCCCTGGGTGGGACAGGAGGGCTGGGCTGTAAGGTTGTCAGAGGTTTTGGGGGACCAGAGGAGGAGGGCAGGACATCCCCAGAGAGACGCTGCCTATCCACCACAGGCCCAACTCATCGCTCAGGCCATTGGCCAGGCTTTCGCCGTGGCCTATAGCCAGTTCCTGCGGGAAAGCGGCATTGACCCCAGCCAGGTGGGCGCCCAGCAGAACCAAGGGGCCACGGGCCCTGGCCATCTCCACAACGGGGACCTCGACCACTTCTCCAACAGTGAGAACTGCAGGGAGGTGAGCAAGTAGGTGGGTGACCTCCTACCAGCCCCCCAGTGAGTGGCCCTCATACCCACCCATGTCCCCTCCCAGGTGGTCATCGAGAAGCGCAGGGGTGAGGGCCTGGGAGTGGCCCTGGTGGAGTCGGGCTGGGGCTCCTTGCTTCCTACGGCTGTCATCGCCAACCTGCTGCACAGGGGCCCCGCCGAGCGCTCGGGTGCCCTTAGCATCGGGGACCGCCTTACTGCCATCAATGGGACCAGCCTAGTGGGGCTGCCCCTGACCACTGTCCAGGCTGCCATCCGTGTGAGTTCTACTGGGGTGGCAGGGGCCAGAAGATCTGGCCCAAGGGTCCCCCGATGGCAGGGTCCACCTCCCCATGTAGTTAGGAGGGGGTGCCCAAGGCCTCAGAAGTACCTTCTCTGGACAGATCTCTGAGGCCCAGCCCAGAAGGGACCAGTAAGAACTTGAAGTCCTACTGGCTCCTGTGTGCTTAGGGAAACTGAGGCTGGGAAAAGGGAAGTTGCCAAGAGGTCTAGCAGCCCCCAGAGGCCCAGCTAGGCCAACATCCCCCATCCTTCACAGGAGGTGAAGTCGCAGACGTTGGTGACCCTCAGCATTGTCCACTGCCCTCCAGTCACCACGGCCATCATCCGCCGACCCCACGCCCGAGAGCAGCTGGGCTTCTGCGTGGAGGATGGCATTGTGAGCCTCCAGCCCAGGGCACCAGGTGGGGGTGGGCAGCCTCCAGTGTGGCCCCCTGAGCAGTATAGCCCCTTCCTGTCCCCTACCAGATCTGCAGTCTCCTCCGTGGGGGCATCGCCGAGCGCGGAGGTGTCCGCGTGGGACACCGCATCATTGAGATCAATGGGCACAGTGTAGTGGCCACACCGCACTCCCGAGTCATCGAGCTGCTCACAGAGGCCCACACTGAGGTGTGTGGGCAGTGGGTGGGATCGGGGCGCCCTCCCACCAGCCCAGGCCCCCCTCCCCAAGCCACTGCGTCCTCTCCCTTCCCCCAGGTCCACATCAAGACCATGCCAGCTGCCACCTACCGCCTGCTCACAGGCCAGGAGCAGCCTGTGTACCTGTGACTGGTCACCACCCCCACCACTATGCCTTAGCCCCACCTGCCCTGGAACTCCGTTCGTGGCTCCTCCTTGGCTGGCCAGGGCCCCAGAGGATTCTTGGTTCTGTATTATTTTCTGATGTAAAAAAATTAAAAGATTATCAAATGGGTAAGGCCTCGGATCGGTGTGTGGGGTTGAGAGGAAAGACAGGACTCTGGCCCCATGTCCTTCCTGGAAGCCACTAGAAGCCAGTACTGTGAAAATATTTATTAAAGACCAGGTGGAGGGAGGCAGAGTTTGCGGTGCTGAATGGGAAACTGAGTCCCAGCTCCAGGGAAGAAAAGGAAAGACGGCCCAGCTACACCTGGGAGGGGATCACAGGTCAGTGACTGGGCCCCAGTCATAGCCATCTTCGTCAGAGGACTCCACATCTCTAGCTCGTGTAAACTTTTTCCTCAGAGCTTCTCGCTCATATGTCCTGGGCA
This sequence comes from Aselliscus stoliczkanus, assembly GCA_033961575.1. Taxonomy (NCBI): domain Eukaryota; kingdom Metazoa; phylum Chordata; class Mammalia; order Chiroptera; family Hipposideridae; genus Aselliscus; species Aselliscus stoliczkanus. The sequence goes on along the minus strand of CM066735.1, from coordinate 3,179,674 downwards.
TCAGGAAATAGAATAGAGGCTATGGGTGGGAAAGGTGTGGACTTAACTACCCTTAACAAAAGCTGACTCTGCTAGGCACACTGGGTGTGGGCAGAGATGAGCAAGACTGGGCATTTGGGGGTTGGACCTTATTAATGAGGTCCTACACAGCCTTCAGAGTCCTGGCTCCAGTGCCCCCTCCTTCAGGAAGTCTTCTCAGTGCTCCCAGGAAGAGGATTCTTACATCCATGGCCCTGGCTACATGGCACCTAAAGTGGCTCTGTCTGGCTATATTGCCCACCAGGTTAGGAGCATGACAAAGGCATAGCTTGGTTCTAGGTCTTCACTTCCACCCAAACCCTGAGTCCCAGGGAAAGGGTTGAGGGGCCGCCGTCTGGAGTACAGGGACTCTTACCGCATGCTGTCTTGTCGCCACTGACCCTGTGGGTGGCGGCTGTCCTCCTGAGAGAGAAAGGAGGGTTAACACTTTCCCCAAAAGTATGATCACTTTCCGACCTCTGCCCAGGCAGTGTTACCCACAGGCTTTCTCATTGCCACCACCCTCCAAGTCTGCATCTCATCCCCAATTTTAATGAAAACAGGCTGGGACAGGGGAAGGCCTTGGCTGAAATCTCATAGCCTGTCAACAAAGGGGGAATTGGGTTTTCCATCAGTAAAATTCCTCAGAGGGCTGTTGTCAGGAGTTCATAAATGAGTTTGCATATGTAAAACACTTAGAATAGTGCCTGCCCCATAAGTAGGCTTCCATGGACAGTTGAGCAGGTTGGGCACTACACAACCCCAGGAAGCATCGCTCTAACCAGAGACATCATAGATTGGTATATTTTTACATTTACCTAATGGGTTGTTGGAAAAGTCATGACGTATGTTTGCAACAGATGGGGCTAGTTCATTTTGGGAAGTACTATAGGGTCATTCGCATCTATGTTATTATTGCTATGTCATTTGACAGCTGACAGTTCTAGATTCATTCTAAAAAAAAAAAAATTGAGCAATTTGGTTGAGTTTTGGAGATTTTACAAGTTGAAGATGGAAGACCAAACTGCATTTTTGCTATATTTTACTGTTTTACTTCCATAAAGGGAAGAACGCACGTCAAGCTTGTGAAAAGTTTCATAAAGTTCAGTGACAACGCTCTACAAGAACATCAGTACCAATGATGGTTTACGAAATTCCGTGCTGGTGATTTTGATCTCAATGACGCTCCTCAGTCAAGGACGCCCACTGAGGTTGAAGAGACAAAATAAATGCATTGATCAGGTCAAACCCACGTTACACAACACGAGGGATTGCAGAAACATTGAACATGCATCATTCAAGCGTTCATGACCACTTGAAGAAGCTGGGATACGTAAGCAAGCTTGATATCTGGGTTCCACGTGAACCCAAAGAAGTTCATTTGATGGCACGTATAAACATCTGCAATATTCTCATTAAACATGAGGAAAACAATCCTTTTTTTTTTTTAAATTGGGGAATTGGAGGAGGGGAACAGTGTTGGGGAATCAGGGAAGGGGAACAGACAAGTTGCTGTCTTTTTGTTCTTCAGTCTAGTTGCGGAGGACGTTGCTTCACTGGCCCATGTTGGTATCATCATTGCGCTCTTCCCGGATGAGGCAGATCAGTCGCCGGCCTCTGGATGGTCGCTCATCGCAGCTATTGGCAGCTCACGCTGGCTGCCGGCCACTTACTATAGCTTATGGCAGCCCACTGCAGCAAGGGCTGCAGCGTACACAAAATGATCCCTTTTTGAAGCGACTGGTAACTATGATGAGAAGTGGATTGTTTATAGCAATGTGGTGTGCAAACGGTCTTGGTCCCGATGTGATGATTTTGCCTCAAATGACATCGAAAACAGACATTCATCAAAGGAAGGTTATGCTGTCAGTGTGGTGGGATTTTAAAGGTGTCGTGTTTTTCAAGCTCCTACCAAGGAACCAAACAATCAATTTGAATGTGTACTGTTGGCAGTTGGACAGTTTGAACAAATCCATCATCCAGAAATGTCCAGGGCTTGTTAATTGTATTGTGTTTCATTGAGACAGTGCGACACCACACACAGGTTTGATCACCCGTTAAAAATTACTGGAGCTTAGGGCCGGCTGAGTGCCGCGGTGGTTAAGCGCTGGCTTGGGAAGCCAGCGGCCCCGGTTCAGTCCCACATATGAGGGCCAGTGACACTGCCCTCAAAAAAAAAAAAGAAAAATTACTGGAGCTTGGATGGGATGTATTGCCACACCCACCATACTCCCCTGACTTTGCACCGTCAGACTTCCACTTGTTTTGCTCTCTTCAAAACTCCTTGCATGGTATAACGTTCAATTAAGATGAGGCAGTAAATCAGCACCTTGTTCAGTTTTTCGCAAATAAAGACAGGTCCTTCTATGAATGAGGAATTATGAAGCGGACTGAAAGATGGCAAAAGGTTATCGAACAAAATGGGCAATATATCATTGATTGATCTTTGTTCTTTATATGAATAAATGACTTTTGAAAAACATAGACAAAATACATCATAACTTTTGTGACAACCCAGTAGACAGGTACTGTAGGGGCTGAGGCAGCCCCACAAGAATTAAATACTGTATTTGTTATTGTTAAATATCCAACTACTGTGGGCCAGAACTTGGGCTGTGTTGAGTTTAAACAACCACCCTGTGATGTCAAGACTTAGCATCTGTCCCTGTATCCCAGTTAAGGAAACTTTGTGCACAGAAGTGAAAATATCTGCTGTAAATGACTCAGTCATTCATATAGCCTAAGTCTGGGTCCCAGATATTGATCTGATTACTTCCTGGCAGAAAATAGGGTCCCCATGTGTCTCTGTCCTGTCCCCAGACTCTTGCTGGGGCCACACCCATGTCCTGCTCACCTGGGCCCCTTGGTGATCTGAGGATCTTCCATGATCCCTTGGGCTTTGGGTCTCATCTGCCATCATGGGCTCGGAAGACCGGGCCAGGGCTGGCATCAGGGGCCCCTCGTGCACGTCTGTGTGGGGCCCACCCTCACCGTCCGTGTAGCCTTCACCATCTGTGTAGCCCTCGCCATCTGTCTCATAGTCACTGTTGACCCGGCTGTCACAGCTCAGATCAGCGGAGCTGTCAGCCAGGCCGTGGTGAGGGAGATCCAGGTTGTCCTCCAACGAGCCCTCCAGCTGTGGGGTGAGCATGGCCTGGCTGAGCGAAGACCACCCCCAGCCCAGGCCTTCCTGGATATCTGACCAAACCCCAACCCAGGACACCTTCACACTCCAGGTAAGACCCTTGATCTTCAAGTTGAGGCTTAACCCTTGACCCCAGGGTGAATTCTGACCATTGACCCTTCTTCGCTTGACTCAAGGCCAAGCCCCCAAATCTAAACTGAGCCCCAGCCCTTGATTCCAGCCCCAGCCCCCAAACTGAGTCCCCTAATCCCATCTTACCCCAGGTACCAGGTCCAGACCCTAATCTCAGGTCACATCTTGGCCTTGGCCACACACAACCCCTGACCTTGCCCTAAATCAAGACAGAGGCCCAAAACCCTGGCCTGATACCTACCTGGTCCTCAGCTGTCCAGATGGGCCGCATCTGCTGCTCCTGGATGATGGCCTTGAGCTCCTGGTACCAGCTGTCACTCATGTCACGCAGAGGGATGGTGGCTGTGGGGGAGGGAGGCATCAGTGCGCCCAAGAAATTCACTGCCTACCCTGGGTCCCTTGCTCCCGCCCTACCTGTGAAGAGATGGTCACTGTGCTTCCACAGCTTCTGGGCTTGAGCATAGAGGCGGTGGGTGCTGCGGCGGGAGGCAGGTGCCAGCCACTGGCGCAGTGCCTTGAGGGTCTTGCGGCTCTCGGGGGCGCAGAAGACTACAATGGGGTAGTACTGCACGTAGTTGAGGCGCTCAACTGCTGAGGGTGTCACATCTAGGAGTGCATGCTTGTCCTAGGTGGGGCCCATGGTGGGGGAGGGAGAGAATAGAGAAAAACACAGTCAGAGACAGGGCAAAGGTGAAGAATCAGAAATTAAGAGTCTGAAGTCAGAGTAGACCCCAGCATAGTGCATACACAGGCCAGCATGTTGTGGGCTGGAGTTGGTGATAACCAGGCCACAACGATTTGAGCGCCAGAGCCCCAGTTTGAGTCTGTCTGCCTTTTTCCAGGACTTGCTGCTGTGTGACTCGGCAGCCTCTACCCTCCTCAAACCCCCCACATCACAAAGCCTCCAAGAGGGGGAATCCATGGGACAACACACTTGTGGGCCAGAGGGTGAGAAGAGATTGGATGCCTGGGCCTCAGTTTCCCCACCCATGAAATGGCACCCACACACAGTCCTGCTTACTTTCTCCGCAATCACGCGCACTGTGTCCAGTTTGATGATCTTAGAGGGACTTTCGGTCCTCAACACACTCTCTGTGGAGGGGAGTGGCAATCAGCAGCTTCAGGGTGGTCCTCTAACCCATCAAATTCATATCGACCTGCCCCTCCCCTGCTCAAGAATCCACCATGGCTCCTCATTGCCCTTGAGAGGAATCCTAACAGCAGCAACAGCTGATGTGTCCCCTCCTGACCTTGGCCCTCAACTCCTGAGGAGGGTGGCTGTTGCCCATTCAGCAGATGAGGAAACAGCCTCAGGGACATAAGGTCCCCAGCTCAGGGTCACGGAGCCAACGAGTGGCAAGGTCAGGAGCCTGATGCAGAGTCTGTTCCAGACACTCATTCTCCCAGGCCTGGTCCCAACTCTAGGCCTTTGCTTGGGCTGTGACCCATAAGAAGCTCCTTTTAAGTGTACAGCTTAGTGGCATTAAGCACATTCACATTGTGCAATCATCCCCACCATCATCTCCAGAACTTTCTCATTTCCCAAACTGACGCTCTGTCCCCATTAAACACTCACTCCCCTCCCCTCCCCCAGCCCCTGGCACTACCATCTACTCCCTGTCTGTATGAATCTGACTCGCCTGGGGACCTCCTATGAGTGGAATCACACAGTATTTGTCCTTCTGTGACTGGCTTATCTCACTGAGCATCATGTCCTCTGGGCTCATCCATGTTGTAGAAGGTGTCAGAATGTCCTTCCTTTTTAAAGCTGAATACTATTCCCTCGTCTGGATGGACCCCACTGTGTTTATCCATCATCCGTCCATGGACACTTGGGTTGTTCCCACCTCTTGGCTGTTGTGAAAAATGCTGCTGTGAACCTTCATATTCAAATTGCAGCTTTCAATTCTTTTCATGTGTCACAAGAAAATTACTTTTAACTTATTTCAACCATTTAAAATATGTAACTAGAATTTTTAGTGAGCTGTATAAAAATAGCTGGTAGACAAGATTTGGCCTGGGAGCTGTAATTTGCTGGTGCTTAATTTAATTTATTTCTATAGTTGTTAATTTTTTGTCTCCTTGGTAGACCTAGTGTATTTTGTTCAATGCTATGTCCATAGCCCAATAGACAAATCTCAAACAAATGGAACAGCTGGCACATTGGCCCAATTGGCAGCAGCTGCCTGATGAACTGTGAACTCAGAAGGACTCTGAGGCTCTATCCAGCCAGAGTGCCACGATTGCTTGAGGATGTCTGGCCCAGGCATTGAAAGCGGTGCTGGTGGTCCATGTTCTACCTCTTACCCCCAAACAGCATTAGCATCCCCTCTCAAGCTGCCTCAGCTCCGAGGGCTGGGAAAGGGTTGTAACATGATTCACCAGCAAGGTTGCCAAGGGACCTGGTTTCTCACCTGCGATTTCAAACTGGTCAGGCATCTCAGCAGTCAACTTCTGCATAGCAATGTCTGCGACAGGTCCCAGGATCACAACTGGGCGCTTGAAATTGGCTGAGGGGCCGAGAAATAATAACAAGAATCAGGATCCCATCTGAGGCAGGTTCTTGCATAACCACTCTCCACTTCCTCTGTAGTAGTAGCATATTGAGCCAGGCCCATGGCTGCCCAGCTAAAGACCACATCTCCCAGCCTCCCTTGCAGCTAGGGATGGCCAACTAAGTTCTGGTCAATGGAGTATAAGCAGAATTGTGTACAATTTTGGGTTGTATACTTCAAGGAAAGGGGTAAGCCCTCCCCGCCCTCTTTCCCCTTCCTGCTGGCTGGAATGTGAGTATGGGTATGCCATCTTGGACCACATAGTAAGGCAGAAAAAGAAGACAAGGAACCTGGTCCCTGAAACTGTGAAGCAGCCAGACCACATTCAATTATTTACACTGGTTTTATAACTTGAAAAAGGAACTTTTTTTTTTTTAGCTGAGCGATCCTGCCACCTGTTGGCAGCTCAGCGGCAGCTCAACTCAGGCTGGGCATCGAACTGCTCTCTTGCTTAGAGCTCAGCTCGCACTCTTGAGCTAGCTTTTAACCAACTGAGCCACTTGGCCAGCCCCAAAAAGGAACTTTTTAAATGCAGCTGTCACTACAGTAGTTGAACTTAGCCAACACAGTGGTCAGCAAACTACGACTTGAGGGCCACATCTGGCCTACTGCTTGTTTTTGTAAATAAAGTTTTATTGGCACAATCATGTCCATTTGTTTATGTACTGTCTCTGACTGCCTTCCTGAAGAATAGAGTAGTTTTGAAAGAAACCATCTGGCCCACAAAGCCTAAAATAGTTACTGTCCAACCCTTTGCAGGAAGAGTTTGTTGACCTCTGGACTAACTGACACATTTTCACCAATGAGGAAACAGGTGCAGAAACATCTTGATGGGAGGACAGTGAGTTGCCAGCCTCTCTTGGACCATCTCTTTTTCTCCCCTCCTTCCAGGCCTGTCTCTCTTACAAGCTTAATACATTCAGATTTCTAAACTTTCATTGGCTGGGTGTAGGAATTAAGTACATGGACTTTTGATTTTAAGTCTTTTATCTGGACGCTGGCACAAGCAGCTGGAGAGCAACTCAATCCTGTCTCCTGAGTGACTAGCTCTTCCCATCTTCCTACAGTATTTTTTTTTCTAAAGGCCTCTGCACCTGGTTTTAATCCCTTCACACCTGAGGCTGTAGGCAAACGCTTAATCTCTTCCCTCCCTGAAATCTGGATGGGGCTGTTTCCCCACCACCCTTCTCAAATAGGGAAACATTCTACGTGCTGGTTTTGTGTGTGTGTGTGTGTGTGTATATGTTTTAATTGTAAAATACAGATAACATGAAGTTTAAATTGTGGTAAAATACAGATAATGTGAAATTTACTTTAACCTGTACATTGTAAAGTATATAATTCAGTGACATTTAGTACATTCACAATGTTATACAACCACCACTGCCATTTAGTTCCAGAACATGCTCATCTCCCCAAAAAGAAACCTCATCTCTATGAGCAGTCACCCTCAGACCTCCCCCAACCCCCAACAACCACCAACCTACTTCCTGTCTCTGTGGATGAGCCTGTTCTGGACATTTCACATAAATGGAATCACATGCTGTGTGGCCTTGTGTGTCTGGCTTCTCTCACTGAGCACCGTGTGTTCAAGGTCCATCCACGTTGTAGTCAGTGTCAGCGCCTCCTTTGCATGGCCGAGTGACACTCCACATTGTATGGATGGACCACATTGTGTTGATGCATTCACCAGCTGATGGACACTTGGGTTGTTCCTACCTTTTGGCTATTGTGAATATGCTGCTGTGAACGTTCATGAACATGTTTTGGTCTGAACACCTGTTCACAGCAGGCATGTATTTTTAAAGGCATCTGTTTACCTCAAGCAGAGAGCATCAAAGCGGCAGCACCTGCTAAATGAGTAACCCCCTCTCGCTGTGCTGTCTAGTGTGGCAGCCACTGGCCACGTGTGGCTCATCTAAACCGGGATGTGCTGAGTCAAAACACACACCAAATCTCGAAGACTTAGTACAAAGCAAAGATTTGAAATAGCTCCTTAATAATTTTCATATGAAAAATTTTATATGGATTATCTCTTGAAATAATATTTTGGATATAGCATGTTAAATAAATTATTAAAATTATTTTCAACCATTTTTTTTTTACAAATTATATATATATATGGCTCATCTATTTCTATTAGAAATAGGAATTCATTTTTAAGGCATGAAACCCTTTCTAGAGCCCTAAAATAACCAAAAATGTGTATTTTTGATGGAAGGAGAGAGGTGAGCATTGTGGCTTCTGAAGGCTGCACTACAACTTCCGAATACTCTTATTTGAGGCTCCACGGCCCCTCCAGCCTGGGTCCCACCTTCTCGAAGCACCACGCGTTCATACGGCGGGTAGTGACCCTGCCTGGTCAGATCCGAGAGGTCCTCACTGCTCCGATGGGTGGACTTCTTGGCTCCCCGACGAAGACCCCGCAGCCGCCAGAACTCAGCCCGCCGGCTGGAGCCCGCTGAGGCGCCAGTCCCAGCCCCCACGGCCCGCTGGGCAGCCTCCAGACTGGCCAGCTGCTCTGCCCTGGGGAGAAGGGAGATTACTGAGCACTGGGATCAGCGCTCAGTACCCGGGACCTGTAGGCACGTCATCTCACATGGTAAAGGGACTTTGCAGGTGGGATTGAGTCAAGGCCCCTGAGATGGGGGTGACCCTGGATTACAGGGGACCCAGTGAAATTACAGGGTCCTCATAAGAGGGAGGCAGGAGGCTCAGAGTCAGAGAGATGGAAGAGGCTGCACTGCAGGCTATGACGATGGAGGAGGGGCCATCAGTTAGGGACAGGGTACCTCTAGAAGCTGGAAAAGGCCAGAAACGGTTCTCCCTGGGACCTCCAGAAGGACCAGCCCTGCCCACATCTGGGTTTAGCCTCAGAAGGTTCATTTTGGACTTCTGACCTCCAGAACATGAGATAATAAATGTGTGTGGTTTGAAGCCACTAAGTTTGTGGTGACTTACAGCTGCCCCAGGAAACCCATACAAGCACCGACTATATTACCCTAAGCTTTTCACATGTCTCTTCGGGTTGAACCATCAACACTGTTAGGAAGTGACATTGTGGAGAAACTGATACTGAGAGGGGCGGCAAGGCTGAGGGTAGGAGAGGTCCCCACCTCCTCTGGTTGGGAATGATGCCACGCTCCTGCTTCCGGAAGTCACGACCCATGCGCACCACCAGCCAGTGGCCTTCACGGGCTTGGGTCTGCCCTGGGCCTGGGTACAGCGTGTCCAGCACATGGAAGACGTCGCCACGGGTGAAGCCCAGGCCGTAGGGTGGTCTGGGTTCCAGCTCAAAGTGTGTGCGGATATAGAAGGAGTCACCCACGCGGGACTGCACCATTTTCTGGAAGACTGTGGACAGGCGGAGGCTCCATGAGGCTGCTGGGAGTGGGCCTCACCACTGGGCCACACACAGACCCACTCCCCCCACACTCACTGTCCTGCTTCCGCTGCGTCACCAGCTCCACCTCCTCGCCCAGTGGCAGCCCCAGGAGGATCTGCACAGCCTCCTCACGAGTCAGATTCCGGAAGGGCATGTCATTCACCTGTCAGGAAGGGGTGTGTGGGATGGACGAAGCTCTGGGCATGAGATCCTAGCTCTCCCTCTGGACACAGCTAACCCCCAACTGCTGCCAGAGCTGCTGTCAAGAGCCCCAGCAACTGGAGTCAGCTTTCTGACTGGGGATCATCCTGTGGCTGTCCAGGCATCACAAACACCTTAAGGTCTTGACCCAGAACCTGGGCCATGGGAACTGCAATCAGTACACGAATAACAAAGGCACAGTGGGTTGTCAGCATCAAGGCATGCGAACGGGGGTCACAGTGGTGACAAGATCATGACACTGGTGGGAATTTGTCACACTCCAGAGTCAAGACATAGTCACAGGGTTGTGACAGGGACAACAATGTATAGATATAGACAGTGGGTCACAGACAGCACTTGTTGTCAAGATCCTGACAAGGTCAACAATATACAGATACAGACAATGGGTCACAGACATCTACTCTCAGAGTCATGACAGGAACAACAATATATGGACATAGATAATGGGGTCACAACCACTCTCAGAGGACCCAGAGAACACACAGGCTGTAACAAACTCTGAGTATCACCCAGCATGGCAACATGCCCACCAACAGTTGCCTCCATGTCACCTGCAGAATCTGATCTCCCTCCTGGATGCCCTGTTCTTCGGCTGGGCTGCCCGCCTGCACCCCTGACACAAAGATGCCCACGTCATTGCCTCCGGCTAGCCGCAGCCCAATGCTGGTGCCCTTGTAGAAGCGCACCACCCGTGAATCGGGGCTGTATCTGCAGGGGAGGTGGAGGAAGGTCAGGCTAGAGTGGCAGAGAGGGAAATGGGCGTCTTTGGGAGAGGCTTATCCCATCTGGGCCTGTTTCCTAAACACTCCCATGGGACATGTGGTGCTCCCATCAACAAACTGGTGCGGGAAGGCGGGAATATGGTGACTGGGAAGGGGTGTGGAAATCTCAAGTTGGTAGGATTTTTTCTGGGGCACATACCCACGGTCCTCCATGCTCGGACTGCTGGGCATCCTGTAGATGTCGTAGCTGCTTTGCCTGGGGGTGTCTGAAAGGGAATTGCTGGTCCATTTCCCAAGCACACTGGTGGGTCCAGCCTACAAACCTTTGCTATAGAGTGTCCCTGCCCCGTGATACGCCATCACTTGGCCCTCATTCCTTCCCAGGGAACTATCCCTGATTTTTAGGCCCAGTTCAACCTCTCCCACTCTGCCTGGCAAAACCTCACTGGCCAGAATCAGAACAAACAGAGGACGGGTGCTCAGGATCACCACCCACCCACCCTCTGCTCACCTGGTTCCGAGACACTTCTGGAATCCACTAAACTTTCCTGCCGAAGCTGAGGGCTCTCCCTGGTAGGGAACAGTTTTGGAGTGAGGTGGAGATGGATGTTGGGAGGTGATTTTGAGAATTTTCATTTATCTAAACTCAGGTTCAAATGTTGGTTCTGCCCTCCTGTAGCTGTGTGATCACAAGCTCATTGCTCTCCCACTCTGAGCCTGTTTACCCCTGTGAGCCCTGGGCACGGCTGAGTCTAGTCAAGACTTCAGTGAGGGCTGGGTCAAGATGAAGTAAATGAGTCTGGGACAAATAGTCATTTTATTGTTTTAATATTAGTGTTATAATAATAGAGATTGCTATGGACTGAATGTTTATGTACCCTGCAAACTCATATGTTGAAACCCTAACCCACAATGGATGTAGTGTTAGGAAGTGGGGCCTTTGGGAGGTGACTAGGTTTAGATGAGGTCATGAAGGTGGGGCCCCATGATGGGATTAGTGTTCTTATAAGGAAACCCAGAGATCACTCTCTCCTCCAGGTGAAGGCACAACTAGAAGGGAGCCATCTGCAGGACAGGAAGAACCTGGCAGGGGAGGCAGAGGCAGGTCAGGCCAGAGTGGGCAGAGAAAACTGGGCGTCCCTGGGAGATACCCCCATCCCCTCTGGGCCTCAGTTTCCCAAACAGAATCTCACGAGAACCTAACTGTACTGGCACCCTGATGTGGACTCCCAGCCTGCAGACTGTGAGAAATGTGTTTCAGCCCCCCGCCCCCCCAGTCTATGGTACTCTGTTATAACAGCCGAAGCTAACAGTTAAACTGAAGAAAAGAAAGTCCCCTGCAAAACCAGCCCACGCTTCCCAAGAAACGTGTGGGGAAATATGTACTTCTTAAAGAAAACCTAGATGGGCCATGTCAGCATTTCCAACGTTCATCCTGTGAAACCCCATTGCTGAGGGTGGGGAGAGTGGAGAAAGTCATGGGAAAATACCATATTCCCCACCCCATGCCTCTTAAAACAGATAAGCAGAGTAAGGAATATGCATTAGAGAAACCCATCAAGCTACATGGACCCGTCTGTCCAAAGACCCTTCTGTGTGCAAGTGCAATGCCCAGTAAAATCAAGCAAGAGTCCCCCCAAACCCTTGGAGAAATGCACCCTGTGTCATTCTACCATCTGATTCACTAACCCCACATGATGCTAAATGCATTTCCCCTGGCCTTTTAAATATACTCTCCAAGGCATCCTTTTTCATGGCTGTCTAGCATTCCCGAGCAAGGATATAGTATAATGATCATTGTTACTAGTATAATAGAAACTCATGTAGTGCACATTCACTATGGGCTAAGCGCACACATGCATAGTCTCCTTTTGTCATCGTTAATTAGCACCCTAATGAGGCAACAGTGGAGTAAGAATTGGGGTCCTGGGTGGGCCCTCCTCTGGCCTCTGAAATGGCCCTCAGTGATCCCCACCTCCTGGTAGTTATGGCCCTCTGTAGTCCCCCTTCCACACTGAACCAGGGCTGGCCTGTGTGACCAAAGAAATTCAGTGGGAGTAGAAGTGTGACACATCTGAGATTAGGTTGTAAAAAAGACTGTATGGGCCGGCCGAGTGGTGTGGTGGTTGGGCGCTGGCTTGGGAAGCCAGCGGCCCTGGTTCGGGTCCCACATATGAAGGCCAGTGACACTGCCCTCAAAACAAAACAAAAAAAACCAGGAAGCTTTGGACACACAGAAGCACACAGAGGGAAGACAGTATGAAGATACACAGGGAGGAGACAGCCACGTAGGAGCCAAGGAATGCTGGAGGCCACCGGAAGCTAGGAGAGAGGCCTGGAACAGGTTCTCCTCTGGAGCTTTCAGAGGGAGCACAGCCCTGCCAACATCCTGATTTGGGACTTCCGGACTCCAAAATTGAGAGAATGAGTTTCTGTTGTCCTAAGCCACCCAATTTGTGGCACTTTGTTACAGCAGCCACAAGAGATCAATACAAGGTAACTGCCAATTTTTTCCCTTTATAAACATCATCATAATGAACCAGCATCCTCCAGTCCTCACATACACCCATGGCTATTTTGCCCTCCAGAGAAATCCCTAAAAGGGCCTTGCTGAGTCAAAGGGCTTATGCATTCTGAAGTCTCCTAGGATGCATTATAAAATTCCATCCCTGGGCCGGCCGAGTGGTGCCGTGGTTAAGCGTTGGCTTGGGAAGCCAGCGGCCCTGGTTCGGTCCCACATATGAGGGCCAGTGACACTACCCTCAAAAAAAAAAAAAAAATTCTATCCCTTCTGTTTTAAATCAATCCATATCTGGTTCTCCAGGTACCCAAGAACCGAGAGCCACATACTGGGGACAAGAAAAGCTGTGTGTGGGGCCAGCCGAATGGCACATTGGTTAGGAGCTGGCTTGGGACGCCATCTCTGAGCAGCAGGGCCCTGGTTCGGATCCCACATATGAGGGCCAATGACGCTGCCCTCTACAGCTAAGATGGTGAGCAACAGCTCCACCTGGTTGCCTCTATAGCTAAGATGGCCAGCGGCGGTGTGGGCTGCAGCTCCTGCTGCAGTGGCCTGCCATAGGCTACAGTGAGCGGCCAGCAGCCAGCATGAGTGGTTGGCAGCCAACGTGAGCTGCCAAGAGCCTCAGTGAGTGGCCATCCAGAGGCCAGCGAGCGACTGCCTCACCCAGGAAAAGCACAATGATAATACCAACATGGGCCAGTGAAGCAATGTCCTCCACAACTAGACTGAAGAACAAAAGGACAGCAACTTGTCTGTTCCCCTTCCCCGATTTCCCAACGCTGTTCTCCCCCAATTCCCCAATAAAATCTTAAAAAAGAAAAAAAAAAAAAGGCTGTGTGTGGATAGGCAAAGCCTCTTCCAGTGAGGCTGCCATGACTGCACCCTTAAGGCTACCTCCACAAATAAAAGATATGTCCATTTCCCCTCCTGCTCAACCATTCTGGCCAACGGGAGTACATACGCAGGGGAGTTGGTTCTGCTGGCATCAGGACTCTGCTGCTTGGGCTGGGGTGGCGGTGGGACATGGGACGGTGGTGCCTGAGATAGCTCTGAGTCAAGGTCTGAGATGTCTGCAGGGGAAAGGGCATCCCATCAGCCATGGTTACGCTTTCCAGATTAGACCCATTTCACAGAGAACATCAAGGCCCCTTTAAGCACAGGGGCCTAGACAAGAGTCAGGCTCAGACAGATAACTGTAGCCCTGACTTGCTTGTAGTCTTGAGCAAGTTTCTGTCCCTCTCTGAGCCTCTGGGGGACAGGCTTGCCGATTCCTGCTTGGCCCTGCCTAGTACTCCCCGCCTCCCCTGCTCTTCACTCAACCCCCCCAGCGCCTGCTTCTTGGCCCCTCACCCTCCAGGAGGGAGCTGTCGCTGTCACTGACGGCTGGTGGGATGTTCACCAGGAACTGCCTGTGATCCCTGAGCACCAGCAGAGTCAACTTCCCTTCCGACTTCTCAATCAGTTGCCGTGTTTCACTCAACGACAGATTCTTGCTAGATACTCCATTAATCTAAAAGGGACCAGGGAGGAAGAGAGGACATGAGTTAATGAGAGATAGAGGATACTAGAAACAGGTAGTTTGGTCGGGGGACTAGAAATAAAATCCCCAGGGGTTACTGAAAACAGACATTCCCAAGAGAAAATGATAGAACTGGGTTGCTGCTGTGAGAAGAGGCTCTGATAAAAACGGACTTCCAGGTATGGCTGAGTGGCTCAGTTGGTTAAGAGCTCCCTCAAGAGTGCGAGCTGAGCTCTGAGCAATAGCAGTTTGATGCCCAGCCAGAGCTGAGCTGCCAACAGGTGGCAGGTTGGCTCAGCTAAAAAAAAAAAACACCAAAAAGCTAAAAACAAAAAAACGGACTTCCACAAGAATTCTAGAAACAGACAATTTTCTAAGGAGGAAACACTAAGGGAAAATTAGAAACAGGTTGACTCTCCCATTTCCCTAGAAGAAGAAATTTCTCATGAGATGCTAGGAACAAATATTAGAAACGAATCTAATTGGAAGAGGGAGAGGGAGAGATGCTTAAAGATACTAGAAACAGACTCTAGAGGTGGATTAAAGGTGGATTAGAGGTGGGAAGAATTTAAGTCATCTCTACTCACACCAGGAATCTCTTTCTAACATTCTCCTTTGGGAATGTTTGTTTTCAGTAACCCAGAGGATTGTGAGTTCTAGTCCCCCACCAAACTATGTTTCTTGTATCAGCCCTAAACCACTAGAAACAGACAATTCCTCAGGGTCACTAGAAACAGATAACTCTGAGGAGACTTTAGAAGCAGTCAGCTGGAAGTGGTTTGGAAATAAAACACTAGGAATCACCAGAAACAGATTTTTTGGAGCAGAGTCTAGAAAGAAACCAACTCTTAAGGCAGACCTGCTCCTCTAAGCCAGGACTCCCATTAGCACCAACCACCTAGGGCAGGTCTGGAAATCAGAGCTGTAGCCAGCTGGCCATGTGATTCTGATATTAGAAACAAACAACCCAAAGAGGGTACTAGAAACTGACATTTGGCGGTGGATTAGCAGCAGATGGGGGGAAAGAGGGGAAAGCTATTTCCAAACTTTGGGAAACTGGCAACAATGCAGAAGGCAAACAGTTCAGGGCCAGCTCTGCTGACTTGACCTATCACTTGATCACACTGACCTCCCTTGGCCTCAGTCTTCCTGGCCTGCTGCCGACAGGAAGCCTCGGCTCACCTGTAAGACGAGGTCTCCTTCCTGCAGCCCGCAGTTCCGGGCAGCCAGGCCTGAATCCGTGATGTGCTTGATGAAAATCTGACTGCCCAGTTTGACCCCAAACTCTGTGGGGAGATGAAGGAAACTGAGGCAGGGCCAGGAGTCTGAGCTGCCAGGTCCTCCTGGAGTTCAGCCTCCTCACCTGTCCTTGGCCCTGCCACTACCAGGGTCACGGTCCCACAGGGAGGGGTCAGGTTTGGCTGCCTCCCAGTCACACTGGGGCTGTTCTTACACAGACAACCTGATAGGACACACACTGTCACCAAGGGATTTTGATGTCATTGCATGGAGACTTCAGGGGAGAACCATTTCCAGCCTTTTCCAGCTTTTAGAGACATCACATCCCTGGCTCATCACCCCTCCTCCATCGTCACAGCCAGCAGTGCAGCCTCTTCCATCTCTCTGACTCTGAGCCTCCTGCCTCCCTCTTATGAAGACCCTGTGATGACACAGTGTCCCCCCCAACTCATTTCCTTAACTTAATCCATCTGCAAAGTCCCCTTTTGCCATGTGAGCTGACATGTCCACAGGTCCTGGGACTAGGATGAGGACGTCTTTGGGGCCATTATCCCTCTAACCACACACCATATGCGACTGAATGACAGGGCATCCACTGCTGTCCCTTTGTGTGGACCCCAAGTCCCACTGTCATTAACACGCCCATTGGCCAGCTCACCTTCATTCTCCCTCCTCCGCACCAGCACTGACTTCATCGGCCTCATTTGCACATCCTGCCGTGGCAGCCGCTTGAAGCCAGACACCAAGGCCAGCCCGTTGGTCTGGGAGCTGTCGCCTGGGCTTCTGCACCCATGGCTGCTGGCCGGGCTCCGGTGGCCTGCCCTGGGCCGGTGGGAGTGCTCACCCAAGGAGCAGCTGGAGCCACTGGACGTGTCACCCTCATAGCCCCTGCCATGGTCAGCCTCCTCAAGCCTCCAGGGCCCGTCCTCCTCGTCTGAGTCTTGGTGTCCCGTGCCATGGGAGCTGGCCTTGGTGGCAGGCAGCTGGATTTTCCGGGGACGCTTCACCGTCTGTTGGGAGGTGGAGGGGCGACTAGCTCAAGGCTCTGTCCCCTTCACTGGGTGGCCCTGAAGGACCCCAGCCCCTCTGGGCCTAACTGTCCAAGCTTTGAAAGGGGAGAAAGATCCCACTTGCTTATACTCATACCATCCGTGGGTCACAGGACCAGTCGGGCTCAGCCCTGGGCAGAAGCTGCCCTCCTACTCAGCCCCCACTCACAATGTTGGCCATCTTGGTGCAGGTCTTCAGTATCTGAATGGCAAAGGTGGAGTTGACGTTCTCCATTGACACCCCGTTCACCATGACGATCTGATCCCCTTTCCTGAGGGAGGAGGCTGGGTCTCAGGGAGAAGGCCTCCCATGGGAGCCCCTCTCCCTGGGCCTGCCCTGAGGACCCCTGGCACCCCCTGAGTGCCCACATTCGAGACAGGTACCCCCTGGTCTAATTCACTGGTATCCCCACGTTCATGAAAACATTTATCCTTCTGGGCCTCAGTCGCTCATCTGCAAAATGAGGCTGCTCGTAGAACCCACTATAATAACATATGCAACCATAGAAGGGAAGTTGTGATTACAACTGGTATGTCTGTACCCCCTACTCTTTTCTCTCAGCCCCAACCCTTCCTGCTTTTCTCCACCTCTCTCTCCATCTATGTTTCATATTTTTTGTCTCTCTGAAGTTGGTCCTCGATTCTGGGCTGAGCCATATCCCCCATCAGCCACTTGGACCCTAGAACGTTTTTCCCACATACCTCCCAGGAGCCTCTCCTACCCCCAGCCCCACGCCCATCCACGGGCTTAGAACACTGGTCCTCCTTCCCTCTGGCCAAAAAGAGGTTTCCAGGGCTTTTCAATCCAAGAGCGCCCTGGGCCACTATGACCCTGGAAACTGCAGCCAGGCCCAGGAAGTGCCTCGGGGAGAGTGAGGGCCAAATTGCTGACTATCCTGCTGCCAGCTCCGAGAGGCCTGTGTTGACAGAGAGAGAAGGCTCCAGGCACTTTCCAGCCTCCTAGCTTTGGCTCACACAGATTCCTCCTCTTCACGTGCCCTCCCTGTGCCCAAGCTATGTCTGCCTTGATACTCACTGCAGCCTACCCTCAGCCGGCCCTCCAGGCACCACATCAGACACAACCACCGAACCACTGGACCGGTCTCGGCCACCAGAGATTGCAATGCCGAAGCCCCGGCGGGGGTCCTGAGGGGAGATCAGAGACAGGATGATCTTTTGCTTCCCTCTGGGATGAAGGTTCTCCCATTGGACCAAATTACCTTTCCCTTCAGCACCCACTCAGGAGGTGGGGGGGCCTCACCTTGCAGAGGGTGGCGGTATGCTGTTCCCAGATGGTCATCACCTCCATGTCCAACACCTAGCAGTAGAGGAACAGGGAAGGTGGATGTGAGGTCACAGCACATCCATCAGAGCATTTGGGGGTCCCCATCTCTGGTGGGAAACCCTATTCTGACACTCCCATGGTTTAAGCCTGTGGGTAAGTTGCTGCCACTCTTGAGACCTTAGTGTTTTCATCTGCAAAATGGATTTAAGTCAATGGTTCTCAACTGGAAATGATTCTTCTCTCCAAAGAACAATTCAGTGATGTCTGGAGACATTAGTGGTTGTCACAACTGGGGGTGCTCCTGGCACTGAGTATATGGAGGGGAACGATGCTGCTCGACACCCCTATAGTTCCCAGGATGGCCCCACCATAGAGAATGGTCCAGCCCTAAATGTTGATAGTGCTAAAGCTGAGAAACCCCAGATTAAGTGAATCAGATTGTACTGGAGTAGAGACAAGGTGAATTCTTGGTTCCTTTCCCTCTGGAAGGCTGGGCTCAGTCCCTGGTGGGGGTAAGGGGTATCTAACCAGGTCTGCCAGGCAGAGGGCGCTCACTCTGCCCCAGCCACAGGGGCCTCCTTGGGCTTCCTCCAACACGCCAGGCAGTGTCCTGCCCCAGGTCCATTGCACATGCTGTTCCTGCCACCTGGAGCTCTCTTCCTACAGATGTCCACCTCACTCTTTCCCTCACCTCCTTGAAGTCTCAGCTCAAATGTCACCTCTTTGGCAAGGCCTCCCAACCACCCTGTGTAGAACTGTAACCCCTTCCTGCCCACAAAACACCACCTTCTATGCCTTTCCTTGATATACTACCTTATTTCATAGAACTCGTGACTCCTTGACAGTCCCTAGATTTATTTTTATCTGTTCAATGTCCCATCTCCTCCTCTAGAATATCAGCTCTGGAGGGCAGAGATTTTTGTCCTGTTCACAGTGAAGTCCTGAGTGCCTGGATCACAGCAGAAATTCAATAACTATTTACTGAACAAAGGAATAAATGAATAAAGTGCTTCCTTTGTGCCAGGCACTTTACTATCTAATTTAACCCACTCATTGAAAGGAGCATTCTATTATCCCATCTTACAGATGGGGAAACTGAGGCACAGAGAGGTGAAGTTACTTGCCAAGACAAAAGAGCTAAGGGAGGGTGAGGATAAGGGGTATGGGTTCTGTTATTTTCATGCTCACGGTATAGATGAGAACACAGATCTAGGAGTGCCAAGAGACCAAGGAGACTTCAGGAGTGCAAGGTCCCCGGCCAGGAGACCCTGGGAGAAGAAGGGACATGTAGCCCAGCTGGAAGCCAGCCCCCACATATCCCTTACCTTTTGCCAGGCTGGCCTGCTCCCTGGGGCCTTGTAAAAATGACTCCCCTGGGCCAGCCGAGTGGCACATTGGTTAAGTGCTGGCTTGGGACACTAGCAGCCCAGATTCGGATCTCACAAATGAGGGCCAGTGACACTGCCCTCTACAGCTAAGATGGTGAGTCCCTGGGATGGCATAGATGCAGCCCCTGCTGCAGTGGGCTGCCATAGGCTACAGTGAGTGGCCGGCAGACAGCATGAGCAGCTGGCAGCCAGTGTGAGCTGCCAAGAACCGCTGTGAGCAGCTGTCCAGAGACCGGTGACTGATCTGCCTCACCCGAGAAGAGTGTAATGATGATACCAACATGGGCCAGTGAAGCAATGTCCTCCACAACTAGACTGAAGAACAAAAGGACATCAACTTGTCTGTTCCCCTTCCCCTGTTCCCCAATGTTGTTCCCCTTCCCCAATTCCCAAAAAAAATCTTTAAAAAAAAAAAGACTCCCCTCCCCAGCCTGTTTCTTCAGCACAGAGCAATGGGAGTTTCTTGGCACAGAGCAATGGGGGTGATCTCCTAGGCTTAAGACCCCTCCATGGGCGCACTCCAGTACCTTTTCTTATAGGTTCCTGGGAGATCAGCCATCTTGGTTCCCAGGTGGGAAAGGGGGTGGAGGAGAGAAACAAACACTAGGGTGCAGGACAGGGCAGTGCCTCACTTGGCCCTGCAGTTACCAGGCAGCAGGTCAGTGTTCACAACCAAGGCTCGAATCCCAGTCTGCCCTTTGATAGTGTGGTGCTGCCTCTCTCAGCCTTGGCTTCCTTGTCTGCAAAATGGGTAACCCCACCCCTGCTTCCATCGCTCAGGGTTGAGGTGTGGGCAAAAGGCATGGAGTCAGACTAAGCCTCAAGCCTCAGGAGGTGGCAGTTGTTGTAAGAAGTAATAATAGGGCTGGTTGAGTGGTGTGTTGGTTAAGAGTTGGCTTGGGACACCAGCTCTAAGCAGCAGGGCCGGGGTTTGGATCAAATATTAGGGCCAGTAATGCTGCGCCCTCTACAGCTAAGATGGTGAACAACAGCTCGACCTGGAGCTGGGCTGCTGTGAGTCGCCTGTGACAGCGTAGACTGCAGAGGAGCTGCAGTGGGCTGCCCTAAAGGTAATATGAGTAGCTGGCTGCCAGTGTGAGCAGCCAGCAGCCGGGGCTGAGCTGCCAAGAGCTGCCATGAGCAGCTATCCAGTGGTTGGCGACCGATCTGCCTCACCCAGGAAGAGTGCAATGATCACAATACCAACATGGGCCAGTGAAACGTCCTCCACAACTAGACTGAAGAACAAAAGGACAGCAACTTCTGTTCCCCTTTCCCGATTCCCCAACGCTGTTCCCCTCCCCCAATACACCAATAATTTTTTTTTTTTTTTTTTGAGGGCAGTGTCACTGGCCCTCATATGTGGGACCCGAACCGGGGCCGCTGGCTTCCCAAGCCAATGCTTAACCACCGCGCCACTTGGCCGGCCCCCCTATAAAATCTTTAAAGAAAAAAAAAAGAAGTAACAATATAGCCTTTCTCTGCATCATTTTAATAAGCAACACTATTCAGTGCTGGCTGCCAGCGAGCGCTGTCAGTGTACCCATTCATTCCATCCTGAGTGACCTTAGGAAGTGGTATCGCTACCCTTCCTGACAGGGAAGGAAAAGGGGGCTCAGAGGGTTCATTAACTTGCCTGAGGTCACAGAGAACAGCGGTAAACCTGCTCCACACCCTCGTTCTTAACCACTGGGACACAACATCCTTCTATTTTTTTTAAAGATTTTATTGGGAATCGGGGGAGGGGAACAGACAAGTTGCTGTCTTTTTGTTCTTCAGTTTAGTTGCAGCGGACTTGCTTCACTAGCCCATGTTGGTATCGTCATTGCACTCTTCCCCGATGAGCAGATCGGTCGCCGGTCTGGATGGTCGCTCACCACGGCTATTGGCAGCTCACGCTGGCTGCCGACCACTCACTGTAGCCTATGGCAGCCCACTGCAGCAGGGGCTGCAGCCTACACCGTCGCCAGGGCTCCCGCAGCCCAGCTTCAGATGGAGCTGTTGTTAGCTGTAGAGGGCAGTGTCACTGGCCCTCATATATGGGATCCGAACCGGGGCCGCTGGTGTCCCGAACAGGGGCCGCTGGCGTCCCAAACCAGCTCTTAACCAATGCGCCACTTGGCCAGCCCAACATCCTTCTATTTTGTATTTGTTTTTGTTTTGTTTTGTTTTTTTTGAGGGCAGTGTCACTGGCCCTCACATGTGGGACCCGAACTGGGGCCGCTGGCTTCCCAAGCCAGCACTTAACCACCGCGCCACTCGGCCTACCCATCCTTCAATTTTTTTAATTCTAAACTTATTTTTCAAAACAGAATCTTTTTACACATGGTTTTTGTTTGTTTGTTTGTTTGTTTAAACAACACCTATTTACTATTTCCCATTTTCCCCATGTCAGAGGTGTAGGCATGGCTTAGCTGGATCCTCTGCTCAGGGTCTCACAGGCTGAAATCAAGGGTCTTCTGGGGGCTGCGGTCTCATCCGAGACTCAGGTCCCCTCTAAACTCATGTGGTTGTTGACAGAACTCATGTCCTGTGGCCATGGAACTTGTGGTGACGAACGTCTACAAGACCAGTAGGAGAGAGTCTCTGCTGCTTCAAGTCCCTGATCTTTTTCCACGTTTTGATTTTATACTTTGTGTTGTTAAATGTCCCGCCAGAATTTTGATTTCTTGGCCTTATTTTAAGAAACAGCCCCCAGGGAACCAGAGCCCTTGGGAGGAGGGGGACGGGAACAGGTGCAGGTGGCCCAGGGTTGTCCCAGCTTGTGTAAGCTTACCTTTATGGATACTGGAGGCCTCCAGGGCTCCACGACAGTGATGGGGTCAAACCTAGCCCCCCAGCCCACCTCAGCTTAGTTCACCGCAAACCTTTGCCCTGTCTGTTCCATATGCCTGGGACACCCTCCCAGGATTGGTCCCTGCCATTTGAGTCTCAGATCAAATGTCGCCTCTTCACGGGGTCTTTCTGGTTAGCAGGTCTTCCCTGACACCCTATCACTCTTCCCTGTTTTATTATGTTTTAATCAGCAACCCAAAATACCTTAAATTATCCTGTTTAATCATCAGTTTTGGCGTGTCTGCTCTTTCCTCCTGGGCTGTCTCTCTGGGTACTCTGGTGATGACCATTGGCAGCTCCTGGGCCCTACTTTCCAGGCCTTTGCCCTGCTGTACTCCCTGGCAAACTCCTATTCATCCTTCACAGCCCCAAGTGCCACTGTCTCTTCCTCCAGGAAATGAGTCATCAACGCCCCATACACACATCCCTGATTATTGGAACTTGGGATGTCCCAGTCCACCTGTCTCCCCTACACCCTTCCAATCTGGGGGCTTCTGGTGGGCAGGAATGGGGGCCCTGGGACCCCAGCATTGTCCCCGCAAGTCCGGGTACCGGAGAGTTTGAGGAATGAGTGAATGGTGGAATAAAACGCAGATTCTGCCAGGAACACAACCAGGCATGTTCAAAGTTCCTAGCCCCCTCAGCCCCGCCCCCGTCAAGGTGAGCTCCCAGAGGGCGGGGCGCCGGTCCTTGTCCCCGCCCCCTACCACACGCTGGACGCAAACATAGGGGAAGAGAGGAGTCTAGAGGGACAGGTTGTACCCAGTCAAACAGCCCCAGGCACGTGGCTCCCAGGCTGCGGTCCTCTCACCGCCCCCATCTCCAGGAACAATGGCGGGGTAGACTGTGACAGCACAAATACTCGAGTTGGGAAGGGGATTCTGGGAGCTGTTCCTGAAGCCTGGAAGGAGGTGGCGGGAACCTGAACAGCCCGGCCCTAAAGCCTCCGGCAGTGTGGACTGGGACGAGCCACGAACACCCTACGGCCTCTGTTTACCCCTCCGAGCGCGATCTGAAACCCAGAACGGTGATGTGAGTCAGTTCTAACTCCACCTCAGAGGATGAAGTCCCCGCAAATACAGACACTGGGCTCCCCTCCCCCCAGCTCGGCCAAGTTACTCGAGTGTAAAAGGGGCTCTCGACTCCTATCTGCCAGGTCATGCAAGTTAACGACTCTGTATACAGTAGGCACCCAATAAGTGGTGGCTCCCTTTCCAGCAGCCTCACAGCATTCAACAAAGCCATCTCGCCCACACATGAAGTCACTTCAAACAGTTCCACAATTAATGCTCAAGCTTAACTCGGCCGAATAGCCTTGGAAATCGGGTGTAAACATTTTACTGAGCACCTACTACATTCCAGGAGCTTAAAACACACTTTCTCCTTAGAATCCTCCCTCCACCCCTCTTCAAAATGACGATCACCCTTTTTATAGATGAGGTACCGAGAGGAATTGGCTTACTGGCTCAAAGTTACACAGAGAAGTCGGGATTTGAACCCAGGTTTAGCCGGCAAAGGAGACAGCTTTGGGGGCGAAGGGGCGCGGACGCGCATATAGCAGTGCAGCTTCAGGGTAGCCACCGCCTTCCTCAGTTTCCCCATCTGTTACATCGGCAAAGGGTGATCAGGGGTCCTGGGTCCAGGTCACAGCTCCAACCCAGCTCGATCCCCTCCCCCTTCCGCCCTCGGAGGGCTTACTCGCCTGGAATCTCACCGCCATGGTCCACCCTGGTGCTCTCCAGCGCCCCTAGCTCAGGGGAACCTGGAAACAGTCAATCGGTCCCCACCCTGGGGTGAGGGAGGAGGCTGGGAGGGTCGCGGCTGAGTGAGCGCCCAGCTCTCGTCCTCCTCCCTCCCGCTCCTCTGCTCTGGGCTGCACCTGCTGGCCTTCCTCCTCCGCGTCCCCTACCAGCCCCGCCCACGCCCCGACACGCCTTCGGGACGCCGCAGAGGCCGCCTTCCCACCCCCTCCCCACCCGATCACAAGATCCAGGCCGTGGGTGCTTATTCCAAATCGGGATTTCCATCTAGCCGAGCACTAGCCTGGGGCCGAGGCTGGAGACCGGCCAGTCAAGGCTGCAAGAAAGACCCGGCAGGAATTAAGGCCTCTTTCCGAACGGAGCTGCGATTCTATAGGTATTCTATCCGTGAAAAGCGCACATTTTGAGGTTCAGTTGGGGCCTAATAGCTAGTTGAGAGCGAGATGTTTGGAGCATAGGTCTTTCTCGAGTCACCTCATCTCCATGAGGTTTACCGCATTGCACAGAGGAGAAACTGAGGCCCAAGGGGGCCATCAGCATGTACTTTCAGAAGATGCACAACTGTCTGGGGCCTTGCTCTGACTTCACACTAGGAACTGGGCTGGGCTTCCAGCAGAGAAGGGCAGGGCCAGAGGAAATTCCTCAGGCTCCTGGGTTTAAAGGTCAGACTTCCTTCTGATCACCCTGCCTGGCCTCACCCTCAGGAGCCCAAGTTCCTAAGGTAAGAACTAGGAAAGACACACCAGGGCAGGAAACCCTCTACCTGGGTGTGAGTGAGGAAGGAAGTCACCTGGATGGGTGGAGCTGGCAGTGGTTCCATCCACATTCCTTTCTGCTTAAAAAGAAAGGAAAGAAAAGAAAAGCTCCTTGAAAGGGCCGCCCAGTGGCTCAGTTGGTTAAGAGCTCAAGAGTACCAGCTGAGCTCTGAGCAACAGCAGTTTGACGCCCAGCCCAAGCTGAGCTGCTGCTGAGCTGCCAACAGGTGGCAGGATGGCTCAGCTGAAAAAAAAAAAAAAAAAAAAGAAAAGCTCCCTGACACCCAGCTGTTCTTGTGCTCCACCTCACCATAAGGCTGAAGTGGCAGATGTGGGCATAGACACCCCTTTCCAGCCTCATCCAGTCAAGACTATGCAGAGAGAAACCCTAAGCTGTGGAAAGAGGGGAGGCAGAGAGGCAAGTGGGAAATCAGGGAAGGCTTCCTGCAATGGGGGCATTACAGCTGAGGTTTTGAAGGTCGGATTAAGAGTTTGCCAAATGAAAAAGACAATATAATCAAAGTATTTGAGGCCCCCAAAGCTGACTTCTCACCCCTCCCCAAAACACTAATCCGGAAACCCCAGTCAGCCAGAATTGGCCTTTCAAGGGTCCCCAAAAGCCACCAAGGCAATAAACCTTTGCAAGAGCCCCTTCTGAAGATCTACTTGGAACCTCATGGCTGGAAAGGGAAGCCCAGCCTTTCCCAATGTGATGTTTGGCTACCCGCAGATAACACACAAAATGATTTTAGGTAGAACAAGGTCCAGCATTTTTTAAATAGCTGTGTGTTTTTTTTAATGGATCATAGGAAAACCATAAGTTCCCCACTGGCATACGCACAGAGATTTTTGGGAGAACTTACTGATTGGGACAGAAGTTTGGCAAATCAGACAGGTGACCTGCAGGTGACTGAAGCTGGGGGAACATCCTGAATTTCTGCACTCAATACCACCTGATCTCAGTGCCATTATCTATGGAATGAATGGGTTGACTCTGTGGTAATGAAGCTGCTGGCTCCTTTTTGTTGTTTGCTTCACTCCAGCCACTGTTACACATGATATTCAAGTGCCCATTTTTGCAGCTGAAAAAACAGGCCAGATGGGTCAAGTGGAAGCCTGACCAGCAAGAGCTGGATTTGGCTATTTGACCCCACACCCTTCACTATCAGTACTTCTTACTATAGAGGGATTCTGCCTCCAGGCGACTCTGGGCAATGTCTGGGGCCATCTGTGGTTGTTACAACTGGGGGTGCTCCTGGTATTGAGTGGGTGGGGGCCAGGAATGCTGCTCCACACCCTACAGTGCTAAGGACAGCCTCTCACAGAGAATGAACCAACCCCAAATATCAATAGCACTGGGATAGAGAAACCCCACTCTAAACCCCTCTTAGAAAGAGAGCAACTGCCCTAGGACACATGGTCTTCTGTCTAGCCACCCACCACCACTCTGATCTCACATTTTCATGGTCTGCTCAAGAAAGTCAGTGGCTCTCTAGTACCCATAAGATGACCCTGTACTCAAATCCCAGGCTTTGGAGAAGGGCAGTAGCCTTGAGCCCCGCATTCTCCTGACCTTTGACCTCCAGATTACTTTAAGGAATTAAAAATCTGCATTTCATCATTCCATTTCATTCATGCCTTCTTTTTTTTTTTTTTTTTTTTTTTTTTTTTGGGCAATGTCACTGGCCTTCATATGTGGGACCCGAATCAGGGCCGCTGGCTTCCCAAACCAGCGCTTAACCACCATGCCACTCGGCCGGCCCTGCCTTCATTTTTTTCATTCAGTCATTCATTCAGCAAAACTGTCTCAAGCCCCTACTACTCACTATCTGCATGAAGAAGTGATGGGGACCAACTTCCCATCTGAAAAGCAGTGCCAACTTCAACCAGCAGAGGGCAGTGTGGGCGTGGCATAGGGGTGGGGGAAAGATACAGGGGAAGGTGACGCCCTGGAAGTTTGCCGGATGAACCTGTTTGGCACCTTCTGAGGGTCTTTGGGGAAACTGAGGTCCAGAGAAGTCAGAGGCTGGGCTGAGGTCCCCCAGGGTATCAGCGCCAGGAGGGGTGGGAGCTTGGGGGCTTTATTCCTAAGGTTGGGGTCTCTCTGGTGGAAGCTCCTTTGCTGAGCTTAAGGAGGCTGAGGTCATCTGTGGCCTAACAGGTTGGACTGGAACCCAAGAATATCCTGAAGCACCTCTGCAGCCTGTCTGGACTCTGGCTCAATCACCAGCATCTATTGGGTGCCCACTATGTACACACAGGACTGAGGAGAGACCCAGTCTCTGCACTAGAGGCAGCCCAGAATCCTCAGGGGAGATAGACGATAATGGAATCATAACAAAACAAGTTTAAAAGTACAACCTAGACTTCTGAGAAAATTGACAAGGAGGCATGACCTGGGCTGGGGGCTCAGGGAGGGCTCCTCTGAGGAGGTGTCACTAGAGATGAGAACTAAGTTTGGTAGGAGTGACCTAGGTGAAAAGGACCTGGGCAGAGAAACCATTAGGCTTGAAGGAGATGAGGGAAGAACCATGGGGAGATCTGTGAGAAGGTGTTCTAGGAGGTGTGAACAGAACTTGCAAAGGCCCTAGGACAGAACTGTGCCTAGAGTGTTGGAGGAACAGATAGGAGGCCTGATGGCTGGAGCAGAATAAGCGAGGGGGAGAGAGAGGAGGTGAGGACAGGGGTGGCAAGGGAGAGGATGGGGCATCAGGGCTGTGTGGGCTGCAAGGAGGACTTCGGCTTTTGCCCTGAGGGAAGTGGGAGTCCTGGAGGGCTGCAGGCAGAGAAGGGACCTGATTCAGGTGACCACAGGCACAAGCTGGTGGTTGCTTGGAAAAGACAGATTGTGGGGCCCCAGGGTCAGAACTGATTCAGGTGCTCAAGGGTACCCTCTGGTGGCTGCTAAGGAGAGGACAGGGTGAGGGGTGAGGGTGGGAGGTGGGGACCAGGGAGGAGAAAACTTGAGGCCTTGCAAGATGTTGTCTCTTTAAAAAAATTAAACATTTTATTTTGGAATCATTTTAAATTTACAGAAAAGTTGTAGATATAATTTGGAGAGTCCCCATATGCTCCTCACCTGGTTTTCCCCCACATTAACATTGTACATGATTTTGGCATATTTGTCAAAACTAAGAAACTAACATTGCTACGTCACCATTAAGTAAAGTCCAGGTTGTAATCAGATTCTACTACTTTTCTGCCCCAGGACCCCATCCAGGATCACCCAGTGCATTTAGTCATCATAGCATGTTTCCTCAGGCCCTACTTCCCTGTTCCATGTTCACCTTCTGGGGGAGACCACCTTCTGTAGAATGTCTCCCACTTGTGTTTGTCTGATGCCTTGCTCATGACTGGACTGGGTCATGGATTTGAGGAGAGGGTGTGGAAGAGAAAAAGGACGCTGGGGTTTGAGAAAGGGCAGATTCTGGGTGTGGCAGGCTCCCCGACAGCATGTGAGGACTGAGGAATGTCCCAGGGGATGGCAACATGGAGCACCTTAGTGACAGCTCTTTGATGTAGAAGGAAAGGGGAAGTGAGGAGCATTAGACCCTTCTAGAAGCTTGGAGTGTGGGATGCAGCTGGAGGGGGCTCAGGGAAGGTGCTCCCACCCAGGTGGGAGGAAGCTGGCTCTCTAGAAAGAGTGTGTGTGTGTGTGTGTGTGTGTGTGTGTGTGTGTGTGTGTGTGGTGGGGGTGGGGGTGCTGAGTCCGGAATGAATTCCATCTCACCTCAGTTTCTCCATCTGTATAATGAGGACCCAGTTACTATTTTGAGCAGTGTCCTTAGGAAGTTTCACAAGTTTATCTGGCTGGCACACAGGAAGGTTTGCCTGGGTGCTCCTGTGCTTCCTTTCCCACCCCTGGCCAGGAGGAGGAAGACAAGCCCCAGAGGGAAAAAACAAAGGTGAATTATGGTGTCTCCAGGGCTGGAGGAGAACCCGCCCCTCCCCACCCTCGCCAAAACTGTCTATATCAAGGTTCAGTCCTGTGCAACAGCAGGGGGACAGGCCCCTGACACCTTTCTTACAATCCCTGTTTTCAATCTGGCCTTCACACCAGTGCCCCAGGCCAGCCCACACACCCCTGACTACTCCCATGGGGGGCTCTCATGACCTCCATAGTGACAGTCCCTATCTGCTTTGTGGCTGAGCCTGTTGCACCCAGAACCTGTCCTAGAACAGGGGTCAGTAAACTGCAGCTCGTGAGCCACATGCTGCTGTTTGGGTATGTTCAGTCTCAAAAGTTTGCCAACCCCTGGAAGAGCCAATCCTGTCCCTCACAACAATTTAAAAATTATTCGAGGGCCAGCGGAGTGGCGCGGTGATTAAGAGCTGGCTTGGGATGCCAGCGGTCCTGGTTCAGATCCCACATATGAGGGCCAGTGACACTGCCTTCAAAAAACAAACAAACAAACAAACAAATAAATAAATAAATATAAAAATTATTTGAGATCCATAAATATATTTTTACAAATAAGGAAAATTTAAAGTAACGTTATAATGAAACTATGATAGTTTTATTTTCATTTTCAATTTTACTTCAGAGCCACATGTACATACTTAAAGAGTAGCACGTGGCTTGCAAGCCACAGTTTGCCAACCCCTGGGGGCTCTTCCGTCTCAAAAGTTTGCCGACCCCTGTTCTAGAATATATAGCACTGGCCTTTCTACTCTTTCAGAATCTTAGCTTGCTGTCCACGAGTTATTTATTCATTTACTGAGTGCTTACTACATACTAGGCACTGCTCTAGGTACTGGGGATACTAGCTGTGGTAAAACTTACAGACCAGCAGGGAGAACAGACATTAGATAAATAGTCCACCAATGAATGTACAAAGAATGGTCTGTGGCTTTAGCTCAAGAACATTCTTGAGAATTCGCTCAAGGCACATTTATTGAGCATCTGATCAATGCCAGGCTCTGGCTACCCTTCCAAGTCACCTCACCTGTGCTTCTGTCATCTCTGAACTATTTTACAGCCCAGTAAGTGATAGGAAACTGGTGGTATTACAAATGACTCTCATCCATTGAAATGCAAATGAATTTTGTCCTGTGGAGACCACAGATTATTGCCCTGTGGCTATTGACCACTTTTACATTTATTTTTAAATTCATTTCAGCATTTCTGATGCCCATTGTGTGTGTGTGTGTGTGTGTGTGTGTGTGTGTTATTTCTCTACACTCTTCCTACAACAGACTGTAAAATCTTACTAGTTCCCACATTAATTAATGAGTTAAGTAAACTCATAAAGCACCTGTTTGTTTTATATTAGCATGAATCATGCTTTTACCTTTTTGAAAAAAAACACACAAAAAATCCTTTAACACCATAACACCAATAGGCTTCAAACCAGCAGCCAAGCCTCTCCCCCGCCTCAGATTTCTACCTATCTCCCAGTTACCTGTCTCACTCACCTATTATAAATCTTCAAGCCCCAGAACATTCTTCCCTCTTATCTTCCTAATCACCCTGGACCCCACTCTGTCTCTCATATGAACCAAATGCTGCTGGTTCTACCAAAACTTTTCCAGAATCTGCTCACTTCTCCCCTCTATTCTGCTTCCACCTGGTCCAGTCCCATCATCACCCACTTGGACCTGTGTAGTCAACACAGCCCTGGTCCTCTGGCTCCTGCCCTCTCCTCTCACAGTCTATCCTCCCTACAGCCACCATTGAGTACCTGTGAGCACCTGAGTCAGGTCCGTCCCTCCCCTGCCTACAGCCTTCCAGGGTTCCACCTCCTTCTGGGCAAAAGCCCAAGTCCTCCCTGAGACCACACAGTCCTGCACCTCTCTGCCCTCACCTCCTCCTTCTCTCCTCCTCACTTATTCTGCTCCAGTCGCACAGCCACCTCGCTATTCCTCCAACCAGCAGGCATGATCCTGCCCCAGGGCCTTTGCACATGCTGTTTCCTCTGCCTCAATGCCCCAAGTATTCACTTCCTTCAAGTCCACTCAGATGTTGCCTTCTCAATGAGCCCTGCCTGATCTTTAAGATTGTAAAATACCTTCCCGCCTGTTTCATTCCTGTCTTTTGTACCACTTTCACTTTTTTTCTGTGAGGCTGACCACCCTCTAACCCAGGATACAATTTACTTTCTTATTACCTCTCTTGTTTCTTCTCTGTCTTCCTCCACCAAAATACAAGCCCATAAAAGCAGGAACCCTGGCCCAGTGGCGTGCTGGTTAAGTGCTGATTTGGGAAGCCAGCGGCCCCGGTTCGGGTCCCAATTGTGAGGGCCAGTGACACTGCCCTCAAAAAAAAAAAAAAAAGCAGGAACCTTTGCTGAGTCCCCAAAACCCGGAATAGTATCTGGTACACAGTAGGTGCTCCCTAAATGCAGGTTCACTCCCTGGGCAGTCCTTCCTCTCAGTCACATCTCCCACTAACCTCAGCCCATTCCAAAGGGTGTCAGGCTCCACCCTGAGCAAACACTGCTTCCTGGTGCTGGGCCAGGCCGAGGAGGAAGAACAGGAACCCACACTCCCCACTGTGGACTTTCCCCAGAACTCAGGGCCTGGCAGAAGCACTGAGACAGGGAGATAGGACGTTTACAAGATGCTGAGCCTGGGACATTGGTTGCGGGGCACAGGCAGCTCCCAGACCTCCCCATTCTCTGCATTTTGACTCCTATCTGGCTGTCCTGCCTGACAGCCCTACTTTACTGTGCAGTCCTGGGCAAATGGCTGCTGCTTTCTGAGCCAGGATTCAACCTATGTAAAACAGGAAGGCGGATGGGACATGGTGACTGGCTCTGTGTTCTGAGATCTGATTTTGGGTGGGACACCTTATCCTTCAACCCCTGCATGACTGAGGACCTATGACTTACCCTAATGTGTGCTGCTCACAGTAGTCCTGTGACATGGTGACTCTTGTACCCACTTTACAGAATGGGAAACTGAGATCCAGATAGGAGAAGCGACTGGAGGCCATCTCAGTTGAGACATATACCCCCCAACTCCATGGGCCCCAAAATCTCAAGCCTCTCTGCTCCCTCAGAGCTCCGTGGCCACACTGCCCCAGGGTGACCCCAAATGCCAGGCTCGCTATGTGCTCTGAGTCTCCGTGCCTCCTCGGCCTCAGGGGACTCACTTGGTCCTAGACAAAGACTTGAGGTGCAATTGGATACTTGTCTCCCCAGGAAGCTCCTTTTGTCCTGCACTTTTGGGAGTAAATGACCCAGAAAAAATTCTTGCCACCTGACCCTCTCTTCTTCAGGTTCTAGGCTTCCTTTGCCCAGAGACCAGCCCAGCTCCTTGCCCACAGACGGCTCTGAAGAGTGTTGTGCCAACCTTCTGCCTGCCCCCACCCCTCCTGCATTTGTCCATTAGGAGATTTTGCCCAGAGAAGGAATCAAGAGGAGTGAGGTAAGGCGACCCCCCGACCTGCTTCTCCAGCTACTGCAGGCTCAGCAGTGTGGGGAGGCCCATGCAATTATCAGAAGACTTGGGGTGGGCCTCTTCAGAAGCTCCAGGAGTCCCCAACACTGACCAGGTACTAGATTGTTCCAACTGCTGTCTCCCCACCAAGATTCCCAGCCTCAGTTTGGGGGATCAGAGAGACCAACTTGTGCCCTTGTGGCCCCCTGCCACCACCTGGGCCAACAATGACCCTTTTAGGTCTCTGGCTCTGGTGTCCTAGGCTGGCTGCCAGGGGCAGGAACTGCCAGCCAGATAATCCTTTAGAAACTATGTCAAATGCCCATGCAGGAGTGTCAGTTTCCTGCTTTCTGGAGAGCTGGGGGGAGGTGATCTAGGATCCCAGGACCCCACGGTGGGGACTTGCGTCCCGACAATGGCCTCGGGATAGTGGGCAGAGCAAGGACTTACCTGTCTAGGAGGCTGGGTGGCCTCTGGGCAGGCGGCAGGAACCAGGGACTGAGTGTCGGCCTGGCATGGGGGTGGGGAGGGAGCCGGAGGTTTGAGCTCTGGTCTCCCCACCTGTTTGCCCAACTTTTCTTCTCTTCTGGCGACAACAGGCGAGCAGGTCCTGTGCTAGGTGGAACCAGCGCGGTGACATGCAACCTGCACAGGGGAACTGGCAGTGTGAGAGAGACTGGGAGGCTGGTTGGGTGTGTGGCTCTGTCGTAAGGTGCTCTCACGTGGGATCAGCTGGCCTTAACCCCTTCTTGCCCAGAGGCCAAGGGTGACAAGTCCTGTCTGCTTAGGTGGTTCACTGCTGAGCCCTTGACATCAATCAGCACCCGGACCAGCACATACAGGTAGGTCCTCAGGAAATGTGTGTTGACCAGATTAAGGAATGAATGAATGAAACTCCACCTGGCTCCCCACTCTTCCCTCTACTTCCTTTGCAGCTGGAACTGCTAGCCCTTTGCACTTGTCTGCCTTCCACCAAGTGTGCCATCCCATAAATTGTGGGAGGGCTGACTCTTTCCTGCCCTACAGATCTGAGAGCTTCTGTACTACAAAGTGACTGCCAGATTCCTGTGTCAAGAATCTCCAGTTATTTCCCAGCTAGGTAACTTTGGAGCTCCTTATCTGAAAAATGGAAAAACACTGGTATCTACTTCCTAGGGGAGTTTTGAAGGGCGACTAAATGAATGAATGTCCATAAAGTACTTAGAACCGGATTGGCTCACAGTAGGTCTGCATCTTCTAGCCACTACCCACAGGTGGCTGGCCTGAATGAATGAGATGTGGTTAAGTGTAAAGTACACACTGGATTTGGAAGATGTGGTACCCCCCAAAAGAATGTCAAATAACTCATTATTTTTAATATTGATTCCATGTTAAAATGATATTTTGGATGTTCGTGTTAAATATTAAAATTAATCTCACCTGTTTATTTTTTTATTTTTTCAGTTGTGGTTACTAGAAAAATTTAAATAACGTTTAAGATTTTAAATTTAGATTAGCTTGCATTGTAATTCTCTTGGATAGTGAGCGCTGACATAGGCGCTTAATGCATATTAACTATTGAGCCTGTCTTTTTCTATCACACTCTATCGCTTTTGTGTCACATCTGTGTTATTTTCAAAGTGCTTATTAGCAGCTGAAACTACCTTCTATCTTGTGCTTGTTTATCTGTCTGTTCTAGAATGTCACCTTAATTTGAGGTCAGGGATTTTGTCTTGCTCATTCCTGTATCCCCATAGCCTAGAACAGTGCCTGGTACACAGTAGGTGCTCAATAAATATTTGTGGCATGAAGGAAGGAAAGAAGGAAGGAAGGAAGGAAGGAAGGAAGGAAGGAAGGAAGGAAGGAAGGAAGGAAGGAAGGAAAGAAGGAAGGAAATATGAGTTGAGATATGGAAGACGTATGGGTCCCTCCTATTTGGTACCTACTAGTACTGATAGTAATCAGTACTAGTAATCAGCCACTATGGCCACCAGGGGGCGCAGGAAAACAGACAACCGGCCCCAGCAGGGCAGCCTCAGTTTTCCACCCTATAAAATAGGATGGAGGGAGCAGGGATGTGGGAGGATGAATCAAGAGGACCAGGAGCTGCTGCCTCACTTGGGTCCTGGTCCATCCTCTTTATCCCCTGCATATCCTCATCTGCCCCCCAGCTCAGGTACCAGTTTGGTTTTCTTTTTTTTTTAACTGACTTAACTTTTTTTTTTTTTAATTGGGGAACAGTGTGTTTTTCCAGGACCCATCAGCTCCAAGTCAAGTAGTTGTTTCAATCTAGTTGTGGAGTGCATTTTTCCAGGAACAATGGGCTCCCAGTCAAGTAGTTGTCTTCAATCTAGTTGTGGAAGGCACAGTTCCTTGGCCCATGTGGGAATCGAACCAGCAACTTTGGTTTGTTGGGTGTTTTTTTAAAGAAAGTTTATTGGAAAACAGTGTGTTTTTCCAGGGCCCATCAGCTCCAAGTCAAGTAGTTGTTTCATCTAGTCGTGGAGGGCACACCTCCTTGGCCTATGTGGGTATCAAACCGGCAACCCTGTTGTTATAAGCCTGTGCTCTAACCAACTGAGTTAACCGGCCGCCCAACCTTGGTTTTATGAGCCTGCACTCTAACTACCTGAGCTAACCGGCTGCCCCTGGTTTTCATTTTTAATTAAAGTTTATACACATGTGCACTTTAAAGCATCGAATTCTCGGGGCCAGCTGAGTGGCTCAGTTGGTTAAGAGCTTGCTCAAGAGTGCGAGCTCTGGGCCGGCCGAGTGGTGCAATGGTTAAGTGCTGGGAAGCCAGTGGCCCAGGTTCGGGTCCTACATATGAGGGCTAGTGACACTGTCCTCAAAAAAAAGTGCGAGCTCTGAGCAACAGGGTCACTGGTTTAATTCCCAGTCCAAGCTGAGCTGCCAACAGGTGGCAGGATGGCTCAGCTAAAAAAAAAAAAAAAAAAAAAAAAAAGAACCAAATTCTCATTCAGATTTGTTAAAATTAGCAAAGTGACATTGCCACCCCACAATTTCTCTCTTCCCAAAGGCACTGTCCGTTTAGCTTCTTGTAAGTTTCTACGTTGATATTCACTTGCGCGTCTCTAAATAATGCCTGTGTAGCCACTTCTTGATTTTTCAGTTTTAGTATTGACTTCCTGCCACGCGAGGTTCAGAATCAATCCTGAAGTTGCCTGTTTTAAAAAAAATTTGCTTCTTGGGCCGGCCGAGTGGCGCAGTGGTTAAGAGCTGGCTTGGGGCCGGCCGAGTGGCTCAGTTGGTTAAGAGCTCGCTCAAGAGTGCGAGCTGAGCTCTGAGCAACAGCGGTTCGAGGCCATCCCGAGCTGACTTGCCATTGAGCTGCCAACAGGTGGCAGGATGGCTCAGCTAAAAAAAAAAAAAAAAAAAAAAAAAAAAAAAAAAAGAAAAGATTTGGGCCAGCCGAGTGGCGCGGTGGTTAAGCGCTGGCCTGGAAAGCCAGCAGCCCCGGTTTGGGTCCCACATATGAGGGCCAGTGACACTGCCCTCAAAAAAAAAAAAAAAATTTGCTTTGTTTTCCTGCCCTTCCCCAGTTGTCTGAACCAATGCTTCTCAAACTTTATGGGGCATTCAAATCGCCTCATTGGGCTCTTTGAAACCCAGATTGTGAGTCACACCCCCTGGAATTTCTGATGCAGGAGTTCTGGGGTGGGGCCTGAGATTCTGCATTTCTGCCAAACTCTTGGGTGATGCTGCTGGTCCAAGGACCATGCTTTGAAAACTGCTGGTCTAAATCTTCTCCCAAGACAGATTCGAGAGGAATCAGTTCTATTTATGGCACATGTCCAAAGAACTCTTCTTGGAGCCTTTGTTTTGTTTTCCATGGTGGTAAAATACAGATAACAAAATTTACCATCTCAATCATTTTTAAGTGTACAGTTCAGTGGCATTAAGTACATTCACATTATTGTGCAGCCATCACCACCATCCATCTCCAGAACTTTTTCACCTTTCCAAACTGAAACTGTCCCCATTAAACCTTAACTCCCCTCCCCTACCCCAGCCCCTAGTACCACCATCTACTCCCTGTCTCTATATATCTGACACCTCTGGAGACCTCCTATGAGTAGAATCACATAGTACTTGTCCTATGTGTCTGGCTTATTTCACTGAGCATAATGTCCTCAGGATTCATCCACTTTGTAGCAGGTGTCAGAATATCCTTCGTTTTTAAGACTGAATGATATTCCACTGTCTAGGTGGACCAATTGTGTTCATCCATCATCTGTCAATTACCTGGAGCCTTTTGACTCCTCCACTGTGGCTTAGCTAATTTCTAACAGGGCACAGCAAACCTGGGGTTTCCTTTTGCCCCATCCTGGGTCCTGTTTGTTATGTCTTCCCTTTTCTTGATCTGCTTCCTTGTTTTGAAAGAGAATATTTCGTGAGCAGTTTTCTAACCCCTGAGTCTGACTGTGACCTGCTCCATCTTCCTGATCTCCCATCACTCCTTTGCCAAGCACCCCAAAACCCAGCCTCATCGGCCTCCCGCTGACCTCACCAGCACTCCAGACAGTGATGAGGGACTTCATCTCTGGAGTCAGACAGGCCTGGGGATAACATCCCAGCTCTGTCTCTCACTAGAGGGGTGCCCAGGATCTCTCCTGCACCTCCCAGGCAGAAATTATTGGTAATCAATAAAACTAATAGCAACATTTATTACTTTCCAAATCATGACCTCACAATTAATCACCACCTAGCCATATCATTAATAAGTTCACCATTAGACTAATAACAATATTAACACAATTATTCTTAATACAGAAATACACCGATTCACAGCATGGTTTTTTGTGTGATTCAGAGCAAGTGGCTTCAGCTCTCTGAGCTCCTGTTTTCTCACGTGTAAAATGGGGTTGATAATAGTTTTCATCTGGTTGATCAATATTATCAAATATCTGTTCACTTCTGGGTGTAAGGTTCTGTTAGGTACGGGGAATATACGTATTAGCAGTAAAAATAAAAAGCAAACAAAAAACAGGTCCCTAACTTAGGGAGATATTGCATACAAAGGCTTTAGCACCAAGCCTAAAATTTAATAATATTATTATTATGTATAATTTATTTATCATTCTATTAAAAGTAATGTCACATATAATACCTGTACATTATATGTTAATATTACTTATATTATAATGCATTGATTTTTATTTCATAATAACATTAGTGTCTATTATAATATTACATATAACTTATATAATGTGATAGTAAAAAATTAAACTTTATCATATTATAATTACTATTTTTATTAAAGTATATAACATAAATAATATAAGCATTATGTTAAAATTGTGATCAATATTTGTTAACTATAAACCTTGGCACTGCCCTTCACATCGTGGACGCGAGGGGGCTCTCGAAGCGCTCCGGGGCCGACGCACTCAGGCCCCGCCTCGGAGCGTCTATTGGCGACGCGCGCAGTGCGCGATGGCGCGCGCCCGGCCCCTCCCCCGGCCCCGCCCCCTGCCGCCCAGGCCGGGCCCCGTCCCTCAGCCCTCCTGCCGGCGGCGGTTGTTGTTCAGCTGCGGCGCTCGCTGCTCAGGTCGCAGCCTGCGGCAGCCCGTCTGTCCGCCGGCTGGTCCGTGCGCGCGGCCATGGAGCTGGAGGTGCCGGATGAGGCGGAGAGCGCCGAGGCGGGGGCCGTGACCTCGGAGGCGGCCTGGGCCGCGGAGAGCGGCGCGGCGGCAGGTAACGGTTCCGGACCTCTCATTCCTCCCTGATGCCCGAGCGGACCCGCCAGCAGCCCCACCCCCACCCCCTCCCCTGGAGCCCAGTGGACCCGTCCGAGCGCCGGAGGGGCGCCGGCCCCCACTGCAGGGAGTGCGGAACGTTCCACTCTGGGGCGCTCGCGGGGGGGGTAGAGCACCCCACGCCCGGGCCCGGGGACGCGCCGCCCGGGGCCCCCGGGGGAACGGAACGCCCGCCTGGGAGGCTCGGGTGGCGCCGCCCATTCCTGGGGTCCCGTGGGGGGGGGCGCCGGGCTGCGGGCGGGGCTGGGTGTGGGGCTTCATTCTGAACGGCTAGGGGTGGAGTAGCCCTCTTTGGAGGCACGCGGAGAAGACCTGTCTAACTTCTGGGGGTGGTGAGACCCCCGTTTAGGACCTGCAGTGGGTGAGTGCGCCGCCTGATGCGGAGGGCGCTCCGGAATGACATCCCCCAGTCTTGTTGAGAAGACTGTTCTGCTTGTGTGGGGTGGTGGAGGACTCCCGTTCAGCTGGGGGAGCCCTGTCTCCAACGCGTGACATGGCAGGGGGATGGCACTGCCCCATATATGCTCTCTTGCCTCGACCCAACCCTCTGGGCTGCCCACCTTGCTGGTATCAGTGTCTGGACCTCACCCTTCCCCCAACAAGCGGTCATCCCTGTGGGCACATCTTATTGGCCTCAAAGGCAGGGGCAGCTGGGGTGGAGGAGGGAGAGTCAGCTTCTTATCTCATTTCTCTTCATGGAAGTCATCAGTCCCAGGTTCTAGTGCACTGGTCATTTCTTCCCTTTGTGGGCCTCAGTTTACCTCCCTATCACAGGGAGCTAAGGACATGACATCTCCAGGCGCCTTTGGTGCTAGGTTTCTGTAAGCAGATGGGTGAGGAGGAGCCCCCTCCCAAGCCTTCTCCCTGACTCTGGGGGGCTGCTGTAGTCATGGAGGGCCGTTGATTGCTTCCTTCTGTCCCTCTCTTTGGCCTGCCTCTCTTGCCCTCCAGCAGAGAAGGTGTTGGGGGCAAGGCAGCCTCGCCCAGCCCCATGGGGCTCCCAGCCTGGCTTTCCCTGGGGTGGTATGCAGAGACCAGCCACTGTCCCAGAGGAGTGGTTCCTTCTCTGGTTGAGGTCACAAGCTCCCAAATAGGAAGTTTCCTGAGCCGCAGAACCCTCTGCTCCCCCCAGGCAGCCCTGGCAGGCAGAGTCCTGTAGACACCCACATGGGCCTCCGTCCTCCTCCCCTGGGCCTTCTGAACCTTCCTTGGCAAGCAGGCAGATGCTATGCTGCCTGGGAGTTGGGAGAAGTGTCTGGAGAGAGACAGCAAGCCAAAGCAAGCATCCCTGGGCTCTGGAAGACGCCCACTGCTTCCTTTCTCATTGCCATCTGGAACCACCTGGTAGATGACCCAGTTCCTTCCTACCATTCAGTTACCCCACCTTTGTTCTTTGCCAGTGGTTGATGCCCTGGTCTGGCCAGCACCACACGTTGTTGGAGACCCCAGCAAGGTCCTATCTCAGCCCCTTAACCTCCACCATCAGCCCTCTGGTCTGGGGTGGTCAGAGACAAAATAGCCCCAGACTCAGTGGCCATGGGAAAGCTGCAGAGGCTGGGTCAGCCGACTGGGGAGAGGAAAGTAAG
This sequence comes from Aselliscus stoliczkanus, assembly GCA_033961575.1. Classification (NCBI taxonomy): domain Eukaryota; kingdom Metazoa; phylum Chordata; class Mammalia; order Chiroptera; family Hipposideridae; genus Aselliscus; species Aselliscus stoliczkanus. Next base: position 3,140,416 of record CM066735.1, on the reverse strand, counting down.
TCCCAGGCCCCAGCAGTGGCTGGGTATGAGCATGAGACCTGGAAGGTAAGAGGCTGGCTCTCTCTGCTCATCACCAAATCTGCAGAAATCTGCCTCCCTCAGCTAATCATTTATTTTACTCACCTTAAAGTTAATACCTGCCTCTCCCACTCCAAACCCACTTCTCTTGACCTGAGTTCTGTGAAGTTTGGGTAATAGCTGTCCACGCTTTTCCTCCTCCTGTACAAATATATAAATATGCAAATGGTTCTGCGTGTTATTCTCCAGGATGGTTCTTCCAGGGTCTCTCCCCTCAGCACTATTGATGTTTTGGACCAGAAAATTCTTTGTTTTGGAGGGTCTACTCTGGGCACTAGGGGGTGTTGAGCAGCATCCCTGGACCCCACCCACTCAGTGCCAGGAACATCTCCCCCTAGTTTTGACAAGTACAGATGTCCCAGACATGGCCCAGTGTCCCCTGGAGACAGACACCTTGAGGGAGAGCCGCCGTACTATACGTATTATTCTGTAACTTACTTGTTTTTTATCTGTAGCAATCTGGATTTTTTTCCCCCCACGTTGGTAGCAATAATTTTGTTTTTCAAGGGCCGGCCAAGTGGTGCGGTGGTTAAGCGCTGGCCTGGGAAGCCAGCGGCCCCGGTTCGGTCCCACATGTGAGGGCCAGTGATACTGCCCTCAAAAAAAAAAATAATAATAATAATTTTGTTTTTCAGAGAGAGAGAGAGAATATGGTGCAATGGTTGAGGGTGGGAATCCCAGAGTTACACTGCCTGGGTTCCACTCAGTTGCTTTGTGACCTTGAAGGGCATATGCTTTGACCTCTCTGAGTACTGTGTCCCCATCTGTAAAATGGGGTGAGAGTGCTTGGTGAACATTAGCGACAGATGCTGTAGGCATGAGCCATTACTGATTCACCAGCCTCCTGCTGAGGAGCACTCAAGTTGTTTCTGGAGTAGCCTTTTGCTGTTACAAGCAATAAACAGCTTGTCTTTGAACATGGGCCTGTAGAACTGGGTGCTTCAGTTCCTAGCATTTGGAATTCCACCTTGGGATAGCTGGGTCAGGGGCAAGCAGATTGAAAAATGACTCTCAGGTGCTTGATGGCTTTCCAGGAAGGTTCAGCAGGGGCTGAAAGAGACTGTCTGTCTCCGTGTAGCGTTGCCAACTCCGGATGTTATCAGCCTTGGTCATTTTGGCCAATCTGATGGGAGGTGAAACGTATCTTGTTGGTGCTTAGAATCTGGTTACTTTAAATGCCCGAGCTCCCAAGGCCCAGTCCAGAGAAAGCCTGATGAGGTTCTCTGTTGGCTTTTGGGGGCTGTATGGGGTGCCTGATTCTCAGGGACTTGGACACATTCACGGGGCCAACTGTGGGGCCCATGAGCTGCCTGTGGGCTTCTGGCCTGAGCTGTGGTCTGCTGTTTCGGAGCCATATCCCTCCCGTCCTTCCTGCTTCTGTGATACCTCAGAGCAGTTGACTTCTTCCTCAACCCTCCAGCCCCTCCTACAATCTAATCTGGAGGCGAATTATGTCAGCCTCACCCTCCCATTTCTTCCCCTTCCCTGCCTCCACCTGTCCAGCCCCATCGTTTATTGCTGTCCTGGCCCCCCATCCCTCTCCATGCTCCCTACGGCTCATTCCAGAAGGCTCCCATTATAAACTGACTCAGGTCCCACCCTCCTCTGCCCACAGCCCTCCAGGGTTTTTACACTCCAAGGAGTAAAACCCAAGTGCTCCCTGCGGCCCCACAAGGCCCTGTATGACCTCCCCATCCCCTCCCTCCTCTCACCTCCTCTCTCTCTCTCCCTTGCTCACTCTATTCCAGCCACATGGGGCTCCCCACTGTTTCTCCAACATGCCAGGCTTGATCCTGTCCCAGGGGCTTTGCACAGGCTGTGTTCTCTGCCTAGAATACTCGTCCCTATCTGTGTTGTTTGCTTCCTTAGCTCTTCCAAGTTTTTGCTGAAACCTCTCTTCCTCAGTGAGGCTTCCCCTGACCTTGAGGGAGGCCTGAAAGAGGGGCAGGAAGACAGCACAGCCTAGGCAAAGGCCTGGTATGCTTGGAGAACAACAAGGGGGCATGTGGCTGGGGTGGGGCGGGGTGTCATCACTGGAGGCCTCCTCTGTAGCTGTGGGTAAACAGTAATTGGGAACTGCAATGTCCCTTGTCTCCTCATTGTGAGTCACCTTAGGAGACAGAAAACTCCCAGTTTGAATTCTGCCCTGGTCACTTTCTAGTGATGTGACATCAAGCACTTGGACTGGCTTCCTCAGTCTGCTCCATGGAGAAGCCTTAGGAACTGGACCACCTTTACCAGTTGGGGACACTCTGCCTCAGTGTCTCCATCTATAAAATGGGCATGATGACTGTGCCTCTCTCATAGGGCTGAAATGAGTGAATTGACATGCAAAGCCCTTAGAAGGCCACCTGGCATGGCACAGAGCTGACTCCATGTGGGCGCTGGGATTTTTCCTCGTGTCCACACAGAAGTCATCATAAACTCCCCACAGAACCTGGCACAAGCTGGGGTCTGCCATGGGACTCAGGGCACGTGAGGATGTGCAGTTGCCTCTTAGTCCTTAAATAGTGCTTATTGGACATTCGCCAAGCACCTACTGTGGGTCATGTGGGGTTTTAGGTGCCTAGTCACATTAGTAACTAGGGGGACTCCTGCTGCTCTCATGGTGCTCTCAGATTGGAGAAAGGTCAGGAAGCAGATGGGAGCCAGTAAATAGATAACATTAGGGGACAGCAGTCTGTGCTCCCCCCTCCCAATCCTGTCCACCACTGGTTTTTATAAATAAAGTGTTATTGGCACACGGCCACGCCCACTCACGTGTTGTCCATGGCAGCTTTCAAGCAACAATGGCAGAGCTGAGACTTGGGACAGAGACCTCATTGCCTGCAAAGTGAAAAGTATTCACTGGTCCTTTGCTGAAAATGTACCTGACCCCTGAATAAAACAGTGGTGAGTGTGCAGAGGGAAATAAAACAGGCATCCTGGCGATACAAGTGACCAGGGCCTGTTGTAGGTGGCCAGGGAAGGAGGTGACCTGAGTGGAATTGAGCTTTCAGTCAGAGGGAACATGGAAAGGCCCTGAGGCTGATTTGTTGGAGCCCCAGAGGTGACATTAGTGTGTGTGTGAGGGGATGGGCAAGGGGCTGAGAGGCAGGGCCAGCCTTGTGTGGCCTCTGTTTTTTTCTGAGTTCAGTTGGTGGCACTGGCAGGTTGAAATAGGGTAGTGAATACCGAGTCAGTTTTGCAGATCACGCTCTGGCTGGGAAAGGGACTTCAGGGGGCTTGGACAAGGTACGGTGGGGTGAAGGGAGTTGAGGAAGACCAGGAACCCAGGAAGGTTTTGGCCTGCACCCTGGATTTAGTGGATGGTTGCGGAGGGCCCAAGAAGGAGCAGGTCTGGGAGGGCTGAGCTTTGGCAGGCTTGCACTGATGTGGGGGGAGCAGGGATGGGGTGTTGCCTCCGGGCCTCTAGGACAGGCGGAGCCCCACAGACCAGGGTGGCCTGGGACTTCACATAGGTGAACTCTGACTTGGCCTTGGACAGTGTGCCTCTGAGCAGGTGAGGTCCCTGCTCCCACCTTGGTTTTTCCTCTGAAGACAAGGACAGTGGGGTCCCAAGGATTCAGGGGGACAGGAATAGGTGAGGCAGCAGTAATGAAATGACAGCTGTGTGACCTCGGTATTTACAGATAGGGCTGCCCAGGCTCCAAGGGGGTCTTGGGCCCCCAGGCCTTCCTGCTCCCAAGTCCTGCCACCATGACCAAGCCTCATGTCACCACATGTGACAAGTTAGGTTGAGACCCTGCTGGAGATCTCCCTGCTGCTGCCAGCTGGACTCCTGCCTAAACTGGGGAATTGCCCCTGGGAGGGATTACAGGGGTGGGGGTGGGGTGGATTACTGATAGAGGGTTTAGCCATAGGGTCCTGTACAGCCCTTCACCTCCTGACCCACCAGGCTTCACCAGAGGGTGTGGGATCCACCTGAGGGGCCCCAAGTGCCTAACCCTGAGGGAAAATTTTGGAGACCTGACTTCTGGCTTTGAAGAAAGGAACCCCAACATCTTGTCACAATTGTCTCCTCTTGCACATGTGTCATGCATACATTTTTACATGTGGCTTTTATCTTGGATGGAGATGTGGGGTTCTGTTGAAGGTTTTAGGGAAGTTTGGGTTTGGTCATGTTCCGTGGGCGGCATCCCCTTATGTGGAACTGTGACAGACCTTCATGTGTCCCCATCGTATGTCCCCATCTGGGGAGCCATCTTAGCTGGAGGCACTTTGGGTGTGCTTGGCAGGAGATGGTATTTACAGCGTGTGACCAGGTGAGGGAACCAAGGGGGCAGGCATAGATGGAGAAGAGAAGAGACGTGGGAAGCGGGGTCCCAGCAACCATGGGAGCAAGTTATTTAGCTGCTCTGTGCCTCAGTTTCCTCATTTACAGAGCAGGATCACAGACATGATTTATTCTGGTTCGTGTGAGGATTAGGTGAGTCAACGCCCATGAAATGCTTAGAATAGGCTCTGCACGTGGCAGATGCTCAGGAAATGGGGAGCAAAGACATACAGCTTGGGCTGGGTTGCCTGGGATAGGGCTCTGTGCCCCAAACTTGGTGGGGCAGCCGGGAGGCTGTGCAGGGCAGCAGTCAGCCTAGAGTCTGAGCAGGCTGCCTCCAGGGCCCCTTGGCCTGCTGGCCTAGCATGAGCCCATCTGGTCCTGGTCCTGACTGCATGACCGGGCCACATCTCTGAGACCTGGCCTATATCTGTCAGCACAGTTTAGGACCTGCTGTCTGACAAACATCCCCACACCTCAGTGGTCTATCCAAGAGGCTCATTTCTCGCTTGTGCCTAGTGTCCCTGGCAGGTTAGCAGGGAAGTTGTGCTCATCAGAATCACCCAGAGACCCAGGTGACAGGGCTGCTGTCACATCGAATGTGCCATCACCTGGCCGAGATGCACATGCAAATCCCAGCCCATAGCCATGGTTCCTATATCATGATCAGAAGAGCCCCGGCTAGGATGATAAATTCTGAGGGTACCCAACAACTGTTGACATTTGGTGGTGGCCAGTCTCATGCTCTAATAATACTGAAAAGTGTCACCTGCAGGGCCATCTCTATTGGCTGAATCCCTGGAGGCAGAACTGCCAGGGCAAAGGCTCTGTTACTGTAATTTAGAAAGATGCTACCTGTACCGAATCCTACCTGGGTTGTCTTTTATGAATGATGAAGTAACCGCTTGAGCTAAAGCCGACCCAGGGATGTGTTTTTTTGCTTTTTGGTTTTTTTTAAAGATTTTATTGGGGAATTGGGGAGGGGAACAGCGTTGGGGAATCAGGGAAGGGGAACAGACAAGTTGCTGTCTTTTTGTTCTTCAGTCTAGTTGCGGAGGACGTTGCCTCACTGTTGGTATCGTAATTGCGCTCTTCCTGGATGAGGCAGATCAGTCGCCGGCCTCTGGATGGTTGCTCACCGTGGCTCTTGGCAGCTCACGCTGGCTGCCAGCCCCTCACTGTAGCCTATGGCAGCCCACTGCAGCAGGGGCTGCAGCCTACTCCGTCACCGGAGCTCACACAGCCCAGCTCCAGGTAGAGCTGTTGTTAGTTGTAGAGGGCAGTGTCACTGGCCCTCATATGTGGGATCTGAACCAGGGCCACTGGCATCCCAAAACCAGCTCTTAACCAATGCACCACTTGGCCGGCCCCAGGGATGTGTTTTAAATCCAGCATAGTGAGGCCCACCAATCAGGAGATGACCGCCACAGAGAAGAGAGTTTGTTTCTCACAGGTCCCAAGAGGAGGGGCCATGCAGGGCACACGGGTCACACCAGGATGCAGAGGGAGTGAGGGAAAAGCGTGGGCCTTTATTGGGGTTTTGTTAGAATGGAATGGACAAAGTGGGGTAGTATGCTGAGTAAGCTTATGATCGGCTAGTGGGCTCTGCATGATAGGGGTGGTGAGTACCTACCCTGGGGTGATCAGGGCTGGTAGCTGTGGGCTTGTGTGAGGTAGACAGAAGTTGGGGGTGTAATTGTGGATTGCTTGGTTAGTACATCAAGGGTGCACTCAGAGTTGTTTGTGATCTCTGAGTTGGCCAACACTGGGAGAGACAGCCCCCCAGGTCTGCAAGGCCCCCAAGGTGTCAGAGCATCATAAAATACAGAAAGGATGGCTGGCCGAGTGGCTTAGTTGGTTAAGAGTTGGCTTAGAGCATGAGCTCTGAGCAACAGGGCCGCCAGTTCGATTCCCACATGGGCCAGTGATGCTGCATCCAAGCTGAGCTGTCGCTGAGCTGCCAACAGGTGGCAGGATGGCTCAGCTGGTGTAACAACAAGATTGTCTGTTCGATGGTGGGCTATGCCCACCTGCAACTAAGACTGAACTTGGCACCTTGAGCTGAGCTGTTGTGCAGATGGCTCAGTGGATAGGGCTTGCGCTCTTAACAACAAGGCTGCTAGGTTCAACTCCCGCATGGGATGGTGGCTATGCCCACCCGCAACTAAGATTGAACTCAGCACCTTGAGCTGAGCTGCCACCTGGATAGCTCAGTGAATAGAGCCTGCGCTCTTTAACAACAAGGCTGCTGGTACGACTCCCGCATGGGATGGTGGCTACGCCCACCCACAACTAAGATTGAACTGCAGCAACAGGGGCTGCAGCCTACACTGTTGCCAACGGGAAGCCAGATGGCAACTGACGCCCTCCACAATGAAGACTGAAGAACAACTTGGCTGGTCCCCTTCCCCAATTCCCCAACACTATTCCCCTCCCCCAGTTCCCCAATAAAAAATATTTAAGGGCCGGCCGAGTGGTGCGTTGGTTAAGAGCCGGCTTGGGATGCCAGCGGCCCCGGTTCGGATCCCACATATGAGGGCCAGTGACACTGCCCTCTGCAGCTAAGATGGTGAACAACACCTTCACCTGGAGCTCGGCTGCTGTGAGTATCCGGCGACAGTGTAGGCTGCAGCCCCTGTTGCAGTGGGCTGCCATAGGCTACAGTGAGTGGCCGGCAGCCAGTGTGAGCAGCTGGCAGCCAGTGTGAGCTGCCGTGAGCCACTGTGAGCAGCAGTCCAATGACCGGCAAGCGACTGCCTCACCCGAGAAGAGCACAATGATAATACCAACATGAGCCAGTGAAGCGACGTCCTCCACAGCTAGACTGAAGAACAAAAGGACAGCAACTTGTATGTTCCCCTCCCCCAATTCCCCAATAAAATCTTAAAACAAAACAAAAAAAAAGAAATTGAATATGGGAAAAACACGATTATATGATTCCCAGAAAATGAAGTTAAGAGTTCTGAAGTGTGTGTGATTAAATGTAGGAACAGGGGTGAGCGAGAAAAGAAGGGTCTGTGAGTGTGGAAGCAAGATTGATGGGAACGGGACCCACCGAGCCCACCCAAACAAAGGCAACAAAGAGACAGCCTCTGTGATGGCCCTGACCCCCTAGTGGGGCCGCTCCACTTTCCAGCTCTGACAAAATACAGGATATTGTCAGGGTGAGAAAGCAGGTGAGAGCACCCCCACCAGTCCTGCCACTGTCCCTGTGTGATCTGGATGAGCCAAGTCACTGTAGCTCAGGCTTCTCTCACATCCCTTTGCTGGAACGTATTGGGTTGTCGGAAAAGTCATGATGTAGTTTTTCTATGTTTTTTGTTGCAAAAGTGCGTCATGACTTTTCCGACAACCCGATATTTTTAATGAAAGAGATGAAACATTAAAAGGAAAAGCTATATGCAGAGGTTTTGCTCCTATTCACAAGATTAATCCAAATTGCAGCTATGCCAAGATGCCACTTCACACCCATAAGATTGACAAAGATGGGCGAAAGGGACCAGATGTAGGTGCTCCCACCCACTGACAGAGGGAACCCAGGGTGGTCCATCTGGTCCTGGGTTAATCGTGCTTTTTTCCTTTCTGTATTTTATTTATTTATTTATTAAAGATTTTTTTTAAAAAAAAGATTTTATTGGGGAATTGGGGGAGGGGAACAGACAAGTTGCTGTCCTTTTGTTCTTCAGTTTAGTTGTGGAGGACGTTGCTTCACTGTCCCATATTGGTGTCATCATTGCGCTCTTCTCGGGTGAGGCAGATCAGTCGTCAGCCTCTGGATGGCCGCTCACTCAGGCTGCCCTGCCACTCACTGTAGCCTATGGTAGCCCGCTGCAACAGGGGCTGCCGCCTACACTGTTGCTGGTCGAGCTGTTGTTCATCATCTTAGCCTTAGAGGTCTCAGCGTCACTGGCCCTCATGTGGGATCTGAACCAGTGGCCCTGCTGCTCAGAGCTGGCATCCCAAGCCAACTCTTAACAAACATGCCACTCGGCCAGCCCCGTATTCAATTTCTTATTGATTTATAGGCACTCTTTATATATTATGGAAGTTTTTTCTTTGAATCTGTGACACCAGTGCGAGTAGTTTTTCCTCCATCTTCTCTTGTGATACTTTTTAATGCCAGGCAGGTATTTTTGTTTTTATGTGGTCAGTTTATCAATCTCTCCTCTTATGGTTTCCCAGTTCGGTGGCATAGACAGAAAAGTATTTCCTGTTTGGAGGTTGTAATTAAATTCTTCTAGTACTTCTATAATTTCACTTTTTTTTTTTACATTTAAATTCTTACTATATTTGGAATTTATCCTGGCATAAGGCATATGAGGGGTGAGTTGCTCCAAGCTTTTCCAGTTGACTGTCGTCTCAGCCCCCACTTTCTGGATTATCTCTTTTCCTCACCCATTTGAGGTGCCACCTTGGTTATATACCAGATTCCTGTGTGTGGCTGGTCTATTTCTGGGCTTTCTATTTTGTCGCATTTGTTCGCCTGTGTCTCATGCAACAGGCATGTCTTAAACTACAAGTAATAACACACTTACCGTGGAAAAGCAACAGCCAGGCCCACAGTCAGTAGAAAGTGAACCTTTTTGTCTCTCCCTCTCCGTTTCTATGGGGGTAATGCCCATCATTCCAGATGTTTTTTCTGTGCCCATACATACTGGTCTCTATATACTCGTATATTATTCTTTTTTTAACATTTTGAAAACTTTCAAACTTGCAGAAAAACTTGCAAAAGTATGAAGGGGAACAGCTGTATGCCCTTCACTGATAGTCTCCAACTGTTAATGTTTTGCCTCATTGCGTATGTGTATGAGGGTGTGAGTGTGTGTGAGTGAGAATGTGTGTGTGAGAGTGTGTGTGAGTGTGAATGTAAGTGAGAATGCATGTGTGAGTGTGTGTGTGTGCGTGTGTGTGTGTGAGAGAGAGAGTGTGAGAGTGTGTTATTTGGCTGGGACGCTGGGGAGTCAGCTGCAGACATGATGCCCTTTTGTCCCTAATACAGAAGTACAGTTGATTCTCATTATTCGCAGCAATGCTGTTCTGTAAAGTTGCGGGGAACACTGAGCGCCTGCTCCTGGGGAAATGCCGGGCTAGGTTCCTGCCAGCAGCCTCTGGTCAAAGCATTTTAGCCAACTGATCAATAAGTAACCTTGTGTGGTGCGTGTTTCTGTTTAAAGACACGTATTTAATATACATTGTTGCCTCATTAGCACTGTGCTCCCATCCGGCAGCCCTGTAACTCACACCTGAACCAAACTTCTCTGACACACGCATCCTTTCCTCTCAGAACGGCACATCTCAGCCTTAGATGGCTTAGAATCCTAGATGGCATTTCAGCTCTACACGTGGGACATTTTAAACAGCAAAATCACCAAAAAACCCTACAAAAATGCAAAAAGAAGTGACACTTGCTAGGCCATGAGGACACATACCTACAGTACAAGAGCTGAACCGAGAAGGCAGAGCATGGCCTGGTTCGACCCCGGCTGGGCATGTGTGTCTGTGAACGACTGTGAAAGCCCCATGATGATTGATGTGGGATGACAAATTTTAGCCAGTAGGTGAATTTGCAACTATGGATAACAAGCATGGACTGCATACCTTATACACAAAGATACTCTCAGCTCAGTGCAGCTCAAGTTTAGGAAATTTAACATGGGTGCGGTCCACAAATTGGTATTCATAGTTTCATCAATAGATCCAGAATTCTCCTGTGCTGGAACTGTTCCCACTCTAGGATTCAGCCCAGGATCACACAGCACTTGTGGGGTTTTTTTGGTTTTTTTTTTTTGAGGGCAGTATCACTGGCCCTCATATGTGGGACCCAAACTGGGGCTGCTGGCTTCCCAAGCCAGCGCTTAACCACCGTGCCACTCGGCAGGTGGGCCTTTCTCGGCACAAAGTCCAGGTCCTTGGCAACTCAAGCAAAGAATTGAACGAGATACCAGAGTAAAGCAATAAAATAAGTAGTTTATTAGAAGAGATAGTGCATTTAGAAATAAAAGTAGGCCTGAGCAGTAGAGGATGGCTCAAGGGCCCATTACTAGAAGTTACATTCCAAAGAGTGTGGAGTGGGCCACGTGCAAAGGCGAGGCTTAAAGAGAAGAAGCAGCAGCAGAAGCAGCGCAGGCTTCCCAGGACTTGGGGTTTTTATCCCTTTTTCTTTAGAATGGGTTGTTCTCCTCTGGGCGTGGGACCACTTGATTGGCACCTGTGATTAACAAGAGGTACTGCGCAGGTGCGAGTGAATGGTCTGATCTAGTTGGATATTTTGTGCCCATTTGCTCTTCCCGCAGGGGTAGGTAATTACAATACAATGGGGAGTTTTGGGTGGAGAGGGGATGTCCCCCAGGCGGTCACACTCTGTGGGACGTGCAGGAATGCAGAGACCCACTGCCTGCCTCTAACTGCCCGCCTTGTTTTCCCCTTGAGAGATGTGATCCCCATAAAATCTCTATGGGAAGCAGAGAGACAGGAGGTCTCTTCTTCTGTATCTGCTTCCTGCTGGGCAGGGGTGTAGAGCTGTCCCTGCCTATTGGGGGTTCACGGCACGCTCACCCTAGCTGGTCTCAGATGAGAGGAAAGGGTCTCGAGCTCCGCTTAGAAGACCGTACTGCCTTCTTTGGTTGTGATTGGCAATCTTGCTGGGGTGTCCCCTGTCTCCCCAAGGCCTCTGAATGAGGAAAAATAGATTTTAATTAATAAACCTGTTAGTTCTTATGAAACTTGTGGCTATTCATTCAGTCCATCACTCAGCTGGCGTCAGTTGTCTGGACACAAAATCGGTTTGACATTTAACTTACTGGCCTGGGGGATATTAGGAAGTCACGGGCTTTCAAATAGTTATCTGAAGCAGGGGTAGGAGACTTCTATTGTTTAGGATTCAGAAACTGATTTACAAAGCAATTAAGAAGCAAGGGGGATCTTCAGTCCAAGATTCACAAACTGGTTAGAAGAGTAATCAAAGCCAAGAGCTAAGAAACTAAAGAACTAGGGAGGAGACTTAACATTTTTATACTTAACAGTTCTATAAGAAAGAAAACTTAACAATTTTTCATTGGGGGGGGCTGCTCAGTTGGCGGGTAATACTTGGAGACCTGGGGGCAGCAGGGTATTAGATGAGGTTCCTTCCCGAGCTGATAGTTCTGTGGACCTTGACCCCGCTGCTGGAATCCTTCCACCTGTGGACCCATTGAGAATGAGCCACCTTCCTCCCTACCTCGTCCCTCCTCCACCCCTCACAGCCCTGGCCCTCTGCCTGTTCCTCCAGGAAGCCCCGCCTGATTCCCTCCACCGAGGGCCCCCCACTTAGACCTTCCTGCAGCGTCATGGGACTGTGGTCGGTCGGAGAGTGGGCCCTTCTCGGCGCAAAGTCCAGGTCCTTGGCAACTCGAGCAAAGAATTGAACGAGATACCGGAGTAAAAGTTTATTAGAAGAGATAGTACATTTCAAAGAAGTAGAAGTAGGCCTGAGTGGTGGAGAATGGCTCAAGGGCCCATTATTAGAAGAGAAATTGCATTCCAAAGAGTTTGGAGCAGGCCGCGCAAAGGCTCAAAAAAGGGAGGAAGGAGTCAAAAAGAGCAGGGAGAAGAGGTAAAAAAAAACCCTCCCAGGACTTGGGAGTTTTTATCCCTTTTTCTCTAGAATGGGCTGTTCCCCTTCGGGCATGGGACCACTTGATTGGCACCTGTGAATGACAAGCGGTATTGCGCAGGTGCCAGTGACTAGTTGGGTATTTTGTGCCCATTTGTTTCCCTGCAGGGGTAAGTAATTAGAATACCAAGGGGAGTTTTGGGTGGAGGGGGGAGGTCCCCTGGGCGGTTGAATTCTGTGGGAGGTGCAGGAATGCAGAGACCCCATGCCTGCCTCTAACTGCCTGCCTTGTTTTCTCCTTGAGAGACTTGATCCCCATAAAATCTCTATGGGAAGTTGAGGGACAGGAGGTCTCTTCTGTATCTGCTTCCTGCTGGGTAGGGGCGTAGAGCTGTCCCTGCCTATTGGGGGTTCATGGCCTCTCACCCTAGCTGGTCTCAGATGAGAGGAAGGGGTCTTGATCTCAGCCTGGAAGACCATGTTGGCTTCTTTGGTTGTGACTGGCAATCTTGTTGGGGTATTCTCTGTATAACCAAGGCCCCTGAATGAGGAAAAATAGATTTTAATTAATAAATGTGTTAGCTCTTGTGAAGCCTGTGGCCATTCAGCCTGTCACTGAGGTAGTGTGAGTTGCCTGGGCCCAGAATAGGTTTGGAAAGAATCATTAAGCTTACTGGCCTGGGGATATTGGGAAGTCACAGGCTTTCAAGTAGTTATCTGAAGCAGAGGTAGGAGACTTCTATGAACAATCTACTGTTGAGGATTCAGAAATTGACTTACAAAACAATCAAGAAGCAGGGGGAATAGGAGACTTTTAGGACTCAGGCTGTGGACAGAAAAGGGGCCACATGTTAAACTCACACACTAAGGAGACTGAAAATAACCACAGGGGATGGTGTAAATAAGATGGGCCGTGCTGGAAGTCACATCTCATTAAATTAATCTGTGCCTTTTCAGTGGGCCTGTTCTTTGTGTTTTTGTACCTAAGATAACATCTTTAATCCTTCTTCCAGACCAGAGCTGGAAACTGCAAAATTCCTCATTATTCTGCACGTCTCCTGATTACCATCTCTATGTGCTGTAAAAAGCAAACTGTTAGCTATCCTGCACCCACCTGTATGGGAGGAGTACCTGCTTCTCCATTTACTTTTATCCAATCCCAGAGATTTCCCCGCTTTCCTTTCTCTCACCCTCTTAGTCTATAACCAATGGATGTCATGTAACCTTCCTCCTTTGATTCTAATGTATAAAATAAGTTGCAAAAACGGCTATTTTCCAGAGCATTTTCTCAATCTGTTGATATTTTGCTTCCCGGCAATTGTGGACAGTTTGGCTCAAATAAACTTTTATAAGTTTTTTTCTTAGGCTGGTTGATTTTCGTCAACATTACTAGGCTAGAAGCAATCTTTCAAAGCCAGGAGCTAAGGAACTAAGAAACTAGGGAGGAGACAACAGTTCTGTACTTCACATTTCTATAGGAAGGAAGACTTAAAAGTTTCTCCGGGGAGGGGGCACTTGGTTGGCCCACAACAGGAGCACACGCAGTGGCTTTGCCCAGAGTCTCAGGCCCCGGACTTTGGTGGCAGAGCCTGTGCTGGGCACAGACAGGTGTGCGGCTGTATTTGTGGCATGAGAGATGAAAGTTCTGGAACCTTCTTTGTCTTTTTCTTCTTGAACACTGGGACTGTCCAGTGGCTTAGGGCCTGTGAAATTCTGGATTAATCCTTCCCCCGGCCCCCTCCCTCACGTCCTCTGCAGGACTTCCTGTTTACCACTCTGGAAACACTTTCGCTGGGTTGGGGAGATCAAGGGAGGTGGGGAGCAGAGGGGCAGAAAGAATGGGGGCAGATTTTGGTGTGGGGGTATAAGGGCAGGGTAGGCTGCTGTCAGGGCTCTGCCCCAGCCGCCCCAGCTGCACCCTCCCCTCCAGTCATGGCAAGCCCTTCTTTTGCTGTTACTGAAAAGCATTCTGTCCTGTCAAGACAGGGTCCTTGCTTGTGCCGGTCCCCTTCCCCCCATGTAGAATTCAGTGCTCTCTTGTGATTTTTCTTTTCCCTCCTTTGGAAAGATGTCACATGTTCATGACAAAATGCAGGCCTAGCCCTGCCCCCAGGCACCTCCTTTGCCAGCTTCTGTCCCCTTATGAGGCACTCAGCCATGCACAAGGGCCCTGGTCACATACCTCTTCCCATCATGTTTGTAAAATATACTTTATTCTGCATGTTGACTTTTTTTGTGAACACTTTTTTGGGTAACAGCTTTATTGAGATTTAATTCACATATCACACATTTTACCTAAAGTGTACAATTCATTGGTTTTTACTATATTCCGTGTTGTGCATCTATCACCACAGTCAATTTTATTAATTAATTAATTAATTAATTAATTTTTTTTTTAGAGGGCAGTGTCACTGGTCCTTATATGTGGGACCCGAACCAGGGCCGCTGGCGTCCCAAACCGGCGCTTAACCTCCGTGCCTCTCGGCGGCCCAGTTTTAAAACATTCTTATCCACCCAAAAGAAAGTTCCATCCCTGCTAGTGTCACTCCCCCCTCCCCTCCCCCAGCCCCTGGCACCACCACCTACTTCCTGTCTCTATGAATCTGACTCCTCTAGGGACCTCCTGTGAGTAGAATACACAGTGTTTGTCCTTTTGTGTCTGGCTTATTTCATTAAGCACCCCCAAAATAAGCCCCATCCCCATCAGCAGTCATAATAGTCACCACCCCCTCTTTAGCTCCTGGAAACCACTAACCCACTTCCTGTCTCGGTGGATGTGCGTGTTTGACATTTAACATAAATGGACTCACATACTGTGTGACCTTGTGTGTCTGGCTTCTCTTACTCAACATCATGTATTTGAGGTCCATCCATGTTGTGGTGAGTGTCAGTGCCTCCCTCCTTCTTGTGGGATGGATGGACCACACGGTGTCTGTCCATCATCTGTTGATGGACACTTGGGTTGCTCCCACCTTTGGGCTGTTGTGAATAATGCTGCTGTGAACATGTGAGCACAGCTTTTTGCGTGGACTGATGTTCTCACTTCTCTTGGGTAGATACCCAGGAGCAGAACTACTGGGTCAGATGGAAACTCTGTGTTTAACCTTTTGAGGACCCGCCAGCTTTTTCCGCGGCGGCCGCACTGTTGCACATCCCCACCAGCCAGGCACAAGGGCTCCGATTTCTCTGTGTCCTCACTACGCCGTTATCATCCATCTTTTTCATTCTAGCTGCCCTGGTAGGTGGGAGGTGATAATTCACTGTGGTCTTGATGATCAGAGGTGTGGAGCACCTTCCCATGGGCTTATTGGCTATGTGTGGGTCCCCTGGAGAAATGTCTGTTCAGGACCTTTGCTTTGTTTTCAACTGGGACTATTTTTCTTTTTATTATTGAATTGTAGCATTCTTTATATAGTCGAGGTACAAGACCCTTACCAGACATGTGATTCACAGATATTTTCTCCCATTCTGTGGGTTGTCTCTACATTTTTGATTATGTCCTTTGACACACAGGCATTTTTAATTTCTGTGGCGTCCAGCTTATCTTATTTTTTCCTCTGGTTGCTTGTACTCTAGTTGTCATATATAAGAAACCACTGCCTGACCCAAGGTCGTATAGATTTACCCCTGTTTTCTTCTGAGAGTATTTTTTTTTTTTTGGAGGGCCGTGTCACTGGCCCTCACATGTGGGATCCGAACCAGGGCCGCTGGCGTCCCAAGCCAGCTCCCAACCAACGCACCACTTGGCTGGCCCTCTTCTGAGAGTTTTATAGTTTCAGCTCTTACATTCATTTAGAAATTTATGATGTGTTTTTTTTTAAGCGAGGTGACATGTAAGTTTCAGGTGTACAGCGTTACATCATTGAATATTTATATATACTACAGCGTGCTCACCACCAAAAATCTAGTTTTCATATGATGTGCTTTGAGTCAGTGTTGTGTGTGGCATGAGGTGGGGTCCAGCTGCATTCCCTGTGTGGAGACTCAGGTGTCCCAGCACCTCTTGTGTACACTAGCCTGTACCCTGCTGAGCTGTGATGCCCTTGTCGAAATCAGGCAACTAAATGCTCAGGCTTAGCTCTGGAATTTCAGCGTATCTATTCTGACTGTTGTGCCGACCTCTGTCTGTCTTTATGCCACTACATACCTTGCTGTCTTGGTTATGGTAGCTTTGTAGTCAATTTTGAAATGGGGAAATGTGAATCTTCTAACTCTGTTGTGCATTTTGTCTTTTAATATATTAGGTCTGGCTCGGTTCTTGGTTTCTATCAATGTAGATTGGAGCCACCACATCCTTTTAAACAGCTGTATAATCTTTCATTGTATGCATTCTAGCCATTCATTTAGTTTGCTCATCAGCTCTTTATTGAGCACCTACTGTGTGCCAGGCCTGGAAGGAAGAGTGTAGATGGTGGAGCCTGGAAGGAGCACAGGTGAGGCTGGGTGGAGGTCAGTTAGCACCAGGTGCCCAGGCCTTCATCCCTGAGGGCACAAATGAGGAGAGCAAATGGAGTGGTATCTAGATGAATGACGCCATGTTGAAACCCCAGGTGTATCAGTTAGTGATTGCTGCAAAACAGATTACCCCCAAAGGTAATGGCTTTAAGCAATAATAAGCACTTGTTATCTCACAGTTTCTGTGGGTCAGAAATCCAAGGGTACCTGAGCTGGTGGTCAGGATGTCTCACAAGGTCGCAGGCGAGCTGTCGGCCTGGGTTGCTTCATTCGAAGGCTCGACCGGGGCTGGAGGAGCTGTTCCTGAGCTGGCTTCCCCACGGGACTGTTGGTAGCAGCTTCAGTTTCATAGGTCACTGAGTGTCCTCCCAGCATGGCAGCTGCTTCCCCGCAGTGAGCGATCCAAAAGCAAGCGGAACATGGCGATCTTTTTTATGACATTGCATCAGAAGTCACATTCTGTTACTTAAGCCCCACCGGCCGTTGTGGGAAGATATGGATACCGGGGGCCATCCTGGAGGCTGGCCACCATATCAGGTAGCTTGTTTGGCTCCAGAGCCCCTCTCTCTTCTCCCCTATATACATTTTTTTTTTTTTTAAGGGCAGTGTCACTGGCCCTCATATGTGGGACCTGAACCAGGGCCCCTGGCTTCCCAAGCCAGCACTTTCTTCTCACCTATAAAATGAAGTGGTTGTACGCTCACCTCATGGGACATATTGAGGCGTGAGTTGAGCAGTCAGCACATGCCTGGCACAGAGGGACCCTTGACGTACAGGAGTTCTTTTTTTTTTTTTTTTTTTTTTTAAAGATTTTATTGGGGAATTGGGGGAAGGGAACAGACAAGTTGCTGTCCTTTTGTTCTTCAGTCTAGTTGTGGAGGACATCGCTTCACTGGCCCATGTTGGTATTATCATTGCTCTTTTCCTGGGTGAGGCAGATCAGTCGCTGGCCCCTGGATGGCCGCTCACGCTGGCTGCTGGTCACTCACAATAGCTTACGGCAGTCCACTGTAGCCTGGCTGCAGCCTACACTGTACCCTCGCTGTCACCAGCGACTCACAGCAGCCCAGCTCCAGGTCGGGCTGTTGTTCACCATCTTAGCTGTAGAGGGCTCAGCATTACTGTCCCTCATGTGGGATCCAAACCGGGGCCCTGCTGCTCAGAACTGGCATCCTAAGCCAACTCTTAACCAACACGCCACATGGCTGGCCCCAGGAGTTCTTATAATAACCTCAGAGCCAGGCGGGTGCTCGGGGCCTGGTTCTAGCCTGGCTCAGTCACCAACATGCTGTGGGTCTTTGGGAAAATACTGCCCTCCCCACCCCCCAGCCTCCATGTAAAACAGAGCCAGCTCCCTCCACGAGGATTCTGGAGGCCTAGACCCACTGCCGCTGGGAAATTGTGCCCAGAACTGGAATGTTGAGAGAATGCCCGGCCCCAGGCTCCCACTATTGGCATGACCTGTGGGCATCCATCCTCTGAGTTACAAGCACCAAGCCCAGGGGGCTCCAGTTGAGTGGCCCCATGGCTCTCTGTGTTCTAGAATCCAGGTGCAGTGTCTGTAGCCCTGCTCACCTGCTGAAAAGTAAAAATATATCTGGGAGGAAAACTGGGTCAAGAAACCTCACACGTGGGTCCTGAGACAGCGCATGACCCTCTCCAGGTGCCTGCGAGGCGAGCCCTCTCCCAGTGCGCCCTGTACAGATGTCATGGGATCTGGCCCCAGGCTGCCGTCGCATATCCAGCAATGGAACATGGTGTCCCCTTGGGGAGCCCCTGTCCTCCACACCCAGGCAGAGTGCTGTTGGCTCCTAGGATGGGAGTGCCCAGGCCTGGTGGTCAGATGCATATGCCTCGACATGTGACCTGTGGAGCCCTGCCCTGAGACTTGTGAGGGACAGTCAGGCACCTGACTATGGTGTCAGCAGGGAGGACACAATGCTAAGAGGTGGGGAGACGAGTCCTCGGGGCCCTCAGGTCCAGGCAGGCCTGAGGCCCATCACCGCTTGGGTTATATCAGGGGTTGGTGAGCTTCTCCACGAAGGGCCAGTGGGTCCCTATTGTACCAGTTTAATTCTGCCCTTGTAGAGATTTGTACACAAGCGGTGTGGCTGTGTACCAATAAAACTGTACTTATTAAAGCAGTTCGTGGGCAGGTTTAATTCTCAGGGTAGTTTGCTGGCCTGAGTTATGTTACCAAATATCTTCCCCACACACCTTTTTCTTCAAGCAGCATGAGTGCAGGGAGTAGGAGGGGGCGCTAAACTGGGGGAGGGGACAGGTGGGAGCGCCTGGAGTCAATCAGGAGCAGGTCAGTGACTACTGGGGATGCCAGGGCAGGGGCTGGGACGGTGAGCCCGGAGCCCCCGTGTGAACTGGACATGAGCTCCCCTTGCCTCAGTCAGTACCTGAATCCATGAAAGAGCCGCCTCCCAGCCTTGATGTTGTGGGTGACACTGCTCAGAGTGTCCACTGAATGGTACGGGCTCCGCAGAAGGCTGCCCAGGCTCGGAGATAGTGCACAGCCATGCGAGTCTGTACGCAGAGCAGAGCAAAAGTCGGTCAACAAACATAGGTGGGTCTGCGCTCTGTGCCAGGCCAGTGCTGGGCCTGGCAGAGACTCGGTCCTTGAACCCAGTTGAGATGGGGACAAGTGATCAGGATGGGGGGCCAGGTGCCTGGGAATACAATGGAGAGCAGCAGCTCCACCTGGGGGTTCGGAGTGAGCCATGGAAGTGCTGCAGTAGAGAGCATCTGGTTGCTAGTGAGGATGGGCCAGCTTGGGGATGTGGGGGCCCAGGGTGCACATGAGGGCTCCGGACCCCCTGCAGCTCCGCAGCCTTGAACTTGCCCAGACCTCTGAGTCTCAGTCTCCCCAGCCATAAAGTAGATCCAAAGACTATTACCTCCTGGGAGTATTACGGAAGTTGGAGATGTAGCTTGTAGGGCACCAGCCTGTGTGGGGAAATGGTTGTATTGTGGCTTTTTATTACAGGGAACTTCAAACAAAAGACAAAAGTAGACAGGATAGTACAATTAAATATATTTTTGTCATGACATTTTTTTTTTTAAGATTTTTTTTTAATTGGAGAATTGGGGGAGGGGAACAGACAAGTTGCTGTCCTTTTGTTCTTCAGTCTAGTTGTGGAGGACGTTGCTTCACTGGCCCATGTTGGTATCGTCATTGCGCTCTTCCTGGATGAGGCAGATTGGTGGCCGGCCTCTGGATGGTCGCTCACCGCGGCTATTGGCAGCCCACACCGCCTGCCAGCCGCTCATGCTGGCTGCTGGCCACTGTAGCCTATGGCAGCCCACTGCAGCAGGGGCTGCAGCCTTCACCATCGCCGGGGCTTGCACAGCCCAGCTCCAGGTGGAGCTGTTGTTAGCTGTAGAGGGCAGTGTCACTGGCCCTCATATGTGGGATCCGAACCGGGGCCGATGGTGTCCCAAGCCAGCTCTTAACCAACGCGCCACTTGGCCAGCCCTGTCATGACATTTTAATCTTTTTTTTTTGAGGGCAGTATCACTGGCCCTCATATGTGGGACCGAACCGGGGCCACCGGCTTCCCAGGCCAGCACTTAAACCACCGCACCACTCAGCCGGCCCTCTGACATTTTAATACCCAGAGAATATTATAATGGACACCCACACACTGCCTATCCCTCTACATCTTTATATTGCTCCATTTGCTCCAGGGTCCCCACTTGGCACTACTGACATCAGGTCCAATCACTGGGCAGTGTGAGGTGCTGAGCAGCATCCCTGGCCCCACCCACTCTGTACCAGGAGCAACCCCAGTCGTGATCACCACAGATGTACCCAGACATCGCCCAGTGTCCCTTGGGGGCAGGATCACCCTAGTTGAGAACCACCTACAGATCACTCCTTTCCAACCTAGATGCCTGTCCTGGCCTCCGCCTGGTCTCCTCTGGCCCTCACAGAAAATGTTTGTCCACCCCTGACTTAAGGAATACACAAAAAAGATTTGGCTGACCTACATAGCAATATATTGGTGTCTTTTAGATTATTCTATGCTTTACTGGGTGCTTAAAATCTTTTCTTATTAAACATTTGGACAAAGCCAGTCTTCATACATTCTATCCTCAAAAGAGGGCCCAGCACCCAGGAAACCCTCATTGAGTTTGCAGTAAAGAAATGGATGGCCCCTCTTTTCCTCCATGGCTGCCCTCAGACCACTTGTGAAGCCCAAGATCGTCAAAAAGAGGACCAAGAAGTTTATCCGGCACCAGTCAGACCGATATGTCAAAATCAAGCGTAACTGGCGGAAACCCAGAGGCATTGACAATAGGGTGCGCAGAAAATTCAAGGGCCAGATCTTGATGCCCACCATTGGTTATGGGAGTAACAAGAAGACAAAGCACATGCTGCCCAGTGGCTTTCGGAAGTTCCTGTTCCACAATGTCAAGGAGCTTGAAGTGCTGCTGATGTGCAACGAATCTTACTGTGCTAAGATTGCTCACAATGTCTCCTCCAAGAACCGCAAAGCCATTGTGGAAAGAGCAGCCCTGTTGGCCATAAGAGTCACCAATCCCAATGCCGGGCTGCACAGTGAAGAAAATGAATAGACAGCTTGTATGCAAATTGTGTTTTAATAAAACCATAAAATTCTTCCAAAAAAAAGAAAAATGAATGAATGTGTGGTCAGGAAAAGTCTCTCTAGGAGGTGACACATGAATGTCTGAGATCCGAGTGACAGAGGACAGGAGCCAGCCATGCAGAGATGTAGGAATAGCTTGTTCAAGGCAGAGGGCACAGCAAGTGCGAAGGCCCTGCCTAGGAATGCAATGGGCCAGTGTGCGTGAATCCCGTGACACAGCACCTGGCACCCTGGTTCTCGTTAGTGCCCACTAATGTCTGTGTGATCACTCCCATTCCTTGGGCAGAATCCACTCAAAAAATGTTTCTCCAAAGCTTGAAAACACCTGGCATCAAAGATCAAAATTTGTGCCGGCCGAGTGGCGCTGTGGTGAAGCACTGGCTTGGGACGCCAGTGGCCCCAGTTTGGGTCCCACATATGAGGGCCAGTGACACTGCCCTCAAAAAAAAAAAATAAATAAAATCAAAAGTTGCCTGTAACCTGGAGAAAAATGATTTTATTGAGAAAATTTTCAACTGTATTGAATAGTTGAAGGAATTGGACAGTGGAAACTCACTGCTTATCACTTGGAACCTACAGTTGACATTTGGCCGTGTTTACTTCATTTATCCCTCGCCCTCTCCCCTTTTTCCCTTTATGCATCTCCCCCTTCCATCTAATATTTTGGATGCACTTATGAGTTGCAGACATCCACACTCTCCACCTGTAAGCACTTCAGTGTGTGTATCATTAACTAGAGTTTGATATATTTCAACATGTTTTTTTACAATGTTAACTACTCTGATTAGATATTAACTCTAGAATTCGTAGCCTTTCCTATCCTAGTACTAGTGGTAAAAGTCTGAGATACTGCAGAATATGAAAGTTCTTAATTTCTGCCATGGTCTGGTGTTGACCTTCAGATTCACACCTACTCAGTGTCACACCTGGTGTGAACCTGGTGAGGAAGGGTTGGCAGCTGCTGGGGCCTTAGCAGAGAGTCTTAATCAGAGGACATCTACATTTCTTAGATAAAAATTAACTCTTGGGCTGGCCTAGTGGTACGGTGGTTAAGTGCTGGCTTGGGAAGCCAGCGGCCCCGGTTCGGGTCCCACATATGAGGGCCAGTGACACTGCCTTCAAAAAATAAATAAATAAATAAGTAACCCTGGCATGAAACCACGGAAAGGACAGGTGGTGGGTGCAAAGGGCAAAACCCCCTGCATTCTTCCTCTTCTCACGTAGTTGCAGTTTGAACTTGGGTAAGTTGCTGGCCACCTTGCCCCTCATTTAGTTCTAATGGTTGATCACTTGGTTCTCTAAAATTTTGTCATTTTCTTTCCAGTCTTCATTCCTTTTTTTCTTTATTGCATTGGTGAGTGCCACCCCCCCACCCAACACACACACACACACACACACACACACACACACACACACACACAGGAAACTCTCAGCTGCCCTCCTTGTCCTGTGGTGGATACGAACAAGTTTGCCATGAGTTTTTCCCTTGTACTTGCTTTTAAGTAAAGGCAGTTCTTCCCCCTGCAAACTGCTCTTTTTCCCTCTAGTTTTTTTTTTGTGTTTTTTTTTTTAAGATTTTATTGGAGATTGTGGTGGGGGGACAGTGTTGGGGTGGAACAGACAAGTTGCTATCCTTTTGTTCTTCAGTCTAGTTGTAGAGGACATTGTTTCACTGGCCCATGTTGGTATTATCATTGCATTCTTCCCGGGTGAGCCCGATCAGTCGCAGGCTTCTGGACAGCCGCTCACAGCGGCTCACGGCAGCTCACGCTGGCTGCCAGCCACTTACTGTAGCCTATGGCAGCCCACTGCAGCAGGGGCTGCAGCTATGCCGTCTCCAGGACTCACAGCAGCCCAGCTCCAGTTGGAGCTGTTGTTCACCATCTTAGCTGTAGAGGGCAGTGTCATTGGCCCTCATGTGGGATCCGAACCTGGGCTCTGCTGCTCAGTGC
Source organism: Aselliscus stoliczkanus (assembly GCA_033961575.1). Classification (NCBI taxonomy): domain Eukaryota; kingdom Metazoa; phylum Chordata; class Mammalia; order Chiroptera; family Hipposideridae; genus Aselliscus; species Aselliscus stoliczkanus. Next base: position 3,117,445 of record CM066735.1, on the reverse strand, counting down.
TGGCGTCCCAAGCCAAGTCCTAACCAACGCGCCACTCAGCCGGCCCTCCTCTAGTTTTTTAATTGTTTTTTAGACATAAAATTTATGTTGAATTTTACTGAGTGCTTTTCTGGATTCTGATATGTGATCATAGGGGTTTTACACAGTTGGGTAATTTCCTGAATTTCTCCGAACCTGTTTCCCTGCCTGTAAAATGTGATAGTGAAATGAGATCCTTAAGTCAGCTGGTGCTTGGCACCCTGGTGCTCCCACCTCAGCTCCCTGCTGTGCCTGCTGATTGCTGACCTCCCTCAGGCTGTCCTAGGCTGCCCTCAGGGCTCAGCTCCCGTTGCTTGCTCTGCATGGAGGCCTGCATAGCAGGAGGCCCAAAGGTCAGGCAGATCACTCCAGCTAATCAGGGAGGCCGGCCTGTGGTTGGCTGCTTTCTGGCTCTGCAGGGTTGCAGGCTCCATCCTGAGCACCAGGAGGTTGACTCTCTGGACTGTGGCTTCACCCTGGGATACGGTTCCTGCACAGATCCAACAGGCTTCATGTTCCCCTATCCCCCCTTTACAGCGGTGACACCCTCTCTGTGCTGCTGGTCCACGTGTCATGGGAGAGGCACAATACACAAGTGCCTTATGGTCCTGAGTGCCAGGAAGACTGAGAAAGCTGGGGAGGCGGGTAGAGGGACTTCAGAGGGACTGTTTGGGGCTAAGTGGTTGGGGAACAGTCTCTCTCAGGGTGTGACATTTGATCCAGGTCTTAGATGAAGCAAGGGAGCAAACTCTGCAAGAATCTTGGAAAGGGTGATTCAGTTGGGAGGAGGGGCAGCCAGTGCAAAGGTCCTGGGGCAGGACTGGGCCTGGCTTGTTGGAGGAACAGTGAGGAGGCCCATAGCTGGAGCAGAGCGAGCGAGGTGGGTAGAGAGAGGGAGAAGGTGGAAGGGCAGCAGGGCTGGTGGGTAGGTGATACATTCGCTGTGGGGTCTCCTGATGTAAATGGACATGATGTTTGCCCTGAAGGGTCACAATGAGATTGAGTGAGACCCTGTCACAGGACAGGGGTTTGCCTCCCGCTTGGCCTCACCTGCCGAGGCTCCCAGTTCCCTCAAACTGCTGTGCTTCCTCATCCTGGGCCTTGTGGGCACTCATCGCTCTGCTCGGAACACCCTTCCACGGCAACTTCCTCCTCCCTAACCCTTGGGACTTGGCCTTTTGCACCCTGAGCGTGAGGCAGCGATTCTCTCTTCCTTGAGAAGCCGTTCAGACCTTGCCCACCATGCTGGGTCAGGCCCCCAAAGCCTGTCAGGGTCGCAAGTGAGAAGGCCCAGCTGTGCCCCGTCACCACCCAGGCCTCCACTTGGTGTCTTGGCACCCAGTGGGCACTTAATGCAGTGGAGGGGCTGCTATCTCCCTGAAGTTGGGGACAAGGTGTCGACTTCTGCCCACCCCTCATTTTTGCCTCACTGGCAGAGCCTCAGTCCCATCAACCCAGCTTGAGTTTTCTGTTTCCTTCTAAATTAAAAACAATTTTTTTATCAGTCTACACCTTTTCTTCCTCATTCTTACTTTAGGTCTGATTGTTAAGTCCACACTGGTCTTGCCTTCAGCAAAGGTCAGTCATGCACTGGAGTTGGGATGGCTGGGGCTAATTTAATCATCCGTTTGTTCATTCATTCATCCCTGGTTTCTTGAGTGTCTCCTATGGCCTTTGGAATACAGCAGCCTAAGGATACAAAGCCTGTGCAAAGACCTTGGGGCAGGATCGTGCCTGGCATGTTGGGGGGACAGTGAGGAGGTCCTTGTGGCTGGAGCAGAGGGAATGAGGGGGACAGACAGAAGAGGTGAGGGCAGGGAGGGGATGAGGGCAGGTCGAGCGGGAGGACTTGGGGTTTTATCTTGAGGGAGCTGGGCGCCCTGGAGGGCCATGGGCAGAGCTGGGACAGGACCTGACTCAGTGCTCACAGGCTCTCTCTGGTGGCTGCTGGGGGGAGGACAGATTTGGGGTGCAAGGGCAGAGGGCACTCTGCTGGTCAGGTGGGCGATGATGGGGCTGAGAGGAGTGGGGAGCAGTGACGGATTCTGGACAGAGTAAAGGTAGAGCCCAGTGCTTTTTTTTAAAAGATTTTATTGGGGACTTGGGGGAGGGGAACAGACAAGTTGCTTCAGTCTAGTTGCAGAGGAAGTTGCTTCACTGGCCCATGTTGGTATCGTCATTGCTCTCTTCCCGGATGAGGCAGATCGGTCGCCGGCCTCTGGATGGTCACTCACCACGGCTATTGGCAGCTCACACTGGCTGCCGGCCACTCACTGTAGCCTATGGCAGCCCACTGCAACAGGGGCTGCAGCCTACACCATCGCTGGGGCTCGCACAGCCCAGCTCCAGGTGGAGCTGTTGTTAGCTGTAGAGGGCAGAGTCACTGGCCCTCATATGTGGGATCCAAACCGGGGCCACTGGCATCCCAAGTCAGCCCTTAACCAATGCGCCACTCGGCCGGCTCGAGCCCAATGCTTTTGCTGAAGGACATATGTTAAGGCCCCTTCCCTGGTTCCTGGGGAGCCCCAGTCCTTTGGGAGCCCCCAGTTCCCTGCCTCAGTTTCCACATCAAACAAATGTGGAGAAGCAAGCAGCTCCTGCCAGGACTTGTATGTGTACAGAGGGGAGAGGACTGCCTCTGTCCCTCCATTGGTCAGTCAACAAACCTTCACAGGTGTCTGCTAAGGGCAGGGCCAGCCCCACAGGCAGCACAGCTGTGTCCTGGGTAGGTCTTGGCCTGGAGATGAGGGCTGAGTGGGGCCTGCTCTCCCAGCTCTGCATGTCAGGCTCTTCCCCTCCTCTAGGCTATTTTTAAAACCGAATTTCCTCGAAAATGGGGTGGCTCATTCAGAAGATAATTGGTCACGTCTTGGGCTGGGAGGAACTCCACATCTTGGCAACATGCTGGTGTGGTCTCTGTATTTCCCAGCCTGGCCCTGCGGGTGCCCACCACCTACTGCAGCTGTGTGACCTTGTACAACAGACTCACCCCTGAGTGGGCCGCTCCTCCTCTGAAGACCCTGTAAGGTCCAGGGACCAAGGTTTTGGTGAGAGTGACAGGGTCGCTGCCCTTACAGGCATCATACTGTGGTGGGGCAGGCAATGAGGTTAAAAAAACGGGAATTGTAGAGAGTGGGTGGGGCATGCAGAAAGCACAACTGGGGGATGTGGCCTGAGTGACAGAGCAGGTTGCTGACCAGGGAGATCGCTCTGAGGAGAGGCTGGGCTGAGACCTGAAGGCCACGGGGAGATCTGGGGGAGGTGTTCTGAGCAGAGGGAGCAGCATGGGCTTGAGGTGTGCGTGTCCATTCACTATACTGCTTGCTGTGAACTCCTCCCAGGGCCTCCAGCCTGCCCACCCCTTACCTCCTCCCATTTGCTCTGCTCCAGGCACCTTCCACCCCCGCCCTGTGACCCTGGGCCAGCAACTGGCCTTCCTGCTGGCCTCCTGAGGTGTCTGGTGTGGTCAGTGCAGCTGAGCGTCTGGAGGGTCACGGCCGTTTCCCTGGGCAGGGCAGCCTGGCCAAGACTTCCTATCAGAAGCTGGTAGGGCAGCAGGATGCCCCACACAGGCCCACGAGAGTTCAGACATCTTAGGAGGGGCTGCGTGTGGAGGAGGCCAGGACCTTGGTGTTGGGCTCCCTCTGATAGAAGCCCTGGGATGAAGGGCGAGGAGCTGCAGAGGATGCAGGTGGGCACCTCTGGGTGGGCTCTGGGCCCAGGGGCCTCAGGCAGGCTAAGAAGAGGGACTCCAGGGGCCCCTACATGAGGTCTAGACTATTCCGCCCTGGTCCACCGCCAGCTTCCTGCCTTTTCTCCTCTTCCTTCCCCCACATTCCAAATGCAAAACCATGAATTGTTCTGCTGTTAGACAGCCAACAAAAATATTATGTCAGCTTTCCAGTACCTTTTGGCCCCTGCTTGCCACCTTCTGGGCCTTGAGATGTGCCAAAGCCCAGGTTTGTCCCTGCGGCCAGGACACCCAGGAGGGGAGGCCTTGCATGTCTGCTGGTAGGCACCCAGGGCCCAGTGTGACCCCCCACATGGCTACTGTCAGCAGCCTTCTGGGTCCCTGGGCTGGTCTGCTGGCCTTGGTCTGCTGGCTTTGCCCTTCAGGCCAGGGTCTCCTCTGATGGGTTCTGTAGCTGTAACCCTTGCCTTAACCACCTGCCTCCCACCCAGCCTCAGTTTCCCTCTCTGGACCCTCTCCTAGGGGTCTCAGCACCTGGCGCATGCACAGGTGGGCGCTCAATGTGGTGGCTGGACTATTGGTCACAGCTGACAGGAGTCCCACCCTGCTGGCCCGACCGTGCCTGTGGCTCAGTGTCATCTTGGGTTTGTTTTATACTTTTTTATTGAGAGAGAATTCATATATCATAAAATTCACACTTTTAAGCATATGGTTCAGCATTTTTCATATCTTCAAAATGTACAACTGTCACCACTGATTTGAACAGAGCCAGGTCCCTCCTTTGCAGGGGGTGAGAGTGACCCCTGACTCCTCACTTGGGCCTGCCACTTTGGAGGGGAGGGTCTCGGTCTCCCTCTCCAACCTACACCCTTCCCAGGCAGCATGGTCCACTCTTGGGACTCCAACCTCATCTGCACCCTAATGACACCCACAGACATGTCTCTAGCAGGGCCACCTCTGAGTTCCAGACTCAGGGTCCAGCTGCCCCTTGACATCTGCATGCAGAGGGCTCATGGGAGTCTCACGCTCAACATGCTGTGCTGTGCCAGACCATCCCCCAAACCTGCTCCTGCCAGTTCCCCACCTCAGCTGCCGCTTCATCCTTCTGTTAATTGCTCCAGTCAAAATCCTTAGTCATTCCTGACTGCTTGCTGTTCTTCACTCCGCCTCCATGAGCACAGCCTGTCTGTCCTAACTTTAGATCTTTGCAGAATTCACAGACTTCTCCATACTCCTGAGCCCCCATCCCCACCCCATCCACCTCATTAGCACCCACCTGGACCAGGCAGACCTCTAGCCCTGATCCCCAGCTTATACCCTCAGCCCCTCGCAATCCGCTGTCCCTGAAGCAGCCACCAGAAGGCGTTTGTGAGCACGCAAGTTAGGTCTGGTCCCCTCTCTGCCCGCAACCCTCCAGGGCTCCCAACTTCCTCGAGGTAAAAGCCGAAGACCTCCATTGCTGATCTTCACCCCATAACAGTCACCCTGAGTCATCCTCCTGGCACTCACAGGACTGTCCAGGCCCTTCTCTGCTCCCCACTATGAGCCCTTGAGGACAGGGGCCAGGTTTGTCTTGGTCATACTTGCTTCCTCCTAGGCTGACACCTGATTGATACCCAGTGAACGAGTTTCCTGTTGCATCTGAAACAAATCACTACAAACTTGACGTAAAACCACACATTGATTCTCTGACAGTTCTGGGGTCAGGGGTCCGACCCGGGTCTCATGGGGCTAAACCTAGATGGGGATGGCCTGCCCTTCCAGAGGCCCTATGGGAGAATCATTTCCATTTCCAGCCTTTTCCAGCTTCTAGAGGTGCAGCGCCTGGCTTGTGGCCCCTCCTCCATCGTCACAGCCAGCAGTGCAGCCTCTTCCATCTTTCTGATTTTGAGCCTCCTGCTTCCTTCTTATGAGGACCCGGTGATGACACTGGGCCTCCCAGGAAATCCAGGGTCACCCCCATCTCAGGGGCCTTAACTCAGTCTCGTCTGCAAAGCCTGTTCTGGGATCAGGACATGGACATCTTTGTGGGGAGGGGTGCATATCATATCTGTCGACCACCCTTATTGAACAGATAATCCTCAGCAGAAGCCACTTTCTTAGTCAGTATACCAGGGCTCAAAAAGGTCAATGGTGGGCCTGAGGCCTCCCCTCGGGGGCCAGGGTTGGAGGGAATGATCCTGAAAGAGAAAGATCACCTGCCTTCCCACCGGGAGCTTCCTTCTGCGGGGTAAGCTCTCCCGGGAGCTGTGGTGACCGGAGCCATATCCTTGGCTGGCTTTTCAGGGCCATCAAGAAGGCAGGGAGAGGGCCCACTGAGTGGCGCATTGGTTAAGAGCTGGCTTTGGGATGCCAGTGGCCCCGGTTCGGATCCCACATATGAGGGCCAGTGACACTGCCCTCTACAGCTAACAACAGCTTCACCTGGAGCTGGGCTGTGCGAGCCCCGGCGACGGTGTAGACTGCAGCCCCTGCTGCAGTGGGCTGCCATAGGCCACAGTGAGTGGCCGGCAGCCAGTGTGAGCGGCCGGCAGCCAGCGTGAGCGGCTGGCAGCCAGCATGAGCTGCCAGTAGCCATGGTGAGCCACCATCCAGAAGCCGGTGACCGATGTGCCTCATCCAAGAAGAGCGCAATGACGACACCAACATGGGCCAGTGAAGCAACTTCCTCCGCAACTAGACTGAAGAACAAAAGAACAGCAATTTGTCTATTCCCCTTCCCCAATTCCCCAATAAAATCTTAAAAAAAAAAAAAATTGTGCAGGGAGCGCTGGCTCCAGGCTGGGTCCCTGCCCACTGACCACTGCCCCCCAGGCCCTGCGCATGACACCACCCCAGCCTCACTCTTCTGGCTCACCTGATTTCCCTGTGACCCAAGAGTCTCCTGGTTAAGCCCTGCTCCTGCCAGCAGAGGGAGACAGCACTTTGACAATTCAGTTAGTCCTTTCCACCAAGGACCTGATGTTTTGGGGGTAAATGTTGGGTCAGAGTCGGGCTATGGTCACTCCCTGCTGCTCCTGCCTGGGGGTCACCCAATGTCCAGTCCTTCTGCCATCTTGGCCATCCTGTCTCAATGCCCTGTGCCCCACGAGGGGTCCTTGTAATCCTCCTCAGGGACACAGGGTGCCGAGTCAGGTTGTGGGTGGCTGATGTGTGGAGCATGGTCACAGTGAGCTGAGTTCTGCAGTCAGCTCCCTGCTGCCAATCTGAAGTCTCTCCCTTCTCTTCCTCAGGTTTGGCCCAGAAAAAGACGGCCCCGATGGAGGTGAGTGTTCCGTGGGCTGCACCCTGACCTGCCTCCTCCCAGAAGACAGATGAGGAAGTACCCAGTCCTGCCCGGGTCCTGCTCTGTGGCCTTGGGCAACTCACTGCATGCATGTCTCTGGGCACCAAGTACTGGCAAATGTCAGATGGGTGAAAATCCCATCCCACCTGCCAGCTTTTTGAGTTTCAGGGAGGAGTGCGGGTGGGGGAAGGACGAGGCCTGAGGACCCAGCTCTGAACCAGTGAGGGAGCGGGAGGCCAGAGAGGGAGACCTAGGGGTCCCGGAGAGGTGGGTGGGAAGCCCTGCCCTGGGAGTGTGAGAGGTGGGGCCGGGCCATGGTCCCTGAGGAGCTGTGGTCTTGCTAGGAGGGCAGTGCCTGATGCGCGAGGAGCAGCACCTTTAGCATAGTGTCTGCTGGCAACTCACAGAAGCACAGAGTCCCTTTCGTTCTCCACACCCACCCGTCTTCACCATCTTCCAACCATGTTCCTAGAGAGCTTTCCCTCATAATGGCTTCTCTCATGTATACATGCCCTGTGCTGCCTCATGGGCTCCTCTGCTGCCTGTCCGCCAGGTACTGGCATGGTCAGCACTGTCCCTGGTTAGAGTTTCCCATCACTCCCGAATTTTCAGGAGGAGCAGCCCAGCTGCTGGCACCTGTAATAGCAGGAGTCCTGCCTAGGTGTCCCACATTCCCTTGGAGCCAGGTCTCTTCTAGGATGCCGGCTGCCACGTGGGTCCTAAGGAGGGCTTTGTCTATCTGCCACAGGGCAATAGAAGGGAGGCAGGCAGGCCCAGGTGCTCCTAGGGCAATGGGGAGCCAGTAAGGGGTGTGGAGAAGGCACTGCAGCTAACAGTTTCTGAGGGGAGCATGCCCCCTGGTGGCCAGTATGCAGAACACACAGGAGCCAAGCTGAAGAGCAATGGCAGATGGGGGGCATTCCAGGGTTGACTGGAACCGATGTCGGGGCAGTGTGGGTCAGGCTGGTGGCCAAGAGGGCTGTGTGGACTCTTTGAATGATGGCAGGTACACAGTGGTGCTTCCTAAATGTCAGTGACAGATGGAGCCACCAAAGGGATACCCAGTTGTGTCGGCTGGCTCTCCTCTGCTGGTGTGTGTCCCTCCAGACTCCTGTGACTCCTTCTACCATCCTCCCCCTATGATGTCACACAAGAGGGCCAGTGGCTTCCACACAGGTTTGCTGGGATGGCCATGTCTGCCTACCATGCTGCCTCCTGGAGCTCACGGAGCTGAGCCCGCCCCCGACCAGCAGGGCCTTGTCCCTTAAGGAGGGCCTGCTGTTCAAAATCACATCAGCCCAGAGGGTCTCACCATGGACAGCTCTGTCTATAACGGACACTGTGTGACACTTGGGGACATCTGTGGTTGTCTCAGTGGGGGCTCCTGACATCGAGTGGATGGGGACCAGGATGCTGCTCAACCCCCATCCAGTGCCCAGGATGGCCCTACAGAGAACGGCCTGGCTCCATGTCAGCAATGCTGAGGGGAGAACCTGAAATTAGGGCTCATCTTCCTCACACACGGGTGACCGTAACTGCTGGCTTTCAGCTTTTCTTGAGGAGCCAGGGTTCCTGGTCTGGGTGTGGGCCCTTCTGGATGTGAGATGGTAGCCACAGGGTATGCATCCTGCCCGCACAGCTTCCTGCCCCATGCACACATTACATGGCCCAGCCTTGAGCTACAGCTGGACACGGTGACTAAGCTCCCCTCTCCCAAGGATTTTGAGAGCATTCTAGCCCCGGCAGCACCTCCTTGCTGACTTAATGCTTCCTGTTTCCTCTTCTCTAGGCCCCGTCAATGACCGGACAGCCAGGCCCTGGCCACGGGAGGAAGCTGGGCCATAGGGGTGTGGACGCGTCCGGTGAAACCACTTACAAAAAGGTTCCTCCTCTGCCCTTAGCTGGCTGGGATGGGATAAAGAGGGGCTCCCAGTGCTTCCGAGGGCCCATCTGCTCCCAGCACAGGGTCCACTGAAGGTTGGGCATTTGCCGTGGCCATACTCTTGGTCCAGGCCCCTCCATGTAGGACCCTCAGTCCTGGCAGGGTCCCAAGAGCCAGGTAGGCGGTACAGCCTTGGGAGTCGCCTGACCTTGGGCGAGCCCTCAGTTTCCAGCTCTGCTGGCTCGTCTAGAGAGGGAGGAAATTGCAACTCCCCTCCCCTCCCATTTCCTCAGAAAGTGAGACTGAGATGAGGCTGTGATGGGAAGCTCTGAGCCAGGCCCGGGCCCCGCTGTCATTAGTCCTACCTGCTTCAGTTGCACTTCCTAATAGGACAACTTTGCTGAGAGCACATGCACTGTGTGATTTCCCCCTTTTGAAGTGTACAGTTAGCTAGTTTCTAGAGTATTCAGAGTTGTGCAGCTATCACCATAGTCAATTTTAGAATACTTCCATCTCCCCAAAAAGACACCCCGTCCCCATCTGCAGTCACCCCCACCCCCTCCCCAGCTTTGATCACCACTAACCCACCTCCTGTCTGTGGATGTGCCTGTCTGGACATTTCACATAGGTGAAATCACACACTGTGTGGCCTGTGTGTCTGGCTTCTCCCACTGAGCACCGTGTGTTCAAGGACCATCCACCTTGTAGTCAGTGTCAGCGCCTCCCTCCTTTTCATGGCCGAGTGACACTCCTGTGTGTGGATGGACCGTGTTGTTTATCTGTCCACCCATGAATGGACATTTTAGGTTGTTTCCACTTGGGGGTTATTAGGAATCGTGCTGCTGTGAATATTCATGTACAAGTTTTTGTACGAACACGTGCTTTCATCTCTTTGAGGCACATACCTGGCAGTGGAATTGCTGGGTCATATGGAAACTGTTTAACCATTTGAGGAACTGCCAGACTGTTCCCATGGCAGCTGCCCCGTTTTCCATTCCCAGCAGCTGTGCACCGGGATTCCAGTTTCTCCCCATCTGTACCTGCAGTTGCCTGTCCTGATCACATACCCTGGTGGGTGTGAAGGGTCTCACTGTGGTTTTGATTTGCATCTTCCTGATGGCTAATGGTGTGGAGCACCTTCTCCTGTGCTTGTTGGCCATTTGTGTCTGCTGGAAAAACCTGTATTCAGTCAGTGGCACCTCGAGGGAACTGAGCTCAGAGGGCAGGACAGGCCCTCCCTATGAGGGGGTTCAGGAAGAGAGGCAGCTGAGGCTGTGTGACCCTCGCACAGGAGGATGAGCTTGCTTGGGAGTGAGAGCTAACTCCTACCTGCCTTCCCTGCCACTTGCACCTGAGACAGGTGCTAGGGACCAGAATCAGGGACTTAAGGGCTGAGATGTCTTTTCCTCAGTGTTTCACACTGCTTAGAGTGCACAGTGACAATACTGTAAACCACACCAATAAGAAGAGTTCACACAGCGAATGCTTCTCAATTGTGGGCAGCCTTTGTCCTGGACCGCTGATGAGTTAACGTACTGTCATCTCCATCCTCTGCTATGGGTGGGGAAACCAAGGCACGGAGAGGCACTGTGTCTCCCTGGTCATGACCACACAAATCACCTTAGAAAACGTGTAGAAGGAGCCCAGATCTATGGCAATGAAGTTTCGATGTCACTCTGTAAATTGTGACCCCCCCTCCCACCTCCCAAAGAAAGCCCTGGTGGTGGATAGACTCTTGCAGTTTTAAAATGTTGGAATGTTCTAGGACCTTGATTGAAAAGGGGCCTTAGGGCCATATGAGGCAGTGTTGGAGGCTCCTTGCTGTGTGGTTGTGCGGGCTGAGTAACTGGTCTGAGGCTAGTGTGTCGCATCCCACACAACTGAGCAGTGGGAATGGAGAAGGGACGGCGAAAGATTAAGAAAGCGAGAGACACAAAATAAGAGAAAAATGCAGTTTGGGGCCAGGGGAATTCAGCCTGGTGGACAGGAAGTCCCGAATAGGGCCTGACTGCTCCTTTTATTATCTTACACATAAGCAAGGGTCAATATAGCTTCTGCAGTCTGTGAGTCTCACACCCCAAAACATAGCTCAGGGCCAAATCACCCACATTTGCAAGCTGCCATTACCAGAGGTCCCATAAGGTTATTGTCATGCACCTCCTAAGAGACAGAAACTTCCTCTGCCAAGGCTTACTGATAAGAGTACATGGAGGACAGATATTATCATATCAATAGGTCATTTCACAGGCAGGCTGCCAGAACCTGAAGCAAAGGGTTCATGCCCTATTTCTGTGAACTCATGATTCCTCCTATTGGCACCCACTGGTACCCACGGGCACCCACAGTCACCTACACAGCCATGTCTGGCGTAGTTGCCCCTCCTTTGAGGGATCTTACCCGTCATTGACTAACTGACCATCCTTTGGGGCCAAATAGGGATATATACAGTAAGCATACTATTGAAGTAATGATCTGTCTTTATGGAGAGGTGCATGGAGGAGACAGGCAGGCTATCATGTGACACCAGTGAGTCTGTGACAAGTGCTCCTTAGGTACCCTGGGGTCCAAGGGTGGGGCAAGGGCTGGCCTAGGGGTCTTGATGTGGCTGCATTTCCCCGCAGACTACGTCTTCCACTCTGAAGGGGGCCATCCAGCTGGGCATCGGCTACACCGTCGGCAACCTGAGCTCTAAGCCAGAACGTGATGTGCTTATGCAAGACTTCTACGTCGTGGAAAGCATCTTCTTTCCCAGGTAGGCCCGTCCCCTGTACCCCCCGACAACTCACCTGACAGACAGACACTGTTGTCATACCAAACAGCCTCCTATTCTCTGAGCTCCCTGTTCTACTGCAAATAGCACAGGCCTGTCCTAGCATCTGCTTGGCTTTGAGGTCCAACTTGGGATCCATTAGGATATTAGCTCGCTGCTGAATCAGACAGAGCCAATATTAAGTGGTTTGTTTTATTAAAAAAAAAAATAGGGACATAAAAGAGAAGTTTAGGAGCTGGCCAAGTGGCGCGGTGTTTAAGCGCTGGCTTGGGAAGCCAGCGGTCCCCGTTCGGATTCCACATATGAGGGCCAGTGACACTGCCCTCAAAAAAAAAAAAAAAAAATAGAAGTTTATGTGTGTTCTCTCTCTCTCTCTCTCTCTCTCTCTCTCTCTCTCTCTCTCTCTCACACACACACACACACACACACACACACACACACACCCATAAAAACTGATAGACAATTGAGGACTGGTCAGGTGGGCCCAGGTTCCTTCTTGTTGCTCTGCCTTCTTCAGTATGCAGCTTTTCTAACCAGCAGTCCCAGGTAGCTACCCAAGCTCCTGCCATCACATCTGCATTCCAACAGCAGGAAAGAAGAGAAGGGAAAAGGGAGCACATGCCCTTTCCCTTCAAGGGCACGACCAGGAAATGACACACATCGTTTCTGCTTCACTCACAGCTCATTGGCTGAGCAGTCACATAGCCATACCTAGCTGCAAGAGAGGCTGGGCAGTGGTCTTTTTCCAGGTGGCCATGTGCCCAGCCAGCGTTGTTGGCTCTGTTGCTGATGAAGGATGGCAGAGTGGATGCTGGGGACATCCTGAGACAGGGCATAATGCTTGGTCTCAGTGGGAGCCTGGGCTGCCTTTCGGATCGGCCCCTTAGGGAAGGTCACAGAGCTCAGTAGCCAGAGACGCTGTCCTTCACAGACTTCCCCCCCACTCCTCCACAGCGAAGGCAGCAACCTCACCCCCGCCCACCACTTCCAGGACTTCAGGTTCAAGACCTACGCGCCTGTGGCCTTCCGCTACTTCCGGGAACTGTTTGGGATCCGGCCAGATGATTACTTGGTAAGCGTGTTAGTCAGCTGTTGTTGCTGTGTAATGAGTTAGCACAGATTCAGTGACTCAATACACTCCCTGGCTATTACCTCACAATTTCTGTGGGTCAAGAACTGGGTGCAGTACAGCTGGGTTCCTTGCTCAAGGTTGTAATCAAGGGGTGGGCACAGGCTGGAGTCTCATGTAAGACTTGACTGGGGTCTGCTGCCAAGCTCATTGTCATCATTGGTGGGTCTTAGTTCGTTGCTGGCTGTGGGCTGGGGCTTCTGTTCCTCCTATAAGGGAGAGAGGGAGCCTGCCGGTAAGGCAGACATCACCCATCTCCTGTGAGCTCATCACAGGACTCCCCACCCACGCACCACATCCCCTTCCAGTACTCGCTGTGCAACGAGCCGCTGATCGAGCTCTCCAACCCTGGTGCCAGTGGCTCCCTCTTCTACGTCACCAGCGACGATGAGTTCATCATCAAGACGGTGATGCACAAGGAGGCCGAGTTTTTGCAGAAGCTGCTGCCCGGCTACTACATGGTAGGAGGTGTGGGCTCCTGGAAGGTTTAGGGAGGGGCCGCAGAGCCCTGGGTTTCCCTCTAGCCCTTATCTGCCTCCTCCAGCCTCATGCCTCTGTTCCCTCCAGCATGTGCAGCAGTTCTACTCTGCCCCCAGCTCCTTTCTGTAGACATGCAGGAGCAAAGGGCTTCAGGGCCATGGCAGATGGGTTCCCAATATCCCCGGGGCACCACCCACCTGCTGGGCTGCCATGAGAAGCCTTCCTGGGTCACTAAGCATCACCCTCGGGGATGCCTCAGGCAGTCCCCCCACACTTGTGAGCAGGCATTGCCGTTTAGGCCCTGGTGGCCATCCCAAGAAGGATGGGGGGTGGGTACCAACCCCGCATGTCTCCCTATCCCCTGTCCCACTGACACCCCTAATCTTGGGTACAGAAATCATGGCTCAGGAGCCGCAAGTCTCGGCATCCGATGACTCAGAGGCTCTCGGGGGAGGAGCCAGGCTGCCAGCTGGTACCTCATAAAGGACCAGCTGCTCAGGTGTGACTCAGGACCAGAAATGGCACGTCAGGCCCCTGGGTGGAATGGGAGTGCAGGGGTCTTGGTACTCAGGAGGACTGTGCCTGAGTGCTGACCTGGCGGGCATGGGGATAGGTCCCTCCGGGTGTTCTGCACAGGCTGTCACTATCTCCCCTTACAGTGTGCCTCATCACTGTGTGTGATATTGATGGGATTCCTGGCTCCCCTAGATCGGGGTTTGGCAAACTTGCTCTAAAGGGCCAGATAGTAAATGTTTGCAGCTTTGTGAGCCAACAGCCTGTCTCCATAGCTCAGCTCTGCCATTAGAACAGGAAAGCCACCATAGACAGTGCCTGAGGAGGCAGGAGGGCCGAAGGCCAATAAAACTTTATTTATGGATACTGAAATGTGAATTTTATGTAATTTCACATGTTACAAAACGTTATTTTTCCTTCCCCCGCCCCCCTCAACTCTTTCCTAATATGAAACCATTCTTATTATAAGAAAGAGCAGCTGGAAGGATTTGGCCCTGGACCAGTTTGCCAACTCCTGCCCTGTAAATATCTGGCGGCGGGCCCCACCATGTCCCACCAAGGTGGGATGGGGAAGTGAGACTCCTGGTCTGACCTGGTGGGAAACTGGACCTGGACACCTTGATGTCATTCCATGAGGTTCTTTATCGAAAGGCCATCTTGCTGGGCCAGGCTCTGTGGAAGCACCCTCCTGGAGCTTCTAGTTGGGTGGGGAGATGGAGAATTAAACTGGCTGGTGTGACCTGTGTAAAGTTGGGATGCTGGGGAGGGATCTCTGGGGGGATCTCAGTTGGGATCTCTGGCCTGAGATCTGAGGGACAAGTGGTGGCCAGGTGGGGCCAGCTCCATGCTGAGCGGCTATGGGGTGCAGAAGTGGCTTCTAGGCACAGCATGGCACCGTGGCCGCTATCTATCTACTCTTTCCCTTTTCTCCCCAGAACCTCAACCAGAACCCTCGGACGCTGCTGCCCAAGTTCTACGGGCTGTACTGCGTGCAGTCAGGGGGCAAGAACATCCGCGTGGTGGTCATGAACAACATTCTACCACGTGTGGTCAAGATGCACCTCAAGTTCGACCTCAAGGGCTCCACGTACAAGCGGCGGGCCAGCAAGAAGGAAAGGGAGAAGAGCATCCCCACCTACAAGGACCTGGACTTTATCCAAGATATGCCCGAGGGTCTCCTGCTCGACGCTGATACCTTCTCCGCTCTTGTCAAGACGCTGCAGCGGGACTGCCTGGTGAGCCTGTGTCCCTGACCCCGCCCTGCAGAGGAGGAGCCTGGGGCCAGAGAGGCTCCCTTGCCCTGGTGGTACAGTGGTTAAGGGTGGGGACTCCCCCATGTGCCCTTGAGCATTGCTCCCCTCTCTGAGCCTCCAAGACTCTGGTGAAAGCTAGTGCAGCATGAGTTCTGTACCAGGCTCCCTTCTGTACCCCGTCCCCATGCCCTGAAGCAACTCCTACATTCTCATGGCCCTTAACTTAAAGGGCGCTCCGAATCCAGACCTACTCCACCATGTAGCACACGCTGGTTCCTTGCGGTCCTCTTCCACACATAGGTGCTTTTTAGGGAAAAAGAATGCCCTGCTGGGCTCTTTGTGAGCCCTTGCAACCTCAGCACACTCCTCCCAACCTGGAAAGTCAGGCCACTCACCTCTCTAGAGATGAGGAAACAGAGGCCCGGCGAGGGGCCCCACTTGTCAAGCACCGGTCTGGGCCCTCTGTGGTCCTCTGCTCTGCATCCCTAGCGCCCCTCAGCCCACTGCCTCCAGCTCCCAGACCCCTTTGAAAACTTGACACACAGTCACCAGAATATTGCCCAGATGCCTCCAGGCCTCACAGCTTCTGGGAGCCCATCCCCTGAGCCTAGGTGTCCATGTGCCTGGGCTCCACTTCGGGGCCTGGAGCAGGCATCACGCCTATAGCACCCAGGCTCCTCCACCAGTCCCAGGGCAGTGGGAGTGCAGAGCTGCCTGCTCTGTCTCTGGCCAGAGCCAGCTCTGCCCCCATCTACCCCCTGCATGGCCAATCCTTCTACCCCTCAGTCTCCTGCTCTGTAAAATAGGGATGGGGATAAGATCTCCTCGCATGATTGGGGACTGAGAGGACACAGACACAGTGTGTGCAGCTTGGGGTCACCATGGGGATGGGGGCAGGGGGACAGGGCGGCGTGTGTTCTCCTGACCCCTCCCCAACACCTGGCAGGTGCTGGAGAGCTTCAAGATCATGGACTACAGCCTGCTTCTGGGCGTGCACAACATCGACCAGCAGGAGCGGGAGCGGCAGGCGGAGGGCGCCCAGAGCACGGCGGATGAGAAGCGGCCGCTGGGCCAGAAGGCGCTCTACTCCACAGCCATGGAATCCATCCAAGGCGGGGCTGTGCGCGGGGAGGCCATTGAGACAGATGACACGTAGGTGGCGGGGCTTCCAGTGCCTGTCTCTGCCCATACTCTTTGCCAGGCGTGAACATGGGTAGGATGAGTTGGCATGGAAGGCAAGAAATGACAAAGCAAGGGAGGCCAGAAGCCTGAATGTGGCCAGTTTCTGGCTTGTCCACGGGGACAGCAGTGTCCACCAGGCCCCATGAGGGGCAGACAGATGACACAGAACTACAGTCCGGGTGTTTTGACCGCCTGTCACAGAGTAACCAGTCAGTGGATTGAGGCCACGCAGGAAACACAGATGTCCCCTCCCTACTGCTGGACCGCACTGTATGAGCACAACTAGACCAGTATTGAGAGATGGCACAGGAGAGGGTGGAGATGACTGGGGATGAGGGAGCTGCTTTATAGCAAGATACCTAACCCAGAACCCACCAATGAGAAGGATTGGGAGCATTGCTTTCCCAAAGATAAATGGCAGCCACACCAGATGACAAGGTCATAGAATTCAGAGAGGAGTGAGTCCCCAGACTCCACCCATTCAGCCTCATCTGCCCAACCTGGTCCTGCCTTGGGGTCTTGGGGTTTAGTCAGGGAGACAGACTTACAGCATGTCCCCCTCGTTGACACTGGGGACAGTGGGGCTGGCATTCTCTGGGGAGGGCCGTCCTGGGCACTGTGCTGAGCAGCATCCCTGGCCCCCACCCACTTGATACCTGGAGTACCCTAGTGTGACAACCACAGATGTCTCCAGATATGTCCCGGTGTCCCATGGGGAATGGGTCACCCCAGGTGAGAACCACTGCTATAGACAGGTCAAGATTGCCCCTCATCACCATGCACTGACCACACCAGGAATTGGCTGGACTTTCCACTTCCGTTACCCTGTTCTGTCCTTCCATGGGCCCTAGAGGAGGAGGGTGCCATCCCCCCAGCTTCAGCTGGGGAAACAGAACCTCAGAGTTGGGGTGGAGACAGCTATCCTGAGTGCACAGCCAACTGGTGATGGGGCTGAAGCTTGACCCCAGCCTGGCCACTGCACTAGGTCCACCAGCTGTGGAGGACAAAAAAGGAACCATATGCAGGACTGTGACTGAGGTGAGGTGGGGGGGAGTGGCACTTACAAAGGCCCTGCACAGCTGGCCCTGATATCAGACCGTCCTGGCATTTGTAGGGTCTGCACAGGGCCCAGCGGGATGGCAGGGCACACAGGTGAGCTCAGCAGTGCATGGAGTGCAGGGAGCAGAGCCTGGGTCTGGTGGGTCTGGGGTTCTGGTGGCTTTGGGACAGCTGCTGCATCTTGTGACATCACTAACCACTCTGGGCTGGGCACGTGCAGGCCTGGGGCTGTGTGAGTTGATCAACCCCCCAGATAGTACCCAAGAGTCCTGGAGGCCCTGCTTGGGAGTGTGCGTGTATATATGTGTGGGTGTGTGTGCAAGTGTGTATGCATGTGCTTGCATGAGTGCACTGTGCGTGTGCCTGTGTGTGCGTGTGTACATTTGTGTGCAAGTTGCATGTGTGCATGCGAATGTGCTGTGTGTGCACCTGGGTCTCATAGTTGGGACCCCTTGGCAGCCTTGGGCTTCCCACTTTGAGTTTGTGAGCTGGCTGGGAGAGCTGCTGGGTCCCACACCAGGATGGGGTTCGCAGGTGCTGGCCCCCCCTCTGAAGGCCCAGCCAAGCTGCCACCTACAGGGGACATGCGGACTCTCAAGCCCAGGGTCCTTCATCCCTGCCTGCTCTTCCCTCCATCCCTGACTCCCCTGAGTCCCAGCCAGGTCGGCCAGTCCCTGTGTCGTTGTCAACTGTGGGGGGTACTGACAACAGTCTGGGCCTCTCTCCCCAGGATGGGCGGGATCCCTGCGGTGAACGGCCGAGGGGAGCGTTTGCTGCTGCATATTGGGATCATTGACATCCTGCAGTCCTACAGGTGGGTGCCTGGCCCCCAGACGTGCTCGCTCACAGAAGCCGGGCGGTGTGCCTTCCGGAAGGCACCTGCTTGGCTGCCCTCCTCGCAAGCCTGGAAGAGAAGTGTTTGGTCCAGATGCAGCGATTCCACTTCCGGGATTTGTCCTAGGGACTCATTGATGTCAGAGGCAGGTCAAGGCTGGCACGAGGCATGGGGCTGGGTAGAGCGTTGCCAGCCAATCTTCTATCCAGCCATGTCTATCGAGCACTTATTGTGTGCCAAGTGCTGGCCTAACGAGCAAGACAGAAATGCCACTTGTCTGTGAAGTGTGTGTCTCTGAAAAGTTCCTACAACAGAAAGAAATACATGTGGCCAGTGCCACATGCCATGTGGCCTCGAGCGTGGACACGCCTGTGGCAAAACCTGAAGGGCAGGCACCTGAGGTTTGCCCAGAGCTTAAAGCAGGGGTGAGAGGCAACCCCGATATCCGTGCCTTATCTTCTGTGAGACTTCTGCAGTGAATACTTTTAACTGTCTTCATTTTTCATTGTAAGAGAAACATATTCATTACACTTAATCCAAACACCACAGAGAGCAGGTTTTGGACATGGCAGTAACCATTTCCCATCCATACTCCTATACCACTCCCCAAAACCTACTTGATATTGGGTGATTTCTTGATTTCTTTTTGTGTTTTTCTCTTTTTTTTTTTTGAAAATTTTATTGGGGGGCAGCCATGGTCATTGGTTACACATTGCTTTTATGCTACAGTGGCATAGTTGACCCTTTTTAAAGGAGGGCACAGCTCACAGTGGCCCAGGCAGGGATCAAACTGGCAACCTTGGTGCCATCAGCACCACGCTCCAACCAACTGAGCCAACTGGTCTCCCTGTGTTTTTCTCTTTTTTTTTAAATACAGCAGGTCCTAGTACAAGTTGTTTTGTTCAAGATCACTTAGTTATGTGCCAGCCGAGTGGCGCGGTGGTTAAGCGCTGGCTTGGAAAGCCAGCGGCCCCGGTTCGGGTCCCACATATGAGGGCCAGTGACACTGCCCTCAAAAAAAAAAAAAATTAAAACCAAGATCACTTAGTTATAATGTTGCTGAGATACCTAGGAATGTAACTCCAATTTGCATCTATTAGCCTCTAGTGAAATTGGTTTCATTATTCATCGTTTCGCTTCAAGTTGCAGAGCCTGCCCACAATAAGTGAGGACTTACATATGAAAACAGACTCCTGAGGGCCGGCCTAGTGGCGCAGTGGTTAAGCACTGGCTTGGGAAGCCAGCGGCCCTGGTTCGGTCCCACATATGAGGGCCGGTGACACTGCCCTCAAAAAAACACAAAAAAAAACTCCTGAATATCAACATTTCACAGCCTGTTTCTTTCCCATCTGAGGGCTGACCTCCCCCTGGTCTCCTACGGGATCTCCCTGTCAGTTTGGAGCAGTTAGGCAGCTTTCCAAGTAACCAGCCAGTGTTTGCCCAGGCTCCTCGTGGGGCTGAGGGGCGACAGGTAGCAGCCAGACAAGTAGGGGTAGGGGTGTTGTAAGGAGTTATGTGCCGAGGAGGGGATCCTGTCCTCTGAAGACCAGGGGCAGGCATCCAGGAAGGCTGCCTGGGGGAGGCAACATTATCCCCAGCCCAGGTGTGGTATGGGGGCCTTGCTGGGAGTCACAGCACAGGGCGCTAACTTCGGCAGAGAGGACCCAGGGTCAGCCTAGTCCAGGAAGAGAGAAGAAGGGCAGGCTCCCAGAGACTGGCCGTATGTCCTCCAGGGCCTTTTCACTGTCTCTCCCAGGGCAGCGGTGGTGCCAGTAGGCAGAGAGTAGGGCAAGGGGGATGGCCCTTGGCTAATGCAACAGGCAGCCTAGTTCCTCTAGACAAGGGTTCTCCACCCACCCGAAGTCAGGAGCATCTGCAGTCGTGATGACCACAAATTTCCCCAAACGTCCCTGGGGACAAGATTGTTCTGGTAGAGAATCCCTGGACCCAAAGATTTGGCTAACGTTCTGGGTGTTTTTTCTCTGCAGGTTCATCAAGAAGCTGGAACACACCTGGAAGGCTCTTGTCCATGATGGGGTGAGTATTATTCATTCATTCATTCCATCTGTCAGGCCACAAATGTAGTGGTCATCTCCCTAGGGCCAGGCACAGGTGCTAAAGAGCCAAGAGACATGTCCTCCCTTCCTGGAGTTGCTGTCTAGTGGCAGGGGTCCCTGTGACTGGACAGTCACAGACCAAGGGATCGGGGGATCTGAGCCATCGTGAGGGGTATAGGGAAACTTCCTGGAGGAAGGGACTCCCAAGCTGAGTTGGAAGGCTTCCCAAGGACAGCCTGACTGAGCAAGTCAGGGGCCGGCAAGGCAAAGAAAAATCTGGAAACATGCACTGTGGAGGGAGTCTTGGCCAGGAGGCAGCACCATGCAGCTCTTGACGCCTGTTGCCACGTGGGCGTGTGACCCATTTCAGTGGGACATCTTAGTCGAGGAAATCTTGAAGTGCACTTTTTTTCTGAATGCTGCCAACACATAAACGTTGGCAGTGGATTATTTCTAAATATAAAAACCTATGAGGATCAAGCACTGGTGATCAAACAGAGCCTCCCTGTGGGCTCCAGGCAGACCCTGCACCCCTGGTCCAGCCATGCCAACAGCCAGCCAGAGGCCTCCTCTCATGGCCCCCCTTCAGACCAATTTTTACTAAAGTACTGAGGCTGTCCATGTGCCTACAGTCTGTAAAATCCAAGATCCCAACAATCCCCCATTCCCCTTAGAGTGTTTGGAGGGTCCAGGTGGAAGTTTCCAGAATGAGCATGGAGAAGGCCCAGGTGGTGTTCAACTGGCAGGAGCCTCTCTCACAGCATTATAAACCCACAGTGAACAGGAGAGCTGTCCTCATGAGGCTGGCTGTCACCTCCCAAATAGGATTTGGGTCAGCCCAAGGGAGCCCCAAAAGTTGACCAAAGTAACCATCCATCTGTGAGCAGTCCTGCAGGGTGGGTGGCCCTGTGGTGTTGGGGTCCTGGCATGTATCACTGCACACCCCCTGGTGTTGCCCTCTGCCCCTGACCCAGGTGGCTGGCCCCACCTCATACTCTAATCAGAGAAAGAGGCAGAGGAGCATGGGGCTCACCCCTCTAAGAGCAGAAAGACTATCTTTGGCTTGTGCTCCACTGGCCAGAATATGGTCACATGGCCACACCTCAGCACAGGAAAGGATGGGGAACATAGTTTTCATTCTGGGAGCCTGTATGTCTAGACAGGTTCTGTGATATTACAGCAGGGGGAGGACACTGGGCCAAGCAGGGGGAAGACAATGGTTGTCACACTAGGGGTGTGCCTGGCATCAGTGGGTGAGGTCCAGGAATGCTGCTCAACACCCCACAGTGCCCAGGATGGCCCCCAACAGAGTGATCCAGCCCCAGTGTCCATCGCACCCAGGTGGGAGGATCATACCATAGAGGGTGTGGAGACTGTATACTGGGAAGTAACAAGGAGTTTCTGCCCGACATCTGTTGAGCACCAACATGTGCTGGGCACCCTGCCTTATGTAAATCCTGATAAGCATAGTGATATCCAGTCTCCCTGTTGCACAGATAAGGAAACAGCCTCCATGAGGGGCAGTGCACTGCGCAGGGTCACTTGACAGTGAACGCTGGGACAGTCAGGTCTCCTAGCACTGAGGAACACTAACTTCCACTTGTCACAGCTGATCAGCTCTGCCCTTGGAGTGGGCATGGCCGTGTACCAATAAAACTTTACTTACAAAACAGGTGTTAGGCCGTGCTCTGCCAACCCTGACTTTAGAAAATTCCTCTGGTTCCTTTTTTCTGATAATTTATTTACTTCTTTGAGTAGCTACTTTATTCACATGGCTCAAAAATTAAAAATACAGATGGGCTTATAATGTAAAAATCTCCCTCCTGTCCCCCTCCATGCTACCGTTTCCTGATCCCTGGTCCCCTCCAGTAAGCCCTATGCTGTGGCCCCATCCCGCCCCCACAGCAGTCTGTCCTGAGCTGTCCTGTGGAACATGGGGAGTGACAACGCTCATGCCCCTGCTTGTCCTCATGCCCCCACTTCTCTTCATAGGACACTGTCTCCGTCCATCGACCCAGCTTCTACGCTGAGCGCTTCTTTAAATTCATGAGTAACACAGTCTTTCGGAAGAACTCCTGTGAGTTGCCCTGGCCCTTTGGGAGGGAGGGACCCGAGGTGTGGAGAGAGGAGGGCGGGGTGGCCAAGAGCAGGGTAAACCCCGGTGCCTTGTCCTGCCACCTGGTCAGCCTTGGGCCTCGGTCAGTGACTTGGTCCTGAGAACAAGGCAGCCAGGCAGCCTTCCCTTGCAGAACAGCACAGAGCCTGGTGCCCACTGTCCCAGTTTGAGTCCTGGCTCCACCTTGTCTTACCTGGGTGACTGAGCTAGTGGCGATCAAGGGCCTCAGTTTCTCTATCTGTACAGAGCTTACAGAGCTGTGAGGGTGACATGTTTTTACACACGTGACAGGTAGGCTTGGCTCAGTGCCGGCATCCAGTGGGGCTACCCACAGCCTCATGTCATCACTAAGGACATATGGCCTTGGTGGGCACCAAGGTGGCAGGTCATTGGCCTAACGGGGTGTTGTCAGAGTACAGGGTGCACAGCAGTGGTCCCCGCCCTGTCTCAGGTGAGTGGTCTCAGGAGGTCCCACATCAGTGCTGGGCCTTGAGAGTCACAGACCCTGGTGCACACCCCAGGCCAGGATCCCACGTGCCATTAAAAGAGTCTTTCACTCCACAAATTTGTCTGTCATCTGCTCCCCTGTCCCCCTGACCCCGAAAGTCAAGGTGCTTGTTAGCCTTGGTCACTATGTCTCCAGTGTCCAGCCTCGGGCCTGGCACAGAGTAGGAGCTCAGTAAGGATCTGTGTGTACACCTTACTCCCCAGGCCTGAATCCCCATGGGGCGCTCCACACGCAGGGCCTCTCTCCCAGCCCGGGCCAGGCCTATGTGGGCCGCAAGCCAGCCCTGGTTGCCTAGCTCGGGCTTGTAGAGCCAAAACTGCACCACATGCTGTGACATCTAGTCAGTAGCTTGAAATCAACTGTGGTGGGAACATTTACACCATGGAACTCAGCAAACACCACAACCCAGCTTTGTCTCCAGAGAGCTGGTTGTTAGTTTCACCAGTACACCACTCCTTGGAACGTTCTTGAGGTGTCATTCCCACTTGTCCAGAGGAGTTTGCTGGCATCAGGGGACTGGAAGGCTGTGCACAGGGAAAATTGAGCATCTACTGTGTGCCGGGAGCTGTGCTGGCCACCCTGGGGCAGAGGTCACAGGGAGTAAGGAGAGGATGACAATGGGTGCCGATGGACCAGGCCTGGTGCAGAGGGCATTATGGGCCCCCCTGCCTCACTTGACCCTGTTATTGCAGATAAGGACCCTGGGGCCCTTGGCATTGAGCCCCACACTGCCCAACGCCTTCCATTTCCTTTCTGAAATTGGGCCATGGTTGGGGTGGGCTGCGACAAAGGGGATGAGACCCCAAAGTGCTCAATAAACATTGGCAGCTGCTGATTCAGTTGCTGTTTTGTACTTTTTTTTTTTTTGAGGGCAGTGTCACTGGCCCTCATATGTGGGACCCAAACCAGCGCTTACCCACCACGCCACTCTGCCAGCCCTCAGTTGCTGTTTCTGGAGGGCCCAAGGTGGGCGTGTTAGGTTCCACCTCGGACAGAACCGGGTGGAATGCATTGCTGGGGTTTCTCCAGGACAGGCGTTGCTTTTGCCCAGGCTTGAGGGGCAGGCTGGATGGAGGCAGAGCACGGGGGTCGTGTGTGCAGGTGGCAGGCCTCTTGGTGCCCACCACACTTTTGTGCAAAAGAGGGAAGGGGGTCTGTGGGGCCCTACCTTGGTGTTGCTGCCCCAAGCACACCAACTGCCCCCCCCTCCACAGCCCTGAAGTCATCACCATCCAAGAAGGGCCGCGGTGCCTTGCTGGCCATTAAGCCCCTGGGGCCCACGGCCGCCTTCTCAGCCAGCCAGATCCCCAGTGAGCGTGAGGACACACAGTATGACCTGCGGGGGGCCCGCAGCTACCCCACGCTGGAGGATGAAGGTGACCAGACGGCGGGAGTGGGCGTGTTTGTGACAGGACACATGAAGGGGCTTCTGGGGAAAGATGTCGTCCCTGGGGCGCAGGGAGCAACAGCAGCAATGCAGTGCAAGGAAGGGATCCCCTGAAGCTGGGCTAAGCCTGGATGGGAGAGCCCTAAGTCACAGTCCCCGCAGCTTCCAATCCAAGATTTGCAGCCCCCTGGGGAATGGGGAGTCCCTGGGACTGGGCTTCGGGGGGCTTCGGGAAGAGCTGCAGGCAGGGAGAGCTGATAGAAGGAGCTTTCACATCACCAGAGGTGCACAGAGACCTAGAAGGAGGAAGCACTTGATGAGATTGGGCCAGATGTTCTGGAAGGTCCCTCCCCGCCACCAAAATCAAAGATTTCAGGCAGGAAGGGGCTGGGGGAATAGCATCAAGGACGGGAGACACTGCATGTAAAGATCCTGGGGCAGGACTGTGCCTGGTATGTTGGAGGAACATCAAGGAGGCCCTTGCGGCTGGAACAAAGTGAGCGAGGAAGAGAGAGGGAGGTGAGGGCAGGGAGGTGACAGGGCAAATCAGGCAGGACCGCTTGGAGGTGGTTTGGATTTTAGTTTGAGAGCAGCAGGAAACTACTAGAATCCTATGTTGTGGGGAGAACAGAGTGTGGGTGACCAGTGGGAGCTGCGTAGAACCAAGAAGCCTTCAGGACAGCCCTGGGGCCTAGCTCCTGAAGGCACCCACTGCCTCATCCCTGCAGGCCGGCCTGACCTCCTGCCCTGCACACCACCTTCTTTTGAGGAGGCCACCACTGCCTCCATAGCCACAACGCTGTCCTCCACCTCCCTCTCCATCCCGGAGCGGTCCCCTTCAGAGACATCAGAGCAGCCGCGGTACAGGTGAGCAGAAGGGGGCATCTCACTCCTGGGGCGGGTGGGTCTGCGTCCCTCGGAGTCGGGGCCTGAGACCTGCCCCACCTGTTCCACCTGTTCCTCTTCTCTCTTCAGGCGGCGCACACAGTCCTCCGGACAGGATGGCCGGTGAGATGAGACCCCAGCACCTTCCCTTTCCTGTCTCCTCTCCCGTACCCACAGTCTCCCCCAGCTCCTCCCCTGGACAGCCCCCATTTCCCTACCCTTCCTTCCCTTCCCACCTGCACAGCTCCACCTCTGCAATTCCACCCAGAGCCCTTAAAACTGGGAACAGTTTTAAGTATAGACAATTGATTGTCAGGCTGTAGAACTGCACAGGATCCGGAGTCACTTTATGTTTCTCTTCCATATGGGGACCCCGAGGACACCCCCTCCCCCACGTCTGTTGATCTTTGTTTTTTCTCTTTTTTTTTTTTTTTAGCTGAGCCATCCTGCCACCTGTTGGCAGCTCAGCTTGGGGTGGGCATCGAACTGCTGTTGCTCAGAGCTCAGCTCGCACTCTTGAGCGAACTTTTAACCAACTGAGCCACTCGGCCGGCCCTCTCTTTTCTTTTAAGAGATACAAAAGGGAACATGTGAGGGCCGGCCGAATGACTCAGTTGGTTAAGACCTTGCTCAAGAGTGCGAGCTGAGCTCTGAGCAACAGCGGTTCGAGGCCAGCCCGAGCTGAGTTGCTGTTGAGCTGCCAACAGGTGGCAGGATGGCTCAGCTTTAAAAAAAAAAAAAAAAAGGGAACATGTGAAATGCCTGCCCTAGGCAGGTCCCCTCCCTGGGAGTACCTTGTGGATATGGCTTTTTATCTCTCCCTGAACATATTTTATGAATATATGAACAAACATACACTCAGGCCTATTTCTCCCTTTTGTTTTGACACAAACGGTGGCTCTGCCCCCACTGCCTCTTGCTTTGTCACTTTTCCAGATGAAAGGATTCCTGTGAGCCGGTAGAGCCTTTGCTGGTTCTCTTCTGTCTAATGGGCTGTTTCTGCCTGTAGGGGACACTTGGGTTGTTCTCTGTTTGATCTTGTCACACCACTGCAGTGAATAAGGGTTCCTTTCCACAATTAGTTTTTGGGGGGATAGTGCGGGGATTGCCAGGTGGAAAAAGACATGGAACAAAGCACATTTGGTGGAAAGTGTGTCTCCCTTTGCCCAGCTACCTGCTCTGACGTTACTGGCATTTTTGCCTGGTTCCTGGAAGGTTCTGACCCACCTATATCAGGGGCCTTGGCTTCTGGGTTCTCCAGAACCCTCCCCGTCCCTAGCCTGGGCCCCAGGCAGGTGCCCAGCCACCCCAGGAGTGGGGTAAAGATCCAGGTTGCCACTCATTATGTACTTGCTGGTGCCAGAGTCACAGGACGGCCCCAGGTGGACAGTCAGTTGCTGCGCCCTTGGATCCCCCAGGTGGGCATGGCAGCCAGAGGGACCAGGGGTGGGCTGAAGAGCTCAGGGTGCTGGTTGCATGGCACCTGGAGATGGCACCTCACTGCCCACTCACCACCTCGCTGGGACTGATCACCAGCCTGGAGGAGCTTGGTGGGTGCTCCTGAGGGCGAAGGGAGGGTGAAGAGGGAAATTGAAGCCCAGCTTCCCATTGCCCCCAGGCCACAGGAGGAGGTGCATGTGGAAGAGGACTTGCAGCAGATTACAGTGCAGGTGGAGCCCACATGCAGTGTGGAGATCGTGGTTCCCAAGGAGGAGGAGGAGGGGTGAGTGGCCACCCAATCCATGTTTTCCAGTTGTCTGGTTCCTCAACTTTTGTTCCTATCCCATTGGCCAGGTATAGTCATGTGGCCCGCCGGCAACAAGGCAGGCTGGAAAATATAGTCTGCATTCCGGGGAGCAGGGGCTGGGAATGGGGTTCAGGCACTGGGGTGTTGGGACCTCAGATTAACTTGCAGAGCTGCAGGTAATGCTTCAGTCTAAGGTTGTTCCTCATCCATAATCTTCAGCTCCTTTTCCCCTTCCTGCCCTTGTCTTACCCTTGCCTGCACTTACCGGAGGATAACTGACCAGTTTCTTCAAAGAACCACTTTTGGACTTAGCCACCCTTTCTCCCATCGTGTTTTGTTCTTATTTCATGCACTTTAACTTACCAGTAATTTCTTCGTTCTAAATTCTAGTTTGTTTTTTTGCTTGTTTCTTTCTCCAGTATAGGTTGAGTACTTAAGCTCCCTTTTTCTCTTTAATAACGAAGTGCTTAAGGCTATGCATTTTCTTCTGAGTACTGCTTTTGCTGTGTCCTATGAGTTTTGACATGAAGCAGTTTCTTTTTACGTTGGCTCATGTATGGATAGTTAGTGATTTTCCTTTTAATGTCTTTGATCCAAGGCAGTGCTTTTCAACTACCTGGGGGTAGTTCTGCTCACAGGAGACACTGGCCCATGTCTGGGAATATCTGTGGTTGTCACAACTAGGGGTGCTCCTGGCATCAAGTGGGTGGGGGCCAGTGATGCTTCTCAACATCCTACAGTACTCAGGATGGCCTCCCACAGAGAGTAACCTGCCCCTGATGTCAGCAGTGCCCAGGGGGAGACACATTAGACTAAGGTTTATTTAGGAGTGTCTCTCCACTTCTGGGTACTTAAGGATTTCTTTTTTACCCTTTTAGTACTTACTTCTAATTTTAC
Organism: Aselliscus stoliczkanus; assembly: GCA_033961575.1. Classification (NCBI taxonomy): domain Eukaryota; kingdom Metazoa; phylum Chordata; class Mammalia; order Chiroptera; family Hipposideridae; genus Aselliscus; species Aselliscus stoliczkanus. The sequence goes on along the minus strand of CM066735.1, from coordinate 3,089,750 downwards.
TAGGTTTGGAATTGAAGAAAGTGACCTAAAAAAAAAAAAAAACTATGCTATTTTTTTTTTTTTTTTTTTTAGCTGAGCCATTCTGGCAACAGTTGGCAGCTCAGCTTGGGCTGGGCATCGAACTGCTGTTGCTCAGAGCTCAGCTCGCACTCTTGAGCAAGCTCTTAACCAACTGAGCCACTCGACTGGCCCTGCTATTTTTTTTTTTTAACATATTAGAGTCTTTATGGTCAAGTACAACATTATTTGTTTTGTTTTGTTTTATTGGGGAACAGTGTTTTTTTCCAGGACCCATCAGCTCCCATCAAGTAGTTGTTTCAACCTAGTTGTGGAGGACACATCTCATTGGCCCATGTGGAAATTGAACCAGCAACCTTGGTGTTATGAGCACTGCGCTCTAACCAACTGACCTAACTGGCCGCCCTGTTTATTTTAATATCCATGGACACATGGTGAAATGTGTATTCTCTGTTTGGGGGTGGAAACTACTCTGTAAGCCTGTTCTGTCCAATGTATTGATTGCTCGCATTCAGTTTACATTCTTACTTGTTTCTCATCTGTTTGGTTTATTTAATACTATAATTTAGAATCTCTGTTCTAATATAAGAGACCTTACTTAGCACTCACAGCACATTGTCCTAGGCTGCATTTTTCCATTAAGAGTTTATTTTACACACATACACATGCACACATGCTAGTATCTGCTTTTTTGCTCTTAACTGAAGTCTTACAGTGTAATGTGTCATTCAGCTTGTGCCCCGACAAAACCTGACCTCAAACATGACCAGAGAACAACCTTTCCACAGAGGCACTCTGTCACCTCAGAGCTTGTCATTTTCTTCATGAGATGAAAAGCATGGAGCGATCACATAGCCACTGGCTGAGGCCTGGGCACGATCCTCACCTCTCTGAGCCTTAGTGCCTCAGTCTCCTCATCTGTAACACCAGACAGCATCACTCTCTCCCTGAGCGAGAGTCAGTGGGTTCATTCACACAGGCTCTTGAGCATGCTCATAGTAATAAGTGCTCAGTGCCATTTGCCCCAGCTTTACAGATGAGGAAACTGAGGCTCAGAGAAGGTAAGTAAGCCCCAGGGTTGCACAGCAAGTGAGTGGTGAGGCCAGGTCAGTGCGTGTGTCCAAGTTGGGGAGGGGTCCAGGCGGGCCAATCATTACCTGGACCACAGCAGTAGTGGTGGGTGTTTGGTTTAATTTGGCTGCCTGAGACTTGTCTCTGTGGTGACACACTGATGAGGGACCAGGGGGCAGGAGGGTGGGAAGGCTGGGGAAGGCTGATGCTGCTGAGAGCCCCACCTCAGGAATCCTGTGCCCTTCCCTGTCCCCAGGGTGGAGGCTTCCCCAGCCTGTGCCTCTGCCACTGTTGTAGAAGTGGAAACTGCCAGCCAGGCCTCAGAGCCCACCAGCCAGGCTTCAGATGAGGAGGACACGCCTGCCACTGACATCTACTTTGTAAGTCCCCCAGGGGCTCTCTCCTGTCACCTAGTTCTCAACCAGACACGTGCTCATACCTGTACATGCACTCACATTGACACACATTGCACACACAATCACACCTGCACACATGAGCTTGTATGCATGCACATGCACACTTGCTCATGTACACACACTCCCATATTTTCACACAGTCACACTGACATGTGGACACACACATTAGGTGCTCACACAGACACACACGTGCACATGTACCCATGCACTCAGGCACACATGTGCTCACCTCTCAACATGCACATGCACATACTCTTGCACGCCCACCGGCACACTCACAGTATGCTCTTGCACGCTCAGACACTCGCATGCTCTTGAACACATGCACACTCAAATGGTGTGCGACCGCCCCGCCTGGCACCCCCCACACCGGGCCATTCCAAGGCCCAGGAATTGCCTCCTCCTTTCCTCCCCAGACCTTGTGACCACGTCTGGTGCGAGCCAAGGCCCCAGCTGTGCCACCCCATTCCCCTGGGATACATCAGAGTCCTCATGCTCTCAGCCCTGCTGGGCCCCTGGGTCACTGGGCAGCGCCGGGCTAGCCGAGGTGGACTGGAAATGCTGTGGATCTCCTCCTGCTAGGTGGTGGGTGTAGCCAGGTGGGCTCCTGAACAGCTGAGGGGACTATGGTGAGGGGCAGTTGGGCCTCATGCTTCCAAGGATACACAGCTGCTCCTGGCCAAGGCAGGGTCCATCAGAGCAGAAAGGGTCCTGTCCTGGGGAACAGAGCTGGGGTCACCTCCCCTGCCCTTGTATCTCCCACAGGCAAACAGGTTAGATGAACCAGGAGCCCGGGTGAGGTGGGTACTGGGCCGCTAAGGCCCCAAGTTCAGTCCAGTGGTTTCTGACAGTGAGTCAGGGGTCAGATGGCCTCAGTTGCAACAGGGAGGGCTGGATGCTGCAGCCCACGTGCCCGCGTCTTCCCAGACCTTTGTTCTCATCTCTGCCCCGCAATGGAAGGTGAGCTGGGGACTCCCCACTGTCCCGGTCCTGGCACCTAGCCTCCAAGCTGCCAGGCCTCAGGGCAGTTTGGGTGAGCTGGCCCTCTTTTCGCTGCTCCATAACTACCACCACCCTGCTGTCCAAGCCAGTGCTGCTGAGTCGTGGGGCCCCTGCCAGGCCTGGAGCAGTAGCTGGGTGAACCATGTATGTGTGCCACCACCGGCATTATCTCCCCGTCCCTGGAGTTGGTCAATGTCATGTTCTTTGGATCAGTGTGTGAGGCGGCTGGGCTGTGTTCTGTGAGTGAGTGGCCAGGCCCCTCGTGTAGCTGAGAAGGTTAGTGGCCAGTGTGACCTCGCCACCCCGAAACCCTTCTCCTGCTTGGCCATCAGCTCACCTGCCCCCACCAGCAACCTCCCCGCCTGACCTTTTGCCTGACTGCCGCCGAATTCCTGTCACCTCATCCTGTCCTTTCTTTGCCTCCTCCGCCCACCTTGCCCGCCCAGTACATGGATGGGAGGTACTGGATTTACTCTCCCCGGCATCGCCGACTGTGGGCCATGACGCTGAGCTTCTCAGGGACTGTAAGTGAGCACAGCAGGCCTTCAGAGAGCCCCGCTGCCTGAAGCGGCAGGGAGCCTCAGGACCTGGCCGTCCTATTTCCTCTGAGAAGGGACCTGGGGAAACTAATCACAGCAGCCACTGTGCTGCGTGCGTCCTGCAGTGATGTAGCTTAATCTCCTGGGAAGCGGGCATCAGTGACTGGCAGGTGCACGGCCAGGGCTGAGGGGTCTGCATCTGACCCCAGCCACAGACTATCTCTGCCCCTCATCCCAGTCCTCCCAAGCCAGAGGCCTGTGGAGCAGACACTTCGCACTTGTTTGGACCATGCTGCTGACAGCTCCCCAAGGGGCATGTGCCCCTGTGACGGGGACGATCACATAGGTCAGCGAGGGGCTACAAAGCTGGGCTCTTAGCTGCAGGAGAGAGGAGGTGATATCTCCATACCCATTTCACAGATGGAGAAACAGGCCTTGTTTCCCCAGGGAGCCAATGAGAGTACACAGTTTAGACAAAATCTGGGTCCAGACCCCCAAATAGCCCCTGTGTGTAGTAGACACTTGCCTACCCAGGTGCTTGGGACACTACGTGGCTGTCATGCAGCGATGGCCTTATCAGTCTTGTTATTATCATGGGCAATAAATGAGGGGCCCAGAGCTGCACAGTGTGAACAGGCAGAATGGGGTGAAGAACTGAAACAAGAATTTCTGTTCTCAAGAGGCAGGCCCTCAGAGGCTTGCATCCTGGCCCCAAAGCAAACTCCTCTGCAAGTCACTGGGTGTTGGGTGCTGTCGAGCCACCCTGAGGAGTGGAGACCACTTCCCCAGCCCCTCTTGCCACACTCTGCCTTCCTGAAATGGGGATGCCCCCTTCCAGGGATGCTCCATGATCCAATGGCTTGGGACATACAGCAGCCCCCAAGGGCTTCCCGGGGGAGCATTTTGCAAAGGTGCCCAGAGAGGGTTGACCCAGACTTTGAAACAGACACATGGGGTGTGGAGAGGAAGAAGAAAGGGTACCTTGGGAGGTGATGCAGTGGAAACAGAAGCGTGGGGGCTGAACAGGGTGGCGCGGGGGGTGGGGAGGACGTCTGGACGAGCATCGGAGGAGCAAGCAGGGAGGACATGCCTCTTGGCCTGATTTTAGTGAGGTCACCACCAGTTTCTGGATTCCTCCCTCCTCAGGTTCAGCTATCTACAGGGTTCCAGTGGGGACCTCCTTGTCCCATGTTCTGAGCCCTAGCAGGTCAGCTACCCCAGCAGCCACCCTCTGCTGGGCACTGGGCACAAGCAGCCCCCAGATGGCCCGGCCTTCACCTCGAGGCTCCCAGGTGGACGGGGGAGGCAGATCAAGCTGCCACCGGTGGTCAGGGGTTTTTATTGTGCAGTGACCATCTGAAGGAACATGCAGAACCTACACTGGGGTCCACAGATGGACACAGACCTCCAAGGGCACACGGCCCTGGGCCAGGCACCGCAACCTGAGTGAGCAACCCGTGGTGCCCAGTGGCCTGGGTGGCCCATGCAAGCATGGGAGTCTGGTCTGTGAGGGCAGGTGTCGAGGCAAAAACTACAGGAAGAATGGGGTAGAGCCGGCACAGAGGTGGGGAGAGGCAGCAGGTGGGCTAGGAAAAGTGGGTCTGGCAGCTTATTGATTGTGGCTGTGGTGGGTTTAGGGGCCATGGGACCAGGTGAACATGGTCAGGGCAGGTGCTTCCAGCAAAGGCCAAGCAGGGGTTGAGTTCCACAGGCCTTGGGGCATTGAAGGCCAAGGGTGGGGGCTCCTAGGAGACAGGAGGAAGAAGGAGGAGAAGGCAGACTGGGGAGCCCTGAGGAGGCTTCCAGGGTCTAGGGAGGTTCTCTAGATGGGAGCAGACCTGGCAAGGACGCACGCCCACCCCCTATCTGACACAGAACGGGGGACCCAGCTAGACACAGCTGGAAGAAGACCAGCCCCCCACCACCGCCACTGTTATGTGGGCCGGGAGCCCCTGGAGCCCACATGGCAGGCAGGATCTGAGGATGAGGTGCTGCTGGGCTAGGACGGAAGTTCGGGTGCCATGGGGAGAGGACAGCAGAGCACACCAAGCCCCCGCCATCCTTCCTCCTTCTGCTATGCCCCGCCCGCCCTGACTGCACTCACCGCTTCCTGCTGCCCATCCTGCCTGCTCCAGCCACTCAGCCCCAGAGGCCTGGCCCCCAACCCTGCCTAGCCCAAGGGCCATCCAGGTTGGGGCAGGTCCCCAGGGAGAGGGCATCCCGGGGCTGAGCTACCCACTTGTCCTGCATTGAGGGTCCGCCTCTTTTATTTCTGTTTCTTCCTTCCTCCCTCTCACCTTTTGTGCCTCCTCGCACGCTGCTCTTCTGTGCCCTTCCTGCACGTGCCGCCCGCCCGCCCTCCAGCCCACCGATGAGAGGAGCTGGGTGTACTCCCCACTCCACTATAGCACGCAGGCCCACCCAGCCTCCGACGTCGAGAGCGACACAGTAAGTGCGCCCACAGCCCACCAGCCTTGGCCTACTTGGGGCCAAGAGCATGACACCCCCCCCAGACGTCCCAAGGACAGATGGGGAAACAGGTCTTGGGTGGGAGGGGCAGGCCTGGGCTCTTACTGCAAGGTGGCCCATGGGGTAAGTATCTTGGGGCCTGTGTCTGGCCCCCATGCCCAAGATATCAACAGTGGGGCCAGGCACCACTGTGGGAGGCCCATTGGGTGGGGGTCTGGCCCCGGCCTATCGCGCCCTCATCTGCCCCTCTTGCCTTCTGCAGTAATCTCTATGCAACCTAGAGCAGAGTGCCCACTGCCACCCTGGTTGCTATCTGGAGGCGCTGCCTGCCCAGTTCAGCCCAGACCGCAGGACATGCCGCCTGGCCACCACTGGACCTTGCTCGCCCACGTCCTCCCCTCTGCAACGGTTGCCAGTGCTCCAAGCTGTAGAGCGATGGCCCCATGCTCCTTCAACTACCTATGCCTTTGATACTGTGAACCTTCCTGAGTTTCCAATCGCATATTTATTTTGGGTCCTTACTCTTTGCACAGAGATGGCAGCACACATGTGCTTTTTTTAGAAAAAGAAAAAAAAACACAATGGAAAAAGAAAGTTCATTCCATGCACTTTTTGGTTCTTCGCTGTGCTTGCATGTGTCTTGCTGAGGGAACAAGGCCCATTGGCTCTGGGGATCTTACCTGGTGGCCTGGTCACCCTGACTGAAAATCCATGCTCCGAGTCTCAGCTGGCGCCACCCTGCTCTGCCTCTGTCCATTTTGGATGGAGCTTCTACGAGGGAAGGGCCATCGGGTCCCCACTAGTCTCCAAGGCACCCCTGGAGGCCCCCCACCTACACCCAGCAGCTACTCTCAGCTCAGGTTTGCAGGCTGTGTGCTGGGCATCTGTCCTTGGGGGAGGCTAACTGGTGGCCTGGAGGTGGCTCTGTACCCTGCCAACCCCTCCATCTCAGCATCTGTTTCTTCATCACCACCCCCAGCCCAGGTGACCTGGGAGCAGAAATCACCAGGCAGCGACTAAAATTTGGACACATGAGCTCATTGGAGCTCAGGGCTGTGGCTGTCTCTCTCCTTCACATGGACGGCTCAGTGTTGGGAGGACAGGGCCCAAGTGATGAGAGACACCCTTTCAAAGCAGGATTTCCCCTGAATGTCCAACTCTGAGAGGATGCAGCCAGGCCCTCTGCCATAGGACTTCCCAAGAGCTTATGTCCTGTAGCAGGGGCCCTTCCCATGGGCAAGCCACACGGCCTAGAGGGACAGACCCTCTCCAGCAAAAGTTCCCCCCCAGACTGGGGTGGGCAGGCTCTTTCTCATTTTTAAATGATACGGCTGTGATGATTAAAAGATAGGGGAAGAGGGCCGGCAGAGTGGCGCAGTGGTTAAGCGCTGGCCTGGGAAGCCAGTGGCACAGGTTCGGGTCCCACATCTGAGGGCCAGTGACACTGCCCTCCAAAAAAAAAAGAGGGGGAAGAAATTCTTCATGAAAAACAATTTGTTGGGTTTTTTTTGGTTTCTCATCTTCAGCTGGGGCAGCTACTCCTGGGCCCAGAGTCCCATGTGGTGACCGCCAGGGTACCGTGCTGTGTCCAGAGGGGGCTGCTGGAGCTAACAGTTTTGCAGGGTCTCTCCTGCACCTACGCAAACTCACTCCCACCTCCTGATAGGTGGAATGTCAGTGATGGCTGCCTCCTGCCTGCTCTGCAGAACCCCCACTTCAGCCTCACATGGGAGGAGCTGGGAGCCAGCTCAGAGTGGAAGCTACACCTGGAAGAATTTGTGCCCAGCCCTTGCCTCCCTGGTAGAGCCCGAGACAGCTAGAGAACCCACCAATCCAGGAATCTGATTTTTTTAGTTATTGCAAGCTGCATACACTACCACTCTTGTCCCCTCTTGCACAACCTGCTGGAGGGAACCTGTTGGCCCAGCTGCCATCAGCTCCTCCCTGGAGAACCAGACTGTGCCCCAGGGGTTCTCCCCTCATTGTTGCCTCTGGCACAGCACCTGGCTCTGAACAGGGTCACCAGGAACACTGCACAGCCTGGGGAAGGGGACCCTCATTGGACCTGTCAGAACGAGCTGGTGGGTGACCTATACTAGAAGCAAAACAGCATCCTCTCCCGGCTACCCATGGAGCATTTGTCCAGATCCTGGGAGCACCCTCACCTGGATTTCAGACCAGTGCAGGTATGCGGGCCATGTGCCATAAGTCCCAGTGTGTCCCTGACTTGTTCCACCAAGGGGGCAGGCATGCTGAGCGGGCAGAGCTCTGAAGGTACATCTTGGACCTCAAGGATGAACGGGGACAGCTGTGTCACCCAAACGCCAGAGGCCAGACACCAGAGACATCATGAGTTCAGGTGGGGATGACCAGAACAGCAGGCACAGTCCTTTAGCAGTGGGTGCTGCATCCAAGGCACCCTTGGCCTTCTGGAGCTATAAGAGTGAGGAGGGTAGCCACCCGCATGTCCCATCAGGTCCCTGGTCCCTGCTGGGCCCCTCAGGTTCTCCTGAGTGGATCACAGAACAAATGCATGGTCAGATGCTGCCTTGTAGGAGAAATTTGCAAACCTGGATATCATGACATTTCTATTTTCATGTTCAGTCACGAAGACCCCTTTGGAGACCCATTTTGTGTTTCATTCTTTGTCCCTTTTCAGAGAATGGTCACCTCAATGTTAAAGTGGTCCCAGGACTACAGATGTGAGGCATTTGTTTATTCTTTTTGGGGGTGAGGGTGGGGGGAGGCAAGACCTTATTTATAATATGTAGTGAACTCGTGGTCTTCCCCAGACCCCCGTCCATCTGTTACCCCGCTCCAGGATGGAAATCTGTGCATTGCCCAGTTTCCCTCCTGGGCCATCCCTCTCCCTCTATGGCTGCTGTCGCTGAGAATGTGGGCAGTGTCTGACTTGCTGGTACTGTAAAAACAAAAGGCATTTCTTCAGACTGACAAGGTGGAACTTTCCATGACTCCCTTGCCAGCCTCCTTCACCACCCCCTTGTACCACCTGGCTCAGTGCAATACTCCCATCCCTGGTGGGGTCTCTTGCCATGGTACTCTTCCTTGCAGCCCCTCGGTCCCCCCCAACCTTATTTTTATGGCTGAACTGATTTTGAAACACAATGAAACTGCAAACCTTGTGTGTCTTAATTTTCACCGGGGGTCCTGTGTGCTCAGCCTGAGGTCTGGTGTGCGATAATCCAGAGCGCGGCCTCTTGTGGGCGCCTCTAACTGTGCAGCCACTGCTGGCCCCATAACACCTGTATGCAGCCCTGAGCCCCATCCCTCCTATTTTTACGTTGAAGAAATCTAATAAATCTGGTAAGAAACTCTGCTGTCTCTTTGCCTTTCTGTGTGTTCCCCTGGTCTCTGGTTGGCAGTTTTGAGTACTGGCTTTGAAAACCCTCATGAGATTTAAAATAACAGCAGGACCCAAATTCCTTAATAGGGGTGACTGCTTTCGGGTTTCAGTTCAGCTTTAAAAACTTTTAAAAGCTTCTGACATCAGGGCCAGCCGAGTGTTGCGTTGGTTAAGAGCTGGCCTGGGATGCCAGTAGCTCTGGTTCGGATCCCACATATGAGGGCCAGTGACACTGCCCTCTACAGCTAAGATGGTGAACAACAGCTCCACCTGGAGCTGGGCTGCTGTGAGTCCCCAGGACGGTGTAGGTTGCAGCCCCTGCTGCAGTGCGCTGCCATAGGCTACAGTGAGTGGCCGGCAGCCAGCGTGAGTGGCCGGCAGCCGCTGTGAGCTGCCAAGAGCTGCTGTGAGCCGCTGTCCAGAGGCCGGCGACTGATCTGCCTCACCAGAGAAGAGTGCAATGATACCAACATGGGCCAGTGAAGTGAAGTCCTCCACAACTAGATTGAAGAACAAAAGGACAACAACTTGTCTGTTCCCTGGTTCCCCAATGCTGTTCCCCTCCCCCAATTCCCCAATAAAATCTTTGCGGGTGGGAAGCTTAACCCCTGAAATACAGGGCCTCAAACCTATCATCTTGAGGCTCCCACGCCCACAAGGGCCTGGAGACCTCACTCCCCAAATAGGCCCCACCTCCCTGGCTCTGCCCCGGGCCACTTTCTCTTGATTTCTCTTCCTAGGCCCCACCCTACTCAGTTCCTGGTTCGACCTTGCTCTGCCCACAGCATCTCGCGTAATTCTAAAGCACGAGGACCCACATAGGGCTGCCCCTAGTGCTGCCTGAAGGGAGAGACCCCCCCCCCCACCGCTACTCCCCCCCAACTCGGACGCCACAGACCGGCTGGACTCCATCGCACGTACCAACGTTTGCAGGAGGTGGAAGGTTACAGGGCGTCAGAATCCCCGCGGGATGGGGTGGCGGGATGGATTCTTATTTCCTGGCTCAGGCGCGGATGGGACAGACTGGTACGCGCCACGGCCGAGGGAGGTCCCTGGTGCAGGCCCCGGATATTTGTGTCAGCGTCGCCGTCACTGTCCCAGCCGATGGGTCGGGACACACGCTCTCGCTCGCGGTCCGCTGGTCGCAGGGGCCAAAGGCAGGGGAGTCGGAACCGAAGTCGGAGCGGGAGCCATGGGCGGCGAAACCGGCGGCGCCAGGACGACGAGAGGCGGCGCAGACGCAGGCGGAGGCGGCGGAGCCGTGAGCGCAGGTGGGGCAGCTATGTGAGCAGCGCTGGGGATCCGGCTTCTGCCCTCGGGGAGCTGGGAGACCCGTGGAGTTAGTTGGGGTGGGCTTCCTGGAAAAGGGGACGTTAGAGAAAGGAAAGCGAGAGGCATTCCATGCAGGGAACCTGATGGTTAGAAGGACGGCAAGGAGCGCAGTGAGTGCGGCGGAGGAGAGTAGGTGAGTGGAGGGTAACGGCAGACTGTTACCATGGACTCAAAAAGCCAAAAGTAAACACAAGCAGGAATTTGGTGCAAAGAAAGTAAACGTTTATTTGAGGAGTTGGCGCCAAATCAGGAGACTCCGGTGAGCTATTGCTTTCAAAAGCTTGGCTCCCCGATGGCCTCCAGTAGCTAGATTATATAAGAGAAAAGTCATTAATCGTGGTTGCTATGGGAGTTGGGGCTGGGGGCTGTACTGATTGGTCAGGGCTGAGGCCAAGAGGAGTTGATCATGGCTTCAGGTCCTGGTGTCAGTCTTGGTATTTATTGTTCGCTCACGTTTTCTAGGGGATGCGTCCTTGGGGCCGTTCCCCTTTCATGAGTCGAGCTGAAACATTACTGAGGCCAAAGTGTTATTATCATTGTTTTATTAAAACACTATTTTAGTTTGAGGTTTAGTTATATCCTAGTCATGATTGATAGACCTGAAATTTTCTTCTTTTTTATTTTATTTTAAGATTTTATTGGGAAATTGGGGGAGGGGAACAGACAAGTTGCTGTCCTTTTGTTCTTCAGTCTAGTTGTGGAGGACGTGGCTTCACTGGCCCATGTTGGTATCATCATTGCGCTCTTCCCGGATGAGGCAGATGGGTCGCCGGCCTCTGGATGGTCACTCACCGCAGCTATTGGCAGCTCGCGCTGGCGGCCGGCCACTCACCCTGGCTGCCGGCCACTCACTGTGGCCTATGGCAGCCCACTGCAGCAGGGGCTGCAGCCTACACCGTCGCTGGGGCTCGCAGCCCAGCTCCAGGTGGAGCTGTTGTTAGCTATAGAGGGCAGTGTTACTCGCCTTCATATGTGGGATCTGAACCGGGGCCACTGGCGTCCCAAAACCAGTTCTTAACCAACGCGCCACTCGGCTGGCCCTGAAGTTTTATTCTTAAATGAATTTGATGTTCACCAGAACCTAGTGTTCTAAGGGCCTAATGATAAAGAAGAGCAGACATACAGTATATGTACAGGTAGGAGGATCTGGGGAAACGAATGCAAAGGTGTTGTAGTTTTGTGAGGCTGAACAAAGCTAGCTTGGATTAAAGCAGAATGCATGCTAAAGAAATGAAATATACTGGCTTGGGAAGCCAGCGGCCCGGGTTCGGATCCCACATATGAGGGCCAGTGACACTGCCCTCAAAAAAGGAAGGAAGGAAGGAAGGAAGGAAGGAAGGAAGGAAGGAAGGAAGGAAGGAAGGAAGGAAATGAAATTTATGTGCGGTTTCAAGACCAGACTGTGCAGAATTTTCCATACTGTGGTGAAGGGTTTAGCCATTATTTGGAGGGAAGTGATGTGGTATGACTTACTATGCAGAACTCCCTCTGGCTTTTGTGTGGAGAAGGGACTGACTGAGGGGGTAGGCAGGAGTGACACCAGGGAGGAGGAGAAGGAGGATGGTACAGTTGTCACCATCCGTAGACAGAGTGGCTGTGTCAGGCACAGCTGATCACCCTCGAAGCTGAGAAGGTGGCTTTTCCTTTTGAGTCCCCTAAGATCATTGCCACCTAGGAATTCCAGGAAGATAGAAGTAGCAGAAGAGAAATAATGAAGAGATGGTTTAAACCAGGGTCTGGCCAACTGTAGCCTGTGATCAAGAAGAGTTTTTACTTTTTTTTTAGAGGGCAGTGTCACTGGCCCTTATATGTCGGATCTGAACCGGGGCCGCTGGCGTCCCAAGCCAGCTTTTAACCACCGCGCCACTTGGCCGGCCCAAGAGTTTTTACATTTTGAAATGGAAAGGAAAGTGTGAAAATTATATGAAATTCATAGTTTGGTACCCAGACTAAAATTTTATTTGAGCACAACCATGTTTACATACCGTCCACACTGCTTTTGCACTGCAACAGCAGAGCTGCTTTTTCACAAAACAGTTTGCTGACCCTGCATTAAGGGTCTGGTGTTGATATTTTAGCATTGGCTCACATGTAGCAATAAATCTTCTTGTTATCATCTTTGTATTTTTCCATCTACTGTTTTCTAGTATTTGAATTATTCACAAGAATCAGCCAACCCTAAGTATGTAATTAATATTTATAAAACTTGGATCAATTTTGTAGTCCATGTTCAAGGACTCCAAAATAATTGGTTTTGATAGTTCAGGATTTTTTTTTTTTTAAGATTTTATTGGGGAACTGGGAGAGGGGAACAGCGTTGGGGAATCAGGGAAGGGGAACAGACAAGTTGCTGTCCTTTTGTTCCTCAGTCTAGTTGAGCAGGATGTTGCTTCACTGGCCCATGTTGGTATCGTCATTGCGCTCTTCCCGGGTGAGGCAGATCGGTCGCCAGCCTCTGGATGGTCGCTCACCGAGGCTATTGGCAGCTCACGCTGGCTGCCGGCCACTCGCTGTAGCCTTTGGCAGCCCACTACAGCAGGGGCTGCAGCCTACACCATCACTGGGCTCTCACAGCCCAGCTCCAGGTGGAGCTGTTGTTAGCTGTAGAGGGCAGTGTCACTGGCCCTCATATATGGGATCCGAACCGGGGCCGCTGGCAACCCAAGGCAGCTCTTAACCAATGTGCCACTCGGCCGGCCCTATAGTTCAGGATTTTTGATGTGCGCTTAATAGGTGGACCATTTAACAAACTATAGACATGCTTGGATGTTGCTCTCCATGTTCAAAGTCCTCAAAACACTGAAGAATCCATCCTTAGGGGCTCGCCTGTTCTCTTCCCTGCTACCAGTCCCCTTCCCTGGCTCTTTATTGCTGCCAGTTTTACTCTAGTTCACTCCTGCCCATTCTGTAGGACCAATTTAAGCACACTTTCTCCTGTAAGCCCTTACTTGATACCTTGGACAGATCAGATCCTCTGGTTCATACACATAGAGCTTCTGCACCATCCTGCCCATGTTCCCTCCCTGCCCTCTCCCCTGCCTTTCGCCCTCGCTTACTCTGCTCTAGCCACATGGACCTCTTTACTATTCCTTGAATATACCTAGTAAATTCCTGCCCCAGGGCCTGTGCTCCTGCTCTGCCTTCCTCCTGGATCACCCTACCCCCAGATCTCCCCATAGCTCCCTCCCCAACTTCCTCCAGAGTAACCTCTGCAGGGAGACCCTCTGTTACCTTCTATCCCCTGATGTTACATCATTATAGTTTGTGGCTCAAAGCACTGTCCAGTATCACACTGTTTACTTGTCATTGTGAGCCCCATTAAGGCAGGGACCATCAATGTTTTAGTCACTGCTGGGTCCCCAGAATTTAAAATAGTACCTGGTGCACAGCAGGCGCTCACTAAACATCTGTCGACCAAAGGACTGACCAGCAGGCAGTAAGCAGACCTTTGTGATTCTGTCTGCAGGTCAGATTCAGAGGAGGACCAATGGCAACAGAGAGGGAGGCAGAGCCGGAGCCCCCGACCCCCTCGATGGCCCTCAAAGGACCAGTCCTCTCAGTCTGACTCAGATAGTGAGCGGCGGCGGCAGCAGCAGCGAGGCCACTGGGCCCGCAGGCGGTGGATACGCTGTAGGTCCCCGGACTCTTCTGCGTCCAGCTCACCATCGCCAGACCGCCCCCAGAGCTCGCGAGAGGTGGCCGAGGCCCTGAGCCAGCAGCAGAGCCTGCAGGAGCGGCTGCGGCTGCGCCAGGAACGGAAGCAACAGGAGGAGCTGATGAAGGCCTTTGAGACGCCTGAGGAGAAGCGAGCCCGGCGCCTGGCCAAGAAGGAGGCCAAGGAGAGGAAGAAGCGGGAGAAGATGGGCTGGGGCGAGGAGTACATGGGCTACACCAACACTGACAACCCCTTCGGAGACAACAACCTCCTTGGCACCTTCATCTGGAACAAGGTGAGCCCATCTTAGCCATGCTGCGCATGGCAGATAGTTTGTTTGCGCCGTTTGCATGTTCTTCCTATCTTTCTAATCGTTTCTGCTTTTTACAACTTCTTTTACAACTTCTGTTTCAAGAGACGTTTGTGGCACTCACAGTGCACATTTCCAGACTGCACTGTGCCTTGCAGAGTCTATCTTGCACACATGCGTATACACACACTGGTTTTGCCAGTCTTTACTCTGCCAGCTGTCTGTTGCAGTGTAACATTTCAGGTGCACTTTGCTTCCCAGTCCAGCCTGACCTCAACAGCTCTTAGCATCACGCGCCCAAGGTGGGATTCCAGTGAGAGACTGCTGTCTGCTCATTCTTGAGATGCAAATTACACCCCATCACTTACCTGCATCCATGGCCTTGAGCACATGGTTGAAAACAACAGAATTTCTCTCAGTTCTGGAGGCCAGAAGTCTGAAATCAGGGTGTCAGTAAGGCCATGCTCCCTCTGGGGGATCTGGGGGAGGGTCCTTCCTGCCTTTTCTAGCTTCTGGTGGTTGCTGGCAACCCTTGGCCTGTAGACGCATCACTGCAGTCTCTGCCTCTGCTGTTACACGGCCACCTTCCCTTTCTGTCTTCACATGGCATCGTCATCTCTATGTCTGTGTCTAACTTTCCCTTTCTCTATAAGGACACCAGTAGTGGATTAGGGCCCAGTCTAATCCAGTGTGACCTCATCCTAACTAATTCCATCTGCAGAGACCCTATTTCCAAATAGGATCACAGTCGCAGGGTCTGGGCATTGGGACATGGACATATCTTTTGGGGGACAAGTTCATCCTGACAGTGCCCATCAGTGGTGGGGAGGGTGAGAGCAGGTGGGCACAGCCAGAGGCCAGGGCATCTCCTGCTTGTCACACACACTCCAGGCATAGTTTCTTGCCATTGTCTTGAATACACCAAGCCCATTCCACCTCAGGGCCCTTGCACTTGCCATTCCTCTGCCTTGGAACACTCCTCATCTCTTCCCCTGGCTGTTTTTTTCTCATCCTTCAGATGTTGGCTGATACGGTCCCTCTTCTGAGAGGCCCTCCTGCCCCCTTGGCCCCTAAGGCCCCCCCCCAACCATATTCTTTATCGGGGCACTGCCTCTCCCTTTCTAGCACTTACTTTACTGACAAATGCGTATCGTGCACCTATGGGTGGTGGATACCATGTAGGCCCTGGGCGCACATCCATGAGCGAGCGAGACAGAGATCCCAGTCCCTGTGGGGCC
The DNA here is from genome assembly GCA_033961575.1 of Aselliscus stoliczkanus. Lineage (NCBI taxonomy): Eukaryota > Metazoa > Chordata > Mammalia > Chiroptera > Hipposideridae > Aselliscus > Aselliscus stoliczkanus. The sequence continues at coordinate 3,074,336 of CM066735.1, read as the reverse complement.
AGCAGTCTTTGGGGGATTAGAACTGTAAGTAAGTTGGCAAAGTATGAAGAGGAGAGAGCAGGGTGTGTGGTGGCTGCAGTTTAATAAGCGGGTCCAAGGGCCACCCGAGTGGCGCGGTGGTTAAGTGCTGGCCTTGGAAGCCAGCAGCCCCGGTTCGGTCCCACATATGAGGGCCAGTGATACTGCCCTTAAAAAAAAACACAAAACAAAAACAGAGGCAATAAGCGGGTCCAGAAAGGTCACACTCTAAAGATGCCATCTAAATACACATCCCAATTAATAATGTATACTTCCTGCCAGTCTGTGAGTTCCACAGGGCAAGCCCTGTTCCCAGAGCCTGGCACACAGTAGGCGCTCAATAAGTATGAATGAACAAGCTTGCCGTAGTTTAGCATGTTGTGGGCACACATATATTCAGGCATTTCCCCAGCAAGCCTTTCTCGGAGGCCTGCCCGGCCTTGGGGACCTCACCCCACAGGGGTCTTCATTGGTCCCCTCTGAGATAAGCACAGGAGGGGTTGACCCCAGCTCAGGGTCTGAAGCCTCTGTAGTCCAGGGAGGGTGCTAGACAGGCCAACAGTTTGGGCGGCATCACACATCTTGTCCCCATCCTCGGGGTCACTGGGTTGGCAGGGTGGGCAGTCACGTTGAACTTTAACACGCACTCTGTACCAGGCGTTGTTCAAAGGGCTCTTCTCACTGCAGCCCTGTCAGTGTCAGGCCACTAAGCTGTTTGCCCAAGGTCACCCTGTTCGTGAATGGCAGAGCTGGGATTTGATCCAGCTCCCCATCTGGGGCCGTAGCTGTTCTGTGTGGCTATGGAGATGGAAAATGCATTTGCTCTTATTCATGTGGCTGGGAAGACTAAGGAGTGGCATGGGCTTCGAAAGGTGGCCCTGAGCCAGGCAGCCCTATGTCCCCTAGACGCATGTTTTTGCAGGTAAAGGGGTATCCTTGAACATACTCTGAAACCAGTGGCGGGGAAGGGTGATAGTCTGGAAGTGTGGGGCTTAGGGCCCGGCTCAGGCCACAAATGTGAGGTGATGTCAGAGGGTTCGAGGGGTCCCAAGCCCGGGTGAGGGCACAGGGAAGAACCTCTGACTGTGTCCATGGTACCCTAAGGTTCTGTGAGATGGGGAACCATTGCCTCCCACTGTAGTGACCCCGGGCAAGTGTAGTTTCAAGGTCTACCTCCCATTCAGTCGCTGTTCCTGCCTCTCCTGACAGGCAGCTGGGATCTGAGCTGCTGAGGGCAACCTCACACAGCTGGGGCAGCTAGGCTTCTGTGTGAGAAGAGTCAGCAGGAGACAGCAAGAGCCCACACAAGACTGCAAGCCCCAGAGGGGCAGGCCAACTGCCTCCTGTGTCTTAGCACACATCTCACTCATGGTAGAGGGGGCTCTGGAAGTTTGTGCTGTTTCAGATCGGTTCTGTAGGCATTGAGGGGCCATGTCTTCTGGTGGAAAGCAGCAAGGTATGGCCAGGGGCGAGTCACTTCTCTCAGCCTCCCTCTCCCCATCTGAAGAGTAGATGCTGTGGCCCAGGCATCTCGGTCTTTTACACCAATGCGTTGAAGCTCCCTGGTGGGTGGTGCAGGGAGGGATGCAACTCTGCTTAACAGGCATGTGACTGACGCTTCCAGGCCCTGGAGAAGAAGGGAATCAGTCACCTGGAGGAGAAGGAGCTAAAGGAGCGAAACAAAAGGATCCAGGAGGACAATCGGCTGGAGCTGCAGAAGGTGGGGACGCGCTTGGCCCGCCACATGGGGTCAGGGTGCCTTCCCTCATCTGGGCTGGTTCCCCCTGCTTAAGTCAAGTGGGACCTAATTGGCTCACATGGAAAGTCCAGGAGACGCTAGCTTCAGGCACAGTGGGATCCAGAGGTTCAGGCAGTGTCTCCCACAAGCTGTTTCTGTCCAGCGCAGCTCTGCTGGCTTCTGGGCTTTACTCTCAGATGCTCCTCTCAGAGTGGCCAAAATGTTCCCTCCACTCCAAGCTGCTGTTTCTCCGGTGGAAAGAGGGCCCCTCCTGCCCCAGGTCTGTCTGAACCTCAGGCATCCCTGGACCAATCTTTGTATCTAGGGCTGGCGTGTTGGGGCCAGGCCTGGGTTATAGGCCTACCCCTCACCCCGGGGGACCCCGTAGCCTGAGAGCATGCAGGGCAGGCAGGCCCCATGAGATTCCCATAGTCCAGCTGTCCCGCCCTCCTCCTCCCCATGTGCCCCCAGGTGAAGCAGCTGCGGCTGGAGCGAGAGCGAGAGAAGGCTATGCGCGAACAAGAGCTGGAGATGCTGCAGCGGGAGAAGGAGGCAGAGCACTTCAAGACCTGGGAAGAGCAGGAGGACAATTTCCACCTCCAGCAGGCCAAGCTGCGGTGCGTGGGCGAGTGAGGGGTCCGCCCACCACCATGCTGTATCTTGTCCCTCTATTCGTCAGCTTCAGAACTCAAACACATGGAGCCCATGCCTGCCCCAGGGCCTTTACACTCGTTCACACTGCCTGAAACCCACTGCCCTAGCTGCTCCCCCTCACCCTTTGGGTTTCTGCCTTTTGCCTCCTTGGGAGGCCATCCTTGACCGCCTTTCTGGCACCAACCCTGCTTTGTGTGCACACCTGTTGCTGGTATGTCCTGTCTCACTCGTTGGGCTGGGTGCAAAGGAGACACCTGAATATGCCTGCTCCATGTGGCTGAGGCGACAAGCTGAATAGCATGTTGGACCCTAGGCCACAGTGACTGCGCTGGTCCCTCCTCTCACAGCCCACAGGGTTATCAGCTCTGTTTACGGATAAGGAAAATGAGGCTCCTGCGGGGAGCATGAGTTGTCAGAGCCACAAAAGTATCAGCTCCAGGCCCAGCCTGTGTACTCTGGCCACCTCCAGCTCCCTCGCCCTTCTGCCCACCAGCCGAGCCAGTCCTGGTCAGGGGCTTATACCTGCCTAGTCGAGGGGCTCCCTCAGGTTAGACTAGGGTCACCCGAGGGCACAGCATCAAGGCTTTGGATCTCCCAGCGGTGGCAGCCCATCCACTGAGGGGAGGTGGTCCTCTCTGCCCCTCTGGCTCCACCCCAACCCGCTGCTCTTCAGACCCCATTCTCATTTCTGTCCCTGCTCCTTGCCTGTCCTGTGCATCCTGGCTGACCCATCTTCCTCCTCCACCTGACGCCTCCTCTTCCAGGAAGCCTTCCCTTACTACCAGCCTGCAGGCCAGCTCCTGCCCTGGCTCCCGTACCGTCACCCCTGTGAGCAGGCTCTTCAGGAAGGAGGACACACACATTCTCAGCTCTGACACCACTACCCCTCCCCCGCCCCTTGCAGCTCCAAAATCCGTATCCGGGACGGGCGGGCCAAGCCCATTGACCTGTTGGCCAAGTATATCAGCGCCGAGGACGATGACCTGGCTGTGGAGATGCATGAGCCTTACACTTTCCTCAATGGTCTGACTGTCGCCGACATGGAGGACCTGCTAGAGGACATCCAAGTACTGCCGGCCCCGCCACCCACACCCACGCCCCGCCACCCGCACCCTGGCCCCCAGGACATGACTTCACCCCTCCCCTCTGTGCCTCCGCCTCCAGGTGTACATGGAACTTGAGCAAGGCAAGAACGTGGACTTCTGGCGGGACATGACCATCATCACAGAGGACGAGATCTCCAAGCTCCGCAAGCTGGAAGCTTCGGGCAAGGGCCCAGGTAATGCAGGGCCAGCGCCCACCCCAAGCCGGGTGACCAGAAGGGCGCCAGGACGTGCTCTTTGGGACACATATCTGGGTTGGTGGGAGCTGCTGAGGGCCAGATGGTTCCATGGGAAGCCTCAGGCACTCTGCAGACCTCAGTTTCCCCATCTAGGCTCTCCACAGCCTTCTGGAGGCCTCGGGGAGCCACCAGGGGGCAGCACTGGGCAGCAGGAACCAGCCGTTCTGGGTGCAGGGCTTCCTTAAATGATCACTTAGCATTGCTGGGTTTTCCTGGGAGCAGCGCCTGCAGGGTGTTTTTTGTTTGGGTTTCAAGTTTTCTCCAGAGGCTCATTCTGTTTGAATGAGAGCAGGACCCGGCTCCACTTGTCCAGGAACCCTGTGCAGCCCCTATCTGTTCAATCTGGTGTTTTATTTTTGTTTGTTTTTTGTTTTTTTTGAGGGCAGTGTCACTGGCCCTCATATGCGGGACCCGAACCCGGGCCGCTGGCTTCCCAAGCCAGCACTTAACCACCGCGCCACTCGGCCGGCCCTGGTGTTCTTTTATAATTCACTTTTTATTTTCTTTTTCAAAATGATCACATCTAATCGCAAAGGAAATGAGCTCTGAAGCAGGATTTCTCCCACTCGGCACTGCTGAGATTCAGGGCCGGGTCGCTCTCTGCGGGGCCCTCTTGGGTACTATGGAGTTCTGAGCAGTGCCCTGCCCCCACCCACTCAGTGCAGGAACATACCCAGTATGACGACCACAGATATCCCCAGACACAGCCCCACTGTCCTGGGGACAGAATCACCCTGGTTGAGAACCACTGCTCTAAAAGCTCGTGACCAACCCCAGCAGGCCCACCCACTGAAGCCAGTAAATAGCCTTAACTATTCCAGTGTCCCTGTCGCTAAGCTCCATCCTTTTTTTTTTTTTTTTGAGGGCAGAGTCACTGGCCCTCATATGTGGAATCTGAACCGGGGCCGCTGGCGTCCCAAGCCAGCGCTTAACCACCGCGCCACTCGGCCGGCCCCGCTAAGCTCCATCCTTCATCACCTGCTTCTGGTGGCCAGAGATAGGTGCTCTCCCCTCCCCCTGGCCTGTGTAAATGTCATTCACTGCTCAGATGTGGGTTGGGATGGTTTCGTTTCTCTCAGGAAAAGGACAAATATCCTTTATTTTTATAAATGGAGTTTTGTTTTCTTGTCCTCTTAGCAGGTCACATCCTGCAGTAACTTCCTGAGAAAGGAAGGGAAACTCTTCGTCATCAGAAATGTGTCCAGAAAGTCTCCTTTGGGGGTAGTGGGACTGCGTATAGAACTGTTTGAAAGGGCATTGTAGGGCCCATGTACAGAGTGACAGTTTTGAGCGTGGCTCTGAGTACAAATCTACGCCATCAAACAGCTCAATGACCTTGGCTAATTGGCTATCTGCTGGGAACTGGTTGTCCCTTTTGTCACATGGGGATGATAAAACCCTTCCAGGAGGACTGTATGAAGAGAATAAATAGTGTCAAACACTCAAACAACACCTCATGACACTGTCTACTACCACGCCAGCCTTCCAGCTGAACCTTGGAGGTGTTCAGACACATCGAGAAGCCCATCAGGCTCCTTTCCTTGTCCCTGGGCCCTTTCTTTGCCACCTCCCAACGAGGTGGGTTGGCCCCTGCCACCCTCCTGAGCTCCCTTGACTCACTCCAATAAGGGAGCCCCTCTTTCTGGGACCTCGCATCTCCCTTTTTTGTGGTTTGTCCCTCATCTTGGGGCGTATCCTCCCATAACTTCCGGGGAAAGGCAGGAAGTTCTTTGACACCCTGAGTGTCAAATGCTTCTCTCCCTCTGGCCAGTGGCAGCGAGGCTGGGTGTTTCCTTCAGAGACACAATACCCTGTCTGCCTGCTTCCAAAGCTCCCAGGCATCAAGTCCACAGTCTTGTGGCCACTTCTGTAGCGCTTCCCATCTCTGTGCTACATCAGTCACCCCTGTCTGCTTTGCCTCCTCACATGTTATGGCTGGGGTCCCAGGTGGTTCCAGTTGCCCTCAAAGATGAGCTTTAGTTTCCGTATGATTTCCAAGAGAAAAAGGGAACAGAGGTCTTGATTCCACCATTCCTTGATACACACACAGCTCTGTCTTTAAATTCAGTTGGGCTCTTTTCCTTCCTCCCTCTCTCTCCCTCTTACTCCCTAAGTAGATACCATGTACAGTAGAAAGTGGATCTCCAGTGGCCTCCCCATTTACCATTTCCTGTGAGTCCTCCCAGGGAGGGTCTCTGAGGAGGTGCTTCCTCTCTCCCAATGGCTCTGCCTTCTGCCCTGGAGTGTTTCAGTCTACATGACAGCCCCATCTCCCACATGAGTCTGGCAGGCCCTGTTGGTCGACATGCTGGTGGTGTCCAGGCCTGGGATCTGGTTTCCTTTAAACATGACTTACCAGGGCCGGCCGAGTGGCCAAGAGCTCACTCAAGAGTGCGAGCTGAGCTCTGAGCAACAGCAGTTCAATACCCAGCCCAAGCTGAGCTGCCTCTAAGCTGCCAACAGGTGGCAGGATTGCTCGGCTAAAAAAATACCAGCGTTTCAGTTCTGTGGGAGTGGCGCCAGTGGAGCTTTCTGTTTGGGTTGTAAGTTTTCACCAGTGTCTCCGTCCATTTGAGCACAGGACTGGTGGGGTTGCTGAATTTGGTTTTGGTCCCACTGATTCTGTACCTGTCACAGACAGTATGGGCTGCTGGCCTGTGGGTTGGCCTGGGCTGCTTGGGTGCCCAGCAAAGTGTCTGAGGCTCTAGATGCTGATGCCAGGGTCCCAGGTTGGTTGGCTGCAGGGACTAGGTCCCTCTGGACCTGTCTGACCAGCTGTGACCATGTGTCCAATGGCAGGGGTTCTTGAAGCCTGTTTTCTAACAGGGAGCATGGGCTGGTAGTCCACCCCCTCATTCACCCAGCAGCTACGTATGGAGTACCCAATGGGCCCAGCCCAGTGCTGGAAAAAAAGCAGCCGGAAGCCCTGGGAAGTCCATGCCCTCAGGAAGCCACGGAACAGGTGTGCAGGCCAAGGGTCAGAGTAGGCTTCCTGATAGAAGGGGCATTCTTGCTCAGCACTGAGGATGGGTGTTGCTGATGGAAAGTAACACATGTGCAAAGGACAAGGTAAGGCTTGGCACCTTTGATAAGCAGACTGGTATGCCAAAGCACCTAGGGTCAGGTAGCATCCAGCCCTCAACTTGGGGTCCTCTCAGTCTAGAAGGAAAGGACATGTACCTGGGTCTCCAGCCTGGGATAGGTGCTGGGACAGACTCCCCTGAAGGATAGCGGGGCCTGTTTGTCTCAGGGCAATATCAAGACTTCCCGCAGTGCTTGGGAAATGAGCATCTCTCCTTGCTGTGGTGGAGCATCCAGGCCAGGCACAGGCCAGATTCACATGCATGGTCTCGGGCTTCACAGAGGGGAAAACAGGCCCAGAGAGGGTGAGCCACTTGCCCAAGGTCACACAGCTGGGACTGGTAGAGCAGGATCTGAATTACAGACAGTCCGGCTGCCAAGTGAACCTTATGGCTCCTCCACATGGTTCGAGAAAGGAAATGTGGGCAAGGTTGGTAGTCCCAGCCCAGTGCTGAGCACCCCCACCCCCACTGCAGGTGAGAGGCGAGAGGGTGTTAACGCCTCAGTCAGCTCTGACGTGCAGTCGGTCTTCAAGGGGAAGACGTACAGCCAGCTGCAGGTCATCTTCCAGGGCATCGAGGGCAAGATCCGGGCCGGGGGCCCCAACCTGGACATGGGCTACTGGGAGAGTCTGCTGCAGCAGCTGCGTGCCCACATGGCACGTGCCAGGTGAGCAGGCAGTGGGCCTCAGTCACTTCAGCTGAACACTGCCCTAGATGGGTCTCGTCCCTCTCAGGCTCTTGCCTGGGGGACAGGAGCCACCTCCACCAGGTACAGTGGATGGTGCTGGCCCCTAAATACCCTTGGGGGCTACAGGCCCTACAGGCCCAGTGCCCTAGCCAGAAGTCCGCCGCCATGCTCCCATGCCCCCACTGGAGTCAGGCAGGGCCTCCTGCAGTGGCCTGCCTTCCAGCTTTTACTGAGCACCTGGCCTTTGTTTCCCGTGGGGTCAGCAGACATCACAGGAAGCCCCAGGCTGCCTGTCCCCACCTTCCTCCGGCCCTGCACCCTGTTTACAAATTCTCAGCGGGCTTGGCACCACTGTGTAAACAGCCTGTCCGCCACTGTGTGCTCGCCTCTGAATTTACCCTCCTCCCTGCCTGCTCCACCACCAGTTCCGCCCCTTCTAGCCATGGGATAGTTCTCCAGGGTCAGTGGCCCCAAGTCCTCCATTTTACTCGAGGCCAAAGCCTTGACCTTGGACTGGCCACACTGGGCTGGGGTTCCAGCCCGTGTCATACCCATGTAGTACCCTCTCAACATCTGCGTCCTTGCAGCAAAAAGAGGGAGGAGGTCATGAGAAAGCCTGAGGGGGAGCAGGGCCTCTTTGCCCCCAAGTTGAGGTGACCACCCAGCCCATGTTCCAGGCTCCGTGAGCGGCACCAGGACGTGCTACGGCAGAAGCTCTACAAGCTGAAGCAGGAGCAGGGCGTGGAAAGCGAGCCGCTGTTCCCCATCCTCAAACAGGAGCCCCGGTCCCCTGGCCACAGGTAGGCCAGACCCGGAAGTACCCCTTCCCCATCCGGGACCACCCACCTTGAGGGGCCAAGCAGTCCCCCACAATCCATCCATCCAGCCCTCTCCTCGCAGCCTGGAGCCTGAGAACCCGGCCATGACCCCACCGGGGCCCTCCTCAGATGGCGACTCCGCAGACCCTGAGGCGGAGGGGGTGGCCCCAGCGGAGGGGGAGCCGGAGGGAGAGGCTGTGCTCATGGAGGAGGACCTAATCCAGCAGAGCCTGGATGACTATGATGCTGGCAAGTACAGTCCCCGGCTGCTCACAGCTCATGAGCTGCCATTGGACGCCCACGTGCTGGAGCCTGACGAGGACCTGCAGCGCCTGCAGCTATCACGGCAGCAGCTCCAGGTCACAGGTGCGTGCTGCAGCCAGCCAGCCCAACTGGGAGGAGGGGTGGGGCAAGGGGCGTTGACAGGGCAGGGCTTCTGTCACGCTTCCTCCCTGTCTGAGCATCCACTCATCACTTGCTCACTCCGTTCATTCATTCATTCGGGAACTATGACCAGCCGACCCCAAGGACAGAGAGATGGTGGTTTTTACTACTTGTGCCTGGCCTACTGTGAGCTCTTTATGCTACTCACTGGGGAGCACCTTGGCCTCCTGAGGCCACCATCGTTCTGTGTGCAGAGGAGAAACAGCCTCAGAAAGGCCCCTGGGGGTCCCCTGTGGGTCTAATCCCTAGGCGCTCTGGCCACTCAGCAGGGGACACATGGTGTTTGGTGCCTGCCCTGGGGGACATAGATGGCCAAGGATGGAGGCATAGGACAAGTGGGGCACGTTGAGGGCTAGGGCCTGCCACTCCTTGTGCCTTCACCCTGAGTCTCAGGTCTTCTATGAGAGGCCAGGGCTGTGCCCACACCACCCTGGGAGCGCGGCTCAGCAGTTCCTCGGTCCTGGGTAATGGCTGTCCCGCCCACAGGTGATGCAAGTGAGAGCGCAGAGGACATCTTCTTCCGGCGGGCCAAGGAGGGCATGGGTCAGGATGAGGCGCAGTTCAGTGTGGAGATGCCACTGACTGGCAAGGCCTACCTGTGGGCCGACAAGTACCGGCCGCGCAAGCCACGCTTCTTCAACCGTGTGCACACGGGCTTTGAGTGGAACAAGTACAACCAGACGCACTACGACTTCGATAACCCGCCACCCAAGATCGTGCAGGGCTACAAGTTCAACATCTTCTACCCTGACCTCATCGACAAGCGCTCCACGCCCGAGTACTTCCTGGAAGCCTGCCCTGACAACAAGGACTTCGCCACCCTGCGCTTCCACGCCGGGCCACCCTATGAGGACATCGCCTTCAAGATCGTCAACCGCGAGTGGGAATACTCGCACCGCCATGGCTTCCGCTGCCAGTTTGCCAATGGTATCTTCCAGCTCTGGTTCCACTTCAAGCGCTACCGCTACCGGCGGTGACAGTCCTGCCTTTCTCCAGGACCACCTGATGGCCATGGCGAAGCTGGCAGCCACCTCCAGCCAGTTCACAGTCCATCCCAGGCTGGGCCTTCCCCTTGCCACCCTCACTTGGTCTGCATGAACAGCAGGTCGCCGGAACTGCCATGAAAAATGGAGGGAATGGCCAGGCCAGCCCGGCCCAGGTTTTTGACATGGAGGAGGGGCCATTTGTGGGTTCTCAGAACCCAGGGAACCCAGCTAGTGTCTGCCAACCTCACTGTCCACATGGGCAGACTGAGGCCCAAGCCCCACTCTGCGACAAGCCCTGCAGTGCAGGCCCTGAGCTTGGGGCTGCATGGAGCCAGGACATGGGGTGCCAGGCTTTTGAGGAGCAGGAGACCCAAGTCCAAAGCGATGATTGGCCCTTGAACACAGCCAGTGGCCGCAGGACCCACACTCCGGGCCCTTTCCCAGCCGGCTTCCCTTGGAGCCCATAGCAGTAAATCCCAGAGCCTTGCTGTGTGTGTTCCAGAAGAGACCATCTGAGGCATTCCAAGTTCTGCAGTCTCCCCACCTCGCCCTTGATGCTGGCTGTGGGGTCAGTTTCCCCCCAAGTGGGTGTGAAGGAGACGTCATTGTACCCCATCAGGTCCAGGAACCAAGGGCTACTGAGATGTCTTTCTGCAGGAGTTCCCAGGAGCCCAGCCTCCACAGGTACAGCTGCAGTGCCCCCATCTGGCCTGGGTGTTCCCCTCACCTTGAGACAGCTGTGACACAGGCCACCTCCCAGCTACTACAAAGCTGCCTGCTCTCCTTGTTCCTGTGTGTCGGACAGGGACAGTCACAGCCCAGACAAGTACAGTCACTCACCCACAGTCACAAACTATCTACAGCACCCCAGGCTGACTAACCCCAGAAACATTCCTTTTACCAGTTTATTACAGAGACATTTCCAGCCTAAAGTGGGAAGAATCTACACTAGACCTTGATGCCCGCCTCCCAGCCCCTCCGGTAGTCCTGCCCAACACCCAGTTTCATCTGGAAATATTTTAGGTTGTGTCTCTAAAAAGACTTTTTTAGGTGGGAGGGGAAACCTTGCTTATTTTCATTTAATTTGTCTGATTATGAAGCTGCATGCTTTTTTAATAAACACTTTATTTTAGAATAATTTTAGATTGTCAGAAATGCTGGAAATATAGCCCAAAGTTTCTGTACCCACACACGCAGCTGTCCCCAGTGTTAGTGTCCCAAATAAGCATAGCATATTTGTCACAACTAAGGCATGAAACCCAACTAAGATGACCTTTTAAAAACAACCAGAGGGCCGGCTAAGTGGCGCAGTGGTTAAGCGCTGGCCTGGGAAACCAGCGGCCCACATATGAGGGCCAGTGACACTGCCCTCAAAAAAACAAAAACAACAACAACCAGACACCTCAAAATAGTCAACAATTGTTCCTTAGGAAGCTTCTTGTAGTTGTCAGGCTTCTTCCATCTCTGACTTGGGCCCACAGCCTCTCCTCCCACAAGGAGGGTGCCGTCATAAACATTCCACTTGACCATGGATGCTGGGAGGTAAGCAGCTGCTCACCTAGGCCAGGGGATGACTCAGGAAAATGTATCTGGTCAAAGGGTACCCTCTACACATCACAGATGCTGGCCCACCCCACCAACCTGGTCCAGGATGAAGAGTACCCATGGTCCCTGTCAGAACTCTTGGCAGACATCACTAATCAATCACCAATTGCCAGAGCAATGTTAGACTCCTCTGGGCATTCTCCAGGCAGCTGGTGGCCACTGCCTGGTGCAGGACAGGCCTCTGGGAGCAGACTGAGTCTGGGGCAGACCCAGAAGGCACTTCTGTGCCTAGCACAGGGCTTGGACAGGAGATGGGGAAGATCCCATTCTGTTTTCAGAGCACGGGCTGTGTGTGGCTGTTGCAGCCCCACCCGGACCTCATACCAACCGCACAAGATAGGATTTATATCCATTTGGGGAAGCTGAGGCCCACATTCTCAAATCTAGAAAGTGGCAGAGTTCAAACCTAGTTTCCCCAACTTGTGGAACCCCACCACCCATGTCCCAGCCTGTTTCCTCCCAGTCCCAGTGTCCTGGTTCCTTTTCACATACCCTCTGCAGTCTGTTGACTCCAAGGAAGGAAGCTGCACTGGGCAGGGGGTACAAGGTGATCGTAGCCCCCCAACTTGGTTGTGTTTAGCCAGGAGCCCCTAGCCTGGAGGAAGGGGAGCTAGGCTCAGACACAAGCAACCCCAAGAAATCAGGCTGGGGCGGGGAGAAGGCTGGGTCTGGAGGACCCCAGAAGGGACACACAGCTTCCTGGAAGAGGGCTGCTGAGCAGAAAAGCAGGGTGGGGCCTACCTTGCAGGGGAAAAGGCAGCTGTACACCCAGTGCAGGGGGCACAGCAGGGCTGAATGCAAGCCCAGGAGTTGGACTCACCCCAAGGTACTGGGGAGTCATAACAGCATGAGTGAGCTGTGCAGGGCCACGAGCTGGGTGTTGCGAGTTCTCAGGCAGGCTGGAAGCACTGCACCCACCCAGCTGCCCCATCACCCCCACCCTGGCCCAAAGTCCACCGGGTGTCCCTTAAACTGCCCCCAGCCCCCACCCCAGCCTCTTCCTGCCATTGGCTATGTCCAAAGCTAAGAATAGATTTTCCCTGGCTGGCCCCCACCGGAAACCACAGCCACGGGAGGCATGTCCTGAGCCTGTCCTCTGTTCCCACCATCTGCACACCCCCTCCCCCCCAGGCCATCTCAAAGTCTCCCAAGCTCCTGTGTGCCCATTGAGCTGAGTGGAGGCCAATGGACTCCAAGAGTAGGAGAAAGCCCAGAGCTCAAGTTCAAATCCCCCCCCCACGTGTGGCCTTGGCCATATCATTTCCTCCTGGGCCTCAGTTTCCCCATCTATAAAATGAACATCTTTAGCCCCTGCCTTGCAGAGCTGTGATGACAACCAGACTAAATTTGAGTCAAGTGAGCTTCTCTGACCCCTGCCACGGCTGTTTCCCAGAAGGAGCATTGTCCTTATCTCAGGACAGAGGAAGTAGGAACAGAACAGTCTCCCTCCATCTCTCCCCCTGCCATCTGGATCCCCAGCCCCACATCCTCTTCTCACATCTTCCCTCCCTGCAGGTCTCAAAGTCCTATACTTTCTCTTGCCTCCAAAGTTTTGCACATGTGATTTCTGCCATGTTTCTTTGAACCTAGGGAACTCCTACTCATCCCACGAAGCCCCAGTTCTCATGCTTTCTCCCCACAGGATGCCTTCCCAGCTTACCTTCTTTTTTTTTTTTTTTTTTTTTTTTAAAGATTTTATTGGGGAATTGGCGGAGGGGAACAGCATTGGGGAATCGGGGAAGGGGAACAGACAAGTTGCTGTCTTTTTGTTCTTCAGTTTAGTTGCGGAGGATGTTGCTTCACTGTTGGTATTGTCATTGCGCTCTTCCCGGATGAGGCAGATCGGTCACTGGCCTCTGGATGTCGCTCACCGCGGCTATTGGCAGCTCACGCTTGGCTGCCAGCCGCTCACGCTGGCTGCGGGCCACTCACTGTAGCCTATGGCAGCCCACTGCAGCAGGGGCTGCAGCCCACACCATCACCGGGGCTCGCACAGCCCAGCTCCAGGTGGAGCTGTTGTTAGCTGTAGAGGGCAGTGTCACTGGCCCTCATGTGGGATCCGAACCGGGGCCGCTGGCATCCCAAAACCAGCGCTTAACCAATGCGCCACTCGGCCGGCCCCCAGCTTACCTTCTGAGTTCCCCTATGCCCTGTCACTTCCTCTGGCCCAGCCCTGACTGCAGGAAGCTGGGACTCTGTTCCAGCTCTGTCTTTCTGCAGCCTAGGGGGTCCTTGAATGCAGGTCTGGTTTCCATCCAGTCCTACCTGGGCTCAGAATTCTCCCACTATATGGTCCCACAGAGTTGCCTTTGAGGAGGGGTTTGAGGAAAGCCAGACTGCCTTGGAAATCAAGGCTTTACAGAGGGGCCCTTGGAGCCAGAGCTCTGCCAGATGCATGGGAGTTAGGAAGATGCCTTGCCAAGGAAGAAAAGTTAGGGTTAAATGACTCAGGACTCAGATAATGGGATGAAACAGGGAAGGGGCTATCTGGAGGATTGGGGGGCATGAGCAAAGGCCTGGAGGCCAAAGGATGGTAGATGGGGAAGCCAGAGAAGGGGCTTCCAGACACAGCCTAGGGGAGTCCAGGGCTGGAGTTCATCTTCACTCAGAGCCTGCACTCGTGTTCTGCTCCCAGGCCCAAAGGACTGGGCGGAATAGGGTCAAGGCCAAGCCTTCTAGTCCTGGCCCACTCTAGGCCCTAATTCTGGGCCAAGAAGGCCCAAGTTCACCCCTCCATGCCCAGGCCTGTGGACCCTCTCACCCACCTGAGGTCTCAGGACTGTAGGCAGGAAGGACTTTCAAGTTTCTCACTTTCCTGCAAAACCATCCATCCTCTGTGCCTTTGCTCTAGCCATGCCCAGTCTGGTCACCCTGGAGTTCACTGCTTTGGGTTGATGAGACCCTGGCCAAGAGCTCTGAGTATGTGTGGAGGCTTTCTAGGAAGCAGACCCTGCCTGGAGTGCCCATTTCAGAGCCCTGTTCCTGCTCCCTGGTCTCATCCTCTGATCATTCCTTCAGTGACAGGCTCCAGGCCCTCTTCATCACCCTACACTGAGGGAGAGGGGGGCGGAGGGAAACCAACCTCCCCACCCCCACTACAGGCAACTCTGCTAGAGGCTTTCCCACCCCTGGCTCCAATGCCAGCTCCCAGCCTTTGTCTCACTAGTTCCTCCCTGGGAGTGCCCTCACCCCCTCACCACAGCCCTCCCTGCTCACCTGCTCCAGGAAGGATTGTCTCAGTAGGCTGCCCACTGAGCTTCTGGCTGGGGATACTGGTCAAGGCTTGTGTCTAAACACCCTGCACCCCAACCCCCCAGCCCTAGCAGGAGCCTCAAACAGACCTTACAGTAATTAGGTACCTACTGTGTGCCTGAACCAACCCTACCAGGTTCACTAGCTCACACCCCTGGGCAAGAGGGTCTGGGCACCCCAGGGAGCTGACCCTGCCTTGCCCAGACGCTGCCCCGCCCCTCCCGGCCTCCGGTGCTTTCCAGACAGTGAATAATGAGGCAGGAAAGCCTGGAGTGGAGCAGGCAAGTGAAGAGGGGGGCTCCCTGAAAGGCTCTGGCCACACCGCCTACGGCATCCCTGCTCCTGCGGCCTGGGGTCCCTCGAGCGCCTCTCCCGTAGAGGCCGCGCAGTGCCCCTAGTGAGCTGGGGGGCGCCCGCTGACTCCCATCAGCCAGGCTGGGGAATGAGAGGTGTGGCCAGCGCAGGGGGGAGGGGCTGATGAGAGACAGACCCAGAGAAAGACTGAGAGACATTGAGATGCGGATAGAGACAGACAGGGCACCGGGTGCAAGGCGGTGCCCCTACCTCCAGCTATTTGTAGCTTCCGCGTATCCTACTCCAAGCCCATAGGGGACCTCACCCCTCCTGCCCAGGACTCCACACACTGGGGCGTCCTGTGCTGCCGGCAACTTGGCAGCCCTGGGGTCCTCTGTGGGCCCTCCCCTGCCGTGACTCGGTGTACCCAGGAACCAGGAGGCCGGGCCGCCCTGCTCCACCTGCTTCTCTAGACCGGACGAGCACATCCTATCCGTTCATCATCGCCAGGTGAAGACAGAGCCGGCCAGGTTAGGGGCGGGGCCTGAAAGTGGGCAGGTTGTTGCTGAGGTGTTTCCTGTGGTCACCTGCCTTGCTGTGGGTATGTCATCCTGGGCAGTGACAGCAGCCAGGTGCTGGGTGTCTTGGGACATTGGTGCCTGGAATGTGGCATTGCGCTCTGCTGCCTGCCCTGGGCCATGGGTGGTCATGTGTGGCCGTGCCCCCGTGTGGCTGAGAATGTGTGAGAATGTGTTTGTGTGTGGGTTTCCCTGTGTCCGTGCGAGTTCACTTGGGTCTTGTGGTGCTACAGGGAAGGCGCTGGGTGTGGCTGGGAGCAAGTGTGTATGTGTGTGCTTGTGCATGTACACGTGCGCCTGTGCGTGTGTGTGTACACACACACACGCACACACACACACAATGATGGGTCCTTATGATCACTGTACTTCTTCTGTCCATCATTAACCAACAGCCATGGCCTGGGTCCCATCCCCTCATCTCACCCACCTTCCTTTTTTTTGTTTTTTTTGAGGGCAGTGTCACTGGCCCTTATATGTGGGACCCGAACTGGGGCCACTGGCGTCCTAAGCCAGCTCTTAACCACCACGCCACTCGGCCGGCCCTCACCCACCTTCTTGTGTGGCCCTCTTGACAGCCTCAAATGGAGAGCACTGGGAGGATGCCCACTGAACAGATAAGGAAAGTGAGGCTCAGAGGGACCACATGAGTTGGGCAGAGGTTCAGCTCCAACCTAATCAGGCGGACTGTGGAGACCCTGCTGTGCACCCTCAGGGGTGGGGACCTGGTTGGTGTCATAAACAGGAAAAGTTCCCGGAAACTGAGCAGTGTGGTGAGGGGAGGCGTGGCGGGCCTGGGGACTGACAGAGGCCACGTGTGCGCACTGGCGCAGAGGCAGTTCCCATGGACATGGGAGAGTACATTAGACCTGGGCTAGGACTGATGTAGTGTGTGTGTGTGTGTGTGTGTGTGTGTGTGTGTGTGTGTGTGGCATGTGAACACGCAGGAGTGGAGGCTGTCCCCACAGACGTGCCAGAGCACATCAGGCCTTGGCTGTGACTCACTGCTGCAGTGACTCGCCTGGGCTCTGCACTTTCATGCCAAAGGGCGTCTTTGGACCCCTGGACTGTCCTGCAGTTAGAGGACAGGAAATGTGGGAAACAGGCTGAGAGGTAGGGCGGGGCTAGGTCACACAGGGCATTATGGCTTCCGCCTGGCTGCCCCTCACCACTCCCCGTATACCTGGCCAGGAGATACTCTGTGAACACCGCCAGTAGCAGGAAGGTCACACCAGGCAGGGGACACAGCTGAGGCAAAGGCCACCAGCAGGAGCAAGTCAGGCCCGGGAAGATCAGCCAGAACGCCAGGAGGCGAGTCGGCGTCCTTGCATTCCCCATTTCACAGAGGGGGGAAACTGAGGCTCGGCAAGGTTGAGCCCCCAGCTTGGCAGTGGCTGATCAGGGACTCTGTCCGAGCTTGTCTGAGGTCAGCATCACCCCTAGGGGAGGCTGGGTGAGTCCAAGGCATGGGGATAGGCAGGCGTGGCAGGCCAGGGGGTGAGATGGGGTGTTGAGTGGGAGAGGGAATTGTTGAGAGGTGGATGGCTTGCTGGAGCAGAAAGGAGGAAAGTGGGGCAGTTGATGATGGATGATCAGTCAGAGGAGGGGCCTGGTGCTTGGGAACCAAAGAATCACATTCCACTGGGCCCGGCTGATGCCAGTGCCCAGGCCCCAGGACAGTGGTGGATGGAAACCCCACCAGCCTCACATAGGCGAGTCGAGAGAAAACCAATTGTTCAGCCTCCATTAAGGAGCCAGTTGCTGAGAGAGATTTCTAGAACCCAGGACCCAGCCAAACTCCCGTCAAAATCCTGAACCTCAGCACCTTGGAATTCTAGACTCTGGAGGTTTTCCAATTTCCAAAACTGGGAACTTATTCAAATTCCAGAACCCTGGACCTTCAAAGTCCAATCCAAACCTTCCACTTTTGGGTCATGGAATCCTGGGTTTGTCCAGCAAATCTGGGGTGGGAATCTGGAGTTCATGCCTCCCATGAGGCTCAGAGAGGGAGATGGATTCCCCCAGTGACCACACAGCATTGTTTCAATGGTCCCCTGGTAGGAGGCCTGCCAGCCCTCCCTGCCAATGTCAGAAAGGAAGGGGAGGCCTTACCAGGTACCCTTACTGGCCCACTTGCCTGGGGAACTTGAGACAACCACTATCACCTGAACCGGTGTGTGTGTGTAGTGGGAGGGATGGGGGGTACTGGAAACCACAGGCTGTGGCCAGAAGGAGCTGTGCCAGTTTCCAGCTTCCCCCAGGCCACGGGCTCTGGGTCACAGGTTTGTTCCTAGACATAGAGGGGCGTGAGGTATTCTCAGGAGTGTGTTTACCCAGGTGAGTGAGTGGTATAGGAGCTCCTGCAGGAGGGTGGGGACAAGAAGACTGAGACCCAGGAGGGGCTGGCGGTCACTCGAGGCAGAAGCCAGGGCAGTGGCTGCAGGCACAGCCCAAGTCCTCAGGAATGTTCAGAAACAGCACATACCAGCTCTCAAGGGAGGGAGCGCCCTGTCCCAGGAGAAATTCAAGTGCAGACCAAATCTGAGACGGCAAAGAGCACACCCCTGGCCCAGCGTCGAGGTCTACGGTCACTAGTCACTATGGAAAGCAGCCCCTCCACCCACCCCACCTTCTTGGAGCTCTGTTTCCTCACTCAAGGCCTTGTTCCCACCAAAGTGGTGGTGGATTTGGCCCTGAGCTCAGGGCAGCTGTCAGGAGCTGGATAATTTATGATACTAGATAAGGAGTTGTGGAGCTGTGGGGCCAGGCCAAGGCACTAATTATGGAGATGGAAATGAGGGCTGGCAGCCACCCTCTGGACACATTTGCACAAATTGAGCACCCACAATGTGCTAAGCCTGTATGTACCCAAATGAACTAATTCCCACCATGAGCCCCATTTTACAGGAAGGGAAACCGAGGCTCAGAGTAGGGATATGAGGAGCCCAAGATCAGTCAGAAGGTACATGGCAAAGCCAGGATTCGAATGTGGTCTGATCAACTTTTTAGAAAATTCTATCCCTCCTTAGAGAAAATTCCAATGATTGCAAATGCCCACACCCGCCCGGCACCAGCTTCAGTCTGACGGGAAGACTTTTGAATCACTTACACACATTTATATGTAATGAGACTGGAATTTAAATCTCAGATCAGCTCTGTCCAGGCTGTATGACCTTGGACAAGTTAGCTAAACTCTCTGTGCCTCAGTTTGCACCCTCTGAGAAACGCAGATCATCATAGGACCTATATGAGCTTTAACTTACTGGCTCCTCCATCCCTCCCACCTCCCCAACTTTGCCCATTCTGATCCCTCCACCCTCTCTGCCAGCACAAGGATGACTTGTGGTGTGTGCCCAGGTCAGAAGGCTCGGGACCCAAGTTCCAACCCTGCTCCCTGGGTAGCTTTTTGTCTTCTCTGGTGTGTCCTTTTTGGGATCTGAGAGCTGCTTTTTGTTTTTGTTTTTATTTGAGGGCAGTGTCACTAGCCCTCATATGTGGGACCCGAACCGGGGCCGCTGGCTTCCCAAGCCAGCGCTTAACCACCGCGCCACTCGGCCAGCCCTGAGAGCTGCTTTTTGAATGTTCTCATTTTATCACTACTTGATGTCAGCACATCTGGCCGATTTGTCCACACTTGCATCACCCAAGCCCAGATGCCAGGGTAACGGGTCCCTCCTGCTGCTGATTATAACCTGTCCCTGGGGAACCTGTTGCTCCAAATGAGCTGGTTTTTGTTCCCAGAATGACTGCATTTCTGGGTTTCTTTCTTTTCTTTTTTTCAAATTTTACTGGGGAATTGGGGAAGGGGAACAGTGTTGGGGAATTGGGGAAGAGGACCAGCCAAGTTGTTGTCCTTCAATCTTAGTTGTGGAGGGCGCAGCAAGCTCAGTTTTAAGTCCAGTCGGCAGCCAGCCGCCCTTTGGCAGCTCGCAGCTGCTCAGCTCGAAGTGCAGTGTTCAATCTCAGTTGCTGGTGGGCATAGCCCACCATCTCATGCGGGAGTCGAACCAGCAACCTTACTGTTAGGAGTACCTCAGCGGCAGCTCAGCTTGGGTGCAGCCCATTGGCCCATGTGGGAATCGAACCGGCGACCCTGTTGCTCAGAGCTCACGCTCTTAACCAACTCGGTTGGCCCTCTGGGTTTCTTTCTTTTTCTTTTTTTCTTTTTAGAGGGCAGTGTCACTGGCCCTCACATGCGGGATCCGAACCAGGGCCGCTGGCATCCCAAGCCAGCTCTTAACCACCACACCACTCGGCCGACTCTGGGTTTATTTCTTATTATGAAAGCAATGCCATGAAAATGAGGGGAAAAAGAATCCACATGATTTTAAAATGTGTGAGGAAGAATGTTACAAAACATTGTGACCTACAAGGCTAACCTCGGGACCAGTGCAAAAGCCAGTGACTTTTGGCCAACAGCCAGCTGCCCTCCCACACTGGACACATCCTGTCTTACAGCAGCTAAAATCTGTCCTGGATGCTGTAGTCCCGCCAATGGCTTAGATAGGAGACTGGTCCAGAAACAGAAGCTCAGAGAGAAAAAATTGTTTGCCTGGGGTCATGCAGTTGGGCACCAGGGCTAGAGTTCAAACTGAGAGCTTCTCGGCCCATCTCTGCGACCCAGCAGATACTAACTGGTGTCTTCCCAGGGTCCCAGAGGAGACAGCACTAGTCCTCACCCTTGAGGGTCACTGAGTTTGGGGCAGGACAAAGCTGGAGGTAGTTGTAATAGTAAAACTTATGAATGCAGAGTAAGATAAGTCAGGAAAGACTTCCTTGGGCTGGCCGAGTGGCTCAGTTGGTTAAGAGTTGGCTTAGAGCACAAGCTCTGAGCAACAGGGCCGCTGGTTCGATTCCCACATGGGCCAGTGACACTGCAACCGAGCTGAGCTGTCACTGAGCTGCTAACATGTGGCAGGATGGCTCAGCTGGTGTAACAACAGATTGCCTGTTCGAAGGCCACGAGCTGCCCATGGGAAGCCAGATGGCGACTGGTGCCCTCCACAATGAAGATTGAAGAACAACAACTTGGCCAGTCCCCTTCCCCAATTCCCCAACACGTTTCCCTCCCCCAATTCTCCAATAAAAAAATCGTAAAAAAACTAAACAAAACAAAAAAAACCTAATGAGCAATAATAAAGAGACAGGCTGTTTAAAAAAAAAAAAAAAAGGAAAGGCTTCCTTAAGAATGGAGTATTTGAGTTGGGGCATTGAAGGTTGTATAGGAGTTCAGATTAAAATGCAGAACTAATCATCAGTAAACTTTCTCTCTGTCCCCACCAGGTGTGCCTGAACCAGTGCCAGCCCACCCCACCAACAGTCTCAGCCCAATGGGATGGTGACACTTCCCACTCCACTCCAGGGCCATGTGGCACAATGGCAGCTCTCTGGGGCCCTGTTTCCGGCCAACAAACATTACACTGGAGGAGCGACGCCTGATTGCCTCTCCCTGGTTTGCCGCCTCCTTCTGCCTGGTGGGCCTGGCCTCCAACCTGCTGGCCCTGAGAGTGCTGGCCAGTGCAAGGCAGGGCAGCTCGTACTCGCGCTCTTCCTTCCTCACCTTCCTCTGTGGCCTGGTCCTCACCGACTTCATGGGGCTGCTGATCACTGGTGCCATTGTGGTGTCCCAGCATGCTGTCCTCTTCGACTGGCGCACCGTGGACCCCAGCTGCCATCTCTGTCACTTCTTCGGCGTCGTCATGGTCTTCTTCGGCCTGTGCCCACTGCTTCTGGGGGCTGCCATGGCCTCAGAACGCTACCTGGGCATCACACGGCCCTTCTCGCGCCCCGCGGCAGCCTCACAGCGCCGCGCCTGGGCCACCGTAGGGCTGGTTTGGGCTGCCGCGCTGGCACTGGGCCTGCTGCCTCTGCTGGGTGTGGGCCGCTACACCATGCAGTACCCGGGCTCCTGGTGCTTCCTCACGCTAGGCCCCGAGCCCGGGGACGTGGCCTTTGGCTTGCTATTCTCGCTTCTTGGCAGCTTCTCGGTGGGGTTGTCCTTTGTGCTCAACACGATCAGCGTGGCCACTCTGTGCCACGTCTACCATGAGCAGGAGGCCGCCCAGCAACGCCCACGGGACTGCGAGGTCGAGATGATGGCTCAGCTCATGGGTATCATGGTGGTGGCCAGTGTCTGCTGGATGCCACTGCTGGTGAGTGGTGGCTACAGGATCTACCCCAAGCTACTGCCACCCTTCGTGATAGGGACTTGATTCATTCAGAATGAATTTAAATTCTGTCTCATCCACCCAAGAAAATGTGGTCATGCACCCCAGGGTTCAAGTGTCCTTCCTTGAGGAGCTCGTGAGCGAGACGCAGATAACTCCAAAACCAGGGACAGGGCTGTGTCTGTCTTGTCCTCTGCAGTGTCCCAAGCCTTGCCCAGCACACAGTGGTGCTCAGGAAATCATTTTAATACAATTTTAATATAATAATTTATTTTAATATAATACATTTACTACAACATGAATTATAATTATATTTAACATAATATACATTTTAATTATAAAATATAGTACATATAATTATTATGTTGCATTATAATTAATTATATCAATTATTATAATAGATAATTACATAATATGATATAAATTGTCAAATACTATATAATATATAACTTACAAATAACAGTATATTAATTTTTAGATAATTCTGTTATATAATAACTTGTAAATATTATATCACATATTATGTAATATTAAATATAAAATCCAATATTTAATAAACTATATTACAATAATTCTATCTGGAATTTAATATAAAAATTATTTAATATACAATTATTTGTCATAAACATTTTATATAATATAAATTTTAATAAATATAAAATAATATGAAATATAAAAATTTCATATACAATTTATACTATAGTTTTATTATGTTATAAAATATTTATCAGATAAAAAAAGCTGGGGGTGACGGGTTAGCTCAGTTGGTTAGAGCATGGTGCTGATAACACCAAGGTTGCCAGTTCAATCATCGCGTGGGCCACTGTGAGCTGCGCCCTCCCTAAAGGGTCAACTATGTCATTGTAGCATGAAAGCAATGTGTAACCAATGACCACGGCTCTTCCCCAATAATATATTTTTTTTTAAAGATTTTATTGGGGAATTGGGGGAGGGGAACAGCGTTGGGGAATCGGGAAGGGGAACAGACAAATTGCTGTCCTTTTGTTCTTCAGTCTAGTTGCGGAGGACGTTGCTTCACTGGCCCATGTTGGTATCGTCATTGTGCTCTTCCCAGATGAGGCAGATCGGTCGTTGGCCTCTGGATGTCGCTCACCACGGCCATCTGCAGCTCACGCTGGCTGCCAGCCATTCACGCTGGCTGCCGGCCACTCACTGTAGCCTATGGCAGCCCACTGCAGCAGAGGCTGCAGCCTACACTGTCGCCGAGGCTCGCACAGCCCATCTCCAGGTGGAGCTGTTGTTAGCTGTGGAGGGTAGTGTCACTGGCCTTCATACGTGGGATCCGTACAGGGGCCGCTGGCATCCCAAAACCAGCTGTTAACCAATGCGCTACTCGGCCGGCCCAATATTTTTTAAAAATATAAAATGCTTGGGCCGGCCGAGTGGCTCAGTTGGTTAAGAGCTCGCTCAAGAGTGCGAGCTGAGGGCCGGCCGAGTGGTACGGTGGTTTCGAGCTGGCTTGGGATGCCAGCGGCCCCCCGTTCGGATCCCACATATGAAGGCCAGTGACACCGCCCTCTACAGCTAACAGCTCCACCTGGACCTGGGCTGTGCGAGCCCCTGTGATGGTGTAGGCTGCAGCCCCTGCTGCAGTGGCTGCCACAGGCTACAGTGAGTGGCCGGCAGCCAGCGTGAGCTGCCAAGAGCCTCGATGAGCGACCATCCAGAGGCCGGCAACCGATCTGCCTCATCTGGGAAGAGTGCAATGACGATACCAACATGGGCCAGTGAAGCAACGTCCTCTGCAACTAGACTGAAGAACAAAAGGACAGCAACTTGTCTGTTCCCCTTCCCCGATTCCCCAACGCTGTTCCCTTCCCCCAATTCCCCAATAAAAAATGTCTTTTAAAAAAACACACAAATATATATATATATGTAATGCTTAATAGAATAACAACTCTAGCTATATGGCCATAACTGTAATTTCAATGTTTGCACCTGTAAGTCTTCTTTTCTACCATTTTTAATCATGCTCAGGAGAGGAACAGGAAAAGTGTGCTATTTTGTGACCACATCAACTAAAGCTCACAGAGGTCAGGCAGGTCTCCCAAGGTCACACAGCACAACAGTGACAGAATTGGCACTTTATCTCAGGGGACCCCAGGTGCTGGTGGAGGGGCTGGGCTGGCAGCTGGCCTGACCCTTGACTAACCACTCTGGATCTCTGCAGGTGTTCATTGCCCAGACGGTGCTGCGGAACCCACCAGCCATGAGCCCATCTGGGCAGCTCTCCCGAGCCACCGAGAAAGAGCTGCTCATTTACCTGCGCGTGGCCACCTGGAACCAGATCCTGGACCCGTGGGTGTACATCCTGTTCCGCAGGGCCGTGATTCAGCGCCTCCATCCTCGCCTCAGCTCTAGGTCCAGGTCGCTCTCCCTGCAGCCCCAGCTCACCCGGAGGCCCACCATGGCGTAGGGCCAGAGGTGGACATTGGTGTCACTCTGAAAGGACAGCCAGACAGAACGTCCTGCCAGTGTGTCCCCCATTCAACCTCGATCCTCCCTGACGGTCACATCTGCCTGTTCTGAGGTCCAGGAGCCGGGGGTGCAGGATGGACACAGAGTTGGGGTGGGAAGACTGTGAGCTGTCTTCCATCAGCTCTGGGAACCACCCCCAACTTTTTCCTGATCCCCCTTTTCAAGGCTTCTGTCCTCTCTCAGCCCCCTCCCAACCCCAGGAAGGGGGCGTGGGGATGTAGGGAGAGTGTCTGGCAGCTATTAGACTTGTAAGCCTCCCTTCCAGAAGTCCTCAGGAAATGGGGGTTCCTGACCCCTGATTATGACCTACTCTCTGGGGTACAGTTGATCCCCTTTGACACCCCAAGCTGAGAAGGCTCTGTCTAGAAAAGTTTGAATGTGAAAGCACAGGATACCCTCTCCCTTGCCAAAAAATATCTCCTGGCTTTATTTTCCTTTGGGTCCGGAAGTCAGTCATCAGTCATTGAAGTTTGGTGCGTTAGATTGCTATCCAACAGCGAGAGCCAGAGTGGATGGGGCAGTGGGGGAAGGGCAGAGAGGGTTCTGGCTCCTCTCCCCACCTCCTTTATTGAGTCTTTACTAAGCACTTTACAGATCAGATCTCCTGGAATTTTCCCTACAGCCCCTTGATAGGGTTCTGGTATTAAACCCAGATGAGGAAGAGAGAGAGACACACACACGAGACCATGGAATGATACCTGCTTTGTCCACCCCAGACGGGATCACTCTCTTATAAGCTTATCATTTAGCCATTCATCCGCTCAACACTCAGACTCCCAATGTCTTGAACAGCACCAGGCCCATAGTTGGTGCTCAATAAAGATCAATTGAATGGATGAACGACTGACCTTTTGAAGAGTGCAGTGTATGTGCAAGTACATGAACAGTGAGTACTTATAAAGCACCTGGCACATAGTAGGTGCTTAAGAAGCCAGTGTTGTCATAGCCTCCCAGGCCCTTCCTCTGCTCTCCCCCAAACACCCCCCAAAATAACACACCTGGTGCAGGGATGGGAGGTGCCTTTATTCCCACAAGCCCTCGAGGTACATGAAGAACAAACCATCCCCTGACCCCCCTCTTTCCCCTCCACAGACCTGGGATCTGCTTACACCTCCTAGAGCCAGGCACAGTGAAACTGAAGCCCCTGTTTTCCACTCTCCCTCCCCCTGCCTGTGGGGGAATGAGGTCACCTGCTGCTTCTGGGGGAGGTGGGCTGACAGGGACAGGAAAGGGAATGGGGTCCACAGCTGCCAAAAATATGTCACTCCCAAGCTACAGCCCCACCCATGGTGGGGGAGGGGCTGTGACGCTCATGGAGCAGTCCTCAACTCCCTGAGCATGGGGGAGGGTCAGGCCCCTGAGCTGGGGGTTCTGGGGGCTCTGACTGCAGGAGGGCCACCCTGGAGGCAGAACTAGGGATGACAGATATGGTGGGTGGGGTGGACTTATGGGGTCCCATCTGGGGCTTGGGGAAAAGGGCTGGTTTCTGAGTAGCTGAAGGGGCCTGTGGCTGTGAGGCCAGGTGAGAAGCTGGTGAGCTTCGGGCCAGGCCAGTGTTGGCCTGGGTTCCATGTACCAGATCATGGGGCTGGAGCTGAGACACTTTGCTAGGAACTGGAGTCAGGGCTTTGGGTGGTGGGCCTGGGGGCTGAGGTCGGGCTTGGGGAGTGGCATCAGGTTGGGTTCTAGGGTCAAGGCCAGGGGTCTGTGGGCGAAGCCCATTTCTAAAGCTGAGCTGGATTCTTGAGCTTGTCTGGGTTCTGGAGCCGGATTGGGGTTCAGAAACAGGCTGGGTTCTGGAACTACAGTAGACTCCAGAGCTGAGCTGAGTTCTTGAACTAGTCTGGATTTCAGAACTGGGCTGGGTCTCAGGGCTGAGTGGTAATCCAGAGCTGGGATGGGTCTCAGAGCCAAAATGGGTTCCAAAACTGGTTGGGGTTCTGGAACTGGTTTGGGTTCTAGAAACAGGCTGGGTTCTGGAACTGGACTGCATTCTTGAACTGACTTGGGTTCCAGAGCTGGGGTGGGTCTCAGGGCTGAACTGAATCCTGGTACTAAACTGGGTTCTGGAGCTGAGCTGGGGTCCAGAGCTGGATTGAATTCTTGCACTGGCCTGGACCCCAGAAGTGGGCTGGGTCTCAGAACGGAGTTGGGCTCCAGAACTTGTCTGGGTTCTGAAGTTGAGTTGGGTTCCAGAAACAGGCTGGGTTCTAGAACTAAGGTTGTTTCCAGAGCTGGGCTGTATTCTTGAACTGGCCTGCATTTCAGAGTTGGGTTGAGTCTCAAAGCTGAACTGAATCCTGGAGCTGAGCTGGGTTCTAGAGATGAGTTGAGTTCCAGAGCTAGTCTGCTTCCCAAAGTCTGCCTCAGCACCAGAGCTGCCTTGGGTCGTGGCCTGGAGCTGGTCTCTAGAACTTGGCAGGGTTTCTGAGATGAGCTGAGTCCCAGAGGTTGATTGAGCTATGCAGGGCTGGGTCATGGAGCTGGGCCTGCTCTTGGAGCCAGACAGTGTTGTGGAGCTTAGGTCTGTTGCTGCATTAGTCTGAATCCCAGGGCTAGATTGGATTCCAGAGTTTAGCTGGATTCTGGAACTCAACTGGGTCTCAGCAACTGACTGTGTTTTGGAGCAGGATGAGATTTCAGAGCCAGCCTGTGCTTCAGAACTGAGCTGAATTCTGGGGCTGGGTAGGGGACCTGAGCTGGACTGAGCTCTGGAAATTGGCCAGGCCTTAAAGTTGGTCTGGGTCTTAGAGTCAGATGGCATTGTAGAGCTGGTCTGCTTAGTGCAGTGAGAGCGGTGCTCAGTGTCAAACTGAGTTCTGGAGGCAGGCTTTGCCTCAGAGACGGTTGAGGTTCCAGAGCTCGTCTGGATTCTGGAGATGGGTCTGGTTGTAGCAGGAGGCCGGGATCTCGATCTGAGGTCAGTCTCTGAGCTGGACTCCTCACTGGAGCTGGACTGGGCCTCAGAATGGGGATGGATACTTGAGTGCAGCTGGGTTTTAGAGTAGGGTTGGGGTCTGGATCTGGACTGAAGTGCTGCATATATCTGAGTTCCTGAGCTGGTCTGGGTTCGTAAATAGGGTTGAGTTTGGGAGCCGTCTTTGAATCCTGAGCTGGCATGGCTTTTGTAGCTGGGCTGCTTCTTGAGTTTCAACTGGGTTTCACAACTAACTGGTGCTCCTGCACTAGACCGGGTGTCCAGGTATGGCTGTGTATTGGAGCTGTCTTGACTTCCAGAGTCAGGTCGAGTTTTATGGCAGGGCTTGTTCATAGGGCTGGGATGGCTTCCAGAACTGGGATTGATCTCTGAGCTGGGCTTGGTCTTAAAACTTGTCTGGGTTCCAGAACTTGACTTGGTGCCAAAGCTCGGCTTAGCCTCAGAGCTGTCCTGGGTTCTAGAGGAGGGCTGGGTTTTGGAACTGGGCTGAGTTCTGGAGCTGGGTTGGGTCTCGGAACCAGATGAGGCTCTAGTGAATAACTTAGTCTCAGAGCTGGCTTGGGATCTAGAGCAGGGCTTGGTCTCAGAGCTGGTATGGGTTCTAGAGGTGAACTTGGTCTCAGAGCTAGCCTGGGTTCTAGAGCTGGGTTGGGTCTCAGAACCAGACGATGTTCTAGAGATGAACTTGGCCTCAGAGCTGGCTTGGAGTCTAGAGCAGGGCTTGGTCTCAGAACTCGACTTGGTCTCAGAACTGGTATAGGTTCTAGAGATGACCTCGGTCTCAGAACTGGCCTGGGCTCTAGAAAGGGGCTGGGTCTCAGATCTGGGCTGGGCTCTGGAGCAGGGCTGGGCTTCGGGAACCGGCCGGCAGGGCTGGGGAAGGGGACTGGCCTCTGGGCTGAGGCTGCGCTCAGCCCCAGGGCAGACTAGCCACAGGCCTCCCTGGCCTCGCCGATGGCGGCCCACACCTCCACCACAAACTCGTCCGGGAAGGCGAACTCGCCCAAGACGGAGTCTAAATGGCGTGCAAACTCCTGAACGCTCGTCGTCTTCTTGGATGTCTCCACCATGGTGGATGCTGCCAGAGCGGGAGGAGAAGTGGGTAAGGGTGCTTCTGGGGCCCCATCTTCCCCTTGGGACCCCCTACCTCCTCCCTGTGGGCTGTCCTCCCCCCAGGGTCCACCCGGCTTACCCTGGCCCCTTACCCAGCTCTGGGTCCCGAATGCCCATGTAACTCTCCAGCAGGTCATCAACCCTCCGAGATGCCTCCTCCTCAAATTCACTGGGCTGGGGGCATAGGGGTACAAAGCAGAGGGTCAGAATTTCAGATATCCTCCGGCCCATCCCCCTCCTGGGCCCACTCCCTGGGCTGAGACCTCATGCATCAGTGCTTCTGTACAACCACTATTGCCCTGCCTCACCACGGAGACCCACTTTGCAGGTGGAGAAATTGAGTCTGGGTGAAGGAAAAGGTCTTACCTAAGGTTACAGTGACTCAGCAGCAGAGCTTTAGGTACAAGAGCCCCTGAAGACGCGCCCCCCCCCCCCGCCCCTTCACTCACCACTTCCTCTACTGTGGCAGCCCCCCCAGAACGAAGCCGCAGGGTCTCCCGCCCGCTGGTTACTTTTGCTTCCATGGGGCATTTGCTGCTCCGGGTCCTCTGGCCAATCATATCTGGAGGGGACAGCGTGGGGGAGGGGCATGTGTTCTGGGTGGATCCACTTTTTGTAAACACTGGGAAGCCACCAGCTGAGACTTCCCAGAACATTCTTATCCTTCAAAGGCCTCCTTACGTCTATGGGTATATCTTTAGAGAACTTGCTTGAAATCCTTTCTTCCCCCAAATCTCCCTCCTCATCTTAAAATGACTCTCTCTAGAAGGAACTGCTTAAGACCCTCCTGTGTCCAGATGGTTGATCTGGAATAGTCCTTGCTCTAGGACTGGCTCTTCCTAACTTTTAGGAATGATCTTCAGAGTTCACTGCCATGAAACAGGGTACATATAGAATTCCATCCTGTCCCACTTTCCTTGGGACCTTTCTCCAGATATACCAGGGCACTTCTAGAACCTCTTGTTCTAGAACAGTGCTGCTCAAAGTGTCAGTCCATGATGAGAGAAGAAGGCGATGACAGAATGGAAATGAACATACAGCTTCCTTTCTTGAGAAAGGCTAGCTATGAAAAAAAGTCTGCGCAACAGACCAGGATAATCACCACTCTTGACTAGGGGTTCTCAATCTGGTGGTGGCAGAGGCGTGATTTTGTCCTCTAGGTGACATTGACAATATCTGTAGACATTTTTGGTTGTCACAACTTGGGGAACCACTGGCATCTGTTGGGTCAAAGTCAGAGGTCCTGCTTACCATCCTCTAGTGCCCAGGACGGTCCCAGCCCAGTGATCTGGCCCCCCAATGTCAATAGTGCTGAGGTTGAGAAGCCTGCTTCTAGGGCAAGCTCCGTATCTCATCCATGGACCAACTGCAGACTTTTCTTTGTAAAGAGCCATTCTAGAACTCATTTTGAAAATCATTCTCTGGAAATCATTGTAGTCTCAAAGCAGCCCTTTAAGAGCTCCCAGACAGGTGACAAAATAGATCTGGAAAATCCATCTTCTCATCCTTTCCTGATCTTCCCAAACTTCCCCCCACCCCCAGACAGACTACAACAATATAGAAACTACCTACCTTTTTCTAACACACTGCCAGAAGCTCCCTGTCATGTCATCAGTGGCATCTAGAACCTTCTGTGCCGTCCCATCTCCCCACCCTTCACTGTCCTGGGCATTCAGAGAACCCACTTCCGGATGAGCTCCCCCCACCCGCCTGCCCTCAGGGCCCCAGGTGGCCTCACCAAAGGCTCTCTTGGGCTGCACCAGACGCAGAGTGAAGGGCTGGGACTTGGGCAGTTCACGGAGCATCTTGGCGACTTCGTAGTGGCGACAGCCAACGATAGAGTGGTCGTTGATGGCTTCGATGCTGTCACCCACGCACACAGCCTCAATCCTGTTGATGATGCTGCCTTCCTTGATCCTCTGCAGAGACCCAAAGTCACT
This sequence comes from Aselliscus stoliczkanus, assembly GCA_033961575.1. NCBI lineage: Eukaryota > Metazoa > Chordata > Mammalia > Chiroptera > Hipposideridae > Aselliscus > Aselliscus stoliczkanus. Next base: position 3,044,182 of record CM066735.1, on the reverse strand, counting down.
CGTGGGACCACCCCCACCCCAGGTCCCCAGAGCCCACTTATACCAGAGCGGGGCAGTGGGTTGCACCAGGTCACTGAGCACTCGGGCAGTCACCTCCTCCACCCCCGTGGGCACCTTGATGAAGGCGTAGCCGGCCCCGTTGTCCGTGATGGTCAGCCCCAGGGCGTCCTCCGTCTTCGTTACCTCCACCTCCTTGGTCTCACCGCGCACATGCGCAAAGATAAAGTCCTCCAGCCCTATCTGGCCTCCCAGGAGTTTCTGCATGTCCACTTTGTGGCTATTTAGGGTGCAGAATAAGATCTGTCCCGAGGGGAGGGGGAGCCCAGAATTAATGACAGCATTCATCCCCCACTGTCTGAGCAGAACCATCAGCCAATGGGCTCAGGGGCCTGATAGGGAAACCGAGGCACAAAGAGGCATGAAACTGGCCCAGTCACCTGGCCACCAGGTCCCAGCCCATGGGACCCTCAGAATAGGGTGAGGGGAGAGAAAGAGACTGGGGCTCCTAGAATGGGGAGCAGGATGGGGAGTCCTTGCAGGAAGAGACCCACACTCTCCAGCCCCGCAGGCTTCCAATTTTAACCCTTTGGCTGACCCCCAGGCCACCGTTTTTCAGGCCTTTCTCTATCTGCTGGCGCCCCCTGGGGGCTGAGAAGCGCACCGCTCTGCAGCCCGGCCCCTGACCCCTACCGCCTCCGACGTCTCCGCTGGAAAGGTGCTGCCTGGAATCCCAGGCCCCAGCCGCACCCAGGAACACAGAGGAGTTTCCTTGAGGGCTGGGATCCACCCTAGCTAGGTAAGTGGCGTGGGTTCTCGGACATCTAGGGACCCACTAAGCCTAACACCTGCTCATCTTTTGTGCAAGCCATGCAAAGGGGCAGTCCCCAGGGTATGGGCACCTCTGGATCTGAGAAGCAGATCTCTGAAAGCTGGAGATCGGGTCCCCTCCTTCCAAAGATGGGGGAGGAGGGTCAGAGGCCCCCAGATCAGGGGTCCAAGCTCCACCCTTATCCCAAGTCAGCCCGGTGGGCCTCGGGAGCTGGGAGTTCAGGGCCCTCACCTCGGTGGGCGCGATCCCAAAGGCTTCGGCTATCTTGGCGTAGAGCTCGCGGACGTTGGTGAAGCCCTCGATCTTGCCGGTGGGGCTGCCATGCGCTAGCTGCGTGCGGAAGACGAGGCGCGGGCGGGCGCGGGGCCCGGGCGGAGGCTCGGAGGGCGAGGGTGGGGGCGCAGACGGGCGCGGGGCCTCGGCCCCCCGGGTCTCGCGGGCCGCTGCACTCTCCATGGCCGGAGGAGCTTGGCCACCAGGGCCACCGCCTCCGCCGCCGCCGGATCCACTGCTTCCTGTAGCCTCCCCTCCCCCGGCCCAGGGCACGACAGCCGAGCCGCCCGCCCGTGTAAGGGGATCCAGGAACACGAGCCGCCCAGGAAGGTGACACCGCGGTGTGTGGAGGGGGAGCTGGGCCCCAGGTGTTCGGGCACTGCCAGGGCCAGCTGCACGCTCTCGGGGGACGCCGGGCGGTCCGCAGGGGCCTGAGCTGCGGTCTGGGAAAAACAGGGGTCACAAATAAGGACTGGGACAGCTGAGCGCGCCGGGGCGCTCACTCTTTTGCAAGGCACGCTAACTTAATCCTGCAACAGCCTAAGGAGGTGGGAGGAGGGTTACCCTGTATATCCTAAACCACATCCTGTCCCATCTCTGCCCACAGCCCTCCAAGACTCCCACCTCCCTCAGGATGAAAGCCCACACGGCCCTGCATAACCTGCCCCCATCCCCTCCCGGCCCTCACCTCCTTCCTCTCCCTGGCTCACTCTGCTCCAGTCACACGGGGCTCCTCTCTGTTCCTCCAATATGCCAGACAGGGTCCTGACCCTGGACCTTTGCACCTGCTGTGCCCTCTGGAACACTTCCCAGATCTCCGTGGTTTTTTCCCTCACTTCCCTCAGCTCTTTGCTCAAATGTCACCTCATCTCACTACCTCCGGTCTGTCTTCCCACCTTTCTTTTTTATTTTTTATTTTTTTATTTTTTATTTTTTAGCTGAGCCATCCTGCCACCTGTTGGCAGCTCAACGGCAACTCAGCTCGGGCTGGCATCGAACCGCTGTTGCTTAGAGCTCAGCTCGCACTCTTGAGTGAGCTCTTAACCAACTGAGCCACTCGGCCAGCCCCCACCTTTCTTTTTCTCCCTAGCATTGAGCACCGCCTCACATATCAGATATTTTACTTACTAATCTTGCATCCTGGCTCCCCAACTGCAATGTCAGCTTCAGAAGGGCAGGGTTTCTGGTCTCTTGTTCCCCTGCTACCCAGTGCCTGGCACACAGTGGATGCTCAGGCCATCTTTGGTGAATAAATGAATCCCCAGGTTACAAATGAAGAGACTCTGGCCTGATGCCTCTGGCACCAAGAGGCATCAGTAAGAATCCCCTGGGAATACAACACTATGCATCAGGAATTTTGGCTCAATAAGCAACAGTGGAATGCCAAAGGGCAGAGTAAAAGAAGGGTCTTCCACCTTGAAAGAATCTCGGAAATCAGACATTGATGGAAAAAGGCAAGTTGCATGCTTTGGGTAAGAAAACTTATGTAGGGCCAGCCGAGAGGTTGGTTAAGAGCTGGCTTGGAGTGCCAGTGGCCCTGGTTCGGATCCCACACGAGGGCCAGTGACACTGCCCTCTCTACAGCTAAGATAGTGAACAACAGCTCCACCTGGAGCTGGGCTGCTGTGAGTCCCTGGGGCTGGCATAGCTGCAGCCCCTGCTACTGTAGGCTGCCATAGGCTACAGTGAGTGGCTAGCAGCCTGTGTGAGCTGCCAAGAGCCGCTGTGAGTGGCCATCCAGAGGCCGGCGACTGATCTGCCTCACCCGGGAAGAGCGCAATGATGATACCAACATGGGCCAGTGAAGCAACATCCTCCGCAACTAGACTGAAGAACAAAAGGACAGCAACTTGTCTGTTCCCCTTCCCTGGTTCCCCAACACTGTTCCTCCCCTCCAATTCCCCAATAAAATCTTTAAAAGAAAAAAAAAACTTATGTAAAACTAAAACGCTGCAAAACATGACACTTGTTACATTGTGGATGGACCTTGAATATAAGGTGCTCAGTGAGAGAAGTCAGACGCACAAGGTCACACAGTGTGTGATTCCATTTATGTGAAATGTCCAGAACAGGCACATCCATAGACAGGACGTGGATTCATAGTTGCCAGGGGCTGGGAAAGGGTAGGCCCGGGATCCCCAGCAGGGGCACCTTGGGGGCCCTGAGCCCCATCTTCTGGTCCATTCCCCAACAAAAAGCACACTCACAAGCTTGACATTCAAATTCCACTTTTTTTTTAATTTAAAAAGTCGGATTAAGCAGTGGCAAAGGGGCCGCCTCCACAAGCATCCCTCAGCTGGACAGGATGGTCAGTACCAGCACCCCCATCTTGGAGTGCAGGAATTTGAGGGCAACAAGTAGAGGGCCCTGCCCAAGTGTGAGAGCATGTACCGCAGGGGTACTGAGGTCAGCACCTTCAGGGAGTCCCTCCCAGTGTGTCAAGTGTGGGTTTTCTCTGTCCTGTATCCTGGGGCAGGTCTTAGGGAGCTGATGTAGCCTGTGTCACCCTCCCCACATCAGGTATGTGAGCTGCTGTGAGTCCCCATGTCCTGGTTATGCTGCTCACGTGTGTTCCCATGTCCCTGTAGTGTGATGTGCCCTGTGAGGCCATGGGTTCTATGTTCATTGTGCATTGGCAGATGACTTCTCTGAGTTCCAGGCCCTGGGGAGGTTGAGAGCTAAAGGGATGCTACAGAAATTTAATTTTAGGGGGGCTGGAGCCCCCAAGGTGCAGGATCAGGCCTGGCCCCAAAGGGTGGACCCCCACCCCTCCTCCATTGGGTGGGGGGTAGGGAGGGGCCATGACCAGAGCTTGGTCTTCTCTGGATCCCCGGGGTGGCCGATGCCCTCATAGGTGCTCACTGCAACAAGACGAAGGGGAGTTGTGATGGGGGACACCATCATCTCTCAGCCCCCAATCCCATCCTGGTGAAGCCTAGAGGCTACCCACCCTCAGTGTTCCACCAGTGTTCCCGCCATTACCTGTGTGTGTCAGATAAGTCCCACCTGGTAAACCCTGCATGGGCAGGACCCTCGAAACAAGATCTAGCCACCAGATCCCACCCCACTGTGTCCACAGACCACCGAGAACCCTACTGGAGGACGAAATATAGCCACTTCCGCAGAGACCCAAGGCAGGACTAGCCTGAGGCTGTTCCCCATGCAGGGCCATCCCACCTGGACTGAGTTGGCAGAGACAGACCAGCCTGTGCACACACCTGGCAACCTGGGCTAGAATCTCCTTGATTCGGACTATGAGCTTCTCATGCTGGGCAGGATCGCGCTCGATGGCGCCGTGCAGCCGGGCCATGTAGAAGTCCAGGGTGCTGAGCGTGGGCGTCTCGCCTGTGCCTGGAGATAGCAGGGGATCGGTCAGACGAGCCCAGCGGGGGTCACCGGGGTCTGGGCTCCACAGGAAGAGAGGTCTAAGGATAAGGGCGGGGCAGCTGTGGCGAGGGTCAGATATTGGCGGAGGCGAGGTCCTGCTGGAGATGGGGGATCTGGTGGGGCAGGAGTTAGCCAAGATCAACTGAAGACACTTGCAAAAGGCCGGGGTTTGGAGGGGTTTGCAGCAGGTGGCCGAGAGTGAGGATGGGACTGGCACTGGGAGGGGTCAAGCAGGGCGGTGCAGCGGCGCCTAACTACAGCTTGGAGCCATTATAGGTGTGGCAGAGGGAGGGGCTTGGGGTGACCAGGGGCGGGGTCAGGGCTGAGCAGCCTGACAAGGCGGGCGCACACCACGCTCTGGGTAACTAGGAAGGGGTCATAGGGAGTTCAGGTGGTCAGAGGAGGGGATAGCACGGGTGGTCTGTGGAGGGAGACAACAGGGATTAGTGGAGGGAGGCCGGGTCAGTGGGGTAGGGATTCGCGGGGCAGCATCATAGAGGCGGAACTCGCTAGGTCCTGGGGAAGGGTTGGAGTCAGCTAGGGCATGACTCTGCAAGTGACTCGCAGCCAAGTTACAGGTAGTTACAGGAGGAGTTAGTGGGGACGAGACTCAGCAGGGGGGGCGGGGCTTCCGCACCCGGTACGGGCAGAGAGGCAAAGCTGGCAGTGAGCGCCTGGCGCACGGCCTGGAGCTGCTGCTGCAACGCCAGGGTCCGCCGCTCCTCCAGCGCCAGCTCCTGCTCCAGGCGCTCGCGCGCGCTGCTCATATTCTGCGTGTGCCTCTGCAGCACCGCATTCTGCTCCTCGAAGGCCACGTTCATCTTCCGCAGGCGCCGCAGCTCTGCCTCCCGTGCTGCAGTGGGGAGCTGGGTCAGCCTGGGGCTTCCTCCCCTTCCCTTTGCCTGGCCTCTGCCCTAGCTGTGACCCCTGCCAGGCCTTCAGTCTCTGCTCTGCCTCGGGGCAGGGGAGGAGGACGGGGCAGGGGAGGAGGACGGCTAGGCTTTTAGGGATAAATTCCCCCCACCCACTGTCTCCGGCCTTGGAGGCCTCTCTTGGCCCACCCTCTCTCCTAACACCTGCTTCCCCAAGAACCCCTAGTCGGTGCTCACCTTTGTTTTGGTCCAAGAACTCTTCAGTGAAAATGGGGACATCGAAGGTAGAGAAGCCATCGCAGTCTCCACCCTGGGACAAGATAGGTGACAATTTTTTTTAAGGGGGAGTCCCCCAAGTTTGAGGGGGATCTTCTCGAACCACTTAGCTTAGAGTCTGTTTAACATTCCTAGGTCTCTACTTGCACAGTATGGACAAGGGAGCTCACTTGCTCACTTCCTCCCATGAGCTTTGAGCTTTGGTCCTGGCTCATGGGGGGGGGGGGGAACCTAAAGACCTCCAGACCTTTCTCACTCAGGTGTTCTTCTTGGAGGAGCACTTACCTTGTGTCCATTCAAGAGAGTATTCATAAGCCCGGAGCCCGAGTCCTCTGGTGGAAGAGGGAAGAGGGCAGGGTCAGCCTCCCAGGTCTCCTCTGACCCTGCTTTGCTTTGCATGTGCTGTTCCCCCTGCCTAGAACATCCTCCTTCCCCTCCCCCCATATAAACCCCATGGAGGGAGACAGGTTGATCTGCCAGGGTCATCTATATCATAGCAGGCACTCAGCTGCCTAGGAGCTGGGGTACTTCCCACCTTTCTTGACCTTCTTTTCCTGGATCTTCTCAGTGCACATCTTGTAGGCTTCCGACTGCTGGTACGCCCGAAGCTCCTTCATATACTGCTGTTTCTCCCGCTCAGCCTCGTCCAGGTACCGCTGGCAGGCAGCATGAGAAGGCTTGGCCCAGCCTGGGGGCAGGGGAGGCCTCCAAGGCCAGGCCCCCATCTCCATCACTCAGCTCACTGTGCTGAACCTTCCCAGAGCTCCCTACTACCCTCCAGAAAAAACCCGCCCCTCAGCCTCAAGCTCAAGGCACCTCCTAGCTCCCCACCGCAACTCCAGCCTTTATAAATCACCCCTGTTGTCTGAGTGATTGTAGGCTTCCATCTCTAGGCTGCCCTCCTGCACCCATTTTCCCTGTTAAAATACCAATTATGAGGGTGCAAACAGGTGGTAGTTTTTGTTACCTTTCCTTGATGTTTTTGCAATTTTTAAATTACCGGGATTTGAAAATCAAAAGGTTTTCTATAAAAATCCAGCCCTCAGCCCTATGTCTTTAGACGTTTGGTGACCATACTAGGCCAGCCCCATCCACTGCCCCCTGCCGTCCACCTGCTTCTCAGCCGGCTGCAGTTTGCTCCACTCAGCGCCCAGCATCTTGGTGATCTCGGGAAAGGGCAGGTCCGGGTGGCGCGTGCGGATCTGCTCGCGCCGCTCATTCAGGAAACGCACATAGCCGGTGACCGGTGCTTTGGGGCCGTTCGGCAGTATCTTCTTCCGCTTCTTGCCCTTGGGCCAGCCACGCTTCTTCACCGGCTGCAGAACCGGGCCACACCATTGGAAGGGGTCTGGAGAGCTGGGGCGGCACCCAGAGTGGCAGGGGCGGGGCTTTGGCGGACTGGTGCGGGGCCTACAGATGGGCCCAGCCTAGCTAGGAGGTAGAATCTGGAAGGCCTGGAGGTATGGCTAACATTGTGAGGGGGCTTAGAGGCACCCTGGACAGGAGTGAGAGGATCAGAGGTACCGGGGACAGGGGTTCGGGGCTGGATTGTTGTGGGTGTGGCCTCTATAATAGGCGTGGCTTGAGCTGGAAAAAGGGCCCACCGGACCTGGGGAAGGTGCCTTCCGCAGGAAGGTTAGCAATGGGAGGCGTTGGCATTCAGTAGTGAGCAGGGGCCTGAACTGGAGTGGCAGTGGCCTTTTGGGGGCGTGGCACCTAGTAGGGGTGGGAGTCTCAGTTTCCGGAGAGAAATCTGGGCTGTGGGCGGAGCCACAGCGAATTAAAATCTAGTCTAAGGCGGGGCTTCAAGGCCGCGGGGCGAGACTCAGGGCCTCTGCTACCACAATATGGGGATTCTCACCTCTTCTTCCTGGGACCCCTTCTCGCCAGCCCGCGGGCCTTCGCCGCGCTCTTGCTTGACAGCCACCACGAAGCCCCCATGCTGTCCAGGAGCCTTGCCGCCCGCCAGCCTGGAGCCATGGGACGCCAGGGTCATCTCCATCCCCCACCCGGACGGCGGGTCTGGCAGTAGCGAGGGGGCCTCAGTCCTGAAGGTCGGGGTCGGGGCTGGAGCCTTACTGGGGCCAGTAGGGACCCCTGGGAGGGCCTTGAGCCGGGGTGGGGGTTAAGCCCGTGGAGACCCTAGGGGAAGGAATGCCCGGGTGGGTGGCTGGGAGTCAAGACCCTGGGGGATACGAATCGAGGAGCTTCGACGGGGTGGGCGGGGGCTTAGCTGCAGCCTCGAGTGGACTGAAGGGAGGGGGATGTCGCACTCACGCGGCCGCCGCGCCGGACTGCTTGGAGCCGTGGGACATGGCGGCTCCTGGCCGCACCTGGAACGCAGACGTGTAGCCGAGTGAGGGGCGCCCGAGCCGCCGACAGCGGGGCCTGGCTGGAGAGCTCCGGAATGCCGGGCCCGGAGCGCTCGGGGGGGGCCGGATCCGGGGGCTGGGAGGGCCTCCAGGGCGAGCACCTCAGGGATCCTTTGTTGGGCGAGCGACCGCCGGGAGGCCCAGGTGCTGTCCCCCTGGACTGGGACGATCCCCCACCCGGCCTCGGGACCCCCGTGCTCCCGCCCTCTCGCAGGGCCCGGAGTTCCGTGGCTGTTTTCACCTCCAAAGAAACTTTCCCGGACCTCTCCGCAGCTGCGACGCTCCAACCAACCGCCCCGAGCCCGCCCCTGCCGCCCGCCCCGCCCCCGGCATGCTAATGATGGCTTCAGCGAACAGTCGGATTGGGTGCGCTTTTTCACTGGGGCGTGATCATGCAGGTGAGGGTCGGCGCGCCGGTCAGCGATTGGCTGGTACGGCCGCTGAGCCGCGTGGGAGGTGGGTAGGGAAGGCTGCGGGCGGCGCGTCAAGTTCGGCTGTGCTCGGCCGCTCTCGGAACCAATCAGAGCGTTTTGAGAGTTAACGGGCGGAGCTTCTTAAAGGGCCAGTAGGAGCTGTGCGGACTCCCACTGAAGGCGGGACTCCGGGCTGCTGCCAGATCCCGGGACTTGCCGGGCTGGTTAGGCCCCGCCCCAGTTGCCACAGGGACGGCGGCAGGTTGCTATGGAAAAGGTTAAGGACCTTCGGGGCAGCCTCTTGCCCCAGGGCAAGGTGGAACCGGTTCTTAGCTTCCTGAAATCTTGGCAGGGATGTTTCCCGTTTATTCACGGAACTTAGGGCCCCTGAAGCGCCCCTGCTATGCTTGGCCCTGCTCTGAGCCAGGGGCTTCTGATCGCAGGAGCTGCTCTCCCTTCTGTGCAATGGAGACATTGCACCGATGTTGAGGACCAGGAGGCTGGGATGCTGTGAAGCTGAGACCAGGAGCCAGGCTGGAGAAATTTGGAAAAAAGTGGTGGGACAGGCTAGGACCTTATGAAGATGGAGGAGCATGAGGCTCTGCCCTGGGATCTTGGAGGCCCCAGGCAGCACCCTGGCTTTTTCATGGCCTGGGCTGGGGTTGCATCTGCTCCCAGGAGTTGTCACTAAGGGTTCATGTTAGCCCATTAGATCCTAAATAATCTGCCAACATCACCTCCTGCCCTCATTTCCATCCACTCTTCCCCTCCTTACTCCACAGTCCATGTTCCTCAAATATGTTCATTTCATTCATTCCCACCTCTGGGCTTTTGCACTCTCTGTTCCCTCCACCCCATGTGCTCTTTCCACAGTTTATCTTTCTGTCTCACTGCTTGATTTCCTTTAAGTCTTGCTCAAATATCACCTCTGAGTGAGGCTTTCCCAGACTTACTTGTACCCCACCTCATACACCCCATCTTATTTTTTCTCCATATATCCATCTCCTCGCTATAAACTGCCTCTTTGTTGATTGCTATACACAGCACCTAGAATAGTGTCCACAGGAACTTCTCACTACATATTCATTAAATAAACGAATGAATGAATCCTGTACATTTCTAAACAGGTAAGTGCAGCCACTTTGTAAAACAGTGTGGCAGCTCCTCAGAAGGTTAAATAAACATGGAGTTACCACGTGATCCACAATTCCACTTCTAAGTATAATTGAAAACACTCATCCACACAGAAACATGTGCAAGAATGTTCACAGCAGCAAGATTCACAGTAGTCAAAAAGTAAAAACAACCCAAATGTCCACCAATTGATTGATAAACAAAATGTGGTCCAATAGAATATTATGTAGAATAATAGAATATTATTATTGGCCATAAAAAGTAATAAATTGCTGATTCATGCTACAGCAGCGTTGAACCTTGCAACATGATGCTTAGTAAAAGATGCTAGTCATGGGCCGGCCGAGTGGTGCATTGGTTAAGAGCTGATTTGGGATGCCAACGGCCCCGGTTCGGATCCCACATATGAGGGCCAATGACACTGCCCTCTACAGCTAACAACAGCTCCACCTGGAGCTGGGCTGTGCGAGCCCCAGCGATGGTGTCGGCTGCAGTCCCTGCTGCAGTGGGCTGCCATAGGCTACAGTGAGTGCCCAGCAGCCAGCGTGAGCGGCCAAGAGCTGCGATGAGCGACCAGCCAGAGGCCAGCCATGGATCTGCCTCATCCCGGAAGAGCGCAATGACGATACCAACATGGGCCAGTGAAACAACGTCCTCCGCAACTAGACTGAAGAACAAAAAGACAGCGACTTGTCTGTTCCCCTTCCCCTATTCCCCAACACTGTTCCCCTCCCTCATTCCCCAATAAAATCTTAAAAAAAAAAAAAAAAGACGCCAGTCACAAAAGGCCACATAGTGTGTGATTCCATTTATGTAAAATATCCAGGGCCGGCCGAGTGGCGCATTGGTTAAGCGCTGGTTTTGGGATGCCAGCGGCCCCGGTTCGGATCCCACATGAGGGCCAGTGACACTGCCCTCTACAGCTAACAACAGCTCCACCTGGAGCTGGGCTGTGCGAGCCCCGGTGATGGTGTGGGCTGCAGTGGGCTGCCATAGGCTGCGGTGGGTGGCCCGCAGCCGGCGTGAGTGGCTGGCAGCCAAGAGTAAGCTGCCAATAGCCGCGGTGAGCGACATCCAGAGGCCAGCGACGGATCTGCCTCATCCGGGAAGAGCGCAATGACGATACCAACAGTGAAGCAACATCCTCTGCAACTAAACTGAAGAACAAAAAGACAGCAACTTGTCTGTTCCCCTTCCCCGATTCCCCAACGCTGTTCCCCTCCGCCAATTCCCCAATAAAAAAAAAAAAATCTTTAAAAAAAAAAAAAAATATCCAGAACAGGCAAAATCCATAGAGACAGAAAGCGGATTCCTGGTTGCCTCGGCATAAAGAATTAGTGGGGAGGAGAATGGGGGATGACTGTTAACAGGGTGAGGTTTCTTTTTGGGTGATCAAAATGTTCTAAAATTAGACTGCAGTGATGGTTGCATAACTCTGTAAATATACTAAAAACCACGGAATTATACACTTTAAATGGGTGCATTATAAGATGTGTGAACTAAATCTGGCCAAGCGGATGAGCATGCCCGGGAATCTTGACAGACCCAGATTCCAGATCCTACTCCGTTGCTTCATGGGCTATGTGATCTCCCTGGCCTCCCTTGCCTCTCTCTGCTGGGTTAACAACAATCAAGGTGAGCCTTCCAAGCTGGAAGACAGGGGAAGATTCGCTCTCTGAGCCCCACCTCTTTTGTTTAATTGACAGGTCTGCTGTTGCCATAAAAACTGTTTTTTCCATTCCAGGTACCACCCAAGGAAATTAAGGAAATTAAGGCTTTTCCTGCACATCACAAAGAAATGAAGGGCCGGCCAGGTAGCGCGGTGGTTGGGAGCTGGCTTGGGATGCCAGCGGCCTCGGTTCGGGTCCCACATATGAGGGCCAGTGACACTGCCCTAAAAAAAAAGAATAAATAAATAAAAGCTTGGGCCGGCCGAGTGGCGCGGTGGTTAAGCGCTGGCTTGGGAAGCCAGTGGCCCCGGTTCGGTCCCACATATGAGGGCCAGTAACACTGCCCTCAAAAAAAAAAAAAAAAAAAAAAGCATATCCTTTTTGCTTCAAAATTATAAATCAGTTTTTCTTGGCAACATGAAGCTCTCTCGATCCCTAACTCTCAATACAACCATTAGCCATGGCTGTCTGAAGGTGTGCTTTTGTGTTAGTTTCTTTGCACTCATTTCTGTGCTTTATTTGGAAAAGTTTACATTATGAAGCTGGGCGGAGTATCCCAGTTTGTATTCCTAGAAATGGGAGATCTATTAAGGATGGCTGAAACGTTTTGTTTTTGAAATTAACCTTTTTATGCAAATATTGCCTAAATCCATTTCATTTGTACAAAATTAAAGTAGTGTATTAAGGCCACCATAACTCCGCATTATCAGCTTGTTACATTTCTTACTAAAACTTTACACACACATACACACACACAGGCTATGTTAGTGTCCTTGGGCTGCATGAACAAAGAACCACAAAGTGGGCTGCTGAAACAACAGAAATGTATTGTCACACAGTTCTGGGGGCTGGAATTCCAAGATCAAGGATTTGGGGTCAGGATTGGTTCCTACTGAGAGTTGTAAGGGACAAGCTGTTCTGTGCTCTCTTCCACCTTCCAATGTTTGCTGGCAATCCCTGGCATCCCTTGGCTTATAGAAGCATCACCTCATCTCTCCCTCCATTGTCACATGATACTCTCCTTGTGCGTGTGAGTCTGTGTCCAAATTTCCCCTGTGTATAAGGACACCAGTCATATTGTGCTGGAGCCCAGCCTACTTCAGTGTGACTCAACTAACTACATCTGCAACTACACTGTTTCCAAATAAGGTCATATTCTGAGATCCTGGGGCTTAAGCTTTCTCCTATTAATTTTTTTAGGGACACAATGCAAAGCAGATCACGCGCATACATACATAACTTAAATATGTGTGTTTGTATTCCTATAAGAAATATGAAGTCAGATCTTGCTTTTATGATCACACTGCCTTCTTGCTGTAAACATCAACCTGCAATCTGCTCCTTTCATGCGGTAACATTTCTCCCAGTGCCATGTTAGGCATTCAGCAGTACCTCAGTCTCTCTTATGCTGGGTAACACTCCACAGTCGGACAGGACCACCGCCTGTTTAGCAAGTCCTGGCTGATGCTCCCTTGGGTCCTTCCCAGTATCACAGCCCTGGGCTACAAACATCCCTGACTTGCTCTCCGAGGCCCGTGGACGGTTTTCCCAGGGTATGTAGGAAGTCATGACATTGATGGGTTGTGGCCTTTCCCATTTAAATTTTGTTAAAGATTTTTTTTAAAAAAATTGGGGAATTGGGGGAGGGGAACAGATAAGTTCCTGTCCTTTTGTTCTTCAGTCTAGTTGTGGAGGACATCACTTCAATGGCCCATGTTGGTATCATCATGCACTCTTCTCGGGTGAGGAAGATCAGTCACTGGCCTCTAGATGGCTGCTCACAGCGGCTCTTGGCAGCTCATACCGGCTGCCAGCTGCTCACGCTGGCTGCCAGCCACTCACTGTAGCCTATGGCAGCCCACTGCAGCAGGGGCTGCAACTATGCCATCCCAGGGACTCACAGCAGCCCAGCTCCAGGTGGAGCTGTTGTTCACCATCTTAGCTGTAGAGGGCAGTGTCACTGGCCCTCATGTGGGATCCGAACCAGGGCTTCTGGCGTCCCAAACCAGCTCTTAATCAATGCGCCACTCAGCTGGCCCCCCATTTAAATTTTTTAATGCTTATTTGCCAACATGGGGTGGTTCAACTGTTTCTTCTCCACCCCCAGGAAAAGTCAGGGTGTGGGTGCCAGGACATCCCAGCCCACCTGATTTTTTTTTACATAGCGAATTTAATACAGGGGATCAATTTAACCAGTGCTGAAAGGCTGAGAATGCAAAAGGCAAGCACAGGGGTAGCAACTGCTAGAATGAAGGGGTATGGTGACAGAGGTCTCAGGCTTCTGAGGAAGGGCACCCTTGCTGCTGGACCCTCAGATGCTCAGGGAAGTAGCACTGGACCCCAGCTGTGTGACTTGAGCAACTCACCAAAACTCTGTGTCTCAGTTTACCCCCCTGTGAAGTGGGATAGTAACTACCTTCATGAGGTTGTTGAAAGGATTTACTGAGTTTAATTCATTCTTGGGGCCGGCTGAGTGGCGCGGTGGTTAAGCGCTGGCTTTAGAAGCCAGCGGCCCTGGTTCAGGTCCCATATATGAGGGCCAGTGACACTGCCCTCACAAAAAACAAAACAAAACAAAACAAAACAGAGTTTAATTCATGCTTGGCACTTAGTACCAGGTCTAACCAATCTGTGCTACATAAGAGTAGCTAATACTACTCTTGTCCACCAAGAATGAAACCCTTGTTACAGATAATTTTCTAGTGCTGGGGTTCCTTCCACCCAGGGGCCATTCAGCCTTCCAGGGGACACTGGGTGATGTCTAGAGATTTTTTTTTTTTTTTTGGTTGTCATTACTGGGTGAGAGGGATGCTCTAGGCATCAAGTGGGTGGAGGCCAGGGATGTTGCAATGCACAGGACAGCTGTCCACCACAAAGAATGATTTGGTGCCACATGCCCCCCACTCCAGCCACCTTGTGATCTAAAGGCCTTTGTGCTGAGCCTGGAAACCATCTCTCCCCTTTCCTTCCCCACCCCCTCTCCACTTGGTCATCCTGGGCCTGGGTCAGAGAAAAGATGAAGGGAAACACCCCCACTCTCCTTCCTCTCCCACATACCTACCCCAGATCTGGGGCCATCAGGACATCCGATCTCTGGTCAGGGAAGGAGGGACGCAGGTTTGGTGTCAGCAGGCAGCTGGGGATGCTGCTTTGGGGATATCCAAGGCTGTACAGATTTCTTCTGACCCTAAGCCTGTCTGTCAATCTGTCCTATTCCCAAATCCGACCCCTTCTTTTCTTTTCCTTTTTTTAAGATTTTGTTGGGGAATTAGGGAAGTGGAACAGTGTTGGGGAACTGGGGAAGAGGAATGGCTTAGTTGCTGTCCTTCAATCTTAGTTGTGGAGGGCGCAGCTAGCTCAGCTCCAAGTCCAGTGGATATCTGGCTGCCCGACAGCAGCTCAGGGCAGCTCAGCTAAAGATGCTGTGTGCAATCTTAGTTGCTGATGGGTGTAGCCCACCATCCCATGTGGGAGTCGAACTGGTAACCTTGTTGTTAGGAACACATTCTCTCACCAGCTGAGCAGGCAGCTCAGCTCGGGCTGGGCATTGAACTGCTGTTGCTCAGAGCTCAGCTCACACTCTTGAGCGAGCTCTTAACCAACTAGCCACTCAGCTGGCCCTAATAGAACTTTTTATCTGATCCTCCCACCCTTTCTCTGAACCCTACCTTAACTCCTCTGAACCTCAGTCTGAACCTCAGTTTTCTCATCTGAAAAATGGACATGAGGTGGTGTAAAATCTCCTAGGGGTGTCATGGGAAGAAAAGAGGCAAGGAATAGAAATAAAAAGTTTAGGCTAGTATTTTTAAAAGTCTTTCATTTCTCTTGGAGAAATCTAAAAAGAGCTTGTCTACAGGAAGGAAAGAATTGAGGTTCTTATCTTTCCTTATCCCTTTATCTCCTCCAAAGTGGTCTATCCTTATCTCTCCTCTTCCCCTCTAGGTTCTCTCTCTTGAGCACCCATGACCCCACCCACATTCGTTTTTTAGGCTCCTTTTGATAAAAGAGTATGTGTTGTGATGGTGGTCTGCATTAGTATGGGGGCAGGGCACCATAACCTCAAGTTTATAAGTGGGTTCCTGTCTATTTCCCAGTTTCTATCTGCATTTCTGATTCTCTGCCTGCATGTCCATCATTCAATTATTTGACAGATATTTATTTTTTATTTTAATTAAATTTATTGGGGGGTAACCGGTTAGTAACATTATATAAATATCAGGTGTACAACTGTATTATTTATTTATTTATTTATTTATTTTTTGAGGGCAGTGTCACTGGCCCTCATATGTGGGACCCGAACCGGGGCCTCTGGCTTCCCAAGCCAGCTCTTAACCACCGCACCACTCGGCTGGCTCCTGCCACAGACGTTTCTTGAGCTCCTACTATGTGCCAGGCATTGCTGGGGACAATGCAGTGACTAAGACTGACTTGGTCCCCCTGTCTCCATGGGGACACCATAATCCAGTGGGGACATACAGCTGGGGGTGGGGAACAGAATCAGGGTTGTGATGGAGGCAGCCCAGAGCACTGTGGGAACCCAGAGTAATAACTGACAGGGGACCAGGGCTTGCTGAGAAGGCTTTCTGGCTGAGAATATTAAGAACTAACACTTCCATCACTTTTAACATAACATTATAGCCATTCTAGAACTGGGGAGGCTGAAGCCCCACGAAATTAGGGGACTTGTCCCAGCTGGAACAGCTAGAGGGGTGGGGCTGGTCTGGACGCCATGATTCTGGCCATGCAGGTTTAAAACTACTGCTGGAGGAGGCCTGGAGGCTGGGGTAGGGGGAAGAGGAACTGCCACCAATGCTTGGAGGAATTTGAAACCGCTAGTGTGGTGACCCAGACGTGGGAGGGCCGTTGGAGGAGGCTGGGGAGGGGTCCAGAGCACTGGCCTATGGACTGCATGCACCTGATTCACTGTGTCAGGTGAGAACTGTGCGCTCAGAGAGCCCAGAGCACCCTCTCCCTCTTTGGGCGTGTTTCTGGCCTGTGGGTTGGGAGATTTGCTCCGCCTCCTGCCCAGCTGGGATGAGAAAATCCACGTGGGGCGCTTGGCACAGTCAGAGCTCATTAAATGCCAACCGGTGTTATTATGATGATTATCCCCATTATTATCCTTAATAACTAATTAATTTGAAGTAATACGTCCTCTCCGCGTCCGATTGTGTCTCTCCCGGCCGGGAAGTCACCGGACACCAAAGAGAGGCAAGCTGTGGCTCAGACCTACCCCCAAACCACACCCCAGCCCACCCCGTTCTCCCCGGGCCACATTAGGCCTAGTAAAGCTGCGGGCAGGCTAGGGTACCGCAGGCCTGGCGACCGGAATCTGGGTGGGGAGCCCCTTGCATAGCCTCCAACTTCCGTGTGGAGGGGTCCCACCAACCCCAAACTATAGTCGGGCCCTAGGACCGCGCGGCTCCGCGGGCGCCGGGCTAACCCAGAGGCTACGCCTATCTTCCCGATGACTGGCTCTCGGGCCCCGGCCCGCGGCCCTGATTGATGGATGCGGCCGCTGCTCCCGGGATGCCCCGCCCCGCCCGGGGTAATCTCGGGTTCAGCAGCTCTGAGGCTGCTGACGCCCCGGGCCTGGGGGCACAGGACGGACGCGAGCGGCTGCCGGGGGTGTGGGACGCGCACAGCCAGAGCCGGGGTTCAGTTTGTGAAGCGCCGGACGGCCCGGCCCGCGCCCGGAGCGCTGCCATGGGCCCCGGGCCCCCGGCGGCTGGAGCGGGGGCGCCCCCGCGGCCGCTGTCCCTGGCGGCGCGCCTGAGCTACGCGGTGGGCCACTTCCTCAACGACCTGTGCGCGTCCATGTGGTTCACTTACCTGCTGCTTTACCTGCACTCCGTGCGCGCGTACAGCTCGCGCGGCGCCGGGATGCTGCTGCTGCTCGGCCAGGTGGCCGACGGGCTCTGTACGCCCCTCGTAGGCTACGAGGCCGACCGCGCCGCTGGTCGCTGCGCCCGCTGTGGGCCGCGCAAGGCCTGGCACCTGGTCGGTAAGTCTCAGCTGTGCTGCCCCATCCGACTGCCAGCCCAGTGTCCCCAGTGGCCTAAGCCTCCTCCGCTTCTGCCTGCCCCAGGACCTGAGCCTTACCGCTCTGACTGCTTAGTACCCCTCTATCTGCCTGACGCATGAGCCCCCCGCATCTGTCTGCTTAACTGCCCAGTCCCCCTTCTGTCTCTGCACACATGTCCTGAACTCTCCCCCTTTCTCCTACGGCCTCAGTCCACCCCTCCTCTGCCTCATGGCTTGCTGTCTGACCTGTGAAGCCCCCTCCATCTGACTATTGCTGTGACCCTCCAGTGTTGCTTCCCTTTGTCTGTCTGACCCTTGGTGGTTCTCTTAACTCTCATTTAGGTTGGGTCTGACTGACCAGTGTCTCCTCTGTCAATCTGTCTGGTCTGGCTTGACCTCCCCCATCTGTCTATCAGGGCGACCACAAGGACAGCTTGGTCTGAGAGAGGGTCAAGCTGCCTAGAGATCCCTCCATCTGTCTGTTTGGTCTCCCAGCACTCTGTCCATCTCCTCCCTCATCTCTGGTAACATGTTGTTTGGGCTTTTAGGAGGAGCTGCCCTCGCAGCTGAGAGCTGGAAGTGGGTGAGCTAGAACAGTCAGGAGTCTGTGACTGACTGGCGGGAATGGGGTCTGCAGAGCAAGTAATGGGGTTGCCCTCTGGCCTGGGGATGTTGACTTAGAGTGCTGTCGGGAGGGGAGGAGGCGGGTCCCAGGAGGCTGGGGCACACTGCCCTGTGCACACCTATGATAAGGCCTATGTTTGGGCATCCCTTCTCTGCCCGCCCTGGTCCTGGGCTTTGAGATTAGCCCAGGCCACTTTCCCTGCTGTTCCTCCCCTGGCAGGGATGCCCACTGCATCCTGGCATTGGAGGCTCACTGGGCATTTCAGGAAGCAAGGCCTGGAATCCCCAGGCCACTGGGGGAATTCTGGACAGCAGTTTTCTAGAAGGCAGGAGGGGCTGGCTGATGTCTTCTTGTCCTTGGAAACAGTGACCTGGGAGGCAATGATTGGCCCTGGGACCTTAAGGCCCTCATAGGTGACATTTTTGTAAGGTGCATCAGATCGCCACGTGACCTGAGGTGGCTAGCATCACTGCCGCCACAGCCTGGGACTGGATTTCAGGTTTGTCAGGTGCTGAGGATGCCCAGGCTGTGTTTGGGTCACTTTAGACTGCAGGAGACTCAGACCAGTGACCATCATCTGAAAACGGGCATTCAAGCTGACCCTCTTTGGGCTGATGTTGGATTTGCTTGCAGAGCTGACCCCAGGGTCTCAAAGGCGGTTTTGTTTGTAATAGTAGGCTCAACTCATTGACACACAAAAAAGGTAGTTCTTAGGCCAGAGAGATGAGTGGAGTAATGGGGGTGGGGTGGGAAGGGCTCTCTTTTGGGGGAGACCCCATCCAGGAGATGGAGCCAGGGTGAGAAGGTAGCCCTGGCAGAGGGCACTGCATATGCAAAGGCCCTGAGGTGGGACCTGTTACCATCTCGGAGCCTCCAAGCCTGACTCTGCCCCTTCCTAGGTGGGGGAGCTGGGATTCAGTGAGGGTCCCCCTGACCTCAGGAAGAACCTGAGTCCCCCTGCAGAGGCAGGGTGGGGAGGGGGCTGGAGGCACTTTTGTAAATAAAGGACTGAAGGCATTTTGTTTATGCAAAACAGGTCTGGGGGATGGGTACTCTTACCAGATACCAATGCCTCCATCTGCACCCCTTCCATTTCCTTGGTGGAGGATCTGTTGGGAGAGGAAACTGGGTGGCCCCTCATGATGCCTGATAAGGTGATTTGAGCGAAGGTCACCCCAGCAACAGTGCCCACTTCTCTGTTTGCCCCTGAGTCTGGGTGGTGGTGATGGACTCGCTCTTTCCCTTTACAAGCCCTCCTGGCTTCCCCATCTAGCTCAGAGAGAAGCCTCAGAGACAGACATGGACCCTCCTGTGGGGTCCAGGCTGGGGCAGGTGTGTGGACTGGGCTTCATAAGAAAGAAGCAGAACTCGGGAGGATGGGACATTGGCTTTGGGATTTTGAAAGATGAATAGGAATATGTGTGTGTGTGTGTGGGGGGACATTCCAAGAAGTTGAAAGGGCTTGTGTAAAGGTGTAAAAGAAATATCATGGCTTTGAAGCTGCTGAGGTAGGAAGTGGATCAGAGTAGTTGGATATCCTGCTTTCACACATTAACTCCCAATTCTCACATCTACCTCAGGAAGCAGATATTTCCATTATCTCCATTTTCTGGAAACTGAGGCCTGGAGGTGCAAAGTCATATGCCCAAGGGCCCTCAGCCAGGTTAACCTGGCCTGGGCAGCAGTAGGGTGGAGTCCATCCAGGGCAGCACATTCTTGTGCTGAGTCTGCAGTTGGTCCCTGGCCCCAGGGGTGGCTTTAAGGTCCCGGGCATCTGTCCAGGATGCCCTCCCCCAGTTCCAGAGAAAGAACCAGACTGGTTTTGTTTTCATTTCCTGATCCCAGCTGCTGGTTAGGCCCAGAGTCTGGGGATGAGGTCACATCCTGAGCCTGGGGGAAGAAGGGAAGTCCAGCTGCCAGTCTCCTTCCAGGTGCTGGGATGGCAGAAGGCTTCAGGACTGGAGGGAAAGAGCAAGACTCAGAGTCCAGTAGGCTGGACTTTCAGCTCTGTGGCTCACTCAATGGATCTCAGTTTCCTCACCTGAAAAATGGGGATGATAATAAAAACACCAATAACATCCACCCCTTTGGGCTGTAAATAGAGACATTATTATTATGCACTCATTCAAAAGATTTTGATGTGCCAGGCTCTGTGCTGGTTGCCAGGGTCACAAAAGTGATTTAGAGAGATCAGGTACCCACTCCCACAGAGCCCACAGTCTGGTGGGGAAGGCAGGCAGGAAACAAGCAGACAGACAGACAAAAGAATTCCTGCATGTGCTAAGGGATGTGAAGAAAAGAAAGCAAGGTCCAGACAGAGTGTGTTGGGGGAGGGAGGGAACTGCTGGTGACAGAGCTGGTCAGGAAGGACTTCTTTGAGGAGGTAGCATTTGAGTTGAGTCCTGAGGGATGAAAAGGAGCCAGCCTTGCTAAGATGTTAGGGGAAAAGTATTTCAGGCAGAGGGCACAGCATATGCAAAGATCCGTCTTCTAGGGTTGGTGTATTGGAGAAACAGCAAGGAGCCCTGTGTGGCTGGAGCAGAGCAAATGAGGGGGAGACAGGGAGGTGAGGTCACGGGAGGGGACAGGGCAGGTCGCGCAGGGTTTGTGTGCTGTGGGGAAGACTTGGGTTTGTTCTGAGCTACTGGAATATTTTCCAGGGAGAGATCCTCTTATGGGCTGACGGGGACACTGGGGCTCAGGAAGGGCAGAGTCCAGCATCACTTGGTCTTCTGACTCCTGGTGGCCCCACAGGACCCTTGATAGGAGCTGTGGAGGGAAAGGCCCGTTTCTTGGGTGAGGCAGGAAGGGAAAGTTATGGGTGTAAATGGTGTGTCTGTGGTGGGCAGTTCTCCAGGGCTCTGCACAGTGCCCTTTCAATCTGCTACATGACCTCTGGGGGACCCCAGATCTCTGCCTCAGTTACCTCATTTGTCACAGGGGCCATAAGCCTGAGGCGCCCTGGGCTGCTGACCCCACACACCCCACTGTATGACTTTGGGAGGGTCTCTAGCCTTTTCTGTGTCTATTTGGTCCCCACCTGGTCACACCCCAGAGAGCCCTAGGCCACTGTGGGAAGGCCTGGTGATGTGACCTCCCTCCCCCCAACACTCTGCCCATCCACAGGCACCGTCTGCGTCCTGCTCTCCTTCCCCTTCATCTTCAGTCCATGCCTGGGCTGCGGGGAGACCACGCCAGAGTGGGCCGCCCTCCTCTACTATGGGCCCTTCATTGTCATCTTCCAGTTTGGCTGGGCTGCTACGCAGATTGCCCACCTCAGCCTCATCCCCGAGCTCGTCACCAGTGACCACGAGAAGGTGGAGCTCACAGCTCTCAGGTATCACCTCGGCAGGGCAGGGCGGGAAGGGCACACGCAGAGCAGCTGAGGCCCGGGAAGCCAGGGCCACCCGTTTGTGTGGACTCTGCCTGGCTGTGTGGCTCTGGGACTTTCAGCAGCAGCTTGTGTATCTGGAACGGTGTATCAGTCAGCTGCTGCCGCTTGCGTAACAAATGACCACAAAGCAGGTTCAAACAGCACGTGTTTAACATGTCATGGTTCTGTGGGTTAAGAGTCTGTCTTGGCTTAGCTGGGTTTTCTGCTTCAGTGTCTGTCTTGAGGCTTCATTCAAGGCATCGTCTAGGGCTGGTGTCTCATCTGAGACTTGGGGTCCCTCTACCATGCTCAGGTAGTTTGTGGCAGAATTCATTTTCTTGCAGATGTAGAGCTCATGGTGGCTTGCTGATGCTTTGAGACCCATGCAGGAGAGTCAGAGCACAGGGATGGCTTAAGCCCTTTTTCTTTCTCTTTTTTTTTTTTTTTTTGAGGGCAGTGTCACTGGCTCTCATAAGTGGGACCCGAACCGGGGCCGCTGGCTTCCCAAGCCAGCGCTTAACCGCCGCGCCACTCGGCCGGCCCTAAGCCCTTTTTCTAATAAGAATCGCCTGATTAGGTCAGGCCCACCCAGGATAATCTTTCATTACATCTGCAAAATCCCTTCACTGTGCCACAGAAAGTAACCTATCCATCATATTCACAGGTTCCATCCCCAAGGGGAAGGGGTTAGACAGGGCAGGACCAGGGCTGGGGAATCTCTGGGGCCATCTTAGTATCCTGCCTGCTGCATGTGGATACAGTTGGTGCCCAGCTTATTTGTTCACTTGCTTGAGGTGCTAGAGGAGGTTATTCTGGATTTGATGATCACAGGAGCATTTATGGAGTGCTTGCTGTATGACAGATACAGTTCTAGGCCCTTCATGTGAATTATCTTCTTTAATCCTAACGGCAAGCTCATGCTGTCACGTGCCCAAGGCCAGAGCAAGTTGCCTAAGGGACGTGTGCAGTAGGACAAAGGTACAGATGACAGTTCTGGCCAGAAGGGACAGCACATGTGAGGGTGGCCAGTATGGCTGGAGCTCCGAGAAAGGCCTGGCTCACAGTTGGTGCTTGGTGTGTGTGTTCCTCTTGTTAGGATAGCCTCTTTGTTGAGGGTCCTGTCTATCTCCAATTCAGCCTGTTTGGCCCCAGTCTGGCTTCCTCCCCACCCCTGCCTTTGAGTTCCTCATTATGGGCAGGAGCTACAGACAGTAACGACAGGGGTTGCTCAATGCCCGGGTTCCTAAGGGGACAGGCTGGGCCGGGTCATGCCCATGTTCTGGGGTACTTTCTACCTGCAAGTGCTTTGTTGCCATCCCTTTGTCATCTTCACTGTGACCTCTCGGGGTAGTCTTGTTCTCACTTTCATAAAGGGAAACTGAGTCCTGGTGAGACCCAGAGGCTCCCCTTCCCCTGCCCACCCAGCCCCTGGAGGGACATTGCTCCAGGGCTGCAGGCAGAAGCAGACCCAGATGATTCTAGATGGACCTCTTGCTCTGTTGAAGCCCAGGATCAGGGTACCAAAAATTCCAGAATCCTGGCTTCTGAGCATCCCGGGTTGTCAGATTTGGGTTGCAGCTCTGACTGGGCTCTGCTCTGAACCCCAGGGCCTATCACGGTGGTCGTGGGTCGGAGTTGTAAATCATCAGATAATGTATAAAGTGGGATAACTGAGGCCAGCAGGGGTTTGGTGGCTGAAATCACCCACTGGCGAGGTTCCCTGGATGCCACAAGCAGCTCTGACTGTGCAGCTGCCTGTGTGGTTTCCTGGGCTGCCATGATGAGATCTTCCCTGCCCCCGCCAGGTATGCCTTCACGGTGGTGGCGAACATCACCGTCTATGGTGCCGCCTGGCTCCTGTTCCATCTGCAGGCCTCTCCACACATAGGGCCCGTCCAGGATGTCAGTGACCAGCTGGGGGTCCAAGATGTGCCAGTGTTTCGGGTGAGCTGGGGCTGGAGTGGGGGTGGGGGCAAGGCCGCTCCTGGCCAAGCAGGACAACCCCCAGGTCCTGAATGCAGGGCTTGGGCTGTGAGAGCTACTGCTGACTCCTTTCCTGCCCATTCCCCAGAACCTCTCCCTGTTAGTGGTGGGCATTGGAGCTGTCTTCTCACTGCTGTTCCACCTGGGCACCAGGGAGGGCCGACAGGTGGAGGAGCCAGACGAACACAGCCCTCTGTTGGCCCCCGCCACTGCCCGGCCCTTGCTGCTCTGGAAACACTGGCTTCAGGAGCCAGCCTTTTACCAGGTATGTTGTGGGGAGCAGAGCGGGCTGGAGTGGATACCGCTCTCCCCCTAGGCACTTACTCTGCAGGGCTGCAGGCAGGGATAGCCAAGAGAGGAGCAAACATGCCGTTCCCCAGTCCAGGGCAGACACTGCTAATCAATACTGCTCTCTTCTCTGCTTGACTAGCTAGGCAGTCACTACTAGTGGATCAGGTGCCAGCTGCAGCTAGGCTCCTGCCACCCCCTGCTGATGGGAGTGGAGAAGGGCCCTGTCTGACCTCTGAACCCTCCGTCTGCC
This sequence comes from Aselliscus stoliczkanus, assembly GCA_033961575.1. Lineage (NCBI taxonomy): Eukaryota > Metazoa > Chordata > Mammalia > Chiroptera > Hipposideridae > Aselliscus > Aselliscus stoliczkanus. The sequence continues at coordinate 3,020,410 of CM066735.1, read as the reverse complement.
CACAGGTGGGCTTGCTATACATGAGCACGAGGCTCATTGTGAACTTGTCCCAGACGTACATGGCCATGTACCTCACCTACTCCCTCAATCTGCCCAAGGTGAGCTGGGCAGGGTGGGCCAGGACCATGGGCCCAAAACCAAGGAGCCCCACCTGACAAACCCATGCCCACTCTGCCCTGACAGAAGTTCATCGCCACCATCCCGCTGGTGATGTACCTCAGTGGTTTCTTCTCCTCTTTCCTCATGAAGCCGGTCAATAAGTGGATCGGAAGAAATGTGAGTGCGCGAGCCACTGGGGGCAGTGGGGAGATGCCAGACGAGGACCCCTGTACCTCAGACACATGCAGCCTGGGTGACCCCAGACCACAGCATCCCTCCTTGTAGATACCTCACATCTGGGACCCAAGTTCTAGACCCTGGCTTCTGAGTCTCTTGGGGCTACAGAGCTCTAGAACTTTCTGACCTGTGTGCTACCCAGGATGGCTATGAGTACCTGAAATGTGGCTGGTGTGACTGAAGAACTGAATGCTTCATTTAATCTAATTTTAATTAGCTTGCACTTAGATGTAAAGCCACCTGTCTCTAGACTCTCAGCTCTCTGGTGAGGTCAGAGCTGGGGGCTCCTTAGGGACAGTCCAACTTGACCCCCTCTCTCTCTGGGGTTGGGGCTGGGAGGCCGTGGATTGAAGACCAGAGAGGGCAAGCACCAGCGAGGCAAGCCTGAGGCTGGTCCCTTCTGCAGATGACCTACTTCGTGGGCCTCTTGGTTATCCTGGCCTTTGCGGCCTGGGTGGCGCTGGCAGATGAGCTGGGTGTGGCTGTGTATGCAGCAGCTGTGCTGCTAGGCATGGGCTGTGCCACCATCCTCGTCACCTCACTGGCCATGACAGCGGACCTCATCGGTCCCCACACGGTAGGGCTTGCAAGCAGGGCCGGGTCGGTGGTGGTGGGGCCCAGGGCCCAGGCCGTGGGTGCTCACCTCCCTGCCTGTGTCCACCCAGCACAGTGGAGCCTTTGTGTACGGCGCCATGAGCTTCTCGGATAAGGTGGCCAACGGGCTGGCAGTCATGGTCATTCAGAGTCTGCACCCTTGCACGTGAGTGGGACTCATTCAGTCATTTAATAAGAGTGCACCGAGTGTGCTGTGCGCCAGGCACTACTCCAGGTCAGGGGATTTGGCGTGGACAAGATCCCATACTGGTGGGGTTCACAGGCCAGGGAGACCTGGTCCTTTCTGAGCTCGGGCACTTTGTTTATTCATTCAACAAACCCTGAGTCTGTTGTATGTGGGTGCTGAGGACACAGCATACAGGAGTATTGGATGTGAGTGGGCAGGGCTGCGGGGGAGCCTGCCCACTGTCTGGGCTGGTCCTCTGTCCTCATGGAGCTGGGGGCAACACCAGTTATGTTAACCACACAAACGTGTGTCCAGATGAGTGGTGTGAAGGACAGAGGTCAAGAAGGATTTCCTTGAGGAGGTGACATGGTCCTGAGATCCGGTGGAAATCAGGGATTTCTACGCAAAGGGGGAGGACAGCCAGGGCAAAGGCCCTGGGTCACGACCAGGCCTAACTTGGACAAACAGTGAGGAGGGCTGTGTGGATGGAGCAGAGTGAGAGAGGCAGGGAGGGGATGGGGGCAGGTCATGCAGGGCCCTGTGGAGGACCTGGGCTTTCCCTGAGAGGGAGGTGGGCAGAGTGGTGGGGCCTGACCCGGGTGCTCACAGGTGCTCTCTGGTGCCTGCTGTGGGGACAGTTTGGAAGGTAGGGCTGAAACCTGGGGACCAGGGCAGAAGTGTCTGCATTAGTCCAGGTGGATGACGATGGGCAGGAGCAGTAGGCAGATTTGGGATAGACTTTGAAGGCAGAGCCAGCAGTACTGGCTGAAATATCATGTGCAAGATGAGTAGGGGGTCTAGGGTGACCCCCAGGTTCTGGCCTGACTGCTTGCTGAGGTGGGAGGAATGGGAGGTCCAGGCTGAAGGGTCCCCACAAGTGTCCGCTCACCTGTGCTGTCCTCCCCCTATCCCAGATCGGAGCTCTGCTGCAGGGCCTGCGTGGGCTTTTACCACTGGGTGATGGTGGCCGTCACAGGTGGCGTGGGCATAGCTGCCACCCTGTCTCTGTGCAGTCTTCTCATCTGGCCTCTCCGCCTGCGGAGCTGTGAGTTGTAGACACCCCTCCATCCCCAAACCCCCATCCTGGCTATGAGTGGGCAGCCTGGGGCAGGGAAAAGGCCCCATGCTCACTAACCCCACCCCTCTCTTGCAGGGGCTACTGGAGCCCAGCCCTGACATTTCCCCATGGCCTCCTGTCCTATGAAAATGAACTGCGACTGCACATGCCATGCCCTGCTCTTCTGGTCTCCACCCCTCCTTCCTTGCCTGGCTGTGGGGTCACAGGGTGAGGGCAGGACTCCAGCAGGGGTGAGACAACTAGCTAGGCCTTCTGGTATTCAGGGGCCCGTGGGTTTGGGGGTACCCAAGTCTAACTCTAATGGATGACTCAGGGTGCCCTCTATGTTGCGTGAGGGCAGGACGTGAAGGTCCTGGGGCTGCACTGAGCTCCACCTCACCCCTGGCCTGCGTGGGATGTCCTGGGTGCTGCCAGGCCCCCCAAGGATGGCGTCGTCACTTAGCCTTCCTGGAGCCCCAGCCTGGGGGTCCATGTCCAGCTCCCTGTACCCAGGACGCTGTTGACAGTGAATAAAGAGCCATTCATGGTGAGGACTGGCCTCGGCTGTCTACCTGGGGACTTGGCTAATAACCAACTCCCTTTACCTGACTGCCCAATGCCCTGGTCCGCAGATGTGGACAGACGTCCAGGGAGAGGCACAGTGTCCCTGCAGAGGGATGGTCTTTATCAGAGAGTGGGAGTGTAGACAGGTGGGGGCCGCTGGCCAGTGGATTGGCAGTAGGGTTCCAGGTCCCACTGCCAGTAGTTCTGGGCTGTGTAACATGGACGCTGCTGTGCTGACAGATAGGGCACGTGGTTGGACACCCGCCCCAGTGGCTCCACCCCGTATCGGTGCCTGTTGACCACTGTGGGGCAGAACTCGGGTCACCTCCTGGCCCCAGGCAGTTTCACCCCTGGCCTAGATGGCCTTGTCCCTGCCCCATCCCTTGGCCTCCGTGACCCTGGCCTCACCATATTCCTTGCCCCAAATAGGTCTGTCTTTCCACAGCATGGTCCCCCACCGCGTGCTGGGGGCCTTGTACTGGGCGGGCATGATGGGGTCATACCAGGCGGTCTCCCGAAGGTGCTGGATGTAGGCTGTGGGGAGAGTGATGGGGGGAAGGTCATCTCTGGCCCTTGCCCTCTCCTCGGGGCTGACCTGGGTCAGGGCAGGCAGGCCGGGCACTCACCCGAGGGCACGTCCCGCTCCCGGTGGCTGTAGCATCCGTGCCAGTGGGAGTAAGTCTCATGGTACGGGTTGTCCAGGGCCCGTGGGAGCGTGTACCAGGCTTCGCGGGAATCAGAGTTGGTTAGGCCCGTATACCACAGCTGGCTGGCTGCGTCTTGTCCTATGGGTGTGTACTTCCAGTGTGTTGCCTGCTTGATGGCTCGTGTCCAGTGGGGCCCCTCCAGGGACAGGTAGTCATCGCTAAGGGCTGGGGAGGGCACAGAGGCTGAGCCTGCAGCTGTCCCTGCCCCTCTCTGGGCCACATCTTTTTTTTTTTTTTTTTGAGGGCAGTGTCTCTGGCCCTCATATGTGGGACCTGAACCGGGGCCGCTGGCGTCCCAAGCCAGCACTTAACCACCACACCATTCGGCCGGCCCTCGGGGCCACATCTTGCTTGTCTCTAGAATGGGCCTTTTACCCTCTTTGCCACATGTTGTGGCATCAAGGGTGCAAAGGCCTGGCCCTGCTGCGGGGCCTTCTTTTTCCATCTCCACTTGACCACATGTCCTTCAGCCCTTCAGCACTGGACACCCCCACCCAGGCTGGCAGAGGAGAGGGAGGCACCTCTCTCTTTCTCTCTCTCTGCCACACCCTCCCCAGGGACACCAGGGAGGAGGGTACAAAAGCTCTGGCCCAAGTCCCAAGTCTTGGGGTCCCAAGTCATTGTCCGGCCTTCCAGACCTACAGGCCCCTTCCTCCAGGAAGCCCCCTGGCCTGGAGGCACACAGTGATCTTGGCTGAGTGGCCCAGGGAGAGCGTGTAGGAGTGCCCAGATTGCTGGGAAGACCCTCAGGGAATCATTATGTCAACATCATCTACCCAGTCATCAGAGACCAGCTGAGAGTGAAGACAAGCTCATACTTAAAGGATAAGCGATGTAGCTACACATTTTTGCCTGTTTCAGAGGGCCGTTAATGCCAGAGCCTGTCCTAGGCTGACAGCATCAGGAGGGCTTCCCAGAGGAGGAGGTGGCCCATTTCAGGTGGATGGAGAGATGTGCAAAGGCCCCAGGGCAGCGGAGAACAGTTTAAGGAGCAGAGAGGCTGCAGCGCAGAGAGGTTAGTGGAAATATGTTAATGATAGCAAAAATCAAGTCTCAATGAGGTACCATTAAAACTAAAATTAAGGAAAAGTGGAAAAACCCAAAGTTGGTGAAGCTGCAGGGAAACTTGCTTAAGCAGAAACCTCAAGTGGTAATTCCTTCCAGAACACATGCTAGTAGCACCACTGCCCCAGAGACAAAGACATGCATGTGCCCTGACCTGCTGAGCTCGGTCCTGGGAAATCACCTAAAGAATGAGGTTGGCTACCCCAAGATGGCTCCAGCAGGGCCAGACAAAATGCTTTCATTTCTGCCATGCAGAGCCCAGCAGAGTTTATACTCCAGTAGATCTGAGCAGAGCATCAAAACTAGAAATGCACATAGCTCATAAAAGGTGGGATGAGCCTGGTTGGTTCTAGAACATCAGCCTCAGGAACCTGATGACGGTTTGCCACCCAGAGAGACATTTCACGATCACCTGTGGTGCTCCATGCTCTAAAGTAACATGCAATGAAACGTGATTGTCCACCTTCCCCAGCCTGGACCTGGGCTGCTGCTTTAATTTCTTAAGAATTGCCTTCCTCCAGAAGTGGGCAGTATGTGGGTGTGGCCCTTCTAGTACAGAAATGTGGGACCTGCTGCAGTTTCACATCCTTTTTAATTTTCTTGGAAATGGGGTGGCACAAAGGCGCCTGTGTTTATTTTTACAGCTGCAGAATAATCGTTGTAACTTACTGAAACAGTCACTTTATTAATGGATACTTTACTGGGTTGAGTGTCCCCCCAAATTCACGTCCAGCTGGAGCCTCAGAATGTGACCTTATTTGGAAATAGGGTTGTAACAGACAGAATCTGTCAAGATGAGGTCATGGTGGGTTGGAGTGGGCCCTGGTGTCCTTGTAAGGAGAGGGGAATCTGGACAGACATACATGGTCATGTGATGACGGAGGCACAGATGGAGCGGTGCAACTATAAGCTAAGAGATGTCAAGGACTGCCAGTAAACCACAGAAGTTAGGAGAACATGGAACTGCTTCTCCCTCACAGCCTCAGAAGGAACCAGCCCTGCTGACACCTTGATCTTGGACTTCTGGCCTCCAGAACTGGGAGAGAATACATCTGGGGTTTAAGCTGCCTAGTCTGTGCTTTGTTACAGCAGCCCCAGGAAACTATTATTTTTTTTTAATTAAAAAATTTTTTTTTTAAATTTTTATTGGGGAGCAGCCATGGTCATTGGTTATACATGCTTTCATGCTACAATGGCATAGTTGACAAGGAGCAGCTCACAGTGGCCCATGCAGGGATCGAACCGGCAACCTTGGTGTTATCAGCACCACACTAACCAACTGAGCTAACCGGTCATCCTATAGATACCTACTTTCTCAGTTTGTTGTGTGGGCGTACATGTTGTGCACACGATGAGCATACATCCCTGCCGGTCTCCAAGCCTGCCCTGCTCTGATCACTGGCGGGGAGGAAGGTAACCAGGTGCAGGTGGGTGGGAAGATGTAGGGAGCAGCCAGGGGAGGGTGCAGCACCAATGTGCCTTTTATGAAGAATTAGTGCCACTCCGGAGAAGTCAAACCAAATCCAATCACACCCAAGAAACAGGTTGCACTGGGGCAGGGTGGGCACTCACCTGTAGTGAGGTGCCAGGAAGTGCACTTCTAGGGTCCCCTGGCGGACATAGGGCCGGGCAGCCGCCCACTTCACGGTATGCATGTCTGCCTTTGGGTTCCTGGGTACTCCTGCCTAGAAGGCCTGTGGGGCCATTGTTGACAGCAACAAAGGCCATCCCCGTGGTGTCCTGGCAACAGTGCTGCTGGCCCTGGCCCCTGTCCAGACCATTCCCTCCAGCCCCAGTGGAGGGGCTGCCTGGTGGCTCGGGGCTCAGGGATCACACTACTGCTTCTCTGGCCCTCTCCCCCACATTCCCTCTTCAGGGTCTCTGTGCAAATCCAAGCTTCTGAATTTCATCCCTGCATCCTCAGCTCCACCTTTCCAGATGCTCGGGCTGGAACCACACCTCATGTCCCCAAAACTTCCCTTCTCACCCCACCCCCATCCGGTCCTTCATCTGTTTACAATATACATCAGAGCAAAAACCTGCACACAGATGTTCACAAAGCAGCATGATTCCAAATTATTAGAAAGTGGAAACAACCATCAACTGAATAAATGTGGCCCATTCACACAATGGACTACTGCCATGAAAAGGAGGCACCACACTCGCTACGAGGTGGATGGACTTTGAACACACGGAGCTCAGTGAGAGAAGCCAGACACACAGGCCACACAGTGTGTGATTCCACTTATGTGAAATGTCCAAACAGGCTCATCCACAGGCAGGACGTGGGTTAGTGGTTGTCAGGAGCTGGGGGTAATGGCTAATGGGGATGGAGTTTCTTTTTGGGGTGAGAGAAATGTTTTGGAATTACACATGGGTGGTGGTTGCACCACATTGGGAATGTACCAAATGCCACTGAATTGTTCACTTTAAGATCGTAAAATGTCAGTTATGCATATTTTACCACAATTTCAAAAACACAAAATACAGAATTTGCTCACCTTTCACCACCTCCACCTGGTCCTGGCCAGTCACATCATCACCTCCCTGGCAGACCCTCCTGTGTGGCCTCTGCACCATTGTCAGGTCTCTACACAGCAATCTTGTCCCTTCTCAACTCAGCTCACACCAGGACACCTCCTCCCTCAGGATAGAAGCCCAAGTCCTCCTGTGGCCCACAAGGCCCTGCAAGATCTGCCTCTGTCCCCTCCCTGGCTCACCACCTCCCTCTCCCCTTTGCTCACTGCTCTAGCCACACGGGCCTCCTTGCTGTTCCTCCAACACGCCAGGCCTGGGCCTACCCCACAGCCTTTGCAGGGCTAGTGCCTGCTGCCTGGAAAGTCCTCTGCCCAGATGTCTCCTACTTTTCTTCGGGCCCTTGCTCAAATGTCAAGTTTGTAGCAAGCCCCGGATTCAAAGCTGTCCTTTCCCAAAGCCTCCTACTGTGACGTAGCAAACACGTCCCTCTCACATACCATTAACAGAAGCCCCATGAGAGCTGGTTTTGGGATCTGTTTTGTTGTCCCCAGTGCTCAGGCCAGGAATCTTCAGCTGGAGGGAAGGGCCTGGGGTGCTCCACCAGTCGTGGGCAGCTGTGAGGTCCCCTGGGCTCTTCCAGCCCCACTGCTGTACTGGCCTCTGCCTCGCCCTTCACTCTTTGCCCTTTACTGCAAAAGCTACACTTGATGATCAACAGAAACCTGATGGTCCTTGCCTCACCCCACCCAGCCCTTCAACCTTGCCCAAGTGTGGGCACTGGGTGTGATGCTCCTGCTGCTGGCCTTGGTCACCCCATCTGTCAGATGGAGGTGACAGCAGTGCCTGCCCTGAGAGCTCCTGCAGAGGCCAACAGGCCCTCTCTCCACTGCCCCCACCTCCCTGGCCCTGTGGACACCTCTTCCCCAGCTGGAGCCTCAAGGACTGCCATGATGCACGTCATCCTCACCCCCAACCAGACCATGAATTCAGGGACACCGGCATCCCTCAGACAGTTCACCTGGGGCAGGCTGCTCCCCGCCTGTTTGTGACACTTAGGCTGGTCTGGGCCCCCGGGCGTGTACAGACTTGAGTACTCAGCCACCCCAGCCAGGGACCAGACAGATGGACAGCTAGCCCTAGCAGTGCATGAACCCACAGCTGGTTTAATGACAATGACATTGTGTTACACGAAAAACAAAGCTGGCTCTGCATTAGGCACCTTCCCTGCACCCAGCCCACCAGACTTGCAGGCGGGGAGCACACATTTGGCACCCTGTTGTCACACTCCCTGGCGTGGGTCCCACATGCCGAGCCAGCTCCTAGGTTCTTTGGCAGCCGCACAGGGTGAGGGTGCAGTAGAAATGGATCATTATCTTGTTAAAAACTCAAACAAACAAAAATAAGATCTCGACCAATCAAAATACATACGTCTATGTACATTGTCCCTGCGGCAGGCAGATGCTGGGATGGGGCTGGGGTGGCAGGGTCCCACCCTTCCCCAAGTCCAAGTAGGCTCAGCTGATCGCCCCTCTCAAATAAGGGAGTCACAAGCTATGACCCCGTCTCCCCCAGGCACAGGGGATGGGCTGTGCCCCTCCCCAGCTAGCCTCAAACATTCCTGGGACCCATCTACAAAAACACAAAATAAACTCAAAGAAAAGTCACAAATACATATATACACGTGCATACATGAGGCTGATCATGGGGGGACACTGGAGGAGTGGGGCCTTCAAGCAGAGTGGCGTGGCCCTCCATTCCACCGAGGCCTGCTCTGCCCAGGCGACTTCGTGTCACTGACCTTTGTTCTGAGGGGGAAGAGGAGGGGGGCTGCTTGGGCCCCTGGCCACACCTGGGCCCACCTCCCTCTCTCTGATGTCTCCAGGTCTTGAGATGCGGCCAGAGGGGGTGGTGTCCAGGTCAGGGGAAGCTCAGGAAGCCGCTGGGAGTACCAGGGGGCACCCCTCCGCTTGCTCTCCTCCCTGGCTTCCCTGTGCCATATGTGAAGATGGACAAGACACAGGGGTTGCCCGGTGGGGAAGGGGCTGGGTAAGAGGGTGAGGTTACCCAGACCTATAGGCCCAGCAAGCCGCAAGAACCAGAGTCCCGCTTGGGGACAGAGCTTGGCTGTGATACTGTCAGTGACAAGGACAGTGCAGGGTCAGGGCAAGCAAGTGACAGCAAGTGGACCCAACTTCAGTTTTCCTTGTACAAGTCCATCTCGAGATGACCTCCTCTGGTGCACAGCCTGCCTGGGGCCTGCTCCTGACGCCTGGCCCCAGGAAAAGTCACCAGGATGGCTGCTGGCACAGGGACAGCAGAGATGGCCAAAAAAGGATCTATCAGGCAGGAGTGTCCCTTCAATCCATGGGCTGACCTGAACCATCCTCCTGCTGGAACCTCCCCTGGCTGACGGGCCATCAGGTCCAGCTGTCTGTCCTGTCACAGGCGCAGGCAGTGACCACAACGGCGAGCACGTGCTTCTGGGAAAAGCATGCAGCCCAATGAGGCAGTGATGGACACAAAGGGAAGCAGGCAGGGGTCCAGGGAGACGTCCATCCCGCTCAGAGTGCAGAGTTGGAGCTGGGCCACGGGGCTACAGTGTGGAGGGAGCCGAAGCACCCGTGCCTGCTGCTGCCCGACCGCGTCCCCGCCCCAAACATCGCCGACAGGGTTCGCAATCAGGCTTTAATGAGAATCTTCAGGGTCTCTCCAGGCCCTGCTCCCCGCCCACCCTGGCTGCTGCTTCTCGGGAAGTGAGCGGGGAGAGAGGGTCCATGCACATGATGACAGGTGGCATTCCTGTGCCCTGGATGGCGCTGCCCAAGGTTTACCGGATCCTGGTGAAGAGGTTGAGGACAGACACCGACTCCTGCAGGGCACACAAAAGGGACTGCTGAGCCCGTGGCGGGGGAGGCGAGCTGAGGCTTCGGGCCAGAAGAGGGGCCTGAGTGGGTACTGTTTGTCTCCAGTGACCTGACATGCATGGGGTGCGGCGCCCTGGTTGGGGTGCACAGTGATGTAGGAGCAGAGCAGGGATGCGGGGTTCTCAGGGTGAAGTCTCAGCAAAGTTTGTGAAGGGGGCTGCTCAGACAGCAGAAGGGGACAGCCCCCAAGACAGGCTGAGGGGACGCATATAGGGAACATCTGGTGCTGATACCGACCCACTTTACCTTTGTTGAACGGGTTTTGCTAAAGACATTCCAGAATCTCAGGGTTTCATCTCCAGCACCAGTGACGATGGCCTCTCCATCAGGGGACATGGCCTGCAGGAGAAAGAGCCCTGTCGTCCTTGTGCCTGGCAGCTGGCCACATGGACGGAGCTGATGATGGATAGTAGGATGCAGGGTGGGTCACCACCAAAGCCAAAAACACAAGATGTCCCACTGCCACCCACGAGGCTCCATCTATTCTGTGCACTCGAAGCAAAGGATACAATGGATTAAGCACAACACATTTTTTTCTGGAAAGAAACAAAAATGTTTGAAGAGGGAGTGCTTTTGGGTGGGCCCCTGTCCCCAGGCACATGCAAAGGGGTATATGGTGAACCATTCTCAGAGGTTTTCTGAGTGGTTGGATGTGGGTTAGTTGCGGCTTCTTCATATACGGACATATATGTATTTTTTTGGTAAAGATAAATCTGTGGAGGTTCTAGGGAGAGCAAAGCTTCCCTTCCTCACAGGACTGGGGAGTTCAGGAACGTAGATTCAAAGTGATTGACACAACCAGCATGTGAAAGCAGAACAAACCCTCCCTGCTGTTCAGGCCAGACACAGGAGCTGGCCGGGTGAAACCCCCCACAGGCCCAGGTGGGAGGCTGCGGTCCGGATCCGCACCCTGCCTTCCCAGGGTCATGGACGCTGGATCCAGGACCTGCCAGCACAGACTCACCAGGTACAGGACCCGGTAGGAGTGTCCGGTCAGCTTGGCTACTTGGGTCAGGGATGGGTACTTCCAGACCAGGATCTGGTTCTGCGAGTAGCCGTGCGTGCTCACCTGGGGGGTGGAGAGGATGCTGTCGGAATCTGGGCCTCCCCTCTGACAGTCCCAGGGCTCAGATGCAAGCTGTTGACTCCCCCAGAGGCACCCACTGAGGAGCAAGGACACCCAGGCCTGGTCTGCATCCTGAGCCTGCCCGGCTACCGCCCCCACATTCTGACTGATGAATGGAGGGTGACAGGGAGCCACACTGCACCCAGAGCTCTGCCAGCCTCTCCTGGTGGTCAGTGGGCACAGATGGGCACTTCCAGACTGAGGTTCTGTGACCCAGGTGGCAGGGGCCTAGCTTCACCCCAGGACTCGAGGGGAGGCCCCCTGGGCCCAGGGCTCCCGCATGCCTAAGCCCACACTGCACTCACCAGCTCGTTGGCATGCTTGGACCAGGCCAGGTTGCACACCTGGGAGCCCGTGTCAATGCACTGCAGTGGCTGTCCTGTGAGCGTGTTCCAGAAGCGGATGCAACGGTCAGCCGTGCCACCACCGGATGCCAGCAGCCCGTGCTGGTGCGGGGACCAGGCGATGGCCTTTACGGCTGCCAGGTGCTCTGTGTACTGCTGCACGGGGCTCAGGCTTGAGTGGTTCCAGACCAGCAGCTGTGGGGGCAGCAGCTGTGAGGCTCCCGGTCAGCTGTGGCCCAGAGGCTGGTTCCCACGGGGCAGATGAACGGCCTCACCCCAGCCTGTCATGGTCCTCCCTTGGGGCAGACCCCTATCACCCGTTCTATAGACAGGTGGGAGCGACAATTCCTAGGCTGAGATGGCGAAGGGCCTGGGCGCCTACCTTGTTGTCATTGCCTCCTGAGGCAAGAAGCTGGTGATCCGTGGACCACTTGAGCCCACACACTTCCTGCCGGTGGCCCTGCAGCCGCCGCTCTGACTGCAGGGGCGGGGTGCGGATGTCCCTCTGTAGGATCATGCGGTCCCGGCTCCCAGACGACAGCTGGTCGGCATTCCAGGCCAGAGCCCCTGGAGGCCAGGTGGAGGGCAGGGTGAGGCCAAAGCCCAGGCTCTCAGGAATGGCAGTGTGTGCTGGGCATCACTCCTACCCACCAGGACCCTGGGCTCCTCACCAACACGTGCCGTGTGCCCTTCTAGCATGGACAGCTTCTTCCCCGCGGCTGCGTCCCAGATCTGCACGAAGCCCTTATGCGTGCCCACAGCCACCAGGTTTCCCTAGGATCGAGGATCAGGCGAGAGCAGGCATCAGGCCTCGGTGAAGGGACCCGGCATCCCTAGGCTCTCCCTCCTCACTACCGGACCTTCGGGCCATTTCTGTTAAAAATCTTTAATGCATATCTCTTTGGATCAATATGACAGCCCACCTTGGAACTCCCTAGGGGGATGGTCACACAACACATGGGTTTGTCAAAATCCAGCCAACACACACTTAAGACCCATGAACTTCACCACGTGGACCTGCTGGATGGAGCTTGGGCTGCCATGACGGGAGTGAAGCTCTGTGGGTGTCTCTGGAGAGGAGCCCTGCAGGAGCCTGTCACTGCAGCCATCTCTACCAGGTTGGGGACAAGTGCGGTGCAGACATTACCCCGGGGCTTGGGCAAGACCAACAGGCTGGGTGCTGCTCCTCTGGATCTCCTAGGCCCCCAAACCTCATGAAGTCTCCTGCCAGCGAGGCCCAGTCAGACCTCCCCTGCCCAACCCTGCCCAACCAGAGGACAAGCCCTCTGTACTGACCCGCTCAGACCAGCCCACAGAGGTCACTGAGTCCCCTTCCACAGAGAGGTCGCAGAGTCGGGTCACCTGAAAGAAACAGGGAACAAACGGTGTGAGCTGACATGCTGCCCGCTGGTCATTCAAGGCCCCAACCGTCCATTTGTCCATTCATCCATCTGTTCATTCAATTTAGTCACACCACAGGCCTATGGGCACTGGCGTCAGTGCTGGGACCCAGGAGAATGAACCTGGGGTGCCCAGGAGGCTGGAGGCTGCAAGGGGACACATGCCAGCACAGGATGAGTGACTGCAGAGCCTGGAAGGGATGCTCAGGTGATGAAGGCATCACCCAGAGTGGTCATTTCCAGCAGGTGTCAGCCCTCTCTGGGGGCGCCTCGCTCACCTTCTTCTGAATTCATTTGCCTTTGGTTTTAGCTCTGAAAATCTCCCACCCTGGGGGAGCAGTGCCTGAGTCCACAATGGGCCTGGCAGCCACTCAGAGAGGTACTTCTGGGGGAGGGATGGCATAGCCCCCAGGCTCAGCTAGGCCCAGACATCTGTCACCTCTCCTCTGCAGACACAGGCAGAGGTGGCCCTCAGGCTGGGATCAAGGACTCCCCATGGTCACAGGAGCCAACCCACAGCAGAAGGGGCACAGTGCCTCCACTCACACCTGCTAACTGATGCCCTGTCCTAGTCTGCACACAGGGTAGCCCCCAGAGCTGAGGGGGCAGCCGGGAGCTGCCTCGGGCTCTGGAGCACCCTTCATATAGGCCTGGCTGTGCTCAGCTACTGGTCACTGTGTGCGAGCATACACCCACGCAGGTGCTGGGGTGCCCACCTGGCTGGTGCAGGCACTCCACAGGTATACACAGGTGCCCAGCCCAACACTCAGCACGTTGAGAGAGGACCAGTCCACCAGATTCAGGTAGAAGTCATCTTGCAACTCAGGTGCATCAAGGACCTTGAAGGGAATCTTGGAGATCTTGCGGGTGGGTTTCCGTGGGGACCGCAGTAACTTCTGACTGTGGGGAGAGCCCGAGGCGGTGATTGGGTGTCAAGCAGCCACGCAATTATCAGTACTGTTTGGCTAACATTACCCCCGGGTGCCTAGGTGACTCTCCTCCCGCTGGTCCTGTCCCTCTGCCCACATGATTGCAAAACTGTGGGTGACCCCATAGATACAAGGCCCTTTGCTCTCGGGTGTTTGCATCCCGAGCCTCAACTGCCATGCTTTCCCCTCTGCCCAGGACTTCCTCCGGGGAGCCCTCCCTGACTTGCTCCACCCCCAATTTGGGGCTAATGTCCTGGTAGAGTTCCCCAAGCCCCTTCTGTACCCTGCGCACAGTCCTAGGACTAACTGTCCCTCCCATGCACCGTCCAGCTGCCTGCCCCGCTCTTGCAGGCCCAGACTCACCTTTTGTTGCTGACGGGGGACAAGGAGTAGGGAGATACGTCATTGCCGTCATCAGGGCTTGAGCGCTTGGTGCTGAGGGAATACTGGGAGACACACACACACGCACCTTCTGAGTGAACACTGTGGTCCCAGAGCTTGGGAACCTCAGACCCAAAGCTTGGGTGCCCTGAGCTCCTGGCGGTTGGGCAGGAGAGTGGGGGACCAAACTGGGAGCAGCTCTGAATTGGGGTGTCCTGGGTTCTGGGAACTTGAAAAAGCAAACTCGGTCTCCTCTCGGCAGTGACCACCAACATGCTCCTGTGCTCTTGCAACCACCAGCCCCTCAGCCACCCTGCAGGACCCAAGCCAGGCTCTTTCTAACACCGCCAGGGGGCCCCCATGACCCGGGACAGCATGGACATGCTGTGAGACGGCTCTGCCAAAGCCGCTGCCCCTTCACCCTGCACTCAGCTGCCTGTCAGTAGTCCAAGCACCCGACCAGGGTCGCCTTTTTTTCAGCAGGTGCCCAGGAGGGTGACAGGCACGGGGCAAGCCTCGGGGTTAAAGGAGCCTGGCCCTGCCTTCCTCAGGCAGGTACCCCCATTCTCTCTGGGATACCAGCAGGGCTGGTACATGGGGGAGGATCTCAGAGAGGCCGATGCTGGTGGCCTGGAGGAGTGGCCACGCAGCACAGGAGGCCGGAGCCGAGGGCTGGGCCTGGAACAGCCCTGGAGGACAGGCGTCTCTGTCCCGTGGGGAGCAGTAGAACAGGTGGGCATGGCTGATGGGCTCACCGTGAAGAGGCCCTTTTTCTCAGGTGTGGAGGGCTGCAGCCTGCGGTCCTCGGTCTGTGGGTCCTGTACCTTCTCAATGCCAGCCCCCAACAGTTCGTTTTTCAGCAGGGCCGAGTAAGCAAGGCCATCTGTGGGCACCAACCATGTTGAGAGGCTGGGGCACAGTGGAGTGAGGGGTAGGGTCAGGGATGGAAGGGGTGTCTGGGGCCCTGAATACTGACCTTTGCCATTGTCTGAGGTGGCGTCCTTGGCTTTCCGGTTCTGGCTAGGAGACTTCTCATTTTCCTGCGGGGGAAGAGGGGAGAGAAGGGAGGAGTGAGCTGCAATGGCCTGGCCCTGGCCTTCTCCCCAGTCCTCCCTGCTCTCTGCCCTCTGGGGCCCTCACATTGATCCTGTGGAAATTCACGCTCCAGTTGGCACCGGCTCTTGAGGGGATGAAGCGGTCCCCGTGCTTGCTGGGGGAGGACACAGGGGAGCTGGCAGGTGTCAGGGTCCGCCGCATCTCTGCCACCTGGAAGGACAGCAGGGAGGGGCTGGGTGCCCAGAGCCCCCATGGAGCATGCCACACCAGCCTAGCCCACCTTGCCTGCTGTATTTGGCCTCTGGCCGTTGAAAGAGGAGTTTGATCTTGGGAGCCCGAGGGGCCGAGGTAAAACATTTGGGTAGGTTATGCATGTGCTGGGCCCTGCTCGTGGCTCTGTGAGGCAGGAAGAGGCCAGGGAGCCACAGAGCTCGAAAAACATGAACATTGCAAGGTGGCATTATTTATTTCTAAGCAAACATGACGGACAGCAAGTTGAAAGTATGGAAAGAGAACGTTTATTTCCTGAGCACCGAGAGCCTGCTGCCCCGTCATCCCTTCTTCCCACGCATGAGGACATTCTTCCACAGAACCGCAACTCACCCACCAGAAACAGGACGGGAAGGCGGTGCATCATGCCCAATGAACCCTCTGACCCCACTTGACTGTCCCGGGAATGTCCTTAACCTATAAGGAATCTGCTGTAGGTTGAACTGTGTCCCCCAAAAGCACACGTTGAAGTCCTAACCCTTGGTGACCTTATTTGGAAATAGGGTCTGTAGATGGAATCAAGTTAAGATGAGGTCACACTGGAGTAGTGCGAGCCCTAAACTGAATGCCTGGTGTCCTTATAAGAGACAGATGCTGACAGAGAAGGGGACGTGAAAATGAGGTAGAGACAGGAGCGATGGGTCTAAATGCCAAGGACTGCTATAGCAACATCAGAAGCTAGAAGAGGCAGGAAGGACCCTCCTGGGGCCCATTTGTCCCGTCAGCCCTGCATCACAGGCTCCTGTGTCCCAGCACCCTGACCCCCTCCATGGCAGCCTGGCTATCCAAGCCAGCTCCCCTGCACAGGTTTTGGGGTTGGGGCTGAACCCCAGCTCCATCATGCTGGGCCCTTTACCAACCCACTGGGAAGGCAGCTCTCATGTCCTCATCACCCAATGAGTCCTAAGGCTTCATGGGAGGGCCAGTGCTCCCTGCGGACCCGGAAGCACAGCCCCCAGGCCCTGTGAGAATAAAGGGTCTCAGCAGGGGGGGGGAAGGTGCATGGAAACATGGGTGGGGACTCACACCTGGAGTGTGGTGTGGCATTGCCATGGGGGAGGGCTGGGGAGGACGTGTTTCTCACCTGCCTAGCACATTTTTTCTCTGAGGGCTGAAGCCCAGTGGCCAACTGCATCCCAACTCCATCTCCCTACCAGCTCTAACATGCTAGGCCAGTGCTGGCAGGGGCGGCTGCCAGGTACTCACACAAGGCATCGTATTTTCATTTTGGATGACAATTTGCCGGAGGAGGCGCCGCTCGTAGTCCTGGTCCATGGTGAGACAGGGCAGGCACGGCCTGCCAGCCAAGGTCAGCCTGGGGCAGGAAGGGCAGGAGAGGTTAGTTAGCACCAGTGGGCAATGGCCCCACTACTACCTGGTGACCACAGGAAACGGCCGAGTGCCCACCACATGACGAAGCCCTTTGTCCCAGGAGCCCAGAGCGTGGACTCAGCTGCACCCCATAGACCCTGGAAGTCAGAGGGAGACGTGACGGGGACAAATGGGGCTCCTCTCCAGTTCCTCTGTGTGGATCTTTCCCCTTGCTTCTGTCCTGGTTAGGGCAAGGTTCCCTCCATCCCTGCCCCAGGGGCCTGCCCCAGGCCCTCCTCTGATCACTTTTCTGCTTCAGACCCTTTGAGGCCACAAGCCATCCAAGGGATCACGTCCCTGCTCCTTGGCCCCAAGAGGGAAGCAGGGGGCTGGACAAGGATTGGGGTGCAAGGATTCCTTCTTCTCAGCATGGTGGCCTATATGTCCTGCTGCACAAAATGGGTGGGGGTCAGTATACTCCACAGGAGTCTGCCAGAGCTGACTGGGCACCAGGCCCCATGCCAGCACTTGGGCTCCAGGGCCAGGTCAACCAGGTCATAGCCCAGGGACATTGGCCTCCAGTTCACAGCCACACCAGGGAAGCTTCTCTGAGGATGAGGAGTGACAGTATGCCAGCAGGAGAAGCCTGGAGAAGAACATTCTAGAGAGCGAAGGGCAGATCTGAGGGCAGACTCTGAGAGAATGGGTGCTCTTTACAGTGGGGATGGCAACCAGGGCCCAGGGCCAAACCAGGCCCACAGCCACATCTCTGACTGCTTTCAGAAGAAAATCTTTGCCAGTCCTGCCTCCCCCGAAGGCACCGCGGAGCATGGAAGGTGAAGCAAGTTTCCAGGACAGAGCCCGGCACAGAGAGAGCTTCTCGCAGGGGCCTGCTCTGCACCTGGACCCCCACCCTAGCCCTGCTGCTGTCACTTTCCCTCCGCTCCTCTGGCTGGAGCTCCAAAGCTCGACGCACAGCAGTGCCATGACACTTCCAGCCTGAGTCTCCATGTGGATGCCTGGCCTGAAAACAGAAGTCTAAAGTAAAGACTGGCCAAATATTAAAAGCTTATGAATTCCTGGGTGTAGCACCCTAGTGAAGTCAACACTTGACTTAAAAAAACATTATGGTAGGGCCGGCCGAGTGGCGCATTGGTTAAGAGCTGGTTTTGGGATGCCAGCGGCCCCGGTTCGGATCCCACATGAGGGCCAGTGACACTGCCCTCTACAGCTAACAACAGCTCCACCTGGAGCTGGGCTGTGCGAGCCCCGGTGATGGTGTGGGCTGCAGCCCCTGCTGCAGTGGGCTGCCATAGGCTACAGTGAGTGGCCCGCAGCCAGCGTGAGGGGCTGGCAGCCAGCGTGAGCTGCCAATAGCCGCAGTGAGCGACATCCAGAGGCCGGCGACCGATCTGCCTCATCCGGGAAGAGCGCAATGACGATACCAACAGTGAAGCAACATCCTCCGCAACTAAACTGAAGAACAAAAAGACAGCAACTTGTCTGTTCCCCTTCCCCGATTCCCCAACGCTGTTCCCCTCCACCAATTCCCCAATAAAATCTTTAAAAACAAAACAAAACAAAAAAAACACATTATGGTAAAATACATATAACATAAAATCAACATCCTAACCATTTTAAGTGCACAGATCAGTGGCATTAAGTGCACTCACACTGTTCTGCAACTGTCACCTACAACCACTTCCAGAACTTTCTCATCTTCCCAAACTGAAACTTTTGACTCCTAACTCCCTACCCCACCCCAACCTCCATTAGATCCTCAAGAAGTCACATACATAGCCACATGGTCCAGCAATTCCACACTGAGGTTTACACACAGAAGGAAACAGACTCACATGGAAACTAACACTTGAATGTTCTTACCAGCAATATTCACAATTGCTGAAAAAAAGAAACAATCCAAGTGTCCATTGAAAGATGAATAAATACACAAAATGTGGTCCATCCACACAGTGGAATATTACTCAGTCATAAACAGGAACTGCTGTCACCTGCTACAACATGGATGAATCTTGAGGACATCATGCCCAGTGAAAGAAGTCAGACACAAAAGGATAAATGCTGTGTGATTCCATTCATAAGAGGTCCCCAGAGGAGTCAAATCCAGAGAGACACCGAGTAGACTAGAGGACAATTGCCCCTTTAAAAAAAAGGCATCTGAGGAAAGTACTAGCTGAGCATCACCAGGCAGGGAAGCAATCTGAGTTGACATCATGCATGTCCGTCAGTGTGAGACTACACTGGGAGATATTTAGGTGGGTTTGCCTAAGTTTTATTTTCACATCCCCAGATTGCCTCTCTGATGAATTCCTGGGCCCATCACAGAGACCATGCATATTGGGTGGCTGAAGCACCAGCTTGAGCCTAAGTCCTTGTCCCTCACCTGCCATATGGGACACATGGGGCTGCCTTGGTGTGGCCCAGGCCAGAAGCAAGATGCAGCCAGCTGCCACCGTGGTGTGTTCCCATCATATCCCACATTAGCTGGCTTGCGTGTTTTAGCTCGTGTTCCCCGTGCACTGCATCATGAGCTGGGTGTGCACCCCATCCACCCCTGTGCAGTGGAGGACATGAAGACTGAGGGGCAGCAACACCTCCAGCGTGCCACAGGCCTCCCTCCATGGCCCAGGGCTCCTCTGAACCTGTGCCAGCCCAGAGCCCCAAGCCTCACCATCCGCCACATCAGCAGACAGCAGGCCTCCTGCTTTGGTGAGAAAAGTGGGGCTGCAGTACCTCAACCCCGTTCGTCCTGGGTAAACCTCTGGGAGCAGCTGCCCCCCTCCTGGCTACAGGCTTCCTGCACCCTTCCCTACCTTGCCCCAGCAGAGGTCCCCTGACACATTTCAGTCAATTGTGGCCACAGGACAGTCTCTGGAAGGGGCTGACGCTATCTCCTTCCTTCGGGCTTTCCTCACCTCTCCTGGGCCAAGGCCACTTCCCCAACCTCCTCCTTCCCTGCCAGCCTGGCTCAAAGTCCACCCATGGCTTGCCCCAGGATTCACCTGCCTCCTCCTTCCACCTGACCAGGTCCCCCCAAAAGCCTAGGCCATGCCCAGCACTCCTGTGTGCCCTCACCACACCTAACTGCTGCTGGGGCAGCAATAGCTATACTTGGGACATGAAGATGCCTGTCTGAGTGTCTGTCCCAGGTAGAGATACCTATTCAAAGGATTAAAGTCAGGCCCAATCATTTCAGTGACCACAGTGCAAGGCCCCGTGCAAACCAGAACTTGAGCGAGCATCCTGTGAGTGGGTTTCATAGAAGCTGGACACAGAGAAGCAGTAACAGCTTCATTCTAGTAAGTTCTGACTGTCTGTGGGTACTTTACCAGAGGTAGGCCAGTTGTTTGTCCCCCTGCTTTGCAGACAAGGAAATGAGGCTCAGACAGGCTTGCTAACTTATCCCTGCTAGCCCTGCCTGGGACCTTGCTTGCCTCCCATCGGGCAGTGAGCCCTTGGGAGACAGAGTGAAGGCCATGCCCAGTCCCTGTACTCAGCGGTCACTTTTCCATGGCTTCCAAAAGCACTGCAGGCCCCCCAGGCACCACCACTGACAGTGAACTGTTCCTGACCAAGTCAGCAGCTCGCTGTCTCTAGGCAGGGAGACTCAGGGCTGGTGGGATCTGCAGGAATGAGAGACCTCCCCAGGAAACGACCTCTGGGGCCTCATCGTGGGGACAGGTCATGCTGTAGACAGTGGTCCAAACCACTTGGCCCAGATGAGCTCACTTCCTATGGAAACCACCTCCTTTCACAGGGCAATGCCACCACACTGTGAGGCCACAGGGGCTGGTCTGTTTCACTGACAGCAGGCCCCAAGTGACTCCCTCCACACTCCAGCAATTACCGTATTTTGCATGTATAATGTGCACATTTTTTGCCCAAATTTGTGAGGGAAAAATAAGGATGCGCATTATACATGGGTAGTAATAATTCTGCATCTATATAAATGTTTTTAATTCTTTTATTTATGATTTTGAGTTAAAAGTATAACTCTAAGGGCTGGCCGAGTGGCTCAGTTGGTTAAGAGCTCGCTCAAGAGTGCGAGCTGAGATCTGAGCAACAGCAGTTCGATGCCCAGCCTGAGCTGAGCTGCCACTGAGCTGCCAACAGGTGGCAGAATGGCTCAGCTACACACACAAAAAAAAAAGTGTAACTCTAGAAATCAATAATGATATATGTATGCAAAATAATACCCTGGAATATGATAATCAGTTTTGTTGAACTTATAATGAACTTGCAACGAGAGTTCTTGGCCTTCTATGATGTGTAAACATTGTGAATTTGTTACTGGTACATAAAATTTCTTGTAGCTTGTTATCTGTTCTTGTGTTTTGTAATTATTTGTTACATAAAATTTCTTGTACCATAGTCTGTTAAAAAATAAATGCTAAAATTCCTTTATAATACAAAAAACAAGTACCTAAATGTAAACAAATACAAATTTGAATTAAAAAATTAAAACGAAAAGATTTTTTTCCCCCTGAAAGTTTGGGCCAAAAACGTGGGTGTGCATTATACACAGGAGTGCATTATACACAGCAAAATATGGTAAGTAGTGAGCAAACCATCGTAGTTGTCTCAGAGACAGAGTGGGAGTCTGGTTTCCCAGGATGAGTTAAGAAGCTAAGTGTCATACAGCTGGCTGTGTGCTGAATTTGAATCCAGAAAGTTGTCCAGCGTAGCTCGCCCTCCTGTCACCAGATCAGCTGCCCCTCTGCCTGCTACATCCCGGCGAGGAAGCTTACAGAAGCCCAGGCAGGGTGTGGTGTCTCGCCATTTACAGACATGGCTGCTGAGGGCCAGAGAGGTTCTGGACTGCTCACGTGTGTAGGGTCCTAGTCCCCGGGACTTGTGGATTTGTCACCTCACATGGCAAAAGGGGATGCTGCAGAT
Source organism: Aselliscus stoliczkanus (assembly GCA_033961575.1). Lineage (NCBI taxonomy): Eukaryota > Metazoa > Chordata > Mammalia > Chiroptera > Hipposideridae > Aselliscus > Aselliscus stoliczkanus. The sequence goes on along the minus strand of CM066735.1, from coordinate 2,998,764 downwards.
GAATTAAGTTAAGGAAGGCCCCTGAGATGGGGATGATCCTGGATGGGGATGATCCTCATAAGAGGGAGGCAGGAGGCTCAGGGTCAGAGAGATGGAAGAGGCTGCACTGCTGGCTGTGACGATGGAGCAGGGGCCACGAGCCAGGATATGGCGCCTCTAAGAAGCTGGAAAAGGCCAGGAACAGTTCTCCCTGGGCCTCCAGAAGGACCAGCCCTGCCCTCACCTGGGTTTAGCCCTGTGAGACCGTGTGGGACTCCTGACCTCCAGGACTGTGAGAATAAATTTGTTGTTTTAAGCCACCAAGTTTGTGGTGACTTGTTATAGCAGCTTTGGGACACACACCAGCACAGAGGAAGGTGGCACCCACACTGCAACCAACCTTCCTTCACTGGTCTTTCTGGGGCGCGGTGGCTGCTGGGCGGCTTCCTGAGATGCTTGTGCTTAACACTGGTCCTCAGAGGCCTCTCTGCCCAGCCCCGTGCGACTCACTGTAGATGGCCGACCAACCCTTCCTTCTCACTTCTCTCTCCATGCTCCCCACTCCCCAGCCAACTTCTGGGATTCTTGCATCTGTTGGGGAGGCAGTGGGCCTTCCTTCTGCCAACTCCATTCTGCTCATTTTGCTGAGAGGCAGACCCAGGGCAGGCACTGGGGTTGAGCAGGCAAGATGGACATGGACATGGTCCAACCCTCCCAAGCTCCATGCCTATTGGGAGCAGCAGGCCAGAAACACGCAACTAGGAGAACCATTTTGGGTGGCAACATCCACCACCAGGAAGCACACTGAAAAAGTGGCTCCAACATCCAGCTGTCCAACTATGGGCAAGGTGGAAGGGGTAGGGGCCGAGTGGTCACTGGATCCCAGCACTCACCCTGGGATGGTCTAAGACCAGATACCCTCAGAGGGACCCATGGGGGCGTAGTCATGACAGATGGGCTCCAGAACTAAGTCTTCCCAGGCTCTGACCTGTTAAATGTAGGTAATGGCCCCTACAGGGATAAGCCTCCCCCTTCAAGACCCCCACCCTCACCACCAGAGGTGGAGGCAGACAGACTGTATGGGCACAGACCAAGACCTCAGAAGGACAGTGACAACTAGTAGGTCTGTCTGATCAGCTGCAAACTCACACCCAAATTGCACAACCCTGAGGGACAGAATCACGAGGCAAGCCCTGCTCAGCAGCCTGGAGACCCTGCTCCAGCCAAACTCGGAACTGAGGCCTGGTGCTTGGCCAGTTTGCAGACTAGCCCATTCCAGACAACTGAAGGTGGCATCCGAGAAAGGGTCCTTGGTCCCAGGATTGGGACCTTGGGGGGCACCCGTATCTCAGCGCCAGCCTGAGAGCTCCCACCTGCCTCCTGTAAGAGTGCTGCTTGCTCTACCGCAGAAGAGCAAAAGACCCCAACACTGTAAGGGAAAAGGCTGGTCAATTCACCACTGGAGAAATGAAAAGTGTCTGCAAGGCAAACACACAACAAACATCTTTTTTCTTTTTTTTAAAAGATGACAACTGAAAAAAAAATTGCCATCCTGAGGATAAACCAAAGTGGCACAGGACATGAACAACCGTTCCTGGAAAAAAATGCTAGACCTCACTTGCAGTCTGAGAAGGCGGTTTCCACCTGCCAGCCTGGCACAGTTCTGAGTAGGTAAGACGCCCTTGCTGGCTGACACTTGCCCAAAGTGCTGGCAGGAGCTGAAACTGGTACTACTTCTAAGAAAGACAATTTGGCAATTGCTTTCAAAATCTAAAAATGCACATCCTTTTCCATGCAGTGTTTCTACTTCTAAGAATTTGCCCTTAGCAACTCTGGGCACGTGTGTGCAAAAGCTTGTGTACAAAGATATTTTGTGCAGATGGCTTATGAGAGCAGATGACCTTATGGACGGGGTTCTTCCCCGTGTTCCAGGAGACACTGCAGTAAAAAAGGCAGGCTGGAGGGTTTTGGGGACCTGCTGCCCATAGACCAGCACTGTGCAGACGAGCAATTTCTGGAAGGCTGGAGAAGAAACTTGTAGCAGAGGTCGCTCTGGGGAGAGGAACTAGAGGACGGCGGTTAAGAGAGGAAGCTTTGTTTCCCCTAGTACATCATTTTGTACTTCTCGAATTCTGTCAGGAACGTGTTAGCTATTCAAAAAAAATAAACCAGCTGGGGAGAGATGGGACCACATAAACCCAGGACATGACTGGAAGAGTCTCGGTGGTAGGGGCACAGCTGGGTGTATACCAGAACATTCTGCCATCTTTGCTGTATGTCTGAAAAGTTTCCTAATAAAATGTGAGAGAGAAAGCACATTTCTGTTACGAGCAGTCACTGCGCACAGTCTGCAAGGCTCTTATGGAAAGGCTCTCCCAGACTATAGGAAGTTTCAGGCTGATGCTGACGACAGAGCTGGGAAGGAAGCCATAAACGGGCATTGCGATGCGGGGGTGAGAACTCTGGCCCTGGAGGGGTACTCGCCCTGCTGATCCAAGGGGCACTACCTGCAGACTGATATGCATGGTCTAGTGAGGTGGCCAGGGCCCTGGCTGTCTGGCTTCCTACTGCCACTGTCCCTCTACAGGATACTGTCACTGAAGGTCTCACCTACCCACCAATCCAGCCCTCTTTCCCCCGTGACCTCCAGAATGGAAAACCAGGAAGCCCACCTTCTACCACTGCTCCAGATAAGCCTCAACTTACTTCTCTGGGAAATGGGTACAACCCCAGTCACATGAAAGGCCAATGATAAGGTCTCTACACTGCTAGAGCGAGCATGTTGGGATCACCTAAACACCTGGGGCCTGCCTTCCCATTCGCTCCGTGTGTACACTCCGGCCAGGCCCTCTCTGAGAGCGAGGCAGACTCAAGGCACCAGTGGAGCAGGGCCCTTGCTTTCAACCTGGCTGTCCCTGCCACTCTTAGCTACCTCGACCTCACAGGTCCTATAGGACTCAGATGTTTCCCACTCATCACATACTTAGCAAACACAGTTCAAAGTATACCCCAGCAGTTCTCACCGAGGTGACTCTGTCCCCAGGGGACACTGGCCAACATCTGGGGACATCTGTGGTCATTGTGACTGGGAGTGCTCCTGGCATCAAGTGGATGGGGGCCAGAGATGTTGCTCAGCCTCCTGCAGTGCCCAGGATGGCCCCACAGAGAATGATCCAGCTCCGATGTCAGCAGTACTGAGAGAGACCTGGTCTATGGCCAGGCCGAGGAGGCTACCTGCTGGGTGAGATGATGGCACATGTGGGACTGGCCCTGGTGTTAGCAGGGCCAAAGGGGCTCCCTTCGCCCTGCCCCGTAAATACTTCTTCCAGCTGAAGCCAGCGGTGAGCTAGTCCCATATGAGGAAAAAAACAGTAGGCCAGCTTTAACCCCGCCCAGTCACCCACTGGCCCCCAAGTATGGGCAGGAACCACCCCACCTCACAAACGAGGAAATGAAGTGGAGGGGCGTGTTTGGGCAGGACAGATGACACAGCACACAGCATCTTATGACTGTTTTCGAGGCTTGCTCAAGGGGGGGGCGCAGCCACGGAGAGCAGTATTACATGCACGTAGGCCTCCTGCCTGGCCTGGGTGCGGCACAGGCACACATCCTCCAAGTTCACAGCACGCCTGAGGCCCCCAGGATCACAGCACTCTGCTTGCAAAAGCCAAGTTTCAAGGCCTTGCTTATCTCGAAAAACTGGTCCCCACTGGTTTTATATTTTGCAAGGCTCTTCAAGGAGCCAATGGAAATGAAACATCCCCATGATACGTCTTCCGTAACTCAGTGTTTTGATGCTGACTATGGTCTACTAGCTATGAAATGGCTTACACCAGGGTCTCCCCTTCGGTACTGCTGGTACTGGGGCCCAGTCATTCTCCATGGGGGGCCGTTCTGGGCACTGTGGGGGGTTGAGCACTCGATACCAGGAGTAACCTGCCCCTCCATTGTGACAACCACAAATACGTCCCAGTGTCCCCTGGAAGCAGAACTGCCCCAGGTGAGGGCAACTCCAGCCTCTGGGGGTCAGTCACACCAGCCAACGGTGAGAGGGCTCAGGTGGCACTAGCTACCCATGAAGGATATGGAGAAGTGGGGTAGAGAAGTCCACCAGCCAGAGCCTGTCATCACCCCCTGGCCTGGCCATGTCCTGTGCAGGCACTGGGGTCCCGAGTAAATAGGACACTGCTCCTGGCCCTGTGGGGAGATACTCAGAGCACAAATGACAATAACAGTGGCAAACTCCACCTATGCCTCTCCACGAGCCAGCACAACTGAAAGCACTCAACATGCTTTATTTAATTTTGTCCCCAGACACGATCCTATCTATCTCCATTTCACAAACGAGGAACTGGGGGCATGGGCAGCTGGTGAGTGGCGGAACTGGGATTGGAACTCCCTGTCACTACCACTCAGGTCCCAACATTCCCATGGGTGATGGTCCCCAAGCTCAGCACAGAGCAAGCCAGCAGTCTTAAGTGCAAAGACCTGCACTGGATGGATGGCTCCTTACACTACATGTGAATCTCTACCAAGCACTTCCCGGGAAAGCCCCAGTTAGAGGGCTGGGGGATCCCTGGGAGCCGTCGTCCAGGCCACAGCCTTTCATAGGGCCCAGAAACATCCTGAACACAGAAGGAGGAACCAGGAGGCCAGGAAGTGGCTCTACATGCCCCCACACTACCTGTGGGCCTTGAACCAGCCCCATCCTCTTAGGAAGGGGGGAGGGTCACACCAGGGGCTCAGGGGTCATTGCCTTATTCCCAGCCATTCTCTAAAGGGTTGGGGGAGAAGTCCCAAGAGAAAGATCCAACCAGAAACAGGGGAAGTCGTTTAATTTTCCACTCACATTGGGTGTGGGAGGCTAAGAGAGGAGTCTTTGGCTTTGCTCTTTTGCCTCAGCTCAGGCAAGCCGGTGACCAGCCCTCAAGGCTCTCCCTCCTTCCCACGACAGCAAACCAAAATACCATACACCAGTTGTGCAGCATGTAATGGAGAAAGGGAGAGCTGTGCAGAGGGACAGACCTGGCTTTGAGCCCTGGCTCCAAGCCTTACTGGCTGCATAGTTCGGGGTAAGCAACTTCTCTTTAGTATATGTGCTGCCGAAGCGAGCACAAGCAACTTCTCTTTAAACCTCTGTCTCTTCATCTAGAAAGCGGGGATAGAGGGGTGATGCTGCCTATGTTGCTCTGAAACTGGGCATGACTTCTTTGAGGAAGCTAGCAGAATGTCTGCCTCAAAGGAGATGCTGAAAATGGTGACTGTCCCCATGGACCCAGTGACAGGCACACTACCCGTTCCCAGGTGCGCCGGATTCCTGCTCTTTCATCACACAGGACGCCTGGGATGTGTGGCATGGGAGGTGACCTGGCAGCCATGGCTGCTGCCCCAGTGACCTGCTGGCCATAGCTGCAGAGGCGGGGCAGCCAGGCAGGGTTCCATCTCCTCCCATGCTGCCCACGCAGGTGAAAAGGACTGGCCTTCCCAGAGTCTGTCCTCAGTCAAAGGCCTAGAGGAACAGGGCTGCCTGGCAGGAGGGCTGGCCGTAGTCTTACACATGTGGACTCTGGACTGGAATCCCTTGCTTGGCCTCACAACAAATGAGGCACAGACTGGGACCTTTGAGGGGGTGTTCCCACTCTGCAGAGGGAACAGAAGCTAGCGGTCCCTTACCTCTAACGAAAGCAAAAAGCATGTAGCGGGAAGATAGCCTGGTGCTGATGTCAATCACCACAAAGCAAGTTATTCCGGTGAGGCCTGTGGTGGGGCCCCTGAAGAGCATATCCCAGCAAGCATGCACACCTGCATTCATTCAGCTGATGCTTAATTCCATCTACCATGTGCAGGCAGCCCTAGGAGCTGGAAAGCAGAGACATGGTATTGCTGTCCCCTAGAACTCACAGATCAGAGACTGAGAATTCCATTAATACCTACTCTCTGGACCCCAGGTGACACTGCTGGCAGCAGGGGCAGCACCCACGGCAGGTGAGAACTGCTGCTCTAAGTCCCGAAAACGATGCCCAAAGCGAGGTGACAATTCTGTCACCACTCGCACCACAGAGCACCCACTCCTCCACTTGACTTGGTGAAACGTTCAGACCAAAAGGTCATTTGTGCTCCAATGCCAGCCTGGCCAGGGCACTGTGAAGGGTCTGGGGACAGAGTCCCTGCCCTCATGGTCAGGGCTCATGGTCTGGACTCTAGTCCAGGGACCCCCTTGGCACTGCTGCCATTGAGATGGGGTCATTCTCTGTGGGGTGTCATCCTGGGCACTGTGGGGTGCTGAGCAGCATCCCTGGCCCCCACCTACTCAATTATAAGAGCACCCCCAATGTGACAACCACAGATGTCCTTGGTTGAGGACCTATGCTCGTGAACAGAAAATGACAAGGGTACTACGATTTGGCTGGTTCCTAAAAGACCAAGTCTCTAGATCTCGAAGCCAACAAGGAGGCCCCAAGTGGGCCCTCCAGGCAGAATGACTTTGGATCCTTGTCCCTCTCAGTGACACCTAGCAAAAGGTCCCACAACCAACCCCATTCTGGACCTCCCCAAACTCAGGAGTACCGATTATACAAAACCCACCTAGCCAGAGGCCCCAATAAATAACACCGGTGCATGATTTCTGCTGAAACAGAGAATCCAGTGAGAAATCAATGCAGACATACTTCTGAAGACTCATCGAGTTTTCCTGTTTGCTTCCAGATACCCACCCCTCCACCTGCCATCCCCGAACAGCCACCACCAGCAGCCAGGACACAGATTCTGAGAGCTTTTTCCTGGAAACAGTCATGGGGCAAGCTGGCCAGCACCACAGCGAAGCAGCTGTCCTTTGACCCAAGAGCTGTCTAAGGATCAGAGCCCTGATTTTTGCAGGGGGAGGGCCTGCATCTGTAACAAAACCTTCCTGGAGCAAGCTGATGTTGCTTGTTACACAAAAGCATGGGCGGCGGCCAGCACACATGCTTCCACTCTGAGTTCAGAAGGAACCACCAGTACATTATCACCAAAACAGAAGGGGCCCTCAACATCAAAGGTCATGCTGGCCCACAAGAAATAAAGAGTCTAGGATGCGTTCTGGGGAACAATGAAGCACTCTGGGGACTGTCCCCAGAGGATCTCATCAGCCTCTGATGTGCAAATCCCGCCCCCAATCTCTTTCATTTCAAAGTCCTTCCCACCTGTCTCCAATCCAGGGAGGTAGGCTATATAAGCTGCGGGTGGATGGTTTTTCTTTGGATAAATGGTCCTCACTTAAAGTGTGGTAAGGCAAAGGGATTAAGAAGTACAAATTGCCAGTTATAAAAATAGTCACAGGATGAAATGTACATCATAAGGAATATAGTCAATAACACTGTTAACAACTATGGAATGGACAGCATCAGGGGGGTACTAGAATTGGCTAGTTCCTAAAAGCACAGGTTAGGGCATGGGAAGGGGCGGGGCGGGGGGGAGGGGTTCCCTGGTTTTGGAAGGTACAGCTCAGCCTGCTATGTACAAAAGGATTGTGGATGCTGACTGAGGGGGTAGGGGTCACAGGCTGCTGATGGCTAAGGGTGGAGAAGTGTCACAGGGCTGGGTTTGGGGGAGGCTTGGATTTTGGGGTGATCACTTTGTATGGTATATAAATGTCTAAACACTATGTTGTACACCTGAAACTAATATAATATTGTGTGTCAACTATAACTGGATAAAAAAAAAAATGTTAAGATGGGGGTAGGGAGGGTGGAGTGTGGGTACAGCCTCACCAGTGAGATCATTGTTTAGTGGGCTGGGGTGAGGGGATCTAGTTCCCAGCCTGAGAGGCTCGATGAACAGGGGAGTGATTTTAGGGGGCTAAAGAAGAGGGAAAACCAGGTTTAGGCTGGACATCTGCTCAGTGGCAGGTTTCAGGCTTTGGGTTAGGGGTAGGTCTAGACTGTGCAGGACTAATGTGGTGTTGGGAGCACAGGTTTTAGTAGGAGAAAAGGGCTCTGACAAGGGGAGACGGTCCACACTGGGTATATACTGGCTGACGGGGTTTGTGCGTTCAGGGAGAGACAGAAAGGTCCTGGATTTCAGAGTGGTTTGGGCACAGGCCGTCTCAGATTTTGGTGGGGTCAGCACCAAAATAGGAGAGCTTGATTCTGGGTGGCTGGTGGCTAGAATGGGTCAAGCCGGGAGGGTGGAGGAGCAGAAAGTAGAGGAGCTGGGAGAGGGGGGCATTTATGCATTCAAACCATGTTGCCTAAACACACCAGGAGCCCCGAGGGGTGTGGAGAATACAATGGGGGGCCCAGACAGTCAGGGTCTCCACACCTCGGCCTACTTGATTCAGGGTCCACAAGGCTCGGACTGTAGTTTATTGGGGCAGGGGCTGGTTTGAGCCTGGGGGGGGTCAGGACAGCTAAAAGGGGGCAGTTTAAATTTGGGCAGGGCATGTGCTGGGATGATCTGAACTTGGAAGACCCAGGTTTGACAACACAGAGATGAGTAGCACAGGTTAGGGGGTAGGCAAGGCTGTTCAGGGAGTGGGGGGGGGCGGGCGTCCCATGGTTTGGGGGGGCAAAGCTCAGCCCCACGTTTATAAACGGGTTGTGGGCTATGACTGAGAGGAGGTCGCAGGCTGCAGGTGGCCCAGGTTGGGGAGGTCACGCAGAGCAGGGTTTAGGAGGAAGCTAGGATTCAGGGGTTAAGATGGTAATAGGATGCTGAGGTCATCCCGGGGTTGCTCGGCTACGGGGGCGCGTTCGGGGGTCCGGCCAGCTCCTGGAGGGGCCCTGGCTTGGGGTCGCAGCCTGGCCAGTGGGCTCGGTTCCAGGGGTCTCTGGGTTGGTCCACACCGCCTCCAGGCCCGACTCCGGGGTCGAGGCTCGGGCCTGGGGGGGCGGGTCCCCAGACCCGGGTCACCTCACCTGGCTCGCTGTGGTCACTCGCTGGTTCCGCCGGCCCCGCCTCTTCCGGCGCTGCACTACGCTGTATCTGCTTCCCGCAGCTCTGCCGGGTCCGGCCCCGGCCGCCGCTGACGGGATTCCGGGATCCGCGATCCTTAATATGGCGGCGATCGCGGCTTCGCGGCCTCCGGCGCCCTCCTCCGCCGCGCGCGCTCCCGCGGCTGGCCACGCCCCCGCGCTGGCGCGCTGCGTGCCGCCATCACGCCCCCGCGCGCCGGGCCTCGCTCTCGGGCACCGCCCATCCCATAGGGCTGCGCCTGCGTGCATAGGGCATCACGGGAGAACCTGACGTAGCTTGCGATTCGAACCCATACAGGAAGCCCGCCGCCACGCGTTGCCAAGGGCAACCGAGGTCGGAAGAGGACCTGGGGCTGAGGAGGCAGTTCCCTGGAATATTGGGAAATGGCTGTGCTGAGTTTACAGTGTGGTTCTTAGTAGGGTACGGTCTCAGAAATGGGCGCCTAAGGACAGACCCTTAACTGGGTGGACGGAAGGCAGACCCACAGAGCAGTGAGACAGTCACCCTGGGGGATGAGACCCAACTACAGGTGCATGAGCCGGACATATAAACCCCACTGCTTGCAGACATCCATCCATTCATTCATTTAGTCTTTTATCACTTACTGCTCCTACTGAGGGCTCCTCCAGGCCCGCCAAGCAGGGAACAAAATATGTACAAATATTTGCCGCTGGTTAACTCAGGTGGTTAGAGCGCAGTGCTCATAACACAAAGGTTGCCAGTTCGATTCCCACATGGTCCACTGAGATGCTCCCTCCACAACTAGGTTGAAACAACTATTGACTTGGAGCTGATGGGTCTTGGAAAAACACACTTTTTCCAATTAAAAAAAAAATGGACAAAGGATACTGACAGACAATTCTCTAAAGAAAATAAATGAATGGCCAAGAAACATGAAAAGGTGCTCACCATCATTAGTCATTAGGGAAACGCAAATCAGAACCACGGTGTGGTACCACTCCCTGCATACTAGGATGGAAATGATAAAAAATAAAAACCAAAGGACCCCCCTCCACCCAGAATAACAACTGTTGACCAAGATGTGGAGCAACTGGAACCCTCAAGCTGGTTGGAATGGAAAGTATTGCAGCCACTGTGGAAAAGTTAAACATAGAGTGAGCATATGACCCAGCAATTCCACTCCTAGGTATATACCCATGAGAATTAAAGATTTGTGTCCACATAAATATTTGTACAGGAATGTTAAAAGCAGCATTATACGTAATAGCCAAAACATGCAAACAACCCATCAACAGATGAATGGGTAAACAGAATGTAGTATATCCATATCATGGCATACTGTTTGGCAGTAAAAAGGAGGGAAGCACTGACACTCGCAACAATGTGGATGAACCTTGAAAATATAATGCTCGGTGAGAGAAGCCAGACACACAAGGCCACACAGTGTGTGATTCCGTTTATGTGAAATGTCTCCAACAGGCACATCCACAGAGACAGAAAGTGGGTCCGTGGTTGCCAGAGGCATAAGGAAGGAAGGAGTCAGGAGTAATTTTTAGGGACTTTCTTTTTTCTTTTTTAGAGGGCAGTGCCACTGGCCCTCATATGTGGGATCTGAACCAGGGCCTCTGGTGTCCCAAGCCAACTCTTAACCACTGCGCCACTTGGCCAGCCCTTTGGGGACTTTCTTACTGCGGTGATGAAAATATTCTAAAATTGATGTGATGGTTGCATAACTCTAAATATATGAAACCCCACTGAAGTACACATTTTAAATGAGTGAATTTTATAGTATGTGAATCATATCTCAATGAAGCTGTTATAAAGATTTCTGTCTTCCTGGAGCGGAATTATGGAGAATAACAAAGAAAAAAAGAAAGGAAAGCCAGAGTGAGGGGCTACAGTCTCAAATACAGTGATCAGAGGAGGTAACTGCAAGAATGACATTTGGGCAAAAATATGAAAGAAAAGAACATGCAATGGTACATGACTTCTGTTCATTCATTCATTTGGTATGAAATGATATAATATAAATACACATTTATCTAATTTCAGTGAACTCTGCAACCACCATAGGATTTAGAGCAACACCATCTAATAGAAACATAAGACATGTAAGTAATTTTAAATTTTCTAGTAGCTACATGAAAAATTACAAAGAAACCAATGTAATTGATTTTTTCTTTTTTTTTTTTTTTTTTGAGGGCAGTGTCACTGGCCCTCATATGTGGGACCGAACTGGGGCCGCTGGCTTCCCAAACCAGTGCTTAACGACCATGCCACTTGGCCGGCACCAATGTAATTCATTTTAATCATATATTTTATGAACTCAATATGTCAAAAAAATTACATTTCACCATGTAATCAAAATCAACAATTACCAATGAGATATTTTATGTCACTTTTCTCATAACTAAGTTTTAAAATCTAGTGTTATGGTATATTTACAGCCCATCTCAATTTGGGTGCTAATTTTCACTGGAAATACTGGATTAATTTTATATTTTATAAAATTTTACAGTGGAAAAAGTAGATTCACAGATCCCAGCTGTTCCAAGCATACCTAAGAGTTTTCCAATAAGTGAATCGAGTATCAAATTTTTCCCTGTCCACTTAAATTACTTACATTTTTAAAAGTTAAAAATTCAGTTCCGGGGCCGGCCGAGTGGTGTGGTGGTTAAGCGCTGCCTAGGGAAGCCACAGGCCCCGGTTCGGTCCCACATATGAGGGCCAGTGACACTGCCCTCAAAAAACAAAACAAAACAAAACAAAATTCAGTTCCGTAGTGTCCTCATTTCAAATGCTCCATAGCCACATCTGGCTATTAGCTACCATATTGAATGGTGCAGGTATAGAATATGTCTATCGTAGAAAATTCTGTTGGACAAAGAAGGTCCAGGGCTGTGCCCAGCACAGAGTAGGAAATTAATAAATGTCAAATGAAGAAACTTCTTGAATATCTGCCCCTCCAGATTAGGTCTGATTTATCTCTTTCCTTAGGCTCAGCAACAGACTCAACAAACATGTACCTAATAATTACTGACTCACCCCAAACCCAGATTATTAACATTCCGGCTAAAATGTGACATGTAGAACTAAACAAAACAATTCGGATGCACTACACCTTTTTTAAAACATTCTGATGGTGATGAAAAACAGTTCCAAACCATAATATTTCCCCTTCATTTCAGACAGATCTTTTTTCCTCTGCACCACTCAGCCGGCCCTCAGACAGATCTTGATGCACATCCAGGGAGCAAAAGAAAGTAAGCAAATTTTATCTGAGTTAGAATTCCACCTCTTGGGACTTCCGGTAAAATGGCACAATAGGCAGACGCTGTGCTAACTGCCTCCCAGGATCGAACCAAAATTACAAACAAATTATACAGCATTCAACCCTGGAGGTCCCCGGAACACTAGATGAACAGAACCACTAAACGAAGAACTTAAAGAGGAGGCCACGTTGGGTCTGGTAGGACGGGCGGAGACAAGAGAGGGCGAGCCCCGTGAGGGAAGCCCCAGCTGTGGGAAGCTTGTCTGGTTGGGGGAGAGACCCTCCGGCCGCACTCCAAGCTCACCAGCCCAGAGTACCTTTGCCGGGAAGAGGAGTTCTAAGATAGCTGGCAGTAAATTAGTGAGGACTCTCTTTGCTCAGCTCGTTGAGGCTAAGAGCGGCTGGAGAATCAGTGGGGCTGGCTCCCGGGCTTGCTCGCTGGTGAGCTCTTACCCTGTTACTGGTGGAGGGAGTGGCTGTGTGAGCCAGACCCAGGAGCCTGAGGGGACAGACTGAACTGAACACCTTTGGTGCAAAGGCTGGAGGTTTTTGGACTGTTGTTCCCATGGTGTGGAACCTGCACGCAAGTGGTGTAGGGAGGGCGCCATTTTGTTGGGCTTGGGCCCTCCCACGGAGGATCAGGTCCAAGACCTCATTGGTCTGGTGGAATTGGCGCAGAAGTACGTGTGTGCGTGTGCGCGCCTGCGGCCTTGGATCCCCACCTTCTGCCCGGCTTATACTGAATTGCCAGGGAAATGCTGGGCGGGTGCCCTCCGGCTCCAACAGGCTGCTCACTGAGACCCAGGAGTGCTCAAGCCGCCTTGGGTCCCCACACTGCGCTTGCAGAGTTGCCAGGCTGGTGATTGGTTGTTGGGCTGCTTGGCCTGATCTCTGAGCGGCTGATTGGGACAGGCTGAGACTGGGAGTTTTCCTGGGAGTGTTGTGCCATGAGCTGTGTGCCTGTGTGATCCAGCCAGGGCTCTCCTGGTGATCTATCTAATACATCAAAGAAATCCCAGAGCGACAGCCAGAATGGGGAAACAAAGAAACATGTCACAAGTAAAAGATCAGAAGAAACCTCTAGAAATGGAACTAAATGAAACAGAGGGATCCAACCTTTCAGAGACACAGTTTAGAACACTGATGGGGCCGGCCGAGTGGCGCATTGGTTAAGCGCTGGTTTTGGGATGCCAGCAGCCCTGGTTCGGATCCCACATGAGGGCCAGTGACACTGCCCTCTACAGATGACAGCAGCTCCACCTGGAGCTGGGCTGTGCGAGCCCCGGTGATGGTGTGGGCTGCAGCCCCTGCTGCAGTGGGCTGCCATAGGCTACAGTGAGTGCCCCGCAGCCAGCGTGAGCGGCTGGCAGCCAGCGTGAGCTGCCAATAGCCACAGTGAACGACACCCAGAGGCCGGCGACCGATCTGCCTCATCCGGGAAGAACGCAATGACGATACCAACAGTGAAGCAACATCCTCCGCAACTAAACTGAAGAACAAAAAGACAGCAACTTGTCTGTTCCCCTTCCCCGATTCCCCAACGCTGTTCCCCTCCGCCAATTCCCCAATAAAATCTTAAAAAAAAAAAAAAAAGAACACTGATGATAAGAATGTTTAAGGAACTTACCGAGGACATAAAGAAGGATAGAGAAACTATAAAAAAACAACCTGTTAGAACTAAAGAATACAATAACTGAAATGAAGAACACACTTGAAGGAATCACCAGTAGAGTAGATGAAGCAGAGGAGCGGATCAGCGATTTGGAAGATAAAATAGCAGAAATCACCCAGTTGGCACAGCAAAAAGACCAAAGAATAAAAAACAATGAAAATAGTTTAAGAGCCCTATGGGACAAGGTGAAACACAACCATCTTCGAATCATAGGAATACCAGAAGGAGAAGAGAAGAAGCAAGGGGTCGAGAATGTATTTGAAAAAATAATGACTGAAAACTTCCCTACCTTGGTGAAGGAAATCAACATACATGCCCAGGAAGTGCAGAGGGCTCCAAACAAGCTGAACCCAAACAGGTCCACACCAAGACACATCATAGTTAAAATGGCAAAGCTTAACGACAGAGACAGAATCCTAGAGGCTGCAAGAGAAAGACAGCAGGTTACATACAAAGGAACTCCTGTTAGACTAACAGCTGACTTGTCTACAGAAACTCTGCAGGCCAGAACGGAGTGGCAGGAGATACTCAAAGTGATACAAAATAAAGGCCTACAACCAAGATTGCTCTACCCAGCACGGCTATCACTTAAAATTGAAGGAGAAATAAAGAGCTTCTCAGAAAAGAATAAGCTTAAGGAATTCATTACCACCAAGCCAGCATTGCAAGAAATGTTAAAAGGGCTTTTTTAAACAAAAGAAAGGGGTAAACAAGCTAACCCAGGGAGACCAGGAATACAAATAACAAGGCAATACTTATGCATCTATAAATAATCATTTTTTTTTTATTTTTTATTTTTTTTAAAGATTTTATTGGGGAATTGGCGGAGGGGAACAGCGTTGGGGAATCGGGGAAGGGGAACAGACAAGTTGCTGTCCTTCTGTTTTTCAGTTTAGTTGCGGAAGATGTTGCTTCACTGTTGGTATCGTCATTGCGCTCTTCCCGGATGAGGCAGATCGGTCGCTGGCCTCTGGATGTCACTCACTGCGGCTATTGGCAGCTCATGCTGGCTGCCAGCCGCTCACGCTGGCTGCGGGGCACTCACTGTAGCCTATGGCAGCCCACTGCAGCAGGGGCTGCAGCCCACAGCATCACCGGGGCTCGCACAGCCCAGCTCCAGGTGGAGCTGTTGTTAGCTGTAGAGGGCAGTGGCACTGGCCCTCATGTGGGATCCGAACTGGGGCCGCTGGCATCCCAAAACCAGCGCTTAACCAATGCGCCACTCGGCCGGCCCTCAATAATCATTTTAAATGTGAATGGGCTAAATGCTGCCATCAAAAGACAGAGAGTGGCTGAGTGGATAAGAAAATAGGACACATGTATATGCTGTTTACAGATGGAATAAAGTATTTCATGCAAATGGAAACAAGAAAAAAAAAGCTGGAGTACCAATACTTATTTTGGAAAAAATAGACTTTAAAATGACTACAATAAAAGACAAAGAAGGGCACTATAACCCTAATAAACATCTATGCACCCAACATAGAAACTCCTAATTACATATAACAGATTTTGACAGACATAAAGACAGAGATCAACAGTAACACTATCATAGTAGGGGACTTCAACACCATTGTCACCAATGGACACACCCTTTAGATAGAAAATCAACACAGAAAGAGGGGCCTTAAATGATACTTTAGACCAGCTGGACTTTGTTGATATTTTTAGAGCATTTCACCCTGAAAAAACAGAATATACATTCTTCTCAAGTACACATGGGACATTTTCCAAGATAGACCCTGTTAGGCCACAAAACAAGTCTCAGTAAATTTAAGAAGATTGAAGTCATATCAAGCAGATATAAAGGAAAAACTGATGGTTGCTGGCTGGGAGGGAGTGGGGAAGAGGGAGAGGGGGAAGGTTTTGGACAGTGTAGGTGGGACTACAATGTTGCTGCAGGGATATGGGGGCAGTTCTGGGAATGTAATTGATAATGTTGCGAAGAGACTATTATGTTGTGTGAAATAAGTCAGTCGGAGAAGGACAGGTACCATGTGATCTCACTTGTGTGTGGAGTCTGAAAAGCTGAGTGAACGATCAAAGTAAACAGACTCATAGATGTAGAGGAAAAACTGAGGGTTGCTAGTTAGGAGGGGGGTGGGGATGTGGGGATGGGGAAGGGATTAGACAGCATAAATAGACAACTACAATATTGCCACAGGGATATGAAACACAATTTGGGGAATATAATAATGTTGTAAAAATGTTGTGGTATGTCAGATAGTCACATGTCTTGTTAGGGAGACCACTTCATGGATGGAGTAGAGGCTTGATCACTGCACTGTACACCTGAAACTGATGTTGTATAGTATTGTATGCCAACTGTAACTGAATATGTGGATGGTCACGGGATGTGGAGTATACTGTGGAGGGGAGTCAGGGGAGTTGTGATAGATATGTATGATATGGTGGGGGGAGTGGGGTGGCGAACTGGGGGAGGAGGATTGTCACTTTGGGGGGTAAAAAGTATAACTATTGCATTGTGTTGTACACCTGAAACTAAAAAAGAAAAAAAAAAAAAGAATTCCACCTCTTGGGCTGGCCAAGCGGTGCAGTGGTTGAGAGCTGGCTTGGGATGCCAGCGGCCCGGGTTCGGAAAGAATTCCACCTCTGCTATCCCACTAGTTTTCTTTTCTTTTTTTTTTTTTTAAGATTTTATTGGGGAATTGGCAGAGGGGAACAGCGTTGGGGAATCGGGGAAGGGGAACAGACAAGTTGCTGTCCTTCTGTTTTTCAGTTTTTAGTTGCGGAGGATGTTGCTTCACTGTTGGTGTCGTCATTGCGCTCTTTCCGGATGAGGCAGATCGGTCGCTGGCCTCTGAATGTCGCTCACCGCGGCTATTGGCAGCTCATGCTTGGCTGCCAGCCAGCGTCACTCACTGTAGCCTATGGCAGCCCACTGCAGCAGGGGCTGCAGCCCACACCATCACCAGGGCTCGCACAGCCCAGCTCCAGGTGGAGCTGTTGTTAGCTGTAGAAGGCAGTGTCACTGGCCCTCATGTGGGATCCGAACCGGGGCCGCTGGCATCCCAAAACCAGCGCTTAACCAATACGCCACTCGGCCGGCCCCACTAGTTTTATTTTCAATAAAGACAGCATCCGAGGGGCTGGCCGAGTGGCGCATTGGTTAAGAGCTGGATGGGACGCCAGCGGCCCCGGTTGGGATCCCACATATGAGGGCCAGTGATACTGAAGCGCTCTACAGCTATCAACAGCTCCATCTGGAGCTGGGCTGCGATGGTGTAGGCTGCAGCCCCTGCTGCAATGGGCTGCCATAAGCTACAGTGAGTGGCTGGCAGCCGGCGTGAGCAGCCAATAGCCATGATGAGCGACCATCCAGAGGCCGGCGACCAATCTGCATCACCTGGGAAGAGCGCAATGACGATGCCAACATGGGCCAGTGAAGCAACATCCTCCGTAACTAGACTGAAGAACAAAGAGACAGCAACTTGTCTGTTCCCCTTGCGCTGTTCCCCAATGCTGTTCGCCTCCCCCAGTTCCCCAATAAAATCTTTAAAAAAAATGACAGCATTCGACTGGGCTGGGACGTGAGTTGTGCCCAGGCCAAGGTGGATCCTGTTCATTCAAGTTTGGATTTTCTTTTTTTTTTTTTTTTGCATTAATTTTGTTTTTTTTTAAAAAAGGATTTTATTGGGGAACAGTGTGTTTTTCCAGGACCCATCAGCTCCAAGTCAAGTAGTTGTCTTAAATCTAGTTGGGGAGGGCACAGCTCAGTGGCCTGTGCCAGGATCAAACGGGCAACCTTGGTGTTATGAGCACTGCGCCCTAACCACCTGAGCTAACCGGCCACCCCTTGATTTTTACAAATATTGCATTAATGAGGGAAAGATGTGTTATAAAAGCACAACATGAGAGATCACTGTGTATTAGTTTCCAGTTGCTGCTGTTACAAATCATCACAAAGCTAGTGGCTTCAAACAACATACATTTATTTGCTCATGTTCTGGAAGTCAGGAATCTGACCCGTCTCATGGGGCAGTTGTGGGCAGGGTTGGTCCTTCCAGAGGGGAAAACCGTTTACAGCCTTTTCCAGCTTCTAGAAGCCTAGTGCCTGGCTCATGGTCCTTCCTTCATTGTCACAGCCAGCAGTGCAAGCCTCTTTCATGTCTCTGACTTTGACCCTCCTGCCCCTCTCTTATAAGGACCTTATGATGACAGTGGGCCCCCCGGGGAATCCAGGGTCATCCCATCTCAGGGGCTTTTGACTTAATCCATCTGCAAGTTCCCTTTTATACCATGTAAAATAATATATTCACAAATTCTGGGGATGTGGGTGCAGACGTCCTTGAGGGAGTCATTATTCAGCCTGCCATGTTTCTGGTGTTGGCACTGGTTTTGTATTATCACTGTGGTGTGGACACACACACTTACACAGTAACAAAATTATATAGAACTTGATACACACACATAATGAGTACAAGGAAACCTGGAGAAATCTGACTAAGATTTTGGTGTATTGCGTGAGTGTCAACAGCCTGGTCATGTTATTATATTAGTGGTTTGCCTGTGTTTTGCACCCAGTTACCATCTGGGAAAACTGCATTTTTTGTATTATTGCTTACAACTGCATGTGAATCTACAGTTATCTCAATATAAATGTTAATTTTAAAAAGACAAAAAATTGCATTAAAATACTGATCTTGGGCTGGCCTAGTGGCTCGTTGGTTAAGAGTGGCTTGGGAGCATGAGTTCTGAGCATCAGGGCCGCTGGTTCAGATCCCACATGGGCCAGTGATGCTGCACCCTCTACAGGTAAGATGGTGAACAACAGCTTGACCTGGAGCTGGGCTGACGTGAGTCGTCAGCGACAGCTGGGCTGCAGTGGGGCTACAGTGGGCTGCCATGAGCTACCGTGAGTGGCCGGCAGCTGGCGAGAGCGGCTGTGAGCCGTTGTGAGCCACCATGAGACGCTGTGAGCTGTAGTCCAATGGCAGCGACCCATCTGCCTAACCTGGGAAAGAGCGCAATGGTCACAACACTAACACGGGCCAGTGAAGCGACGTCCTCCACAACTAGACTGAAGAACAAAAGGACAGCAATTTGTCTGTTCCCCTTCCCCGGTTCCCCAACACTGTTCCCCTCCCCCAATAAAATCTTTTTTGTTTTGAGGGCAGTGTCACTGGCCCTCATATGTGGGACCCGAACCAGGGCCACTGGCTTCCCAAGCCAGCGCTTAACCACCACACCACTCGGCGGACCCTCCACAATAAAATCTTTAAAAATATATACTGATCTCATTTACTGCGCTTTTTGGCACCCCCTTCAATTTTGTGCTCACCTCCCACCCACAAGCTGAAAATTGTTTCCTCTCTCTGGTTCCATTTGTGGAGAGCATTATTTGATTCCTATTTAGTTTGCACCGCCCCCCTTTTAATTTTTTGCAGAGGTTCACATTTTTTCTTTTTTTTTTAGGAGTGTCACTGGCCTCATGTGGGATCCAAACCGGGGCCGCTGGCATCCAAAGCTAGCTCTTAACCACTGTGCCACTTGGAGGTTCACATTTTTTTTTTTTTTTTTAAGATTTTATTGGGGAATTGGTGGAGGGGAACAGCGTTGGGAAATCGGGGAAGGGGAACAGACAAGTTGCTGTCTTTTTGTTCTTCAGTTTAGTTGCGGAGGATGTTGCTTCACTGTTGGTATCGTCATTGCGCTCTTCCCGGATGAGGCAGATCGGTCACTGGCCTCTGGATGTCGCTCACCGCGGCTATTGGCAGCTCACTCTTGGCTGCCAGCCGCTCACGCTGGCTGCGGGCCACTCACTATAGCCTATGGCAGCCCACACCGTCACCGGGGCTCGCACAGCCCAGCTCCAGGTGGAGCTGTTGTTAGCTGTGGAGGGCAGTGTCACTGGCCCTCATGTGGGATCCGAACCGGGGCCGCTGGCATCCCAAAACCAGCGCTTAACCAATGCGCCACTCGGCCGGCCCTGGAGGTTCACATTTTAACAAACTAGAAGTTCAGAGGGGTGACAGAACCTGGTAAATATTCCCTAAATTGTTCCTGGTTTCTGTCCTGGGTGCTGAGAGGGAACGGGCTCAGAGCCCAGAGGAAGTCCCTCACTCCACCTGGGTTGGCCAGGCTGGATGCCCACACTGACATCAGAAATATAAGTGTGGTGAGTTCAACTGTGTCCCCATAAATGACATTTGAGTCCTTCCCTACTCTCCCTCCCCCACCCACAGTACCTAGGAATGGGACCTTATTTGGAAATTAGGTCTTTGCAGATGCAGTCAAGTTAAGCTGAGGTCACACTGGAGTAGGGTAGGCCCCCAGTCCAGGGACTGGTGTCCTTACAGGAAGAGGGACTTCAGACACAGACACAGGGAGATGGCCATGGGAAGACAAGGCAGACACTGGAGTGATGAGTCTACAAGCCAAGGACTATAGGCCACCACCAGAAGCAGGAAGGGCCTTCCCCTAGAGACTTTGGATGGAGCATGGCCCTGAGGCACCTTGAATTTGGACTGCTGGCTTCCATGGCCTTACTCAAGCATAGAGGAGGCCTAGAATGGAAGATGCACGCTTCACTCCTGCTATCAGGTTCTCACAGGTCTGCAGTCCAGGAGTCCAAGTTCCCTGGCAGATGCAAGCCTTGCTTTTGGGTGTGGCTTCCATATCTGTTTTCTGCAGCCCTAGGCCTATCTCCTTACCCCAGAGCAGCCTTGGGGCTCATCTCACCTGGCCTGTTGCCCTGTAGCCTTCCAGAATAAACACAGCACCTGGCCCCAGGGAATTCCCCCCCAAGAACATTAGTCTGAGTAACAAAACATGGTCGAGATGGTGTTCTTGCAAGCCAGACAAGGTCGGCTGCAAAGCCAGTTATTCGGGGTCAGCTTTTGAACGCATAGGAAAACAAAATGAAAATTATCAGGTCGGCTCCTCCTATGTCCTCCATGCCTGGGACAGTGCTTGCCATATAGTAGATGCTCAACAAATATTTGTGAAATGAATGACTGAATATCTTAAACCCTTAGTTGGCCTATCAAAATGACTTTGTTGCTATGCATGGCATTTTTTTTTTTTTGAGGGCAGTGTCACTGGCCCTCATATGTGGGACCTGAACCGGGGCCACTGGCGTTCCAAGCCAGCGTTTAATCACCGCGCCACTCAGCCGGCCCTAGCATGGCATTTTTAATCCATTATTTATTTAATCATCCCCCTATTAATAGATGGTTCATTTATTCCTCCCTCAAATGTTTATTCAGTACCTATTGTGCCAGGTGTGTAATAGGTGCTGGGGGTTCAATTAGTGATGTGCTGGAGCCCACAAGAGTCACTGTCAGGAATTTCGTGAGTGGACTATGGTGGGACTGTTTCCACCACAGGGCTCTATTTTTATTTTTCAGACAGACCGTATAATCTCATGGAGAACAAAGCAGACAAAAATCCCTGCTCTCAGGGTGTTTATATTCTAGTGCAAAAGACAGGCAGTAAACAAAATCTGTAGAAAAACATACAGTAAAATATAGATTCTATGGAGAAAATAAAGCAGGGAGCTGGATAAAGGAATGCTGGGTATGAGGTTATGATTTTATAATAATTAAAGTGCTCAGGGAAGGTTTCATTGAAGAGGTAACATTTGAGCAACAGAGCAAACGTTTCAACAAGGGAGTGAACAGAGATATTTGGAAGAAAAAAACGTTCGAGGTGGAATGAACATTATATGCAAAGGCTCTGGGGCAGGACTGAGCCTAGTGTGTTGAGGAACAGGGAAAAAAGACCCTTGTGGCTGGAGCAGACTGGGGGTGGGGTGGGGGGTGGGGGTCGGGGGGGGGGAGGTGAGCATGGGGAGGAAACGGGGGCAGATCATGCAGGGTCTTGTGGGCCGCAAGGAGAAGTTGGGCTTTTATCCCAATGGAGGTGGGAGCCCTGGAGGGCTGTGGGCAGAGGGGAGATAGGGCTGATTTGGGTGCTCACGGGCGCCCTCTCACGACTGCTGTGGGGTGTACAGACTGAGGGAGAAGAGGGTGGGAACCAGTGGGCCGTGAGTGGAGGGGATTGCACTCACTGGTCCAGGTAATTGATGATGGGGGCTGGACCCCAGAGGGGGCAAAGGCAGGGCTGTTAGTGTTTTTCCAGTTTCTTTTGCCATTTCAAATAATGTTGTAATGAGTACTTTATTTTCCCTTTTTTTTTTACACTGCTGCCAGATAAATTCGTCACAATGGATTTGTAGACTCAAAGGTTCCACATTTAAAAGTTAAAACATTTTTGGGCTGGCCGAGTGGCTCAGTTGGTTAAGAGCTCGCTCAAGAGTGCAAGCTGAGCTCTGAGCAACACTAGTTCGATGCCCAGCCTGAGGTGAGCTGCCGCTGAGCTGCCAACAGGTGGCAGGATGACTCAACTAAAAAAAAAAAAAAAAAAAAAAAGTTAAAAAATTTTTCAAATGTTTACCTTGGAAATACTCAACCACTGAGACTAGAAGTAGCCCTCCTTTTCCCCGCACCTATTTTTCCAGTGGTTTATTATGAAAACTTTCAAATGTATAGAAAAGTTGAAAGAATTTTAGTGAATTGCATATGACCACTGTCCACTTTCTCCGATTACTATTTTGCTATATTTTCTGAATTATATATCTATCCAGCCTTGTATCCACTCATCAATATATCAAATTTTTTATGCATCTCAAAATAAGTTGCACACTTATTAGGATCAAAAAGTGGAAAATAACAAGTGTTGGTGAGAATATGGAGAAATTAGAACAGTTGTGCACTATTGGTGGGAATATAAAATGGTGCAGCTGTTATGAAAAACAGTATGAGTTTTTTTTCAAAAGTTAAACATAGAGTAAGCATATGATCCAATAATTCCACTCCTAGGCATCCATCCCCCAAATTTGAAAATAGGGAATCAAATATACTTGCAAACCCATGTTCACAACAGCATGATTCACAGTAGCCAAAAGGTGGGAACAACTCGCGTCCATCAACAGACGATCAGATAAACAAAAATGCAGTCCATCCAAACCAAGAGATTATTATTCAGCCTTGAAAGGGAAAGAATTTTTTTTTTTTTGAGGGCAGTGTTACTGGCCCTCAAATGTGGGACCGAACCGGGGCCGTGGCTTCCCAAGCCAGCGCGCTTAACCACCGCGCCACTCGGCCGGCCCTAAGAAATTTTGATATATACTACAACGTGGATGAACCCTAAATTCATTATGCTCAGTGAAATAAGCCAGACACAAAAGGCAAGTATTGTTTCATTCCACTTTATGAGGTCCCTAGAGAAATCAAATTCATAGAGAAAAAATATAATAGAAGTTAACAGGGCCTGTGGCCACTGTGAATAATGCTATGAACATGGGTAGACAATTGTTTGAGTCCCTGCTTTCATTTCTTTTGGGTGTATACTTTTCTCTTGGGGGTTTAACTTTTTGAAGAACCACCACACTGATTTGACATAGTCCCTTAAAAACTCCCTTTTTCTTGTGTGGACAGCATCCTGGTGACAACCAGTGGTGGCTTGGACCCTCATGGGGGCGGTAAAAGCTGAGCAAAATGTCTGATTTAGACTCTTTCAGAGGTAGAATCAACAGGACTGTGGATGGACTGGATGGGGAAACTAATGGTTAATGGCCGCTCCATCCCTCCACTTATTCATGTTGCTGACTGGAGGAAAAATAACTCTCTAAGTAATCCACAAAAGAAACGGTTTATTCGGGAAAAGAAAAAGAAGCAAGACCACCACCGCGGTGCGGAAAGCACACCTCCTCCATGCAGCTCCTACCCGCGGCCCACATGGAGGCAAAAAGACCCCGGCTCCAAAATGGCCAATCCCTTTATTAAGGGTCCCCTCCCCTGGGATTATCATAAAGATAAACGGGAAGTCGGGATTATAGAGTTAACAAGGGGCCCAGCCTGCCTCACCCATAGTCCTCCCAACTCTATGGTTAAGCACTTTAAGATGTCAGTTCACTTTATCAATGTCAATAACCTTGTATTTATCCTTCACAAGATAAAGCTCTTTCTCCCAAATTCCATATCCAATCTATCCGCAAATCCTGTTTTCTTCACATTCAAAATTAACCCAGAATCCTATTGTTTATGTCTACCCACCAGCCTGAATGATCCTCTTAATACCTAAGTCAGGGCATGCCGTTTTCCTGATTACGACACTCCAGCGTCTTCTCAAGGGTGAAGCCGGCAGGCTCTTATCTCCAGCGCCCATTTACTCCTCGGTAAATGAATAAATGAACGAACCTTTTCTTTTTTGGTTTTAAACCCTTCCCAGTCTCGCATCAAGCCGCGTCAATTCGCCGCGCCCTGGAGTTTAGACACGCCCCAGGGGCGCTGCGCGTGCTCCGTCTCCAGCCACGCCCCCCAGGGGCTCCCTCGGCAAAAACCATTTTCTCCCGTCGTGCGAGGTGAGGAGACCGCAGGGACTCAGTTCTGGGGGAAGGATAAACGTTGCCTTCTTCCTTTCCTGAGGCATTAGCTTAGACTCAGCCTGGTGTGGAAGTGCTAGCTATGGTACCGGTGCTGACTGACGCTCCTGGGCCTCCTCCCGCAGAGGCGCCTCTGACGGGCACTTCTCCCCTGCGCCCTGCGTTGGTGCAGACCGGCCCGCTCACGTGGCCAGCAAGATGGCGGCCCGCGAAGCGCAATTCAAGCGTCGCGGTTGGTGAAGCGGCGGCGGTGACCTAGGCTGGCGGGTCCTGCCTTTCGGGAGTTCGTTCGGGCGTTCCGGCGGCGGGGAGCACAGTGCGGGACCCGGACCTGGCGGGCGGGTATGGAGTGGACGCCTCGTTGCGGGATCCCGGCTCTGGGATCTATTCGCTGGTGTTTGAGGGGTCTCGCGTCCCGGCAAGCTCTTCCCCGGGTTCTGGGGACTAGTCTCCGGGGATCCCTTAGTTGGGGACCCAGTGCATATGTGTGTGGGGTCCCATGTCGGGCGATTCCTTTCTCGGAGTTCTGAGAGAACCAGTTTGTGAGGGATCCGGTAGTCGGGGATCCGCGTAGACAGATCTTGAGGCATCCGGTTCCTAGGAGTGTCTTCCAAGGAAAGGGATCCGGAGAGCAACCCTAAAGGATCCCGTGTGAGGCGACCCCTCTGGGAGGGGGGGAGTAGGAGGATAGGGAGTCTAGTTACCGGTGATCTTTTTGTTGGGGATTCTTGGTTTAGAGAGGCCTCAAGGAAGGGGAGGGGTTTCCAGGACCTAGGTCTGTTTTTCTATACCATACTAATAATTCGTCTTGTCTGGCTCTGAGACCATCACAGGTATGAACGGATTCCCACATTCTGCGTTGGTTGGGGACTGATCCCCTCAACCCCAGACACACACCCTGGTTCTCCCATCCCACTGAAAAATGGGCCTTGGGTGTGAGGTGTGCCCTCACCTGTCCTCGTGAGCATAGAGGCAGGTGTCAAGGCTCCTTGCAAAAATATTTAATACTAGCTCAGGTTTATTAAGTGGGTACTGCGTGGCAGCAGTTGTGCTCGGCACTGTACTTATGACCGTAACTTCATCACAGTAACTCTGTGAGTCCCTGTGCCTACTTCAGTCCATTTTACAGATGATATGGATTTGTACTGTGCACAAAGTGCTTAGGTAGAGGCATGGCTGGCAGGCAGTAGATGTTCAATTCCTTGACAAATATTTATCAAGGGCCTGTCAGGAGTCCTGAGTCCCACCTGCCCTGACTTGCTGTGGCTCTCTCCTGGCTTCTGTGGATTCTGACTCTAACTCTTTCAGGTGACCTCTCCTTTTTTTTTTTTTTTTTTTTTCCAAAGATTTTATTGGGGAATCGGGGTAGGGGAACAGACAAGTTGCTGTCCTTTTGTTCTTCAGTCTAGTTGTGGAGGACATATTTTCACTGGCTCATGTTAGTATTATTGCACTCTTCTTGGCTTGAGGCAGTCGCTCGCCGGGCCATTGGACGGCCACTCATGGCAGCTCACGCCGACTGCTGGCTGCTCACTCACAGTAGCTCATGGCAGCCCACTGCAGCAGAGGCTGCAGCCTACTCTGTCTCCAGCGACTCACAGCAGCACAGCTCCAGGTGGAGCTGTTGTTCACCATCTTAGCTGTAGAGGGCAGTGTCACTGGTCCTCATGTGGGATCCAAACCCAGGTCCTGCTGCTCAGAGCTGGCGTCCCAAGCCAACACTTAACCAACACGCCAGCTCCAGGTGACCTCGTTTTTGATGGTCACCTGTGCGCAAACATCTGCACCTTCCTTATTAAGCCCCAGGTAGCCCTGCTGATGCCGCTGGGAGCCAGAGGGATGCTGGTATACTGCAGCCTGGTTGTCATGTTTGTGAAGCTGCCACAAGGTCCTCATTGGTCTAGAGGACTGAGAGGGGAACCCTCCTCCCAGCTGTGTCATTTCATCCATTCAATACAGAGCTCGATTCTGGAGCCCAGCTGCCTGGATTCATAACTTCACGATGTTTCTAAGCAAGTCATTAATTTCTCTGTTCTTCTGTTTCGTTTCCTCTCCTGTAAAATGGTGACAATCCTAGTGCCTGTCTCATTGGGTTCTGGTGAGGATTAAATGAGTTCGTGACTATAAAGGGCTAAGAAGATGTGCCTGGCACACAGCATATTTACTGTAAATGCCAGCTGCTGTTACTGTTAGGCTTATTGTCCTTCTGTGTGCTGGGAGGGACCAAGAGAGACTTGGTCCCTCCCTTCAGAGTTTTCCTAGTGAGCCATCAGACCGACCATAACCTAAAAACCAGTAAATATCCAATCTGATATCTAGTGGTGATAAGCACTTCAAAAAAAGATAAAGCAGAACAAGGAAAAGAGATGGAAGAGCACCACTGAAGATTGTGATCATGGAAGGCTTTCCTGTAGAGGTGACATTTGAGACTCAAGGAAGTGAGAGTGAGAAGGGGGGCATTTTGGGGAGAGTGTTCCTTAGGGAGACAACAGCTCATGCAAAGGCCCTGGGGCAGGACTGTGCCTGGTGTGTTGGAGAACAGTGAGGAGGCCTTGAGCTCAGCTCAAGGTGGAATGAGCAAGGGGGAGAGAGGGAGGAAGTGAGGGTATGGAGGGGACGGGGCAGGTCACACAGGGTTTTGGGGACTGTCAAGGATTTTAGAGTAATGAGGCACCATAGCATTTTGCATGGGAGTCTCATTGTCTGGTTTATATGCTGAAAGAATTCCTGTATCAGTTACCTGTGCTGTGTAACAAATCACAGTGCTTCTTATGACATGCCCTCAGAAGTCACACTGTCTTTTCTTCCATATCTTATTGTTCATACAGGTCAGCCTATTCATTGTGGGTGGGGGCCTTCAGGGCACTGATACCAAGAGGTGGAAGTATTGGGGGCCATCTTGAGGACTAGCTACTACAGTCCCTCTGGCTGCTGTGTGGAGAGCAGACCAGTGGAGGTCATTGCTGATGAATAGGCCAAAGGCCCAGAAAGGGAAAGCAACTTAGGTAAGGCCACACAGCAAGTAGGCGGGACCAGAGTCAGACTTTCAACCTAGATGCCCAGGCTGGGTAGCAGGTAGGAAGCTACCCCAAACAGGTCCTAACTTAAATGAACAAGTCAGTGAGCAGGAGAATACCACTTCTAACCTGGCCTTTTGGTCTTCCATCATAGGTTCTTGTGCCGGAAAGAGGCTGCGGAAGGAAACAGTCAGGCACCATGGTAACAGAGCAGGAGGTGGAGGCCATTGGGCAGACGCTGTTGGACCCCCAGCAGCCCCTGCAGGTCCGCTTCCGGGCACTCTTCACACTTAGAGGGCTCGGAGGCCTGGCCGCCATAGCCTGCATCAGCCGGGCCTTCAGCGATGACTCAGCCCTGCTCAAGCATGAGTTGGCCTACTGCCTGGGCCAGATGCAGGATCCCCGGGCAATCCCTGTGCTGGTGGATGTGCTGCGTGACACCTGCCAGGAGCCCATGGTGCGCCACGAGGCAGGTGAGTGGCAGGGTGAGGGCGTGTTCACTCATTCACACATGATCCAAACCAGGGCTCAGCAAATGGGCAGGTAGTAAAGATTTTCATTCCCGCAGACAGTGTGTTGCCACAACTCAACTCTGCCATCACAGCATAAAAGCCACCATAAATCAGTCAACAGATGGGTCTGGTTACGTGCCAATAACTTTATAGACCCTGAGATTTGAGTTTCATATAATTTTCATGTGTCGTGAAATATTCCCTTGATTAAAAAATATACATTTTGGTACAGCCCGCCGAGCGGCGCGGTGGTTAAGCGCTTGCTTGGGAAGCCAGCGGCCCCGGTTCGGGTCCCACATATGAGGGCCAGTGACACTGCCCTCAAAAAAATAAATAAATAAAAGAGCACGTCATATGTTTAAAAAAAAAAATAAAAGAGTGCGAGCTCTGAGCAACAGGGTCGCCGGTTGGATTCCCGGCCCGAGCTGAGCAGTCGCTCAGCTGCCAACAAGTGGCAGGATGGCTCAGCTAAAAATATATGTGTGTGTGTGTATTTTTTTTTTTTTTTTAAGATTTTATTGGGGAATTGGGAAGCGGAATAGCCAAGTTGTTGTCCTTTAGTGTTAGTTGTGGAGGGCGCAGTTAGCTCAGCTCCAAGTCCAGTTGCCATCTGGCCACCCATTGGTAGCTCAGGCAGCTCAGCTCAAGGTGCCATGTTTAATCTTACTGGCAACCTTGTTGTTAGGAGCACATGCTCTCACCAGCTGAGCCAACCTGCCACCTGTTGGCAGCTTAGTGGCAGCTCAGCTCGGGTTCAGCTCACTGGCCCATGTGGGAATCCAACCGGTGACCCTGTCGCTCAGAGCTCGCCCTCTTAACCAACTGAGCCACTCGGCTGGCCCAAAAAAATACATAGTTTTAAACCATAAAAACCATTCTTCACTTATATTAAAACAGGTGGTGTGCTGTAGACTGCCAACCCCTGATGTCTGTTTCATCCATTCATTTCATTCATTGGACAAATGCTTTTTTTGAGCACCTTTGCGTACGTTACCGGAGGTGCCCAGGGCCTTTCCCAGCCAACCAATCAACAGGAGTTTTATCTCATTCTTTTCAGGGGAGGCCCTGGGGGCCATCGGGCACCCGGAAGTTCTGGAGATCCTGAAAGAGTACTCCACCGACCCTGTCGTGGAGGTAATGTGGCCAGGGAGTCAGGAGAGAGGTGGCAGTCAGGAGGTACAGGCTGCTGCCCCATTGGGCAAACTGAACACTTCATTCCCACCAAAATCTGTCCTGCTTGGCTGGCCTGCCCTGAGCCTTGAGCCATGGAGGAGCCATCTTAACCTCTTTGTCCATCCCTTTCATGGCTTCTTATCACCTTTAGGAAAAAATCCCAAGTCTATACTGTGGCCCGTTGATCCTAAATAGTCTGTCCTTAAGGACTGACCATCTGTGGCTAGCTCCCTCTCAGCCTGTTGGCTCTCCCATGACAAGTCCGGCAGGTCCTGCCTAGGTGCCTTTGCACTGGCTGTTTCCACCTGACTCATTCTCTCACTTGGTCCCAATGTCACCTCCACACTGAGCCTCCCCTCATCATTCCCTAATCACCCCTGGAGGATAGGGATGGGGTCCTGTCAGGCCCACCACCATGTCCCCATTGATTACCTGTCACCCCTTTCCCTGCAGGTGGCAGAGACATGCCAGCTGGCCCTCCGTAGGCTGCAGTGGCTGCAGCAGCTCGGTGGGGAGCCGGCACCAACTGGGCCCTACCGCTCAGTGGACCCTGCCCCACCAGCTGAGGAGCATGATGTGGGACGGCTGAGGGAGGTATTGTTGAATGAGGCCCAGCCGCTCTTCGACCGATACCGAGCCATGTTTGCCCTGCGTGATGTGGGTGGTGAGGAGGCTGCCATGGCGCTGGCTGAGGGTGAGGAGGAGCCACAGCGGCCACATCTGTGACATGGAGAAACTCGTCCTAGGGGACATGCCTCCTGAGCTTGGTTCCCAGCACTTCCTCATGGGCTTCACACAAATTAACTCATCCATAGAGGCGGGTGGGCACTCTTATTCCTCCCATTCTCCATGGGGGTAACAGGCCCAGAGAGGCAGAGACTTGCCTGAGGGCACACAGCCTGTCAGCGAGCAGCATAGTTGGGATTTTAAACCTCAGTAGCCTGACTCAAGCATCCTTCCCCCTTTCCTGTGCCCAGTCCCGGGTCCCTGAGTGTCCCACCTGCCCTGATAGTACCGCCCAGCCCATGACCTCTCTGTCCCCTCCCTCCCACAGGCCTGCGCTGTGGCAGTGCTCTCTTTCGCCATGAGATCGGCTATGTCCTGGGCCAGCTGCAGCATGAGGCGGCGGTGCCCCAGCTGGCGGCTGCCCTGGCCCAGCAAACCGAGAGTCCCATGGTGCGACATGAGTGCGCCGAGGCGCTGGGAGCCATCGCCCGGCCCACCTGCCTGGCTGCCCTGCGGGCCCATGTGGCCGACCCTGAGCGTGTAGTGCGGGAGAGCTGCGAGGTGGCCCTGGACATGTATGAGTATGAGACAGGGCCGGCCTTCCAGTATGCCGATGGGCTGGAGCAGCTGTGCCCACCCCTCTCCTAGACCCTGGCCTGGGGCCTCTCTCCTGCGGGACTTGGCACATGAACCATGTGGGTGTGAATCGGATCTCACTTTCCCGGCTCCCTGGACCTGTCTGCTTGGTGGGATCAGGGCCACTTCTGCATCTGGAGTCCCCCTGGGGTCAGGCTGAGGTCTCTGCTGTCCCTCCATCAAGGGGCCTAGCACAGGGATGCAGTGTATGGGGCAGGATGTCAGCATGGGAGGGAGGGCATGCAGGGGTGGGGCTGTGCTCTAGCGAACTTCTCCAGGAGTGAAGGGGGACAGGGAAAGGCACTGTGGGGGCACCTGTCCCAGAGGGCCTAGGCAAGGTGGGGAGGTGGTCCCAAGGTGGGCTGGGCTAGGGACTCGGGCTGCGGAGGGACAAGCAGGCCCCTGGCCATTGCTTAAGTAGAACATTAAATTATATTTGCCAAGTGGTGACTCTGAGTATGTAGGGGGGCTGCAGGGGTGGGGTTGGCTACTCTCGAGGAGGAATGTGTCTTTGAGTGGAGGGTGGGGTGTTTGCAGAGCTCAGCTCTGTGATCTTCCTGCCCTGTTCCAGACAACATGTGACCAAGAGAATCCCCTGTCCCCGATTCCCCACCTTTCCCAGGGGGATATCTGTTCAGTCAGCCCCTCCAAGGGGATCAGTCAGGGAAACAGCCCTCCAGCCTGGCCCTCCTGAGACCCTCATGGGGGCAAAGAAGAAGGGGTTTGGTGGTATGGCTAAGAGCCTGGGCTATGTGTTCCCATCCCAACTCCCCTCTTCCTCCCGGTGCAGTCTTGAGCAGCCCAACAACCTAATTTCACATGTGGCACATCATCATTTCTGTTTTCTGTGAGTCAATGACAAGCCTCCTGGAGATGGAGGGGATTCCATGAAGGTACAGCTACCAGGAGGCGGGCTCCTCGGGCACCATGACTACCTGTTTTTACTACTGTTCTGCTCACAACCCTGACACCAAATGCATGAGAACAGCAAGCAATTCTCCCCTTTCTCTGGACACCAGCTGGGTGTCCTGCAATTCAGTTCAGTCCTGACACAACCCAGAATTAGCACAGACCCTACAGGTTCAGGGCACAGCTCCCCAGGACCACCCCCACTTCAGACGGGCCCCAAGCCCAGCTAAGGCCTCTGATACTTTTGACCGACTGGGGTTCCCACCACCCCCTCACATTTGAGGATTTGCTAGAATGGCTTAACAGAACTCAGGAAAGCATTTTACATACCTATTTCTTGTAAAGTACACAGATGAACAGGTACACAGGGTGAGGTCTGGAAAGGTCCCCAGCGCAGGAGCTTCTGTCCCCATGGAACTGGGGCATGTTTCCTAATACGCAGAAGCTCCCCAAGGCTTTTCATTTCGGGATTTTACCGAGGCATGTTGATTAAGTCATCACTTGTGGGTGATCTGCCCCAGCCCTGCCTGCCTGGGTGGGATCAGGGGTGGGGCTGAAAGTTCTCTCTCACCTGTGGTAGGTGCCCCGTGCCCAGCCCCATGCTCATTAGCATACACTAATGGTGGGAGAGGCAAATTAAAAAGTCATCACTCAGGAAATGACAGGGTTTTAGGAGCTTGGTTCCAGGAACCTGGATGAAGGCCAAACCTACATTTTTTTTTTTTTTTTTTTTTTTTAGCTGAGCCATCTTGCCACCTGTTGGCAGGTCAGCGGCAGCTCACCTTGGGCTGGGCATCGAACTGCTGTTGCTCAGAGCTCAGCTCACACTCTTTGAGCTCTTAACCAACTGAGCCACTGGGCTAGCTGGCCCTACAAACATACATTTCTTATCTCAGTGTCACAGGCACGGCTGCCTGAGCCCCTCCTCCATTTATGCACCAGCCTCCAGCCCCTGTTGCTCTCTATCAGTAGCTTCAGCCATTCTCCATTCTCTCATCTGTTTTCCCCCTTTACCCATCAGCACAGGCAGTCATTTCTTAAAAACAAGGGGAAAAAACCCACAGCCCCTCCTTACCCCACTGTCATCCAGCTCTTGCCCCCCATTTTTCTCTGCTGTTCTTGATAGTAAAAGCCCAGAGTTGTCAAACCTTTATGAGCTCCCATGTCACTCCCTTCTCTCATAAACCGGCCCCAACCAGCCTCTGCCTCTTCTGTCT
Organism: Aselliscus stoliczkanus; assembly: GCA_033961575.1. NCBI lineage: Eukaryota > Metazoa > Chordata > Mammalia > Chiroptera > Hipposideridae > Aselliscus > Aselliscus stoliczkanus. The sequence goes on along the minus strand of CM066735.1, from coordinate 2,966,331 downwards.
CCAGAACTGCCCTAGCCCACAGGTGACCTCCCAGTGTCCAAATCTGGTGGTTACATCTCAGTCTCTGTCCGCCCCCTCCCAGCAGTGTCTGACCCAGCTGGTCCCCATTCCTCCTGGGAACTCCTCAGAGACCCAGCACTTGCCTGGCTTCCCTCCCACCTCTCCTGGACCTCTGTTCCCCTCTCCCTCGTTCCTCGGGCTGGATCCTGTGGTCTCTTCCTTCCCAGAACTGCGCCCCTCCAGGCGGCCTGTTCCACTTTTGGGGCTCCGACCCCTCCTACACCCTGATGGCACCCACAGTCCTATCTCCATCCTGGGGCTCCCCTGAGCGCCACACTCGGGGTCCAGCTGCCTCTCGACATCTCCAGATCGATATTGAGGCACCTCAAACCCAGTATGTCCTTACAACTCCTCATTACCTCCCAAGTTGCTCCTCCCCCAGGAAATGGAAACTCCATTATTCCAGGTGCAGCCTACAGACATTCAGGTGTGATCAGTTCAAAATCTATCCCAGATCCGCCTACTTCTCTCCCTTCAGCCTCCACTCGGGTCACCTGGCCCCCCATCATTTGTCCTCCCCCAATAGCCACCAGAGGGCGCCCATAAGTACCCAAGTTAAGTCCCATCCGTCCTCTGCCCACAGCCCTCCAGGGCTCCCACCTCCCTGGGGTAAAAGCCCAACTCCTCCCTGTGGCCCTCAAAGCCCTGCACGAACTGCCCCCGTCCCCTCCCTCTCTCCCTCCTCCCTCTCCCCCTCTCTGACTCTGCTCCAGCCACACGGGCCTCCTCACTGTTTCTCCAACATAACAGGCATGGTCCTGCCTCAGGGCTTTGGTACAGCCTGTTTGTTCCCTCTGCCTGGAACGCTCTTCCCCTTGGTTCTTCCATAGCTGGTTCCCTGCCTCCTCTGGGTCTATGCTCAAGTGTCATTTGGTATGGCCTTGGCTACCCCGTTTCAAACTTTAACTCCCCTTCAAACAGTGCCATCCCCTTAAACCATGGTCTTTGCTCCCCACTCCCACCCCATACCACTCTTCACTTTCTAACCCAATACATCATTTACTCTAAGGTTCTATTTTCCTCAGTCCCTCTTCCCACTTTGAATGTCTGCTCCATGAGGGCAGGGATTTTCCCAGGAGAGGGAACAGCCAGTGCAAAGACCCTGAGGTGGGGGTAGATATGCAGGGTGGCAGCTGGTGTGGCTGGAGCAGAGCCAGGGACGGCCGGTGGGCAAAAGTGATTTGCGATGTGATTCATCCAGGCAGATGGTGGCCATAGGGGAGCCCTAATCTTCTTACCCAAAGCCCCTTAATACTTCCACTGCATGGGTCATGTCCGGGCCACTCCCACTCAAAGTGGCCGCCATGCCGGAGCTGGCAAACAAGGAGGAGACCCAGGGCTGGACCCAGGCCCCGCCACTGTATGAGGAGTATCGCCCACCACCACTGGATGCCATCTACCTGCCCAGGTACGTGCTGTACCTGCTGCTGGCTGTGCTCCTGGTGGTGGTTGTGGCCTATGCCATTGTCGGGCATCTCATCAAAGACCTCTCTCACGACCTGACTGGTGAGCCCCAACCGACCATGAGCCTGGATTGGGAGACTGCTGGGCTACTGGCGGGGGGGGGGGTGTCCAAGGGCCTCTCCCAGTCAGGGAAGGTAGGAAGGTGGATGGAGAACCTGGGGAGGCCAAGGTCCCCTATGGGGTCAGTGCAGGGGGCAGAGGGTGGAAGAGGCAGCCCGGGGAGGCTCCTCATCAGCCTCCTGCCACAGACTGGGCCTTTGGCCCGAAACCGGACCAGAAGGACGCCCCCAGGGAGCTGCGCCTGAGCCTGGAGGGCGAGGATCTGGAGCAGCTGGACCTCCAGCTGACCCTGGCCTGGGGGGGTGACGAGGATGCTGGTGTGGGCAGTGAGGATGTCCCTGCAGTAGCCCCCACCAGGGCCCTCCACCGCCCTTCCATCATCTTCAAGGACCCACCCATTCGAAGCTCCTTCTGGAGGCTGGACTGAGCTGGGCACTGCCCTTGGGCCTGTGACCCTGGCACCAACCCATTTGGCGTAGACGACCTGTGTTCGGAGCCCTTTCTTCACTGATGTGCCCTGTGTGCCGGAGGACGTTCTTGACTGGCAGGTTCTGGTGGCTGGACACTGGCTATTTCCACACTCCTGCTCCCCGCAATTCCCAAAGCCTAACCCCACCCAGCCTCCATCAAGCTGTCGGCAGTCTTTAAACCAAGTACACCAAGAACATTTAAAAAAATAATAGCCAGCCCTTACCTAGTGCTTAGTATGCACCTGCTATTGTGCTAAGTGGGCCCCTCACTTCCAAATCTTCTCCACCCCCACCTCCCACTTTATTCCTGTCTCTGCTGCTCTGCCGCTGGATCTGTCTGTCTCTGATGGGCCTAACTTCCCAACTAGCCTGAGAACTCCTGGCAGACAGCGCTGAGGCTTCCTTCCCTTTCAAGCTTTGCACAGGACAGGGCATACAGAAGGCACTCTATAAATGTGTGTGCAGTAATGCTGGATCTCCTCAGCCCCCAGGGGATCCTGCAGAGGTCTCACAGGCCTGGGGGACCAGGTCCCCCTCCCCCTGGCCTTCCTGCCATGTGCCTGGGCCGTAGCTGTCCTGTGGCAGCTGGGGTGGGGTCCCCTTTTGCCCAGGCAGGGCTCCCTATCTAATCAACCCAGGGACCAAGGTTGATGGGCAGGAGAGCCTGGCGCCTGAGTCATCAGCTGCCGGGGTGTCCTGTTCTCCAGCCACATGGGAACGACTGAGTTTGGAGATGGCTGGTGGGCACATGGCCCATTTCTTTCAGTCCCTGTGTTTACCCCTCAGTAGTTGTGGGTCCCCAGGGGTAGGGGAGCCAGGAAGAGGCAGTACAAGCTGGTGGTGAGGGAGATCCAGTGTCAAACCCAGCTCGGCCTATTTCTGTATGACCTTGGGACTCCTGGCCTTGCTGAGCTTCTATAAAATGGAGGTGGCAAATTTTGCGGGGTGTTCAGAGAAGAAATATAATATGTAAAAGCACTGAGCCAGGCCCAGGCCCATGAAGGAAATTCAGGGCCATCTCATGCAGCCCCTGTGGCAGGGAGCGCAGGTGACCAGACCTCAGGGCAGGGGGTCCTGAGCAGGCACAGGGGCACGCACTCCCCAAGTTAATCATTATACAAGGTCCAGAGTCTTCCCTCTCAGGGAGGGGGGGACGCCAACCAGGTGGGGTGAAGGGAGGGCCTGCCCCTGCTCCAGACCCACCTGTGCCTTATCAGGGGCTGGGCAGGGCCTCGCCCAGCCAAAGAGGACAGCACCCACCTGGACGGTGCACTCCGGCTGCTGGCTCCTCCATAGCCATGGGGACCCTGGAGACCCTTTTCGTGCTCAGCACCCTGTTCCTCTTGCCTGCGGAAGCCCAACAGGGTAGGGCTCCCATCTCTGGGATGGTGGGATGGGGAGGGGTTATGGGGATGGACTCCCCATCTTCCCATTTTCAATAATGAGAAACCGAGGACTCTGAGAAGAGGGGGCAGGCAGAAGAGGAAAGGGGTCAGGCCATTCTTGGAACCCTGCTCCCCAAGCTGAGCTCCTTCTCTAAAACCCAGCTCCTTTCCAAGACCCCGTCTGTCTGAGGAAGCCTGGCTCTCTTCTTCCTCTCACTTTGGGGAGCCTTCCCTCCTGTCTCTGAGTCCCATCTCCCTCCCCCCTTTCAGCAGCCACAGAACGCCGCCTGAAGCCGTGGCTGGTGGGCCTGGCTGCCGTTGTGGGTTTCCTGTTCATAGTCTTCGTCCTCATGCTGGCCAACCGCATCTGGTGCTCCAAAGGGAGGTGGGAGCCCCTCTCCACACCCTTGAAACTGCCTGTCCCTGTGCCCCCTTCCCCACCCCTCCCCCTCCCTAAAGTTCTGGGCACCCCTTCCCACTTCCTGACCCTCTCCCCAGTTCCCTGCTGCTCCTGAAACCCCCATCCCACAGACCAGTACAGCTGTGCAGCCCACAGCCTCCTTGCTTTCTGGAGTTCATGACCCGCAGTGGGGGTGAGGCTAACCTCACCTCCTGCCCGTCACCCACCTTCACCTGCTGTCTCTCTCTCTCCTACAGACCTGAGGATGAGGAATCCATGTTCAGAATGGAGACCCACCTATACCAGGACAGGAACCTGAGGTACTGCCTGTGTGAGCATGTGCAGATATGTGTGGGGGTCCGGGGGTCTGCGTAGGTGTGCATAGATGACCTCTTTCTGTCCTTGAACACCTCAAGCACATTACTGCCCCAGGACCTTTGCACTTATTGCTGGCTCTGATTGGAACCCCTTTTCCTGTATCTTCTGGCTGGCTCAGGTGCTTCCTCCTCACAGAAGCCCACCCTGACTGCCAGCCTTCCTGACACTGGGTCCCACAGCCATGTGCTCAGGATTGGGAGAGCAAAGGCTTGGTGACAGGAGTACAGAGCTGGGAGGGGACCAGCCTGGCTGAAAGATTCTCAGCTAAGCCCAAGAGGTGTGGACCTGACTGACTGCTTTGTATAAGACCCAGCTCAGCCCCGCTAAAATGTGATTCCTACTCCCAGAATGTGCTGAAGGGGCTAAGTCCCTCATGATTCTACGTTGGTAGTTTCCTCCCTTTTTCATCCCTCCGTCCCTCCTTCCCTCCATCTGCCTACCCAGTCTTCACCCTCCAACCATTGATCATTCATCCATCAATCCACCTGCCTATTAGCTCATTGATCTATCCACCCATCTACACTGCCATCCATTGATCTATCATTCTCTTCTTCCTCCAGTTCATTCACTCACCTTCCCATTCATTTATTCATCCTTTCATGTAGCTATCCATTCACCTAACTACTTTTCTACCAATCACCTATCCACCCATCCTTCCAGCCATCCATCCCCCGACTCATCCATCTGTCTATGCATGGGACAATTTAGCTTCAGTTTCTGTCTTTGTGAAATGGAAACAATAAGGCTACCTCGTTAGTGCTGTGTTGAGAATTCAATGAAGATACTTTCTGTAAAACACTTGTCACAAGGCCTGACACAGTAAGTGTCCATTAAATGGGAGTGTCTCTGTTTCTTATTTTGGTCTGGGGCCTTTATGTCCCTACAGTAAAGAAGGCAAGAAGGAGAAGAATGAAGAGAAGGAGGAAAAGGCCAAGAAGAAAGGAGAGAACAACTTGGGCCTGGAGCTGGAGGAGAACGAGGAGCCCAGAGACCAGGGGAAAGACAAGACTACGGCTATGTGAACACTGTCTGCCACCTCTTCCAGGCAGACTCCCAGAGATGCCCGTTCCACACCCTATGATCAATGGCTAGGACCTAAAGCCACCGAAGTGACTCCATCTGGGGTTGGAATACAGGGCAGGCCCTCCCTGCCCTTTCTTTGCACCTTACATGGTCTGTGTACCCTCCTTCCCTATTGTTCTGCCTGGTGATTCTTCTTGCACGTGGTTATTGGTTACGGAGAAACTCCCAAGCCCCCACAATCTCATGGCTCCCCCTGCTTCTGCCCACTGCCTAGTTTCTTTTCCCTCTCCCTGATATCTCTTGGCCAGAACCTCCTCCCGTCCACAAAGCCTCAGGACCAGTATAAGCCAGGGGCCACCTCTTGGGGACCTGCATTAAATAATTGATCAGAGCCCTTTAAAAGGGCTTCTAACTTCTCTTGGGACTGTTTCCCCCTGGGGGCAGCAGCTTTTGGTCTGGGGGGAATGCCCGGACAGGTATAGAAGATCACGCTGCACAGATGTGCTGGGTAGAGTAAAACACTCCCCCGCAATCTTGATTTTGCTGGACTTTGAGCCCCGAGGGCCATCTCCTGGGAAATCCTTCTTCCCTCCTCCCCAGTGTTTTGGGACACGTGACTCCATTTCTGAGAACTGGATCTGGGAGTGTGGGGGGCCCCCGGGTTCCTGCATTTTCTTGGGAAGAAACAAGCATTTTCTCCTGTTTCCAGCCTCCCCTCTTCTCCTCACTTTCTCTGGATCCTGGACCTTGCCCTGGACGTTAACTATTTCTTAATAAGTTAAATATTCTTAACGAGGGCTTTGACAAGGTATGGCATTCGGGGCTCTTCTGGGGCCTGTCACTGCGGTGGGGGGGCGGGTAGGATCCTGCACAAAAGCTTGTCTGAGAACACTTCCAGGATTGCCCACCAGGGGGCGGAAAAACAATAAATACTCAGAACGCACATAATAAATAATATATGCTCCCACTGAACACCTGGCATCTTTATTCTCTCTCGGTCTCCATTAGTACCTAGTTAGTCCAACTTTCCAGCTGAAAATCCTGAGGCTTAGAAAGAGGGAAGCCACTGGCTAGGTCTCCCTAGCTGTTGTTGGCAGAGCTGGGAGGGAGGCTCAGGCTGCCCAAAATATGGGAGTCTTTGCAGGCTGTGGCTATAGTCAGATTTGGAGGTTCAGGTCCTAGGATGGTGAGGGAGGGTTGGGATGAAGGGTATTCTTTCCTTAGCGTGGTTCCTACCTGGGAGAACTACTCCTCTGCAGTGCTGTGTGGCCCTGGGGAGGTGGCCTGACCTCTCTGAGCCTTGAGCTGGCTCTTCTGCAAAAGGGAAGACGAGTTCTGACCACTAATGTGAGGCTTGAAGGAGGCATTGGGGCTTAAGAGCCATTTCAAGACCTGGCACATAGTGGGTGCTCAGGACATGAGTTCCCCATCTTTCCTGAGTCTCCCCCTTTTAGGGCTCTGACTGTGGGGAGTGAGGGAGTCAGAGTAAGCTTTAGGGAGACAGGGCACTGGGATGCTTTGGACCCTGAGCTTCTCCCCAGGGAGCCTGGAACCCAGGGAAGGGAGCCCCCCCCATTTCCTGTGGTGGCAGTGGGCCACACCCTGCCCTGGAGTGCAGTCAACTTCCTCCTCCAGTGGAGCTGCACCCCAGAACCTTCTGGGCAGGGGCGAGGACAGACAGACCAAGATGGACAGATTCTGGATGATCCCCGGCCAACTCTCCCTTCTGGCAGCTCTGGTCCTGTGGCCAGTTCAGGCCCAGCCCTGTAAGGTTTAGGGGAGGGGGCAGGGAGCCAGGAAGAGGGGTAGCCCAAACCTGGTGGCCAGGCCGCTGACCCCACTCTGCTCCCGCCCACAGTGGCCCAGAAGAAGCTGTGGCTGGTGGGGCTGGGGGCCGCTCTGGCTTTCTTCTTCCTCGACTTTGTCCTCACAGTGGTCTAGGCTGTCTGGTGCAGTGAGTCTCAGGACAGGCGGGCCCCATCCTCTCTGAGCTGCTCCTTCCCTGACCCTCTCCCCTCTGAGCTCCACCCCCTCAAACCCCCTGGCTCAACTGGTCCCTATCCTCTCTAAGCCGCTTTCTGAGGAGGCAGGAGGGGGGGGTAATTAATTCTTTGATTCAAAATCAATGGGGGCCTCAATCTTGCTGACTTCCCTCCTGACTACCTACTTACCAAATGAGGTGACTTCGTCACAGAGAACCCCATCCCTATACTCGTACGTGCTTCAAATGGGATCTGTAGTCTCACCTCGCCTCTCACCCTATCCATTTATCCATTCTCCTATTCACATCCACTTATCCATCCACCCATCCAACCCTCTCTCCTTCCAGCCATCCATCATCCCTTTCTTTCTCTCGCCTTCTTCCCCTCCTCCCTCCCTCCATCATCCACCCCTCTGTCCATCCACCCATCCATCCAGCTTCCTACCACCCATCCAGTCCATCTGTTCATCCGTCCACCACTCGCTCATTTACCTTTGCACTCATCAATTGGTGCATCCCCATCTCTGCCCATCCACTCGCCCACAGTTTTGAGACCCAGGAAGCCAGAGAGACCAGATGTTAACAGCATGGTTTGGGCTCATGTAACTCAAGCCTGGGCTCCAGCACTTCCTTCCTGTTTAAACAGGGCAAGTGTCCCCACCTGTCTAAGTCTCTGAGTCCCTTTCTGGACAATGGGGACAAGGGTGCAGGACTTAAGAGATTCTGGAACCCTGTAAGTCCTTACTAAATTGGGCTATCTGGGCCCTTCTTGTCTCCACAGTAATAAAGAGATGGAAGAGGAGACTGTGAGAAAGGAGGAAAAGGAAGGAGAGGCCAACTAGGGGCTGGAGCTGGAGGAGAAAGGAGCCTTCAAACCATGCAAGAATGGCAAGTTCCCCATGCAGGCTTCCTGGTCACCTCCTCCAGGCAGCCCCCAGGGATGCACCTATACCTGCTCTGCCCCCTATAAGCAAAGACCTGGTCCTGGTGCATGAAATGACTCCACCAGGGTAGGGTGTCCCTGAATGAAGACGGCCCAGGACCCACCCCAAGTCCCTCCTAGACAGCTCTTTGCGTGTTATCTAGGCATTACACCCCCCCTCCCCAAGCTTGGTCTCCACCTGGTAATTCTCAAGCTAGGGGGGCATCCCTAGACTAGGAGCTCACCACATCCCCGAGATCCCCACCATCTCATATCTCTAACCCAATCTGCTCTGCAGTCATCTTCTTAACCCACTGCCTGATTTCTTTTCCCACCTGATTTCTGCTGCCCTTCGGAGTTCATCATAGAATCCAGCTCTTCTCCTACTCTCCTACCTCCAATATCTTTCGAGGCCCTGCTCCCATGAGTCCATAGGCCAGACCCTTTCCTGGCCTCGGTTTGTGTCTCTGTTACAGGGGAGCTGGAGGAATCGTCATCACATGCTGCTCAAGCCCCCTTTTCACTGGCAAGAGAGAAGGTGGGGAGAAACTGTGCAAATCTTTCTGCCAGTCTGCAGGACCCAGGGCCAAGCCAGCCCTCCCTTCCCTTTTGCTGCTCTTGACCATGAACTTTGAGCACTAGGCTGTTTCCTGGCAGATGAGGGCCCCTCCCACTATATGCTGAGTTTCAGGGCCCTGTTCTGGAAGTTGTAACACCCAAGAGTTGGGTGTGGGGGGTGCACAGCATCATCACCCCACTCTTCCTGTCCTGCATTCCTGGTGGTGGCTCCACGGAGAGAGTTGGAGTTCCAACTTTCTAACTATGTGGCCCGGGGCAAGTAACTTAACCTCTCTGTGCCTGCTCTGTAAAAAGGGACGAAAATAACTAGTCCTTCGTAAGTCTTCATGAGGATTAAATGCAATAGTGATCTTTTTTTTTTTTTTTTTTTACAAAATCCTGAACACAGAACTCAGAACCCAAAAAGCATCGAATAAATTTCAGCTTTTGAAGATTCGGCAGGGCGAATGAACCTCCCCCCTCAGACTAGGGGGATTCTGAAGGTCAGAGGGTGTGTTTTCAGGCCGCAGCTCTGGGAGTGCAGGAACTTTCTGCCTCCTCTCTTCTGTGCCCAGTCTGCGGGTTCCCAGTGGGCGGGGTGCTGGGGAGGGAAAGGAAGGGAGAAGGGGATGTTTGGGCGAGACTTCCCCGCTAGAGGGCGTCTGGAAATTTTAGTGGGGGCGTCTTTTGGGTTGTCACAAGCCAGCCCCTTTTTATGGCATTTAGTGGGGACCCAGGGATGGCAAACAGCCTGCAGTGCTGGGACAAGAAATTGCTTCATCTTAGGGGCCAATAGCTGAAAAGCACCGAGGCTTTCCTTGAGATTAAAGGCCAGATTGACTCCCTCAACCCGATTTAGTTCCGACCCCGCTGAGCACCCCACAGCCGACTGAGCCCTCTCACTTCGCAAAAGCAGCTCCTGCGAGTGTCCCCTTTCTGGCTGCGGGGAGGGTCGGGACGGTGGGTATGTGGGCGGAGGTGGGTGGGGCCGCCTGTTGACTTCTCCGCCCAGAAACTCGTTTCTAGGGTTAGGTCCTCAGTCTGCCCACAAGGGGGCGCGAGAACGTCGAGGCTGAGGGCAGGAGCAAAGGCCCATCCTAGGAGCGGGGAGAGGGTTGGAGCCATCAGGGACATTGCGGGGAAGGCCTGGCCGAAAGCTCACCGAAAGTCCCCATCTAATAGCATGTGTCTGCCTCTCAGCACTGCTGACATTAGGGGTTGGATTGTTCTCTGTGTGGGGCAGGTCCTGGGCACTGTGGGGTGTTGAGCAGCATTAATGGCCCTCACACACTTGATGCCTGTAGCTTCCCCCGTCATAACCACCACAGATGTCCCCAGACATTGTGGAATGTCCCCTGGGGACATTTGAGAGAAAGGTCTCAGAACACCTGCTAGCTTACCCAGAATATTGGGGTCAACCTGCTTCCCGTGGCCACCTGCCCCTCCAGCTTCTTCCCTTCACGTTGGCACAGAACACAGAAAGGAGGACCCAAGACAGCGAGAAAGAGTCGAAGCATAGCTTGTTTAATTTTTATACATTTTTTTGTTTTGCCTTTTATTGAATCTTTTATGGAACCCCCCCCTTTTCCTTTTTTTTCTTTTTCTTTTTTTTGCATAGGGAAACAAACAAAATAATAACAGCCAGTCACTTTCTGTAAATGGTACTTAGGCGCGTCCGCGGAAACCGAAATGACTGCGTAATATACAGGTTATGATGGGAGTATGATGTGCGGGAGCAGGGTGGGTGAGCTGGAGAGCGAGAAGGCTGGGCCCAGATCTGCCCAGAGGTCCCCTTATCCTGTCCCCACACTGCGGGGGAGAGGAGGAGGAGGGGGAGGAGGAAGAAGGGGAGGAGGAGGAGGAGGAGGGTGGCAGACCCAGTCTGAACCTTCTCCAGACTTGGGTTCATGAGCATGGGGTGTATGTGTCTGTGTGTGTTACCCGGTGTGTGAGGCAAGCAGAAAGCGAGAAATAGAGTAAGCTATCCTGGTAATATCAGTAAAATACAAAATGAGAAAAAAAGAAAAAAAAAAACCTCAAAAAATATCTCAGAGGGAAACGAAAATGAACACCACCACCAAAAATAAGGAAGGAAGGAGGGAGGGAGGGAGGGAGGGAAGGAAGGAAGAAAAATTCAAAGGAAAATGGTTCTCTCTCTCCTCCCTGTTGCCCCCCCCATGTGCTCTGTCCCTCAGACAATGCTTATCTTTCCCCAGTGTGGGGTCCTGGTGGGGGCAGGACAGAAAGCTGGGGGCAGGGGCCAGGACCCCTGGACTTGAATGGGGCTTTGGTTTTGGGGGAGGGGCCTGGCTGGCATCCAAGATGGGAGGATCAGCAGAGAGAAGTGTGGAGGCATCTTGGGAGTGGGCTTTGAGGGTTCCCAACTAGAGAGGGACTGGGAAAGCTCCCTCCCTTTTCCAGTGGGTCCTCTGCTAGCCAGTGAATGGAGGGCTGTTGGGAGGGCGGTAGCTTGGGGGGTATGACTTCTTTCCCCTCCCCCAGCCCTTATTCCTGTTGGATCCCACCTCCTCTTTCCTGAGGCCTAGGGCCACCCCCTGGGGAGCAGAGAAGGAGAACCCCAAAGCCACACCAGCAGACATGTGAGGCACTGCTTGGGAAGTCTGTTTTGGTATCACTGGCAACAAGTCCTGCTGGTGTCGCTTTGAGTCTGTGTCCCTGCCTGTGGGGAGGTGGGGGATGGGCCTCAGGGCCAGCTTGACTCAGCACATTCTGAAATGTTTAGGGATGGATGGATGGGGGGAGGTTGTGTCTTTTGGGGGTGGGACTCTCAGGAAGTGTCCTAAGGCGCAGAAATGGGGAGACAGGAGGAGCGGAGGAAGCCGGATTTGAGGATGGATCTCTGGAACCTCTCTCAACACCCTCCAGAAAGCAAGTAAAAATCAGGGTCTGAGAGAGAGAATCCAGGCCAAAATGAAAAAGTAGCCACTGCATAATCTGTATTACAAGAAAAAAAATACAAAATTATATATATATATATATATATATATATATATATATATATATATATATATATATATATATATATATATAGTATACCCCTGCACTGGAGGTCAAAGTACCATTGGAGAAGCCGGAGTGGGGAGGGGGTCCGTGTGCTGTCTCTTCTGGGGGTGCTGCAGGGTTGCTCCTGGCCCCGGGGTCCTAACTGGCCAGTCAAGTCTGCCTGCCCCTGAAACTACCGTCTCCGGGGACAGATAGAAGGTTCTGGAGCAGGGAGGGGGATGCCTGAGGCTCAGGCTGGAATTGTCTGCTGCATGGGGAGCTGCCGCAGCCCCCTGAGTCTCCTTTGGGGTTCCTTTTGGGTCTGATTGTCTAGCTCAGGGTGGGATTCAGAACTCGACCAGAACCTGGGTTCCAGACCTGGGTATGGGGGACCCCGGGCATCCCTGTTCCCAGTCAGATAGGGCTGGGTCTTTTCACAACTCCCTCTCCACCCTGGATGATAGTGCTCTCATCCAAGAAAGGGATGGGGGCGATCTGCGTATATTAGGGAGGCTTCTCTATTCTTTTCCACAGCATGAACTGGACCCCAGGGTCAGGCTGGGGGGCTTTGTATGGATGGGATGGATGATGAGTGGTGGGTGACAGCAGGCTTGGGAGGGGATGGGGTTTGAGATGTCAGTTTCATACATATAAAAAAAAAAACCACCACAAAAATCAACCCGACACCCTGTCCCCCATCCCCACCTCAGGGCATGAACCCAAACTACAGAGGTGGGTCTGGTTCCTGGTCTTTCTGCCTTGCTCTGCCTGTATTAGGGGCCTGAGAATTTTGCCCCACAGGGATCCTGTTGCTTTTTGGAGAAAAGGGAACAACCCCAGGAAAACGCACTGGCTGGGAAGGATGTGCCTATAGCACTGAGGAGTGAGATCACATAGCTGGGGGCAATGGAGGGGGACAATGTGGGGTGCAGGTCATGGAGGGACAAGATGGTCCCAGCAAGGCCCTTGGGGAAGGATCCTGGTAGGGAAGCCCTCTGCCAACAGCTGCTCCCCACTTGCCTGGGGGGCAGAGAATAAGAACCAGATATCAGCCACATGAAAAGTGACACACATGGCCTTCGGCTCTTTGGCCAAGGGACAGTTCCTAAGGGCAGTGTCCTGGCCAGCTGAGGCCGAGATCTGGGCTCTCCCTCTGTCCCGAGGCTTGCTGAGTTGTCTTTTGGGAAGAAAATATGAATGAGCATAAGATGGTGGATGAAAGCTGGGACCTTGCCGCAAAGCCCCACCTTGCTCTGGAGATAATTCTAAAGTCTGGGGAAGGGGCAGCAGGCAGGCGAATGAATGGGGGCTTTCTTCTGCCTGGTATGTTCCCACAGGAGACGCTAGCAGGGATCCAGGTTGGGGCCGGAGGTGGTGGTGGCCTGAGGTTGGAGAACCCAGCCCTCTGGTCCTCCCTGCTCAGACACAATGCTAACTGTCTGCTATTGTCTCACCTTTGGTTGAGTTAAAGGCAGAGGAAATTAGAATTGAAAGAAAAAAAAAAAGGAAAATGAGAAAATAAAAAACAAGACAACATGGCCAGCCACCAGGACAGAGGCCTTTGACAGGGCACCCCATCCCGCTGATGTCCCTGCCCCCACTGGCCTCCCTAACCAGGCCTCCGATGGCTGGCCTAGAACCTACAGATACAGATAGACAGATATTGCATATATCGAGTTTGGTTTTCTTGTTTGTTTCATACCAGATACCCTCCATAGTCACAGATGGAAGACATAGAACTGGGTGTTGGAGGCAAGGAGAGGGCAGGAGGGAACTACCACCCAAGGCCAGTATCTGAGGATGGGAGCCAAGTAGATCCTTTGGCAAGAAGGAGGGGGGTGCACAGGAGAAAAGAGGGGACATCTTTGAGGGTGCGGCTGGGGGAGCAATCTGACCCTAAGCCAGAGGGACGCCAGCTTGTATGAGAAGATGGGGGAGTTTGGCTGTTGGCAAGGCCACCCCATGGGGGGACTGCCAGCGTCTTGCACGCATGTGTGGCGTCTAGGAGGGCTGACCTGTGGCCCAGGGGCCAGGGCACGCCCCTGAGGTCTGTCCGCTGCTATGGGTGGGGGCTTCGGAAATGACCCCTTGGAGCCCGGGGGTGGGGCTGGGGGTGGTGGAGCACCAGGGAGAACCCCCAATGCAGCAGAACCATGGCGACAGAGCTCAGGGAGGGTGTGGCGCGGGCCGTGGGGGCAGGTCATGGGGCAATTGCTCTGTGGATTGCTTTTTTAGCGTGGGATTTTGTTTAAAAATTCTTTTTTTTTTTTTTTTTTTACAAATAGAAATACATCCCTTTTCCATTTATACTTTTTATTTCATGTCACTGTTTTGTCTTTTTAACTATACGAGCAGGGCATGCAGCTACCTTTGCGCTGATATTGTTTAAAGGTAATACTTATTTTCGGAAGGCAAGGCACATCATGTGGTAGAAAATTTCGTGCAAATTAGGAAACATGGAGTTTTTTAAAGGTTTTTTTGTATCTTTTTTTTTTTTTAAAGAGGAGGGGGAATGGTAAGGGGCTGGGGACGGGAGATAGAGCCAGGTATAATTTGCCATGCAGTGTCAGGCGCTGCGAGCTGACGGCAGGAGCCAGGTCACAGGAGTCCTCGACTAAGCACCATGCAAAGTTAGGTCGCTGGGGGCTGCCAGGAGCCCCCTCCCCTACCCCGCCTACCCGCACCCTAAGGTTCCCGGCTGAGAAGCTTCTGGATACCCCAGCTGCACAACCCACCCTTCCTGCCCTCCCGAAGAGCGGCCCATGCATTGGTCCCCAATGGATACCTGGTAGAGGGATCCTGGGGATAGACAGGACCAAGGGGCCTTGATCCCCTCTGGACAATGGGAGGGGGATCAGTGGGGAAGGGTGTTGGGTCTCTCTGTTTATGATTGAGTGGGATTGCCAAGCCCCTTGGGCTGGTCTGGGAGAAAAGTCGGGTTTCTGGAGGTGGGGAGAGGTTGGCCAGGCCTAGGGGTACCAAGGGGGAATGGACGGCCAGGCTGGGAGATGAGGCGGAGGCCCTGCCCAGGGCAATGGCTTTGGCCGAGGCCTGGGGTGGGGTTATGGTAGGGGAGATATTCCCCAGCGCCAGGCATGGAGGTGGCCAGTGGGGGCTCAGATGGATGGGCCAGGAGGGGTCCCTGTGTTTGGGCTTGGTGACCCTAGAACACCTAACACTCCCTCTCAGGCCCCCCACCCAAGATGGCCACCCTGGGGTGGGGGCGGGAATGGGGCTGGGGAGCCCGGGTAGGGGGGCACCCGGTATCCCCAGCTTAGTGTTTTTGGAGCGGCTCAACGGAAAACACTTAGCAGATGGGAGGTCCCCTATGTGGCTGCAGGGGTCCCAGAGGCGCTGGAACCCCTCTCCTGCCAGAACCCTCAACCTGATCCAGGATCGTGAGGACTCTACTCCTTCTTGGGGCCCAGCTGCGATGTACCTCCCTGGCTGCACCCCACTTGGGGGATGAGATAAAAGTGCAAACCATGGTCCCCCTTTGGGCTGAGAGGCACCAGGGAGGGGGTGTCGCTCCAGGATGTAAGGCACTGGCAGAGGAGGTGTGGGGGTCACACCGGCTTCCCCAGATGGTGCCCCTTGCCCCAGCACAGCAGGATGCTTGGGGGACACCCAGCTCTGCCCCTTGGGCCCTTGGGGGGGTCCTATCTCTTTAGCTCTGAGGGGAGCACAGCAATGAGGGGTCAGCGACTGGAGGTGGCCAGGCTGTGGGGGAGGGGTGGGGATGCCCACAGCCACTTGTGGCTCAGCTGGACAAAGGGGGGCAGGCGGTGGGAATCAGGCACTTTAATCCACTCGCTCTCACCTCCCACCTCCACTGCCTAAGCAGGGCGGGGGCGGTCCTTCCCTCCCAGGGTTCAGTGGATTGACACTCCAGACCACACCCTTTCTTGGGAAGCTCTGGGTCTCTCCGCTCCGCCTCCCCCAGCCCCTTCCTCCAAAAGTGCATTTCTTACAGTGTGTGCAATGTGGATCCCTCCCTGGGGGTGTGGAGCTGGCAGGCAGGGTGCGGTGTGTGTGTGTGTGTGTGTGTGTGTGTGTGTGTGTGTGTGGCCTCCTATGCCGTGGGGTGGGGCTGGGGGGCAATTGCATAGAGACTTCTCCTCCCAAACAGGCAGGCGTGGGGCTGAAAGACAGAGTCCAGAGCCAGCCCAGCTCTGCACACTTTGGGGTGGGTGGAGGTCCCACACCAACCGCAGGACACTTTTGAGAAAGAATCTGCCACGTGTCCTTGTGCCCTGGTAATGCCTGGCGTCTCCCACAACCCTCTTCTGCCCTTGTCACGTCCCTGCCCACCCTGGTCTCCATGGGGCCTGCCTACTGGCTTGGAAACACCAGCATGGGAAATCCAGGCAGTGGGTGACGGTGGGGATGCAGGGAGAGGTGGCCTTGCTGGGTGTCCTGCCCCATGGGGCCTGGGCGCGGGCACCAGGCTGCGCTCACCTGGTCCTGGGCGGAGGCGGAAGCAGGCGCCTGCCCTTCCAGAGCAGCAGCGAGAGATGAATAACTTAGGGAGACCCCTGTCGCAGCACTGTCACACCATGTAGTCACTTCATCGTGCCCTCTCCAGAGGGGTGGCAGATCCAGCCATGGCATCTCGAGAGTCTGAAGCATTGCCGTCTTTACCTTTTGTCTTCTTGCTTGGGTGGGTTTATTTTTATGATTTTTTTTTTTCTCATTTGTCTTTTTTTTGGCCTTTTTTTTTCTTTTTTTCTTCCTGTATGTGTCTGTGTGTTCTGTCTTTTCGGCTGAGTCGGCGGGGTATTCTTGCTCGCTCTAACTTTCCACCGAAAAGGTGGGCCGGGGGCCAGCTGTATGGCCCCCCAACCCTGGGACGAAGGAGCAGGGTGTGGGAAGAAATCTTTCTTATCCCAGATACCAGGACTGGCCGGCCCAACATGGATACACAGAAAAAGGGAGAAAGAGAGAAATGGGGGTCAGGCTCTGCCACTGCCCATATCCACATCGGCCCCACCCACCTCCCTATTACCTGTGACCTGTCGCCCCCATCTCAGACCTGTCATCACTTGTGGGTGACCCTGGGAAAGTGACTTCACCCCTGAACAGAGCTGCTAGATAAAACACAAGACGCCCAGTGAAATCTGAATTCCCTATAAGCCTTTTAGTATAAGTACATCCTGTGCAACTTTTGGGATACTCTTACACTAAAAAAGAAAAAAAAAAGTTAATCCTTCATGTATCTGGAATTCAAATCTACCAGAGCGTCTTGTAGTTTTGTTTGCTGAATCTGGCAACAGGTAACTCTGGGCCTCTTGCTCTGAGTGTAAAATGGGCTGGGGGTGGATGTGGTCTCGCTTTGCCTCCAAGTGAATCTTATGGAGGCACTGTGACCAGACTGTTTTCTTCTCTTTTTAAACAAACATTCTCCCATTTAATGATCCCCCCAGAACCCTTCTGAAGGAGGGATCACCCCGTTTCATGGTGGAGAAAACTGGGCTCACAGAAGTCAAGTAATTTGCCCGAGGCCACCACCTTCGGAGAAGCAGAGCTGGAATGGGCACTCAAGCCTAAGAGGCTCCAGTCCTTGCTTTTCCCCTGCCCAGAGCTCCAGGGAGTCACAACTCCCATTTTGCAGAGGGGGAGATAGAAGTTCCCAGAGGGAAGGTCAGTACTGCACGGGACAGCTTGGTCTCCACAGGGAAGCTGTGGTATAGACCTTTCCCTGGAAATGAATTCAGCCTGCTCCTCTGGGGTGGGCATGGGGGATGTCCCCCACCCCTGCTGTAAATCAACTGTACCCCCGCCGATCAGGCTGCCCTGTAGTCGCTGGACCATCCCATTGCACTGGTGCTGTGGCTCTGAGCCCCCTTTTTCCAGCCATGTTCAAGTTCATCTTGGCCATTACCTCATGTCTGGTTTCCGCTGGCAACCAGACAGACGCTGGGCGTGGCCCTCCCCAGTGGTGGCGGGCCTCCCCTTGGCCCTTCCTCCCTTCTTCCTCCCTTCCCAGGCTGGCTGCCAGGCTCTGGCCCCAGTGTTTGGGGCAGAGGGGTGGGGGGGAAGACCCCCTCAACTCAATATCTTCCCCCTCATCTGCGGGGGAAACTGAATCAGCATAGTACCAGGGTTGAGTTCCAGGGTCTGGCAACCCCCTGACCTGGACTGAGCCATCAGTGTGGCTTTGGGAACATGGTGGCTTAATCCCTCTGGGCCTCGGTTTACTCATCTGCTGAATGGGCGTAATGGGCTCTTGGGCAGAAAGCATCTAATGTAGTAAAATGCTCAGCCAGAGGGATCCCATCACACATGGGAGGGGGCATGATGTCAGAGTCCCCAGAACACCCTCTGGGGGCCAAAGTGATGGATGGCTCAGGACTGGGGGGATTGATGGTGAAAGACGGAAAGTGGAGGGTTATGGCGAAGGAGGGTAATTGACCAGGGGACCTCAATGGACATTGATCAGGAGGAGGGGATATTGAGCAGGGGGAGGGGACGCTGATGTGGGGGAAGGTAGGAGATGGAAGGGTACAGGCTGGGAGCAGAGGTGGGGGCAAGGGGAGGCAGAGGAAAGCAAACCTGCCAGGAATACAGAAAGCAGAGGCAGAAGTGCTGACTGGGCCAGAAATGAGAGGCCTCTAAGCTCTGAGGTCTTTGTGCAGGGTCTCTGAGACCGGGGAGCAGGGTTTCACTCATGGCTTCCTCCTCCTCCCTTCTGCAGGGTGGGGCTGACCCTACCCAGGGACTAGGGAGCCCTTAGTCCAGTGACCTGGGGTCCACCATATGCAGTGCCGATGGGGTTTTCTCCAAGATCTGCCCTCTTTATTCACCCCTATTGGGGGCCTTGCCTCCCCCATTACCCAGGTTCCTTGGGAGTCTCGTTAATCTGTCACCTCCCTTCCGTGCCCCTACCAACACCACTCTCAGAAAGTTCTTTCCAATTCTCAGAACTGGTTATGCCCTCCCTTACTTTAAACCCGTCCATGGCTCCCATGGCCCCTGGTCAAAGCCTGAGTTTGAGGTTTTCCACATCCCAGCTATTTCTCCATCACCTCCAGCCTTTGTCAATGCCAGGCCCCTGCGTGGGCACCCTTATCCTTCTCTCCTTGGCCAGGCTTTGTCACTGGGATCCAACCCCGCCCCACTCAGGCAGCACTCTGGATGCCCCCCACCTTGGAGCTTCACTAGCCCTGTCCCACCCTCTCTGGGTCCCCAGTGACCTCCTGTCCAAGAGGGGTGACGTGAAACATGTAGAAGCAAAGGTGCTGTCCTTGCCTGCCTCAGTTTCTCTCCCCTTCCAGGGCGTCCGCTTAAGGTGGTCCCCTCCTTGCAAAGGTTGACAATGGAGGCACTATGGTAGAGAGGGGCTGGGGAAGGGTTAAGCAGGCAGGGCCCCTCCTTGTCGTTTTTTCTTAGCTTTGGTTTCTGAAGCAACTGGGACATTCCTAGCCTCCTGTGGGGAGGGATGTGGGGTAGGGGTGGTGGCGGAAAGGAAACACCTGGTTCCCAGAGCACTGGAGGGGCAGGGGTGTCCACACCTCCAGGACTTAGAAAGGGTGGCTGTGGGGGGCCCAAAACACAAAGTGGGGAGTCCTAGGGCCACCTTAGCTTGCTGGGTGACACTGACCAAGTGAGGCCTCTGAATTCCGGCTGGGGCTCTGAAAGGCAAGATGCTTAATATTTGGGACACGTGAGGGTGTGTAGGGTGGTCTTGGCCTTTCAGTGCCCTTTCTGAATGAAACTGGTCCCCTAACACTCCACACCCTTCAAAGGCTCCCAGGGAGGTGCCCAAGGCCGGAAGAAGAGACAGAGGTTCAGAGTGGGTAAAGCAGGGCTGGATGTGAGGCCTGGGCCAGGAGGGAGGGGGATGGCAGGGTCCTCTCCACCCACTTTATACACCTTGAACTGTAACTGGGCCTGCCTCGGAGGGTCCCCAGGAGGCCAGGCTGTGACAGGAAGCTCCTTGAGCCGGTTAGAATGGCTGATTCTGGTCTTAGCCGAGGATGGGACATATGGTTACCTCTTCACTTCCTCCCCACCCCTGCCTGTGGACTCTTATACAGGGGACCCTCCCACAGTGGCTGAAGGATCCAAACGTGGCCCCTGGGATCCCCCAAATCCCCACACTCTGTGGTTCTGTTGATTAGAAGCTGCTGGGCAGCCCTGCGGGTTTCTCTGTGCCTGGGCCTCAGAAGGCCTGTAGGGGCTGGTGCAGCCCTTGGGCTATTTTACATTCTGCAACCCCCACCCCAATATACACTGAGAAGTGGGTGCTCCAGGGTCCAGCCACCACCCTTCGACACTGACTGCCAACACATCCCGGTCTGCTCATAGCACAAATTCGGACCCTGACCTGAGATCAGGTGTCAGGACACATGGGCAGTGGGCTGACGTCACCTCCCACTCCACCAGAAGCTGGAAGCCAGTCTCAGTTCTGGACCCACAGGGGCTGCCCCAACTGCTGTGCAGCCTCAGGCAACTTACTCCTCCTCTCTGAGCCTCCTGGTCTTATCCTCAGGTGGCCTTCCTCCCCTGACCCTGTGAAACGCTCAGCTGCAGTAATGCCAACTCTGTCTCTGCCGCCCCTGCCCCGCCTTGTAGGCTGAAGTCTGGGGTGGGGGTGTGCATGCTTTACTGGGTGACCCCTCCACCCCCTGCTGCTGCCACAGGCTGCCTCAGGTTTCCCACCTGCTCCTGGCATTCTGGAGTCCTCTGCCACCCCCAGACCTCCCCCATGGTCCTGCTGGCAGGCAGCATGGAAAGGGATGAGGGCTGAGAAGTTGAAAGCTCAGGCTGACGTGCTGTGTGATCCCGGGCAAATCCCTTTGCCTCTGCGGGCCTCAGTCTCCCGATCTGTTCAAATGGGCCTGGGGTGGCGATAGCCCATGAAGGTCTCCCAGTAGGAAGCTGTAGGCAGGGTTTTGGACTATGGCTATACTTGAGGCTCTGGAAGCGTATGGGAGGCTGGTCCCCCTGCCACACTTAATGACCACCATGCTGGGGGTTCGGCAGGAGGAGGGGGTGGCATGGGACCAAGCAGGCCGGCCTCTCCCTGTGCGCCCAGGCCAGCCCCTCTGCCCTGGACCTCCCTCCCCACCACCAGCCGACCTCTCGGCCCCTACCTGTGCCTGATAAATGCCCGCTGGATCCCTTGGTCCTAATCCCACATAGGAACGGTTTGCAGGGGACGTGCCGGGCGTAGAGTAGGCTGTGGGGAGGAGAGAGACCAAGAGCCCGTTAGAGAAGGGGGCCACGCAGGAGCACCCAGAGAGGGTGGCCGCTGCCCAGGGTCACAAAGAACCCAGTGCCCTCCCCAGGCCAATCTGGGCACCCAGAAAAGCCCACAGTCACGGGACCCTGGGGTCACAAGGGAGGACCATCTGCTGGGAGCAAAGGCGCAGGATGAAAGATTCATAATTCAGAAACCGCCTGTGAATTATTCAGGGTGTTCCACTAACCAGTCCATCCTGCGACTGTGGCTTGCATCCCACGTGGGGTGCCATCAACTATTGAGGGTGTTTTATTTATTAATTTTCCTCCTAGAGAGGCATGGGAAGGTTGGGTGTTTGCATCCACACACACACACACATATATATTTTAGTCTCACCAATTACATTCTGTCGGTGAGTGAATAATTCATGGTTGGGTGCCGCCAGGGGTCAGAGGCCTCAGACAGGCTGGGACTGGGGTGGTGGGAGGGTCCCCGCACCGTCTCAGCCAGGGTGGGGATAAGAGGGAGGCAGTGAGGATAGGGGGCTATGGGGGAAAGCAGGCTGGACTTGCAGTTAAGAACCTGGTGCAGGGAAGGAGAGGGAATCCATGTTCATCCTGCATCTATTGTCTATTGTATGCCAGGCACTGGGCATAATCCCATTTAACACTCAGTGGTCTCAATGAAGCCAACGTAATTGTCCCCATTTCACAGATGAGAAAGTTGATAGTCGGTGGTTACCAGCACCACATACTGACTCTACTCTGCACCTGACATCACAATAAATGTTCCCCCTGATCCATTTCATCTACTTGTGCCACTCCGTTCTATGAGTCCGGTAAGGTGACTGTCCCACTTTTTGGCTGAGAAACTGAGGCTCAGAGAGGGGAGGACATTTGCCCAAGATCACACAGGGAGAGCTGCAGAGGCTGGCTTCGAACCCAGCATCCAGCACTGCATTTGGTGTTCAGACACAGCCCCTCTGTACTGGAAGCTGCCCTGGCTTTTGGCAGGCAGTGGATGCGGTGGGGGGATGGGAAGGAATGCTGGGGGCAGGGGGTGCTGCATGCAGGGAAGGGGGCCAACAGGGCCAAGATGGAACTGCTGGTCCCTCCTGCTCAGGGGGGTGAGGAATTTCATTTTGGAAATGAGGGAGAGAGACACTAAAAAAGGGGTTAAGGGGCAGAGTGAGATGGTGGGGAGAAGTCTGGGGGCTCTGAGACTGTCTGCCCAGGGCCCCTGATTGGGGTGGCTCAGCCTGAGAGGAGGCAGGATGACACTCTGGGTGCTGAGGTAGGTGGCTCCAAGCAAGGCAGCCTGGTAAAGCATGGATAGCCTACCCAAGCCTGCTCTGGGGTCCAGGGAGAGACTGGACGTAGAGGCCCCGTTGACAGGGTAGACCCCAGTATGGGAAATCTGGGAGCAACTTCCCAGCCTGAAGCAGCTCTGGATGGGGGGAGTGCACCGGGGGCCAGTGAGCTGTAATCTGGAGCCACATCCAAAGGGTGGAAACTTCTAGAAGGTAAAGAGATCAACCCAAGGCCTTCTGCCAGTGTACCACCTAGAGCCATGACTAGAGAGTGGAAGGTTCTAGAAGCTGAGAAGACCAACTTGGAACCACATCCAAAGAGTGGAAAGTACTAGAAAACAAGGTGGCTCAATCAGAGCCTTCCAGGGTCAAGCATGCAGGTGGGGATTGTCCCATCTACAGGTGTGGCTCAGCCCAGGTCACTGACAAGAACAGGGCCTACTTTTGCCATTCCCACCGCCCCCAGTCCAAGAATTTAGAACTCTGGAATTTTTATGTGAAATGTCCTGATTTGAACACAAGAACAGATTCTCATTTTCTACAAAGGGCATCTGGGGGCTGGGTAAGGCCCTTAGGCCACCAGTTGGAGATCTTCATCCATTGCCTGCTGCTTTTTTGCACAGAGGAGGGCTTAGGGGTGCAGAGTAGGCACATGGGGACTCCATGCCACTTGGCCAATCAGGGCAGACTGCAGACCTGCCCCTGCCATTTCCTAAGGCTGCCCTGGCCTGACCCTGTGGCCCCCCCAAGGCCTTAATCTGGGGACCCACCAAACTCGCCAGTACCCACCAGGCCAGGCCTGAGCCCCCAACCCCAGCAGTCGGGGAGGGGAGTGGAGGGGGCCCCTCAGGGACGCCCGCCCTGCCACGGGCACCGCTTCCCGAGTGCTTACAGGGAGAGGTCGGCGACGTGCTTCCTCCCTCGGAGGTGGGTTTGGTGGCAGGGGGGAGCACCAGCCTCGGCAGCCCAGGGGGCGGGGGTGCCAGCATCTGAGCAGAAAGGCAGTGACTGGACATTTTGAGCTGACCACTTCCATTTAACTGGGGGGAACAGAGAGACAGGTGGTTAAAGTGGCAGCACCCCTCACCTCGGGCTGCCGTCCTCGGCCTGCCTGGGGAACAAGGTTGGCATGTCCGGACGAGTTTGGTGGGTACTGCCGGCCCCGCAGACCTTTAGCATCCTGGGACCACATTGCCTTCGTCTCCTCCTTAAGTCACTTTGTACTCACTCACTTTCCTTCCATGTTATGCCGCCTCACCCTAAACAACATGGGTCCACCTCATGGGTGGTCTGTAGGCTTTTCCTCATTCCCAGGACCTACCATCCACTGCCATGCCCACAGTTCCAAAATCTGCAAAGCTCTGAACACCAGAAGCTTTTTGTGGAAGTTTGGCAAAAGCTGGCCTGAGCTGCAGCCATATGACCATGTTTGACTTCAAAGCAGTGCATAAAATATACGCTGTCAATTCTAACATCTGAAAAAGCCTGAGTGGATCCCTGCCATGCACAAAACCTTTTAAAATAGAGGATCCATGTCAAAGAGCCACCCGAGGCAGCCCAGGACCCCAGGGAGGTCACCTGGAGCCGAGCATGGGCAGGGTGCCATATGGGAGGGAGGGGAGCTCTGCGCCCCCCAAACTTACCGGTCCAGGTTGCTGGCTGGCTGGGTCACAAGCCAGCGAGACGAGATCCTTGAGGGGATCCTGGGGATTGAGGTGAGGTGGGTAGCGGATAGCTGTATGTGGGAAGTAGGTGGAGGCCGTCTGGGGCAGGATGGAGGTCGTTGGGAAGTGCAGGGCTGAGGATGGGTGAGGGCTCCGGGCAATCCCTGTGGAGACAGGGAGGGGTGGTCACTGGGAGCTCTGGCCAGCTCATTCTGCTCCCTGTGATGTTAGTGAGTCAGGCTCGCATCTCAGTGCATTTAATAGTAATGACAGGACCTAGCAGTGCCTGCCACAGGCCAGGCCATGTTGTCATTCAAACGTCCAAGCTTGCGGACTTTCAGGGAAAACCTTTGGAGTTCTGGTGTCATCCCTGCTGCTTTAAAAAAAAAACAAAAAACAGAGAATGACATGGTGGCTTGCAGAAGTTATGTCCCTGCCCTAGGCCACACAGCAAGCAGGTAGGCAACCCAGGGTTCAATCCCAGGCTGTCTGGCCCCATGGCTCTTACTGTAAAGGGCCAGCTGGCCAATATTTTTAAATTTTATTTTATTGGGGAGCAGCCATGATCATTGGTTGTTACACATTGCTTTCATGCTACAGTCGCATAGCTGACTCAGCTAAGGAGGGCGCAGCTCACAGTGGCCCATGCGGGGATCGAACAGGCGACCTTGGTGTTATCAGCACTACGCTCTAACCAACTGAGCTAACAGGTCACCTTCTAAACTGAGATATAATTTGCATACTATAAAATTCACCCCTTTTTTTTTTTTTTTTTTTGAGGGCAGTGTCACTGGCCCTCATATGTGGGTCCCGAACCAGGGCCGCTGGCTTCCCAAGCCAGTGCTTAACCACTGCGCCACTTGGCAGGCCCAAAATTCACCTTTTGAAGAGTATAATTTTCTTAGCACATTCAACCATCACTATGATCTCTTTTAGAAAATTTTCATCATCCCAAAAAGAAGCCCCCATCCCCCACCCTTGCTCCTGGCAACCACAAACCCACCTCCTGTCTGTGGATGTGCCTGTTTTGGACATTTCACACAAATGGAATCACACGCTGTGTGGCCTTGTGTGTGTGGTCAAGGTCCACCCACACTGTAGTCAGTATCAGTGCCTCCCTCTTTTTCATGACCAAATAACATTTCATTGCGGTATTTGCTTTTTTTCATTTTCTAAACAATTCAGTGATTTTTATTATATTCACTCTCTAATTCTGGAATATTCTCATCACCCCAAAAAGCAGCCCTGTGCCCATTTGAAGTCACTCTCCCTTTCTCTCTCTCTAGCCCCTGGCCAGACAGGAAATAGTTTTGGCTTTTCGGGCCATACGATCTCTGTGAGGGCTGCCACAGACTATATGTAAATGAATGGGTGTGGCTGTGGGTCAATAAAACTTTATTTATAAGAACAGGCACCATGGGCTGTGCTTGGCCAGCCACTGGCCTTGAAACTACTGTGCTGTGTTGATTTTTGCCCACCTCCCTGTATGAACCTAAATCATTATCACCATAACTATGGGGTAACACAATCCAGAGCTTGCCACGACGACTTAACTCATTCAGTCCTAATGACAGCCGGGAGAGGGAGCCTCAATTGACAGGTGAGCACAGGGTGGGCCAGGTGCAGAGTGACTGGCTCAGCTCACACCCTATGGTTGCTGGAGTCTGTCTCCCTTTGCTGTGAGTGTGACACTTCCTGTCCATGTGGCCAGGAAAGCCCCTATATCACCTGCACGGCCCGCCTCCTTCTGTGACCACCTGAAACCATTGTCTGTCTGTGTGTTGCTCAAGTGTGACACAGGGAAGCAGGTTGAAGGGTGAGCCACAAGCATGGGTACCTCCTTCTCATGCAAAAAGGGAAACTGAGGCCCACAGTGACAGTCAGGCATGGGCACTTTCCACCAGGTACTTCCAGGCTTTCTTGCCTAGCAGGGAGGCTACAGCAATGGGACACTGTGGCCATGAGGGGCCTGATCAGAGAGCAGGGCCACCCCTCCCTGCCTGGGCCTTGGGTGCTCACCACTGTGCACTGCGATGACGGGCCGGTGGTGCTGGGTGAAGCTGGAGAGGCGTGGAGAGTCCTGGGGAGACGGGCTGTTGAAAGGTGACTTGTCCATCTCTGTTTTCTTCACCGGGGACGAGATGCCTGTATGGGAAGGGGCCTGAGGGTCACAGGGCTGCGGGTACCCCTGGCTTCCCTGCTGGGGACCTGCCCCTTTCTCCCAGCAGCCTGTGGGCAAGGGCCTGGGAGCCCATTTTATAGACAGAGCAAACAGACTCAGAACAGAGAAGGGAGCAGCCTGGGGTCCATGGCCTTGATGCCAACACGGGCCTCTGATATCACAACCTGGCCCCCCATCTCCTCTCATTCCAGAGACAGATCCCCCCAGGGGATGCCAGAGCCTTGGAGAAGGCAGCAGGGTGAGCAGAGGGGAGGGAAGGGCCCTGGCAAGTTGAGAGGACACAGACAATCCTCGAGCAGCTGTGCTCACATTCCCTCTATGTTACTGGGGGAAGGAAGAGAACCTTCCTCTCGGGGCCATCGTGAGGATTAAATGAGATCGCGAGGATTAAATGAGATACAACATGTGAAGCCATTAGACCAGAGCCCAGAGCATACCCACTCACTGGAATTACTTGTTAATTGTCATTCCTCTGAAGACGGGGTCTCATTACCTCCCCTGTCCTGGCCCAGGAGAATCCTGACAGCTTAGCCCCTTGTACCTTTCTGAATGAATGAATGAATGGTTTAAACGGGCATATATAGAATCCATTGAGACCCCGGCACAGAGAGAACACTGGCTCATGATACAGAAGGTGTACCACACACCAGTGCTAGGCACCCGTTAGCCCTGAAGAAACATGAGCGCCCCTTGCACAAGGTCCCCTGCTCCAGGGTCTGCTCATCAGCACTGCTGACATCACGGCCATCCTGGGCACTGTTGAGCAGACTCTCGGACCCCACCCACTTGATGCCAGGAGCTTTCCTCCATGTGACAACCACAGATGTCCCTAGACATGGCCCAGTATCCCCTGCAGGAGGAGTTACCCCAGTTAGAACCCTTGCCCTCTTCCAAGGTAGGCTGTCACTGTTTCTGGGGTCTCCTCCCATGGTTCTGTGGGTGGGCATCTGCACATGTCCCCCAGCCCTGTTCCACCCAGCATGCTGCTGCACCCTTCCCCTCGTGGATTTCCACGTAGGGAGTTTCCTGTCCTCTCTAAGAGCACAGCTTGGGGTGAACCAGATCTGAAAACCAGGACCCTGATGGCCACTCGGGCTGTTAACTGCTTTTGCTGTTACAAGCCCCACTGCTCTCGATGGCCCTGAGGACGCATCATGCTGCATAAGTGAGCATGTCCTGGCATGTGAGTTGGCAGGGTGAAGGGAATCAGGGCCCATGCTTTCCCAGAGAACAGGAGGAGCTGGTGGGACTGAGGGCTACATAAACAGGGGAGGGGGCTGGTCCTGTAGGCTGTGTGTGTGTGTGTGTGTGTGTGTGTACATGTGCAGGAGTGGTGGTGGGCTGCAGCAAAATGAGGTTAGGGCTGTCAGACACTTAGAAGGATTTCTCAGAACAGCCTGTCCTGGATGGAAATAGCCTGGTGTGGCCCGGCCCCTCACAGCTTCCTGAGATGGGGCCTGCAGGAGCCAGGACAGGTGAGAACCTGGCAGGTGCTGCAGGAATAACCCTTCATGCTCCTGGGCTGGCTCCAGAGGGCCCTGAGCGTGCACCCCCCACATCTGGGCATCCCATTTGTTCAGCAAACAGGCCTGTAATGCCCCAGTTTGAGGCACTGCCATTCAGTCAACACAATGCCCCCATCTAAGCCCCGCCTCTCCATTTAACCTGTAATATTACCCCTATCTGAGTAGCCATCTTTCTCTCAACACACCATCTATAGGTCCCCATCTAAGCATCCTGTATGCCCCCATTGAAGGTATGCACCTTAATGAACACGCATGCCTGTCTGTCTCCACTGAAACACATATTCTGCAATGAACAAGCAGGCCTGCAGAGCTCTCATCTGAGCATCCATCTGTTTGCACCACAAACCAGGCCGTCTGCACTGGAATGCCAGCTCTACTGGGGAAGGGGGTCCACTCTAGCTGACTGCTGGGTCTCCAGGGCCCCAAAACACAGGGTCAGTGAATGGATGGAGTGCCTAGTTCTGCTGAGACCAGCCATCGTTCAGTGAGCATTTACTATGTGTAAGGCCTTTCTCCCTTGGCACTGCAGGCACAGGGGCTGGCTTACTCTCTGTGGGACTATCCTGGGCACTGTGGGGTGCTAAGCAGTAAACCCCTGACCCCCACCCACTCGATGCCAGGGGCATCCTCAGTCATGAAAACCACAGATGTCCTTAGACATTGCCCAGTAACCCCTGGGGGGCAGAACAACCCCAGTAAAGACCCTTTTCAAGGTCTTGAGCAGAGAACTCTGAGCCTGCTCTGATGTCATACTCACAACTACCCCATGCAGGGCTTATAGGAGTCACCCCCATTTCACAGATGCGAAAACTGTGGCCTGAAGGGAGAAGTCACTTGCCCAATGCCACAGTCAACAAGTGGCGGAGCTGGGATTCAAACCCAACTCTAACTCCACAGGCCAGGATCCACCACCCCCTTTTACCCTTTAAGTTCAGAGATAGGGAAGCTCCCGGGGGGTGGGGGGGTGGGGGGGTGGGGGGGCGGGAAGAGACTGGGGTTGCCTGCTTCACCTATAATAACCACCTATGTGAGGAGCCTATGCTCCCTGCAGGAGGGCTACGGAAGCAGCAAAAACAAAGCACCCTAGGAGCTGAGCAGAGGTTGCCCTCTTTCTGCTCTGCTGGGATGGGTAATCAGGGAAGGTCTGAGAGACAGTGGCTAGGAGGAAAAAGGGCACTCCTGGCCCAGGGACGGAGGAGGCAAAGGCCTAGAGACTGGCTCATGAAGCCTGAGAGATGTAGCTGCAGGGGTCTTGCCTGGGTGGGGTTGGCATGATACTCCCCAGACCTCTGCCCCTCCCAAGCACCAGAATGTGGCTGTTGGGGGTGTGGGGTTAGCTAAGCGCTGGCTGCTCCCTGCAGTAGCCACAGCAGAGGAAGGGAGAGTGCTCTAATCAGCTTAACCCCCCTTAATGAGCAGCTAATTGGGGGCTGTCTAGACAGGGAGCTGAAGAAAGCCAGGGGGGGAGAATGACAAGGAGGGGTAGGGGGGAGAGAAGGAAGGGGAGACACAAATCCATTTCCCCCATTAGGCTGTGAGCACCTGCAGGGCAGGGACAGGCATACAGTAGGAGCTTTTACTGAGGCTATTATAGGAGGGAGTGAGTTTGCCATCACCCAAGGCAACCAATGGAAACTAGAGGGGGACAGGACCTCTGTGACATTCCCTCCCAGCTCCATGATTCCTCATCAAACACCAGATGCTGGTACAGGTTGCTTCCTTTTCCTCCCCCATTGCTGTCACTCCATTCTCAGGGCAGGAAGGTCAGACCAAGCCCCAGTGACTCGCTCTAACACTTCCTTCCTTTTAAAGTTTTTTTCTTTTTTTGAGCTTCCTGAATACAAAGCTTGGTTCTTTATTTCCAACCTTCCTCTTTTCCTAAGCAATACACTTAAGCTATAATTTTCCCTCTCAGGGAGGCTGTGCTTCCATCATGGAGGCTGTCTTTCAGCTCTAAGTAGTAGACACTTTATATGCAGACAGCCTCTTCAATCACAGAGTTAATAAGAAATACTTTTGAGTTCCCAATCAGTAAATGACAGGGCAGAAGTCTCCCAATATCTGTTCTACCCTTCTTCTTTAGTTACAGAACCCTTAAATTTGAGATGGACACATAATTGCCCAAAATAAGATTATAGTTCCCAGTGTCCCTCTGTAAGCAGAGTATGGCCACATGACTAACTCAGGGGCACAGAGATAAGCAGAAGAGGTAAGTGCATCTTTTGAGAATTATTCTCAAAAGAAAGAGGACATGCCCAGACTTGACTCTTCTTTTTTCCTGCTACTGGAATGCAGACATGAAGGCTGGAGCTCTAGCAGTTATCTTGGACCATGAGATGAGAATGAAAACCACATTCAGTGGAGCATAAGTCCCTTAAATCACACTTGCCCATGGGTCTGCTGAGAGCTGGCCATTTACTTGTGAGAGAAATGTACTGTCCTTTTGGTTTTTCTGTTTCTCACAATAAACTTAAAGCTTACTGAATATAGAGTCTTTACAGAGACAAACCTGACATACGGGGAACCCACAGATAGAACCATAGACACTATGACCCATAAATTAGAGTCTAATAAATACAGACAGGTCCTCTCAGAGCTAGGTACCTGCTCTGGGAGCCCACACCATGGAGGAGAGAGGGCCCTTGGGACCTCAACTGTCAAAACCAGGAGTGTTAGAGATCGATTCGAAGAGATGGGACTTTTATAAACAGGAGCAACAATAAACTCTCCTGTTTCCTGGGCACTTGTCATGTGCCAGACTGTTGCCTTAAGCACATTCTACCATTTCCTCCTTCTGACTTTCTGAAAGATGAGTTATCTCATCATTCCTGTTTTGAAGATGAGAAAACTGAGGCTCAGAGAAGTTAAGTCACCTGCCCAAGGTTACACAGCCCACACAGTGAGTCAAAGGAAGAGCTGGGATTTGAACCCAAGTCTCTCTGATGCTTAAACCTGCCCTCTTCATCGTTAATGTTATGTTGCTTTTTGAGAATCCTGTAGGTAAAGCACTTTGTGTAGGCAGATCTTTATAAAAAAGAGGGATCTACAGGGATATGAAGGAGGGAGAGGAAGAGGGAAGAAGCAAAGAAGCAAACAAATCCCAAGGTTTATTGGGTGCTTACTACGCGCCAGGTCTGTTTTAGGGACATCAGATGTTTTAATTCACATAATCTCCATAACAACCGTATGACGTGGGTACTGCAGGTATTAACATCCCCATTTCACAGATGAGGAAACTGAGGCTCAGAGATAGGGTCACCAGGAAGCTGTAAGCGCTGGTGGACTCCAGTCCACATTCGTAAGTAAGCACTACGCTATCCAGTGGGGCAAACCTTTGATAAGGCATCAAGGATTAGATATGGCAATGCTTCTAAAATTGGGAGACACAGACCCTGCTGAGAATCTGAGGAATGACAGGGACGCCCTCCCAGTGTAATGCAAGCCTGTGGGCCACTTTGCACACCATTTCTGGACAGTCACAGATGTGGCCAGCTAGAGAGCAGAACCTTAAGGCAAAAGAGATGAGAATGAGAACCGTGGTGGAGATGGGGACCCCAAAGCGGAGAAATCTTCGGCGAAAACTCTTGGAAAGACGATATGTAAACAAAGAATCCCCAGGAGCTAAGGCTCAATAGAAAAGAGATTCTATGAAACTGCTGACACTACAGAATAGGAACCCCACGAGAAAGAGTCTGGAGAGGACCCTGTGAAGACAAAACAGTAACAGAACAAAATCCCCCCTGGAAAAGGACCCAATGAGAAAAGAGGGGACTCCTACAGAACTGGAATCTCACGGGTAAGATCCCATGGAGATGGGAATGTCGTAAATACAGGAACTCCACGGAGGACCCCAATAAGGGATCCTACAACTCAAGACCCTCTAGCGGGGTCCTTCTAGATGAGGTCTATGGCAGGCCCCAGAAAGAAGCATCCTGTTGATCAGAATCCCTATTGAGTCAATTCTGTAGATCAGGCACCGCACAGAGACAGGCAGAAGGCAGGAAAGTCGGGAAAGGGCCCGACTGCGCCCTCCCGGGCCTGAGAAGAACCAGAAAAGCTGCGGGGCCGTGAGCCCGGACTTGACTTCCAACCGCGCGCAGCTCGTGTAAGTAGCACCCCGAGGAGGCTGAGGCCCAGGCCCGCAGCGCGCTCCCCGGCGCCCCCGCAGCCCCGCCGGCACCCTGACCGACCGGAAGGCCGGCTCCGCCCCGCACCCGGCCCCACCTCCTTCCATGTCCTCCGTCCAGTTTCTGCTGCTACTCGTGGGAGAGCTGGGTGAGGTGTAGTAATCACCCCCGGGGCTCGTGTCCACATCTTCTTCCATGGAGCCCGACTTGTGCCGCTTGCTCCTAAGGGGCGAGGAAAGCAGAGCACAGGCCGGTTATCAGAGGCGCAGGCGGAGGCGGCGGGGTGCGCGAGCTTCCGGTCCGCGGCGGGCGGGGCGGGGAGAGTGCTCTCGCAGGGCGTCATGGGAGCCGCGGACTTTCAGCCAGTTGTATTAGCACCTGTTTCAACCTGATCGTTGCTCGGATGGGACATCTGGGGCCAGAGACTGGGAGGGGCTCACAGCAAGCTAGCAGGGTGTCCACTAAAGCCCTGAAGACCTGGCCAGTCACCTGACAGAACAACGCAGTAGGATTATGGCCCCAGCTGAGGAAACCGAAGCAAATACAATGTGACCAGCTCAAGGTCATACAGTATATGTCATCAAGAGCTGGTGGCTTCATTCCTATGGAGTCTCTCAAGGGCTGGTCCTGCAGGACTCAAGCCTAGAATGGGGTGTCAGGGCTGGACAAAGAGGCACTCAGGGCTGGGTTTTGAAGGATAAGTAGGAATTTCCCAAGTGGATCGTGAAAACAGGCATTGCAGGGGAAGGACTGAATCAGCTGGGACCAGATGGAGGTGGGTGAGTGGTCGCGAAATGCCCAGAGCTGGGGACCCAGTTACATACCCACTGGAGGAAGTGCTGGGTAGTGTTCTTCTCATGCCCGTGCTGGCTGGATTCAGGTCATATGCCAGATGCCCCTGCAGCTCCCCCAGGGAGAAGTTGGGTCCTGTTCCTGTCACCACAGGTGCTGGAGAAAGTGACAGAGAAGAGAATGAGGAAGGGAGCAATGTTCAGGGCTGCTGTTGGCCCTAGAGTGGCGGGGAGAGCAGGGCAGGTGGTCAGAATGAGAACCCCTTCCCAAATTGGCCTGATTCCTAATTTGGCTGAAACTGGCTTTATTCTATAGATCAGAAGACCAAAGCCATTAAGATAGGCCACGGTAGCAGTTGGAGGCAGAGGCATAGCCAGAGCTGGAGGCCAAGTTTCCCAGTGCTCCCAGAGGCCAGGCTCTGCTGAACTGTATGGGAGGGTGATGGTTACAGTTAAGCAGAACTCTCTGAGGTGGGGTTCAAATGGGGTGTCTGAGGGAGTGGAATGGTTCCCCTATTTTCATAAGTAAGACAAGGGACAGGAAGCAAAGTGGGTAGGGGAGGTAGAGCCTTCTGGGGTCCCCTCCTGGGACAGAGTAGGGGAGGCCCCAGGAAGGAGGGATGCTGAGCAGAAGGTTCTTTAGCCCCTTCACCCAGCATCTGGAGTCTACTTCCTGGGGAGAAGCATGTCACCTTGATCTTGGGCTCTTCCTAGGATGCTGCCCTTCCTTAGGAACCTTGGCTTGGTGGTGATGGGGTGGCTGGAGAAGATGAGGGGGTGGGTGCCTTCCTCCTCCCTGAGATCCTTTTGGAGTCTCCATCCCAAAGCCCCTTCTCTCCAAGGCTACTCTCCCTGGATGAGCCCCTCCCCTCTCCAGGTCCCCGCCCAGGGTGGGTGGGGACACTCACTCCGGGACACTTGGATGAGCTCTGTGACACTGAACACACCGGAAGTGATGAAGCTCTCCTGGAAGTCGGTCGTGTCTAGAATAAGGAGAGAAAGGGGGTCAGCGGGTCCGTTTCCCTCCTCGACACCTTGGGGCTGCCCAGACGCTGGGGGCTGGACCCAGCATGGGCAGTCACCCTGTCTACCCCCTGCAGCCCTGCAGTTGGAAGCTAGCCAGCTAAGCCCCGCTGGTTCGATGCAGCCCCTCCACTCTCACAAAGCTGGAGCACACGTTCTTTTCTTAGTATCCTCAGCCAGTCTCCCCTTCTCTGGGTTGACCCCATATCCAGCCTCGCCTTCATGCGGGACTCCCCATCCTGTAGCAGGCTGCAAGCAGAGGCTGAACCTAGGTTCGAATCTCAGCTCAGCTGCCCACTTGGCTGTCATCTTGTGCAAATCCCTTCCCCTCCCTGAGCCTTGATGATCCCTAATAACAAAAATGGGGTCCACACACCCTGTCATCTAGGCAGCTGTGAGATATGAAACAAACTACATAGGAGGAATGGGCTTGCTTTCTTTGCATCATTCATCATCCCAGGCAACACTGCCGTTTCATTTCCTCCCTCTAGACTGGGAGCTCCAGAAAGGCAGGGATGTCTCTGCCCAGGCCCAGCCGTGTCCCCAGTGCCTAGACTAGAGCCTGTCAAATGAGCTCAGAATCACAGGCTGAATGGAGGGTCCACAGGTAGGAGTTAAAATCCTTTGTCCCCAGAACCACTCCTTCCCAATGTCAAAGGAAGAGGATCCTCCTCTCTGGGTTTGGTATGGTTTGTACACAGATGATCACAACAACATGATCACATCAGCCAAAACTGAAAACAACCCAACTGTCCATCAGTGGATAAATGGATACACAAAATGTAGTCCACCCACACACTGGAATATTACTCAGCCATGACAATGAGGGAGGCACTGACACTGACTACAAGGTGGATGGACCTTGAGCACAAGGTGCTCAGTGGGAGAAGCCAGACACACAGGCCACACAGTGTGTGATTCCACTTATGTGAAATATCCAAACAGGCAATTCCACAGAGACAGAAAATGGTTAGTGGTTGCTAGGGACTAGGGGAGAGGGATAGGGATGGGGTTTCTTTTGGGGTGATGAAATGTTCTGGAATTAGTGGTGATGATTGCACAACATTGTGAATGTACTAAATGCCACTGGATTTTACATTTTAGTTTGGTTAAAATGATAAATTTTATCTTACGTGTATTTTATAATACAAAAAAAATTAAAATATAAATCCAATTGAAGTGTGTCAGGTAGAGGTAAGGCAGGCAGGGTTGGGGAGCCTACTGGGAAGGGGACCTATCTTACACAAAGGGCTCTCTGAGAGGGTAACATTTTATTAAGACCTCAGGGTACCGCTGGATAATAGAAATACATGAGTTAAAACTTGGGTAGTGCCAAGAACAGCACTTGGCAGTGTTAGCTATTTTTTTTTTTTTGAGGGCAGTGTCACTGGCCCTCATATGTGGGACCGAACTGGGGCCGCTGGCTTCCCAAGCCAGCGCTTGACCATCGCGCCACTCGGCCGGCCCAATGTTGGCTATTTTTAATAGGGTGATCTTAAATAGGGTGATGTTTTGCCTCTTCCCCAAGGGCCACAAAGTTCCTGGTGGTGAAAACGGCCTTTGCAAAGACCTTAGGGTTGGAACACACTTTGTGAGTTGGCGGCCAACAGAGCTGGAGCGGAAGGAGTCCGGAGAGTGGTCAGAGAGAAGGTAGGATGGGCACGCAGGCATCTCAGCTTTGGGGGGCAGTGTGTGCTGGGAGTTCTTCTCCAAGCCTCCAGGGGGCAGCATGAGCCACAGGGAGCTCACCAAGGAGCTCAGTTCCCAAGCTGTCCGAGACCCTGGGTAGTCCGGGAACCCCAGCCTCCCTGGATACAAGCTTTGTGCACACCATTTATTGAGCACTTACTATCTTCCCAGGCTCATGCTGGGATGCTCAAGGCCACAACATCCTGGGGAGGACAGGGTGGTGGTCCCCCAGTGTCCAGGGGAAGTGGCCATTGCTGCTTCCTCCCGACCCAGCTCGCCAGCTGGTGTCAGTACGCCCTTCTGCCCTCCCCCCCACCGGGGTTTCCTGTTTGTGCAGCACTCGCCCAGCTCCATCTCCAGGGAACTCCCTGGCGGGGCAGGGAGGAAGTGATTTCCTCCACCAGATGCTGGAGCTCCCCCCCATGGGCCTGGTCGAAGGAAGGACTGATGCTCCCCCCCACCTTGAACATCTGGCTTGGAGGGAGGTGCCTGGGGATCTCAGCAGGCCATGGAGGACTCCAGGTCACAGACGGCCAGTGAGCAGCAGTCTGGGAGGCCTGTGAACCTCCTGGAACCAGCTGGCCTCCCTGGGAATGGCTGTGCCAGTCCATCCAACGGCATGCCCTCACACACTGGCTGTTCCTTCCTTCCTTCCTTTTTATCTCTCCTCCTTCCTCATCCCTGATATACCATCTCTCTAGTTTCTCCTTCTTTCTCTGCTTCATTCCTCCCTCCTTTCTCTGTACAAACATTTATTGAGCACCTATTGTGTACCAGGTCCTATTCTAGGCACTGAGTGCACAATAGTGATTGGGACAGACAAAAAACCTCTGCCCTTGAGGAGGTGATGTTCCATTAGGAGAGATAAGCAAACATATATGTAATTACTAGCTTTCTCTGAAAAAATAAATAGAGGGTGATGATCAATCAAGAGAGGCTGAGGCTGCTTGACTCAGGAGCTCAGAGAAGATCTCTCTGAGAGGGGGGCCATTTGAGCTGAGAGTTGGGAGATCTGGAGAGGGAGAGCAGATAGCTGTCCAAGCAGAGGGCACAGCATGTGCAAAGGCCCTGGGGCAGGACTGTGCCTGGAATGTTGGAGGAACAGTGAGGAGGTGCTTGTGGCTAGAGCAGAATGAGCAAGGGGGAGAGAGGGCAAAGGCAAGGGCAGGGAGGGAACAGGGCAGGTTGTTCGTTCAGGGCCTTGGGGGCCACAGGGAGGACTTGTGTTTTTTACCCAGGGGAGATAGGATTCCTGGGGGAGGGGGGGCTGTGGGCAGAGGAAGGTCAGGACCTGGCTCATGTGCTCACTGGTGCCCTCTGGCTACTTTGGGGAAGACAGACCGTGGGAGTAGGGATCCTGGGGGAATCAGGGCAGAATCAGCTTCCAAATCCTTTCTGTTCTTCAGGGCTCTGCTCCCAGCCCTGCCTCTGGCAAATTCTCCCACTTTTCATCCCCCAACACAGAACTGACATCCTACTCATTGTTAAATGTTCCATGGGGCTGCAGGGCCCTCCGGCACCTCTCGTGGTGTGAGTACCTAGGAGTCCAGACACTCAGAGCTCAGAGTTGTGGGTTCTAAGCTCTGGGTGGCCCTGGGCAGGCCCCTTAACCTCTCTGAGCCTCAGTTTCCTCATCTGCAAAATGGAACAACACTGCACCTATCCCACAGCATGGCTGTGAGGAATGAACTGTTCATACTTGTATATGTGAGGTGTGAACACAGGGCCACACACAGAGCACATGGTGCGGGGAGGAAGGGGCGTTGCTCGGAAAATGATTCCCAAATAAAAGATGGGGACAGGGCTGTGCTCTCCACCCCTCACTTTCTCCAGACTCACCCAGCGTGATGGGCTTGCTGTCCTCCTGGTCAGAGCCCATCCCTGCCCGGGGACTGCCGCTCTGTTCTGCATCTGCAAAGAAAGGGAGGAGGAGTTGGTGACACTGCAGGGACCCCCACCACAAGAGGAGAGGATGGTCCCTGAACATGCGAGGCCCCCGGGTCTCTGCTTGGCCCCCTCCCTTGGCTGCTGCCCCAGAAGGTCACGGATGTCTGGCTGGGCACCTGCAGACCCCAGCGCAGGTCCCTATGTGCTAGAATGTGGCCTCATGCACAGGGAGAGAACCTATGTCCAGGAGCTGGCCCTGCTGTGGGTTAGAGCTCTTCCCTCTCTGAGCCTCAGTTTCCTCATCTGTGAAATAAGATAGCTCATTTAATCCTGCCTCAGCCCTAGGAGGTAGGAGCTATCATGCCTATCTTACTGGCATGGGGAAACTGAGGACCAGGAAGATAAGTCTTTGAGCCCTCAGGCCCCCTCCCCTTGGCCTCTGCCCTTGAAGTCCTAAGGGTTCAGCCCTTGGTCTTGGGGGGACCACTCAGGGCCCCCAAATAGGGGGCCGAAGGGCGTCCCTCTGTAGCTGCAATGCTCCCACCCACTTGCCTGGCATGGGGGCTCCCTCCCGCCGCGGTGTCCGCCCCTCCATTTTATCTAAAAATAATCAGGCTCCTTGGCAGACGGGCATAGCAGACAGACGCTGAGCTCAGCTTTATCGGCTCCAGTGGCCTGGATGTCAGCTCCCTCTGTAGGCCCCACATCCCACATCCACTCAGGACCGGGGCTGAGGGTGGGGCACATGGCTGAGCCCAGCAGGATAGATCAAACAGGAAGGTGGTGGAAATCACCATCAAATGTCAGAGAGAGAATCAGAGCCCCCCACCTACCACATCCCAAAGCCAGGAGTAATCATGCGCGCGTGTGTGTGTGTGTGTGTGTGTGTGTGTGTGTGTGTGTCCCCTCAGGCAAGTCACTTAACTGTTCTGAGCTCCAGTTTTCTCCCCTTTCAAATGTGTGTGAGCATCGCCCAGGCCTGAGCAGGAGGTGGCAAGGAGATAATACATATGAAGTATTTAGGGCATACATGGTAATGTCCATCACATTATTACTACTATTGTTACTAAGTTTTTTAAATCTCTAAGATGATCGCAAATATGGTGCTTTATTGTTCCTTTTATTTATTTATGTATGTATGTATGTATGTATGTATTTATGTATGTATGTATTTATTTATTTTTTAATTGGGGGTGGGGAACAGACAAGTTGCTGTCCTTTTGTTCTTCAGTCTAGTTGTAGTGGATATTGCTTCCCTGGCCCATGTTGGTATTGTCATTGCGCTCTTCCTGGGTGAGGCAGATCAGTCGCTGGCCATTGGACGGCCACTCATGGCGGCTCTTGGCAGCTCACGCTGGATGCTGGCTGCTCACTGAAGCCTATGGCAGCCCACTGCAGCTACACTGTCGCTCAGTGACACAGCATCCCAGCTCCAGGTGGAGCTGTTGTTCACCATCTTAGCTGTAGAGGGCAGTGTCACTGGCCTTCACATGTGGGACCCAAACTGGGGCCGCTGGCCTCCCAAGCCAGCGCTTAACAACCGCACCACTCGGCCGGCCCTCAAGCCAGTTCTTAACCGGCGCACCACTTGGCCGGCCCTATTGTTCCCATTTTATATGTTCCCTTAAATCCTTAAGCTAGCCACAAAGCTGGCATTAATATTGTACCATTTTATAGGCAAGGAAAACGAGTTAGAAAATGAAAAGGTCCCCACCACAAGCCACTTGTGCTCTGTTATGAAGGTCACAGTTGACCCTTGAACAATAACGGGACTAGTAGAGCCGATCTCCCATGCAGTCAAAAATCCTTGTATAATTTGACTCCTCAAAAACTTAACTTATAGGCTACTGTTGACTGCAAGCCTTATTGATAATGTAAATAATCAATTAATATATATTTTGTATGTTATATGTATTATATACAGTATTCTTATAATAAATTAGAGGAGAAAAGGTTATTCGGAAAATCATAAGGAAAATACACTTACAGTATTTACTGAAAAAAACCCACGTGTAAGTGGACCCGCACAGTTCAGACTCATGCTGTAAAAAGGGTCAGCTGTATTTCGTTCATTGGTTTGTGCGGGCAGCCAGACCTCCAATGCCCTGTGTGTGCGTGAGCTGTCTGGCTTCTGGGATCAGAGGCCTGAGTTCCCATCTATCTGTCTGGGAGCCTCAGAGGAGGTGTGGTCAAGGGGAGTTCACTTCCTCTCTGGGGGCCTCAGTTCCCTCAGGGTTGTCATGGGGATAATAATAATGATACTTCCTAAAACAGTCATGAGTCCTTGCTGTTTGTCTGGCACTGTGCTAGTGGTTTTGCACACACTGTGTGTTGCACTCATACTGGCTGCTAAGATTGAGGGTGCCATAAACAGCACAGGACCGGGGCTTGTGCAAGGCCGTGTCTGTTTCACATCCAGGAGCAGATAGGAGCAGCCTCTCCATGACTTGTTTTGCAGCTCGGCCCTGAGCCCTGTGGCCACTGTCGGGCTGGGCAGCCAGTGACCCCTGGGAGCCGACCAGTCCTGCTTGGATGGCCCCAAGGGTAGTCAACAGACGGCCACTCCGTTGGGAAGTGCCCAGCCCAGGCAGCCATCTGTCAGGCTCTGGGCTTTAGGCACAGGACCCTCTTCAGGAACCAGTGCCCACATGGACTCAGCGGGCAGCAGTGCCTGGTTGGTACCTGGGCACTCCCACAAGAAGGGGAGATGTGTCTTGAGCATCACCTCTGTACTTGTGCTTTGGAACCAGGCAGACAGAGTTTTGGGCCTCAGATGCAACACCTCATCTCTCTCTGTGCCTCACTCTCCTCATCTGCAATAGGCACAACGACCGCACCTCCTTCAGAGGCTCCAAACAGTGGCTCTCGCCTAGGAAGTGCCTCATTAATTGGAGGAGGGGCTTTATTACTAGTATTACCTACCATCTCTGTTGTTGTCTGTGCCCTAGTTACTTTGTATCCATTAAAAGCAATGGTGCTAGGGTATGGCTGGCTCTATTTGGAGCCTCCATCCCATTGTTCATTCATTCGATGACCTCAGGCCAGCTACACCACCTCTCTGAGCTTCACTTATCTCATCTGTAGAACGGGGAAGATAATAAACCCCACCTCCCAGGGTTTGTTGGGTTGCCAAGTCAGCTAATAAGTATAAAAGGATTGCCACCAATTTGACAATCAATATACAGTAGCACTGGGGAGAGATTATAAACGATACTGAGTTTTTAATTTAATTTTTGTTTCTAATTGTTCCTTGCTAGCATTCAGAAATGCAATTGGGTTTTCTTTGTTACTCTTGTATTCTGAAACCTTGCTGAACTCACTTCTTAGCTCTAGGAGCCTTTTTGTTTGTTTGTTTAGATTCCTTGGGATTCTCTATGTAGACCATCATGTCATTTGCAAATAGGAACAGTTTTATTTCTTCCTTTCCAATCTGTACACTTCTGATTTCCTTTTCTTGCCTTATTGCGTTGCTTGGGACATCCAGAGCAATGTTGAGTAAAAGTGGGGAAAGCATGTGTCTTTGTCTTGCTTCTGATCTTAGGGGAAGTCATTCATTCTCTCACCACTAAGTATAATGTTAGTTGTGGGTTTCTGTAGATCTCTTGTTGTGTTGAAGCAGCCTTTTTCCACAGTTCAGGGAAGTCTTTTTCTTTCTTTCTTTCTTTTTTTTTTTTTTAAGATTTTTATTGGGGAATTGGGGGAGGGGAAAGGCATAGGGGAATCGGGGAAGGGGAACAGACAAGTTGCTGTCCTTTCTTGTTCTTCAGTCTAGTTGTGGAGGACGTTGCTTCAGTGGGCCATGTTGGTATCGTCATTGCACTCTTCCCAGGTGAGGCAGATCAGTCGCCGGTCTCTGGATGGCCACTCACAGCGGCTCTTGGCAGCTCACACTGGCTGCCAGCTGCTCACACTGGCTGCCGGCCACTCACTGTAGCCTATGGCAACCCACTGCAGCAGGGATGCAGCTATGCCATCCCAGGGACTAGCACAGCCCAGCTCCAGGTGGAGCTGTTGCTCACCATCTTAGCTGTAGAGGGCAGTGTCACTGGCCCTCATATGTGGGATCCGAACCGGGACTGCTGGCGTCCCAAGCCAGCTCTTAACCAATGCGCCACTCAGCCGGCCCGGGAAGTCTTTTTCTTTATTTACTAAGTGTAGTTTCTAAATAATATGAGGATGTACTTATATGTCATCTCATGAAATTTTTTTTTTTTTGAGGGCAGTTGTCACTGACCCTCATATGTGGGACCCGAACGGGGGCCGCTGGCTTCCCAAGCCAGTGCTTAACCACTCGGCCGGCCCCAAAATTTTTTAAATTTAATTTTTGTATTGTGGTTAAATACATAACATAAAATTTACTATTTTAACCATTTTTAATGCACAGCTCAGTGGCATTAAGCACATTCCACATTGTTATGCAGACTTCTTCACCATTTATCTACAGATCTTTCCATCTTCCCAAACTGACACTCTGTCCCCATTAAACACTCATTCCCTTCCTTTCCCCCTCCCCCAGCTCCTGGCCCCCACCATCTATTCTCTGTCTCTATGGATTTGACTCCTCTGGGGACCTGCTGTGAGTGCAATCATATAATGCTTGTCCTTTTGTGTCTGGCTTATTTCACTGAGCATTAGGTCCTCAGTTCAATCCATGTTATAGCAGGTGTCAGAATTTCCTTCGTTTTTATTATGCCATCTTATTTTTTTAAAATTCTTTTATTGTGAAATAAACATTTTTTTAAAATTAGCTTCAGGTGTACAACACAGTGCAATAGTTATACGTTTTACCCCTCAAAGTGAAAAAATATGGAACGCTTCACGAATTTGCATGTCATCCTTGAGCAGGGGCCATGCTAATCTTCTCTGTATCATTCCAATTTTAGTATACGTGCTGCCGAAACGAGCACATGCCATCTTATTTTTAATCATCTCTAAAACCTCAAAATATTTCTCATCCACCTGCTGATCACTTGCCCGTCATTTGGCTCCTGAAAACTCCCAGCTTCTAGAGCTGTCTAGTATGGGAGCCACTAGCCACATGTGACCTGGCATTTAAATGAGCTAAATTGAAATTAAATGATCAGAACTTCAGTTGCACTGGTCCCCTTTCAGTACTCAAGAGGCACATGTGGCTCGTGGAGACCAAACTGGATAGTGCCAAACATTGCCATCAACACGAAAAGTTCTAGGCCAAGCAGCTCTGGGTGTTCCATGAAAAATCAGGAAAAAAAAGAGGGGGCACAGATAATTCCTTTTCCTCCATTGTACTTAGACATCCAGCCCTAAAACAGACCTTCCTTCAGTCTGAACAGATGTACCTATGGGTAGATAATATCTAAAGGCCAGCTAATGCCCAAAGGCCAATGCCCCAAGATGTCCCAGCCCCCAAGTGGACAGCTCTCAGTTGCTGAGCTCTTACTGTGTAAGAGCTTCGTGGCACCATTTGATTAAATCCACCCAATTGGTGAGGTTGGTAAACTAAGGCGCAGCTCAGAGAGTCTATTTCCCAAAGCTGAGGTAAATTAGAAGTTGTTTGCCTAGCATAAAGGTTCTTAACTGGGGCAATTCTGCCCCCAAGGACAATGTCTGGGGTCATCTGTGGTTGTCACACTGGAGATGCTCTTGGCATCAAGTGGGTGGGGACCAGGGATGATGCTCAACACCCTACAGTGCCCAGGACAGACTCCCCTCCCCCACAGAGAATGATCCTGCCCCAATATCAGCAGAGCCGGAGGGGAGAAACCCTGGTCTCAATCTATCCATTCTTTTTTTTTTTTTTTAAGATTTTATTGGGGAATTGGGGGGAGAGAAACAACGTTGGAGAACCGGGGAAGGGGAACAGACAAGTTGCTATCCTTTCTTGTTCTTCAGTCTAGTTGTGGAGGACATTGCTTCACTGGCCTATGTTGGTATCATCATTGTGCTCTTCTTGGGTGAGGCAGATCGGTTGCCAGCCTCTGGACAGCTGCTCACAGCGGCTCTTGGCAGCTTACACTGGCTGCCAGCTGCTCACGCTGGCTGCTGGCCACTCACTGCAGCCTATGGCAGCCTACTGCAGCAAGGGCTGCAGCTATGCCATCCTGGGGACTCACAGCAGCCCAGCTCCAGGTGGAGCTGTTGTTCACCATCTTAGCTGTAGAGGACAGTGTCACTGGCCCTCATATGTGGGATCTGAATCGGGGCCGCTGGCATCCCAAGCTAGCTCTTAACCAACGTGCCACTCGGCCGGCCCTCAATCTATCCATTCTTGAACATTGGTTCTTGCGGAGTGGATGGATGGGGCCAAAGAGTTTTGCTCTTTTTATGTGTAAAACATAAATATGTAGATATAGATATAATATACCCATGATATTAAAATTTCATGGGGGTGATTAGGGGGAAAAATATCTAAAAGGGCTTTTTACAGTGAGGCAATTAAAAGAAAAGGGGGGGGCAGTGGCTCAGCTGGTTAAGAGCGTAATCTCTGAGCAACAGGGTCACCAGTTCAAATCCCACATGGGCCAGTGAACTGCACCCGAGCTGAGCTGCCCGCTGAGCTGCTGAGAGCACGTGCTTCTAACAACAAGGTTGCCAGTTCGACTACTGCATGGATGGTGGACTATGCCCACCCACAACCAAGATTGAACAAGGCACCTTGAGCTGAGCTGCCAACAGGCGGCCGGATGGCTCAGAGCTAAGTTAGAGCGTGTGCTCTTAGCAGCAAGGTTTCCGGTTTGACTCCCACATGGGCTGGTGGGCTACCAACTAAGATTGAATACAGCATCCTGAGGGAGCAGCCAGCCGCAAGCTGCCGATGGGTGGCTGGATAGTGATTGGACTTGGAGCTGAGCTAGCTGCGCCCTTCACAACTAAGATGAAGGACAAAAACTTGGCTGTTCCCCTTTCCCAATTCCCCAATAAAATCTTAAAAAAAAGGGGGGAGGGTCTTGTACATTTTAAAAGGGTTGTAAAAAAAGAGAAAAGAATATGTGACAGAAACCATATGTGACCTGCCACGTCTAAAATATTGTCTATCTGGCCCTTCACGGTGTGTTCTTGCGCAAATTCTTTGCAGTCTCTGAGCCTTTGATTCCTCTTCCATTAATTGGAGCTGAACTGCACTACCATTTACTTCCTTCCTTTGATCACTCAGATTTGGCCACTCCTGGTGCCAAAGGCTTGAGGGACACAGCAGTGACCAAGATAGACAAAAATCCCTGTCCTTGTGGCACTGACATCCTAATGGAGGGAGCAATGGAGGTAATGAATAAGTTATCAAATAAATCAGAAAAAGAATTTCAGGCCCTGCCAAGTACAAGAGAGGCCACACAAACCTAGAGATGTGAGTGGCAGTCCCTGGTAAGGGGCTGAGAATGGAGCTCCTGAGAGGGTTGACAAGGTCACTCGCATTTGAGACAGTACATCTAATAGTTAATACTTAGTGAGCCATTCCTTTGACTATATGGGGCTGCAAGTTTCACCTCCATTGATTCATTTAATCTTCGAAACTCCCCCAGGACAGACATTTGATTATCAAACCCATTTTCTAGACGGGATGCATTTGATATCATCTCACCCAATTCCCTGCAGCAGTCCTTGACTGAGGCTGACAACCCCGGGTTACCCAGAGAGAATAAGTAAGTTACCCGAGGCCACACAGCACAGAAAATGGATATGCCGACCTGGTTTTATCTGTCCTCTCTTAAAAACATGTAAATGAATATCTTATTGAATTTTACATAATGTCGATAGCCACTTTAAAAGCTTTGCTTGTGCGAGTTTTTACTTGAC
This sequence comes from Aselliscus stoliczkanus, assembly GCA_033961575.1. Classification (NCBI taxonomy): domain Eukaryota; kingdom Metazoa; phylum Chordata; class Mammalia; order Chiroptera; family Hipposideridae; genus Aselliscus; species Aselliscus stoliczkanus. The sequence continues at coordinate 2,921,475 of CM066735.1, read as the reverse complement.
CTCATCAAGCCTGTCCCTTCGCCCCAAATTTGTTTTGTGCAGCTCAGCTCAGACCAGATGTTCAGTTTGGCCCTCAGGGCTGCTCAGAATGCCTTCTCAATCACACAAGGAAAACATGGGTGGACACACTGTAAAAACTAAAGCAGGTCTGAGGAAGCCAGTGTACCAAGGTTTATGCTGTCAGCGACTGAGCTGGGGATTTCCTACGATGTGCCTCGAGATGTGAATACACTTCACCAGAGCATGGGGTTCCGTGGTCAAAGGCTTTGCTTTGGAGTTCTCAGGGCAAGTGTGGGATTTTCAGAGCCTTTAAAATGTCCTGGGGTCTTGAAGAAGAGGTGGCAGGTCCGAAACTCGTCTGAACTTGAGGCATCTTCTGGAAGCTACAGCCATGCCCCAAAACCTGGGTTTGAGTCCCAGTCCTGGCACAACCTAGCGTGTGACCTTGGACTACTCATGTCTCTCCCTGCCCCCCAAGACTTGGTTTTCCCCATCTGTAAAGTGGGCATTCTCAATTGTTGACTGACTTTATAGGTGTGAGGTATTTTGAGCTCAGGGAGGGAAAGGTCCAATCACAGATAAGGGGTTAAATACTGTTTTGGTGACAGTATTTTGCCAAATACAGAAGTTAAATGAACTTTGTCCCTTCTCTGCTCACAGCCTCCAGAGCTCCCACCTCCCTCAGGGTAAAAGCCCAAGTCCTCCCTTCGGCCCACAAGGCCCTGCACGACCTGACTTCCCCTCCTCCCTCTCTCTCTCGCTCACTCTGCTCCAGCTACATGGGCCTCCTCGCTGTTCCTCCAACACGCCAAGCCTGGTCCTGCCCCAGGGCCTTTGTACAGGCTGTTCCCACTGCCTGGAACCCTGTTCCCTTAGTATCTACATGGCTTGCACTGTCCCCTTATTCCAGGACCTTCCTCAAAGATCTCCTTCTTAGAGAGATACACAAAGCTCTTTAGAACTATGCATGAAGCATAGCTAACCACACTCATGCTAGTATGAGTGACAGTCTGGCCCTTGACAGCAGCTGTATTTCAAATGACACCCTCGTTTGGCGGAGGACCAGTTCTCTCGATTCCTAGGTCCGTGGGGTGTTCATGTGCAGCTGGAACATCATTACCCCTTATAGCCTTTTCCTCAAACAAACACATGATCATAGTGACAATAGAAATGTAACCTGGATCCTGTTGACGGAGTGTACAAACTGTTCTTTCCTGTCCATGGCCATAAGCCCAAATTTGGTCTGTCCCAGCCCATGACAAAGGCGTGGCCATGGCCTCCGGTGCCGACCTTCCCACCCTGAAGCACCCACTCCCTTTGCACCTGACAACTTTCTTTATCCTGGTGGCTAAAACTTCCAGTGTTGGGCCGGCCAAGTGGCGCGGTGGTTAAGCGCTGGCTTGGGAAGCCAGCGGCCCCAGTTCGGGTCCCACATGTGAGGGCCAGTGACACTGCCCTCAAAAAAAAAAAAAATTCCAGTGTTCATAACTGGAAGATCAATGCATGCCCCAGCATTCATGTTGCAGATGTTTACTGACCACCTACTACTTGCCAGGCATCAGAGAAATGGCAGACAGCCAAGGGAGGAGAGACAGACAGGAAACGAGCAAACAGAAGAAGGCTGGATAATTTCACATGGCTCTAAGTTTCACCGAGACAATAAAACGGGGTGAGGAGACAGAGAGTGGCTCTGGGGTTGGTTTTGACAGAGAAATCAGGCAGAACCTTTCTGAGGTGGTAACATTAGCATTGAGGACGTAAGAATGGAAAGGAGCCAGCCATGGGGAGAGCTGAGGCAGCTGGCACAGCAAGTATAAAGGCCCTGGGGCAGAAATAAACATGGGATGTTTGAGGAACAGAGGCAGACCATGTGGGTCAAACATGGTGAACAAAGGGAATTGAAGGGGAGACAAGTTGGACCACTCAGGACAATGTGGGCTGCAGTGAGAAGCTTGGGTGTTATTCTCAAGCACAATAAGGAGTGATATGACTCGCCTATGTTATATTTAAAATGCCTGGCTATGAGGATGTGAAGAAATTGGAACCCTCATGGACCATTGGTGGGAATGTAAAACGGTGCAGCCACTGTAGAAAACAGCTTGGAGGTTTCTCAAAAAGTTAAACATAGAATTTCCCTCTGACCCAGCTATTCCACTCCTATGTACATACTCAAAAGAATTGAGAGCAGAGACTCAAACAGGTATTTGCACAGCCATGTTGACAGCAGCATTATTCACAACAGCCAAAAGTGGACACAACCCAAGTGTCCATTGATGGATGAATAGATAAACACAGTGTGGTCCATCCAAACAATGGAATATTATTCAGCCTTAAAAAGTAAGGACTCTCTCAGGGGCCGGCCGAGTGGCTTAGTTGGTTAAGAGTTGGCTTGGAGTGCATGCTCTGAGCAGCGGGGCTGCTGGTTCAATTCCCTTATGGACCTGTGAACACTGAGCCCTAGCTGAGCTGTTGCTGAGCTGCCAGCAGGTGGCAGGATGGCTCAGCTGGTGTAACAAAATTGCCTGTTCAATGGTGGGCTACACCCACCCACAACTAAAGGTGAACTCAGCACCTTGAGCTGAGCTGCCTGGATGGCTCAGTGGATAGAGTGTGCGCTCTTAACAACAAGGCTGCTGGTTCGACTCCCGCATGGGATGGTGGCTATGCCAACCCACAACTAGGATTGAACACAGCACCTTGAGCTTAGAGGCCACAAGCTGCCAACGGGAAGCCAGATGGTGACTAGCACCCTCCACAATGAGGATTGAAGAACAACAACTTGGCTGGTCCCCTCCCCCAATTCCCCAATACTGTCCCCCTCCAATTCCCCAATAAAATCTTAAATATATATATATATATATAACACTGACACCTGCTACATACAATATGAATGAACCTTGAGGACATTATGTTCAGTGACATAAGCCAGTCACAAAAGGACAAACAACTATATGATCCCACTCACAGGAGGTCCCCAGAGGAGTCAGATTCACAGAGACAAGAGAGTAGATGGTGGTGCCAGGGGCTGGGGGAGGGGAGGGGAGTGAGTGTTTAATGGAGACAGAGTTTCAGTTTGGGAAGATGAGAAAGTTCTGGAGATGATGGTAAGGACGGCTGCACAACGATGTGAGTGACCTTAATAACACTGAACTGTGTGCTTAAGTGGTTAAGGGGGTGAGTTTTGTCATATATATTTTACCTCAACACACACACACACACACACACACACACACACACACACACACATACACATACACACAGTCTCTGGCTGCTGAGTGAACTGTGGACTCTAGGGTGCTGGAAGGGCAGGGAGGAGGTGTTGGAGGTGTGGGCAGGCATCCTGGCAGGCATAACAGCCTGACCCAGGGTGGTGGCCTAGGGATGGATAGGCGGGTCATATTTAATTAATCTTTGGGATATAGAAAGGACAGGACTTGCTGAAACCATAATTGTATTTATTTAAACCTGGCGGGATACAGGAAAGCCTAGCGTTCCTACTAGGACCTAGTGGCTTGTCTGCTGGACCAGCATCGACTGCCACGGTGAGCTCTCCTGTTTAATTTCCAACTTTAGCGGCCTCCCAAATGTAGCTGGCTTTGCCGGTGCCACGTCTGCCTTCCAACACCAGCCAGCTAGAGAGAGAACCAAAGCCAGGCCCTGGAATCCCCAGCTTCCGCCACCAGCCATTTTTAAATATTAGTGGCTGGGGCCCAGCCGAGTGGCACAGTGGTTGAGTGGCGCAGTGGTTAAGCGTTGTCTTGGGAAGCCAGCAGCCCCAGTTCAGGTCCCACATATGAGGGCCAGTGACACTGCCCTCAAAAAAAAAAAAATTATATATATATATATGGTGTTTCAACTTTTTTGTCTTAGGAAGGCTGTGCCAAACACACGACCCCAGCCTTCATTCCCCACCAGCTCCTGCCAGGCACCCTCCCTGACTCTCTCCCCCTCTCAGGCAAACTCTAGCCACCTTTTTCCCAGCCCAGCTTTAACACCTTCTTTTCTGGAACACCCTCCCCTGACTCTTTGTCCAAACCTTTGTCCTAGCCTCCATCACACTGGACTGAGTCTGGGTCTATAAATATACAAAAGTCCAAACCCCTCCCTGTGGCCCACAAGGCCCTGAATGACCTGCCTCTGTCCCCCTCCCTGCCCTCACCTCCTCCTTCTCCCCCGCGCTCCCTCTGCTCCAGCCACTCAAGCCCTCTTGAGCACACTAGTCATGGTCCTGCCCCAGGGCCTTTGCATGTGCTATTCCCACTACCTGGAATGCTTTTCCTGCAAATGCTTGCCTGGCTCACTCCCTCACTTATTCAGGTCTCTGCTCAAATGTGGTTTATGTATCCTCAGGACAGAGCACTGAATCTGGGCTTGACGTTGGGGAAGTTTGGGAACTTACCTCTTCGTGTCCCTCTCAAGTGTGACAACAGGTTCCATGTATGTCCAGTTATGTTACAACCTGCTTTGTATCCCTGAGCCTCCACCCCATACTAGTGTCTGTGTAGACCTAAGCATAAGGGGAAATGGCGATTCTTTCACTTGACATATGTATGGAGTGCCTATTGTATACCAGACCCTGTCCTAGGCTCCAGGGGCACAGCAATGAACAAAACAGACAAAGTCCTGCCCTGTGAGGTTCACAGTCATGGGCTTTCTCCCAGCAATCCTGAAGAGGGCCAGGGATTGAGCCACAGCATGAAGGCCGTGTGCTAAACTGAACTTGGACTTCCCTGATAGTGTGGCAGAAGGAACAGAACCAAAATTGCTCTGGGCTTCAAGGAATTCCCTGGAGACACTCTTTCCTGTCCCCAAGGCCAGCAACAATGAAAAATGGCTGTTAGTTGTACCAATGCTGTGTGACCCCAGCAAAAGTCCTTTCCCTCTCTGAGCCTGACCACCTTTGCACACAGGATCTCAAACCCTGGCCCAACCCTTCTCCAGGGACTGTTTGGACACATCAAAGGAAAAAAGCCAGATGCTAGACGTTCATGGCACCAACTGGCTCCTAGGGAGAGGTCTGGGAAATCTGGACAAGGAGTGGGGGACCCGAGAGGCAAAAGGGCATGGCTGGGGTGACCTCCTAGACACCGACCTCAGCCAGGGCCTCCCCCACCTTGTCCTTCCTGACCCACTGCGTTCCTCAAGTCTGGACCACACTTTCCATCTCCCCCCCCTCCCCTTTGCTGGCCGCCTGGGCCAGAGCCAACCTGCTTCAGAATCACTTTCAAAGAAAAGTTTCTTTTTTCTTCCCACTCGGCTGCTCTCGCCGCCCCCCCCTTCAACCCCTCCTCCCGCCCTACTCCATGGCCTGGCTCCTGGCCCCACCAGGCGCTCGTGGACACCTCGGGCCCGTGGGTCAGGGTAATGGTTGTCCACCACCTCCAGCATCCCCAAGTGCCGGGCCTGTGCTGTGCCGGCTGGCGGCCTTGGGCTGGACTTGAGGTTGGAGGGGGGCGCTCCAAAGGGAGCTTTGCAACGGTTGTTTGGAGGTGTCCGGCCTGAGAAGCCGGTGGGGAGGCCCCGGTAGACCATAGGGCTCACTTTACGGCCTGCAAGCAGGGACTCGTCCCATCCCGGGAAGCTTTTGGCCACCACACCACCTTATGACATCATCGCTCTGGCGGCCATTTTCTCAACTCTCCCTCTCCCGGGTTCCAGATGCTTCTCCTGGCCTCGGCGGCCATTTTGTGCATGCAGTCGGGGCGGGCTGGCACTGGGCTGGAGTGCCAGACCCTCCCCTCCTGGGTGGGGTGGATGAGGGGGCCTCCCTGCACACCACCGGACTCTGTCCTGCCTCCCCCTCCTCCGGCTTCCTCTGCAGCCTCCAAGGGGTTAAGCACACGTGTGCCAACAGGGCGGTAGCCATGCCAGGCGTCCTGGTGGCGCATGCCCGCTGCCAGCCTGGAGCTCCCCGCACCCCTGCACAGGTCTCTGAGCCACCGGAGCCCCCATCACTGCCATTGGCACAAACCAAACTCCGGGTGGCACCAAGGATGTGAAAAACAAGGTTAAAAATACCCACACACGCACCCTCGCCCCCCTCTCCTGGTCCCCTCCAATGTCAAATGTGTCAACACCCCCCGGGAAGGGGGGGGGCCCGACTTAAAATAACTCGCTGTTTACATTTGGAGCAAATTCTTGGCTTCTCCAGCAGCCAAGCCAAGGCCTCCTCCCGCCTCCCTGGCAGGCCTGCCTGGTTCAGCGACTGCTGTGGGGAGATGGGGCAAGTGCGGGGAGTGAGGGATGGAAGGACTCGGGGAGCCACATGTGCCCAAGGGCTGAACACACATGTGCGGACCCACAGGAGGGGGACGGGGCTAGCCCCGGAAGCCATCTGCAGCCACGTGATGGACAGAGCTGGGTGGAAACACCACAGTACACTCTCTGCTAAGGATGGGCACAGGGTGGGGACAGCTGGGCCAGGCGGGGGGGGGGGGGCATGAGGGGCAGGCGGGCAGTCTTTCCCCTCTTCCCTTTCCTTCTGGTGCTTATGGGGCTGCATCATTGACCCAGCAGCCCCGGGGGAGTCAGGAAGCCAGAGGCTGGCAGCCTGGCAGGAGGAGGCAGGCACCAAGGGGAGGACTCCAGGAGTAGGGCAGAGTCAGCCCCAGACTGTGTGGCTTCGGGCAAGCCCTGGCACCTCTCTGGGCCTCAGAGGGGAGCGCCCTGGCCTTGGAGTGGGGGTCAGTAGAACGAGTCCCATTCCAATTTTGCTTGAGGAGGCCAGAGTGACAGATATGTTGTGGCCCCACTCCATGCCTCAGTTTCCCTTTCTGCAGAAAATAGGTGTTGAATTGCACACACGTCAGATTGTGGGATGCTCCATTTTATAGAGGGGGAAGTTGAGGGTCAGGCATAGAAGAGGCTTGTCCCACATGGGCAGTACGTGAACAAGCAGATTGTAGCCCAACTGCTGTGGTTCCAGTGCCCACATTTTTAACCCACTACTTCCAATGCAGGAGGAGATTGGAAACTAGAGGGCCCAAGCCTGAAGGGAGTGGTTATGGGAGACGTTTCTCATCCCTTCCCAATCGCCTTCTTCCTGTGGCCTCTCTTCCCGGAGCCTGGAGTATACAGTTGGTGCTTAATAAATGCTTGCACATATTGGCACTCAATAAATGCTAGCAGACAAGTGAGTGTGATTATTCCAGCAGAGCCTGGCATGCAGTAGGCACCCAATACATGCTTACTGAATGAATAATTGGTATTATCCTGATAGGGATGGCATGTAACAAGTGCAAAATAAATCCTTTCAGACAAAGGAATCTGAGGAATACTGGGAAAACTGGGGGATATTCAGAGAGAAAGAACAGGTTTAGAGGGATGTAGACTCCAACCAGTGGTGACACAAGAGATTTCTGACAACAGGCCCAGGGTAGGGTGTGAAATGTCACCCAAGCATTGCCCATCTCGGTCCTCTTGGTCCTTTGAGGATCAGCAGAAATCTATTTTGAGAAGCCCCCCACCCCTACCCCAACTGCTCCAGGTCCTGGATATCAGAGGGAAAGACCTGTGATACAAGGAGCGCAAGGACATAACAGGAAACTGGTGTGGGGAGCTAGGAGGGCTTCCTGGAGGAGGGGATATTTGAGATGGCACATTTATGTATGAGTAGGAGTTTGCCAGACACATAATGGGCTTGTGGGGAGAGAGAATAATGTATGGGGGGGAAAAAATCACAACTTGCATTTTTTGAGTGCTTATATGCCGGGAGCTTGATACATAGAGACTTACAGAGAGGTGCAGGTGAGGCCCCAAAAGGTAAGGCAACTGGTCTGAGTGCCCGCAGCTAGGATTTGAACCCATGCTGAGACAGCTGCACCACCTGCTGCCTCGCTAAATGTGTCTGGGTCTGACAGAGGCTGGGCTGGCGCACAGTTGCTGGCCCAAGCTCACCTGGAGAGAATGGGAATAAAAATTGGAATTATACTGACTGTGCAGGTGGAACACCCAGTGTGGGGCTGGGCGGCAGCCGGCAGTTATCCGCCCTGCCCACCCAGAGCCCTGCGGGCTGCCAGGGCACCAGAGCCACATACCAGCTTGCCCGCTAACAACATCCTGATTTCAGGAGTGTCCCTGGGTGTGTCTGAGGCACCTAGCCCTCACCTTGACCCTCCCCTCCTTGCATATTCCCAGGCAGGCGCTGCTACAGGCAGGGGACAGGAGGGCCACTGCCAGCCTCAGAAGGGGCCATGTGATCTGGGTGACCAACTCGCACTGTCCCACTCAGCCCAGGCTGACAATCACCACCGAATTCTCACACTTCTAGAATCTGCCTCTGTCTGGCAGGCCCCTATTATCACTCACCTGAACTAGTGCAGGGACCTCAGCCTGAATCTCTCAACTCCCATCCTGGTCCCCCACAGTCTGTCCTCCCTACCATTGCCACAAGGCACCTGTGAGCCCCTGAGTCAGGTCCCATCCTCCTCTGTCCATAACCCTTCAGGAACTCTGACCTCCCTCTGAGAAGTAGCCCAAGTCCTGTCAGGCCCCATCACCTCCCTGCCTTCACCTCCTCCCTCTCTCCCCCTCGCTCACTCTGCTCCAGCCACACAGGACTCCTTGTTGTTCCTCCAACACACCAAGCCTGGCCCTGCCCCAGGGCCTTTGCACAGGCTGTGCCCTCTGCCTGGAATGCCCTTCCCCTAGTTCTTCACACAACTGGCTCCTCCTCACCCCTCAGGTCTCAGCTCGCATGTCAAGTCCTCAGACAGACTTCCCCAAAATAGTCCATCACTCTGTATTCCCTTTTCTTTATTTTTCTGACTAGCCCTTATCACGAACTGATATTAACTTCTTGCTCTGTCTGTTTCCCCCAACAGACTGTGAGCCCCATGAAAGTTGGGTTTTTATCTGTCTTGTTCATTGTGGTGTCCCCAGGACCTAGACAAGTGCTTGGCACACAGTAAGTGCTTAATAAATATTTACTGACAACAAAGTAGTTCTATTGGCTGAGTGCTAATCATGTATGTGCAATGCTCTTCTAACCCCCTTTTGTGGTTTCACTCATGTCTCCCTCAGCAGCCCCTTGATGCAGGCAGTTTTTACAGATGGGGAAACTGAGGCCCAGGGAGGGACGCCACTTGCCTAAGGTTACATGGTGAGCAGGTGGCAAGGGCAAGATCCCCATTATGCCCTACTGCTTTCCTTCACTGACATCCCCTATTGCCCATATGGGGAAACTGAGGCTCAGGGAGAGAAGTGACTAACTGAGCATCCGAAGCACAATGGGCCAAGCCAGGGCTTTCTGCCCTGCTCGACTGACCCACTACCACTGGGAAAGAACAGGGTGACAATAAATAACAATAATGACAATGATAATAATGATGACAGTGATTGCATCCATAAGTGCAGAGTTAGCCAGTTGTTTATAAGGTGCCCCTCCATGGGTTCCTGTAGGGCCCTGAAGGGGAGACTTAGGGAACACAGGCCCCTTTAAGAGCCTCCCCCTCCCCAGCTGGGCTCTGGCCCGCCTCCCCTTATGTAAGCAGGCCAGCTGCCCTTGCGTAACCTGATTACATAAGAAAGCAGGGAACAGGCTTGTCCATCCGGCAGCAACCTGTCCCAGGCTGTCTGTGGGGCCAGCCTGGGGCACAGGAGCACTGAGGCAGCCCAGAGTGGCCAATAGGTGCAACTCTGGCCCAGTGGACACCCCAAGTCCCAGACACAGCATCCTCTGGGCAGGAGAAAGTGAAAGGCTTCTAGTGTGCAAGTGAACAAGGGCTGTTCCCATTGCTCTGAAGGTGAAACTTAGGCCCAGAGAAAGCAAGCAAGCAAGCAGCCTGGAGCTGTACAGCCTGGAGCAGAGCGTGAAGGTGGCAGACTGGGGTGAAATCTAGGCTGTGTAGCCTCAGCCTGAGCCTTAATCTCTCAGCTCCTCCCTCTGAAATGGAACTGCAAAATAGGACCTTTTATTGCAAGGCCTGGTATGTAACCGGCGCTCAATAAATGCAGCCTTAAACTTGGTGCTGGGTCCTGTTCTAAACCCCTTTTAATTCTATTAACTGGCTTAATACCAGTAGAACTCATTCTACATTTGAGGAAACTGATGCATGGAGAAAGGCAGAGAATTGCCCTGTCCACATGGCTTGTGAATGCCCACTTACGTGGTGCTGTATAATCGCACAATGGGCACAGGAAAAGCGCCAACTGTACCAAATCGTGGTCCACATACTATTACCATCTGACCCAAAACCCTTGGGGGTGGGTGCAAAGAGCCCCAGACACAGATGGGGAAACTAAGGCATAGAAAGAAGAAGGGGTATGTCCAAGGTCAAACCCAAGCCCTACCAGGCATGTACTGTCTCCTCCCCCAGGCAGGCATGCCTCTGGGTCCACCTTTCTGACCAAGTGGAGTTGGGGGTGTCTGAATATGGTGCCCTCCTGCCCCACCATGCACATCAGTTCCATCTTTGGGATGGGTGGGGCTTGGGAAAGCGAAGGCAGATGGGTGGGGCTTGGGCTTGAAGGCGGTCTCTCTCCTCCCACTTCCCTCTGGATGCTGGCCCTTTAAGGCAACAAGCTGCCAGGGCTTGTCCTGGGGTGACCCCAAGGGGCGGGTGTGGTCGGGAACAAGGGGCCCATTCAGCTGCTGCCTGCTGCTGCCTCTGGGCAGCCCACAGGCTGGCCTGGGGTGGGAGGCAGGGAGGAAACTGGCAAAGGCAGGGCAAGACTAGGGGTAGGCAAAGCAGACAGGGACTAGGAGAGAGATAATGAGACAGAGAGACCCAGAGACAGAGAGACAGAAAGGGACCAGCTGGCCTAGGCTGCACCTCGCCTCCCTGGTTCTCCCCAGTTGAGGGTTTGAGGCTTGCCAATCCCCCCAGCCAGGCTGCAGACTCCAAAGCTGTTCCTTTATGCAGCTGAACCTGGCACACCAGCACCCAAGTCCTCTGGACTCAAAGGGGGCCTCCTGGGACATTCTGGAGAGGTCCCTGACATACCCCAAACAGCCCCTTCTCAGGGGACCATTGTGGGCTCCTCTGAGCTATCAGACCAGGCTTTGAATCCTGACTCTGCCTCTTAGCTGTGCAACCTCAAACTAGTGGCTTTGCCTCTCTGGACCTCAATTTGCCCATCTGTTAAATGTAGTTAATGATAAGCCCTACTGGTGGGATTATGGTAAAATGAAATAGTACTAATACTTCTTGACATACTGAGGGTTTAACTGCATAAACTCTCAATACACCTGCAGTTCCCCTGTAAGCACCCCCAATATCCCAAACATACAGGCAGGCAACCCCTGCCTCCCGCCAGATGTCACCATCACCTATTACAGCCACTGCCTTCGACTGTGGATATACTAAACACCCACAGCCTCACAACAGCTTCTTCAAACAGAGCCTGGGTTCCATGTCCCACATCCAATAAACAAATTAAATAGGGATTAGATAAAGTTTTGATTAATTCCTGGGACCACCTAGTTCCAGGTTCTCACAGCCACATCCCCCACCAACTGCTCCCAAACACCTCACTCTACATGGGGAACCCCATCCAGCCAGTTGCCCCCAAGAGGGCAGCCCTTGCCTCAGCCAGTCTGGACAGAGCCTCAAAGAAACTAAAATCTACCTCTTTCCCCCTCTGCAGGCATCTTTTTTGGAATATTCTGTTCAGTCACAGTAAGGTGTCTGAGGACAGGCTTACTGGACTCTGACCTGACCTTTCTGGGTTCTTGGCTCTGAGAATTCTAGAACCTGCCCCCCGGATGTTCTAGAGCCCGGCTCAAAAAAATTCAAAAGCCTGTCATTGGGCATGCAAAAACCTAGCATAAGGAATTCTGGAACCTGCCATCAATGGTCCAGAATACACTTAAGGGTTTCTTGGATATCAGTAAAACCAAAAATAGATTAGATAATTATGATAAATTTGAGAGTTTTAGAATCTATCCTCACATTCTTGAGAACCCTGCTTGGAGATTTGAGAGCTGTTCCCAGATGGTAAAAACTTGCCTCAAAGAATGCTAGAACCCACCCCAGGATGTTCTAGAACCCAACTCACAGAATTTAGGAGCTTGTCCATGGGTAAGCAAAAACCCAATGTAAAAAATTTTGGGGGCCGGCCGAGTGACACGGTGGTTAAGTGCTGGCTTGGGAAGCCAGCGGCCCTGGTTCGGGTCCCACATATGAGGGCCAGTGACACTGCCCTCAAAAAAAAAAAAAAATTTTTTGGACCTTGCTTCTGGACACTCAGAAACCCAACTCAGTATATCCTGGAATATACTGGAATATACTATCAAGTAAAGAATATACTTGAGGAATTCTAGATAAGGAACCAACTTGCAGGATTCTAAAACCATTCCTTAGGTGGCAGCTAACCTAACTTGAAAAATTCTAAGGTTTCCCTTAGCACAGTGGTTCTCATGGGGGTGACTCTGCTCCCCAAGGATGCTGGGTGATGTCTGGACATATTTTTGGTTGTCACAATCAGGGGATGTTCCTGACATCGAGTGGGTGGGGCCAGGGGTGCTGCTTAACACCCTACAGTACCCAGGATGGCCCCCTACAGAGATGTCCTGGCTCCAATATCAGCTGAGCTGAGGATGAGGCCCTCTTTCTGTATTCAAAAGTACCAAGTTGACACCTTCTAGAACGCACTCCTTGCATTCTCATAACCCACTTTGGGAGATTTGAGATCTACCTCGGAATATTCTAGAACTCAGATGTTATAGAGCTGAGCTGCCCGACATGGTAGCCACTGGCCACATGTGGCACTGAGTGTGAAATGCAATCAGTTGGAATCGAGAGGTGAGTGTAAAACACATGCTGAATTTCACAGACTTAGGACAATAAAAAAGAATGTAAAACATCTCAGTAACTTTTTCATATTGATATTGTGTCCAAATGACACTATTTTGTTTTTTTGTTTTTTGTTTTTTTTCAGGGCAGTTTCACTGGCCCTCATATGTGGGACCCGAACCGGGGCTGCTGGCTTCCCAAGCCAGCGCTTAACCACCACGCCACTTGGCAGGCCCAAAACATTTCTTTTTTTAGTTTTTTTTTTTTTTTTTAGCTAAGCCCTCCTGCTACCTGTTGGCAGCTTAGCGGCAACTCATCGAACTGCTGTTGCTCAGAGCTTAGCTCGCACTCTTGAGTGAGCTCTTAACCAACTGAGCCACTCAGCCAGCCAAATGACACTATTTTGGATGTCCTGGGTTAAATAGAATAGGTTGTTAAAATTAATTTCCCCTGTAGGTTCACATTTGTAAGTGTGGATACCAGAAAAAGATCAACATATGTAGCTGACAGTGTATTTCCACTGGGCCATGCTGCTCTGGACTCACCTAGGAGGATCCTAGAATCGCCTGGAAGGTAAAGAGTCCAACTCTGGGAATTCCAGAACTTGCCCCCTGGATGACCTAAACACCACCTCAGCTCTGGCATCCTAAAATGCCCCCCATCCCACCTTTGAAACCCCTTCCCAACTTGCAACTCATTTACTCTGAGATACGAGGGTCCCCGCTTTCCCTACCCTGGCACCCCACAAGTTGGCCTGGAACCCCACAAGTTGGCCTGGAACAGAAGATGGATCAGAATGGACCAAAAGAAGGGCCCTTACTGGGCAACCCTAGGCAGTGCCACACCCCTCTCTGGGCCTCAGTTTCCTCATGTGGACAAGACATCTGTGTCCTCAAGTGCCCCCTTCCTCATCCCTCACCAACTCTGACCATCTGTGACTTCCTACCCACATCCAGCTGGAGGGAGAGGGGCTGGCCTGGCAGCTGGCTGGGAAGGGGTGCCCGGAGATGTTCCTAATTGTCCTCCAGCCACCCTTTAGCTCCTGGGCACAGGGCCAGGGTGCCAACTGCAGCCCTGCCACACAGGATGGCCACCACAGGTGCAATGTGATGCCTTCCGCTTCTGATGGATTCTCGGAGGACTGGGTCCTGCCTATGTGGACAAGGGCACCCTCATGGGCTGCCTCGGTATCCTGGCACTGGCATGTGTGGACATGTCACCCAGACACACATGCAGGGGCGTCCGCAGAGGGGAGGACCTACTTACCAAGAGCTCCCATGTCTGAGCACTTGCCATGTGCTAAAAGCCTTCTTTCTCATAGATGCTATCTGAATTCCCATCACTGGATCCTCCCTATGCTGATTTTGCAAATGCAAAAATAGCAGCACAGAGACGGGTACTAACTTGCCCAAGGCTGCCCAGCGGGCCAGAGGGCAGAGCTGGGCCTAGAACCACAGTAATGATGATGATAATGGTTGTGATAATAATAATAATTATTATATTACCATCACTGATATTACATTTATGAATTACCTATCATTACATTATGCATGTGGAAGGCATCACTATTTATTATTATTAACAACAACGAATAATTTTTAATTGTGGTACAATAGCAGTAACATAAAATTGACCATTTTAACCATTTTTAAGTGCACAGTTCAGGGACATTAAGTCAACCTGTATGCCCCTAACTTCCCGACACTGCACAGCTCCCCTCGTGGACTCCGGGTCTGCTGTGTTAGCAGTACCCTCACCTATTAGTCTTTCTTGGCTACTAACTGTGAGCCCAGAGACCTCCCACCCTCACTATAAATACTCCATCAGCTAGTATCTGGGCCTCACACCCGTGCAGCTACCTTCCTTGCAAAGACAAACAGCTAGCACACCTGGCAGCCTGGCACTGGGGAAATCCAGGCTGCCAGGAGCCCCTCACCCCTGCGCCACCCAGACACCTGGAGAGGCGATGTGGCCCGGCTTCCAGCAGGAGCCCGTCCTGGGTCATAGATGCCCCTGTGGGTTCACTGGATGGGCAGAACAAGGCTTAGGGTCTCAGAGCAGAACTGAGTTCTCCCCATTGCCTCCTGCAGCTGGGCAGAGGATCCAGGAAGGGGCCAAGAATTTATTCAGTGCCTCCTGTATGCTTTTTCGGAATCAATGACTCTGATCCCTCAATGCAGTGGACATAGTTTGTATTCACCCCATTTACAGATGGGAAAACTGAAACTCAGAAAGGGGGATGTACCTCACACAGTGTGGAGCAAGCATGGGCACAAATTGTGTCCGTTACACAAAGAAACAGGTAATACCCTCATGTGGGCTCTCCCATCCCCCCTTTGTCTCCCAAGCACAGCACCCAGTGCTGGGATGAAGGTTAATGGGAGACCAGAAGACAGAAGGACCCTCAGTGAGCACCCAGCTTGTTTCTTTCTGTGGCCCACAAGGCCACACCTTCCTGTCTTCAGCCTCTCCACAAAAACCCCAGATCAGAGAGGGCAGGACTTTGCCCTAAGTCACACAGCAAGCCAGGGGCAGAGTTGTGGCTGACCCAGGCCCACTGACTCCAAGCTAAGGCCCTTTTTCCTGTCATCCAAGCCCAGGGTGCCCTTTGGCAAGACCATGGCCCCCAGGCTTGAGCACAGCAGGCACCTTAATAGGAAGTCTGACAATTAAGTTTGCGAACTTTTTTTGCAACGATGTTGCTAACCTTTTTTGATATTAGAGAGATTATTCATTATGTATTTGTACCAACTGGACAAATAGTTAACCAAGTTTACTACTTGGAAGTGCTGAAAAGGCTGCATGAAAAAGTTAGATGAAAACAACCTGAACTTTTTTTTTTTTTAAAGATTTTATTGGGAAATTCGGGGAGGGGAACAGCATTGGGGAATCGAGGAAGGGGAACAGACAAGATGCTGTCCCTCCGCTCCTCAGTCCAGCTGTGGAGGACGCCCCTTCACCGGCCCATGTTGGTATTGTGATCATTGCGCTCTTCCCAGCTGAGGCAGTCAGCCGCTGGCCGTTGGACGGCTGCCCACGGTGGCTCATGGCAGCTCATGAAAGCGCACGTCAGCTGCCGGCCAGCCCCACTGCAGCCTATGGCCATAGCCGTTGCCAGCGGCCCACGGCAGCCCAGCTCCAGGCCAAGTCGCTGCTCACCATCCCAGCTATAGAGGGCGCAGCGTCACTGGCCTGCATGAGGGATCCGAACCGGCCCGTTGCTCAGAGCTGGCGTCCCAAGCCAAGTCCTAACCAACGCACCACTCGGCTGGCCCCACCTGAACTTTTCACCAACAATTCATGGCTCTTGCATCACGACAATGTACGAGCTCATACAACACTGTCTGTGAGGGAGTTTTTAGCCAGTAAACAAATAACTGTATTGGAACACCCTCCCTACTCACCTGATCTGGCCCCCAATGACTTCTTTCTTTACCCAAAGATAAGGCAATATTGAAAGGAAGACATTTTGATGACATTCAGTACATCAAGCGTAATATGACGACAGCTTTGATGGCCATTCCAGAAAAAGAGTTTCAAAATTCATTTGAAAGCTGGACTAGGCGCTGGCGTCGGTATATAGCTCCCAAGGGGAGTACTTCGAAGGTGGCCATAGTGATATTCAGCAATGAGGAGGTATGTAGCACTTTTTCTAGGATGAGTTCGCAAACTTAATTGTATGACCTCGTATGGTTTACTCCTCTTCATTTATTCACTGTGTACTCAGGGCCTGCTCTTTTTATCATCCGTACAGCTGGGAGGGTGTAGGTCCCACTTGATAACTTCAAAAGTGTTTTTTAGTTTTTTTCCTTTCAGGGGTTTTAAGGACTCAGAATCCATGGGTTCTAAATCTGTTCTGCCTCTAAGGAGCTGTGTGACCTTGGGCAAGTGCCTGACTGTCTCTGGGCCTTTGTTCCCTTATTGGAAACATGGGAGAAAGTCCCTGCCTCCCAGCGTGGTGGAGAGAATTAAACCAGTTGAGATGTAGGATGGGCTCAGAACTAGGCACACAATATGTGTTCACAATTACTATTATTTCTGTCATTATTGCTTCCCAGTTTCATCCAGGAGGGGTTGGGGACCTCGCAGTTTCAACTGCCCCCCTCCCTGGGGCACCTTGGGCAACCCCACTCTGCTGTAAGCTTCCCACTGCCCACAACGCTGCCCCAGGAGGTTGGCACTGCACAAGGCGGGAACAAGAGGCCTGCCCACAGCAGCATCAGCAAATGGGCACCAGCTGGGCTGGCGGCAGGGCTGGCAGCTGCCTGGAGTGGGCAGGCCTGACAGCCCCTCCCCCACCCGCCCCTGGCACAGAGCCCACCAGCCTCAGGTTTCTTAGGCCGTCAGAAGGGGTGGGGAGGCCTGGCTGGGCTCTGGGCTGGGCAGGCAGCTTCCCTCTCTGGGCCCTGTTTTCCACCAGGCTCCTTCCCAAATGCAAGACAGGTTGAGGAATGCCAGACTCACCAGCTGCTGGCCTCCCTATCACCCTCTCCAACAGCCTCTTGGCAATTCTAGCCCCAGGGCCTTTGCACTGGTTGTGCCCCTGCCTGGTGCACTCTCATTCAATCCCTCCAGGCTTCCCTCACCTCCTTCAGGCCTCATCCTCCCTGTCTAGAGTGCCCCTCATCCCTCACCATACCCCTCCCCTGCTTTGTTTCCCTGACATCATGTTCTTATTAATTTAATTGTGAATTGTCAGCTTCCCCATCCCCTGCTCAGGCACACATGCAAAGTACATGCATTTAGCAGGCAGCCCTCAATGTCCCAAGGGGAGGCTCATGTCACCCCCTCCTTACGATCTTCCCAGCTGTCCCCTAGCCTGACCCCAGGGCACACACTGCATCTAGTCCAGGAACCAGGCTCCTATGGCCACGGATTCAGGCTCCTATGGCCACAGTGGCACCAGATAAAACACGTGGGGCAGCCAGATTTGGCCTCAGGAGGTACTCTGGGCTCAAACGGCCCCAGTGCTGAAGGGACCTTCTCATGGCTTGTCCCCACCCCTACATTCCCCAAAATAAACCCAAAGAGGCTTGGGATTCCTCTTTGGGGCATGGCCCCACCAGTCCACCTGACACCCCTTGGGAAAGGTGGTAAGGCTGGCAGGGAGAGCCGGGCCTTGTCCAAGGACAAGGAAGGGCTGAGTGTGAGAGGGCAGGCACGTGTGGCACTTCTGTGAGTCTCCCTGTCTCTCCAGTTCTCTGGATCCTTCTGTCTCTCCATGTTTCTTTCTGCATCTGTGTGTGTGTGTGTGTGTCTGTCCTTTTGTCGGCTACGAGGCCCCACTCCTAACATTGGAGGTGGTACCTCCTTTTAGCTATATGGTGGGTGCCCCCCAACACCTACTCTGTGCCCCTCCAGAGGTCAACTGAGGCCCATCCCAACCCGCCCATCAATCCCTTGGCCTCCCTGCAGGGCTGAGTAAAGTGGATGCTGTGCTCTGGCCTAGGCTGGGACCCCATCCAGCCCTGGGACCCACAGGGTGGGAGCAGAGAGGTGGTGGCCAGTGTTCTCTCCCATTGGACTGACACCTGCCCGGCCAAGAACAGACTTAACTCTGGCCCAGAATGAGGACAGGGGTCCTGGGATAAGTGTCAAGGAGCTGGGGTTCAGCAGGGGGATCCTGGAGGGTAGCCTCGGCCTGGGACCCTGGATAAGACCTTGACTGGTGGAAGCCTAGAACACAGACCCGGCGTGGAGGTAGCCAAGCCATGATGACTGGCTACCCACATTGGAAACCACGATTTTCCTCCATCCCTTTCCACCATTGAGCATGGAAGGCTAGGCTAGGGAAGGGGGCGATGTCAGCAACAGAAGCTGCCTACATCTAAATCCCACTTCTGCCCTCTCTTAGCTGGGCAGGACAGGTCCCTTCTTTGGGCCTCTGTTTCCTCATCTGTGAAATGGGTACAACGATTCCTGCCTCATAGGTCTTCTGTAAGAATGGAGAAGAACTGCTAAGCCCTCAGAAAAAAATGCCTGTCAGAGAGAAAGTGGAGTTAGGAGTTGGGGGTTTTGAAGCATAACTAGTTTTCCATATAGGAAAGGCATGCCAGGCAGAGGGAACAGCACGGGCAGAGGCCTGGAGGTGGGAACTCATAATCCTAATGAGGATGTACTATAACCATCCATGGAGCCCCAGTCCTGTGCATGGCAGGTGTCTTCAACCCCAGAAGAGTTGTTTGCTGAGCACTGACCATGGGTACCCGGTGCTCCAACAGGCAGCTATTTTTGAGCTTCCCATTTTATAGACAAGGAGACAAAGCAGAGAGGGTAAGTGACTTGCCCCAGATCACCCAGCAGCAGGCAGCTGAGCTGGAGCTGGAATCCAGGCCCAGCTCTCACACCCGACCCTCACTCCCAGCCAGCTGGGTCAGCTGGGGCCAGTATGAGCAGGGATTCCCCTGGGATGATAGAGCTGGCTGGAAGCAGGGGAGGGTGCAGCCTTGACCTTCTCTGGCCCTCATTCAAGGAGGCTGACCAGACTGGTGGCAAAGGGGTAGCAGCCAGGCTTGAAGGTGTTTGGGGAGGCCTGGAGGCCTGGCCTGCCTGCTGAGCCCAGGGAGAAAGGGGGCTGACTGGGGGAGGGGAGGCGCCTGGAGATTGTGCTGACGCCAGCAGAAAACTCGCTTCAAAATTTTATCAGCTCTGTGTGGAGGAGGTGGGGGCAGGGTTGGGCGTGTTGGATGGATGTAGAAGGGGAGACCTGGACCTGCATGGTAATGAACCAAGGCCGCCCCTGCCCCTTTACCCCCTGAACACTGCTTCACTGCAGGCCCCAGTGGGCTTGTTGCTAACTGGTGGGGGCAGAGGAAGGGGCAGATTGGGTCAAGGTCAAAAAATTAAGGTCAAGACTGGGAAACTGCCTGGCTCTTCTTCCCACACACCCTGAAACTCCACGGTCTCATCTAATCCTTATACCCTGTACCTAGGAGTCCATGTGGTTGTTATCCCTATTGTACAAAGGGGGAAACTGAGGCACAAAACAGTGATATGCCCAAAGTCACACAGGGGATGTGTATGGAACAAAGACACACTGACAGGAAGCAGTGGTCCTGCCCTTGGCCACCAGCACCTATGACCTCGAGAGTCTAGACCACTCATCCAGCCTCCACATCTCTGACTAAGTTACTGACCACCACGCATACCCTGACTCCCATCACTACCCAGCCATCCTGCAGAGCCGGGCTTAGCCACACCTCCTCTTCCAGGAAGCTGCCATGGATTTCCCCATTATGGCAAACCTTGCTAGTCTCAACGTTAGGCATTTGACCACAGAACCAGGAAACATCCAGCTGGAAGGGCTGGAGGAGGGGGACGCTGAGGACTAGAGAGGGTGGTGACCTAGCCAAAGTCACCCAGCACCCCAGCTTTCCACTTGTGGCACAAATGTTTGCCCCGTCAGGCCTCTGCTGGAACTCTGAGAGTCAATCAACCAATGTTCATGGCACACAACCCCAGCAGTCTCCCAACTTTTTCTGGAAAGATCAGAGTGTCTGTCTCCCATCAGTCACTCTCTTGTCCTCATCCCTGCTCCTGACAAGGTCATATCTTGCCTCTCAGACCTTCTGGGATAGGGTCTCATCTCCTGAGACCTCAAGGGCCTGCCAGCCCCGCTCAGACATTAAGATCAGAGTCTGCCTCTACTTTCAGACCCCCAAGACAAACTTGCTTCCCCCCTCAGACTTTCCTTGAACCATATCTCTTTCTCTTAGACCTTCACATAGCATGAGCCTGGCCACTTGGACTTCAGTGCAGGCTCATTTACCCCTGAGACCTTCCCATTACCTCTGCCTCCCCTTTAGGGCATGTGGGCTGCCTCCTCCCTCCGACCTCACCTGGGTCTGCCTTCCCCAAACCAAGGACCACGCAATAGCCCGCCAACCCCCTGGGACCTCTCATAGGTGCCCCTCCACTCTCTGAGGCCAGTGCACCCCATCTCCCCCAGGGGCCCAGTCCACGCACAGCCAGCTCACCTCGCTCACGCACGAAGTAGGCCAGGTAGAGGTCTAGTTCCTTGACTGCCACGCCGATGTGGTGCGGCTGCACGCAGAGCACCGGGTGGCCGCACTGCGCTGCCTTGACCAGGCGCTCGCCGTCAGTGCTCTCCAGCGGGATGCCCTTGAAGAGGATGACCATGACCAGGTCCAGCCTCCACACTTTGTCAGCCTGGCGCAGGCAGTCGATGCGGCGCATCTTGCCCTTCTGATCGGGGTTGGAGAGCACACAGCCTGGCGCCTTCTTGCCAGTGATGGCCAGCACGAAGTCCTCACGGCACTCGGGCCGGATGTCCTTGCGCAGCTTGGCCAGCAGCCGCGACGCCCACTTCTGCTTCACCTCGGCCTTCTCACCCAGCAGCTCGTCCTTCACTGCGCGTTCCTCGTCCTTGGACATCCGCTTCTCATGCTTCTTGAAGTACTTGCGCTTCCGTGCCTGCAGGTTGAACCAGGTGTAGGCGAAGGCGCGCACGTGAGGCAGCAGCGCCTCGATGAATGGGTGGAACTCATCCTGTGGGTGGGAGAAGCCTGAGGTCAGGAGGTGCTGGGGGCTGGGGACCCACTGCCTGGCCCAGAAGACAGGCCTGGGGACCCACTAAGCGGGGAAAGCCAGGCAGATGGGGGTACGGGGCCACTGCAGACCCCTGCACCTCCTAGGGAAAACTGAAGAGACCCAGCAGAAGTTCACAGAGAACAATAAATGACCCATTACCCAGATGGGAAACTGAGGCTTGGACTACTAGTCCAAGCATGGGGGATTGTCTTGAACCCCAAGATACAGACAAGGCAAGCTGAAGGTCCCAGGTGGAGGCTGATGGGGACCCATGGCACAGATGGAAAAACTGAGGTTGGGACAATAAGGATGTCCTGGATTCATTCTTAGCCTTCTAGAAGCAAATCCCAGTTTGAAAGTACCATAAAGAACCAGATAGGGGCCGGCCTAGTGGTGCAGTGGTTGGGCGCTGGCTTCGGAAGCCAGCGGGCCGGTTCAGGTCCCACATGTGAGGGCCAGTGACACTGCCCTCAAAAACAAACAAACAAAAAAACAACAAAAAGAACCAGATAGTAAATACTTTAGTCTCTGTTGCCCTCTACCCTGTAGTGCAACATTCACCATAACTGAGATGTGATGGACAGTCACAGCGGTATTCTAATAAAACTTTATTGACAAAAACAGATGGTGGGCATTGGGCCCCCTGGCTGTAGTGTGAGTGCTAATGTTAAGAGCAGGGCTGAGTACACAGTGGATGCTCAATAACTGCAGGAGAAACTAGGTTCTTTCCTCAGACCCACTGCTCAGCAGAGGAAGCTGACACCAGATTGGGGGAGGCGAGGGAGCAGTTGCCTCTACCGGCCCTCAGCATTGATGAAAAAAATGAGGACAAGGGGCCATTCTTAAAGACTTCACATACAGACAGGGCTGGCTGAGGCCCACAGGCCAAGACTAGGGACACCTGGGTGTCAGAGGCTGATGGAAGGGTGGGGGTTCCTGCACAGACCCAGTGTAGGGGCCAAGAAAGCTGAGGCCCAAGGAGACATGAGATCAGAATGCTCTAGAGACAGGGGAGTTCAACTGTGGAGGTTCAGAACTGGCCCTGTCCCTCACAGACCATTCCACAGATGGAAAAACGGAGTCCTGGGGAGACTGAGACCTGGCTAGAGCTGTGACTTCAACACCCGCCTCCCATCATGCCTAATTGGTGTTGCTGGGCCCACAACTTTCATTTTATAGACAAGAAAACTAAGGCCCCAAGAGTAGACCCAGTCATGAGAGGCTGGGACTGGACACCACACCCATCTGACTCCCCTCACGAAAGCAGCTGCCCCAGTTGGGCCCCTCAGAGAGCCACATGGGAGACCCCCATCCCCTTCTATGGGGGCTGGGAGGCTATGTCACTCTCTCCATTTTTCAGCAAGGGAAATTGTCTGCAGAACATCCGGGACCTGGTTTCTTAGCTTCAAGGAGCAAAACATTCAAGGAGAAAGGAAGACAGAAGAAAAACATCAGTCCCACTTCCCTGCTCTTGCCTGGGCTGTGCTGGGCTTCTTGAATAGGGTGATATCTCTTCCTGGCTTATGAACCCCATTATCCACCCAGCTCTCAAAAGGCTGGATTACACTACTACTGTTATTATTGATATTGTTACAATTATTTTGGTTGCCTGCAATCTTCCAGGGGGCAGGAAATGGCTTAAAGCTCCACTACCTATTGTGTGATGGAGAAAATGAGTCTAAAAGAGGGGTGGAGACCTAGCCTCGGTCCCACAGGGTCTCAGGGCCTGTGTAAGGGTAGGGACCCAGGACGCCCACCCCCACAAAGGCCATTGAGCCCCTCTCTCAGAGCAGCCTGGTTTCCACAAGGCTGAGGTCTCGGGGACAGAGACAAACAGCTGCGCTGGACTCTTGATTTGCTTTCTAGGTGGATGTGGCTGAGCTCAATCCTACCTCCAAACCTAGACACTCACAGTAACCCCACCAGGTGCACTGCTCTGTGTTCCATCTCCCCTTGGGCCACCTCTGGCCATGGGGTGCTGGGGGGAAGGGGGACGACGACCTCAGATTTCACCTATTACTGAGGCTCTGAAAATAGCCTCCCGCCCTTGCCAGGCTGGAGCGGGACGGGGCTCGGCTTGTGCACCCAGCTCCCCACTCCAATGTCCTCCGAAGTGTGAGTCACTGGAACAGCTGTGGCGGGGACTGGACCTTGGGGCCCTTTTCCACTGCCACTCTCCCCCCATAACCCTCCCTCCCCCCCACCCCTCGCTGACCTGCTGAGGCAGAGGGAGAACAGAGGGGGCCCATCCCCTGCCAGTCCCTGTCCAACCTCAGAGTAGCTATCCTGTGCCTGAATACCACTTGACATACCAGCCCCAGAGATGGGGAACCACTCGCCCAGGGTCACACAACCCGTCAGCAGAGTTGGGACCAGAGCCTAGGTCGTCTGGCTGGAGCAGCCAGGGGCAGGAAATCAATACAGGCACAGGTTGCTGCCCCCATGGAGGAGACACTAGGGTGGCCAGAGGCCAGGGCAATGGTGTGGACATTGGGCCATGGCTGTCACCCAAGTTCTGGTGATTACTGGGGCCCTGATAAGAGGAAGTTAGGAAAGGGCAGCTGGGGTGTCAGCCTGCAGGGGCAGGTAACCATCTGACATTCCTCCTCTCCTTGAACCCCTGTTTATCTGAGCACCTCCCCACTTCTGAGCCCCTCTCCCTCAATTCTTGGTCTGGGATCCTCCTCTCTGGGCCTCCACCCCTCTTTCAACGTCTCTTCTCTCCAAACCCCGCTCCCCCTCTGATCTCTACCCCCTCTCTGGGTCCTCTCTGGGAAAAGATGCCAGGGAGGCAGGCAGGGGTGGGAGCCCACGTCACCAGTGACCCCAAGCTGGTCCTGGAGAAAGGAAGACAAACAGTCTGTAACTGGGTCATGAACCTGCTGTCCCATCCTCCCTCATCCTCCCAGGGAGGTCAGGCCAGGTGAGAGGCAGGTCTGTCACTCTCTTTGTCCCACAAGACCTGTGACAACCAAGGCCTCTCCCCCAGACACCTCCCAATGCCCTTACTGGCTGACTGGGCAAAGAAGACAGCCAAGGCAAGCTAGGTGCTGAGAATTATCCTGAACTCCTACACATCCCTCAAAGCCCTATCACCAGTATTCCCTCAGGCAGCCTTTCCTGCTCTCCTCAGGGTTCTCCTAGACCTAGCCTGGACCACAAAGGCTAGGGGCTCTGAGTCCAGCTCTCACTCCTTCCCCAACCCTTAGGCCCAGGGCTGAGGTATTTATTGCTAGGCAGCCCTTATGAGAAAATGAGGCTGGGTGACATCAGCCTCCATTTTTACCTTTTGTATGACCCAGGAATAAATCACTGCTCCACTTTGGGCTACAATTTCTCATTCTGTACAATGGGCAGAAAGGGACACTGCAGCCTGTTGGGAGTTGCAGGGCTTGTCTACTGCCCTGGTAACCAGAGATGCAAATTGTGGTAGACCGGGGAGCAAGGCCAAGCCTTTCCCAGAAACTCCACTTGGCCCACTAAGACTTTGTGACCAAAAAGGGCAGCAGCAGCTGGGTCCAAGCCCTTGCTAGGCCCTATGGATTGGACAATTGTGCATTGGGCTGTGCCCCGCACCGGAGTTCCCTGGGGCCCTCCCCTCTGACAGTCCAGGGCAGCAAACCAGGACATGAAACTCCAATTCCCACCCCAAAAGTATTCCGAGAAGGATTCTCTCTCCTTCATTCATTCAGCAATTCAACGAACATTGTGAATCTTTCTTATTCACCTCCTAAGAACTTATCCAAAACTCCTATGCATCCTTCAAAGCCCTGGTTGTAATGTCCCCTCCTCTAGGTTAAGTGGCGAACAGCAGAGCTCATATGTGAACACAGACCTATCTGGCACCAGAGTTAGGGTCCTAACCTAGCGTCACTCCTCCCCACCAAGCTCAGAGCATCAGAGCTTATTAACAGCTCTTATCTGATGAGGGAAAGTCATTCAGTTGTTCAACAAACATTTACTGTCTACTGTGTGCCAGGTCCATGCACAGTGCTGGGGACCCAACAGTGACCTGGGCTCAGCCCTACCCGGATCCAAATCTGGGGCAGAATGGACATTAAACAAACCAACAAATATGCAATAAAACATCAGGTTAAACAAAGTGGTTTGAAAAAATGTAAAGGAGTTTGAGTGGGGGTAGGGAACCTCTTGGGGGTTGTTTTTGAGCTGTGAGTGGTCAGGGAAGATTTCTCTTGACCTGAAAGATTATAATTCAGAGTAGGGGTTTCTAAATAGAGAAAACAGCATGTTCAAAGGTTCAGAGGCTGGACTGTGCAGAATGTTATATGGGAACAGCGAGGAGGCTGGTGAAGCTGCAGCAGAGTGAACAAGAGGGAGCATGGAGGAAGTGAAGGCAGGGAGGGGATGAGCTCGCTGGTTCTGCAGAGCCTGATGGACCTTGGGGAGGAATTTGAGTAAACCGAGGCCAGAGAGTGAAAAATCCTTGCTAAACTGACCAGTGAGTCTGAGCCTTGGATCTCCTGACTTCCCTCTTTGTGCCTTGGTGTCTTAGGAAGAGGATGGGAGCTGAGCCAGAGGACCAGGTGTTAGAAAGAGAGAAACAAGGAACGAGGTTGTGCTTTTAGAGGCTGAGCACTTATTGTGCCCACTGTCCAGAGGGGAGAGACTGAGGCACTGAGCGTTGAAGCCACCGCCCCTGCAGCCAGGAAGGAGCAGAGCGGGAACTGAACTTGACCATGGAGGTCGTGACTCTTGAACCCCTCTGCTGGACCCCTTGAGCACACAGTCTGGCCCCATTCTTGGGGGCTCCCTAACTATGCCCACTCTGCACCCTGTGTCTCTGAATTCCGTGTAGCTCCTCCCCACTTCTCAGTTCCAGGCAATATACCATCTCCTCCTCAGGGAGGCCTGCTCCAGCCAAAGCAGCCTGGTCCTGCCCTGTCACCTTGTTCCTGCCCATCCCCTTGCCTAGATTGCAGCCCCTTAAGGGATAGATTTGATCTGTTTTGTTCACCACTGTGTCCCCAGAATCCCGATCAATGAAGGCACACTCTCATTCTCTGCCTGTTGCCCCCATTCATGCACCCCAACTGACAAAGGCTGCTGGTACCCACTTGGGTCTGGCCAAACTTGGGGAGACCCTAGACAGGGCTGGGCCTCGAGGAAAGGCGAACAGAAAAACCCTTGAGGGTCAAAGTTCCAGTTTCTGCAGGGTCACTGCTATCCACTATTATTTGGCACCTACTGTATACCAGGAACTGTGCTAAGGGTTAAGCATTAGAGGAAGGCACAATTATATTCAGCATTAGGGGACATAAGGGGAGAGACTGAGGCTGAGAGAGACTCAAGCCCCTTCTCTCAGTTGGCAGAACCATCCATCCATCCATTCATGCAACAAATATTTATGAGCACTGACTGTGTGCCAGATCTTGGGCCCCCGCACCTGGGAGCTGTCCTGCCTCCTTGAATCCTCAGGCAGCCTGAGTTGAGGGTTACTATTTACTTCGTTCCAAGGGAGGACAAGGGGGCACGGGAGGCCTAGGTCACCCACCCAGAGTCACAAAGCTGGAAAGAGAACTCCATTCTGAGCCTCCTGAGCAAGATTTGCATGCAGGTCTGAGGCCACCCTAGGTTTCTGCGACCCGCCCTCCCCCCTTCCCCTTAGGGCACATCCAAGGTGGGGTGGGGCTGTGTCCTCATAGGTGTGGTGTCAGTGAGTGTACACATGCGCATGGTGGTGTGCAGTCCAGGCCTGTGGGAACACCTGCACTGCAGACCTCCGGTTGACAGACACCCAATGCATTAAAATGGAAAGGAGCTGCGTGGGGCAGAAGGCACCGGACATGGCGGCATTTCCCATCCATTTGTTGTGAGACAGGGAGGGAGGCTCAGGCAGAGAGGGACAGAGAGGCATAAGAAAGACAGGAGTGGGGGGGAGAGGGACAGGGAGAGAGAAAGAGAGGGAGAGGGAGAAGGAGAGGGGGAGAGAGAGAGAGAGAGAGAGAGAGAGAGAGAGAGAGAGAGAGAGAGAGAATGCTGATTCAGCCAGAATCCCAGCTTCGTGATTTACAAGGCGCCAGGTCCTGGTGCTGAGGCACCTCCACCGCAGAAAAGGGAGGTGGGAAGAGACACAGACACGGAGAAAGACAGTGGAAGACATGGGTAGAGGTTGTGCCTTTTACAAGATGTAATCAGAAGCAATCAGACCCCTGGTGGAGGGCACACATGGAGTGCCCACCTGCCCAGGCCTGGCCAACCAGCCAGGTAGGAAGTGGTCCCAACCCCCAGCCTCACCAGTCATGCTGTGCTGTCCTGGGCAGGCCCTGGCCCTCTCTGGTCTTGGCCCCTCTCCCAGCCCAGGGGTGCTGGGGGACCCTGACCCCTCAGAACCCACACCAGGCCTAGACTTCACTGCCTTCAGCCTCCCTCCTACACCTGGCCCATAGAAGACGCTTAATAAAGATCTATTAAATAAAACAAAAGTCGGGGACCCTCTCCCAGTCTGTCTCCCCGCTGGAGAAATGGCAGTAAAAAGAGTGCCTCCCTGAGAAGGACCAAGGTGAAGGAACGAAAGAAAGAATGAATGAATGAGGGAGGGGGCCCTGGCAGCAGGGCTGGCCATGGCCCCAGGGAATCCTGGGCACTGCAGCCAAGAGGGATTTGGCCCCAAACCTGGAATAACTAACATGGCGGTGGAGGCGGACGGGAGGGAGGCAAGGAGGGAAGCCCAGAGTGGGGCAAGCGGGGGGGGGGGGGGGAGGCCCTTCCCGCCTGCAGGATTTATGGAAGTAACGGCTGCTCCACACAGTTCCTCTTAAGAGTAAAAGTGAAAAAGCGCTTGAGTCACCACCATTGAAACAGGGACAGGGCTCCCAGAATTCTCCAGGGCCGCCCCAGCCGCTGTTGCCTCCTTCGGGGGACAGGGCTGGGGGCACAGGGCAGGCTGGCACCAGACCCACTGGGCACCTTCTTCCCCCAGCTGGTCTCAGCTCCTAGAAGGATCCGGGTCGGATCAGCTAAAAGGGAGCTATTTTAGGCTAGACTCAGGTTGTAAAATTAGTGTCGGGTCAAAGGGGGAGATGGAAGCCCAGAGGCAGAGAGACACAGGGAGAGGCAGATAGGGTCAGGAGAAAGAGACACACAGAGACCAAAAGAGGGCAAAGAGACAGCGAGGAACAGAGATGGTGAGATTCGGAGAGAGAGAAACAGAGACAGAAGACATAGACAGAAGAAGTGACAAGGAGAGACAGAGGCAGAAAGAGAAAGGGAGAGACAGAGATGAAGAGATAGACAGAGATGAAGATAGAGAGAAATGGGGTGGGGTGGATAAGGGAGACTGAGCCAGACAGTCAGGCGTGGGAGTCCTGCAGGGGCAGTCAGGGTCCTCCCAGATCCCCCACTGGAGACCCTAGACCACGCTGGGGCTGTGGAGATTAAACTGAGGCTACAGGGGGAGGGATCCTGAGAGGAGTTCAAGGGCTCTTCTCCATGGTGGGAGCCATGTGGGAGAATAAACAGAGGAGGGGGAGCCGCAGCGTTTGGGCTTCTCCCTCCCCACCCCAGGCAGAAGTGCTCTGGTTCTCTCTGCCAGTCTCCATCTCCTTTTCCCCACATCCCTTGCACTTAGCAACTTCTGAGTTTTGTGATTTTACATTTCTCACCAAGAGCCTCCTGGCTGATCCTTGTCCTGCTCCTGGGGAAAGCCAGGCCCAGTAAGCATCCAAGTTCACTGGTGACTCCAGGTCTCTGGTTCTCCCTGCCACCCCCTCTCAGTAACGTGGATGGAGGCCTGTCTCCTGAGGCATCCTGATGGGGGAATTCCAGGGCGCAGTGACAAAAGGCGACCTTCCAATCTCTGCCTGGAATAGCCTTCCTCTGCCTGGCCCCCTGTGTGGCTCTTGGAGCTAGAGAGCCACAGGAAGGGTGGAGGGGGTGGGGGCACCCAGAGCCATCCAAGCCACCCATCCCCTAAGTCCGGAAACTGGGGGACCCAAGGTCACACAGCAACTAGACTAGAACTCTAGTTGTTATTGGGGGCTTCAGGATGACTGGGAGACACGTGGGCCAACAACAGTGTTTTGAGAGACACCCCAAAAGTTGCTGGGTGGGGGGAAACAGGGGCCTGGAGAGGGGAAGGGACTTGCCCAAGGTCACCCAGGAGATCATCCATAGGACAAGCTTGAGACCCACCCCCCCAAGCACCAGCCCTCAATGTCCCTGCTAGGAGCCAGGAACTCTCCAGTGCGGGCTGAAGGAGGCCAGTGACAAAGATAGGAGGACCCCTGGCAGAGACTGGCAGTCTCTGACGCTCCCCGTACAGTGCTCCTCAGGACCTCCAGGACTGTACTTTGTAGGCCATGCTGCCCCTCTCTCCAGAACCTGCCTTAGCCTACCACCTCAGAGGAGACTGAGGCAGGAACCCCACTGGCCTAGACACACAAGGACGTGGGGCGGGAGGGCAGAGCTGGAAGGTAGAACGAGAAGACCTGCGGGGAGTGGGGGTCCGGGAGGGAGCTGGGGAGGGTCCCCCTACCCCGCTCAGGTCATTGCATCAGAACTCAGCCCGGGCAACCTGGGAGCGCGGCCAGGGGTGAGAGGCTACGGGAGGCGGCAGGGGCAGGTGCCGGCGGCCTAGGGCGTGCGCAGCGCCACAGTGCCCGCCAGCCCCGGAGCGCCGGCCTCCCAGCTCCTCCCGGCTGCGGCGACGACTCAGTAATCCCCAAATCGATGAGGCGAAAACATTCGGGGCGGTGGTGGGGCGCGGGGGGAGCGGGAGACCCAGCCAGGACGCCGAGCACCCCTCCCCCCACCGCTGGCGCCTCCAACTTCGCGCTCCTCCTCCCCTTCCACGCACACGTGGGCCAATGGTGGGGGGGAAGGCGGCCTGGGCTGGCATGGTAGGGCGCAACCCTGGTGCGGCGGGGCGGGAGGGTCCGGGGAATACATCCGAGAGGTCCCCTCTTCAAGAGTGCTGGGGAGCCCAGGGGCTAGCCAGGACCCCCTCAATTATTCTTAGCGGCAGGCTCGGGTCCAGGAACAGGGTTCACGCAGAGCCCGGTCTTTGCGGGGGCCCCTCAGACCTTCCTGGGTGGGTGGGGGAGCAAGTCCTGCATGGGGGCGGCAAACCTGCAATCGGAGCCCGACGTCCGGGAGGGGGAGAGGTCCTGGGCGTCCCTGGGGGGGCGGCGGAGCGGGAGTCACGGGTGAGGGTCCCGGGTGTAAGGGGGGGGGTCTCCTGGCCCAGCCCACCCCCTACCGGCCCCTGGCCAGTATTGGGGCATCCTGGCCAGGGGGCGGAAGGGACGCTCGCCTTTTTCGTCCCGCCTCCTCCGGCTTCCAAACTCCCGAGCCGGGATGCTGGGGGCGAGGGGCCGTAGCGCGGGGGGCGCAGACGGGGGGCGTACCTGAGTCAGGCAGAGCGGGGACGAATACATCCCGGGCGCGGCGGGAGGCGCAGAGCCGGCCGGAGCGGGCGCGCTGAACTTACTGAGTCATTTTTCCAACCCGCCCCCCCCCTCGCCCCGCGGCCGCGGCCGGCGCGCGCTCCTGGCCGCCTCCTCCCTTGGTCTCCCTCCCTCCTCCCTCCCGCTCTTTCCCTCCCTCTCTCCTGTCTCTCCTCTCTCTTTCTCTCTCTCCCTTTCTTTTCTGTCCCCCACCACCACCTTCTCTTTCCCTCTCCCCTCCTCCGTCTCTGTGTCTCTCTCTCCTCCCTCTGGCAACCTCCCCTCTCCCTCCCCCCAATTTCTCTCCCCTCCCACTCGAACCTCCCACTTCACAACATCCAACTTTCAAAGAAACGAGGGAAAAAAAGAGCGCGAGCGAGGAAGGAGAGCCGCCCCCCCACCAGGCCTCATGAACCCCTATATTGCTATTACGAATTTCAAGCCGCCCAGGTCCTGGCCAAAGGATAGTCCGCGGTCTTGCGTGCCCGGACCGCAGAGGATCCTCCAAGACCTCCCGCCCAAGTCAAGTTGGGAGAGGCGCTAGGCTGTTGTTGCTGGACATTTGAGGGCCGGAGGTGGATTTTTAAGACCCCCCTCCCCAACCCACCCCGAGTTGGCCGGGAAGTTGGAGAAAAGAGCCAAGGGGGGGGGGGAATGAAGCAGTGACGTGTGCAGAGGCCTGGCCCGAGCGCGCGGCTTTCCCCTTAAAGATGTACATCCCGGGGTGCATGGCAGGAGAGGGGGTCCCCCACACTCTCTCCCCCTACTCCTCCGAGGGTCAGACTGGGGCTGCAGTGCCTGGGCAGAGGGGCTTGGCTACAACTGGGGCCCCCTTTGGCCATAAGGACCCGAGCTAACCCAGGAGCCTCCAGGAATCCTCTTTCTTCCTCCTCCAGCACCAAAAGGGAACTGGGGATGGCTTTGGCCTCCCCTATATGTCTCCCCAGTACCTCAGGAGGAAGATGTCCAGACAGACCTTTGGCTGGCCAGGTAAACCCTTGCAGCTTCCTCCCAGGTGTCCAGTGATTCCTACCCACCCCAGCCTTGTGTCCATTTCACAGATCTGGAAACTGAGGCACAGTGAATGGCTTGGAGCCAGGCCATCAGCCCCTTTAGCCCAAATTCTTCAAGCTCCATTGTTCTCCATGTAGAATAACTAAACACACACCTGCTCCCCCCCCACCCCATCTGAGTCCCCAGGATGCCTGATGACCATGACCAAACCCTCACCTGGTTTACTCCCTGAATCCTTCTAGCCTGGCTGAGAGGCTGCCGCAGCTTTCCTTCCCACATCACAGACTAGGATGACCTGGACCCTAGCTTCTGTCCCTTGGTGTTGGACTCTGTAAAGTGCCCACCCGCACGGGGTCGGTTGGCATAAAGATAATATCACTTAGCAGCAGAGCCTTGATTTTCTATCAAATGTGCACGAAGACACTCTTAAAAAGCTTGGCCATTTTGACTAGTCTCTCCAGGAGTCCTGAGGCCAATGACACCCTGTTACCAACTCAGGGCAGCTGCCCCATGCCCAGGGATGTGGAAGATGTTAGTAACCCTGATATTCTCCTGTGTTACAGGGGAGGAAACTGAGGCCCAGAGAATGGAGGCCACTAGCCTAGTGTTCCAGGGCCTGACTAGGAGGGAGCAGGATTCATATACAACACATATTCCCAGGTCCCCATGCTCCTCACTGCATGAGGCAGGCGGTTATTCAGACAGCGCTTACTGTGCACACTTCACAGATGTTTTTAAAACCCCCATTGTGCGGCTGCGGTGGGTATTTCAAACCCAAGGATAAATGGGGAAGGCAAATTCTGGGAACCCAAATACCAACAAAAAGCAGTATTTTATTATTTTTAAAATGTCACGAACACATAGAGGGCACATCCTCAATTCACAGACATTTAAATCTTAAAGTGGATGTACGAGCATCCCCTTCAGACTGGCCCCCCCCATCCGGGCCCTGCCTGCAACCTTCACATAGCAGCTAAGGTTCCTTTCCAAGGTAAAATTTGGAGACCACAGACTGCTCCTCTTGGAACCTCAGTTTCCACATCTGTGAAACAGCAACATTAGGACGCATCTTGGAAGGCTGGGGAGATCAGAGACCTTGAGACAATGTGTGTGAGGACTGTGTTATTATTAGTCATGGCAGACGGTAGAAACTTCTGCAAGTTCACTAACAACAGTGTGTGTGTGTAAAATTTCCCACAATTCAGACAGGAGAGGCCCCTGCAGTGCACACAGCAGGTCCACCGCAGGCCAGTTGTGGTGCACAGTTGTAGCCTGGGTCAACATCTTCTCCAGCCAGCAGCCTAACATCCCTGTGCCTCAGCTTTCCCCTCTATGAAATGGGGTGACGGTGGTTTCTACCTCCTGGGTTGTGGATAAACTAGCTTAGAACACTGCCTGAATGCAGCTGCTTCTTTGCAAAGCAACTGATGGATGCAGACCTGTGTGGGATGGCCGGGAGGAGGGGGTGCATGACTTAGCTGCCAGCACTTTGGAGCACAATTTAGCTCACAATTTTGCTCATTCGTTAAAAAGTGCACTCTCCCTAGAATTCCCTCTTAGGCTTCTCTGTAACTGTTCCAGATACAGATGCACAGGAGTGTTGACTGCTATCCTATAACACTAATGCCAACAACCTGAAGCCAGCCAGCCATCATGTCCCATCTGTGGGAGGCCAGTTCAGCTGTGTCAGCGTGAGCATAGGTTGGAATACTATGCAGCTTCTTAAAAGAACAAGGGGCTTCCACATGGAGATGTCTCCAAGAGACATGCTGGGGAAAGCAAGGTCTGGACCAGATTCCTCCTCCCACTTGATGCCAGGAGCATCCCCAATCATGACAACCACAAATGTCCCAAGATATCGCCCAGTGTCCCCTGGGGGCAGAACCACATCCAATTGAGAACCCCTGCTGTAGCACAAAAATATCATTTGGAATTTTGAAAAAAGAATATACATGTACCCTTTATAAGAATATACATGTATCCTTTATAAGAATATACACATATCCTTTACAAGAATAGGCATATATCATTCACAAGAATATAAACATATCCTTTATAAGAATATATGCATATCCTTTACAAGAATATATATGTATCCTTTACAAGAATAAATGCATATCCTTTACAAGACAGTGCATCTGTTCTACCTTCAATTGCTCAGACAAAGCTGCATGACAACAGGACCTCCCAGGATTGGGGTACCACCGGGGTTGGGGTGGCTTGTATAATTAAAAAGTAAACTTTGCAAGAGTGGAATTCACAGAGCAGCTCAGGAAGGGAGGACAGGAGCTTGCATGGTAATACCACAGCTGCCACACCCAGAGAACAGAAGACACCACAGGGCTTTGTGAATACTTGGTCCTTGATAGTGCCACTCCTGGTCAGCCCTCCAGGGGGGTCCTGTGTGTTCCTTTTTTTTTTTTTTTTTGAGGGCAGTGTCACTGGCCCCCATATGTGGGATCTGAACTGGGGCCGCTAGGCTTCCCAAGCCAGTGCTCAACCACCGCGCCACTCGGCCAGCCCGAGTGTGTTCCTATTTTGCAGATGAGAAACTGAGGCTCTAAAAGGGAATGTTCAGGTCCACGGTCGTCGGTCGTGAGAAGTAAAGGTGGGATGTGACTCTAGGGCTGGCACAGACACAGACACACACATACAACACACCACACGGAGTTCACACAGACATACACAAACATGTCACACGGGCCCAGATTTTCACATACACAGACAGATCTAACATGACACACACACAAAGTAATACACGGACACATATACAGTGACACAAACATTCACATGAAGTCAGCCCTACAGAGACATACACACAGACCCACATAAGTGCACACACAACCTCAAACACAACGCACATGCACTCATCCACAATCACACCTAAACATAATGACATCTTATAAGCATCCACACCCACAACAGAACCCATTCCAGTCAGTATTCACACACAGGCACCTGTGCACACACATGCAATGACACATGGCACACCACATCCCTGCTCCTTCCCCTGGTATCCCTAGCAACTCCCCTCACAGTTGGGGTCCTCCCCCTCCCACAAATGCAGGTGCCTGTCTGTGAATGTGTGTGTATATTTGTGCTTGTATGTCAGTATGAGTCCGTGTGGCCTTGTGCACCTGTGTGTGTGCCCAGAATTACGTACACATGTGGTTGTGACCCTGGGCGCTTTGCAAGGGTATGTCATAGGTGCATACTTATGAAGGTGCATACATGAATGTGTCCTCCTGAGCACCTGGTGACAAATGGGGACGGAGGGGAGTGTGGTGTGGGGCAGACACAGGAGTGTCCTGGGAGAGGATTGTGTCTGAGTGCTGGCAGGCAGTGTAGGTAGGGGAGGGTGAGCAATGAGTGGAGGGGTCTGAGGGTGGGGGAGCTGATGGAAGTATGTGACCCTGAGCACTGTATGTACCCATGTCACCACGGAACCTCTTTTTCTCTTCTTCCCAAACAGCCCCTCAAAATGGGATGCAGATTTAAGGTAGAAAGCAAAGACTTGGTCTGGCCTTGGGGCTTTCATATTTAGAAAATTATATAAAGGCCCTGGGGTAGGGGTAGATGCAAAAAAGATTCCCCTCGAGGGCAGAAAACAACACTTTGTTGCCCCTGCCTCACTCCCCACTCCGTGTGGCCTAGTCCCGGACAAGTGCTGGGAGGCAGGACTGGGGGGACCGCCCCCCAGCCTGGAGAGTGAGGAAGTCTCCTTGGCCATCCCCGTGGGCCCCACCTAGCCCTAGCACTTCTGTAACCACCCCTCCCTCAGCACCTCCTCCGCAGCGGGTGTGCGGGGGGGATCTTGCCGATCCGGCCCTCCTCCGGGGCAGATCCCCTCGCCCGCAAGCGCCGCTCCTGGCGGGAGACATCGCCCCCACCGAGTGATCGCGTCCCGGCGCCACCTTGCGCCTGAACCTCAGGCCTGACCACCTGAGGCTGCGCCCATTAGGGACCCGAGGCAGGGGAAGTGGAGGGGACAGAGTGGGGGTTAAGATGAGGAGACAGGATTTTGACATGGTAGCGGAAGCACCCCCCCACACACACACCTAGCAGCGCAGTTGCAGGAAAAAAAAACTGGGGGGAACGGGGTTGGGGGAGAGAGTGTAGACCCATTCCCAAGATAGGTACTCAGCGCTAGTCACACAGACACCCAACTGTCCCCTGGGACGCAGCCACACGACACCGTTCCCCATTCACCGGCAACCCCCTAACCGCCACACACTCACACGGGCCACCCATACACTCACCGAGGGACATTACGGCCCCTGGGGACACACAACGCAGCCACAGTTTCACAGCACCATACCACAGGGACGCACAGCACAGTCGCCCAGTTACCCAAAGACAGACACTGTCCCAGGGCCACACAATGTTAACACACGCAACACAACACACCCAGCCACGTGGATGCGCAGATACACACAGACATAAAGGAGAGGACCCGACGCCTTTGGGATCCACAGACCCTCGGACAGGGACGGGACCACCCAGCCGCACAGACCCTCGAAAGCATCCCCGATTCCCATGCTGACCGTTTGGGAGCACTGGAGCGCCCAAACGCACCCCTTGAGTGCGGATGCCCCCGACGCCCGCGGACCGGACACACCGGAACCCTCAAGTGCAGCCACCGACGCTCGCGGGCCTGGGACGCGCGGCGCCGAGACCTGGTGACTCCCCCCACTACCTCGGCTGAGACCCGGGGCGCGTCGCGGCTGGGCCGGGGTCGGTCTGGGGGCGGGGCTCAGGCGGCAATAGGGCAGGCCCGGGGGCTGCCCCTGCGCGGCGCCGAGCACCGCCGCCCGCTTGGCTCCAAGTTCAAGGCGCTCGGCGGCGGCTGCGGCGCGCTCTCCGCCCCTCTCCGCAGCGGCCATTTTCCGCTAGCTGGCGAGCCACGCTCGCCGGGGCCAGGGTACCCCCGGGAACCTCCGCGACCCCCGCCCCTCCCCGCACCGCCGGGCGTCCACTCCGTGTCCCCGCTCCGCCGCGGGCTGCGCGCTCGGGGGTCCTGGGCCCCCGGCCGCGCCCACCCGCCTCCAGCCCCGCCAGAGAGGGGGCGGGGGCCCGGCCTGGTTGGGGGGACCCTCTCACGGAGCCCCGCCCTCCCCGCTAACTTCGCGGCGCCCACGACGGGCCCCCCACTTGGGGTCCCCCGCTGCGCCCCGCCTGCCAACTCCGCCCCCGGCCGCAGTGAGGGGGACATCGCAGACAGGGGTCCTGCTGTGGCGGGCGGTGGGGGGCCCCCGCATCGAGCCCCTTCCCCAGACAGTCCCCCCAGACCTGGCAACTTTCGCTGGGAGCCCACGTACCACCCCAAAAACTACCCGGGCGAAAACGAAAGTGGGGGCGGCGACGTACCATGGCGCTGCTGCGAGGAGGCGAGGCCGGCGCCGGAGGGAGCGCGCTCGGTCCCCGGCGAGGGGGGGCCGGAGGCGGCGGGAGGAGGCGGCGAGGGAGGGCGCACGGGGGAGGGAGAGAGCGCGAGAGCGCCCCCCCAGTCCGCAGGACCCTCCCCTCGGCCCGCCTCCCCCGGCTCCGCGCACCGCCCGCGCCTCAGGCCGCTGGGCGCCCCGGCTCCGGCTGCCGCAGCTCCATCCCCGGCCCGGCCCGCGCAAGGGGAGGCCAGGAGAGCGGCCGCGGCGGCTGGTCGTGGGTCCTGGGTCCTGCTCACGGCTTACTGAGCGGATCCACCTTCCCCGCGGCGCGCGCGCGCGCGCGCGCGTGCACACACACATACACACACACACACGCGCAGACGTCTGGGGACACTCGCGTCCCGGGCCTCCTCGGCTCCAACACAGTCACCACGTATACCGACGCGCGCAGACCCGCACATTCGGCGCCTGCAGTGTGTTATAGACACACATAGCCTGCGGGTGTCACCCAGACACACAGGGACCCACGCGCACAGCCGATAGGGTGTCTTGGATGCACACCTCCTGCAGGATGCCGTCAACACAGCCTGCGGGTGTCACCCAGATAGACACATGGGAACCCACATGCTCACAGCCTGAGGGGTGTCACCTAGGCACCCAGAGCCTCCACGCTGCCACATATACGGACTCACAGCCTGCAGGATGTCACCCAGACATACAGATTGACAATTATAGAAAGACACTCCAGACCTTGGGACTAACCCCTGAGGACTCCTCGCCCAGGCCATCCTGCCAGCCACCCTGGCCCATGAGTGCAGGTGTCCCGGATACATATAGTCACAAACACGCACAGAGGGGAGATGGGACAGATGGGAACACAGACAGAGACTTGGACACCGAGGGCGACAGACCTGGGGGGAGGGGGTCCCCTGGGGGTCCCGCAGGGGCTTCAGGCGGGACGGGGGCGGGGACGAGGGGCGCGTGGCGGCTCCATAGGTGGAGAGGGGAACGGGCACCCTCTCCCCCGGTCAGGATTAATGGCGATGTCCCTGCAGCGGAGGAGGGGCCGGGCCGAGGAGGGTCAGCGTCCCCACCCCTGCCGCGCGGGCCGCTGAGGGCTGGGATGCGTTGCCGCAGCGCTCCCCCACCCCCAAGCGCTCTCCCGCAGTCCCCCCTCCTCCGGCAGCCGCAGAGTAGGCACCTCCCCTATTTCCCCCTCTCAGGCTCTGCGTCTGGCCTAGCTGGGGACAATGAGAGGGGGCTTTCCCGGCCTGGTGGGGTGAAGGTTCCGTTATAATCCTTCTGTCTGGGTTTGCTCCAGCCTGAGACCCCAGTTCCCTCCAGGAATTCATGGACCCCTTTGGGGAAGTGGTTTCCTACTCCCCTAGGGAGGACGTCAGGGTTTAGGGTGGGGGCAGGCAGCACCCCAGGAGGAGAGAATCAGGCCCTGGAGCGCCCTTCTGGAGCCATGGCTTACTCTGGGGTTTTCTGGAAGTTGATCCTGTGGTTCTGTTTGCGATGCTGTTCCCCACCCCCCCCCAGGGAGGGGTAAGCCTGGGAAACCTCGGGGAAATGGCCCTCCCTACACAGTAGATGCTCAGTAAGTATCCACTCCGTGTAGCCAATCTCAACCATCCCAGGAGTATGCACTTTGGGACGCTGAGGTTTTGTTTCATCTGCACATTTTTCTCCCCGTTTTTCAGAAGAGAAAAGTGAGGCCCAGAGAGGGGAACTCGTCTTCCCCGAGTCAACCAGCAGAAGCCCAAGGAACCTGATCATAATTCCTTATATAGGGTCCTCCCCTGGTGTTAGTGGGGGAACTTCTAACCCCCACTAAGGTGGCCTCCCCTTTCCCAAACCCGAAGCCAAAGGAAGCAGTACGAGAACTCGAGCTCTGGCTGGGGAAGGGTTAAGAGAGTAGAGGAGACCCCACACACACCCCATTGCTCTTGCAGTGCATCTCTAATCTGCCTCTGTTAATCCCCAGCTGGAATCCTTAGTCCCTCCCCTGCTTCAGGGAATTAGGTACCTGGGAGGGGAGGAGGGGAGGGGTGAGTTGACAGCAGCCAAGCAGAGATTGTGATCCAGAGGGCACTAAGCAGGGGCACAGAAGCAGCTCCCCACCCATAATTTTCTTCAGGAGGCCACCCCTGGGCCTACAGGGGTAGTGTTAAGTGCTTTACCCGAGCCTACTCATTTACCCCTCACACCCCTATGAGGTAGGTGCTGTTACTTCCATCCATCCCCACCTCACAGATGAGGAAACTGAGGCTCAGAGAGGTTTAGACACTTGCCCAAGGTCACCTGGCTGGTAAG
This sequence comes from Aselliscus stoliczkanus, assembly GCA_033961575.1. Classification (NCBI taxonomy): domain Eukaryota; kingdom Metazoa; phylum Chordata; class Mammalia; order Chiroptera; family Hipposideridae; genus Aselliscus; species Aselliscus stoliczkanus. Next base: position 2,882,073 of record CM066735.1, on the reverse strand, counting down.
TGATGGTCCATAGGCCATTTTCCTGACCATGGGTCTAATTTTAGCTTCTTTTGCTATCTGAATAAACTGAGAATCTCTCAAATCATCAAATCCTGCTTTCTTTTTGCTTAATGGTCCTTCCCTCCATCTTTCTTTTTCCTCTCACATTTTACTCTGAGTAGCAAGAAGAAACCAGGAAATCCCCCTCTGCTAAATATCCAAGTCCATCACTTACTTACTAGTTCTGCTTTCTGTTTTTAACTATAGGACACAACTCAGCTAAGTTTCTGTCGCTCTATAATAAAGACCTCCTTTCCTCCATATACGTTGGCCTGTAGTCCTTCCATTCTAAAACATTACCAAAAGACAGACTGATTAGCAAACATTTGAAAAATGTCTGCTTTACTGAACCCAAAGAAAAAATAACAAAAAAATCAGAACATACCATGTTCTGGCACTCATCAAAATGGGTAAGATTTTTAAATTGATAAAACCCAGTGCTGGTGAGGATGTGGTGAAACAGGCATTTTCATAAATTGCTTGGAGGTAAATTTGTGTATGAATTGGGAAAGCAGTTTGATAAGTACGGCAGAAGTCTAAGACAAGTTCAGACAATATGGTCCATCTTCCAGGAATCTAGTCTGAACTTGAGAAAAGGGTATATATACCCTTAAAGTTGTTCATTGCCATATACTTGTGAAAATTGCTGTAGATCAGTGTTTCTAAGCCTTTTCTCATTAATGCTTCCCCTAGAGCTGTTTTAGATATTTTTTCCTAATAACCCCAATGAAATTCTTATACCATAAATATATACTGCATATTTATGTGTGTATATATATATATATATATATATATATATTTTTTTTTTTTTTGTACATTGAAAGAGTAAGATTTTTTTCACAACCCCAAGAACAAATTTTTGCCCAAGTTGATAAAGTATGCTATAAATAATGGAATGTGATACAGTCCTTTAAAAAAGAATGAAGTTCCAATAAGTAAAAGACAACTACTCAGGAGGAAAATGGGCAAAAAGCATGAACAGGCATATTGTGAATGATGAAACATGGGTGGCCAACCAATGCATGGAGAGATGTCCAATCTCTTTAGGGATCAAGGAAATTCATGACAAGGCCACGACGAAGCCCCACCTTACCCCTATATCATTGCCTCGAATTTAAAACGTCCAACAATACCAAATGTCGGCGAGGCTGTGCATACACAGGGCTCTTCCACATTGCAACCACTTTGGAAAACAGACTAACATGAATCACAACACTGAACATTCATGTGCCATTTAACATAGCCTCTCTTCTCCTAGATACATAGCCACAAGAAACCCTTGATTGTTGCCCCAGGAAACATGCCCCAGAATATTCATCACTGCAATGTGAAGGTGAAAACCCATACATAACCCAAAAATGCCCATCACTGAGTGAATAGAGAAATGCATTGTGGGAAAATCACCCAAGGGTCTATTAATTAGCAGCCACAGTGGTGTTCCAGCCACACACAAACAGTATGGATGGATTTAGCAACATAATATCCAGTGGAACAGGAAGCTCCCAAATATTATACACAGCATGATACTCTCTTTATGATGTTATAGTAACTAAAGTGAAACAACAGTTTTTTGGGAATACAATTGAGATACAATTATTTTCAAGCAAGAGGAGGATAAATTCCAGATTCAGGAGTATAGTTACCTTTGGGGAAAGAAGCCCAGAGAGCAGGATGAAGAAGTACTTTAGGGTGTGAGTTTTTGCTAAAGTTCTGTTTATCTTGCTGGCGTTGCATTTTGGGGCATTTACTCTATTAACAAACTTTTACATTTACTAATAAATGTAACAAAAAAATGAGAGCAAGTTGTGAGTCAGACTGAAATTAAGCTCATTCCAGCATCTAAAACCCAGATAAATAGCTAAATCACTAACTCAAAATTAGAATGTGCTGAGAATTGACTGTCAGCTCCATGTTGGGGGGAGGGAGAGAGTCTGTCTTGTTCACTGCTAAGTCCCTGACACTGAAAACAGAGCTTAGCACGTAGTAAGTGCTCAATAAATATTTGTAGAATGAATGAAAGTCTCAGAGCGACCAAAGGCCTTTTAAATCCCATTTAAAAAAGAATCATATATATGCATATATATGTATTAAATATATGTATTATATAATATATATTATGTATATAATATGTATTTTATATAATACATATATAAAAATGTATTACAGGACTGGCCGAGTGGCACCTTGGTTAGAACTTGGCTTGTGACACCAGTTCTGAGCAGCAGGACCCCTGTTCGGATCCCACATGAGGGCCAGTGACGCTGCACCCTCTACAGCAAAGATGGTGAACAACAGCTTGACCTGGAGCTGGGCTGCCAAGTGAGTCACCAGCAACCATGTAGGCTGCAGTGCAGCTGGCCAGCAGCTGGCGTGAGCTTTCGTGAGTTGCTGTGAGCCGCGGTGAGCAGCCAACCAATGGCCAGCAAACGACTGCCTCACCTGGGAAGAGCACAATAATAATACCAACATGGGCCAGTGAAGTGACATCCTCCACAACTAGACTGAAGAACCAAAGGACAGCAACTTGTCTGTTCCCCTCTCCCAGTTCCCCAATTAAAAAATCTTAAAAAAAAATATGTTTGCAAGGCCTCATGTTTAAAAAAAAATGTATTACATACAATGTATATGTATTAAGTATAACACATATTATATATACATATATAAAATGTATATTATTAAATATGTATGTGTATATATGTATACATATTAGATATACAATATGTGTTATATATTATATACATATGTAATTATATATATAACATATTGTATATATTAAATATGGATATTAAATATACAGAGGGTGCCAAAAATGGTATACACATTTTAAGAAAGGAAAACTGTATTAAAATTTTAATACTCAATATACATTGATAACAGAAGATGAATACGAGTCACATTTGACTTCTGCAATTACAAGAGATGCTCAAAGTGGTTACCATTAGTGTCCAGAAACTTCTGATTACGGCGAACTACTGCTTGAGCAACGTTGACCAAAGTGTCCACTTGCATACAGTTTTTGGCACCCCTGGTATTAAATATGTAAATACACATATTTAAAAGAATCTCACACACATACACACACACACACACCCACGGCTTCCTCAAACACAACACTGATACGAACTAATTAATCTTCAAGGTGCTTTGTTATGGAGGGGAAAAAAGAAAACCCAAATCACTGAATGATAGAGACATGTTTCTAACACTTATATAAGAACACAAACAAAGCCACACAACACAGTACAAAGCAGCAGATACCTAGCCCCATTTTGCAGATGGAGGAACAGAGGCCCAAGGTTACTTACTAACTACCCCAAGTTCATTACTACTCCATTCTGCCTTGTAGCACAAAAGCGTACACAGACAGTATGTAAAGGAATGGGCATGGCTGTATCAGTCACATTCTTTCTGGTCTGGCTTCTTCCACTGGGCATAATTATTTTGCAGTTCATCCACATTGTTGTGTTTACCAATAGTTCATGCCTTTTTATGCTAGTATGCCATTGCCTGAATACGTTACCATTTGCTTATCCATTCATCTGCTGATGGACATCTGCGTTGTTTCCAGGTCTGGACTATTACAGCCAAAGAGGCTCTGAGCCTCTGTGCACAAGCCTCCATAAGACAGTAATTTTCATTCTTCCCAGGTGAATGTTCGAGAGTGGAATGGGTCATACACTAAGTGCATTTATGTAAAAGTCTTTGCATGGCCATAGCCTTTCATTCTTCTTGGGTAAAGACCTAGGAGTAAAAGGCTGGATCCCCTGGTGGTTAGTGTGTGTTTAACTTTTTAAGAATCTGCCAGACTGTTTTCCAAAGTGGTTGCACCATTTGACACACCCACCAGCAAAGACTGGAAACTCCAGCTGCCCCAAATCTGGTGGCAGAGAATGAACAGAGGCACAGATGCATTGTTTGGGTGAGTGATGGGAAGAGTGCCAATCAGATGGCAGCGCGGGGTGAGGGAGTGAGTCAGGTGAGGGATAAATCCAGCAGAGGCTGGATTATGCAGAGCCTTGCTGGTCACACTCCGCAGGCCCAGGGGCAGGCCCAGGGGACACGTTTGGGGTGGGGCCACCACACAGGGGTTGCTGCCTTACCAGTCATGACAGGGATGGCCTATTCTCCTAGGGACTCTGAGCCCAGGTCTTTCCCTTGAGAGGCCATAGTTGGGTCGAGAGTATCAAATCCCAGGTTGGCCCTAAGTGATCTCCATAAATGTCCAGTGGGGCAGTTTGCCAGTGGTCACAGTCCTGAATCTTTGTCCCCATTTGATACAAGAATTTGTCTCCCAGGTCTCTACCTCAAAGAATGAGAGTGGCTTAAGGCACAGACATCAGCCACCCATCCTGGGTTCAAATCCTGGCAGTGTGACCCTGGGCAAGTCACCTTAACTCTCTGAGCCTCAGTTTGCCCATCCATAAAATGGAGGGATCATGGTAGTCATGGTAGTCATAGCAAGGATTAAATAAATTATTTGCACAGTGCCTAGAACAGGACCTAGCACCCAGTGAATGACAGAGAAGTGTTTGCTACATAAAAAACAAACCCAGGGCCGGCCGAGCGGCACGTTGGTTAAGAGTTGGCTTGGGCCGGCCAAGTGGCGCTGTGGTTAAGCACTGGCTTGGGAAGCCAGCGGCCCCAGTTTGGTCCCACATGTGAGGGCCAGTGACACTGCCCTCAAAAAAAAAAAAAGAGTTGGCTTGATGCCAGCTCTGAGCAGCAGGGCCCTGGTTCGGTTCCCATGTGAGGGCCAGTGACACTGTGCCCTTTACAGCTAAGATGGTGAGCAACAGCTCGACCTGAAGCTGGGCTGCTGTGAGTCGCCCGCAACGGCGTAGGCTGCAGTGGGACTGGAGGGCAGCTGGCGTGAGCTTTTGTAAGCTGCCGTGAGCTGCCATGAGCAGCTGACCAATGGCTGGCAAGTGACTGCTTCAGCCATGAAGAACACAATGATAATACCAACATGGGGGCCGGCCGAGTGGCACAGTGGTTAAGAGCTGGCTTGGGATGCCAGCGGCCCTGGTTCGGATACCACATATGAGGGTCAGTGACACCGCCCTAAAAAAAAAAAAATTAAATAAATAAATAAAATAAAATAAAATAAATATATAAAAAAAAGAATATTAAAAAAAAAAAATAACAACATGGGCCAGTGAAGCGAGGTCCTCCACAACTAGACTGAGGAACAAAAAGACAGCAACTTTTCTGTTCCCCTTCCCTGATTCCCCAACGCTGTTCCCCTCCCCCAACTCCCCCAACAAAATCTTTAAAAAACAAACCAAAAAAACAGGGGCTGGCAGAGTGGCTCAGTTGCTTAAGAATTGGCTTGGGAGAGCAAACTCTGAGCAGCAGGGTGGCTGGTTCGGTTCCCACATGGGCCAGTGATGCTGTGCCCTCTACAACTAAGATGGTGAACAACAGCTGGGCCTGGAGCTGGGCTGCTGCGCGCAGCTGGCTGTGAGCTGCCGTGAGCCGCCATGAGCAGCAGACCAATGGCTGGCAACCGATTGCCTCAGCCGGGAAGAGCGCAATGATCATAACACCAACATGGGCCCGTGAAGTGACGTCCTCCACAACTAGACTGAAGAGCCAAATGACAGCAACTTGTCTGTTTCCCTTCCCCGATTTCCAGCGCTGTTCCCCTCCCCCAATTCTCCAATAAAAATCTTTTTAAAAAAAACCTAGGGCCAGCCAGCGAGTAGCGTGGTTGTTAAGCGCTGGCTTGGGAAGACAGCAGCCCTGGTTCGGGTCCCACATATGAGGGCCAGTAACACTGTCCTCAAAAAAAAAAAAAACCTAACTGGAGAAACGAGGTTGTTCACCAAAGCTCTGCCTTGGCCACTAGGAACAACCTGAGTGCCCAACAGTAGGGGATTGTGAAGATTTCACAGGGTGGGAGAGTAAAGCCGGCTTCCAAGGATCGTCAGTGGTGTGGGAGAAATGCGATGTTTACAGGGGAAGAACTAGCACATCACTTTTTTATGAGCCTCACATTTAACAATAGCAAGCATGCCTAAACCAAGCTCATTTTGTGCCCAGTGCTGTTCAAAGTAACTCAGGGATTGCAAACTTTTTCTGTAAAGAGCCAGAGAGTAAATATTTTCAGCTTTGCCAGCCAGATGGTCTCTATCACACCTACTTAGCTCTGCCCTTATAACTTAGAAAGCCTTAGAAAGCCAAAAGCCATCAGAGATGGCATGTCAATGAATGGGCCCTGGGCCAATAAAACTTTATTAGCAAACACCGAAATGTGAATTTCTCATAATTTTCCATGCCACAAAATATTCTTTTGATTTCTTCCAAACATTTAAAAATGTAAAAACAACTCTTAGCTCAAGTGCTGAACACAAAAGTCCAGCCAGCCAAGTGGCACGGTGGTTAAGAGCTGGCTTGGGACACCAGTGGCCCCGGTTCAGGTCCCACATATGAGGGCCAGTGACACTGCCCTCAAAAAAAAAAAAAAAAATTCCAGCCCCTACTTTGCTGATCCCTGAGTTAACTTATTGCCACAGCTCCACTTGGAAGGTACTATCATCATTCCCATTTACAGACAAGAAAGCTGAGGCACAGAGAGGTCGAAGGAGTTGCCCAAGGCCACACAGCCAGTACATGGTAAACCTGGGATTTGAACCTGGGGAGCCTGGCTCACAAGGCCCATCTTCCTAACCGAAGACCTTCTAGCGCTTAGCTGTAAAAAAGGGCAGGGGAAAAAAAAGGGGTTGGGGAAGGATGGACCAGAAGGAAAGGGGTCAAAATTGCAGCAATGGTGCTGGCTGATTTTTTGCTTTTTCAACGTTTCTGTAGGAGGTGTTATTATGAATTGGGGTAGGGAAAGAGGAGTCCAGACTTCCCTACAGAAGCCATTGTCCCTATCTTTGTAGAACTTTCTCAGCCTTCAGACATCCTTTCTGCAAAACATCATCACTACCCCTTGAATTCTCCAGAGTCCTGGGAAGTTAGCAGCAGCAGGTATCATTACATCAATTTCTTAGATGAGGAAATTGAGGCCCACAGGTGGCCATGAAGCCCTAATGACATCTTACATTGTGTAGGCAGCCATTTAGAGCTATTATCCCATTTGATGGACCTCGAGGCAGGCAGAGGAACCTTATTAGCTTGTTTGATAGATGAGGAATCGGCTCAGGCCCAGAGATGGAAATGACTTGCCCAGGGTCACACAGAGGAAAGTTGGTGTGATCAGATCTGCTGGAATCATGTCCTCAAGGGTCTGTCTCCAGGGACCAGACTTCCATCTTCTTATTCCTTGCCTGGTATCTTTGGATTGGCTCTGGCACAAACAAGATCCCCAGGGCCAAAATAAGGGTGAGGCAAGTGAGGCACTTATTGTAGGGGATACAATGTTTGGGGGGGGGGTGCCAAAAACTCAGTCATCAAGATAAATAATCTTTTAACATATCTTTTTTTTTCAATTACAGTTGACATTCAATGTTATTTTATATTAGTTTCAGGTGTACAGTGTAGTGGTTAGACATTTGTATAATTTACGAAGTAGTGTCCTGGATAAGTCTAGTACCCACCTGGCTCCCTATATAGTTTTTATAATATTATTGACTATATTCCCTGTGCTGTACCTTACGTCCCCATAACGCATCTTTTTAAATACATCCAAATGAATGCAGAAAATCCACGATGAACACAATATCATGTTTAAATAGACAGGATCAGTATTATTATTTTTCTTTTTTTTGCCTTAGGCTCCACCGTGGCTCCTGTTAGCCCTGTAGATCCTGGGAGACAGAATCCACCAGATCCACAGTAGCCTGAGATGAATGGGAAGGGCATCCCAGGCAGAGGGAACAGCCCAAGCAAAGGTCTGGAGGCAGTGAAGCCTACTGGTGAGAGAGGAGGCTGCAGCAGCCGCCAAGAAGGCCTTAAAGGCTGCGTCTGGTGTCCTTGGAGGGGACGACCCCTTTTCTGCAAAATGCGGGGATGAGGGTGGAAGATGAACCTCTCCATTCTCCCGCCCTGCCACCCCACCCCACTCCCAGCTGCCAAGCTCGAGGCCAGGAGAGAGCCCGCCTAGGCTTGGCTCCAATACCTTCTTCCTGCCAACAGTTCTCTCTCTCTCTCTCTCCTTTTGATTCTGTTGGAAAAAAAAAAAAAAAAACAAACCTCTCCCCCTGCTTCCACCGCTGCCGCTGCCCGGAGGAATTTGACATGGCAGCAGGCCCAGGTCTCCGCCCTCCCCCACGCTGTCCTCTGCCAAGCACTACGTGGCCAAACTGGGGGACCCTGTGAGGGTGGCATCCCCTGCCTCGCCCTGGGCACAGAAGCACAGAGGAGTTCCTTGCCTCAGTTTCCCTTCTCGGAGGGCAGCAGGGCTGCTCCAGGGACCCCTGGTCCCCACCAGGGCTCAGCTCAGCACCCTCTCCCACCCCTCCACAGCCTGAGACCATCTGTTCATCATGGAAAACCTCAGCACTGGGGTTACGTTGGCAGAGAGATTCTGGAGCTAACGGCTGGGCCCCTGGGCCTGAAATGAAGGAGGAAAGAGCTGGCCTGGTCCTCAGTGCGCTGTGATGGTTCAAGCTGGACTTTTGAGCTGGGTGGGAGGTGGAGACCCCTACACACATCTGCACACGGAGGAACCAGGTGAACACCTTCAGACTCTGGCCAGAACTGAGGCCCAGCCAGCCACTTAGCAAGGTCTGGCCAGGCCATGGAGCCTTTCCATGAACACAAACACAGCCACCACCTCGTTTACTCCCCTTCTAGTTCAGAAAGAAAATCTAGTGGACACATAAGTGGCTATTCGCATGACAAGGAGGCTGAGGGCTGCTAGATGTGAGTATGAGTGAGATAAATAAAGCTAGGGAGGGAGGGATAGGGGAAATATAGGTCAGGCTTGGGGTGGGGTGCAGTTTTAAGGAGCTGAGACCTGAAGGGGGTGAAGGAGGAGCCATGCAGTTCTCTGGAGGGAGAGTGTTCCAGAAGGAACCAGCATGTGCAAAGGCCCTGGGGCAGGACCAGGCCTGGCATGTTGGGGGAACAGAGAGGAGGCCCATGTGGCTGGAGCAGAGTTAGCAAGGAGGGGACAGGGAGGAGGTGAGGTCACGGAGGGGACGGGGCATATTGTGCAGGGCCTTGTGGGCCTCGGGGAAGATTTGAGCTTTTACCCTGGGGGAGGTGGGAGCCCAGGTCTGTGGGCAGAAGAGGGGTGGGATCTTACTCAAGTGGCTCACATGTGCTCTCTGGTCATTATGGAGGGGACAGACTGTGGGGTCAAAGGCATGAGCTGGGGGACCAGGACTGGGAGGACTGGTAGGCAATATGTCCAGGTGGGCGATAATAAGACCTGGATCAAATGAAGGCTGTGCACCTACTATGTGCCAACCATTTTGCTGGACCCTTTCTTTACCTTCGTATCAGCTTCCCAAGTAGGTATTATCACTCCCCCTTTGATGGATGAGGAGATTATGGCCCAGAAAGGGAAAGGAGCTTGCCTCAAATCCTACAGCCTTTAGGTGGCAAATCACATCTCACTGTCTAAAGCCCTCCATGGTTCCCCATTACCTTTGATATAATCCACTCTCCTCCGTGCAGCCCACAAATCCCTGCACAGGCACCTCCCTGCTCTCACCTCCCCACTCTCTCACTCACTCTGCTCCAGCCACATGGGCCTTTTCTTACTATTCCTCTACTGAACCAGGCATGGTTCTGCCCCAGGGCCTTTGCACAGGCTGTGCCCTCTGCCTGAATGCTCTCCTTCCAATGTGGCTTTTCCTCAGTTCTGCCTAGTTCATCTTTACATCTTCAATAAATGTTTAGTGAATAACTTACTGAAATTTTAACCATAATTCTGGCTCTGATAAGGTGGTAACAGCTCAGGGGCACATATCTGAGTGGGGAGCTCCCTCAAACTAACCCTTAGAGCCCCCAAGCACTTAGCAGGGGATCTCTGTAAGGGACCAAGAGTGTTGGATTTGAGGGACTTAATGGATCCACCCTCAACCCTTTTATTGGGTCAATCAACTTTACCTGGGGGTGTGGCCTGACTGGCGGGGGCCTTCTCATTGGCCAGGACATACCCAGCCATGTCCTGATAGGCCACACAGCAAGGCACAGTCTCTAACTGGGCCCTTCTTCTCCAGTGGCACCCCCAGGCATGGGGTTTCACCATTTGTCCTGGTGCCCAGTTCTGAGTTGCTTTTTCTTTTCTGGTGGTGCCTGCAGGGCCGAGGTGGTGGCACTGCCCAGGCATGCCGGTATGCAGCCCTCAGATGTTGCAACTTTGGAATGCTCTGGGCTCCTTCTGCCAGTTCCTGGAACCCTGGCATGGCTGCAGATGTCGACTGCCCACCCCTCCCCACGTGGGCCTAAAGTCATAAGCAGCGCGGGAGCCCAGGGTACAGGGGCCCACTCTACCCAATGTGCTGTGTGCGGGAGGCAAATCAGTGCTCCTCTCTGAGCCTTAATTCTCTCCTCTGCTAAAGGAGAACTTTGACCACATGCTAATGAGACCATAAATCAGGCGGGGGGGGGGGGGAGTTTCTTTCCCCCAGGAGACACAATGGGTGACAGCTGGAGACATCTGTGGTTTTCACACTGGGGGCGCTCCTGGCATTGAGTGGGTGGGCCAGGGGTGCTGCTCAACCCCCCACAACATCCAGGACAGCCCCACAGAGAACAACCCAGCCTTGATGTCAGCAGTGCCAAGGGGGTAGAGACTTCATAGAGGTCTAGACATTCTGGAGACTGGAGAACACCATGTGCATGAAAGGGATGATCTGGTTATGATTGTTTATTCAACAAGCATTTATCGGTCTGCTGCCATGGGCCAGGCTCTTCTAGGGCAGGCTTCATTTATCCTCATCACAGCTTTGGGAAGTGGGGACAATGAAAGCATGACAAGTTTATTGTATACCTATTGCTTGCCAGGCACTGCCTGCGCCTCTTCTATTGGGTTGTCAGAAAAGTCATGATGTATTTTTGCTGTTTTTCTTTGCAAAAATGCATCATGACTTTTCCGACAACCCAATACATGTGAATGTGAGTCCATCTCACAACCCTCACCCACATGCAGCCATCTCTCCTTGCCCCATTTCACAGATGAGCAAACTGAGGTGCCTGCCCATGGCCACACTCTGAGCCCAAGGCCAACTCAGGCTCCCTCTACCCCAGTGCCTGGCTCTGCCCCGGGCTCTCTGTCCTCTATCCAGTGACCACTGTACCCATCTCCGCAGGCTGCCCTGGTTTTATAAGAGCACACAGTAGGTGCTCCTGGGGTCCAACCCCCCCCCAACAGGTGCCTGAGACGGAGAGTCACCTGTTCACCCACCCATATGCCGTTCCCAGCATCCACAACCAGCATTTATTCTCACAGTCAGCCTGAGCTCTGATAGTCGTTAAATGCTTTGGATGGTACCTCTGTATGCAATGTAGACAGACTCCCTTGTATTAGAATAGAAATATCAGGGCTGGCCGAGTGGCGCAATGGTTAAGCGCTGGCCTCGGAAGCCAGCGGCCCCAGTTCGGGTCCCACATATGAGGGCCAGTGACATTGACCTCAAAAAAAAAAAATAGAATAGAAATATCAATAGCCAATATCAATGAGAGCCTGCTGGGCACCAGACCCTGTGCTAAACACTTTACACACTCTTAGCATGGATCATCAAAGCTGCCTGTGTGGGAGGGGATATTGCCCCATTTTACAGATGGGGAAACTGAGGCCCAGAGAGGTACACATCTCTTCCAGGGTTCCATGGTCCCATGCAGTATGCAAGTTCCCAGGTCACCTCAAACTTGCACCTGGGCACCTTTGTGGGACCCAGTTCCACACGTAGAGGCCACTGCCTGTGTTTCTGCTGAGTTGGGCCTCCCTAGCCCCGAACCCCAACCCTCCTGGAGTGGGGGATGTACTGCTGTTGACATGCTCAGGGCTTCTCTGGGCTCCTCCCCGTTGTCCTCCAAATAGCTGAGAGGAGAAGCAAAGCAGCAAGAGAGACTGGGGCTAGACACCTGGTAGTACTTCCTGGGTTTGGAGATCTGTGGAACAGGAAATGAAACCAATTTTTCTCCCCCGTGCTCACATTTCACACCTTTAAAAGTGGACCTGAGGGCTGGCCGAGTGGCGCGGTGGTTAAGCGCTGGCTTGGAAAGCCAGCAGCCCCCGGTTCGGTCCCACATATGAGGGCCAGTGACACTGCCCTCAAAAAAAAAAAAAAAAAAAAAAAAGTGGACCTGAGTCAAGAGCATGTGAGGGATGACCCTTTGGAGGAGACAGAGCCACTGCAGCTTAAGAAGCTCCAGCTACTTGCCCATGGGCAGCAGGATTCCAGGTTGTCCGGCAAGCTGGTACCTTTAAATTCTTTGAAATTCTCCAGGTGTCCTGACTTTGGAGCTGGGCTTGAGCTGGGATGGAATTCTGGTTTTGTCACCTGCTGTACAACTTTGGGCAGAGGCTAGAAGTGGGACAGAGCTTGGAACCTTTGGGGACAATGAGGCCATGGAGTGTGGTGGCCGGAGTCAAACTCAGTCTTTGTGGGGGTGATGGTGAGGCCTCCGCCAACTGCTTGCCGGCGGGCCTGGCACGGGTACCTGGGTGTGGGCTCGGGCCCCACCTGGAACTCGGGAGCCTGCCCACACAGGCAGGGCCCCAGGCCCAGCCTCCCAAGTCCCACTCCCATCTCTCTGGAGTCTCTCGTTTCAGATGGAGAAACTGAGGCCCAAGGTGCCAGGCTCTTACAAGGTGATACCTGATGAAAGATACGGAGCATGGGGGCACCGCCTACATGTCTCCCATTACTGCCCAACTCAGGTGCTACCCAGGTGCAGGTCTCCCACTTGGTCTGGGAAGCACCTGTATTGGGCAGGAACTCAGACACATTGCTTCTGTTTTTTGGGCCTCAGTTTCCCCATCTGTCACACATGAACTCACTAACATGCCTGGCAGGGGTCACCGCAGGGAAGAGAAGACAATCAATCTAATTCAGTGCAGAAACAGGACCTGGGATGGGCGGCATTGTGATTTCCACCACACAGAGCCCACCCAGGCCTCCTTCACTGACGCCCCCATGGCCATGGCAGCCAGGCCTTCGAAGGTTCAAACCCAAGCTCTAACACTTACAAGACCATGTGGCCTGGGCAGGTGGCCTCCTGGCTCCATGCCTCAGTGTCCCCATCTACAGAATGGGCACAGTCCTATGGTGACTTTGGCTATAATTATCTGCCAAGTGCGATGCCGGCTGGAGGAGTGTCCTCAGAGACCTCCCTGCATGTCCCCTACATTCCCTTCCAGGCCAGGGTTGGGGCCGCCTCCGCACAAAGACAGCTCCTGGCCCTCCTAGCTGCTCTGAAAAGTCCTGATGAATTGGAGGTTTGTTTCCCTTCTATAATTCGGGGGTAACTCCTGCTTCTCTCCATCTGAAAAAGGGGCTCCTCGGCCTTTGCCCTTTGCCCTCTCACCCCTGGCTGTGAGAGAGAGGGCAAGCAACATGCAACCTGCCAGCTGAGTGGCAGCAGGGAGCTTGGTGATGGCCACCAGCAGCCCACAGACCCAGCCAGGAAGATGTGCCATGGGTGGGGGGGTGCCTTCCTTGGGGCGGGAGCCTCGGAGTGAGGGAGTGGACCCCTGTGCCCTTGTGGGCTCAGGGGGGGGGCAGAGAGCGGGTGGCTGGTACCCAAGGTGGGTGGGTAACGGCAGGAAGTCGGTTACAGAGGGAGAAAGTCGTTGGCACTGTGATTTCCGGCTGTGCTGCTGGGTTATGCAAAGGAGCAGAGTGGCAGGGTGGGGAGGGCTGGCACCCCAACATTGCCGCCCACCGTGGTCCTGTCTGACCAAGGAGGGACATGGAGTTTCAGAGCAGGGTAGCCGCTAGCTTGAGGCTACCAGCCAGGGATTTGAATCCGGGCCCATTGGGATTGGACACCCTTACCTCATTTCTCCATCTGCCCCAGACTCCCCTCCACTGGGCAACATGGAGGTGGCAGGGTGGGAGGCAGCCGACTGACTTAGTTTCTTAACTCCCAACCCTGCCCCTGACAAGCCACATGAATCCCAGGCTCAATTTGCCCAACTGTGCAGTGGGCCTGGTTTATTTATTTACTTCTTTTTTAGCTCTAACTTCTCTTATTTAGCAGACACTGTGCCGGCACCCATTCTAAACACTTCATATGAATGAATGTGTTTAACCTTCTCAGAGACACAGGAGGACGGAACACTAGTATGATCCCCACTTTACAGGCAGGGAAACTGAGGCACAAAGCAGCAAAGTGCCTGGGGTGGCATAGCTAGGAGAGGAGGAGCTGGAATTTGAACCCGGGCCTCTCTGAGGGAGCTTCCCTGAGGTTTAGAGAAGGAGAAAGATGTGTTGTCCTCCCAAGTCTCAGTGAGGGCCACCAGGGACATGGTGTCCTGCCGCCAGTCCTGGGGCTAAGCTGCACTCAGGTGCCCCGTGTGTGTATGGCAGGGGGTGGGCACCACCTCTGGGCATTCACCTTACCAGCAAGCAGCCCGCGTTAACTGAGCACTTGCTATATGCCATGCTCACTCCTTGTGTGGACTTCTTAGCAATCTGCAAGTTGGGACCATCAAGGCCCCCATTGTTGGAGGAAGAAACTGAGGTGCAGAGTGGAGAGGTGATATGCCTGGGGTCAGAGCAGCCAGAGCCTGATTTTGGTGCCCTTGCTTTGGGACTTACACCCCCATCTCTCAAATACTCTCCATCGGCCATGCCCAGCCCCACATCCCTTCCAACAACTGGACCTGGACTTGGGGTGGGCAGAGGCCCCACTGGAGAGGTGGTGGGGGACATGGGGGTTAGGGAGGGTTGGGATGCAGAACTCCCTCCTTGAAGAGGCCTGGCCCTGAGTGCTCCACCCCCATCTCTGTTAACAGGGCAATTAACTAGTGACAGATGAGGGGAAAGCCTGAAAGAATTAAACAAACACAGGGAAAGGATGGTTTATATAATCTCTAGGACAACGTGTCCTCTTGAGCCAGGATTAGGCGCTGGCGTTTCCCAGGCAGCCCTGGGGGTGGGTGGTGGGCACCCTGCTCTGCCTTGCCCCAATGCCTGCCCTGGCCACTCCCCTCCTAGGCCCAGCCTTCCTTGACCCCTGCTTGGGGAAGGTTGGAGTGATAGGTGGTGGTGGGTGCTGCTGGGAGGGTGCCAGCTCTGCTCAGGGGGTGGGGTGGGGTTCAGGAAGCATGCCACCTGGCAGATCCACTCCCAGGCCCTGCCTGCACAACCGGCTTTCAACCTTGGACAAACTGGAGACCTCACTTTCTCCTCTGGGAAATGGGCTGGCAGGGCTATACGTTTGGACTGTGGTATACAGTCAGTGCTAAATAGTCACACACCTTGGAAGGCTTTGGAAGCTGGAGTGTGGGCTATCCACACTGTGGGTAGCGTGTCAACAACAGTAACCACAACAATAATAAGATCTAAAGATCGTTTCAGTTTTCTTTATGGTGCTCAGCACTCCTCGACACGTGTTTTTCGCTTGTTGTCTTTCTCTATCCCTGGAAGGCCAGCTCTACAAGGATGAGTATCTTTGTTTTATTGACTGCTGGATCACCGGCATCTAAGAAGGGATCCAGCACCTGGGAGGTGCCCTGCACGTGTCCTAGGAACGGGAAGATGAGCGTGTACTGCATAGCTGTTCAGGACCATGCTCTGTGCTCTGAGTGTCAGTATCACATGTGAGCCTCACAAAACCAGGAAAGTGGGGTAGGCCATTGCTCCCATTTTCCAGAGGAGGAAACCAAGGCACAGAAAGGGCGGGTCATCTTCTCAAGGTCGCCCTACAAAAAAGCAGAGCTGAGGGCCGGCCGAATGGCTCAGTTGGTTAAGAGCTCGCTCAAGAGTGCAAGCTGAGCTCTGAGCAACAGCAGTTCCAGGCCAGCCCAAGCTGAGTTGCCGTTGAGCTGCCAACAGGTGGCAGGATGGCTCAGCTAAAAAAAAAAAAAAAAAAAAAAAAAAAGCAGAGCTGAGATTCCAACCCAGCCCTCCTTGATGTCAAGGCTCCTGACCAAATTGCTACTTTGTTCCTCCTGGACACATTTGGTCCTCTGAGACCAATACCCAAGGAAACATGTGGAGCAACCAAGGAGGAACCTTGGCCTTGTCACACTTCGGTGGCCACAGCACCAGCACCCTCTTTTCCAGTGGCCAGGCTGGGGACCACGCCCGACCTTTTCCACACACAGGATGCAGCCACTCAGCTGGCTGAGTTATTTTTCTGGTAAGGATTACTCAGCTCCAGGATCTGGGAGAAAGGTCATGGCCTCGGCCAGCAGCAGCAGCTGGAGTGGGACAAGGGAGTGACTAGAATTCCCACATCCCCCACTCCCTGGCCTAGCCACCCACTGCCTTTTGCAGGTGACTGGTGTCCCTGGAGGCAGTAGAGGCTCCCTGACCCCAGAGATGCCTCAGGCTGTCCCACAGGGTAGCCTCTGTGTGGTCCACCCCAGTCGGTCCCATCTTAGCCACCCGTCTGTCCCAGCCTTCAGAACCCAACCCCCTCTGATAGTAACTGAATTCACCTGACAGCTTCTCCTGGGAACTCCTTTCCCCCGTGACTGGCATAGTCCCAGAGAGAGTGGAAATGGGGGTGAGGCGGAGGGGTTTCTGCCCCCAGGGACTTGCCAAGCAGGGCATGGCTTCCTGGGCCCTTTTGACCATCAGCCTTCTGTTCTCCCCTCCGTTTTATTTCTCCATCTTTTCATACAGGCAGTTGCCCCATTCCCACCATTACTCACATCTTTTTGCTGCTCTGTGGGTCTACTGTGTGCAGGGCACCAATCAGGCACTTGACATATATCAACCTCTCTCAGTATGACTTGGAAGCACTCTTCCCTGCCCTGAGCCTCAGTTTCCCCACCAGTCAAATGGAGAGTATAAGAATCCTGACCTCACACACAGCATCCAGTGTGGCAATATGTTTACAATAATCAAATAGACGAATTGGAGAGATTCAAGAGCCCAGAGATGCATCCTTGAATATCTCTAGAGGTGATACCACAAGCTGATGAGGAAAAGATGGTGGTTTGGTCAACGGCATTTAGGAAGAGTGGCTCTCTCCATAAGAAAACTCAAACTGGTTCCCTGACTGATGTCACCTGTAGAGGGGGATGTCACCTGCATTAAAGACCTAACCATGAAAGATCAAAGGGGAATGTTAATAGAAGACAGTGTAGGAGAAGAGCTTTATGACCTGGGGGCAAAAAATGACTTCTTAAACAAAACTTCCAAAGCCCAAGCCAGAAGGCTAATGATGTGAATTTGCTGACATTAAAATGAAAGATTTCTGGGGCCGGCTGAGTGGTGCAATGGTTAAGCACTGGCTTGGGAAGCCAGCGGCCCCAGTTCGGTCCCACATATGAGGGCCAGTGACACTGCCCTCAAAAAAAATATAAAAATAAATAAAAATAAAAAAATAAAATGAAAGATTTCTGTCCAGTGAAGGACACTATCAATACAGTGAGTAGAGAGATGACAGGATAGGAGAAGAAATGGCAAGGCTGATAGCTGGAGTACAAAAGGAACTTTTATCTAGGGTTGCTGTGTTGCATATTGCAGGGGGAGTCATTCTCTCTAGTCTAATTGAGTTTCAAGAAGTCCCAATGGGAATGTTTGCCCTGGAGGGGTGCAGTATGGTGACCCCGCTCCTCAAAACTACTGCAAAAAGTTGGCACCCCTAAAGCAAAGTGGACAACATGTATGAACAGGCGATTTTAAAAGGACAGAAGCCTAAAGACCACCAGGCTCAAGAAGAAATGCTGGGCTCCCCGAGTGCTGCAAATTAGCACAGCAGTCAAGTATCACTTCACACCTATCAGAGAGGCAAAAATGAGAAAGACAGATGGTGCCAAGGAGTGCAGGGATGTGAGGACCTGGAGCCTGTGCATGTGTGTGTGCGTGCGTTTGTGTGTATGTCTGTGTGTGTGTGCGTGTGAGAGAGAGAGAGAGAGAGAGAGAGAGAGAGAGAGAGAGAGAGAGAGAGAGAGAGAGAGAGAGAGAGAGAGAGAGAGACTGTGGCAGCCCTCTGAGTGCAGTCGGTCGCTACTAGTTGACATAGGTAGCTACACACCCAACAAAAAGGTCACATCTGTCCACCAGAAAGCAGGGACAGGAATGTTTACAGCAGCTTCATTTGTAAAAAACTCAAACTAGAAGCAACCTAAATTCCCATGATGAACAGATGAAAAAAAATGAGGTCTATTTGTATGATGGAATATTATACAGCAACGAGAAAGAAACTTCTACATTTATAACGAGGTGTCATGAGCCAAATTGTGTGTCCCCCAAATTTAGATGTTGAAGCCCTGACCCCAGGACCTCAGAATGTGACTGTATTTGGAGATGGGGTGTTTTCAGAGGTGATCAAACTAAAAATGAGGTCATTAGGGTTGGCCCTGATCTGATATGATGGGTGTCCTTGTAAAGAGGGGAAACCTGGACAGAGATGGGCACACGGGGAGAAGGCCGCCATCCACATACCAAGGAGAGAGGCCTAGAGCAGATTCCCCTCATGGCCTTCAGAGGGACCAGCCCTGCCGACAGGTGATTTTGGACTTGTAGCTTCCAGAACTGGGTGAGTCAATTTCTGTTGTTTAAGCACTCTTGTTTGTGGAATTTGTTACAGCAGCTCCAGGAAACGAATATACCAGGGTTGACAAACTATGGCCTCCCAGCCAAATCCAGCCTGTGACAGTTAAAGTTTATATGTCTACTTGGCCGGGCCATCATGTCCAGCTGTTTGGTCAAACACTCATCTGGATGTTTCTGTGCAGGTGTTGTATAGGTGTGATTCACGTTTATAATCAGTTGACTTTAAGTAAAGGAGATGGCCTTCCATGATGTGGTGGGCCTCATCCAATCAGTCAAAGGACTTAAGAGCAAATACTGAGGTTTCCTGGTGACGGAGGAATTCTGCCTCAAGACTGTAACATAGAAACCCTGCCTGAGTTTCAAGCCTGCCCTCCTGCCCTGCAGATATCAGGCTCAAGACTACAATATCAACTTTACCTGAATTTTCAGCTTGCTGGCCTGTCCTATAAATATTGGACTTGCCAGCCCCACATCACATGAGACAATTCCTTAAAATAAACATCTTTATTTATATATATATTTCTATATCTATCTCTCTATATCTATCCACCCACACATACATCATACATGTATGTACACACACACACACACACACACACACACACACACACCCCTATTGGTTCTGTTTCTCTGGAGAGCCTTGACTGATACACAGCCCATCACCTGCTCTTTTTTTTTCCATTTTATTTTATTAGTTTCAGGTAGACAAAACAATGTAATAGTTATACATTTTGCCCCTCACAAAGTCATAATCCCCCTCCCCCAATCTATTGCCCCTATGACATTGTATATACCTATTACAATTGCATTGACTCTATTCCCTATACTATCCTCCACATCCCATGACTATCTATATATTAAATTATAGTTGACATACAATATTATTCAGCTTCAGCTTCAGGTGTACAGTGCAGTGGTCAAGCCTCTACACCATCCATGAAGTGGTCTCCCTAACAAGACATGTGACCATCTGACACCCTACAAAATCTTTATAACGTTATTGATTATATTCCCCAAACTGTCTTTCATATCCTGTGGCAATATTGCAGTTACCAATTTATGTTGTCTAATCACTTCCCCTTCTCCTTCATCCCCACCCCCCCCAACTAGCAACCATCAATTTTTTCTCTGTATCTCTGAGACTATTTCTGTTTACTTTGCTCTTTTATTCAGTTCTTTAGATTCCACATATAAGTGACATCATATGGTACCCATCACCTGCTTTTATAAATAAAGCTTTTTTGGCACACAGCAACACCCATTTACCTAGTATGACCTTTCCAGGCATATCAGGAATATGTGCAACCTACAACAAAATAGATTTTCGAGGATACAGAAATAAAAAGAGATCCACATTGAACACTGAAAAGTTTGTCTATGGAGGGAAGGTAATGGGGAAAAAAGGATAGAAATACTTAGGTAAATAAAACAAAAAAGGGAGGAACAGGAGAAAGAAAACCTTTAATAATAGGCAATCAGCAGATTAAAGCATGAAGGCGGGTCTCCCGGTCATGTGCTTCCCTCTCGCGGCATTCACGAGCATAGCAGCCTTTATCATCGTTTATCTTACAGGTGGTTTGCCCCATCAGAACAGCTGAAGCTCAAGCCTGCTAATGACTGCAGAGGTCTACTGCATGGATACACCACGGTTTGTTTGTTTGTTTGTTTGTTTGTTTTAATTGTGATTAAAAATATGTAACCTAAAATTTAACATATTAGCCACTTTTAAGTGTACAGCTCAGTGGCATGAAGTCTATTCATATTGTTGTGCAACCATCTCCCCCATCCATCTGCAGACTATTCTCATCTTCCCAAACTGACACGGTGCCCATAACACTAATTTCTTCTCCCCTCTCCCAGCCGCTTGTTCCCACCATTCTGCTTTTTCTGTTTTTGAATCTGACTCCTCTAGGGACCTCATATGAATGGGGCAGGTCGAGCAGAGCCTTATGGGCCAGGGGAGGATTGGGATTTTGACCCCCAAGAGAGGGGAGCCCTGGAGGGCTGCGGGCAAAGGGGCGGGACCTGACTCAGGTGCTCACGGGCGCCCTCTGGCGGCTGCAGGTGGATCCATCTCCAGAGACCAGGGTCATTTTTTTCGTTGGCCCTCCCCACCATCACAGCCACCATATGGCTCTCCCTCACTCCCCAGCAGCACTGTTTCCAGGCCCCCTCCCTCTCCTTTGCAGATTGGGTGGTTCGGCAATGAACCCTTCCCTCAGCCACCTCCAGCTGGTAACAATCCCCAGAAAGGGGTGATTAAGTGCCCCAGCTGAGGCCGCCGATCACCAGCACACAGGCACTATTTTAATTTTCCACTGATTTGTCTGCGGTGGGCCCCCCAGAGCTGAGCCATGTGTGTGTGAAGAGGAACATCACCTCCCAATGCAGTTTATGGGGAGAGAGGGCAGAAGAGAGGACTTGGGTGGGGAGATCTCACAGAAAGGCAGTTATGGGGGCAGCTGGCATGGTTTCTGGGGCCTCCAAGTCTCCCCTGCCTGGCTCAGAAGTGGGGGCTTCGTGGGGCTGTGCTGGGCCCTTTGCACTTCACACTCAGATCAAGCACTTCTGTCTTCCGCCTCCACCCACCCTCCACCCATTCAGCCAGCCAACTGTCCATCTGTCCATCCATCCATCCTTCCATTCATCCATTCTTCCATCCATTCATCCACCCATCAGTCCATCCAATGGTCTGTCCATCCATCTATCAGTCTATCCATCCATTTATTCATCCAACCATTAATCCACCCATTGGTCCATCTATCCATCACTCCATCCCTCTATCCACCCATTCCTCCCTCCATTCCATCTACAGGCAATTATTGATCACATAGGAGGTACCAGGCACTGTTTTAAGACAAGGGTCTTCTTCACACCTACTCAGTGTCCCCCTAGAACACCCTCCCAGGGGCCCTGGTTTCAGAATCTTCTTCCTCCTCTGTGTCCCTATCTCAGTGACAATTCCGGGCTTCGAAGCCAGTGGCCCCGGTTCGGGTCCCACATATGAGGGCCAGTGAAACTGCCCTCAAAAAAAAAAAATAATCAGGGACAATTCCACCATTGCTCCTCATCCCTGAGGCGGAGATCCAAGCATCAGCCTCATCTCCTCCCTCTCCCTCACTCTGCACAACCTGTCTGTCGGTCCCCATGTTCTGCCCACTCTCTCCGGGGGCCTCTCCTCCACCCACCCAGTGTCTGCTCAGGTCTCCTTTCCTTCCATCTGGATCACAGCTTCTATCTCCTCCTGGAATCCATTTAAATTCCCACACCTGCCTTAGATCTGCCCATGTTCCTCCCTGCTCAAACACCTCCCATGACTCCTTATTGCCCTGGGGAGAAAGCCCCTTCTCCACAGCCTGGCATTCAAGGACCATCATGATCTGACTTGGCACATACCTCCCCCATATCATAGCTGTCACACCCAGCACATTACCACTTCCACACTTTTTGAGCAGTTCCTTCTGCCAGGAATGTCCTCCCTGCCATCTCCTTGTGTTGAAAGATTTAGTTAGAATCCTTCCAGGCCCAGCTCAAATGCCACCTTCTCCAGGAAGCCCCCAACCAGGGGCTGCTACCTGCTCATGACTTTCTATCAGAGGACCAGGTGCCCACACCTTGCCATTGGCTCTGCCCTTCAGGCTCTCAGAGGCTTAAAGGGCGACCAATGTGCAGAGTTGGACAAAAGCATGTGTCAGAAGCTCATGATCGCTTAGTGTGAAGCTAGGATGTGACACACACCTTCTGGGTGATGCAACCTCCCAGTATATCATCCATTTACAGACAGCAAAGCCAGACGCTGATATCTCCGCTCACTCTGATCCAGCAGGTGAGCTCTGAACCATCACGTTACCCTGCACCCTCATACAGCCACTGCCCCTCTCTGGGCCTCAGTATTCCCATCCATAAGATGGTGAAGATAACAGTTCCTTCTTCATCTTGTTAGGAGGATGGAATGAAATGTAATGTGGGAGACTCAGCTGGCTGTGACTCCAATTGGCTATTATCTGAAGTCTCTACTCAGGGCTATGAGTTTACAGCTCTTTGCTGTGTGACCTTGGGAAATGTGTCATCCCTCTCTGAGCCCTGACTTTCCTTTCTCTGATGACTTCTAGAATGAGAAGCAGCCAGTTCTGCCCTTCTCCTGGAGGGGTAGCCTTAGGAGCCCCCAGGATCTGAACACCCTATGTTTGTCTGCCCTGGAGAAAAAAGGATCAAGGAGAGGCTGAGGTCAGATATGAGGAAGGACTTCCAGAAGATAGGAGTAGTGCCAAGAACTTGAGAATGGGGTCTGGTGGGTACCATTAATGTTCTGGTTTGTGTCTGGCTGAAATAGGATTCTGAGCTAGTTGCTGTTTGCTGCCTTCATTCACTCACATCATTCATTCATCCATTCATTCATTGAAAAAATTGCACTGACTCCTTTACTATGAGTTACTGGCTACTTCCCCAAGTTCTGCAGCCAGGTGGCCTGGGTTCAAATTCCAGTGCTACTTCTCCCCAGCTCTGTGGACAAATCCATCCACTACTCTGTACCTCAGTTTCCCTATCTGTGAAGTGGGGGGCATCATGGTGACAATAACTTCACGTTGGTGTGTGGTGCTGCCTGGGCCCACTCCCCTGCCCTGGCCCTGCTTTCTGTGTCTCCCTGACTCTCTTTTCGGGGCTCCCCGCCCTTCCCTTCCTCACCACTGACATTCCCAGCCCGGTCGCTCTGGGAAACATTCCGTGGTTTGCAGCAGACTGTCCGGCTCCTCGGCGCCTCAGATGTGGGCAGAGTGGGCGGCGGCCAGTCGGGCCGCGGGCAGGGGGCTGGGGAGGCTGTGCATCCCCGGTCTCCCCACTCCAGCACCGGGCACCCGGCAGGGGATGCAGTGGGTGGCACTCACAGACAGGCAGAGGAACACATTCGGGCAGATGGCGGAGGCCCTCCCCTGCTTACAGCCCTCCCAGGGCTCCCTAGTGCCCCTTTAATAAAACCTAAGTCCTCCCCATATCACAAGGCCCTGCCCAACCTGACCCTGTCCCCTTTCTGCCCTCACCTCCTCCCTCTCCCCCTCCCTCACTCTGCTCCAGACACATGGGCCTCCTCACTGTGTTCCTTCAACATGTCAGGCAAGGTCCTGTCCCAGGACCTTTGCATATACTGTTCTCTCTGCCCCCAGATCTTTGGTTCATTGGATCACTCAGGCTGCAATGTCACCTCAGAGGACTTCCCTGCCCACTCAGTCCCACTGCCCTCTTCTAAAGTCTCTGCAACCTTTCTCCCAATGTGAAGTTGTCTTATGCATTTATTCACCATCTTTTTTTATTGTTCCCGGCACTGGGCCATGAGCCCAGGAAGGGCAGGACTGGATTGGCCTGGTTGACCGCAGACACGTCACAAGCACTCACTGACTAGATGGAGCAGCCACGGGAGTCCTCCTGGAATCTAGCCGAAGTCTCTCCTCCTTTAGCTGCGTGAGTATCACAGCTCCTGGCCTGTGCAAAGCCCTGAACAGTCTGCAAGACACTTCCACATTCATCCACTATGTGGGTTTCCCACAAAGACCTTCTTGGGGAGGGGAAGCTGTTATTTATGACCTCCCCACCATTTTACAGGTGAGGAAACTGAGGCACAGAGAAGTGGTGAGATAACTCTGCTCTTTGAACAAATAAATAGAGATTGAATGAACTTAGCTGCATTATGACTTTTGGGTGCCCTATGCACTTTTGCCTTCCTCAGTGAAAATAAAATTATTAACCATTATTTTTGCGTACTGTGTTGGTGTACAGATGAATATGATCCAGGCTAGATTCGGTCCTATATATCCATTATATCATATTCACTGCTTTCTTCTGATTGTAAGAGAAGTTCAAATTAAAATATTTCTGAGGGCCTTGAAAGTGCGGGCTCCAGGCACCATGCCTCCTGTGGCTGTGGGAGATGTTCAGTCTGTGTGGGGTTTAAGGGCTGAGGCTGGAATCTCTGACCCCTAGTCTCTCTCCCCAACCTAACCCCACATTGTAAATTCTGCCTGGACCCCTCACCTTCTGGGGATCCTTGATGCTGTGAGCATAAAGGGACCTTCTCCAAATCACCTTGTCCACTCTACTTAAGAGAATGAAATTCCCACCAATTGGGGCTTGGATGCCTCCTGTGACAGATGCCTCACTACCTTTCAGCCAGTTAGGAGGAATCCTTACAGAAGTTGAACTGATCCTGCAGAGGCAGAGCTCTGCACTCTGGGATTGCAAACACAACACACACACACACACACACACACACACACACACACTCACCACCCTCATCAGCTTCCTATGCCCAAGGGCAGCCCTGCTGCAGGGATCTGAGAACTTGTCTTGGGTCTGGCTGTTTCAGCTCTGGTAATTGGGGCTCCTTGTGAGTGGGGCTGGAGCTGATCCTCTGTGGGGAACCCAGATGACCCAACTGGAAGCTGAGCCCAGAGACAGGTCAGGAGGAACATGGTGAATTGAACCAAATTCTGCCAGGCATCTTCTTTTTGGGGCTCTCAATCTTTCCCCGCAGGCTGCTGAGCTCCACCCTCTTTCCTCTTCCACCTACTCTTGGCTGATTAGTGGGTCCATGACCTCCCCTGTATTGGGGCTTCTACCTCTATTGATAAGACCTCAAGTTTGCACAGAAATGTTCTGCTTTTCTCAAACTGCCAGTTCTGCTTGACTCTCCCAGGCCCCTGGAGGTGGGGAATGGGGAATCTCGCTACCCTCACCTCTGACCTCTGGCCCCAGGCCTCTTCTCCCATTGCCAGCTCTGTCCTTCATTTGCTGTGTGACTTTGAGCAAGTCACTGTGTTATCTGAGTTTCCAATTGAATCACCAAGTCCCTGCCATTCTTCATCTGAAACCTACCCATTTCCCTCCACCTCCAGGCTCCCACCATCGCTGGCCTGGACACTGCCACGTCAGCCCCAGACTTCCCTCCTTCCTGCAGAAGCCCAGGGGAGCTTTAACAAATGTAAAACAGGTCCTATATCTCCTCTACCCACAGCCTTCCAGGACTACCATCTCACTGGGGTAAAAACCCAAGTCCCTATGGTCCACAAGGCCCTGCACAACCTCCCCATCCCCTCACTCCCCTCCCCTCTCTCCTTCCTCCCTCTCTCCCCGTCGCTGACTCTGCTCCAGCCACACAGGCCTCCTCACTGTTCCTCCAACATGCCAGGCCTGGTCCTGCCTCAGAACCATTGCATGGGCTGTTCCCTCTGCCTGGACCATTCTTTGGTCTTCTCTTCTAATGAACTCTGTCTTCTTCCAGGCTTCAGATTGGATATCACCTCCTCAGTGAAGCCCTCCTAAGTTGCCTGGTCTCAAAGCTCTTTATAACCCCTTACACAATCATAACTAATTCCTACTTTGTGCACTGATATTTTTATTTTCTGTCTCCCCACTGGAACATCAGCCCCAAGAGGACAGGGAGCACTGTCTGGGTCACTGCTGTGTCCCCAACATGAAAACAGGAGACAGCAGTGTTCAGTAAGTGCTGGCTGAATAAAGAATGAAAAATGAAACCAATGCATGTACCTTCCCCGAGGATAAGGGGAAAACCTCTGTCCTTGTGGACACTGAGACCTTGATACCCTGAGACTAGAGGGAACAACTCTCACTACAACCCGACACACACACATACACATGCCTGAGTCAGATGAACCCGAGAGGCAGCAGCTACGATGGGCTGCAGCAGATCCTGAGGTGCTGTCTCTGACTCTGAGGCCCAGTTCTCCTCGGGGACTCAGAGCTCTGGCCATGAAGCTCAAGACATCTAGGGCCTACCCCATTTCCCCAATGGGGAAATCTAAGGGCCAGAGAGAGTAAGCCACTGGCTCAAGGTCACACAGCATGTCCGGGTATGTGTGATCTAGAATCATGTTGATAGAAGGTTTCAGAGTTCCACTATGGGGGACAGGCTAGATCCTGGATGGATGGACAGCAGGGCAGACAACAGTGCATTAGCCTGGTGGCCTCATGCTGGCCTGAGAGATTCAGACACTGGACTTCCAGTCCCAGGCTCCATGGATGCCCTGCTTCTGGCTTCTCACCTCATTGGCTGGATCCTGGAAACTTCTGGAAGGGAGCTCAGTCTTAGGGGTGGATGCTGCTAGATGCCCACACCCTCCCCAGGGCCAGGCAGCACAGAAACATCCAGGTTCCCCCAGCAGCTCAAACCCTGAGCCTCCTGCCTCCTGGCCAGTTAACCTGAGTGTTCCCCAGAACCCCTCTAGCCCCCCGAGACCTCGCTGCACTCAGAACTTCCCATCACACAGGCTCTGGGGCCATAGAGTCACGGCTACACCATTACAAGGTCTCCAGATCCAGCTAACTCACTGACAACCTTCCAAGAGAGCAGCTACCACCCTCGGCAGCCTCCCGGCCCATGGAAACCGGCGTGCTTAGACACTAAATCTGGGGAATCTTGGACACGCTTCCAGGTGTAAGACAGGAATGGCTTTTCTCTCCATTGTCTGGTCTTCGTTTCCCGACTTATGACCACCTTTCCCGTTTTTCAAATGGCCAGGGTGGGGGTGGCTGCCGCCACCAACCTGCCTGACACCCTAGCACCAACGTTCAAGTGTCCAGGCATCTGAGAAGCTCCCTTGCTGCCCACTGTCCCTTCCTGCCCCCAGGAGGGTCACCCGAGCCCCTTCCCTGGGCCCAGCAGGGACCTCCCCACTCACCATCCACCACATTTTGGCCGTCATGTCGTAGCAGAGTTGCCATTTGACTGAGGTCTCTCCCGGCTTGCTGGACACCGGGGGCCCGGGCACCTCCATGCTCAGATGGAGGGCAAGGGCGGCCCCACGTTGCCTTATTCAGATAGAAGTGTGGGCTGGGCTGGCCGCCTGGGGTGCAGCGGTCCAGCTTCCATGGCCCTGGGCAAGAGGGCTTTCTTCAGGGAGTCAAAAGAGGGTGCCTAGGATGCTCAGAGCTGGAGATCACAGACTTCAGAGGGAGAGAGAGAGAGAGAGTGTGTGTGTGTGAGAGAGAGAGAGAGAGAGAGAGAGAGAGAGAGAGAGAGAGAGAGGCGGAGGGATGAAGATACGTTAATCTGAGACACACCAGGCCACCAGTCTCATGCAAGTGGCCACCCACAGCCCAAGGAGGCTGTCGCAGGCTGTGTGTGTGTGTGTGTGTGTGTGTGTGTGTGTGTGTGTGTGTGTGAGAGAGAGAGAGAGAGAGAGAGAGAGAGAGAGAGAGAGAGACAGAGACAGAGAGACAGAGAGAGACAGAGAGAGACAGAGAGAGACAGAGAATGTGGCGGCAGTCAGTATGATCATACCAAACCATGGATTTGTGAATGAGACCCTGATTGGGAATACACCCCCAAACTCCAGCCCCTGAAGGAGTGTGGCTTGTTCCATTTACCAGCCCCCCCATTTGCCTCTGCATCAACTCTATCAGGGAAGAAAGCATGGGGCTGGAGGGAGTTGGGGTTTGTGCAGTGGGCACCCTGACCCACCCACTCCCTTGTCCTAGATGCTGGCTGGAAAAAGCACCCTGAAGCCTTGTTAGTTCCAGGCGGAGCCCTGAAGCCATGGGACAGTAGATGGATATGTTTTGAGAAATGAGAAAGGAGCTCTCAGTGTGCGAAGAAGGTAGAGAGCAAGGGTCCTGGATTTAGAAAGAGATGGGTGTTGGATTCTGGCTGTATGATTTTGGACAAGTCGCTGTGCCTCTCTGGGCTTCACTTTCCCTATCTTAAAAATGGCAGATAATAGTCGAGAACAGTGGAGGAGTCAGGGGTAGGGATGAGACAAAATGCAAAAGCCCATAGAAGGGGATGTAGTTGTCATTATTTAATTTTTTCCTTCCTTTCCGCAACCTCTGAGCAGTGGCAAGCCTGGGGGTGGGGGTTCTTTTGTTTTCATGATCTAATCATCACTGTGCATGTATGGAGCACTGAGTGTGTACCCAAGCTAGATGAGAAGGGGCTGATCACTGGTCCCAGAGATGTCCTGGCCCCACACTGGCAATAGGAGGGACCAAAGATAGACAGCAGGAAGAACTTCCCAGCGAGGGGCTGCCTGTGAGCTCTGAAATGGCCATGACAGAGTCTGGCTAGAAAGCACTTGGTCTCTGTGTTTGCATGTGGCTGTGGATTAGGAGTGGACAGAGGGAGTGGGAGATTGAACACAGTGCTGGACGTAAATGAGAACCAAGGCTTATTTATCCCTGTGGAATCAGGAGTGAAGACAGGGTGGCATGCTTGGAATGTGGCTTCCCAGGCTTGCCCCTTCTCCTCTGTCCCCCAACAGCCTGGTGGAATCTTCCTAAAATGAGGCTCTGACTCATTCCCTCCCCTGCATGCAGCCCTTCATGGTCTCCAGTGTCCCTGGGTTATGGCCCCCGGGGACTGGCTTCTCCCTCATCCCCTCGGCCCCACACATCCTTCCTTTTTTATCACCTGGGGACTCCTATGCATCCTTCAAAGTCCAGCCCTATATTCCCCACACACCCCCAGGGTGAGCGAGTTAAATAGAGACAAAGGGAAACAGAGATGCAGAGACAAAGAAAGAGACAGAGATATGGAGACAGAGAGAGTAAAGGGGCAGTGAGAGAGTTAGAGCGAGACATCCAACCATGCTCCATCCATTGTCTGGGTCACACACTCTTAACTCCCATTCCGAGAGGCTTGGGTTCTCAGCCACATTTTCCTTGATAGAAAGATGCCTGTGCGACCCATACCCTCCAGGCCCTGAGTACACAGGGGCTCCTGGAGGACAGGCCCCAGATCTGAGCCCTCGCTGGGACTCCCAATCACCCAGCACAGGGCTCCAATGACTGCAAAGGGCAAGCATGTGGATTAGACCCGGTTATTTGAATCACTGTTATTAAAGAAACCATTGATCGACCACCTACTATGTATCCAGTGCACAATCACACGGACCCTTCCCATGGGCCGTGTGAGGTCAGTACTTCTATCGTTCCTCTTTTACAGAGAGAGAAACTGAATCTCAGAGATGTTTAGTCAGGAGCCTGAGGACACACAGCAAGTAGAACTTACCCCTGTGATGTGGGGGAGCTGACTATTCACCCAGCTCCCTCCTTCACTTCCTACAGGTCTCATCCACAGATGCCACCTCCTATGGAAGTCCTCTCTGACCCCCTGTTTAAAATTGTTCCCTCTCCCCTAGAACTTTCACCCCCCTCTAGCTTGTTCTTTATCACCATTTATTTCTGGTCTGTGTCCCTCAGTGAAGTGTCAGTTTTTGTCTATCTTATTTGCTTCTTTGGCCTCAGTGCCAGAATAGTGCCTGGAACAGAATAGGCACCCAGTAATATATCTGTTGAATGAATGAATTAATTAATTAATTAATAACAGGTCCAGGGTTCTGCAAATATTGGCATTTCCTGCTGATTTTCAAAAAAGGCATTTACATCTTGGCACAAAAGATGCAGGTCTGGCAAGGGGGGTGGGAAAGGGCAGGGGGCTAGGCATAGCTCCTGGGGCCGGGGCGGGGCCACACCTGGGACATCTCACCCAGCTGAGGCCAGCAGAGCCCGGCCCAGCGGACGCGGGCCGCCCACATGGAGGTCCGTGCCCCATGACTATAATTTGCCTCGGTACCTTGTGGTCTAGGAGACAATTACCCCACAGATGTGCGGTTGGAGTGAAGCATTCAGACGGCGGGTCAGAGCCCAGGCCTTGGCGGAAGGCAGATGTGGGAGGCGGCTTCAAAAGGGAAAGAATAGAGGGAAAGGGGTGGGGGAGGAGAAGAGGGGGAGAGAGAAATATGAGACTATACAGAGACAGAGACAAGAAGAGAAAGAAATCGACAGGGACAGAGAGAGTCAGAGGAGAGGGGGTAAGAGAGAGAGGAAGGAGACAGACAGACACACAAAGGCAAACGGAAATAGAAAGAGAAACTACCCAGAGAGGAAAAAAAGACAAGGAGAAACAGAGCGAAACAGAAAGAAAAAGAGAAAGAATAGGAGAGAGAGGGAAGGAGGGAAAGAGAGAGAGAGATATACATAGAAAGACAGAAACAGAGGTAGACATGTACATAGAGATAAAGACAGACACAGAGGGACAGAGAGATGTAGAGAAGGCGAGAGGGAGACAGAGAGACATACACAGAAAGAGATAGAGCCAAGGACAGACAGAGACAAATTAAGACAGAGAAAGAGAGACACACAGAGAGACAGAAACAGAAAGGACAAGAAACCCCGGCTTATACCCTATTCAGTGGAGTAGATTATGGGGCTCTTGGGTCACACCCCCTACACTCCCACCCAGAGAGGCCTTGGTTAATCAGCTACATTATCCACTTAAAACAACTGAGACCCCTGAGGACCAGCCCAATGCCGAAACCTCCAGCAGCAGCTGAGTTGGGCCAAGGTATCGATATCTGTGAGGGACCCCACTTCCCATCCCCCCAAGGACTGAAGGCTCAGGTCCACTCTGTGCCTCAGCTTCCCCAGCTGCAAACTGAGGAGGCTAGATAGGGAAGCCTCTTTCAACCTTTTGTCACTCACAAACCACCCTCCCCAATGTGTCTGTGTCCAAATATTACTGGACATTTTTCTCTCAGTTGAACCATTTATATAAAAAGACAGATGTATTTAAAGAAAAAAGTACAGGGCCGGCCAAGTGGCGCATTGGTGGAGAGCTAGCTTGGGATGCCAGCTCTGAGCAGCGGGGCCCAGGTTCAGATCCCACACATGAGGGCTAGTGACACTGCCCTCTTCAGCTAAGATGGTGAACAACAGCTCCATCTGGTTGCCTCTATAGCTAAGATGGCCAGGAACAGTGTGGGCTGCAGCCTCTGTGGCAGTGGGCTGCCATAGGCTACAGTGAGTGGCCAGCAGCCAGCGTGAGCTGCCAAGAGCCACTGTGAGCAGCCGTCCAGAGGCCAGCGAACAGCTGCCTTAGCCAGGAAGAGCGCAATGATAATACCAACAAGGGCCGCTGAAGCAACGTCCTCCACAACTAGACTGAAGAACAAAAAGGGACCACAGCTTGTCTGTTCCCCTTCCCTGATTCCCCAACACCCTCCCCCAATTCCCCAATAAAATCTTTAAAAAGAAAAAAGTAAATTCACTGCCACAGGCTGCCACAAGTCAAGGTCAGCTGTAAAGATAAATACAATAAGAACCCCTCAATCTTATCCAACTCTACCCAAACACCAAGCCTGAAGCCTGCTCTCTTTGTTTAAAAGGTGGTTAAGACTTGGAGAGGTGTCACAGACAGGCTAGGAGCACCAAGGACTGTGGGACAAGAGCAAATGATCTAACATATATGTAACCAGAATACCAGAAAGAGAAGAGAGCATAATATTTTAAGAGACAAAGGCCAATAAATTTCCCAAAATAAAGACATCAAATCACAGACACCAGAAGCTCAGAAAATACCAAATGTAACAAATATCCCCCAAACACATACTGAGACATATCCTATTCAAAATGCAGAAAATTAAGGGCCGGCCGAGTGGCTCAGTTGGCTGAGAGTTGGCTTAGAGCGTGTGTTCTGAGCAATGGGGCTGCCAGTTCAATTCCCACATGGGCCAGTGAACTGTCGCTGCACCCTACCTGAGCTGTCACTGAGCTGCCAACAGGTAGCAGGATGGCTCAGCTGGTGTAACAACAAGATTGCCTTTTTGATGGTGGGTTACGCCTGCCCGCAACTAAGACTGAACTTGGCACTTTGAACTGAGCTGCCGCCTGGATGGCTCAATGGATAGAGCATGCACTCTTAACAACAAGGCTGCTGGTTCGACTCCCACATGGGATGGTGGCTATGCTCACCCACAACTAAGAATGAACTCTGCACCTCGAGCTGAGTTGCTGTCTGGATGGCTCAATGGATAGAGCGTGCACTCTTAACAACAAGGCTGCTGGTTAAACTCCTTCATGAGATGGTGGCTACACCCACCCACAACTAAGACTGAACACAGCACCTTGAGCTTAGAGGCCATGAGCTGCTGAAGGAAAGCCAGATGGCAACTGGAGCCCTCCACAATGAAGACTGAAGAACAACAACATGGCTGGTCCCCTCCCCCAATTCCCCAACACTGTTGCCCCCCAATTCCCCAATATAAATAAAAAAAACTTAAAAAAAAAAAGAGTGCGAGCTGAGCTCTGAGCAACAGCAGTTCGATTGCCAGCCCGAGCTGAGCTGCCACTGAGTTGCCAACAGGTGGCAGGATGGCTCAGCTAAAAAAAAACAAAACAAAAAAACGCAGAAAATTAAAGTGAAAGAGAACATTCTTGAAGGCAGCCAAGGGAGGTGGAGGGAGAGAAAGACATGTTGCATACAGAGGAGCAAAGACAAGAATAACAGCAGACTTCTCACCTGAAACTGTGTAAACAAGGAGACAATGGAGTGACATCTTCAAAGTGCTGGTAAGAAAAGACTTTGAACCCAGAATTTTATACCCAGTAAAAATGTCATTTGAAAGTGAAGAAGAAACGAAGGCTTTTGAGCAAACAAAAAAACTGAGAAAATTCAGAATTGGTAAGACATCCACTTTAAATATAAAGACATAGATAAGTTAAAAGTAAAAGGATAGGGGAAATAAACCAAGAAAACCCTAATTAAAAAATGCTGGAGTGGGGGTGGCCAGTTAGCTCAGTTGGTTAGAGCATGGTGCTTATAACACCAGCATTGCAGGTTCAATCCCCCATGGGCCTCAGAGTTGTGCCCTCCAAAGCTAGATTGAGACAACTGCTTGACTTGAAGCTGATGGGTCCTGGAAAAATGCCCTCCACAACTTGGGGCCGGCCAAGTGGCGTGTTGGTTAAGAGCTGGCTTGGGGGCCGGCTGAGTGGCACGGTGGTTAAGCACTGGCTTGGGAAGTTAGCATCCCTGGTTCGGGTCCCACATATGAGGGCCAGTGACACTGCCCTCAAAAAAAAAAAAGAGCTGGCATGGGACACCAGCTCTGAGCAGTAGGGCCCCAGTTTGGATCCCACATATGAGGGCCAGTGACACTGCCCTCTACAGCTAAGATGGTGAACAACAGCTCCAACTGGAGCTGGGCTGCCATGAGTCACCGGCAACAGTGTAGGCTGCAGCCCCTGCTGCAGAGGGCTGTCATAAGCTACAGTGAGTGGCAGGCAGCCAGCGTGAATGGCCAGCAGCCAGTGTGAGCTGCCAAGAGCCACCATGAGCGGCTGTCCAGAGGGTGGCGACTGATTTGCCTCACCCGGGAAGAGCGCAATGACAATACCAACATAGGCCAGTGAAGCAATGTCCTCCACAACTAGACTGCAGAACAAAAAGGACAGCTACTTGTCTGTTCCCCTCCCCCAATTGCCCCAATAAAACCTTAAAAAAAAAAGAATTAATTGATTTGGAGCTGATGGGTCCTAGAGAAACACAGTGTGTTCCCCAATAATTTTTTTTTTAAATGCTGGAGTGGATACATTAAAAGCAAATAAAGCAGACATCATAGCAAGGGACATATAATGATAAAGTGGTCAATTCGCCAACCCTGAGTGTGTATGCATCTAACCATATACAATCCAGCAACATACAATCAAAATACACAAAGCCAGCACTGATAGAGCGTAAAGGAGAAATGGACAAATCTAAAATTATACTTGGAGACTCCAACACTATTCTCTCAGCAATGGATGGAAGAAATAGATAGAAAATCTTCGAGGATATAGAAGACTTGAATAACATTATTAACCAACTTGAAGTGACATTTCTAGAACACTCTGTCCAGCAACAGTAGAGTACACATCTTTTTCAAGTTAGCATGGAACACAACCAAGATGACCATATTCTTTAATCATGTTCACTGAGATATGCCATAAAATGAACCTTATTAAATTTAAGAAAATTCAAATCATCCAAATTACATTCTCTGACCTTAGCAAAATTAAATGAGGTATCAATTACAAAAAGACATGTGAAAAAATTCTCCAAATATTTGGAAATTAAACAACATACTTCTTTTTGTTTTTTGTTTTGTTTTGTTTTTTGAGGGCAGTGTCACTGACCCTCATATGTGGGATCCGAACCGGGGCCGCTGGCACCCCAAAACCAGCTCTTAACCAATGTGCCACTCTGCCGGCCCCGAAAATATTTTTAATTAAATGAAAATGCAACATATCAAACTTTGTGAGATACAGTTAAAATAGTGCTTGGGAGAAAAATTATAGCTTTTAATTTTATATTATATTTCATATAAATGCTTATATTATAGCATTTTATATGATTTGTATTTCATACAATATACAGAGGGTGTCAAACAAGTCACATATATACATTTTTTTGGCATCCCTGGTACATGCTTATATTATAAATTACGTGAATATACTTCAATGCCATTGAGTTGTATGCCTAAAAATGGTGAAAATGGTAAATTTTGTTTTGTATATTTTATCACAATTAAAAAAACACAAAGAGGAAAAAGTATACTAACCATGGGAGTAACATCATCACCTTTGCCAAGTTCTATCAGGTTAGAGCAAGTCACAGGTCCTGCCCACACTCGAGAGGAGGGCTGACCCAAGGGCAGGCACCCTGGCAGACATATTGGATGTCCACAGCCCACAGTGCTCTTCTCTGCATCAGACAGACCTTCGCAGCTCAGAACCATCTCCCTGACCCTCAAGCCCCACACATTGTGCCCACTGGGTTTCCAGCTGGATTTCATCTTTCTACAATTCCATGACTTGACTCACTCACATCCTTCCTGTAGCCAGGAGTTATCTGCTCTGACTTTTGACCTTCATCCACCCTTCCAACCCCCACCCAAATGCCACATCCCCATGGAAACCTTCTGTTATCACCAGAGGATTCTCTCAATATGGTCTCGGTTTGCTCAGGCAAATCCCTTCCCCTTTCTGAGTCTCCAGTTTCCTATCTGTATAGTGGGTCCATTGACACCCTCTTTGTAGCCTTTTGGTGTCTCCAAGCCAGGGCCTTGGGCATGAAACATTCATTCATTCAACAGGCTTTTACTGAGCACTTGCTGTATGCCAGGTCCTGTACTGAGCTCTGGGGAACATAGCAGGACCAAAACCAACCCCAATCTTGCCCTCAGGGAGCCTACAGTTTGCTGGGGGAGACAGGCATTAGATAGATACGTACATACATTCATGTTTAAGTGACAAAGGTGACAGATTCTGGGGGAATTCTGCAGGGCCCTGGCCTTATCTAAACCACACCCTTGCTTGACTGTAAGTTGGCACAAGCCTCATTTTTTCTAGTCTCCCCTGCAGCATACTTTCCACACAGCAGCCAGGGGGAGACTTTAAAAAAATACAGATGTGACTATCATCTTTCCCCCATGTAAAACCCTCCCATGGCTCCCCACTACCTTTGGGATAGGGACCAACATCCTCACTGGCTCTCCGGGGCCTGTGATACCTGCATAGTTACCCCCCTGCTAACTTCCCCTACCTCCACTCCCCCCAGGTTACTCCTGTGAGAAGAAAGTGAGAACAAGTTTGCAGGTAAGTATCTGGGGGAAGAAGGTTCCAGGAAAAGGGTACAGCTTATGCAAAGGTCCTGAGGCAGGACCATTCCTGGCATGTCAGAGGAACAGCAAAGTCTGTGTGGCTGGAGCAGAATGAACGAGGGGAGAGTGGGAGGAGCTGAGAGCAGGAAGGAGATGGGAACTACAGTGCAGGGCCTTGTGGGCCAAGAGGAGGACTTGGTCTTTGACCCCAAGGGAGGAGGAGCCCTGCTGGGCTGTGGGCAGAGGGGCAGAGGAGGTTGCTCGCCGGCGCCCTCTCGTGGCTGCTGCGGGGATGACAGACCAAAGGTGCTGCAAGGGCGGGGAGCCTGGAGACGACCAGGGCAGAGGAATGCACAGGTCCGAGTGGCAGATGATGGGGCTGGACCAGGTGGAGGCAGAGGAGTGGGGAGACGTGGGCAGATTCAGGATAGAATTTTGAAGGCAGAGGCGACAAGACTTACTAATAATTGGATATGGAGTGAGCAAGAAAGAATGGAGTCAAGAGTAACATCAAGGTGTTTGGCCCCAGCACCTGGAAGGATGAGACTGCCATCTGCTGAGATGGAGACGATGTGAAGAAGCAGGAGTGGGGATGAAGAACAGTTTCTTGGTGTCAGGTGGGTTCACAGATTTAGGGCTGGGCTCATTGGAGGCTTTGCTGGGGGGCAGACAGGCAGAAAAAAGATTAGGCCTTGTCTCTATGGGCGGGGACCTGATCCTTCTGGATCTGTCTCCAGAATCACCTACACACCCACCCTCCCCACACGTACAGCGGCTCCACGATCAGATCCTGGAGCTGTCCGAGACCCCCGGTGCTGAACCTCCGCTCCACGCAACAACCGCGTTCAAGCTGGTGGGGAGAGCTCAAAACGTACCGTTGGACTTCACCCAGAATGGCAAGGCTATTTCGGTGCCATTGTTGTGTGCCGGTTTCTATGCCTCGCACACTCCAATTTGTACTGTGCACACCCCCAAAGAGAGGCAGGTATGTGTTGCTCTAAGTGGTTTCCAAACTGTACCTTTAAGAATCACTGAAAGTGTCACTCCTGAGTCGCAATCACTCAAGCTCTGAAGATTAGCCTGACTTCAGACTGGATTGGTTGATGACTTGATGAACATGTGGATCACCATCACCTTCTCTTAGCTCCGGTAGGCTCAGGGGAGGGGGTGGAGAGAAGGCGGGGCTGGGGCAGGGCTGGGGTGGAGGCGTGCTCAGTGTCTGCAGTACTTAACAACAGCTCCTGGCACACGGCAGGTGCTCAATAAATGCTCGTTGCTGCTCGAATCCAGTATAAATGATGTCCGAGAGTTCACTTTTCTGAGTTAGGAGGAGGCCCAGTTTTGCCTTATCATAATTTATATGATAACGACAAGGCTGTATCCGTGTGCATTAATCAATCTCCCTGTCCTTTCAACAGACCTACACAGCAGTGCACACTATCATGACCCCAGTTTACAGACCAGGAAACTGAAACTTGGAGAGAAAGAACGAAGTTGTTTAAGGGCATGCAAACCTTGAATCGCTCAGCAAATATTAGGAACCCAGAGGTGAGACTGCCAGTCTCTGCCCTCCTTTACCTCATGTCCTATTTCAATCTCAATTTGACCACCACGTGCCCTGCTTCCGTCCTCTGTGCAGCCTTGAAGCCAACCAGGCTGAAGGGTCCCTGTTCTCTCACTAGGACGCGGGTAATTCCTACCTCTACACCTTGGCTAGTGCTGTTCCCTGTGCCTGGAAGATCACGTGTGCCTCCATCCACCAAAATTAAGCATCTCAGAACTGGAGAGGGGGTGGTGGCGGGAAGGGGAGTGTTCAGATCACATTCAATCTGGAGAGGAGGGGAAAGAAGGAGGTGGGGCAGGCATTAGACAACGTAGTAAGAAATTTGCATAGGGTAGCTTTTGTGTCCTAGGAGGAAGCCTGGGGGTGGGGGGTTCCCCGCACCACCTTACCTAGCTGCGTAGCGCGTGGCACACATTGGGTGCTCAATAAATGTTTGAGGCATTTCAAATGAAGGCTCCAATACTGAACGAAAGCATGGGTCTCTGCTTCCCCCTGCTGGTGGTCAGGGGCGAAGCCTCTGGAAAGTAGTTTTTACTTTTCAAGGGGGTTATCCTGACACTTCTGCAACACTCACTCTGGGCTTTATAAATATTAACTCATTCATTCCCACAACAATCCTCAGAAGTGTGTGCCCTATAAGTTCATTTTCTACGGGGAGGGGGAAACTGAGCCGCAGAAAGATCTGCCACTGGTCTGATAAACGTCCTAACTGGGATTTAAACCCTGGCCTGTCCTCTTCCAGACTTAACCACTCTGCTTTTAGGACACTTAGTAAGTAGCTACTATGTTCTGGGCTCTAGGGAATAGAAAAGTAAATAAAACACAGCAGGCACTGGTGACATGCTATTTTAGTTACTATAGCTTCATGATGTGTCTGTTTTATAGGGTAGCATGGAAGAGGTTCAGTGGGCAGGCTCTGCAGCCAGCCAGGCAACCTTTCTGTATTATCCCATCTGTAAACTAGGTCCTGCCTCCTAAGGCTGATGGGTGATTAAATGAGATAATACTTATAAAGCACTGGGAACTGTGTCTGGCACATAGCAGGTGCTCAATAAACAGCCATTAATTTCTGCCCATTCCAACTGTGCTTCTCCTATGATCCAATTATCCATGTGAATTTGAGAATCAGTTTGGCCAGTTTCATGGAAATTACTGTGGAGATCTGAACTGTGCAGAAATCAAGGTTCATCCAGGAGAGAACTGACCTTTTCTTTCTTTTCTTTTCCTTTTTTTTTGAGGGCAGTGTCACTGTCCCTCACATGTGGGACCGAACCAGGGCCGCTGGCTTCCCAAGCCAGCGCTTAACCACAGTGCCACTCAGCCGGCCCGAGAACTGACCTCTTAAAATTGTGAGTTGTTGGGGTCCTGGCTGCTCTGCTTCCCCTTTCTGGGGGCTGGGCCCCAGCCTTCCCTGACCCCAATAGGAGGCCAGGAGGGAGCAGGGTCTCCCTCAAGCTGCAGGGGTGGGTCCCAGGCAGCCCCAGGATGGGCTTCTGTCCATGCGCCCCAGATGGGGTGGCCCTTTCTTATTTTATACAATAAACACTCTCCAGCAACAAATAATTAAAAAGAAAGAAAATAAAATAAAATTGTGAGTTGTCCTGGGTACCACCATCGTCTAGTTCACCTCTTGTCTGGCCTTTTCTTTTATGTCTTTCAATAAAATGTTACTATATTCTCCAGGTTCTTCTGAGGTGTATTCCAGGTACTTTGTAGTTTTTATCCTTGCACTTAATGAGGCTTTGCTGATACGTTAGTTATCATTGCTGCACAATACATTACCTTAAAACTTGGTGGTTTATGGGCCAGCTGAGTGGCGCGGTGGTTAAGCACTGGCTTGGGAAGCCAGGGGCCCCGGTTCGGGTCCCACATATGAGGACCAGTGACACTGCCCTCAAAAAATAAATAAATAAATAAAAATTGGTGGTTTAAAACATTATCTCACAGTGTCTGTGGGTCAGGAATTGGGGGTACTTAGCTGGGTTCTCTACTTCACGGTTTCTCACAGGCTGCAGTGAAGGTGTCAGCTGAGCTGAGTTCTCATCTGAAGGCCCGTCTGGGGAAGGGTCCACTTCCAAGATTGTGTGGTTGTTGGCAGGACTCAGTTCCTGGCTGGCTGTTGGCCCTTGTTAACCAAGCCTCTCCGTAGAGCAGTGGGGTAGTTGTGTTAAATGTAGGTACTTTCCCCAAAATACGTCCCATGCCTATCTTTTCCATTCATCTTTTTAAAATGTATTTAAAATGAATTTTTAATGTCCTGAATAATACCTAAATATATTCACCTTGTAAAGATTCAGCTAAGACTCAACTCTGCTTCATCCTGGCCCCGAGTTCTTCACTCCCCAAAGCCACTCCCTTCATTGTTCTGGAGAATATATGTTTAGTCCTTCCATCTCCTTCTTATAATCATATACATGGCCCCAGAGAGAATGTATATATTTTTAAAATCCACAAATGCACACGCCATGGATTAGTTTCTGCTGTGTGTGTTATTCTGCAGCACTCTTGTTTTCATCTAACAATGTGACCTGGAGGTGGTTTCATTCTCTAACAACCACATGGTATTCCACAGTGGGAATGCTCCCTGTGCAGGCCACCCTTCAAGGTGGCCCCAAATTTCCTACTTCCTGGTATTCATGCCTATGTGTAATCCTGTTGTGACTGTGGGCTAAACTTTGTGACTCATTTCTAACAAATAGAATCAGGCAGAGGTGATAGGGTGTGACCTGGAGACAAGTCACAAAAGGCAGGTTTCAAGAGGTCTAGATGGAAAGGAACTGAGGCCTCTCACTAACAGCCACATGAGGGAATCATCTGGAACCCCAGTCAAACCTTAAGATGAGGCAGCCCCCCGGGCTGGCCGAGTGGTGCGGTGGTTAAGCACTGGCTTGGGAAGCCAGCGGCCACGGTTCGGTCCCACATGTGAGGGCCAGTGACACTGCCCTCAAAAAAAAAAAATTAGTCAGATGAGGCAGCCCCAGCTGATGTCCTGACTGTGACCTCATGAGAGACTCCAACCTAGAATCACCCAGCTGTGTCACTCCTGGATTTCTGACTCACAAGAACTGTGTGACATAATGAATATGTATTGTTTTAATCTGCTAAAATTGGGGTGGAGCTAACTTGTTATGCAGCAATAGCTAACTGATACACCCTGGATGAGCACCTACACCACAGCTGGAGCTCATCTCTCCCAAGCACATCCCTGTCCACTCCATGGAGATACTCAAAAGACTGCTGTATTGTAAGGATAAGCGTTCTAAATGTTTAACAATTTTGAGTTAAATGTAAAAGCTTAAATTGGACTATTACAAATAATAGCTTGAATTACAACCTAACATTTGAATTTCAGCCACTACACAGCAAAGGGAAACATATTGGTGCAGCGTTTAGACATCAGCCTGAGAACCTGGGTTCAACTCCTGCTGTGCAGACTAAAGCAGGTCACTTAACCTCTCTGGGTCCTAGTTTACTAACTCATAAAGTCAGCTATTAATAGAACATACTCACAGGGTGGTGTCAGGCTAGATGTTTCCTGGTAGTACTTTCTGCAACAATGGACATGTGGCTACTGAGCCTTTAAAATGTGGCTTAGTGTGACGGAGGAAGTGAATTTATAATGGTTTAAATTTAAATGGCCACAGGTAGCTAATGGTTACTGTATTGAGTGACACAAGCTTGAAACAATGCTTGGCAAATAGTAAGTGCTTAGTAAGTGCTTCGTGGGAACATTATCCTGCCAAATTATCCTCCAAAGTGTCCATTTATACCTCACCAAAATGAAGGTCACCCCAAGTATCCTCCTAACATCCCAATCTGGTCATGCTTCTCCCCTGCTCAAAGCCCTTCTGTGGCTCCCTATTGCCCTAAAATAATGTTCCAGATTTACTAATCTCATTGTTGTCACAACTTTTAGCACACTCTAGAATTACTTTCTCTTGCAGAAATGGATAGTTTCTTTTGTCCACCGTTTTCCTTGACGGAGGCTTCAGGAGGGCAGGGACAAGGTCTAGGTGTTTCCTCATGAAAGGACCTCTATAATTCAGCCAGCCCTTATCTCTGCATCTGTTTTTTGTTGGACAGCCAGCCAACTGTCCAACCATCACACCATCTCAAGACTCCGAGCCTTTGCCCAGGTTGTTCCTTCCACCCAGAAAACCCTTCCAGGCAGACTCAGACTCATCTTTCCAGCTCGTACCCCAGCTGGGCCTCTTTCTCTGTGTGGGTGCTGGAGCAAGGCATTTCATTTCTGAGCCTCAGTTTCCTCAACCATAAAATGGGGTGAATTACTGACATGGCATGGTTCTGCAGAGCATCTGGTAGGATATTAAGTAACTCATTAAATCGAGTGGTTAGGCTCAGCTAGGGTGTGGTAATCTGCACTATTCACACTCCCACCCCAATCTCTCCCCTGGAGCCCAGGGTCCCCCACCCCAGGTCTCAGGACTTTATTTTATTTTTTTTTTTAGGAATTTTGAGGCCTCCACTGGAGTAGGGCAGTAACAAAATCCACACCATCTCCCTGGTCTCACCTTCTTCAGGCCTTACCTCCTTGGGGCACTTCTGGGTCCTCGGTTGCAACAGGTCCAGTTGTGGACTTTCTCCCTCAACATTTCAATTCAAAATCTATTATGTAACAGTGCTGGCGAGGATGTGGAGAAACTGGAATCCTTGTGCACTGCTGATGGGAATGTAAAATGGGGCAGTTGTCATGGAAAATGGTTGGTGGCTCCTCAAAGAGCTAAACATAGAATTATCATATGACCTAGCAATTTTGCTCTAAGGTATCAACCCGAGAGAACTGAAATAGGTGTTCAAACAAAAACTTGTATATGAATATTTATGGTGGCACTATTCACTATGGCCCAAAGGTGATGACAACCCAAATATCCATTAATGGATGAATGGATACACAAGATGTGGTCCATCCATACTCTGGAATATTACTCAGCCATGAAGAGGAGCGAAGCACTGAACTCACTACAATGTGGATGGACCTTGAACACACGGTGCTCAGTGAGGAAAGCCAGACACACAGGCCACACAGTGTGTGATTCCATTTATGTGACATGTCCAGAACAGGCACATCCACAGACAGGAAGTTGTTGTTGGTTGCCAGGGGCTGGGGGAGGGGGATGGAGAGTGACTGCTAAAGGGGATGAGGTTGCTTTGGGGATGATGGAATGATTTAGAATGAGAGGTGATGGCTGCACAATCTTATGAATGTACTTAATGCCACTCAATTGTACACTTTAAATTGGTAAAAGTAGTGAATTTTATGTTATGTGAGTTTTGCCTCAATTAAAAAAAAAAAGTGTATTGTATAGTGTCTCCTCTCCTGGGCTGCCTCCGTAAGGTTAGAGACCATCTGGTCACTGCTGTGTCTGTGGCCAGCAAAGGAACAGGTGTGCAGTAGGTGTTCCAGAAATGTTTGCTGACTGAATGAATGAATGAGGGAATCAAAAAGCACAGGCAAGGGTCGGCCAAGTGGCTCGGTAAAGAGCTCGTTCAAGAGTGTGAGCTGAGCTCTGAGCAACAGCAGTT
Source organism: Aselliscus stoliczkanus (assembly GCA_033961575.1). Lineage (NCBI taxonomy): Eukaryota > Metazoa > Chordata > Mammalia > Chiroptera > Hipposideridae > Aselliscus > Aselliscus stoliczkanus. The sequence continues at coordinate 2,838,922 of CM066735.1, read as the reverse complement.
TGATGCCCAGCCTGAGCTCAGCTGCCGCTAACCTGCCAACAGGTGGCAGGATGGCTCAGCTTAAAAAAAAAAAAAAAGCAGCAGCATAGGCACCTGCTCTTCCTGAGAAAGAACACTCCAGTTCTTCAAATTCTGGATGAGTCAGACAAAATCTTGGCTATGGGAACATCAGGCCTGCCTTCTCAGAACATCCCTTAACTCCAAATCTGGATTTTTCTCTAGCTCACACACTGAGTGGGGACACAGCATTTGGTCTTTATGTATGTGAAAGGGCAAATGAGGGGGGACTCAGTCCTTTAGCAAGTAAAACTTTTATTAAATAAACTTTCAGTTTCTCCAGACCAAAGAGAGGCATTTTGGACATAAAGATGATGCTTGGGGGCCAGCAGAGTGGCTCAGTTGGTTAAAAGCTCGCTCAAGAGTGCGAGCTGAGCTCTGAGCAATAGCAGTTTGATGCCCAGCCCGAGCTCAGCTGCCACTAAGCTGCCAACAGGTGGCAGGATGGCTCAGCTAAAAAAAAAAAAAAAAAAAAAATGATGCTTGCAGCTTCTCACCTGAAACACGCCACAGTGACAAGGACCTCTCCAGCCACGAAATTCAAACCAAGTCAACCCAAAGTTTCTTCTAAGTCCTTTTCTTGTCTTTCTTTTGTGTGTATGTGTGTGTGTGTATGTGTGTTGGTTTGTTTCCAAAAGTCAGTTCGCAAGTTGAAACTTCGTGAAATTACTCGTAGCAGAAATAAAGTACATTGTACAAATCACGTAGATCTTCAATGTGGAGTATAAAAATGGTATTTACAGCCAGTAAACATGGACCAGAAGGATACACATCACTGCACGCCCCACCTGGCCAGAGCTTGACAGGTGCTGGGGACACAGACGAGGCCCCCTCTCGGCCCCTGAGCACACGCTTGCACACGCAGATGCACAGGACACAGGCACGCTAGAGAGTGTCTCAGAACAATTATTGAAACAAGTTGGTCAGAAGATTTTTTTTTTTCTTTTCCTTTTTTTTTTGTTATGAGTTTTTTTTTTTGTCTTCTTTTTTTTTCTGGGTTGGTCAACACATTTTGGTAAAAACAAAAGGGAATGCTGTTTTCTTTTCTCTTAAATTTTTTTTTCTTTAGCTTATGAAGTTCTTTGGTGCCTCATTTGGTGAGAGGCCCCAGTGGACGTCCAAACAAACTTGACTCTGTGCTTCAAGGTGGGTTTTCACGGTTTGGGTAGCTATACAGAGACACCCCACAAGATCTCCCTCCCCGCCCCAACTAGGAAACAAAAATCCATTCTCATTTGATTTTCCCTCCCATTTTTTTCTTTTCTTCTTGTACCTGCGCAGAAAGACCAACATTAAAAAAAAGATTATTTGAAGAGGTATCTTCGGCAAAGGGGTGCTTGGCAGGTTGGGCTTGTCCAACGAGTGTGGCGATCTTGGTCATGAGATCGTGAATTCCAGGCTGGTGATCCGAAGGCAGGGAGGTTTGGCTGCCTGCCCTTGGGAGGGGGCAGACAGGGTGGGGGCTCCCCCACCCTGTCTGCCCCGACAGAAAGCTAAGGGCTATTGGTCACATGAGTAAGGCTATGACTGGGAGGGAAGGGCTAGGGGAGGCCAGGGGATCTCTTTTGTGCCTGGGAAGGCAAGGCCCTGGGACAGGGAGGGGGGTCGGGGTGGGGAGTTCCGGAAGCTGCAGCTAGGAGCAGGGACACTCAAGCTGGCTGAGCCCATAGGCCCACGAGAATCGACGGCCAAAGTCCTGGAGGTATATTGGTTGGCTGATGACTCCCAGTGCTTCTCTGGCGCCCTGGTCTGACATGACAGCCAGGAGGTGGGGAGACACGGGGCTGCCCCACCAGCCTCAGCCCTTCTTATGTCCCTGCTGAGTGACCCACCCAGGGTCACCTTCCCTTGGATGGAAGGAAGTCGGAAAAGTTTGGTCCCATGATCTATACTCAAAAAATATATATACTGTCTATAGCTCTATATATATATGCATATATATATATAGGAAAAGTTGTGATTTAGTTTGGAGAAGCCACCAAGGTTGTGTGTGTGGGGGGAGCAAGGAAATCTCCCAGGAGGGGCATCCTTGGCCCCCAACTTAGGAGCTTCCCCACCCCCCACCCCCTTCGTAGCAGTTCACATTTTGGGGAAGGGGCCAAGGGGAGACAAGAGAGGAGAGGGAGGGCTGGTGTCCAAACTTGGTTGTAATTTACGGAAAAGTCCTGGGTCGGTTGGAAGCGGGAAACCCTCCTGGGGTGGGAAGGCCCCCTCACCTGGGGGAGAAGGGAGGGGCGTTAGGGAGCACCGAGGTGGGGTACACAGGCAGACGACCTCACCTCCCACCCTCCCCATTGCCCTGGCCAGGCTGGGGTCTGGGACTCCAAAGCCCCTAATTTTTTCAGAAATAATCCATTTGGGGGTTTGGAGGCCGACAAACCTGGCTTGAAATGGATTTAGGATCACAAAGCCTGTGTCCTCATCTGGTGATTGGGAACAAATATTTCTGTTTGTGTCTCCTCTCCCCTGCTGCCTGCCACTGAAGCCCCAGGACAGCAGTTTCTCCCCCTCAACCCTCCCCATCCACCCCATTTCTGTTCATTCACAGCTGTATTCCCAAGTGCTGGAAACAGTGCCTAGTGCATAGTAGGTGCTCAGGAAGGATGTGCTGTCTCAGCATGTTAAAAGTGTGTGAATCGCCTGTGAATTGGCTTTCAGGTGGCAGATTTCCAAACACGTACTCCAAGACAGGACTCTGCACACCCTCAGATCTGTTGATGCTGACCTGACAGGGTCTGAAAAGTACCACCAGCCCCCAACTGAGCACCTACTTTGCACCAGACCCAGGTGAGGCTCTCTGATGACGACGGCAATGGTGATTTAAGATAGAAAGAAAACCCAAAAGGAATTATCGAGAGCTTTCCAGGTGGTAGGTCTTGGGCTTAGCTGGGAAAATACCATGTTCCCTGTGTGAGTCCTCCCTGCTGCCTCTGGGGGAGGTGACTTTTATGAGCCCATTTCACAGATGAGGCTCGCAGAGGTTTGAGGTCAGTAGTTTCCTCATTGGCCCCTTAGGCTCACTGTTTGTTCCTCAAAGAAAGTGATTAGTTGTTGATAAATTTGTTCACTCTGATGGCAAAATACACTCTTGGTGATCTGTTTTTTGGGGGGACATTTTTTTCCTGGTATGCCGGTGGGAGGGGCAAAATCACACTTTCCTATCAACCCACTGGGTATGAATTATACCAAATAAGGCGCTATGAGAGAGGCCCAGCTGGGAGAGTCATAGGACAGGACAAAAGCCCTCCCCACAATACACCCCACCCCAGACCAAACCTGGCCCCTCAGGCAAACTCGTATTCATCATTCAAAGCCTCCTCCAGGAAGGATTCCCTAACCACCCTTGATGAGCACTGGCTTCCTCCACCTCCCCACCCCAATCCTACCCTCCCATCCACGGCAGGAATTGGGGTGTCTTCATTCAGCTGCCCTCACCAATCCAACCTGGGGGCTCCTGTAGCCTTTTGCAGAACCCCCCAGCCTGGGGAGGGTTTGGAGAATGGGGAGGGATGCGGACAGACGGGGAGGGCAGGGTTGGGATGGGTGGGGCCGCTTGGCGGCTCACCTGGGCCAAGCCCGCAGCCTGGGCAGCTGTGGGCAGTCAGTAGGGGTGTCCCGGGTCTCTGGGCCGTTTCAGCTGCACCTTCAGCCTCTTCATGCCGATCTGAAAGCCATTCATGGCCTGGATGGCGGTCTGCGCGCTGGCTGGGTTGTCAAAGCTCACGAAGCCTGCGGAGACCGGGGTGGACCCACGATGGTGGGCACCATGGGCGTCCTCAGCTCGCTCCAGTGCTGCAGCCCTGGCTTCCTGGCTCACAGGGTCCTGGGGGCGGGTGTGTGCGCTTGCAAGGGTCGATGGGCTGGGGGAGGTGGCAGGGCTTGCCAGAGGACACACAGCAACCCTGGCCTGGTTGTGACACCCCTGAACTTGCATGCCTCTGGGGATGGGGCACTCACTCCTCACCTGGGGTCTGCTCTGCTGAGACTTCCCATCCAGAGTGGGGGACAAGGAGACCTAGGGGGTCCTGGGAGGGCCACATTCTCCCTCCCTTCCACCAGGATACCTGCCTCCTTTTGGGCCCTGATGCTAACCCTTTGCCTCCTCTGAGATCTCTATCTATCTGGGGTATTATCCAGATGACTGTGTGTGTGTGTGTGTGTGTGTGTGTGTGTGTGTGTGTGTGTGTGTGTGTCTTTTTGTCTCTTTTCTCTGTCCCTCTTTTTCTGTCTTTGTGTGTGTGTGTGTGTGTGTGTCTTTGTCTCTTTCTCTGTCTCTTTTTCCCTCTCTCCCTCCTTTTCTCTCTCATCTCTCTCTGTCTCTGTCAGTCTTTCTAACCCCAGTCACCCCTGAGACCATCAGAAACACTTAAGCCTCCCTTCCTTAAACTGCCACCATCCCAAACTCCCTTCACCTGCCACCTCAAGGCCACCTGACCCTACTCCTGCTCCCCACTTCTTGGTCCTCACAGGCTTCCCAGGGGACCATGTGGAGGCCACAGGGGCCAGGAGGAAAGGACCATGTATGCAAGCATTTGGAGGTGGGGACCCCTGAGCTCTATATGAGAGGCCAGGTGGGAGGTCAGGCGGAGAGATGGGGGTCAGGATTGAGGGGTCTTGCTGAGGCCATGGGGAGCCATGGGGGAATTTAGAGCTGGGGGGTTGATGTCTTCATATCTATTCTCTCCAATAATTCTCCACCCGTTATATAGATAAGCAAACTGAGGCTCAAAGAAGCCATGTGACCCTCTGATTGTTGAAAGTCATTGAGTAGGTTTTCCTTCAGAAATTTCCTCTTCCTCCTGGGAACAGGATACAGAAGAGGAGACCTGGGCACTGGCGGGTATCCCTTACTTGCTGTGTGACCTCAAGTGTCACTTGACCACTCCATGCCTCTCTTTCCTCCCTCAGTAAACTGGCACAATTCTTCCCTTTTATGGTTGGATACTGAGTACATGCTGGAGCCACTTAATATTATTAGTCAAGAGTAGGCCCTTCAGAGGGAAGACTCCCAACCACATTTTATGAGGTCACTATTACTTTGATCCCAAAATCAGACAAAGATATTACAAAAAAGGAAAACTACAGTCCGATATCCCTAATGAACATAGATGCAAAAATCCTCAACAAAATACCAGCAAACCGAATTCAGCATCACATTAAAAAGATCATACACCACGATCAAGTGGAATTAATTCCCGGTATGCAAGGTTGGTTCAATATCCACAAATCAATTAACATAACACATCACATTAACAAAATGAAAAATAAAAATCATATGATCATATCAATAGATGCAGAAAAAGCATTTGACTAAATCCAGCAGCCATTTATGATAAAAACTCTTAGCAAAGAGGGAATAGTGGGATCATATCTCAACATAATAAAGGTCTTATATGATAAGCCCACAGCAAACATTGTACTCAATGGGGAAAGTCTAAAAGCTTTCCCCTTAAGATCAGGAACAAGACAAGGCTGCCCACTTTCACCACTTCTACTCAACATAGTTCTGGAAGTTCTAGCCACAGCAACCAGACAAGAAAATGAAATAAAAGGCATACAAATTGGAAAGGAAGAAGTAAAATTGTCATTATATGGAGATGACATGATACTATATAGAGGGAATACCAAAGGCTCCACCAAAAAACTGTTAGAATTGATAAATGAATTTAGTAAGGTAGCAGGATACAAAATTAATATTCAGAAATCAGTTGCATTTGTATACACCAATAATAAACTATCAGAAGAAGAAATCAGGATATCAATCCTTTTTACAATTGCTTCAAAAACAATAAAATATCTAGGAATAAATTTAACCAAAGAAGTAAAAGACCTGTACTCAGAAAATTATAAGACACTGAAGAGAGAAATCAAAGAAGATACAAATAAATGGAAATACATACCATGTTCATGGATAGGAAGAATTAATATAGTTAAAATGTCAATACTACTGAAGGCAATATATAGATTCAATGCAATTCCAATCAAACTACCAAAGACATTTTTCTCAGAAATAGAACATATAATCCTAAAATTTATATGGAACCACACAAGACCCCGAAGAGCCATGGCAATCTTGAGAAATAAGAACAAAGTGGGAGGCATCACGCTACCTGACATAAAATCATACTACAAGGCTACAGTAATCAAAACAGTATGGTACTGACATAAAAACAGACACATAGACCAATGAACAGAATAGAGAGCCCAGAAATAAACCCATCCATATACGGTCACTTAATCTATGACAATGGAAGCAAGAATTTACATTGGAGTAAAAATAGTCTATTTAATAAATGGTGCTGGGAAAATTGGACTGACACGTGCAAAAAAATGAAAATGGACCACCTACTTACCCCATATACGAGAACAAATTCAAAATGGATTAAAGACTTAAATGTAAGATCTGAGACTATAAAACTAGAAGAAAACATAGGGAAGAAATTTGCAGACATTACCCTCAGTCATATTTTTACTTATATATCTCCTCGGGCAAGACAAATAAAAGAAAAAATGAACATATGGGATTACATCAAACTTAAAAGTTTTTTCCGCAGCAAAGGAAATCATCAATGAAACATAAGGGCAGCCTACTGAGTGGAAGAAGATATTTGTCATCGATATCTGATAGGGGGTTAATATCCAAAATTTATAAAACAGTCATTCAACTCAACACCAAAAATTCAAACAACCCAATTAAAAAATGGGCAGAGGATATGAAGAGGCATTTCTCTAAAGAGGACATATAGATGGCCAACAGGCATATGAAAAAATGTTCAACCTCACTAATCATTAGAGAAATAAAATAAAAACCACAATGAGATACCACCTCACTCCAGTCAGAATGGCTATCATCAAGAAATCAACAAACAAGTGCTGGCGAGGGTGTGGAGAAAAGGGAACCCTGGTGCACTGTTGGTGGGACTGCAAATTGGTGCAGCCATTATGGAAATCAGTATGGAGGTATCTCAAAAAACTGGAAATGGAACTGCCGTATGACCCAGCAATTCCACTCTTGGGTATCTACCCAGAGGAATCCAAGACACTAATTCAAAAAAATATATGCACCCCTGTGTTTATTGCAGCGCTATTTATAATAGCCAAGACTTGGAAACAATCGAAATGCCCATTGGTAGATGACTGGATTAAGAAGCTGTGTGGGGCGGCCAAGTGGCTCAGTTGGTTAACAGCTCGCTCAAGAGTGCGAGCTGAGCTCTGAACAACAGCAGTTCAATGCCCAGCCTGAGCTGAGCTGCCGCTGAGCTGCCAACAGTAGCCGGATAGCTCAGCTAAAAAAAAAGAAGCTGTGGTACATTTATACAATGGAGTACTACTCCGCTATAAAGAAGCATGAAATTGTACATTTGCAACGATATGGATGACCTAGAGACTATCATGTTAAGTGAAATAATTCAGTCAGAGAAAGACAAATACCATATGATCTCATTTATATGTGGAATCTGAAAAATTAAATGAATGAGAAAAGTAAACAGAAACAGACTCATAGATATAGAGGAGAAACTGATGATTGCTTGTTGGGAGTGGGGTGGGGATGAGGGAGAAGGGGAAGGGATTAGACAGCACAAATAGGTAACTACAATATTGCCACAGAGATATGAGACAGTTTGGGGAATATAATTAATAATGTTGTAAATATTTTGTGGGGTGTCAGATGGTCACATGTCTTGTTGGGGAGACCACTTCATGGATGGAGTGAGGCTTGATCACTGCACTGTACACCTAGGGCTGATGTTATATAATATTGTATGCCAACTGTGGTTGAATGTGTATATGGTCACGGGATGTGGGGTGGGGTCAAGGGAATTGTAATAGATATGTATGATATGGGGGGAGTGAGGTGGCGAATTGGGGGAGGGGGTTGTCACTTTGAGGGGTAAAAAGTATAACTATTGACTGCATTGTACACCTGAAACTAATTTTTTTTTAATGTTTATTTCACAATAAAAGACTTTTAAAAAAATAAAAATAAAAATAAATTCATTTTAAAAAAAAAGAGTAGGCCCTTCAAAGGGGACAGCGTGGAGTTAACAGTCCAGATTTTGGAGTCAAACAGACTGGTTCTAATCTAGATTCTGCCTCTTAGCTGTTGTATGACTTTGAACAAGTGGTAGTGCTACTCTGAGCCCTAATTTCCTCTGTTTCTGGGACAAGGAAATCCTCCTGCAAAGTCCACAAGGCCCTGCACAACCGACCCCATCCCCTCCCTGCCCTCACCTCCTCGGTCTCTCCCCCTCGCTCACTTTGCTCCACCAGCACGGGCCTCCTCCGCTGTTCCTCCAATATGCACCATCCAGCCCAGGACATTTGCACATGCTGTTCCCTCTGGCTAGAACACTCTTCTCCCAGATTTCCCCATGCTGGCTCCTTTTCGGTCAGGTCTATTTTTCCTCATACCATTTATGAGTCCCTGACCTATATCCTATGTTTATTTATTTCCGTATCCTGCCCCTAAACCTGTGCTTTCCAATTTGGTAGTTACTAGCTATGGTGGTTATTTAAATTTAAATTCATTAAATGAAATTAAATTAAAAATTCAGTCATTTGGTCACACTGGCCACATTTCATGTATTGGTAGCCATGTGGAGCCGACAGCTCAAAGAACCCTGATGCACAACATTTCCATCATCAGAGAAAGTTCTGTTGCGCAATGCAGCAAACCTATGAGTTTTCTGAGGGCACGGGTTTGATGGCTTCCTTCACAGCTCTGTGCCCAGTGCCCAGATGGTGCCTGGCACACAGCAGGGGCACATTATATCTATTTGTTGAATGAATGAATGAGTGAATGAGCACTAGAAAAGATGCATGGCAAGTGCCTGGTATACAGGAGGTGCTTAATAAGTACTCACTCTGATTATGAATGTGATACTTTTTTAAAAAAAAAGTGTGACTCTTTTGGACTAGGCCTGTCTCATGGCTGACCACCCCCTCCCACACTCCCTATTCCAGGGTGAGGGCAGTGGGATGGGCTGCCAGCAGGAAGGGTTGCCCACAGCAGGTACTCACCAAAACATTTGCTCTGGTTGGTGGCCCGATCCATAAACACCTTGGAGGAGATGATATTGCCGAAGGGCAGGAACATCTGCGTCAGCTCCGTGTCTCCAAACTCCTGGGGGAGGTGGTAGATAAACAGGTTACAGCCTTCGGGACCTGCAGGTAGGGGAGAGAAAGATGTAAAGCCCCCAAGGAGAGAAGGTGGACCCCCCTGTGGGAGGGGCATGGGTTGGAGCCTTGGGAGAGGGGTGCCCCATGACACCCAGAATGAGGGGACGTGAGAATGGGGGGCAGGGAAGGCAGGGAACACTGACCCCTGACCTACATAACCCTACCCTCAGGTACTCCAAACCTCTCATGAGTCTCAGGCCCCAAATAATTTACAAAATTCAGATGATCTATACCCCTCCCCCAAAACAGAGATAAATTCCAGGCAACCCCAAACTCCTGGAAAATCCCTAAGCCTCAAATTCCAGATCATTTACAAAAGTCAGGTGAACTGGGGTGTGAGGTATACAGAAATTCTGATCTATCTTTATAATAATTCTGCAAGTCTAAAACTGGTTCTAAAATAAAATGCTCTTTTTTTTTTTTTTTTTTTTTTTTTTGAGGGCAGCGTCACTGGCCCTCATATGTGGGACCGAACCGGAGCCGCTGGCTTTCCAAGCCAGCGCTTAACCACCGCGCCACTCGGTTGGCCCTTTTTTTTCTTTTTAAGTCTGATGATCACAGAATAAAATAAGACAGGTAATTAATTCTCTAGTCCCAAACCCCAAATATCCAGATATATTTTCCAAAAACCTTGGATAATCCTCCTAATTTTGGATAATTTTTAAAACTCAGATGATGCAAAAATAAAATCAAGTGAAATACAAAGAGTTCTCTAGTCCTGAACCCCAGATATCTTGAAACCACAGATAACTTTTTATTTTTTATTTTAAGCTTGCTTTTATTTATTTATTTATTTATTTATTTATTTATTTATTTATTTATTTAGAGGGCAGTGTTGCTGGCCCTCATATGTGGGACCCGAACCGGGGCCTCTGGCTTCCCAAGCCAGCTCTTAAGCACCACACCACTTGGCCGGCCCACAGATCATTTTTGAATAGTAGACTATACCAACCAGAAATACATTTTTTTAAAAGCACGGCTAACCCTCGAACTCATCCCCTCCCCATATAATCGCCAGTGCGTGGCTCATATACAAACTATAAACAATACCATTTAAAAACCTTGATTATCTGAATCCATGAACAGTTTCCAAACCTCTCTTATACCCCCCAAAACAAAGGTAATCATCAAACCACTGAGATTTCCCCCCACCTTTGCAATGAATATCCCCCACCTCAGAAAATACAAAATCCAAGATCACACATTAACACCCACCCCTTACCTTCCTGATTAGCACCACAGTTCAGCTATAATGCCTGTTTTAAAAATGCAAGTGTGTTTCAAGGTGATTGATATGTTACAGAACAATTTTGAGCATAACAAATATTGTGTTTGCTTGTGAGCTACCTTGTCTCCAAAAAAACACTAAGTAAATGCAGAAAACCTCACCCAGCTGAACCAAGCCTCATAAGAAAATAAGATGTACGTGGGTGCGCATGGCTCAAATACCTACCAACTTCCTCAGTTCCCCAAGTGTGTTACAAGCCACACTTTTTGATTTTGGACAACACTGTCCACCATTTCACAATAACTCATATGTTGCAACCCTTCTGACACTTCCAACCATGCAAATTTCAGGTCTTTTCCACCATAAAATGCCATATTTATTGTAGTATCCATGTATGTCTTATCCATCTATATTCATAAAACTGTGCTACGGTTTTTATTAGGGTCCTATCTGGGTATTTATTTATTTATTTATTTATTTTACATGTCTGTGGGCCAGGCTCTGAGCTTCCCTTGCCATAGGTGATCTGGGGTTATTTTGGTTGGTCACCTCTCCCCAGTCCCCTATCGCCACCCCCACTAGCTGGATTAAAAAGAGGATGGGGCTCTCTGGTGCTGAGGGTCCACTATGTCAGGAACCGCTTACTTCTCACTAATGCCTCTTGGCACAGATGGTCGCCCGTATTACAGATGAAGAAAGTGAGGCATGGGGTAGTGAGGTGCCTTCCTTAAGTCACAAGTCAGGACTGGGTGGATCGGAATTCTGGTTGTCCCACTCCAGGATCTAACTCCTCCCTCCCTCGACTCTACTGGGGAGGCCTCAGTTTACCCGAAATACCTCATCACCCCACCCCAACCTCAAAACGAGTTTCCTCTCCAAAAATTCAGAGAATCATTAGGCGTCCCACTTTCCGGAGGAGGAAACTGAGGCTCTGAGAGGGAGATTCAGTTGATCCTCCCAACCCCCACCCCCCCTCGGTCACAGTCAGCCTCGCAGATCCCAGAGGCCGGGCCAAGACCCGGTACTGGAGGTGGAGAGGGCGGTCAGAGGGCGGGGCTGGCGCCCAGGGGAGGTCACAGTCCCCTCACCTTCTCGCTGCTGCTGCTGCTGCAGGAGGGGCGGCGGCTGGGGGACGCTGTGCGCGATGGGCGTGATGGCCGTGGTGGGGTACATGGCTGCAGAGACCGGGAGTGGAGGTGGGTGTGAGGTCGGTGGGCGCCGGAGTGGGTGGGGCGGGGCTAAGACATAAGGGGGCAGGACTGATTCGGGGGAGGAACCAAATGTGAGGGCGGGGTCAAACCCGGGTCTTGGGAAAGAGGAGGGGCGTAGCCACCGCGAAGAAAGGACCTAAGGATGGGCCAAGGTTACAAAGGGGCGGGGCCAGGACTTGAGGGTGTGGCCAAGACAGGACTTTGGAAGAAGACCCAGAGATGGGGCGGGGCTTTGGCAGAGGCGGTGAAAGATGTGAGGGGCAGGACTATAAAGGTGGGCTCTGGGAAGCGGGACCACACGCTGAAGCAGGGCGGGAAAGGCGCGGGGCCAAGAGCCAGCATTGGGCCAGGGCCAGAAATAGGAGGCGTGGCTAGGCAAAGAAGACGTGCCGAGGGGCTCAGCCCTCCAGGCGGGCTTCGTTAGGGGCGTGGCCACGCGTGGGGCGGGGCCAGGATGTCTCCCTACCTGTGTACTGTTGGACTCCCGAGAAGGCAGGATGGAGGGCCTCGGCCACGGTCGGGCTCTGAGCTGCGGGCAGACGAAGGGGCTGAGTGGGGCGAGGGCAGCAAAAGTATTCCATCCACCCTCCCCATCCTTAAAAGCCAGAAGAAACAACCGCCCCAGCTTTATCCCTGCATAAATGTTTTAGAGGTATGACCCCCATTTTACATGTGGAGAAACTGACACTCAGAGAGGTGAAGTAACTGGTACAGGGCCACTCAGATAGGAAATCGCAGAAGCCAAACTGGAATCCACGTTTCTTAGGCTCCAGAGAGGTTGAAACATCACCCCTATTTCTGTCTCCTCATCCTGGCCCCTTGTTCCTTCCCTTTATTCTCTAGATTCTCAGGACTCTAGGTTTCTGCTCCAGACAACAACCCACCCCAATCCCTTCTCCTCTCTCGCTCCTCACACCTCGCTCATCAGACACCCTATGGACCCCCCCCCATGTGGCCGTGACCTTCCAACTACCCCTAGTGGAGGAAACAGGGGAGGGGAGAGGTTGTCCAGGCCACTAGAGGTGGTGGGTCTAGGGAAGATTCTGAATGGAGAGAGGTTGCTAGATGATAGAATGGTGTGGGGGGATATGACTGTAAATGGGTCGCATGAATGAATTACTTTGTAGAGCTGGAACAGTTCTGTATCTTGATTGTGGTGGTGGTTACACGAATCTATACCTATGATAAAATGACATAGAACTACACACACAAACACACACACCCAAGTGCATGTAAAAAGGGGTGCAATCTGAATAAGCTCTGCTACTCCAGTTGAGTTCACTCTATGGTACCAATATCAGCTTCCTGGTTTTGACAATGTCCTATGCTTATATGTCAGCATCAGGGGAAGCTGGGTGAGGGCCACACAGGACCTCTGTATTATTTTGATTACTCCCTGTGAGCCTCCAATCATTTCAAAATAAAAATGAAAACAAATTCTCCTCAATGGTGTAAACACAGATGACTTACTTCACCATGGCAAAGGGTTGGAAGATGTTTGCTTTGAATCATGGTATAGGGTAGGGAAAGGTGGAACGTCTTCTCTGCCTCATGAGGGTAAGACCCAGACCAAATCTATGCATGGTCAGTATTGAGTGTAAAAATGAATGAATATGGGTACTGGTATCTTCCCACATGGTAATGGTTAATAATTAAGATTGATGGTGCCATTCTTGGTACTAAGTGACATGTTAAGCATTTCACATACTAATTTCATTGTCAATGCAACCTGATGAGATGGCTGATGTTATTTGCCCCATTTCCCAGATAAGCAACCAAACCTGAATATGAACCCAGAACACTGGATGCAAAGTTCCTATGTTTAACCTCTTTCTCTGTGCCCATAGCTCACATCTGTTCAGCTGAGGCTGACTTCCTTTGTTCTGCCTCTCTGTTCTCTGGGCACCAAGTCATAGGAAATCATGGTTGTCCCAGAGACACTGTCCCTGCCCCCTGCCACTCTGCTAGGCCCCAGAGTACTACCTGAGTTACCTGGGTAGGGCACGATGCCATTGGCATATACAGTCTCTAGGGCAGGGTGCCCACCAGGGAAGGGCACAACGCCTGCAAAGCCATTGGTGATGGGAGCCACGAGGCCAGGCACAGCAGCAGTGCTGAGCAGTGGGGGCGAGTGCAGTCCTGCAGAACAGAAGAGTGTCATGGGGAGGCTGGGTCTGGCCCTGCCCCTGCCCACACATCCTTGAATCCCTGGAAGATTCTCACCAGAGGCAGGGGTGATGGGTGTGGCAGGCAGCCCATTAAGGCTGACAGCGCCAATCTGCTGGATGTGGCAGGGTGAGAAGGCCACGCCAGGGCTCAGGTAGCTGCCCGAAGTGGACAGGACTGTTGTCTGCTGCTGCATGAGCTGAAAGTGGAGAGGGAGTCAGCATGTATAGTCAGAGTGGCACCTGCCCTGATATCACAGCTCACAGTGGCGGGGGTGGGCCTGGTCCCCCAGTAACTAGGGGATATTTTGGCTCATGCCAGGGTCAGGGCTGAGTCAGGAAGTTGGGTTTAGTCTAGGATCTAGGCTTAGTATAGGATCGGGGCTCAGTTTTGGGATCAGGGCTTAGTCAAGGGTCAGGGCTTAGTATGAAATCAAGTCTCAGTCAGGAGTAAGGGCTCAGCCTTGGGATCAGTCTAGTTAGTATCAAGGCTCAGCCTGAGATTAGGACTCAGTCTAGGTTCAGGGCTCATTTAGGAATCAGAGTTCATCCAGGGATCAGGGCTGAGTCAGGAATTTGGTCTTGGTCTGGGATCAGGGATCAGCCACATTGAACTCGGCTAGGGTTGGAACTCAGTTTAGAATCATCCTAGATTTAGATTTGGTCTCAGTTCAGGGTTGATGCTCAGCCTAGATTTGGGGGCTGAGCATGTACTCATGTCACTCCATAGTTGGGGTTCAACTTGAACTTGGGGTTCAGTTTATGGTTGGGGGCTCAGCCTGGGTTGGGACTCAGGAATCAGTCTGGATTTGCAGGCTCATCCATGGCCAGGATAGAACTCTGAGTCAGAGAGACTGGGCAAGAGACAGGAAGATGGACAGAGAGGCAAAACCCATCAACAGAGACTAGATGGAAATAGAGAAACTCAGCTGGACCACAAGAGTGGTCTTGGGATCCCCACTGGAGACAGAAGCTTGTCTGCTGGAGTCACTCACAGCCTGGGCGTAGGCGCTGTAGGGGCTGAAGGGCAGGGTGAGGGACGGCGTCAGGATGCCCAGCTGGCCCACCATCTGCTGCATGCGTCGTAGTGTTCGTTCCTTGTCTGTGTCGGCAAACTTGACCACTAGGCTGGAGGAGGCGCCCTGCAGGGGCAGCCGCAAACAGGAAGGGATAAAAAAGGAGGGAGGTGGCCAGGACTCTGTGGTCTCCAGATTACACTAGCTCAGGCCCTTGGGTAAGGGGTGTAGATGGCAGCGGCTGTCAGTCCTGTCCACGACCCCTAGCTGCAGGCCTCAGGTGCCACAGCAAGAGAGCCTGGAGATCAGTCTTGGGTCTTGCACTTGACCAGATAGCTACTACCCCTGTACAACAGGTGGGGCATCCAGGTCCAGGGAGCTGTGTCTGGGGTACAGTGGAGTACCCTGACTGTCAGCCACACTCTCAAAACAGGAGGAGAATCCAATAGCTGGAGAAGAACAATGGCAGCCCTAGGTGGAGGACCCTATAACTGTTACCCACACCTGAGAACAGGTAAGAATCCAACCACCAGAGAGGAACAGTGGGGCACAGATGGATAACCCTGTGAATGCCACCTTGCATCTGAGAACAGGTAAGATTCCAAACATCAGAGGCTGACTTGGCCCCTTTGATGGAGAGCTCACTCCCTGCTATGCCTGCCAGCCCCATCACTAGACAGCCTGAGCAGGAGGAAGCCTGACCTGATAATGAGCTGACTCCTGCCCTGTGCTTCACACCCATTTTCAAGAACAACTAAGGGGAGAGTTGTTCATCTTTCCTATGCAGATTTGGACATTTACATACAGGGATAGTGGCTCCTGGAATCATCTTCCTGTGGGAGAGGGCCACCCCCAATGTCTGGGTGGTGCTCCCAGCCTCGCGCTGCTACTGACCCACTGGCTCCTGCCTCCAGTCTTGCCCCTGCTTAACCCCCACCTCGAGCCCCACCTGGCTCCTTCCCCTCCTCTGTCAAAACCCTCTGTGGCACTCCATCACCCTAGGAGGAATCTGTGCACCTCAGCCTTGAACCTCAGGCCCTCCACTCTATCCTACCCTGCTCATCTGGGACTGCCTGTTCCCACCCCACCTTTGATCTTGTCACTCCCCATGCCCTCATGTCCCCTCCTGGCCTCAACAAATACCACCCACCCTCCTGGGACACCCTAGTATACATTCACACAAACATATGTACTCTCATATACATTCACACAATTCACACCATATATGCTCACACACATGCATTAACACACTCTCATGCACAAAATCACACACATACATACATAAGCATATACAGTCATGATGCACACATAATTACATAACCTCACCCACACATATTCACACACTAGCACTCATTCACACATACACTTACCCTCACACACACCTACAGACGCATGTGTGCACCTGTTCCCCACATCACCCAGGCATGCTAATGCAGTCACAAAGATGTACTCGTATACATACACACCAGCACACACCCACTTAACCATACACATTCATATACACACCTCATGTACACATGAGCATTCACATAACTCTCACCTACTAATCATCATACACTCACAGAGGCCACACGCTCTCTCAGACACACACACATGGACACACACACTGGCAGTACATCCCTGTACACTCACACATATACACACACTTGCACAATCACACACATGCTTACACCCACTCACACCACCATCAGGGACTGCCCCTCTTCCTCCATCTGTGCCCTCTCTGAATAAGAGCCAGGGTCTACTGGATGGCTGGGATGGTAGGCACAGGCCCCTTTACCCCATGCCTACCACCATGGCTCAGGGCATTTCCTACTCACCGGCATGGTCTGGCTGCCATGCAGGGCATGGATGGCCGCCTGAGCCTCCGTGTGGGAGGAGAACTTCACGAAGGCACAGCCTGCTCCAAAAGAAGGAGAACAGATGAGAGGCAATGGGTTATCTCTGGGCAGGCAGGGGCCACCAGAGAGGGGGCTGAGGGTGCTGGATGGCCAGTCAGCATCAGACACAGGCAGCCAGAAAGTTAGACAGTCAGACAATAGAGACAGCAGCCATTTGCCCAGGCAGAGAGCTGAACAATGAAGATCAGACAGTAAGAGAAGCATACAGCCAGCCAGCCAGCCATAAAAGTTGGACAGTCAGCCAACTGGTTATCCATTCAATCAGAAAGCCAGCCAATGAGAGAGCTGTTTGTCAAACACACACTGAAATGCAGGAGATGGGCTTAGAGAACACCCACCAGCCACCGACACGAAATCCAGAGTTGTAATCAGATGTGCAGAATTAAAGTGACAAACTATCAGACTCAGACGCAGAGATACAGTCCTGTGGCACTCTCAGGCAGAGACACACTCAGACCCAGATGGGTATGCCCATGTGACCAGAGTTGGAGAAATGGGGATAAAGTCACCAGACAAGAGAAGACCCAGCCAGCCAGTCACAAAGGCAGAATCAGGTGGACAGACAGCCACAGACCACCTGACACATGAAGACCCAGACAGGAGTAGTCATTTGGACACCCAGGTAGAAAGAGTCAGAGACTAATAAAGAGATGCAGGAGGAGTGATACTCATCCCTAGACACATACAGTCACATGGGCAGACAGGAAAACAAGTCTTTGGAGGTCATTAAACAATCATGCCTAGAAGGTACAGCCATATAGGAACGGTGGAGTAGGTAGGATCAGGCAGAAAGACAGTCCACAGGACACAGGCAAATCCAGGCGGAAACAATCCCAGGGGCAGAGTCAGGTGGAGACAGGTATCCTCAGATGAACATGGGCACATAGGTAGGAACAGGTGGGACTATATACAGTCTCTGCCTACCCTGCCACAGGAGCTGGCCCCACCCACCTACAGGCCCCGCCCACCAGCCCCGCCCTCTCGGGTGCAGCTCCCCTACCCCTGTGTCCTAGGCCCCGCCCTGGGGCCCACCCCGTCCCCTTGGGGCCCTGCCCTGTCCCCTGCGATCCTAGTCCCTGACTCACACGCACCCAGCCCCGCCCCCGGAGCCAGCCTGGACCCTGGCCTGTCACCTTTGCTGCTGCCATCAGGTCCCCTGAGCACCGTGCATTCCTCGATGACCCCGAAGGGCTGGAACAGTCGCAGCACGTCCTCCTCCGACTGCTGCTTGTTCAGCATCCCTACAAACAGCTTCCGGTCCCCTGTGGGCGGAGAAACCACCTCAGCCGAGTCCCTGCCTCCAGGCCTGCAGGAATTTCTCGGCTGGGCCCTGCAGGTGGCGAGGAAGGTCACAGCCACGCCCTTCCCCTGCCCTAGGTCTCTCCACCCTCCCTCGTCGCTGCAAGTCCCATTTCCATGCTTTTGTTCACGCACTGCCCCCCCCTTCTGGAATGCCCTCCCTTCAATACTTAGGGGAATCTGCTCCACTGCTCCGACACTCTGGGTAAAGGTGGCCTCTGAGAGCCCACGTATAGTACCAGGGTTAGGAACTGCCTTGTCTGACCTGGGTCCCTGTCGGTCTACCTGTCTGTCATCTAGATTTTCCAGGGAGGGGTGAGCGCTGATTGTCTCTGCATCCTCATGGTGACCAGCAGAGCTCTCTGCCTAACTCCACCAGGGCTCAGGATAAGTGTGTGTGTGTGTGTGTGTGTGTGTGTGTGTGTGTGTGTGTGTGTGTGCGCGCGCGGGCGCGCGCGCGCGCGCACAAGACCAGGTGCCTGCAGAGTCTACAGTCCCTATCTGGTGAGGTTGGGATGGGTGCCTGGCTGCATGCCTGACCCGGATCTGCCCAAGTCTAAGGCCAGGGGTCAGTCGGCCAGTCTCTCCCATGTGAGGCACCAGAGTCCTGCCTTCTTGGGTAATTGCACTGCTCCCCTGTAATCAGGAATATGGAAGCTTCCTCTCCCCGATGGTGAGCTGGGTTACTATGGAGACCCTTTCTCTGGCAGCTGTCACTCATGGGGGTAGGAGGGAGGGACACAGAAGCAGAGAGACTGAGTCAGGGAGAGAGAGACAGGTGTGTGTGTGTGTGTGTGTGTGTGTGTGTGTGTGTGTGTGAGAGAGAGAGAGAGAGAGAGAGAGAGAGAGGCAAAGAGAGACACAGAGAGGAGCAGAGAGAGAACCAGAGAGACAGAAGGAGAGACAAACATAAGGAGAAACAGACATGGAGGCAGAGGGAGAAAGAGAGAGAGGATAAAATGATAGAGACATGTAGATCCTATCTCTCTAATCCCTGACCCACTCTGGCAGCCAGGTTAGACAGTGTGAAAACAGGCTCCCAACCCAGATGGGCTTTACCAGGCTCCTACATATACACAGGCGTTCTAACAGTCCTGCCCCCCCCCAACACCACCCCCAAGGCTGGCTGCTCTCTCTCAGTCCCCAATCTACCTGAGATGGGAAGGAGTACGAAAATCACCATGAATGACTATCCTTGTGTCCCACTGGGGAGAGCCAAGCATTCCCCCATGGGCATACCTCCACCACACAGTCCAACCCCTCTCAGACACCAGGTCCCAAGCCTGCACGCCCACATGCCCAGCCTGTTACAGTCAAGCACTCATGCTGGAACATACGCACCTGAGTACAGGCCAGGCATGCAGCTGTGTATGTACCCCCATCATACCAGCCACAGAAACATGCATAAACATGCATATACTTGTACACATTACACACAGACATGCCCAAGTATGCATGCTCACATATACACACATATGCACTGTCCAGAAGTGCAAACTTATACACACACACTCACATAAACACATGCACACACACACCAGAAATCAATCCACAGTCCCTCAGGGACCCTATCCCCTCTGTGTCTGTAGTTCCCCCATTACCACACCAGGTGAGGAATGGCATATTTCAAGCTCCAGGGGAGAGCAGCTGGACCTGGCCTGTGACTGTGGTTGGGAAGAGGGCACACAGCCCCCCTGCTCTTCTGTCTCTGCCCCACAAGGTGTGAGCAGGCAGGTGACTGCTGCAGCCTTTTGTGCAGGGATCTCCCTCCCCCATTTCTCAACCAACCCCCAGCCTGGCGGCCAGGAGAGATGACAACTACCTCCGCGGCTTTCACTGTCCGCAGGCTTCACCTGGATTGGCCGTGCCATCTGTGGAGAAAGAGGGGCGGGGGAGGTCAAGGTTGGCAGTGGATGGTAGCATGGGTGGGGGCAATGCCTGAACTCTTCCAGGCAACTCTGCCCACCTCCCCAGACTTAGCATCTCACCAACTCTTCCCCCTCGCAGCAGCTAACACCCTACTTTAACCAAACAACACGTGGTCCCACCTACAGGGCTTTGCTCATGCTGTCTGGAAAACTCTAACATAGCCTTCAAAACCCAGTAACAATTTTCCTTCTTCCATGAAGCCTCCTTATCTCCCCAAGTGTGACAGACGTTTGCAAAGATTACCCAACTTCTCTGGTCCCTTTATGTGACGGGACTTTGTGGTTCCTCTCGACAAGAACTGGAGTCTATTTTCCTTTTGCATCTGGACTTGGCCATGTGACTTGCTCTGACCCATAGAATATGAAGGAAGTGAAGTTGTGGGAGTTGGCTTCAAGAGACCTTGCAGCTACCACTCTTGGGACCCTGTGATTGCCAGGTGGACAAGCCCAGGTCAGCTACTGGAGGATGACAGACCTCATGCATAGAGAGGCCCCACTGACACACAGTACATAGGAGTTAGGTTGTCTTGGCCCAGCTAGCCCCAGTCAAGCCCCAGGTGACTGCAACTACATGAATGACCCCAAGAGAGATCAGCAGAAGAACCACCCAGATGAGCCCAGCCCAGGTTTACCAACCCACAAAATCATGAACAAATAAAATGGTTGGAGTGGTTTGATACTGAACAGTAGCTGACTAATACACCAAGGCTGTTACTTGTAGTCAGCTCCCTGAACCTTGGGTAGGAGGACTGTCATACCTGAGTGGACCAGCCTGCAATCTGGATTCCTTGTTCTGGACACTTTTGTCCCTCACCTCGGCACTGAAAATGATGTTCAATGGAAGAAATACCACCCCCCACTCTCCAACTTACACAACCATGGGTATCGGCTAATGTAAAAATTTGAGAACTGACTTGAGGGACATGAGATGGGGGTGGCAGTTGCTAGGATGGAATCCTCCTCCCAATCTGGTGCCACTGGTGAACTCCTATTCATCCTTCAAAACCCAATTTAGGGTGCCGGTTAGCTCAGTTGGTTAAAGTGCAGTACTCACAACACCAAGGCTGCTGGTTTGATCCCCACATGGGTCACTGAGCTGCACCCTTCACAACTAGATTGACTTGGAGCTGATGGGTCCTGGAAAAACTCACAGTTCCCCAGTAAAAAATAAAATAAAAACAATTTAAAAGCCTCCACAGGCAACCTTTCCACCCCTTTGGGTTCCCTCCTCCCTTTGCCTCAGAGCAGGAAGTGTCAATGTCTCACTCTCCCCTCTCCAGACTGGGAACCACAGCATCACCCCACAGAGGTCAGTGTACATGGGAGAATCAGAGAAGCTTGCTGAACTGAGCTGACCAGAAGAAAGTAGCCAATGCCACCAGCACAGAAAGGCACCCATCCCTTCCAACAGGCTTGGGGTCAGCAAGTACTAGTCCCAGGTCAGACAACCTTGGAATCGATCCCCACCAATCCAGAGAAGGTGCTTGATAAATGTCAGTGGTCTAATCAAAGCGTAGCTGCCCAGCAAGGTGGAGAGAGGACAATTTTCATCCTGTTTTAGAGATGTCAAAATCAAGGCCCAGAGAAGTTATTTATTATATCCACCAAGGTCATGGTGGGCGTATCGAGGCACTAAGGAATTCCTAGATGTCAAATTTAGAGATCTTTCCACCCACTCCCATGAATAGAGACCCCTCTCTGACTTTAAAATCCTCAAGTCCCCTCCCCTCTGAACTCCTCCCATTCTCTCAGAGCCTGTCGTCCCAGCTCTGAGCCCCCTCTTTGAGTCCCTTCCCCTTACTCTGCACACCATTCTCCTGAGCCCGCTTCCCTAGTGGGTCTCCTTCCCCTCTCTAGCTTCCCTGCCCTCCCTCAGCCCCTCCCCATTCTGAGTCCTGCCCCTCTCTCTGCTCCTCCTCCCCTCTCAGTGCCCCTCTCACTTCTGATACCGTCCCTTTCTCTGAGTGTATGTCCCAGGCACACATGGGCCACCTCACTTTTGAACTCAAACTTGGGAGCCCAAGAACCAGAGAGACTTCTGTCTGCCCCATCCTCAGTTCCCACAGCCCAAGTTTCCTGCCACCCAGCCACACACTCAGAGGGACCCTGACCACCTGGGAAAAGTGGAACCATGTCTCCCTTCTTCCAACACACACACACACACACACACACACACACACACACACACACACACACACAAACATACACACCCCAGCCTTCTCCACCTGGGTTCCACACCCGGATAGCTGGAGGCAGGAGGGGAGATTATGAACCAGATGGGACCAGAATTTCTGGGCTGGGGGCAGAATGCGGTGGTGAAAGGAGGTGGGGGCAGAAGGGGCATCTGAGCTCCAGCCTCCTGCTCCCTCACCACCCCTCCCACTCTGCCGCCTCCACAGGCCCTCACCTCCTTCCCCCTCCCAGCACCTTGGGCAGATGAGGATGGGGTTGCCATGGCGACACTGATTCACCATACGGAAGCTGGCAATTGTTGTTGCCATGGAAACCGCCTCTTAGGGGCGAGCCCAGCTCCTGCCTTGCACAAAAGAGATATTTAAATATAATCTTCTGGAGATGGATGAGCAGAGGGGAGGAATGAGGGAAGGGGCCACAGGGAGGGAACCTGCCCTCATCACTACACAGTCAACCTCCACCCCATTCTTGTGGCTTGCATACCTCCTCCCCATCTCCCTTGCCCACTGTGGAGCCTGGAACCTTCAGCCTCTTACTGGGAGGCCCCTTCCCCCTCCTAGGTCAGCTTGGCAGGAGGAGGGACTTCTGGTCTCATCCCAGATGCCAGGTGGGCAGCCCCCTTCTCTCCAACCCCCCACTTGAAAGCTGAGGCTCGGAGGCCTGGCTGTCCACATGGCTGTCCTTACCCACCGGCCTGAAGATGTGCACCAGGCTGGCACCCATGTGCTGCCACCTGCCCAGCTGGCTCGGGGTGCAAAGGTGCGCACAGCAGCACATGAGCTGAGGCCCAGCACCTCACTCCCTGTGCCCCATGCCCAGGCGATCCACCAGCTAGAAGCTGGGCCCTTCCCACTTTGCCCTGTCCACTGGAGCCCAGAGGAGGCACGCCAGTGGGGAGTGGGGTCTCCCCACACCCCACCCCTCCCTCCTGTTACCCTTGCTGGCGCATCTAGCTTTGCCCACCTCCTTCCGGCCCCCTCTCTCCAAGGCACTGTCTCCATCTGTCCCACCGAGGTCTCTGCTGAATGCCCTCTCTCTCTCCCCCACCTTCTCTGGTTCACCATCACTGCATCTGTTGCCTGCCCCCTCTTTTCTTCTCTTCATTTATTTAACATTCCCATCTCCCCATGCTGAGTAATTCTGCTACCCCAGGGAGGACCCCCACTGGTCTGGTGGAGGGGGAGATTGAGGAAGATACAGACACTCCCAGACTCACGGGGACAGAGTTGGGGCAGATGGCAGAATCTGGGCTAGGAGAGCCTAGAGCAAAGAACAGTGAAGAACCAAAGGCTATCTATCATGGGGAAGCCCTGAACGTGAAAAATCTATGGTGGGTTTTGAAATATGAATAGGGGTTTGAAGGGGAGACAATTTCCCATGTTGGAGCAATACCTACATCCACTGACTCATTTAATCTCCAAACTACTTTATGAGATGGAAACATTACCATTTTATGGATTGGTAAATCAGACAGGGAAAGGAGGAAGCCAGAAGCAGCGATCCAATTTCCTGCCAGTTTCCTCAGAGTCCTCTGAGGACCCAGTCTTCCCTCCAGCCAAGGGTCCTGTGGGCTGCAGCTCTGGGAGTGTCTGTGTCTTTGGGGTGGGCATACATGAAGTGGCTGGGACCCAGTCCTTGCTCTGCCCCCTAGCTTTTGCTGGGTAGCTTCAACCAAGCCATAGACTATCAAGAAAACAGGGTCCCTTATGTTTGACCTCTTAGTATTACAGATGGGGAAACTGAGACTGCTGGGGGAAGAGACTGCAGGAGGAGTCTCTAGTGGTCAGATTGCGGCCCCAAGGAGTCTCCTGGACTTGCAAAGTTGTTCCTTTAGAAGATGTGGGGACCCCAAGGGAAGTCCCAACTGGATTTCTCAGGGGGTGGAGAGAAAGGAAGCAAGGTGAGCCCCCCATCTGGGCTGCCCAGGCCACCATTCCAACCTCCTCCTCTCCCATCTGGGCCCAGACCAAGCCCCTCTCCTGGTCTAGATGCTGCCATGGCTCCCTATTACCCAAGGGGTAATGTGTCAGCTCCTCATTCTAATGCTAGAGGCACCTTTGCTGCTCAGCCCCAGGCATTCCCCTTAGGTCCCCAGGACACCACTGTTTCACTCACTGGGCTGGAAAGTGCTCCTCCACACACCATCCTCACCTTGAAGAGGCCCCCTCAAATGCCACCTCTCCTTGAAGCCTTCCTCTCGTTATCCATCTGCTTCAGTTGCTTTGTGCAGGCCTTGCTTTGATCATGGCACATCCCCCAACACACACACACACACACACACACACACACACAGTCCCTTTTTGGGGTGAGATCCTGGGGGTAGGAGCTGGGGGGCTCTGTGCCTTCCTCCCCAGAAAGGCCCAGCACAGGGTCCACAAATGACAACCAAAATAAAATAAGACCTATGGTTTTCACAGAAAGTGGAACCCAGGCCTTGTCCCCATGGGCACAGAACGAGCTGCACATGTGCTAGGCAATGCCCAGCAGGGGAGATAACCCAAGAGCTTGTGCCAGGCTATCTACACTGTCCCTCTTTCATGGGGAGCAAACAGGCTAAGACAACATGACTGGCCGCAAGTCCCACAGCTTGACTTGCCTGAGACGGTCTCTTCATTCATTCAGCATAGATTTGCCAAGTTCCTGCTGTGTGCTTAGCACCTGGCCTTACAGAATCCTTAAAACATTCCTGCAGTCCCATTTCACAGACGAGGAAACTGAGGCCTAGGAAGGTCCCCTCATTAGATGTTCAGCACCTTGGGGCCCCTCATTGATTCACAGGTTAGGCTTGACACTGAGCCACACCTTGAGGCACGGGGATGGGTCTTACAAGGGGGCCACTTCGGAGACCCCTGTGTGCACAGGAGTTTTCAGGAAGGTCTGTGGTGGGGTGATCCACAGCCAAACATAAATGCAACCCTTTCTTGGGTGTTCAGATGAGCAGCAGGACGGCTGTCAGATCTGGGGCATCCCTTGTCCCCCCAAGACCTTCAAGAAGAATGAGATGGTGTTGTCTCAAATGGTCCAGCCCCTTGCCATCCAAAAGATGGAAGCTGGTCCCACCGGCCCCCACAGCCCCCCACAGCCCCCCAGTTCTGTTCCATCTCCAGGAACCCCATTGGGCTTTGACAACCCAGCAGAGACCCTCTGCTGGGATCCAAGGCTGGATTCAGAGTCCTACATCCATTCCGGACTCTATTCTGGGATTTTGTTATTCAGTTTAGGATCCTATTCCAGAATGCTGAGATTTGAATAAACTGTGTCCCCCACTGACGCTGTTGGCACAGTTGAGGAGGGAACTAGGAAGGGAGGTCACTCTCATTTCAGAAAGCAGCATTAGGGGAGGGGGAGCTCAGCTGTGCCATGGGACAGGGGGAGCACAGGGCCAGCAAATGACCTGGGGCCCCTCTCCTCCTGGTTTATCAAGAGATAAAAGGAAGTGTCTACTCCATATTGCCTCCTCCAATACACACGTGCACAGACACACACACACACACACACACACACACACACACACACACACACGGTATTTTTTTGGAGGGGAGGTGCAGAGGACAGGAGAGATGGTGGCTATCTTGGTCTCTAGAGTGCCCAGTTCTGGACCCTAACACCATGGCTGTACATGTGGGCATGCACAGGCACGGGGAGCTGGCAGGGTGGGCTTCCCTGCACAGGGCGAACCTCGTGCAGCTGCTGCTCCATCTTCTGGTGGAATCACCTTTGAGGGGTGGGGAGGATTCAGATGTCTGTGTTCAGAGGGAGCTGTCAGGCAAGGGGACGTTTGGCTGCAGCAGCCCAGGCCCCTCCTCATGCAACCTGTGACTGAGCCTCTAGGTCTGGTTCTGAAGGCTGGTTCCATGTCTGCGGGTGTCCTTGGGTAAGGGAGCCTTCCCAGGAAAGTCAACCCTTTTGCTAATCAGAAGCCAAAGGTGTATACACTCAGGGATCAGAACTCCTGAGTATGTGCCCAACGGGAACGTGGCTCATGCCCACCAAAACCAAAACAGGAACAAGGATCTCTATTTGGATCAGCAAAAACTGGAAACAACACAAATGTCCATCAACAGTAGGATGGACAAATAAATTGTGTATTCATGTCTTGGAATACTACACAGGAATGAAAAAGCACCAGCCACAGATGCATGCAACATTAAGTCTCATTAGCATCATACTAAATGAAAAAAATGCAGATGGAAAAGCCTACATATAATATGATTCCATTCATATCAAGTTAAAAGGAAAAGAGGCAAAAGCCATCTAATATTTGAGGGATATATTTATAAATGCTGATACCATGGAGAAAACCAGGGTTTGGGTACCAGAGAAGTCATGATAGTGGCTCCTCCAACAGGAAAAGAGGGTCAGGGGCTTGGGGACATGGAATAGGGGTTTTCAGGGAGTCAACTATGTAGTAGTAATGGGGATGCTTGCTTTACAATTATTTATGTTATATGCACTTTTCTTTAAGTGTGTAGTGTTTTGCAAACTTTTAAGAAATATTTTTCACATACCTGGCTCTACTCCTAGAGTATGCTACCTGAGGATACTCCTCAGGGGGTCCCTGTGTCCTCAGGGTTCAGCTCTGGGCGACCTCCTTCTTATTTATCAAACATCGGCCCTCACCTCCAGGAGGGCAGAGGCCAGCTTGCAGGAAAGCAAGCCAGACAGGCCAGAGGTTCAAGGCCTGTGGAGTAGGGTGGATATCCCTTACTCTGCTGGGTGACCTCGTACAAGTTCCTTCTCTTACCCATAGTCTCCTCTCTGTCGAAAAGGGCTGGCAGCCTCCCCAGCCCTGCTAGTGGACATGGCAGTTAGCTGAGGGGCCTCAGCAGTGCTGGGCAATGGTGATAATTCACACCCAGGCCCCATGTGAAGGCTGAGGAAACTGAGGTGCAGAGAGGAGAGGCTATTGCCTGAGACTCTTCACTGGTCCCCAACTATGAGCCAGTATCAAAGAGAGACCTCAAACCCTGCAATCTAGATGTACAATGACACTGCATCATGTTTCTGGGTCTAGAATATTCTAGGTATGCACTGTCTAACATGGTGGCTGACTGTTGGGTCCAGAACATTCTAGGCCTGTGCTGTCCTACTCTAGAACATTCTAGGCCTGCATTCTCCAACACAGTAGCTGCCCCCAGTCTAGAACATTCTAGATCTGTGCTGTATAAAAGATAGCTGACCCCTGATGTAGAACATTCTAGAGTTGAGCTGTCCAACATGGTAGTCACTAGCCACATATATCTGTTTAAGTTTAAATTTACATTTCTTATAATTAAATAACAGTTAAAATTTAGTTCCTGAGTCATACTTGCCACAGTTCAAAGGCTCAATGGCCACATGGTCCTAGAGGCCACCATAGTGGACAGCACAGACAGAATATGCCCATCATCACGGAAACTTCTATTAGACAGTGATAGTCTAGAATGGGGACTGGTAAACTACAGCCCTATTCAGGCTCCCTGTCTGTTTTGTAAATAAAGTTTTATTGGCACATAGCCACATCCATTTATTTACATGTTGTCTGTGGCTATTACAGAGGCTGTATGGCTGGCAAAGCCCAAAACATTTGTATTCTCTGATCTTTTATATAAAAAGTTTGTTGACCCTGGGCTTGGAACATTTTAGAAATTTACTGTAGCCACCCGCCATATGTGGCTACTGAGCCCTTGAAATGTGGCTTGTGTGACCGGGCAATGGGATTTTAAATTTTGTTTAATTGTAATTAATATCACTATAAACCTAAATCTAAAAACTGATACCCAACTCTATTCTTGGAAAACCTTTAATTATATTTAGAACCACTTGGGTATGTGAATCTCATTTCTCAACTGTCAATTTCACGAAATTGAAATGGGCTGGGAGCGTACGACATGCACACCAGGTTTTTACACAAGATGAAAAAAAGGAATGTGAACTATCTCATTAATAATTTTTATACTAACTACACTGATTGCCTGTTGAAATGATAAGATTTTGGAGATAATTGGGTTAAAATGAAATATGGTATTAAAATTCATTTCTGTTTCACTTCCCTTTTTAAATGTTGCTCCTAGAAATTTTAAATGCTGTGTGTGGCTTGCATTATATATCTAGTAGCACTGCTCACCAGCTCCTTATTCTCCTCACCAGGGTTTATCCACCGGGACACTATTGATTTGGGGTGGATAATTTTTGTTGTGGGGGCCAGTCTTGTGCCCCCCTATCCCTGGCCTCTACCCACTCCATGCCAATAGCATCTTCCAGTCTTGACAATGATAAATGTCCCCAGACATCGCCCAGTGTCCCCTGGGAGCAGAATCGCCCTAGGTTGAAAATTCCTCGTAACCTAATGTAAACTCTCCCATTAGACAAGAGAGGCTCTTGTATATTCTCAACAACATGCCGGGCACCTGTCTGCCTCTGAGTTTTGGTACACTCCGTCTGCACACCACCCCCATCTCCATCTCCATCTGCCACAATCCTCTCCATCTCCTGACTCAGCTCAAATGCTTCCTCCTCCAAGAAGCCATCCTGTTTGCCCTCTACTAAGTCATCCATGCAGGTCACCTGGTTCTCCCTGGTGATGTTGCCCAATCACCCTTACATCTGCCTATTCATTGTGTGGTCACCCTCATAGTGGGTTGAATGGTGGCCCCCTAAAAATATGTTCAAGTCCTAACCTCCGGAATCTGTGAATGGGACCTTATTTGAAAAGGGGATCTATGCAGATGGAATTAAGTGACAGATCTGGAGATGAGGTCATTCTGTATTTAGGGTAAGTCCTAACTCTAATGGCAGGTGTCCTTAGGAGAAAAGCAGAGGGACATTGGCGAGATGTTGACATGGGGGAGAAGGACATGTGAAGACAGAGGCAGGGATTATTTGAGTGATGCGACTATAAGCCAAGGAGCTTCCAGGGGCCACCAGAAGCTGGGAGGAAGATATGGAATGCATTTGCCTGGAGGGAGTGCAGCCCTGCTGTCACCCCGGTTTCAGATTTCTGGCCTCCAGAACTGTGAGACAATACGTTTCTGTTGCTTTAAACCCCCCAGTTAGTGATGCTTTGCTACAGCAGCTCCAGGACTCCAGAAGTTGATCCGAGGGGGCTTTTGAAAATGGAGATCAGACCAGGTCATTCATTCCTCTGCTTGCCGCCCTCTCATGGCCCCAGCCACCCCTGGAATAAAATCCAAACTTCTCACATGGCCCTGCTCCTTTCCTCTTTTCCCCCTTCCACCCTTCCCCTCACTCCCACAGCTCTACTCTGCTGACCTGCTAGGTGTTCCTCAAATGCATCGAACTTGGTTCAGCCTCAGGGCCTTTGCACTGGCTGTGTCCTCTACCAGGAATGCCCTTCCTGCAAATAGTGCTTGGCTCCCTCGTTCGTCTCCATCAGGTCGTCTCCTCAAAGAGGCCTTCGCTGACCACCTGGCCTACCTAGAACCTCTACGCATGTTCCTCCAACACACCAGGTTTCCCACTGTTGGCTGTACTGTGCCCATGTTCCCAGCATTGATGGCTACAGCTGCCACCCAAGCAGCCTCTGAATACTTTTGATGCTGCAGTGTCTCTGAGGACTCCAGAAGGGGAGAGGCAAGCCCCACCCGCAGAACCACGGACCTCAATGTGATTCCTTCAATTTCCATCAAGATGTGCTGCTTGGAGACCATGCTGACCTGGCTCCGGGGGACCCCCCCATCCTACACTGGGGCAGGAGCCTCTTGCCCATCCCTAGGCTGACAAGAGAGACTTAGCAGTGACAGAGGCTGGTCTGGCCTCCCCTGGGAATGAGAATACTGCCCACACAGCCCCTGCATCAAAGGGCTATAGTTCTATTTGCTTTGATGTTTCTCCAACATACCAGGCACAGTCCTGCCTCAGAGCCTTTGCATATGCTGTTCCCTCTGCCTGCTAATGCTTCCTCATCTTCAGGTCGCAGGCCAGACACCCACATGCTGGGCCAGGTCCCACCTACACAATCACTCTGCTGTGCATAGGGCCCGACATGCAGAAGGCATTCAATAACTGCTCACTCTGGTGATCATTTCTGTCCCTCTACATCTTATACCCCTTTCTGAGTCCAGAGGCATGTGGGCTTCACAGCTGATCTCAAAAAGAGCTTCGGCCTTTCCCGGGCTGACAGCAGCCCCTCCATTCCCCCATCCCCAGACAGCACCCAGGACTCACCCCAGGCAAGGTCTTCTGTTCGTGCAGGGCAGTCTGAGCTTTGATGGCAGAGTCCCTGGCACAGTAGGTGAGAAAGGCACAGCCTGGAAGGGAGAGAATTGTGGGTGTTAACAGAAAAGGACGCTGTACACCCATATTAATAGCAGTTTGATTCACAATAGCCAAGAGGTAGAAGCAACTCAAGTGTCCTCAGTGGATGATGGATAAACACAGTGTGGTACATCCATACAGTGGAATATTATTTGGTCTTAAAAAGGAAAGAAATTCTGACACCTGCTACAACATGGATGTTCAGCGAAATATGCCAGATACAGAAGGACCAATACTGTGTGACTGCATTCACAGGAGGTCCCCAGAGGAGTCAGATTCAGAGACAGAAAGTAGGTGGTGGTGCCAAGGGCTGGGGGAGGGGAGGGGAGTTTGTGCTAAATGGGGACAGAGTGTCAGTTTGGGAAGATGAGAAAGTTCTGGAGATGAATGGTGGGGATGGTTGTATAACAATGTGAATGTGTTTAATGCTGCTGAACTGTACACTTAAAGATAGTAAAGATGGTAAATTTAATGTTATGTGTATTTTACTACAATAAAAAAATTGGGAGGAAAAGGGAGGAAAAAAGATTAAGATGGTAGATCTTGTTATGTGTATTTTACTACAATTAAAGTAATAAAAAGGGGACGACCGGTTAGCTCAGTTGGTCAGAGCATGGTGCTAACACCAAGGTTGCCAGTTCGAACCCCACATGGGCTACTGTGAGCTGTGTCCTCCTTAAAAGTCAACTATCCATTGTAGCATGAAAGCAATGTGTAACCAATGACCATGGCTGTTCCCAAATAAAATTTTTTTTTTTTTTTAGCTGAGCCATCCTGCCACCTGTTGGCAGCTCAACGGCAACTCAGCTTGGGCTGGCCTCGAACCGCTGTTGCTCAGAGCTCATCTTGCACTCTTGAGCGAGCTCTTAACCAACTGAGCCATTCGGCCGGCTCTAAAAAATTTTTTAAAATATAAAAAATAATAAAAAGGAGGACCCTGAAACTTTCTTTTGGAGTGGTGACAGTAGCAGTGGTTCAGCTCCCCTCACCCCACTCCCCAAAGAGTGAAACAGTAAAGGACAGAGAGGAGACCAAGCTGTTATTTAACTCCATGACTGACGCTAGATGAAGAGACACTGAACACTGGGCCGGGCGAGGTGGGGTTGGGGGAGTGGAGAGCAGCAGCTGCCCAGGGGAGAACAGTGGGGAGGGCACCAGCAGCTCCAAGGAGCCAGAAGAGGCCCCAGCACTGGGATGAGGAGCAGTGGGCTCTGCCACTGACCTGCTTTGTAGACTTGTATGGGGCGCTGTCCTTGTCTTTGCCTCAATTTCCCCCATCAGCGAGGATAGTCCGCACGTGCCATCTGGTGGACCAACCCACGGGCGCCAGATGGGGTAGCTCAGAGGCAAAGGACTGGGCCAATCAGGAGAGGCAGGGGACAAGGCCGGCCCCGAAGGGTCCAGAGGGAGGGTGTGATTAGATAACGCTCTGGGGCTGAGGGTGGGGGCGGGAATGGGGGTTCGAGGTGTGGGAGCCACAGAGATATGAGACGTTGAGAGAGACAGAGAAGGAGAGAGAAACACCCAGAAAAAGACCAATGAGACCAAAGGTATTTTGAAAGATGTTTGCTGGAGGAGGGGTCAGGTCCCCTGGGATTGACACAGGGGCCTTGGCTCAGCGCTGGGCCTTGTTTCTCTAACTTCTGTGGACCTCATTTTCACTACCTATGAAATGAGACCAACCATCGTTAGCTGCCCCGATGCTGTTGGACCCTGTGTCCCTCATCCCCAGTTCCCCCCACTCATGGTCTTTGTCTGCTTCCCCGACCTTGGACCCTCTGTGTGGAGCTCTTGGAAACAGCTCTGTGGTGCCCAGGAAGGAGCTAATTAAAGCTATGAACTGCTGGTCTGCACTCCCCACAGGGCTTGTTCTCACCAGCTGGTCTGAATGATGGGGAGGGGTCCTTGCCCCAGGCCTGAGAGGTCCCCTGGAACCCTGGGGAGGGGGTCACCCGGAATAGCTGAGGATGGTTTCTAGCATTTTAAAAACCATTTGTGGGCCAGCCGAGTGGTGCGGTGGTTAAGCGCTGGCTTGGGAAGCCAGCGGCCCTGGTTCGGGTCCCACATATTAGGGTCAGTGACACTGCCCTCAAAAAAAAAAAAAAAGAAAAAGAAAAACCATTTGTAAAATGTAAAATGGTGTAGCCATTGTGGAGAAGAGTTTGGCGGTTCCTTAAAAAAGTTAAATGTAGAATTACATTTAAGATAAGATCCAGCAATTCCACTCCTCGGTATCTACCCAAAAAAACTGAAAGCAGCAACTCAAACAGATATTTGCACAACCAGCATTATTCACAACTGCTGAAAAGTGGAAACAACCCAAACATCCATCAACGATGATGGATAAACAAAATGTGGTCCATCCATACAATGGAAGATTATTCAGCCCTAAAAGGAGGGAAGTTCTGACACCTGCTACAACATGGATGAACCTTGAGGACATTAGGCTCAGTGAGATAAGTCAGACACAAAAGGATAAATACTGTGTGACTCCCCTTATAGGAGGTCCCTAGAGCAGTAAAATCCATAGAGACAGGAAGTAGATGGTGGTGGCAGCACTGGGGAGAGGAAGGAAAAGTTAGTGTTTATTGAGAACAGAGTATCAGTTTGGGAAGATGAGGAAGTTCTGGAGATGGACAGTGGGGATGGTCACACAACAATGTAAATGTGCTTAATGCCACTGAGCTATACACTTAAATATGTTCAATTTTGTTATGTATATTTTACCACAATTTAAAAAATTGTAATTGAGATATATTACAAACATCTCCCCAAAAAAGCACAGAACATGTAAGTGTAGAATGTAACAAAAATTATAGTCATGTAACCATTTCACAGATCCAGAAATGAAAGTCACCTGGGAGGTGACTGCTACCCTGCTCTTGTGATAACCAGATCATTGCTTTCATTGTGGTTTCCCACCCTACATGCATCACTAATCAATGTAGTGGGGTGCTTCTCAATGTTGAATTATATAAATGTAGTCATAGCATATGTCCACTTTTGAGTCTGGCTTCTTCCACTCAACAATCAGTGGTCATGTGTACCAGGGATTAATTTCTTTTTGTTTTCATGTAATATCTTATCCTATGAATATACTACAAATAGTTATCCATTCTTCTCTGGATGGACTGTTCACTCTTTGGGGCAGTCATGAATAAAGCTTGTATGGAACCTTCTTGCATCTATATTTTGATGCACAAAAGCATATCCAAGAATGGGACTGCTGGTTATAAGGTCGGCATATGTTTAGCTTTAATTGATTCTTTCGAACAGTTTTCCAAAGTGGATTGTACCAATGTATAGTCCCACCAATGGGGTCTGCGAATCCTATTAATGCTTCATTCTCATCAGGTTGGTTTTTCCAGGCTTTTAAATGTTAGTCATTATGGTAGGTGTGTCACTGTATATTTCACTGAGATTGTAGTGTACATTCCCAGAATTATGAATAAAGCTGGGCACCTTGTTGCTTTGTAGTTCTTTTTATATTGTGTGTGTTTATCTGTTTTTGGTTATACATGATGCAAACATCTTCTCCCAATCCATGACCCGTCTTTTTGTTATTTTGCTGTGCATGTATTTCTACTTTCTGAATTTAATCCCCAGAGGTCTTCAGGGAAATGAGAGGTGGTACGACAACTAGCCCTAAGACCTGAGAGAAATTAGACATGGCTGGTAAGAAATTGGGCTGCAGTGAGATGTAAAATAGGGGCAGAACCCTTCCTTCTTGAGTCCTTTTTTGCCTGTGGAGTCCTGCCTACAGAATATGGAGTGTGCTGGCCCTAGGAAGGTAGGGGCGGACCCCCGAGCAACCTTCTGAAGCCATCAGCCTCTGAGTCTGGAAGTTTTGCTGCAGAGGAAGGAACAACACGAGTGTGAGCCGCTGTCCCTGGTGCTGAAACGTTTTCCTGTTCTCTTTGTCCAATCTCTTCTGGGCCTCTTAGTTTTTCTTTTCTAGTTGTTGAAAGTGTGTGATATTTACCAGATTCTGGATAAACAGAGCCTTGGTTTTTAGTTTCTGATAGAGTTGAGTTTCCCCTCCCTCCAACATATATATGTTGCTGTCTTAATCCCCAGGATCTCAGATGTGGTCCTTATTCAGAAATAGAGTCATTGCAGATGTTATTAGTTAAGATGAGGCCATACTGGACTAGGGTGAGCTTTAATGCAAAAGAACTGGTGTCCTCATAAAAGGGCGGAAATCTGGACACAGAGACACACACACAGGGAGAACGCAATGTGAACATGAAGGCAGAACTCTGGATGGATTAATAAACCAAGGAACAGTAAGGATTGCCAGCAGAGAGGCCTGCATTGAATTCTCCCTCAGAAGGAACGAACTCAATCAACACCCTGATCTCAGACTTCCAGTCTCCAGAACCGGACCCTCTAAGGGAAACCTCAGCCTACTCAATGCCCACACCAGGTAAGCCTCTCACCCTGATCCCAGCCCTGGCCACCCCTACCCCACACACGAGCCCTGGCAACGACAAGGAGGCTGAAGCTCAGTGTCCAGCAGCCCCTCCCTCAAATGGCTGAGCACTGAGGGGTGAACTGAGGAGATGGGGCAGGTAGAGGGCATTCCCACCTGCAAAAACTGACAGGCAGAACGCTCAGCACTTGACAATCCTATGATTCCCTTCATATCCACCCCCATTTTCAAAGCCTGGACCAGGGATGGTCTTCAGGGGTCAGTGCCTGCAGGTCTCTTGAGACCCAAGGGTAGAGCAGGAACAAATGGGGGGAATCCTTGGGAGACAAGAGATTTCTTTCATATATGAAAGTTCCCCAATAACTAGGTCTGCCTTATCACAGCTCTCTTGGTAAGGAGAGAGCTCCTTGTCTCTGAAGGTAAGCAAGCAGTGGCTCCACAGAGAGGAAACTTGTCTGTTAAGGAATCCTTAGGGTCTCTCCTCACACCAAGATCCCCTGCTCTCTGCTCCAAATTCTGAGCTTTTGAGGTTTCATGACTCAAACTTATAATAATGATAATAATAGTCAACGACCACTGAGCTCAAGGCATGTTATGGGGTCACATCACCCATATCAGCCCTTTGACTCCTCAGGCTAGACCAAGATAATGGCACTATTGTTTCTATTATTATCCCCATTTTGCAGATGGGAAAACAGAGACACCAGTCATGGAGTCATCTGCTTGATGTCACAGAATGACAGGGGCCAAACGCATCTGAGTTTCAGAAAATTCCAGAGCACAAGGGACTACTTAAGTTGCTGAAGCTTGTTACACTGATCGAATGACCTCAAAAAATTTTTAAAATGAAAATTAAAAAAATTGGTTTTCTTTCTTAGTATTTATAGTCCTTACTTTCATGCGTAAGTCTAGGGTTTTTGTTACTTCCCAGGGAGCTTGGTAGGTCCAGGAACTGACCGATGGTTGCTGGCCATATCCCTGGCTGTACCCTGACCCTATACATACCCCACATTTGGCCTCTCATTGACCTCCTCTTAACATACAATTTCCTTGGTCCACACACCCTCACCCTCACCTTTGTCTGGCTCATTTCTCCTCAACCTTCAGGTCCCAACTGAGTTGCCCCCTCCTCTGGGAAGCCTCCTGACTCTCAACCGATATTGGATGAGGCACCTCATGGGCTTTTCCTGTGCCTGAGTGTCCCCCATCACAGCTCTGGTCATTCATGCTATAACTGCCGAGCTGTGTGTTATTTGCCCCCACAGGATTGTGAGCCCCCTGAGGGTGGAGACATGGTATGTCCCAGTCACCCACATGTCCCCAGTACCCACCCAGCATTGGACCCAGCACTGTGTGTACTCAGTAAGAATTTGGCTACTGCTCATGGTCTCCATCCTGGTCCAGCCCCATCATCTCTCACCTGTACAGGGGCAGTTGCCTCTGCCCTGGTCCCCCAGCTTCCATCCTAGCCCCCCAGTTTGTCCCTCCCGCAGCAGTCACCAGAAAGATCCTGTGAGCACTGAGTCAGTTTATGTCCCCACTCTACCCACAGCTCTCCAGGGTTCCCAAATCCCCCTGGGTAAAAGCCCAAGTCTTCCCAGAGGCCCATAAGGCCCTGCACCACCTGCCCTCACCTCTTCCCTCTCTTTCTGTGCTGCAGTTACACAGACTTCCTCACCACTCTTCCACCACAGCAGACATGGTCTTGCCCCAGGACCTTTGCACATGTTCTGAAATGTGCTTCCCCTAGATCTATACATGATTCACTCTCTCAGTTCCTTCAGGTACTGGCCCAAATGTCACCTCTTTAGAGGGAAATCTTCTTTGAGCACCTGTTTAAAATTACAACCCTCAGGGCCGGCCAAGTGGCGCGGTGGTTAAGTGCTGGCTTGGGAAGCCAGCGGCCCCGGTTCGGGTCCCACATATGAGGGTCAGTGACACTGCCCTCAAAAAAATAAATAAATAAATAAAATTCAACCCTCAACCATCCCCCACCCTGTTCTATTTTTTCCCAGTGTCCTTTTCACCAAATCACATGCCATATATTCTATTTGTTTATTTCTGTCTCCCCCAATAAAATGTAGCTCCCATGAGAACAGGGTTTTTTACGTGTTTTGTTCAGTGCTGGATCCCTAGTATCTAAATAATGCCAGGCACACAGTAGGAGCTCAATAAGTGCCTGTTGACTGAATATGTTTTGTTTCCAAACTGATCTGGTAATATAAGACCACCTCCTTACCCCCCCATGTCTAACACAGGTCAGTCAGTTTTTTGAGCTCCACTATGCCCCACCTGTGCTGAGGAAACCGATGGAGGAAACACACTTGTTGATCTTCTCTCTGATCCCCAGCGTCTCCTCCTCCTCTCCCCAGCCGACTCCAACACGACCAGTCATGTGAACCCTCCACCATCTCAAATCCTTTTGATCCCAAACCTCTGCATACAGATACCCCATATTCTTGGTCTTTAACTTCAGTTCTATAACCTAGTGGCAAAAGAAGGGGATCTAACCCCATCCAATGCCTTTTCACTGTGTAATCTTGAGCTAGCCACTTAATCTCTCTGAGCCCCCACTTTCTCATTCATAAAATAGGAGTCATAATACTATCCATTAAGGATTGCAAGAAACATTCCCTTCTGCTGTGGGGCCATCTCTCCACCACCCAGCTGCCCCTGGCCATCCTCTCCACCTCCTCCTTCACCCTCTCATCCTGAGGCTGTCCCCCACTTATCTGAGAACAATGAGGCTGATGGGCCCTTTCCCCTATCCATTGTCCCTCCCCACACTTATAAATTCATCAGTTTCTGCCCAAGAGGGCAATGACTCAAACTCCTGGACCCCACCATTGGAAGCACTATCTCCTGCTGACCTCTGACCTCCCTGGCTGCTACTCCTCAGCCTTTTTTGCTGCCTCCTCTTCTGTCCCAGCCTTCCACACTGGGGCTTCTCAGGGCTATTCTGGACCCCCACCAATCTCCCAGCAGCCATATTGACTCCTCCCAGAGATTTAGTCACCATTACTGCACCAGTGATTCGCTCATCCTTAGACCCACCCATTCACCTGTCCATGCACCTATCCATCCATCCATCCATCCATCCATCCATCCATCCACCCACTCATCCATTCATCCATCTATCCACACACTCATCCATCCACCCATGTATTCATCCATCCATCCATCCACTCACTCATCTACCCATCTATCTATTCATCCATCCACCCATCCACCTATTCATCCATCCATCCATCCATCCATCCATCCATCCATCCATCCATCCATCCATCCACTCATCCATCCATCCATCCATCCATCCATCCATCCATCCATCCATCCATCCATCCATCCACTCATCCATCCATCCATCCATCCATCCATCCATCCATCCATCCATCCATCCATCCATCCATCCACCCACTTATCCATCCACCCTAGAGCAGGGTCTCCCTCCTTAGCACTGCTGACACGGGCTGAATCGTTCTCTGCGCAGGAGCATCCTGAGCACTGTGGGACGTTGAGCAGCATCCCTGGCCCCCACCCATTCAATGCCAAGAACACCCCCAGTTATGACAATCACAGATGTCCCCAGACATCGCCTAGTGTCCCCTGGAAGCAGGGTTGCCCTGGGTGACACCAATTTCACAAGAACCCTCCCTCTTCCTCACCTCCCCCAGCCTACCAAGACCTGGTAATTTGACATCTTAAATATGTCTCCAGCAATACCCTCCTCTCCATTCCCATGGCCCAGACCCAGCTCAGGCCTCACCCTCTTCTACCTGGACCACAGATTGGCTGCCTCTGTGCCCTTTGGCTTCCCTTCCTGCCCCCATCCTTCCTCCACACAGGCCACCAAAGAAATGTTCCCCTACCCAGCTCTGATCTCTATGTTCCTCCCTAGCTCTAAACCCTGCCAAAGCTCCTCAGCACCCTCAGGTCAAAGCCAAGATTGCCAGTCTTTACAGCCTTTCCCAACCTGTCTTCTGGCCTCTTCTCTCGACATTGCCCTTAAGTTCGATCCTCTCATAATTCCCCAGACACACAGCCTCCTTCATGCCTCCAGGTGCCTGACTCTGGAATTCCAATCCCTCCCACATATCCAGCCACATTCTGAGACTCTCTGTTCCTTAGCTTCCCCATCCAGAAAATGGAAGACCCAGAGTCCACATTCTCCAGATTCTGGGGAATGGTCTCCCTAAAGGACCCTGTCCTTCCTCTGACCACAGCCCTCCAGGGCTCCCACCTCCCTTGCGGTAAAAGCCCAAGTCCTCCCCGAGACCCACACCTTCCTGCACAGCCTGTCCCAGTCACCGCCTTGTTATCCCCTCCTCCCTCTCCCCCGTGCTCACTCCGCTCCAGCCAGACAGGTCTCATCACTGTTCTTGCAACATGTCAGACTCATTCTGACCTCAGGGCCTTTATACGTACTGTCCTCCTCCTGAAATGCCTTTCCCTGGGCTTTGGAATAACAGCTTTCTTATCTGTCATTCAGGTCTCATCCCAAATGTCACCTCCTCAGAGAGGCCATCTTTGGCCACCCAGGGTAAGTTGTCACCCCCCAACACACATCTGGTTTTATTTCCTTCATATCAACTCACTCCTGTCTAAATCTTATTTATGTGTTTACTAGTTTATTGTCAGTCCCTCCTCCCCACTGGATTGCTTGGTGTTCCCAGAGCCTACCTCAGTGCCTGGCACATCACAGAGACTTGATAGTTGTTGGCTATCTGACTGTGTGGTTATATATTGATACCAACAATATGCAAGCCATTACTCAGAGTAATTACGTTAATCACATTATATAAGTGAATTCTAACTTTTACAACTACTCTGTGAGACAGCTATCAATATTCTTTCTCTTATACATGAGGAAGCTAAGGCTCAGTAAACATGAGGTGGCTTGTCCAAAATCACACAGAACTATAAATCAGAGCCAGGAATGGAAACCAAGTCTGTCAACTACCAAAACTGATGGTCATTCCCATTCACCAGGTGAGGAAGAAGGTGGTAAATGTTCAGGAGGTGTCCATCTTCTATCTTTCAATCCACACATCCATCCATTCATTCATGTATCCACTCTTCTATTCCTCCATTCCTTCACCCATCCATTTATCATCCATCCATTGACCCACCCATCCATCAATCCAGTCAGCCTTCTATCTACCCGCTCTTTCATCTACCAGTCCACTGAATCATTGTCTTCCATTCATGCCTACACTCATCTACTCACTTATTCGTCTATCTCTCTTAGCCAGCCCACCTTCCCACATCCCACCTCTCCTCCATAGTTCCATCCTCTCATTCCCTCATGCCACTCACATGCTCCACTTCAAAACTGCAAACAAGACACAGTCCCTGCCCTCACAGAGCTTACGTCTCAGTGATGATCACCACAACCTCAGAGCAACAAGACTATTGCTAGGTCAGTGTCTTCCAAATCTAGCGGCCCCTCCCTCTAGCCTTGGTCACCTTCAGTCTGAGGACAGCCAGCCTCCCTGGGTGGCTTTCACCCTGACGCAACATCTCCACAATCACATCTCTTTTTCTGCCTCCTGTATTATTCTTCCAAAGCACGTCAAGGCTCAGGCTGGGAGGTGTGATGCCTAGCTATACTACTGTGTGATTTGGGGCTGGGTGTTGGCCCTCTCTGAGCCCCAATTCGTCATCTGATCCATGTGATGAAGGGGAACCTTATTCTTTAAGAACTACTGCCACCTGAACAAGTCTGCTCCTTTGCATTCCTCTTTTCCCACACTGTGGGCCTTGCCCTGAGGAGAAGCTTTCGTTTTATCCACCCAGGTTATGTAGGGAGTGGGCATATCCTGAATAAGGCTGGGAGGCTGGAAAGAGGCTGGTGGTGGTGATGGCAGATAACAGGACACAAAACCCTTTCCATGCAGGTCTGAGATCCTCCCCTGCTCTAAATTCTTCCATGTCTCCCTAGTGCCCTCAGGAAAGAGTCCAAGTTCAGTCCAGCATCAGAGGCTCTTCAGGGTCCAGCTCATGCTAACTTTCTGGCCTCACCTCCCATGCCTCACCTAATTCCTGTACTCCAGCTGTGCCCTTCATACCTCCAGGACTTTGCAAACCCAGTTCCTTCTGCCCATAACCATATGAACAGAGACATCCACCTAGCTGACTCACTGCTGTGTTTCACAACTATCATAGGGCCTGGAACACAGTAAGTGCTTTCGTGAATAAATAAATGAAATGCTTTCTCCTCCTGGCCAACTCCTATTTATCCTTCAAAGCCCAGTTCTAATGCCCCTCCTCCATGCAACTGGATTCCCCAGGCAGAGTCCCTGATTCCCTCTCCAGATCCCTCAACCTTGCATCACTCCCTCAGACCCAACCCTGACCACTGTGGCTGTAGGTGCCAATGTCTACCTCTGTCTATCTGAGGACCCTTGGACCTCTTTTGCCCAGTATAAAGCAAGTCTCCAAATGGCTTTCAGGAAGTGTTGAGTGAGTGAATGAATAAGTGAGTTTGGTCCTACTAAGTGTTCATGGTGGCTAGGT
The DNA here is from genome assembly GCA_033961575.1 of Aselliscus stoliczkanus. Lineage (NCBI taxonomy): Eukaryota > Metazoa > Chordata > Mammalia > Chiroptera > Hipposideridae > Aselliscus > Aselliscus stoliczkanus. The sequence continues at coordinate 2,797,540 of CM066735.1, read as the reverse complement.
TCTCATCTGCCAATATCGGGGGTGAAAGAGAGAGATATGAACCTATTTCAGAGATAGCTCCTGGGTCCACTCCCAATGCCAGAACCTCTCAGAAGAGTCCTACCATATAAGCCCCACATCAGAAGGGGATCCTGGGGCTCCAAACACCCTTTTCTTCTTTCCAACCAGGACAAAAGCTCCATCCTCCCCCTCACTGGAAACTTCCAGGGTTAGTGCACCTCTGGGCTTCTTTTTTCCTTTTTTTTTTTTTTTTTTTTTTTGAGGTTAGTGTCACTGGCCCTCATATGTGGGACCCGAACCGGGGCTGCTGGCTTCCTGAGCCAGCACTTAACCACTGCGCCACTCAGCCTGCCCTCCTCTGGGCTTTTGCACATGCTGTTCTCTCTGTCAGGAATACCTTTTCCCATCAACAAACCCTTCTCAGCTTAGTCACAAAATATACCCAACTCCTGCTGACCAAGCATGAACCAAGCATGCTAAAACCTTTAACTGCCATTCCTATCCTCACCTTCCCAACCCGTTCTGAGATGGGAGACCCCAATGAGCTCCCCATTCTATAGATGACAACACTGACGTTAGAGAGACAAAGACATCTGCCCACATAGCTGGTGAGATGCAGAGAAACACCAAGCTCGTGTTTCCCACACTGACTACCTCCTCCAGGAAGCCCTCTTGGCCTCTACATCTGCATGTGCAGGGGCTCCTCTGGCTTGTCCCTGCCGGTGTATATATTTCCACCATTGCAGTCTTGACATCATCATCTTGCAACCTCCAGGCTCCACACCAGAGTGGTTCTGGGCTGAGGAGGGTCTGGGTGGGGGGTATCTGTTTTGACCAACATCATATTCTGGGTTTACAATGGGGCCTGGCACACAGCAAGTGCTCAGTAAATGTTGGTCATATGGGTAGATGGATTCATGTCTTGCTTACTCCCACAGGGATTCCTGTTTGCATGGAATCCTCACTCCGCACAAATGCAGGCACACAGTAGGTGCTCAATCAATGTCCCCTGCCTGAAGGAGGGCAGAAACCATGTCACAGTCATGTGTAAGGCCTCCGGGTGTGCGGGGAGCTCATAAAAGCCTGTTAAATCAATGAAGAATGAGAGGCTAGGGAAACCGAGGCACAGAGCAGGGTGTGCCTGGCTCAAAGCCATACAGCCAGCCCCAGTGGCTCATACCCACCTCCCTCCCCAGCCGCTGTCCTGTATGCTGTCTCAGGAAGAGCGACTCCTTCCTGGCTTCCCTGCCAGGCAGCGCCTGCCAGCAGCCTAGCCCACCATCTCCCAGGGGCTGGCATGTCACACTCGGAATCTCACGCCGCAAGCTCAGCGTGCTCCAGCCTCCCCTCCTGCCACTGAGCAGAGCAGCTGGTGCTCCCATGGAAACCACAGGCCCTCCCAGGGCCTCCCCACCTTCCCTCAGAACCTCCGCTTTAAGACAAATATTGTCATTAACATGCAAATGCATATGCGATTACCATAAATGGGGGGCAGCGCAGCAGCGGCCAGCGAGCTCTATCGCCAGGGTGGGCATTAATAATCAGCTCCGATCAGGGGAGAGGAGCACCTCAGGGCCCCTACAGGCACCCAGCCCCCTTGGAGGGAGAGTCCTGGAAGGGGCCTGTCAGGGACTGGAGGTGGGTGATGACTGGACACCAGTCACTGGGAGCCCCATCCCAGCCCCTAAGTCCTGGCCTGAGCCCCTAGTTGGACCGGAGGAAGTGGGGAGTCCCCTTCCTCTGGAGGAAGCACAGATCTGGGGGACAGGCGTGAGAAGCGGCCTGTGGCCTACCTGCTCCACCTTTTCTATCTCTCTCCCCAACACCCAGCCTCTCTCTGCCATTCCCTGTGTATGTGGTGGTGGTGGTGGGGAGGGCTTCTGTCTCTCCCTCCCTTTCCTTTTTTTTTTGAGGGCAGTGTCACTGGCCCTCACATGTGGGACCGAACCTGGCCGTTGGCTTCCCAAGCCAGCGCTTAACCACCGCGCCACTCGGCCGGCCCTCTCCCTCCCTTTCTTGCTCCGCCTGTTTCTTCCTCTGTCTCTATCTATCTCTTAAAAACTAAAAAAGTCAGCACCCATGGGCCTGCCCTCTTCCTGAGGACTCCTCACTTCCTGCTCTCTCCCCCAACCCTTGTCCAATCCCCAGAGCTCAGGGGCTCCATTGAATCCCCTGCTTTTCTCTTGGTCCCAGCAAGACACCCCCCCCCCCCGCTGCAAAGGCCTTTAGGTATTGGGGTGCCCCCGTCCCACTCTTTACTATGGCTCTCAGGTGTCACAGCTCTCTCCCCCACACCATCTTTGAGGAGCCTCACTCTTGGCTTGGTGGAGCCCTTCCTCACACACATTTACTTCTGCTTCCCCGGGTCTGGGAGGGAGACAGGTGGGTGACAGTGGGGAGGGCAGCTCTGGTTGGTCCTTGGGATCCAGTAGTTGCTTCCTCTGGGTCTCAGTTTCCCTTTTATATGGAATGCACTGGTGCTTGCAAACGCCCCTCAGTGGCAATCCCTTTCCTGGGGAATCAAACTGGCCCCTGAGTGTGGAAATCAAGGATGAGATAGTCATGATGATAATGATGACACAGGGAGGTCACGGTGACCACAGCGGATGTTTTCACTTCATCCACTCTGGTCCTTTCAGTTGCCCTAGTGCTGAGCGTCATGGGATCCCCCAGCATTCAGGGGCCCAGAAGGCTCTGGGTGGGATTCGTCTCCATCCCCTGGGGTCCACACCCCTCACCCCTGCTGCTCTCTGACAGCACTAACAGGGGGCACTCTGGTCAGTTGGCTCCCCAGAAACTACACCAATTAAGTGTTGGCAGGAGGTCCCCGGACCTCCCCCTACTCCAGTCAGACTTCCCATTCAACATTCCACCTCCCTTTGCCTGAGGCCCAGAGAGAGGCAGCCACTGGCCAGAAGTCACACAGCTGAGCCCCAAATACAGACTTCCATCCCAGCTGCTGGCCTTCAAGACACCCCCACCTCTAACTTGCCCCCCACAGGTGAGGTTCCTCCAGCCCAGCACAGGTGGGACCAGGATGGGGATCTATTCTTGATCTGAGGATATTGGGGTGGACACCGGGGGAAGACTCCCCATCGCTGTTATCCTCAAGCCCTGCATCCAGGACTCAGACCAGCCCAGGGCCCCTGTGAAGAGGAGGGTGAGAACTGGGTGTCATGGACAGCCTGCTTCCTAAATGTTCAGCCTCCAAGGAAAGAATGGGAAAGACCCTGAGACACTCCACACCATCCCAACATTCTCCAGCCAGAAAAAAATAACCCCACATTCATGGGACCCTGCTCTGCTGACAGAGGGGGAAGCTGAGGCTCTGGCCCAGGTGAACACTCAGCCATGTCCCTCCCCACCTCTCCTTGCTTGGGGGGAGGGGGTCTTTCCAGGGGAGATTTAAAAATGATAAAGGGGGTACCTCTATAGCTCATCTGTTTCCCTGACCCAGAGCTCTCCATCGGCCTTTCAACATTTGGGGGGCCATGTGGACACCCCCCACTCCCATCAGAATCTTTCTAGAAATGGGGTGAGGATGTGTGGACGGAGCCCTCTATATAGCCGTGGACCCCTGAGCTGGACTCATGGGCTAGAGTGAACCCTCTGCACTCCTAAGCCTCATGGAGGAGTTAGATTTTCCAAGCCCGGTTGTTTTTATTTTTTGGTGATGGTTGGATTTGAAAAACGGTGGGGGATGGGAGGGGTTTCTTTTCTCCCCAGAGTACCAGATGGAGGGTCTAGTTGAAATGAAAGGCCTGGGCTCTGTCCTACCAGACTCTCCCAATTGCCTGCTCCCACCCATCATTCATTCATTTCATTCATTCATTCATTCATTCAATAAATATGTATTCATGATTACCATGCCTGCAACACTAAGGGGAGGATGGGGATAAATGGATCTGAAAGGTCATAGGCCCTGGTTCACCCGGAAGGCCCCTCCAGGGCCTTGCCATGGGTATCCAGCACAAAGCCTCCACCATCCCCACCTCCAATCTCCAACACCCAACAGGAGAGCTGTCAAAGCCACCCCAATTCAGACTGGTCCCACAATCTGAGCCCAGGACTGGGGCCACAGTCCCTGGCACCTGCTGCCAGCATACCATCAGAGACAAAACCAGGTGGGAGGGAGGCAAGCAGGCCTCCGCACCCCACCTGCCTCCCCCGCTGGGCCCACAGGCCTCCCACGCCTCCCCTGTCCACCCCAGGATCTGGACTCTGCCAGATGGACGGGCCAGGCTCATCATCGTTGGCCTCAGACCTCAACACATTGTTAACAGGCTTGGCCAGTTTTAACTTGAGCCAAAGGTGGAGGCAGGGAGGGGGAGGGCAGAGTAATGGAGGGGGGGATGCTGATCCAAACAGGGAAGGTGGGCAGAGGCAAAGGCAGAATGGTAGCATTTGACCCACCCAAGGCTGGCTGTCCCCCAAGCTTGGCTCAGCTCCCTGTGCCCCCCACCCCCCCTCCTGTTTTCTTTGTAGTTACCGATTAGCCTGGGGTCCTGGGCATCCGTGTGTCCCCCGAGGCCAGCCGGACCTGCCCCACCGGCCTGGCTTTGTGAAAATGACCAAAGCAATGGAGTCCAGAGGTGTAAAGTTCCCCGACGGGCCTGGGGAGGCCGAATGAATTGGGGGGGGGGGTGGCTTTCAAGCAGCTCCCCCAGCAAAGGGGTAGGAAAGAGTGGGTGAGGGAGGGAGGAAGGGGTGGGGGTCTGGGGGAATAGGAGAGAGGGGAGAGCGAGAGAGAAGGATGCTGCTGGGGGGGTGGAGAATGGGAGGTAAAGGGAGATGGGAGAGTAGAGAAAAGGAAAGAGAGGGAGAGAGGATGCCGGAAGGTGGGGAGGGAGAGAGAGGGGGCGGAGGAGGGGAGGGGGCCAGCTCGGATCTGTCAGCTGCACCCCCAGAGAGGGGAGGAAGGGTGGGTGGAACGGGGGGTGAGAAATGATGCTGTGACAGAGGCAAGCAGTGGGAGGAGGTGAGGAGAGGAGGGTTGGGGGAGAGAAGATGCCGGAAGGTGGGGTGGGAGCAAAGGGGAGGGGAGGGAGGGGGCCGGGGCGCCCACCTTTGTGCATGCCCGTGTAGGGGTCTTTGAGCACCGTGAGCTCATAGATGCGGCCGAACTGTTCGAAGAGCGGCTTAAGGTCCTTCTCGTCCAGGTTGCGTGGGATCTGGCCCACGAAGAGCTTGATGGCGTCCAGGTCCTTCATGCCGTCGGGTTGCCCCCCGGGGGGCTCGGGCCCGCTGCTGCCCACAGGCGAGGGTCGCGGCTGCAGGAGCTGCTGCTGCTGCCGGCGCGCCTCGCTCTCCGTCAGGCGGGCCATAGCGGGCGAAGGCTGGCGGCGGGCGAGGGACCAAGCCGGCAGCAGCGGGCGGCGGGCGGACTCGCAGCTGGAGCGACGGACGCCGCCTCCCGCCTCGCTCCCGCCCGGTCCCCGCGCCCTCCTCCCTCCTGAGTGCGCCCGCTCGCTCCAGCATCAGGACCACAAAAGGGCAGCTCCGCAGCGGCCCCTGGCGGCTGGAGCGCGCATCGCCATCCCGCCTCCCACCTCCCTCGAGCATCCTGCACCCCTCATCCCTCAATCCACATCCGTATCCTGGCGCCCAGAACAGTCAAGGAAACTGAAGCCAGAGGGTCCGCAACTGCCGCCTTCTGGGTGAGTGACGGCGGAGCTTTGGGCAGGACGGGCCTGGCTTCCAGGTGGCACTGACTCCGAAAATCAATAAAAGTAGTGCCCAGCTCTATAGGATGCTTGGTTGGCATTTACTGGGCTTCCCTTCGCATTTTTAAGTATACAGCTCATTAATAATAATAATAATAATAATAATAATAATAATAGCAACAAGAAAGAACACTTTGATAATACTATGTGCCAGCCACTGTGCTCAGCACTTTTAAGGTTGTAACTTGCAGAATAGAAATAGTGATCATTGTGTTATAACAACAGCAACCAGTAACACTTGCTATGTGCACACACTGTTCAAAATATTTCAGTGGATACTGATGCATTTGGGCCAACCACTCTATGAGCATCATAACGCTCCTGTTTAAAACTCTCCAAAAATTTCCTAAAATTAAAGCTGTGTCCTCTGTTCAGTCCCCAAGGTCCTACACGACTTTCCCTCACCTCCTCGCTCTCTCTCCCTTGCTTACTCTGCTCCAGACACATGTGTCTCCTTGCTGTTCCTCCAACACACCATGCATGGTCCTGCCTCAGGGGCCTTTGCACAGGTTGTGCCCTCTGCTCGGAATGTCCTTTCCCTCAAATGGTGCATAGCTCACTCTTCAACACTCCCCCTCCCCCGTCACTTTTCCTGTCCACATTTTCTGAAATCATTCAGCCGCCATTATTACCTCCTTTCTTGGGTTTCTCTTCCCTCCATAGCATTTATACTCATTTTAATTTAATTCTAATATGCTGTATATTTACTTGACTACTGATAAAGCACATGTTAATAGCCCTTTCCAGGCACCAGGATCTGTGCTGTTTGACATGTACAAACTCATTCAATCCACACAACAACCCCCTGGGGTGGTTACAAGTAAATAAACAAGATACTTTTAGACTATGATAAATGCAATGAAGGAAACAGAGCTAGGTGAGTGGCGGGAAGGCTTCAGGAAGAAAATTCAGGGAAGGCTGCTTACAGAGTGACCTTTGAGCTGATGAGAATGGAGCAGCAAGTGAAAATGCAGGAAGTGTCCTGACAGGATGGAGGAACAGCGAGGAGTCTATAGCAGGGAGAGTGCCACACTGAGCAATTGGGGGGCAGTCTACCCATCCTGATTTTATTTTAATTTCTAATATATTTTCTTTATTTTAAAACAAAAACAGGGGGCCGGCCGAGTGGCGCATTGGTTAAGCGCTGGTTTTGGGATGCCAGCGGCCCCGGTTCGGATCCCACATGAGGGCCAGTGACACTGCCCTCTACAGCTAACAACAGCTCCACCTGGAGCTGGGCTGTGCGAGCCCCGGTGATGGTGTGGGCTGCCATAGGCTATAGTGAGTGGCCCACAGCCAGCGTGAGCGGCTGGCAGCCAAGAGTGAGCTGCCAATAGCCGCGGTGAGCGACATCCAGAGGCCAGCGACCGATCTGCCTCATCCGGGAAGAGCGCAATGACGATACCAACAGTGAAGCAACATCCTCCGCAACTAAACTGAAGAACAAAAAGACAGCAACTTGTCTGTTCCCCTTCCCCGATTTCCCAACGCTGTTCCCCTCTGCCAATTCCCCAATAAAATCTTTAAAAAAAAAAAAAAAAACAGGATCAGTAACAATGCTGTGTTGACCAAAAAAACCTCAGTAATACTGAATTCTGTTTAAACTGTTGACATTTTACTCATCATGGATTTTTTTTGGCATCAATTTTAATTTTAAAAATATTACATTAAAATATTCTTTATTGTGTTCATTTTAATTTTTTAAAATATATTTCAGTAGCCAGCGACCCCGGTTCAGTCCTGCATGTGAGGGCCAGTGACACTGCTCTCAAAAAAAAAAAAAAGATATATATATATATATATATATATATATATATATATATATATATATATCAGTAAAATATTTTTTTTTTCTTTTTTGAGGGCAGTGTCACTGGCCCTCATATGTGGACATGAACTGGGGCTGCTGGCTTCCCAAGCCAGTGCTTAACCACCGCACCACTCAGCCGGCCCAATATTCTTATTTTTTTAAATTGGGAAACAGTATGTTTTTCCAGGACCCATCAACTTTAAGTGAAGTAGTTATTTCAATCTAGTTGTGAAGGGTGCAACTCAGTAGTCCATGTGGAGATTGAACCAGCAACCTTGGTGTTAAGAGCCTGAGCTCTAACCAGCTGAGCTAACCGGCTGCCCCTGCAGTAAAATATTCTTTATCTTGATAAATGAGTTTTTTTGGTGCCCCCTTAAACTTTGCTCCCCAGGTAAGTTCACCCTGGTCCCTGCCCATTCCTTATAGCAACCATTAAGAGATGTCTGTTCCTATACCCATTTAACAGAGGGGCAAACTGAGGCCCAGGAAAGTCAAGTCATCTGTTCAAGGTTACACAGTGAGAGTTCTGGGATTTGAACCCAGCCAGCCCGACTCTGGAGCCCACACACTTCCCAGCATTGCACACTGTCTTCCCCAAGGCAATACCTTCCACTTTAGGCAACCAAGCCTCAGTTTCCTTATTTGTCAAGTGAGACTAAAGAGTGAATAGGGTGAAGCTCTTGGCATGGATTCAGTGAGCTAATGGGTGAGGCTTAGCATAGTGCCTGGGACATCCTTAAAGCTCAATAAATGCCTATTGTTATGACTGTTATAGGCAGCCACCTGCCCATCCCCAGACAGGGGCAGGGTATCAGGGTTAGGTGAGGAGCAGAGCCAGGGTGAGAGGTCCTGGCCTCCCAACAGTCCTTCACCCCTGGTCCCTGGTTTTCAGCTAGCAGCCCCAGGCTGAACTGGTGGAGCTGAGCTGGAGACAGGCTCCGTCTCCATGGAGACCCAATCAGGATGCTCAAAGACTTGTGGGCTTTTGATGTGCTGGAGAGTCGTTAAAAAGAATAAAACTAGGGCGGGCAGCGTGGCGCAGTGGTTAACTGCTGGCTTGGGAAGCCAGCGGCCCCGGTTCGGGTCCCACATAAGAGGGCCAGTGACACTGCCCTCAAAAAAAATAAAATAAAATAAAACTAAGAACCCACCAGCCCTCCTGGGCACTGTGGAGGTTGGGCAGTATTCCTGGCCCCACCCACTTGGTGCCAGGAGTACCTCCAGTTGTGACAACCAGACAACCACGGATGTACCCAGATGTTGCCCAGTATTCCTTGAGGGGCAGAATCACCCTGGGTAACAACTGCTGATGTGGACAGGTAAGGCGCTTACCTTGTCATGTTGTATCCAGCAAATAAATACAAACCGAAACAGTTGTTTTGGAGTTTTATCTGTGGCCAGCAACTGTGAGTGGGCTCATGCCCTGAATAAACTCACAGCCCTGAACAAAGGAAGAGAGGGTTGTTTTTTTTTGAGGGCAGTGTCACTAGCCCTCATATGTGGGATCCGAACCAGGGCCACTGGCATCTCAAGCGAGCCCTCAACCACCGCACCACTCGGCCGACCCAAAGGAAGAGAGGGGTTTTTTATAGACAGAAATTGTAAGCAAAGTAAGGTTACAGTTTACAGGTGGTTTCCACAAATCTTAGACAGTTTCGACAGCACCTATTTTATCAAATAAGTTACAAAAAAAAAATTATACAATAACAGTTTTAAATGTAGTAAGCAAGTGTGATAGCACCAAAATGTAGCAAGCAAGGAAATTCACAGAGGCCATAAATAAGTAACAACTAATTGGTGGAAAATAGTCTGGCCTTGTGTTTATCCAGACAAGAGACACAGCTGGACTATGTCACATAGGCAGTTTGGCCTTGTGTTTAGATAAGAGGTAGTTAAACTCTGTGGAGTGTAGCAAGTAGTTAGGGGAGTCTAATTTCTTGATCAGTCTAAGGGAAACTTTAACAATCTTTTATTACAGAGAGGCTGGGGGTGAGGGCTAGCAGCTAAGTGTCCTGTTACTTCAGTCAGAGAGGCTGGATTGGGGACAGGGACAGGGTCCCCCTGTGCTTCTCACATGGGCAAGTGCCAGCCTGGGCACCCTGCTAAGAATGCAGAGCCTGATCCGGCAGGTCCAAGGACTCGGACCTGGACTCTGCATTTTCTCAGAAGCCTCCAGATGATGGGCAGCAAAGGTCTGGAGAGATGTCTGCTGTGTTCCAGTCCCAACTTTTCACAGCAAGACTCTTATTTCCTAGGTTGTGGGTGTGAAAAGGTCTGAGACCCACAGCGAGAAATGGTTTCTGATCCTTTCTGGGCCCTCCCAACCCGTTCCCCTCTGCCAACACCCTGGCTTTCTGCTTGCGGGCAAGGTGGCAGGGTCAGCAGAGGTCAGGGTCATCTGGGGAGGCAGAGTCAGTGGGGCCTCTGCCCTTTGGTGATCTCTGCACAGCCCGCCTGAGTGTCTTCCTGAATGATGGTCAGCCTCACCCTGTTCCCACAACTCTGATGCCCGTTGACCTTGCTCCCTCTGTGCCCCCAAGTCCCTTGCTGCCCAGGCTGCCTACAGCTCTTCTAGCACATTCCCAAGGGTTGAAGCACCCCCACTCTACCAGGGCCTAGGGGATTGAGATGTGTCTCCTGGGAACACTGCATAGAAGTCTCTACTGGTCCCAGAAGCCTCCTGTCTTCACACATCTATGGAAAGAAAGCAGAGGCCTCCAGTCACCACATCCCCAATTCTACCACCTCCCCTCCACTGGGAAGGAGCTGCCCATTGGCCCTCCTGCAGGAATCCTAACCTTTGCCCAGATTCTCCGAGGTTGCCAGCCCCACCTTTTGGCCTCAGGGATGGGAAAGGATTCCTCATTGGGCCAACCTCTCACAGGTATCTCTCTCTCTCTCTCTCTCTCTCTCTCTGTCTCTCTCTCTGTCTCTCTGTCTCTGTCTCTCTCTCTCTCTCTCTCCCCAAACAACAGCGGGTGGGGCTGTGAGATCTGAGGCACGGCTTGGCCACCCCTAAACCAGCCTGGGGTTTGGGGAAAGGGAGGAGGGAGGGGGGTGGAAAGAGGAGAGGAGATCCTGCCCATGCCCCACCCCAAGGGGTCGCTGCCACTTCTCCCACTGTTGCTCCTTTGATGTGGCTCCGCCCCTCTGATCACAGCCCCAGGGATCAGGAGTGGAAGCCTGCCCTGAAGGGCCAATGAATTTTTTCCCCTGGGAACAGAGGAGTCAAAGTCTCACCCTCCGTGGGGCTGAGTGTGCATCAAATTGAACTTGGGAGTGTTTAGTGGGTTTGTTTCCAAAGTTAGGGGGAGAGAGAAATACCTTCTAATTTCTGAATGAGCTAGCCCCAGTGTGTTCCTGTAAGTTGTGATCAAAACTGCATGGGTTCATATATTGTTCGATTCCATTCATATGAAATGTCCAGAACAGGCAAATCCACAGAGACAAGAAGTGGGTTAAGGGGTACCAGGAGCTGGGGAGGCAGTTGGGGAGTGACTGCTAATGGGAACAGGGCTTCTTTTTGGAGTAATGGAATGTTCTGGAACTAAACAGAGGTGACAGCTGCACAATTCTGTGACTATCCTAAAAATCACTGAGTGGTACACCTAAAAGGGTTAATTTCATGGTATGTGAATATCTCTCAACAAAGTTTTTTTGTTTTTGTTTTTAACAAAAAACTGTGAATGGCACTTCTGCCTCCCTTTTGCCACAAGACCTCAAGGCTAAATAGTTCACCTGTCTGAATTTCCCTTTTGTCTTCTATAAATTAGAAATGAAAGCAGGTGTGTGATCCCAATGAATAAACGCATAAGGAGGGACAGAATGAGGAAAATCCCCACATGGTGACCACCCGAGTGGTCACGGATTTGGGCAGGAATCATCAGGGGTGTGAGAAAAACTAGAGAGTGACGTTTGAGGAGTAACAAAGTATTTGCACCATCTCAAAGTATCTGCCCACAATTTGCTTATTAATCACTATTATCCACCCAACCAGGGCCCACACCCCAGGAACGCGCACTGAGGACGCCATCCCTGCTTTCACTTCATTCTGTGATATGCCCACCTCACCCCCAAATGCAAGCCTAACCCAATCTTGTGGAAAGGCTAGGAAACCCAAAGTACGGGCATCCCACAAAGCCTGGCCAGGACTCATGACAGTGAGGCACGAAGAAGGGGAACCATTCCAGGGTAAAGGCAGCTAGGGTGCAGTGCATGAACTACAATGTTCTTTACTGTGAGGATGCTGTTGGGGACAAGGGCCAACAGTGAGTAAGGTCTGTAATTTGTTAACATGATTGTACTGGTGTCAATTTTCTGATCTGAGTGATTGTTCTATGAGGAGGGAGGAGAATGCCCTGGATTTTAGGAAATACACTTTGGCATATTTAGGAGTGAAGGGGATAGAGAGAGAGAGACAGCGACAGAGACAGAAAGAGAGGCAGACAAAGAAATGGATAAAACAGGGCCGGCCGAGTGGCGCATTGGTTAAGCGCTGGTTTTGGGATGCCAGCGGCCCCGGTTCGGATCCCACATGAGGGCCAGTGACACTGCCCTCTACAGCTAACATCAGCTCCACCTGGAGCTGGGCTGTGCGAGCCCCGGTGATGGTGTGGGCTGCAGCCCCTGCTGCAGTGGGCTGCCATAGGCTACAGTGAGTGGCCCGCAGCCAGCGTGAGCGGCTGGCAGCCAAGCGTGAGCTGACAATAGCCGTGATGAGCGACATCCAGAGGCCAGCGACCGATCTGCCTCATCCGGGAAGAGCGCAATGACGATACCAACAGTGAAGCAACATCCTCCGCAACTAAACTGAAGAACAAAAAGACAGCAACTTGTCTGTTCCCCTTCCCCGATTCCCCAACGCTGTTCCCCTCTGCCAATTCCCCAATAAAATCTTAAAAAAAAAAAAAAAAAAAAAAAAAAAAAAAAAATGGATAAAACAAAGGTGGCAAAAATGTTAACATTTACAGGATATATGAAGGGTTTAGGGAATTCTGTGTACTATTCCTAGAATATTTCTGTAAATTTGAAATTGTGTCAAAATAAAAAGCTAGAATATAGAAAGGAAATGATGTTTGTGGTACACTGTTGGGCAATATACCCAATTTCTCCCTTTAAAGCCACACAGGTAAGCTGGCCCATGGCCCACTTGCACAGCTCAGCTACCAGCTGGCATCTGTCTTGGGCCCCAACTGCAAAGCATCACGGTTGCTTCCCTCCTTCTGGGAGGCACCAGGCATGGATTAAGGATGCCCATGTGACTTGGGCCAGCGGTGGTTTGCACAGCCCCTCGGAACCGCATTTCTTTTAGCACTCCACCCAGAGCTCCTGCTCAGTTTGCTCTGAGCCTTTTGTAGGTCAAGGGTGTTTAGGGTCATTAGTGACTCTCAACTGAGATTGAAACACCAAAAGAAGCCACCAGTGTGTGTCCATTGCAAAATGGATCCATTTTGCTGTCTGGTAGGGGTCAAAGCTTTTCCACTATGAAAGAGAAGAAAGAATAGCAGAGTGGTCCTGTAAAGAGCGTATGTGTGTGTGTGTGTGCATGTGTGTGTGTGTGAACATTTCAGGTTTGGCAGGCTACAAGGTCTCTGCTGCAGCTGCTCAACTTTGCTCTTGTCGTGTGAAAGCAGCCACAGAAGATACACAACAGGGTGGGCATGGCCATGTGCCAATAAAACTTTATTTATAACAGGCAGTAGGCCAGACTAGATCATGGGAGGCAGTTTGCTGACCTCTGGCCAAATCCACACTCCCTCTCGATGTGCCAAGAGGCACCTACAAAAGTTTATGATGAGGGCCGGCCGAGTGGCTCAGTTGGTTAAGAGCTCGCTCAAGAGTGCGAGCTGAGCTCTTAGCAACAGCAGTTCGATGCCCAGCCCGAGCTGAGCTGCAGTTGAGCTGCCAATAGCTGGCAGGTTGGCTCAGTTAAAAAAAAAAAGTTTATGATGACAGAAAGTTGGACACAAGCTTTGTGTCCCTCAGCAGGGGACTGGATGGATAATTCAAGGTGCTCTCTGAGGACAGAATAAATACTATACCAGCAGTGAAAATGAAATATATAAAAGCAAGAGTTGGGGGCCGGCCAAGTGGCTCAGTTGGTTAAGAGTTGGCTTAGAGCGCGAGCTCTGAGCAATAGGGCTGCCGGTTCGATTCCCACATGGGCCAGTGATGCTGCGCATGAGCTGAGCTGTCATTGAGTTGCCAACAGGTGGCCGGATGGCTCAGCTGGTGTAACAACAAGATTGCCTGTTCAATGGTGGGCTATGCCCACCCGCAACTAAGACTGAACTCAGCACCTTGAGCTGAGCTGCCACCCGGATGGCTCAATGGATAGAGTGTGCGCTCTTAACAACAAGGCTGCTGGTTTAACTCCCGCATGGGATGGTGGCTACGCCCACCCGCAACTATGACTGAACACAGCACCTTGAGCTTAGAGTCCACAAGCTGCCAACGGGGAAGCCAGATGGCGACTGGCGCCCTCCATAATGAATATTGAAGAACAACTTGGCTGGTCCCCTTCCCCAATTCCCCAACACTGTTCCCCTCCCCCAATTCCTCAATAAAATCTTTAAAACAAAACAAAAAGCAAGAGTTAATGCAAGATAAGGACAGTATGATGCTATTATACCTATGTTTAAGTTGTATAGAAAAAATGTTGAATGTTATCTGTGTATAAATATAACAATTATTTTAAAGAATGAAAAGGATACAGGCAGTTGATACCTCTGGGCAAAAGGGAGAGAGACCAAGGTAGTTACAACTGACAATAGCTTGTTTTATTGCCTTAAAACAAAGACTCCCCTGGAAGAGGCCAAAGCCACTGGATGGGACCCCTTTGGGGTCCTGGTGGAGGATGCAGTACCCTCTTTAGAGAATGCCTTTGCCCAAACCGTTTGCTGCCACCGAGGGCTGATGGGAGACTCAGGTGATGCTCAGTCACTGAGGGAGCCCACAGAATGAGCCCTCATGTGTCTGGCATGGGCAACCTGATTTTATTTCATCTTCATAATCATCTCTGGGGAGCCAGTGACCTTTCCAAATGCAGGTCTGGCCACATCCTCCTCTCCTTGGACCACCCCTTTCCCAGTTACCCATCACATTGAGAATAAAATGCAAACAGCTCACCAAGGCCCCTTCAAGTGGCCTGACACTGCCTCCCTTTCTCCTGCTCGCTCACTCTGTTCCAGCCACACAAGCTTCCTCATTGCACCATCAACACACCAAGCACAGTCCTGCCCCAGGGCCTTTGCACAGGCTGTGGTCCCTGCCTGGACCACTAGCCTGGATTCCACGGCTTGATCCTTGTCATTCTGATTTCACTCAAAAGCCCCCTCCTTGGGGAGCCATCACTGTCTATCCCCCAGCTATTTCAACTTGTTACCGGTCTTCTCCAGTAGACTTGGAGCGCCAGGGTGGCTGGAATAGGGTGTCTCATTTTCAGCACATGGCAGGGAGGCAAATATTGGTTGACTTCACAATTGAATGAGACTAATCTGTAGTGGCATGGTCAGTGGTTGCCTGGGGACAAGGAGGGCACAGGGAGAGGTTGCAAAGGGAAGCGAGGAAACATTCACCACCAAAGTATGGTGAGGGCTTCATGGGTGCACCTCTCACTGCATGCCCCTGATGCCTACAAGGAGCTGTGTAAAGGGAAATACTTTAACATTTGTATGTTTTTATTTTTTATTTATTTTTTTGAGGGCAGTGTCACTGGCTCTCACATGTGGGACCCGAACCGGGGCCTCTGGCATCCCAAGCCAGCGCTTAACCACCGCGCCACTTGGCCGGCCCCTAAAGGGAAATACTTTAAGATTTTTATGAGTCCTATTTTCAAACTGAGATTGCATGTACATATATCCACATACGCTGGGAAACAGGATGAAAATACTCGGGGGTGTTGATGGCGGCTGACTTTGCCAGCTGGGTTCCTGGTGGCTTCTGTTTTCTTGGTTACAATCAAAGGAACTTTTTGTGTAAAAAAAAAGAATATCAGCCTAGGTTAATATGAGAAGGCAGGCTGGCCTTTCCTCTGAAATGTTGGGAGTTTTACCTGAGTCCATGGTGGGGCCAAAGACACCTTCCAGCCTTAGTTGGGCGGGGCGGAGCAGGGGTGGGGGTGGGAGGAGGCAGAGTAGAGGAAGGGAAGAGGCGGCCATGACCTGGGGATAGGCTAAGGAAACCCTGGGAGCAGTCTCCCCTCTGGGTTCAGCCCACGTATGGGTTCCAGAATCACCTTTCTAGCCCCTCCCCAGTGCTCTGGGAACCCAGCCCCTGCCCTTGGGAATCTGTCCACTGCATCCCCTTCGTTGGCCTCCACTTGGTCCAGCCCAGGGGTCGGCAAACTTTTGAGACGGAAGAGTCACCAGGGGTCAGCAAACTGCAGCTCGCGAGCCACATGTGACTTTTTGGGTAAGTACATGTGACTCTGAAGTAAAACTGAAAATGAAAATAAAACTATAATAGTTTCATTTATAATATTATTTTAAAATTTCCTTATTTGTAAAAATATATTTATGGCTCAAATAATTTTTAAATTGTTGTGAGGGACAGGACTGGATCTTCCAGGGGTCGGCAAACTTTTGAGACGGAGTGTAGCCAAAGATCAGCATGCGGCTCGAGCTGCAGTTTGCCAACCGCTGGTTCAGCCCATCAACTCATACATGCACCAGCAGTCCCCTCCACACTGGTCACCCCTCCTGCCCTTTGTGTCCTCCCCTTAGCAGCCACCAGAGGGCACTTGTGAGCACCCGTCAGGGTCCTGTCCCTCCTCTGCCCATAGCCCCCAGGGCTCCCACCTCCCTCGGGGTGGAAGATCCCACCATTCACTTCCTCAATCCCGCCCCCAATGCCCCTAAGATGCATCTCCCAGTGCACTCTGCCTCCCTCGCTGCTTAATTTTCCCCACAGCACACATCTCTAAGATCATATTTTGTCTGTCCTCACCCATTCCCCAGAACACAAGCTCCTGAAAGCACTTTTCTTTGTTCATAGATAAATCTTACAGCCCAACGCAGATGCTCAATCGATGTTTGTGGGATGACAAGAGAACTGGGCAGACCAACAGACCCTTGGAAGCTCCCAGGCCTGGAGTAGAGAATGGAACCCCATAAAACCGAGTGGCTAGCTGCACTTATCATCCCAGGGGCCATGCCCCAGTGGACGTCCAGGAGTCTGGTTTGGGGCTGAGGGTGAGCCTGGCAGGTGGGGGTGGCCTCCCCACAGCCTGTTGCCCCCACTCCCCAACCCCCATATGGAGTTGAATGATGTCCCCTCAAATTCATCTCTCCTAGGAACCTCACAACGAAACCTTATTTGGAGAGGGTCTCTGCAGATGTAATTAGTTGAGATGAGGTTGTACTGCAGTAGGGTGGACCCTAATGCAATGACCAGTGTCCTTATTAGAGACACACAGAGAAGACACCATGTGAAGGCGGAGACTGAGACGGGAGTCATACGTCCAAAAGCCAAGGAACCCCAGGAGCTGGAAGAGCACGGGACAGACCCCCTCAAGGCCTCAGAAGGAACCAGTTCTGCCCACACACCCAGGAGCAGGTGGACAGGACACGTGAAGCTGATTGTTCGATATGGCTTTATTTTCTGATCGTCCAACTGTGCCACAATCAGCCTGAGCTCTGAACGGTCAGTGGTCCTGATGAGCTGACCTGGGAAGGGAAGATGCTTACTCCACGACCTCAGATAGTACACACACTGCTGTCACACTAGAGGTGGCCGGCCGGGCACTCCATAAAGTTTTTGGGGAAATCACCCGGCAGGGCGGAGACCCAGTCCCCAGAATAGCCCAGTCCCTCCAGCTAGCTGGCTTCAGGGAGGGGGTGGCAGCAGGCTGGGCAGGGTTTGGGGAAGTCAGTCCCCCTGCCCCTTCCGGCTGCTCAGACCTCCCTGGTAGCCATAGAGACTGTGCACAGGCACCTGGAGCCCTTTCTCCTCCATGCTGGCCCTCCCCCTTAGCACTTAACAATTAATTGATTATATTGCTCATGAATTGGTACACCTGGGTCTCCCTGAGGTCCATCCAGCACTGGAGGCCTCCTCCCCACCTCTCAAGCTCACACCCCACAAGATGCCCAATTTGTGGAGTGAGGGCTCGGTCAAGGCCCCCACGGAGCACAACCTTCCCTCTCTGGATCCCATAGTCATGTCTCTCCAGCCAACTCTCCCTTAACATCCTCAACATGGATGTCACTCCCCCAGGACACTCCATCCTCCGTTTCACAGATGAGTAAACAGGCCCCGGGAGCCGGGCTAAGAAGCAAGTTAGCTGAGGCCAGGGGGGCTCCAGTGGGGGCCACTCCTCCAGTGCCTCCTCTAGGGCTGCCTCCAACCCAGGGGCCTCCACAGGCACCAGGTTCCCCCTTGAGGGCCAGGAGTTGGGAGCCCAGGGGAGACAGCCTTGGGGCGCAGAGGCAGCATAGGCTCCAGGGACAGGAAGCAACGCAGGGGCTGGACAGGGAGGAGGAGTGAAGGAGGCTGCCATGTCTTCAGGGCACCAGCTATCCAACGGGGGTTCGGGAGAGAGGCATCCCTTCAGCCCTGGCCTGAGTGAGGGACTCAAGGCTTCAGAGGGAGAAGCTGCAACCCGGGGACCCAGAGGCTGGTGCTGCCCTCTTCAGACAAACAGGAAGAGAGTATCCGAGTCACGGAGGGGGATGGGGACAGAGTGGAGGACAGGCACAGACCCCAGGGCTGTGCCAGGCAAGCCTCCTTCCATCCACACTGGCTTAGTACCCGGCGGGCTGCAGGGCCAACCCCTGGGCCAGGGGCTCATCCGCAACTTGTTCCCAAGTCCGTGGCCTGGCCCCAGGACTCCACCCAACGCTTCTCCAAGGGAGTTCCAAGGACAAAAAAGAGAAAGAATCCCCCAAATCCTCAAGAGCACTACAGAAAAGCTCTGTAATTCAGGATTTCGCTGCAGAGCAAGTCCCGCCGGCCGCGCACTGTGAGGGCAGCAGGCGGGGTGCCCAGTGCTGGCGCGGCTACGTCACTGTGTCTTGGCCTTCAGAAGCAGTCTCTGAACTGTTTTATACAGGAGGTCGAAGTGCTGGGAACAGCAGGAGGGCGCAAGTGAGGTCACGAATGACATTGGTGACAATCCCTGCCACGAAAGGCCCCAGGGCTACCTGTGGGGTCCCCTGCATATAGGCAGGACTCATCCAGCCAGCCCACCCTCCTACCTAAGCCCTGCCCGCTCACCTGGACTGCCGTGTAGGCCATCCCGAGGTAGGCACCGATGCAGACGGCCAGGAGCAGGTCGAAAATGGCCGGCTTGACCCTGGAGGGGGGAAGGTCAGGATCAGGAGAGGGCGTGGGGTTTGGGGTCAGTCAACACGGGGGCAGTGCCAGCCTCAGACTTGTGGACCTCAGCAGCTCACCTGTAGGCATTCATCACCTGCTTCAGCTGGTCGTAGAAGACAAACTCGGGGTCCCTAGGGAGACAGTGCACACTCAGTGGGCTCAGCCTGACGCCGAGCCACATCTGGCCCCTACCAGATCACCTGGAGGTCCCACTAGCCTGGACACTGGCAGGGAGCACCCCGTGTGTGTCTGTTCAAGGCTGCCACTGTACCTCCTACAGAAGGACTGTCCTTTATTCTGAAGTAACGTCTTTTCTATTATTTGGGGTGTTAAAACATGCTCTTAAAAAATGAAACACCGGGGCCGGCTGAGTGGCGCGGTGGTTAAGCGCTGGCTTGGGAAGCCAGCGGCCCAGTTCGGTCCTACATGTGAGGGCCAGTGACACTGCCCTCAACAACAACAACAAAAAAAATGAAACACGGTGACTAGAAATTTTACTGGTCTAGGAAGCATTTCTATAGAGGGAGGGTGACCATGGCCTACGAATCAGAGACCGAGGCTCCACAGCTGTGGGTCCACTCTGAGCCTTGGTTTCTTCTGTCTAAGTGCTATCTTATGGGCATGCCATGAGTTTGGACAAAGGTGGAGGCCAAGTGGGGGCACCGAGTAGTCTGCAGGATGTCTCCTCCCACAGGCGCCCCTTCTACCTTAGGCCCTGAGGGGCCTCCTCAGTCCAACTGGGGAGCCTGGGAGCCTTGAGCAGAAAAAAGATGAAACCCAGGGGGCCCACGGTGGGGAAGAGCACCCCAAGCGTAGACAGGGACCTGAGTTACAAGCCACCGACTCCCAAAGCACACAAAGACCAGAGAATGGGTGGGCGTATTGGGCTGCCAGATAAAACACAGGACATTCAGTTCTATGTGGATTTCAGATAAACAAGGAATGGGCTCTTAGGGTAAGTATACCCCAACCAAACACTAATGGGATATACTTTTTTTTTTTTTTTTTTTTTTTTTTTGAGGGCAGTGTCACTGGCCCTCATAGAACCGGGGCCACTGGCCTCCCAAGCCAGCGCTTAACCACCGCACCACTCGGCCGGCTCATGGGACATACTTACACTAAAAAACAGTTGGTGCTTACCTGCAATTCCAATTTAACTGGGCACCCTGCCCTTCCTAGTTACCATTGTGGTTTTCACCCAGGCCTTTACAGTTGCCCCACCTGGCACCTGGGGGTCAGGGGAGACTGCGGAAGAGCCCACTCACTGGCAGGCTACGCTGCTGCACCTGAGACGGGGTGGGGGCCGTCTGCGCCTCACCGTTTGTCAGCCTTGATGTGGTGTTGCTTCACCTCCTTCAGGTAGCGGCTCAGGTAGTGCTCCAGTGTGTTGAGGAACGTGCCATCCTTGTCCACCAGCTGGGCAGCACGGGGCTGGTTGGTGAGCCAGTCCATCACTGAGTCCAGCTGTTCCTGTTGGATCTGCTGCGAGGGACGCAGCCATGGTCACAGGACCCCTGCCCCCAACTACCCCAGGACCCCTGCCCATCCCATCCAGTGGTTACCATCTGCTCCGTGAAGACTGGCATGTCCGGGGGGGTCCCCTGCAGACAGAGAAAGGGACAGGCCCTGAGTCCAGGCCCACCTGGCACACCGGGGTGGGGAGCTTGAGACCGTGGCGAGGGTCTCACCTTCTCAGTCAGGTTGTAGATGACTCGAGTCAGGGCCTCTGCGATGAGCCTCGTGTTGCGGGTCAGGGTTTTAGAGTCAACTCGGGACCTTCAAGGGCAGGTTTGAAAAAAATCTATATATATTTGCAATCAGCATCACTGATAATCACCAAAAAGCAAGAGCAATCACATATCCAATAACATAAACAATTAAAGCCAAAGCCTCCTCAGGCAGGGCGGGCACCTTTCAGTACCTCAGATTCTGCTTTAAAATGGGGGTCTGCCCTCCTCCCAAGGCTGTCCAGCGCCCTCAGGGGTGTGCGGAAGTGGGCCTGGCTCCCTGTGTCTGCCTGAAGTGACTGGACCCCTCTTGGCCTCAGTTTCCTCATCTGGAACTTGGGATGGGGGTGGTCAGGGCACCCCCCTCCATGGGTGTTCAGGGCAGAGTCCACGTAACACCCAGTAATGAGGTGTCGTGTCCCCTCAAATTCACACCGACCCTAACCTGGAAATGTAACCTGATTTGGAGTAGGGTCTCTGCATATGTGACTAGTTGGGATGATGTCACACTAGAGTAGGATGGCCATAATCCAATGGCTGGTGACCATATAAGAGGGAAATCTGGACACAGATAATCATGACAACAGAGGCAGAGATTGAAGTGAACGGCCCCAGACCAAGGGACACCAAGGATTGCTGGCAACACAAACCCAAAAAGAGGAACTCTGGGGCAAAATGTCACTGATCCAAGAGGGTGTGAGATACTGGGGCCTCCTGGGGAGGGGTGAGTATGGGGAGTTGCCAGACTCACTCTCTGGGCCCTGTGCCTCCTTCCCTCCAACTCTCCCTTGCTCTCAGGTCCCTCTGTGCTGGAATGCCCTTCTAGCTCAGGTACCTCAGTTTCAGT
Organism: Aselliscus stoliczkanus; assembly: GCA_033961575.1. Lineage (NCBI taxonomy): Eukaryota > Metazoa > Chordata > Mammalia > Chiroptera > Hipposideridae > Aselliscus > Aselliscus stoliczkanus. Next base: position 2,776,117 of record CM066735.1, on the reverse strand, counting down.
GCCACCTCCTCCAAGAAGCCCTCCAGATGCCTCGCTGATGCCTCAGAACTAGCCAGCCAAATGCCCCTGCTGTGCCTGTTATCTCTCTAGACTCTGCCTGTCACCAGGCCAGGCTGGAGACCTCAAGGACCACCTTTTCATCTCCCCAGCAGATGCATGTCCAGTAGCCAGGCCGATGCCCAGTGTTGGCCAATGAAAGGGCACAGACTGTCCCAGGTTCGGGGTTTGGCAGCCAACACCACCATAAAACCCCAGTCCCGCTGAGGGGTGTCATGCCACCAGGGGAGACTCAGGGGACGTGAGGTCCTAAATGGTAAAGGCCAGAAACTCCCAGAGTCACAGAGAGAAAGTGAAGAAGGAGTGGGTGGGGAGCGCTCCCAAGGAGGCATGAGGGCCCAGGAAGACGGCACAGCTCTCCAGGCTGCGGCACGGCCATGCAAAGGCCTGGGGGACAGGAGCCACCGTTATAAACTGAGGTGCTCAGGGTCTAGGGGTCATGAATAGGAGCCGGAGAACCCTAGGCCACTTGCTGTGTCCTCTGCCTGGGCACCCGCTGTTGATTGAATCTAGGTGAGTCACCCTCCTTTGTGTTTCTCATGTTGCCAGGCTCACTCTGGCCCCTCCCCCCACCTGCCACAGGGCAGCTTCCTTGCCTCCAGGCACCTGTGTCCACCGCTAGCCCCCTCACTGTGGAAGGAATGGCCAGGTGGGTGGGAAGATAGCTGCGGGGGGCCTCGCTCACCGCACGTCCATGATGCTGCTGCGCTGGCCATCGCGGTGGCTCTCCAGGTGGGACAGGGTGAACGCGGGCAGCCGGCGGATGGCAAAACGCTCATGCTCCCAGGCCAGAATGTCTTCTGCCAGATTGATCTTCTTGTGTACCATGGAGAAGTGCACCTCCGGGAACTGGTGAGCAGCCACCTGCAGGAGCAGCCAGAGTCGGCCCACTGCCCGCATATGCGGGCCCGGCCACACCCAGCCAGACTGCAGAGGGTACCCTTCCACCTACCTCGCTCCACAGACGTCCACGCAGGGCTGAGAGCACAGAAGGTCCCAAGTCCCACCCCGAACCACCCGCATCTGGAAATGGGGAGGAACCCACATGCTCCCCAGAAAATCAACCGAGGCTCACTCAAGGCCCCAGAGTTTGCAAAGCACCTGGTCTGACTCCTGGACAATGGAATACCAGCTAACGAGGAGCAGACGTCCCAGCATACCCTCGAATCCCTCCGAGGGGGCCCATCTGTGAAACAGGCATGGGCCTAGCCCTGGTGAGCGGCTGCCTGGAAGGCTCCCTCGCCCCCAGGGGAACCTACCATCTCTAGCTCCCGCAGGAAGGTGTGCTGCAGAGTCCCCTCCCTGGGTGGCTTGGACACATGCAGGTGCAAGCTGTCCCCCCGGCCCACAGTGTCCAAGCAGAGAACGAAAGCCACATTGTCCTGGAGCAGGCTGGAATCTGTGGAAGTGGCAGGAGCTGACGGGGGGAGGGCGAAAACCACGGACCCTCACCCCTCTGGGGACTCTGACCCCACCACTCAGGCCAGCTGGAGGCCACCCACCTGTGTGATCCAGATTGTCTTCCAACCAGCGCTTGGTCCCCTGGTAGTTAAACTTTCCCCCTCCGGAAGCAAAGAACAGGAGATTATACCTGGTTGGGGGGCAGAGCAGAAGTCACAGCGTTAGCAGATATGTCCAGGTCCCCAACAAGGAGGACGTGGTCTCCTAGGAGTATGAAATCCTGACCAGCCCTTAAGGCAGGGCTTCCCAGTCGTCCCACTGCTTATAACAACTGGTCATCTCTGTGGGGGCCATCCGTTCTGGGCACGGTGGGAGTGCTGAACAGCCCCACGCACTTGAAGCCAGGATCTCCCCAAATTATGACAACCACAGATGCCCCCACACATCACGCAGTGTTCCCTGGGGGCAAAGTCACCCCTGGATGACTGCTCCAGAGGATTCTCTGAGCTCTCAAAACCAAGAGATGACCTGATTTCAACTCACCGGGAAACAGACCCAGAAGATGGAAAATTAAAGGAATTCAGCACTGTTTCTGGGAATGAAGCCAGGCCTGTCATAAGAACGACATCTCTGGGCCTCCCTCGTCCCCCATCCCACCCATCCTACCAGAGCCATAGTGGTCCTCATAGGAGAAAAGACAGAGGCAGACAGGACCATGTGGGAATGGAGGCAGACACTTGAGTGACACAACCAGATGCCAAGAAACTACGAGGATTGCAGGGAGCCCCCAGAAGCTGGGGGAGGCAGGAGAGACCCGACCCAGAATCTTATGGGGGACACTGGCCCTGATACCTCGCTCTTGGACTTCTGGTCTCCAGAACTGGGAGCATAAATATCTGCTGTTTCAGCCATCCCGTGTGGGGCTTGGTGACAACTCTAGAACGACACTCACCCCAGGGCAGTGCCCCAGGGCAGTGCGGTATGTGGATGAACAAATGGAGAATGACGTGGCCCAGTGTCCACAGTGCCGATGGAGAAACTAGTTTAAGTGACTGTTTCTTGAGGGTTTCTATTACGTGCAGATGAAAGCGTCCCCAACCTTTTTTGGGACCGGCAGCAGCAGGGCCTCTGGGATGGGATTCCAGGGAGTGAATGTGGCAGGAGCTTGGCTGCCACCCCCATCCCCCCCAGCCCTCAATACACACACTGATTCCTGGTGTTGGAACCGCTTCAGGGCCATAAGGCTCAAATTTAACTGGTGTGACCCAGTCAGCATGTGGCTCCTCCCTCCTGGCCATCACTTACGCAGCGTGGGTGCGTTTGTAGGTGTATAGCCTGGAGAAGAGCCGGGCGAGCTCCAGCAGCACGGAGATGCCACTCCCGTTGGAGTCTGCGCCATGTGACAGCCACTGCAGGCGGGCGAGACAAGGTCAGCAGTCACCCCTACAGCCATGCACAGCAACTCGCCATCCCCACCACAGCAGCAGCGGCACTCTGACTGTCCCTGGTCTTGTTCCCAGTCCACATTTAGAGCACAGCTGAGACTGCTGTCCTCTCCTGCTCAGAACCCCAGACTGTCAGTACCCCGATGTCCACAGGGCCTAGACCCTTGACACTCGAGGCCCTTCTGGGTCTCCTGGCTCACTGACTGCCCTGTGCCCGGCAGGTAGCTGTGCCACCAGGGCAGCCACTGTCCAGCCCTGGCATGTGCACAGGGACCCTCATGCCCCCACTGTAGTGGGGTGTCGGCACAGGCTCCCTCCAGCCAGACCACCAGGCTTCTGCGCCGTGAAAGCCCCCCCACTCATCTGGGTTCTGATTGAAAACAGTACTCCCAATGGGGCAACAACTAGTTCTTGGGGAAAGAAAAAAATCTTGGGTTCCATAATGGCTTGGGACCCTCCCAAGGTCACAGCCCACAAACCAACATATAGTGTACTGATGGTATAAAAAGTCACTGGGAGGGCCGGCCGAGTGGCGCATCAGTTAAGAGCTGGTTTTGGGATGCCAGCGGCCCCGGTTCGGATCCCACATATGAGGGCCAGTGACACTGCCCTCCACAGCCAACAACAGCTCCACCTGGAGCTGGGCTGTGCAAGCCCCAGCAATGGTGTAGGCTGCAGCCCCTGCTGCAGTGGGCTGCCATAGGCTACAGTGAGTGGCTGGCAGTCAGCATGAGCGGCTGGCAGCCAGCGTGAGCTGCCAATAGCTGCAGTGAGCGACCAGCCAGAGGCCGGCGACCCGTCTGCCTCATCCGGGAAGAGCACAATGACGATACCAACAGTGAAGCAACGTCCTCTGCAACTAAACTGAAGAACAAAAAGACAGCAACTTGTCTGTTCCCCTTCCCCAATTCCCCAACGCTGTTCCCCTCCCCGAATTCCCCAATAAAATCTTTAAAAAAAAAAGTCACTGGGAGAGAGCAGTGTAATGCTCAGTGAGACTATTTATGTGAAATGTCCAGAACAGACTAATCCAGAGACAGGAAGTGGGTTAGTGGTTGCCAAGGGAATGGGGGAGGGGTGACTGCTAATGGGGACAGGGTTCTTTTTGGGGTGAAGGCACGTTCTGGAATTAATGGTGATGATTATACAACCATGTGAATATATCACCTGGTTGTATAATCACCACTGAATTATATGTGTTAAAAGGGGGAATTCTATGTTATGGGAGTTATATTTCAAAAAAAATTTTTTTAAGGGCCGGCCAAATGGCGCGGTGGTTAAGTGCTGGCTTGGGAAGCCAGCGGCCCCAGTTCGGTCCCACATATGAGGGCCAGTGACACTGCCCTCAAAAAAAAAAAATTTTTTTAAATTTCACAAACAGTAAGAAATTAGGCCAAAAATGTCTAAAAAGGAATAATGAACGATGGAGAAATGTTCCAAGCTGACTGTTCAGGGCCTCTCTGGGCCCTGGCTGGTCCAGGCATTCTCAAGGATGGCCTGGGCTTTCCAGGGGGTGTGGCCCAGCAACCCATCTGTGGCAGTCAAGTGCTCATACCAGGCTGCAGGTCCATCCACCATTGGCACCCTGTTTGGTTCAGCTGGTTGTTCTTTCAAAGCAAGACTTTCTTGAAGAAGGAAGCAGATTTGCACTCTGGCATTGATCCCCTGACCTCGCGTGCCACGGCTGAGAACATGGCCTCAGGAAGGCCTGCAGAATGAAGAGGCTGAGCGGGCCTCACACTTCTATTCTCAGAGAGGCCGGCTTGCAAGGCTGGCCCTCAGCAGTGTCTGGAACTGGACTCTGGGAATTAGCTGTCCCTAAACGGTCTGTGTAAACATGTGGTTCACGCTGAGCACCTGCTCTCCTCCTGGAGTCTGGGATCTTAAACATGCCAACCAAAAGGGCAACACGTGACAGAACCCCAGTGAGAACCCTGGGCACTGCCTGGGTCTGTGAGGCCCCGGGGGACCGCCCCTCACACGCATTGTTGCAGCTCATTTTGGGGAAATTAAGTGCATCCTGTGGGACTCTGCCAAGAGGGGACTCTGGACGTTTACCATGAGAATGACCACCTGCTAAGTCTTGGGGTCCTCCTGGCAAATTATCAACCAAGTATCTTAGAGACCCTAACAGACAGCCTGGGTCAATTCCTGGCCCAGCCACCTAAGTGCTGTGAGACACTAGCTATGAGACCCACCCCAGCTTAGCCTGTCTCAGCTCCAAGATGACACCCACCCTGCAGGGTCCTCATGGAGACCTGTGGTTATATGTAGGGGATCTCAGAGGGGTTGCTGCTGCTCTGACCACAGCCACTGTCCCAGACAGACGCTGCTGCCTCTGAGCTGGGCAGGAACAGTGTGGGAGGAAGGGTGCCCACCTCCCCTTCGAGACAAGCACATACGTACAGGGGCCACTCCGAAGGCATCATAGTGGGCCACGATGACAATGGTGGGAAGGTCCTCTCCACCCAGCCCTGTCAGCCGCCCCTGTGGAGAGACAGCCTATGAAGTGCCAGCTATCTAAGGTCCCGACCGCCAGAAATAGCCCAGGCTGCCCCTGACCCAGCAGTGGGGGGGATGGGAGTATTTTTAATTTTGCTGGCTCTATGGTCTCTGTCACAACTAGTCAGTCATGGATGATATGTGAATGAATGGGTGTGGCCATGTGCCAATAAAACTTTATTTTAGGTACAGGCCAAGGGCCAGCCTTGGCCAAGGACTGTTCTAGCTACCAGAATCTGTTCACTCTTCTTTCAGAGTGCTTCTCCCTCTGGAAACCAAGCCCACCCTTCAAAGGCTGAACTCTAAGCCACTATCTTGGAGGGCAGTGCTCTCCTGATGGTGAGAAACAGTGCAATCGGGAGTGGAGCCCCAAGGGCCCCATGGGGTCCAGATCCCAGGACTGGCAGGGGAGAGTGGGAGGGAGGCTGAGCATCCGTTTCGACCCTGCCTCCTGCTTCCCATGTGAATAACGGGTATGGTGGAGCGCTCGCAGCAGCACAGACACCAAAGGTCAAGGCAGCCGGGCTGGCAGGTTGTGATAGACCCCCAAATGGTGAGAAGAGCCCACAAAACCTTTGGTGGCTCCGTCTGCTGTGAAACCCAACTAACAGCTGCTGAACCCAACCTCTGGAAGCCTGATAAGAAGGACCCTGATGAGTATGGGTTTTTTCTGCCCAATCACAACAACCTCTATGCAGTCTTGAAAGGTGTATTCATCTGATTATTGTACCAATTGCTCAGAGGCTACAGCAGTTTCTCCTCGACCTGAATCAACCTGCCCAGCCATCTCCTCCTCCCAGCCTCCGCAGGACAGCCTGCTCCACCCAGAGCCCTGGTCCTTCCTCGCTGCCCCTTTGCTCAGCTCTAGGCCTCTCAGCCTGTACGTCCCCGAGGTCCCTCTGAATATGTGGGAGACGTTCAAGGCAAGGATGGCATCTCGCTCACCACTGCCTCCTGCATGCGGTGGGACCTCAAAAAGTACTCACAGAAAGGCATGGGATTCTCAACAGACTCCATTAAACAGCCCTGAGGCTGACTCACTCAGTACTGGAGGGGAAGGGGCGGCTGACAATGTGGCTGCACCCCAACTTCTATCCGAGCCCACATGCTGACACAGGCGGAGGGGGACTGTCAAGCAGCCTTGCACCATCAGGTGTAAGCTCCTGGGGACCTGGGACCACAGGAGCCCCATTAACACTGAAAGCAGCGCCTGGCCCCGGCAGAGGGCTGGGGACAAGCATGCTCGGCTCCAGGTTCTTACCGACGGCCTACTGGGCACTGGGCAGGCTCTGAGGATGAGACAGTGGTCTCAGCACTCACCTCCACACTGGTGATGAGCCAGTCACTCACAGCCTTGCTCTGGACCCCACTGGTGACCATCTGGAAGCCATTGGCAGTGGCTGTGTGGAGTAACACTGGGGACAGGAGCAGGGAGGGTCAGCCTGGGGGTTCTCTGGGGTGACAGAGAGCCAGCATCCCTGTCACCCCAATACCCCAGACCCTAGGGGTTCAGTCCACACAAAGCCATGTGCAGAACTGACCACATGGACTAGAATGCAAGGCGTTGACCAGACACAGGAAAAAACCTGGTATCCAGGACAAAATCTGGTGAGATGGGAGGGGGGGCAGAGAATGCTCGGGGTGCCCTTAGGGCTCCATTCCAGAATTACAGAGGCCCGTGGACGCCCTCTGACCCAGCTTCCCAAGGACCGACTCACCATCCACAGCAGAGATGACCCAGAAACAGGAGTCTCCCCTCGGACAGGCCACAATCCACCAGCCCAGCCCCAAAGGCCAAAAGTGTGAGCACCCAAAGGTTTGTAACCTGCTCATGACCAGACATGAGGTGGTGCCCCCCTCGCTCAGTGCGAGCAGACAGGACTACTGTGGATGCCACTTTGTTGTTTGGGGCCAGGGACTAAAAACACCTGAGTTCATGTTGTCTTGAGTCCACTTCTGTTCTTTACGCATTTAAAAACACAATCGTGGGGCCAGCTGAGTGGCTCAGTTGTTTAAGAGTTGGCTTAGAGCACGTGCTCTGAGCAACAGGGCCACCGGTTTGATTCCCACATGGGCCAGTGAACACTGCACCCTAGCTGAGCTGTCGCTGAACTGCCAACAAGTGGCAGGATGGCTCAGCTGGTGTAGCAACAAGATTGCCTGTTCGATGGTGGGCTATGCCCACCCGCAACTAAAAAGATTGAACTCAGCACGTTGAGCTGAGCTGCTGCCTGGATGACTCAGTGGATAGGGCGTGCACTCTTAACAACAAAGCTACTGGTTTGACTCCCGCATGGGATGGTGGCTATGCTCACCCGCAACTAAGATTGAACACAGCACCTTGAGCTTAGAGGCCACAAGCTGCAGACAGGAAGCCAGATGGTAACTGGGACCCTCCACAACAAAGACTGAAGAACAACAACTTGGCTGGTTCCCTCCCCCAATTCCCTAACACTGTTCCCCTCCCCCAACTCCCCAATAAAATCTTTAAAAACAAACATACAAAAAACACAATCGTGGGCCGGCCGAGTGGAGAGTTGGTTAAGAGTTGGTTTAGGACACCAGCTCTGAGCAACAGGGCCCCGGTTGGGATCCCACATGAGGGCCAGTGACACTGCTCTCTATAGCTAAGATGGTGAACTAACAGCTCAACCTGGAGCTGGGCTTCTGTGAGTTGCCAGCAATGGCGTAGGCTGCAGCTTCTGCTGCAGTGGGATGCCATGAGCGGCTGGCAGAAAGGGTGAGCGGCCAGCAGCCACCGTGAACTGCCGTGAGTGGCCGTCCAATGACCAGCGACCTACTGCCTCAGCTGGGAAGAGCGCAATGATCACAATACCAACATGGGCCAGTGAAGCGACGTCCTCCACAACCAGGCTGAAGAACAACAACAACAAAAAGACAGCAACTTGTCTGTTCCCCTCCCCCAATTTCCCAATTAAAAAAAAAAATTCTTTAAATAAATAAACACAACCGTGGACCTTTTGGGCTTCCTTTGCTCGGCCCGCTCCAAACTCTTTGGGTGTACTTTCTTTTCTAATAATGGCCCTTGAGCCATTCTCTACGCTTGGGCCCGCTTCTGTTGCTTTGAAATGTATTTTTACTTCTGAGTGGCTCAGCTGGTTAAGAGTGCGAGCCCTGAACAACAGGGTCACCGGTTCGATTCCCACATGGGCCAGTGAGCTGTGCCCGAGCTGAGCTGCTGCTGAGCTGCCAACGGGAGGCAGGATGGCTCAGCTGGTGAGAGTGCGTGCTCCTAACAAGGTTGCCGGTTCGACTCCTACATGGGATGGTGGGCTGCGCATCCTCCGCAACTAAGATTGAACACAGCACCTTGAGCTGAGCGGCGGCGAACTGCCAACGGGTAGCCAGATGGCGACCGGACTTGGAGCTGAGCTAGCTGCGCCCTCCACAACTAAGACTGAAGGACAACTTGGCTGTTCCCCTTTCCCAATAAAATCTTTTTTAAAAATAATAAAGTAAAATAAAAAATAAAATAAAAACGCAAAGGTATTATCATTGGAGGAATCTGGGAGAAGGGTGCCCCTCAGGAACTGTAATATTTTTGAAACTTCTAAGTCTTATTCCAAAGTAAAACAAGTTATTTCTAAGACAGACAGTTATGATCAATATTTATGATTTTATATCCTGTTTTCCACTTATCGATGTACAATAAGCATTTTCTCACACTGCTCAAAATTCTAACCCAATATCATTTTTATTTAATTAATTAATTAATTTATTTTTGAGGGCAGTGTCACTGACCCTCATATGTGGGACCTGAACCGGGGCTGCTGGGTTCCCAAGCCAGAGCTTAACCACTGCGCCACTCGGCTGGCCCCCAATATCATTTTTAATGGCTCTATAATATTCCACTAATTAGCCAAGTGCTTCTCTCTCCTGCTCTACTGGAAATTTAGGTCTTTCCAAAAATTCACAATGCAGATGGCTGTCGTCATGACTTTGATCTAGACCAAAGATTGACAAGCTTTTTCTATAAGGGGCCAGATGGTCTGCCACAGCCATTCATCTGTGCTGTTGTACAGTGAAACCAGTCACAGACAATAAGTGAATGGACAGTTGTGTGCCAATAAAACTTTATTGACAACCTCAGCTCAGGGCTGTAGTTTGCCAAGCCCCAATCTAGCGTCCCGTGCAGCTAGCCACCTGGCCAGGAGGATCGAATCTCTGTCTACAGCTTAAACACATATCGCCAAACTGTTTCCCCAAGGAACTGGGCTGAGTCTATCAATGTGGACAAGCCTGCCTGTGTCATCTACTTCTGTCAGCTCTGAGTATTTAATTCCTGTTACATCACCGTTTCTATAGGTGAGAATACAGCATTGGGTGGTTCCTTTTGGCTGCAGTTCTTTGATTAATTTTGCTATCTCACTTTTTTTTTTTTTTTTTTAGCTGAGCCATCCTGCCACCTGTTGGCAGCTCAGCTTGGGCTGGGCATCAAACTGCTGTTGCTCAGAGCTCAGCTAGCACTCTTGAATGAGCTCTTAACCAACTGAGCCACTCAGCCAGCCCTTGCTATCTCACTTTTGACAATGACCCATTCCTACTGCCAACTGACCACAGCATCCTCAGTGCTTGGGGTGGGAGGAAATGGGTTTTCTCCTCCCCCCAGGAATGCTGTTGACCCCCTGACCTAGCAAGCTGTAGGTAGAAGGGACAGAGAACACTGCGTTTTCCATAAACAGCCAGGGGCTGAAGACAGGAAATACCTCCCTCCAAATCAGTGGTTCTCAAGGTTTTGTTTGCCTGGAAATTAGGGGTGGGGCAGGGTGGGGCAGTGAAGTGCAGAGTCTGGTGACACAGCAGGTCCAGGGCAGGGCCCCAGCACGCACCTTCGGCGGCAGAAGCAGAGCCCTGGGAGGCGGAGGCTGCCTGCGTCTGCTCGTAGATGGAGAGCAGGGCCTCGTCTTCCACAGCGAAGTACACAGGAACGATGGTCTCCATGGCCAGCATCTCAGGCTCAATCTCCATGAATTGCTATAGAAGAGGCACACATTAAGGGGGCACCTGGCCTAGGGGGAGGGGGGATGTCCAGTGGCTGCCCCTGGAGGGCAGGGAGGCCAGGACCTGGAAGCATACGTCCTTTGAGGCAGCTAACGAGGCTAAGATTTCACTGAAGAGGACAGTGAAGAAGGCAGGAGGGGGATAGGGGAGTGGGATGAGGAAGGAGGGACAGGTGAGGTGTGGCGATGCCCAGGGGCCCCCTGGATAGTACCAAGCAGGGAGGAAGTAGGCTGGGAGGAGGGCCGGCACCGGAGCTGGCCAAGCTGGGGCAAGGTCTGGTGTCATTGGGGGCCAGTCCCACCCCCAACGGCCATCACATCCTCAGCTGTAAGTGGGCAATGGGTGCTGGCGGGTTCCCACACAGAGGGCATGAACTGCCTGGCACTGACCCAGCTTTCAGTAAGCATGGGCTCCCCCCACCCAAGCCCCTGCTGCCCCAAGCCCCTTTCTCATCTGCAAAAGCATCTTCACTGCAGGATCTCAGGGGATCCTTATCTTTCCCCTTCGGCACTGGTGACATTGGGCAGGGTCATTCTCTATGGGTGGCTGTTTGGGGTACTGTGGGGGCTGAGCAGCACCCCTTGCCCCACCTACTTGATGCCAGGAGCATCGCCAGTTGTGACATCCACAGGTGTCCCCAGATATCACCCAGTGTCCCCTGGGGCAGAGTCACTCTGGGTGTCAGGGACCACTGAAAAAGGGCAAGGGCTCAGGAAGGTGAAATGACTCGGAGTCAGCCAAGGCCGGACCCGGCTGACTCCAAACCCAGCATTCTTTTTTCCACGGAAGCTTCTGGACCTAAACCTGTGCAGAAGGTGGGGGCGGGGTCTTACCCGGATGACATCCTGGGGCACCGCGGCTGTGGCCCGTGGCAGGATGATGACCACGGCGCCGGCCGACTGCCGTAGGGCCTTCTGGTACTGCTCGTATGAGAAGTCCAGCAGCCTCATGAGCACACAGCGGCGGCTCAGCACGTCCGCGTCGATGGTGCGCGCCTCCGTATTGAGCACTGCGTTCCGTGTGCCTGCGGGGGGGGCGAGGGAGAGAAGGGGGGGTCCCTAAGAGAAGCACCAGGACCTCGGCCCGCAGACCTACTCGGGGAATGCCCAGGTCCTGCCAGCCTGCTGCCCACATGCTCCAACACATGCCTGCCATGGCCAGCATCCCGTTGTCCATGAAAGCAGGGCCCACTTGAACCCTTTTGAGTCGCAGGGCCTTTTGAGAACTGAATGAAAGCTGAGACACCCCCCCCCCCCCGGAACAAACCCACAGGCCTGCCCTCCCATGGCTCCTAGCCACCCTGGGGCAAAGTCAAACTCTGGCCCCACTGACCTGAGCCCTATGGCCCTTCCTGCCAGGCACCACCCTACAACCTCCATGGCTCTAACATGGACTCGGCACCACCTGGAATGTTTACAGCTATCTACTCCCCTAACTAAACTGGGGTTCCAGGGACAGGGACCTCATTCACTGCAGTGTCAACCCAGCATCAATGGCCACTCCCAAAGGGCTCTTGATAAACACCAGTCAGGAGAAGAAATGAGCGAATTCCAAGTCTCCAGTGACCCTCTGAAAGCTCTAGACATGCCAGAGTCTGTCCCCCTCAGCACAGTGGACATTGGGATCATGTCATTCTCCGTGGGGGGCTGTCCTGGGCACCGTGGGGGTTTGAGCAGAATCCTTGGTCCCTACCCTCTCAATACCAGGAGCACCCCCGTCATGAAAACCACAGATGTTCCCAGACATTACCCAGTGACCCTGGAGGCAGAGTCACCCCAGGTGAGAACTACTGCTCTATACCTAAGTGCCATTCCCGGCCTCTCTTCTAAGAGCTCCAGAAAGATCCAGAGACTCAGGAAGGGAACCGGAGGCTGAGTCCTGGCCTGGACCCCAGGACTCCATCACGAGCTTCCCCCAGACAACGGAATCCCCTACCCCCAGCTGAGAAGAAGTAGCGGGTTAGAACTAGGATGGCGCAGAGAGCTTTTCTAAGGCCAGCAGGGTCCCCTTGGGCACACGGCACGTGAGCACTACTGCCCCAAGAGTTCTGCTGGAGAAAAATGTCCCAAAGGAGCCTGTTGATTTTAAACACAGGATAGCAGAGGGGCTAATGTTGATGCGTTTCCCACAGGTACATGGCACACAGCGGCAAGCCCTCAGGAGCCATCTGTCCCCACAGATGGGTGGGTAAGGAGGCTCAGGAAGCCTCCACCACCACCAGGGCCACAGGCACTCTGCTGGAAAGCTGCCAGAAATCCTGATTCTTACATCAAATTGCCCCAATGACAAAGGCAAGCAAGGACACCAGGACATTTCACACGCTGCAGGCCACAGCAAGCAAACAAACCCTAACCACGCTGGGGCTGAATGGGGCCCCCAGGATCTCCAGTTTGAGACCCAGGCAGTGAGCATTCCAAGTATGGACACCGAGAAGCAATCCAACTTCCCCAGGGGAGCCAGCCCTGCACAGCCTGGAAGTGCAAGCTCAGGGGAAGCAGCATCCAGGATGCTCTGAGCATCCACTCAGAGGTGGGCCTCTGCTAGGCTACACTAAGCCTCGGGCTCACAGCCAGGAGCCTAGGTCCCTGGCTCTGCTTTCCAGGAACTCGCTCTCTGAGAAAGCGGGCAGATGGGAGGCCTGCTTCCATCGGAATAACCTAGGGGCTGGAGGGGAGAGGGGGCTGGCAGGACACTGAAGGGTGAGCGTCCCAGGTGGGAATGGGGAAAGCTGTCTCTGGAGCAGGGGGCCTGTGACCAAGGAGTAAAGGAGGGCCAGGTGCCCTGGGCTGGGGAGGCTCTGCCTCCACCCCCAAACCTCCCAGGAACTTCTCTCTGGGAACTTGTGTTAGGCAGGCCTCTGCAAGAGCCCTGGCAGGGGGAGGGCAGCAAAGACTTTCAGGATATCCTTGAAGCTCTTGGAATGCCAGGAAGGCCCCTCCCCCATGCCCCACCTATCCGGGCCCTCAGCCTCCTAGGGGCCCTTAAATGCGAATGTCACCTCCAGTGGGTACACAGAAGGCAGCCTGTGGAGCCTACTGTGTGCATCTTCTCACTGGTCCTGGAGCTCCTGCAGGGCAGGAATCAGGACCCCATTTTCCAGAAGGCAGATGCACAGCCAGAGGCGGAAGGAGGGGTAAGAGCAGAGCCAGGTGGATGCCAACCCCTCGACCACCCCCAGACTCTGAGAGCCCCAAGGACAGAGACTGTCTTTGCTGACATGAAGTTAAAGCTGGGACAGCCTCCCTCACCCCTTCTCTAGACTGGCAGAGGTTAGGCTTGGTGAACAGCACTAGACACCTGGGCAGAAGTCACTGGTTCCCACAACGGAATCAGATCTGGGCAAGAGGATCAATCCTCTTGTTTGGTCAGCCACACTGGCTCTGTCATGACTACTCAGTTCTGCTGTCAGAAACGTCAACCATTGGGCGTGGCTGTGCCAAGAAAACTTTATTTCAACAATGGGTGAAGGGCCAGTCCTAGGTGAAGGAGCCCTGGCAAGTCTGCCTAGCTTGGGTACTGGGGTGCTAACGCTCCCACCTTCTAGGGCATCAAATGAGATGGGCATGAGTGGGCCACTAACCACACCACATGGGCCCATGGCAAGTGCTGTTAAAGCAGCAGTCACCTCAAGAGGACCGGAGTGTGTGTGTGTGTGTGTGTGTGGGGGACATCGGTGGCCCTTACCTGGCGTATTTCCCTCAGCCCATTCACACCACAACACAAAGAGCACACGCCTTTCCTTCCTGGACAGCTGCCCAACCCTGTTTCTCAACAGGAGCGAACAGGAAGTTGGGAAATGAGAGCAACCCCGAGGCAAATCATAGCAGAGTTGGGGAGCTTGTGGCTTGTGCTCTGGGACCATGTGAAAGACACGGTGAGACTGCATTCAGCAGGGACCTAGCTGACCAGCTCTCAAAGGCACTACCAGCAGAGAGAGATCCCAGCTCCCTTGGGCCACCACGGGCCTTTCTGTTGTTGGAGAACAAACAGAATGCCTCAGACTCATGAGGGGACTCCCCTCCAACAACCAACTCCCCCTCCACAGCAGCGACTATGCTGCCAGCTTCTCCCCAGGCAGCGATTGTCCACCCCACATCTGTGGCAGGGACATCGCCTGGTGTGACCAGCTTGGGGGTACAGACATGCAAGCTCCACTTGCAGGGCCTCATCCAAGTTTTTCAAGCCAGGCCTCTGTCTCCTGGTTCTGCAGACAAGGAGCACTTGGCACCCTACCAGGCTCCCTCTGATCACCCCCAGAGCCCACTGATGCCCTGTGTGGGGCAGACAGCATCTGGGTTTCTCACTAAAAGCAACAAAGACAAGGGGCTGGGAAGGAGGGTAAGTTGGGGGAACCGCCAAGTTAGAAAAATGAACAGGAAGGCCGGCCGAGTGGCGCAGTGGTTAAGCGCTGGCTTGGGAAGCCCCAAAGTCCCACATATGAGGGCCAGTGACACTGCCCTAAAAAAAAAAAAAAAAAAAAAAAAAAAGAAGGAATCCCAGGATCGAGGGCAAAGGACTCAGAACTGAGGGAAGAGGCAAAGAAAGCTGAGGGAGAGGAGGGAGGAAGCCAGGGAGAAAGAAAGTACCCCAAGGATCTGCAATGGAGGAAGAGGGCGAAGGAAGCTGTGCAATCAGAAAAATGAGGCCAGGGTGCTTGCCTGCTCCGCAAATTCAGCCAGCATTTCCTGGGCGGGTTTGGAGGGAAGTCAGGCCACACCAAGTGCACGCAGGACAATGCTGGGTCAGTCGGGGAGTATTCTGGGGGCCTCCGGGCCGTTGGATTACATCTGCCCAAGGGGCGACAGAGAGAAGCTGGGTGTGCTGGAGAGGCAGGGCAGGAGGCTCTTAGCGAGGCTCTCAGTGAGTCAGGACAGAATGACAGGGTTGAGTAAAAGGAACCAAGACCCAGGATCTGAAGAAACTGGTTCTATCAAGTTCTAGGATCCGGGCTTTCTGGATTGTGGATTCCTCTCGGAAACCAATGAAAACTCTCGACAAGGATGGCAGCCACCAGTCACATATGACAATTTGAGTTTATTACAATTAAATAATGCTAAAAATTCCCTTCCTGTTTCACAAGCCACATTTCAAGTGCCCAGTGTCCACCTATGGCTGGTGGCTCCTATATTGGACAGTGAAAATACAGAACCCATCCAGTCACAGAAAGTTCCATGGGACAGTAATGGTAAAGACCCTTCCCCCAGGAGAATGTCAAACAATGCACAGAAACATGTCCACAACATTTGGGGCTCCTGGGCTCCTTTCCCACTCCTGCAGAGCCTGTGGCCGCGGGCTCAGAGCCCCTCGGCACTGCTGACACTGGGGCTGGATGGATCCTTCTGTGAGGGCATCCTTGGCTTCTACCCAATCAAAGCCAGGAGCACCCCCAATCGTGACAACTATGAAGTCATCACCCAATGACCCCCAGGTTGACAACCACTGCTCTGAACAGAAACAATGTAATTTTGTGGTGAGAGATCTGAGGGGAAGTCCTGGCACTGGGGCTCTCCAAGGGCGTGGCAGGAGTTGGGGGTCAAGAGGACACAGGCTGGGCCTGAGATGGTCTAATAGGAGAGGCCAATCCAAGAGAACTGAGGCGGACCCTTCAGAGATGAGGACACTAGAACTGGGGGGGGGGGGCTCCTTTATGAGGAAGTCAGGCCTTGACTTCAGGGGACCTAAGGCTGGAAAAGAAACCAGAGGCCAGAAAGTTCTGGAACAGCAGGTACAGGTATATAGTTGGGAGGAGACAAGGGAATTTAGGATGACTTGGGCACTGGAGTCAGATGAGGAAGTCGGGGTAGGGAGAAAGGAGTTATGCAGAATCCAGGCTAGGGGTCAGAGACAATCCAAAAATCCTAGAGAGAGGGAGTACATGGGGTTCCAGAAAGCTGGGAGTAATGAAGGTGAGTTGAGGGAGTATGCACCAAAGGTGGGAGCAAGAAATAGGGTCCATGGGCCTCTCAGGAACCTAAAGGCCCAGGGACTAAACTGTGATGGGGTGAGGGATGGGGCAGAGGCTGGCTAAGGAATTCTGAGGGCTCTGGCTCATGAACTGGGACCAAGGAGAGCTAAGCCTGGGGAGAGGTGGGCCCTGACGTGAGGCCAAGCCTGGGTTGGCGATCAGCGCTCTGAAGGGAGCAGAATGTGTACACTGCACAAACAGCACCGCGGTATCCAGGGGCCAGAGAGGGCTCGGGCTGGCTGGAACACTACGCTGGGCTGCTCAGCCTAGCAGACTCCCAGCCGGGAGGATCCTCTCCAGATCAAGCGGGCCAGAGGTAGAGTTCTGGGCGTAGGGCATGATCCAGTGAGGACCGACACCTGGGTGGTGTCCGGGGGAGGGAGGGTACCTGAGCGTGACTCTGGTCCAGGGGCCCAGGAGCAGGCTGGCCTGAAAGTCGGAGCTACGGGCTCTGGGGCATATGGCCCCTGTCTGGGACGGAGGATGTGGGGCTGTGGGAGCCAGCGCGGTGGGTTCCTAGGACACTGTGAGGGTCCAGGCATCCAGGCTCTGGCTTGCCTGAGTCCTGGATAGGGGTCTAGGCAGCGGCTGGATTCCGGCTGGACAGGCCGAAGTGGCGGGTCCTAGGGCCCGAGGAACAGACGCCAGGCTGCGGGAAGGGGGTATCCCGGCGCGGGGAGGTTGGACCCGGGGGAGGCCGGCTGGGCCAGGAGCCCGGAGAGAAGGCCAGAAGGGGCTGGCGGGGACCCGGGAGTGCACGCACCGTAGGGCTGGCCCTGCAGGTCGTACTGCTGCATGCGGTAGACGGTGAACTCGTGCGCCGCGTCGGCGGCGGGCAGCGGCGGGGCCACCAGCAACAACACCGCGGGCAGGAAGACGATGAAGCCAAGTGGCAGGCACGACGCCTTCAGCATGTTCTCCAACACCTCACCTGCTTCCTCCAGCATCCTGGCTGGCGGCAAGGCCGCGCGGACCGGCAGCAGAAACGGGACGACGGCAGCAGCTCCCGCGTACTCACCTCAGCATGGGTAGCCGGCGGGGTCCTCCGACGCCGCGCTGGGCAGCCCGCGCCAACTCCAGGGTCCTGCAGGCACGGCTACGGAACGCCCGTCCGCCGCGCTGCCTCCTGGGAGGTGTAGTTAGTTCGTACGGCGAGCGCAGAGCCACCTGGGAGTTGTAGACCCAATTATTTACTCCCCAAAGGAAGCTGTGGTGGGCTAAAACTACTGAAATTTCACATAAACTACAAGTCAGAAAATACGGAGACTTAAAATATAACTACTTGAAGTGGAACTTACTTAAATCTTGCCTTTGTTGCGGGACTTGGGGGGAAGCGCCTGGGGGGCGGGTACAAGATACGACCTTGCGACTAAGTAAAAGGGAATTGAGAATGTGAGGGCCTGCTTGATGCGCTTGGTCTTCTGGGAATTGTAGTCCAATTGAGCAAGCACAAGGGCAAATGGGAGTTGTAGTCTTCCTGGCAGAAGTTTGAGAAAATCGCTTAAAACTCCCAAGGGATGTAGATGCTAAACGCTATGAGGGCAAAGACTTTGGTCTGCTTTGTGCATTATGTATCCCCAGAACCTAACACAAGTTCTGGCACACAGTGGGTGGGCTATACAATTTTTGGATGAATGAATGAAAGAAATCATGATAGAAGGTTCCTAAAAGGATGACGCTATGGATTATGGGACTTGTAGTCTGGAACCTGAAGTTAGGGCATAATTATACTTATTCATTTTGGGGTCATACTCAGTAAAAATTATTTGCTGTTCATCAGAATTTTAAATTCAACTGGTGTCCCAAATTTGTATTTGCTAATCTGTCCATTCTAAGGACCCCATCTCTGAGCCAGGGATCTTGAGGGGCATAAGTAACACACCCCCTTATATGAATAGGGAGACTGAGGCAACAGGGTGCAGAACACAACAGCCCTGGCCCCCAGTGAGTTGACATCCCAGGCTCCAATATAGTGCATTTGTACTAAGTAACAGCATTCGGTCAAGTCCCAGCTCCTCCACTTCCCAGCTGTGTGACCTAGGGCTAGTCACTTAACCTCTCTGAAGGTGAAGTTTCCTCAGCTGCCAAATATGATAAATAGTCAAACACTCTCCTCCTCCCCCAGGGGTGTATAAGAATTCAATCAGATAATCCACATGAACTGACTCAGAAAGAGGAAGGCACACATGAAGGGCTCCATAGGTGCTGATACGAGAATGCAACCATTTGCTCAGCCTCAGGGCTGTTATATCTGCTCTGCCTGCAGAACACTCTCCCCCACCTTTCTGCATGGCTAGCTCCTTACTGAAATGATGTTGGGCATTTCTTTTATCTTGGCGTTTGTCACCCCCACCAGAGTGGGACCTTTATGAGGGCAGAAACCGGGTTGTTTATAGCTGGAACCTCAGTGCCCAGAATACAGCCTGACACACAATGGTTAAGTGAACACACCAGCTTGCCCCTCCCAACTATGTCCCCTGCTTCTGACCACTCCCCAAGGCCTCTCCAGGGAGGTCCTAGGCCTGAGGAGTCAGAAGTGGCCTGGCAGGGCAGGGAAAGAGATGAGAACTTCTTCTGGTCCTCATACTCTTTATCACCAAACATTTATTACCTGCTTCTTCCATCTGCTCCTCTCAGGCCAGGCTATGAATATGCAAGATACACCCCTCTCTCTCTCTCTCTCTCTCTCTCTCTCCAAGACAGGCCAAGATAGGAGCCTGAACTTGGCTCAGACAATGAGCTTGGACCCTAGAGCTAGCTTCTCATGCCACCTCCTTTCATGAGCCTTGGTTTTTCTGTCTGTAAAATGGGGAGGTTCAACTAATCCTGCTCTGTGTCTCGAGATGAAACCACAGGCAGCCCAAAGAATGAAATGGAACATTCATTTGTTCTGAGTTTTCCAAGGCGGAAAGGAATTGGTATTCATTCATTCATTCATTCATTCATTCAAGAGGTAGTAACAAGCAGGGATCAAAAAGCTACTTGCAGGGCCGGCTGAGTGGCGCGGTGGTTAAGCGCTGGCTTGGGAAGCCAGCAGGCCTGGTTCAGGTCCCACATATGAGGGCCAGTGACACTGCCCTCAAAATAAATAAATAAATAAATAATAAATAAATAAATAAATAAATAAAAAGCCACTTGCCTGGGTTTGAATCTCAGCTCTGCTGCTTCTCATTGTGTGACTTTGAGTAAGTTACCTAACCTCTCTGGGCCTTGTTTCTCCATCTGTAAAATGGAGTTAGTGGAGAGGTTTTGTGGGGATTAAATGAGTTAATACAAAGGCGATTACAGCGCCAGGCACCAAGTGATATACAAGACTTTGTTGTTATTATTATTCATTTAAAAGTAAAAGTATACACATAATAGTTTGAGGGCTTTTCTATGCCTAGTCGTATCAACATCCCAGGCGGGCAGGGCCTATCAACATGCTCATTTGACAGATGAAGAATCTGAGGCCTGTGGTGTGCGGCAGAGCTCAGGAATCGTAATGAGTTACAGATGCCCAAGCCATCTACCAAGCAGAAGTCAGGATTCTTAGGGATAATTCCACCACTGTGAGAGAGGGCTGAGGCTCAGTGGAAGAAATGCTGTTGGGTCCAGTGTTTCCAGAGCTCTGGGTCACTGAGCACCTACTATGTGCTGGACCCTGTACTGGGTGCTGGGAACACAGCAGTGACCCAGACACTGCAACAATCTCCACTATCACAGAGTTTGCAGCCCAGGGGAAGAGATAGATGGGTAACCAGGGGTGACGAGAGCTGCAATGGGACACATAGGCAGCTGTGGGAGTCCAGAGGAGGTTTAGGGAGGAGGAGAAATCAGGGGAGACTTCCTGGATGCAGTGGTGCTGAAGCTGAGACCCAAAGAATCGGCAGAGCATATGGGGCAACCAAGCCAGTTGAACACAAGCCCAGAACACAGGTTGAGAGCTTTGGGGCAGCCCAAGCTCCACTCACTCCAAATTCCAACAAGCTCCTCTCCCCCATTTACTGCTCCCCCAGATAAACACACCCGGAACAGGCATCAGGAAAACATGAGAAGTATTCCAGCTTATTACGCACCCAGATACATGCCAGGAACTCCAGCCAGCCGTGTCCAACATAACTTCCCATGATGATGAAAATGCCCTTTGTCTACAGTGTCCAAAACAATAGCCACGAGCCACATGTCATTAGTATTTGAAATGTGGTAGCTTGACTGTTATGGGTTAAATGTATATAGGTTGAAGTCCTAACCTCCAGGACATCTAAACTGGAAAATAGGGTCGTAGATGTAACGAGTTAAGATGAGGTCATAGAGGAGTAGGGTAGCCCTGATCCAACATGACTGGTGTCCTTATAAAAAGGAGGAAATTAGGACACAAACGGGCACACAGGGAGAACATCATGTGAACATGAAGGCAGAAATGGGGATGATGCATCTACAAACCAAGGGATGCCAAAGATTGCCAGCAACACTAGGATCTAGAAATGGATTCCCCTCACGGGCCCAGGAGGAGCCAGTGCTGCTGGCACCTTGATCTCAGACTTCTGGCCTCCAGAACCAGGAGAGAATAAATGTCTGCTGTTTAAGCCCCCTCATCTGTGGTACTTCAATACAGCAGTTCCAGCCAACCAATACACCCAAAAACTGAATTTTAAAATTTCATTTCATTTCATTTTAGTTTGTGATAAATAGCTGCACGTGGCTAGTGGCTGCTATTCTGGACAGTACAGTAAACAGTTTCCAGTCACCACATCCCCCATCACGCAGAGGAAGAACAGAGGTAGGGTGCTGCCCCAAGAACTTGGCAAGACGGAGACAGGAAGATCCGCAGACAATGGCTCAGTCCTGGGAGGATGGAGCGAGAGAATGTTCTACCAGCCAAAGGTGGCCACGTGTTGAGGGTGTGCATCCGCACTGTCCAGTATGGCTGCCGCGAGTCCCAAGGGCTATTTAAAAGCAAACTAATTCAAATTAAATTCTTCAGTCACCCAGGCCACTTATTGAGCTCTCAATAGCCATGTACTGGCCTGGGCAGATGTAGAACCTTCCATCAATGTTGGACGTTTTGTGGGACATGCTGGATGCCACACACCATGGCAAGCGCTGAGCATGTACCAACAGCCTTGTGCTGTGGGTTCTGCCTGTTACCAGCCAATTTAACAGATGGAGAAAGGCAAGGCAATTAGTGCCAAAGGGAACTCTAGAGGAGTGGGCCAGGAAGACCGGACCTCTGCTGGCCCCCAAAAGACGTGGAGGAAGGAGGCTGCTGGAGGGTCCAAGATGACAGATGGGGTAGGGAAAGGGGAAGTGAACGAGAAGGGGCGGGTGTCAACTGTTGCTGCCCCTCCCCCAGGCAGCTTCATAGCACTCACACACTTTGGACAGAATGGTCTGATCACAGACAGGTGTGCACACACACAACCTCAGACAAGAGGCCTGCCACACACTGAGAGAGATGTCTGTGCACACACAGACGCACCAGCACCTACTCATGGGCATAACCCATTCTGCCCCCCACCTCTCTGCGTCTCTCTCTCTTTCTCTCTCTCTCTCTCTCTCTCTCTCTCTCTCTCTCTCTCTCTCTCTCTCTCTCTCTCTCATACACACACACACACACACACACACACACACACACACACCCCACCTGCCCTCACAACCATACCCTCCCAAGGCCCTCCTGGGCCACCGATATGCCTTCTTGCACTCTCCCAGCAAACGCACAGCCCCCCTACCCTTGTTCCCCTACACACACATGAATAAGAGGGAGGCTGAGACATCTCATACTATCATTGAACTTCTATGTTGCCAGGGCATCGACCCCACAGCCTGCCCCTTGCCACCTGGGAGCCCCGAAGCCCAAAGAGGGGCCAGGACTTCCCCGGAATCACACAGGAGCCAGGGGCATACGTAGCAACCCCATTTGTCCCCACTCCAGGGCACTCTCTGTTCCAATGAGTGGTCGCCTCCTTCTCTGAGGAGACCATGAAACACCCACTTGACTTCAGCAGGCTTGAGGGCTGTGGGGAGGACCACAGGACCTTGGGACAGCTGTCTGGCTGCCCTGTTCCCTCCTCTCCATCCTGGGCACCTGCTGCCTCCCTGCAGGCTCCCAGGCACCTGGCCACCCCACTGTGGCTCCTGCAGATCAGGAGGAAGGCCTGCATGGGCACGCACTGGCGGCTGGGCCACCCTCCCCAGCGGTGGTTCAGACACTCCTCACGCTGGAGATGCTGGTCAGGGGCTCCCGCATCCGAAAGCTGAACGACCGGGAGCCCCGAAAGCTGTCCCTGGGCCTCAGTGAGCTGTCGGTGGTAGAGGCTCCAGAGTGGGCTTCGGCGGCCTGGGCCAGGCAGTCCCCAGGCCCTCGCAGGCCCAGGCTGAGACACCCAGAGCAGAGGAAGCCCAGCACAGCCCGGCACACCTCCCGGCTACGGAAGGAGTAGATGAGTGGGTTGATGGCCGAGTTGAGCACGGCCAGCATCAGGATACAGTCCATGCCCCTCAGGTACTCCTGTGCCCAGATGTTGGAGCCAAAGATGTCGGCCAGCAGCAGGCCAAAGAGTGGACCCCAGCAGACCACGAAGGCCAACAGGATCATGAGCACCGTGTTCAGCAGCCGGCGGGCATTGCGACGCAATGGGGTGCGTGAAGCTGTCTGCCTGTTGGCCCGTACCACCCAGAAGATGGCCCCATACAGCACCGTGATGGTGGCCAGGATACAGCCAAAGATGACCACACAGAAGAGGATGTAGGCCTTGGAGTAGAGAGGGAGCAGCCTGGAGCAGCTCTGGAAGGCACACATGCAGTTCCAGCCGAGCAGGGGCAGCAGGCCCAGCAGGGTGGCCAACAGCCAGCAGAGCCCAATGAAGCCCAGGACACGGAACTTCTTGGTGTTCCCGCTCTCGGCCACCGGCCGCACCATGGTGGCAAAGCGCTCACCGGCAGTGAAAAGCAGGCTGAAGGTGGAGGCAGCCAGAGCCATGAAGAGCATGCCCTCCCTCAGGAACCAGGTGGCCGGTGCCAGATGGAAGGTTCGGGCCCCGGACAGCAGGACATTGACCAGGTAGGCCAAGCCAGTGAGCAGGTCACTCAGCGTGATGTTGACCAGGCAATAGTAGACCCAACGTCGGGATCGCATGCGGCTCACAATGGCCACCAGCACCAGAAGGTTCTCCAGCACCACCAGGCAGCTTATGGCCACGAAGAGCCCCCGCAGGACCCCCAGGCCCCCATCCTCGGACCCGGCCCGCCCCACCAGCCGGCCTGAGTGGTTGTAGTGCAGGATGATGAGCTGGCTGTGCCCACCGGCAGCCAGCTGCTGGCAGGCCTCCAGGGCCTCCCCCAGGGACCCCGTGGTGTTCATGGCAGTGGTCCGGGGCAGAGTGAGGCCCAGGGTGGCTGGCCCCAAGCAGGGTGGAGCTGCAGACTTGCCCGGTCTTGGTTTCCTGTTATTTGAAATTTCCTGTTATGTTTGAGGTACCCCCAGGGTGGGGGTGAGGCCCAGGCGGGGAGGGGCATACCAACCGTCGGCTCCCACCTTGGCTCCAGGAGCACACTGAGGCTGCCCCTGCTTCAAGACCCCTGTCTCTGTCCCCGTCTGCTCCTCAAAAGCCCTGGGGAAATGAGCCCCACCCTCCAATTGCACCTGCTAACCCTCCTGGCTGGGCAACTGCTTCCAGGACCCAGCTGTTCTGTCACTGTCTCCCCAACTGCTCCAACTGCGCCTGGCACACAGTAGGTGCTTAATAATGTGTGCCAAATGGCTGCACACACCAACATGAGCATCACCAGGTACCTTGTCAAAGGAGCAGATGCATAGCATTTTATCCCCATGACAGGATCAGGACATCTGCAGTATACCTGTCCACAGAAGGGGAAACGGAGGCCTGGAGAGGCAGCACCAGCTGTCCAGGTCACACAGCAGGAGGTGGACACCCTTCTACAGACACACGTGGGTCTCTGGGGCCAGGACCCGCCTTACCAGATTTCAGTTGTCTCTCTTACCCTCTGAACTGGCCCTATTAGGAGCAAAGCTGGAGACTCCCACCCAGGGCAGCCGCTCACCTCTGGGGGAGAGGCTCACAGGAAAAGTGGGGGTTGACCCTATCCCCACTTCATGTCCATCCTTACCTGATTCAGGCTGACTTAACCTAAGATGGCTGGGAACTCAGGTGTAGGAATCAGATGAGGGTGGGAATTGGGGGGATTCATGGTGTAGAGCCAACCCTGGGGGGCCTGAGAAGGGAGGCACAGCCCTATCCTGGGGCTTCGGGGGGATGCAACTTCCCTTGCCAGGCCTGCAAGGGGCACAGGTGTCCCCATGAGAGGCAGGGTGGGAAGCAGGCAGGAGGGTAGCCCAGGTGCCCATGGCCCCTGACCAACACGCCTCCCTTTGTTCATTGTTCAGCTCTGGGAGAAGGACAGTTACAGGGAAGTTCAGATCGAGGTGCTGCCTGGGGAGGCGGTAGCATCTTGTCACTAGATGTGACCAAGCAGATCTAAAGGGGAGGTTGTAGGAGGAAGGGCTACACAGGAAGCTGTCAGGTAGCTGGGGTTTGACGCCAAGGGTAGGGTTGGAAATGCAGCCAAGTCTTCCCCATGTACCATTCTGCGAAGTAGCGTAGTCCACCCTCAGTCCCAGCCTCACAAGGGACCACCTGACTTGGACTTATTAGGACAGGGATACACTGCATGTTCTGAGGCTAAGACTGTACCCTGGACTGAACCCTGATCCCAGGCTGAGCCTTGCTCCTAGACTGAGCCTTGATCCTACACTGAGCCCTGATTCCAGGCTAGGCCCTGACCTCAGACTGAGCTTTGATCCCAAGCTAAGCCCTGACCCGAGACTGAGCTTTGATCCCAGGCTGAACCCTGACCTGGGCCGAGTCTTTAATGACCATGACCCTGACCCATGACCCTGGCTAAGAACCAGCTCTGATCCCAAGCTGAGACCCAACTTTAGTTGAGCCCCAACCCTGACTAAACCCTGACCCCATCTGAGCCCCTGACCCCAGGCCTGGAAAGCAAATTCAGGACAAAAGTCAAATGCTGTGAGTGAGCACAGTTTGACTAATGAGGCAGAGCTGTCCAACAGTGTCCTCTCCCATGAATAACCTCCTGCCTGGGAGGAAGGTTGTACGTGCATCATACCTTATTTAATCTTAGGGTCAGCCCAATGCTACAGAAGAGAAGCCCCCCACTAGAATCAGCCCCGGATACAGCTCTAACAACACAAATATACACGCAGAAGGTTATTCATTGTTGTTCATAAATGCAAAGTATTAGAAGCACCCCAAAAGTTTGTACACAAAGAGAAGCTGATAGAGTATGCTGCACCCAGAGTGGAGCACAAAGCAATTGTGAAAAAGAACAAGGAGGGCCGGCGGAGTGGCGTGGTGGTTAAACGCTGGCTTGGGAAGCCAGCGGCCCCGGTTCGGTCCCACATATGAGGGCCAGTGACACTGCCCTCAAAAAAAAAAAAAAGAACAAGGATGGGGCAGCTGGCTAGCTTAGATGGTTAGAGCGCAGTGCTCATAACACCAAGGTTGCTGGTTCGATCCGTGCATGGGCCACTGAGCTGAGCCCTCCACAACTTGATTGAAATAACTACTTGACTTGGAGCTGATGGGTCCTAGAAAAAACACACTGTTTCCCAATTGAAAAAAAAAAAAAAAAAAGAACAAGGATGATCTCTGAGTGGAGTGGAGTGATTTCCAGGTCATATTGTTAAGTACAAAAGAGCACAGGTCGGGGCTGGCCGAGAGGCGCGGTGGTTAAGAGCTGGCTTGGGAAGCCAGCGGCCCCGGTTCGGGTCCCATATATGACAGCCAGTGACATATGAGGGTCAGTGACACTGCCCTCAAAAAAAAAAAAAAAAAAAAGCACAGGTCGGGGCTGGCCGAGTGGCTCAGTTGGTTAAGGTTGGCTTAGAGCACGTGCTCTGAGCAACCAGGCCGTCTGTTGGATTCCCACATGAGCCAGTGAACCCTGCTCCCTAGCTGAGCTGTCGCTGAACTGCCAACAGGTGGCAAGATAGCTCAGCTGGTATAACAACAAGATTGCTTGTTCAAGGGCCGGCGGAGTGGCGCGGTGGTTAAGTGCTGGCTTGGGAAGTCAGCAGCCCTGGTTCAGTCCTACATGTGAGGGCCAGTGACACTGCCCTCAGGAAAAAAAAAAAAAAGATTGCCTGTTCAGTGGTGGGCTATGCCCACCCGCAACTAAAGATTGAACTCAGCACCTTAAGCTGAGCTGTCCCCCGGATGGCTCAGAGGATAGAGCGTGCGCTCTTAACAACAAGGCTGCTGGTTCGACTCCCACATGGGATGATGGCTAAGCCCACCTGCAACTAAGATTGAACACAGCACCTTGAGCTTAGAGGCCACGAGCTGCCGCTGGTCAGCCAGATGATGACTGGCACCCTCCACAACAAAGATTGAAGAACAGCTTGGCTGGTCCCCTCCTCCAATTCCCCAATAAAATCTTAAAAAAAAAAAAAAAGATCACAGGTCATGTGGTACTTTTTATGCAATAAAGAAGGGGGGATAAAATATACACATATCTGTTCGTTTTTTGAATAAAAAAAAAAAAGAAACCACCACAGGACAGATAAACCAAGAACCAAGGAAATAGGTTTACCTACAGCAGGTGGGTGGGATAGAAATTGAAAACAGGAGGGGCCGGCTGAGTGGCGTGGTGGCTTGGGACAACAGCAGCCCTGGTTAGGATGCCACATGTGAGGGCCAGTGACACCGCCCTCAAAAAAAATAAAAAAGAAAGAAAGAAAGAAAGAAAGAAATTGAAAAGAGGAGAGAATGTCCCTCTTTGCATAGTTTTTAAACTCAATGCTTGCTCTAGTAAACAATAAAAGCAATCAACAAGGATGAAGAAAAAGAGCTTTAAGAAGAGAAATAGAAAACAAGTGAATCTAATGCATGTCAAAGGAAAAACATAACTGCACATAAATAGAAAAGAGCCAGCCCCTGCAACTTTTGGATCAAAAGGAACTGCGAAGAGATTTTGAACTTTGTTTAGTAGACATGTTTTTGGGAGTGGTATGAGGGTAGTGATTCTGAAACTATCCTGTGAGTTACAGATTGAGCACAGTATCAAGTGTATTGATATTAAGAGCCAGGTCTTCACTGGAAGAGAAAGATGTAAATATGGAATGGGGGAACGTGGAAGAACCATACAGGAACTGAAAGTGTCAGCATGGACTCGTGATTTAAACAAAAACCTATTTCCTAACTCTGTCCATTGAGACTCCCAATAGCAATGAGCACATCAAACACCCAGATCTTGGCTTCTGAGTATCTCCCCCTTAAAAAAAAAAAAGAGGGAGTGAGGCAGAAGAGTGCAAGATGAGCATGGAACACGTTGGTAGGTCAGTAAGGTAGTGCTCGGAGGAGAGGGACCTGTCAGAGACACGCAAGAGCCAGCCTCAGGGGCTACTGGCCCAACCTGAAGTCATTAAGTAATGATTTTAAATTCATAGAGACAGGAAGTAGGTGGCCAGGGCCTGGGGGTGAGGGGCGGAGTTAGTGTTTAATGGTGATGGAGTTTCAGTTTTACAGGATGAAAAGTTCTGGTTTAATGCCACCGAACTGTGCACTTAAAATGGTCAAGATGGGGCCGGCCGAGTGGCGCATTGGTTAAGCGCTGGTTTTGGGATGCCAGCGGCCTCGGTTCGGATCCCACATGAGGGCCAGTGACACTGCCCTCTACAGCTAACAACAGCTCCACCTGGAGCTGGGCTGTGCGAGCCCCTGTGATGGTGTGGGCTGCAGCCCCTGCTGCAGTGGGCTGCCATAGGCTGCAGTGAGTGGCCCACAGCCAGCGTGAGCGGCTGGCAGCCAAGCGTGAGCTGCCAATAGCCGCGATGAGCAACATCCAGAGGCCAGCGACCGATCTGCCTCATCCAGGAAGAGCGCAATGACGATACCAACAGTGAAGCAACATCCTCCGCAACTAAAACTGAAGAACAAGAAGACGGCAACTTGTCTGTTCCCCTTCCCCGATTCCCCTACGCTGTTCCCCTCCACCAATTCCCCAATAAAATCTTTAAAAAAAAAAAAAAAAAAGGTCAAGATGGTACATTTTTTGTTGTGTGTACATTACTACAATAAAAAAAAAATTGGGCGGAAAAAACTTTCCATATGACCCAGCAATTGCACTCCTAGCCATCTATCCAGTAAGAGAGTTAGAAAAAATCACCCTTTTGTAACCATCAAGACATTAGTTGATCTAGGCAAGAATCAACAATAAATGCTAAAATTATTGGGTGGAAGTTTGTTGGAGAGTGGAATATTTATATAATCTCAAAGTATCTTCCTACAGATTACAGATTAGTTACAAAGAAAAATATGTCTTACTTGAAAAACCAGGGGAATGTCGTCTAACTAGGCGATCCAAGTAAACATCACCAGGAATGCAACAAATGAACATGGTACAATGAACATCCGTTGTAGGATATTCCTGCCAAAGTGGACAGCGTGCATCAGACCATGAGGAACCATCAGACAAACGCACAGTGAGAACATCCCACAGAATAATAGGCCTGTAGTCTTCAAACGAGTCAAGGTCATGAAAGACAAAAGGAGACCCAAAACTCATGAAACTAAATGCAGTAAGTGGTCCCCAACTAGGTTCTAGAATGGTGAGGAAGTTGTTGTAAAAGATGATATTGGGACAACTGAGGAAATTTTCGTATGCGCTCTATATTAGATAATATTACTGTACCAGGGCCGGCCGAGTGGCGCGTTGGTTAAGAGCTGGCTAGGGACACCAGCGGCCCTGGTTTGGATCTCACATATGAAAGCCAGTAACACTGCTCTCTACAGCTAAGATGGTGAACAATATAGCTCCACCTGGAACTGGGCTGCTGTGAGTCCCCGAGACGGCATAGCTGCAGCCCTGCTGCAGTGGGCTGCCATAAGCTACAGTGAGTGGCCGGCAGCCAGCATGAGAGGCTGGCAGCTGGTGTGAGCTGCCAAGAGCAGCTGTGAGCGGCCGTCCAGAGGCCGGCGACTGATCTGTCTAACCCGAGAAGAGCGCAATGATACCAACATGGGCCAGAGAAGCAATGTCCTCCGCAACTAGACTGAAGAACAAAAAGCCAGCAACTTGTACTGTTCTCCTTCCCCAGTTCCCCAACACTGTTTCCCTCCCCCAATAAAATCTTTAAAATATATATATTTATATTATTGTACCAATGCTAGATTTCCTGAATTTGGCCATTGCCTTCTGCTTATATAACAGGTGGTTTTCATAGGAAATATATGGTATTTTGGAGTAAAGGTGCATAAGATCTCCAACTTACTCTGAAATTATTTAGAAAAATTAAGTAAAAGAATGTGTATATTCTCTATAGAATATATAATATGCTTTTAGATTATGTTCACAGAGAAATATAAAGCAAAAGGTTAACCATGAGCAGATTCAGCACAAGGGTCAGCAAATCTTTTCTGCAAATAATTTTGGCTTTCAGGCCCAGACAATGCCTATCACAACTCTGTCCGCCAGAGAGAAAGCTGCCAGAGACATATGTAAATGAATGGGTGTGGCTGTGTGCCAATAAAGTTTTATTTACAAAAACAGGCATAAAGCAAGTGGTTTGCTGACCCCTGACCTACATGAAGGATAGATAAGAGTGCCTTGCAATACTTTTGCAACTTCTGTAGGTTTGAAATATTTTCAAAATAAAAAGATGAGTGAAGAAAATATGGATTTCCTAACTTTGTGGTCAGAGTGTATCTCTAAATATCATCTCTCTTTAAAAGGAAACAGTGCTCCTTGGAGAAATGGCTGAATGGAGAGCTAGAGCTGGGAAAGTATGAGATGAGCCAAAAGCATCTAATTTGTGCCAGAACTATGAACTCTTAAGACCACCATGGTCATGTCAACAGGACTGAGGAGCTGACTCAAACTCATATCCCCTGGCCACCAGCCAAGGGACGCCTGGGGCTATCAGAAGCTGGAGGAAGCAGGAAGGATCCTACTCTAGAGCCCTCAGAGAGAGTGTGGCCCTGCCGATGCCTTGATCTCGGGCCTCTGGCCTCCAGAATTGGGGGAATACATTTCTGTTGTTTTAAGCCACCCAGTCTGTGGTACTTTCTTACAGCAACCCCAGGAAACTAATACAACCCCTGACTAGCACTCTTCAAAACTGTCAGTCATCAAAAACAGGGAAAGAAGGGGCTGACCGAGTGGCTCAGTTGGTTAAGAGCTCGCTCAAGGGCCGGCCGAGTGGCGCATTGGTTAAGCGCTGGTTTTGGGATGCCAGCGGCCCCGGTTCGGATCCCACATGAGGGCCAGTGACACTGCCCTCTACAGCTAACAACAGCTCCACCTGGAGCTGGGCTGTGCGAGCCCCGGTGATGCTGTGGGCTGCCATAGGCTACAGTGAGTGGCCGGCAGCCAGCGTGAGCGGCTGGCAGCCAAGCGTGAGCTGCGAATAGCCGCGATGAGCGACATCCAGAGGCCAGCGACAGATCTGCCTCATCCGGGAAGAGTTCAATGACGATACCAACAGTGAAGCAACATCCTCTGCAACTAAACTGAAGAACAAGAAGACGGCAACTTGTCTGTTCCCCTTCCCCGATTCCCCAACGCTATTCCCCTCCACCAATTCCCCAATAAAATCTTTAAAAAAAAAAAAAAAAAGAGTGCGAGCTGAGCTCTGAGCCACAGCAGTTCGATGCCCAGCCCAAGCTGAGCTGACGCTGAACTGCCAACAGGTGGCAGGATGGCTCAGCTAAAAACAAACAAACAAACAAACAAACAAACAAACAAACAAACAAACAGGGAAAGTCAGGGGTGGCCATTAGCTCAGATGGTTAGAGCACAGGGTTCATAACACCAAGGTTGCCGGTTTGATCCCCACATGGGCCAAGGAGCTGCACCCTCCACAATTAGATTGAAGACAACTACTTGACTTGGAGCTGATGGGTCCTGGAAAAACACACTCTTCCCCAATAAAATCCTTTTACAAAAAAAAAAACAAAAAAAAAAACAAAAACGGAAAGTCAGAGAAACCATCACAGCCAAGAGGGGCCTAAGAAGTTATGATGGCTAAATGTCATGTGAGGTCCTGGATGGGGTCCTGGGACAAAAAAAAGGAAGTTAGGGGAAAACTGAGGAAATCTGAATAGTGTATAAACTTTAGTTAATAATGTGTTGATATTGGTTCATTAATTGTAAAAAAGAAATTTAAAAAGCACCTGATTAATATAAGATATGTAAGATGTTAATAATAGGGGAAATTTGGTGTAGTTTTATAAGGCAACTCTGTACTACCGTCACAATTTTTCAATAAATCTGAGACTGTTCTAAAAAGGTAAAGTTTTTGGGTTTTTTTAAAGGTTTGATTAGGGACTTGGGGGAGAGGAACAGTGTTGGGGAATTGGGGAAGGGGACCAGCCAAGTTGTTGTTCTTCAATCTTCGTTGTGGAGGGCACCAGTCGCCATCTGGCTGCCCAGCGGCAGCTCGTGGCCTCTAAGTTCAAGGTGCTGTGTTCAATCTTAGTTGTGGGTGGGCGTAGCCACCATCCCATGTAGGAGTTGAACCAGCAGCCTTGTTATTAACAGCACACGCTCTATCCACTGAGCCTTCCAGGTGGCAGCTCAGCTCAAGGTGCCAAGTTCAGTCTTAGTTGTGGATGGGCGTAGCCCACCATTGAACAGGCAATCTTGTTGTTACACCAGCTGAGCTATCCTGCCACCTGTTGACAGCTTAGCGACAGCTCAGCTCAGGTGCAGTGTCACTGGCCCATGTGGGAATCGAACCAGAGGCCCTGTTGCTCAGAGCTCACGCTCTTAAGCCAATTCTTAACCAACTGAGCCACTTGGCCAGCCCTAAAAGTAAAGTTTTTTTTAAGTTAAAAAAAGATGGGCCTTGGGGCCAGCCGAGTGGTATGGTGGTTAAGCGCTGGCTTTGGAAGCTAGGAGCCCAGGTTTGGGTCCCACATATGAGGGCCAATGACACTGCCTTCAAAAAAAAAAAAAAAAAAGATGGGCCAGCCCATTGGCACATTGGTTAGGAGTTGGCTTGGGATGCCAGCTCTGAGCAGCAGGGCCCCAGTTCAGATCGCACATGAGGGCCAGTGATGCTGCGCCCTCAACAGCTAAGATGGTGAACAATGGCTCTACCTGGATCTGGGTTGCCATGAGTCGCCGGTGCCAGCGTAGGCTACAGTGGGGCTGGCTGGCAGCAGGCGTGAGCTTTCGTGAGCCACCGTCCAATGGCCAGCGAGCGATTGCCTCACCTGGGAAGAGGGCAATGATCACAATACCAACATGGGCCAGTGAAGTGACGTCCTCCACAATTAGACTGAAGAACAAAAGGACAGCAACTTGTCTGCTCCCCTGCCTGGATTCCCCAAAGTTGTTCCCCTTCCCCCAATTCCCCAATAAAATCTTTAAAAAAAAAAGGTGTTGAATGAATGATAGAATCTTGACTCTGCCACCTCCCAGATGTGTGACCTTAGTCAAATGACTGTTTCTCTGTGCCTCAGTTTCCATCTGTAAACTGGGGCTTGTGATATACAGGGCTTTCCTGAGCATGGTGGGACACTGCCATCTGGAATAAGTAGAGCTATCATCTTCATCTTCATCACAGATGGGTGGGGGCTGCTGCTGGAATTTTGGGTCAGTAGCAACAGAGGGTGGGCTTAAATGTGTCCCCTGCCAAGGAGGGAGGTTGGACAGCACCTTCTGCTCAAAGTGCACATCTCTCTGAATAGCTCTGGGTACTGTGTCCTGCACAAGTGGGTAGACAATCAGTAGAACTTTTTTCCTTCCTCTTCTGTGTTTCTACCTCACAGGCGACCTGAGAAGGAACTGCAAGGTGGTAAACAGGACACCCTTAAGAAATCATAAGTCTCCAGAGTGTCACTTTTTAATGTCCACCCCGCAAGGGGCCTCGCAGAAGATGAGGGAATAAATACAGTAGGTTTTAAGATGCAGTGCGCCCGGCCCCCAACCTAGGAAGGAGGAGGATGCCTGTGGACCCTGGTTTCCTTCGTCTGCAAACCAGAACAGGACACACTGTGAACCCCGAGGCTTTGAAAGAGACACTGTTTCCAGGGGTCTCTCCCCACAAGAAAAGGGAAATCTCTGAGCTACCCAGATCTTAGGCTGGGAAATACCATCTCCTGTCTGCCAGGGGGCGCCAGAGTCCGGTGCCTCGGCCTGAAAGACCGGTTCCCCATCCCTGGGTGTGGATCACCCCCAGTGAGTTTAGGCTGCTGCCCAGCAGGGGACGTACCAGGAGGTGGGGTACATGAGCGGGCCTCACCCACCGAAGTCCTACATCCTCTGCTGTCTTCACCTTTTCCTCCACCCTGGCATCCCAAATGGCCATTATGCTCCCTTTCTGAGGAGGTATACTGAGTCAAGAGAGGGGACCCCAGGGGCTGTTCAGGCAAGGGGCAGAGAAGGGAGGGGTGGCGATTGGCCTTCCATTTCCGACTCACTCGTGGCCCTTCCATCACCTGGGCCTGGAACGACAAGGGGCATCCGGGTTTACTGAGTGCCGGCCCCGCCCGCAAGGTCTCGCCTGCCACACACAGGTCCTGAGCCCGGGGCGGGGGGGGGGGGGGGGGGGGGACTAGTTGGGTCTAGGTCACAGCAGGTTGATCTCGTCCAAGTAGCGGGCCAGCACCGAGTCCCGCACGTCCTTGAAGACCTTGCGGATGTTCTGTGTGTCCGTGGCGCACGTGAAATGGCTAAAGAGGCGCCGGGAACGCGAGCCCTTCTTGCCCCCGTCAGCGCCATCCACACAGCCCGCGTACATGCGTGTGTACATGTCCAGGATGAAACTCTTGGCTGCCTCCGCATCCTGCTTCGGGCCTGGGGAGCAGGGGTTGGGGCAGTCAAGGCATGAGGCTCCTGTGGTAGGCGGGTGACCCTCCCTCCTCAGACCAAGGGGGTACTCTAGAGACTCCCTTCCCGATATGGGCAACTTAAGGCTTCAGGGACCCCGGAGACCACCCACCACAGTCTAGCAGACAGTTGCCATCTTTTGTCTTTTTTTTTTTTTGCTGGTCACATGGCTCAAGCCTAGTCAATGGGAGCGTCAGACTGTGGGGGGGGTCACATGACCCAAGATGGAGCAATGAGCCACAGCTCTGGGACTATGGGCAGAACTGTGTTGATGAGAAACCCTCTCAGCTGGGCTTGGATCTGGGGGGATGGGAACTTGGCGCTGCAGAGACAAGCTGATGCAGATGGGGAAACGGAGGTGACAAGTAGACAGATGGCCACTTTGGTGAGGCACATAGGCTGCTGTGTTGAAAGCACAGAGTGAGTTAAGGGCCTGATGCCTGGCTCTGCTACTTACTGGTTGGGCTGCCTTATATATTAATCTATGTAACCTCTGTGAGCTCAGTTTCCTTGTTTGTAAAATGGGGATCAGAATAGTCCCAGGCCTCCAAGTTGTGAAGATTCAATGTAATCATGTTGAGGGCTCCGTGATCAGTAATCAGAAGGCTTCATGAGTGTGTGCTAGCATTGTTCTTTTACAATGGCAGGTTAGCTTCGTGTTGGTTAAGGCCTACCAGCTCTGAATCCAGAATGCCTGGGTTGGAATCCTGCCTCTGCCACTCACTGGCTGTGACTTTTAGCAAGTGACTGCACCTCTCTGTGCCTCAGTTTCCCCCTCTCTAGAGTAGTGAGAAGAATGAGTCTTACTGCTCGGGGTTTGTTTTTTGTTTTTTTTTTGAGGGCAGCATTACTGGCCCTCATATGTGGGATCTGAACGGGGGCCGCTGGCGTCCCAAGCCAGCTCTTCATCAATGAGCCACTCGGCTGGCCGTGCACAGGGTTTTTAAATGAGGATTAAAGAAGTCAACATATGAGGGTGCTTCCATAGGTGTTACATGTGTCAGCTGTTATTGGTTTATTATTATTGTTGTTGTTATTATTATTATTATTATTACTGCCACAAGTATTATTTAGTGTAGATACTGCCACAAGTATTATTTAGTGTAGAGGATGGAAGGGCCAAGAGCCACAAGTTGGCACAGGGTGCTCCAGCCTTTTTGGCTGGGAAAAAAGGAAGGATCATAAGGGTTCCCTTTGACCTAAAGGAAAGCAAAAATATCCACTTTATCCTTGTTCCCAAACTCTCCAAGCCATTGTCCCCTCCCAGGGCTGCTCAGCTCAGAAGGGGGTGAGGGGTGTCCAGGCCACCATCCTGAAACAAGTTGACATC
Source organism: Aselliscus stoliczkanus (assembly GCA_033961575.1). NCBI lineage: Eukaryota > Metazoa > Chordata > Mammalia > Chiroptera > Hipposideridae > Aselliscus > Aselliscus stoliczkanus. Next base: position 2,740,536 of record CM066735.1, on the reverse strand, counting down.
TGTTGCCCAGACCCTGACTCTTGTGGTTATGATTGACTGAGATTGGTCACATGGGTTCCGATGAGGTCAGGGAGTCACACCCATGATAATGTGACCACAGCTTAGTATATGTCAAGCATGTACTAAGGGCTTCATCTACAGTGGTTAATTGTGTATTGGGGTAAATAGTGTCCCCCCAAATTCATGTCAACTCAGAACCTCAGAATATGATCTTATTTGGAAATAGGATATTTGCAGGTATAATGAATTAAGTTGAACTGAGGTCATTACTGAATTAGGTTGAGCCCTCAATTCAATGACTTGTGTCCTTGTAAAAAGAGGGGAAACAGCCAGAGACAGAGAGAAGGCTATGTGATGATGGAGGCAGAGATTGGCTGAAATCCGACAACCTTGAGACAGCCATGCTATGAGCAAGCCCTGGATTAAGAGAGACTAGATGGGGAAAGGGAGAGTGAGGGGGAGGGAGAGAGAGAGGGAGAGGAAGTGAGGGAGAAAAGGAGGAGGAGAAGGAGGAGCAGGAAGAGAGGGGCCGAGGAGCATAAAGCCACCAGATACATGATACAAGAAGCCATCTGGGAAGTGTACCTCCAATCCCAGCCACCCCAGCTGATGCTACATGGATCACAGATTAATTTACCCATTTCAATTCTTCCCAAATTCCTGAACCACACAATCATGAGCCAAGTGAAATGGCTGGTCTACAGCCCCTAACTTTGGGGAGAGTTTGTTACTGAGCTGGGATACTTCTAGAAGCTCCCTTTATTCTTACAGTGGCACTCTGGGGAAAGTACTAGCTAATACAGGACCAAAGCCCTGTGTCCCCTCTGAAGATACATTAAATGATGCCCACCAATTACTATACTAGTTGGCCTTTGGGTTGCACCAAAGGCTTGTTTCCAAACCTGTTGTACAACTCTTGATTAACATATACATGAGTCTACACAAATTTATCAGTTACAAATGCAACATGAAAGAGGGTTGTGGTATCTACGAAACTGAGCCATGTGCTTTGGAAAGCCTTGTTCAAAGGTCAGTCATGGATTATTTTAAAAATCACTATCAACTATGAAAGATTAGAAAAAGTCAAAAATTTAAGCAGATTCTGGAAATAGTTGTTGATCCCTTGCAGGTATGGTTTATGTCAATGAACTCTCTCCAGCAGAGCCATACTCAAAAGATCTAGGGACCCACCGAGTGGCGCAGTGGTTAAGCGCTGGCTTGGGAAGCCAGCGGCCCCGGTTCGGGTCCCACGTATGAGGGCCAATGACAATGCCCTCAAAAAAAAAAAAAAAAAGATCTATAGTATATGTCTTTTCAAAATCCGTCACTTTAAGCAATTGCAAGTATGAAGGCATCTGCTATTCTATTCTGGTTCTAAAGATGGAGAAACTGAGAACAGAGAGAGGGTTGGGCAGTGGAATCTGGGTCTGGAACTCAGATCTGTCCAATCATATTTGAAATTCCACTGACTCCAAGTTGGACAAGGATCTCTCTTGGGAGCTGCTTTTAGGAGGTGAAGGGTATAGAAAGTTCTAAAACACTCACCCTGGAAACTGGGGAAGTAGGTAGCCAGATGGGAGGTGGGGATCTTCTCCTCCAGTATGTCAGTTTTGTTGAGGAAGAGGATGACAGATGTGCTTTTGAACCAGGGCAATTCCAGGATGGTGCCGAACAGGGCCAGGCTCTCCTTCATTCGGTTCTGGGTTGGGGGACACAGGCAGGTCATTGCTCCAGCCAGCCAGCTCAGCCCAACAGAAGAGCCCTCCTCCCACATGGAGATGGGGCTGTTGGCCTACCATCCAGTGGCTTGAGGCAACCCCCTTCCCGCCCAGCTGGGTCTAATCGGGTATGGCCAGCTGCCTGTGTGTGCCTGACATGTTTTTTGTGCCTCTACCAGTTTGACTAGCGTTTCCCCCTCCCGCCCAAATTCATGTCCACCTGGAACTTCAGAATGTGACCTTATTTGGATGTAAAGTCTTTTTTTTTTTTTTTAAAGATTTTATTGGGGAATTGGCGGAGGGGGACAGCGTTGGGGAATCGGGGAAGGGGAACAGACAAGTTGCTGTCTTTTTGTTCTTCAGTTTAGATGCATGCGGAGGATGTTGCTTCACTGTTGGTATCGTCATTGCGCTCTTCCCGGATGAGGCAGATTGGTCGCTGGCCTCTGGATGTCGCTCACCGCGGCTATTGGCAGCTCACGCTTGGCTGCCAGCCGCTCACGCTGGCTGCGGGCCACTCACTGTAGCCTATGGCAGCCCACTGCAGCAGGGGCTGCAGCCCACACCATCACCGGGGCTCGCACAGCCCAGCTCCAGGTGGAGCTGTTGTTAGCTGTAGAGGGCAGTGTCACTTGCCCTCATGTGGGATCCGAACCGGGGCCGCTGGCATCCCAAAACCAGCGCTTAACCAATGCGCCACTCGGCCGGCCCTGGATGTAAAGTCTTTGACGATGTAATTAGTTAAGAAGAGGTCATACTGGGGGCCAGCCAAGTGGCGCGTTGGTTAAGAGTTGGCTTGGGATGCCAGCTCTGAGCAGCAGGGCCCCGGTTCAGAACCACGTATGAGGGCCAGTGACACTGCCCTCTACAGCTAAGATGGTGAACAACAGCTCAACCTGGAGCTGAGCTGCCATGAGTCACCAGTGATGGGGTAGGCTGCAGTGGGGCTGGCCAGTAGCTGGCGTGAGCTTTCGTGAGCCACCTTAAGAGGCTGTCCAATGGCCAGCAAGCAACTGCCTCTCACCCAGGAAAAGCTCAATGATAATACCAACATGGGCCAGTGAAGCGACATCCTCCACAACTAGACTGAAGAACAAAAAGGACAGCAACTTGTCTGTTCCCCTTCCCCGATTCCCCAACGCTGTGCCCCTCCCCCAATTCCCCAATAAAATCTTTAAAAAAAAAAACAGGTCATACTGGAGTTGGGTGGCCTTAAGTCCAATGACTGGTGTCTTTATAAAAATGGGAAATTAGGAAATAGACATGCAGACAGGGAGGACGTCATGTGAAGATGGAGGCAGAGATGGGGTGATGCATCTACAAGCCAAAGAATGCCAAGGATTGCTAGACTCACCAGAAATTGGGAGAGCATGAAACGGACTCTCCCTCACGGCCTCAGAAGAAACCAGCCCTGCTAACACCTTGATCTCAGACTTCTGGCCTCCAGAACCAGAAGAGAATAAATTTCGGTTGTCTCAGCCCCAAAATTTGTGGTCATTTGTTATGGCTGCCTGAGCAAACTAGGACATCTTGTGTGGCTGGATTCGAGAAAGAGCTGTGTCAGAAAGACCTCAAACTCTTCGAATTCAGTCTGAAAGGCAAAATGTCAGATACCCAAAATGTCAATGTGAAACTTTAACCACTAAAAGTGTACATGTCAGAGATGATAGTGTGCCTGACCTTCATGCTGGGTGTTAATTAGGAGAAGAGGTCAAAAAAGCAGATTGATTCTCACCAGCATTTCTGAATAAAAGTGTGACATCATCCTTGCAGTGTGACAATATTCCCAGGACAGCTTGCACTGTGCTTCCAGGGGGCTGTGTCTCAGGACATGAGTGTCCCTCTATGTGTGTACACATGTGTGTGTCACTGGCAACACAAATGTTTGTGGATCTGAGTCTCACTGGTGTGATCATGAAAGAGTGAATGGAGGCTCAAAGCCACACCAGACACACTCAGGCCCTCTCAAGAGTTGCACTGGGGATTCTTACCCAGCTGTGGGTCCCTGGGCCAATAGAGAGAGAAGAGCAGAGGGGATGGAGCCCCTATATCCACGGTGGCCCCTCACCTCTTGGTTGTTCTCCTCCAGGCACTGGTCATACTCGCTTAGCGAGGCCAAGTAGATGAGAGCGATCACATTCTCGAAGCAGTGGATCCACTTCTTTCGTTCTGACCTCTGGCCCCCAACGTCCACAATCCTACAGGAATTGTCCCCTTTCAGAGCTCAGACCTAATCAGGACCCCACAATGTGGCATCCAGACCCCAGTCACGTCTGGTACACGCCAAGATCAATATGACTAACAGCAAGAATGGGGCCAGTCCATGGACCCATGCCTCTTGTGTGTTATTGCATTTCACCTCCATGGGGCAAGTTATCTCTATTATGCCTGTTATACAGATGAAGAAACTGGGGTGCAGAGAGGAGTGGGGACTTTTCTGAGCTTCTACTGTACTGGGCTGCCTGATTTCTAGCCCCAGGGAGGAGGACAGTAGGTCAGACACCATTGGAGTCTGCCCTCATTCTGGCTGGGTGACCTGAGGGAAATTGCAGACCATCTCTGCAACTCAGTTTCCCCAGTGAAATTGGGAAGCTGTGTTCTTCCCACAGGGGAGTGTCCAGTGACCACACAAATGGGCAAATGCCATCCACTCTGTGTGTGGCCCGTGGCAAGGGCCCTGACTCCACCCCCATACACCACAAAAAAAAGCCTGAGCCCTCCCACCTTCCTGTGCTCTCTTCTAAGAAATGTGGGTCACTGATAAACAAGCCCCAGGGATACAACTGTTACTCAGGCAGCCAAGAGGAAATGCCAGAAGCCTCAGGGCAAGAAGGGAATTGCCTCACCATACAGGAGGGGAAAGAGGCTGGTGCCATGGCTCCTGATCCCTAAGACCAACCCCTCTCATGCATCAGACTCCCTCAAATCCCCATATCCAGAGAGGGATGTGGATGCAGTGATTGAGAGTGGGTCTCTGGAGACTGAGACAGAGGTGGGATACACTACTTGCCAGCCTCCCATCTCAGAGTCTCAGTTTCCTCTGAGCCCTCACTCCACTGATTAACCTCTCTCCTTGGCCTAAGAACATACTCAAATCTTCCACCTAAAAATCCCCTCCCTAGCCCAGCCTTCCCTGTGAAAGTCCCAACCTCTATCTTCACTCTTAAACTTTTATCCATCCATCCACCCACATACCTATACATCCACTGATGTATCCATGTATGTGTCCATCCATCCATCCATCCATCCATCCATCCATCCATCCATCCATCCACCCACTCACCCATGCATCCATCCACCCATCCTTCTATCCATTGGTCCATCTGTGTAATCACCTATCCATCCATCCATGCATCAATCCATGCATCCATGCATCCATGCATCCATCCACCCATCCATTCACTTATCCATCCTATCACCCACCATGCATCCTCCCATCTTTCCAGCTATCCTCCCTCATTTACCAACTTCCACCCTGGCCTTGATCTGATCATCACTTTGAAACATGATCCTCAAACTCAGCCCCTAACCTTGTGGGGCTCTCCATCTAATGCAGGAGACCCATGGCAAACAGATAAATTATTAACCTTCCTGGAAAGGACTATTGCAGAGGACAGAAAAACATATTTGGGACTGGGGTGGGGCAGTCCAGGGAAGTGAGAAACTCAACACGGGTGGGTTGAACACAACCCGTTTCCAGGCATCACCCTGCACCCTCCACAGCTGCCTGCCATCAGCCCACAGACACAGAGCTTGCTAAGGTCACCAATGACTGTCTTAACTGCCAATCGTAAAGACACTTCTCCCACTGTATTCTTCCTGACCTCTCCTTGGCCTTTGACACTGCCCATCACTCTGCCTAAATACTGCTACACTGGCCACCCACATCTCTGTCTTCTAGCTCAGGCCTGTGTGCATCCAGCCACCTCCCAGATACCCCAGACTCCTCAGACTCAATGTGTCCAATAACTTCATTGTCTTATCTAAACCCCCCCCCCACCTTACCACCACCATGGTGGACCCAAAATCTACCCTGTCACCTTGATGGGAAACCTGGGAGTGACTCTTGACTGCCTGCTCTCATTCCCACACTCATCCACTCCTGCCCATTCTACATCAGAAACGTTTCTTGCACCATACCTTTATTTCTATCCCCATGGTCACTGCCCTGGCCCATTCAATCCTTCCTGCTCAGACCATGGCTCCTGTCTCCTCCTGACTCTTCTGACCTTTAGTCTCACCCCCTCATTGACTACAGGGATCACTCTCTGAGCTTCCCCAGCCCCAAATCCATCCCTCTGGCGTGGCCCTGACCACACAGTCTCTGTCTCCTCCTGCCCAGAAACCCCACAAGAGTCAGCACCAGTGAATTCCTACTTATCCTTCAATGTTGTAATACCAATGTCCCCTCCTCCAGGAAGACTGCCGCTCTTTAAACTCTGGTGCTTCACTCTGGGCTCTTCCATATCCCAGTTCTAACTACACAGGGTGCTGGAGGTATCTATGTCCAGCTTTGCCTCCTTCAGCCTGGAAGCCGCTTGAGGGCTGGGCCCAGGAAACTCCTACTCATCCATCAAGGCCCCAGATGCGATGCCCCTCCTTCAGAAAGCGTTCCCCACCATGGAGGCTGTACACTCACCGCAGGTTGGTTTTCTGCACACAGAAGCAGTACTCATTGATGCCGGTGGTAGGCATACGGCTGCGAAGCACGTCCTGGGCCGTGGGGACATAGCCCTCCTCAGTGATGCGGTTCAGGTGTGACAGGTAGCTAGGGAGCGAGGAGTCCTGAGCCCAGCCCTACAGCTTCCTTTGGCTTTTCAAACCCACCACCCAGGGTCTGCTGGGGGAGGAGAAACCCCCAGCAGGGGCCAGGATGTCTGGGGTCTGCGGGTGGCCCAGAGTACCCCCTGAGGCTGTGAGAGATTTTGGGAGAATCAGCTTTACCCTCAGGACAGTGTGACCCCAATGACAGTGTGACCTCAAGAACAACCTCACAGAGGAGAGGTGTCACCTTGAGGGGGTGCTGTCACCCAGGAGGGCATTGCCCCCTGAAATAGTGATGGCCTGGGAGCAAATCACCCTAGACACTCAGTGCCATGCCCAGGACAGCATTACTGTGAGATGATGAGCAGCATTACCCCAGAAATGGTGTCACCAGGAGCAGCATCAACCCAGGAGCTGTGTCACCCCAGGAATGACATCACCCCAAGAACAGGGTCAACCCAGGAACAATGTCACCCAGAGACAATGTCATTCCAGAAACCACTTCACCCTGGGGACATCATCCCAGCAACAACCTCACCCCAGGGACAAGATCACCCTGGAGCATGACTATCCCACAGCCAGCCCATGCCCGACAGCATGTCCCCACAGTGGGAGCCAGCCAGCCTGAGGCCCCCTCTGGCCAGGTGCGATCCTGGGACTGGGTCTCCGCTCGCCGCATCTCAGCCTGGTGCCTGCCTTGTCCCCTGCTCCCACCCCACCTCCCAAACCCACCGCCCGCAAACACCAGACTCACTACACTGCTGAGTCAAGCAGGTGGAACTCGCGGCGGCGCTCATAGCAGGCCCGGATGCCAGTGTCCCTCCACAGCCACTGCATAGCCACCGCATATCGCTTCTCAAAAGTGGTCACTTTGTAGGGATCCTGGCTCATAATCAGGCTGGCATGGAGCTAGGGGGACAGACACAGCTGCTCAGAGAGGCTTCCAGACACCCCACAAGCCCCCTTCCTCTCCTTTCCCTGCTGCCTCACTTCTATCCCAGAGGCCAGTGGAGTCCGTGCACCACCTGCACATTCTCACTTCCTCTGCCTCATGCGATGTGCTCCTTCATTCATTCATGCAATTACCCACAGAGGGAGCATGGAGGGAAAGTGCCAGCCCCACTATGAGGAGCAGCAGAGGGCACAGCTTCTGGAGGACGATGCAGGATAAAGACCATCACCCGTGTGTGCTGAGCAACTCCAAAGTGTGGGGTACCCCTTCTACTCTTTATAAACACAGTTCCTTGACTCCTAGGAAGCATGTCCCTACAGGTGTCCCCATTTTACAGATTAGGCAACTGAGGCAGGAGAAATGAAGCAACTTGCCCAGGTCAGTGGGAATGGGTAACACCTGTGTGTTTGTGAATAGCCCCTGTGTAGGATCAATTAAAAAGTCTGCAGCCTGTTATGGGCTAAATTGTGTCCACCACTTTTACCCTTCACAAATCCTATGTTGAAGTCCTAACCCCCAGAAGACCTCAGGATGTGTCTGTATTTGGAGATGGGGGTCTTTACAGAGGTGATCAAGCTAAAATGAGGCCACTAGGGTGGGCCCTGATCCAATATATGACTGGCATCCTTATAAGAAGAGATTGAGACAAAAACATGCACAGGGGGGCAACCACATGAGGACACGGGGAGAAGACAGCCATCTGCAAGCCAAGGAGAGAGGCCTCAATGGGAACCAACCCTACTGACACCTTGATATCAGACTTCCAGCCTCCAGAATTGTGAAAAAAATAAAATTTCTGTTGTTTAATCCCCCCCAGACAGTGGCACTTGATTGTGACAGCCTGAGTGCACTCATATACCGCCTAAAAATGTATTGACTCCAAAGTTTCAAAAAACACAATCAAAATGAATAATAATTTTTAGAGCAAAAATGAAGAGAAACATCCTTCTAAAAATTCAGAGTGAGGGCTGGCTGAGTGGCGCAGCAGTTAAGCGCTGGCTTGGGAAGCCAGCGGCCCCGGTTCGGGTCCCACATATGAGGGTCAGTGACACTGCCCTCAAAAAAAAAAAAAATTCAGAGTGAAGACTATATTCAGTGAAGATCCTGAATAGACCTTAATGTGCCTTGAATGAAGTGAATGTAGATTCTTTGCTCTTAAAAGACAGGAGACTAGAGGGCCGGTCGAGTAGCACGTTAGTTAAGAGCTGGCTTGGGACGCCAGCAATCCCAGTTCGGATCTCACATGAGGGCCAGTGACACTGCCCTCTACAGCTAAGATGGTGAACAACAGCTCCACCTGGAGCTGGGCTGCTGTGAGTCCCCGAGTTGGCATAGCTGCAGCCTCTGCTGCAGTAGGTTGCCATAGACTACAGCGAGTGGCCAGCAGCCAGCATGAGTGGTTGGCAACTGGTGTAAGCTGCCAAGAGCCGCTGTGATTGGCCGTCCAGAGGTTGGCGACCGATCTGCCTCACCCGAGAAGAGCACAATGATGATACCAACATGGGCCAGTGAAGCAATGTCCTCCACAACTAGACTGAAGAACAAAAGGACAGCAACTTGTCTGTTCCCCTTCCCCAATTCCCCAATAAAATCTTAAAAAAAAAAAAAAGACAGGAGACTAGAAATGAGACAAAGATGCACACGCATGTCATTTCTTCCTCTTTTTTTTTTCTCTCATGCCATTTCTTTGTTTTGTTTTGTTTTTGAGGGCAGTGTCACTGGCCCTCATACGTGGGACCCGAACTGGGGTCACTGGTGTCCCAAGCCAGCGCTTAACCAGCGCGCCACTCGGCCAGCCCTCTCATGCCATTTCTAATTGACACTGTACTGAGGTCCCAGCCAGGGAAAAGAAATGAAAGGTGTCGGGTTTGGAAAGGAATAAATTACACTTGTGGTTATTCACAGATGACTTGATTATATGCAGAAAATTCAAAATAGTCTAGAGATAAACTATTAGAATAAACAAGTGAAATTAACAAAGTCCCCAAATGCAAAATCAATAAACAAAAATCAAATGTATGTCTTTATACTAACCACAAACTAGTGGGAAGTTTTTAAAATTTAAATCCCATTTACAGTAGCATCAAAAGATAGCAAATACCTAGGGATAAATCTAACAATAGATGTGAAACTAGCAAAGCATAGCCCACCACCCCATGTGGGAATCGAAATGGTGACCCTGTTGCTCAGAGCTTGTACTCTTAACCAACTGAGCTACTCGGTAGGCCCTGGTTACCTCAAATTTTCTGGACTTTTCCAGAATGTTCTTTTATGTCTGGCTTCTGGTGCTGTAGAGTATGTCTGTGATTCATCCATTTTGGGTGCATAGTTGTGGTTTGTTTATTTTCACCATAAGATTATGCCACAGTTTATTTATTTATTCATTCTAATGTTGACATTTGGGTCATCTGTATATATTTTCTGCAAATACATGCATTTCCATTGGGTGTCTACTTAGAAGTAGATTTGGATGATAAGGGACATGTATGATCAACTTTAGTAGGAGACATCAAACTGTTTTCCAAGTAATTGTGGCAATTTACAGTCCCACCAGCAGTACATGCAGAGTTCCAGTTCCTCCACATCCTTGTCAACACTTATGCTGTCACTTCATTTGAGACATTCTGTTGGGTGTTTGGTGGTATTTCATTGTGGTTTTGATTTGCATTTCCCTGATTAATGATGAGGTTGTATACCTTTTTATGTTTGTTGGACACTTGGATATTATTTTTTTGTGAAGCAACTGTTCAAATCTTTTGCCCATTATTTAAATTTTTGTTTTTTGTTCACTTAAAAAAGTATAGTTCTGGGCCGGCCGAATGGCTCAGTTGGTTAACAGCTCGCTCAAGAGTGCAAGCTGAGCTCTGAGCAACAGCGGTTCAAGGCCAGCCCGAGCTGAGTTGCTGTTGAGCTGCCAACAGGTGGCAGGATGGCTCAGCTAAAAAAAAAAAAAAAAAAACAAGAAAAAAAAAGTATAGTTCCTCAGTTTTTTCTTTACTGATTTGTAGCAAATTCTTTGTATATTTTGGTAGTTGCTATTCAATGGGCAGAGAGTTTCCCTTCCATTGGATGGATAGTTCTAGAACTCTGCTGCACAATATCCTGCCTCCAGTTAACAATATCATATTATGCACTTAAAATTCAAGAGGGTAGATCTCATGTTGATTATTCTTACCAAATAAACAAAAAATTTTTTAAATAATTTACTGCAGCCCCTCCCAGCAGTTATCAGTCCTGGTATTAATATTTCCACAAGGGAACAAGCACTGACTCAGAACTCCCACCCCCAATTAGCAACATGGAATGCAAGGGTGGAGCCCTGGAGGTGCACAGGGGTCGGGGGCAGACAAAGTGGGAAGCATGCTGGGTTGGAGCTGCCTGGAAGGCACAGGAGGATCCCAGGAAACCACTGGGGGGGCGGGTTGTTCTTAACAAGGAGTTGGGAGTCCAAGGGGGCACAGCCATGCCCTGGGGGTCTGAGGAAACATGGGCTAGACCTGAGGGTCCTAAGGGACCAGACCCCCCCGCCAGCATGGCACCCACATGGCAGCCCCAGAATACTCACCTTGTTCTCCGGCCTGCTGAAGGGGATCTGCAGCCAGTCCATGGCCTCTATCATGGCCCTCATGGACACGAAGATGTTCTGGTAGACCAGCGGCCGGAAGCCCTTGCGGTCCTCCTCCGAGTAGCCGGCCCCGTGGATGATGCGCATCTGCTTGATGAACGTGCTCTTCCCACTCTCACCTGGGCCTGCAGGACCATGCAACCCCTCAATCTCAACCCGGGCCTCCGGGTTCAAGTCCCTGCTCAGCCAGGCCCATGCCCTGGGACCCTGGGCAAGGGAGTGCCTTCACCACCCTGTACTTCAATCTCCCCACCTGTAAACCGTGGATCACGATAGGCCCTGCCTGCTAGATCGACTTGAGGGTGAGCTCATCGTGAGGTGCTCCTAGTTGGGGTTCGCAAACTATTATACTGCCCTCCAACCAAACCCAAGCTGCTGCCTGTTTTCGCAGGGCCAGAGAGGTTTTACAATTTGTATGGTGTTTCCATTTCTAATACTTTTCATGGTTCGGGTTTTTACACTTTTAGATGGTTGAAAGGAATTAAAAAAAAGGAGATTGGTTTGCGACACTTGAATATTATATGAAATTCAGTTTCAGTATCTGTCAGTAAAGTTTTATTGGCGCATGGCCACACCCATTTGTGTATAATTGTCCATGACTGTTTTCTCACTACAATGGCAGAGTTGAGTAGTCAGACAGAAACACTCTGCCCACAAAGCTGAAAATATTTACTATCTGGCCCTTTACAGGAAAAGTTTGTGGACCCTGGCTTAGAGCATGCCTAGACATAGTAAAAGCTATATTAGTGGTCACTATTATTAGTAGTATTAGTGTTTGCCATAATTATAATTACTATAATTTACTATAATAATTTCAGATAAACTTTAATGAAGGAAATAAAATAGGATAAAGAGTGTTTAGGTGACTACTATAGCTAAGTGTCAAGGAAGGCCCCCTTGGTGGAAGTGATTTGTGAGGTTGAGATTCGAAGGCTGGGAAGGTTGAGATTCGAAGGCTGGGAAGGTTGTTCTTGTGCCAAGATTTGGAGAAAGGACATATTGTGCAGCGGGCACAGCCTGTGCAAAGGCCTGGAGCAGGATAGTGCCTGGTGTGTTGGACAATGAGGAGGCCCATGTGGTTGGAGTAGACTAAGTAAGGGAGAGGGAGGGAGAAGGTGAGGGCAGGGAGGAGATGGGGGCAGGTAGTACAGGGCCTTGTGGGGAGGGCTTGAAGTGGGAGCTCTGGGCGAAGTGGGCGGAGAAGGGGATGGACCTGACTCAGGTGCTCGCAGGCGCCCTCTGGTGATTGCCTCAGGAAGGACAGATGGGAGTGGGGCAAGGGCAGAGGTGATCGCACTGACCTAGGCAGGAGATGATGTGGTGGACCCAAGAGCTGGCGAGATGGGGACATATTCGTGAGATATTTGGGAAATAGAATCACCACAGCCTTGCTGATGGACCAAAGCAGGGAGAGGGGTCCTTGCATAGTCAGCTGCAGGATTGGCTAGGCCCAGTGCAAAATGAAACCACAGGGCTCTTCTGAGGGAGGGGCACTGGGGGGCTGCCGCAGTCGCACACACAAAGCCAGCCCTGGGTTCATGATAACAATTCTGGAATCTTCAAGAGCCCAGGACCAGAAGCTCAAAGACCAAGGCTCAGCTTCCTGCTGTCTGAGCTCCGAAATCTCCCTCTCTCTGTGCCTCTGTTTTCTGTCTGTAAAATGGGTTTGATAGCCCCATGGGAAGAGAGGCTGGGAGGCTCCTCCAACATCTGTTCTCCTGGCCTGGCTCCTAGAGGCAAGGATGGGTTTTTTCCAGGGACAGGAGTGAGGACTGGTGCAGGAGGAACTGGGAAAGCAGCAAAAAGGGAAGGGGTGGCCTAGTTGGAGCCCAGAAAGAGGAAATGGGAGCACAGGGAGGGGATCAGGGAGGAGGGGTGGAGAGTGTAGGGAGCAGAGAGAAGGGGGTGCCATCTTGCATCACCCTCAGTGGTTCCCTGTACCCTGCCCGCCCCCAGCACATCTGAGAGCAAGGAGGGCAGGTCTGGGGTGGCTCCAGGTGTTATAAGTCCACTGGAGTTGAGGTCCAAGAAAAAGAGATGTCTAGTAAAGGACATTAGGAAGAAAATTGGGAAAGCTGGTGGGAGGGGAGTCAAGTGTGCCTCAACTGACGGTATTCCATCATGCTCATCACCTGCTTTTGGTCATGGTCCTGGGGTCTTTGTTTTTTAGTGTCACTCAACCCCACAGAAGTATTTAGGGGTAAAAAGGGATCAGGTCTGCAACTTATTCTCAAACGGTCCAGAAAAAAAATGAATGTGTATGTATTAAATACATAATGAATAGTAAATAAATTATCACTATAATCATGCACTAAATAAATTAAAAGTATGTACACACATACTTACATATAACATATACATGTGTGTATATATTTGGTGGGGAAAAGAATAAAGGAAATATGGTAAAATGTTAACATTTGCAGAAGAATCCAGGTGCGACTTTTCTGTAAGTCTGAAAGTATTTCAAAATAAGCTAAGGGACAGCCGGGTGGCGCAGTTGGTTAAGAGCTCAAGCTCTGAGCAACAGGGTCTCCGGTTTGATTCCCACATGGGCCAGTGAGCTGTGCCTGAGCTGAGCTGCTGCTGAACTGCCAACAGGTGGCAGGATGGTTTAGGTGGTGAGAGCAAGTGCTCCTAACAACAAGGTTGCGGGTTCAACTCCCACATGGGATGGTGGGCTATGTCCGCCCACAACTATATAGATTGAAAGCAGCAACTGGACTTGGAGCTGAGCTTGCACTCTCCACAACTAAGATTGAAGGACAACAACTTGACTTGGAGCTGATGGTCCTGAAAAAACACAATGTTCCCCTTCCCCAATTCCCCAACACTGTTCCCTTCCCCAATTCCCCAATAACATCTTTAAAAAAAAAAAAAAGCTAAGAAAGTATTTCACAAAAACAATCCTAACTGCAGTGTGAGATGCTGGATTAGATACTGGAACAGAAAAATGGCCTTTGTGGAAGATAGTGAAATAATGAAATCCACTGTCTAGAGCTTAGTTAACAGTGATGTGACAGGAAAGGCCCCATGTTAATTTCTCAGCTGCGATAATTGCACCATGTTCTACAAGATGTGAACAGGAGGGAAAGCTCTCAGGGGTGGAGCAACTCTGTGTACTACCTTTACAACTTCTCTGTACATATAAAATTATTCCCAAATAAAAAATTTCCTTAAAAAAAGCATCCCACAGGGGCTGGCCGAGTGGCTCAGTTGGTTAAGAGCTCACTCAAGAGTGCGAGCTGAACTCTGAGCAACAGCAGTTCGATGCCCAGCCCGAGCTGAGCTGCCGCTGAGCTGCCGCGAGGTGGCAGGACAGCTCAGCTAAAACACACACACACACACACACACACACACACACACACACACACACACACAAAGCACCCCATAGGTCCACAATCTGAAGTTCTCCAATGCGGGGCCATGTGTCTCATGTTCTGAAAATTCTTGGATTTTAGGAAGGGGACAGGTCAAGCTCACTGCATATTCCAGAAGCGAAACAGCTGAATGGCACAGTCACCAATACAAACCCACAGCCTCGCTTCCCACTAACGAACCTAGGGAGGCAGGCCAGGGTTTGAAGGTTTGGCGGTTGGGAGATAGCAGAGGTGGCTGAGTCGATTGCCCTTGAGAGCTGAGAGCGTGAAGCACCATCTGACCCGAGCCTCAGGGTGAGAGAGACGGCTCTTGGCCCCACTTTCCAGGTGGGGAAACTGAGTCCCAGATCAGTTGAGGAAAGTGCATTGGGTCGTGCAGCTGGTGAGTGGCCAAGCTGGGACTCAAAACCAGTTCTGTCTGAGCCCATAGCTCACGGGCTTTTTATTTGTCATATGAGGAAGTTCCCCATATGCTGCCTAAACTATAGCAGCAACAACAATGATAATAACAATCGCTATCAGCAGCAGCACAGTAAGCGTGATTTAACTCTTGGAGTCTGCCAGGACCGGGGCCAAGGTATTCTGTGCATGTCCTCGGTCAGTCTTCATAAGATTCCTGCTGTTTTCCTATTTACAGAGGAGACATGTTGCTCAGAGAGGTGGTGGCATTCCTTTCCCAGGGTCACACAACTAGTGGAGAAGCAGAGGACCAAAGTCAAGGCTTTATGGGTCCTTCACCCACAGAATCAGACATGGCCAGTCAACTGGGTCAGGCATCATCAAAATATCAGTTAACATGATGTTTCTACAGACGCTCAGAAGCTGGACTGTTCCTCTGGGTGCTGCCAGAGACGGCACTGAGACCCTACAGCAGAGGACTGCACACTTTGACCTTCCTCTTGGTTGCTTTCCAACTCTCAGACCCTGGGTCTTCCCAGAAGCATAGAGAACGGACAAAGGTCTCAGGAGGCAATGGTTAACTTTGTTGCAATGCACTGATTCTTTTTCTCTTCTCTTCTGTTTTAGTAGAGAGAAAAAAATCCTGGCCTCCACTCACAACATGGATTCTTTGACTTATGAATGGGTCACAACCTGAATTCAGAAAAACTCCACGGGTGGAATCCCCTCGTTACAGCCCATGCCTGTCCTGAAGCCTCTAAGGAACCTGGAGTCTCTCCAGCTCCACCCCATCCCCACTCCTGGTCTGCTTTAGGAACCACCCTACCCCGCCAGATATAGGGCTGGGGCAGCTGCTGGGAGAGCTGTGTCTACTTGACAGGGACCTCACAGCCCAGACAGGAAGTGATACTTCCTCCTGGGGCTGGATGAGGAAGTGGAAACCAGCAGAGCCTGGAGGAGCTGGGCCAAGCCCTGGGCATCACGAGACAGAGTGCATGCGCTCCTGCCATGGAGATGGTAGCCCCAGCCCCGCCCCCGCCCCAGGAAACAGGGCTTGTGGGGCACAGGAGCCAGGCTGGGCAGCCAGGCATAGGAAGGCAGGTGGCTCACCTTCTCTGTCCAGGTCTGTCTCAGACTGGCCACTAACCCAGGCCACTCCTGCTGCCTCCGTGGGCCTCAGTTTCCCCATCTGTCGTGGGAGTTCTGTGGTTTTTCTCTCCCAAGGCAAGTTGACAGGGTGGTCAAGCACACAGGCTTGGAACTGGAATTCTAGGCTCCAACCCTGGCTGTGTGACCTTGAGCAAGTCACTTCACCTCTCTGGGCCTTGGTTTCCCCATCTGGTGTTACAAGTAGCCCCTACCTCAGGTGCTATGGACAAAGCTGACTTCATTCTGACTCTTCCCCCTCCCCAACATGGTAATCATTTCCTGTCAAGTTCAGACACCCCTGGCCCCTTGGCCTTCTTCTTTAAAAGGATCAGCAAATCTCCAGGAAAACATTACTTTGCATTCAATTCCTGTTTTCAAGAAGGGAGGGAAGTGTGGTGGTGGCCATCAGGGCTGGGATGGGGGTGATCAAAACCAGTCCACAGTGCTGTCCACAGGGCCACGATCAGTGCATAGGTACACAGACAACCTCCTCTCTCCCCCTCCCCTCCCCACACAAGCAGATGGGGCTTCCTGATTTGGGGCTGACTGCACAGTGGTAGGAGTGATGTGGGGCAAGGGACATTCCCAGCTCCAGGAAGATATGGTACAGCTCTGGGGGGAACTGCCCCTGAATCAGGATTGAGTCATTCATTCATTCATAAAGCATGCACTGGGCATCTACTATATGTCAAGTTCCTTGTACTCCTGGGCTAGATGCTGGGAACACAGGAGTGAATAAGACAGACATAGCCCCCACCCTTGCATTGTTTACTGTATAACTAGAGAGATAGACAATAAACAAGTAAATACCTAAAAAAAAAAGCGATTGAGTGCTATGAAGAAAAATTGAGCACAGGGTGAAGAAGAATGGGCCCGTCTTTGCAGCCAGGGAATTCAGGGAAAACTTCTCCGAGGAGGTGACACTTGAGCTAAGATCTGCCTTGAGTGAGAGTGCCAGCCATGCAAAGTCTTGGGTAACACTGAGAACTCTTGGCAGGGAGAATGGCAAGTGCAAAGGCACTGAGGCACAGATTAAGGAACTTTAATGTATAAGGAAAGATCATTAACATTGATAAACCCCTAACCTGATGGATGGAAAAAGAAAAAGGAATGAAGACAAAGAATGGGAGAGGGGACATCACTACAGATTCTACAGACACAAAAAGGATGACAAGGGAACGTTATAAACAACATTATGCCCATAAATTGACAATTGCAAAGACAAATTCTTTGAAAGACATCAATAACCAAAGCTCAATCAAGAAGAAATAGATAGCTTACATAGGCCTACTTATTAAAAATAATAAGTAAGATATTACTATGTCACAAATATTACAAATATAGTAATAGCCTATTACTATTAAAGAAATCAGGGCTGGCCGAGTGGCGCGGTGGTTAAGTGCTGGCTTGGGACGCCAGCGGCCCCGGTTTGGGTCCCACATATGAGGGCCAGTGACACTGCCCTCAAAAAAAAAAAAAAAGAAATCAAATAGAGATAGCTATTAAAGCAATTAAATTCTTAATCAAAAAGCTTCCAGGCTCAGTTTCACTGATTACATTAACAAATGTTTCAGGAAAACATGAAATATTTAATAAAGAGCAAGGAAATATTTAACGAAGTGGCTGTCGCTGAAAGATTCCACAGCCAGTAGAAGGAGCTGGTATCTGAGAGGTCAAGGGGGGCGGGCGGTGTCAGAGTTTGGATTATGCCATGCCAGACCTCCCTAGAGAAATAAATGGGGGGAGGAATTCTTTTACCTAGTTCAGCAAGAGAGAGCAATGTTAGAAGTTGGAAAGGCCCTCAGTTAAGGTGCAGCTCCTGGGGGTCCTGTGCTTCCGCTCTCTTTCCTCTCTCCACTCCTCAGGGCTTTCCACCAAGCAAGGGAAGAGAGAAGTGACTATACAGAATACCAGCCTCTCTGGCCTGGGCCAGGCAGATGTGACTTCAGGATACCTGGGACCTTCCCCAGCCCCCACCCAGGGCGCAGAGGGTCGTGGGTGAGCTTCCAAGGCCCGTATCCCTGGAGCCATACACAGGGCAAAGTGGTTGAGGCAGTGGACGTATGTGGGCTATGACACTTGAGGTTTCAGAGGTCACAATGTCAGAGCGTCACAATCCACATCATCCTTGAATTACCCCCATTCCCTCACCCTGTTTAATTTTCCTCCTCAATCTTCTATCTGCCAGAAATTATTTTATCTACTTATTAGTCTACAAACTTAATGTCTGTCTCCCTCACCAGAAGAAGAAGAGGCAAGGACAACTTCCGTCTCCTTTGCTGCTGTGTCCCCAGGAGCTACTCAATACATCTTGAATGAATGAATGAATCAATCAATCAATCAGTCAGTCAATCAATCAATCAATCAATCAATTGAGCCTGTTGGCAATGCTCTGCCAACAGGACTAATGCTAATAAACCTCCAGAACGTAGGTCAAGCCCTGCCCCAATGGCATGTGATGCAGGGAGAGAGACCGGGGTGCCATCTGGAGATGAAGGGAGAGGCCAGGGCTCTTGAGCTCATAGTTCCCGTCCCATAACACACAGCCGGTAGGGCGTGCTGGGCCTGCCAGGCTGGAGCTGGGCCCACCGGGCCACCTCCATTCTTGCAGATGCCCTGCAATGTGGCCAGGCCCACTATGTGCACCTTTGGACTAGGACTCGGCCTCTCTGCGCCTTGGTCTTCTAATCCGGCAAATGGATTCCCGGGCTGTCCTGGTTGGTGGGAGCGAAGACCCCCTCCTCCAGCCCTCCTCCCGCTACCCACCCAGCTGGGCCCTGGGCTCACCCAGTAGCAGCAACTTCAGCTCGCCGCGGTCCCGCTTCTGCTGTTCCAGGAGGATCTTATTGATCTCCTGGTCGATACGGGCAGCTGTCTTCTCTTCCTCCGTCAGGCACCAGGGGCAGCAGCGCCAGGTCAGCGAGCGGGCCATGGTGTGGGGCCTCAGAGGGCACAAGGAGGCATGGCCCCGGCCCTCTGGGGAGGCACCCCCACCCCGCAGGCTCCGGGGAGAACTCCTGGCAGCTGTGAGTGAAGGGGCCTCCCTCTTCTTGGGGGTCAGCCCCCCACCCCGGGGACCCCCGACTTCCCGGCCTGGGGCACCCGGGTGGCCAGCTCGGCGAGGCCTGAGTACAGGTACAGGACGGGTTCGTGGGGAGGAGGAGGAGAGGGGTGCAGAGGCTCAGGGCTCCCCGCCCATCTCCAGACCTGCCGGGTCCTGCCAAACAGGTTAATGTTGCGGAGAGGAGCGGTGGTGGGTGCCCTCCGGGAGGGCGGGACGGCCTCGAGGAAGGGCCCCTGCGCAGTCTGGGTCCCGGCAGGCTGCTGGACCCTCCTTCCTCATTCTGGGGAATGGGTGTACTCCATCCTCCTTGGGCCTCTAACCCCGCCCCGGGCTGTCCTCAGACCCACCCCCAACTCCTCCCCCTCAGGCCTCAGAATACCAACAGCGAAGGCCCCGCGGCACCTACTGTTTGAAGTGCGTGCGAGTGTGGGCTTGTTTCACACTCCACAGTGCCTCAGAGTTACTGCGATCACCCCCATGCAGATAAGTAAACTGAGGCACACATCATGATGCGACTTGCCCCTGGAGCAAGGCAGGCTGGGACCAGACAGAGCCTGGAGCCGGATCTCACCCAACGCGCCCCAGGGTCTAAATGATGACCTAGCAGCTTTGGAAAAGGGCCATTCATTCTCCCTGCAAACACTGATTGAGCATCTACTGTGTGGGAGGCATTCCAGGCTCTGCAAGGAACAAAATGACAAAGTCCCTGGGACCCCTCTACCTAATATTCTAGTTAGAGACAGGTAAGGAAAGACATTTTAAAAAATATTCGAGGGACCAGCCAAGTGGCGCCGTGGTTAAGAGCTGGCTTGGGAAGCCAGCGGCCAGGGTTCGGATCCCACATATGAAGGCTAGTGACACTGCCCTCTAAAAAAAAAAAATATATATATATATATATATATATATATATATGGATCTAGAAATAAAATTTCAGTATCTATAAACTAATATATATGTATGTGTATATATATATATATATATATATATATATATATATATATATTCGAGACTGTTGGGATGGTGATAAGTTCTGAGTGAGAAATGAAGTGGCTAAGGGAGCTGGGAGATGTTGGGGGACTTGGGCTGTGACTTCCTGTGTAAAGTCACAGAAGGCCACACTGACCAGATGACATTTGAGACCAGGAGGAGACAGGGAGTCTGGACACAAGAGGACCCTGGGAGTTGAACCCACTGGTCAAGGGCCCCTGCCCTGACCCCCCCTTAGCCCTCAGTTACCCTCAATGTCGGACAGGGATACAGGGGGTGAACATATGGCTGCTTCCTAGACTCTCAGAGCCAAAGAGGGGGTCACAAATTGTCTCCAATCCCAGCAGATCTTGGCCATGTCTGGGTGCAGAATCCCCTTCAAGAGGTTCTTGAAAGCTCTAGAAAGCTCTGGAGCACCGCTCCCCTCCCCTTCCCTAGATATACATAGTACAGAGCTCTGGAACCCTCACAGATAGCACCATCAAGGCTCAGAAAGGGGAGTGAGTGCCTGGTCACCCCTCCCCCACACCCCAGCCAGCAGGGAGGTGTGGAGGTGTGGTTTTCTCTGCTGTTGAATCATGACCAATGGCAGATGGGAGGTTTGATAAGGGCTCATGAGGTCACTGGGGCCAGCAGGCCCTGCCCTGCCCACCCACCTTCCAGCCTCCAGCAAGATGGCCCTGAGGAGGTCTTCCCACTGCTGGCTGGTGAAGAAAAGCAGAAATCAGTCTGGGCTGAGCAGGGCTGGGAGGATGGGGCACAACAGAAATAACCAGATTGGTAAAATCTGAGTCACAGACCAGAGAGCAAACGAAAGGAAGTGCAGAGGCCCAGGAACACAGCAGCCATCCCCTCCCAGCATCTCTCTGATGCCATTTCCAAAAGGCACCAGCCCCAGCTTGTCACAACAGGACTTGTCAGGCCCTGGTCTAACACCTTCTGGGACTCCCACCGACCTCAGAAAAATGCCCAGCCCCTGAGTCCCTGCCAGGGCCTGGCTTCTGTGAATTTCTCCAACTTCAAAACAAATCTCCCTTCCAGTTCCCCCCCAAAAAGCGAACTGGTTCTTTTTCACATCTCAGATGCTGGTGGGGACCTTTTGTCATGTATTACATTAGTTCATTGGGGAGTACCAGGGTGAATTTGTGTGCATGTTTGAAACAGAGAGAGAGAGAGAGAGAGAGAGAGAGAGAGAGAGAGAGAGAGAGAGAGAGAGAGAGAGAGAGAATCTATAAAACATAAATATATAACCTAATCATTCTTGTGTAATCAACACCCACCCACATAATCCCCAGCCAGGCCAAGACAAAAGACATCAATGCTATGAGAGTCTCCAGATATCCTTCCCAACAGGAACCCCCTCCTTCCACCCCGAGGTCAGCACTGCTTTGACTTCTACAGTATTTCTGTTTGGGGGGTACTTTTTGGCAATAAGATTTATTTTGTTTTTCAGTTTTTTAATGTATGTGGCGTTGTCTTCACTTTCTTTGGTGTTAGGTTCTATGAGTTTTAACACATATAGAGTCAAGTAAATTATCAGTAAACAGTTGACAGAATATAGTCCTCTTCCCTGAAAAATCTCCCTCTCTTGTAATGTCAGACCATAGCCCCAATCCCAACCCCTGGAAAGCACTGACCTGCTGTTCGTTGCTACGATTTTTAAATCTTTTTGAGAATGTATTAATGGAATCATACATGATGTGGCTTTGGAAACTGGCTTCTTTCACTCGGCATGTGAGATTCATCTATGAAGCTGGGTGTGTCAGGAGCCCATCCCTTTCGACTACTGAGCAGTTTTCTGTTGTGTGTGTGCATCACCCTTCATCCACAGAGGGACATTTGGATTGTCTGCAGTTTAGTGCTGCTGTAAACACACATGTTTAGGCCTTTTGGATAAATTCCTACAAGTGGAATCATTGGGTCCTAGGATAATTGTGTGTTTAACTTGGTAAGAAACTGACAGGCTGGGGCTGGCTGAGTGGCTCATTGGTTAAGAGTTGGCTTGGGAGCACGAGCTCTGAGCAGCAGGGTCCTGGTTTGGATCCCACATGGGTCAGTGACGCTGCGCCCTCTACAGCGAAGATGGTGAACAACAGCTCAACCTGGAGCTGCGCTGCCGTGAATCACTGACGACAGTGGTGTAGGCTGCAGTGGGCTGCTGAAAGCTACTGTGAGTGGCTGGCTGCCGTGAGCTGCTGTGAGCAGCCGTCCAATGGCCAGAGACCGATCTGCCTCAGCTGGGAAGAGCAAAATGATCACAATACCAACATGGGCTGGTGAAACGATGTCCTCCACAACTAGACTGAAGAACAAAAGGAGAGCAATTTGTCTGCTCCCCTCCCCCAATTCCCCCATAAAATCTTTTAAAAAAAAAGAAAGAAAGAAAGAAACTGACAGGCTTCCCAAAGTGGCTGGACCATTTTGCATTGCCACCAGTGATGTCTGAGCATTCCAGGTTCCTGCACTTGGTATTGTCCGTGGTTTTTACCTTAGCCATTTGACAGCATAGGTAATGGTATCTTATTGTGGGTTTAAGCTACACCTTCCTGATTGACTAATGATGTTGATTGCCTTTTTGTGTGTTTATGTGTCATCCATATCTTCATCAGTGAAGTGTCTGTCCAAAGTGTTTGGAGAATTTTTTTTTTTTTTAATTGGGGAACTGGGAAGGAGAGCAGTGTTGGGGAATTGGGGAAGGGAACATTGTGTTTTTCCAGGACCCATCAGTTCCAAGTCAAGTTGTTGTCCTTCGATCTTAGCCGTGGAGGGCTCAAGCTCAGTTCCAAGTCCAGTCACCGCTTTCAATCTAGTTTCAGATGGGCTTAGTCCACCACCCCATAAGGGAGTCTAACAGGTAACTTTGTTGCTCACTGAGCCATTTGGCCACCTGTCAGCAGCTTGCAGATGCTCAGCTCAAAGCGCCATGTTCAATCTTAGTTTCAGGTGGGCACAGCCCACCATCCCAAGCAGGAGTCTAACCAGCAACCTTGCTGCTAAGAGCACATGCTCTCACCATCTCAGTGGCAGCTCAGCTCGGGCGCAGCTCACTGGCCCATGTAGGATCGAACCAGTGACCCTGTTGCTCAGAGCTCACGTTCTTAAGCAACTGGCCAGCCCCCCCGGAGAATTCTTTATATATCAAGTCCTTTACTGGATATGTGCTTTGCAAATATTCTCTCCCAGTCTGTGGTACAGCTTTTCATCCTCACTACTGTGTACTTCATGGAGCAAAAAATTTTAATTTGGATGATGTTCAATTTCTCAATTTTTTTCCTTTATGAATCATGGTTTTGGTGCTTTATCTAGTAACTCTTTGGCAAACCCAAGGCCACAAAGATGTTTTCTTCTAGGAGTTTTATTGTTTTATATTTTACATTTTTAGATCTGTGATCCATTTGGAGTTAATTTTTGTACAAATTTTTCCTTCTTTCCTTCCTTCCTTCCTTCCTTTTCTTTCTTTCTTTCTTTCTTTCTTTCTTTCTTTCTTTCTTTCTTTCTTTCTTTCTTTCTTTCTTTCTTTCTTTCTTTCTTTCTTTCCTTCCTTCCATGTGGATATCCAGTTGTTCTAGCACCCTTTGTTGAAAAGACTGTCTTCCTTTCTCCATTGAATTTTGCCCAAAATAATTTCATTGTATTTGTGTATTTGGTTGCTGGCATTGTCTATTTTATTGCTAATGGTCTGTCTGCTCATCTTATCAATTGCTGAGAGTGGTGTTGAAGGATAATTGTATATATGTCTATTTCTCCTTTCAGTCCTATCATATTTTGCTTCATCTATTTCATGCATTCATTATGTCTTCTTGATGAATTTGTTCTCCTATGTAATGTACCTCTTTACCTCCTTGCTTTTCTTTATAAATTTATAACTGAATTAAGCAACCCTAAAATTCATATTTAATTTTTGCCATTTTTGAACTTGCTATAAATGGAATTGCACAAGATGAATTCTGGTGTGTCTGGTTTCTGTCTATCACTCATTATGTTTGTGCAATAAATCTACATTGGTGCATGTGGTTGTTCTTTAATTCTCATTGCCATAGACGATTCCATTAGATGACTATCCCATCATTGAATCATCCATTCTTTTTTTTTTCTTGTCAGTATTTTCTATTTGTTTTTTTAAATGATTGACCTTCAACATTAGTTTCAGGTGTACACAATAACTCAATAATGGTGTATATTGTGAAATAATCACCACAATAAATCTGGTTAATATCCAAGACCACACACATAGTTACAATTTTTTTCTTGTAATGAGAACTTTTTTTTTTTTTTTGAGGGCAGTGTCACTGGCCCTCATATGTGGGACTGAACTGGGACCGCTGGCTTCCCAAGCCAGAGCTTAACCACCGTGCCACTCAGCCAGCCCTAACGAGAACTTTTAAGGTCTACTCTCTTAGCAACTTTCCAATGTACAGCACAGTATTACTACCTATTCACCATGCAGTGCTAGTCATCCATTCTGCTGTTGATGGACACTTAGTTAAGCTTCATTTGGGGGCTGTAATGAGTGGGGCAGCTATGGACATTTGGTCCATGCCTTTCAGTGGCCATATGTGAAATTCTGTAGATAAATACCCAATTGTGGAAGTGCTGGGTTATCAGGTATCCCCAGATATTAGCTACTTTCTTTTTTTTAAGATTTTATTGGGGAATTGGGGGAGGGGAACAGACAAGTTACTGTCCTTTTGTTCTTCAGTCTAGTTGTGGAGGGCGTCGCTTCACTGGCTTATGTTGGTATTATCACTGCGCTCTTCCCAGCTGAGGCAGTCGCCTGCCAGCCCTTGGACAGCTGCTCACGGCGGCTCCCAGCAGCTCATGAAACCACACGCAAGCTGCCAGCCAGCCCCACTGCAGCTTATGCCATTACCGGTGACTCACAGCAGCCCAGCTCCAAGTGGAGATGTTGTTCACCGTTTTAGCTGTAGAGGGCGCAGCATCACTGGCCCTCATGTGGGATCCAAACCTGGGCTCTGTTGCTCAGAGCTGGCATCTCAAGCCAATTCCTAACCAATGCACCACTCAGCGGGCCCAATATTAGCTACTTTTGTGAAAGTGCATGCACTAATTCACACCCCCACTAGCTCTGGTGAGTTTTCGTAGAGCTAAATTTATTCCAACCAAAAGATTCTCCTTTATTCAGAAAAGATGCACTCCTCCAAGCTTGTTATTAAAAATGGCCCTTCTGTTTAATGAGAAAGAGGACATCTACATAGTGTCAAAGTACCTCCCACCCCTCAGCTAATGGGATTATTGGCCACTGAGGGCCACAGCTGTGTGCCTCCCTGGACCTTGCCCTTACCCACACCCAAGGTCACACCCTCCCCACCCTGGGGTGGCACAAAGCTGGAATACAAAGGTCCATCCCCCTCCTTTTATTAACTGATGAGTCATTTATTTGGATAAGACAAAAAAAAGTCTCCATTCAGCAATTCTACATCTGGATATATATATCTGAAAGAATGGAAAGCATGGACTCAGATAGGTATTTGCACACCTATGTTCACAGCAGCACTGTTCACAGTAGTCAGAATATGGAAACAGCCCAAGAGTTCCTCACTGGCCAGCAGGATCAGCTTCGTGAATGTAGGACCTGAGCTCAGAAGGTTTCTTGGTCTTAAAATTCTCCTAACTTTGAAACAAGCGCCCTGCATTTTCATTTTGCACCTTCTCCCACCTGGCTGGACAGGTCACAGTTGGTGCCAGACCCGAGAGATGCTGGCCTACCGTCAGGGCAAGGACTGGCTGCTCTTTGCCCTGGTTTCCCATTTAGAACTGAGATGATGACGGTACCTCCCCCGGGAAGATGCGAGGTAGAGCCTGCACATGGGTGGGACAGCAAGAGAGAGGACTTGAGCTGCCCCAGCCCGACACGAAGGACATGGAGTACAGGTGATTTCCAGGTGCGTCTGCTGCCTCAACCACCGACCTCCCCAAGCCTGCTTCTCTCCTCTGCCTTCATTTAGTCCAGCCCCACTAATTTCCACTTTGACCAGTGCAGTCCGCTCCACTCTGGTTCCCCAGCTCCCGCTCTCACCACCCATAGTATGTCCTTCCCACAGCAGCCACCAGAGGACGCTGTGAGCACAAGTCAGGTCCTCCACCGCCCTTCCCAATTCTGTCCTCTCCATAACAGCCATCAGAGGGTGCCTTTGAGTACATAGGTCAAGTCCTACATCACCCTTCCCCAGTCTACCCCCGCCACAGCTGCCACTAGAGGCGTTTCCCCCCCCCCCCACCGTGAGCACCTGAGTCAGGTCCTGCCCCTGCCCTTCCAAATATGTCCTCCCCGCAGCGGCCACCAGAGGGCACTTGTGAGCATCCAAGTCAGGACCTACATCGCCCTTCCCCCGTCCATCCTCCCCGTGAAGAAAGAGCACATGTGAGCACCTGAGTCAAATCCTGCATCTCCTTTTCTCAGTCTGCACCCGCTCCCAGACAGCCACCAGGGGGCGCCTATGAGCACCCAGGCCAGGTCCTGCATCTCCCTTCCCTGATCTGTCCTCCCTGTAGTGGCCACGAGAGGGCACCTGTGAGCACCTGATTCATGTAGTGGCCACGAGAGGGCACCTGTGAGCACTCTGCCTACGGCCTTCTAGGGAGCCGACCTCCCTCGCGATAAAACCCCAAGTCCTCCTGGTGACCCACGAGGCCCTGCTTGACCTGCCCCCATCACGTCTACCCTCACCTCCTCCCTGTCTCCCCCTCACCCACACTGCTCCAACCACACAGGCCTCCCAGCTGTTCCTTCAATTTGCCAGGCACCGTCCTGCCCCGGGGCCTTTGCATGGGCTGTACCCTCAGCCTGGAAAGCCCTTTCCTCAGATCACAGCATGGCCCTTTCTCTTCATGTCTTCCGGGATCCTATTCATATGCCATCTCTCAGAAAGGCCCTTCCTGAAAAGTCTGAAGTGTCACTATTGCTCATCCCACTACCTTGCTCTGCTTTTCTTCACAGATTGCCATGGTGACAAGTACTGTCTACCTCCCATCCACCCACCCCCACTGTACCTGCAGTGCCTAGGACAGTGCCCAGCACACAGCAGGCCTTCAAGGCATATCCCTCTGATGAATGAGGAAATAAAACTGGAGAATGATGGGGAGAAGCTGGAGCCCTTGTGTACAGTTTTGGGGATGTGAAATGGTGTGACCACTGTGGGAAATGGGATGGCAGTTCCTCAGAAAGTTAACATAGATTTTCCATGAGACCCAGCAATTCCAAATTTGAGTATTTATCCAATAGAATTGAAAACAGGGACTCAGATTATTTGTACACCTGTGTTCACAGGAGCATTATTCACAATGCCCAAAAGGTGGAGACCCCAAGTGTCCATGGAAGGATGATGGATAAACAGTGTGGTCCATCCAGACAAGGGAATAGTATTAAGCCTTAAAAAGGAAGGACAGGGCCAGCCGAGTGGCGCATTGGTTAAGAGCTGATTTTGGGATGCCAGCGGCCCCAGTTCGGATCCTGCATATGAGGGCCAGTGACACTGCCCTCTACAGCTAACAACAGCTCCATCTGGAGCTGGGCTGTGTGAGCGCCAGCAATGGTGTGGGCTGCAGCCCCTGCTGCAGTGGGCTGCCACAAGCTACAGTGAGTGGCCCGCAGCCAGCGCGAGCTGTCAATAGCAGCGGTGAGCGACCGTCCAGAGGCCGGCGACGGATCTGCCTCATCCGGGAAGAGCGCAATGATGATACCAACATGGGCCAGTGAAGCAATGTCCTCCATAACTAGACTGAAGAATAAAAAGACAGCAACTTGTCTGTTCCCCTTCCCCAATCCCCAATGCTGTTCCCCTCCCCCAATTCCCCAATAAAATCTTTAAAAAAAAAAAAAAAAGCAAGGACATTCTGGGCTGGCCAAGTGGCTCAGTTGGTTGAGTTGGCTTGGGAACATGAGCTCTGAGCAGCAGGGCCACCAGTTTGGGTCCCACATGGGCCAGTGGTGCTGCGCCCTCTACGGCTAAGATGGTGAACAACCCTTGTCCTGGAGCTGGGCTGCCGTGAGTGGCCGGCAACGGTGTAAGCTGCAGTGGGGCTGCAGTGAGTGGCCAGCAGCCGGCGTGAGCAGCTGGCGGCCGGCGGCCAGCAGCCAGCGAAAACTGCCACGAGCTGCCATAAGTCCCATGAGAGGCCATCCAATGGCCAGCAACCAACCTGCCTCAGCCGGGAAGAGCCCAATGACCATAATACCAACATGGGCCAGTGAAGTAAAGTTCTCCACAACTAGACTGAACAAAAGGACAGCAACTTGTCTGTTCCCCTTCCCCGATTCCCCAATAAAACCTTAGAAAAACAACAACAAAAAAAGGAAGGACATTCTGACACCTGCTATAACGTGGATGGACCCTGAGGACGTTATGCTCAGTGAAATAAGCCAGACACAGGACAGATACTGTGTGATCGCACTCACAGGAGGTCACCAGATTCACGGAGACGGGAAGTAGATGGTGGTGCCAGGGGCTGGGGGAGGGGAGGGGAGTGAGTGTTTAATGGGGACAGAGTGTCAGTTTGGGAAGGTGAGAAATTTTTGGAGATGGGTGGTGGGGATGGTCACACAACAGGGTGAATGTGCTTAATGCCACTGAGCTGTGAATTTATAAATGGTTAAGATGGTACATTTTATGTTACGTCTATTGACCATGATTAACGTTTTTTTTTAAAGGAAAAAAAGATTGCAGAGCCCATTGTCCAACATCCTCAGTTTACAGACAGGTGGGGTCTTGTCCTCACAGCAGCATCTCTAACAGTGAGTAGCATACAGGTACCCTGCCCCCAATATGGAGGTGCTTATCTTGCAAGATGCTCCAGCCCTCAAGACAAATGAATTTGAAGTCAGGGGCCGAGTAAGAGGACCATAGAGCAGGGGCTCTGGTGTCAAGGTCCCAGCCCAAGGGAAGTTGTGGCTCCCGTGAACTTAGACCTCAGCCTGAACGGGTGAACTAGGTGACACCCCAGGGGGACCTTCATAGCCCCTCAGTTGCCCTCCACCCAACCCTGTAGCCAGCAACCAGAAATAAGCCAGAGGGGCCACAGTGTGTAGGAACAAGATTTATTCCAATTTAAAACAATTCATTTCAGGAGAAAGATATGAAAAGTCAATTTCCATCAGGTATCTCTGGATTAAGGGGTCAGGGCCCCGACAGCTGAGCAGAGCCTGCCATTCCACCCGCCTGGACAAGACAGCCTCAGCCACAGGAGGCTGGCACTGAGCTCATCATGCCTACCCCCCAGTGCACGCGACAATACATGCATTTCAAATGACAAAAGGTTTAAAAACAGCATTTTTATATAATATTCATGTTTTAAATAGGTTAAGGTTTAAATCGTCTGAAATCAGGACTGTGTAATATACAAGTATAACCAGACAGTGTCCACCCTGCCGGCAGGCACAGTCCCCACAGAACCGCTGGAGGCATTGGCACTAACATGTCTCTCTCAGGGAGACAGGCACCTGGGGCATCGGCTATACTGCTGGGCAACCTGACACAGTGGGAGGAGCTGGGAGGTCAGCACACAAGAGAAAGCATTAGAAGGGGAGTTCATAAGAGTGGAAAAACAAAAGTGACCAAGCTCACAGGGCCAGGGAGAGGCCAAGACCTCCCACCCCAGCTGGCACTGGCACCGAGCAGGGGACAGGTCTCAGACCCACTGGGCACAGGGGTGGCCCTGCCCTCAGCTCCTGGGGTGGGGTCAGGTCCGTGGATTCCAGAAGGCCTGGGGCAGGCTGGTTTGGCACTCCAGACAGGCTTGGGCTGTGGGATGCTTGGCACGTGGCCCCCTCTTGGGGAAAAGTTAATACTATGGGTGCCCCCCCCCACATGCTTATGCCACCCCTACAGAGCCCAATCCAGTTCCCTTTTGTGATCTGGGCCCTTGAGAGGTGCTAGGACATCGAGATCCCAACCCTGCAAGGACCCGAGTCTCCTAGGGCCACTGCCAGCAGCACCACCTGCTCCAACTGAGGATACAAATAGGGGGTTATGGTTCAACCCTCTCAGACACATGACACAAAAAGGACCCTTTTTGGAAAACTGGCTGAAAAGCCAGGGATCCTCAGCCCATTCTTCATTCAGATAGGGCTGATCCCCAGGAATGTAGCTGCACCCAACTTCTGCTCGTCTCCTACCCCCCATCACTGCTAGGCCCTCCTGGCTTTGCCCTGCGGACACCTGCAGGCCGGGCCTCTGTACTGGATAAGCTGGAGGGAGGCAGAGAAGAGGAAGCGAAGGCCGGGAGCCCAGGAATGGCTGGCTGGGTGGGTTGGATTGATTTTTCAGTTGTTTCTTTTGCATTTGTTAGTGGCCCCAAAAGGAGCAGTCCAGACGGCTACTGTGGGGGTCCAGGTGTAATGGGTGGCGCCAAGGCATCGCTGGCAGTCCATTCCCCCTACGTTGTGCAAAAAAACCCAAAACGTAACACTATCATGTTCAATCTACAACAGATGAAAAGCCACCACCCTCCCCACAAAGCCCTGCCCTGCTTGTCCCTGCCCTGGGAGGCCCTCTGAGAGGGGACCCATCCCGTGGCTCCGGCTCAGTGCATGGCCGTGGCAGTGACCTGGAGGCCGACTGGAGCCAAGGTGCCAGCTGCCGCAATCCTTGATGGCTCCAGGCAAAAGGCGCCTGCGGCCTGCTTGCTTCCTGGCGGCTCGGTGCAGAGGATCAGCAGTATGAGCAATGGCGGCCACCACACCCAGGAACCACTGCAGGATGCTGCATTAACCTCTTGGGGACAGACCTGAGAATATTCTGAAAAAGTCCCCGGCCCACCATGACTGTTTCCAAATTGGTTATGAAACAGAACAGAAGCAGAAGCAACTCCAATCCAAGTGGGCCCTCTCCCAGCTGCCAGGCGACATAGGCTCTCCACCAGTGCTGTGGGCAGGGGGCACGCCACCCTCAGGTGGCAGGGACAGGGTCCCAAAGGAGTGCCTGGCAAGCAGATGGCCCTGGAGACACCATCCAGAGAACGCCTGAAGCTGCCAGGGTTCTCACAGAGGGCGGTGGGGTCAGCAGCCACCTAAGGCTGTGAGGCAGGCCTCGGGGCATCTCCTCCACTGCAGGGGAGACAACATGCTTTTGGATTTTCCTCCAAAAAAAAAAAAAAAAAAAAAAAAAAGATTAGGCACTTCCCAGGGTGGGCAACAGAGGGCGCCACCCACCCCCACTTTTTGGAGTCCAGTGAGCAAAAACACGGCCAAGTCGTGAGGATGTCAATAATTTAAAAAAAGGAAGAAACAAAAGTCACAGTCTCCATATCTCCACGCCTTCCGTGATTGAGAACACAAGGGAGGACAGAGGATTGGCCAGTCCAAGGGACCAGGGACGGCAGGTGGCTGTTCCACAGTAGCCAGAAGGTGCAGCCCGGAGCTGAGGGAGGTCTGGAGGCACGGGGGCAGGGCACTCGCGTGTCTCATCTCCACTTGTCTCATTTTTCTTTTTTCTTTTTTTTTTTTTCTTTTTTAGAAAAAGGCAAGCCACAGTTGAGGCCAGAAAAAGGCAGCCTGTGCCACTGACAAAAGGTGAGAAGGTGCACGAAGTGTATAGAAAGAAAGATGTACATCCCCTGATAACTGTGAAATAAAAAACATTTGTTAAAAATAGGAAAAAACTCAGCTCCTCCGCGGCAGAGCCGCCGTCACATCATCACACAGGAGGGTCTGTCTCGGGGCTCTCCAGGGTCACACCAGGTTATACTCCTTCAGGTTGAGCTGCAGGATGGTGTCCTTGACAGCGGCGAAGACGAAGCGGATGTTCTCCGTGTCGGTCGCACAGGTGAAGTGTGAGTAGATGATCTTGTCACTGTCGGGGTTCAGGTCCACGAACATCTTCAGGATGAACTCCCGGGCGGCCTGTGCGTCCCGCTGTGGCCCTGTGAGAGACGGGCAGGTGAGTCTGGCCGAGATGGGGCGCCAGCGGGAGGGGCAGTTCCCCGACCACTCCAGTGATACCCGGGGCTGAAGCCTCGTACCCTGACCATGCTGTGGCTTCTGCGTATGCCTGGTGATTTACAAGGGCCCCTTGTCCATCTCCACCCATTTGGCTCTGGGCCCACCCAACCCGGACCACCATCGCTGCACACAAGGGTGAGGACCTCCAAACTGGGGCCAACCTTCCTTTCCAGCCTCACTTCACCTCACTCCGTTCACACTGCACCCCAAACCAAATATGATATGCATCCACATATGTGCACATGTGCCCACACCTGCATGCATGCACACTGCAACATGCTCCTGCACCCAGGCGCACCCTGTGCATGCCCACACATGCACAGCTGCCACCTCAGCCACTCTCCCACTCGGCCTGCTGGCTGTCCATCTGTCTGTACACATCCATCCCTGCCCATGATCTGCACTCACCCTCAACTCTTGGTCCCCAATCACCTCGCTGTTCCCTCCCAGCAACCCTCCTGCTCTCCTCGCCACCAGGAGTCCTGTCTGCCCCGCCCGAGAGGCCTGAGGACCAGGCATAGAGCCCAGCACCCTAACTCTGGTCTTTAGAGTGGGAGCCAACAGCCCCAGATCACGAGCGCCCAACCCCACGGCCAGTCGGGCCAAGCCCTGTCACCCCACACTTGAGGGCTGGGCAAGGTGTTCCACAGGCAGCACTCCCCTCGGAGATGTCCCATGGGGGCTTCCAGCTGGGACACTCCTCCCCATCATGATCCCTGCTCCTCTAACGAGCATGGACAGCGGAGGTACCCAGTGTGGGTGCCACCACCTGCTGTGGAGGGTGTGACTGGGTGCCCTTAGGGACCTGTGGGACATCCCTGTGTCCACTGGGGGGACAGCTGCAGCTCACACACAACACAGTGGGGTGGCCTGCCCATAAGCTGTCTGCCTTCCATTAGGAACTTGGGCTGCTCCAGGCAGGGGTTAGGACAGCGATCCTGGGTCACCCTTTATTCCCAGTGCCACGCTCCTCCTTATGGCCAGGCCACTGAGCCCCCATGGGCTCCTCGCTCAGCATGGGCAATTGGGGACAGGCCACCAAGTAGGGGACTGGAGCCAGGCGTCCCATCACATGCCTCCTGCTGCTGTGCACCAACCACAGGCCACCCCTCAGCCCCCAGGGACACGAAGCCTTCCTGCCCATCCATCACCTAGGAGGAGCCAGGAGGCAGCCGTGATGTAGTGCCAGCCAGGGAAGCTCTGGCCTAACTGCTAATGGGCCCCTGGAACCACCCTTCCGGCTGTAAGACAAGGACACCAAGGCCCAGGGAGGGCAGGGACGCGCTGGGGGCCTCCAGTAGAGCCGGTGAGACTAGGGGCTGGGAACGTTGTCATGGTTCTGCAGGCACACAGGGCAGGGGGCAGCGGGCCAGGCTCACCGTCAAACTCTGGGAAGTAGTCCACCAAGTGCGAGTACAGGATCTTATCCTCCAGCAGGTCCTTCTTGTTGAGGAAGAGGATGACAGATGAGTTCTGGAACCAGGGGTAGGTGATGATGGTCCGGAACAGGGCTTTGCTCTCCTCCATGCGGTTCTGTGGAGGGAAGGCGCCAGGATCGCCAAGGCCAGATGTTAGGAGGGGGGCTGGGGATGGAGGAGCCTGTGGGCTGGGGCCTCACCTCATTGTCCGACTCCACCAGGACTTGGTCGTATTCACTCAGGGCCACAAGGAACATGATGGATGTCACATTCTCAAAGCAGTGGATCCACTTCCTCCGCTCGGACCTCTGTCCTCCCACATCCACCATCCTGCAGGGACCAGAGCCCCACAGGGGCTCAGTGCCGGGCTCCACAGACGGCACTGCTTCCCCAGCCAGCCTTCCCCACCAGCATGGCCGTGTCTGCCAGAGCCACGGGGCCCCCAATACCTGCCAGAGCCAATGAGAACCCCTAATACGTGGTTAGAGCCATTAGGGGCCCCCCATCTATGGGAGTGAGCAGAGCCCCCATATCTGTGGCAGCTAGTAGAACATTACACAGGCCGCAGGTCTGGCCTCTGAGCATGACCAATCCCTGCCCTCCAACGAGAGCACTTGTGGGGTGAGGTGTGGACCCAGTGGGACCTGTGACAGGCCCACCCTCAGACCCCACATCCCACGTCTGGAAGCCCCCTTCCCTCATTGGTCAACATGAAGCATTGTCTGTAAAACACTGGCCCATCTTGGCCTTTCCCACAGGGAGACCCAGATAAACTGGGGGGCGCTCAAGAGACAAACATGTGTCAGCCACTACAAGGGGACAAAAGGGAATGGCTGCAGAGAGCATGTCCTGTGCCAGGGTGAACATAGCGGGCTGCAAAATTTGCTATCCAGGGCCGACCGAGTGGCACGGTGGTTAAGCGCTGGCTTGGGAAGCCAGCGGCCCCGGTTCGGTCCCACATGTGAGGGCCAGTGACACTGCCCTCAAAAAAACAAAAACAAAATTTGCTATCCAGCATGAGAAGCAGGTAGGAGACAAGAAGCCCAGAAACCAGAGGGGTGGGGTGAGAAGCTGGGTCAGTGCCTGAGCAACAGGGTTAGTTATGAGGCTTTCTTCTTTCTGCTTGCTAATGCCGTAATTTGAAAAATGAGGAAAGACACCATTTTTGTTTTTTGTTTTTTTTTCTTTAGCTGAGCCATCCTGCCACCTATTGGCAGCTCAGCTCGGGCTGGGAATCCAACCCACAACCCTGTTGCTCAGAACTCACACTCTTGAGCGAGCTCTTAACCAACTGTGCCACTCAGCTGGCCTGAAAGACACCTTTTTTTCTTTTTTTTGAGGGCAGTGTCACTGGCCCTCATATGTGGGATCCGAACCAGGGCCACTGCCATCCCAATCCAGCACTTAACCACCGCGCCACTCGGCCGGCCCGAAAGATACCATTTTTAAGAAGAAAGATAAAGGCAGTAAGAGAGCAGATCTCAGGGACCCCCAACCCGTCCTGGAGAAGGCAAGGGTCCCCGCAGCTGCCCCCACCCCCAATGCTGCTGCATGGAAGGCAGGCCTTACACAGAAATAACCCCAGGGCAACAGGGCAGGGCAGAGACACAGGCTGTCTGTCTGGCCGAGGTTTCGCAGAGGAGACTCCAGCAAGCACAGGTGGACATGCCAGGGTGACTATGAAGGGACAGGAGGGTGGTGACAGGTCAAGGGCCCTGTGCTCGGATGCCAGGCCATGCTGGCAGTTGCAGCCAGTCTGGGGAATGCCATCAGGGCCAATGGCATTTGGGGCCATAGCCTTTCTGGAACATGAGCCTCCCAGGTACGGCTGGGCTGGAACCCAGGCCCCCAGGGGCCAGGTCTCTACACAAGGTCCCCACTTTGGGAACAGGCTCATTTCACACACTGGAGCCATTAGGCCATCATTCAATGACACCCGAGCTCTGACTGAGGCCGAGCCATGAGAATGGTGCCAGGACCCCTGGCCTGCCTTCTGTGAGCACACAGTCAGTAAGGGGACAGCTGGACACGGAAAGAACTAGACAAGAGGGACACAGCTGGACGAGGGGGCAGCAAAAGAAGAGACACAGCTGGACGAGGGGTCTCTACGACCTCTCCACTGCCCTACAGTACCCCTGCTCTGGCAGGATCTCCAGGCCACCCACCATTTCCACACAAGCCAGCATCGTCCCTCACTTGCGGCCCCATCACGGAGGCCCCACCAGGAGGCCATCTCCCCTATGCCACCTCTGGCCAGCCCCCAGTACCCACTGGAGCATGGCTATCTCTGAGACGTGGTGACAGTTACTTATTCATAAATCTTATCCCCAGACCCGGATCAGAAGTTTCCTGAGAGCAAAGACCAGGCAGGATCCAATGAATCTTTTGCAGCCTCCAGGTCTGGGGAAAAATGGCCCTCACAGCGGCCTGCAGAGCCCTCGGCCTCTCCAGAATGCCACAACCCTCGGAAAACCAGGACACAGGTACCTGAAGATGATGTTCTCCAGGTCGAAAGGGTACTCGATGATGCCAGTGGTGGGCACGCGGACGCGCAGCACGTCCTGCTGGGTGGGCAGGTAGCCCACGGTGGCGATGCGGTCCACATCAGTCAGGTAGCTACAACAGAGCAGGCACGGGCTGCTCAGGCCAGGCTTTGCGGGGGAGACCTCCCAGCCACCATTAGTCCCCAAAGCAGCCAGGAATACTTGGGATAAGATGGGACAAAGCCGCCCCATTCCTGACCTGGTCAGGAAAGAGCAAGTCATTTGTTGGGTCTCATGGGACAGAAATGACGCTGACCAGGGAAAGCCTCAGGTGGGACTCTGTAATACAGCTGGCCCAGGGTGGCTGTCCCAGAAGGAGAACAGGGACCAGTGCTGGGGTTTCCAAGAGAGACTGCTGGACTGGAGGGGTGACTTTTCAGAAATAAAGTTACTACTTTAGGATCACTTTAGATCCACAGAAAAGTTGCAGACACAACAGAAACTTCCAGCACAAACCCAGTTTCCCTGCCATGGGTGTGATTACCAGTCTAGTGCATCTGTCACAACTAATCAGCCAACATTCAGCATCATTAGTTGAGCCCATCCTTTTTCCAGGTTGCCTCAGTTTTCTCTAATGTCCTTTCTCTGTCCCCAGACCCCATCCAGACCCACGTGGCCTGCAGCCTGACCTCCAGAGGGGCGGGTGGGTGGCGCCCCACTCACTATTTGGCAGAGTCAGAGAGCTGGTACTCCCGCCTCCGGTCGTAGCACTCCTGGATGCCAGGATCATTCCACAGGGTCTTGATGGCATTGACGTACCGGTGCTCGAATGTCGTCACCTTCTCCACATCCACTTCCCGGATCAGAAGCGCGTTGGCCTGCAAGAGTAAGAGGGGGTGAGGCCATGAGCTTGCCAGGGCCCTGGACACATGGGGCACACCCCTCATCCTGGCATCTAGCCGACCAGATTCAGAACCATCAGCTCCAGTTTCACATGAACACGCGAGAGAAAGAAGCAAGGGTGACCGGCCGCGACAGTCCCTCAGTGTGAAGTCCCAAAGCAAACCCAAGATCCAGGCAGCTTCTCGGCACAGGGCCTGCCCAGCCTCCACAGACCCCTGTGTTGGAGGGGGTTTCTGAAGGTGGGAGAGGCATGTGCCAATAAAGCTGTATTTATAGAAACAGGTTGCAGTGTGGCCCTCTGTCCTAGAGGCTGATGGACATATATGGTCCAAGTGTGAACTGGACAGGCCCTCAGCTGGAAGAGATCCTACAAACTGAGACTCAGCAGGCCAGAGACTCAAGCTGACCCCACATGTGGCCCCACAGCCAGGACGGGTCCCTGATGATCTGTGAATTGGGGGTAAAGGGAGGAATGTGCCCATTGGCAACATCCCAGAAATATGGTTGACTGATCTTCTTAAGCTTTAAAGTAAATGGATTGATTTAAGCCATATTCAGACAGATATGGACTCCATGCCATCTGTGTGAGAAGCCCCCCATCTATGAAAACAAAGACAAGGAAGGCCACCAAGGAGAGCCACTGGTTCATGGCTGGTGGGGCAGCTGCTGGGGAGAGCGGGCTATCACACGTGACCCTGAATCTTCGCTCCTGGGTACACATCCAGGGAGAAATGAGAAAAGTTGTGCAAATAAAAACTTGGTCACAAATGTCAATGACTCTGAAAATGTTAAAAATGAGTGAGCTGCACACTCAGTGGGTGACTTGTATGTTATGTGAATTCCATCTCAACAAAGCTGTTAATAAAGAAAACAAGAGGGAAGTGCCACCTCTGTGGGGGTTATCCAGAGAGTCGGATATCGTGTGTGAAGCCCTGATAGGATGCTGGATCCTCCTCGGGGCTAGCAACCAGGAGCTCACACTGCTCACCCCCAGGGCAGCT
Organism: Aselliscus stoliczkanus; assembly: GCA_033961575.1. Lineage (NCBI taxonomy): Eukaryota > Metazoa > Chordata > Mammalia > Chiroptera > Hipposideridae > Aselliscus > Aselliscus stoliczkanus. The sequence goes on along the minus strand of CM066735.1, from coordinate 2,702,740 downwards.
TCCCTGCCAGCCTACTTCCTGTCTGTAGAATGGAGGCACTAACAGCTACCTGATAGGGAAGTCTGGGGCTCAACCAGGACATGCAGGCACAGACAGCCAAGCACAGAGGTGGTCAGAGGCCAACGCTTTGACCCCGGCAGCCTCTGCCCCCGCCCCACCCCCTCACCTTATTCTGCTCATACTTGTACAGGATTTTCAGGGTCTCCATGGCCCGGATCATGGCCTGCATGGCGGTGAAGATGTTCTGGTAGACCAGCTTGGTGAAGCCCCGCTTGTCCTCCTCCGAGTAGCCGGCCCCGTGGATGATGCGCATCTGCTTGATGAATGTGCTCTTCCCACTCTCACCGGTGCCTGCAGCGCGACACAGCCCACTGAGATCACAGGGACCGGAACCCCACCCAGCACGCCAGAAGCTGAGGCACTTGGACGCACGCTCCTGGCCCCTGGTGGCTGGTCGGCCCTTTAAGGGAGCAGGGGACACGCTCAGCCAGCAGGAGGCTACTCTGACAGGCACCCCCAAGTTTTACCTCCGTCAGCCTCCCATGCGCACCCCTCCTATACAAGAGGAAACTGAGGCTCAGAGAAAGGAAGGATGGCATCTGCAGGGCATTTAGCACTGAGGCACATGACAAGTGGGTCTGTCCCCCCAGGCACCCTGCTGGGTCACAGTGGCAGGTGAGTAGCACCCTCAGATGAGGGCAGGAAGGCCCACATAAGTTACATGTCACCACCAGATGCCGCCACCTCCTTACTTAGTGGGCCCCACTAGCTACCTTGCCCTTGGAGCCCACCCAGCACTTTTCCTTGCCCACCCTGTACCCCAGTCTGATCTGAAAATGTCTCTGCCCACCTTCCACCTCTCCTCTTCCACAAATCTCTCCAGAGCAAAGTCTCCTTTGGGGCAAGAGTTTGCTATCTGCATCCAAGGCCACAACAATGAATGCCAAATTGAGTCACAGGGCACTGATCATCACCCCCAAGGTCCTCAGGAGCTCCTTTCTCATTAGCCCTGAACTTGTAACTCAACCCAACATTACACCACCCAGTGACCACGGCGCTGTGTTCCATGTCCACCCAGAGGCCTGGGTGTCACCCCTCTGCCCACCACCCATGTCCGCTCTCTTATCTCTGTCCCACAGTGCTAATGGGCACATGTCACCAAAGCCGTGTCTCATTTCTTCCTCCATAAGCATGAGGGGAAATAGCCACCTTACCAGGCCCCTCTAGGGTGAGTGTGCAGACGCCCACCTTAGAAGGGTGCAGTGAGACTCTGCTTGTCTTGCAGGATCAAAAAGATCAGGAAGTCTGGAAAACCATCTGAAAGGAGCCATTCAGCCAGCTGCACCCTCTCCCTAGTCTCGAAATGAGGACCTGGTCTCAATGCACACCTGTGCGACCGTGGATCCTTCCGCCTCTGATCCCTCCCAGCTCCGCTCCAGCACCAACACAGGCCCGGGTCCCTCTCCTGCTTCAGTCTATCACTGCCCTGGTCACCCCACTTTCGTGTACCCCCACATGGGGGGACAGCGACTGCAGTCATTTTAATGTGTCCACAAATCTCTGTCACGCCTCCCTCCCAGATGTGACGCCTAGTTCTCCTCCCTGAGTGCACGGGCTAGACTCAGTGACACGCTGCTAACAGAATATGACGACTGATGGTGTGTCCCTTCTGAGACCAGGTCATAAAAAGCACAGGAGCTCCTCCTTGCTGTCTGAGACCACTAAGGGGGGAGGAGCCAGCTGCCATGTTGTGAGGACGCTCAGCACTGTGGAGGGGCCCTGGGGGAGCTGAGGCCTCCTGCCATCAGCCACAAGAGGGAGCCAACCTGGAAGGGGACCCCCTGCCAGCCTCGGTCCAGCCTTCGGATGAGGCAGGTTGTCTTCTGTCTGCAACTTGACCACAGTCTCATGAGGGACCTGACCCCGAACCACTGATTCTTCTTCTTCTTCTTCTTTTTTTTTTTTTTTTAGCTGAGCCATCCTGCCACCTGTTGGCAGCTCAGCGGCAGCTCAGCTCTGGCCAGGAATCAAACCAGCAATCCTGTTGCTCAGAGCTCGCACTCTTGAGTGAGCTCTTAACCAACTGAGCCACTTGGCCGGCCCCCCGAACCACTTATTCTTGACCCTCAGAATCTGTGGAGATAAGTGTTTGTTGCTTTCAACTACTAAGTTTTAGGGTGATTTTATTACACAGCAAGAGAAAATTCCTAAATTCTAAGAATGCACTGCCTCAGGCCCTTAAGCCATAACCCAACACAAGTCCCTTCTCACAGACTTAACCCCTGTGCCCCATTTTAGGGGCTCAGAATATCCCAAACTCACCTGAACCTACCCCTCTAGGCTCATCTCCGCACTCTGTCTGTGAGTTGACCTGTGTCTGTCTATCCACCTCCACGTTAGCCCAAGCTGTGTCTCTGTCCATGGTGCTGTCCATTCATAGCCACCTGTGACCTGACCTGCACCCCAGAAAGCCCTGTGCCCCAGGTACGCAGCTCCCCTCCCTGTACACTTGTGTGGGGAGTCTCTGCAGGGGTATATTGCTGGCCTCCGTGACCAGGAGCTCCTGGAGGAGACCCCATCCTGACCACACTGTCCTGCAGCCAAAAGGCCCTCAGCAGAGTTGACCACTCTGACTATGGGCACCTGAACTCACTCAGAGAGACCCGAGCCATAAATGTGACACATCACAAAGCAGGGGCCTTAGCTGCAGCCGCCCCTGTCTGGTACTTTTATCAACCACCTCAGATCCTTTCTGGAATAAATATGACTTTGGTTTTGTCAAGTGGCAATTAACCCCACACCATCCCGCATTCGTCTTACCTCAGATAATCAACTCTGCCACAAAATATACAAGAGGCTAAATGTCCACTTACCCCAAACCCACCTGAGTTCCAGGGGGCAGGGGATGGAGGGTTGTGCACATGACCCCACGTCTCCGCACATGGATCTGCCCCTCCCTCACCACACACTGGGCGAGTGGTGGGTGGTGTGCTAGGAATGTGACTTATAGTGCATTTTCCTCTTGACCTCACTGGAGAGTCAAACAGTACAAGGATTAAGGCCAAAACCCAGACACAGCCCAGCAGGGCAGCCCATGCTGAGTTGGGCGGGTGCCACACTCAGGCCACAGGCCCCTCGTGCCGCCAATGCCACAACTACAGAAGTTAAAGCATCCTCGGCTCTCACATGAGGATGCTGGGAGGGAAAGTGAGGAGAACCAGATCACCACCCAGGCAAGGAGGAACTGGCCTCACACTGGATTTTTAATAATGGAGGCAAAAATGACAATGAGAGCCCCCATGGAGCTTTCCAGAGGCAGTGCACGCACACTGGGGTCACACACTTGTAAACACACGCACAAGTGCGTGCATACAAGCGCACCACACACACACACACACACACACACACACACACACACACACGGTGTCACTCAGCATGTGACAAAGCTTGGGTCCCAAGACAAAATGGAGGTGTGAGGGGAGTGTCCTGAATGCCTCTTTACAATTGGCGAGAAGCCAGCTGGGAGAGAATGAGGGACAGCCCCAGAGACTACAAGTCTGGGACCTTCCCTAAACTCAAGAAACAAGCAGTGGACACTCAAGAAACCTGAGGCGCGGGACTGGCTCCTGGAGGTGAGGCATGTGGCCATGGTCACGCAGGTCCCTCCAAACCCCACATTTTTCAGTCTGCAAGTCTCCCCATGCTGCAAAGACAGTGGCCATGACCGACCTTCAGAAGAGTCAAAAGGCACAAGTGTGTGAGGTGGTGGATGTGCCAACTAATCTAATTGCGGCCATCATCTTGCAAATATATACATGCATCAAATCATCGTGATATATACCTTAAACTTACACATTACATGTCAATTAAATCTCAATAAAGCAGGGGGAAAGCAAAAAAGACAAGCCAGGGACAGTGTGGCCTGGGACATGGGATGGTCAGTGATCCTGGCAGGGTGGCCATCACTTTGTGAGGAAGGACAGAGAAAGGAAGGTGTGGAGGTGGCGGCTGTAGAGAGAGCAGGCCCCTGAGGAGGGCACCCCGTATCCCGTGTCACCTGTGTTCTGGGCCAACAGTGACTGAGTGAGGAGATGCCAATGCCAGCGCCAGCTCCAAGCATGAGCCTCTGAGCCAGGAGCAGTGGCATGGGAGGCGGAAGCCAGGGGGGCCCTCCGCCCTGGACCGGGCCAGGCCCAGTTGGCCTGAGAGGTACTCAGCCACCACTGCACTCAGGAGGGAGGGAGGAACAGGCTCTGGGTGGTACAAAGCCAGCCAAAGCCACCCAGGTTTGTTGTTTCAGATGCTTTGGCTGCAGCGTTCATTTTGAGCTGGCCTGTCTCCCGGCCAACTCAGCCACTGCCACATCTTGTCAGCACATGGCACCTACAACAGAATCTCAGGCTCCAGGATCCACCCCATGCCTGACCCAATGTTCGCCTGCCCAGAAGTCTCCTGACTGAACCTCACAGCTGCTTGTCCAGACCTACTACAGTGGCTGTCACCCCAGGTCCTGATCAGCTCCACCCTCTTGGCCTCCCCATGGCCTCAGCCTCCCGCCTCTAACTCACCCTGCCCAGCGCTCAGTCACACTCCCCCTAGGAGATCTGCTCATGCATGCCCTTCTAGCTCGAAAACCTTCAATGGCTACCCCCTTGAAGAAAGGCAAGCCCCCCTCCTCAAGCAAAAACCTGTGGAACACCAGTGATGAGGCCTCATTCTGTCCATGTGGACTGGTCTACAGCACCCACTGGGCCCCCAGTCACGCAGGGGGCGGCTGCCCTGGACCCATGAGCACCTACCAGGATGAGGACACATCCACTCAGACACCTGCACACGGCATCCCAGGCAGCTTTATTTGTATGGCCAAAAAGTGGCATCGACCCAAATGTCCTTCACCAGGTGGATGGTCACAAACTGTGGCCCATCTGTACCACGGACCCTGCTCAGCAATGAAAATGAAGCCCCGTGGACACACACAATGGCCAATGGACTCCACAGAATTATGCCAAGGGGGAAAACACTCAACCCCAGGGGCTACACACTTTCTGGCCCCATTCAGGGAACAATTCTGAGATGACACAGCTATAAAGATGGAGGACAGATGGGTAGTGGCTTGGGGTGGCGGGGGAGGTCGGAGGAGTAGAAAAGGGTGACACAAGGGTCCCTGCAGTGCTGGGAACACTCAGGACTCTGAAGGCAGTGGTGGATTCAGGGACCTGCACAGGTGATGACACTGTAGGGACTAACGCACATGCACCACCACCTCGTAAGGAAGCCGAGGGGCTCCAGGTCCTGGCTGCGTCAGACCTCAAGTTCATGTCCATGAGTCCCCTTGCCCACCCTCCCTTGGTTCCTCAGTAACAACACGAGCCCAGCATTTTGGGAAGACATCCATGGGCTCCTGCAGTTACGTGCCAGTGCTTGCACCACTGTTAAATACAAACCACCCCATGAGTCCTTCCCCTCCAACCCTGGCAGGCTCCCTGCAGAAACCCAAATTCACATTTTCCATTTAGTGCCCAGCACTCCCGACACCCCAGCTGTTCCTGTTTACTCAGTGTCTGTGAAGCCTCCTGGTCCCGTCTTCCACATGTTGGGGGCCAGCTACCCCAGGATGGGGCTCTACCTGCAGCCTCCTCTACCCAGCCCCTAGCATAGGCCACAGAGAGTGCTGACAAATTTTCCACGAATAAACCCGGCTCCGATCCATGGTGCTGGCTCCGTCACACCCCCCGACAGGTCCCCTGAGCTTGGCAAGCCAGACTTGACCTCTGGTTACTCCAAAGAAAGAGGGGTAACTTGGGGTGCAGCCCCTGCCTAGCTGAGCTCCTGGAAGCCAGACGTGGGGTCTGTTTTGCCTGCCACAGGCGTAGCAGGTTGGTTGGGACATAGTAGGGCTGGGGTCTGAAGGACACCCCCTTGGTGCACTGTCCTGAGTGCTGCCTCAGCTGAGACTAACTGGAGAAGGGGAAGGAAAACAGAAGCCCCTCGTGAGGGAAAGAAAGAGGCCGTGACCCACCTTCATTAGTTGGTGAAGATCTAAGATGGTGGGTCTTAGACGGTGCCCTCATCCCCACTCATTCATTCACTAATTCAGCAATACAACTATCACCCCACCACCCACTGGACAGGTGAGGGTACTGAGGCTCAGAGAGGTTGAGCAGCTCTGCTGAGGTCACACAGCCTAGGTAACTGTGAGACCTCGACAGACTCAGGTCTTCTGGCTTCACAACAGCATCTCTCCCCACCCCAGGACTTCCGTCTCTCCTATTCCTCCTCCACCTCCACCACCACCACAGGAAAGTGAGAAAACGCAAGCACACTGGTGCCTCGGGGCCACAGAGAGAAAACGCACCAGCGGGCACCTGCACTGATAAGGAGCAGGAAGGAGGACAGAAATAGTGGACTGCTGGACGCATCACATCTTCTTATCTCCACGCCAACGCAAAGTTGGTGGGACAGGCGTCTCCTGCCCGGGGGCCTCCAAGGAGCAGGCATTAATCGCCCCTCAGCCAGGACATGCCGCCTGCTGTAACTGAGGCCACAGTGCAACAGCCCAAGGGTGGCACTAGCCATCCCCACCATTTCAGTGGGTGTCTTCTGAGCCCCCAATTTTGTCCCCATGTGCTAGGTCTTTTTGCAGCCCTTTCTGAAGCCCCAGAGTTGGGGAACCTGGCGTGAGTCCCCATTCCGGCCCAACCCTGCATCCAGCCTGTGGGGGCATGGGGCATAGGGAGCGGGGACAGATCCCGCCCACCCAACCCAGATCAGCAACATCCCCACCAACTCAGATGAGAGGACCAATGGAGCAGCAACGAGGCAACCTGCCTCCTGGTTACTGTCCCATGCCCTGGGTCTCTCTGAGGGGTCTGACCCTTCCAACTCTACGCCCGAGCAAACAGGCACAACAGCAGGAAGGGGAGCTGGAGCCTTCCACCACGCTACTCAGGTGCTGCGAACCAAAAAGGCACCAAGCCAGCAGAACCGGAGGACTGAGCTCCGGGGAACCCGTTGAAGGACAGGGAAGCCCCACTCAGCGGTCGAGTGTGGACATCGTGAACAAAAATAACACAGGTGGTGCTCCCCATCTTAATACCCATCATCCCATTTCGTCCTCATAACAATCCTTCAAAGCCAGTATGATTATTGTCATTTCACAGAAGAAAAAAAACAGGGTTAGGAAGTCACACGCGGACAGAAACGCCATTCCAGCACTTTCCAGCTCAGTTCTGGTATGGACACTCACTTCCCAGGGCTATTCAAGCAGCTTTTAAATGGCAACTTATGCAAAGCATCCAGTGGGAAGGGTAGTGACAAGAGGACAAAGCTCCATCTGCTTGCTGAGCACCTACTGTGTACCAGGCTCCTGACTGGCACCATTGCATTTCATCCTACAACAGTGCTGTGGGGGAAGGGGCACCACCCCCATCCGACAGATGAGGAGACAGCCTGGGGAACACAAATGAGTCCCATGGTCTCACCCTAGTGTCTAGTGTCTCTGCTACTGCCAGCGCCTGCTGGCACAGGTCCCCCATTGGGCCCAGGTCGCCTACAGGGGACCTCAGAGAGGCAGCTGCAAGCTGTGCCCTGGAGTCCCTGTGTCCACACAACAGAGCAGAGGGCCACAAGCAGGAGGGGCCTCACGACCAGGCAAGTTGGGGGATCAGGGGGTGCCTGGTGACTCCCATTCCAGTCCCCTGGAGAGACTGAATTAAATCACAAAACACAGGACACGTTTCACAGGACACGTTTCAGCGATGACCTGGAGGTGGGGGGCAGTGGAGGGACTGAGGAATCACCCTGGCAGGACGAGGGGCCACAACCGGCCAGTTGCCCTACAGCTGAGAGGCACAGGGAGCCTACAGGTCAGGGCACAGGAACTATGAAAAACGGCCAGTGGCTGCACCCATCCCACAAGTCAGCCAGCTGAAGTCTGGGGTCCTGGTTCTGTGAGCAGCTTGAGTTCCACCAAAAAAAAAAAACCCCACACATAGGTGCTCCCCAAACCCATAGGGACTCCCTGAATCCCATCCTCTGCTCGGGACACCAGGCGAGCAGGCTACAGAGGCTGACTGTCCCCGATAAACAGGCCGCAGCTGCCAGCTGGGAAAGGAGTACTCTGCAGGGGACCAGAGATGGGACTGCTGCTCCCCACGGCTGCCCAGCTCCATCCACCTCATGTGGCTCAGAGTCCCAGACCAGATGCACCCGCCCCAAGGCCCAGACAGAGAAGGGACAAATGCCCCTCTGCCAGGGGTCCTTATCTAAGCTCTGTCTGGTTTCCTGCACACTGCTCCAAATGCCCAGGGCCACAGGCAGCGATGGCTGCAACGTGCTCTGGGGCTGCACTGAGGAGGGCTCCACCACAAGATGCAGAAAATGAAACCTTATGTGGTTAAATGTCTGAGGCTGAGCACTTCCTCCAGTCTCACCGCAGTGACCGGCACAGCTCGGCACATGCAGAGCCACTCCAGGAAGCACTGCAGTCCTCTGTGCAAATGGAGTTCAGGGCCAACCTTGTCCCCAGAGCCTGGCAAGACACAGCTGATGAGGCCATACTACAAGCTCCCACAATAATTGTCTTGTGGGAGGCACTCCAGGGGCTCAGCCCTCCAGGCCCTGTAGAAAGGGGACAGAGTCTCGCCCAGGCACTGGTGTCCTCCCCAGACCTGCTGGGAACCCAAGGGACAGTTGGGTCCAAGAGCAATCTGGGCTCATGAGGCATTTCCAGGGACTGCACCCAGGAAAGCAGACCCTTTTAGCCAAAAACATTTAATCTTAATTTAAAGCACATAAAACATGTCCTGGAGTGGATCAAGGTCCTTCCACACCCTCTGTGGAATCGAGGGGCGGACGAGAGGCCACCCAAGGGTGCTTCCTGCTCTCCTGATCTGCAGGAGACACAGCTGGGCCTCTCTGCCAGGAGCTAGTGGCCACACTCTGCTCTGCGCCTCCAAGCACTGGGAGGCACCCTTCCCGCTGGGCCACCACGCCCCACGCCTGATTCCAGGCCTTTTCACCGCCCTGTGGGGGCCGGCACTAGCCAACAGGAAGCCTGTGGAACTGACCACCCTGCTTTATTTAGAAATCCCTGGAGCCACTAGGCTCAGCCTGGCCAGGCCTCTGGAACGGGGTTCCCATGGAAGGCTTCAAGTCTCAAATGTGAAGCCCGCCCAAAGTTGTCCCCTTGGTGGTTTTCTACCAAGTAACAGAAACATCACGGCAAAGGGCCACACAGAAGCCAGCAGGCCTGGCCTGGACCCCTGCCCCAGAGCTCCCGATGGAGCCTCAGGGTTCTTGTCCACATGATGGGAGTAATGCTGTCCCGGTGGCTGGCAGTGTACTGGCTGTGCAGACACGCTTGCCATCCGCTCCCCACCACACAGATGTTAACAAGGACACAGCCTGGAACCCCAGAGCAATGACACTGAAGACTTGTATCCATGCACTCATATGTATCTGCCTGTTGATGCACACATACATGCATACGTAGGGCTCTAAACCCTACCAACAAAAATACGCACTTTTTAAGCAGTCACGAAACATCCGACAAGATAACGTACACTGATTATACACACCAGCTCGGCAATACACATTTTATACTGTGTACTACCATGGAGCAGAGGCTCTCAAACAGGGGTGGTCCTGCACCTAGGAGACACCAGGCCATATCTGGGGACATCTGTGGTCATAAAATGGGTAGAACCACGGAGGCTGCTCAACAACACCCCTCAGTGGCCAGGACAGCCCCCCACAGAGACTACCTGGCCCCAATGTCCCAGTGCCGAGGAGGAGACCCTGCTATACGGAAAAGAGATGCCTTTTTGAGGAGTTAAAAGTCCATTTTAGGGCCGGCCGAGTGGCGCTGTGGTTAAGCGCTGGTTTGGGAAGCCAGCGGCCCCGGTTCGGGTCCCATATATGAGGACCAGTGACACTGCCCTCAAAAAAAAAAAAGTCAATTTTAAAAAGGAGTATGGAGGGAACACAGGGGACAGCACATGAGTGTTCCACTCTGAGGGCAAAGTCCAGCTCAAGGAGCTCCACAGGTCAATCACTCTCACCATCATGAGAGTCACTCTCACCACCAGGCTGATAGGCCCCACAGGTCAAGTGCATACAACCCTGGGGAAACAGCACATGGACATGGAGAACTAGGCAAGGGTTTCTTCAGCGATGATAACTTACTCTACCAGATTCCAAAACCAGGTGCCAGGGCGGGCACCACCAGAAGCACCACCAGAATCTCACAGAAACAGGACCCACACACCAATGAATGCCACAGGGTGCAGCAGCCAAGGAGCAGAAGCCCCTCAGGCCAGACCACAGTGGGCAGGAGTGGTGGCATTCCCACGCGGCAGGACCAGGTGGCCTACAACTCCCACAGCTGGGGAAGCTCAGCCTACCCCTCGATTTTCTCCCTACGAAATGGGGACAGTCCCTAGCCAGTGGCTGGCTTGCTAAGCAGGGAGAATGAGCCCTACCAGCAGGTCAGGCACCAGGCAGAAGGTGCTCAGTAAGTATGCCCTCCCTGCACTCTCGCACCACACCCTGTCTTCTAGTCATCAAAGTCCTCCCAGCACGGTGTCCTCAATGTGGGAGGATAAGCTGCCTGGTGGGACATATTCCCAGGGTTCCCAAAGAAGTCCCAGGCCCAACGCCTGCAGGATCACTGGTTGAGGCAGCACCTCAGGGTCAGCCCTACCTTGCACATACCCTGGACCTTTGCCCAGCACTGAGGGCTGTCCTCCTGAGGTCAGAACCCTTCACCTTGGACCTGAGAGCTCACATCCTGTCCTATCTGCCCGCCACGCCTAGATGTAAACTCTGGAGACAGGACCCAATCACCCGTCATGCAGACTGGCAGGGGGCTAACTGGGTGCCTCTCTAGGGTCGCACAGCAGGGGAAGAAGTGGGACTGCAGACACAGGTGCCCCTGCAGCTGACTCCCCATGCCCTGTGCAGGAAGTGGCTGCTTCCAGATCCCCTGCAGGGCTCCTGTGTGTGGGGGGTGGGGGGGGGAAGGGCTTCCCAGCCCAGGGAGACTGCGGACACACAGCAAGGCTACAGGAACTCAGTCCACTAACCTTTGTATGTGGCCTTGACCCACATATCAATCTGAAGCCTGGACACACTCAGGACAGGCGGCAGGGACACCTGGAGGCTCATACAGCCAAGTAAGGCCGGCTGATATTGTTAAGATGCCCCTAATTTCTACCCACCCCTCCCAATATAAGCTCTACTGCCCCCTGCAAAAACTGTCCAGTGCCACGAGGTCCTCCCAAGTGCCACGCAGACCCCAATGCAAGTTTCCTCCAAACTTTATGCTTACTCTCTGCCTGTCTTTTCTGCAAAGATGGACTATATTATAGCCTTTAGGTAAATCAGAATACACGTTTGGAAAAAGAAAATAGAGAAGGGAGGGCCCGGGAGGACCCTGCAGGCTGGAAAAGAAACTGTGTTCCAGCCAAGACCCACCACCTCCCAAAGGGCCACCAATGCCACCATCTACCATCAGACTCTGCACCTCTAAACCCTCTGCTCCTCCAGCACCAGGCCCATCAAAGCTACCTCTGCATGGCTTTCATTTCCAACCCTCCTCGCAGTACAGGAATGAAAATGAAGCAGGACTCAGGGGAGGGCATGGCCCTGGTTTGTTTTGTAAACGACCTTCTTGCCTTTGACAGTGGAGGTAAGTCCTTCAACAGCCCTTATTTGGGGTGACAACATTTTGCTGAGAGCTAAGCCTACTCACTCCATGCAACAGGTGTGCCCTGAGGAGATGGGGACTCAAGACAGGAATCTTGTGGGAGGAGGACCCGAGAAAACTGGCTTCCACCAAGGCAGAAGGAAATGGTTTGGGGAAGGTTGAGTTGGCTGGTTCTGAAAACTCACAAAGGGTCCTTTGGGGTTCCACCTGCCCATGGCCTTCAGCTAAAACAGACCCTGAGAAGAGAGGAAAGGCTGTCTTCTCCCCAATGGGTTGTACCGCTTTCTGAGAAAACAGTTTTCCTACAGAAAGAGGGGAGGCAGGGGAACGGCCTGAGGGAATGGGGGGTGGGAGTGGGACAGGCCCTGCATGTAGGGAACAGGGTTCCACCTGGTGGGAATAGTTGAGACGGGACCCTGGGAGGTGAGGGGCACGTCTGTGGATTACAGCCTAAAGGTCTGGGCCTGAACAGATGCTGGGGACAACAAGGGAGGGGGCTCATCCCATGAGAAGGGGCAGGCCCTACAGGGTTCCAGGGGCCCCACCTGGACAGCTGAGGCAGGGGCTGACCCTGCAGGAATCTGGAGACCTGGTGTGGACGGCAGAAGCAAGGGACTGGCCCTGGAGAGTTCTGGGAGCCTGATCTGGACAAAAGAGGCAGGGCTGACCCCAAAGGGATCAGGGACCTGCCATGGACAGCACAGACTGCCTGCAAGGATCCGGCGTTCCGATGTGAACAGCAGAGGCAGGGGCTGACCCCTAGGGTTTCAGGGACTCGACATGGACAGTAGAGATAGGAGCTGGCCCTGATGATACTTGGGACCTCATGCGGACAGTACAGGCAGGGGCTGACCCCACAGATATCAGGTGTCCTGGAGGTGGACAGCACAGACAGGGCCAGGCCCCACGGGGCCTGCACAGGTATCTGGCTGACCCTGAGAACGCGGGGCCTTGACCTGGACAGCCCGGGCAACAGCTGGCCCCGCAGGGATCAGGGCCCCATTGTGGACAGTACAGTATGGGCAGGAGCAGACCCCAAAGACTGGGGTTCCCACCAAGCACGGCGCAGGCCGGGTCTCACCCCAAGGCCGCAGACCCCACTGTGGACGGCGAGACAGGAGCTATGGACAATACACGGAGAGGCTGGCCCCCGCCACGGCCCGCACGGACACCGCACCGGCTGTGGACGGCCCGCGGCGTCGGCCCCGCCCGGCCAGCACGCGCACCGCGGGGGACCCCGCGGGCCCCGCTTACCGAGCAGCAGCAGCTTGAGCTCGCGCCGGGCGTCGCGCTTGTCCCGCCGCAGCTGCTTCTCGATCTCGGCGTTGATCCGCTTGGACTCCTTCACCTCATCGCTGAGGCAACACGCCATCATGGACTCCAGAGTCATCGTCCCGGCCCCGGCGCCCGCCGGCCGCCCCCGCCACCGCCCCCCGGCCCGGCCCTCGCCTGGAGCCGCCCCGGCCGCGCCCGCCTTCGGCGCTGGCCCCTGGGGCCGGCCGGTCCGCTCGGCTGCCTAAGAGCGCCGGTCTCGCTCTGACGCGGACTCCCGCCCAGCCACCCTCCGCCCGCGCCGCCGCCCCCGCCGCCGCCGCCGCCAACCGCAGCCGTCGCCGCCAACCGCAGCCGCAGCGACCGAGAGACAGCACTACACACCCTAACCCGCGCGGGCACAGAGCCGACGGGCGGACGGCGCGGCCAATGGGAAAGGGGCGGCGGCCCGCGCGCCGGTCGCGGGGGGCGGGATAGCGGTCTGTGTGGGCGGGGCGTCGCGCGGGCGGGGCGGGGCGAGGCGGGCGCGCCCGAGGGTTAGGTTGCGCCGACGTGGGAAGGGGGACGCGCAGCTGGGAGCCGGGCGGGACCGCCCGGGATTGTGGGAATGTGGCGGACTCGGCCGGCTGGCTCAGCGGCGCTCGGCACCGCTCGGCACCGCTCGGCACCGCTCGGCACCGCTCGGCACCGCTCCTCTCGGCGCGATGGTGGATACTGGGGTCCTAGCCTTCACGGTTTCCCGGGAAGCATTCTGGCATTGCCTAACAGGAAAGAACCTTCCATTCATCTGTTCTTGGAACAAGCTTTAATGGAAAGCTCCTGTATACTGGGCCCTGTGGGCCCCCCATTAATGCACCGCCTGCTATATACTACGTATGCAGCAAGCTTTAATGAAGTCCCTACTGTATACCAGCACCAAGCATTAATGCAGCACCTGCTGTATACCAGGTGTGGGCCAAGCATGAATGTAGCACCTGCTATCTAACTAGGCATGGACCAAACTTTAATGTAATGTCTAATATACACCAGACAGGACAAAAACATTATGAAGTGCCTACTGTAAACCAGGCATTAATGCAGTGCCTGCTATATTCCAGGCAGCAAATATATTAATGAAGTGCCTATTGTATACCAAGCATTGCTTTAAGCCCTTTAAACCAAACCTACTACCCAGTTGATATTCTTGGGGTGTAGCCTCGCCTGTGCATTTACATAAAGAGCTTGCCTGTTTTCACCTTGCGCCTATAGACTTAAGTAGTTGGGAGAGCCTTAAAATATTTACTATCTGGCTTCTTACTGAAACAGACCTAGAACGAGGCCCAAACACACAGGACGTGCTCAATCAATGCATTCTGAATGATGGGGGAAAATAAAAGCCTATCATGTTCCTAGTGCTAGAAATCCATTTGACAGCCAAGGAAACCAAGATGCCATTAACCGCAGTTCCCTGACTATGGCACCTCTCTCAGCCCTGACCTGGCTGGACTCCCCACATCCTCCCCAACCTGGCCCTGCCCAGGTCCCCTCATACACCTTCCAAGCTCCACCTTGACACGCTATACTCTCCTGTCTTGAGATAAGGGGTGAGGGGAGGGTCAAAGTCTCCATTTGTTAGTTGATTGAGAGGTTAGGGAGATAAGCTCCTTGAAATTCTCATCTTGGAGGCTTGCATCCCCACCTCAGCCAAGACAGGAGGCTCCTGGGGTGTCCCACACACATACTGCAAATAGAGGAAAGCTTCATTTGAACAAAGAACCTACAACCAAGGAAACAAAAATATTGTCACTCAGGCAGGCCTTGACTCAAACATCACCTCCTCCAGGGGAGGAGGTCAGACAGGCCTTCCTAATGCCACCCCCATCCCAGGCACTACCCTGCTGGATTTCCCCCTAGCCCTTTCATAGCCTGAAATAATCTTTTTTATTTATCTCTTTACTCTTTTATCCCTCTTCCATAATATAGGGTGTCTGTGTCTGTCTCAATCACTGCTGTATCTAGAACCCAACCAGGTACATTGTAGGTGCTCAATGAATATTGAAGGAAAGATGGATGAGTTGTTTGTTGTTCGCAAACATGGTTTGCTATCCATATCCTCCACCAGACTGCTGTCCATATCCACCACCAGATCAGCAGTGACCGTGTGTGTCTTAGTTACCATGGGGCCCCCATGTCCAACACAGAGCCTTGGGCCTCTCCCCTCCTCCACCGTCATTCCTGTTTGCCAGGTGCTAGACTGGATAGTGGAATTGGTCACCTATGTGGGTGAGTTCCACATGTGCGAGGAACTTTGTCCATCTTGGTCTCTGTGGCATCCCCAGGGCCTGAAATAGCACCTGGCATACAGTAGGTGCTCGATAAATGTTTGCGAAATCAATGAAGGAACCCAGCTTTCCTGGGTGCTTTTCTTTCTCTGGAGTAAACATAATAATAATAATTGCACCGTCTTCATTTCTTCCCTTCTCTGTTCCTACTCTATGCTGTCATTGTCCTCTTTCTGACACAGGTCTTAAAGCTCAGGGTCAAATCTTGTTTTTGCTGCTTACTCTGGTGTGGACAGTAGATGGGTGACTTAAGTTCTCTGGGCCTGTTTCCCCATCTGTAAAGTAGGCATAATATTAGTTTTTTCTCAGAGAACTGTTGTAAATATCCAAGGAGACAGTTCTTGTGAAGTAACAGTAGAAACTTAATGTTTGCTTAATTATTGAAATACTAGGGGACGGTGATAAATAACCTCTAGGATGGCCCCCAGTGAGCCCTGCTGCCTGGTATTCATGGCCTGCGTAATTCACTCTATCTAGGATGTGGGTTGAATTTAGTGTTACACTTTGAACAAATAGGATATGGCAGATATGACTTCAGAGATTAGGTTATGAAATCTCTTTGGCTTCTGTCTTAAACTCCCTTAGCTCGCTCTAATAGTGGTCTTTACAGAAGTCTAGACTATCCTCCTGGACAGCCATGTGGAATAGAACTGAGGCCTCCCACCAGCAGCCACATCAGGGAGCCATCCTGGAAGGGACTCCTCCAGCCCCCTGTGGAGGCTTCAGATGAGGCAGCCCCAGCCAGCAGCTTGATTGTAGACTCCTGAGAGACCCTGAACCAGAAAAATCCAGCTAAATCACTCCCAAATTCCTGACCCTCAGAAACTGTGAGAGATAATGAACGTTTACTGTTTTAATGCATCAAGTTTGGGGTGATCTGTTGCACACAAATTAATAACTAATACATGCACCCAAGAGAAATAAAAGCACACAAGACTTATACACACAAATGTTCATAGCAGCTTTAATTGGTAACACCTCCAAACTGGGAACAACTCAAATAAATGTCCACCAACAAGTCAGTGGATTAAACAAACTGTGGTCCACCCAGACAGTGTAATATTATTCGGCCACAACAACATGAATGAACCTTAAATGCCTCATGCTGAGTGAAAGAAGCCAGCCACAAAAAGGTTGTACTGTACTTGTATGATCCCATTTATATAAAATTCTGGAAAATGCCAGCTATAGAAAAATATAGTGACTAAAAGTAGATTGCTGGTTGCCTGGGAATGGGAATGGGTATGAGGAGGGCTAAAGGAAACTTTTTGGGGTGACAGAAATGTTAGTTCACTATCTTGATTGTGCCCGTGGTTGCACAGGAATAGGTGTATAACAAAACTCATCAAATTGTACATTTTAAACATGTGCACTTTGTTGCATGTCAATTCAATCTTAATAAAGCTGTAAAAAAAAAAAATGTTCCGGGCTGGCCGAGTGGCGTGGTGGTTAAGCCGCGGCATGGAAAGCCAGCGGCCCTGGTTCAGGTCCCACATATGAGGGCCAGTGACACTGCTCTTAAAAAAAAAAAAAAATGTTCCAAGGGTGGTACCTATAAAGTACATAGTAAGTACTTAATAAACCATTAAATGCTTAAAAGGATGCTGAAACAGGACAGGCAGGGTTGGGACTGCAGTTGAGAGCAGAGAAACAAATGAGATGGGAGAAGAGTTGGTGGGTTCGCTCATTCCCCCAAGTATTTATTAAATGTCACCTGTGACAACCTCTCTTAGCAGCTCTGTCCTGGGATTTGGAGGAAGAAGTGAGGGCTGCAGTGGGGAACAGATTGGCAGGGATGTCTTAAATCATTCTCATTCATTCACTAAGTGCCTACTATGTGCCTGGAGCTGGGCGGGTGCTAGAGAGGCCCCTAGTGAGGAAGACAGAGAAACTGAGGCCCACCAAGAGATGGTAAACTGGCCCCAGGGCCCAGCCAGTTGCTAAATGCTGACTGTGCCTTCCCCACCCAGAGGCCCAGAAAGACAAAGTCCATCACTGCCACACCTTGATGTCGGGGAGGCCTGCTTTTCTGGCTCCCTGGGCCTCCTCACCTTCTCCCAAGGACATTGGCCTCCATGCCTTCAGGAGTTTGATTTTATGAGGGGGTCCATGGGCCTGGTAGCAAGGCCGTTTCCTGGCACGCAGATGAGAGCAAAGGTGAGTGGGGCCCAGGGTTGGAAGCAGGTAGGGCAGAGGGGCACCTGAGGTCAAAGTGGCAGCCCGGAAATCAGGCGACAGATTCTACAGCATTCAAGTTCCCACCCTTCTCCAGGCCTCACAGCTGAAAACAGGGTTTTCACCACCTGCCCCTGTAAAGAAAATCGTCAATACACATGGACACAGCATCAGAGGAACTGGAAAGGGGGCTCACACCCTGATCCTGCCCTATGTCCCCAGCACTGTCCCCAACCTGCAATCATAGAGGATGCTCACTTCTTTCCTTTTAATATTAGTTTTTCAAAGCTAGTATGATCCAAGAAGACTGAGGGGGTATGGGTCTGTCTGGGTCATGGGTTTGTTCTCAGTACCCAATCTTGGGTCTGGTCTACAGCAGGCATGCATGAACATTTGTTGTACAGCTCCATAAATATTAGCTTTCACTCTTTACCAAAAAATAACATATAGATGGCCAAGAAGCACTTAGGAAAATGCAAACTAAAAGCACAGTGAGATACAGTTAGACCAGAATGGCTAACATGAGAAAGTCTGACCATACTAAGTGCTGACAAGAATAGGGGGCAACGAGAACTCTCATGCCCAGCTGGTGGGATGCAAAACAGTGCAGCCACCTTGGGAAATCATATGGCATGTTTTCAAAGGTTTAAATTTACACCTACCATCAGATCTAGCCATTTCATTCCCAGGTGTTTACCCAGCAGAAGTGAAAACATACATCCATACAAAGATTTTCACACAGATGCTCAGGATAGTGTCATTTTGAGTGGCTAGCAGGTAAAATTCAGACTGTCTGGTCTCAACCCACATACACATGCCCCCCAGGCTGTGTGACTTTCAGGAAGTGGCTGTCCCTCTCTGAGCCCCTGTTCCTTTATCTTTTAAAATGGGGTAGTGGGGCCGGCCGAGTGGCGCATTGGTTAAGCGCTGGTTTTGGGATGCCAGCGGCCCCGGTTCGGATCCCACATGAGGGCCAGTGACACTGCCCTCTACAGCTAACAACAGCTCCACCTGGAGCTGGGCTGTGCGAGCCCCGGTGATGGTGTGGGCTGCAGCCCCTGCTGCAGTGGGCTGCCATAGGCTGCAGTGAGTGGCCCACAGCCAGCGTGAGCGGCTGGCAGCCAGCGTGAGCTGCCAATAGCCGCGATGAGCGACATCCAGAGGCCAGCGACCGATCTGCCTCATCCGGGAAGAGCAATGACGATACCAACCGTGAAGCAACATCCTCCGCAACTAAAACTGAAGAACAAGAAGACAGCAACTTGTCTGTTCCCCTTCCCCGATTCCCCAACGCTGTTCCCCTCCACCAATTCCCCAATAAAATCTTTAAAAAAAAAAAAAAAAAAAAAAAAAAAAAAAAATGCAATTTCTAAAATGGGGTAGTGATAAAAATTTCCACATACTAATGAGCACATGAAAAGATGCTCTGCATATAGTAGATACCCAATAAATGTTGATTTGTTTGATTTTTTTTTAAAATGACCAATACCATTACATGGAGAAAACAGGTATTCAAACAAAAACTTGCACATGAATGTTCGTGGCAAAATTTTTCATAACAGCCCCAAACTGGGAACATCCCAAGTGTCCATCAATGGGTGAATGGATCAACACAATGTGGCCCATCCATGCACCAGAATATTACCCAGCCATTAAAAGGAGTGGGGCACTGACACTCGCTACAGTGTGGATGGACCTTGAAAAGATGATGCTTTGTGAAAGAAGCCAGACACACAAAGCCACACAGTGTGCGATTCCATTGATGTGAAATGTCCAGAAAAGGCACATCAACAGTCAGGAAGTAGGTTAGAGGTTGCCAGGGGCTGGGGAGGGGTCAGAGGATGATTGCTGATGGGACAGGGCTTCTTTTGGGATGATGGAATATCCTGGAATTAGTGGTGATGGCAGTACAACCTAGTAAATATACTAGAAACCACTGAGTTGTACATTTTAAAATGGTGAATTTATGCTATGTCAAAAATACATGTCAATGATGAAAAGAAACAAAGAATTCCTAATGGCTTGGCATACAGAAGACACTCAATAAATGTTCAGGGTTATCATTATAATGGCCCAATGGACACAATAGAGCCAGTTTTTTATTCAACAAACATTTATTGAGCACCTATTGTGTGTCAGGCATGGTTCTAGGTGCTGGGGAAACAGCAACGAGAAATCAGACAAAAATTCCTGCTTTCATAGGGCTGGCATTCTAAGTGGGGCAGACAGATAATAAGCAAATATAAACAAGACATTTAAGGTATTAGACAGGAGTAATGCTAAAGAGAAGAAAATAAAGCAGAGTAAGGGGCTTAGAAAGGGGGTGGAATTTTAGATACAGGGATTAGAGAGGGACTCTCTGAGGATGTAAGACTTGGGTATATTTACAAGAAGAGCAATCCAGACAGAGGGCACAGTCCATGCAAAGATCCTGGCATTTTGGAGAAAAAACGAACAGGCTCATGTGGCTGGAGCAGAGCAATCGAGGGGTAGAGAGGGAGGAGGTGAGGGCAGGGAGGGGAGACAGGGGCAAGTCATGCAGGGCCTGTGGGTTTTACAAAAGAGGCCTGAGACTTTTACAAAACCCAAGGGAGGTGGGAACCTTGGATGGAGGCTGGTGGACAGAGGGACCTGACTCACATGCTCACAGGCTCCCTCTGGTGGCTTCTTCCGAGAGGACAGGCTATGGTGGCGGGAAGGGTGGGAGCTGGGGGACCAGGGTATTTGGGACTGCGCTGGTCCAGGCAGGAGATGATGGGTGCTGGGCCAGGGTAGAGGCTGTGGGAATGGCAACAAGTGAGCTGGTCAGTAATAGCCCAGACTCTGCACCCACAATTTCTGGGTTCAAATCTCAGCTCCATAACCTTGAGCTGTGATCTTGAGGCAGTGATTCAACCTTTCTCCATTTTCCCTTTTATAAAACAGTGATACTATATAAGTTACCTATCTCAGAGGCTTTAATTTATACGAAGTGCTTAAAACAAGGTCTAGTACACAGTAAAGAATCCATGAGTGTTTTTTTGTTATATAGTAATAATGATTATTATCATTTATTATTCCAGTTGGGCAGCTGTCAACAGTGATTCTTACCTGAGTGTGATCATGCCCTACCAAGAAACAGCCAATAATGTTGGTGACATTTCTGGTTGTCAGGACTGGAGATGCTCCTGGCTTCAAGTGGAAGCGGGCTAGGGATGTTGCTCAAGCCCCAACAGTGCCCAGGACGCCCCCCACCCCACAGAGTCCAAGTGCAGAGGCGGGATCCTGGACTAGATTGTCTGGGGTGCTGCACAGTGTCCAGCACAGAGCCTGGACACTGTGGGTGCTTTGCAAGGATGTGCAAGCTGAGGATGCCTTCCCTTTAGCTCAGCGTCTGCCTGGGCGCTGGATCCTGGGACATGCTGCCCCCGTGTGGACGATCGTGGAACCGCGCCAGTGGGCCAGTGGGCCGGGGGACACAGCGCAGCCTGCAATGCTTGACCCTGGCTTGGGGGCTCCACTGGGCGCTGCCCACAAGCACTTTCTGCCAAGATGGCACTATTCTAGCCTGGGGCTGTCCGACATGCCAACAGCTTGTGACCACCGAGCTCTTGAGATGTGTATGCCAGGGCAACTGGGGTACTCAATTTTTCATTTCCTTTCATTTCAATTAACTTATATTTAAATGCAAACAGCCATATGTGCCCTGTGGTGATGGGACTGGACAGCCCAGTTTGTAGAGAAAGGCAGCCACTCATCCTTCGGCACCAGGAGTCCTGGTGTGTGTGTCTCTGGGTTGGTGGACAAGTTTCTTTTTATGATCATTTTTTAAAAATTAATATATATCAAGTGCTTACTGGCATCAGACCCTGTTCTGAGCACTATACTCCCATCCACTCAAGTCTTTGACTCAAGCACTTTACACAGGTATGTACTGATTTGACTTTACACCCACTTTATTTTTTAAGATTTTATTGGGGAATTGGGGGAGGGGAACAGACAAGATGCTGTCTTTTTGTTCTTCAGTCTAGCTGTGGAGGATGTTGCCTCACTGGCCCATGTTGGTATCATCATTGCGCTCTTCCCGGGGAGGCAAATGGGTCACCAGCCTCTGGACGGCTGCGCATGGCAGCTCTTGGCAGCTCACACTGGCTGCCAACCGCTTACGCTGGCTGCTGGCCACTCACGGTAGCTTATGGCAACCCACTGCAACCCCGCTGCAGCCTACACCATCACAAACAACTCAGGGCAGCCCAGCTCCAGGTTAAGCTGTGGTTCACCATCTTAGCTGTAGAGGGTGCAGGGTCACTGGCCCTCATATGAGGGATCTGAACCGGCCGGCCCCTACACCCAGTTCATAGAATAAACTGAGGGTCAAAGAAGACAGCTGCTGGGCCCCGCCAAGTAGCTCGCTGGTTAAGAGTTAACTTGGGACGTCAGCTCTGAACAGCAGGACCCCGTCCATTAGCTAGTGACCAATCTGCCTCACCTGGGAAGAGCACAATGATAATACCAACATGGGCCAGTGAAGCGATGTCCTCCACAACTAGACTGAAGCACAAAAGCACAGCAATTTGTTTGTTCCCCTTCCCCGATTCCCCAATGCTGTTCCCCTCCCACAATTCCCCAATAAAATCTTTTTTTTTTATTTTGACGTATTTTATTCAAATACCAGTCTGATCACAGATGGTCCAAGAACATTCAAAGAATAAACCCAAAAAAAACAGATGTTAATGATTGGTCTTCAAACATTATAGCCAATGATGCCACGTTTGCCTATGATCTCGCCAACATAAAACCACATCTACACCTCAGTGGCCACCAAACCATTCAGCAGAGCTTCCTTAACTGTGAGTTGTTTGAAGGTACCAGTTTGAGCACTATTGACTATTTTTTTCAAGCTCTGAATAGCTGTAGGGATCTCAGCAGGGGTTGGAGGAACCAGCTCAACCTTGGCATAATGCCAAAATGTGGCCAATCGAGGTTTCGAGTAAGTCACTACAGCGTTTACCAGCGCCGGGGCCTTCTCTGCGAGGTTATGGACAAACTGGGCCATGATCTAGGATGGAAAATCCGTGGACTCAAACAGCAGGTTGAATGTCACCCCCTGGAAGGACCCATATCTTTTTTTTTTTTTTTTAGAAGGCAGTGTCACTGGCCCTCATATGTGAGATCCGAACCCAGGCCACTGGCATACCAAGCTAGCTCTTAACCACCGCACCACTGGGCTGGCCCTTTTTTGTTTGTTTGTTTTTAGCTGAGCCACCCTGCCATCTGTTGGCAGCTTAGCGGCAGCTGCCCAATAAAATTAAAAAAAAAAAAAAGGACAGCGGGGGTGGGGGGCGGCCGAGTGGCGCATTGGTTAAGAGCTGGTTATGGGATGCCAGCAGCCCGGGTTCGGATCCCACATATGAGGGCCAGTGACACTGCCCTCTACAGCTAACAACAGCTCCACCTGGAGCTGGGCTGTGCGAGCCCTGGCGATGGTGTAGGCTGCAGCCCCTGCTGCAGTGGGCTGCCATAGGCCACAGTGAGTGGCCAGCAGCCAGCGTGAGAGGCTGGCAGCCAGCGCGAGCTGCCAATAGCCGCGGTGAGCGACCATCCAGAGACAGGTTACCGATCTGCCTCATCCGGGAAGAGCACAATGACAATACCAACAGTGAAGCAACGTCCTCTGCAACTAGACTAAAGAACAAAAAGACAGCAACTTGTCTGTTCCCCTTCCCCGATTCACCAATAAAATCTTTAAAAAATAAAAAATTTAAAAAATAAATAAATAAATAAATAAATAAATAAAGGACAGCAGGGTTGGCCGAGTGGTGCAGTGGTTAAGCGCTGGCTTGGGAAACCAGTGACCCCGGTTTGGGTCCCACATATGAGGGCCAGTGACACTGCCCTCAAAAATAAATAAATAAATAAATAAAATAAAATACGAATAATATTTTAAAAAAAAAAAGGACAGCTGCTCAAGTGTTCCTACTCTGTGCTAACTCCCAGTTAAAGGGCCCTCATCCCTGATTTTATTTCATCTTCACAATTTTCTGGAACTATTAGGACCCCCATTTTGCATATGAGGAAACTGAGTCTCAGACAGAGGCAGCACCTTGACCACAGTCACTCAACGAGTAGAGTAAGGATTCGAACCCACATTGGTCTATTAAACATGAGCCTAAACTGCCTCCTTAGAGTGGTTTGCGGGGAGGGATGTGGGCTGGAGAAGGTTGGGGAGATACGTATGGGGCTGAGAACTAGCCAGACTCGAGTCTAAATCTTACATCTGTCAATTCCTGGGTGTGTGATCTTACAGGGATGTCTTGCCCTCTCTGAGCCTCTGGGTCTCCTTAGCTATAGCACTTTCTTCCTGGGGCTATTCTGTGGGTTAAATTACATAACTCCTTGTCTTAGTCTTCTCAGGCTGCCATAACAAAATATCATGGACTGGGTAGCTTAAACAACTGAAAAGTATTTCTCATGGTTCTGGAGCCTGGAAGTACAAGACCAAGGTGCCAGCAGGGTCAGTGTCTGGTGAGGGCTCTCTTCCTGGCCTGCAGATGGCTGCCTTTTAGCTGTGTCCTCACATAGTGGAGAGAAAGCTCTGGTCTTTTCCTGTTCTTATAAGGGCACTAATCCCAAACAGCAGAGGTCCAAAGAGGTCCAGACACTGGTACAGAGCCAAACAGTCCACCAGTTACAAAGCTGCTGCAAGCACTTGGCCCTTGGGTGACTCAGGAGGGTAGGCCAGGTGGGCAGTCATGCCTCCCTGTTCCCCACAGTCCCCAAATGTCCCCAGGTGTCTCCAGAGACACGCCTGCTGGAGGTGGCCTCCTAATCACCATGCCTAATTACTGCACAGCCCCAGGGAAATGCTGGGAACACCTTTTAAAGGCCTTTAAACACCCCAACTGCAGCTCCTGGCCCTGCCAACACTAAGCTCCCAAGGGCACAGCCAGTAACTCCCAGGAGAAGAAGCAGCAGAAAAACAAACCACATTCATTGTCAAGCACAGCCCTGGGTGGTGGGGACAAGGCTTAGAGACTTGGGTTCTCAGCCCCTTCCAGGCTGGGGGGTCTCTAGCCAGGCCACATACCCTCTGAGCCTCTATTGTACCCATTGGCAAAATGGGTTATTAATAAATGAATGAGGGCTGGTCAAGTGGCGTGGTGGTTAAGCACTGGCTTGGGAAGCCAGCAGCCCTGGTTCAGGTCCCACATATGAGGGCCAGTGACACTGCCCCAAAAAAATAAAATAAAATAAAATAAGATAAGATAAGATAAGATAAGATAAGATAAGATAAAATAAAATAAAATAAAATAAAATAAAATAAATAAAATAAAATAAAATAATTATTTAAAATAAAATAAAATAAAATAAATGAATGAATACGTGAAAAAGACTTAGAACAGCTCATAGGAGATCCCTGCCATCAGCATCATCATTACTGCCATTTGTTCGTTTATGTGTCCCAGATTTTACGAGTTGTGGACAGAACATGGCTGTGGGAACAAGGCAGCTGCTTTCCCCATTGCAGGGCTGGACTTGAGAGAGATAAGTGAGGTGCTTGCTTACCTGGGGTTCAAGATTTAAGGGAGCTAATAACTAGTGCTGGAGAGGACATGGAGAAATTGGAACCCTCAGGCATTATTGATGGGAATGGAAAATGGTGTAGCCACTGCGGGAAACAGTCTGGCAATGTCTCGTATCCACCCAAGAGAAATGAAATCTTATGTTCACCTGAAAATGTATACATAAATATTCATAGCAGCATTATTCATAACAGGCAAAGGTGAAAATAACCCAAATATCCATCAGCTGATGAATGGGTAAGTAAAATGTGTGTGTGTGTGTGTGTGGGGTGTGTGTGTGTGTGTGTGTGTGTGTGTGTGTGTGTGTAGTGGAATATTACACAGCTGTGAAAAGGAGGGAGGCACTGACATTTGCATAGCATGCATAAGCCTTGAACACACGCGGCGCTCAGTGAGAGAAGCCAAACACACAAGGTCACACAGTGTATGATTACATTTATATGCAATATTCAGAACAGGAAAGTCTACAGACAGGAAATGGATTTGTGGGTGCTGGGCTGGAGAAGAGGGATGGGGAGTGACTGTTAATGACTGTTAATAGGATGGGGCTTCTTTTTGGAGTGCTCAATGAATGAAATAAGCCAGTCACAAAAGGACAAACACTATATGATTCCACTACAGGAGAGGTCCCCAGAGGAGTCAGATTCATAGAGACAGGAAGTAGGTGGTGGTGCCAGGGGCTGGGGGAGGGGAGGGGAGTGAGTGTTTAATGGGCACAGAGTGTCAGTTTAGGAATATGAGAAAGTTCTGGAGATGGATGGTAGGGATGGTCACACAACAATGTGAGTGTACTTAATGTCACTGAGCTGATGCACTTAAAACTGGTTAAGATGGTGAATTGTATTTCTCCATCATTCGCCAAGGACACTTGTTTCCACTTTTGGCTGTTATGAATAATGCTGTTACCAACATTGGTGTACAAATATTAGTTTGAATCCCTGCTTTTAATTCTCTGTGGTAGATACCTAGGAGCGGAATTGCTGGGCCATATAGAAACTCTATGTTCAATTTTTTAGGAATTGCCATACCATTTCCCACAGCAGCTGCCCCATTTTCCACTCCCACTAGCCATGCACAGGGTTCTAACTTCTCCACGTCCTCACCAGAGCTTGCTATTTTCCAGGTTTTGATAATAACCATCCTCATGCGTGTGAAACAGTATCTCACTGTGGCTTTGATTAGCATTTCCCTCATAATTAGTGATGTTGAGCATCTTTTCATGTGCTTCTTGGCAACGTGTATATCCTCTTTAGAGAACTGTCTGTTCAAGTCCTTTGCCCATTCTTGAATTGGATGGTTTGTTTTGCTGCTGTTGATGTGTAAGAGTAACTATTTTCTCCCATTCTGGGAGCTGTCATTTCATTCTCATGGATGGTGTCCTTTGATGCACACATTCATTTCAATGATGTCCACTGTATCTACTTTTCCCCTCCTTGACATTTTTTTTTTAATTGGGGAACACTGTGTTTTCCTAGGACCCATCAGCTCCAAGTCAAGTAGTTGTTTCAATCTAGTTGTGGAGCGCGCCGCTCAGTGGTCCAGGTGGGGATCGAACCGGCAACCTTGGTGCTAGGAGCACTGCACTCTAACCAACTGAGCTAACTGGCCGCCCCATTCCTTCACATTTTTGTGGGCGTTTCACAGGGTTCTTAAACTTGGTTTGCCCAAAATGGAACTAACAAGCCGCTCCCAACAACACTTTCCAGGCCAGCTCACTTGCCGCCCCTCCATCTTGCCGCCCTGTCAATGCTGACCACCCCCAGCTTAATCTTGCTGGAATTTGGCCCTTCTCTCCATGCCCAGACCCCACCCTAGTCCAGCCCCCACCCCATTTCCATAGCCTCTCTGCTCTACTGAAGTTTTTTTTTTATTAAATTTATTTATTTATATATATTTTTAATTAGCTTCAGGTGTACAACAAAGTGCAATAGTTATACTTTTTACCCCTCAAAGTGACAACTCCCCTCCCCCAGTTCTCCCCTCCCACTCCTCCCCCCATATCATATTATCTATTACAATTCCTTTGACTCCCTTCCACCATATAATCCACATCCCGTGACTATCTATATATTCAATTACAGTTGGCTACTGAGGTTTTTCTTACCAGGGTCAATATATCCACTGGGCACAGTGCCCAAGGCCCATCATACTTTTCAGGGGATCGTGAGCATGTTTTAATTTCCTTTAAAACTGGAAGAAAACAGTGAATATAATAATCACAAATATATCATCATACATCCAGTCTGGATGATATCTGTTTGTATACCAACACCATCATATAATATCAATATGTTTCAGATAGTCATAACACCACCCTGCCTCCTGCGATCAGAGGGAGGTTTTTTGGGTTTTTTTTGAGGGCAGTGTCACTGGCCCTCATATGTGGGACCCAAACTGGGGCCGCCGGCTTTCCAAGCCAGCGCTTAACCACCGCGCCACTCGGCCAGCCTTTTTTTTTTTTTTTTTGAGGGCAGTGTCACTGGCCCTCATATGTGGGATCTGAACCGGGGCCGCTGGCGTCCCAAGCCAGCTCTTAACTGTGCCACTCGGCCGGCCCCAGAGGGAGGTTTTTTTAAAGAAATTTTGGGCTGGCCGAGTGGCTCAGTTGATTAAGAGCTTGCTCAAGAGTGTGAGCTGAGCTCTGAGCAACAGCAGTTCAATGCCTAGCCCGAGCTGAGCAGCCACTGAGCTGCCAACAGGTAGCAAGATGGCTCAGCTGGAAAAAAAAAAAAAGAAAAAAGAAAGAAATTTTATTGGGGAACAGTGCATTTTTCCAGGACCCATCAGTTTCAAGTCAAGTAGTTGTCTTCAACCTAGTTGTGGAGGGTGCAGCTCCTCGGCCCATGTGGGAATCGAACCAGCAAACTTGGTGTTATGAAACTGCCCTAACCACCTGAGCTAACTGGCCGCCCCCAGAGGGAGGTTTTGAAAGCCAAATAAGATCGTGTTGCCCTCTTTTGACACTCGCAAACCTTTTGTGGCCCCCCAGCACCCTCTAAATGAATGCAGAGTCCAAGGAAGGCCTGGTGATCCATCCCCCTCACCCTCCCCACCTCCTCTTTTTTCTCTCCCTCTTCCAATCCCCTCCAGCCCCCTCCATGCTCCCACATCTTGGCAGCTTTGTCCTCTCTTCTGGGCCTTTGCCTGTGTGATCTTCTCCAACCGGATCCATTGTCACCTAGGCAACCTCCACATCATTTATTTTAGGGGAAGACCCCCAGAACGAACCTCCCGGCCCCTAGCCAAGGTCAGGTTCATTGCATCAGTCCCTTCCTCTTCAAAATGCTGGTATTGGGTCTGGTCACTCTCTGTGGACATCTGTCCTGGGCACTGTGGGGTATTGAGCTGCATCCCTGGCCCCACCCACTCAATGCCAGGAACATTGTCTCAGTGTGACAACCGCAGATGTCCCCAGATGTCCCCAGATGTTGCCAAATGTCTCCTGGGACAGAATTATCCCTGGTTGGGAACTGCATTAGAGTAGCAATCAGATAAATGTCTGCCTCCCCAGCTACACTTATGCCAAGTGGAAAAGGGAGCCTGTCCTCCTTGTCCCTTTCTGAGAGGTTACAGCAAACACTTTGTGCAGAACAGGCAGCACTAGTCTGTCATTTCGCGGGAAACTGCATCCAGCCGAAAGAGCAGATCTCAGCTGAGTTGTGCTAGGGACTGAATTGTGTCCCACCATCCCCACCCCCAATCTCTGTGTTGAAGCCCTACCCCCTAATGTGATTGTAACTGGTTACTATGGGACCTTTAGGAGGTAAAGGTTAAATGAGCTCATGGGGGGTGGGGGGCAGGCATGATCTGATAGCACTGATGTCCTTATAAAAAGAGAGAGAAAAATCTCTCCACAGGCATTCACTGTGGAAAGGCCACGGAGGACAGCAAGAAGGCGGTCATCTGCAAGCCAGGAAGAGGTCTCATCAGAAACCGAATCAGCTGGCACCTTGATCTTGAACTTCCCAGCCTCCAGAGCTGTGGGAAATGAATGTTTATTGTTTAGATGCCGCCTGGTCTGTGGTGTTTGGTTACAGCAGCCCAAAGTGACTCAGCCACATTCTGCTTTTCCTGGGCAGCCTAATCTTGACAAAGATGATTTTCATATCGACTAAGACTCATTGAGCACCTACTGTGTGACAGGCGCTGTGCAGGGAATGAAAAAGACAAAATTCCTGCCTTGTGGAGTTGACACTAGTGGAGATAATAAGCACATAAATGGAAATATAAAGACAGATATTATTATAAAGAAAAATAGAGAAGGGTGATTGAAAAGGGTGTTGGGCTATTTTAAGTAGGTCCAAGGCCGCCTGTCTGAGGAGGTGATATCTGAGCTGGAGGAAGTGAGGTGATATCTAGAGGAAGATATTGCAAGACAAAGAACACAGCTTGTGCAAAGGCCCTGGGACAGGATCAAGCCTGGCCTGTCGGAGGAACTGTGAGGAAGCCAGTGTGACTGAAGCAGAGTGAGTGAGTGGAAGAGAGTGACGAGGTAAGAGCAGGCAGAGGACAGGCAAATCATGGAGGGCCTTGTGCAGAGGACTTGGGTTTTTATCCCAGGGAGGTGGGAACCCTGGAGAGCTGTGGGCAGAATAGGGGTGGGATCCGAATCAAGTTTTGAAAGCCTGTCAGCTTTGCAAAGGGAAGCATTTTGGTCCTCCCTAGCCATGCTGTCAATCTCCATTCAGAATCATGCTTGGCACACAGTAGGTGCAATAAATATTTACTGAGGGAATGAATGAATAATAGCTCCATTTGGGAGTGTGTGTGTGTGTGGGGGGGGACCAAGAGCAGTAAAATCACACAGCCCCAGGGTACCCAGCCAGATTATAAGAGATCAGGGGCTGAACCCAGAGCTGGACAACTTAAGGTCCCAGCTCCAACAGGCCTATCAGAAGGAGTCTCTATGCCCACACTGCAGCCACCTGTTTCCTCCCCTGCCTGTGATTAATGGCCAAGCAGCCCCATCCATCATGAGCCAGCCAGCGCCTGGCTCTGCCGGGAAGCCATGGGGCCCAGTGCTCATTTGTAAGCTGGCCGCGAGGCTGGTCTCAGCCGGTTGCTGACATGAGACAGATCCCCGCCTCGATTTGGACCCAGATGTGGCTCTGAGAACCCCAGGGAGAGGCAAGACCAGGATGTGGACTCGAAGAGTTGGGGATGAGTAGGGGCTGAGGGTGTGGAATGGCAGCTGCCCAGAGAGTAAGATCTTAGAAATCCCAAGTTCCTCCCAAATTAATTACATAATCAAGACTGTTCCCTCCTGGGTTGCAGCATTCCGCCCTTCCCTGCGATGTTCTGTTCTTTCTATCCACCCATCCCCAAAATCTCCTCCTTGCATTGGGCCCAGCTAGCCTGCCCCTCTTCTGAAGCTCAGTTTGGGCATCCCCCTAATCTACTGGCCTCCCACCTTGCCTTCTCCCATTCCCACTACCAGCAAAACCTGTCCCTCAGCCCTGGCAGTCTCTCTCTGTTGCTTTCAACCAGGGCTTCTCAGCTGGGGGTAATTTTGCTCCCCCACCCCCACCCATGGGACACTTGCCAATTCTGCTTCTCAAACTGGGTTGGAGGTGCTCCTGTCATGAATGGAGTGGGTGAGGTCAGGGATGCTGTTCAACACCCTACTGTGCCTAGGACAGTCCCACCCCAGAGAACAATGCCAGAAGAGTCAAGAGTACAAACAGAGGGCCGGCCGAGTGGCGCATTGGTTAAGCGCTGGTTTTGGGATGCCAGCGGCCCCGGTTCGGATCCCACATGAGGGCCAGTGACACTGCCCTCTACAGCTAACAACAGCTCCACCTGGAGCTGGGCTGTGCGAGCCCCTGTGATGGTGTGGGCTGCAGCCCCTGCTGCAGTGGGCTGCCATAGGCTACAGTGAGTGGCCAGCAGCCAGCGTGAGCGGCTGGCAGCCAAGAGTGAGCTGCCAATAGCCGCGGTGAGCGACATCCAGAGGCCAGCGACCGATCTGCCTCATCCGGGAAGAGCACAATGACGATACCAACAGTGAAGCAACATCCTCCGCAACTAAACTGAAGAACAAAAAGACAGCAACTTGTCTGTTCCCCTTCCCCGATTCCCCAACGCTGTTCCCCTCCACCAATTCCCCAATAAAATCTTAAAAAAAAGAGTACAAACAGAAATCCTCTTCTAAAACCTCCCATGGCTCCCCAGTGCCCTCCAGGTAAAATCTTATCTCCTTATCCAGAAAGCAGGCCCTACATCATCCTGGCCCCCAGGCTCTCTCCAGCTAGTATTCCACCATATGTGCCTCAAGCCCCACCTGGAGGAGCAGTAATGCATACTGGTCAAGGACCCAAGTCCCTGGGTTCACATCCTAGCTGTGTGATTTTGGCTAAGTCACTAAACCTCCCAGTGCCTTCATTTCCCCATCTTTAAATGTCATGATGGCAGAACCTAGGGTTAAAATGCTTAAGATAGAGCCTGACACATAGTAAAAACATATACAGGTGAGTTAGTTTACTTTATTCATAGTTTGGGTCATACTTCTGGGCTTTGCCACATGCCCAAAAGCTCTTTTTCCTGAAAATTACTTTTTCTTAATTACAGTAATATCTTGGTTTGTGAGCATAATTCGTTCTGCAAACAAACTACTCATATTGCAAGACATCGCTCATTTACCATGATAAGATGTATTAGAATTGTTTGCTCATCTTGTGGAACACTCGCAAACCACTTTACTCGCAATCCAAGGTATTATTCTCCTTCAAAGGCAAAGCCCTGAATTCCCCCCTGTGGCCTAGTCCTGACCCCAGGACTGTGCTGGGGGTGTCTGTGTCCAGTTCTAGGGTCTGTTAACATGTGAGTTTTTGGTCACCGAATGCCTGCCCAGGTGAGAGTCAGATGCAGGTGGCCTCCCAGGAAAATGAGCGTCTGGTCCCCCTGGTGTGTGTGGAGGGAGTGCGTATTGGGAGCAGGACCAACTTCATGGGCAGGCAACTTATGCATTCACACCGAACTCCACCCTGTGCTCTCCAAGGAAGAAAGCTGAGCTTAGTTTAATGCTGTGTTGTCACCATCTCAAAATTCCTAATCATTTTTTTTTTTTAAGATTTTTATTGCGGAATTGGGACAGGGGAACAGTGTTGGGGAATCGGGGAAAGGGAACAGACAAGTTGCTGTCCTTTTTATTCTTCATTGTAGTTGTGGAGGACATTGCTTCACTGGCCCTTGTTGGTATTATCATTGTGCTCTTCCCGTGTGAGGCAGATCGATTGCCAGCCTCTGGACAGCAGCTCACGGCAGCTGTTGGCAGCTCACTCCAGCTGCCAGCTGCTCACGCTGGCTGCCGGCCACTCACTGTAGCCTATGGCAGCCCACTGCAGCAGGGGCTGCAGCTATGCCATCCCGGGGACTCACAGCAGCCCAGCTCTAGGTGGAGCTGTTGTTCATCATCTTAGTTGTAGAGGGCAGTGTCACTGGCCCTCATGTGAGATCTGAACCAGGGCAGCTGGAGTCCCAAACCAGCTTTTAAACAACACGCCACTTGGCAGGCCCTCCTAATCATTTTTGAATAAGAGACCATGCATTTTGGGCCGGCCGAATGGCACGTTGGTTAAGAGCTGGCTTGGGACGCCAGAGGCCTGTGTTTGGATCCCACATATGAGGACCAGTGACACTGCCCTCTACAACTAAGATGATGAATAACAGCTCCACCTGGAGCTGGGCTGCTGTGAGTCCCCGGGATGGCATAGCTGCAGCCCCTGCTGCAGTGGGCTGCCATAGATACAGTGAGTGGCTGGCAGCCAGCATGAGTGGCTGGCAGCCAGTATGAGATGCCAAGAGCTGCTGTAAGCGGCTGTCTAGAGGCTGGCAACTGATCTGCCTCACCTGAGAAGAGTGCAATGATGATACCAGCATGGGCCAGTGAAGCAACGACCTCCACAACTAGACTGAAGAACAAAAGGACAGCAACTTGTCTGTTCCCCTTCCCTGGTTCCCCAATGCTCTTCCCCTCCCCCAATTCTCTAATAAAATCTTTAAAAAAAAAAAAAAAAGCGAGAGAGATCATGCAATTTCATTTTGCCCTGGGCCCTGAAAATTCTGTAGCCTGTCCCAGTTGGGGAGTCTCATATGATTTGTGGGGCCTGCGCATTCCAGAGCTTGATAGAGTTATTGAAGAACTTTCCAAAGTTTGCTCCTTTTCTCTTACAGCATCAGGACTGGAGAGGCCTTGAATTTTGGTAACTCATCTCCAGCCCATTCAGATCGTTTTTATTTAATAGGCTGACATTTTGTTCATCATGCATTTTTATTTTTTATTAAATTTATTGGAATAGGGCCGGCCGAGTGGCGCAGTGGTTAAGCGCTGGCTTGGGAAGCCAGCGGCCCCGGTTCGGTTCCCGCATATGAGGGCCAGTGACACTGCCCTCAAAAAAAAAAAATTAAAAAAAAAATAAATAAATGTATTGGAACAACATTGGTTAATAACATTACATAAATTTCAGGTGTACAACATTATAATCCGACATCTGTACACTCTATGTGTGCTCACCACCTGAGGTCTAGTCTCCTTTCATCACTGTGAATTTCTTTTGGCATCAATTTTATTTATAAAAATATTGCTTTAAAGTATTATTTATCTTTAAGGGTTTTCTTTTAGGGTGAAGTGTTCTTTACATTTTGCATACTCATCTCACCCTCGTCCTGACCTCTCATCTGCCCAGAAAAAGTGACCAGGGTCCTAACTTTCCATTTTATAGATGGGAAAACCCAAGGCTCAAAATAGTTATTCACCTGGAGAGGGCAAGCTGCATAGCTCTGATGCTGATGATATGAGAATTAAGAGACTGTGTATTTAACACTTGCCAGTGGTTAATGTGCATTATGTCAACAGCTTCCTTGAGGCCTGATCTCCACATGGCAGCGGGAGAGAATCTATCAAAATCCAAGTCTGGTCCAGTTCCTCCACTGCCGACTGCCATCTGTGGTTCCCACCACTCTCCCAGTAAAATCTCAAGTCCTCCCAGTGGCCCACACGGCCCTGCACCATCTACAGAATTTGCAGGCCCAATGCAAAACGAAACTTTGAGGCCCCCTTGTTCAAAAATAATTAGGAATTTCCAGACCACGACAGTAGATCATGAACCCAAGCACAGGCCCTTCTGGGAACAGGGCCCCAGTGCCAATGCTGGAAGCTGCTGGCCCTGCCTCCCTGCCCTCATTTCCTCCCAGGCTCTTCAGAGCAAAAAAATGGGGCTGCCTCCGGGTTTTTGCATTTGCTATTCCTGCCTCCTTGAATAAGCCACCATACTGTTTCCTGTATTGGCTCCCTCTGTCACCTTCAGGTCCTCTTTGCAGGCAAGGAGGCCCTCTCTGACACCCGCTCTGTTTAAAATTGCACCTTCCTGGTCCTCCTCCCTGGTCTATTTTCTCCATAAGCTGCTACTATCCGACCTGCCTGGGTTTGGGCTTGACTATTTGTCTCTTGTTTGTCTCAAGTCTTCTCCATCAGGGTCGGGACTTTGTATATGCCCAACCCCGCACCCTGGAGCAGGGCCTGGCACACAGTAGGTGCTCAATAATGTGTTTTGCAGGAATGGCGCCCAGGAGGCAGGCTGTATGACCCCTGCCATTCTGCAGAGAAAACCAAGGCTCAGAGAGCACAGCCAGAGAGTCCAAGGTTACAGAGCATGTCCCTGGCACGCGTCCAGGTCGCGCCATGACAGTGCCGGCGGTTTAGATGGGGGCCGCCGGGCCCCTTTCTTTGACAGACAGGGTAACCAAGGCCCAGGCGGCCGCCAGAGCCACCCAGCCCGGTGGGGCGGCGGCCCCGCAGCCAGGCGGGGGCTGAAGCCCGGGTCTGGGCGCGCTAGGCCCAAGGTCACCGTGCCGGCGGCCCGGGGGAGGCGGGCTGGGTGGGGATCCGCAGGCCTCCCCGGGCGCGCGCCCCCCCTCGGCGGCGCGCACGGGGCCCGGGCGGCAGCGGCAGCGGCAGCGGCAGCGGCAGGTGGAGCCGAAGCTTCCTCGCATCCGAGGCCGCGGCCACTACCGGCGTCGCCGCCATTAGACAATAGGAGCGGCCGCCGGGCGTGCGGGGAGGCGGGCGGCGGGAGGGGCGGGGAAGGGCGCCTGGAGCGCAGGAAGCGGGGTCCGGGGCGCGCCGGGGCCGGGCGCGTAGGGAGGGGGCGCAGGAAGCGGGTGAGGCCGGGCGCGGGAGGCGGCGGCAGCGGCCCCGGGAGCTGTTGATCGGCGCCGGGACAAAGGCGCGACCGCCCGGTGCCCCGAGCCGCCCAAGCCGGGGCGCACAGCCGCGGCGTAGCCCGCGCCCCCCGCCGCGACTGACATGATGTTTCCACAAAGCAGGCATTCGGTAAGCCGGGACCGCGGCTCGGCGTCCCCTACCCCCCCAGGTCCGGGCCCTGCGCGTCCCCCAGCGTGTCGGGCCACTTCCCCCACCCGCTCTCGGCCCTGCGGCCCTCCTGGTCCGTGCCTGGCACCCCCACTCCAGGTCCGAGCCCTGCGCCCCCCAGTTCCCCGCCGGGCCATCCTACCCCCAGATCCGAGCCCTGCCGTGGCCCCCCCAGTTCCCTCCCTGCTTGGCGCCTCCCCCCAACTCCAGGGCCCGGTCCCCTCCAGGTACAGGCCCAGAGCTACTCTTCCCCCCCAAAACCAGCTCCCCAGATTTCACCCCCTCTACTGTAGCTCCTTGTCCCCCTCCCTGCTTCCAGGCCCGGAACCCCCCAGCTTCCAGGCGGGATCCTCTCCAGCTCCCCGCACGGACCCCCCAGTCCCTGGTCCCTGCGGCCCGCCCCTCACCGAGCCAGGCTGGGCCTGGGCAACCTTGGCCTCGGGCCTGGGGCACCCCGGGAGCCCCACGGGGCACCTCTAACGCCGGGGCTGCTTTCAGGGCCTGGGAGTGGGGGGAAGTCCCAGGCGCATCCCTCCCGGAAGAGAGCGGCCTGTTGGGAGCGCGTTGGGAATCTGGGATCGGGGCCCCCTCGGAAAATTTCGGGCGCTGAGAGAGAGGTCTCTCTCCTAAGGGGTCTTTGCAGGGAGACCTCCCTCCCCCTACTTGGGGAGGAGGACTCCCTAGGACGTGTTGTCCCCCTTCCCAAGGCATTTGGGGCTCTTGGATGTGCACTGCCCCTCCCGGAGCTTTGGAGCGGCGATAGAGGGCGCACCCTGCCCCCCCCCACGAAGGGCGGGCCTTGAAACGCACCCCCACAGCCTGGGGATGGCGGGGGACCCAGCGGCTCCGGGCGCGCCCGCCCCTCCGTTTCCCCGGGAGGGGCGGGGGCAGGAAGCGAGGGCGGGGGCCGCGCCAGGGGCTGTAAACAGGAGCCTGAGAAATGAGTCGGTGTGTGTGGGGGGGCGCTGCCGCTGCCCAGGCCGCTGCCTCCGGGCTTTGGAGAGGGAAGTGAGCTGCCGACCCTCCCACCCGCTCAGCCTTGACCTGGGACGCCCCCTCCTCATAGGGGTCGTCGCATCTACCCCAGCAACTCAAATTTACCACCTCAGACTCCTGCGACCGCATCAAAGACGAGTTTCAGCTGCTGCAGGCTCAGTACCACAGGTGAGCTAGTGGAGTGGTCCCTACCACAGGTGGTAGAAGAGGGAGCCCCCTGTGCAGTTGGCAAGAAGGGTGGAGGTGGTGACCCCTGCTATATATACAAGTACTTGAAAAAATACCTGTATTTTTTTGTAACACAAGTTGTATGACAAGGCACTGTCCTGAGCACTTTACCCAAGACTAAAATCGGTTAGTCGTCCAAACAGCCAATTTCACAGAGGAGAAAACAGAGGCACAAAATTCAATGATTTGTCCAAAGACTCAACTGTATGGCTTCAGAGAGCTGCTACTCACCCTTACCCCAATCCCCACTGGATTAAAAACCTTCCAACAACTGGAGTTAGGGGATAGACTCCCACACTTCCCAAAAGAAATGCAAATTCTCAAAGGCTCTGTTATGGAGGGGAGGTTTGCCTGGGAATCAGTGGGATGTCCCTGGCCACCAGTTTCAGAGAAATCTTGGGCTGTCTCTGGACCTCAGTTTACCCACATAAAAAGGTCCTGGGCTTTTCTCCAAGAAGAAAAGGGGAGTAGTGATGTATATTCTTTTTTTTTTTTTTTTTTAACAAATGTCCAACCTCTTGCTCCCCAAGTGTTAAATACTGAATATCTTTTTAATCTTCCTTGCTGTCTTATTATTGTGCCCATTTCAAAGATGAGACAGACACTGATGGTAGAGGGGCAGGCCCAGGAGCTTTGTTCTGGTCCTGTGATGTGGGAGATTTAGGGGCTTTGCCTGGCAGCCCTGCCTTTTCTGAGCCTGTGCAGTGGGTCCTCCCCTCCCTGCCTGGCCCATGCCCACTTCACAGTGAGCACTAGGGCTGCCAATCCCTGAGACCGTAGGTTAGGGTGCTGTTGCAGGGCTGTGTGTGCTTGGTAAGCCAGCTCGCCTCCCGAGCTTTGGGGTCTCCCATCTGCTGGGCCTGGGCTTCCTGCTATACAATGAACAGTCCTACCATGTTGGCATGCAGGATCTGTCAGGCCGTCAAAAAAGGCCAGAAAACCAATTGGAATGAAATTGCCTGTTTGTTCTTTTTATTTTTTTATTTTATTTTATTTTTAAGATTTTATTGGGGAATTGGGGGAGGGGATTAGCCAAGTTGTTCTTCATTCCTCATTGTGGAGGGTGCCAGTTGCCATCTGGCTTCCCATCAACAGCTCAGGCCTCTCAGCTCAAGGTGCTCTAAGTTCCTTTTTTTTTTTTTTTTTTTTCCCTGAGGGCAGTGTCACTGGCCCTCATATCTTTTGATTTAACAGTAGGTGAGTCCGAACTAGTCTGTGAGACCCGAACCGGGGCCGCTGGCTTCCCAAGCCAGTGCTTAACCACCGCACCACTTGGCCGGCCCAAGATGCTCTAAATTCAATCTTAGTTGCGGGTGGGCATAGCCACCATCCCATGCAGGAGTCGAACCAGCAGCCTTGTTAAGAGCACACGCCCTATCCACTGAGCCATCTAGGCAGCAGCTCAGCCCAAGGTGCTGAGTTCAGTCTTAGTTGCGGGTGGGCGTAACCCACCATTGAACAGGCAATCTTGTGACACCAGCTGAGCCATCCTGCCACCCTTTGGCAGCTCAGCGACAGCTCAGCTCTGGCGCAGCATCACTGGCCCATGTGGGAATCGAACCGACGGCCCTGTTGCTCACAGCAAGCGTCCTTAAGCCAACTTTTAACCATTGAGCCACTCGGCCGGCCCCTGTTTGTTCTTGTTGGTGGCAACAAATGCACATTTTTTTTAAAATTAGAGAAAAATCTCAAGGGGGCCACATCAACCCCAGCTGTGATTTATCTCTGTACTGGGGTATATAGTTATGGTCAGTCTGGCAGAGTGAAACACTAGGTTCTTGGGGTGACCATGAGAGCAACAAGCATTTATTGGATGCTTACTGTATGCCAGGCATTATTCTAAGAGGATTTCTGGTCTTAATCCATTTCATCCTCATGAGGTTGGTATTTAACAGGGACAGAGACCAAGGCCAAGAGGGGTAGAAGGGTTTGCCCACAGTCACTCTGCATCAAAGTAGCAGGGCTGGGGCTGGCCGAGTGGCTCAGTTAGTTAAGTGTTGGCTTAGAGCGCATGCTCTGAGCAACGAGGCCACCGGTTCTATTCCCACATGGGCCAGGGAACGCTGCACCCTAGCTGAGCTGCCAACAGGTGGCAGGATGGCTCAGCTGATGTAACAACAAGATTGCCTGTTCGATGGTGGGCTATGCCCACCCGCAACTAAGACTGAACTTGGCACCTTGAGCTGAGCTGCCGCCTGGATGGCTCAGTGGATAGGGCATGCGCTCTTAACAACAAGGTTGCTGGTTTGACTCCCACATGGGATGGTGGCTATGCCCACCCGCAACTAAGATTGAACACAGCACCTTGAGCTTAGAGGCCACGAGCTGTTGATGGGAAGCCAGATGGTGACTGGCGCCCTCCACAACGAAGATTAAAGAACAACAACTTGGCTGGTCCCCTCCCCCAATTCCCCAACACTGTTCCCCTTCCCCAATTCCCCAATAAAAACTTAAAAAAAAAAAAAAAAGTAGCAGGGCTGAGCTTTGAACCCAGTCTGTCTCTTGAGTCTGTGCTGTCAGCTCTCTCTACCTAATCCCTCATAGGGCACTTTGAGAAATGCCTGCAGCTTCTCCTTTCTAGCCCAAGAGGCTAAAGGGTCATTGTCTCTCTTACCCAACAGAACTTTTACCCCCCTAGTGAAATAAAGGCCCACAAGAGGGGCTGGGCCCCTTTGGAGATTCCTTGGTGAGTCCATCCCAGAGCCAGCCCAGCCAAGCCCCACCAGCCCTCTCCTTGGGCCCCTTTGCAGTTTCTATTTGTCCTTCCTCCTTGCAGAGTTTTCCCCAGTAATTGAGAGTGGCTGTGAAGCCAGCCAACCTTCCTGGCTATGTGACCTTGAGCCAGTTATTCAACCTCTCTGGATATCCATTGCATCATCTGAAAGATGAGTGATGCTAATAGTACTGACATTGGATTTCAGGATGGATAAAATGTTCTTTGAATCCCTCGCTGATCCAGAATCAGGGAGTTTGCTCTGACTTTTATTATCAGTTTCTCTACTTACTAGATCTGCAAGGCTGGTTTCATAATCCCCATTTTCGTTAGGGAACCTGTGACTCCCCCAACCCCATCTTCACAGAGGAGGTCTGGTTTTCTCCTGTCAAAATTTGGGGCTCAGCACAACCCTTGCCCCCTTTCCCCTTGCTCTTCTTCAGCCTGAAGCTCGAATGTGACAAGCTGGCCAGTGAGAAGTCAGAGATGCAGCGTCATTACGTGATGGTGAGCTGACCTGGGTCCCACCAAACCCCAGCCACCTCCTCTGGGAAGTGTGAGGATGCAGGGTCCGCCTTGCTGGCCTGGCTGCCAGCCCAGGCGGTTACAGAGGTGCCAAACCACTGGGTTGCAGCCTGGGCCTGCCAGGTCCCCTGGCTAGCCTTGGCAGCCAGCAGAGGAGGCAGCAGCTGTAGAAGCCAGGAACTGGGAGCAGCTGGATCCCTCCCTGCTCCACTGTCCCTGGCATCCCAGTGCTTAACTCCTCCTAGCCCAAGTTTGGGAAGAAGACTCCTGGGGGAGGAGGGGCAGCAAGAGGTCTCCCCCTTTGAAGTTGGTGGGAAGGAGGGGATAACAAGGCATTCTTTGGCCTGACATTTGAGACCCTGCTCATCCATACTGCCAGAATCAGCTGCTCAGTTTTGTACATCAAAAACCTTTGCCTTAGCCCAGCCCCTAATTGAGCTCTTTCAGG
The DNA here is from genome assembly GCA_033961575.1 of Aselliscus stoliczkanus. Classification (NCBI taxonomy): domain Eukaryota; kingdom Metazoa; phylum Chordata; class Mammalia; order Chiroptera; family Hipposideridae; genus Aselliscus; species Aselliscus stoliczkanus. The sequence continues at coordinate 2,662,424 of CM066735.1, read as the reverse complement.
CTGTGGGGGACACAGAGCCAGACACTGAAGCTCCCAGCCCCAGGGGAAGGGGGCTGGAGCAAAGAGAGAACCTACAAGGACTGGAGTATTCCAGAGGGGAGCCAATGCCTGAGGAAGGCTGCATGGAGAATGGGACATTGCAACTGGGGTCTTGAAGAATAAGTAGGAGCTTGCTGGGCAGGATAGGGGGACCAAGCAAAAGCCTGGGAACCACTTGGTTTTGTGGGGGAGGTGATGGGGAGCCATGGGAGTGTGTAGAGCACGGAAGGGGGCAGAATCAAATCTGGGGCCCAGGATGGGGGGCAGCTGCTGGCCCCAAAGCCAAACCCAGCAGGCTTTGTTTATCTTCATTATTTATACCCAGGAAGGCAAACTTCCCTGGAGTCTGGGGCCACCCACAGACAAGACACATAAAGATAAAAGATTAGGAGCCTTGGAATGTGTGTGTGTTGTGGGGAACAGTGGAGCTCCATAATTATTCCAGAAGCCAGGGAGTGGGGCTGAGGCCCTAGGGCTTCCCCAGCTCCCAGCAGCCCCACCAGGCACCTGGGCTTCTGTTCCTGCTGTGGGTGTCTTCTCCCCTCCCGCCTCCCTCCCACCTGCCCCTTTTCATCACTCCCTGCTCCATGTCTCTCTCTCTTTCCCTTTCTCTACCTCCCCCTCTTTGTCTCCCTCTGCTGCCCCCACCTCCTTGTCTTGAGCCCCCCCATCCTTTGCCCACCCCCATTTCTCTCTCTCTCTGTTCCCCCACGCAGTACTACGAGATGTCCTACGGCTTGAACATTGAAATGCACAAGCAGGTACATCCCCCGCCCCCTTGGCACCCTAGATAGGAGCCTGTCCCTTAGCTGAACAGTAAGGCTTCCCTGTGATCCTGTTCCCTCCCACCCCCACTTCTTTCTCAGGTGTCCTTGGGAGGTGGTTCTGCCAAAGAATGAAGGGCAGAGGCCTTCCCTGGGACCTGCCACCCCCACCCTGTCATCTCTCCTTTGTGACAGTGGGGGAGGGTGATGTGCCCACACATGGTATGACCCTCAGATTGCCCCTGGCCCTCTGGCCTTGCTTTAGCCGTCTGTGCCCTCAGGAGGCCACTATCAGGGATATCACAAAATAATGATGTTACTGTCCCCATCCTCCCTCCCTCCCATGGAGTGCTCACTACCAACCAGATGCTCTCTGGGCATCATCCACTCAGGGCCACCCAGACCCCAAGTGGCCCAGTCTGGATTTGGGCCTGTGTCTGCACTGTTAGCTGCAGGGCCGAGTACTCGCCTCAGATCCTGCCTTTGCCACTGATTGGGTGCCCGTTGGCCCCTATGTCGATCCCACCCTGGACTGAGCTGGTCCCTCTTAGAACCCCAGACCTCCTGGACTGGTCTGTATCTTTTCCCTGCACCTTCTCCTTCCACCTGCGGGGGACTAAAGCCTCTGTGTGTTTGTTCTAGGCTGAAATCGTCAAGAGGCTGAATGGGATCTGTGCCCAGGTCCTCCCCTACCTTTCCCAAGAGGTGAGTGGTGTCCCCCGCCAACTCCGCACCCTGCAGAAGGCTGTGGGTAGAAGGGGGTAAATAGATCAGGAACTTGCCCCCAGTCCTCCCCACTTCACCCATCTGGGGTCGAAGTGTGCCGGGTGCCCCAGAGCACACGCCTCCCCTCTCTGGACCTCCTAGCTACTAGCTTGCCTGTACAAAAGAGTCCTCAGACTGGAGAACCCCCAGAGGATCAGGGCAGTGGAGGAAGGGGCCTCACCCTGCTGTGGAATTCTCAGCCTGAGTGAGTCATTTCACCTTAAAAATGTCAGCTATGCCAAAGGCTGCACCAAGAATTTTTTTTCCCCCCGTTTTGCTTTCACCTTTCACCCTCCTGGGATTCACTGGTGGGCTGATTCAGCCAGGGACAAGGGTATATGTGGGGAGGGCACTCTATACACAAATAAACATAAATGCAACACACATACACAAGGCACACACACGTATACAAGGAGGTACACATTTGTGCAAACATGTAGAGACATGTACCCATGCACAGATACACATGTAGACACCAATAACCAGATACACAAGCAGACACACAGCTGCACATAGATGTAGACACTTGACACGGGCACACATGTACATATGCACACACCCAGGGGAACCAGGCACCCCTCTCTTCCTCTTCTGCTTTTTCTGGTTCTCAGACTCTTGGTGTGAGGCCCACTCTATACACACCCCACACCTGCACCCTGCCAGGCTGTGTAAGGCACCAGCTCTCTGCTAGGTTTACTGTTGATAATTCATTTCCTTTTCAATCCCTACCTGTATCTCGGGGTCCTTTGGGTGATGTGCGTTCCTAGGGACCACACCAGAAGGACACCATGCAAGCGTCAGAGAAGAGGGTTCTGGAGACTTGTGCTTACTTTTCATAACAGGCTTCCCAGTAGCCAAGGCGAAAAGGGAGATGGCAGAGTGTAGCATCTGATGGCAGGAGAGACTGACTTTGAGGGAGGGCTGGGGAAGTGTGGGAGCTATACCCTGAACCTAGACCATATGCCAGCCCTGCCAGAATTCACTGGGCTTTCCCCAGCTGTGGAAAGACAGGAGCTTGGATTACCAGATCTCACAGCACAGTATCTGAGCTCTTGAAGGGTCAAGACTTCCCTGTACAGCTGGCCAGGTTCACTGTACATTTTTTTTTGCACCTGGCATAGGATAGGTCATGATCCAGGGTTTCTTCGACTCACTTGAAGGCCTTTTCCTAAATATCTGGCCCCAACCCCTTTGGGTCTTCTACGCATCACTATTTGTCCCCATTTTCCAGATGAAGCGATTGAAGCTTGGTGAATGGAAGTGGCTAGAGAGAGAGGAGGCTTTCTGGTTGGATGGAAAGTCATGGGGTTGGGGGTGGGGGGTAGTGCTAGCAGGCCAGATGAGAGTGGGGCTTCTCCTGGGCTCTGCCACAGACCCCGTGTCCTCTCTCCTTTCAGCACCAGCAGCAGGTCTTGGGAGCTATTGAGAGAGCTAAGCAAGTCACAGCTCCTGAGCTGAATTCCATCATCCGAGTAAGTCTGGGATGTGGGTCTAGGGTGGATGGGAGGTCAGTCAGGCAACAAGTGGGCCCCAGGAGGCTGACACCCCCTCCCTCTGCCCTGCAGCAGCAGCTCCAGGCCCACCAGCTATCCCAGCTGCAGGCTCTGGCCCTGCCTCTGACCCCACTGCCCGTGGGACTGCAGCCGCCTTCGCTGCCGGCGGTCAGCGCAGGCACCGGCCTCCTCTCACTGTCTGCGCTAGGCTCCCAGGCCCACCTCTCCAAGGAAGACAAGAATGGGCATGATGGTGACACCCACCAGGAGGATGATGGCGAGAAGTCTGATTAGCTGGGGGCCGGGATGGGGAGGGTGGGGGACAAAAGTGAGACAGACGCACAGAGAGAAATGTTCACCTTAAAACAGTATAGCTCAAGATTGGCTACACTCTGGTATTATTTATGGTAGCTCCTGCTGTGGTCTTAGCCCTGCCTGTGTGCCACCCTCTAGCTTTGTCCTGGCTGCCAGCCTCCCTCCTTCTCTCCCCCTGTAGTCTGAATGGGTAAATACCTGCTCATACCGCAGATAAGGCAAGCTGAGTCCTGGAGGCGCAAATGGGAGGCCAGGTTAGAAGAGAGCAAAACCTCAAACAGTCGAACACTCCCTGCATTTCCCTGTTTCACACATGTGTAACTGATAGTCCACCTGCGGGGCCCCTCAGGGCACACCCCAGCCTCCCACCCTGGCACTGCATGCAAACACAATGCTAGCTGCCCCTTCCTGCCCTGGGCACCCCTGTCTTCCCCTCCTGCCTACTCACCTCCATTAGTTCCAGAGGCCCATGCCACCTGGTCCTCTCCTCGCCTACCGAGGGACAGGAGCTCAGCCGGGGTGAGCAGGGTGGGGGTGGGCGATCCAAGATTTCCCTTCTCCCTTTCCTGAATAAAGATGAGGGTACTTGAGTTGTCTTGGTTTTTATTTTATTTTTTTCCTTTTTCCAGTGTACTAGCTTGTCTTTTAAGAAGGGATATTAAAAAAAAAGAGAGAAGAAAAATGTTTAAAAAAAAGCAACAGCCACACCTGTGTCTGTATATAGCCTTTAGACTGTCAGCTTTTGTTGTGTTCAGTCATTTGAACTCTGCAGAGAAGTGAAAATGCTGTATCGAGGGTGGGCTTAGCTGTGCCTTTCAAATAAAGACGTGAGAAGGTTGGCTACTGTTTTCCTGTTTCTGTGTTGCGGGCTGCCTGTGGTGCCCCCCTTTCTGGGGAGGAGGGGACATCATGTCTGGGCTCTCTCTGTTACAGGACCGGATATTGAGAGTCCCAGGTGAGTCCATCTTGTAAGTGTAGTCTATCTCCTGTACTTGATGTGTAGACCAGAGAGGGTCAGCTGGAGGCTCTAGGTCACATAGCATGGCCCAGGTGTTAAGAGGTTTAGCAGAGCTGGTTTCTAAGCCTCAGGCCAGAGGACCCCTAAGGGACACTCTTTTCCTTTAGAAACAGAAGATGTTGAAGCTGCAGAATCTACCCTCACTGCCCACAGACCCTTTTTCCAGATCAGAGAATACAGACCCCCAGCTGAACTTTGACACTCCAAAGAAGAGGTTGAAAGCCCCCTTCCCCACCACACCCAAGCTGGACCACCCTGGGGGTAGCCACAAGGAAAGGTGATTCCCCCAGTGTACCTGGCACTTAGGCCAAGAGGAGGACTTCAGGCTGCACACCCAGGAGATGGGGTGGGGTGAGTAGGCACCCATCTTGACTTTGCAAGAACTTTGCAAGGGCTGTGTAACACAAATCCCACACTCAGGGAACTGGAGCACCCAGGGGACTTTTGAACTGCATGCAATTCTCACCTGCCTCCCAATCCAATGGTTTCCCATGGAGGGGTCGAAGGGCAGAGAGTAGGAGGGAGGGAGGGAGGGTTGGTGATGGCCTTCTGGCCTCAGGGAAGATGTCTCATGTCCCTACAGAGAGAGAGAGAGGAGCCTCCTGCTGGGTTCCAGCCCTTGTCCATGCTTCTAAAAAAAAAAAATGCCAGAGTGGGGCAGACCAAGTGGTGCGGTGGTTAAGCGCTGACTTGGGAAGCCAGCGGCTCCAGTTCGGTTCCCACGTATGAAGGCCAGTGACACTGCCCTCAAAAAAAAAACATGCCAGAGTGATTGGCGCACTCCCTGCTTAACATGTATCCTTGTATTGAAAACTCGAATTCGCCTACCCCACTTGGGGAGTGTGAATTATTACATCTTAAGAAGACATGGGCTGGCCGAGTGGCGCGGTGTTTAAGCGCTGGCTTGGGATGCCAGCGGCCCCAGTTCGGGTCCCACATGTGAGGGCCAGTGACATTGCCCTCAAAAAAAACCAAAAAAACTGGCACTCAGCAGAACTCCCCTTCTGGATCCATCCCCCAACAGACATCCCACTCGAGTCTACCCAAAAAGACAAGAGTGTTCAGAGACTTAGTTTGTCACCATTACCCCAAACTGGAAACTACCAGCTGACCAGTAGCAGCATATCAGATAAGTTGTGACACAGTTGTGTTGTGGGATACTACACAGCTATGAAAAGGAGCCACTGTTACACTCAACACCATGCATCTCCCACACTTAATGCTGAATAAAAGAAGCTGGGTACAAAAGGGTAAAAACGGTGTGATTCCATCTATGTAAAGAACAAAACCAGGCCCAAGTGACCTAGAGTGTCAGACATTGTTGGGTTACCTTGAGGGAAGGGGCCAAGGAGCCTTCTAATCGGGCTGGTCATGTTTCATTTCTTAACTTGGGGGATGGTTACCTGAGTGTGTTCACTTGGTGATAATTCATCAAATTGTTCACCTTCAATCTGTGCGCTCTTGTGTTATAGTTCACAATTAAAAAAATTATATATATATATATATATATATATATTTAGGGCCCACCGAGTGGCGCGGTGGTTAGGCGCTGGCTTGGGAAGCCATGGCCCCAGTTCGGGTCCCACATATGAGGGCCAGTGACACTGCCCTCAAAAGAAAAAATATATATATTTATATTTATATATGTATTTTTTAAAGAAATTATTTTCTTTGGCCTCCATGGCCCTGGAAATACACTCTAAGTTCTTCACCTGGGCCCACCAAACCCTGCAGACCCTCCTATCCAGCTTGAAACCTTTTGCTATTTCTTGCCTAGAGGCCGTAGCACGTGCTGCCCCCTCTTCCTGAAACAATGTTGTCTTTTTTCCCTCCTCAACTTCTAATCCTCTAAGACTTCCCAGAAGTCACTTTCCTGAAGGCTTCCCCTGACCCTCCACTAAAGTAAGGGAATGACACACTGTCGGCCTTGGAAAGTGCTTAGAACAGAGCCTGGCACATCCATTGATTCATTTATTGAGACCCAACTCTGAGCCCCAGGGACACAGCAGGGGACAAAACTGACACAAATCCTTGCCTTCAGTGGGCGGGGTAAACAAGGCAAATACAAAATGTATCAGCAGGCTTGTTGATAGAGAACAAGGCAGAGAGGGGTGGGGATGTCAATTGCACTTTTTTTTTTTTTGAAATTTGCACACACAGAAGCAACTCAATACATGTTAGCAAATTCATTGAGGGCAGACCTGGGTTTGTACCCGGCTCCTACCCTACTGTAGTGATTTAAGGCATGAGGTCACTTGTCTGATCGCCATTTCTGGGAAAGTGTTTTGAAAATTAACAGAAAGCTTACAAGGACTCACTGTCAGCTGACATTATTATCATTACTGATGTTTTTGGCTGATGAAGGGCGCTGTGGGCTAGCGGGGGGGGGGATGGGGGCACAAACCCGACAGCCCCCACCCAGGGGTCTTGGCCTAGGAAGGTGGGGTCCTGCCCAGCCAAAGAAGGGTCTGTGATTTCAGGTGTCCCTCTGGGCCTCGGCGCCTCCCATCCTGCCCGCGAGGCTGGGTCCCCCGGAAGTTTAGGGAGGGTCCCGAAGCCCACTGGGGAAGGAGGTGACAAGAGTCCTGGGGTACGCGATCTCGGCCGGGAAACCTGGCGGGCGGAGGTGCCATCTCCAGAGGCCCCTCCCTGCCGCGGCCTCCCGCGCTTAACGACGCGCCGCCAGCGACCTCGGCTAATTGATCTGCTAATGGGCCCTGCGCCGCGGCCGCGCCTAATGAGGCAGGAGGAAGGGGAGGGGAAGCGGTGGGAGAGATGGAGGGGAGGAGGGGAGTTAGGGACAGGGGGGAGAAGAGGAAGGGGGGAGGGTAGAGAATGGAGGAGGAAGGGGGTTAGAGAGGGGAGGGAGAGAAGGGGAGGAGGAGGGAAGAGAATGAAGGGGAGGAGGGGGTTAGGGAGAAAAGAGGAAGCAGAAGGGAGGGAGGGAGGGAGGGAGGGGGGAGAGAAGGGGAGAAGAGGGGCCAAGGAGCGGGATGGGGAGAAGGAAGGGAGGGAGTACGAGGAGAAGAGGCGAAGGGGAGGGGTGGAGAAACTCGGGGAGGGCACAATGGAAGGAGGAGGGGGAAGAAAAGTGATGCTCCCAGCTCTTTGTGAGCAGGACTTGAGCGGAGGGGAGCAGCGGAAACTGGGGTGAACCCGCCCCTTTCTGACTACCCCACCCCCCTCTCAGACCTCGTTCCTCTGGGGGGGGGTCCCTTCACGAAGACCCCTTCTCTTCGCGGACCTCTCCCCTCTCCCAGCCTCTTTCCTCTTTCCAAGGGTCTTCCCAGCAGGGGCTCTACGTGCAACAAGGATGTGAGTGTTTCTGGCTCTATCTGTGCCTCGATTTCTCTATACAATGGTTCTAATATCTTAGTCCATGTTGGAGAATCCCACAGGCCTCTGGGCCTGAGACTGACTCAGCCGCTGTCTCCACACACCCCTTTTGCACCCCCAGGGTGAGGGGCTCCTCGGAACAGAGAGTCACCCCAGAGTCAGGCCCACCTCCTCCTGGGGTTCGGCCTTCAGGACTCGGCAAGAGCAAAAAGATTTCTGGGGGCCGGCCGAGTGGCGCGGTGGTTAAGCGCTGGCTTGGGAAGCCAGCGGCCCGGTTCGGTCCCCCATATGAGGGCCAGTGACACTGCCCTCAAAAAAGCAAACAAACAAAAAGATTTCTGGATTTCCCAGCTCAGGAGAAAAACACCGTTGGAATTTGAGCTATAACTAGAATGTGACACATTAAACATTCACAGTCCAGGCTGGCCAGGTACATCTGCTGCCTGAAATATTTACGTGGCCTTCCTCCTTGCTGAGTCATCTGGGTGTTTGCAGCTTGGGCTTGAACGTGTGGTTGGAATAGGGAACTCTAAATGATCTTACTTTCTCCCCATTGTGCAGAGGGGGAAACTGAGGCCAGAGAAAGGGCAGGAAATTGTCAAAGCCACAAAACAAGGTAAGGCCACAGGTGGTCTCTTGCTCTCAACTGGCAGAGCTCTTGGCCCCACTCAGAGCAACCAGAAATAATCAGGGCAGGAAAGAAAGCAAGCCATCAGGATAACAAACAGCTAACACCTGTTATGCACCAGTCGTGGCTAAGTGCTTCAACTGTCTCTCAATTCTTGAAAATACCTGTGAAGGAAAGGTCATGGTGCAGATAAACTGAGGCTTGAAACTCAATGTGACTTGCCCAAGGGTACATAGCCATGGACTCTGACTTCTGATGCCAGAAAGTCCAAGCTATGGGGTCCAGGATCTTAGCCATTTTGTGGAAAAGAAAGAGAAGCTTCTGGACCCTGTCCCCATGGAAAGAGTTGTGCCGCTGATCCCTAATCCCCTCAGGGCCTTCACCCTAACCATTCTTGGCCTCTTTTCCATGCCTGAGGGTGACCAAGCAGTGTCCTCCCCACCCACGCCCAGGACCTGTCCCTCTGCCTGGAACACACTTTTTCCAGAGCCACCTCACTCTCTGCTATCACTACTCCCTCTCTCCTGCTTAGTTTATTGTCACAGCATTGATCACTCTGTACAACTTAAGTCAACAAAGATTCCCTTGTTCTCCGATTTCCCTGCTCTGTTGTTAGTCCCTTCTGTGACAATAGGAATTTAGTCCCTTTTGGTCATTCTGTAATTCCCAGGGCTTAGTTTAGAATTGTCTGTGGCACACAGTAGGTGTTCAGTGAAAACTGAGGAAGAAAGTGAGGAAATAGCAGAAGAGCCAGTGAGATAGGTGGGTCTGGGCCTACCCTGCAGGATCCTGGCCATCAGGCGGGGGAGTTGGGGCCTCTGTGAGCCATGGAAGGTGTTTGAGACAGGGAGGGATGCACCCAGAGGTGCAATGAGCAAGATCTTCCCAGGACGGAGGAGCCAGGGTGGAGGGGAGACAGAGGCAGGGGCTCAGGAGGAGGCCCATGGGGGTACTTAGATGTTGACTGACATTTGGAGCTGCAGGAAGGAGCTGCATGTACCCCAACCCCTGGCTCACCACCAAATGACGCCCCTCTGAGAGTCTCTCCCGGCTCTCTACCCCCTCTGACTATCTCTCCAACTCTCTGCCTCTGGCTGTCTCTGATCTCTCTCTCTCTCCTTTTTCTGATCTTTCTCCCTCAGTCCTTCAAGGTCTTCCTAGAGCTCTCCTCCCTCTTATCTGTCCCTCCTACTCTCCACATGCATCCTTGCCTCTTAGCCGCCCTCGCCATTCTCCCCCCTCCCTCCTCCTACCAGCTTCTCCAGCCACCAAGGCCCCTTGGGCCCTGTTACTGGACACCTGCTAGGCCTGGAAGCCCGTGCCCTTGACCCTCCAATCCCTGGGCCCTTTCCCCTCCTCGCCTTCCTTCTCAGCCTCCTCTGGCTTTGCCCTCCCTGCCCCCCTCACCCTCCTTCCCCCCCCAGCCCCCTCCCACCCCCGTCTTCTCCTCCCCTGGCCCCACTCTTCTCCCTCACCCCACTCCTTCCTTCTCAGCTTCCAGGATCCCAATGCGGGGAGGGGCAGAACCCGCACTCCGCGTACCCTGCTGGGCCTGAACCGGCCTGTTGGGTAATGCACTGGGGCTGACAGCATAGGTAATGGTGGGTTTCCCCACATTGGCGGCTGCAACTGAAGAGGGGGGGCAACCTGGCACTTTGCCCGGCTGGGCCTGGTACATGGGGAAGGGGTGGTCCCGGGGCCCCAGAATGGCAGCTGCCGATTGCCCACCCCTAGCAAGCGCAGACTGTGTGACTTTAGACAGGTTCCCAGGTGTCTCTGGGCCTTTGTCCCGCCCCCAGCCAGACCCACCAGCAACCAGAATATATTGGGTACCTGCTGTGTGCCAAACACTGTGTTGGATGCCCGACACCCTGAGGTAGCCCCTCTCAACCCACTGCGTTTTGGAGAGACTGACAACAAATAAACTAGCAAAGATCATTTCAGCTAACGGTGGAGTGCTAGTAAAAAGAATCCATCAGGAGAGCCGGCCGAGTGGCGCAGTGGTTAAGCGCTGGCTTGGGAAGCCAGCGGCCCCAGTTCGGGTCCCACATATGAGGGCCAGTGACACTGCCCTCAAAAAAAAAAAAAAGAATCCATCAGGGGCAGGAGACAGAATGATAGGAGTGGGAGGCCCCTCTGAAGAAGTGACATTTGAGCTGAGACCTGGATGACAGGAGGAGCCTGCCACTGCAGGAGGAGGTGGCTGCCTGGAGGGAGGGTGTTCCAGGCCAAGGGAACCTGGAGGGCGAAAGCCTGGAGGCAGGACTGAATATTTTGTTGTAGATCCTCAGCCCCAACTTTGAGGTCAAGTGACAAGGTCAAGTGGATAAACCTGGGCCAGCCAAGATTAGCAAACTGAGGCCCAGAGAGGATGAAAGGTCTCAGCACAAACCAGAAGCTATCCCACCTACATGTATGCAGTGCCTCCTGGGGGCTGGGTCACACAAGGAGGATGCCAGGACAAAGAGTACAGAGGTGAGGCCTGGATTTGGGATTGAGAGGGTGTGGGGTCTGGGATAGAAGTGATGACTCAGAGACCATGGGGGCTTTAAAAATAGGGAATGCCTTTTGGTGCCAGCTACAGCCTTACTCCCCCCCACACACACACACACTCTCATACTAATCATAGCCAAAGCCAGTTCAGCCACTGAGCTATTTGATCCTATGACAATGGCATGAAGATATTTCTATCATGACCCCCATTTTATAGAATCACAGTGACAGAGCAGTCAAGGTAGGATTTGAATCCAGGGCATCAGGATAGTGTGACCTCAAATTGCAGCAGACCCCTGCAAGCTGGATTGGCATTGGGCAGGTTGTCAGGAGCCCTGGGGGCCTGCCCCACATGTTGGAGGATCTGGGCAAGAGGCTCTGCCCCTCTCTAGACTTCCCACTGTATCCTCCCCGACAAATATGTGGGGCAGGGACTGTGCTGGGCTTGGGCAGACCATAAATACAAAAGCAAATACATAGTAAGTGTTCAGAGAGTCATGAGGTTTCTGAAGGTAACAAAATGGAGAAGCTGAACAGGCAAGGAGGTGGGAGACGACTGTAGCCAGGTTGGCCAGACCAGGCTTTGCTAGGAGTGGTTTGATCCAAGACTGGAAGGAAGAGAAACCATGGTCCAGGCAAAGGCAACAATAGCACATGCAAAGGCCCAGAGGCAGAAGCTGATATATTGGAAGATCAGGGAGAAAGCCCAAGTGGCTACAAGAAAGGGAGAGAGGGAGGAGGTGAGATTAGGGAGGGGACAGGGTCAGATCATGTAGACGGGTTGAGTTTGCATTTTATTCTGAGGGTAATGGAGAATTATGAAAGCTCTTGAGCAGAGGAAAGGATGGTATCCGATTCACATTTTAATGGATGATCAAAGATATGGGAGGTATGGAGAGATTGCCTACCCCAGCTGTGGGGTGTGAGGTCAGGTGGGAGAAAAGTGCTCTTTGGGGGCATACTGGGAGTACAAATGGCACCCCTTACTGAACATTTACAATGAATTGTGTTAAGTATTTTACAGACCTTAACTTATTTAAGATTCTATCATCAACCTAATTTCCTCCAGTCCAGGTCCGCACTGGGCTCCTTGTCACCCTTTTTTTTCTCCCCTGAGCTGCCCAGTTCTTAACCAGAGAGAGGCTGGAATGCCTCTTGACACGGAACCTATGTCTATGTCAACTTCACAGACATAGATGAAAGTAGGTAGAGGGGGCTACAGCCCATGGGTGAGTCCACTTTCCCCCATTTCACAGCCAGGTAATGTTCAGAGGTCCACCCAGCAAGACCAGGAGTCAGAATTCATGGCTCCTCAATCCCAAGGGAAGACTTAAGGTTGCCCCATCTTTTCTCTGTCTACTTTGAGTTTGGGTGACAGAAATGCACTGCTTTAAGACGCAACTCCTATGCATTCTACAGAACCCCAGTTTAACCCTCCTCCACCCCACATCTAAGAAGGCTTCCCAACTTCCCAAGCAGGGACCTCACTCCTGGCTTGGCCCCCACTCCCACTCCCAACCTTGGACCCTCCCTCTACCCCAGCCCTAACCATAGAGGGCTGAGAGGGTTCTGCTTAGTCTCCCCCCACTCACCCAAACTTGGGGATCCTCCTTGAGTCCCCAGAATAGCCTAGTCCTGGCTGCTCACACGTGGGACAGCAAAAAACACTGATTTAATGAACGTCTTGTTCAACCATTTCACTATACAGGTGAATAAACTGAGGTAGAGAGAGGGCCTCAAGAGTCTCAAGGGCACATGAGGCAGTGGGGGGGCACCAGAACAGAGCGGGAGGGCTCCCAGTATTCCTCGGTGGAAGGAAACGAGTGTGTGGTTTTCCCGGGGTCGGGGGGCGAGTCACCGCCAACCGTGGCAGAGAACCGAGCCTCTGAGGTAACCCTCGAGCCCTAGCCTGTGGAGGCCTGGCTGGTGGCCCAGCAGCTCTGATGGGGGGCGGTCGGTAGAGGTTGGCGACGTTGGAAGCCAAAGACTTGGTCTCCCCGAGGGAGCCGCTTTTCTGGCCCGGGTCGGATCAATGGGCTGTAATTATACCGCGCCGGGCCCGGAGCCGGCGGGGTGGGAGCCGGAGCTGGCAGAAGCAAGGCAGCGGGCGGGGGAGCGCGGGTCGGAGAGGAACCCACGTTACTTTGATTGACAGCCTGGGCGGGCGCCGGGCGGGAGCTTCTGGGGATCGTAGTCTTTCCGAGAAGACCCGCTCTCATCTCTTCCGTTCGCGCTCGGGCAAACTGAGGTACGGGGACCAGCAAGCCCCTGCCCTCCTCCCACACATTGGCCCATCCTCCCTCTACTGACTTGGGAACAAAAACTAAGCTGTGTTTGGAGCCTCCAGCCTCCGGTGAGAGTCTCGGTCTTTCCCGGAGGGGGTCTAGCGTGACTTCACATCTCTTACCTCAGTTTAACTACTGGTGAAATAGGGCGAAAGGCGCCCAGTCGGCTCCGCCACCTGGGCGGGGTTTTGCAAGACAATTCTGTTGGACGAGGGGCTCTTGTTTTTAAGGGGAGACCTGCCACACTCCCAGGGTGGCTCGCTTCTATGTTTTTGGATACTAATCGAGCCAGATCCCTCCCTCTAACCTAGCCAGGCTGGGGCGACACGAGGGTCTCAGCTTCTCTTAAGGAGGAAGGAGCTACCCTCTCCATACCCCGCTGGAAGCGCCTCGCCGCCTTCCGATAGGCCTAGCCGATCTTAGTGCCTCCTGTCATTGGTTGCCAATTCCCTGATTCCCATTGGCCATCGCCCATTGAAACGTCACGGACCCATGTGGGAGCGCCGTGGGCGGATTGGCTGGCCCGTGCAGCCAACCGCCGCAGAGAAAGGAATTTCCACAGTAGCTGGGACGGTGAGGCTGATTTAAGGTGGTCTGAGCAATCCGGGGTCCCAGTGCTGCTTCTCAGCTTTATCCTTTGAAAAAAAAACACAAAACCCCACATCCACATCATAAAAACCTAGCCAGGAACCGGGGCTGAGCCTTTCTGTATAGTGGGAGGGGAGAGATCGGAAGCTAAGCCCCTTCCTCCATTTTGCAGCTTCCTGGATTTTGCAGATAGGGAAACTGAGGCCAGGAGGTGAAGCTTGAAGCTACCCTACCCTACCACCACCACCACCACCACCAAGGCAAATGATCTAGCTGGGAATTGAGAAGGTTGTGCTAGACTGCCCAGGCCTTGCCAGGCCTTTGCCTCCTGCTCTGGGTGGATGTGAGATTTCAGCGAGTTATGGAGTAACAAGTTGTCTAGTGGTCCTCCCATCTCACAGACTGCTCTCAGAGCCTTCCCAAATTCTCAGAGCTGCTCCCAAGCTACGGTTGCTACTGCTTAGAGCAAACCATCTCTTCCTTTTTGGCAGATCCTACACACCAAGAGATGGGTGTGTGTGTGTGTGTGTGTGTGTGTGTGTGTGTGTATGTGGTCTTGTAGCTTCTCAGGCAATCCACAAATCCCTCCTCTGTGGGATTTACCCCTCCTCTGTGGAGTGTGCCTGGCTGAGAGATCTAAAGAGTGGTGGGTAAAGGTCCCCTTCTCCAGGAAGCCTCTTGTGGGCTCACCAGGCAGAGACCCTGTTCCCGCTCGGGGTGCTTCTGCCCTGGATCTGTCCCCCTGTCCTGGCATTGATTATGTGTTCCCTGGAGTGTGTCCTCAGTTCTGTCTCTCCCCATCTGGCTACCTTGGGAGCCCTCTCAGCAAAGCCTGAGGCTGGGTCCTTTCTAAGGCCTCAGCATCTTCCAGCATGAGGAGGTGGTTATTGAATAAATATCCACTTACCTACCAATTTTAGACAGTCGATATTCAATGTGTGTGTGGAGGGGAAGATGCCTTTTGGAGGAGATGCCTGGAGGTACCTTTTGGGTTGGGTCTTGAAGGAATGGGCTTTGACTAAGCAGAAAGAGCAGAGGGAATTCCAGGAAGAGATAAGCAAAGAGATTAGGTAATCTGGCTGGTGTGGCTGAAGCTGAGGGAGTGGTAGAGGGAGGTGAAGCTGGGTCAGGCCAGGAGGTGAAGGGCATCCATGCTAACCTGAAGATCCAGAAATTTGTCCCAAGGGCAACAGGGGGCCATGGGAGGGCTTTGAGTGAGGGAGGGCCAGACTCAAATGGAAGGTGATGAGAGTGAAGGCTGCTCAGAGCAGTGAGGTGGCATGAGGTCCGGATAGGAGAGGATGAAGGGCTGGTATAGGGAAGGGGCTGTTGGGATGGGGAGCAGAGTTATATGGCAGGTGAGGGGGAAAGAAGAGGCTAGGCTGATACTCTATCTTGAGGGGTTAGAGTGGGCTGTGGGGCCTAACAGGCCTGGGGAAGATGCTTTGTCTAATGGCCTGGGGGTGTCCAGGGGAGACACTCAGTTGGTGGCTGCACCCACAGGGCTGGGTCTCAGGGTAGGGGCCAGGAGTGGAGCCATCCTCATGAAAGTATTCAGGAGGGCATGGAACAGGGGGAGGAAAGGTTACCTGGGAAAATTTTTGAGGACTTCACAGACCCTCTCCTCCCAGAATCAGAATCACAACTTCCTGGCATTGTGAAATCCTGGAACTCCCTGCTTCTGAGAATTTCCCAGCAGGAGTGGGGCCCATGATTGCTGCCTTTAGCTGCATCAGCTGTTTCTTCTCATCCCACTGCCTGTTTTTTTATTGAGCACTTACTGTGTGCCAGCTCTGCAGGGAGTAAGATAGGCTCTGTCCCCACACAGCCTAGTACTAGGGGGAGACAAATAATGAACAACCCATGAAGGAACATAATCATGTAAAAAACAAAAACTGTTAGGACCTAGAAAGAGAGAATAAGATGCAGTGTTTAAAAATAACAAGGTACGGCTGAGTGGCGTGGTGGTTAAGCGCTGGCCTTGGAAGCCAGCGGCCCCGGTTCGGTCCCACATATGGGGGCCAGTGACACTGCCCTCAAAAAAAAAATAAATAAATAAAAATAACAAGGTAAAGTGGGTGAACACTGCTTAAATGGGTGGCCAGGACGGGCCTTTATGAGGAGGTGACATTTGAGCTGAGACCTGAATGACAAGAAACAAGTGTTCCAGGTAGAGGGAACAGTCAGTGCAAAGGCTCTGAGGCAAGACTGTGCCTGGTGAGTTGGAGAACAGAGAATGGCTGGAGCAGAATGAATGAGGGTAAAAGTGAAGGGAGTTAGAATCAAGGTGGGAAAGGCGGTTTGTGCAGGGCTTTGTGGAAAGAGGGAAGAGTTTGGATTTTATTTTGATGCAATCAGAAATCATTGAATTCTCCCTTCAATACACACACAGATAACACTCCCAGGATCTCTCCTCCCCTCCCATGGCTTCCTGTCACTACCCTTCAGGTCTCATCTCCAACGTTAACCTCCTCAAAGAGGCATCTCCCAGACACCCCAGATAAGTAGGTTCCCTCTTGTCAACCTTTTACACTGTTCCCTAAACTCCTCTTTTGTGCACACAAATAATTCCATCATTACCAAGCTGTGGTCTTGTCTCCTGGACTCAGAAAAGACAGGAATCTGTTCTCCTTCATGTACCTTGTATGCCTGGAAGTATGTCTGGCATATATAGTAGATGCTCAATAAATTTGTTGGCTGGACTTTTGTACATTTAAACTTTTGTTGAAGGACTTTTGTACACTTTCACTCGTGAGTGCAGACCTTAACACCTGGCAAGCGGTTTTCTCTGTTTTGTTCCCTGCTGAGAGCCCCAGTGCCTAGAGCAGGGTCTGGTCCAGAGTAAGGACCCAATTCGTGTTTTGTTGATTGACTTAATGAATGACCCTGAGGTTTCTCACATGCAAGATGGGAATAAGAACATCCCAGCTCCAAAGTGAATGTGAGGGACAGTAGCTGGATGTCTGAGGTCTGTGGTGGGGGTTGGAGCCCCTGCCCTCAGAGAGACTTCAGTCTGAAGGCAGAGATTCCATTCCCATTCTAACTGGGACCTCTGCCTTGTAGGAGCCCATAGTCTGCTGGTGGTGGCAATCAGAACACCAACTTCCATACTGTGTGCCAGACCAGGCTGAGGGCTGTTCATGTACCATCTCATTAAAAACAGCCCTTGCCTCTGCCATTTTCAGGGAATCCTGAGGTCCAGTGTGGGGGAGGGCCTGGCTCTGCCCCTCACCTCTTACCCTCCTCTGGGCCTCTGCACGTGCTATTCCCTTTTCCCTAGGGGAAGGCTTCCCTGCCAGCACTTGGTAAGGCTGCTTCCTCCTTATCTTTAAGTCTTAAATCACATCCTCAGAAAGGCCATTTCTGACCACAAACTGCTCCCCTCCCCACTGAGGGCTGCCAGGTATTTGTTTCCTTGCTTTTTTTCTCTTGGGACCCCCCCCCCCCGGGGATGAGGGAGCGGGGGCGATGTTTGTGGGACTGGACTCGAGTCTCAGTTTCCCCACTGGGCACTGGTCGAAGAGACAGGTGGGCTCCAGGAGCCACGGTCCCCTTTGGGGGTAGCCGGGTGGGTGGCGGGCCAGCCGGGTGGGCGGGCCTGGGGGGGCGGCGGCGCCACCTTAAGGCGGCTCTGCCTGCGGCTCCCGGCCGAGCCCCGCCGGAGGGAGGCGGCTCCGCGCGGGGACAGCCGCCCGCGCCACCGACACCCGGCCGCGGCTCGCCAACCTTCTGCGCCCGCCGCCCCGCGTCCCTGCTCGGAGGAGAGGTCCTCGTTGTCACTCTCCATCCCCGCGAACCCCCGCGCGCGATTGGGGGACGCGGGGACTCCAGGGTCTTCTGTCCCACGCCGCCCGCCCCTAGGCTTCTTTCTCTGGACAGACCCCCGCCCCCAGCCTCTCTCTCTCTTCCAACCCCGCTCGCTTCGACACCGGCCCCCCACCTAGTCACACTCCGGCGCTAGGGGGGCTTCCCAGATCGGCAGGATGTACCCTCAGGGAAGGCACCCGGTGAGTAGGGGCCTGGGATGCTGGGCGTGGGAGACCCTGCGCCTGGGAACTCAGACCTCCGACGTCCCCACCAGACCCCGCTTCACTCTGGTCAGCCCTTCAAGTTCTCGATCTTGGAGATCTGCGACCGCATCAAAGAGGAATTCCAGTTCCTTCAGGCTCAGTATCACAGGTGGGGGGGCGGGGCGCCCCGTCCGGGGCACCGGGGAGCTCACCTGCGAGCTCATTTGGGAGCCCAGCGAGAGGGGCGGGGCGCGCCTGATGGGTCCAGGCGGGGGCGGGGCCTCCAGGGTGCTGGGAGGAGGGCGGGCCCCCAGGGTTGAGGGGAGAGCTTCCAGGTGGAAGCTCAGGGTGAGGTGGATGGGGACAGTGGGCGCTTGGACATTCTGAGTCTGGGAAGGAGGGGTTGGGACCGGGAGCGGCGCTGGAGGGGGTGGGGTATAAGGAAGTGGGGAGGGAGAGAGTCAAACCCATCATTTTGGAAACTGACCCAGATGGGGTATCCGTGGGGTGTCCCCGTCTCCCTGAACCTCCCTCTGGGGGTCATGGAGAGTGGAGTCCTCATACCCTTTCTCCTGCCCAGCCTCAAGCTGGAATGTGAGAAGTTGGCCAGTGAGAAGACTGAAATGCAGAGACATTATGTCATGGTGAGGGTGTTAGCATGTCAGGGTGGGGAGAGTGGGGCACAGGGCTTGGTCAGGAGTGAAAACACTTGGGCTGTGAATCCGAACTCACTGGGCTACTTTGGGTAAGTCCCTGCCCTTCTTGGGGCTTCATTTCCCCTATGTGTAAAGTGAGATGGTTGGGATTCCAGGCTCCTTCTCCCAGGACCCTCCCAGTTCTTAAGAACAATGAGACAAGGATGTCTCTTCTCCTCATCTCTAAGGGACCCGGGTCTCTGGGCGCCACCACCTGCCCCACCTCCATGGATAGAGTGGAGGGAGGCCCTGCTTCTCCCTAGGGGGTCCCATGGGGCTGGGATGATCTGTGCCCTGCTGTGATCACCCCAGCCTGGGGGCTCCTGGAAGACCCAGAGTCACCCAGCACTGGGTTGGACATTCATCGGCACCATGACATACCCAACCGGCGTTTTCTTTGCAGTACTATGAGATGTCCTATGGGCTCAACGTTGAAATGCATAAGCAGGTAACTGTGTTGGGGGTAAAGGTGTTCAGTAGATAGAGTGGGGGTCTGGAGCCGTGAGAGGGACTCAGTGCTAGGGCAGCCTGGGGCAAGGCAGATCCAGGGAACAGGGATCTAAACCTGAAATCTCTGGGACCAACGTGGGTAGATTTAGCATCTGGATAGGAAAATGATTTTGAACTTCTGGAGAATTTATCCAGTAGAGAGGGAAGTGGTGGGCAGGGCCAGGCATCCCTGACAAGGGTGGCTCATAGTAGAGGCCAACAGTCAAGTCAGGGAGGCAGTAGAGTTGACTGCTGTCCTGGGAGGGGGCCAGGTGAACAGTCTTGGAGGTCTCTTTCAGCCTGAGGGTCTGAGATGTCCCCAAGCTTCTGTCAACTGTTTTGAAGGATCTAAGATTGACCCTAGTGCTTTGAGGTTCTGAGACTCTCCTATGCTTTTGAGTATGACCTCAAGGTTCTGAGTTAGATTAGAAGGTTCTGAAATTGATTCCAATTGTCCAGGATTAACCCTGAGATCCTGAGACTGACCTCTGACTTTCTGATGACTTCTAACAGGATGGGGATTCTGAGATTAAGAGAATCTTAGGTTCTGTACATCTGAATATTAGTGAATGTGTAGCACCTAGAGTTCAGTCTTCCGGGTAGATGGGCTGGGAATGTAGTGTGCATGGGGGTACCCTCCCTGGCATGCTTTTCCATGTATGTGTGGGCTCTGCTGGCTCTGGTGTGGCTGGGAGGGAATGTGTCTTTCTGGAGCATGACATGAAACATGGGTATATGAAATAGAACCCCTCATGGGGTGGCAAGCGTGGGGTATGGCTTGGTCCTTGGGAGCCTGGTTCTGCCCTCCTGGTGGGAACTGCACCCCAACACAGAGCACACAGCATGCCGTTACCCAGAGAGAGGCAAAAAAGCACAGGCTTCTCCACACACGACCCCGCTTCCCCACCCAAAAGGCTTCCTCTCTGTTCAGCCTCCATGGGGAGCGCCTGGCCCAGACCCTGTCTGGGATGAAACCTACAAGTAAAGCCACTCTATTTCCACTTGCTATATACTTCCAACACTAAGTGTGGGTTTTCCCCACACCAACCAATTCTCCAACTCTGACACCTGCTGGATGTCCTACAATTCAGCTCCATTCTGATACTCTCTGCCCCAAGTTAGTACAGACCTCACAGATCTGGGGCTCTGCCCCGTAGGACTGCCCCCACTTCAGACGTCAATTGTGAGTTTCGGCCTCCCGCAGTTCTAATGGACTGGCTATAAAATCAGGGGTTCTCATCACGCCTTCTTGGGTTCTATAATGTTCTAGAATGGCTCATAGGACTCAGGAAAGCTCTTGCTTACTATTATCTGTTTATTATAAAGGTTATAACTCAGAAATAGCCAGATGGAATAGAGGGCCAGGTATGGGGAAGGAGCACAGAGCTTCCATGCCTTCCCCATGCACCACTCTCCCAGAACCTCTGTGTAGTCACCCACCTGGAAGTTCTGTAGACCCTGTATTTCAGAGATTAAAAGAAAATAAAACAGCACAGTTATTTAATCTGCACATGTTCCAGAGAACCTCCTCCGTCCTTCCCAGCCCCCCACAGTCCTTGGGGACTAGAGGTGGCTGGGTCCTCAGGCAGGACACTAATCCTAGCCCAGGGGCCAGGCCCAAGGCAGGGACAGCAGCTGCCTGACCCTGAGGAGCCCACTGTCAGTGGGGGCTGAGGGCTAGCAGCCCCGGGGAGTGGCTCAGAGTCATGGAGGTCACAGGGAGGGGCCTTGACCTGCCCTTGGCATGCACTGCAGTGCAGTGCTGGGCTCTAGGTTAGTAGGATGAGGCAGACCTAGAGGTGGGCCTGAGCTGAAGGCAGCTCCCACCATGTCGTGGAGAGCGAGGTCTAGAAGGGCCAGCTACACTGCCGAGAGCCCATGGAGGCACTAGGGCAGTACATGGCAAAAGCCAGGAGACTTAGGGAGCAGGGTGAAGGCGGCCAGACCCAGCGTGGCAGTCAGGGGAAGAAGGGCCGGTACTGGATCTGGCAGTACCAGAGCAGCAGCAGAAGCAGGCTGCCTATTTCCAGCCCGGAGGCACCTGGCTCAATCCTTGGTGGACAGGGTGTGTGTGGGAGACCAACCGGGGTGGACATGTGGCAGTGGAGAACGTAGTTGGGAAGGAGGCGAAGGCTGCCCAGGGTCTGTGTGTTACCTTGTAGATGAGTTGTACTTGCTGCTACCAGTCTGGAAGCTGCCCTTTTCAGTAAGCCAGTAGTGTTGTGGGGCCAGGCGCTGGTCACCTGCTCTGAATTGTTGAGGAATTTAAGCTGTAGTACTAGGGGTTCCTGGGCGGTGTCTAGGGGTGGCAGCGTTGCTGAGAGCCCTGTGCCAGGCTCTGGTTGTGCAGCCTGACTTCTGTGTCTCAGGCTGAGGGTCTCGGCTCCTAGGGCCTCCCCTCTGATGTTGTCAGTGACCGCCATGGCTTTGCTGGGACAGTGGGTCAGGGCCTTCTGAGGTGTATGAGACCTAGACGAGAGCCAGCACCAGAAGGCAGGCAAGCACTACGAAAAGGGCAGTCACCGCTTCACTGACCCCTTCAATCAGGGCCATGACACCCGCCCTGCCGTCCACACTGCTGAGCATGGGCTGACCATCTCCACAGCAGACCCTTAGGCACTTCCAGGCAGGCGCCCATCCTCCTCAACTGCTTAGAGATTGTTTTTGTGGAGGCTTCATTACATAAGCAGGATTGATTAAGTCATTGGCTTTGGTGGCTCACTCAATTCCCAACCCCTCTCTATTCCCTGGAGTTCCGTGGATGGGGCTAAAAGTTCCAACCATGTAATAAACTTAGATGTGGTTGAAAGGGGTTTATAAATAAACAAAAACACTCCCCTTCCCGCATCATTCAAAAATCCCAAATATATATATCACATCACAGCACTCTTCCCCTGAGGGTGGTGTACCGGGATCTCTATCTGACTGCAGCCCAGAGGGTCATGGGCCCAGCCAGGGCTCAAACCTGGGGCTCCCAATGGAGGCTTCCCCTCCAAACCCCCTCCCCATTGCTTCCTGCCAGGCTGAGATTGTGAAGCGCCTTAATGGCATCTGTGCTCAGATTATCCCGTTCCTGACCCAGGAGGTGAGTAAGCCTGGTGGGGGTGGGAGGGGAGCTGCAAGAAGATTGAAGAGGGATGGGTAGGGCTGGATGCCACAGGCAATGATTGTGATGGGCGGCCTGGGCGTCTGGGCACTGGCTGGGGCAGGGGCTTCAGGGCTGAAGGGAGGTGGTGGCTGAGGGTAAGGAGTGGGGCTCAAGACCTACAGCCAGATTGCCTGGGTCTAAATCCTGGCTCTGTGGCCTTGGGCAAGTTGCTTTCCTTCCCTGTGCCTCTTGTGAAGTTTAGAAGAGCTGATACATACAAGGTGGTGACGATAATGCTGAGGACTTAGTAAGCACCCAATAAAATTTAGCCCTTACATTATGCTCAGTGAAATAAGCCAGCCACAGAAGGACAAATACACAGAAGGATATTCGCTTATAGGAGGTCCCTAAAGGAGTCAGATTCATAGAGAAAGGAAGTAGATGGGTGAAGTTGCACGAGCCACATTTCAAGTGCTCAGTAGCCACACATGGCTAGTGCCTTCTGTATCCAACAGTGCAGATAGAGAACATTTTATCACTGCGGAAAGTTCTACAGCACTGAATGCCAAACAGAGCACAGCTATCAGCCACACAATACATGAGGCTAAAACAATGTTGAGTGGAAGAAGCCAGACACAAAGGAGAACATAAAGATCAAGCCATAAAATGGTTCCAAATGCACAAATCAGGCAGGTTTGGGAAGGCAATGTAGGTGGTAACAGTGTACAGAAAAACAAAGGCCTTCTTGTGTAAGGGAGCGGAAGGGAGGAGAGGAGTGTCCTAAGATGGGCAGGTGCGAAGAGGCTGCAAGGGGGCTGCCAGTTTATATTTTCTGACCTGGGTGGTTGGTACATGTGTACTGATTATACAATGATTCTTTATTGGGGTGCTCCTGCCTGCAAGAGACACTGGGCCATGTCTGGGGACATCTATGGTGGTCACAACTGGGGGTGCTCCTGGAATCAAGTGGGCAGGGCCCAGGGATACTTCTTAACCCCCACAGTGCCCAGGACATCACAACAAGGAGTGACCCTGCCCGATGTCAGCAATGCTGGGATGGAAAGCCTGATCATAAACCCCAATTTATAATTACTAGTTTTAACTGCATTTATATGCTTTGTGTCTTTTTCTCTGTTTCACAATTCAAAAAGGAAAGGGAGAGAGAGAGAGAGAAGGAAAAGAGAAATAGCAAGTTCCAGAGCGATGATAAGGGTGGGAGAAGAGAGGGGGCCCCAGAGAGCATTGCCTGAGCAGATAGGGGCTCTGAACAGACAGGAAGCTCTCTCCTGAGCACCCCTTTTCAATAACCCCACCTTCCAGCATCAACAACAGGTACTACAGGCAGTGGAGCGTGCCAAGCAGGTGACCATGGGGGAGCTGAACAGCCTTATTGGGGTGAGTTATCCTGGCCCCTGCTCTGCCATGGGCAGACCCCACCCCCAGGTCCCTATACCCAGTAGGTGCTAAAGCTGGGGTGCTGGGTGGGCAGCTGGCCTGGGCTCTGGCCACTTTGAAGACCCTAGGGGCATCCCCTAGGCCCAGACCCTGTCCCGACTCTCTAAGGGGTCTTGGGCCAGGGGTACTGCTGGACACCTGCTCCCCTGCCTGCCCCTGGCTCACCCCCTCCTCCTCTCTAGCAGCAGCAGCTCCAGCCACTGTCCCACCATGCCCCCCCTGTGCCCCTTACCCCTCGTCCTGCTGGGCTGGTGGGTGGCAGTGCCACGGGCCTGCTAGCCCTGTCTGGAGTACTGGCCGCCCAGGCTCAGCTGGCCGCTGCTGCCAAGGAGGACCGAGCAGGGGTGGAGGCTGAGGGGTCCAGAGGTAAGTGGGCAGTGCAGTGTGGTATTGGCTGGGGGTGTAGTGTGTGGCAAGGAAGGACTGGCAGGCTGCCTTGCCCGAAGCACCAAACTCACTCAAGTGTGAGTGAATGAATGAGGGGGGCTGCAGAGCCCCTTTACTCTCTCAGCAGTGTGTCTTTGGGCAAGTTACTAACCCTCTCTGGGCATTTATCTGAATTGTATGGGGAAGGGATAATCCACTCTTTGTGAGGGTGTTGGAAGAAGGGAGATTCTGAGCTGGGAAGAGGGCTTTATAAACTGGTGGGCTGTGCCACATGTGGCACCGTGCGAGATGAAACCCTCATTCTTTCTTTCTCTCTCTCTCTCTCTCTCTCTCTCTCTCTCTCTCTCTCTCTCTCTCTCCCCCCACCTCTCTCTCTCCGCCCCGCAACCTGCCAGTGGAGAAAGCCCCAAGCAGGGTAAGTTGAGTGGCATCCAGGGACTTGCCCTCTTATATAAAACATTTGCTTTGTATTCCTGTGTGGCTAAAGCTGTTTGTTCTGGGCTGGATAGGAGCCTCAGAAGGAGGCCCACATCCACTTGGGAGAAGCCCATACGCTAGTGTTTTATTTATTTAAAATTTTTGGGCCGGCCGAGTGGTGCGGTGGTTAAGCGCTGGCTTGGGAAGCCAGTGGCCCCAGTTCGGGTCCCACATATGAGGGTCAGTGACACTGTCCTCATAAAAGAAAAATTTCAATCTTCAGCTTATTGCAATTGAATAAATGAATGCATACTCATGGTAGTGTTCCATCCGTTCTTCCATTCATTAATTTATCCATCATCCACCCATTATTATCTACAAGAACACTGCCCAAAGAAATATTATGTGAGCCCTGTATGTAAGTAATTAAAAAAAAAATTAATTTTGAAATAATTATAGATGTGCATGAGGTTGCAAAGAAATGTACAGAGAGGGCCGGCCGAGTGGCGCGTTGGTTAAGAGCTGATTTGGGATGCCAGTGGCCCCGGTTTGGATTCCACATATGAGGGCCAGTGACACTGCCCTCTACAGCTAAGATGGTGAACAACAGCTCCACCTGGAGCTGGGCTGCTGTGAGTCCTGGAGACAGCATAGCTACAGCCCCTGCTGCAGTGGGCTGCTATAGGCTACAGTGAGCGGCCGGCAGCTGGTGTGAGCAGCCAAGAGCTGCTGTGAGTGGCCGTCCAGAGGCTGGCTACCAATCTGCCTAACCCGAGAAGAGCACAATGATGATACCAACATCGGCCAGTGAAGCAATGTCCTCCACAACTAGACTGAAGAACTAAAGGACAACAACTTGGCTGTTCCCCTCCCCCAATTCCCCA
The DNA here is from genome assembly GCA_033961575.1 of Aselliscus stoliczkanus. NCBI lineage: Eukaryota > Metazoa > Chordata > Mammalia > Chiroptera > Hipposideridae > Aselliscus > Aselliscus stoliczkanus. The sequence continues at coordinate 2,637,275 of CM066735.1, read as the reverse complement.
ATAAAATCTTAAAAAAAAAAAAAGTACAGAGAGATTCCATGTACTCCTCACCCAGCTTACCTCAATGATAAAATCCTGTAAAACTAGGGCTGGCTGAGTGGCTCAGTTGGTTAAGAGTTAGCTTAAGAGTGTGAGCTCTGAGCAACAGGGCCACTGGTTTGATTCCCACATGGGCCAGTGATGTTGCGCCTGAGCTGAGCTGTCGCTGAGCTGCCAACAGGTGGCAGGACAGCTCAGCTGGTGAGAGCATGTGCTCCTAACAAGACTGCCTGTTCGGTGGTGTGATATGCCCACCCGCAACTAAGACTGAACTTGGCACCTTGAGCTGAGCTGCCATTCTGATGGCTCAGTGGATAGAGGGTGCGCTCTTAACAACAAGGCTGCTGAGTTCAATTCCCGCATGGTGTGGTGGCTATCTATGCCCACCTGCAACTAAGATTGTAACACAGTACCTTGAGTTTAGGGGCCACGAGTTGCCCGGCAGCCAGATGGCGACTGGTACCCTCCACAACTAAGACTGAAGAACAACAACTTGCCTGGTCCTCCTCAATTCCCCAACACTGTTCCCCTCCCCCAATTAAAAAAAAAATCTTGTAAAACTAAAATAAAGTATCTAATCCAGGAAACTAACATAAGTACAACGGAGCTTATTTATTTTATTTTAAATTTTTTTTAAAGATTTTATTGGGGAATTGGGGGAGGGGAACAGCAAGTTGCTGTCCTTTGGTTCTTCAGTCTAGTTGTGGAGGACATCGCTTCACTGGCCCATATTAGTATTATCATTGTGCTCTTTCCAGCTGAGGCAGTTGCTTGCCAGCCATTGGAGGGCTGCTCATGGCGGCTCAGGAAAGCTCACGCCCACTGCCGGCCACCCCACTGCAGCCTACACTGTCGCTGGCGACTCACAGCAGCCCAGGTAGAGCTGTTGTTCACCATCTTAGCTATAGAAGGCGCAGTGTCACTGGCCCTCATGTGGGATCTGACCCCCGGGCCCTGCTGCTCAGAGCTGGCGTCCCAAGCCAGCTATTAACCAACGCATCACTCGGCCAGCCCCAACAGAGCTTATTTAGGCTTCAGTTTTACCTGCATTCATTGTGTGTGTGTGTGTAGTTCTATGCAGCTGTATTACCTGTTTAGCCATGCATCAACATTGCCGCAATCTCCTATGCAATTGTAAATTTCCTAGTAGCTATATAAAAAAGTTAAACAGGTGGAATTAATTTCAATAATATGTTTTATTTACCACAATGTATCCAAAATGTTTTAATTTGTAATCAACACAAAAAAACGATGAGAGATATTTTACATTCTTTCTAGTGCACTAAGTCTCTAAGATCCAAATTGCATTTTGCACTTAGAGCTCACCTCAACTTGTACTAGTGCCTCCCAGGGGCCACTGGACGATGTCTGGAGACATTTGGAAGGCCCCATTTCCCAGATGAGATGCTTGAGACACAGATCCTAATAACAGCAGTGGGGATGCTCAGTCTTTTTTTTTTTTTCAGCTGAGCCATCCTGCCACCTGTTGGCATCTCAGCGGAAGCTCAGCTTGGGCTGGGCATCAAACTGCTGTTGCTCAGAGCTCAACTCATACTCTTTTTTTTTTTTTTTTTGAGGGGCAGTGTCACTGGCCCTCTTATGTGGGACCGAACCGGGGCCGCTGGCTTCCCAAGCCAGCACGCTTAACCACAGTGCCACTTGGCCGGCCCTAGCTCATACTCTTGAGCGAGCTCTTAACCAACTGAGCCAGTCGGCAGGCCCTAGGGATGCTCACTCTTGGTTGGGCCAAGATGCAGTCTGGGGGGCCAGGAGGGGACAAGGGCCAGGACCCTGACCCTTCTCCTCTCCTGGCCCCTGTCTTTCTGCAGAGTGCATCCCCCTCACCCTCTGAGAGTGTGGTGGAAGAGGAGCGACCAGGTGGCCTGGGTGGCAATGGGAAGCAGCAAACTGAGGAAAAGGATCTGTCCGGACTTTATGTGAGTGGAGGCTAAAGGAGGATTGGGGTGGGCAAACATGGCCTCGACCTGCCCCAGGCCCTGCCCCTCAGAGCCTTCCAGAGCCCAGCTCTGTCCATGACTCTCTCACTCCAGAGCCTTCCATAGCTCCCCATTGCTCATGGAGCTCTGGCCAATCAGAAGAGACTCTGTGGGGCCAGGCTTAACTCTTTAGTTGCTTAAGTGCTTGTAGCCTCAGGACTACTTTCCCATCTTCTGGCTTTTGTTCCAGCTGTTCCTTCCCCTGTAACCCCCTTCTCCCTGCCTTTCAGAAACCAGTTTCTCCATCAAGGCACCAACCCGCCCCCCGCCCCCCCCCCCCGCCCCTCACCTACAGGAAGTTGTCCCTGACCCCCTCCTGGAGGGCTGGGACCTCCTCTCATTGTCAGAGTGATGGCTGCTCTTTTCATTTCCAAACTCTAGTGCCCCAGGGGCCAGGCTGAACACGGGTGTGTGTGTGAGTGTGTGTGTGTCGGGATTGTGGCCAGCTGGGGGAGCACTGGTCCCATTTAGGGGGCAGCATCGGCCTGGTCCCAGTTGAATAGTGGACCCAGTGTTGGCCGGTCCTGCTGTTTCTCAGAGAAGCCTTTAATCTTTAAAAAAAAATTTTTTTAAATTAAACATAATAGCTTGTTTTATGCCAGCAACTACCGTATTTTGCTGTGTATAATGTGCACTTTTTAACCAAAATTTGTGAGGGAAAAATAAGGGTGCACATTATACATGGGTAGTACTAATTCTGTATCTATATAAATGTTTTTAATTCTTTTATTTATGCTTATGAGTTAAAAGTGTAACTCTAGAAATCAATAATGATATCTGTATGCAAAATAATACCCTGGAATACATAATTGGTTTTGTTGAACTTAAGACAAACTTGCAATGAGAAGAGTTCTTGGCCTTCTATGATGCGTAAATATTCGTAAATTTGTTACTGGTACATAAAATTTCTTGTACCTTGTATTTATTCTTGTGTTTTGTAATTATTTGTTACATAAAATTTCTTGTACCATAATATGTGAAAAAATAAATGCTAAGCTTCCTTTATAATACAAAAAAACAAGTACCTAAATGTAAACAAATAAAAATTTGAATTCAAAAATTAAAACGAAAGATTTTTTCCCCTTGATAGTTTGGGCCAAAAACGTGGGTGTGCATTATATACAGGAGTGTATTATACACAGCAAAATACGGTAATTTTGTTTTAAAGAAGAAAACGAGATAAGGAGGTCAGAGAAAATGGGCAGATGTGGCCTCCAGGCTAGGATGCAAGCTTTGGTCTTCCTTTGGTTTCCTGCCAAACAGTTGGGCAGCCCAATGTGTGTTTCTCCCTTGAGCAATGGGGAGCTGTAGAAGGATATAGAACAGATGTGGGATAGGTCTTACAAAAATCTCTCTGGGGCCAGCTTGGAGGGCTCCCTGGAGGGGACAAGGCTGCAGGCCAGGCTCCCGAGGAAGGGATAAGGTCTGTGCTGGGGCCGTGGGGATGGGGTTGTGGGGCAGTTGGGTGGGTGAGAAGGTGGTACACAGCAAGTCTTGGACACTCAGCACCATCTCCCCTTTCCTTCTCCATGAGGGACCCCACCGTCCCTGAGCCTTCCCTTGCACTGAGCAAATGTAGCCTCCCTTCTGAACCAAGCAAATGGGCCACGGTAGCCCCAGAATCCCCATCTAACCTGGGGTCTGCTGGGTGCATGCTCCCCACTCTGAGGAGATGTGGGGTGTGGAGGAGGGGCCTAGCCAGGATGAGCTCTTTCCCCCATGTGCTCCCAGGAAAGCGATGAGGACAAGAGTGATTACAACCTGGTGGTGGATGAGGTAAGTTGGATTCCAGCCCCCTGGACCTATGACCTCCCAGACTTGGAGGCAGGGAACTAGGTCTGCACACTGAGCAAGTGGTAGGTTTTCTGGAGTGTGGAGAGCCCAGAGGGAGTGGAACTCCTGGTCCCCTCTCTGGGATGGTTGGGGCCAGGGGACACCAGTCACTTCAGGCCAACATCCTCTCCATAGCACAGGTGGTGAAACTGAGGCCCAGGACACACTGGAGATGGGCAGCAGAAGTGGCTTCAAGCCCTGGCTCACTGTGTGACTTTGGGGGAGTGACCCTCTTTCCTGGCCTCACTGTTCCCAATCTATCCAGTAGGGGAAAATAAAACCAAGCCCTTATGAGTCATTGCTGTGTGTGCTTATGAAGTAGGTCCCATAATTAAACCCATTTGACAGATGAGTTTATTGAGGCACAGGGAGGTTTCATAATCCTCCCAAGGTGGGTTGCAGGTTGGGGTGGGGTTCAGGGGGGTATAGAGAGGGGTTCTCCTTCCTCTCACCTATTTCACCTCCACTCAACATTACCTCCTCGAACCCAGGACCAACCCTCAGAGCCCCCCAGCCCAGCTACCACTCCATGTGGAAAGGCTCCCATCTGCATCCCCTCCCATCGAGACCTTGTGGATAGTCCAGCCTCCTTGGCCTCTAACCTCGGCTCACCGCTCCCCAGAGCCAAGGAACTTGTCCTGGTAAGGAGTAGGGGAAGCCTTGAAACTCACTTTGTTCATCCTGAGGGCCGGGAAACAGATGGTACCCCATTTGACATGGGGCGATGAGAAATTAGCCAGGTATGTCTTCCTAAAACTTGCCTCTACCCAATTCAGGTAATTTTTCCTAAGTCAACTCACTCTGTTTTACCTGAATAAATATTAAAAGGAAACTTTGTAAATACATATTAAAAGGCAATTCACCATCTTATGGAGAAACCAAGTATCTCGTGGATCCCCTGGAAATAAACTAAACGTTGAAAACCGATAGTCTGGGCCACTCCCTAGGCAGACTCCAGCCCTGCAAGTGTTAAGATCTTTGGGAGGCATTGAAGACATACCAGCTGCAACCTGAGATGCTGTCCCCTCCAGGAACAAGGATTAATTTCAGAACAACTTTCTCCCTGCCTCTCCCAAGGTTTAATGCTAGGTGTAGGAACCACCTAAGAGCACTCCCCCTGGGGAATTTGAAAGTCAGCTCCATTTGTCTCTCCCTCTCCTCCCAAATCTCCCCAGACCTCTGCTCTAAACCTACCCTGGGAGATTCCTGGCAGTTTCTAGGCCTTCCTTCCCAACAGGTTGCTATGGCAACTACTGAGTTTGGGGTTCACTTTGCCTCTCATGTGCCGTCCTCCCATGCCAAGGAGACTGGAGAGGGGGAGGGACAGCTCTGTTCTAATGGAAAAGGCCTCCCTGTCCCCACGGTGTCACTGTCCACTCCCTCGTAGATGTGCAAGTGTGACTGTCACAATATGTGTCACTGTGTGATGAAAAGATAAGATGTAACCAACACAAGGCAAGGATGTGAAGTTTCTTGAAAGGCAAAGGAGGTGATGGCAGAAAGCTGAGATGACATAGCATGCTCCTATGTGGAGTCCAGTTTCCCCTCTTCTCCAGTGTCCCCATGGGGAGGGACAAGGTAGGGCACACCTGTCTCCCCATTGGGAGGAGTCCACCAGTTCTAGGTGCTGTTCCTTCATCTGGGAGGATGCTGTGTGGTCTCCCCTGTCATCCCAGAGTTTCCCATTTCTTGTCCCCAAGGGATCTGACAGCCTCCAACTTTGTCTATGACCTCCTTCTGTGATCCCCCACTCCCTGCAGGGCATGCCCTTGTGGGCGCACCTCACATCATCTTGTCTACACCGCATTCCTGACTGGGTATCTACACTACATACCTTATTATATGCATGTACAGTTTTCGCTATAAATGTGCATGTTGGTTCCTTTCGTCATGCACATGTGTACATGAGCCCAGGTGCCCACCCGGTATTGCCATGTGTGTAGACACATGTTTCCTATGCGCAGAGGATCAGCCATGGGGCCCATTCCCCTGGTGTGTGGGTGTCTGAAATTGCAGAGGTGCACTACTACTTCTGGGTGCAGCCACCTCCCATGAGCTTTGGCCTACTTCACCTCCATCTGGCCTACCTCAGCTCCCTTCTCCTATCCATTTCTGACCAGATCCTTGGGCTGCAAGGTGCCAGGTGTCTGGTGGCGTTCAGTCCTGTCCTTTCTCTCCAGAATGATCTTTCCACCAGTACTCCTGCCTCCAAGTCCTGTGACTCCTCCCCACTCCAGGATGCATCCACCCCCGGGCCCAGCTCAGCCAGTCACCTCCGCCAGCTCGCTGCAAAGCCAACGCCTTCCACAGACAGCATTGGTGAGCACCCGCTGGTGCCTTCCAGAGCAAGTCTTCCCTCGGGGGTAGTTTCTAGAAAATGGTATGGGGTGGGGGAGGCAGGAGGCTTGGATTCCAGCCCTGGCATTGCCTTGGTTTTTTTCATGACTCCAAGCTGGATGCTGCCTAATTCTGGGCCTTGGTTTCCTCATTGTCTTGGCTTGATAGGTGGGGAAACTGAGCCCCAGAGGGGGGAAGTGATTTCTTGGGGGCTTCAGTCTGGTGTACTGGAAAGACAAGTTTTAGAGTCAGACAGGTTTGGATTTGAGGCCAACCTTGGATGCTTGCCAGCTGTGTGACCTTGGACAAGTGACCCAATCTCTCTGAGCCTCAGGTTCCCCATTAGTAATATGGGAGTGACACAGTGCTCTTCTTTCCTGTCTTATGATTTGGCTCTATGCTGATTATGGGGTCTCAGAAAGAAGTCAGCCCTGGAACTTGCCCTCAAGGAGCTCCCAGATGGTGGAGAAGACCCAGATTCCCAAACTCCCAGCTCTGTGTGATCACGGCTGGGGTAGAGGGTGTGATCCAAGATGGGCAAGGTTGGAGGCTAGGGATAGGGTGGGCAAATTCAAGGATGAGATGTTGCCAGACATTGTGTCTAGGTTTTGAGGGATGAGTAGGAGTTCAGAAACTGAAGAGGGAAGGGAAGAGCATGTTAGCCAAAGGGAACATTAGTAAATGTCTAGAGATATGACAGGGTATGGTGAACGCTGAACCAGAGCATGGGAGCCCTGAATAACAGGCCAAAGAGCCGGCACCCTGCCTCCAAAGCAGTGAGAGATAGGATCTGGGTCCAAAAAATCTGAGGAACCACATTTGTCTCTTCTCATTTAGCCCTGAGGAGCCCTCTGACCCTGGCTAGTCCGTTCACCACGTCCTTCAGCCTGGGCTCCCACAGCGCTCTTAATGGGGACCTCACTGTGCCCAGCTCCTATGTCAGCCTCCACCTGTCCCCCCAGGTCAGCGGCTCTATGGTGTATGGACGCTCCCCCATGGTGAGTCCTCAGGGTGGGAAATTCCAGGAGGTGTCAACAGGGCCCAAGAGCTGGGGGCCGGAAGGAGAAACCAGTTACACAAGGAGAAATAAAGGAATGAGGAAAGGGTGGGGAGTTCTGGCATGGCAAGTGCAAGTGAGAAGGTGATCTGAGGGTCTCAGTAGCCCCATAAGCTTAGTACAAATCTGCACCTGTTACTATGGAAAAAGAAACTGTGATTATGGTGTGGTAAGAGGAATAAAGAGTCCCAGCCATGGGAGGTGAGGGTCCCATTCAGCGTCCTGGCAGAAGCTGTACAGTTTTAACCCTGATATTTAATGGCCTACAACACTTCTGGTAGATTAGAAAGGAAGGACTAGCTAACAGAGAGGACTGAAAGTGATGTCCCATGCGGAGGAGTTGAAGGAATGAGGCCTGAGACCTCCTGAGCTGGGGCAGAGGGAGCACACAGGATCTTCGTGGGCTCCAGAGGGCAGTACTGGGACAGATGGCTGGTAGAGTGAGTTGTTCCAAATTGGATCAGGATGGAATAATTACTACAGAGGGAATTAAACGCCTGTCACTGGAGATACCCAGGCCCGAGGCTGGGAGGGCACTTAGAAGAGATGTCATAGAAAAGGGATCAGCAAATGTTTTCTGTAAGGGATCAGATAGTAAATATTTTTGGCTTTGCAGACCAGTTGGTCTTTGTCACAGCCATTCAACTCTGGGGGGGAGGGGGTAGTCACTTTGTAAGGGGTGAAAAAAAATAACTATTGCGTTGTTTTGTACATCTGTAACTAATAATAATAACAATAATAATAAGTTTTAAAAAAAAACAACAAAAAAACAACTACTCAACTCTGCCTTTATAGCTGAAAAGCCACCATAAACAACATATGAATGAATGAGTGTGGCCATGTGCTAATAAAACTTTATTTACAAAAACAAGCAGGGGGCTGTAAGTTTGCAGACTCCTGCTCTGAGCATTGGATGGAAGATTGTTCAGGATCCTTCCAACTCTCGGGCTCTAGGATTCCCTGGACAGGGACCTTGCATTGGGGTTCCCTCATATGAAAGCTTCTGTTCTCCCATCTGTAGTATGGGAGAGGAGAGGACATCTGTGCTTTCTTGGGGAGGGGCTAATAAACATATTGGAGATCCTCTGATAAATAGAGGGATATGGCAGGGGATCATGGGACAGGGCAGGTGTAGTTTTGAGTCATCTACCTGCCTTGTGATACCCCCCCCTTTGGCATTTCGGCAGATGGCATTTGAGTCTCATCCACATCTCCGTGGGTCGTCCATCTCTTCCTCCCTGCCCACCATCCCTGGGGGAAAGCCGTGAGTACCGGTTGGGGTTTCCTGCTTTCTCTGAGGGGCTTGGTGGGATGGGGGTTTGGGTTCACTGCTGCCTTTCCAGAAAGTCTCTTCTTTAAGATAATGGGAGGCCGACCGAGTGACGCGATGGTTAAGCGCTGGCTTGGGAAGACAGCGGCCCCGGTTCGGGTCCCACATATGAGGGCCAGTGACACTGCCCTCAAAAAAAAAAAAAAAGCCTTCCATTTGGGCTGGCCGAGTGGCGTGTTGGTTGGGAACTCGCTTGGGAAGCCAGCAGCCCTGGTTCGGATCCCACATGTGAGGGCTGATGACACTACCCTCAAAAAAGATAATGGGAGCTCCCACCTACTTCAGGTCTGCTTGATCCATTCTCCCTTTTCCTCCTTTCTGGAGGAAGAATTAGGTAACCAGCAAAGGTTAGACCAGTGGTTCTCAACAGAAGTACATTTTGCCCTCCCCAGAACATTTGGTGATATCCAGTGATATATTTGGTTATCACAACCAAATGCTTCCAGCCTGTAGTGCATAGGGGCCAGGGATACTGCTCAACACCCCACAGCACCCACAGATGGCTTCCCCATAGAGAATGCCTTGCCCCAAGTATCCATAGAACTTTCTAATGTGAGGGGAACATTTTATACCTGCTGCTGTCCAATTTGATTGTCATAAGCTAGTTGTGGCTTTTGAGAACTTGGAATGTGGCCAGTGTGACTGAAAAACTGAAAATTTAAATTTATTTAAATGTAACTGGTCACCTGTGGCTGGTGGTCACTATTAGACAGCATTCTCTGGAACTCTTAAGGCATCCTGGTGGGCAAGCATTTACCAAGTGCTTGTTAACCATGCAATAGGCCACCCCCCCCCCGGGGGACTCCTCCTGTTTTATACCAAACTAACTGTCCACATCCCCTTTGATCATATGGTCTTCTTCCCTAAACGCACAGGAGCACCAGGCAGGGCAGAGGCACCTCACCACCCTCGAGCGTGAGGGTGTGGAGGGCCCCCCACCACGCCTTCTGGGGCTCTCCCTCCCCATGCATCATGCCCTCCTCCTGTCCAGGGCCTACTCCTTCCACGTCTCGGCGGACGGGCAGATGCAACCAGTGCCCTTCCCGTCGGATGCGCTGGTGGGTGCAGGCATCCCGCGCCACGCGCGGCAGCTACACACGCTGGCGCATGGTGAGGTAGTCTGCGCTGTCACCATTAGTGGTTCCACACAGCACGTGTACACGGGCGGCAAGGGCTGCGTGAAGGTGTGGGACGTGGGCCAGCCCGGCTCCAAGTTACCTGTGGCCCAGCTCGACTGCCTGGTGAGGAGGGGCAGGGCCTGCACACGCACGGGGGTGGGGCTTGCAGGCAAACAGGGTAGGGTTTATAATCCAACAGAGGCGGGGCTTATCAGAAAAGGCAGAGGAGTTTATAGGCCAACAAGGGGCGGGGCTTACAGGCCAACCAAGGGCAGGCTTATATGTAAATGACAGGGGCTTATAGGCCAACCAGAGATTGGGTTTATAGGCCAAAGATGGAATTTATAGTCCAATGGGGCAGGACTTCCAGGCTAACCGGGGACGGGATGTGCTTATTTGACTGGTCTGGAGGCAAGGCTTGAGGGGCCAACCCCTCATCTTTGTTTCTCTCCCCTCCCAGAACCGGGACAACTACATTCGTTCCTGCAAGCTACTGCCGGATGGCCGGAGTCTGATCGTGGGCGGTGAGGCCAGCACCTTGTCCATTTGGGACCTGGCAGCGCCCACCCCCCGCATCAAAGCTGAGCTGACCTCCTCGGCCCCTGCTTGCTACGCCCTGGCCGTCAGCCCCGACGCCAAAGTCTGCTTTTCCTGCTGCAGCGATGGCAACATCGTGGTCTGGGACCTGCAGAACCAGACCATGGTCAGGTAGGTAGTGGTTGACCTGGGACCGTGGGCAAGCCCTTGACTCCTTCCCTGTTGTGCTGTAGGGGCAGAGGAGTGGCCTTGGAGGATGCTGGAGCAGCACCAACTCCAGGATGGATGCCTGGGCCCTTCTCCCTCCAGGCAGTTCCAGGGCCACACAGATGGTGCCAGCTGTATTGACATCTCCGACTATGGCACTCGGCTCTGGACAGGGGGCCTGGACAACACCGTGCGCTGCTGGGACCTGCGGGAGGGCCGCCAGCTGCAGCAGCATGACTTCAGCTCCCAGGTGTCCCACAGGGTCCTGCGGGAGGGATATAGAAGCTCCAGGAATCCTGCCTCCCTTCTTCTCCCCCTGAGGCACCCACCTCCAGATGCTGGGTGGGACCAAATACCTGCTATCTGTGTCCATCTTTCTTGTCCTTCAGACACAGGGTTTTCCCTTTATTCTCCAAAGACAGACACAGGGAACCACAAAGGAGCTGATTCATATTAAGGTGTGGGGCTGCTAAGACCTCAGATCATCTTCCCTGATGCTCTTTCCAAGCCATGCCCCAATTCCTTTGCCTTTCCTGTGTAGCTGGTTTCTCTACCCAGCTTTCAACCCTTGACACGCCCCTCCTGACAAGCCCCCATCCCAGGACTCACTACTGCTGACCTAAGGGAATAGGTAGAGGTTGACATAGGAGCTGGGCACACAGAGATTTCTGTTGAGGGCCATGTGGGAATCCAGGCTGGAAGATATGATGAAGGGGCTGAACAGAATCAGGGGCTTCTCAGAGCTTAGCAAAGAGTCAAGGACAGGTTTCCAGATACCCTAGACCCAGGTTCTGTCTCCCACTGCTTTGGGGATAAACTGCAAGCTCCTTGGCCTGTTAGTTAAGGCCTCCATTCTCTAGTCTCAAATGTACCATGCCCTGTGACACCTCTAGACCTGTCCACCTATTGTTTCCTATGACTGATATGCCTTTCCCTTCCTTGCTCCAATTGGTAAACTCCTGCTCATCCTTCAAAACCCATCCAATTTTGCCCCCTTCCTTGAAGCCTGGGGAGAGCTAGCTCCCACACTGTTTCTGTCCCATCTTCTCTTTAGCTTGAAGGCTTCCTTGATAGGGAAAGCAGGGGTGCAGGTGAATATAATTGTCCATTCCCTTCCCCCAAAACTTAGATGGATTGCATACATATCAGAGAATTTCATAGTGAAATCCTAGTCTTTATACAGGAATACTTCTATATGGCCAGGAGAGAATATGTAAACCTTCCAGTCTTCTCTGCTGTAAATTTATGGTTCTTTCCACACGTCTTATTTGTCAGTAAGACTTTGCGAGGTTTAGGATGGAACAGGGCCTTATTTCTCTCTGTGCCTCATTTGGGGTGGGCACAGAATGATGAGGCCATCAAGTCCTTTCAAATGAAAGTAAAAAGAAGTGTTGGCACATGGGGAAAGTTCCAAACTGGGAGTCAGAAGACCTGGTCCTTCACAGACTTACTTCGTGACCTTGAGCCAGACGTGGCCTCAGCTTCCCTTCCACCATCTGCTCAAGGGGAGTGACTGTCCTCGCTATATTCACCCCCTCTCTTCCCGAGCTGTTGTGCGTTCCGAGCAGATAATGTGAGGCCCTGGGGTTCCGTGTAATGCTGATTGATATTAAACACCCAACATGCAGTTGCCTGCTGCCTCCAGGCCTTGGGCCAGCTGCCTCTCCACGTGGGGGTCACAGTGGGAGAGCACTGGAACGTGCTCACCTCTCCCCAACTCTTCTGGGCATTCCCCACTGTCCCAAGGGTTTTTTACCCCACCTTTTCCCTCTTCATCCCCAGATTTTTTCCCTGGGCCACTGCCCCAACCAGGACTGGCTGGCCGTCGGCATGGAGAGCAGTAACGTCGAGATCTTGCACGTCCGCAAGCCGGAGAAATACCAGCTACACCTTCATGAGAGCTGTGTGCTCTCCCTGAAATTTGCCTCCTGTGGTGTGTCGACCTGGGGTTGGGGTGGGACTACAGGCTACTGGAGCAGGGTTGCCAAAACACGAAAGAAATACCATACACATAGCAAAAAACAGGATGCCTTGTTAAATTTGAATCTTACATAAACAACAAATAATGTGTTAGTGTAAGTATGTCCCAAATAATACATGGGGCACTCATACTAAAAAGCAACTAATTTGTTAGTACAGTATATCCCAAATATTGCATGGGATATACTTACACTGAAAAATGACTTTTTTTAGTATAAATATGTCCTAAGTACTTCATGAGATGTACATATACGAAAAAATAATAATAAGTACTTGGGACACATCTACACTAAAGATTGAAATGAAACTGGGCATCATGTATTTTATCTGGCCAGCTCTCTCCTAGGGGCTTCCCCTTCTTGAAGGCCAGATGGAGTCCCTGGGACCCTGACTTCACCATCTGGAAAATGGAAGGAAAGATCTCAGTTCCCTAAGGGGCCGGCCTCTTGTCCTCCCAATGAGGGTAGAAATGGCCGAAAGGGAGAAGCCAGAGCTGCCTGTCCCACCTCTGCCTTCAGCCCATAGCCCAGAATTTCTTCAGACCCCTTCTCAAACTCTCCCTGCTCTCCTTCCCCAGGGCGCTGGTTTGTGAGCACCGGAAAGGACAACCTGCTCAATGCCTGGAGGACGCCATATGGCGCCAGCATTTTCCAGGTATCTGGTGGTCTGGAGCCCCCACCCTGGCAGGATGCCATGTGCCCAGGGACCCCAGGGTGGCTGCACTGATGGTGAAAAAGGAGCCTCCCCCAGGGTCCTCTAAGCTTCTCACCTGCCAGTTGCTACTAATGCAGGGTGGGCAACTGTCAGCCTGCGGGCCACATCTGGGCACAAACTGTTTTGCTTTTAATTGTGGTAAAATACACATAACATAAAATTCACCATCTTAACTATTTTAAGTGCACAGTTCAGTGGCATTAAGTATATTCACACTGTTGTGCAACCATCCCTACCATCCATATCCGGAACTTTCTCACCTTCCTAAACTGAAACTCTGTCTCCATTAAATACTCACTTTCCCAGCCCTTGGCACCACCATCGAATTCCTATCTCTATGGATTTGACTTCTCCAGGATCTCATAAAAGGAATCACAGTGTTTGTCCTCCTGTGTCTGGCTTATTTCACTGAGCATCAATCATGTCCTCCATGTTCATCTGCATTGTAGCAGGTGTCAGAATGTCTGTCCGGCTGAATAATATTACAGTGTGTGGATGGACCACAGTTTACCCATCATCTGTTGATGGACACTTGGGGTGTTTCCACCTTCTGGCAATTGTGAATCGTGCTCCTGTGAATGTTCACGTACAGGTTTTTGTGTGGACCTATTATAATTTCTCCAGGATTTCTTCAGACCCCTTCTCCAGAACATATACCTAGGAGTGGAATTGCTGATAACTGTTTAATCTTTGGAGGAACTGCCAGACTGTTTTCTAAATTTTCCATTCCCACTAGCAGCAAGGAAGGGTTCAAAATTCTCCCCATCTTCACCAACACTTGTTATTGTCTTTAACCACCGCGCCACTCGGCGGGCCCGATATTATGTCTTTTTTATTATAGTCATCTGAGTGGGCATGGAGTGGTTTTTACATTTTTAAAGGGTTGTAAATAAAATCCATGACATTTATTTATTTGGCCTCTGGACTTAATGGCTGAAGACTTATTTGGTCTTTAGACAAGTCCTGAAAATTTACTCTTGGGCCTTTTATAGGACATTTTGCCACGCCCTGGTGTAATCTTAGCCCTCTACTGTGCTGAGTGGCCTCCTGCCTGGTGCACACCCTCTCTGAGTTTTCCAGAAAAGGGCAGTGCCCCAGTTCCATCTCTCTTGGTGTCTAGATAAAGGAGGTCCCTCCCTTCTCAGGAGCATCACACCTGTCCAGAAAGGCTCCTTTCCAAAGGACCTTTTTCTGTCTCAGCCTCACCTTGACCACATGCTTATCATTGGGGGCTGGCACTGGCCCTTCACCTTGCCTCTTCCCTCTGAACATAATGCAGGTGGTCAGGAGCTTGCACCAGCCTGTGCCAGTATAGGCCACAACTCACCTCCCTTCTCTCTTCCTCCTCCCTTCAACAGTCTAAGGAGTCATCCTCTGTGCTGAGCTGTGACATCTCAGGGAATAATAAGTACATCGTGACAGGCTCGGGGGACAAGAAGGCCACTGTGTATGAGGTGGTCTACTGAGAGAACCCCTTTTCTTGCAGCCCTACTCTGGAGAGAGGAGGGTTCGGGACAGCAATCCTAACATCTCCCTCTCCAGTTGTAGCTGTGGGCACCAAATTCATCTGCTTTCTGGCTGACCCCCTCATATCTTCCTCTGCTGGGTGTGGGGCCGGCTGGGCAGGGAGACTTTGGGGAAATAAATGTTATTTATCACAACTGCCTTTGTCTTGGGCTGGGGAAAAGGGAAGGTCACTTTCTAGCTGTGTGACTGGGTGTAAATGGCTTTTTTTCCTAATCTGGACAAATGAGGTCATTCATTCTGCATGAAATACTGCGGTGTCTGCCATGAGAAATGAGTGTTGTATTGGGCAGTATGGCTATGCCATGTAACAAATAGCCCGCAGGTCTCAGTGGTTGAATGCAATAGACATTTCTCATGCATGCCCATGGGGCATATAGGGGTCGACTCCAGGTAGATGCTCAGAGCTTCAGGATGGTGGAGGTTTCACCACCTTGATATGTAGCTTCATGGACCAACATAGCAGGGAGACAAGTCGCACATAGCTTTTAAATCCCTGGCCCAAAAGTTTCACATGTCTTTTAGTGCCAATCCTCCTCAGACACTGCCCACGTACAAAGGGTTGGGGATTAGGTCCATGGAACACATAGTATTTGGTGTGCAGTGATATTTCTTTTGAGACCCAGACATACTCCCAAGAGCTGGGCATATGATGCCTTGTCCACTGTCAGTCACAGCAAAAGTCTGTCCCAGAGGAGGTGGTGGCTGAAAGCTAAGGGAGGAGAAACAGCTGCTGGGAAGGGTGACAAAGACAGAGGAAACAGCATGTGCAAAGGCTCGGAGTAAGGAGTTTGGCCTGGTGAAGGCGAGGAGGGCAGCAGGGATTCCTCCTCAGCTGCAAGAAGAGAGGTCTCCAGATAAGGCACAGAGAAACCCATGGGGGCCAGAACGGGATAGTGCTGGTAGGTGACATAACCATATCTGGTTTCTGGAAGCTCCCATGGGCTGCCATGAGGACCATGAGTTTAGAAAGGCTGGGGGGCCCTGAGCAGGGATGCTGCTGGGACCTGGAGGGAGAGGGCAGTCAGGGTTCCTGCTGGAAACAAGCCACACCTTGTTTGAGTTACTGAAAGCACCTTATGGAGAAACTGCGTTAAGGAAGCAACCTATTGCTACCACCTGGGTTGCTTCTTATCCCTGGAGGAAAGGTGAGCAAATGGTAATCTCAGAGTCCTACTGAGGGTGGACTTGTCATGGCCTAAACAAATGGTGTTTTGGGAAGGACCGAGAACCCCATCCCCAGAAACGTGCAGGAAATGGCCGGAAAACATCTCTCCATGAGATGTGGAGATCAGCTTAGGGGAGAAAGCCAAAGTGCCTCACATCCATCCCCTGTCCCAACACTGGGGGTCAGTGGCTTTGATGAGGTTCTCAGAGAATGTGGACTTAAAAGGCTCAGAGACTCAGGCTGGACAAGTCCTTACCAATCTCAATGAGATGGCCAGGGCATGACGCAGAACCAGCTCAGCTGTTTTTTTTTTCCAATTGCTTTATTACAAGTGACAAAGATCACCAGCCCATCCGCCATGCCCCTCCACCACTAGCCCCCTACACTGGGGGAAAAATTTCAAAGATAAGGACCCTGAGTTCGGATGACAGTGGTGAGCCCCTCAGTACGTGATCTGGTACACCGAGGCATGGTCCCTGGACCCCGTGACGATAAGGCGGTTGTTAGAGGACACATCACAGCACATGACTGAAGAGGTTTCGGGTACCTGGGAGAGTTGGGAAGCACAGCAAAGGGGGCTCACTCACCTTTCCCTCTAACTCTGCCTCTCAGCCCAAATATGGTTCCTAAGGGGCCTTGACACAGGGACCCCTGGAGTCGGCAGCCCCCTGAGCACTGCCTGCCCACTTGCCCCACCCCTGCGCACCCTGTTACCTGGAATACCATGGACCCAGTGGGCATGCTGTAGATGCTGACCAGGTTGTCCATGCCAACACTCACCCACCACTGGCCTGGAAGGAGGCAGAGGGGTACTGGCTCAAAGATGGCAGCTGAAGGCCACACCCCTGGGGATCTGGGGAACAGAGGGAGTCCCCACCTCCCTCATGCCCTCACAGGCAGCATCACTGAGGTTCCTGCTCATGAAGGGTGTGGGAGGGGGCTCAGGAAGGGTCAGAAAGGTTTGGGCCCAGTTGACCTGAGCAGGGGAGCCCTGTGGGAGGCTGAGGGCCACAGAGGACTCCCCACACCTGGTACTCCTGACCACTCACCAAAGGGGGAGAACTTGAGACCCAGGATGGTGCTGTCCTTACAGCCTACCATGTGCTTCTGGCCCTCACAGGTGGGCTGCAGCCACTGCTGTCCATTAGCTGTGCCCACCAGAACCCAGTCCTCCCGAGGACTGGGGGACAGGCTTATAATCTGGGGGTAGGTGGCAGGAAGGAACTTGGTCAGGGCCCGGCCTGGCTTGGGAGGCGGGCAGGAGCACAGGGACCCACCCTGGGGGCCAACCATCTGCCCATTTCTTGATTACAAGGCCCTAACAAGCAATTTCACATCTCTGGGCCTCAATTTGCTCATCTATAGAATGGGTTGGTACTCTATCACAGAGACTAAATGATAGACTATGAAAGCATCCAATGCTATTCCTCCCAGCAACAACAAAACTTGGGGTACCAATACCCTCCTGCACTACCCCTCAATGTCCACTTCCTTCTCTAGCCTGAGGCCCAACCACTACCTGGCCAAGCAGACCCCATCCCAGCCCCCACACCTGAGACTCAAATTGGTATTCCTGAGGCTCCCCAGTGTTCCTCAGGTCCCAGCACCGCAGGGAAGCATCCAGACCCCCCATCCAGATGTTCTGGCCTTTGACAGCAATGCTCTTGGCTCCATTCACAGGGCCTGGCAGGTCCCTGGTGGGGAGAGGCATCAGGAAAGAGTTGGGGAAGAGACTTGGGGCCCCAGGAACATCACTCACCCAACCACCCCTAGTTGACAGAGGGGGAAGCTGAGGTAGACAAAAAGTACAAAGACGGAGCTTTGATGAAACAGCCCAGCCAACATTTGAACCTGGGTCTTCAACTCTCTCAAGAAGGCCAAGGACTTTAAGCTTGAGACTACCAAACCCCTGCTCAGGGGATGAGGTGGGAAGGGGCTCTCAGGGTGCCCCACCCACTCTGGG
Organism: Aselliscus stoliczkanus; assembly: GCA_033961575.1. Classification (NCBI taxonomy): domain Eukaryota; kingdom Metazoa; phylum Chordata; class Mammalia; order Chiroptera; family Hipposideridae; genus Aselliscus; species Aselliscus stoliczkanus. Next base: position 2,619,471 of record CM066735.1, on the reverse strand, counting down.
GTCACACCTGACCACGCTCTGGTTCCGCAGGTCCCAAATCCTGATGGTGCCATCGGTGAAGCCACCAAAGGCCAGCTTGTCCTCCAGCTTGGCAGCCAGGGCCTGGCAGGTGAGCGCTGCACAGGGCAGCTCATCTCTCACATAGAGGGAGGGCGCCGTCAAGTCCCACACACTCACACCAGCCAGGTTGTGGCCGCCTGTCAGCAGGGTGGTGCTGTCTGAGGACACCAGGCAGGTGCGCAGGTAGGCCCCGCGGGTCTGGGGTGGGCAGAGGTGCAGGTAAGCTTCCTTCCCTGCAGGTAGCTCTTCCAGCTTCTGCAAATCCTGCCACTAGAGACAGTTCCACACTCACCTGTACACGCAGGTGGCTCACGGGGAGCCTGTCCTCCACCACTTTGCCGACCAGACACCACACCTTGACACCACCCCTGCCACAGGTGAATGCATGCCGCATGAAGCTGCTGACTGCTATGGAAAGCACGGGCTCTCCATGTTTTAGCATCCGCATCTTCTCTATTCTGTATGGGGTGGCCAACTTCCTGGAATGCCAGGGTAAGAAATCTGGCCTCCAGGCATCTTTGAAGTCCTCAGCGTCCCAGCATCTTAAGAGGGGATATCTTGGGGTCACCTGCCTGCCTGTGAGCCCCTCTGCTCAGAGGAGGGCACCCATCAAGCCCTAGAGGGGCTTTGTTCTTTTTCAGATGTGGGGGTTTTCTCTCAGGATTTGCTTACCCACTACACTATACTTCCTTTAATCTCCTATCCATACCCCTCCAGGTATTCTCCCTCTCTCATAACCACCCCAAACCCCTACCTGGAAAACTCATACTCATCCTTCAAGATCCTAATCGTTAGTCCCCTTTCTCCAAGTTGTCTCTCTCACCTGGGCTCCCCCAGCCTCAGACCACAAAGTTGGGACTATCTGCATCCAGCTGTGACCCAGCGCCCCTCCCTCCCCATTTCATGAGAGTTTTTTCCCCAAATCCCTTGAGCCTGGGGCAGGAGGGGCAGTGATGCAGGTGTGAAAATCACTCAAGTTCCACATCCCTACCCAGACCCCTCATTTCTACTTATGAGGACAGCACCATGGTGATGGGGAAAGGGAAGGACACATCTACACCTCTGGTTCCCTCTACCTCCTGGGGACAGAGGTACAGAGAGGTGGGAGATGACTACACTTACATGGGCTTCAGAAAGTGACAGTCTCTCCTAGAAGGCACCTGGGGGTAGACCAACATCACAGCTACGATGCATTGGCTCCCTCTGCTCCAGCCTGCCCCCTCCCCAGACTTTAGGGGTGGGGTGCCAACTCACACCTGGTCTCACCTGGGCCACATGGGAAAGCATCCTCCCTGTTGCCATGCTTGGTGCTGTGCTCCCTTCTTGAGAACCTGCTGGGGTGCTGTGGGAGGGTTCCGGGGAGCTGAGGACTGGGCAAAAACAAGAACAGATAAGCAGCAGAATGGCCCTTGCGCTCCTGAGCAGGCTGCCTCCCTCTCACTGGGATTACCCAAAGCATCTTTGGTACATGGTTCCACTTCAGAGTAGCATGGTCCTGGGTCCTGACTTTCCTGCCCGTGAAAAATAGGGCAAACTGGTCAGACCGGAGAACCTGCCTAGGGTTGGTCTTAGAACCAGAAAAACTTAGGGAGGCCCAGGCCTGAGGACAGGACTTGGGCAACTGCCTCTAGTCCCATCTTCCCATCCAGGTGGAGTTGCACAGTCTTGGGGCACAGTCCTGAGTCCTTGGGAGGCATGCAAGGGCTGAGGGTGGAGGTGGTGGACCCATCCCATGGGAACTTGCCAGGATAACCACCCAGCCAACTTACTTACCAGGCCTGGCACCTGTTCTGTCACTGCCAACAGGAGGGGAGGAAAGCGATGAAGACAGGCAGCAGAAGGACAAGGTTCAACCTGTGCTGTCCTCCACGTGGTCTGGTCCCAGGCCGCCCCCTTCCCACCTTCAGGGAGACTCACATCTATGACTTGGTTGGTCCACCTCACGGTAGGTCCCAGCAAAAATCTGCCAGAGTTGCTGGGTCAGAACATCCTGCCAAAACAGGGGCTCTGAGTCCCAGGACAGCTGCAGATCTAGTTGGTCGACTGGGGCATCGTCCACTCTAGAGGGCTGTTGAAGCCAGTTGGATGACCTCGTAGCCATGACATCTTCAAAGTCCAGCTCCTGAAGACTGGAGGGCTGTGGGGGCTTCATCTCTGGGTGCCAGGAAACCTTGGGGCTGGCTGGTCCCCAGGAGTCCTGTTCAGCCTGTTCACCAAGGGAGGGTTGGCTGCAGGTCTCCATGATCCGTAGGAAGTTTTCTGCCTGGAGAGGGGAACATCATCCCAGCTAAGGTTTTGTTATTGGACAGCCCTGGGCGTAAACCGTCTCCAACAAGCTGGTTTCCCCATGTATAAAATGGGGATATGCCACCTACCTTGAATGTTTGGAGTGGTTCACAATAACGCAGAGCACTCACTACTACACCCTGCATAAAACAAGTTCGCGGTACCCAGAGGCCAGCCTCGGCAGTGGGTGATAAAATCTAATTCTAGAGGCCAGTGGCCATTATAATATGGTAGAAAGTGGAGATTCGGGTGCATCTCCCAGCTGCTTTTCTCAGGATGTTTGAAAACTAAAACCTGAATACCACCCTTTTTCTTAAAATGGCTCCACAGAGCAAAATAGTAGGTACATACGTCCCCTTGTGTGGAGCCGACATTTGAATCTGCTTAAACATTGGAAAAACACCAAGAAACTGATGGGTACCTCCTGGGGAGAAGGACCCACAGCAGGACAGTTAGGAGAGCCAGTGTAAGGGTCACTTACATATTTTATATTTAAAACTGAGCCACATTTTGAATTTAAGTTAAAAGTTTCTACAGACACAGAAGAGACTGAATGATCTATCTCCAACTTTCCTTTTCTACCCACCCACAGGCTACCTGTCTGTTCTTTCAGGGTACGCTCCTCCCTACTGCATAGCCTACTCCTTTTCCTCTGTGACACTGACCCGCCATAGGAACTGCGTTTGTTTCTAACCTTTCCTTGTGCTGCCTCGCACAGCAACCCCCAGCCACCAATGGCTATTTAAACATAAAGTTAAGTACAATTAAAAATGATATTCCTGGGCCAGCCGAGTAGCGCGTTGGTTAAGAACTGGCTTTGGACGCCAGCGGCCCCAGTTTGGATCCCACATATGAGGGCCAGTGACACTGCCTTCTACAGCTAAGATGGTGAACAACAGCTCCACCTGGAGCTGGGCTGCTGTGAATCCCCGGGACGGCATAGCTGCAGCCCCTGCTGGAGTGGGCTGCCATAGGCTACAGTGAGTGGCCAGCAGCCAGCGTGAGTGGCTGGCAGTTGGTGTGAGCTGCCAAGAGCTGTTGTGAGCAGCCTTCCAGAGGCCGGCGATCGATATGCCTCACCTGAGAGGAGCGCAATTATGATACTAACATGGGCCAGTGAAGCAATGTCCTCCACAACTAGACTGAAGAACAAAAAGGACAGCAACTTGTACTGTTCCCCTTCCTTGGTTCCCCAAAGCTGTTCCTCTCCTGCAATTCCCCAATAAAAATCTTAAAAAAAAAAAAAAAAAGAATGACATTCCTCCAGTTCCAGTGGCCACATTTTTTTTTTTGAGGGCAGTTTCACTGGCCCTCACATGTGGGACCCGAACCGGGGCCACTGGCTTCCCAAGCCAGCGCCCAACCACCGCGCCACTCAGTCAGCCCTTTTAAAGATTTTATTGGGGAATTGGGGAAGGGGAACAGACAAGTTGCTGTCTTTTTGTTCTTTAGTTGCGGAGGACGTTTTTTCACTGGCCCATGTTGGTATCATTGCACTCTTCCTGGATGAGGCAGATCAGTTGTTGGCCTCTGGATGGTCGCTCATCCCGGCTATTGGCAGCTCATACTGGCTGCCGGACACTCACTGAAGCCTATGGGAGCCCACTGCAGCAAGGGCTGAAGCCTACACCGTCGCCGCCGGGGCTCGCAGCCCAGCTCCAGGTGGAGCTGTTGTTAGCTGTAGAGGGCAGTGTCACTGGCCCTCACATGTGGGATCCGAACCCGGGGCCGCTGGTGTCCCAAGCCAGTTCTTAACCAATGCGCCACTTGGCCGGCCCATCCAGTGGCCACATTTCAAGTGCTCAGTAAGCATATTCTGCCAGAGGCTGCAGAAGTGGATGGTACAGGCACCGAGAACCAAGGGCAGTGCTTCCTAGAACATGCCAGGTATCCAGCTGAGGATACAGCAAACAAGGCTGGAACCTCCTGGCCAGTATTCCCAAGAATTTGCAGTGGGGAAACCCACCTTCTTGGCATGATAAGGTACTCTATGGGAATGGGCATAAGTGCAGCTATATTTAGTCCAGTGCCAGACTAAACATAGTGACAATGAATTGTTCTGGAGTTGCCTGTCTAATGGGGTAGCTGCTAGCTTCATGTGACTATTGAGCACTTGAAATCTGGCTGGTGCTACTTGCTTAATGTCAACTTAAATAGCCATATGTTCCCCATGGATACTGTTTAGGATAGCATGGACTTGGTCTTTGGTTCTGGAGCAGATGCACGCCTCCCTCCAAGGTAGATGCTTAGAAGCTCCCCAGAGTTGTCTGGCACAGGGCAAACTCCAAAATCCTGGGAAAATGTTCTGATTCACAATGAAAGATAATTGATAAAGTGCAGCATAAACACCAAGGGTCATCAGTTCTGTTTAACAGGCACTACTGGCATTCCCATTTTGCAGATGAGAAAATGGAGGCTCAGAGTAGCAGTTTCCCAAAGTCAGAGGAAACATGGGGCCAGGCAGCGTTTACCTGCCTCCAAGTACAGCCTGGTCCCACCCCAGCCTGTTGGGCAAACAGGATGGTGGTGGGAGGGGCTGGAATGTGGGACTCCCTCTGAGCCCTCAGCCTGTGGGCTGCTGCCTCCTGCTGGGCTGCTGCCTCCTGCGGTAGTCAGTGATGGATTCCCCAGCTGGGCCTCCCAGCAGCACTAGGCCCAGGGGAGCCTTCCCCAATTCGCCCTGGCTCGTTAATACGCAATTTACTGGCACTTGAATACACTCAGCAAGAAAAGTGCTGCTCCCTCCTGCCTGCTAGCTGGCCCTCCCTGGGGAGAGCTGTGTGTAGGCAGTCAGTGGGGAGCAGGGGGGCTGCGGCTGCAGTGGACTGGGATTTCAATGCATAGCAAGGAGACTGGGAAAACAAGGAGGGGGGATGTGCTCTGTGTGGGACCACATGACATGGCTCCAAGGCTGCTAGGGATCATCCCCTGGATGGGGGTTGCGGGGAACCCTCCTGGGTGGAGCAGCAGCAGAAATAGCCCATTTTGGGGCCTCATTTCCCACGTCTTGATACTCAGCATGTGCTGTCAGATTCCTCCCCAAAGCACAACCAAAATCTGATTATTTCTCACCACTGAACTGCTCTAAGTGACCAGCATCCCATACCTGGATGGTCCTCAGTGGTTCCCAGGCTCAGGCTGACACCCTACAGTCCTCCCTGTAGCCACCAGAGGACGCCTGTGAACACCTGTCCCTCCTCTACCCACAGCCCTCCTATGGCCCATGAGGCCCTGCAAGACCTGTCCCCTCTCCACACTCACTCTGCTCACACCCCCACCCCCATGGTCCTGCCTCAGGGCCTTTGCATGTGCTGTTTTCCAGATACCCTCATGGCTTCCATACCTCCCCTCCTTTAGTTCTCTGCTCAAATGTTACCTACTTAGTAGTCTTTCCTGACCACCCTGAATTGCAACTCACTCGCATCCTGGTCCCCCACATACCCTTGGGGCTGCTCTATTCCACCCCATCTTGCCTGGCCTTCACCATCTGACACTTGTGTTTACCAAGTTCCTCTTACCCCAAAGGCAAGGGTTTGTGTTCTCGTTTGCTATTTCCCTGGCTCCTTCAACAGCACTTGGCAAGGTGATGGATATCTGTTGAATGAATAACTGTTCTGGTTGCTTCCTGTCCTCCCCACCCCCACCCCCTCTCTGTCTCTCCCTGTTCCCTGAGCTGCCTACCCCAGTCCCTGCTAAATCGCAGACATGGCCCTGGCCCTCTGCCAGTCACATCTGGCACAGGCAGAAAGTCCTGCCAGCTCCCAGGAGAAAGGGGCCAGGTGGCAGGAGGACAGGCAGGGGTTGAAGCCATGCTTCAGCTTGGGCAAGGCGCCCTGTGCAGGGAGCCAAAGACCCTGGTGCAGACCTGCCCCTGGCTCGCGTGAGCGGGGCCCTTGAGAACTCAGACACATGGAAGATGGCAATCCGGGTATGCCTGGCCCACATAACAGGCCTGTCAAAGCTGAAGAAACTGACCTACAGAGAACTGAAGAGGGGGCCGGCCGAGTGGCGCGTTGGTTAAGAACTGGCTTCGTATGCCAGTGGCCCTGGTTCGGATCCCACATATGAGGGCGAGTGATACTGCCCTCTACAGCTAAGATGGTGAACCACAGCTCCACTTGGAGCTGGGCAGCTGTGAGTCATTGAGCAACAGTGTAGCTGCAGTGGGCTGCCATAGGCTACCGTGAGTGGCCAGCGGCCAGCAGCCGGTGTGAGCTGCCAAGAGCCACTGTGAGCGGCCGTCCAGAGGCCGGTGACCGATCTGCCTCACCCAAGAACACAATGACGATACCAACATGGGCCAGTGAAGCAACATCCTCCACAACTAGACTGAAGAACAAAAGGACAACTTGTCTGTTACCCTTCCCTGGTTCCCCAACGCTGTTCCCCTCCCCCAATTCCCCAATAAAATCTTAAATAAAAAAAGAACTGAAGAGGCCCCAGCCTCACCTGAGCCACACAGGGACCCTAGGAGGTGGCAAGATGCACTCCCAAGATGTGGACCTGCTAATATCCTGTGGGGTTATAGGTCCCATCCCTCCTCTGTCCCTCCAGGGTTCCCATCTCCATGAATTTTACCCAAGTCCTCCTGCCCTTCCCTCCTCCTCCTCTACCCTGTCTTTTGAGGGGCAGCCATATCTGAGCTCACTCCCTCACTCACCTGTTTGTGATGTTCCTGTAGACCCTGCCGAATCCTCTGGAGCTGTGAAGTAACAACAGGGGTCACAGTGGGCAGTGGTCAATAGAAGTGGGCAAGGGTCTGTAATTTGAATGCTGTGCATGTTTCTACCCAGCTGTGTGATACTGGGCAAGTCAGTCTACTTCTCTGATCCCTATTCTCATTAATGGGATACCACTTCATACACTCATAATGGGCGCTAATTAGGAAGACCCCTGGATTTCATTCTAGATGTGAACTGAAGGTCAAAGGCCTCCCAAGAGACCCCCTCCCCCTTGCTTAGCTCCCACATGGGCCTTCTCATTCTTCCTCTAACACACTTGCCCCGGATCTTTTGTATATACTGTGCCCTCTGCCCGAACACCCTTCCCCGTTCTCTTTAGGGGTACCAGGAGCCCCTTATCTTCTGCAAACATCACTTCCTCTGAGAAGCCTTTCCTGACTACCTTAGCTAAAATCTTTACTCATTTTTCATTTCATCATTTTCTATTTTCTTTATAATGCTTACATTTTGTGAATCCTGTTTCTCAATTTCTTTCTCTCTCTCCTCCCCTTAGAGCTGCCCAGTCCAGTGAGGTAGCCACTAGTCAAGTGTGGCTATTCAAATTTAAATCAATTCAAAAAACAAATGCTCAATTGCTACACATGGCTAGCAGATATCATATTGGACATTGGTTTTTTTTTTCTTTTTTTCTTTTTTTTTTTAGAGGGCAGTGTCACTGGCCCTCATATGTGGGATCTGAACTGGGGCCGCCGGCTTCCCAAGCCAGCGCTCAACCACCGCGCCACTCCGCTGGCCCAAGGATATTGTTGATATAGAACATTGAGGAAAGTTCTTGGGCTGGCCGAGTGGCGCGGTGGTTGAGCACTGGCTTGGGAGGCCGGCGGCCCTGGTTCGGGTCCCACATGTGAGGGCCAGTAACACTGCCCTCAAAAAAAAAAAAAAAATAGAACATTGAGGAAAGTTCTAGAAGACATCGGAACATTAGAAGATACATCCCTTAATGGCAGGGACTTTACTCATGCGCTGTGGGCTGAAGAAACACCTCCTTTAAATGTAGAATTTCTAGTTTTCACAGCAAGGTTATTGTAATAAAACAGAGAAGAGGATGTCTCTGAAATCCTGCTCCTGAGGCACAGAAGAACCACCTTTCTAGGATGTTCTAGGAGGGGCTGCCCAGAGGGACTGCCTGGTTTATGGCTCACCAAGTAGTAAATGCTCTCCATCTGTGCTGGCAAGTGAGGGGGAAACCTGCAGGGGAAGAAAGACTGGCTGGAAGGGGAGAGGGGCAAGGCCCTGCCCCAGAATGAGCCTCGTCCCTTGGCAGGGCAGGAATGAAGGTCTCCTTCAAAGGAGCCACATTTAAGGCAAGCTCAAGATGAATATGATTTTAATGCAGCATTTAAAAAAATATAATTGAGCCAACTGTAATTTAATATATATATATATATATATATATATATAGTCACGGGTCACGGAATGTGGAGTATAGTGTGGAGTCAAGGGAACTGTAATAGATACATATGATATGGGGTGGGGAGAGGGGTGGCAAATTGGGGGAGAGGGATTGTCACTTTGAGGGGTAAATAGTAAAACTATTGCACTGTGTTGTACACCTGGAACTAATTTTTTTAAAATATTTATTTCACAATAAAATAATTATACACACACATACACATAATTGAATGCAAGCAAATGCACACTGAACAAAAAATCAAGCATTTAAATACAAAGCCAGGGTTGGTATTACTGATTTGATTTTCCTTCTGTTTCACGCTCCCCCTATTATTAGTCTTGTCATGTGGGTCAGGGGCTTCTGAACCACGGAGAGACTGGATAGGATTATTTCCCTCAGTGGCACTTAGGGCCACAGCAGGAGCCCCTTGAATCATCCTCACCTGGGAAACTGCTTCTTGAGCTGCTCCAGGATGCCCTGATAGTTCAGGGCTGGAAGGCTGGCCCCAGGATTGGCCTGGAAAAAGGTTAAACGAGGGTGAAGTAGGACCTCCTAAAACCTGAAGGTAATTTGCCTTCTCTCTTGCTACTTAAGTACCCACAGAATATCTTTCATTTTGCATCTTGCCTTAAAAATATAAAATATTCCTTCTCTAGCCCTTCATGGAAGAAATTTGCCCCCTCACCCCCACCCCCAGCCTAAACTGTCAGAAATGGTCATATCTGGGAAGGTCTGGAGAAGGGGGGAGTTTACTTGTAAAATATTAACAGATGATGTAGTTATGTTTTACACCTGAGTGTGAAGTAAGTTTAATTTTAAAAAGCAAGTGCCTTAGCACCAGTCAGTAGGTATACAGGGTTAGCCTATCCAGCCCCTCCCAAGTCCTTCCATCAGAAGCAGGATATTTAGATATGAGCACAGTCCCCAGGCGCTGCCCCCACCCCACCCTGCCCGAGGGGTTAATGCCACACCATATGCTCCTCACCAAAGTTCCTGGGGGCCTTATCGTCTTTGGAGGTTGCCCCTGGGAGCTGAGATGGCCCCAAGAGCTCATCTTCAGGTAGTCCTCACAAGGACTCTAAAAGCAACAAGAAGATGGCAGGTCCTGAGGGCAGGTTAGGCAGTGGCAGGGACAAAGCAGCCCCACCCCACCCCTGGGCCTCCTACACCATCCACCAAGGTCTCCCCTTCAGGGCTGAATCCAGTCTCTGACCTCCAGAATCCCACTGCATTCCCTACAGCCTATGTTTATGCATCAAACACTCTGGTGCCCAGTGGGGACCCCCAGGGTCTCACCCTGTGAGGTGTGAGGGGACAGCAGTCAGGGCTGGGGGAGTCCAGAGAAGGATGTCAAAGCTCAACCTTAGCTTGGAGACCAATTTACCAAAGCATGGGAGAACATCATTGGAAAGGGGTTTTGAAGGATGAGTAAGAGTTGTTGGCCAGGTGAACTAGGAGGTATTTCTCAGGCAGAAGAGACCCCTTCATCACCACAGTCACAATTGTGGCACCAAACTCTTTCTTCATTTAGCTTCTGCCCCTCAACGCCCCTCCAGCCTCCTCTCCAGCTCACCTGGGACCTACCCACCTTCTGTAGAATGGAGGTCCAGAAGGAGCAAAGAAAAAGCCGTGCGGGTCAGCCAAGATCAGGCAGAAAGGAAGGCCCTCCTCTCACCTGGGGGCCATTTGACCCGTCGGGCCCCACTCTGGCCCGCCCTGGTCCCGCCCCGGTCCGCCCCGGCCTCTCCCCACTGCCACCTGCACCGCAAAGTCAATCAATGAACAGGCAGCCGCTGCACGTGGGTGCGGGCTTTGGGGGCGGCCGTCAGCCATACTGGCCAATCGTGAGGCCGCTTACCCACGTGGGCCACGACCACCATCCCTGATTGGCTGACTCTCTCGGCTACCTGCCGGGCTGTCAATCAGAGCACCCGGCTCTGTGGCTTAACCCTTGTGGTCCCGGAGCCGCGAAGGTCAGCGTACCGAGCCTCAGGCAGTTTCGGGTGCAGGCGGGGTCGAGGATATTTACAAGGGCTTGGGGCTTGGGGTCACAGGATGCTACGTGGGGAGGGTCGCTGGGCGGCGTGTAGTTGTATTGTTTGAAGAGAAACCTAGTCATTTTTCTCCATGTTTGGGAGTGGCTTATGGCGTGGGATGGGTGGAATTGGGGTTGGGCCTTTGGGTGGAGATCTCTAGCACTCTTCCTCTAATCCTTAGACATGAGCCAATAACATTTTATGATGTTAAATAACGTGCAATGAAATTAAGCTTCAAGCCCCCTTTCTGGGGAAAATTTAACATCTCCCTTTCCAATGCTGCCCATGAGCCAAGCCCCAGGCTACACGTTTTATCAAGGTGAATTTTCCCAACTGCCCTCCAAGCCCAGGGACAGAGGATGTGAGAACCAAAAGCTTCTACTGAGAAGGCCTTGAGGCTAGTACATTTTTTTTTCAGGTTCAGGCAAATTTGGGAAGGTGGTGTGTATTCCAGGCCTGGGATGATGTCAGAGATAAGTGGGGGGCGGGGTTGTAGGGGTCTGTTGAGGGGTTCAAGAGTTTCCTGTTGGCCCAGTTTGAAATGCCTACTCAAGATGTGAAGTGGTCAATCTGGAGTTTTGGAATGAGAGGCCAAGTTTCTGGCTACCCCAGGATCTTTGCACTAGCTATTCTGTCCTCCAGAGATAGTGTCCCACCTGATAACCACTGGCTTACTCCCTCACCTTCAGCTTTGGCTCAGAGGTCACCACCTCAGTGAGACCTCCATTTTCCCTTCGTTATTTCATTTTCCTCCAAATGTGATTTGAATTGGAGCTGATCTTGTTTTAATCTCAATGGCTCAAAATTCATATACTGCTGGTGGAATTCTAATACATTCTTACAGCTGGCCATAGGCTCCTGGGCTGGTATCTGGCTTGGGATCCACATGAACCAGAAACCTCTCCATTTCCTCTGATATGTGCTTTGTCACTGGGGATAAGCTAAGGATTTGGATTTTGGGATGCATAGCCCCCAGAGGTTCTGATATAAACGCATAACTTGTGTTTTGTGGCTGGTCTGTAGAGGAGAAAGTGAGGGCTGCTATATATGAACCATAAAAAAAAAAAAAAGGGTTTTCACCCATGATCCCTTAACTGGCCCTTAATTGAAATGTATTTTATTTATGATCCAGCCTGCTAATTGCCTCCCTCCGTGCACTTGGCTCTCCTCTCTGTGGTTGTAGACTTTCATCTGGGCACACCAGTTCATCCAACGTTGACTTGTTTCATCTGGTGTCTGCTAGGTACTTGTGGCTCTTTACAACAATTTAAATTTAAATATAATTTAAAACTCAGTTCTTCAGGCCCACTGGCTCAGTTGCTCAGTGGCGACGTGTGGCTGGGGGCCATCTGGACAGCACAGATCTAGAATATTCCCATTATCACAGAAAGTTCCACAGGATGGCACAGATCTGAGGTTCTTCAAAAAGAAAAATTCTAGGTCCATGTATAAATCAGAAGCATTTTATGGCATCCATTCCATTCTTACTTTTTAAAAGCCCCCCATGTGGGGTTGGGTAATATTTGGTATTTTTCCTGGTATGTGCTGCCTGCTGCTTCTTTCTTTTTCTGTCCCTTGCCTGCTCCAGCCTGGCTAGCAGGGATGCAACCTCCTTGAGCCCTTGGGAAGGGTATGGATGACACAGCAGATAGGAAAGGAGGAAGCACAGATTTCCTTTTTGGCTTCTGAGCTGTGCTTTACTTGGTGGAAATCCAAGGTCTGGATGAAAGTTTGAGAAAAAAGAGGTTTACATTTCCAAAGCTTTTGAATTCCCTGGGCCTGCCCTGGAGAACTCAGACCTGTTCCCCCAGGGGCACCTGGGTTGGGTGTGGGCCAGGCAGAGGGGGCTGTGGAGTGACCACAGGGAGGTGACAGAAGGGAGGTGGTGACAGGCTTCAACTGACCCTCTATCTCCCCCATCCCCAGAACATCCCAGAGGCCCACAAGAGCAAGAGACAATAGTCAAGTGTTAGAAGTGAGGGAGGAACTGTAGAAAGTGTATAGGTACAAGGCTTACTCCTGGTGTCTGGCCAAGGAAAGAATGGCCAAGAGCAGTAGGACAGAGACCCTCTGAAGTCACTGGCCTGGCTGGGAGATATTCAAGAGTGGGATGCCCCCCAACTGCCCACACTTTTGGACACCACTTAACCGTCCTTGAACTTAGAGCTGGCCCCAGGAAAAGTGAATTTATTGAATTACCTGGCATTGATTGAGGTTTGCTCTCTGCCACCTGGTGGAAAGAGGCTTGCATTCCATTCCCCTGGGCCACTGTAACAAATGACCACAAACCAGGTGGTTTAAAACAACAGAAATGTATTCTCTCACATCTGGAGGCCAGAAGTCCAAAATCAAGGTGTTGGTAGGGACAGCTCCCTCCAAAGGCTCCAGGGGAGGGTCCCTCCTGCTTCTCCCAGCTTCTGATGGTGGCTGGCAGTCCTTGGCCTTCTGTAGCTTACAGACACATCATTTTAATCACTGCATCCATCTTTACGTTTCCTTCTCCCCTGTGTGTCTCTGCATCTGAATTTCCCTCTTATAAGGACGTGGTCATTGGTTTAGGGTCATACTTCGGTATGACCTCAATTTTTTTTTTTGAGGGCAGTGTCACTGACCCTCATATGTGGGACTGAACTGGGGCCGCTGGCTTCCCAAGCCAGCGCTTAACCACCATGCCACTCAGCCGGCCCTGGTATGACCTCATTTTAACTAATTACAGCTGCAATAATCCTATTTCCAAATGAGGTCACGTTTGCAGGTGGTGCAGGTGGGGAGAGGAGTAGGGAGTGGAGGGGAGGTGGGTTAGGGTTTGAAGGAATCTTTCTGAAGGACACAGTTCTACTCTCTACAAGGTTCAAAAGAGATATTAAGTACTACAGTGACCCACTCAATCATTCATGAATCCTGATATCTCCATTTTGCAGAGGAGAAAAAACCGAAGCGTAGAGAGGTTAACTGATTTGCCCAAATTCACACAGTTACTAAATGTCTAAACCAGAGTTTGCACCCAGGTCATTATGTTCCAGGATGTAACTTTATAACCCTTATACCATAACTCCCAGATTTAAACTAGGTTTCTTCCATTGAACTGCCCATGTAGTGGCATTAGTTGGGCCACCCCATGGACCCAAGTTTGGAGGAAGGTGCATCCATTCCAGAAGTGGATTTTGGCTTTCACTTCTGAAGAAATCCAGATATATTAGTTAGTGTTACAGAACAAATTGCCCCCAAACTTGGTGGCTTGAAACAATAAGCTTTTATCCTCTCAGTTTCTGGTGGGCAGGAATCTGAGGGGGGCTTTGCTGATTCAACGTTGTATCACTGATGAACACTGATCCACGTTACACCCTTTCTTTCTCTCCTCTTCACGGTGAATACCTTCTGCTATCCAGAATGCAATTGAAAAATCTCAGTGAGGCCCCATCACTTTCTCTCATGTGCTCCTAATCCAACTCACCAACCTGTGATATTTTTTGTTTTATTTAATTCTTCCTTCTCTGTCACGTTTGTGCATTGCCGGAAGGTTGACTGCATGGACATTTATGTCATATATGTGAATTTTTGTGTGTCATTTTTGTGTGTGTTTATTTTCCTCAGATGCCTGTTTCTCAGTTGGAGGCCCAGTGTGGCTTCGGAACATCTAGGGGACCCTGCATACTTTTGACACTCTTCCCAATTGGGCCTGGGCAAGGTAGGGGTGCTGAGGTTATGTTTTGACAGTCAAATGTTTAGGCTGATGAAAGATTCCCAGGAAATTTGCAGTGGACCAATTGTTATTCTAATGGCGTCAGTGAATGAAGGCAGTGGCTTTATCCCAGTGAGACACCCCACCCCCAGCCTCCCAGCATGGAGAGGCTACAGAATCCTTTCTTGAGGGTTCAGTTCATTCCTTCTATGAGGTGGGAAGAAGGGAAGGAAATCTGCAAATTAGACAGAATCCAGTAGGCTGGTTCTGATTTGAACTCATGGTCTCTGGCACCCTCTTCTGGTAAAACTTTTAATTACAGCCTCATTGAAGTGCATTTTACATAACAATGAAGTCATCCATTGTAAGAATAGCGTTCAATGATTTTTAGTACACTTGTCCAATTGTACAATCATCACCACAACCGGATTTTAGGAAATTTCCATAACCTCAGAAATGTCCCTCTTGTCTGTTTTGAATCAATCGTTTCCTCCCATTCCTAGCTTTCTGTCTCCGTAGATATGCCTTTTCTAGAAATGTCACAAAATATGTGGTCTTTTATGCCTGGCTGCTTTCACTGAGCATAATTTTTTTGAGGTTCATCTATGTTTTTGTTTGTGTCAGTACTTTGTTCCTTTTTATCGTCCACTGGTATTCTCTTGCACAGATGAACTGCATTTTGTTAATCCATTCTCCCCTGATGGACATTTGGGTTGTTTCCAGTTTAGAGTGATCATGAATAAAGCTGTAATGAACATCCATGTACAGCTCTGTGTGTAGGAATTTGCTTTCATTTCTCGGGTACATGCCTATGAGTTGAATCATTAGGTATGGTTACGATGATGTCTCTACTTAACTTTTTCAGAAGCTGAGGGGCTGTTTCCCAAAATGGCTACATCATCTTCTATTCCCACCAGCAGTGTCTCAGGGCCCCATTTGCTCCATATCCTCACAGTGGAATAACTTTTAAATTAAGGGGTTCAGGGCCTGCTGAGTGGAGCAGTGGTTAAGCGCTGGCTTGGAAAGCCAGCGGCCCTGGTTTGGTCCCACATATGAGGGCCAGTGACACTGCTCTCAAAAAATAAATAAATAAATAAGTTAAGGGGTTCATGGTGGCTCTAATTTTATAATACACACAAGGAACCAATTTTGGGGTAACCTTTTTTTTTTAAAAGATTTTATTGGGGAATTGGGGGAGGGGAACAGACAAGTTGCTGTCCTTTTGTTCTTCAGTTTAGTTGCGGAGGATGTTGTTCACTGGCTCATGTTGGTGTCATCATTGCGCTCTTCCCGGATGAGGCAGATCGGTCGCCGGCCTCTGGGTGTCGCTCACCGCGGCTATTGGCAGCTCGCACTGGCTGCCAGCTGTTCACGCTGGCTGCCAGCCACTCACTGCAGCCCATGGCAGCCCACTGCAGCCCATGGCAGCCCACTGCAGCAGGGGCTGCAGCCCACACCATCACTGGGGCTCGCACAGCCCAGCTCCAGGTGGAGCTGTTGTTAGCTGTAGAGGGCAGTGTCACTGGCCCTCATAAGTGGGACCCGAACCGGGACCGCTGGCTTCCCAAGCCAGCACTTAACCGCCGTGCCACTCGGCTGGCTCCAAAACCAGCTCTTAACTAATGCGCCACTCTGCCGGCTCTGGAGTAACTTTTTATTTTGATATAATCTCAAACTTACAGAAAAGTTGCACGAATAGTACCAGTCCAGTTTCCCCAATGTTAATCTTGTCCCTTTTGATTTATCATTCTCTGTGTATACATGTATATATATGCATATGTAAATTATAAATATTTCCCCCTGTGAGAGTTAATTGCATTTTGGGCCCATTTATCCCAAAAATCAGTCTGTATTTTCTTTCTTTCTTTCTTTTTTTTAAAGATTCCATTGGGGAATCGGGGAAGGAGAACAGACAAGTTGCTGTCCTGTTGTTCTTCAGTCTATTTGTGGAGGATGTCGCTTCACTAGCCCATGTTGGTATCATTACTGCTCTCTTCCCTGGTGAGGCAGTCGATCACCGGCCATTGGCTGGCCGGCCATTGGACAGCCACCCATGGTGGCTCATGGCAGCTCACAGCAGCTCACAAAAGCACACGCCAGCTGCCGACCAGCCCCACTGCAGCCTACGCCATCGCTGCCGGTGACCCACAGCAGCCCAGCTCCAGGTAGAACTGTTGTTCACCATCTTAGCTGTAGAGGGCACAGCATCACTGGGCTGCATGTGGGATTAGAACCGGGTTCCCGCTGCTCAGAGCTGGCATCCCAAGCCAACTCCTAACCAATGTGCCACTTGGCCAGCCCAGTTGGTATTTTCAAAGAATAGCGAGTGCTTTTTCTTGCATTGAAAAAATTTTTTATTCTGGATACAATGATTTTGTCAGTATGTGTTTCGCAAATATTTTCTCCTTGTCACTTGTTTTCTTCACAGTGGTTTTCAAAGAGCCAATATTAAAAAATTTTAATGAGGGCCAGCTGAGTGGCTCAGTTGGTTAAGAACACGAGCTCTGAGCAATGGGTTGTTGGTTCAGTTCCCACATGGGCCAGTGAGCTGTGCCTGAGCTGAGCTGCTGCTGAGCTGCCAACAGGTGGCAGGATGACTCAGCTGGTGAGAGCACGTACTTCTATCAACAAGGTTTCTGGTTCAACTCCTGCATGGGATGGTGGGCTACACCCATTAGCAACTAAGATTGAACAGGACACCTTGAGCTGAGCTGCCCTGAACTGTCAATGGGCAGCCAGATGGCAACTGGACTTGGAGCTGAGCTAGCTGCACCCTCCACAACTAAGACTGAAGAACAATAACTTGGCTGTTCCCCTTCCCCAATTCCCCAATAAAATCTTAAAAAAAATTTTTTTAATGACCCACTTGATCTTTTCTTGGTGTGCATTTGTCACATTTTCTGTGCTATCAAAGAAATCTTTGCCCAACCCAAGGTCACAAAGGTTTTTCTCCTGTGTTTCTTCTAGATGTTTATAGTTTTAGCTCTTCCATTCAGGTCTATGAATCACTCTGAATTGATTTGTGTACAGTATAGTATGATGAAGTTATTGACTCTGAATAGATAGACATGTCCTTAAAAGGAAGACCTGAAAGAATTTTCAGTTCTCTCTAAATTGAGCTTGCTAACTAAATTTAATTCCAACCAGCTGTCCCAGCACATTTTGCCTGCCATCCTCTGCACCTAAGCTTCTCCAGGTCTCTGAGATGGCAGCTTACAGCCAGGAGCTGCCCACAGAGTCCCAGGCCTGCCCAGCCCCACTGGGCCAGCATACCAGTATCAGAAGCATCTTGTCTAGAAACTAGAGAAAGCTGGGGCTAGGGCCCCAGGAGGGGACGGGGGGAGTAGTTAGGGCATGTTAGAGGTTTCCTGTGCATAATAGAAATCAAACAACTGTGCCAGGCTTGGGGGAGATTGCAGAAGGGACCAGCGCTTGCAGCCACTCCCCCTTTCACATTGTGATACAGTATATTGATTACATATGCTATTTATTAATATGGTTAATTATTTGGCCCCTCCCAACCAGAATCTAAAGATGAGGGCAAGGATTTTTGTGTTCATTATTGCTGTATTCACCCTGTGCAGAGAACAGAGTGGGAAATATAGAAGATGCTTAATGAGAATGTATTTGAGGAATCCACATGCATTTTCCTGGTGACAATATGAGCTAGGTTACCATCCAGTAGCCAGGACAGGATATCACAAAGCATTTATTATCAATAGTTAGAAAAGCCACATGTAAGAAATGCACAAAATATGACTCTATTTCTGGAAGAGATAAGAGACTGTCAAAGAAGGAACATTCAAGGGCCAGCCGAGTGGCGTGGTGGTTAAGCGCTGGCTAAGGAAGCCAGCAGCCCCGGTTTGGGTCCCACATATGAGGGCCAGTGATACTGACCTCAAAAAAAAAAAAACCTTATAAAGAAGGAACATTCAAGCTATGGGAATATCTTTGTATAGGAGTGTGTTAGCATAAGGATATTATTGGGGAAAATAGGCATTTATTGTTTTTCTTTTTTTTAAGGTGAGCCATCCTGCCACCTGTTGGTAGCTCAGCGGCAACTCAGCTCGGGCTGGGCATCCAGCTGTTGTTGTGCAGAGCTCAGCTCGCACTCTTGAACAAGCTCTTAGCCAACTACTCCACCGTTCCAGCGTTCATTGTTTATGTGAGTTGTTATTGTGCATCAGGGTAACCTAGGCGCTCTAGGATTGCATGGTGACCACACCCCCAGCTTCACACCTTGTCCTTTTCCTGCCCTAGCTACGCCCCAGGGGCGGATCCAGTAGCAGCCTCGCCCACAGTGTCATTACAGCTTCAGAGAAACCCTAGAAGGGAGGATCTGGCCCCTGGGCCCAATCGCGTCTTAGCCCTGCTCAGCGTTACCAATCCCGAACTCAAGGCCCGCCTCTTTTCCCGCTCCTGTAGTCCGGGAACGGAAACGAATGGGCTGATAAGGGAGCCCGCAGCCCCAGCAATCAGTTCCTCTTCATTCGGGCGGAATGAGAGCCGCTGGTAGGTACCTAACAGAGGGTGAAACCCTGGTCTTAGTGTGGGCATCCTCCACTGTAGGACAGTGCTCACACCAAGAATACTGTTTTTTTTCTTTTTAAGATTTTATTGGGGAATTGGGGGAGGGGAACAGCATTGGGGAATGGGGAAGGGGAACAGACAGGTTGCTGCTCTTGTTTCTCAGGCTAGTTGTGGAGGATGTCGCTTCACTGACCCATGTTGGTATTTTTTTTTTTTTTTTTGAGGGCAGTGTCACTGGCCCTCACATGTGGGACCGAACCGGGGCCGCTGGCTTCCCAAGCCAGCGCTTAACCACCGCGCCACTCGGCCGGCCCCATGTTGGTATTATTATTGTGCTCTTCCCAGATGAGGCAGTCGCTCGCTGGCCATCGGACGGCTACTAACTGCGACTCACAGCAGCCCAGCTCCAGGTCGAGCTGTTGTTCACCATCTTAGCTGTAGAGGGTGCAGCGTCACTGGCCCTCATGTGGGATCCAGACCGGGGCCCTGCTGCCCAGAGCTGGTGTCCCAAGCCAACTCTTAACCAAAGCACCGCTTGGCCAGCCCCCTGTTTTATTTTTTTTTTAGGACAGTGTCACTGGCCCTCATATGTGGGACCCGAACCGGGGCCGCTGGCTTTCCAAACCAGCGCTTAACCACCGCGCCACTCAGCCAGCCCCGACCCCCTGTTTTTTTTTAAATTTCAAAATAACTGCAGTTTCACAGGGGGTTGCGGTAACACTACCCTTGCCCCAAGCTTCCCCCAGCGGTAAAATCTTACAGGGCCAGGAGATCGACATTGTTACAGTCCAAAGGTCTTATTCAGACTTTGCCAGTTTTACATGCACATGCGTGTATGTGTTTATGTGTGTGTAAAGTTCTATGCCATTTTATGACATGTAGATTCATGCGACTGCCACCAAAATCAGTACACACGGATGTTTATTACTGCAAGGATCCTTCCCAAAGCCACTGTTTTAAGGATGCTTGGAATCCCTGATGCATGTGGTTAATTTAAAGTTAAATTCCCTATATGGGTTTGTAATGGATGTGTATTTTCTCATTGTTAGTTTAGGAGTTTTACTTGTATGTAAGTCTATTAGATCAAGCTATGAGAAAACTTTAAAGACACCCTTTTTATAAACTAATTTTTTTTTTTGGGCTGGCGGAGTGGCGTGTTGGTTAGGAGTTGGCTTGGGACACCAGCTCTGAGCAGCAGGACCCTGGTTCGGATCCCACATGAGGGCTAGTGACTCTGAGCCCTCTGCAGCTAAGATGATAATCAACAGCTCGATCTGGAACTGGCCTGCCGTGAATCACCGGCAATGGCATGGGCTGCAGTGGGGCTGGCTGGCAGCTGGTGTGTGCTTTTGTGAGCTGCTGTGAGCTGCCATGAGCAGCCATCCAAAGGCCAGTGAGTGACTGCTTCAACCAAGAAGAGCGCAATGATGATACCAATATGGGCCAGTGAAGCAACATCCTCCACAACTAGACTGAAGAACAAAAGGACAGCAACTTGTCTGTTCCCCTTCCCCGATTCCTCAACGCTGTTCCCCTCCCCCAATTTCCCAATAAAATCTTAAAAACAAAACAAAAACAAAAAACAAACAAACAAGAAAACCTAATTTTTGATTGCTGGAACTCTGTTACTCAGATTTGTGCTCCAATCTCCCGTTTTAACTGTGAATTTTGCATCTTCTCCCTTAATTTTCTTTTTCTTACAGTATTTTGAGGGCAAGTTACTAGGTGCATACAGATTTAGAAATTAATTGTATATAGATCCACAGTCCATTATCTGCAATTTCAAAAGTCTTTGAACATATAATTTTGGTAACTTGTTTTGCAAGAACATAAGACCATATCCACATTCATTTTGGGGGGAAACGTTGACCCTGACTTTTGTGTAGCTCTTTGTACTATTTAGTTACCTCACTTAGTATGACTATTTCTACCTTTCAGTGCAGACATATTATATTTGATTATGGGTTGCTGCCCTGCTGAGTCGGGTGGGGATGGGTAGCATGATAATTGCCTTAAGAGGTGCCTTGTTATCTTTCAAAACAATCCAAAAATTTAAGACTCACATTGTTTCTGAATTTAGATGAGTGCCTGTATCTTTGTATTATTATGGTGGGTTATTCCTTTTTTCTCCATATGGTGACAATCTTTTTCCATTATTAGTATCTTCTAATTTATTGACTCCATCCTCCATGTGCTGAGGGTCCAACGGTGACCAATAGTAATCTCATCTTTCCAATTGCTTACATTCTAGTGGACAGAGATGGCTGGTCCAAAGGAATAAACAAGTAACATATACGTTGCCACATGGGATACCACCTGTTTTTTTTTGTTTTTTTTTTTTTTGAGGGCAGTGTCACTGGCCCTCATATGTGGGACCAAACTGGGGCCGCTGGCTTCCCAAGCCAGCGCTTAACCACCACGCCACTCGGCCGCCCCTAGGATACCACCTGTTTTAATTGCCTCCTTTCCACTCCATTATCCCTACCCCAGGGCTATGGGGTGGCCTGTAATCCACACTGGACAGATAAAAAGCACAGCAATTTATTTGTCACACAGACTCACAGCCTGGGGGTACTGAAATCTATTTCTGGGGATAAACAGGAGCTGTATCTGGTCACCTTGATAAGGATGGTTGTTTGGTGAGAAGACTTTCTGTGCAGGAGCAGAGTTGGTGGGGAGGGTACTGCTTAGGCCATTCTGCTTTTACCAGCACATTATACTGAGCCTTAATTTTTTTTTTAAATTAGCTTCAGTTGTACAACACAGTGCAATAGTTATACTTTTTACCCCACTCCTCTCCCCCATATCGTACTATTACAATTCCTTTGACTCCCTTCCACCGTATAATCCACATTCCATGACTATCTATATATTCAATTACAGTTGGTATACAATATTATACAACATCAATTTCAGGTATACAGTGCAGTGATCAAACCTCTACTCCATCCATGAAGTGGTCTCCCTGACAAGACATGTGAGCATATGACACCCACAAAATTTTTACAATATTATTATATTCCCCGAACTGTCTTTCATATCCCTGTGACAATATTGTAGTTACCTATTTATACTGTTTAATCCCTTCCCCTTCTCCCTCATCCCCACCCCCCTCCCAACTAGCAACCCTGTTTTTCCTCTATATCTATGAGACGGTTTCTGTTTACTTTGCTCATTCATTTAGTTTTTCAGATTCCACATATAAGTGAGATCATATGGTATTTGTCTTTCTCTGACTGACTTATTTCACTTAACATAATAGTCTCTAGGTCCATCCATATCATTGCAAATGGTACGATTTCATTCTTCTTTATAGTGGAGTAATACTCCATTGTATAAATGTACCACAGTTTCTTAATCCGGTCATCTACCGATGGGCATTTTGGTTGTTTCCAAGTCTTGGCTATTGTAAATAGTACTGCAATAAACATAGGGGTGTATATATTTTTTCGAATTAGTGTCTTGGATTCCTCTGGGTAGATACCCAAGAGTGGAATTGCTGGGTGAAAAGGTAGTTCCATTTCCAGTTTTTTGAGATACCCCCATACTGATTTCCATAATGGCTGCACCAATTTGCAGTCCCACCAACAGTGCACCAGCGTTCCCTTTTTTCCACACCCTCACCAGCACTTGTTGTTTGTTGATTTGTTGATGATAGCCATTCTGACTGGAGTGAGGTGGTATCATTGTGGTTTTTATTTGCATTTCTCTAATGATTAGTGAGGTTGAACATTTTTTCATATGTCTGTTGGCCATCTGTATGTCCTCTTTAAGAAATGCCTCCTCATATCCTCTGCCCATATTTTAATTAGGTTGTTTGCTTTTTTGGTGTTGAGTTTCATGTGTGTTTTATAAATTTTGGATATTAACCCTTTATCAGATATTTCGTTGGCAAATATCTTTTCCCATTCAGTAGGCTGCCTTTTTGTTTTCTTGATGATTTCCTTTGCTGTGAAAAAACTTTTAAGTTTGATGTAATCCCATATGTTCATTTTTTCTTTTATTTCCCTTGCCTGAGGGGATATATCAGTAAAAATATTACACAGGGTAATGTGTGCAAACTTACTCCCTATGTTTTCTTCTAGGAGTTTTATGATTTCAGGTCTTACATTTAAGTCTTTAATCCATTTTGAGTTTTTTCTTGTATATGGTGTAAGTAGGTGGTCCATTTTCATTTTTTTGCACGTGTCAGTCCAATTTTCCCAGCACCATTTATTAAATAGACTATCTTTACTCCAGTGTAAATTCTTGCTTCCATTGTCATGGATTAAATAACCATATATAGATGGGTTTATTCCTGGGCTCTCTATTCTGTTCCATTGGTCTATGTGTCTGTTTTTATGCCAGTACCATACTGTTTTGATTACTGTAGCCTTGTAGTATGTTTTGATGTCAGGTAGTGTGATACCTCTCACTTTTGTTCTTATTTCACTGAACCTTAATTTTAAGCCTTAAACCACATCCACATTGCATGTGAGAGTCCATTCATTCATTCTTTTTCTTAAATAACAGCTTTACCAAGGTATAATTAATTCACACAAGATGGAAGTCACCCATTTAAGGTGTAATTTTAGTATATTCCCAGTGTGTGCATCTATCACCACTATCAATTCCAGAACACTTCCTTCACCCCAAAAAGAACCCCTGTCCTATCATCATTAGCAGTCATTCCCCATCCCTTCCTCAACCCCCTTTTAAAAACCACAAACCCACTTCCTGTTTCTGGATGTGCCTGTTCTGGACATGTCACATAAGTGGAATCACAATCTTTGTGGCCTTGTGTGTCTGGCTTCTCTCACTGAGCACCGTGTGTTCAAGGTCCATCCATGTAGCGAGTGTTGTGCTTCATTCCTTTTTATGGCCTAGTAATATTCGAGTGTGTGGATGGACCACACTTTGTTTATCCATTCATGGATTGATGGACACTTGAGTTGTTCCCTGTGAACATGCTGCAGTGTACATTGATGCACCTTTATCTGGACACCTATTTTCAGTTCCTTTGGTTATATACCTAGGAAAGCAATTATTTGGTCACACAGTAATTCTTTGTTCAACTTTTTGAGGAACCACCAAACATTTCCACAGTGGCTGCACCATTTTACATTTCCACCAGCAATGCACAAGAGTTCCATTTTATCCACATCCTCACAATGTATTACTCAGGCCTTTTTCTTTTTTTTTTTTTTTTTTTTTTTTTTTGGGCAGTGTCACTGGCCCTCATATGTGGGACCGAACCGGGGCCGCCAGCACTTAACCACCACGCCACTCAGTCGGCCTGCCTTTTTATTTTCTTAATTTTGATGCTTTGACATTTTTGGGCCTCAGTGACCCTGGAGGGAAGGCACTTCCCAGAGTGGCCAATTCCTTGAGACAGTAAACAACTCACCTAGGAACTTGCCTTTCAAATGCAAACCAGGCAACCCAGATCCCACCCCCCACCCCCTTCCTCTACTGGGACTCACACCAGGCCACTGCCCCTTTGCCCTATTCACCCCAGGGCCAGGTGCCAGACTACAAAGGCCACCCCCTTGTCCCAAAGCCCCTTGGAATTATTCAAACCCTCTAGTCCTAAGCCTGCTTACCCTTCCTCATCCATTCCTCCCTACAGAAACAGAAACTGAAGGCCAAATGAGTCCGGGCTTGTGCTGCCTGCTCTGCTCAGCCAATAGACAGACACAGGAGTTGGGTCATAGAATAAACGTTTATTATCAGAGCACCGGTGGTCTGAGAAGGCAGCGGGTTAATACCTCCGAAAACTGCCTTACCATTCTCAGACCAGCTTGGGTATTTTTTTGTTTGTTTGTTTTAGCTGAGCCATCCTGCTACCTGTTGGCAGCTCAGAGGCAGCTCAGTGCAGCGGGCTGGGCATTGAACTGCTGTTGCTCAGAGCTCAGCTCGCACTCTTGAGTGAGCTCTGAACCAACTGAGCCACTCGGCCGGCCCCAGCTTGGGGTTTTTAAGGGAAAATCTGAGCGTTCCTCCAGAGGCAACCCAGAAACAAAGATGGGATCAGCCTGGTACCATTGAGATTGTGATCAATAAGCCTAAGGATATTAATCATAAGTTTCAGGGTCACTTTCTAAAACAGGGAACTGGATGGGACAGGGGACATTCTGAGCTCTAGCTGTAGGGGGGATGCTCTATTGTTAAGCTATAGGTACGTCAAGGAAAGGTGAGGCCAGAGACATGGAGAAGCCTCTAATATGGGGGTGCCAACCGGACCCTGTTTCAAAACCACAATAAAGGCTTTTGCCCACGTGTCCTCCTTCATCCCTCTGCCTCCTGACTCACTCTGGTGCTTCCTAGAGTGGTGTGGCCCTGTGTATGGTGGGTGTGCCCCCGCCTCTGGGGAGGTATAACACATTACCTTTTCAGGGGGCACTTGCCTTCTCTGTTGGCCTCAGCATACCTGAATAGTTAAAACCTATGTTTCAGAATAACCAAGATTTGTTATTTTCCACTTTTTGTATTATGGCATGATAAAAACTATTTTTAGTCATTCCCCCTCCACCCATTGTGGTGTACGCTTTTTGGGTCCTGTCTAATAATTCTTTGTCTAGCCCCAGATCTCAAAAATAGGCTCTAATATTCTCAAAGCTTTCTATTGTAGCTTTTACATTTAGATCTATAATCCATCTCAAAATAATTTTTGTTCATAGTGTGAAGTTGAGATTAGAGTTTATGTTTACATAGATTTCCAGGTGTTGCAGAATAATTTTCACCTTGAATTACCTTAGCTCATTTTGGAAAAATTAATTGACCACATATGTGGGGTCTGTTTCTGGATTTTTAAAATCCTTTCCATTGATCTGTCTGATGACTCTTAACGCCAGTACAACACTGTCTTGATAACTATATGAATTTGCTTGCTGGGGCCGCCATGACAAAATAACACAGACTGGGTGGCTTAAACAACTGAAATGTATGCCCTCACTGTTATAGGGGCCAGAAGTCTGTGGCACATCAGCAGGGCTGGTTTATCCCGAGGCCTCTCTCCTTGGTTTGCAGATGTCATCTTCCTCATGTCCTCACATGGTCTACCCTCTGTGCATGTCTGTGTCCTAGTCTCTTTATAAGGACACCAGTGAAAATTGGATTAGGACCCACCTCAGTGACCTCATGCTATCTTAATTACCTCTGTAAAAAATCTGTCTCCAAATACAGTCACATTCTGAGGTGCTGGGTGTCAGAACTTCCATATAGGAATTCTTTTTGAGGGGACACGACTCAGCCCGTAACACTATACTTATACTAAAATCCACAGAACTGCAAACCAAAAGAAAAGTCACTTTTACTCTATAATACTTTAAAAAGAGGAGATGCAATACCAGGTTTGCATTGCGTCTTGGTTAGGAGAGCCAGCACTTGCGGGGGACCAGCCTCCGCTGACCAGGGTTTCCCTCAGGTGGAGGGAAAATAAGGGAGACAGTGGAGACACCGGGGGAGTTAAAGAGAAAAGGGAAAAAGTGTCACACTTTATTGCAATAACATGTCCTTTTTCTAGATCTGCTTTTTTTTTTTTTTTGAGGGCAGTGTCCCTGGCCCTCATATGTGGGATCCGAACCCCGGCCGCTGGCATCCCAAGCCAGCTCTTAACCAACTCGCCACTCAGCTGGCCTGAAATTTACCCTGTTTTTTGTTTTTGTTGTTTTGTTTTTGTTTTGTTTTTTTGAGGGCAGTGTCACTGGCCCTCATATGTGGGACTCGAACCGGGGCCGCTGGCTTCCCAAGCCAGTGCTTAACCACTGCGCCACTCGGCCAGCCCTACCTTTTTTCTAGATGCAAGGACTAATCAAATTAAGAATAAGAGCTTTAATTCTCCCTGTCGAAAATAGAGATTTCTTCCTCCTTCTTTTCCTTAGAGCATTTTTCCCCCAGAACTTGTAGAGTGTCTTCTCGTCCTTTGAAATGTGTGTAAACCTCTTTAAAAGCCAAATAAGGCTCTTGCCAGCTTTACCACCTGGGAGCCATCTCTTTGAAATGCAGTCAAGGGAGATGGTACCCTTCTCCCAGTTTCTGTGGGAGGGTAGGAGCCTACCATCTTCAAGTGCTTCTCTCCAGGTTGCAAAAAAACCTGCTGTCATAAAGATAGGAAACGTTTTCCTTCTGATAAAGCCAATTAGCTAACACAGAAGATCACCCACCAGGAGCATTTATGACAAACTGTATGACCCATGCTGTGGGTTGTCACTTGAGAACTGGTTAATGTTGCATCTGCTTGGCTATAGAAGAGGCCAAGACTTCTTTGTCTTTGCGAATATATATATATACACACACACAGTAAAACCTTGGATTGTGAATAACGTGGTTTGTGAGTGTTCCGCAAGATGAGCAAACATTTCTAATACATTTTAATGTGGTAAACGAGCGATGTCTTGCAATACGAGTAGTTTGTTTCCGGAACGAATTATGCTTGCAAACCAAGGTATTACTGTATATCCATACACACACACATGCTCACACACACAGTGCCCCAAAAATGTATACACGTTTTAGAAAAGGAAAACTGTATTAAAATTATAATAATATATACCGATAACAAAAGACGAATACAAATCACGTTTGACTTCTGCAATTACAAGTGGTGCTAAATGGTTACCATCAGTTTCCAGACACTTCTGATTATGGCAAACTACGGCTTGAGCAATGTTGACCAAAGTGTCCACTTGTATACATTTTTTTTGGCATCCCCGGTATATAGCTGTTGTCATCTTTGCAGTTCTTAGCAGATTGCCTGTGATGCATGTCACATTCTGATTTAGTGCTGATGTAATAATAAAACTTTTATCTTTCTGTCTGTGTGAGAGGTTTTCTGGGTTGGCAAGAGGTTTTGTTTTTAATTACATTTCCCCAACATAAAGCCATATATATATATAAAAAAAAAAAATATATATATATATATATATATATATATATATATATATATTTTTTTTTTAGCTGAGCCATCCTGCCACCTGTTGGCAGCTCAGCAGCAGCTCAGCTTGGGCTGGGAATCAAACCGGTGACCCTCTTGCTCAGAGCTCTCACTCTTTTTTTTTTTAGGGCAGTGTCACTGGCCCTCATATGTGGGACCTGAACCAGGGCCGCTGGCTTCCCAAGCCAGCGCCCAACCACCATGCCACTCGGCCGGCCCATAAGAGCTCTCACTCTTGAGGAGCTCTTCACCAACTGAGCCACGTAGCCGGCCCTATAGAGTAATATTTGAGTAGCAAAAGATTGGAAATAAACCCAGTGTCTATTTAGAAGGAACAGATTCATAAACTTGTATGGTCTTACACCCTTTATAAAGATTAAGGAAGTCATCTATGGAGATGAAAGAGCAGTAGGATTTATTTTTCATTGAACCAAAAAAGCAAATTGTATTGCTGTGTGTATACCATGTTACTCTTTAATAACAAAGTTAAGAAAGCAAAGCATTTAGGTGAAATTGCCCCCTTTTACCTAAATGCTGAGCAGATGTACAGCAAACTAATGGGATTGGTAACTAGGGGAATCTGGAGTAAGTAGACACGAGTGCTGAGGATCCTGCTATGGGCACGTCTTCAATTTTAAATCTCAGGCTGGCCTTGTCAAAATGCAGCATTCTTTATTCACAAAAAGAAAAAATATTAACCATATTTTTAAATAGTGTATAAATCAAAATTAATTAATTTTTAATTGGAAACATTTTCTACTTAGGAAACCATTCTTAGATTTGTTCCCCTAAACACTAATTTTTTTTTTAAAAGATTTTATTGGGGAATTGGGGGAGGGGAACAGCATTGGGGAATCAGGGAAGAGGAACAGACAAGTTGCTGTCTTTTTGTTCTTTAGTCTAGTTGGGGAGGACGTTGCTTCACTGGCCCACGTTGGTATCGTCATTGCCTTCTTCCCGGATGAGGCAGATCAGTCACCGGCCTCTGGATGGTCGCTTACTGCGGCTATTGGCAGCTCACGCTGGCTGCAGGTCACTCACTGTAGCCTATGGCAGCACACTGCAGCAGGGCCTGCAGCCTACACCATCACCGGGGCTCGCACAGCCCAGCTCCAGGTGGAACTGTTGTTAGCTGTGGAGGGCAGTGTCACTGGCCCTCATATGTGGGATCCAAACAGGGGCCGCTGGCATCCCGAAACCAGCTCTTAACCAATGTGCCACTGCCGGCCCCCTAAACACTAATTTTTATGAAAATGATTAAAACCTTTTTTCAGACTTTAGAAAATGCATATTTATAATTATATTCATATGTAAAATGGTTATGATATTGGAGTTTATACTTTGACCCTGTCCACAGATGGAGGGTATTTTTTTTTTTAAGATTTTTATTGGGGAATTGGGGAAGAGGACGAGCCAAATTGTTCTTCAGTCTTCATTGTGGAGGGCACCAGTTGCCATCTGGCTTCCCGAAGGCAGCTCGTGGCCTCTAAGCTCAAGGTGCTGTGTTCAATCTTAGTTGTGGGTGGGCGTAGTCACCATCCCATGTGGGATTTGAACCAGCAGCCTTGTTGTTAAGAGCCCACACTCTATGCACTGAGCCATCCGGGTGGCAGCTCAGCTCAAGGTGCCCAGTTCAGTCTTAGTTGCGGGTGGGCGTAGACCACCATTAAACAGGCCATCTTGTTGTTACACCAGCTGAAACATCCTGCTATCTGTTGGTAGCTCAGCGACAGCTCAGCTAGGGCGCAGTGTCACTGGCCCATGTGGGAATCCAAACCGTGGCCCTGTTGCTCAGAGCTTGCAGTCTTGGGCAAGATCTTAACCAACTGAGCCACTTGGCCAGCCTTCAACTGTTTGTTTCTAGTGGTTCAAAGTACACTGATGTTTATTTTTTGAGTTATCATTCTGGAAATGCACATAGAATCTGAGTCTATGAATATGTGATATCTTTCTCTGTGTTTCATACACAGTCATTTGAGCTATTATTAAAGGAGAAATGGTTTTCCTGTAGCAACATATTCCTGGTGAAAGGACACCATTAGTTTCCTCTTTCGTGATTTTTATTTTATTATTGTATTTTATTTTTAAAGATTTTATTGCGGAATTGGGAAGAGGAACAGCCAAGTTGTTGTCCTTCATCTAAGTTTGGAGGGCGCAGCTAGCTCAGCTCCCAAGTCCATTCACCATCCAGCCGTCCTTTGGCAGCTCAGGGCAGTTCAGCTCAAGGCGCCCTTTTCAATCTTAGTTGTGGATGGGTATAGCCCACCATCCCATGCGGGAGTCCAACTGGCAACTTTGTTGTCAGGAGCATGTGTGCTCTCATCAGCTGAGCCATCCTGCCACCTGCTGGCAGCTCAGCTCTGGCGCAGCTCATTGGCCCATGTGGGAATCAAACCGGTGACCCTGTTGCCCAGAGCTTGCACTCTTTTTTTTTTTTTTAAGTTTTTTTTAATTGGGGAATTGGGGGAGGGGAACAGACAAGTTGCTGTCTTTTTGTTCTTCAGTCTAGTTGCAGAGGACGTTGCTTCACTGGCCTATGCTGGTATCATCATTGTGTTCTTCCCGGATGAGGCAGATTGGTTGCTGGCCTCTGGATGGTCACTCATCGCGGCTATTGGCAGCTCATGCTGGCTGCCAGCCACCCACGCTGCAGCCTACACCGTTGCCCAGCCCAGGTGGAGCTGTTGTTAGCTGTAGAGGGCAGTGTCACTGGCGCTCACATGTGGGATCCGAACTGAGGCTGCTGGCATCCTAAACCAACTCTTAACCAATGCGCCACTCGGCCGGCTCAGAGCTTGCACTCTTAACCAACTGAGCCACTTGGCTGGCCCCCTCTTTCATAAATTTTTTTTTTTTAAAGATTTTATTGGGGAATTGGGGGAGGGAAACAGTGTTGGGGAATTGGCGAAGGGGAACAGCCAAGTTGTTGTTCTTCAATCTTAGTTGTGGAGAGTGTAACAAGCTCAGCTCTGCTCCAAGTCCAGTTGCAGCACTCAGCTCAAGGTCCTGTGTTCAATTAGTTGTGGGTAGGCGTAGCCACCATCCCATGTGAGAATCGAACCAGCCACCCTGTTGCTCAGAGCTCTCGCACTGTTGAGCAAGCTCTTAACCAAGCTTGAGCCACTCTGTTGGCCCCCCTTTCATAATTTTTAAAAACCAAGGTTGTTCTGAGGATCCACATTAGAAAGATTTTTTTGTGTGTTGTTACCAAGAGCTCATGGTGAGAAGTATGTTTGGACACTTCACAACACTCTGAAAAGAAATGGTACGTAAAATGTGGTTTTATGTTAAACTATTTAGAAGACCTCAGTTATCAGTGCACTGAAAACCCAGAGCACAAGATAAATGTACTTGAACTCAAACTCATGGTCTCTGACAACACAGAAATGACACGTGGATGCTTCTGTCACCCTCATTCTGATCCATGCAGCACAGGTGCAGGATTTAAATAGGAACTGGCCCTTCCCCTCAGTGCATTGGGCAGAGGTATTTTATATTTTCCTGCTCCACACACCTTGGAAGGTATTAGGACCATACCTAGAGAAAGGGATGAACACGTCTGTTTGCTGCAATGGAGCCGTTTATATTTGGAAAACAAATCGGAACTACAATGAAGATTATGTACACATTTCCAGTACTGGTGTTTAAATTTGTGTGAACTGTTTTATGTTTCCATAATTGGGGGAAAGACCAGATGAAGACTCGATTTAAGATGAGATGTCCAGGGCTGGCCAAGTCACGCGGTGGTTAAGCGCTGGCTTGGGAAGCCAGCGGCCACGGTTCGGACCCACATATGAGGGCCAGTGACATTGCCCTCAAAAAAAAGATGAGATGTCCATTAAAATGGATCTTTGGTGGGATAACTTTTCTCTCAGTATTTTGCTCCCTTGGAATGAGAGTTTGAAAGTATGTCATATGCCTTTAAGAAATGTTACATTTAGGACCGGCCTAGTGGCGCGTTGGTTGGGGGCTGGCTTGGGATGCAGGCTCTGAGAAACAGGCCCTAGTTCAGATCCCACATGTGAGGGCCAGTGACACTGCCCTCTACAACTGAGATGGTAAATGGCATCTCTACCTGGGGCTGGGCTGCCGTGGGTTGCTGGTGATGGTGTAGGCTGCAGGTCCTGCTGCAGTGGGCTGCCATAAGCTATCATGAGTGGCCGGCAGCCAGCGTCAGCGGCTGGCGCCGGTGAGAGCTGCCCGGAGGCACCATGAGGGGCTGTCCAGAGGTCGGCGATGGATCTGCCTCACCCAGGAGGAAAGCAGTGATGGTACCAACATCGGCCAGTGGGGCGGCATCCTCCACAGCTAGACAGGAACGGAAGGACGGCAGCTTGTCTGTTCCCCTTTTTCTATTCCCCAACGCTGTTCTGTTCTCCCAATTCCCCAATAAAATCTTAAAAAAAAAAAAAAGAGAAACGTTACATTTATAAGAATAAGACCCTGTAAATGAACGCTGATTATTTATTATTCTACATGTTTGTCCATTTTCAAAGCTCAACAGGCTTCACAAAGTAAAGAGTGACATGTTCACCTTTTATTATGGCAGGTTTGTGAAAATTTAATACACCCACATTTCTTCACAAGCTTGTCAGGTTACAACTTATTTTACCTAAGAAACATACCAAAATTATGTTTTATAAAAGCCACCTCCATAGCAGGAAAGTGTCTGGAGGATTTTGAATCCAGTTCCTTTTTAAGAAAGGTTTTTTTCCTCATCTCAAATTCTATGCACAGTCCATCATTTTTGGAGCCAGTTTTACTAAGGGGCTTCATTCACAACATCCACTCAGCCCAGTGTTCCAGGAGGTTCTCCTTGGTGATCTCTTTTATCTGCCAGCTTACTCTGGGATTTTAATTAATTAACTAATTTATTTATTTATTTTAAAAAGATTTTATTGGGGAATTGGGGAAGGAAAACAGACAAGTTGCTGTCCTTTTGTTCTTCAGTCTAGTTGTGGAGGATGTGGCTTCACCTGCCCATGTTGGTATTATTGCGCTCTTCCCGGCTGAGGCAGATTGGTTGCTGGCCACTGGACGGCTGCTCATGGCAGAGCTTGGCAGCTCACGCCGGCTGCGGGTCACTCACGGTAGTTTATGGGAGCCCACTACAGCAGGGGCTGCAGCCTATGCCGTCGCCAGTGACTCATGGCAGCCCAGCTCCAGATCAAGCTGTTGTTCACCATCTTAGTTGTAGAGGGCAGTGTCAACGGCCCTCATGTGGGATCCGAACTGAGGCCCTGCTGCTCAGAGCTGGTGTCCCCAGCCAGCTCTTAACCAATGTGCCACTTGGCCTGCCCTACTCTGGGATTTTAAAACCTGTTCCTTTTCTTATTTGGTGGACTATATTAAGAGATTTACCACGATATAGATGATGGATGTCACAAGATCAATGGGATGATTGTCTTCCTGGAACTGCCCTTGGCAAAGTCAAACAATGCCCAGGTCATAGCGTTTCCAAGAGTAACTGCCGCTGCTTCCTGGAGCTGGCTGACATGCCCTGCATTACAGTGACAACGGTGGTGTCGTCTGGGGCTGTGTTTCTGTGCAGGCGGCTTGTAATCACCATTGTCACCCAATTGGGAAAGGAGACTGGACTGAGTTCCTACAAACTTTCATTTCCTTTAGAAATAGAACATAATGCTTCCTGTTCCATCTCTAGATCCTTGTTGGCACTCATAGTGTC
This sequence comes from Aselliscus stoliczkanus, assembly GCA_033961575.1. Classification (NCBI taxonomy): domain Eukaryota; kingdom Metazoa; phylum Chordata; class Mammalia; order Chiroptera; family Hipposideridae; genus Aselliscus; species Aselliscus stoliczkanus. The sequence continues at coordinate 2,586,142 of CM066735.1, read as the reverse complement.
CTTGACAGTCAGTGATGAAAGCAGGTGGGGTACCCAGGCACCTGGGAAGACAGAGACGAAATGGTTTCTTTGAAAATGTCATTTTCTTTCTGTCACTGTACATGGAAGTGAAATTTGTTTGTTTGTTTGTTTGTTTGTTTGTTTATTTATTTATTTATTTATTTATATTTTAAGATTTTATTGGGGAATTGGGGAGGGGAACAGTGTTCTGGAATCGGGGAAGGGGACTGTCCAAGTTGTTTTTCAGTCTTCGTTGTGGAGGGCGCCAGTCGCCATCTGGCTTCCCGTTGGCAGCTTGTGGCCTCTAAGCTCAAGGTGCTATGTTCAATCTTAGTTACAGGTGGGTGTAGCCACCATCCCATGTGGGAGTCGAACCAGCAGCCTTGTTGTTAAGAGCCCACGCCCTATCCACTGAGCCATCCATGTGGCAGCTCAGCTCAAGGTGCCGAGTTCAGTCTTAGTTGCGGGTGGGCATAGCCCACCATCAAACTGACAATCTTTTTGTTATACCAGCTGAGCCATCCTGCCACCCTTTGGCAACTCAGCAACAGTTCAGCTCGGGCTCAGAGTCAATGGCCTATGTGGGAATCGAATGGGCAGCCCTGTTGCTCAGAACTTGTGCTCATAAGCCAATTCTTTTTTTTTTTTAAAGATTTTTTATTGGGTAATTGGGGGAGGGGAACAGCGCTGGGGAATTGGGGAAGGGGAACAGACAAGTTGCTGTCTTTTTGTTCTTCAGTCTAGTTGCGGAGGACCTTACTTCACTGGCCCATGTTGGTATCGTCATTGCGTTCTTCCCGGATGAGGCAGATCAGTCGCCGGCCTCTGGATGGTCGCTCACCTCGGCTATTGGCAGCTCACGCTGGCTGCCGGCCACTCACTGTAGCCCATGGCAGCCCACTGCAGCAGGGGCTGCAGCCTACACTGTCGCCGGGGCTCACACAGCCCAGCTCCAGGTAGAGCAGTTGTTAGCTGTGGAGGGCAGTGTCACTGGCCCTCATGTGGGATCCGAACCGGGGCCGCTGCATCCTAAAACCAGCTCTTAACCAATGCGCCACTCGGCCAGCCCTCATAAGCCAATTCTTAAAACAACTGAGCCACTCGGCTGGTCCTGAAATTAATTTTTGAATATTATACTTTAACCAGCACCTTACTATGATCAGTTATATATTTCATAATTTGTCTGTAGGATTTGGGGCTTTCTAAATGCTAAATCTTCTTGTCTGGTACTAATGAAGTTTAGTTTTTTCCTTTTTGTAAATCTTTTTCCACTTTCTTGTTTTCCATGGCTGCACTGGCAGGCCTTCACAGGCATAGACTGTGTCCATGTCTATGCTCACCTTGTTCCCCATCTCAGAGGGAGCAGTTGTAGCATTTCACCGTTAAAGAGGAAGTTAGCTCTGGGTTTTATGTAGACACCATTTCTTTCTGATTATGTGTGTTCTCTTCTCATCTTTAAGTTGTCTTGTCATTAATGAACAGTGACATAAGACAGGCATGTCTTCACCATCTATGGATTGGAAGCCTGTGGTTTGAGTGTCTTTTTTCCATTAATGGAGGAAATTGTACTCATTGAACAACCAATATTTACTGTCTTTCTGGAATGAAATGAACTTGGTTTTGACTTATGCATTTTATACATTTATGTGTTTGATTGCTTTTCAAAAAGCCCTTTGCCTTTGTATCTGTGAATGTGTCTTTGAATATGTTTTGAATTGTTCCTTTCTGGTTTTGGAATCACTGATTTTTGAATGTTTATTACCTGGCCTGGGAACCTTTTGAGAACTACATTTAGAGTGTGGAGGTATTTGAATCTACTGATTGTGTTTTTGTAGTGACCATAAACATTCTCCAATGTTCTGTTTCCTTGCATCATCTCAGCTATATCTATACATTTATCCTATTACAGCTAATCTACAAAAATCTCTCCCCACAAGTGGTTTGTAATATCTTAATTTGCTTAATCTCTGAATCATCTGTGTGCCGGGCCTGGACCCTAGCCTGTGTCTGTGCCCACAGTGTCCTACTCATCCTGGGAGGAGTTGTGTCCTTGCCTCTGGCGGATATGAGGAGACTAGACCAGGCTCCTTGATGCTGATGACTTCCAAGGCGAGAGTTGTGAGATCAGCAGCCCTAGAAATCTCAGTGTTCACAACATCCTGACATTCTGGTTTCTGGTCTTGGAACTGACTGAGAAATTACTTTTGAGTAAACCAAGAATCCATTTCTGTGTTATCTGAATGACAAGTTCATTTTTCAGTCTTTGCCTTACCCCAGAATGTGCTCCATGTCAGGAAAAATCATTTTATTATTATGTGAGGAGGAGTTTTTATCAGTTGTTGTCACACTCTGTTTCAGGGTTCCAAGCACTGACCATCATCAAGTGTTCCCCATGTGGTTTGCTTGCTCATTGTCATTTCTCATGAGAAAGTGAGGTCAGGAGTCCTGGGAATTGAGTCTAGATCCCTGACTGTCAGCCTCCCAATCCTCCAACACACATTGGTGAAGAGGTGCCTTGTTGAAATAAACATGTGGGATGTTTCAGGACACAGTGGTCTTTGCGGATGTGGCTGTGAACTTCACCCGGGAAGAGTGGGCCTTGCTGGACGGTGCTCAGAAGAAGCTCTGCAGAGAAGTGATACTGGAGACCTGCCGGAACCTGGCCTCAGTGGGTGAGGATGGGTTTATTCCTTCCCTTACTTTAGGGAAGACATATTTCTTACAGCTTCTATTTCTTATTGAGGCCAAGGAATGAAATGATGTTGAAAAAAGGACACTGTCCAAGCCTTCATAGACCCTACCTAGAGTCAACTGGTTTTTTTCATGATAACAAAATTTCATGTATTTATCTATTTATTACTCTTGATGAAAAGTCTGTGGCTCCCTAATTTTATTTTATTTTTTATTATATTTATTTTTTAAAGATTTTATTGGGGAATTTGGGGGAGAGGAACAGCACTGGGGAATCAGGAAGAGGAACAGACAAGTTGCTGTCCTTTTGTTCTTCATTCTAATTGTGGAGGACGTCGCTTCACTGGCCCATGTTGGTATTATCATTGTGCTCTTCCTGAGTGAGGCAGTTACTCGCTGGCCGTTGGACAACTGCTCACCATGGCTCACGGCAGCTCACGAAAGCTCACGCTCGCTGCCGGCTAGCCCCACTGCAGCCTATGCTGTTGCTGGCGTCTCATGGCAGCCCAGCTCCAGGTCGAGCTGTTGTTTACCATCTTAGCTGTAGAGGGCGCAGCTTCACTGGCCCTCATGTGGGATCCAAACCAGGGCCCTGCTGCTCAGAGCTGGCATCCCAAGCTAACTCTTAACCAACGCACCACTCTGCCGGCCCTGTGGCTTTCTAACTTTATGTGTTAGCATTGTTCCTATGTCACTTGGACCTGTGAGAGCAGCTATGTGGTTTCCCCTCTTAAGAACATTGCACTTTGGTTAATACACATTTAACAAGATGATCTTCCTACAATGACACCCACACTTACCCAACATCACTGGCCTTGAAAATCATAGAATCGGCCCTTCTCATGGAATGTCTGTTGCCCTTCATCCTCCCTATGCGGCCCTCCAGAAGCAGGGCAGCACCACACGCATTATCCAGTGGCAACTGGGGCCATGGAGAAAGACTGCAACTAGGGCCTCTGTGTCTGAACACCCCAACAGCAACAGCCCTTGGGAGGAACAGGTTCCGGGTAGGGGATAATATTTGTCCATGGCATCAGAAATATGACTCAGTCCGCATTTGAGAAGGGTGACGTGTGTCATGTTTCTGGCCTCCCTGTTGGACTTGTCATCCACCCTCATTTCTGTATTTCCTCTTGTAAAGGGGAACATTTGGGCACATGCATTTTTCTCAATCCTTTCTACTTTGCATTTTTGTAATATTTATCTCAACATCAGGGTCCATCTCTTTTGAAGTATTTCTTAGTGAACAGGCTGCCATTTTGACTCATTTTACCTGTTATTGCAAAGTCCCAAGTACGTGAGGTCCTCAGAGTTTTCCTTTGTTCACATGTCCAATCCTTATAAAATTTGTTTATATTTGGGGCCACTATATGAACAAAAGTCCACATATGGTCTATTTACTGTCCTCTATCCCAGCATCTTGATCCCAAGAAATTAAATATGGTGTCATTGTTGCAGATTGTTTCACACAGAAAACCAGTGGATCATGTCCTCAGGGGAACATTTTGGAGAGTGAAATACCCAGTGAAGAAAAACCAGTGAGATCCACAGGAAGTGACTCCAGTATGTTTTTAGAGAACATTTGACATTTCATAACTTTGGAGATCAGCACCAAATGCAGGAGAGGCATCTGAGGTAAGTGACACTTCCACAGGGGGAAGAAGGGTCTCAGCTGCATGTCACACTTTAATTTATGAAAAACCAGCTAATCAATAGTGTACTGAGAGAATGCTCACCAGACACTATTTTATAAATGTGATGTAAAGACTGAGTATCTGAAATGGAATTCAGATGGAAACTGTGATCAGGAGAGCCTGGATATAAGAAAGAAAGTTATGGCTCTGTGTGACCCTTCAGCTAGAGCCTTAAGTTTATTCCATGTTATAACAACACAGACAGTGCCAAAAACATACCTATACCATGAAAATGGCAAACACATCGTCAAAATCATCATCATCAATCAATTATTATCCAAGACATCACTTTTATTTATTTATTTTTGAGGGCAGTGTTACTGGTCCTCATATGTGGGACCGAACCGGGGCCTCTGGCTTCCCAAGCCAGCGCTTAACCACCGTGCCCCTCGGCCGGCCCCCAAGACATCACTTTTAATCTTCAATCTCTAACTGTGCTTCCTATTTGAACAGAAGTCATTGTGTGGACAGTCCCTGGGAAGGTCATAGAGGTGATCAGTGTAGACACACCCTGAACCAGGTCACAGAGCTGCCTGTGCCTGAGTGACATCCGACTGGAGTTCAACCCTCTGACTGCACTATGTGTGGAAAAGCCTGCACCGATTGTTGTTTCCTGAAGAATCAGCCCAGGTTGCCCACTGGACACAGCCTTCATGCATGTGAGGAATGTGTGCGAGCCTGTAGGTGTGTCTCGTGCCTTAGCTCTCATGTGGAAACAGACCTTTTCAGGATCTTGAGACAGAGCCTAAGAGACATGTGAGGAGTCTCAGTAGTAAAAAATCTTTTGAGTATAAGAAATGTGGCAAAGCTTTCACTTGTCTCTCATCCTTTTAAGAACATCTGTGGACAGAAAATCCATATGTGTAAAGTATGTGGGGAAGCTTTTAGGTATTATTTCTACCTTACATGACCTGTAAGAATGCACACTGGAGAGAAGCCCTATGAATGTAAGCATTGTGGAAAAACTTTCAGCTGTTATTCTTACCTACGAGAACACATGAGGACATATACTGGGGAGAAACAGTATGAGTGTATGGAATATGGGAAAGCCTTCAGTTTTCCCAATACTTTAGAAGACACGTGAAAACGTATAGTGGAGTGAAACCCTATGAATGTATGGAATGTGGGAAAGCATATAGTTGTTCCTCCTCCCTTTGGGAACATGTGAGAATGCACAGTGGGGAGAGACCATATGAATGTGTAAGGTGTAGCAAAGTATTCAGGGATTCTCGATATGTTCAAAGGCATGTGAGAATGCACAGTGGAGTGAAAGAGTATAAATGTATGGTGTGTGGGAAAGCTTCCTCTCTTTGTGAACATGCAAGAATGCACACCGGGGGGAGACCATTTGAATGTGAGTGGTGCGGGAAAGTCTTCAATCATCAGTCTTCCCTTCTGAGACATGTGAGAAAACACAGTGGGGAGAAATGAATGTACACAATGTGGGAAAGCCTTCCGTTGGTCCTCATCCTTACAAAAATACGTGAGAATATACTATGAAGAGAAACCCTATGAATGTCAGCAATATGGCAAAGCCTTCTGGTATCCTGCCAACCTGCGAGCACATGTGAGAACACACACTGGGGTGAAAGCCTGAATACAAGGATTGTGATACCCCTACGTTCTCCCTTAAAAGCTTGTTGTAAATGTGAGCAAACACACTGCAGAGAAGCCTTATGACAGGAAAGAATGTGGGGAAAACTTCAGATGTAGCTCTTCACTTATTTTGTACATGCAAACTCAGGGCAGGACAGATATCTTCTAATTGTTATAAATATGATTTTGTCTTTGTAAGTATGTGTGTGTGTTACATGCTGTGGAGTTGACTCCTTCTCTGGCAACCCTATGAATAAGTGACATCCACAGTGTCCTGTCCTCACAGCCCTGCTCAACTCCTGTAGACTAATGTGTGTGGCTTCTTTTATGGAGTCAATCCATTTCATATTTGGTCTCTCTCTTTCCCTGCTGCCTTCCATTTTCCCCAGGATTACTGTGTTTTTCAAAGATCCTGCCTTCTCATGATCTGCCCGAAGTAGGATGGCTTCAGTTTTGTCATTTTTGCCTCTTGTGACATTTCAGGCTTCATTTGCTCTAGGTCCCACTTTTTCATCTTTCTGGTGGTCCAGGGTGTGTACAGAACTGTCTTTCCACACCACATTTCAAATGAATCTATTTTTTCCTATTGGCCTTCTCCAATGTCTGGCTTTTGCATCCATACATAGTAACTTGGAATATGAGTGTGTCGATGGTCTCAGCTTTGGTCTCTAATGACGCATCTTTGCTCTTGGTGATGTTTCCTAATTCTTCCATTGCTTCCCTTCCACATCTCAGCCTTCTCATGATTTCTTGGCTCCAGTCAAGAAATTGATGAATTGATGACTGAACCAAGGTCAGCACAATTTTTCAAAATTTCTATGTCTTCATTAGCTATGTGAAAGTTATTCTGTAATCAAGATTTTTATCTTTTTTTTTTAATTGGGAAATTTGGGAAGGAGAACAGTGTTGGGGAATTGGGGAAGGGGAACAGCCAAGTCGTTGTCCTTCAATTGTAGTTGTGGAAGGTGCAGCTAGCTCAGCCCCAAGTCCAGTCGCCATCCTGCTGCCCGTTGGCAGCTTGCTTCCGCTCAGCTCAAGGTACCTTATTCAATCTTAATTGCGGGTGGGCATAGCCCACCATCCCATGCGGGAGTCGAACTATCAATGTTGTTAGGGGCATGTGCTCTCATCAGCTGAGCCGTCCTGCTACCTGTTGGTACCTCAGCAGCAGCTCAGCTTGGGTGCAGCTCACAGGCCCATGTGAGAATCAAACCGGTGACTCTGTTGCTCAGAGCTTGCGCTTTTAAGCAACTGAGTCACTTGGCCAGCCCCGATCTTTGTCTTCTTTTTTTTTTTTGCTTTTTTTTTTTTTTATTAGTTTCAGGTATAGAACACAATGCAATAGTTATACCCTTTACCCCCCAAAGTGACAACCCCCTCTCGCCCAGTTCGCCACCCCATTCCCCCCCCATATCATACATATCTATTACAATTCCTTTGACTCCCTTCCACAGTATACTCCACATCCCGTGACTATCTATATATTCAGTTACAGTTGGCATACAATATTATACAACATCAGCTTCAGGTGTACAGTGCAGTGATCAAGCCTCTACTCCATCCATGAAGTGGTCTCCCTAACAAGACATGTGACTATCTGACATGCCACAAAATATTTACAATTTTATTATATTCCCCGAACTGTGTTTCATATCCCTGTGGCAATATTGTAGTTGTCTATTTATGCTGTCTAATCCCTTCCCCTTCCCCCTTATCCCCACCCCCCTCCCAACTAGCAACCCTCAGTTTTTCCTCTATATCTATGAGTCTGTTTACTTTGATCATTCATTCAGTTTTTCAGATTCCACATATAAGTGAGATCATATGGTATTTGTCTTTCTCCGACTGACTTATTTCACTTAACATAATAGTCTCTTCACAACATTATCAATTACATTCCCAGAACTGCCACCATATCCCTGCAGCAACATTGTAGTCACCCACCTACGCTGTCCAAAACTTTCCCCCTCTCCCTCATCCCCACTTCCTCCCAGCCAGCAACCATCAGTTTTTTCTTTGTATCTGCTTGATATGATTTAAATCTTTTTAAATTTACTGAGACTTGTTTTGTGGCCTAACATGGTCTATCTTGGAAAATGTCCCATGTGTACTTGAGAAGAATGTATATTCTGTTTTTCCAGGGTGAAATGATCTAAAAATATCAACGAAGTCCAGCTGGTCTAAAGTGTCATATAAGGCCCCTCTTTCTGTGTTGATTTTCTGATTAAAGGGTATTTCCATTGGTGACAATGGGGTGTTGAAGTCCCCTACTATGATAGTGTTACTGATGATCTCTGTCTTTATGTCTGTCAAAATCTGTTATATGTAATTAGGAATTCCTATGTTGGGTGCATAGATGTTTATTAGGGTTATAGTGCCCTTCTTTGTCTTTTATTGTAATCACTTTAAAGTCTATTTTGTCCAAAATAAGTATTGGTACTCCAGTTTTTTTTTTCTCATTTCCATTTGCATGAAATATCTTATTCCATCTGTAAACAGCATATACAGGTGTCCTATTTTCTTATCCACTCAGCCACTCTCTGTCTTTTGATTGGAGCATTTAGCCCATTCACATTTAAAATGATTATTGATAGGTGCATATGTATTGCCATTTTGTTATTTGTATTCCTGGTCTCCCTGGGTTAGCTTGTTTACCCCCCTGTCTTTTGTTTAAAAAAGCCCTTTTAACATTTCTTGCAATGCTGGCTTGGTGGTAATGAACTCCTTAAGCTTATTCTTTTCTGAGAAGCTCTTTATTTCTCCTTCAATTTTAAGTGATAGCCGTGCTGTGTAGAGCAGTCTTGGTTGTAGGCCTGTATTTTGTGTCACTTTGAATATCTCCTGCCACTCCCTTCTGGCCTGCAGAGTTTCTGTAGACAAGTCAGCTGTTAGTCTAGCAGGAGTTCCTTTGTATGTAACCTGCTGTCTTTCTCTTGCAGCCTGTAGGATTCTGTCTCTGTCTTTAACCTTTGCCATTTTAACTATGATGTGTCTTGGTGTGGACCTGTTTGGGTTCATCTTGTTTGGAACCCTCTGCACTTCCTGGGCATGTATGTTGATTTCCTTCGCCAGGGTAGGGAAGTTTTCAGTCATTACTTTTCTTTTTTTTTGAGAGCAGTGTCACTGGCCCTCATATGTGGGACCGAACCAGGAGTCATTATTTATTTATTTTTTTTAAAGATCCCATTGGGGAATTGGCGGAGGGGAACAGCGTTGGGGAATCGGGGAAGGGGAACAGACAAGTTGCTGTCTTTTTGTTCTTCAGTTTAGTTACGGAGGATGTTGCTTCACTGTTGGTATCGTCACTGCGCTCTTCCCGGATGAGGCAGATCGGTCGCTGGCCCCCAGATGTTGCTCACCGCGGCTATTGGCAGCTCACGCTTGGCTGCCAGCTGCTCCCGCTGGCTGCGGGCCACTCATTGCAGCCCATGGCAGCCCACTGCAGCAGGGGCTGCAGCCCACACCATCACCGGGGCTCGCACAGCCCAGCTCCAGGTGGAGTTGTTGTTAGCCATAGAGGGCAGTATCACTGGCCCTCATGTGGGATCCGAACCAGGGCTGCTGGCATCCCAAAACCAGCGCTTAACCAATGCGCCACTCAGCCGGCCCTCATTATTTTTTTAAATACATTTTCGACCCCTTGCTTCTTCTCTTCTCCTCCTGGTATTCTTATGAGTCGAAGGTGGTTACGTTTCACCTTGTCCCATAGGGCTCTTAAACTGTTTTCATTGTTTTTTATTCTTTGGTCTTTTTGTTGTGCCAACTGGGTGATTTCTGCTATTTTATCTTCCAAATCGCTGATCCGCTCCTCTGCTTCATCTACTCTACTGGTGATTCCCTTGAGTGTGTTCTTCATTTCAGTTATTGTATTCTTTAGTTCTAACTGGTTGTTTTTTATGATTTCTCTGTCCTTCCTTATGTCCTCACTAAGTTTGTTAAACATTCTTATCATCAGTGTTCTAAACTGTGTCTCTGAAAGGTTGGAACCCTCTGTTTCATTTGGTTCCATTTCTAGAGGTTTCTTCTGATCTTTTACTTGTGACATGTTTCTTTGTTTCCCCATTCTGGCTGTCGCTCTGGGATTGCTTTGATGTATTAGATAGATCACCAGGAGAGCCCTGGCTGGATCACGCAGGCACACAGCTCATGGCCCAACATTCCCAGGAATAGTCCCAGTCTCAGCCTGTCCCAATCAGCCACTCGCAGATCAGGCCAAGCAGCCCGACAACCAATCACCAGCCTGGCAACTCTGCAAGCGCAGTGCGGAGAGCCGGGATCTGAGGCGGCTTGTGCACTCTTGCATCTCAGTGAGCAGCCTTGTTGGAGCCTGGAGCACACCCACCAGGCATTTCCCTGGCAATGGTGCAGAAGGTGGGGATCCGAGGCAGCTTGTGCACTCCCAGGTCTCAGTGAGTAGCCTGTTGGAGCCGGAAGGCACCCGCCCATCATTTCCCTGGCAACGCAGTATTAGCTGGGTGGAGGGTGGGGATCGAAGACTGCATGCGCACACTTCTGCTCCAATTCCACCAGACCAATGAGGTCCCGGACCTGACTCTCTGTGGGAGTGCCCAACCCTGACAAAATGACACCCTCCCTACACCACCTGTGTGCAGGCTCCACACCAGGGGAACAATAGTCGGAAAACCTCCAGTCTTTGCACCAAAGGTGCTCAGTTCAGTCCGTCCCCGCAGTCTCCTGGGTCCGGCTCACACAGCCACTCCCTCCACCAGGAACTAGGCAAGTGCTCACCGGCAAGCAAGCCTGTGCGCCGGCCCCACTGATTCTCTATCCGCTCTTAGCCTCATCGAATTGAGCAAAGGGAGTCCTCACTAATTTACTGCCAGCTATCTTGGAACTTCTCTTCCTGACAAAGGAACTCTGGGCTGGTGAGCTTGGTGTGGGGCTGGAGGGTCTCTCCCCGAACCGGAGAAGCCTCCCCACAGCTGGGGCTTCCCTCATGGGGTTTGCCCTCTCTCGTCTCCACCTGCCCTACCAGACCTGACGTGGCCTCCTCTTTACGTTGTTAGTTTAGTGGTTCTGTTCATCTAGTGTTCCGGGGACCTCCAGGGTTGAATGCGTATAATTTTTTTGTAATTTTGGTGTGATCCTGGAGGTAGTTAGCACAGCATCTGTCTATTCCGCCATTTTACTGGAAGTCCTCCCCGATCTTTGTCTTCTTGATGTTCAAATGCAGTCGTGCTTGTCTCATTTCCAATGTCTTTTGGACCCAGGAGTGATAGTGGTTTTTGTTTTCTGTGCAATCTGGTATAGTTTTAGATGAAAACTTTTTAAAAAAAAGATTTTATTGGGGAATTGGGGGAGGGGAACAGCGCTGGGGAATCAGGCAAGGGGAACAGACAAGTTGTTGTCCTTTTGTTCTTCAGTCTAGTTGTGGAGGACATCACTTCACTGGCCCATGTTGGTATTATCATTGTGCTCTTCCCAGGTGAGGCAATCGCTCGCTTGCCATTGAACGGCCGCTCACTGCAGCTCATAGGAGCTCACAAAAGCTCACACTCGCTGCCTGCACGCCCCACTGCAGCCTATGCCATCACCGGCAACTCATGGCAGCCCAGCTCCAGGTGGAGCTATTGTTCACCATCTTAGCTATAGAGGGCGCAGCATCACTGGCCCTCATATGTGTGATCCAAACTGGGGCCCTGCTGTTCAGAGCTGGCATACCAAGCCAAATCCTCATGAACTCACATTTGGTAATGATTTCTTAAACATGACACCAAAAGCACAAGCAATGCAAGAAAATATAGATAAATTGGACTTCATCAAAATTTAAATCTTTTGTGCATCAAAGGACACTACCAAGAGAGTGAAAAGACACCTCACCGAATGAATGAACATATTTGTAACCTATAGGTAATAAGGTTCCCAGAAAACGTAAAGAATCTTTCCATCTCGATAACAAAAATACAAAGAACCCAGTTAAAAAATGGGGAAAGCGACTGGCCGAGTGGCGCGTTCATTAAGAGTTGGCTTGGGGACTGGCCGAGTGGCACATTGGTTAAGAGCTGGCTTGGGATGCCAGTGGCCCTGGTTCAGATCCCACATATGAGGGTCAGTGACACTGCCCTGTACAGCTAAGATGGTGAACAACAGCTCCACTTGGAGCTGGGCTGCTGTGAGTCCCCAGGACGTCATAGCTGCAGTTCTTGCTGCAGTGGGCTACCATAGGTTACAGTGAGTGGCCGGCAGCCAGCGTGAGCAGCTGGCAGCTGGTGTGAGCTGCCAAGAGCTGCTGTGAGCAGCTGTCTAGAGGCTGGCGACCGATCTGCCTCACCTGAGAAGAGCGCAATGATGATACCAACATGGGCCAGTGAAGCAATGTCCTCCACAACTAGACTGAAGAACAAAAGGACAGCAACTTGTCTGTTCCCTTTCCCCGGTTCCCCAACGCTGGTCCCCTCCTCCAATTCCCCAATAAAATATTTAAAAAATATTAAAAAAAAGAGTTGGCTTGGAACGCCAGCTCTGAGCAACAGGGCCTGGTTCGGATCCCACATGAGGGCCAGTGACGCTGTGCTCTCTACAGCCAAGATAGTGAACAACAGCTCGACCTGGAGCTAGGCTGCCGTGAGTTGCCGGCGACAGCATAGGCTGCAGCCCCTGCTGCAGTGGGCTGCCATAAGCTACCGTTGAGTGGCTGGCAGCCAGCGTGAGTGGCCTGCAGCTGGCATGAGCTGCAGTGAGTCACAGTGAGTGGCTGTTCAATGGCCAGCGAGCGACTGCCTCACCTGGGAAGAACACAACGATACCAATATGGGCCAGTGAAGCAACATCCTCCACAACTAGACTGAGGAACAAAAGGACAGCAACTTACCTCTTCCCCTTCCCCAATTCCCCAATAAAATCTTTAAAAAAAGAAATGAGCAATGGATGAAATACAAATGGCAATATGGGCTGGCCGAGTGGCTCAGTTGGTTAAGAGCTCGCTTAAGATTGCAAGCTCTGGGCACATTGATTAAGAGCTGGCTTGGGATGCCAGCAGCCCTGGTTTGGATCCCACATAGAGGGCCAGTGATACTGCCCTCTACAGCTAGGATGGTGGGCAACTGCTCGACCTGGAGCTGGACTGTGCTGATTCTGGGCAACGGTGTAGGCTGCAGCCCCTGCTGCAGCGGGCTGCCATAAGCTACAGTGAGTAGCCAGTAGACAGCATGAGTGGCCGTCAGGTGGAGTGAGCTGCCAATAGACACCGTGAGCGGCCGTCCAGAGGCCAGTGACCGATCTGCCTCACCCGGGAAGAGTGCAGTGATGAACCAACATGGGCCAGTGAAGCGACGTCCTCCACAACTAGACTGAAGAACAAAAAAGGACAACAACTTGTCCATTCTGCTTCCCCAATTCCCCAACGCTGTTCCCCTCCCCAAATTCCCCAATAAAAATCTTAAAAAAAAAAAATGGGAGCTCTGAGCAATAGAGTTATCAGTTGGATTCTCTGCCCTAGCTGAGCAGCTGCTGAGCTGCCAACAGGTGGCAGGATGGCTGAGCTAAAAAAACAAACAAACAACAAATGGCAATAAACCACGAGAAGATTCTCAACATTACTAATCACCAGAGAAATGCAAATCAAACACAAAAAGTGATACCACTTCTACCCGTTAGGATGGCTAGAATGAAACAATTCAGAAAAGAGTGTTGATGTGGAGAAATTTGAACCCTTGTATGCTTCAGGAGGGAATGTGAAATGGTGCAGCAGCTGTAGAAAAGAGCTTGGTGGTTCCTCAAAAATTTAAACAATTACAATATGATCCTACTATTTCCCTCCTACCAATGTTGAAATATACTTATATGTTACATGAATGTTCCCTGTAGCAGTATTCAAAATAGCCAAAAGGCAGATATATCCTAATTCTCCATCAATGGATCAATGTTATCCAGCAGAAAGAGTTTGCCCATTGGTGCTAGCAGAGCCAAACACTAAACACTGAGAATCATAGTGGAGAATGATTGGCAATTTTATTAGGAATGGTGCCACCCTGGAGAATTGGAGAAGCTAATGCTCAAAAGCCCGAACTCCTGAATGGTTTACAGACAAGAGGTTTTATAGATCAAAATTACGAGACATCATGAATAAGGGGTTTGTGGTTGTGGATCTTGCTGATTGGTCAAGAGTGAGGTAAAGGGCAATAAATCATAATTTCAGGTCTTGAGGTCAGCTTTGGAGTCCCTCAGTCTGATTTCATGGGGATGTGGTCAGAAGTCATTGAAAGGTACTGTTCACTTTGAAGGCCAGCTCAGCCATGCAGTAACAGGCGCACACCCTGCATCCTGCTTGGCTCGAAACCCAGTGGAAAATATACCATCCATATCCTGGTGGCACAAGTAGAAATTTTCCAAAAACCCTCAGCCACCGCCCCCAGCCATTGCCACCAGTTGTTACCACCAGTTACTCTGCCCTATAAAAACTAGACCCTTCCCTTAGTGGGGCCTGGCGCCTCTCATGGGCTCAACCCAGAAGGGTAATAAACCTGCTTGCTTGAATACTGGTGTCTCTAGCACCCTGTCTCCTTGGCGAACCTTTCATTTTGGTGCCGAAACACGGGATGAGCAAGACCAGGAAAGTGCTGGATCGCCCTTGCCCTCCTCTCCCTCCCTTGGGCTCTATCTACACTCTGGTCTCCCTCAGGGACCTGCTAGGGAGACACCCCTAAAGGATTTCTTGCTTCCATTGCTGACCTCACAGACATCAGTAGACTAGTCCACACCTCCTATTTGGGTGAGTACGGATTCCCTACTCTCATTCAGTACTTCTGCTCTCCGTCTTGGCTCGTCAGACCAAGACCTAGCGCTAGGCCAGAAGACTCCTTTGGCCCACTACCCTGACCCTCTCAGCCTGGGGATGCACACCCTGGGAGAGTTCTCTCACAGTTTCCAGAGTAGGATATCAGAAGGTGGGTCAACTCCTCCCTTTATCCTCTTTCTAGAGGGGATTTCTGCCCTCACCTTCTCTTATACCTGACTCACACCATGGGCACTTCCTCGTCTCTCCTGCCTAAAAGTATGCCCTTAAGGTGCTTTTTACACAATTTAGATGCCCTCAGCTTGCAGGATGAGATCTTGCCTAACTCTTAATTTTCTTTTGCAACACCGTCTGGCCTATATATAAATTAGATAATGGATCTCAATGGCCTGAGAATGGAACTTTTCAGTATAACACACTTAGGGATCTAGATAACTTCTGTCATTGCAATGGAAAGTGGTCAGAAATACCCTATATTCAACCTTTCTTTGCTCTCCAATCCCATCCCTCCCTCTGCCAATCCTGTTCCACCTTCCAGATACTTCTAGCACACACACCAACCCCCCCCCCAAGATGAATCTTCCTCTTTCGACCTGGCTGACTATTCCCCACTCCTTATGCACCTGCACTCCCTCTTTATCCCCCAACTTCCTCCTCCCCCAACAATTCAGACTCTGAAACCTCAGGGTCCTTGGCCTGAGTCCCCAGGGAAGACACAACTTCCCTTCCAGGCCCTCCTTCCCCCTACCCACCTGCTCTCGAGAGCACCATGCTCCTCTCCTCCCGCTCCGGGAGGTGGCTGGAGTAGAAGGCATTATCAGAGTCCATGTCCCATTTTCTCTCTCTGACCTTTCTCAGATAGAAAAATGATTAGGTTCCTCCTCTTCTGACCCCGACACCTACATTAAAGAGTTCAAATACTTAACTGAGTCTAAACTCAGCCCAGTCTAAATCCACTGAGACTCTTCAGAAACACACTAGAGTAGACCCCCTCACCTCGGGAAGGAGTCATTGTCCTTCATACTCATTTTATCTCAGTCAGCTCCAGACATCCAGAAAAAAACTCAAAAACGCTGAGAAGGACCCTCAAAACCCCAACAAGACCTATTAGCCCTGGCCTTCAAGGTCTTTAACAATCGGGACGATCAGGCAAAAATAGAAAAGACCACCGAGATCAGACAAAATGCCAGCTACTGGCAGCTGCTACCAGGGGCTCAGACTGAAAAGGAGCTCCTAACAAAGCACAAGGTCCGGCACCAAGGGGCCCATGGAAGTCCCTCCCCCACCATGTTTCAAGTGCGGCAAAGACGGGCACTGGGCAAGAGTTTGACCCAGTCCGTGACCCCTGCCAGGACCCTGTCCTTCTTGCGGTAAGAGGGGACATTGGAAAGTTGACTGTCCTTCCCAGGGAAGAGATGCTTCCCTCCCCCCCATGGACGATGAGTCTCATCTCGCCTGCCAAACTTACTCAACCTCGCCACTGAAGACTGACGGTGCCGAGGGCCCCTGGCCTCATCGCCCATCACCACCTCGGAGCCCAGGCTAACACTTTTTTTTGTTTGTTTGTTTGTTTATATATTTTTTTTATTAGTTTCAGGTGTACAACACAATGCAATAGTTATACTCTTTACCCCCCAAAGTGACAACCCCCCTCCCCCAGTTCGCCACCCCACTCCCCCCCCATATCATACATATCCATCACAACTCCCCTGACTCCCCTCCACAGTATACTCCACATTCCGTGACCATCCACATATTCAGTTACAGTTGCCATACAATACTATACAACATCAGCTTCAGGTGTACAGTGCAGTGATCAAGCCTCTACTCCATCCATGAAGTGGTCTCCCTAACAAGACATGTGACTATCTGACACGCCACAAAATTTTTACAACATTATTATATTCCCCGAACTGTGTTTCATATCCCTGTGGCAATATTGTAGTTGTTTATTTATGCTGTCTAATCCCTTCCCCTTCCCCCCATCCCCACCCCCCCTCCCAACTAGCAACCCAAAGTTTTTCCTCTACATCTACGAGTCTGTTTACTTTGATCGTTTACTCAGCTGTTCAGACTCCACACACAAGTGAGATCACATGGTACCTGTCCTTCTCCGACTGACTTATTTCACACAACATAATAGTCTCTTCACAACATTATCAATTACATTCCCAGAACTGCCCCCATATCCCTGCAGCAACATTGTAGTCCCATCGACACTGTCCAAAACCTTCCCCCCTCCCTCTTCCCCACTCCCTCCCAGCCAGCAACCATCAGTTTTTCCTTTATATCTGCTTGATATGACTTCAATCTTCTTAAATTGTCTCTCTCTCTGGGTTAGCTTGTTTACCCCTTTCTTTTGTTTAAAAAAGCCCTTTTAACATTTCTCGCAATGCTGGCTTGGTGGTAATGAATTCCTTAAGCTTATTCTTTTCTGAGAAGCTCTTTATTTCTCCTTCAATTTTAAGTGATAGCCGTGCTGGGTAGAGCAATCTTGGTTGTAGGCCTGTATTTTGTGTCACTTTGAATATCTCCTGCCACTCCCTTCTGGCCTGCAGAGTTTCTGTAGACAAGTCAGCTGTTAGTCTAACAGGAGTTCCTGTAAACTGCTGTCTTTCTCTTGCAGCCTCTAGGATTCTGTCTCTGTCGTTAACCTTTGCCATTTTAACTATGATGTGTCTTGGTGTGGACCTGTTTGGGTTCATCTTGTTTGGAACGCTCTGCACAAGCCAGTGCTTAACCACCATGCCACTCAGCCGGCCCATGTCATGCACCCTTTTTAACATTCTATTTTCACACTCCTTCCTGATCCTTCCCCAATGATGTCCCACTCCTATACTAGGAAGGGACCTCCTTTCCAAGTTTAAGGCCTCACTCTCCTTCCATCTCCCAAACCCAGAGCCAGGCTTACTCCTCCTTCTCGATCCCACCATCTCCTCATCTCCCCTCCAACCTCCTCTGCCCCCTTCAGAGGTCAACCCTCTCATTTGGGATACCTCAAGTCCTGTCACCAAACACCATCCTCCCATAAGAATTCAGCTTCGCGACCCCTCCAAATTCACAAACCAGCCACAATACCCCATTTCCCTTCCCCATCAAAAGGGATTAAAACCTATTATTGACAGACTCCTTCCTCAAGCCCTCTAAGACCAACCCATTCTCCATACAATACCCCCATCCTGCCAGTACGAAAACCCAATGGGACATATAGATTGGTCCAGGACCTCTGAGTCATCGACTCCGCGGTACTTCCCATTCACCCTGTAGTCCCCAACCCACATACGCTTCTATCTTTACTACCACTACGCTTCTACTACCACTCATTTCACAGTTATAGACCTCAAGGATGGGTTCTTTACCATCCCCCTCCACTCAGACTCACAGGACCTTTTTGCATTCATTTGGACAGACCCGGACACCCTACAATCCAGACAGCTCACTTGGACTGTTCTCCCACAAGGCTTCCATAACAGCCCTCACTTCTTCAGCCAGGCACTTGCCTGTGATCTGGCCTCCCTTGATCTAGCCCCTAGTACGATCTTACAGTATGTGGATGATCTACTCTTCTGTAGTCCCTCCTACGCTCTATCCTTCCAACATACTGCCTCCCTACTAAACTTTCTAGCCTCGAAAGGATAGATGATCTCCCACTAAGGCCCATCTGTCCACACTGACTGTCACCTACTTAGGAACTCAACTCTCCCCTGACCCAGAGGGCTATCACGGCAGATCGCACCACTCTCATTAGGGACCTTACCCCTCCTAACACAAAAAGTGAAATCTTCTCCTTCCTTGGACTGGCAGGGTTTCTCCGCAACTGGCCCCCTAATTTTGGTCTCTTAGCTCTCCCGCTCTATCAGGCTGCTAAGGGTCCCCTTTCAGAGCCCTTAGACCCTGCTTTCAACATGGTTGCGGCCTTCAGAGCTCTTCCACAAGCTCTCCTCTGGGTGCCCTCACCCTCCCAGGCTTGTGTAAACCTTTTCTCCTCTATGTAATGGAAAGACAGGGCATTGCCCTCGGAGTCCTGGGCCAACACAAGGCCCAGGACTTTGGAACTGTAGCTTACCTGTCCAAACAGCTAGATGGCAATAAAGGGATGGCTATGAGCTACCTGTCTCTGAGCTCTGGCAGCAGCTTCCCTCTTAGCCCAGGAAAGTAGAAAACTAACCTTTGGACAAGACACCACTATCTATTGCCCACACAATCTACAAGACCTTTCCTACAAAGCTATGAGCTATCTATCACCATCAAGAGTACATGGGCCAGCCAAGTGGCATGGAGGTGAAGCACTGGCTTGGGAAGCCAGCGGCTTCGGTTCGGGTCCCACATGTGAGGGCCAATGATGCTGCCCTAAAAAAAAAAAAAAAAAAAAAAAAGAGGACAGCAGGTTCACACCATATTCATAGAAATGCCCAACTTTAAGGTAGACAGGAGCCCTCCTCTTAATCCAGTGACCCTTCTTCCTGACCCCTCAAACTCCTTCATACATTCCTGTATAGAGATCCTAGAACATCTTAAACCCCATTTTCCTAACATTGTGCAGAGCCCCTCCCAGACCCAGATCTCATCTGGTTCCTCGATGGGAGCTCCACCACTCAGAATGGCACAAAAGCAGCAATATACGCCATTGTCTCCCTTACAAACACTGTAGAGGCAACCCCCTCCCCAGAGGGACCACCTCACAGAAGGCAGAACTGATTGCTCTCACTTGAGCCCTCACCTTGGCCAAAGGAAAGAAGGCCAATGTCTACAGTGATTCCAAATATGCTTACCATGTCTTACACTCTTATGCAGCCATCTGGCAGGAGCGAGGGTTCCTATCCACAAAAGGGTCCCACATCACAAATGCCCCTCTCTCATTCTCCATCTCCTCTAAGCGGCCCGTCTTCCTGACAGGGCTGGAGTCGTACATCATAAGGGACACCAAAAGGGAATGGAACCCATCTCAGTAGGCAACAACAAAGCAAATGAAGAGGCAAAACAAGCCTCTCAGTCCCCTACCCTAGCTAACCAACTCCTTGTCATACCACAAATACAGCCCCACTACTCCCCATCCAAACAGGAACATCTCTTGGCCCAAGGGGCCATCCTCCAGGGAGACTGGCTCCTCTCTGGAGGGCAATATATCCTCCCCCAAGCCCAGGCTAAGGAGATCCTAACAGTCATTCGTCAATCCCTCCACATCGATTTCAAGTCTCTATACCATCTACTAAGGCCTCTACTAAGGTGTCGACGTTTTCATACCCTTCTCCGTAAAATCACTGATGCCTGCACTATCTGTTCCCTTGTCTCCCCACAGGGGGGCCATCCGGCCTCCATCCTTTCCCACACACCAGCTAGAGGGACACCTCCCAGGAGAGGATTGGCAAACAGATTTCACACATATACCTCCTATCAAGAAAACAAGATATCTACTAACCATGGTAGATACCTTTTCAGGGTGGGTAGAAGCCTTCCCCACCACCTTGGAGAAGGCCTCTGAGGTCACCAAGGTGTTACTACATGACATTATTCCCCATTTTGGGCTACCACACTCGCTTCAGTCAGACAACGGCCCTGCCTATACTTCCCTAATAACACAACTGGTATCTGAGGCTTTGAATATCCGACGGAGGCTTCACATCCCCTACCAGCCACAGTCCTCAGGAAAAGTGGAGAAGACAAACAGTATCATCAAAGCCCAGCTAACCAAACTCAGCCTGGAGGTGAAGAGACCTTGGATTGACCTCTTGCCCACAGCTTTCTCCCGTCTTCGTGCCAGCCCTCGCACCCCTACCTGTCTGAGTCCCTTCGAGCTTATGTATGGTAGGACTTTTCTGTTAGGAATCATCGCTAACCAGGTGTCTCCCTTGGGAGACTGCCTACCAATCCTAAGTTTAATTAGACAACTTCTTAGGGAACATGAGGACTAGGCTCTCTTTCAGCCCTGTGAAGGCCCTCATCCCACTTCCCTCCTCCCTGGGTACTGGGTATTCCTTAAGGCTCTTCACCCGACCGACCTCCAACCAAAATGGACAGGGCCCTTCCAGGTCCTACTAACCACTCCTACTGCTGCCAAAACATTGGGTCATCCCTCTTGGTTTCACCTCTCTAGGCTAAAGAAAACGGCCGAATTACCCCCCCAAGAGCTCTCCAACAGAAAACTTGCCAACAAAATACTTCAGTACCATCCTGGGACCGACCAAGTTTTGGCTCACCGCAATACCTGAAGAGTCTTCTTTGTGAGCACTTTTGTCTCCTGCCTATTATGTCTTATTACAGGCTTCCTACAGGACAGACTCCAGGATTTCACCAACAACACGGTTCGAAATATGATGCTACTCAGTGATTTTCACTGCTTGTCATCCACCTCAGAGCCTGACAGTACCCCTACCTCCAGCCCCTACTCCTGCTCTGACCTCGGCCCCTCTCAGCTAGAAGCAGATCCAGAAGAGAGATGCGCTACCCCTATTCCTTAAAAATCATACCATAGGGCCGGCTGAGTGGCTCAGTTGGTTAAGAGTTGGCTTAGAGCGCATGCTCTGAGCAACACGTCCGCCGGTTCAATTCCTACATGGGCCAGTGAACACTGAGCCCTGGTTGATCTGTTGCTGAGCTACCAACAGGTGGCAGGATGGCTCAGCTGGTGTAACAAGATTGCCTGTTTGATGGTGGGCTATGCCCACCTGCAACTAAGACTGAACTTGGCACCTTGAGCTGAGCTGCCACCTGGATGACTCAGTGGATAGGGCATGCACTCTTAACAACAAGGCTGCGGGGTTCCACTCCTGCATGGGATGGTGGCTACACCCACCCACAAGTAAGACTGAACTTGGCACCTTGAGTTTAGCTGCCGCCTGGATGGCTTAGTGGATAGAGCGTGCGCTCTTAATAGCAAGGCTGCTGGTTTGACTCCCGCATGGGATAGTGGCTACGCCCACCCACAACTATGATTGTAACACAGCTCCTTGAGCTTAGAGGCCACGAGCTGGATGGGAAGCCAGAGGGCAACTGGCACCATCTACAACGAAGACTGAAGAACAACAACTTGGCCAGTCCCCTCCCTCAATTCCCCAACATTGTTCCCCTCCCTATTTTCCCAGTCAAATCTTAAAAAAAAATAAAAAATCATGCCATAAAAAGGCTGGAATGTAAGGTAGTGTTTGCCCTGTAAGCCAGTTCAACCATGCAGTAACGGGCACACACCGTGCATCCTGCTTGGCGCGAAACCCAGTGGGAAATACATCATCCATATCCTGCTTGGCACAAGTAGAAATTTTCTGAAAACCCCCAGCTGTTGCCATGGGTTACTTACTCCACCCTATAAAAACTAGACCTTTCCCTTAGGCTCAGCCTGGCAGGTTAATAAACTTGCTTGCTTGAATATCGGGTGTGTCTCAGGTGTGTCTCGCACCCTCTCTCCTCAGCGAACCTTCAGTTGTTCCGCTTTAGGGCTCAGGAGCTGAAACACACTTGGGCTGTGAAAGCCATTGTTAGCTTAACAGAAACCCATACCTGTGACCCTTAGTCAAGGCATGGCCACTGTTTCTTGCTGTCTTAGGGTGTTAATGACTAGTAAGGGAAAGGGCTAAGGCTTAAATGGCATGCTGTGAAGAAGCTGAATAGAAGGTTGGAGCTACATATCAAATCAAAATCATGCATTAAGGGCCAGCGGAGTGGCGCGGTGGTTAAGCGCTGACTTGGGAAGCCAGCAGCCCCGGTTCGGGTCCCACATATGAGCGCCAGTGACACTGCCCTCAAAAAAAAAAAATCATGCATTAAGTCAGGATCCTTGGTTTCAGTTGGTTGTTAGTTTTGTGGGCTGTAAAACAACAATGCATATTACTGGGTTATGTTGATGTGCAGGGGTAGAAGCTATACATCTTGTGACTCTTACTCATTATATGCTACTATTATTTCTGCTGTCTTGGTTATCTATTTTTTTCTGTAGTCTACGGGCCCTAGACTAAGCAATTTCTATAATGGTTAATAGGGTGCTATGATAAAAGTGAACTGGAGGGACTGGGGAGGAAGGAACAAATAAATAAATAAACTGCAACTTTAAGGAAATTGACCAGGGATTTGGGAGGTGTGTGACTGGAGTTGTCTTTCCTGTTATGCTCTAGTCCTGACTTCCTGTTTAACTTTATGGTTCTAACTTCCTGTGGGGAGGGTATATAGGGGAGCCATCTTGAGAGATTGCTCTCTTGCACATGGACAGCCAGCTGGGCAGGTGCATGTTCCCACACTGCTGTGCTGGTTTTGTTTTCTTTTCCTGAATAAACCCTCTTTTTGATGAACTATCTAAAAGGTTACTTTTGTCCAATTAATAGCTACTTGACTTCCTTCTTGTGGCTTAGTCCAAAGTACCATACACACCTATTTTTTTTTTTTTTTGAGGTCAGTGTCACTGGCCTTCACATGTGGGACCCGAACCGGGGCCGCTGGCTTCCCAAGCCAGCGCGTAATCACCGAGCCACTTGGCCGGCCCCACACCTATTGTTTTTTTTTAAATTGGGGAACTGTGTGTGTTTCTAGGACCCATCAGCTCCAAGTCAAGTAGTTGTTTCAATCTAGTTGTGGAGGGTGCAGACTCAGTGGCCAGTGCGGGGATCGGACAGGCAACCTTGGTGTTATGAGCACTGCGCTCTAAATGACTGAGCTAACCGGCCGTCCCTTTACAAACCTATTTTTAATTAAAGATATTTTCTGAGGGGTCTTAACTCTTCAGCCTAATGAATGGATAAACCAAGTGTGGCATATACACAGGATGGAAATCACAGCCATAAAAAGGAAGGAAGCACTGACACATACTGTAACATGAAAGAGTTCTGAAAATATGCTGAGTGAAAGGAGCCAGACGCAAAAGGCCACATAGCGTATGATTCGAATTATATCAAATATCCAGAATAAGCAAATACACAGAGACAGTATCTTAGTGGTGGCTAGGAGGTAGGGTTATTGAGGCTATCATGGCCTTTAAATTTGTTTTTTGTTTTTTGTTTTTTTTTTAAGATTTTATTGGGGAATTGGCGGAGGGGAACAGCGTTGGGGAATCGGGAAAGGGGAACAGACAAGTTGCTGTCTTTTTGTTCTTCAGTTTAGTTGCGGAGGATGTTGCTTCACTGTTGGTATCGTCATTGCGCTCTTCCCGGATGAGGCAGATCGGTCGCTGGCCTCTGGATGTCGCTCATCGCGGCTATTGGCAGCTCACGCTTGGCTGCCAGCCGCTCACGCTGGCTGCGGGCCACTCACTGTAGCCTATGGCAGCCCACTGCAGCAGGGGCTGCAGCCCACACCATCACCGGGGCTCGCACAGCCCAGCTCCAGGTGGAGCTGTTGTTAGCTGTAGAGGGCAGTGTCACTGGCCCTCATGTGGGATCCGAACCGGGGCCGCTGGCATCCCAAAACCAGCACTTAACCAATGCGCCACTCGGCCGGCCCTAAATTTGTTTTTTAAAATGGAAATTTATTCCCACTTTTAAGCATAAAATCCAGTGGCTTTTTGAACATTTACAAAGCTGAGCAACATAACTATACAGGGGATGCCAAAAAATATGTACACATTTTAAGAAAGGAAAAAAACCATTAAAATTGTAGTATATCCTGATAACAAAAGATGAATACAGTAAGTCCCCGGCTTACAAACACTCAAGTTGCGAACTTTCACAGATACGAATGAACCGTGGATGCGAACAAATCGCTGAAGTAGCTCACGTGTCTGCTGGACATTGTCACAGTTGTGCTGCTGTATGCATAACTGTACAGTGCGATAGCATACAGTAGTACAGTGCTCAATCAGAGCCCAGGATGTCCAGAAGCAAGAGGAAAAGCAGTGGTGATGTGGAGAGGACTGCTAGGAAGTGCAAAACAATAACTATGGAAACAAAAGTGAAAATAATTGAGAGATTGGACCGAGGCAAAAAGACGTTAGACGTCGCTTGTTCTTATAACATGAGTCATTCAACCATTGGCTTTACGTTGTATATTTGTGTCAAAGGTGTATAAGACTCACTTTGTCGGATTTACGAACAAGTTGGACTTATGAATGAATCTGACTTACGAATGTTCTCCCGGAATGGAACTCGTTCGTAAGTCAGGAACTTACTGTACAAGTCATGTGTATACATCTTTTTGGCACCCCCGGTATAATCTAAATAAAGAAATTGTTGACTTGAAAACAATGTTGGCTAGGTTTGTCATAGCCAAAAACGATTTATTCTGGGGGAAAAAAGAAGACTGCATTAAGCGCTGGCTTGGGAAGCCAGTGGCCCCTGTTCGGGTCCCACATATGAGGGCCAGTAACACTGCCCTCAAAAAAATAAAAACAAATTTAAAAAAAAAAGATTGCATCACAGTGCATGCAGACATGGCAAGCCAAGTGCACATACTGAACTCTGTCAAGTTGGGAGACTATAGAGGAGAAAAAAGGAAGTTAAGGGGATGAGCAGTTACTACCATAGAGCTTTATTGTAAGCATTAAGTTCTTTCTGTTGAGTTCTCCAGGTGTCATAGTGTGGGAGAACTTCAACACTGCAGTAACTCTCCTAAGCCCTAGCTCCTCCCAACTGACTGTGTTCCTTTAAAATCTCAATCTTGATCAAAATGCAGCCTTGTGAATTTCAAAATTCACAGGGGCTGACTGAAATCCTGATCTGACATAAATTTCCCTTGCAGTGTAAAATGCACAACTGAGAATTCAAACATCTCATACCTGTGGCTGTGCTGACAGGAGTCCTGCACATTGGCTGGGGCCACGGGGTCCCACTTCCAGTGAGGGCAAAGGACCCAGGGCTGTACAGGTTGCTGACTTCAAGCCTCAATATGGGGCTCGGGAGCTGGGCGGGGCCCCATTGTGTCAAAAATCACACGTGAAAACCTATTCAGATCTTGCCTGCACCAGGTCACGTCAATGAGTGTTCTGAAAAGGCACAAATCCGCGGTGACCTCGCCACCATGCCAATTCCTGACCCCAGAAGTTACCAGGCCCTCCTGTTGGGACCTGTCCGCCCGCCCCCCTCCCCACCCCCTCAGACCCCCCTCCCCATCCCGCCAGCACACACGGAAAAATCCACAGGAAAACTGAGTCAGGACTGCCCCGTCCATGAGGAAGACAAGTTGGTGCCCACGAACTGCGGGCGACCCGGGGTCCGCCGGCTGGGAGCGGGTTCAGCTAGGAGCCCAAGTCCGGGGCCGCCAGAGGGCGCAGCTCAGCCGAGGATGGCTGGCAGGTAACCGCTAAGGCCCGCAATCTGCACAAACGTCCGGTTAAGCCTGGTCTGTCCAATGAGGGAAGGCGGAGGCGGGGCCCAGAGTAAAATCGGGGCTGCAGGGGCGGGGCCGAGGAACTGCCCAGTCATGGAATAGGATGAGAGGGTCTCACAATCAGGGCAATTATGGCCTGGTGGCGTGACGGAGTTTTGTCCAATCGGATTCTTCAGGACGGGAGAGCCTGGATTCCTGCCCAATCACGTCGCGGGTTCCTGAAGTATTGTCCAATCAGGGTGCGAGGGACCAAAGCATTGTTCATTCACCGCGGGCGCGCTCGCTTCTGGAGTTGACGTCTCTCGGCCGGCGGTGGCGCTCTTGCTCACGTTCCGGGAGCGGCCTTAGATGTCCTGTCACCCTCGCTGGCACCTTTTGGGGCTGTGGAGCCGCGGAGAGGACGCCCTGAGAGTTCGGAGCGCGGCCGCGAGATGGTGCGTGCGCGGGGTGGGCCGAGACCGGGAGGGGCTGGTTTTAACCGCCCAGAACCAGGTGGAAGCGGCGCGTGGCTCGCGTCTCCTTGCGCTCCACGTAGTCTCTGTCCTCGGCCGCGGGGTTGGTCCCAGCGTCCTGTCTCGGCCCTCGTGGGGGTCCTGGGGGTCTGTACCCGAGTCTTTGGCCAGACCGGGGACCAAGGGAGGACGAAACGACCACCGTTGCGGGCAGTCAGGGACTGGGAGGCGGGTGGACGCGGGGTGGAGGGACCCGCCCTGGACCTGACAGATAACGTCAAATTCGAACTTCATTAAGTAGACTTGATTCCGGAGTCTGGTGCAATAGGGACAAGGCTCGGATCTCAGAGCTGTGCCCGCCCCGCAAATCAGGCAGGAAAGGGCTTGGCTTTTCGGTGGAAGGAGGGTGAGCAGGAAGGTGGAGGGCCTCTCTGATCTGCACACTCTGGGCTCCGGTCAGCTGGGCCTCGTCTTCATCTCAGTGCTTGTGAAGTCGGGGTGGGGACAAGGTATGTGGGGAGGACGGAGCCTGACCAAAGATTGGATAAGAAAGCGCAATTGTAATCACTTGGTTCAGCCTGTGGAAAATAAAAAATCCGAATTTCTTAAGAGACTTTCATTCAAAGGAATTACTGCAGGGGTGGGGAGAAAGGGCAGTGCAGTAGGGAGAACGGTCTTATCATGTCATCTGCGAGCGTCTGGAGAGTTGGGGAAAAAAGAGTTTTGGTTTTAAAGAGAGAAGTCAACAAAAGTAGAAAGGACCAGGCGTGGTTGGGATGGCAGGTCCCCAAGCTAGCCTGTCCTCAGGAAGAGGTGTCTGTGGGCTCAGGCTGAGGACAGGCTGAAGTTTGGGGATCTGTAGAAGGAGTAAAGCTGAATCAAAGTCTGGCCAACAAACTTATTCATTTGGACAAGCAGTACAGCTAATCATTTAGGTCTCAGAGAGTGGGGATATAGGGTGTCTGCTTCTGACCTTGTCATAGTAAATATGGGGTACACCTGAGAGTCTTATCTATGTCAGATGATGAATCAGGTTTCTTGCAATGTGCCCTGTTTGAGAACAAATTATGGGGAGTGGCTCCTTTCACCCCCTTCAATGATTCTAGGAGCACAGGGTGCAGAGGATTCAGCATTGTCACCTGACTCCTGAGAGCAGCCTCCTGTGTGTCCAGCTCCACACTGAGAGCTTTCCCTCATTCCAGCCTCCGGTTTTGGCTCATATAAAATGACTGAATTGTTTTTGCCTTGTTTCTTTTCCTCAGTGAGGGTGATAGGTGTCTCAGGACTTTGTCCTGCTGACTTGTATTATTTTGGAGCTTATCCAGAGACACTGTTGGGGAAAAGTGTCTCATATTCAGAAAATGATCTCTCTTTTGTTAGGATTGTTGGGGGAATGGGCGCAGTGCCACATCTTCATGTGAGTTTGCTGGAGGTATGGATTAAACAGTGACATAAGACAGGCATGTCTTCACCATCCTATGTATTGGAAGCCTGTGGTTTGTGTGTCTTTTTTCCATTAATGGAGGAAATTGTACTCATTGAACAACCAATATTTACTGTCTTTCTGGAATGAAATGAACTTGGTTTTGACTTTTTTTTTTTTTTTTTGAGGGCGGTGTCACTCATATGTGGGACCGAACCAGGGCCGCTGGCTTCCCAAGCCAGAGCTTTAACCACCGCACCATTGGCTGGTCCTTGACTTATGCATTTTATACATTTATGTGTTTGATTACTTTTCAAAAAGCCCTTTGCCTTTGTATCTGTGAATATTGTCTTTGAATATGTTTTGAATTGTTCCTTTCTGGTTTTGGTAATATCCTGCAATTTCTTCCTACAATTTGGAATCACTGATTTTTGAATGTTTGTTACCTGGCCTAGGAACCTTTTGAGAACTACGTTTAGAGTGTGGAGGTATTTGAATCTACTGATTGTGTTTCTATAGTGACCATAGACATTCTCAGATGTTCTGTTTCCTTGCGATCTCAACTATCCTATTACACATTTATCCCATTATAGCTAATCTAAAAATATCTCTCTCCTAGGGCTGGCCGAGTGGCGTGGTGGTTAAGCGCTGGCTTGGGAAGCCAGTGGCCCCGGTTTTGGGTCCCACATATGAAGGCCAGTGACACTGCCCTCAAAAAAAAAAAAGTGTAAAAATATCTACCCACAAGTGGTTTGTAATATCTCAATTTGTTTAATCTCTGAATCAGCTGTATTTTTTTCCGTTTTCTTTTCTTTTCTTTTTTTTTTTTTAGCTGAACCATCCTGCCACCTGTTGGCAGCTCAGTGGCTGCTCAGCTCGGGCCAGGAATCCAACCGGCAACTCTGTTGCTCAGAGCTCGCACTCTTCATTTTTAAAGATTTTATTGAGGAATTGGGGGAGGGGAACAGCGTTGGGGAACTGGGGAAAGGGAACAGACAAATCGCCGTCCTTTTGTTCTTCATTTCACTTGTGGAGGACATCACTCCACTGGCCCATGTTGGTATCATCATTGCACTCTTTTCTGGTGAAGCAGATCGGTCGCCAGCCTCTGGACAGCCGCTCACAGCAGCTCTTGCCAGCTCACACCGGCTGCCAGCCGCTCAAACTGGCTGCAGAGCTCGCATTCTTGCACTCTTGAGCGAGCTCTTAACCAACTGAGCCACTTGGCCGGCCCTCCTCCCTTTTTTTTTTTTTTTTTTAAAGATTTTATTGGGGAATTGGAGGAGGGGAACAGCATTGGGGAATCGGGGAAGGGGAACAGACAAGTTGCTGTCTTTTTGTTCTTCAGTCTAGTTGTGGAGGACATTGCTTCTCTGGCCCAAGTTGGTATCGTCATTGTGCTCTTCCTGGATGAGGCAGATCGGTCGCCGGCCTCTGGATGTTCGTTCACCGCGGCTATTGGCAACTCATGCTGCCTACCAGCCGCTCATGCTGGCTGGCAGCCGCTCATGCTGGCTGCCGGCCATTCACTATAGCCTATGGCAGCCCACTGCAGCAGGGGCTGCAGCCTACACCATCACCAGGGCTCGCAGCCCAGCTCCAGGTGGAGCTGTTGTTAGCTGTAGAGGGCAGTGTCACTGGCCCTCATATGCGGGATACAAACCTGGGCCGCTGGCGTCCCAAGCCAACTCTTAACCAATGTGTCACTCGGCCGACCCGCAACTCTCCTTCTTCATATTTTTATTGGTTTTAGTTCTATTGTATTTAAATTAAAATGCCAAGTTTAAGAAGGATATATTTTTAGTTTATCTGAATTTTTCAAAATCAGCTTTAATTGAGGTATGATTTACATACCATAAAGTTTACCTGTTTTAAGTATAAAATTTAATGGTGTCTGGTATATTTACAGAATTGTGCAGCCATCCTCATATTGTAGTTTTGGAACATTTTTATTATCCCAAAAGAAAACTTATGTCTAGTGCCTATCACCCTGCATTTAGTCCCACTCCCCATGTCTGGTTCCTGGCAATTTATTCATCTACTTTCTATCTCTATAGATATGCTTCTTTTGTATATTTCATGTAAGGAATTTCATACTCTGTGTGGTTTTTGTAAAGCCTGGTAATGTCCTTAAGGTTTATTGAGTTTGTGCCAGGAATCACTCCTTCATTCCTCTTATTGCCAAATAATATTTCATTGTGTTAACATCCCACATTTTGCTTATCCAATTCAATTAATGGACTTTTAAATTGTTTCCACTCTTTGGATATTATGAATCACGCTGCTGTGAATACATTTATACAATCATGTGCCACTTAAGGATGGATACATTCTGAGATATGCATCCTTAGGGGATTTCATCGTCATGCAAACAGCTTAGAGTGTACCTACACACAAACCTGGATGATATAGCCTAGTACATCCCTAGGCTATGGGATACAGCCTATTGCTCCTCAGTTACAACCGTGGTATGTGCCACATGGCTACAAGCTACCTGTGTTTGCGTGTGTGTGTGTGTGTGTGTGTGTGTGTGTGTGTGTGTGTATCTCACCCATGTCACCTTTTTGCTGTAGAGGTGCCATCTTGCTGCAGCGCAAGACTCTGCTTTTGTCTGTAAGAACCTTTAATAAACTTTTTGCTGGAGTGTCAGTCTCTTTCTTCGGTCTCTTGGGACCTTGGGAAGTTTTCCCTACAATAGTAAATACATAAAGCAGTGACATAGTCCTTGATTGTCATTATCAAGTATTATGTACATTATCGTATGTGCTATACTTTTATATGACTGGTGACATAGTATGTTCACACCAACATCACTACAAACGTGAAGAATGCGTTGTGCTATGACATTACAGTGGCTACAATAGAAATTTCTCAGCTCCATTATAGCTTATGGGACCACTTTCATATATGTGGTCCATCTTTGCCTGAAATGTTATTTGGCATATGACTGTACTAGTTTTGTGTTGATATTTGTTCAAGTCCCCTGTGTATATAGACAACTAAGAGTGGAATTGCTGTATTTTGTGGTCACCATGCTCACCATTTTGAGGACCTTCCAGGCTGTCTTCCAAAGTGGCTTCCCCACATTACTTCATATCAGCCATGTGTGAGGGTCCTACTGTCCTCATGTACTCGCTAGAACTTGTGTGTCTGTCTGCACAGCCATCTTACTGGTGTGAACAGGAATCTACTTTGGTTTGATTTCCATTTTTCTGATGATTCATGTCTAGCATCTTTCAAGTGCTTATTGACCATTTGTATTTCTTCTTTGAAGAAATGTCTACTCACAGTCTGTGCTCATTATGTATCATATTATTTGTCTTTATCTTGTCTTATTTTTTATTGTTGTCATATGACTTTTTCTATATATATTTAGAATATAAGTCTTGTATCAGGAATGTGATTAACAAATCCCAGTTGCAACTCTGGTTGAAGTAGTGTTACTTTTTCTGTTGCTGATGTAGTTGGGATGTTTTCCTTTTGTGAAATTTTAAGAATATATATATTCTTTTAAAACCTCAACTTTTAAAAATAATTGTTTGCCCTTTATTTCATTGATGTGATGTCATCCATATTGCTCTAAAAATATACATGAGGTGGGTTTTTATTCTCTTTGTTTAAGTCACATTTGTTTCTATTACCATTAGATTGTTCAGTGAATCTTCTTTGTAGGGCCATTTTCTTAACTTCCAGGCTCTCGGTTATTGATTTCAGAGGCCCCTCAGGTTTTTTCAGGAATGAGGCTCTCCTCTTACCCAACAAGTGTTCCAGGCTCCGGGCCCTGGCTGTGCGTACAGTGTCCCCCTCATCCTAGGAGGGGTTGTTTCTGCCTCTGTTGTATCTGAGGGGACTAGACCAGGCTCTTTGATGGTGACAACTTCCAAGGTGAGAGTTGCCAGATCAGCAGCCCTGGAAATTTCAGTGTTCGTGACATCCTGACATTCTGGTTCCATGTCTTGGAGCTGACATGGTAATAAGTTTTGAGTAAGCCAAGTATCCATTTCTTTGTTATCTGAATGGTGATTTCATTTTTCAGTCTTTATCTTACCCCAGAATCTGCTCCATCTCAGGAAAAATCATTTAATGATTATGTGAGAAGAAGTTTTTTATCAGTTGTTGTCACACTCTGCTTCAGGGTTCCAAGCACTGGCCATCACTGAGTGTCCCCCATGTGGTTTGCCCATTTCCCATGAGAACATGAGCTCAGGAGTCCTAGGAATTGAGTCCAGGCCCCTGACTATTGGCCTCCCTCATCCTCCCGCACACATTGGTGAAGAGGTCCCTTGTTGAAATAGAACATGTGGGGTGTTTCAGGACTCAGTGGTCTTTGCGGATGTGGCTGTGAACTTCACCCAGGAAGAGTGGGCTTTGCTGGATGGTGCTCAGAGGAAGCTCTACAGAGAAGTGATGCTGGAGACCTGCCGGAACCTGGCCTCAGTGGGTGAGGACAGCTTCATCTCTTCCCTTAGTCTTTTAGGGAAAAAATATTTTTACAGTTGTCCTTTTTTATTATGTTCAAGGAAGGGCAATATGTTGAAAAAAGACAGATACAATCCAAGCCTTCATGAAACCTACCAAGAGTCAAATATCGTTTTCATGGTAACAGTTTTATGTGTGAAATTGACTTTTTATTTCTCTTGAACAAAAGTGTGAATATCCCTAATTTTGTAAGTGTGAGCATCTCTGCAGTTCACTGTGGGGCAGCAAGAGCAGTTTTATGGTGTTTACTCTTGAGAAAGTTACATTGAGGTTAATACATATTTGACATGGTCATTTTTCTGCAATTAATCTCACACTGTGCATCATCACTGTCCTTGAAGCCCAAGTATCAGCCCTTCTCATAGAATATCTGTTGCCCTCCATCCTCCATCATGAGCAGGGCAATACCACACACACTATCCAATCAGGCAATGGCATCTGAGGACTGTGAGAAAGGATCCATGTAGGGCCTGTGTGTCAGAATTGCAGGAGAGTGACAACCCTTAGGGAGAAATAGGTCTAGATAAGGAAATGACATTTGTCCATGTGCATCAGAAACATGGCTCAGTCTGTTTGAGAAGGGTGATGTTTGTCATATACCTGGCTTTCTTGTTGGAGTTTTCACTCACTTGGGAAGACTGTTTTTATTTCCTTTTGTAAAGGTAGCATTTGGGCATGTGCATTTTGCCCAGTTCCTCCTAGTTTGTATTTTTGATAATATTTATTCAGTCTCCATCTTTTATGAAGTATTTCTTTAAAAAAGGCTGCCATTTTGACCTACTTTTCTTATTATTGCCAAAGTCTCAAATAGCAAAGGTCCTTAGAGTTTTTCTTTGCTCACAAATTTATTATTCTTTATAAAATTTGTTCACATTTTTGGATCACTACATTAAAATAAATCCACACATTGTTATTTTGTGTTTTTCGTTTACCCCATTATTTCTTTCCCAGAAAATTTAATTGAATTATGCTATCAATTGTTGCAGATTGTTTCACTCAAGTTAAAACCAGTGCATCATGTCCTCAGCAAGATAATTTGGAGAAGGAAATATGCAGTGAACAGAAAATAGTAAGGTTCACAAGAAATGATTTCTGCTCTGTTTTTAGAGAAAACTGGACAGTTTATAACACTGCAGATCAGCACCAAACCCAAGAGAGCCATTTGAGGTGAGTGGCACTCCCACGGGAAAGGGGAATATTGGCAAAGTGTTAGACTAACTTGAAATGAAAGAAAAAGTATAAACCTTTAGTGTATGCAGAAAATGCTCACCAGATACTATTTTCATAAATGTGATGTAGATTTTAAATGTCTGATACAGATATTGCACGATTGAAACAGAATTCAGTTAGAAATAGTGATCAGAAAACCAGATAGGTAAGAAACAAGGAAAGTTATGGTTCTGTTGAACCTAGCCAGAGCATTAAGCTTTTTCCAGGATGGAACAATGCAGACAGTGATGAAAACATACCCATGCCATGAAAATGGCAAAGACATCATCAAAATAATTATCATCAGTCAATCACTAATCAAGACATCACTTTTAATCTTCAATCCCTAATAGTGTGCTTCCTATTTGAACAGAAGTCATTGTGTGGACAGTCCCTGGGAAGGTCATGGAGGTGATCAGTGTAGACACACCCTGAACCAGGTCACAGAGCTGCCTGTGCCTGAGCGACATCCAACTGGAGTTCAACCCTCTGACTGCACTGTGTGTGGAAAACCCTGCACAGATTGTTGTTTCCTGAAGAATCAGCCCAAATCTATCTCTGGGCATAGCCCTCATGTGTATGAGGAATGTGGGCGAGCCTGCAGGTGTGTCTTGTGCCTTAGCTCTCATGTGGGAACAGACCTTGTGGGGAAACCCTTGATATGTCAGGATCCTGGGACAGCCCCTAAGAGACATGTGAGGAGTCTCAGTAGTAAAAAATCTTTTGAGTGTAAGAAATGTGGCAAAGCTTTCACTTGCCCCTCATCCTTTCGGGAACATCTGAGAGGTCACTGTGGACAGAAAATCCATGCATGCAAAGTATGTGTGAAAGCCTTTATGTATTACCTTCGCCTTACAGGACACGCAAGAACTCACAGTGGAGAGAAATCCTATGAATGTAAGGCATGTGGGAAAGCTTTTGGTAGTCCAAAGTACTTTAGAAGACACCTGAGAACACACAGTGGAGTGAAGCCCTATGTGTGTAAAGAGTGTGGGAAAGCCTACAGGTATCTCACAAACCTGCAAGAACATTCAAGAACACACAGTGGGGAGAGACCCTATGTATGTCAGCACTGTGGGAAAGCCTTTAGTCGTCATTCCTCCCTTCGAGGACATGTGAGGACACACAGTGGAGTGAAACCCTATGAATGTCGGCAGTGTGGGAAAGCCTTCAGGTATCCTGCAAATCTGCAAGTACATGTGAGGACACATACTGGAGAGAGGCCCTGTCAGTGTCAACACTGTGGGAAAGCATTTAGGTATGCTGCATCCCTGCAAGTACATGTGAGGACACACACTGGGGAGAGGCCCTACGAATGTCAGCAATGTGGCAAAGGCTTCAGTAGTCACTCTTACCTTCAGAAACATGTGAGAACACACAGTGGGGAGAAATCCTATGAATGTAAAGAGTGTGGGAAAGCTTTTAGGCAGCTTCAACATTTTCAAGGTCATATGAGAATACACAGTGGCGTGAAACCCTATGAATGTAAAGAGTGTGGGAAAGCCTACAGCTTTCTCTCATCCCTTCGGATACATGGGAGAACACATAGTGGGGAGAGACCCTTTGAATGTCAGCACTGTGGAAAAGCCTTCAGTCGTCTCTGTTCTCTTCGAGGACATATGCGATCACACAGCGGAGTGAAACCCTATGAATGTAAGGAGTGTGGGAAAACCTTCAGGTATCCTGACAATCTGCGAGTACATGTGAGGACCCACACTGGGGAGAAACCTGATGAATGTCAGCGCTGCGGGAAAGCGTTCAGGTATCCAACATCCCTGCGAAAACACATGAGAACGCATGGTGAAAGCAATACCTACGAATGTCAGCAGTGTGGGAAAGCCTTCAAGTATCTCGAATCCCTGCGAGCACATATGAGGACACACAATGGACAGAAACCCTGAATATGAGGACTGTGGGAAGCCTTCATTCTTCCTTAAAATGTTATTGTAAATGTGTGCAAACACACTGGAAAGAAACTGTATGGATGGAAAGAATGTGGAAAACCTTCATATGTAACACTTCACTTATTTTGTACATGGAAACTCAGGGCAGGACTGAAATCTACTTATTATAAATATGGTTTTGCCCTTGTAAATAGTTGATTCTTAATACCGATTTCTAGTGTATTAATTTCTGGTTCATGTTACTGATATGAAAACTTAAGATAATAAATATTTCTTTGTGTCCCTTTATCTGGACTACATATATTTTATTATCTTGGACTTCAAAAATACAGTTGTATAAAACTTGTGTCATTTTCATTACAATGTCTTTTGGACCCATTACAATGTGTTTCATGTGAAGCTTGATATAATTTCAGATGAAAAGTTTTTTTGATTTTTGCTTTCCATAATGTTCCTACTGTGTGATCATGATATAAGATCTATATTGAAATTCTGTTCTGTTCCACTGCTGCAGATACTGGAATTTTCTGACTTGATATCTACCCTTTCCTTTAGTCTTTATTATTGAAATATGTGTTTTTCATATTTGTTTGTTGCTAGTAGATGCTACATCTGTGTTCCTCATAGAAGTTAGTAATTGGGCAACTCTCCTCTGACTATGTTCATAATTTGACCTCTGCTCAATGTCCTTGATCTTGGTTGAAAAATGGACACAATGCATTGAGTGTACTAAGAGACCTCATGGTATGACAAAAAAAGCTGGGGTCTAGATGGTTCCATGAATTGTGTTATTAGCATGGGTAAGGTGGGAAACTATATGGCCCAGAGTCCTTCTGGTTATCATTGTGAGTTAAAAATCATGAGTAGAGGAAGATACATGAGGTTTGGAAGGGAGAAATGAAGAAGCCATGACTTTCAGATCTGTACCAATGGAAGACAGAGATGCATGGTAACCCAGTGGGCCTGAGTTGCAGCATATTCTTCTGATGCCTGGGTCTGCCCGTCTGGAATGGCCCCAACCAAGCACACGTTTGATGTTAATTCCCTCTTAGGTAGCAGATTCCACAGACTTTTCCAGGAGCTCCCCCATCGTGGACCCTCTTTGATTTTCAAATTCAATGAAATCCTTGTATTTTTCTGTAGCTCTTTGATGTCCAACAGGCCACTTCTTCAGGCTATTGAACTTATTGATCTTCTCTCATCCTGTCACCTCCTTCATCTGCAATGCTGCCCATAATTATGTGATTTTTGTTGTAGGCATCTTGTTCCTCTGTTGGTAGATCTGTTTCCAGCCTCTGTCTGGACACATTTAATGCTGCAGCAAAATGCATGATGTCCTTCTCAGGTTGCACTGTTGAGAGGCTGGACTGACCCTACATTTCTTTTTTCTGGATACTTTCGTGGTTGAAATAAGCATCAGTGAATACATTAGGCAGGTTGTGGAAATTTTCTGTTATAGCTGAATGCTTTCTAAACAATAAGCCCAGTATTTTTAATTATGTTCGTTTTTTTGTTTTGTTTTGTAAGATTTTATTGGGGATTTGCGGGAGGGAACAGCATTGAGGAATTGGGGAGGGGAACAGACAAGTTGATGTCCTTTTGTTCTTCATTCTGGTTGTGGAGGACCTCGCTTCACTGGCCCATGTTGGTATTGTGATCATTGCGCTCTTCCCGGCTGAGGCAGATTAGTTGCCGGCCATTGGACGGCCGCTCACTGCGGCTCACAGCAGCTCTTGCTGGCTGCTGGCCACTCATGCTGGCTGCCAGCCACTCATGATAGCTTATGGAAGCCCACTGCAGCCCCGCTGCAGCATACGCTATCACCGGCAACTCATGGCAGCCCCAGTCCAGGTCAAGCTGTTGTTCACTATCTTAGCTGTAGAGGGTGCAGCGTCACTGGCCCATGTGGGATCTGAACCAGCAGCCCTGCTGCTCAGACCTCACGCTCCCAAGCCAACTTTTAACCAATGAGCCACTCGCCCAGCCCAATTATGTTCATTTTATATTACTAAGTATTCTTTCATTTTTTAGATACAATTCAAACAATGTGTATTTTTTTTTCAAATGGACTTTTGTACATTGTGTCTTAGAAAGCTATTCGGGTTTTCAATCTATTGTATACTGACACATGTCATTATGTATTATGTTTCTTTAACTGAAAGGATATGTTAATCCATTCTAAGGAATAACTCATTCTTATGATTGTGACCATTTTTCCATATATATTCTGGGGTAATAGTATTAAATAAATACACAATTTGAAATTTTTTTCTGGTATGTTTTTCCTTATTTTTATGCAACTGACATCTTTTTAAAATAAACATTAATTATTTATTCCTAATACTGAAATTCATTCCTAATTATTGTTTATGTCAGTGTTCTCCAATCAGAGATCACCAGGAGTCATGCTTCTGCAGCTCAACAATGTGGGAGGGAAAGCGGATATATATACTCCCTAGTTGTCTGTGGACAACTGGGACAAATGATGTTCTAGGTGCAGTGAGCACTTCAGTTGTCATGGGTATAACTGCCTTGAGTAAACTGTCTTAAATTTTGGAAATGCTGCTTCTAAATGTTTGTTTTCAAATAGTTCTTAGATGTTTAATTAAAATAAATACCAGAACAGAAACATCTCCATTTTCTCATTGCTAGTAATTTTGCTGAATGTCCACAGAATGTTTCTTCCCATGATGAATAGTAATTGATTGATAATGCTCCTGCCCACTGATAGTCCCTTGTATTATATTTGCTTGAGGAGAAAATGGATTGTCCATTTCTCTCTTCATCAGATTGCTTATGGTTCTGTTGATCTGTCCTCAAGGGACAAAGCTTAGTTTCTGTCCCTGTGTCAGGTGGCCTCCAATGATGCTTCTCTGCCCCCGTGCATGATGCACATATTGTTGTATTTGATGTGGACCTGGATGGGACAGTAGGCCTCAGGTGTCATTCAAGATGACTAATCCCTCAGGAATTTGAGAGAGGAAGTGGTCAGTAAGATACCTGGACCGCCTTTCCAGAGAGGAAGCTTGTACCTAAGCAATTCCTCCAACCAGTGTCAGAATGGCCTTTGCTCTCCAGTATCATTGATTCACCAATCAACATGTGCCTTGTTTTGGGGATACAGACACACTAATAAGGCTCGGCATAGCTGTACTGACCTGTCACAGCATGGAAAGTGTAGATCACCACTGCACAGTGGGATTCCAGCACCAGAGGAAAAGAGTCCATCCTTTATCTTTTTCATGGGAGTCTTGCCTTTCATATCACAACCATGAAATTCCTGATTTCAACCATTCTGTACACATGGTTAACCCTTCTGCACACACAGAGGATGTTTTCCTTGTGAAGATATGGTTCATTCACATCCAAGAGTCTGACTCTGAAGTTGTGGAGAGATACCCACCGAGTGCCTGTGAGAGAATATGTGTCCACACCTCTTCTGTGTGCCTTATAGGGAGTGGCCAGCCATGTGCATTGGCTCAAGGGACACAAGAAGGCTCAAGAAAACAGCTTATTCTGAGGTTCTAGAGAAAATATCACTGCATGCTAAGGAGGGTGACACTGGGGGAACACCATGGTAGAAGAGACAAGGAGAGGATGAGGCTGCTTCCTGCAGGTTGGTTTTGTCATCATGCCCAGAGTCAGTGGACTTTAGTGTGATTTGTGCAACTGAGTAAGTGTGAAGATCAGACTTAGGGAATGCTGCTTGGGTTCAAATGCAGGGTTTGTGCATTTGAGGGTTTCTGTGGGACAGAACTTAACTCTGAGTGAATGTCATGTGCACTAATAGGGGGCGATCCTGGAATAGCGCAAGGGAGTGGGTGCAACTGAGCAATGGGGAGCAGAGAGCAGGAGGACCCATTGGCAAGTGTCTGCAGTGCCTGCATTCATGTGGGATGTAATCGTTTGTGTGGAGCCTAAAGCTTGACACATGAGGGATGTACAACATTTTGCACCTGACAATCAGTGTGAGCTTTGAGAAAGACTGGCTCCATTTGAATCTTTATCCTTATGACGCTTTCCTAGCCTGTTGCCTCTGAGAAGTAACCTATATTCATAGGCCTTAGTTAATTCATCCGAGGAGATAAAGTATCAACACTGTAGTGTTTGTGAGAAGTAACTGAGTTTATATGTTTGATAATGAGTCGCTTCATAGAAAACATATAAAATAGTTACTGATTGATAAAAATAGATATGTTAGTGTTTCTACTGTATGTGAGAATTACAAAGGGAGCCCCAGACAATAGGAAGATGGCCTGGCCCTCACTACTGGGCTGTGGTTTTCTCACATGGAGCAGAAGCAATTTCACCTAAGGGTCATCAGATGCATTTCTGTGACAGCGATGAATGAAGACACAGAGAAGAGCATTTATAATGATGTCTTAAAATGGCTAAAATCAAAATGAGTCCAAATCACAAATGACCAAACATTGCTCTTCTTACTAATGTGAGTGGTCCCTATTTACCATTTAGTTTTAGCTGCACTCTATTCTCTCTGCTTTCTAGATCAGAATGGTTAAGATACCCAACCATAACATTATGTTTACCTACTGACAGCATCTAATCCAGAGTAAGGGGACAATCCCTCAAACACTCACTCAAGTCATCAACACAAGTCTAAATGGTGGACATATTTCAAATTATGTCTTTAAGGTATATGTCACTGTGTCCTCACTGACACCCTACAGTCCTGCATTAGGACTTTCATCCCTAGTTCTCTCGGCCAGTTCCCCACAATTTCTTACAATACAGGTGACATCCTGGTGGTGTTTGGCTAGCGAGCATTGATGAAATCATGATTTCACTCTTATTTATATATTTTTTATTTTAATTACTTAATTTTAAGTATATAAGAAAATATAGGGGCCAGCCGAGTGGCGCGGTGGTTAAATGCTGGCTTGGGAAGCCAGTGGCCCCGGTTTGGGTCCCACAAATGAGGGCCAGTGACACTGCCCTCAAAAAAAAAAAAAAAGAAAGAAAGAAAATGTAGCTGAATGATAAAATTCCCTAAACTTGCATGAATTTGGAACTATTGACTAGGAATGCAGAAAAATGTTAACTGAAAAAAATCTCTCAAATTGAGGAAATTGCAGGAGTGACTTGAAGATCGTTAAGTACAAAGGGATATTTGCATGTCACCTCTCAGCTATGAAGAAGGAATAGAATAACATTTGTTAGTGTACAATTTTAAATATGACCACTTTGAGTGTGAACCTTCTAAATTCCTGGCCCTCCACTCCATGTTAAATGTAGTTTCCCTATTACTAGCTTCACACGAACAAATAGCTCTATCATATTAATCAAATTCCCTTAATAGTACAACCCAGTTTTTCTTGGAACTTCACAAACCTTGCATGTAAATTTTACAAATGAGAACAAATGTTTAGCAATAGGTGTGCTTTTCTAAATAACAAGGTGGAGTGACTTGCCCTAGAATGACCAGCATTAGAAAATGTTATGTTGGCAGCATATTTGGCAATGTATAGATGGATAATAGAATTATGTTGGCATAGGAATGTGCAACTATCATGTGTAATACGAACTCTGCTACCTTAAACTTCATGTCCTTCTACATTCAAATATTATCTAGGGACGTGTGTTTCATGAGGAGCTTCCTTCCAGTTCCAGGACATGAAATAACACATGGGTAAATTGTCATGAACTTGGATTTGATAATGATTGTTTTAAAAATTATTTTTTAATTAGCTTCAGGTGTACAACAAAGTTCAATAGTTATACTTTTTACCCATCAAAGTGACAACACCCTCCCCCAATTCTTCCCGCTACTCCTCCCCCATATCATACAAATCTATTACAATCCCA
The DNA here is from genome assembly GCA_033961575.1 of Aselliscus stoliczkanus. Classification (NCBI taxonomy): domain Eukaryota; kingdom Metazoa; phylum Chordata; class Mammalia; order Chiroptera; family Hipposideridae; genus Aselliscus; species Aselliscus stoliczkanus. The sequence goes on along the minus strand of CM066735.1, from coordinate 2,544,872 downwards.
TGAGTATCTATATATTCAACTACAGTTGGCATACAATATTATACAACATCAATTTCAGGTGTACAGTGCAGTGATCAAGCCTCTCCTCCAGCCATGAAGTGGTCTCCCTAACAAAACATGTGACCATCTGACACCCCACAAAATTTTAACAACATTATATTCCCCAAACTGTCTTTCATATCCCTGTGACAATACTGTAGTTACCTATTTATGCTGTCTAATTCCTTCCCCTTCTCCCTCATCCCCACCCCCCTTCCAACTAGCAACCCTGTTTTTCCTCTATATCTATGAGACTATTTTGGTTTCTTTTGTTCATTCATTCAGTTTTTCAAATTCCACATATAAGTGAGATCATATGGTATTTGTCTTTCTCTGACTGACTTATTTCACTTAACATAATAGTCTCTAGGTCCATCCATATCATTGCAAATGGTACGATTTCTTTCTTCTTTATAGCGGAGTAATACTCCATTGTATAAATGTACCACAGTTTCTTTTTTCTTTTCTTTCTTTCTTTCTTTCTTTCTTTCTTTCTTTCTTTCTTTCTTTCTTTCTTTCTTTCTTTCTTTCTTTCTTTCTTTCTTTCTAGCTGAGCCATCCTGCCACCTGTTGGTAGCTCAACGGCAACTCAGCTTGGGCTGGCATCGAACCGCTGTTGCTCAGAGCGAGCTCTTAACCAACTGAGCCACTCGGCCGGCCCTTAAATGTACCACAGTTTCTTAATCCAGTCATCTATCAATGGGCATTTCGGTTGTTTTCAAGTCTTGGCTATTGTAAATAGCGTTGCAATAAAAATGGTGCATATATTTTTTCGAACTAGCATCTTGGATTCCTCTGGGTAGATACCCAAGAGTGGAATTGCTGGGTCATACGGCAGTTCCATTTTCAGTTTTTTGAGATACCTCCATACTGATTTCCATAATAGCTGCACCAATTTGCAGTCCAACCAATAGTGCACCATGGTTCCCTTTTCTCCACACCCTCGCCAGCACTTGTTGTTTGTTGATTTGTTGATGATAGCCATTCTGACTGCAGTGAGGTGGCATCTCATTGTGGTTTTTATTTGCATTTCTCTAATGATTAGTGAGGTTGAACATTTTTTCATATGCCTGTTGGCCATCTGTATGTCCTCTTTAGAGAAATGCCTCCTCATATCCTCTGCCCATTTTTTAATTGGGTTGTTTGTTTGTTTTTTTGGTGTTAAGTTTCATAAGTGTTTTATAAATTTTAGATATCAACCCCTTATCAGATATATCATTGGCAAATATCTTCTCCCATTCAGTAGGCTGCCTTTTTGTTTTATTGATGATTTCCTTTGCTGTGAAAAACTTTGAAGTTTGATGTAATCCCATATGTTCATTTTTTCTTTTATTTCCCTTGCCCGAGGGGATATATCAGTAAAAATATTACTCAGGGTAATGTCTGCAAACTTACTCCCTATGTTTTCTTCTAGGAGTTTTATAGTTCCAGGTCTTATATTTAAGTCTTTCATCCATTTTGAGTTTGTTCTCGTATATGGTGTAAGTAGGTGGTCTATTTTCATTTTTTTGCACGTGTCAGTCCAATTTTCCCAGCACCATTTATTAAATAGACTATCTTTACTCCAGTGTAAATTCTTGCTTCCATTGTCATAGATTAAATGACCGTATATAGATGGGTTTATTCCTGGGCTCTCTATTCTATTCCATAGGTCTATGTGTCTGTTTTTATGCCAGTATCATACTGTTTTGATTACTGTAGGGTTGTAGTATGTTTTGATGTCAGGTAGTGTGATGCCTCCCACTTTGTTCTTATTTCTCAACATTGCTGTAGCTATTCAGGGTCTTTTGTGGCTCCATATAAATTTCAGGATTATATGTTCTATTTCTGAGAAAAATGCCCTTGGTAGTTTGATTGGAATTGCATTGAATCTATATATTGCTTTAGGTAGTATTGACATTTTAACTATATTAATTCTTCCTATCCATGAGCATGGTATGTATTTCCATTTATTTGTATCTTCTTTGATTTCTCTCTTCAGTGTCTCATAATTTTCTGCATACAGATCTTTTACTTCTTTAGTTAAATTGATTCCTGGATATTTTATTGTTTCTGAAGCAATTGTAAAAGGGATTGATTTCCTGATTTCTTCTTCTGATAGTTTATTATTGGTGTATAGAAATGCCACTGATTTCTGAATATTAATTTTGTATCCCGCTACCTTACCAAATTCGTGTATCAGTTCTAGCAGTTTTTTGGTGGAGTCTTTGGGATTCTCTCTATATAGTATCATGTCATCTGCATATAATGACAATTTTACTTCCTCTTTTCCAATTTGGATGCCTTTTATTTCATTTTCTTGTCTGACTGCTGTGGCTAGAGCTTCTAGAACTATGTTAAATAGAAGTGGTGAAAGCGGGCAGCCTTGTCTTGTTCCTGATCTTAAGGGGAAAGCTTTCAGCCTTTCTCCATTGAGTATGATGTTTGCTGTGGTCTTATCATATATGGCCTTTATTAGTTTGAGATATGATCCCACTACTCCCACTTTGTTAAGAGTCTTTATCATAAATGGCTGCTGGATTTTGTCAAATGCCTTTTCTGCATCTATTGATATGATTATATGATTTTTATTTTTCATTTTGTTAATGTGATGTATTACATTAATTGATTTGCGGATATTGAACCAGACTTGCATACCAGGAATGAATCCCACTTGGTCTTGGTGTATGATCTTTTTAATGAGATGCTGAATTCGGTTTGCTAGTATTTTGTTGAGAATTTTTGCATCTATGTTTATTAGGGATATTGGCCTGTAGATTTCCTGTTTTGTAATAGCTTTGTCTGACTTAGGAATCAGGGTGATAGTGGCTTAATAGAAAGAGTTTGGGAGTCGTCCCTCCTTCTCTATATTTTGGAATAGTTTGAGGAGAATAGGTACTAATTCTTTTTTGAATGTTTTGTAAAAATCACCTGTGTAACCATCTGGTCCAGGGCTTTTGTTTGTTGGAAGACTGTTGATTACTCATTAAATTTCTTTGGCAGTAATCAGTCTGTTCAGAGTTTCTGTTTCTTTTTGATTCAGACTTGGTAGATTGTATGCTTCTAGAAATTTATCCATTTCTTCCAGATTGTCGAATTTGTTAGCATATAGTTGCTCATAGTATTTTCTTAAAATTTTCTGTATTTCTTTGGTTTCTGTTTTCACTTCTCTGTCATTTCTGATTTTATTAATTTGGGTCCTCTCTCTCTTTTTCTTGGTTAGTCATGCTAAGCGTTTGTCGATTTTGTTTATCTTTTCAAAAAACCAACTCTTGGTTTCATTGATCTTTTGTATTGTTTTTTTTTGTTGTTGTTCTCTATTTCATTTATTTCTGCTCTGGTCTTTATTATTTCCTTCCTCATACTCCCTTTAGGCTTGTTTTGCTGGGGTTTTTTTTCGAGTTCCCCTAGGTGTAAAGAGAGTCTGTTGATTTGAGATTTTTCTTCCTTCTTTAGGTAGGCCTGCACTGCTATGAACTTCCCTCTTAGGACTGCTTTCACTGCATCCCAGAGATTTGGGATCGTGGTGTTTTCATTTTCGTTTTTGTCGAGGTATCTTTTGATTTCCTCCTTGATCTCATTTTTTACTCACTCACTATTTAGTAGCATGTTATTTAGCCTCCATGTATTGTAAGTTTTCCAGGTTTCTTATTATAATTGATTTCTAGTTTCATAGCATTGTGGTCAGAGAAGACACTTGATATGATTTCAATCTTCTTAAATTTGTTGAGACCTGTTTTGTGGCCTAACATGTGGTCTATCTTGGAGAACGTTCCATGTGCGCTTGAGAAGAATGTATATTATGTAGTTTTGGGGTGAAATGCTCTAAAAATATCAATGAAATCCAGCTGGTCTAAAGTGTCATTTAAGGCCACTATGTCCGTGTTGATTTTCTGTCTGGAGGATCTGTCCATTGGTGACAATGGGGTATTGAAGTCCCCTACTATGATAGTGTTACTGTTGATCTCTGACTTTATGTCTGTCAAAATCTGTTTTATATATTTAGGAGCTCCTATATTGGGTGCATAGATGTTTACTAGGGTTATGTCCTCTTGTTGAATTGATCCCTTTATTATTATGTAGTGACCTTCTTTGTCTTTTATTGTAGTCTTCATTTTAAAGTCTATTTTGTCTGAAATAAGTATTGCTACTCCAGCTTTTTTCTCATTTCCATTTACATGAAATATCTTATTCCATCCCTTTACTTTCAATCTGTGTGTGTCTTTTGACCTGAGATGAGTCTCTTGTAGACAGCATATGTATGGGTCCTGTTTTCTTATCCACTCAGCCACTCTGTCTTTTTTTTTTTTTTGAGGGCAGTGTCACTGGCCCTCATATGTGGGACCGGAACCAGGGCCGCTGGCTTTCCAAGCCAGCGCTTAACCACTGCGCCACTCGGCCGGCCCGCACTCTGTGTCTTTTGATTGGAGCATTTAGCCCATTCACATTTAAAGTAATTACTGATAGGTGTACATTTATTGCCATTTTGTTATTTGTATTTATTGTCTTCCTGGGTTAACTTGTTTTCCCCTTTCTTCTGTTTAAAAAGGCTCTTTTAACATTTCCTGCAATGCTGGCTTGGTGGTAATGAACTCCTTAAGCTTATTCTTTTCTGAGAAGCTCTTTATCTCTCCTTCAATTTTAAGTGATAGCCTTGCTGGGTAGAGCAATCTTGGTTGTAGACCTTTATTTTGTGTCACTTTGAATATCTCCTGCCATTCTCTTCTGGCCTGCAGAGTTTCTGAAGAAAAGTCAGCTGTATGTAACTTGCTGTCTTTCTCTTGCTGCTTTTAGGATTCTGTCTTTGTCTTTAAGCTTTGCCATTTTAACTATGATGTGTCTTGGTATGGGACTGTTTGGATTCAGCCTGGTTGGAACTCTCTGTACATCCTGGGCTTGTATGTCAATTTCCTTCACCAGGGTAGGGAAGTTTTCAGTCATTATTTCTTTAAATACATTCTCAACATCTTTCTTCTTCTCTTCTTCTTCTGGTATTCCTATGATTCAAAAGTTGTTGCGTATCATGTTGTCTCAGAGGTCTCTTAAACTATTTTCATTCTTTTTTATTCTTTTTTCTTTTTGTTGTTCCAGCTGGGTGATTTCTGCTATTTTGTCTTTTTTTTTTTTTTTTTTAAAGATTTTTATTGGGGAATTGGCAGAGGGGAACAGCGTTGGGGAATCGGGGAAGGGGAACAGACAAGTTGCTGTCGTTTTGTTCTTCAGTCTAGTTGCGGAGGATGTTGCTTCACTGTTGGTATCGTCATTGCGCTCTTCCTGGATGAGGCAGATCGGTCGCTGGCCTCTGGATGGTCGCTCACCGCGGCTATTGGCAGCTCACGCTTAGCTGCCAGCCGCTCACGCTGGCTGCGGGTCACTCACTGTAGCCTATGGCAGCCCACTGCAGCAGGGGCTGCAGCCCACACCATCACCGGGGCTCGCACAGTCCAGCTCCAGGTGGAGCTGTTGTTAGCTGTAGAGGGCAGTGTCACTGGCCCTCATGTGGGATCGGAACCCGGGCCGCTGGCATCCCAAAACCAGCGCTTAACCAATGCACCACTCGGCCGGCCCTATTTTGTCTTCTAATTCGTTGATCCGCTCTTCTGCTTCATCTATTCTACTGGTGATTCCTTCGAGTGTGTTCTTCATTTCAGTTATTGTATTCTTTAATTCTAACTGGTTGTTTTTTATGGTTTCCCTATTCTTCTTTATGTCCTCGCTAAGTTCCTTAAACATTCTTATCATCAGTGTTCTAAACTGTGTCTCTGAAAGTTTGGATACCTCTGTTTCATTTAGTTCCATTTCTAGAGTTTCCTTCTGATATTTTACTTGGGACATGTTTCTTTGTTTTTTCATTCTGGCTGTCATTCTGTGAATGCTTCAATGTATTAGATAGATAACCTAGAAAGAAGAGAAAAGAAAAAAAGAAAGAAAGAGGTTGGGGGGGCCCTCCGTCCTCTTTAATCTGCAGACCACTTGCTCAGGGTTGCAGTGAGCTTTCCACAATTAGCTGTTGTGTGCTCTGGAACCGTGCCCACTGTATATATATATATCTTCACAGGTTGTTGCAGGTTGTCCGCTACTGAGCAATGCAGCACAAGCAGGGTGGAGGGTGGGGATCCAAGGTGGCTTGTGCACTCCTGCGTCTCAGTGAGCAGCCTGATGGAGCCGGAGGGCACCCGCCCAGTGTTTCCTTGGAAACGCAGCACAAGCAGGGCGGAGATTGGGGACCCTAGTCAGCTCACGCACTCTTGCGTCTCAGTGAGCAGTCAGATGGAGCCGGAGGGCACCCGCCAGGTGTTTCCCTGGAACGCAACTCAAGCAGGGCGGAGGGTGGGAATACAAGGCCGCATGTGCAGGCACGCAAGCATTCATGCACTTCTGCGCCAAGTTCACCGTACCAGTGGTATCCCGGAGCTGACCCTCTGTGGGAGGGCCCAACCCTGAAAAAATGGCGCCCTCCTGTACACCACTCGTGTGCAAGCTCCACACCAGTGGAACAATAGTCCCAAAACTTCCAGCTTCTGCACCAAAGGTGCTCAGTTCAGTCCTTCCGCACAGGCTTCTGGGCCCGGCTCATGCAGCTACTCCCTCCAACAGGAACCGGGTGAGTGCTTGCCGGCTAGCAAACCCGTGCGCCGGCACCACTGGTTCTCCAGCTGCCCTCAGCCTCACCGAGCGGAGCAAAGAGAGTCCTCACTAATTTCTACTGCCCACTATCTTGGAACTCCTCTTCCTGGCAAAGCAACTCTGGGCTAGTGAGCTCGGTGTGGGACTGGAGGGTCTCTCCCCCAACCGGAGAAGCCTCCCTACACAGCTGGTGCGTCCCTCACGGGGCTCGCCCTCTCTCATCTGCGCCCCTCCTACCAGACTTGATGTGGCCTCTTCTTTAAGTCCTTTGTTTAGAGGTTCTGTTCATCTAATGTTCAGGGGACTTCCAAGGTTAAATGTTGTATAAATTATTTGTAATTTTGATGTGATCCTGGGAGGCAGTTCGGAGGGCATCAGTCTATTCCGCCATCTTACCAGAATTCTTGATAATGATTTCTTAAATACAACAGCAAAACCATAAGAAACCCAAGAACAAAATTAATTGGACTTTGGGCTGGCTGAGTGATTCAGTTGGTTAAGAGCATGAGCTCTGAGCAACAGCATTACCAGTTCGATTCTGATATGGGCCAGTGAGCTGCGCCTGAGCTGAGCTGCTGCTGAGCTGCCAACAGGTGGCAGGATGGCTCAGCTGGTGAGAGCATGTGCTCCTAAAAACTAGGTTTCTGGTTGGACCCCACATGGGATGGTGGACTACCCCCACCCACAACTAAGATTGAACATGGCACCTTGAGCTCAGTGGCAGCGAGCTGCCATTGAGTGGCCGGATGATGACTGGACCTAGAGCTGAGCTAGCTGTGCCCTACACAACTAAGATTGAAGGACAACAACTTGGCTGTTCCCCTTCCCCAATTCCCCAATAAAATCTTTAAAAAAAAATGCTTTGAAGGGTGGACTAGCACTGGTGTTGGTGCATAGCTTCCCAAGGGGAGTACTTTTAAAGTGACCATAGTGATATTCAGCAATGAGGTGTGTATTGTGGCACTTTTTCTAGGATGAGTTCATGAACTTAAATGTCCGACCTCATAGTATGTTTTTATTGATGTAATTCAGGGGTTGGCAAACTGCGGCTTGTGAGCCACATGTGGCTCTTTGGGTACATTCTGTCTCAAAAGTTTGCTGACCCCTGGGAGAACCAATCTTATCCCTCACAACAATTTGAAAATTATTTGAGAGCTATAAATATATATATGTTTTTTAAATAAAAACTTCTGTTATTTATTTATTTATTTATTTTTTGAGGGCAGTGTCACTGACCCTCATATGTGGGACCCAAACTGGGGCTGCTGGCACCCCAAGCCAGTGCTTAACCACTGCACCACTCGGCCGGCCCCCATAAATATATTTTTACATAATCACCATTATGTGAATAATATCCTTTAAAATTTTTATAAATGAGGGCCGGCCAAGTGGCGCAGTGGTTAAGCACTGGCTTGGGAAGCCAGCGGCCCCAGTTCAGTCCCACATATGAGGGCCAGTGACACTGCCCTCAAAAAAAAAAGTAAGAAAATAAAAATAAATAAAAAATTGTGATAATACACAGCCTATAAATTTCACACTTTGAAGTGTAAAACAGTGGTTTTTATAAATTCAGTTATAAAAAAACAAAATTCAACTGAGTAAATTTGAGCTCTAATTGGTTTATTAAGCAATTAATGAATCTGGCAGCATGCCATCTACCAACCAGAAGGGTGCTCAAGCGTTGTACAAAATGGAAGGTTTTTATAGGAAAAAGGGTGGGAAAGGGATCCAACAAAGAACATAGGGGATTATTTTGGGGCCAGGACACCTTTCCTTTGGGAAAAGAAAAGAGGAAGCGTTTTTTTGTTTGATTGTTTGTTTTTTACCATGTAGATTGCCTCTTCTTTCTGTGAGGGAAGGAGAGGGCCCAAGTGACTGATTATCTTACTGTGGTTGACCAGAAAATTCCAGACTGGTTAAGATTATGTTACTGGGACAGGTTGAAACCTCAATTTGATCAGGCATTAAATCTAGGTTTTGTAGACTTCTGGTAAAATGGCGGAATAGACAGACACTGTGCTAACTGCCTCCCAGGATAACACCAAAATTACAAATAATTCATACAACATTCAATCCTGGAAGTCCCCGGAACACTAGGTGAACAGAACCTCTAAATGAAGAACTTAAAGAGGAGGCCACGTCGAGTCTGGTAGGAGGGGTGAACCCCATGAGGGTCACCTCAGCTGTGGGGAGGCTTCTCCGTTTGGGGGAGAGACCCTCTGGCCGCACACCAAGCTCACCAGCCCAGAGTTCCTTTGCCGGGAAGAGAAGTTCCACAATAGCTGGCAGTAGAAATTAGTGAGGACTCTCTTTGCCCAGCTTGGTGAGGCTGAGGGCAGCTAGAGAATCATTGGGGCTGACGCATGGGCTTGCTCGCCGGTGAGCACTCACCCGGTCCCTGGTGGAGGGAATAGCTGTGTGAGCAGGGCCCAGTAGCCTGTGGGGATGGACTGAACTGAGCACCTTTGGTGCAGAAGCTGGAGGTTTTTGGACTATTGGTCCCCTGGTGTGGAGCTTGCACACAAGTGGTATACAGGAGGGCGCCATTTTGTCAGCGTTGGGCCCTCCCACAGAAGGTCAGGTCCGGGATCTCATTGGTCTCCTGGAATTGGCGCAGAGGTGCGTGTGTGCGTGCGTGTGCATGCAGTCTTGGGTTCCCCGCCCTCTACCCTGATTGTGCTGCATTTCCAGGGAAATACCTGGTGGGCACACTCTAGCTCCAACAGGCTGCTCACTGAGACGCGGGAATGCTCAAGCCGCCTCGGGTCCCCACTCTCTGTACTGCGTGTGCAGAGTTGCCAGGCTGGTGACTGGTTGTCAGGCTGCTCGGCTTGATCTGTGAGCGGCTGATTGGGACAGGCTGAGACTGGGAGTTTTCTTGGGAGTGTTGGGCCATGAGCTGTGTGCCTGCATGACCCAGCCGGGGCTCCCCTGGTGATCTATTTAATACATCAAAACAATCTCAGAGTGACAACCAGAATGAAGAAACAAAGAAACATGTCCCAAGTAAAAGATCAGAAGAAACATCTAGAAATGCAACTAAATGAAACAGAGGGATCCAACCTTTCAGAGACAGAGTTTGGAACACTGATGATAAGAATGTTTAACAAACTTAGTGATGACATAAAGAAGGATAGAAAATCATAAAAAACAACCAGTTAGAACTAAAGAATACAATAACTGAAATGAAGGACACACTTGAAGGAATCACCAGTAGAGCAGATGAAGCAGAGGATTGGATCAGCGATTTGGAAGACAAAATAGCAGAAATCACCCAGTTGGAACAACAAAAAGACCAAAGAATAAAAAACAATGAAAACAGTTTAAAAGCTTTATGGGACAAGATGCTTCTCAACAACCTTGGAATCATAGGAATACCAGAAGGAGAAGAGAAGAAGCAAGGGGTCGAGAATGTATTTGAAAAAATAATGACTGAAAATTTCCCTACTATCGTGAAGGAAATCGACATACATGACCAGGAAGTGCAGAGGGTTCCAAACAAGCTGAACCCAAACAGGTCCACACCAAGACACATCATAGTTAAAATGGCAAAGATTAAAGACAGAGACAGAATCCTAAAAGCATCAAGAGAAAGACAGCAGGTTACATACAAAGGAACTCCTATTAAACTAACAGCTGACTTGTCTACAGAAACTGCAGGCCAGAAGGGAGTGGCAGGAGATATTCAAAGTGACACAAAATAAAGGCCTACAACCAAGATTGCTCTACCCAGCACGACTATCACTTAAAATTGAAGAGAAATAAGGAGCTTCTTGGAAAAGAATAAGCTTAAGGAATTCATTACCACCAAGCCAGCATTGCAAGAAATGTTAAAACGGCTTTTTTAAACAAAAGAAAGGGGTAAACAAGCTAACCTAGGAAGATCAGGAATACAAATAACAAAATGGCAACACGTATGCACCTATCAATAATCATTTTAAATGTGAATGGGCTAAATGCTCCAATCAAAAGACAGAGAGTGGCTGAGTGGATAAGAAAATAGGACCCAAGTATATGTTGTTTACAGATGGAATAAGATATTTCATGCAAATGGAAATGAGAAAAAAAAGCTGGAGTAGCAGTACTTATTTTGGACAAAATAGACTTTAAAATGAAGACTACAATAAAAGACAAAGAAGGGCACTATAACCCTAATAAACATCTATGCATCCAACATAGGAGCTCTTCATTATATACAATAGATTTTGACAGACATAAAGACAGAGATCAACAGTAACACTATCATAGTAGGGGACTTCAACACCTCATTGTCACCAATGGACAGATCCTCTAGACAGAAAATCAACACAGACACAGTGGCCTTAAATGACACTTCAGACTAGCTGGACTTTGTCGATATTTTTAGAGTATTTCACCCTGAAGCAACAAAATATACATTCTTCTCAAGTGCACATGGGACATTTTCCAAAATAGACCACATGTTAAACCACAAAACAAGTCTCAGTAAATTTAAGAAGATTGAAATCGTATCAAGCAGATATAAAGGAAAAACTGATGGTTGCTGGCTGGGAGGGGGCGTGGATGAGGGAGAGGGGGAAGGTTTTGGACAGCGTAGGTGGGTGACTACAATGTTGCCGCAGGGATATGGGGGGCAGTTCTGGGAATGTAATTGATAATGTTGTGAAGAGATTATTATGTTAAGTGAAATAAGACAGTCGGAGACAGACAAATTCCATATGATATCACTTATATGTGGAATCTGAAAAACTGAATGAACGAGCAAAGTAAACAGAAACAGACTCATAGATATAGAGCAAAAATTGAGGGTTGCTAGCTGGGAGGGGGGTGTGGATAAGGGAGAAAGGGAAGGGATTAGACAGCATAAATAGGCAACTACAATATTACCACAAGGATATGAAACACAGTTCAGGGAATATAATAATGTTGCAAAAATTTTGTGGTGTGTCAGATAGTCACATATCTTGTTAGGGAGACTACTTCATGGATGGAGTAGAGGCTTGATCACTACACTGTACACCTGAAGCTGATGTTGTATAATATTGTATGCCAACTGTAATTGAATATATAGATAGGGAATGTGGACTATACTGTGGAAGGGAGTCAAAGGAATTATAATAGATATGTATGAAATGGGGGGAGTGGGGTGGCAAACTGGGGGAGGGGGCTTGTCACTTTGAGGGGTAAAAAGTATAACTAGTGCACTGTGTTATACACCTGAAACTAATTTTAGAGGCAGAATGCTTTTTTTTTTTTTTTTGAGGGCAGTGTTACTGGCCCTCAGATAGGGGACCTGAACCGGGGCCGTTGGCTTCCCAAGCCAGCGCTTAACCATTGCGCCACTCGGCTGGCTCTGAAACTAATTTTTAAAAAGTGTTTATTTCACAATAAAAGAATTATAAAAAAAAAATCTAGGTTTTGTATCTTCGGCTTTTAGCATGAGTGGTGCCATTTTGGGTCTGCAGTTTTCTCTTCAACAGTTCATTAAGCTGTGGAATATCACTGTACAATCAGAGTAACGAAATTTAGCCTTTCACATTTCCAAATTGTCTGTGGATGGACTGAAAACCTGAACTGACATAAATGTCCTTGCAGTGTAAAATGCACACCTGAGAATTGTAAAGGTCACAGCTGTGGCTGTGCTTAGAGGAGTCCTGCAGTCAGGCTGGTATCTTAGGTTCCCACTTCCCCTGAGGGCAAAGGACCAGGGGCTCCGGTTTGCTAATCTGAAGTACCAACTTGGGAGCAGGATGGAGAGCCTGGCCCACCATTGTCAAAGGTTATAGATCCTATTTGATCTTGACAGTGAATTGCATGCAATGACGTCAGTGGCGAGTGGCCTTATTCTTAAATAAAGGGCACAGATCCTTGGTGACTGCACCCTTGGGAAGACTCCTGATCAAGAAGGTAACCAAGACATTTTTTCAGTCCTGTGCTGGCTCCATCTAGGGCGTGTTGTGAGGAAAACTTGGTTAGTTCTTTCTGCTCCAGGGATAGCACTCACACGGGCCACACGAGCTATGGGCCCAGGATGTATTCACCCTACCGGGAGCGGGTTCTGCTCGGAACCAATGTTCAGGGCGGGCAGTTCTGGGTCAGCAGAGAAGGCGATGCAGGGAAATGCTGAGGTCTGAAACTGGCTTGGTCACTTGAAGTTACTTTGGGTTCATCACTCAGGCTCCTAAGACTGGTCCTATCAGGGAATAAAGGGGCGGGGTTGGGGCGTAAACCAATCAAGAGCTAGTAGGAAGTGGTGGACTTCTTGCCATTCAATGAGTGGCATGAGTTCCGTCCAGTCAGGTGGCGTGTTTCAGGATCAGGGCCCTGGCCTAGTCAGCCCCTTGCCCACATTTTACGTCACTCAGGGTGGAGTGGCCCTCGTGGCTCGCTGATTTACCTGACCGCTGGTTAACTGTCTTCATCGCTCTTTGTTTCCAGTCTGCCGAGCTGCTGTGTGCAGGCCCCGGAGAGTCCTGAGCTTGGTGAGATGGTGAGCGCATGGATCACGGCCCAACTTGTGTGAGGTGCTGGTTCCTAGGCAGCATCCAAATGAAAGTAGCCTTCGGCCCTGGTCTTCTCGCACTACCCGGGAGTCTGGACCTCCTGTCCAGTCCTTGCGTCGGGAACCTGGGGGTCGCTATCTGTGTCTGTGATTAAGTTGAGGTCTTTGGTGGACCAGTGTTTCCGATGGTCATGGGTGAAGCCTGACTGGGGTGTGTATGTGGGTTGTGGGGGACTTGCCTTGGACCTGATAGATAAATCCAATCCCTACAAGGTTCGGGAGATTTTATTCCAAAGCCTGTTGCAATAGGCCAAGGCTCAAATCTCAGAGCTGTGCCCGCTTCTCAAATCAGAGAGAAAAGGACTTTTCTTTTGGGGGAAGAAGGGTAAGCATGAAGGCGGTGTGACAGGAAGAGCCTCTCTGTGGTCAGCACACTCTGGGTTCCAGTCAGTAGGACGTTGTCTGCAACTCAGTGCTTGTACAGACAGGGTGGGGACAAGGTCTGTGGGGAGGACAGAACGCTGAGTTAAGCTTTGTTAAGAAATGTGTAATTGTGATCCCTTAGTCCAGCCTGTGGAAAATGAAAAATCAGAACTTCTTAAGGAGAGACTTTCATTTAAAACAATTATTACAAGGCATGGGGAGCATGGACTGTGCACCCGGGCACGAGCTGTGCAGTAGGGAGAACGCTCTGATTGTAGGATCTGCTAGCCTCTCAAGGGTTGGGCTCTGAGCATTGCTTTCTGAGCACCCAAAGTAGGAAGGGCCAGGTGTGGATGGGATGGCAGATCTCTAAGGCCAGTCCCCAGTGGAATAGGAAGATGGTGAGGGCCCTCGGGCTGGGCTGGGAAGGGCTAGTTCCAACAAGACGCTACTGGCTCAATATAGTGCCTAGCTCACTTCTCTTTGCACCACCTCGCACTCTTACCCCATTACCTCCCTTCTGACCTGAATCTCCACCCTTGAATGTGGAATGGGTCCTGGTGTGAATAACCTGCCCACTTGGGGGATCCCAGCATCGCTACCAGGAATCTCCTTTCTGTACCAGTGGGTGGATTTCATGGGGCCTGGGAATGCCGTCTTGGAAGTGTCACAGGAATGTCCTCCCTTCCACTGTTAAATATTATGGGGAAAATGCATAAAGGTTCACACATTAAAGTGAAGCGAAGAGATGGATTCAAGGATTCATTAAAGTAGTAGTGACTTTTCAGTAAAGGTGCAGAGTTGGTGACGCATGATCTAGTTCTACATCCTGTTAGCACCTGGGACTTAGATTAATGCAAATTTTGTAAATAATGTAAATGTGACCTGTAACAATGAGATGTGTTCAATTCTCATTGATTTATAAACAATGTATTATGATGATAATAATGAACTAATACCTGTTTTCTGAAAGAGATAAGCAGTTTTTTATTTTAAACCATAAAAGAGTCCTAGAATTTGCCTCCCCCAATTCATCCTTGAAAACAGGTGGAAGCAGGGATTCTGTGGCATCTCGCTATCACACTGGTTGGGGTCCTTGTCTCATCAAAAGACAGACAGTCCTTGAAGCAGGTGCATCACCTGGGAGGGGACAAGCTGTGCCCAAAGCTAGGCCTGTGGGAGGTGAAGGCAGATGCAGTGGGGTCTTGGTGGGCAGCTCCCCCTGCAGGTGGCCTCCAGCCCCCAGAACTGCCCAGAAGGAATTGGTGGTGCTGAGAGAAGCCACAGAGTCTGAGAAGGGGGACCCACCAGTACGGCGGTTTGTGGCTGCCCTGGAGATACACTTCTGAAGGTTGGTTTTGGTGTCATTCAGATTTGTTGGAGTTAAATGTGATTTGTGTAAACTGAATAAGTCTGTGAAGGTTAGAATTTGGGAATGAACCTTTCGATTTTATTGCTGGAGGGGAATTGATGAATTTGAGAGTTAATTTGGGGCTGGCTGAGTGGCTCAGTTGGTTAAGAGCTCGCTCAAGAGTGCGAGATCTGAACAACGGTTCAATTCCCGGCCTGAGCTGAGCAGCCACTGAGCTACCAACAGGTGGCAGGATGGCTCAGTAAAAAAAAAAAAAAAAAGGAGTTAATTTGGGTAAGAATTAAATTGATTCTAGCAGAGTATTTCTTTCTTGGTGAGAATTAAGGTCCTGGAGGAGGGGATGTTTCCACACTTAGAAAAAGGGCGGCATGTTTGGGGACCCAGAGTTTAGTTTCTGATGATGCAAAAAAGAGCTAATAGGGCCGGCCGAGTGGCGTGGTGGTTAAGCGCTGGCTTGGGAAGCTGGCGGCCCCAGTTCGGGTCCCACATATGAGGGTCAGTGACACTGCCCTCAAAAAAAAAAAAAAAAAAAGCCTGAAGGGGGACTGCCCAGGCCTGAGTCCCCTCCCCAGGAACCACCCAAGCTCACCCCCTAGAAATAAGTCAGGATGTCCAAACACCCCTAAAAAGGGGAGATAAGACCCTAACCATAGTAATCTTGTTCCTGACACATGTGTAAAATGCTGAAACCTGTCAGTTATTTGAACCCTAGCCTCATTATAATACAATTAAAATAAAATGAACATTAAGGCTTGCTTCCTCCCTTCCCCCCGACCCCCTCTGTGGGGTTTTCTATATACAATATGTGCAGAAAGAAACTAATTATATAACCAACATATGTCATTCAAATGACCGCAGTCTATGCTTCACATCTCCTCTAAAAGAAAATTTTCCGACCCTTTCCTATATAAGAAAGAGCTAGCCTGAATTTAGGGGCAGCTGTCTGTCAGACTGCCCTGGCAAAGGAGTTTGCCAGTATTTTTCTCTTCTAATTCTAATAAAACCTTTTCATGCTCTCCCACTATATGGAGTATTATGTGAATGCTTTCATGTTCTGTGTACAGTCGGGTTAATTCCAATGACAGAACACTTCCCTGGAATTCAGGGTTCCCTCACCCCTTTCATGGGAGGGTCCAGCCTGGGCTACCTGTGAGCATGGAGAGCCTGTCCCCTTACCTGGGCAGGGCTCTGACCTATGACTTGGGTTCCCTTGTGTGCTGTGGGAAGCTGGCTGAGGGGCTGAGCTGGTGCACATGGGGTTGCTCTTCCCTCCTGTTCTCTGGACAGGATCTTGCTGCCATGTGACTATAGTAACACTGTTCCATTAATTGAAGGTATGCAAATTTTATTTTCTTGGTTGGTTTTAGGATCTCCCAGGTGCTGCCCAAGGGTAACCACCATCTCAGTTCTTGTTGTTATTCTTTGTAGCTTTACATCTGTCCATCATCACCAGGCAGGGTTTTGTTTTGTTTTCCTCTGCTGAATTTCCAATACTGTTACCAGTAATACTACACCATCAAGGTCATGTAGGATCTTCTTGGTGGTTCCAGCACCCTGTATATCCAGGGAAAGGAGAAGTGGGTGAGAAGAAGTGGGATCTAAAGAAGAGTGTGAAATCTCCAAATCTTTTTGTTTCCAGTGGGTCCCTCAACCCCTGCTGATAGAAGTCCTGTCCTGGGATTCCCATGGGTCTTTGATCAACAGTTATTTTGTTTTGCACAAATTTCCTCAAGTTCTCAGCAAAGACTCCTAATAGGGGCTGTTTTGGAGACATATTCAACTGTCCAGGGGTATTTTACATGTCAATTAGCATCTCTACAGCCGGAGCTGTCAGTCTGAGTAGAGAGGGAGAGGGAAGCTTGTCACTGTGACAATTCCATTTGTATAGCAGGCATTAAAGGTCAAATGTAATTTAAAAGCAGTACATTTTTATTGCTCTCTTACTCTTTATGTTTTCCATGCCTTGTATTATCTTTTCATGTTGGCCATCATCTACTTACTGTGTTTGAGTTTGACACATTTTCTTTTTGTTTGTTTGTTTGTTTTCTTTTTGAGGTCAGTGTCACCGGCCCCCACATGTGGGCCCCGAACTGGAGCTGCTGGTTTCCCAAGCCAGCGCCCAACCACTGCACCACTTGGCCGGCCCTGACACATTTTCTTTAACCTTCTTAATATCTTTTTAAATGTCCGATTCACTGTGCTTATCCAATATTTTATTTTACCTGTAAGATTTTTCCCTTTTTCATAGTTTCTTCTTTCTTATTATGGCATTTCCTTTTTTGCTTGCACAAGACCCTTCCACATTTCCTGTAAATTTGGTTTAATGGTGATGGACTCCTTTAGTTTTCCCTTGTCCAAGAAACTCTTTATATCTCCTTCAGTTCTGAATGATAACCTTGCTGGGTAAATTCTTCCAGGTTGTTGGTTTCCTTGTTTTAGCACTTTTAAGTGTCCTACTTCTCCTTTGTGGCCTGTAACTCTGCTGCTAAGAAGACAGTGGACGAAGAGAATTCTTTGTAATTATGTGTGTTCAAGTAGATATGAATTGTCTCACTCTGCTTCAGGGTTCCAAGCACTGACTGAAAGGTTCGATGAGAGAGGGAGCAAGAGATACCAGTATTCAAGTAAGCAAGTTTATTAACCTCTCGGGCTGAGGCCCTGAGGGGCATCAGTACCAACTAACGGAAGAGTTTTCATAGGGTGGAGTAAGTAACTGGTGGCAACGACTGGGGACAATGGAAAATTTCTACTTTTGCCAAGCAGGATATGGATGATTACCTGCTGGGTATCGCGCCAAGCTGGATGCAGGTGTGTGCCTGTTACTGCATGGCTGAACTGGCTTTGGTGAACAGTACCTTACATTCCAGCCTTTTTATGATATGATTTTTAAGAAATAGGGGTGGTGCATCTCTCTTCTGGAACTGCTTCCTGCTGAGAGGGGGCAACATCAGAGCAAGAGTAAGGGCTGGAGTTAGGGGTACTCTCTGGCTCTGAGGTGGATGACAAGCGGTGAAAATCACCGAGTAGCATCATATTTCGAACCGTGTTGGTGAAAGCCTGGAGTCTGTCCTGTAGGAAGCCTGTAATAAGACATAATAGGCAGGAGACAAAAGTGCTCACAAAGAAGACTCTTCAGGTATTGCGGTGAGCCAAAACTTGGTCGGTCCCAGGATGGTACTGAAGTATTTTGTTGGCAAGTTTTCTGTTGGAGAGCTCTTGGGGGGTAATTCGGCCGTTTTCTTTAGCCTAGAGAGGTGAAACCAAGAGGGATGACCCAATGTTTTGGCAGCAGTAGGAGTGGTTAGTAGGACCTGGAAGGGCCCTGTCCATTTTGGTTGGAGGTCGGTCGGGTAAAGAGCCTTAAGGAGGGCCGGCCGAGTGGCGCATTGGTTAAGCGCTGGTTTGGGGATGCCAGCGGCCCTGGTTCGGATCCCACATGAGGGCCAGTGACACTGCCCTCTACAGCTAACAACAGCTCCACCTGGAGCTGGGCTGTGCGAGCCCCGGTCATGGTGTGGGCTGCCATAGGCTATAGTGAGTGGCCCGCAGCCAGCGTGAGCGGCTGGCAGCCAAGAGTGAGCTGCCAATAGCCGCGGTGAGCGACATCCAGAGGTCAGCGACCGATCTGCCTCATCCGGGAAGAGCGCAATGACGATACCAACAGTGAAGCAACATCCTCCGCAACTAAACTGAAGAACAAAAAGACAGCAACTTGTCTGTTCCCCTTCCCCGATTTCCCAACGCTGTTCCCCTCCGCCAATTCCCCAATAAAATCTTTAAAAAAAAAAAAAAAAAAAAGAGCCTTAAGGAATACCCAGTACCCAGGGAGAAGTAGGGATGAGGGCCTTCACGGGGCTGAGGGAGAGCCTGGTCCACATGTTCCCTAAGAAGTTGTCTAAACTTAGGATTGGTAGGCAGTCTCCCAAGGGAGACACCTGGTTAGCGATGATTCCTAACAGAAAAGGCCTACCATACATAAACTCGAAGGGACTCAGACAGGTAGGGGTGTGAGGGCTGGCACGAAGACGGGAGAAAGCTGTGGGTAAGAGGTCAATCCAAGGTCTCTTCACCTCCAGGCTGAGTTTGGTTAGCTGGGCTTTGATGATACTGTTTGTCTTCTCCACTTTTCCTGAGGACTGTGGCCGGTAGGGGATGTGAAGCCTCCATTGGATATTCAAAGCCTCAGATACCTGTTGTGTTATTAAGGAAGTAAAGGCAGGGCCGTTGTCTGACTGAAGTGAGTGTGATAGCCCAAAACAGGGAATAATGTCATGTAGTAACACCTTGGTGACCTCAGAGGCCTTCTCCAAGGTGGTGGGGAAGGCTTCTACCCACCCTGAAAAGATATCTACCATGGTTAGTAGATATCTTGTTTTCTTGATAGGAGGTATATGTGTGAAATCTGTTTGCCAATCCTCTCCTGGGAGGTGTCCCTCTAGCTGGTGTGTGGGAAAGGATGGAGGCCGGATGGCCCCCCTGTGGGGAGACAAGGGAACAGATAGTGCAGGCATCAGTGATTTTACGGAGAAGGGTAGGAAAACGTTGACACCTTAGTAGAGGCCTTAGAAGATGGTATAGAGACTTGAACCCGATGTGGTAGGATTGGTGAATGACTGTTAGGATCTCCCTAGCCTGGGCTTGGGGGAGGATATATTGCCCTCCAGAGAGGAGCCAGTCTCCCTGGAGAATGGCCCTTTGGGCCCAGAGATGTTCCTGTTTGGATGGGGAGTAGTGGGGCCGTATTTGTGGTATGACAAGGAGTTGGTTAGCTGGGGCAGGGGACTGAGAGGCTTGTTTTGCCTCTTCATCTGCTTTGTTGTTGCCTACTGAGATGGGGTCCATTCCCTTTTGGTGTCCCTTATGATGTACGACTCCAGCCCTGTCAGGTAGACGGGCCGCTTAGAGGAGATGGAGAATGAGAGGGGCATTTGTGATGGGGGACCCTTTTGTGGATAGGAACCCTCGCTCCTGCCAGATGGCTGCATAAGAGTGTAAGACATGGTAAGCATATTTGGAATCACTGTAGATATTGGCCTTCTTTCCTTTGGCCAAGGTGAGGGCTCAAGTGAGAGCAATCAGTTCTGCCTTCTGTGAGATGGTCCTTCTGGGGAGGGGGTTTGCCTCTACAGTGTTTGTAAGGGAGACAATGGCGTATATTGCTGCTTTTGTGCCATTCTGAGTGGTGGAGCTCCCATCGAGGAACCAGATGAGATCTGGGTCTGGGAGGGGCTTTGCACAATGTTAGGAAAATGAGGTTTAAGATGTTCTAGGATCTCTATACAGGAATGTATGAAGGAGTTTGAGGGGTCAGGAAGAAGGGTCACTGGATTAAGAGGAGGGCTCCTTTAAGGTATTAAAGTTGGGCATTTCTATGAATATGGTGTGAACCTGCTGTCCTCTTTTTTTTTTCTTTTTTTTTTAGGGCAGCGTCATTGGCCCTCACATGTGGGACCCGAACCGAAGCCGCTGGCTTCCCAAGCCAGTGCTTCACCTCCACACCACTCGGCTGGCCCATGTACTCTTGATGGTGATAGGTAGCTCATAGCTTTGTAGGAAAGGAGGTCTTGTAGATTGTGTGGGCAATAGATAGTGGTGTCTTGTCCAAAGGTTAGTTTTCTACTTTCCTGGGCTAAGAGGGAAGCTGCTGCCAGAGCTCAGAGACAGGTGGCTCATAGCCATCCCTTTATTGCCATCTAGCTGTTTGGACAGGTAAGCTACAGTTCCAAAGTCCTGGGCCTTGTGTTGGCCCAGGACTCCGAGGGCAATACCCTGTCTTTCCGTTACATAGAGGAGAAAAGGTTTACACAAGCCTGGGAGGGTGAGGGCACCCAGAGGAGAGCTTGTGGAAGAGCTCTGAAGGCCGCAACAATGTTGAAAGCAGGGTCTAAGGGCTCTGAAAGGGGACCCTTAGCAGCCTGATAGAGCGGGAGAGCTAAGAGACCAAAAGTAGGGAGCCAGATGCGGAGAAACCCTGCTAGTCAAAGGGAGGAGAAGATTTCACCTTTTGTGTTAGGAGGGGTAAGGTCCCTAATGAGAGTGGTGCGATCTGCCATGATAGCCCTCTGGGTTGGGGGAGAGTTGAGTTCCTAAGTAGGTGACGGTCAGTGTGGACAGATGGGCCTTAGTGGGAGATCATCTATCCTTTCGAGGCTAGAAAGTTTAGTAGGGAGGCAGTATGTTGGAAGGATAGTGCGTAGGAAGGACTACAGAAGAGTAGATCATCTACATACTGTAAGACCGTACTAGGGGCTAGATCAAGGGAGGCCAGATCACAGGCAAGTGCCTGGCTGAAGAAGTGAGGGCTGTCATGGAAGCTTTGTGGGAGAACAGTCCAAGTGAGCTGTCTGGATTGTAGGGTGTCCGGGTCTGTCCAAATGAATGCAAAAAGGTCCTGTGAGTCTGAGTGGAGGGGGATGGTAAAGAACCCATTCTTGAGTTCTATAACTGTGAAATGAGTGGTAGTAGAAGCATAGTGGTAGTAGAGATAGAAGCGTATGTGGGTTAGGGACTACAGGGTGAATGGGAAGTACCGCGGGGTCGATGACTCAGAGGTCCTGGACCAATCTATATGTCCCATTGGGTTTTCGTACTGGCAGGATGGGGGTATTGTATGGAGAATGGGTTGGTCTTAGAGGACCTTGAGGAAGGAGTCTGTCAATAATAGGTTTTAATCCCTTTTGATGGGGAAGGGAAATGGGGTATTGTGGCTGGTTTGTGAATTTGGAGGGGTCGCAAAGCTGAATTCTTATGGGAGGATGGTGTTTGGTGACAGGACTTGAGGTATCCCAAATGAGGGGATTGACCTCTGAAGGGGGCAGAGGAGGTTGGAGGGGAGATGAGGAGATGGTTGGATCGAGAAGGAGGAGTAAGGCTGGCTCTGGGTTTGGGAGATGGAAGGAGAGTGAGGCCTTAAACTTGGAAAGGAGGTCCCTTCCTAGTATAGGAGTGGGACATCATTGGGGAAGGATCAGGAAGGAGTGTGAAAATAGAATGTTAAAAAGGGTGCATGACATGGGCCGGCTGAGTGGCATGGTGGTTAAGCACTGGCTTGGGAAGCCAGCGGCCCCGGTTCGGGTCCCACATATGAGGGCCAGTGACACTGCCCTCAAAAAAAAAAAAAGGGTGCATGACAGTAAGGGGGTTGAGAGGCTGAGATATTTGGCCGTCAACGTTCACAACAGAGACCTGGGAGGGGTGTGTCAGGCCCAAAAATTCAGGCAGGGCGGAAAAGGTGGCCCCTGTATCAATCAAAAAGAACATTGGCTTACCTGCCATTAGAAGCGTTACCCTGGGCTCCGAGGTGGTGATGGGAGATGAGGCCGGGGGCCCTCGGCACCATCAGTCTTCAGCGGCGAGGTTGAGTAAGTTTGGCAGGCGAGATGAGACTCATCGTTCACGGGGGGGAAGGGAAGCATCTCTTCCCTGGGAAAGACAGTCAACTTTCCAATGTACCCTCTTACTGCAAGAAGGACAGGGTCCTGGTGGGGGTCACGGACTGGGGCAAGGTCTTGCCCAGTGCCCGTCTTTGCCGCACTTGAAACATGGTGGGGGAGGGACTTCCATGGGCCCCTTGGTGCCGGACCTTGTGCTTTGTTAGGAGCTCCCTTTCAGTCTGAGCCCCTGGTAGCAGCTGCCAGTAGCTGGCATTTTGTCTGATCTTGGTGGCCTTTTCTAGTTTTGCCTGATCGTCCCGATTGTTAAAGACCTTGAAGGCCAGGGCTAATAGGTCTTGTTGGGGTTTTGAGGGTCCTTCTCAGCCTTTTTGAGTTTTTTTCTGGATGTCTGGAGCTGACTGAGATAAAATGAGTATGAAGGACAATGACTCCTTCCCGAGATGAGGGGTCTACTCTAGTGTGTTTCTGAAGAGCCTCAGTGGATTTAGACTGGGCTGAGTTTAGACTGGGTTAAGTATTTGAACTCTTTAATGTAGATGTCGGGGTCAGAAGAGAAGGAACCTAATCATTTTTCTATCTGAGAAAGGTCAGAGAGAGAAAATGGGACATGGACTCTGATAATGCCTTCTACTCCAGCCACCTCCCAGAGCGGGAGGAGAGGAGCATGGTGCTCTCGAGAGCAGGTGGGTAGGGGGAAGGAGGGCCTGGAAGGGAAGTTGTGTCTTCCCGGGAACTTGGGCCAAGGACTCTGAGGTTTCAGAGTCTGAATTGTTGGGGGAGGAGGAAGTTGGGGGATAAAGAGGGAGTGCAGGTGCATAAGGAGTGGGGAATAGTCAGCCAGGTCGAAAGAGGAAGATTCATCTTGGGGGGGGGGTTGGTGTGTGTGCTAGAAGTATCTGGAAGGTGGAACAGGATTGGCAGAGGGAGGGATGGGATTGGAGAGCAAAGAAAGGTTGAATATAGGGTATTTCTGACCACTTTCCATTGCAATGACAGAAGTTATCTAGATCCCTAAGTGTGTTATACTCAGAAGTTCCATTCTCAGGCCATTGAGATCCGTTATCTAATTTATATATAGGCCAGATGGTGTTGCAAAAGAAAATTAATTGCTTATGTTGGATCTCATCCTGTAAACCGAGGGCATCCAAATTGCAGAGGAGGCAGCCCAGAGGCATCCCCTTAGGGGGGAGTCAAGAAGAGACCCCCATAGGAAAGAAAAAGTGTGCTAGAATGGTGAGAAGAGAGTCCTACTAGGAGGAGAATAAGGAGAGAAGACGTCCCCCCTCTCCATATTCTACCCTGGAGAGAATGAGGACGCCAGAACGAGCGTCCCCAGTCTGAGAAGGCCAAGGCCTGCAGGCAGAGAGTCTTCTGGCCTACCTCTAGGACTTGGTCTGACAAGCCCAGACAGAGAGCAGAAGACCCGAACCAGAGTAGGGAATCCGTACTCACCCAAATAGGAGGTGTGGACCAGTCTATTGATGTCTGTGAGATCAGCAATGGAAGGGAGAAATCCCCTGCAGTGTCTCAGGCGCAGGGCAGGTCCCAGAGTGAGATCAGAGTGTGGATTGAGCCCAAGGGAGGGAGAGGAGGGCAAGGGCAATCCAGCGCTTTCCTGGGTCTTGCCCCTCCTGGGTTTCGGCACCAAAATGAAAGGTTCACTGGACAGGGTGCAAGAGACACCACCATTCAAGCAAGCAGGTTTATTAACCTGCCAGGCTGAGGTGAGAGGCTGCGGTGAGAGGCGTCAGCCCTGACTAAGGGAAGGGTCTAGTTTTTATGGGGTGGAGTAAGTAACCGGTGGCAACAGCTGAGGCCAACAGCTGGTAGTGAAGGCTGGGAGCAATGGAAAATTTCTACTTGTGCCAAGCAGGATATGGATGTTGTATTACCCGCTGGGTATTGCGCCAAGCAGGATGCGGGGTGTGCGCCCATTACTGCATGGCTGAACTGACTTTCAGTGCAAACAGTACCTTACACTGACCATCACTGAGTGTCCATCATGTGGTTTGCTTGCTTGTTGTTGAAGCAGTGGCCCAGTTGGGACCCCTGTGATAGGAGCCTCGTTGGGTCCCTGGCTTCTCCTTTCCTTAGCCTGAGGTTAAATAATAAATCACCCCCTGTGACTTGAACGCAGAGTGTCTCTGGGAATCCCTGCTCCCATCCAGTCTCTGTTCCTTGCCTTAGAGGATTACCCTGTAGCGCATAATTAATGCCCATATGCTTGATCACAAACTCTTGCTCAGTGTTGTGTCATTGGAATTAACCCCTGGTCATTCACAAAAGGTGAATAAATTCACAGACTCGGCCTGAGATGAGGAGAGCAAAGAAGTGTATTTAAGAAGAAAGATGCTGGCATAGTTGCCAGGGCAGACAACTGCACCTAACTTTAGGTTAGCTATTTATTTATTTATTTATTTATTTATTTATTTATTTATTTATTTATTTTGAGGGCAGTGTCACTGGCCCTCATATGTGGGACCCGAACCGGGGCCGCTGGCTTCCCAAGCCAGTATTTAACAACTGTGCCTCTCGGCCGGCCCTAGGTTAGCTTTTTAAACCTTTTTTTTTTTTCTTTTTTTTAGCTGAGCCATCCTGCTACCTGTTGGCAGCTCAGCGGCAGCTCAGCTCAGGCTGGGCATTGAACTGTTGCTCAGAGCTCAGCTTGCTAGGTTAGCTTTTTATTTATATAGGAAAGGGTAGATAAATTTTTTTTTTTTTTGAGGGCAGTTTCACTGGCCCTCATATGTGGGACCCTAACCGGGGCCGCTGGCTTCCCACGCCAGTGCTTAACCACTGCGCCACTCGGCCGGCCCAGAGATAATTTTTTTTTTTTACAGCAGGAGATGTAGCGTATAGATTGAGGTTATTTGATTGATCTATGCTGTTTATATAACTAGTTTCTTTCTGTGCATGCTCTTACCCAGGATGCATACAGAAAAACCCATGAGACGGAGAGGGTGGGGGGCAAGTCTTAATGTTCATTCCATTCTAATTGCATTATAATTGGGCTAGAGTTCAACTAACAGACAGATTTTGGCAGTTTGTGCATGTGTGAAGAACTAATTAATACCAGTTGAGTCTTATCTCCTCTTTTTATGAAGGTTTAGACGTTTTAGATTTATTTCTAGGGGATGAGCCTGGGCGGTTACTGGGGAGGGGATGCAGGCCTGGGCAGTGCCCCTTCAGGTTCACTTTTATTAACCCTTTTCTGCCTCATCACTCAGCATTCCTCCCCGGCTACGCCCATTACCATTCCTGGATTGCTGACACCACCAAAGAGTTACCATGACAGAGGGAGGCACCATGAAGAAGAACAGGCCTCCGAGACCATCATTCAGTCTCTGGAAGAATTCCCTGATTTTCCCTTAAATACCCTATGCTGGTCTGAGAATGTTAAGGGAGTTTTGAAAGTGTTAACCTGCTTCCTTCTCAGATCACCGGTGTCATGACAATTAACGCATATTTTAAATAGCCCAACTCCTGGGCTGGCCCGAGTAGCATGGCTCGGGTCCCACATATGCGGGCCAGTGACACTGCCCTCAAAAAAAAAAAAATGTAAAATAGCCCAACTCCTGTGTTGGTCTATTGGCTGAGCAGTGCAGGCAGCACAAGATCCAAACTCAGTTGCCCTACGGTTTCATTGTCATTTCCCATGAGAACATAAGCTCAGGAGTTCTAGGAATTGAATCTGGGTCCCTGTCGGTCAATCTCCCCTATCCTCCTGAACACAGTGGTGAAGAGTTGCCTTGTTGAAATAGAACATGTGGGATGTTTCAGGACGTGGTCTTTGCAGATGTGGCTGTGAACTTCAGCCGGGAAGAGTGGTCTTTGCTGGATGGTGCTCAGAGGAACTTCTACAGCGAAGTGATGCTGGAGACCTGCCGGAACCTGGCTGCAGAGGGTGAGGAGAGCTTCATCCCTTTCCTTAGATTTTACAGAACACATATTTCTTTCAACTTTTATTTTTTATTAGGGCTAAGTGATAAAGATGAACTGGGACTTCAAGGAAACTGATGAGGCTGGGAGGCCTGTGGGAGGAGCTGGGCTTCCTTCAACTCTATGGTTTTGAGTTCCTTCAACTCTCCAGTCCTGATGTCCTGTTTATTAAACCCAATGGCTCTACCTCCTGCCCGATATATAAACCCACCATCTTGGATGATCTGCAGAATATGCACATGGTTTGTTGGAGCTGCATGTTCTCATGCTCCTGCATTCTTTTTTCTTTTTTCCTCGAATACTTCCTTTTGGTGATGGACTACCTGGTGGATATTATTTATCCAGTCAATAGGGCCGGCCGAGTGGCCCGGTGGTTAAGCGCTGGCTTGGGAAGACAGCAGCCCCAGTTTGGGTCCCACATGTGAGGGCCAGTGACACTGCCCTCAAAAAAAAAAAAAAAAAAAAAAGAATGTTATTTATCCAGTCAATATTTGAAAGAAAAATATGTTGAAAAAAGGACAGACACTGTCCAAGTCTTCGTGGATGCTACCTAGAGTCAAATGGCTTTTCCATGAAAATAATGTTTCATATATTAGTCTATTTATACCTATTGATCTATTGATCAAAAGTCTGATGCTCCTTGGTTGTTTGTGTGAGCATTGTCTCCAGTGTCACTTTCAGGCCATGAGAGAAGCTTTATGGTTTTTGCCCCTGAGAAGGTTACAGTTGGATAATTCACGTTTGACAAGGTGATCATACTGCTATTACACCCACACTTACCCATCGTTACTGGCCTTCAAGCCCAAGTGTTGGCCCCTCTGATAGAAGGTTTGTTCCTCGGTCCTCCCTCATGATGACCTTTCCTCCAGGAGTAAGGCAGCACTGCACACACTGTCCTGTTACCCAGTGTCAGCTGGGGCCATGAGAAACGCTCCAGGTGGGACCTCTGCTCCTGCAAACAGTAGGCGAACCCGGATCTTTGGGAGCATAGGTTTTGGGTAGGGGATGATACATATGGACATTCCCATCAGGAATATGAGTCAGTCTGCATTTGAGAAGGGTGACATGTTTCACCGTGGCTGTCCTGTGTTATTTGTCATCTACCCTCACTCACCTGGGAAGATGTCCTATATCTCCTCTTGTAAGGGCAGCACGTAGGTGCAAACATTTTTCTCAGTTGCTTCATACTTTGCACTTTTATATTATAGTATTTATATCAACATCAGCGTCCACTTCTTTTGAAGTATAACTTAGTGAACAGGCCTCCATTTTGACTAATTTTACCCATTATTGCCAGAGTCTTAAAATGCCAAGGTTCATCAAGTTTGTTTTTTTATCTCATGTCTGTTCATACTTACAAACTTTGTTTCCATTTTTCAATTTGATCAATATATAAAAAGTAATCCAGGGCCGGCCGAGTGGCGCATTGGTTAAGCGCTGGTTTTGGGATGCCAGCGGCCCCGGTTCAGATCCCACATGAGGGCCAGTGACACTGCCCTCTACAGCTAACAACAGCTCCACCTGGAGCTGGGCTGTGCGAGCCCCGGTGATGGTGTGGGCTGCAGCCCCTGCTGCAGTGGGCTGCCATAGGCTACAGTGAGTGGCCCGCAGCCAGCGTGAGCGGCTGGCAGCCAAGCGTGAGCTGCTAATAGCCGTGGTGAGCGACATCCAGAGGCTAGCGACCGATCTGCCTCATCCGGGAAGAGCGCAGTGACGATACCAACAGCGAAGCAACATCCTCCGCAACTAAACTGAAGAACAAAAAGACAGCAACTTGTCTGTTCCCCTTCCCCGATTCCCCAACGCTGTTCCCCTCCACCAATTCCCCAATAAAATCTTTAAGAAAAAAAAAAAAAAAGTAATCCACATATGGTCTGCTTATTTTGTTTATCCCAATTTTTCATTTTCAAGAAAATAAATTATGCTATGCATTGTTGCAGATTGTTTCACTCAAGTGAGAACCAGTGGATGATGTCCTCAGAGGAATATTTTGGACAGTGCAATGTCCATTGAAGTAAGATGTAGAATAAATGATTCCCCGTCTATTGTTGGAGAAAACCCCATATTTTGTGATATTGGTGATTAGCATGAAATCCCAAAGAGGTGTCTGAGGGGAATGATACTCCCAAGGTGAAAAGAGATTCTCAGCAGTGTTTATGCTAACTTATAATTATTTTTTTTAAATTGGGGAATTGGGGGAGGGGAACAGCATTGGGGAATCGGGGAAGGGGAACAGACAAGTTGCTGTCTTTTTGTTCTTCCGTCTAGCTTTTTTTTTTTTTTCACATAAAAGTTCTTAGTTTATTAGCCCTCTCATGAAACATCTGCTCAATCACCACAAAGTCACTGACGAATAATGCCATCTTTACTCCTTCTGTCATTCAATCTCCACCTCACTTTTTGCCAGCACCAACATTGGTCTTTGCAGTCCCCCTAACTTTCTTCATTCTGTTCTTGCGTTCCTTTCGCTGTTTTCTTGAAGTCTTTTTCTTCTCATACAGGCCATGTCTTGCAAGTCTATGTTTGGGTTCATTTTTCTTTGCGTAATCCAAGGAATCATAAATCATTCCAAAGCCAGTTGTCTTGCCACCACCGAAATGGGTTCTGAATCCAAATACAAAGATGACATCTGGTGTAGTCTTGTACATTTTGGCTAGTTTTTCCCGAATTTCTGTCTTAGGTACTGTTGCCTTCCCAGGATGAAGGACATCAATGACCATTTGTTTCCTTTGAAGTAGTCTATTGGTCATGAACTTCCTGGTCCGGATAGTTACTGTGTCGTTCATGATGGCGGCGGACCGTCAAGCAGCCAGGGAGGAAAAGAGCCAGTCTAGCTTTTTTTTGCAGAGGACGTTGCTTCACTGGCCCATGTTGGTATCGTCATTGCGCTCTTCCCAGGTGAGGCAGATCAGTCGCCGGCCTCTGGATGGTCACTCACCATGGCTATTGGCAGCTCACTCTGGCTGCCAGCCGCTCATGCTGGCTGCCGGCCACTCACTGTAGCTTATGGCAGCCCACTGCAGCAGGAGCTGCAGCCTACACCGATGCCGGGGCTCGCACAGCCCAGCTCCAGGTGGAACTGTTGTTAGCTGTGGAGGGCAGTGTCACTGGCCCTCATATGTGGGATCCGAACCGGGGCCGCTGTCATCCCCAAACCAGCTCTTAATGAATGCGCCACTTGGCCGGCCCTATGCTAACTTAAATTTAACAAAAAGTATAAACGTAGTTAAACAAGCATATAATCAGAGCATTTTTTTTTTGAGGGCAGTGTCACTGGCCCTCACATGTGAGACCCGAACCGGGGCCGCCGGTGTCCCAAGCCAGCGCTCAATCACCGTGCCACTCGGCCGGCCCTAATCACAGCATTTTAACAGGACAACATTTTCATAATAGTGATGTAGACAGTGAGCATCTTAACACAGTTCCATTGAAAACTCTGATTGGGGAGCCCAGATGTAAGAAAGAATGAACATTGTGGCTCTGTGTGACTCCTCATCCAGAGCCTTAAGTTTGTTCCATGTTGTAACAATGCAGATAGTGTCAGAAACACACCCATGCCATGAAAATGGCAAAGACATCGTCAAAATCAGTCATTAACCAACACTTTTAATGTTCAATCCCTAACAGTGTGCTTCCTGTTTGAACAGAAGTTATTGTGTGGACAGTCCCTGGGAAGATCATGGAAGAGATCAGTGGAGACACACCCTGAACCAGGTCACAGAGCTGCCTGTGCCTGAGCGACATCCAACTGGAGTTCAACCCTCTGACTGCACTATGTGTGGAAAAGCCTGCACAGATTGTTTTTTCCTGAAGAATCAGCCCAGGTCATCCACTGGACACAACCTTCATGCATGTGAGGAATGTGGGTGAGCCTGGAGGTGTGTCTCATGCCTTAGCTCTCATGTGGGAACAGACCTTGTGGGGAAACCCAGGATATGTCAGGATCCTGGGACAGTGCCTAAGAAATACGTGAGGAGCCTCAGTGGTAAAATCTCTTTTGAGTCTAAGAAATGTAGAAAAGTTTTCAGTTGCTTTTCCTCTTTTGAGGAATAAATGAGGACACAAAGTGGAGATAAATTTTATGAATATAAGGAATGCAGGAAAGCCTATATACTACTCTCTATGGTATTTGAATACATGTGACAAGACACTGGTGAGAAACCCTATGAATGTACAGAGTGTGGGAAAGCCTTCAGTTATCAGCAATACCAACAAATATATGCGAGAACACACTATGGGAAAAAGTCTATCAACGATCAATGTGAACAGTGCAGAATATGTTTCAGATGTTTATACTACCCTCAAAGTCACTTGAGAACACACAGTGTCGAGAAATCCTGTGAATGTTCGGGCTGTGGAAAAACCTTCAGTCACCTAGGTAGCCTTCAATCACATTCGAGAATACACACTGTGGACCAACCCTATGAAAATAAGGGGTGTGGGAAAACCATTACTACTCTCTACTACTTTCAGGTACATGTGTTAACACACCCTGAAAAGAGACCCTGTGAATGTAAGGAGTGTAGAAAGGTGTTCAGTATGCAATCCACCCTTTGAAAACATGTGAGAACACACACTGGGGAGAGACCCTATGAATGTGAGCAGTGTGGGGAAGCTTTCAGGTATTCCAGGTTTAGCGAGTACATATGAGGATTCACACAGAAAACTGAATACAAGAACAGTGGGGGAGCCTTTTCTCCCTTGAACACTTGTTAGAATGTCACATTACACAAAGAAAAACCTTCTGACTGTACTCATTTGGGATGACCTTCATTAGTTCACTTATTTATTTTTTTTAAAAAGATTTTTATTGAGGAACTGGGGGAGGGGAACAGCGTTGGGGAACCAGGGAAGGGGAACAGACAAGTTGCTGTCCTTTTGATCTTCACTCTAGTTGTGGAGGAAGTTGCTTCACTGGCCCATGTTGGTATCATTGTGCTCTTCCCGGGTGAGGCAGATCCATCTCCGGCCTCTGGACGGCTGCTCATTGCAGCTATTGGCAGCTCACTCCGGCTGCCGGCCACTCACGCTGACTGCCGGCCACTCACTGCAGCCTATGGCAGCCCACTGCAGCAGGGGCTGCAGCCTACACTGTCGCCGGGACTCGTGCAGCCCAGCTCCAGGTGGAGCTGTTGTTCACCATCTTAGCTGTAGAGGGCAGTGTCACTGGCCCTCATATGTGGGATCCAAACTGGGGCCGCTGGCATCCCAAGCCAGCTCTTAACCAATGTGCCACTCGGCCGGCCCAGTTCACTTATTTTTTACATGGAAAATCAAAACAGAACAAATCTTCTAATTGTTACAAATGTAATATTGCCTTTGTAAGTGCTACATCGTCAGTAGGACTCCCACTGTATTTCTAGTTCATGTTGCTGCTGATATGACCTCTTAAGATTCAAATATCCCTTGTGCCCCTTTCATCTATACTATTATACATATATTTTGTTTAAATAATTGTATAGTTATGTAAAACTTCTGTCATTCCAGTGCAGTGTCTTTGGACTCAGGATAAGTGGTTTTTGTTTTTCCTTTTCATTTTCATGTACCACTTGATATAATCTTAGAGAAAAGATTGTTTGATTCTTACTTTCTATTATATTTTTAGGATGTGATCATGATATGAGTCTTATATTGTTGAAATTTGTGTTCTGGTCCACTGATGCAGGGTTTTCAAACTCGATTTCTACCCTCTCCTTTAAACTTTGTAACTGAAAGACCAGTATTCCACCTTTGTTGCTGATGGATGCCATTCGTGTGTTCTTTGCAGAACTTAATAGTTGTGGAGATATTTGAGAGAGGATAGTCTCAGCTAATTATATTCATAAGTTGGCCTCTGCCTAGTGTTCTTTATTATTAATTTCAGGTGTACAGTGTAACAGTTATACATTTCACCCCTCACAAAGTGATAACACCCCTCCCCCAACCTATTGCCCCTCTGACATCGTATATGCCACAAGGTCTCTTTTAAGTCAATGCATAATATCCAATCCTCAATCAAAATGAAGAACAATTGGCATGCAATCATCTCAGGAAGATGGCTCCATGCCTATTTTTCTTGATCTTGGTTGAGCATTGGATATGATGCATTAACTTAAGAGAGAGACCTTGTGGAATAAAGATAAGAGCTGGTGTCCATAAGGTTCCGCTAAGTTGTATTGTCATCCTGAGTGAGGTGGCAAACTAAGTCCCATTGTCCTTCTGTTTGAGATCACGTGAAGAGGAGGATGCATGAGGTTTGGAAGGGAGAAGTGAAGAAGCCATGATTCAGTTCTGTAGTGTCAGGAGACTGGGTTTCTGGGGACCTACTGGGCCTGAGTTACAGTACACTCTTGTTTGTTTGTTTGTTTGTTTGTTTTTAAAGATTTTATTGGGGAATTGGTGGAGAGGAACAGCGTTGGGGAATCGGGGAAGGGGAACAGACAAGTTGCTGTCTTTTTGTTCTTCAGTTTAGTTGCGGAGGATGTTGCTTCACTGTTGGTATCGTCATTGCGCTCTTCCCGGATGAGGCAGATCGGTCGCTGGCCTCTGGATGTCGCTCACCGCGGCTATTGGCAGCTCACGCTTGGCTGCCAGCCACTCACGCTGGCTGCGGGCCACTCACTGTAGCCTATGGCAGCCCACTGCAGCAGGGGCTGCAGCCCACACCATCACTGGGGCTCGCACAGCCCAGCTCCAGGTGGAGCTGTTGTTAGCTGTAGAGGGCAGTGTCACTGGCCCTCATGTGGGATTGGAACCGGGGCCGCTGGCATCCCAAAACCAGTGCTTAACCAATGCGCCACTCGGCCTGCCCTTTTTTGTTTTTTTGAGGGCAGTGTCACTGGCCCTCATATGTGGGACCGAACCGGGGCCGCTGGCTTCCCAAGCCAGCGCTTAGCCACCGCGCCACTCGGCCGGCCCTACAGTACACTCTTGTGATGCGTGGGTCTCTCCTGTTGTATAACTCCAATGAAACATATGGTTAATGTTAGTTTCCTCATAGCACCTGCCACAGAATTTTCCAAAATCTCCCCCATCATGGACATTCCTTTGTTGTCAGGTTCACACGGGTTTTTATATTTTTCCCTACCTCTTTGTTGTCCATTAGGTCACTGTGGCAATAGGCCCTTCTGGTTGATCATTCAAACGTATGACATCATAGAACAGTCCTTTAGTGCAACTTATCAACATGGTGTTACCATTAATTTTCTGTTTTAATATTCTACGGCTTCTTTTCCAAGACTTGAGCATCATGTTCTGTGAAATGTGACTTCTGGTAACTGTGTATTCAACAAGAGTATATCTACATGAAATAATCACTCACAAGGAGGGGTCCAATACATCAATTTGCCGTTCGCTCACCAGTTGGGAACTCTGGTTGTTGTACGTGGGCTCTCTTGGCAGTTGTCTTTGGTGTTTAGAACACACAGGAAATGGTGTTACTGCATTATTTCAAGGACTGTTGGAATCCTTGGCGATATGCCATCCCCTCAGGGCACTGGTGGTCACCCTTTGTGTGTACCAAATCTGCTGGATCTACTGAAGGGTCAGCTTCCAGGGCTCATTCCCGGGCCAGGGCATCAGCTTACAGATGTCCAGGAGGTGTCAGTGCCTCATGAGCCTGGACATGGAAGAGAGTGAGGACAGCCTCAGACATCTGAGGTGAACCCAGGTGTCCTGACCCCACAAGTCACACACGATCATCCACCCCTCGAATTCCCGTTGTCCAAACTGCTGGATAGATCCCTTTGAAACAGTCCACTCAGTGCAAAGGGTGACCTTCCAGGGCTCCCCATCAATCACCAACCAGACAGCTCTGCCTTGTGCCCAGTGAATTCTATGGCTCATGCCTTTGGGAGAGGCTCCACCTGGAGGAGTTCTGTGGGCACTGCTGGGAGCTGTTCCTGTGTGGGCATATATCAGGTTCCTGTTCCCCCCAGAGCTGGGACCCCTCTGAGTGCTACTGTCTCCTGTTGTGTCTCGTCAGTGCCTGGCCCATACCTCCTGGGGTCACACACATGGACCCCAAGTGGCAGCCCTGCCTGGGAGATGCCCAGAGCTTTAATCGGCTTCTCCAGTTTTGCTTTTCTTCTCAAAGGTGGCTCACTGCTCTTATCCCCAGTTCCAGGTATGCACTTTCTTTGCTGGGTGGCATCAGGGACACAGGCACCATGCCAGGTGGGGAATAAAAGTCCTCCCAACCCCCAGATATTGAGGCTTGCACCCCTTTTGTGTTTTCAGAGGCTGGATAGGCTTGCACTGATCTAATAACCTGTGGGGCAGCATGCATGTCACCTGACCAAGGATTTCCAAACCTCCCGGTAGTGCCTAGGCCTTGAATTTTCTGTGGATTCACAGCCCATCTTGTCCCTCCCAGGTGTTCCAGCTGAGCCTGCCATGTCCTGCTGCAGAGACAGTTTCACGTGTGAAGATGACATCATCAAGGTTATGGGCCCATTTTACTGATGTGGGCAAGATCAAGACAGGTGTGTGGGGCTAGCACCTGAGACCCAGTGTGGGGCTGTGCAGAGAGGCTCGTGGAAGCACCTGAAAGGATTATTATTGTCCCCACCAGGTGAAGGCAAATTGCTCTCACTTATTAGAAACTTGTACTTGCCAGCATCTCCACGAATCTCCTTGAAGATGAAGCACTTTTGCAGGAAGACCTTGTCTAAGCCTCTGAATAAAACAATAACTGTCTGCAAATGACAAAGAACTTAGAAATGGCCATGGTGAAAGATCTGAAGACAAGTCATCATAATGCAGGTGACAAGGAAATTTGGTTATTTCTGTAACATGCCTTTTTAAATGATGAATAATAACATACCATGTTATATTAGAGTTTTAGAAATTTCATACATATATCCTAAAGGGAGTTTACCATCACTTCTTACTTGACCGTACTCCCCATGAAATTTAACATGTACAAAGAGTACAGAATTGTAAAAAATATATATAGCTTTTTTATTACAGAAGATACAAGTCTTCTTAAGTCATCAAAGACCTGATGAAACATAGAATCTCAGTTTTTCATGCTGACTATATGAAAGGTAAAGAAAAACCTGTATTTATAATATCCTAGACCAACAAACAGTGTAAGAAAGCTTTGTCCTTTTGTACCAGAGTGGAATGCTCAGCCTCTCTGACTACACTTGTGTAGACTGCATTGTCCCCATGGCCTTCAGGCTACTAGCTCTTGCTGAGTCTGGCATATAGACATGCTGGTCATTACAGGAATTCTGCTTTGGCTTGAGGTTTACAAAAATACCCCCATACCAGAAGGTGCATCTCTTGAGATGTGGGAAATATGTACAAGAATAATGATTGTTTACCTAAGATTTTCAGGAACCTCGTGATCAGACGCACATTAACTGGCAAAGGCTTCTCAGAACCCTGTTTGTGACCAGATGTCTGTGGGGTCAATCACCTCTTGCCCCTCCCATATCCCCTTCCCTTGACATGAAAAAAGCCTGAGCTCTGTACTTCTGTTAGTGGGATGGAGGATTAGGGCTCCCATCTTCTCAGTTGGTGCCTTCTTGATGAATAAGCCTTTTCTTATTCCAAAACCCTGACCTTTTCAGTTTCGGCCTTTCTAAGCATCAACACACGGATTGTGGATCCTTCACACTGTATTGTTCTGACTCATCTTATTCTAGGGCTTAGTCTGGGATGTCGTGGGAGAAATGTCTCCAGGATGTCTTCTCTTCCATTACAGTGCTGGGGAAAAGGCAGAAATTTCCACACCTGAAAGGCAGGTGCAGACATGACTCAAGGATTCATTACAATACTACTGACTCCTCCACACAAGGTACAGAGTTTGTGACACCATGTGATCCTGCTCCATATCCTGTTAATACCCTGGAATTGGATTAATGCAAATTCAGTAAACCGTGTTGTGTAAAGCAAGATGTGTTCTTTCTGATTATAATTTGTTACATGTACAAAGCAACATCATTACATTAACAGGTTTACAATTTGTAACTGTGAGGATATTGAACTGATAATTTGTTTTCTGAAAGGAATAAGTAGTTTGCAGTTATTTAAGCCATAAAAGTGCCCTAGAATTCTTTCCCCCTCTTCATCCTTGAACCGAGGTGGAAGCAGTGATTCTGTGGGTCTCATTCACACCATGAATGGAGTCTCTGTCTCATCTAAATGAATTCAGGTGTTTGAAGGAGGTGCATCACCTGGGTCCTCAAACCTGGGCCTGTGGGAGGTAAAGACAGGTGCAGTGGGGCCTTGCTGGGCACCTCCATCTGCAGGTGGCCTCTGACCCTCCAAGCCACCCAAAAGGAGCTAGTGGTTCTGAGAGAAGCCACAGAGCTTGGGAAAGGGGACCCACCTGCACGTGGGCTGGGCGGCTTGTCCTATCTGAGGTATACTGTGGTTGCCTTCAGGCTATTTCTAACCCATTGGTTTGATTTTAGCCATGTTGGTAATGTGGGAAAGCCTTCAGGTATCACACAAACCAGCAAACCCATGTGAGTACATACGTTGGTGTGAAAGTGAATACAAGGATTGTGGAAAAGCTTTAGTTCCCTCAAAAACTTGTGTATGTGTGCAAACACACTGAAGAGAAAAAAGTTAATAATGGGAAATCTGTGCGAAGACTTCAGATACAGCAATTATTTTATTTTCTTTCAGTTATACAAATATGGTTTTGTCTTTGTAAAAGAGGGATCTCAGTGTATGAATTTCTAGTCCATGTTGTCGATGTAAACACTTAAGATGATAATTTCCTCCATGTGCCTGCTTGTTTTTACCACATGCTTTTTGCTACATTGAACTTAAAATAATTATATAATAGTGTAATATTTTATATAGTTTTACTAAAAATTTTATAAAAGTATATAGTTATATAAAACTTGTTTCATTTCCAATACAGTACCTTTTGGGCCCAGGGGTTATAAGTCCTTTTTCTTCATGTGTTACTAATCATAAATTGAGATGAATTTTTTTGTATTCTAAAGATTAATTATATTCCAGATATGTGATCATGATATGAGACCTGTGTTGTTGACATTCTTTCCTTGTGCATGGCTGCAGACACTAGATTTTTCTTTTGAGGGCAGTGTCACTGGCCCTCATATGTGGGACCCAAACCCGGGTTGCTGGCTTCCCAAGCCAGTGCTTAACCACCGCGCCACTCAGCGGGCCCGATACTAGATTTTTCTAACTCGATATTTACCCTTTCCTGCAGTCTTCATTACTGAAAGCCTATGTTCCACCTTTGTTTGATTCTAGTGGATTCTGTATCTGTGTTCCTCACAGAAATTAGTAATTCAGGATACATTTTAGACATGGAGTGTCTCATCTGAATATTTTGACATCTCCTTGTCCTTGATCCTGGCTTGATATTGGACTTGATACATTGAGTTATGAAGACAGATCTCATAGCATGATAATGAATGCTGGTTTCCAGATGGTTCCAGGAATTGTGTCACTAGCTTGGGTGAGGCGGGAACTATATCCCATTGTCCTTCTGTTTGGGGTTCTGAGGTAAAGTTCATGAGAAGATGAAGATACATGATGGTTGGGAGGCAAAAGTGAAGAAGCCATGACTCAGATCATAGTGTCAGGTGACAGAGATGTTTGAGGACCAAGTGGGCCTTCATTAGAGAGCACATTTTCACTCCCTGCTCTGCCCATCTGGAACAGCCCCAAGGAAACATGTGTGAAAAAAGATTTTATTGGGGAATTGGGGGAGTGGAACAGTGTTGGGGAATCAGGGAAATCCGGGAACAGACAAGTTGCTGTCCTTTTGTTTCTTCAGTCTAGTTGTGGAGGACGTTGCTTCACTGGCCCATGTTGGTATTATGATTGGGCTCTTTCCGGGTGAGGCAGTCGCTCGCCGGCTATTGGACAGCCACTCACGGTGGCTTACTGTGGCTCACAAAAGCTCACGCCAGCTGCCAGCCAGCCTCATTGCAGCCTACGCCATCGCCAGTGACTCATGGCAGCCCAGCTCCTGGTGAAGCTGTTGTTCACCATCTTAGCTGTAGAGGGCACAGTGTCACTGGCTCTCATGTGGGATCCGAACCAGGGCCCAGCTGCTCAGAGCTGGCATCCCAAGCCAACTCTTAACTAGCATGCCACTCGGTGCACCCCAACACACATGTGATTTAGTTCCCTTTTAGGCAGCACATTCCACAGACTGTTCCAGGGCCTCCCCCATCGGGGACCCTCTGGTTTTCAGGTTCACACAGGTGTTTGTTCTTGTAGCTGTCTGCTGTCCATCTGGTTACTCTTTCCAGCTGATGCTCTTAGTGATCTTTTCTCATGCTGTCACCCACCTGCATCGTTGTCGGAAAAGTCATGACGTATTTGGTCTTACGTTTTTCAAAGGTCATTTATTTATATAATGAACAAAGATCAATCAGTGATATATTGCCCGTTTTGTTCAATAACCTTTTGCTATGTTTCAGTGAGCTTCATAATTCTTTGTTCTTAGAAGGACCTGTTTTTATTTGTGAAAAATTGAACAAAGTGCTGATTTACAGCCTCATCTGAATTGAACATTATACCACACAAGGAGTTTTGAAGAGAGGGAAACAAGTGAAAATCTGATGGTGCAAGGTCAGGTGAGTATGGTGGGTGTGGCAACACATCCCATACACACGCCAATAATTTTTTTTTTTTTTTCCTGAGGGCAGAGTCATTGGCTCTCATATGTGGGACCCGAACCGGGGCCGCTGGCTTCCCAAGCCAGCGCTTAACCACTGCGCCACTCGGCCGGCCCTCCAATAATTTTTGATAAGTGATCAAATTTGTGTGTGGTCTCGCATTGTCACGATGGAACACAACTCCTTTATAATTAACAAGCCCCGGAAGTTTCTGGATGATGGATTTGTTCATACTGTCCAATTGCCGACAGTACACATTCGAATTAATTATTTGGTTCCTTGGTAGGAGCTCAAAAAAATACACCTTTAAAATCTCACCACACTGAAAGCATAACCTTCCTCTGATGAATGTCTGCTTTTGATGTTTGAGGCTTATCATCACGTCGGGACCAAGACCATTTTTGCACACCACATTGTTGTAAACCATCCATTTCTCATCATCAGTTATCAGTCGCTTCAAAAAAGGATCGTTTTTCTCATGTTTAATGAGCATATTGCAGATGTTTATATGCGCCATCAAACGAATTTCTTTGAGTTCATGTGGAACCCAAATATCGAGCTTGCTTTCGTATCCCAACTTCTTCAGATGGTCGTGAACGCTTGAATGATGGATAGTCAATGTTTCTGCAATCGCTGTTGTCATGTAATGTGGGTTTAACTCGATCAGTACCTTCATTTTGTCGTCATCAACCTTGGTGGGCCTCCATGACCGAGGAGCATTGTTGAGATCAAAATCACCAGCACGGAATTTCGTGAACCATCGTTGGCACTGATGTTCTTGTAGAGCATTGTCACTGTAAATCTTATGCAACTTTTCACAAGCTTGACACACATTCTTCCCTTTATGGAAATAAAACAGTAAAATATGGCAAAAATGCAGTTTGATCTTCCATCTTCAACTTGTATAACCTCCAAAATTCAACCAAATCACTCAATTTTTTTTTTAGAATGATGCTAGAATTGTCAGCTGTCAAATGACATAGCAGTAATATAGATTTAAGTAACTCTACTACATTAAAAAATGAACTAGTGCTATCTGTTGCAAACATAT
This sequence comes from Aselliscus stoliczkanus, assembly GCA_033961575.1. Lineage (NCBI taxonomy): Eukaryota > Metazoa > Chordata > Mammalia > Chiroptera > Hipposideridae > Aselliscus > Aselliscus stoliczkanus. Next base: position 2,504,968 of record CM066735.1, on the reverse strand, counting down.
GTCACGGCTTTTCTGATGACCCAATGTATGTGCCAATAAGAGGAATGAAGTGATGACCTCTGACATGAAATCAGTGAACTTTAAAAACATTACTAGGGTTCACAAGAGCCAAACATGTGTAACATATCATTTACATGAAATGCACAGAAGAAGCCAATCTGTAGACAGTAGATTAACACAATGCCTAGAACCCAGGGAAAGGCACATGGGATGGGGAGTGAGTGACAGTACATATTAGATTCTGTAGGGGGATGAAAATGTTTTAACAACAGAACATGAAGATGGGCTTAAAATGCAGCAAATATAATGAATGCTATTGAATTTTATATTTTCAACACTTAAGCTTCTTGTATTTTGATTATACCCGAATTATAGGTGTTGAAAAATAAATTGAGTTAAAAATATACCCTTCTTATCCTAATGTCAGTTTTACTCATAAACAATACATCTTGGGCAAGTAGAAGAAAGTGGAAAAAACAAAATTACAGATGTTTCAGAGATTAAGCAGATTGAGATTTACAAATTGCTTAAATTTTTTTTTTTTTTTTTTTTTTTTGAGGGCAGTGTCACTGGCCCTCAATGTGGAACCCAAACTGGAGCCGCTGGCTTCCCAGGCCAGCGCTTAACCACTGTGCCACTCAGCCGGCCCAAGAGAAGATATTTTTTAGATGATATGTAAATTGTATTCTGACACTCAATTTTGACTGTGGGGGGCAGAACACCACACCTCCACCTGGAAACTGTCAGAACAGAGCAGTGTCAAGAATTCAATTCCATTCTCACGATCTACCCGATGATGGCATCAGACACCACAAGTTGATGCTCAGTCCTAGGAGACTGCCACCCACGCCGCCTTCACTTCAGAGGCCAGTCTCAAAGGCACGTTGTAACCTGTACATCTAACCAACTGCCTATAAAGCAGAAGCTCTCAGGACATCCTCTCCTTGAGTTTGGTTAATTTGCTGGACAGACTCACAGAACTCAGGGAAACGAATACTGAGTAAGTCACCTGTTTAATGTAAAAAGTTATAACTCAGGAACATCAGATGGAAGAGATGCAGGAACAAGGTACGGGAAAGGAACTGTAGCTTCCATACCCTCTGTGGTGCTCCCTCACCCCACATCTGCACGTGTTCACCAACCCCACAAGCTGTCCAAACCCTGTGCTTTGGGTTTTTCTGGAGGTTCCAGGACTTAGACATGATTGTTTAGATCATTGGTCACCCGTAACTGAACTCAATCTCTCCCTTTTCTCCCTCCCTGGAGCTCAGGAAGTGGAACAAAATTTCCAACCCTCTAATTACATGTTGACTCTATTAACCTCCAGCCTCATCCTCAGGGGCTTTCCAAGTCATGTCATTAACAGAACAAAGGGCACCTTCAGTATTATCAACACTATACGAAATTCTAAGGATATTGGGAGCTGTGAGCCAGAACTATGGACCAAGACCAAATAGATATAAGAAATATATTTTGTTACCTGAATGAGGAAATATATATTTCTTTTTTTTTTTTTAAAGATTTTATTGGGGAATTGGCAGAGGGGAACAGCGTTGGGGAATCGGGGAAGGGGAACAGACAAGTTGCTGTGTTTTTGTTCTTCAGTTTAGTTGCGGAGGATGGTGCTTCACTGTTGGTATCGTCATTGCGCTCTTCCCGGATGAGGCAGATCGGTCGCTGGCCTCTGGATGTCGCTCACCGCAGCTATTGGCAGCTCACGCTTGGCTGCCAGCCGCTCACGCTGGCTGCCAGCCACTCACTGTAGCCTATGGCAGCCCACTGCAGCAGGGGCTGCAGCCCACACCATCACTGGGGCTCGCACAGCCCAGCTCCAGGTGGAGCTGTTGTTAGCTGTAGAGGGCAGTGTCACTGGCCCTCATGTGGGATCCGAACCGGGGCCGCTGGCATCCCAAAACCAGCGCTTAACCAATGCGCCACTCGGCCGGCCAGGAAATATATATTTCTTATATCACAATGTCACAGTCCAACTCTGGACTTCAAACATGGAGTCTTTACAGTAAAACAATAACGACACATTTCTAGAATCTCATTCAGTCATGAGTAACTAACTATCCAGTTTGATATCGAATCACATGGAAATGTCTCCCAGGGTGACAACACTCAGATTTGCAGGTTTCCCCTTGGTCTTGTCAGGTTCCAGAAGAAGCCATGGTCTCATCAACCCACGGCTGCACCCTTTCGGGCATCTGGTATAACTGAGCTAGGAGAGGACATGCCCTCTTGCTCTAAGTCTCTTTTCAGGTGTTAGTGGAAAAGTGGGATCCACTCATCACATAACCGTTTATTCATCAGTAACCCCCAGCTCTGAGTTCTCCTTCTCTTTATTTATATCCAATCTTGCTCCATCTGTGATGAGATCTGTGGTCTCACTGGGAACTGGGACTGGGAATAGTCTCATCCCCTCCCTCTATCCTGTTTGAGCCACTTCAGGTAAACTGATAAAAAGCCCATGAGTGACACACGTCCTGTGATCTCGGGGTCTGGAAGGTCAAACCTCACACCCCAGCCACAACAGATTTCCTTCTGCTGTACCTCTGGCCTCCTGAAAGAGCTCACACCTGCCTCCCACTCCCCAGATTCCCAACGATTTTCTCAACCTCTTGGTGCCTGTGGCATCAACCTGACATCCAAACCCATTTCCTGTGAGTATGAGGGTGGATGCAACCACAAAAGACAATCACAAAACAGAAGGGCTGGGACGGCCGAGTGGCACAGTGCTTAAGCACTGGCTTGGGAAGCCAGCGACCCCGGATCGGTCCCACATATGAGGGCCAACGACACTGCCCTCAAAAAACAAACAAATAAACAAACAAAACAAAAAAAACAGAAGGGCACTCATGGAACATGGTTTTGGGGGATGACGGGGGACAGTGAGGGAAATGTTGAGAACATGAGCCTACGACACCCAAATGCACAAGATATGAAATAATGTGGTTAGAGGCACTTGTCACATTAAACCTTGAAGCCACCCACCTGGCCAGTTAGCAGTAGAATGAAGAAATGAAAATGGTACAGTCCCATCAGGAGACACTAGGGAACAAAAGTGAGTGAGCCACCATTCCATGGGAAAGTACAGAAGTGTGAAGAACAGGCAACTGACACACAATTGGCCATCCAGTGTGATGCTGTGTCACTCAAAAAAAAAAAAACCATGCAGAAATGAATCCACTGACTTCGGGGAGCACATACATGTGATCCACCCATACAGGAGGCTTGTCTGGGTAGTCATTTCAAGTGGGGTGTCTGGTGTGAGGCCTGGTCCAGGTCTGGCCTGGCTGTCCTTACAAGACAGTCACTTCAGGTTGTGTAGATGGCTGTGCAGTTGCTTGTGCACTTTCTACATACAGTTAAACACGATGAAACCAGTTATAATTTATCACAATATCACCTTAAAGGGACAACTTCATAACACCTGAGTAGATGAAGGAACAAGATGTGTCCTAGTCTAGGGGAGTCCCTATGACAACCCTGAGCAGGTGAGGAATGGGCGGAACCCTGCGGAGACTGAGGAAGGACACATGGGAAAGACATGTTCACTGAGAAAAACCCACAGTAGGTAAAACAGTAAGGGCCGATCCTTTCTACTTGTAGAGACCCCACCCAGAGTCTCCAGGAGACAAACACATGAATTATGGAAGAAAAACAGATTGTCCACGTTCACAGCTCAAAGTGTTATTATGGAAGATCCACAAAGAACAAGAAGAAGCACAGAATACAATTTTCAGTGTGAGTTTCCAGAATGTTATGACAGTATCAAAAGAAATCACACTTTATTTTCAATCACTACCCACACAGTTAAGAGAAATTTTTAAACATAGCATATACTACACTGAAACTAATTCTGATGAGAACCACCAAGTTATTCCAAATTTCTTTTTACTGAACATCTCTGATGTAACACTGTATGAGTTTGCCACTGGATTTTGGCCCAATGTCCTAAAACCCCTGTAATTTCCTAAATGATAAGCTCACTCAGAGCACCTTTTGTTCTAATGAGGTGACTCTGGGTGACTCCTGCAGAGCTGTCACCAGAAGGACCCAGGCAACATAAAAGAGTGGACTGGTCAGGCGAAATCACATCACTCAGGTTGAAGACAGGAACTAGGAATAGGTTCAGAATTAATTAACGCCACTGAGGAACTCCACTATCTAGTGTCAGAATTGAAGTGAACTGGGCCGGCCGAGTGGCACAGTGGTTAAGCTCTGGCTTGGGAAGCCGGCAGCCCCGCTTCGGGTCCCACATATGAGGGCCAGTGACACTGCCCTAAAAAACAAAACAAAACAGCAAAAAGACATTGTTATAAAAATGAATCTTTAAAAAAAAAAAAAGAATTGAAGTGAACTGTGACTCCTGGCTGGCACCACAGCTTTGCCTCCTGTGGAGAAACCCTCAGTTATCTGGTGACCAAAGCTGTCAGAAGTGAAGTTTCTACTTGAAAGCAAAGGAGAAAGACACAGGAGGAGAATTCAAGGTTTCTCCAATTCAACCTTTAAGGATACAAACTGATCATAATGAAAAGTCATAAAATCTTATTGAAAGACCTCAAAGTACACAGAAATAGAAAGATGGTGCATGATCTCTTACTAGAAACTCAATGCCTCCATGATGTCAACTCTCCCAATTAATGCACAATTTTAATAGAATAACATTATGTTCAAAACCACCATGGGGTTATTCAATTTTCAATTTATGAAAAACTCCTTCTTAATACTAAAAAGAAAGCAAATGTCTAAGAATAGCCATGTTCTCTATAGAACCAGCAGGAAGGACTTCCCCACATCACACCAAGACAGTAGGTCACAACAGTGACTGGGACAGCTCAGCACAGCAGGAGGAGGGGCCCATGGATAAGAATGGAAGTCTGTGACACAGGACCATCTGTGGGGCATGAATCTCTGCTAGAGTAGTCACTGCCCCGGGGATGGGGATGACGAACACTGTAACACACGGGGGATGAGGAATGGTTAGCGACAGGGGACAATGAATGTCCTTGTCATTGACTTCATGTAAAATAACCAGTCTGATGCAGGTTTAAATGTAGGATGCTTTGAGAGCCAGTTAGAGTCAAGTGTTCTATGACTTCATAGTACATAGTTTTCTTATATAAAGAAAAAAAGAATAAGCTACAAAGGAAGACATGGATGAATAAAAGTATATTAACTTCAAGTATTCACTCACCAGCACAATGTAAAGATAACCACACTCCAGAGAAAATGTGCACAGTGTCTGCTCATGGAAAAGGACCCCTGCCCCGAGTGTCTCAGAAAACACCAGAAATCAGTGAACATGCAAGTGAATCAAAGGGAACAAAGGTCTTGAAAACTATTTCACAGAAGATGAAACACCACAGGGTCTGCCTCAGTGGTGATCAATAAGAACCATGTCACCAGGAAGAATTCCTGGGTCACACATCAAAAGGACAAAAATAAAGTTTGTAATTTGAGTCATGATTACGTGAAAGAATGAATACCTAGGAAGGAAAGGTGTTTGGGGAAGAGTCAATTCATACCCTCCAATCATCATTTCCCAGAAAATTTAAATTTGTCCATAATCTAAAGCCCACAATTTGCCTGTTTAGTGCAGAAACTTAAGATGCAATTTGTACTTGAAGACAAACCCCAGAATCCCTGTAGTCGCCTTGCTGACTAATGAGAAATACATTTGACAAGCCATGCAGAACTGTAACGGATGAGTAAATAGGGGGACCGAGCCTCAGACACCAGCACGTGTGACACAGACAGGGGCTGAGAATCACAGAAGCCATGTGACATTATTGATGTACTGCCGGTAATAGTCACTAACTGGAAATGTCAGAGGCAAAATCAAACAAGACACTGCTGGGTGATAAATGAGAAGTGACAAAGGTATGAAGAACAACAGGGTCAGGACAGCAGTCACCCTGGCCGCGGGAGGTAGACAGAACATGCGAGAAGCACCTAGAAGACAGGGATGCTAACAACTGCCCAGGGCCTAGCTGTTCACCTGGGCAGTGAGGCCACAGGTGTTCGTATTATTAAATCTGAATGCCAAAGTCAACCATTGGGTTAGGTGCAGCCCTAAGGCAACCACAGTACACCTCAGAGAAGACAAACCGCCCAGCCCACGTGCAGGTGTGTCACCCTTCCCAGGCTCTGTGGCTTCTCTCAGCACCACCAGCTCCTTCTGATTGGTTCTGAAGACTGGAGGCCACTTGCAGGGGGACGCGCCCAGCAAGGCCCCACTGCACCTGCCTTCACCTCCCACACAGGACCTGCTTTGGGCGCAGCTTCTGCCCACCCAGGTGATGTACCTGCTTAAACACTGGGGGTCACTTAGATGACACAAGGGCCCCATCATGTATGTAAATGAGACCCGCAGAATCACTACTTCTACCTGTGTTCAAGGTGTGGATGAAAAAACATCCATTCTAACAGAACCTTAGAGGAGTTTATTTGAGTCAAACTGCCAATTGCCGGAGAGCAAAATCTCAAAAGATTGAGAAAATGGTCTGCAAAATGGTGGTTTGCAGCTTAATTAATATGTGGAATCAAAGGAGGAGGGTTACATGAAATTCACTTGTGATAGATTAAGGCAGTGGGAGAAAGCAAAGCAGGGAAATCTTTGGGATTGGATAAAAGTAAACTGGAGAGACAGGTACTTACTTTACATAGGTGGGTACAGGATAGTTAATAGTTCACCTTACAGGAGATACAGCTGGTAATCAGGGGACAAGAAAAATAACAAGAGATTCTATCGTTTCCTGCTATGGTCCAGAAAAAGGGATCACTAACATTTCAAAGGCATATTATCCTAGATGCAAAAAGACAATAGACAGGCTCACTTAAGGTAGAGATTGACCGTTGTCAAGGAAGCTACAGATGTGACTTCCCGCCATGGCCCACATAAGTAGGAATTTTTTTATTTATTTTTTTGAGGGCAGTGTCACTGGCCCTCATATGTGGGATCCGAACCGGGGCCGCTGGCGTTCCAAGCCAGCTCTAAACCACCGCACCACTCGGCAGGCCCTAAGCAGGAATTTTTATGTTCACAGCATCCAATGTGGTTATTTTCAGTCTCCTGAGCTTGTTCGGGTTAACATGTGGCACCGTTTCCATCCACAGAGGATAAAGTGGGGGAAACAATTCTAGGGCACTTTTATGGTTTAAAGAATGGGAAACTACTTAGCGCTTTAAAAAAACAGGTTTCAGGTCAGTTCAGTGTTAACCTCAGAATTGACCACAAGTCAGTTTCACAAGTCCCATTTAGTGAAATTTGCATTAACCTCTGAGGACCAGTTATTAGCAGGAAGTGGGACAGGATCACAGGGTCACAAACTCTTCTCCCTGCATCTAAATTACTATGATTTATCAATATTTTAATCCTAAACTCAACCCTCCTTGTATGAAAGTGTAGAACTGCATGCATTCCCCCACCCCATTTCTAATGGAAAGTATATTTTCTGTATCTGAGACACTTTTCCCCAGCTCAATCTCGGGTTCAGACACAGAATAACAAAAGTGAGAAGAAAAGGCAAACACCCTGGACCGGTCCTCTTAAGACAGGGGGATTGTAATGGTGGCACTATGAGGCAAAGACCTGGAACTGTTCCTCTTAAGACAGGGGGATTGTAATGGTGGTGCTACATATCTTCTATTTTGAGATCTGGGTCTCTGGTGTAATTTGATTTAACAAGTGTAACTTTCTTGGGACTTTTTGAAAGCTTTTCTTTCTCCACTTCCTTTATGCCAGACCTTAATGTTTCTGCTTACTGTACATTTACTATGCATACCAGCTTCAAGGTTTCTATTTACTTCAGCCAGCCCAGTGCTGGTCCTGTTTTGCAAAACCTTGGGACAGGTTTTGCATCTGAATAGGATCCACTCTCCAGGCTCCAACATAAATCTACATAACATATGCAAAGGTTGTGATAACCAGCTTAACTGCACCTTCCAGTGGACAATGGACAAAGCCGAACTCCCCAGAAAATTCCATTAAGGCTGAAGCAATTTACATCCTGGTTAGAAAATATAAAACTTGAGACCAAACACAGACACCAGGCAGTAGTTTGCAGTACTTTTCCAGCAGACTCTGCCCAGCCGACTCTCCTCTTAGGAAGATTAATAAATCTTCCTCTATATTATTTCACAACCCACGAGCGAGCAGCCACAACAGTTACCACCCTCATTAAGGAGAAGGAAGATGGGAAAAAGAATTCAGTGATTTTACATTAGCCAAAACCAGTGAGGCTGGACTCAGGGAAAGCTCTCAGTGTGGACCTGGACACACAGGAGGCTGCTCATAGGTATCAGGTGACAATGCCAAATCTTCTGAGTCCTGTGCTCCCGGGGTCATTGATGGAGGTGAACGGAAACGCCCTTCCCTTTGGGTCTGGAAAAGGAACTCTGCAGGTACCCCGCTTCCCCATTCAATTCAGATAAGACTCACAGCTGCCCCACTGTTTACCCAGGACAGGGCCAGGGGTCTCCCCACCGTCCCCTCCCCCATCCACATCTGTGCCTCATCTCTGATGCGATGAACTCTGCCTCTCCAGTGACTAGAGCAAATGCTTACTAGAAAGATGTTGGTTCAGCTTCTCTCCTAACCCCAAACCCCTGAACTTTGGTCTACTCTTACCAGCCAAGGACAGCCGCTGAGAACACTCTGGTCTGGGGACCTGCCATCCCAACCGCACCTGATCCTTACAGTTTTGTTCATTCCTGTCTATCAAAGGAAATTTCCTTTGCGTAATTCTTGAGAACCTTGCAGTAATTCCTTTAAAGGAGAGTCTCACCAAGAAAGTGTGGAATTTTCGTTATCCACAGGCTTGACCAAGTAATCACAATAACGCATTTTTTTTTACCCAAGCTCTTCTCAGCCTTCAGTGCTCCCACCCCACCCCCATCCCCCGTCCTGAACAAGCACCAAGATGCACCAGCCCTTAATGACCGGAGTTGAGAACGTGCTCAGTACAGAGGACGGTCCCTGTCACAACGCCTTCCTGCTCACCCTCTTACAGAGAAAAGCCCTTTTCTGTCTGATTTCAGTTGCAGGCACAGCTCTGAGGTCCGTGCCTTGTCCCTAGACTGCCCACCCCCCCATCCAGACCCTCGCGATGGAATCCGATGGTGGTCCCCCCCCTCACTCCATCCCACAACCGATCCGCAGACGTAGGGCAGGACCCCGTGACCCCGACATAGGGAGGGGACAGGGCGCTGGAAGTTTGCCACGCTAGAAGACTCGAGTCTGAACCCGCACTAGACGCCCACATGGGGACGGGATCCCACACTGAGGTCGAAGGGGGAGTCTCCGGTCAGACCCCGTGGGGCGCTGGGAGACCCCGCCGGAGTCCACTTCCAGTCGGTTTGGAGAGTTGAATGCGGCTGCTTCCCGTCTCATTACACGACCGCGCCCACTCACCATCTCCACGCCGCGCTCCAGGCTCTCGGTGTCCTCCTCGCTGAACCTCTGACCCAGTCCGTGAGAGCGACGGAACCAGAGATGTGGAATGGATTCTCACCAGAAAAAAACAAGATCTACCGCTACTGAGATCAACGACCTCAGGATGCACCCGTCCCCGAATATGATTGGATGGTACACTAAGAATCCGCTCTCTGATTGGACGGACGCCAAGTGACACGCTCACCTCGAGAGTTTTATTAACAGCACTGCACGCGGAGGGCCCGGATTGGACAGATTTCAAGTCTCTTCCTCTTCCCTTGAGCACTAGGGTTGGCAGCTCCCTGGTCCCGCCCAGTATTCAGGATATGTCTCCGGTCTCCACCCCGGATTACCTAATTGGACAGTTACAGTCCCTTGGGTCCTGAATGAAGGGACCACAGAAAGTTCGCTTCGGAGGAACCCGACAAAAATGCCTTTTCTAATCATCAGCCTTTCCCTTCCCCACCTTTTCTGGGGAGCAGTACAGGCCAGTAAGGAGGGTGCAGAAGTAAAGGAACTCAGGGTAGGGTTGACCAGGCATCAACCCACAGGCCAGTGGTCCCTGCTGAGACTTGCTCCTCAACTAGGAAGTCCCTACTTAGTTTTCCCACAAATCGCTGCTTTTCCAGAATGGACAGGAGGGCCTGGTGACCTAAAAGGTCAGGTGTGGGCCTGGTGGTATGATCACTGTTGATCTGTTCCCTTTAAACACTCACTGATGAGACAAAGAGTGAACAGAAGCAGACTTGTGAGCTGGCAGGATGGGACAGGCAAAGGGTTAACAGGAGCAAGCTTGTGAGTCAGCAGGAACAAGCTTGAAAATTAACCACTTGGCTCTGACTTTCCTGGCTAGCACTGCACCTGCAAGCCAACAAGCACCTTACATCCATCATAAGTGGGAACAGAACAGTTTCTAATGGTAATGGCAACCCCATGCAGACTAACAAACACCCATCATAGATGGGACCAGAACAGTTCCCAGGAGAAGACAATTGTAACTGGCAGCCCCCCTGCAAGCTGACAAACATCCTACATCCTAAATGGGAAAATATAAAAACCCCAGCACTCATTCTCCTCAGCTCAGCTGTCTCCATGAGACTTTGCCCAGGCAAACTTCTTCTGCCAGTATCTCTCTTACCCTTCCTTCTGTATCACACTGCTCTGGCAAACTTCTTCTGCCAGTCCAAACAGAACTGTTTCTCTGCCTAACTTTCAATACAGCTTTGTAGCTCTCCCACTTTGGAGAGTCTCGTGAATTCTTGTCACGTTCTGTGAATGACAAGGGGTTAATTCTTTTTTTTGTTCTTCATTTTATCAGTTTCAGGTGTACAACACAATGCAATAGTTACTCTTTACTCCCCAAAGTTATAACCCACTACCCCCGTTCACCACCCCACTCCCACCCCATATCATACATATCTATTAAAATTCCTTTGACTCCCTTCCACAGTATACTCCACATCCCGTGATTATATATTCAGTTACAGTTAGCATACAATATTACACATCAGCTTCAGGTGTACAGGGCAGTGATCAAGCCTCTACTCTATCCATGAAGTGGTCTCCCTAACAAGACATGTGACTATCTGACACACCACAAAATTTTTACAACATTATTATATTCGCCGAACTGTGTTTCATATCCCTGTGGCAATATTGTAGTTGTCTATTTATGCTGTCTAATCACTTCTCCTCTCTTATCCTCACCCCCTTCCTAACTAGCAACACTCAGTTTTTCCTCTATATCTATGAGTCTGTTTACTTTGATCGTTCATTCAGTTTTTCAGATTCCACATATAAGTAAGATCATATGGGGGCTGGCCGAGTGGCGCATTGGTTAAGCGCTGGTTTTGGGATGCCAGCGGCCCCGGTTCCAATCCCACATGAGGGCCAGTGACACTGCCCTCTACAGCTAACAACAGCTCCACCTGGAGCTGGGCTGTGCGAGCCCTGGTGATGGTGTGGGCTGCAGCCCCTGCTGTAGTGGGCTGCCATAGGCTACAGTGAGTGGCCCGCAGCCAGCGTGAGAGGCTGGCAGCCAAGCGTGAGCTGCCAATAGCCGCGATGAGCGACATCCAGAGGCCAGCGACCGATCTGCCTCATCCAGGAAGAGCGCAATGACGATACCAACAGTGAAGCAACATCCTCCGCAACTAAACTGAAGAACAAAAAGACAGCAAATTATCTGTTCCCCTTCCCCGATTCCCCAACGTTGTTCCCCTCCGCCAATTCCCCAATAAAATCTTTAAAAAAAAAAATCATATGGTACTTGTCTTCCTCTGATGGACTTATTTCACTTAACATATAAGTGACTTATATTTCTTTCACTTAACTGACTTATTTCTCTTCACAACATTATCAATTACATTCCCAGAATTGCCACCATATCCCTACGGCAAAACTGTAGTCACCAACCTACGTTGTCCAAAACATTCACCCTCTCCCTCATCCCCACTCCCTCCCAGCCAGCAACCATCAGTTTTTCCTTTATATCTGCTTGATATGACTTCAATCTTCTTAAATTTACTGAGATTTTTTGTGGCCTAACGTGGTCTATCTTGGAAAATGTCCCATGTGTATTTGAGAAGAATGTATATTCTGTTTTTTTCAGGGTGAAATGCTCTAAAAATATCAACAAAGTCCAGCTGGTCTAAAGTATCTTTTAAGGCCCCTCTTTCTGTGTTGATTTTCTGTCTAAAGGGTCCGTCCATTGGTGACAACAGGGTGTTGAAGTCCCCTACTCTGATAGTGTTACAGTTGATCTCTGTCACGTCCTGCGTGGCAAGGGCAAGTGGGACACGAGAGGGGCGACACAGATTAAGGAAAAACAAGAGACAGAAAAGATAAGAGCGAGACCAAGGGACTCAGCCAAAGATGACTGAGCCCAAGGGACTCAGCCAAGGAAGACTGAGCCCCGAATTGGGTCAGCGCATAGCTTTTATTGAGAATTTTCAAGGAGGCAAACTGCAACAAATCATTAACGGTGATTTGTAGTTCTCAGGATTTACACAGTCTTTTACTCCCCTGTAAGTGCTCTCTCCAGGGTGCACTGTGACTTGCTCTTCCATTAAAAGATTTATCTTGTTTTACACTGTGATAACCTCTGAGACTCAGACCCAGTCTCTGCCTATCAGCTAAAGAATGTTTACCATGACTACCTAGCCATTATCCCAAATTCCAGCAGCTAGACTCTCAGGGAGTATACTTGAATTATTACTAAAAGACTAGCTGTTACCTTGTTTTAGGGTAAAAGCATCTAAAGTTTTATTCCTATGTAAATACAAAACCTAGCAATTAAAGGGGTCTCACACCACTCTATCTTACAGAAAGCTTCAGTATCTGTTCCTGCAACAAGGTACTAAACGAAGGAATTTACACAAGGCTGTTAACATAACTCATGGTCAGCAAGCTGCCTGGAACACTCATGGCCTGGAGACCTTTGGCCTCTGAGGAGACTTTTCACAGCAGGGCCCTTAGGCAAATGCATCAGTTTCTCACAGGCCTGAGTTTGTCAGAGGTCTGTGCCTCAGTTTCCAAGGGGCTTGAGTTCCCAATATCTTAGTTCAGGGGTTCCCCACGGAACTACCGCCTGGCTTGGGTTGTCTCCCCTCTTTTAGGAGATCTTACCTGTCTTTGGCTGCGTAGTTAGCTCATTGGGGTACCACAGGAACATGTCACAAGTGTAGTGAATATATTTTCTCCTATAGGAGAAAAGGCACATGGGTTCATAGAGGCAGGAGATATTACATGACCAACTATAAGACAGCACCCCTAATATCCAGTGCTGAACAGGGCAATGTGGCCTTGTCAGACACTGGGGTGCTGTCAGCTTCCCACAGATCTCTGTCTTTATGTCTGTCAAAATCTGTTATATGTAATTAGGAGTTCCTATGTTTGGTGCATAGATGTTTATTAGGGTTCTAGTGCCCTTCTTTGTCTTTTATTATAGTCATTTTAAAGTCTATTTTGTCCAAAATAAGTATTGGTACTCCAGTTTTTTTTTTCTCATTTCCATTTGCATGAAATATCTTATTCCATCTGTAAACAGCATATACATGTGTCCTATTTTCTTATCCACTCAGCCACTCTCTGTTTTCTGATTGGAGCATTTAGCCCATTCACATTTAAAATGATTATTGATAGGTGCATATGTATTGCCATTTTGTTATTTGTATTCCTGGTCTTCCTGGGTTAGCTTGTTTACCCCTTTCTTTTGTTTAAAAAAAGCCCTTTTAACATTTCTTGCAATGCTGGCTTGGTGGTAATGAATTCCTTAAGCTTATTCTTTTCTGAGAAGCTCTTTATTTCTCCTTCAATTTTAAGTGATAGCCGTGCTGGGTAGAGCAACCTTGGTTGAAGGCCTTTATTCTGTGTCACTTTGAATATCTCCTGCCACTCCCTTCTGGCCTGCAGAGTTTCTGTAGACAAGTCAGCTGTTAGTTTAACAGGAGTTCCTTTGTATGTAACCTGCTGTCTTTCTCTTGCTGCCTCTAGGATTCTGTCTCTGTCTTTAACCTTTGCCATTTTAACTATGATGTGTCTTGGTGTGGACCTGTTTGGGTTCATCTTGTTTGGAACCCTCTGCACTTCCTGGGCATGTATGTTGATTTCCTTCAGCAGGGTAGGGAAGTTTTCAGTCATTATTTTTTCAAATACGTTCTCGACCCCTTGCTTCTCTTCTCCTTCTGGTATTCCTATGAGTGGAAGATTGTTGCGCTTCATCTTCTCCCATAGGGCTCTTAAACTATTTTCATTGCTTTTTATTCTTTGGTCTTTTTGTTGTGCCAATTGGGTAATTTCTGCTATTTTGTCTTCCAAATCGCTGAACCGCTCCTCTGCTTCATCTACTCTATTGATGATTCCTTCAAATGAGTTCCTCATTTCAGTTATCGCATTCTTTAGTTCTAACTGGTTGTTTTTTATGATTTCTCTATCCTTCCTTATGTCCTCACTAACTTTGTTAAAGATTCTTATCATCAGTGTTCTAAACTCTGTCTCTGAAAAGTTGGATCCCTCTGTTTCATTTGGTTCCATTTCTAGCTGTTTCTTCTGATCTTTTACTTGTGAAATGTTTCTTTGTTTCCCCATTCTGGCTGTCGCTCTGGGATTGCTTTGATGTATTAGATAGATCACCAGGAGAGTCCTGGCTAGATCATGCAGGCATACAGCTCACAGCCCAACACTCCCAGGAAAACTCCCAGTCTCAGCCTGTCTCAATCAGCCGCTCACAGATCAGGCCGAGCAGCCCGACAATCAATCACCAGTCTGGAAACTTTGCAAGCACAGTGCAGAGAGCGGTGACCTGATGCGGCTCATGTACTCCCGCATCTCAGTGAGCAACCTGTTGGAGCCGGAGCATGCCAACCAGGCGTTCCCCTGGCAACGCAGCCCAAGCCATGTGTAGGGTGGGGATCCGAGGCAGCCTGCGCCCTCCCGGGTCTCAGTGAGCAGCCTATTAGAGCCAGAGGGAACCCGCCCAGCATTTCCCTGGCAACGCAGTATAAGCTGGGCAGAGGGTGGGGATCGAAAGCCGCGTGTGCGCGCGTGCACGCACACACACACTTCTGCGCCAATCCCACCAGACCAATGAGGTCCCAGACCTAATCCTCTGTGGGAGGGCCCAACCCTGACAAAATGGTGCCCTCCTTACACTACTCGTGTGCAGGCTCCACACCAGGGGAACAATAGTCCAAGAACCCCCAGTCTTTGTACCAAAGGTTCTCAGTTCAGTCCGTCCCCGCAGGCTCCTGGACCCGGCTCACACAGCTACTCCCTCCAGCAGGAACCAGGTAAGTGCTCACCGGCGAGCAAGCCCGTCTGCCAGCCCCACTGATTCTCCAGCTGCTCTTAGCCTCACCGAGCTGAGCAAAGATTGTCCTCACTAATTTACTGCCAGTTATCTTGGAACTTCTCTTCCCGGCAAAGGAACTCTGGGCTGGTGAGCTTGGTGTGCGGCCAGAGGATCTCTCCCCCAACCAGAGAAGCCTCCCCACAGCTGGGGCTTCCCTCACGGGGTTCGCCCTCTCTCGTCTCCGCCCGTCCTACCAGACCTGACGTAGCCACCTCTTTAAGTTCTTCGTTTAGTGGTTCTGTTCATCTAATGTTCCAGGGACCTCCAGGGTTGACTGCTGTATAATTTGTTTGTAATTTTGGTGTGATCCTGGGAGGTAGTTAGCACAGCGTCTGTCTATTCCACCATTTTACCGGAATCCCCAACAAAGGGTTAATACTATGCCAAGACACTCAACAGTGACCTAACCGTGTGTAAAAGGGATTGGTTTTCATGTATTATCTTTTACATCCAGAGGATCGATCCTCTATTTATGCATCCACATTGATGTTTAAGGTATGCAAGCCATGGTGCTCTATGGACAGTGGCACCCTTCATCCTAACCTGCACAAGACTCCTCTCAGCACAGCCACAGGTGTAACAATGCTATTAGTTTGGTGCAAAAATAACTGGTTTAATGGGCCGGCCGAGTGGCGCGGTAGTTAAGCGCTGGCTTAGGAAGCCAGCGGCCCCTGTTTGGTCCCACATGTGAGGGCCAGTGATACTGCCCTAAAAAAATAAAATAAAATAAAATAACTGTGGTTTAGGACCGTGAATTTTAAATCAGTATAACTTGGCTCAAACACGTTTATTAATCAAAATAAGAACCATTACAATCAACGCATTTTTGCCAATGAGAAATGTTTGTTTATTCCTGTAGTGTAGCTTTCCAGCTCCCGAACTGATTGTTCCCCCGCACTGGTCCTGTGAAAAATAAGAACAAAAAAGCATCTCAGCAAACTGAGACCCAATGGAACGATATCAGTAAAGCTTCCTTAAGGGGGTATCTCAGAACAGCGAGACCCGATGGAATGATACCAGTCATGCTCCCTTATCGGATGGTTTCAGACCACTGACTCCATCCCCTGGGGTCCTGTATGTGAAGGCACAGTACATGTTGGAGGACAATGGGGACAAACTGGGAAAGCAGCCAGCAGGCACAAAACTCACAGACAGTCAATAAAACGAGTTTCATTCCTTGTATGATTACTAATAAAAGTTACACGTTGGCCTGATTTGGGGCTCAGTCCACAAGGCTGCAGTCCCTTGGCCCTGCTTATAATCTATTCTTGGCTCCTGTCTTAACCCTGTGCCGCCCTTCTTGAAACCTACAGCTCTTGTCAGACTAGATGCAACAATAGCATAAAATTCCATGCTTCAGGATTCGACAAACTCTTGGAAAGCATTTTCTGTATCCTGCTGGTTGTGGAAGTGTTTTCCCCACAAAAAGTTGTTGAGATGCTTTAAGAAGTGGCAGTCAGTTGGTGAGAGGTCAGGTGAATATGGTGGATGACACAAAACTTTGTAGCCCAATTTGTTCAACTTTTGAAGCATTGGCTGTTGTCGTGGAGAAGAGTTGGGTCCTTTGTGTTGACCAATGCTGGCTGCAAGCATTGCAGTTTTCGGTGCATCTCATCGATTTGCTGAGTATACTTCTCAGATGTAATGGTTTCGCTGGGATTCAGAAAGCTATAGTGGATCAGACCAGCAGCAGACCACCAAAAATTGACCATGGCCTTGTTTTTGGTGCAAGTTTGGCTTTGGGAAGTGTGTTGGAGCTTCTTCTAGGGCCAATCATTAAGCTTGTTGTCGTCGGTTGTCGTACAAAATCCACTTTTATCTCATGTCACAATCCGATCGAGAACAACAATTGTTCATTGTTGCACTTCAAAGTGATGATTTTTTTGATTTGTGATTAGCTCGTGAGGTACTCACTTATCGAGCTTTTGCACCTTTCCAATTTGCTTCAAATGCCAAACAATTGTAGAACGAACAATGTTGAGTTCTTTGGCAACTTCTCATGCAGTTGTAAAAGGATCAACTTCAATGATTGCTCTCAATTGGTTGTTGTCACCTTCCGATGGCTGGCCAATATGCTCCTCATCTTCAAGGCTCTTGTCTCCTTTGCAAAACTTCTTGAACCACCACTGCACTGTACATTTGTTAACATTTCTTGGGCCAAATGTGTTGCTGATGTTGTGAGTTCTCTCCACCGCTTTCTGACCCATTTTGACTCAAATAAGAAAATGCTTGAATTTGCTGTATGTCTAACATCATTTCCATAGTCTAAAATACATATAAAATAAACAGCAAGTAATAAGTCATTACCATAAAAAACATAAAGCGAGAAATGTGCATTAAAATTATGTATAACATAACCACATTTATTTAAGAATGTATTCCAATATCAAAGGCAAATTTCAACAATGCAAAAACCACAATGACATTTCCACCAACCTAATAGAATTTTCAGTGGTGCGTTTCCCTGCAAGGAAATTTGTCAGATCATGTTTTAGTCAGTTCCCAGATAATTTTGACATATGACAGGCTGTATTTCCTTATTTAGATTGTATACTGTTGTTCTATAGTTTTGTGAAAGTACAAACACCACTGAGTTTTACATGTAAAACTATGAATGTTAGAATATGTGAAGCATATTTCTATGTTCACAAATAAATTTATACACCAGAATACCATGACACCCCTACCTCCTGGCCACCAGTACATGGTATTTTCTGTTGCCATGGATTACTTTGTCAAATGGACAAGGTAGTCCGTCACCAAAAGGATTTATTGGGGAAAAGAAAAAGTACAGATCGACAAGCCACATGCACATTCTGCCCTGTGCCTAGATGGCAGACACACACATATGCATATATAGGGCAAGGAGACAGAAAGTTAGAACCATAGATATTTTGGGTTTTTTTTTTACGATTTTGTTGGGGAATTGGGGGAGGGCTCAGCATTGGGGAATCGGGAAGGGGAACAGACAAGTTGCTGTCCTTTTGTTCTTCAGTCTAGTTGTGGAGGATGTCGCTTCACTGGCCCGTTGGTATTGTGATCATTGCAGTCTTGCTGGCTGGGGCAGATCAGTTGCCGGCCATTGGACAGCCACTCATGGTGTCTCACAGCAGCTCATGCCAGCTGCCGGCTGCTCACGGTAGCTCACGACAGCCCACTGTAGCCCCTACCATGCTTCTATGCTGTCACAGGCAACTCATGACAGCCCAGCTACAGGTCGAGTTGTTGTTCACCATCTTAGCAGTAGAGGGTGCAGTGTCACTGGCTCATGTGGGATCCAAACCGGCGGCCGTGCTGCTCAGAGCTCACGATCCCAAGCCAACTCCTAACCAAAGAGCCACTCGGCCAGCTTGAGAAACATAGTTGTATGAAAAGGAAGTCAGGACCGTACAGTTCAAGGAGTCCAGCTCTGTCCACACATCTCCCAGCTTGATTAGTTTCCTTAAAGTCCAAGTTCATCTTTCTCATTTAGCTCCAATAAGAAATAAAAAGTTGTAAGAAATATGTCTTCCCTAAAATCTAAGGAAAGGGATGAAACCATCCTCACCCACTGAAGCCAAGTTCTAGCAGGTCCCCAGTATCGAGCTCTGTGGAGCTGACTCAGCACCATCCAGTAAACCCTACTCTTCACAGGTGAAGTTCAAGGTCACATCCACAAAACCACTGCATCCTGAAACATCCCACGTGTTCTTTGTCAACAAGGCACCTCTTCACCAATGTGAGCAGGAGGATGAGGAAGGCCAACAGTTAGGGATCAGGACTCAAACCCTAGGACACCTGAGCTCATGTTCTCATAGGAAATGACAATGAAACCAGAGAGCAACTTACTCTGCATCTTGTGCTGCCTGCTCTGCTCAGCCAATACACTGACACGGGAGTTGGACTATTTAGAATAAGCTTGTATTGTCAGAACACCAGTGATTTGAGAAGGTAATAGGTTAAGACCTTCAAAACTGCCTTACCATTCTCAGACAGGCTTAGGGTATTTAAGGGAAAATCAGGGCATTCTTCCAGAGACTGCATGATGGTCCTGGAGGTCTGTTCTTCATGGTGCCTCCATCTGTCATTGTAACTGGTGGCATCAGTGATCCAAAACGGTAATGGGAGAAGCCTGAGAAGAATGTTGAACGATAAGAGTTTGTGATCAGTAAGCATAATTATGAGCTACAGGGTAAGCCTGTAAGGCAAGGAACTGGGATGGGGGCAGGGCTTTCTGGAGGCACTATGAGCTCAAGTAACGGGGTGATTTATTGTTTAATCTCAGGAAAGGATTTATTGTTTAACCTCCGGAAAGGTGAAGCCAGGGACCCAGTGAGGCTCCTATCACAGGGGTCCCAACTGGGCCCCTGCTTCAACAACAAGAAAGCAAAGCACATGCAGGACACTTGGTAATGGTCAGTGCTTGGAACTGTGAAGCAGAATGAGACAATTCAAATATACTTAAACACACAACTTGAAAGAATTCTATTATCCACTGTGTTCTTTGCAGCAGTTACAGGCCATAAGGGAATTCCCCTGCAGGCGAGAAAGTGTTTCCAAAACAACCCTTGTCAGGAGTGTTTTTTAGGAGGTGGGGAAATTTGTGCAAAACAATGACTGTTGATCAAAGATTCATGGGAATCCCAGGATAGGACTCTGATCAGCAGGGGTCAGGGGACCCACTGGGAACAAACAGATTTGAAGATTTCATGCTCTTCTTTAGATTCCACTTCTCACCCCCTTCTCCCTTCCCTGCATATGTGGGGTGCAGGAAACACTGAGAAACCCCTGTGAGACCTTGAAGATGTAATATTATCACTGTTGCAAATTCAGCAGAGGAAAACCAAACAAAACCCTGCAGGGTGATGACAGACAGATGTAAAGCTGCAAAGAGTAACATCGAGAACCAGGACAGTGGTCACCCTAGGAATAGCACCGGGGGATCCTAAAACCAATCAAGAAAATAAAATTCACATACTTCCAATTAATGGAATAGTGTCACTGCAATCACACGGCAGCAAGATCCTGTCCAGGGAAATGAGGGAAGAACTCGCGGAGATTCCCAGGGACACCTGGGCCCATTGCTGCTTCCATTCGGATCCCATCATACAAAACAGCACCTCACAGAATCAGGCTGTGACCCATGTGCTCACCATCTATCCCGGCCAAGGACTCTCTGGGGTCTGCATACAGTGGCTCCACAGACTGGAATGATGAACAACAGGGAAAGGTCACCAGGGAACCAGCAAAGCAGTAGCGCACAACTGCCACTTCATGCAGAGTGACATCCAACGTGGGAAACAAGCAAACCTGTACTCAGCCATGATTGATCGATGCTCTGGGACCTGAAACTTGATTGCAGAATACACATCACTTCCTGAATAGAAAACAGGCCACACCTTCCTACTGTTCTTTGATTGGGCACTTCCTACCCCACCCCTCCACTCTGGACCACTCTTCTATCCTCTTTAATCTATAAGACAGTTAGTCCTCTGAGCCTCAGTGATGAACCCAGAGGGGCTTCATATGACCTAGATGGGTGGAAGTGCCAGTTCCAGGCCTCAGCCCTTCCCTGCCCAGCCTCCTCTGCTGACCCAGACCTGCCCACCCTGAGAGCTGGTTCCAAGCAGAACACACTCTTGGCAGGGTGAACACATACTGGGCCCACCAGTAAGGCCGCCCCATCCGAGCGCTTCTCCTGGAGTGGGAAGTCCTCAGTTTTCAAGCGGAGCACCCACTGGAAAAAGCCAATGACATCTGACAAGACGTCAGAGGTCACAGAATGTCCTGGTGACCTCCTTGGTCAGATGTCTGACCATGGGCAAGGTTTCTGGGGATTGGTGCCCTTAAAGAATGAGACCACTTACCAGGGACATCACTGCATGCAATTCACTGTCAAGATCAAATAGAACATATGACCTTTGACATTCGGAGGCCAAGTCCTCTGTCCCGCCCCCATGTTGGTACTTGAGATTGGAAAACAGGGCCCTTGGTCCTTTGTCCCCAGGAGAAGTGGGACCCTGACATACGAGCCTACCCTCAGGACTCCTCTCAGCACAGTCATAGGTGTGACATTCAGAATTCTCAGGTGTGCATTTTACACTGCATGGACATTTATGTCAGCTCAGGTTTTCAGTTCATCCCAACAGTTTGGAAATGTAAAAGGCTAGGTGTCCTTGCTCAAATTATACAGTGATGTTGCACAACTTTGTGAATTGTTACAGAATACTACAGATCCAAAGGGTATCACTCATACTGAAAACCCAAGATAAATACAAAACCTAAATTTAATGCCTGATCTAATTGTGGTTTTGACCTGTCTCAAAGACATAATCTTAACCAGTCTGGAATTTTCTGGTCAACCACCAGTAAAATAATCTGACACTTCGACCCTCTCCTTCCCCCACAGAAAGAAGAGGCAATGTACATGGTTAAAAAAAAAAAAAAAAAAAAAAAAAACAGGGCTGGCCGAGTGGCGCGGTGGTTAAGCACTGGCTTCAGAAGCCAGCGGCGCCGGTTTGGGTCCCATATATGAGGGCCAGTGACACTGCCCTCAAAACAAACAAACAAAACCCCAAAACAACACTTTCCCTTTTGCTCTCCCAAAGGAAAGGTGTCCTGGCCCCCAAATAATCCTTTGTCTCCTGTGTTCTTCCCTTTCCCCAACCCTCTTCCTGTAAAAACCTTCCATTTTGTACAACCCCTGAGAGAGCCCTTATGGTTGGTAGATGGGATGCTGACAGATTCATAAATTGCTTTATAAAATCAATTACAGCTCAAATTTACTCGGTTGAATTTTCTTTTTAACAGGATCTACAAATCCTCCCCACTGTTTTACACTTAAGTTACACTTAAAAGTGTGAACTTTATAGGATATGTTGTTACACTTAAAAGTGTGAACTTTATAGGATATGTATTATCACAATTATTAAAACAAATTTTAAGGTCTTAAGAGCCTTCGTAAACTACCTCCTGGCCACCACTGAAATACAGGTTCTGTCTCTATGAATGTGCCTATTCTGGACATATTAATAAAATCATACCATACATGACTTTCTGTATCTGGTTGATTTCACTCAGCATAATTTCAAGGTTTCTACAAGTTAAGAATCTGTCAGTGCTTCTCTCATTTTTTTTTTTTTGAGGGCAGTGTCACTGGCCCTCATATGTGGGATCTGAACCAGAGCCGCTGGCGTCCCAAGCCAGCTCAGCTCTTAACCACCACGCCGCTCGGCCGGCCCTCATTCTGATGCTTCAATAATATTGCATCTTAGGTGGAATATGCTACATTTTGTTTATCCATTCATCCATCTATGAACATTTGGGATGGGCCCACCATTAGGCTAATCTAACAGTGCCCTACAGAACATTCTCATATACATATTTGAGTACCTCCATATAGGTAGGAGTGGAATAGCGGGGTCATGAGGTACCTCAATGTGTCATTTCATGAGGAACCACTGAGACAGTTCCACAGTGACTGCACCATCTCACTTTCTGACCAGTAATTGACAAGCTTCCAATTTCTTTTCATTGTAGACAAGTGTTTTCTGATGTTCGGATTCCAGCAATCCTAGTGGGTGTGAACTGTCATCTTGTAGAGTTGATTTGAACTTCCCTGGAATTAGTTATACAGAGATGTTTTCATGTGTGTATTGGCCATTTGAATTTCATCTTTCGAGAAATGTCTATTCAAGCCCTTCCCCGTTTTTTTAACTGGGATGATTGCATTTTTGGAATTGAGATGTAAGGGTTCTCTATGTGTTCTGGGTAATAAAACCTTATCACCTATAAGATTTACAAATATGTTCTTTTTCTTTTTGAGGGCAGTGTCACTGGCCCTTATATGTGGGATCTGAACCAGGGCTCCTGGCGTCCCAAGACAGCTCTTAACCACCACACCACTTGGCTGGCCCACAAATATGTTCTTTAGAAATATGTGGATGTTGGGCCAGCTTGAGTGGCTCAGTTGGTTAAGAGTTGGCTTAAGGGCCAGCCGAGTGGCACATTGGTTAAGCGCTGGTTTTGGGATGCCAGCGGCCCCGGTTCGGATCCCACATGAGGGCCAGTGACACTGCCCTCTACAGCTAACAACAGCTCCACCTGGAGCTGGGTTGTGCGAGCCCCGGTGATGGTGTGGGCTGCAGCCCCTGCTGCAGTGGGCTGCCATAGGCTACAGTGAATGGCCAGCAGCCAGCGTGAGCGGCTGGCAGCCAAGCATGAGCTGCCAATAGCCGCGGTGAGCGACATCCAGAGGCCGGCGGCCGATCTGCCTCATCCGGGAAGAGCGCAATGACGATACCAACAGTGAAGCAACATCCTCCGCAACTAAACTGAAGAACAAAAAGACAGCAACTTGTCTGTTCCCCTTCCCCGATTCCCCAACGCTGTTCCCCTCCGCCAATTCCCCAATAAAATCTTTTTTAAAAAAAAAAAGAGTTGGCTTAAGAACACAAGCTCTGAGCAAGAGGGCCACCGGTTTGATTCCCACATGGGCCAGTGATGCTGCACCCAAGTTGAGCTGTCACTGAGCTGTTGTAACAACAAGACTGCCTGTTCAAGGTGGGCTATGCCCACCCACAACTAAGACTGAACTTGGCACCTTGAGCTGAGGTGCTGCCTGGATGGCTCAGTGGATACAGTGTGTGCTCTTAACAAGGCTGGTGGGTTCGACTCCCACATAAGATGGTGGCTACGCCAACCCGCAACTAAGACTGAACTCAGCAACTTGAGCTTTAAGGCCACTAGCTGCCGACGGGAAGCCAGATGGTGACTGGCACCCTCCACAACGAAGACTGAAGAACAACTTGTTTGGTCCCCTTCCCCAATTCCCTAACAAGTTCCCCTCTCCCAATTCCCCAATAAAATCTTTTTATTTTTTTTTTTTAAGATTTTATTGGGGAATTGGCGGAGGGGAACAGCGTTGGGGAATCAGGGAAGGGGAACAGACAAGCCACCATCCCCCTGCTCCTCAGTTCAGTTGCGGAGGATGTTGCTTCACTGTTGGTATCGTCATTGTGCTCTTCCCGGATGAGGCAGATCGGTCGCCGGCCTCCGGATGTCGCCCACCACGGCTATTGGCAGCTCACGCTTGGCTGCCAGCCGCTCACGCTGGCTGCGGGCCACTCACTGTAGCCCATGGCAGCCCACTGCAGCAGGGGCTGCAGCCCACACCATCACCGGGGCCCGCACAGCCCAGCTCCAGGTGGAGCTATCGTTAGCCGCAGAGGGCAGCATCACTGGCCCTCATGTGGGATCCGAACCGGGGCCACTGGCATCCCAAAACCAGCGCCCAACCAATGCGCCACTCGGCCGGCCCCCCAATAAAATCTTTAAAAAAAATAAAAATATGTGGGTATTTTTCCCCCCTGTGATAGTGTTCTTTGTAGCATTTTTTAAACAGATTTTATTGGGAAATTGGGGGAGGGAACAGCATTGGGGAATGGGGGAAGGGGAACACACAAGTTGCTGTCCTTTTGTTCTAGTTGTGGAGGACGTTGCTTCACTGGCCCATATTGGTATCATTGCATCGGTTGCCAGCCTCTGGTCGGCTGCTCACAGCAGCTCTTGGCAGCTCACACCGGCTGCCAGCTGCTCATGGCTGCCGGCCACTCACTGTAGCTTATGGCAGCCCACTGCAGCAAAGGCTGCAGCTATGCCATCCTGGAGACTCACAACAGCCCAGCTCCAGCTGCAGCTGTTGTTAACTGTAGAGGGCAGTATCATTGGCTCTCATATGTGGGATCCGAACCGGGGCCGCTGGAGTCCCAAGACAGCTCTTAACCATCTCACCACTCGGCCGGCCTGCACAAAA
Organism: Aselliscus stoliczkanus; assembly: GCA_033961575.1. Classification (NCBI taxonomy): domain Eukaryota; kingdom Metazoa; phylum Chordata; class Mammalia; order Chiroptera; family Hipposideridae; genus Aselliscus; species Aselliscus stoliczkanus. The sequence goes on along the minus strand of CM066735.1, from coordinate 2,479,885 downwards.
CATTTTAAATTTCACGAAGTCCAATTAATTTTTTGAGGGTTTTTCTTATATTGGTGTTATCTTTAAGAAATCATTATTGTAACAGCTATATACAATATCAGAGGCGTAGTAGATTGGGGGAAAGAGTTATCACTTTGTGAGGGGTGTAAATGTCTATTACATTGTTTTGTACACCTGAAACTGAAAAAAAAACAAAAACAGAAAAATAAAACGAAATCATTATCAAATCCATGTTCACGATGATTTCTCCGTATTATTTCATGTCCTGGAACGGCAAGGAAGCTCCTCATGAAACACATGTCCCTAGTTAATATTGGAATGTAGCACATGAAGTTTAAGGTAACACAGTTCCTATTCTACGTGACAGTTGTACATTCCGATGCCAACATAATACATGTACAAATTCCTAATTATGCTACCAATACATTTTCTGTTTTGAGGGGAGGGGTGGGAATAAGGGGAGGGGAACAGACAAGTTGCTGTCCTTTTGTTCTTCAATCTAGTTGTGGAGGATGTCGCTTCACTGGCCCATGACCATTCCGCTTTTCCTGGCTGAGGCAGTCAGTCGCAGTCCATTGGACTGCTGCTCACAAGGGGTCTTGGCAGCTCCCTCTGGCTGCCAGCCACTCAACGTGGCTCACGGCAGCTCAGCTCCATGTCGAGCTGTTGTTCACAATCTTGGCTGTAGAAGGCACAGCATCATTAGCCCCCATATGGGAATGAACCGACAGCCCTGTTGCTCAGAGCTCACACTCCCAAGCCATCTTTTTTTTTTTTTTCAGCTGAGCCATCCTGCTACCTGTTGGCAGCTCAACGGCAACTCAGCTCGGGCTGGCATTGAACCGCCGTTGCTCAGAGCTCAGCTCACACTCTTCCAAGCCATCTCTTAAAACAGCTGAGCCCAACACTCGGCTGGCCATTCTAGGACAAGTCACTCCACCTTGTTATTTAGAACAGCACACCCACTACTAAAAATTTGTTCTCATTTGTAAAATTTACCAAAGCGGGGTTTGTGATGTTCCAAAAAAATAGTTGTACTATTAAGGGCATTTGATTAATACGATACAGCTATTGGTTCATGTGAAGTAAGAGGGAAACCACATTTAAGATGGAGTGGGGGGCCAGGAATTCAGAAGGCTCATGCTCAAAGTGGTCATATCTAAAATTGTACAGAACCACAGCTGAAAGGTGATATGCAAATGTCCCTTTGTAGTCATGGGTTTTCAAATCATTCCTGTTATTTCATCAATTTGAGAGATTGCATACTCAATATTCTTCTGCATTCTTAGTAGTTCCAAATTCATGCAAGCTTAGGGAATTTTTTCATTCAGCTATATTTTTTTATACTTATATGCTTAAAATTATGTCATTAAAACAATACAGGGCCGGCTGAGTAGCGTGGTGGTTAAGCGCTGGCTTCGGAAGCCAGCGGCCCCGGTTTGGTTTCACATGAGGGCCAGTGACACTGCACAAAAACAAAAAAAAACAAAACAAAAAAATACATAAATAAGAGTGAAATCATTTTATCCATGCTCTGTAGCCACAATCCACCAGATGTCACCTGTAGTGTAAGAAACTGGGGAACTGACAGAGCACTGGGGATGAAAGTCCTCATGCAGGACTGGAGGGTGTGTCAGTGAGGACACAATATGACATGCTTTAAAGACATATTTTGAAATATGTCCACCATTTAGACTCGTGTTAGATGACTTGAGTGTTTGAGGGATTGTCCCCTTACTCTGGATTAGATGCTGTCAGGAGGTAAACATAATGTTATGGTTGGGTATCTTAACTGTTCTGATCTAGAAAGCAGAGAGAATACAGTGCAGCTAAAACTAATTGGTAAAGAGGCAACTCTCAAATTAGCAAGAAGCGCCAACATTTGCTCAACTTTCTGATTTGGACTGTTTGATTTTAGGCTTTTTAAAGATTTCTTTATTGAGGAATTGGGGGAGGGAAAAGCGTTGGGGAATTGGAAAGGAGAAGTTACTGTCCTTCAGTCTAGTTGTGGAGGACATTGCTTCACGGGCCCACGTAGGTATTATCATTGCGCTCTTCCGGGTGAGGCAGATTGGTCACCGGCCTCTGGATGGCTGCTTACAGCGGCTCTTGGCAGCTCACGCCAACTGTCGGCCGCTCACACCAGCTGCCAGCCACTCATGGTAGCTGCCGGCCAGCCCCACTGCAGCCTACGATATCGCCGGCGACTTGTGGCAGCCCAGCTTCAGGTTGAGCTGTTGTTCACCATCTTAGCTGTAGAGGGCACAGCGTCATCGACCCTCATATGTGGGATCTGAATTGGGGCCCTGCTGCTCAGAGCTGGCATCCCAAGCCAGTTCTTAACCAATGCGCCACTCGGCTGTACCAGATTTTAGCCATCTTAAGACATGATTATAACATGCTCTTCTGTTTCTTCATTCATCGCTGTCACAGAAATGCATCTGATGACCCTTAGATGAAACTGCTTCTGTTCCACGTGAGAAAACCACTGACCAGCAGTGAAGGCCAGGCCAGCTTCCTGTTGTTTGAGGCTCCCTTTGTCATTCTCAGTGTAAACACTGACATATTTCTATGAATTAGGAACTATTTTATGTTTTCTACTAAGTGACTCATTAGCAAACATATAAACTCAATTACTTCTCACCAACATTAGATCACTGATACTTGATCTCCTCGGACGAATTAGCTGAGATCTATGAATACAGAGTGTTTTCCAAAGACAAGAGGCTAAGGAGTCACATGGATGAAGATTCAAATCGAGCCTGTCTTTCTTAGAGATCACACTGATTGTCAGGTGCTAAATGTTGTCTGTCCATCCCTCTTGTGACATGCTTTACGCACCATAAATTATACCACACATGTATGTAGTCACTGCAGGCACTTGCCATGGGTCCTCCTGCTCTCTGCTCCCCACCTGCTTGGTTATGCCTACTCCCTGGGTGATATTCCAGTATCAACCCCTATTAGTGTGCATCACATTCACTCCGAGTTAAGTTCTGTCTCACAAACCCTCGAATGCAAATTGTCAACAGTACTTGAACCCAAGGAGCTTTCCCTAAGTCTGACTTCCAGATTTACTCAGTTCCACAAATCACATTCAAGTCCATTGACTCTGGGCATGATGGAAAATCAATCTCCAGGAACCAGCCTCATGTTCTCTGTTCACAAACCCCTCCCATCACTTTTGCCTTAACATTCCCCTAGTGTCACCCCACCTTAGCATGCAGTGACATTTGTTCTATGAACTCAGTAAAATAACCTGTTCTCCTGAGCCTTCCTGTGACCCCTTGTGCCAATGCGAATGGCTGGCCACTCCCCTAAAGGCATACAGGTGTGGACACATTATCTCCCACAGGCACTCAGTAGGCACCTCTCCACAACTTCAAAGTCAGACTCCAAAGAGCACTAGATGGAAACGAACTGTAGCTTCACAAGGAAAACATCTGGGTACATGGAAGGGTTAACCATGTGTAAGAAAATTTGAAATCAGGAATTTTATGGTTTTGGCATATGAGGACTGTCAATTAAGTTTGTGAATTTGTTGCAATGATGTTGCTAACTTTTTTTGACATCAGAGGGATTATTCATTATGAATTTGTACCAACTGGACAGTTAACCAAGTTTACTATTTGGAAGTACTGAAAAGATTGCATGAATGCTACATGACATAAACTTCTCACTAACAATTCATGGCTCTTGCATCACAAAAATGCACCAACTCACAGGGCACTCTGTCTATGAGGGAGTTTTTAGCCAGTAAACAAAGAACTGTATAGGAGCACCCTCCCTACTCACCTGATTTGGCCCCCAAGACCTTCTTTCTTTACCCAAAGCTAAAGGAAATATAGAAAGGAAAACATTTTGATGACATTCAGGACATCGAGGGTAATATGACAGCTCTGAGGGACATTCCAGAGAGTTCCAGAATTGCTCTGAAGGGTAGGCTAGGCACTGGCATTGGTGCATAGGGAATACTTCAAAGGTGACTGTATTATGTTCAATAATGAGGTATGTAGCATTTTTTCTGGGATGAGTTTGCAAACTCTATTGTCTGACCTCATATAAAGACTCCTATGGAAATGGTCAAGGATGAACTTTTTCACTGGAGGTGAAATCCCAGTGAGGTTGTGATCCACCCCTTCCATATTGTGATAGGTCAGTGCTGCTACAGTGAGCCTTATTAGTGTTTCCATATCCCCAAAATATGGCACATGTTGATTGGTGAATGACACTAGAAAGCAAAGGCCACTGTCACAATTGTTGGAATTGCTGATGTAAAGGCTTCCCCTCAGAAAGTGGTCCAGGTATCTTTACTAACGTTTTTTTATCTCAAATCGCTGAGGGACTAGTCACCTTGAACAACACCGGAGACCTACAATCCCACTGAGGTCCATGCATAATACAATATGAGTACCATGCACAGAGCCAGAGAAGCATCACTGGAAGCCACCCACCACAGAGACAGAAACTGAGTTTTGTCCCCTGGGAGATCAACAGAACCTAAGTGGTCTGAGGAAAAGAGAAATGCAAGGCCCATTTTTTTTCCTCTTCCAGCAAAAATAATACAAGGGACGATCAGTACCATTATCAGTCAATTACCATGCATCGTGGAAAGAAACACGGATATCAGCATAATTACCAGCAACAAGAAGACAGATGTTTGTCTTCTGGAATCAATTTTTGATTAAAGTTCTGAGGTATTTGCAAAGAAACAATTAGAAGCATAATTTGCAGAAATTAGGAGAGTTGACTCACAATACTTATGCCTCTAAACTGAAGCTGTGTCTCCTAACTCATCCCCACAACTGAAGTTCTCACCTCACCTGCAGCACTGTTTGTTCCAGCTGTCCACAGACTAGAGAAGACATACATCTCCTTTCCCTCTCACACTGTTGAGCGGCAGAAACATGACCCCTGGTGATATGGCTGGAGACCACTGACATAGACAATAATTAGTTTTTCAGTATTAGCATGAGTAAGTCATTGTCATGAAACAATGATAATAACTGCATAGAAATTACAGAATGCACCAGGGCCGGCCGAGTGGCGCATTGGTTAAGCGCTGGTTTTGGGATGCCAGCGGCCCTGGTTCGGATCCCACATGAGGGCCAGTGACACTGCCCTCTACAGCTAACAACAGCTCAACCTGGAGCTGGGCTGTGCGAGCCCCGGTGATGGTGTGGGCTGCAGCCCCTGCTGCAGTGGGCTGCCATAGGCTACAGTGAGTGGCCCGCAGCCAGCGTGAGCGGCTGGCAGCCAAGCGTGAGCTGCCAATAGCTGCGATGAGCGACATACAGAGGCCAGCGACCGATCTGCCTCATCCGGGAAGAGCGCAATGACGATACCAACAGTGAAGCAACATCCTCCGCAACTAAACTGAAGAACAAAAAGACAGCAACTTGTCTGTTCCCCTTCCCCGATTCCCCAACGCTGTTCCCCTCCGCCAATTCCCCAATAAAATCTTTAAAAAAAAAAAAAATTACAGAATGCACCAGAAAGGAAAACGTCAAAAATGTTTGCTCAGATTATATAGGGAAGATAGACAAATACAAAAATCAATTTTCTCCAGAAATGGATATCATATCTTCTCACTAGTGAAATGTAAAACAAATAATCTTGCAATTATACAATAGCATTGAGAGTATATTCATATTTGTATATAAACAATGTGGAGAATATTTGATAAAAATGCACTCTTTCAACCATATATAAAAGAGAGAATAAAACACTGGGTAATCACACCAAAATTGAATGTAATGAAAAAATCCTGGGTTTAGGGCTAGCCAAGTGTTGTGTTGGTTAAGAGCTGGCTTGGGACGCCAGTGCCCCGGTTTGGATCCCACATATGAGGGTCAGTGACAATGCTCTCTACAAGTAAGATGGTGAACAACTCCACCTGGAGCTGGGCTGCTGTGAGTCCCTGGGACAGCACAGCTGCAGCCCCTGCTGCAGTGGGCTGCCACAGGCTAGTGAGTGGCCGGCAACCAGACCAATCTGCTTCACCCGGTAAGAGCGCAACGATAATACCAACATGGGCCAGTGAAGCAATGTCCTCCACATCTAGACTGAAGAAAAGAACAACTTGTCTGTTCCCCTTCCCCAATACCCCAACCCCAATAAAATCTTAAAAAAAAAAAAAATACTAGGTTTATGGCTTAGGTAGCAGTCACCTATAAAAGAAAATTTATACAACTGCCAAATATATTCATAAAACTTTATTTCAGTCATGGAAGTATCTACGACCAAGTGATACAGGGCCAGTCCAGTCTCTCCACAGTGCAACCTGGATAGGAAGTTTCCTACATTTTGTGCAGCATTAAATGTGTCCGGGTGGAGGCCAGCAAAAGATCTACCAATAAAGGAACAAGATGCTTCTTACAAAAATCATGTAATGAGGAGAAATGTTGGAGATGGTTTTTTGTTTGCTTGTTTGTTTTGGGGGGGCCGGGGATATGACAGGATCACAGAAGATCTCTAAGAGTGACACCATTAAGAACTGGCCTGATGGACACCAACATGCTACCAGAAAATAAGAATGTGCTGTAACTCAGGCCCACTGGGTTCCCACACAGTTGACTCGATGGTTAGGAACTGACAATCAGGGCTTCTTCACTTCAGCTTCCAACCTCATGCATCTTCTCCTGTCTCACAAGGACTCTAGGATAAAACTTCCCACCTCACCCACACTGACAGCACAATTTAGTGCAACAACTTGGATACAAGATTTCATCATCATGCCACAAAATCCCTAATTGTAACTCAATGTATCACATCCAATTGCCAGCCAGCAACAAACACAGATGTGATATCTATTGGAAACAAACAAATGTGGAATTGACATCTTTCAATAACAAATACAGAAGGGAATGGTAGATATCTAGTCAGAAAGTTTTCATGTAAAATTATATCAAGCTTAACATAAAAAATACCTAACTTACCAACAATGGGTTGAAAAGACACTAGGGCCGGCCGAGTGGCGCATTGGTTAAGAGCTGGTTTTGGGATATCAGCGGCCCTGGTTCAGATCCCACATGAGGGCCAGTGACACTGCCCTCTACAGCTAACAACAGCTCCACCTGGAGCTGGGCTGCGAACCCCAGCGACGGTATAGGCTGCAGCCCCTGCTGTAAGCGGGCTGCCACAGGCTATAGTGAGTGGCCAGCAGCCAGCGTGAGCTGCCAATAGCCACAGTGCGCAACCATCCAGGGGCCGGTGACAATCTGCCTCATCCAGGAAGAGCGCAATGATGATACCAACATGGGCCAGTGAAGCAATGTACTCCACAACTAGACTTAAGAAATAAAGGACAGCAACTTGTCTGTTCCCCTCCCCCAATTCCCCAATAAAATCTTAAAAAAAAAGACACTATAATACAAATGTCAGAAATTTTATACAATTGTACAATTACTTAAAATCTGAAATAAAACATGTACTAGAGATGAAGGGGACATAGAGGGATATTTATTACCTCAAGTGTTCCTATGAAAATGAACTAGAAATTAATATACTGGCTTCACTACTGACACATACTGTATTTCTAAAATGTAAAAAAAGTCTGTCCTGCTGTTTTCAGATACCACTTATGCCAAATGGTACACCTGAAAATTTTCCCACATTCTTTATATGAGTAGCTCTCTAGTGTTCTTTCAGGTTGACATTGTTTTAAAGGAGACTGAACATTTCCCACAGCTTGTGTTCATATGTATGCCCCAGTATGTGTCCTCTTATGAGTGTGAAGATTCCGGAATACTAAAAGCTTTTCCTCCTTGATGACATTCATAGGTGTCTCCTCACAATGTGTTCCTGCATGTCTTTGAAGGGAGAAATAATGACTGAAGAATTTCTCACATTTCCTACATTCATAAGGTCTCACCAATTGTGCACTCTCACATGTACTTAAAGTTAAGTCTTGACAACTTAAACTTTCCCACTGCGAACATTCATACATTCTCTCCCCTCTGTGTGTACTTGCATGTTAAGGAGTGAAACCTGAAAGCTTTCCCACATTGCTGACATTCATAACGTTTCCCCCTACTGTGCATTCCCACATCTATAAAGGGATGAGGGCCCACTGAAGGCTTTCTCACATTGCTGACATTTTTAGGGCCTCTTTCCAGTGTGTTCTCATATGTACTTTATGGGAGGACTTAAAACTGAAGGCTTTTCCACATTGCTCACATTCATAGGGTTTTTCCCCTGTGTGTGTTCTAGAATGTATTTTAAGGCACAATGGCTGACTAAAGGTTTTCCCACACTGCTCACATCCAAAGGGTTTCTCCCCAGTATGTGTTCTTGAATGTAATATAAGGCTGCATCGCTGAGTGAAGGCTTTTCCACACTGCTCACATTCATAGGGTTTGTCCCCAGTATGTATTCTCGAATGTGATATGAGGCCGAATCGCTTACTGAAAGCTTTTCCACACTTGTCACATTCATATGGTTTCTCCCCAGTGTGGGTTCTTGAATGTGATGTAAGGGCAGATTGGTGTCTGAAGGCTTTCCCACAGTACTCACATACAAAGGGGTCCTTCTTAGCGTGTGTTCTCACATGCTTACGAAGGCTGGATTGAATACTGAAGGCCTTACTGCACTCCTTACATTCATAAGGATTCACCCCACTGTGCATTCTCACATGGCTTTGAAGAAAACATGAAAGGCTGAAGGCTTTCCCACACTCCTTACATTCATAGGGTTTTTCCCCAGTGTGTGTTCTCACATGCACTTGAAGATAGTAGGCACTAGTGAAGGCTTCTCCACACCCCTTACATTTATAAGGTTTCTCCCCAGTGTGTGTTCTCAAATGTATTTGCAGGTGTGGGGATATCCTGAATGCTTTCCCACACTCTTTACACACATACGGTTTCTCTCCGGTGTGGATTCTAACATGTTTGAGCAGGACTGAAGGAAATCTAAAGGCTTTGCCACAGTGCTCACATTCATAGTGTTTGTCTCCAATGTGTACCTTCTTCATATGTGTTTGAAGGGAGGAGGAACAACTAAAAGCTTTTCCACATTTGCTACACTGGAAAAAAATTTTACCACTCAGGTTGTTAATGGGTTTCTTAGGTGCTCTCCCAGTATCCTGACTTGTGCACGGTTTTTCCACAAGGTCTGTTCCCACATGAGAGCTTATGGACGAGACACACCTGCCGTCTTGCCCACATTCCTCACACACATGAGATGTATATCTAGTTCGACATCTTTCCTGATTCTGAAGGAAAGGACATTCCAAGAAGACTTTTCCACACTTAGTGCATTCACAGGGTTTAACTGCATCTGGACATCTCTCACCCACAGGAAGTAATGTAACCTCATTCAGGGTGCGTCCATATTGGTCACCTTCATTAGTTTCACAGAGATTCTCCGGCAAAGGACTTCTGTTCAAAACATTAAGCATACAAATAGGAATCAATGATCATAAATAATTTATTAATGATTGATTAATGCTTACTTTGACTACATATTTACCATTTTCAATGAAAATGGCATGGTCTGAATTGTTACATGGTGTAAAAAGCTTAATGCCCTGGCTTAGGGCTGAAATGGGGCCATACTTTCAATGTTTCTTACATCTGGGGTTTCCTCATTGTTTGCATTGAATTCTGTAGAGACTCAATGTCTAAATGACATTTATGAAAAAGTGCTATGAAAATTCTGTACTTAATTGTTTGGCAAGATTTACATACTTTCTAAATTTTTAAAATTTAGCACTATGCAGATATTCTGTTTCGACCTGAGCAATGTCACTCACCTAAAAGATGTCTCCTGGGTTAGGTGCCGTTCTCCATTGTTATTGATCAACTGTTTTTCTCCAATAACTGACTGAGAATCAATTCTTGTAAATCTCACTGTTTTCTCTTCACTGAGTATATCATTGTTCAAAATATTCTGCTGAGAACGTGACTCACTGGTTCTATCTTGACTGCAATAATCTGCAACATTTGGGAGGATAACAATTAATTTCATGTAAACGAAATGCTGGGAATAAAAAAAAGAGATCATCTGTATATTTTCATATATTGATATAGAATGTAAACAAATGTTGTAGGAATGAACCAACATGTGAGGAAATAAGAAAACTGACGACCTCAGCTATTTTGGACTGTGGCAGAAACAGGTAAAATGAGTCAAAACGGCAACCTGCTTTTTAGGAACTACATCAAAAGAGATGGGAGACAGAAGTTCAGATAAATATTATCACAGAATGCAAAACAAGGAGGAAATGGGCACGATGCATGTATGCAAGTGTACTCTTTAGAAGAGGACCCACAAAAAGTCTGTCCAAGGATAGATGACAAGTCCCAACAGGACAGCCAAGGACATATAAATGTCATACATCTCAAACATCAGGCTCACTCATGTTTCTGATGCACATGGACAAACGTCATTCCCTAATCTAGAACCTATTGACCCCTGAGGGTTGCCACTCTCCTGCAGTTCTCAGACACACAGAACCTTCGTGGTCTCCAGATGCCACTGGCTGATTGGATAGTGTATGTGGTGCTGCCCTGAGGATGGAAGGGAACAAACATCCCAGGAGATGGGCCATTACTTAGATCTTTAATACCACTGATGTTAGTTACATTTGGGACTAATTACAGGAGAATGACCATATCCACTGTGTGTTAACCACAGTGTAAATTTCTGAGGGGTGGACACCAACCTGCTCTCACAGTCCCACAGCAACTGGAGATGGTCACACAGAAAATTAGGGAGTCTCAGACTTTTTGGTTTTTTTTGAGTCTCAGACTTTTGATGGGAGATTTTGATGGGAGTTCGTTTCATACATGAAACTTTGTTTTCATGGAAAAGTTATTTGATTCAACGTTCTTCCATGAATGCTTAGAATGGGTCTGTCTTTGTTCAACATATTCTCATTCCTAAGGGAAGGGATGAAGGCATCCTTACCCACTGAGGCCAGGTTCTGGCAGGTCTCCTGCACCACTTCTCTGCAGGGCTTCTTCTGAGCACCATCCAGCAAAGCCCTCTCTTGCCGGGTCAAGTTCACAGCCACATCCACAAAGACCGCTGCGTCCTGAAACATCCCACATGTTTTATTTCAACAAGGTTACCTCTTCACAAATGAGTGCAGGAGGATGAGGGAGGCTGAAAGTCAGAGACCTGGATACAATTCCAAGGACTCCTGAGTTCATTTTCTTGTGGGAAATGACAATGAGCAAGCAAACGACATGTGGGACACTCAGTGATGGTCACTGCTTGGAACCTGCAAATTTTGTCAACTGACATACTTCTCACATAATTATAAACTGAATTCTCTTGAGATGGAGCAGGGTCTGATATAAGGTAAAGACTGAAAGATGAAATCATCATTCAGGTAATACAGAAATGCACAGTTGGGTCACTCTGAAGGTATTTCCATATCATCTCCAAAACCTGGAACCAGAATGTCGGGATGTCCTGAACACTGAGATTTCCAGGGCTGCTGGTGTGACAACTCATGCCTTCAAAGTTTTCACTGTCGAAAGGTCTGGTCTAGTTCCCTCATATCTGCCAGAAGCAGAGATAGGACCCTTTCCAAGATGAGGGGTACACTGTGTGGACAGACACAGGCCAGGGCCCTGGCCAAACACACCTTTTAGCCAAAGAAGTAGCTGATTCTTGAAAAATCTGTAAAGCCACTAGGGCCTCTCACACAAAACTGAGGGCCAGGAATTTGAGAAAATGGCCCCACAAAGAAAAATTGCTGGGCCGGCCGAGTGGCACGGTGGTTAAGAGCTGGCTTGGGATGCCAGCAGCCCTGGTTTGGATCCCACATATGAAGGCCAGTGATACTGCCCTCAAAAAAAAAAAAAAAAAAAGAGAGGGACTTCTGGTAAAATGGTGGAATAGACAGACGCTGTGCTAACTACCTCCAAAGATCACACCAAAATTACAAACAAATTATACAGCATTCAACCCTGGAGGTCCCCGGAACACTAGATGAACAGAACCACTAGAAGAAGAATTTAAAGAGGAGGCCATGTCGGGTTTGGTAGGAGGGGCGGAGATGAGAGAGGGCGAACCCCGTGAAGGAAGCCCAGCTGTGGGGAGGCTTCTTCAGTTGGGGGAGAGACGCTCCGGCTGCACACTGAGCTCACCAGCCCAAAGTTCCTTTGCTGGGAAGAGAAGTTCCAAGATAGCGGGCAGTAAATTAGTGAGGACGCTCTTTGCTCAGCTTGGTGGGGCTGAGGGCGGCTGGAGAATCAGTGGGGCTGGCCCATGGGCTTGCTTGCCGGTGAGCACTTACCTGGTTCCTGGTGGAGGGAGTAGCTGTATGAGCTGGGCCCGGGAGCCTGCAGGGACAGACTGAACTAAGCACATTTAGTGCCAAGGATGGAGGTATTTGGACTATTGTTCCCCTGGTGTGGAGCCTGCACGTGAGTGGTGTAAGGGAGGGTTGGGCTCTCTCACAGAGGATCAGGTCCGGGACCTCACTGGTCTGGTGGAATTGGCACAGAAGTACATGTGTATGCGTGCGCTTGCGGCCTTGGATCCCCACCCTCTGCCTGGCTTATACTGCGTTGCCAGGGAAACACTGGGTGGGTGCCCTCTGGTTCCAACAGGCTGCTCACTGAGACCCGGGAGTGCGCAAGCTGCCTTGGATCCCCACTCTCCGCACAGATTGTGTAGCGTTGCCAGGGGAATGCTTGGTGGGCGTGCTCTGGCTCCAACAGGCTGCTCACCTAGACGGGGGAGTGCACTAGCCGCGCCTCGGGTCCCAGCTCTCCGCACTGTGCTTGCAGAGTTGCCAGGCTGGTGACTGGTTGTTGGGCTGCTCGGCCTGATCTGCAAGCAGCTGATTGGGACAAGCTGACACTGGGAGTTTTCCTGGCAGTGTTGGGCAGTGAGCTGTGTGCCTACGTGATCCAGCCAGGACTCTCCTGGTGATCTATCTAATACATCAAAGCAATCCCAGAGTGACAGCCAGAAGGGGGAAACAAAGAAACATGTCACAAGCAAAACATCAGAAGAAACCTCTAGAAATGGAACCAAATGCAACAGAGGGATCCAACTTTTCAGAGACAGAGTTTAGAATACTGATGATAAGAATGTTTAACAAACTTAGTGAGGACATAAGGAAGGATAGAGAAATCATAAAAAACCAACCAGTTAGAACTAAAAAATACAATCACTGAAATGAAGAACACACTTGAAGGAATCACCAGTAGAGTAGATGAAGCAGAGGAGCGGATCAGTGATTTGGAAGACACAATAGCAGAAATCACCCAGTTGGCACAACAAAAAGACCAAAGAATAAAAAACAATGAAAATAGTTTAAGAGGGCCGGCCGAGTGGCGCATTGGTTAAGTGCTGGTTTTGGGATGCCAGCGGCCCCGGTTCGGATCCCACATGAGGGCCAGTGACACTGCCCTCTACAGCTAACAACAGCTCCACCTGGAGCTGGGCTGTGCGAGCCCCGGTGATGGTGTTGGCTGCAGCCCCTGCTGCAGTGGGCTGCCATAGGCTGCAGTGAGTGGCTCACAGCCAGCGTGAGCGGCTGGCAGCCAGCGTGAGCTGCCAATAGCCGCGATGAGCGACATCCAGAGGCCAGTGACCAATCTGCCTCATCCGGGAAGAACAATGACGATACCAACAGTGAAGCAACATCCTCCGCAACTAAAACTGAAGAACAAGAAGACGGCAACTTGTCTGTTCCCCTTCCCTGATTCCCCAACGCTGTTCCCCTCCACCAATTCCCCAATAAAATCTTTAAAAAAAAAAAAAAAAGAAAAGAAAATAGTTTAAGAGCCCTATGGGAGAAGACGAAGCGCAACAATCTTCCACTCATAGAAATACCAGAAGGAGAAGAGAAGAAGCAAGGGGTCGAGAATATATTTGATAAAATAATGACTGAAAATTTCCCTACCCTGCTGAAGGAAATCAACATGCATGCCCAGGAAGTGCAGAGGGTTCCAAACAAGATGAACCCAAACAGGTCCACACCAAGACACATCATAGTTAAAATGGCAAAGCTTAAAGACAGAGACAGAATCCTACAGGCTGCAAGAGAAAGACAGCAGGTTACTTACAAAGGAACTCCTGTTAGGCTAACAGCTGACTTGTCTACAGAAACACTGCAGGCCAGAAGGGAGTGGCAGGAGATATTCAAAGTGACACAAAATAAAGGCCTACAACCAAGATTGCTCTACCCAGCACAGCTATCACTTAAAATTGAAGGAGAAATAAAGAGCTTCTCAGAAAAGAATAAGCTTAAGGAATTCATTACCACCAAGCCAGCATTGCAAGAAATGTTAAAAGGGCTTTTTCAAACAGAAGAAAGGGGTAAACAAGTTAACCCAGGAAGACCAGGAATACAAATAACAAAATGGCAATACATATACACCTATCAATAATCATTTTAAATGTGAAGGGCTGAATGCTCCAATCAAAAGACAGAGTGAGGTCCGGCCAAGTTGCGCAGTGGTTAAGCACTGGCTTGGGAAGCCAGCAGCCCAGGTTCGGTCCCACATATAAGGGCCAGCAACACTACCCTCAAAAAAAAAAAAGACAGAGAGTGGCTGAGTGGATAAGAAAATAGGACACATGTATATGCTGTTTACAGATGGAATAAGATGTTTCATGCAAATGGAAATGAGAGAAAAAAAGCTGGAGTACCAATACTTATTTTGGACAAAATAGACTTTAAAATGACTACAATAAAAGTCAAAGAAGGGCACTAGAACCCTAATAAACATCTATGCACCCAACATAGGAACTCCTAATTACATATAACAGATTTTGACAGACATAAAGACAGAGGTCATCAGTAACACTATCATAGTAGGGGACTTCAACACCCCATTGTCACCAATGGAAAGACCCTTTAATCAGAAAATCAACACAGAAAGAGGGGCCTTAAATGACACTTTAAACCAGCTGGACTTCGTTGATATTTTTAGAGCATTTCACCACCCTGTAAAAACAGAATATACATTCTTCTCAAGTACACATGGGACATTTTCCAAGATCGACCAAGTTAGGCCACAAAACAAGTCTCAGTAAATTTAAGAAGATTGAAGTCATATCAAACAGATATAAAGGAAAAACTGATGGTTGCTGGCTGGGAGGGAGTGGGGATTAGGTAGAGGGGGAAGGAATTGGACAGCATAGGTGGGTGACTACAACGTTGCCACAGGGATATGGGGGCAGTTCTGGGAATGTAATTGATAATGTTTTGAAGAGAAATAAGTCAGTTAAGTGAAACTGACATATAAGTCACTTATATGTTAAGTGAAATAAGTCAGTCAGAGAAAGACAAGTACCATATGATCTTATATGTGGAATCTGAAAAACTGAATGAACGATCAAAGTAAACAGACTCATAGATATAGAGGAAAAACTGAGGGCTGCTAATTGGGAGGGGGGTGGGGTAAGGGGGAAAGGGAAGGGATTGGACAGCATAAATAGACAACTACAATATTGCCACAGGAATATGAAACACAGTTCGGGGAATATAATAATGTAAAAATTTTGTGGCATGTCAGATAGTCACGTCTTATTAGGGAGACCACTTCATGAATGGAGTAGAGGCTTGATGACTGCCCTGTACACCTGAAGCTGATGTTGTATAATACTGTATGCCAACTGTAACTGAATATATAGTCACAAGATGTGGATAGTCACACTATTGTGGAAGGGAATCAATGGAATTGTAATAGATACGTATGATATGGGGGGGAGTGGGGTGGCGAACTGAGGGAAGGGGGTTGTCACTTTGGGGGGGGTCAAGAGTATAACTATTGTATTGTGTTGTACACCTGAAACTAATAAAAAAAAAAGAAAGGATATAGAGTATGGTCAGGGACTTGAAGAAGCATGCAAGTATTCATTCAATAAATACTTTTCAAGGAAAAAAAAAATTGCTAAAGGATCTGATGAAAATAGAGACCCATGTGAGTGTATCGAACATATAGAATGAAGGCCTGCTCGGGGTCATAGGAGAAATTACAGCTTGGGTATGCACCCACTCCCTCAAGGAACTGGCCGTCCTTTGAGGAACTGGGATAGATTAATTTTGGAAACAATTTTCTGAGCAGTATGCACAGAAAAAGATAAACAACGCATCACGGCCCCAGCTCCTGGCCAGATCCGGGTCCGTAAGTGTTTCTGAGCATACGTCTTTTGGCACCAAGCTCTTGTTTTTTGGCATTAAGCCTTCTTTGTTCAGACCCCTATAAAAAGGGAGCTGAAAAGTCCCTGAGCAGCCACCACTGTCCTGATGTAACTCTGTGTTTTGCCCGTGATGCTCTGCCGGTACTGATGATGCAACTTTGCGTTTTGCCGGTGATGGGTGATGCTTTTCCGGTGCGGATGATGATGGGGTTCTGGTGGTATGCCGTCACTATTTACTTTACCTTCCATTTCCCTTAGTTCCTTCCCTGTTAATAATAAACCCTTTGGCTGCAGTGGTGTGTCTTGCATATCACTCCTCAATTTAACTTATCAGTCTGTGCAGAGCTAATTGATAATTTTCCTTATTGATACAGTGAGGTTAATGCAGAGAAAATATAACTAATCAGTATCTTTAGGGCAATATAGGATGCCAGCCCACCCAAGTAAATAAAGAGAAAACAATTATGAAAATAATATTTTTAAAAACAAAAATATGGGCCGGCCGAGTGGCGCGGTGGTTAAGCGCTGGGCTGGGAAGCTAGCGGCCCCGGTTCGGTCCCACATATGAGGGCCAGTGACACTGCCCTCAAAAGAAAAAAAAAACAAAAAACAAAAAAACAAAAATATGTTCTTTAAATCCTACAGAAAGGGCCAGCCAGATGGCTCAGTTGGTTAGGGCATAAGCTCTGAGGAACAGGGTCACCGGTTCAATTCCCACACACCAATGGACAACCAGATGGCTAAGCTGGTGAGAGCGCATGTTCTTAACAAGGTTGCCGATTCAACTGCCACATGGGAAGGTGAGCTGCGCCCGCCACCCCCACTCCTGCAATTAGACTGAAAGTGGCGACTGTACTTGGATCTGAGCTGTGCTCTCCACAACTAAGACTGAAGGACAACAACTTGTCTTGGACCTGTAGGGTCCTGGAAAAACACAATGTTCCCTTCCACAATTCCTCAATAAAAAAATTTTAAAAAAAAAGAAATCTCAGAAGAAATTAAAAGGGGCTGGCTGAGTGGCTCAGTTGGTTAAGAGTGCAAGCTCTGAGCAACAGAGTCACCGGTTCGATTCCCACATGGGCCAGTAAGCTGCGCCCGAGCAGAGCTGCTGCTAGCTGGTGAGAACGTGTGCTCTTAGCAGGCAAGGTTGCCAGAAGGGATGGTGGAGTATGCACCCCAGCAACTAGATTGCAAGTGGAAACTGGACTTCGAGCTGAGGTTGCACCCTCCACAACTAAGATTGAAGGACAACAACTTGACTTGGAGCTGATGGTCCTGGAACACAATGTTTCCCTTCCCCAACTTCCCAACATTGTTCCCCTCCCCAATTCCCCAATAAACATCTTAAAAAAAAAAAAAAAGGCAAAAAAACCCCCCACCAAAACAGCAACAACAGAAACCATGCTACTTCAACTGGGGTTTCAACTGCAAATGAATAAACACACAACAGCTACACAATTTGTATTCTAAATATATTTGGGAAGTTCATATGATAATAAAAGACAACAAAAAATACATATGATTAAATAAGGGGCACAGCCAATAAGCACATGAAAGACGCTAGATATGAATCATCAGTAAAATGCAAATCAAACCAAAGCAGATTCCTGTTCACACCACTAGGATGGCTGTGCAGATAGACACAAGTACTGATGAGGATGTGAGGACAGCAGGACCCTAACACATGGCTGATGGGAAGTAACGTGGGGAAGCCACTTTGGAAGACAGCCTCATGGGTCCTTAAAATGGTGAGCATGGTGACCACATACCCAGAGGAAGTGAACAAACATCAGCACAAAAACTAATGCACAGACACGCACTGCAGCGGGGTTCATTAACAGCCAAAAAGTGGAAACAACTTAAAAGTGCAGCATGGCTGGAGAAGCCAAACATGGGATATTGCAATAAAATATATGAGGCAATAGTGACGATACCTGACAGGAAGCCAATTAACTTTAAGGTGATTACCAGGCTTCACAACAACCACAGTTATATCATTTACATGAATCTGCCTCACCTGGTTGGAGCGCAATGATAATGCACATGGGCCAGTGAAGCAATGTCCTCCACAACTAGACTAAAGAACAAAAACAGGACAGCAACTTGTCTGTTCCTCTGCCCCAGTTCCCCAATTGGTCCCCTCCCCCAATTCCTCAATAAAATCTTTAAAAAAAAATTGTAATACTCGATATATACCAATAACAAAAGATGAATACAAGTAACATATGAATTCTGCAATTATGAGTGATGCTCAAAGTGGTTACCACCAATGTCCAGACACTTTTTTTTTTTTTTTGAGGGTAGTGTCACTGGCCCTCTCATGAGGGACCTGAACCGGGGCCGCTGGCTTGCTAAGCCAGCGCTTAACCACCATGCCACTCGGCCAGCCCAAAACATGTTTTGTTGTTGTTGTTGTTGTTTTTTGGGGGGGCAGTATTAGTGACCCTCATATGTGGGACCCGAACCAGGGCCGCTGGCTTCCCAAGCCAGAGCTTAACCACCGTGCAACTCGGCCGGCACCAGACACTTCTGATTATGGCCAACTACCGCTTGAGCAACGATGACCAGTGTTCACTTGCATACATTTTTTTGGCACCCTCAGTACATACATATATATAATACGAATGCAGATTTAAATGTAAGAAAACTTTGAAAATCAGTTAGAGCCAAGTGTTCTATGACTTCCTAGTACAGGTTTTCTTCTATAAGAAAAACAAGAATAAGCTAGAAAGACAAGATGGGTGAATAAAACCCTATTAACTTTAAGAGTCCACTCATCAGCAGAGAGCAAAGAGAGTGAAAATATAACCACACTCCAGAGAAAACGTGCAGTGTCTGCTCATGAAAAGGGACTCCTGCCCTGAGTATCTCAGGAACCACCAGAAATCAGTAAATATGCAAGTGAATCAAAGGGAACAAAGGTCTGAAAACCATTTTCACAGAAGATGAAACACCACAGGGTCTGCACCAGTGGTGATGAGCAATAACTAAGTGACCACGAGGAGATCCTGGGTCATACATTAGAAGGACAAAAATTAAGTGAGGTGATTTAAGTGCTGGCAAGCATGTGAAAGAAATGAATACCCAGGAAGATAAGGCGTTTGGAGGGAGTCAATCCACACCCTGCACCATCATTTCCTAGTATATTTAAATTAAATTAGTCCATAATCTACAACCCACAATTTGCCTCTTTAGTGCAGACCCTCAAATTGCAATTTGCACTTGGAAACAAAACCATGAATCCCAATAGTAACCTTGCTGACTAATGAGAATCACAGTTGACAGGACCCAGGCCACACAGCACTTGTAATGGATGAGTAAATAGGAGAACCGAGCTCAGACACCAGTACATGTGACACAGACTGGGCTGAGAATCACAGAGAAGCCCTGTGACATTATTGGTGTACTGATGGTAATAGTCACTTACTGGAAACATAAGAGGCAAAATCAAACAACGCACTGCTGTGTGATAAATGAGAACTGACAAAGGCATGAGGAACATCAGGGTCAGGACAGTGGTCACCCTGGCTGCGGGAGGCAGAGAAGACCTGACCAAGATGCTAACAACTGCCCTGGGCCTATCTTTTCACCTCTCCAGTGAGGCCACAGGTGTTCATATTATTATTATTATTAAATCTGAACGCAAAATCAACCAGGTTAGAAACAGCCCCAAGGCAATCATAGTACACCTCAGACAGGACAAACTGCCCACCCAAGAACCGGTGGGTCCCCCTTCCCAGGCTCTGTAGCTTCTCTCAGCATCAACAGCTCCTTCTAGGTGCTTCTGTGGGCTGGAGGCCACCTGCAGGGATGGTGACCTGCAAACCCCACTGCACTGGTCTTCACCTCCCACAGGCCCAACTTTGGGCACAGCCTATCCCCATCCAGGTGATGCACCTGCTTCAAGCATGGTCTGTCACTTAGAAGACACAAGGACCCCATCACATATGTAGATGAGACCCGCAAAATCACTACTTTTACCCATGTTCAAGGATAAAGTGGAAGACGCAATTCTAGGGCACTTTTATGGCTTAAAAGAATAGGAAACTGCTTAGCTCTTTCAGAAAGCAGGTGTCAGTTCAGTATTAATATTAACCTCAGGTAAGAAACTGTAAATCAACTAGTCAGAATTGAACACAAGCCAGTTTCACAAGTCCCATTTAGTGAAATTTGCATTAACCTTTGAGGACCAGTTATTAGCACAAGGGGACAGGATCACAAGGTCACAAACTCTGTACCCTACATGAGTCACTATGATTTTTATCAATATTTTAATCCTAAGCTTAACCCACATCACATGAAAGTGTGGAACTGCATACATTTCCCTCCCAATTCTAATGTAAAAATATATTTTCTGTATCTGAGACACTTTTCCCCAGCTCCATCTGTGGTTCAGATTCAGAATAACAAAAGTGAGAAAACCAGGCAAGCACCATGGACCCTTACCACCCTCACTAAAGATAGCAGGCAAAATGAATTCAGTCATTTTACATCAGCCAAAACTTAGGCTGCAATGAAGGAAAGCTCTCAGTGCCAGCCGGACACAGAAGGCGGCTCGCAGACGTCAGGTTACAACGCTGAATCCTGTCTTCCAGGAATCCTTGATGGAGATGAAAGGAAACGCCCCTCCCTTTTGTTCTGGAAAAGGGAACTAACTCTGCAGGTTTCCCGCTTCCCCATTCAATTCAGATTTACAGCTGCCCCTATGTTTACCCAGGAAATGGCCACCGGCCTCCCCGTCGCCCCCTCCCCCATCCACCTCTATGCCTCATCTCTGATGCGATGAACTGCACGTCTCCAGTGAACAAACAGAGGCAATGCCTGTTGGCCAAACCTTGATTAGTCTTCTCTCCTAACCCCAGACCCCTGAACTTCGGCCCACGTTCACCCAGCCAGGGGACAGCCCCTGAGAACTCGCTAGCCTGGGGACCTGCCATCCCAACCACACCTGGTCCTTCCCAGTTTTGTTGACCTGTCTATCAAAGGAAATTTCTTTTTGCCCAAGTCTTGAGACACTTGCAGTAATGCCTTTAAATTAAAATTGCACCAAAGTGTGAAATTTCTTAATTCACACCAAGTGATCACAATATCCCCTTTTTTATCCAAGCGTTTACTCAGCCGTCTGTCATCCCTCCAGCCCCCGTCCTGAACAAGCATTGGCATGCACCAGCCCCTACTGGACCGGCGGTGAGAACGTGCTCAGTTCAGGGAGGACGGTCCCTGTTACACCGCTTCATGCTCACCCTCCTACCCAGAAAAGAGAAGCCCTTTTTCTCTCTGATTTGAGACTCGAAAACAGCTCTGAGGTCCGTGTCTTGTCCCTACTGACCACCCCCCACCAGCCCCTGGCTACGGAATTCGACGGTGGTCCCATCCCACAACCGAGCCGCAGACTTGAGTCAGGACCCTGGGACACCCACGTAGGGACAAGAAGAAGCGCCTGAACCCGCCCCCGCCCTGCGCCCGGAGAAAGGGTCGAGAGCCGCTTCCAGACTACTCCGGCCGCATCCAACCGTCCCTCCCGGTCTTGAGCCCCGACCCCAGGCACATACCATCTCCAGGCCCTGCTCCAGGCTCTCGGCGTCCTCCTCGCGGCCCCTCAACCCGAGCAACTACAGCGATGGGTCCAGAACCGAGGAGCCCGGCGGCAGAGTAATGAAAATGAGCTAAGACTTTCGAGAACAGACCCACGCGGCTGCGAATGCGCCCACCCTCGGATCTGATTGGATGATACTTCAATTTTGCGACCTCTGATTGGACGGTAGCCCGCCCACCGGGAGGTTATGACTGGACGGAGCTCAGCACGCAGAGAGCTCTGATTGGACAGAAGTGAAGACCGCTCTTATGGTCTTTTCTGTTTACAGATCCAACGCCCCGCCCAATATTCCGGCTTTTCTACGGGCTCCACCCCCGTATTACTTGATTGGACAGAGTTACACGACCCCTTAGGGCTGCAGTGTTGGGCAGAGATGGAGGCCAGACAGGACAGAAACGTCATCATTACTGGGCTTTCGCCTTTCCCTCCTTCACCTTGTCTGCAGACTGTTCCTGGCTACGGGGTAAGAGAGTAAAGAAAAACCTCCGCTCTGGGTGGAACTGGCCAAGCATAAATTTATATACCAGTCGTCTCTCCTGAGTTTTCCTGTAGAACTGCGAAGTCCAGAATCAATTTTTCCACAAACCACACTTTGTCTAGAATAGGACAGGAGGGGACAGGAGGGCCTGGTGACCTTCGGGGTCAGGGTGAGCCAGATGGCATGGTCACCTTGGATCTGTTCCCTTTAGAAACACTCACCAGTAATCTCACCACGTATAAGGAAGGTTCCAGATTGTTTTGAACCTATGAACTTCGGCATCTGGAGGCCTTGTCCTCCATCTATATCCCCACATTGGGGCTTAAAGTAAGCAATGTCCTGCCCTGTGTGGCAATGGAACTCTTGCCCCGGCCTGCACAGTACTCCTCTCAGCACAGCCACAGATGTGAGATGCCAGAATTCTCAGGGGTGCATTTTGCTGCAAGAAAATTCATCAGATCACATTTCAGTCAGTCCCCAGAGAATTTTGACATATGAAAGGCTGTGTTTCCTTATGCAAATTGTATAGTCATGTTCCAAAGCTTTGTGAATGTATGTACATAAACCACTGAGTTTTACACTAAAAGCTGTGATAACCATGAAAATCCTACCTCCTGGGCACCACTAAAATACTTCTTGTCTCCATGAATTTGCCTTTTTGTGGATATTTGATGTAATTGGAATCATACACTGTGTGGCCTTTTGTGTCTGGTTGATTTCACTAACCATATATTTTTTTTTTTTGAGAGCAGTGTCACTGGCCCTTATATGTGGGATCCGAACCGGGGCCACTGGCCTCCCAAGCCAGCTCAACTGTGGGAAGTTGATAGCACCCCAGTGTCTGACAAGGCCACATTGCCCTGCTCAGCACTGGATATTAGGGATGCTGCCTTATGGTTGGTCATGTAATATCTCCTGCCTCTGTGAACCCATGTGCCTTTTCTCCTATAGGAGACAATATATTTACTACACTTGTGACATGTTCCTGTGGTACCCCAATGAGCTAACTATGCAGCCAAAGACGGGTAAGATCTCCTAAAAGTGGGGAGACAACCCAAGCCAGGCGGTAGTTCCGTGGGGAACCCCTGAACTGAGATATTGGGGACTCAAGCCCCTTGGAAACTGAGGCACAGACCTCTGACAAACTCAGGCCAGAAAACTCAGGCCTGTGAGAAGCTGATGCATTTGCCTAAGGGCTCTGCTGTGAAAAGTCTCCTCAGAGGCCAAAGGTCTCCAGGCCATGAGAGTTCCAGGCAGCTTGCTGACCATGAGTTATGTTAACAGCCTTGTGTAAATTCCTTCGTTTGGTGCCTTGTTATAGCAACAGATACTGAAGCTTTAACTAAGAAACAGATACAACCCTCTGTAAGATAGAGTGGTGTGAGACCCTTTTAATTGCTAGGTTTTGTATTTACATAGTAATAAAACTTTAGATGCTTTTACCCTAAAACAAGGTAAAAGCTAGTCTTTTAGTAATAATTCAAGTATACTCCCTGAAAGTCTAACTGTTGGAATTTGGGATAATGACTAGGTAGTCATGGTAACCATTATTTAGGAGATATATAGAGACAAGTCTATCCTTAGCATAAGATAGTTATGATAAATATTCTTTAGGTGACAGGCAGAGACTGGGTCTGAGTCTCAGAGGTTATCACAGTGTAAAACAAGATAAATCCTTTAATGGAAGAGCAAGTCACAGTGCACCCTGGAAAGAGCACTTACAGGGGAGTAGAGGATTGTGTAAATCCTGAGAACTACAAACCACCGTTAATGATTTGTTGCAGTTTGCATCCTTGAAAATTCTCAATAAAAGCTATGCGCTGACCCTATTCGGGGCTCAGTCGTCTTTGGCTGAGTCCCTTGGTCTCTCTCCTATCTTTCTTCTGTCTCTTGTTTTTCCTTAATCTGCGTCGCCCCTCTCGTGTCCCACTCGCCCTTGCCACGCAGGACGTGACACTCAACCACTGTGCCACTCGCCGGCCCTCACTCACCATATTTTTAAGGTTCTTTCATGTTGCATCATGTGTCAGTGCTTCCTTCCTTTTTATGGCTTTTTATGCCATCCTGTGTATATGCTACTCTGCTTACCCATTCAGCCATGGGTGGACATTACAGATGTATCACCTGTGCTATTTTGACTAGTATTATGATGAACATTCAAGTACACATATTTTGTATCTATTTCAATGGAGCTAGGAGTGGAAAGCTGGGTCATACGGGACCTTTATGGGTAACTTTGTGAGAAACCACCAAGCTCTTTGCACAGGAGCTGCATTTTTCAACATGCAGCAGACAAGGGTTCCAACCTTTCTTCTTTTTTATTTTTGAGGGCAGTGTCACTGGCCAGCCTCCCAGGCCAGCGCTTAACCACCACGCCACTTGGCCGGCCCTAAGGGTTCCAACCTTTCAATATCCAGGGCAAGTGTTTCCTGATGTTTGGATTCTAGCCATCCTAGTGGGTATGGAGTTGCATCTCCTTGTGGTTCCCATTTGCATTTCCTTATGATGAGTGATACTGAGATTGGCACCTTGAGCTAAGCAGCCTGGAGCTGCTGAGGGGTGGCCGGATGGCTCAGTGTGCAACAAGGTTGCTGATTCGACTCCCACATGGGATGGTGGACTATCCCCCCCACCCCCTGCAACAAGATTGAAAGCACCTACTGGACTTAGAGCTGAGCTTTGAGCTTTTGCCCTCCACAACTAAGATTGAAGGACAACAACTTGACTTGGATCTGATGGATCCTGGAAAAACACAATGTTCCCTTTCCCCAATTCCCCAATAAAAATCTTAAAAAAGTGCTAGGGCCGGCCAAGTGGCTCAGTTGGTTAAGAGCTTGCTCAAGAGTGTGAGCTGAGCTCTGAGGAACAGCAGTTCGATGCCAGCTAGAGCTGAGCTGCCGCTAAGCTGCCAACAGGTTGCAGGATGGCTCAGCTAAAAAAAAAAAATGTGCTGACTGGCAAGGACTTGGGATTTTTATCCAATTTTTTTCTCTAGAATGGGCTCTTCCTCTCCGGGTGTGGGACCACTTGATTGACACCTGTGATTGACAAGATTGATAAAAAGATTACAACCTCATTTTCCTTCCCAGAATTCAGTCTGCTATAATGATATTAATGAACTTCTGGGCATATGTATCATATTATAATGATGGTATAATAAGGCCCAGGTGAAATGAAGGTTGTTGTGGCCTTTACTGCCCAGGTATGAGTGAATGGTCTAATCTAGTTGGGTATTTTGTACCCATTTGTTTCCTGTCCAAGGGTGAGGGAATCCCTGCAGGGTGTGCCCACACCTTTGGGAGCTGGAAGAAGACACACAGAACCTCAGGCAGAAGTGACATACTTTATTTACTTACTCTCTGGGTACCATCCACTTGGTACTATACAGAGACAAGGGTGATACACAGCCAAGGCACTTATGTAAGTATATACATAAATGGTGCACAACGCCTGCGCTCATTCCACCCTCTCCACCCTGAGGGTCGTAGTCCCGCCTGATGGCCAGGTGAGGGAGCCTGATTTGTTCTATTTTCCCTACATTCCTCATAGGGGTAGATAATTATAGTGAAAAGGGGAAGTTTTGGGCAGAGATGGAAGGTCTTTTGGGCAGTTGCATCCTATGAGTTGTGTTGGACATTGAGGAATGAAGAGGCCCAATGCATGCGTCTAACTGCCTGCCTTGTTTTCCCTTTGAGAGACATGATCCCATAAAATTTCTATGGGAAGTTGAGGGACAAGAGGTCTTTCCTTCTGTACCTGCTTCCTGCTGGGCAGGGGTGGAGCTGTCCCTGCCTATTGGGGGACTCACGGAACTCTCACCCTACCTGATCTCAGATGAGAGGAAGGGGTCCCGAGCTCCACCTGGAAGACCATGTTGGCTTTTTTGGTTGAGACTGGTAATCTTGCTGAGGTATCATCTGTATCATCAAGGCCCCTGAATGAGGAAAATTAGATTTTAATCAATAAATTTAAAGTGTTGGCTTAAAGAGCAGAGTTCAAAGCTATTGATGCAGAGTGGCTACGTGATAGAAAATCCGTCAGCTGTATGGAGCCTGTGGCCATTCAGCCAGTCATTCAGCTGGTGTTAATTGTCCAGGAACTGGGTCCAGAATGGGTTGAAAAGCACTGAAAAGCACATTAAGCTTCATTGATTACAATCAACAAGTATAAATCACAAATTTCAGGGTAATTATCTAAAGCAGGGGTAAAAACACTTCTAAAAATAATCTGTTGCCTAAGATTAAGAAACTTATTTACAAATTAATTAATAAGCAGGGGGGAGGCGCTAAGAAACTGGGGAAAAGGAAACTTAAAATCCTATAGAAAAGAAAATGAAGTTTTTCAGTGGCAGTGGGCGGTGCTACTTGCTTGGCCTGTATCATAAGGAAGGTTCCAGATTGTTTTGGACCTATGACCTTTGGAACCTGGAGGCCCCATCTCCATCTATGCCTCCATATTAGGGATTAGGGTAAGCAATCTATTGCCCTCTGTAAGCAGTGGGACCCCTCGCTCCAGCCTGCATAGGACTCCTCCTAGCACAGCTGTTACTGTGCCAAAGTTCCAGCTGCTTGCAATGTGAGAGCCAAAATTTGGGAGACCAGGTTGGTAGAAAGAAAAGCAAGTTTATTCCAAAATGCCAGCATTTAAAGAAGATAGGGACTCATTGTTGAGATAGGAAAATTATAGTCAGTCAGGAAAATTGCCACAGTAGAGGGAATCAGGGTGGAAACTATAACAATGCCAGGAAAATAATTTATTAGCTAACAAACAGGATTAAGTCACAGGACCTGCCAGTGACAAACTCAGGTGGGGGAGGAGAAAGGCCTCTTTCCAAGTCAGGGATTCCCAGGTAGAATTCATATCTCCAAGACGTTATTTAGCATAACATAAGACTGAGTCTCCGGTAACATGCTCCTCTCAGAGCAGAGACATTGACTAAGCTGTTTAAGCTCTAAGGAAATTAGACATTTTAGAGAAAACACCTCCTCTGGGCTGAGCAACAAATGTGGCCCCAAAAGGCGCCAGCCAGCCCTCGATCCCAGACATACAAAAGGTATAAAAACCAAAGCTTTTGCCCTAACTAGGGGGGCAACCCAGTCAGGACCCCCTCTCTTTTTGAGAGCTGTTATTTTCTACTCTAATAAACTATCCTCTGCTGTAAACTTGACCTCTCTGGTCCGTGTCTCCATACTTTGGCTTCACGAGACTACGATCCCAGCCCAAGAAAAATATCCTACACCATTGTCACAAAGACTGCTTTCCCTCCCTCAGTTAATACCACCAAAAAATTTTATAGACACACAAGGACAGGCAGAACAAAGGAAGGAGAAGTCGGTCAGTAAATTCCAGGAAAAAGGTGCTTCCCAGAGGCTGGCCTGCCTCAGGGACTGCTGTGGATCCCATACAGATGCAAAAACCTCTCCTAAGTCACTGGACCCTACCCGCACAAGGCCAAGGCTGGAAGTAAACAGAATCATTGAAACTGATATGCATAATCAATGTATGCAAAGCAGAGCCATTGAGGTTTCCTGGGAGAAGAAGCAGCAAAGAAAAACTATTAAAAAGTCCCAAGCTGGCCGGCAGAGTGGTGTGGTGGTTAAGCGCTGGCTTGGGAAGCCAGCGGCGCCAGTTCGGTCCCACATTTGAGGGCCAGTGACACCTCCCTCTACAGCTAACAACAGCTCCACCTGGAGCCGGGCTTTGCGAGCCCCAGTGATGGTGTAGGCTGCAGCCCCTGCTGCAGTGAGATGCCAATAGCCGCAGTGAGCGACCATCCAGAGGCCGGCCACAGATCTGCCTCATCCGGGAAGAGCACAATGACGATACCAACATGGGCCAGTGAAGCAACCTCCACAACTAGACTGAAGAACAAAAGGACAGCAACTTGTCTGTTCCCCTTCTCGAATTCCCCAATGCTGTTCCCCTCCCCCAATTCCCCAATTAAAAAAAAAAAATCTTAAAAAAAAAAAAAGTCCCAAGCCAAACCACACTGTCAAATCAAATTACACCAGAGGTTTAAATTTCAAAATAGAAGATATAGGGTCATCGTTACACAGCTACATGTGTGAGAAACTAGGATTATCAGGGGTGTATTTATGCTGCGGTTTGTCAGATCGTGTTTCAATCAGTCCCCAGAAAATTTTGACATATGAAAGGCTTTATTTCCATATTCATATGTTATAGTCATGTTCCAAAACTTTGAGAATGTACACAAACTACTGAGTTTTACACTAAAAACTGTGAACATTATGGTTTTGAGTTGTATCCCTACTTTTATGAACAAATTTGCAGGCCATGAAAACCCTACCTCCTGGGCACCACTGAAATACCTCTTGTCTCCATGAATTTGCCTTTTTCTGGATAATTGGGATCATAATGTTGTGGGGCAACCAAGTAGCCACCCACAAATACTTTCAAGTTTTCTTTCTTATAGAAATGTTAAGTCTGTCCCTAGTTCCTGGCTTTGATTATTTTCTTTCTTTTTTTTTTCAGCTAAGCCATCGTGCCACCTGTCAGCGGCATCGAACTGCTGTTGCTCAGAGCTCAGCTTGCACTCTTGAGCCACTCAGCTGGCCCTATACCACAGTTTCTTACTCCAGTCATCTACCGATGGACATTTCGGTTATTTGCATGTCTTGGCTATTGTGCATAACACTGCAGTGACATAGGAGTGAATATATTTTTTCAAATCAGTATTTTGGGTTTCTTTGGGTAGGTACCTGTGGGAAGTTGATAGCACCCCAGTGTCTGACAAGGCCACATTGCCCTGCTCAGCACTGGATATTAGGGATGCTGCCTTATGGTTGGTCATGTAATATCTCCTGCCTCTGTGAACCCATGTGCCTTTTCTTCTATAGGAGACAATATATTCACTACACTTGTGACATGTTCCTGTGGTACCCCAATGAGCTAACTACGCAGCCAATGACGGGTAAGATCTCCTAAAAGAGGGGAGACAACCCAAGCCAGGCGGTAGTTCCGTGGGGAACCCCTGAACTGAGATATTGGGGACTCAAACCCCTTGGAAACTGAGGCACAGACCTCTGACAAACTCAGGCCAGAAAACTCAGGCCTGTTCTCACAGCTGATGCATTTGCCTAAGGGCCCTACTGTGAATAGTCTCCTGGAAGATTAAGTCTTCAGGCCATGAGAGTTCCGGGTAAGAGGCAGCTCTAAGACATCCGCTGACCTTGGATTTGTTAATCAGCCTTGTGTGAATTCCTTTGCCCAGTGCCTTGTTGCAGCAGCAGATACTGAAGCTTTGAGAAACGGATGCAGCCCTCTGTAGGATAAGAGAGGTGTGAAACCCTTTTGGTTGCTAGGTATTGTTATTTACAAACGAATAGATTTTAGATGCTTTTACCTTAAACACAGCCACTCCTAGTCTTTTGGTATAGCTCAAGTATACTGTGAGTTTTATGATTGTGTTTAACTGCTAGGATTTAGGATGATTTCTAGATAGTCAAGATAGCTTTAGTAAACATTCTTTAGGTGACTTACACAAACCAAGTCTGGGTTTCATAGCAATTATCATAATAAAGACAAGGTAATCCTTTAACGGAAGAGTAAGTCACAGTGCACCCTGGAGAGAGCACTTACAGGGGAGTAGAGGACTGTGTAAATCCTGAGAACTACAAACCACCGTTAATGATTTGTTGCAGTTTGCATCCTTGAAAATTCTCAATAAAAGCTATGCGCTGACCGGATTCGGGGCTCAGTCGTCTTTGGCTGAGTCCCTTGGTCTCGCTCCTATCTTTCTTCTGTCTCTTGTTTTTCCTTAATCTGCGTCGCCCCTCTCGTGTCCCACTCGCCCTTGCCACGCAGGACGTGACAGGTACCTAAAAATGGAATTGCTGGGTCATAAGGTAGTTCCATTTTCAATTTTTTGAGATACCTCAATACTGATTTCCACAGTGGCTGCACCAGTCTAGAATCCCACCAACAATGCACGAGGGTTCCCTTTTCTCCACATCCTCGCCAGCACTTGTTGTTTGTTGATTTACTGATGATAGCCATTCTGACCGGAGTGAGGTGGTATCTCATTGTGGTTTTCATTTGCATTTCTGTAACGATTAGTGAGGGGCTGCAATTTTTTTTTTTTTTTTAAGATTTTACTGGGGAATTGGGGGAGGGGAACAGCGTTAGGGAATCCGGGAAGGGGAACAGACAAGTTGCGGTCCTGTTTTGTTCTTCAGCCTAGTTGTGGAGGATGTTGCTTCCTTGACCCATGTTGGTATCATCATTGCATTCTTCCTGGGTTAGGCAGTCGCTCACCTCTGGATGGCTGCTCAAGGTGGCCTGCCAGTCCCTTACGCTGGCTACTGGCCACTCTGTAGCCTGTGGCAGTCCACTGCAGCAAATGCTGCAGCCCACACCATCGCCAGCCATCTTAGCTATAGAGGCAACCAAGTGGAGCTGTTGTTCACCATCTTAGCTGTAGAGGGCAGTGTCACTGGCCCTCATATGTGGAATCCAAACCGGGGCCCAGCTACTCAGCTGGCATCCCAAGCCAGCTCTTAACCAACGTACCATTCAGCCAGCCTGAGGGTCAGCATTTTTCATATGTCTGTTGGACATCTGTATGTCCTCTTTAGCGAAATGTTCTTCATGTCCTCTTCCCACTTTCTTTTGTTTGTTTGTTTGTTTTTTTTAAGGGCAGTGTCACTGGTCCTCATATGTAGAACCAAACCGGGGCCGCTGGCTTCCAAGGCCAGCGCTTAACCACCGCGCCACTCCGCCGGCCCTCCTCTTCCCATTTTTAAATTGGGTTGTTTCAATGTTTTGGTGTTGAGTTGAGTGAAGTGTTTATAAATTTTGGATATTAACCTTTCATCAGATGTATCATTGGCAAATATCTTCTCCCAGTCAGTACGATGCATTTTGTTTCATTGATGTTTTCCTTTACTGTGAAAAATTTTTTTATTTTGATGTAATCCTATATGTTTATTTTTAATTTTGCTTCTCTTGCCTGAGGGGATATATCAGTAAAAATATGACTAAGGGTAATGTCTGCAGATTCACTTCCTATATTTTCTTCTAGGACTTTCATGGTTTCGGATCTTACATTTAAGTCTGTAATCCATTTTCAATTTATTCTCATATATGGTGTAAGGAAGTGGTCCAGCTTCATTTTTTTTTTGCATGTTTCTGTCAGGTTTTCCCAGAACCATCTCTTGAATAGACTGTCTTTACCCCAATGTAAATTCTTGCTTCCATTGTCAGAGATTAAATGACCATACAGGTATGGATTTATTGCTGGGCTGTCTATTCTGTTCCATTGAACTATGTGCCTGTTTTTATACCATTACCATGCTGTTTTTTTTTAAAGATTTTATTGGGGAATTGGGGGAGGGAA
The DNA here is from genome assembly GCA_033961575.1 of Aselliscus stoliczkanus. Classification (NCBI taxonomy): domain Eukaryota; kingdom Metazoa; phylum Chordata; class Mammalia; order Chiroptera; family Hipposideridae; genus Aselliscus; species Aselliscus stoliczkanus. Next base: position 2,448,343 of record CM066735.1, on the reverse strand, counting down.
ACAGCTTGGGGAATCGGGAAAGGGGAACAGACAAGTTGCTGTTTTTTTGTTCTTCAGTCTAGTTGTGGAGGATGTTGCTTCACTGGCTCATGTTGGTATCGTCATTGCGCTCTTCCCGGATGAGGCAGATCGGTCACCAGCCTCTGGATGTCGCTCACTGCGGCTATTGGCAGCTCACGCTGGCTGCCAGCCGCTCACGCTGGCTGCCGGCCACTCACTGTAGTCCATGGCAGCAGGGGCTGCAGCCCACACCGTCGCCGGGGCTCGCACAGCCCAGCTCCAGATGGAGCTGTTGTTAGATGTAGAGGGCAGTGTCACTGGCCCTCATATGTGGGATCCGAACCGGGGCCGCTGGCATCCCAAAACCAGCTCTTAACCAATGCACCACTCGGCCGGCCCTACCATGCTGTTTTGATTACTATAACCTTGTAGTATGATTTGATGTCAGGTAGCATGATACCTCCCACTTTGCTCTTATTTCTCAAGATTGCTGTGGCTATTCAGGATCTTTTATGGTTCCATATAAATTTTAGGATCATATGTTCTAGTTCTGTGAAAATAGTCATTGGTAGTTTGATAGGAATTGCATTCAATTTATATATTGCCTTAGGTAGTATGGACATCTTAATTATGTTAATTCTTCATGTCATTGAGCATTGTATGTGTTTCCATTTATTTGAATCTTCTTTAACTTCTTTCTACAGTATCTTATAATTTTCTGAATTATAAGATCTTAATTCAAAGATCTTTTACTTCTTTGGTTAAATTTATTCCTGAGTATTTTATTGCTTTTGAAGCAATTGTAAATAGGGTTGTTTTCTTAATTTCTCCTTCTGATAGTTTTCTATTGGTGCATACAAATGCAGATGACTTCTGAATATTAATTTTGTATCCTGCTAGCTTACTAAATTCATTTATCAGATCTAATAGTTTTTTGGTTGTGGGAAGCCGACAGCCCCCCAGTGTCTGACAAGGCCACATTGCCCTACTCAGCACTGGATATTAGGGGTGCTGCCTTATGGTTGGTCATGTAATATCTCCTGCCTCCATGAACCCATGTGCCTTTTCTCCTATAGGAGACAATATATTCACTACACTTGTGACACGTTCCTGTGGTACCCCAATGAGCTAACTACGCAGCCAAAGACGGGTAAGATCTCCTAAAAGATGGGAGACAACATAAGCCAGGCGGTAGTTCCGTGGGGAACCCCTGAACTAAGATATTGGGGACTCAAGCCCCTTGGAAACTGAGGCACAGACCTCTGACAAACTCAGGCCAGAAAACTCAGGCCAGTGAGAAGCTGATGCACTTGCCTAAGGGCCCTGCTGTGAAAAGTCTCCTCAGAGGCCAAAGGTCTCCAGGCGATGAGAATTCCAGGCAGCTTGCTGACCATGAGTTATGTTAACAGCCTTGTGTAAATTCCTTCGTTTAGTGCCCTGTTGCAGCAACAGATACTGAAACTTTAACTAAGAAACAGATACAGCCCTCTGTAGGATAGAGTGGTGTGAGACCCCTTTAATTGCTAGGTATTGTATTTACATAGGAATAAAACTTTAGATGCTTTTACCCTGAACAGGGTCAAAGCTAGTCTTTTAGTAATAATTCAAGTATACTCCCTGAGAGTCTAACTGCTGGAATTTGGGATAATGACTAGGTAGTCATGGTAACCATTATTTAGGAGATATATAGAGACAAGTCTATCCTTAGCATAAGATAGTCATGATAAACATTCTTTGGATGATAGGCAGAGACTGGGTCTGAGTCTCAGAGGTTATCACAGTGTAAGACAAGATAAATCCTTTAATGGGAGAGTAAGTCACAGTGCACCCTGGAGAGAGCACTTACAGGGGAGTAGAAGACTGTGTAAATCCTGAGAACTACAAACCACCGTTAATGATTTGTTGCAGTTTGCTTCCTTGAAAATTCTCAATAAAAGCTATGCGCTGACCTGATTCGGGGCTCAGTCATCTTTGGCTGAGTCCCTTGGTCTCGCTCTTATCTTACTTCTGTCTCTTGTTCTTATTCAATCTGCGTCGCCCCTCTCGAGTCCCATTTGCCCTTGCCACGCAGGACGTCACATTTGGTGGAGTCTTTGAGGTACTCTATACATGTATCATGTCATCTGCATATAATGCCAATTGTACTTCCTTCTTCCGATTTGGGTAGCTTTTATTTCCCTTTCTTGTCTGATTGCTGTGGCTACGACTTCCAAAATTATGTTGAAGAAAAGTGGCTACCTTGTCTTGTGCCTGATCTTAAGAGCACAGGGGCTTTCCCCCATTGAGTATGATGATGTTAGCTGTGGATTTATCACATACAGTCTTTCTTATGTTGAGATATGATCCCTCTATTTCCACACTGCTAGGAGTTTTTACCATAAATGATGCTGGATTTTGTCAACTGATTTTTCTGCATTGATATGACCATATGAGTTTTATTTTTCAATGTTAATGTGGTGTATCACGTTAATTGATTTGCAGATATTGAACCAACTTTGCATACCAGGATTGAATTCTGCTTGATTGTGGTGTATGATCTATTTAATATATTGCTGAATCTGGTTGGCTAATATTTTGTTGAGGATTTTTGCATCTATGTTCATTAGGGATATTGGCCTATAGGTTTCTTTTTTTTTTGTAATGGGTTTGACTGATTTCGGGATCAGGGTGATAGAGTTCTCCTAAAAACATTTTGTGAGCCCTCCCTTCTGAAAATTTTTGAATAGTTTGAGGAGAATTGATGATAATCCTTTACTGAATATTAGGTAAATTCACCTGCAAAGCCATCTAGTCCAGGGCTTTGTTTGTTGGGAGTTTGTTGATTACTGATTCAATTTCACTGGTAGTAATCAGTCTATTCAGATTTTCCATTTCTTCTTGATTCAGCCATGGAAGGTTGTATGCTTCTAGAAAATTATCCATTTCTTCCATATTTTCAAATTTGTTGGTGTATTACATTTTTTTTTTTTTTTTGTATTTCTGTGGTGTCTTTTGTCACTTCTCTTCCATTTCTGTTTTTATTAATTTGGGTCCTCGCTCACTTTTTCTTGATGAGCCTGGTTAAAGGTTTGTCAATTTTGTTTCTCTTTTCAAAAAACTAGCGGGCCCACCGAGTGGCGCGGTGGTTAAGCACTGGCTTGGGAAGCCAGCGGCCCGGTTCAGGTCCCACGTATGAGGGCCAGTGACACTGCCTTCAAAAAAAAAAAATACCAGTAGCCGCGATGAGCGACATCCAGAGGCCAGCGACCGATCTGCCTCATTCGGGAAGAGCGCAATGACGATACCAACAGTGAAGCAACATCCTCCGCAACTAAACTGAAGAACAAGAAGACGGCAATTTGTCTGTTCCCCTTCCCCGATTCCCCAACGCTGTTCCCCTCCACTAATTCCCCAATAAAATCTTTAAAAAAAAAAAAATACCAATCTTTGTATGGGCCGGCCAAGTTTCACTGTGGTTAAGAGCTGGCTTGGGATGCCAGCGGCCCTGGTTCAGATCCCACATATGAGGGCCAGTGACACTGCCCTCTAAAAAAACAACAAACAAACAAAAAAAAACAGCTCTTGGTTTCATTGATCTTTTTGTTGTTGTTGTTCTTTTTGTCTCTATTTCATTTTTTTTGCACTCTGTTCTTTATTATTTCATTTCTTGTACTCCCTTTGGGCTTAGTTTGCTGTTCTTCTCCCAATTCTGTTAGATGTAAAAATAGATTGTTGATTTCAATTTTTTTCTGGTTTCTTTAGGTAGGCCTGCATTGCTATGGATTTCCCTCTTACGACTGCTTTTGCTGCATACCATGGATTTTGCGTCATTGTGTTTTCATTTTTGTTTGTCTAGAGGTATCTTTTGATTTTTTTCCTTGATCTCATTGACTCATTATTTAGTAACATATTCAAGCCCCATATATTTGTGATTTTCAGTTTTCTTCTTGTAATTAATTTCTAGTTTCATAGCATTGTAGTCAGAGAAGATGCTTATTAAATTTATTGAGATTTATTTGTGTCCTACAATGTGGTCTATCTTGGAAAACGTTCCATGTGTGCTTGAGAATAATGTATATTCTGGAGCTTTAGGTAAAATGCTCTAAAAATATCGATTAATTCTAACTGATCTAATGTGTCATTTAAGGCCACTATTTCTGGGGTTTTTTTCTTTTGTTTTGTTTTGTTTTTAGCTGAGCCATCCTGCTACCTTTGGCAGCTCAGCAGAAGGCCGCTGTTTCTGTGTTGATTCTCTGTCTGGAGGATCTGTCAATTGGTGTCAGTAGGGTGTTGAAGTCCTCTACTATGATTGTGTTACTATAGGTCTCTGTCTTTATGTCAGTCAATATCTGTTTTATATATTTAGGTGCTCCTATGCTGGATGCAGAGATGATTACTGGGATTATGTCCTCTTTTTGGATAGACCTCTATATTATTATGTAGTGCCCTTCTTTGTTTTAAATTCTATTTTGTTTGGTATAAGTATTGCTACCTCAGCTTTTTACTTGTTTCCATTTTCATGAAATGTTTTATTCCATCCCTTTACTTTCAGTCTCTGTGTGTCTTTTGATCTGAGGTGAGTCTCTTATATACAGCATATGCATCTTGTTTTCTTATATACAGCATATGGATCTTGTTTTCTTATCCACTCAGCCACCCTGTGTTTTTTTTTTTTCTTAGAGGGCAGTGTCACTGGCCCCCATATGTGGGATCCAAACCGGGGATGCTGGTGTCCCAAGCCAGCTCTCAACCACCAGCACCACTGGGCAGACCCACACCCTGTGTCTTTTGATTGGAGCATTTAATCCATTTACACTTAAAGTGATTATTGATATGCACATATTTATTGTCATTTTGTTATTCGTGTTCCTGTCTTCCCTTGTTAGTTTGTTTTCACCTTTCTTCAGCTTAACATACCACTTTTAACATTTCCTGCAATACTAGGTTGGTGGCAATGAATTCCTTTAGCTTATTCTTTTCTGGGAAGCTCTTTATCTCTCCTTCAATTTTAAATGATAGCTTTGCTGAGTAGAGTAATCTAGGTTGTAGGTCTTTGTTTTTCATCACTTTGAATATTTCCTGACACTCCCTTCTGACCTGCAATGTTTCTGTAGAAGAGTCAGCTGATAGTCCTACGTGAGCTCTCTTATAAACAGCTGTCTATCTCTTACTGCTTTTAGGATTTTCTCTGTCTTTGACCTTTGCCATTTTAACTATGATGTGTCTTGGTGTGGGCCTGATTGGGTTCATGTTTGGGATTCTCTGCACTTCCTGGGTTTATATGTCAATTTCCTTCACCAGGTTATGGAAACTTTTGGTCATTATTTCTGCAAATATGTTCTGGATCCATTGCTCCTTCTCTTCTCCTTCTGGTACCTCTATGATATGAATGTTGTTTTGCTTGATGTTGTCCCACCGGTCTCTTAAACGATTGTTTTTTATTCTTTTTTCTTTTTGTTATTCCGATTGGGTGAATTCTGATCCTTTGTCTTCTAAATCAGTGATTCGATTCTCTCCTTCTAATCTGCTGGTGATTCCTTCTAGTGTATTCTTTTTTTTTATTTTTAGATTTTATTGGTGAATTCGGGGAGGGAACAGTGTTGGGGAATTTGGAGAGGGGACCAACCAAATTGTTTTTCAATCTTCCCGTAGGTAGCTCGTGGCCTCTAAGCTCAAGGTGCTGTGTTCAATCTTAGTTGCAGGTGGGCATAGCCACCAATCCCATGCAGCAGTCGAACCAGCAGCCTTGTTGTTAAGAGTGCACGCTCTATCCACTGAGCCATCTGGGTGGCAGCTCAGCTCAAGGTGCTGAATTCAGTCTTAGTTGCGGGTGGGCTTAGCCCACCATTGAACAGGCAATCTTTTTGTTAACACCAGCTGAGCCATCCTGCCACTTGTTGGCAGCTCAGAGACAGCTCGGCTCAGGCGCAGCATCACTTGCCCATGTGGGAATCGAATCGCCAGCCCTGTTGCTCCGAGCCTGTGCTCTAACCCAACTCTTAACCAACTGAGCAACTCGGCTGGCCCCTTCTAGTGTATTCTTCACTGCAGTTATTGTATTCCTTATTTCTGACTGGTTATTTTTCAGGATTTCTATACCCTTTTTTATGCTTGCTATCTCATTGTTGTAATTCTCACTAAGACCCTTCATCATTCTCATTATCATTACTTTAAACTCTGTATCTGGTAGGTTCACTGCTTCCATTTCATTTAGTCTCATTTCTGAAGTTTTTTTCTGTTCCTTTATTTGGTATGTTTCTTTGTTTCTTCATTCTGGCTATCGATTTGTGTTCGTTTTTATGTATTAGGTAGGTCATCTATGTCCCTGAGTACTTGCTGGGTAACCTTATGCAGTATGTGACCTTTGTAGTCGACTTGCTCAGTATCCCAAATCTCCTGTGCATTCCAGAGGTGTCCCTTATGTTGCGATTGTTCTCCTGTTGTAATTGAGCTTTGATTGAATTTGGCTTGTCAGTGGGTGAAATTGTCTCCCAAGCTGAGTACCTATGAGGATTGGTAATGCCAACAGTGTGTGAGCTGCTGTGTGAGGGCTGACACCTCAGCAGAGGCTTCACCCCTGTGTGCTCTTGTGCCTGTTGAGAATTCCCTTTGGGTGTGTCACTTGTATATCAAACCAGCTAGTGCTGTGGTTTGGTCTGAAGCTGGCCCCTGTGTGCCTTGATTCTTGTGCCTCTTGGGCAGAGCTCTCATGCAGGGCAATTTCAGAACAAAACAAACAACAAAGCACAAAAAAACCAAATACACTCATACATTAGAACACCTCACCCCAAACAAAAATACCGAAAGTACAAAAAACAATATAGAAAAAAGGAAAAATTGATCAAGCAAAAGGAAAAAAAAAAAGAGAAAGAGGAAGGGAAAAGAAAAAAATATATATATCCATAAGTAAAAAAAAAAATGAAAATGGCATATTAAAAAACAGCCCTGGTCTTGGCTTAAGCCCACAGTTATCTGGGTTGTACTCAGCTATAGTAAATCTCCTTTGTACCTTGTAGAGGTGGGGCCAGCTGCCTGGTGTTCAGAAAGCCCCTAGCAATGCAGCTCTAGGCGGGTGGGACTATGGGGTGTTGTCATTCGTTTTTACAAATCTGGTATAGTTTCTGCTCTCACCTATACATGATGGGAACACCATAGACAGCCACTGGAAGGTAAGCTTCTTCTCTGTGAACAGGTTGGCTGGATCTTAGGGCACTTCCTCCATGGGGGAATGTGCAGGACATGATATTTCTGAGCTTCTGACATGCCAGAGCTGCCTCTGCAACCTGCTGCTAACACCTGCATGTGTCTCAGCAGATCTAATTGCCTTGCTGGGAGCCACCCATTAAAGGTGGGGACTGAGTAGGCAGATGCCTTTGTCTCCCCAGACAGCCCAGCAGTATCACACTTGTCCCTGCTTTTTCCCTAGGCAGCAGTTAAACCAGTTTTTTCAGTCCTTGAGGACCTCAGTTCTGTAACCTTATGTGCCTCTTTCCACTTCTCAGACCTGCTTATGACTCTGGAGATTGGGAGAGCTCTGGGAGGGTAGGGGGAGTGTCCAGAAACCATGCTTTTTCTGTTTTTTGCCTAACCATGGAGGCTTAGGCCACAGTTCTCAGCTGTGGTCTCTGCCTTGGGTGCTGGGCACCATCGTCCTTTATGCTGATCCTTTGGGAGGACTGTGGGGCACAGGGAGAGAGCTCACAGCCTGGCTCTTATGATCTCTGGTAAGCATGCATCCTGGGGTCCTGGTGGCCATGCACCATGTCTCTGCAACAGTGGGCAGCATCTCCCCACTTTCCCTTTCCCTCTTCCCTCACTTGCCTGGTTTGTCCACCTTCAGGTAATCCTTGTGCATGTCTCTTAGCTGTTCCTGTGTGATGAGCAGAGAATCCTTTGATGAATTATAGGTGTTCAATTTGTGGTAAGTTCCAGGGAAGATTTCAGAGATCTCCTCTCATGCCGCCGTTTCTCTCCTGGATGTCTTTTCATGAGTATCTTTAGTTGCACTGTTGTGGCTGCCTTAGTGTCCTGAATCCATTCAAAATGTTTACCTTTCATGGTCATTTTGACTTTGGGTAAGAATCAGAAGTCACATGGTGTCAGATCATGTGAATAAAGTGGATGAGGACACACCCTAATGTTTTTACTTGACAGAAACTGCCATACTAGAAGCGATGTGTGACACAGGAGCCACGGAGCCTTTCCATTGTGATTAAAACATGGAGTGAATGCTGCTGCTGAGTGCCATTCAATGGAAAGGCAGGGATATTCAACACAGTGCCAGGAGCCGACATCTGACAAGGCCACATTGCCCTGCTCAGCACTGGATGTTTGGAGTGCTGCCTTATGGTTGGTCATGTAATATCTCCTGCCTCTATGAACCCATGTGTCTCTCCTATAGGAGACAATATATTCACTGCATTTGTGGCAAGTTCCTGTGATACCCCAATGAGCTAACTACGCAGCCAAAGACGGGTAAGATATCCTAAAAGAGGGGAGACAACCCAAGCCAGGCGGTAGTTCCATGGGGGACCCCTGAACTGAGATATTGGGGACTCAAACCCCTTGGAAACTGAGGCACAGACCTCGAGAACATAGGCCTAAGAAGCCTGCCTGTGGCCTGGTTAGCTGTGAATGGTCTTGAAGATTAAAGGTCTTCAGGCCATGAGAGTTCCAGTAAGAGGCAGCTCCTCCCTGCCCATAGGGTATGTTAATTAACAACTTTGTTTAAATTCTTTAACAGATACTGAAGCTTTGACTGAGAAACAGATGTAGCCCTCCTAGGACAAAAGATGTTAAGTATTATATTTACATAGGAATAGATTTTAGATGGTTTTACCGTAAGCACAGCCACTCCTAGTCCTTTTAGTAGAGCCCTGTGAGTCTAGCCGCTGGAATTTGGGATAATGGCTAGGTAGTCATGGTAACCACTCTTTAGGCGTTTTGTAGGGATAAGTAAAGACTGAGTAAATCCTGGGAACTAGAAACCACCAAACTCATGTGATTGAGACAATGGTCAAGTATCCCTATAAAATGAACATGCTCTGGCAATAAAGTGACACTTTTTTCCTTTTCTCTTTAACTCCCTGGTGTCTCCACTGTCTCCCTTATTTTCCTCCCTCGCTGACGCCGTCTCCACCTGAGGGAAACCCTGGTCAGCAGAGGCTGGTCCCCCGCAACACAGGATCAGCATGTCAAACCTTAGTAACAGTGTGTGACAAGTTTCAACTTGTTTGGTGCAGTCAGTCGGGTGTGAGCTATAGTTGAAAGAAGGTGTGTTTTAAAGTGTGCCATAAATCATCTTCCATCTGACAACACTCTGTGTCATACATTGATTCTGGTATATGGAAATTTTTGTCAACTAAAAACATTACAGTGTGTCCTTATCCACCTTCTTCAGCAGATATGGCAGATATGACCTTGTTACCAAAGTCAAAATCATTCAAGATATCAAGGCAGGACTAAAGACACTCACAAAAGAGGACATCCAGAGCTGCTTCAGAAAGTGGCAAGAATGATGTTCTATAAGTATATTTGAAGCCAGAGAGAGTATTTTGAGGAGGATTAATGGCAATGTGTATTTTACTTTAATAATTTTTTATATTTATACATTCACCATATTGTTTGATCACACCTTGTACATAAATATTTTTATGAAAGAATTGCAAACTTATCACCTAGTGATCTGTCGCATCCAGCAGGACTAGAGCAGTAAGACTTGGGAGCATCCCTTGGGAAGGGATGGCAAGGGTTAATAAAGACAGGAGCCAAGATTAACGTGCAAGGGGGCCAAGGGGCTCGTCTTGATGTAGGATATTTTTCTTGTGCTGGGATCATAGTCTCTTGAAGCTGAAGAATGGAGACATGGACCAGAGAGGTAAAGTTTACAGCAGAGGATAGTTTATTAGAGTAGAAAATAACAGCTCTCAAAACAAGAGGGGGTCCTGACTGGGTTGCCCCTGCTAGTATAAAAGGCTTGAGTTTTATACGTTTTTTCTGCCTGGAAGGGGGAATGCTGAAATACTGGTGCCTGTTATTAAGGGGTTTATCAGGTTCTGTTGCTAAGCCCTGGGGAGGCCTTTCTTAACGTCCTCCAAAATGGCTTTGTTGCTCTGGGGCATGACTGATGTCTCTGTTCCAGCATGAGGGAGTTACCCTATAATTTGGAGAATAAATGCTAGTTTAAGAGATAACCAGTTCTCTTTTTTTTTTTTTTTTAAAGATTTTATTTTATTTTATTGGGGAATTGGTGGAGGGGAACAGCGTTGGGGAATCGGGGAAGGGGAACAGACAAGTTGCTGTCTTTTTGTTCTTCAGTTTTAGTTGCGGAGGATGTTGCTTCACCGTTGGTATTGTCATTGCGCTCTTCCCGAATGAGGCAGATCGGTCGCCGGCCTCTGGATGTCGCTCACTGCGGCTATTGGCAGCTCACGCTTGGCTGCCAGCCGCTCACGCTGGCTGCAGGCCACTCACTGTAGCCTATGGCAGCCCACTGCAGCAGGGGCTGCAGCCCACACCATCACCGGGGCTCGCACAGCCCAGCTCCAGGTGGAGCTGTTAGCTGTAGAGGGCAGTGTCACTGGCCCTCATGTGGGATCTGAACCGGGGCCGCTGGCATCCCAAAACCAGCGCTTAACCAATGCGCCACTCGGCTGGCCCGATAACCAGTTTTCTTATCTTTGCTCAGTCTACCAGGGAATTCCTGACTGCCTGATATTATACTAACTAACCTGTCCTAATCTCAGGGACTGAGCACCAAATCAGGCCAATGCAGGGCCAACCGAGTGGCTCAGTTGGTTAAGAGTTCTCTCAAGAGTGCGAGCTGAGCTCTGAGCAACAGCAGTTTGATGCCCAGCCCGAGCTGAGCTGCCGCTAAGCTGCCAACAGGTGGCAAGATGGCTCAGCTAAAAAAAAAAAAAAAATCAGGCCAATGCATAACTTTTATTAGTGATCTTACAAGGAACTAAAATTTGCATTTATTAAGATCTGTGAATTCCACACCTGCTGGCTGCCTTCCAAGGAAGCCTCTATTGTGTTCCAATATAATTGTGCCTTCACACACACACACACACACACACACACACACACACGCATCACCCCAGGAGATGGAGCCACATTACTGAGGCCATTCAGGAGAAGGGAGATTATCTGATATTATTCTACAGGGTCTCAGCATTCTGAGACACTTCCTTAAGATGTCACTTTTGTTTTGTTTTGTGTTTTTTTGTTTGTTTGTTTGTTTTGAGGGCAGTGTCACTGGCCCTTATATGTGGGACCAAACCGGGGCCGCTGGCTTCCCAGGCCAGCGCTTAACCACTGCGCCACTAGGCCGGCCCTAAGATGTCACTTTTGACATTAGGTTAGCATGGGGGTGGGGGGGCAAATGGGTTGGCAGCTGTAAGGCAACACCTCCCCTTTTTTAATTTGGTAGTAGGAGATACACAGACTTGGTAGTTTCTTTCTTTAAGGCCCGTCGGAGGGCTTGTTTATCTACATCTGAGGACAAAACAAAACAAAAGAAGAATAATTAATAGAAGGACAATATGTACCAGCAAATCCTCCACTTAGGGTTTTTACCCAAGTGAGGGGGTTTAGGGAAGAAAGTCCCTCCATAGCCAAGGAGAGTGTCTCCTTTCCAAGTCCTATTAGGTTTAATACTGAAGGCTATTTACCATAAAATATTTTTGAAATGGGCCTCTAATGGGCTTAATTTTTTTTTTTTTTTTTTTTTTTTTTTTTGAGAGTGTCAATGGCTCTCATATGTGGGACCTAACCGGGGCCGCTGGCTTCTCAGGCCAGCGCTTAACCACCGCGCCACTCGGCCGGCCCAATCATTTTCTTTTTTTAAGAGAGCAGTGTCACTGGCCCTCATATGTGAGATCCGAACCTGCGCCACTGGCATCCCAAGCCAGCTCTTAACCACCGCACCACTCGGCCAGCCCTGGGCTTAATCATTTTTAATTGAGGAGGAGCAAGGGCTCCATCCATCCAGGTTATAAAGAAATAGGGGGAGGGAAGCTTTCAGTGCTTGCCTCCTGTATTTTAAATCCTTTTCCAGAAATCATGAACAGATCTCTAAAGGTGTCATTTCCTTTTTCTCTGGGAACTGCCCATGATCCACGCGAATCTTCTCTTCCATGAGCTGTTGCTCATGATAAGATTTGACACACCTGCCAGGCAACCACAGAGGCCTTTCTTCCAGACCTAGAGAAATGCAAGCAAAACCTCGTCCCTATGTTAATAAAGTTCCCAAATGCCATTGATTAGTTTGGATATCCTTCCAGCAGATGGGAACATTTTCCAATGGTTTTGGGCTGCGAAAATTGTTAAAATGTCTTTCTGCTGCTGTGCGCCCGAGGTGTGGTTCATTGCCTGAACCAGAGGAATTTTAAAAATGTAAGGTAAGGGCCGGCCGAGTGGCGCGGTTGGTTAAGCGCTGGCTTGGGAAGCCAGCGGCCCCGGTTCGGTCCCACATGTGAGGGCCAGTGGCACTGCCCTCAAAAAAAAAAAAAAAAAGAACATAAAAATGTAAGGTAAACATGGCTCTTGCTATATGTATCTGTGGGGGTTCCTTGCTATCTCTGTTTCTGTAATTGGTTTTTTAAAGTTGAATTGGCCTGTTCAACAATGGCCTGACCCTGTAGATTGTATGGGATGCCAGTGGTATGAGTAATTTTCCACGCATCACAGAATTGAACAAATTTTGCACTGGTGTATGCAGGGCCATTGTCTATCTTAATAGTTTGTGGCAGTCCATAATAGAAAAACAGATTAGTAAATGGGGACAAGAATGTGCAGCACTTTCACCTGTCTGAGCAGTAGGAGTGAGAAAGCCAGAGGCAGTATCCATAGTCACATGAACAAATGATAATTTTCCAAAAGAGGAGACAGGATGTGAATCACATCCATTTACCATTCAGTATTTGGGACAAGACCCTGAGGATTTTCTCCTTCAGGGCATTTCCGTGGAGCATTAAGAATTTGACAAGTTGGACAGGTTTGGATAATATGTCGAGCCTGTTTGTTTGTAATAGGAAACATAGAGCGGAGACCACCAGTATTGGTATGCATCAACGAATGGAAATGTGTTTGCTTTAGCAACATGGGCACTGCCTACTAGGGAATTAGCAACCACATTACTTTGAGTCATAGGACCCGGTAATGGAGAATGTGCACAGATGTGTGTGATGTAGACGGAATGTTGGCAGTTTCTCACCACTAGTTGTAGTTGGTTAAACAAAATTTGAAGAGACTGATTAGAATTATTGGAAAGCAATGCCATTTCAATATTTTATACAGTATGTACGACATAAGCAGAGTCAGAGACAATATTTATAGGGTTTGAAAACATCTGTAAAGCAGTTAAAAGAGCCACCAATTCAGCTGTCTGAACTGAGGTACAATTAGTCTGTATTACTCGATAGCCTTTTTCATTGTGTCTGCTTTGCCATTACTGGAGCCGTCATGGTGTGATACCCTGCGAAATTGGTGTTTGTTTAATTTTCTTAGGTAAAATCCAATTAGTCTTTTGAAGAAACTGAAAGAACTTATTTTTTGGATAATGATTATCAATACTTCCATAAAAATTATTAATAGCAATTTTCCAAGATTCAGAACGAGTATTTAAATATATTATTTGTTGTTTTTAAAAAGGGACTAGTTTGACTGGGTTCCTTTCCATTAAGGTGGAGAACTCTGGTGCGAGCTCGGTGAGATGAGCTCTGAGATTAATTCTACATAGTTTGGGAGTGACTTAAAGGAAGTTGTTAGGCAGGAAAATCCACTCGACTAGGTCAAGTTGCTGGACAATGACCCCGTAGGCGAACGTGGTGTAGAAAAATTAACATCTGTAAAGGCATCCTGGGATCAATGCGCTGACTTTGAGCTTCTTGAATTTTTTTCTCTACGAGTGCTAATTCCTGATTAGCCTGAGAGGTTAATGTGGTGGGCTATCCAGCTGGGAGGGCCCTCAAAAAAGACAAAAAAGATTACTAAAAGCATATGTGGGAATGCCCGAAGTGGGATGTAGCCAATTCATGTCTCCTAACAATCATTTGTAAATCATTTAAAGTGGAAATCTGATCTCTCCTGATTTTGAGTTCTAATCATCTGTCTATCCACCACAGCTCCTAAATATTGTACAGGTGTGGTGGTCTGAATTTTATTTGGAGCAATGCAAAGTCCTGCTGAATTTAATTGTTTTTTGAGCAATTCAAAGCACGCTGCCAAGCATTTCATTGAGAATGCAGCACAGAGAACGTCATCCATATAATTAATAATGTAACAGTGTGGGAAACTCGTTCCAACTGGCTGAATAGCTGGGGCTACAAAAAGTTGACATATAATCTGGCTATTTAGCATTCCCTGTGGAAGGGCTTTCCACTGATATCTCTTTATAGGTTCACTGTTATTTGTAGATGGAATAGAAAATGCAAATCTGGGACAATGTTGGGAGTGTAAAGGGATTGTATAGAAACAATCTTGTAAATCAATTACTAATAAAGGCCAATTTTTTGGAATCATGGAAGGCTGTGGAAGTCCAGGTTGCAGAGCACCCATGGGCTCAATAAGAGTGTTTACAGCTCAGAGGTCAGTGAGCATTCACCATTTTTCTGATTTTTTCTTAATTACAAACATTGGAGAGTTCCAGGGACTAGTTGAAGTTTCTATATGATTTTGTTCTAAGTGGATTTGTACTAATTCTGTGAAAACCTCCAATTTCTCCTGAGAGAGGGGTCACCGTTTAATCCAGAGAGGCTTATTATTAGTCCACTTAACAGGTACAGAAGTCCATAGCTCAGCAACAGTGGCCCCTATATAAAAGGTTTTTGTATCTCTGTTTTATATACTAGTCCTTCTCATCCTTGCTGGGATGAAGGTAGAAATGGCTGAGTAATTCCCTGATTAAATTTTCCTAGTCCTTTGCTTGGTTTAAATCTCATCTGATTTATCGTCTTCTGACTTTGAGGACTATATTATCCAGGGGGTATCCAGATTTCTGCCTCCCATTAAGTGAGCAGATCTTGACCCCATAAATGAACTGGAATGTCAGGAATACAGGGTTGTAAAAATCCCTTTTGTCCTTCAGGTCCAAGACAGGGCAAAATGCAAACACTTTGGAGCAAGCCTGAAGCTCGCCCCACCCTCACCATGTTAATGTCAGGTTCCTGTACTTTCCAATTCTTTGGCCATTCCTGAGAACTAATTATGGAAACATCAGCTCCTGTATCTAAAAGACCTTTAAATTTTTTGCCTTGTATATTCAATCTGGCAAACAGGATGAATTTTTGAAATCTTTTCTGCTAGAAAAATGCCTGTCTGGGTCCGGTACTTTCAAATTCCCCAGTTCCTCCTTACTGTGTTCCCTTCCCCAGCCCCCAGGAGACTATACAGAAGCAGAAGTAATTGTGCAATCTGCTCTCCATTTTTTGCTGAACAGGGGACAGATGAGGACATTGTAATTTGAATTTCGCCTTCATAATCAGAATCAATAACACCAGTGTGGACTGTAACTCCTTTTGATGTTAAACTAGAGCGATCAAGGAGAAGTCCAACTGTATTTGGGGGAATCGGACCAAAAAGTCCTGTTGATACACATAAAGGGGATTCCCCAGGAAGCAGTAAGCTATCTTGAGCTGAACAGATATCTACGGCTGCACTGCCTTCTGTGGCGGGACTTAATTGTTGAACTGAAAACCTGGGGGGAGGTACTGTCTGATAATTTTGAGGAGCAGCCTGTGTCATGTGTGCCCTGGTTATTGTTGGGGCCTGGGATTGGCCCCTCCTCCCATTTCCCTGAAGTGGAGTTCCATTTTTTATTTTTATTTTTTATGTATGTATGTATGTATGTATGTATGTATGTATTTATTTATTTATTTATTTATTTGAGGGCAGTGTCACTGGCCCTCATACGTGGGACCTGAACCGGGGCCGCTGGCTTCCCACGCCAGTGCTTAACCACCGCGCCACTCGGCCAGCCCTGGAGTTCCATTTTTATGTAAAACTGACTTACATTCTGAGGCCCAATGCTTTCCATTTTGGCATCTAGGGCACAATCCAGGTTGTTTGGGTCCTGAAGAATTAAAAGCATTGGGTAAACGGGAGCTATTTTTATTTTTCTTATGGCATTCTTTTCTGTTTTACATGTTTTGTCACAATTATAGCAAGTGCCAGAAAATTTGTTTTGTCCTATTTTTAATCCTGTCATAGCTTGAGCCAGCATAATGGCTTTAAATTGTTCTGTTCAGAGCCGGCCAAGTGGCGCATTTGTTAAGAGCTGGCTTGGGATGCCAGCGACCCTGCTTCGGATCCCACATATGAGGGCCAATGACGCTGCCCTTTACAGCTAACAACAGCTCCACCTGGAGCTGGGCTGCACGAGCCCCGGCGATGGTGTAGGCTGCAGCCCCTGCTGCAGTGGGCTGCCATAGGCTACAGTGAGCAGCCGGCAGCCAGCGTGACCTGCCAATAGCTGCAGTGAGAGGCTGTCCAGAGGCCGGCAACCAAGCGCAATGACAGTACCAGCATGGGCCAGTGAAGCAACATTCTCCGCAACT
Source organism: Aselliscus stoliczkanus (assembly GCA_033961575.1). NCBI lineage: Eukaryota > Metazoa > Chordata > Mammalia > Chiroptera > Hipposideridae > Aselliscus > Aselliscus stoliczkanus. Next base: position 2,431,808 of record CM066735.1, on the reverse strand, counting down.
AGACAGAAGAACAAAACTTGTCTGTTCCCCTTCCCTGATTCCCAACACTGTTCCCCTCCCCCAATTCCCCAATAAAATCTCTTTTTAAAAAATTGTTCTGTTCCTACTCCTTGACACGAATATAGCTTGCAGCATCAGTCTTTCCTGTCATTGTTTCAATAAACTTTTGGTAATGGTAATCCTCATTAGCATTATCATTTGCAAGAATTTGCTGAATTACATCAGCAACTTGTGAATTAGCCACTTGTTTTTATAAAGCATCCTGTAAGTGAGGAATAAATTCTGTGTAAGGCTCACAAGGACCTTGAGTAAAACCTTTTAAAAAGACATCTTGCCATCTGATTCTATCTTTTCCCAAGCAAATAAACAAGTCTTTTTTAACTGTTCTATAGCCTGGTCTTCCATACCTATTTGATTTTGTGTACCTTCCCATTCTTCTTGTCACAGCAATTGTTCCTGGGGGATAACCACATTATTAATTTGATTATGTCTACTCCGAGTCTCTGCGCCATTGACCCACCATGTTTTAAATTGTAAATACTGAGAAGGTGATAGACAGATCTTGGCCATCATATTCCAATCTATTGGAATTAATCTATTACCATCAACTAATTTATGGACAATGCCAGGGCATAAGGTGAAGTCAATCCATACTGAGTGATAGCAACCTTTAATTCTTTTAATAATATAAAAGGCAAAGATTCGGGCCTGCCAAGTTGCGCAGTGGTTAAGCGCTGGCTTGGGAACCAGTGGCCCCAGTTCAGTCCTACATATGAGGGCCAGTGACACTGCCCTCAAAAAAAAAAAAAAATGGCAAAGACTCATAGTGATATTCTGCAAGTCCGTTGGGACTGTCAGGATCCTCACAGGGAGCAATAAGCTGTTGAATAACAACAGGAAAGGCTAGAGCCTCTAAGTCCCCCTCAGGTCTTGCCTGTCGGATGCCTTTCTCTATAGAAGAAAGAGGCACATGAGAGCCTTTGGAAGAAGGAGGAAGTGGGCATGTGGCATGGGAAGAGTTAACCCGCATTGTTGGTTTTTAAAGGCAGTTCCCGTTCACATTCTGGCTGCAACTCATCTGTAGGTGCATCTAAGAATCTTTCTTCCTCATCCTCAGCTCACTCATCTTTCCATTCATCTTCCTCTTCAGTTTGTAAGGTTTCTAAAACTGACCAGACCTGCTGCCAAGTAGTCCAGATTGTTTCTGGCAGAGGAGCTCCTCTACAATATACTCTACAGAGTTCAGTACCTAATTTTTTCCATATCTTTAAATCTACTGTTTTTATATTTGGAAACCAAGAACAATGATTTTCAATTACTTTAAAAAGTTCCTCCAATCCTTGTTCTGATATTTGGGCTCCTCCAGCTTGAAGAAGTTGCTTAAGCAAACAAATATAAGGTTTAGAATGACTGGTAACATTTCCCATTTTATAGTAAAGAGAGAGAAAAGTTTCACTCAAAGTTCACTCAGACGCCTGTCTGGCTGCTTCCCTCAGGGAATTTAAGGTCTGTCTTGGCTAAGGTGTAACCCATATAAATCCTGGGCCTGGTTGGCACCATCAGATGCCAAATCACCAGTCTGCCTTAGGATGCGACCACAGAACAGCAGATTAGGGCCCAATCAACTTCTATAGCCTAAGCTGTGGAACCACAAGCAAACACGCACACATTCACGCCCTTGTACACAGAATTTGTACCTTGATTAAATTTTTCTCCAGGATCTTTCCTACTTTCTCTCAGTAGTTGTGATGCCTCCCGGGCCCTTTGCCATTAATCCACCATTTAGTTTTGACTTATAGTAGACCTCCTTCTCGAGCCCCACGTTGGGAGCCAGATGTCGCGTCCAGCGTGACTAGAGCAGTGAGACTTGGGAAGGGATGGCATGGGTTAATAAAGACAGGAGCCAAGATTAACGTGCAAGTGGGTCTAAGGGGCTCATCTCAGGGACCGAGCACCAAGTCGGGTCAACGCATAACTTTTATTAGTGATCTTACAAGGAAGTAAAATGTGAATTTATTAAGATCTGTGAATTCCACACCTGCTGGCTGCCTTCCGAGGAAGCCCCCATTGTGTTCCAACAAAATTGCACACACACACATCACCCCAGGGGATGGAGCCACATTACTGAGGCCATCTGGAAGAAGGGAGATTATCTGATATTATTCCATAGAATCTCAGCATTCCCAGACACTCCCTTAAGGAAGCTTTTACCAATATCTTTCCACAGGGTCTCAGCGTTCCAAGACATTTCCTTAAGATGTCACTTTTTTTTTTTTTTTTTTTTTTTAGCTGAGCCATCCTGCCACCTTTTGGCAGCTCAGAGGCATCTCAGGTCAGGCTGGGAATCGAACTGCTGTTACTCAGAGCTCAGCTCGCACTCTTATTTTTGTTTTATTTTGTTTTTTGAGGGCAGTGTCATTGGCCCTCATATGTGGGACCCGAACCGGGGTCGCTGGCTTCCCAAGCAAGCACTTAACCACTGCGCCACTTGGCCGGCCCTCAGCTCGCACTCTTGAGCAGGCTCTTAACCAACTGAGCCACTCGGCTGGCCCAACATGTCACTTTTGACACGGGTTAGCACGGGGGTGGTGGTGGCAAACGGGTTGGCAGCTATAAGGCAACAGTGATCCATTTCAAAACTGAGACATTGACAAAGACAATGCTGTATTCATAATATTTCTTTCCTGGTGTGAATTTCCTGGAGCATTTTTTTTTTTTAAACTAGATTATCCTTTTCAGCTCAAATTTCTTTCTTTTTTTAAAGATTTTTTATTGGGGAATTGGCGGAGGGGAACAGCGTTGGGGAATCGGGGAAGGGGAACAGACAAGTTGCTGTCTTTTTGTTCTTCAGTTTAGTTGCGGAGGATGTTGCTTCACTGTTGGTATCGTCATTGTGCTCTTCCTGGATGAGGCAGATCGGTCGCTGGCCTCTGGATGTCGCTCACCGCCGCTATTGGCAGCTCACGCTTGGCTGCCAGCCGCTCACGCTGGCTGCAGGCCACTCACTGTAGCCTATGGCAGCCCACTGCAGCAGGGGCTGCAGCCCACACCATCACCGGGGCTTGCACAGCCCAGCTCCAGGTGGAGCTGTTGTTAGCTGTAGAGGGCAGTGTCACTGGCCCTCATGTGGGATCTGAACCGGGGCCGCTGGCATCCCAAAACCAGCGCTTAACCAATGCGCCACTCGGCCGGCCCTCCTGGAGCATTTTATAATAAGTAGAATGAGGTTTTCCAATATGACTGCAGGTTATAAGATTCCTCTCCAGAAAGAATGATTTAAGCAAAAGCTTTTGATTATTACATGCATTCATGGACTTACTATCCAAGTGTGCACTTTCACATGGTTTCTAAAAGATGAGGGCCACTTGAAGACTTTTCCACAGTGTTTACATTTGTGGGGTTTCTTTCCAGTGTGTATTCTCATGCGTTTTTGTAAGGGTGACGAACAACCGAAGGCATTCCCACATTGTGTGCATTCATAAGGCTTCTCTCCAGTGTGTGTAGGTTCTCATGTGACCTTAGAAAAATCTGGAAGAAGTGCAAGCTTTCCCACACTTTTTACATTTACAGTTTCTCTTCAGTTGAATTCTTGCATGTTCTCGAAAGGTTGAGGACCACCTTAAGGCTTTTCCACACAGTTGACCCTTACAAAGTTTCCCTCCAGTCTGAGTTTTCACGTGATTGTGAAAGGACTTGGGAGAATTGAAATCTTTTCCACAGGTCACAGGTACAGAGTTTCTCTCCAGTGTGTGTCCTTACATGTGCTCGAAAGATTGCAGGCAAACTGAATGCTTTCCCACATTCCTTACATTTATATGGCTTGTCTCCACTGTGAGTTCTCACATGTCCAGTGAGACAGGAGAGCTCACGGAAGGCTCGGCCACACTTCCTGCATTCATAGGTTTTCCCTGCTGTGCAGTGTGAATATTTACATGTTGAGCCAGGCCATAGGAATGATGAAAAGTTCCCCACACACTTCACATTCCTAGCGCTTCTCCTTAGCGTGTATGATCATGTGCTTTGGAAAGATTGAGGGATAAATACTTTCCCACATTCCTTACATTTATATGGCTTCTCTCCAGTGTGAGTTTGCACATGTCTTGTAAAACTGGAGAACTGCCGGAAGGCCTGCCTGCACTGCTTGCATTGATAGGTTTTCTCTGTAGTGTGGATCTTCATAAGTTGCCTGAGGGAGAATGATCGCTGAAAGGTTTTCCCACATATTTACATTCATAGGGTTGCTCCCCCGTCTGTGTTATTGTGTGTCTTTGAAAGATTCAGGGATAAATGAAGGCTTTCCCACATTCCTTACATTTATATGGCTTCTTTCCTATGGGTTCCCACAATCTAGTGAGACAGTAGAGTTTACTGAAGGTTTCTGCACACCGCTGGCACTCATAACTTTTCTCTGCAGTGTGCATCCTGATGCGTTGAGTGAGGCAATAAAAATAAGGAAAGATTCTCTCACATAATTTACAACCATAGGGTTTCTCTCCAGTGTGAATGCCGGGCTTGCATTCCTGACACTGATGTGGTTTATGTCCATGGTGAGATCTAACATGCTTCTTGAGGGAGGAAAGATATGTGAAGCCTTTTCCACACTTGGTGCATTCGGATGGTTTCACTCCCATAGAAATGATTTTGTGCAGATTAATACAGGGGATGTGTCTGAAGGTTTCTCCACATTGGGTTCCTTCATTCTGTCTACCAAGTCTGTGCATCACATGATTTCTATTACAAGTAAGAATCACTATATTAATGGTATGTTTACTAATTATTTGTTATTAACAATAAGTATTAGAACTACATGTCTAATTGCATTTCAGTATTTCAGGGTACAGGGAGCTTTTTGACGCTTTCTGAATTGTCTGAAAGTTGAATAAACTAAGTGCTCTGGGAGAGTGCTCAGGTATAGTCTCTGTTCATACACTCTGTTATATGTAGGATTTTCCTGTAATTGTTTGTAACTGAATTATGTTTCAAAAGCTCAATGTCTATAATTTAAATTAAACATTTTACTGTTAAATCCACATGGATAAACAAATGTAGAGCTGGGATAATTTTTATTTTTTACAATTTTAAGATGTGCCAAGATTCTCTCCTGGGAAACTAACACTTTCTATTGTGCATGCAACTCACTCGGAGGTCTCCTGTGGCTTTTTTGCTCATTTCCATGCTATGATTTTTCTCATTTTTTACTAAAATGGAGGCACAAGAATTATTTCTTGTGAATTTCGCTATCTTCTGGTTTTTAGATATTTTTTCCTCATACATATCCTGCTGAGTAATGAACCCACTGGCTGTACACGGTGTCTCATAATCTGAAACCAAAAAAAGTGAATAAAGGGCAGGCCGAGTGGCTCAGTTGGTTAAGAGCTCGCTCAAGAATGCGAGCTGAGCTCTGAGCAACAGCAGTTCAATGCCCAGCCCAAGCTGAGTTGCCGTTGAGCTGCCAACAGGTAGCAGGATGGCTCAGCTAAAAAAAAAAGAAAAAAGAAAAAAAAAGTGAATAAATATATTAAGGAACTATGTGAGCAAAGGAGATTTTGAGGAGTTTGGTGCTTTCAAGACTTCATCAGTGACAGGCACAGAGGTCCAAATGATGGGTAATTCCCCAAAAACCATCACAAGGTGGCAAACAAGAAACTTCTCTATGAATCAGAGTGACCCATGAAGACTATACCCATACTACTGACACTAACAAAGCTTCAGGTCTTTTCAACCAAAACAAAAATAGTCTCAGTTTAATTCTCAGATTTCCACTGTCATGGAAACATTAGACTTGAGGTTCATGGTGGCTGTGACCATTTCTCTCTCGTTTACCAATTAATCCTTTTCCACATGTCAGATCTTGGAACAGCACTGATGAGAAATACTTGTTCACTAAATGACTAAGAACAATGATGAAGCCATCCTTTCCCACTGAGGACAGGTTCCGGCAGGTCTCCAACATCACTTCTCTGTAGAGCTTTCTCTGAATGGAGTCCCACAAAGCCCAGTCTTCCCAGGTGAAGTTCACAGCCACGTCCGCAAAGACCACTGTGTCCTGAAACACCCAAATGTGTGCAGGAGGGTGGGTGAGTCTGAAAGCACTGGGAATCTCCCCAGACTGCTCACACTCACTTCCTAGTAGAGTGAACAGCTCCACTAACACTATGAAATTGACTCTGTAGTTTACTGTGACTACTCTTGTCTTACTCCTCTGTCTCAGCAGGGTCCAGAGAGATGGTATAGAAATGAAATAAAGGCTTCCATTTGAAATTGTGCAGGAAAAGGCTACTTCAGCAGGCCTCAGTTGTCCAAACAATGAACATCGTTTAGGACTAATTGTTGACTGGTTCCTGGGAGACAGTGTGTGGGCCTTTGGAATGTGCAGTCTGGTGAGTGTCTGTGTATAGCTGGGGCCTTGGGCCATGGCAGAATTTATGCTGACAAGGTGACTTATAATGAATGTCTGTCTCAGCCACCTGGGGCAAAAGTATCCTGTGCTTATGTGACCAACCCTCAATAAAAACCCCAGACTCCAAGGCTCGAGAGAGGTCCTCTAGTCAGCAATATTTCAAACATGTTGTCACACATTAAGCTCTGTCTATGTGTCTCCTTTGAAAGGGGCCACTGAAATTTTAGCCTGGTTTCTACTGGTTTTCCCATAGGTACCTTTTTCCCCCCACTGATTTTAATATGTGTCATTCCCTGTACTAAATATTGATCTGTGTATAACCATGCTTCTGAAATAAATTTTCCTGTGAGCCCTTAGAGAGCACCCTCAGACCTGAGGGTGTTCTTGCAGAAATGTGACAAGGAATATGTCCTGTGATAAACCCCAAACTGCCCATCCAGGCACTCAGTGGTCTCCAAAGTTGAAAACTGCAAAGCGATCCACAAACAGATACATCACAGTGGAAATGGTGAAAGTCAAAGACAAGGAGAAAACTTTGAGAGCAGCAAGAGAAAAACGTGTCACTTAAAAGGGAATCGCACTGAGACCAAGAGGTGATGTCTCAGCAGACACAGTGGAGCTCGAAGGTGATGGGAATGATACATTCAAAGTGCTGGATGAGGGCCGGCCGAGTGGCGCTGGTGGTTAAGCGCTGGCTTCGGAAGCCAGCGACCCCGGTTCGGTCCCACATATGAGGGCCAGTGACACTGCCCTCAAAAAAAGAAAAAAAAAGCATGATATTGGCCGGCCGAGTGGCGCATTGGTTAAGCGCTGGTTTTGGGATGCCAGCGGCCCCGGTTCGGATCCCACATGAGGGCCAGTGACACCGCCCTCTACAGCTAGCAACAGCTCCACCTGGAGCTGGGCTGTGCGAGCCCCGGTGATGGTGTGGGCTGCAGCCCCTGCTGCAGTGGGCTGCCATAGGCTACAGTGAGTGGCCCGCAGCCAGCGTGAGCGGCTGGCAGCCTAGCGTGAGCTGCCAATAGCCGCGGTGAGCGACATCCAGAGGCCAGCGACCGATCTGCCTCATCCGGGAAGAGTGCAATGACGATACCAACAGTGAAGCAACGTCCTCCACAACTAGACTGAAGAACAAAAAGACAGCAACTTGTCTGTTCCCCTTCCCCGATTCCCCAACGCTGTTCCCCTCCGCCAATTCCCCAATAAAAATCTTAAGAAAAAACAAAAACAAAGTGCTGGATGACTGAAACACTGTCACTAGGGATCTGGACCCAGAAAGTCACCTTTCAGAAACAACGGTGGATGAACACATTCCAAGATAAAAAATAAAAATAAAAAACCTACAAGAGTGTTTCTTTGACCAGGAGAATCACCTCATAAAAAGTACTAAGGAATTCTGAGAGCAATTGTCCCCAACAGGAGCTCGAATCCATGTGAAAAACTACACTGGCAAAGGTAATTATATAAATGCATAGTTTAGTCCCTTATTTTCTTAAATGACTTAGAAATCGATTGTGTAGAATAAGGTGTTTTTTGTTGAGTGTATGACACGGAAGGCGTAATAGTGTGTCATCTTTCTGGAAGTGGTAGAGTACTCATGAAAACGTTGGTTTTGTGGCATTAATCGAGGGAACGTGTATAAGTGAAGGGCCAAGAAAACGGGAGGGAACAAGCTTCTGGGAGCACCGTTTTTGCATGTGACTAGATTCAGCAGTTGTACATCTAGGCTGAGCTGATTTGATGTATACGGTCTATGAGCAACCAACTTTTAAAAAACAAAATATACTGAAAAAAACCATCAAGCCAATCAAAATGCTTCATTTGGGAATATTCTCTTACTGGAAAGCAAGGTAGTAAAGAAGGAGTGCAGAAACAAGGAAAGATAACACAGAAAACAAGGGGTGGGAGGGAGCAATAAGGAGGGTGACCATTCACAGCTCCAATCAAAGGCAGAAGCTGTCAGAGTGAGTCACAGTGGAACCATGTCCTCTCACCAGCCCTGACAGTCTGGGGGCTTGCAGTGTGCAGTGTCCCTTTTCCAGGACCCAAGAGGAATAAACTCGTCTCAGTCCCTTGTGAACCACGACCCCCACTGGACACTCCAAGGCTGCACTGACAAATGATTCACCGAAATCACAGCTGGCATCAGGACAGATTGATGGATTGTGCTTGCCCTTGACCATGGGGAAGGCCACATGGGAACCGACCACCCACCTTTGAAACACAAACAGTCAATGCACCCGTGTCGGCTGGAGCAGCCTGCACTGGGACTCTACCTGTCATCAGAGACACGCTCTCACCAGGGTCATTAGCCCACCATCTCACCCTGTAACAGCCCTGTGTGCCCGTGTTCAAACCAGCCACCAATGAATGCAGAGTAACAATTGACAATCAAACCTTACACGCATCAGTTCCACCGTTAAGGCTCCCATCCCAGTGTTATACAGACAACAGATAACAGTACAGATGCAGGGCCCCTGCTTTGCTGTCCCAGATGTGGCAAACACCTTTCACCTGGTCCCCAAAAATGAAGACTCACAACTTCACAGCCTCAATTTTTTTTCATGTTCAAGGACCCCAGCACACTAAACAGCCTCCCAATGCATGCAACCTGTGCAGATCAGATCTGGAGTCACTCCGCTCGCCCCAGGCACCTTCATCACTGGACTGATGGCATTCTGCTCTAGGGTGCTTCCAGGAAGACAGACACCTTGTAACACAGCAGGCATAGCAGAAAGGGTGGGCCACAGTACCAGTGAGATCTGAGGACCAGCTGCTACCATCCAGGCCCTTGGCACAGTGTGGTCATCTGGGGGCCATGAGCATACGTAGCCTTGCTGTAAACGTTTACTGTCACCACACAGATGCAGCCCGTAGTGGGCTCCTTGCCTTTGTAGAAAGCACACTGCACATGTACCTGTGCTCCTTATGCCAATTCGTGCCAACACGCACAGCTTGGCTTCTTCATTCCTGTAGTGGAGAGAACTTCCCCACACTGCCCTGCAGTCTGCCCAGCAGCCACACAACAAGCCCTGTCCTTAGTCCCTGGGGACTCAGGCCTCCGAGCTAAGTCTCAGGATGCTGAGTGCATCATGGCCTACCTGAGCGCCATGGGCTTTCGGACCAAACGTCTATCCCAAGAGCAGCTTGCTCCATGACAGTCGAGCTCCACAGTTGGGAGCCCATTAGACCGTGTGGAGACAGAGGCTTTCATGGCTCACAGCAGGACTGCTTCACACACTAGTCCCTATCCTGCCATGGGTAAGGGGTTTAGCCCAGCAGAGGCTTGGCCCAGCGGCTGAGGCCTGAGGGCTAAATGGAAAAGGGGCATCCAGGAGAGCACTAAATGTGATGTCAAGGGCCTGTCTGCAGTATAGGAGGGGGTGGATGCTGCCAGGCTCATCCCTGCACCTTCTGACGAGGTGCAGCTAGTGGCACCCCCCCACCCCCTGCAGCCCCTCTTATAATTCAGGAACCCTTGGGCCCAACTGTCTAACATGGAAGGGAGTCAGTGTTCTTTTCCCAGGGTAGCTGCCGACGTTTTTGTTTGCTTCTGAGCAGGAGCCAATGGGCTGGCAGTCTGGCCTGGACACCTCTATTTGGAGAGAGAGCTAACTCGCACCTGCTGACGTTGGTCACTTGGGTCTGGGCGCACACATGGCAATAAACAGCAGAAGTACTTTGGAGTAACTTCACGCACTCCTTATCCAAGTTACACGACTATTCCAAGGCTCCATAGGAGCCAGCTCCCAGACTACCAGACACAGCTTGGACACACAACCATGAGAGGCTGAGGGGGCCCATGTCCCTACAATCAGTCCATCAGTGTGCCCAAGCTCCACACATGTTGTGACCAGGGTAGAATCTGTTCGTTACTGGTCACCTTGCTATGTATACATTAACAACTCAGGGCAGGGACAGGCTAACCCTCAGAAGATGTCTCTAAGTCAGCATGTCATGCAGAGAATTCCTGAACTGTTTCAACAAGCCCCACAGTCCCCAAGACCCGAGATTTGTCCTCATGTCTCTCGCCACCCACCTGAGGGCAGTGGGATGTCAAACCACACTTCCTCATGATTGCCTCTGTTAAATGTTCTTTTCAGTGGCTCAGAAACCAGTATTGTGTCCTTTAACATTTCACTGCACAAGCAACTGTTAGTCTTGGTGTGAGATTTTCCTCAGCTGTTCCATGGTGTTCCTGCCTTATGGTCTGTTTTGTTTGGCCACCAAGCAGCCTGCAGTGGCCTTGAGCTGACACTGGTCCCTACTGCAGGACGTGCCCTAGACAGCAGCTTGCAGAGTCACATGTCAGTGGAAGTCCCTTATATGACGTCCCCAAAGGGGACTGAAATCTACAATCTCTCTGCTTCCCCTTGTGTGCCCTTCAGATAAGACCCCAAGAAACATACCAAACCCCATTCTTTGTATTTGAATTGACCCATCAGCCTTAGCTCACCATCTGACACCCTGGGGGCCCCACCTCACAAATGCTGATTTAACACAATCACAGCATAAGGTCAGACACCAAACCCCAGAGCCCAGAGGAGTCCAGTCAGGATGAATGTCACAGAGACCACACCTGGGCATGTCACAAACTGCAGGATGTCACAGGTAAACCAACAAACATAAATCCTGAAAGAAACCGAAGGGGGAAAACCTTATCTACAGAGGAAGACTGGTAAACGTTACATCCAATGTCACCTCAGGAACCATAATATTCATAGTCTGGAGAGAGGGGAAAATACCACCAACATAGAATTATCCTTCAAAATTAAGGAGGGATAAAGACTTTCTCAGACAAACAAAAATTGAGGTAATCTGCCAGTTGACCAGCCTTCCCAGAAATGTTAAAGGAATGGTTTCAGGAACACAGAAAATTATCTAAGTCAGAAACTCAGACTATAGCACGTGTCCACAAAAGGACATTCTGTGTGTGTGGGTGTGGGGGGGAGGCATGTGGAACACTTGGTTACTCAAACATGCTGGCACAATCAAGGAAGTATGCTGTGTCACAGGAAAGTGGACCTGGGTTAGTCGTAACTGTATATCACAAACTAGGTGACCACAAATCAATTTTTAAAAGAAGTCTCATTGATATGTCATGAAAAGAGGAAAGCATGGAATCATGTTGACACGGAGGAAGTTCTGAGAAGTCCTACATTAACTCACAGTGGACAGAAGCGGGGAAGAAAGAGAGGAGACCGGTTAATGAGATAACAGCTGCTGCTGAAACCAACCACAGACTGACAACATTCCTGATAAACGTTGAAACGTGTAAGGAACTTCCAGGTGGCAACTTCCATGATTGTTAGAGACAATGTCCAAATAGCTGGACATCAGGTGCCAATGCTCTTGTTTTTGCATGAACTTCCTGGGTGACTTCCCACAACCAACCCAAAAAGCAAAACACTTCTCCCTGTGGACCCTATGGACTGTGCACCTGTCCCAGGACCTGCCCCGCTTCACCCCTCCCACCCCTTTATCTATAGCCAATGCAAATTCCTCAGAACAACTTACGTCTTCCTACCCCAGATTCATTCTATAAAAGAGCCCGTCAGCGCCAGGAAGGCAGATGGGCTGACTTCTCCATCCAGGCCTGCTGCTGGCAGTGCAGATAGCACACCTCGCACCTGGCCCTTTTCTGCCTCACATGTGACCCAGCAAACACTTTCTTTCAGAAAAGCTTTAGGCCATGAAAGTTGTTGTTTAACAATGTAAAATCAGGGCCGGCCGAGTGGCGCGGTGGTTAAGGGAAGCCAGCGGCCCCAGTTCAGTACCACATATGAGGGCCAGTGACACTGCCCTTAAAAAAAAAAAAAAGTGAAATCAAAAAAGGCAGAAAAAGAGGGGAAGACAAAAGTAAGGACAGCGCCGGCCAAGTGGAGTGGTGGTTAAGCGCTGACCTGGGAAGCCAGCGGCCCCAGTTCAGTACCACATATGAGGGCCAGTGACACTGCTCTTAAAAAAAAAAAAATGTGAAATCAAAAAAGGCAGAAAAAGAGGGGAAGACTAAAGTAAGAACAGGGCCGGCCGAGTGGAGCGGTGGTTAAGCGCTGGCCTGGGAAGCCAGCAGCCCTGGTTCAGGTCCCAAATATGAGGGCCAGTGACACTGCCCTCAAAAAAAAAAAATAATAATAACTAAGAACAAGGGCAGTGAATAGAAACAGTAACATATGGCAACTACTATGTTAATCCAACTACATCAGTAATCACTCTAAAGGGCATTGGTCTAAATGCCCAATAAATACACATTATTAGATGAATCAAAAAGAACACCGTTCAACTTCATGTTGTTTGCAAGAACCCACTTTCAATATAAAGATACAAATAACTTTAAAACAAAGGGATGGAGGGCCGGCCGAGTGGCGCATTGGTTAAGCACTGGTTTTGGGATGCCAGCGGCCCCGGTTCGGATCCCACATGAGGGCCAGTGACACTGCCCTCTACAGCTAACAACAACTCCACCTGGAGCTGGGCTGTGCGAGCCCCGGTGATGGTGTGGGCTGCAGCCCCTGCTGCAGTGGGCTGCCATAGGCTACAGTGAGTGGCCCGCAGCCAGCGTGAGCTGCCAATAGCCGCGGTGAGCGACATCCAGAGGCCAGCGACCGATCTGCCTCATCCAGGAAGAGCGCAATGACGATACCAACAGTGAAGCAACATCCTCTGCAACTAAACTGAAGAACAAAAAGGCAGCAACTTGTCTGTTCCCCTTCCCCGATTCCCCAACGCTGTTCCCCTCCGCCAATTCCGCAATAAAATCTTTAAATAAATAAATAAATAAAAAATAAAACAAAGGGATGGAGAAGGAATGACCACACTAACACTAATCAAAAGAAAGTGAGTAGCTATATTAATGTGACACAGAGTAGACTTCAGAAGAAATATTCTCAGGCATAAAGGGGTCGTAATGATGAAGAGATCAGTTCTCTAAGAAGACAGAACAATCCTTAATGTCTCTGCACCTGACAGAACCATCAAAATACAAAGCACAACAACTGACAGAATTGCCAGGAGAAATAGGTGAATTCACCTCAACACATCTCTATCAGAAATGGACATAAGTAAACTAAACAGCACCATCAAACACCTCGATATAATCAACAACTGGAGACTATGACATCCAACGACAGCAGACTACACAGTCTTCTCCAATGCACAGGGAACATACATCCACAGAGACCGCCATAAAACACACCATAACAAAATTCAAATGAGCTATGCCACCAGACCACAATGGAATTATATTGGCAATCAGAAACAGAAAGATAGCTGCAAAATCACCCAAATGCTTGGAGATTAGTGTGAAAACTTCAAAGTAACAGATGGGTCAAATAAGAAATCTCCAAAGAAATTTTAAAATCTTGAAACAAATTAAAATATAAACAACAAAATTTGTGGGATGCAGCAAAAGCAGAGCTTAGAAGGACACACAACCCTGAATGAACATATTAGAAAAGAAGTAAAATCTAAAATCAATAATCAATAATCTAAGCTTCCACCTTATTACAAAAATAGGAAAGGAGCAAATTAAATCCAAAGCAAGCAGAGAAAATAATTGTAAAACTGAGAGCAGAAATCCATGAAATGGAAAACGGGAAACCCAAAGAGAAAAATCAAGTCAAGCACATGAAAAGTGGGGTTTTGTGAAGATCAATAAAATTGATGATTTTCTACCCAAGCTAAGAAAGAATAAAAATGAGAGAGAGAGAGAGAGAGAGAGAGAGAGAGAGAGAGAGAGAGAGAGAAAGAGGAGAGAATGCATGTGAGAGCAAGTACACATGCAGAAGCACTCACAGAAATTATTACTATCAGAAGTAAAACATGGGAAATCATTACAGATCTACAGAAGTTAAAAAGACAATAAAGAAATACTATGAACAATTCAGTGCCCATAAATTTGATAACCAAGTTGAAATGGACCAGTTCCTTAAGAGGCACAATCTGCCAAAAATTACATAAGGAAAATCTGATAATCTGAATAAACTGAACTTATCAAAGAAATTGAATCAAGAATGAATAACTTTCCAGAACAGAAAGCACCAGGCCCTGAAGTGTTCACTGGTGAATTCTAGCAAACATTCAAGGAATAAAGTATACCCATTCTATACAATTTCTTCCAGAAGGCAGAAGCAGAGGGAATACTACCCAACCCATTCTATGGGGTCAGAATTACCCTATGCCAAACACAAAAGGACAGTCCAAGAAAACTATGGACCAGTATTTTTCATGAACACAGATGTAGAAATGCCCAACAAAAATGTCAGCACATTGAATCCAAACATGTATAGAAAGAACAATGCTCCACAACCAAGTGGGGGATTTATCTCAGGTACATGAGGCTGACTCAATGGTCAGACATGAGTGAATGCAATCCATCACATCAGCAGGCTAAAGAGGAAAACTCACACGACCATATCAGTAGAAGCAGAAAAAGCATCTGGAAGGCAATGCCAATAAAAGACAAAGACAAAAGGTAAAGACAATAAAAATATCCACTGGTGCCAGGGGTTGGGGGAGGTATGAACAGGCTGATCAGGGAGGAATTGGAGGGCAGTGAAAATGCTCTGTATGGTCTGTAACGATGGACACATGTCATTATACATTTGTCCAAACCCACAAAATGTACAAAACCACAAACAAACCCCAGGGTCAACCATGGTCTTTGGGTGAATATGACATGTCAATGGAGGCTCATCCTTGTAACAAATGTCCCACTCTGGTGAGGAACATTGATAATGTGGGAGGCAATACATGTATGGGGCAAGAATATATGAGAAATGTCTGTGCCTTCCTCTTAATTTTGCTCTGAACCTAAAATGGCTCTAAAAAAGCAGCCTTAAAAATACATGTCTGGCCGACTGAGTGGCTCAGTTGGTTAAGAGCGAGAGCTCTGAGCAAAACAGGGTTGTTGGCTCGATTCCCTCATGGCCAGTGAGCTGCGCCCAAGCTGAGCTGTCAATAGGTGGCAGGATGGCTCAGCTGGTGAGAGCATGTTCTCCTAACAACAAGGTTGCCAGTTCGACTCATGCATTGGATGGTGGCTATGCCCACCCTCCAACTAAGTTTGAACATGGCACAATGAGCAGAGCAACGATGAGCTGCCCTCGGTGGCCAGATGGCGACAGGACTGGAGTTGAGCTAGCTCTGCCCTCCACAACTAAGATTGAAGGACAAGTTGGCTGCTTCCCTCCCAATTCCCCAACATTGTTCCCCTTCCCCAATTCCCCATTAAAATCTTTAAAAAAAAAAAAAAGTCAAAATCCACACCCAAGGCCGGCGGAGTGGCACGGTGGTTAAGTGCTGGTTTGGGAGCCAGCGGCCCCGGTTCAGGTCCCACATATGAGGGCCAATGACACTGCCCTCAAAAAAAAAAATCCACAGCAATTCTTTATAAAAACTCTTAAAACTAGTAGACGGGAACTTCAACTTCATGAGGAACATCTACAAAAATTCTGCTAACAATATATTTAATGGGGTAAAACTACAAAGCTATTCTGCTAAGATCTGGAACAAGGCAAGGATGTCCCTTCTCACCACTCCTTGGACATCATACTGGAAGTCCTATAATGCAATAACATGAGAAAGGAAAAGGCATGCCAATTGGCAAGGAAGAAGTAAAACCTGTCACTGATGACATGGTTGTTTATGTAGAAAATCTGAAAACATTCAGGGGGAAAGAAACAAATCCTGGGGGCTGGCTGAGTGGCGCGTTGTTTAAGAGTTGGATTGGAATGCCAGCTCTGAACAGCAGGGCCCAGTTTAGATCCCACATGAGGGCCACAGATGCTGCGCCCTCTAAAGCTAAGATGGTGAACAACAGCTCAACCTGGAGCTGGGCTGCCTTGAGTCACCGGTGACCGCATACGCAGCAGTGGGGGTGGCCCACAGTCGGGAAGAGTGATCACAATACAAACATGGGCCAGTGAAGCGACATCCTCCACAACTAGACTGAAGAACAAAAAGGACAGCAAGTTGTCTGTTCCCCTCGTGGATTCCCCAACATTGTTCCCTCCCCTAATTCCCCAATAAAATCTTTAAAATAAGAAAAGAAATTTAAAAATTAGGTTACGTGGTACGGCCGAGTGGCTCAGTTGTTTAAGAGCTCGCTCATGAGTGTGAGCTGAGCTCTGAGCAACAGCAGTTCGATGCCCAGCCCGAACTGAGCAGCCGCTGAGCTGCCAACAGGTAGCAGGATGGCTCAGCTAAAAATAAATAAATGAATAAATAAAAATTAGGCTACGTGATTTAGATGCTGGTAATCATGTGGAGGACATGAACAAATAGGTACAAAAGTAGAGTGTGGGAGAGTCAATTCACACCCTCCACCATCATTTCTTAGTAAAGTTAACCTTATCCATAATCTCCAACCCCACAATTTGTCTCTTTAGCCTAGAAATTTAAATTGAAGTTTGTAGTTGGAGACAAACCCCAGCATCCCTGCTGACAATTAACCTTGCTGATTAATGAGAAATATACTTGACATGAGAAGGGTCACACAACACCGTAATGGATAAGTAAATATGGGGACCGAGCCTCAGACACCAGCACCTGTGACACACACTGGGGCCGAGAATCACAGAGAAGCCTCTGTGTGACATTATTGGTGTACTGTTTGTAATAGTCACTTACTGGTCATTTAAGAGGCAAAATCAAACAACACACTGCTGGGTGATGAATGAGAAGTGACAAAGGTTTGGAGAATAACAGAGTAAGGACAGTGGTCACCTTGGCTGTGGGAGGAAGATGAGACATGGCAGAAGCACCTAGAGGACACAGATGTTAATGACTGCCTAAGGCCTAGCTGTTCACCTGAGCAGTGAGTTCACAGATGTTTGTATTATTATTAAATGTAAATGTAAAAATCAACCATAGTGTTAGAAATAGCCCGAAGACAACCACATTATGTCTCAGAGAGAACAAACACCCAGCCCACGTGCAGGTGGATACTCCTCCCCCAGCTCTG
Organism: Aselliscus stoliczkanus; assembly: GCA_033961575.1. Taxonomy (NCBI): domain Eukaryota; kingdom Metazoa; phylum Chordata; class Mammalia; order Chiroptera; family Hipposideridae; genus Aselliscus; species Aselliscus stoliczkanus. Next base: position 2,414,445 of record CM066735.1, on the reverse strand, counting down.
TGGCTTCTCAGCACCACCAGCTCTTTCTGAGTGGTTGTGGGGTTTGAGGTCACCTGCAGGGGGCGGCACCCAGTAAGGCCCCACTGAACCTGGCTTCACCTCCCACAGGCCCAGCTTTGGGCGCAGCTTGTCCCCTCCCAAGTAATGCATCTGCTTCCAGCACCATGAGTCATTTAGATGACACAAGGACCCCATTACTTGTGTGAATGGGATCCCGCAGAATCACTGCTTCCATCTGTGTTCACGGATAAAGTGGGAGAGGTTGTGAAACATTTTTATGGTTTCAAGAACCGGAAATTGCTTATTCCTCCATACATCAAGTGTCATTTCACTATTATCCTGAGGATAACACATTGGAAACTTGTTCCATGTAATATGTAACTGTGACTTTGTGCATGGAACAAATTGCAATTAGAATTGAGCATACATCTCTTTTACAGGTCAGTTTACAGAATCTGCATTAACCTGAGTCCCACATGCTAACTGGAAGTGAAGCAGGATCACAGTGTCAAGAACTCTGCATCTTGTATGAAGGAGTCAGTAATATCTTTTTTTTAAAAGATTTTATTTTTATTGGGGAATTGGGGGAGAGGAACAGTGTTGGGGAATGGGGGAAGGGGACCAGCCAAGTTGTTGTTCTTCAGTCTTCATTGTGGAGGGCGCCAGTCACCATTTGGCTTCCCATCAGTAGCTCGTGGCCTCTAAGTTCAAGGTGCTGTGTTCAATCTTAGTTGTGGGTGGGCATAGCCCACCATCCCATGCAGGAGTCAAACCAGCAGCCTTGTTGTTAAGAGCACGTGCTCTATCCACTGAGCCATCAGGGCGGCAGCTCAGTTCAGGGTGCTGAATTCAGTCTTAGTTGCAGGTGGCCATGGCTACCATCCCATGCGGGAGTCGAACCAGCAGCCTTGTTGTTAAGAGCACATGCCCTATCCACTGAGCCATCCTGGCGACAGCTCAGCTCAAGGTGCAGTCTTGGTTGTGGGTGGGTGTAGCCCACCATTGAACAGACAATCTTGTTGTTACACCAGCTTAGCCATCCTGCCCACCTGTTGGCAGCTCAGTGACAGCTGAACTTGGGCGCAGCGTTCACTGTCCCATGTGAGATTCCAACCGGAGGTCCTGTTCCTCAGAGCTTGAGCTCTAAGCCAACTCTTAACCAACTGAGCCACTTGGCCGGCCCGGAGTCAGTAATATTTTAATGAATCCTTGAATTTCTCTTCACTCCACTTTAAGGTGTGGAACCTTTTGCATTTTCCTCATCATTACACATTACACATGTCCCATGAAGTCTTATACAGCCCCCAATAGCACGAGTCAGAACAACATAGTCAGTGCCAGGAGGCAAAGAGAAGACCTGAGAAACTATTTTTTCTTTTTGTTTTTGTTTTTGAGGGCAGTGTCACTGGCCCTCATATGTGGGACCGAACCGGGGCCGCTGGCTTCCCAAGCCAGCGCTTAACCTCCGCGCCACTCGGCCGGCCCCTATTTTTTCTTTTTTAAAGATTTTATTGGGGAACTGGGGGAGGGGAACAGACAATTTGCTGTCCTTTACTTCTTCAGTCTAGTTGTGAAGGACGTCGCTTGCGGGGGGGCCGGTCCCCGCGAGGACCAGGGATTCCCTTGGGTGGGACGGAGTTGGAGAGGGAAAAAGAAAAGAAAGAGAGAAAGAGGGCGGAGACACCCGAAAGAGTTTCGCAGGAGTGTCACACTTTACTGTAATAACATGTCCGTTTTATAGGGACTCTTGACCATTACCTCAATCACAAAGCATTTGGTGGTTTGTAGTTCTCAGGATTTACACAGTCTTCTACTCCCCTGTAAGTGCTCTCTCCAGGGTGCACTGTGACTTACTCTTCCATTAAAGGATTTGTCTTGTCTTACACTGTGATAACCTCTGAGACTCAGACCCAGTCTCTGCCTATTATCCAAAGAATGTTTATCATGACTATCTTATGTTAAGGATAGACTTATCTCTATATATCTCCTAAAGAATGGTTACCATGACTACCTAGCCATTATCCCAAATTCCAGCAGCTAGACTCACAGGGAGTATACTTGAATTATTACTAAAAGACTAGCTATGACCCTGTTTAGGGTAAAAGCATCTAAAGTTTTATTCCTATGTAAATACAATACCTAGCAACTTAAAGGGGTCTCACACCACTCTATCCTACAGAGGGCTGCATCTGTTTCTTAGTCAAAGCTTCAGTATCTGTTGCTGCAACAAGGCACTAAACAAAGGAATTTACACAAGGCTGTTAACATACGTATGGTCAGCAAGCTGCCTGGAACTCTCATGGCCTGGAGACCTTTCGCCTCTGAGGAGACTTTTCACAGCAGGGCCCTTAGGCAAATGCATCAGCTTCTCACAGGCCTGAGTTTTCTGGCCTGAGTTTGTCAGAGGTCTGTGCCTCAGTTTCCAAGGGGCTTGAGTCCCCAATATGTCAATTCAGGGGTTCCCCATGGAACTACCGCCTGGCTTAGGTTGTCTCCCCTCTTTTAGGAGATCTTACCCGTCTTTGGCTGCGTAGTTAGCTCATTGGGGTATCACAGGAACTTGCCATAAATGCAGTGAGTATATTGTCTCCTATAGTAGGAAAGGCACATGGGTTCATAGAGGCAGGAGATATTACATGACCAACCATAAGGCAGCACCCCTAATATCCAGTGATGAGCAGGGCAATGTGGCCTTGTCAGACACTGGGGGGCTGTCGGCTTCCCACAATCGCTTCACTGGTCCGTGTTGGTATTATCATTGCGCTCTTCCTGGGTGAGGCAGATCCTTCGCACACCACTGTTCAGCCACTCCTGGAGGCTCTTGGCAGCTCACGCTGGCTGCCGGCCTCTCACACCGGCTGCTAGCCACTCATGGTAGCTTACGGGCAGCCCACTGCAGCTCCACTGCAGCCTATGCCATCCCCGGCGACTCACAGCAGCCCAGCTCCAGGTGGAGCTGTTGCTCACCATCTTAGCTGTAGAGGGCGCAGCGTCACTGGCCCACATATGGGATCCAAACTGGGGCCTTGCTGCTCAGAGCTGGCGTCCCAAGCCAACTCCTAACCAGTGAGCCACTAGACCAGCCCTGCTTCATTCCTTTTTATGGCTGAATAATATCACATCCAATGTGTAAGCTGTGCTGTGTTTATTCATCCATCCATTGATGGACATTTGGAACATTTCTCCCTTTGGCTATATTGAATAGGGCTACACAAAGATTCATATTGTTAAAGAGAAAACCACAGGCCCAAGTGACATCAGTTGATCTAAAAGCCCATGATACCAAACCTAGATTTAAAGCCTGATCTGATCTAGTTGCAGTTTCAACCTCTCCTAGACACATAATCTTAACCAGTCTGGAATTTTCAGGTCAAGCAGTAAGGTAATCAATCTATCACTGGACCTTCTCCATCTCCCACAGAAAAAAGGGGCAATCTGCATAAAAACCCTTCCCATTATCGTCTCCCAATGACTTAATATAGCCAATTAAAATTTAAATTTACTCAGTTGAATTTTGATTTTTAACAATATACATTTATTGGGCCGGCCGAGTGGCACATTGGTTAAGCGCTGGCTTGGGACGCCAGTGGCCCTGTTCGGGTCCCACATATGAGGGCCAGTGACACTGCCCTCAAAAAACAAACAAACAAACAAACAAACAAAAAACAATATACATTTACTTCAGTATGTGTTTCAATATACATAGGAGTGGAATAGTTAAGTCATAGCGTAGTTCTCTGTTTAACTTTTAAAAAATCATCAAGGGTCAGCAGAGTGGCTCAGTTGGTTAAGGGTGGCCTAGAGCACATGCTCTGAGCAACAGGGCCTCTGGTTCGATTCCACATGGGCCAGTGAACACTGCATCCTAGCTGAGTTGTCACTGAGCTGCCAACAGGTAGCAGGATGGCTCGGCTGGTGTAACAACAAGATGGCCTGTTCGATAGTGGGCTATGCCCACCTGCAACTAAAGATTAAACTCAGCACCTTGAGCTGAGCTGCTGCCCTGATGGCTCAGTGGATTGGGCATGCGCTCTTAACAACAAAGCTGCTGGGTTCAACTCCTGCATGGGATGGTGGCTATGCCCACTAGCAACTAAGACTGAACTCGGTACCTCGAGCTGAGCTGCTGACTGGATGGCTCAGAGATAGAGTGTGCACTCTTTTTTTGTTGGTTTGTTTTTTGTTTTTTGAGGGTCAGTGTCACTGGCCCTCATATGTGGGACCCGAACCGGGGCTGCTGGCTTCCCAAGCCAGCCCTTAACCACCGCGCCACTCGGCAGGCCCTAGAGTGTGCACTCTTAACAACAAGGCTGCTGGTTTGACTCCTGCATGGGATGGTGGCTACTCCCACCCACAACTGAGATTGAACACAGCGCCTTCAGCTTAGAGGCCACAAGCCGCCGACGGGAAGCCAGATGGCAACTGGTGCCCTCACCAGTGAAGATTGAAGAACAACTTGGCTGGTCCCCTTCCCCAATTCCCCAACAGTGTTCGCCTCCCCCAATTCCTCAATAAAATCTTAAAAAAAGAAAAATCATCAAACGCTTTCCCACAGTGGCTGTACTGTTTTCATTCCCATCAGAAGTCTACAAGACTTTCAATTTCTCCACATCCTGAACAACATTGTTTTCTTACATGTTTAATGTATCCATCCTAGTGGTTATGAAGTGTTGGAAACTCAACAGAATCAAAATCGAACAAGACATTGGTTGTTGATAAAGAACAGATTTAAGCCCAAAAGAATAACAAAAAGAACATGGATGGTGGTCATCCTGGGATAGCACACTGGAAGATGCTAATGACCAGCTAAGAAACAAAAAGTCTTACACTTTAAAAGAATATACCAAAAATCTTAAATGCTGTGGCACAGTAGAGTCACAACGCAGCAAGATCCAAGACTTCTGGTGAAGAGGGTGAAGCAGGTAAAGGCTGTACTAGCCTCCTCATACAACCACATCAAAACTACAACAAAATTTGGCCAGCCGAGTTGCGCAGTGGTTGAGCGCTGGCTTGGGAGGCCAGCGACTCCAGTTCGGGTCCCACATATGAGGGCCGGTGACACTGCCCTCAAAAAAAAACAAAAAACAAAACTACAACATAATTATAAGCCACCCTTGAGAACCACCTGAAGTCTCGGTGAACAGAATTCCTATAACTAAAGATAAAAACAAAGACACATCAAGACTGTTAGGAGGGGCAGAGATGCAATAAAAGCCGGTCCAAAACCCATATATGGCAGTTAAGAATCAGGAGGGTTGTCTTGGCTGCAGAGGTCCCCACTGAGGGAACGAGGTGACCCAGCCCCACACCAGGCTCCCTAGCCTGAGTACCAATGTCAGGAAGAGGAGTCCCCACAACACCTGGCTATGAAAATCAGCAGGGTGAGATAGAGGGCTGCTGTAGATGCAGGTGTCCACTTAAAGGGCCTGAGCAGTGCCACTTAAAGGGCAGACTTGCTCACTCACAAACACTCACCATAAGCTCAAGTAAAGAGACAGGAGCTCCAAAACTGCTAGTGACATTGGGGGAGGTACTGAATTGTCTGGCCTCAGAGCAAGGGCTGGAGTGTCAGCTCTCTCTGGACAAAAGTGCTGATGGAAGCAATTGTTCCTTTGTTGTGCCCTCCCCTAAACAGCCACCAGGTACAGACTGGCACCAAATCTGACTCTCCATGAACCTGGCTAACAGTTATCACTGCACCCCAGTAATACCCTGAGACCCTGCCCCATCCAACTCATACACAGGCCTGAACCTCTTTCAGTGGCTGTTCCTCACAAGCAACAGGCCTCAGCTTGTGCTGAGAGATTTCCTAAAATTCCTCAAGGCCCACAAACCACAAAGAAGCAGCAGCTGGCCTCAATATGCCCTATATCTCTTGCTTGGTGACCCAAAGCCCAACACTAGTGGCACCCAGGCTAAGTTTACTGTACAGTTTCTTCCAGGCTCCTCCAAGCCCAGCAAAAGCAGCTATCAAACTTGGCCTCCAAAAGGCCCAGAACCAACACGACAGTAGCCAGTTTCAGACCACACCAGAGCACCACACAGCTCCACAAAGAACACATCCAAAAGGTGGACTCAGCAGGCAGCAGAGCCTCACTAAAGTAAATCCTGCTCTATGGGTTCAGCCCATGCACAACAGCTCATCTGCTATAGTCACAGCCAGTCAGCCGAAGGATCAATCCCACCTACTGATGTGCCAACTATAATCAAGGTTCACCTATAACAGGAGGATACACACAACCCATGACTAAAGGACACCTCTGGAGCACCTGGCTCAGGTGACCGGGGAGGCTGCACCTCTGGGCCCTACAGAACACCTACTACATAAGGCCACCCTGCCAAGACTCAAAGATGTAAGAAATCTACCTAATACATAGAAACAAATGCAAGGAGGCAGCCAAAATGAGGAGACAAAGAAACATGTCCTAAATCAAAGACCAGACAAAACTGTAGGGGAAAAAAAGTTAAACAAAATGAAGACAAGTAATCTACCAAGTACAGAATTTAAAACACTGGTTTTAAGGATGCTCAGTGAACGTAGGGGAAGAATAGATGAACTCAGTGTGAACCTTGACAGAGATCAAACCATAAAAAAGAAGCAGTCAGAAATGAAGACTACAATAACTGAAATGAAGAATACATTAGATAGAATCAGCAATAGATTAGATGAAGCAGATCAAATCAGTGATTTGGAAGACAAGGTAACAGAAAACATTCAATTGGAAAGATAAAAGAACTTGAAAAAATGAGGGTAGTTTAAGGGACCTCAGGGACAATATCAAGCATACCAACATTCACATCATAGGGGTACCAGAAGGAAAAGAGAGAGAGAGCAAGGGATTGAAAACTTATTTGAAGAAATAATGACTGAAAACTTCCTTACCCTAGCAAAGGAAATAGACAATACAAGCTCAGGCAGTGCAGAGACTCCCAAACAAGACGAACCAAAAGAGGCCCACACCAAGACACATCATAATTAAAATCCAAAGGTTAAAGACAAAGGATCTTAAAAGCAACATGAGAAAAGCAGTTACTTATGTACAAGGGAGCTCCCATAAGACTGTCAGCTGATTTCTCAACAGAAACTTTGTAGGCCAGAAGGGACTGGCATGAAATATTCAAACTGACCCAAAGCAAGGACCTACAACCAAGATTACTCTACCTAGCAAAGCTATCATTTAGAATCAAAGGAGAGATAAACAGCTTCCCAGACAAGAATAAGCTGAAGAAGTTCATTACCACTAAGCCAGTATTACAGGAAATATTAAAAGGACTTCTTTAAGCAGAAGAAAGGAGAAAAACAAAGTAACAAAGACCAAATTCATGAATAATAAAATGGCAATAACTATGTACCTATCGATAATGACTTTAAATGTAAATAGATTAAATGCTCTAATTAAAAACATAGGGTGGCTGAATGGATAAGAAAACAAGACCCATACACATGCTGTATAAAAGGGACCCACTTCCGATCAAAACACACATGGACAGAAGGCAGGCGGGAGGCAGAGCAAGCAGGAGCTGGAGCTGACATCTGAGCCGGCAGTTGCAGCGGAGGTGGTGATGTCGGTGCAGGTTGTGTCAGCAGCGGCTGCCGGGAAGGTGCCTGAGGTGGAGCTGAAGGACCTGAGCCCCTCTGAGGTGGATCCACAACTAAGACTGAGCATGGTGGCCGTGAGCGCCATACCCCCCTGGCGGGTACCAGGTACCCCAAAACTCCAGCTCCCTCAACGCAGCGGCCCGGGCTCCTGGCCCCAGCTCCGGGCCGCCGCTGCTCCCAGCCCTGCAGCGGGGAAAGTGCCTCAGGCGTCGTCCATGAAGCAGAGCTACCCTCATCTCCAGCACCAGCAGCACCTCGACGGCGGCGAGGCCCTAGAGAACCCCCACGGCACCGTCACCGAGGCGCCGCACACAGTCAAGAAGCAGATCCAGTTTGCTGATCAGAAGCAAGAATTCAACAAACGTCCCACCAAAATTGGACGTCGCTCTCTGTATCGTTCCATTTCTCAGTCATCTACTGACAGCTACAGCTCAGCCACTTCCTATACAGATAGCTCTGATGATGAGACATCTCCCAGGGACAAGCAGCAAAAGAATTCTAAGGGAAACAGTGATTTCTGTGTCAAGAACATCAAACAGGTGGAGTTTGGATGAAGAGAAATTGAGATTGCTGAACAAGAAATGCTGGCACTGATGGCTTTAAGGAAGAGAGCTCAAGGAGAAAAACCTCTGGCTGGAGCCAAAATTGTGGGCTGCACACACATCACTGCTCAGACTGCTGTGCTTATGGAAACTCTGAGTGCTCTGGAGGCACAGTGCCGATGGGCTGCCTGCAACATCTATTCCACTCTCAATGAAGTGGCTACTGCTCTAGCAGAAAGCGGATTTCCTGTCTTTGCCTGGAAAGGAGAGTCAGAAGATGACTTCTGGTGGTGCATTGATAGATGTGTGAATGTGGAGGGCTGGCAGCCAAATATGATCTTGGATGATGGAGGGGATCTTACTCACTGGATTTATAAGAAGTATCCCAACATGTTTAAGAAAATCAAGGGCATAGTAGAACAGGAGTGTTACTGGAGTCCACAGGCTGTACCAGCTATCCAAAGCTGGGAAGGTATGTGTTCCAGCCGAATGTCAATAACTCAGTCACCAAACAGAAATTTGACAACCTCTGTTGCCGTGAATCAATTCTTGATGGACTTAAAAGGACAACAGACATGATATTTGGTGGAAAGAAGGTGGTGGTCTGTGACTATGGAGAGGTGGGGAAGGGGTGCTGTGCTGCCTTAAAAGCCATGGGCTCCATTGTCTATGTAACTGAGATTGACCCCATCTGTGCTCTTCAAGCCTGCATGGATGGATTTCGACTGGTGAAATTAAATGAGGTCATCTAACAAGGGGATATTGTTATTACCTGTACAGGTAACAAAAATGTGGTAATCAGAGAGCACTTGGATTGTATGAAGAATAGCTGCATTGTATGTAACATGGGACATTCCAACACGGAGATTGATGTGGCAAGTCTGCAACACCAGAACTGACCTGGGAGTGAGTGAGATCCCAAGTGGACCATGTCATATGGCTTGATGGCAGGAGAATAGTGTTGCTGGCAGAGGGCCGTCTGCTGAACCTAAATTGCTCCACAGTGTCTACATTTGTGCTCTCAATTGCTGGGAGCCGACAGCACCCCAGTGTCTGACAAGATCACATTGAAATAAAGATCCACCCTCAGCACTGGATGTCTGGGGTGCTGCCTTATGGTTGGTCATGTAATATCTCCTGTCTCTATGAACCCATGTGCCTTTCCTCTACATCAGATCCTATGGGAGACAGTACTTCACTGCATTTATGGCAAGTTCCTGGGGTACCCCAATAAAAGCTGGCTGTGTAAGTCAATGACGGGCACAATTTCCTAAAAAGGAAACAACCTAAGACAGGCTACAGTCCCATTGGGGACCCCCAGACTGAGAAAAAGGGGACTCAAGCCCCTTGGAAACTAATGCTCAGGCCTCTGGTCACATAGGCCAACAGTCTGTCTGTGAGAAACAAACAGCCTCTGTGAAAAACTGGTGATATCATCCGTCCTTGAGCTTACTTGCCTATGCAGTTGTGAAAAATCTCCTTGGAGACCAGCAGACCAAGGTCTTTCAGCCATGAGAGTTCTGATAAGAGACAGCTTACTGACCATGGGGTATGTTAATCAACAGCCTGGTTTTGATTCTTTGCCTTGTGCATTGCTGTAGCAATGGATGTTGAAGCTTTGACTGAGAAACAGATGTTACCCTCTGTTAAAATAATATTTAGTCCTCCATAGGATAAGAGAGGTTTGAGACTTCCTTTTATTACTAAGTAGTGTAATCATGTAGGAATAGACTTTAGATAAATTTTACCCTAAACACAGTCACTGCTAGTTTTTTAGTAATAGCTCAAGTCTGCGCCCTGTGAGTTTTACAATTATATTCAGCTGCTGGAATTTGGATAATGACTAAGTAGTCATGGTAACCACTCTTTAGACGATAAGTGAATCCTTAAACATAGAATAGGTCACAGTGTACCCTGGAGAGAGCAGTTACAAAAAAGTAAAGACTGTAAAAGTCCTAAGAAAAACAAAACATCAAAACTATGTGAAACGTAATTTGGGATTGGAATATTGGTTGAGTCCCTATAAAAAGGGACATGCTGTTATAATAAAGTGTGATACTCCTGTGAAACTCTTTCTGGTGTCTCCATTCTTCTTTTTCCTCGCCGACACCGTCCCCACCTGAGGGAACCCCTGGACTTGTGGGGGCTGGCTCCCTGCAGAACAGTCGCTGCCCAAGGTTATTGCCTCCTCTTTCCACCCCCCACTTTAGCAAGACTATATCAGTAAACGACGGCTGCTAGAGTGGGTCACTGTCCTCCCAGAAGAAGAGACAGCTGTCCACCTAGACCCCGCTTTCAAGTACTTCTTTGTCTGTCTTTTTTAATCCTCCATTGCCCCGACTCTGGACTATTTGACTGGCCACGCTGGACACAGCAAAACATGATAGCAAATTTGAAAATAAAATTATGACCTTGATTACTTGGGACTGTGACAAAAACAGGTAAAATGAGGGCCAGCTGAGTGGCGTGGTGGTTAAGAGCTGGCTTGGGATGCCAGTGGCCCTGGGTTCAGATCCCACATATGAGGGCCAGTGACACTGCCCTCTAAAAAAAAAAAGGTAAAATGAGTCAAAAGAATTGTTTAAGGAAATACTTCAAAAGAGATGAAGCCTGATGATCACATAAATATTATAAAAGAATACAACGTAAGGAGGAAATGGGCACAATGCACAGGCCCAAATGCTCTTACAAGAGTAGATACAATACGTCATCCCAAGTCAGTGAGGGTAGATGAAAAATGCAACAGGAAAGCCAGGGACATTACAAACGTCACCCATCTCAAACACAGATTGAGTCATGTTTCTGATGCACATGGGCAAACATCTTTTTTTTTTTTTAAAGATTTTATTGGGGATTTGGGGGAGGGGAAGAGCGTTGGGGAATTGGTGAAGGGAAACAGACAAGTTTCTGTCTTCTTGTTCTTCAGTCTAGTTGTGGAGGACCTTCCTTCACTAGCCCATGTTGGTATCGTCATTGCGTTCTTCCCAGATGAGGCAGATCGGTCGCTGGCCTCTGGATGGTCGCTCAATGCAGCTATTGGCAGCTCACGCTGGCTGCCAGCCACTCACGCTGGCTGCCGGCCACTCACTGTAGCCTATGGCAGCCCACTGCAGCAGGGGCTGCAGCCTACACCATCGCTGGGGCTCACACAGCCCAGCTCCAGGTGGAGCTGTTGTTAGCTGTGGAGGGCAGTGTCACTGGCCCTCATATGTGGGATCCAAACTGGGGCCGCTGGCATCCCAAAACCAGCGCTTAACCAATGCTCCACTCGGCTGGCCCCAAACATCATTCTTTATCTAGAACCTATTCCTCTCAAGGTTTGTCACTCTCCTGCAGTTCTCAGACACAGAGGCCCTACATGGAGCCTTTCTCCATGGTTCCCATTTGCCACTGGGACACCAGATGGTGTGTGCTGCTGCCCTGTTCCTGAAGAAAAGGTCCTCATGATGGAGGATGGAGGGCAACAAACATCCCATAAGGTGGGTCTTTACTTAGGTCTTTAAGATTATTGATGTTGATTAAGTGTGGGATTAAATGCAGAAAAATAAAGGTGTCATCTGTGTATTAACCACAGTGTAACCTTCTCAAGGGTGGAAACCAAGCCGCTCTCGCAGCCCCACAGCAACTGGAGATGATGGTTACACATAAAATTAGGGAGCTTCAGACTTTTGATGGAGATTAATAAACAGTTTGATACATAAAACTCTGTTTTCATGGAAAAGCTATTTGACTCTAGGTTGTTCCATGAATGCTTCAACTCCATCTTTCTTTGTTCAACATATTCTCATTTCTTGGCCTTATTTAGAAATAAAAGTTGTAAGAAATATGTCTTCCCTAAAATCTAAGGGAAGGAATGAAGCTGTGCTTACCCACTGAGACCAGCTTCTGGCAGGTCTCCAGCATCACTTCTCTGTAGAGCTGCCTCTGAGCACCAGCCAGCAAAGCCCACCCTTCCTGGGTGAAGTTCACAGCCACATCTGCAAAGACCACCATGTCTTTTTTTTTTTTTTTTTTGAGGGCAGTGTCACTGGCCCTCTTATGTGGGACAGAACCAGGGCCACTGGCTTCCCAAGCCAGCGCTTAACCTCCGCACCACTCGGTTGGCCCTAAGACCACCATGTCTTGAAACATCCTACATATTCCGTTTCAACAAGACACTTTTTCACCAATGTGTGTTGGAGGATGGGGAGGCTGACAGTCAGGGACCTGGACTAAATTCCTAAGACTCCTGAGCTCATGTTCTCATGGAAAATGACAACGAGCAAACAAACCCCTTGCAGCACACCCAGTGAAGGTCAGTCAGTGCTTAAAATCTTGAAGGAGAGTACAACAACTGACATAAACTTGTTCATACATAATTATAAAATGATTTTTCCTCAGATGGAGCAGATTATGGGGTAAGGTTAAAGACTGAAAAATGAAGTCATCATTCAGATAACATGGAAATGAGATACTTGGCTAACTCAGAAGTTACTTCCGTATCACCTCCAAGACCTGGAACAAGAATGTCAGGATGTTGTGAACACTGAGATTTCCAGGTCTGCTGATCTCGCAACTCTCACCATGGAAGTCGTCAGCATCAAAGAACCTGGTCGAGTCCCCTCATGTGCAAGAGGCAGAGACACAACCCCTTCCAGGATGATGGGGGCACCGTGGGCACAGACACAGGCCAGAGTCCATGGCCTGGCATACCTGTTGGATAAGGGAGAGACTGTTTTCTAAGGAATGTATCAAGCCAGAAGGGCCTCTCAGAAAAACAACCAAGAGAATGGAATTTGAGAAAATGTCCCTTCAAAGAAAAATTGTTGAAAGCTATAATGGTAATAGAGACAAACATAACTTTAAAAGAGGAAAAAAAATACAACTAATCAATACCTTTAGAGTGATATGGGATGGCACCACACCCAAAGACAGAAAGAGTAAACAATTATGAAAATGATAGATTTTTTTAAAACAAAAATATGTTGTTAAAATCTATAGAAAAAAACCCCATACCAAAACAGTACAAAGAAACAATGCTACTTCAACTGGGGTTGCACTTCTGGTTTAATAAGCACACAATGACTATGAGATTTGTATTCTAAATATATTTAGGGAGGTCTTACGACAATATAAATAAAATAAAACAATATAAAGACAAATAAAATAATGAAATGAGAGGCACAGACTGTGAATAGACATTTCTCCAAAGAAGAAATACAAATGGCCAATAAGCACATGAAAGACTCTAGACATGAGTCATCAGGAACATGTAAGTCAAACCAAAGCTGATTCCTGTTTACACCATTAGGATGGTTGTGCAGACAGACACACAAGTGCTGGCAAGGACATAAGGATAGCAGGACCTTCACACATGGCTGATGGGAAGTAATGTAGAGAAGCCACTTTGGAAGACAGCCTGGCAGGTCCTCAAAATGGTGAGCATACTGAGCACATAACAGCAATTCCACTCCTAGGTGTCCACATACCCAGGGGAAGTGAACAAACATCAACACAAAAACTAATGTACAGACACGCACAGCATCATGATTCATAACAGCCAAAAAGTGGAAACAACTCATCCAATGGGTTTGGGTAAGTAAAACATGAGATATTCATGCAATAAAATATATGTGGCAATAAGAGAAAGGAAGTGATGATCCCTGACATCAAATCAATGATCTTTAAGGACATTACCAGGCTTCACAACAACCACTCATAATGTAATATGACTTATATGAAATGTACAGAAAAAGCCAAGCTGTAGAAAGTAGATTAACACAAAGCCTAGGATCCAGGGAAAGACCCACTGGATGGGGAGTGAGTGCCAGTTCATATAAGATTCTGGGGCGGGAGGGATGAAAATGTTTTCACATGACAACATGAGGATGGGGATACAATGCTGCAAATATGCCATTGAATTTTAAACTTTGTTTTTTTTTAGAAGGCAGTGTCACTGGCCCTCATATGTGGGATCCGAACTGGGACCACTGGCGTCCCAAGCCAGCTCTTAACCACCACACCACTCGGCCGGCCCTGAATTTTACACTTTTAATAGGTAAAGTTTCTGATATTTAAATTATACCTGAATTATAGGTTTTTAAAAATAAATTCAGGCAGGTTAAAAATATATCCTTCTTGGGCCAGCCGATTGGCTCAGTTGGTTAAGAGCTCTCTCAAGAGTGCAAACTGAACTCTGAGCAACAGCAGTTCGATGCACAGCCTGAGCTGAGCTGCTGCTGAGCTGCCAACAGATGGCAGGATGGCTCAGCTTTAAAAAAAAATTAAAAAAAAAAGTATATATATATAATATATATATATATATATATATATATATATATATATATATATATATATATACTAATGGCAATTTTATTGAAGAAAATAGATCCTGAGCAAGTAAACATGCAAAATAGGAACAAAATTACAAATGTTTCAGAGATTAAGAGGATTGAGACTGGGGGGAGGGGGCGGTACACCACACCTCCACCAGGCTATTGTCAGAACAGAGCTCAGTGTCAAGAATTCAACTCCATTCTGGAATAAATACCACATGTTGAGGGCTCAGTCCTGGGCCGGCCGAGTGGCGCGGTGGTTAAGCGCTGGCTTGGGAAGCCAGCGGCTCCGGATATGTCCCACATGTGAGGGCCAGTGACACTGCCCTCAAAAAAAAAAAAAAAGGAGGGCTCAGTCCTAGGAGATGACGCGCGCGCACACACACACACACACACACACACACACACACACCTCCACTTCAGAGGCCAGTCTTAAGGCCAGGTTATCACCTGCATTTCTTTTATTTATTTATTTTTTTATTTTTTATTGGGGAATTGGCGGAGGGGAACAGCGCCGGGGAATCAGGGAAGGGGAACAGACAAGTTGCCGTCTCCCTGCTCCTCAGTCCAGTTGCGGAGGACGCCGCCTCACTGTTGGTATCGTCATTGCCCCCCCTCCCCCGGACGAGGCAGATCGGCCGCCGGCCCCTGGATGTCGCTCACCGCGGCTATCGGCAGCCCATGCTTGGCCACCAGCCGCTCACGCTGGCTGCGGGCCACTCACTGTAGCCCATGGCAGCCCACTGCAGCAGGGGCTGCAGCCCACACCATCACCGGGGCTCGCACAGCCCAGCTCCAGGTGGAGCCGCCGCCAGCCGTAGAGGGCAGTGTCACTGGCCCCCATGTGGGATCCGAACCGGGGCCGCTGGCATCCCAAAACCAGTGCTTAACCAATGCGCCACTCGGCTGGCCCCTCACCTGCATTTCTGATGGACCTTCTATAAAGCAAAAGTTATCAGGACACCCTCTCCTTGAATTGGGTTAATTTTCTAGACAGACACAGAACTCAGGTAAACTCATGAAACGTTAGTTAAACCGTTTAGTGTAAAAGATTATAACTCAAGAACAGCAGATAAGAGATGCAGGGACATGGGATGGGAAGGGGCCTAGAGCTTCCGTGCCCTCTGTGGTACCACCTCTCTCCACATCTGCATGTGTTCACCAACCACAGAAGCTGTCCAGATCAAGAACTTTGGGTTTTTATGGAGGTTCCATGACAGACACGATTGGTAACATCATTGGTCATCAATCTCTCCCCGTCTCTCCCCTCCCTGGAGTTCGGGGTTGAGACTGAAAGTTACAACTCTCTAATCAATGTTGACTCCACTGACAACCAGCCCCATCCTCAGGTTCTTTCCAAAAGTCACCTCATTAACATAACAAAGAACGCCTTCAGTACTGTCAACACTAGAGGAAATTCTAAGGTTTGGGGATTTGTGAGCCAGAGCTGTGGACCAAAACTGGGGGTGCCAAAATAATGTATACAGGTGGACACTTTGATTAACATTTCTCAAGCAGCAGTTTGCCATAACCAGAAGTGTCCAGATGCTGGTGGTAACCACTTTGAGCACCTCTTGTAACTGCAGAAATCAAACGTGACTTGTATTCATCGTTTGTTATTGGTATATATTATTACAATTTTAATCAGTTTTCTTTTCTTAAAATGTGTATACTTTTTTTGGCATGCTCTGCATATATGAGAAATACATTTTGTTATCTGATAGATGAAATATATCTATTTCTTATATCACAGAGTCACAGCCCACCCTAGTCTTCAAACATGGAGTGATTACAACAAAACTATCAATAGTGAACAGATAGTGACACCTTTCTAGAAATTTTCTCTGTCATAAATAACTATCCAGTCCATTGTCATATCACATGGAAATCTCTCTTAGGGTGATGACACTCAGATTTGGAGGCCTCCCCTTAGTTTTGTCAGGTCCACAAAGCAGCTGTGGTCTCAGCAACACATGGCTACACACTTTTGAGCATCTGGTGTAACTGAGCTAAGAGAGGACATACCCTCTTGTAAGGGTGATACTTAGGGAATCAATAAGTAGTTAGACTTAGCTAGTTTGCAGCTTGATTCACCTCATAGTTCACCATTTAGCCACCTGATATTTAGCTGTTTTCTCTCCGCCCCCCCTCCTTTCACTGCTTGATTTAATGACTCTGCATGGTCCCTTGTTGGTGTAATTAATCAGCAGAGCACTCACATGGAAAGAACAATTTCTCAATTCTCAGGTGCCTGACACCAGAATCCATTGTTGCAACTCCCCTGCACCTATTGCTCATGATGCACAAAACACTCCAGCCATGGCTGCTGAGTTTGAGATAACCTCATGAAGCAGACCAGACCATGGGAGGTGATTTCTCAGACCAGTCCCTAGGAAGAAATTTCTTAATTGTCAGCCCTGAAATTTGCATGAGCAACTCCCACTTTTCTTTCTTCTTTCGTCCACTTCCATGCCTGACTATAAAACCTCTTGATTATTCTCATTTTGGGAAAGGTGGGTTTTTTTCTGGGTGTTAGTCTGCCATCTAAAATAAAATACTTTTTTCTCCTCAGCAATCCTTGTCAATCAAGTTCTTGGAGCCCAGGAAACAAGCAGCGCTAGACCTGAGCCAGGTAACACTCTTCCTGCTGAGCTCCTCTCTTAGTGTTAGTATAACAGTGGGGTTCCCTCATCACATAACCATTTATTCACCAGTAACCCTCAGCTCTGAGTTCTCCTTCTCTTTATTTATATCCAATCTCACCCACCACTGGAGGGGACAATGACAAGGCTGCACAAAACCTCAGCAGTGACACAGCACATCACACCAGGCAATATGGTGCTGAAACAGGAGAACAGAGCCCAGGCTCCTGACATATTTCTTGCCTCTCCAAAGCCCTGGGAGGAGCATGTTCCAACACCTGCTGGTCCTCACTAAGATATGTGCAGGGGCACTTGGCTTTCAAAATCCATACCCAGACAAATTCATATTAAATGAAATGAGAAGATACCTATGTCAGGATCAAGCCAACATCAGGATGAGTTCTAATGAAGAGACTGGCTTCATCTGTGATGTGATGATGTGCTTTGACAGGGAACAGTCTCAGATTCCCTGACTGTATCCTGCTTGGGCCACTTCAGACAAACCGATAAGGAGCCCATGCAGGTCACATGTCCTGTGATCCTTGGGTTGGGAAGGTCAAACCTCACATGTCAACCACAACAGAGTCCCTCCCGCTCTCTTTCTGGCCTATTGCAAGAGCTTACACATGCCTGGATCACCCCCGCTGCCAACTATTTTCTTATTTTCTTGGTGCCTGTGACATCATCCTGACATCCAAACCCATTTGGGGTGCATGTCAGGATTGGGTACAGCCCCAAAAGGGCAACCACAAAACAGCAGGGCACACATGGAACATGACTTTGGGAGAGGACAGAGGTCCAGTATGGGAAATGTTGAGAACATAAGCTTATAACACCCAAATGTACAAGATATGCAATACTGTGGTTAGAAGCACTTGTCCCAACAGAAAGCCTTGATGCCACCCTTGTGGCCACTCACAGTAAAATCAAGTAATGAAAATGGTAGAGTCCCATCAAGGGACACTAGGGAACAACAATAGCGAGTGGGCCACCATTCCATGGGAAAGTACAGAGCTGTGAACAATAGAAAACTGACACACCATTGGACATCCAGTGTGAAGCCACGTACACTGAAAATGTGCAGAAATGAATCCACTGACTTCAGAGTGCACACACATGTGATCCACCTGGACAGGAGGACTGTCTGGGGAGTCATTTCAATCCAATTTCTTTTTTTTTTTTTTTTTAGCTGAGCCATCCTGACATCTGTTGGCAGCTCAACAGCAGCTCAGCTCAGGTTGGGCATCGAACTGCTGTTGCTCAGAGCTCAGCTCGCACTCTTTTTTTTTTTTTGAGGGCAGTGTCACTGGTCCTCATATGTGGGACTGAACCGGGGCCTATGGCTTCCCAAGCCAGAGCTTAACCACCGTGCCACTCGGCCGGCCCTCAGCTCGCACTCTTGAGCGAGCTCTTAACCAACTGAGCCACTGGGCCAGCCCTTGGGGAGTCATTTCAAATGGGGTGTCTGAGGGCCAGCCGAGTGGCGCGGTGGTTAAGCGCTGGCCTTGAAAGCCAGCGGCCCCGGTTCGGTCCCACATATGAGGGCCAGTGACACTGCCCTCAAAAAAAAAAAAAAAAGAATAAAAGCAACCTTTATTCAAATGGGGTGTCTGGTGTGAGCCCTGGTCCAGTTCTGGTCTGACTGTCCTTACAGGATGGTCACTTCAGGCTGTGTAGGTGGCTGTGCAGTTGCTTGTGCATTTTCTACATACACTGTACTGTACAGTTAAACACAATGAAACCAGTTATAATTTATCACAATACCACCTTAAATGGACAATGTTACAACACCTGAGTAGATGAAGAACAAGATGTGTCCTAGTCCCCGGGTGTCCTCATGACAACCCTGAGCAGGTGAGGAATGGGTGGGACCCTGTAGAGTCTGAAGAAGGACTTGTGGGATGTTCTGGAGAACATCCAATGATGGAAAGTAAGACCCTTTCCGAACAGTAGGTAAAACACAGAGCCTGTTACCTCTCTTCATAGAGACCCCACCCAGAGTCAGTGGAGACTAACACATAAGAATTATGGCAGAAAAACAATTTGCAAAAAACCACAGCTCAAAGTGTTATTATGGAAAATCCATATAGAACAAGATGAGCAGAGAATTTGATCTTTAGTGAATTGCGAGAATGTTAAGATGACAAAATATATCACGGTTCAATTTAAATTACTAGCAACAGCAGTTAAATATTAAAAGATAACATAGACTATGAAAACTAATGAGAGCTATTCAATATACTACAAATTTTCTTTTCATTCTAAAGTACATCTGTCATATAGTAGAAAGTATGTATATTAGAGTCTGCTCCCTGGTGTGTGGTACAAGGTCCTAAAACTCGGTTAATCTCCTAAGTGATTAGAGCACCTTTTGTTCTAATGATGTGACTCTGTGTGGCTCCAGGGGGCTGTCATCAGAAGGACTCAGCCAACATTAGAAGCGTGGACAGTTCAGACCTAATCACATCATCCAGGGAGGGCAGAGGGGTGGGAAATGGGTTAATAATGAATTAACTCCACTGATGAACTCCACTATGTAGTGTCATCCCTGAGTTAATCTGTAGGACCCCTGGATGGTGTCACAGCATTGCTTGCTGTGGGGAAACGCTCCAATATCTGGTGACCAAAGTGTCACAAGTGAAGTTTCTACATGAAACTAAAGGAGAAAACCACAGGAGGAGAATGGAAGGATTCTCCAGTACACCATCTAATGAAGGATACAAATTGATCCTAATGAAAAATTATAAAACCTTTGAATTAGATGAAAGTACAAGGAAAAAAATAGAAAGATGGCACATGATCTCTGAAAGGAAAGTCAAGGCTACCACAATATCCACTCTCCCAAAAAGATGTAGAATTTTAATAAAATAATATTAAATCCAAAAGTAGCTTAAGGGTTTTTTGTTTATTGTGAATTTAAGGAAAACTTCTTAAAACTAAAATGAAAGCAAATGCCTACAAATAGTCACATTTCTACAGAATAAGGTGGAAGGACCTCCTCTAAAACTCATGATATTTATGCGGTGTGATAAAAAAAATACAGTGAATGCTGCTGCTGAGTGCTATCAAGGTGATGTTAATTGTTTTTTTTTTTACCTTGATGGAATTGTGCAAGCTGAGTCTGCGCCCAGGAACCCTATGGTGAACTCTGAATATTGTAAGAGCTTATTACAGCATTTAAGAAACAATGTGCATAGAAAATGGCCTGAGAAATGGGAAAACGGTTTCATCCTCCATTATGACAATGTTTGTTGTCAAACATCAATTCTGGTATGGAAATTTCTGTCAAATGAAAACATTACACTGTGTCCTTACCCACCTTACTCACTGGATCTGCACTGTGGAACATCTGGCTCTTCCCCAAAGTCAAAATAACCACGAAAAGTAAATGTTTTGAATCAATTCAGAACATTGAGACAAGCATGACAGCGCAACTAAAGACACTCATGAAAGAGGACTTCCAGAACTGCTTCAGAAAGTGACAGAAATGATGGGATATATGTGTTCAAAGCAAAGGGGAGTATATCGCGGGGGATTGATGGCAATGTGTCTTTCACTGTAATAGATTTTTTAAAATTTAAATATTCACTGTATTTTTTTAATCATACTGCATAAGTTACAACAGTGAGTGGGACAGCTCAGTACAGCAGGAGAGATCCATGGGTAAGAATGGAAATTTGTGACACAGGACCATTTGTGGGGCATGAACTCTGCCAGCGCAGTCACTGCACCGGGTTGGGGATAATAGACACTCCTAACACATGGGGGATGAGGAATGGTTAGGGACAGGGAACAGTGAATGTCCTTGTCATTGACTTCTTGTAACATAATAAACCTGGTGCAGATTTAAATGTAGAACACTTTGAGAACCAGTTAGAGTCAATTGTTCTATCACTTCCTACTACAGAGTTTTCTTATATAAGGGGAATAAAAGAATAAGATACAAAGGATAAGACAGTCAAATAAAATTCTATTAACATTAAGAGTCCATTCAGCAGCACAGAGTAAAGAGAATGAAAAGATAGCCACACTGCAGAGAAACTGTGCACAGTGTCTACACATGAAAAGGGACACTTCTGCTCCAAATAGCTCAAGAAACACCAGAGATCAGTAAATATGCAAGTGAATCAAAGGCAACCAAAGATCTGAAAATATTTCATGGAAGATGAAATACCACAGGGTCTGCCTCAGTGGTCAGTAACAACCATGTGACTACAAGGAGATCGTGGCTCACACACTAGGTGGACAAATACTAAGGTAGGTGATTCTAACTGCTGGACACCATGTTGAAGATGTGAACACATGGAAATGACAGGTGTGTGTGTGAGGAGGGTGAATTCACACCCTCTATCATCATTTTCTAATAAATTTAAATTTGTCCATAATCTACAACTCCACAATTCATCTCTTTAGTCTAGAAAATTAAGACACAATTTGCACTTGGAGACAAACCCCAGAATCCCTGTAGTAGTAGCCTTGCTGACTAATGAGAAACACACTTGACAGGAACCAGACACAGCACTGTAATGGATGATTAGGGGAACCGAGCCTCAGACACAAGCATGTGTGACACAGGCGGGCGCTGAGAACCACAGAGAAGCCTCTGAGTGACATTAATGGTGTATTGATAGTAAGAGTCACTTACTGGAAACGTAAAAGGCAAAATCAAACAACACACTGCTGGTTGATAAATGAGAAATGACAAAGGTATGAAGAATAACAGAGCATGACAGTGATCATTCTGGCCTTGAGAGAAAGACCTGGCAGAAGCATATGGAAAACAGGGATGCTAACAACTACCCAGGGCCTAGCCTAGCTGTTCACATGGGCGGTGAGGCCACAGATATTTGTAATATTTTATTGAATCTGAGTGCAAAAATCAACTAACAGGGCAGAAACAGCCCCAAGGCAACCACAGTAAGTACGCTACAGAAACAACAAATCTCCAGCCCGAGTGCAGGTGGGTCCCCCTTCCCAGTCCCTGTGGCTTCTCAGCACAATCAGCTCCTCCTGCGTGACTCTGGGGGCTGATTGGCACCTGCAGGGGGTGGCACCCAGCAAGATCCCACTACACCTGCCTTCACCTCCCACAGGCCCAGCTTTGGTCACAGCCTGTCTCCATCCAGGTGATGCACCTGCTTCAAGTACAGGCAGTCACTTAGATGACACAAGGATCACATCATGTGTGTGAATGAGACCCGCAGAACCACTGCTTCCACCTGTGTTCAACATTAAGTAGGGGAGGGAATTCTAGAGCATGTTTATGGTTTAATTAACAGGAAATTGATTATCTCTTTTCAGCAAACAGGTATCAGTTCAGTATTTGGATAACAAATTGTGAATCAACTAGTCAGATCACTTTGGTTTTACAGGTACATTTCATAAAGTTTACATTAACCTCTGAGGACCAATTATTAGCAGGAAGTGGAACAGGAACAAAGTGTCACAAACTCTGCACCATGAATCTAAGTCACTATGATTTTTATAACTATTGATTCCTTACCTCAACCCAGCCTCCATGGTGTGAAACTACCTGAATTTCTCCTGCAATTTTTTTTTTTTTAAGGGCAGTGTCACTGGCCCTCATATGTGGGACCTGAACCAGGGCCGCTGGCGTCCCAAGCCAGCTCCTAACCACCGTGCCACTCAGCCAGACCTCTCTTGCAATTCTAATACAAAATAACATAATTTCTGTATCTGAGACACTTTCTCCCAGCTCCATTTCTAGTTCAGGCTCCGAATAACAAAAGTGAAAACAGGCAAAGACCTGGGACTCTTACCCTCCTCACTAAGGAGAATAGAGGCAAAAAGAATTCAGTCATTTCAAATCACCAGAAACCAGAGGCTGGAACGAGGGAAAGCTCTTAGAGTGGAGCTGGACACAGAGGAGGCTGCTCACAGGTGTCAGGTGACAATGCTGAATCCTGCTGTGTTCTGTGCTCCTGGAATCCTTGATGGAAGTGAAGGGAAACGCCCCTCCCTTTCGTTCTGGAAAAGGGAACTCTGCAGGTACCCCGCTGCTCCATTCAATTCAGATAAGGCTCACAGCTGCCCCCACTGTTCACCCAGGACAAGGCCATGGACCTCCCCACCGCCCCCTCCCCCATCCACTTCTGTGCCTCATCTCTGATGCGATGAACTGCACGTCTCCAGTGAACAAACAGAGCCAATGCCTGTTGGCCAAACCTTGATTAAGCTTCTCTCCTAACCCCAGACCCCTGAACTTTGGCCCAAGCTCACACAGCCAGGGGACAGCCCCTGAGAACTCACTGGCCTTGGGACCTGCCATCCCAACCACACCTGGTCCTTCCAGTTTTGTTGACCCGTTTATCAAAAGAAATTGCTTTTTGTCCAATTCTTGAAACCCTTGCAGTAATTCATTTCAATGAAATTCTCACCATACAATGTGTGGATTTTCCATACTCCACGGGCTTGACCAAATGATCACAATATCCCTTTTTTTTTTTTTTTTTTTTGAGGGCAGTGTCACTGGCCCTCATATATGGGACCCAAACCAGGCCGCTGATTTCCCAAGCCAGCTCTTAATCACCGTGCCACTTGGCCAGCCCCACAATATCCCATTTTTTATCCAACCTTTACTCAGCCACCTGTCCTCCCCCAACCCCCATCCTGAACAAGCCTGACATGCACCAGCCCTGCTTACTGGTGGTGAGAACGTGGTCAGTACACAGAGGACGGTCCCTGTCACAACACCTTCTTACCCAGAATAGAGAAGCCCTTTTCTGTGTGATTTGACTTTGTTTTTGTTTTTTTGTTTTTGAGGGCAGTGTCACTGGCCCTCATATGTGGTACCGAACCGGGGCCGCTGGCTTCCCAAGCCAGCGCTTAACCACCGCGCCACTCGGCCGGCCCTCTGTGTGATTTGAGACATGGGCACAGCACTGAGAACCCTGCCTTGTCCCTACACACCATCCCCCACCAGCCCCTGGCCACTGAATGCGATGGTGGCCGCGTCCTCCCTCCATTCCACAGACTTGGGTCAGGACCCCGTGACCACCATGTAGGAACGGGATGGGGCGCCGGAACCCCACCCTGCAGCCGAAGGAGTAGTCTTCTTTAAGTACCTCATGTGGCGCCGGGAGAAAGGGTTGAGAATTGCTTCCAGCCATTGCTTCAGCCATGTCCAGCTGGCCCTCCCAGTCTTGAGCCCCGACCAGGTGTACTCACCATCTCCAGGCCATGCCCCGGGCTCTCGGCATTGTCGATGAAAAACATCCAGCCTAAGAGAAAGCTTATGCGAGTTCATTTGAGCCAAATTGACAACCACAGGGATACAAAATCTCAACGGACTGAGAAAATGCTCTGCAAAATGGAGGTTTGCAACTCATTTTATACATAGAATCAAAGGAGAAGGGTTACATGAAACCCACTGGTGATAGATTAAGGGGGTGGGAGAAGGCAAAGAAGGGGAATCTCTAATTGGATAACAGTAAAATGGAGAGACAAGTACTTCTTTCACATAGCGGGTACAGCATAGTTAATCAAGGGACAAGAATAATAATGAGGGAGTCTGTACTTTCCTGCTCTGGTCCCGAAAAAGGGATGATTGACATTCCAAGGATGTCATCTTGGGTGCAAAAAGACAATAGACAGGCTCACTTAAAGGAACAGATTAGCTTTATGAAGGAAGCTTTTGGCTAAAGATATGACTTCCCGCCATGGCCCACTTAGTTATGAATATTTTTTTATGCTCACGCCATCTTATATTGTTATTTTCAGCCTCAGAGCTTGTCAGGTTTAATATATAATTATTAAAATAATAATTTAACAGCATCCTCCACGCGGCCCCTCTCCCTGGCAGCTCAGAACCGTGGCAGCAGACCCATAGAGCCCAGCGGAGGCGTAATGAAAAAGAGCTACAGACTCCAAGAGCAAACCACCTGGCTGCAAATGCACCCAACCCTGGGTCTGATTGGATTGTTCTCAAAGTTCCTGAACTCAGGACAGTAGCCCAGGTACTAGCCCACTGGGAGATTATGACTGGACAGAGCTCAGCACGCAGAAGGCCCTGATTGGACAGAAGTGACGACTCTTCCCATGGTCCCTTCCATTTACAGTTTCATGGCTTTTCTATGGGCTCCAATATTTATGACTTTTCTATGGGTTCCACCCCCACATTACCTGAGTGGACAGTTACACTCCCCTAGGGCCTTTGTGATGGGCAGAGGAGGTCAAGAGGCCCAAACTGGCAGAAATGCAATCATTCCTAGGCCTGGGCCTTTCAAGTACCCACCTTTTTTGGAGACTGGTACAGCCCTGCAGTAAGGAAGGTAAAGAAAAACCCCACTCCAGTGGAACTGCCCAAATTTATATGCCAGTAGTCTGAGTTTTCCTCCAGAACTGGGACATCCAGACTGTTTTCCCACAAACCACCCCTTGTCCAGAATGGGACAATAGGGCTCAGGAGGGCCTGCTGACCTCTGGGGTCAGGGGTGAGCCAGGTGGTATGGTCACCTCGGATCTGTTCCTTTTAGAAAAACTCACCAGTAATCTCACCAGGTGTAAGGAAGATTCCAGATTATTTTGGACCTATAAACTTTGGCATCCAGAGGCCCATCCTCCATCTATGCCCCCACATTGGTGTTTAAGGTAAGAAATTTACTGCCTGGTGTGGTCAGTGGAACCCTTACCCCGGCCTATGCAGGACTCCTCAAATCACAGCCACAGGTGTGAGATGCTCAGGGGTACATTTTGCTGCAAGAAATGTCAGTTCATGTTTCAATCAGTCCCCAGAGAATTATGACATACAAAAGGTTGTATTTTCTTATTCAGACTGTATAGTTATGTTCCAAAGCTTTGTGAATGTACACAAACCACTGAGTTTTACACTAAAAACTGTGAACATTATGGTTTGTGAATTATATCCCTACTTTTATGATCAAATTTTCAGGCCATGGTAACCATGAAAACCCTACCTCCTGGGCACCACTAAAATACTTCTGGTCTCCATGAATTTGCCTCTTTCTGGATATTTGATATAATTGGAATCATACACCATATGACCTTCTGTGTCTGGCTGGTTTCACTCAGCATATTTTCAAGGTTTTCTCACTCAGCGTATCTCCAAGTTTCCTTCTTTTTTTTTTTCTTTTTTTTGAGGGCAGTGTCACTGGCCCTCATATGTGGGATCCGAATCAGGGCCGCTGGTGTCCCAAGCCAGCTCTTAACCACCGTGCCACTCAGCCAGCCCTCAAGGTTCTTTCATGTTGCAGCACGTGTCAGTGCTTCCTTCCTTTTTATGGCTCAGTGATATCTTATCCTGGGTATATACTACACTTGGTTATCCATTGAGCCATGGGTAGATATTATGGACATATCACCTGTGCTGTTTTTTTTTTTTGAGGGCAGTGTCACTGGCCCTCATATGTGGGACCTGAACTGGGGCTTTTCGCGTCCCAATCCAGCTCTTAAGCACCGCGCCACTTGGTCGGTCCTCACCTGTGCTGTTTTAATAGTACTACAATGAACATTCCCATACACATATTGAGTACCTGTTTCTTTTTTTTTAAAGATTTTATTGGGGAATTGGAGGAGGGGAGCAACGCTGGGGAATCAGGGAAGGGGAACAGAAGACAAGTTGCTGTCTTTTTGTTCTTCAGTATAGTTGCAGAGGACATTGCTTCACTGGCCCATGTTGGTATCATCATTGCGCTCTTCCCGGATGAGGCAGATGAGTCGCTGGCCTTTGGATCGTTGCTGGCTGCGGCCATTGGCAGCTCACGCTGGCTGCCGGCCATTCACTGTAGCCTATGGCAGCCCACTGCAACAGGGGTTGCAGCCTACACCATCGCCGGGGCTCACAGCCCAGCTCCAGGTGGAACTGTTGTTAGCTGTAGAGGGCAGTGTCACTGGCCCTCATATGTGGGATCCGAACCGGGGCTGCTCGCGTCCCAAGCCAGCTCTTAACCAATGTGCCATTCAGCCGGCCCTTGATGTCTGTTTCAATGGAGCTAGGAGTGGAATAGCTGGGTCATAGGGGACCTCTATGGGTAACATTGCGAGGCACTACCAAGCTCTTTGCACAGGGCGGCCCCTTCCCACCTGCTGCAGACAACGGTTCCAACTTCTCCAAATCAGAGACAAAACGTGTATCCTGATGTTTACATTCTGGCCATCCTAGTGGGTGTGAAGTAGCATCACCTTGTGGTTTTCATTTGCATTTCCCTTATGATGAGTGGGACTGAGATCTTTTCAGGATTTATTGGCTGTTTGGATAGCATCTTTAGAGAAATGTCTTTCAACTCCTTTGCCTGCTTTTTAACTGGCTAGTGTGTGTGTTTGTTATTGAGATGTAAGTGTTCTTTATTCTGTCAACCAAAAAATGGTTCAGCCTGCACTAAGAATGAAAACTGTTTATATGAGCAAAAGGATCACAACCCAACTGTGTTCTGAAGAGAACAAAAAAGTCAGGGTTTATAAAGGCAAAATCCACAAAGTTTGGAACAGAAAAAAAATCTTCTCCTATTGGCTGTCTAACATGGTGTCATGCCCAATTCAAAAAAGATTGGTGAGGGGCCGGCCGAGTGGTGCAGTGGTTAAGCGCTGGATTGAGAAGTCAGCAGCCCCGGTTCGGGTCCCACATATGAGAGCCAGTGACACTGCCCTCAAAAAAAAATAAAAAAAGTATTGGTCAGGTGCAGTTGGTGAGAGTCTGAGGCAAATAAGCTCCTGGATGTAATTCCACAGCAAGAACAAAAGTCCAAGATTCCACCCTCGTTGAGGTCCTCCATGCAAGTGAAGGGTACTGGCTGGTTCACTTCAGTGGCTCCTTTTAACAGGAAGAGTAGGTGGTCTGGCTCCCATGGTGAAGAGGAAGTAAAGTTCAGGGTCCAGTCTCCCAGCTGGTTCCAAAGTTCATAGGTGCAGTGAGCATCAGGTAATCTCTTCCTGATCTTCCAGCTGCATTCTAGTTTCTTTCACTTAAGTGACTCTACCACGGCCATTCCCATCCCCATTTTCCCCTTTTAATGAAGATCTTTCCATAGAAAGCACAAATGTTCAACCATTTTGGCATGTGGTTGGAATGTGTGGTCTCTCATGGTCAGGAAGGCTTATTTTCAACATGTCATATCCCACATGGGGGTAAACAAGTGTCACTGAACAGGAGTCATAATCATAGGAACAATGGCTAGGTTTGAGAAATAAGGTTAGGAGAGGTCGTCTTAGGCATAGTCGTTACCCAGAATTTCCCCTTATCAGGATTTCAGTTATGATGAGTGGTCCTTCAGAAGGGAAGGCTTGATTGATCATCTTTGATCTTTGAGCAAACATTATCTGAGCTTTCACCAGGCACTCAACACACTTGGTTACAGAAAACATCAACCATTTGAGAGTGAGGTAAGTCAGATCGGAACAATGATGAGTAGAACAATTTGCAATACAGAACTGAAAATAGTCCTGAGCCCACTTGGGAGCCAGCTGAAAATATTTGACAGTTTAGATCCTTACCAGGTAGTGGCATTTGTCCTGAAACTGGAATGTCCCTTGAGGCACATGGCAAGTTTAAGAAGCTTGGTTGTCGGCCGGCCGAATGGCGTGGTGGTTAAGCGCAGGCTTGGGATGCCAGCGGCCCCAGTTTGGGTCCCACGTATGAGGGCCAGTGACACTGCCTTCTACAGCTAAGTTGGTGAACAACAGCTCCACCTGGAGCTGGGCTGCTGTGAATCCTCGGGGTTGGCATAGCTGAAGCCCCTGCTGCAGTGGGCTGCCATAGGCTACAGTGAGTGGCTGGCAGCCAGTGTGAGCTGCCAAGAGCCGCTATGAGTGGCCGTCCAGAGGCCGGCAACCCATCTGCCTCACTCAGGAAGAGCAATGATGATGCCAACATGGGCCAGTGAAGCAACGGCCTTCACAACTAGACTGAAGAACAAAAGGACAGCAACTTGTCTGTTGCCCTTCACCAGTTCCCCAACACTGTTCCCCTCCCCCAATTCCCCAATAAAATCTTTTAAAAAAAAGGTTATCTGAAATAAATCCATTTCAATCTTAGTTAGCTAGACCCAACATAACATTTTTTTCAAAGTCCCTTTCCATAAACCTTCAACTTTCATAAACCTTGCAGCATTTGTCCTAAATTTCTCATTGTTATTCTGGAACAATCATTATACTTTAAAACAAAATTACCTTCTTTTCTTTCTTTTTTTTTTTTTTTTTGAGGGCAGTGTCACTGGCCCTCATATGTGGGACCACAACTGGGGCTGCTGGCGTCCCAAGCCAGCTCTTAACCACTGTGCCACTCGGCCGGCCCTACTTTGTTTTCTTAAAAGGAAATAAATTTCCATTCCTTATACCTCTTTTTACCAAATACCCATCTTACTTTCCACATAACAAAAAAATTTCAATCACCATAACACCTCCTCTTCATTCACATCACTTTCCCTCTTTTCCAGAGATTTTACCTCTTGGTGTCACAATCAGGCTTTGTCATAAATGTCTGCATCTTGTCTGAGCATTTTGTGCCCTTCTGACTTTGCAAATGGTACACTAAGATCTCCAAATTTCTTACCCTGCTTTCTCATCTGAGTGGCTAGCCCTGAACCTAGCACCACAGCAAACAAACATATTCCTTTTCTACTCAGCTCTTCTTTAAAGTGTGATGATATTAATCATTTAACTTAACTCAACAGACTTTAAGTTTCCAGTGATAAATAATTTTGGAAATTATTTGCTAAAAATACACCACAAATCATTATTCCATTTATCCCTCGATAAACCATTTTGTTTTGTTTTGTTTTTAAGATTTTATTGGGGAATTGGGGGAGGGGATCAGCCAAGTTGTTGTTCTTCAATCTTCGTTGTGGAGACTGCCAGTCACCATCTGGCTGCCTGTCGGCAGCTCATGGCCTCTAACCCCAAGATGCCGAGTTCAGTCTTAGTTGCAGGTAGGCATAGCCACCATCCTATGTGGGGGAATCAAACCAGCAGCCTTGTTAAGGTGCCAAGTTCAGTCTTAGTTGTGGGTGTGTGTAGACCACCATCAAACAGGCAATCTTGTTGTTACACCAGCTGAGCCATCCTGCCACCTGTTGGCAGCTCAGCGGCAGCTAAGCTCAGGTGCTGTGTCACTGGTCCATGTGGGAATCCTACAGGCAGCCCTGGTGCTCAGAGCTCGTGCTCTTAAGCCAACTCTTATCCAACTGGGCCATTTGGCCAGCCCCATAACTATATTTTTAAAGGATAAAACAGATTTGAAAACTGAGGCAATAAAAGCTTTGTAAGCAATAATGTAGAAAAATATACTTGCCAATTAATGCACATTGTTTTGAATTACATGTAAAAATGAAAGAATTAAACACTATGTAACTGCATAAACATGTACAATCATTGAAAATACTGGATTTATCATTTAGATGAAAGTCACGTGTAAGAGGAATGTTCCTCAATCACCACATGCACTCACAAGTGCTTCTTTCAATCGTGGGAGTATCCAGAATCAAGAAATACAGGGTCGGGCCAGCCAAGTGGCACAGTGGTTAAGAGCTGGCTTGGGACGCCAGTGGCCCCAGTTCGGATCCCACATATGAGGGCCAATGACACTGCCCTCTTAAAAAAAAAAAAAAAAACAGAAAGAAAAAAGAAAAAAAAGAAATACAGGGTCAGTGCAGCCTCTCAACAATGCAACCAGGGAAGTAAGGGTTTGTGGCTACAGTATTACAGGTGTCCAGGTAGAGGCAGGAAATAAATCTATAAAGGAAAAAGATGCTTCCTACAGAAATCACATATTAGAAGAAGCACTGAAGATGAGGGCAGGGGACAGTATGAGAAACGCTAAGAGCAACAGCCACAAAGAGTGACCTGATGGACAGAAAACAGCTACAGCAAAATGCAAAGATCTGTGTGAACCTGAAAACCAGACTGTCCATGATGGGGGAGGCCTGGGAAAAGTCTGTGGAATGTACTGCCTAAAAGGGAACTGCCATCACACATGTGTTTCCTTGGGGTTGTTCCAGACGGGCAGAGCCAGGAGTGAGAAGAATATGCTGTAGCTCAGGCCCACTGAGTCCGCATGCATTCCTGTCAAGTGACACTATGAAACTAAGTCATGGCTTCTTCACTTCTGCTTCTCAAACTTCATGCATCTTCCTCATCTTATGACCTTTACCTCAGAACCCCAAACAAACGGAAAATGGGATATAGTTTCCACCTCACCCAAGCTGAAAACACAACTCATTGGACCATCTGGACACAAGCGTTCATCATCATGCTATGAGCTCTCTCTTCATAACTCAATGTAGCAAGTCCAACATCAAACCAGGATCAAGGACAATGAGCAGATGTCAAAATATGAACATAATCAGATGAGACAGCCTGTGTCTAAAATCACAATTACTAATTTTTGTGAGGAACACAGAAGGGGAATCCACTAGAAACAAACAAATGTGGAAAACAGGCTTTCGGTAATGAAGACTGTAGGGGAGGGCAAAAATCGAGTTAGAAAACTCTAGTATCTGCAGCTGTGGACAAGAAAAGAAATTTGAACAATACAGGTCTCATATCATGATCACATATTAAGAACATAATGAAAATTTAGAATCAAAATTTTTTTTATAAATTTATGTTAAGTAACACTTAAAGGAAAAGGCCTCATAATCCCTAGGTCCAAAAGGCACTGTAATGGAAATGAAACAAGTTTTATATAATTATAATTTTGTGAAGTTTCATGTAAAACTATATAAAATTTTATACTTTTACATAATTATTTAAAGTCCAGCATAACAAAAAGTATGTAATAAAGATAAACAGGGACATGGAGGATATTTATCACCTTAAGTGTTCATATTGACGACATGAACTAGAGATCCATACATTGAGATCCCTCTTAAGAATGAGGTACTTATGGGCTGGCTGAGTGGCGCAGTGGTTAAGTGCTGGCTTGGGAAGCCAGCGGCCCTGGTTCGGATCCCACATACGAGGGCCAGTGACACTGCCCTCAGAAAAACAACAACAACAGAAAACTCCCCCCAAAAGAATGAGACACTTACAAAGAGAAAACCATAATTGCAATAATTGAAAGAAATCTTTTGTGCCTGAGCTTTTATGTAGAAAATAAGTGCTATACCTGAAATCTTCCCACAAACTTTCCATTATTAGCTTTTCTCTGCAGTGTGTTTGCTCACATTCACAAAAAGTCCTTGAGGGAAAAACGCTTTGCCACAATCCTAATATTCAGTTTCACACTTGTGTACATCCTCACATGGGTTTCTTAGTTTGTGTGATACCTGAAGGCTTTTCCACACTCCCGACATTCATAGGGTTTCTCTACACTGCGCATTCTAACATGTATTTGCAGGTTCATGGGAAAATTAAAGGCTTTCATACTTTGCTGACATTCATGGGATTTCTCTTCCATGTGGTTTCTTATATGTCCTTGCAGTGATGTGCGATGGTGGGAGGCTTTTCAATATTGCTGACATTCATAGAGTTTGTGTTCACTGTGCTTTCTCATGTGTCCTTACAGGGATGAAGAATAACCGAAGGTTTCTAGAAGGGATGAGGAATAATGGTAAGCTTTCCCACACTCCTTACATTCATTGGTCTCTCTCTACTGTGCTTTCTCACATCTTTGAACATATTGAAGATACCAGAAAGCATTCCCACATTCCCTACATACACATGGTTTCTCTCCACTGTACGTTCTCACGTCTCAAAGAGATAAAGAACGACTATAGGCTTTCCCATATTTTGTACATTATAGTGCATTTTCACATGTTTTCTAAAGCATTTGGGACAACGGAAGCCTCTCCCACATTCCTGACACTCATACAGTTTCTCTCCAGTGTGCATCCTCATGTGTGAACCTAGGGAGCATAGGTGGTGGAAGGGTTTCACACACTGCTTGCATTCACAAAATTTCTATTCATGGTGCATTGTCACATGTATTCGAAGTATTGAGGCATGATTGTAAGCTTTCCCCAACTCCTTATATTTAGTTTCTATTCACTGTGTTCTCACATGTATTCAAAAGCTTGAGGATCAAGTATAAGGTTTCCAATACTCCTTACATTTAAAAGATTTCCCCTCAATATGTGTTTTCATATATTCTCAAAGTGATGAGGAAAACCTGTAAACTTTACCACATTTTTTACATTTGCAGGATTTCACTGCATTTTGCATTTTCACATGACCTTGAAAATATGACAATGCTTGACGGCTTTCCCACAATTATTTACATTCATAGGGTATCTTTATACTGTGGATTCTCATGTTTTTGAAGGGATGAATAACAACTGGTTATTCCCACACTCATTACATACCTAAGGTTTCTCCCCATTGTGCATTCATATGTGTCCTTGAAGGTAGGAGGGACAGCTGAAGGTGTTGCAGTGTTGGCATTCAGAGGGTTTTAGCCCAGTGTGCATTCTCACATGTTTTTGAAGGGCAGCATGATGTCTAAAGGCTTTCCCACACTCCTTACACAGATAGTTTCTCTCTAATGCTCAAATGAACAAAGGAAACCTGAAGCCTTTCCCACACTGCTCACATTCATATGGTTCATCTCCATTGTGCATTCTGAGGTGTTCTCAAAGAAAGGAGGAAAAACTGAAACCTTTCCAACATTTCTTACACTCAAAAAACTCCAGTTGTTCACTTATTTCTTACACACTCTCCCACTATCCTGACTTGTAAGGGCTTCTTCACAAGGTCTGTTTTCACATGACAGCATAGGCACGAGACACACCTGCAGGCTTGCTCACATTCATTCCTCACACAGATGAGGTGTGTATCCAGTTTGACATCTTTCCTGATTCTGAAGGAAAGGACATTGCAGGATGACTTTTCCAGAGTTAGTGCATTCACAGGGTTTAACTCCAGTTGGGTGTCTCTCATGTACAGAAAGTGATGTAACCTTGTTCAGGGTGTGTCCACATTGATAAACTTCATTAGTTTCACAAAGATTCTCCAGCAATTAGGGATTAATGATCAATAAGTGAATTCTTTATTAATGCTTGGTTGATGATGTAAATGATTACTTTGACTGCATATTTGCCATTTTCAATGAATGGGTTTGGTTTTGGTGACATATGCATTGTTACATCATAGAAAAAGCTTAATGTGCAGCCTAGGGCTGAAATGGGGCCATAACTTCTGTGTTTCTTACATCTAGGGTTTCCTTGTCATTGTTTCCATCTGAATTCCGTATAGACACTCAATGTCTACATCACATCTATGTTCTTTTGTGAAAACTCTCCAGGAACACAACTGGCAAGATTTATATACCTTAATTTTTAAATTACTTTAGCACTATGCAGATATCTCCTTTTCTCCTGTGAGAGGGTCACTCACCTGAAAGGTGTCTCATAGGTTAGGAGGT
The DNA here is from genome assembly GCA_033961575.1 of Aselliscus stoliczkanus. Classification (NCBI taxonomy): domain Eukaryota; kingdom Metazoa; phylum Chordata; class Mammalia; order Chiroptera; family Hipposideridae; genus Aselliscus; species Aselliscus stoliczkanus. The sequence continues at coordinate 2,380,015 of CM066735.1, read as the reverse complement.
GATCTCCATTGCTTTTATTTTATTTTATTAAAAGATTTTATTGGAGAATTGGGGGAGGGGAACAGTGTTGGGGAATTGGGGAAGGGGAACAGACAAGTTGCTGTCTTTTTATTCTTCAGTCTAGTTGCCAAGGACATTGCTTCACTGTCCCATGATGGTATCTCCACTGCGCTTTTCCCAGATGAGGCAGATCGGTCACCAGCCTCTGGATGGTCGCTCACCGTGGTTATTGGCAGCTCATGCTGGCTGCCAGCCGTTCACGCTGGCTGCTGGCCACTCACTGTAGCCTATGGCAGCCCACTGCAGCAGGGGCTGCAGCCTATACCGTCACTGGGGCTCGCACAGCCCAGCTCCAGGTGGAGCTGTTGTTAGTTGTAGAGGGCAGTGTCACTGGCCCCCATATGTGGGATCCGAACTGGGGCTGCTGGAGTCCCAAACCAGCTCTTAACCAATGCGCCACTCGGCCGGCCCTCCATTACTTTTAAATGACTTGTTTTCTCCAAAAACTGACTCCGAATCATTTCTTGTAAAGCTCACTGTTTTATCTTCACTGGGTATATTATTGTCCAAAATATCCATCTGAGAACATGACTCACTGGTTTTAACTTGGGCACAACAATTAGTAGGATAACTTAATTTCATGGTGGAATAAAGAAATCAATCTGGGGGTGGCCAATTAGCTCAGTTGGTTAGAGCACACTGCTTGTAATACCTAGGTTGCCAGTTTGATCCCCACATGGGCCACTGAGTTGCACCCTCCCCAACTAGATTGAAACAACTACTTGACTTGGATCTGATGGGTGCTGGAAAAACACAGTTTCCCAATAAAATAAATAAAATAAATTTGTGTATTTTCATATACTGATCTAAAATGGAAACAAATTTTATATGGACAAATAAACAGGTGAGCAAAAAGAAAAACACAACTAAGGACATGTGCTATCTGGGACTCTGGCAAAAATAGGTAAAATTAGGCAAAAATGTCAACCTGTTCAGTAAGAAATACTACAAAACAGAATACTGATGTTCAGAAAAATATTATCAAAGTAGGTAGGGAATTGGCAAAACTCATGAGCCCTAATGCTCCCCTTACAAGAAGCAGAGTCTTCCCAAGTGAGTAAGGATGGATGACAAGTCCAACAGGGAAGCCAGGGACATGACAAACGTCACCCTTCTCAAACTCATATTGACTCATGTTTCTGATGGACATGGACAAATATCATTCCCTTATCCAGAGCCTGTTGTCCTCAAGGGTTGTTGCTGTCCAGGTGTTCACATACACAGATAAAGCTTTTCTCACAGTTCCCTAGTTGCCATTGAGACACCACATAGTGTATGGTGCTGTCTGCTCCTGGAGGGAAGGTTCTTATGAGGAAGACAGATGGCCACAGAAATTCCATGAGATGGGCCAATACAATGGTTTTCAAGGCTTTTGAGATCGGGTAAGTGTGTTTAATTGCAGCAAAATCAACATGTCAAATGTGTCTTAACCAGATGCAACATTCTCTGGCAAAAACCATACCACTGCTCTCAAAACCCTAACTGGAGACAGTGCTCACATATAAACTTACAGAGCCCCAGACTATTGATCACGAGTAATAAATAGTCACATTAATACATGAAACTTTGTTATCCTGGGAAAGCCATTTGATTCTATGTAAGGTTCATGAATGCTTGGAATGTGTCTGTCCTTTATTCTTTATTTTTTTTTTTTTTAAGTTTGTAGCAGAGGACAATTGATTAGAGTAGAAAGTAACAGCTCTCAAAACAAGAGGGGGTCCCGACTGGGTTGCCCTGTGTCTGTCCTTTTTTTCAACATATTTTTATTCCTTCACCCAAATAAGAAATAAAACATATAAGAAATATGTCTTGGGCCAGCCAAGTGGCGAGTTGGTTAAGAGCTGGCCTGGGATGGTGGTTAAGCACTGGCTTGGGAAGCTAGAGGCCCTGGTTCAGGTCCCACATATGAGGGTCAGTGACACTGCCCTCAAAAAAAAAAAAAAAAAGAGCTGGCCTGGGACGCCAGCTGCCCCGGTTTGGATCCCACATATGAGGGCCAGTGACAATGCCTTCTACCTGGAGCTGGGCTGCGTGAGTCCTGTGACCGTCTAGGCTGCAGCCCCTGTTGCAGTGGGTTGCCATAAGCTACAGTGAGTGGCTGGCAGCTAGCGTGAGCTGCCAATAGCTGTGGTGAGCTGCCATCCAGAGGCCGGTGACTGATCTGCCTCATTCGGGAAGAGTGCAATGATAATACCAAACATGGGACAGTGAAGCAATTACCTCTGCAACTAGACTGAAGAACAAAAGGACAGCAAATTGTCTGTTCTCCTCCCCCCAAAAAAAATTATATTAAAAAAAATGAAACATGTCTTCCCTAATATCTTAGGCAATGGATGAAGCCGTTCTCACCCACTGAAGCCAGGTTCCGGCAGATCTCCAGCATCACTTCTCTGCAGAGTTTCCTCTGAGCACCATCCAGCAAAGACCACTCTTCCCGGGTGAAGTTCACAGCCACATCCACAAAGTTCACTATGTCCTGAAACATTCCACATGTTCTATTTCAACATGACAGCTCTTCATCAATGTGTGCGGGAGGAGAGGGGAGATTTATAATCAGGGACCTGGACTCAATTCCTAGGACTCCTGAGTTTACTTTCTCATGGGAAATGACGATGAGCAAACAAACCACGTGGTCTAGTCCCCTCATATCCAACAGAGGCAGGGACATGACCCCTCCCAGGATGAGGGGGACACTGTGGGCACAGCCACAGGCCAGGGCCTTGGCCTGGCACCTGTTGTGTAAGAAAAGAGCCTGCTTCCTGGAAAGTCTGTGAAGCCAGAAGGGCCTCCAAAACAAAAAATAAGTGCCCATAATTTCTGAAAACTAGCCCCTCAAAGAAGAAACGCAGAGGATCTGATCATGATAGAGCCAAAGGCGACTTTATTAAAGAGAATAAAACCTGATCAATACCTTTAGACCTATCTGGGATGATACCACACCCAGAAATAAAGAGGAAATAATTATGATTTAATAAATCATATATATATATATATATATATATATATATTTTAAAGCTGAGCCATCCTGCTACCTGTTGGCAGCTCAGCAGCTGCTCAGCTCGGGCTGGGCATTGAACTGCTGTTGCTCAGAGCTCAGCTCGCACTCTTGAGTGAGCTCTTAACCAACTGAGCCACTCAGCCAGCCCCGAATCAGATATTTTTTTAAAACAAAAAATATGTTCTCAGCTTTAATAGGAAGAAATCCCAACTACATCAGCTATAGAAAAAGGAATGCTACTTCAACCAGGGTTGCAACGGAGGTTTGGTCATCACATACCTGATATGAAATGAGTTCAAACTACATTTAGAAAAACTCATATGACAACAATTAAAAATAAGAGACAATATGAAGACATATAATATGATTAAATAATGGGCACAGAGGGCTGGCCGAGTGGCGCGGTGGTTAAGTGCTGGCTTAGGAAGCCAGCGGCCCTGGTTTGGGTCCCACACATGAGGGCCAGTGACACTGCCCTCAAAAAAAATAAAAAGTAATAATAATGGGCACAGAATGTGAGCAGACATTTTTCCAAAGAAGAAATACAAATGGCCAATAAGCCTACAGTATGAAATCACTTACATGCAATGTTCAGAAGAAGCCAGTCTATAGACATAGAAAGTAAATGAAAACATTGCCAGGAACCAATTGTGGGGATGAGGGTGGGGGACTGGATGCAGAGTGACTGCCAGTAGACTCTAGTCTTCTTTTGCAGTGATAAAAATGTTTCAAATAAAAATGGTGGTAGAATTCTGTAAATATACATAATACCATTAAATTTTATACTTTTAACTGGTGAGCATTGTAACACTTAAATTATATGCAGTCTGACAATTAAGTTTGCGAACTACTTGTTGCAATGGTGTTGCTAACATTTGTTTTATATCAGAAAGATTATTCATTATGAATTTGTACCAACTGGACAAACAGGTTAACCAAGTTTACTATTTATTTAAGATTTTTTTTTCTAATTGGGGAACTGGGGGAGGAGAACAGCGTTGGGAAATCGGGGAAGGGGAACAGACAAGTTGCCGTCCCCTTGCTCCTCAGTCCAGCTATGGAGGACGTCGCCCTACTGGCCCATGTTGGCACCATCACCGTGCTCTTCCCAGGTGAGGCAGACTGGCCACCAGCCCCCGAACGTCCGCCCAGGGCAGCTTCGGCAGCCCACACCGGCCACCAGTCACCCATTGCAGCCCATCACAGCCCGCTGCAGCAGGGGCTACAGCCTATACCGTCGACGGGACTCGCGCAACCCAGCTCCAGGTCAAGCCGCTGCCCACCATCCCAGCTGCAGAGGGCGCAGGGCCACCAGCCCTCATATGTGGGAACCAAACTGGGGCTGCTGCATCCCAAGCCAACTCCCAACCAAAATTCCACTCGGCCTGCCCCACAAGTTTACTATTTAGAAGTGCAGAAAAGGCTGCTTGAAAAAGTTAGACTACCTGAACTTTACATCAGCAATTCATGGCTCTTGCATCATGACAATGCACCAGCTCACACAGCACTGTCTGTGAGGGAATTTTCAGCCAGTAAACAAATAATTGTATCGGAATATCCTCCCTACTCCCCTGATCTGGCCCCCAATGACATCTTTCTTTACCCCAAGTTAAAGGAAATATTGAAAGGAAGACATTTTAATGACATTCAGGATATCAAGGCTAATGCGATAAGAACTCTGATGGCCATTCCACAAAAAAAGTTCCAAAATTGCTTTGAAGGGTATACTAGGCACTGGTATTGATGTATACCTTCCCAAATGGAGTACCTTGAAGGTGACCATAGTGGTATTCATCAATGAGGTATGTAGTACTTTTTGTTTGTTTTGTTTTGTTTTGTTTTGTTTTGTTTTGTTTTTGAGGGCAGTGTCACTGGCCCTCACATGTGGGACCAAACTGGGGCCTGTAGAACTTTTTCTAGGATGAGTTCTCAAACTCAATTGTCAGATCTTGTATATCAATTAAAACTGTTTAAAATAAGTTTAGAAAAGCCAAAATATATACCTCTTAAAATAATCTTAATTTTATTCATAAACAGTAGAACTTGGAGTGAAAAAGAAAATTACAGATGACCCAGACATTAAGAAGTCTGAGGAGAGGGCTGGCTGAGTGGCTCAGTTGGTTAAGAGTTTGCTCAAGAGTGTGAGCTGAACTCTGAGCAACAGCAGTTCGATGCCCAGCCCAAGCTGAGCTGCCATTGAACTGCCAACAGGTGGCAGGATGGCTCAGCTAAAAAAAAAAGTCTGGGGAGATTTTACAAAGCACTTGTGGGATGAGATTTTGTATATTAAATATAAAATGTAGCCTGACATTCAGTTTTGACTGTGGGGGGCAGTAGACCAAACCTCCACCAGAGAATTGTCAAAACACCAGGTGGGTGTATACCACAAGTTGAGAGCTCAGTCCTAGGAGATGGCCACCCACCCCGCCCTCACTTCAAAGGCCCCAAGGCCAGGTTGTCACCTGTACTTCTGACTGCCTATAAAGCAGAAGTTCTCAGGACACGTTCTTGAATTTGGTTAATTTCCTGGGCAGACTCGAGAACTCAGGGGACTGCGTTACTCACTAGGTGACCCATTGAGTACAAAGGGTAATAAATCAGGAACAAAAGATGGAAAAAATGGGGGGACAAGAGATGGGAAAGTGTTTGGAATTCCCATGCCCTCTGCAATGCCATATCTGCACGTGTTCACCAACACCGGAATCTGTCCAGACCCTGTACTTTTTTTTATGGAAGTTCCAGGATGTAGACCTGATTGGTTACATCTTGAGTAGTTGGTAATTGAACTCAAATCCAGCCTCTCTCCCTTCTTGGAGCTCAGACGATGGGACTGAAAGTGCCACACCTGTAAGCACATGGTAGGCTGACTAGAATCCAGCCCCATCCTCAGGGGCTTTCCAAAAGTCACCTCATCAATATAACAAAGGACAACTTCAGTACTGTCAATGTTATACGACATTCCAAGGGTTTGGGGACCTGTGAGCTAGAACTGTGGATCAAGACCAAACACATAAGGGAAATACATTTTGGTTATATATATATACGATTTTATTGGGGAATTGGGGGAGGGGAACAGTGTTAGGGAATTGGGGAAGGGGAACAGACAAGTTGCTGTCTTTTTGTTCTTCAGTCTAGTTGCGGAGGACGTTGCTTCACTGGCCCATGTTGGTATCGTCATTGTGCTCTTCCCAGATGAGGCAGATAGGTCGCCAGCCTCTGGATGATCACTCACCACGGCTTTTGGCAGCTCACACTGGCTGCCAGTCGCTCATGCTGGCTGCCGGCCACTCACTGTAGCCTATGGCAGCCCACTGCAGCAGGGGCTGCAGCTTACACCGTCGCTGGGGCTCGCACAGCCCAGCTCCAGGTGGAGCTGTTGTTAGCTGTAGAGGGCAGTGTCACTGGCCTTCATATGTGGGATCTGATCCGGGGCCGCTGGCATCCCAAAACCAGCTCTTAACCAATGCGCCACTCAGCCGGCCCTATATATATTTCTTATAAATCACAATGTCACAGTCCATCCCTGGTGGTCAAACATGGATTCCTTACAGGAAAACAATCATACAGTGAACGGATAATGACACTTTTATTATTATTATTATTTATTATTATTATTATTATTATTATTATTATTTTTGAGGGCAGTGTCACTGGCCTTCATATGTGGGACCTGAACCAGGGCCACTGGCTTCCAAAGCCAGCGCTTAACCAGTGCGCCACTCGGCCGGCCCTGACACTTTTAAAATCTCATTCAGTCATGGGTAACTCTCCACTCCATCATCATATCACATGGAAATGTCTCCCAGAGTGACCACACTCAGATTTAGAGGCTTCCCCTTGGTCTTGTCAGGTTCCAAAAGCAGGCATGGTCTGAGCAACTCACGGCTGCACACTTTTGGGCATCTGTTGAAACTGAACTAAGAGAGGACACGCCCTCTTGCTCTAAGCCCCTCTCCAGGTGTTAGTGGAAAAGTGGGGTCCCCTAATGACATACACATTTATTCATCAGTAACCCTCAGCTCTGAGTTCTCCTTCTCTTTATTTATATCCCATCTCCCACCACTGGAGGGAACAATGACAAGGCTGCACAAAACCTCAGCAGTGACATAGCACATCTCACCAGGCAATATGGTGCTGAAACAGGAGAACAGAGCCCAGGCTCCTGACATATTTCCTGCCTCTCTCCAACGCTCTGGGAGGAGGGGGTTCCAATGCCTGCTGGTCCTCACTAAGATACGTCCCATGGTATTTGGCTTTCAAAATCCACACCCAGACAAATTCATTTTATTTATTCATTTATTTTTTATTTTTTTGAGGGCAGTGTCACTGGCCCTCATATGTGGGAATGAACCGGGGCCTCTGGCTTCCAAGCCAGTGCTTAACCACCACGCCACTCAGCCGGCCCCAGACAAATTCATTTTAAATGAAGTGAGAAGATACCTATGCCAGGCCTCAGACCAATATCAGGATGAGTTCTAAAGAAGAGATTGCTCCATCTATGATAGATCTGTGGTCTCACTGGGAAAAATCTCAGATCCCCTCCCTTTATCCTGCTTGGGTCACTGCAGGCAAACTGATAAGAAGCCCAGGAATGGCACATGTCCTGTGATCTCGGGGTCCAGAAGGTCAAACCTCACACCCCAACCCCAGGCACAAGAGTCCCTCATGCTGTCCCTCTGCCTCTTGCAAGAGCTCACTTGCCTCAGTCTCCCCAGATTGACAACTATTTTCTTATTATCTTGGTGCCTATGATATCGTCCTGACATCCAAACCCATTTGGAGTGCGTGTCAGGATTGAGTACAGCCACAAAAGGACAACCACAAAACAGCAGGGCACACATGGAACATGACTTTGGGGGAGGACAGGGGTCCAGTGTGGGAAATGTTGAGAACATGAGCCTACGACACTCAAATGTACAAGATATGCAATACTGTGGTTAGAAGCACTTGTCCCAACAGAAATCCTTGAAGCCACCCTTGTGGTCCTCGTAGTAAAATAAAGGAATAAAAACGGTAGAGTCTCATCAAGGGACATTAGGGAACACAAGTGAGTGGGCCACCATTCCATAGGAAAGTACACACCTGTGAACAACAGAAAACTGACACACAATCGGACATCCTGTGCCATGCCACATGCAACGAAAACATGCAGAAATTAGTCCACTGACTTAGGGAGCACACACATGTGTGATCCACTTGGACAGGAGGCCTGTCTGGGGGATCATTTCAAATGGGGTGTCTGGTGTGAGGCCTGGTCCAGGTCTGGCCTGGCTGTCCTTACAGGATGGTCACTTCAGGCATGTAAGTGGTTGTGCAGTTTCTTGTGCACTTTCTACAAATACTGTATTGTACACTTAAACATGATGAAACCAGTTATAATTTATCACAGTACCTTAAAGGGACAATGTCACAACACCTGAATATGTAAATGAAGAACAAGATGTGTCCTAGTCCAGGGATGTCCCCACGATGACCCTGAGCAGCTCAGATGGGTGGGACTCTGTAGAGTGTGAGGAAGGACACGTGGGAAAGACATGTTCACTGGAGAACATCTGATGATGGAAAGGAAGACCCTTTCCCAACAGTAGGTAAACCATGGAGACCCATTGCCTCACTACTCACAGACACCCCACCCAGTCACCAGAGACAAACACATAAGAGTTATGGCAAAAAGACAAGTTGTTCACATTCACAATTCAAAATATAACTATGGAAGATTCACCAAGAATGAGAAGAAGCTGAAAACACGATTTTTAGTGAGTATCCAAGAAAAATAAATAAAAAAATAATTGTCAGTACATTTTAAATAACTGGAAACATCTTATATTTAGAACATAAGCTAGACTGTTAAAATTAATTTTAAGGGCCAGCTGAGTGGTGCGGTGTTTAAGTGCTGGCTTGGGAAGCCAGCGGCCCCGGTCGGGTCCCAGATATGAGGGCCAGTGACACTGCCCTCAAAAAAATATATATATATGGGGCCAGTCGAGTGGCTCCTTTGGTTAAGATCATGAGACCTGAGCAAAAGGGTCAATGGTTTGATTTCCACATGGGCCAGTGAGCTGCACCAGAGCTGAGCTGCTGCTGAGCAGGTGGCTCAACAGGTGGCAGGATGGCTCAGCTGGTGAGACAAGGTTGCCAATTCGACTCCCACATATGTTGAGGGTCATGGTCCCCAACATTGAAGGGCTTGTAAGCTGGCTTTAGTAGGCTTGGTGAAGCATAACTTGTTTATCTGCTCCTATTGTTTCCTTGCTGCACCTGGAGGGTGCTTACTATCTACTTATGGAGGTATGTGGTGAGGACGGTCAGTTCCTTGGGACACAAAACAAAGATGACTATCCGGATTAATGGAAAAGGAGCCTAAGGCACATACGTATACACGGTTAATGATTTACTACAGTTTACTTCCTTAAAAATTTACAATAAAAGCTATGCGCAGATCCAATTCAGGGCTCAGTCGTCTTTGGCTGAGTCCCTTGGGCTCGCTCTTATCTTACTTCTGTCTCTTGTTCTTATTCAATTTGCGTCGCCCCTCTCGAGTCCCATTTGCCCTTGCCACGCAGGACGTGACAACTGGCGCCTCAACGTGCGGCCCGAAGAAAGGAAGGAAGACTTTGAATCTTGGTGAAAATTCAAGGCGCAGACCTCAGGGCAGGCCGGCACTCAACTTGGTAAGGAGTAGGGAATAGTCCTGAGGAATTGTACCAGGGCATCCGGAGAAGAAACTAACAAACTCTGTGTGAAAGTGTGTGATTGTGTGAGTGAATGCATATAGTTCCACGGCTTTTCGCTACGGAACTTGAGTGGGCTCTAATCTGCGGTTCCGTAATCTGTCATACGGCATAACGGCGACTGACTCGTTCACCTGTGCAGGGGGCTTATACCGCAGAGCCTTAGCCAAGACAGACTTAGTCCCGCGAGGGGCACGGCCAGACGAGCATCTGAGTGAATAATTGAGTGAAAGTTCTCTTTTCTTTTCTTTTCTTTTCTTAAAAACTAACATGGGAAATTCTGAGGGTCGATATAGACCGTATATTTGCCTCCTTAAGCAACTTTCTAAGAAGGGAGGGGTAAAAGTCTCAGAGAAGAAATTAGAGGAACTTTTAAAAGTTATTGAAACCCATTGTACTTGGTTTCCAGAGTTAGGAACCATAGATTTAGACCAATGGGAGATGGTAGGTAAAGATATATCAGAAAAGCAACTCCAAGGAAAAGAGATACCAACTACAATTTGGGAAACTTGGAGACAGGTCCGGTCAGTTTTAGAACCTTTACACACTGACACGGAAGATGAAGAGGAGGATAAAAATCAGGATTGTAAAATTCATATTGAGTCATCAGAGGATGAAGGGAGAGAGAAGGAATCTGTGGAAGCACCAACGGTAATTCCAAAAGCATTATATCCCTCTTTGCAAAATCTGCTAATTCCTGATTGTTTGCCTCCTCCCCCAACAACTAGAATGAAGGATTGCGGGTTATCTAAAAACCCATCAAAACTAAAACAACCAGTTTATCCTGTTATATCGACACCTCCACCTTATGCCCGAGGTCCACATTCATCAGTGTCAGCCATAGAAAAGGGAATTCAACAGGCAAGGTTAGAAGGAGATTTGGATGCTTTAAATTTTTCAATCATAATTAGGGAGTGTATTGCACCCAATGATGAACAAACACCCCAATGGTTTGCAGATACTAGAACACCAACCTTTTCCTTTTAAAATCCTTAACGAACTCAAACAGGCAGTTACTCAATTTGGTCTGACTTCCCCTTATACTATAGGCCTAATTCGAGGTATTGCTGATGGAAATAGAATGATTCCAATAGATTGGAATGCGTTAGCTAAGTCCTGTCTTTCTCCAGCCCAATTTCTACAATTTAAATCTTGGTGGATTGACGGTGCGGAAATTCAGCAACAGAAGGGAGTGCAGCAGTAGACGTTTGCACCACCCAAGATATTTTATTACTTCCTGGAGAAACGCCTCTCCGTGTACCCACAGGAATTTTTGGGCCAATTCCACCAAATACTGTCACTTATTCTTGGCCAATCCAATTTAACTTCAAAAGGAGTCACAGTTCATACAGGGATCATTGATTCTGATTATGAAGGAGAAATTCAAATTATAATATCTTCGACAGTCCCCTGGTCAGCTAAAAAAGGAGAACGGATTGCACAGTTACTTTTGCTTCTGTATGTTTCCCCAACACAAAAAGGAATCCAAAAAAGAGGAACGGGTAGTTTTGGAAGTACAGGAGAAGCAGGTATCTTTTTAGTAGAAAAAAATTCAGATATTCGACCTATTTGTCAAATTGAAATTCAAGGAAAAAAGTTTAAAGGTCTTATAGATACAGGAGCTGATGTTTCAATCATCAGTTCTCAACAATGGCCAAAAAATTGGAAATTACAAGATCCAGATATCAATATAGTAGGAGTAGGAAGAGCCTCAGGCTTGCGTCAAAGTATTCAGATTTTTCCATGTATAGGACCAGAAGGACAACAAGGATTTTTGCAACCTTATGTTGCTGATATCCCTGTTAATTTATGGGGAAGAGACCTGTTGACTCAATGGAACGCAGAGGTCTGGATTCCACCAAATCAATATAGTCCCCAAAGTCAGAAAATTATGAGTCGTATGGGATTCCAACCAGGAGAAGGATTGGGAAAATTTAAGCAAGTTATAACTCAACCTCTCCAGCTCTCATCTCAGCAGGGAAAACAAGGACTAGGTTATCAGACCAATCAAAATAACCCTTTTTTTGTAGGGGCCACTGTCAAAGAGCTACGTGCTCCTTTGCCTCTTAAATGGAAAAATGACACCTCGATATGGATTGAACAGTGGCCCCTTCCTCAAGAAAAATTAGAGGCTTTAACAAAATTAGTACAGGTCCAACTAGAACAAGACCATATAGAACCTTCTACTAGCCCTTGGAATTCTCCAGTTTTTGTCATTAAGAAAAAATCAGGCAAATGGCGAATGCTAACTGATCTTAGAGCTGTTAATGCGGTTATTGAACCTATGGGTGCCCTTCAACCAGGGCTTCCACAACCATCTATGATTCCTAAAGATTGGCCTCTTATAGTTATTGATTTGCAGAATTGGTTTGTTTTTTTTTTAAAAGATTTTATTGGGGAATTGGCGGAGGGGAACAGCGTCGGGGAATCGGGGAAGGGGAACAGACAAGTTGCTGTCTTTTTGTTCTTCAGTCTAGTTGCGGAGGACGTTGCTTCGCTGTTGGTATCGTCATTGCGCTCTTCTCGGATGAGGCAGATCGGTCGCTGGCCTCTGGATGTCGCTCACCGCGGCTATTGGCAGCTCACGCTTGGCTGCCAGCCGCTCACGCTGGCTGCGGGCCACTCACTGTAGCCTATGGCAGCCCACTGCAGCAGGGGCTGCAGCCCACACCATCACCGGGGCTCGCACAGCCCAGCTCCAGGTTGAGCTGTTGTTAGCTGTAGAGGGCAGTGTCACTGGCCCTCATGTGGGATCCGAACCGGGGCCGCTGGCATCCCAAAACCAGCACTTAACCAATGCGCCACTCGGCCGGCCCTGCAGGATTGTTTTTATACGATTCCGTTACATACTCATGATTGCCCTCGATTTTCCTTTTCCATTCCATCTATTAACAATAAAGAGCCAATTCAAAGATATCAATGGAAAGTACTACCGCAGGGAATGCTTAACAGCCCAACGATTTGTCAGTTTTATGTAGCTCGAGCTCTTACGCCAATAAGAACTGAATTTCCTGATTGTTACATCATTCATTATATGGATGATATTCTCTGTGCTGCATCATCTATGAAACAACTAGCAGCTTGCTTTGAATCACTTAAACTTCACCTGGACAAGGCAGCACTATGTATAGCCCCCGATAAAATTCAAACAACCACTCCAGTTAAATACCTAGGAACAATTGCTAATCGACAGACTATTAGACCACAAAAGGTTCAGATTAGAAAAGATCAGATTTCTACTTTAAATGATTTACAAAAATTATTAGGAGATATTAATTGGCTACGTCCTACTTTGGGCATTCCTACTTATGCTCTTAGCAATCTGTTTAGTCTCTTGTGAGGACCTTCTCAATTAACCAGTCCTCGTGAATTGACTCCACAGGCAATTAAGGAATTAGAACTGGTAGAACAGAAAGTACAAGAAGCTCAGATTCAGCGTATAGATCCCTATCAACCTTTACAGGTTCTGGTTTTCTCCCCACCGCATTCTCCAACAGCAGTTATAATTCAACAAGAAAAAAATGGTTGAATGGCTTTCCCTACCTAATCGTTTTGTTAAGACACTGCCAACTTATGTTGAATTAATTTCTGAATTAATATTCAAAACCCGCACTGAGTCTTACACGTTTGTGGGCAGGAACCTAATCAAATTGTAGTTCCTTTTAAAAAACAGCAAATTTGTCATCTAAACATTCATAATGAATCTTGGCAAATTGCAATAGGAAATTTTTATGGAATCATTGATAATCATTACCCAAAGAATAAATTATTTCAATTTTTGCAAAATACTAATTGGATTTTGCCCAAAAAACTCCGACAGGAGCCGATTCCCCAAGGAATTACCGTCTTTACTGATGGATCTAATAATGGAAAAGCTGCCATTGTCAGTGAAAAAGAATGTCATCTTGTTCACACTAACTGTAATTCGGCACAAAAGCCTGAACTTGTGGCAGTTTTAACTGCTTTGCAGACCTATTCTGAGCCTCTAAATATTGTTTCTGATTCGGCTTATGTTGTTCACACAGCTCAAAACATTGACACAGCGTCTCTCTCATTTAATTCTCATCAGTCTCTTCGGATTTTGTTTCATCAACTTCAGCAGGTTGTGAGAAATCGTCAACACCCATATTTTATTACTCATATTCGCGCTCATACGACTCTCCCAGGTCCATTGACGAGAGGAAATGCTATTGCAGACTCTTTAGTGGGAAATGCTCAGATTGATGAGGCAACTCACTTTCACTCTTTAACCCATATCAATGCTAAAGGTTTGCAATCTAAATTTCCCATTACTCATAAACAAGCTAGACATAGTTCAGACTTGTCCTACTTGCCAAATTCTTAATGCTCCACAAGAATGTCCGGAGGGAACCAACCCTCGGGGTTTAGCTCTTAATGATCTGTGGCAGATGGATGTGACTCATATCTCTTCTTTTGGAAAATTATCATTTGTTCATGTCTCTGTTGATACTGCCTCAGGATTTTTAGTAGCCACTGCTCAAACTGGTGAAAGTGCAGCACATTCCTGTCGTCATCTTTTGATTTGTTTTTCTATTATGGGCCTTCCAAGAAAATTAAAAACGGACAATGGACCAGCTTATACTAGCGCTAAGTTTGCAAACTTTTGCGCAACCTGGCAAATTACCCATAACACTGGCATTCCTTACAACCCCCAAGGACAGGCCATTGTCCAACGTGCTAATTCCACCTTAAAGAAACAATTGTTAAAACAGAAGTGGGGAGATGAAAAGGAACCACCTCAGGTACAATTAGCTAAAGCCATGTTTACTTTAAATTTTTTGAACTCCTCTGGCTCTGATCCACATTGTGGATGAACTGCAGCAGAAAGGCATTTTAATACCAGTTTAAAGAAAATGCCACCAATCCCCATATGGTGGAAAGACATTTCAACTAATCAGTGGAATTTGGGGATTTTGTTGACATGGGGACGAGGTTTTGCTTGTATTTCTCCAGGCAAAGAAGAACGTCCTCTGTGGGTGCCTAGTAGATGCGTTAAACCTTATCATGAACGACACACCCAAGAAGGTTATCAAGAAGCCAAATTAGCCTAAGGTTGCAAGGTATGAAATACCTCCCAGTGAGTTTACACTGGAGGCTACCTGGGCTGAAGAAGAAGAAACCAAATGTCATCTGCTAATCTTCAGCTCCTCCCTGGAGAGGATGCCCTATCCACCGCTGCAGAAGGATTATCTAATTTGAATCCACTCAATTGGATCAAAAGCCTGGGTGGAGGTTTTGCTGGTGCATTTGCATTACTAATCATTATCTTATTTCTGTTCTGTTTAGTCCTCCGGTGTGGCCAACAAACCCTCCGGCGAGCCATAGATGAAGAAACTGCAAAATCTGTGTTTCTCCTTCTACAACAACAGAAGGGGGGCGATGTTGCCTTACAGCCGATTCCACGACCGCCCCCTCTGCATTAGCCTCTAAAGGCATAGCATTGGTTTTTGTGTCTGCTTGGTTCTGTACCTACTCCCCATCCTCATTAGATGTTTTCTTAAGTAGATGATGAAAGTCCAAGCCAATATCCATGAGATCAAACTTAAGGCAAAGCCTCAAGTTTAGCCACCTGCTTATTAGCCCCACTACCCCTAAGCTTCAGCGAGGACAGGCTAGCCAGAGACGGGTAAGGACCTCCTTGAATGTAACTAACCTAAAACAGGGCTTGATCACCAGAGGATCGAGTGCCTATGACGGGTAAGGTTATTATTTGATTGGGGGGACATCTAAGACAGGCACTGTCGCTCGTAGCCGCCTGGGGTCACAGGAGTGCCTTTTAAATAATAAAAAAGGGGAAGATGTTGAGGGTCATGGTCCCCAACATTGAAGGGCTTGCAAGCTGGCCTTAGTGGGCTTGGTGAAGCATAACTTGTTTATCTGCTCCTATTGTTTCCTTGCTGCACCTGGAGGGTGCTTACTATCTACTTATGGCGGTATGTGGTGAGGACGGTCAGTTCCTTGGGACACAAAACAAAGATGACTATCCAGATTAATGGAAAAGGAGCCTAAGGCACATACGTATACACGGTTAATGATTTACTTCAGTTTCCTTCCTTAAAAATTTACAATAAAAGCTATGCGCAGATCTGATTCAGTGCTCAGTCTTCTTTGGCTGAGTCCCTTGGGCTCAGTCGTCTTTGGCTGAGTCCCTTGGTCTCGCTCTTACCTTACTTCTGTCTCTTGTTCTTATTCAATCTGCGTCGCCCCTCTCGAGTCCCATTTGCCCTTTTTGCCACGCAGGACGTGACACACATAGGAGCTGGATGGCTCAGTGGTTAGAGCATGTACTTTTTAGCAAAAAGATTTCTGGCTCAATTCCCGCATGGGATGGTGGCTACGTCCACCCACAACTAAAATTGAACAGGGCACAGAACTGAGTGGCCGCGAGCTGCCGACGGGCAGCAAGATGGTGGCTGGACTTGGAGCTGAGCTAGCTGAGCCCTCCACAATTAAGACTGAAGAACAACAACTTGGCTGTTCCCCTTCTTCAATTCCCCAACACTGTTCCCCTTCCCCAATTCCCCAATAAACAAAACAATATTATGTGTGTGTGTGTGTGTGTGTGTGTGTGTGTGTGTAAATTTCTGTCTGTCCCAGATTCTAGAAGACAAATCCTAAAACCCCTGTAATTTTCTAAGTGATAAGAACACTAGGAGCATCTTTTATTCTAATTAGGTGATTTTTGGTGATTCCGTTAGGGCTTTCACCAGAAGGACCCAGCCAACATTAGAAGGGTGGACTGATAAGATCTAATCACATACCCTAGGAAGGGCAGAGGGGTGGGAAATAGGTTAATAATTAATGAAATCCTCTAATGAATTCAGTATCTGAGTCAGGACAGTGGTCACCCTGGCTGCAGGAAGGAGACAAGACCTGGCAGAAGCACCAGGAAAACAGGGATGCAAACAACTGCTCAGGGCCTACCTGTTCACCTGGGCAGTGAGGCCACAGGTGTTCGTATTGTTAATATTATATCTGAATGCAAAAATCAACCAACGGTATAGAAACAGCCCCAAGGCAACCACAATACACCTCAGAGAGGACACACCCTCAGCCCACGTGCAGGTGGGTCCCCCTTCCCAGGCTCTTTGCCTTCTTTTAGCACAAACAGCTCCTTCTGGGTGGCTCTGGGGGCTGGAGATGAACTGCAGGGGGCACTGCCCAGCAAGACCCCACTGCATCTGCTTTCACCTCCCCACAGGCCCAGCTTTGGGTACAGCTTGTTCCCACCAAGGAGATGCATCTGCTTCAAGCACTGGGTTTATTTATTTATTTATTTATTTATTTATTTATTTATTTATTTATTTATTAATTAGAGGTCAGTTTCACTGGCCCTCATGTGGGATCCGAACCGGGGCCACTGGCATCCCAAGCCAGCTCTTAACCACTGCACCACTCGGCCGGCCCCAGCACTGGGTTCATTTAGATGAGACAGTGAATCCGTCCAAGTGTGTGAATGAGACACCACAGAATCACTGCTTTCACCTGTGTTCAAGGATAAAGTAGGGGAGGGAATTCTAGGGCACTTTTTGGTTTAAGTAACTGCAAACTGCTTACCCCTTTCAGAAAACAGATTACCAGTTCATTATTATCAGGGTAACAAATTGTAAACCTGTTATTTGTAATGATGTTACCTTGTACATGTAACAAATTATAATCAGAATAGAACACATTTCACATTACATGACCTAGTTTACTGAGTTTGCATTATTCTGACTCTGGGATATTAACAGGATACAGAGCAGGATCACATGATGTTACAAACTCTGTATCTTGTATGAAGGAGTCAGTAGTATTGTAATGAATCCTTAAATTTATGCCTTCACCTCCCTCTCAGCTGTGGAAATTTCAGCCTTTTCCCCAGCACTGTAATGGAAGAGAAGACATCCTGCAGATACTTCTCCCATGACATCACAGACTAAGCCCCAGAATAAGATGAGTCAGAACAATACAGTATGAATGATCCACAATCTGTGTGCCCGATGTTTAGAAAGGCTGAAACTGAAAAACCTCAGGGTTTGGAGTAAGGAAAGGCTTATTCATTGAAAAGACACCGAACGAGGAGATGGGAGCCCTAATTCTCTATCCCACTAACAGAAGTACAGAGCTCAGCCTTCTTTCATGTCAAGGGAACGCGACATGGGAGGGGCAAGAGGTGACTGACCCCACAGACATCTGGGCATGAACAGGGTTCCGAGAAGCTTGTGCCAGTTGATGTGAGTCTGGTCACGGGGTTCCTGAAAATCTTTTGTAAACAATCATTATTCTTGTACATGTTTCCTGCATCTCCTCGAGAGATGCACCTCCTGGTAAGGGGTTGTTTTTGTAAACCTCAAGCCAAAGCAGAATTCCTGTAATGACCAGCATGTCCATATGCCAGACTCAGAAGGAGCTAGTAGCCTGAAGGCCGTGGGGACAATGCAGGCTACACAAGTGGAGTCAGAGAGGCTGAGCACTCCACTCTGGTACAAAAGGACAAAGCTTTCTTACACTGTTTGTTGGTCTTCTCTTATAGGAAATTGTAAACGCAGGTTTTTCCTTACCTTTCATGTAATCTGCCTAGAAAACAAGGATTCTATGTTTTATCAGTCTTTGATGACTTAAGAAGACTGAAGTCTTCTCTAATAAAAGAGCTATGTTTTTTACAACTATGCAAGCTTTGTACATGCTAAATTTCATGGGAAATACTATCAAATAAGAAGTGATGCTAGGGCCGGCCGAGTGGTGCATTGGTTAAGAGTTGGCTTGGGATGCCAGCAGCTAAGTTGGTGAACAACAGCTTCACCTGGAGCTGGGCTGATGTGAGTCCCCAGGACAGCATAGCTGCAGCCCCTGCTGCAGTGGGCTGCTATAGGCTACAGTGAGTAGCTGGCAGCCAGCGTGAGAGGCCAGCCGCTGGTGTGAGCTGCCAAGAACCTCTGTGAGTGACCGTCCAGAGGCCAGCGACCAATCTGCCTCACCCGAGAAGAGTGCAATGATGATACCAACATGGGCCAGTGAAGCGATGTCCTCCACAACTAGACTGAAGAGCAAAAGGACAACAACTTGTCTGTTCTGCTTCCCCGGTTCTCCAATAAAATCTTAAAAAAAAAAAGAAGTGATGCTAAACTCCATTTAGGGTATGTACAGAATTTCTAAAACTCTGATATGATGTGGTATGTTATCAGTTATAAGTTAAAATGGCATTTACAGAAATAACCAAATTTCCTTGTCACCTGCATTATAATGTGTTGTCATCAGATCTTTCACCACGGCCATTTTTAAGTCCTTTGTCACTTGCAGACAGTTATTGTTTTACTCTGAGGCTTAAACAAGAGGTCTTCCTGCAAAAGTGCTTCATCTTCAAAGAGATTCATGGAGACATAGACAAATACAGGTTTCTAATAAGTGAGAGTAATTTGCCTTCACCTTGTGGGGACAGGTGCTTCTGTGAGGCTGTCTGTACAGCCCCACACTGGGCCTCAGGTGCTAGCCCCACACACCTGTTTTGATCTCGCCCACATCAGTAAAATGGGCCCATTATCTTGATGATGTCATCTTCACACGTGAAACTGTCTCTGCTGCAGGACATGGCAGGCTTTGCTGGAACCCCTGGGAGGGAGAAGATGGGCTGTGAACCCACAGAAAATTCAAGCCCCAGATGCCGCCAGGAGGTTTGGCAATCCTTGGTCAGGTGACATGTGTGCTGCCCCAAAGGCTGTTTGATAAGGTGCAAGCCTTTCCAGCCTCTGAAAACATGAAAGGGGTGCAAACCTCAAGATTTTGGGGTTGGGAGGACTTTCATTCCCCACCTGATACAGTGCCTCTGTCCCTGATGCCACCCAGCAAAGAAAGTGCATATGTGGGACTGGGGTCAGAGCAGTGAGCCACAGTTGAGGAGAAAAGCAAAACGGGAGAAGCTGATTAAAGCTCTGGGCATCTCCCAGGCAAGGTTGTCACTTGGGTTCCATGTGTGTGACACCAGGAGGTATGGGCCAGGCACGGAGGAGACACAACAGGGACAGTAGCCCTCAGAGGGGTCCCAGCTCTGGAAGGAACAGGAACCTGATATATGCCCACACAGGAACAGCTCCCAGCAGTGCCCACAGAACTCCTCCAGGTGGAGCCTCTCACAAAGGCATGAGCCATAGAATTCACTGGGCACAGGGCAGAGCTGTCTGGTTGGTGATCGATGGGGAGCCCTGGAAGGTCACCTTTGCACTGAGCGGACTGTTCTAAAGGGATCTATCCAGCAGTTTGGACAATGGGAATTCGAAGGGTGGATGATCATGTGTGACTTATGGGGTCATGTGGGAAGCCGACAGCCCCCCAATGTCTGACAAGGCCACATTGCCCTGCTCAGCACTGGATATTAGGGGTGCTGCCTTATGGTTGGTCATGTAATATCTCCTGCCTCTATGAACCCATGTGCCTTTCCTCCTATAGGAGATACTCACTGCATTTATGGCAAGTTCCTGTGATACCCCAATGAGCTAATTATGCAGCCAAAGACGGGTAAGATCTCCTAGAAAAGAGGGGAGACAACCTAAGTCAGGCGGTAGTTCCGTGGGGACCCCTGAAGTGAGATATTGGGGACTCAAGCCCCTTGGAAACTGAGGCACAGACCTCTGACAACTTAGGCCAAAAAAAAAAAAACCCTGCCTGTGAGAGGCTTATGCACTTGCCTAAGGCCCCTGCTGTGAAAAGTCTCTGCAAAGGCCAAAGGTCTCCAGGCCATGAGAGTTCCAGGCAGCTTGCTGACCATGGGGTATGTTAATAGCCTTGTGTAAATTCCTTTGTTTTGTGCCTTGTTGCAGCAACAAATACTGAAGCTTTGACTGAGAAACAGATGCAGCCCTCTGTAGGATAAGAGAGGTGTAAGACCCCTTTGGTTGCTAGGTATTGTATTTACATAGGAATAAAACTTTAGATGCTTTTACCCTAAACAGGGTCACAGCTAGTCTTTTAGTAATAATTCAAGTATACTCCCTGTGAGTCTAGCTGCTGGAATTTGGGATAATGGCTAGGTAGTCATGGTAACTATTCTTTAGGAGATATATAGAGATAAGTCTATCCTTAACATAAGATAGTCATGATAAACATTCTTTGGATGATAGGCAGACTGGGTCTGGGTCTCAGAGGTTATCACAGTGTAAGACAAGGTAAATCCTTTAATGGAAGACTAAGTCACAGTGCACCCTGGAGAGAGCACTTACAGGAGATTAAAAGACTGTAAATCCTGAGAACTAGAAACCACCAAACGTGAAATGCTTTGTGATTGAGGTAATGGTCAAGAGTCCCTATAAAACGGACACGTTATTACATTAAAGTGTGACACTCCGGCGAAACTTTTTCGGGTATCTCCGCTCTCTTTCTTTCTCTCTCTTTCTTTTCTATTTTTCCTCGCCGACTCCGTCCCACCCGAGGGAATCCCTGGTCCTCGCGGGACCGGCCCCCCACAGGGTCAGGACATGGGAGGGACATATGGGTTCACCTCAGATGTCTCAGGCTGTCCTCACTGTCTTCCATGTCCAGGCTCATGAGGCACTGACACCTCCTGGCCATCTATAAGCTGATGCCCTGGCCCGGGAATGAGCTGGAAGCTGATCCTTCGGTAGATCCAGCAGATTTGGTGCATATAAGGGTGACCACCTGTGCCCTGGGGGGACGGCATATTGCCAAGGATGCCAATAGCCCTTGAAATAAAGTGACTTGACTAATGCAGTAACACCATTTCCTGTGTGTCCTAGGGTCCAACAACCAGAGTTCCCAACCGCTGAGGGAACGAACAGCAAGTCTATGTATCAGGCCTCTCCCTGAGTGTGAGGGCTCTAAATGTGCCTGGGTTTGTGTGGACACTGTGTCTGCCCCAATCCACACTTTCCTCTGTAGTCACACAAATGAGAATCCCACCATTAGGGGGTTGGAGAACCTGAGTCCCATGTGTTAATACCCTTGTTGAATAGACAGTTACCAAGGGTCACATTTCACAGGTTATGATGTGCAAGACTAGGAAAAGAATATGACATTGAATGGAGGTTCCATCTCTACTATAACCTGAAAGCAGCAGGGCCATTTAAAAAAATCATGAAATATTGAAACAGGAGATTAAACTAACAATGACACCACCTTGTCCTGGTGGACTAAAGTACTGTCCTATGATGTCGTACATTTCAAGGATCATCTAGAAGGGTCTACTGCCACAGTGACCTACAAAGAGCTACGGGAAAATGGAAGGAATGTGTGAACCTGAAAACCACAGAAGGTCCATGATGGGGGAGCTTGTGAAAAAGTCTGTGCAATGCGTTAACCTAAAAGGAAACTAACATCAAACATGTGTTTGCTTGGGACTGTTTTAGATGGGCAGACCCAGGAGTCAGAAAAACATGGCATAACTCAGGCCCACTAGGATCCCATGTATCTGTGTCTCCTGACACTACAGAACTAAGTCATGTCTTCTTCACTTTTGCCTTCCAAACTGCATGCATCTTCCTCTTCTCATGACCTTGACCTCAGAACCACAAACAGAAGGACAATGGGATATGTTTCCCATCTCACCCAAGGTGACACCACAATTCAATGGAAACTTCTGGGCACCAGCTTTTATCTTCATGTCACAAGGTCTTTTTTAACTAAATGCCATCATGCCCAATGTCCAACCAAAATCCAGGACAATGAGCAGAGGCCAAATTATGAACATAATGAGCTGAGGCTGTCCTCTCTAAAATCTTTCCCAATTACTAACTTCTGTGAAGAACACATGCATAACATCCACTAGCAACAAATGGGGAACACACATATATCAGCAATAAAGAATGTAAAGAAGGGTACAAATTGAGTCAGAAAATCCTAGTATCTGCATCAGTGGACCAGAACAGAAATTTCAACAATAATGGCCTCATATCATGATCATATCCTAGAAACATTATAAAAAGAATCAAACTTTTATCTAAAACTGTATTTAAGTCACAAATGAAAAAAAAAATATCACCCTGAGTCCAAAGACACTGCAATGGAAATGAGACACATTTTATATAACTGTATAATTATTTAAACAAAATATATGTAGTACAGGTGAAAAGGGACATGGGGGATGTTAACATCTGAAGTGTTCATAACAGCAACATGAACAAGATGTACAGTGAGATCCTTATTGATGATGAGGTACTAACAAAGGCAAAAATCTTTTTTTAAAAACCATTTGAAGATTTCTGTCTTGCTGAGTTTGCAAGTGCAAAATAAGTGAAGTGTTAAAGGTTGTCACACATTCTTTCCAGGTATAAGGTTTTTCTCCACTGTGACTGCTGACATCTCTAACAAGAATTCAAGGGAGAAAAGGCTCTCCCATAGTCCTTGTACTCAGTTTTCTGTGTGAATCCTCATGTGTAATTGTGGAGCTGTAGAATACCTGAAAGCTTCCCCACACTCCTTACATTCGTAGAGTTTCTCCCCAGTATGTATTCTCAAGTGTGACTGAAAGCAGAATCACTGACTGAAGGCTTTCCTACACTGCTCACATTCATAGGGTTTCTCCCCAGTGTATGTTTGTGCATGAATTTGAAATTTTGATAAAAAACTGAAGGCTTTTCCACACTCCTTAGATTCATAGCATTTCTCCCCAGTGTGCATTCCCACATATTCTCTCAGGAGAATAAAACTTCTGAATCCTTTCCCACACTCCTTACACAAGCATGATTTTTCTCAAGTGTGAATTCTTTTTTTTCTTTTTTTTTTTTTGAGGGCAGTGTTACTGGCCCTCATATGTGGGACCAAACCGGGGCCGCTGGCTTCCCAAGCCAGCGCTTAACCACCGCGCCACTCGGCCGGCCCTTCAAGTGTGAATTCTAATATGTTGTCTCAGGGATGAAGAAAACCTAAAGGTTTTGCCACACTGCTCATATTCACAGGGTTTGTCTCCAATGTGTATCCTCACATGTGCTCAAAGGGAGGATGAACAACCTAAAGCTCTTCCACATTTGCTACACTGGAAAAAAGATTTTTTACACTCAGGTTGTTCACAGGATTCTTACACACTCTCCAACTATCCTGACTTGTACAGGGTTTCTCCACAAGGTCTGTTCCCACATGAGAGCTTAGGCACGAGACACACCTGTCATCTTGTCCACATTTCTCACACAGATGAACTCTGTATACAGTTTGACATCTCTCCTGAAAAGGCATTGCAGGAAGACTTTTCCACACTTAGTGCATTCACAGGGTTTAATTCCAGTTGGGCACAGGAAGTCATGTAACCTCATTCAGGCATGTCTACATTGATCACCCTCATTAGTTTCATAGAGGCTCTCCAGCAAAGGACTTCTGTTCAAAATATTAAACATACAATTAGGGATTAGTGATCATACATGATTTCCTTATTAATGATTGTTTGATTATGTAAATGATTATTGTGACTACATATTTACCTTTTTCTTTTTTTTTAAATTTTATTGGGGCACTGTGTTTTTCCCAGACCCATCAGCTCCAAGTCAAGTCGTTGTCTTCAATCTAGTTGTGGAGTACGCAGCTCACTGGCCCATGTGGGAATCGAACTGGCAACTCTGGTGTTATGAGCACTGCACTCTAACCACGTGAGTTAACTGGCCATTCCACATTTACCTTTTTCAATGAAAGGGTATATTTCTGGCACTGTTTGCACTGTTATATCATGAAAAAAAGCTTAATGCTGTAATTGAGGGCTGAAATGGGGCCATAGCTTTCAGTGTTTCTTGTATCTGGGGTTTCCTGTAGCTGAATTCTGTATACATGTTCAATGTCTACATCACACTTATGAAAAGTCTTGTGAAAATTCTCTGGGTACTCAATTGTATAGCAAGATTTAGATACTTTAAAAATTTTTTCAATTACTTTAGCACTATGCAGATATCCCCTTTTGTTCTAAGGGAGGATCATTCACGTAAAAAGGAGTCTCCTGAGTTAGGTGCTGATCTCCATTGTTATTAATCGACTGTTTTTCTCCAGTAACTGACCAAGAAGGATATCTTGTATATTTCACTTTTTTTCCCTTCACTGAGTATGTTATTGTCCAAAATATTCCTCTGAGAACATGACTTACTGGCTTTACCTGGAATGCAACAATTAGTAGAATAACTTAATTTCATGGAAAAGAAATGGTGGAAAAAAGAAAATAGGCAATCTGTATTTTCATATACTGAATGAAAATGTAAAGAAATTTTATAAGGATGAACCAACATTAGAGCAAATAAAGAAAACCTGACAATCTCGGCTAATTGGGACTGTTATAAAAAAAGGTAAAATAAGTCAAAATGTCAACCTGTTTACTAAGAACTATGTCAAAACTGACAGAGAACTGATATTCATTCAGATAAATATTATCAAAGAACGCAAAGTAGGAAGGAAATAGGCACAATGCACAGGCCCTTACAAGAGGAGATACAGGACACCTTCCCAAGTCAGTGAGGGTGGACAACAAGTCCAATAGGAAAGCCAGGGACATGACAAATATCACGTATCTCAAACACAGATTGAGTCATGTTTCTGATGCACATAGTCAAATATCATTCTCCCAAGGGTTCCTCCCAAGGATTGTCACTCTCCTGCAGTTCTCAAACACAGAGGCCCTACATGGAGCCTTTCTCCATGGTTCCAATTTGCCACTGGGACATCAGATGGTGTGTGGTGCTGCCTTGTTCCTGGAGAAAAGGTTCTCATGATGGAGGGCAACAAATATCCCATGAGATGGGCCATTACTTAGGTCTTTAAGATGATTAATGTTGATTACATGTGGGATTAACTGCAGGAAAATAAAGATGTCACCTCTGTATTAACCACAGTGTAACTTTCTCAGGGGTGGAAACCAAGCTGTTCTCACAGCCTCACAGCAACTAGAGATGATGGTCTAACACAAAATTAGGAAGCCTCAGGCTTTTTAAAAAATTTCTAATTCAGTTCCTTATTCTTTTTTGTATTAGTTTCAGGTGTACAGAAAAATATAGTGATTAGACATTTATTTACCTCACAACGTGATAATCCCAACAAGTTTACTTACCCATCTGACACTGTACATTGTATTACAATACAATTTACTACAATATATTCCCTATACTGTACTTACTTTACATTCCATGACTATATTTTTTTATTAGTTTCAGATATACAGAGCAGTTACACCCCTCACATTTACACCCCTCACAAAGTGATAAACCCTCTCCCCCAAGCTACTACACCTCTGACATCTTATATAACTCTTACAGTATCATTGGCTATCTTCCTTATGCTATACTCTGCTTCCCATGACAATATATATATATATATATATATATATATATATATATATATATATATATATATATATATATCTTTTTCTTATAGTTGACATACAATATCATTCTACTTCAGCTTAATTTGTACAGCACATTGGTAATGCATCTACGCACTCTATGAATGATCCTCTTGATAAGTCCAGTGCCCATCTGGCACCTTACATAATCTTTACAACACTGTTGATTAAATTCCCCATTCTGTATTTCATATCCCCATGATTATATTGTATCTACTAATTTCCTCATTCTAACCCCTTCACCTTCTCCCCATCCCTTCCTTCCTCCCATTTAGCAACCAACAATTTTTTTTCTATTAATATATCTCTGAGGGGCAGGATGAGTGGCACGTTGCTTAGGAGATGGCTTGGGATGCCAGCTCTGAGCGGTGAGGCCCCAGTTCACATCTGAGGGCCAGTGACACTGCCCTCTACAGCTAAGGTAGTGAAGAACAACAGCTCCACCTGGTTGCCTCTATAGCTAAGATGATGAATGTTGCCTCTATAATTAAGATGGCCAGCGATGGCATGGGCTGCAGCCTCTGCTGCAGTGGGCTGCCATAGGTTACAGTGAGTGGCAGGCAGCCAGCATGAGTGGCTGACAGCCAGCGTGAGCTTCCAAGAGCCTCCATGAATGGCTGTCCAGAGGCCAGCCACCAATCTGCCTCACCTGAGAAGAGCGTAATGATGATAACAACATGGGTCAGTGAAACAACATCCTCCACAACTAGACTGAAGAACAAAAGGACAACAACTTGTCTGTTCCCCTTCCCTGAGTTTATTTCTGTTTTTTTTTTTTTTTTTTTTTTTTTTTTTTTTTTTTTTTTTTGAGGGCAGTGTTACTGGCCCTCACATGTGGGACCGAACCGGGGCCGCTGGCTTCCCAAGCCAGCGCTTAACCACTGCGCCACTCGGCCGGCCCTATTTCTGTTTTGTTTGCTCATTTATTCTGTTCTTTAGACCCACATATAAGTGAGATCATATGGTGTTTGCCTTTCTCACACTGACTTACTTCACTGCATAATAATCTCAAGCTCCATCCATGTTGTTGCAAATGGTTAAGATTTCATTCTTTATACCGAGCAGTACTCCATCGTATAAATGCACCAAAATTTATTTATCCAGTCATCTATCGATGGGCATTTCAGTTGTTTCCATATCTTGGCTATTTTAAATAGTGCTACAATAAACATAGGGGTGCATATATTTTTTTGAATTAGTGTTTTGGATTTCTTTGGACAGATACCCATGAGTGGAACTACTCGGTCATAAGGTAGTTCCATTTCCAGTTTTTCAAGGTACCTCCATATTGTTTTCCACAGTGGCTGCATCAATCTACAAGCCCACCAACAATGCACAAGGGTTCCCTTTTCTCCACATCTTCACTAATACTTGTTATTTGTTGATTTATTGATGAGTGCCATTCTGACAGGAATGAGGTGGTATCTCATTGTGGGTTTTATTTGCATTTCTCTAATGATTAGAACATTGAGCATTTTTCATATGTCTGTTAGCCATCTGTATGTCTTCTGCACATCTTTTTTTCTTTTTTTTTCCCTCTTCCTCACTCCCTCCCAGCCAGCAACCATCAGTTTTTCCTTTATATCTGCTTGATATGACTTCAACCTTCTTAAATTTACTGAGACTTGTTTTGTGGCCTAACATGGTCTATCTTGGAAAATGTCCCATGTGTATTTGAGAAGAATGTATATTCTGTTTTTTCAGGGTGAAATGCTCTAAAAATATCAACAAAGTCCAGATGGTCTAAAGTATCATTTAAGGCCCCTCTTTCTGTGTTGATTTTCTGTCTAAAGGGTCTGTCCATTGGTGACAATGGTGTTGAAGTCCCCTACTATGCTAGTGTTACTGTTGATCTCTGTCTTTATGTCTGTCAAAATCTGTTATATGTAATTAGGAGTTCCTATGTTGGGTGCATAGATGTTTATTAGGGTTCTAGTGCCCTTCTTTGTCTTTTATTGTAGTCATTTAAAAGTCTATTTTGTCCAAAAGAAGTATTGGTACTCCAGCTTTTTTTTTTCCTCATTTCCATTTGCATGAAATACCTTATTCCATCTGTAACTTCTTTTTTTTTTTGAGGGCAGTGTTACTGGCCCTCATATGTGGGGCCGAACCAGGGCCGCTGGCTTCCCAAGCCAGCGCTTAACCACCACGCCACTCGGCCAGCCCACCTTATTCCATCTGTAAACAGCATATACATGTGTCCTATTTTCTTATCCACTCAGCCATTCTCTGTCTTTTGATTGGAGCATTTAGCCCATTCACATTTAAAATGATTATTGACAGGTGCATATGCATTGCCATTTTGTTATTTGTATTCCTGGTCTTCCTGGGTTAGCTTATTTACCCCTTTCTTTGGTTTAAAAAAGCCCTTTTAACATTTCTTGCAATGCTGGCTTGGTGGTAATGAATTCCTTAAGCTTATTCTTTTCTGAAAAGCTCTTTATTTCTCCTTCAATTTTAAGTGACAGCCGTGCTGGGTAGAGCAATCTTGGTTGTAGGCCTTTATTTTGTGTCACTTTGAATATCTCCTGCCACTCCCTTCTGGCCTGCAGAGTGTCTGTAGACAAGTCAGCTGTTAGTCGAACAGGAGTTCCTTTGTATGTAACCTGCTGTCTTTCTCTTGCAGCCTCTAGGATTCTGTCTCTATCTTTAAGCTTTGCCATTTGAACTATGATGTGTCTTGGTGTGGACCTGTTTGGGTTCATCTTGTTTGGAACCCTCTGCACTTCCTGGACATGTATTGATTTCCTTCACCAGGGTAGGGAAGTTTTCAGTCATTATTTTTCCAAATACATTCTCGACCCCTTGCTTCTTCTCTTCTCCTTTTGGTATTCCTATGAGTCGAAGGTGGTTGCGTTTTACCTTGTCTCATAGGGCTCTTAAACTGTTTTCATTGTTTTTTATTCTTTGGTCTTTTTGTTGTGCCAACTGGGTGATTTCTGCTATTTTATCTTCCAAATCGCTGATCCGCTCCTCTGCTTCTTCTACTCTACTGGTGATTCCTTCGAGTGTGTTCTTCATTTCAGTTATTGTATTCTTTAGTTCTAACAGGTTGTTTTTTATGGTTTCCCTATCCTTCTTTATGTCCTCGCTAAGTTCCTTAAACATTCTTATCATCAGTGTTTTAAACTCTGTCTCTGAAAGGTTGGATCCCTCTGTTTCATTTAGTTCCATTTCTAGAGGTTTCTTCTGATCTTTTATTTGTGACATGTTTCTTTGTTCCCCATTCTGGCTGTCGCTCTGGGATTGCTTTGATGTGTTAGATAGATCATCGGGAAAGCCCTGGCTGGATCACGCAGGCACACAGCTCACAGCACAACACTGCCAGGAAAACTCCCAGTCTCAGCCTGTCCCAATCAGCCCCTCGCAGATCAGGCCGAGTAGCCCGACAACCAATCACCAGCCTGGCAACTCTGGAAGCGCAGAGCAGAGAGCTGGGACCTGAGGTGGCTCGTGCACTCCCGCATCTCAGTGAGCAGCCTGTTGGAGCCGGAGGGCACCCATCCAGCGTTTCCCTGGCAACGCAGTATAAGCCGGGCAGAGGGTGGGGATCCAAGGCCGCATGCGCCCGCGCACGCACACACGCACGTCTGTGCCAATCCCACCAGACCAATGAGGTCTCGGACCTGATCCTCCGTGGGAGGGCCTAACCCTGACAAAATGGCGCCCTCCCTACACCACTGGCGTGCAGGCTCCACACCATAGGAACAACAGTCCACAAACCTCCAGCCTTTGCACCAAAGGTGCTCAGTTCAGTCTGTGCCCGCAGGCTCCCTGCCCGGCTCACACAGCCACTCCCTCCACCAGGAACCAGGTAAGTGCTCACCAGCGAGCAAGCACCGGTGCCGGCCTCTCTGATTCTCCAACTGCTCTCAGCCTCACTGAGCTGAGCAAAGAGAGTCCTCACTAATTTACTGCCAGCTATCTTAGAACTTCTCTTCCCGGCAAAGGAACTCTGGACTGGTGAGCTTGGTGTGCGGCCGGAGGGTCTCTCCCCCAACCGGAGAAGCCTCCTACAGCTGGGACCTCCCTCACTGGGTTCGCCCTCTCTTGTCTCCGCTCCTCCTACCAAACCTGACACGGCCTCTTCTTAAAGTTCTTTGTTCAGTGGTTCTCTTCATCCAGTGTTCCGGGGACCTCCAGGGTTGAATGCTGTATAATTTGCTTGTAATTTTGGTTTGATCCTGGGAGGCAGTTAGTACAGCGTCTGTCTATTGCGCCATTTTACTGGAAGTCCCCTCTGGGCTTTTCTTCATTTTTTTCTCCAATGATGTCTGGTCATCAAAGAAAGTTTTGTAATTCCATGGTAGCAGAAACAGGGCTCAGGTTTTCATGTGAATGCCTCTGATGGGTCTCTCTGATCTGTAGTTGAGCTCCTCACTCCTGGTTTGCAGGACTTGACCTCTTTCGTGCTGCAGAGTCCAAGGTTAAAGTGTCTCTGCACATTTTTTAATTGGGTGTTTTTTGGGGTTTTTTTGGTGTTGAATTATATGACTTTTTAATGAATTTTGGGTATTAACCCTTTATCAGATGTATTATAGGCAAATATCTTCTCCCACTCGGTAGGATGTCTTTTTGTTTTATTGATGGTTTCCTTTGCTGTGAAAAAACTTCTTAGTTTAATGTAGTCCCACGTTTATTTTTTTCTTTTGCTTCCCTTGCCTGAGGAGATATATCAGTAAAAATATTACAAAGGGGCCAGCGCAGTGGCTCAGTAGGTTAAGAGCTTGCTCAAGAGTGCCAGCTCTGAGCAACAGGGTCGCCAGTTTGATTCCTACATGGGCCAGTGACCTGCACCAGAGCTGAGCTGCCACTGAGTTGACAACAGGTGGCAGGATGGCTTAGCTGGTGAGAGCATGAGCTCCTAACAAGCTTGCATGTTAGAGATGGTGGGCTATGCCGACCCACAATGCAACTAAAGACTGAACTCGACACCTTGAGCTGAGCTGCTGCCCGAGTGGCTCAGGGGAGTGTGTGCTCTTAACAAGGCTGCCAGTTTGACTCCCACATAGGATGGTGGCAACACCAACCCGCAACTAACACTGAACTTGGCATCTTGAGCTGAGTTGCCACCCAGATGGCTCAGTGGATAGAGCATGTGCCCTTAACAATAAGGCTGCTGGTTCCACTCTCTCAGGGGATGGTGGCTTCGCCCACCCACAACAAATTGAACACAGGACCTTGAGCTGCGCAGTATGACTGGATTTGGTGCTGAGATTGCGGTTCCCTCCAAAACTAAGATTGAAGGACAACAACTTGGCTGTTCCTCTTCCCCAAATCCCCAAAGGTGTTCCCCTCCCCCAATTTCCCAACACTGTTCCCCTCCCCAAATAAATAAATTTTCATATATATATATATATTACTAAGGATAAAGCCTGTGAATTTACTTACAGTATTTTCTTCTAGGAGTTTCATGGTTTTGAGTCTTACACTTATGTCTTTTTTGTTTTTTCTCATTTTTTTATTAGTTTCAGGTGTACAGCACAATGCAATAGTTATACTCTTTACCCCCCAAAGTGACAAACCCCCCCCAGTTTGCCGCCCCACACCCCGCCCCCATATCATACATATCTATTACAATTCCTTTGACTCCCTTCCACAGTATAGTCCACATCCCGTGACTATCTATATATTCAGTTATAATTGGCATACAATATTATACAACATCAGCTTCAGGTGTACAGCACAGTGATCAAGCCTCTACTCCATCCATGAAGTGGTCTCCCTAACAAGATATGTCACAAAATTTTTACAACATTATTATATTCCCCAAACTGTGTTTCATATCCCTGTGGCAATATTGTAGTTGTCTATTTATGCTGTCTAATCCCTTTCCCTTCCCCCTTATTCCCACCCCCCTCCCAACTAGCAACCCTCAGTTTTTCCTCTATATCTATGAGTCTGTTTACTTTGATCATTCTTTCAGCTTTTCAGATTCCACATAGAAGTGAGATCGTATGGTACTTGTCTGTCTCTGACTGACTTATTTCACTTAACATAATAGTCTCTTCACAATATTATCAATTACATTCCCAGAACTGCCCCCATATCCCTGTGGCAACATTGTAGTCACCCACCTACGCTGTCCAAAACCTTCCCACTCTCCCTCATTCCCACTCCCTCCCAGCCAGCAACCATCAGTTTTTCCTTTATATCTGCTTGAAATGACTTCAATCCTCTTAAATTTACTGAGACTTGTTTTGTGGCCTAACATGGTCTATCTTGGAAAAATTTCCCATGTGTACTTGAGAAGAATGTGTATTCTGTTTTTCCAGGGTGAAATGCTCTAAAAATATCAACAAAGTCCAGCTGGTCTAAAGTGGCATTTAAGGCTCCTCTTTCTGTGTTGATTTTCTGTCTAAAGGGTCTGTCCATTGGTGACAACGGGGTGTTGAAGTCCCCTACTATGCTAGTGTTACTGTTGATCTCTGTCTTTATGTCTGTCAAAATCTGTTATATGTAATTAGGAGTTCCTATGTTGGGTGCATAGATGTTTATTAGGGTTATAGTGCCCCTCTTTGTCTTTTATTGTAGTCATTTAAAAGTCTATTTTGTCCAAATGAAGTATTGGTACTCCAGCTTTTTTTTTTCCTCATTTCCATTTGCATGAAATATCTTATTCCATCTGTAAACAGCATATACATGTGTCCTATTTTCTTATCCACTCAGCCACTCTCTGTCTTTTGATTGGAGCATTTAGCCCATTCACATTTAAAATGATTATTGACAGGTGCATATGTATTGCCATTTTGTTATTTGTATTCCTGGTCTTCCTGGGTTAGCTTGTTTACCCCTTTCTTTGGTTTAAAAAAGCCCCTTTATCATTTCTTGCAATGCTGGCTTGGTGGTAATGAATTTCTTAAGCTTATTCTTTTCTGAGAAGCTCTTTATTTCTCCTTCAATTTTAAGTGATAGCCGTGCTGGGTAGAGCAATCTTGGTTGTAGGCCTTTATTTTGTGTCACTTTGAATATCTCCTGCCACTCCCTTCTGGCCTGCAGAGTTTCTGTAGACAAGTCAGCTGTTAGTCTAATAGGAGTTCCTTTGTATGTAACCTGCTGTCTTTCTCTTGCAGCCTCTAGGATTCTGTCTCTGTCTTTAAGCTTTGCCATTTTAACTATGATGTGTCTTGGTGTGGACCTGTTTGGGTTCATCTTGTTTGGAACCCTCTGCATTTCCTGGGCATGTATGCTGATTTCCTTCACCAGGGTAGGGAAGTTTTCAGTCATTATTTTTTCAAATACTTTCTCGACCCCTTGCTTCTTCTCTTCTCCTTCTGATATTCCTATGAGTCGAAGGTTGTTGTGATTCATCTTGTCCCATAGGGCTCTTAAACTATTTTCATTGATTTTTATTCTTTGGTTTTTTTTTTGTTGTGCCAACTGGGTCATTTCTGCTATTTTATCTTCCAAATCGCTGATCCGCTCCTCTGCTTCATCTACTCTACTGGTGATTCCTTCGAGTGTGTTCTTCATTTCAGTTATTGTATTCTTTAATTCTAACTGGTTGCTTTTTATGATTTCTCTATCCTTCCTTATGTCCTCACTAAGTTTGTTAAACATTCTTATCATCAGTGTTCTAACTCTTTCTCTGAAAGGATGGATCCCTCTGTTTCATTTGGTTCCATTTCTAGAGGTTTCTTCTGATCTTTTACTTGTGAAATGTTTCTTTGTTTCCCCATTCTGGCTGTCGCTCTGGGATTGCTTTGGTGTATTAGATAGATCACCAGGAGAGCCCTGGCTGGATCACGCAGGCACACAGCTCATGGCCCGACACTCCTAGGAAAACTCCCAGTCTCAGCTTGTCCCAATCAGCTGCTTGCAGTTCAGGCCGAGCAACACAACAGCCAATCACCAGCCTGGCAACTCTGGATGCGCAGTGCAGAGAGCCGGACCCGAGGCGGCTTGCGCATTCCCATGTCTCAGTGAGCAGTCTGTTGGAGCCAGAGCACGCCTACCAGGTGTTCCCCTGGCAACGCAGCACAAGCTGTGCGGAGGGAGGGTGGGGATCTGAGGCAGCTCGCGCACTCCCAGGTCTCAGTGAGCAGCCTGTTGCAGCTAGAGGGCACCCACCCAGCGTTTCCCTGGCAACGCAGTATAAATCCAGCGGAGGGTGGGGATTCAAGGCCCCATGTGCACGTCCGCATGCACGCACACACGCACTTCTGCGCCAATTCCACCAGACCAATGAGGTCCCGGACCTGATCCTCTGTGGGAGGGCCCAACCCTGAAAAAATGGAGCATTCCTTTCACCACTCGCTTGCAGGCTCCACACCAGGGGAACAATAGTCCAAAAACCTCCATCCTTTGCACCAAAGGTGCCTAGTTCAGTCCGTTCCCGCAGGCTCCTGGGCCCAGCTCACACAGCCACTCCCTCCACCAGGAACCAGGCAAGTGCTCACCGGTGTGCGAGCCCGTGCGCTGGCCCCACCATTTCTCTAGCCGCTCTTAGCCTCACCAAGCTGAGCAAAGAGAGTCCTCACTAATTTACTGCCAGCTATCTTGGAATTTCTCTTCGCGTCAAAGGAACTCTGGGCTGGTGAGCTTGGTGTGCGGCCCGAGGGTCTCTACCCTAACCGGAGAATCCTCCCCACAGCTGGGGCCTCCCTCATGAGGTTCGCCCTCTCTCGTCTCCGCCTGTCCTACCAGACCCAATGTGGTCTCCTCTTTAAGTTCCTCTTTCAGTGGTTCTGTTCATCTAGTGCTCTGGAGACCTCCAGGGTTGAATGCTGTATAATTTGCTTGCAATTTTGGTGTGATTCTGGGAGGTAGTTAGCACAGCGTCTGTCTATTCTGACATTTTACCGGAAGTCCTTTACATTTAAATCTTTAATCCATTTTGAATTTATTTTTGTATATGGTCCAGTTTCATTTTTTCATGTATCTGTCCAGTTTTCACAGCACCATTTATTAAATATACTGTCTTTACCCCCATGTAAATTCTTGCTTTCATTGTCATAGATTAAATGACCATATAGCCATGGATTTATTTCTAGGCTCTCTATTCTGTTCCATTGATCAATGTGTCTGTTTCTATACCAATACCATGATGTTTCTATTACTGTAGCCTTGTAATAGTATGATCTGATGTGAGGTAGTGTGATGCTTCCCACTTTGTTTTTATTTCTCAAGATACCATGGCTTTTCGGAGTCTTTTGTGATTCCATATAAATTTTAGGATTATTTGTTCAAGTTCTGTGAAAAAATGTTATTGATAATTTGATAGGTATCATGTTTAATTCATATATTACCTCAGATAGTATGGACATTTAACTATATCAATTCTTCCTATCCATGAGCATGGTATGTATTTCCATTTATTTGTAACTTCTTTAATTTCTCCCTTCAGTGTCTTATAATTTCCTGAGTACAAGTCTTTGCTTGTTCGGTTAAATTTTTTCCTAAGTGTTTTATTGTTTGTGAGGCAATTATAAATGTGATTGTTTTCTTAGTTTCTTCTTCTAATAGTTTGCTATTGATGTATACAAATGCAACTGATTTCTGAATATTAATTTTGTATCCTGCTACTTTACTAAATTCACTTATAATTTCTAATAGTTTTTTTTTTTTTTTTTTTTTTTTAAGATTTTATTGGGGAATTGGTGGAGGGGAACAGCGTTGGAGAATCGGGGAAGGGGAACAGACAAGTTGCCGTCTTCTTGTTCTTCAGTTTAGTTGCGGAGGATGTTGCTTCACTGTTGGTATCGTCATTGCGCTCTTCCCGGATGAGGCAGATCGGTCGCTGGCCTCTGGATGTCGCTCATCGCGGCTATTGGCAGCTCACGCTTGGCTGCCAGCCGCTCACGCTGGCTGCAGGCCACTCACTGCAGCCTATGGCAGCCCACTGCAGCAGGGGCTGCAGCCCACACCATCACCGGGGCTCGCACAGCCCAGCTCCAGGTGGAGCTGTTGTTAGCTGTAGAGGGCAGTGTCACTGGCCCTCATGTGGGATCCGAACCGGGGCCGCTGGCATCCCAAAACCAGCGCTTAACCAATGCGCCACTCGGCCGGCCCTCTAATAGTTTTTTGATGGAATCTTTGGGGTTCTGTATCCATAGTATCAAGTCATCTGCATATAACAACAATTTTACTTTCTCCTTTCCAATTTGGATGCCTTTTATTTCTTTTTCTTGCCTGACTGCTGTGGCTAGGACATCCAGCACTATGTTGACTAAAAGTGGTGAAAGTGGGTAACCTTGTCCTGTTCCTGATATTAAAGGGGAATGCTTTCAGCTTTCCCCCATTGAGTATGATTTTAGCTATGGGTTTATCATATATGGCCTTTATTATGTTGAGATATGATCCCTCTATTCCCACTTTGCCAAGAGTTTTTATCATAAATGGATGTTGGATTTTGTCAAATGTTTTTTCTGCATCTATTGATATGGCCATATAATTTTTATTTTTCATTTTGTTAATGTGGTGTATCATGTTAAATGATTTGTGGATATTGAACCAACCTTGTATATCAGGAATGAATCCCACTTGATTGCGGTGTATGATCTTTTTAATGTATCGCTGCATTTGGTTGCCTAATATTTTGTTGAGCATTTTGCATCTATGTTCATTAGAGATATCGTCCTATAGTTTTCCTTTTTGTAATATCTTTGTTTGGTTTGGGGATCAGAGTAAAGTGGCCTTGTAAAATGAGCTTGGGGCTTTCCCTCCTTCTGGATTTTTTGGAATAGGTTGAGAATAGCCATTACTTTTTTTTTATTATTTGGTAAAATTAATCTGTGAAACCATCTGGACCAGGACTTTTGTTAAACTATGTTAATTCTTTTTTTGATTATTTGGTAGAATTCGCCTGTGAAACCATCTGGTCCAGAGCTTTTGTTTGTTGGGAGCTTATTGATTACTGATTCAATTTCATTGGTAGTCATCTGTTCAGATTTTTTATTTCTTATTGATTCAGTCTTGCTAGATTGTATGTTTCTAGAAATTTATCCATTTCTTCCAGATTGTCTAATTTTTTTTTTGAGGGCAATGTCACTGGCCCTCATATGTGGGACCCGAACCGGGGCTGCTGGCTTCCCAAGCCAATGCTTAACCACCGCACCACTTGGGCCCAGATTGTCTTATTTTTGGCATATAATTGCTTGTAGTAGTTTCTTAATTATGTTTTTTACTTCTGTGGCGTTTGTAGTCACTCCTCTTTCATTCTGTTTTTATTAGTTTGGGTCCTCTCTTTTTCCTGGTGAGTCTGGCTAGAGGCTTGCCAATTTTGTTTATCTTTGCAAAAAACCCAGCTCTTGATTTCATTGATCTTTTGTATTTCCTTTTTTTTTTTAAATCTTTATTTATTTCCACTCTGATCTTTATTATTTCCTTCCTTGTTTTCCCTTTGGGCTTATTTTACTGTTGATTTGCCAGTTCACTCAGGTGTAAAGATAGATAACTGATTTGAGATATATTTTGTTTCTTTAGGTAGGCCTGCATTGCTATGAATTTTCCTCTTAAGACAGCTTTTGCTGCATCTCATATATTTTGGGTTGTTGTGTTTTCAATTTTCGTTTGTCTTGAGGTAGTTTTTGATTAACTCCTTGATCTCATTGTTGACCCATTCATTATTTAGTAACATGTTATTCAGCCTCCATGTATCTGTGTTTTCTGTTTTTTTTTTCTGTTTATTTCTAGTTTTATAGCACTGTTGTCCCAAGAGACACTTGATATGATTTCAATATTCTTAAATTTATTGAGACTTGTTTTGTGTCCTAGCATGTGGTCTATCTTGGAAAGTGTTCCATGTGCGCTTGAGAATAATGTATATTCTGTAGCTTTGGGGTGAAATGTTCTAAAAATACTGGTTAAATCCAACTGATCTAATGTGTTATTTAAGGCCACTGTTTCCATATTGATTTTTCTGTCTGTAGGATTTGTCCATTGGTGTCAGTGGGGTGTTGAAGTCCCTTACTACGATAGTGTTACTGTTGATCTCTGTCTTTATGTCAGTCAATATCTGTTTTATATATTTAGGGACTCCAACGTTGGGTACATAGATGTTTACCAGGGCTATGTCCTCTTATTGGATGGATCCCTTTATTATTATAAAGTGCCCTTCTTTGTATTTTATTATAGTCTTGATTTTAAAGTCATTTTGTCTGGTATAAGTATTGATACCTCAGCTTTTTACTCGTTTCCATTTGCATGAAATATCTTATTCCATCCCTTTACTTTCAGTCCCTGTGTGTCTTTTGCTCTGAGGTGTGTCTCTTGTTTACAGCATATGCATGGGTCTTGCCTTCTTATCCACTCAGCCAACCTGTGTCTTTGGATTGGAGAATTTAATCCATTTACATTTAAAGTAATTATTGATAGGCACATATTTATCACCATTTTGTTATTCATATTTCTGGTCATCCCTTGTTAGTTTGTTTTCACCTTTCTTCTGCTTAAAGAAGTCCTTTTAACATTTCCTACAATACTGGCTTGGTGGTAATGAATTCCTTTAGCTTATTCTTTTCTGGGAAGCTTTTTATCTCTCCTTCAATTTTACTTCTTTTTTTTTTTTTTTGAGGGCAGTGTCACTGGCCCTCACATGTGGGATCCGAACTGGGGCCACTGGCTTCCCAAGCCAGCGCTTAACCATCGTGCCACTCAGCCAGCCTTCTCCTTCAGTTTTAAATGATAGCCTTGCTGAGTAGAGCAATTTTGCCTGTAGGCCTTTGTTTTTCATCACTTTGAATATTTCCAGCCACTCCCTTCTGGCCTGCAAAGTTTCTGTAGAAAAGTCATCTGATAGCCTTATGGGAGCTCCCTTGTAAGTAACCTGACATTGTCTTGCTGCTTTTAGGATTCTCTCTTTGTCATTAACCTTTACCATTTTAACTATCATGTGTCTTGGTGTGCCTGTTTGGGTTCATCTTGTTTAGGAATCTCTGTACTTCCTGGATTTTGTGTCATTTTCCTTCACCAGGTTAGGGAAGTGTTTGGTCATTATTTCTTTTTTATTTTATTTTATTTTTTTTAAAGGGGAGGGGAACAGCGCTGGGGAACTGGGGAAGGGGAACAGACAAACTGCTGTCCTTTTGTTCTTCAGTCTAGCTGTGGAGGACATTGCTTCACTGCCCCATGTTGGTATCATCATTTTGCTCTTCTCGGGCGAGGCAGATCCATCGCCGGCCTCTGGACAGCCGCTCACAGCGGCTCTTGGAAACTCACACGAGCTGCCAACCGCTCACACTGGCTGCCGGCCACTCACTGTAGCCTATGGCAACCCATTGCAGCAGGGCCTGCAGCTATGCCTCCCGGGGACTCACAGCAGCCCAGCTCCAGGTGGAGCTGTTGTTCACCAATTTAGCTGTAGAGGGCAGTGCCACTGGCCCTCATATATGGGATCCAAATCGGGGACGATGGTATCCCAAGCCAGCTCTTAACCACCACACCACTCGGCCGGCCCTGGTCATTGTTTCATTGTTTCCTCAAATAAGTTCTTTTTTTTTTTTTTTTAAGATTTTATTGGGGAATTGGTAGAGGGGAACAGCGTTGGGGAATCGGGGAAGGGGAACAGACAAGTTGCCGTCTTCTTGTTCTTCAGTTTAGTTGCGGAGGATGTTGCTTCACTGTTGGTATCGTCATTGCGCTCTTCCTGGATGAGGCAGATCGGTCGCTGGCCTCTGATGTCGCTCATCACGGCTATTGGCAGCTCACGCTTGGCTGCCAGCCGCTCACGCTGGCTGCGGGCCACACACTGCAGCCTATGGCATCCCACTGCAGCAGGGGCTGCAGCCCACACCATCACCGGGACTCACACAGCCCAGCTCCAGGTGGAGCTGTTGTGAGCTGTAGAGGGCAGTGTCACTGGCCCTCATGTGGGATCCGAACCGGGGCCGCTGGCATCCCAAAACCAGCGCTTAACCAATGCGCCACTCGGCCGGCCCCTCAAATAAGTTCTTGATTTCTTCCTCCCTCTCTTCTCCTTCTCGTATTGCTATGATGCAGTTGTTTTTGTGCTTGATGTGATCTCACAGGTCTCTTAAACTATTTTTATTGTTTTTTATTCTTTTTTCTTTCTGTTTTTCTTATTAGGTAACTTCCGCTACTTTGCCTTCTAAATCACTGATTCAATACTCTGCTTCATTTAATCTGCTGTTGATTCTTTTGTGTATTCTTTACTGCAGTTATTGTATTCTTTATTTCTGACTGGTTATTTTATTTCTGTATCCATTATTTTGCTATCTCTTTGT
The DNA here is from genome assembly GCA_033961575.1 of Aselliscus stoliczkanus. NCBI lineage: Eukaryota > Metazoa > Chordata > Mammalia > Chiroptera > Hipposideridae > Aselliscus > Aselliscus stoliczkanus. Next base: position 2,339,725 of record CM066735.1, on the reverse strand, counting down.
TGAGATTTTGCCATTAATTTGCTATCTCTTTGTTGAGATTATCACTAAGTTCCATAAACATTTTTATAAATAGTGTTCTAACCTCTGTCTCTGATAAGTTCATTGCCCTCTTTCATTTAATTCCATTTCTGGAGGTTTCTTCTGATCTTTTACTTGGGACATGTTTCGCTGTTTCCTCATTCTGGCTGTTGCTCTGTGTGTGCTTCAATGTATTAGGTAGATCACCTATGTCTCTCAGTCTTTGCTGCATGGCCTTATGTAGTGTGTGCCATTTATATTCAAATTGCACAGTCTCCCTATTCTCCTGTGATGTGTTCCAGAGGTGTCCCTTGTGTTGTGTGTATTCTCCTGCTGAAGTTGAGCTTTAATTGCTTTTGGCTTCTCAGTGGGTGGGATTGACTAGCTGTGAGAATTGGCTACACCCATAGTGTATGAGCTGTGGTGTGAATTTTGACCCCTCAGAGGAGGCTTGGCTACTGCGGGATCTTGTGCCTGTAGAGAATTTCCTTTGGGTGTGCCGCTTGTAGGTCATACCACGTAGTATTCTGGTTTGGTCTGGATCTGGCCTCTGGGTGTATTGTTTGTGGTGTGTCTTTGGTGGGGCTCTTGTGTAGGGCAGTTTCAGCCATGTCTGTTACTGGCCTATGGCTACCTGGTAGGTGCCTCAAAGCTGTATGCAGTTGGCTGCTGCCTATTTAGGGCCTAAAGGCATGTGGGGGTCGCCTCTTTGTGAACTGAGGCTGGCTGCCACCAATATTGGTCTTGAAGCAGCTTAGCAAAAGGAGCAGGGCCCCCTAGGCCTCTTGCCAACTGTCAGTTGCCCATAAGGCCCAACTGTTGAAAGAGGCTCCTTCGGAGTGTGTGTCTGGCTGGTTGACCCAGTGTTGAGGGTGCCCTTGGTGATGTGACCCTAGCTGGGCAGGATGGAGTTCAAGTGACAAAATGAGACCGGAGTTTATTTTTCAACATTAATGCAGATTCAGATCTTATTCCAATACCTGGCCTGTGACCCTTTCTACAGAGCCCCAATGGCACTGCAGCCAACCTACACCTCAGGCTCGTAAATTGCTGAGAGCTTCTCCTGAGTGGCTGCGGTGCAGGTTTTGGGTCGCTGTTCACCACCAAAATCTGCCCAATGCTCTGCAGACCATCTGCTGCTGTAAAATACCTTTTCTGAAGTTTGTGCTGATGTGGCCAGTCATCCAAGGATCCAAAGTGTCCCTGACAATGCAGCTGTAGGTGGATGGGGTGGTGTTACAGGGGGTTAAAGGCTGTGGTCAGTGGTTTCTACAAATTCAGTGTACTCTTGACTCCTGGACCAGTGCTGGGCCCATGCTCACCATGCAAAACAAAACAAAGCAAACCAACAACAACAACAACAACAACAACACACTCACACAAAAACAAACAAACAAACAAACAATACAGAAAAACAAAAGCAGATTAAAAACAATAGTAACCAAAAACAATAACAAAATAAACAAGAGAAACAACAACAACAAAAAAAAACAGAAAAAAGAAAAAGGAACAATAAGAAAAATAAAAGAGAAAGAAAATAGAAAAGGAAAAGAAAAAAAAGGCTCTGCACCCACTTTAGTCTGCAGGCAACTTGTGGGCAGAGCTAGCCACCCAGCAGTATCCTCTGGGCGACTTGGCACCAGCTGTGCATAGGGCAAGAATGAAGCTCATCACAAGGCGGTGCCCAAGCGTGAATTCCACCAGAGTGATAAGGTCCTAGACCTGGTCCCAGGGAGGAGGGCCCAACCTGGAATAAAATGGCACACCCCACTGTGAGGCATGAGTGCACTGGCCTGCATGTCAGGCTAGCAGGCTCCTGAAAGCTACCCACAATTTGCTGCAGCGGGCTCTGGAGGAGTACTCACCACCCAAATATCTCCAGGTGGCTGAGGGCTGTCCACCACTGCAAAAAGAAAAATCTCTGTGGCCTGTGGAGGTGGAACAGGCACCCAGGGTGCCCCCAGAAATACAGCTGTAGGTGAGTGAGGAAGGCCCCCAGGGCACCACAGGGTGTAGTCAGTGGCCCCCACAATGTCAGAGCAGCGTCCCATCCTGCACCGGCAACCAGCCTGCAAAAACGCACCAAGAACACCTTGGCCAGCCACTGTTCATGCCTGCCACACAGTTCCCAGCCCAATGCCCTCTGGCAAATGTTCTGCCCCATCACAGTCCCTGCCTGTCTCAATCTGCAGCCTGTGGGGCAGAGCCAGCAGCTGGACAGTCAGGCATTTCCCAGGCAATGCCGCTCAAGCAGTGGAGGGGGCAGGGACCCAGGGAGTGCATGCTCTGATTCCACCAGACCAATGCAATCCCAAAACTGACCTTTTGAGGAGGGCTTAACCCTGATAAGATGGCACCCTCCTGTAATCCTCACATGTGCAAGCTCTGCAAAGGGGAAACAATGGCCCCAGAACCTCCAGCTCCCGTGCCAAAGGCACTCAGTTCAGTCCTTCACTGCAGACTTCTGGAATCCCCAAGCTGCTACTCCCTCTGCCAGAGATTGGGTAAGTGCTCGCCAGCAAGCGAGTCCATGTGCCGGCTCCACAAGAGGGCAAATGGGCCACTAGCTGCCACCACCAGGACAGGCAGAGAGAGTCCTCACTGATTGCCACTATCAGTTACCATGGGACTCCCCTTCCCAACACAGTACACCTGAGCTGAGAAGCCGGGCATGGGGCAGGGGGTATTCTCTCTTCAGCGGGGGGTCTTTGCCACTGAGGTGTCCCTCCCAGTGTTTGCCCCCTCTCCGAGGGCCTGGAGTCAGCCTACCTTGTGTCTTCACTCCTCGTACCAGTCTTGACAAGCCTTCTTCTTTAAATCCTTAGTTTTAGTGGTTCTGTTCACCTAATGTTCAGATAAATCCTGTATAATTTATTAGTAATTTTGGTGTGATCCTGGGAGGCAGTTGTTACAGTGCCTGCCGTCTTCCTAGGGAAATCTGGAAGCTTCACACTTTTTATGGAGATTCATAGTTTGATACATGAAACTTTGTCTTATGGAAAATCTATTTGACTCTAGGTTGTTCCTTCAATGCTTAGACTGTATCTCTTTTTTTTTTTTTAAGATTTTATTGGGGAATTGGTGGAGGGGAACAGCGTTGGGGAATTGGGGAAGGGGAACAGACAAGTTGCCGTCTTCTTGTTCTTCAGTTTTAGTTGCGGAGGATGTTGCTTCACTGTTGGTATCGTCATTGCGCTCTTCCCGGATGAGGCAGATCGGTCGCTGGCCTCTGGATGTCGCTCATCGCGGCTATTGGCAGCTCACGCTTGGCTGCCAGCCGCTCACGCTGGCTGCGGGCCACACACTGCAGCCTATGGCAGCCCACTGCAGCAGGGGCTGCAGCCCACACCATTACTGGGACTCGCACAGCCCAGCTCCAGGTGGAGCTGTTGTGAGCTGTAGAGGGCAGTGTCACTGGCCCTCATGTGGGATCCGAACCGGGGCCGCTGGCATCCCAAAACCAGAACTTAACCAATGTGCCACTCTGCCGGCCCTAGACTGTATCTCTTTGTTCAACATATTCTCATTCGTTGGCCCTCAAAAGAAAAAATGATTGTAGAAAATATTTGTTTTCTAAAAGCTAAGGGAAAGGATGAAGATGAAGCCATATTTACCCACTGAGGCCAGGTTCCAGCAGGTCTCCAGCATCACTTCTCTGCAGAGCTTCCTCTGAGCACAGTGCAGCAAAGCCCACTCATCTCGGGTGAAGTTCACAGCCACATTCCAAAGGTCACATCTCACATGTTCTGTTTCAACAAGTCTCCTCTTCACCAATGTGTGCAGGAGAATGGAGGAGGCTGACAGTCAGGGACCTGGACTCAAATCCTAGGACTCCTGAGCTCATGTTCTCATGGGAAATGACAATGAGCAAGCAAACCACATGTGGGACACTCAGTGATGGTTGGTGCTGGAAACTCTGAAGCAGAGTATTACAACTGATATAGACTTCTCCACATATAATTATAAAATGATTCTTCCTGAGATTGAGAGGATTCGTGGATAATGTAAAGACTGAAAAATGAAGTCATCATTCAGATAACACAGAAATGGATATTTGGTTTACTTAGAAGTTATTTCCCTGTCAGCTCCAAGACCTGGATCCAGAATATCAGGATGTCATAAACACTAAGATTTCCAGGGCTCCTGATCTGACAGCTCTCCCCTTGAAAGTCAGCACTTAGAAGCCTAGCCTAGTCCCCTCATATCCAACAGAGTTAAGGACACAACCCCTCTTAGGATGAGGGTACACTATGGGCATATGAGGTCTGACAATTAAGTTTGCGAACTAATCCTAGAAAAAGTGCAATGATATACATCATTGCTAAATATCACTAGAGTCACCATTGAAGTACTCCCCTTGGGAAGCTATGCACCAATTCCAGTGCCTAATCCACCCTTCAAGCAATTTTGGAACTCTTTTTCTGCAATGGCCATCAGAGCTGTCATCATATTACTCTTGATGTAAAGAATGTCATCAAAATATCTCCATTTCAGGCTGGCCGAGTGGCGCAGTGGTTAAGCTTCCCAAGCCAGCGGCCCCAGTTTGGTCCAAAATGTGAGGGCCAGTGACACTGCCCTCAAAAAAACAAACACACACACACACACACAAACACACACACACACACAAAATCTCCATTTTGGGCCGGCCAAGTGGTGCGTTGGTTAAGAGCTGGCTTGGGATTCTGGCTCTGAGCAGCAGGGCCCCGGTTTGGATCCCATATATGAGGGCCAGTGACACTGTCCTCTACAGCTAAGATGGTTAGCAACAGCTCCACCTGGAGCTGGGCTGCTGTGAGTCTCTGGCAACAGCGTAGCTGCAGCCCCTGCTGCAGTGGGCTGCCATAGGCTACAGTGAGTGGCCGACAGCCAGCGTGAGTGGCCAAGAGCCACAGTGAGTGGCCGTCCAGAGGCCGGCGACCTATCTGCCTCACCCAGGAAGAGCGCAATAATGATACCAACATGGGCCAGTGAAGCAATGTCCTCCGCAACTAGACTGAAGAACAAAAGGATAGCAACTTGTCTGTTCCCTTTCCCCAGTTCCCCAACACTGTTTCCCCAATTAAAAAAAAAATCTTCCTTTCAATATTTCCTTTATCTGTGGGTAAAGAAAGAAGGGGCCAGATCAGGTGCATAGGGAGGGTGTTCCAATGCAGTTCTTTGTTTACTGGCTAAAAACTCCCCCACAGACAGTGCCATGTGAGCTGGTGTATTATCATGATACAAGAACCATGAATTACTGGCAAAAAGTTCAGGTCGTTTTCGTCTTTTTCATGCATCCTTTTCAGCACTTCCAAATAGTAAACTTGGTTAACTGTTTGTCCAGTTGGTACAAATTCATAATGAATAATCCCTCTGATATCAAAAAAAGTTAGCAACATTGTTTTGACTCTTGATTTGGACTAATGGAACTTTTTTGGTCATGGAGAATTAGCTGATTTCCATTGTGCACTTTGACGCTTTGTTTCAGGGTCATATTGGTACACCCATGTTTCATCTCCAGTGATAACACGGCCCAAAACATTGTCTTGCCTTTCCAAAAGTCTTCGCAAACTTCAACTCTCCTCTGATTTTGTTCATTGGTGAACTCCTTTGGAACCATTTTTGCACACATCTTTCTCATGCTAAGATTTTCTTTTTCTTTTTAAAGATTTTATTGGGGAAATGGGAAAGGGGAACAGCATTGGGGAATCGGGAAAGGGGAACAGACAAGTTGCTGTCCATTTTTGTCCTTCAGTCTAGTTGTGGAGGACGTCGCTTCACTGGCCCATCTTAGTATTATCACTGTGCTCTTCTGGGGTGAGGCAGATCAGTCTGGATGCCACTCACAGCAGCTCTTGGCAGCTCACGCTGGCTGCTGGCCACTCACTGTAGCCTATGGCAGCCTACTGCAGCAGGGGCTGCAGCCCACACAGTCACCGGTGACTCACAGCAGCCCAGCTCCAGGTGGAGCTGTTGTTCACCACCTTAGCTATAGAGAACAGTGTCGCTGGCTCTCATATGTGGGATCCGAACCGGGGCCCTGCTGATCAGAGCTGGTGTCCCAAGCCAGCTCCTAACCAACGCGCCATTTGACTGGCCCTAAGATTTTCAGTTAAGATTTTCCTAACTGTTTCTCTATCATTGTTTACTTGGTCTTATATGCTTCTGACAGTCAGCTGACAATTTTGACATGCAATTCGATGAATTTTTGCAATGTCTTTGTCAGTTCTGCTCGTTACTGGCAGCCCTGACCTCTCTTCATCAGTGACACAGTCTCTTGTCTTAGAAAAATGTTTAATCCATTTATACACTGCTGTTTTCTTCATGGCATTATCCCCATGAACTTGCACTAACGTGTTCTTTTTTTTTTTTTCACAGAATAAAATGCACCTTTTTTTTCATTTTACACAAAACAGTTTATAATCTACTACTGCATTCTAGTGTCAGAAACAAGTTCAGGGAGCACTGTCCCCTCAACTCCCTGAGGCATCACATAAAGACAAGGACAGTGGCTTGCCAAGCTAGCACGGATGCTTTTAGACACTGATTCCAATGGTCCTTATATGAACCAGAAACCATAAAACAGGAGTCAATCATCACAAGCAGGCAGCATGCCACACTAACAGCTATAGGTGACTGTACATGAAGGGCTTTCCACAGAGGTGCCAACACCTCTTTCTAGGCTGAGACAAGGCAGTGCCCACAGAGGTCAGTTCCAGAGCCGTCATGTATCCATGGAAAGCAAGACTTGCCTTCTATTCATGCCTTTCTCATGTCCCTGAAAAGCAGGACCTGGGTTCTCTTCCACCACAGGCAACTCCACTGTCCCAACACAGGAAACTGTAACGAGATGTCAGAATGTCACCTCAGTTTCAAATCTTTGTAGTGTTCCATGTCCTAGGTTCCTTCACTACACAGAGGCATGCTTTTTTTTTTTTTGCTGAGAGATGATTATAGCCTTACAGGCTCCTCCAGGGAATAAATACTAATCAAAAACAAATGTCAGACAACGGAAGGTGGAGAAGGGAAAGAAATACACGAGAAGAGATGTTTCTGTGGTTGTTTTCTCAGTGCCGCCTCTCTGGACACCACAGGGACATTTTGGTATGGGGTGCCATGCCCTGTGTAGGTAGAAGAGTCTCGGTCCCAGGAAGGAACTTACTTGGCCTCTTGTTTCTCCTGCAGTAATGGAATGATCAACTCCCATGCCATGAGGCACTTCTCATAATATTGGTTGTTCTTGTCAGCCATTCCCATGAGCAGCTGCCAGAAGTCCTGCCTCTTGTTGTTCTGCCACCTCTCCATGTCAGCTTTCCCATCAGCATTGAAACACTCCTTCCGATCCTGACATTTCCCAACATCTGCTGGCACATTGGGGCGGTCTTCCTTTCTCAGAGCCACAGCTTCCAGTTTGGCTTCATACTCAGCTTGCACTTGGTCCCTCTTCTTCAATACGTTCTGGTTCCTGGTGGAGGGAGCAGCCATGCTAGCCAGGCCCAGGAGCCTGCAGGGATGGACCGAACTGAGCACCTTTGGTGCAAAGGCTGGAGGTTTTTGGACCATTGTTCCCCCTGTTCTTTTTTTTCCCCCCGAGGGCAGTGTCACTAGCCCTCATATGTGGGACCCAAACCGGGCCGCTAGCTTCCCAAGCCAGCACCTAACCACCGTGCCACTCGGCTGGCCCAACATGTTCTTGATTTCACTTCTACACTTACCGGGCCGGCCAAGTGGCGCGGTGGTTAAGCTCTGGCTTGGGACGCCAGCAGCCCCGGTTCGGATCCCACATATAAGGGCCAGTGACACTGCCCTCAAAAAAAAAAACACAAAGATTGTATATCACTTCTACACTTACCAAGTTTAACCAGAAATTTAATGTTTGTTCGTTGCTATAACTCAAGCTCAGACATTCTCACGATGGCACAAAAAACACACAACAATAATGAACACCACACATCAACACGAACACAGCTGTGAGACACTGATACACCAAGGATATGAAATCTTACCAAGCTATTTGTACGGTGCTACCAATGTAAGCGCACAGTGTCAAGTTCGCAAACGTAATTGTCAGACCTTGTAGATACAGGCTAGGGCTCAGGGTCTGGCACACCTGCTGAACAATGAAGTGACTGATTCCTTATTTTATTTATTTATTTGTTTATTTAGTGAGGGCAAGGGCAATGTCACTGGCCCTAACATGTGGGACCGAACCTGGGCCGCTGGCTTCCCAAGCCAGCGCTTAACCACCGCGCCACTCGGCCGGCCCTTGGAATTGCTTTTATCTATTTATTTATTTATTTATTTATTTATTTATTTATTTATTTATTTATATTGATTCCTGAAGAATGTGTGAAGCCAGCACAAACAACCAAGAGCCTGAAATTTGAGAAAACAGCCCCACAAAGAATTGCTGAAGGATCTAATGGTAATATAGCCAAATGTGACTTTAACAGAGAGAAAATACAACTAATCAGTATCTTTAAAGCAATATGGGATGACACCACACTAAGGAAATAAAGAGAAAATACATTTCTATCAATTATGGCAATGATACATTTTTTAAAAATACATGTTTTTAAAATGTATAGGGAAAAACCTCAAAACAGTTACAACAGAAACAATGCTACTTCCACTGGTGTTGCAACTGCAAGGTTTAATAAGCACACAACTGATATGACATTTGCATTCAAAATATATTTGGGAAGCTCATATGACAATACAAATAAAAGACAATAATATCAAGACAAGAGGACTTCTGGTAAAATGGCGCAATAGACAGATGCTGTGCTAATTGCCTCCCAGAATCACACCAAAATTACAAACAAATTATACAGCATTCAACCCTGGAGGTCCCCAGAACACTAGATGAACAGAACCACTAAACGAAGAACTTAAAGAGGAGGCCACATTAAGTCTGGTAGGACGGGCGGAGATGAGAGAGGGCGAGCCCTGTGAGGGAAGCCCCAGCTGTGGGAAGCTTCTCTGGTTGGGGGAGAGACCCTCCGGCCGCACACCAAGCTCACCAGCCCAGAGTTCCTTTGCCGGGAAGAGGATTTCTAATATAGCCAGCAGTAAATTAGTGAGGACTCTCTTTGCTCAGCTCGGTGAGGCTAAGAGCGGCTGGAGAATCAGTGGGGCCGGCGCCCGGGATTGCTCGCCGGTGAACACTTACCTGGTTCCTGGTGGAGTGAGTAGCTGTGTGAGCTGGACCAGGGAGCCTGTGGGACGGACTGAACTGAACATCTTTGGTGCAAAGGCTGGAGGTTTTTGGATGGTTGTTCCTGTGGTGTGGAGCCTGCACGCAAGTGGTGTAGGGAGGATGCCATTTTGTTGGGCTTGGGCCCTCCCACGGAGCATCAGGTACGAGACCTCATTGGTCTGGTGGAATTGGCGCAGAAGTGCGTGTGTTCATACGCGCGCATCTGCGGCCTTGGATCCCCACCCTCTGCCCGGCTTATACTGCGTTGCCAGGGAAACACTGGGCGGGTGCCCTCCGGCTCCAACACGCTGCTCACTGAGACCCGGGAGTGCGCAAGCTACCTCAGATCCCCACCCTCCGCAAGGCTTGTGCTGCATTGCCAGGGAAATGCCTGGTGGGCGTGTGCCGGCTCCAACAGCCTGCTCACTGAGACATGGGAGTGCAAGAGCCGCCTCGAGTCCGCTCTCTGCACTGCACTTACAGAGTTGCCAGGCTGGTGATTGGTTGTCGGGCTGCTCAGCCTGATATGCGAGCGGCTGATTGGGACAGACTAAGACTGGGAGTTTTCCTGGGAGTATTGTGTCATGAGCTGTGTGCCTGCGTGATCCAGCCAGGGCTCCCCTGGTGATCTATCTAATATATCAAAGCAATCCCAGAGCGACAGCCAGAATGGGGAAACAAAGAAACATGTCATAAGTAAAAGATCAGAAGAAACCTCTAGAAATGGAACTAAATGAAACAGAGGGAGCCAACCTTTCAGAGGCAGAGTTTAGAACACTGATGATAAGAATGTTTAAGGAACTTAGCGAGGACATAAAGAAGGATAGGGAAACCATAAAAAACAACCTGTTAGAACTAAAGAATACAATAACTGAAATGAAGAACACACTTGAAGGAATCACCAGTAGAGTAGATGAAGCAGAGGAGCGGATCAGCGATTTGGAAGACAAAATAGCAGAAATCACCCAGTTGGCACAGCAAAAAGACCCAAGAATAAAAAAACAATGAAAATAGTTTAAGAGCCCTATGGGACAAGATGAAGCGCAACCACCTTCGACTCATAGGAATACCAGAAGGAGAAGAGAAGAAGCAAGGGGTCGAGAATGTATTTGAAAAAATAATGACTGAAAACTTCCCTACCCTGGTGAAGGAAATCCGCATACATGCCCAGGAAGTGCAGAGGGTTCCAAACAAGCTGAACCCAAACAGGTCCACACCAAGACACATCATAGTTAAAATGGCAAAGCTTAAAGACAGAGACAGAATCCTAGAGGCTGCAAGAGAAAGACAGCAGGTTACATACAAAGGAACTCCTGTTAGACTAACAGCTGACTTGTCTACAGAAACTCTGCAGGCTAGAAGGGAGTGGCAGGAGATATTCAAAGTGACACAGAATAAAGGCCTTCAACCAAGGTTGCTCTACCCAGCACGGCTATCACTTAACGTTGAAGGAGAAATAAAGAGCTTCTCAGAAAAGAATAAGCTTAAGGAATTCATTACCACCAAGCCAGCATTGCAAGAAATGTTAAAAGGGCTTTTTTAAACAAAAGAAAGGGGTAAACAAGCTAACCCAGGGAGACCAGGAATACAAATAACAAAATGGCAATACATATGCACCTATCAATAATCATTTTAAATGTGAATGGGCTAAATGCTCCAATCAAAAGACAGAGAGTGGCTGAGTGGATAAGAAAATAGGACACATGTATATGCTGTTTACAGATGGAATAAGATATTTCATGCAAATGGAAATGAGAAAATAAAAAGCTGGAGTACCAATACTTATTTTGGACAAAATAGATTTTAAAATAACTACAATAAAAGACAAAGAAGGGCACTATTACACTAATAAACATCTATGTACCCAACATAGGAACTCCTAATTACATGTAACAGATTTTAACAGACATAAAGACAGAGATCAACAGTAACACTATCATAGTAGGGGACTTCAACACCACTGTCACCAATGGAGAGATCCTTTAGACAGAAAATCAACACAGAAAGAGTTGACATAAAGGAAAAACTGATGGTTGTTGTCTGGGAGGGAGTGGGGAAGAGGGAGAGGGGGAAGGTTTTGGACAGTGTAGATGGGGCTACAATGTTGCCGCAGGGAGATGGGGGCAGTTCTGGGAATGTAATTGATAATGTTGTGAAGAGACTATTATGTTGTGTGAAATAAGTCAGTCGGAGAAGGACAGGTACCATGTGATCTCACTTGTGTGTGGAGTCTGAAGAGCTGAGTGAACAATCAAAGTAAACAGACTGGTAGATGTATATGGAAAACTGAGGGTGGCTAGTTGGGACGGGGGTGAGGTGAGGGGGAAAGGGAAGGGATTAGACAGCATAAATGGACAACTACAATATTGCCACAGGGATATGAAACACAGTTTGGGGAATATAATAATGTTGTAAAAATTTTGTGGCATGTCAGATAATCACATGTCTTGTTAGGGACACCACTTCATGGATGGAGTAGAGGCTTGATTACTGCACTGTACACCTGAAACTGATGTTGTATAGTATTGTATGCCAACTGTAACTGAATATGTGGATGGTCACGGGATGTGTAGTACACTGTGGAGGGGAGTCAGGGGAGTTGTGATAGATATGTATGATATGGGGGGGAGTGGGGTGGCGAACTGGGGGAGGGGGGTTGTCACTTTGGGGGTAAAGAGTATAACTATTGCATTGTGTTGTACACCTGAAACTAATAAAAATAAATAAATTAATAAAAAGAAATATGGATTTAAAAAAAATAATAATAATATCAAGACAAATACTATAATTACATAATAGGCACAGAACATGACTAGACATTTCTCCAAAGAAGAAATACGAATGGCCAATAAGCACATGAAAGACACTAGACATGAGTCATCAGGAAAAAATGCAAATCAAACCAAAGCAGATTTCTGTATACACCACTAGGATGGCTGTGCAGACAGACACACAAGTGCTGGCAAGGACACCAGTATGGCATGACTCTCACACATGGCTGATGGAAGTATCATGGGGAAGCCACTTTGGAAGACAGTCTGGAGGGTCCTCAAAATGGTGAGCATTGTGACCACATAACAGCAATTCCACTCCTAGATGTCCACATACCCAGGGGAAGCGAACAAACATCAACACAAAAATTAATGCACAGACACACACAGCATCATGAATTGTAACAGCCAAAAAGTAGGCACAACTCAAAAGTCCAATGGGTTTGGACAAGCAAAATGTGGATATTCATGCAATGGAATATATTTGCAATAAAAGGAATGAAGTGATGATCGCTGGCATGAAATTAATGAACTTTAAGGAGATTAACAGGCTTCACAACAAACACACATAGTGTAATATCGCTTACATGAAATGTACAGAAGATGCCAATAGAAAGTAGATTAACGTAATGCCTAGAACCCAGGGAAAGACACACTGGATGGGCAGTGAGTGCCAGTACATATAAGATTCTGTGAGGGGAATGAAAATGTATTAACATGAGAATATGAGGATGGTGGTCAGTCAGGATATGTGGCCCAGGAAATTGACAACCTTCTCCAGGGTAGAATGAGGTGCTTCACTGGTTACACCAGTAACAGAGTGAATGTATCTAGTACCTGTAGCCAAAAAAAAAAATATGAACAAGCTTCTTCCAGTTAGACTGATCCCTATGAACAGTTTGACGTTTAGCTAATTATAATGTAATTATAATCTTATTTGCATGTGGTTACTACAAATCCCATCATGCATCTGATGCCATCACAGTTCTAGAAGCACCAAATAAGGAAGAAAAAGTGGGAAACAGGGCCGGCCAAGTGGCATGTTGGTTAAGAGCCAGCTTGGGACGCTAGTGGCCCTGGTCCGGATCCCACATATGAGGGCCAGTGACACTGCCCTCTACAGCTAAGATGGTGAACAACAGCTTCACCTGGAGCTGGGCTGCTGTGAGTCCCCAGGACAGCATAGCTGCAGCCCCTGCTGTAGTGGGTTGCCATAGGCTACAGTGAGTGACCTGCAGCCAGTGTGAGAGGCTGGCAGTCGGTGTGAGCTGCCAAGAGCTGCTGTGAGCGGCTGTCCAGAGGCTGGCGACCGATCTGCCTCACCTGGGAAGAGCACAATGATGATACCAACATGGGCCAGTAAAGCAACGTCCTCCACAACTAGACTGAAGAACAAAAGGACAGCAACTTGTGTGTTCCCTTTCCCCGGTTCCCCAATGCTGTTCCCCTTCCCCAATTCCCCAATAAAATCTTAAAAAAAAAAAAAAAGCAGGAAACAAAGGTTACTTCCCAGTGGAGGAGATAAATGAACCAGGACAATGGGATGTCACCCATTTCTGCCTTTGGAGAGATAAATATCCCTGATCATGACCTATTTGGAATGACTCTTTTCTGAGTTTGCCCACACATTCTTCACAATTGTTTGCTTTCATTTTCCATAAATCATGTTCACTTTCCTGCATCTGTCTCACTCTTGAATTCTTTCTTGCATTGGAGAGAAGATCCCAGTCACTGCTGCTCCAGGTTGAATCCCGTCTTGGACATCCGAGTGAGCCTCCAGTGACATCTGTGATGACTCAGATGGGACCTGTTCACCAACATCTGGACTGATCTGCCCAAGGTAAGAACAAAGCCTCTTTGGTCTTTGCTTTCTCTCGGTTTCCAAGACCACCTCAGGAAGGCTTTCCCGCATTACGCACATGGGTCAAGCACTTGAAAGCCTTTAGGGCATGCCAACATGTGGCAGGATGGCTCAGCTAAAAAAAAAAAAAAAAAAAGGCCTTTAGGGCAGTCGCAGTTTGAAAACTGGACTGATGACAGGATAAGTTGGTTACTGATTGGGGTAGACTGACTGTAGGTGTCCTGCCAACATCAAGACAATATCTACGCAACAAGGTACACAGTTCCTCAAACATACATCTTTCTTTTCCCCACGGCAATTTCCCATATCAGATAGTACTGCCTCCAGAGAGTTGGTCGACTTAATTTCTTTTCTTTCATTGGATCCATCTTTCTATCTGTCCTGAAATCTCTCACAACTTGCTATTTGCAGATCCTGGGGTTGCTTTTCTGTCCTGTCTTCACTTTAGTGTGTGCCCCTGCCCCATTCCCCTCCCTCCTTTCCACTTTTCCCATTTTTTGGTCTCCTGCTGGCCTCTGGATTTGACAGCTGTCAGTGTGCTGCCCATGGCAACCCTGAGAAACTGATGCTGACTCAGTGCCTGGGATTGGTCTTTCCTGGTGGTTTAGCAGTTAGGATTCGGTGCTTTCGATTCTGTTAACTGAGTTAGGTTAGACTTCCAGTTTGAGAACCAATCTCTGACAGATCTTGCAAATAAAATTCGTTCAATCTTTAAGTTGTCTATTTGCCTTTCCACAGTCACCAACACCCATTTCTTCCTCCTAGGAATTTTTGTCTTTTTTCAGGTGTGAAGTCCTTTTGCAGAAGAGGTCCAAGTATCATTTTGCAAGGACCCATGCCCTCCGCCCTACTAGCCAACTTTCCCTTGCCTGGAAATGTTCGTTCTGTTCTAAACCCCAGAATCACTGGGGTTGAGAGCTCTCGATATCTGGAACCACCCAGGTCCATCATGGGAATGCCTGGGTTTCACTAGTCAGACACTAAGAGCCAGGGGACACCCTGCTTCCTAGTCTGACTTTCTAGTTTCTGTTTTCTTTTTCCAGGCATCATGGGAAATTCCTTGTCTATACCTGAAGACTCACCACTCAGCTGGATCCTAAATAACTGGAAAGATTTCAAGTTGGGCAGTCTAAAATGAAAGAAACTTATTTTCTTTTACAATATGGCCTGGCCCCAATATAAACTAGAGGACAGGTAAAACTGGCCTGAAAATCAGACTAAATTATCACACAATTCTCCAACTAGAGCTCTTCTGTAAATGAGAAGGAACATGGACAGAGATTCCATATGTATAGACCTTCATTACCCTCTATCAAAATTCCGAAAAGAGGAGTTCTTGTAAAGTGACGTGCAACTTCAGGGTCACCCAACAGAGATAAAGGGGTGGTCTAAAGAGACGTTCCCTGCAGCCACAATGGTGCTGCTTTAACTGTGGAAAATTAGGGCACTGGAGCAACCAGTGTCCTCGCCCCAGGAAAGAGCCTCCTGGGCCCTGTCCTCACTGCAACCAATCAAGCCACTGGAAAAGGGAATGCCTCTGGCTCTGAAGGGAATGAGGGTCACCCTAACCCAAAATGGTCCTATCTGAGGAGGACTTAAGGGACCTGGGGTTCCTGATGGCTTCTCAAGAGAGACATCTTGTGTCTATGGAAGAACCCTGGTGACTCTTGATGTAGCAGGTAAGACAACAGACTTTTTAAATTGATACGGGAAACACTGACTTGGTCTTAATGGACCATGGGGCCCTTAACTTCTAAAGCTTGCACCATCACAAGGGTAGATGGCCAACACAGAAAAAGATACTTCACCCCACCCCTTTGTTGTCACCTCCAAGACTGTCTAGTCTTTCAGGAATTCTTAGTTATGCGAGTGCCCCATTCCCTTAATGAGAAGGGATTTAATGATCTGGGCATGAACATTCAGCTTCTTGGCTCATTCCAGGACTCCAATCATTTGATGTCTCTCTTAGCCTCAGACTCTGGCTCAACCAGGGCTCCTACAAACCCCCATCCCAGACCATATACAATCTGCTGTAAATCCTATAATATGGGATAAGGGAATGACTGCCTAGAAAGGCTACACAGTGCCTCCTATAACGATCAGGCTCAAGGAAATGGCAGGATACCTATGCAAGTGCCAATACCCTTTAAGACCAGAAACTTCTAAGGGACTAAAACCTCTCAAATTTATTCACCATAGACTGATAATCTCCTGTCCATTCCCTTATAACACCCCTATACTGCCTGTGAAAAAGCCAAATGGAGAATATCGTATGGTCCAGAACTTGAGAGCTATCAATGAAGCTGTAGTTCTCCTCACCCTACAGTCTCAAACCCTTACACCCTTTTGACTCAAGTTCCCCATGATGCAACGTAGTTCAAAGGACTAGACCTCAAAGATGCATTATTTTGCATTCTCCTTCACTCTGAGAGTCAGCCACTGTTTGCTTTCAAATATACGGATCCTGACACCCATGAAACCACCCAGTATACTTGGACCATCCAACAATAGGGATTTCAGGACAACCCCCACCTCTGGACAGGCTCTGGGGTGAAATCTCCAGGAACTAAAATTGCCCCGAGGGACTATACTTCAATATGTACATGATATTCTCATTTGCAGCCCCACCAAACAGGACTCTGATGCTAATGATATCCTGGTACTCAATTTTCTAGGGGAAAGGGGGTATCAGGTATCCCCAGCCAAGGCCTAAATCTCCTCTCCAGCCATTAAATATTTAGGCTATCATCTGACTCTATAGACCAAAAAGAAATCATCCTTAACTTGGCCATTCCTCAAACTAAGAAACAGTTGAGGGCTTTCTTGGGTATGGTAGGTTTCGGTAGAATTTGGATTCCTGGATTTGGATTAATAGCAAAATCTTTTTATGAGACAATAAAGGGACCTGATCCAGATCCATTGGAGTGGAATCAGCATTTACAGAAAGCCTCTGAGGCCCTCAAACAGGACTTAACTGAGGCACCCACCCTGAATCTCCCTAACCTAGAAAACCCTTTCACTTTATAAGTAGCAGAAAAACAAGGAATTGTCCAGGGGGTCCTCACTCAGAAACTGAAGAACATTCCAAGCCGGTAGCTTATTTCTCTAAACAACTACATTCAGAGGCTAATGGATGATCTGGCTGTCTGCAACCAGTAGCAGCAATGGCCTTATTAACAGAGAAAGCCACCAAATTAACTATGGGCCAGAATCTTGAAATACAGACCCCACATCAGATTCAGACTGTCCTCGAGGCAAAGAGACACCATTGGTTGACAGGAGTGAGACTCACTAAATATCAGGCACCCCTGACATTACCCTAAAAGTATGTCAGACTTTAAACCCAGTCACACTGATCCCCAAGAGAACCTATAGGGATCAGGATATTATTCATTCCTCGGTCGAGACAACTGAACAGGTTTTCTCTAGCCGACCTGATCTAAAAGGTCAGCTCTAAAATATCCAGATGAAGAATGGATAGCAATGGAAGTAGTTATGTTGACAAGGGGGTCAGGAGAGCTGGGTATGCTATAGTCAGCCTTCAGCCAACTGTAGAAGCAAACCCTCTCCCACCTGGCACCTCTACTCAGAAGACTGAACTCATAGCCCTGATCTGTGCACTGGAACTGGGCAAAGGCTGAAGGATGAACATATATAAGTATACTGATTTTAAATACACTTTCCTTGTTTTACATGCACATGCTGCTATATGGAAGGAAAAGGGACTGACTACTGACTGCAAAGAATTCCCCTATTAAATATGATCCTGAGATTCTCAGGCAACTGAAGGCAGTAGACCTCCCTCGGGAGGTGGCAGTACTCCATTGTAGGGAACATCAACTAAATGCAGCGGATATTGCCAGAGGTAACTCTCTCACCAATAGGACAGCAAGAAGGGCTGCCATGTCAAATATTTCTATAATTATCTTAGTCCCACATGCCCTTTCCTTACCTGAGAAACTCCAATACACCTCCAGTGAGAATTTCTGGGCAGAGGAACAGGGTTTTACCCTGAATAGTGAGGGATGGTCAACAAGAGACCAGGAGTTATTGCTTCCTGCCAAGGATCAATTGAAAATTATAAAAGCTTTTCATGATTCCCTCCATTTAGGGTGAGATGCTACTCTCTCTGGTAACCAAAATGTTTCTGGCAGGGATCTGTCTCAGACCATTAAAAGGGTCACCCAGGCTTGCACAACTCTGTTAACAAATCGGGAGGAAAGAGAAGACGCTCACCGCTCTTAAAGCCTATTCAAAAGACAGGCACTTTTCCAGGGGAAGATTGTCAGCTGGACTTAAAACAAATGTCCCCCACCCCCACCCCTTCTCTAGGTTACTGGTACCTATTAGTTTTCACAGACACTTTTAGTGGATAGATAGGGGCTTTCCCCACCTGGACTGAAAAAGCAGTTGAGGTGGCTAAAGCCCTCCTCAAGGAGATTGTCCCAAGGTTTGGACAGCCTTGAAGTCTCCAGATTGATAACAGCCCCTCCTTTGTAGCCAAAATTACCCAACAGCCATCTCAGGCCCTAGACATCAATTACCATCTACATGCCTCATGGAGACCACAGTCCTCAGGAAAGGTAGAAAAGGCTAATCATACACTAAAAAGAATCATGGCCAAATTATGTCAAGAGACTTCTGGGACCTGGCTTCAGCTCCTTCCCATAGCTCTCTTAAGATACAGAGGAGGTCCAAAATCCAACTTAGAACTAAGTCCTTTTGAGGTGCTATATGGAACACCCTTCCTATCTTCAGATATGTATTATGACTCAGAAGTCAGGATCAAGTAAAGTATATTATCAACTTAGGAGAGGTAAGAGGTACAAAAGGCCCTCCAGAAATATGGAAATCAAGTCCTTCCCTTCCCGGATACCTCTATCCATCCCCTAGTTTTATCCCCAGGGGATTGGGTCTTCTTAAGACCTGGAAAGAGGGCTCACCAGAGGAGCAACTAATACCAAAATGGAAAGGGCCTTATCAGGTTCTACTTGCCACCTCTATCCACAGTCATACATCTGTCTAGAATTAAACCTTTCCCCTCTGGATCACTCCAGTAATCACTGACCATTCCCACTCAAGAGTACTCCTGTGAACCTTTACAGAACCTAACACTATTATTTAAGAAGAAAGAACACACCCTTACACCAACGGATGAGTAACCCCCGATTTCTTGACATGTTGTCATTTTGTTTAATTTTTCTCCTAACTCTTATTCTTCTCTTCACCTGTGCCCCTCCTGGTGCCCCACTTAAAAACTGCTTCTTCTGCAACCAGACTAAACTGCCAGCATGATTTTAATCTTCTTAGTTCTATTTCATTCCCACCCTCTGTGGAGGATTGAGAAACTAACACCCTTCTAAACTTTTCTAATATAATAGCTAAGGACAATGGCCTCTCTGGCTGCTGGATATGTCACAGACAGCACCTGTGACCAAAAGTCATGATGTAGGGGCCGGCCGAGTGGCGCATTGGTTAAGCGCTGGTTTTGGGATGCCAGCGGCCCCGGTTCGGATCCCACATGAGGGCCAGTGACACTGCCCTCTACAGCTAACAACAGCTCCACCTGGAGCTGGGCTGTGCAAGCCCCGGTGATGGTGTGGGCTGCAGCCCCCATAGGCTACAGTGAGTGGCCCGCAGCCAGCGTGAGCGGCTGGCAGCCAAGCGTGAGCTGCCAATAGCCTCGGTGAGCGACATCCAGAGGCCAGCGACCGATCTGCCTCATCCGGGAAGAGCGCAATGACGATACCAACAGTGAAGCAACATCCTCCGCAACTAAAAACTGAAGAACAAAAAGACAGCAACTTGTCTGTTCCCCTTCCCCGATTCCCCAACGCTGTTCCCCTCCGCCAATTCCCCAATAAAATCTTAAAAAAAAAAAGTCATGATGTAATAAGAAAGAAAAGGTATAGTGGAGGGTCTAAAAGGCAGAGCAGGTATGGAGTGAGGATTGAGAGTGGGAAATCATGTCAGAGCTCAAAACAGGTCTAATTGGTCACATTTTGGGTATAAAGATTATATTGTAATGAGAAGTATAAATAGTGTGAGGAGCAAGGACTAGAGTAGGAGGTAGTAGTAGACTAGCTCTTGAAGCACCAATTTGGAAGGAATAAAAGGACTTGGGTGATAGGAAAGTCTGATAAAGGTGTAAGGAAGGACATTAAAAAGGGCCAACATGAGGAACACTGGAAATGGGCAGGGTTGCACATTAAGAAGAGTAGGGCTGGCCGAGTGGCACGGTGGTTAAACGCTGGCTTGGGAAGCCAGCAGCCCCGGTTCGGTTCCACATATGAGGGCCAGTGACACTGCCCTCAAAAAAAAAAAAAGAAGAGTATATAAGCTAAGTAGAGAGTACATGAAGAGGAAGTGGCTAAATAAGAACTGGTGTTAAGAGGGAGTATGGGAATCTTATCTGAAGCAACAAGTGTGACCAATAGAGTGAAAGGTTAAAGAATCTAATGGGGGCTGGCCGAGTGGTGCATTGGTTAAGAGCTGGCTTGGGATGCCAGCGGCCCCGGTTCGGATCCCACATATGAGGGCCAGTGACACTGCCCTCTACAAGCTAAGATTTGTGAACAACAGCTCCACCTGGAGCAGGGCTGCTGTGAGTCCCCGGGCAGCATAGCTGCAGCCCCTGCTGCAGTGGGCTGCCATAGGCTACAGTGAATGGCTGGCAGCCAGCGTGAGCTGCCTGTTGAGGGTCGTAATCCCTAACATCAAAGGGCTTGCAAGCTGGCCCTAATGGGCTTGCTGAAGCATAAAACTTGTTCGTCTGTTCTTACTGTTTTCTCATACCCCTTGGAGGGTGCCTATGACCTATTGAGGCATGTGGTGAGAACGGTCAGTTCCTTGGGACACAAAAGATAAATGGATGTTCAGGTTAATGGAAAAGAAGCCTAGAGACACACATGGATACACGGTTAATAATTCACTGCAGTTTACTTCCTTAAAGATTATCAATAAAAGCTATGCATTGATCCGATTCGGGGCTCAGTCGTCTTTGGCTGAGACCCTTGATCTCGCTCTTATCTTACTTCTGTCTCTTGTCTTTATTTAATCTGCGTCGCCCCTCTCGTGTCCCACTTGCCCTTGCCACGCTGGACGTGACAATTGGCGCCCAACGTGGGGCTCGAAGAAGGGAAGGAAGACTTGAATCTTGGGTGAAAAAATAATTCAAGACGCAGATCTCAGGGAGGGCCGGCACTCTACTTGGTAAGGAGTAGGGAATTGTCCTGAGTAATTTTACCGGGGGTAAATCCTGAGTAATTGTACCAGGAGTAACCGGAATAAAATTTCTACCGGGGTATCTGGAAAATAACCTAACAATTTCTGTGTGAAAGTGTGTGATTGTGTGAGTGAATGCATATAGTTCCACGGCTCATCGCTACGGAACTTGAGTGGGCTCTAATCTGCGGTTCCGTTCTCTGTCGTAAGGCATAACGGCGACTGACTCGTTCACCAATGCGGGGGCTTATACCGCAGAGCCTTTGCCAAGACAGACTTAGTCCCGCGAGGGGCGCGGCCAGACGAGCATCAGAGTGGAAAATTGAGTGAAAGTTCTCTCTTCTTTCCTTTTCTTAAACACTAACATGGGAAATTCTGAGAGTCGATATAGACCATATATTTGCCTCCTTAAGCAGCTTTCTAAGAAGGGAGGGATAAAAGTCTCAGAAAAGAAACTAGAGGAACTTTTAAAAGTTATTGAAACCCATTGTACTTGGTTTCCAGATTTAGGCACTATAGATTTAGATCAGTGGGAGATAGTAGGTAAAGATCTTTCAGAAAAACAACGTCAGGGAAAAGAGATGCCAGCTACAATTTGGGAAACTTGGAGACAGGTCCAGTCAGTTTTAGAACCTTTACACACAGACACAGAAGATGAAGAGGAAGATAAAAATCAGCATTACAAAAGTCTCATTGAATTATCAGAGGACAAGGAGAGAGACGAGGAGTCTGTAGAAACACCCACAATAATTCCAAAGGCAATATATCCTTCTTTAAAAGACGATCTGTTAACTCCTGATTGTTTGCCTCCTCCTCCTCCAATAACTAGAATGAAGGATTACGGGTTGTCTAGGAAACCCTCCAAATTAAAACAGTCAGTTTCTCCTGTTACATCAGCACCTCCGCCTTATGCCCGAGGTCCACATTTATCAATGTCAGCCATAGAAAAGGGAATTCAACAGGCAAGGTTGGAAGGAGATTTGGATGCTTTAAATTTTCCAGTCATAATTAGGGAGCGTCTTCCACCTAATGATGAATACCCCAATGGTTTACAGATAGTAGAACACCAACCTTTTCCTTTTAAAATCCTTAAGGAACTTAAACAGGCAGTTACTCAATTTGGTCCAACTTCCCCTTATACAATAGGACTAATTCGAGGTATTGCTGATGGAGATAGAATGATTCCAATAGACTGGAATGCTTTGGCTAAGTCCTGTCTTTCTCCAGCCCAATTTCTATAATTTAAATCTTGGTGGATTGATGGTGCAGAAATTCAGAGCAGGCAAAATCAGGCTGGGGGGATAGATATTACTAAGGATCAATTAGTAGGTGATGGAGATTGGATAAATTCCGAACGGCAAACCTTAATGACTCGTCAGGCACAAGAGCAACTTAAAAGAATTTGTTTGACGGCTTGGGAAAAGGTAGAAGTGGAAGGAAAAGTTCCAACTTCCTTTCAAAACATATTTCAAGGACCTCAGGAGCCTTATTCAGAATTTATAGCTCGCTTGCAGGATACTATTAACAAACAGGTATCCAATGCTCAAGCCGCTGATATCATTTTACAAATCATAGCTTATGACAACGCTAATGAGGACTGTAAAAAAGCAATAGGAGTTCAAAAAGGAAAGACAGATGCAATGGGGTACCTCCGCCTCTGTCAAGGAGTAGGAACTGAACAATATAAAGCTACAATGTTAGCTCAGGCAATTACAGGAATGACAAGAAGAAAAAAGTTTCCAGGTACTTGCTTTAATTGTGGAAAGCCTGGTCATACTAAAAGGGAATGTAGAAAGAGAATTAAAACTGTTTCTAATATGACTAATGACTCTGCTCCTGCAGAATCACAAGCGCCAGGGACATGTCCTCGATGCCGAAAAGGAAAACATTGGGCATCAGATTGTAAATCATTCTATCATAAGGATGGAACTCCCCTTCAGGGAAACGGGGAGCGGGGCCGGCCCCAGGCCCCGACAACA
This sequence comes from Aselliscus stoliczkanus, assembly GCA_033961575.1. Classification (NCBI taxonomy): domain Eukaryota; kingdom Metazoa; phylum Chordata; class Mammalia; order Chiroptera; family Hipposideridae; genus Aselliscus; species Aselliscus stoliczkanus. The sequence goes on along the minus strand of CM066735.1, from coordinate 2,316,694 downwards.
ACAGGGGCATATCTAACCTCAGCTGCTCCTCAGAATTACCAGACCGTACCTCCCCCAAACTTTCAGTACAGCAATTAAGTTCAGCAACAGAAGGGAGTGCAGCAGTAGACGTTTGCACCACTCAGGATATTTTATTACTTCCCGGAGAAACGCCTCTCCGTGTACCCACAGGAATCTTTGGACCGATTCCATCAAACACTGTCGGACTTATTCTTGGCCGATCTAATTTAACATCAGAGGGAGTCACAGTTCATACAGGAATCATTGATTCTGATTATGAGGGAGAAATTCAAATTATAATATCTTCAACCGTTCCCTGGTCAGCTAAAAAAGGAGAGCGGATTGCACAGTTACTTTTGCTTCCGTATGTTTCTCCAACACAAAAAGGAATCCAAAAGAGAGGAACAGGTAGTTTTGGGAGTACAGGAAAAGCAGGCATCTTTTTAGTAGAAAAAATTTCAGATATTTGACCTATTTGCCAAATTGAAATACAAGGAAAAAAGTTTAAAGGTCTTATAGATACAGGAGCTGATGTTTCAATCATCAGTTCTCAACAATGGCCAAAAAATTGGGAATTACAAGATCCAGATATTAATATAGTAGGAGTGGGAAGAGCCTCAGGCTTACGTCAAAGTATTCAAATTCTTCCATACACAGGACCAGAAGGACAACAAGGATTTTTGCAACCTTATGTTGCTGACATCCCTGTTAATTTATGGGGAAGAGACCTGTTGACTCAGTGGAACGCAGAGGTCTGGATTCCACCAAATCAATATAGTCCCCAAAGTCAGAAAATTATGAGTCGTATGGGATTCCAACCAGGAAAAGGATTAGGAAAATTTTAGCAAGGTATAACTCAACCTCTCCAGTTTTCATCTCAGCAAGGAAAACAAGGACTAGGTTATCAGACCAAACAAAATAACCCTTTTTTGTAGGGGCCACTGTCACAGAGCTATGTGCTCCTGTGCCTCTTAAATGGAAAAATGACACCCCAATATGGATTGAACAGTGGCCCCTTTCTCAAGAAAAATTAGAGGCTTTAACAAAATTAGTACAGATCCAACTAGAACAAGATCATATAGAACCTTCTAATAGCCCTTGGAATTCTCCAGTTTTCGTCATTAAGAAAAAATCAGGCAAATGGAGAATGTTAACTGATCTTAGAGCTGTAAATACTGTTATTGAACCTATGGGTGCCCTTCAACCAGGGCTTCCACAACCATCTATGATTCCTAAAGATTGGCCTCTTATAGTTATTGATTTACAGGATTGTTTTTATACAATTCCTTTACATCCTTATGATTGCCCTCGATTTTCATTTTCCATTCCATCTATTAACAATAAAGAACCTATTCAGAGATATCAATGGAAAGTGCTACCTCAGGGAATGCTTAACAGCCCTACAATCTGTCAGTTTTATGTAGCTCGAGCTCTTACACCAGTGAGAACTGAATTTCCTGATTGCTACATCATTCATTATATGGATGATATTCTCTGTGCTGCATCATCTATGGAACAACTAGCAGCTTGCTTTAAATCACTTAGACTTTACTTAAATAAAGCAGGGCTATGTATAGCCCCTGATAAAATTCAAACATCCACTCCAGTTAAATACTTAGGAACAATTGTTGATCAACAGACTATTAGACCACAAAAGATTCAAATTAGAAAAGATCAGATTTCTACTTTAAATGATTTACAAAAATTGTTAGGAGATATTAATTGGCTACGTCCTACTTTGGGCATTCCTACTTATGCTCTCAGTAATTTGTTTAGTCTCTTACGAGGACCTTCTCAATTAACCAGTCCTCGTAAATTGACTCCACAGGCAATTAAGGAATTAGAACTGGTAGAACAAAAAATACAGGAAGCTCAGATTCAGCGTATAGATCCTGATCAACCTTTACAGGTTCTAGTTTTCTCTACACCGCATTCTCCAACAGCGGTTATAATACAACAAGAAAAACTGGTTGAATGGCTTTTTTTACCTAATAATTTTGTTAAGACATTGCCAACTTATGTTGAATTAATTTCTGACTTAATATTCAAAGCCCGCACTCGAGTTTTACACCTTAGTGGGAAGGAACCTAATCAAATTGTAGTTCCTTTTAAGAAACAACAAATTTGTCATCTAAACAGTCATAATGAATCTTGGCAAATTGCAATAGGAAATTTTTATGGAATCATTGATAATCATTACCCAAAAAATAAATTATTTCAATTTTTACAAAAGACTAATTGGATTTTACCTAAAAAACTCCGACAGGAACCAATTCCTCAAGGAATTACAGTCTTTACTGATGGATCTAGCAATGGAAAAGCTGCCATCGTTAGTGAAAAAGAATGTCAACTTGTCCACACTAACTGTAATTCAGCACAAAAGGCTGAACTTGTGGCAGTCTTAACTGCTTTGCAGACCTATTCTGAGCCTTTAAACATTGTCTCTGATTCGGCTTATGTTGTTCACACAGCTCAAAACATTGAGACAGCGTCTCTCTCATTTAATTCTAATCAATCTCTCCAGATTTTATTTCATCAACTTCAACAAGTTGTAAGAAATCGTCAACACCCATTTTTTATTACTCATATTCGCGCTCATACGGCTCTCCCAGGTCCGTCGACGCGTGGAAATGCTATTGCAGACTCGTTAGTGGGAACTGCTCAGATTGATGAGGCAGCTCACTTTCTTTCTTTAACCCACATCAATGCTGGAGGTCTACAATCTAAATTTTCTATTACGCAAAAACAGGCTAGACATATAGTTCAGACTTGCCCTACTTGTCAAATTCTTAATACTCCACAAGAATGTCCGGAGGGAACCAACCCTCGAGGCTTAGTTCCTAATGAATTGTGGCAGATGGATGTGACTCACATCCCTTCTTTTGGAAAATTATCATTTGTACATGTCTCTGTTGATACTGCCTCAGGATTTCTAATAGCCACTGCTCAAACAGGTGAAACTGCAGGTCATTCCTGTCGTCATCTTTTGATTTGTTTTTCTATTATGGGCCTTCCAAGAAAAATTAAAACGGACAATGGACCAGCTTATGCTAGTGCTAAATTTGCCACTTTCTGTTCCACCTGGCAGATTTCTCATAATACTGGCATTCCTTACAACCCTCAAGGCCAGGCCATTGTTGAACGTGCTAATTCAGCATTGAAAAAACAATTATTAAAACAAAAAGGGGGAGACATAAAGGAACCACCTCAGGTGCAATTAGCTAGAGCCATGTTCACTTTAAATTTTTTGAACTCCTCTGGCTCTGATCCACATTGTGGACGAACTGCAGCAGAAAGACATTTTAATACTAGTTCAAAGAAAATGCCGTCAATCCCCATATGGTGGAAAGACATTCAGACTAATCAGTGGAATTTAGGGACTTTGTTGACATGGGGACGAGGTTTTGCTTGTATTTCTCCAGGCAAAGAAGAACGTCCTCTGTGGGTGCCTAGCCGGTGCATTAAACCTTATCATGAGCGACTCACCCAAGAAGGTCGTCATGAAGCCAGTATGCCCTAAGGTGGCACGGTATTCATCTCCTGAAGAGGTTTTACAGGAGACTCCTTCGGATGAGGAAGAAGAAAGATGCATGTCCACTACCCGTCCACCGACACCTCCAGCGTCGGAGACTTCTAAATTATCCTTGCAATCTAATCGTGTGGGGACGGCTGTCCTGCCCATGCCTGCTCCTCCAGTTACTGCAAAAGGCACTAGAAATGCTTCTCTCCCTACCTGGGGACAAATGAAAAAATTGGTACAAGTAGCAGAGCATCGTCTCCAGGAGGAAAGGCTGCCTAAGACGGAGGCCAACCTGATGTTGTCCATGATGGCTGTTCTTACTATTGTAAGTTGCTTTCCTCCAGGAGCCATTGCAGATAATTTTACTTACTGGGCATACATTCCAAATCCTCCATTATTAACTCCTGTCACATGGAATGATGATCCTCCTTTAATTTATCTTAATGACAGTTCATGGTTCCCTGGGCCTGAGGATCCCCGAGGACCTGAGTTTCCCGAGGAGGAAGGGAGACTCTTTACTTTACTTAATCATACAGCCCTTGGATATTTACATACTCCCATATGTATTGGTTCTATCCCACCATGCCTCTCTCTTGCAGAGCAAACGTGGGCCATTCCAACAGGAAAAGAAAATAATACATTTAAAGATTTATTTATGATTTCTAGCAAAGGATTTGTTACTCAGCAATTGAGCACTCATAGTTTCCCGCCTCCAATGCCTACATGCCCTCTTATTAATCCTTGGGATAGATATCAATCAAGAATTCATTGGGATGAATGTCGTGGAACTATAGATAGAATAATTATAAATAATACATTGGAAACAATTGTTGATTGGGGACCTTTTGGTCCTGCTCTTCAAATTTGTAGGAATAAAGTATGTGCAGAACCACGACAACTAAAGGATCAAATAATTGGCGATAACTTCTTTCAAACTTTCGAACATATTTTCAATATTTCTATTCTTTGGAAAGAAAAGGTTTTAGCTCCACCTCAATTGAGAATGATTAGACCTATTAGGGGCCCTTTTCAAAGGACCCTGTGGAAAATTGCTTTAAGCATCGGACCTAATAAATTATGGAAAGGAAATCTTACTCATAATATCAATAATAGTTATACCTTCCGGTATGAAAAAACTGGACAAATTTAGTTACAAGTTTGTATTAAAAATCCATTTGTGTTTTTAATAGGAGAATTTACCATTAATCAAAATTTGAAATTGGTTGAGTGTCCCCTATGTCGTTTATTTACTTGTCTTAATTCCTCAATTTTCAATTATCCCCAAGATCAAATTATGATTTTGAGACGTAGAAAAGGATTGTGGATTCCAGTCCAAACCTCTAGGGTTTGGGAGGGTTCTCCAACAATTCATATTGTCCTCCAACTTCTTCATAAAATTTTACATCGAACTAAAAGATTTATTGGCCTTTTAATAGCAGCAATTTTAGGAATTATAGCAATCACAACCACTGCTGCCGTCTCTGGAGTAGCTCTCCATCAGACAGTTCAAACTACTCAATTTGTACAGCAATGGCATGAAAATGCTAGTAAAACTTGGAATCAACAATTGAAAATTGATCAAGAAATTAGTGTTCGATTAGCTGATTTGGAAACCACTGTGGTTTATTTGGGAAACCAAATAGAAAGTCTCCGGACTATTATTACTTTAAAGTGTGATTGGAATACCTCTACTTATTGCATAACTCCTTTTTCTTATAATCAGACACATACTCCGTGGTCTGAGGTACGTGCTCATCTTTTGGGTCATATGCCCAACCTCTCTGTGGATATTCAGCAATTACAGCAAGAAGTAGACCAAATGTCATCTGCTAATCTTCAGCTCCTCCCTGGAGAGGATGCCCTATCCGCAGCCGCGGAAGAATTATCTAATCTAAATCCACTCAATTGGATCAAACACCTCAGTGGAGGTTTTGCTGGTGCATTTGCATTACTAATCATTATTTTATTTCTGTTCTCTTTAGTCCTCCGGTGTGGCCAACAAACCCTCCGGCGGGCCATAGATGAAGAAACTGCAAAATCTGTGTTTCTCCTTCTACAACAACAGAAGGGGGTCGATGTTGCCTTACAGCCGATTCCACGACCATCCCCTCTACATTAGCCTCTGAAGGCATAGCATTGGCTTTTGTGTCTGCTTGGTTCTGTGCCTACTCCCTATCCTTATTAGATGTTTTCTCAAACAGATGATGGAAGTCCAAGCCCACATACATGAGATCAAACTTAAGGCAAAGCCTCAGGTTTGGCCACCTGCTTGTTAGCCCCAATTCCCCTAAACTTTAGCGAGGACAGGCTAGCCAAAGACGGGTAATGACCTCCTTGAATGTAACTAACCTAAGTCAGGGCTTGATCGCCAGAGGATCGAGTTCCAATGACGGGTTGTTATTTCATTTGGAGCATACCTAAGACAGGCACTGTGGCTCGCAGCCGCCTGGGGTCACAGGCGTGCTTTTAAAAAAAATAAAGAAGGGGGAGATGTTGAGGGTCGTAATCCCTAACATCAAAGGGCTTGCAAGCTGGCCCTAATGGGCTTGCTGAAGCATAAAACTTGTTCGTCTGTTCTTACTGTTTTCTCATACCCCTTGGAGGGTGCCTATGACCTATTGAGGCATGTGGTGAGAACGGTCAGTTCCTTGGGACACAAAAGATAAATGGATGTTCAGGTTAATGGAAAAGAAGCCTAGAGACACACATGGATACACGGTTAATAATTCACTGCAGTTTACTTCCTTAAAGATTATCAATAAAAGCTATGCATTGATCCGATTCGGGGCTCAGTCGTCTTTGGCTGAGACCCTTGATCTCGCTCTTATCTTACTTCTGTCTCTTGTCTTTATTTAATCTGCATCGCCCCTCTCGTGTCCCACTTGCCCTTGCCACGCTGGACGTGACACTGCCAAGAGCTGGCATGAGCGACTGTCCAGAGGCTGGAGAGCAACGGCCTCATGTAGGAAGAGTGCAATGACAATACCAACATGGGACAGTGAGGCAACGTCCTTCACAACTAGACTGAAGAACAAAAAAAAACAGCAAATTGTCTGTTCCCCTTCCCCGATTCCCCTACACTGGTCCCCTCCTTCAATTACCTAATAAAATCTTTTTTTTTTTTTTTTTTTTTTTAAGAATCTAATGGAATATGGATTTCAGCCGTGACCAGTGACAGGAATCTGAAGGTCTGGGCTGAACCAAGGGTAAATGTATTTAGAAGGATGTGAGGAAACAAGGAAGATGTTAAAAAGATATATGATCAAGCTAAATGACTTCATGATTTTACAAAGGAAAATCCAACAGCTGACTCTGTCTGGCAGACTAAAAAAGGTTTTTTGACTTCTGTAACCTCGTCTCTGCCTCTGCTAGGACCCTTGATCTTTAAACTACTTCCACCACTATTTGGACCATGTCTTTTTAACCTCCTTATCAAATTTGTGTCCTCCAGGTTGTAGCAGTTCCACATAAAGATGATGGTCCTCCCAAGATTTCAGTCGGTACCCTCAACAGAAACCACACTGGAGAGAGGTCTTGACCCCTTAGATCAGGCAGGTGGAGATGTTCAGTTCCAGGCTAGGTAGGTTGATGCCCTGTCTCAGCCTGAAGCAGCTACAGAAGTCCAACCTCAACAACCCATATGATTATAGGGCTGAAAATCTCTCAGGGGATTTATGAGGTGTGATAGTAACCTAGGAAGTTGACAACCCCTTTCAGGGCAATACATGAACAGATTATACCAGTAACAAAATAAGAACCAGTTTCTTTCAACTAGGCTTACTCTTATAACTGGGACCTGAACTTGAGCTAATTACAGTAAGTCCCCGACTTACGAACATTAGAGTTGTGAACTTTCACAGATATGAACAGATTTCACATTACGAACATTTTGTAGATGCGAACAAATCATGGAAGTAGCTCACATGTCTGCTCATGTCAGTTCACTCCATGCAATCCCCTATATGCCAGTTGTACTGTACTGTACCACCATTTTAAGGTAACTGTAAACATAAAAATAGTTTATTTACAGTATTTTTGTATGTTTAGTTTTTTTATGCTTTACATTGTATACTTGTGTCAAAGGTGTATAAGACTCACTTTGTCTGATTTACGAACGAGTCTGACTTATAAACGAATCCGACTTACAAACATTCTCCCAGAACAGAACTCGTTCGTAAGTTGGGGACTTACTGTATAATGTTATTATAATCTCATTTGTATTGTGGTTACTACACCTTCCATGATGCATCTGATGCCATGACAGTTCTGGAGGAACAAAATAAGGGAGAAAAGGTGGGAAATGCAGCTTTCCCCCCTCACCACTGCTCCAGGTTGAGTCCTCTCTTGGACATCTGCATGAGCCTCTTATGACAGTAGCACAATTCTGCAAATATACTAAATACAACTGAATTTTCACTTTAAACAGGTGAACGTTCTGGTAATTTAAATTATATCACAAAGCTGTTGAAAAAAACAAATTCAGGTATGCTAAACATGTATACTTCTGAAACTAAGCAATTTTATTCAAAAACAATAGATCTTGAGCAAATAAACTGTGAAAAGGGAATGAAATTACAAATGTTTCAGAGATTAAGCAGACTGAGATTTTACAGAGCACTTGTGGGAAGACATTGTTTTGATTAGAGGTAAATTGTACTCTGATATGCAATTTTGACTGTGGGACAGGGTACATACACCACACCTCCACCAGGCAACTGTCAGAACAGAGCTCAGTGTCAAGAATTCAACTCCATTCTCAGGATCTATCCGGCGATGGCATCAGACACACAGGTTGACAACTCAGTCCTAGGAGATAGCCACTCATTCCGCCCTTACATCAGAGGCTAGTTTCAAGGCCAGGTTGTCACATATACTTCTGATGGACTGATTATAAAGCAGAAGCTCTCAGGACACCCTCTCCTTAAATTTGGTTAATTTGTTGGACAGGCTCACAGAACTCAGAGAAACATGTTAATCACTAGGTCACCCATTTAGTGTAAAAGGTGGATGGGAAGGAGCCTGGAACTTCCATGCCCTTCACAATGCCACCTCTCCCCACATCTGCACATGTTCACCAACACCGGTTGTTAACTAGACTCTGATCTTTGGGTTTTTATGGAAGTTCCATGACTTAGACATGATTGGTTACATCAATGGGCATCGGTAACTGAACTCAATCTCTCCCTTCTCTCCCTTTCCTGGAGTTCAGGGGTGGAAATAAAAGTTCCAGCCCTCTAATCACATCTTGGATCCACTGACAACCAGCCCATCCTCAGGTTCTTTCCAAAAGTCACCTCTTTAACGTAACAAAGGACGCCTTCAGTACTGTCAACACTTGTAGGACATTCCAAGGGTTTAGTGGAACTGTGAGACAGAACTGTGGAAGCATTGAGCTTCAGTTCCTTAAATCCACCAAGATTTAAAACGTAAAAATTGAGCCGGATAAAGGCAAGTCTGAGCCATAGTTTGCCAATCAAGTGGAACCAAGTGGTGGCCTTCAGCCAGATTTTTAACCACACCTCTAGTGTAAGGGGAATTGGGCCCATATTGAGTAACAGCTGTTTTTAATTCCTTAAGAATTATGAAAGGTATAGACTCATATTGATTTGTAAACACTCCCTGTGGATTTTGAGGATCAGCCCCTGCTTGTTGATAAATAACCACAGGAGGGCCGGCCGAGTGGCTCAGTTGGTTAAGAGCTCGCTCAAGAGTGCGAGCTGAGCTCTGAGCAACAGCTGTTCGAGGCCAGCCCGAGCTGAGTTGCCGTTGAGCTGCTAACAGGTGGCAGGATGGCTCAGCTAAAAAAACAAAAAAACAAACAAACAAAAAATAACCACAGGAAACGATAAGGCTTCCATATCTCCTGCTAAAAGGGTTTGCCTAATGCCACGCTGGACCATACAAAGAGCTGGCTGGGCATTACCAGTAACTGGACTTGGCTCAATAGGAAAAGGATTAGTTGATTTATACTGTGTTTCATGTATAGGAAAAGCAGGCAGAGGCGAGCGCTGTTTCAACTCCCCCAAAGGTGGAATCCACTATCTAGCGCAAAAGTCAGCAAGCTTTTGAGAAGGAAGAGCCACCAGGGGTCAGCAAACTGGGGCTTGCGAGCCACATGCAGCACTTTGGGTACGTACATGTGACCCTGAAGTAAAATTGAAAATGAAAATAAAACACTCATAGTTTCATTTATAATATTACTTTAAATTTTCCTTATTTGTAAAAATATATTTATGGCTCTCGAATAATTTTTAAATTGGTGAGGGACAGGATTGGCTCTTCTAGGGGTCGGCAAACTTTTGAGACAGAACGTACCCAAAGAGCAGCATGTGGCTCACGAGCCACAGTTTGCCAACCCTGATGTAATGTCATTCTTTTTTTTTTTTTTTAAGCTGAGCCTTCCTGCCACCTGTTGGCAGCTCAGTGGCATCTCATCTCAGGCTGGGCATCGAACTGCTGTTGTTCAGAGCTCAGCTCGCACGCTTTATTTTTTTTTTAATTAGTTTCAGATGTACAACAAAATGCAATACTTATACTCTTTACCCCCCAAAGTGACAACCTCCCTCCCCTAGTCATACATATCCACTATAATTCCTTTGACTCCCTTCCACAGTATACTTCACATCCTGGAACTATCTATATATTCAGTTACAGTTGGCATACAATATTATACATCAGCTTCAGGTGTACAGCGCAGTGATCAAGCCTCTATTCCATCCATGAAGTGGTCTCCCTAACAAGACATGTGACTATGTGACACGCCACAAAATTTTTACATTATTATATTCCCTGAACTGTGTTTCGTTTCCCTGTGGCAATATTGTAGTTGTCTATTTATGTTGTCTAATCCTTTCCCCTTCCCCCTTATACCCACCCCCTCCCAACTAGCAACCCTCAGTTTTTCCTCTATATCTATGAGTCTGTTTACTTTGATAATTCTTTCAGTTTTTCAGATTCCACATATAAGTGAGATCATATGGTACCTGTCTTTCTCCGACTGACTTATTTCACTTAACATAATAGTCTTTTCACAACATTATCAATTACATTCCCAGAACTACCCCCATATCCCTGCATCAACATTGTAGTCACCCACCTACGCTGTCCAACACCTTCCCCCTCTCCCTCATCCCCACTTCCTCCCAGCCAGCAACCATCAGTTTTTCCTTTATATTTGCTTGATATGACTTCAATCCTCTTAAATTTACTGAGACTTGTTTTGTGGCCTAACGTGGTCTGTCTTGGAAAATGTCCCATGTGTACTTGAGAAGAATGTATATTTTGTTTGTTCAGGGTAAAATGCTCTAAAAATATCAACGAAGTCCAGCTGGTCTAAAGTGTCATTTAAGGCCCCTCTTTCTGTGTTGATTTTCTGTCTAAAGTGTCTGTCCATTGGCGACAATGGGGTGTTGAAGTGCCCTACTATGATAGTGTTACTGTTGATCTCTGTCTTTATGTCTGTCAAAATCTGTTATATGTAATTAAGAGTTCCTATGTTGGGTGCATAGATGTTTATTAGGGTTCTAGTGCCCTTCTTTGTCTTTTATTGTAGTCATTTTAAAGTCTATTTTGTCCAAAATAAGTATTGGTACTCCAGCTTTTTTCCCCCTCATTTCCATTTGCATGAAATATCTTATTCCGTCTGTAAACAGCATATACATGTGTCCTATTTGTTATCCACTCAGACACCCTCTGTCTTTTGATTGGAGCATTTAGCCCATTCACATTTAAAATGATTATTGACAGGTGCATATGTATTGACATTTTGTTATTTGTATTCCTGGTCTTCCTGGGTTAGCTTGTTTACCCCTTTCTTTGGTTTAAAAAAGCCCTTTAAACATTTCTTGCAATGCTGGCTTGGTGGTAATGAATTCCTTAAGCTTATTCTTTTCTGAGAAGCTCTTTATTTCTCCTTCAATTTTAAGTGATAGCCGTGCTGGGTAGAGCAATCTTGGTTGTAGGCCTGTATTTTGTGTCACTTTGAATATCTCCTGCCACTCCCTTCTGGACTGCAGAGTTTCTGTAGACAAGTCAGCTGTTAGTCTAACAGGAGTTCCTTTGTATGTAACCTGCTGTCTTTTTCTTGCAGCCTCTAGGATTCTCTCTGTCTTTAAGCTTTGCCATTTTAACTATGATGTGTCTTGGTGTGGACCTGTTTGGGTTCATCTTGTTTGGAACCCTCTGCACTTCCTGGGCATGTATGTTGATTTCCTTCACCAGGGTAGGGAAGTTTTCAGTCATTATTTTTCAAATACATTCTCGACCCCTTGCTCCTCTTCTCCTTTCGGTATTCCTATGATTTGAGATTGTTGCGCTTCACCTTGTCCCATAGGGCTCTTAAACTATTTTCATTATTTTTTTATTCTTTGGTCTTTTTGTTGTGCCAACTGGGTGATTCCTGCTATTTTGTCTTCCAAATCGCTGATCCGCTCCTCTGCTTCATCTACTCTAGTGGTGATTCCTTCGAGTGTGTTCTTCATTTCAGTTATTGTATTCTTTAGTTCTAACAGGTTGTTTTTTATGGTTTCCCTATCCTTCTTTATGTCCTCGCTAAGTTCCTTAAATATTTTTATCATCAGTGTTCTAAACTCTGCCTCTGAAAATTTGGATCCCTCTATTTCATTTAATTCCATTTCTAGAGGTTTCTTCTGATCTTTTACTTGTGACATGTTTCTTTGTTTCCTTATTCTGGCTGTCGCTCTGGGATTGCTTTGATGTATTAGATAGATCACCAGGAGAGCCCTGGCTGGATCACGCAGGCACACAGCTCATGGCCCGACACTCCCAGGAAAACTCCCAGTCTCAGCCTGTCCCAATCAGCTGCTCGCAGATCAGGCCAAACAGCCTGACAACCAATCACCAGTCTGGCAACTCTGCAAGCACAGTGTGGAGAGCCAGGACCCAAGGCGGCTTGTGCTCTCCCACGTCTCAGTGAGCAGCCTGTTGGAGCCAGAGTGCACCCACCAGGTGTTTCCCTGGCAACGTAGCACAAGCTGTGTGGAGGGTGGGGATCTGAAGCAGCTTGCGCACTCCCAGGTCTCAGTGAGCAGCCTGTTGGAGACGGAGGGCACCCGCCCAGTGTTTCCCTGGCAATGCAGTATAAGCCAGGCGGAGGGTCGGGATCCAAGGCCACATGTGGGCGGGCGTGCACATGCACACACGCACTTCTGCACCAATTCCACCAGACCAATGAGGTCCTGGACCTGACCCTGTGTGGGAGGGGCCAACCCTGACAAAATGGCACCCTCCTGTACACCACTTGTGTGCAGGCTCCACACCAGGGGAACAATAGTCCAAAAACCTCCAGCCTTTGCACGAAAGGCGCTCAGTTCAGTCTGTCCCCTCAGGCTCCTGGGCCCGGCTCACACAGCTACTCCCTCCACCAGGAACCAGGTTAGTGCTCACCGGCGAGCAAGCCCATGCGCCAGCCCCACTGATTCTCTAGCTCCTCTTAGCCTCACCAAGCTGAGCAAAGAGAGTCCTCACTAATTTACTGCCAGCTATCTTGGAACTCCTCTTCCCTGCAAAGGAACTCTGGGCTGGTGAGCTTGGTGTGCGGCCGGAGGGTCTCTCCCCCAACCGGTGAAGCCTCCCCACAGCCGGGGCTTCCCTCACGGTGTTCGCCCTCTCTCATCTCCGCCCCTCCTACCAGACTTGATGTGGCCTCCTCTTTAAGTTCTTCATTTAGTGGTTCTGTTCATCTAGTGTTCCAGCAACCTCTAGGGTTGAATGCTGTATAATTTGTTTGTAATTTTGGTGTGATCCTGGGAGGTAGTTAGCACAGCGTCTGTCTATTCTGCCATTTTTCAGCTCGCACTCTTGAGCGAGCTCTTAACCAACTGAGCTATTTGGATGGCCCTGTGTGTCATTCTTGAGTTAATCTTTAGGATCCCTCACTGGTGTCACTGCTTGCTGGGGGGGGAAATACTCTGTTATCTGGTGACCAAAACTGTCAGAAGTGAAGTTTCTAAATGAAGGTAAAGGAAAAGACACAGGAGGGGAACTGAAGGATTCTCCAATATAACATCTAATGCAGAATATAAAATGATCATAATGAAAAAATTATAAAACCTTTAAATTACATGAAAGTACAAAGATAAAAATTGAAAAATGGCACATGATCTCTGATAGGAAACTCAAGGCCATCATGATGTCAACTCTCCCAAAGAGATGTAGAAACTTAATAAAATAATATTAAATACAAAAGAAGCTTAAGGGTTTTTGGTTTATTGTGAATTTATGAAAAACTCCTTCTTAAAACTAAAATGTCTACAATAGCTACATTTCTACAGAACCAGGTGGAAGGAATTTCTTTAATTTAATCAAGACACCTAAGTCACAAAAGTGACTGGGACAGCTCAGCACAGGAGGGGGGGAAACCCATGGATAAGGATAGAAGTCTGTGACACAGGACCATCTGTGGGGCATGAGTCTCTGCCAGAGCAGGCACTGCACCAGGGTGGGGATGACAGACACTGTAACACATGGAGGATGAGAAATTCTATTAACATTAAGAGTCCATTCACCAGCAGAGTAAAGAGAGTAAAAAGAAAACCACACTCCAGAGAAAATGTGACAGTGTCTGCTCATGAAAAGGGACTCCTGCCCCGAATATCTCAGAAAACACCAGAAATCAGTAAACATATAAGTGAATCAAAGGCAACCAAAGGTCTGAAATTATTTCATAGATGAAACAACACATGGTCGGCCTCAGTGATCAGTAAAAACTATATGACCACGAGGAGATCCTGGGTCGCACATAATTAAGTTTGTAATTTAGGTGCTGGCAATTACGTAGAGAAAATGAACACATACGAACAAAAGGTGTTTAGGGGGAGTAAATTGACACCCTCCATCATAATAAATTCTTAGTAAATTTAAACATTAATAATCTACAACCCCACTATTTGCCTCTTTAGTGCAGAAACTTAGGTTGCAGTTTGCACTTGAAGACAAACCCCAGAATTCCTGTAGTAGTAGCCTTGATGACTAATGAGAAACACACTTGACAGGACCCAGGCCACACAGCACCATAATGGATGAATAAATAGAGGGACTCAGTCTCAGACACCAGCACGTGTGACACAGACAGGGGCTGAGAATCACAGAGAAGCCATGTGACATTATTGATGTATTGCTGGTAATAGTCACTTACTGGAAATGTCAGAGGCAAAATCAAACAACACACTGCTGCGTGATGAATAAGAAGTGGCAAAGGAATGAAGAACAACAGGGCCAGGACATCAGTCACCTTGGCTGTAGGAGGTACAAGAGACTTGACTGAAGCACTGGGAAGATGGGGATGCTAACAACTGCCCAGGGCCTAGTTGTTCACCTGGGTGGTGAGGCCACAGGTGTTTGTATTATTATTAAATGTAAATGCAAAAATCAACTAACAGTGTAGAAACAGCTCCAAGACAACCACAGTACATCTCAGATAGGACAAACACCCAGCCCACATGCTTGTCCATGCCCCTTCCCTGGCTTTGTGACTTCTCTCAGCACTAAGAACTCCTTCTGGGTGGCTCTGAGGGCTGGAGGCCACCTGCAGGGGGAGGCACCCAGAAAGACCTCACTGCATTTGCCTTCACCTCCCACAGGCCCAGCTTTGGGCACAGCTTGTCCCCTCCCAGGTGATGCACATGCTTCAAGCACAGGTGGTCACTTAGATGACACAAGGACCACATGATGTGCTTGAATGAGACCTGCAGAATCACTGCTTCCACCTGTGTTCAAGCATAAAGTGGGAAGGATATTCTAAGCCATTTTTATGGTTTAAAATAACAGAAAACTGCTTATCTCTATCAGAAAATAGGGGTCAGTTGAATATTCGCCTCAGGATAACAAATTGTAAATCAACTAATCAGAATTGAACAGGAGACACTTTCACAGGTCACATTTCATAAAATTTGCATTAACTTTTGATGACTAGTTATTAGCAGGAAGTGGGACAGACTCACATAGAGTCACAATCTCTGCTTGCTGAATGGATGAGTCACTGTGATTTGTATAAATATTTTAATCCTTACTTCAACCCACCCCCCATGAAGGTGTAGAACTGCCTGCATCTCCCCCACAATTCTAACGGAAAATATGACATTTACCATATCTGAAATACTTTTCTCCAGCGTCATGTCTGGTTCAGACTCAGAATAGCAAAAGTGAGCAGAGAAAAGACCTGGGACCCTTACCACCCCCACTAAGAAGAAAGGAGGCAGAATAAATTCAATCATTTTACATCAGCCAAAACCGGAGGCTGGAACAAGGGAAAGCTCTCAGCGCTGAGCTGGACACACAGGAGGCTGCTCACAGGAGTCAGGTGACAATGCTGAATCCTCTGCACCCTGTGCTCCTGGACTCATTGATGGAGGTGAAAGGAAATGCCTCACCCTTTTGTTCTGGAAAAGGGAATTGTGCAGGGCCCCTGCTTTCCTGTTCAATTCAGATAAAACTCGATGAGGCAGAAAAAGAGTTAACAAAAAGTGATAAGTGCCTTGTGTCCACACCCAATGGGAATGCCCAGACTCAATCCCTAGAGATAAATTAAGCTAGCCAAACACTTAGAAAGAGGAGATAAGACTCTAACAGAAATTATCTATTGGGTTGTCGGAAAAGTCATGACACATTTTTGCAACGAAAAACATAGAAAAAATACATCATGATTTTTCCAACAACCCAATAGTTTTAATGCCTGCGCAGACTGCTGGAGCCTGTCCATATAGCCTGAACTCCAGCCTCATTATAATACAATTAGAATAAAATGAAAATCATGGCTTGGCCCCCCTGTGGGTTTTATTGTATGCATTTTGGGAAGAACATTCACAGAAAGACACTAATTTATATAACCAGCATATGTCAATCAAATCTATATGTAAAATACCTTGAGTTTGGATGTCACATCCTCTACTGTAAGGAAATTTACATACTCTCTCCTATATAAGAAAAAGCTAATCTAAAGATCAGGGCAGTTTGCTGGTGCCCCAGCCAGCTTCTCTGACAGCAGTTTTCTTTTGAATAAGCTTTCTGACTTCTACTTATTTTGACTCTTGTGAATGCTTTCACACTCTGCCAATGCCAGGGGTATCCAAAGACAAAACAAGACTCACAGCTGCCCCCACTGTTTATCAAGAACAAGGAGAGCAGGGCCTACACACCACCCCTCCCCCATCCACTTCTATGTCTCTCCTCCTAGGAGATGAACTGCGCATCTCCAGTGACCAGTCAGAGCAAATGCTTGTTGGCCAAACCCTGATTCAGCTTTCCTCCTAATCCCAGACCCCTGAACTTTGGCCCACGCTCACCCAGCCAGGGGACAGCCTGAGAACTCGCTTGTCTCGGGACCTGCCATCCCAACCACACCTGGTTCTTCCCAGTTGTTTTGACTCCTCTCTGTCAAAGGAAATCTCTTTTAACACAAATCTTGAGACCCTTGCAGTAATTCCTTTAAATGAAAGTTTCAACAAAGTGTGGATTTTAGGTATTCCATGATCTTTACCAAGTGATCACAATATCCCCCTTTTAATCCAGGCTTTCACTCAACCTTCTGTTCTCCCCCCAGACCCCTCAAGTTTGCCCACTCACCTCTCTCTGAACAAGCACTGAGATTCAGAACAAGCCCCTGGTGACCTGAAACAAGAATATGCTCAGTACACGGAGGACCGTCCCTGTCATACTGCCTTCATGCTCACCCTTCTGCCTAGAAAAGCCCTTTTCTGAATGATTTCAGACGCGGACATAGATCTGAGATCCAACCTTTGTCCCTACAGACCGTCCCCCATGAATCCCTGGCCACCAAATCCGACAGTGGTTCCGTCCTCCCTCCATCCCAAAACCAAACCGCAGACTTGGCTCAGGACCCTGTGACCCACACATAGGAATGGGCCCAGACGCCGGAACCCAACACCGCGCCAGGTGAGAAGACTCAGGTCACAACCCCCTAGATGACCACATGGAGATGGGACCCCACACCACAGTCGCAGGGCGGTGTCTCGGATCAACGTCCTCAAGGGCCGAGGCCGCACGGGGAACCGGCCCGCAGCAGCTTCCAGCTGGTTCCAGACCATTGGAAGCAGCCCTGACCCCGACCCCTCACCATCTCCAGCCGCACTCCAGGCTCTAGGGGTCCTTCTTGTGGCCCCTCGGCTGTGGCAGCTGAGAGCGACAGGAGACCTGTGGAGCCGTGCCTGGAAGGTACGAACAATCGCCATAGTCCCCGAGAACAATGACCACGGGGCTGCGAATGTGCCCGCCTCCCCTCCGCCCCCGGGTCTGATTGGATGGTATTCGCCCACCCCAAGACTGAATGTATGGAGAGGGGCACACAAAAGGCCCTTAGAAGGCATAACCCAAGCTCCTTCCCAAGGTCAGTTGGGTTGGCAGTTCCCTGGCCCCTCCCATTATTCATAACTTGTCTTTGGGCTCCACTCTATATTAACTGATTGGACAGAGTTACCGTCCCCTGGGGGCTGAATGAGGGAAAGAGGGGGAGGTCACATGGAGGAAGCGGGCAGAAATGCCATTCTGATCTTCAGCCTTTCCCTGCCCCACCTTCTCCGGGGACAGGTACAGTCCGATGAAGAGGGTGCAGAAAAAAACACGCCCCGGGTGGGGTTGACCCAGCATCAACCCACAGGCCAGTGGTCCCTGCTGAATCCTCTCTTGAACTGGGAAGTCTTGACTTAGTTTTCCCACAAATTGCCCCTTGTCCAGAATGGGACAGGAGGGGACAGGAGGGTCTGGTGACCTACAGGGTCATGTGTAGGCCAGGTGGCATGTTCACCATGGATCTCTTCTCTTTAGAAACACTCACTATTGGCCTCACCACATGTAAGGAAAGATCTTGATTAATTTAGACCTGTGACCTTTGTCATCCAGAGGCCCAGTCCTACACTGATGCCCCCACATTGGGGCTTAAGGTTAAGCAATCCACTGTCCTCTGTGACCAGTTGGACCACCCACCCCAGCCTATGCAGGGCTCCTCTCAACACAGCCACAGATATGAGATGTTAGAATTCTCAGGGGTGCATTTTTTTTTATTGGGGAAGGGGAACAGACAAGTTGCTATACTTTGGTTCTTCAGTCTAGTTGTGGAGGACGTTTCTTCACTGGCCCATATTGGTATTGTGATCATTGCGCTCTTCTTGGCCGAGGCAGATCGGTTGCTGGCCACTGGACTGCTGCTCACTGCAGCTCAGTCAGCTGCCGGTCACTCATGGTAGCTTATGGCAGCCCACTGCAGCCCCACTACAGTCTATGCCATCACCGGCAACTCATGACAGCCCAGCTCCTGGTCAAGCCATTGTTCACCATCTTAGCTGTAGAGGGCTCAGGTGTCACTGGCCCACGTGGAATCCTAACTGGTGGCCCTGCTGCTCAGAGCTCCAGCTCCCAAACCAATTCTTAACCAACTAGCGACTCGGCCAGCCCAGGGGTGCATTTTTGATGCAAGGAAATTGTCAGATCATGGTTCAGTCAGTCCCCAGAGAATTTTGACATATGAAAGGCTGTATTTCCTTATTCAGATTGTATAGTCATGTTCCACAGCTTTGTGAATGTACAGAAACCAATGAGTTTTACATGTAAAAATATGAATGTTAGGATATATAAATCATATTTCCATTACAAACAAATTTAAGGGCCAGAATAAACATGAGACCCCTACCTCTTGGCCTACCCTAAGATACTTTCTGTCACCATGGATTTGCCAATTCTGGGTATTTCATATAATTGGAATCATACAGTGTGGCCTTTGTGTCTGGTTGGTTTCACTCAGCTTATTTTCAAGGATCTTTCATGTTGCAGCACATGTCAGTGCTTCCTTCCTTTATCAGCTCAGTGATATCCCATCCTGTGTATATGCTGCATTTGGCTTATCAGCCATGGGTGGACATTACAGATGTATAATGTACACATACTGAGTATCTGTTTCAGTGTAGGTAGAAGTGGGGTAGTTGGTTCATAGGGTAATTCTGTGTTTAACATTGTGAGGAACCACCAGCTCTTCCCCACAGCTATGGAATATATGCATATTTATATTCCCATGAGAAGAATATAAGGGTTGCAATTTCTCTACAACATTTATCCTGTCCTGATCCTTTCCCATTTTTAAAATGGGACCTTTACATTTCTGCTATAGAGATGGAAGTACTCTTTCTGTATTCTGGATAATTAACCTTATCACATATATGATCTACAAATATGTTCTCCTAGTCTGTGTCTTTCACTATCCTCACAGAGTCCTCTGATGTACAAAAGATTTTCAATTTGATGAAGTCCACATCATGTATTCTTTCTTCTGCTGCTTCTGCTTTGTGTGTCATATTATGGGTTGCCAATTAGCCTCGCAAGTTTTCATATTAAGAGAACTCTTACTCAACATTCTTATACATCCTTAATCAGTAGTACCAGGAGCACACAAATTTGGGAAGTTTTTCTTTACCGTAAGTTACTTTATTCTAATATATTTAAAACTTTTGTAATTAAAATAACTTATTTTAATGACTTCAAAAATGCTCTCTAGCTAAAAACCACCAGGATCACACTTTTAGTAGCTCAAAGTGAAGGTATTGAGAGCACTGGGGACGAACACACTTATGCAGGCTTATAGGGTGTGTCAGTAAGATGGACATATTGTGACCTCTATAAACATTAGTGTTATATTTAGAATTCAGGAAGCTTAACAGAAGACTCCATAGTCAGTAAGCCAAATTGGGAGTCTTTATTCTAAAAGCCGGTGACCATGAGAGGACTCATGTCTCTCCAAACCTCATTGCCCCGAGTAAGCTCAGGGGTTTGCTTATAAAGGCAAAAACCGCATCCTGTTTGGCAGGGTTAGAGCAACTGGCAGTAATCGAAGCATATTACAGCTGAAAACAAGCGTTAGCTGATCTTATCAGTTAGCAACACCTGGGGAAGTGGTAACAGCTGTTTAATGGCTGTTAACGAGATGGGGCTGTGGACAAAATGGCAAGCCATTGTTCATTCCCCACTGGTTTTGTGTGAGTGAGTCGAATCATTGACTCGGTGAGGGGCTCCTCGCTAAGGGGTCTGTACTGTCCCCTTATGACCATGAGCTTTACCAAGTTCTGTTGGGGTTTTGGGGGAACAAATACCAACTAAGCATTGGCAAGGGGAAGTAACCCATGGAAGTCTTAGCTTTAGAGGGTCCACTGAGGAGTCCTGGACTTTCCATTCCACTCTGGCCGCCTTCAGTCGGGTATGGTGTAGCCACATTGGAATCCCATCAACCTTGACTGCGGTGGGGGTGGTTAGGATGGTGGTGTATGATCCCTTCCAGGTGGGGGTCAGTCCTTGGGTGGTGAACTTCTTTACCCAGACTGAGTTGCTGGGTTGGAAGGAATGAACTGGATCGGAAGTTGGCACAAGCAAGGCATCCCGGACATATTTATGGATTCATCTCTGAGTGGAGTGTAAGGCCTCTAAGAATTTGAGTAAAGATAGGTTATGGATTTAAGCCTGTATTTCTTCCCGGAGCTTGGGGAGTATACGGAGGGGGGGGGTCCCAAACATAATTTCGTATGGGGAGAACCCCTCTCAGTAAGTGGTGCATCTGGCTCTGAGCAGGGCAAAGGGGAGCAGGGTGGCCCCGTTTTCACCAGTTTCTAAAGTGAGCTTTTTCAGGACTTCTTTAAGGTCCTGTTCATCCATTCTACTTGCCCAGAGCTCTGGGGCTGGTAGGCACGATGTAATTTCCATGTCCTGTGAAACTTTTGCTATGAAGGCTGGACCACTGTCTGACCCTAGTGTTACCAGTAGGCCAAACCTGGGAATAATTTCTTGGAGTAGTTTCCTGACTACAGTAGTAGCAGTTTCTGTCCTAGTGGGGTAAGCTTCAACCCATCCTGAGAAGGTGTCTATAAAGACCAAGAGGTACCTATAAACTGATGTTGGGGGTTTTATTTCTGTGAAATCTATTCCCCAGTGTTCCCCTGCTGAGCTTCCCTGTGCTCGGATTCCTATCGGGGCTTTCCTGTACTGTCTGGCATTCACTTGAGTGCAAGTGATGCATCGGGAAATAATGCTGTCTATTATGCTGCCTAGATTGGGTATATAGAACTTATCCCTAAGAAGTTCTGCTAGTTTAGAGTAGCCTAGGTGGGTAGTCTGGTGTAGCTGGCTGACCATCGTCCAACCTAAAGCCTCAGGGACCACAAGCCGTCCATCTTGTAAGGTCCACCATCCTTCTGGGCTCTGGGTAGCCAGTTTTTGTTTGTTTTTTTAAAGATTTTATTGGGCAATCGGGGAAGGGGAACAGACAAGTTGCTGTCTTTTTGTTCTTCAGTCTACTTACGGAGGACATTGCTTCACTGGCCCATGTTGGTATCGTCATTGCGCTCTTCCCGGATGAGACAGATCTGTCACCGGCCTCTGGGTGATCGCTCACCTCGGCTATTGGCAGCTCACGCTGACTGCCAGCCACTCACGTTGGCTGCCGGCCACTCACTGTACCCTATGGCAGCCCACTGCAGCAGGGGCTGCAGCCTACACCGTCGTCAGGGCTCGCACAGCCCAGCTCCAGGTGGAGCTGTTGTTAGCTGTAGAGGGCAGTGTCACTGGCCCTCATATGTGGGATCCGAACCGGGGCTGCTGGCATCCCAAAACCAGCTCTTAACCAATGTGCCACTCTGCCAGTCCTCTGGGTAGCCAGTTTTTCTGTGGCTAGTTTCTCTTCCCTTTCTGTATATGTTGGTGAGGTTGGCAGACTGGGGTTAGGTAAAGTAATTAAAATCTGTAGAGGCCCCACTGGTTTTAGGGCAGCTTCTCTGGTGGCTTTGTCTGCAGCCCGGTTCCCTCTGGGTTCTGGGGAATCTCCTTTTTGGTGCCCCCTGGAATGTACTAGGGCTACTGTTTGGGCAACTAGATGGCCTCTAATAAGGCTAGGATTTCCTCTTTGTTTTTAATGTCCTTTCCAGCTGAAGTTAAAAGTCTGCTTTCCTTATAAATAGCACTGTGTATGTGTGCCATTGCAAAGGCATACCTGCTATCAGTGTAGATTGTCATCAATTGGTCTTTTGCCCATCAGAGAGCCTGAATAAGGGCAATTACTTCAGCCCTCTGGGCTGATGTCCCATGTGGGAGGGACTGTGACCAGATGGTATGGTCTAGGGTGACCACTGCTGCCCCCACATACCTGATTCCTTCTTGGACAAAACTACTTCCATCCATGTACAGTACCTTGTCTGGTGAGCCAATGGGATGTTGGTGAGATTTAGATGGGCGGTCTGTACCGTATTGATGACCTCTAGGCAATTATGTAGAGGTTCCTTCGGGTTGTCATCTGGGAGGAGGCTAGCCGGATTGATGGTAAGCGTCTTGTGGAATTTGAAGCGGGGCTGATCGAGTAGAAGAGCCTGGAACTGGGTGATTCAGGCATTTGACATCCAGTGCTCAGGTGCACTCTGGAGCAGGGCTTCAACAGTATGGGGGGCTGTTAAGATCAGTTCTTGCCCGAGAGTTAGCTTGTCAGCCTCCTTGACAAGGATTGCTGTGGCCGCTATTGCCCGGAAGCAGGTGGGCCATCCGGAAGCAACGGGGTCAAGCCTTTTTGACAAATAGGCGACTGGTCTCTTCCAGGGCCCTAGGCTTTGGGTAAGGACCCCTTTGGCTATGCCTTTTGTTTCGTTCACAAAAAGGAGAACCAGCTTGGTCATGTCTGGCAATGCCAAGGCAGAGAAAAGAACAGTCTTCAATTTTTCAAAAGCCTGTTGTTCAACCTCAGTCCAATTTAATAGTAGAGTTCCCCCTCCCATGCTGAAATACAACGGTTTTGCAATTTCTGTGAACCCTGGGATCCAAAGGCAACAATAGCCTACAGCCCCTAGAAATTCTCCTACCTGTCTTTTGGTCCTTGGGGCTGGGATCCATAGGACTGCTTCAACATGTCTGAGGGATAGTGTTCGCTTATCTTGGCTGATGTTGTATCCAATGTAGGTGACTTCAGGAGTGCAGGCCTTTTTGGCTGATACCCAATATCCTAAAGCCTGTAGGGTACTTAGGAGACTTTTGGTGGCTTCTCTACATTCAGCCTCAGTGTCAGTGGCCAGGAGGAGGTCATCTACATATTGTAGCAGAGTGCATTCAGGATACATTTGCCAGAAGGTGAGGAGGTCTAAGCTCAGGGCTTCATCAAACAGGGTTGGGGCGTTTTTGAATCCCTGTGGGAACTGAGTCCAGGTCAATTACCTTGAAGCTCCTGCCTCTGGATCTGTCCATTCAAACTGACAGGGGCCAAGGGGATGTTAAAGAAGAAGTCTCTTAAATCTAAGACAATATAGAACTTCCGTTCAGGGGAGAGGCGGCTGAGTAGGGTATACGGGTTGAGTAAAGTTGTGTGAACAGTTTCAACCTGCTCATTAATTTCCCCCAGATCCTGCCCTGGTCGGTAGTCTCTTGTCCCTGCTTTTAGGACTGAGAGTAAGGGGGTGTTCCAGGGAGACTTACAGGGGACTAGAATACCTGCTTCCTGAAGCCGTTGAATGTGTGGGGTGATGCCTCCCTTAGCCTCTAGGAATCATAGGACACTGTTTTACCTGTACCGGCATGGTGGTAGCCTTCAGCTGGACTACATCGGGGCTTTGATGCTTTGCCAGCCCTGGAGGGTTATTTTCTGCCCACACAGCAGGAAAAAGTCATTGGAACTCCTGCAGGTATGTGGATGGGTTGTGGGCAGGTGAGGGTCCTGGTGATGTCTTTTCCTGTAAAAGATATTCCTCCGACAGAAGACAGGTGAGAAGAATCCTAGTTGGGCCGGGGCCTCCATCTGGGGGATTTACCATAAGGCTGGCTTCATCCCCTTCAAATTAGATAGTAGCTTGTAGCTTCCAGAGGAGATCTCGCCCCAATAGAGGGTAGGGGCATTCTGGTATGACAAGGAAGGAGTGAGTTACAGTACTTTTTTCAAGATCAACTGTTCTCTTGGAGGTCCAGGGACAGAGAGTTGATGTTCTTGTGATCCCTTGAATGGAGATCCTCTTGGGGGTTTATGGGTCCCATAGGCCTGGTCAGGATGGAATAGGTCGCACCAGTATCTACCAGGAAACTAACTAGTTTCCTCCATTTGTAATGTTACCCTGGGCTATTGGGGGATAAGCTGAATGGAGCCCTGGTCCCATCAGTTCTTATCTAAATTTAAGACTCGTGGGGCTTGGGGCATCCTTCTTTCCTTTCTATCAGGACTTTCAGGGCATTCTCTCTTTCAATGTCATTCTTTTTTTAAAAAGACACATTAATTTCTTCCTAGCTGGGGTCTGACCCCTGGTTGTGGGTTTTTTCATGGACCCCGTCTGACTAGGGGCCTGTCTCCTGAAATACCGCTACAATTGCCCTGGCTAATCTCTTTTCCTGTTTTTCCCTGGGGGAGTCCCTGTTATTGAACACCTTCTGGGCTACTTCAATCAGTTGGGACTGGTTCATTCCTTGGAACCCTTCTAATTTTTGGAGTTTTCTTCTGATGTTGGTAGCTGACTGAGTTACAAAGGCTAAATTAGTGGCCCTCTGGTTTTCTGGAGTGTCTGGATCAATGGGGCTGTAAACTCTCTAAGCCTCACAGAGATGCTCCAGAAAAGCTGCGGGTGATTCTTGGGGCCCTTGAATAACTTTGGTGACTTTAGACAGATTGGTAGGCTTTCTGGCTGCTGCTTTTATGCCTGACAGAAGAACACGGTGAAAAGTGTCCAAGGAAGCCTTCCCTCCCACTGAATTTGGGTCCCAGTGGGTCAGAGAGATGGGAAAATCTTCTCAATTCAGTCCCTGTTCTCCTCAAGCGAGACCCCTCCTGGCCCAAGAGTGGCCTTTCTTGCTTCAAGCCGAATTCTGTCCTTCTCTTCTGAAGTGAAGAGGGTGACAAGGAGTTGTTGGCAGTCATCCCAGGTTGGTTAGTGGGTATGGAAAACAGACTCAAATAAACATATTAGAGCCTGAGGTTTCTCAGAAAATGGTGGGTTTTGGGTTTTCCAATTATAAAGGTCGCTCGTGGAGAACGGGACATAGACCAAGAAGGGCTGCTCCCCCAGGTTTCCCTCAGTGGGGGGAGCCTCCCATGGGAAGGATAGGGTCTCCTGTCACTGAGGGTCCTAGCCCATCCTTGTGAGCCTGGTATGACTTCGGGTAGCTGGCAGTGAGAATGGGGGAGGCCTTTCTTCCTCATGGGGCACCTCTGATGCAAGCCAGGGTGGACCTTGTGGGTGATAAGAGGGAGGCAGGTCTGCCTCTCCTGGAATTTGGGGGAGAACAGGGGGTCTTGGTTATGGCCCTCGAGTGGGTCCTTCCTTACTTAGGGCTTGCTAAAAGAACCCATGCTTCAGTCTGTAGGGTACATCCTCTCAGCCAAGGTGGGGATTTAGGACTAGGTATAACCATTGATCTATATAAGGGAATTGATCAGGATGTCCCGGGGTCCCTGTGACAACATTCCAGATGGCCTGGGTGGTCTGGGGGGTCCAAGGACCCAATGTCGGGCCAGCCAACTCCAAAAGTAGGCCAATCTAATTCACAGAAAGTTCTTAATTTCCCCTTAGAAAGTTTTGTCCCATCATAATCCCCAGGAAAACCAGCCTTAAGGTTGTCTAACATACATGGTAAAGACGTCTTGACAGTACTAGACA
This sequence comes from Aselliscus stoliczkanus, assembly GCA_033961575.1. NCBI lineage: Eukaryota > Metazoa > Chordata > Mammalia > Chiroptera > Hipposideridae > Aselliscus > Aselliscus stoliczkanus. The sequence continues at coordinate 2,290,552 of CM066735.1, read as the reverse complement.
CCCCTCCCATTATGACAACTGTAATCGAGGTGAAAGAGGAAAAGAAGGGTTTTTGGAGAGAACAAGAGATGATGGAAGTCCTCATGTCTGATGGTCTGGAAATGACCTAGAAAGAAAGGGGGTGTCAGTCAGACAAGGAAAGAACACAGAGGAGGAAAAAGGAATGATACACAGGCAAAAAACAAGAAATATGCTGAAGAAGGGCCCTAACAAACAGAAAAAACAACAAACTGCACAATGACAATTAATCTACAACAATCCCTTAATGATATGTCTCAGGGGCACATAATTGCCACTCGCGGAGACCCAGGACTCTCAACTAACATCTTAGTGAGAGTCTGTCAGGGAGGATTTCATTGCATCCAGATCCTCCCTCCACCCCAAAGACAGGTCACAAACAAAGAGACACTAAACGAAATTTACAAGTCAAATAAAACTGACTCACCTCCAGAGGTTTCAGTACCGACTCCAAAGAGATGTAGAGGCATAGCCTGTGTCTCCCGTTCAGCTGTCAGATCAACTGAGAGACATCTCTGGGGGGATGTCTCAGGTGTGCACTCCCCTAGAGATCCTCAAGAGACTGGCAGCCATCCGGGGGAGGCTACCTGCCTGCGACGTTGGAAACCAGGTGCCGATAGACACTATCTCGCTGGGGCCTCCAAATGTTATAATTTGAATTCAGCCTGCTTAACAGAAGATGCCGTAGTCAGTAAGCCAAATTGGGAGTCTTTATTCTAAAAGCCAGTGACTGTGAGAGGATTCATGTCTCTCCAATCCTCACGGCCCTCGGTAAGCTCAGGGGTTTGTTTATAAAGGCAAAAACCACATCCCGTTTGGCAGGGTTAGAGCAGCTGGTAGCAATCGAAGCATATTACAGAAGCTGAAAACAAGCGTTGGCTGATCTTATCAGTTAGCAACGTCTGGAGAAGTAGTAACTGTTGTTTAACTTACAGTTAACAAGATGGGGCTGTGGACAAAATGGAAGCCATTGTTCATTGGGACATACTTGAACATATAATGTCAAGCATTTAGCCTTGTGTTAGATGACTTCAGTGTTCCAGGAGTGTCCCTGTCCTCTGGATTAGATGCTGTCATGAGGCAAACATAATTTTATGGTTGGATATATTAATTGCTCTGATCTAGAAAGCAGAGAATGAAGTGCAGCTAAAATTAATTGGTAAAGAGGCACCACTCACATTAGCAAGAAGTGTGTTGGGGGTGTGTGGTCATCCTTGTCAATTTGACACAGATTCAGCCTTCTTTTTTTTTTTTTTTTTTTGAGGGCAGTGTCACTGGCACTCATATGTGGGACCCGAACTGGAGCCGCTGGCTTCCCAAACCAGCGCTTAACCACCGCGTCACTCGGCCGGCCCAGATTCAGCCTTTTTAAACACAAAATTATAATGTCTTCTTCCTTTGCCTGGACCCACCACAGTCTCACATTTGACTCGTCTAATGACCTTGGGGTGAAATTGTTTCTGTATTAAATGAGAAAACCACAGCCCAGCAGTGACTGCCAGGCCAGCTTCCAATTGTCTGAGGCGGCCTTTGTCATTCTCATTTACGTTGTAAACACATATCTATTACTAAGGATCAGGAACTATTTTAAGTGTTTTCCCTTAAGTAACTCAATTATCAAATAAATAAATTCAGTTACTGCTCAGCAAGCTATAACATCACTTATGAGTGTAGGTAATTACCCAGGGCCCACAATGCTACAAAGGAGTCACAGGGGTGACCATTCAAATGGAGCCTGTTTCTCTCAAAGTTCACACTGAAGTTGATGCTAAATGTTGTCCTTCCCTCACGTTTCATGCTTTAGGTACCACACAAACGATTACACCCCACATTAATACAGGCACTGCAGGCACTTGCCATGGGTCTTCCTTCTCTCTTGCTCCCCACCTGCTCATTTGTGCCCACTCCCTGGGTGATATTCCAGTATCACCCCCTATAAGTGTGCATGACATTTGCTTATAGTTAAGTTCTGACCCACAGAAACCCTCAAATGACAAACCCTGTCAACAGCACTTGAACCCAAGGTATCTTCCCTAAGTCTGATCATCACACTTACTCAGTTGCACAAATCACACTAAAGTCCACCAACTCTGGGCATGATGCGAAAATCAACCTCCAGGAAGCAGCTTCATCCTCTCTGTTGACAAACCCCCTTGTCCCTTCTGCTGTGTCGTTCCCCCAGTGTCACTCCCCTTAGCATGCAGTGACACTTGCTCTAGGACCTCAGTATAATAAGCTGTTCTCCTGAGCCTTCCTCTGACCCCTCATGCCAATGCAAATGCCTGATCATCCCCTAAGGGCACACAGAAAAGGTGTAGAAACTGATTCGCCCACAGGCACTCACTGGGCATCTATCCACAACTGCAGAGTCAGACTCTGAAGAGCACTGGATGCGAATGAACCATATCTTCATAAGGAAAACATCTCTGGGTGTGCAGGAAAGGTTAACAATGTGTATAGATGGTTTGAAATCAGGAATTTCCTGGTTCTGACATGAAAAGTCATGACATACATGAAAAAGGTCAAGAACAAACTCTTTTCCTCTGGTGCTAGAATCCCACTGTGTGGTTGTGATCCACACTTTCCATGCAGTGACAAGTCAGTGCAGCTATCGTTAGCCTTATTAGTGTGTCTGTGTCCCCAAAACATGGCACATTTTGTCTGATGAACTGATGACACTGGAGAGCAAAGGCCATTCTGACACTGGTTAGAATTGCTTAGGTACAGGCTCCCTCTCTGGAAACGCAGTCCAGGTCTTACTGACCATTTCCTCTCTCAGGTCCCTGAAGGACTAGTCACCTTGCATACCACCTGAGACATAAAGGTCCACGCATGTCCATGCTAAATATGACAATACATGCACAATTCACAGAGGCAGAGAAGCATCACTGCAAACCACCTGACAAAAACAGACACTGACCTTAGTCCCCTAGGGGCAGATCAACAGAACTATAAGCAGTTTGATGAAAAGAGAAATGCGGGCCAGCCGAGTGGCTCAGTTGGTTAAGAGTTGGCTTGGGTACACGTGCTCTAAGCAGCAGGACCACTGGTTTGGTTCCCACATGGGCCAGTGACACTGCATCCTCTACAGCTAAGATGTTGAACAACAGTTCTACTTGGAGCTGGGCTGCCATGAGTAGTCAGCAATGGCATAGGCAGCAGTGGGGCTGCAGGGGGCTGCAGTAAGCTACCGTGAGTGGCCGGCAGCCAGCATGAGTGGCTGGCAAACAGCGAGAGCTGCCGTGAGCTGCCATGAGCTGCTGTGAGCCACCATGAGCAGTAGTCCAATGGCCGGCAACCGACTGCCTCAGCCAGGAAGAGCACAGTGATCATAGTACCAACAAAGGCCAGTGAAGCGACAGCCTCCACAACTAGACTGAAGAACCAAAGGACAGCAACTTGTCTGTTCCCCTTCTCCAATTCCCCAACGCTGTTTGTCACGTCCTGCATGGCAAGGGCAAGTGGGACACGAGAGGGGCGACGCAGATTAAGGAAAAACAAGAGACAGAAGAAAGATAAGAGCGAGACCAAGGGACTCAGCCAAAGACGACTGAGCCCCGAATCCGGTCAGCGCATAGCTTTTATTGAGAATTTTCAAGGATGCAAACTGCAACAAATTTTAACGGTGGTTTGTAGTTCTCAGGATTTACACAGTCTTTTACTCCCCTGTAAGTGCTCTCTCCAGGGTGCACTGTGACTTACTCTTCCATTAAAGGATTTGTTTTACACTGTGATAACCTCTGAGACTCAGACCCAGTCTCTGCCTATCATCCAAAGAATGTTTACCATGACTACCTAGCCATTATCCCAAATTCCAGCAGCTAGACTCTCAGGGAGTATACTTGAATTATTACTAAAAGACTAGCTTTGACCCTGTTTTAGGGTAAAAGCATCTAAAGTTTTATTCCTATGTAAATATAAAACCTAGCAATTAAAGGGGTCTCACACCACTCTATCTTACAGAGGGCTGTATCTGTTTCTTAGTTAAAGCTTCAGCATCTGTTGCTGTAACAAGGCACTAAACGAAGGAATTTACACAAGGCTGTTAACATAACTCATGGTCAGCAAGCTGCCTGGAACTCTCATGGCCTGGAGACCTTTGGCCTCTGAGGAGACTTTTCACAGCAGGGCCCTCAGGCAAGTGCATCAGCTTCTCACAGGCCTGAGTTTTCTGGCCTGAGTTTGTCAGAGGTCTGTGCCTCAGTTTCCAAGGGACTTGAGTCCCCAATATCTCAGTTCAGGGGTTCCCCACGGAACTACCGCCTGGCTTGGGTTGTTTCCCCTCTTTTAGGAGATCTTACCCGTCATTGGCTGCGTAGTTACCTCATTGGGGTACCACAGGAACATGTCACAAGTGTAGTGAATATATTGTCTCCTATAGAAGAAAAGGCACATGGGTTCACAGAGGCAGGAGATATTACATGACCAACCATAAGGCAGCACCCCTAATATCCAGTGCTGAGCAGGGCAATGTGGCCTTGTCAGACACTGGGGTGCTGTCAGCTTCCCACATATCCCCATGCTTTATTATATAAAAAGCACGCCTGTGACCCCAGGCGGCTGCGAATCACAGTGCCTGTTTTAGGTGTCCTCCAATAAAATAATAACCTTACCCGTCATAGGCACTTGATCCTCTAGCGATCAAGCCCTGTCTTAGGTTGGTTACGTTCAAGGAGGTCCTTACCCTTCTCTGGCTAGCCTGTCCTCGCTGAAGATTAGGGGTAGTGGGGCTAGTAAGCAGGTGATTAAGCTTGAGGCTTTGCCTTAAGTTTGATCTCATGGATATTGGCTTGGACTTCCATCATCTGTTTGAGAAAACATCTAATGAGGATGGGGAGTAGGCACAGAACCAAACAGACACAAAAAACAATGCTATGCCTTCAGAGGCTAATGCAGAGGGCGGTCGTGGAATCCGCTGTAAGGCAACATTGCCCCCCTTCTGTTGCTGTAGGAGGAGAAACACGGATTTTGCAGTTTCTTTATCTATGGCCCACCGGAGCACTTGTTGGCCACACTGGAGGACTAAGCAAAACAGAAATACAGAAATAAAAGAATGATTAGCAATGCAAATGCACCAGCAAAACCTCCACCGAGGCTTTTGATCCAATTGAGTGGATTTAGATTAGATAATCCTTCCCCAGCAGCGGATAGGGCATCCTCTCCAGGGAGGAGCTGCAAATTAACAGATGACATTTGGTCTATTTCTTGTTGTAATTGCTGGATATCCACAGAGAGGTTGGGCATATGACCCAAAAGATGAGCTCGTACCTCAGACCACGGGGTACGTGTCTGATTATATGAAAAAGGAGTTATACAATAAATTGAGGTATTCCAATCACATTTTAAATTAATAATAGTCCGGAGACTTTCTAATTGATTTCCCAATTGAACCACAGTAGTTTCCAAATCAGCTAAACGAATACTAATTTCTTGATCAATCTTTAATTGTTGGTTCCAAGTTTTACTAGCATTTTCATGCCATTGTTGCACAAATTGAGTAGTTTGAACTGTTTGATGGAGAGCTACTCCAGAGACAGCAGTAGTGGTTGTGATTGCTATAATTCCTAAAATTGCTGCTATTAAAAGGCCAATAAATCTTTTAGTCCGATGTAAAATTTTATGGAGAAGTTGGAGGACAATATGAATTGTTGGAGAACCCTCCCAAACCCTAGAGGTTTGAACAGGAATCCACAATCCTTTTCTACGTCTCAAGATCATAATTTGGTCTTGAGGAAAGTTGAGTGTAGAGGAATTAAGACAAGTAAATAAACGACATAGGGGACACTCAACCAATTTCAAATTCTGATTAACAGTAAATTTTCCTATTAAGAACACAAATGGATTTTTAATACAAACTTGTAAATAAATTTGTCCAGTTTCTTCATACCGGAAGGTATAACCATTATTGATATTATGAGTAAGATTTCCTTTCCATAATTTATTAGGTCCAATGCTTAGAGCAATTTTCCACAGGGTCCTTTGAAAAGGACCCCTAATAGGTCTAATCATTCTCAATTGAGGTGGGGCTAAAACCTTTTCTTTCCAAAAAATAGAAATATTAAAAGGAGACTTACTAATTTTGGGTAAATTATTTCCAATAATTTGATCTTTTAATTGTCGTGGTTCTGAACATTCTTTAATATTACAGACTTGAAGAGCAGGACCAAAAGGTCCCCAATCAATAATTGTTTCCAAGGTATTATTTATGATTATTCTATCTAATGTTCCACGACATTCTTCCCAATGAATTCTGGATTGATTTTTATCCCAATGCTTAATAAGAGGACAAGCAGGAATTGGAGGTGGGAAGCTATGAGTGCTAAATTGCTGAGTAACAAATCCTTTACTAGAAATCATAAACAAATCTTTAAAGGTATTATTTTCTTTTCCATTTGGAATAGCCCAAGTTTGCTCTGAAAGAGAGAGACATGGTGGAATAGAGCCAATACACATGGGAGTATGTAAATATCCAAGGGCAGAGTGATTAAGTAAAGTAAAGAGTCTCCCTTCCTCCTCGGGAAACTCAGGTCCTCGGGGATCCTCAGGCCCAGGGAACCATGAACTATCATTAAGATAAATTAAAGGAGTATCATCATTCCATGTGACAGGAGTTAATAATGGAGGATTTGGAATGTATGCCCAATAAGTAAAATTATCAGCAATGGCTCCTGGAGGAAAGCAACTTACAATAGTAAGGACAGCCATCATGGACAACATCAGGTTGCCCTTCGTCTTAGGCAGCCTTTCCTCCTGGAGACGATGTTCTGCTACTTGTATCAAATTTTTTATTTGTGTCCAGGTAGGAAAAGGAACATTCCTAGTGTTTCGCGTAACAGTTGGAACAGCAGGAGTGGGTAGGACCGCCGTCCTCATCCTACTAGATTGTAGGGATAATTTAGACATCTCCCTTACAGGAGGTGTGTATATTTCTTCTTCTTCAGCCGAGGTAGCCTCCAATGTAAACTCACTGGGAGGCATTTCATACCTTGCAACCTTAGGCCAATTTGGCTTCTTTTTTTTTTTTTTTTTTTAAAGATTTTATTGGGGAATTGGTGGAGGGGAACAGCGTTGGGGAATCGGGGAAGGGGAACAGACAAGTTGCCGTCTTCTTGTTCTTCAGTTTTAGTTGCGGAGGATGTTGCTTCACTGTTGGTATCGTCATTGCGCTCTTCCCGGATGAGGCAGATCGGTCGCTGGCCTCTGGATGTCGCTCATCGCGGCTATTGGCAGCTCACGCTTGGCTGCCAGCCGCTCACGCTGGCTGCGGGCCACTCACTGTAGCCTATGGCAGCCCACTGCAGCAGGGGCTGCAGCCCACACCATCACCGGGGCTCGCACAGCCCAGCTCCAGGTGGAGCTGTTGTTAGCTGTAGAGGGCAGTGTCACTGGCCCTCATGTGGGATCCGAACCGGGGCCGCTGGCATCCCAAAACCAGCGCTTAACCAATGCGCCACTCGGCCGGCCCCAATTTGGCTTCTTGATGACCTTCTTGGGTGTGTCATTCATGATAAGGTTTAACGCATCTGCTAGGCACCCACAGAGGACGTTCTTCTTTGCCTGGAGAAATACAAGCAAAACCTCGTCCCCATGTCAACAAAATCCCTAAATTCCACTGATTAGTAGAAATGTCTTTCCACCATATGGGGATTGGTGGCATTTTCTTTGAACTGGTGTTACAATGCCTTTCTGCTGCAGTTCATCCACAATGTGGATCAGAGCCAGAGGAGTTCAAAAAATGTAAGGTAAACATGGCTTTTGCTAATTGCACCTGAGGTGGTTCCTTTTCATCTCCCCTCTTCTGTTTTAACAATTGTTTCTTTAAGGTGGAATTAGCACGTTTGACAATGGCCTGTCCTTGGGGGTTGTAAGGAATGCCAGTGTTATGGGTAATTTGTCAGGTTGCGCAAAAGTTTGCAAACTTAGCGCTAGTATAAGCTGGTCCATTGTCCGTTTTAACCTTTTTTTGGAAGGCCCATAATAGAAAAACAAGTCAAAAGATCACGACAGGAATGTGCTGCAGTTTCACCAGTTTGAGCAGTGGCTACTAGAAACCCTGAGGCAGTATCAACAGAGACATGTACAAATGATAATTTTCCAAAAGAAGAGATGTGAGTTACATCCATCTGCCACAGATCATTAGGAGTTAAGCCCCGAGGGTTGATTTCCTCCGGACATTTTTGTGGAGCATTAAGAATTTGGCAAGTAGGACAAGTTTGAACTATATATCTAGCTTGTTTATGAGTAATGGGAAATTTAGATCGTAAACCTTTAGCATTGATATGGGTTAAAGAGTGAAAGTGGGTTGCCTCATCAATCTGAGCATTTCCTACTAAAGAGTCTGCAATAGCATTTCCACGCGTCAATGGACCTGGGAGAGTCGTATGAGCGCGAATATGAGTAATAAAAAATGGGTGTTGACGATTTCTCACAACCTGCTGAAGTTGATGAAACGAAATCTGAAGAGACTGATTAGAATTAAATGAGAGAGACGCTGTCTCAATGTTTTGAGCCATGTGCACAACATAAGCCGAATCAGAAACAATATTTAGAGGCTCAGGATAGGTCTGCAAGGCAGTTAAAACTGCCACAAGTTCAGCCTTTTGTGCTGAATTACAGTTAGTGTGAACAAGTTGACTTTCTTTTTCACTAACGATGGCAGCTTTTTCATTATTAGATCCATCAGTAAAGATGGTAATTCCTTGGGGAATCGGCTCCTGTCGGAGTTTTTTTGGCAAAATCCAATTAGTCTTTTGCAAAAATTGAAATAATTTATTTTATGGGTAATGATTATTAATGATTCCATAAAAATTTCCTATTGCAATTTGTCAAGATTCATTATGAATGTTTAGATGACAAATTTGTTGTTTTTTAAAAGGAACTACAATTTGATTAGGTTCCTGCCCACTAAGGTGTAAGACTCGAGTGTGGGCTTTGGATATTAATTTAGAAATTAATTCAACATAAGTTGGCAATGTTTTAACAAAATGATTAGGTAGGAAAAGCCATTCAACCAGTTTTTCTTGTTGTATTATAACCGCTGTTGGGGAGTGCAGTGTGGAGAAAACCAGAACCTGCAAAGGTTGATAGGGATCTATACGCTGAATCTGAGCTTCCTGTATCTTTTGTTCTGCTAGTTTTAGTTCCTTAATTGTTTGTGGAGTCAGTTTACGAGGGCTGTTTAATTGTGATGGTCCCCGCAGGAGGCTAAACAAATTGCTGAGAGCATAGGTAGGAATGCCCAAAGTAGGACGTAGCCAATTGATATCGCCTAACAGTTTTTGTAAATCATTTAAAGTAGAAATCTGATCTTTTTTAATCTGAACCTTTTGTGGTCTAATAGTTTGTCGATCAACAATTGTTCCTAAGTATTTAACTGGAATGGTTGTCTGAATTTTATCGGGGGCTATACATAGCCCTGCCTTGTCCAGGTGAAGTTTAAGTGATTCAAAGCAAGCTGCTAGTTGTTTCATAGATGATGTAACACAGAGAATATCATCCATATAATGAATGATGTAACAATCAGGAAATTTAGTTCTTACTGGTGTAAGAGCTCGAGCTACATAAAACTGACAAATTGTTGGACTGTTAAGCATTCCCTGTGGTAGTACTTTCCATTGATATCTCTGAATAGGTTCTTTATTGTTAATAGATGGGATGGAGAATGAAAATCGAGGACAATCATGAGGATGTAGCGGAATCGTATAAAAACAATCCTGCAAATCAATAACTATAAGAGGCCAATCCTTAGGAATCATAGATGGTTGTGGAAGCCCTGGTTGAAGGGCACCCATAGGTTCGATAACAGCATTAACAGCTCTAAGATCAGCTAGCATTTTCCATTTGCCTGATTTTTTTCTTAATGACAAAAACTGGAGAATTCCAAGGGCTAGTAGAAGGTTCTATATGGTCTTGTTCTAGTTGGATCTGTACTAATTTTGTTGAAGCCTCTAATTTTTCTTGAGGAAGGGGCCACTGTTCAATCCATATCGGGTGTCATTTTTCCATTTAAGAGGCAAAGGAGCACGTAGCTCTTTGACAGTGGCCCCTACAAAAAAAGGGTTATTTTGATTGGTCTGATAACCTAGTCCTTGTTTTCCCTGCTGAGATGAGAGCTGGAGAGGTTGAGTTATACCTTGCTTAAATTTTCCCAATTCTTCTCCTGGTTGGAATCCCATGCGACTCATAATTTTCTGACTTTGGGGACTATATTGATTTGGTGGAATCCAGACCTCTGCGTTCCATTGAGTCAACAGGTCTCTTCCCCATAAATTAACAGGAATGTCAGCAACATAAGGTTGTAAAAATCCTTGTTGTCCTTTTGGTCCTATACATGGAAAAATCTGAATACTTTGACGTAAGCCTGAGGCTCTTCCTACTCCTACTATATTAATATCTGGATCTTGTAATCCCCAAGTTTTTGGCCATTGTTGAGAACTGATGATTGAAACATCAGCTCCTGTATCTATAAGACCTTTAAACTTCTTTTCTTGAATTTCAATTTGGCAAATAGGTCGAATATCTGAAATTTTTTCTACTAAAAAGATACCTGCTTCTCCTGTACTCCCAAAACTACCCGTTCCTCATTTTTGGATTCCTTTTTGTGTTGGAGAAACATACGGAAGCAAAAGTAACTGTGCAATCCGTTCTCCTTTTTTAGCTGACCAGGGGACGGTTGAAGATATTATAATTTGAATTTCTCCTTCATAATCAGAATCAACGATCCCTGTATGAACTGTGACTCCTTTTGAAGTTAAATTGGATCGGCCAAGAATAAGTCCGACAGTATTTGGTGGAATTGGCCCAAAAATCCCTGTGGGTACACGGAGAGGCGTTTCTCCGGGAAGTAATAAAATATCTTGGGTGGTGCAAAGGTCTACTGCTGCACTCCCTTCTGTTGCTGAACTTAATTGCTGTACTGAAAGTTTGGGGGAGGTACGGCCTGATAGTTCTGAGGAGTGGCTGATGTCGGATATGCCCCTGTTGTTGTCGGGGCCTGGGGCTGGCCCCGCTTTCCGTTTCCCTGAAGGGGAGTTCCATCCTTATGATAAAATGATCTACAGTCTGATGCCCAGTGTCTCCCCCTTTTGCACCGAGGGCATGTCCCTGGTGATGTTGATTCTGCAGGAACAGAGTCATTAGGCATATTAGAAACATATTTAATTTTCTTTCTGCATTCCCTTTTAGTATGACCAGGCTTTCCACAATTAAAGCAAGTACCTGGAAACTTTTTTCCTCTTGTCATTCCTGTAATTGCCTGAGCTAACATTGTAGCTTTATATTGTTCAGTTCCTACTCCTTGACAGAGGCGGAGGTATCCCATTGTATCTGTCTTTCCTTTTTGAGCTCCTATTGTCTTTTTACAATCCTCATTAGCATTGTCATAAGCTATGATTTGTAAAATAATATCAGCGGCTTGAGCATTGGATACCTGTTTGTTAATAGTATCCTGCAAGCGAGCTATAAATTCTGAATAAGGCTCCTGGGGTCCATGAAATATATTTTGAAAGGAAGTTGGAACTTTTCCTTCCACTTCTACTTTCTCCCAAGCCATCAAACAAATTCTTTTAAGCTGGTCTTGTGCCTGACGAGTCATTAAAACCTGCTGTTCGGTATTTATCCAATCTCCATCACCTACTAATTGATCCTTAGTAATATCTATCTCACCAGCCTGATTTTGCCTACTCTGAATTTCTGCACCATCAATCCACCAAGATTTAAATTGTAGAAATTGGGCTGGAGAAAGACAGGACTTAGCTAAAGCATTCCAATCTATTGGAATCATCCTATTTCCATCAGCAATACCTCGAATTAGTCCTATAGTATAGGGGGAAGTCGGACCAAATTGAGTAACTGCCTGTTTGAGTTCCTTAAGAATTTTAAAAGGAAAAGGTTGGTATTCTAATATCTGCAAACCATTGGGGTGTTCATCATTGGTTGCAAGACGCTCCCTAATTATGACTGGAAAATTTAAAGCATCCAAATCTCCTTCCAACCTTGCCTGTTGAGTTCCCTTTTCTATGGCTGACATTGATGAATATGGACCTCGTGTATAAGGTGGAGGTGCCGATATAACAGGAGAAACTGGTTGTTTTAGTTTTGGTGGGTTTTTAGATAACCCCCAATCCTTTATTCTAGTTGTTGGAGGAGGAGGCAAATGATCAGGAGTTAGCAGATTTTGCAAAGAGGGATATAATGCTTTTGGTATTACTGTGAGTGCTTCCACAGATTCCTCCTCTCTCCCTTCATCCTCTGATGACTCAATATGGATTTTACAATCCCGGTTTTTATCCTCCTCTTCATCTTCCGTGTCTGTGTGTAAAGGTTTTAAAACTGACCGGACCTGTCTCCAAGTCTCCCAAATTGTAGTTGGTATCTCTTTTCCCTGAAGTTGCTTTTCAGATATATCTTTACCTACCATCTCCCATTGGTCTAAATCTATGGTTTCTATCTCTGGAAACCAAGTGCAATGCGTTTCAATAACTTTTAAAAGTTCCTATAATTTCTTTTCTGAGACTTTTACCCCTCCCTTCTTAGAAAGTTGCTTAAGGAGGCAAATATACGATCTATATCGACTCTCAGAATTTCCCATGTTAGTTTTTAAGAAAAGGAAAGAAAAGAGAAGAGAACTTTCACTCAATTGTTCACTCAGATGCTCATCTGGCCGCGCCCCTCACGGGACTAAGTCTGTCTTGGCTAAGGCTCTGCGGTATAAGCCCCCGCACAGGTGAACGAGTCAGTCGCTGTTATGCCGTACGACAGATTATGGAACCGCAGATTAGAGCCCACTCAAGTTCCGTAGCGAAAAGCCGTGGAACTATATGCATTCACTCACACAATCACACACTTTCACACAAAGTTTGTTAGGTTATTTTCCGGATACCCCGGTAATTCCTCAGGACTATTCCCTACTCCTTACCAAGTAGAGTGCCGGCCTGCCCTGAGGTCTGCGCCTTGAATTTTCACCAAGATTCCAAATCTTCCTTCCCTCTTCGAGCCCCACGTTGGGCGCCAGTTGTCACGTCCTGCGTGGCAAGGGCAAGTGGGACACGAGAGGGGCGACGCAGATTAAGGAAAAACAAGAGACAGAAGAAAGATAAGAGCGAGACCAAGGGACTCAGCCAAAGACGACTGAGCCCAAGGGACTCAGCCAAGGAAGACTGAGCCCCGAATTGGGTCAGCGCATAGCTTTTATTGAGAATTTTCAAGGAAGCAAACTGTAACAAGTCATTAACGGTGGTTTGTAGTTCTCAGGATTTACACAGTCCTCTACTCCCCTGTAAGTGCTCTTTCCAGGGTGTACTGTGACTTACTCTTCCGTTAAAGGATTACCTTGTCTTTATTATGATAATTGTTATGAAACCCAGACTCGGTTTCTGTATGTCACCTAAAGAATGTTTACTAAAGCTATCTTGACTATCTAGAAATCATCCTAAATCCTAGCAGTTAAACACAATCATAAAACTCACAGTATACTTGAGCTATACCAAAAGACTAGGAGTGGCTGTGTTTAAGGTAAAAGCATCTAAAATCTATTCGTTTGTAAATAACAATACCTAGCAACCAAAAGGGTTTCACACCTCTCTTATGCTACAGAGGGCTGCATCCGTTTCTCAGTTTAAGCTTCAGTATCTGTTGCTGCAACAAGGCACTGGGCAAAGGAATTCACACAAGGCTGATTAACAAATCCATGGTCAGCGATGTCTTAGAGCTGCCTCTTACCCAGAACTCTCATGGCCTGAAGACTTAATCTTCCAGGAGACTATTCACAGTAGCGCCCTTAGGCAAATGCATCAGCTTCTCACAGGCCTGAGTTTTCTGGCCTGAGTTTGTCAGAGGCCTGTGCCTCAGTTTCCAAGGGGCTTGAGTCCCCAATATCTCAGTTCAGGGGTCCCCCATGGAACTACCGCCTGGCTTGGGTTGTCTCCCCTCTTTTAGGAGATCTTACCCATCCTTGGCTGCGTAGTTAGCTCATTGGGGCACCACAGGAACATATCACAAGTGTAGTAAATATATTGTCTCCTATAGAAGAAAAGGCACATGGGTTCATAGAGGCAGGAGATATTACATGACCAACCATAAGGCAGCACCCCTAATATCCAGTGCTGAGCAGGGCAATGTGGCCTTGTCAGACACTGGGTTGCTATCAGCTTCCCACAGCCATTTTGTTATTTGGATTTCTTGTCTTCCTGGGTTAGTTTGTTTTCCCCTTTCTTCTGTTTAAAAAAGGACTTTTAACATTTCCTGCAGTGCTGGCTTGTTGGTGATGAATTCCTTCAGCTTATTCTTTTCTGAGAAGCTCTTTATCTCTCCTTCAATTTTAAGTAGCCGTGCTGGGTAGAACAATCTTGGTTGTAGACCATTATTTTGTGTCACTTGGAATATTTCCTGCCATTCCCTTCTGGCCTGCAGAGTTTCTGTAGAAAAATCAGCTGTTAGCCTTATAGGAGTTCCTGTGTATGTAATCTGTTGTCTTTCTCTTGCTGCTTTTAGGATTCTGTCTTTGTCTTTAACCTTTGCCATTTTAACTATGACGTGTCTTCATGTGGGCCTCTTTGGGTTTAGCTTGTTTGGAACTCTCTGCACTTCCTGGGCTTGTATATCGATTTCCTTCACCAGGGTAGGGAAGTTTTCAGTCATTATTTATACATTCTCAATCCCTTGCTTCTTCTCTTCTCCTTCTGGTAGTCCTATGATGCAATTGTTGTTGTGCTTCATGTTGTCCCACAGGTCTCTTAAACTATTTTCATTCGTTTTTATTCTTTTTTCTTTTTGTTCCAACTGGGTGATTTCTACTATTTTGTCTTCTAATTTGCTGATACAATCCTCTGCTTCATCTAATCTACTGGTGATCCCTTCGAGTGTGTTCTTTATTTCAGTTATTGTATTCTTTAGTTCTGACTGTTTGTTTTTTATGGTTTCCCTATCCTTCTTTATGTTCTCGCTAAGTTCCTTAAACATTCTTATCATCAGTGTTCTAAACTCTGTCTCTGAAGTTTTGGATCCCTCTGTTTCATTTAGTTCCATTTCTAGAGGTTTCTTCTGATTTTTTCCTTGGGACATGTTTGTTTCTTTATTCTGGCTGTTGTCCTGTGAATGCTTTGATGTATTAGATAGATCACCTAGAAAGAAGAGAAAAGGAAAAAAAAAAGAGAAAAGAAAAAAAAAGAGGAAGAAAAAAGAAAAAAAAGGTGGGGGGGCTCTCCATCCTCTTTAATCTGCAGATCACTTACTCAGCAATAGAGAGTCTCTGGGCGACTCAGCTCCAGCTGTTGGGGGGAAGGGCTTAATGTGTTATGCACTGGCCTCCCTCTCAGGCTTGCAGTGAGCTTTCCGCAATTAGCTGCTGTGTGCTCTGGAACCGTGCTCACTACCAAAAATCTTCACAGGTTGTTGTGGGTTCTCCGCTGCTGCAAATACCCCTCTGTGGCCTGTGGAGGGGGGTGCCAGGCACCAGGGGCTCAGGGTGCCTCTGGAAACACAGCTGTAGGTTGGTGGGGCAGGTCCCTAAGGCACCACTGGATGTGGTCAGTGGCCCCCATCAAGTCAGAGCAGAATACTGTACCAGCAACCAGGCCACACAAACTCACCGGGAAAGCCCCAACCAGATCATGCAGGCACACAGCTTCTGGCCCAACACTCTCAGGAAAACTCCCAATCTCAGCCTGTCCCAATCAGCCACTGGCAGATCTGGCTGAGCAGCCCAACAGCCAATCCCCCGCCTGGCAACTCTGCACAAACAGTGTGGACAATGGGGATCTAAGGCGCCTCGTGCACTCCTGTGTCTCAGTGAGCAGCCTGTTGGAGCTGGAGTGCACCTGCCTGGCATTTCCCTGGCAACGCAGCACAAGCAGGGCAGAGGGTGGGAATCCAAGGCTGCATGCACGCGCATGCACACACTCACTCCTGCACCAATTTCACCAGACCAATGCGGTCCCGGATCTGACCCTCTATGGGAGGACCCAGTCCTGAAAATATGGTGCCCTCCTGTACACTACTCATGAGCAAGCTCCACACCGGGGTAACAATGGTCTGAAAACCTCCAGCTTCCACACCAAACGCGCTCAGTTCAGTCCATCCCTGCAGGCTCCTGGGCCCAGCTCACACAGCTACTCCATCCACCAGGAATCAGTGAGTGCTCTCCTGTGAGTGAGCCCATGCGCTGGTCCTCCAGCCCCCCTCAGCCTCACTGAGCCAAGCAAAGAGTAGTCCTCACTAATTTCTACTGCCCACTATCATGGAACTCCTCTTCCTGGCAAAGCAACTCTAGGCTAGTGGGCTTGGTGTGGGGCTGGAGGAGTCTCTCCCCCAACCAGAGAAGCCTCCCCACTACTGGGGTATCCCTCACGGAGCTTGCCCTCTCTCATCTCTGCCCCTACTTCCAGACATGATGTGGCCTCCTCTTTAGGTCCTTTGTTTAAAGGTTCTGTTCATCTAGTGTTTAGGGAACTTTCGAGGTTAAAAGTTGTATAAATTATTTTAATTTTGGTGTGATCCTGGGAGGCAGTTGGCACAGCGTCCGTCTATTCGCCATCTTACCAGAAGTTTCCTGTTGACTTTATTCTTAAAGTTGATCCCTGTGACATTATTTCCAGTTCTTTCTGAGAACATCTATGAGATAATACTCCTTTCAGGATTACTTTGTCAGGGCTGCCCTAACAAATTGCCACAAAGTTGGCAATGGAAGAGAAATTTATTCTCTTCCAGTTTGAGAGGCTAGAAGTTGCAAATCAAGGTGTCATTAGGGTTGGTTCCTTCTGAGAGTGAATGTGATCCATGCCGCTCTACAAGTTTTTGGTGGTTGTCACTCAGCCTTTGTGTTCCTTGCCTTATAGAAGCATCATTCCAGTTTCTGACCCATCATGTAATCTTCTCTGTGTGTTTTATCCCCTTCTATTTAAGAACACTTGTCATTGGATTCAGGACCCACCGTAGTCCAAGATACTCTCACTTTGAGATCCTTATTACATCCTCAAACATTTTTTTCCAAATAAAGTCACAGTCATAGATTGAGTAGACGTATTTTTTGGAGGGCCACCATTCTCCCCTGTCAGCCAAGTTGCATACCTTTTGATATATACTTTTTTCAAAACAAATTGCTCATATAAAAATTATTTACATTATGAAGTCTTTTGGGCTCATAGATCTTTTGAAGTGTAGTTTTAAATATGTAACTGTTGGGATGTTAGACAGTTTTTTTTAAAAGATTTTTTTATTGGGGAATTGGGGGAGGGGAACAGCAGTGGGGAATCAGGGAAAGGAAACAGACAAGTTGCTGTCTTCTTATTCTTCAGTCTAGTTGTGGAGGATGTTGCTTCACTGGCCCATGTTGGTATTGTCATTGCGCTCTTCCTGGATGAGGCAGATCGGTTGCCAGGCTCTGGATGGTCACTCACTGCAGCTATTGGCAGCTCACACTGGCTGCCAGCCGCTCACGTTGGCTGCCGGCCACTCACTGTAGCCTATGGCAGCCCACTGCAGCAGGGGCTGCAGCCTACACCGTTTCTGGGGCACACACAGCCCAGCTCCAGATGGAGCTGTTGTTAGTTGTAGAGAGAAGTGTCACAAGTCCTCGAACCAGGATTTCGAACCAGGGCTGCTGGAATCCCAAAACAGCTCTTAACCAATGCTCCACTCAGCTTGACCCTACACAGTTTATTTTTAACTATGCTCTGAACATGTGGTTATTATAATTACATTTTGGTATCAATGGGATTTTTTTTTTCTGGCCTTTTTTTGCCCATACTGGAATTTATATACCTGACATCTAGTCTCTTCTCCTTCCTAAGAAAAATTATATTTTTGAAGTTCTCTGTCATTAATATTACAAATGTATACTTGGCATTTTTTTCTAGTTAGTAGACTCAATATTTCATTTTTCTGGCAGAAATTCCTCAGTGTAAAGCTGTTGAACAAGGATACCCTCACTGAACTTATTTTCCTGTTTTGCCCATTTCTGCTTGTTCTAGCCCCTGGCTGGGAAATGGATACAGGCATTATTAATTAAAAAAGAGCCCTTGTTACTTGCATATGATAAACACGAGGGTAACTGTGTTGTGCTAGACTGTGATGTGTCAATGTAAACCAGGGAACTATATTCTAAAATGCTTTCTCTCACATTGTTACAGATTACCGTAAGCCAGAGCAAAACTTGCATGAGATTAAGAAGACAGAAGTGAAGAAAACATTATGCTTTGTTCTTAGAACTATCCTATAGGTAGATAAGTGCTCAGTGGGCACCAATTTCCAGTGGATTTTTCTCTTGTCTGAGCCTGTTAATTGCAGAAACCAAATACCAAGTATTTGGCCTTATTCCCTCAGAGTTAGCACCTTCTACAGACATTTTCAATGGCTCTCCTGTCATGGATCCATTTCCATTCTCACACATCCACAGTTTAGATTTTCCTGCAAACTCCAACATGTTCAGCCAGGCAACTTATTTATACATTTGGTTTGGTAACCTCTGATACCCCCTCTTTTCTTCACTTCTTACCATATTTGTGTTAGCTCTACTCTGTGTAGTGACCATCTTCCTATAATTGTCTAGTGACCCTGTGTTCCTGCCTCCACCCTGAAAGTTACATTGTGATGTCAGAAAATGCATAGGACTTTGTTTCCTCATTGCATTATTGAGTGGTTGCATTTACTATGTACTTTTTCTATCAGACAATTCCATATGAGATCTAGGCACCTCAGTGTAATCTCTAAATGATAAATTTAATATGAAAATTTCATTATCATAATTTTTATAGTTGTAAAGTAGGCTACAATTTTTTTAGTCAAACACAAAGTTTTGTACATATTTCTTAGAAAAATCCTCATAAAACTAGTTTTATATTTGCTGATTACTTAAAATATTAATGAAATCTTTCATGTGCTGACAGAACATGTTAAAATATTCCAATACAATTATTGTCAAATCATCCTATGTTTGTCAATTAAAACATGTTCTGAGGTCATAGTACATAAATATTTTAGATTTTTTTCGTTAAAATTTTTTTATAATGTGGAACAATTTCTCCCTGAAATCACTTATTTGTTTGTAAGGCAAAAACTTATACATGTATATATATTTTTTTTTTCTTTTTTCTTTTTTTTTTTTAGGGCAGTGTCACTGGCCCTCACATGCAGGACCTGAACTGTGGCCGCTGGCCTCCCAAGACCAGTGCTTAACCACCAAGCTACTTGGCCGGCCCAAAAGCTTATATATTGATTATGTAAATGCCCACTAGCCAAAATCCATGAGAAATACACCTGCAGTTGAACAAAATTAGGTTTATTGACTTATTGCAATGGGGTGACCACATAACATGAGGAACAATGAGACATCCCAGAAATTTTGTGTTAGAAAGGACTGACAGCCATTGACTTATTTCAGGTGAATTTAGGGGTGTTTTAAGGAAGCAGGCTTTGCACTGAGTTGGCTGTTACCAGGAAGTGTGCAGTATAGTATTGATTCAGTAAGCTTTGATTGCTCAGTCTCTATCCTTTTCAAGGAAATGAATGGTTTCTTGGTCAGCTCCTGCGACATAATAAATTATGTGTCCTTGGAAATTTTGCCTAATAAGAATGTTTTCAGGCTGGCAGAGTGGCTTAGTTGGTTAAGAGCTCGTTCAAGAGTGCAAGCTCTGAGCAACAGGGTCACCAGCTCGATTCCTGGCATGAGCTGAGCTGCTGCTGAGCTGCCAACAGGTGGCAGAAGGGCTCAGCTAAAAAAAAGAAAATTAAAATTAAAATAAGGGCCGGCCGAGTGGCACGGTGGTTAAGTGCTGGCTTGGGATGCCAGCAGCCCCGGTTTGGGTCCCACATATGAGGGCCAGTGACACTGCCCTCAAAAAAAAAATTTAAATTACAAAAAAAAAAAAGAATGTTTTGTCTGCCTGAGGTCTTATGCCACACTGTATCAGTTTGACTAGATGTTTTGTGCTAACAGTGTGACTTATGGTGAATGCCTGTTTTTGTATGCATAAGGCCATAGGTGACAATGTGTTGGTTTGACCTCTGAGGGAACCTGGACACGAGTAGATAAACTCAGTTTCCTGGGTACTCCATGGCTACATGACCCCCATTAAAAATTCTGGAGACTATAGCCCAGGTGAGATTCTGTGACTGGTGACACTTCACATGTGTTGTCACTCATCATTGCTGGGAGTGCTGTTCATGTAACTCGACTGAGAGGACAACTCGAAGCTTCCTCTGATTTCTCCTAGACTTCACCATATATGCCTTTTCCCTTTCCTGATTTTAATCTGTATCCTGTAACACATAATCATGATCTGATGGCTCTTTTGAATCCTGTCAGTCCTTCTAGGGTTTCATCAAGCCTGAGAATGCTCTTGGGGACTTCTGATAGAGGAAGTGAATATAATTGTATTATTGGGAATTTTAAGGCAGAAGGCAGAAAAAAAGGAATAGGGCTAAAATTAACTTGTAAAGAAGTCAGTTTTATTAGCTAGACTAGGGGAATGTGTTATCATTTTGTGATTTGCATAATTCTTTATTCTGTGTAATGCCATGATTACATAATAATTACAGGCTCTTGTTTTTGCCTTGCTCCAAAACAATCACCCAGTGGCCTTGTCTGATGATGGTGTTGTGTAAAATTGTTTCTGTTCAACAGAACACCATGGCCTAGAAGTGAATGCCAGGCCAGGTATGTCCCAGTTCTTAAGGGCTGCTTTTTCTTCCTCACTATGTAAACTGTTGAGTATGCTTACTATTTATCTGGCACTGTGTAATTGTTTCCCACAAATTAACTCTGTTAATATAAATTAATCTTCTGAAACTATAATGTAGATACTTTTATCTCCTTTTGTGAATTAACAGACCTACAGATTACAAAGCTAGCAAAGTGGTAAAAACAGGGTCAGGATTCAAAACAAGTCTTTCTAGTTCAGAGACCATGCTCTTGACTCAGTGTTAATTTTTGAACCTCTTTTACCTACCAGTCATTCTAAACTCAAAACAAAATTAGGATCCTAAAAGCAGCAAGAGAAATACAGCAGATTACTTACAAGGGAGTTCCCATAAGACTATCAGCTGACTTTACTACAGAAACTTTGCAGGACAGAAGGGAGTGGCAGGAAATACTCCAAGTGATGAATGAAAAACAAAGGCTTACAACCAATACTGCTCTATCCAGCAAGGCTATCATTAAAAATTGAAGGAGATAAAGAGCTTCCTAGCAAAGAATGAGCTAAAGAAATTCATTACCAAGCCAGCATTGCAAGAAATGTTAAAAGGGCTTCTTTAAGCAGGAGAAAAGTGAAAACAAACTTACGAAGGAAGACCAGAAATACAAATAATAAAATGGCAATAAATATGTACCTATCAAAAATCACTTTAAATGTGAACGGACTAAATGCTCTAATCAAAAGACATAGGGTGGGGCTGGCAGGGTGGCTCAGTTGCTTAGAGCCGGAGCTCTGAGCAATGGGGTTGCTGGTTCCATTTCCACATGGGCGAGTGAGCTACGCCCGAGCTGAGATGCCACTGAGCTAACAATGAGCAGCCAAATGGCTCAGCTGGTGAGAGCATGTGCTCTTAACAAGGTTGCCAGTTCGAGTCCCACATGGGATGGTGGGCTGCACACCCCTCCCCCAGCAATTAAGATTGAACATGGCACCTTGAGCTGAGCACCCACAAACTGCCAACGGCTGCCTAGATGACTCTGTTGGTTAGAGCATATGTGCTAAACAACAATGTTGCCAGTTAAACTCCCACATGGGATGGCAGGCTGCTCCTCCCACATCTAGATTGAAAGTGGCTACTGAACTTGGAGCTGAGCTTGCACACTCCACAACTAAGATCGAAGGACAGCTTGACTTGGAGACAATGAGTCCTGGAAAAATACAATGTTCCCCAATTCCCCAATAAAAATCTTTTTTAGAAAACGGTCAAGGGCCGGCCAAGTGGCGCATTGGTTGAGAGCTGGCATGAGACACCAGCTCTGGGCAGCAGGGCCCTGGTTTGGTTCCCACATTAGGGCCAGTGACACTACACCCTTTACAGCTAAGATGGTGAACAACAGCTCGACCTGGAGCTGGGCTGCAATGAGTTGCCGGCAAATACACAGGCTGCAGTGAGGCTGCAATGGGCTGCCATAAAGCTACCATGAGTGGCTGGCAGCCAGGGTGAGCAGCTGGCAACTGGCATGAGCTGCCAAGAGCCGCCGTGAGCAGCCATCCAGTGGCCAGCAACTGATCTGCCTCACCTGGGAAGAGCACAATGATAGTGCCAACATAGGCCAGTGAAACAACATCTTTCACAACTAGACTGAAGAACAGAAGGACAGCAACTTGTCTGTTCCCCTTCCCCAGTTCTCCAATGCTGTTCCCGTACCCCAATTCCTCAATAAAATCTTTTCTAAAAAATGGTCAAAACAGAATATATTTATAACAATTGTTTAAAAGAAAAAATAAAGACATAAGGTGACTGAGTGGATAAGACAAGACTCGTACATATGCTGTTTACAAGAGACTCACCTCAGATCAAAAGACACACAGACTGAAAATAAAGGGATGGAATAAGATATTTCATGCAAATGGAAATGAGAAAAAAGCTGGAGTAGCAATACTTATATTGGATAAAATAGACTTTGAAATGAAGACTATAGGGCTGGCCGAGTGGCTCAGTTGGTTAAGAGCTCGCTCAAGAGTGCGAGCTGAGCTCTGAGCAACAGCTGTTCGAGGCCAGCCCGAGCTGAGTTGCTGTTGAGCTGCCAACAGGTGGCAGGATGGCTCAGCTAAAAAAGAAAAAGAAAATGAAGACTATAATAGAAGACAAAGGGCACTACATAATAATAAAGGGACCTATCCAACAAGAAGACGTAACCCTAGTAAACATCTATGCACCCAACATAGGAGCACCTAAATATATAAACAGATTTTGGCTGACATAAAGACAGATTTTTAAAAAATTAAGCTTGAGGGCCAGCCGAGTGGCCATGGTGGTTAATTGCTGGCTTGGGAAACTGGAGGCCCCAGTTCGGGTCCCACATATGATGGCCAGTGACACTGCCCTCAAAAAACGAAATTAAGCTTGAAACTAATCAAGGCACATAGATAGACTGTCAGTGTAGAAGCAAGAAACAAACAAGTCCTTGCAGTTCTTGTATAAACATTTTTGTGGAAAAACTCATGTTAAAAAAAGGTAAAGATTTTTATGTAAAAAGGAGAGATTTAGTATAAAAATGGAAATATGGATTTTGGCAGAAAATAATCCATAACAAGGGAAAGCAGGAAGATGTAATCTGTATTTTTCTATGAAGAGTAGAGGCATCAGTGAGTGAGGATATGTTCATTAATATTTATTTACATCACCTCATATGTCTTAAGTAAACACTGTTACAGGAACTGCTCAAGGGTGTTTGTAAATAGTGTGGAATGATACACAGTCCTGTATCCATGCAGGAGTATTGAGTCTCTATAAAAATAAGGATTGTGATTTCTGGTCAAGATTGCAGAGTAGGTAAACACAGTGCTTACATTCTCCCACATGATATCAAATTAGAACTAAATGACAGAACCACCACCCTTGATAACCATCTGAAGAGTAGATGAACAGAACTCCTATAACTAAGGGTATATAAATAAGCCATGTCAGTACTAATAAGAGGAGCAGAGACACGAAATGGGCTGGTCCTACACCCACATGTGGTGGTTAAAAATTGGGAAGAATATCTCAGCTACAGAGGTTCCCCCTGAGGAGCAAGGGCACCCAGCCCCACACTGGGCTCCCCAGTGTGGACATCCAGTGCCAGGAAGACTAGTCCCCACATGTGGTTGTGAAAATCAGCAAGTGGTCCATCCAGGTGAGATGTAGGGCTGCTGTAGTCCCAGGCATTCCTCTTAAAATTCCTCTTAAAAGACCTGCACAAAGACTCACTTGCTCACAAACACTCACCCTCCAGTGAAGGGACAGCAGCTCAAAAAGCACCAGGGACATATAGAGAGGAACTGAATTGTCTTCAGGGTGAGGGCTGGAGTGGCAGCTCTGGCTGGGACAGAAGTGCTAGCAGGTACCATTGTTCCTTTGTTGAGCCCCGCCCCCCAGCCTGCATGAGCAGGCAGGTGCCAAATCTGAGTCTCCATCAACCCGGCTAACACTGCTCACCTCCTTCCTGGTGACTCCCTGAGACCCCACCATATCCAAACCAAGCATCAGCCCAAACCTCTTTCAGTGGTTGTTCCTCATAAGCAGCAGACCTCAGTCCATGCTGCAGACTTTCCTGAAATCTCTCAAAGGCCCACAAATACCAAACATGCAGCAACTGTCCTTGGCATGCCCTATACCTCCTGCTAGGCAACCCCAAGCCTGCCACTAGTGGCAGCCAGCCTCAGTTCACGGAAGTCTCCTAGATGCCTCCAAGTCCAGCACAGGAAGTTACCAACTGCAGATCACTTTGTATCTCCTACCAGGTGGCGTCAGGCCAGACAAAAGCAGCAGCTGACCTGGGCCTACACTGGAGCCCCTCCCAAGAGGCCCCAGAACCAACACACCAGGTGGCTAGCTAGCTTCAGACCATACCAGAGCATCTCCCAATTAGCTCCAGAAATGACACACTCAAAGAGTAGACTCAACAGGCACCAGAACCCTATAAAGTGAATCCCACTCTGGGAGGGTCACCCCTCTACAACAGCTCATCTGCTGTAGTCACAGCCAATGCTCACAGCCAGTAAACCTGAGAGTCAATCCCATTCACTGATGTGCCAGCAGCAATCAAGGCTCAACCACAACAGTAAGGCACGCGCAAACTCACACAAGGGACACACCTGGAGCAACCAGCTCAGGTGACCAGGGAGTCTGCACCACTGGGCCCTACAGAACACCTACTACATAAGCCCACCCTGTTAAGACTGGAAGATATAGCAGATCTAATTACATAGAAACAAACACAAGGAGGTAGCTAAAGTGAGGGAAAAGAGAAATATGTCCCAAATGAAAGACTTGGACAAAACTTCAGAAAAAGAACTAAACAAAATGGACACAAGCAAACTACCAGACACACAGTACAAAACACATTCATAAAAGAATGCTCAGTGGACTTAGAGGAAGAATAGATGAATTCAGTGAGAACTTACAGAGACAGAAACCATAAAAAAGAAGCAGTCAGAAATGAAGACTACAATAACTGAAATGAATACATTAGATGTAATCAACATCAGATTAGATTAAGCAGAGAATTGAATCAGTGATCGAGAAGACAAGATAGTGGAAAACACTCAACTTGAACAGCAAAAAGAAAGAATTTTTCTTTTAATGAGGATAGCTTAAGGATTTCTGGGACATCAAGTATACCAATGTTTCCATCATAGGGGTCTCAGGAGAAGACATTTTAATAGATTGAGAACCTATTTGAAGAAATATTGATGGAAAACTTCCCTAACCGAGTGAAGGAAATAGACATACAAGTCGAGGAAGGGTAGTGACTTCCAAAAAGATGAACCCAAAGAGGCCCACACCAAGACATTTTTTTTTTCATTTCTAGAATGTATTTTATTTATTTATTTTATTTATTATTATTAGTAACAGATGTACAAATCAATGCAATAGTTATCCGTTTCAGCCCTTAAAAAGTGACTCCCTCCTCCCCACATCCACTGCCTCCCCACCCCTGATATCATACATATCTATTACAATTCCATTGACTCCGTTCCCACACTGTACTCCACATCCCATGACTATATATGTATTAAATTATAGTTAACATCTAATATTATTCAGCGGCAGCTTCAGATGTACGGTGCAGTGGTAAGGCCTCTACACTGTCCATGAAGTAGTCTCCCTAACAAGACATGAGTCCATCTGGTCGCCTAAAAAATATTTACAACATTATTGATTATATCCCCCAAACTGTGTCTTCTATCTCTGCAGCAATATTGTAGTTACCAGTTTATGTTGCCTTGTCCTTTCCTCTTCTCCCTCATGCCCACCCCTGTCCCATCTAGCAATCATCAGTTTTTCCTCCGTGTCTCTAAGGCTATTTCTGTTTACATTGCTCATTTATTCAGTTCTTTAGATTCCACATATAAGTGAGATCAGATGGCATTTGTCTTTCTCTGACTATTTCACTTAGCATAATGTTCTCTAGGTCCATCCATATCATTGCAAATGGTATGATTTTTCTTCTTTATCGCTGTATTGTGTAAATGTACCACAGTTTCTTTTCTTTTCTATTTTTTTTTTTGAGGGCAGTGTCAATGGCCCTCATATGTGGGACCTGAACTGGTGCCGCTAGCTTCCCAAGCCAGCGCTTAACCACTGCGCCACTCAGCAGGCCCATGTACCACAGTTTCTTAATCCAGCTGTCTACTGCTGGGCATTTTGATTGTTTCCAAGTCTTGGCTATTCTAAATAGCCTGCAATGACCACAGGGGTGCATATATTTTTTTAAATTAGTGCCTTGGGTTTTTCAGGATAAATACGCAGGAGTCGAATTGCTGGATAATAAGGTAGTTCCATTTCCAGTTATTTGAGATACCTCCATACTGACTTCCATAGTGGCGGCACCAATCTGCAACCCCACCAACAGTGCAGCAGGATTCCCTTTTCCTCACAGCCTCGCCAGCACTTGTTGTTTGTTGATTTATTGATGATAGCCATTCTGACTGGGGTAAGGTGATATCTCAGTGTGGTTTTTATTTGCATTTCCCTAATGCTCAGTGAGGTGGAACAGTTTTTCATATGCCTGTTGGTCATCTGTATGTCCTCTTTAGAGAAATATCTCTTCATATCCTCTGCCCATTTTTTAATTGGGTTGTTTGGGTTTTTTTGGTGTTGAGTTCCATGAGTGTTTTATAAATTTTGGATATTAACCCCTTATTAAATATATCGTTGACAAATATCTTCTCCCATTCAGTAGGCTTCCTTTTTGTTTTGTTTTTTTTGTTTGTTTTTTTTAAAGATTTTATTGGGGAATTGGAGGAAGGGAACAGCGTTGGGGAGTCGGGGAAGGGGAACAGACAACTTGCTGTCTTTTTGTTCTTCAGTCTAGTTGTGGAGGACGTTGCTTCACTAGCCCATGTTGGTATCATCATTGCGCTCTTCCCGGATGAGGCAGATCAGTCGCCGGCCTCCGGATGTCGCTCACTGCAGCTATTGGCAACTCACGCTGGCTGCCAGCTGCTCATGCTGGCTGCCGACCATTCACTGTAGCCAATGGCAGCCCACTGCAGCAGGGGCTGCAGCCTACATCGTCGACGGGGCTCACACAGCCCAGCTCCAGGTGGAGCTGTTGTTAGCTGTAGAGGGCAGTGTCACTGGCCCTCATATGTGAGATCCGAACCAGGGCCGCTGGCATCCCAAAACCAGCGCTTAACCAATGCGCCATTTGGCTGGCCCTCCTTTTTGTTTTATTCATGGTTTCCTTTGTTGTGAAAAAACTTTTAAGTTTGATATAGTCCCATATGTTCATTTTTTTCTTTTACTTCCCTTGCCCGCAGGGATGTATCAGTAAAAATATTGCTCAGGGATTACCCTAAGCAAATTTACTCCCTATATTTTCTTCTAGGAGTTTTATGGTTTCAGGTCTTACATTTAAGTCTTTAATCCATTTTGAGTTTGTTCTTGTATTGTGTAAGGAGGTGGTCCAGTTTCATTTTTTTGAGTATGTCAGTCCAATTTTCCCAGCACCATTTATTAAATAGACTATCTTTATCCCAATGTAAATTCTTGCTTTCATTGTCAAAGATTAACTGTCCATACATGTGTGGATTTATTTCTGGGCTCTCTATTCTGTCCCAATGATCTATGTGCCTGTTTTTATGCAGTACCATACTGTTTTGATTATCGTCGCCTGGTAGTATGTTTTGATGTCTGGTAGAGTGATACCCCTGAGTTTGTTCTTATTTCTCAGGATTGCCATGGCTATTCAGGGTCTTTTATGCGTCCATATAATTTTTAGGATTATATTTTCTATTTCTGTGAAAAATGCGCTTAGTAGTTCAATAGGAATTGCATTGAATCTATATATTGCTTTAGGCAGTATAGACATTTTAACTATATTAATTCTTCCTATCCATGAGTATGGTAGGTGTTTCCATTTATTTGTATCTTCTTTTATTTCTTTCGTCTGTATGTTATAATTTTCTGAGTACAGATCTTTTACTTCTTTGGTTAAATTTATTCCTAAGTATTTTATAGTTCTTGACACAATTGTAAATGGGACTGTTTTCTTAATTTCTCCTTACTATTGTTTATTATTGGTATATGCAAATGCAACCAATTTATGAATATTGATTTTGTATCTTGCTTCCTTACTGAATTCGTCTATCAGTTCCAATAGTTTTTTGATGGAGTCTTTGGGGTTTTCTGTATATAGTATCATGTCATCTGCATATAATGACAATTTTACCTCCTCCTTGCCAATTTGGATGCCTTTTATTTCTTTTTCTTGTCTGTTTGTTGTGGCTAGAACTTCCAGAACTATGTTGAATAGAAGAGGAGAAAGTGGACAGCCTTATCTTGTTTCTGATCTTAAGGGAAACGGTTTTAGCTTTTCCCCATTGAGTATGATGTTAGCTGTAGGTTGATCATATATGGCCTTTATTACGTTGAGATATGATCCCTCTATTCACACTTTGCTAAGAGTTTTTATCATAAATGGCTGCTGGATTCTGTCAAATGCTTTTTCTGCATCTACTGATATGACCATATGATTTTTATTCTTCATTTGTTTTTTTTGTTTTTTTTGTTTTTTTTAGCTGAGCCATCCTGCCACCTGTTGGCAGCTCAATGGCAACTCAGCTTGGGCTGGCCTCGAACCGCTGTTGCTCAGAGCTCAGCTTGCACTCTTGAGCGAGCTCTTAACCAACTGAGCCATTCGGCCGGCCCTATTCTTCATTTGGATGATGTGGTGTATCACATTAATTGATTTGCGGATGTTGAACCAGGCTTGTGTACTAGGGATGAAACACACTTGATCATGATGTATGATCTTCTTAATATATTGCTGAATTCTGTTTGCTAATATTTTATTGAGGATTTTTGCATGTATGTTCATCAGGGATATCGGCCTGTAGTTTTCCTTTTTTGTGCTGTCTTTATCTGGTTTTGGAATCAGGGTGATAATGGCTTCATAGAAAGAGTTTGGGAGCCTTTCCTCCTTCTGGAATTTTTGGAATAGTTTGAGAATAGGTGATAATTCCTTTTTTAATGTTTGCTAAAATTCACTTGTGAAGCTGTCTGGTCCAGGGCTTTTGTTTGTTGGGAGCGTGTTGATTACTGATTCAATTTCCTTGGTAGTAATCAGTCTGTTCAGTTTTTCCATTTCTTCTTGAGTTAGCTTTGGAAGGTTGTATGTTTCTAGAAAATTATCCATTTCTTCCCGATTGTCAAATTTGTTGGCATATAGTTGCTCATAGTAATTTCTAAATATTTTTGTATTTCTGTGGTGCCTATTGTCACTTTACCTCTTTCATTCCTGATTTTACTAATTTGAGTCCTCTCTTCTTTTTTTTTTTTTTTTTTATTAATCTGGCTAGAGGTTTGTCAATTTTGTTTATCTTCTCAAAAAAAACAACTCTTGGTTCATTGATCCTTTGTACTGTTTTTCTGGTCTCTATTACGTTTATTTCTACTCTGGTCTTTATTATCTTCTTCCTGGTACTCCCTTTGGGCTGCTTTTGCTGTTCTTTTTCCAGTTTCCCGAGGTGTAAGGATAATCTGTTGATTTGAGATTTTTCTTCCTTCTTTAGGAAGCCCTGCACTGCTATGAACTTCCCTCTTAGGACTGCTTTCACTGCATCCCAGAGATTTTGGATCATGGTGTTTTCATTTTCGTTTGTCTCGAGGTATCTTTTGATTTCCTCCTTGATCTCATTTTTGACCCACTCGCTATTTAGTAGCATGTTATTTAGCCTCCAGGTATTTGTAAGCTTTCTGGATTTCTTCTTATAATTGATTTTTAGTTTCATAGCCTTGTGGTCAGAGAAGACGCTTGATATGATTTCAATCTTCTTAAATTTATTGAGACTTCTTTTGTGGCCTAATATGTGGTCTATCTTGAAAAATGTTCCATGTACACTTGAGAAGAATGTATATTCTGTAGCTTTGAGGTGAAATGCTCTAAAAATGTCAGTTATATCCAGCTGGTCTAATGTGTCATTTAAGGTCGCTGTTTCCACATTGATTTTCTGTCTGGAGGATCTGTCCATTGGTGATAGCAGGGTGTTGAAGTCTCCTACTATGATAGTGTTACTGTTGGTCTCTGTCTTTATGTCTGTCAATATCTGTTTTACATATTTATGAGCTCCTATGTTAGGTGCATAGATGTTTACTAGGGTTGTGTCCTCTTGTTGAATCAATCCCTATATTATAATGAAGTGTCCTTTTTTTAAAAAAGATTTTATTGGGGATTTGTGGGAGGGGAACAGCGTTGGGGAACTGGGGAAGGGGAACAGACAAGTTGCTGTCTTTTTTTTGTTGTTCTTCAGTCTAGTTGCGGAGGACATTGCTTCACTAGCCCATGTTGGTATCATCATTATGCTCTTCTCAGATGAGGCAGATAGGTCGCCGACCTCTGGATGGTGGCTCACCACAGCTATTGGCAGCTCACGCTGGCTGCCAGCCACTCATGCTGGCTGCCAGTCACTCACTGTAGCCTATGGCAGCCCACTGCAGCAGGGGCTGCAGCCTACACCATTGCCAGGGCTCACAGCCAGCTCCAGGTGGAGCTGTTGTTAGCTGTAGAGGGCAGTGTCACTGGCCCTCATATGTGGGATCCGAACCGGGACTGCTGTCATCCCAAACCAGCTCTTAACCAATGCGCCACTTGGCTGGCCTATGAAGTGTCCTTCTTTGTCCTTTATTCTTCAATTTAAATTCTTCAATTTAAAGTCCATTTTATCTGATATAATCTGATATCGCTACTCCAGCTTTTTCCTCAGTTCCATTTGCATGAAATATTTTACTCCATCCCTTTGCTTTCAGCCTGTATGTGTCTTTTATTTATTTATTTATTTTAAAATTTATTTGATTTTGGGGTTGGCCAAGTGGCACAGTGGTTAAGCACTGGCTTGGGAATCCAGCGGCCCCAGTTCGGGTTCCACATATGAGGGCCAGTGACACTGCCCTCAAAAAAAAAATTTTTTTTAATTTTATTTTTAGCTGAGCGCCAACAGTGGCAGCTCAGCTCAGGCTGGGCATCAAACTCCTGTTGCTCAGAGCTCAACTTGCACTCTTGAGCGAGCTCTAAACAACTGAGCCACTCGGCTGTACCTCTTTGTCTTTTGATCTGAGGTAAGTCTCTTGTATACAGCGTATGCAGGGTTCTTGCTTTCTTATCCATTCAGCCAACTTATGTCTTTTGTTTGGAGCATTTAATCCATTTACATTTAATGTGATTATTACTTTTTTTTTTTTTTTTTGAGGGCAGTGTCACTGGCCCTCATATGCGGGACCCGAACCGGGGCCGCTGGCATCCCAAGCCAGCTCTTAACCACCGCGCCACTCGGCCAGCCCTAATGTGATTATTGATAGGTGCATAGTTATTGCCATTTTGTTATTTGTGCTCCTTGTCTTCCTTCATTAGGTCGTTTTTCTCTTCTGCTTAAACAATCTCTTTTAACATTTCCTGCAATGCTGGCTTGGTGGTAATGAATTCCCTTAGCTTATTCTTTTCTGGGAAGCTCTTTATCTCTCCTTCAATTTTATTTTTTTTTTTATTTATTTTTTTTTTTAAAGATTTTATTGGGGAATTGGCGGAGGGGAACAGCGTTGGGAAATCGGGGAAGGGGAACAGACAAGTTGCTGTCTTTTTGTTCTTCAGTTTAGTTGCGGAGGATGTTGCTTCACTGTTGGTATCGTCATTGCGCTCTTCCCGGATGAGGCAGATCGGTCGCTGGCCTCTGGATGTCGCTCACTGCGGCTATTGGCAGCTCACTCTTGGCTGCCAGCCGCTCACGCTGGCTGCGGGCCACTCACTATAGCCTATGGCAGCCCACACCATCACCGGGGCTCGCACAGTCCAGCTCCAGGTGGAGCTGTTGTTAGCTGTAGAGGGCAGTGTCACTGGCCCTCATGTGGGATCCGAACCGGGGCCACTGGCATCCCAAAACCAGCGCTTAACCAATGCGCCACTCGGCCGGCCCTCTCCTTCAATTTTAAATGATAACCTTGCTGGATAAAGCAATCTAGGTTGTAGGCTTTTGTTTTTCATTACTTTGAAAATCTCCTGCCACCCCCTTCTAGCCTGCAAAGTTTCTGTAGAAAAGTCAGCTGATAATCTTATGGCAGTGTCCTTGTAAGTAACTTGCTGCCTTTCCCTTGCTTCTTTTAGGATTCTGTCTTTGTCCTTAACCCTTGCCATTTTCACTATAATGTGTCTTGGTGTGGGCCTGTTTGGGATCATCTTGATTGGAACTCTCTGCATTTCCTGGGCTTGTATGTGAATGTCCTTTGCCAGGTTAGAGAAGTTTTCAGACATTATTACTTCAAATATTTTTTTTTTTTTAATTCATTCAGTGTTTTCTTTTTTAAGATTTCATTGGGGAATTGGGGGAGGGGAACAGCTTTGGGGAACTGGGGAAAGGAAACAGACAAGTTGCTGTCCTTTTGTTCTTCAGTCTAGTTGTGGAGGACATTGCTTCACTGGTCCATGTTGGTATCATCATTGCACTCTTCCCAGGTGAGGCATATCAGCCGCCGGACTCTGGATAGCTGCTCACGGCAGCTCTTGGCAGCTCACACCGGCAGCTGGCTGCTCACGCTGGCTGCCGGCCACTCTCTGTAGCCTATGCCAGCCCACTGCAGCAGGGGCTGCAGCTAGGCTGTTGCCTGAGACTCACAGGCAGTCCAGCTCCAGGTGGAGCTGTTGTTCATCTTCTTAGCTATAGAGGGCAGTGTCACTGGTCCTCATATGTGTGATCCGAACCAGGGCCCTGCTGCTCAGAGCCGGCATCCCAAGCCACCTCTTAACCAATGTGCCACTCAGCCAGCCCCTCAAATATGTTCTTGATCCTTTGCTCATTCTTTTCTCCTTCTGGTATTCCCATAATCCACTTGTTGGGCTTGATGTTGTTGCCCAGCTCTCTTAAACTATTTTCAATGTTTTTCATTCTTCTTTCTTTTTGTTGTTCCACTTGGGTGATCTCTGTTATCTTGTCTTCTAAGTCACTGATTCGATCCTCTGCTTCATCCAGTCTGCTAGTAATTCCATCGAGTTTGTTAATTCAGTAATTGTGTTCTTTAGTTCTAGCTGGTTGCTCTTCATGATTTCTCTATCCTTCTTTATATTCTCATTAATTTCCTTATGCATTCTAATAATCAGTGTTCTGAACTCTGTTTCCGATAGGCTATTTACCTCTATTTCCTCTAGTTCCACTGATTCAGGAAGTTTCTTCTGTTCTTTTATTTGGGATATGTTTCTTTGTTTCCCCATTCTCTCTTACTCTTTGTGTTTGCTTTGAAGTAACACGTAGATCCCCTAGGTCTCTCAGTCTTTTCTGGGTGAACTTATGTGTTGTGTGTCCTTTATATTTGAATTACTCAGTCTCCCTGTTCTCCTGTGCATGTGTACTAGAGGTGTTCCTAGTGTTGTCTGTCTTCTCCTGTTGAAGTTAAGCTTTGATTGCTTTTGGCTTGTCAGTAGGTGGGATTGACTCCCAGGCCGATTAGCTGTGAGGATTAGCAGTGTCCACAGTTTATGAGCTGCTGTGTGAGGGTTGACCCCTCCGATGAGGCTTGGCCCCTTTGGTCCCTTGTGCCTGTAGCAATTTCCCTTTGGGTGTGACTCTTGTAGGTCAAACCCAGAAATGCTCTGGTTTTATCTAAAGTTGGCCTCTGGGTATGATTCTTGTGTCTCTTTGGCTGGGCCCTGCTGCAGAGCGATTTTAGGGCAAAACAGATCAACAAGTACAACCACCACAGCCACCAAAGGAATACAGATGCTCTCACATGTAAAAAAACAACTAACAACCTACAGTCAACTCGTACAGAAATATCAAACATATAAAAGAAGAAACAAACCAAAACAAATAAACAACTACACACAAAAAACAAAGAACATAAGACAAAACAAAATAAAATAAAATAAAAACTAGAACAAACATGAGAAACAAAACAGCAATACCAAAAAAAAAATTTTGCAGAAAAAGGAGGAAGAAAAGTAGGGCAGTGTAAAGAATGAAGAAAAGAAGGGAGAGAGTGAGGGTGGAAAAGAAAGAAAAAGAAAGAAAGAAAGAAAGAAAAAAAGAAAGAAAGAAAGAAAGAAAGAAAGAAAGAAAGAAAGAAAAAAAAAAAATATATATATATATACACACACCTATATATATTCACATATATACACCCATATATATGTCTATATTAAAAGCTATAAAATTATAATAATGAAATAGAAAAAAAACAAGCAAGCAATAAAAAGAAAAAGAAAAAAAAACAGTGCCGGTCTTGGCTAACGTCCACCAAGCTCTCTCCAGGTTGTCCTCTGCTGTACAAAAATTCCTCTGTGTCTTGTGAGGGCAGAGCTGTCCACCTGTTGCCTAGAGTGACCCTGGCAATGCAGGTCTATTGTAGATGAGTGGGGTTATGAGGTGTGATTGGTAGTTTTTACAAAGCATTGCAGTTTCTGCTCTTGCCTGCCCCAAGGCAGGCTGCACAACCAGAAGGCTTGATGTGCTTCTATGGGCATTTTTTTCCGCTGAAAGCTGTTGGGGGTGTGAGAGTTCAGTGCTGCACCATGCCAGCTGCCAGGAGTCTGTCTGTTAGTGTCTCAGCAGCTGAACCTGCCCTGCCTCCCAAGCTCCGCTGAAAGGTGGGGGTGTGGTAGATAGGCTCACACTTTGCAGCCTCTTCTCCAGTGCAAATTCCTGACCCCCTGCAGGTAGGAATACCTCTGTAATCTGACCCTTCTCCTACATTCAGGGGTCAGTTTAAGACTCTGGCATGGTGGGTGCCAAGGTTTCCTAGGCAGGGTGCAGGTGGGTTCTTATTTCTGCAATAGTTTTTTGCTTTTTGGCTGAGAGAGACACAAAACAAAACAAAACAAAACACACACAAAAATAAAACACTCCCACTGCTGTTTTGAGCTGAGGCCTCTGCCTTAGACGCTCCAGCGGAGCTCCTGCTGTGCTCCTGGAGGGACTGCCCGGGCTTAGGGGACTGTGTTCATCCTGCAGCTGCTCAGATCTCTGCTCTGCCTCCCGGGGTCCTGCGTCTCCGTTGCTGCGGGTGTGTGCTGCATCTCCACACGTCATGTTACCCTCTTCTGCTTGCCCCATTCCAGGCTTCTGCTTCAGAGCCTGCACGCCGCGGTGCTCCTGCTGCGCACCCGGCGGGACCGGGTGGGCTCAGGGACGGATCACTGGACTGGGTGGGTGCAGAGATTGATTTCACCCTGTCACTGCCACACTCTGCACTCTGTCTCCTGGGGACCCAGGGTTCCGCAACTGCGGGTGCAGCTCATACCTCTGCATGCTCGTCTTCTGTCCTCCCCCACTTGCCCAGCCTGAGGCTTCTTCCTCAGACTGCAAACCGTTACCCTCTTGCTGCACTCTAGGCGGGCCATGGGGTGCAGGGAGCGAGCAGCGGGAATACTCACCGATCTGCTCTCTGAAGCCCAGTGTCTCAGCAGCCGTAGGTGCAGGCTGCACCTCCACGAATCTTGTTTCCCTCTTCCCCCACTCGTCCCGTCTTCCCACCTTCCAGCAATCGTGTGAGACTCTTAGTTGCTCTCTGTGATGAGTAGACGTCCCTTTGAAGAGAAAAAGAA
Source organism: Aselliscus stoliczkanus (assembly GCA_033961575.1). Classification (NCBI taxonomy): domain Eukaryota; kingdom Metazoa; phylum Chordata; class Mammalia; order Chiroptera; family Hipposideridae; genus Aselliscus; species Aselliscus stoliczkanus. The sequence goes on along the minus strand of CM066735.1, from coordinate 2,254,830 downwards.
GTTCAAATTGCGGATATTTCCAGGGGAGGACTCAGGGAGCCCTCCTCACAGCCCCCATCTTCCGCAAGTTCTCTCCACTTTTTTGTGTTCTTAAAAAATAGATAAATAAAAATTGCGGGCCCACCAAGTGGTGCGGTGGTTAAATGCTGGCTTGGGAAGTCAGCGGCCCCGGTTCTGGTCCCACGTATGAGGGCCAGTGACACTGCCCTCAAAACAAAAAAAATTGCAACAGGTTCACGAACTTAACTGTCAGACCTCATATACCCACATTGATGACACTAACTGACCCTAAGTCTTTTAAACAACACATAGAAAAACACAGGTTAATATGTAGATTATTACTAGAGAAATTATTAGATCTTAGGTCCATGACGGCTGTGACCATGTCTGTCTTATTTACCAATGTACGAGGTCTGATAATTAAATTTGTGAACTTGTTGCAATGATATTGCTAACCTTTTTTGATATTAGAGAGATTATTCATTATGAATTTGTACCAACTGGACAGACAGTTAACCAAGTTTACTATTTGGAAGTGCTGAAAAGGCTGCGTGAAACCGTAGATGGCCTGAACTTTTAATCAACTATTCATGGCTCTTGCTTCATGACAATGCACCAGCTCACATGGCACTATCTGTGAGGGAGCTTTCAGCCAATAAATAAATAACTATATTGGAACACCCTCCCTACTCACCTGATCTGGCCCCCCAATAATGTCTTTCTTTACCTGAAGCTAAAGGAAATATTGAAAGGAAGACATTTTGATGACATTCAGGACATCAAGGGTAATACGACAACAGCTCTGATGGCCATTCCAGAAAGAGTTCCAAAATTGCTTTGACGGGTGGACTATATGCTGGCATTGGTGCATAGCTTCCCAAGGGGAGTACTTCAAAGGTGACTCTAGTGATATTCAGCAATTAGGTATGTAGAACTTTTTCTATGATGAGTTTGCAAACTTAATTGTCTGACCTCGTATTTCCTTTCTATATTCCAAATCTTGAAATAGGTTTAACGAGTAAGAACTATTTACTCTCTAAATAACTAAGTGAAGGAGTGATGCTATCCTCACCCACTGAGACCAGGTTCCTGAAGGTCTCCAGCATCACTTCTCTGTAGAGCTTCCTCTTCAGCACTGAGCAAGGCCCACTCCTCCTGGGTGAAGTTCATGGCCACATCCTCAAAGACCAATGAGTCCTATGACAAACCATATACATGTAGGAGAATGGGTGGCACTGACAACACAGGGGAAATGGACTTAACTTACAGGAAGTTCAAACAAGATCCTATGGTTGCACAGCATCTAAACTATGTCCACTCTCACTTCCTAGTGGTTACTTTTTTTGTTTGTTTGTTTTAAAGATTTTATTGGGGAATTGGGGGAGAGGAACAGCATTGGGGAATCGGGGAAGGGGAACAGAGAAGTTGCTGTCTTTTTTGTTCTTTTAGTTCTTTTTTGTTGTGGAGGACGTTGCTTCACTGGCCCATGTTGGTATCATCATTGCGCTCTTCCTGGATGAGGCAGATTGGTTGCTGGCCTCTGGATGGTTGCTCACTGCAGCTATTGGCAGCTCATGCTGGCTGCCAGCCACTCATGCTGGCTGCCAGTCACTCACTGTAGCCTATGGCAGCCCACTGCAGCAGGGGCTGCAGCCTACACAGTCGCTGGGGCTCACAGCCCAGCTCCAGGTGGAGCTGTTGTTAGCTGTAGAGGGCAGTGTCACTAGCCCTCATATGTGGGATCCGAACCGGGGCCGCTGGCATCCCAAAACCAGCTCTTAACCAATGGGCCACTCAGCCGGCCCCCTAGTGGTTAGTTTTAACAGTACCACTAACACATTGAAATTGTTTCTCTCTGTATTTTTACTGGGACCATCCCTGTCTCAGTTCTCTCTTTTTCAGAGTCTAGGATAGTCCAGAATACATTGCAGAAATGAGAGAAAATGTATACAAATAAAACAAATATTTCCATTTTATGATTATCAATTCCTTGTGACAAAAACTACTTCATCTCTTTCCTTATTGCCCACCACATCACTTAGCCCTACATGAACCACAAGTTCAAACCTGGATGAGGTTCTAATAAATAAAACACATTGGACAAAGTTCTAATAGGTAAAAACACACTGAAGGACTAAGAGCTTTTCCTACTTTCCCCAGCATCAACTATGAGAGGCCCAAGGATTAATGGAAACCCAACTTGAAGTGTGGGCCAGAAGACCCTAAGTTTTGATGTATTCCAGGTCACTACAGGTAGACAGGTTCAACTGGCTGCATGAAGACACTTTTCTGGAGCACTGTTAATTTTAACTTATATGTGTATTGTTTATCATAGGATCCGTGGCTACTCTTTCATCCTCTATGTTATCTCCATTTGAGAAAGAAGAGATGTTGAGAAGGGGAAGGAAGAAGAAGACATGAGAACTTAGACCTTTCCATAATCTCCACAATCACAAACCTTGGTATTGGTGTGCACCAATTTTGAGTACATACAATACACACACACACACACACATACACACACACACACATACACACACACATACACACGCACACTGGGGTTATAAGGTGCCAGAATAGCTCTTTCCACTGGAGGCATAAAAGATTAATCATTATGGGTCTCTCTGACCTTGAAGGACAGGCTAAGAGTCCTTATGAAAGAGGCCAGAGAGATTCCTCACCCCTCCACCATACTTGTATGAGGACACAATGAGAAGGTGCTGGCTATGAAACAGAAAGAGGGCTGTCAGCAGAAAACACCTATGCTGGTGCTTTGCTCTTGGACTTCCCAGCTTCCAAAATGATAAGAAATAACGTTCTGTTGTTAAGCTATTCTGTGGTAGTTTTATAGCATTCTGAATGGGCTAAGACCCATAGCCACAGGCTAGTATGACTGGAACAGAGATGGGGAGTAATATTTGGGCACAGTGGAGAGTGATAGGACATGGGGCACTTCATCTTGTGGGCAAATAGTTGGCTTTGACTCAGAAATGCAGAACTATTTCGGGCTTTTGCACAAGAAGTAATCTCATCTGATAGCTTTAACGATCCATCAGATGTGTTGAGGCTAAACTGCAGGGGGCAGGTGTAGGGGAGAGTAAAGCTATAACCAAGTGAGAAGAAGACACGTTGGCCTGGGTGGTCACAGTGAAGTGTGCAGGGGGAGCTAGAAGATTCCTAATGATGGTGACGACATAATGAGGGGAGCTGAGGATGGCTCTGATTATTTCACACAGGAAAACCTGGAATAATGAAGTTTCCATCACCTGAGATGTAGAAGGTCACAAGTGAATTAGCTTCTTGGGGAGCAGATGAGGAGTTCAGCACAGGGCATACTGAGATGGGGATGAGAATAAGACATCCAAGTAGCTACGTGTATAATAATGATTTTAGGAGCACTAGTCATAATAGCAAAAATTTGAAAAGATCCAAATACCCACTAACAGAGCAATAAAGTTAATAGACAATAACAGTACAGTAACACCTTGGTTTGCAAGCATAATTTGTTCCAGAAAAAACTACTCTTATTGCAAGACATCACTTGTTTACCAAGTTAAAATGTATTAGAAATGGGGCCGGCGAGTGGCAGGGTGGTTAAGCGCTGGCTTGGGAAGCCAGCGGCCCTGGTTCGGGTCCCACATATAAGGGCCAGTGACACTGCCCTCTACAGCTAACAACAGCTCCACATGGAGATGGGCTGTGCAAGCCCCGGCAATGGTGTAGGCTGCAGCCCCTGCTGCAGTGGGCTGCCATGGGCTACAGTAAGTGGCCGGCAGCCCAGCGAGTGTGAGCAGCCGGCAGCCAGCATGAGCTGCCAATAGCCATGGTGAGTGACCATCCAGAGGCCAGCGACCGATCTGCCTCATCCGGGAAGAACGCAATCATGATACCAACACAGGCCAGTGAAGCAACGGCCTCCGCAACTAGACTGAAGAACAAAAAGACAGCAACTTGTCTGTTCCCCTTCCCCGATTCCCTAATGCTGTTCCCCTCCCCCAATTCCCCAATAAAATCTTTAAAAAAATGTATTATAAATATTTGCTCATCTTGCAGAACACTTGCAAACCATGTTACTCGCAATCCAAAGTTTTACTGTATATCCCTGCCAGTGAATACAAGAGAGTAATAATGGCAAATGAACCATTAGCACTCCATGGAAGACCTTATAAGATAGTAGCTTGAACTAAGGAAACCTGACACAAATAGCATATACATTGCAATTCTATTACATGCAACATAAAGCATGCACAATCAGAATACCTTTACTTAAGGATGCATACACAGGTGATAAAAGTATATATGTAAAGAAAAGCATGGATACTACCATCACCTAATTCGGGCTATTGGTTACATCTGGAGAGTGAGGGGGCCTACTATTGGAAATCACTTCCAGGGAGGTGTTTGATGTCAAGCATTGGTCTAGACCAGGGGTCGTCAAACCACGGCTCACAAGCCACATGAGGCTCTTTGGATATGTGCCGTCTCAAAAGTTTGCTGACCCCTGGAAGAGCCAATCCTGTCCTTCACAACTATTTAAAAGTTATTCAAGGGCCGGCCAAGTGGCGTGGTGGTTAAGAGCTGGCTTGGGATGCCAGCGACCCCGGTTTGGATCCCACATATGAAGGCCAGTGACACTGCCCTATTTAAAAAAAAAAAAAGTTATTCAAGAGCCATAAATATATTTTTACATAATCACCATTATGTGAATAATATCCTTTAAAAATTTTATAAATGAAACTATGATAGTTTTATTTTCATTTTCAATTTTATTTCAGAGCCACACTTGTAAGCCACAGTTTGCTGACTCCTGGTGGCTCTTCCATCTCAAACATTTGCCAACCCCTGGTCTAGGTGTAGGGCTGGATTTTATTTAACAAGTGTTCATTTGTTAGTACTTCCATGGACTGTATACATATATGTCTTATGTACTTTTCTGTATGTATGTTATACTTTACAATAAACTTATAAAAACTAATATACTTGAAATCATCTTAAAAGTTATAGAAAGTCATTTTATAATATTCAACAGAAATATGTGAAAAATAAACCTCATAGCATTTGGGAACAGATGGTAATATGCATAGCCCAATAAAGGGCATACTGAAAAAGTACTGTTCAAAAAGGAACATACAAGTGATATTAAGTTAATTGTTTTCAACCAAAAAAAAGGACAAACCTAGATTCCCACTGCCTCACTCCTAGTCTACAGTGTACTACAGATCCAATCCAGTGTCACCTGAAAATAAAAAAAAAATGTGCAAGAATTACTAAAGAATAAAATGTTATAATTATGCATAGCAGTAACAAGTGTATGTGTAGGACCCCAACAGAAGAAAAATAACCATAAAATAAGATTTTTACCAACATTCCAGAATAACACAATATAAAAACAAAATTCATTATCTTTCCATTTAACAATGGAAAGTTGCAAGTTAATGTTAAAAGATAACACAGTTACATGACAGTACAAGGAGTTCTGTGGACCTACTCCCCAGTGAAACTGGTAAAAATTACTTTTAAAACAACCATCACTTAAAGTCTCTAGATATAGTCCTAAGGGCATACAGTAAATGAAGAAACAGCTATTCAAGGAAGTCTATGAAAATTCAGTAAGAAAGTGAATCTGTGATATTTGAACCAGGACAATTCCCTCTCTCCCTGGACTTTCATTTCAGGCTGCAGCCAGATACACAGGCTCCCCATTGGAGAAGGAGGATATTGGCATTTCTCATACTTCCCCAGTTACCTGTTCCTGAGGTTAAGTTCCAAGCAAGTGTGGTTGAGACAAACCTAGATTCCCACTGCCTCACTCCTAGTCAACAGTGTACTACAGATCCAATCCAGTGTCACCTGAAAATAAAAATAAAAAGTGCAAGAATTACTAAAGAATAAAATGTTATAATTATGCATAGTTATGCACTGGAGGGGGCTCCTTCCTTCCACCCAGCCCCCACCAGTGGAATGAAGGCTCTGCGGTAGGTACAGGGCTGCTAAGACTGATGGAGACCTAACTGCTCTTGTTGTGCCTCATAAAATGGAGATTCCACACCCAAGACTGTCAAGCTGAGAAGAACTCAGGCTCAGCCCTTCTTACAGTGTACACTCAGCCCCTAAAGTGGGGTGTCACTCAGAAAGAAGTGTGCCATTGTCCCCATCCTGCTCCATGCCCTGACTCAGAGATTTTGACTGCTGGAAGGAGCAGGCTGTAAAGCAGGTAGTTCCTAGTCTCTTCTCACAGAACTGAATTCATTTGCAACAGAACATGAAGTTCAAACCTATGGGTGCTCTCAAAAATAGTGGAGGTTGTGGTACAAAGCAATTGGGAAGAGATTCAAGATACTAGCAAAAATGTAGCCCACCTTGTTAGCAGAAGAGAAACAGGGAAAGTGGCAGCTGAGAAGAGTTGTCATAGGGTCTGAACAAATAACAAACACTGACCTGTGAAACTATTCCTTGAAAGGAGTCCAAAATTTGACTGGATTCATCTATAGAGCAATGTATGCATCACAGCATGATTGAAACAATAGAGCAATCAGTCTGCATGAATGGTGCTTTGGATGGTCAGGGAAAGAAAAGAACACAGCCTGCCAACACTACTGCCATCCCAGGGAGACTGTGGGCATACACAAATCCGTACCTCCCTGAGGAGGAACATCAGAGGCTTAACATTGCAGGTGATGGGGAGGGGTGAAACAGACTTGACTAAAATAATTCAGCCAGTCACCAAGCCACTACAAATAAACACCAATAACAAGCCCCAGAGAAGAGTGGCCAGCACTCAAAGTTGCTACAACATATTATCTATAATGTCCAGTTTCCAATAAAAAATTACAAGGCATGCAAAGAAATAGGAAATTATGACCCTTACACCAGAAAACATAAGTAGGCAACAGAAACTGTGAGACTAAACGGATGTCAGATTTAACAGAAAAAGCCTTCCAAATAATCATTATAAACATATTCAAAGAACTAAAGGAGACCATGATTAAAGAAGTAAAGGAAGACATGATGACAATGACCCACAGAATAAAGAACATCAATAAAGAGATTGAAATTATTTAAGAAGCATGAAATGAAAAGTTTGGAGTTAAAAAGTATAACAACTGAAATTTAAGTCACTAGAGGAACTCAACAGTGATTTGAACTTGTAGAAGGGAGAACTACAAATGATATTATTCCATATATACTAAGTGCCCAGATAAGAAAATCTTTGGACAAAAAGTACATTAGTGGTTATTTAGGGCTGGGAAGGAGGACTGAGGGTGAGAGTTTTTTTTTCCTAGTTGAAGAAATGCTCTAAAATTGACTGATGCTGGTTGTACATATCTATGAATAAACTGAAACCACTGAATTGTACATGTTAAATTGGTGAATTGTACAATATGTGAATTATCTCAATAAATCTTTTAAAAAAACAACTAACAGAATTTTAATGAAGATTTGAATGGGGAAAAACTCAACTTTGTTGGATAATATCAAAGCAGAATGAAATAAATGGAAAGATGGCAAACGTTCTTAGAAAGAACTCAATGTCACTAACATGTCAGCTCCCCCAAAAGAAACCTATAGTCTTCAAAATAAATTCCATTAAATCCTGAAACCTTATTTTCTAGGACTTGACAACAATGACTTCTCCGAACCTAACAAGAAGAACAAATGTCCAAAAAATAATTTTCCTGAAGAACAAGGTGGGCCTTGCATAATATGCTGCAAGGAATTTAAAACTATGATTTTAACCATCCGGGCAGTATGGTTATTAGCAGAGGGATAAACAAATGGACTAGTGGAAAGGAAAAGAATCCTGAACAGACCTTGGTGTATGTGGAAATTTGATTAATGACATATCAGGCATTGTACAGCAGTGGCAGAAGTAACATACAATTTAGTACACAGGGCAGTGGGAAAGGGCATTGTAACCCTATTTCATGGAAATGATCAATTAATTATAGATTCAATATGAAAGACTGGAACTCTTTCTAAAGTTAAAGAGAAATGTTGTACAACTTAATAGGGAGAATTTTCTTATATAAGAAAAAAAAGTAAGCTATAAAGGAAGAGATTGATGATTTCAACCCTATTAAAATTGAAAGGTTCGCCGAGGAGTCAAAGTCTGAGGCACCAAACAGCTTTATTTCCCTGTAGTGGCTGAGCCTAAAACTGGCATCAGCACCCTACAGGCATCTTGCAGGGGGTTTTATGAGGTAAGTGAGGGGGGAAGTAATTGCAAGCATACATGAGCAGTTATGATTGCAGGACAGGTATTACTGCAGACATTTTCCATTGACCCTTACCGTTCTGCTATGTCCTGTTTTTATCAGGAAACCTGTGGTCAGGTGTTCACTATTTTTATCCAAGAGGGTGTCTGGTGGCTTTTTCAGCAGGGTGGGGGGTTGCCTCATTCCCGGTGCCCCTGGTGACCACTATCCAGACTTTGTTTGCTATAATTGTTAAGGAAAGGGGTGCCGTGTCTTTCTTCTGGAGCTATTTCCTGCTGTGAGGGGACAGCATCGGGGTTATGGTGAAGGCTGGGTGTAGGGGAATCCCAGGCCCTGGAGGACAGGTGGCAATAGTCAGTGAGGAGTAGTATATCTTTCACTGTACCATTGGTGAAGGCCTGAAGGCGGTCCTGGAGAAAGCGAGTTAAGAGGCATAACCAGCAGGGGCTGAATGCTAAGGTTAAAAATAGAAAGGTTAGAGATCCAATTAAAGGGAAGACCAGAAGGCCCAACTGGTGGGCAGCCAAGAGCCCCACTGGGTTTGTCTCTCTTGGATTCTTTGTGCGAGATCCTTGAGTGACCTCAGAGGCCTTCTCCAACGTGATGGGGAAGGCTTCTACCCATCCTGAAAAGGTATCTACCATGGTTAGTAGATATCTGGTTTTCTTGACAGGGGGGCGTATGTGTGAAATCTGTTTGCCAATCCTCTCCTGGGAAGTGTCCATCTAGCTGGTGTGTGGGAAAGGATGGAGGCAGGATGGGCCCTTGTGGGGAGAAAACAGAAGAGATAGTGCAGGCATCAGTGATTTCACGGAGAAGGGTAGGACAATGTCGACACGTTAGTAGAGGCCTTAGAAGATGGTATAGAGGCTTGAACCCGATGTGGAAGGATTGATGAATGACTGTTAGGATCTCCCTAGCCTGGACTTGGGGGAGGATATATCACCCATTGAAGAGGAGCCAATCTCCCTGGGGAATGGCTCCTCGGGCTAATTGATGCTCCTGTTCAGAAGGGGAGTAGTGGGCCTGTGCCTGTGGTATAACTAGGAGCTGAGTGAGGGGTCAGGGAGTAGAGAGGCGTATTTTGCTTCTTCATCTGCCCTGGCATTGCCCACTGAGATGGGGTCTGTTCCCTTCTGGTGTCCTTTACAATGTATGATTCCAGCCCTATTAGGAAGGCGAGCTGCTTGAAGGAGATGGAGAATGAGAGGGGTGTTTGTGATGCGGGATCCTCTTGTAGATAGGAACCCTCAATGAACCAGATGAGATCTGGGTCTGGGAGAGGTTCTGTTACAATGTTAGGAAAATGGGGTTTAAGATGGTCTAGGATTTCTACACAGGAATGTGTGAAGGAGTCTGAGGGGTCAGGAAGAAGGGTCGCTAGATTAAGAGGAGGGCTCCTGCCTACCTTAAAGTTGGGTGTTTCTATGAATACGGTATGAACCTGCTGTATTCTTGATGGTGATAGGTAGCTCATAGCTTTGTAGGAAAGGAGGTCCTGTAGGTTGTGTGGGCAGTAGATATTGGTGTCTTGTCCAAAGGTTAGTTTCCTACTTTCCTGTGCTAAGAGGGCATCTGCCGCCAGAGCTCATAGACAGTTGGGCCATCCTTTTACTGTGCCGTCTAGCTGTTTTGACAGGTAGGCTATGGGCCCAAAGGTAGGCCCCTTGGTGACGGACATTGTGCCCTGTTAGGAGCTCCCTTTCAGTCGGAGCCCCTGATAGCCACCGCCAGCAGCTGGTATTTTGCCTGATCTCGGTGGGCCTTTTCTAGTTTTTCCTGTTCCTCCCAATTGTTAAAGGCCTTGAAGGCCAGGACTAAAAGGTCCTGTTGGGGGGTGTTGAGGGTCCTCCTCAGCCTTTTTTATTTTTTTCTGAATATCTGGGGCAGATTGTGAGATAAAAAGGGTACTGAGGATGATAACACCCTCCTGAGAAGAGGGATCTACCTGGGTATGTTTTAAGAGGGCCTCCATGAGGTGGGACAGAAATTGGGCTTGATTTTCATCGGCCTGTTAGGTGATCTCCTTCATCTTTTAAAAGTTAACTGCCTTATGTGCGGCTTTTTGAAGACCCGCAATGAGACAGGTGACCATATGGTTTCTGTGGGCTCCAGAGTCATTGTGTTGGTAGTCCCATTTGGGTTCCTCGTGGAGCACAGCCACCACACCAATGGGCTTTTGGGGGTCCTGCTGATGGAGTTCATAAGCATGTCCTTGGGCAGCCAGCCAGACTTGTTCCTTCTTCTCCAGTAAGAGGGTGGAGGAGATGATGATATAGAGATCATGCCAGTTAAGGTCATATGACTGGGTGAGATACTTAAATTTCTTAATGTAGGTGTCTGGGTTGAAGGAGAAGGACCCCAGGCATTTTCTCTATCTGAGAGACATCGAACAGGGAAAAGGGGACATGGACCCTGATGATTCCCCCAGCCGCACCAACCTCCCTCAAGGGAAGAAGGGGAGCTGGGTGTGCCCGAGACCGAGTAAAGGGAGGAGAAGGGAGATCCATAGAAGAGGTTGGACTCGGGTGGAGATTTGGGGCTGAGGGCCCAGAGTCCTCTGAGTCAGAGGCCTCCAGTGATGAGGGGGTGAGTGAAGAATGAGGAGCATATGGAGACAGCGCAGGAGAATGGTCAGCGGGGTCAAAGGCTGAGGTGTCATCCTCAGAGGAAAGTGGGGGCTTTGAGCGGGCAAGGAGGATTTGGAAGGTGAAGCAGGACTGACAGAGAGAGGGTCACAACGAGCAGAGAGTGAAGAAGGCCTGGACATAGGGGATCTCAGGCCATTTTCCACTGCGGTGGCAGAAATTATCCAAACCATGGAGAGTGTTAAAATCAAGAGTGCCATTTCTGGAAATTGAGAATGATTACCCAATTTATACTGAGGCCAAGCCATATTACAAAAGAAAATGATGCGTTTGGGCTGGATTTCACTTTGCAAGTGAAGGGCGTCAACGTTTCTCAAAAGACAACCCAAGGGAGTGGATTTAGGAGGGAGAGAAGGGCAGGCGCCCATGGTGTTGGGAATGAGGTGACAAAGAGCTGCAAAGATGATCATGAAGGGTGAAGGCGACCCTTTCACCAATGAGAATATCAACGAGAAACGAGCAACTGACCCCCAAAGTGGATGTCCCCAAATTGGGGAAGTTGAGGTCCAAAGGACCAAGGAGGTGCCCACTGGCCTAGCGCTAGGATTTTGAACCGACATCAGAGAGGACAGAGGCACCGAGAAACAAGAGGTGGCAGTTTTCACTCACCCCAAGTGGAGGTCTCCAGGAGAAATTGAGAGAGCCAGCAATGGAAAATGGGTATCCTCAAGTATCTCTTCAACAGGATCAAGATGGGGAGAGTCCCAGGTGCAGATTAAGTCCACAGGGTAAAATGAAGGACGATCCAAGCGCTGTCCAGGAGTCGTAACCCACTCCCGGGTTTCGGCACCAAAATGAAAGGTTCCTCGGGGAGTCCAAGTCTGAGGCACATGTCCAAACCAAGCAGTTTTATTTGCCTGTCAGGGCTGAGCCTAAAACTGGCATCAGCACCCTGCAGGCGTCTGCAGGGGGTTTTATAGGGTAAGTGAGAGGTGAAGTAATTGCAAGCATACACGAGCAGTTATAATTGCAGGACAGGTACTGCTGCAGAAATTTTCTGTTGACCTTTACAGTTCTGCTATGTCCTGTTTCTATCAGGAAACCTGTGGTCAGGTGTTCACTATTTTTACCCAAGATAATGTCTGGTGCCTTTTTCAGCAGGGGCGGGGGGCTGCCTCATTCCCAGTGCCCCTGGTGACCCTTAACAAAAATTAGGAGACTGAACAGATAAACCATAATTTGAGAGAAAAATGTTTGCAATATATACAAATATAAAATGATCAGTGTGCAGAGTAAAAATGAATGATCAAACAAATGAATGTTTTTAAATAGGAAAATGACCAAAACACATATGACAAAAGATGAAAGAACATATGGAAAAGAAAGTCAACCTCATTGGTAATAAGCAAAAAGCAAAATAAAATCTCAAGTACATCCCATTTCAAATCAAGAAAGGCAATAACACTAGATGTTCATATCAAATAAGCAGTTGTGAGCAGATGTTTAGAGAACCCATTGATACACTCCACTGGAATTTCCTAGTAAATTTAAACTTGACCATGACCTAGAACCCAGCAATTTTTCTCCAATATGTGGAAAATTTACCATGGATTTGCACTTGGACACTGAGATAAGAATCAAAGGAATGGCATTTTTCACAAGAGCAAAAAAGAACTTGAAAACCCCAACCCCATAAACACCAGAATGGAAGAATAAACCGGATGGCTCACAGCCTTCAGCACCAGCACGTGTGATACAGACTGCCGCAAACACTCCTCAGAAAGCCTTTCAGTGTAACTCCATTATTCTTTTTTTTAGCTGAGCCATCCTGCCACCTGTTGGCAGCTCAACGGCAACTCAGCTCAGGCTGGGCATCGAACTGCAGTTGCTCAGAGCTCAGCTCACACTCTTGAGTGAGCTGTTAACCAACTGAGCCACTCGGCCAGCCCTCCATTACTCTTTATTTAGTGAAAGTTGTGAAGAGGCAAAACAGAACAGAACACTGCATAGTGAAAAACAATAGATGGTAAAGGTATGAAGATCAAGCAAAGAAGCAAACAGCCATCATCGATGGGGCAAGATGGTGTGAGCTGGGGGAGGGGTTGGCCAGGAGACCCTAACAAGGCCCATTTATGAATCTGGATGGTGAGTCTATGGATGTTTATACCATTATTAGCTTTAAAACTTCTCCTAAAACTTATATGTATTCTGAATATGACACATTTCACAATAAAAATTTAAACCATTAATGAAGTTCAGAAAAATGTATACTTTTTTGTGTTTGTTTACTGTGTAGCATGAAAATGTCAGTTTTGACTGACAGTCTTTGACAGACCAAGTATCTATTTAGAGAGCAGTGTTTGCACACACACGAAAGTCAAAGGCATCAGGCATTGATATGAAAAGATCTGCAGGATTATCAATAGAACAAATAAAAGTGTGTTGCCATGTGTACATCATGTTATCTTATAACAAAAAAAGAAAATTTTGTATTTTAATTGCTTGCTTTTTTATATATAAAGAAACACTGACATAATGCACAAGAAATTATTAAAACTGGTTTTCTGAGGGCTGGCCGAGTGGCGCGGTGGTTAAGCGCTGGCTTGGGAAGCCAGTGGCCCTGGTTCAGTCCCACATATGAGAGCCAGTGACACTGCCCTCAAAAAACAAAAAAACAAAAAACTGGTTTTCTGAGGATAGCTGGAGTAAGAGGACTGGAGTGGACCAGGATATGCTGGTAGGGATTCTTAAGTTAGATTTTCAATGTTTTGCAGATTTGTTCAACTTTTGCATAAATTATTCACTTTACATAAAGAGAAATCTCTATAAAGCATTTTTTTGCTTCTTACTGATTTTTATTTTTGTTTGGAAGTCACTCTTTCATGTAGAAAACCACTTTAAAATTTAATCCTCTGAACACTAAAGTTTATGAATGTGCAAACCATAAAAAATGAAATATCTCAGGCCGGCTGAGTGGTGCGGTGGTTAGGCTCTGGCTTAGGAAGCCAGTGGCCCCGGTTCGGGTCCCACATATGAGGGCCAGTGACACTGCCCTTAAAAAAAAAAATCTCAAACTTCTTTAGAACTAGAATGACAAGTGACATCATAGTTTGTATTTCTACTCTATCGCAAACTGGGGGCTATTTCCATGAATGAGTAGAATATTTACTACATTAAGCGTTTGGGCCTAACCCATTAAATGCACTATGAATTGCAAAGATTTATGTACCCAAAAGTAGTTTTCCTCAAATTAGTTAAAATAGGAATTGTCTTAGGAATAATAAAACCTTTTAAATTTCAAAACTCTCATGGATAATCACTGATGTAAAAAATTATGTAAAAAATGAAAGATGATGGGGTTGACCGAGTGGCTCAGTTGGTTAAGAGCTCCCTCAAGAGTGTGAGCTCTAAGCAATAGGGTCGCTGGTTCGATTCCCAGCCCGAGTTGAGCTGTCATGAAAGATGAGCCTGAGAGTTTAAATACCCTCACCTCATATGTGGAGGTTCCTTTGCCAAAACAGGAAGAAAAGCTCTGTATGCTACTTACACTCTATTGTCTTACATTTTCTCTCTCCATCCACTTATATTCACCCAAGAAATTAAAATTTTACCCAAACAAGGAAATAAAATGACTGAAGTCTTAGGGAAACTGGAGTTAGATGCCAGCAATACTTATACAGGACTCAGAAGGGAAGAAAGCAACATTTCCATCAGCTCAGAGAAAGCCACTGACCTGCAGCAATTGGCAAGGAAAACCCACACTCAGAAGTTGAATACACTTCACAAGCTTGGGGTCCAGACTCTCACTGCAGAAATCTCACCCTTCTAATGAGTCAGTCCCTGGTGACAGAGGAAAACTGAGGAGACACAGGACTGAACCCTGGAGCTCCTCACCCCTCCTCACAGTGTGGAAAGCTTCCCTCTCCAGGCTTCAAGTCTCACTAGCCAGCAAACTCTCAGCCACAGTCAGTTTCAGGTTCTGACCCAAATGAATTCCCAAATTCATAAATGCTTTCTCCAGCAGACAGAGACAGACCCCAAGAGTTCCTTTAAGTATGACCTTCACACTTTCTCAGTTTGCTCAGGTTACACTGAGTACACCACAACTGAGCATGCCCAATCCAAACTACTATCAAGAAACAACCTCAAGGGCCGGCCGAGTGGCATGTTGGTTAGGAGCTGCCTTGGGATGCCAGCGGCCCTGGTTCGGATCCCACATATGAGGGCCAGTGACACTGCCCTCTACAGCTAAGATGTGAACAACAGCTCCACCTGGAGCTGGGCTGTGTGAGCCCTGGCGACGGTGTAGGCTGCAGCCCGTGCTGCAGTGGGCTGCCATAGGCTACAGTGAGTGGCCGGCAGCCAGCGTGAGCTGCCAATAGCCACGGTGAGTGACCATCCAGAGACTGGCGACCAATCTGCCTCACCTGGGAAGAGCGCAATGATGATACCAACATGGGCCAGTGAAGCAATGTCCTCCACAACTAGACTGAAGAACAAAAAGAGAGCAACTTGTCTGTTCCCCTTTCCCGATTCCCCAACGCTGTTCTCCTCCCCCAATTCCCCAATAAAATCTTAAAAAATAAATAAATAATAAATAAATAAATAAATAAATAAGACAAACCCAGGTTTGAAGAATCCAGCAAAACCAATCAAATGCAGTGTGTATATATACAGGAGGGAAGAAAATTTTTCTTTTTTTTTTTTTTTGAGGGCAGTGTCACTAACCCACATATGTAGGACCCAAACAGGGGCTGCTGACTTCCGAAGCCAGCGCTTAACCACCACACCACTCAGCTGGCCCAAAGAAGCTTTTTTTTTTTAGCTGAGCCATCCTGCTACCTGTTGGCAGCTCAGCGGCTGCTCAGCTCGGGCTGGCATCAAACCGCCGTTGCTCAGAGCTCAGCTCGCACTCTTGAGTGAGCTCTTAACCAACTGAGCCATTCGGCCAGCCCTCCGGGAAGAAAATTTTAAGCACATTTCATAGCTCAAGAAGAAAACCCACAAGTATCTATTTCTTTCAGAATATAAAGATGTCACTTATTATTTCCATGGGAACAAAATGTTTCATAGACATTAATCATATGTCAATACTTCAAGGTGTGAAAGTTTCAGGACATAGTATTTGGCATTAATCTCTGAAGTCCAGATAATATAAGACAGAACAGAATTATCCACTGTCACAAACTCCCCACCCTGCACATGGATAATAACTAACATGTTAGTAAGTCTTTGTAATTCACTAATTACTATAACAATTATTTTAATGTGGAAATATACATTTTTCTGCAGCCATAATGGGAGAAAAATTTTCTCCATTTCTTTCTGATTCTTTTTTTCCCAGTAGCATTGACAAGACTAAGCCCTGGAATTCCATTTGTCATCGCAGAGAAGAAAACAACAGATGTAAGAAACTTAACCACACATGCTCCAGGAGACAAAAGAAGGCTCAGAAGAATTTTTAACGAATGGAATGTAACACTAGAACATTTTTTTATTTCTGAAGTTGACCTCTTCCTTGCTTCTTTAAAATACTTTTCTTATCTTTCAGCATCTATTAGTTTAATATATTTTACATTTACTGAAAAATCTGAGGCTCAAATAACCAAATAAATATTTTCAAGGTGACAAAACTAGGGAGGGGCAGTGCTGAACTGAAACACACACAGATGACTCAAGGGTCAAGCGCGGCCATCCTACCACATGGGTCATCCAACCTCCAACCACCTGTTCACTGATAAATGCTCCCTGAACACTCTCCCAAAGGATATTGGCTGGTGTCCCGCTGTGAGTCTCAAGTGCATGTGGCTTTGCAAGTGGCTGCCCCACCTCACTGGGTGGGCTTTCCCTGTCCTTTGGGTTAGTTTCCCTCTTTTTTTTTTTTTTAAAGATTTTTATTGGGGTATTGGGGGAGGGGAATAGAAAAGTTGCTGTCTTTTTTGTTCTTCAGTCTAGTTATGGAGTACATCGCTTCACTGGCCCATGTTGGTATCATCATTGCGCTCTTCCCGGGTGAGGCAGATTGGGTCCCCAGCCTCTGGACAGCCGCTTCACAGCAGCTCTTGGCAGCTCACACCACCTGCCAGCTGCTCATGCTGGCTGCCGGCCACTCACTGTAGCCTATGGCAGCCCACTGCAGCAGGGGCTGCAGCTTTGCCGTCCTGGGGACTCACAGCAGCTCAGCCCCAGGTGGCGCTGTTGTTCACCATCTTAGCTGTGGAGGGCAGTGTCACTGGCCCTCATATGTGGGATTAGAACCAGGGCCTCTGGCTTCCCAAGCCAGCTCTTAACCACCACGCCACTCAGCCGGCCCCCAGATAGTTTTTTTTTTTTTTTTTGAGGGCAGTGTCACTGGCCCTCATCTGCTGTGGGACCTGAACCAGGGCCGCTGGCTTCCCAGGCCAGCGCTTAACCGCCGCACCACTCGGCCGCCCCCCCCCCCAGATAGTTTTGATGTTTGGCCATTGACATTGTTAAGGCCTTATCCATTCTTCCCCACCCCACTCATTTTATTTACAATGAAAAAAATGTATGTTGTATGGTTTGCAAAAAGTATTGTACTCTTTTTTTTTTTTTTTTTTTTAAAGATTTTATTGGGGAATTGGCGGTGGTGAACAGCGTTGGGGAATCGGGGAAGGGGAACAGACAAGTTGCTGTCTTTTTTTGTTCTTCAGTTTAGTTGCGGAGAATGTTGCTTCACTGTTGGTATCATCATTGCGCTCTTCCCGGATGAGGCAGATCGGTCGCTGGCCTCTGGATGTCACTCACCGCGGCTATTGCCAGCTCACGCTTGGCTGCCAGCCGCTCACGCTGGCTGCGGGCCACTCACTGTAGCCCATGGCAGGCTACTGCAGCAGGGGCTGCAGCCCACACCATCACCGGGGCTCGCACAGCCCAGCTCCAGGTGGAGCTGTTGTTAGCTGTAGAGGGCAGTGTCACTGACCCTCATGTGGGATCCGAACCGGGGCCGCTGGCATCCCAAAACCAGCGCTCAACCAATGCGCCACTCGGCCGGCCCTATTGTACTCTTTTATAAAAAGTAGTGCTTAGAGAATTAGCATGTATATAAGTAGCTTCCCATTAAAAATGTATTACTCTTGATTTATAAAGTATTAAAAATATAGCTAATATATTTTGGGGTTTATTTTAAAATGAATGGCATTTTTAAAAAATCAACCTGAGACTTAGGAGTCTGACTTAAAACTCAGTCCTGGCATATCGTCTAGCATTCATGTCCACTTGCCCCATGCACCCCTAAATTCCAATTATATTTGTTTCTTGTACGTATGGTTAGTATTTATGTAGAGAAGCAATTTCAATTCCATATTTTTCTTTTTTCTATTTGACATATAAAAGTAACATCATTTGGTAACATTGATATGTACTTTGATTTTTTTTGTTCATTTTGAAATAAATCCTGCAGCTCTTCTCATATCAATAGGTGACTTCCTTAATTTTTATAAACGTGTACATGATGAAATTTTTATGTAACTAGTTCTATCTAAATAAACACTGGATTCATTCCCAATCGTTTGCTGCTCAAATCTTGCTCAAATTAAGAGAAACTTAAAGGATCCAGTATAAAAGACTTGAGAATCCCTTCCAAACTGAAATCAAAACTGGGTAGGTGATCAGATAATGTGGTAAAATAAATATTTTTAAATTGTACATTTTTTTCACTTGTAAGTAATTCTGTAAATGTTTATGGTGAGGAATATCATACTTAGAAAAGATTGTATAAAATGTCATTTTAATTTTAAATGATATGATATAAACTCTGTAAACTGGACACAAAGAATAATCAGTAGACTTTGGGCACATATTAGACACCCCAATTGTGTCCACTCTGATTTCATTACCCTTCGATTTCCACACATGAACACTATTGGGAATTTTACAGTTATTTTTCATAGCTTTACCATCAATTATCACAAAGTAGTGTTTTATTTAACTTTGCCTCGAGATTTTTATGAAAGGATACTAATAGAGTAACCCTAAGCATGGTGATCACTGGTTTCTTTGCCTCAGTCTGTTTCACACATGTTGGTGTCTGAGGTTGTGGGTCACCCAATTTACATTCCAGTCCTTATGGTGTCAGGGCTGTTTCATGTTTGGGTGGATTTTTTGCTCTTGTTAAAAATATTGCTCTTATCATCCTTTCTCAGTTTCCAAGTGTGCCCATGCATAACAAATTCTCTACACACTGGAGAAAAATTACTTAGTTGTAAACTATGATAATTTCAAATTGCCAGGAAATGCTAATGGAGTATGTGAATTTACCTTCCCACCATTGCTGCATAAGTTTATTTATCCATAAGATAGATATTGGAATTGCTGAACTAATTAATTTTTTATTAGTATATGTGAAATGGAATTGCCTTGTTATTATATAATACCAAGGATACTAAGCACTTTTTTTTTTAAAGAGGGCAGTGTTACTGGCCCTCATATGTGGGATCCGAACCGGGGCCGCTGGTGTCCCAGGCCAGCTCTTAACCACTGCGCCACTTGGCCGGCCACTAAGCACTTTTTTTTTCTTCATTTTTTTTTATTAGTTTCAGGTGTACAACACAATGCAAGTTATACTCTTTACCTCCCAAAGTGACAATCCCCCTCTCCCAGTTTGCCACCCCACTCCTCCCCATATCATACATATCTATTACAATTCCTTTGACTCCCTTCCACAGTATATTCCACATCCCGTGACTATCTATATATTTAGTTACAGTTGGCATACAATATTATACAACATCAGCTTCAGGTGTACAGTGCAGTGATCAAGCCTCTACTCCATCCATGAAGTGGTCTCCCTAACAAGACCTGTGACTATCTGACATGCCACAAAATTTTAACAACATTATTATATTCCCCGAACTGTGTTTCATATCCCTGTGGCAATATTGTAATTGTCTATTTATGCTGTCTAATCCCTTCCCCTTCTCCCTTATCCCCACCCCCCTCCCAACTAGCAACCCTCAGTTTTTCCTCTATATCTATCAGTCCGTTTACTTTGCTCATTCATTCAGTTTTTCAGATTCCACATATAAGTGAGATCATATGGTATTTGTCTTTCTCCAACTGACTTATTTCACTTAACATAATAGTCTCTTCACAACATTATCAAAAACATTCCCAGAACTGCCCCCATATTCCTGCGGCAACATTGTAGTCACCCACCTACGCTGTCCGAAACCTTCCCCATCTCCCGCATCCCCAGTCCCTCCAAGCCAGCAACCATCAGTTTGTCCTTTATATCTGCTTGATATGACTTCAATCTTCTTAAATTTACTGAGACTTGTTTTGTGGCTTAACGTGGTCTATCTTGGAAAATGTCCCATGTGTACTTGAGAAGAATGTATATTCTGGTTTTTTTGGGTGAAATGCACTAAGCACTTTTTATAAATGTCTTTCACCTATGAAATTTTTATCAGTCATTTTAATTTGTATATTTATTGGTTCATCGGATTTCTTTGTGTACTTTGGACACGAATCTTTTTCAGTTGTAGGTACTGCAAATAATTTCTCCCAGACTGTGGTTTATTTTCATAGTCCCTTTATTCTATATTTCAATGTACTGCTCTTAGTTTTAAGAGTTGAATTTCTCAATTCCTTCCTTTTTTTCTCCCTAATCTGAAGTCATAAAACACTTGCTGTAACTTTTTTTTTTTTTTTTTTAAGATTTTATTGGGGAATTGGGGGAGGGGAACAGCATTGGGGAATTGGGGAAGGGGAACAGACAAGATGCTGTCTTTTTGTTCTTCAGTCTAGTTGCAGAGGACATTGCTTTGCTGGCCCATGTTGGTATCATCATTGCACTCTTCCTGGATGAGGCAGATCGGTCGCCAGCCTCTGGATGGTCATTCACCATGGCTATTGGCAGTTCCTGCTGGCTGCTGGCTACTCACTGTAGCCTGTGGCAGCCTACACCATCGCCAGAGCTCGCACAGCCCAGCTCCAGGTGGAGCTGTTGTTAGCTGTAGAGGGCAGTGTCACTGGCCCTCATATGTGGGATCTGAACCGGGGCCGCTGGCATCCCAAAACCAGCTCTTAACCAATGCGCCACTTGGCCAGCCCTGTAACTTTTAACACTGTTCTAGTTTCCTCCTTTGCATGTAAATCTTCAATAAGTTTATTATTATACATGGATGACAGCAAAAAGATGCGTTATTCCATGTAGATGACCATTTGTTACTGACCATGTGTTAATCTGTCCATTCATTTCTACCACTGCTCAACAATGCCTACTGCCATCTTCTTGGTGGAATATGGCAATATTTGTATTTCATAATATGGAAACATTTTTATCCCTGAAATGAGCTCCACTTTTTGATAGGTATCTAATATATTAGGAATTCTACTGTTCAATATTCCATTTATTCTTCATTCCAAAATGATGTCGGGACCAGTCGAGTGGCACAGTGGTTAAGCACTGGCTTGGGAAGCCAGCGGCCCCGGTTCAGGTCCCACATGTGAGGACCAGTGACACTGCCCTCAAACAAACAAACAAAAAAAGTGATATCGGTCTTCATTATTATGATCACAGGGAGGGTTTCATGGACCTATACATGTGTATTTTATTGTTTTAGTTATTACTCAATAAACCTAAAAAGTTAACTTGATCCCAACCTATTTCATGCAGTAACAAACTCATACAAACTTACTAAACGTAACTGTGAAGTATTTAGGGTTTTTTTTCATACATACTGGAAGAAATTAGTAATATGATAATAGTGTGCTCTTAAAGGTTAAATACAACTCGGTTGTAAATCTGAGCCTGTCAGGCCCTAATATTTTATTGCATATAGACTGGGAAACACACACATAGACACAAAATAACCACAGTTGTGCAGTGAAACAGAGACACTCCTACTTGGACACAGGTATCACCACTAGGACACATGGAGCCTTCACAGACATACTGTGTACCCATAAACATATATATATATATAAGATCACCCAGACTTTTTTTTTTTGAGGGCAGTGTCACTGGCCCTCATATGTGGGACCCAAACCGGGGCTGCTGACTCCCCAAGTCAGCGCTTAACCACAGCGCCACTTGGCCGGCCCTCACCCAGACTTTTGTTACTGGGAAATATAGGTTGACGTTCAGAAACACATCAAAGACACACCCTCAGCAATAATGGTCCCCGAGGCAGTAAGAGACTCTCCCACAGACACACATAGCTCTCTGTACACCCCTGCCCTGTTGTTTTTCTCCTTAGGAATTACCACCATCCATACAATGGATACTTTATTTACATAACTTGTTTTTTGTATCCTAGAACAACATGTCAAGGGCCACCAGCTCGAGTTTGTGCGCCTGCGCACTTCAGCGAAGACATAACTCCCAAATATCTCGGGGCCACAGCTAATTTGGAGGCAGGCCCATGTTGGATGAAGTTAATAATCAAGCGTGGGAGTCCCAGCTTGAAGCCCCAGACTGAGGAGCTTCTCTTTAGAACTACATTTCCCACAGGCCAATGGGCTGGGCTCTACAAGGTCGGTCTCCACCCAGGAAGAAGCGCGCATGCGTCTCGGCTGGCAGATCAGAAGACCAGTCCTGGAGTGTGCGGTCGACGTCACAAGACTGGGCTCAGAGTCTCGGGCCTTAGCATACAGGCAAGTCGGTTGCGTCAGATGACTGCAGAACAGTGGTTGGCAGTGACAGTAGGCGTTTTTGCATCGTCACAAGCGGTCACAAGAGTCTCTGGGTGTGTGATTGTGTAGAGTAGATGCATGTGCCACGGAAGTTGCTATAGTTGAGGGCACTAAATTCCCATGACATGGGTTCTGCAATCACCGTTTCTGCGCTCATGTCACAACCACGTGGGGCTGCCACAATGTTCCCAACAGCAGAAGGGGTTCTTGCGATCCACAATGACGTTCCTAGCAAGAAAGCACAGGACAAGGCTTTCTGGAATTTTAGAGCTGGAAATGTCCACAAGACAGGCCCTGGAAAGACACCATGTTGACCCCAAAGGATTAGGACGCCCCCAGAAAGAGTCCATCTGTAGGTTTCAGAATCAAGGCGTTGCTTAAAGTCTGACCTGAAGAACCTGGTGTAAAATGAAAGATTCCAGGAGAGGTCTCACTTCCTCCAGGTATGTGAGGTGAGGGAGGTAGAGGATGTTTCTGACTACTAACTGGCTTCCAAAAAGGGTGTGATGGGGCACAAATCTTTCTCAAGTCTTATAATTCTTTAAGAATTATCCCAACATGGGCCGGCCGAGGGGCTCAGTTAGTCAAGAGCACCGGCTCTGAGCAATAGGGATGCCAGTTCGATTCCTACATGGGCCAGTGAGCTGCTCCTGAGCTGAGCTGCTGCATGGTACAGCTAGTGAGAGCACATGCTCCTAACAAGGTTGCTGGTTTGACTCCTACATGGGATGGTGGGCTTTGTGCTTCCACAACTAAGACTGAATATAGCACGTTGAGCTGAGCAGCCACAAACTGCCGACTGGAATTGGAGCTGAGCTAGTTGCGCCCTCCACGACTAATATTGAAGGACAACAACTTGGCTGTTTCCCTTCCCCAATTCCCCAATAAAATCTTTAAGAAAAAAAAAATTATCCCAATGTGATGGAAAGAAGTCTTGTTGCACACCAAGACATCAAGGCTCATGAGAGGAGAGTTTTAAATTTCCTTAACACATGAAAGGCTTTTTGGTGTTTGGTTGTAATCTACTAATTCATTTTCTAAATGTACATATATAAAAATTCATTATTTTAAGTGTAGTTATATCAGTTTTCACAAATGCATAATTGTATCACCACAACACCATCCCGCAAAACTATTCATGGTGCCCATTTATAGTCAACCCCCTACCCATAACCCCTAATCTCTTTTAAATCTCTACTTTTGCCTTTTCCAAAGAATGTCATGTAAATGGAACACTATGTTGTCTTTTGAGTCCTGCGTGTAAAACTTGATGCCATATCTGTAAAGTTCTATATGCTTTGCAGTGTTATTCTGAGTTTGAAATTTTTAAAATTTATTTATTTATTTATTTATTTATTTATTTATTTATTTATTTATTTTTAAGTAGTTTCAGGTGTAACACACAATGCAATAGCTATACTCTTTACCCCCCAAAGTGACAACCCCTCTCCCCGAGTTCGCCAACCCACTCCCCCCCCATATCATACATATCTATCACAACTCCCCTGACTCCCCTCTACAGTATACCACACATCCAGTGACCATCCACATATTCAGTTACAGTTGGCATACAATATTATACAACATCAGCTTCAGGTGTACAGTGCATTGATCAAGCCTCTACTCATCCATGAAGTGGTCTCCCTAACAAGACATGTGACTATCTGACATGCCACAAAATTTTTACATTATTATATTCCCCAAACTGTGTTTCATATCCCTGTGGTAATATTGTAGTTGTCTATTTATGCTGTCTAATCCCTTCCCCTTCCCCCCATCCCCACCCCCCTCCCAACTAGCAACCCTCAGCTCTTCAGACTCTATACACAAGTGAGATCACATGGTACCTGTCCTTCTCCGACTGACTTATTTCATGCAACATAATAGTCTCTTCACAACATTATCAATTACATTCCCAGAACTGCCCCCATATCCCTGTGGCAACATTGTAGTCCCACCAACACTGTCCAAAACCTTCCCCCTCTCCCTCTTCCCCACTCCCTCCCAGCCAGCAACCATCAGTTTTTCCTTTATATCTGCTTGATATGACTTCAATCTTCTTAAATTTACTGAGACTTGTTTTGTGGCCTAACATGGTCTATCTTGGAAAATGTCCCATGTGTACTTGAGAAGAATGTATATTCTGTTTTTTCAGGGTGAAATGCTCTAAAAATATCGACGAAGTCCAGCTGGTCTAAAGTATCATTTAAGGCCGCTCTTTCTGTGTTGATTTTCTGTCTAAAGGGTCTGTCCATTGGTGACAATGGTGCTGAAGTCCCCTACTATGATAGTGTTACTGTTGATCTTTGTCTTTATGTCGGTCAAAAATTGTAGTCATTTTAAAGTCTATTTTGTCCAAAATAAGTATTGGTACTCCAGCTTTTTTTTCTCTCATTTCCATTTGCATGAAATATCTCATTCCATCTGTAAACAGCATATACATGTGTCCTATTTTCCCATCCACTCAGCCCTTTCTGTCTTTTGATTGGAACATTTAGCCCATTCATTTTTAAAATGATTATTGATAGGTGCATATGTATTGCCATTTTGTTATTTGTATTCCCGGTATCCCTGGGTGAGCTTCTTTACCCCTTTCTTTTGTTTAGAAAAGCCCTTTTAGTGGTTAAGTGCTGGCCTGGGAAGCCAGTGGCCCAGATTCAGGGTCCCACATCTGAGAGCCAGTGACACTGCTCTCAAAAAAAAAAAATCTTAAAAAAGCCCTTTTAACATTTCTAGCAATGCTGGCTTGGTGGTAATGAATTCCTTAAGCTTATTCTTTTCTGAGAAGCTCTTTATTTCTCCTTCAATTTTAAGTGATAGCCGTGCTGGGTAGGGCAATCTTGGTTGTAGGCCTTTATTCTGTGTCACTTTGAACATCTCCTGCCACTCCCTTCTGGCCTGCAGAGTTTCTGTAGACAAGTCTCCTGTTAGACTAACAGGAGTTCCTTTGTATGTAACCTGCTGTCTTTCTCTTGCAGCCTGTAGGATTCTGTCTCTGTCTTTAAGCTTTGCCATTTTAACTATGATGTGTCTTGGTGTGGACCTGTTTGGGTTCATCTTGTTTGGAACCCTCTGCACTTCCTGGGCATGTATGTTGATTTCCCTCACCAGGGTAGGGAAGTTTTCAGTCATTATTTTTTCAAACACGTTTTCGACCCCTTGCTTCTTCTCTTCTCCTTCTGGTATTCCTATGAGTCGAAGGTGGATGTATTTCACCTTGTCCCATAAGGCTCTTAAACTATTTTCATTGTTTTTTATTCTTTGGTCTTTTTGTTGTGCCAACTGGGTGATTTCTGCTATTTTCTCTTCCAAATCGCTAAACCACTCCTCTGCTTCATCTACTCTACTGGTGATTCCTTCAAGTGTGTTCTTCATTTCAGTTATTGTATTCTTTAGTTCTAACAGGTTGTTTTTTATGGTTTCCCTATCCTTCTTTATGTCCTCGCTAAGTTCCTTAAACATTCTTATCATCAGTGTTCTAAACTCCGTCTCTGAAAGGTTGGATCCCTCTGTTTCATTTAGTTCCATTTCTGGAGGTTTCTTCTGATCTTTTACTTGTGACATGTTTCTTTGTTTCCCCATTCTGGCTGTCGCTCTGGGATTGCTTTGATGTATTAGATAGATCACCAGGAGAGCCCTGGCTGGATCATGCAGGCACACATCTCACAGCACAACACTCCCAGGAAAACTCCCAGTCTCAGCCTGTCCCAATCAGCCTCTCGCAGATCAGGCTGAGCAGCCCGACAACCAATCACCAGCCTGGAACTCTGCAAGTACAGTGCGGAGAGCGGGGACCCGAGGTGGATTGCACACTCCCGAGTCTCAGTGAGCAGCCTGTTGGAGCCGGAGCACGTCCACCAGGCGTTTCCCTGGCAATGCAGCACAAGCCGTGTGGAGGGTGGGGATCTGAGGCAGCTCGCACACTCCTGGGTCTCAGTGAGCAGCCTGTTGGAGCTGGAGGGCACCCACCCAGTGTTTCCCTGGCAACGCAGTATAAGCCGGGCGGAGGGTGAGGATCCAAGGCCGCATGTGTGCACATACGCACACACGCACTTCTGCGCCAATTCCACCAGACCAATGAGGTCTTGGACCTGGTCCTCCGTGGGAGGACCCAAGCCTGACAAAATGGCGCCCTCCCTATACCACTCGTGTGCAGGCTCCACACCACGGGAACAACAGTCCAAAAACCTCTAGCCTTTGCACCAAAGGTGCTGAGTTCAGTCTGTCCCCGCAAGCTCCTGGGTCCGGGTCACACAGCCACTCCCTCCACCAGGAACCAGGTAAGTGCTCACCGGCGAGCAAGCCTGGGCGCCGGCCCCAGTGATTCTCCAGCTGCTCTCAGCTTCACCGAGCTGAGCAAAGAGAGTCCTCACTAATTTACTGTCAACTATCTTAGAACTTCTCTTCCCGGCAAAGGAACTCTGGGCTGGTGAGCTTGGTGAGCGGCCAGAGTGTCTCTCCCCTAACTGGAGAAGCCTCCCCACAGCTGGGACTTCCCTCACGGGATTCGCCCTCTCTTGTCTCCGCCCGTCCTACCAGACCCAACACGACCTCCTCTTAAAGTTCTTCGTTTAGTGGTTCTGTTCCTCCAGTGTTCCGGGGACCTCCAGGGTTGAATGCTGTATAATTTGCTGGCAATTTTGGTGTGATCCTGGGAGGCAGTTAGCACAGTGTCTGTCTATTTTGCCATTTTACCGGAAGTCCTGAGTTTGAAATTTTTTGACAATGTCCAACACTAGTGGTGGGTGGCCCACATTAGATCTTCAAACTGACAGATTATATTATTATTATTGTGAACCACAGTTGGGCTGGCCGAGTGGCTCAGTTGGTTAAGAGCTCGCTCAAAAATGCGAGCTGAGCTCTGAGCAACAGCAGTTTGATGCCCACCCCGAGCTGAGCTGCCCCTGAGCTGCCAACAGGTGGCAGGATGGCTCAGATTTAAAAAAAAAAAAAAAAAAAAAAAAAAAAGACCAGCCGAGTAGCGTGGTGGTTAAGCACTGGCTTGGAAAGCCAGCGGCCCTGGTTCGGGTCCCACATATGAGGACCAGTGATGCTGCCCTCAAAAAAAAAAAAGCCTGTGAATCACATGAGCTTAGGAAAGACTCTGCTCCCTTTGCTTAACTTTTTTCATTTGTATGATGAAAGGGATGATGGGGGGAACCAGATAATATACTAATGATAATCAAGTCATATTAATTTCTGCAGCACTGTGAATAAATAAGTTAACATGGGGAAAATGAACAAAGATTAGACTTTGTTTGTTCCTTAATTAAGCAAGATGCTATTACATTTTTTCTCATCTCAACATGTGCTGGAAATCTGTGTGTATGGAAGTGATATCTGTAAAAAATAAAACGGGGGGCTGGCCCAGTGGCGTGGTGGTTAAGCACTGGCCTGGGAAGCCAGCGGCCCCGGTTCAGTCCCACATATGAGGACCAGTGACACTGCCCTCAAAAAAAAAAGAAGTAAAATGGGATTTGACTCTTTGTCGATCAAAATAAAAAAACTTCCACCATTTCCTCCTATAAAAAGTATTATAGGGCCGGCCAAGTGGCGCAATGGTTAAGCGCTGGCTTGGGAAGCCAGCGGCCCGGGTTCTGTCCCACATGTGAGGGCCAGTGACACTGCCCTCAAAAAAAAAAAAAAAGTATTATAAATTTCCCTGTTTGAAAATGTCAAATATACCTGCTTTTTTCCTAAATTGGACTGCTACTCAAAATGGTACCCTCTGTGAGCAATTCATCTCAGTTATTCCTTAGACAACTGTCCCTCCACTACAACTCACTTTGCTTCTACTAGATTACAATTGGCTTGCAGTGATTCACTATACTCATAAGAAAAGACCATGATGGGGTAGAACTGTGCAAATGACTATAATGTTTCATAAAATTAGGTGCTAACCTGTGGTTTTCTTTTTTTTTCTTAAAGGTTTTATTGGGGAATTGGGGGAGGGGAACAGAATTTGGGAACCTGGGAAGAGGAACAGACAAGTTGCTGTCCTTTTGTTCTTCAGTCCAGTTGTGGAGGACATTGCTTCACTGGCCCATGTTGGTATCATCATTGCGCTCTTCCCGGGTGAGGCAGATTGGTCGCCGGCCTCTGGATGGCCGCTCACAGTGGCTCTTGGTAGCTCACACTAGCTGCCAGCTGCTAACTCTGGCTGCCGGCCATTCACTGTGGTCTGTGGCAGCCCACTGCAGCAGGGGCTGCAGCTATGCCATCCCGGGGACTCACAGCAGCCCAGCTCCAGGTGGAGGTGTTGTTCACCATCTTAGCTGTAGAGGGCAGTGAAACTAGCCCCCATATGTGGGATCCGAACCGGGGCCGCTGGCATTCCAAGCCAGCTCTTAACCAACACGCCACTCGGCCAGCCCACCTGTGGTTTTCTTGCATATAAATTGTGTCAATAAGTCTGCAGCAGAAGCAAAAATATGTCAACTATATAATACAGTTGACCATTTTTTTCACAAGAACATTAAACACCCACAGCCTATAGTCCAAATCATTGAGAAGAATCTGGTTTCAGACACCCATGTCCAAATTCATGGAAACATATCACATGCCTTAAAATATTAAACTTGACAAACATTAAGCTGAACCATGCCTATACCTTTATTTTAATGGAGAATGATTATTTATTTTAGTTATTTATTAATTAACTCCATGAATGCAGGACTGTCACTCCCAACTATTTACAAATACCTTTGAGCAGTTCCTGAAACAGTGCTTATTAAAGACACATTAGGTGATGAAAATATAAACAAATTATTAATGATGATAGATTCACTCAAGTTCCCTAGCCTCCACAGAAAACAAATATGCACTAGAGCAGGGGTCGGCAAACTTTTGAGATGGAAGAGCCACCAGGGGTCAGCAAACTGTGGCTTGCGAACTGTGGCTCTGAGGTAAAATTGAAAATAAAACTATCAAAGTTTCATTTATAAAATTTTTACAGGATATTATTCACATAATGGTGATTATGTAAAAATATATTTATGACTCTTGAATAATTTCTAAATTGTTGTGAAGGACAGGATTAGCTCTTCCAGAGGTTGGCAAACTTTTGAGACAGAACGTACCCAAAGTGCTGCATGTGGCTTGCCAGCCAGTTTGCCGACCCCTGCACTAGGCTATCTGCATTCTCTATTATCTCCTTTATAATTGTGTACTTTCCTCCAAAACCTTTATTCCCATCTTATAAGCCTGTTTTACTACTTGTTAACAGTTACTTCTACCCCCACAAACACATAAGCACCAGGACTGCAATGACCTGTATGGTTTATGTCTCTTCATTCAACATAATACAACATACAGTGCAGTGATTACGTTTAAGCATAATTTTGAGCCTAAAGTACATGGCATCTGTGGATGCTCAAAATTGCATGAATTAAATAATTTGCTCTCTGAACAGTAAGGGCTTGATTTGAAACCTGACTATATTTTTCTCTTGTTTTTTGTGATCTCTGACAATTTATGTAAACTTATATCCCTCAGGTAACTCACAAAAGCATATAATAAACCTCCTACCTTATAGAGTTTGAGGATTGACTGAATTTATATGTGTAAAATTAGGAAAACACTAAAAACAGTGTTTGATGCATATTTTAGTGTCTACATAAGCAGCCCCAGACAAACCAGTGTTGGCACTCATCGCTACGTTTAGCGTTCTGTTAGGAAAAGAAATAATTTCACACAACACCTTCATTAGATAATGCTACCTGGTGACCAGGATTACTCAAGACAAAAACAAGAGCACTATAAAGAAATCTAAGAAAACAAAGTCCAACAGCTCCCCTCTTCTTGCTAATCCGACTGACTGCTGCTTCAACAATTAGTATGATCAACACTCTATTCTACTTGCCTTCTAGGTAAAAAGTACTAAGATTCCCAATCATACAATTACATTCGATTCCTGATAGCATCCAGTAGAGAGCAAATCTCAATTTTCTTGAACATAATCTGAATCAACTAACACAAGCACAAATTGTGTTAAGTATTTTTGAACACTGGTTTAACCTACAATGGTAATGATGTGTTGCTAGAACAAAAAGCACATTTGATAAAATCCAATAACCCTTAAATAAAAAACTCAATTACCTAAGAAGGGAACTTACTCAAACTAATAAAGTCTGAAACCTAATGTCATACCTAATGCTGAAAGACTGATTCCCTCATAACATCAGAAATATGTCTGTTCTTGGGCCAGCCGAGTGGCGTATTGGTCAAGAGTTGGCTTGGGACACCAGCTCTGAGCAGCAAGGCCCTGGTTGGAATTCCACATTAGGGCCAGTGATGCTGCGCCCTCTACAGCTAAAATGGTGAACAACAGCTCAACCTGGAGCTGGGCTGCCTTGAGTCACAGGCGACGGCATAGGCTGCAGTAGGGCTGGCTGGCAGCTGGTGTGCGCTTTTGTGAGCTGCCATGAGCATCTGTCCAATGTCCGGTGAGCCTCACCCGGGAAGAGCGCAATGATAATACCAACATGGGCCAGTGAAGTGACGTCTTCCACAACTAGACTGAATAACAAAAGGACAGCAACTTGTCTGTTCCCCTTCCCTGATTCCCCAATGCTGTTCCCCTCCCCCAACTCCCCAATAAAATCTTTAAAAAAAAAAAAAGAAAGAAATATGTCTACTCTTGACACTTCTGTTCATCCTTGTAGTAGAGGTTCTAGCCAGGGAAGACAGGCAAGAAAATAAGGCATCTAGCAAAGTTTCAGGATACAAGATCAAAAGTCAAAAACCAATTGTAGGGCCAGCCGTGTGGCTCAATTGGTTAAGAGTTGGCGTGTGCTGAGCAACAGGGCTGCTGGTTCGATTCCCACGTGGGCCAGTGAATGCTGCACCCTAGCTAAGCTGTTGATGAGGTGCCAACAGGTGGCAGGGTGGTTCAGCTGGTGTAACAACAAGATTGCCTGTTCGATGGTGGGCTAGGCCAACCTGCAACTGGGACTGAACTCGGCACCTTGAGCTGAGCTGCTGCCCGGATAGCTCGGTGGATAGGGTGTGCGCTCTTAACAACAAGGCTGCTGGTTCAACTCCCGCATGGGATGGTGGCTACGCCCACCAACAACTAAGACTGAACACAGCACCTTCAGCTTAGAAGCCACGAGCTGCCGATAGGAAGCCAGATGGCGACTGGCACCCTCCACAATGAACTGAAGAACAACTTGGCTGGTCCCTTCCACCAATTCCCCAGCACTGTTCCCCTCCCCCAATTCCCCAATAAAATCTTTGGAAAAAAAAAGTTGCTTTTAAAAAAAATCAATTGTACTTCTATTCCCTTGTAAATCAGGGTCTGGAAATAAATGTACATATTTAGAGTCAACTATATATATTTTTTTTACAAAATTAGTTTCAAAGTAATTCAATAAAGAAAGCATAGTCTTTCTAACAAATGGTGCTGGATCAATCGGATAGTCATATTTAAAAACAAAACAAAGCAAAAAACTCTTAATCTGTTGCCTTACACTATTCACAGAAATTGATGCAGAATTCATAGTAGAACTAAATAAAAGGCAAAAACAATGAAACTTCTGGATGAAACAAAGGAAAGAATTTCTTAGAGACCTCATCAGACAAGTTTAGATGACACCAAAGGCAAGATTGAACAAAGTTAAATAGGAATTCATCCGAATTTAAAACTATTTCCCCAAAGACAACACTAAGAATATAAAAACACAAACAAACACTGAGCCCAAGGAACTATTCTCAAATCATGTATCTGATAAAAGACTGTGTTCAGAATACATGAAGAACTCTGGCAAAACAATAATGACAAACTCCAATAAAAAGTGTGACCTTGGGCCGGTCAAGTGGGGCGTTGGTTAAGAGCTGGCTTGGGACGCCAGCGGCCCCAGTTCGGATCCCACATATGAGGCCCAGTGACACTGCCCTCTACAGCTAAGATGAACAACAGCTCCACCTGGAGCTGGGCTGCTGTGAGTCCCCAGGACGGCATAGCTGCAGCCCCTGCTGTAGTGGGCTGCCATAGGCTACAGTGAGTGGCCAGCAGACAGAGTGAGAGGCTGGCAGGCGGTGGGAGCTACCAAGAGCCGCTGTGAGCGGCCGTCAAGAGGCCAGCGACTGATCTGCCTCACCCAAGAAGAGCGCAATGATGATACCAACATGGGCCAGTGAAGCAATATCCTCCACAACTGGACTGAAAAACAAAAGGACAGCAACTTGTCTGTTCTCTTTCCCTGGTTCCCCAACGTTGCTCCCCTCTCCCAATTCCCCAATTAAAAAAAAAAATCAGACCTGGATATGGTCATACCTCTAGATCTAATTTGCAAACCTGCAACTATAGGAAACAAAGATGTTAAGGACATGAAGAGTCAATTAGAAAAATCTATGAACATGTCTATGTGATTTATTATATTCTACAATTACAACGAAAAATAAATGAACTATGTTAGATATAAAGCAGAAAATAAATTGAAATGTATCCATATTATTGGATCCCAAAGCATAAAACCCAACAGCAAAAGTTTTAAAGTTATATAGACCATTAGGGAAATTGGCCACCGCCCATATATTTTAATATGTTAAGAGATAATTGTTAAGTGTAATGATGGCATTGGTTATGGTTATGGTAAGCAAATAGATATATTACAAAATATTCAAGGATGAAATGAAAATGCTGAAAACTGCTTCAAAATTATTTAGAGGGTACTGGGTGTTGTAGAGAAGACAGCTGGTGGAAAACTGTTGAAGGCAGGTAATGGGTATATGAGATTTTCTTAAATCATTCTATTTATACAAAGTTTGAATTTTTCTAAAAGAAAACACTAAAAATAAACAATGGAGAGCTACTTATGGAAGGACTTTTTTTTTTTTTTAAGATTTTATTGGAGAATTGGGGAAGGGGAACAGACAAGTTGCTGTCCTTTTGTTCTTCAGTCTAGTTGTGGACGTCGCTTCACTGGCCCATATTGGTATTATTGCACTATTCCCGGGTTAGGCAGTCACTCACCGGCCATTAGATGGCCGCTCATGGCAGCTCATGGCAGCTCACACCAGCTGCTGGCCAGCCCCACTGCAGCCTACGTCACTGGCAACTCTCGGCAGCCCAGCTCCAGGTTGAGCTGTTGTTCACCATCTTAGCTGTAGAAGGCGCAGCGTCAGTGGCCCTCATCCGATCCGGACGGGGGCCCTGCTGCTCAAGAATGAGCCACTCAGCTGGCCCTGGAAGGATTTTTAAGTACATTCTCTAATTACTCATATGCTGTATAATGCATTCTTTCCTAAAAGGGTATTCTAATGGTGTGGTAGATTGTATTATTGATTCAAAATTTTCAATCACCTGTAAAATAATCTAGCATTGTCTCATGGTAATAAGATTGCATTCTCCCCCTTCATTATGAGCCATGTGACTTGCTTAAGTCAGTGCTATGTGAGCAAATGTTACAGGAAAAACCCTGAAATGTGTTTTCTATACCTAAAGTGATCCATCATGAGGAACCTTCCCCAAGGTGCTATTTATTCAGCTTCAGCCCCAGAATGGACAGACTTGGGTCAGAGCCAATTCAGCTTCCAGAATGGACTTGAAGACCCACCACTTGTAACAGCCTACCCAAGCCAACCGCCTGACCAGAGAGCATAAAAATAAGTGCTTATGCAGCATGTAATGTAAGAAGAAAATCTAACAATTAGAATAAATTTTAAAATTACACAATTAACAAGTTAATGTCAGACAAAGCACACCATTTATTAAGCAGAAATTATCTGTGCTCTCTACTTTTCTACAGCTCTGATAGGTCAGAGAAGGAAGATAATTTATAAGACTGACAAAGGATAAAGAAAGTCTTCATGCAGGGTAGTGGGTGCTTGCATTTTTTTATTTTATGCAAACGAATAATGTAAATTTAAATATTTGGAAACATGACTGAAATGATAAAAATTAACTAATTTTTCAAATACTGAAAAAATTCAAACTGAAATGTAAACTGTTCAGACTCTTGTCATATAGCAGTTTCTCCTTGGTGTCACACAGAAAAACCAACTAACAAGATGGCATTGTGTCAATCATGTTACATTATATATGCTTTGGAGAGCCATTTTGATGTCATCCATTCTTTTACTTTAACAGCAATTATCACAATCTAAAATACTAAATCATATTACAGTTATCATTCAAGAGTTTATCTGTTGGAACCAGTATTGGTATTACAAAATACATAAAAAATAAATATACAGAGGGTGCCAAAAAAAAAGTACACATTTTAAGAAAAAAAACTGTATTAAAATTGTAATACTCAATACATACCGATAACAAAAGATGAATACAAGTCATGTTTGACTTCTGCAGTTACAAGAGGTACTCAAAATGGTTACCATTGGTGTACTTTTAATACAGTTTTTTCCTTTCTTAAAATATGTATACATTTTTTTTGGCACCCGCTTGGAAAGAAGTTTAAATGTGAGAAATTCCAGGGAGGTCCAGATTACTGCCAGTGTGTGCCATGCTGTTAGAGTAGGAGTGAGCATTCTGTGAAATGATGGAGCTCATGAAAACCTACTAAAAATAATTGTGAAGCTTTCCCCTTTTTAATATTTCATTAGAATTTAATATTACAATAACTACTTGCCTCTGAAAAGTTAAATACAAGTAACTTATAAATCTGCCTTACTGTTTATTGGGCTTTCAGTAAACACTGGGGAAACACTACCACCCTGCAGTGAGACACATAAACAATCACAGATGCTCCTGCCAGCACAAAGGAATCATTACCACTCAAAACACCTGAACTCTCCCAGACAGACATGGGGTGATGTGACACAAACTTTGTCACTGGGACATAAATGTAGACACACCCAGACACACAAACTCAGACTCACTGGCCAAGACGAGGTCTGCAGAGACAATAATAAACTCCCAGAGACACAGAGCCAAGCCCTCTGCAATATCCCAATCCCCCTACAACAGCTCTATCTACTTAGGATGAACCAACATCATATACATTGTATATTTTACTTATATCTCCATTCCTGGAATGGGGATGTCACACTTCCTGAACCTGCGCAGTATAAAAAGCCTCTCTCCATAAGAACCACAAGAGGCAGATCTGAGCAAGAAGTGTCGGGGGGCCTAACGTGGTTGGGATTGTGATGTTTCCGCCCCCCCCCCACACACACACAGCTTTAGGACTCCTCCAGGAGCTCACTCATCATTACTGTGACCCTTTGTCACTTTGCTTTTCAATTGGAAGCTAACCGAGAGCAACGATGGTTTTCACCTCGTCAACTGACGGTCTCCTCGGCAGCCCTCTCCTCAGTTGGTCTCATGTACCTGCAGACCCTCCTCTGTCATCCCTGAGTGAACCCTAAGTCCTCATGGAGGCCTGAGGCTGGCCACCTCGGGAGCTGGGCCACAGAGATGGCTCTTGCAGGACCCAGGGT
Organism: Aselliscus stoliczkanus; assembly: GCA_033961575.1. Classification (NCBI taxonomy): domain Eukaryota; kingdom Metazoa; phylum Chordata; class Mammalia; order Chiroptera; family Hipposideridae; genus Aselliscus; species Aselliscus stoliczkanus. The sequence goes on along the minus strand of CM066735.1, from coordinate 2,218,967 downwards.
AGAACAGGCAGCTATTGAGATAGTGGTGGGGACTGAGCTTACACATTTCCCTTGGCAGTCTCTTCTGAGTCTCCAGTAACCAACGTGTACCTGCACAATTCCAGGAAGGCTGAGCTACCAGGTGTATTGGGGCATTTCTTAAGAGGTGGCTGGGCATCTGCAGAGGCTCTGAGCTCTCCATTTCCCACAAGCCACTGGGGTGGAGACTATGCAGAATGCAGGCATTGGTAGAAGTACACTGCACAGTGGCAGGGTATCTCTGGAGACTCAGATGGGCCATGTGGGGTTGTTGCAGATACAGTTAAGATAAGGTCACACAAGATTATGTCACAGAAATGGCAGCATGAGGAATGTTTCTTGAAACGTCCCCTGAAAGTTTCAACAGATTGAAGTGCTATAATTCAACAAAGGATACCTTAGGCAACACACAGGCACGTCTGAAAGATCTGTACATCAAATCACCTGAATGTCGGCAAATTGGTGAAGCAGGGGAGGAGGGAAGGGGGAAGTGCAGAAACTTGGGCCACAGGTGACAGGACTTGGGAGAGGAATGAATCCAGGCTGCAAGCGCACTCCCTGTGGCCCATAGTCCTGTCTGAGTGATCAGCATATAATATGCCTGAACACAGCATTCTAGGCAGAGACCCTGGGTGAGACTGTGGTTTAAACCCTCACTGCCAGGCAGAAACAAAGACATGGAGCCTGGCCAACTCACCCCCATTCTCCCAGACTCGCCCATCCCCACCCTCCCAGTGTTAGAAGCAGGCTACAGAAGAAATGGTAGCAGATTAAAGAAATGGTGTCAGGTTAAAGAAAACATTTTTTAAAAAAAGAAAAAAGAGAAGAAAAAGACAACTTGCTACTGCAACTCAGAATCAACTCACAGCATAACTAGAGAGAAGTTCTGACAACAAAAAACATAAAAGGGAAGAGAGTAAAAGTCTGACTTTGCAAGTGGAATGGACATAAGAAGCACGTTGAAGAAAAAGGACTACTGTTTATATGAAACTTTCTCTTTTTTAAAAAATTTTATTGGGGAATTGGAGGAGGGGAACAGCATTGGGGAATCAGGGAAGGGGAACAGACAAGTTGCTGTCCTTTTTTTGTTCTTCAGTCTAGTTCTGGAGGACATCGCTTCACTGGCCCATGTTGGTATTATCATTGCGCTTTTCCCAGGTGAGGCAGTCGCTCACCAGCCATTGGACGGCCGCTCACGGCGGTGCTTAGCAGCTCATGCCGGCTGCTGACGGCTTGTTGCGTCATGCGCGGCTGGGTCTGGCTTCCTCAAGAGGACCGATGGGGACTCAGAAACAGAAATAAAGAGCAAAAGACAAGTAGTAGTTTAAAAGCAATGTGAGCCAGGGGTCTCAGTGTCTGATGGACAAAGAGCCCAGAATCTGGTCAGACTGCAGCTTTTATTGAGTACACACAGGGAAGGAGCTTTGTTCTTTCCACGGTCTGTAACTCACATACTGTCACCCAAAGAATTGAGCCAAATCTCCCTATGTCCCACAGACCACCTCACCTCAGCTGAAATACCCTTGACCAATGCATCAATGCGTCCTAGGGGAACAGTTAATGATTCACTATGACACTTAGAGGCCAGAATGCAAGCAGGACTGATGTTATCTCTTGGGAAGATTTCTCTTCTCTGGCAGGCTGTTAGCTCTGTAGATAAGGGGTTACAGGCCCTTAGTCCCCTTATGCTTCACCTCCTTGATTCCTCCAAGGGTACCCCTCAGAGGACTCCTGGCCTGGGCCACCCTAATGCGCATATTTAGGGTCTTGCCTGTTGTTGACTGTCCCGCCCTCTCTCTTGGGGTCCCATGGGGTTTTGCCATAAACATAGTGAAAATCCTGTCTCTCTGAGGCTCTGCTGTTATGGACAAATGCAGGGAGGCAGATGGCGAGGCTGCTGTGAGGTCACAGCTGCTCATGCTGGCTGCCTGCCACTCACGGTAGTTCATGGCAGCCCACTGCAGCAGGGGCTGCAGCCTATATGGTTGCCGGCAACTCACAGGAGCCCAGCTCAAGATTGAGCAGTTCTTCATCATCTTAGCTGTAGAGGGCACAGTGCCACTGGCGCTCATGTGGGATCCAAACCTGGGCCCTGCTGCTCAGAGCTGGCATCCCAAGCCAACTCTTAACCAGCACGCCACTCGGCCGGCCCTGAAACTTTCTTTTACATAAATTTAATGGTAACCACTAAAAAAATAAAATAAAAAATAAAATAAAAAAATCCAGAACTGAGATATATAACATGCAAAAAAAAAAAAAAAGAAAAAAAAGAAACATAAGGGAAACCATAGAATACCACCACACTAAAATAACAAACAAAAAGGCAAAGAAACAATGGTGACACCAAGATACTAGAAAACAAAAGACAAAATGGATATAGGAAATCCTTATATATCAATAATCACCCTAAATGTAAATGGACTGAACTCAACAATAAAAAGGTACAGAATAGCAGACTGGATCAAAAAAACAAAATGCAATCATATGCTGCCTCCAAGAGATACATCTCATCTACAAGGGCAAATGTAAACTCAAAGAGAAAGGGTGGAAATCCATACTCCAAGAAAATGGTATCCAGGAAAAAGCGAGTGTAGCCATACTTATAGCAGATGAAACAGACTTCAGAATGAAAAAGGTAACCAGACAACAATGGACATTTCATAATGATAAAGAAGACATAACTCTTATCAAAATATATCCCAATCAGAGTGGCTCAGTTGGTTAGAGCACGAGCTCTGAGCAACAGGGTTGCTAGTTCAATTCCCACATAGGCCCATGAGCTGTGCCCTCCGCAATTACATTGAAGACAACAACCTGAGCTGAGCTGTCGCTGAGTTGCTGATGGGCGGCCCGTTGGCTCAGTTGGTTAGAGCATGTGCTCTTAAACACCACAGTTGCCAGTTCAACTCCCCCATGTGATGATAGGCTGCACCCCCCCGCAACCAGACTGAAAAATGGTGACTGGACTTGGAGCTGAGCTGTGCCCTCCACAACTTGACTTGGAACTGATGGGTCCTGGGAAAAACACACTGTTCCCGAATAAAGTTAAATATAAATATATATTTAACTCCCAATTAGGGGGGACCAAAATATACAAAGCAACTACTAACAGAACTAAAGGGAGAAATTGACCAAAACATAGTTATAGTAGGGGACCTAAAAACATCATTGACTGCTATGGATAGATCATCCAAACAAAAAATAAGGAAATATCAGCCCTAAATGACACATTAGACCAAATAGACATAATTGACATTTATAGAGCGCTTCATCCTAGAACACTGGACTATATATTCTTTTCTAGTGTACATGGAACATTCTCAAGGATAGACCATATGTTGGGACAGAAAACTAGCCCAGCAAATTTAAGAGGATTGAAATCATACCAAGCATATTCTCTAATCACAAGGCTTTGAAATTGGGTATCAACTGCAAAAAGAAAGCAGTAAAAAACACAAATATGTGGAGATTAAACAACATGCTTTTGAAAGAATGACTGGGTCAAAGAAGAAATAAGAGGAGAGATCACAAGATATATAGAAACAAATGAGAATGAAAATACATACTATCAAAATTCTTGGGATGCAGTGAAAGCAGTAATAAGAGGGAAATTTGTATTACCTTGAGGTACAGGCCTACCTCAAGGAAGATGAAAAATCCCAGATAAGTATATTAAGTCCTTGACTTACGAACATTCGAGTGGTGAACTTTCACAGATATGAACAAAACTCGCATAACCAACATTTGTAGATGCGAACAAATCACGGAAGTTGCTCATGTGTCTGCTCTTGTCAGTTTACTCCATGCAATCCCCTATATGCCAGTTGTTGTACTGTACTGTACCACCATTTTAAGGTAACTGTAAAAGTAAGTTTATTTACAGTACTTTTGTGTGTGTGTTTAGTCATTTTATGCTTTACATTGTATATTTGTGTCAAAGGTGTATAAGACTCACTTTGTCGGACTTACGAATGAATCCAACTTATGAATGTTCTCCTGGAACGGAACCTGTTTGTAAGTCAGGGACTTACTGTAACCTAACATTACATCTTAACTAGAAAAAGAAGAACAAATGAAACCCAAAGTCAGCAGAGAAAGGAAATAATAAAAATCAGGGCAGAACGAAATGAAATAGAAAAAATTAATGCGACAAAGAGCTGCTTCTTTGAAAGGATTAATAAAATTGACAAACCCTTGGCTAACCACAGTTACCACAGAAATATAAAGGATCACACAAGAACACTATGAAGAACTATATGTTACCAAATTCAATAACCTAAAAAAATGGACAAATTCTTGGAAACACATAGCCTTCCTAGACTGAATCACGAAGAACTGGAAAATCTAAATAGACCTATCAACAGTAAGGAATTTGAATCAGTCATCCAAAGCCTTTCCAAAAGCAAAAGTCCAGGACCAGATGGCTTCACTAGTGAATTCTACCAAACATTCAAAGAGGATCTAACACCTGTCCTCCTCAAACTCTTCCAAAAAACTGAAGAGGCAATACTTCCTAATTCATTTTATGAGGCCAACATTACCCTGATACCAAAACCTGGTAAGGATAACACACACACACACAAAATTACAGACCAATATTTCTGATGAATATAGATGTAAAAATCCTAAACAAAATTCTAGCAAATCAAATACAACAATGCATTAAAAAGATAATACATCATGATCAAGTGGGGTTCATCCCAGGAGCACAACGATGGGTCAACATACACAAATCAATCAATGTGATACACCACATAGACAAAATAAAAGATAAAAATCATATGATTATGTAATAGATGCAGAAAAAGCATTTGACAAGACACAACATCCATTTATGATTAAAGCACTTAATAAAATGGGTATAGAAGGAAAATACCTTAACATAATAAAGGCCATATATGACAAACCCTCAGCTAATATAATTAACAGTGAAAAACTGAAGGCTTTTGCTCTACGTTCAGGAACAAGACAGGGTTGTCCACTATCACCACTGTTCAATATAGTATTGGAAGTTCTATCGAGAGCAATCAGACAAGAGAAATAAATAAAAGACATCCAAAATGGGAATGAAGAAGTTAAATTGTCACTTTTTGCAGGTGATTCTTTATATAGAAAACCAGAAAGACTCCACCAAAAAACTATTACAAACAATAAATAAATACAATACAGTGCCAGTTCATACAAATCAACATACAAAAATCTATTGCATTCCTATATACTAACAATGAAATTTGAGGAAAAAAAAAATTCCTTTTGCAATTGCAACAAAAGGAATAAAATACCTAGAAATAAACGTAACCAATGATGTGAAGTACCTATGTACTGAAAACTATGACAATTTTTTTTTGGGGGGGGGGCAGTGTCACTGGCCGTCACATGTAGGATCTGAACCGGGACCGCTGGCATCCCAAGCCAGCTCCCAACCACGGCACCACTCGGCCGGCCTGACAAATAATTTTTGACAAAGGAGCCAAAAACATACAACAGAGAAAAGAAAGCCTCTGCAATAAATGGTGCTGGGAAAATTGGAAAGCCATGTACATGCAAAAGAATGAAACTGGACTGCTGTCTGTCACCATATTCCAAAATTAACTAAAAATGGATCAAAGACCTAAACATAAGACCTGAAACAATAAACTGCATAGAAGAAAGCATAGGTACTAAACTAATGGACCTTGGCTTCAAGGAGACTTTGATGAATTTGACCTCAAAGGCAAGGGAAGTAAAAGCTAAAATAAATGAATGGGACTATATCAAACTGAAAAGCTTCACAGCAAAAGAAAACTATCAATAAAACAAAAAGGCAACCAAATGGGAGAAGATATTTGCAAACAACACCTCCAGTAAGGGACTAATATCTAAAATATATAAGGAACTCATACAACTCAACAACAACAAAAAAACAGAGTCCAATTAAAAAATGGGCAGAGGATGGGCTGGCCGTGTGGCGCGTTGGTTAAGAGTTGGCTTGGGAGCGTGAGCTCTGAGCAGCAGGGCCCCTGTTCGGATTCCATATGGGCCAGTGACACTGTGCCCTCTGCAGCTAAGATGGTGAACAACAGTTCAACCTTGAGCTGGGTTGCCAAGAGTCACAGGTGACGGCATGAGCTGCAGTGGGGCTGCAGCGGGCTGCCCTGAGCTACCGTGAGTGTTGGCAGCCAGCGTTGAGCAGCTGGCAGGTGGCATGAGCTGCTGTGAGCCGCCATGAGTGGTCGTCCAATGGCCGGTGACCAATTACCTCACCCGGGAAGAGCGCAATAATACCAACATGGGCTAGTGAAGCGATGTCCTCCACAACTAGACTAAAGAACAAAAGGACAGCAACTTGTCTGTTCCCCTTTCCCGATTCCCCAATGCTGTTCCCCTCCCCCAATTCCCCAATACAAATCTTAAAAAAAAAAAAAAAAAGGCAAAGGACATGAACAGAAACTTCTCCCAAGAAGACATACAGATATATGAAAAAATGGACAACTTCAATAGCTATTAGGGCAATGCAAATGAAAACCAAAATGATATATCACCTCACACCTGTTAGAATGGCTATCATCAACAAGACAAATAATAACAAGTGTTGGAGAGGCTGTGGAGAAAAAGGACCGCTTACACACTGTTTGTGGGAACGCAGATTGGTGCAGCCACTATGGAAGGCAGTGTGAAGGTTCCTCAAAAAAAATAAAGAACAGGGCCCGCCGAGTGGCGCAGTGGTTAAGCACTGGGCTTGGAAAGCCAGCAGCCCCGGTTCGGGTCCCACATATGAGGGCCAGTGACACTGCCCTCAAAAAAAAAAAAAAAAAAAAAAAAGAATAAAATTACCATAGGACCTAGAAATCCCTCTCCTGGGTATATACCCAAAAAAACTTGAAAACATTTATCTGTAAACATATATGTGCTCCTATGTTCATTGCAGCATTAGTTACTGTGGCCAAGACATGGAAATAACCAAAGTGTCCTTCAGTTGATGACTGGCTAAAGAAGATATGGTACATAAACACAATGGAATATTACTCCACCATTAGAAAAGATGAAATACTGCCATTTGCGACAACATGGATGGATCCTGAGATTATTATGCTAAGTAAAATAAGTCAGAAAAAGTCAAGAACCATATGACTTCACTCATATGTAAGATATAAAACTAAAAGCAACAAAGGAACAAGACAAGTGAACAAACAAACAAAAACTCATATACACGACAATAGTTTAGTGGTTACTGGAGGGGAAGGGGGAAGGGGGAAGGAGGGTGGTAGATGAGGGTAATGGGATCACATATATGGTGATGGAAGAACTGACTCTGGGTGGTGAGCAGAATGTGTTATACAATTGTACATTTGAAAACTATCTAATTTTACTAATCAGTCACCCTAATAAACTTAATTTTAAAAAATAAATTAATACCTAGAAGAAAAAGATGAGATCATACTGGAGTAGGGTGGGCCCTAACCCAATAGGAGGATGTTATAAAAAGAATGCCATATGAAGGCTGGCCGAGTGGCGCATTGGTTAAGCGCTGGTTTTGGGATGCCAGTGGCCCCAGTTCGGATCCCACATGAGGGCCAGTGACACTGCCCTCTACAGCTAACAACAGCTCCACCTGGAGCTGGGCTGTGCGAGCCCCGGTGATGGTGTGGGCTGTCATAGGCTACAGTGAGTGGCCTGCAGCCAGCGTGAGCAGCTGGCAGCCAAGTGTGAGCTGCCAATAGCCGCAGTGAGCGACATCCAGAGGCCAGTGACCGATCTGCCTCATCCGGGAAGAGCGCAATGACGATACCAACAGTGAAGCAACATCCTCCGCAACTAAACTGAACAAAAAGACAGCAACTTGTCTGTTCCCCTTCCCCGATTCCCCAACGCTGTTACCCTCCGCCAATTCCCCAATAAAATCTTTAAATAAATAAATAAATAAATAAATAAAAGTGAGTGTAGTTAAAAAAAAAAAAAAGAATGCCATATGGAAAGACAGGCATGCACACAGGGAGAATGCCATGTGAAGATTAGTTAGGCTGCCATAAGCGAATGAACTACCAGAAGTTAAGAGAGATCTGGAACAGATCCTTCCCTACCTAGCACTTTCAGAGGAAGCTGGTCCTGCCAATGCCTTGATTTTGGACTTCTGCCTCCAGAGCTATGAGAAAAAATTTTCTGTTGTCTTAAGCCCACCAAGTTGTGGTCCTTTGTTTTAGAAGTCCTTGGAAACAAATAATATGCAAGTGATTTGAAAACACAGTAAATAGGATATTTCTAAGAAATATCTAGATTTTCCTTGAAAATAAGTGTTTTTAATGACACATAATCAAATACAATTAAACTCATGTAAAAGAACTACATTTAGCTCTAAGTAACTAACACAAGTCTCCCAAAATCTAATCTGTGAGGAAGTGTTTGTTCTCACATAGGACTAGGTCAGCACACTTAAAAATGCAACAGATTAACAAAGTCACATTTCTTGTTTTATTTTGCTACAACATTATAGTTTTTGTGGTGGGGTCAGGATCACAGTCACTAAAAGTACTGAGAACAAGCTTTCACGAGACCTTTGAAAGTATGTTAACATCCAGACAAGAGAGTGAATCATAGCATCAGAAAACACTAACCACGAGCCTGAAGTAGTGATCTGGAGGACACCTTAGGGTCCAAATTGTGAGCGCCTGACCACACAAGTGGATCCTTGATACGAAGCTCATGGAGATATCTGTGTAAGCCTATACCTCTGAGAAAAATGGAATTCAAGCCCTTGGTCTTTCTTTTGCTGACACCCTTGATTGATTGGTAGGGCAAAGAATCAGAAAAATGAACTGAAAGCTGATGTACAGAAGCACCTATGCATCCTTCTATTACACTTTTAAGTGGCTCCCAAAACTTAGTAATAGCTTCTTCACTTCTGCCTTCCACATATCATGCCAAACTAGGCTACTGGTAAATGTGAACATAAAATCATAAAGGGAAGGGATTCTGGGAAATATAGTTCCCAAATTTACACATGTTCACATAACAGGATCCAGAAGAACAATCTCCAACTCTTTATCTCACAATCACATTGTAAGTCTCTTAAGAAAAAGCCTATTGTCTTAATTCCCAATCACAAGCAAGAACAAACACTGATGGACAAAGTTGAAAACAATGCACACTGACTATATAGTTTGAAGTGCATAATTACAAGTGTCTGCCAACTATTTGTAAGAAAAATGGCGTAACGCTCCTCTGGTCAAAAAAAAAAAATACTCCTAGGCTGGCCGAGTGGTGTGTTGGTTAAGAGTTGGCTTGGGTGCCAGCTCTGAACAGCAGGGCCCTGGTTCGGATCCCACATGAGGACCAGTGACACTGGGCCCTCTACAGCTAAGATGGTGAATAACAGCTCAACCTGGAGCTGGGCTGCCATGAGTTGCTGGCAACAGTGTGGGCTGCAGCCCCTATTGCAGTGAGGCTGCCATAAGCTACCATGAGTGGCCGGAAGCCAGCATGAGCTGCCATCCAGACTGATCTGCTTCACCCAGGAAGAGTGCAATGATTACAGCACCAACATGGGCCAGTGAAGTGATGTTCTCCACAACTATACTGAAGAACGAAAGGACAGCAACTTGTCTGTTCCTCTTCCCCAACACTGTTCCTCTCCCCTAATTCCCCAATAAAATCATAAATAAATAAATATTCCTTTAATAAGGGAGTTAGAAAATATATGATGAATGATGGCCAGTATGTGCCACACTAAACCAGTAAGAAAAATCCAACAGATACCAAAGGGTCATTGTTCCAGTAACTCCATACAGAACAATTTAAAGAAATTAAAACTACTTATATATTGAAAATACACTTCAAATCATCTGCTGAGTCCAAAAAAACTAAAGATATGTTTTATTTACTGTAATGTAAGAAGAAACACTACATGCAAATTTTATGCACTATATGTACATAGAGTACTTGACGTACTTAGTACTTATGTACTAAGAGTATTTGGGAGTTACTTTCAGCTACATGTTTATTTGCAAAACAACTGGAAATATATTCCCTATGGGTCCACTTTAATGTAAAGTACTCATAAAGGCAATACTGTATTTACAATTTTTGTAAGAGTCCTCTCCTGGCGTGAATTTTCTGAAGCACTGTGCATGAATTCATTTGCAGGAGGATTTTCTACAGTATGTATGTAGTGTTTTTCTGTAGTATGTGTTCTCATATGTCTTCTTAAAGATGAGGAACAACTGAAGGCTTTCCCACAGTTCTTACACTTATAAGGTTTCTCTCCAGTGTGCATTCTCATATGTATTGGTAAAGAAGATGGCCATTTGAAAACTTTCCCACATTCCTTACATTCATAGGGTTTCTCTGAGGTGTGTGTTCTCACATGCTGTTGCAAAAGTTCGGGCCAACTGAAGGCTTTCCCACATTGCTTGCATTCATACAGTTTCTCAGCAGTGTGCCTTCTCATATGTTTTTGTAAGGATATGTGGCAATAGAAAGCTTTTCCACATAGTTTGCATTCATACGCTTTGTCTCCTGGATGCATTCTCACATGTTCTCGAAAGCAAGCAGACAAATTAAAGGCTTTCCTGCATTGGTTACATTCATATGGTTTCTCTTTTGTGTGTGTTCTCATGTGTTTTCGTAAGGATATGGGCCAGTTGAATGTTTTACCACACTGAGTGCATTCATAAGGTTTCTCTCCAGTGTGCACTCTCATATGTCCTCGAAAGGATGAGGGATGGCTGAAGGCTTTCCCACACTGGTTACATTCATAAGGTTTCTCTCCGTCATGAGTCCTTTCATGTCTTCGAAAGGATTGGGGATAAATAAAGGTTTTCCCACACTGCTTGCATTCATATGGTTTCTCTCCAGTATGAATCCTTTCATGTCTTCGAAAGGATTGGAGATAAATGAAGGTTTTCCCACACTGTTTACATTCATAGGGTTTCTCTCCAGTGTGTGATATCATGTGTCTTCGAAAAGCTGAGAAGTAACTGAAAGCTTCTCCACATTCCTTACATTTATGTGGTGTCTCTCCAGTGTGTGATATCATGTGTCTTCGAAAAGTTGAGGAATAGCTGAAGGCTTCCCCACATTCCTTACATTTATAGGGCTTCTCTCCAGTATGTGTTATCATGTGTCTTCGAAAAGTTGAGGAATAACTGAAGGCTTTTCCACATTCCTCACATTTATAGGGCTTCTCTCCAGTGTGTGTTCTCACATGACTAGTAAGACTTGAAAAATCAATGAAGGCTTTCCCACACTGCTGACATTCATAGGCTCTCTCAGCAGTATGAATCCTGATATGCCGGTTAAGGGAGGAAGTACGAGGAAAGGTTTTTCCACATAATTTACATACGTAGGGCCTCTTTCCTTTGTGGGTTCTCACATGCATTCTTAAGTGTGAATGACAACTATAGACCCGCCCACATTCCTGACATTGATAGGGTTTTTGTCCAGTGTGAATAGTGACACGACTCTTGAGTGATGAATGATGCATGAAGACTTTTTCATACGCACTGTATTCATACTGTTTTACTCCTGTAAGAGTTTTCTGGTACAGAGTAAGAGTTGGAATCTGACTGAAGCCTTCTGCCCACTTATCATTACTTTCACAGAGTTTCACCACTGCATGATTTCTGTTAAAAATGAAAAAAATGTTAACCATCGTATGATTAATAATTTCTTAATATTTTTTAAGTATTAGAATTACATTTTACCAATTTCAGTGAACATGTAGATTTTCTACCCTATCTGACTTGTTCTAAAGCAGAATGAACTGAATGGCATGACCACAGCCATTATGAAAAGTGTTTCTTAAACATGGGCTTTCCTCCCAAGGATTCCTCCCAATTGTTTTCAACTGTTTCTAACACTCTCAACATCTATGTCACATTTAAGGAACTTTTCTGGTGAAAATCTTTGTGAATAAATAAACTTGATCTAGGCTTATGTGGGTTGTTGGTTTGTTTGCTCTTTAGATTTCATGACATTGATCCCTCCTGGAATACCACTTTCTCTTGTAGGTACAACTCACCTCACATGTCTGCTCTGGTTTGTGTACTGATCTTCCATACTTAGTTGTTCCCAAACTTTCCCTAAGACGGAGATGCAAGGGTTGTTTCCGGAGAACTCTGCTATTTTATCTTCCTTGGATATGTTATTCCCATAAATATCCTGCTGAGAAATTGACCCATTGGCCTGAAATTGAATCTCATCATCTGAAAGCAGAAAGGGAACAGATCTTAAAAGAAAGAAGGTCCCAGTTAGCCAAAAAAAGACACTGAGGAGGTTGGCTGTGTTGGGACTTCACCAATAACAAGTACAAGGGGTCAAAATTGGAAACAATTTAATAAATACAGTAAAATTCTCACAGTTAGAAAAACAAACTTCACTGGGCCCCTAATGACCCATGAAACCTAAATCCACTGATCCACACCAAGGGAGCTTTCTTTACAATAAGAAAAACTCAGTTTAATACACAGATTCTTATTCTCAAGGAGAAACCATTAGATTCTAGTTCTGTGACAGCTGTGACCATATCTTATTAATTAAGGTATTCTTTTTCCACATTCCAAGTCTGGGAACAGGCTTGCTATAAGAAATACATGTTCAGGGCTGGCTGAGTGGCGTGATGGTTAAGAGCTGACTTGGGATGCTAGCGGCCCCGGTTCAGATCCCACATATGAGGGCCAGTAACACTACCCTCTAAAAAATAAATAAATAAATAATTAGAAAAGAAATATTCTCCAAATGACTAAGTGAAGAAATGATGTCATCCTTACCCACTGAGGCCAGGTTTCTGAAGTTTTCCAGCATTACTTCTCTGTAGAGCTCCCTCTGAGCACCATCCAGCAAAGCCCACTCTTCTGGGGTGAAGTTCACAGCCACATCCGCAAAGATCACTGTGTCCTGAAACATCCCACATGTTCTATTTCAGTAAAGCACCTCTTCACCACTGTGTGCAGGAGGATGGGGGAGACAGCGCTAAATAACTGGACTTGATTCACAGGAAGTTCAACGAGGTCCTGTGGTCACTTAACATGTACTCTATGACTCAGTCATCAGGACCTCTTACTCCATGTCCACACTCATGTCCTCACAGACTTAAAAGCACCACCAACACACTAAATTACCTCCACATTTTTACGTGACAAAGTCAAGTCTTATCCTTCTCTAACCAAAGGGTTTAGACCATATAGAGAAATTAAAGAAATGCCATACAAATGAAACAAATATCTCATGACAAAAGCTACTTTAGTTCTTTCCCTACTGTGCACCATATCACTCAGCACCACATGAAGCCCAAAGTCAAAGCTGGATGAGGTTTTTTGCTTTGTTTTTTAATAATTTTCATTTTTTTAAATTACAGCTGACATACGTGGTAATGATACGTTCGTTAACTCATCCTAGAAAAACTGCTACATACCTCATTGATGAATATCACTACAGTCACCAAGGGAAGTACTCCCCTTGGAAAGCTATGCACTGATGCCAGTGCCTAGTCCATCCTTCAAAACAATTTTGGAACTCTTTTTCTGGAACGGCCATCAGAGCTGTCACTGTATTACCCTTGATGTCCTGAATGTCATCAAAATGTCTTCCTTTCAATATTTCCTTTATTTTCAGGTAAAGAAAGAAGTCATTGGGGGCCAGATCAGGTGAGTGGGGAGGGTGTTCCAATACAGTTATTTGTTTACTGGCTAAAAATTCCCTCATAGACAGTGCTGTGTGAGCTGGTGAATTGTCATGATACAAGAGCCACAAATTGTTGGCTCTTAACAAAAAGTTAAGATGGTTTTCATCTAATTTTTTCATGGAGCCTTTTCAGCACTTCCAAATAATAAACTTGGTTAACCATCCAGTTGGTACAAATTCATAATGAATAATCACTCTGATATCAAAAAGATTAGCAACATCATTTTGACTCTTAATTTGGACTGATGGCACTTTTTTGTTTGTGGAGAATTGGCTGACATTGTAGCCTTTGACGCTTTGTTTCAGTGTTGTATTGGTACACTCATGTTTTATTGCCAGTGATAACACTGTCCAAAACATCATCTTGCCTCTCCAAAAGGGTCTTGGTGAACTTCGACTCTCCTTTGCTTTTCTTTCATCAGTGAGCTCCTTCGGGACCATTGTTGCACATACTTTTCTCATGCCTACATTTTCAGTTCAGATTTTCCTGGGGTTGCCAGATGGCTCAGTTGGTTAGAGCGTGTGCTTTTAACAACAAGGTTGCCGGTTCGACTCCTGCATGCGATGGTGGGCCGCACCCCCTGCAAATAGACTGAACACTGTACCTTGAGCTAAGCTGCCGATGAGCGGCCAGATGGCTCAGTTGGTTACAGCACATGCTCTTAACAACAAGGTTGCCAGTTCGACTCCTACATGGGATGGTGGGCTGCATCCCCGCAATTAGATTGAAAAAAAAAAAAGGCAACTGTACTTGTAACTGAGCTGTGCCCTCCACAACAAAGATTGAAGGACAACTTGACTTGGAGCTGATGGGTCCTGGGAAAAACACACTGTTCCAGAATAAAGTTTAAAAAAAAAGATACATGCAAAAATATAATCATAAAAAAAAAAAAAAAAAGGATTTTCCTAATTGTTTCTCTATTGATGTATACTTGGTCTGCTATGCTTCTCACAGTCAGCCAACGATTTTGATGCACAAGTCGACAAAATTTTGTAATGTTTTCGTCAGTTCTGCTCCTTACTAACTGCCCTGGCCCTTCTTCATCAGTGATGCATTCTCTCCCATCATGAAAACGTTTAATCCATTTGTACACTGCCATTTTCCTCATGGCATTATCCCCATAAACTTGGACTAACATGTCCTTGATTTCACTTCCACTCTTGCCAAGTTTAACAAGAAATTTAATGTTTGTTCATTACTGTAATTCAAGCTCAGATTTACTCACAACAGTACATAAAAACATGCAACAATAATAGTGAATGACAGGGCTGGCCGAGTGGCGCAGTGGTTAAGCTTCCCAAGCCAGCGGCCCCAGTTTGGTCCAAAATGTGAGGGCCAGTGACACTGCCCTCAAACACACACACACACACACACACACACACACACACACACACACACACAAAATCTCCATTTTGGGCCGGCCAAGTGGTGCGTTGGTTAAGAGCTGGCTTGGGATTCTGGCTCTGAGCAGCAGGGCCCCGGTTTGGATCCCATATATGAGGGCCAGTGACACTGCCCTCTACAGCTAAGAAGATGAACAATAGCTCCACTTGGAGCTGGGCTTCTGTGAGTCCCTGGAACAGCATAACTGTAGCCCCTGCTGTAGTGGGCTGCCATAGGCTACAGTGAGTGGCCGGCAGCCAGCGTGAGCAGCTGGCAGCCGGTGTGAGCTGCCAAGAGCCACTGTGAGTGGCTGTCCAGAGGCCGGTGACTGATCTGCCTCACCTGAGAGGAGTGCAAGGATGATATCAACATGGGCCAGTGAAGCAATGTCCTCTACAAGTAGACTGAAGAACAAAAGGACAGCAACTTGTCTGTTCCCCTTCCCTGGTTCCCCAACGCTGTCCCCCTCCCACAATTCCCCAAAAAAATATTAAAAAAAAAAAAAGTGAATGAATGACACTCAGCAAGCCACCACATGTTGAAATGAACACAGCTAACAGACACTGATATACTAAGGTTATGAAATCTTACCAACCTGTTTGTACAGTGCTGCCAATATAAGTGGATGGTTGCAAATTCATGAACTTAATTGTCAGACCTCGTACAGTGTTACATTAGTTTCAGGTGTACAGTATAGTGGTTAGTCATTTAAATACTTTAAGATATGATCGCCCTGATAAGTCTACTACCCACCTAACACCATATTTATTATGATATTAATGACTGTATTCCCTATGTTATACTATACATCCTCATGACCTTTCTGTAACTGTCAATTTGTACTTCTTTTTTTTTTTTTTTTGAGGGCAGTGTAATTGGTCCTCATATGTGGCATCTGAACCCGGGCCGCTGGTGTCCCAAGCCAGCTCTGAACCACCGTGCCACTCGGCCAGCCCTCAATTTGTACTTCTTAATTCCTTCACCTTTTCAACCAGCCCTTCAACCACCCCTCCCCTCTGGCAACCATCAGTTTGTTCTCTGTATCAGTGAGTCTTTTCTGTTGGTTTGTTTATTTATTTTGTTTTTTAGATTTCACATATAAGTAAAATCATATGGTATTTGTCTTTCTCTGTTTGATTTCTTTCACTTAGGACAATAACCTCTAGATCCATCCACACTGTTGCAAATAGCAAGATATCCTTCTTTTTATGGCTGAGTTATTTTCCATTGTATATATACACCACATCTTCTTTATCCAATTGTCTATTGATGGACGCTTAGGTTGCTTCCACCTCTCGGCTATTGTAAGTAATGCTGCAGTAAACACAGGGGTATTTTTGAATTAGTGTTTTGGATTTCTCATACGAGCACCTTAAGGATAAGGTTAAGAGTCGCTTTTTGCCAAGGAGGTATCCAAAGTCAAAGACATCTGACAGTGAATCTGCCCTTTATTTAAAAACACATAAGCCAGCAGTGCCTTCCTACAAAGGCAACACTCCTTCATCTCAAATTCCAGGAAAAAGTGATTCCCCCCCCCCCGCACAAAACACCCCCTCCTCAAATCACCCCTCAAATAAAATTCCCCCCACCTCAAAGCAGTAGGCTGCACTGTCATCTCTCATTTCCACGTTCATCCCGTTGGGTGAATGAGCACATCAGGCCAACCCCTAAGCACACAAATCACTGGGCTGCACACTTCCATTAAGCCTGAGTTATTTATTTATTATTTATATTTTATTTATTTATTTAATTGGGGAATTGGGGGAGGGGAACAGTGTTGGGGAATTGGGGAAGGGAAACAGCCAAGTTGTTGTCCTTCAATCTTACTTGTGGAGGGAGCAGCTAACTATCCGGCCGCCTATCTGCAGCTCGTGACCACTCAGCTCAAGGTGCTGTGTTCAATCTTAGTTGCAGGTGGGCATAGCAACCATCCCATGTGGGAGTTGAACCGGCAGCCTTGTTGTTAAGTGCACGCACTCTATCTCCTGAGCCACATGGGCGGCAGCTCAGCTCATGGTGCAAAGTTCAGTCCTTAGTTGTGGGTGGGCGTAGCCCACTATCCCATGCAGGAGTCGAACAGGTAAACTTGTTGTTAATGTTAGGAGCACATGTTCACACCAGCTGAGC
Source organism: Aselliscus stoliczkanus (assembly GCA_033961575.1). Classification (NCBI taxonomy): domain Eukaryota; kingdom Metazoa; phylum Chordata; class Mammalia; order Chiroptera; family Hipposideridae; genus Aselliscus; species Aselliscus stoliczkanus. The sequence continues at coordinate 2,201,782 of CM066735.1, read as the reverse complement.
CATCCTGCCACTTATTGGCAGCTAAGCGGAAGCTCAGCTCTGGCGCAGCTCACTGGCCCATGTGGGAATCAAACTGGCAACCCTGTTGCTCAGAGCTCGCACTCTTAAGCAAGCCCTTAACCAACTGAGCCACTTGGCGGACCCAAGCCTAAGTTGTTGTTTTTTTTTTCTTTTTAAAGATTTTATTGGGGAATTGGGGGAGGGGAACAGACAAGTTGCTGTCTTTTTGTTCTTCGGTCTAGTTGCAGAGGACATTGCTTCATTGGCCCATGTTGGTATCGTCATTGCGTTCTTCCCAGATGAGACAGATCGGTCGCCGGCCTCTGAATGGTCGCTCACCGCGGCTATTGACAGCTCATGGCTGGCTGCCAGCCGCTCACGCTGGCTGCCGGCCACTCACTGTAGCCTATGGCAGCCCGCTGCAGCAGGGGCTGCAGCCCACACCATCGCCGAGACTTGCACAGCCCAGCTCCAGATGGAGCTGTTGTTAGCTGTAGAGGGCAGTGTCACTGGCCCTCATATGTGGGATCCGAACTGGGGCCACTGGCATCCCAAAACCAGCTCTTAACCAATGCGCCACTCAGCCAGCCCGAAGCCTGAGTTTTTTAAAAAAGAATATCAACCCACTGACATCTGTGAGCAGGAAACAGAGAAATTCTGTCAACAATCCTGCTGCCAGAACTTAGCTATTCCACAGAGTGACAGCATAACAGGACTATTCCAATTGTTGGTACAGGGCATGACAGGGACCTCAAGTCAGCTGAACTGCTGTTAGGACAACTGTCTGTAGTATTTCCTCTAGTAAAGTTCCCTTACCCGGTGTGCAGAAGAAGAGTTGACACTGCAGGCCTGAACTTGAATCTTAAAAATGACTGGGGAGACGAGGGTAAATGGCAGCTGTGAGGAGGCTCCCTGAGTTCTCCTCTGGAAACAGCCACAATTTGAACTTCTCTAACTCTTCAAAAGAAGGTCTACTCATCACACAGAGCAACTAAGAGTCTCACATAACGATTGCTGGAAGGTGGGCAGACCGGGCGAGTGGGGGAAGAGGGAGGCGAGATGCGTGGAGGTACAGCCTGCGTGTGCTGAGACATGAGGCTTCAGAGAGCAGATTGGTGAGTGTTCCCGCTGCTGACTCCCTGCGCCCCTCGGCCCGCCTAGAGTACAGCAAGGATGCAACAGTCCGCAGACTGAGGCAAAAACCGCAGGCCGGATGAGTGGGGGAAAAGAGAGGAGCCGTGTGTACAGAGGTGTGATCTGCACCCCTGGCTGCGGAGCCCCAGGACCCCAGGAGACAGAGTGGAGAGACTGTAGCGGCAGGGTGAGCTCAGTCCCTGCACACCCTCAGTCCCTCCAGGAGCGCACAGGCCCCGAGGTAGAAGCCTCCAGCTGGGGAGCATGGGAAGAGGGAAGCGAGACTCGTGGAGATGCAGCCTGCAACCCGCAGCTAGGAGACACGGGACCCCAGGAGGCAGAGAGCGGACCCCAGGAGGCAGAGAGCGTAGCAGTGGCAGGGCAAGATCAGTCTGAAAGCCCCCGCAGTCCCTCCAGGAGCTCCGCTGGAGCATCTGAGGCAGATTTGTTTCTGTGTGTGGTTTAATTGTTTGTTTGTTTTTCCTTTCTTGAAAAGAAAGCAAAAAGCAATGGCAGAAATAAGAACCCACCCACACCCTCCCTCAGAAACGTTGGCACCCACCATGCCAGGGTCTTAAACTGACCCCTGAAAGGAGTAGGGTCAGATTACAGAGGTATTCCTAACTGCAGGGGGTCGAAAATTTGCACTAGAGAAGAGGCTGCAAAGTGTGAGCCTATCTACCCTGCCCCCACCTTTCCTGCAAGGCTTGGGAGGCAGGGCAGGTTCAGCTGCTGAGGCACTCGTAGACACACATCCCCAATCCCACCCCATGCCCACCCCCCACCCTCAATTTCCCCCTCCTCTTCTCCTCTCCCCTCTCCCTCTGTGGCAGGTGGTGGCAGTCTAGCCGTGCCGAAATCTCATACCCTCCAGTCTCAAGCGGAAAGAGTGCCCAAAGACACACATGGAGCCTTCTGGTTTTGCAGCATACCTTGGGGCAGGTGAGAGCAGAAACGGCATTGACTTTGTAAAAACTACCAATCACACCTCATAACCCCACTCATCTACAATAGACCTGCATTGCCAGGGTCACTCTAGGCACCAGGCAGCCGGCTCTGCCCTCACAAGATGCAGGGGAATTTTTGTACAGCAGAAGACAACCTGGAGAGAGCTTGGTGGACTTCAGCCAAGACTGGCACAGGTTTTGTTTTTTGTTTTTTGTTTGTTTGTTTATTGGTTGCTTCTTTTGGTCATTTTTGGTTTTTTTCTATTTCATTATTGTCATTTTTAGCTTTCAATATGGGCATATGTGAATATATATGCCCATATACATGGGTATGGTATATATATATATATATATCTTTTTTTCCCTTTCTTTCCTTCTTTCTTTTCCTCCCTCATTCACTCCCTTCGTTTCTTCACTCTTTTCGTTGCGCTACTTCTCCTTCTTTCCATTTTTCTGCGAAAAATTTTTTTTGGGGGGTATTGTTATTTTGTTTCTCGTGTCTATTCTATTTTTTATTTTATTATATTTTATTTTGTCTTCTTTTTTGTTCTGTTTATTTGTTGTTGTTTTGTTTTTGTTTGTTTTCTCCTTTTCTATGTTTGATATTTCTGTACAAGTTTACTGTAGGCTATTAGTTGTTTTTTTTTTTACATGTGAGAGCATCTGGTTTCCTTTGATGGCTGTTGTGGTTGTGCTTGTTAATCTGTTTTGCTCTAAAATCGCTCTGCAGCAGGGCCCAGTCAAGGAGACACAAGAATCATCATACCCAGAAGCCAACTTCAGATAAAACCAGAGCATTTCTGGGTTTGACCTACAAGAGTCACACCCAAAGGGAAATCGCTATAGGCACAAGGGACCAAAGGGGCCAAGCCTCATCGGAGTGGTCAACCCTCACACAGCAGCTCATAAACTATGGACACTGCTAATTCTCACAGCTAATCAGCCTGGGAGTCACTCCCATCTACTGACAAACAAAAAGCAATCAAAGCTTAACTTCAACAGGAGAAGACAGACAACACAAGGAACACCTCTGGTACACACGCACAGGAGAATGGGGAGACAGAGCAATTCAAATATGAAGGAAACACACCACATAAGTCCACCCAGAAAAGACTGAAAGGCCTAGGGGGTCTACCTGTTACATCGAAGCAAGCACAAAGAGTAAGCTACAATGGGGAAACAAATAAACACATCCAAAATAGAAGAACAGAAGAAACCTCCTGAATCAGCGGAACTAAATAAAATAGAGGTAAACAACCTATCAGAGACAGAGTTCAGAACACTGATTATTAGAATGCATAAGGAAATTAATGAGAATATAAAAAAGGATAGAGAAATCATGAAAAACAACCAGCTAGAACTAAAGAACACAATTACTGAATTAAATAACAAACTCAATGGTATCACTGGCAGACTAGATGAATCAGAGGATTAAATCAGTGACTTAGAACACAAGATAGCAGAGATCATCCAAGCAGAACAACAAAAAGAAAAAAGAATGAAAAACATTGAAAATAGTTTAAGAGGTCATGCATAACAACAAAGCATCATAGGAATACCAGAAGGAGAAGACAGGGAGCAAGGGATTGAGAACATATTTGAAGTAATAATGTCTGAAACCTCCCCTAACCTGGCAAAGGACATTGACATACAAGCCCAGGAAGTACAGGGAGTTCCAATCAACATGAGCCCAAACAGGCCCACACCAAGACACAGTATAGTGAAAATGGCAAGGGTAAGACAAAGACAGAATCCTAAAAGCAGCAAGGGCAGGCAGCAAGTTACTTACAAGGGCTCTGCCATAAGATTATCAGCTGACTTTTCTACAGAAACTTTGCAGGCCAGAGGGGAGTGGCAAGAGATTTTCAAAGTGATGAAAAACAAAGGCCTACAACATAGATGGCTTTATCCAGCAAGGTTATCATTTAAAATTGAAGGAGAGAAAAAGAGCTCCCCAGAAAAGAATCAGCTAAAGGAATTCATTACCACCAAGCAAGTATTGCAGGAAATGTTAAAAGGGATTCTTAAGCAGAAGAGAAAAACAACCTAACTAAGGAAAACCAGGAACACAAATAACAAAATGACAATAACTATGCACCTATCAATAATCACATTAAGTGTAAATCGATTAAATGCTCCAATCAAAAGATGCCACAGGGTGGGGCCGGTCGAGTGGCCCATTGGTTAAGAGCTGGTTTTGGGATGCCAGCGACCCCGGTTCGGATCCCGCATATGAGGGCCAGTGGCACTGCCCTCTATAGCTAACAACAGCTCCACCTGGAGCTGGGCTGTGTGAGCCCCGGCAACGGTGTAGGCTGCAGCCCTGCTGCAGTGGGCTGCCATAGGCTACAGTGAGTGGCCAGCAGCCAGCGTGAGCAGCTGGCAGCCAGTGTGAGTTGCCAAGAGCCGCGGTGAGTGACCACCCAGAGGCCCGCGACCAATCTGCCTCATCCAGGAAGAGCGCAATGACAATACCAACATGGGCCAGTGAAGCAACGTCCTCCGCAACTAGACTGAAGAACAAAAAGACAGCAACTTGTCTGTTCCCCTTACCCGATTTCCCAACGCTGTTCCCCTCCCCCGATTCACCAATAAAATCTTTAAAAAAAAAAAAATGGGCAGAGGAAATGAAGAGGCATTTCTCTAAAGAGGACATACAGATGGCCAAAAGGCATATGTAAAAATGTTCAACCTCACTGAGCATTAGGGAAATGCAAACAAAAACCACAATGAGATACCACCTTACCCCGGCCAGAATGGCTATTATCAATAAATCAACAAACAACAAGTGCTGGAGAGGCTATGGGAAAAAAGAAACCCTGCTGCACTGTTGGTGGGATTGCAGATTGGTGCCACCACTATGGAAATGAGTAGAGATGTATCTCAAAAAACTGGAAATGAAATTACCTTATGACCCAGCATTCTACTCCTAGGTATTTATCCTGAAAAACCCAAGACACTAATTTGAAAAAATATATGCACCCCTATGTTCACTGCAGTGTTATTTACAATAGCCAAGACTTGGAAACAATCGTAAAGTCCAGCAGTAGACAACTGGATTAAGAAACTGTGGTACATTTACACAATGGAGTATTACGCAGCTATAAAGAAGAAAGAAATCGTACCATTTGCAATGATATGGATGGACATTATGCTAAGAGAACATTATGCTAAGTGAAATAAGTCAGTCAGAGAAAGACAAATATCATATGATCTCACTTACATGTGGAATCTAAAGACCTGAATGAGCAATGTAAACAGAAATAGCCTTAGAGACACAGAGGAAAAACAGATGATTGTTAGAATGGGACAGGGGTGGGCATGAGGGAGAAGGGGAAGGGATGAGGCAACATAAATTGGTAACTACAATATTGTTGCAGGGATAGAAGAGACAGTTTGGGGAATATAATCAATAATTTTGTAAATATCTTATTTTTTTGAGGGCAGTGTCACTGGCCCTCATATGTGGGACCCGAACCGGGGCTGGGCCGCTGGCTTCCCAAGCCAGTGTTTAACCGCTGCGCCACTCGGCCGGCCCTGTTGTAAATATCTTTTAGGAGACCAGATGGACTCATGTCTTGTTAGGGAGATGACTTCATGGATGGTGTAGAGGCCTGATCTCTGCACTGTACATATGAAGCTGCCGCTGAATATTATATGTCAAGTATAATTTAATACATATATAATCATGGGATATGGAATATAGTGTGGGAATGGAGTCAATGGAATTGTAATAGATATGTATAATATCGAGGGGGTGCAGTGGATTGGGGGAGGAGGGATATCACTTTGTAAGGTGTGAAAAGGATAACTATTGCATTGTTTTGTACATTTGAAACTAATAATAAAAATAAAAATAAAAGAAATGCCTGACACAGCTGGCATAGCTGGCCTCTGGGACCTTGGATATTCTTCACATGTCAAAACTGACTGTGCAGAAAACATTGCTGACTACTTGCTTTCCTTCCAGGAGTATGGTGCTTGGATACATGCTGGGCAGATAATACTCAGTCATAGCTGGCAGTTAAAATCGTGGGCACAGGGTCTCTAATGTGCCTCCCAGGTAGACAACATTCCACGTGCTGTCACAATTCATTGTTTGTGTGATCCGTGTAATGCCACCTCTTAACAGCTTGCCCCTGGTTTCCTACAAATTTCTCCACATGCACTTTTTTCCCTTTGCTGATTTGTCTATGTCCATTTTTTTAAAGATTTTATTGGGGAACTGTGGAAGGGGAACAATGTTGGGGAATTGGGAAAGGGGAACAGCCAAGTTGTTGTCCTTCAATCTTAGTTGTTGAGAGCGCAGTTAGCTCAGCTTGAAGTCCAGTCTCCATCAGGCCGCCTATTGGCAGCTCGTGGCCACTGCACTCAAGGTGCCGTGTTCAATCTTAGTTGCGGGTGGGTGTAGCCCACCATCCCATGCAGGAGTCTAACCAGAAACCTTGTTGCTAAGAGCGCACGCTCTAACCACTGAGCAATCCAGCCGCCCGTAGGCAGCTCAGGGCAGCTAAACTCAAGGTGCTGTGTTCAATCTTAGTTGCGGGTAGGCATAGCCCACCATACCATGTGGGAGTCGACCGGCAACCTTAGGAGCATGTGCTCTCACCAGCTGAGCCATCCTGCGACCTGTTGGCAGCTCAGCAGCAGCTCAGCTCAGGCACAGCTCACTGGCCCATGTGAGAATCAAACCGGCGACCCTATTGCTCAGAGTTTGCACTCTTAACCAATTGAGTCACTTGGCCAACGCTGTCCATGTCCTTTTGTTTTAACATATCATACTCGTGAGTACAACTATATGCTGAGTTGAGAGAGTCCTACCAGCAGGACCTGCGGGTGGTCTTGGAGACACCAGAAGTTGATTTGCTAGTACAGCCCTGACTTACTGAAATATGGCAAAAGCACTGTCTGGGAAGAGTAAAGATAAAGGGGGAGAGGCTGGTGACTCTGGTGCCTGAGTGGCTATGAAGCTACCTGTGGTACAAAAAGACAGCTGAGAAGCTGTCTGGAGAGGTAAAGTTGACAGAGGTAAAAATGACAGATCTGATTCCAGGAGGGATGGCTCACTGGACAAACAGGCTTCTTCTGGTCATGCTGTTATGTGGAGAAGAAAAACACAGGACTGGGGCCGGCCGAGTGGCACGGTGGTTAAGAGCTGGCCTGGGACACCAGCAGCCCCAGTTGGGATCCCACATATGAGGGCCAGTGACACTGCCCTCTAAAAAAAAAGAAAAACAAAGCATGGGCTGGTTGAGTGGCACATTGGTTAAGAGTTGGCTTGGAGACTTCCGGTAAAATGGCGGAATACACAGACGCTGTGCTAACTACCTCCCAGGATCACACCAAAATTACAAACAAATTATACAGCATTCAACCCTGGAGGTCCCCGGAACACTAGATGAACAGAATCACTAAACGAACAACTTAAAGACGAGGCCACGTCGGGTCTGGTAGGACGGGTGGAGATGAGAGAGGGCGAACCCCGTAAGGGAAGCTCCAGCTGTAGGGAGCCTTCTCCGGTTGGGGGAGAGACCCTCCGGCCGCACACCAAGCTCACCAGCCCAGAGTTACTTTGCCAGGAAGAGAAGTTCCACGATAGCTGGCAGTAAATTAGTGAGGACTCTCTTTGCTCAGCTGAGACTAACAGTGGCTAGAGAATCAGTGAGGCCAGTGCACAGGCTTGCTCGCCGGTGAGCACTTACCTGATTCCAGGTGGAGGGAGTAGCTGTGTGAGCCGGGCCCAGGAGCCTGTGAGGACAGACTGAACTGAGCACCTTTGGTGCAAAGGCTGGAGGTTTTTTGACTGTTGTTCCCGTGGTGTGGAGCTTGCACGCGAGTGGTGTAAGGAGTGCGCCATTTTGTCAGGGTTGGGCCCTCCCACAGAGGATCAGGTCCGGGACCTCATTGGTCTGGTGGAATTGGCGCAGAAGTGCGTGTGTGCGTGTGTGTGTACGTGCACGTGCACATGTGGCCTTGGATCCCCACCCTCTGCCCGGCTTATACTGCGTTGCCAGGGAAACGCTGGGCTGGTGCCCTCTGGCTCCAACAGGCTGCTCACTGAGACCCAGGAGTACGCGAGCTGCCTCGGATCCCCACCTTCCGCATGGCTTGTGCTGCGTTGACAAGGAAACGCCTGGTGGGCGTGCTCCGGCTCCAACAGGCTGCTCACTGAGATGCAGGAGTGCGCGAGCCGCCTCGGGTCCCTGATCTCCGCACTGAGCTTGCAGAGTTGCCAGGCTGGTGTACTACTTGGCCTAGTTGTCGTACTGCTTGGCCTGATCTGTGAGCGGCTGATTGGGACAGGCTGAGACTGGGAGTTTTCCTGGGAGTGTTGGGCCATGAGCTGTGTGCCTGCGTGATCCAGCCAGGGCTCCCCTGGTGATCTATCTAATACATCAAAGCAATCCCAGAGCAACAGACAGAATGAGGAAACAAAGAAACATGTCACAAGTAAAAGATCAGAAGAAACCTCTAGAAATGTAACCAAATGAAACAGAGGGATCCAACCTTTCAGAGACAGAGTTTAGAACATTGATGATAAGAATGTTTAACAAAGTTAGTGATGACATAAGAAAGGATAGAGAAATCATAAAAAACAACCAGTTAGAACTAAAGAATACAATAACTGAAATGAAGAACACACTCGAAGGAATCACCAGTACAGTAGATGAAGCAGAGGAGCGAATCAGCAATTTGGAAGACAAAATAGCAGAAATTACCCAGTTGGCACAACAAAAAGACCAAAGAATAAAAAACAATGAAAATAGTTTAAGAGCCCTATAGGACAAGGTGAAACACAAACACCTTCGACTCATAGGAATACCAGAAGGAGAAGAGAAGAAGCAAGGGGTCGACAATGTATTTGAAAAAATAATGACTGAAAACTTCCCTACCCTGGTGAAGGAAATCAACATACATGCCCAGGAAGTGCAGAGGGTTCCAAACAAGCTGAATCCAAACAGGTCCACACCAAGACACATCATAGTTAAAATGGCAAATGTTAAAGACAGAGACAGAATCCTAGAGGCTGCAAAAGAAAGACAGCAGGTTACATACAAAGGAACTCCTGTTAGACTAACAGCTGATTTGTGTACAGAAACTCTGCAGGCCAGAAGGGAGTGGCAGGAGATATTCAAAGTGACACAAAATAAAGGCCTACAACCAAGATTGCTCTACCCAGCATGGCTATCACTTAAAATTGAAGGAGAAATACAGAGTTTCTCAGAAAAGAATAAGCTTAAGGAATTCATTACCACCAAGCCAGCATTGCAAGAAATGATAAAAGGGCTTTTTTAAACCAAAGAAAGGGGTAAACAAGATAACCCAGGAAGACCAGGAATACAAATAACAAAATGGCAATACATATGCACCTATCAATAATCATTTTAAATGTGAATGGGCTAAATGCTGCAATCAAAAGACAGAGAGTGGCTGAGTAGATAAGAAAATAGGACACATGTATATGCGTTTACAGATGGAATAAGATATTTCATGCAAATGGAAATGAGAAAAAAAAAGCTGGAGTATCAATACTTCTTTTGGACAAAATAGACTTTAAAATGACTACAATAAAAGACAAAGAAGGGCACTATAACCCTAATAAACATCTATGCACCCAACATAGGGACTCCTAATTACATATAACAGATTTTGACAGACATAAAGACAGAGATCAACAGTAACATTATCATAGTAGGGGACTTCAACACCCCATTGTCACCAATGGACAGACACTTTAGACAGAAAATCAACACCGAAAGAGGGGCCTTAAATGACACTTTAGACCAGCTGGACTTCATTGATATTTTTAGAGCATTTCACCCTGAACAAACAGAATATACATTCTTCTCAAGTACACATGGGACATTTTCCAAGATAGACCATGTTAGGCCACAAAACATGTCTCAGTAAATTTAAGAGGACTGAAGTCAAATCAAACAGATATAAAGGAAAAACTGATGGTTGCTGGCTGGGAGGGAGTGGGGATGAGGGAGAAAGGAAAGGTTTTGGATAGCGTAGGTGGGTGACTACAATATTGCCGCAGATATATGGGGGCAGTTCTGGGAATGTAATTGATAATGTTGTGAAGAGACTATTATGTTAAGTGAAATAAGTCAGTCAGAGAAAGACAAGTACCATATGATCTCACTTATATGTGGAATCTGAAAAACTGAGTGAACGATCAAAGTAAACAGACTCAGAGATATAGAGGAAAAACTGAGGGTTGCTAGTTGGGAGTGGGGTGGGTATAAGGGGGAAGGGAAGGGATTAGACAGCATAAATAGACAACTACAGTATTGCCATAGGGATATAAAACACAGTTCGGGGAATATAATAATGTTGTAAAAATTTTGGATGGAGTAGAGGCTTGATCACTGCACTGTACACCTGAAGCTGATGTTGTATAATATTGTATGCCAACTGTAACTGAATATATTGATAGTCACGGGATGTGGAGTATACTGTGGAAGGGAGTCAAAGGAATTGTAATAGATATGTATGATATTGGGCGGGTGGCGAACTGGGGGAGGGGGGTTGTCACTTTGGGGGGTAAAGAGTATACTATTGCATTGTGTTGTACACCTGAAACTAATTTAAAAAAAAAAGAGTTGGCTTGGGACACCAGCTCTGAGCAGCAGAGCCCCAGTTCGGATCCCACATGAGGGCCAATGACATTGTGCCTTCTATAGCTAAGATAATGAAAAACAGCTCAACCTGGAGCAGGGCTGCCATGAGTCACTGGCGAAGGTGTAGGCTGCTGCAGTGGGCTGCCATGAGCTATCGTGAGTGGTTGGCAGCCAGCATGAGCCGGCATGAGATGCCGTGAGCCGCTGTCCTATGCCCAGCGAGCGACTGCCTCACCTGGGAAGAGCGCAATGATAATACCAACATGGGTCAGTGAAGCGATGTCCTTCACAACAAAACTGAAGAACAAAGGGACAGCAACTTCTCTGTTTCCCTTCCCCAATTCCCCAAAGTTCTTCCCCTCCCCCAAATCCCCAATAAAATCTTTAAAAAAAAAGAAAAACAAAGCACAGCCCTGGTGAGGACTTTTGTTCTCTATTTCACGCAGGAGGAAAACAGGCCCAAGTTCCCAAAGGTGGGCTTTGGATGAGCAAAAAGTGCTAAAATTTTGCATTGTACTGGGAGGAGAAAACTGTTAAATCAGTTTGAGTGCTGGAGCAAATCTGTAGAGAAAGCAAGGGGAGGAGTAGGAGAGACTCCAGCGGCTTTGGCTGCAGTGGCCTCCTGATTCACCCTTGCATTTCAGCCAGGACCTTCCCTGGCAGTTGCAATTTTATCCTGGTAAACAATGAATTTACAACTCAGGCCTTGTAAAGGGTTGAACTGTGTCCTCCAAAAACATACATATATGTTGAAGTCCTAACTCCAGGTACCTATAAATGTGGCCTCATTTGGAAATACGGTCTTTGCAGGTGTAATCAAGTTACAATGAGATCATTAGAAATGGACCAGACTCCAGTGTCGCTGGTGTCCTTAGAAGAAGAGCAAATTAGCCTGTGAAGACAGAGACATGCAGCAAAGATGGCCACGTGAAGATGGATGCAGACACTAGAACTGCGGGACACACACAAGGAATGTTCCCAAGACCCTAGAGCAGGGGTCGGTAAACTTTTGAGATGGAAGAGCCACCAATGGTCAGCAAACTGAGGCTCGTGAACTGTGGCTCTGAAGTAAAATTGAAAATGAAAATAAAACTATCAGTTTCATGTATAAAATTTTTACAGGATATTATTCACATAATTGTGATTATGTAAAAATATATTTATGGCTCTCGAATAAAGGATTGGCTCTTTCAGGGGTCAACAAACTTTTGAGACAGAACATACTCAAAGAGCAACATGTGGCTCGCAAACCACAGTTTGCTGACTCCTGCCCTAGATGTTTCTGAGGGAGCACAATCCTGCCAACACTGTAATGTCGGAATTCCAGCCTCCATTACTGTGAGAGAACAAAATTCTAATCTCCCCACATATGGCAATAAATTATGGCAGCCCTAGGAACTAATACAGTGCTTGAGTGAATCTGCAATGAGAAAAAAGGGGAGGAGATTTTTACTTGAAATGATTTTGATTTGTGGCTACTGCATTTGCATGTATGATAGAAACTGATGCAAATGGCATATCGTCATAATTTTATAAAAGTTAGTGGGATCATCCCAATTTGGACAAAGAAAAAAATCGTCAGTGAGACACAACTTCCTTGCTTTTTGCCACTCATGCATGAGTTGGAATTTAAACTCTAAGAAATAGAAACAAGATTAGGTCTCTATAACTAATGACTTTTTACTATGATTTTTACCTATTGGAGATTCAAAAAAAGAGGGAAACAAACTGAAAAGACAGGCAATCTCCAAATGGGAGGCAGGCTTTTGGAATTTTAAGTATAAGTTTCCAGTTTGCTAAAGAACTCTTATGTAAACCTATTCCTGATGACCAATAGCGGTCACAAGAGGGGACCCTGCACCTGGTCCACTCAGAACTTGACTCCAGACACCTTTTCCCTGAGCCAACTCTGCTTTTTTCTCACACTGCAATACATCACAGCTATAAGCACAACTCAGGCTGAGGACTAGTCATCCTAATCAATCTCTGAACCTACGGGTGGTCTTAGAGGACTGCTATTGACTGAGGGTTTGTGCCCCTTCAAATACATGTACCCTGGTATGATGGTATTTGGAGGTGGAGCCTCTGAGAAGAGATTAGGTCATGAGGGTGGAGCCCTAGGGAACAGAATTAGTGCCCTTATAACAGACCCCCCCCCCAGAGAGGTCACTGAACCTTTCCACCATAACAACAAAGCTATGAACTGGGAAACAATTTGCCAGTGCCTTGATCTTGCAATTCCATCCTCCAAAACTGTGAGAAATAAATGTCTGCTGCTTATAAGCCACTCAGTCTTTGGTATTTTCTTACAGCAGCCAGAATGGACTAAGACAAAGACTCGGAACACACCCAGCTTGAAGCCATCAAATACTTTAACACACAACATTCATTTTTAAACGTGCCTTTAAGCCCCCATTATATGCAAAACACTTTACAGATTTGCATAAGATACACATTAGCTCATATATTCATGTCATAACTCTGTAAAGCAGACATTGTTAAAACTGGTTCACAGCAGAGGACTATAAACAGTCTATGAGTAACATCAGGCAAACTCCTACACCTGCTGGTCATTTACCTGCCTCTTACAATTGTTTTGCTACTGCGACTGTTATTGCTCAGTGTGATAAAGACAGAAGCTAGGTTCTGCATTATGGAGAAATGCCAACAGAAGCATCCATGTTTTTACATCATATGCTCCTTTCCTAGCAAAGCCCTATGTCTTATGCAAGACTGCTTTGTTTGAAGATCTCACCTGTGCTCATTCAGTAAAAACTGAAATTAGGTTATAGTGACACATGTCCTAGTACTTGCCTGTACTCATGCTGCAGCACTGAACCAAACAAAAAATCTGAACCACATGTATCTTAAATTCTTTTGGAGAAAAATAATAAAAGAGCAAATCAAATATAAGTACTACGAAAAATGCGGCACAGCAGGGAGGTTGGAAAGATACATATCTTTGTATGCCAACTGTAATTGAATATATAGATAGTCACAGGATGTGGATTATATGGTGGAAGGGAGTCAAAGGAATTGTAATGGATGGTATGATATGGGAGGGATGAGTGGGAGGGAGAATTGGGGGAGGGGAGTTGTCGCTTTGAGGGGTGAAGGGTATGGCTATTGATTGCACTGTGTTGTATACCTGAAGCTAATTGAAATAAATAAATTTAAAAAATACATACTAAAATTATTGATTCCATTTATAATCATATAAGAAATGATAATAGAGGGAAAGTTATTAAAATGAGGGCAAAGAAGTAAAAGAAATCAGGGAAACAAGTATAATAGTATCACTATTCTAGTCTCAAAGAAAGTATTCTATAACATTTTAGTTGTCAAATTTGAAAAATACTTAAACAATACAAGAAGTAGAAGATAATGTAAACAAAAAGACATCTGGGGCACTTTCCTGGTCAGAAACAAGACTAGTGAGAACAATAGTCAGATAAAACAATACTGGCCAAAAAAATGATAAAATAAAAAGATACAAAAATTATATTTTATGAATCAGCCTAACAATAACCCACAGCCTTCGGACCAACTAAAAAAAATTACATTTTAATACTACCTTTTGTCAATGCCAAAAGCCAATTTGTTGATAACTCTATGTAATTTTAGTAATAGAGCTTCTGATTTACTGGTAAACTTAAAAAAAAAAAAAATCAGGGTAATAAATTTAAATATTCTGCTTTCAAATCACAGAAACAGGTAACATAAAATATAGCTTTGAACAAGTACTAATTGCAGAGAGAATTACTATTTATTTGCCAAAAAAATACTTATGTTTAGACAAAACAAAACCTGAATAAAGGAAAAGAAAGAAATCTTGAAAATTTATTTGAACTGACTCTTTAAACTTCATGAGGGCATTATATTAAAGGAACTTGTATTTATGCACTAAAAAAAAAAGTGATACATATCTTTACAAGGGTATTTGTATATATGTGTATGCATCTATATTGATATGTTGACATCGTTATGATATATCTGAATGACTGGCTGCATGGCAGAGTAAAGGAGAACAGTAAAATAACCCTTTCAGATAACACTGCAAACTGATACCTAAATTGTTTAAAAATATATACATATACAATTAAGTTCGCGAACTTGTTGCAATGATGTTGCTAAACTTTTTTGATATCAGAGGGATTATTCATTATGAATTTGTACCAACTGGACAAACAGTTAACCAAGTTTATTATTTGGAAGTGCTGAAAAGGCTGTGTGAAAATGTTTGACAACCTAAACTTTTCACTAACAATTCATGGCTCTTGCATCACGACAATGCACCAGCTCACAGGGCACTGTCTCTGAGGGAATTTTTAGCCAGTTAACAAATAACTGTATTGGAACACCCTCCCTACTCACCTGATCTGGCCCCCAATGACTTCTTTCGTTACTTCAGAATAAAGGAAATATTGAAAGGAAGACATTTTAATGATATTCAGAGTATTAAGGATAATCTGGCAACAGCTCTGACAGCCATTCCAGAAAAAGAGTTCCAAAATTGCTTTAACGGGTGGACTAGGTGCTGGGTTTGGTGCATACCATCCCAAGGGGAGTACTTTGGAGGTGACCTTAGTGATATTCAGCAATGAGGCATGTAGCACTTTTTCTAGGACAAGTTTGCAAACTTAATTGTCAGACCTCATATGTAAACCTATATATAAATATATATGTGTATATATATATATCTTTATATAATTCAACATATTGGTTACACACATCAGGATGAGGGGGGTCTGCTGCATTGGGGTTCATTTCAAGTGGGTATCTGGTGTGAAAGCTTGTTCTACATTTAGGGCTGAATTTAATTTCACAGAAGATTATTTTTTAATATTTCTGTCAGCTCTACACATGTCATGTGCATTTTCCTGCACTGATGTTAATTATACAACAGAAAACTCTAAAATCAATTTATCTGATTTACCCGTAATCATCTTAAGAGTTGCTGATATCTATTGGGTTGTCGGGAAAGTCATGACGTATTTTTTTCTATGTTTTCCATTGCAAAAATGCATCATGATTTTTCCAACAACCCAATATTTTATAATATTCAACAATCATACATATTACCATTAGTGAGTACATGGTAGCGTGCACAGCCTGATAAAGGAAAACTGATAATACAATGTTCAAAAAAGCAAAATACAATGTGCATAGCATGATAAAGAAAAACTGATGATACAATGTTCGAAAAAGCAAAGGGAATATAAACGGTATGATGCTGTTTTCTCAAAACAATTAGGTCCAAATTAGGTACTCTCAGCACTTCCCTCCTGGTCAACATCATACTGAAAGCCAACCCAGAACCAACAAAACAAACAAATGTATGAGAACTAGAAAAGAAAAAATAACAACACCTCATCTTCATGCCTAACTCTAGCAACTGTATGTGTAGGACATTCATCAAACTAAAAGGTAATTATAGGATAAGATTTTTTATTATTATTATTTTTTTTAGCTGAGCCATCCTGCTACCTGTTGGCAGCTCAGTGGCAGCTCAGCTTGAGCTGGGCATAGAACTGCGGTTGCTCAGAGCTCAGCTCGCACTCTTGAGCGAGCTCTTAACCATCTGAGCCACTCGGCCGGCCCTTAGAATAAGATTTTTTTTTTCTTTTTTTGAGGGCAGTGTCACTGGCCCTCATATGTGGGACCCGAACCGGGGCTGCTGGCTTCCCAAGCCAGCACTTAACCACCGCACCACTCAGCCGGCCCTAGAATAAGATTTTTAATAAGAATCTGGGATACAAATTCAAATTCAGTACAAAAATACATTTCATCACCTTTCTAATTAATAGCAACAAGTTGGAAAGTTCATTTTAAAAAAGATAACACAGGCCGCTCGAGTGGCTCAGTTGGTTAAGAGTTGGCTTAGAGGGCGAGCTCTGAACAACAGGGCCACCGGTTCAATTCCCACATGGGCCAGTGAACGCGGCACCTAAGCTGAGCTGTCGCTGAGCTGCCAACAGGTGGCAGGATGGCTCAGCTGGTGTAACAAGATTGCCTGTTCGATGGTGGGCTATGCCCACCCGCAACTAAGACTGAACTCAACACCTTGAGCTGAGCTGCCGCCGGATGGCTCACAGGATAGGGTGTGCGCTCTTAACAAGGCTGCTGGTTCCACTCCCACATGGGATGGTGGCTACACCCACCCACAACTAAGACTGAACACAGCACCTTGAGCTTAGAGGCCACGAGCTGCCGATGGGAAGCCAGATGGCAACTGGCGCCCTCCACAACAAAGATTGAAGAACAACTTGGCTGGTCCCCTTCCCCAATTCCCCAACACTGTTCCCCTCCCCTAATTCGCCAATAAAATCGTAAAAAAAAAAAAAAGATAACACAGACTATGGTAAAAAGCAAACTTAATTACTACTAAACAAGTCTAATGAAGGCTATGAAATGAAACAAATAGAAGAATTTTTAAAGATTAAGGATAGGGGCCGGCTGAGTGACTCAGCTGATTAGAGCGCAAGCTCTGAGCAACAGAGTTACCAGTTCGATTCCCACATGGGCCAGTGAGCTACGCCCCAGCTAAGCTACCGCTGAGCTGGTGAGAGCGCATGCTCTTAACGACAAGGTTGCCAGTTCGACTCCCGCATGGGATGGGAGACTATGCCCTCCCCGCAACTAGATTGAAAGTGGCGACTGGGCTTAGAGCTGAGCTTGCGCCCTTCACAACTAATATTGAAGGACAACAACTTGACTTGGAGCTGATGGGACCTGGAAAACCAGCGTTCCCCTTCCCCAATTCCCCAACACTGCTCCCCTCCTCAATTCCCCAATAAAATCTTAAAAAGTAATAATAAGATCAAGGCTAATAACAGAGTAAAATGAAATAAATGGAAAGATGGTACATGCTCTTAAATAAGAGAACTCAGTGTTACCGATATCAATACTCCCAACGGAGATCTAAAGTCTTCATATAATTCCATTAAATCCCCAAACCAGATTTATTATTATTTTTGTTTTAGGATTTGACAAATGCTAATTTTACAAATCCAACAGGAAAAAAGAATTCCAAAAACAGCCGGCATGTTCTGAAGAACAAGGTGGGGGCCTGCCTATCACACAGCAAGGATTATAAAACAGTAGTAATCCTGACATGATGGAATCAGCAGAGGAATGGGCAACTACAGCCACCGAAAGGGAAAACTCCAGAAGGTGGCCCCCATCTATTGATTCACAACGGGGCACAGCGGTAACAGAAATGACAGACCCTTTAATACCTGAGACAGGGACAACTGTAATCTAAATAACGAAGACACTTGTATTCCCACCACTTCTATGGACAATAATCAACTCACTGTGTATTACAAATAAGTGTATTATAGGTAATAGCAAACAACAGTGTAACTACAGTCACAAGTTCTCCACCCTGCCAAGAAAAAGAAATGGTAGTCTGGTGAATCTTTATAATTCACCAACCTTCCAAACTTCATTTCTTTGCTGCCATATTGGAAAGGAGATTGTCTGCTTCTACATTCTTTTCCCTAGTGGGACTTTCAAGGTTATGCCCTGGAATTCCATTCACAATTTTTATTTCTTGCAATTAACTTTTGTATTTATTATCAGTTTGTCTTGTAAAAAAATTAATACTTCTTACTCATCATACAATCCACCCCCTTCTCCCAAAGAAAACAATCCCAGGGAAGGAGTAATTTAGGGGGCAGTCAAAATAGGACTCTAGGTTCCTGACAAAGGGGTCAAAAGCTTCTCAGCCCACCATCCTATACATACACAACAAAATGGCAGCACCTCAAGATCACCTGAATGAAGTCCCAAATTCCAGCCCTAGGCAAGTGGTGCAAGTGAACGCCTCAGGCTTAGAATTCCATTTCTCATCACTCAAAGGAACAGACCTGAAAAACTACTACACACTGGAGGGAAATTAAAAAGGTTTAACAAATGGAATGAGTGTCATTTTCTTTTCTCTTCCTGACATTCACCCTCTAGGAAATGTTTTATCTTTTCTGCTCTATTAATTAAAAGTATTTTATATCTGCTGAAAGCTTGAGGCTCCAATAAGTGAATACATCTTTTCAAAGTGACAAACCCTGGGAGGGGCAGTGCTGAACTGGAACTAGATAACTCAAGGGTCAAGAGCAGCCATTCTGCCATGTGGAACACCCCTCCCGCACCGCTCCCCGAGGAGATCCCTAAACAAAGGGCACAGACTAGTGTCCCGCTGTGAGTCTCAAGTGCTTGTGGCTTTGCAGGTGGCTGCCCCACCTCACTGAGTGGGCTTTCCCTGTCCTTTGGGTTAGTTTCTCTTCTTTCAAGGGACCCGAATCGTTTTCACCTTTTCTCTTCAATATCAGAGTCCGGTCAGCTGACAACTCTGTCGCTCCGAGGAATGAGACCTGGGGCCGGGGTCAGTTAGAGACCGAGCACTTACCAGGAGATCCCTCCCAGCCTGGGCCCCCAGGCAGATCTCCCCAGATTCCCTGGCTGCCCCGCAGGCTGTCTGCTGAGAGTAGCGGACTAGAGGCTGGTATTCCCCGACCCCCAGGCGGACGCAGCTCTGCGCATCTGGGTGACCTCAGGCCTTCCTAAGACACCGGGCCCAGCGCGGACCAGACTGGACGCTGGGTCCCCATCTCGCAGCCGAGAGCAGATACTCGGGTCAGGACGCAAGGGGCGGGGAGCAGGGAGACCCGGCCCGCAGCTCCGGTTCTCAGCCACGGCCCCCGTACACTCACCATCTCCGAGCTCTCAGGGGGTCCTCCTCGCGGCTAGGGCAGATGAAAGCCACGCGGACGCAACACTTGGGGTTGCGAGGGCCACGGGTGTAACAACTCCTTGGTCAGCCGAGAGCAACATCCACGCTCATTCCCTTCCACGAGACCTGATTGGACGTTGCTCGGGACTCCGGCGTTGTAATTGGACGGTGTTTCGGACACGCCCATGCCCGGGGCTCATCTGATTAGACAGTTACCCAAGACCCGCCCCTGGCACTCTCCATACTGTTTTGTTCCCCCCCCCCCCGCGCTCCGCCCGTCGCCGTGATTAAGCCGTTCCCCCAGGCCCCGCCCCATTTTCTGAATGACAGGCCGTCGGAACACTCGTGACCGACCGCTCCTAGGACATTGGCTCAGAGTAGAACCCGCCCCCAGCCAGTCTGACTGGCTTCTGTCCCCAACTTAGCGGCAGCCCGCGCCCTCTGGACTGGGAAATCTTTACTCAGTTTTCCGCGGAGGGTCTCCTGACCTCCAGGGTCAGGGGTCTGCCCAGGGGAAGTCACAGTTGATCTCTGCCCTTTGTTTTTTTGGGGTTTTTTTTGTTGTTGTTTTTTAAGGGCAGTGTCACTGGCTCTCACTGGCTCTCTTATGTGGGACCGAACCGGGGTGGCTGGCTTCCCAAGCCAGCGCTTAACCACCGCGCTACTCGGCCGGCCCCTCTGCCCTTTGTTTAAGAACAAAGACACTCACCAATGTTTTCTCCGCGTGCACTGCAGGGTCCGCCTTAGTTTTGACCTGTGACCTTTGACACCGGGAGGGGACTTGAGGTCAGCTATACCTGGCACTTGTTCATTTTCCACCTTGGAAAGTGGGACCCTGAGGCCCCAGCCTACCCCCAGAACTCCTCAGCACGGCCACAGGAGTGACATGGAATTCTCAGTGTGCGTGTTACACTGCAAGGACATTTATCTCAGCTCAGGTTTTCAGTCACTCCCCAGAGGATTTTGAAAATGAAAAGGCTGATATTGCAAACTGTATGAATGTACCTATTACCACTGAACTGTACATTTAACAATGGTTAAGATGATAAACTTTATCTTATGTGTATTTTACCACAATATAGAAAAAGATTTTACTTTTTTAAAAGGCTATGATGGACCGGCCGAGTGGCGTGGTGGTTAAGCGCTGGCTTGGGAAGGCAGCGGCCCCGGTTTGGGTCCCACATATGAGGGCCAGCGACAGTGCCCTCAAAAAAATAAAATAAAATAAAATAAAATAAAATAAAATAAAATAAAAGCCTATGATATCCCTAAGGCAATTGAATTCCTATTCCTACAAAACAAAAAAGCTTATATAAATTTAGGATAGACCTGAAAACTCTTATTACACTTAATAGATGGGGGGATAATCCATTTAATATGCCTGCTTCTTTTAGAAAACATTCTCTCATTTGAGATTAAGTGGACATCCAAATTCCGATACCACTTGTCATTTTATTTACCAACACATTTTTTTTTAATTCCTTTTTTATGGTTTCCAGAAAAGTTTTAGGATTTCATAAAGGCCTTATGATTAACAAATAAAAAACAACTGGGCCGACCAGGTGGCTCAGTTGGTTAGAGTGCAGGCTCTGAGCAGCAGGGTTGCCGGTTCGTTTCCCACATGGGCCAGTGAGCTGCGCCGGAGCTGCACCCAAGCTGAGCTGCTGCTGAGTTGCCAATGGGCAGCCAGATGGCTCAGCTGGTGGGAGCAGGTGTTCTTAACAACAAGGTTCTTGGTTCAACTCCTGCATGGGATGGTGGGCAGAGCCCCCAGCAACTAGATTGAAAGCAGCGACTGGACTTGGAGCTGAGTTTGTGCCCTCCATAACTAAGACTGAAGGACAACAATTTGACTTGAAGCTGATGAGTCCTGGAAAGACGCAATGTTCCCTTTCGCCAATTCCCCAACACTGTTCCTTTCCCAAATTCCACAATAAAATCTTTTAAAAAATAAATAAGTAGTAAACCACTCATTGGATTTGTAAACTATTACAAAATAAAATATGGTTAGGGACTGGCCGAGTGCCTTAGTTTGTTGAGAGTTCATTTAGAGCACAGGCTCAGAGCAACAGGGCCACTGGTTCAAGTCCCACATGGGCCAGTAAACACTGCGCCCTAGCTGAGCTGTCGCTGAGCTGCCAACAGGTGGCAGGATGGCTCCGTTGGTGTAACAACAAGATTGCCTGTTCGATGGTGGGCTACGCTCACCCGCAACTAAGACTGAACTCGGCACCTTGAGCTGCGCTGTTGCCCAGATGGCTCAGAGGATAGCGTGTGCACTCTTAACAACAAGGCTGCTGGTTTGACTCCCACATGGGATGGTGGCTATGCCCACCCGCAACTAAGATTGAACACAGCACCTTGAGCTTAGAGGCCACGAGCTGCTGATGGGAAGCCAGATGGCAACTGGCGCCCTCCACAACAAAGGCTGAAGAACAACAACTTACCTGGTCCCCTCCCCCAATTCCCCAATAAAATCTTATTAAAAAATAAATTGGACCGGCCGAGGGGAGCGTTGGTTAAGAGCTGGCTTGGGATGCCCGCTCTGAGCAGTAGGGCCTTGGTTCGGATCCCACATATGAGGGCCACTGACACTGCCCTCTCCAGCTAAGATGGTGAACAACAGCTTCACCTGGAGCTGGGCTGCTGTGAGATGCTGGCGACGGCATAGCTGCAACCCCTGCTGCAGTGGGCTGCCATAGGCTACAGTGAGTGGCTTGCAGCCAGAGTGAGTGGCCAAGAGTCACCATGAGCAGCCGTCCACAGGCTGACGACCAATCTGCCTCAACTGGGAAGAGTGCAATGACAATACCAACATGGGCCAATGAAGCAATGTCCTCCACAACTAGACTGAAGAACAAAAGGGCAGCAACTTATCTGTTCTCCTCCCCCAATTCCCCAATTAAAAAAAAATTTTAAATAAATACATAAATAAAAAATAAGGTTATATGCATTTTTTATTTAATATGGGTTAATCATGAATGCCAACTTTCAAAAACTCAGCATGGAGTCCGGCATGGACCTCTAGTATTCCTGTCTGCTTGCCATTATGTGTTTTGAGATCTATCCTAGGAGCGTCATCCTTAATGGACATTATTCCATTTATTAAGGAGAGAAATGAGGCTGGTCTCTGAATTCTTGACAAAACATTCATTGTCACAACACAGGAAAGTAACAACTATGGCTATCTAAGGGGGAAGGAGTGTGATTGAAGGTCCTCAGGCCACATTCATGCACCGGGAAAAGAAAGTCAGTCTCAAATATGCAAGGAGTGAGAGGCCAAATCCCCTATCCTTCCTCCAGCCTTCCACCCACCTACCAACATCTCCCTTTAGCAGAGCCTAATGGGGAGCTGCTGGCAATGTAGAAACGTGCTTTACAGCACTTCCACTCCACATCAAAAAGCAATTATGGCGCCGACCGAGTGGCTCAGTTGTTTAAAAGTTGGCTTAGTGCACGTGCTCTGAGCAAAGGGGCCGCCAGTTCAATTCCCACATGGGCCAGTGAACACTGCGCCCTAGCTGAGCTGTAGCTGAGCTGCCAACAGGTGGCAGGATGGCTTCGTTGGTGTAACAAGACTGCCTGTTCGATGGTGGGCCACGCCCACCTGCAACTAAAGATTGAACTCGGCAACTTGAGCTGAGCTGCCGCCTGGATCATTCAGTGGATAGGGCGAGTGCTCTTAACAACAAGGCTGCTGGTTCCACTCCCACATGGGATGGTGGCTACACCCACCCGTAACTAAGACTGAACACAGCATCTTGAGCTTAGAGGCCACAAGCTGCTGATGGGAAGCCAGATGGCAACTGGCGCCCTCCACAATGAAGACTGAAGAACAGCAACTTGGCTGGTCCCCTCCCCCAATTCCCCAACAGTGTTCTCCCTCAACTCCCCAATAAAATCTTTAAAAAAAAGCAACTATGAAAGGGTAAATGTGGCCAGCAGAATAACAGTCCTCTAAAGGGGTGCACATCTTAATTCCTGGAACCTGTGACTATGTCACATTCCATAGCAAAAGGAACTTTGCAGAAAGGACTGAGTCAAGGCCCCTGAGATGGGGATGACTCTGGATTACAGGGGCCCAGTGTCATCACAGGGTCCTCATAAGAAGGAGGCAGGAGGCTCAGAGTCAGAAAGATGGAAGAGGCTGCATCGCTGGCTGTGACAATGGAGAAGAGGCCACGAGCCAGGGATCCCATGCCTTTAAAAGCTGGAAAAGGTCAAAACAGTTTTCCCCGGGGCCTCCAAAAAGAACATAGCCCCTCCAAACACCTTGATTTTAGGTTCTGACATCCAGAACCATTATATAAATGGTTAAGTCACTAAATGTACAGTAATCTGTTACAGTGATAACAGGAAACTCATACAGTGGGTCTGACACAGAGAAACAAGAACTTAATAAGTGGCACAAATAACTCCTATCCCAGTCTCATCCTTCATGAGACAACTGTGAACGTTCCATGCGCTCCTTCAACCTGATTCTGCTCCTAGTACAGTCTATCTCAGAGTGACCTGACCATTTCTTCAGAGAACAAAATCTTTGTGTCTGAAATACAGCATTTTTTTGGATAGATGATGTTCTGACTAGATATTTTATCCCAAATTGTAAGTATCCATTTGCAAAACATTAGGAGAGTTGATTTTTGCATTCCTCACAGAGGCATATATTAATGATAAACACAACACAGCGAGAAGGGAGGGGGGCACTTTTAAACTATTATGACATCTTTCAATCATACAAAATATGCTGGGAATAACATTTTTAATACTCATGTATCTACTGCTAAGCTCTATTAAATCCTATCAGTTCACCATACTCTGTCAGATTTTGTGAAATAACAAAAGCATTATAGAGTTGACATGTCCTGTTTATCACCTCCAGGATCCTATTCCACTGTATTTTCTCCTAGGGGAAACTATAATCACAAATGTGATATCCATTATTGCATACCATATATATGGATCCACCAGCTATATATTACTGTCCCTATATTCAAATTTATAAATATGCCATTATCTTATACATACTCCATAATTTGACTTTTATATCCTTCAAAAACTGCTTAGTGTTGATAAATCACAATATAAAAGTTTAATATAATGTTCAATGTAACAAAATAAAATGCCAAAAAAGTTAAAGCAGGAAATATCTCCCAAATTATCAAAAAAGAAACATACTGTTCCAATACAGATAACAGAGTAAAAAAGAGAAAGAAACTTCAAAGAAAAATGACATAAAGTATGTTAGCAGAATTAAAGCCAACAACACTTATGACAGCAGTAATTGGAATAAATGTATCCATTAAAAAGAAAAGGATTCTGGGCCGGCCGAGTGGCGCATTGGTTAAGCGCTGGTTTTGGGATGCCAGCGGCCCCGGTTCGGATCCCACATGAGGGCCAGTGACACTGCCCTCTATAGCTAACAACAGCTCCACCTGGAGCAGGGCTGTGCGAGCCCCGGTGATGGTGTGGGCTGCAGCCCCTGCTGCAGTGGGCTGCCATAGGCTACAGTGAGTGGCCCGCAGCCAGCGTGAGCGGCTGGCAGCCAAGCGTGAGCTGCCAATAGCCGCGGTGAGCGACATCCAGAGGCCGGAGACCGATCTGCCTCATCCAGGAAGAGCGCAATGACGATACCAACAGTGAAGCAACATCCTCCGCAACTAGACTGAAGAACAAAAAGACAGCAACTTGTCTGTTCCCCTTTCCCGATTCCCCAACGCTGTTCCCCTCCGCCAATTCCCCAATAAAATATTTAAAAAAAAAAAAAAAAAGAAAAGAAAAGGATTCTAAAACAAAATCCATCTATATGTTTAAAATAAGAGTCACAGGGGATTTAAAATGTAGAAATTGAAAGGAGATGAAAAATTACACCAAAATCAAGCAGATTAATTTTGTTTAAAAAGCAGAGGTAAAATGAGCCAGCTGACTGGCTCAGTTGGTTAAGAGCTCACTTAACAGTGTGAGCTCTGAACAACAGGGTTAACCTGTTGGATTTCCTGCCGGAGCTGAGCAGCCACTGAGCTTCCAACAGGTGGCAGGATGGTGATATTAATTAAAGCAAAGGGATCACTTCAAAGTGATAAGGGTATATAATTCATAACGAAGACCTATCATGAATTATTTACCCCAAACCAAAAAAACACAAATTTTTAAAAAATGAAGCGAAAAACAAAACAAAACAGAAAATACTGAGGGAAATTCAGCACCAGACAGTAGGAAACTGTCTTGAAGTAATTATCTTTGAATCAGCAATCCAAGGACAATTAAGGATGAGCAATGTTTTTCAAACTGTAATTAAAAGAGGAGCACTGGTGAAATCACCTGGTGTGCATATTAAAAATGCGTATTACTGGGCTCCAACTCTCACTTATTAAATCTGAAACTCCTGACATAAAATTTGAGAGCCACTGATTACTAAGATTGATTTAATAGACAAGCCAGATTTTTTTTTTTTTTAAGATTTTATTGGAGAATTAGGGGAAGGGAACCGTGTTGGGGAATTGGGGAAGGGGACCACCCAAGTTGTTCTTCATTCTTCGTTGTGGAGGGTGCCAGTGGCCATTTGGCTTCCAGTTGAGAGTTCGTGGCCTCTAAGCTCAAGGTGCCCAGTTCAGTCTTAGTTGTAGGCGGGCATAGCCACCACCGAACAGGCAATCTTGTTACACCAGCTGAGCCATCCTGCCACCTGTTGGCAGCTCAGCGACAGCTCAGCCAGGGTGCAGTGTTCACTGGCCCATGTGGGAATTGAACTAGTGGCCCCTTTGCTCAGAGCACGTGCTCTAAGCCAACTCTTTTTTTTTTTTTTTAGAGGGCAGTGTCACTGGCCCTCATATGTGGGATCCGAACTGGGGCCACTGGCATCCCAAGCCAGCTCTTAACCACTGCGCCACTCGGCCAGCCCTCTAAGCCAACTCTTAACCAACTGAGCCACTAGGCAGCCCCAACAAGCCAGATTCTTAATCATAAAAGTAGAGAATACAGCTGCGTCTCAAGATCTATGAAATATTTCTAAAACTCAATCACTTAGTAAACCTCAATAAATTTCAAAGATTTACAACAATAGATACATTCTCAGACTGTAACATAATAAAAGCAGAAATTTAATAAAAAAGGATAAAGGGCATCTTTGAAAAATCCTATAGGTAACATCACACTCTCAGGTAGAAGGCTGAATGCCTTTCCCTAAGATCGGGAACAAGGCAAGGAAATCTGCTCTCAACACTCCCAATCAACAAGCAACTAGAGGAGTGAGCCAGTGCAATAAAACAAAAAAAAAGAATTCATTTTTAAAGTAGGGTAACATATTTAAACACCCAGAAGTTTAAAAAATATATTCTCTCAAAATACTTTTGAGTCTGAGAAATCAAAATAAAATTGTAAGTATTTTTTAAGTGATATAAAACTACATGTGAAAACAGAGCTAAATGGAAGCTCTCCTCTAGTTAAATTCCTCATCTTGGTTGCTCCAATGATTCACTTCTCAACTTAAATTCAGACCCTGAGAAAGGCCCCAATCTGAGCTTGGTCCGTCTCTTATTATCTATTACAGCAACATTCTGTTTTTGTGCTCCAAAGAATCTACCAAAATCTGTAATTATTTAAAGCATTTGATTACTTGTTTAACATCTGCCCCTGCTCCTTACTCCATCATAGGTCTGGCTACACAACATGCAGGGCTCACTGCAAAATGAAAAAGCAGGGGGACCCTTTGTTC
Organism: Aselliscus stoliczkanus; assembly: GCA_033961575.1. Classification (NCBI taxonomy): domain Eukaryota; kingdom Metazoa; phylum Chordata; class Mammalia; order Chiroptera; family Hipposideridae; genus Aselliscus; species Aselliscus stoliczkanus. The sequence continues at coordinate 2,174,629 of CM066735.1, read as the reverse complement.
AAAATTATTAAGAATATTGAGATGGATACTGCAGACTGTAAAACTAATCACAGGACCTTTTTGAGAGCAGAGTCTTGGGTCTCACAGGTCACCTGCCCATGAGGCCAAACTGCATCTTCACCACTGGAATATGTGTCTATCTTATATACAGCCACCTGGCACCACAGAGAGTTCAGGTTCTATATAAATAATTGTTGGGGGGAAGGAGAGATCAAGACTGAAAAACAGTGCACTTATAACACCTCTCAGTCAACTATTCCTAAGAATGTGATGGAAGCACATCTATGCCCCAAAACACATTTTGCATACAGCTCAAGGCTTACAGAGCCCTCAAAGAAAGTCATCCATCAACCCAGTAGGGTCTACACAGAGCCCCAGGGTTACTTTAGGGTAAGGCAACCATATTCACCACTTAGGTGAAAGATCTGAGAGGCAATCTTCCTTGTTAGCTCGTTAGGGAAAGGGGAAGACTCAGATAACAGTCAGATGTCTTCTGAGGGAGAATTTGGAAAACACAGCTCTCCTGTATCCCTCCTTGCAAATGTGGCATTGTCTTTGTACAGGTTACTCAAATTCAAATTCCACTACTTTCTAGTTGTATGACTTTGGGCACTTTGTTTCCCCTTCTGTAATAGGGAGATAGGAAAAGCTACTGTCTCACAGGGTTGTTGGGAATGCAGAAACATACACAATTGCTGGAGTGGTGCCAGCAATACAGTAAGCACCAATAAATGGGAATGGTGAGGATGATGATGTGTATCAGCACTCTTGGCTTCTACTCTAGGAAGTACACCTTACAGTACACCTTACAGTTAGGATTTTTCCCAGGCCAACAAAGGTTGCTCTACCTCACCCTGTTCCGTCTTCCTGCACTGTATCCCCATCATCTTGGTATCTACAGTCCTCTCTGACTTGTTGTCATGCAGCAGTCTACCAATCTGGCCCCATGCACCTTCCCATAAAGAGTGGAGCGTTTATAACGACAGATCCTTTTAGAGACATTGCTTTAACATTATGCATACTCTGTTTGTATCCCTGTTTGGCCCCACAAGATAGCTGGTTAGGCAATGACGGGTAAGATTCCTCAAGGGAGGAACAACCTAAGACAGGCACAGTCAGGTGGGCACTATAAGGAGAAATCAAGGGGTTGATGAGAGTGGGCACAGACCACCCCACCCCCAGTCTTGGAGCTGACAGCCAGCTTATGGACTTAATGATGTGATAACATCTGTCCTCTGTGTAATCCTATCAGTGAATTCCAGCATAAGAAGTTTCTGCCTCTTAGGGAGGTGCATGTAAGCAGATCATGGGACTTTCAGTAATGGCAGCCTGCAGACATGGGTGATTTGGCCCTGAGCTAAGTTCTCATGTATAAGACTCACAGACTGTGGAAGATATTTTGATCCTTTCTTGTGTGAAAAACAATAAAAGGAGCACTCAGGCCCGATTCGGGGTTCAGTCTGTGAGACTTGAGTCCCCTGGCACCACATGCGTTTTCTCTCTCTTTCTTAACCTTTCACCGCCTCTTCTCACTCTCCCACTGCTCTGTCGTGCTGGACACGACACTGACTGATTAATGAAACTTAGTATCACTTGGTGTTGATTTTTAATTACTGTCGATTCCAGCAACAGCAAATGAAATGGCAAAAGGCAGAAAAATCACACACAATCAGATAACCCTGACCAGTAAATATACATATGTGTATATATTTTTTTACTTCACCAGATAGAACTACACATAGTATTCTGTACCCTATTTTTCATGTCTTAGCACATGTTCCACATCACCATAGTAATGCATGTCATGGCAAGTGAGGACCTTGCTAAGTGACCAACAGTGGTGGGATAATTAAGTAAAATATTGAAACAGATTACTGAAATGAAAATACTGACAATTGAAACAAAAAGCTGAAACAGCACTCCTGTTTCAACAATTCAATCAATGTGATAATACCATTCCATGTTAGTGTTCCCATTTACTCGATCTTTTTCAAGAGGGTGGAGCTCATGGGGCAACTTCCCCCATTAAAAGGCCCCTTCTCAAATGTAGACCTCAGCGCTTTCCTTCCAGAATGGGGCATAAGCTTATTTCTTTTCAAGCAGGACATCAGAAAAGTCTAATATACTTGTGTGATAGAATGCTAAAAAGTATTTTACAGGACAGCAAGCAAGCTCTAAAATGCAATAAAGTAGCTGCTCTGATAGAACACTTTCCCACAGTCAATGATTTTATTTTTGACTAGTGTGAGTTTTCTGGTGTGTGATAAGGGAAGAACTCTGACTCAATGCTTTCCTGCATTCATTACAGTTATACGGTTTCTCTTGGGTGTGAGTTCTCTCGTGCCTAACCAGGGAGGACCTCTGGCTGAAGGCTCTCCCACACTGATTACATTCATAGGGGTTCTTGCCCATGTGAGTTCATTCGTGCTGGTTAAGTGATGAGCAGTCACTGAAGGCCTTCCCACATTCATTAAATTCAGAGGGCTTCTCGCTGGTATGTGTTCTCTTGTGCAAGATCAATTAAGAACTCTGGCAGAAGGATTTTCCACAATCTTTGCATTTATAGGGCTTTTCCCCTGTGTGAATCCTCTGATGTTCGGTAAGAGACGAAATCCTGTTGAAGGCTTCCCCACAATTACCGCATAGGTAGGGCTTCTCTCCAGTATGAGTTCTCAAGTGCTGAGTGAGGGTGGAGCTGTGCATGAAGGCCCTCCCACATTCCTTACATTCGTATGGTCTCTCTCCTATATGAATTCTCTGATGTTCACTCAGGGAACGCCTCCAGTTAAACAATTTCCCACACTGGGGACACACATAGGGTTTCTCCACCATATTAATTTTGTTGTGTATCATAAGTGTCATACCATGATTAAATGACCTCTCACTTTCTGCATATGTGGACGTTTGAGTTCTTTTGTGTTGAATAAGGGGACTGTTTTGGCTGAGATCTTACTGGGTCTCTGGTCTATATAGCCCATCTGATGATGGTTTAAGAATGGTTCAGCTACCAAACTCTCAATATCTAGGTCACAGTCACCTCCTACAGCACGTCCCTGTGATTAAACAAAGTCTGAGCTCATATTACAGTTTTCCCCAAATTCATGCCAGGCAGTAGCCTTCTCTTGAGCAAATGCCTTTATTTGGAGGTACGTCATTTGACTCAAAAGTTTCTGGGGGTCTTCACATTTCCCCTCAAAATGACCATATCCCCAGTCTTCTCCGGGGAGCTTTATAATATTCACACAACCGGTGGTTCTTCCCCCAAAACCACCTTCTTATAAAGTGATTCTTGGCTTTTCAGTCTAGTCTCCTAATCTGAAATAAATTGAGAGGGATAAAAAAGAATAAAACTTCTAATTTTTAAAGTGCCACCAAGGACCTCGGCCTTCTTATACAATGGGGGGACAGCAGTACTTTCAACAGATACGAGGCACATGTGGATTCATGTTTAAATGTCAGCTTTCAACAAGGGGGAAGGATAAGAAAATGAGAGATGGATCAGTAAGCTGGTGCGCTGAGGATAGGATGTGGCATAAAACATTTGACAATTCTGGCAAATGGGAAAATGTAAATGTGGAAGAATTGCTCTACAAAGAAGGGGGAATAGGAATGGCAGAGAGAAAGAATTATCAAAAGGAAAGAAGAAAAAGATGTAACTAGAAACACAAGTAGAATGGCTTCAACAAGGAAATGGAATGTTCTTTTCTTTGCACCCAAAGAGGGGTAAGAGAAAGTTGCTGGAGGATAAATTGAAGGTATCTGAGAAAGTGCCATCAAGGGCCTGGGCCTTCTCCTTATACAGCTGGGGCTTCTGTAGAGAGATCTCTGACCCACAGTTTCCAAGACACTGCCTCCATCTCAACAGCTCATGTCTTCCTGGTCCTGGCCTGAACAGGAGGCTTGGGGAATTTCTTTTCCCCCACTCCTCATAGCTTCTCCTTGCTCCAAACGGAAAGACACCACTGGCCAAAAGAGTGAACACCCTGTCCATGGGAAAAGGCTGGTGTGCTGAGAAGTTTATGCCAGGGAAAATGTACCATCTTCAATAACTATATCAATACTTTCTTTCTTCAAGGCTTCTGAAAGAGACAAGAGTACGCTGACCAAGCTAAAGAATTTATTTCCCTAATTAAAAATTGTAGATCTTACATATCTCCAAAAACATACAAGTGGCTAACAAGCCTATGAAAAGATGCTAACTATCATTAGTCACTATGGAAATACAAATAAGACCACAGTGAGATACCACTGCATACCTACTGGGATGGCTATAATTTTTATAAAAGAAAAAAATAGAAAATAAGTATTGGAGAGGATGTGGAGAAATTGGAACCCTCATATATCGCTGGTGGGAATGTGAAATGGGCAGCTGCTGTAGAAAATAGTCTGGAATTTCCTCAAAAAGCTAAACAGAGTCACCATATGACCCAGCAATTCTACTACTGATTATAGACTCAACACAGCTGAAAACGAGGATTCGAAGAGATGTTTGCACACCCATGTTCACAGCAGTATTAGTCACAACAGCCAAAACATAGAAGTAACTCAGGTGTCCATGAACAGATGAATGGATAAACACGATGTATCCATCCACACACCAAATAGTACTCGGCCATAAAAAGGACATTCTGACACCTGCCACAACATGGACAAACACATTATGCTCAGTGGAATAAACAAGACATAGAAGGACAAATACTGAGTGATTGTACTCACAGGAGGACCCTAGAGGAGGCAGATTCACAGAGACAGAGAGTAGATGGTGGTGCCAGGGGCTGGAGGAGGGGAAGGGGAGTGAGTGTTTAATGGGGACAGTGTCAATTTGGGATGATGAGAAAGTTTTGGAGATGGATGGTGGGGATGGCTACACAGCAATGTGAATGTACTTAATGCCACTGAGCTGGAACTTAAAAATGGTTAAGATGGCAAATTTTATATTATATGTATTTCATCACACAAAAATTTTTTAAATCTGGCTCTTCACTTGGGCAGAAAAAATACAAACGCCCTGACTTTTACTCAAGGAGGATTGGGGACGCTATCTATGCCTGTGATAAGACTGGTTGTGTTTTACGTCTTTTTGCTGCAGTTCCAAGAACCTATCAATAATGTTAAGTGAGGACTGACTGTACTAAAGAAATCAGGTTATTCACTGTGTTGGAGAAACCAGTGACTGTGAACCCCCCAGATGAGCAGAACCATGGCTGTCTCATCATCAATAAAGCCCTACTTCCTAACACAGCTCTTGACACACAGGAGATGCTCAGCAAATGTGAACTGTGGAGCATGTAAATGAATGACACTCATCTTACCCACGGAGGCCAGGTTCCGGCAGGTCTCCAGCATTACCTCTCTGTAGTGCTTTCTCTGAGCATGATCCAGCAAAGCCCACTCTTCCTGGGAAAAGGAAAAGTGGCCATATCCTTGAAGGTCACTGACTCCTGAAAGATCACATCGGTTCTACTCAACAAGGGACACTCTCACCCACATTCACAGAAGCGGGTTGAGGGTGGTGGCACCAGAGAGTCAGATGGAGGAGGGTGGGAAGTCCAGAGGTCAGACTCTACTAATGACTTGTGAGTCCTCATCTTTGGCTTCCAGTCACAGGTAAGTACAGACCCTGGACCCACTGTTAACATGGCATGTATGTCTGATGGAAATAATATGCCCATTTCTTTTTTTTTTTTTTTTGAGGGCAGTATCACTGGTCCTCATATGTGGGATCTGAACTGGGGCCACTGGCATCCCAAGCCAGCTCTTAACCAACGCACCACTTGGCCGGCCCTGCCCATTTCTTATTCAACTGGATTCCAACTTCTAAATCTGAGTCTGACATTTCCCCTCGAGAACCTTCCCCTGCTTATTCTAAAACTCTGTAGCCCTGTGGCTATGGCTCTCCACGGTTATGAGGTGGCAGCTATATTTCTGGCCATCCCCTGGCACAGCCTCCTCATCTGTTCAATGGAAAGAACCATTTCCACCTCAGAGGGTGGTAACCAGTTCATGTTGGTGAGGCATCTGCTATTGACAGGGTCAGAGAGCCTTGAAACCATACCTAGCAATCCTGTGTATCCAAAGGAACCCTTATCCCAAACCTGAGGGTACTGGAGACAGGCTCTCTTTGCTGCCATGACTTGGAGTTGTGCATTGCAAGACACAGATGAAACAAAAGGTAGGATTTGCTACCCTGCCCCTCACTGGCTAACATGGCCAGGGCACTGTTTCGGAAAAGGAGGGACGAAGGGCTGGGCTACGACCAATGTTTGCTGTCTGGCTGGCTATATCATGGCATCCGTGGTATGAACTGGAGGCTGGGCTGCTGTCTGTCGTGAGAGGAAAAACTACCTATGGAATTTGAAAATGAGCGAGCCAACTTCAGCTCCAGGAAAGTGAGTGTGTTTGATCTGGTCCATGGCTGGTTTTGGCCATTAAAAAAAAAAAAAAAAAACAGCACAGTGCTTGCTGGTGACACCTCTCCTCCTGGTGAGAAAAGAAAGGTCTCATGGGCCAGACCAGTGACGGGGTGGTTGAGCACTGGCTTGGGAAGCCTAGTTGCCCGGTTCAGATCCCACATATGGGGGCCAGTGACACTGCCCTCAAAAAAAAAAAAAAAAAGAAAGAAAGAAAGAAAGGTCTCAAACTGTTCCCTAAGGTGAGCTTTGAAGTGGACCAAAAATATTCAACATTTCTGTTGCTCATTCCCCAGAGGGAGGAAAAAAGATTAACTTAGTCCCCCTGGGGTGGCAGCACATTTTTAGATAAAACAGAAAAAGAGCAGCCTTTTCTCTGGGCCAGCAGCCACTGCAGACTCCTCCCTCCAGTATGGCCGCCTGGCTCCACAGGTTTCTTCCCAGGAGCTTTGGCATTAACCCTTCAATTGCTAAACTCACTCACTGCAAGGGTTTGAGTAAATGTGCAACTAAATGAAAAGGAAAAAAATTTTAATGGTTTTGTATTTTGTGGCTATTAAACTTGATGTATAATAAAATTACTATAACTATTATGGTTTTATAGTTATTACATATAACATTTATAATTGTAACGATATAAATATGTATTATTTTTTAATAGTGAGATCATCCTATTCAAGGAAAGCTGGGGAAAATAAGTGTTAGTGGAACACAACTTCTTTGCTGCCCAGTGGGCAGGGTAAAATGAAAACTCTCTAAATATTAAAACGAAATGAGTCTCCATCACTCATGACTTTTACTATGATTCATACCTATCGGATCCCCAGACAATATGAAAAGAGATGGAGACAGGCATTTGGCGCTCTAAAGACAGATCTGAGCTGCTAATGGGCTCTCAGAGTTGTGCTGGAGAGACACAGTGACATCCTGTGCCTGTTGGGGTGGGTCCATGTGGTCGTTGGAACAGAGACACAAGCCTGCTGTCTGGCTTTGCTGCTGCTGAAAGACAGTGTGGAATTTTGGAATCCTGAATTCAAAGCCTCACTGCCTGCAGCAGCTCCAGGCTGGAACCTGACAGTGTAGCATGGACTGCTTCCGCCTCCACCTCCACCTCGCTGACCCCCAACAGCAGGTACAGACACAATGGCAAGGACCTTGCCTCGGGGGACAGTACAGATCTAAGACACCTGTTTGGGGGACTCGAACTGACAACATCATGGATGGACCATCTGGGTCACTTACAAATGCCCATGGTGAAGGGCTTGTTCTCAGAGGGGACTGCCTGAAACCCAGCTGTTGATCAGCTCTGTATTTCTGATGCAGACCAATTGCGTTCCTGAGCTGCTGCCCAAAGCTGACAGATCTGATGTCCCAACTGTCTGATAGCTGCTACTCCCCTCACCCTTCTCCTGGTAGACACACCTTAGTAAGGCAGTTTCAGCCTGAATAAGGAAGGGCATTCTGACACATGTTATAACAGGGACAAACGTGAAGGACATTATGCCTAGTGAAATAAGCCAGACACAGAGGACAAATACAGTATGATTCCATTCACAGGAGGTCCCCAGAGGAGTCAGATTTATAGAGACAGAGTAGACGGTGGTGCCAGGGGTTGGGGGAAAAAAGGGGAGTGCATGTTTAATGGGGACAGCATGTTAATTTCGAAAGATGGAAAATTTTGGAGATGATGGTGGGGATGGCTGTACAACTATAGGAATGTACTTAATGCCACTGAATTGTACACTTAAAAATAGTTGAGATGGTGAATTTTGTTATGTGTATTTTACCACACTTAAAAAATATCTTTTTAAGACCAGCTGAGTGGCGCATAGGTTAAGAGCTGGTTTGGGGATGCCAGCGGCCCCAGTTCGGATCCCACGTATGAGGGCCAGTGACACTACCCTCTACAGCTAACAACAGCTCCACCTGGAGCTGGGCTGTGCGAGCCCCAGCAACAGTGTAGGCTGCAGCCTCTGCTACAGTGGGCTGCCATAGGCTACAGTGAGTGGCCGGCAGCCAGCGTGAGGGGCTGGAAGCCAGTGTGAGCTGCCAAAAGCCGCGGTGAGTGACATCCCGATCTGCCTCATCCAGGAAGAGCACAATGACGATACCAACAAGGGCCAGTGAAACAACATCCTCCACAACTAGACTGAAGAACAAAAAGACAGCAACTTCTCTGTTCCCCTTTCCCGATTCCCCAATGCTGTTCCCCTCCCCCAATTCCCCAATAAAATCTTGGGGGGAAAAAAATATATATATATATATCTTTTAAGAGGATGGTGCTTTCCTGGGCACCCCGAGGCCAGCTCTGCTCCGTGGGTAAAGGTGCCAGATTCTCAGGCCTCAGAGGTGCTCCCAGCCCTCAGAAGGAAGCACAGGCAAGGGGCTCTTGGAGGGAAAGGCATCTCTCCTTCCGCTTACAGATGTATGAGGACATGGACCCAGATGTACTGGAGAATTCTCCCTTGTTTCCAACAATGCAAGGGGCTCCCTTCTCTACCAGGGACCATGTTTCTGGGATGTATATTACTTCCGAACACACTGGGTGCCTTTCAGGAAAGGAGGAAATCCTCACTCACCTGGGGTCAGGGGTGCAGGCAGCCAGCAGCCATCCTCACCTCTTGGGAAAATGCAGGTTTCTGGGCAGACAGAGCTGTGAGAGGGGAAAGGCTCAGTGAAAACCAGACCCAGGCCTGTCTCCAAACCCCAGAACCTGTGCCGACCTCTACACAGTTGAAAATCTGCATATAACATGTGACTTCCCCAAAACTTAACTATTGCCCACTGTTGACCAGAAGCCTTACCGATAATGCAGTGGATGAACACATACTCTGTGTTTTATATGATTATATACTGTATTCTTACAATAAACTAAAGAAAATATTAAGAAAATCATGAGGAAGAGAAAATACTTTTACAGTATTACATGCATTTACTTTTAAAATCGCGTGTGGGACCGGCCAAGTGGTAAGTTGGTTAGGAGTTGGCTTGGGACGCCAGCTCTGAGCAGCAGGGCCCCGGTTCAGGTCCCACATGAGAGCCAGGGATGCTGCGCCCTCTACAGCTAAGATGGTGAACAACAGCTAGACCTGGAGCTGGGCTGCTGTGAGTCACTGGCGACAGCATAGGCTACAGTGGGGCTGGCCAGCAGCTGGCGTGTGCTTTTGTGAGCTGCTGTGAGCCGCTGTAAGGGGCCGTCCAATGGCCGGCAAGCGACTGCCTCACCCGGGAAGAGCGCAATGATAATACCAATACGGGCCAGTGAAGTGATGTCCACCACAACTAGACTGAAGAACAAAAGGAGAGCAGCTTGTCTGTTCCCCTCCCCCGATTCCCCAATGCTGTCCCCTCCTCCAATTCCCCAATAAAATCTTTAAAAAAAATAAAAAATAAAAAATCCAGTGTGTAAGTGGACCCATGCAGTTCAACCTGTGTTGTTCAAGGGTCAACTGGAAAGTCACATTCTGAGGTCCCAGGTGGATATGAACTTGTGGGGTGGGGTGGGGGGACACCATTTAACCCAGTATGACCTCCCGGACTCACATTCTGGAAGGCTCTGTTCTACCCCCCCAGATGCCCCCACCCCTTTCAAGTCTCAGGTTCCTCTCCCTTTTGGACCTTCTTCTCTCTCCTCTGGCACATCCTCTGCCAGACCACTTGGGCCGCAGTAGGAAGGATGCTGACTGGCCTGTGCCAGGTTACTTACAAGGAATGGGAGCATGTGGCCATGAAAGCACGTGGGGAACTCTCAGCTCCCCCACACCCATAGGACCCCCTTCCATTCCAGGGAAAGAGCTGACTCTGGGCCTCTGCTCTGTGGCAGGGAGCTCTCCAAGACCAGACTTTAGTCAGGCCTTTCTCAGCCCTGGTCTCAACTAGGCCTCAACCTTTGAGCTTCCGAGTTCGTCTCTGCATGGCCCAGTTTTAGCAAGAACCTGGCTAAGTGACTTTAGCGAGAACCCCACATACACAGTGGCCTCCAGATCTGACCCCTGGACATCTGATCAAATTCCTCATAACCCCCACTATCCCCCAGGTAATGTCACTGGCCACCACAGCAGGGATCCTGTCAGCTGGTGTAGCCAGAATACCCCTGATGTCTCCTCTTAGAGATTTTCCATCCCTGAGCCCACCTACTCCTTGGCAGTAAGGCCCCGCTGGTCCACCCTGTGCTCAGAGTTGGGCCCAGATCTATACTCAGCTTTCTTTTCCCCATTGCAGGAGCTCCCAATTTAAATCTGTTCCTACCACTCTGACAACTGTCTAGCTCTGGTTCTCTCTGACAAAACCTGAGGCAGTCCTGCTTTGTCCTCATTCCTCACACAGAAGATGCCTTCTCTATAAAGTCCCTTTAAACAGTTAACCCTCCACTTTATAGTGGAGACTCCTGGCAGGCCCCACCTTCACCAGGTGATCAGGGTTAATGTCACCAGTGATGTGTGAGGGTGTCAGGTGCCCTCTGAAGTGACATGAGGAGGATGCCTCACTAGAACCCAGAACCTCAGGGTAACCATAAGAAAACATCAAACACAACCTGAAGGACATTCTACAAAATCCCTGGCCACTGCTCTACACAAGTGTCAAGGTCATGAAAGACAAGGAGAGACACAGAAACCCTCATAGGTTAGAGAAGCCCGAGGAGACATGACGACTAAATGTCAAGTGGGATCCTAGATGGGATCCTGGGCCAGAAAAAGAACATGAGTGGGATATCTGGTAAGATCTGTCTAGCTAATAGTGCAGAATCCATGTTAGTGCCTTAGTTGTAGTTTTCCCGTTATCGTGGTAGTAAGACGCACAATGAAATCTATCCTCATAACAAGTTGTTAAGTGGACGATATGTTATTGTTGGATGTAGGTGCAATGTTGGCCAGCAGATCTCTGGGGCTTATTCACTGATACTTTATGCCTGTTGATAGACAACTCCCCATCCCCCATCTCCTAGCTCCTGGCAACCACCATTCTAGTTAATATCTTAGTTTTGATAAATGTCCCATGATAAGATATTAACATTTGCAAATGTTACTACCTTACAGATGGTCAACAGACATATGAAAAGATGACGAACATCACTAATCATCAGAGATATGCAAATTAAAACCACAAATCACTCCACTCCTGTCAGAATGGCATCATCAATAAACCAACACAAAATGGCGCAATAGACAGACGCTGTGCTAACTGCCTCCCAGGATCACACCAAAATTACAAACAAATTATACAGCATTCAACCCTGGAGGTCCCCAGAACACTGGAGGAACAGAACCACTAAACGAAGAACTTAAAGAGGAAACCGCATCGGGTCTGGTAGGATGGGTGGACGAGAGAGGGCGAACCCCGTGAGGGAAGCCCCAGCCGTGGGAAGCTTGTCTGGTTGGGGGAGAGACCCTCCGGCCGCACTCCAAGCTCACCAGCCTAGAGTTCCTTTGCCAGGAAGAGGAGTTCTAATATAGCCGGCAGTAAATTAGTGAGGACTCTCTTTGTTCAGCTTGGCGAGGCTAAGAGCGACTGGAGAATCAGTGGGGCCGACGCCCGGGCTTGCTCGCCAGTGAGCACTCACCTGGTTCCTGGTGGAGGGAGTGGCTGTGTGAGCCGGGAGCCTGCAGGGACGGACTGAACTGAACACCTCTGGTGCAAAGGCTGGAGGTTTTGGGACTGTGGTTCCCGTGGTGTGGAGCCTGCACGCGAGTGGTGTAGGGAGGCCGCCATTTTACGGACTTGGGCCCTCCCATGAAGGATCAAGTCCGAGACCTCATTGGTCTGGTGGAATTGGCGCAGAAGTGCATGTGTGCGTGTGCGCGCCTGTGGCCTTGGATCCCCACCCTCCACCCGGCTTATACTGCGTTGCCAGGAAAACGCGGGGCGGGTGCCCTCCAGCTCAAACAGGCTGCTCACTGAGACCCAGGAGTGCGCGAGCCACCTCGGATCCCCACCCTCCGCTGGACTTGTGCTGCATTGCCAGGGAAACGCCTAGTGGGAGTGATCCAGCTCCAACAGGCTGCTCACTGAGACACCGAAGTGCGCAAGCTACCTCAGGTCCCGGCTCTCCGCTCTTCGCTTGCAGAGTTGCCAGGTTGGTGATTGGTTGTCAGGCAGCTCGGCCTGATCTGCAAGCGGCTGATTGGGACAGGCTGAGACTGGGAGTTTTCCTGGGAGTGTTGGGCCGTGAGCTGTGTGCCTGCATGATCCAGCCAGGGCTCTCCTGGTGATCTATCTAATACATCAAAACAATCCCAGAGCGACAGCCAGAATGGGGAAACAAAGAAACATGTCATAAGTAAAAGATCAGAAGAAACCTCCAGAAATGGAACCAAATGAAACAGAGGGATCCAACCTTTCAGAGACAGAGTTTAAAACACTGATGATAAGAATGTTTAAGGAACTTAGCGAGGACATAAAGAAGGATAGGGAAACCATAAAAAGCAACCTGTTAGAACTAAAGAATACAATAACTGAAATGAAGAACACACTTGAAGGAATCACCAGTAGAGTAGATGAAGCAGAGGAGCGGATCAGCAATTTGGAAGATAAAATAGCAAAAATCACCCAGTTGGCACAGCAAAAAGACCAAAGAATAAAAAACAATGAAAATAGTTTAAGAGCCCCATGGGACAAGGTGAAACACAACCACCTTCGACTCATAGGAATACCAGAAGGAGAAGAGAAGAAGCAAGGGGTCGAAAATGTATTTGAAAAAATAATGACTGAAAACTTCCCTACCCTGGTGAAGGAAATCAACATACATGCCCAGGAAGTGCAGAGGGTTCCAAACAAGATGAACCCAAACAGGTCCACACCAAGACACATCATAGTTAAAATGGCAAAGCTTAAATACAGAGACAGAATCCTAGAGGCTGCAAGAGAAAGACAGCAGGTCATATACAAAGGAACTCCTGTTAGACTAACAGCTGACTTGTCTACAGAAACTCTGCAGGCCAGAAGGGAGTGGCAGGAGATACAAAAAAAGTGACACAAAATAAAGGCCTACAACCAAGATTGCTCTACCCAGCACGGCTATCACTTAAAATTGAAGGAGAAATAAAGAGCTTCTCAGAAAAGAATAAGCTTAAGGAATTCATTACCACCAAGCCAACATTGCAAGAAATGTTAAAAGGGCTTTTTTAAACAAAATAAAGGGGTAAACAAGCTAACCCAGAGAGACAATTTAAGAAGACTGAAGTCATATCAACCAGATATAAAGGAAAAACTGATGGTTGCTGGCTGGGAGGGAGTGGGGAAGAGGGAGAGGGGGAAGGTTTTGGACAATGTAGGTGGGTCTACAATGTTGCCACAGGGATATGGGGGCAGTTCTGGGAATGTAATTGATAATGTTGTGAAGAGGCTATTGTGTTGCGAGAAATAAGTCAGTCGGAGAAGGACAGGTACCATGTGATCTTACTTGTGTGTGGAGTCTGAAGAGCTGAGTGAACGATCAAAGTAAACAGACTGGTAGATGTAGAGGAGAAGCTGAGGGTTGCTGGTTGGGAGGGGGGTGGGGATGGGGGGGAGGGTAAGGGATTAGACAGCATAAATAGACAACTGCAATATTGCCACAGGGATATGGAACACAGTTCGGGGAATATAATAATGTTGTAAAGATTTTGTGGCGTGTCAGATGGTCACATGTTTTGTTGGGGAGACCACATCATGGATGGAGTGGAGGCTTGATCACTGCACTGTACACCTGAAGCTGATGTTGTATAGTATTGTATGCCAACTGTAACTGAATATGTGGATGGTCACGGGATGTGGAGTATACTGTGGAGGGGAGTCAGCAGAGTTGTGATGGATATGTATGATATAGGTGGGGAGTGGGGTGGCGAACTGGGGGAGGGGGGTTTTCACTTTGGTGGGTAAAGAGTATAACTATTGCATTGTGTTGTACACCTGAAACTAATAATAAAAAAAAAAAATTGAGAACTGAGGAAGTATTAAAACATAGTATACTAAAAAAAATAAATAAATAAAATAAAATAAAATAAATCAACAAACAAGTGATAGTGAGGGTTTGAAGAAAAGGGAACCTTCGTGCACTGCTGGTGGGTTGCAAATTGGTGCAGCCACTATAGAAAACAGTATGGATTTTCCTCAAAAAATTAAAAACAGAACCACCATATGATGAAGCACCTGGGTATTTACCTGAAAAAAATCCGGGCTGGCCGAGTGGCGCGGTGGCTAAGCACTGGCTTGGGATGCCAGCGGCCCCGGTTCGGGTCCCACATAGGAGGGCCAGGGACACTGCCCTCAAAAAAAACAAGAAAAACAAAAAAAGTAACATGAAAAAATCCAAAACACTAACTTGAAAAGATATATGCAGCCCTATGTTCACTGCAGCATTATTTACAATAGCCAAGATATAGAAGCAACCTAAGTGCCCATTAATAGACAATTTGATAAAGAAGATGTGGTGTATATACAATGAAATATTACTTGGCCATAAAAAAATAATGCAATTATTGGGCCGGCCGAGTGGCACGGTGGTTAAGCGCTGGCTTTGGAAGCCAGCGGCCCTGGTTCGGTCCCACATATGAGGACCAGTGACACTGCCCTCAAAAAATAAAAAAATTTAGGGCCGGCCGAGTGGCGCATTGGTTAAGCGCTGGTTTTGGGATGCCAGCGGCCCCGGTTGGGATCCCACATGAGGGCCAGTGACACTGCCCTCTACAGCTAACAACAGCTCCACCTGGAGCTGGGCTGTGCAAGCCCCGATGATGGTGTGGGCTGCAGCCCCTGCTGCAGTGGGCTGCCATAGGCTACAGTGAGTGGCCCGCAGCCGGCGTGAGCGGCTGGCAGCCAAGAGTGAGCTGTCAATAGCCGCGGTGAGCGACATCCAGAGGCCAGCGACCCATCTGCCTCATCCGGGAAGAGCACAATGACGATACCAACAGTGAAGCAACATCCTCCGCAACTAAACTGAAGAACAAAAAGACGGCAACTTGTCTGTTCCCCTTCCCCGATTCCCCAATGCTGTTCCCCTCCGCCAATTCCCCAATAAAATTTAAAAAAAAATAAAAATAAAAATACAAGTAAAAAAATTTAAAAAATTAAAATAATGCAACTATTGACTTTTGCGACAACATGGATGGACCTAGAGTGTACTCTGCCAAGTGAAATAAGTCAGACAGAGAAAGACAAATACCATATGATCTCACTTCTATGTGGAATCTAAAGAACAAAATAAATGAACAAACAAAACAGAAACAGACCCATAGATGCAGAGAATAAGCTGATGGTTGCCCAAGGGGAGGGGGTGGGGGATGGGAATAAAAAATGTAAACATTTGGGGATGCAGTCCCAAGAGGGGGTGCTACAAATGTGTTCTTGGATAGGAAAGAGGAAAATATAACTTGTTCTTTTAATGTATAAAGCACAGATATATACAGTATATAAGTAGTAGATACATAGTATTTGTTATGGGTTAAATTGGGCTTCCCCCCACAAAAAAAATTCACATGTTGAAGCCCTGACTCCCCAGGACTTCAGAATATGGCTGCGTTTAGAAATGGAGGTCTTTAAAGACATAATTAAAGTAAAACGAGGTCATTGAGGTGGTCCCTAATCCGATATGATTGGTGTTGTCCTTATAAAAGATTAGGCATAGGCCAAGTGGCGCATTGGTTAAGCGTTGGCTTGGGACGCCAGCTCTGAGCAGCAGGGCCCCGGTTCAGATCCCACATGAGGGTCAGGGATGCTGTGCCCTCTACAGCTAAGATGGTGAAAAACAGCTAGACCTGAAGTGGGACTGCTGTGAGTTGCTGGCTATAGCGTAGGCTGCAGGGGGCTGGCCGGCAGCTGGCGTGCGCTTTTGTGAGCTGTAGTGAGCCGCTGTGAGCAGCTGTCCAATGGCCAGCAAGCCACTGCCTCACCCAGGAAGAGCGCAATAATACTACCATGGGCCAGTGAAGCGGCATACTCCACAACTAGACTGAAGAACACAAAGGCAGCAACTTGTCTGTTCCCCTTCCCTGATTCCCAACACTGTTCCCCTCCCCCAATTCCCATTAAATCTTTAAAAAAAAAGAAAAAGAAAAAGAAATTAAGCACATACACACACAGAGGGGCAACCACATGAGGTCACAGGGAAAAGAGGGCCATCTACACACCAAGGAGAGAGGCCTCAGGGGGAACCAGCCCTTGATCTCTGATTTCTGACCTCCAGATTATGAGTAAATATCTGTTGTTTTAAGCTACCCAGTCTTTGGTGCTGTGTTCTGGCTGCCCCAGGAAACAACACACAAGTAGAGAGGCAGCTCCTTGTCCTCCTCTTAGCCTTGTTGTCAAGGGGCTTCATGTAGGGGATTGTGTGAAGTTCCGGGGGGTGGGGGATTTTAAACCCTGACCCCACACTGCAAGGGGCTCCCTCTTTGCTCTTGGGACTAAATTGCAACTCGTGGCAATGGATCCAGGACCTCCAGCCCCTTCCTAGCATTTCCAGACCAACTCTCTCCCACCCTCATGTGGTTCATGGGACCCCTCTGCCCTGGTGGTTGATGTCAGCAATCCCCTCAGTGCCCCTATTCACCCAAACCTGTGGCACCTGGCTCATGATCTTCCCTTTCAATGTTCAAACCACCAAAACTCATCCTTTCTCCACAAGAAAGGCCTGATGAGGACTTCCTCTCACTGAAGGGGAGAGAATGGTGAGTTCAATATCAGCTTTATTGGGCAGAATGGTCAGCTGCTTCCTCTTTCCTTAGTAAATGTGTCTGGGTGTAAATGGAATGGTCCCTGGATATCACGACTAGACTCAAGATGCTGAGGTGTTAAGGCAGGGTCTCCTCCTGGACACTGTGAATGGACACTGTAGGGTGCTGAGCAGCATCCCCAGCCCCCACACACTCGATGCCAGAATCACCCCCAGTGGTGACAACCACAGGTGTCCCCAGACACAGCCCAGTCTCTTCCAGAGGCAGGATCACCCTCACTTGCAACCTCTGGCCTCAGGGAGCCCAAGTAAGTCTACTTTCTGAAGTCTGGGCATCCCAGCCCCTCTTTGCCTTTAGGACAAAAGGGTTTCCTCCATTTCCCTTTAATATTCTGCCTCTGGGAGTCTCCTTCACTTCATACCATGGTTTGCCCTCACCGGTCTGTCATCCAGGGCTTTTCTCAGGCTAAAGGCCAGACTTCGCCATTCTTAGTGCTGGTCAGCCTTGGGCAAGCTGCCTGGCATGACTCTCCTCTGTCCCCTCCAGAGTGACAGGTGGTGCAATCACTGAAGGCCTCCCTTCCGACCCCCGACCCCTGTCCACCTAACGTCCCACGCGGGGCCAGAGGAGGTCCCCTCGAGGTCCGAATAGCCGCCAGCCACTTACCACTGTGTGGCCAGCTCGTGGGTGTCCAGGACCTGCGGCCCCAGGTGTGGGCGTAGGTGGCACTTAGAGCACAGCGATCCGTCGCCACTGGATCCTGCCAATCCCACCGCGGGGAAATCTGTGCAGAACCTGTCACCTCCCTGTCCCTCAGCATCGCGGGCGAATACCAACCCCCAACGGCTAGTTAACTCTCGCTGCCGCTGTCCCCATACGCTCTCCCAGACAGACTCAGCAATACCTGCATACCACGAGGAGGCGAACTACAATTCCCGGAAGGCTCGGGCACCGGGCTGGGTTTTTCCATAGGAGAGCAGTGAATTGAATCACCGCGCCCTCTCTGGGCGGGCGGTGTCACCGCGGACAGAGATGCCTTCTGTGGCTGTGCGCATCCATTGGCCCTAAATTCAGGCACAGCCTATCTTTAAAAGAGGGAAAAAATGCAAGTAATATAGTATTTAGCACAATGCCTGAGACATAAAGATTTGCCATTAAAATAACCATTATTATTACTATTTACTTAAAAATTTTAAAACTATGTAATCCATTATATACTTATATACTAAAATTATTTTAATGATATTTATCAGTAATATTAATGTATTTATATTAATGACATTCTATTAAAATAATAAAACTACCATAATTAATATACTCATGTTATATATAAAATGTTATTCTTAATATATAATATGTAATTAAATATGTAGTAAAATGTAATCATGTAACAAGAGTTATTGATAAATTATAAGTATATAATAAATTATATATTATTATTTATCCAAACCATGTGTGCTCTCTCTCCGTATACTGTTTATTTCCTTCTCACTCTTTTTCTCTATACAGTGCTATGTATGCAGTAGCCCAAGCCTTCTGCTGCATGTTTTCTATTAGACAAGAAATGGAGCTCTCCTGGGACAATGCTGACAATGCTTCCTCCATTACAACAGATGACCTCTTGGCACTTGAGATGGTGTTTTATGTGATATATAATTATAAATGTTATGATTGTGACTGTCATATGATCAACAGGTGCTCAGACAAAATGGATTAAGAGTTGATCCATCTGACTTGTTTCAAGCCTGGATTGGGAGTTGAGCCCCCAAAGGGCTCTGTTTAAATAGAATAACTACCAGGCAGAAGGCTCAGAGGGTTGGATGAAGTTGGGTACCGTATGGCTCAAGCTAGCTCAACAATAAACATGATGTGTGTGTGGACTGAATGTTTGTGTCTCCCCCCCACCCCAAATCCTAAAGTGAACTCCTAATCTCCAATGTGATGGTATTAGGAGATGGGGCCTTGGGGATGATTATGTCATGAGGGTGGAGGCCCCCTGATGGGATTAGTTAGCATCTTGATAAAAAGGACCCTGGGGGTAGGTGTCTCTCTCCCCTTCCACTGTGTGAGGATGCAATGAGAAGTCAGCTGTCTGCAATCTGGAAGAAGGTTCCCACCAGAATCTGGCATGCTAGTGCCCTGATTTTGGACTTCCAGTCTCCAGTATTGTGAAAAACAAATTGTTTTGAGCCGCCCTGTCTATGGTAATTTGTTTCAGTGGCCCAAACAGGCTAACACAATGTGTTGAGCAATTTTCCAACCTAACTGTTTGGTCCAATTTTTTAAGATGTGCGGTGCTGCCCAGATTTGTCCTCCAGGACTGAAGGACTTCTCATCCTGCTAGTGACTGCCAGTCCTCAGCTCTCAGCCTTCCACAACCAGAAATAACATCAGTATACTGAGGGGTCTGTAACAAGTGTACAAGACATGACAATAATAACATAGAAGAGTAAAAGCTGTTAGAGGAGACATGGAAATATACTATCGTAAGTTCTTATACTCTTCGCAGAGTCCTATAATATCATGCGAAAGTAGGCTATGACAATTTACATGTATACTACAATCCCTAACGTGGCTAACTAGATAACAAAAACAAAGGGTTATAGCTAATATATCAACAAGGAAATAGAATCATAAAAAATACTCAATTATGGGCCGGCCAGGAGGCTTATTGGTTAAGAGTTGGCTTGGGACGCCAGCTCTGAGAAGCAGGGCCCCGGTTCAGGTCCCACATGAGAGTCAGGGATGCTGCGCCCTCTACAGCTAAGATGGTGAACAACAGCTCAACCTGGAGCTGGGCTGCTGTGAGTCGCAGGCAATGGTGAAGACTGCAGCCCTGCTGCAGTGGGCTGCTATAAGCTACCATGAGTAGCCAGCAGCCGGCGTGAGCTGCTGTCCAATGACCAGAGAGCAACTACCTCAGCCAGGAAGAGCACGATGATCACAATACCAACATGGGCCAGTGAAGCAACATCCTCCACAACTAGACTGAAGAACAAAAGGACAGCAACTTGTCTGTTTGTTCCCCTTCCCTGATTCTCCAACGCTGTTCCCTCCCCCAATTCCCCAATAAAAATCTTAAAAAAATAATCGATTACTCCAAAAGAAGGCAGAAAAAGAAGGAAACAGGTAAACTGGAGTGAACAGAAAATAAACAGCCATGTGATAGACTCAAATGTAACCCTATTAAAAATCACATTAAACGTTTCATTTTGTTCTTTTATTTTTGTGTATGGTGACCTTTGCCAAATAAAAGTTTTTAATTTTTATACAGACAAAAAAAAAAACAAAAAAAAAAGGGAGATGGGAGAAAGGTTAAGAATCTGAAGTAAGACAGTAGCACCAGAAATGAAAAAGAAACAGTGCATTTAAATATTTCTCTAACACAGAAAGAAAAGGATAAGAACCATGATTTCACTCAGGTGGAATATGAAACAGAAAGCAACAAATCAACAAACAAAACAAACTCATAGACACAGACAACCAGAAGGGTGGTTATGGGAGGTGAAGGGGTTGGGGGAGGATGTAGAAGGTAAAGGGGGTCAATACATGGTGATGGAGGGAGGCTAGTCTTTGGGTGGTGAGTACACAAAGCAATGTGTGGATCTGTTTCTGGACTTGTTTCTTTTGCTCCCTCCTTGTGCCAAAAGCACATACTTAATTGCTGTGGCTTCTTTTAAGTCTTGTTATCTAATAGTGTATGTCCTCCAAATATACTGTTCTTCAAGGTTGCCTTGGCTATTCTAGCTTCTTTGCATTTTAATGTAAATTTTGAGTTTCAGTGAATAGCAGCTGTACATCTTTTGTCCAGTGTACTTCTAGGTGCTTGATGTTTCTGATGCTGTTATATTAATAAGTGGTGTCATTTAAACATATATTTACTTTCTGAGTACTACTGCTACTATATATTGGGTTGTCGGAAAAGTCATGATGCATTTTTGCAACGAAACACATAGAAAAAATATGTCATGACTTTTCCGACAACCCAATAGAAATGGGTAAGAGCACGGACTCCACCAAAGATACATGGATGGTAAATAAACACATGAAAAGATGCTCAACATTACTTGTCATTAGGAAAAAACGAAGTAAACGTACATGAGATGCCACCTCACACCAATTAGAGTAGCTAAACACCACTTCTAGGTCTTTACCCAAGAAAGATAAAACATGTGTCCACACAAACGTCCAAAATAGCCCCAAACTGGAAGCAACCCCAAAGCAAACCAGATGAATGAAAAAAACGTAGATCCATATAATGGAATACAATTAAGAAAAAAGCACTTACACAGACGCATCTCAAAATAATTATCCTCAGGATAAGAAACCAACAAATAAAGAGGCCATGCTGTGACTTCACTTCTATGAAAAGAGAAAATTCAAACAAGTCTAGTGACAGAAGCGGATGTACGGGGCGGGGTTGCTGCAGACAGGCACAGCGGAACTGGGAGTGACATGCACATCCCCTCGCTTGTGCTGATGGTTTCATGAGTATATATGAATGCCAAACTTATCCTTTAAATATGTGTCATTTTAAGGAAATTTTAACTCAATAAAGCTGTTTAGAAAAAAATCTATGTACCCCCTTCCAGACCTGGTCATTGTTCTCAGATCCTTCAACTCAGAGTGAATGAGGGGCCAGGAGCCCAGAACTCCCAGCCCAGCCCAGATCCTGATCGTTGCAGTCCTGTCCTATGTCCCCTGGCTGAGGGGAGGTAAGGGCCCACCGGACCACTATGTCCCTCCTAGACCAGAACACACACCACCGTCCCCAGTATCCCTGTGCCCTCCCCCAGCCCAGATTACCTCAACATCCCCAATCCAACACAGTCACCCCGGGGGACAGTTCTTGGAGGATCCAAGAGGGCTGTCTGTCCTGACAAGACCAGCTTCAGCTCCCACCTATCTCAACTGGGGTCGGCAGTGACAAGGACAGAACTCAGTCTTGAGCAGAAAAGGGAATCCACTGGTTCCTAACTGCGCTGTTTGGGGATGTGGATCAACGCTCAGGAGGCCTCGCGCAGCTCCATCTTCTCTGGGCTAGCTGGCCTCCCTCTTCAAGCGGCTGTGTCTACCCACCAGCTTATATACCCCATTTAGAAGTCCAGGAAAAAAGAACCTTTCTTGAAGTTGCAATAGAAGTCACTAGCCCGACAGTGCCAGCCACAAATATACTATTTGTCCACTTGTGAACTGAACTCTGTGGCAGGGGAGACGGCCCCCACCACCTGCCTTAACCTAGGCATATGACCTCCTCTGGGACTGAGCAGAGCCCCCACCTGGTGAGCTGCAGAGGGATGGACAGAATGGAATGCCCACAGGAAGATCTGGATGTGAGGACAAGAGCATGGCACTGCTCTATGGCCCTGCGAGACCAAGGGAGCTTGGTGTCCCCAGGAAGCCACGTGGGCTCCCACCCGGCCCCACCCAGCTCTTGCTGGAAGTCCATCCCAGGGCCCCAACAGTCCACCCTGAGACTTGAACCCAGACCCGTCACCTAGGCCAGGTTGGACCCCACTACCCATGCCACCTGATGACATCTGGATTGATATCAAGTTTCATGGCTGCCCTCACCAGGGAGGCCCCATGTGGCCGTCTCCTGCCAGGTTGCTGGCTGGAGCAGGCACTGTTGGATGAGGACACTGGGAATGAATAAACACTGACCCTGATCCTGAAGTGACCCAACTGTGACAATCCCACAGGGAGGATGAGGATGAAATGGTGTGTGTCAAACCCCAAGCGCTGGGGGTCCCCCCTGAGCCTGTTAGTCCCATAACGTCCCACTGACACTGCCTACCCCTTTCAGGGGTGACTAGTGAAGCTGCTCAAGGCCACCAGGGTCCTGATTGTGATGGGGCTGGAGAGACCCTGTTGAAGGGTCAACACTGAGCGGACGTCAGGGCTGAAGTGTGGGCAAGACTGGCATAGAGAGGTGCGCAGCCTCGGCAGCTGAGCCCCTGCAGAGGTTGCACTCCTTCTGTATTCAGGTTTCATCAAAACGCAATGAGTAAGTTTGTACAGAAATGTTACAAACATCTCAAAACACACATGCTTTATCCTTTTATCTTTAGAATGTTCCTGTTTTTCTTCATGGGGGAGTAGCAGCGGGGAGGAGGAGAATGGTAACCCGGGTTGGCAGGGACCCTAACTCCAGGCTGTCCTCTCAGCCATTAGAACATGGGAGGGGATGGGGACGGGGATCCTAGACACCAGCAGTGCAATGGGCCCCCTCAGCCTCAGGGCTATTAACAGTGACAACTGTACTGCTGTTCCCTTCCTGTTCTAGGCATGGGCCGTCAGTCCTTCAGACTCCAGGACCAAACATTTACAGGCCCCAGAGTGGCTGGGAAAAACAAGGGCATTCTGGGTGAGGCCATGGCTGTTCTGGTTGCCAGGGCGACCAGACACCAGCAGAGGCCTCTGTGCCCACTGTCCCTGCCACCCTCTGGGGGCTCAGAGAATGAGTCTCTGTGGGGAAAAGGGCCTTGACCTAGAAACTGTGCCCCTACTTCAAGTCTCTGGATACCCACAGAGAAGCAGGAAATGGGGGCTTGGGAGCCTGAATTCAGTGTAAACCTGTGGGAACTTACGAGAGGGCAGGGGCAAGCCCTTCAGTGGGGCACATGGTCTGGGCCAGGGGCCCAGGGCAAAAAGGCTCAACCCCATCTGCCCACTCAGGGACCCAGTGTCTGAGGCTCCTCTAACAGCTGAGGGCGCTAAAACACCTCTGTTTTGCATGGGGATCAGGCAGCAGCCACCTGGGAGCTCAGTGCAGGGGAAGGAGCCCCCAGGCCTCAACACAGTGCCTCTATCCATCAGGAAGTACCGGGATGGAAGCCCAGGTGGTTTGTTCTGTCATTTTTTTTCCTCTTAAGCCCTAGGTATTTCTTTTTTTTTTTTGAGGGCAGTGTTACTGGCCCTCATATGTGGGACCGAACCAGGGCCGCTGGCTTCCTAAGCCAGCGCTTAACCACCGCGCCACTCAGCTGGTCCGAGCCCTAGGTATTTCGAGCATAAGCGGCAGTTGCTAAGACCCTGGTGTCAACTTCCGCCTTCTCGGCACTGCCCTCCTGGCACATGGTGCCCACCAGCTCTAGACAAGACCAGCCGTGAGACCCACCCTCTTGCCTCAAAGTTTAAAAGACACAGACATGGAGCAGGGAGCTCTGAACTGGGTCTGCATAAAGGGTCCCCACAGCTAGGCCCACAGAAGGACTGGACCAAAGCTGGTGAGGACAGGCAGGTGAGGGATGGGTAGCTGTCCCCACTGAGGACAGGCACCTGGCCCTCAGGAAGAAGGATCGGGGTACTGCTTGGTCCTTTAATCCACTGACTCTTTGCAGGGACAAAGACTGGAGGGAGTGATTCAGGGCAGGAGGCAGGCCCCCAAGGAGCTCAACGCCCGGGGAGGAGAAAGGACTGTCCAGTCCAAATGAAGAAGGCACCCACTCATCCTGCTCAAACAGTGGAGGACCTTTTCCTCAAAATATCACTATCCGAGGGCCCAGGAATGCTGTCCCTACTCTGTGGCCAACTCTGCCACATTGCCAGAGGTAGCTGAGCTCTGAGCAGGACAGGCCCTATCTGCGTTTGTGTCAAGGTCATGAGGACAAGCAAGTTCCCAAGAGCCCCCTAGTCAGAACCTAGTTCCCATCAAACCACAATCCCAGACTTTGGCTAGGGAGCCAGGAGGCCCGTGCTGACCCCTAGGCTGAAGGCAGGAGGCCAGGAGGCCTTGGTCTCACATCGGCCAGTCCTGCATAGGGACGAAATTCTCCCAGAATCTTGGGTGAGGGATTGGCAGGGAAGACCTCTTGGTGAGTGACCCCAGCACCCTGGTTGCAGTGACTCAAACAGCTCAGCCGTCTCCCAGAAACCCACAAGGGTCACAATCCAGAATGCTCCAGCACTCCAGAGAGCAGTCTTCAACTGCCTGCATCCTCAGCCTGAGGGCTCATGGCCAAGTTCAGGGCTCAATGGGAGCACCAGAACCTGAGCCAAAATGTGACAACCGGCCTCCGACTCTTCTGTGGCAAAAGGGACAGGCGTCAGAGTCCAAGCCAGCAGTCTCTCTTCTTTTCCTTATTTTTTAATGGCTGCATTTCAAAGACAAACCCATCCCTTACCTAGACAACTCCCCAGGAAGGGTCTGCGTTAGTGCAACAGAGAGGTGACACAGACGGGATGCCAGTGCTCTCCAGACATCTCGAGGATGAGCTCTCTTCAGCCCCGGCCGGCCACTGGCTAAGAAATGACCAGGGAGAGAAGTCCCTGTACTCACCCCGCCCCACCCTCCCTGGATGCTGAGCTGGAGGCCGCTGTCTCCTGCGCTGTTTCCAAGCTGGGAGCTAAGGCACCAGGGCAGCGGGAGCCAGAGCCCCCGTCCAGGGCCAGCAAAACCCCAGCACCATCAGCAGGCCAGCAGCTCACTGCCCTCCACCTGCAGGCCTTTGCTCAGGAGGAAGGCGTCCTGCTTGGGGTCGCGGCCTAGGAAGAGCTTCAGCATGACGCTGGCGTCCTGGGATCCGCCAGGTTTCAGGATGCAGCTTCTGTAGTCCATGCCAACCTGCCAAGGGGCAGAGGCGGGGCTAGGCGAGGGTCTCCCCAATCCTCCAGATGGCTCGAGTGACCCTCCTGCTCCCAGTGGGCACCTAATCAGCATCACGAGGGACGGGGTCTCAGAGTGAGTGTGTGTTCAGGGACCCTGTCCTTCAGGACTGGGTGGCCAAGCCTCTGTTGTGACTCAACAAAGGGCTGGGAAGCTGGCCACGCCCCCCAGCATGGGGTGTTGGGGTGTTGGATGGAACCCGCAGGGCTGAGGGAGGCCAAGGACAGCTGTTCCTCATGCTGGGCAGTGGGGAGCACCCCTTGAAGGCCACCACTAGCTCACCTTGCCATTGAGGACGCCCTCCTGCTTGAAGCGCGTGTGGAACATGTCCATGGAGAACACCTCACTCCACAGGTAGCCGTAGTACTGCGCGTCGTAGCCGCCCGCCAGGTGGCCGAAGGTCGCAGGCATGTTGGTCCCTGGGCAGAAACGGGGGGGCTCTCACTGCACTCTGGCCTGGCCTCTCTGTCTCTGCCTCACAAGGGGGCTTCAAAGCAGCCCCATCAGACACCCCCACCTGGAAAGGGGGAACTGACCCAACACTTCCAGAAGGCAGGGCCGGGAGGCTCAATGAACCTTTGCCCATGACCTACTGAGGCTTAGGGTTCACCCTAAACACTTTCAACAACGCTGCTGCCCCCTCAGCACCAGGGTCTCATCTCAGGTGACCCCAGGGTAAGTCAAGGCTCGCCCACATGACAGTGCACATCAGTTAACATGCTTTTTGAAGGGTTTTTCAAATGTTCATTAAATAGTAAACCAGTGCAACATGACTTAGGTTGAATCCCAATCACCTTCACACACATGTACCGATCAAGTGTCTGTGCCAATACGAGCATGTGCACACACAGAGGCTGTACATCAAAACCTCATGCACTTGGGCCGGCTGAGTGGCGCGGTGGTTAAGCGCTGGCTTGGAACGCCAGTGGCACCGGCTCAGATCCCACATGTGAGGGCCAGTGACACTGCCCTCAAAAAACAAACAAAAAACACCTCATGTACTCGTCATCTCCAGGGCACAATATCACTCTTTTCTGTGCCTCCCAGGCTTCTCACAAAGTGTGGGAGGGCACCCCTCGGAAGGGCATGAGGCTGGGGGTGCAAGTGGTACACAAGACCCCAAGTGGTAGGCCTGCTGGCAGAGGTGGAACCACACACATCAACCAACTGCCCAACCGCACGGTGGCTCCGCAGTCAGAGCCAAGGGCTTGGGACCGCAAAGTGAGGACAGAGGCAGCCTGCTCCTCGGGTCAGCCAAGCCCGTGCACAGGCCCAACTCCCTTCACATGGCGCTAGGTCTTTTGACCCAGAGAATGACAGAGACCCCCGACTTCCAGGGGGCCTGGATCGTGGGTTACCTGGTGTGGCCGGAACCCCAAGGACCTCCTGACAGAGGCGAGCGTACTCCTCAGCCGGGTCTGCAGTCATCTGCGTGTGCAGGGCCTGGTCCACCTTGGCCAGGACGATCTGACGCAGGTTGAAGAGACCTGGGCAGGGAGAAGGAGACGGGGAGCTGGCTCTGCAGCCGGGAAGGCCAGAGATCCCCAAGAGCACACTGGGCAGGGTGGGCACCAGGGACTCCCTCCCTTCCTGGCCCTGCAGATTCCCCGGTGGGGCAGGGCAGGGAGACACCTGTGTTAGCCTGCCGGGACCTGATGAGCTTCTCAAGCAGCTCCTGGGGGATGGCGCTGCCGGTCCTATAGTGCTGTGACATCCTGAGCAGTGGCTCCTTCTCCCACACCCAGTTCTCCAGCATCTGTGAAGGCGCCTCCACGAAGTCACGCTCCACATGTGTCCCACTGAACATGGCAAACTCCGCCTGCGGGAATGGGGCAGATCCCAGGAATGCCGAGTCCCACTCAGCCAGCTCCCATCCACCTAGCTTTACCTGGGCACACAGGTCCATGACACACACCTGGGCAGGTGAATAAAATCTTGGGCTTCGGCCCTTCCTCTACCCAGGGTGTGACACCTGGTCGTGGGTGGGGACAATTAAGGCTCCCTGGACAGGCTGTCTCAGCCCAGTATACACTGGGAGGCAGAAAGCACCCGTGCCTGGCTGGTCATCCACATTCCCTTCCCCCACCCACGAAGCCAATACTCTCAAAAAAGCCTGCATTCCAAAAGGCTAAGGACTGGAAACAGTGGGATCTGGATGACAGACATTGGATTATGCACTGTATTTTGTCCACTTTGGTGTGTCTAAAAGTTTCCTGAAAAAACACACCTAGAACCCAGGTCTGGCATCCCATCAGCCAAACAGCTGGTTCTCCTTATTTGCAGATTCTGTATTTGTGTACTGCGACATGCTAAAACTTATTGGTAACCCCAGAATCAACTGCTGTGGCACTCCCGTAGTCCTCCAATGCCCGCCTTCTGGCCTCTAACAGGTGTCCTTTTACATAGTCTATTGAGTGTCCTTGGTGCTTTTACACATTTGTGGTTTTACAGGTGATTTTGCTGTTCAAAGTGGCCCCCAAGCATGGTGTTGCGGTGCTGGCTAGTGCCTCCAAACACCAGAATGCTGAGATGTGCTTCATGGAGCAAATACATGTGTTAGAGAAGCTTCATTCAGGCCTGCATTAAGCACTGTTAGACATGAAACAACGATGCTTATCACACAAGGGGGCTAAACAGAGTATGACACACAAGGTACTGCTCAGTTAAGGAAAGTGTTGGGAGCAGGGGCTCACCGGGACCGCACGCTGCATTTCTCCCAGGAGCAGGGGCTCAGTACCTACTAACTAGATGTGCGTGGCATCTTCATAAAACAGAGCTGCTACCAATAATGAGAATCGACTGTATCAGAATAGACCTGAAGAAAATGAAATGGAATTGTGACAGTCACTGGCAGAAGAATGTTCCAGATATGGGAAATAATCCATGAGCACAGAGAAGGGATGTGAACGGGACTGACAAGGTGATGAGGGCAGTCGGGGGCACAAATGGCTTTGCCCTGAGTTGCAGTTGGTGGTTAAGTGGGTGACCCTTACCTCACACCACAGACAACATTTAACTCACAAAGAATGACAGACTAAAATGAAGAGCTAAAACTTCCAGAAAAATAAATTAGCAGAAAATCTTAGTGCCCTGGGTTAGGAAATGATTTCTTCAACAGGACACAAAAAAGTATAAATTATGAAAGATAAGTGTTAATAGACTGAACTTCATCAAAGTCAAAAACTTCTCATCAAAAGATACCTCTAAGTGGCCAGTCCACACAAGCATTACTCAGCTGTGAAAAGGAAGGAGACACCGACACTGACTACAGTGTGGATGGACCCTGAACACACGGTGCTCAGTGAGAGAAGCCAGACACACAGGCCACACAGTGTGTGATTCCACTTATGTGAAATGTCCAAGCAGGCACATCCACAGACAGGAGGTGGGTTACTAGTTTTCGAAGACTGGGGAGGACCTGTAGAGAGTAGGGAGTGACAGCTAAGGGGCAGGAAGAATTTTTTGGAGGTGATGGAATATTCCAGAATTGGACAGTGGTGATGGCTGCCCAGCTTGGAGAACTGACTAAAAATCACTGAGCACCCAGTTCCCACAAGATCCCATTCAGCCTCTAGGCACATCCTCACCATCAGGACAGAGGGCTGACCATGTGTGAGACAGAGGGCCAGAGAATGAATGTCCATGTATAGCTGGGGTCCTGTGGCCCGAACACTAGGCTGGAGCCCAAGGAACCCTACTGACTCTTGTCTCTGCCACTGAGGCCTATCTGGAGAAGCTGCTTCAACTTTCTGAGTCTCTGTGTCCCCACAGAGGGACAGCGCCCTCGACCTCCTCACTGGGTTCAGTGAGTGCTCCCAGGATCCAGAGCTGGGACATGTGTCTGCGATCTGGCCACCATTGCTGGCTTTCACTGGATCGCACAGCGTTTCTTACCATGAGCTAACAGGCGATAAGACCTGCAAGAGCACCATTCTAAGCACATTACATACACATATTACTTTCACTAATCCAATAGCTCTCTGAGAGCTATTATGGACTGAACTGTGTTCCCCCCAGATTCCTATGTTGAAGCCCTGATCCTCAGGACCTCAGAATGTGACTGTATTTGGAGACAGGATCTGTAAGAGTGGATTAAATGAGGTCATGCAGGAGGGACCTAATCCAATATGACTGGTGGGCCCTTATAAGAGAAGGAGATTAGGACACAGACACGTACAAAGGAACAACCCTGTGAGGACACAAGAAGATGGCATCTACATGCCAAGGACAGAGGCCACAGGATAAACCAGCTCTGCCAGTACCTGGATCCCGGATTTCAGCTTCCAGAACTTGGAGGCATAAGTTATCTGTTTAAGACCCCAGCCTGTAGACCTTAGTGATGAAAACTGGTATGAGTGTTCTGTATCCATGGTAACATCACATGAAGAATCCAACATGGGTGAACCTGCCTCCAGACCTACTAACCACCAGGTGGTGGGCGCCACCCTCCCACCCAGCCAGCCCCCACACCCACCTGAGAACAGAGCTGGTGCATCACGTGCCCAAACTCATGGAAGTAGGTCTCCACCTCATCATGCTGCAGCAGAGAGGGGGCATCCGGGGTGGGCTTGGTGAAGTTGGCCACCATGGCTGCGATGGCGATCTGGCGGCTCCCGTCCTGCCGCAGACAGCCCGGCTGCAGGCCAAAGCAGGCCGCGTGCCCATACTTGCCTTCCCTGGGGGGAAAGAGGCTGGTCAGGCCTGGCTGGGAGTCTGCTTTGCTTGCTGATTGGCACAGAGTGATATCGACCCCAGGACAGTCCCTGATTCTGCCACTCACTGACCAATCTGCCAACCGAGGTGACTGGACACCCTGAAGTGTTCTCAGCAGAGGAGCAAGCACCCATGTCCCCAAATGCTGTGACCACTCCTGGCCCCTCACCCTGCCCTATGCAGTGCCTGACATACATCCCATTTCACAGAGGGGAAGGCTGAGACTCAGAGACAGGCCCCTCCTGCTCCAGCTCACACGCACCGGGGGTACAGGTCCAGGTAGAACTTCCCAATGACCGTCCCCGAGGCTGTGTCCCTCACTGAGTACAGCTTCACGTCTTCGTGCCACACAGTGGCGTGTTCCTCCAGGTCGAAGGTCAGCCCCAGCAGCTCCTGGTAGATGCCCAAAAGCCCCCTGGTGACCACCTGCATGGGGAAGTACTCCTTGAGCAGGTTCTGGTCCACGCTGTAGCGCATCTCCTCCACCTGGTTCATGTAGTAGCGCATGTCCCAGGCATTGATGCACCCGTCGAAGTCCAGGCCCTGTGCCTCACACTCGGCCTTCTTCAACTCCAGGATCACTGCCCGCTCCTGCTCCCCCAGGGGCTTCAGCTTCTGGGCCAGCTCGTCTGGGAGGGCAGAGGGGACAAGCAAAGCTACTTCCCCGTGGCAGGCACGCCAAAGCCACCGAGCTCACCCCTACCACAGCCAACCCCGACACGTTGGCCTTGGCTTTCTCCGGCTGTGAAAGTCTGGGCTCTGGCCCCCCATGTGGGTGGGAAGGACAGGACTAAGCTGACGACCTGACCGAGGCCGGCGCTGCATCACCTCACAGCAGCGACAGCAGGGATCATCGGTCTCGGTTTCACCAGGAGGAAATGACAGCCAGATATGGAAATGCTTGACCAGAGCCTCATGCAGGGAAGGGCAGAGCTGGGCCAGTCTCAGGCCTCGCCCTGGAGCCCTAACACTCAACCATTAGATTAGGGTCCCTCAGACCAAAAAAAAGGGGTCAGAGGAAGCATGAGGATGCACACCTCAGGGTGGGCAGAACAGGGCTCCCATAGGCACCAGGACGTCACAGTCAAGAATAGCCCCGTAACTGCTCCTGGATCCCATACAGGAGGTGGAGGAAGGCCAGGCTACCTAGGAAAGTGGCCACCGCCTGGCTGGTCTTGGCCATGTTCATCTCCAGGACGTAGTCAGCATGAGTGCTGAATCCCAGCAGGCTGGACTTCTGGGCCCGCAGGATCACCAGTTCCCTGAGGATGGCACAGTTCTCCTGGAACCAACAAGCGACCAGGCCTATGGGTGATGGGCACTACCGCCCACCCACCCCCAGCTCCCAGCCAATAGCCCATTCCTTCATGGGTCTCAGCAGCTGCAGGGCTGCTTGGGCCCTGCTGCACAGTTCAGGAACACCAGGACTTGGCCAGCTGTGTCTGCTTTCCCTCCCTCCTGCTCATGGCCCAGATTTCTATGCACTTGGTCCCATATGACATGTGGGGCTTAAGCCCTCGTGTCCTTTCTGGAACCACAAAGAGTGTGAGCCGTGAAGGTTTTGAGACCGAATGGAAAGCAGTGAGGGAACAGGGGCTCTCCAGGATGGCCTCGGGGGGCACTGGGCACTGAGGTGCCCCTATCTCGCAGGGCCTGACCCCAGGCTCAGTGCTGCACCCTGTCACCACCTGTACCTCTGTACAGTCAACTCAGCCAGCCAAACTCGTGGGGACGGCATAAAATGAAACCCATCAGATTTATTTACAAGGAGACAGGCCGGTTCCGAACAGAACAGAAAGCTCTCACCGGCACAACTGGTCCATAGGAAACCAAATTACAATTAGAAGACAGACTGAAAGCTCGGGGCTGGTGGCCAGCACTGCCAATCACACCGTGTGTATGGGGACCTGGAATCTGCTGGGCCCTGCTTTGCCTCTTGGGTCAAGTCTAGGGCCAGGACAGGAGCAAGGACAATGGGATGATGAGGTAGAGGCTCCGACCTCTGCTCTGCGTGGCCCCAGGGACAGAGTCAGACTAGTTGGGGAGATGTCCAGGGGCAACCACGCTCATGGGGGGCCTCGCCAGTCACAGGACCTGATTCGGCAGACCCTAGGAGACTCACACCAACACTGAGCAGACAGGACAGGCCTCACACTTCTAAGTTGCAGACAAGACAGTTCATGGCAGATCCCCCAAGCCAGACCCCAACCTTCTCACCTCCTTGCACCGACAATTGAATGCTTCCTCCACCTTCCTTCTGGTCTCGGGCACGTGGCATTTCTTCAAGAGGGGAAAATAGTGAGGGTACTTGAGGGTGACTTTGAACTTCTCATCCTCAGTCTTTTCCAGAGAGTTCAGGAAGTCCTCGGGGAGCCCTCCTGTGGGAACGAAATCAAGGGGGCTTTTTTTTTTCTTTTAGAAGGCAGTGTCACTGGCCCTCATATGTGGGATCCAAACCGGGGCAGCTGACGTCCCAAGCCAGCTCAACCACCGCGCCACTCGGCCGGCCCAGGGGGTGCTTTTAAAGACCAACACGCAGAAGAGGCAGGAGGAGTGGGCTAGGAACAGAACCTGGCAGAGAGCAACAGACCCGATCTCCTCTCCGCACTCTGTGATTCCGGCCACTCACATCCTCCCTGAACCCCAAAGGAAAGACGTCACGGACTCTTCCACCTTGGAAATCTACTAAAAACTGCATCAGGACTCCAGTAGGGAGGAAAAGCTTTGCTAGACCCTTGGATAACATGGGCTTCCCAGGGTTGCAGTCTCCTCCCTCATCCTTTCTCAGTAAATGGCACCATGGCAGACAGAACCCACCTGGCAGCCGACTATGCCCACGCTGGGCAGCCCCCACTGCTACAATGGCCTCCCACCTGGTCCCCTGCTCCTGACCCATCCTCCCATGACAGAGATCTGGGTGCACTGCATTTGGACTGAGCACCTCCAGGGCTCCCGCATCACAGGGAAAAGGACAGAATGGGCCTGGAGCATCCTGTGTCAAAAAGAAGGAGCTCAATGACTAATAGGGACACATCAAGCTTGAAGGGGCTCAAGATCAATGTGGGACAATCTGAGCTTCAAAATAAATGACAGCAGTGGACTATACCCACTGAATAAAATAGAATCTGTAGTCCACACTGATATAAATCGATAAGTCAATAAATAAATGGGGGAAGGGAAAGCTCTGACTTACGAGAGAAAAGCAACTAACAAACATACAAAGAATGAAGTTAGTCATGCTTGGGTGCTACAGCTCATGGGTGGAAATGTGTGATGAGCCGGGTCTCAAAGCTGCTCTAGAGATATTATTGATCAGGAAGGGAAAACTGGTAACATTACAATGGAGATGCCTAATGGAGACTCGCCTAGCCAACTGATTAAGATTCAGGAAAAAAGATACATATAAATAAAGAGAGCGTACACTTGTCTATGTTTATGTAAAATAACACTAAGTATTTCTTCTACAACTAAAAAAAACTAAATGCCACAATCTTGCTTAGCAGGACCTACAGACAGGTCCCGGCCACTGCCACCACACCCACCCCAGCAAAACACAGCGAGGCTGGCCAGGGCTCTGCACAGTCATCCGCTCCACATGCTGGGAATTCAAGCTGCCCATATGGGAGGCCAGGCCGACATAGGAGGCCCTTGGACTAGACAAATGGACCACAAAGCAGGCCCACAGGATCCACATTCTGGACACCCAGTATCCCCCTTTGGCCAGGAAACATGGTGGCTGTCCTTAAATGTCATGAGCCATGTAGTGGGACTAGCTGCCCAGGACATGGGGGGACTGAACAAAATGGGGGAGGCAGAGGATGGCAGTGAGGGACCTGTAAGTACTTGCACACAAAAATGCATGTCTGTGGGTGTCTCAGCTGTGCAGCCACCCTTAGAGGTCTTAGCAACAAGAACCCTGCATCCTGGCCACCCCCGAGGCAAAGGCTATTAGACTCCCAGAGCCGGTCTCATGTAACAGGACCCTACACTGCCTTCCACAGGCTGGGTAGGATATGCAGCCTTGTCAGAGCCCCTCAGTCTGCAGCACAGACACTGGCCCGGAGTTTTCAAAACTGTCAGTGTCAAGAAAGATGGGAAATTTTGTGAAAGGCCAAGGAACTGTTTGACAGGAAGGGAGCCTGCTGAGACACGACATAGAAACTGATTATGATTTTGATCCCTGACTGAATCCTGGGGGTTCAGCTGATGTGACAGGGGACAGCTGATGTGGGAAAACCCATCTGCACTCTGGACCATGGCACCTATGTTGGCTGCCCTGCTCCGAGAGTGTGAAATCTGCACTGAGGATGCAGAAGGTCCTAATCCTGGAGCCATTCGCGCAACTTTCCTACAGGTGCGAAACTTCAGAATACAACAGGGACACGAGAAGTAGGGAAGTCCCCAACCCTTCAAAATCCTCAGGAACAGCTAATTCAGTCTCTCCCCTTCATTTTATAAGCTTTTAAAAAATAAAAATAAGAAAGCATTGTGGGGGGTGGGTGTAGATCTGAGGGGATGTCCGGCTGACTCAGGGGCAGGGCTGAGACTGGTGCCACAACCCCCACATCCTTGCCCAGGCTCCTGCCACTGCTGAGAATATCTGTCAGGGGCAGAATCTCGGTGTAGACCATGGCCCTCCCCAAGAAGGATCTAGAACCTCAGGTTCCAAAACGCAGAGCATGCCAAGTGCAAAATCGGCCCAGAGTGGTGGGATACAATGCCTGGGCCTCCACAGGGGACACAGGGCCAAGGGTCGCCTTCCCCACAGAGCCGCCACATACCCAGCTCCTCCCGCGTGAAGGGCAGGAAGGTCGTGTCCTCGTTCAGGTTCTTATTGAAATCGATGCACAGCAAACTCAGCTTCTTCTTGATGCCTTTGATTTTCTGCAGAAGAGAGGTGTCCTGAGGAGAAGGGCACCGCCATTGAAACCCTCAGGGTTGGGGTGCCCCCACAGAAATGGGAGTGAGGTGGGAAGAGCGGGTTTGTGGCCCAAGCACCTGCTTGCTGAGCAGAGTGGTCTCACGGTCCGGGGACACTGACCCAGAGCTTTGTGGAATCACCCCCAAGTCTGCGACCTAATCTTTTGGACATCCTAACAGACCTCTATGTTCTTCCTTTCAGGGTCAATCGGGCTTTTAAAAAAGAGTTAAAGGGCCGGCTGAGTGGCGCGGTGGTTAAGCTCTGGCTTGGGAAGCCAGTGGCCCCAGTCTGGGTCCCACATATGAGGGCCAGGGACACTGCCCTCAAAAACAATAAAAAATAAAAATAAATTTAAAAAAAAAAAAAGCGTTAAAGATTGACCCAAATATGGGTGAGGGGGCGACACAGGGGCGCAAAGGAAGGAAGCCCCTGGGCCGACTGAGGGTGAGTCGGTCGGGAGCCCAGGGCTGCCTGGCACAGCAGGGTGGAGGAAGTCTCCACACTTGTTAACCATAACACCCAGAGCTGGCATTGCCCTCCCAGCCTCTGTTGCCTGCTAGAAGACGGGACACTATCTGTGATTCTGTAACACAGTAAGAAATGTGTATTTTGTCTTGGTGCCCATTCCTGACACACGGCTCCTAAAGCCCTTGGAATCTGCTAAGTCCAAAAGCAACTGAAGCAGTTCCAGGGGGACGACAAAGGTGATAGGAGCCCCCTGTAACCACACCTGTGTCTGTGTTAATGAGGTGGCTTTTGGAAAGCCCTAGAACCACAGGGTGGGTGGAACTTTCAGTCCCAGCCCACTCCCCAGCTCCAGCAAGGTGAGCCAGGCTATAGGGTGGACAATGAATCAGTTCCCAATGATCAGTTATTTAATCAGTAATGAAGTCTCCACAAAATGCAAAGCACAGGGTCTGCACAGCTTCCAGGGTTGGTGAACACGTGCATAGGTGAGGAAAGGGGGCACCGCAGAGAGCACAGAAGCTGCAGGTCCCTTCCCATCCTTTGTCCCTCCATCTCTTCCATCTGCTGTTCCTGACTTATAACCTTTTACACTAAAGGGTGACCTAGTGACTAACACGTGTCTCTGAGCTCTGTGAGCCTATCCAGCCAATTAATCGACCCGAGGAGAGGGGGCCGTGGGATCCTGTGACTTAGAGTCAGTCGGTCAGAAGCACAGGAGTCACCCTGGACTTGGAGTATGAAGTGTGGACAGCCTTGTGGACCTGAGCGCTGGGCCTGTGGATCTGACGCCATCTCCGGGGAGATAGTGTCAAAACTGAGCTAAAGTGCAGGCTAGCCAGCCAGTGGCAGAGTCTGTTCATGTGGAGTCCCCACAAGTCTGGTGTCAGAAGAGAGCCGGGCCGCAGCACAGCACTGAGGGTCGGGATATAGGAGCAGTGATTTTTTCCTTAATGTCATTGCACCAAAGTCATGGGGAAGACAAGAGGAGGAACGCGGAGGTGCCTATGCGGCCTGCATTCTCTTCAGCTGAGGGAGCACTGGGGCCCTGAGGACTGAGGGCCAAGCAGGTGTGGAGAGCAAGCTGCTCTGGACAGACCTCCTGTCACAGGGTCAGCAGACAGATGGCATCAGGCCAAAGGCCGGGCTGCCCAAGAGCCCGCACTCACTTCCTGTGTTTCCTCGGGCAGGTGCAGTCCATTCCTTCGGCCAAGCTTGATCAGTCGTTCCAGGTACCTCATTGCCTCAGGTCTCAGCGAATCCTTCTGAACTTTCTCCTGGAATAAAAAAAACCGAAGTTCTGTTTAGAGTGAAAAGCCATGACAATGCCAAACACTGGGAGGCAGCAGAGACTGGATGGCTCAGATATCACTGAGGGTAAAATGAGCAGCTCTGGAAAGCAGCTAGGTGTTTTCTTTAAAAGTGAACCATACAGGGCCGGCCGAGTGGCTCGGTGGTTAAGCGCTGGCTAGCCAGCGGCCCCGGTTCGGTCCCACATGTGAGGGCCAGTGACACTGCCCTCAAAAAAAAAAAAAAAAAAAGTGAACCATACAACAGCTGTCTGACTCAGCAATTGCTCTCCTAGGAATCTACCCCAGAGAATGAAGATTTATGTCCACAGAAGCTGTCCCCAAAGGTTTGCTTACTGGGGGAGCCCACAGGGACCAGCTCAGAGGGTCTGCAGCAGCCAACGCTTCCCCAGGAACCAGATGGGTGTGAGGTTCACTTTGCTTGTGCAAAATGTTCCAGTGGGAAAATCAGGCAAAGTGTGGATAGGACCACTGAATCATTTCTCACACCGCACGTGAAACTACAATCGTCTCCATTACAATTTGAATTAAAAAACAATAGTGGATAGCGTCTTCAGTCCCCTCCACAAGCTCTGTCATCAGCAGCAAAGGTCCCAACTAACCGAGAGGAGCATCAACTGGAGGTGAGACCCACACTGGTGCTATGTCACCCAGTGCCATCACTCAACCCCACTTGCCTCACACAGGAGGCAGGACATTATCCCTCAGTAACATCCAGCAAGGTCCAGAAAGGGAAATAGTGTGGTGGGTGTGGGAAAGCGCAAGGAGTCCTAGGCTTCTCATTCCTCTCCATTTAAATTTGTCATGTTTTAAAATAACTTTTTGTGGTAAAACAGACATAAAACGAATATCCCACCACTTCCAAGTGCACAACTCAGTAGTGTCAAGCCCATTTTCACTATTATGCAGCCATCCCCACAGCCCAACTCCAGCTTTCTGCCTTTTCATTTGGGGGGCAGAATGGCCCTGTCCAAAGAGGTGCCCATGCAGTGACCACTCTGCCGGCTTCCTCCCTCCTGTGGGCCCAGGGCAGGGTCCTCGCTGCGTTCTCACCTGCAGCCACACGATCCTCCGGTACACGTCCTGTCTCATGCTCATCTCCACATCAAACTCAGACAGTTTCTTGTCTGCCTCTGTGCTGGCCGTCCGAATGGCCTTGGATGGAGAAACATGCTGGGGGAAGTCAAGGATGTTCCTCTGAACTGAAATGAGACCACAGGACACTTTCCATCCAGTGCCAACTTCACACCCAGGCTGAGAACTCATCCACGCTTGTTGATTCATTCGGTGAGCATTCTCCACACTAGGCCCTGGGCTGGGCACCAGCATAAAGAAATGAGCCCCCTTCCTCAGGGGCTTCAGTCCAGATAGAAATAGATTCAACTCATGGCACTCTAAGAAGGACCATAACAGAGAAGTATAACTAGACTGAGAGAGGCTAGAAGTATAACAAGACTGAAAGGGACTCCATTCTAGAGAAAGCCATGGCTGCTGAGGGCTGTATTTTAAATTCATACACGATTTTGTGATTGATAGAGCAAGTCTACACTTTTGTTAAACAAAGGAAGAGGGGAAGGCTGTACAAGCATAAGCTTTAACACAGACCCACGT
Source organism: Aselliscus stoliczkanus (assembly GCA_033961575.1). Classification (NCBI taxonomy): domain Eukaryota; kingdom Metazoa; phylum Chordata; class Mammalia; order Chiroptera; family Hipposideridae; genus Aselliscus; species Aselliscus stoliczkanus. The sequence continues at coordinate 2,135,945 of CM066735.1, read as the reverse complement.
GACCGAGCAACTCCACTCCTAGGGTTCACCCATGCAAAATGAAAACACACATCCACACAGAAACCTGTGCACACATGTTCACGGTAGCAGGATTTGTAATAACCACATAGTGGAAACAACCTAAATGTCCATTGACAGATGATGAATACACAAACGTATTGATCCACACACTGGAGTGTTACTTGGCCATGACAGGAGTGAGGCACTGACACTTGCCACAATGTGGACAAACCTGGAGGACACTATGCTCAATGACATCAGCCAGACACAGAAGGGCAAATACCATGTGATGCCATTCACAGGAGGTCCCCAGAGGAGTCAGATTCATAGAGACAGGAAGTAGATGGTGGGGCAAAGGCTGGGGGACGGGAGGGGAGTGAGTGTTTAATGGGGACAGAGTACCAGTTCGGGGAGATGGAAAGTTCTGGAGATGGATGGTGGGGATGGTCACATAACGACGTGAATGTACATTATGCACTGAACTGTTCACTTAAAATGGTTAAAATGGTAAATTTTGTTATGTATATTTTACCATAATGTAAAAAAATAAATTATTTTCAAAAAGAGTGAGTCATGGACACTCGCCACAACGTGGACAGACCTTGAAAACATGACGCTGAGTAAGAAACACCAGACACCCAGTGTGTGATTCCATTTAGATGAAATGTCCAGAACAGGTACATCCACAGACAGGAAGTGGGCTCATGGTTGTGGGGGTTAGTAATTTTGAGTAACAAAAATATTCTAAAATTAGATAATGACAGCTGGACAACACTGTGAATATAATAAAAACCACTGGAACCTATGATGTAAATGGATGAATCGCAGATATGTGAATTATACCTCAACAAAGTGGTTTAAAAAAAGCATATGCTTTGCATCAGGTGACTAAATTTAAACTGCACTTTCATGGTTCTGGGCCAATAAAATGTCCCCAGCTCTGGGTGTGTCTAGTCATACCATGGAGACCTCTGAGGAAGGGACAAGGACGGACCCGCTCATTAAACATAGTGGGGCTCTGGGTCAGGCCTGATGCTGGCTGTCCAAGGAGAACAGTGAAAGGACAGAACCACCTTCTGGGTTTGGGATTTGCAAGCTGACAAGCAGTAATAACTGCACTGAGTATGATATCAAAACAGTTTGGGATGGCGCTGGTCTGGGAAGCCAGCGGAACCAGTTCGGTCCCACATATGAGGGCCAGTGACACTGCCCTCAAAAAAAAAAAAAAAAAGTCAATCTGAAAACAGTTTGGGATGAGGGTTTAATCCAGGCAGCTGGAGTAGGGAGAGGGGGCCCAGGGAGCGGCTTCTGTGATCACACAGCAGCCTGACATACAGCAAAGTAGTGGGTGAGAAGAACTCCAGGCGGAGAGAGCAAGGAGCAAGGGCAAGGTCACGTGGCAGGGCAGACAGCCCAAGGAGGGTGAGGGAGGCCAACAGCACTGGGCACCGAAGGCCACGTCCAGGAGTCTGGCTGAAGGCCTGGCAGAGAGAAGGACCGTGAGTCAATTTTAGTTTTCTTTAAAATCGTCTGGGCTACTGAGCAGACAGAAAAAAAGGCTGCAGGAGCAGATGTGGGGGTGGGAGTTATGCCTGAGAAGTGGGAATTAGCACCCCTCAACCGTCAAGAGCCTGTGAGAGAGAAGAGGGGCACCTGAGGTCCACCTGCCTGAAGCCAGGGAGAGAGAGGCAGAGGCAGGGTACAGAGCCCAGCCCTCAGCACCAGCCAAGCTGGCCCAGTGAAACCTCAGGGAAACATGAGAATCCCGTAGCAAGAATTCAGGGAGTCTTGATGGTTCCCAGGAAAATGACTTGCTAGAGATTTGGGGTTAGGGGGATTTCCTCGGCTTGGGGTGCTCTGCCATGAGACCTCTCAGTCTCGTTCCTACACAGTCAACCTCTATAGGGGGGCTCTGGAAAGCAGGTTTTCTATCTATTTGATCGAGCACCTTGCTCCTCCGAAAGCAAACAGACCCCAAGGAGGAGAGGATTCAGCTGGGTGGCAATGAGGACACAGGACAGCATCAGGTTACCCAAAGCGCGGGGGGAGGCCATGGGGAGACGTAAAGCAAGGGGGCCAAGTTCAGTTCTCAGAGAGAAAGCAAATATCCCCTGGGACACGGAAAGGGGTGAGGGGGCTCTAGTTTCAAGGCTGGCACCTGAGCTGGCTCTTGGAGAGGGGTGCCGTTAGACACACTGTCCCCTCTGGGCCCTCAGATGACACACCCATGAGGACCAAGCATGCCAGGTGGCCAAGTGAAGCAAGGCACAAGGGCACTGGCGCCCCATCACTGGGGAGGCCTTCATCCACCCTGGCCCTGGGGATGGGTGTCAGGGTCCCCATCCAGATCCTGTCCTGGCTTACCTGTGTAGGACACCTCCACGTCGGCCAGTGCCTTGAGTGTATTCTCATAGGACACATCCTCGAACTTCTGGGAGCCCACCTGATCATACACGCGTTTGGTCTGCTCCATGAGCTCTACCGTGAGCTCCCCTATTTGCTGGGCGCTCAGGTCCCATCTCAGGAAGTTCACCACGGAACAGGGCGCTGCTGTGTCCACTGTATCTCCTGCACAGGCTGCACAGAAGACAAAACCCAAACTGAGAATCTGCTTCACGTCCAGAATTGGGGTCAGAGTAATTGGGGAGCAGAGGAAGAGGACCACCATGTTCCCCTACAGATGAGCAGGCGACTCTGCTCCCAATGGGACACTGGATGATGTCTGGGGAAGTGGTTGTCACAACTGGGGAGTGATGCTACTGCATTGAGGAGGTGGGGCCAGGGATGCTGCTCAGCACCCCAGTACCCAGGAAGCCTCCCACCCCAGACCCGGCCCCAGTGTCAGCAGTGGTGAGGTGGATATTTGGTGTATACCTGCTTTTCACTCAAAGAATAATGTGATGACAGGGTGCAACCCCTGACCTCTCTGAATATAACATGACATTTGTATTTTATTGCCTTTCTAAAATAGGGTGAAATATTGATTACTGAAACATCTCTAGCCTGGAGAGCTTTTGGATAAGAGACTGGCCCATAATATGCTGTCACTTGACAACTTCCATGTGGGGTTCAGAATATAAGATGTGTTGTGCTCGTCCCATTGCTGAATTCTCTGACAGTTCTGTATTCTGCAACTCGTTTGTCCGTTTTGTGGATGGGAATCCTGAGATCTGGAATGTTCAAGTCTCCTGCCACAATGATCCCACAGCCAGCAAGGGGCAGAGGTGGAGTTCATACCCACAGTCTGAGTCTGCCCCCACGCTATGAAGTGGTGTAGAGTACTCACCTCACCTCTGTAAATCTGCACATCTGCTTGTCAGGTCTTCCTCTCTCCTTCCCAGGGCTCCACCCCACATTGAGGAGTCAAGTTCAAACCCTTCATCATAGTCTGCACCACATGGTTGGCAAACCATGACCTGCCTGTTTTTGTACAGCCTGTGAGCTAAAAGTGACTTCACCTGGGAGATGGTGTGTGGCCACCAAGTCTAAATCATGTGGCCCCTTACTGACCAGTTTGCTGATCCCTGAACTACATTGTCTAGCCTCCACTGGGTCCTGTAAGGCAGGTTTGGCCAGCTGCTTTTGCCAATCGCTCTGTGCCCAGTCATACTGGTCTTCTTCAGTCTCCCAAGCCCTCCTGCAGTTTGTTCCCTCTGCCCTAAGGCCCTGTCCCACCAGTCTTCCTTTCCACAGTCCTTTCTCAAAGGTCCACCAGTCCATGGCATTCCTATAGCACCTGTAGGTCTGGAACAGCTACACCTGCGTTAACTTGAGTTAATGAATGGAGTTGTGTAGAATGCATAATAAACAAGAAGAAGCTGCTTCAGGAAACACCCAGCTGTGCCTCCCTTTCCCCTTCTGACAGGGCAGGAGTTGAGCAGAGCCAAAGTGGTCCTGGACTCCCACTCTTGTGAACACTGGGGATCTTTGCAAGGTGCTGCTGGCTCGGACCTGTCTTTAGGGCAAAGCTGTTTAACAGTATTATCAATGCTGGGGGCTGGTAGAGTGGGTGCTGAGCAGCATTCCTGTCCCCGCCCAGTTGTGACAACTACAGATGTCCCCAGACATGGCCATGTCCCCTGGGGTGGCACAATCACCCCAGTTGGGGACCACTGATATACATACACTAAGAGGGAAAAAAAAAAAGGCTTTCAAGTCAGCACAGGTCAGATTTTCTGGCCAAATGGCCATTGCAAACTTAGGGAAAACTCTGTTTGCAGAGTATTTTGGATTTCAAAACTGCAGAAAAGGGACTGTGGGTCTGTATTGAATTTGGTGGTAAAGAAAGGTTCCAGGGGCTCAGAAAGGCGATAGATCCACATGAGCTGGAAGTGTAGAAAAATCTTCTGGAGGAGCTACGATTTGAAAAATTTGAGCAGACCTATTCATTCCATAAATATTTACTGACAGCTTACCACATATGTGCTAGGTATCTAAGCTAACAACCTTGCAGCAAACAAGGCAGACAACATTCCTGCCCTCCTGAGTCCTCCATAACGCTAATTGTAATTATTATTATTAATACAATTATCATCATCATCGCAATGGGCTTGAGAAAGAACTGGGGGAGGACAGGCAGACAAGAGAAAATTCCAGGAGGCACCACACAACAACCTGGGCAAGTACAGTCAACAGGTCACATGGCTCTCCTAATGAAAACCCTTCCTCAGCACACATTTGCCTTTAAAATACAAATTGTGGTCTAGCCAGAACCACTTACTCTCCAAACGCATTACCCCTGTTCCTGCCTCCCAGTCTTGGTACCCTCACAGTTACCATGACCCAGGACGCTCCCTCCTTCCTGATGTCTTGGCAGGACAGTTGCATCTCCCCATGGAGGCCATGCTGAAATGCCACCTCCTCCCAGAAGCCCTCCAGGACCGCCCTCTCTAAATAAGAGCCATCAGCCCTGGCACTGACCACTCTATAAAGCTCTCGCTTGCTTCTTTGCTTGTTGAATGTCTGTCTCCAGTTCTGGAACTCCGTCTAGAACTCATGGTGTCCCCCAGAGTCCACCCCAGGGCCCGACCCGTACTTAGCAGAAGCGACGTGGGGTTGGCTGAATAAGTGAAATGCTGGAAAAGCTAGTTAATTCATTCTGCCATGGAGGTTACGGGGTCCCGGGATAGCCGACTCCTGCCCCCGCCAGGGTCCCGTTCACCTGCCGGTCACACTTGGCTCCGCTCTTAGCCCCATGACGTGACTCCGAGAGGCACGAGGATGCAAGGGGCACCGAGGTCCCGCAAGCGGGGATGTACCGAGGGGTGGCCGGTACCTGCGGGGGGCTTCATGGCGGGCGGGTGTGTACCAGCAGCCTCTCCCTTCCCCTGGTCCGCGTCGGGTCGCCTCAGCCGCGGCGGCCAGCGGCCTCCGTCCGCTCAACAGCCGTCCGTCCGCTCAATAGCCTAGCCGCCACCTTCACGACTGAGACGCCCGCCGCCAGCGTGCCCACTGAATGCTGGGAGGGAGAGTGCGCCCCCGCCGGAGGGCAGGGCGCACGCGCGCCTCAACTCCACTCACATTCTGCACTCCGCAGCCCTCCCCGACTGTGATTGGTCTCAGCGTCAAGGGGGCGGAGAGTTGGGGGAGGGGCGTTCTGTGAAAACCCACGCATGTAGCTGGTCTCTCCCAACTTCCGAAGTTTTGTGTTTTGTCTGCGAGTACTCCTCCTGGGCTTCTAGTCCCCTTATTAATTTGTATTCGTCTCCTTTCTACCTTAAAAAACAAACAAACGAAACAGAAACGTAAGCAATGAAGTATGCTCGAGAAAATTTCAGTAAACAGATCCAGAACTTCAAAAAATAGGTGTTTTGAAACAGTGCAATAACATATCTGGTGTTGTCGGTTAAAACAAAATCTTAAACCGTCTAAGGTACCCAGAAAGAAAAATTTACTAGAACTAAACTTCAAAAACAAACCCACCTTCTTCATTTCTGCAAAAGAAATTAAAGTAATTCAGGGTGTTAAACGTGCATATGTTTTAAATATGATAAAAATGAATCGGCAGCACATGTCTTATTAGGGAGACCACTTCATGGATGGAGTAGAGGCTTGATCACTGCACTGTACACCTTGAAGCTGATGTTGTATAATATTGTATGCCAACTGTAACTGAATATATAGATAGGGGATGTGGAGTATATTGTAGAAGGGAGTCAAAGGAATTGCAATAGATATGTATGATATGGGCAGGGAGGAGTGGGGTGGCGAACTGGGGGAGGAGGGTTGTCACTTTGAGGGGTAAAAAGTATAACTATTGCATTGTGTTGTACACCTGAAACTAATTTTAAAAAATGTTTATTTCACAATAAAAGATTTAAAAGAAAAAAATGAATCGGCAGAACAATTCTAGCAACTTTAACACTAATGGTAGGCAGTTCTGAGTCATCCTAGGGAATTTCTCATCACTTGCCCTCTATTAAGCACACCAAACTTAATTCTATGTTAGTCTTCATTTCCACTGTTCCCTGCATCAGAAGTGTTTTTCCTCATGCTTCAAATCCAGTTAAAAGAAGAGGGACCCTCTAACCATGCCAGCCAACTTACCTCCCGAATCACAAGCACAACACCCATGTTTTCTTCATAGCTCTTGCCATTAAGTGAAATTTATTTATTTACATACTAGTTTACTGTTTTATAATCCGTCTACCCCAATACAAAGTAATGAGAGCTAACACTGCTGGTCTTATAATTGGTTTACAATAAATATTTGTTGACTATTAGGCACCTGCTGTGAAAAATCTGTATTCCTTTACGATTTATGGATTGAATGAATGAAAGAATGCATTCGTGGGTACGTGGGTGGATGAATAAATGAACAAAGATAGTGGACATCAGTTGCTCGCATTCACCGAGCGTCTGCGACCTACTAGGCGCTGAAGACCCAAACGCAGCTGTACCACTTGGCCAACTCGGCACCACGTGACCGGCTCTGCTTTCACAGAAAAGTCCGCCACTGTCCCACCATGCACTGCTCTATTCCCTCTTTAGAGGACTATTCAGTCTTGATTTCCGTCCTCCATTCGGTCGCAGAGGTCAGTTGCCCTAACGACCAGCTCGTTCCCGCCTCTAAACTTCGTCACTTCCCCCCACGCCCGCCTGGATAATTGACGCGCCTGCGCAAAATGAAAGCCAATGCGCGAGGAGGCTCTTTCTGCGCAGGCGTCTCGCCTGGGGGGCGTGGCCGGGCGGCACCGCGGTGCGCAGGCGCAGGCGCAGCCGTCGGTGGGTCGGGGTTCAGCGGCCTGAGAGGTGAGTAGGTGGGCACCACGCTGAGCTGGTCGGGCCTGGGGTCCTCGGCTCAGGGTTCCGGGGGCTTCGGGCCCCGTAAGAGGAGGTCGGGCTGGGGTCTCGGCGATCCACAACAGTGTGCTGTGTGAGTGGGCGGCGCGGAGGGGAAACTGAGGCTGCGTGGCGTCGGGCAGTCCTAGCCTACCTCCTCCTCGCCCCAGGCCGGGAAATGCTAGTTCTCAGGCCCGTGCGTGAACAACGGGAAGTGAAAGCGTCCACATGTAGTGATATAGCTCCATGGGTGTTCGCTGCTGTCGGGAAACAGCCCCTTTCAATCGTGGGGCCCCCATTCGTGGAGCTCAGGTCGGGGCTCCTGTCGCAGCGCCGCCGCTCTCCAGCTGGGTGACCTTGGCCAGCCTCTTGACTGCTCAGAGCCTCAGTTTTCACCTCTGTAAAACGGGCGTCGTCACAGTCCCAGTCTCGGGGGTTTCGCGGCAGGGGGTTAAAGCCACAGGGTCCAGCACAAAGTGAAAATTCAGAGGGGTCAGCAGTTAGTCGTATTTCACACTTTGGCTCTTCTGCAAGTTGTGCTCGAGGCGGGAGAAATCTGGGCTTGAAGACCTGCTCCACCACCTCCCGCTGGCTGTGTAAGCTTGGGCAAGTCGCTACCCCTCTCTGAGCAGTACCATCCTTCTGCTAGAGGCATTGTAGAAATATATGCCTGCTAGGGTTATTGTCAGGTTAAATACATGTAGAACATTTTTAAATCACATTCCTGGTGCTTGTTAAGAGCTCACTGGAGAAGGGCTATTTAGTCTGTTTTTCCTCTCTCTAGACCGGTGGTTTTGTCCCCCAGAGAGGACACTGGGCAGTGGGGACATATGTAGATGTCATGGTTGGGGTGCTCCTGGCATTGAGTGGGTGGGGGCTGGGGTGCTGCTCAACACCCCACAGTACCCAGGATGGCCCCCCAGAGAATGGTCAGCCCTGAATATCAGCAGTCCCAAAGTTAACCCCTGCTTTATACCAGTGGTTCTTCACCAACAAGTGCTGGGGGGGTGGGGGGGTGGGGAGCAGAGAGCCAAGAAATTATGTGCAAGGTTTTGTGTGCGCACCCATTTTTGTGGGGAGGGAAACAGGAACTTTGGCGTTTAGGTTCTGGAGTCAGACTTCCTGGGTTCAAAACTGATTTGTGACTTAGCTGAGTGACCTTGAGAAGGCACCCTTATCTTTCTAAGCCTCAGTTTTTACTTCTGTAGGATGGGGATTAGATAAAACGACCCAGGGTCCCAGCAAACTGGTCAGGGGAGCAAATCTAGCTGCAGCCTGTTTCTGTAAAGTTTTATGGAAATAGTCACACCTAATCGCATAGGCTTTATCTGTGGCTGCTTTTAAATTATAATAGTAGTGTTGAGTCGTTGCCATAGAGACCCTGTGGCCTAAGAAGTTGAAGAAATTTATTCTGACCCTTTTCAGAAAATATTTGCTAACCCCTGAAATAAGCCATTGCATGTACAGCACTAGCTCAGTGCCTGGAAAGTCCTTGGGACTCCAAGGATTTCACCTGAGATTTATAGTACAGTGTTTCTAGAAGGGTGAGTGACGGTAAATGGGGTTAAGCTCTGCCACAGATTGAGAGCTATAGTCTTACTTGAGCCTGCATTTTTTTCTGCCAAAACCCAATGCTGGCTGAGTTAGGAGGGCTGAAGGAATAAAGGGGATTGTGAGTAGGTAAGCAAGACCGAAGATCTGATGAGGAAACCAAGACCCAAAGAGAAGGAACTCCCCAGGGAACCTGGTCGCATGGCTCCGAATGTGACAGTGACCTCACATTTTCTTGAGTCCATATGGATCAAACACCCCACCCCCACCCCCATGTGCTGGGGTTCAAGGGCAGATGATCTGTCCAACAGCCCACAGTTCAGTGGAGGAAGAGAGGCCAGGAAAGTGTCCTAGAACCTTGTAAGAGATGCTGGGCGAGAGGTGGGAATTGTACTTGGGCCTGGCTGGAAAAAGAAGGTGTCCAGCTCTGTCTTGAGGAGGTGACTAGGAAGCTTGGTGGGGAAAAGAGAATTAGAGTTTCCCCAGTGGGTCAGGGGAAAGGTGAGCAGTCAGTTTGAGTGGAGCACGGAGGGTTTGGATTAGGCCCAGCAGGTGACACACTGGTAGCGAGGGGCCGAGTGTGCACACGCGTAATGTTTCAGGGAGCTGTTGAGGGTTGGTTGATTGTGCAGGACATCCTGGTGGCATTTTTGAAGAAAATGGCTGTGATTTGGGGGGTGGGCTAGAACCCGAGTTCTAGTTTTGGGACAGCCTTTCTTGGATACAAGAGGGGTTCTAGGATAGGAGGGAGAAGCATGGCATGAGCTTACGGACACCTGTGCCTATGACAAGAGCTGTGGATGCGTGGTGGGCATGGTGAGGGCCTGGTCGCTCATTTTCAGTAAGTGTGCCGTTTTTCCCTTTTGAATGATCAGTCCTGGGCAGGGAAATAAAAGGAATAGAGGCTGGTATTTTTTTGTTTGTTTTTTAATGATAAAATGAAAAGGTGGACCCACAGCAGGAAGAGATTTTGAAGGCACCAAAAAGAGGCTGGCCCTGGGACCCCCACCCCCTCCCCCAGCCTCCGCCCATGCTCACCAGGCTCGTTCCTGCACCCCGAGCTCTGTGGGGCTTTCTGAGAGCTCATACAGGCCTCACTGTTCAGAGAGTAGGACTTGAGGGTGTTGTCTAACAGCCAAAGCCATACAAGTTGTGATTATTCCAGAGACACTGGGTGCCTAGCAGCCATCCAGCAAAAGAACTGTTATGGTGCCAGGCTGGGTCCGGCTCTGAGCAGCAGAAAGTTTGTTCATCTCAAAAGCCGAGGGTTGAAGTCAGATGGGCAAACTGTTCCCTGTCCTCGCCTCGGTCAGGAGGAAGGAGAAGCAGCAGTTTTTAAGGATTACTTGTGTCAGACACTGTGCCAGATCCTCTGCTCTGGACCCACAGGCCCTTTTCTGCACTTCTCAAACCCAAAGACTCAGCAAACATCTCCTGCAGGTTTTCAGCAAAGTCATTTGACCAGAAGATCTGACTTATGCTGACCTAGAGCCTTTATTTTTCCCACTTAGTGTCTGTGAGTGATTTTCAGCTAGGGGAGTTTTGGCCGTGTCTAGGGACATCTGTGATTATCACCACTGGAGGGGTGCTCCTGTCATCGAGAGGCTGGGGCCAGGGATGCTTCCAAACCCCTATCAGTGCCCAGAATGGCCCCCCACAGAGAGTGACCAGGCCCAGTGTCAGAAGTGCTGAGGGGAGAGACCCTGCATTAATTATTTGGAATAATACTGAATTTGATCCCTGCTCACAGGAGATAGCAAAGTAAGTCCCCAATTGTTAGACGATGTAAACCAGGGTGATCCCAGGGGGGTCTGTGAGTCACCCTCCTCCTCTTGCCACTCAGGCTTCATATTAAGTGTGTACAGCCTCCTAGGACTTCAGAGTCAGGTGGTCCTGGGGGTCAATGGTATCCCGTAACCCAAGGGGTCTCATGGAGAGTGATCCTGCCTCCCACCCCTGCTCCCAAGGGACATTAGGCGGCTGCCAGTGATGATGTTGAATACCCTTCAGTGCACAGGAAAGTCCTCACACAGAATAGAAATGAGCCACACATCGACAAGGCCAGGATGGGGAAATCCTGCATTAGGTCTCCGAATTTTCACAACAGCCTGTGAAGACACCTCTGTTACCCCATTTTATAGAAGAGAGTGAAGGCATCAACTTGGATTCTTTGAGATGTGACACAGGGACAAGGAAGGTGACATGCAGCTAGCTTTGGCAAAAATGGCTAGACCTAAGGCATTATGACTTCCAACCTTGTCCTCCAGGGCAGTGGGATATCCCTGGCCCAGGGACAGGCTCCAGTGGGGCTTTGACTTGTTGACACTCAGTATGCCACATTGGGGAGACCGACATTTAGGAGGAGATCCCATCTATAGACCAGGAGAAACCTATAAAGCAGGCAGTGAGAGCTTATTCCAGGGAAGGCAGGCGAGAGCTGCCTTAAATTAGTTCAGTGGGGTTAGGAGAGGTGGGGGCAGCATGAGCAAAGGCCCTGTGGTACAAAGGGCCAGGGGCATTGGAAGAATTGAAGGCATCCAGAAATGAATGTGACTTCTTCGTTTTTTTGTATCCTAAACCCTCAATGAACCCCTCAGTAGTTACCCTCTCCCGTATCAGCGTAGTCCAAGCGAGCAGGAAAGTTATGCTAAAGATCAGATTTTCCAGGAAGAGAAGCAGACCCCTTACACACACACACACACATCCACAAAGCCCAACGGGAACCCCACATGAGCCAGTGCTGACTCCCAAAGGTCCAGAGTGGTGCCTGGAACGCTAAGGCAGGAAGCCAGCTGCTCAGCCTGTGAACTTGCCTTGCCACCTGTCTGACCTTTGACGCCTCTGTACGGCCCTGGCACACCTCCATCCAGTTCGCCACCACAGTGATTTGGGGGGAGGGTATCAGCAAACTTAATGCAAAAGCCATTCTCAACTAAGCAGGTGGCTGCCCTGATGTGACATTTGACCCCTGATTTAGAAGAGACCGTGCAAAAGGATCAGGGTCCCAGGATCTCAGAGGTTTACATCCTAAAAGGAGGACCTTTGGGAAAAAAGTCTTTTTAATTTTAGTAGAATACACATAACCTAAAATTCATCGTAACCATTGTTAAGTGCACAGCTCAGTGACAGTAAGTCCACTCACACCGTTGTGCAGCCATCCCCACCATCATCTGCAGAACTTGCCATCTCCCCAAACCTCCTCTCCCCTCCTCTCCTCCCCTAGCCCCTGGCTCCCACCCTCTACTCTGTCTCCGTGAATCTGACTCCCCTGAGGACCTCCTGTGAGTGCGATCACACAGTGCTTGTCCAGTGTCTTAACTTCACTGAGTATAACGTCCTCCAGATTCGTCCACGTTGTAGCAGGTGTCAGTATCTGTGCTTCTAAGGCCGAATGCTATCCTACTGTATGGATGGACCAGATTTCGTTTATCCTCTCACCTGTTGATGGGCATTGCCCGGATTGTGTCCACCTTTTGAGTCATGCTGTTTTCTGTCAGAACAAATATCTGTAAAGCAAAAACATTTTGGACATTTTGGTCATGTGTGTCTGTCTCCTTGGGTTTGGAGGCCAGCAGACTGGCCTAACTGGCTCGCTCTTGGTACTCTTTAGCTGGAGGGACGACTCACCTTTTAGGGACTCACTGTCTTCAAAATAAGTTTACTGTAGTGATTGATCTCCATGGGCCCCTGTGTTGCCCCCAAGGTCCTCTGCCCAGTCCTGGTCCCAGACCATTTTGCATAAGTGGAATCACACACTGTGTGGCCTTATGTGTCTGGCTTCTCTCACTCCCTTTTTTTTTTTTTTTTTTTTTTAAAGATTTTTTATTGGGGAATTGGCGGAGGGGAACAGCGTTGGGGAATCGGGGAAGGGGAACAGACAAGTTGCCGTCTTTTTGTTCTTCAGTTTAGTTGCGGAAGATGTTGCTTCACTGTTGGTATCGTCATTGCGCTCTTCCCGGATGAGGCAAATTGGTCGCTGGCCTCTGGATGTCGCTCACCGTGGCTATTGGCAGCTCACTCTTGGCTGCCAGCCGCTCACGCTGGCTGCTGGCCACTCACTGTAGCCTGTGGCAGCCCACTGCAGCAGGGGCTGCAGCCCACACCATCACTGGGGCTCGCACAGCCCAGCTCCAGGTGGAGCTGTTGTTAGCTGTAGAGGGCAGTGTCACTGGCCCTCATGTGGGATCCGAACCGGGGCCGCTGGCATCCCAAAACCAGCGCTTAACCAATGCGCCACTCGGCCGGCCCTCTCACTCCCTTTTTTAAAGAAGCAGCTGTTGATGGATGTTGTTTTCCATGAACCAGAAACAGCTCAGAGCGTGGCCAGCCTTGCATGCCCTAACTGCTCTTGCCCCACAAGCGGCTATGAGGAGCTAAGTGCTGGCAGCAACCCTGCCTGCAGTCAGCCAGCTTGTGAAGCCTGGGGCTGAATGACCAGGGATGATGGGTTAATGATAGTGGGGTCAGGAGGCCTGCCTCCTCAAGTTCTAGGGCTGTTCACCCCACCTGAGGTATTTCACGGGGGCCAGGACACTTCACACCATGGCTCCCAGCCATGCCAGGTCATGTAAGGGACCTTGGGCAGCATGTGGGTCCCCATCCCGTGCCTGTGTTCTCTCTAACTGGGAGCGAGGATGCCCCTCGGAGGTCGCTGTGTTGCGGGAGTGAGGCATGCTGTGTCAAGTGCCTAACGGATCACAGACCCTTAGGTAGCAGACCCCTTGCTCATTTATTCTCTCCTCAGCACTGGGGACACTGAAGCCGGTCATTCTCTATAGGGGGGCCTTCAACACTCTGGCCCCTCGATGCCAGGAGCACCCCAGTCATGACAATCACAGATGTCACCAGACACAGCCCAGTGTCCTTTGGGGCAGGGTTTCTCTTGACCTGAGAGTACAGAACATTGCAGAGGAACCCAGAGGAGGCCTTCAGGCAGCCTGGAAGGGGATCTGTGCGCTGATACCTGTCTGGCCCTTTGGGTCCCTTGGAGGCATCAGGACTTGGAAACTTGGGGTTCATAGAACTGCAGGGCTCCAGCCATGCAAGGTGGCTCTCCAAGTCCCTGGGGAGCTCCTGTGTGTCCCCTATCTAGCCAGTGAAAGGGTGATGACTGGGAGGCCTAGGGCCACATCACTTTCTGGTGAGAGCAATGAGGCAGGACTATGAGGGGTGCTCCCCCTGCCCGTACCCCCAAGAGCAGGGGCTCTGGGCCCTGGGGCCTCAGTGTCTCATCTGTGAAATGGGATGGTTAACTTTTTACCTCGCAGATAGAATTAGCCAATGTGCCTGAGTGGGGAACACCCGCAGGGTCCTGTCTGGGCAGCCCTTATGCTCTTGGCTGGGGTCTGCAGCTCCTGAAAACCTCCGGACGTCGTCTCTTCCTGTCTCAAGATGGATAACAAGAAGTGCCTGGCCTACGCCATTATCCGCTTCCTGCACGACCAGCTGCGGCATGGGGGGCTCTCCTCCGACGCCCAGGAGAGCTTGGAAGGTACACAGGCCTTCTCCTGCTCCTCCTCCTCACACTTCTCCCCTCCCCTTTCTCCCTCTCCTTCCACCCCTTCCTCCCTCTTCCCCCTTCTCCTTCCTTTCCCTCCCCCTTTCTCCCCTTCCTACTCCTCCTTTCTCCCCCTCCTCTTTCCTCCTCCCTCCTCCCCCACCTGTTTTCTCCTTCTTGTTCCTCCACACCCTCCTCCCTCTTCTCCCTTCTTCCTTTCCCTCTTCCTCCCCCCCTTCTTTGTCCCTCTTTTCCCCTTGCTCCTCCTCTCCCTACCCCTCGTCTTTTTTTTTTTTTTTTTTTTCTCCTTTAGGGCAGTCACCGGCCCTCATATGTGGGACCCGAACCGGGGCTGCTGGCCTCCCAAGCCAGCACTCAACCACCAAGCCACTCGGCCGGCCCCCTACCCCTCTTCTTCACCCTCTCCTCCTTCCTCCCTCTTCCTCCTCCTCCTCCTTTCTCCCCCTCCTCCTTCTTCTTCCTCCCGTTTCTCCTCCCCCTTCTTCCTCCTCCTCGCAGTCGTCCTCCCTCCCACCACAGGGTGGGTATGGTAGGTCAGGGGACTTGCCCAGCCATGGACACAAGTCCCCATCCTCATTTCATAGACAAGACTACTGAGCCCTGGGCAGGTGCAGGACTGAGTTCTGGCCCAGGGCTCTTCCCCACCACACGGTGCTGTCCCTCCATTGACTAGGCCAGGCCTCCTGCAGGTGGAAGCGGGCACTGGTGTCGGGGCAGAGGGCAGGCAGGGAGTCCTGCACATCTGGCTGTCCCACATGCGATCATACAGACCCTGGAAGGAACCTGCTCGTGATGATTTGGAGGGAGGGTTTAGCCTCAAACTCTAGGTTCAGCCAGAATCCCAGGAGGCCTAACAGAGTATCCCCAACACCTTGCCTCCAACATGGTACTCCAGGCTGGGCTCAGCCCCATAACCCCCCAGCTGGGCAGCCCCAGCATTGTGACCTCACCAAGAATCCTGATGTCACCACCTGAGACCCACTGGGTGGGAACAGTGTCTTGCCCTGCACTTCTCACTTGGGCTGGAGACATGTCCGTTTGTCCTACGGAAATGGCTGGAGTCCAGCCAGGACCCTGGGGCATGCACTGCACAATCTGCCCAAGTCTCTGCCAGCACACTCCATAACAGCTGAGCGTGAGCCCTCTGAGCCCCAAGTCGTAAACATGAGTGCACTCAGAATAAAATTCCCATCTCCCTTGCAGTGGCAATCCAGTGCCTGGAGACCGCTTTCGGGGTTACGGTGGAAGACAGTGACCTCGCACTCCCTCAGACTCTTCCAGAAATATTTGAAGCCGCCGCCGCTGCTGTGAGCAAGGTGAGCCATTGGGCTGCCCCATCACCGGCTAGGGCAGTAAAAGCACCATGGGTAGTGAACGGCTCCAGAGTACTGAGAGGAGGCCCATGTCTCTCCTTGGCTGGGCACCTTGGCTACCCCACTTCCTTGCCCTCAGAGCTCAGTGACCCTCTGGTGGCCCCTGACAGGGAGGGAGGCTCAAGGTGTGGGTTTGGAGGGTGAGGAGGACAGCAGAACTGCCATCTTTGCTTTGGGACCAGGAGATGCCACAGAACCCAAGCCCCGAGCGAACCCCACCTTCTGAGGAGGACTTGGCTGAGGCAGAGCGCCTCAAAACTGAAGGTAAGAAAGTTCTCCATCCCCACCAGGCAGCTTGCCCGCCTGGACTCCAGGGGTTGCGGGGTGGGTGAGGCCGGCTGATCCCTGGTTGTCTGTAGCTGAGGGAGGGGTGCCGTTCAGCAGCAGGCAGCAAACCAGCCTTTGGAGATGGGGACTGGGTGGGAGGTGGCTTTTAAGAACATGGATGCTATGACATGGAGAAATTGGACCCTCACACATGATTGGTGGGAATGTAAGTGGTGCAGCTACTATGGGAAATGGTCACCACCTCAGAAACGGTTAAACACATGTGCCCAGGAGATGTGCAAACACATGTCCACAAGATGCTCATACACGGATGCTCATGGAGGCACAATTCCCAGCACACAAAGGTATAAACCACCCAGGTATCCGTCAGTAGATGGTGGACACACATAGCATGGCCCATCCCCACACTGGAGTGTCACTTGGCTATGAAAAGGAGGGAGGCGCTGACACTCGCCACAACGTGGATGGGTTTTGAACACACGGTGCTTTTAGAGAAGCCAGACACACAGGCCACACAGCATGTGGTTGTATTTATGTAAAATGTCCAGAACAGGCACATCCACAGAGACAGGAAGTGGGTTCGTGGTTGTTGGGCTGGGGAGGAGATAGGGAGTGACTGCTGATGGGGATGGGGTTGCTTTTTGTGGTGATGAGAGTTACTGGGGTTTTTGGGGTTCTGAAATTAGAAGTGATGGTTGCACAACTCCAAATATACTAAAATACCACTCAGTTGTAAAATTTCAAAGCGTGCTTTTTGCGGTATGTGAATTATTTCTGGGCCAGTCGAATGGCACGTTGGTTAAGCAGGGCCCTGGTTCGGATCCCACATTAGGACCAGTGACACTGCCCTCTACAGCTGAGATGGTGAGCAACAGCTCCACCTGGAGCTGGGCTGCCATGAGTTGCCAGCAGCGGTGTAGGCTGCAGCCCCTGCTGCAGTGGGCTGCCATAAGCTACCATGAGTGGTCAACAGCCAGCATGAGCTGCCAAGAGCTGCCGTGAGCGGCTGTATAGAGTCCGGCGACCTATCTGCCTCATCTGGGAAGAGCACATAGACAGTACCAACATGGACTAGTGAAGCAACATCCTCCACAACTAGACTAAAGAACAAAAGGACACGGCCAGCCGAGTGGCAAGGTGGTTAAGAGCTGGCTTGGGATGCCAACAGCCCTGGTTCAGATCCCACATGTAAGGGCCAATGATACTGTCCTCTAAAAATAAAAAAATGAACAAAAGGACAGCAACTTGTCTGTTTCCCGATTCCCCAACGCTGTTCCCCTCCAATTCCCCAAGGAAATCTTGAAAAAAAAACAAAACAAAACTGGGCTATTTCTGAAGGGTGACAAAAAAGTGACAGTATTTGGGCTGGCCAAGTGGCTCAGTTGGTTAAGAGCTTGCTCAAGAGCTTGCTCAAGAGTGCTAGCTCTGAGCAACAGGGTTGCTGGTTCGATTCCCGGCCCGAGCTGAGCTGCCAACAGGTGGCAGAATGGCTCAGCGTAAAAAAAAAAAAAAGTGAGGGTCAGACGAGTGGCGCATCGGTTAAGAGCTGGCTTGGGATGCCAGCGGCCCCGGTTCGGATCCCACATATGAGGCCCAGTGACACTGCCCTCTACAGCTAACAACAGCTCCACCTGGAGCTGGGCTGTGCGAGCCCCAGCAACAGTGTAGGCTGCAGCCGCTGCTGCAGTGGACTGCCATAGGCTACAGTGAGTGGCAGGCAGCCAGCGTGAGCGGCTGGCAGCCAGCATGAGCTGCCAATAGCCCCAGTGAGCGACCATCTAGAGGCCAGCGACTGATCTGCCTCATCCGGGAAGAGCGCAATGAGGATACCAACATGGGCCAGTGAAGCAACGTCCTCCGCAACTAGACTGAAGAACAAAAAGACAGCAACTTGTCTGTGCCCCTCCCCCAATTCCCCAATGGAAATCTAAAAAAAAACGTGACAGTATTTGAAACTTATGTTCCTGAACACAACCAAAGCAGTGACAGCTGCTGTCACCGAGTGCTGGTTCAAGCGCTCAACGCAAACTGCACACTCCTGCTCACTCCTGAGTGTTGCATTCTGCCCCCTGAAATCTCAGACCTGCAGCTAGGGGCCTGGGGGAGAGAGTTAGGAACACTGCCTCAGACTTCTGGTCCCGTGTGAACAGCAGGTGTGCATTCTTTTCTTTCTCCAGGAAACGAGCAAATGAAAGTGGAGAACTTCGAGGCCGCCGTGCACTTCTATGGGAAAGCCATTGAGCTCAACCCTGCCAACGCTGTCTACTTCTGTAACAGGTAACTGCCTGCGCGGGCCAGGGTGTTAGTGTGGGAGGTTAGCGGTTGCCCCCCTCCCTGCAGTCCCACATACAGCAACTCTCAGGTAGTCAGATAGGGGTCACCCAGAGTCGCCAGTGACATTACAATTACGTGGCACCATTCTCTGTACGGATGTAGAGCCTAGAAAATAATGCAAAATTTGGATAATGTTGAGGAACTATGTCTAGCCTGTACTTTTTTCTCTTTTTTTGTTTATTGGGGTAACATTAGTTAACAACATTACATACATTTCAGATGTGCAGCTATAACACTCCATTGTGTGTTCACCACCCGAAGTCTAGTCTCATTTCATCACCTTGTGTTTGACCATGGTCTGTGCTCTTAAAGGAAAAGCCAAATTAGCTCTCACATAGCCTTGCTGTATGGAATATTGTACTTACGAGAGGGACTGAGGGGACAGCGGGAGGCCACATGAGGCAGGAACACAGTGCAGAGAAGACACCAAAAGGGTGCATGCCTCTGGGCCAAACATGTTTTTTTGTTTTTATTTTTGCTTATTTTAAATTTTTTAAATTGGGAAACAGCCATGGTCATTGGTTACACATTGCTTTCATGCTACAGTGGTATAGTTGACTCTTTTAGGGAGGGCGCAGCTCACAGTGGCCCATGTGGGAATCAAACTGGCAACCTTGGTGTTATTAGCGCCACACTCTAACCAACTGAGCTAACTGGTCACCCCTGGTTTCTTTTTAACTCATTTTGGGTAAATAGTTCTAGATTTACAGAAAAATTGCAAAGGTGGCACAGATTTCTTGAATAATGTTTGCGTGGCTTGGCCGCGTTCCAGGTTGTGTTTCCACCTGACACCTTTCTGTGCTTCAAAACCAGAAGACCATAAAGTGGAAACACTAAAACCTAAGATGGTGAGAAAAAAATCTGGCCTCGTAGCCAAGAGCTTTGACGGCGGTCTTGTGAGAGGTCTTGGGTGTTTGGTTTTTGTTTTTTTTAACAATCCTGGTGGACTGCCCTCAATAAAAAAAACAAAAATAACAATCCTGGCATATTTGGCAATGGGAAGAGCCTGGACAGTGGAGTCCAGTGACTGTGGGTCAGAACCGCATCCCATCACCACCTGTCTGCTGTGCAGTGTTGGGCCACACCCCTCTGCCTCCTTCAGCCTCAGTTTTCTCCCTGGTGAAGGGGACAGACCAGCGCAGCCCCCCCAGCAGGCGAATGCCCGTGTCAGCCTGCATTCATCTAACTATGTCATATGTACATATGTATGTACATACATACAGTTAGATGGTTAAACTGAGGCCTGTCGCCAAATGGCTCCTCCTGGGCAGCCAGCCAGGGATGCAGCTCTCTGACTGCCCTGCTTTGTCTCCCAAGAGCTGCAGCCTACAGCAAACTTGGCAACTATGCCGGGGCCGTGCAGGACTGCGAGCAGGCCATCTGCATAGACCCGTCCTACAGCAAAGCCTACGGCAGGATGGGGTGAGTGCTGGACAGGTGTCCATCCCTGGGGGCTGGGAGTCCCTCCAGTCTCTGTCCGGGCCCAGGCTGCCCCTCCTCCCATATTCAGTACACCCTGTCTTTCAATTGTGTGGAAGATTTTCCCACAGCCAGCTCTTCAACACCAGCGGGTGTCCAACAATTCGACCCAGTCCTAAGACCACCTGCCTGTAGTTGGTACAGACCCCACAAGCTCAGGGCTCGGCCCCACAAGACCACCCCCACCTCAGATGCCAGTCACAGGTCCAGGCCATCACCTGTGCTTCTGATCAGCCAGCTCTAAGTCGGGGTTTTCTGCATCCCTTCCTCAGGTTTGATAATTCTCTAAAACAGGTCACAGAATGCAAAGATATGCTTTGTCTGTGTTCACCAGCTTGTTAGTAAGGGTACAGATGGCACAGCCAGATGAAGAGGCACAGGGCAAGGCCCAGAAAGGGCCTGGGCACAGGCTCTGGGCCCTGTAGAGTTGGGGCTGAGCCACCCTCCTGGCACATGGATACAATCACCCTCTTTAGGTGTGATCTAAGGGGATGCATTATAAATAACAAAGGACACACCTGTGACTCAGGAAATTCCAAGGATCTTGGAGCTTTATGCCTGGAACTGGGATAAAGACCAAGTAAACATCTTTATCTGACCACCCCTGTCCCCTGCCTCCTCAGAGCTCCCTCTTCTGGGCCTCAGAGCCTGTGGTGTTGGGTACCACCAGCCACCAGCACTATGGGCAATCTTAGCATGTGTCAGTCCTGTCAGTCCCCCTACCCACCCCTTCTTGTGTTCCTCCACCAAGCCCAGGCACTGGACAAGGAGTGACATTGTCATGGGGACAGTTTAGGGGGCAGGGCCACCGGAGGGACAGGCATTCCTGACATTTCTCCCCCCACAGCCTGGCGCTCTCCAGTTTGAACAAGCACACGGAGGCCGTGGCCTACTACAAGAAGGCCCTGGAACTGGACCCTGACAACGAGACGTACAAATCCAACCTCAAGATAGCAGAAGTGAAGCTCAGAGAGGCGCCTAGTCCCGTGAGTCACTCCAGGGAATGAGGGGTGTGATTCTGGCAGAGTGGCAGGGTGCTGCTAGGCCAGGCAGATGCTCTCACAGCTCACAGGCTGAGGCTGGGCTTGACCTGTGTGCAAAGAATGTCTGTGCTGTTGGGGGGCCTGGCATTTGCTTAATTAGGTATGAGACACACACACGGAAATGCCTGTCAGGACAGAAGACATTTTTATCTTCACAGGTCCATAGAAGCAGGAGGATACATGCCTCAGGGCCACACAGGGAAGCACCAGAGTGGGTCAGGAGGCAGAGGGAGGGAGACTCATGGACCAGAGCTTTTGTGGTTTCTGTAGGAGGGCATGGTAAGGCAGGAGAAGCAGGCTCAGAACTGGCTGGTTGGAATAATTCCAGGGGCTCTGGAACATGGGGGTGGCCCTTGTAGTCTGGCACCTGGCTCTGGGGTAATTGAGGCAGAGGGATAGTAGTCTGGAGTGTGAGAGCCCAGTTGAGGAGATGGGGGTGGGCTCTGAGTTGACTGCCTCTAGGAATTGGTCACCCTGGGGAGGGGCATCCCTCCAGGGTCTGCGAGACCCCAGGCGTCAGAGCATCAGAAAGGAAAGACGGTAACATACTGCTTTTCCCTAGCGATGGACAGCAGGCTTCACGCGTTTTCTGAAGCACCCCTCGCCGCAGGGCCTGGCCACTCAGGTTGAGAGTACATCTGTCTGAGCTGCACACCTATCTTAGAGCTCCAAATGGACCCCGCATGGGCTCACTTCTCGGTTCCTGGGGCCAGTGGCATTGTCCTGGGTTCACATGCCACTAACTGGTGCTTTCCTCTTCCCCACAGACGGGAGGGGTTGGCAGCTTCGACATCGCGGGCCTGCTGAACAACCCCAGCTTCATGAGTATGGTAATTGCCTTCGTCTTCCCTGGCCGCGTCCACACCCACCACCCAGGTGCTGCCTGCCATAGACCAGGGCCACTGGGACCTGGTCATGCTCCCTGGTGGCCGTCCTGGGCACTGCAGTGCTGAGCAGCAATCCTGGCCCCACCCACTCGATGCCAGGAGCCCCTACAGATGTCCCAGATGTGATATGTCCCCTGGGGGCAGCATGACCCCAAGTCAGACACACCTGCTACCTCCATTCCCCCCCCCCCCCGAAATTAAGCACAAAGGACAGACCGACTCCTACCTCTCCCGACTGAGTAGCCTGGGAAACTACATCCCCACAGCATAGTGTCCTCACCGGGGCACAGTGACAGAGGGCTGTACCTGCTGCCCCAGGTTCAGATGTGACACCAGAGTGGTAGATGCCCCTGAGGTGGAAGTTCCACCTTCCAGTGCCAGAGACTTAAGTCCTGAGGTGCTTCTGCTGTCCTTTGAAAGTGGGCTCCCAGTTATGACCCATTGGGACGGATCCCCCCCCACACACCACACACATATCCATCCCTGGGTGGTCTCACTTGGCCTTAGGCTGCACTGTTGGCTCACAGGGCATCGAGGTACAGGGCTGTCAGGAAGAGAAAATTCCAGAAGCCACTGGCAGTTAGAGAAATGTCCTCACTACAGCAAGGCTCATCTCACCTACGGGCAGAGGTCACCCTTTCGGTGCAGGCATAGGCCTCCACAAAAACCTTCTTCTCCGTCGATGGATGGGGTGAGCGGGCACGAGCTGTCCAAAGGGTGTCCTGATAGGGGGACTCAGCCTGATGGCGGCCACTCCTTTGGATCTCATCCACCTGGAGTCAGCAGTTTCTACCCACTGCTGGGTTTTGTAATTTTATTGGCATGGCGACACCATGCATTTCCATGTTGTCTCATGGCGGTTTTCAGCAGGGCTTAGTGGTTGGGACACAACGGTGGCCCCGAAAGCCAACAGTACTTATCCTCCAGCCCTTGACAGAAAGGCAGGCAGCTCGTGAGCCAACCTGGCAGGCAGCTCTTTCAGTCCCTACCCATCCACTCCCTGACCTGGATCCTAAGGAGGTGTCCTCAGTGGGCTAGTGACTGCACAGAAATGCCCAATACAGCATCACTTACTGCTAGAGCGAAACCGGGGACTGACTGGCTCTCCTAACGTGTTCAGTGGCCAGAGAAAAGATCCAAGATACACCCCCATGGTGAAACCTAAGCAGCCAGCGGAAAAATGATGAGATGCCCTGGAATCTCTTAAAGTAAAGGTCCCAGGCTGGATTAAAGTGGTGAAACGGGAGGGTCACCACAGGAGTGGAGGGGGAAATGGGACCTCAAATGAGGTTAGGAGACCAAATGCCAGTGCGACTGGCCTGCTTGTGTAGGAGAGCACAGAGCGTTTGCTCACGAGGAAGTATGTCCTCAGTTAAAACGTGTAGGAAGCTGTCTTCTTGTGACAATCTGTTCTTTTCTTCAGGCATCAAACCTGATGAACAACCCCCAAGTTCAGCAGCTGTAAGTGATAGCCATTCTCTGGGTCTTAGGCTAAATCTCTTTTTTGTGGTAAACTATATATAAAATTTACCATTTTAACCATTTTAGCTTACAACTCAGTGGCCTTAAGTAAGTGCATTCACAGTATTGTACAGCCATCACTACCATCTAATTCCAGAACATTCCATCACCCCAATAAGAGACCCCTTCCCTTCACTTCTATCCCCCTCCTCCCCCAGGCCCTGACAACCACTAACCCACTTCCTGTCTGTGGATGCACCTATTCTGGACAATTTTACATAAATGGGATCACACACTATGTGGCCTTTTGCGTCACCAACATCTCCCAGAGTCACTTGGCCAGAATTGCCCTGTTGAGAAACTGTCTTTAAGGCAAAAAGCTGTGCCTGGGAAAGCTGATGGGATTCACCGGGGTTGCCATCAGGGAGAGGGCTGGGCCCTGGGGGCTGCTAGGTGGTGGCCAAGTGACTCTCGCTAGCGGAGGTGAAGGGCCAATGGGGGCCACCTGGTGGTGCAAGTCACAGGCTTTCCTTGCAGCATGTCTGGGATGATTTCTGGTGGCCACAACCCCCTGGGGACTCCCGGCACCAGCCCCTCGCAGAATGACCTGGCCAGTCTCATCCAGGCGTGAGTAAACCTGCTTAGTGGGAACTCAGGTGGGCAGGAGTGCATCATGGGGCCGGGGCGGTGGGGGGGGCATGTCAGCTGTGTCCCTGGCGCTCTGTAGGTCCCGTTTTCTGTAGTGAGTGGCCTCACTGCCCTTGCTGGGCACACATGGGAACATGTGACTGTGTCAGTGGTTCCCAGCCCACTGAGCCTGGCACTTCCCCTCAGGGGTCAGCAGTTCGCTCAGCAGATGCAGCAGCAGAACCCAGAGCTAATCGAGCAGCTTCGAAGTCAGATCCGAAGTCGGACGCCTAGTGCCAGCAACGACGAGCAGCAGGAGTGACCACCCATGTAAGTCCCCTTAGACTGCCGGGCTGG
This sequence comes from Aselliscus stoliczkanus, assembly GCA_033961575.1. Lineage (NCBI taxonomy): Eukaryota > Metazoa > Chordata > Mammalia > Chiroptera > Hipposideridae > Aselliscus > Aselliscus stoliczkanus. The sequence continues at coordinate 2,111,746 of CM066735.1, read as the reverse complement.
GCCCTCAAGTTCTGAAGGGTCACCCTCAATCACTGAGGCCAGGCAAGGGGCATTTCGGTTCCTTAGGTCCCCTTCCAGGTGTTCCTCCCCCTGCCATTATGCTGTGGTGTGACCTTTCTGTTGTCATTTTTCTTCTTACCATGGTCTTTTGTAGAAAAATGTAAAGGGAAAAAAAAAAAAAGCCTGAAAAAAAACAATTTTAATCTTTCCACCCAGAGCAACTAATGTTAATATTTGGATCACTTTTTCTTCCAGTTTTTTGCTTTAATTTTATGAAAAAAACATAGCTGAGGTCAATTTTGTATTCGTTGTTCATTGGAACCTTATAACCAAAGTATCTTCACCGACATCTTCACATCTGGGCCCCCAGAACCATCTGCGACAATGGCCGTGCTCTGTTTCTGTGCTAACCTGACTGCCACCAGCCACGAAGTGGGGGATTTATATTTCAGCAGTGGCTGCCCACAGCAATGTCCTCCCCATGTCTGAGTGCCTGCCTGATTGACCATCCTCATGTCTTATTTCTCCAGCCATCTCAGTGCTGTCAGATCCTTCCCGGCCAACTGGAAGACTCCACGTGTTCTGCCCTTTTCTCCTATTGGACTGCCTGAGAGAAAAAGAAAACGAAATTGGACCTGCATGTTCAGAAGGATTTTTGAGTTTTTTTCCCCCTTGCCCTCACTTCAGTTTTTGTACTCATGGCTCCCAGACCCTTCTCGAAACAGAACCAGCAAGCTGTGAACACAGACCAGCACCGATCTCCATCCCCAACCCCTGCCCCCAAAAACCCAGTCACTAAAGTATTTTCCAGAATATTCCAGAATGCATATGGGCCTCAGGCTGCTCTCCAAGAAGCAGCCGGTTTTATGTCCAGCCATGTCCGGAGCCCCTTCCATGCCCGCCGCCCCCCTTGGTCTGTCTTCAAGGGGCCTCCCCATCCAGTGAGAAGCCACTTTCTGAGTCGACCTTGGCCACCTGGCCACACCCTGCTCCAACGAGCTCACTGCCAGCCATGGTCTGGGTGCCGGCGCCCTCCAGGCCCTTGGACCCAAGTTCTTGCATGAGGAACTCCAGGTGCAGACTCCTGAAAGATGTGTAGTGCCCTGTGCCCAGCGGGAGCAAGAGCGAGACCGTGAGACAGTCCCAGGAGTGTGGGGCCAGCTCTGGGGACTGCTTCCCATCAAGCGTTTTGATGGACACGCATCTCACCCCTTCAGTCCTCCTTCTCCAGTACTCAACGCTCCACAGACTGTGAGGAGCGTGATTGTGACCTTTGGGCCTGGCCCCCCAAGCCATCCTAGCCTGCCTTTGTGTCCCACCCCCGTTGGGTACCCCCTGCTGTTCTGGGGCTCTGGTGCCATCCACCTTGACCTGCAATTGCCGAGCAGCCAAGAGCTGTCTCCCAGGAGGGCAAGCATTCAAGGCCAGGCCAGGCAGCCTGTCCAGGAATCAAGGCCATCAGAGACATCTTCGCAGCCCCTACTTGGGCAGGGGCTTGGTGGGGAGATCTGCCAGCCTCCTGCACCGGCAGCAGTGTTGAAGACTCCCTGGTGGTCTGTGAGGTCGACCCCGTGCTGTGTGTGTTATAGGAAACTAGTAGGAAGAAGGGCCACCACCAGCAGTCATCACTGGCTGGCGAGGTGGCCCTAACCCTTGAATGCTAGTCATGGTAATGAGTGTAACGTGGGGAATAAATAGACATTGTGACCTCTGCCTGTCTTGGTGCTACTGTTCCCCTCCCTGCGCTACATTTCCAGAAACCCTTTCTAGCCTGGAGTTTTTAGATCGCCCAGGACACTCGTCCTAGTTTGACACATTATATGCACGTCCTGTGCTGGCATCACAATAGTTCAAGAAATGATAAATCTGGGCTGTCCCCATGTTCCTTCCTTTCCTTACCTTTGACCCCAGTCCCACCCCTGTGTAAAGGATGACTCCAGGGATCAAGCTAGACTCCTAGGTTTTGGGGGATGGCGGTAAAGTTACTGTTCACCACTTTTCTAGTATGTTCTAACAGCACATAAATTCTCCATTCCATAATCTGAAAACCCAACCTTCTATAAGCACCAACTCTAGGGGAGAGACGTCCCAGGCAGGAAGGAGCCCAAAGAACCTTCTGGATTTGTCTCGGCCCTGATCCCAGGGTGATGTGCAGGTTCTGTGGACACAGAAAACTCCATGGTCATTTTGTAAACCTTACATGGACTCAATTCCTATTTGCAATATCCTGTGGGCACCATCGTACCCATTTCACAGGCGAAGAAACAGCTTCGAGTGTCTTTCTGGTGCAGCCTGACCCCCAATTGTAGTGCCTGTGCAGGGAGGGGCTGGCTGAGGACCCCACCTCCATGTGAGGGCCTCCTGCTTCATCTACAGATGAAGAAATGAGATTTCCAGGCTCAGCAGTTATCCTCCCACGAATCACAAAATACTAATTGGGAGTCAGCTGCACTAAGAAGCACTCATTCTAGTATGGATGGTAGATGGGGGGCAAGAGGCCTGTGTCTGTCCTGTAGGGTCTACGCCAGGGGTGAATCTGTCCCCAGGGAACAATGGACAATGGGGACATCTATGGTACTCCTGGCATTGAATGGATGGGGCCAGGGATGCTCCTCAACACCCCACAGTGCCCAGGACACCCCCATAGAGAATGACCCAGCCCTGAATCCAAGCAGTGCCGAGGGGGAGACCCTGCTTTAGGACAACGGCTATATGTGTAACACCCTACTCTTACAGCCCAGCAACATCAGCAGCTCAGAGCTTGGTAGAGATGCAAATTCTTGGCCCCCTCCATCCCCAGACCTACTGGATTAGAAATGGGGTGGGGCCCAGTCATCTGTTTAGTTTGTGTGTTTTTTTAATTCATACAAGGAATTTTATTGTGCAAAGAGAGGGTCATCTGCCTCCCCAGAACATTCTGAGCTCCATTAAGACTGTCCATTTCACAACTCTCCAGTTCTTAGAGATTAAAAGGAGCTCCAAAGGCCTCTCTGATTGTGGGCACTGATGAGGACCACACACCCTTTGGCTCCCTGGTATTTGAGCTGTGCATGAGTTGTAGATGCTTGCTTCCTGGTCTGGCCGCAGCCCCTGAAGTAGCTGCTTGAGGAGTGTAAGGTTGTCTGTGCGAGGCAGGGGCAGGCCTGGGAGGCAGTTCCCTTTTATATTGATCACTGCCATCTTGGCCTGATCCTATTCATTCCGTTTTGGGATCTGCAGCATTCTCGTGTAGAACCCATTCTGACTTTGGTACCAAGGGGCCAGTACTTGAAACAGCTTTGAGATCATGTCATTTTCTGTGAGCCAGAAGTCAGCCACATGCATGGCTCCTTTGTTGGTCTCTCCCCGCTTCCCACAGCTGATGAGTTACTCAGCGTAGCCCCATATCTCATCCATGCATACCCATGATGCCTCAATGCATTCATGTCACACTGGTTGCATAAGCAACAGGTCAATGTGGGACTTGGGACCAAGATCCAGGCGGCAGAATATGCAGCCATGGGAGATGGTGGCAGCAACTGACAGCCGCCTAATCCCTCTAGTCATGTTTTAATGAACCCTCCAGGTGGTTTTGACACCCACCAAGGTTCGAGGACCACTGATCAGGGCTGTCTTCTCCTGAATGCATTTAGTCAGCCCCAATGGGTTCTGCATTTTAGACTTTTTTTTTTTCAATTGGGGAATTGGGGGAGGGGAACAGCATTGAGGAAGCAGGGAAAGGGAACAGACAAGTTGCTGTCCTTTTGTTCTTCAGTCTATTTTATTCTTCAGTCTAGTTGTGGAGGGCGTCGTTTCACTGGCCCATGTTGGTATCATCATTGCGCTCTTTCCGGGTGAGGCAGATTGGTCGCCAGCCTCTGTACGGCTGCTCACGGCGGCTCTTGGCAGCTCACACTGACTGCAGGCCACTCACTGTAGCCCATGGCAGCCCACTGCAGCAGGGGCTGCAGCTATGCTGTCCTGGGGGACTCAAACAGCAGCCCAGCTCCAGGTGGAGCTATTGTTCACCATCTTAGCCATAGAGGGCAGTGTTACTGGCTCTCATATGTGGGATCCGAACCAGGGCCCCGTTGCTCAGAGCTGGCGTCCCAAGCCAGCTCCTAACCAACGAGCCACTCGGCCGGCCCTGGGTTCTGCATTTTAAACAGCCCAGGTGGTCTGCCTCATTGCATGTTTGGAGAACCCAACTTTGAGAAACACTGGTGGACATTTGAAGGTGAGCCATACATTCCAGAAGCATCTACATGTGCCTGTTAGGCCTTCCCGGATGGTCTCTGTTCCTTCCCTCCCCTCCTGTGTGTCCATCGCTGGGAAGCCCTGCATAGCCTCTAACAAATTCATCCCGAACTCAGCCTAACTGTTCAGGAAAGATCCAGAAACTTACTGGTTTGGAACCACTAGTAGAGTGGGGAAGAAATAAAAAAAGAATAACTCAACATCACCCTAGAAGTTGGTGGCTTCTTTGTGTGACGATGAGAGTGTATCATGATAATTAGTGCTCCATCCCACATGGCTTAGAAATAGGATATTTCTGAATATTCCTGTCAGAGGTACACTGAGAAAAAAAAAAGGCAATTAACATGGATTTAGCATAAGTCGTAACTTGGAAAAATCTTCCAGGAGTAGGTTGAGCCTGAGATGGAGGAGTGGATGCCACTGCAGATGGAGTTATGAAGGCTCTGTTTTCTCCATCTTCACACACTTGGCATTTAATTCCTGGGGGGCTAGATGGAAACCCCACCCAGATTAAATCCCAGGAAGCAACGAGGAAGAAACAGTGTGCCTCTGTCTTTCACCGAAGCAGGGTTCTCAGCCATAGGCGGTTTTGCTCCCCAGGGAACATTGGGAAATGTCTGGGAACATCTGTGTTTGTCACGACTAGGGGTGTTCCTGGCATTGAGTGAGTGAGGGCAGGGATGCTGCTCAGCACTCCACAGTGCCCAGGACATCCCCCACAGATATGATCCAGCCCGAGTGTCAGCAGTGTCAACACTGAGAACCCCAACCTGCAGTATGACCAGCACACAGCCCGAGACAAATGTGTCAAACAAATGTCCCACGCCATTTTGCCACTAGGAAAAATAATTCATTCATTGGCTCCAGAATGCCCCTGTATCTTTGCAGCAAAGATTCCATCCCAACTTGGGTAACTTGAAAACCCCAAACTGAGTTACCCCACTACTCCCTTTTGCAAAATCGATGATTTCAAAGTTGGAGCAAAGGCCAAACACTCCGGTGTGGCCCTCATAGATGAAACGCTAAGGCCACCAGGTGGCATGGCAGCACCACAGCCTACCCCTGTTGGGGCAGCATCAGGACCAGGGGTAATGAGACCATATCTAATCATGAAACCACCTGAGTTTGAGCCTAGACATGGCCTCCAGTTCTAGAGACTAACTTTTTGCTTTTAGAGCTGATTCTCAAAAGTGTAAGTCCTCCCAGTCCTCTCAACCAGGGACATTCTGCTGGGTGCTGTGCTGCAATGGGGCCACCATCCTAAGTTCCCTGATGCAATACAGGGTCAGATAATATAAATCCTTTCAGCAGTGAGGTTGCGTGGTGCAAACCACAAATTCTGCTCAGCTCATGACTTTTCCCAGGTCTGTAAGGTCAGGTAGACTGGGGGAGTCCATTCTGTATTCTCTCTTACTATTGTGCTTCTTAAACTTATCAAAGTATAATATGCATACACAAAAGTGCATACATTATAAGCAAACAGCTCAATGAATTTTCACAAAGGGAACACGCCCATGTCATTGGCACCCAGAACAAGAACAGGACCTGACCAGCCCCGCCCCTACCCCATCCCACCCCTACCCCATCACGCCCCTTCCACTCATTATCACCCTGAAGAGTTGCACTGCCCCAGTATTCAATGCCATGGGTTGGTTTTACCTGTTTTTGAAATGTAACAAATGGAATCTACAAGTTTTGACAATTAAGTTCACGAACTTGTTGCAACAATGTTGCGAACCTTTTTTTTTATATTAGAGAGATTATTCATTATGAATTTGTACCAATTGGACAAATAGTTTACCAAATTTACTATTTGGAAGAGCTGGACAGTCTGCATGAAAAAGTTAGACGACCTGAACTTTTTGCCAACAATTCATGGCTCTTGCATCATGACAATGCACCAGTTCACACAGCACTGTGGAGTTTTTAGCCAGTAAACAAATAACTGTATTGGAACACCCTTCCTACTCACCCAATCAGGCCCACCAATGACTTCTTTCTTTACCTGAAGTTAAAGAAAATATTGAAAAGAAGACATTTTGATGATATTCAGGTCATCAAGGGTACAATGACAACAGCTCTGATGGCCATTCCTGAAAAAGTGTTCCAAACTTGCTTTGCAAGGTGGTCTAGGCACTGGCATCAGTACATAGCTTCCCAAGAGGAGTACTTTGAAGATGAGCATAGTGATATCCAGCAATGAGGTATGTAGCACTTTTTCTAGGATGAGCTCGCAAAATTAATTGTCCAAACTCATACGATCCATAAAGATTGTAGAAGAAAATATAGATAGAGCATGGTTTGGGGTAGGCAAAACTTTCTTAAAGAGAACACAAAAAGCACTGTGATGGTTAATTTTATATGTCTACTTGGCTAGGCCACAGTACCCAGATATTTGGTCAAACATCAGTCTTGATGTTGTTGGGAAGGTGTATTTTAGATGAGATTAACATTTAAATCAGTGGACTTTGGGGGGCCAGCTGAATGGCTCAGTTGGTTAAGAGCTCGCTCAAGAGTGTGAGCTGAGCTCTGAGCAACTGCAGTTCGATGCCAGCCTGAGCTGAGTTGCCGTTGAGCTGCCAACAGGTGGCAGGATGGCTCAGCTAAAAAAAAAAAAATCAGTGGACTTTGAATAGAGCAGATCATCCTCTATAATGTGGATGGGCCACATCTAAGCAGTTGAAGGCCCTAAGAGAAAAGACTGAGTTTTCCCCAAAAAAGAGAATTCCGCTTCCAGATGGCCTTGGGACTCAAGCTGCAACATCAACTCTTCCCTGGATCTCCAGTTTGCCGGTCCGCCCTGCAGACTTCAGACTTGCCAGCCCCCATGATAGCATGAGCCAATTCCTCTATCTATCTATCTATCTATCTATCTATCTATCTATCTATCTATCTCCCCTATTGGTTTTTTCTTCCTCTGGAGACCCTGACTAATACAAGCTCTAACCATAATTTTTTTTTTAAGATTTTATTGGGGAATTGGAAGAGGGAAACAGTGTTGGGGAACTGGGGAAGGGGAACACACAAGTTGCTGTCCTTTTTGTTCTTCAGTCTAGTTGTGGAGGACATTGCTTCACTGGCCCATGTTAGTATCATCATTGTGCTCTTCCCGAGTGAGGCAGATCAGTCACCAGCCTCTGGATGGCCGCTCACAGCGGCTCTTGGCAGCTCACAGCGGCTACCGGCTGCTCACACTGGCTGCAGGTCACTCACTGTAGCCTATGGCAGCCCACTGCAGCAGGGGCTTCAGCTATGCCGACCCCGAGGACTCACAGCAGCTCAGCTCCAAGTGGAGCTGTTGTTCACTATCTTAGCTGTAGAGGGCAGTATCACTGGGCCTCATATGTGGGATCCAAACTGGGGCCGCTGGCTTCCCAAGCCAGCTCTTAACCAATGCGCCACTCAGCCGGCCCCATAAATTTTTTTTTTAATCAACAAATTAGACCACATTAAAAGAGTGGTGTGGTTCTTAGGAGCTGACTTGGCACGCCAGCGGCCCGGGTTTGGATCCCACATATGAGGGCTAGTGACACTGCCCTCTTAAAAAAAAAAAAGAGAGAGAGAGAGAGAGGGAAAAGGTGAGCCATTAGTGGGTGAAGCCATTTGCAACATATATTTGACAAAAAACATAAAATACTCTTACAAATCAATGAGAAAATGAGAAATAACTCAATTTTTTAAATGGGCAAAACACTTAGAAAGGAATTTCACAAAGCAGGATATGCAACTGGCTTCGATTTCTGTAAACATCGGGGGAACACTAATTAAAACCATAATGTGAGATGACTATGCCAGAATGGCTAACATGAAAAGACAAAAGCAAGTGTTGTTAATTATAAAAATGTGTCACAGTCCCCAGGACCACCCTAGGTGTGTATTTGCAGGGAGGACCCCAGGACTCAGCAATGGTGGTCCTCATGGTCGGGGTTTGTACAGAGACAGGACAGAGTAAGATGAACCAGGGAAAATGCACGTGGGGCAGGGCCCAGAGACCAGGCGCAAACTTCAAGTCTTCTCCCGGTGGGATCACCAGGGTGCACTTAATTCCTCCCAAAAATGAGATGTGACAGTGCATGTGAGGTGCAGTCCCCAGGGGGCTCACAGAGACCCATCACCCAGGGTTGTCACCAAGGGCCTGGCACATACGAGATCCCAAACACCAGGAGAGCGGGGTGGTCAGTGTGAACCACATGTTTGCATAGACTGTTTAGGACCAGGGAGCTCCCCTGTCAGCAAGGACAGTGGGATCCCCTGGAGCCCAGTTTTAAATGCCACCAAGGGCCACCCTTGCAAGCTGGCCTTTCTGAGGACAGATGTTAGGCCTGCTATGTTAACTCTTTTCTGCACCTAGGAAAAAGTCAGCTGCACATTAAGTTCTAAAGCTGAGCACTGGCATACCCTAGGATCCCTGGATGTACAATTCTACCTGTGGATATATGCCTGATAGCAACATGTATAAATGGCCACCCAAAGGCAGGCCGAGGACTGTTCAGCAGTATTGCTAGCAACGGTCAACACCGGAAACTATCATAATGAGTAACCATGGCAGAACGGTGGCTGTGGGGAAGTCGGGGTAGAAAAGGGCAGGAGGAAATTTTTGAGGAGTGCAGGTCATTGCACTATCTTGATTATCAGGAATGTTCCACGGATATATACATATGTCAACACTTAACGAATTGTGTACTTTAAATATGTGTAGTTCATTGTATGTCAGATAGACCTCAATAAAGCTGTTAAAATGGTTTTATTTCATATTTCTATTATTATCTGTATGGATCGAGCATATTTTCTTATAGTTATTTACCACTTACATTTGTTCTCCCATGAATTATCTGTTCATCTCCCTTATCATTTTTGTTTCAGGATGTTTGTTCTCTATTAAGTGCTCTGTGTCATCCATTATCAACATTTCCTCCTGGTCTGTCACTTGTCTCTTAAGTCCATTCATTGTGTCTTTCACTATGGAAGATTTTTTAAATATTCAACGTCATCAAATTTCTCAGGATGTTTCTATCATTCTTATCCATAGGTAAGTCCTGGAGGCTAGGATCCTTTCAAAAACATGTCTCAAATGAATAAAAGCCCAAAACTTATGCAGCTCCTCTGAGCAGCCTCAGTCTCTAATTGTGAATAAATACTACACATGATGTTGAGGTTATCACTTTGTGAGGTATATAAATGTCAAATCACTATGTTGTTCTGTACACCTGAAAGTAATTAATAAAATAATAATAAAGTACTGCACATGATGAATTCTTCTGTAGAAAGGAGTCATCCTGTGAGCATTTACCTGGTGTGCTACTATTACAAGTGATTGTTCTGTTGTTGTCGTGGTGAATTATGGAAACCAGAAAAAGAAGTCAAGTGACTTTGTGTCTAATAATAATAAAAAAGCCACCATCTTTTGTGTGCATCTCATGAAGCAGGCAGAAGCTGGCGTTCAATATTAAGAACTCATAGACATCTCATGCTTAACCTCTGTCAAACCAAACTCAGTCTTTCGACACCTCCAATCTCTGTGCCTCCTCCAGTCTTTCCTATTTTAGTGAACAACACCAGAAGTCATCCCCAACACCTCCCCCTCCTGCTGCCCACCTAGACAAACCAGTGCCAAGTTCTGTCAATTCACGTCCAAGATATTTCTCAAATTTATCCACCCCACTCCATCACCCTTTCCAATACCCTCATCTAAACTAGCTTCAGTTCTTGACCAAATAACTCTTAACTAGTCTCCTTTCTTCCACTCTGGCTCCCCTACAGTTCAGCCTTTCTTTACACAGGAATCAGGATAACCTTAAAACAGAAGTTGGATCACAACCCTCACTCGCTTAAAACCCTTCAATGAATCAGCTTGCATTTCTGGTACGATCCAACTTTCCTAAAATGGTCCATAGGACTGCCCCAATCTCTCATATTCCCATTGCTCACTGACCGTCAGCCGTCCTGACTCTCCAGTTTCTCAAACACTGCCAACTCTTTCTTACCGTTGCATCAAATACCCTCTTTGTCCCCTACTTCTCACCAACCTTTTTTTTTTTTTTAAAGATTTTATTGGGGAATTGGTGGAGGGGAACAGCGTTGGGGAATTGGGGAAGGGGAACAGACAAGTTGCTGTCTTTTTGTTCTTCAGTTTAGTTGCGGAGGATGTTGCTTCACTGTTGGTATCGTCATTGCGCTCTTCCCGGATGAGGCAGATCGGTCGCTGGCCTCTGGATGTCGCTCACCGCGGCTATTGGCAGCTCACGCTGGCTGCCAGCCGCTCACGCTGGCTGCGGGCCACTCACTGTAGCCTATGGCAGCCCACTGCAGCAGGGGCTGCAGCCCACACCATTACCGGGGCTCGCACAGCCCAGCTCCAGGTGGAGCTGTTGTTAGCTGTAGAGGGCAGTGTCACTGGCCCTCATGTGGGATCCGAACCGGGGCCGCTGGCATCCCAAAACCAGCGCTTAACCAATGCGCCACTCGGCCGGCCCTCACCAACCTTTACTTGGTTAATTTGCACGTAGAGCCCTCTTTCTCATTTTTCTGCATAGCACTTAATACAACCTGCAGTTTTTTCCTTTATGTATGTATATCACTTACCTTTTGCTACATAACAAATTATCCCAAAACTGAGTGGCTTGCAACAAAATTTATTATCTCACAGTTTCTGTGGATCAAGAATTTAGGTGCACTTAGCTGGGTCCTCAGCTTCAGGGTCTCTGAAGGGCTCCAATCCAGGAGTCCACTGGGCAGCGGTCAACTGAAGGCCCAACTGGGGAAGACCTCCTTCCAAGATCACTCATGGGGTTGTTGGCAGGATTCAGCTCCTTACAGCATCTTATACCAAAGGTCTCAGTGCCTTGCTGACTATTGGCAGGGGATCACCCTCAGTTCCTTGCCACGTGGGCTTCTCCAACATCTCAGCTTGCTTTATCAAAGCATGCAAGCTGAAAAGGCAACAGAGAGAGTCGTGCTAGCAAGACAGCAGTCATGACATCCCATTACTTTGCCATATTCTATTTGTTAAAATTCAGTCACCAGGTGCAGCCCACATTCAAAGAGGAATGACACTAGGGCATGAGTATGAGGATGTGGGGTCATTTAGAATCATCTAAAAGTCTGCTTACCGCAGTATATCATTTCATTAATACTTATCTGTCCCACTAGGCTGTGAAATGTGGTGAAACAGCAACATTAAATTTATCATTTTGGGCCAGCCGAGTGGTGCGGTGGTGGGGCGCTGGCTTGGGAAGCCAGCGGCCCCAGTTCGGGTCCCTCATATGAGTGCCAGTGACACTGCCCTCAAAAAAAATTATCATTTTAACAATATTTAAACAAATAGCTCAGTGGCATTAAGCATATTCACACTGTCATGCAGCTGTCCCCACCATTCACCCACGTAACTTTTTCGTCTTCCCAAACTGAAACTCTGCCACATTTAACACTAACTCCTAACCCCTTCCCCAGCCTCTGACCTCCACCATCTACTCTCTGTCTTTATGAATTTGAATTCTCTAGGGACCTCCCATAAGTGGAATCATGCAGTATTTGTTTTTTTTTTTGTGATTGGCTTACTACACTGAGCATAATGTCTTCAAGGTTCATCCATGTTGTAGCGTTCTCCACATTATTCTTAGCATCTCTCCCCATGCCTGGCTCATGGTAGTATGACAAGAAGATTTTAGTTAACAAATGAATAGTCTTCTCCTTCATAAGTCTTGTTGTTTTATAGGGCACTAGAGAACACTATTTTTCTCAATGCTCCCGTCTGCCATCTAAAAATATCAATAGTCAATTTTCAGTCTTCATCTTACTTGACCTATCAACAGAACGGACACAATAACCAAATGATTCTGTTAAAATAAGTTGGATCTGTCACACCTCTGATCAAAATTCTTCAATGGCTCCCCATTTCCTTCAGAGTCTTTTCAATACCCTTTAAGGCCTCCCCTAATCGCCAAATACACTTTCTGACCTTACTGTGTTTTGGTCACACTGGGATTCTTGTACACTCCTGCCTCAGGACCTTTGTACTCTCAGTTCTTTCTGCGCTGAACTCTTTGCCTCCAATATCCACTTGACTACCTTATCCATGTTCAAATTTTTGCTTAAATCTCTCTTCCTAATAAGGTCTATGAAGGTATCTTATTTAAAATAGAAACCCACCACGCTTACTGAGCTCAATTATTTCAGAGCACTTGCCACCTTCTGACATAATTCCACTACTATCATATTTATCCATTATTTTCTATGTCTTCTCCTAAAACATAAACTCTAGAAATCAGCAGCAAGGACGCTCAAAGAGGGACAATCTCCCGTAGGATATGGTTCCCTGTGAATGGGATGGAGGTTCCCAAGCCACCATCCGAGCGGGATTCAGCACCAGGCGCCCCTGGACAGCTCTGGAAGGCAAACCTTGCGGGAACTCTTCTACTAAGGTTGGAGTTTCCCGCCGGAGCCGCGGGGTGACTGTACCTACCGCTTAGCAGGAGGAAACTACTTTTGCTTGCCGGTGGGAAAGGTGGAGTCGCAGCATGAGTGGCACCGGCAGCAGCCAATGGTATGGCGTACTGGGCCCGCAGGGCGTGGGCAGCGGCGCGCAGAGCTAGGGCTGGGACCGGAACGCTGCTGTAGGGTGGAGACCGCGCGGCGGTTGAGCGGCGGACGGCGCGGGTGGGCCGGCAAGGAGCCCGGCGGAGGTACATGCGGGCCGGGACCGGAGCCCGACCAGGGCCTGGGGGCGACGGCGGGGCTACCCGGGGCCTGGCGGACTCTGCCGCCCATGGCCCAGGCTCGGCCGCGGCGTCCGTCCTGTCTTTACTTTTATCAATGAGATCTGTGTGATTTGCGTCTGGTTCCCCCAGCAGAGCGCGAGTTGTCCCCTTTCTGGCGGGGCCAGGCCGGCCTCGCCCTCGCGGGACGTCCGGTGCCGCGCGGGACACAGGGACCTTAATAAGTGCTGGATGAATGAATAAATGAATGAATGAGCCCTACCCTCCTCCGCCCTGCCCCATTAACCCCCAGGTTCAGAGCATCCAGGCCACTCTCACCTCCACACTACAGACTGAGGCATATGGACATATAGCAAATATTTATTGGGCGTCTACTGTATACCTGGTTTGGGGCTAGGGAAGACAGATTCCTTGCCCTGCAGAGGTCGTAGCCTAGAACAAATGATATTTCAGGGCTTTAAATTATGTAGTTCTCCATAGCACAAATAATGCCAGAAAAATGGCAGGGAAGGGGATGGGAGAGGCCTCTGACTGGTGGCATCTGAGCTGAGACCTGAAGAGCTCACTGAAGTGGGGGTGTGGTAGGTGAGAACTGGGAAGCTGGGGGTGGGGGTGGAGGTGAACGTGACGACAGGGGAGCAGCCGGGGTCTCTCATACTAACGGTGACATTTTCAGGTCCAGGGTGAAATCTGCTCCACTTTGGCTCATTGAGTCATGTAAAGAGGACTACATGCTTCAGCCGTTGTTCAGTCAGCCTTTACTGAGCGTCTGTTCTACGCCAGGCTTCCCGGTGGGTAGGAAAGATACAGTTTAGGGCAGGGGAGACCCTTCTGAAGGTAATGATATGCAAGACAAGATGTCATTGGAAGATGAGGGAGAGAAGTATTCCAGGTCAAGAGAACAACCTGCAGTGAAGGCCTGAGGCAGGAACAGACTTGGCAAAATTCAGGGATCACAAAGGCCAGAGTGGGGTGAGGGGAAGCAGGAGCTGATGGCCCAGAGCCTTAGCTTCAGGGTAAAACATTTGGATTTTATGTGAGCACAGTGGAAAAACCATGGGACACCACCACATGATAGAACATTCTGCAATGATGGAAATGTTCTCTGTCAATATGGTGGCTCCTAGACTCACATGGCTACCAAACACAGGTAGTACAACTGAAGGGCTAAATTTTACATTCTATTTAATTTTCATTGACATAAATTGACACTAATGACCGCCATATTAAACATGCAACCGTGGAGAATGTTCTGCATGAGGCGGGGATCTGTGCCAGGCCCAGAATGGGGTAAAATACTAGGGTGGATGGGTTTGGTCACTAAAGCTGGTCAAATATTCCAACAGCTGACGTAGTTGCCCCTGGCATTTACAGTGGCTGGACTGAGGCATGAAGCCCCAGTAGCACGTCAAGGGGCAAGAGTGTGTGCCCACACATGGTTTGGCCCTGCAGTGACTGCAGCAGCCTGGGCCGCCACCATGGTGAAGCTGTTGGTGGCCAAAATCCTTTGCATGGTGGGTGTGTTCTTCTTCATGCTGCTGGGCTCCCTGCTCCCCGTGAAGATCATCGAGACAGATTTTGAAAAGGCCCACCGCTCGAAAAAGATCCTCTCTCTCTGCAACACCTTTGGAGGCGGGGTCTTTCTGGCCACCTGCTTCAATGCTTTACTGCCGGCCGTCAGAGAAAAGGTAAGGGCTCCCTGGGTGGTCATAGCAGCCCTTGGCACTTATGGCTAAGGGTCTCTAACACTTTTTCAACTTTGCCCCTGAGCTTGGTGGAGGCCTCGACACCACAGCGTGATAGAAAGTAGAAAATGAATTTGCAGTGTGACTATGAGTTGGTTGCTTCTCCTCTCTGGGCCTTATCTGGTAAATAAGGGGTTTAAACTAGACCAGGGATTCCCAGCTAGTGGCTTCATCAATCATTATCTGACCAGACCATCTACTTCTGGTAGCATACACTTGGTCCTGAAGCTGGCGATTGTAGTCTGTCTTCAACTCCTGTGTTCGTCATCTAGTACTGAGTAACAAATGATGACAAACTTAGCACCTTAAGACAATGCACGTTTATTATCTCACAGTTTCTGTGGGTCAAGGGTCTGGGCACGGCTTAACTAGGTCCTCTGCTCCAGGCTTTCAGGAGGCAGTGGTTGGAGTGTGCACTGGTCTGTGATCTCAGCTCAAAGTTCAACTGGGGATGGGTCAGCTCCTAAGCTCACGTGGTTGTCAGGTGGGTTCAGTCTCCTACTGGCTGTCAGACTGAGGACTGCCCTCAGTCCCTTGCTACATGGGTCTCCCCAATGTGGCCTCTTGCTTCATCTGAAAGTTGTACCCTGTGCCTGGATTTCTGACATTCATATCTGTGAGATGGTGCGTTTGTGTTGCTTTATGCTGGTAAGCTTGTGCTCCTTCATTAGCATCACATGACGTTCATACTGTTGGCATCAACGAGGATAAAATCTCAGTCCTCTCTGATGTCTCTGCACTCCCAGTGCTATTTCCAGCCTCCCCCTCTCCCCATTTCCCACATCCCCATGGTGTCACCCTTGTCACCCTCCTACCTCAGGCCTGGCCTGCTGCAATGGCCTTACGCCTCCCAGCCCCACTTCAGTGCATGTGGCCCCCTCAGGTTTGTCCCCAAACCATTCCCGTGCCGCACCCCTGCCCACAGGCCTTCCATGCCTCAGCAGGTCAGGGCCCCCCTCCCAGCTCCCACCCAGCTTCAGCTGCAGTGCCTGTCACCCCATGGAGAATGGTACTGCAAGCCATTGGTGTGTCTGCCTTGTCTTTCCTGACCCATGTTTTTCCCTCTGGGGGTAGTTAGTATTTCTCAGGAGCTGGTGTTCCTCAGTGTGGCACATGGAGGCCACCATGAGGCCTTTAGGAAATGAATGAAGTGGCTTCTCTGCAGAAACACAACCTTCTGCAGAAGGGTTCCCATCCAGGGTGACTCTACCCCCAGGGAACACTGGGCCATGTCTGGGGACATCTATAGTTGTTATGATTGGGGATGCTCCTGGCATTGAGTAAGTAGGGGCAGGGATGCTATGCAGCATTCCACAGTGTCCAGGACAGCCTGACAGAGAATGCCAGTCCCAGTGTCAACACTTCCCCCCATAAGTCATGACAACCAGAATGTCTCCAGACACCACCTATCCCCTGAAGGGCAGGATCGCCCCAGCTGAGAACTGTGTTTACGCATGTGTTCACAGATTATACTGAAGGTTGTGATGGAAAAGAAGAGATTGGGGCAGTGAGCAGAGACTGGGGCACCTGGTTCAGATAGAGTACTTGGAAACAATACATAAGCATGTGCATCAACTAGCCATGAGTAAAACCAAAGGAGGAACATCCTGGACAAAGCCAGTAGCATGTTCCCATAGCTAGAAAGAGCTTGGTGTGTGCAAACATCCTGCGCCCAGGGAAAATTAACTCAGGTTCTGAGAAGCCCACTGCCCACTTTGCTGGACAGTGTTAAAATGAAATACAATTCAGCATGCCAGCCCATGGCCCTACCAGCCATGTTTCAGGTCCTCATGGGCCTTGCATGGCTAGTGGCTTCCCTATGAGACGGCATAGACAGAACGTGTCCATCATCCAGAATGTTCCATTGGACGGTGTTGGCTCGAGAGATCTGATGGATGGCTGGATGCCAGCAAGGTGTCACCCAGGAGGTCGGAGTTCTGGGAAGACCCTGGAAGCAGAGCCCCACCTGGGTTATATGGAGGCAAGCTTCACATAGACATGAGGGCTGGAAACGCTCGTCGGTATCAGTGCTGGAGGCTGAAAGTCCCAGATCAAGCTGCTTGCAGGTCCGGGTCCCTCTGAGGACCCTCCTTGCTGCCTGTCCATATGGTGGTCCTGGTGTCTCTTCCTCTTCTTAGAAGGACAACAGACCTGGTGAAGTAGGGCCCACACTAACGGCCTCATTTTAACGGAATCACCCCTACATGCAAATACGGTTAGTTTTGAGGTGTGAGGGGCTGGAAGTTTTGAATATATGAATTTTAATTTTGGAGGGAGGAACACAATTCAAGCCTTAACACCTTAATTATATCTATAAAGACCCTTCCAAATAAAGTCACATTCTGAGGTTGCGGGCAAACCAATCTTTGGGGACCACAGTCTAGCCCACTGTGGTGAGACCTCATAACTCTCTTTATAATAGGATTTTTGTTTACTCTATTAGGGATGGGCCCACGCCCCCTCCCTTTTCTTACCTTCTCGTGTGAATTGGGTATTACTGTGCTTTGCTAATTGAACAGTGATGTTGGACGAACCCTGTTGCATTGGTGGTAGGGGTCCCCAGCTCTGAACCCGTCTTGCCTCTCTCTCCCCCTCCCTCCCTGTCCCACATCCTCCATTCCAACTTTCCAGCTACAGAAAGTTCTGAGTCTCGGACACATCAGCACGGACTACCCGCTGGCGGAGACCATCGTGATGCTGGGCTTCTTCATGACTGTCTTCCTGGAGCAGCTCATTCTGACCTTCCGCAAGGAGAAGCCATCTTTCATCGACTTGGAGACCTTCAATGCTGGCTCAGATGCTGGCAGCGACTCAGAGTATGAGAGCCCCTTTATGGGGACAACACGGGGCCGCACACTCTATGTGGAGCCCCATACCCACAGCCACGGGCTGAGCGTCCAAGAGCTGTCGCACTCCAGCCCCCTGCGTCTCCTCAGCCTGGTCTTCGCGCTGTCAGCCCACTCTGTCTTCGAGGGCCTGGCCCTGGGCCTGCAGGAGGAGGGGGAGAAGGTGGTGAGCCTGTTCGTGGGCGTGGCCATCCATGAGACACTGGTAGCCATGGCCCTGGGCATCAACATGGCCCGGAGTTCCATGCCCCTGAGGGACTCGGCCAAGCTGGCCATCACCGTGAGTGCCATGATCCCCCTGGGCATCAGCCTCGGCCTGGGCATCGAGAGTGCCCAGGGCGTGTCCAGCAGCGTGGCCTCAGTGCTGCTGCAGGGCCTGGCGGGCGGCACCTTCCTATTTGTCACCTTCTTCGAGATCCTGGGGAAGGAGCTGGAGGAGAAGAATGACCGCTTGCTCAAAGTCCTCTTCTTGGTGCTGGGCTATGCCGTGTTGGCCAGCATGGTTCTCCTCAAGTGGTGAACATCCTGTTGCCGTCTTCATCATGGTCGCCCTGCCCTGCTGGAGCTCTCAGAGAGCCCTGGGCCAGATACAAGGGGGAGCTGAGGCTCCTGGTACCTGAGGCGCATAGATGGGCCACCCAGGACCAGGCCACACCCCAGATCTTGCACCCTGAACCTCAGGGTACCGCTACTACTTGTAAAAATATTTCTCTTAAAGATATTTAGCAAAGCTGTCTGGCTGTCAACATCAGCATGGGGATCTGGCAACTCACATGGGAGACAGGGCCGGGCAACTGCATGGGGTCCGGCAGAGACCCTCCTCTCCTCACGCCCCCAAATATGGAACAGGACAGGAGCTGTTGGAGGCTCCAAGGCTTCTGTCCTCTGCCCTGAACTCGCTCGGTTGCTAACAGAAGAGGCCACCAGCATGGAGCATCTGTTCCTCATTTAGACAATTAGACGGGTCAGCTCTGTGACTCCTGTCACCTGAGGCTGTGCCTCCAGGGTGATGGGCGGGGTCCCAGGGGCATCAGGACCGCCCTCTCTTTCTCTGCCTTCTGGTGCTGCCCCCTCCATGGGGAGATTGACCCCCAGGGGGCTGGGGCTGCTGGGCTAGGGTGAGCATGTGGGTTCCCCAAGGGAACAGAGACCCATGGGCTGAGAGACATGCAGGCAGGGCCAGGACCCAGCTTGGCCATTGGTTTGCACCCAGGGTCTCTAGAGCAAGACGGACCAGGCTGTGGGGCAGATGGCCACCTGATTTGATTTACCCCACCAGACAAACGAAGCCAGTACCAGACAGTGTAGGAGAGCAGAGACTAACATCAGAGTGTCGGGCTGGTACAAACCCTTGGTGCCATGGCAACCTCTCATTATCCTGGACTGTCATCCTGGCAACCCAGGGCATGCCTGGGGAGTGGGAGTCTCAGTAAGCCTTTCCTGGGGGATTTGCTTCGTCCGACTTGGAGGCAAGGCTGGAGGGAGCTTGGGCCTGGCAGCCTGGGCTGGGTTCTCATGGCCTCAGCTTCTCCCAGCTCTGCCCTGGGCTGCTCAGCTTGCTTGTTACTCATGCCATTCCTGCCTTCTGACACATCAGCTCGGCTATAGGGCCTGAGGCCCAGGTGTGCACCTTTCTGGAACCCTGAATTTCCTACGCCCACCAATGTCAGGAAGGGCTGCAGAAGGGCCATTTAGGCTTCCCGACAAGGACAGGCCGCTCTCCCATGGCCTTGTTGCTGTAGCCAAGTTGGGAGCTCCAGGAGCAGCTAGTTGCTTCTGTGAGCATGGGTGCCCCAGGGTCTGGCCTGCCGCTCCCCCCATAGCCCGCCAGCCCAAAGTGCAAGAAGGCACGACTTGCACACGGCCCCAGCCTCCTTCACTGATGTTACAAGCATCTGGGGACTTCCACTGTGTTGTCCCCACCCCGGTTGGAAGTATTGGGCCCATTGTAGAAACTTCTTTCTGAACCTGTTCCCAGGGACCCACCTCTGAATCCCACATGGCCTGGCCCTGATGCTGAGCCAGGAAATATCCCCATGGGTGTGGGAACATTATCCTCTCTTCTGAGTGCTAAATTTGGTGCTGTGGCCTCCACCTGGCCCCATGTAAGCCCTCCAGGAATAAAGGTTGGCCTTTGGCCTGGGTGGGCAGGTCACCATGGAGCCACGAGATTCTAGTCTGCCTTTAGTTTGAGGGGGCAGAGCTGGGCAGGGTATGTGGTGGAGACGTCAAGGCCTCCCATACAGGAAAGCTTAGGTGCCCCTGTCCCCCCAAATCCAGTAGGAACCCCATGTGGGGACAGAGCAATCTGCTTCAGGGGTCCCCAGCTCCATACCCCTTACCCCATCACCAAAGACACACAGCTGGATCCTCGCCCTCTTCCCAGCCATCAGATCCTTGGGGTGACCTTGAGGACACCACTGCCTGTCCCTCCACCAGTTCCCACACCTCCCGACCTTTGTCCCCCCATTGAAGCCTCCAAGGCCATGTCGATCCCCTCTGAGCCAGCTTCCAAACCAACAGGCCCAGAAAGCTCACCGCCACTCCAGTGAGGAGGGAGAGACCCTAGTGCCCTCTCTGCCTGTCTCAGACATCACTACCCCAGGGCCCAACATCCTCAGGTCCCTGGCGTGCTGGTGCCTGCCCTGCCTCTGCTGAGCTCTGGCTGCTCCCGGCTGCCCCTCTCTCGGGTCCCACCAGCCCCAGCAAATCTGCTTCTAGGCCCCCCAGTGACACTGAGACCCTGAAAGGTTTGGGAGGTGGTATCGTAGGAGGACACAGGCTGCCCCACTGGCCCGCCAAGGCCACCCTCCTGACTGCTGTGGTTGGAGGAGCAGGGTGAGCTCTGGGTCTGCTTCCAGGAACCACCTCATTTTAGCCAGCCACAGGTGTGTCCTGGCCGGTGTAGGTCAGCTTTTTGCACTTTGGCCAAGGATCAGAATGTCTCCACGTTGGGATAAGAAGAGTGGTTGTCCCATCGAACAGAGGCTGGAGAAGCAGTGCTCACTCCCGTGGTCCCCTGGCCAATGGTGGCCAAATGCTGCCTGATCAAGGCCTTCTGAGGCCAGCTCAGGGGCTCCGTCCACCCCACCACCACCACCATCACCAGTTCTGATAAAGGAGCACTGCCATGTGGTGACAAGAGCTTTAGCTTGAATAAGACTGGGTCGGTCTCCACCTGGGGTGCTGGACCAACCCCCACCACAAAACCAGATGTCTTCCACAAAAGGCTTCATCGGTCTCTCTTTTTTTTTTTTTTCTTTTGAGGGCAGTGTCACTGGCCCTCATATGTGGGACCGAACCAGGGCCGCTGGCTTCCCAAGCCAGCGCTTAACCACCACTTCATCCATCTCTTTTGACATCAAGGAAATGTCACATGGCCGGTGGAAGTAGAGATTCCTCCTTCTCAGAAGTCTTTGCAAACTCTGGGTTCTCAAACCAAGTGATTCTGCCCTTAGGGGACACTGGGTGACTTCAGGGGACATCTGTTGTCAGGACTGGGGGTGCCCTGGGATGGAGTGGGTGGAGCCAGAGATGCTGCTCAGCTCCCTACAGTGCCCAGGACTGTACCCAGCCTGCCCCTCCGCCATCCGCCCTCCACAGTCTTCCCCATGTGGGGGCTCATGGCACAAGCCGCAGCTGGATGGAGTCAACTGGGTTCCCGTCTCCCATCTGGAGACAAAAGAGGAGAAAATTAGAAGGCGGCGCCCAGGCCTCAAGGATTGAATCAACCATAATAACAGTGTGTCGCGGCCTCTGTTGTCTGCTGTTTGCGTTTCTTGTGGAGAAGTTATTAGCAGGGCGGGGAGGCAGGGTGCAATTCATGGGCCTATCTGCATCTTCAGTCCCTGAAAAGCAGGCGAGGGATGGAATGGTGTCTCCCAGCACACAGTACCTTCAGACCTGCACTGGCCACCAACTCAGGACCTTCAGCCCCACCGGTAAGAAAGGGGCATGCACCCTCCCTGTCCCATCCCGTGCCCGCCCTGAACTGGCTGCCAGCTTCAGGACACAGCCAGTGACCAACCCATCTGACTTTCCCAGAGCAGCTTGCAGGAGGGGAGGAGGTGGGGACTCCAAAGGGTGGCTGCTGCAGGGCATGTGAATGGTTCTGTGAAGACCCTAGAACTCTTCTGGCTGTTGGGGTGCTGAGGCCAGATTAGGCTGGGTTAGGGACACCCCAGCTCCTGTCTGCCTGCCACCCCCCAGGCCTCCGCAGCTCCTGGGGCAGGAACAGCTGACTTGGCAGGCTGTACTTTTCTGGCCGAGGGCCGAAGTGATTGCTGCATGCCCAGCCTGGCAATAGAAGACCAGCTGGGCAGGTGGGTAGTCCAGAGCCCCTGATTTTTGGGTGCATGGGAGGCATGGCTGAAGAACCATATTTGGCCACCAGAGTTAGCAGGCCCTCTCCCTCAAGGGACCAGCTGGGTCCGCTTTGAGTTCAGGCCCAGACACTTGGGCCCTACAACCTGGCCCCTACAGCAGGGTCTCCCCTGGGCACTGTGGATGTGGAGGCCAGGTCATTCTCTGTGGAAGACCATCTGGACACTAAGGGGTGTTGAGCAGGCCCCCTGGCCCCCATCCACTCAATGCAGGAGGAGAACCCCAGTCATAACAAACACAGATGTCCTCAGACATGATGGCCTAGTTTTCCCTGGGGGCAATCTCACCCCAGGTGAGATCCACTGCCCTAGAATGGAAGGCAGCTCACATTCTAGGGAGAGGGACAGGTGTTATATTATCATGTGACCAATATCAGGGTGCAATAAGAGCCCTGAAGACAAAAAAAGCAAAGTGATGGGATACAGGGACGATGTTAGCTGCATGGTCAGGGAGGAGGAAATCTCTGAGGGCTACGTGTGAGTCACAAAAAGATGGGGGAGAGTTCCAACAGAGGGAGTGGCCTGTGCAAAGGCCCTGAGGTCTTTCTGCAGTTCACATTCCTTTTTTCTGGTTGACCAAAGTAGTCCTGTCTCTCTGTAAAAGGATCCAAGCATTCCAGGGACTCATCCTGCCGGCAACGAAGACTTCAGTCACCTTACTCCTTAGAGTGGTGACATTAGCACAACCCATGTGTTGAGGAGTAACACAGGCTCCTCCAGGGACCAGGCAGGTAGCTTCGGTTGAGAACCCAGGGTCTTCCATCCTGGGCTGGGGTCCAGTTCCTACAGATGCTGACTAGCAGAATTCAGACTCATAGATGCCAACCTGTTCGTTTTTTCCAGGCAAACTGGGCTTTGACAAATGATCTTATTTTATTTATTTATTTATTTATTTATTTATTTATTTATTTATTTATTTTTTTGAGGGCAGTATCACTGGCCCTTGTATGTGGGACCCGAATTGGGGCCGCTGGCTTCCCAAGCCAGCGCTTAACCACCGAGCCACTCAGCTGGCCCTGATCTCCTTATTTTAAAACGTTGACACTAAACTTAAAAACAAACAAAAAACCTTGGTGGGCCAAACTTTATCTGTGAGAGGCCTTCGTTGTGGGGTCCAGCCTCTGCTTCGACTGCATAATTGCATTAATCTGGGAGCACAGAAAGCAGAGAATTCAACCCAGCTGCCTACCTCCCACCAGGCACCTGTAACTTGGCCGGGTCTGCAGGGGGAGGGGGGTATAAGTGAGGCCAGTGTGGCCCCTGCCTGGAACACCAGGGCAGGGAGAAGTCCCACGGCTGCAAGGCTGGGCAAAGAGCAGGGACTGTGCAGGTGCACAGCTGTCCCTTGCAGTTGGGCTGATTCCCTTCTCTGAGCCTCAGTTTCCACAGGGGGCAGAACTGGTGACTGTCCCACACACACACTCCTACACTCACGAGAGCCAGGGCTATCCCTTCTGGCCACAGGGAAAGGGGTCCTGCCATTCTACTTTGGGGTGCTGGGGTGGGGGTTGGGCCCCCATGCCCTGGGTAGCACAAGGAGGGGATTCTGAGGCCTGGCTTCCCCTGGCTCCTAAGGCTGAGAGCCTGGCCTGGGAGCTATAAATAGTACCTGCAGAGTGGCACTGCTGCTGTGCCCCGCTCCTGCGTATGAGTCAGCCTGCCCCAGCCTGGGCTGGCACCCAGAGGAGCCAGAGAGCTGCCAGAGGCCAGAGGCCTGGCCCAGTGCCGGACAGACACTAGGGAGACAAAAGCAGGTAGGCATTTAGAGTGGGGCTGTCATTTCACTGCTTGTGTGCCTATCAGCTCCACATAAGTAGACATCATCCTGATTGCTCCCAGCAACCCTGAGAGGCCAGACAATAGTAAGCCTCATTCACAGATGGGGAAACTGAGGCTCAGAGGGGTGCTTGCTGGGACATGGCAACCCAGTTCAGAGGCCACGATCTGTCTGCTAGGTTGTCTCCATGACTAGCTGGTAGCACACTGAGATGAAGAGTGGGGATCAAGCCTCCCGCTGAGGTGCCTCATGGGGGCCGCGACAGGGTAGGAGAGAGATGTTTGGGCTGAGGACGGGGAAGCAGGAAAGCTCCAGTGGTGGAGGAACTTGAACGCCTGGTTGAGAAGCTGGACCTTGACCTAGAGGCAAAGGGAGCTACAGGGGAGTGTTAGAGCAGGGAAGGCACGAGTTGGAGGCTGGGCGTTGAATGCCAGAGCAGAAGAGAGCTGATGAGGATGATTCCCGGGAAGGAGGCAGGTGGGATGGTCCAGGCAGGAGAGGCCTGGGGATGCAGTGGAGGTGCTGCATCAGGGAGAAGTGGAGCCCTTCAAGCCCCAGAAGAATTTGCCTCAGCCAGAGCCACAGAAATGGTGGGTCAACAAGAATCAAGGAGCCAAGAGCCAGAGGGGCCCTTGGGTGCCAGCTGACCATCTGCTCACACAACTCATAATGAGGAGTTCACCACCTCTCAGAGAGCCTCTTTTCACCCTCCGACTGCCCTGACCCCAGAAAGCCCCTCCTTGTGGGACTTTAGTGTAGGCGTTCCAGTCAAGGGGCACCTTCCTCTAACAGGCTCAGAGCCTGGGACTGTGTCATGCCCACCCCTAGCCCTCTGGCTGCACCCTGAAGTCTGGTCTCTTCTGAGATGAGCCTCTGCCCTCCAGGTCTTCAGGAGGGAGGGAGTGATGGCATCTTGTGAGCTTAAACAGGGACACAGATATACCAAATGCAGACACTTCCCAAAAGCAAACATTTATTCTCAGAGTTACCTATTTGAGGAAGATAAATATTTTCACACCAGGACATGGAAAAACCATGCCCTCAGCCCCCTTTGTCTACCCCCCACCCTCAAATGGCCCTTCAGACCCATCAAGGGCTCACCTGCCATCTTCCCCTTGCTGGGCTGCCCTTAGGGGCACCAACCCAGACCTAGGCCATCTTTACTTCCTTTCTGTCTCCCCCTCAAACAAACCCCTGGGATGGGGGAGTAGTTTCCAGGTACACCGCATTGCCCTGGCTTCCTGGGGCCACCTCTGCCTTATATGTCTGTTTATTGGTTGATTGATGATTAATTCCACCAAGGCACCTCCCTGGTGCAGGGCCCTGAGCTGGGCCACTACCCCCACCAACCCCAGGGTATCCCATTCTGCTCCCCCCACCTCTTTATCTGCAGTTCTGACAAATGCTCCTTCCCTTTGTCCCCCGGGTGACCTCAGCTCTGTCTCCTTGCCTGGTACCAGGTTGTCGGCATGACGCTGGGCGCGCCAGCTCCCAGTCGGGGCTCAGAAAGAAGCTGACCCCACCCTCTTTGCGTCCCCAAGTCCTGGCGACCTCCTCGGGGGCAGACAGGAGCCCGTGAGCGCGGGGCGGGGATTCGGGAGGGGCCGCAGGCAAGCAGGACTGGGCGGGGGTCCCGGGCAGGGGACTCGGGGTGAGTGTCCGGGCGGGGCTGTGCTGGGGGCGGGGCGCGGGGCTGCAGTGACCTTGGCTGGGGGCGCGGGTCCCGAGGGAGGGGCGGAGCGCGGCGCCCGGCGGGCGGGCGGGGACGGCGCGGGCGCGGCGGCTGCTCGGGCGCGCGGGGGGCGGCGGCGCCAGAGCGGACACAGAGCCGGCCAGCAGCAGCCGCGGCGGCGCCTCAGGGACGAGCGCCCAGGTAGGGGGCCGGGTCGGGGGCCGGGGCGTGGGCCTGATGCATTCCACCCGCGCAGCCCGCGGGGCCCTTCCCTGCGCGCCGATCCTTCGTCCGAGCCCCACCCTCCCGGCGGGGCCCTCCACCGGGAACCTCTCTCCAGTCCACAGCGCCCTTCGCCGACCGCCCTCCGTTGCCACCTTGGACAGCTCCCTCACAGCATCCTCCCCTCCCTCCCCCGACCCCGCCACGGGCGCCCTGGCGGCCAAGCCTGATCCTCCCCGATGCCCCTCAGTCCCCCTCTCTGGGTTGGTCGGTTCGGCTAAGCCAGGGCCCTTCCACGAGGAGCCACTTGGGCCTCGGGCCCGAGACCCCTTTCCGTGACTTACTCAGCCCTCCTGCCCCTTGGGCCAAGCCAGGCTCCTCACTCAGGAGCTTGGTCCTGAGTGACCCTGGTCAACTCCCTCCTCCACCACTTAGATCCTCCTCCAGCCAAGGGGAGCCTCTGGGCTGCCCACCCCACTCCATCCCCAATGTGTTTCCTGTCTCTCAGGCCCCTAGAGCAGGCCCTCTCTCACCAAGCCCCTCATTAATCACGTAGTCCCTTGGTTAGACCACCCCCCAATTTGGGCAAGCATCCTGTCCCCCCAGGCCCTCCCATGGGTTAGGCCTGCTTTCTTGCACCTGAGGTGGCGGCAACCTCCTGGCGCTGGGCTCCGAGGACCAAGGGTTGGGGTGATTCCCTATCAAGGAGCCTCAGGGTGGGCTGCTTTGTACAGAGGGAAGACCCGGGCCTTGAGGCCAACCAGGGCTTGTTCAAATCCTGCTCTGCTCTGCCACCTCCCTGCTCTGTGACCTTGAGCCAGTGCCTCCCCTCTCCAAGCATGGGTGCCTGAGACCCCTCCCCAACTCTGCAGGAGGTTAGGGTGATTTGCCAGCAGCACCAGGTGGATGCCTGGCATGGACTGGGGGTTACTGAATGGGGGCTCCTGGTTAGGGATCCCAGACACCAGCAGGACCCCTCCTGGAGGACACCCCTGCTGATGGGTCTGGAGCCCTGCCAAGGGGTCTGCACTCAGAGCAAGGCCAGGGCTGGGTCTGGGATGGCAGAACTGACCGTCACCTGTCACCCTGGGTCCCAGACCAGTCATGGCAGTGCCTGGCTGCACACCGTGTGCCCACCCAGGAAAGGGCAGTGACTGCAGAGCTGACTGGGACTCCTTGCCAGCCCCCCACCCAAAGTCCTCCCATGCTAGCTGTCAACCTTGAGTTACTACTGTTAAAGCTCCTGAAAGTTTGGCTGGCACATAATTTGTGGGGTATGTGCCTGCTGTGACTTTTGTTGTATATCTTTTTCTGACAAACCTGTTACCTTTGATCATTCAGAACGTGCCTTCTCAGCCCACTACAGGCTCACACCCTGACCCCCTGTGATCGATAATCCTGATTTTCCATCCTTAGCAAGGGCTCCCCGTGTGCCAGGCACCTGCCTCAGGCCTTTCTCCGGCTTGTCATACTCTTCTGGCAACTCCAGGGAGTGGGCACTGCGACTGCTCATGTTTCACAGAGAAAACTGAGGCTCAGGGACACCAAGTTACCTGCTCGCGTTCCTGCCACCAGGCTTACACTTCTGGTCTTTCACACACATACACACACCTGACACACACACCTACGGGAAGGAAGTTGGCCAAGATGCAATCTTATCCTGTCTCCTCTCCCACTGTAGACCACCCGCTGTACTGAGGGACCCTCAGAGACTGCTGGGAAGGAGGAAGGGGAGGGGGTCTCTCCTGCTGTCTGTTAATTACTACATGAATGCTGTAGCTAGGCCTCCTGCCTTCCCTCCCTGCCTCCCCCAGTCTGGGGTTCCTCCTCCACTTCCATCATTTCAGGAATTGCTGTGCTGTGTGACCTCCTGAGGGCACTGGACCTCTCTGAGCATAGGAGAGGGAGAGATGATATGAGGACTTCCTCCTGGGAAGTTCTGTGCCTATGGATACCTCAGATCTGAGCAGGAGGCCATGGCAGGCAGATCATGGTCAGGGTGCAGAGTTTTGGGGAAGTGGAGAGTTTTCTTTTTGGCCTCATTTTTCATTTTCTCATCTCCAACCTGGACTGTGCATCCCTGCCTCCAAGTACTGCTGTCCCAAATGAGCATGATCTGGAAATTGGGATTCTTGGACCTTCAGCATTAGGGTCACACTTACGGGATGAGGGCAGGAGAGTGGCTTTAAAATGCAGGTTCCCAGTGCCATGGCCCTGGGCCAACTGATTCATCATTTCCAGGACTGAGACCCTGCAAGCTGCATTGTAAAGATGCCCCACCACGTGGCTCCCATGAGGTTGAGGAGCTGGGGGAGAGCAGGGAGGCTGTGATTGTTGGAGGGAAGCACCATGTCACCCACTTTGCAGAGGGGAAACCTCACATGGCAGAGAAGCTTGCCCAGGTCACAGAGCCAGGCCTGCTGGCTTGTGGGAGCCCATGGCCATGCTGGGAATAGAGGGAAAAGCCGATGCAGCCTGGCTGTCTGGGGAGCATGCAGGTGGGGAAGAACCCATCTCCATGCCTCTGCCAGCCCACAGTCCCCTGGGAAGGAGCCTAGACCCCAGATTTTGTTGGGGTGGGGGGAGCCAGCAGAGAAGGCTGGCTCTGAGCCTGCATGCAGGGCAGAATTGCAATGTCAGCCCAATCAACCAGAAGGCCCTTCCCAGGACGCAGGAGAAATGGCACCTCCTCTGAGAAGCTGCCCCTCCTGGCTGGGTGGCCTTTTGTGTTTGACACTCCTCTCTGTACAGGGTTGGCCTGGGGTTCTGGGAGCTGGCACGGACCCCCACCCCGGCGTGAAAGATGCCTGAGCAGAGTAACGACTACCGCGTGGTGGTGTTTGGTGCAGGCGGTGTGGGCAAAAGCTCACTGGTGCTGCGGTTCGTGAAGGGTACGTTCCGAGACACCTACATCCCCACCATTGAGGACACCTATAGGCAGGTGATCAGCTGTGACAAGAGCGTGTGCACACTGCAGATTACCGATACCACAGGCAGCCACCAGTTCCCAGCCATGCAGCGGCTGTCCATCTCCAAGGGCCACGCCTTCATCCTGGTCTTCTCTGTCACCAGCAAGCAGTCCCTGGAGGAGCTGGGGCCCATCTACCAGCTCATCGTGCAGATCAAGGGCAGCGTGGAGGACATCCCTGTCATGCTGGTGGGCAACAAGTGTGATGAGACACAGCGGGAGGTGGACACCCGTGAGGCCCAGGCCGTGGCTCAGGAGTGGAAGTGCGCCTTCATGGAGACATCGGCTAAGATGAACTACAACGTCAAGGAGCTCTTCCAGGAGCTGCTCACACTGGAAACACGCCGCAACATGAGTCTCAACATCGATGGCAAGCACTCCAGCAAACAGAAGAGGACAGACGGCATCAAGGGCAAATGCGTCCTCATGTGAGCCCCGGACGCCCCGCAGCTGCCTGTCCTGGCCCCACATCTCCCCCAACGCCGCCCTGTGGCCAGCGCTGCCTCGCCCTCTCTCACCTCTTCCATTTTTCTGACATCATACAATATCCCCTCTGGGGACACAGAGGCCCCTCCTACCCAAGGTCGGAGACTCCAACCTGGCTCTGTCACATCGTTCCACCCCGTCCCTCTGTTCCACCCTTCTGTCTGTACCCCCCAAAGCCAAGTGCTGGAGGTGGTCCCCTTGATCTGCACATGGGAAAAATGGGGAAGCTGCCTGTCCCCTTGGGGAACGAGGATGCTGGGTTTGCCCCACCTCTGCCCATCTCAGTGTCAACCCGGACCCCCATCTCTGCCTCTTTCCCTTGGGTGCCCCCAGCCAGACCCATGCCACCCCCGCCTGTGACCTTGCCAGGGAGGAGGGAGTTGAAATTCACATGGACCTCAGATTTTGTTTTCTCTTATTTGGTGTTTAACATACATGCTGCCCACCCACTTCCATCCCTCATGACCTCTGGCCTGTGCTCCCGGCCTGGGGTCCCAGACCACCCCTATTGCTTCTGTCCCCACAGCTTGGGGTGAGGGGGGGCTTGCGGGATGGGCCTCAGGCTGCCAGGCAATAACCACAGGGCCCGCAGCAGCATCCCGCCAGCCCAGAACCCTACTCCCCACCCAGCTTGGGTCTGGTGTGCAGGCAGGGGAGGCCCAGGACCAGCCGATGGTCACAGCACAATTTTGGGGACTGCTTAGCATGAATGTGGGGAGCCTTCCCAGAGACGGCTTGCAGACAGAGATTGACACAGCACATCATCAGTGAGCCCTGGGCAGGGGGCTGAGGTGCTATGAGGGGGTCCCTGGGGCCTCCTATAGGGGCAGATGACTGGAATCACCATTAGCAGAGTCTGAGGGGGCTCAAGGCAGAGCCCCGTCCAGGCCACTTCTTCCCACCACCTGCACTCAGATACACCCCCAGAAAGGCATGTATCCTGGAGCTGGAATGTCTCTGCCACCGTGGGATTCTGAGTGTTTTGTGAGAGTGTCTAGATAACTCTACAGTCGTGGGACCCCACGGGGCTGTGTCTGGCAATGAAGTTGACTTGTAGGCCTGGAGTTGGGGGTGACCGTGGGATGGTGTATTTGTGCAAGTTGCTGTTCAGGTGCCGATGGTTTGTGTGTAAGATTGTGTCTGTGTGTGCACCTGTGTGTGTGGCTGTCACTGGGTGGTAGGCGCATGTGACAGTCTGTGTATGTGTGGGGTACAAGTAGGGGTGGCTGGTGTGGTTGTCGACAGGACTGGATATTTGGATGTACCAACATGAGCTGACTCTAAGTGGCTGTGTTTTGGGGAGCAGGTTATGTGATTTATCAGAAAGCACCTGTGAACCTGTGTGTTTTCAACACTAAGCCTGTTTGACTCTGCAGCAAGATGGCTCCTGGCTCAAAGTTTGTATCAGTCAGCTATTACTGTGTAACAAATGACCACAAACTCAGCAACTTGGAACCACACACATTTGTTTTCTCCTAGTTTCTGTAGACCAGGAACCTGGGCACCGCTAAGCTGGCTTCTCTGCTCAGGGACTCACAAGGCTGCAGAAACAGTACTGCCTGGGCTGTGGTCTCACCTGAAGGCCTGACTGGGGAAGGACCTGCTTCCCAGCTCGAATGGTTGTCGGCAGCCCTCAGTCCCCTGCAGTTGCTGGATGAGGGCCTCAGTTGCTCACTATATGTCAGCGGGAACTGCCCTTTGCTCCCTGCCCTATGGGCCCTCTCCCCAGGGCAGCCTGAAGCATTGGGTGTGAGGAACCTGTGTGTGTATGTGCTTGTGTGCGCTTGTGCATACAAGACTAAACTGTGCATGTGATAGAGAGAGAGAGGTCATGTGGCTGTCCAGTCATGTGGCTATGTGGAACTGTATGTAGGTAAGAGGGACTCTTTGTGTTTAACTTGGTGACAGTGTGTTTGTTTTTCTTTTTGTTCATGTGACTGTTCACAGATGTTTATGGGGCTCACTATGAGAGAGAAGTGTGTGTGTGTGTGTGTGTGTGTGTGACAGAGAGAGAGAGAGAGTGACAGAGAGAGAGAGACAGAGAGACAGAGACCAACAGACCAATGGGCACATGGATGGGCCCACAAAAGACCTGGTAGCATCCTGTCTGAGCACAGCTGAGCCCCCTTATCCTGTAGAGGGTCCAGTGCACACCAGCAGCTGATGTTGCTTATTTGCCCACCCCGGGAGTGGTTCCTGGGCCTTGAAGGTGCTGAAGTGGGTGGGGCTGGGCAGGGGTCTGCAGCCCTTTCTCAGGGACACACCCTGATAGCACAATTTCCCTGGGGTCCTGCCCCTCCAGGCCTCTCCCACCTCAGGCCCTGCCCCGACCCTTGGGACAGAGGGATTCTGCAGTAAGAGGGGGCCAGAGCCTACCTTGGCTGCTGGCCCATCCTGCATAGGGATCCCTGGGTCTGGGGACCATGCCAGGCCATGCTTGCTGTGATTCTACTCCTACCCTTTCTCTCCCCGCATGTGGGTGCCCCCACCCCTCACTGTGGGGTCTGTGTAGTGTTCACTCTAGAAATAGTCTTCTTGCAATAAAGAAGTGGATCCTATATTCCCTACTGGTGCACTTTCTTTGGGGTAAGCATGGGGAGTCAGCTGGCTAGCTGCAAAGGATGAGGACATGAAGGATGGGGAGGTGAGGAATGGAAGAGGTGAGGGACGGGAGTAAAGGGTGAGGAAGGGAAAAGCTGAGAGGTGGGCAATGAGAGCTATGTGGGTATGGGGGATGTGAGAGGTGGTGATGTTACAGGTGGAGAAGGGACAGCTGAGGTGAGAGAGAGGGCTATGTAGAAGGGAGGTGAGGCAGGAGCAGTCTGGGCTCAGCTAGCCATGGCCCTGTGTTGCTCTGGCCCAGTCTCTTCCTCCAGGCCTTCGATTTACTCTGCACATATTACTTGGGGGCACCTTCCTAGACTGAACTCTGTGAACTTCAGCCATTTCCCTTCAGGGTCCAGCAGAAGGGGTATACAGAAGGTGCTCACAGGAATCCCAGAGGGAACTGAGCAGAGAGGGACTGTCTTCCTCCTTGTTCCCCCTGCCCACCCCATGTGACTTCTCATCTGCCACTCCAGCCTCCTTCCCACCCACCGAGGCCAGCTAGGCAGGTGTCTCAGCAGTAAGAGATAAGGCCTGGTTCAGGGAAAAACTGAGAGGAAGAACTGAGATACCATCCATTCACTTGTTCATTCATTCATTCACTCATTCATTCATTCATTCATTATGTAACAGGCACAAACTGTGTTCCTGGTCCTGTCCTGGATATTGGACACAGCAATGACTCACTCATACCCCAGGGTTCTTGCCCTTTCAGAGCTTAAAACCTACTAGGGTGGAGGACCCCCCCCCACACACACACAGAAAGAACTGAATCAGATCAACTCAGATTTGTGTGTGAATAAGGGAAACCTGACCACAAAAGTGACATGGGGCAGGAGTCTGCGTTGTTAGGGAGACTGAGCTGACTCAGGAGGTAACACAGGAGTGACACAGGAAGGTGGAGTAGAGGCCAGTCCCAAGAGGATGATCTGGGATGGAGCACCAGGCTGGGAGAACAACACATGCAAAGGCCAAGGCAGAAACCAATGAAGGCCAGAGTGTCAGGAGAGGAATGAGGGGAAGATGGAAGTGAAGAAGATCAGAGAGCTAACCAGGGGTCTAACAAGGGCCCAGTGAACTGTGAGGAGCAGTCTGGACTTTTATGATGAGGACACCAGGGCATCATGGGAACATTGTAGCCCCAACAAGAGACCTCACAGGCCCTGCTAGACCCAGCACTTAAACTGTAGCCAGTTGAGGACATCCAGCAGGCACTATGAGCCCTATACTATGCATACATGCAGAAGAACCCACAGGGCCTCAGTTTCCCCATCTGCTATATGGTTCATGGCTGAGTTTGCAAACTTATAAGAACGGACAGGATTAGGGTGAGGAAAGCAAGGCAATTGCCATGGGAGCAAAGCTTAAGAGGGGGTGCCAAAAAAATCCAGCCATGAAGAGACATTTTTTTTTTTTTTTTTTTTTTTTTAGGGCAGTGTCACTGGCCCTCATATGTGGGACCTGAACTGGGGTCGCTGGCATCCCAAGCTAGCTCTTAACCACAGCGCCACTCGTCTGGCCCGATGAAGAGACATTTTATTTTATTTATTTATTTTTTTTTAACAACTGGCTGCTGAGGTTTTTATTTGGAATGGAAGTCTTTTTTTTTAATTAATTTATTTATTTTTAATTAGTTTCAGGTGTACAACACAGTGCAATAGTTATACATTTTACCCCTCAAAGTGACAACCCCCCACCCCCAATTCGCCAACCCACCCCCACCCCTGAAGAGACATTTTAATGCACTATGTAATGCAGAGGAAGCCATGATTAACAAAATATCAATCTTTTATTTATTTATTTTTTAAGATTTTATTGGGGAATTGGGGGAGGGGAACAGCGTTGGGGAATTGGGGGAGGGGGAACAGACAAGTTGCTGTCTTTTTGTTCTTCAGTCTAGTTGCGGAGGAAGTTGCTTCACTGGCCCATGTTGGTATTGTCATTGCGCTCTTCCTGGATGAGGCAGATCAGTCGCCGGCCTCTGGATGGTCACTCACCGTGGCTACTGGCAGCTCGCTCTCGCTGACTGCCGGCCACTCACTGTAGCCTATGGCAGCCCACTGCAGCAGGGGCTGCAGCTTACACCATCGCTGGAGCTCGCACAGCCCAGCTCCAGGTGGAGCTGTTGTTAGCTGTAGAGGGCAGTGTCACTGGCCCTCATATGTGGGATCCGAACCGGGGTCTCTGACATCCCACGCCAGCTTTTAACCAATGCGCCACTCCACCGGCCCAAAAATATCAATCTTTTAAGGACAGGATATGACAGGGCCTGGGCTAGGGAGAATGGGGTGGTTTGTATATAAGCCCAGAATCAGATCTTGTCTTTCTTGAAAATGTTGGCATTTTGTTAATTTTGGATTATTTCTGCATTTAATTTGAAATTTTAAAATATATCATTAACATTTACCTTGATGGTGATGGCTTTTTTTTTCCTGCCCCTTTGAGTTTTGGGTTTGAGAAAAGTTCCTCACGTGTCTCACCCCATGCCTGGTGCTGCCTGAAGCGGGCGCAGCCATTTCATTCAGATGCTGCAGGAATCCTAGACATTCTGATTTTTCAAGAGTGCCTGGAAATCTGGATTTCGTTTTGTGAAACATCCTGATTTTTTAATGTTGGCAGTGAATTTAGAATTTTTAAAGGATGTTTGGGCCACATCTCACCTATGGCCATGAGTTTCAGATCCTTGTTCAGACAGTAAAGGCGGGGGAGATGCACTAGTTTGCAATGCTTTGTTCAGACAGTAATTCCTCTGAAAGAATGTGAGCTGGGGAGTGAGATGTCCCTCCTTCCCCAAGAGTCTAGTATTCTCTGTGTCCTGCAGGGGGTGAGCTGGGAAGTTCTTGCGGGGATGACAGGAGCCCTCGGGTATTCAGCTGGGAGACTGGCGGCTCAGATCACTGAGCCTCAGCAGTTGCACCAAGTCCAGAATATAGTGGCTGAATCCTCCTGTATAAGAAACTCTCGCCTTCATGATCACTGGATGCTTTTGGAGACATACTAAATGTTTTCCAACATCACCAGGGGAGTGACATTTCAGGAGTCCAGTTCCCGCAGGATTCTGGATCATTCCATCTGGGTGGGGCCTCAGGAAACTGCTTTTTAAGGTCCAGGCCCAGGAGTTAGGAAATTAAGAAACCCCGGAAATTATGAGATAGACTTGGGCAAATGACCTTGGGTTTAATCTCTGTGACTCAGTTTCCAGCTTTGTAAAATGAGGATTATACCTTTTCTCTTCCTAGCTTTATACAGAGGGTTCAACGAGAGGGAGCAGTTCTTATTGTCCTGCATTGCTAGTCAAGAGACCAATTAGGAGGTGACATTCTTCCTTTTCTTAAGTGAGCCCTCGCAGCTAGGATTCGGGATTCGAACTCAAGAAATGCCTCGCGCCTCCTTGACGTCACCAAGTCGCCTCAGAAAATCCGCTAGTTGCCCCGCGGCGGAGTCCGCCGCAGCCTTCAATTTGCATGTTAGCGTAGCCCCGCTCCCTGCGCGGTCCCGGCTTGCGTTTGGCCAGCGGCTGTGCCACTCAGCGCTCCGCCTTTAGGTCCCGCGCGCGCCGGAGACACACCCCCGTTTCTGGGCGCAGCCTACCCCGCTGCCTGCCCTGCGCCCCCGCCTTGGCCGCCGGGGCCCACGATTGGCTGCGACGGACACCAGTGCCCGCCCTCCGCGCACCGGCCCCGCCCCGCGGAGGTGAGCGAGTGCTCGCGCTCCAGGCGGGAGGGTTTGGCTGCGCCGAGGCGCTGAAGCTACCGTGGCGGCCGAGAAGCAGGTAAGAGCTCGTGCAGCCGCGCTCCCAGCTTGGGTCCGCCGCCCCAAACTCAGGTGCCGGGAGTCAGGGCGCGGCTGGGCGGAGGACAGGCCGGGGCAGCCCGGGAGTGGGCACGGAGAGGGCACCTATTTGGCTGCGGACTTGTGGGTCGGGGTCTGCTGAGGAGGGGCCTGGGGCTGGAGTTGGGGGTCCGGGCTAGGATTGGGGGTCGAGGTCAGCTGGGGAGCCGACTGAAGTTGAGGCCTCGCTTAGCTGGGGAGGGGATGGGGTTGAATTGAGGGTGGAGGTTATTTGAGGAGGAGGCTGGGAGTGGAGTTGAAGATGGAGGTCAGCTGGGGAAAGGGTTGGGGCTGGAGGTCAAGGTTAGCTGGGGAAGGGGATGAGGCGGGGGCTGGAGGTCGAGGTTCTTTGGGGAGGGCTGGGCTGTTAGGTGGGGGTCTCGGCTTGGGTTGGGGGTCGAGGTCAGCTGGGAGGTGACTGAACTTAAGGTGGAGGGTAGCTGGGGATGAAAATGGGGGTCTGAGTTAGCTGGGGAGAAGGCTGGAGATGGAGTTGGGGGTCGTGATTAGCTGGGGAGGGGCATAGGGTTTGAATTGAGGGTAGGATTTATTTGAGGAGGGGACTGGGAGTGGGGTTGAAGGTGGAGGTTAGCTGGGGAGGAGGCTGTGGAGTGGAGTTGGCAGGAAAGGGTGATAGAGGAATCCAGAGTTGGGGTGAGCTGAGAAGGGGCCAGAGGGCAGAGTTAGGGGAGGGCTGAAGGATGGAGGTGGGGTCAGGCTCCTTTCAGAAGGGGTGGAAGGGATGTCCAGAGACCTGAAGAGTCTGGAGTGCATGGGGTGATGAGAAGGAAGGTGAGGGACCCAGTGATTGAGGGATAGAGGGATGGCAGGTGTTTTTCGGGAGATTGACTAATCAGGAGGAAATGGGGGTTCTCGGTTGGAAGTCAGTTATAAGGACTGTGGAGGGGACTCGCCTCCACTTTTGGGGGCTAATCATTCGGTGTAGGGGGCGTCCAGCAGAAACCCCTTGGCACCAGTGAGCTAGAGGAGAATGGGGCTTAACGTACTTTGCTGGGTCTGTCTCTGATGGAGGGTGCAGACGAGAGCATCTTGGGAAGCAGAAAAAGCTTGTGTAGGTGACTGAATTTTTCAGGAATTTTTGAGCTCAGGAGTGAGGAACCAAAGTGGGAATTTTGGGGACGATGGCATTGAGGGATGTGGGCGGCACTTTGTTTTTCCTGGGGAGCGGGGGTTGCTAGGGGCTGGAAGGTGGGCAGGAGAAGACAAGATGATGAGCAGCAGGGAGGAGGCTCCCACTGTTGCTAGGTGTCAGCGAGGCAAAGGCCAATTTCAAGACTTGTTCAGTGGGATGCTGAGGTCTCGCAGAGATGAACAGTGTAGAGGACGTACGCTTGGCTGAGTGGGCTCTGGGAGGTTTAGTTTACTCCTCTGTAAGATAGGACTAACAAAACAGTAATAGGCACCTCATAGGGTTGCCCAGAAGTCAAATGCATGCACCTAACATTCTCCTGGCACATGGCGAAGCTACGTGCTGCCTTGATAATAATGTTCTAAATTAAGTTTTTGGGAGGGGGGAAGGTGGGTGGGTAGAATGACTGGGTATCAGGGAGGGGAAGGAGGGAATTAGTTAGAGCTTGACTCCAGTCTTTCAACCTTGGGGTGCATGTAAGAGTCACCCCTGGAGCTTTTAAAAACAAACTGCCAAAAAAACACAAAAACAAGAGTCTATCTTATTAAAAGTGAGGAAAAAAAACAGAAAAAGAATCTGCAAGTTCTGAATGTTTTTTAAGGAACAAGTGTGTTTACTTAAGAGAAGGCTGCATGGGGCATTCTTTTTTTTTTTTTAAAGATTTTATTGGGGAATTGCGGGAGGGGAACAGACAAATTGCTGTCCTTTTGTTCTTCAGTCTAGTTGTGGAGGACGTCGCTTCACTGGCCCATGCCTACTCTGTGGTCGGTGACTCACAGCAGCCCAGCTCCATGTGGAGCTGTTGTTCACCATCTTAGCTGTAGAGGGTGCAGTGTAACTGGTCCTCATGTAGGATCCAAACCGAGGTCCTACTGCTCAGAGCTGGCGTCCCAAGCCAATGCCTAACCAGAGTGCCACTTGGCCGGCCCTGCACGGGGCATTCTGATTTAGGTGTACCCCAAAGGGAAGCATTGGGCCACGATTATCTGCTCTTTAAATATGAGGGTTACAACTTGATAGGATAGACCTGGGTCCCTCCATGGGCTCAGCTGATTTTGGCACCGTCCTGGGCACTGAGGGGTATTGAGCAGCATCCCTGGCCCCCACCCACTCCATGCCAGGAGTACTCCTAGTTGTGACCACCACAAAAGTCCCCAGACATTACCCAGTGTCCTCGGGGGGCAGCATCACCCCTGTTGAGACTTCTGTTATAAACAAAACTAAGTTTTTTTTCTCTTTTAAAGGCCACATCTCCCCTTTGATGCTTAGGAAATTTGGCTCAGGTTTGGAATTTGTTTTTAAATCATTCAGTATTCTCATTTTGAGAGGAAAGAGAAATAAAATGAAAATCACACTGCTTTTAGAAAATATAGAAATGCTGACCTCTTTCTAGGTGTGTCTTTTGTGTGGTTTTTGAACATTTATACTGCTTTTGAATATGGGATTAATTGATCAGTTGGCAGGCATTAAAAGATGCCAAAGTGTGCAATTTGCCCCCTTGGTTTTTTGACTTGAGTGGGAAGCTTGAGTTCTTAGGTAATTCTTGTCTTTTGTAGGAAAGATCTTGTGACTGACGCCATTGTTTTCTGCTCTTATTTTGTAAATCCTGGGCCTTCTAATTTGAAAGAAAGGACATCTGAACCTAAATTTCCCTGATACACAGACAATCCCGCTCTGTGAATAGAGGCATTTATGTTTTGGGCCACCATGTAGTAGTGCAGAAAGCTTCTTCCATTCAAGATGTTATGACAGGTTTTCTCATTTGCACCTAAACAAGTAATTATCTTTAAAATTTACTACGTCATTCATATTCTTGAAACTCCATCGTAATTTGTTACATAATTTTCAAAAGGGTCTTTGGGTCTGGCCTCCATGACTTTGAAACTTTCCAGAGCTTTCTAGAGATACAGGTCACCAGGATAGTTGTGGACTGTTGGGTGTTGACACACACTTATTCTCCCTCTTCCTGTGTTTTTTTTTTTTTTTTTAAAGATTTTATTGGGGAATTGGCGGAGGGGAACAGCGTTGGGGAATCGGGGAAGGGGAACAGACAAGTTGCTGTCTTTTTGTTCTTCAGTTTAGTTGCGGAGGATGTTGCTTCACTGTTGGTATCGTCATTGCGCTCTTCCCGGATGAGGCAGATGGGTCGCCGGCCTCTGGATGTCGCTCACCGCGGCTATTGGCAGCTCACGCTTGGCTGCCGGCCACTCACGCTGGCTGCGGGCCACTCACTGTAGCCTATGGCAGCCCACTGCAGCAGGGGCGGCAGCCCACACCATCACCGGGGCTCGCACAGCCCAGCTCCAGGTGGAGCTGTTGTTAGCTGTAGAGGGCAGTGTCACTGGCCCTCATGTGGGATCCGAACCGGGGCCGCTGGCATCCCAAAACCAGCGCTTAACCAATGCGCCACTCGGCCGGCCCTCCTGTGTGTTTTTTAATTTTTTTCATTTTTTTGAGGGCAGTGTCACTGGCCCACATATATGGGACCCGAACTGGGGCCGCTGGCGTCCCAAGCCAGCTCTTAACCACCGTGCCACTCTGCCTGCCCTTCCTGTGTGTTTTAACTGACCACAACAGTGAAGCTTTGTGTCACTTTCACCCCCTGCCTGGGTCCTTTAAAGGCTGGCTCCTGCGGTCTCACAGCCCTCCTTGTGTTAGGGAGCCTCCCTCTGGTTCCCCTTGTTCCTTTTTACAGTTCCGGTACTTCACCAGTTTTCTCTCGTGCTACCCTTTGGTGAGGCCTCTCTTCAGGGTCTAGAGAAAAGTGTTCACTACATGTCACCCAGGAGACCTTAGAGCTGAGACAGGAAGTTGAAAGGGGTGACCTGTCCCAGGCAGTCACTCCTGGTCACTTCCATCCTCCCTGCATGGCCTTCATAGCTTAACTCTCTAAGTGCCTTTTGTCCTGCGAGCAGGTGGGCAGGGGGGCTTTGGGCAGCTCTGAGACTTCCAGAAATGGCTACTAGTTCTCCTTGAGTACCTTGCAAAGGGGAAAGTCTTATTGTTTTTAATTTTTTTTTTTTTTTTTTAGATTTTTTTTATTAGGGAAGGGGAACAGCCAAGTTGTTGTCCCTCAGTCTTAGTTGTGGACAGTGCAGCTAGCTCAGCTCCAAGTCCAGTTGCCATCTGGTTGCCCATCGGCAGCTTGAGGCCACTCATCTCAAGGCACCATGTTCAGTCTTAGTTGTGGGTGGGGCCCAGAAGTGCTGCTCTGCCCCCCAGTGCCCTGGACGGCCCCCCACAGAGAAGGACCTGGCCTCAGTGTTCACAGACCCAACATAAGACAACATGGAAACACCCAGCCCCGGCTTGGTGCTCACACAGGTGGGCTGCAGCCCACACCTGTCCCCTGGCTAACTTGTCACTGCAAAACTTCTGTCTGGTCTCATCTCCTGATTATCCATCCTATGCACGGGGTTATTCCCACCTCTCTGCTCCCTGAAAAACTTACTATCATCACATCTGTGGAGCTCATGGAATACACAGGCCTGGGACCCCGTCTCTGCCACCTCCAGGGACAGAATGATCCTGGGTCCCCATTTTCATACCTACTGGGACAGAAGGACATACTGTTAACCAACTGAGCCATTAGGCTGGCCCTATTTTTAATTTTTTATTTTTTGAGGGCAATGTCACTGGCCCTCATATGTGGGACCTGAACCGGGACCGTTGGCTTCCCAAGCCAGCGCTTAACCACCGCACCACTCAGCCGGCCCTGTTTTTAATTTTTTTAAATTGAAGTATAATTTTCATTTCATAAAACTCAGCTGTTTGAAGCACACAGTTCAGTTATTTTGGTAAGTTTATTTTATTTATTTTATTTTATTTTATTTTATTTTATTGTTTTTGAGGGCCGTGTCACTGGCCCTCGTATGTGGGATCTGAACCGGGGCCTCTGGCTTCCCAAGCCAGCGCTTAACCACCG
This sequence comes from Aselliscus stoliczkanus, assembly GCA_033961575.1. Taxonomy (NCBI): domain Eukaryota; kingdom Metazoa; phylum Chordata; class Mammalia; order Chiroptera; family Hipposideridae; genus Aselliscus; species Aselliscus stoliczkanus. The sequence continues at coordinate 2,071,188 of CM066735.1, read as the reverse complement.
CGCCACTCGGCCGGCCCTTTGGTAAGTTTGTTAAGTTGTGCAACCATCCCCATAAACCCATTTTAGATCATTCTGTCACCCCAATCGGATGCCCTATCCCCATCAGCAGTCAGTCTCCAGCCCTTGCAAACACTAACCCCCTCCTGTCTGTGGATGTGCCTGTTTGGACATTTCACATAAATGGAATCACACTCTGTGTGGCCTTGTGTGTCTGGCTTCTCTCACTGAGCACCGTTTGTTCAAGGTCCATTCACGTTGTGGCGAGTGTGAGTGCCTCCCTCCTTTTCATGGCAGAGTAATATTCCATTGTGTGGATGGACCACACAGTGTTTATCCATTCATCCATTGATGGCTATCTGGGTTGCTCCCACCTTTGGAAGTGAAGAATCATGCAGCTCTTTAAATGGCTTTTCTCTGGGCACTCCACAGTTCACTAAAACCCCACTTTTCTCTGGGGTTTGTCTGATATCAGCCCTCTGGGTTTTACCTCTCTCTCTTCCATCTGTGTTTCTTTCCCCCTGAGTTAAGCACTTTACTGTCTCTTGCTCAGAGCATCCCAGCATTAGATCAGCCTCCATTCTGTTCCTGTTCGGTGGGTCCACCCCTCATGACCAGGATCCTCTCTCTAAAGCCCAGATCAGTTCATCATTTCCCTGCCACCTTCACCAACTCATCACCCACTTGATAGATCAAAATCCCTCACGCGGCCCTTCGTGACACCATGGGAGTTGGCCCTGCCTTACCTTTCCAGAGCGACCTTCACTTTGACTCCAGGAACCCTTCTTCTCCCCGCTGTGTCCACCCCAGCGCATGGCCAGGGTTCCTGGACGGCTGGTCTGCTGTCTCCTTTGTTTGAAACCTTCCTTCCTTCCTTCCTCTCCCTAACAAAGGCTGGTTGTGTGCCTATTTTAAGCATCAGAATGTGTGCCAGGCACCGGGAGCACCCTGTGAATGCGATGCTTGTGTGCACATATGAGGAGGTGTGGAGACAGGGACCCAGGGCCGTTCTTTCCCTGGAGGTGGTGAAGACGGGGACCCAGGGCCATTCTGTCCCTCGGGTTGTGGAGATGGGGACCCAGGGCCACCCCCAGTGTGACAACTACAGTTGTCTCCAGACATTGCCCAGTGTCCCCTGGGTGTAGAACCACCCAGTTGGGAAACATTGGGCTAAACTATTTCTAATAAGATTTTATGATTGAATTAAAAAGATGTTTTTTTTGTTTTTTTTTTGTTTTTTTTCTTTTTTGAGGGCAGTGTCACTGGCCCTCATATGTGGGACCCGAACCAGGGCAGCTGGATTCCAAAGCCAGCGCTTAACCGCCATGCCACTCGGCCAGCCCAAGATGTTTGTTTTTTAAAAATAGACTGTATTTTTAGAGCAGTTAAAGGTTCATAGCAAAATTAAACAGAAGGCATAGAGATTTCTCATGTATCCCCTGCCCCTCACATGTACGCAGTCACCCCTATTATCAACGTCCCCCACCAGAGTGGACATTTGTTACAATTGATGAACCTATGTGGACATATCATTGTCTCCAACAACTGTGGTTGACATCAGGGTTCACTCCTGGTGTTTGACTGTCTGTGGGTTTGAACAAATGTATATAGACACGTATCCACCATTATAGTGTCATACAGAGTAGTTTCACCTCCCTAAACATCCTCTGTGCTCGCCTGTTCACCCTCCCCATTATTTTGTTTTTATGGGCAAAGTGATGAGAACAGCATAGTCACCTCAAATGACTGTTGGGGAAATGTCACTCTGTAAGCTTTGGAGTTTTATATGAACTTTTCTCTTCTTCAAAAAGCGGTCTCTCCAACAGAAACAGGATCCCAAAAAGCAAAACAAGTGGAACTCATTTTAATGATATATTTGATGTGACCCAGTACACCCAGAATAATAGTGATGCAACATGTCATCAAAAAAATGTCAGGCTGGCCGAGTGGCATGGTGGTTAAGAGCTGGCTTAGGACGCCAACTCTGAGCCGCAGAGCCCCGGTTCAGGTCCCACATATGAGGGCCAGTGACACTGCCTTCTACAGCTAAGATGGTGAACAACAGCTCCACCTGGATCTGGGCTGCTGTGAGTCCCAGGGACGGCATAGCTGCAGCCCCTGCTGCAGTGGGCTGCCACAGGCTACAGTGAGTGGCCAACAGCTAGCGTGAGTGGCTGGCAGCTGGTGTGAGCTGCCAAGAGCCACTGTGAGCGGCCGTCCAGAGGCCGGCGACCGATCTGCCTCACCTGAGAAGAGCACAATGATAATACCAACATGGGCCAGTGAAGCAACGTCCTCCACAACTAGACTGAAGATCAAAAGGACAGCAACTTGTCTGTTCCCCTTCCCCAGTTTCCCAACGTTGTTCCCCTCTCCCAATTCCCCAATAAAATCTTTAAGAAAAAAAAATAATGAGAGTGTCAATGAACACTCCCATTCTTTCTTTCGTACGAAGCCTTCAAAACGTGGTGTGTGAAAATCTGGTGTGTGTGTTTTTTTTTTTTTTGAGGGCAGTGTTACTGACCCTCATATGTGGGACCCGAACCGGGGCCGCTGGCTTCCCAAGCCAGCGTTTAACCACTGCGCCACTCGTCCGGCCCCCTGGTGTGTTTTTTACACTCACAGATTTTTTTACATCTCAGAGTGAGACACATTTCATGTGTTCAATGTCACATGACAGCCAGTGGCTGCCACACTGAGCATCGCAGATCTAGGAAGTAAATAGGGGAAATTTGAGGAGAAAATAAGACCTCTGGAGGCATGTGGGTATAGCTTAGCATTTGGACACGTTGTGGGTTGTTTTTAGAGCTGTTAAAGTATCTGTCTGCTGGTTAGAAATGTGAGTTGAGAATGAGAACATCCTAGAAAGTCAGTTCTGGAAAGGTCCCCCAGATTGTCCAGTCCAAGGAGGAGGCATGGTCCATGCAGCAAATCCATCTCGTCATCTGTTTTTATATGGCCCCTGGGTGGAGATGGTTTTTACATTCGTTGGAGAAAAAAATCAAAAGAAGCATCACATGATTTGTGACACATGAAAATTATATGGAGTTCACATTTCAGTATCCAGAAATAAAATTTTATTGGCACAAAGCCACACACATTTATTTGTTCACTTGTCGCCTATGGCAGCTTTCATGGTACTACATACAAGACCGTGTAGCTTGAAAAGCTGAAAGTATTGATTCTTTGGCGCCTTACAGAAAAAGCCTGTCAATCCCTCTGTCCAACGTGCATGGTTTATAGATGAGGAAACTGAGGCCCAGTGGTTTCATGGGTTCATGGCAATGCTGGGACTTGAACAGGGAGTTTCATAGTTTTTATCATTTCATTTAAGCATCAGTACTAGGTGAGCAAAGAACAGTTAACTTCAGAGACGTTGTCTCCAATGCTGTTTTGCTAGGAGCTTGCATTCCCATAGCCACCTGGTTGAGCAGAGGGTAATGATATGGGGACAAATATATAGAATGATTCTATTTCCCACAGCCCTGTGCCTTACATACTTAGTAAGAAGATCGATAATTTATTTTCTTTAGTGTTACAGGACAGAGCAACCCATCTTAGAGACAGGGCTCCGAGATTTGATGAGCTGTAGTATCTTAGCTCAAAACTAGAGTACATTTGAAAATGTCAGCTCTGTTTATTATAATATTACTTAAAGACATACAAATGTAAAACTGTGTATAGATGTGCTGTGCTCATAGCTTTTATACCATAAACTGAAAGAAACGGATAACATAAATAAAAACAAACCAGTAACAGAGTAAAGTAACGGCCATCCAAGCTGCATAGTTAAAGGAACAATCTTGACATCAGGCAATGGGGTTTTTTTCAACGATGTTCCAAGAGCCACAGTTTGCCAGCAGACTGTCCGTGAGCGAGGTTACAAACTGGCCAGTTGCAGTGAAGACAAACCTTTCCTTGGGCTGGGAACCAAGGACGGTCTCTGTTCAACATCGCTGAACTTAGAAATGCGTTTCTTTATTTAGGTTGAGAATTGACAGGCCATTAATTCTTCACATGGGCTGAGTTTTAAATATTCAAAGCAGGGGCGAGAAATGGAAGATTTTTTTTCTTTTTCAAGTTGCTACTTAATGAAATATAGGGTTGCTTTTGATTTTAACTTTTGAGTTGACAACATGAGGTGATGGGAAGAAATGTGACTGGCCAGCGTTGTTTATTGTTTAGAAAATTGATTGGCCCCTCTCTCTCCATCTGTCTCTCTCTGCCTCTTCCTCTCATTGAAGGGTTCTAGTAGGCTTTCAGGGACTATAAGGGAAACCAAAGTGTGACCTTGGTGTCCACAGCCTCAGAGCTGTGTCTGCAGGTTTGGGGCGCAGAGGGGCAGGGGTCCAGGGTTCCAGTGCCTCTCATTTCTACAATGGAGAGTCTCCTTTCTTTCCGCTCTGTCTCCCTAGCTGTGAAATGGGCTATCCAAGGTAAGGTTACACCCGTGCCCCTCGCTCTGTGTAAGGTAGCACAGCACCCCATGTGTGCGTCTCTAAGAAAGATAGTAGGGCCAGCTGAGTGGTGCATTGGTTAAGAGCTGGCTTGGGACGCCAGCTCTGAGCAACAGGGCCCCGGTTTGGATCCCACATGAGAGCCAGTGACACTGTGCCCTCTACAGCTAAGGTGGTGAACAACAACTCCACCTGGAGCTGGGCTGCTGTGAGTCACTGGTGGCGGTGAAGCTGCAGCCTCCGCTGCAGTGGGTTGCCATAGGCTATAGGGAGTGGCCGGCAGCCGGCGTGAGCTGCCAAGAGCTGCCGTGAGCGGCTGTCCAGAGGCCAGCGACTGATCTGCCTCACCTGGGAAGAGAGCAATGACAATACCAACATGGGCAACGTCCTCCACAACTAGACTGAAGAACACAAGGACAGCAACTTGTTTGTTTCCCTTCCCCGATTCCCCAACGCTGTCCCCCTCCCCCAATTCCCCAATAAAAAAATCTTAAAAATAAAAAAGAAAGGTGGGTTGGCCGAGTGGTGCGGTGGTTAAGCGCTGGTTTGGGAAGTCAGCGGCCCCGGTTCAGGTCCCACATATTAGGGCCAGTGAAACTGCCCTCAAAAAAAAAAAAAAAAAGAAAGTTAGCAGGCTCATTTACTGGACCTGTTTTTTTCTTATTATTACTTTTTTACTTTGGACTAATTTGAGATATACAGATAAGTTTCCGAGTATTCACATCAGCTTATTAGCATCTTATACTCCTTCCTGGAGCACCTTGGATATGCTAAGAAGTTAATATGGGTATATTACTATCACATGAAGTCCACACTATTCACATTTCACTAGCTTGTCCCTAATGTCCCTTGGCTGCCCCAGGATGCCATCCAGGATCCTCGTGATATTAGTCGTGACATCTTAGTCCCCCTGGACTGTGACAGTATCTCCGATATTCCTTGTCTTTTGTGTCTGGACAGCTGTGAGGAGGACAGTTCAGGAGTTTTGCAGAATGTACCTCAATCTGGGTTTGTTTGGTGTCTTCTTGTGATCAAACCAGGCTATGGGTTTATAGGCTATGGGAATGCAGAAGTGAGGTGTCCTTAGGGCTGGCTGAGTGGTGTGGTGGTTAAGCGCTGGCTTGGGAAGCCAGCGGCCCCGGTTCGGTCCCACATGTGAGGGCCAGTGACACTGCCCTCAAAAAACAAAAAAACAAAAAAAAAGTGAGGTGTCCTTTTTGTCATAGCCCACTGGGGATCCTTGACAGCCACACGATGTCACCCTAAGGATGACTTTTACCTCCAGGTCGTCTTGGGGGGTTGGAAACTCATCATCTTACACACCTTCTAATTTGAGACACATGGATCCCACTTGTCCCAAATCCGTCTGTGTGTGTGTGTGGTGTGTATGGGTCCCATCGCTGGTCACTGAAATGAGCTGGCCCTGAGTGTTTTAACACAGCTTTGCCTAGGGGCCACATTTTAATAAGGGGAGCTTTAGATCTGGGGGTACATTTGCAACGCAGGCAGCCCAAGGCTCAGAAACCATATGACAGCGTTGGTACTCCTGCCCTCAGGGTCAGCCCGTCTCCCAGAGTGATGGCCCTGCATCTTCATTCTCCTCAAGGGCAGAGCATTGCTGGGAAGCTGGCTGTCTTGTGGGGAGGTGTTTGGCTTGTCCTTTATTTATTTATTTATTTATTTATTTATTTATTTATTTATTTATTTATTTTTTTTTTGAGGGCAGTGTCACTGGCCCTCATATGTGGGATCCAAACCGGGGCCGCTGGCATCCCAAGCCAGCTCTTAACCACCGCACCACTTGGCCAGCACTGGCGTGTCCTTTAAAAGTGAAACTGGGTGGCAATGGGCGGTCTCCCCGGGGATAAGGCAGGAGTTTCTCCAGCCACTCTGGGACAGTGAATGGGACCCTTTGTTGTATGAGGCCTGTTTCTCCGTGGCCTCTTTCTATTCAGCAAACAACAGTAGGATGTTGCCATGTGCTGAGCGTGTGGGACCATCCGCTGCCATGTCCCTCACCCCCTGGGGGCGGGGACCTGTCAGTCGTGGTAGTTACTGTGGATCAATGTATCACACGCCAGATATCATCCTATTTCCTTCTCACCACCCCCATCTGTCTGCTCAGGGTAGCATGAACGCCCCAGCTCCCCTGCCTGTGTCCTCTTCTGCCAACTCCAGTTTGCTTGTTTTGTTTTTCATTGTGTTAAATTACATGTAATGTCAAATTCACCATCTTAACGAGTTTACACATTCACACTGCTGTGCAGCCATCCCCACTGTCCCTCTCCAGAACTTTTTATCTTCTCAAACTGACACTCTGTCCCCATTAAACACTCCCTCCTCCCTCCTCTACCCCAGCCCCTGGCTCCCACCATCTGCCTCCTGTCTGTGACTCTGACTCCCCTGGGGACCTTGTATAAGTGGAATCACAGTATTTGTCGTTTCACTTGGGTAGATTCCTAGGAGTGGAATTATTGGGTCATTTCACTAGCTTCCGTTTAAGACACTGAGAAACTGCAAGGCCATCTTCCCTACCACCAGCAGCTCATGAGGGCTCCAGGTTCTCACAGCCTCGTGGGCACTTGTGGTTGTCTGAGTGCAGTCTTTCTGGTGGCGGGAGGTGGTTGCTTACTGCAGCTTTGATTTGCGTGTCCCATGGGTGGTTTCTAAGCAAGCCCAGCTGGTTGGAGGGCAGAAACGTCAAAGGACAGCCTGTTTGGAGGGTGATGACATGATTTTAGGAGAACCTCACCGGGAAGATTTGCGAAGGACATTTCACCACTTCTGGTTAGTTGAATGGAGAAAGGGAAAGAGGGCGTGCCAGGGAGCCAGGACGGAGCCTCAGTCTTCCCCTCTGTAAAATGGGCACAGGATGCTGACCTCAGTGAGTTACCGTGGAGAATCAAATGACATAAGTCAGCAATAGTCAGCCTTATGGAACTGCTGGCCCTCAGAACACTGAAGCTGAGCCCCAAATGAGATCCCACTTTCTGTGGGCTTTGTTCTCGGAGGTCCTTTCTATTTTTTCCCTGTTGTTTATTTTTAAACCTATGGACTTTGTGTGTGGTTTGCTTCTTTGCCAGGTAGGGTTTTCTTTAACAGCTTGATGGAGATACCATTCATATACCACACAATTCACCCATTAAAGTATACCATTCATTGGTTTTTAGTATATTCACAGATATGTGCAGCCATCACCACAGGCAATTTTAGAGTGTTTTCATCACCCTAAAAAGACACCCCGTCCACATCAACAGTCACCCCTGACAACCACTAACCCCCTCCTCCCGTCTGTGGATGTGCCTGTTCTGGACATGTCACATAAATGGAATCACACACTGTGTGGCCTTGTGTGTCTGGCTTCTCTCATGAGCACTGTGTTCAGGGTCCGTCCACGTTTATGTTTTATAGCAGAATAATATTCCATTGTATGAACATTGTCTTTATCCATCATCCATAGATGGACATGGGTTTTTCCACCATTTGGCTGTTGTGAATCCTGCTGCTGTGAACATGAGTGTATGTTTTTATGTGGGTGTTTTCAGTTCTGGATGGATACCCAGGAGTGACATTGTGGAGCCCATCATCTGTTTGTTTTTTTTTGTTTTTTTTTTTTGAGGGCGGTGTCACTGGCCCTCATATGTGGGACCCGAACCGGGGCCGCTGGCTTCCCAAGCCAGCCCATCATCGGTTTTTATTTAATTTAATTTAATTTATTTATTTATTTGAAGATTTTATTGGGGAATCAGGGAAGGGGAACAGACATGTTGCTGTCTTCTTGTTCTTAAGTCTAGTTACAGAGGACGTTGCTCACTGGCCCATGTTGGTATCATCATTGAGCTCTTCCCAGATGAGGCAGATCGGTTGCCGGCCTCTGGATGGTCGCTCACCACGGCTATTGGCAGCTCGTGCTGGCGGCCGGCCGCTCACGCTGGCTGCCAGCTACTCACTGTAGCCTATGGCAGCCCACTGCAGCAGGGGCTGCAGCCTACACCGTCGCCAGGGCTTGCACAGCCCAGCTCCAGGTGGAGCTGTTGTTAGCTGTAGAGGGCAGTGTCACTGGCCCTCATATGTGGGATCAGAACTGGGGCTGCTGGCATCCCAGAACCAGCTCTTAACCAATGCGCCACTCGGCCAGCCCCCATCATCTGTTTTTAAGCCTTAGACTGTGCTTCTGTGTCCACTGGGATTTTTGCCCATTTGCTGTTGCTTTGGCAGTTCAGTCCTGGGGGGCTGTGGAAGGATTTGATGTACTGGGTTGTCGGAAAAGTCATGATGCATTTTTGCAACGAAAAACAGAAAAAATACATCATGACTTTTCCGACAACCCAATACATAGGCTGATTAATTGGCTACCCACCCCCATCCTCATTTATGCCTTGGAGCAGCAGTGTCCCTGGGCCAGCCACCCCGGCAGCTTTCCCTCAGCATAGTGGATTTTCTCCCTGCAGCTCTGGCGTCTCATTCCTGTCCTTCTTGCCTGGAAGGGCCTCTGCTCTCTGCTCTGACAAACTATACTTGCTGTCACCCTCAGCCGCCCCTCCTATAGTCACCTCTGCATCTCCCCCTCCCCGCTAAATGCCCTTGTGTCCAGTATTTCCCAGTGCCCTGAACCTGCCAAACTTCCAGCTACATCTACCCTTTAGTCCTGGGGTACCTTGCCCAGTTTTCTTTCACCTGAGCTTTAGGTTTTGGTTGGTGAATTTGTTTTGTTCTATAAAAGAGGCTCCTGCTTCAAGGGCAGTGACAAGACCACACACAATGTGTGCAAAGTAGCCAGCAGGGGGCAGTTACAGAAGAATGGGCTTTTATATTCAGATAAAAGCACTGGAGAGTGAAAAAGGCAGAGGAAACTGCGGTAGAAATTGTGATGGCTCCAAAGACGTCCCCATCCTGGCCCCAGGACCTTTGAATGTGTCACCTCACATGACAGAGGGACTTTGCAGGTGGGATTAAGTCAAAGTCCCTGAGATGGGGGTGACCCTGGATTACAGGGGACCCAGTGTCATCTCATAAGAGGGAGGCAGGAGGCTCAGAGTCAGAGAGATGGAAGAGGCTGCACTGCTGGCTGTGACGATGGAGGAGGCGCTATGAGTCAGGGATACGGTGCCTCTAGAAGGTGGAAAAGTCCAGAAACGGTTCTCGCAGGGGCCTCCAGAAGGACCAGCCCTGCCCTCAGCTGGGTTTAACCCCAGAGGCCCGTGTGGGACTCCTGACCTCAGTGCTATCAGAGAATAAATGTGTGTCATTTGGAGCCACTAAGTTGTGGTGATTTGGTACAGCAGTTTAGGCAACTCACATGGTTAGTTTAGGAAATTAGATCACAGATAAAGTTCTGTGTCCTCTTAGCTCTTCGTCTCATCTCGTCCATCACACATGCTCACAGTGCCTCCCACTTGTGGGCAGTGCTGGACCACAAAGATCGGATGGAATCCCTACCATTTACTGCCCGCCGCAGCCTACGGCTGGGCCGCCACACAGGGCTCTCACCTGCTGCCTCAGACTTGACCTTCCCATTTATAGCTGTGTCAGCTGCGTTTCTTTAGAGGAGCTCCTTTTCATTCGGCTGAAGGTTGATTCTTCCCGAATGCACTAGCATGTGTATTCTGGGGCTAATTCCACACTCCCCCCCACCCTTCACTCCCAGGGCTATAGTGGCATCTTTCTCCCCCTCCCTCACCTGTCCCATGTCATGGTTTCTGTGACTTGCTGTCACTCTTGTTTTCAGTTAATGTGCATAATGACCCCACCCACGGTTGTACTGATCCCAAAACACCCCCTCTGAGGGTCTGTCTTGAGAAACTGAGGCTCAGCACAGGGAGCTGAGCCAAGAGGAACCCCAGCCCCTGGCCTCTGCCACTTCATAGCTCTTCTGTGAGACAAGGCTGCTGATGGCACTGCCTGCACTTTCGTCTTGGTGACAGACAAGCCACACTTCTGGCTATGGGATTGAGTACGCGAGGCCGCCTTGGTCACCTGCCACCTAGTATGAGCAACTCGCGGGGTCACATGCAAAGGTGCTGAGCATCCATAGTCCTCAAGGAAATGCAAATTAGAACCACAGTGAGACACACCTCACCCCACCAGGATGGCAAGAATGAAAGACAGACAATAGCAAGAGTTGGCAAGGAGAAGTGGAGAAATCAGAGCCCTCAGGGACGGCTGCCGGGGATGGAAAGTGGGGCAGCTGCTATGGGAAAGTTTGGAGGGTCCTCAGTAGGTGAAACAGTTTCCATATGACCCAGCAGTAACCCACGTCCACACAGAAACTACACAAATGTCCACAGCAGCACTCTTCCCAAAGGCCAAAAGGTGGAAACAACCCATATGCCTGTCAGCAACCAAGTGGATACACACAGCGTGGCCCATCCACACATGGGAATGTCACTTGGCCATGAAAAGGAGGGAGGCGCTGACACTCGCCACAACGCCACAACGTGGATGGACCTTGAACACACAGCACTCGGTGAGAGAAGCCAGACACACAGGCCACACAGTGTGTGAGTCCATGTATGTGAAATGTCCAGAACAGGCACATCCAGGGACAGAGAAGGGGTCAGTGATTGTCAGGGGCTGGGGAGAGAAAAGGGAGTGACTGCTGAGGGGGGTGGGATTTCTTTGTGAGAATGTTCTGGAACTAGATGACTGTGATAGTTGCATAACATTGTGAATGCCACTGAATTTTAACACTTTAAAATGTTAAAAATGGTAAATTCTGTGTTATGTGTATTTTACCCAAAAACCCGAAACAACCTATTGGTTGAAGTAGTCACATTTCCAGGCTGGAGACTGTTGACAGTTCTTAGCGGGTGGTGGAGCCATCCCTGCTTTCCCCTGTGGGCCCCTCCCCGCCCTCCACCTTAGGTCAAGCCTGGTTGTGGAACGCTGATCTCTGACAGGGTCTCTCTCTTTTTTTTTTTTAATTGGGGAATTGAGGAGGGGAACAGTGTTGGCGAGTTGGGGAGGAGAACATTGTGTTTTCCAGGATCCATCAGCTCCAAGTCAAAGTGTTGTCCTTCAGTCTTAGTTGTGGAAGGCGCAAGCTGAGTTCCAAGTCCAGTCGCAGCTTTCAATCTATCTGCGGGGCGGTGGCGTGGGGGCGGGCAGTGGCAGGGCGTAGTCCACCATCCCATGCGGGAGTTGAACCGGCAACCTTGTTGCACACTGAGCCATCCTGTGGCCCATTGGCAGCTCGTGGCCACTCAGCTCAAGGTGCCATATTCAATCTTAGTTGCTGGGGGTGGGGTGGCGGATCCCACCATCCCATGCTGGAGTTGAACCGGCAACTTTGCTGCTACGAGCACACGCTCTCACCAGCTCAGCGGCAGCTCGGGTGCAGCTCACTGGCCCAGGTGGGAATCGAACTTGTGACCCTGTTGCTCAGAGCTTGTGCTCTTAACCAACTGAGCCACTCGGCCGGCCTCACATGGTCTCTTTTCTTTTTTTTTTTTAAGCTGAGCCATCCTGCCACCTGTTGGCAGCTCAGTGGCAACTCAGCTAGGGCTGGGCATTGAACTGCTGTTGCTCAGAGCTCACTGGCCCTCATATGTGGGACCTGAACCAGGGCCACTGGCTTCCGAAGCCAGCGCTTAACCACCTTGCCACTCGGCCTGCCCTCAGCTCACACTCTTGAGCGAGCTCTTAACCAATTGAGCCACTCGGCCGGCTCCCTCACATGGTGTCTTTTTAAATCTTGTCCTTGTGAGTTGGACACAAGGGCATGAATTCCTGTGTGTGAGGGGCTGCTGAACAGTCACAGCCTTCTGGGCCTTAACTGGCTATGTATGTAACTTAGGTTTGGAAGGAAGGTGCTCCCAAGGACCCTGAAAGAAAGCAGTAAGGTGAAGATGTGGGACTGATGAAAATTCTGTCCTTTGAGGAAGAGGGACCAGAGTAAGATGTGTGAGAGGTGGAATGTTGGCGGTTATGGAACCTTCTGGAACCTTCTGGAATGTAGAGGGCATGGTGGCATAATGAGGGTTGGAATTCCTGCTTAACCACTGGATGACTTTCCCTCTTTGTGATTTTGGGCAAAACATTGCACCTCTCTGTTTCTTTTACCTTGTGGGCAAAGTTGGATAGGAGTCACCACCCAGGATCATCCTAAGGGTTGAGATGGTGTACAAGGCAGTGACCTGAGCGGGGATGGACAGGCTTTCGCTGTGATTGCTGTAATCACTGTTAGCCTTAGAACTATAGATATTCTGTTATAGCTAATGTTTGTATTATAGTATATATGTTAATATTATCCCCCCACTGCCACTGCACACACCCTTCCTGCATGTGTCTTGATGGGACTGCAAGTATGTCAGCTTACAGCCAGCCCCCCTTCCACTCAGGGCCAAAGGGACCAGACCACAGTCATCCATTTCTCAGAGCTGCTGACCCTGGGGATCAGACACATGTGGCCGAAGAATTAGATGTTTCTGCATTGGCCAAGGGGCCTTACGGTGTCGTGGTGATGAATTTGTCCCTGGAGCCAAAGGGACATTTACACTCATGCCTGTGGAAGGATGGTAGCGCACAGCACCACACTACTAGGGTTCTACAGGGGGTGGTGTCTGGTTCCCTCACTTTGCCCCAGAGCAGGCCTGGGAGAGTCATCTGGTTGACAGAGCAGTGGGGATAATTCTGTGACATCAATGCAGAGGCTGTGGAGGGCTCAGGGCTGAACCCATGTCAGGAACACTGCACCCAGGCCTGGCTGCGACGCCTTCTCTATACCCCTTCCCCCCATCCCGTAAAAGTAGAAAGGACTGAACTGTTTGTTGAGTACCTGTATATGCCAAATGCCATCGTAGCCACCCAAGTTGTTGGTCTAGTTCTTAAACCAGACGACCCCACACCAGAGAAAGATCTGGCTCCAGTACCTGGTACTGAGGGAGAGAGACCCTACCTTAAACATTTGAGGTGGACTTCACGGTTCCCGTTTTAAAGCAGTGGGAAAGCTGAGCAGTTGGGAAACCTGCCTCAGGTCATACAGTGAGTACTTGGTCACTCCAGATGTTACACCGAAAACCAACCCACTCCAAAGCTCTTTCCAGTGTCCCACGTGGCCTCCCTCCGTGTCCTCACCTGTAAAATGGAGAAATAATTAAACTTAGCTCAAACTTACAATGGTGATGGAATGAGATCATTGTCAGTGCTGTGAGTGCTTCATTGGTTTTCATCAGCATTATTATTAACTCTCAACCGTCAATCTCAACTGTCCACATTTCTGACCCTCCATGCCATGCCATGATCTCCTGCAGACTCATTTCTTGTAAGACAGGACATCTCTCAGCACTGAGGACACCGGGGCCAGATCCATCTCCATTGGAGGCCGTCCTGGGCACTGAGACTCCCTGGCCCCCACCCACTCCATGCCAGGAGCACTCCCAGTTGTGACAACTACAGATGTCTCGAGACATCTGTCCCCTGGGGACAGAATCCACCCCCAGTTGTATGTAAAGGGATTAAAGCCAAAGGAAACCCATTTGAAATTTTTAGCTACTTTGTGATGCCCGGTTGACATGTTAGAGTAAAACTCAAGCTCCACACTGAACTCAGACTCCTGGAATGGTCTGTCTCCAGAGGATGTTCCCAAATCACCTTCCCTAGAAAAATTCTTGGTAGCATGTATGGAAATGTAATTAAGCAGCCCGTTTTCCTCTGCAGTGATGACACAGATTTGGGTCTGTAATAAAGACAGACAAGTCCCTTTAGACCTGAGGGCCAGACCGGACAGGTCCCCCCTCAGCACTGCTGAGATTCAGGGCTGGGTCACTGTCTGTGGGGGCGTCCTGGGCACTGTGGGGGTGCTGAGCAGCATCCCTGGACCTACCCACTTGTTGCCAGGAGCACCCCAGTGTGACAACCACAGATGTCCCCTGACATCACCCAGTGTCCCCTGGGGGCGGATTTGGCCTTCTCCCCTCATTGAGAACCCCCATGCAAAGAATGTAAGTTTTTCTTTGTATCCTGTAGGACTCTGGGGAAATGTTTTCCCAGCAGTTCTTTGCATGTCAAGACCCACAGATTCATCAAATTAGGTCATGGCTGTTCTTCAGAGCTGTCATCAGGAGAGGGGCCATGCAGGCTGATAGTTCTAGTCTCCAGCCAGCCTGGTTTGGTAAATAATGTTCCCAGCTTCCTTATCTCAGAGTGACCTCTCTTTCTCTTTGCCTGCTGGCATATCCTGGTCTTGGCGGTGACAGGTTTTCAGTGGATAACACTGAACTTGGCTGTGGCACTCTCCTTTCCCCATGTTCCCTGAGACTCTGTATTCTCACAAAGCCAGACTCCTTTTTCTGTGATGGTTCGGGGATTTAATTAGGCCCCCATCTGGCGGAGAGTCCACTGTGCACCTGTCTCCAAGAACATGATCTGTTTTGGTTCATTTATGAACATGTCCAACTGTTAGGGGGGTTGACGTGGCTGGTAGTGTGTTTGAAGAATATAAAGCAGTTTGCTACTCCATAATGTTTTCCATGTGTTAAAACATTACCAATCCCAAGTGTAAAAATCTGGTTTATCTTTTCTAGTCTCAGCCAGAGGGAAAGGTGTTACACCAGTTCTGTTTTAAGTAAAGTAGTACTATATATATATATATATATATATATATATATATATATATATATATAGCATTGTTTCCTGAATCAGCTTTTCTTTTTGGGGGTGTACAATAGCATAGCTTTCAAACCCAGTAATGTAGAAAAAGGCCATTGAGTGTGAAAATCTGAGTTTTGAACATCCACAAAGGCTAGCTCTGTTTTCGTCACCACCCCCAGATCTCACATCAAAGCAGGTGTCCTCTCTTTTTTCAGTCACCTTGGGAGACCTTGTACTTCCAACAGTGCTGCCTCGTAATGGCCTTTCAAGAGCTGCTGTGCTTTTATGTATTCAAATATACAAATTTGTATGTTTCAAATTTGTTTTAGATTTTTATCTTTTGAGGATCAACTTGAGTTTTGGAAACAGCCTGTATTAGCCCCCTAATGCTGTGTAAAAAACCACCACAAACGTAGCAACACAGTTTATTATCTCACAGCTTCCATGGGTCAGGAACCTGGATGTGGCTTAGCTGGGTCTCTCAGGCTTCGATCAGATTATCACATGGTCTGCAGCCTCATCTCAACTGGGGAAGGACCCACTTCCAAGCTCGCTCGTGTGGCTGTTGGCATGGTTTAGTTTCCCATTGGCTATTGGCTCTCAGAATTTTGGCTCTTGGCTGGTGGATCTCCCAGCTTCACCACAGCAGCAAAGGAGGAAGTCTGCTAGCAAGATGGGAGTTATAGGGCCGGCCGAGTGGCGCGGTGGTTAAGCGCTGGCTTCGGAAGCCGGTGGCCCCAGTTTGGGTCCCACATATGAGGGCCAGTGACACTGCCCTCAAAAAAACAAAAAAAAAAGATGGGAGTTACATTCTCACGTAAGATAACCGTGCAACAATATCCCATCACCTCTGCTGTATTCTAGTGGCTAGAAACAAGGCACAGGCACTCCCTGCGCCGGGAGGCGATGACACAAGGCGTGAGGAGTTGGGGATTGCTGGGGGACCATCCTAGAGTGCCATCCACCCAGCCAGAGGCCATTCAGTGGTGAATGAGGTGGAAGGCCCAATGGGAGCAGGGTTGATTTTGGTTGAATGGGAGATATTATCATTGCCAACTCACAGGACCATATTTCTCAGTATAACATTTCTACTCTCTAAAGGCGGTTTCAGGGCCGGCCGAGTGGCTCAGTTGGTTAAGAGCTCGCTCAAGAGTGTGAACTGAGCTCTGAGCAACAGCAATCCGATGCCCCGCTTGAGCTGAGTTGCCGTTGAACTGCCAACAGGTGGCAGGATGGCTCAGCTAAAAAAAAGAAAAGAGGATCTAAAGGTGGTTTCTGAGGAGGCATCCATAAATGTCATGAGATGGCATACTGCTTTGAAAGTTTCTCAAGGTGGCTGTTTGAAGGGAAGGTGCCACAATGCATTCTGTCATGGTGGTTAATCACACACATTGGAGTACCGTGCTTTGGGTCACCTCATGTGTCAATGTACAATGAGAAGCCAGCCTTTGCATGTTTGCACTAGGACTCAGGATGGGACGAGAGGCAGGGAAGCACTCTGGGGGTAGTCCTGGGTATGGAGTCCCTCAGGTGTTGGTTGCATCCATGCTGTGCCACTCATCAGCTGTGTGACTTTGGTAATTCATTTAACCTCTCTGAACCTCCATCTCCCCACCAGCAAAATGGAGATGTTAAACCTTAGCTTACAAGGTTGTTCTAAGGACTAGGGAGAATGTACAGGAAGTATCATGAATGAGTGTGAGGCCTTGGAACAGAAGAGGGCCGTTAGTAGAGAAACTCGTGACCTCTGGGTACACTGTGGTGTTTGGTCAGTAGTAATGTGGCAAAGTTGATGTCTCAGTTGTGACAAGCATGCCCTGGTTACATGAGTTGTTAACATTAGCAGAGGCCGGGTGAGGCGCACACAGGAGGTGTCTGGACTATCTTTGCAACTCTTCTGCAACTCTAAAATGATTTCAAAGTGAAGCGTTTATGAACAAGAAGATTCTATTTCTCACTTTTAAAATAGGTGGCAAGTAATAATGGATGAGGGTGTGGACAAAAGGATAGTATAAAATGGAATAATCTTTCGACAATCGTTTAGTAGTGTCTTTTCAAGAACCTTAAAAATATTTGACGCTTTCCGATCCCATAATAGCATCTCTAAAAATGTGTACTACGGAATACATTAGTAATTAGAGATAGACCTAAAGATGCTGGTAATGCATTATTTATAAAGCAATAAGTGGGAGCAGTCTAAACGTCCACTAGTAAGGAAATTGGTTCATCAGTTGTGATATATGAGTATTGACTCAGTGTAAATATATGAGCTGCCACAAAAAGCTGTGTTTTCAAAAAACACTAATGATGTGAGAAAATGTCAGTGATAGAATGTTAGATAAAAATGGCAGAGGGGCTGGCAGAGGGGCTGGTCGAGTGGCTCAGTTGGTTAAGAGTTAGCCTAAGAATGCAAGCTCTGAGCAACAGGGCCACCGGTTCAATTCCCACATGGGCCTGTGACGCTACGCCTGATCTGAGATGCCACTGAGCTGCCAATAGGTGGCAGGATGGCTCAGCTGGTGGGAAAAAAAAATGGCAGAGGACAAAAATAAGCCTTGAGGGGCTGGCTGAGTGGCTCAGTTGGTTAAAAGTGTGAGCTCTGGGGGCCGGCCAAGTGGCGCAGTGGTTAAGCGCTGGCTTAGGAAGCCAGCGGCCCGGGTTCGGGTCCCACATATGAAGGCCAGTGACACTGCCCTCAAAAAAAAACAAAAAAAAAACAGTGGGAGCTCTGGGCCGGCCGAGTGGCGTGGTGGTTAAGAGCTGGCTTGGAATGCCAGCGGCTCCGGTTCAGATCCCACATATGAGGGCCAGTGACACTGCCCTCAAAAAAAACCCCAAAAAACGTATGAGCTCTGAGCAACAGGGTCCCTGGTTTGATTCCCACATGGGTCAGTGAGCTTTGCCCGAGCTGAGCTGCCAATAGGCGGCAGGATGGCTCAGCTGGTGAGAGTACGTGCTCCTAACAGTAAGGTTGCTGGTTTGACTGCCGCATGGGATGGTAGGCTGCGCCCCCCACAACTAAGATTGAACATGGCACCTTGAGCTAAGCTGCTGCGAGCTGCTGCCGGGCAGCTGGATGGCGACTGGACTTGGAGCTGAGCTAGCTGTGCCCTCTACAACTAAGATTGAAGGACAACAACTTGGCTGTTCCCCTTCCCCAATTACCCAATAAAAAAATCTTAAAAAAAAATGTTAATCTTAAAAAAAAAAAAAAGAAAGAAGCCTTGGTACTTTCCTTATAAAGCTCCTCACTGAGGCCCAAAGCTCAGGCCTAAAAGCCTCAAGTTTGGTTTTCTAGAAAACCTTTGGCCAATATCCAGTAGGTTATACCTGGAGGTGTGCTGTGTGGTGCTTACTTTTTGAGGTACTAGGCGCCTTCTGTGTGTAGTAGATGGGGTGCCTGTTCACTGGTTGCATATGTCTGCCCTGCTGTCTGCTGACTTCTGGAGCTGAGCCACCCGTGGACCTGGACTTGAGCAGCGCAGGCTGGGCTGGGTACTTGGCTTGAAACCTCCTCTTTCCCATACATCTGGGTTTCTCGACCTAGGCACTGTTGATATTTTGGGCTAGATCATTCCTAAATATCATCAGATCTCCAGTTAGCAGAACTAAGTTGTGAATTACCAGAGTACTACGCTCATGGTAAGTAAAATTTCAAATTAGATGTAAGGGCTTAAAACCAAGAATGAACTTCCTACCTGTCAGTCCTACCCATTGTAACTGTTACCAGTTGTGTTTTCTTCTAGAATTTTTCTTTTTGTGTGTATACAAATACATGTGTTCTTTTTTGTGTTTTTTTTTTTTTTGAGGGCAGTGTCACTGGCCCTCATATGTGGGACCCAAACCGGGGCCGCTGGCTTCCTAAGCCAGTGCTTAACCACCGCGCCACTTGGCCAGCCCCAAATACATCTTTTTAAGAAAAGCGTTTGAACCCAAATAGCTGTGCGAGTCACCATGCTGGTTACAGTTCTCAGTAGTCAGTAGTATCCTGGCTCTTTCAGTATAAAGTCTCAGTGTATAAGATAGGACCTCTTCCTTGTTTATCATGGTCCTCCCCTTGGAACTGCTGACACTGGGGCGGACCAGTCTCTATGGGGGGCTGTCCTGTGCACTGTGAGGTGACCCCAACAACCCGATGCCAGCACCCCCAGCTGTGACACCATCCAGTGTCCCCATGTGGGAACCGCTGGGTTACACCAGATATCTCCTTCCACAAGCTTTGGAGTTAAACCTGAGTTTGAACCCTTCTTTTTAACTCTTGCTGGCTTTGGACAGTGTTTTATATTTTTATTTTGCTTTTTTTCTAAAGAGCTTTTTTCCTTATCTGAAATAGAAAGGTTCCTGACCTTATAGCCGTACTGATGTGAGGGCAAGATGGCGTCAGGACCCTGTAGGGCCCCAGCTCAGAGTCCAGCAGCTTCGGTCACTGTTTCCACTCAAGAATAGTGTCCGCAGACATGGCTTTGTGGCCCTCCTTGGTTTAAAGGCTGCTGGGAGCCAGGGACCCCTGTGTCCCTCTGTACTATGAAGGGCTGTGCTGTGTGTCCCCCAGAGGCTCCCCAACTCGAACCATTTGTGCCATCCACCCCACACCTGGGTCTGGTGGTTCTTAGATAAAACCCTGCCTACACGCCTGGGAGCTTGACCAACCCAGCGGTTTTGTAATTTCTAAAAAGTGTATCATGACTATATATATTTATTTGATGGTCACCTTTGAGAACAAGCCCATTGAGTTTGAAAGACAAATTGAGGCTTTTTAACAGTAAATTATAAGGAAATTGTGAATATCCTGCAGTATGTTGTGGCAGTGTAGTTTGCAAACTTTTCTTTAAAATAAACTTATCTCGGAGTAGCTGTGGCTATACAGGAAGTCACAGATAGGGCAGCGTTCTTCTATGCCCCACAGCCAGTTTCCCCTTATTAACATCTTACATTAGTGTGGCACATGTGTCACAATTAATGAGCCAGTATTGATACATTATGATTAACTAAAGTCCACACTTCATTCACATTTCACTACTTGTCCCTAATGTCCCTTTGTTGCCCCAGGACCCCATCCAGGATCCCGTGACATTAATCGCCATGTCTCCCTAGCCCTCTGGGCTGTGACAGTCTCTCCGGTGTTCCTTGTCTTTCATGCCTAGATAGCCATGAGGGGACAGGTTATAATGTCCCCTGATCTGGGTTTGTCTGGTGTTTTCTCATGATCAGACCGTGTTATGGGTTTGGGGTAAGAACATGCAGAAGTGAGGTGCCCCTCCCATCACAGCTCCCCAGGGGCATGTGCTGTCCACAGGATTCATCACTGTCGGTGTCGACCTTGACCCTTGGCTGAGGCAGAGCCTAGTGGTTTAAACCCTGAGTTATTGCCAGCATTAAAAAATCAGGAGATTGTTCTCAAAAAAATAAATAAATAAAATAAAATGGAGCCAGCCGAGTGGCGCGGTGGTTAAGCGCTGGCTTGGGAAGCTGGCGGCCCCGGTTTGGGTCCCGCATATGAGGGCCAGTGACACTGCTCTCAATAAATAAATAAATAAATAAATAAATAAATAAATAAATATCAGGAGATTGTACAGTAAAAAGTCTCCCAGCTTCTCAGGATAATTGGAAGAGCTAATGACATCAGGCCACTTCCCACATGGTGACAGAGCTGCCTCAGGAGCAGCGTCCCCTTCAACGAACCAGGTGTCATCTCTCCAGAGATCCACCCTGCTGTCACCTGCCTGCCCTGGGCCCACCTCAAACTTATGACCCCAGGATGGGCACTGGAGCTCAGCAACCCCGTCCTTGGCTCTTGAGGGGAGGAGTGTTCCCATGCAGAATTTGTTCCCGGCTGGAAATCAGAGAAGCACGTTGGAATGCAGGTGAGTGTAAGTCACCTGGGAGCACTTTATGGTTAGTGTGAAGGACACAGCTGGCTACTCCTGGCCATGCGAGCCACTGGCCTCCAGGGAGGCTGCTCAACCCCCCACAGTGCCCAGGACAGCCCCCCACAGAGAGTGACCCAGCCCCAGTGTCCGCAGTGTGGACCAAGGTGACCTTCAGATTGGAGAATATTCTGTGGGTCTCATGCCAGGACCTAGAGCTGTGTTGAGGCCACTGGGGCTCCAAGAAGATGAGCTGGGGCAGCAATTCCCCGTCCTGCTCAGCACGTTTAACCCGCCAGGGGCTGTAGGGCTGACCTTGCAGAGCTAGGTGAACGTGGTTCCGAGAGTACCAGAGCTCAGAGCAGAAGCCCCCCTCCATCCCACGGGAGAGCTGGGATGACAGCACTGCCCACGCAGCACCAGGGCCTCACAGGCAGATGGGCTGGTGTGCTGTCAGCTCACCTGACAGGCCGGTGGGCACGGGATTTGGGGAAAGGTAGAGCCCCAGCCTGGCTGAGCAGAGGAATCCGGGGCAGGCCTCCTTGGCTAGAGGCAGGCCAAACCAGGCCAAATGCATTTTACTCCCAAGGAGGCTGGCTCTGTTGTCTTCATTCTTTCAACAAAATATTCACTGAGCACACACACTGAGAGTGTGAAGAGAAAACCTTGTAGGGCATTGAGGTGGTAATGTCAGATCTCTCTTTATGGGAAATCAACAAACTTCTGTAAAGGGTCCAGGAGTAAATACTTTTAGCTTTGTGGGCCAGACAGTCTCTGTAGCAGCCACTCGACTCCTGCCTTTGTAAGCGCGAAAGGTATTGAAGTGAATGGACATGGCTGTGTTTCAATAAAATTTTATTTATAGACATATGGTGGGTCAGATGTGGCCTGTGGGCTCTGATAGGTCAGCATGGCCCTTCTCCTTCCCAATGCAGAGGCCCCTTATTAAAAGTGGTATTTGATTCTCATGACTACCCCATTTTTCTCTGAGGCCTCCTCCTAGCTTGGGAACCTCAGGCTGGCTTTATCTCCTCTCTGAGCTTCAGTTTCCCCATCTGTAGAATGAGGATAATTGTACTCCTTATGGACTTTTATGTAGATTGTTAGATATTATAGGGTAGTGGTTCTCATTTGGGATGATCCTTCCTCCAGAGGACACTGAGCCATGTCTGGGGACATCTGTGGTTGTCACACTGGAGGTGCTCCTGGCGTCGAGTGGATGGGGGCCAGGGATACTGCTTAACACCCCACAGTACCCAGAATGGCTCCTCCAGAACAGTCCATCCCTGAGTGTCCATAGGGCTGAGAGGGGGACCTTGTTGTCTAACAAGTTATCTTGCAAAGACCAGCATATCACTTCATGTTAGTTGTCTTTTTTTCTTTGGACCATGGCTTTACTCTTATTTTCCAGAACTCTCCATCCACAAAACTGCTGCCCTCCTCCAAGCCTGGGCACTGGCTGCACACTCAGCAGGCATTCATTGAGTGCCGCTTGGGTACCCTGGCCTCCTGAGTGGATGCACCCTGTTGCCCCAGTCTGCCTGGGGGCCCCAGAGGTTTCCTCCAGCAGTAGCCCCTGCATCAGGGCCAACACAGCTGGCACAAGAGCCACTCAGCCATCTGTCTGTTCTCCCCCTCCTCATTTGCTCTTTCATAAGAGCAAACTTCCCTGCCGATTAGCATATCCTGTTATTAGTGTCTTTTCTAGGTTTTATATAATCCTGTCATTATTAGATGCTGTCACAGGGACTTCATGTTCCCTCAGTCACATCTTCAAACATTCTTGAGCATAAGTAGCTGTCAGTTGGCACTCCCTTCTTTTCTTTTTTTAAATAAACTTTCATTTTATAGTCACAGAAAAACTGGGAAGACAGTACAGAGAGTTCCCATATACCTCACGCCCAGGCCTGCTCCGGTTAATATCACACATCAGTCTGGTACATTCATCACAAACCAGTATTGATGTGTTCTTATTAACTAACATCTATGCTTCATTCAGATTTCCATATTTTTCCCCTAATGCCCTTTTTTTTTGCCCCAGGACCCCATCCAGGACCTCAGGTAACATTCAGTCTTCACATCTCCTTAGGCCTTTCTGGGTTATGATAGTTTCTCAAATTTTCCATATGCAGAAACCAGCTCTCACTCTAGGGGTGGGTTATAAGGGGACCTGACCAATGGCGATTTTGCAGGTGATAAATGGTCCTATTTTGAATGATATGAAAATTTTGCTGACAAAATTTAGGTATTTTGTTATTTATTTGTTTTTTCTTTATTCCCACCCGCCCCCCTCCCATTAGCTTGTTCTCTGTATCTGTTTCTGTTTGTTTTGTTTACTCATTTTTATTTTTTAGATTCCACATACTTGTATAAGAGAAAAAATACTGTATTTGTCTTTATCTTACTTATTTCACTTAGCACAACACCCTCTAGGTCCATCCATGTTTTCACAAATGGCAGGATTTCATTCTTTTTTTATGGCCGAGTAGTATTCCATTGTATATATGTAATGCCTCGTCTTTGTCCGGTTGCTTGTTGGTGGATTCCTAGGTTGCTTCCATATCTTGACTATTGTAAATAATGCTGCAGTTATTTATAGAGGAGTGCATATATCTTTTCAAATCCGTGTTTTGGATTTCTTTGGATAATTACCCAGAAGTAGAATTTCTGGGTCACAAGGTAGTCCTATTGTTAATTTTTTGAGGAAATTCCATACTGTTTTCCATAGTGGCTTGCACCAATTTGCAATCCTACCAATAGCACATCCTCACCAACACTTGTTGTTTGTTGATTTATTGATGATGAATTTAGATATTTTGGGTGCCCTTTGCAGTCAAAGTTTTCTAGCCAGTTGATAAAGACGAGGTATTTACTAACAGAAGATTGGGCGATGAATATTTCAAAGTGATGGGAGGCAATAGCCCTCTTCTGAATTTAAAAGAAGCAATGTCTCTGGCTGGCCTAGTGGCATGTTGGTTAAGAGCTGGCTTGGGATGCCAGTGGCCCCGGGTTGAATCCCACATATGAGAGCCAGTGAAAAATGGTGAACAGCAGCTCCACCTGGAGCTGGGCTGCTGTGAGTCTCCTGGATGGCATTCCTGGATGGCATAGCTGTAGCCCCTGCTGCAGTGGGCTGCCATAGACTACAGTGAGTGGCCGGCAGCCAGCGTGAGTGGCTGGCAGCCGGTGTGAGCTGCCAAGAGCTGCTGTGAGTGGCAGTCCAGAGGCCGGCGACCGATCTGCTGTACACGAGAGGAGCGCAATGATAATACCAACATGGGCCAGTGAAGCAACGTCCTCCACAACTAGACTGAAGAACAAAAGGACAGCAACTTGTCTGTTCCCTTTCCCCAGTTCCCAAATTCTGTTCCCTGCCCCCAATTCCCCAATAAAATCTTTTTAAAAAAAGAAGCGATGCCTCTGTAGTTCTGTTTTGTGTTGCAGGATCGTCTGAGATCTTTTTGCCAGGTGATCGTGAGAGGCCGTGTTGAGCTTTTCTTATGACCCAGGATTTGATTTCCAAATGAAGGAGTGAAATGATGTGTCTGTGGTAGTACCTGGATATGAGTATTTGTGGCTAAAATAGTGTCATTTTCTTGTAGGCCACCCTCCAGTTCAGGGGTTGCAAACTACAGCCCAGGGGCTGAATGCAGGCCACCTGGTTTTGTAAATAAAGTTTTATTGGCACACGGCCACACCCAGTTGTTTATAACAGCATATTTGAGTTGTAGTGACAAAAGCCATCTGACTCGAAAAGCTGAAAATATTTACCAGCTGGCTTTTCACTGAAACACTTTGCTGGGCCCTGGTCTTGTCAATAAGGCAGGTAATACAAGTTCTAATACATATTATAACATAGTATTATATCACATAACAACACAACATATATATATATATAAAACATATAATAAAGAAGTTGTAATAATAAAGCAATTACATGCTATTAACAATGTCACGGGCCGGCCGAGTGACGCGGTGGTTAGGCGCTGGCTTGGGAAGCCAGTGGCCCCGGTTCGGGTCCCACATGTGAGGGCCAGTGACACTGCCCTCAAAACAACAACAACAACAAAAAACCATGTCAGGCACTGATTTAAGCATTATATAGATATTCATTTATTTAATCCAAAAAGCAAAACTGACCAGGAGGTGCCGCCGTCTTCTCCATGTTACAGATTTGGAAACTGAGGCATGGAAGAGTGAGTAAGTTGTGAAGTCAGGACAGAGAGCATGCCACTGTTCTTCCTCCCAGATGCAAGAATGCATCGTCCCCACCCACCCCCTCCCATGGGACTCAGTGTAGCTGTTTTAATTGTGAGTGGAAAAAGAAATTCGTTTATACTCATTTTATTTTATTTTTGTCTGAAATTGGTCCTCTCCCCAAATCAGTTGCTTATCCCTCCATATATTGCAATCCCAGGTGGTGGGGGTGTGATTGCTGCCTAGCATGGTGGGGTGGTTCTGCTCCCAGGTGACACTGGGCAATATCTGGGGAGGTCTGTGGTTATCACATTGGGAGTGCTCCTGACATCAAGTTGTTCCCTGGCTCCAATGTCTGCAGTGCTGAGAGGGAGACCCTGTGTTAATTATTTAGGAAAAAAATTGAGGCCGATGCCTACTCATACTGGACACCAGAATAAACCTCAATGGTCAGACAGTGTAAACCAGGGTGACCCCCACCCCCACCCTGGGTTACATAGCGGAGGGTCTGACCTCTAAGGCACCAAGTGCATAGAACTGGGGCAGCAGCATTCTTTGCCCTTGTTCTACTTGGCTCCCAGAGACCTTTAACCCCTGGGGTCAAGCACCCTTGCCCTTTTGCCCTGTCTGAGTAGGGGTGTGATGGCATCTGATCTGGGTCACTCCTGGCTGAGCCTGCAATCAGGCATGTATCTTCGGAGCAGCATGTCACTGCCCTGTCCCCAATGCTTCTCCCCCTTCCTTTGAAGTCAGAGCTCGTTAGGGTGACATATTTAGATGGTTGCTGTGGTGATGAGTGAAGGCTGAGGTGATAGCTGCAGCGAGTGTGTAAAGACAGCATTGTTTCTATATCGAGCCTCCAATGAGAGGAGGCACTCCTGCCATGTGCGGGTGGGATGTCAGTGTGGGAAGGGAAGGGGCTCAGGCCCCCGGGTCTACTCACTCGGCTTCCCCAGGCAGGATCTGCAGCCTGGGTGGACGAAAGCTGCCTATCACCAAATGCTGGCTCCTTGGCAGTCCCTGTCCATGAGGGGCCTGCTTAGAGCAGGGGTTCTCATCAGGGGCAATAGAAGCTGAGAAAACAAGAAAATGAAAATGCCAGTGCTATTTAGTGCTTGTGAGAAACACGTAATGGTTGACCAGACATCCACATGGAGATGTCAGGTAAATCAGCCCAGCTACAGGTGTATCAGTTGTCTAATGCTGTGTAACATGTCATCCCCAAACTTAGTTTAAACAGCAAGCATTTATTTGTTTTTTGTTTCGTTTTGTTTTGTTTTGAGGGCAGTGTCACTGGCCCTCAGATGTGGGACCTGAACCGGGGCCGCTGGCTTCCCAAGTCAGCGCTTAACCACCACGCCACTCGGCCAGCCCCATCAAGCATTTATTACCCCACAGCTTTTCTGGCTTGAGAATTATTATTTTTTTAAAATATTTTATTGGGGAATCGGGGAAGGGGAACAGACAAGTTGCTGTCCTTTTGTTCTTCAGTCTAGCTGTGGAGGACATTGCTTCACTGCCCATGTTGGTATCGTCATTGTATTCTTCACGGGTGAGGCAGATTGGTCACCGGCCTCTGGACAGCCACTCACGGCAACTCTTGGCAGCTCACATCGGCTGGTGGCCACTCACTGTAGCCTATGGCAGCAGGGACTGCAGCTATGCCATCCTGGGGACTCTCAGCAGCCCAGCTCCAGGTGGAGCTGTTGTTCACCATCTTAGCTGTAGAGGGCAGTGTCACTGGCCCTCATATGTGGGATCCCAACCGGGGCCCTGCTGCTCAGAGCCGGAGTCCCAAGCCAGCTCTTAACCAACGCGCCACTCGGCCGGCCGGCCCTGGTTTGGGAATTTGGAAGCAGCTTAACTGGGTGGTTCTGGCTCAGAGACCCCAGAAGCTTGCAGAGCATGTGCCGACCAGGGCTGCCTTTTCTGAAGGCTCATCCGGGGCTGGAAGGACCCCTTCCAGGATGGCTTCCCCACATGGGTGCTGGCAGGAGGCCTCAGCTCCCCCATGGGGCCCCTCCACAGTGCTGCCTGAGTGTCCTTACAACGTGGTGGCTTCCCCTCCCCCCCTCAGTGATCCCAGAGAGAGTGGGGAGGAAGCCATGTGTCTTTTATGACTTGGTCTTGGAAGTGACACACTGTCACTTCTGCCACATGCAATTGATCACACAGACCAACTGTGATACGAGTGGAAGGAGACCACACAAGTGCATGAATATCAGGGTACGGGCTACCACAGCAGGTGAATTTATCTCTGAAAATCAGTCAAATGAGACATTGTTTGGCCAATGTCCCTAAAAAAAGAAGAGCACACCACCTGCCATCACAAAGAAGTGGTATGTGAAGTGATGGATTCAGTTATTTCACCCAGAATTGGCAGTCCGTGTTTTGAGCACAGGCCATTTCCGGGGCATTTTGGGTAGAATGGCAGTTTGTGGAACCATCCTTGGGACGTCTTTGTCCACTTACTTCAGCTGTTTACACCCTTATGCCCGCAAAGCTTGAAGGACAGACACGGGATGGTGGACAAGAGGCATGTGTCCATGTAGGGCTGGGGCAGGAGGAGGAAGAGGGGGTCTCACCGAGAGCTTCATGTTGAGAGATGGGAGGTACAGGTTGAGGGTCAGGCGGGACTGACAGAGCCTGGTCGGTTGCAGAGCCTGGTCGGTAACAAGAGGATGAAGAGGTGGTGTCCTGCTCAGTGCCATCTTGCAGAAGCGGCTCATCACTGGCCAGCACATGCTTTCCATTGGCCAAACGGAATTTGGGGAGTAACCCACTGGAGGGCATGCATGATGATTCTGTTAGGGCTCTTCTCTGATCTGCTCCTGGGCCTTTGTGGTCCCTGTGCCATGCAAGGGCTCTGGTGTCTGTTAATCCAGGCCAGAGCAATCAGGAGATTCTGATCCTCACAATATTATATTAGGACGCTTGTAGGGGATTAGGGGGAGAAGTGGGAAATGCATTTGTCCAGGACTGACCTTGGACTGATCTCTCTGGATCACGTTCATAACAACTATTAGAAAGAGTGAACTGGTAAAATGTGAGCACTTAGGGATCATCTGGTCTAAGACGATCTCCCTCCCTCCTTCCTCCCTGCTTCCTAACTTCTTTCCTTCCTAAAATCAGAATTCTGGGTTCTTGATGTAACTTCCAATTTATCTCTTCAAGACCCTCTCTTAATAGACTACTTTTTAGAGTACTTTTAGGTTTACAGAAAAAGTGAGCAGGCATTACACCGAGTTCCCATATTTTTCCTCTCCCCTTACACACACACACACAAACAGACACACACACACAGACAGACACACACTTCCCCCTATTGTCACCATCTTGTGTTGGTGTGGCACATTTGTTACAACTGATGAGCCAGTATCGATACATATGTGCCTTTGTATTTCTTTTTATTACAAGTGCCATTATTTTGTAATTTCGAGGAGACCATCATTAAACAATTATTGTGACTGCTTCATGTTTGGGGGTGGGACACACACACCCCCGCCCCCACCAGAGGGTTCCAGCACATGAAAACCACCAATGTTGTTTTTGCAATGTCAGTCTCTGCTCAGAAAACTTTGGGACTTCCCTTTTTGGGCATTTAAAGCCCTCTGGAATGGAATTCTAGTTCAGGGATCATCAAATTCTCTGTAAGGGCCAGAGTGTAAATATTTGGCTTTGCAGGCTGCATGCTGTGTGTCACTACTACTCAACTCTTGCATTGTAGTGCAAAAGATTCATGAATGAAGCCACATGGCTGTGTGCCAATAAAACTTTATTAAAAAGCAAGCAGAAGGTCAGGACTTGCCAACCCCTGCTCTAGTTGATCTTATCACCTTTATCTAACATTTGTTATCTGCAGGTCCAGTATTGAGAAATGATTAGGAATTTATGCCTGGGGTCTGTCTGGCCTGGCTGTCAAGTCCCACTGTGCTCACATGTGACCTTGAACAATTTATGCCCTTTCTCTGACTCAATTTCTTCATTCATAAGAAATATACAGAGGGTGCCAAAAAATGTATACACATTTTAAGAAAGGAAACTATATTTAAATTGTAGTACTCAATATATACCGATAACAAAAGATGAATACAAGTCATGTTTGACTTCTGCAATTACAGGAGGTGCTCAAAGTGGTTACCATCAGCGTCCAGACCATTCTGATTACAGCGAACTACTGCTTGAGCAACATTGACCAAAGTGTCCACTTGTATACATTTTTTGTCACCCCCAGTATGTATATGTGTGTATACATACATACATACACACATGCATACATACATACATATACACACACACACATACACACCCCTCAGGGAGATATCTATATCTATATACCTATACCTTTACCTATATCTATATCCATTAATAGATAGATATAGATAGCCTCACGAGGTGTGTTTTATTTTCACTAATCATACAAATAATTTTCTGTCCCAGGGTAAACCAGAGAATTTGGTATTTGGCAATCCATGTTGTGGGGGGTCCCCTCAGAAACCCACAGGCTGATGGTATGGGCGCGGAAGTGAATGATGGTGTTTGTTATAACTATTAGGCTGTCGGAAAAGTCATGACTCATTTTTGCAATGAAAAACATAGAAAAAAATATGTCATGACTTTTCTGACAATCCAATAAATGAGCAGACACACGAATACGTTAAATGCTTGACACAGAGACTGGCACGTGTGTGCTGAGTATGGATTAAGATACTTTTATTCTACTGTATGAATGATTTAGATAAATGGTTTCCCCTTGTATTATTTATTTATTTATTTATTTATTTATTTATTAATTAGCTGAGCCATCCTGCCACCTGTTGGCAGCTCAGCAGCAGCTCAGTTCGGGCTGGGCATTGAACTGCTGTTGCTCAGAGCTCAACTTGCGCTCTTGAGTGAGCTCTTAACTAACTGAGCCACTCAGCCGGCCCATCCCCTTGTATTATTAGTTACCCTGTGCTGTGTAACAAATCACCCCAAAGGTAGTGGCCTAAAACAACACACATTTAGTATCTCACCATGTCTGTGGGTCAGGAGTCTGGGTGTTGGTTTATCTGGGACCTCTGCTCAGGGTTTTTCACTGGTTACAGTCAGGATATCAGCTCAGGCAGGGGTCTCATTAGAAAGCTCAACAGGGGCAAGTGCCACACCTCAGCTCGTGTGGCTGTGGGCAAGATTCAGTTCTTCTGGGGCCTTCGTTCTTGGCTACTGGCTGGACACACCTCACCCACCTGGCTGATGGTTCCCTCATAGCATGCAGGCTGAGCTGGCAGCTGAGTCTGTTAGCCAGGCAGAAGTCACACTCTTCTGCAACATAATGGCAGAAGTGACACCCCCTCTGGCCTAGCACACTCCAGGGGAGGGGATTAGACAAAGGTGTGACCACCAGGAGGCTGGGTCAAGGGGGCCAGACAGGCCAGAAACAAAGGTTGTTTCTGTGCCTTTTGTTCAGAGTTTTTTTGTTTGTTTGTTTTGTTTTTTTTGAGGGCAGTGTCACTGGCCCTCATATGTGGGATCCGAACCGGGGCCTCTGGCTTCCCAAGCCAGCGCCCAACCACCGCGCCACTCAGCAGGCCCATTTTTGTTGTTTGTTTGTTTGTTTGTTTGTTTTTTGAGGGCAGTGTCACTGGCCCTAATATGTGGGACCCAAACCGGGGCCTCTGGCTTCCCAAGCCAGATGCTTAACCACCACGCCACTTGGCTGGCCCTTGTTCAGAATTAATGGAGCACTTCTCACAGAGCACCTACTGTGTGCTGCAGGATTTGTGTTCGAGGTCAGATCTCAGTCTTTTTCTCACCCCCAAGTAGACAAGAATACAGCTGAGAACACAAGCCAGGAGACTTCAAAACATGCAGCCCGCAGGTGCCATCGCCAGCACTCAGCTCACGTCTACCTGACCCCGCAGTGTCATGTGGTACTGTCACCTTTGCCAAGTGACTCCTGCCATATAATTAGTGTAGAACACTCTTTTTCTCCCTCAGGAGAAACCAGTGTTTATCAGCCACTCTGTAGGAAATTCTCATAACACTGATCCTGCGTGTATATCACGTGCTGGGACCCCTGGGGGCCACAACCCTTGTGATATCTAAGACTTCCTTGTTTCTTGCACCAAGATCCAAACTCCCTCTTTAGAGAACACACAATTTAAATGTATTTATATTCCACGGGAATGACAGGCCAGCATGTCCCTTCTCTACTGCTCCATGAGAGTGTAATCATCCTGGGTCTCAGGTGTGTGTCAAAACCTGCCCAGGGGCCCCTGGCTTTGGGGTTGACAGGTTAAAGCCACATGACATCCCACCTGCACATCCCCCAAGTTCTCTGTGAGCGCCCCACCCCTCCTCCAGCCCCTGAGATTGATAACAGAGCCCTGTCTGAAAAGGGATTTTGCCCTCTAAGAGGGGACAGCAGCTTATAAGCTCTTGTGTCCAGATGGGCACAGAATCTCAAATAGAAGCTTCAGGAAGCTGTAGTGCAGTGCAGTGCAGTCCACCCTGCAGGGGACACTGGGCAACATCTGTGGATATCCTTGGTTGTCATGACTTGGGATGCTCCTGGCATTGAGTGAGTGGGGCTGGGGATGCTCCTCAGCCCCCACAGTGCCCAGGCCGGCCCCCCACAGAGAGTGACCCTGCCCCCATGTCAGCATTGGGGGATTCCCGAATTCTAGTGAGGGGCCACAGCGTTTGCACATATGTGTTGGCCTTTGCAGGTATGTGTTGGTTGTACAAACCCTTTGGAAGAGTTCTGAAAGCTCAGATCTAGAGAAGGGGTTGTGACTTGCTGGCTTCCTGTCCAGGTGTGCCATCCTGTATCTGTCAGGACTGGTTCTGCTACTCCTTACTGCAGATAGGTTCTGATGGGTCCAGAGCAATCAAGTCCTCTGCACCTGTCTCAGTTTATCAGGGATCCCCCACCCACCCCCTAACAGCCAGTTTCATGGTTCTGTTTTTGGCGGTTAAAAGGGTCCAGCCACCTGTTCCCCGCTGCTGCCCACCACTTGGAGCCATTAGGCTGACAAGCTGACAAATCTATCTCACCCTTTCTTAACTATGAGGAAAATAAAAACACCAGGAAATTAATGGAGGAATACCCTGGAGCACTCCTGGTTTCAGATTGTGGTTTCTATGTCCCTTGTTCAAGGTGACACATGACACAGCTGAAGTCTGCAGCTGAGAACAGGGGCCTGCGTTTCTCAGGGATGGCTGAGGGCTGGCTCCAGGCCAAGCCTGTGTTGACCATGCCCTGTTCTCAGCGCATAGAAACACAGTGGGGTTCCCAGGTGTCAGTCCCAGGCCAGGCTCCAGGTGGGAACAGGCTCAACCTCACCCAGCTCTAGCATCAGTTTGGTCTCTCCCAAGTCCTCCAGCAATGCAGGCTGTCCCTTAGCACAATCTCAGGAATTACTGAGCCCCTCCTGTGGGTGGGCTCTGGGAGAGCTATCAGAACCCCCAGCGTGAGCAAAACATGAAATTCCTGCCATTGGGGATCTCATCCAGTCAGGGTGATTCAACTTGGAACCAGACCGTGCTAATGGGCACGGGGTCTCTTCAGGAGGCAGTTACACTGACCTGGGGTTACATAGTGTGATGGTTGCACACCCTTGTAAATATCCTAAAAGACCCTGAATTGGACACTTTAAAGGAGTGGATTTTCTAGTATGTGAATTGTATATATCTCAATTTAAAAAGAGGAAGAAGGCGGGCCGGCCGAGTGGCGTGGTGGTTAAGACCTGGCTTGGGGTGCCAGCGGCCCCGGTTCAGATCCCACATATGAGGGCCAGAGACACTGCCCTCATAAAAAAAGAGAGAAAGAAGACATGTGGACAAGGTGGGGCCCAAGGTGGTAGGAAGCACTGCCCACCACAGGAGTAGCTGGGAGTCCTTCATGAGGCGTCCCTGATCGCCACCATTGTAAATGACGCCGGTCTCTGCTCGTG
This sequence comes from Aselliscus stoliczkanus, assembly GCA_033961575.1. Lineage (NCBI taxonomy): Eukaryota > Metazoa > Chordata > Mammalia > Chiroptera > Hipposideridae > Aselliscus > Aselliscus stoliczkanus. The sequence goes on along the minus strand of CM066735.1, from coordinate 2,038,143 downwards.
ATTTATTCTCCCTCATGGCATCTGGCATTTTCCACCCAGCGTGTTCGTTACTTGTTTCTGAGGTCTGTCTACCCTGTCTCAAGGGCAATTCTTGAGGGCAGGGTCTGTGTGGGGTTTTCAGACGCCTGAGCACCAGGGCTCTGCTGTCGCCATCTTAAAATTTGCACCAATTTTTGAACCAGGGGTCCTATTGTTTCGTTTTGTCACCGGCTTTGCAAGTTCTGTAACAGGTCCTGTGGAGAGTCCCACCTCCTGCTCATTCCACTGCTCATCCTTCCAGGACCTTGAGATCTATCCTGATGGGGTGAGTGAAAGCCCAGTATTTTGTCTGGGGGATAGGGCTGGTGAAGGTCACGGAGACAGCCTGGTACCAGCTGGTGTGGCTTGCAGCCTGCCGTCTCCTGGCCCTTGGGGTTGGAGCTGCAGGGAAGTGTTTTGTCCACCCGCTTCCTGCTCCGGCCCAAGCTGGTCTGGGCTGTGCAGCCGGAGTGGGGGTGGAGGTCTGTGGTGGTCACCTCACTGATCAAGTCCAAGTTCAAGGGCTCAGGGACAGCAGCTAGCAGTTGGTGTTACAGGGCTGGGGACAGGGAGATTTGTAGTTGGTGGATGTGAGGATAGGGAGTGAAAAATCATCTTTAAAATGATTCATAAGACACCCATGATCACAGCAGCATGATTCACAACAGCCAAAAGTGGGAACAACCCAAGTGTCCATCAGTGGATGATGGATGAATACAGCGTGGCCCATACATACATGGTGTTACTCGACCGTGAAAAGGAGTAAGGCGCTGACACTCGCCACGTGAATGGACCTTGAATACATGATGCTCAGTGAGAGAAGCCAGACACACAAGGCCACACAGTGTGTGATTCCACAGGCACATCCACAGACAGGAGGGGGGTTAGCGGTTGTCAGGGGATGGGGGTGACTGCTGATGGGGATGGGGTCTCCTTTAGGGGTGATGAAATACCCTTAAATGGGTTGTGATGATGATCACATAACTTTTTTTTATTCTTTTTTTTTTTAGAGGGCAGTATCACTGCCCTCACATGTGGGATCCGAACCCGGGCCGCTGGCATCCCAAGCCAGCTCCTAACCATTGCACCACTCGGCCGGCCCGATCACACAATTTTATGAATATACTAAAAACCACTGAGTTGTGTGCTTCAAAAATGGGTGAATTGTGTGGCATGAGAATTACATCTCAATAAGATTGTCTAAAAAAATGATGCCTAAGGGCCAGCCGAGTGGCTCATTTGGTTAAGAACTCGCTCAAGAGTTTGAGGTGAAGGGCCGGCCAAGTGGCGCGGTGGTTAAGCGCTGGCCTGGGAAGCCAGCGGCCCTGGTTCAGTCCCACATATGAGGGCCAATGACACTGTCCTCAAAAACAAAACAAAACAAAAATAGTGTGAGGTGAGCTCTGAGCAACAGCGGTTCGATGTCCAGCCCTAGTTGAGCTGCCGTTGAGCTGCCAACAGGTGACAGGATGGCTCAGCTAAAAAAAAAAAATAATGCCTAGTTTATCAGTCACTGTCTCCTGGTTTTGATAACCTCCCTTAGTTGTATAAGGAACCACTATCTGGGAAACTGGGTAAAAGGTGCCCAGGACCTCTTTACTAGTGTTGCAACTTCTTGTGCCTTTTTTTGTTTGTTTGTTTGTTTTAAGCTGAGCCATCCTGCTACCTGTTGGCAGCTAAAGGGCAGCTCAGCTTGGGCTGGGCATCAAACTGCTGTTGCTCAGAGCTTAGCTCGCACTCTTGAGCGAGCTCTTAAACCAACCGAGCCACTCGGCTTGGCCCCCTTGTGAGTCTTTAATTGATTCAAAAATAAACATTTGAAGGATCACATGCATAGATCATGCAAGGTTAAGGCAAATCTTGGCCTCCGGGCCCATGGGCATGTTGCTTCAGTCCTTTCATTGCTCATCCTTGCTGTCCACTGCTGCCCATCCTGGTCGTCCAGGGCGCCCCTCTCTCCCAGTGCCCCAGCAGCCCCTTTCTTAAGTGGCTGCGGAGAGAAGCAGATCCTGCTGGGTTATATTCCAGCAGCTCCAGGATCCTAGAGGGCTTGGGGTGTTCTTGGGGTGATGGCGCCACCTGCAGGTGATGGTGGGGATCTCAGTTCTGGCCTTTTTCTGACAACGAGTTAGCCTGAACTCAGAGAATGAAAGCAGCACTTGTTTTTATTAGGGTCAGTTGGTTAAGAGTTCGCTCAAGGGTGCGAGCTGAACTCTAATTAACAGCAGTTCGATGCCCAGCCCGAGCTGACCTGCCGCCGAGCTGCCAACAAGTGGCAGGATGGCTCAGCTAAACAACAAACAAACAAAAATACATAACAGCGGGTCGCGGCTGAGCCGGGTGCCCGCGGCGGCTGGCGGGACTCGCAGGGACTCGCTGAGCTGGCCCAGCGCGCCGCCCGCTCCTCCTCCGCCCGGTGCAAGAGCGCGGGGGCGGTCCGGGAGCCCCGGTTCCCGCCCCGTGCCGCCTCCGCCGGGCAGCCGCCCGGGTTCCGCGCCGCCGCCCGCCTGCAGTGCGTCCCGGCCCCGGCGGCCCGCGAGCACGGAGAAGGGCCTGCCGGAGCGGACGGCGGAGGACTCCCTGGACCCGTCCTTCACACACGCTCTGCGGCTGGTGAACCAAGAAATAGAAAAGTTTCAAAAAGGAGAAGGAAAGGATGAAGAGGCGTCCATTGATGTGGTGATTAATAAGAACATGAAGCTGGGACAAAGTGTTAATTCCTGTGAAACAGTTTCCTAAGTTCAACTTCGTGGGGAAACTGTTGGGTCCTCGTGGCAATTCTCTGAAGCGTTTACAAGAAGAAATCTTGACAAAAATGTCCATCCTTGGAAAAGGCTCCATGAGAGACGATGCAAAGGAAGAAGAGCTGAGGAGAAGTGGAGAAGCAAAGCCCTTCCACCTCAGCGACGGCCGCCGCGTTCTCAACGAGGGGCGCGCCCGGCCCGCGGCAGCCCACAGCCGGGCAAGTTCCTCATCCCGGGCTATAAGGATGGAAGCAGGCAAGCGCAGCTCCAGGAATTAACATATTTGGTGGTTCAGAAAATGCAGATGTGCCCGTTGTTCGAGGGAAATCTACCTTGCGGACAAGGGGTGTAGCAGCCCCGGCAGTAAACAGGGAAAGGGCAGGAGTCACAGCCCGGCCAGTTGGAGTTGGTGCGCCGAGAGGGACGCCAGCATCCCGGGGCGCGCTGTCCACCCGAGGGCCACTCAGTCGGGGAAGAGCGCTTCTCACTCCCAGAGCAAGGGGCGTCCCCACAGCTGGGTACAGACCGCCGCTGCCACCCCCAACACAAGATACCTATGGAGACTATGACTGCTTATGATGAACAGAGTTATGATTCCTATGATAACAGCTATAGCACGCCAGCCCAAAGTGGTGCTGATTACTATGATTATGGACATGGACTCAGTGAAGGGACGAACTATTCATACGGGCAAGAGGAGTGGGCTAACTCAAGACACAAGGCACCTTCAGCCAGGACAGCCAACGGTGTCTACCGAGAGCAGCCGTACGGCGAATACGGATTGTACTGTCGTTGTGACATAGCCAATCTCCACCAGTCCTGTGTACTATTCAAAGTAATTTTTTTCTACGAGCAATCCCTTTTTAAATAAATCCAAATGCTTAAAATCTGTATGGATGGAACGTAAAAACACTTTGTTGAAACATCAACCTGGGCAAAAAAAAAGAAGAAAAAAAAAGACATGTAAAATTTTGTTATTTCTAGCTGTATATGAAAAAAATAGGTCATCAAAAGGAAAAAAAAGCTTTGATTAGTGTTAAACCAACAACAACAAAAATAGGTTTACTAAATAGTTAATCCATCCTTTAATTTAAACCTCACCTTTCATTTTAAAGGTGTCCATAGAATTTAGTTATTTTATCTTTCAGCCATATGCTAGGTTTGTGTTTTTTTTTGCCTTTTGCCAACATGCGTAAAAAGACAAGCCAATTACAAGTGCAAATAATATGGTATTCTTTTGTAACTCAAGTCTTGAAATGTTCTGTAGTGTTAAGCAAAGTTTCCTCTTGCTTTGATACTAAATAAACTTTTTGAAAGAAACAAAACAAAACAAAGAGTTGGCTTAGAGCACGAGCTCTGAGCAACAGGGCCGCCGGTTCGATTCCCACATGGGCCAGTGAATGCTGCACCTTAACTGAGCTGCTGCTGAGCTGCCGACAGGTGGCTCTTGTAACAACAAGATTGCCTGTTTCATGGTGGGCTACACCTACCTGCAACTAAAGATTGAACTCAGCACCTTGAGCTGAGCTGCCACCCCAGTGGCTCAGTGGATAGAGTGTGCGCTCTTAACACAAGGCGACCGGGTTCGACTCCCATGTGGGATGGTGGCTACACCCACCCGCAACTAAGATTGAACACAGCACCTTGAGCTTAGAGGCCACAAGCTGCCAACAGGAAGGCGTCTGGCGCCTTCCACAACAAAGATTGAAGAACAATAGCTTGGCTGGTCCCCTTCCCTAATTCCCCAACGCTGTTCCCCTTCCCCAATTCTCCAATAAAATCTTTTTTTTAAAAAAAATTTTAAAAAAAGTTTTTATTGAGTTAAGATTTTGTTAAATGCACTTTTTATTTTAGAATCGTCTTAGATTTTCAGAAGAGTTTCAGAGATGTTACAGTGAGTTCCCATCACCCATTTTCCCAATGGTCGTATCTTCCATAATCACAATACATTTGGGATAACCAAGAAACAGACATGGGGACATTCCTGTGAACTCAACTCCACTCTTCTCCAGGATGTAATTAGTTTCCCCCCTTTCAGCCCCAGGACTCCATTCAAGATCCCAACTTACATTCAGTCCTCATGTCTCCTTAGGCCAATCCGGGTGAGTTGGTCACCCTGTGGGCACTCTGGGGCAGGGGGTGACTCAGTCTCCTCCTCTTCCTCCCAGGGGATCATGAGGTTCAAAGGATGCCTGTGAGTGTCTTTTATAAACTCTAAAAGGTCATATAAACATCCTGTCCTCTCATTCAATTTAGTTTTGGAAAACATTATCAGGGATAATGTCATAAATCTCTAATTGCCTTCTTAAATCTACTCACTCTGCATCTTGAAGCATCCTATTTGTGCTGTCCTCAATGTCTGGCAGAGTAACCAAAAGGCACAGCTCCCCAAACAACTGTTCCTGTTGTCTAATTGTGAGTGCGGGACTCTTCCATGCAGATTCCCCCAGGAACACCCACATTTCTAGCCATGTGCTGCTCAACTAAAGTGTTACATTTTTCTTTCAGGGAGTGGACTTTTGGTTCCTGGAATCTTGGTGCTGAAGACGGCCAGGCTTCACGCACGGGTGAGTGTCACAATGTTTTTCTCTTTTCCACATTCACACAGGCGTTGGGCTGGCCATTCTGGGCCCTGGTGAGAGTTAAGAGGCTGGTCTGCCATTGAGGTAGTCCTCATGGGGCATGCCTATACCTTCCCAGCCTTGCTCGTTTCCAAGGGTTTGTCCTGTCTGCCAGGAGCACACAGGAGCGACATAGACCATCTTCTACTCTTTGGCACCAGTTGCCACGAAGCAGAGGTCATGGGCTGGTCCTGGCATACCCTAGGACGGGGTCTGGACAAAGCGTGCATAACTGTGCCACCTGCTTTCGGCTGTGTTAGCTTCATCATAGAGAGGCTTAATTAGGGAGCCTCTTTACCCCATTCCCTGTTTTGTGTTTTTTTTTTAAATTAACTAATTAATTTATTTATTTTTAGAGGGCAGTGTCACTGGCCCTCAATATGTGGGATCCGAACCGGGGCCGCTGGCATCCCGAGCTAGCTCTTAACCACTGCGCCACTTCGCCGGCCCACCCCATTCCCCGTTTGCGTGGAGGGTGACTGTCCTTAACCATCGCCAGGAGCAGAGCTAAGTCCCTGGACATGATCACTACCTGAAATACCTGGAATGTGTCGCCCGCCCTGCAGACACCACGTGACCTCAGGAAGGCTGGTTTTAACAAGCTGTGAACAGAGCTAAGGCTCAGGCCCTGGCCCCTTAGCTCCTATCTATTTGTTTACCTCTGGTCTTATTCCCCAGAGGATTCTGAGTGGCTTTTATAAGGTGGGGTGAGGAAACAATGGGGAAATGAGGAAAAGTGCTAGGTGCTGTGTGCTGCCACCTGCGCGGGTAGTGACTGTAACTGCTGTGCTCAGCTGCCTGGCCTGCAGGTCCCACTCCCTGCATTTTCTTAACTGTTTTGCTGCCCTCATGGAGTTGTGTCTTTGATGAGATCTTTAGAATAAACTTCCGGTTTGTAAAGAAAATTCTGATAGAATTTTGATAAAGGTTGTGTTTCATTTACCAATAAATCTGAGGGAGATCTGCTGTCATTATAACGTTGGCTGTTCCCATTCAGTGTGAGTGCATGCGTGTGTGTGTGTGTGTGTGTGTGTGTGTGTGTGTGTGTGTCAGAAAAAATGTTGGAAAAGAAGGCAGACTCCGAAGACAACCATCAAATTATTTCATTTAGATAAAATTTCTAGAAAAAGCAAACCTCTAGGGACAGGAGGGTGACTTGTGGTTGCCAGGGGCTGGGGTGGGAAGGGGGTGAGTGTGAGTATGCACCAGGAATCTGATGGGGTGAAGGGAAGGGTCCAACACTGCGCGATAAGGACAGTCGTACAATTTGGTGAACTTACTAGAAAATCTTTGAGTTGTGCATTCTTGCCAATGAATTTTACAAATGGTAAAATTTTACAAACAGTAAGGTTAAAAATATATATATTTTATTTAGCTAAGCTTGCAGGAGAGGCTGACCAAGGGTGAGGGAATCCCAGCAGGGAGTGCCCATGCCTTTGGGAGCTGGAAGAAGATATCTGGAGCCTCGGGCAGAAGGGACATACTTTATTCACTGACTCTCTAGATACCACCCACCTGATATAATGGTCGGGTTTTATCCTATACAGAGACAAGGGTGACACACAGCCAACGCACTTATGTAAGTATATACATAAACAGGGTGCACAGCACCTGTGCTCATCCCACCCTCTCAACCCGATGGATCATAGTTCTGCCAGATCTCCAGGTAAGGGAGCCTGACTGGCTGTATTTTCCCTACACAGCCCTAAGGCTGAGGTTGGAGCCCTGGGGTCCCTCAGACTTGTTGGTGCTTAGCCTAGGTCCAGAGCAGATTTAACGGGCTAACTCTGTTCACAAAGTCTCCAGGCAGAGGGCAGGAGGGTGAATCGCGCACAGGTGGCAGGGTGAGGTGTGGCGGTTGGACCTGTCTGTCTGTGCAGCCTGAGAATGGGGAGCCCTGCTCTTTCATTCTCTTCAATGTCAGTGTCAGACTAACTTCCTGTAAAAAGAAAGTAGAGATCAGGCAAGTACAGAGAAGGAAACGTCTCCAACACCCTGTCAGCTGTGACTGTGACCATTGCTGACAGCTGGTGAGCTTCCAGCCTGGTCCCTCTGTGAGCCACGGTCCATCCACACACTGAGTTTAGATGGCAGATTTCCACTTTAATGAGCTCATTTTGCTTGATGGGTACCTTTCTTGTCAATAAACCTAGATTTCTGTCATCTTTCCTGATATTGGCTTAACATTATAGATGAATTATAATTTATTTCTTTAAAATAATTTTATAATTGAGTTGACTGCTCTCCTATTGGTGGGCTTTTGTGCGTGTTTATTTCCCATCACCCTCCACACCCACCCGGTCTCTCTCTGCTATGCCCTGGTGTGGATATCATTGTGCAAACTCTGTATAGCCTTGGTTGGTTATCATTTGGGATAAGTTCCTATATGTAGTTTTGTGGTGTGTGTGTGTTTAAATCAGGGTGTTCTCACCCCCAGGGCTTGTGTCCCTCCCCTTCCAACTACAGTTCTTATATCTTTGCCAGTCTGTCTGGGTCTCCTGGGTTATCTGTGACTTCAGCATTTCCTCGGGAGCTTCTGCTGTGAATGGCCTGGCTGTGTTCTTCACTCACCTTTTCTCTAATGGACTTGTTTGAACTCTTTGTACACATTTGCTTCAACTTCCTATATTTCTCCGTTGGACGCTGTCCGTCACATGCACTATTTTTCTGAGCGTCTGAGTGCCTTTCCACTTGGTGGGAGGTAGTTCTTTCCTACAAAGGAAATTGTAGGAAAATTGTAAACATTTCGTGGACACTGGTGTTGTCCCTTGTGTTTTGGGAGGTAGTCTTCAATTTCAGAATTATATAAAAAAAATTCATCTGTATTGTATTCAGATTGTATACTTTGCACTTATATCCTTGAGCCATGTGAAATTTAGCTGTGCTAGTGGGTCTCACCTGGGGCAATCCTGCCCTCAGGGGACACTGGGTGATGTCTGGGGACATCTGTGGTTGTCACACTGGGGGTGGCCCTGGCAATGAGAGAGTGAGACCAGGGAAGCTATTCAACACCCCACAGTGTCCAGGACGCCCCCACAGACAGTGACCCAGCCCTGAATCTCAGCAGTGCTGAGGGGGGACCTGTCCAGTCTGGCCCTCAGGTCTAAAGGGACTTGTCTGTCTTTATTACAGACCCACATCTGTGTCATCACTGCAGAGGAAAACAGGCCGCTTAATTACATTTCCATACATACCAAGAATTTTTCTAGGGAAGGTGATTTGGGAACATCCTCTGGAGACAGACCATTCCAGGAGTCTGAGTTCAGTGTGGAGCTTGAGTTTCACTCTAACATGTTAACAGGGCTTTCAAATGTATTTTATTGATTCCTTTACATACAAGTGGGTATGGATTCTGCCCCAGGGGACATTGGGCTGACACCTGTGGTTGTCACAGCTGGAGGTGCTCCTGGTGTGGAGTGCATGGGGGCAGGAATGCTGCTTATCCCCCCACAGTGCCCATGTCGCTCCCCCCCCCACAGTGAATGATCAGCCCCCCGTGTCCACAGTGCTGCAGGAGGACCCTGTTGGAGGGAGAGAATTATTTGCTGAATCACTCCCTGTGGGTTGGGCATTGCAGGGTTACAAAGGAAACTCCTTGAAGTGGGTAATGCCAGGCTTTTCCTGATTATTAAAAAAAATTCAATAATCACTCATTGATTGTTTGCCAATGCTGTGTGAGTAGTCTTCAGGTGTTCTCGAATTCATTTCAGTACTGGGGGCAGCATAGAGCTCATCTTCTGTCAGGTAGAGGAACGAATTAAGGGACTGAGACAGCAAGACTGGTCAGGGCCTCCCATTGCTGAGCAGTCATGTCTGGAAAGCGGGCGTGTCTCTGAGCAAGACCACCATCGCTGGTCCTGGAGGTAGAGCCAGGTCTCCTGCCCGCTCCTCTGAATTCCTGCAGACGCCAAGGGCTGGTGGGGTTTGCTTCAGGGCTTCAGGCTGGGTGACATTGGCCAGAGGGCTGCTGTTCCCTTTGATGGCCACTAGGGGGCAGAAGAGGTCCATGGGATCTGCCAGGGCCTCCAGCCAGGAGGGACTAGAGATGAAGGTGGGTGCAGGTGGGCGCCCCAGATATCTTGGAGCCTGTGATCACCCTGTCTCTCTTCTCCGGGACATTCTGATTCAGCACCAAGAGTCCCATGGTCACCCTAACCTGGTGGTGCCCTACCTGACAGACCTGGAGCCTCTGCAGGTTTGGACCAGTATTTGACAGCCAACTCCTTCAGTTGGTTTTAGGATGGAGGCAGAAAGCAGGGCTGTTTGACCTTGGGGGTCTTGGAGGGCTGCACCCCCACAAACCCACCATGTGCCCGGGCACAACCCAGTGGCTAGAGCGGAGAAGGCTGCACCAGGGAAACAAAAAAGCAAGGTCGGTGGGCTCTCCCACCCCCGCAAAGACTGGGTCTTGTAGTGGCTGGAGGTCTGGCCATGTGAGGCCTCCCGCAGACCAGCCCCATGCAGCTTCTCCTTGGAACTCATAAATGACACCAGCCTTCAGAAGCCCCCTTGGGTGTATGGAATCTGGCTGGTGTCCCCTTTGGGCACGGTCATCTGGGTAGTTGTGTTTGTCCTGGCCAGGCACATGGTGACTCCCCAGTGGTTTCATTCATTCCCTGAGCAAAGACTTGCATGTCTGCCTGGGCCAGGTTCTGGGAAAACAACAGTGACCAGGACCGCCAAAAGCCCCAGCTCACACAGAGCTGACATTCTAGCGAGAATTGTGGACCCACCACAGAGGTCCTCAGACATGACCCTGGTGGCAGGGTCACAGAGTGAACCCCCTGCCCTACTGGTTCCTCTCAAACGCTGGATGTGGTTAAGTTTCCACATGTGGGTGGGACTTCCCATTGTCTTGGAACCTGGGGGTGAGGGGAGCGGCACCACAGTTGGCAGATTCCTGCCTCTGGAATGGAAGCAAGAGCCCCTCCCACATGGCAGTGTGCAGGGCTGGACCTTCACAAGGATGCCTTAGGTCCCTGTCCACTGAGTGCACTGACCTTTCAACTTGGTCATCTGGCTCAGAGGTCCAGACCATTATTGTGATGCTAGCTTTCCTTTGGGAGGTGACATCATCTTTGAGCTAAGCGCCATGTCCAAAGCTGCGCTTTCCAAAGTGGTAGGCACTAGCCCCGGGGGGCTGTTTAGCACCTAAAATGGGGGCCACGAATGGAAATGATTATATTTTGCATATATTGGTCTAAATAAGTGATTCTTTTTTTTTTTTTTAAGATTTTATTGGGGATTTGCGGGAGTTAACAGCATTGGGGAATCAGGGAAGGTGAACAGACAAGTTGCTGTCCTTTGGTTCTTCAGTCTGGTTGTGGAGGACGTCGCTTCACTGGCCCATGTTGGCACTGTGATCATTGCTCTCTTCCCAGCTGAGGCAGATCAGTCACTGGCCATCGGATGGCCGCTCATGGTGGCTCACGGCAGCTCACACTGTGCCGGCTGCTCACGCTGGCTGCTGGCCACTCATGGTAGCTTTCGGGAGCCCACTGCGGCCTATGCCTTCGCCAGCGACTCACAGCAGCTCAGCTCCAGATAGAGCTGTTGTTCACCATCTTAGCTGTAGAGGGCAGTGTCACTGGCCCATGTAGGAATCGAACCAGCAGCCCTGCTGCTCAGAGCTTGCGCTCCCAAGCTAACTCTTAACCAACGAGCCACTCAGCCAGCACAAAATCAGTAATTCTTAATTGAGAGTGATCCTGCCCCCAGGAGACACTAGGCAATGTCTGGGAACATCTGTGGTTGTCATGACTGGGGGTGCTTCTGACATTGAGTGGGTGGGTCCAGGGATGATGCTCGGCATTCCAGAGCCCAGGACGGTTCCCCACAGAGAGTGAACGGCTCCAGTGTCTGCAGTGCCATGGGGAGAGGCTACACGAGGACCAGCATTTCTGCAGCCATCTCGCTCACTGTGTACAGCACAGAACTGCCTGACTTCCAAAGAGCAGAGCATGTTTTTCTGATCCTCCTGTTCTCTGGGAGTTTTTGAACATTTCTGCTGAGAGCACTGCCAGAGCTTTTATCTTGAGAGAGCTGCCCTGTGTGGGGAGCAACTCCAGCCCTAGCGTGTGAATCAGAGTGCTCTTCTTCTATGGTTGGTTACCGCTTTCAGTCTGGCCTGGGTGTGTTGAAATGCACATTGTCAGTTCTTTCCATGGACACATTGTTCTCTTGAAAGGACTGCCAAGGTATACTTGTACAATCAAAACCTAGCTCATGGAAGGTCATGGACTACTGCCGCCACCACCACCTTCTCAACAGAAAACATATGCAATACATATGTAATTACAGGGATCCCTGTGCAGTCCACATGGTCCCAAACCCTCTCCTATAGCCTGTGGCCTACGATTTTGGAGAGCAGGCCACATGGTGCTTCCCAAAGGAACGGGCTCAGCTCAGATCCAAGTATGACCACCAACAGTAGGGTCTCATCTGGGCTGACTCTGTCCCTGGGGGACACTGGGCCATGTCTGGGACATCTGTAGTTGTCATGAGTGGGGGTGCTTCTGGCATTGATAGAGTGGGGGCCGGGATGGCCCCACCCCAGGGAGTGACCCAGCCCCGATGTCAGCAGTGCTGAGGGGAGACCCTGCTCCACGAGATTCTTGCCTCACAGGGTGACTCAAGACCACTCTCTTTATTCTCTACATCATGTTATCACTGTGGTCCCCCACTAAGCCCCAGTAAATAGGCCACATTCTTTTGGACCCTGTGGGCTAAGCTCTTTCAGCCAGTCCTCTCACAGGTTGGTTAACGCTACTACCTGCTTTTACTGGTTTACAAGTCAAAATGGAGGTCCAGAGAAGTTCATGTCCAAGACCACTGAAGAGGGGGTCCACCAGTGGGGCAGCCCATCAGCAACAAAGGCACACACACCCACTGACCACATCCCAGGCATGTGCTTATTGCTAGGCAACCACTTGAACAGTCAGTCTCCCTCAGAACAGGATGATGCACCCATGCAGTCATCATAGAGTCATCAGACTGAAAACAAACATGGGGTGACAGTCACATATGACAAGCAAGCAGGGGTGGGGGGAGATCAGGAAGCCATGATGAGGCAGGGGAGGGGCTCATTTGGGGTGGCGAATAGGGGTCCCCACATCATTCTAGAGCTCATCCCAGCCCTGCAGTATGCTGGCTGGTTTCACCTGAGCCATCGAGCACTGAAGATGTGGGCCTTGGCTCCTTATCTCCCTTCCTTCCCATTTCATTCTTATAGTCATCAAACACCTGTATACCTGGAGAGGGCTCAGGTAGAGTGTGCTCAGGATTCTGGGGTGGGGTGGGGGGTGTCTTGGGGGAATGGCGACTCCTGAGCTGCAGCCAGCCCAGTGGAGACCTGACTGGTGGGTCAAATGCACGGCCCTTAGGATCCTGGGGTGTTGGGAGCTTGTCTCTTGTTGCCATAGACTGAATCACCAATCATCTCTAGTTGCTTTTGGTATCCCCCAAAATTCTAATGTTGAAAGTTATCGCCCAATGTGATGGTAATTGGAAGTGGGGCCTTTGGGGGTGTGTGATTGTGATATATAGTAAATGCATATTTTGGTCTTCACCCACAGTCCCTTGCTCACAGCGCCCAGAATGCTTAGAATTAACTGAGGGATGGGAGCATCCCTTGTATGTGACTAAACATGAAAGTGCTCTTCCCCGCCATCTCACATGGAGTGTATTTGCTAGCTGTTGCTATGTAACAAGTCACCAGAACCATAGCAGCTGAAACCACGCCTGCCCATTAGTTCCTGGTTTTGCAGGTCAGAAGTGTGGGCACAGCGTGGCTGTACCTCTGTTCAGGTCTCAGCAGGCTTGGCCAGGGCTGAGTTCTCATCTGAGGCTTGGCTGGAAAAAGACCCACTTCCAGGTTCATTCAGATTGTAAGCAGGACCCAGTGCCTTTCAGTTGTCTTGCCAGATATCAGCAAGGGACAGCCTGACTCTCTGCTCTTTGAGGTGGCTTTCAGGTCCTGTCCTAGCCACATGGTCCCTTGCAGAGGTCACCTCTCACTTCCGGAAGGGCCCTGCCTCTTTGAGAGTCTCACCTGATTAGGCCAGGCCCACCCAGACAAATTCTCCTTTTGATTCACTCAAGGTCAACTGATTTGGGACTCTAATTACATCCTCCAAATCCCTTCTTCTTCTGTACAAAATATCCTAATCGGGAGAATCTTATCATGTTCACCAGGGGGTAGGGATGTGCGAGCTCTCAGGATCCTGCTGGCCATATGGGGGAAAAGGGGGCATAGTCACTCGAGACAGCCAGCACTGTCTTTACCGGGCCGAGCAGGGGGCATCTCCACCTTCCTTCTGCCTTCCCCCGTCCCTGCAGGGAGCATTGCCAGGACTCTGGGGAGAGGCCTGGGGTAGGGGAGAAAGGAGGTGTTTGGAGAATGCAGGCATGCTTTGGCCCAGGTACCTAAACATACCCATGGCTTCACCTAATTTAAAACAAAAACAAAAATTTGTTTTGAAATAATTACAAAGGAAATTGCAAAAGTTGTACAGGGTGGTCCCATGTACCCTTTCCCGGATTCCCTTAGTGGAGGCATGTTGTAACTGTAGCACAGACCAGGAAATCAGCATGGGGACCAAGTGTGTGCAGAGGACTCTGCAGTCCTCACATGTGCAGATTGGCCTTTGCCAAAGTTAGCAGTGTGCAGGACCATCTCACGTCAGGAAAGTGGAGAGAGCATTTGTTACTCATGTGTGAATGTACTAACACTACTGAGCTGTACACATAAAACTGGCTGAAGTGCTAAGTTTTATGTTACATGCTTTTTACCCAGTAAAAAAAAGAGAGACGGAGAGACAGACACCAGAAGCAGTGACAGCCCCTCTCTTCTGGCCTTAAAAAAGCAAACAGCCACACTGTGAACTGCCTATGGAGGAGGCCATGGAGCCTCTAAGAGCTGAGAGCGACTCCTCTTCACAGCCAGCAAGAAAATGAGGACAGCAGTCCCACAGCTGCTGGAAGATGGATTCTGCCCACCACTCAAATGAGTTTGAAAGGGACCCTATGTTCTAGACGGATTTCAGGCTTCTGAGACCCTGAGCAGCGGACCCAGTTCAGTTGTGCCCAGTTTGCTGACACAGAAGCTTTGAGATGACAAACGGGTGTTGTTTTAAACCTCTAAGTTTGTGACAACTTGTTACTCAGTAGTAGCTGACTGATACACCCACTGTGTTGGCTTCTCACACACTCATTCTAAAACACACCGCAAACCTGCAAATTATCTCCAGTTCACAGATGAGAAAACAGTAGCAGAGGGCCGGCCGAGTGACGTGGTGGTTGAGCACTGGCTTGGGAAGCCAGCGGCCCCGGTTCGGGTTCCACATATAAGGGCCGGTGACACTGCCTTACAAAAAAAGAAGAAAGAAAACAGTAGCAGAGAGAGGCTAACTTGCCCAGGGCCACATAGTAACTGTTTTGTGATATTCAAATTAGCTGATTGTCACCTGGTCCATAAGCTCCCTAAGGCCAGGGATCTCGTCCAACCACCTGGCAGTTGTTGAGTGAGTGAGTGACAGGAAGAAAGAATCCTTACCTGACCTCCTGAACAGAGGTGAGCCTGTGCCCAGGTCTAGTGACATGCCGTGGACAGTGAATGGAGCCTCAAGGACATAATCGTCATAGCCTGAAAGGAGCAGCGATCACATGGGGGCTTCCCTGGCAAATCATCAAGGACCTGAGGTCTTAGTTCATGAGTTTCCTAGAATGTGACATGCTGTTCCCTGGCCCCTGACTAACATTCCACTGATTCAAAGCCCTGCTGGTACAGGACGCCGGGCCCAGGCGTGGGAGGGACAGATAGCCAGGTTTAGGCAGGGGTATATGGTACCCGAGCTGCCAGCTGTGGGTGTTCTTGACAGGAGCTGGGGCTGCAGATGTGCAGACTGGCACAGAGAGTAGGAGAAAAGAGAGATGGCTACAGAGACTTGGAGCTGGGGCCACACCCACCAGTGCCGGGGCAAACCATTACTGGGTCTCCAGCATCACGGTGCCAGGGTAGAGTGTGCTGGGAGCCTCAGCACTGGGGTCATGGGCCATGTTATTTTCTTTGGGGGACCATCTTGGGTGCTATGGGGTGCTGAGCAGCATCCCTAGCCCCTATCCATTTGATGCCAGGAGCACCTTCAGTTGTGACAACCACTGATGTATCCAGATGGCATCCAGTGTCCTCTTGGGGCAGGACCACCCTACTTGAGACCCTGGCTGAGTGAACTGATAATGATAACATTGCTGGAGAGTGAGAGCAGGTGCTCACCCTGAGGGTGGGAGGGGGGGTCTGTCGGGGGCCTCAGGGAGGCCTTCCTAGAGGAAGTGACATCTGAGTTGAGGTTGACAGTGCCCTAGAGCTAAAGAGGGTGGGTAGATCCTCCAGAGGGTGGGAGCTGTGTGGGCACTGGAGCAGAGGCTGGTTCCAGGACTTCGGGTGCAAGGTGAAGGGGAAGGAACCCATAGAGGGTTCCAGCCCCACCCCTGGCAGCAGTCAGTTGACCTTGTTTTACAGATTAGGCAACTGAAGCACTGAGAAGGTGAGGGTGCCCCAGTTGCTCCCAGCAGTGGTAGGCACAGGTAGTGGGCCTCAGGGCTGTTTCCAGAGTGCCACTGGCCAGGCTGGTGTAGGGGTGCATGCGGGCACTGGAGCCAGGCCCAGGAAGGAGCACCCACCTCAGCACCTCCCAGGTCTGAGACCCCTGCTCAGGCCTGCACTTACTCCTGCCCTCACTTTCCCTTTGATAAAATTGGGGTGATAATCACCCTCAACATCTAGGGTTGCTGCAAGGACTGGATGACATCATCAGTTCTGCAGGCCGTGTCCCCATCCCCATCCCCTCTCACTCTGCCTTAGTCCTTCCCGAAGACAGTGGAGGCCATCCAGCTTCTCTGGTATCCATGGAAACACTGGGACTGAATGAGTGACCCCAAGCCCCTCAGCAGGTTGATGGTAAGCCCTGGACCCCTGCCCCATGGCCCAGAGCCTGTTCCTCCAGGAGTGACCAGCAGGAATCCATGCTCTGTGGGCCCAGCCCTGCATCCACCAGGAAAGATGGCAGCAGGCGGGGGTTCTGTGTCCTGAGCTGACCTTGTTTTCCTGTCCTCAGGACCAGTCCAGCCCTTGGAGTGGACCTCTGCAGGCTCAGTAAACACCAGGGGATGGGGGCAGGGGGCCGAGCTTCTTGCTGCCCCCACCCCCTGGAATTACCAGGAAAGGGTGGCCAATCAGCTCTCTTCCCTGAACACTCAGACTTGCTTAGCCACCTGCTGGGTGAGCCCAGTAGGGATGCCGGCTAGGGACAGTCACCTGCATCATGAGGCCACCAGGGCAGCCGTGTTTATCCATGGGCTGTGCTGCTCCACACATGAAAAACACAAGGAGCTTTTGGAGCATCTTTTTTTTTTTTTCCTATCTTGGTAAAATGCACTTAACTTGACTATCTTAACCATTTTAAGTGCACAGCTTAGTGGCATTAAGCACATTCACCGTTTTGTGTGACCACCCCCCATCGCCATCTCCAGAACTTGCTCATCTCCCCAAACTGACGCTCTGTCCCCATGAAACACTCACTCCCCTCCCCTCCCCCAACCCCTGGCACCGCCATCTGCTCTCCGTCTCCATGAATCTGACTCCCCTAGAGACCTCCTGTGACTGCAATCACACAGTATTTGTCCTTCTGTGACTGGCCTATGTCACTGAGCATCACGTCCTCAGGCTCCATCCACGCTGTAGCAGGTGTCAGTGTCCTTCCTTTTCATGGCTGAGTAATATTCCAGTGTGTGGGTGGACCACAATGTGTTTCTCCATCATACGTCCATAAACACTCCGGTTGTTTCCACTTTTTGGCTGTTGTGAATAACACTGCTATGAACATATATACAATTATCTGAGACCCTGGTTTTAATTCTTTGGGGAATGAAACACCTTTGTGTTCTGATTTACTACCTCGTGCCCAGCCTGCAGGTCACCTGCAGGACACGAGGGAGCCCAGTCTGAACTGTGTAATCAGGGTCCTGGGCCTCAAGGTGGCTTTTTCCTCGTCTACCCTCACTTGGGCCACACACCTCTAGGGAAAAAAAATATATTTTTGCATAGGTAAATATGCCATGATATAAAAATTCAAAAGGTCCAAATGGTATATTGTCACATCCCACACGACAGAGCAGTGGGATTGGAGAAGGGACAGTGAAAGATTAAGAAAGAGAGAGACACACAAATAAGAGAAAAATGCAATTGGTGTCAGGGGACTCCAGCCTCATGGACTGAGAGCCCCGAATCGGGCCTGACTGTTCCTTTTATTGTCTCACACATAAGAAAAGATTAATGTATCCTCCACTGTCTGTAAGTCTCATACCAGAGAATTTAGCTCAGAGCCAAATCTCCCATGCCTGTAAGCTGCCATTACCGAAGGTCCCATGATGTTATTGTCATGCATCCCCTAAGAGACAGAAATTCCCTCTGGTGGAATTTACTGATAAGGATGCACAGGGCTGGCTGAGTGGCGCGGTGGTTAAGTGCTGGCTTGGGACGCCGGCGGCCCCGGTTCGGGTCCCACATGTGAGGGCCAGTGACACTGCCCTCAAAAAAATAAATTAAATAAATAAAAGGGGCCTGGACACTTAAAAAAAAAAAAAGAACGCACAGAGGACAGACATTACATCAATAGGTCATTTCACAAACCCGCTGTCAGAACCTGAAACAAGGGGTCTACGCCCTTTTTCCTCAAC
This sequence comes from Aselliscus stoliczkanus, assembly GCA_033961575.1. Lineage (NCBI taxonomy): Eukaryota > Metazoa > Chordata > Mammalia > Chiroptera > Hipposideridae > Aselliscus > Aselliscus stoliczkanus. The sequence goes on along the minus strand of CM066735.1, from coordinate 2,020,025 downwards.
TCTGTGATTCCTCCTATGGCTCCCATGTGACTGTGCCTGTCTGAGGTTGTTCCTCCCTTGAGGAATCTTATCTGTCTAACTTATTGACTAACCAGCCATCTTTTGGGGCCAAGTAGGGATACATAGAGTAGGTATAATATTGAAGTAATGATCTTTCTTTATGGAAAGGTGCATGGGGGCAGGCAGGCTATCGTGTGACAACAGTATATGGTGAAAACGATGTTCCCAATAAGGTCACTGTATCCGTTTGCTAAGACTGTCACAACTAAGCACCACACACTGGGCGGCTTAAGCAGCAGACACGCATGGTCTCCCACTGGAGGCTGAAGTCCGAGGTCAAGGTGCTGGCGGGGCTGGTCCCCTCTGAGGCCTCTCTCGTTGGCATCTTCTCCGTGTCCCTGTCCCTCTGTGCTTGTCTGTGTCCTGATCCCCTCTTAAAAGGACACCAGTCAGATTGCATCAGGGCCCACCCTAGTGACCTCATGTTACCTTGATCACCCCTTTAAAGACCCTGTCTCCCAATACAGTCATATCCTGAAATTCTGGGTCAGGACTCCAACTTGTGAATTTGGTGGAGGAACACAATTTAGTTCATACCACTCACCTTCTGAGGTCTGCGTGGACATGAATTTTTGGGGGGGAACCTATTTAACCCCCCCATGGGGGAGGTGGGTTGAACTTGTCCTTAACAAGGGTCCAGGGAGAGAGTGCAGGAGGGAAGGAGGTGGGTCACCTGGACGGAGGCCCTGCAGCCTGTAAAAGCACCGTGGATAGGACCCTCTTTGTACAAGCCTCATGTGAGTCATTTAACTGAGATGTAATCTCTGACCTTCAGAACGGTCACTGCCAGGAGGGGAACCTTCACCCCTTTTAGAAATGAAAGTGGAAACTCAGGCCGGGGAGGTTACCCAAGGTCACAGAGCAGCCTTGAGTGGATGCTGCATTTCTGTCCCACAAGTGGGTTCTGTGCATGAGGCCAACCGCCCATCCAGGGGCGCCGATGGAGTTTCCTTGTGTGGCTGGTGCTCTGATCCCCAAAGTCCACTGGCAGCTGACACATTTCCCTGAAATCTTTCCTTTGCCCTTAACTGCTTGAAAATGGTACCTTTTTGCCTGAGATCTTTCTAATTTGCTTTGATGGGAAACAACTTAGACTTTTCCCCTTCTTTTTTTTTTTTTTTTTAATTTTATTGGGGAATTGGGGGAGGGGAGCAGCATTTGGGGAATCGGGGAAGGGGAACAGACAAGTTGCTGTCTTTTTGTTCTTCAGTCTAGTTGTGGAGGACGTTGCTTCACTGGCCCATGTTGGTATCGTCATTTGTGTTCTTCCCGGATGAGGCAGATAGGTCGCTGGCCTCTGGATGTCGCTCACCGCAGCTATTGGCAGCTCATGCTGGCTGCCAGCTGCTCACGCTGGCTGCCGGCCACTCCCTGTAGCCTATGGCAGCCCACAGCAGCCTACACCGTCTCCGGGGCTCGCACAGCCCAGCCCCAGGTGGAGCTGTTAGCTGTAGAGGGCAGTGTCACTGGCCCTCATACGTGGGATCCGAACCGGGGCCGCTGGCATCCCAAAACCAGCTCTTAACCAATGTGCCACTCAGCCAGCCCTTCCCCTTCTTTTATATCATGTTGATCTTGTGGCCTGAGCAACCTAGTGAGGTGACAGGTTTCCTGGAGGATGGGCTCTGCTCTTGGCTGTAGTGGGGGTGGGGTGAGGGCTGTGACTGTCTGTGGTGGGATTGCAAAGTAGAGCAGTGAGCAGGAGACCTGGGGGTGGAGAGATGAAACTGGACTGTGCCCTGCAGCCAAAGCACAGGCGTGTCTGCTCTTTACTTAATTCTTCAAGTTAAAAAAACATTTTTTAAATAACAGCTTTATTGAGATATAATTCACACACCATACAATTAATCATTTAAAGTGTACATTTCAGTGGGTTTTAGTATATTTACATAGTTGTACAACCATTGCTCGAATTCCAGAACATTCCATTACCCCAAAAAGATACCCTGTGCTCATTAGCTGTCACTCCCCATCTCCCTCCCCTAGCCCCTGGCAACCACTAATCCAGGAATGATTTTGCCCCCAGGGGAAACTGGGAGATGTCTAGAGACATCTGTAGTTGTCATGACTGGGGGTGCTCCTGGCATCTAGTGGGTGGGGCCAGGGATGCTGCTCAGCCCTCCACAGTGCCCAGGACGGCTCCCCACAGAGAACGATGTGGCCCTGGTGTCTGCAGTGCCAGGGGGAGCCCCTGCGTTATCTGGAAGAACACTGAGGCTGGTCCCCACTCACATTGGACACCTGGGTTTAAAGCAAGGCTTGGACTCAGGTGTAGCCCTTCTCACTCAGTGCCCCTGGCCTCCCCTTCCGCCCAGCCTCAGCTTCCCGAACAGTTGTGTTCACATGGGGCTCAGAGTCAGGCCTCAGAAAGCCCCCAGCTGTAGCCAAGGGACCAGCTGCAAAATCTTCAGAGCCTGGAGCAAAACAAGAACGAGGGCCCTTGTTCAGAAATTACCTGGAGATCCGAGACTGTGAGAGCAGAACATGCAACCAGGGACGAGCCCTCTGACTGCAGGGCCCTGGCATCTGCACCAGCCCCCGGGGACTGGGCAGCCCTGTCAGCTCTGTTGGTGAGGCCAGAGAGGGGAGGGCCCTGGCAGGATGCTGGGCCTCGGGCCCAGGACCGCCCCTCCCTCACAGGGCCGTGCCACCCAGGCCAGACTGTGTCCCCGGGAGTGCCCACGTGAGCCCTACTGCGGCAAGGCCGAGTGGCTGTCCTTGGCGCCCCTCCATGTTTACTTCGCCAGCTGTGTGCTAACCTGGGATGGCTGCAAAGGTTGAGACATGCACTCTGCCTGCAGGGCATCCGTGAAGGAGGTCCTTGCAGACATGTACCCCTGTGCCTGACAGAAGCTGGAGCCACTCCCCTGACCTCTCCCTGCCTGCCTCAGGCTTGCAGCATCCGCCCCCCTCACAGCCATTGTATTCCTGACCTGCGGGTGGATGGAATACACACACACACACACACACACACACACACACACACACACACACTGGAGTCACCCTGGTTTGCACTGTCTGACCAATGGGAATTTATTGTGGTGTCTCCTATGAGCCTAAGGACATAGCTCAATTTATTCCCAAATAATTAGCATAGGGCACCCCTCCGTACTGCTGATGCTAGGGCAGGATCATCTCTGGGGAGCTCTCCTGCACACTCTGGGGTTCTGAGCGGCATCCCTGGTCCTATCCTGATGCCAGGAGCTCCTCCCCATCATGACAAGTGCTGATGTCTCCAGACATCACCCAGTGTCCTCTGGGTGCAGAGTCATCCCAAGTGAGAGCCACTTCCAGTCCAGGCTCGCGGCGTGGGGGGGGAGGGATAACACTGCTGAGTCCCACTCTCTGTAGAGCTGGGGCCTCTCCCTGCACATGCCTGGGCACCCTGGGGTCAGGCAGAGCCCCCTGTAGTGCAGGAACACAAACCCAGGGCCCCTCGGCAGGAGGGCCAAGAACTGTGCTTTCCAGTGACTAGGCCACCAGAGATCTTAGCCTGCATACCGAGAGCTCCAACACAGAAGCCCAGGAGCCGGGACCTCACACAGGACCCGTACCAGCACAGGGCACTGGCTGGAGAATCTGAGCAGCTGCTTCCAAAGTCATTTCTATTATTGGAGCAGGGGGTCTCATTGTGGGTGATCCTGCTTTCAGGGGACAGTGGGGCATGTCTGGAGACATCTGGGGGTGTTCCTAGCATCAAGAGTGCGTGTCCAGGGATTCTGCTCAGCTCCCCCACAGGGCCCAGGATGGCCCCACAGAGAGTGAACAGCCCCTATGTCAGCAGTGCCCAGGGGGTTCCTGCCTTAACTGCATGCACATTGGGCTGTAACCTGCAGGGCACCCCACACAGCACCTGGGAGGCAGGGAATGGATATTGGGGAAACTCGGAATTGCCATCCTGTGACCCCACTCTGTGGCAGTGCAGCACCAGCTCCCCACTCTCCCTTGTGCTCCCAAGCTGAGTCAGTTCCCAAACTTGCTCCCTGGGCTGCTGTGGCTTCTCAGGCTGTGGGACATGTGGTTCCAGCATGAATGTGTGGATCATCCCTGCCTCTTGTGGAGCCCTGGGGGTGGCGCCCAGGGAACGTGGCTCCTCAGCTTTTTGTATAACGTGTGCCATCCTGTAGATGTCACTCTGCTTGTAGCTGTCAGCCAGGTCCATAGTTGCCTTTGGAGTTCCAAGTGATGTGTATCTTTCTAGTTCAGGAAATGAGAATCCACAGCCTCAGGTTCTGGGTTTGTTGGTCCCGATCAGGTTTCCCCACTCTCCAGCACTGCTGACATTGGACCCCCCTGCCTCCCCCCCCCCCGCCACTCATCTCCATGGGGGGCTGTCCTGGGCACTGTGGGGGTGATGAGCAACACCCCAGCCCCCATCCACTTGATGCCAGCAGCACCCCCAGTGTGACAACCATAGATGTCCCCAGACATCACTCAGTGTCCCTGGGGTAGGCATCCCAGGTTGAGAAGGATCTAGGATAGAGTCCCAGGCTTTGAAACGAAGCAGACCTCCAGGAGCTGGGGGTGTCAGACTGGGCTAACCCAGCCTGGCCCAGTATAGGACGCCTCTGTGAGAAGTGACGTTCCAGCTCAGATAATCCTGGTAGGATGGCTGTATAGGAGGCCCAGGACTCACGAAGACTGTTAGCGGCCCATCACAACGTTTTAATTTTAACTTCTTTTAAAATCAGTCAACATAAAGTGAATAATGTATTAATGAATATAGAATCATGAATCCAGTCTAGCTTATAGCTGTCTTAACACTGATGCACTTGTGAAATACAATTTTCAGAGGAGGCAGAGGGGGTGCCCCAGGCCAGAGCAAGTCCCCATGTGGTCCTGCAGCCAGGTCACGCTGGAAGGGGATGGTCCACTCATAGGCCATGAAAACCAATCCAGAAACAGTTGTGTGGCAACAGGGTACCCTCCTGGTTGGACACAGCCCTGTCCCTCTTTGAACTAGCAAACGCCCCTCCTCTCCTCTCTGAGGGGCCTCCTGCTCTCAGACCATCCATCACCTGGCCTGCCTCCCCCTCCCACTACTGCTTAAAGGCCAAGCCGGTGGGTGTCCTCCAGTCCTCATCCCTGTCCTCCTGGGTACCCCAACACCACGGGTGTGGCCTCACCCCAGCCCCTAATAGAGGCTCCTCACAGATGGGAGGACAAGGGACCCCTCTCTGGGTGCTGCTGGCATCAGTAGCCTGGAAGGTTTCTACAGTACTTAGCAAGGAGGGACATTTGGCTCCAATAACAAAAATAGTAATTACTTATGGCCAATGTCTCTAATCTGGAACAATTCTCTGGGTACTGTCTGGGGACATCTGTAGTTGTCACACTGGGGGTGCGCATGGCATCGAGCAGGTGGGGCCCAGGGATGCTACTCCGCACTCTGTAGTGCCCAGGACACCCCCCCACAGAGAGTGACCCCGCCCCAATGTCAGTGGTGCTGAGGGGACAGGGCCTGTGCTAATTATTTGGAAAAATATTGAATTTGATACCTATTTACAGTAGACATCAGAATAAGTCCCGCATGGTCAGGTGGTATAAACTAGGGTGACCCCAGCGTCTGTGAGTCACCCCCTTCCTCCTCCTACTCAAGCTGTGTATTAATATTAAGTGTGTGCAGCCGCCTAGGACCTCAGTCAGGTGGGTATGGAACGTAGTTTCTTTGGGTCAGCAAACCCCCTGACACAGGGGTCTCACCCTAATAAATGCAGGTTTTACATGGCCTTCCCCACAATCCCCAGGAAGGCCAGCACCCGCCTTTGCGTTGTTCACAGAGACACCCCAACGCACCTGGGGTCAGCCTGACATGCTGCTAAGGCCCACACCATAAGGCCCTTCCAGCGGCAGCCACCAGGTGGCAGCACAGCCCTCCTGATGGGTGACGTTCCTGGCTCCTAGTTCTAGCGTCCCCGAAACACCACAGTCCAGACACTCCCTGGCGAGATTCCTCTCCCCTTAAGTCAGTCTGCGTGCAGACATTCGTGATCCTCATTCACGGTCATTATCCCCACTGTGCGTGTTCGAGGCTGTCTCGCCTGAGTGGCTTTGTAAGGGTTTGGGTAGGGGCAGCCTGGGGGCAGCCCTGCTTCTCGGAAAGCAGGACAGGAAAGGGGACCCACCCTACAGCTAGTCAGACGTGTATGAACCGCCACCAGAGCCGGGAAGGTCTCAGGCCAGCGTGACCAGCTTAGCCAGTCACAGCCTTTCTCCCAGCTGCCCTCTGCCTGGCCCCAACTGCCTGTTCTGGGTCTGGCCTTGAATTCTTCCCTTTGCTGCTTTTTGGGAACTGAGAGTCTCAGGTTGAGTGCTCAGAAGACAGATGTCTGCACCCTCAGCCACACTGGAACCACACCTGACCTGGGAGAACCTTAGCCCCACCTCGGTGCCAGCCCCTCCTAAAATGGGGCAGCATCTTGAAAAAGTTAAAGCAGGTCTTGTCCTGTTTCCTTAGGCTACTTGAGCCTCCCTCCCCCGGTGGTTGAGACCCTGAAGAGGTGCTTTTCCTTAAGTGTCATCATCTTGATCCGACCATAGGAACCTCTAAGGCTTTGGAGATAGACACTGGGATACCACCAGGATGTTCCAGGACGGACAGTCTGTGGCCCTGGGCTCCGAAGGCCATTCCAGGCTATTAACCCAGTGTATGGTTTGCTAGTGCAGCCGTAACAGAGTGCCACACACTGAGAGGCTGCTGAGATAACAGAAATGTATTCTCCCAGCTCTGGAAGCCAGAAGTCTGAGATCAAGGGCTGGTTCCTCCTGGGGTCATGCGGGAATGTCTCTTCCACGTCTCTCCCAGCTGCTGGTGCTGGCTGGCAGTCCTTGGTGTTCCTCAGCTTGTACACGTATCACCTCTACCTCTGTTGTCACATGGCCATCTACCTGTGTATGTGTCTGTGTTCAAATTTCCCCTTTTCATAAGGATACCAGTCATATTGGGCTAGGGCCACCCTACCTCATTGAAACTCATTACACCTGCAAAGATCCTGTTTCCAAATAAGGTCACATTCTGAGGAGATGGGTGTTGGGACTTCAACATATGAACTTGGGGCACAGACACAATTCAGCCCCTGGCAACAGACATTGGAACACCTGTCCTGTGGGATCCTGGCTGGGAACCAGCATGGGGTGGCACCTTCTGCCTTAATTTCTGGAAGCCAGAATCCCACGTGAGCTGAGGAGGAAGGCGAGGCAGGTGCCAGGACAGATGCAGACCTGGCTTAGTCACACGTACCAAGCACACTCGGGGCCAGGCAGGGCTGAGGGAAATGCCCTCTGATGCCAACTGCAGAACAGATAATTTTCTAGGAAAGTGCTGACGTCCTTCGTTGAAGCCTCAGGGTGGCCGTGTGGCAGAACGTTCCTGAAGAAGGCCCCGCTGACTTGGGGAGAGGCCAGGGGCCCCCACTTCTTCCCCTCTCCACACCAGGACTCTTCAGAAGTATCTAGAGGTACATTAACCCTTAACAGCATGGTGCATCTGGCTGCACATATTTTGGGGACCACTTGCCCTGAGCCCATTTCTTTGGGAATTCTGTCCTAAGGGCCCTGGGAGGCCAACACAGAAGGGTCTGGCATTTATGGGAACCTGCCATGTGCCTGGTACTTCCATTCCCCCGAGCAATCCCAGCAATGGGGGCTTTACTATCACCCTGGTTTTGTTGACAACGAAATTGGGCCTCATGAAATAACACTAGCTGCTGCTCCCTCCCCCCTCCTCTGGACCAAGGGGAAACAGAACAAGAGCCTGGCTTGCACCCTGTTCCCTCTAGTTGTTCTGGGTTGTACTGGCCCCTTCCAGGTCCTGGCAGCCTGGCTGATGTTAACAGGTGGGACCTTTCTGGGCACTGGGACAGGCTGGGCAAGTGTTGCTTCAACCTACCAGCTACTGTGCACACCTGGGAGTCTAAAAACGGCCAAAATGCAGCTCAGAGAAAGGAGCCTGAGGACCCCCCAAAAGTAGCCAATGGGGCTGGGATTCCCCCCAGAGACATCAGGACCCCAAATCCCAATGCTGTGGTCGGGGGTGGCAAGAGAGACACTGGTGCAAAATGCAAGGGAACACCAAAGACTTTAGTGATCAAGATAAATAGTGTCGGGCCGGCCGAGTGGCACACTGGTTAAGAGCTGGCTTGGGACGCCAGCGGCCCCAGTTTGGATCCCACATATGAGGCCCAGTGACACCACCCTCTACAGCTAACAACAGCTCCACCTGGAGCTGAGCTGCGCGAGTCCCGGCAATGGTGTAGGCTGCAGCCCCTGCTGCAGTGGGCTGCCATAGGCTACAGTGAGTGGCCGGCAGCCAGCGTGAGCTGCCAAACACCACTGTGAGCGGCCATCCAGAAGCCGGCGACCGATCTGCCTCATCCGGGAAGAGCACAATGACGATACCAACATGGGCCAGTGAAGCAATGTCCTCCGCAACTAGACTGAAGAACAAAAGGACAGCAACTTGTCTGTTCCCCTCCCCCAATTCCCCAATAAAATCTTAAAAAAATAAAAAAAGATAGTGTAAAATAAAAATTAATTAGTGTGAATTAATTATATTTAATCTAATTTGATTTAATGTAAAAGTAAAACTATTTATTTATTTTTAAATTTATTTATTTATTTATTTTTTAAAGATTTTATTGGGGAGTTGGGGCAGGGGAACAGCGTTGGGGAACCGGGGAAGGGGAACAGACAAACTGCTGTCCCTGTGTTCCCCAGTCCAGCTGCAGAGGACGCCGCTTCACCAGCCCACGCTGGTACCATCACCGCGCTCTTCCCGGACAAGACAGATCAGTCGCTGGCCTCTGGATGGTCGCCCACCGCGGCCATTGGCAGCCCACCCTGGCCACCAGCTGCTCACGCTGGCTGCCGGCCACTCACTGTAGCCTGTGGCAGCCCACTGCAGCAGGGGCTGCAGCCTACACCATCACCGGGGCTCGCACAGCCCGGCTCCAGGTGGAGCCGCTGTTAGCTGTGGAGGGCAGTGTCACTGGCCTTCACACGTGGGATCCCAACCAGGGCCGCTGGCATCCCCAAACCAGCTCCCAACCAATGTGCCTCTCAGCCAGACCTATTTTTAAATTTTTTTAGCTGAGCCATCCTGCCACCTGTTGGCAGCTCAGCGGCAGCTCAGCTCGGGTTGGGCTGTTGCTCAGAGCCCAGCTCACACTCTTGAGCGAGCTCTTTTTTTTTTTTTTTAACTTTTTTATTATTATTACTATTAGTTACAGATGTACAAAACAATGCAATAGTTATCTTTTCCACCCCTTACAAAGTGACTACCCCACCCTCCTGCCTCCCCACCCCAGATATCATACATATCTATTACAATTCCATTGACTCCATCCCCACACTATATTCCACATCCCATGACTATATATGTGTTAAATTATAGTTGACATATAATATTATTCAGCAGCAGCTTCAGATGTATAGTGCAGTGGTCAGGCCACTACACCTTCCATGAAGTGGTCTCCCTGACAAGACATGAGTCCTTCTGGTCCCCTAAAAAACATATTTACAACATTATTGATTATATTCCCTAAACTGTCTCTTCTGTCTCTGCAGTAGTATTGTAGTTAGCAGTTTATGTTGCCTCATTCCTTCCCCTTCTCCCTCACGCCCATCCCCATCCCATCTAGCCCTCATCAATTTTTTTCTTTGTGTCTCTCAAACTATTTCTGTTTACATTGCTCTTTTATTCAGTTTTTTAGATTCCACATATTAGTGAGATCATATGGTATTTGTCGTTCTATGACTGACTTATTTCACTTAACATAATGTTCTCTAGGTCCATCCATATCGTTGCAAATGGTACGATTTCTTTCTTCTTTATAGCGGAGTAATACTCCATTGTGTAAATGTACCACTGTTTCTTTTTTTGAGGGCAGTGTCACTGGCCCTCACATGTGGGACCCGAACCGGGGCCGCTGGCCTCCCAAGCCAGCGCCTAACTACCGCGCCACTTGGCCGGCCCTGTACCACTGTTTCTTCATCCAGTCGTCTACCACTGGGCATTTTGATTGTTTCCAAGTCTTGGCTATTGTACGTAACGTTGAGCGAGCTCTTAACCAAATGAGCCACTCGGCCAGCCCTTGTTTTATTTTTTTAAAGTTTGTAGCAGAGGATAGTTTTATTAGAGCAGAAAGTTACAGCTCTCAAAACGAGAGGGTGTCCTGACTGGGATACCCCAAAACATTTTAATGTAACATTATTTATTACTTCCATTGAAAATCCAAAGTCAATGTGAAAAACCTATGATGAACCAAATTTCCAAATTGTAGATGAAGTTAGGGTCAGTGCTACTGGATTTTCCTGTTGGTTTGGGCTGCAGTATGGCTGTCCAATACAGCACTATCACCAGTCCTGACTGGGCCTCACATGCTGATGTTTGGTTCATGGTGGATTTCGTTGTTGGTTTTGACTTTTTGTTGTTGTTGTTATTGTTGTAATTCTGTGGGAACAACCCAAGTGTCCAACAGAGGGTGATGGACACACACAGTGTGGCCCATCCACACATGGGAGTGTCACTCAGTCATGAAAACGAGGGAGGCGCTGACACTGGCCACAACGTGGATGGACCTTGAACACACGGTGCTCAGAGAGAGAAGCCAGACACACAGGCCACACAGCATGTGATTCCATTTGTGTGAAATGTCCAGGACAGGCACATCCACAGACAGGATGCGGGGTTCATGGTTGTCAGGGGCTGGGGGGTGACTGCCAATGGGGATGGGGCTTCTTTTGTGTTGATGGGAATATTTTGGAATTTGATAGAGGTGCTGGTTGCACAACATTATGAATGCACTCAATGTCACAGAAATGTTCACTTTAAAATGGTTCGTTTTATTTATGCAAATCTCACCTCAATTTTAAAAAAAAGGTAGAAGGAAGTGTGGCATTGGAGCCAGGCACACAGGTCTGGGCTGTGTTCATAGGCCTGCAGGCACACAATGGAGGCCTTGGTGCTGGCCAAGAGGGTACCAGCAAACCACAGACCCTGGAGGCCCAGGGCCACTGTGTCCTGCACTTCTGCCTGTCCCAGCGGGGACTTTGGGGCTCTCCTTCCAAGCTCTGAGCAGGAGCAGGAGTTCCTGGAGGAGGCTCTGAGCACCTTTATGCAGATGTCCGACAGAAGCCGGGGGAACTCTGCCAGGGCTCTCACCTTATGACCCTGGGATGTGTCCAAGACAGCATAGGTATGCCTGCATCTGGGGACACGTGAGCCAGCTGCCTGTCCCCAGATTACAAACCTGCGTTACTCAGGGATTGTTGTGTGCTGTACCCTTGGCTCCCACCATGCAGGCTGGTCCATCTGCCCCCAGTGGGCTCTCTGAGCCCTCCTGTGTACAGGTGTGTTTGTGTGCAGAAGGCCTCCCGGCCCTTTTGTCATTTCAGTTTGCAGCCCTGCCCATGCATGGCACAAGGCTTCTATTTTTCCAAGGGAAGATTATGTGTGGGCAGAAGCTTTGCTGCATCAGATCTGACTCTCGCATTGCGGTTTTTCTCCTCCTCAGCCCTCCCCCTCCTCCTCTCCACCTCCTCGCCACCTGCACATTGTTCTGACTTTTCAGGGTGGAAACCGCTGGGGTTTGCCCTGTGTCGCTTTTGGCTCTGCCTAACGTTCTTCCTCAAATGCCACCTGACCTTAGGTGCCCCCTCCAGGAACTGTACCCCAGTCCCAGGAACTTGCTGAGGCTATGTGTGCTGCTGGCTGGGAAGAGCTGGTTTTGCTGCCCACCCTCAGTTGGTTGCGGCTGCAAGTTTTGCTGTCACAGTGGGTGCTGCCTCAAAAGTCTGTGCCTTGTTTTTGGTAGTGACCAGGGTCAGTCATGATATGTCTGTGCTGTCACTCATAGCACTGCTGTGGGAAAGGAAGGGGTGTGTCACACCGAATTCCTGATGGAGGCCAACACCAGATGGTATTATTTCCCAGCTTCAGTTTTTAAAAGGTGTCCACCATTTTAATCTTTTTAAAGTGAATAACTCGTTGGCATTTAGCACATTTACAGCTTTGTGAAGCCATCATCCCTGCACTTGCTCATCAGCCAAAACGGGAGCCTTCCAGCCTCCATTTTGGGACATCCTACAGAAAGACCGCGCTACCATGGCGCACTGCCGCCGCCGCCTTCTCTTCTCCCAGCTCTTCAAAGCCGAGTGCTCCCACAGAGGCCCGCCCAGCTGCTGGCCCATGCGGAGCATGTCCAGTTAGCATGTGCATTTGTCCTGAAAGGAGATGTCTTGTTTGGTCGGAGGACACCTAAAGGTACCAGTCCTGAATCCCTGAACCAAGACTTTGCTGATGTGATTAAGGATTCTGCAATGGATCATTGATCCTGGTGGGCCTAAATTCAGTCGTCAGTGTCCTCAGAAGAGGAAGGCAGAGGGAGACTGCACACACACAGAGAAGACGGCCATGTGACCACAGAGGCAGATGCTGGAGTGATATGGCCACAGGCCAAGGGACTCCTGGAGCCCCCAGAAACTGGGAAAGGCAGGAAGGACCCTCCCCTGCAGCCTCTGGAGGGAGCGTGACACTCTGTGACACTTTGATCTCAGCCCAGTGACACTGATTTCAGACTTCCCGCCTCCTGAGCTATGGAGAATGTATTTCTGTGCTTTTAAACGACCAAATCTGTGTGATTGGTTACAGCAGCCCCAGGAAATGAAGACACACTGCCTGAAGGGTTTGCATTCCAGTCACTGTACCTAATCCACCCCCGGAGTTCAGGGGCTTTCTTCGGACCCATAGCCTAAGGGGCAGGAAGTCATGTCTGGGTTTCACCCTTCTCACCCTTGTCCTCCGTCTCTCTCTGGGAAAAGTGCCCCAATGGGCCACACTTCATCCGTGACTGTGGCAGGGTGGGAGGCGAGAGGTGGAGAGCGTGGGAAAGGCCTTCACACAACCATCAGAAGCCAAAACCTTTCAGTTTCTCAAAAAAAAGAAAGGCCTTTGACTCGTCAGTTTAGTTCCCCCATCTGTGAAATGAATCAAGGTGACACAAACTCTGACTTTCCTCCCAGCTCTACCGCCCTACAAGAAACTGGAAAAAAACAAACAAAAAAAAAACGATCTGTGCAGTATGAATAAAAACAAACTTAGATGCTCTTCCCAGAGGCAGAGGCTGCTCCTGCCTGCTTTGGCTGCTGGCATGCTCCAGTTGGGTTTCCTAAATTTAGCCACCATCCCAAATGCATGAGCCTGCATACTTTTGGTCGGTCTCCACTGTAGGCTCTGAAAACACGGTCCTGAGTTTGCATTTCCAAGCCGGGGATGGTAGGATTCCTCGCACATCTCTGTCTGGCATTTGCAGGCCAGAGAGCCACCACTGTCCGCTCTGCAGCCTGTGGGATAGAAGGAGCACAGCAGATCTGCCGTTGAACCTCAGCTCTGCCTGATGGTACAAGACACAGCGTGATGCATGTCACTTCTCTTTAAAATAAGAGAAGGGGCTGGCCGAGTGGCGCGGTGGTTGGGCGCTAGCTTGGAAAGCTGGCGGCCCCGGTTCGGGTCCCACATGTGAGGGCCAGTGACACTGCCCTCAAAAAAAAAAAAAAAAGGGATTTGGGAAAGAGCAAAGATGGCTGAGTGAGGCGTTCCTTGGCATACTGGCCTTTGGGCCAGGGATGGGCTGCCCCCGGGCGGTCAAGTGCTTCTGCTGGCTTGTGCGAGGAAGAACATTTTCCTTGACTTGTAGGTACTTTTATATTCATCTCGAAAAGAAAACAAAACTCCGAACTCAGGATTTGGCAAGGGACTATAAAAACATGTGAATACCAGGAGGCAACAATAACTGGGGACCATCTTGGAAGCTGACTATCACACAGTCATTTGACTCAGATCTGTGTAGCCAAAGTGCTACATTGCAAACTCCTCTTTTCCCGTTTCATCCTCCCAGTATTTCTGTGTCGTCTCCTAGAGTGGGAGCCCTGCTTTGTTTATCCGGCCACTTTCTCTCATCTTGAAATATGGATGTCGCTTCTCTACACTTTACCTCCATGATTTGGATTGGAAAAAGCTGCTTGTCTTTTTTTTCCACTTAGAGAAGTTCCTAGGGTGCAGTCATCCTGCAGACTTCTCCAGGAAGAAAGAAGCAACTGACATGTGTCTTCTGCTGCTATCTGCTTAGTTGTAAAAAAATTATCTTGCAAGCTGAAGGCTGATGTTTAATTTGAACAGGTGCTTGGATGGTGGTATTTGTGAATTCTTTACCTTTTGTTCCCAACTAGAAAACTTATATATAAATAGCAAGTATGGATGACTTTAGGGGTTTTTTTTAATGTTTTCCAGTTTCAGCCACTATCATGATAAGCACAGTTGAGACTGCAGTAGCAAATTCCGAATATGTGTTGCAATTTGAAATGAAAGAGATGCTAAAAAATTACATATGTATCTATTGATAAATCCTGGCTCATCCTGTGACATTAACTGGATAAGAACAAAGACCCAATTTTGTAGTAAAACCTTTGATGTGATAAACATAAAGATAAAATATCTCAAGGTTAATTTCATATGTGAATAAACCATCACAATCTCTGTATAGATACGTATTTTTACATGTGTAAATCCACATTATTGAATAAGAGGGATTTTTCTCCTAGAAAAAGAAGCTGTTCTTTCTCGGAAAAAAAAAAAAAAAGTCATAAAATAAGAGAAGGACAGGCCGGCCGAGTGGTGCATTGGTTAAGAGTTGGCCTGGGACGCCAGCTCTGAGCAGCAGGGCCCCAGTTCTGATCCCACATGAGGGCCAGTGACGCTGAGCCCTCTACAGTTAAGATGGTGAACAACAGCTCAACCTGGAGCTGGACTTCTGTGAGTCGCCAGCGGCAGCTAGACAACAACCCCTGCTGCAGTGGGCTGCCATGAGCTACTGTGAGTGGCGGGCAGCCAGCGTGAGCTGCCGTGAGTCACCGTGAGTCGTCATCCAATGACCGGCAACTGATCTGCCTCAGCCCGGGAAAGTGCAATAATCATAATACCAACATGGGCCAGTGAAGCAATGTCCTCCACTAGACTGAAGAACAAAAGGACAGCAACTTGTTTGTTCCCCTTCCCCAGTTCCCTAACGCTGTTCCACTCCCCCAATTCCCCAATAAAATATTTTTTAAAAGTAAATAAATAAGAGAAGGTGGGTGAGGCACCCTCCCTTCCAGTACAGTGAGGAGCACGCAGCAGGATGCCCAGCCAGTCTCTGCCCTTTCACCCTGACAAGCCCCTAGGCCCATGACCTCTTGCCCCTGCTGTGCTCAGCACCTGCCTGAGAGCCCAGAGCCCTACATTTCTCGGACTTGCTTCCCTTGGCCTTTGACCCCTTCAGGTTGTTAACTGCCAGCCTGGCTATAAAAGGCAATTCTGGTCTAAGAAAGTGGGGAAAGAGGATGGGTGGCCTGCTGCCTGGGCAGACATCAGCTTGTGCACTGCAGCGGGTGTCTGTGATTAATTTAGATTCTCAGAATACCGTCAGAGGCAGCACATGCTGTTACCGTTGCGTCGGAGTGTGTTCTTAGGGCCCCACCCACAGTGCCCCTGCCAGCCGCCTTCATTTGCTCTGCTGACTTGGTGGGGGAGGGGGGGACTGGTGTAACCTGGAGCCCTCACACAGATTGTTCTTTTCTACTGGCAGCTTCTCCCTGGGGTGCTGAAGGGAGGCTGTGCAAGTGCAGGGGTCTGCAGACCGCTCCGCCAGGAGTACGTCTCAGGGCCCAGAAGGCTTCCTTCCTGGTGATGCCTCCAGAATGCTCCTTGCAGCTTCTGGAAGGAACGTTAATGACTGTCTGGGAGGCCACCGCCTTTTCTCTTCCTCAACAGAATCTTGTACTGGGGAGATGACATCAGCTCCCTTCCTGCAGAAGTCTCTCTTTTCCTGCTGCCAAGCAATGGGGACACTGGCAGCAGAGCAAGGGGAACAGACACGTATACTGCACGTACACTGCACATATGCATGTGTATCTATCCTCAAATCGGCACGAGCTTCAGCTGGACCCCATCCTATTGCTATGGCAACACAGGGCCTGGTCCGCGAGGGCGGTCAGACGTTGGTCAGATTGAATTGAGGAGGTCATGTGAGGTGACCTCTTCGTGTCCAAGGGCTTTGGAGGAGGCACAAGTCCCAGATGTATCCTGGACCACCTGGCCAGAACAGAGCCGGTGAGAAGGTCTACCTTCACTGCCCTGGGTAGGTTTGGGCTGCTCACCTATTTTCTGCGAGCACAGAAGAAACCTGTGTGGCAGCGTCCTCTATGTTGTCACATGATAGTGCTGACATGCTTTCAGTCTCGTTTTCTGGCCCATGTAGTGGAGCTTTCCAGCAACTACGGGAGTGAGGTACCACCACCAACCAAACACAGAAGCCGGCAGGAGTCTAACTATCTCCCATTAAACCAGACATGAAAGAGTGTCTCAAAGGTGCAAAACAATGCCACTCTAATCCTAAAACAAATTTTGTTTCAGATAAACTTACTTTTCATTTTAAAATGTGGTCCTGCTAAAATTTTAGAAATAGTTGATTTTTTAACACACATTGTTTGGGGTCCTCGGTCATTTTTTTTTTTTTTAATAGACTTTATTTTCTAGAGCAGTTTTAGGTTCACAGCAAAATTGAATGCAAGATAGAGATTTCTCACCTGCCCCTGCCCCCGCAGATAGCCCCCCCCATAAGGTTTATCATCATAATTGTGTACATATACTATGTATTTTTATATAACAGATTTATTGAGATCTTCAGATACTACACAATTCACATATTTAACACCTTTTTTTTATTTTTATTGGGGAACGGTGTGTTTTTCCAGGACCCATCAACTTCAAGTCAAGTAGTTGTTTCAATCTAGTTGTGGAGGGCGCAGCTCAGTGGCTCATGTGGGGATTGAACTGGCAACCTTGGTGTTATGATCACTGCACTCTAACCAAGTGAACTAACTGGCTGCCCCCCCCAATTCCCATATTTAAAGTGTACAATTCAGCGGTTTCTAGTATATTCAGAGTTGTGCAACCATCACCACAATTAAATTTTAGAATTTTGTCCACCACTAAAAAAAACAACAACTCTGTATCTATTAACAGTCATTCTCCATTCCCACCTCCGCCAACCCCTAGGAACCACAAACCCACTTTTTGTATCTAAAGATTTGTCCATTCTGGGTGTTCCACATAAATGGAATCACATGCTGTGTGGCCTGTGTGTCTGGCTTCTCTCACTGAGCACTGTGTGTTCAAGGTCCATCCATGTTGGGGCAAGTGTCAGCGCCTCCCTCCTTTTCATGGCCGAGTGACACTCCCGTGTGTGGATTGGCCTCGTCTTGTACGTCTGTCATCTGTCTGTGAATACCTGAGTTGTCATTCCTTGGCTGTTGGGAACAGTGCTGCTGTTCCCATTTGTGTGGTTTCTGTATGGACGTGGGCTCTCACTTCTCCTGGGTAGACACCTAGTAGTGGAGCTGCTGGGTCACATGGGAATTCCATGTTTAGCTTTCTGGGGACCCACCAGACTTTCCCACAGCAGCTGCCCCGTTTCACATTCCTGGCAACAGCTGTGCCTGAAGGTCCCAGTTTGTCCCCACCTCCCCCACACTGTTACCGTCTCTTTCCCATGCTGGCCCTTCTAGTGGGTGAACTGCTCACTCACTGTGGTCCTGATTTGCATTTCCCTGGTGACTAGTAAGGTTGAGCACCTTTTCTTGTGATTATCTGTCTTCTTCTGAGAAAAAGGGTGTATTGTACGACTCACCTGGGTGTTAGCCGGACACCCTGCGTCACCACGGCTTCCTTTCTTCACTATCTGTTCATGTGTCCGTCATCCAGCCATGCCCAGGCCTCTCCAGGAGCAAGTGCCATGTGGGGTGCTGCCCACACAGCCCTGCAGAATGTCCAAAGGGCCCACAGGTGGACTGCCTGCCCAGGGCTGTGCCACCAGGGAGGGGACCCCAAGTCAGCCTTTCAGAATGTGCACAATGGACTCCCCCTGAACTGAATCAACACAGAACAGATGCTAGCTCACGTGTCATATGTTCTTCTAAACCAAGACTCTCACCAGGGGACACTGGGTCATGTCTGGGGATATTTATGGTTGTCACAACTCCTGACATCATGTGGGATGCTGCTCAGCACCCCACAGTGCCCAAGGCGACCCCCCCATGGAGAATGACCTGGCCCCAATATCCATGGTGCTGAGGGGGAGACCCTGTTCTAGAAAGCCCCTATCCCCTGAAGTCTGAGATATGCAGATGTGCCCTAGTGGTCACGCCTCTCCACCCCACACCCCCGGGTCCTTGCCTCTTGGAGTTTGAAGGCTCCTTCCTCTCCTACGGGGGCTTCCAACTGCTTCTGAACTTCACTGTTACGGATAGAACCCACGTTTCAGTGATCACCAACAACCTTAGAGAAATGCCCAGACTTCCCGAATTTTTGGTACCACAAGGGGGGACAGAACACCTGCACACAAGGATGACACAGGAACATGAGTCCAGCACCTGCATCCTGTGTCCTGGAGCCTGGCAGGGCAGCGTTCTGTCCCCTAGAAACCCTGGACCCGCGCTCAGGACCTGCCTGGTTTATTTAGATGCATGGAGCCCCAGCTCGAAGGAAGGGGTGGGCCCCTGTAGTGTTTATTTTGGTGAAATTGAAACCTCAGCCCTCATGTAGATGTTCCAGGAGACAGACATTCCTCAAGTCAGCAAGGGAAAGTGCAGTGCTGCCCGAGGTCAGCCCAGGACAGTGGGCCGCCCGTCGAACAAAACGCCACATCGTGGCTTTGTGCCAGAGCTGCACCCCAGGCCCACTCCCCACCTGTATGCCCACAGCCAGTGGCATTTGGTTTTCCAGCCAAGCATGGGGCACCCCACTTCCGGCAGCGCTTGCCCCTCCTTGCAGCCCCTTCCCTCTCCAGCACTCAGTTGCACGCTGCAAATTCAACTTCCCATTTTGGGAAATGCTTCTCTAAACTAGACTTATTTCCAGCTGAAGCGAGATGACCTTTTCCTTCAGCTTCCAGTTTTTTCCCCTTCACTAAAAAAAGCAATTGACACAGAAGTGATACTGGCTGAACATACATCAGTGTTTTCTCAACCTTATTTTTTCTTTTTTTTTTGTGACCCTCCTCCCATCTTTCAAGGGCCCTTTTCAGGACTTTCTCTTCATAATTGCTCATTGAAAAGAATAATGCCAGTAATGGTTGAAGAAACTTCACATCTCAAAATGTAATGACCTCAGGGGCTGGCCAAATGGTGCGTTGGTTAGGAGCTGGCTTGGGACACCAGCTCTGAGCAGCAGGGCTCTGGTTCGGATCCCATATATGAGGGCCACTGACACTGCCCTCTACAGCTTGGATGGTGAACAACAGCTCCACCTGGAGTTGGGCTGTCATGAGTTGCCGGCGATGGCATAGCTGCAGCCCCTCCTGCAGTGGGCTGCCATAGGCTACAGTGAGTGGCTGGCAGCCAGTGTGAGCGGCTGGCAGCCAGCGTGAACTGCCAGGAGCCGCCACTGTGAGCAGTCGTTCAGAGGCCGGCAACTGATCTGCTCACCCGAGAAGAGCACAATGATAATACCAACATGGGCCAGTGAAGCAATGTCCTCCACAACTAGACTAAAGAACAAAAAGGACAACAACTTCTCTGTTGCCCTTCCCCAATTCTCCAACGCTGTTCCTCTCCCGCAATTCCCCAATTTAAAAAAAAAGTTAAAAAAAGAAGTAATTTCTTCATAGTGATATACTTTAAAAAAAAACCTCGACTGCTCACCTGTGCAGTTGCTCATTGCTGGCTAAAACTGATTCTGGTAATCAGAATTGATGAGAAAAAAGTCTCCTCATGGGAATCCCATGAAATGTTATTAATAGCGCCAATGTACCATGTTATCTGTTCATGGTCTCTCTGCATAAAAGAGTAAGATCTTCCTTGCCTTGCTGAGAATCGATTTTTGCCCCTCTCCATTGGAAATGTATTTATAAATAAATCTAATAATACAGGCATGAGAACGGGGAAGATCCCATCGCAAGCCTGCTCCCCAGGACGGACCACCATTGAGCGTGTGGACAGGGCGTGTGTTCACTGTCATTAACATACTGGACAGGAGGCTTACTGTTCAGTCTAAGTCTGCCCACAAGTTTTAGTGAGTCTTGGGCCAGTGTCCTGGTTTTCTTACGTCCCTGTGCTCGTGTGTACAGAAGGAATAGCCATCTGTTGCACAGGGCTGTTGTGAGCATAACCTGGGATCATGGATGGAAACAACTAAGTACAATAGAAGGCCGGATGAGCTTATGTGCTAAATAATGTTGTCATCACCATTCCCATGTCACCTCTGAAACTTTCTTTCTAAATTCTTCCCAGGCACACGCACGCTATGGACACGATGTGGAGCGCGTGCACAGCACATGGGCCCTCCTGCACTTTAGTGAGGAGGACTTTGCTGGCCCAGGTTGAGAGCATGTTCTTTTACAGTGCTTTGGTTTCCAGTAGGTTCCCCACATGTGCGGGACCACATTTTCTGTTGGTTTCTTAGCTCCAGGTACTGAGCCATGTGGGTTGAGAACAGGCTGCCAGCCCTCAGAGAAGCCCCACAGACTCACATAGAGGTGGCACCCTTACGGCACCTCTGCATGCCACGTGGTTCTGTCCAGTCTTTCTTCCCCTGGGGTGAGGCCATATGAGGGTCCAGCCTTGTAAAAATATATATAACTTTTTTGTGTGGTAAAATACATGTAACATCAAATTCACCAACCTAACCACTTTAAGTGCACAGCTCAGTGGCATTAAGGAGGTTCACATCATTGTGTGGCCAACCCCACCGTCCATCTCCAGGACTTTCTCATCTTCCCAAAATTACACTCTGTCCCCATTAAATACTAGCCCCCTTTCTCCTCCCCCGGCCCCTGGCCCCCACCATCTACTCTCAGTCTCCGTGAATCTGACTCCTCTAGGGACCTCCTGTGACTGCAATCACACAGTATTTGTGCTTCTGTGATTGGTTTATATCACTGAGCTTAATGTCCTCAGGGTCCATCCACGTTATAGCAGGTGTCAGAGTCCTTCCTTTCCAAGGCTGAGTAACAATGCAATATGTGGATGGACCACACTCTTTATTCATTCATCTGTTGATGGACATTTGGGTTGTGTCCATCTTTTGGCCATTGTGAATCATTCTGCTGTCAACACGGGTGTGCCAATATCTCTTCAAGTCCTGCTCTCAGTTCTTTGAGGTGTAAACCCAGAAGTGGGATTGCCGGGTCACATGGTAATTCTCTGTTTAACCTTTTTTTTTTTTTCCAAGCTTTTTTTGGGGAATTGGGGGAGGAAACAGCGTTGGGGAATCGGGGAAAGGGAGCAGACAAGTTGCTGTCCTTTTTGTTCTTCAGTCTAGTTGTGGAGGACGTCGCTTCAATGACCCGTGTTGGTATTGTGATCATTGAGCTCTTCCCAGCTGAGGCAGATTGGTCACTGGCCATTGGATGGCCGCTCATGGAGGCTTACGGCAGCTCACTGCATCCCCACTGCAGCTTATGCAGTCACCAGTGACTCACAGCAGCCCAGCTCCAGGTCGAGCTGTTGTTCACCATCTTAGCTGTAGAGGGCGCAGAGTCACTGGCCCTTGTGGGATCCGAACTGGCGGCGCTGCTGCTCATGCTCAGAGCTCGCACTCCCAAGCTAACTCTTAAACAACAAGCCACTCGGCCAGCCTTCTGTTTTACTTTTTAAGGAAGCTTCCTCGCATTTCCCACAATGGCCGCCCCATCTTACATCCCCACCAGCCATGCACGAAGATTCCAGTTTTTCTACAACAGTACCTGTTCTAAGCCCCATTTTAATCTCATTTCAAATTATAACAGCAACAACTTACTAGACAATCTAAAATTATCCCCAAAAGGCATAAAAAAGAAGCAGAAATCATGTTTTTCTCTTAAATGCCACAACTGATTTTCAACCCAGGCTTCAGCAAAGCAAGGTTTGCACTGGGGCTTTCCAGGCTGGCTGGTCCTTGCAGACACTGGAGGTGGGCAGCAGCCCCTCACCTACGGCCTGTGCCAGGGGTCAGATCCTACATGCATCTCTGGCATCTTACAAGAGAGAACACAGGAGGAGTGGGGATGCGGTAGTATGGCAATAGTATTAGCACATAGGAATGTTCCTTATAAATGTTGTAAGAAGTGGCGAAGAGGGTGGATTATTTTTAACATCTGCATCATTGGTTCACACAAGCCCTCTGAGCCTGGAATGCTTGTTTGCGAGTCAAACATGTTGTTCGCGAATGTTCCACTGTACTCTCTGAGTGATGTTGAGTTTCCAGGTTACCAAGAGCATCAGGAATCCAGGGAACAACATGCAGTCATGTTCAACTCTGAGAAACAAAATAGATATTGACATTTTAAAAGGATAAGAATAGGGCCGGCCGAGTGGCGCACTGGTTAAGAACTGGCTTGGGATGCCGGCTCTGAGCAGCAGGACCCAGTTCGGATCCCACATATGAGGGCCAGTGACACTGCCCTCTACAGCTAAGATGGTGAACAGCTCCACCTGGAGCTGGGCTGCTGTGAGTCCCCGGGGACGGCATAGCTGCTGCCCCTGCTGCAGTGGGCTGCCATAGGCTACAGTGAGTGGCTGGCAGCCAGCTGAGCGGCCGGCAGCTGGTGTGAGTTGTGAAGAGCCACCCTGAGTGGCCGTCCAGAGGCCAGTGACCGATCTGCCTCACCCAGGAAGAGCACAATGATGATACCAACATGGACCAGTGAAGCAATGTCCTCCACAACTAGACTGAAGAACAAAAGGACAGCAACTTGTCTGTTCCCCTCCCCCAATTCCCCAATAAAATCTTAAAAAATAAAAATAAAAAGGATATTTATTAAAAAAAAAAAAAAGATAAGAATAGTATTGGACCATGATTTGCAAGTCCTGAATTCTAGTTGCAATTCTACTATTTCCATTATGTGTGTAGGTGAATGGGTGGATGGATGAATGGATGGATGGATGAATGGATGGATGGATGGATGGCTGGATGGACAGACGGACAGATATGACAGTTTTATCAAGTTATAATTCACGTAAGTCCATCATTTCTAAGCCTCAGCTGCCTCATCTATAAAAATATATGAAAATGATTATGTGCTTGATAAAGTGATTCGAAAAGTGACCTGCTCTACCTTACCTGTTCCATTTTTTCTATAGTACTTCTATTTTTTTTCTTTTTTTTAATGATGCTTTTAAAAACTGATATGCTCAAAAAGCCCATTTGGATAAAGGGCCCAGCCTGATAATGTTGTTACTTATCATTTTATTTTTATTTTTTATTTTTTTTTGAGGGCAGTGTCACTGGCCCTCATATGTGGAACAACCGGGGCCGCCAGCTTCCCAAGCCAGCTCTTAACCACCGCGCCACTTGGCCGGCCCTCATTTTATTTTTTAACAACTTTTATTGAGATAAAATTTATACACTATAAACTTCACCATTTTAAGTGTATA
The DNA here is from genome assembly GCA_033961575.1 of Aselliscus stoliczkanus. NCBI lineage: Eukaryota > Metazoa > Chordata > Mammalia > Chiroptera > Hipposideridae > Aselliscus > Aselliscus stoliczkanus. Next base: position 1,996,520 of record CM066735.1, on the reverse strand, counting down.
ATTCAGTGGTTTTTAGTATATTACAGAGTTTGCAACCATCACCACTATATAGTTACAGGACATTCTCATCCCCTTCCCCACCAAGGAGACCTGCCCCCTTCAGCAGTCACTCCCCCACCCCCTTCCCAGCCCCTGACAACCACTAACCCACGTCCTGTCTGTAGATGTGCCTGTTCCAGACATTTCACATAAATGGATTCACACAATGAGTATCCTTATATATCCGGCTTCTTTCCATCTCCATAATATTTTTGGGGTTCCTCCATGTTGTAGCGAGTATGTGGTAAAGATTTAAATGATCATTGACATCATACAACCCTCCGTGTGCAGGGCCCGGGGTGCCAGATCAATGTTTTATTACCTTTCTCCATGGCCTGGACATAAGAAGAGGGGACCAGGTTCAAGGAGTAGAGGTGGGGACAATGTGGGACAGCCTAGAGACAGGTGGGAGACTTTAAGGAGCCACAGGAAGGCGACCTGGGAGTTGGTCAGGCCCTGGGGGACAGCATAGGACTCCCAGTGTCACACCTTAGCAACTGGGGAGAAAGATGGTGCCAGGAAGCCAACTGGGAGAGCCTGTGGGGAAAGATGACCAGCTGGAGGAGCAGGTGGGGTGACCAGATGTCCCAGTCAGCAGGGGCTGAGGGGACCCCTCAATGCAGCACTTGGAGGGTAAAACCAGGACGAGTTGGTCACTCTGAGTTTGGGGTTCATACAAAGCAGCCAAACGGTACGCCAGCAGGCAGTTTGGAACGACTGTCAGAGGAGAGTCCATCTCCAGCTGCCCTCTGTCCCCACCCTGTTCCTGGCCAAGGAACAGGCCCTTTGACTGCCCTGCTGGGCACTGGGCAGCTGTTGACTTTTTAAATAAAAGGAAAAAAAGTAAAAAGCCCTCCTGACTTATTTAAGAGATCTGTTTACTACCTGTCTCTCTGCAGACAGCCTTTCACAGGCTTATCTCAGTGTGACTTTTTAATCTGATGCCCTCTGGTTGTCCCAGGAGAGCTGATTAGGACAGAAAGGCCAGTTGCAGTTCAGCAGGACTCCCATCATCCCTTCTAGCCCCCTCCCATGCTCCCACCAAATTTAGGAAAGAGATTCGAATCCAGCGGCCTCCCAGATTTCTAAGTAACCGTTGAGATTTGCACCACTCCCTGCTGTGAAATGGGTGCCCAGGGATGCTTTATACCAGATCCTGTCATCTGCAAGAGACACGGTTCTCCTTCCTCTCCAATCTGGAGGACTTTTATTTCATCTTCCTGTCCCCAGAGGAAAGGGAGGTGGGGCCTTTGGGAGGTAATAACGGTTAGATGATCCCATGATGGGATCAGTGTCCTTACAAGGAAAGGAAGAGCGATCAGATTCTCTGTCCACCATATGAGGAAGCCAGAAATGGGTCTCACCAGAAACCAACCCTGCCAGCACTTTGATCTCAGACTTGCAGCCTCCAGGACTGCAAGAAACACTGCCTGTTGTTTAATTAAGCTGCTCGGACCGTGCCATTTTGTCTTGGCAGCCCAAGCCGACTGAAACTGGCTGTGATATGAACTATATTATGCAAGATGTTACCATTGGGGGAGGCTGAGGGAGGGACCCACAGGACTTTCTGCACTTTTTTTGCAACTTCTGTGACTCTACGATGATTTCAAAATAACAAGTTTTTATTAAAAAGGTAGACATTTAGGGACTTGCTAAGTGGCTCAGCTTGCACTCTGAGCAACAAGATCGCTGTTTTGAATCCCACATGGGCCAGTGAGCTGCGCCCGAGCTGAGCTGCAGCTGAGCTGCCAACAGTTGGCAGGATGGCTCAGCTGGTGAGAGCACATGCTCCTAACAACAAGACTGCCTGTTCAAGATGGTGGGCTACGCCCATCCACAACAAAGAATGAACTCGGCACCTTGAGCTGAGCTGCCGCCCACGTGGCTCGGAATAGAGCATTCTTAACAATGAGGCTGCTGGTTCAACTGCCACATGGGATGGTGGCTACACCCACCCGCAACTAATTGAACACAGCACCTTGAGCTGAACAGCGCAACTGGACTTGGAGCTGAGCTTGCTGTGCCCTCAACTAAGATTGAAGAACAACAGCTTGGCTGTTCCCCTTCCCCAATTCCCCAACACTGTTCCCCTCCCCAAATTCCCCAATAGTATCTTTAAGAAAAAATAAATAAAAAGTAGACATTTAAACCAAAAGGGCACTGGAGGGCCGGCCGAGTGGCGCAGTGGTTAAGAGCTGGCTTAGGAAGCCAGCGGCCCTGGTTCTGGTCCCACATATGAGGGCCAGTGACACTGCCCTCAAAAAAACAAAACAAAACAAAAGGGCACTGGAAAGCTGAGTGGAAAAGGGTCGCCAAAGCCACACAGGCAAGCAGACCCCATGGGTGACCCTAGCAGTGGGGAAGCAAGCCTCTGCTTGGTGGCCCAGATGCTGGGCCCTGTAACAACTCAGGGCAGAGCCCCCAGTACCTCCCCATTCAAGTGCAGTGGCGCCGATGATTCTGCATCATTTCTGGTCACCTACCAGCAGGTGGGTGGCCACTTTATAACATCCAGGGGTCTGGAGAGTCGTCCCCTCACTCCTTCTGTTGAGTCCCAGAGCCCAGCTGCTGGCGTGTGAACCCCCATTTTTAAACAAAAGTCACTTCCTGACCCTCCCCAAGCAAAATCAGGACCCCCTGATACATGCACTCATGACTTCCTGCATTTTTCCTCCAAAAGCATAGTCATGGTTTCTAATTCTGTAGTCTCAGGATTACACGGTTCCTCCTGGGATTGTGAGCTCTGTGAGGGCGGAGCAGGTCTGTCTGTTTACTGTATCCCTGTGCCTGTCATAACACTAATAAAATGACTGGGATGAAGCCTTCCTGCTTGGAAGAGAGGACAGGCAGGTGTCAGGACCAAATCCTGACTCCCGGAAGCTGGGTGTGGCTGACGGTGGGCATCTCTGTGAGCTCCTTCCTGAGCCTCGAAGCACAGACAACCTGGCTGCCGCTTCCTGAGGCCTAAGGCAGGTCTCTCCCCATCAGCACTGCAGACGCTGAGACTGGGTCATCTCTGGGGGGCATCCTGGGCACTGTGCGGGCTGAGCAGCATCCCTGGCCCAACCCCTCAATGCCAGGACCACCCCCAGTGTGACAACCACAGATGTCCCACGACATCACACAGCTTGAGAATGTTCAAGTGAACGTGCTCTGGCATCAGACCATGCTGCTGTCTGTCCACTGGAGATGGGGCAGAGCTGTGGGACATGCTGAGTGAAACACATTGCCAGCTCTGATCATCTTCTAAGTAAATGATCCCCTTCTTTTTTAGGGGATCATTTTAGATTTACAGGAAAGTAATAAAAACAGGAGAGAGCCCCCATCTGCCCTTCATGTAGCCTCCCCTTGTGTCGTGTCGGCATCTGACATCACCACATGCATTGCCACAGCCAAGAACGCCACACCAGTGCATTAGGATTAACAGAACTCCACCATATATTCCAATGTCACCAGCTCTTCCATCTTCCTGTCCTGGGGTCCCACCTGACATTCAGGTGTCACATCTCCTTGGGCTCCTCTGGGCTGTGATGGTTTCTCAGACTTGTTTTTGGTGACCTTGGTAGTTTTGAGGAGGACTGGTCAGGGATTTTGTAGAAGGCCTCTCAGTTGGGGTTTGTTTGGGGTTTTTCTCATGGTTAGATGAGTTGATGGGTTCTAGGAGGGAGACCCCAGAGTGCGGGGTCCTTCTCATCCCATCATATCCAGGGTCATGTGTCACCATGACCTATCACTGTTGATGTTGACCTTGACCCACATCTGAGGTCGTGTTGGCCAGGTTTCTCCACTCTAATTATGATTCTGAGGTCTTATTCAATTGGATCCAAATGCAGTATTTATTCTGAGTTCCCACTGAGGGGCTATGTGCCTCTGTCTGTCTCCCTTTTCATTTGAGGAAATCGAGACTCAGGAAAGACCAAGGACGCCAGGACTGGGATTCACACCCACATTGGCCCACCTCCAGGCCTGTGCTTGCCCTTTCCAACTCGCCCTGTCCCTCAGCCTCAGCTGGCTCCAGGGGACCTGACCCCACCAGCAGCGTGTCCAGCATCGTGGCTCGCAGCTTCCCAGGCAGACATAGTCTCAGGCGGCTCCCATGTGTGGCCCTCCCTCTAAATTTATGGCTCTGCCGAGCATATGGGAAACTCATCAAGGAGGTGACAGTCGTTCTGGAAGGTGGGAGGTGCCAGCAGCCCCAGCACCTGCACCAACATGGGCCTGTCTGTCACACAGCTTGGGCCGGGGGCCAGGCGTGCAAAGGGCTGTCCTCTTTGTCCCTCCTGAGGTCATTCTCATGTCGTCACAATGCCCTCAAGACGGCTGGGCCAACCTTTGGTCCAGTTTGTAACACGTTGTAAAAGGCACAAAAGGTCGGGTGTTTGGAGGGTTTTTTTATAGCTTTTTTCCCATGTATAAAGGTAATACACGTTCGTGGTTTTAAAAAAGTTTCAGAAAACACACAAAGGTTTAAAGAAGAAAGAATACCAAAAATCACTGACCTGTACACTTTAAGAGGGTAACTTTTATGGTATGTGAACAATATCCTAATTTTTTTAAAAATTAGAAGTTCATCTGCCATCCCGACCTGAAGATATAACCACTGTTAAAATATCGCCACACTGACTTTTTCTAACTGTTTTTGGTGTAGTTTCAGATTTATTGGAAAGTTGCAAGAATAGTACAGGAATTTCATATATCCTCTGTATCCAGGTATTCCAGCTGTTTCTATTATTTTTCTTCTCTGTATGTGGATACACATGTATGTGTGTGTGTATGTTACATGTACAGAGGCGTGTGTGTATAGTTCTATTTATAGTATATATAAAATTATGTAGTTACCTATGCCCATACAGTGGTACACAATTATACACGTATGCATATTAGTTTTTTCTGAGCCATTTGAGATTGAGGTGGAGACATCATGCCCCTTAATCCCTGAATGCCCCAGTGAGCATTCACTAAGAACAAGGACATTCTTTTACAGAACCTTAGCTCTCCAATCTGTGGTCCATACCCAAATTCTGTCACCACCACACCTATCCCTCACAGCCCTTCCCCTATCAGGATCCCCCATTGTGTCCAGGCATCCATCTCCTTGGATTCAAAGGAGAAAAGTAATATCTCATTGCCTTATCTATAATCTTTTGATTATTAGAGAGTGAAATGTTCATACTGGTCTTTTTGTTTTTTAAACTTTATTGGGGAACAGTGTGTTTTTCGTAGGACCCATCAGCTCCAAGTCAAGTTGTTGTCCTTCAGTCTTAGTTGTGGAGGGCGCAGCTCAGCTCCAAGTCCAGTCGCCATTTTCAATCTATTGGGTTGTTGGAAAAGTCATGACGCATTTTTGCAACAAAAAGCAGATAAAAAATACGTCATGACTTTTCCAACAATGTGGGGGGGCACAGCCCCCCATCCTTTGCAGGAGTCTAACTGGCAACCTTGTTGTTAAGAGCACGCGCTGTAACCAGCTGAGCCACCCTGCCGCCCACCAGCAGCTCGGCGGCAGCTCAGCTCAAGTCATTGTCTTCAATCTAGTTGTGGAGGGCACAGCTCACTGGCCCATGTGGGAATCAAACCGGCAATCCTGTTGCTCAGAGCTCACCTTCTAACCAACTGAGCCACCTGGCCACCCTCATAATGATCATTTATAATGATTTTTGTGGCTTGTTTCTGTCCTTTGTAAACAGTTAATTTTTTAAGTTTTGTGGTAACTTGAGACTTAAGAGAGTTCCCTAATCCCCATCCAGCCTCCCCTACTGACAGCTTCCATAACCACAGTGCATTTATCAAAACTAAGAAACCAACCTTGCTGCAATACTATTGACTAAAGCCTAGAACTGATTAGAATCTCATCTGTTGTTCCACTAATGAACCTTTTCGGTCATCCATCCCATTCAGGATCCCTTAAGTTGGTTTGTTTACCTCTTAGTGATTTATTGGAGATCTTTATATACTAAGGACCTCTGTGTTTTACACTTCACACTTATGGCCAAGTATTTCCATTTTGCCCTCTTATTTTCTTGTGGTGAATTAGGAATCCCACAGAACAAAGTCCTAATCCCAGCTAGAGATGTTGAACAGGTCTCATAGGACGATGGCAACGTCCCACTTTAAGGGGAGTTACAGGAACAAACTCCAGGCAGCCCACAGGCCACAGGCCACTTTGTGGGCCTCCACACACTGTTCCTTCACACAGTTCCTCATCCCCTCCCAGCGTCTGCTGGGCCCCTAGCCACGGTGAACAAGCAGCTACACATTGCCTTGTGAAAAACCATCATATCTTACCCCATGAAATTGTGCCGGCCGTGGGCAGGGGTATGCCCTATACGAATTGGGGTTCTCCTTTGATCTCACATCTGTTGAGTGATAAGGAGTGAGTGGGACCCCATGAGGCACTTGGAGGTGGGAAGCATGTCTCATGGTCTCCACCCTCAAGGGCAGGTGTCCCCATAAATACAGAAAACCTCATTCCTACAGGGCGCAAGGCCACGTGTGCCACTGGCATGCTGCAGGTGAGACTGCTGCTGTGTTTGGGGAAAGCACGGGTATAGGGCAGCCCCACCCCACAATGAGAGGCCAGTTCTCACCCTCCTGTGGTTAGAGAACTCAGCCCACCCCTCCTGGGAGCCCTCCTGGGCAATTTGCAAATGACACCTGGCTCTCCAAGCCATCCCCTCTCATCACTCTGTCACCTAGACTGTCCTTTTTTTGTTGTTTTTTTTCTCTTGTCTTATTATTGGGGACTTTATGTCCTTAAGGAAAACTTTTGGGGGGCCTGGGAGGGGCCAAACTGCAGATTAATGTCTTGTCAGAACTGGATTGCCCAAGAAAGCGTTGTGCCCTGGGGACAAGTTTCATGGTGAATCTTCCTTGTGGCCTGATTTGGGGCAACAGAGGAGAAAAGAAAGATGAGCTTTCTGAAGGCTCAGGGACATGTCCTGCCTCTGTCCCCTGCATTTAGATGGAGGGGCATAAAGGAAGAGATTGGGAGGGGCAGGCAGGCCAGGGCAATGTCATGGACAAGGACCAGCGGGCAGGGTGGGGGTCCCACTCACCTGCAGAGTTGGGTCCCTGATCTCCCTGCAGATGTTTGTCCAGGGCTCCCTTCTTGGTTCTTCAAACATTTACTTGAGTGTCTGCTCTGGGCTGGAGATACGAAGATCTTTCAAAGTCCTGATGTAGCCTAATGGGGTGTCACTGTGTCATATGGGAGAAGTGGTGAGGGAGCTGTCTGGGGTCTCTGTTATAAGGGCACAGGTACATTCATGGGGGCTCCAACTCTCATGACCTCATCACTCCCCAGAGGCCCTACCTCCTAACACCATCCCACAGTGGGTTAGGATTCAACATGTGAATTTTGGGGGAGATGAAATTCAACCCCTAACCCTATCCCCCCATCCATAAAAGCATATAAGCAGGGGCCGGCCGAGTGGCGCGGTGGTTGGGCGCTGGCTTGGGAGGCCAGTGGCCCCGGTTCGGGTCCCGCATGTGAGGGCCAGTGACACTGCCCTCAAAAAAACAAAACAAAACAAACAAGCCTCTAAGCGGCCAGGAGCACCGACAGGTCACGGTGGACCCCTGTGCCCCCTGGTCTACAGAGCCCGTCTGTGTTTGCACATCCTGGGACATCAGGCTTCCTGGAGACTCAGTAGCGTATGTTGCACCACACCCAGCCTCCCTGCTAGTCACACCAGTTGTTACAACGACTTGATTTTAAATATGGGTGATCGTTGTTGTTTTTTTGGTTTTTTTTGAGGGCAGTGTCACTGGCCCTCACATGTGGGACCGAACCGGGGCCGCTGGCTTCCCAAGCCAGCGCTTAACCACTGCACCACTCGGCCGGCCCGGGTGATGGTTGTTTTAAAAAATCCTTCTAGAACAGTGTGTGTGGCAGACAGAATAACAGCCCCAAAGATGTCCCTGTCTTATTCCTGGGACCATGTATCACCTCACGTGGCAGAGGGACTTTGCAGGTGGGATTAAGTCAAAGCCCCTGAGATGAGGATGACCCTGGATTACAGGGGACCCAGTGTCATCACAGGGTCTTCATAAGAGGGAGGCAGGAGGCTCAGAGTCAGAGAGATGGAAGAGGCTGCACTGCAGGCTGTGACGATGGAGGAGGGGCCATCAGTTAGGGACAGGGTACCTCTAGAAGCTGGAAAAGGCCAGAAACGGTTCGTTCTCCCTGGGCCTCCAGAAGGACCGGCCCTGCCCTCATCTGGGTTTAGTCTGGAGAGGCCCTTGTGGGACTCCTGACCTCAGCACTGTCAGAGAATCAATGTATGTGGTTTTACACCGCTAACTGAGTGGTACTTGTTACGGCCACCCCCAGGAAACCCAGACACAGAGTGACTGAGAAACTGGATTTTTGCTTGTTTGGTGACTAGAAAAGCATCCTTTGCCCTCCTTCTTTGTTTCTGGAAAACCCCTTAGATGAGTGGTCTGTCCTCACATGTCCCCGAAGAGGTGACCAGTGCAAGGAGCTGCCTGTCTCCTTGTATTGTCAGCCTCGAGGGTAAACACTCCCAGCCTCGAGGGTAAACGCTCTAATCCTTCCCAACTGAAAACTCTTGTGGTCCCAGGTCTCAGAGCCCCCGGACCTGAGTCCAGCTCCTGCCAGACAGTCTGCACATCCCCCTGCCCGTCTTCCCAGCGTCCCCCCTTTGACTTTCTGCTTCCTCTTCTCCCTGGCCACCGGCTTCTGGCACCAGTTCAGTGGCTTGGGTGGGGGCTTGTGTTCTTTCCGGGGTCCCAGTGAGTCACCAGCCAGAGCTCTGGGTGCCCACTTGGCCAGCTGCTCTGCAGGACTGGGTGACCCCTAGCCCACGATGGTGGCCAGTGCTGCTAGGAGTGCCCTCTTTGCTCTTGTGAACGCATGACACAGAGCCACATGACACATCAGGTGCACCAGGTGGCCATCTCCCAGGTCTCTGCATCTGGACACATCCCGCAAGGGCAGGACCCCAGAGTAATGGGTCCCTCCAGAGTAGACAGTGGCTGGCCAGCGAGGCCCACGGCAGAAGCACAGTCTGTATTCTCAGGCTGCTTTTCATCTCACCCTGCCGTTTCCTGGCCCCTCGTAGCTGGCGCCCCACCAGTGCTGGTGATTCTCCATGCAGGGGTCAGTCTGGGCTCTGCATCCCCACGGCCAGAAGGCAGGAAGTACTGATTCCAGGCCCGCTCCACCCCTTCCTAACTGTGTGACTTGGAAATCTTTTACCACGGGGTCTCTCCACCTGATACTGTTGACATTTGGGGCCTGATGATCCTTGGGGAGGGGGAGGGCTGCTGGCATCAAGTGGGTGGGGGCCAGGCATGCTGCTCAACCCCCCACAGTGCCCAGGAGGGCCCCCCACAGAGAGTGACCTGGCCCCGGTGTCCACAGTGTCAAAGGGGGGACCCTGCATTCATTATTTGGGGAAAAAATTGAGTTAGATCCTTAGGCTCACACAAGGCACCAGAATAAGTCTCCAATGGTCACATGGTATAAACCAGGGTGACACAGCGTCTGTGAGTCACCCCCTCCCTCATCCCACTCAAGCTGTGTATTAAGTGTATGCAGCCTCCTAGGACCTCAGTCAGGTGGATATGGAACGTAGTCTCCTGAGGTCAGCAAACCCCTTGGCCCAAGGGGTCTCACCTGGGGTGACTCTGCTCCCAGGGGGCACTGGGCAGTGTCTGGGGACGTCTGTGGTCATCAAGACTGGAGGTGCTCCTCGCATCAAGTGGGTGGGGACAGGGATGCTGCTCCACCCCCCACAGTGCTCAGGATGGCACTCCAGTGTCCCCAGTGCCGAGGTGGTTTATAGGGACACAGGCCGGAACTTCCTGCCCAGGTTCCTGGACCTTGATAGTGGAACCCGGAGCCTAGGACCATCCAGCCACATACTCGGGCAACCCTGTGCACTAACGCTTTCAGCCCCACAAGACCAGTTGCTTGCTGCACATGCCTGAGCAGTTCGTGCTGATTTTTTCATATTGCATCTCGTTCTACAAAGAACCAAGGTGAGTGTTCAGGAAGGGATACAACCCGACAGAAAAATACAAATGGTTTTTTCGAGTACCAGGGAGCACGCATGGCCACCCACTGCACTCGGTTCCTGCCCGGTGTCACCAGGGGCTCCCCCCAATCTCAGCATCTGTGAGCCTCAGAGCCGCACCTCTGGAAACGACCACTGTCCATGATGTCACGGTGCTGCAGACATGCCTCAGCACTTTAATGGGACTGCTGTGCTTTTTACATTCGTTCAGATTTAGTCACAAAAATAATCGTGCAGTATATATAATATTGTGGGCATATAAATAAATATGTAATATATGCATGTAAATAACATTTATGTATTGGATTGTTGGAAAAGTCATGACATATTTTTTCTGTTTTTCATTGCAAAAATGTGTCATGACTTTTCCAACAACCCAATATTTTAAATATATGTTCATACATATTTGTATATGTATCATAAATATATATTAAAATGTAACTATTAAATATAATAATACAAAACAATATATATTACGTATATAAAAGTGTACATTTATATGCATGTATCACATATTTATATATATCTTAATGAATATTAGATTAGAATAAATCTTACTAGATTTATCCATAAATGTAAGTATATAGTATAGATAAAACTGTGCACATAAATACATAGGTAATATATGCACATAAATATATTTACATTTGTTACATATATTTGTGTGTATATATTACATATTTATATGCATGTATTACATACATATTTATATGCATCATATGTATATGTAAGTATATGTATCTACGTAAGTTACATATACATTATATGTATATATACCCCCACTTTCGGGCCCACCTGGGAGGCCTGTTCTCCTCAGAGCCTCAGCACAGCTGGCCTCAGGCAGCCTATAACCTCTCCATTTATCTGTGGTCCAGGACCCAGGGCGATGACAGTGTGCACCTTCCCCTCTGGCATGGTACCTGTATAATCTCCCCCTTAATGTGAGACAGATCTTTGACTTGCTTGTAACCAGCAGAATGTGGGAAAGGTGACAGTGTCACACCTGTGGATTAGTTATGTCACATAAGACTCCAATGCAGTAAGCTTGTAGAAAGAAGTCAGCTGCCACATTGTGAGAGGGTCCGTGGAGGAGGCCACATGGCCAGGACCCCAGAGAGGCCTCTAGGAGCTGAGTGTGAGCTGAGCGTGACCCCTAGCCAACAGCCATCAAAAGCTTGGTAAACCCAGTCCTGCCGCCTCAGGGAGGCAAAGTATACTAGCAACCTGAGGGGTTCAGAGGTGGGCCCTTCCCTATTCCAGTTTCTGATGAGATGGCAACCTCCTGGAGCCAGGACTCCAGCTTAGCTGTGTCCTGACTCCTGAACCCCAAACTGGGGTGTGGTGTTTGCAGCCACCACGTTTGTAGTGGTTCATTCTGTACATAGCACAGAAAACGAATCCACTGACCTCGTGCCCCAGCCTGCAGGCCTGTGGGTGGGGCCACCAAGAATTGAAGAGCTTTGGACATGCTGAAGGAGGGCCCCAGGACAGTGTGCAGATGAATGAACTCAGAAAGACGCCCAGGCCCCAGGCTCCTACAATGTGTGAGGGCTGCCAGCAGCTGCTTTTAGTTCCTCTCCCCTCCTGTGCTGGTGGCCCTGTCCAGGGTGGGCTCTGCACGTGTCCAGGAGCCACAGTGGCCCCATAGAAAGCAGCAGAGCCCCAGTGCCCCAAGTGCAGGCTAGGCCCCCCCCCCCCCAGCACTCTGCTGGGACCCACCCTGGCCTGTTTGTTTGCATTTCCGGCTTCCGGCACCACCCAGACCACATGCCTACACATCACCCAGGGCCACCCGGCCTTGAGCTAGGAAACTCAGTCTCCAAGGCTGCCAGCCCCGAGACCCAACTCCGGGAACACGTATATATGCGACATGTATCTGGGTGCGAGCGTGCATGCGTGAAGGTGGCATCCCTGCTCCTGGTTTGTTCCTCTTCTGGTGGCCTTCCAGATCAGTGTTCAAGGATGGCCAAAAGAAATCGCAAAAGACAAAGGCCAACCAGTATTTCTTCCCTGGTTCCTGACAGTCCAGAGACAGCCGTTATTGTCCCCACAAAGGCTAATACACAAACCCGGGCTCCCACCCCACTGGGTCTCCTGCAGGGCTATGGGAGGATCCACCAGCCCCATCTAATAGGTGAGGATACTAAGGCTCAGATTCCAATGGTGCTTAGAACAGGTGAGGATGTGGAGAAACGGGGACCCTAGAACATGGCTGGTGGGGATGGAAAATGCGGCAACCACTGTGGGAAACAGGATGATGGCACCTCAAACACCTCAAAATAGAATCATGTGACCCAGCAATTCCATCTGTGGGTATTTCTTCAAGCAGGGACTCAAAGAGTTATTTGCACACCCCTGTTCACAGTAACATTCACAACAGCCAAAAAGTGAGTCCTTCAGCAAATGAATGGATGAGGAAAATGTGGTGCAGCCATATAATGCAATAGTATTCAGCATTAAAAAGAAAAAAGTTCTGGGGCCGGCTGAGTGGCTCAGTTGGTTACGAGCTCGCTCAAGGGCCCGCCGAGTGGTGCATTGGTTAAGAGCTGGCTTGGGACACCAGTGGCCCCGGTTCAGATCCCACATATGAGGGCCAGTAACACTGCCCTCTACAGCTAACAACAGCTCCATCTGAAGCTGGGCTACAGGAGCCCCTGCAACGGTGTAGGCTGCAGCCCCTGCTGCAGTGGGCTGCCGTAGGCTACAGTGAGTGGCCGGCAGCCAGCGCGTGAGCTGCCAATAGCCGCGATGAGCGACCATCCAGAGGCCGGCGACCGATCTGCCTCATCCGGGAAGAGCACAATGAGGATACCAACATGGGCCAGTGAAGCAACGTCCTCCACAACTAGATTGAAGAACAAAAAGACAGCAACTTGTCTGTTCCCCTTCCCTGATTCCCCAATGCTGTTCCCCTCCCCCAATTCCCCAATAAAATCATAAAGAAAAAAAAAAAAAGAGCTCACTCAAGAGTGCAAGCTGAGCTCTGAGCAACAGCAGTTCGATGCCCAGCCTGAGTTGAGCTACCACTGAGCTGCCAACAGGTGGCAGGATGGCTCAGCTAAAAACAAAAGAAGAAAGTTCTGACACCTGCTACAGTGGGATGGACCCTGAGGACATGATGCTCAGTGAGATAAGCCACACACAGAAGGACAAACACTGTGTGATCCAACTCACAGGAGGTCCCCAGAGAAGTTAGATTCATAGAGACAGAGAGTAGAGGTGGGGGCAGGGACTGGGGGAGGGGAGGGGAGTGAGTGTTTAATGGGGACAGTGTCAATTTGGGGAGATGGAAAGTTCTGGAGGTGGATGGTGGGGATGGCTGCACAATGATGTGAGTGCACTTAATGCCACTGAACTGGACACTTAAAGTTGTTAGGATGGTAAAGTTCATGTTATATGCATTTTACTACAATTAAAACTTCTTTAAATTCAGTGATAAAAAGCCGAGCTTACCTTGGGAGAAAGGCTTAGCTCAGACTCCAGCTCAGCACACATGCCATAGGTTCACCCCCCGCCCCACATTGTTGAGTGTAAGGGCAGGATAGCAGGATGGGTGCAGCTACAGGAGAGACCCCCAGAGAAGGGAGGGAGGACCACAGCAGGGGGAAGCTGGTTGGGTTTTGCCTAGCCTCTGCTCAGCACAGGTGTGTAGTTTTTCTGGCTTCTTCCGGACTGAGTTTCATTGGGTCCCTCAGACAAAATATGGGAGATCAATACCAGTCCTGTGTTTCGATAGTTCTCTGCAGAGAATGGAGAAGTGATTTGACCGGGGGCATGCGATGAGAAGGGATAGGGCACACACAGAAAGGTGTTGTGTCTTCCGGTCACTTCTCCCTGACTAGTGCAGCCTCCTCCATCAATGCTTAAACCGGATTGGGGGGGAGGGGGGAGGGTTGCTCAGAGTCACAATTTCGCAAGGTACCTGTTAAATTAAGGAAGTCATTTTGACCCAAATAATGCCTTCCAGGAACTTTACACACCAGTACACAGATTGCCTCATTCCTTTTCACAGCTGCATAATATTCCACTGCTTGGCAAAAGCAGAGAGTAAATGTATGTATTTTAGGCTTTGCAGGATTGCATTGGCTTACAGAGAATGGACTTTCTCTATTCGATTGCTGCTGCCAGACTGGGTAATTGGCAAGAACTGTTAGTTTAAAGCCACCAGCAGAAATTACCAGAAGTGGGTTAGTGGTTGCCAGAGTCCTTGGGCTCAGTCAGTGTTGAGGAGTGGATACTGTATCAGATGATGGTACTGGGGCCTGGTGGGGACAGGATCGTGAAAGGCCACAGATGGTGACTCAAAACATCCTGTAGAGAACCGCTTTAAACTCCTTTTCACTGGGAGCCTGTGTCACAGGGCCTCCATCGTGCTCTCAGAAGTTGAACTCAAAGCCAAAGGCCCCTGGGCCGGGTGCTGAGTGACAGGGTCGGGCGCCTCTGTGCTTAGAGGCCAGGCTTTGCTCCTCTGGCCGCAGTGATTTGGAAAAAAGGATGTGTCTGGTGTTGGCCTTGTCATTGCTTGAAAGACCCCTGATTTACCCAATCTCAGCCTACTTCTCCCCATCCCCCACAACCATTCTGTGGTTTAGGTGCAGAGGGGACCTATGTTCCCTCTGCACCTGTTCTGGATGTCTCCCACAAGTGGAATCACACACTGTGTGGCCTGTGTGTCTGGCTTCTCTCACTGAGCATCATGTGTTCAAGGTCCACCCACATTTTGGCGAATGTCAGCGCCTCCTTTTCACATTCGACTGACACTCCTGTGTGTGCATATGCACCACATTTTATTTATCTACTCAACAGTTGGTGAACACTTTGGTTGGTTTAATTTTGCCTCTTGTGGACAGTGCTGTGTGGAAATTAGTGCACTTGTTTCTGTATGGACATGTGTTGTCACTTCTCTTTTATGCGTACCTAGCTATGGAATTTCTGGGTCACAGGGTAACTCCATTTTAACCTTTTGAGGAGCTGCCATTGCTTAACTTCAGAGGCTGTTCATCTCTGTGTAGCTCAGGTTTCTGCAAACTGCAGCCAGGCAGCTGAATCTGGCCCTCTGCCTATTGCTGCAAATAAAGTTTTATTGGCACACAGCACATCCATTCCATGTAGTCAATGGTGGCTCTGGCACAACTGAGTTGAGTTTTTGCAACAGAGACCATGTGGTCCACAAAACCAAAAGTATTTACTATCTGGCCTTTTACAGAAAAAAAGTGTTTATTACTTAGCACTCATATCACATGCTGTAATCGTCTGTTTATGCATCTGAAAAATCCTTCCCTCCCTCGTCCCCTCTTCCCCTGCACACAAAACTCCCTAAGGGCGGGACTCTGATCTTTTATTTCTTTATTTCTGTTTCCTCCTGTCATTAAATGTTTGGTCGCATTACCCCGCCCTCACCATCCGGGAGAGCTGAACTCATTGAACTTCTGGGCCCGGCTTTCCTGTGGGGTGCTGGGCTGACCTCACGCTGGGGCCACCCTTGGCTGCCCCGTCACCTGGGACCTCTCCAATGGGCCACACCCAGACCAACTACATCAAGTCCCCTGGTGAGATGTGGTGGCATTCGTGTGTTTTGCAATACTCCCCCAGGTGATTCCAAGGTTGGGGAACCCTGGGCTGCCTGGTTCCCAATACTAAATGTCTATAGTTCTTATGGATTTAGTCTTTGAGAGGGGAGCCCCACACCTTCGTCCCATGCAAACAGCTCAGATTTATGGATTCCTGTGAGGTGCAGGCATCGTTCTTGGAGTGGGTGGTTAGGTATGTTTTGTGAGCCTGTGAGTCCAACAGAAGAGAGTAACCTTTTTCACTCAGGGTTTGTCACAGCTACAGGGACACATCTACAGCCAACTTTTTTTTTTTAATGACCAGTGTATTTATTTCCTGGGGTGGCCATAACAAATGACCACATACTTGGTGGCTTAAAACAGAATCTATCCTCCCATGGTTCTGGAGCCACAAGTCTGAGATCAAGGTGTCCCAGAGTCACTTTCTCCCAAGGTTCCAGGGTTGGGTGCTTCCTGCCTCTCCCAACTCCTGGGGGTTCCAGGCGTCCCTGCACCTGTGGCCGCATCCCTCCAACCTCTGCCTCTGTCTTCGTATGGCCTCTCCTTGTGTGTCTGAGACTCAGTCTCCCACCCCTTTCTCTTAAGAAGACACCAATCAATGGGTCTAGGGCCCATCCTAAATCCAGGATGAGCCCATTTAGCGATTCTTAGCATGATGTATCTGCAAAGACCCTTTCTCCAAATTAGGCCACATGCCAAGCTTCCTGGAGAATATCTGAGGGACAGTATACAACCCACTACAACCAACAGACATTACCTTTGTTTAGTTGGACACAAAACAGTCCTTCCACAGAGCCATTGTCACCCCCACTTTGTGACCTCTCCTTTTATTTCTTCGTCTTTGTGTTTGCACTTGTGTCAGTGCCTCAAATCCATCCTGGACCAGGGAGGGGTGGGAAGGTCCGCAGGAATGTGAAAATGAGTGGACGGCTGTATTCCTGCATATATGGTATCAAGTCTATACATTATACACCTTACACATATACAACGGTGTGTGTCCCCTATATCTCAATACAAATAAATTTTTGAAAAGTAAATTGACAGTTGACAGTTATGTTAAAAATTCCTACTGCAAGTAAATACACTAAAGGGGTTCAAAGTGTTAGCTCAGTAATCCTAGTACAGTGGTCCTCAATGGAATGGGGGCAAGGGTGGTTCTGCCCCAGGAGTCACTGGGTGACATCTGGGAACATCTGTAGTTGTCACACTAGGGGTGCTCCTGGCATCCAGTGGGTGGGAGCCAAGGAGGCTGCTCAACACCCCACAGTGCCCAGGACAACCCCCACAGAGAGTGACCTGGCCCCAGTGTCCCCAGTGCTGAGGGGGAACCCTGTCATAACTGTTAAAAGTGAGGATAGCTTTTCAACTGAACTAAAATGATGTTTATTTATTGGTCAATTTTTAAAAATCAGCTGTAGGTGTATCTCTCTGCAGCAGGATAAGGTGAGATCCCCCAACTCTCTCACCTGCCCCCCCCCCCAGTTGGACTGTGGCAAGGGCAGCTGCCCTGCGTGTTCAGGTGCCTGGGTTCTGGCTCCGATTTGAACCCCACCCCAAGCCCTGAGTGGGCAAAGGGCTTGAATACATGGAGCCAGTTTTGTTCTGAGAAGCCGAAAGCAGAGCCTTCTAAGAGAAATGCCTGCAGAGAGGGATTACCCACTGGTTGCCTGGAAGAGCTGCTAAAAATCAAACGGCAGCACTTCCGGTTTCATTTACTGCCCTGGGCAGCTTCCTCGCAGCAGTTCCCCTCAGGCATTTCTGAGACTTTAAAAAAAAAAAAAAAGCAAGGGCCAGCTGAGTGGCTCAGTTGATTAAGAGCTCACTAAAAAGTGCTAGCTCTGAGCAACAGGGTTGCGGGTTGGATTCCTGGCCCTAGCTGAGCAGCCGCTGAGCTGCCAACAGGTGGTGGCAGGATGGCTCAGCTAAAAAAAAAAAGAAAAAGCAGATGATCTATTTTTAAATCCTTCTAAGGGAGGCCAGGCTGAGACCTCCAAGGACAGGGGCCCAGGACAGCCACTTGTCCTGGGCTCAGGGCAGCTCTACGTGGCGGCACCGCCGCTTGTGAAGGGACCAGTCACCCTCTGTGTGGTTCTCTGTGGGTGGCCTCCTGGGCACTTTGGGGATTGAGCAACATCCCTGGCCCCTACCCACTGATGCCAGTTGTGACAGCCACAGTCGTCCCCAGACTTTGCGCAGTATCCCCTGGGGGACAGGGTTACCCCAAAAGTGACCCTGACCTAATGACCTGCCCTTCCGCACGCACGTGTGTGCATGCACACTTACACACACACACACACACACACACACACACACCTGCATATCATGCAAGGCCTTGTTTGTAAAACAGCAGTCAAGTAACCAGAGGTTCTGGAATTTTCCTCTCTTCTAACGGTTGAGCCAGGGAACAGCACGTGTCTGCAGAAGCATTAGGGGCCCTGCCCGGCCGGGTGTGCAAAGCAGTCGGAACACCTTCATCAGCAGTGTTGTAGAGAAAGAAGAGAAATTAAACTTCTGACCTGTAATAAACACTGAGTAAGCCTGACGTCTCCAGCCCAACCCTTATGACCTCAGCCCAGCTGTGTCCCTCACAGCGGCTCTAACATCATAAAATTAGGATAAAATTAGGATAATGGCCTGACCGAGGATGCCGGCATTGGGGGCCCGCCACTGCAGTCCTTTTCAGCCCCAAAACAAAAGTCCTTTGGGCACAACCCAGGCCAGTCAGCCTTTGACCCTCGGAGAGCTCCTACTTCTAACAATTCGGGGTTACTAGCCTGTGGCTATACACAGAGAATACCAAAAAAAGTATACACATTTTAAGAAAAGAAAAAACTGTATTAAAATTGTAATACTCAGGGCCGGTTGAGTGGCGCGGTGGTTAAGCTCTGGCTTGGGAAGCCAGCGGCCCCAGTTCAGATCCCACATATGAGGGCCAGTGACACTACCCTCAAAAAAAAAAAAAATTGTAATACTCAATATACACCAATAACAGAAGATGTTTTGAATTCTGCAATTACAAGAGGTGGTCAAACACTCATGAAACTCAACACCAAAAAAACAAACAACCCAATTAAAAAATGGGCAGAAGATATGAAGAGACATTTCTCTAAAGAGGACATACAGATGGCAAACAGGCATATGAAAAAAAGTTCAACCTCACTGGTCATTAGGGAAATGCAAATAAAAACCACCATGAGATACCACCTCACTCCAGTCAGAATGGCTATCATCAATAAATCAACAAACAACAAGTGCTGGCGGGGCTGTGGGGAAAAGGGGACCCTGCTGCACTGTTGGTGGGATTGCAGATTGGTGCAGCCACTATGGAAGTCAGTATGGAGGTATCTCAAAGAACTGGAAATAGAGCTACTGTTTGACCCAGCAATTCCACTCCTCGGTATTTATCCTGAAAAAACCAAGACCCTTATTAAAAAAAAGTTATGCACCCCTATGTTCATAGCAGCACAATTTACAATAGCTAAGACTTGGAAACAACCAAAATGCCCATCAGTAGATGACTGGATTAAGAAACTGTGGTATATTTATACAATGGAGTATTACTCCGCTATAAAGAAGAATGAAATTGTACCATTTGCAATGATATGGATGGACCTAGAGACCATTATGTTAAGTGAAATAAGTCAGAGAAAGACAAATACCATATGATCTCACTCATATGTGGAATCTGAAAAACTGTATGAATGAGCAAAGTAAACAGAAACTGTCTCATAGATATAGAGGAAAAATCAGGGTTGCTAATTGGGAGGGGAATGGGGATGAGGGAGAAGGGGAAGGGTTTAGACAGCAAAAATAGGCAACTACAATATTGCTACTGGGATATAAAAAACAGTTTGGGGAATATAATTAATAATGTTGTAAATATTCTGTGGAATGTCAGATGATCATAGGTCTTGTTAGGGAGACCATTTCATGGATGGAGTAGAGGTTTGATCACTGCACTGTATTACTAAAGCGGAGGTGGTATACCTACTGTAATTGAATATATATAGATAGTCACGGGATGTGGATTATACTGTGGAAGAGAGTCAGAGGAAGAGTAATAGATATATATGATATGGGGGGAGTGGGGTGGCGAATTTGGGGTGGGGGGTTGTCACTTTGAGGGGTAAAATGTATAACTATTGCACTGTGTTGTACACCTGAAACTAATTAAAAGAAAAAAAAAAAGAGGTGTTCAAAGGGTTACCATCAGTGTCCACACATTTCTGATTATGGCGAACAACTGCTTGAGCAACATTGACCAAAGTGTCTACTTGTATACATATTTTTGGCACCCGGTATTATATATATTATATATTTTTATCATTGTTGCCATGGATTGGTGCCTTGTGAAGCTCGAGGCACTATGCTCATCTCATTTCATCCTCCCGGCAACCCTGAGAGTGAGGCAATGGGGTCCCCATGTTACAGAAAGGACATCAATGTTCAGAGAGCAGGGGGCAAGCGTCCAGATAGAAGTGAAGAGTCAGGGCTCGCTCCAAATCTTCTCACTGCACCTCGTCCCAGAAAGATTAATGTGTCCATGCCTCCGAGTACATGCTGACTGGCTGTCTTCTAGAACCTTACAGGCAGTACTTCCTCCACACCCAGACTTCTCATCCTGCAGTCAGAATCTGTACCCTTTTCTATCTTCAGGGGCAAAAGTCAGGCGAGTCATAATAATGAAAATTAGAGTAGTGATTCACTCAAGCAGGGACCTCGGAGGCCTTTGGCAGTGCGGGAAATGTTTTGTGTCTTGATGCGGTAACAGCGACAGGGGTGTATCCACTTTAAAGTGCACGGAGCCATACCTGAATGATCTGTACACTCCTATGTGCTTGTTATACTTCAGTCAAAGACTGTGGCAAAATAAAAGGTGTCTAAACACAACAACTATAGCTTCATGCCCAGCGGTGGCCTAAATGTCCAATAATGGGCAGTAATGTCTATAATAGCAATAATAATATAAATTATGATACACCCATAAAGTATAAGACTCAGGCTCAGAAGTCACTCAGTGCAGCATAGTATCCTGGCTGGATCTCGGACCAGAAGACACATTCAGGGAAACCTGGTGAAATCCAGGTAGAATTTGATTCCTGTAATGCTCCCGTTTGTTTCTTCATTTTGACAAAATGTCAGCCTTAGGGAAAGCTGGGTGAAGGGCACGTGGGGACCCTCTGTGCTGTGCTATTTGTGCCACTTTTCTGTCAATCTAAAATTATTGAAGCATAAAGGTTATTTTATTTTATTTTTTTTTTTTTTTGAGGGCAGTGTCACTGGCCCTCATATGTGGGACCTAACCGGGGCCGCTGGCTTCCCAAGCCGGCGCTTAACCACCGCACCACTCAGCCGGCCCAAGGTTATTTTATTTTTAATTCAGATGTTAGAAGAATTTGTGATGGCATGGGAAAGTAACGTTTCCCTCAATGTAATGTTAAACAAGAAGAATTTAAAGGCAGGTAATCAAACAGGATATTGGACCTGAGTGTGTAAAAACAGGTGGGTATATGTACACTCCTGGAAAAAATGAGATGCTGGGGTTGTGGATTATTGTGATTTCCAGATTTTCTAAAATGAAATTGTGTTCCTTTCAGAGTCATGAAGAAGAATAGTGTATACATGTATATGGATAGATATAGTCGATTCTCGTTATTTACAGCAAATACTGAATTAGTGACTATGGAACCACTGCTCGTGGGGAAATAGAGTTAGGCTCCTGCCAGCCCTCTGGTCACAACATTTTAGTCAACCAAGGAGCGCATAACCTTGTGTTACCATGTTTCTGTTTAAAGACACCTTATTTAATATACACTGTTGCTTCATTAATATTAAACTCAGGCCAACAGCTCTGTAACTCACACCTGAACTGAATAAAGCTCTGACACATGCATCTTCTCTGTAAGGCATGTCACAGCCTTCCCTGGCTTCGGAACCCTAGATAGCACTTCAGCTCTGCACTTGGGGGACATTGCAATCACCCACAAAAAGACTATAATGCAAAAAGCATGACACTAAATATGGAAAAGGACCCAGGTTTACAGTCTGAGCTAAAAGGAGGCAGCACGAAGCTCGGATCCAAACCTCAGCTAGAGGTCACTGAGGCCAGATCATTCACCACTCCACACACGTCCATGAATGACTTTGAAACACCCCTCCCCAGTATTGATTTGGGGGTCACAAATAAATTTTAGTGACTGGGTGAATTCACAGATTCAGAATCCACAGATGAGTGCGGATTCTACATTACCCCCCACACACCTGGTGCCCATGTGCATCATGCCCGGTGCAGACATCTCAGATGCGGGGTGCCCTAGCCTATCTGTGGTTCTGTGTCCCCGCCAGGCCCCAGGAGTTCCAGTGCTGACCTTCAGCAGGGACTAGAGTCCACCAGCCTCCTGGGACTATGGCAGGAGGAACTCGACCAACTCTGTGCCCTATTTCTGTGTGTGTGGCTCCCCCAGCCCTCCCTTAAGGTAGGGTTTCTCAAATGGGTGATCCTTGCCCCCGAGGCATACTGGGCTATGTCTGGAAACATCTGTGGTTGTCACTAGTAAGGGTGCTCTTGGCATCCAAGGGTAGGGCCAGGACTGCTGCTTAGTACCCCACAGTGCCTGAAACAGCCCCAATGTCAGCAGTGCTGAGGGGAGATTCTGGTTTTAGAGAAAGCCGCCCCCAGTCACCACCTTCCTGGAGCCTCTTGACATTCAGGCTGGGTCTCCCTTGGTGAGCCTCAGGGTAAGAAGTTCCTGGCTGACCTCAGTACCCCCCATTCCCCGCTTCTGATGCCACCACAGCCCACCCACATCCACAACTCTCGGAGGCCACAGGGGACCTACCGAGCCAGAGAAGCAGCCTCACTTGCCAGTGAGCCTTGCTGCTCAGGAAGTCTGGCCTGCATTGGCCCAAGGGCAGGGACTTCTGCTGACCTCCCAGGGCAAGCCCACAGCAGAATGAGCCCCAAGGACTGGCCTCCCCTAGAACTGGAGGGTGGTCTACTGTCGGTTTTTGAAGTGGGATCTGAGCCAGGCAGCTGCAGGGGACCCACAGGAGCGCAGCCCCTGGCATCTGTCTGGCCCAGCTGCACCTGCAGACTCTAGCTAGACCCTCACCTGGAGCCTCCTTGTCCGCAAATAGGCCGTTGCCGCAGCCTGACAGGTGGGGTCACTGCGCTTCTTCCTCCATACCTCCCCAGGCAGTGCATTTTTAGGGCAGCTGGTGCAGAGTGGCGAGCAAGGTGTAGGCTGGCATTTCGTCTTGGGGTCACCCCAGCAGCTGAACATGGTGGTCCCCAGGGACCCTCATGCTGTTTGCGTCAAGTATCAGAGAGAGTTGCGGCTCTGTCCAGGGTTGTCCAGGGTTCCGCCTGGAGCAGCTCCAAAGTGCTGGAGCCCACCCACCCCCGGGTCCCATCACGGGGACTTCCTTTCTTTCCTGTTGACCTCTTGGCCCTGGGCGGCCAGCCTCAGATCCCGTGCCTTCCTGCACCCATATACCTGTCACCTCTTCCACCCGAGGTTAATTGCTTTGCCCCCGAGTTCATTTTTTCCAGCTCTCCCTTTTTTGCTCCAGCACGTGGCTTCCATCAAAGTAAAAAACCAGATATGGAAAAACCCCACGCATTACATTCAAGGCTCGGTTCCTGGATATTTTGTTTTTCTCATGCTGGTGCGTCTGATGGGCTGGCCCACGGCTTGGAGTCCCCATGTTCCGAAATGGAATAATACAAGTTTCAGAAGAAAACTTGACTCGCTTCCCCACACACCCAAAGAAACAGGGTTGTCTTTCTGAATGGATCAATCGTAAAAAATAAATTGGACTCTCCCCCCAGTTTCCCTAGAGGGACACATGCCATACTTTTGACGACAGCAAAGTATTTTTCTGTGAAAAGCTGGAGATGGTTAAGTAAAGAATATTTAACCATGCTTTTTTTTTTTCGCTTTTTTTTAAAACAGCGTAGAGCAGTGCTTCTTGGAAAAACTAAAAAAGGTATGTAGCATTTTATCTTTACTTCATGCGCTTGGAATCTCTTGTTTTTCAGAAAAAAGAACAAACAGCCACAACATTCACAGGCACATGACACACTGGGAATTGTGTCACCATGGAAAGAGCTTTGGGCTTAGAGCCAGGAGACCTGAGTTCAGAACTCAGGTCTGCCTCTGAGCGGCTGTCACATGTGGGCAGGTGCCTTTCATCTCTGCCACAGAAATAGCATCCTCCCGCTTCCCAAGAATGTTGCAAAGATTACGGGGGCCACAGATATAGAAACACACAGTGCTGGCATCCAAATGGGTCTGGGATGTGTGTGGGACCTGGAAACGTGGTGGATTAGGTCACATGTGTAATTCCAGGAGTTTGTCCATTTCACATAGATCACCTCATTTGTGGGAGCAGTCCTTCACAGCTCTTCCTCTAACCCATTCCATTTCCAAAAGGCCTGCAGTCATGTCTGCTCTCCCTTCCCACCTCAGTTACTGCGCCTTCCGCCATTTTCTCCATCACCCTGGCCAAGGGTTTGCCTGCGTTGCCTACCTTTTCAAAGAAACCAGCTTTTGGTTTCATTGACTCTCCTCTCGCTTTTCTAGCCTCTGTTTCGTTTTCTCTGCATCTTTGTCATTTCCTTCCTCCTTCTGGCCCTAGGTTTTGCTCACTCTTCACATTCTAGTTCCTCAAGGTGTGAAGTCAGGTGGTGATGGAGACCATCCTGAACACAGGCGTTTGCAGCTCAGCCCCCTGTGCGTGTCCCCTACGTTGTGTTTCCATTTTCATGCAAAGTGTTTCCTACTTTCCCTTCAGACTTCTTCTGGGACCTTTCACTTGTCTAAGAGCATGTTGCCTAATTTCTACCAGTTCTCCGATCCATTTGGAAAGGAAAGGGCATTGGAACAGGTTGCTCAGTCGAGGACTTTGGGTGGCATGGTGGCTGGAACTGGCTCCCATCCCGGGATTATTTCAGGACCTTTGGGACTCGCTGGTGAGGTACAAGGAGGGCTGGCTTGGGAGTGGGGATTCTAAGGAGCATTGTAGGTGCTAACACACATGGGTCCCCAGGGGGCTCCTCCATCATTGTCCTAGAGGCTCACCTCCCTTCAACTTGTGCTTCTTGGGCCTCAGTTGCCCCAAGGGTGCCACACTGCCTTGTGCAGTCTGCACATGTCGCAGGCAGAACCTGGACCAGGGAAGGAGAGCCGAGCACTCTGCCAGGGCACAGAATTTAGGGGAGACACCAAAAACCCCATCGTGATAATTGTATCTTAATGTAGCAGTATTTCCTAAAAATCAAAGTCAATGCCAAAAGAAGGATCACGGTGAAGGTCAAAATTTTAAGTAAAGAGGGGCTCGCTCCACCCTCACCCCAACCATATCGGGTACTGTCTCTAACAAAAAAACTTGATATTTAATTCAAAACATGGATGTTTTGCATTCATTCTTACTTTGTATAAAAACATTGCATGAAAGTCCGAGTAATTGCAATGGCTGAGCTACGGGCACCTCTTAGATTTTGCGCCCAAGTTGAGTGCCTCACCCCAGCCCAGCCTGACAATAATGGTGACAATAGAGAGGATGATGATCTGAAAGGTGGCCAGTTCCCTGGGGTTACCAGGGACTGCAGTCTCTGGTTCTTTCATGCTCTCTACCAGTAAAGCACAGATGTGCACCCATTTCCCTGATTGGGGGACCAAGGCCGGTTGCCTGAGGTCCGACAGCAAGCGTGTGGTCCCCGGAACACACATGTGTGAGGATGTCAGCAGGGCCACCTATGCCAGGCTTAGGTGTCAGGAGAGCAGGCTCGGCTGCCAGATGCCTTCTATGGGGTTAGGTTCCTGAATGCATCACCTGCCACCGGGGTGGGAGGCGGGGAGGGACACGACTCTAAGCCCCAGACTGTGACGTCAGGCAGTGACTATAAGCGAGCACTCAGTCCCATGGCCCTGCTCCCAGGCAGCCCAGTTGTGTCCACTGCTACCTCTGTCCCCTTTCTTCCTCCCTCCCACCGTGCTCCCCTGTCTGCAGATCCCACTCAGCGACTCAGCAGATGCTTACTGGGCACCTACTGTGGGTCAGGCCGGCTGTTCTGTCCCATTTCATCCTCATAGGAGCCCCGGGGAGCAGGTTCCCTTGTCCCCATCTTACAGGTGGGGAAACTGAGGCCTAGCAGCAGAGAGACTTGGCACAGCCCAGTGGTGAGTAGACAGCAGGACCAGGATTTGAGCTCATTTCTGTCTGACCATGAAGCTCCTAGCAGTTTGTATTAGCCAGGTTCTCCAGAAAAACAGAAGGAATAGAAAGTGCATATACAGAGAGATTTCTTTTAAGGAATTGATCATGGGGGCTGCAGGGTGGAGACCCAGGAGAGCCAGTGGTACAGTTCAAGTGCAAAGGCCATCGCTGGAAAATTCCCCTTGCTCGGTGAGTGGGAATTCTGTTCTATTTGGACCTTCAACTGATTGGAAACACCCACCAGCATTATGGAGGGCAATTTGCTTTACTTAAGGTCCACTAGTTCAGTTGTCAATCTCATTCAGAAGCACCCTCACAGAAGCATCCAGAATAATGTTTGACCACATATAAGGCGTTCTGCGGCCCAGCCACTTGGACACTTAAAAGCAACCATCCCAGGATGCATGGCTACTTGCCCATTTGGACTGTCCCCTCAGAGCCCCCCGGGTCCATGGTCACTTTCCATAGGAAAGTTAGAACGGGGACAGCAGCTGGGTTTTACCAGGCCACCACCATCCAGTTGTCAGCCAGGCTGCGTTCTTAACCTAGAAGCTTGAATGGGAGAGAACCTCTTCCCAAGCTCTCTCTTGTCGGGGTGTTGGCAGAGTTTGTCTCCTTGCAGCTATGGGACTGTACACCTGGGTGCTTGCCACCTGGCAGCTGAGGCTCCCATCAGCTGCTTGGGGTCTCCCACAGCATCTTGCCAGGTGGGCTTCTTAAACACAGCTGTTTACTTCATGAAGCCAGCTGGAAGAGGTCTCGTTGCCAAATTCTGTGCATCCTCCCCACTTCCTGTGTGCCAGTTTTGGCCCAAACTGTCCTTCCTAAGTCCTGCAGAAGCTCTGAGCCGCAGGCACCCAGCCCTGAGGTGACCACGATTCCCCTTTCCAGTGAGCATCCCGGGATACCTCAGCACTTCCGGGGCAGCCCAGGGCTTGGCAGCGTTTCTGCATTAACAAGAAGAGGCATAATAGAATTTGTACGGACGAGAAAGGGGATGTCAGTGTGAGCAAAAGTAGACACTTGGTCTCGTTAGAAATTCTGTATGGGTCATCGAAACCTCGTCTCAGGGGCACTGGTTGCCGGGCAGCCAAGATGAAGTCACTCTCACAAGGGGTTTTCTGCAAATCCAGAGCCTGCCTCAGAGGTCCTGCTGCTGCCTGTGGGCTCCCAGGCCTTGGTGCACTCCCACCCGGTCACTGGGGCTCAGTGCACCAGGATCCTCAGCAAGGGTAGCTGTGGTTGTCCTTCTCTGGAAGGTTCCACAGGAGACCCCCAAATTGCCACGCTTACCACCACAATGCTGATGTGGATCCTTCACTCCCTATTCATGTCCCCAGATGAGGACACAGCCCAGCGACACTTTGGTGGTGGCCTTGCAAAGCCCTCTTCACCCGCACTGGCCAAAATCTACATCCTAAACCTAGCTGTTTGCTTCTCTGCTCCCCATACCCCCAAATTTGAGGATCAAGTTTCCAGCCAGACACATGTGGGTCAGCACCCAAGTTGGGGTTCCATCCACCTGTCCCCATGCTCTGCTATAGGGTAGGACACCCTGACATCTAACCCCAAGCCCTCCTGTCCACACCTGGTGGGCATCTGGGGCCCCTCAGGAGTTGGGACCTGCCTAGATGCTGAGGATTCATGGTACAAGCCAGGAACAGGTGCCTGGGAACCATGCCAATAGCCTCGGCACACCCAGGCTTCTCGCTTAAACCTAGTGGGATCAAAACAAGGACGCATCTCACAAGACACCGGCCCCTGGACTGGAACATTCCTCAGATTAGGGTTTCTCCCCTCGGCACTGCTGACACTGGGGCAGGGCCATTCTCTGTGGGGGCCCGTCCTGGGCGCTGTGGGGTGTTGAGCAGCATCCCGGGCCCCACTCATTTGATCCCAGGAGTATCCCCAGTAGTGACAAACACAGATGTCACCTGGTGTCTCCTGGGGGACAGAACCACCATGAGTGAGAACCCTCTAAAAACTGTTCAATGAATCCCATTGTTGGCTAGGTCATTTTTGCTTTGTTTTTAATTTTTAACATGAGAAATAACCCTATGTACAACTAGCCCTTAGGAAGAGCCTCTCTGGATCTGTTTTATTCCAGAACTTTCCAATAGCACCACAGATGTGGTGGGTGTCCCTGCAGATGCCATAGACACTCAGTAACCACTGATCCTTCTGTGGTGTGGTGTTGAGCCTCACCACCGAGTGGGTGTTGACCAGCGACCCAGAACCCAGAGAAGAAGCTGCAACCGACGACCCAGGTCCAGGTCCATCCTTGAGAGTGTGTGTGCCCCAGGCAGGCTGTCAGTTATGGCCAGGTGCTGTGCCCTGGGCTGCCTGCTCTTGGAGGCTCTTGTCCTGGAAGAGAGATTACCCTTGGGGACAGTGTCAACACCTGCAGTGCTGCCACCAGCCCCTTCCATCCAGGTGGCCCTTTGGTCCCCAGCTTCCTGGCCATAGCCCTCAGAGACATCCATGTCCGAATCCCTGGTACCTATGAATGTGTCATCTCACATGGTAATAGGGACTTTGAAGGTGGGATTAAGTCAAGGCCCCTGAGACAGGGATGACCCTGGATTACAGAGGGTCCCAGTGTCATCACAGGGTCCTCATAAGAAGGAGGCAGGAGGCTCAGAGTCAGAGAGATGGAAGAGGCTGCACTGCTGGCTGTGACGATGGAGGAGGGGCCATGAGCCAGGATGTGGTGCCTCTAGAAGCTGGAAAAGGCCGGAAACGGTTCTCCCTGGGGCCTCCAGAAGGACCGGCCCTGCCCATGCCTGAGTTTTAGGACTTCTGACCTCCAGAACTGTCAGAGAATCAATGTGTGTGGTTTTAAGCCACCAAGTTGGTGGTAATTCGTGACAGCAGTCACAAGAAGTGCACGTCGTTCCCAAGGAATGTCTAAGGAGCAGATACCCTTATAAGGGGTTTTAGTGTGGTGTGGTTGTCCATGGACAGCAGGCCAGGGACTTCTCAGAGGGGGTGGCACTTCGTGGGGCTTTGCAGGATGTGTAGGAGTTTGTCTGGGCCCAGGTGGAGAAGGACCTGCCTGAGCCAAGGTAGGAAAGCCTGGATCTGCCCTCCTCCCTCCACAGCCCTCCTGCCCGGTGGCTCCTGAGCTGCTGTCTCATGGGGCCAGGGTGACAGCATATTCTCAGTGCCAGGAGGCTGAGAGCAGGAGTGCCATGAGCCATGGATGCTCAGCATCCTGGGCTTGCAAACTCTCACATGACTGCAGTCATCCCCTTGTGGAAAGAGAGAGCCCTTTCTTCTGCCCACACATCAGCTGCATCGTCACCCTCTGTCACTGCAGGCTCATTGTCCTCTGGTGCCCACAGCCTCTCATTCCCGGGCTGCAGGCTCCCGGCCACAGGCAGCATCTGCCTGCCCCACTGTTCTGTTTTCCTCTGGCTTCTGAGCACCTCATTCATTCCCTTTTCTCTGGCTCTTTCTAAATATAGCTTCCTGGGGACCGATTTAGCCTGTGCACAAAGGGACCGGTGACAGAGAGAGTCACAAGATGCCGTTCTCCAGCGGGCGCGTGCCTTCTCTTGGGAAGTGTCTGCCTGGCCAACTCCCCACTAGGGTTTAGGGCCTCCGCGGTCCCACCCAAAGGTCACAGTTATACAGACGGTCAGAGAAGGCCCTCATGTGGCCTTCCTGCCCCATGCTGGCCTGCTCGGCTCCTGGCTGCCAGGCGGGTAGGAGTCAAAGAGGTTTTGTGTCTGCCTCGTACTGAAGTTCAGGTGCCAACGCATCACCCATGTCTCTCCATGGACCTCCTCTATGGTGTGAGCCTGCTGGGGACACATGAAACACATGCCCCCTAACACCCAGGATGTGCCGTCCACATTGTGTGTACGTTTCTCACAGACTAGAGCAGGATCTCCCCTCGGCACTGGTGACATCGGGCCAGGTCACCTTCTAGGGGTTGTCCCAGGCACTGTGGGGTGCTGAGCAACATCCTTGGCCCCAATAACTCGATGTCCCCAGTCGTGACAACCATAGATATCCCCAGGCATTATCCAGTGTCCCCTGGGGGGCATGACTGCCTGGGGTGAGACCCCTAGGGGCTTCTGTTACATGGACTGTGGTGCAAAGGTTACGCCTGGAGGTGTGCAGAGCTAATGTTTCATGCATGCAGTAGGTGTGCAAGAAATGTACGTTGATCAAGGTACATGTGGACAGGCTGTCTGCAAAGCCAGCTCCCCAGCCCTGCGAGAAGGCGGCTTGCCCTAACAGTACCTCAGAGCCATAGTTTCTCCCAAGCCTCCAGCTCGTTTTGTTTTGGTTTGGGATTTTTTTCCCCTCTTTCAACAAAACAGCCTGTCTCTTCTTGTGAACACGGCGTTCCCAGGAACAGTCAGCTCAGCTGGGGTAACAGCCTGCGTCCTCACCCTCATCATTTGTCCTCCTGTCAAATCTGGCTGGAGGTTTGCGTTTGGGGGTTTGTTTTTTTTCCTTTCCTATTTAATGGCAGGCAGGGGTTGGGGGTCAGACCATGGGGCCTTGGAAGGAGAGAATTTAGAAACTCAGTGAGCTGTAAAGCTACTGGTTCCAGAAGTTTTAAAGCAAAATGAAGGTTGTGTCTGTTCTCTCTGAAGACAAAGAGTCAGTGCCCCCTGCCTGCCTGCCTCTCCTCCTCTGCCAGGAAATGTGAGCTAAGCTCTGCAGCCCTCTAGGACTGCCAGCTGCTGCCCATCCCTCCCTTGGCAAGGCCACCTTTCCCGGGCACTGATTCACTGGCATGCTGGCCACACAAGCCCCGTCTGCCTGGATGAGACTGGAGAGGAGCATTGTGGAACTGCCTGGAAGCAGCCAGGGCTCTCTCTGAACTGGAATTCCCTGAGGCTTGTGCCATAGGAATTAAATGTACAGGGCCCTCATGTCTCAGTTTACAGGAACCACAGTAAACGGTTTAGCCCACCAGTGGAGAAACCACCAGAAAGTCTTCTGACCTCTACTGTTCCTGCATCTAAGGGCTGCTACAGAGAAGAGTGGCAGGAATCTCCTGTGCCGCACACCCAGCTTCTTGTCCACACTCAGCGGCTAGCAGTGAATGCCAGCTGAAATCAGCCCAGGCCACAGGACCAACATCTAGCACAGAAGACACTAGAAAGACTCCAGGCCCACAGTGAGACAGCGCCATCCTGGTCTCACCCTGGCTGGTGGATCAGCTGTCTGGGCTGTGAAACAAACTATCACAAACGTGGCCGCATACAACAGCTGCCTCTTGGGTCTGGAGGCCAGAAGCCCTACCGTGGGGAGGCTGGCTTCCCTGCTCAGGGTTTCCCCAGGCTGCAGTCAAACTGTCTTGCCTGGAGTTTGAAGTCATCTTCTGAGCCCATTCGGATTGTTTCAGAATTCGATTCCTTGCAGCTGCAGGACCAGGGCCCCCATACCGTTGCTGACTATCAGCTCCTAGCAGCCACACCAATCCCTACCACCTGGCCCCTCTGTCTTCAAAGCCAACAACAGAGGGTCTCCCTTGCATCTAGTCCCTTTCAAGCTTCAAGTCATTCCCACTCTCTTTTAAGGGCTCATGTGGTACAACAGGCCCACCAAGGATTCTCTCCCTTGCATTTTTTTTTTTTTAAGATTTTATTGGGGAATTGGGGGAAGGGGAACAGCCGAGTTGTTGTCCTTCAGTCTTAGCTAGCTCAGCTCCAAGTCTAGTCGCCACCCGGCCACCTGTCGGCAGCTCACAGCAGCTCAGCTCAAGGTGCTGTGTTCAATCTTAGTTGCGGGTGGTCATAGTCCACCATCCCACGCGGGAGTCAAACAGGAAACCTTGTCATTAAGAGCACGTGCTCTCACCAGCTGAGCTATCCTGCCACCCATTGGCAGCTCAGCAGCAGCTCACCTCGGGCGCAGCTCACTGGCCCATGTGGGAATCAAACCGGTGACCCTGTTGCTCAGAGCTCGCACTCTTAACCAACTGAACAACTCGGTGGGCCCTGTCTCCCTCTCTTAAAGTCGCCTGTGCCACATGACAGAGCCTTGGCCTGGAGCAAATCCCAGTGTACTCTCAGGTCCTGCCACACCCTAGGGGCAGTGATTATACAAGGTCACTGGGGTCATCGCAGAGCTGCCACACACCTTGGCTCATCTAACCAGCACAAGCCCTGCTAGGCCCTTGCTGGGTTGCTGGGGAAAGTTCTTTGTGACATAATGAGTGTGACCAATGCCTCGGAATTGCCAAACAACAATCCCCAGGAGAGGTGGGGGGCCTCCTGCCCACATGGTGATTGGTGACTGCAGGTGAGATGAGGCCCTGACTCAGAATGGGGCCTGAAACCAGCAACACACCACCCAAAACACCCCTGATTTCCCATTTCCTATGATTCTCTTTATTTAACAGCAAAGTTCAGGAAAGAAGCATTAATAGGAAGCTCCCTTGAGAGGTTCTAACCCAGCAGCTCTCAACTAGGGGTGATCCTTCCCCCAGGGGACACTGGCCATGTCTGGAGACATCTGTGGTTGTCACTACTGGTACATTGAATGGGTAGGGGCCAGAGATGCTGCTCAACACCCTACAGTGCCCAGGATGGCTGAGGACATGGTACCCTGCCCTTGTCCATTCTGCTCATGATAGTGGGTAGCCTGTTTGGAGTGCCCTGAGGACCACAGGGCTCCCCGACTGGCCTCGTGCCAGGCCTCGTTGTCATGCTGCTTTGGAAGGGGTATCTGTCTCCGAGACAGAGAAGTCAAACTGCAGGTTGGTGGGATAACTGACTCCTGAACCCCGCTTTTCACACCTTCCAGCCACATCAGCCCCCATTTCATGAACTTGGGAGTTAGCCTGGGGCCTGCCTCTGGGAACCTGGACATAGAAAATGTGCCTTGGAGAAGCGACAGGGGCTGCAGCCTCCCCGAGGGTCCAGCCTGTCCTTTACCATCAAGCGCACAGAATTGACAACATGAAACCACCAGCTGCTTCCTGGGTGTTTGCCCATTGCAGGCAGCCCCTGGGGAGCCTGGCCTCAGCCCCACCTCCCTCCTTTAGACCTGGGAGGGGTCATCATTAGCCACTGGCTACTCAGCTTCTGGGGCCACCAGAACCAGGAACCTCTCTGCTCCTCACTCCTGGAAAGCCCTTCCCACCTCCTCAGCCCTGCCAGGAACATTTTTCACATTCTTCTCCTTTTATTCAGCCCAATTGGCCAACTTTCAGAAGTCTCCACTGGCATCCAGTTCTTTCTCTTCTGGTAAGCAGAGAGCCCGGCAATTGCTTGTGTAAGGTTTATCCAGCAGGCTGGGAGTAGCACTCGTCCCAGCTATGAGAGCTATGTGCGGAATTCACAGGGATTGCCACCATTTTTGTGTCTCGCTGTCATTCATGTGCAACCGGAAGACAGCTTTGAGGGTGGAGATGGCATCACAGTTCCACAGAGGAGCTTCATCAGCTCTCTCAGTCTCTGTGAGATGCCAGCCCAGCCCTGAGTGGGCCCCTGTCTGCCTAGCCGAGACACGCCTGGCAGGTTTGAGTTTACCCAGAATGCCAGGGTGGGTGCCAGGGAGGCAGAGCGCAGATCTACTTTCCTGTCAGCCCCAGAGCTCTAGGGTCCCCTCAGAGGCTGGAACCACCCCAGGCCTGCTATCTGCATCTTGGCTTTGCACCCTAGGATGCCGAGGTTCAGCCCACTGCCCCCAAGGTTGTGTTGGGTACCTATTTGCCGTGCATCCCCATCGTGGGCAATGTGGACACACAGTCTGGTATCTTGACAAGACCGAGTCCAAATGACATCTTAGAGCCGGCAGCATCTGAGCTTGCCCTGCAGCCTTGGGATGTGCTCGTAACTCCGTCTGCCTTGCCGAGATGGAAGCAGGACTCAGCCGCCACAAAACCCTAAAGAAGAAGGGACAAAAATATATAAGTAGGAGAAAGTAAACAGAAACACGACCTTGAGAAGCCCTCGCAGGAGTCCTCTACGTCATGCAGAGGAGACGATGCCTTTCAAGGAATGCACAGGCTTCTCCAGCACACTCGAGCAGCCTTGTTGGAAGCTGGCAGGGCTAGAGTGCTCTAGTCCTTGGGAGAAAACGTCCAGGATGCGGAGATCCCTGGGGTCCCTTATAATCCCCCAGACAGGAGGCACCGAGCTAAGGCTTTTTGTTATTAAATGTCATGCAGGGTTTTCTCTGACCCTGGCAGCTGCACAGGACTGCACAGGCTCAGCACCCAAATTCGTACTACTTTTAATTCTGTTTCTGCAACTTGATAGCTGGGTGACTTGGAACAGATCACTGTCTCTGAGCCTCTGTTTCTTCATCTGAGAAATGAATTAGGACAGAGTGGAAACCCTTGACTTCAGAACATTAAGAGAAACTGGCAGTGCTCTGAGCCCATGGGTATGATGGATGTGGTCATTCTCTTGAGTGTGGTGATGGTCCCACAGGTGTGTGCACATGCCCCACGGTCCTCAAATCGGGAGATTACTAATGCTCAGTTTAGTGCATGTTGGTTACATTTCTATAGTACAAAGCTGTTCTACGAATTTTAAAAATTTTACATATAAACAAATGAAAATGAAACCTCTTTCTAGTTCCGAATTTGATGGAAACTGAGGGCCACTGCGGTGGCAATGCAGGGAGGGACCAGCTGTCCTTGGGTCCTGTTGTAACAGCCCTGGGGCAGTCACGGCACATGGAGATGAATACATGTTTTTTTCAGATGCTGACTTCATTTTTTTCTGTGTATAAAGTCATTCAATTCAAATAAGATGTCACTAGCGAAATCCTAAAGTAATATTGAGGTCTGTAATCATTGGAATCTAATCACCAAAACAGCATGATAAAAGAATAGTGTCAGGGCCGGCTGAGTGGCATGTTGGTTAAGAGCTGGCTTGGGACGCCAGCTCTGAGCAGCAGGGGGCATCCCACATATGAGGACCAGTGACTACAGCTAACATGATGAACAACGGCTCGACCTGGAGCTGGGCTGCAGTGAATCGCCAGCGACGGCATAGGCTGCAGCCCCTGCTGCAGTGGGCTGCCATAAGCTACAATGAGTGGCCAGCAGCCAGTGTGAGCTGCCAAGGACCGCCGTGAGCAGCCGTTCAGAGGCCGGTGACCGATCTGCCTCATCCAAAAAGAGCGCACTGACAATACCAACATGGGCCAGTGAAGCAATGTCCTCCACAACTAGACTGAAGAACAAAAGGACAGCAACTTGTCTGTTTCCCTTCCCTGATTCCCCAACACTGTTCCCCTCCTTCAATTCCCCCAATAAAATCTAAAAAAAAAAAAAAGTATCAGAAAAAAAATTTTTTTTATAAGATTTTATTGGGGGAATTGGGGGAGGGGAACAGCATTGGGGAATCAGGGAAGGGGAACAGACAAGTTGCTGTCCTTTTGTTCTTTACTCTAGTTATGGAAGACATCGCTTCACTGGCCCATGTTGGTATTGTGATCATTGTGCTCTTCCCGGCAGATCAGTTGCCGGCCGTTGGATGACTGCTCACGGCGGCTGCTGGCCATTTACATGGGCTGCCAGCCACTCACAGTAGCTCTTGGCAGCCCACTACAGCCCCATTGCAGCCTACGCTGTCGCCAGCAACTCATGCAGCCCAGCTCCAAGTAGAGCTGTTGTTCACCATCTTAGCTGTAGAGAGCGCAGCGTCACTGGCTCTCATGTGGGAATCTACCCAGCGGCCTTGCTGCTCAGAGCTTGAGCTCCCAAACCAACTCTTAACCAACTGAGCCACTCAGCCAGCCCCAGAAAGCTTTTAAAGCAGAAGTATAGAACATCGTCTGTGGACGAACTGGTTGGAGTTGATGATTCATGATTCCTGTATGTTACAAAGGCTTTTCACTTCGTTTATTTTCCACAGGAACTTTCTCATTATTTTATCAAGTTCCTGTCCTGCCTCAACGTTTGTTTGTTTGTTTGTTTGTTTGTTTGTTTGTTTGTTTGTTTTCAGTCCTAAAATTTCCTACCTTTCATCTATGATCATTTTTCTCTAATATTATTTCATTTTACCTTTAATAAGGCAGGACTGCTGATGAGAAAGTCTGTTTTTGTTTGTCTGAAAATGTCTTTATTTTCCCCTAATTCTTGAAGTTTATTTTCATCAGGTCTAGAATTTTCAGAGTCTGCCTAATTCTTAGTCTTTTTTCTTCTGACAGCTTATGTTTGTTTGTGTGTTTTGTAATTAACTGATTTTATTAAGGTATAATTCATAATAAAATGAGTAGATCTTAAATATACAATTTAATGAATTTTGAAAAATAGATACACCTGTGTACACCAATCCCTCAATTAAGATAACAGAACATTTCTAGTATCTTTCTTCTTTTGACTGACAAAATACTTTTGAGATCCATACATGTGGCTCCATCTATCAGTAGGTTGTCTTTTGTCATTGTGCAGTCGTATTCCATAGTGGGGATGACCACCGTTTGTTTATCCGTTCTCTTGTTGATGGGCATCTGGGTTGTTTCCCATTTTGGCTATTATAAATAAAGATGTACAAATGTCTTGTACAAGTCCTTTTGTGTAAATATGTTTTTAGTTATCTTGGGTAAATCCCTAGGAATGGAATTGCTGGGTCATAGGTTAAGTATGTGTATAGCCATATAAGAAACTGCTAAAGCGTTTTTCAGAGTGGTTGTACTATTTCACCCAACAGTAATGTGTGAAATTCCCAGCATTTTCCCAATACTTAGTATTGTCAGCCTTTTTAATCTTTGCCACTCTAGTGGTTATGAGGCAGTTTCTCATTGTGGTTTTCATTTCTGTTTCCCTGATGACTAATCATTGAGCACCTTTTCATGGGCTTATCGGCCATTTCTCTATCCATTTCTAAGATTTTTATCCTGCCTGAGGTTCTAGAGCTTCTTGAATCTGTAGCATGAGGTCTTCTTTTATCAGTGTTGGGAAATCATCCATCATTATCTATTCAAAGATTGCTTCTGCCCCATTCTTTCTCTCCTCCTTCCAGACTTCCAATTACATGTATATCAGACCTCGGTGCATCCCCTGCATCTACCTTCTCTGCTGTGATTTCTTTCCCCTTGTGTCTCCATGCTTCATTCTGGATATTTCCCCTTATACTATCTTCCAGATCACTAATCTTCTCCTTAATTGCCTTTAACAATACTATTTCTTCCAATGTTCTTACATTTCAGATGTTGGCACTTTCCACATGTCCGCAGATTCTTTCTGCTATAGTTTCTGACTCACTGCTAAAATCCCAATTTCACCCATTTATCGCTTTGACCATAGTTAACACAATTATTTTAAAGTCTCTGTCAGCTCCCATGAAAGGAACCACTGAGATTCTGTTTGTATTGCCCATTATTTCTGCTGATTTGTGTTCATGTGGTCTTGTCTCCTTGTGTGCCTGGTTATTTCTAATTGTGTGCTACACATTGTGATTGTAGAAATCATTTGAAGGCTAAGATGATGTGTTTTTTTTCCACCAGAGAGGATTTATGTCTACTTCTGCCCAGCATTCAGGGCTGCTAGCAATCTAGGGTCACTTCAGTTGAACATCAGAGACTGAGATTATTCAAAACTGAGCTCCAGTCACTTTCATTGCCTATCTATTTCCTGTATACCTTCATTCTTAGAGCGTGACACTTTGTTGTCCCATTTCAGGGAAGGAAGATGGATCACTCATTTATCTCCCCTTCAAAGGCCCTGGATCTCAACCTCTGTGCCCCTGGCCTTGAGAGGCTGATAGAGGTATCCCTTAGCCTCTCAGCAAAACCTCCACCTGGGAAAAAGTAGCCCCCAAAGCCATACTCCTGGGCTTCCATCCTCCCCCAGATCTTGGTAGGACATTCTTCACCATCTTAATAGCCCTCCAGTGCCTTCAAGCAGGTAACTCTCTATTCTGGTTGCCCTCAGCAGGAGTCTGTCCATATTAGCCGCCCACTGTTGAACAAGCCAAAATCTGCAGATAGAGGTTTTAGATAAACTCCAGGCGGCTTAGGAGGAGGCCATTGATATAGATCATCCTGGTCTTAGAGCTACAGAATGACAAACTGGGACCCACTCTCAGCTTTTAGAACAGCACTCTTATTTTCCAGTTCAAGAAGCTAAGACCCAGGTCAGGGCAGAGCCGGGATGCAAAACCAGGTTTCCCACTTCCAGACATGCCTACATGTGTGTCTTCAGGAACCAGTGGCTGGCTGCCTCTGTTCCTTGGAATGAGGTCCCTGGGAAGTGCCCCATTTCTTCCTGATACCTGAAAGTTCTGTGGATTCAACAGGAGAATTTTACAGCTCAGGGTCACTAGAGGCTAAAACAGTTCTAAACGTGTCCCAAAATGGCATGGAAGTGACCTGGGTGTGACTACAATGGAAATTCATTGTAGAGCTTTAAAGAATCCAGTCTCACTTTGTGGCTCAGAAGAGGAAGGGATTTGCACACTTTATGTCAGAGAGCATGAAAATGGCCTCTCAATTTCTGACTCTCCCACTAATTTCATCCATTCTGTATTTTTAATCTGACCAACTTCAAACTCTGCCCAGGTCTCCCCTGGGCCAGGTGGGCTTTGTGAACTGGCCCCTGGACAGGTGAGGGGAGTGACCATCTCGGTTGTGAGGAGCAGGATTTCCCAATGGCTTCCAGCAAACCGGCCCTTCCACATTCACTTGGGCGCCATGTCCAGGTCACCTTATCTTTCGTTGCACCTCCCCAGCAGCTGTGTTAGTGTTTGGCAGTTGCCATGAGTCCCTGAAAGAGGGTCCTCTCAGTGGCTGCAGCCTCTGGGTGACCCCCACCCCCTGGCACAGGGACTTGGGGACCTGGAGATTTGCCAGCAGGGAGGGAGTGTTGCTCTGAGCATTCCACCAGAGTTCAGAGAGGGAAGGTAACTTTCCCAAAGCCACACAGCTTTGGGGTCTGGGTAGAATTCAGGTCTTCTGCTTTGCACCGTGGCTCCACCTTCCACTTCTGTCCTCTCGCCCCCTTCAAATGTGTTGTTGGTTGTGTCATGGGGAAGCTCTGACCCAGTGTAACTTCTAGTCAGAGAGGGTTTGGATGCTAAGAAAATTAAACCCCCTTCTGAAACAAGATTCTGTTTTCTTTCATTTCATTTCAGTTCAAACTGAACCATTTCAGTTCCCAAAAAGCTATTTGCATTTTGTCTAAATTAGCAAAGGCAGAGTTTCCTCTGATAAGGGAGTTCCTTAAAGGCCTTAGATTCTGCCTCCAGGGTAAACTGGAGGTAACCGGGGACATCTGTGGGGGTCATGACTGGGGGTGCTCCTGGTATCGAGGGGTTGGGGGCCAGGGATGCTGCTCAGCACACCACAGTGCCCAGGACGGCCCCCCACAGACGGTGGTCCTGCCCCATGTCAGCAGTGCTGAGGAAGAGAAACTGTTCTAAACTAGTGTTTCCCTATTTTGCCATCCCCTAAGCCATTACTGAAGAAAGGGCAATTCTGTCCCTGGCTTTAATCCTTATGCGCAGTGGAGCTGCATGTCTTGGTTTAGTCTGCACTACATGGGGGTGACTGCTTCCCTTTCTCACAGTCACAGGGCCTGCTGTGTGGGGACGGCCTCACTGTCCTTGCTCTGAGCATGTTCACTTCTTCTGCAGGAGCCAGCTTCAACCTGCTGCGACTTCCTAGCCCCTCACTGAGAGGCCAGCCTGGAACCTGGTGGCATCTGTTAAGGTTCTATTTTTAGGCTGACCTCACCCCAAGTCATGCCTTCGGCTTCATCAGGGCTGAACCAGCCTCTCCGCAGAGGCAGAACCCAGAGTTGAAATGTGACCGCTGCCTGTAGCCCTAACCGCCTCGCCCCTCCCTCCTGGAGCTGTCTGTTTCCCCCTTCCCCCAGCTTCCCAAGGGCCTGCTGACTTCCTGGACCTTCCTAGGCTTTGCAGGGCCCAGGCAGGTCAGGTGTCCGCGCTGGCACGTGCCTCCTGCTAAGAGGCAGCTGGTGAGAAATGTTCCCCAAGCTGACTCAGCATGTTGGCCTCATTGCGGGGAGGGCGAGGGGAGGAGACACGGCATGTCCATGAGTCAGTGACTGGCTGTAACACCAGCCAGGACGGGGACTTGAGTCTGCCACACGGACTGCAGTGACGCATCCAGTGTCTGGGTCTCCACATCTCAGTGTTCTCACGCTAATATGCGCGTGCGCACACACACACACACACACACACACTGACACACAGCACAAACACACAAGCATGCACGTGCACCCTGATGCGCAGTCTCTGCTGGCCTCTGGGGCCTGGGTTATCACCAGTCCAGAGGGAGCCTCGGGCATTGTGCCTGGCGCTGGAAGCCAGCACCGCTTCCGGCTTCGTGCTCAGGAGGGAACCCACAGCCCGGTGGCTGCACGGGGTTTCCTGGGGTCCTGGTGGACACTCCGCCTTCCAAGGAAAATACGCCTGGGGCCACCCCGTTTGTTCTCTGTATGCGTCTATATTTAGCACTGAGTAATTTAGGTATTTTTCAGCTGATCGCATGGCAGTTTTCTCTGAGTTGGATGCTTTGTGGCTGCTTTGAAGCTGTGTGCTGAATCAGAGCTCTGGAAGCCCACACGTGGGCCCGGTGACCATGGTCCAGACACAATCTGGCCTCTTCTGACCCAAAAGGGGGCTGGGTGTCTGCCGGACGCAGGGAGCAGGAGGTGTGGAAGGATTGGTTTTTTGTTTTGTTTTGTTTTTTCTTTTTTTAAGGGCAGTGTCACTGGCCCACACATGTGGGATCCGAACCGGGGCCACTGGCTTCCCAAGCCAGCGCTTAACCACCGCGCCACTCGGCCACCCGGATTGTTTTTTTTTAACTGAAACTTTGGGCGCTATAGATGCAGGTGTGACAAATCAGAGAGAGAAACTCCATGTGTCATTCACTCCTTTTCTCCAATGGTAATATTTTGTCTAAGTCCCGGGTAAATATCGCAGCTAGGATGTTGATGTGGATACAGTCCACCAGCCTTATTCCGATTTCTGCAGTTGTGTATGTATGTATTAAGTTCTCTGCACCTTTGTCACCTAGGCAGCACGTGGATTCACTAGCAGCCAAGATACATGACATTGCCAGCACCATAAGGACCTTTGTGTCCCCCTTTTCTCCCAGGCCCACCCACCCCAGCCCCCGGCAACTACCCATCTATCTTCTTTTTTTTTTTTTGAGGGCAGTGTCACTGGCCCGCATATGTGGGACCCGAACCGGAGCCGCTGGCTTCCCAAACAAGCGCTTAACCACCATGCCACTCAGCCAGCCCCCTACCCATCTATCTTTAAACATCTCCACAATCTTATCATCTCAAAAATAGCCCATAAAATGGAACGGTACAGCATGTAACCTCTGGAGATTGACATTTTTCTCTCAGCAGAACTCCTTGGAACCCGTCCAAGGTGTGTTGATCAATAGTCCATCCCTCTTAGTTACCAAATAAGAAATTTTTTGAAAATCTGAAATCTGCCTTTAGTTTTCTGTTGCCACCTGGCCCTACTGACTGCCAAGCAGACAGTGAGTGATAGTGTGTCATGACAGAAGCATAGACTGCTGCTTAGTTACTGCGGTAGAGGCTTCCCGCTCAAAAGAGGCTTCCTGCTAAAAGCACTAATGCCTGTGAGGGTCTTACTGGACATTGGGGCCACGTCACTGTCTGTGGGAGGCCATCCTGGGCACTCTGGGGGCTTGAACAGCATCCCTGGTCCCCACCCCCTGAATGCCAGGAGCATCCCCAGTGTGACAACCACAGATGTCTCCAGACATCATCCTAGTTGAGAACCACACCACTAGGGCTCACTAAATGAAGACTGGATGGAAAAAGTAGAATTTTCACGGCCTTAGGGAACAGAAAAGAATTTGCATAACTGAATTATAAAAACAAGTCAAAGGCCGGCCAGGTGGCTCATTGGTTAGGAGTTGGCTTGGGACACTAGCTCTGAGCAGCAGGGCCCCGGTTCGGATCCTGCATAAGGGCCAGTGATGCTGCATCCTCTATAGCTAAGATGGTGAATAACAGCTCAACCTGGAGCTGGGCTGCTGAGAGTCTCCAGGGATGGCATAGCTGCAGCTCCTGCTGCAGTGGGCTGCCATAAGCTACAGTGAGTGGCCGGCAGCAAGCGTGAGCTGCCAAGAGCCACCATCAGCGGCCCTCCAGAGGCCGGCTACCGATCTGCCTCACCCGAGAAGAGTGCAGTGATAATACCAACATGGGCCAGTGAAGCAACATCCTCCACAACTAGACTGAAGAACAACAAAAAAAAAGGACAGCAACTTGTCTGTTGCCCTTTCCTGATTTCCCAACGCTGTTGCCCTCCCCCAAGTCCCCAATAAAATCTTTAAAATAAAAGTTAACATCATCACTCATATATTACTGTGGGAATGTAAAATAATACAACCTCTCTTGAAAACAAGTTTGGCATTTTCTTTAAAAATTAAACCTGTAGGGCCGGCCGAGTGGCGCGGTGGTTAAGCGCTGGCTTCGGACGCCAGCGCCGGTTTGGGTCCCACATATGAGGGTCAGTGACACTGCCCTCAAAAACAAAAAGAAAAAAAATTAAACCTGCAGTCACACTCCTCGGCTTTTTCTGCAGAGAAATATTGGGTTGTCAGGAAAGTCATGACACGTTTTTACAACAAAAAACATAGAAAAAATATGTCATGACCTTTCCGACAACCCAGTATAAAGACTGTGGCAGCTTTTTCATGACGGCCGTAATGTGTGACAAGCCCGCACCTCCTTTCCCAGGCCAGCGTTGTCCTGTGCACACCCATGCCCCAGAGCATGAGTTGGCTGTGAAAAAGCCCGAGCCAGCCAACAACCTGGATGGCACTCCCGATAGTCACACCAAGTGGGAAAAACGGTGACATACTGTGTGGTGGTGTTTATATACCGTCCA
Source organism: Aselliscus stoliczkanus (assembly GCA_033961575.1). Taxonomy (NCBI): domain Eukaryota; kingdom Metazoa; phylum Chordata; class Mammalia; order Chiroptera; family Hipposideridae; genus Aselliscus; species Aselliscus stoliczkanus. Next base: position 1,953,821 of record CM066735.1, on the reverse strand, counting down.
GATGACAAACGCAAGAAGGGGAACCTGTCAGTGGCCACCAGGGGTAAAGTTGGGTTGGGGGAGGCGTGACTGTGCCACTTAAGGACCACAGGAGGGACTCTGGGGGTGGAAGTGCCCTGTATCTTTCCTGTATCGTGTCACCATCCTGGTTGTGATCTCACTACAGTTTTCAGGGTTCACCCTTGGGGGAAACTGGGCAAAGGGCACATTGTCTCTATCATTTCCTACAGCTGATGGGAATCTAAAGGCATCTTAAAATTTTAAATCTAATTTAAAATAAATTACTAAAAATATTTTGGAAAGAACATAAAAACCATCCCAAACAAGAGCGAAGCAGGAATCGTTGGCATAATAAAGGGTGGACTTTCTTGGTGGGGGAGCAGATGGGTAGGTGCTCTGACCCCTCAGCTGTGATGTGTGACACCCAATTCCTAAGGGTTCTGGATAAACAGGTCCACAGGTGGGATTTGGGGTAGACAAACACAAGCACCCTTTCATCCTAGAGCTGAACTAGCTGAAGGTCCGCTGATTTGGGGGTAGGAGGGTTCATCTAGAACCATACATTCATGCTAAACATGTAACTCCAAGCATACCATCCACACTCAGAGCTCACGTCCACCCGAACCTCAGAACGGGACTCTATCTGGAAATATGGTCATTGCAGATGTGATCGGTTAGGATGAGATCACACTGAATCCAGTGATGGGTGTCCTTTACAGTGAAGATTTGGATACAGACATACAGGGAGAAGTCCATGTGACAACAGAGGCAGGGATTGAGGTGATGCAGCCACAAGCCAAGGGACACCAAGGACTGCCAGCTGCACCAGAAGCTGGGACAGGCAGCAAAGACCCTCCCCAGAACCCTCAGAGGAGCACAGCCGAGCAACACCTTGATCTCACACTTCAGGTCTCCAAATGTGAGACAATAAATTCCCGTTGTTTTAAGCTGCCCAGTCTGTGGTCGTTTGTCATGGCCATCCCAGGACACTAATAGAGGAACAACTCTGGAAAGCTCTGGAAACCCTGCAGAACCAAGCTGTTCCAGAGTGTGTGACACAAATACCCTCCTCATGGCTGCCCTGCCGCCCCCAAAGCCACTCCTGAGCAGAAAAGAGCCAGCACTTCTTGTTGCTGCCTGCCTGGGACAGCCAGCTGGGTGTGGAAGGCCAGGTCCCACTGCCCGCTGGCTACAGGGACAGCCAGTCCTCGGATGGGGAGTGGGCCAGCAGACAGGACGGAAGTCTGAACTGGGCCCCCACATATGTACACGACCATCATGACCATCGTCAGCTCGATTCTCAGAGCATTTTCTGTGACAGTTTGTTGAACAAACGTGAATGAAGCGAAGAATGAAATAGCCCCAGCCCTCCACGAGGGGGTGACGGACCCAGGAGTTGATCTGCCTCAGGTAGAGCCAGGGGACCTCAACCAGGGTGATCTGCCATTCAAGGGAACAGCCATGTCTGGTGTCAACCGTGGTCATCATGACTGGGCATATTCCTAGCATCAAGGGGCTGAGGCCAGGGATGGTACCCAACACCCCACAGTGTCCAGGACAGCTGCTCACAGAGAGTGACTGGCCCCACATCAGCTGGGTGGAGGGGGGACCCTAGAGCAGGGCAGGGGTCAGGAAACTTTTGCTGCTTTTCCCTATGGAATCCTCCTCTGGAGTCAACGCAGAGCCCATGCTGTGGTTTCCTGAACTCCCCTGGGGACCATTAATAGTCACAACATATGACTGGCCACAAGAGGAGACTGGGGGACAAGAGGGGCTCATCTGGGCCTCCCACCCCCTACCTGAGGACACAGATAATGTGGCCAGTTCCCAGAGTGGGGTTCCAGGGTGATGGAGTGGGTGGTCAGGGAGCTTCAGAAGAGGGGTGGGCATCCTGCTTCTCCATCCTCGGCTGCATGAGGTCCTGGGGCTTCCCAAGCTGGCTCACATTGTCTGCTTCCCCACACAGCTCTCTGGACAACGGGGGGTGGCCAGAGCTGATGGCAGACAATGTCAGCCACTAACAACATAGCCCAGGCCCGGAAGCTGGTGGAGCAGCTCCGCATCGAAGCTGGGATCGAACGCATCAAGGTGAGAGCCCAGAAGAGGCGGGGGGGGCGGGGGGCAGGCCCACAAAGGCTGGCTGGGCCTTGCACTCCAGCTGTGCAACCTTAGGCCACTCAATTAATGTCTCTGATTCTTAGTTTCCTTAGCAGAAAGATGCAGCTGATGTAAACCTGTCATGGGTTGTGATGATCCTATGTGTCATGGTGATTTATAAACACTGAGCTTTGCCTGCAGCTCCTGGGGTCCTTCCCTGGAAGCCCCAGTGAAAGTCGCCTCAGGCCCTACCAGAAGAGCCAGCCTGAGGCAGGCACTTTGTATTGTGTGCCCTCCTCTCCTTCTGACAACAAATGCACATAAAAGATAAGAGACATGGTTCAGAGAGGGGAGGGGACAGAGTTTTCTTCACCTTCACACTGTTTGAATTTTTTGAAATAAATGTGTTTGCTTTTTATGCTAAAAAAAAGAAAAAGGACAGCAGTTCCTGTTTACAGACACTTAACCCATCAGGGACCAGGAACACACAAAGCAAAGTAGGGTGGTGCATCATTGCACAGGCAGGTCTGCAGACAGAAGTCTTAAAAAATAATTTGCATACCATGAAGTTAACCATTTATTTTAAAGTGTGCATTTCAGTGGCATTGGATGCATTCACAGGGTTGTGCAACCACCGCTTCTGTCTAATTCCAGAACATTCCATCACCCAAAAAAACTACCCCTCCCCTTTAGCAGTCACCCCCATACCTCCCCCAGCCCCTAACAACCATGAACCCACATCCTGTCTATGGATATGCCTGTTCTGGACATTTAACATAAATGGAATCACACGCTGTGTGGCCTGTGTGTCTGGCTTCTCTCACTGAGCACCGTGTGTTCAAGATCCATCCACATTGTGGCGAGTATCAGTGCCTCCCTCCTTTTCACAGCTAAGTGACACTCCTGTGTGTGGACAGGTCACACTGTGTTTATGTAAATGAATTTTAAGTCCATGAGGGGACATCAGGATAGCATCCAAGGCTCACAAGTTTTCCCTTTTCAAAGGACATGGACCAACGGGCCAGTCACAGCCTCTTACACGAGAAAGGTGCCTGACACTGTTCGAAGGCACCCTCTCACCAAACCCACTTTGGAAAGGACAGTGAGGCACCTCCAAGGGGCTATTTCCTGCTCCCAACCCCAGCTTGCAGACCGCTGGGTGAGGACTAGGGAGTCTCCAACTAGGAGATTCTGTGCTTTACGCTTCTAGATTAGCCCTGCTCCAGCTACGCACTTGGTTAGTCAGGGTTCTCCAGAGAAACAACTGACAGAATGTGTGTACATATCTGTAGAGATAGAGATATGTTTTAAGGAATTGGCTCACACGATCATGGGGGCTGGCAAATCTGAAGTCTGCAGGGCAGACCAGCAGGCTGGAGACCCAGGGAAGAACTGATGTTGCAGCTTGAGTCCCAAGGTATCTGGAAGCAGAATTCTCTCTTCTTTGGGGAGACCTCAGTCTTCTCTTTTAAGGCCTTCAACTGATTAGATATGGCCCACCCACATTATAGAGGCTGATCTGCTCTACTCAAAACTGACCAATTTCAATGTTAATGTCACTAAAAAGTATCTTCATAGAGACATCTAGACTGGTGTTACATCAATTATCTGGATGCTGTGGCCTAGCCAAAGTGGACACATAAAATCAACCACCACCCCACATATTTGTTGAGACCTTGCTTTCCTGAGCACCTGCCATCCCCCAGTCGCTGCTTGTCATGGGAATTGATTAGGAAGGACTGGCCCGGCCCTGGTGCAGACAGACCCAGAGCTGATGGCAAGGCGATGGAAGGGAGTGGGGAATGGTCTGGTGGGCCCATGAAGCTTCCCCCAGCCAGGTGGGAGGACTAAGCCCCCATGGGGGGAAATGCCTCCCAGGAAGTTGGTGAACGTACCAGAACTCTGCACATTCAAAGCATTCCTTTGGGCTGAAGAAAGAGAAGGGCCCAGTTGAAGTGGTTTTGCTTTGTGAGCTGTGCCAGCCCCCAGCCCTGGTGGAGTGGTGATTCATCCCACCCATTTGAAGTTCAAGAGCAGCCTCTGGCCACCCCTTTGAAAGTCGGGAGGAGTGCAGTCAGGACGAGGGTAGTCAGGACATGACCCGTTCCCCCCGAGTCCTGCCTGAGGTTTTGCGTCCTCCCAAAACAGCAACCAGAGCCTCAGAACGGCCCGTCTGAAAGGCCAGCTTGGCTGTGTGGCCTGGAACCTGCTGTGGGCACGGTGGCAGAGCCTTCCTGTCAACGCCAGAGACAGGCAGGGGCTGCCACACGCTGGAGCCACAACACCAGCTATTTCAAGGCCTGGAAGCTATTTTTGTCATCTGGGAGGGGTACTTTCCAAACGGGATTCTGGAAAACCGAGCACCATCTGCTCGTCAGAGGCAGCCGCCCAGGAGCAGCCTCATGCTCACAACAGTAGCAGTTGTCGCTGTCTGAGGGCAGGAGTATCCTCTGGCCAAACCTTCAAGCCTGCAGACTCTCAGCAGCACAGGACAGGGTTGGGGCATCCTTGACACTTAGGGGTGCAGAGCCTAGGATGCAGAGGCACCTCTACAGGCCATAGACAACGCAGAGGATTTTAAAGAGCGTTCTCTCTCCCCCTGCCTTATGTGTCCCTCCCAACAACCCCTGTACAACTGTCACTGCTGTCTGGCCTTATAGGCGAGAAAGAGGGGGACTGAGATAGGGAGCCCCCCAGACAGACTGTTCCCGCCTCTGGGATGAGATCCAGGGGCCTATGGGCCTATGGGCCTGTTCACCTCATCCTGCAACAGCCCTTACAGCACCCCCAAATGCACCACTAGAAGGACTAGGGCGCGTGCTCAAAGGGCTGCCTGGAGCCTAATGGTGCCCTTTGTAGGATCCTCAGCTGCCCCAGACACTCAGCACCATGTTTTACCCATGTCAGCTTTCCCAGGCACCCTCCCTTCCTTCTTGGGGAGCCCAGTGCAGGTAGTTCTAAGGGTCAGTGGCCTCGCTAGGGTCACTGAACCCCAATAAATCCGACTACATAGAAAGGAGATGCAGACAAGCTTCTCTTGCCCCCCTCAATCGCACCGATGTGCGGGCAGAGGTCTTCCTGTCCAGCCCTTTCTTGAGCAAGATAAGTCTTCAGCTGGATCCTAAAGAGACTGCATCTAGTCTTGACCCTTTCTGTTCAAAATCTGGGCAACTGCTGAGGGAGGCTCAATCCTTCTTATAATCTTTTTAAATTGTGGTAAAATACACAGAACATTAAATTTACCATTAGTGATATTTAGTATGTTCAGTGTTATGCAATCATCACTTCTATCCAATTCCAGAACATTCCATCACCCAAAAAAAGCCCCCATCAGTGTCACCCCCTCATCCCCCTCCCCAGCCCCTGACAACCACTAACCCACCTCCTGTCCCTGTGGATGTGCCTGTTTGGACATTTCACATAAGTGGAATCACACACTGTGTGGCCTGTGTGTCTGGCTTCTCTCACTGAGCACCGTGTGTTCAAGGTCCACCCACACTGTGTCAAGTGTCAGCACCTCCCTCCTTTTCACGGCCGAGTAACACTCCCATGTGTGGACGGACCTCGTTGTTTGTCCATCACCTGTTGATTGACATTTGGGCTGTGTCTACCTTTTGGCCTCTGTGAATCCTGCTGCTGTGAACACATGTATCAGCCCCTTACCTTTCCTCTCTCATCCTTGTGCCCATACTCAGGTCTCCAAAGCCTCATCGGAACTCATGAGTTACTGTGAACAGCACGCCCGGAACGACCCCCTGCTGGTCGGAGTCCCTGCCTCCGAGAACCCTTTTAAGGACAAGAAGCCTTGTATCATTCTATAGCTTTGTTTTCTTGTGTGTTCTCTCCCCCCATCCCCCACTCTCTCTCTCCCTCCCTCTCTCTCAGTCAGGGCATCATTCAGTACATAGCTCAAGCAAAACATTTTGAATCCCTGAAACTTTCAATGCCAAAAGAAATGCAAAAAGTTGCCACCACCCAAATGGGTGAAATGTATCTTCTGGGTTATTATGGATTTTCAGACTGAACAGTGCAGCCCTCAGGGCCCAGCCAGAAGAGGGATGGTGGCTTCACAGCCACTTCTGAATAGGAATAACTGAAATGCCCAAGCAATGTGGTAACCATTTTTTTTTTTAACTCTCAGTGGCTGCTTGAGCTGTGGTCCAGAGCCAAGATGGGCTAGGAGAAGGGAAGGGGCAGGTGTGTTAGCCACTGGTCCCCTGACCTGGGCGACCTGGCTGGCTGGCCTTTCTCATACAATTGGCTATTTGTAAAGAATTCTGCCAGGTCGATGCTACAGTGCTTTTTTTTTTTTTTTTTTTTTTAAGCAGAGTAAAATTGAGGGAAGTGTGGCATATAATGAGCTTTTCTGGAAAAATCCTTCATTTTCATTTAAAAAACAGTTAGTTCCATACTGCTAAAATCAGATTTCAATGGCTGAACAGACAGCCAAGCTTGTACTGTGTAATAACGCACAAGGGGATTTTAGGCGGCTGGGAGAGGGGGCTTTGGAAAACATACCCTGTGTCACCAAATGTCACCCCGCTGTATGGCATTTGTATGGCATGTGTCAGTGGCATGGCCACTGTTCAAACAGAACTGTAGCCTGGGGAGACACTGTCTGGTAGGCTGGACCACCTGGTGCCTCCAGTGAAAAGGTGTTAACTGGTCTGGAAGTAGATGGAAGACCTCGAAGGTAAGGGCCTGCAGCCCCACCTCACTCACCTGGATCTGCTTTCACACCCCACAGACCCAGAACGTCTGGTTGGAGGAAATGAGAGGAATTATGACAATTCATCACTCTTCCCACCAGCCTTGCAAATTTAAGATGTCATGGAATTGGGGGGTGGGAGAGAGGGACCTTTTTTAAAATTACTTTTTCCTCTATTACAACATGGACAGTTAAAGCAGCTGGAGGGAGGGGCCAAATGCACCCCCCTCCCTCCCCTGCCAGTGCTACCTGTGCCCACCAGGACCCCACACAGCCCTCAACTCAGGGGTCCCTGCCTGTCATGTTCCTGGGCCCAGAGGTAAACTGTGGGAAGAAACGAGCCCAGCTTTACCCCTGTGGCCCTGATGGACGTCAGAGTCTGAGGCCCATGTCAGCAAGGTCCTGGATGGCCGCCAGACCCTGGCCCTCCTCTCACAGCCGTGGGGCCGGGGCCAAGGCCAGGGCCGGGACCAAGGCCAGGGCGGGGGCCAGGGCCAAGGCTCAGATCTTGCCAGAGTTGAGATGACTCCAGTGGATGACCCCCCATCCAGCTCCCCCAGGGTACAGGCTGGAAGGCCAAGTCCTTCTCCCCAGCACCAAGCTCTCCCCGGCAGGTCCGGGAGCACCAGGGGCTTTGGGGAGCCTGGCACCTCCAGACCTGCAGATGGAAAAGAGAAGCCACGAAAGGTGCCCAGTGCTGCAGCTGCCTTTCATTGGGCAGGGAGCAGGCAGCCGGACACCTCTCAGCATCCCTGGCAGAATGGAACAAAAGCCAGTTTTAGGACCTGTGGGGAATGGGGGGTGTCTGCTGGCCCTTCCCACCAGCCATCCAGTGACTGGTAATTAGTGCTCCTCTTTTGCTCTGTGACAGAAGCCTTAATCCCTTGAGCCCACATCAGATCCTTGCACACCCATCCTTCCTCCTGCATCCCCCACAGTCCAGCCACCAGGCCCCAAAGAGGATGGGAGGTCCTGATTTCAGTGTCAGGAGCACCCCAGAGGCACCAACCTCCCCTCTCTCCAGCCCCTGCCTTGCCCAGCCCTACCGTGTGTCCCCACCTAAGCGACCCCAGAGATGCCAGCGGGCCCAGAACCCCTGGCTGAGAGAGGTGGGATTGAACCTGAGTTCATCAGTTCTATCACCTGCTCTGGGCTCAGTCGCCCAACATGTCTTCCACCCCCGCAGCCTTACACAAACTCCATCCCAAGCCAGGAGAGCCTTCCGAGTCAGACACTGAGTGGTCTGGGTAAACTGAAGCCCAGCCAGGGTGAGGACAGTCAGTTTCCTACTACACCTGCTCAGCTGCCTCCCCCAGGTGCCCACTGCGCTGTCCCCTGAGCCTGAAAATCAGGTGCCACAGCCTCGTACCCCAGGGAGGTGGTGATTGGCAGAAACCCCACCGTGGTTTTCTTTCTGGCTGAGAAAAAAATTTCCGTTTTTTTTTTTTTTTTTTTCATTTAAAGTAATTGTCACTGTCCATAGTTATACCTGAGGCATCAGAGCGCTGATGACAACAGATGCTGGTTGTGCGTTCCTGGCGCAAGTGTCCACCATGAAAACACGGTTATGGGGCATTTTAGGGCTTGGAAGAGCCCTTCACATTAGGGAGCTGGCAAGAGTGGCAGCATGGGCCTTGGGGAAACCCATCTTCTCCCAACCATGTCATGGGGGGAAAAAATTAAGGACACATACACAGCAGGCAGGGGTGGGAGACATGGAGTCTCCCTGTCCTCTGCAGTCCAATCCCGAAAGAAGCTAGTCCATGCACCCTTCCCCCATCCTCCCATGACCCCCCCCCAGGCTAAGAATTAAGTGATGCATTGTAAACTCCAGCCCCAGGGGATGTAAATTGGGCTGGTGGGAAGGGGCTGTCTTTGTGGCTTTGATATCCCTGCGGCCTCCTCAGCCATCCTCATGTCCAGGACAGCGCTGGACCTCCATGCAGCTCATCCATGTGGTGAACAGCCTCGGTCAGCCCTGTCCTGAGCTCTGAGGTTGCAGGAAAGGCCCTGGGACCCTCAGATCCTCACTCCAAGCGTGTGTGACCAGGGGCAGTTTCCAGGCCAAAGTGAGGCCACCAAAGGTCACTTATCCTTCCAGAGCACTTATAAAAAGCCAGCCTGCCACAGAGTCCCCTGAAAACAAGCCATATGTCAGACACTGCCTTCTTCCTTCTCTGTCCATGGAACCCATTGCCAAACGTAAAAACCGGTTCGCAGTTTTCAGAAGCAATCTGTGATTCTGGCAGGTTCTACCCCATCTGCATTTGGATGTCCGGTGGTTTTTATTATTTTTTTTAAAATTCCAGGTGTGTTACACACTTTCTCGCAGTGTTTTAATATTGTGTGGAATTGTTAATACAAACTGAATTAATCCACAATAAAAGGCTCACTGTCCTTTTCTCCCAGCTCTGGGCCCCCCTCTCCCTGGCCACTGCTGGAGGGCAGGGACTGCCCCACACCATCCACTCTCCTCACCTGTCCCCCGGAAGAGGCAACATGGATGGGACCCACTTCAGGCAGCAGCACACACAAGTAGCCTTCAGCCTTGTGGACTTTGTGATTTGTGATTTGTAGTTAGAGCATGTAGTGAAAAGGCTATTTGAGGGTCTGTATGTGAGTGACCCATGTGTCCCATGGCTCTGGACTGTTCGGCATGGCCCGTCAGAAGGCACCTCGCTCTTTGAAGGCCTGAGAGTCTAAGAAGTTGTTAATCTCACCCCAGCAGCCTTGTTGCCCATCACCCAGAGACCCTCCTGACCACTGGAGACTGCTAGAAAGAGGAGTGAGTCATGGCCCAATTCAGCAGACAAAGAATTTAAGTTTTAATAATATATCTGCAATTGGGTGATTCTGACCTCTGAGCAGAAAACTTTCTCTGTATAAAATATTTACAGATTCGACTACATAAAAATTATCCCTGGGGGCCGGCTGAGTGGCGCACTGGTTAAGAGCTGGTTTTGGGATGCCAGCGGCCCCAGTTCAGATCCCACATATGAGGCCCAGTGACACTGCCCTCTACAGCTAACAACAGCTCCACCTGGAGCTGGGCTGTGCGAGCCCCGGAGATGGTGTAGGCTGCAGCCCCTGCTACAGTGGGCTGCCATAGGCTACAGTGAGTGGCCAGCAGCCAGTGTGAGCGGCTGGCAGCCAGCGTGAGCTGCCAATAGCCACGGTGAGCGACCATCCAGAGGCCGGCGACCGATCTGCCTCACCCAGGAAGAGCACAATGATGATGCCAACATGGGCCAGTGAAGCAATGTCCTCCACAATTAGACTGAAGAACAAAAAGACAGCAACTTGTCTGTTCCCCTCCCCCAATTCCCCAATAAAATCTTTAAAAAAAAAATTATCCCCGATGAATCAAAAAGCACAAGATTAAAAGGCAGTTCGGGCCAGCCGAGTGGCGCGGTGGTTAAGCGCTGGTTTGGGAAGCCAGCGGCCCTGGTTCGGTCCCACATAAGAGGCCCAGTGACACTGCCCTCAAAAACAAAAACAAAAACAAAGGCAGTTCAAAAACCTAAAGCTTACCATATGACCCACTGCTGTGTGTACACACGAAGCATTGAAAGCAGGGATGCAAACAGATACCTGCACACCCATGTCCGAAGCAGCACAACTCACAGCAGCCAAAAAGCGGACACGGCCCCAGTGTCCATGGGCAGATGCATGATCAACAAGGGTGATCCATCCACACACTGGAATATTATTCGACCTAGAAATAAAGGACACTGACACCTGCTTCAACATGGATGGACCCTGAGGACATGATGCTCAGTGACAAGCCAGTCACAGAAGGACAAATACTGTGTGATCCCACTCACAGGAGGTCCCTAGAGGAGTCAGATTCATAGAGACAGAGAGCAGATGGTGGGGCCGGGGCTAGGGGAGGGGAGGGAGTGAGTGTTTAATGGGGACAGAGTGTCGGTTTGGGAAGATGAAAACTTCTGGAGATGATGGTGGGGACGGCTGCATGACTGTGAATGTGCTTAACGCCACTGAGCTGTACACTTAAAAATGATTAAAATGATCAATTTCATGTTACATATATTTTACCACAAAAAGAAAACACACAACCTTACCCAATATCCACCTGAAGGTCTAAAATTTAAAAGATTGGCATTATTGAGGGTGTGGAGCAACCTGGACTCCGAGCTTGGGGGAAGTGAATGCTACAACCACTTTGGGAAAAGGTCTGACAGTTTCTTATCAAACAACACACATCTACTCTATGACTTGGCAGTTGCACTTGTTTTTACTCAAGAGAAATCAAAACATATCCACAAAAAGTCTTGGAAGGAATGTTCAGAGCAGCTCTCATAATAGTGAAAACCTGGAAACATCTCAGGCATTCAGCAACAGGTGAGTGGATAACCAATTGTGATCGGTCCATTCATACCCCCAAATCCCTCCCAGCATATCGAGGAAGAAACTATTGTATGAAGCACAGTAACCTGGGTGACTCCCAAAACTTCACACCGTGCAAAATAAGCCTTACACTAGAGGATGGCCAATATGATTCCATTCTATGAAGTTCTAGAACAGGCAAGCCTGTGCCCAGGCTGTGCGGTCAGAAGAGTGACTCCCAGGGCCGGCCAGGTGGCGTGTTGGTTAAAAGCTGGCTTGGGATGCCAGCGGCCCCGGATCAGATCCCACATATCAGGGTCAGTGACACTGTCCTCTACAGCTAAGATGGTGAACAACAGCTCCACCTGAAGCTGGGCTGCGCGAGTCCCTGCGACGGTGTAGGTTGCAACCCCTGCTGCAGTGGGCTGCCATAGGCTACAGTGGGTGGCCGGCAGCCAGCGTGAGCGGCCAATAGCCGTGGTAAGCGGCCATCCAGAGGCCGGCGACCGATCTGCCTCATCGGGGAAGAGACCAATGATAATACCAACATGGGCCAGTGAAGTAATGTCCTCCGCAATTAGACTGAAGAACAAAAAGGACAGCAACTTGTCTGTTCCCCTACCCCAATTCCCCAACGTTGTTCCCCTACCCCAATTCCCTAATAAAAATCTTAAAAAAAAAAAAAAAGAGTGACTCCCAAAGGTATCCACATCCTATAGTCTCCAGAACCTGTGTCTATGTCACCTTAAGTGGGATGAAAGGAATTTGGCAGGTGGGGTTAAGTCAAAGCCCCTGAGACAGGGATGACCGTGTTATCACAGGGTCCTCATAAGAGGGAGGCAGGAGGCTCAAAATCAGAGAGATGGAAGAGGCTGCACTGCTGGCTGTGACAATGGAGGAGGGGCCATGAGTCAGGGACATGGCGCCTGTAGAAGCTGGAAACAAGGAAATAAGTGAAAGAGGCCAGTCTGAAAAGGCTACACTATGAATCCAACTCTGTGACATTCTGTAAAAGGCAAAAGCATGCAGAAGGTAAAAAGATCAGGGGTTGGAGGAAGGATGAATAGGTGGAGCAGTAACACTTCTGAAGGACATGGTCATGGTGGAGACATGACATTATCCACTTGGTAAAGCCCACAGAATGTACTGAAGCTGAGGGAAGCCCTGGGTGGCACCGCGTGTGTCCAGAATGCAGATGTCCTGCCCCAAAAAGCAAGAGGCCTGGGGCCAGGGCAGTGCTAGCATTGAGAGGGGAAAGGGTATGCCCTAACTGGGTGGAAGTGCACTCCCAAATGAAGCATATGTTGCCTCACGGAGAGTAAACAAAGAAATTCAAAGTGATCATCAGTGCAGTGACTACACAAACTCAAGATGCCAATATCATTTTTAGAGTTTTTCTCTTCAAAGAGTTCATTGAAACCAAGGGGGAGAAATGGCAAATTCCGAGTTACAGCCTCTCAGTGGGACAAGCTACAGAATTCACAGGGCTCCTTGTTCAAAAATTGAGAATTTCAGGGGATGTAAAGTACAGCACAGGGAATACAGTCAATAATATCATAAGAACTATGTATGAGTACCCAGGTGGGTACTAGACTTATCAGGGGGGAATCACTTTGGAAGGTATATAAATGTCTAACCACTACACTATACACCTGCAACTAATATAATACTGAATGTCAACTGTAATTGAAAATTATTTTTTATGTTAAGAATTTCAAGATGGGATGGCCGGCCGAGTGCCTCAGTTGGTTAAGAGCTCACTCAAGAGCTCTGAGTTACTCAGTGTTACTGGCCCATGTGGGAATTGAACCAGCGGCCCTGTCGCTCAGAGCTCACACTCTTAAGGCAACTCTTTACCAACTGAACCACTTTTCTTTTTTTAGCTGAGACATCCTGCTACCTGTTGGCAGCTCAACAGCAGCTCAGCTCAGGCTGGGCATTGAACTGCTGTTGCTCAGAGCTCAGCTCGCACTCTTAAGAGATACAAATTTTTATTTAATCTTTCAAATAAAAATGACTGCATTTGGGGGCCAGCTGAGTAGCTCAGTTGGTTGAGTTGGCTTAGAGAGCGTGCTCTCAGCAATAGGGCTGCCGGTTCGATTCCCACATGGGCCAGTGAACACCGTGCTTTAGCTGAGCTGTTGCTGAGCTGCCAACAGGTGGCAGGATTGCTCAACTGGTGTAACAACAACATTGCCTGTTCAATGGTGGGCTATGTCCACCCGCAACTAAGACTGAACTCAGCACCTTGAGCTGAGCTGCTGCCCAGATGACTCAGTGGATAGGGTGTGCTTTCTTAACAACAGGGCTACTGGTTCGACTCCCACATGGGATGGTGGTTATGCCCACCCGCAACTAAGATTGAACACAGCACCTTCAGCTTAGAGACCACAAGCTGTCGATGGGAATCCAGATGGCGACTGGCGCCCTCCACAACAAAGATTGAAGAACAACAACTTGGTTGGTCCCCTCCCGCAATTCCCCAACACTGTTCCCCTCCCCCAATTCCCCAATAAAAATCTTTAAAAACAAAAACAACAACAACAAAAAAAACAGGGCAACAGGCCCAAAATGGAGAAAAAAAAATGAGTGCATTTATGAAATTAAGAGGCTAATCTTTCACTCAGGATCACTTTTTAAAGATAAAAACTCTCACATCACAGCAGTATTCACAGCCTGCTCAGTAGCTCAATGGCTGTTCGGGCTCATCATGCTTATTCTTTTAATTTATGAACACAAAATACTGAACAGTGCAGGTCGGGGGCGTGAATATGGTGGTGACACCACTGAATTAAGATCCAGACTTACATTAAATTCTGTGACTGACTATAGCGTCTCTAGACTTTTACACTCTCTCCAAAGGAAACTATAAGGGAAAGGTGTAGATTGACAAAATTGAAAGGACACATTCATCACACAATTTTAGATCTGTGTCCCTTTACCAGACCACACCACCTGCAGAGCACGATGAATTCTTATTTTTATAAATCCTTCCATCGCTTTGTGATAATAGAATATTATATTTTATTTCTTCCAACAATCTATATATGTTCTGCTTCTACACTTTCTTCATCCTGTTTTGGTATTTCTTCCTCTTCTTCTTTTTTTTTAAATATATATATTTTAAGATTTTATTGGGGAATTGGGGGAGGGGAACAGACAAGTTGCTGTCCTTTTGTTCAGTCTAGCTGCGGAGGATGTTGCTTCACTGGCACATGTTGGTATCATCATTGCGCTCTTCCCGGGTGAGGCAGATCAGTCGCCGGCCTCTGGATGGCCACTCACAGCGGCTCTTGGCAGCTCACACAGGCTGCTAGCCACTCATGCTGGCTGCCGGCCACTCACTGTAGCCTATGGCAGCCCACTGCAGCAGGGGCTGCAGCCTACACCATTGCCGGGGCTCACACAGCCCAGCTCCAGGTGGAGCTGTTGTTAGCTGTAGAGGGCAGTGTCACTGGCCTCATATGTGGGATCCGAACTGGGGCCGCTGGCATCCCCAAACCAGTTCTTAACCAATGCGCCACTCAGCCGGCCCCTTCCTCTTCTTCTTTTAAGCACATCTAAAAACCTCAGCATGGGCCGGCCGAGTGGCGTGGTGGTTAAGCGCTGGCTTCGGAAGCCAGCGGCCCCGGTTCGGTCCCACATATGAGGGCCAGTGACACTGTCCTCAAAAGAATAAATAAATAAAAAATAAAAACTGCAGCAAGAGGACTTCCGGTAAAATGGCGCAATAGACAGACGCTATGCTAACTGCCTCCCAGGATCACACCAAAATTACAAGCAAATTATACAGCATTCAACCCTGGAGGTCCCTGGAACACTGGAGGAACAGAACCACTAAACGAAGAACTTAAAGAGGAGGCCACGTTGGGTCTGGTAGGACGGGCGGAGATGAGAGAGGGCGAGCCCCGTGAGGGAAGCCCCAGCCGTGGGAAGCTTGTCTGGTTGGGGGAGAGACCCTCCGGCCACACCTCAAGCTCACCAACCCAGAGCTCCTTTGCCGGGAAGAGAAGTTCTAAGATAGCTGGCAGTAAATTAGTGAGGACTCTCTTTGCTCAGCTTGGTGAGGCTAAGAGCGGCTGGAGAATCAGTGGGGCCGGCGCCCGGGCTTGCTCGCCGGTGAGCACTTACCTGGTTCCTGGTGGAGGGAGTAGCTGTGTGAGCCAGGCCCCGGAGCCTGAGGGGACAGACTGAACTGAGCACCTTTGCTGCAAAGGGTGGAGGTTTTTGGATTATTGTTCCTGTGGTGCGGAGCCTGCATGCGAGTGGTGTAGGGAGGACGCCATTTTGGCGGGCTTGGGCCCGCCCGCGAAGGATCAGGTCCGAGACCTAATTGTTAGTCTGGTGGAATTGGCGCAGAAGTACGTGTGTGCGTGTGTGTGCGTGCGCGTACGCCTACGGCCTTGGATCCCCACCCTCCGCCCGGCTTATACTGCGTTGCCAGGAAAACGCAGGGCGGGTGCCCTCCGGCTCCAATAGGCTGCTCACTGAGACGCGGGAGCGCGCAAGCCGCCTCGGATCTCTGCTTTCTGCACTCCGCTTACAGAGTTGCCAGGCTGGTGATTGGTTGTCGGGCTGCTCGGCCTGATCTGCGAGCGGCTGATTGGGACAGGCTGAGACTGAGAGTTTTCCTGGGAGTGTTGGGCCATGAGCTGTGTGCCTGTGTCATCCAGCCAGGGCTCTCCTGGTGATCTATCTAATACATCAAAGCAATCCCAGAGCGACAGCCAGAATGGGGAAACAAAGAAACATGTCACCAGTAAAAGATCAGAAGAAACCTCCAGAAATGGAACCAAATGAAACAGAGGGAGCCAACCTTTCAGAGACACAGTTTAGAACACTGATGATAAGAATGTATAAGGAACTTAGCGAGGACATAAAGAAGGATAGAGAAACCATAAAAAACAACCTGTTAGAACTAAAGAATACAATAACTGAAATGAAGAACACACTCGAAGGAATCACCAGTAGAGTAGATGAAGCAGAGGAGCGGATCAGCGATTTGGAAGATAAAATAGCAGAACTCACCCAGTTGGCACAGCAAAAAGACCAAAGAATAAAAAACAATGAAAATAGTTTAAGAGCCCTATGGGACAAGGTGAAACGCAACCACTTTCGAATCATAGGGATACCAGAAAGAGAAGAGAAGAAGCAAGGGGTTGAAAATGTATTTGAAAAAATAATGACTGAAAACTTCCCTACCCTGCTGAAGGAAATCAACATACATGCCCAGGAAGTGCAGAGGGTTCCAAACAAGCTGAACCCAAACAGGTCCACACCAAGACACATCATAGTTAAAATGGCAAAGCTTAAAGACAGAGACAGAATCCTAGAGGCTGCAAGAGAAAGACAGCAGGTTACATACAAAGGAACTCCTGTTAGTCTAACAGCTGACTTGTCTACAGAAACTCTGCAGGCCAGAAGGGAGTGGCAGGAGATACTCAAAGTGACACAAAAGAAAGGCCTACAACTAAGATTGCTCTACCCAGCACGGCTATCACTTAAAATTGAAGGAGAAATAAAGAGCTTCTCAGAAAAGAATAAGCTTAAGAAATTCATTACCGCCAAGCCAGCATTGCAAGAAATGTTAAAAGGACTTTTTTAAACAAAAGAAAGGGGTAAACAAGCTAACCCAGAGAGAAATTTAAGAAGATTGAAGTCATATCAAGCAGATATAAAGGAAAAACTGATGGTTGCTGGCTGGGAGGGAGTGGGGAAGAGGGAGAGGGGAAGGTTTTGGACAATGTATGTGGGACTACAATGTTGCCGCAGGGATATGGGGGCAGTTCTGGGAATGTAATTGATAATGTTGTGAAGAGACTATTATGTTGTGAGAAATAAGTCAGTCGGAGAAGGACAGGTAACATGTGATCTCACTTGTGTGTGGAGTCTGAAGAGCTGAGTGAACGATCAAAGTAAACAGACTCATAGCTGTAGAGGAAAAACTGAGGGTTGCTAGTTGGGAGGGGAGTGGGGATGCGGGGGAAGGGGAAGGGATTAGACAGCATAAATAGACAACTACAATATTGCCACAGGGATATGAAACACAGTTCGGGGAATATAATAATGTTGTAAAAATTTTGTGGCGTGTCAGATAGTGACATGTCTTGTTAGGGAGACCACTTCATGGATAGAGTAGAGGCTTGATCATTGCACTGTACACCTGAAGCTGATGTTGTATAGTATTGTATGCCAACTGCAACTGAATATGTGGATGGTCACGGGATGTGGAGTATACTGTGGAGGGGAGTCAGGGGAGTTGTGATGGATATGTATAATATGGGGCGGAGAGTGGGGTGGCTAACTGGGGGAGGGGGGTTTTCACTTTGGGGGGTAAAGAGTATAACTACTACATTGTGTTGTACACCTGAAACTAATAAAATAAAAAAATAAAATAAAATTTAAACAAATCAAAACAAAACAAAACGCAGCAAGTGGAAACAGACCAGCTTCCCTGTAACCTTGGGCAAGTCACTAACAACTGGTGCTTACTTTTAGAGGTGAAAGCAAGGCCAAAGCAAGGCCAAAAGCATCCAAGAACTTCCAGGGTTCTTTATAACGATAAAAGACACAACTAAGATGAAACTCTCACACTAATAACACAGCGTCAAAATACCAAAAGTCAGAGCTAGAGGAACTCTAAGGGTCCTGCAGTAGTTCTAGAAGACTAATCCTCACATTCCCTCCTTTCTGTAACTTCAGATTCATCACCCTACAAAAGGAAAACAGTCAACAGACACACAAGCACGGTTATCCCAGTGTTATAAGAGCAGGATGGGTTCTCTGGGAAGCAGATGGCCTTGTGTTCAGGATGTTTATTAGGATTTTGGGAATCAAAACATGTGGAAGGGAGCGGGAATGCCTCAGGTTAGCCCAGAAGCTGCAGGCCTTTAGGCCTCCATCTTGATCAGCCATTGGATGGGCTGCCTCCAGAATGCCCTGATCTTGGACTAAGCAGCTCTCTGGAACTGAAGCAATTCCTGTGGGGGCTGACAGCTGAAGGGTGTCCACTGACAACACTCCCAGAAGCAGAGCAGCTCATCCTTAAAGGGATGTGGACAGCGCATCCCCATGCCCACCAGCCTCATCCATCTTTAGTTTTCATAGTTAACATTCTTCTATACATTGGTGCTAAACATTCAGCACCAATCGACTGCACTAAAGAGAAACTTTTGGAAACTCACTGATACAAATGAGAGAAGGGTAACAGAGTTCCACCAGCCAACCTTTTGTTGCACACATTTTATTTATAATAATTAGGAAGTCTGGGGCCAGCCAAGTGGTGTGTTGGTTAAGAACTGGCTTGGGACACCAGTGGCCCCGGTTTGGATCCCACATATGAGGGCCAGTGACACTGCCCTCTACAGCTAAGATGGTGAACAACAGCTCCACCTGGAGCTGGGCTGCTATGAGTCCCCGGGGATGGCATAGCTGCAGCCCCTGCTGTAGTGGGCTGCCATAGGCTACAGTGAGTGGCTGGCAGCCAGTGTGGCGGCTGGCAGCTGGTGTGAGCTGCCAAGAGCCACTGTGAGCGGCCATCCAGAGGCCGGCGACCAATCTGCCTCACCTGAGATTGCACAATGATGATACCAACATGGGCCAGTGAAGCAATGTCCTCCACAACTAGACTGAAGAACAAAAGGACAGCAACTTGTCTGTTCCCCTTCCCCGGTTCCCCAATGCTGTTCCCCTCCCCCAATTTCCCAATAAAATCTTTGGAGAGAAAAAAATTAGGAAGTCTATTTTTGTACCAAAGAAAGGGTAAATGAGACTTTTGTAAGGATGTGGTAAAGAAGCAAAAGTGTTTCTCTAAGTGTTGACTTTACTCCTATCAGGGCTTGTGCCTCTGACCCACTGTCAGCTTCAACTCCCTTCCGTTGCCATCTTCCATCCTGCAGGAGCCTGCCTGCTTGCCAGTTCCCACCCTTCTGGCTAGTCTGTGGATTCCAAGAAAGTCTTTCACAAGTGATGGCTGGGCTCTGGAGCCCAGGCAGCCACTGGGGCAGGCTCAGAATTCAGTGTTCCCCAGGGATCCAAAGAATTGAGGAAAAATATCCCATGTTCAGGGCCTTGAGGCAGCAGCAAAATCTCCATGATGGGGGTTCCCCCTGGGTGGCCACGTCAGGCTCAGCACTTTCTGCAATACATGTGTGGCTGGTGTGTGGAAGTCAGCACGGGGTTTACAGTGGAAAGAGTGATGCAAGGCCTCACTGACGAGCCGGCCCTAAGAATGTGGCCCTTTCTCCTCAGAATGCATCACTCTGGGAAGAACTCCAAGCCCCAGGTTGAGAAAGAAATGTTTCCTCTGGTCAGAACGCCACAGCCTGTCGGCCTACACGACAGAAGACCACAAGACGGGGTGAGGTGGAAAACTAAGCTAGCCAACAGGTGTCCAGCTCTGCCCCTCACTTGCTCTGTGATCTCGTGTAGCAGCCACATCCCTTCTCATAGTTTCAGTTCCTATAGATGATCTCAGTGATGTAGTCTCACTCCTCTTCTGTGATCAAGAAAATGAATAATCACACATTGAGCAGCATTGGGGTTCTGGAGCAAGTAGTAGTGACACTACCCCTCCTAAAGCATCAAGTCTAGGTAAGATTGGCTTTAAGCAAGAGAAATGCGAGTTCCTACTCATAGGAACATTCAGGAAAAAGCCCAGCATGCACTGCCAGCACTGCCAGGTAGTACATCTGAACGCAGCTTACTCCCTGAGTATCAGGAGAACCTAGAAAGGCTCTGAGTTTGGCAAACACTCACATCCCCATCCTCAAAGTCATGTGGAACTGCCTCTGGGAAGGAGGAATTCTCAGACCAGGGTCTAAAAGTTTCATGGGACAACCTGGGCACCACTATGGGGTCAGAGCTACAATCACCCATCCTGTGGAAGGCATGAAGCAAGCTGGGTTAGGGGCCAAAGAAAGCCAAAGCCTTACCCTTGGGTCATAGAACTGCTCTCCCAGCAACAGCCCCCCACTGGGAGGAAATAGTAGAAGCTGCCTTCCTCCTGACACTCGTTTTCTTGTCCCATCTGCCAGCCTCATCCTGGCCACCTTTGGAACAGAGCGAGGAAGTGCCCTTCATGTCTGCTCTCTTTCCTGGCCAGCACACTTCGGAATATTCCCTCGGGGGGTTCTCAAAAGCTCTTTGTTTTCTTTCAAAAGACACCTCAGATCCGGAGGGCACAGTGGGCTTGGCCCAAGATTGATAAGGGGACACCACTACCTTCCCATGACTATTGCAGGAAACAGGAGGTGGCAGATGAAATGGAAAAGGAACCAGCGGGGCAGAACCAGCAGGTTCTACCACCAACTTCACTGGGGGACTTCCAGCAAGTCCTGGCTCTTGTGGCAGTTGCCTCTTCTGTAAAAAGAGGATAATTAGTTGCACCTATGTTGTTGTGAGGACATATAGTAGGCGTAAAGTACATAATGAGCATACAAGTAAAACTGGCCAATAGTCCTAACGTGCTGTAACGCCCTCAACATCCAAGTGGCCTGTGGTGCAAATAGGTGACAACTGCCCCTTCTGACTCCTGTGAGCATTTCCTGCGAAATGCTGAACTATGTTTACTATTGTTCCTGGGCCTCATCTCCGCAGGCAGATTATCCTCTCTTGGAGAGCAGATACAGGCTCACAGAAATCAAATGGCACCACGGAAAATAAATTAATTAAGGAACGATACAGCCCGATGTTGCTGTCGTGGCTGCTGTGATCCAAGGCGAGGCGAAGGGCTGGAAGGCTGCGGACAGGCTCCTCCCTCACAGAGCCCAGAGGGGCAGGGCTCAGGCAGGGCCAGCCAGGCCTCCGGGCGGGGTAGCTTCCGCCCGGGCCGGCCACTGCTGCCTCTGCGTTTCCGGCCCATTTCTCCGAAGCCAGGCAACCGCCTCCCTTCCCAGGCTGCTAGGGCGATCCCGCCTCCTTTCTGCGAATCCAGGAGCCCTGTCCCCCTCCAGGCGGCGGATCGGCTCCTTTCTCAGAAAGACAATGAGGTCTGGAGGACAGGGGACCCCGCCTAAGGGGCCTCAGACACCGCCCAACGTTCTGGTAAGGGTCCATGGCGGGCAGGAGGGCGCCGCTCCCAAGCTGGTGCCGACAGCTGGGCCGGGGCTCTCAGAGCGGTAACGGGAAGCCCCACGGGCCCGAACCCCAAATCAACGTCTCCAGGTGCCCGCGGAGCCCATCTGAGAGCTCCGTGGTTGCCGCCCATCAATACACCTCAGCTAGGCGGGGTCGCTACGGCCATTTGCGCGGGAAGCCAGCGCGAGACCCCGCCCGTCGCTAGGCTCCGCCCCCAGAGGCTGCGCCAAAGGCTCCAGACCGAAGCTCCGCCCCCCAGAGGCTGAGTGGAAGTCCCAGAGTTAGTTAGGCGCGCACGGGCAGGATAAACGTGTGCTAGGTGGCTCGGATCCTTCAGCGTTGAGCCCCTTCAGCGTAGAGCCCGCAAGCTCAATAAGAACTCTCTAGAAGGGCAAGCCGAGTGGCGCGGTGGTTAAACACTGACTTAGAAAGCCAGCGGACCCGGTTCGGCCCCACATATGAGGGCCAATGACACTGCCCTCAAAAAAAATAATAATAATACATATATCGGCTTTTTTTTTTTTAAGATTTTTATTGGGGAATTGGGGGAGGGGACTAGCCAAGTTGTTCTTCAGTCTTCCTTGTGGAGGACGCCAGTCGCCATCTGGCTTCCCGTCTGCAGTTTGTGGCCTCTAAGCTCAAGGTGCTGTGTTCAATCTTAGTTGCGGGTGGGGGTAGTCACCATCCCATGCTGGAGTTGAGCCAGTAGCCTTATTGTTAAGAACGCATGCACTATCCTCTGAGCCATCCTGGAGGCAGCTCAGCTCAAGGTGCCGAGTTCAATCTTTTAGTTACAGGTAGGCGTAGCCCACCATTGAACAAGCAATCTTGTTTCACCAGCTGAGCCATCCTGCCATCTGTTGGCAGCTCAGCAACAGGTCAGCTAGGGCACAGTATTCACTGGTCCATGTGGGAATCGAACTGGCGGCCCTGTTGCTCAGAGCACGTGCTGTAAGCCAACTTTTTTTTTTAAGATTTTTATTGGGGAATTGGGAGAGGGGAACAGCATTGGGGAATTGGGGAAAGGGAACAGACAAGTTGCTGTCTTTTTCTTCAGTCTAGTTGCAGAGGACGTTGCTTCACTGGCCCATGTTGGTATCATCATTGTGCTCTTCCCGGATGAGGCAGAACAGTTGCCAGCCTCTGGATGTCGCTCACCGCGGCTATTGGCAGCTCACGCTGGCTGCCAGCTGCTCACGCTGGCTGCCGTCAACTCACTGTAGCCTATGGCAGCCCACTGCAGCAGGGGCTACGGCTCACACCGTCGCCGGGGCTCGCACAGCCCAGCTCCAGGTGGAGCTGTTGTTGGCTGTAGAGGGCAGTGTCACTGGCCCTCATATGTGGGATCCGAACTGGGGCCGCTGGCCTCCCAAAATCAGCTCTTAACTAATGCACCACTCGGCCTACCCTAAGCCAACTCTTAACCAACTGAGCCACTCGGCCAGCCCTATATTGGCTTCTTTATTACCTCTGATTAAAACCCTTCCATGATCAATTTTAACTTGTGGTCTAGTCACGCATGGGAGTACAGTAATGCCTTGGTTTACCAGCAGAATTCATTCCAGAAACAAACTACTTGTATTGCAAGACATTGCTCATTTACCAAGTTAAAGTGTATTAGAAATGTTTGCTCATCTTGCAGAACACTCGCAAACCAAGTTACTTGCAATCCAAGGTTTTACTGTATTTTATACAGCTAAACTTTTTTAGTATAATTATAACAAATAGTAAATGAGATGTACTAAAAATTTTTTTTAATATAAGTATATCCCAGATGTTACTGAGGTATAGTTATACTAATAAATATGTGTTTGTTTAAAACTCAAATTTAACCAGCTGTGCTGTATTTTATTTGGCAACCCTATTTATTTGTTCATCATTGTGACTATCTAATCAGTTAACAGTGGGCCCCAGACTGTGAGTTCCGGGAACCCCTCAGCTTTTGTTCCTCACCATGTAGCACCTAGCAGAGACTGACCAAAGAAGGTGACTGTGGTAGGCTAGATAATAGCGCCCCCTGAAAAGATATCCATATCCTACTTCTCAGAACCTGTCAGTATTTTGCAGACTTTGCTAATGGGATTAAATGAAAGATCTTGAGATGGGGAGAATGTCCTGGTTTATTCATGTGGGCCCAGTGTCATCACAAGGGTTCTTTTAAGAGGAACGCAGGAGAGTCAGTCAGAAAGAAAAGGTGACGTGAAGATGAGAGCAAGAAAAAAGGCCTCATGTTGTGGAGCCATGACTCAAGGGATATGTGCACCTCTAGAAGCTAGAAAAGGCAAGGACATGTATTCTTTCTCTCCCCTAGGGCCTCTAGAAGGAACACAGTCCTGTAGAAACCTTGATTTTTTTAGCCTAGTGAAACCTACTTCAGAGGTCTGACCTCCAGAACTGTAAGAGAATGAATTTGGGTTGTTCTAAGCCACTAAGTTTGTAGTGACTTGTTACAGTAGTCCTAGGAAACTCATACAGTGCCCAACACATATTTACTGAAGGAGTGAAAGAACGGATTCCACAGCTGTGGAATACCATGTGGGTCAGAGACAGAACAGTCAGAAGACAATGCGGCTTCCCATGTGTCACCAGTCATGAGACCATGGGCCTGTGAAATTATTCCAAGGCTTCATCTTTCGCATGGGTCACCCTTACCTGCCTCCTGTACTGTGTGGTGTAAGGAGGTAAGTGGAGAGTCAGCTCAAGGTGTGGAGCCAGCTAGAACCCAAAATGTTCCTCTGGATTCCAGGCAGACTCAGCATCTTTTCTGGGTCCACCTGCTCCATCTTCTGCCAGGATCTGTTCTAACATCGTTAATGTGCTCACTCACATTTTTACTACAACTCCATTGTGATTATTACCCTATTATCCCTAACAAAGATGCTGAGGCACAGACAGGTGAAGTCAGTCCCCCCAAGGCCACCCAGCCATTAAGGGTGTGGATGGAGATAGACCATCAGGGAGTGAGCCTCAATTGAGGCCACTCCTACATCTGCTCTGTGCCTCAGTTTACTCTCACCAAGCAGATCTCCCTCTTGGGGACATGGAAGCCCCCAGCCAATGGATGTGGGGGTCAAGATCGGTTCTCAGTAGGGTGTAACTGTCTCAACCTTAAAAGAAGGTGAAAGGTCAGTTTCAGAAAGCCCCCACCCTGCTCTGGAGATAGAATTCAGATGTGGGGAGTCATAGATTCCTTGAGGCCCAAATGTCTAGCTCACCTGGAACGTGGGAACGCCCTTGAGAGCCCCACCAGCACCACCAACCAGGAAATATGGGGTCTCCCAACTCCAGGTCTGCCCCCGGGGGTAGACACCTTCCCACCCCCACTCCAGGGGGCTGAGTGTCCTTGTTTGCCCTTTAGAAGCGAGGCCGAATCTCGGGTCTGCCCGGAGGAGGACGACGACCGGGAAAAGAAGGCAGAGAGGCGGGGCCCCCGGCCAGCATGGGTGGAGGAATCCCCAAACCAGCTAAAAATAGCCGGGGAAATTATTCCAACACCTTCCCTAAATAGAAAGCAGCCTCCCTGCCCAACAAAAGGCCAGGGCGGGCCGGCCCACAGCTGAGGGGAGAGGGGGTTGAGGAAAGGTGGCCTCGGACGACCCCTTTCCCCACCCCCAACACACCTACCCCACTCCTGGCCCTTTCTCCCCAGCTGGCCTCCCTAGGGCTGGCTGTGAGTACAAGAGCAGGCTGGCTGACCCCGCGATCGGGGGTGGGGACCCTGGAAAGAGGAGACCCTTCCCCCACTCTCCACAGACCTGGCCCAGATCTGCTGACCCAGGAACTGGGAGGACCCTAAGCCACCCGGATTAAAAATAGCCCTTGCCTCCTCCCTAGCTATTTTTAGAGTCCTTTCGCCCAGGCCTCAGCACAAAGGAAGCCAGCCGGGGGCACACCCCGCCAGGCAGCCTGGGCACCCTGACTCCGGACTCATGAACCGCCTTTGACCACCACAGGGCCAGAGCTGGGTAGAGACCAACGGTGTGGACAGATCTGGTTCAATCGCCAACCTTGCTGGAGGACGCCCGGGCACTCACATGCCCTCTCTGATCCTAGTTGCCACTCAGAAGAGAGAGGGAGGCACGCGGGTAGGGGTTCTGGATCCCAGAAGGCGCTGGGCAAAGGAGGCCCTCACTCTGGACTGGGGGACTCTGAAGACCCCAAGATGAGAACTGAGCATCGGCCTATGTGGCAGGCATGCGTTCAGAGGTTTAAAGAAGTTTCACAGGGCCGGCTGAGTGGCGCGGTGGTTAAGAGCTGGCTTGGGACCCCAGCGGCACCGGTTCGGGTCCCACACATGAGGCTAGTGACAATGCCCTCACAAAAAAAAAAAAAAAAGTTTCACAGATGAGAGCCCGCGGCCTCACTTTCCACATCAGTGAAATGGGGACCTTAGCAGTAACTGGATCCATGGATATGGGAGCACAGCGCTCAGCCCACGGTCGGGCGGGTACAAAGCGCGGCGCACTGTTGGCAATCGGTGTCACTTTGGTTTCTCCAGTCTCCCCTCCCCGCCCAGGCCGGTTCCAGAAACGCAGGGGCTGATGTCATTCGCAGCTGGTTCCAGCCTCCCAGCACGGTCGACGCAGGCCGGCGCTGCCGTCACGGGCGTTCCTGAGCCAGGGAATCCCGGCCTCCGCGCAGGGGCCCCAGTGGAAACCCGTGACGCCAGCGCCCGCCACCTCACGTCTTCCGGGCGTGCCGGGTGGCAGGCGCGGGGCGGGGCGGGACGTGCTCGCGCACTGTGCTGCACCCCCCACGCCGGTCCGTGGTGCGCATGGTCCTCTCCACGTGCACCCATCCCTGCGCGCTCACGCTCCATTCGTATGGAGTGCCCCGGGCTACCGCAGGGACAAACACCATTTTATACCTTGTTTTTTTTTTTTTTTTGAGGGCAGTGTCACTGGCCCTCATATGTGGGACCTGAACCAGGCCGCTGGCTTCCCAAGCTAGCGCACAAACACCATTTTAATGTACAGACTCTTCCTGGGCGTGCCTGGGGTATTTAAGCATGCAAAAGTTCACGGACACAAGCATGATCTGAAAACCCCAGGGCCCGATCCTGCTTGATGGCACCGTGTGGGCTTGTACGGCCCTGGCTGGCTCTAGGAACGGTGGGAAACGCTAGCCTGACTCTTCCAGGCCTGTCTGTAATACCTGGGGTGGAGGGGGTAGGGGCATCCAGCCTGGACGAATACACACACAGCCACGTGCCGGTGGCCTGTGGGCATGGGGCCACGGTGATGACTCCGAGCCTGTTCACCGTCTCCCCGCCAGTCTGGGAGCTAATTACTGTCAGGACGAGACGGGTTGGCTGGAAAGATGAACAAATCGCAGTGTGTCTGCAGCACGTCTGGGTCTGCAGGCCGCACCAGCGTCTGTTCTGAGGGCGTGGGGCATGACAACCACGCCGCTGTATGCACAGGGGGAGCCTTGGGCATTTGCTTGGGTCCTGGAGGGCTTCTGAAGGGTGATCGGGGCAACATTCCTGTCTGCTGTGTGTGTGTGAGAGAGAGAGAGAGACAGAGACAGAGAGATGTGTGGGAGTATCTACTCTCCTTATATATAAAGTGGATCTAATAATCAATAGTACTTACATCCTAGATTATGAGGAACAAATGAATTAATATATGGACGTGTTTACTCATCACAGGACCCTGTAGTCCCACCCTTAGGTATGATCCAAGAGCAGTGAAAACAGGTCCACACAAGACCCCAGCAGACTCATAGCAGTTTTATTTCTAACCGCCCCCACTCCCACCCCACAAAATGCAAACTGCCAGGCTATCCATCCCTAGGTGAAAAGGTAAATGGAGGTCCATCTATACAATGGACTACTAGTCAGTAAATAAAGAGAAACAAATTTACCTTGAAAACACTATAGCTAATGAGAGAAGCCAGACACACAAGGCCACAAAGTGTGTGATTTTATTTACATAAAATGTCCAGAACAGGCACATCCACAGACAATAAGTGGGTTAGTGCTTGTCAGAGGCTGGGGAGTGACAATGAGGAAAGCGTTGCTTTTGGGGATGACAATGTTTCAGAATTAAAGGTGATGATAGCACAACTGTGAATACACTAAAGACCACTGAATTATACACTTTAAAAGAGTGAATTTTATGGAATGTCAATTATAACTCAATTTTTTTTTAAAAAAGGAACAAGCTACTTATACATGCAACAACATGGTTGTGTATTGAATGCATCGTCTGAGTTTGAAGAGCTGACTCAAAAGGCTGTGTAGTCACTGTGTGACTCTATTTCTATGACTTTCTGGAAAATGCCAAACTATAGGGACCGAGCAGACTGGTGGTCACAGAGGCTGGTAATAGGGAGGGGGGACTGACTGCACAAAGGGGCAGGAGGGGACTTCCAGAATGGTGGACGTGCTCTCAGTCTTTTTTTTTTTTTTAGAGGGCAGTGTCACTGGGCCTCACATGTGGGATCCGAACTGGGGCTGCTGGCTTCCCAAATCCAGCTCCCAACCACCGCGCCACTCGGCTGGCGCTCTCAGTCTTAATTGTGTAAGGATTACATGACTCTATCTGTCAAGACTTGTCGACTTGCACAAAAGTATGAATTCACTGTTTGTGAATTATACCTCAATAAACCTAGCTTAGAAAAATGAATTAAGGTGTTTAGAAAAATGCTCCATACACAGTACAGAAATAGTAGATGATAGCTGTCTTATTATTGCTGTTGTTATTGTGTGTGCAAGCTGCCCCAGGTCCTATGAAACCAGATCCTTGAGTCTGGAGCTACTTTACACATACTCAAAAACCACACACAGGGGCTGACCGAGTGGCGCAGTGGTTAAGCGCTGGCTTCGGAAGCCAGCGGCCCTGGTTCAGGTCCCACATATGAGGGCCAGTGACACTGCCCTCAAAAAAAAAAACAAAAAAAAACAAAACCACACACATACATACTCACCCATAAACATGCACACACTAAGTACACAAGCACATGTGTGTACATACATATGAAAATAATATGCATAGAAACATACACACCTAAAACACACATTCACACAAACCCAGGTATGCACACAATTATAATCCATATACATACATACACACAAATGCACACATGGGCACCCTCCAAACCCACATACACGTAATTATGCCTGCAAAACACAAACACACACATGCACACAAATGCATGTCACCTACACATACACACCAAAAACACATAGGCACTCACCTTCTCTCTCTCTCTCTCTCTCTCTCTCTCTCTCTCTCTCTCTCTCTCTCCCTCCCTCCCTCCCTCCCTTCCACCTTCCTTCCCTCCCTTTTTCCCAGGAAGAACTGGGGCCCCAGGAGTCCCATCTGAAGGGAGCACCTACCACAGAAAGCGACAGTGAGTGTCTATGTATCCCAGATTGGGTCTCTGTCTGTTTTGTGTGTCTGTCTGTAAGCTGGGTGTTTCTGAGCCTCCCACCTCTGTCTGTCTCCAGGACACAAACAGGCTCCCCCTCCCCCTGCAAGGTCCCCACCTTCCTGTCCCCACCCCAGGCAGCCAGCCCAGGCTGTGGGAACCTACTGTTTAAGGCTACAAGGTGTTGATTAAAAACATCCAGCCTAAGAGAAAACTTATAAAAGTTTATTTGAGCCAAACTGTCGACAATTGCTGGGAAGCAAAACCTCAACAGATTGAGAAAATGCTCCGGAAAATAGCTGCTTTGCAACTTATTTTATACATTAGAATCAAAGGCGGAAGGTTACATGAAATCCATTGGTTATAGATTAAGAGGGTGAGAGAAAGGAAAGCGGGGGAAATCTCTGGGATTGTATAAAAGTAAAGGGAGAGACAGGTACTCCTTCTATACAGGTGGGTGAAGAATAGCTAACAGTTTGATTTTTACAGCACATAGAGATGGTAATCAGGAGACAAGCATAATAATGAGGAATTTTGCAGTTTCTAGCTCTGGTCTCTGAAAAAGGATTAAAGATGTTATCTTAGATACAAAAACACAAAGAACAGGCCCACTAAAAAGGCACAGATTAGCTTAATAAAATGTGACTTCCCACCATGGCCCATTTTAGTTAGGAATTTTTATGTTCACACCATCCTCTGTGGCTATTTTCAGTATCCTGAGTGTGTCAGGTTTAACATGTGGCCCCTTTTCGGTCCACGACGGGGATAAGAAGGGAGGGGGGCCCAGTTGGGCATCTGCTTCTTGGTGTCCTGGGCCTCAGTTTCCCAGGCTGGTTTCTGGAGGTGTCCAGGAGCTAGTCCTCCGAGCTCCCCATCCTGCACAGCTCTGATCTCACCAATCTTGTGCAGACACAGCCTAAGCCCTTCGAGAAATGCAAATGGCAGAGATTCCAGGTGCAATGGGGGGGCACCCTGTAACAGATGTTGGGGAGTGAGGTGTGGGACTCACCCAGCACTCCCTGAGGAACACCTTCAAACCCATGTGTGGACATCTAGTGGCCTCTGATGGGGAAGCCAGAAAGGGGTGCCTGAGTGGATAGCACAAGTAACTGCCAGGGAGGGAAGAGGGAAAATCATGTGCCGAAAATGTGTACACATCCACAAGGGCTGGATGTGTACACCTAGCTCTGGTTTCTGCAGGTGACTAGATTAAAATAGACTCGTGTTTCATGATCAGGGTGGGTGTGTACCCACAGGTGTGTGCAGGTGTGAGCTTATTCGCACTCCTGGATGCGTGTCTAGAATGTCGGTCCAAGGATCTTTTTGTTGTTCCCAGATGTACACGTGCTCAACACATGCAGACACTCTGTACATAGTTGCAAAATGATGTCTCCCTTTATTCAAAGGTTAACCCCCAAAATATTTATGGAGCGCCAACCAACTGTCAGGTGCTAGGGACACACAATGAGCAATGCAGACAAACATCTGTCCTGTGAAGCCTCAGGGTGAATATGGAGCCTTTGCTTGTTCCTGTGGTCTACAGGCAACACACAAGTGCAAGCCTGTGTGTATATACATGAGCAGGCACATTTGTACATGGGGTGCAGAGTTTGCACATGCATGCACACAAGTATGGGTGCCCAGGTCCACCAGTGGCTCTTGTGCAGGCATGTGCAGGCTGGGGCCTGGCTCATCCTTGGCATTGCCCGCCTGCCCCACCCATCTGCCGAGAGTGCCCGCGGCCAGGTAGGACCAGGCGGGCCCGGAAACCTCTCCCAGCTGCTGTGCCCAGTTTCAGGGAAGCCACCCGCTGGCGTCCTGCCCACAGAGCCCACCTGCCCTTGCACCTGTCCTCTGGGCATCCAGGAAGGCCCCAAGAGGCCTGGCATGGGCCAGCCAAGTGCCGCGGTGGTTAAGCGCTGGCTTGGGAAGCCAGCAGCCCCGGTTCGGGTCCCACATATGAGGGCCAGTGACACTGCCCTCAAAAAAAAGAGGCCCAGGATGCCTGAGTCCACCGTACAGACCCACACAATGTAAGGGGTGTGCCTTGCATCCCTTTCTCCCACGCCTTCAGAGCCCTTCATAGTCCCTACCAGAAGAGCAACGAGCAGAGCAGATTCTGTGAGAGGAGTTAACTGAGGACATGCACAGGACCCTCGGAGACGGCCTCTGCACATAGTGGGCATCTGCAGGGGCTCTGCACAGCGAATGTTTGAACTTGGAAAATGTTTGCACTATCCTGATGACCACACACATGCAAGTAGGAATGCCAGTGTCCACGCATTAGGGTTTTTACCTGCATGTGGGTGCTTGCACAGACCAAGACATTTGCAAGTATGGGACATCCCTGCTAATGGGTGTGTGAGCGTGTCTGTGCCTTGGTTCAGTAACACTCACGTGCCACACACAGTGAGTGTTTGAATGTCAGTGTCTGCACTCAGTGGGCATTTGAGCACATGAGGGTGTCTGCTCTCTGTAGGTGTTTGTAGGCAGGTGGGGGTCTGCACACAATAGGTGTTTGCAGCCAGGAGAGGGTCTGCACACAGTGGGTCTTGCATGCAGGCAAAAGTCTGCACATGGGTGTTTGCACGCAGGTCGTGTTCTGCACACAGTGGACGTTTGCACCCAGCAGAGGGGCTGTATACAGTAGGTGCTGCACGCAGACAGGAGCTGACACAGTGGGCTATTGCATGTAGGCGGGGGGGGGGGAGGGGGGCGGGGCGGGGGGCGTGTCTGTACACAATAGGCCTTGCTGCACCAGGGGCCGGTGGCGGTGCAGCCCCGTGCCTCTGAGCACGCACTGGGTTTCCACGCCGCGCGGTCCGACCTCCCCAACCCGCTTGCCCGACCCCGCAGGTCAGGTGGCTCCCGCGGGGGCGTGGGGCTGACGGCGGGGCAAGGAGGCTATTCCCGGCGCTGGCGAAGTGCCCGGGGCCTGCGCGCCAGGCCGCCCGGGGAAGGCGCCGCTCACAAAGGGAGGGTCTGTGCAGACGCCCCGCCCTGGGCCCGGCGGCCTGCCGCCAAGGGCTGGGGGAGGGAGACGCCGCCGGGGCCGCCGCCGGCGCGAACCCCCACACACACCCCACCCCGATCCCGGGCGGCCGCAGACACCGCGCCTGGCGGGCTCCAAAGGGAGGCTGGCACCGCCGGGCACGGGAGGGAGTCCGAGACTGAGCGCACGGGCTGCGCGCCCAGTGCGCACTCGTGGGGGCGCTGGTGAGGGTAGGGGCCTGCGAGTGGGGAAAACTAACTAGGGAGACAGGCCCCTGCACTTCGCCCACTCAGGGATTTCTCTGTCTCTTGCATACCCGCCTCTGTCTCCAATTATCCAATTTAGGGACTGAGGAAGCCGGGACTCCAGCCTGCTGGGGAGGGAGGGAGGGGCGTCTGGGGCCTGGGTCAGCGCTCCCTCCACCCCCAGAGTGTCTGGAGGAAGGGTGGGGTGGAGGGAAGGCGTAATGAGGGTTCTCAAGGCCCAGCGTTGTGCCAAACACTTCCGTGCGTTATCTGGTTTCACGTCGCTACGTGGGAAGGCGATGAGACTTTCCCTTCTATGGATGGGGAAACAGTCATACTTGCCGCACGACGCTAGGCTAGCGGCCCAGAAAAGATTCGAATCCAAAGCTCCGGATGTCCCTCCCAGTGTGGCCTGCATTCTGCCCCTCCCCCGCTGCTGCAATTCCCAAGGCATTTATGGCGCGCCTGCTGTGTACGCGGAGGCACAAACACCGCCCCACGTGAGCAAGCACGTGGTCGCAGGCTCTCGCTTACACACGTGTGTGCTCACGTAGGGATCGGCGTACCCCCGTGTGCACGAGGGTCTTTTGCTATCCGTGGCGCCCCCCACTGTACCCCTACCCCAGAGCCTGGGAACCTCCAGAGCCGGGAGTAGGGGGTGTGGTGGGAACGAGGAGGAGCGAACAATGAAGGGAAAGCACAGGGAGGGGCTGCGAAAGGAAACCCCTACCCCCCCACCCCGCCCCTGTGCAGATGAAGCTTCTGAGAGTCTGTAACTTGTCTGCCGGCACCCTGACTCCTCATCCTTAGGGGAGGGGTGTCACCAGGACTGTGTGTCACTCTGGGTTATCTAGGTCTCTGAAGGTCACCCTGAGCCCCTATATCTGTAAAGCTGTTGGTCACTGGCATACACATCCACGTGGGCACGTGGGTGCCTGCCTCACTACACTGGGATGGGGGCTGTGGGTGGCAGTTCACAAGTTTCTGAGGCCCCATCTTGCACAACTCCAAGGGGCGACATTCCCAGACTTTCCAATTCCAACAGATAAAGTCATGCTCCTTAATTGCCTTTCCACCCCCAAGTGTGCCCAGCTCCAAATTGGACACCACTGGGACCCTGAAAATCTAGCAGAGAGGCCACATCCTCTGTCTCAGAATGCAGGTCAGGAGAGAAAAGAAGCAGAGGGGAGACACTTGCCAGAGGTCCACCCAAGGCACCCCAAGCAGAGGGGCCCTGGGAACCAAGGCAGGGAACCTGAAAGTGCTTGGTGGTGGTTCGAAGAGAGAAGGGAGAAGGTGAGGACCAGAGTGAGACAGGGCCAGAGGTCCCGCCCTGACCCTCGGGATACTGGGTCTCCCAAAATCACAGTACTGCCTGAGGCACCATCTTACCTACCGAATAGAAAGAACCAGAAGTGTGATGCTGTGCCCCTGGGCTGCCCATGCACCCTGAGGTCTGAGACCTGGTCTTCAGAGGTGCTACCCCTGTCCCCTCAGCTACCCCAGTGGCTGTCTGGGGAAATTCTCAACACTCCACAGCTTTCCTGGGGCCCTTCTCAACCTGGACTCCTTCTGAGTAGTCAGGAAGGAGAAGAGGGGCTAGGTGAGAGTTGGTTCACCTATATGTATGAGAACTTGTGGCCAGTGTTTTTTTTTCATCATCTGTTGGGCCCCCACAGTGCACTAGCCTGAGCTAATGTTGGGAAAACCAGAGGGAACAAGATAAAGAGAGGTGTCTATTGGCATGTGTTCCTGTGTACCTGTCTGGCATGTGAGCCCGAGCACTCCAGCGTCTCTGTGTGTACCTGGGAGCACGGTTTGGGTATTTTTTGGGAGGTGTTATGGGTTGAATTTTGTCTCCTCCAACGATGTTGAAGTCCTCACCTCTGGTACCTATTATGAATGGGACCTTATTTGGAGGTAGTTAGTGTTTTCACAGATAATTGAGTTAAGATGAGGCCATGAGGGTGGCCCTGATCCAATACAACTGGTGAGAAGGGGACATTTGGACACAGAGACACACCAAGAGGGCAGACCATGTGAAGATACAGGAGAACAACATTTACAAACCAAGGAATATCCGAGGCCACCAGAAGCAAGAGGGGTCTGGAAAGATCCTCCCTCATGGCCTCAGAAGGAACAGCCCTGCCCACACCTTCATCTCGAACTTTCCACCTCCAGAGCAACGAGCCCACATATCTCTCTGTCTGGAAAGCCCCCCAGTCCATACTCTTTGTTACAACCAACCCAGGAAAATCATGCAGTGGGTGTGTAAGGGGTGATAACAGTAGGGTTTGTGTGTGTGTGTTTGTGTGTCCATGCCTATTTGCAAGTATGTGTACCTGAGTGTATGCTCTGCATACATGCATGCGTGCCTGTGGCCTTCCATGCCCACAGCTTGAAGAGACAGTCCTCAGGCCACCAGCCACATCTGTTGCCTCCCCGCGGAGATTAGACCCTGAGCCACCTTACCTCTTAGGGAGACACAGAGTTGCCGGGAGGAAGGACCTAGGTAGAATCAGAGGACCCCTGTGCTCCAGTTCTGGAGAGTCCAGGAATTGAGGCCCAGCCACAAGTGCATGTGTACTGCCACTACCCCATGTCACAGCACAGGTCCTCCCACCCAAACCCTAGCTATATGCAGAGGTTTCAGAGACTAGCCCTACTCATAGGCACACAGGTGGTAGACACCCAGTCCAGGTAGAAAGAACCATGAGCAGTCGCATACCGACTCACACAGTAATAGCTAACACTTCTGGAAGGCTCCCCACTGTTCTGAATATCTGACATATTCTCACTGGTTTAATGCTCATGACTGCTCCAAGAGATGAGCATTCCCATTCGTGTCCCCACTGAACAGGTAAGCAGACTGAGTCCAAACAGGTAAAGCAACTTGCATGAGGGCACACGGCTGGCCGCCTCTGCTGGTCCGGGTCCCAGCTTCCTTGTGCTGGGTGGTGTCACTGTATCTGGCCAGGATCCAGCCCTTGGCAGGCTAGCATGTGTCCTTTAGAAAGAAAACAGTCTGTCCCAGAGAAGGAGGTCAGTGATGGGTCAATCTTTAGTTGTATGCGACTCAGGAATCAGGTTTGAGTCTTTATGCCACAAGCATTTATGACATGTCAACCAAGTCCCAGGCCCTGAGCTTGGCCACATGGGGCTTGGGGACCAGAAAAACAGACCCTCTCTGAACACTCTTGGAGTCTGCATCCTAACACAGGACACAGACAAGAAGCCAATGATTACAGGACAAAATGTCATTTCATTAGGACAGGTGCCAGGAAGGAGAGGTAGGAGGAGCTGGGTGGCTCTCAGGGTCTTGCCTGGAGAGCTTCCCTGAGGAGGGGGCATCTGACAGAACGAAAAAACAAGTGGGCATTGGCTTCGGGAAAGGTATGGCAGAAGGGTTCTAGACAGAGGGGTCAGCATGCACAAGCCAGAGGTTAGACAGCCAGTTGTGCCCATATTGTCTGGGGGCAGGATGTGTGTGCAATGCTGCACTTGGAGGTGCTTGCTAACCATAAACTATGAGTGACCCGAGTGCCTTCCTATATATCCTGTCCACAAGGGAGGGTGCTGAAGTATGCACACTGGGGACCACAGACACAGGGCGGCAATCCGAGTCCAGACTCTGAGAGTGACACATGCTACCACATGGATGAACCCTCAAACATGCGAGGGTAGGAAGCTACCTCGTGTGGGATTCCATTTATGTGAAATGTCCCAAACAGGCAAATCCAGAGAAAGAAAGTGCGTTCATGGGTGCCAGGGGCTGGGGGAGGGGAAGGGAGAGTAACTGCTCATGGGGTTTCCTTTTGGGGTGATGGAATATTCTGGAGCTAGATAGTGGTGATGACTGCATGTGAGTTATAGCTCCATTGTCTATAAATATAAATAATGTCTAACTCTGAATCACACAGGCCTTGGCTTGCTCCCTGACCCTGCCACCATCCAACTGTGTGACCTTCGACAAGTCACTGCATGTCTCCTAGCTCTTGTGTTCCCTTTCTGCAAAAAGCATAAATGATAACGGTACTTACTCTGTAGGGTTGTTTTGAGAACGAAGAGATAACAGGGTGGAAGGGGTGGCCCAGAGCACCATCAGCTATTTTTATACTCCTCCTCCCTCCATGGGTGCCATATCTAGCTGTCTCGCTCCCAGCCCCTAGCCTGGTCTCCAAGTCCAGGGATGTGTTATGTGCTTCATGACATGCTCACAAAGCCATCCCTCCTTCTCCAGGCCAGGAGGGTTCAAGGAAATAGCTAGAATCCTACAAACCCTTGAGGCCTGGTGGCAGGGAGCATATCTGTATTTACAGCTTGGTCACCATGCACATGTCCCCATGTCCATGTTGGCGTATGTGTATCTGTGTGGACATACGCTGGCAAGAGGCAGTATGTCTAATCGACAGCCATGGAAAGGCAGCTCAGAGAAGTCAAGCAGCTGTCCCCAGGAGATTGGGTACAGCTGGAATCTGAGCCCTGTGTCTGTGAGTGCGTAGACCTGAGTGCATGACAGTGTATATGGTGTTTGGGTAGCTGTGTGTACGGCTCTAAGTACATATAACTGTGTACGAGATGTGTGTATATCTCGGGCCCGTGGGTATAGGTGTAGACAGAGGCGGGCGTGGGTACCCCGAGGTTAGCATGCATCCCAGCCACACCAGCTGGGTAAGTGTGTCTGCCTGCACCCTCCTGCTGAGGTTGCAAAATGTCTCCTGGCACTCCAGTGATGGGAGCCCAAGGGAGTCAGTCACCTACAGCTGTGACCGAACTTTGGTGACCTGTGGCAACTTCTCTAAGGTCCAGCATGAACTCCGGTGAGAGGGAGATACTGGGGGTGGTGCAACCTGCTCCCCTCCACCTTCTGGGTTTTCCCCAGGGGCTGATTAGCTCGCCACCAACAATTCAAGACTCCTGACCAGGCTGTGGCTCCTCCACTCTGGACCTTAGTCTCCTCTTCTGGAAAGTGAGACAACAGCATCATCCTCATAGGGCTGTCAAGGTTAAGGGTATATGTACCAGGGAAGACAGAATAAGCCTAACTGCTGTTATTAACTCAGTAAAATAGCAGCATTGCAAGCCGATTCCTGGGCTTAATACTTTTATTAATGATAGCAACAACAGCGACACCAACAGTAACAGTAATGGGAGAACTACTCCTGAGCCAGGACCCTTTGTATTCATGCTGGTGACAGGGGAGTCTGGGGTCCTGGGAAGTCACATGTCCCTCTGAGCCTTCAGTTCTCCACCCACAAAATGAATGAACCAAGTATCAAGCGTTTAAAAGACACAGGAAGAGGACCGGGCCCCTGAGAGATGCTGGAGCCTGGCAAAAGGAAGAGCCTTCACTGCTGCTCTTACCTTGATTCACAATTGTTTACCAGGGCATTTTCTCTTTTTTTGGTTTGCATCATTCATATTTAAAAAATAGTGCTTGAAAATATTCTTTATCTTGCTGACTGAGGTTTGAGGTACCACTCTCTTAAATTTTGCACAGAAGGCGTGTCACCCTGGCCTCACCCAGTTCTCAGCTGGACTAGTTCACAGGGTGGCTATGAGAGGATTAGAGATGAATCTGAAAGTGCAGGGACATAATAATAGTGCTGATAATAGTAGCATTAGCAATAATGGCGAATTCTTTTTATACTTTCTGTGTAGGAGACATTTGATACAAGGAACATGCTCGTATATTTCATTGAACCGCCTCAACAATCTATGAGTAGGTAGTATTATCATCCCCATTTTGCAGAGGGGGAAACTGAGAACAGAGATACGTGCTGCAGGTCACACAGCTGGAGTACCATCCATGCCTTGTATCTCCTTGGGGCCCAGGAGCCTGGGATCTTGTCCCCACTTCACAGGGGACTGAGGGACAAGAGGGTCAGAAGTCACACAGCCCTTCTGGATGGCCAGGGTCATGATGGGGACAGAGTCCCAAGCCTACAGGAGGAGCCAACTGGGATAAGCCTCCCAGGAAGGAGCTAACCTGACACAAGAGCCTGAGCTCCAGGCCACCACTGGACTGACACTTGTCCCTGCTAGTTCTTTCCCCTTGGGCTCCCCACCTCAGAGGGAGATCCCTCAGCCTCTGCCCCTCCTCCCCAGCTACCACCCCACAACCTCATGGAGTCCCCTTTTCTTCCCCTAGGCCCTCCAGTCTTCGCTGCCTTTCCCCACCTCCTACAGTGGTTAATTTCAACCCCCTCTTAGCCCTCTAGGCGTCCCCCCTGCCTTCCCCTATACCCAGCTGTGCTCCCCCCCCCCCGACCCCGCCACCCCACGGGGGTGGGGTGGGGGGCTTGGGTCCCTCCACTTAGTATCTCCACTGAAGTCTCCCCTCCTCCCAACCCCTGAAGGGATCCCCGCCCCTTCCCCTCCTTCTGGGACTTACCCCTCCCCTCATCTTTCCCTGCGGGGCTCCCCCAGTCCTGTGACTCGGGGCGGGGGGGGGGGGGGGTTGGGGTTTTCCTCACGCACCCACGTGGGGCTCTGTGGGCTCTCAGTAGGAAGGTCCTTGCCTGAGGGAGGAATCCCCTCCCTCCATCATCCCCAGTTCCCAGACCAGGTCGCTGGGCAGAGAAGAGGCAAAGTTGCCCAGGCAGGAGCCCACTCTGCAAACTCAGGGCACTCCTGGCTCCCAGCCCAGGGCAGTGGGAGTCACTGCACGAAACCTGGGGAGAACAGGGAGTGGGCGAGCCCAACAGTTTCGGTTTAGAGGCAAAACACAGTAACTGCCAAGCCCAGCTGGACCAGGAGCAAAACTTCCTGGGGTATTTTTCTCCTTGTTGATTTTAGTTTGGGAAAAGAAAAAAAAAATTTTTTCTTTAGTGCAGTGAAGAGGCCCATCCTGGGACGGAGAAGGCAGCGGTAGGGGGCTGCTCACTGGGGGATCCTCTGAGGAACTCTTCCTGCAAAGCCCAAGCCCTTGCTGTGTGGTTGCAGGTGCCCCCTTGACCTCTCTGGACCTTGGGCTGGTGGTGGCCGGGCAGGCAGGGGCTGCAGCCAGCCCCGGGGAGGGTGTGTCTGTATGTGCCCAAAGCTTGGGGTTGGCTCCAGCACAGCCAGTAACAGCAGTGGCACGGCGGCCAGGTTTCGTAATAAACCGGTCTTTTAATTGCTACAGGGCAGGAGGAGGGAGAAGAAAAAAAAAAGAGGCAAAGATTTGTTGGACTTGGGTGGCGCCGGCTGCACAGAGAAGAGGCACTGTTTGCTAAGGAGCCTGGAGCTGCTAACAGAGACTTAAGTAACATTTCCTGGTGAGCCTGGGGGGGGGGGCAGGGCGACTGGAGTAGGGGGGGTGGGATCCTCGTTCCTCTAAGAGGGGGCACACACACAAGAACCCAGAAACTTAAGAAAGTTTATTACAAGGCCATCCTCATAGAAGTAAAAATAGATGTATTTGTAAGCTTCCAGTCTCTCAGTGGTTCAAGTCACAGTGCAAGTAACAAAATAGATTGTCTATTTAGTTTGCAAACTGGGAGCTCATGGGTACACAGCCCCAGCAGCCCCAGCTCCCAAGTCCCAAAGTTTAGTCCTAGTGAGGGTCTGCAGCTCTCATCATTCAAGGCCTGCTTGCAGATGTCAGCTCCAGCCTTAAGAAGGGTGGGGGATACCATCAGTTTCACCCCACTCCCAAAGCGTGGAGTCCACGCCTTCCCCCACTGCAGCTTCTGCTCTGTCACAAGGCCTGAGCTCTAGGGTCCCCTCTCCTGTGGGCCTGGGTCCCTTTCTCCTCCTCTCACGGTGGCCGCCCACTGGCGCTGCTCCAGGCTCACCGCCCTGGGGGTGGCCGTGCACTCCCCTCTCCTTGTCTCCAATGATTCTGCCCCCGATGGTCTCACAGGTTAGGTTGTTTTGGGGGGTTGTTCTGAGGGGAGGGGGATCAAATATTTATTTATTTTTGGCAGCAACTCCACCGGTTCTGATGCTGGCAGGCGTCTCAGCGCTCCTGGAGGGAGATGTAGGGGACCCACTGGTTGTTCCCCCGGCTCTCTTCACAATAACTGGCTACCTCCACCAGGCCGTGGCTCTTCCATGCATCTGTGTGAGGGTTCTGTGAGGGGGGGATAGATGGGCTTCAGTGGGAGCCCCAGGAGTGGCCTCTTTCTCCCAGGGCCCATGTGGGGAAAACAGGCTGGCTCAAAATAGCTTGCTGGGTGACCAGGCCCCTGCGGGGCTGACCATGGGACATGCCGATCATGGCTCAGCACTGAGCTGGTGCAGGACTTTGTTGACAAACACTGGCCCAGGTGCCTGGGCAGGGTGGGGCAGACCCAGGAGGCTCAGCTCACCGTGACCAGGAGACAGTGCAGGTCCCGAGCCTCAGTGGTGTCCTGGGTTTCGGTGGGCTCCCCCAGCAGCTGTGCCAGGCGTTGCATGCCTGACACCCGCACGATGTTGATGTCATTGTCGCAGCAGAAGGACTGGATGAGTGTGAAATGGATCTGCAGGGCGATGTCGTCCTCTTCCTCCTCGTCAATGGCCAAGAGGCACAGGACCACACTGTCAGGGTCCCTGAGGGAGACAGAGGAGGGGACAGGTCAGCTGGGAGCCTGGGGGGAGGGGACCGCTGTGCACGTGGGAGTTTGCAAAAACAAAGAGAAACCGCAGGTGTGCAAGCAGCTGGAAGGAGGAGGGGAGCGGTGAGAAGACCACGGTTCAAAGTATTGGGGGATAGGAGCATAAGGGAGGGAAAGCACTTGCAAATAATGCAGCATCAGGGTACTGCAGCCCCCCCACCTCCCCAAAATAGCAGAGAGGCCCTCCATCCACAATGGGGACATTTGGGGAAGTCCCAGCCCCATGCAAAAGAGGGGTGCTACAGAGAGCCTGCAGAGCGGAGGGGGGGGTCCCCACCCGCGCCCAGCCCGGGGACGGGGTCTGACTCACACATTCATCAGCTTGGCCGATTCGTACACTCCCACGGTGAGGCGGTCCTGGCGCTGCGCGGCCACCAGCAGCTCCTCCACCGCGGCGCTCACTGTCTGCATCCTGGGGCAGGGAAGAGGACGGAGCGCCCGGTTGGTCACCCAGAGCTCGGGTTCCCTCCCAGCACGCCCGACCTCAGGCTACTTACTTCTGCGCCGCGTTGTCGCACGCCACCAGCTCTTCCAGCGTCATGTTGCAGTTATAATCCACAGTGGAAAGCAGCCCCACGACAGTCCCAAAGGAGAAAATGGAAAATCCGAGGTAGGAGAGCCCAAAACCTTCCCACGGAACTTAAGCGTTCGTCCCAGACTTTCGGAAGGCAGCGAAATCCTCCCCAAAAAGGAGGAAAAAGATTGCAAAGTTCCCAGCAAGAATAATCCAGATAGCCACAAACCAAACAGTCAAGTTACCGGCTTCACGGATCTGAGTCCACAGCCGCAGGCGCCGCCTTTTATAAACTGGAAAACAGGGCGTGTCCTCTGTGGCTATCCGCCCCGCCCAGTGGCGAACCCGCCAGGCGATTGGTCGGCGTCGGGGTGCTGCGCGGGGGCGTCCCACGTGGGGGCGAGAACCAGGAGGAGGGTGCGGGGTGACCGTGAGTGCCAGAAAAGAAAAAAAAAGCAGAAGTTTTTCTCCTGATTTCCCGGCAGCCGCGCCGCATTTCGGGGCGCGCGCGGGATTTCCAGTGCGCGAGGCGTACAGGACTTTCGGCGGGGGCGGGGTGGGGAGTGGGGGACCTGAAATCCCGTCCCAGTACCGGGAGAATCCCCGACCCGCGAGTTTCCCAGATTCTGCTGGGGGTTTGCACGGGGTGGGGGCCTGGTTTGCAGCCTGATCCCTCCCAGGTGGTGATGGTGAGGGTCACCCCTGGCTGGGGAACCGTAGACATTGGGTGACTAAACTTCTCTGGACCTCTGGGTCCCTATCTGTTTAATGGGCATGTAACTGGTAAAGAGAGCGTTAAAAAAAATAAGATATATCCAAGTAAGTTGCAGCTCAGCTGGGGCTGGATCTCGGGCTGGGCATCTATCCACTATTGCTCAGAGCTCAGCTGCACGCTTTTTTTTTTTTTTTAAGAGGGCAGTGTCACTGGCCCTCGTGTGGGGTCCGAACCCGGCCGCTGGCATCACAAGCCAGCTCTTAACCACTGCGCCACTCAGCCGGCCCTCAGGTGCACTCTTGAAGGAGCTCTTAACCAACTGAGCCACTCTGCTGGCCCTCCAAATGTTTAATAAATGGTGGTGGTTGCGGGAGGCCACCTTGAGGTCCCCAATGTTGGGGGCTGCGAAGGTCGGCCTGTTTCCCTACCTGTCCTATAAGAATGCATACTAGCCTCATTGGGTTGCAGGGAGCATGACATAAAATAAGGGGTAACAGTAAGCGCTCAATAAATGTCACCTGGTGGTCATGGGAGGCCACCTCGAGGTCCCCAGCAGCAGGGACTGCAAACCTCTAAGTGCCCTAGGGACGAGCCCAAGGCTCCCTCCCCACCAGCTTTGAGTTTCAGGGTGGGGCGCGCGTGGGAGACGCAGGTGGCTGGGCATCAGCCGTCTGCGAACCCCTGCCGGCTCCTCGCGTTCCACCATTTGTGCCTGGACACCTGGCTGGGGACAAATCAAGGTGGGGTGAAAGCCAGGAGAAAATGGTTCATGCTTGTGCCTCACCTCGGGTCCCCTTGCAATGACGGTTGTCACTTTTATTTCCTCCGTCCGGGGTGGACGCTGATATGTACTTTGAGGGTACTGTGTATGTACCAGGTTCCCTGTATCATGGTTCATTTAATCCCCAAGGACCCGGGAAGCCACACTTATCTGCATGATGCAAAAGGGCAAACTGGGGTTTGATAAAGTCGTCACTCTCCCGAGCCATCAGCTACTTGGTGTTGGAGCCACAACGTGTGCGCCAAGATCCTCACGCAGGGTTTGGCGCCACCCTCACAGTCTCAAGGGAAGGTAGTTCACGAACCAGGCAGGCTGGCCCGCGTGGGACTGTCCCCCACGGCCGACTGGGGGCTCCCAGATGACTCATAGCTGTGTCCCCTGCTAAGCCTGGGGTCTGGCCTCAGCCCCACCGCTCGGTTCCCCAGGCAGCCCGGCCCGCGGACTCGCTGACGTATCGCTCGGCATCTGCGCCACCCACCCTGGGGGCGCGAAATGTCCCAAGCGCTGCGAGGTGCGGCGGCCCCACCTGGTGGCCGATCGGGGTCTCTGGGGTTGCAGAGCCGGAAGGGGCGACCGCCTGGGGAGTGGGGTGAGGAAGGCTGGGACTTGGGTGACAGTTGCAATATTTTATATACACAATATTTTACATATGCAACATATCCAAATGCAAATTTTTAAATTTTATTTATTTTTTTTGAGATCAGTGTCACTGGCCCTCATATGTGGGATCCCAACCCGGCCGCTGGCGTCCCAAGCCAGCTCTTAACCAACGGCCCTGCATTAATTTTCATTGTTTAAAAAATATTGCATTTGGGGGCCAGCCAAGTGGGGCGGTGGTTAAGAGCTGGCTTGGGACCCCAGCGGCCCGGTTGGGATCCCACATATGAGGGCCAGTGACACTGCCCTTTACAGCTAAGATGGTGAACAACAGCTCCACCTGGAGCTGGGCTGCCCTGAGTCCCCTGGACAGCATAGGTGCAGTCCCTGCTGCAGTGGGCTGCCATAGGCTACAGTGAGTGGCCGACAGCCAGCGTGAGCGGCTGGCAGCTGGGGTGAGCTGCCAAGAGCCGCTGTGAGCGGCAGTCCAGAGGCCGGCGGCAGATCTTCCTCATCCGAGAAGAGTGCAATGATGATACCAACATGGGCCAGTGAAGCAATGCCCTCCACAACTAGACTGAAGAACAAAAGGACAGCAACTTGTCTGTTCCCTTTCCCTGGTACCCTAACGCTGTTCCCCTCCCCAAATTCCCCAATTAAAAACAAAATTAATGCAAAAACCCCATCCATGATGAGCAGAAGATTTTAAATATAGACAGGATCCCTGGAGGCAAGGACTAAAAGAAGCCCGGGAGGTGAGCTATACATGTGCAGGGTCAGATCCTGTTTATTTACAATTTTTTTTTTAATTGGGGAATTGGGGGAGGGGAACAGCATTGGGGAATCGGGGGAAGGGGAACAGACAAGTTGCAGAGGACGTTGCTTCACTGGCCCATGTTGGTATCGTCATTGCGCTCTTCCCGGATGAGGCAGACTGGTCGCCGGCCTCTGGATGGTCGCTCACCGCGGCTATTGGCAGCTCACGCTGGCTGCCGGCCACTCACTGTAGCCTATGGCAGCCCACTGCAGCAGGGGCTGCAGCCTACACCATCGCCAGGGCTCGCACAGCCCCGCTCCAGGTGGAGCTGTTGTTAGCTGTGGAGGGTAGTGTCACTGGCCCTCATATGTGGGATCCGAACTGGGGCCGCTGGCATCCCAAAACCAGCTCTTAACCAATGCGCCACTCTGCCGGCCCCAATTTTTTCTTTCTTTTTCTTTTTTTTTTAATGTTTTGCTTTTTTTTTCTAGCTAAGCCATCCTGCCACCTGTTGGCAGTTCAACGGCAGCTCAGCTCAGGCTGGACATCGCACTCTTTTTTTTTTTTAATTTATTTATTTTATTAGTTTCAGGTGTACAACACAATGCAATAGTTATACTCTTTAACCCCCAAAGTGACAACCCCCTCCCCCAGTTCGCCACCCCACTAACCGCCCCATATCATACATATCTATCACAACTCCCCTGACTCCCCTCCACAGTATACTCCACATCCCGTGACCATCTACATATTCAGTTACAGTTGGCATACAATACTATACAACATCA
The DNA here is from genome assembly GCA_033961575.1 of Aselliscus stoliczkanus. NCBI lineage: Eukaryota > Metazoa > Chordata > Mammalia > Chiroptera > Hipposideridae > Aselliscus > Aselliscus stoliczkanus. The sequence continues at coordinate 1,909,247 of CM066735.1, read as the reverse complement.
GTTTCAGGTGTGCAGTGCAGTGATCAAGCCTCTATTCCATCCATGAAGTGGTCTCCCTAACAAGACATGTCACTATCTGACACGCCACAAAATTTTTACAACATTATTATATTCCCCGAACTGTGCTTCATATCCCTGTGGCAATATTGTAGTTGTCTATTTTTGCTATCTAATCCCTTCCCCTTCCCCCCATCCCCACCCCGCTCCCAACTAGCAACCCTCAGTTTTTCCTCTACATCTACTAGTCTGTTTACTTTGATCGTTCACTCAGCTCTTCAGACTCCACACACAAGTGAGATCACATGGTACCTGTCTTTCTCCGTCTGACTTATTTCACACAACATAATAGTCTCTTCACAACATTATCAATTACATTCCCAGAACTGCCCCCATATCCCTGCGGCAACATTGTAGTCCCACCTACACTGTCCAAAACCTTCCCCCTCTCCCTCTTCCCCACTCCCTCCCAGCCAGCAACCATCAGTTTTTCCTTTATATCTGCTTGATATGACTTCAATCTTCTTAAATTTACTGAGACTTGTTTTGTGGCCTAACATGGTATATCTTGGAAAATGTCCCATGTGTACTTGAGAAGAATGTATATTCTGTTTTTTCAGGGTGAAATGCTCTAAAAATATCAACGAAGTCCAGCTGGTCTAAAGTGTCATTTAAGGCCCCTCTTTCTGTGTTGATTTTCTGTCTAAAGGGTCTGTCCATTGGTGACAATGGTGTTGAACTCCCCTACTATGCTAGTGTTACTGTTGATCTCTGTCTTTATGTCTGTCAAAATCTGTTATATGTAATTAGGAGTTCCTATGTTGGGTGCATAGATGTTTATTAGGGTTATAGTGCCCTTCTTTGTCTTTTATTGTAGTCATTTTTAAAGTCTATTTTGTCCAAAATAAGTATTGGTACTCCAGCTTTTTTTTTTCTCATTTCCATTTGCATGAAATATCTTATTCCATCTGTAAACAGCATATATTTGTGTCCTATTTTCTTATCCACTCAGCCACTCTCTGTCTTTTGATTGCAGCATTTAGCCCATTCACATTTAAAATGATTATTGATAGGTGCATATGTATTGCCATTTTGTTATTTGTATTCCTGGTCTCCCTGGGTTAGCTTGTTTACCTCTTTCTTTGGTTTAAAAAAGCCCTTTTAACATTTCTTGCAATGCTGGCTTTGTGGTAATGAATTCCTTAAGCTTATTCTTTTCTGAGAAGCTCTTTATTTCTCCAATTTTAAGTGATAGCCGTGCTGGGTAGAGCAATCTTGGTTGTAGGCCTTTATTTTATGTCACTTTGAATATCTCCTGTCACTCCCTTCTGGCCTGCAGAGTTTCTGTAGACAAGTCTGCTGTTATTCTAACAGGAGTTCCTTTGTATGTAACCTGCTGTCTTTCTCTTGCAGCCTCTAGGATTCTGTCTCTGTCTTTAAGCTTTGCCATTTTAACTATGATGTGTCTTAGTGTGGACCTGTTTGGGTTCAGCTTGTTTGGAACCCTCTGCACTTCCTGGGCATGTATGTTGATTTCCTTCACCAGGGTAGGGAAGTTTTCAGTCATTATTTTTTCAAATACATTGTCGACCCCTTGCTTCTTCTCTTCTCCTTCTGGTATTCCTATGAGTCGAAGGTGGTTGCGTTTCATCCTGTCCCATAGGGCTCTTAAACTATTTTCATTGTTTTTTATTCTTTGGTCTTTTTGCTGTGCCAACTGGGTGAGTTCTGCTATTTTATCTTCCAAATCGCTGATCCGCTCCTCTGCTTCATCTACTCTACTGGTGATTCCTTCAAGTGTGTTCTTCATTTCAGTTATTGTATTCTTTAGTTCTAACAGGTTGTTTTTTATGGTTTCCGTATCTTTCTTTATGTCTTCGCTAAGTTCCTTAAACATTCTTATCATCAGTGTTCTAAACTCTGTCTCTGAAAGGTTGGCTCCCTCTGTTTCATTTGGTTCCATTTCTGGAGGTTTCTTCTGATCTTTTACTTGTGACATGTTTCTTTGTTTCCCCATTCTGGCTGTCACTCGGGGATTGCTTTGATGTATTAGATAGATCACCAGGAGAGCCCTGGCTGGATCATGCAGGCACACAGCTCATGGCCCAACACTCCCAGGAAAACTCCCAGTCTCAGCCTTTCCAATCAGCCACTCGCAGATCAGGCCGAGCAGCCTGACAACCAATCAGCAGCCTGGCAACTCTGCAAGCGCAGTGCGGAGAGCGGGGACCCGAGGCGGATTGCACACTCCGGTGCTTCAGTGAGCAGCCTGTTGGAGCCGGAGCACGCCCACCAGGCATTTCCCTGGCAACGCAGCACAAGCCATGCGGAGGGTGGGGTTCTGAGGTGGCTTCCGCACTCGTGGGTCTCAGTGAGCAGCCTGTTGGAGCCGGAGGGCACCCGCCCAGCGTTTCCCTGGCAACACAGTATAAGCTGGGTGGAGGGTTGGGATCCAAGGCCGCATGCGCGCGCGCATGCACACACGCACTTGTGCACCAATTCCATCAGACCAATGAGGTCTCGGACCCAATCCTTCATTGGCAGGCCCAAGCCGGACAAAATAGCGCCCTCCTTACACCACTCGTGTGCAGGCTCCACACCACGGGAACTACAGTCCAAAAACCTCCAGCCTTTGCACCAAAGGTGCTCAGTTCAGTCCGTCCCCACAGGCTCCCAGGTCCGGCTCACACAGCTACTCCCTCCCAGGAACCAGGTAAGTGCTCACCGGTGAGCAAGCCCGGGCGCCAGCCCCACTGATTCTCCAGCCGCTCTTAGCCTCACCGAGCTGAGCAAAGAGAGTCCTCACTAATTTACTGCCGGCAATATTAGAACTCCTCTTCCCGGCAAAGGAACTCTAGGCTGGTGATCTTGGAGTGTGGCTGGAGGGTCTCTCCCCCAACCAGCCAAGCTTCCCACAGCTGGGGCTTCCCTCACTCGCCTCACTGGGGCTCGCCCTCTCTCGTCTCCGCCCGTCCTACCAGACCCAACGTGGCCTCCTCTTTAAGTTCTTCGTTTAGTGGTTCTGTTCCTCCAGTGTTCCGGGGACCTCCAGGGTTGAATGCTGTATAATTTGTTTGTAATTTTGGTGTGATCCTGGGAGGTAGTTAGCACAGCGTCTGTCTATTGCGCCATTTTACTGGAAGTCCCCTGGGCATCGCACTCTTGAGTGAGCACTTAACCAACTGAGCCATGCAGCCGGCCCTTGTTTATTTACAATTTTGATTTTTTTCTTCGCCATGGATTTTTTGTGTTGGTTTTTATTTCTTTTCAATACTGTATGAGGAGGGCCGGCTGAGTGGCTCAGTTGGTTTAAGAGAATGAAAGCTGAGCTCTGAGCAACAGCAGTTCGATGCCCAGCCCGAGCCAACAGGTGGCGGATGGCTCAGCTAAAAAAAAAAAAAAAAATACTTCATGAAAATATTTGAGTTTTTTGGTGCCTCTTTAGGTTTTGCTCCTGAGGCCAGTGTCTCACTTTCCTTGCTCTAAGCCAGGGGTCGGCAAACTTTTGAGATGGAAGAGCCAATCCTGTCCCTCACAACAATTAAAAAATTATTTGAGAGACATTAAAACAAATGAAATCACCATTATGTGAATAATATCCTTTAAAAATTTTATAAATGAAACTATGGTAGTTTTATTTTCATTTTCAATGTTACTTCAGAGCCACATGTACGTACCCAAAGAGCTGCATGTGGCTCACGAGCTGCAGTTGGCCGACCCCTGCCCTAGGCCGATCCCTGCTCCAAGGAGGTGTCACATCTACTAGGGTCTGGGGGACAGACCCACAACCACTCCCATAAGAGAACGTGTGAGGTGGGGACTTCCCCAGCCATGAAAATGGTGGATATATTCACACCCATCTTGCAAATGAGAATCCATAAACGTAATGACTTTTATCAATGTTGCATTGCATTGAAAATACAAATAGGAACGAACATTTATGGAGCGATTATTACGCGCTAAGTATTTCGTAAGCAGTTTTTCCCTCACTGAAGTAGCACTGGTGTGATTGTTCCAGGTTTACAGTGGAAGGAATGGAGACTGCGGAAGTCAGTGTTACTGATTCAAGGGCACAGAGCTGGAGTTCCTTAAGGATATTCCCACATACTGTAGCTATTCCAAGGTTAGGACAGGATGTTTGTGGAGTCTAGTAGGAAAGAGCTGAGGTAAATGTAGGTCAGGGAAGTCAGAGTAGGGGAGACAAAGCAAAATGAGCCCTGAAGGATGAGTACTTGTTTTCTTGGTGAAGATAGGAAACAGGCTGCCATGCAGAGGACCCAGCGCAGACAAAGGCCTGGCCTCTCAGGGAGAGGCTGTCATCACTGAGAACCTGGACACATATTCTTTGAGGCACTGCTTTGCCCTCCTCAGCTGAGGAGAGCATTCATATTTTTGGCACAAATTTTAAGAGGGACCAAAAAGCTCAATATCAAGATAAATAATATTTTTTCCTCTCATTTTTTAAAATCAAGATTTAATTCATAGGTCCTAAAATTCACCCTTTTAGAGTGTCCAGTTCAGTGGAGTTTGGTATAATCACAAGTTTGTGGAACTGTCACCACTACTTCAGATTAAGATAAATAATATTTTTTTTTTTTTAAAGATTTTATTGGGGAATTGGCGGAGGGGAACAGCGCTGGGGAATCAGGGAAGGGGAACAGACAAGTTGCTGTCTTTTTGTTCTTCAGTCTAGTGACGGAGGATGTTGCCTCACTGTTGGTATCGTCATTGCGCTTCTCCCGGATGAGGCAGATCGGTCGCCAGCCTCTGGATGTCGCCCACCGCGGCTATTGGCAGCTCACGCTTGGCTGCCAGCCGCTCACGCTGGCTGCGGGCCACTCACTGCAGCCCACGTCAGCCCACTGCAGCAGGGGCTGCAGCCCACACCATCACCGGGGCTCGCACAGCCCAGCTCCAGGTGGAGCTGCCGCTAGCTGCAGAGGGCAGCGTCACTGGCCCTCACGTGGGACCCGAACCGGGGCCGCCGGCATCCCAAAACTAGCGCTTAACCAATGCGCCACTCGGCCGGTCCGATAAATAATATTTTTAATGCAATAGTTTAAATCAAAACACACATCACAACATCCAGGTAAACAGAATATTAAAATTTCCCACCAAGACACAATCAGTACCAGCACCACACCAAGCCTATTGGAGCCCAGCTGAAAGGAAATCAGTATGACTGATCCTGTCTTGATTTCAAATTTTGAAACTATCTCCAGCATGAAAGTTTTCCTTTGCATGTGTTTTAATTTTTGTTTTTATAATGTTGCATTAAGTTATGATTTTTCATCATGACTGAGTTTTTGTCTTACCCTAGTGCCAGCCCTGCTTCTTGGGACCCTTTTTTTTTTTTTTGGAGGGCAGTGTCACTGGCCCTCATATGTGGGACCCGAACCAGAGGCCGCTGGCTTCTCAAGCCAGCGCTTAACCACCGCACCACTCGGCCGGCCCGCTGGGACCCTATTTTTAAACCCCAGCCCATCACAAGCAAAATTGGAAGGCAGAGCATGGGTGTTTTCAATGACAGAGGGGGAAACCAAGTCTCCAAAAGGGTGGGGAGTTGGTCTGCCTGGGAGGAAGGAATAGGTCCTGGGTGCCCTCCCAGCATGGTGGCTGGAATTTTGTTTTTATGTTTATTTTTATTTATTTATTTATTTATTTTAAAGATTTTATTGGGGAATTGGGGGAGTGGAACAGCGTTGGGGATTCAGGGAAGGGGAACAGACAAGTTGCTTTCTTTTTGTTCTTCAGTCTAGTTGCGGAGGACGTTGCTTTACTGGCCCATGTTGGTATCGTCATTGCTCTCTTCCCAGATGAGGCAAATCGGTCACCAGCCTCTGGATGGTCCCTCACCGTGACTATTGGCAGCTCATGCTGGCTGCTGGCCCACTCACTGTAGCCTATGGCAGCCCACTGTAGCAGGGGCTGCAGCTCAGCTCCAAGTGGAGCTGTTGTTAGCTGTAGAGGGCAGTGTCACTGGCGCTCATATGTGGGATCCGAACCAGGGCCGCTGGCGTCCCAAGCCAGCTCTTAACCAATGCGCCATTCGGCCGGTCCAGTTTTTATTTTTTTAAAATACTGTATGAGGAGGGGAACAGCCAAGTTGTTGTCCTTCAATCTTAGTTGTGGGTGCAGCTAGCTCAGCTCCAAGTCCAGTCACCATCTGGCTGCCCAGCGGCAGCTCCCAGCTGCTCAGTTCAAGGTGCTGTGTTCAATCTTAGTTGCAGATGGGCGTAGCCCACCATCTCCTGTGGGATTCAAACCAGAAACTTTGTTAGGAGCACATGCTCTCACCAGCTGAGCCATCCTGCCACCTATTGGCAGCTCAGCACAGCTCAGCTTGGGCGCAGCTCACTGGTCCATGTGGGAATCAAACTGGCAATCCTGTTGCTCAGAGCTCGTGCTCTTAACCAATTGAGCCACTCGACTGGCCCCAATGTCTGTTGTTTAAGCTGCCCAGTCTATGGCATTTTGTTATGGCAGCCTGAGCAGACTAACAAAGAAAGGGTGTGAAGGGCTGGAGTGAAAAGAATGGGGAGGCAGACAGAGCCCCCAAACAGCACATGGGAGGGATGGGGGTGACCAAGGAGACTTCTTTTTTTTTTTTTTTTTTTTTAGAGGGCAGTTGGGGGCCGCTGGCTTTCCAAGCCAGCGATTAACCACCGCGCCACTCGGCCGGCCCCCAAGGAGACTTCTGACTGCCTGGATTTGAATTCCAGTTTCCCTTCTGACCAGCCATGTGAGTTTGGGCATTACCCCACCTCCTTCACCCCCGTGCCTCAGTTTCCCCCTTGCAAGTGGAAATCATAGCATTGTCTAGGATTGTTCTGAACACGAAATAAGTTCATTCTGGTATCCACTTTAGAAGACACTGGACGTGCAACCTCTAAATGGGGGCTGTTATCTAACTCTCAGATACTGAAGGCCTACTAGGTGCTGATTTGGCACTGGGTAGGGTGGTCAGGGTGAGGTTCTCAGGATGTGACCTTTGAACGGAGACCTGAGTGACATGAAGAAGCCAGGCTTGGGAAGCTGTGAAGGGCCGTGTTCCAGGCACCGCACGTGCAAAGGCTTTGGGGCAGGACCGCAGCCGGCATATTTGAGGAGCCCCCAGAAGGCCCAGGTGGCTGGAAAGGAGTGAGTGAGGGGCAGTGGAGAGACAAGATCAGGAAGGCCTAGGCAGCTGCAGAGGGGAATCTGGATTTGATTGGGTGTGCCAGGGAGGCATTGTCAAGTCTGAAGCAGGGCCAGCATTGGCCTCTGACATTATGTTTGTTTTGTTTTGCAGAGATGAACAAGACATGATTCCTGTCCTTAGAGACTTCCTGGTGGAGGTGAGTCACCTGAACTTTGAGATGTTGGTAAGAGAGGGTGGGGATGACACATCAGGTGTGGGAGGTGGCAGGAGCTAAGGTGGGGAAGCCAGAGGCCAGGCATATTGGGGACGGTGGAGGGAGCTCTGCTGTGAGGTCAGGCTGGCCTGGTTCAAATCCCACCCCCACTGCTCACAAGCTGTGTGTCCTTGAGTTGGTGACTTAACCTCTCTGAAATTCCCTATTGACATGGGAAAACCAGGTTGTCCAAAGGATGGCCAGAAAAACAAAAACAATGACCTAGACTGGGCTTGGCATGGACAAAGTGCTCCGTATACCTTCTCTAGTGTAATTAGCTTGAAAGCCCCTTGAAGCCATTCCCTCCCTCCCTGGATGCCCATATCCACCTCAGTTGGCTCCCTGCAGTACCCACAGGGCCCCTTCTAGAACCTGTCTCACCACATCTGTCCTCTGTTCACCCCCCAAAGACAAACATCACCGGAAACCCTCTCTATTGTTCTTAGAATGTACCAGGCATGTCCTCCCTCTAGCCCTTTCCTTTGCTGGTTTCCGGACTTCCTTGCCCACCCCATGTCATCTTGTCTCTGTCCCCTTTCTTTGTCAGGTTCCCGGGCTACCTGCTGTATGTTTCACCCCACACATTTCATACCCCCTGTTTTTCCTCTTAGCACTGAACACCATCTAACATACTACCTATTTTACTTATCCGCCAGAACTGTTATTTGTGCCCCTCATTGTGATGTCAGCTCTGCCACGCAGGAGTTTTGGTCTGTTTTGCTCAGCGTGGTGTTCCTGGTACACAAGTAGATGCTCATAAAGATGCGCTGGTTGAATGACTGAATGAGTCCCCAACATCACTCTGAGGATCTCAGCATTATTTTAAAAGGATACATTTCTTTTTTTTGAAAAATGAAAAAGAATGATTTTCATGTGAATATATGATGAACGTGTGTCAAAGATTGTATTTAACTGATGAGGAGATCAGAGAGATGTCACCCACCAGTTCGAAGAACTCAAAGAACCACACATTTCTAGGCAATCAGGATCAGGAAATGAATCTGCTTAGTAGATACAAATAGATAGAGGGTGGACCCCAGCTTGCTATCAGATCATTTGTTTCTCTGGACATGTGGAATTTAGCTACCGGTATGGTTTGAGGGCACAGTTCCTGTCAGACTGGCGTGGCTTCAGACACCAGCTGCACTCCCCAGGGCCATGCTCACTTCAGACCAGCTGACTGCAAATTCAGGGGTCCTCACAACTAACCCTGGGGTTCAAAGATTCACTGGGACAACTCAGAATGCAGGAAAGTGCTCAATCTGCAATCATACTGTATGAGTCTCCTGGGGCAACTACAAACAAGCCCCACACACTGCAGGGCTAAAAACAACAGGAATTTGTTCTCTCCCAATTCTGGAGCTCAGACATCCAGAATCAAGGTGTCAGTAGGGCTGGTTCCCTCTGGAGGCTGAGAACCAAGCTGCTCCAGGTCCCTCTGGTAGCTGCCAGATTGCTCCTTTCTCTGCCTCCTTTTCAGGGGACCTTCTCCTTAGGTGTCTCTGTGTCGTCACATAGTGTTTTCTCAGTGTCCATATCTCCCTCTTCCTGTAAGGACACCAGTCACTGGACCAGGGACAGCTTAATCCACATGATCTCAAGTAAACCAATTACATCTGCAAAGACCCTATTTCCAAACAAGGTCCCATTCACAGGTTTCCAGGTGGGTGTCAATTGAGGAAGGGGGACATTATTCACTCCAACACAGACACTGAAAAATTGGGGCTCCCAGGCAGGAGTGGGGCCAGACATGCAGACAGGTCAGCCAGCATGAGTACAAGAGGGGGCAGGTGAGGCTAACCACACCTCTCTCACCAATATTGAACCCATTGGCTTTGACCCCAAAATACATCTCAGATCGATCCCTCCTCTTCATCCTTTGGCCCACCACCAGCAAGCCTGCCCCTAACTTTTGTGGGACCCAGAGTAAGAATTCAAGAGGGCCACAGACCTGTGACTAAGTGTTCAAAAACTATATATCAAATAACAAACTGCTACATAGAATACGAGGTCTGAAAATTAAGTTTGCAAACTCATCCTAGAAAAGTGCTGCATACCTCATTGCTGAATATCACTACAGTCACCTTTGAAGTACTCCCTTTGGGAAGCTGTGCACAAACACCAGTGCCTAGTCCACCCTTCAGAGCAATGTTGGAGCTCTTTTTCTGGAATGGCCATCAGAGCTGTTGTCGTTTTACTGTAGATGTCCTGAATGGCATCAAAATGTTTTCTTTTCAATATTTCCTTTATTTTTGGGTAAAGAAAGAAGTAATTGAGGGCCAGATCAGGTGAGTAGGGAGAGTGTTCCAATACAGTTATTTGTTTATTGGCTATAAATTGCCTCACAGACAGTGTCATGTGAGCTGGTGCACTGTTGTGAAGCAAGAGCTTTGATGAATTGCTGAAAAATTCAGGTCGTCTGTTTCACGCAGCCTTTTCAGCACTTCCAAATAGTAAACTTGGTTAACTATTTGTCCAGTTGGTACAAATTCATAATGAATAATGAAATATCAGAAAAGGTTAACAACATCATTACAACAAGTTCGTGAACTTAATTGTCAGACCAGGTGGAACATTTGTCCTCCACCTGGACAAATGCTCCAGGGGATTCATGATAGCAGGACCGCAAGGAGGTATGGTTTCACACCACTAGGATGGTTACAGTCAGAAAGGCAGTGGCAAGTGTTGGGAGGATGTGGAAACACGGGAACCCTCACTGTTGGTGAGAATGTCAGATGGGGCCGCTGCAGTAGAAAAGATCTGGTGGTTCCTCCAGAGGTTAAATGTAGAATTACCATGTGACCCAGCAATTCCCTTCCTACCTACCCAAGAGCAATGAAAACCTACGTCCACGCAAAAACTTATTCATGAATGTTAATAGCAGCAATATTTATAATCTCTAAAAAATGGAAACAACCCAAATGTCCATCAACTGAATAAATAAAGTGTAGTCCATCTACACACTGGAGTGTCACTCAGCTGTGAAAAGGAGGGAGGCACTGACACTCTCCACAATGTGGATGGACCTTGAACATAGTGCTCATGAGAGAAGCCAGACACACAAGGTCGCACAGTGTGTAATTCTTTAAGAAAATGCTCTAAAATTGATGTGGCAATGGTTGCCTCTATATGTGAATATACTAAACACCATGAAATATACTCTTTAAAGGGCAAATGATCTGGTATGTGAATTGTATCTCAATAAAATTGTTAGAAAAAACATAGCTGCAGTGGCTGGCCAGGTGGCTCGTTGGTTAAGAGTTGGCTTGGGAGTGCGAGCTCTGAGCAGCAGGGCTGCTACTTCAGAACCCACATGGGCCAGTGACGCTGTGCCCTCTACAGCTAAGATGGTGAACAACAGCTCGACCTGGAACTGGGCTGTCGTGAGTCCCCAGCGATGGCGTAGGCTGCAGTGGGTACTGCAGTGGGCTGCCGTAAGCTACCATGTGTGGCAGGCAGCCGGCAGCCTGTGTGAGTTGCCATGAGCTGCCATGAGCAGCCGTCCAATGGCTGGCGACCAATCTGCCGTAGCCAGGAAGAGCTCAGTGATCACAGTACCAACATGGGCCAGTGAAGCGACGTCCTCCACAACTAGACTGAGGAACAAATAGACAACAACTTGTCTCTTCCCCTCCCCCAATTCCTCAATAAAATCTTTAAATAAATAAATAATAAAGTAACATGTAACTTACATTCTATTCTTCTTTTTCTAGGGTACTTTTAAAAATTGAAATATATTGGGGCTGGCCGAGTGGCGCGGTGGTTAAGTGCTGGCCTAGGAAGCCAGAGGCCCAGGTTCAGGTCCCACATCTGAGGGCCAGTAACACTGCTCTCCAAAAAAAAAAAAAAAAAAAAAACTTACAAAAAAAAATTGAAATATATTGGACTGTCGGAAAGTCATGGTGTATTTTTCTATGTTTTTTGTTGCAAAAATGCGTCATGACTTTTTGGACAACCCAATACTTGACATATAACATTGTATAAATTTAAGGTGAAAACCGTGTGTTGGTTTGATGCACTTACATATTGCAATGTGACTGCCACAGTAGGGTTAGTGAACACCTTTATCAGGACACCTGATTATCATTTCTTTTTTGTGGTGGGATATTCTATTCCTATTGGGACCGTGCTGTTCTACACAGAGGGCTGAGTGGGGTTGTTTTTCTTTTTTCCATTCTTGAAAGACGAACTATATCCAATACAAAAAAGCATCTCCGTCCAGCTGAAAGAATAGATTTTCACAACCACCAGGCTTACAAAACAGAACATGGTCACAACGTGGAGGCCCCACCGTGCACCTGTCCCCACGTGCCACCTGCCCTCCTCTACAGAGGGGAACTACTATGCAGACTCCCAGATTAACCATGGCCTTGCTTTCCTTTCAACTGTATTCCATTTAGGAGCACCCCTAAATAATGTAGCTAGTTGGCCAGGTTTTGAATGTTATAAAAACGGGAGGGTTCTGTAGGTATGCTTCTACACTTTGCCTTTTTCTTTTAGCTGAGCCATCCTGCTACCTGTTGGCAGCTCAGCGGCTGCTCAGCTCGGGCTGGGCATTGAACTGCTGTTGCTCAGAGCTCAGCTCGCACTCTTGAGTGAGCTCTTGACCAACTGAACCACTCAGCCGGCCCTTACACTTTGCCTTTTTGCATGATTGTATGTTGAGGAGGTCATCCTGTGCATGGGTATTGCTGGGTAGCATTCCTTTTTACTGCTGTGTAATTACATGAAGGTATCGGTCTATATTTACTAGTGGGTTGTTTTCAGTTTTTGTTTCCCTATTACAACAAACAGTGACACTTTCAAAACCCAAATCAGATCCTCTTATGTGTTAAGGAAATGAGACAGCCTCTAAACAGCAGCCAGCAGGGATCTGAGGTTCTCAGCTCAACTGCCTGCAAGGATCAAACCCTTCCACCAACTGCATGAGTGAGCTTGGAAGTGAATCTCTGATTGCAGTTTTGTGAAGCCGGGAGCCAGAACACTCAACTAAGCTGCTCCCAGATTCCTGACCCATGAAAACAGGTAAGAAATGTGAATTGCTTTAAGCCACTATTTTTTTTTTTTTTTTGAGGGCAGTGTCACTGGCCCTCATATGTGAGATCCGAACCGGGGCCACTGGCTTCCCAAGCCAGCACTTAACCACTGCACCACTCGGCCAGCCCAAACTTACTAACTTCTAACATACCCTATCATTTACCTAGTTGTTCCGTTTGTTTCCTGTCTCCCTACTCTGGCAAAGATCAAGCAGGGATCTTTGTTTTAGTCATTGAGACAGTCCCAGTGGCAGGCACACGGAGATACTCAGTATTTATTGATTTCATTATTCCATTCACCCACTTAACAAAAAGCTGTTCACATAAGCGCCAGCACTCTACCTGCCTCCAAAATCAGTTGGGATTACAGAGTTCCATGCCCAAATTCCTGAATTCTAATCCTAGATTCCAGGTCTGGTCCCCAGGTTCTGGAATGGTAGGAAGGCCCAGATCAGGCTCTGATCCATACCAGAATCCATGCCAGAATCAGGGATCCTAGGTCCAGGTTTCTCAGTCAGCCCCCATCTCTCCCCTAACCCAAGCTTCGGAATTCAGGATCCAGGCTTGCGACCGGGCCGGAAGGCAGCGGCTGCCGTAGCACAGAGATTTTGAAAAAATGTGGCGCCAAACTCCCGCGCCGAGTTGGGGCGGCGGCGCCGGGTATGGGGGTGGGAGACGGGGAAGGCTGGGGGGCAGGGCTCGCGGTGCTGGACAGTCCCAGGGTCGCGGACTTCTCACCCACCGGCCGCATCACCTCCTCACAAAGCAGACAGCAATTGGGCATTAACTTCCTACCGCCCTGGGTTTAGAGGGCCCCAGGTTCGAATCCCGCCCCCGCCAAGCCCCTGCTGGGGTCTGGGGACAAGTCCCGTAAATCCCTGTATGCCTGTTTCCCGCTCTGGAAATGGGCTCAGAAACCCATTTCCCGGAGACCGCGCCACGTGTCGTGCCGGGGGAGCTAGCGGAGTTACGCGCCGGCTTGGCCGGGTGCCCCAGATCACCGTCTCCAGGGAAGGGGCGGGCTAGGCCGCAACTATCTCCGTCCCGACTGCTGAGCGCCAAAGTTTGAAAATTGTCAATGCCGCCCAAACTGAGCGCGGGGAGTGGGAGCCCGGGCCCCACCCACGGGAAGCGCAGGGCTTTCTGGGACTTGGAGTCCAGTCCCAGGGGGCTCTTGCGGAGGGCCGGGTGCTTGGAGCACCCTAAGGTCCCGCCCAGCGCTGAGAGATCTGGGTGGGGAATGGGGGCCAGACTCCATTTCACCGAGGGGAAAACTGAGGCCCTGGCCTGACTTTGCATACTGGTGGGAACTGTATCCTGGCGGGGGCGGGCGTATGAGGGTTGGGGGGGAGGAGGGGACAGCGAAGACCCGGAGGCGGATTGGATAGCCAAATGCCAAGAGGGGCCAGGGCAGTGGGGGGCAGGCGGCGGGTGGGACCCTGCCCGTCCCACCCTGCCCGGCCCCTGCCGTCCCACCCTGCCCGGCCTTGAATGACAGACGAGCGGCTATCAGGTCTGGTGGTCAGTTGGAGCTTTGATGGGGAGTGGGTTGAGCTACGTGGGGGATGGGGGAGGGTAGGGAAAGTGACCCCATGTCACCCCCAAACCTCAATAATTTTTCTCCCTTCCCGCCCTGCATCTTGTAATATCACTTATTCATGCTTTGATTTAAACACCCATGTTTTGCCCACTGTCTTAAATATTTTATATTCCTACCAGAAGAGGGAAAGAAAACAGTACGAGGTCCACAAAACACACAACTGAGTTCTAGGGACGGCCCTCTGCTTCTGGTTAGAGGGGAATGTTAGTGAGTGCATATCAGGTGTCAGGACTGCTAAGTATTGGGTGGATTGGCTAGGGTTCCTGAGGGAGGTTGTTAGATCCAGTTTCCCAGATATGAAGTATGGGGAGGGTTTCTTTGGACAGAAAGAACTGGCAACTTCCAGGGCTACAGGAAGGAAGTGGTTCTCAACTGGGGGAAATTTGCCCCACTGCCCCCAGGTGACATGGGGAAATGGCAATGTCTGGAGACATTTTTTTGTCCGTACTGGAGGCTGGTAGTGCTACTGGAATCAAGTGTGGGGAGAGCAGAGATGCTACTCTACATCCTATAAGAAACAGGACGAACCCCCACTGCAGAGAGGGATCGGACCCAAATGTCCACGCTTTATCGATTGGCCTCTGGTGGACATTATATATAGTATGTGGCCTTTGTGTCTAGCTTCTTTTGCAGATCATGTTTTTAAATTGAGGTATAATTGACATATGATATTAGTTTCAGGTATTTGAGGTAACGATTTGCTATTTGTGTATATTGTGGAATGATCACCAGCATGAGTCTAGTTAACAGCCACACAGTTACAAATTTTGTTTCTTGTGATGAGAACTTTTAAGATCTACTGACTTAGGGCCAGCCGAATGGCGCGGTCGTTGGGCGCTGGTTTGGGAGGCCAGGGGCCCCGGTTCGGGCCCCACATGTGAGGGCCAGTGACACTACACTCAAAAAGACAAAAAAAAAAAAATCTACTGACTTAGCAACTTTCAAATATACAATCGAGTATTGTTAATTATAGTTGCCATGCTGTACATTGTATTCCTAGGATTTATTTATCTTATAAATGGAAGTTTGTACCTTTTGACCTCTTTCACCCATTCCCTGCACCCCATCTGTTCTTTGTTTCTATACGTTCATTTTTTGTTTTTTTAAGATTCCATATATAAGTGAAATCACTGAGCATGTTTTTAAGAGTCCTTCACCATGTTTTTGTTTTTGTTTTTAAGCTGAGCCATCCTGCCACCTGTTGGCAGCTCAGCGGCTGCTCAGCTGGGGCGTGGAATCCAACAGGCAATCCTGTTGCTCAGAGCTCGCACTCTTGAGCGAGCTCTTAACCAACTGAGCCACTTGGCTCGCCCCCCACCACTTTTAATTTTAATGAGACTCCAAAGAGATAGGTGGATGATTCAGGTGGGTAAACTGAGGCACTGGAAAGAAACCCAGTGTCACATTGTGGCCAAACTGGGATTTGAAGCCGGCGGTTTGGTTGTGGACCCCACGCCTTCCGCTAGCTGTTTAAAAAAGAATAGTTAATAACAGAGCGGGAAACTGAGCGTGAGTTCCTCCCTCAGCCCCCCACGCTTCCTCCCGCTGGAAACTACAACTCCCGGCGTGCCCCGCGCTGCGCCGGCCGGACTACAAGTCCTAGGTTGCCTCGCGGCGGCAGCAGCGGTCGGCAGGCGCCATCTTGGTCGGAGGCGCGGATTGAATGAGCCCGCTGATCCGCCGCCGTCCAGAGCCCCGCGGGCCCGGATCCGTCAGTGTCACCGCCGCCGCCATGGCCACGCCGTTGCCCGGACGCACGGGCGGGCTCGCCACGCCGCTGTCCCCCACGCGCCTGTCGCGACTGCAGGAGAAGGAGGAGCTGCGCGAGCTCAATGACCGTCTTGCGCATTACATCGACCGCGTCCGCGCGCTGGAGCTCGAGAACGACCGGCTCCTGCTCAAGATCTCCGAGAGGGAGGAGGTGACCACGCGCGAGGTGGGCGCGGGCCCCGGACTCTGGGGGGTCCACCGACGGGTCCCCAGGGGCCTAGGGAGGCCCTGAGTGATGGATGCATGCTGGGGCAGGCCCCGCCCACTGAGGACTCGCTAGGGGGCTTCGGGTATCCCCTGGAGTGCTGTCTGAGGCATACCCGTCCTTTGAGGGGTCCCCAAGGGTCTGGGGGGGCCCTAAGTGAGGGGTGCACGCCGGGGCATGCCCCGCCCACCAAGGGGTTCCAGGAAATCTGGGGGGCTTTGTGAGGGGGTGTGAGTTAAGCGAGGTCCCGCTCCCAAGGGAGTTGTGGGGAGTCTCCGGGGTTGCGTTTGGTTGTTCGGGTGTCCGGGGAGAAAATCTGGGGCGGTTCTTTGGTCTACGAGGAGATTGGGAGGCTCAGCCCTCTGTGGGGCCCTCAGGAGGGGCGGAGGTCTCACGAAGGGCTGTCCTTGGGGGAATCACGTGGTTTCAGTTCTCCGTGAAACTTTGCTTGGGTCCCTTGATGAGTCCTGGGGAGTTAGTGTACTGGATTGGCAGTTGGGCAGTAGGAGACCTCCGTCTTCTATCCAGGCCTGGCGTAGGGTCGGAGGAGAGGGGGTCTGATGCCTCGGGGGTCCCCAGGGAAATTTGGGAGACCCTCAGTTGGCCCCGGATCCCGTTGACTGTTGGATAGGAGCCTGGTAGGCCCTGTCCAGTCCGCCTCCCCACCACCTAGGGATGTGAGGAGGGGAGGAGACGCGAGGTCTTGGGGAAGGAACCACTTGGGACCCAGTTTAACTTCATACTGAGGGCGAAGAGGCTGGGTCAGCCCCGCCCCCTAAGGGGTTGTGAGGCCCGGGTTTCTGGGGGGTCCTGGGTGGGGCATGTCCCAGGCTGGGGACTGTGGCTGCCAACCTAAACCCCTCCCCTCTTTTCTCTTTCCCTCTGGCCCCGCCCAGCTCAAGGGCGGGTCCTCCAAAAAAAGTGGGAAGTGCTCACCACGTGGTTCCTGGTGAGCCTGGTGGGAGGTCGGTCTGTAACCTGCGCTGCTACTCAGAGCCTCGCCTTCCCCAGTGGGAAAATGGGCCAAATCGCAGACTTCTGGGAGAGGAGCAGATGGGGGGCATCATTTCTCTGTGACCTTGGGCAAGTCACTTAACCATTATGAGTCTCTGCCTTTTCTGTAAAGTAAAAATAATACTACCCACTTTTTGGGCTTGTCAGTGGGGCCACAATGAGTTAGTATTTGTTTTGTAAAATAAAGGCAATAGAATACAGGACTAGTGTCGAGGAAGCACTGGTCTGGGTTCTGGGTTCTGTTGTCTCTGTTTAATAGTCACGGGGACAGGAAACAGCTCAGAAAGTGGGGCTTGGGTGTTGGGAAAGGAAAACCATCCAGTGATTGGGGGTGTTGTTCTAGATTGCTTGGGATTGAATTCAGACTTGGAGTCCAAACCCTGCCTTTAATCTGTGTGACCTCGGACACATCACTCAGCCTTTTGGAGCCTGTTTTGTCAACTGTACATGGGACTAGAATTGTCCCACACTGAGCGTGACCACCTGCTTCAGCAGTGTGAGGGTCCTCAGGATGCCGGTCCAGTTCCTGCCTGCCTGGCTGGTCAGCTTGCCATGTTTGAGCTGGTTTTTTGTCTTTCCCCTGGCTTCAGTTTCCCCACCTCCAAATCCGGTCAGATTGGTGGGCGGGGTGGAAGTGGCAAAGGAGGGGGGTGTTGGGCCCACTAGGTGGGCTTGGTCACATTCAGGAGCTGGCCTAGGGAACTTGGCCTGCCTCCTCTTGTCTGTCCTTTCCTTATTTCCTTAGCAACTCTGTTGCTAAGAGTTGTTGGAATGCAAGCTAACACCTGGGAGCAAGGGCTGTGGTGGGGTAAACCTGCTGCACTGTGAGCCTCAGGGCTTAAGGTCTGTGGCTGGGCTCTAGGCAATGACAGGCCTAGGGAGGTTCAACCAGCTTATTCTCCAGGAGCTCCCTGCTGCTTGGGGGGTGAAGTGATAAATGCTTGTTTTTACTGCTGAGTGGAGAGGTCTGAAGACCTACTGGAGGGAGGGGACCTGGAGCAGTGGGTGTGGGGTGGTCACAGAGGGCTGTCTGGAGGGAGTGACCTGGAAGTGGCCTTGGGCTACAGTGGGGCTCAGGCCTCATTTAGTGAGGTGATAAGATGAGGCCATTAGTGGTGAGCATCCTCAGCTCAGGCTGGCCAAAAGTGGATTATGAGTGGGTGGGATGTGTGGAGGGAGCTGGGAAATTGGCTGCACTAGGACAGACGTGGACATGTCACACCAAGGAGTGTGTAGGTTACCTGGGCAGCAGCTTCCCACCAGGTGATCCTGTCCTCCAGAGGACACCTGTGGTTGTCACAACTGGGGGTGTTCCTGGCATCATGTGAGTGGGGCCAGGGGTGGACCCAAAGGCCATCAGTGTCAGGGCTGAGAAACCACTTAAGGAATGCTTTGAAGATGCCATTTAAAATATTAGAAGCAGGGGCCGGTCAAGTGG
This sequence comes from Aselliscus stoliczkanus, assembly GCA_033961575.1. NCBI lineage: Eukaryota > Metazoa > Chordata > Mammalia > Chiroptera > Hipposideridae > Aselliscus > Aselliscus stoliczkanus. The sequence continues at coordinate 1,890,793 of CM066735.1, read as the reverse complement.
CTCAGTTGGTTAAGAGGGCGAGCTCTGAGCAACAGGGTCTCCGGTTCCATTCCCACATGGGACAGTGAGCTGTGCCTGAGCTGAGCTGCCGCTGAGCTGCCAATGGGTGGCAGGATGGTTCAGCTGGTGAGAGCACGTGCTTCTAACAACAAGGTTGCCCGTTGGACTCCTGCATTGGATGTAAGATTGAACACGGCACCTTGAGCTGAACAGCTGCGAGCTGCCAAAGAATGGCAACTGGACTCAGAGCTGAGCTAGCTGCGCCTTCCACAACTAAGACTGAAGGACAACTTGGCTGTTCCCAGTTCCCCAACATTGTTCCCCTTCCTCAATTCCCCAATAAAATCTTTAAAAAAAATAAATAAAATATTAGAAGCATACTATATGCTTGTAATAAAACCTAAGCAATTCAAGTGCCTGAGGTAAAACTAAAGCTTTATGTTCCTTCCCAGCAGCTAGTGCTGCCTTGCCCCTTTGTCCCATCCATGCATACATTCTCCTTCACACTTGCTCACACACAAACTCAGCCCATGTACACTCCAGGCCTTTCCCATTGGACATTGGTTGATACCTGTTGTCTGGATGGGCAGTACTGGGGTGGGTAGTCACTGCTGATGTCACTGGAGGAGCTCTGGAAGGCAGGGCAGGGGAAGGGGGTTGGCTTGCTGGCCAGATTTTTGTTTGAGAAAGATCTTGGGTGCTGGGAGAGGGGAGGGGTGGAACAGGGAGGGAGGGAAGGTTCTCAAGGGAGCCTCCCCAACCAGGTGATAAGTTCCTCCAGGCTTCAGTTTCTTTTCCCTTACCAGCACAGGTGTCTTGTTGCTGGTGGGGGGTTTTCCCCAAGTGGAACACAGGAGGAGGGGCTAGGTTGGACTCCTGAAGCTTAGTGGGAGGAGCCAGCCTTTGAAGCCGAACCTGGGTGTGCCCATGGAAACCCATGTTTGGGTTTACTTGCAGAGCTGTGTTTCTCAATGGGGTGATTTTGTCCCCCGAGGGACATAGGCAACAAGGAAAAGGCCACCTGGGGTTGTGTGTACCCACTCCCATCCCAGGCCAACATGTGCTCACACATTTGTCAGGATTCCTCAGGCTTGTGCAAGCTGTAAAAGGCCCAAGCTGTCCCCCTCCCACAGTGGTGCCCCAGGCTTCTGCAGTAACCACAGTGATGGTCACAGGTGCAGGGAGCACCTGTTAGTGGTTTGAAATAGATCAGCTGTCTACTGGTCCTCCAGATGAGAATCTTCTAAATCATCCTAGTGCCATAGATCAGGGTCAGCAGACGGTTTTTGAAAAAGGCCACAGTCCTTTTCAGCTCTGTGGGCGAGCGGGAAGGTCTCTGTCACAGCTACTTGACTGGGCCGTTAGGTTGGAAAGCTGTCACAGATGGCATGCGGAGGAATGTACCGGTAAAGCTTTGTTTATACATGCTGAAATGGGCATTCATGTAATTGCCTGCATTACAAAATAGCTCTTTTTCTTTTCCTCAGTCATTTAAAAATGTAAAAATCATCCTGGGCTTGCAGGCTGGACATAAACAGTCAGTAGGCTGGAGTTTCTGCCCATGGGTGTGAGTTTGCAGGCCTGGTTATAGATAACTGCCTGATTAACACACAGCGGAAATACCCTGAGAGGATAAGTGCTTTAAACAGGACACCAAAATTGGCCAGGGTCTTGGAGCAGGGTCAGGCAAGGGGCACTTGCCTCAGGCACATAATCTAATGGGAGGGCCAAAATCTCAGTCATGGAGTCATGGTTTTATATATATATATATATATATATATATATATATATATATATATATATATAGACACACACACACACGCACACACACTTTTTTTTTAAAGATTTTATTGGGGGAGGGGAACAGACAAGTTGCTGTCCTTTTATTCTTTAGTCTAGTTGTGGAGGACGCCACTTCACTGGCCCATGTTGGTATTATCATTGCGCTCTTCCCGGGTGAGGCAGTCACTCACCGGCCATTGGACTGCGGATCACGGCAGCTCATGAAAGCGCATGCCAGCTGCCCTCCAGCCCCACTGCAGCCTATGCCATTGCCAGCCACTTGCTGCAGCCCAGCTCCAGGTGGAGCTGTTGTTCACCATCTTAGCTGTAGAGGGCAGCATCACTGGCCCTCATGTGGGATCCAGACCTGCATCCTGCTGCTCAGAGCTGGCGTCCCAAGCCAACTCCTAACCAATGCGCAATGCGCCACTCCACCGGATATATATATATATATATATATATATATATATATATATTTTAAAGCCAGTCAAATTTAGCCGTGGGGGGGTATAACAACTTTACAGCCATATATATATATTTTTTATTTTTATTTTTTTATTTTTATTTTTTTGAGGGCAGTGTCACTGGCCCTCATATGTGGGACCCGAACTGGGGCCGCTGGCTTCCCAAACCAGCGCTTAACCACCGCGCCACTCGGCCAGTCCCACAGCCCTATATTTTTAATTATCATATTTTTAGGCCGGTTTTTTTTTTGTTTTTTTTTTTGTTTTTTTTATTTATTTATTGAGGGCAGTGTCACTAGACCTCACATGCAGGACCCGAACCGGGGCCGCTGGCTTCCCAAGCCAGCACTTAACCACCGCGCCACTCGGCTGGCCTTAGGCCGGTTTTAGATTTACAGAAACATATCAAAGATGGTACAGAGTTCCTGTGTATCCCAATCCAGTTTTCCTTTTACAAACTTTAGTGTTTCTCAGGACTAACTTACCAGTATTGATACATCTTCCTTAACCAACACCCATACTTTGTTCACATTTCCTTAGTTTTCCCCTGAGATCCCAGGATCCCACATGACAGGTGTCACATCTCTTTGGGCCCCTCTGAGCTATGACAGTTTCTGACACGTTCCTCATTTTTCATGTCCTGGATGGTCATGAGGACAGCAGGAGTTTGGTAGATGGCCCTCTGTTGGGGTCATCTGATGTTTTTCTAATGGTTAGGCTGGGGCGATGGGATGAGTAACGTTTTAGTGAAATTTTTGAAAATTGAAATGAGTGAACAAAATATCAAAATCTAAAGTCGAGTATCAGAATTGCTGGTTCCCCTTTTATCCCGTGCTCTGACCCTGCTCGATACTGACCTTGCCTTGGTTTTCTGTTGTGTTGGTCCAGCCCAAGATCCTCCTGTCCAGGGAAGGGAGGGCATGAGAGAAAGGGCCCCAGTAGGCATGCCATCGGGGAGGGGCAGGAGACCTTGTCTGTGCAGACCCACCCTGGGGCTCAGGAGAGGCCTGGAAGGTGAAATGACAGGAGACAGGGCAAAGACAGGCATGTAAACCCAGGTGCAGCTATCTTTAGAGAGTGGAGCCAGGGGCTTTTTGTGAATTCAGGGTTTATTCCAGAAGGCACTTCCCAGAGCTGCTGATGGACACTGGGCTGTTCCCATTTTGTGTCTATTGTGAACTATGCTACTGTGAACACACATATGCAGATTTTGTGTAGATGTATGCGTTATTTCTCCTGGATAGACACCTAGCAGTGGAATTGCTAGGTTACGTGGTTACTCTTTAACCACCTGAGGGACTGCCAGACTCTTCCACAGCCGCTGCACCAGCCATGCCTGCAGGTTCCCATTTCTTCACGTCCTCGCTAACACTTGTTAGTGTCTGTGTTTTTGACTCTAGCTGTCCCCGTGGGTTGTCTCACTGTCCTGGTTTGGTTCCAGGTATTGTGAACATGTGTGTGGCCCTGTGCCCTTTGATATGGGGGTGAGGGGACAAGAAGGCCAAAGAGAAATATGGGTGTGTGCCCAGCCGGTGGGTCAAGTGACCTGGGCAGGTTGGACAGGCTGGGGTCTCCTGGAGCCGGTGGGACTGAGCTGGTTGGGAGGCCTCTGGTTAGTAGGTATATGTCCTGCAGCAGGCCAGCCCAGACGCATGCTGTCAGGGATGGGGGGGTGGGTTCCTTCACCTGGACCCTGCTGTCTTCTCAGGTGAGTGGCATTAAGACATTGTACGAGTCAGAGCTGGCTGACACCCGCAGACTGCTGGATGAGACAGCCCGAGAGCGTGCCCAGCTACAGATCGAAATAGGGAAACTGAAGGTTGAGGTGGAAGAAGCGAACAAAAGGTATGGGGTGCAGCTGATATAATGTTGCCCCTTTTCTGGGGCTGTGGTGTGTACAGGGCGGGATGGGTGCTGGGGGCATGGGTTTGTCACCACCACCTTATCCTCCCCCTCCCCCATTGCAGGGACCACTCTGAGAACCATGGGGTTGGGGTCTGAGTGGGCCCCCACTCGGACAGCACTTCTGGGAGCATGTGTTTGGGTTCTTGGAGACCGGTGGTACTCTGGCTGCTGGGTGGGTAGGGGCAGCTTCTGGCCTGACCCTTTAGCTGCCCCCGACCACCTTACTTTCCCCACCCCAAACATAGTTTGGCCCAAGGGTGGTTTTGAGCCCAAGCATCTCTACTGGGGTTGAATCTAGGAGAGCTGGCAGTGCCGGGCCCACCTCCTCCTTGAGGTTGCAGAGCCCAGCCTCCTCAAGGACCCACCACCTCCCTGCTCTGCCCTGGATTTGGGAGCCACCGGTGTGACGACCCTCACTGCTTTGTCCTCTGTGCCTTCTCTCAGGGTCCCCACCCTGGAAAACTGTGGGGTCAGCTTCGACATGCCACCCCCAACAGGTCAAGGCAGGAACAGGCAGGCTTCAGGCTGGAGGCTTTTATTTGCGAAGCATGTTCTTTTGCCTACTTATGAGTAAAGGTCTCTGGAAATTTGGAGAGCAAGGTGGTGCTGGAGGTGAAGTAAAAGTAGCAGAAGTAATAAAGTAATTTATACACATCAAGTATTTAAAGTAATATAAGTGTGATCCCTTTCATCCTCGAAGCGAGCCCAACAGGCCCGGATTGTCATCTTCATTTACAGAGGGGGAAACTGAGGCACAGGGTTGGGGACTGGTCACTTAGGTTGGCCATGACCAAAACCTGGACCCTAGTTTCTGAGTCCCTCTCATAGTCCCAGCAGCCAACAGCCACCTTCACATTTGCAGCATTTTCTTCTTTTTACCCTTTTTTATTTATTTTTTTAAATAGGCTTTTTTTAAAAAAGATTTTATTGGGGAATTGGGGGAGGGGAACAGCTTTGGGGGATCAGGGAAAGGGAACAGACAAGTTGCTGTCCTTTTGTTCTTCAGTCTAGTTGTGGAGGACATTGCTTCACTGGCCCATGTTAATATTATCATTGCGTTCTTCACTGGTGTGACAGTCACTCGCCAGCCATTGTACGGCCACTCACGGCGGCTCACGAAAGCCCATACCCGCTGCCAGCCAGCCCCACCGAAGCCCAGCTCCAGGTCGAGCTGCTGCTCACCATCTTAGCTGTAGAGGACACAGCGTCACTGGCCCTCATGTGGGATCCAAACCAGGAACTGGCTGCTCAGAGCTGGTGTCCCAAGCCAACTCTTAAACAACATGCCACTTGGCCAGCCCATGCACAAGCTTTTGAGCAGATTTAGGTTTACAGGAAAATGAGTGGAGAGTTCAGTTTCAGAAATCCCCCCTGGTTAATGAGTGAGCTACATTGTTATGTCAGATGAGCCTGTATTAATACATTGTTATTAAGTGCAATTCAGAGTTGACAGTCTGCCCCTGCTACTCATGGAAGAAGTCATGTTTTTTCTGCTCATCAGTCATAGATGCTCACTGTTGAGAAAGCAGGAAAGGCAAGCTAATTTAAAGAGAAAAATAAAGGTCTCCATGAACTGCCAGCCCCACCCTGATGGATTACCGGCAGACTTGGGGCATTTCTTTTCCACTTTTTGAATTTAAACTAAAGATGGATACAGTTAGATGACTATGATGCTCTTTTGACATAGCGAGCCTCTCAAGCATTTCCCTGACACATCGATGTCCTCCGTGACTTGATGTCCCGGCTGCTGCTATGTTCCAGTGTCGGGGCGGGGGAGTGTCATCACTGGCTGCTGTGGCTTGATTATGCTGGTCCCATTGTTCTGTGACATCTTTGGGTGGCAACTGTGCCTTCAGAACAGTCATTTCCCTTGGCCTGTAAGTGAGACTTGCCTCATTCTGGGCATGGTGGGGTCTGTACATTTAAAACAGGATGACAACAAAGAGTGTTGAATGCAGTGATTCTGGAGGGAGGGACTATAAACATCTGGGCTGGTGACTTAATTGTTAAGGCCCTCACTCTGGGAAGGAGGCTTCCTGGACTCACTGGGCCCAAGGGCATCCATTCCACTCTCCCGCCTTGAGCAATTACAGATCTGCAGGTGCTTGTCTTGGTGGCCTGACTTCCTGTTTTCTGTTTCTGGTCTGTGAGCCCTTCCAGGGCTGGAAATGGGTGGGTTGTCACCCCAAATATGGTGAATTTCCCAATATGTCACATTTAGTGCTTTTCTTTTCCTGACAAATTTATCACCAAATCCCCATGATGACTGAATCACAGGTAGTGGCATAGAGGACCTGACAAATTAAGAAACAGGCACGTAAGCCAGTGAACGCTGTCAGTGCCCCTGCTTTTTGGACCATTCCATGTAGTTCTGCAGAACTTAAAATTAGATAAAGTCGTTCAGAAGTTTTCTGCATATCCTGATCCTTCTACTCTGTCACCCTGGTCTTGTTGGTGATCTTGAACCTGCTAGGCACAGCTCACCCCAGGGCCTTTGCACTTCTGGACATACTGGGCCTGGTTCATTCCCAGGGTCCCCTCCTGCAGGGTCTGTGCCACTTAAAGGTGCAGCCTCCACTCAGTACACGCCTGATCCCCATCCCCCACCTCGTCTGTCCTTACAGCAGATTAGCAGGCAGCATATTTACTGTCATCTCTGCCTGGTGAGGGCAGAGCTGTTTCCAGATGTATCTCTGGCATGAGGACGGCGTTCTCCAGACTGAAATCACTGGACTTGATGCCACCCCACCTCACACGAGCTGATGCAATGCAGTGTCTCCATTGGTTCTCACCCAGGGTGACTGCCCCCAGGGGACACTGGGTGATGTCTGGAGACATTTGTGGTCCTCATGACTGAGGATGCTCCTGATATCAGTGGGTGGGGCTAGGATGCTGCTCAACCTCCACAGTGCCCAAGACAACAGAGAGCAACCCAGCCCCAGTGTCAGTAGTGCTAAGGGGGAGCCCTGGGTATCCCCACAGTTGCTAGGTGTGGTCCAATCAGTTCCTTGGGGCGATGTGGTTAAGCTTTTAACCCCAAGAAGATTTAGAATTACGTTCAGAAATGTCTAAGGGCCTAAAGTTTACACTATTAAGAGTTATGTGTTAAAGAATCTATTTGGCATCTTAGATATTTGATATTAGACTATTAGACTACCAAGAGAGCTTGCTTAAAATAGCTTAAGTTTAGGGCCGGCCGAGTGGTGTGGTGGTTAAGCTCTGGCTTGGGAAGCCAGCGGCCCTGGTTCGGTCCCACATATGAGGGCCAATGACTCTGCCCTCAAAAAAAAAAAAAATAGCTTAAGTTTACAAAGGAGGTCAGCTTTTCAGAGGCCAGGGTTTTAATTTTTAACTTTAATAAATTATACATTAATTTTAAAAAATCAGAGTTCTCCCCTAAATGATCTTTCTGTGTCCAAAAAATCTGAGGAAAGGACACGAGAATCCATGCCTTGAGGGTTTTTTGAGTGCTTGTATTTGTCAGTTAACAGAGCCCTGATGGTGTGGGGCAGGTTTGAAGAAGGATCACCTTTTGTGCTGATGGCCGAATCTCCCTTAACTGAGAGCCAGTGTGGGTCAGGCCCCAAGAGCAAAAGGGCCCACCACTCAGAGGCAGAAGTGAATTTGTCCTTAGCCTTTCCTGCATGCACAACTGCTTACTCCTCCTGACTAACAGCTGCTCTTGACTTTTAGCTCCAAGAAGAGGGAGGGCGAGTTCACAGTGGCCCAGGGCCGTGTGAAGGACCTGGAGTCCCTGTTCCACCGGAGTGAGGCTGAACTGGCTGCTGCCCTCAGTGACAAGCACAGCCTCGAGAGCGACGTGGCTGACCTTCGGGCCCAGCTGGCCAAGGTAGGCCCTGGGCAGCCCCCACTCTGGAGATGGGAGACCTCCAGCTGGTGGGCATGTGCGGGGACTGCAGACGAGGGTGGCTGAGGGATGTTATATGGGTGTGAGCAGCCTGGGGCTCAGATGCTGGCGGCCTGCAGACCTCTAACCCAGTTGACATCCCACGTCAGAATTTATGTATTTAAGGATGAGGAGCCACATGGCAAAACAGAGTCACCTCAGCTTGTCCTGCGTCTCCCAGGCAGAGGATGGTCACTCAGTGGCCAAAAAGCAGTTGGAGAAGGAGACACTGATGCGCGTGGACCTGGAGAACCGCTGTCAGAGCCTGCAGGAGGAGCTGGACTTCCGCAAGAGTGTCTTCGAGGAGGTGGGTCTCGGTGTGCTGTGGGCACGTGTCTGTCCACTCTTCCCAGCACCACTCATGAAGAGCCTGCCTTTATTTACTGTTGTATGTCCTCACCTAATTTGTCAAAGATTAATTGACCATATAAGCATGGGTTTATCTCTGGGCTCTATTCTGTTCCACTGATCTATGTTTTTATGCCAGCACCGTACTGCTGATGGCTGTAGCTTGTAGTGCACTTTGTTCAGGGTGTGTGATATCTCTTTGTTCTCAAAATTTCCTTGGCTATGTGGGGTCTTTTGCAGTTCCATATAAATTTTAGGATTAGTGGTTCTGGTTCTGTGTGTGTGCATGCATGTGCATCCACGGTGGTTCACACAAGAAGAGTTTAGGAAACAAAGCCCTTTGTGATGGCCTCTCTCTGGCCAGCATTCTAAGTCTTGTAAGTGGCCCACAGGTGCTTGCACCACTTCAGTGTCACACAAAGACCCCAAGCATGGTTGATTCAATTGGATGTGCAGAAAATAGTAAATACACCTCAATATTCAAACCAATTAAGGGAATGAATATTCATGTGGTCTTTTTTTTTTTAATCTAGGTGATAAAACCACATCTAAAAATGAGTGTGCTAAAATGACCACTTTATGAATAATATATAGAGCAGTTACTTATATCTGTTACTTATATAATCTGTTATATATAATCTGTTACTTATATTAACCCCTTATTAGATATATGATTTGCAATTTATTTTTCTTTTTATTCTTTTTTTTTTTTTTTTAAAGATTTTATTGGGGAATTGGGGGAGGGGAACAGCATTGAGGAATTGGGGAAGGGGAACAGACAAGTTGCGGTCCTTTTGTTCTTCAGTCTAATTGTGGAGGACACTGCTTCACTGGCCCATGTTGGTTTCATCATTGCGCTCTTCTCGGGTGAGTCAGATGGTCGCTGGCCTCTGGATGGCCGCTCACAGCGGCTCTTGGCAGCTCACACTGGCTGCCGGCCATTCACTGTAGCCTATGGCAGCCCACTGCAGCAGGGGCTGCAGCTATGCCGTCCCTGGGGATTCACAGCAGCCCAGCTCCAGGTGGAGCTGTTGTTCACCATCTTAGCTGTAGAGGGCAGTGTCACTGGCCCTCATATGTGGGATCTGAACCGGGGCCTCTGGCATCCCAAGCCAGCTCTTAACCAACGCGCCACTCGGCCGGCCCGCAATTTACTTTTCAATTTCCCCACCCTGTCCCCTTGGGCATCTATCAGCTTGTTCTGTGTACCTAAAGGTTTGTTTCTGTTTGGTTTATTCATTTGTTTTGTTTTTAGATTCCACAGCATATAAGTGAGATTATATGGTATTTGTCTTTCTCTGTCTGACATATTTTACTCATCACATACCCTTTAGGTCCACCCATGTTGTCGCAAATGGCAAGATTTCATTCTTTTTTTATGGCCAAGTACTATTCCATTGTGTGTGTGTGTGTGTATACACACACACATCTTCTTTACACTGATGGACATTTAGGTTGCTTCCATATCTTGGCTATTGTAAATAATACTGCAGTGAACGTAGGGCTGCATATATCTTTTCAAAATTAGTGTTTTTCTTTTCTTCAGATGAATACCCAGAAGTGGGATTGCTAGGTCATAAGATAGTTCTACTATTAATTTTTTGAGGAACCTCCATACTGTTTTCCATAGTGGCTGCACCAATTTACATTCCCACCAACAGTGCACGAGGGTTCCCTTTTCTCCACATTCTCACCAACACTGGTTACTTATTGATAATAGCCATTCTAGCACGTGTGAGGTGGTACCTCATTGTGATTTTCAGTTGCATTTCCCTGAGCGCTACTGGCGTTAAGCATCTTTTCATGTATCTGTTGGCCATCTGGGTGTCTTCCTAAGAAAAGCGTCTGTTCAGGTCCTCTGCCCAATTTTTAATTGGATTATTTTGTTGCTGATTTTATTGGGGAATTGGGGGAGTGGAATAGCGTTAGGGAACTGGGGAAGGGGAACAGACAAGTTGCTGTCCTTTTGTTCTTCAGTCTAGTTGTGCAGCTCAACGGCAACTCAGCTCGGGCTGGCATCGAACCGCTGTGGCTCAGAGCTCAGCTCGCACTCTTGAGCGAGCTCTTAACCAACTGAGCCACTCGGCCAGCCCTTAGTTGTGGAGGACATTGCTTCACTAGCCCATGTTGGTTTTGTCATTGCGCTCTTCTCGGTTGAGGCAGATCGGTTGCCAGCCTCTGGACGGCCGCTCACACTGGCTGCCAGCTGCTCAGGCTGGCTGCTGGCCACTCACTGTAGCCTATGGCAGCCCACTGCACCAGGGGCTGCAGCTATGCGGTCCTGGGGACTCACAGCAGCCCAGCCCCAGTTGGAGCTGTTGTTCACCATCTTAGCTGTAGAGGGTAGTGTCATTGCCTCTTATATGTGGGATCCGAACTGCGGCTGCTGGCGTCCCAAGCCAGATCCTAACCAATGCGCCACTCAGCCGGCCCCTGTGTGAGTTCCTTATATGTTTTGGATATTAGCCTCTTATTAGAAATGTTTGCGAAGGTTTTGTCCCTTTTAGTTGGTTGCCTTTTGTTGATCGTTTCTTTGGCTGTTCAGAAGCTTTTCAGTTTGATGTAGTCCCGTTTGTTTATTTTTTTCTTTTGCTTTTGGAGTTAAGTTCACAAAATCCCATCTGAGACCAAGGTCTCAATTAGTGCCCATGTTTTCTTCTCTGTTTTATTGTTTCAGGTCTTACACTTAAGTCTTTAATCTACTTTAATTTTTGTGTATGGCATCAGATGGCAGTCTAGTTTCACTCTTTTGCATGTGACTGTCCAGTTTTCCCAGCACCACTTATTGAAGAGACTGTCCTTTCTCCATTGACTGTTTTGAGCTCCTTTGTTGAAAATTAGTTGCCCATATTGAGTGTGTTTATTGCTGGGCTCTCTGTTATGTCCCCTTGGTCTGTGTCTGTTTTTCTGCCAGTACCATGTTTTGACTATTGTGGCTTTGTAGTATAGTTTGAAATCACAGAGTGTGGTACCCTTGGTTATTCAAGGTACTGGATGGTTTTTTTCACTGCCTGGGGATTTGAGGCAGGGAACTCTGGTTGGAATGCTGTTTTGCTCGTAGCAACTCAGCAGGTTGATAAGTAGACTTCTTTCTTCTCCTTTCCAGCAGGTGGTGCTATAGCGCAAATTTGTTTTCTCACCTGCATCTGGGCACACCCCGGATCTGGCGGGGTGGTGTCCCCTCAATCATGAAAAGTGCCTTGTATTCCCCGAGGTGGTGGGCGTGCCCTCTGTATCCAGGTTGCTTCTGTCTCAGGGCCCCACCCCTGTGGTGCGAAGTGGCTGGTGGAGGTCCCGGCGCCTCCTCCTTGAAACCAGTGGCTGCCAGTGTGCAGTGCTGTCGGAGGAGGTTCACGAGTCGGCTCTTTGCCGCCTGGCTGGTAACGGCGGCCTCTAGTCTATGCTGCCACCCCGCTGTGCCGCGTCCTGGCCAGTCACCACGTAGGCCGGAATGTGGCTTGTGCACCCCCCGCCCCCGGCTACTATGTAAGGGCTGCAGCCCCAATCCTGCACCCGCTGCCAGACCGGACCGAGTCTGCGCCCCCTCTGTCCTTCTCCGTCCCGTCTCCGCTGCTCATTCTATTCAGCCACCTTCACATGTCCCCATGCTTGGATCTCAGACGTGTTTGTGAGCTGAGCTACACAAACCTTTGTTGAGTTACAGTTGTCAGACTTGCAACTTTAAGGGAAGAGAGGGAGGGGTCTTCTCTGTGGTGAGGCAGATGTCACTTTTTTTTTTTTTTAAGTTTTATTGGAATGAAGAAGTGCCCGTTTGTTTACATATTGGCTTGCCTTTTTTTTTTTTTTTTTTTTTTTTTAGCTGAGCCATCCTGCCACCTGTTGGCAGCTTAACTGCAGCTCAGCTTGGGTTGGGCATTGAACTGCTGTTGCTCAGAGCTCAGCTCGCACTCTTGAGCGAGCTCTTAACCAACTGAGCCATTCGGCCGGCCCTTTAAAGATTTTTATTGGGAGGGGAACAGTGTTGAGGAGTTGGGGAAGGGGAACATTGTGTTTTTCCAGGACCCATCAGCTCCAAGTCAAGTTGTTGTCCTTTATTCTTTTTTTTTGAGGGCAGTGTCACTGGCCCTCACATGTGGGACCCGAACCAGGGCCGCTGGCCTCGCAAGCCAGCGCCCAACCACCGTGTCACTTGGCCGGCCCTGTCCTTCAATCTTAGTTGTGGAGGGCCCAAGCTCAGCTCTAAGTCCAGTCACTACTTTCAATCTAGTTGCGAGGGGGCGGCGGGTACACTGAGCCACCTGGCCTGTTGGCAGCTTGCGGCTGCTCAGCTCAAGGTGCGGTGTTCAATCTTAGTTGCAGGGGGTGCAGCCCACCATCCCATATGAGCGTCGAACCGGCAACCTTGCTGCTAAGAGCACGCGTTCTCACCAGCTCAGCCGCAGCTCAACTCGGGCGTAGCTCACTCAGAACTCACGCTCTTAACCAACTGAGCCCCTCAGCCGGCCACTTTTCTGTCTCTTAACATGGACACTTACTAAGTTTAGGGCCTACCTGGATAATCCAGAATGATCTCATCTTGGGACCAATAACTCAACCACATCTGCAAAGTCACTTTTTCCAAATAAAGTCTCACTCAGATTCTGAGGATTAGGACACAGACATACTTTTATGGGGCCACCATTCAGCCTGTTCCACTCCCTCTCTATCAAAGAGCAGGGTGGGGGCTGTGTGCTCCCCTTCCCCAACCTCCTAATCCTTGGGCCTCCACCCCTTGGTCTGGCCAGGCCTGGCTGGGAGAGACAGAGGTCCCCATAGGAAGGGCTGTGATCCTTTGCCCTCTGGGAGGGGACCGGCATGAGGGCCCTCCCACCTCATCATCACACAGCCCACTGTGCTGTCATGGTCCAGAATGGAACCCTGGGGCCGGGCTGGTTTATGTGGTCACTGCCCAGAAGAGCTGCTGGCAGGAGGATGGCCATGCAGCTGAAGAGTGGTCTGCGGCTCCAGCCAGGCCCCACGATAGACAGGGTCACCAGAGGAGCTGGGGAGGAGGTCGGGAGGGCAGCTGAGGATGGACCGGTGAAGGCATCCTCATGTGTCAGGGGACCCATGAAGAGGCCCTCATGGGGAGGCAGGAAGGCACCCAGGAAGGACTCCTGGAGGGGGTCTCCAGGGTGGGCTGTGACAAGTTCCTGGAGGAAGGCCATGAAGAGAGCCTGGATGGGCGTGGTGAAGGTGGGTGTGCTGTCATGGCTCCTACGGGGTGGTCAGTTCTCTGAGCATGATTGGCTTCCTTGTGGAACATTCCTATTCTTCTTACAAACCAATGACACAGTAACAGTGGCTGATTTCTGAGGTCGCATGAGCATGGGAGTAGAGCCCTCTCCCCCGGAACTCCCAGCCTGCCATGTGCCTGGGCAGCTGCACTCTTGGGATGTGTGATTTGGATGTCCATCAGCTGATTTATTCAGCTGTCACTGTTTCGTCCCACAGCTGTCCTGACAGCCAGGTCTCTGTCTCAGGCCCTGGGCACCTGGGATAGGCTCAGTCAAGAATTCTTTTCTAGGGCTGGCCTACTGGCGCGGTGGTTAAGCTCTGGCTTAGGAAGCCAGCGGCCCCGGTTCGGGTCCCACATATGAGGGCCAGTAACACTGCCCTCAAAAACAAAAACAAAACAAACAAAGAATTCTTTTCTTAAATAACAGCTTTATTGAAACATCCCAATACCTTAAAACCTTTCAAAGTGTGTGATTTATAGTGGTTTTTAGTACATTCATGGAATTGAGCAACCATCACCTCCAAATTCCAGAACATTCAAGTCCAGTTCCCATCAGCAGTGATCCCCAGCCCCTGACAACCACTAACCCACTTCCTGTCTGTGGATGTGCCTGTTTGGACATTTCACATAAGTGGAATCACACACTGTGTGGCCTTGTGTGTCTGGCTTCTCTCACTTAGCACCTTGTGTTCAAGGTCCATCCACTTTGTTGAGAGTGTCAGCGCTTCCCTCCTTTTCACCTTTTCACGGTCGTGTGATACTGTCGTGTGTGGATGGCCCACGCTGTGTGGGTCTGTACCTGCTGACAGACACTTGAGCTGTGTTCTTTCTGGTGACTGTGAAATGTGAACAAGTAACCAGGGCAACTCCCCAGAGGTTCACTGTTAGCAGTTTGGAGCCCTTGCTCGCACCTCACACTTCGATCGAGGACACCTGGTGACCAGGACGGGGTCACCGTGCTCTGTCCCCAGGAGGTGAGGGAGACGCGGCGGCGGCATGAGCGGCGCCTGGTGGAGGTGGACAGTAGCCGGCAGCAGGAGTACGACTTCAAGATGGCTCAGGCGCTGGAGGAGCTGCGCAGCCAGCACGACGAGCAAGTGCGTGTGTACCGCCTAGAGCTGGAGCAGACCTACCAGGCCAAGGTACTGCAGTGGGTGGGCAGCAAGCAGGTGGCTGCCCTTCTGCCCCACACCTGGCTCCTCACCCGCCCTGTCCCCTCAGCTGGAAAACGCCAAGTTGAGCTCTGTCCAGAACGACAAGGCCGCCAGCGCCGCCCGTGAGGAGCTGAAGGAGGCGCGCATGCGAGTTGAGTCCCTCAGCTACCAGCTTTCTGGCCTCCAGAAGCAGGTGATGCACAGGAGTCCCTCCTCTGCCCCCCACCATCTCTGCGGGTGCTTCCTCCTGCCCTGGGATGGTAGATGCAGCCCTGGAGGTCAGGATCCAGCCATGCCCTCCTGTGCCCTGAGTGGCTGACCCGCTGTTGGACCCGTCTCCCCCTGACCTGGACTTCGGACCCTGCCCCAGGCTAGTGCAGCTGAGGACCGGATCCGCGAGCTGGAGGCGGCTATGGCTGGGGAGCGCGACAAGTTCCGGAAGATGCTGGACGCCAAGGAGCTGGAGATGACAGAGATGCGGGATGTGATGCAACAGCAACTGGCCGAGTACCAGGACCTGCTGGACGTCAAGCTGGCCCTGGACATGGAGATCAGTGCCTACCGCAAGCTGCTGGAGGGCGAGGAGGAGAGGTGGGGGCTGGGGGAGAGGGGGGTGAAGACGAGGTTTGGAGGAGGGGTGGGGCCAGGAGAGGCTGTGCGGAGGAGGGGCAGACCTCGGGCAGGTCTGGAGAGGATGTCCTGGCTCCCACTGCCAGTCACCCCATGTCCCTCCCAGGCTGAGGCTGTCCCCCAGCCCGTCATCACGGGTCACCATCTCGAGGGCCACTTCAAGCAGCAGTAGCAGCAGTGTGGCCACAGCAGGGCGCTCAGGCCGCAGCAAGCGGAGGCGGCTGGAGGCTGAGGAGCCACCAGGCACAGGCTCCAGCAGCCTCAGCTCGGGTGGCAGCAGCAGCAGCGCTGGCACCAGCTTCCACCTGACCCAGCAGGCTTCAGCTTCAGGCAGTGTCAGCATCGAGGAGATTGACCTGGAGGGGAGGTTTGTGCAGCTGAAGAACAACTCTGACAAGGTGAGGGGCCAGGTGCCAGGGATGTGGGTTGGGTCTTCCAGAACTGTGTCAGATGGTCTCCCATTTCCAGGACCAGTCTCTGGGGAACTGGAAGGTCAAGAAGCAGGTCTTAGAAGGGGAGGAGATTGCCTACAAGTTCACGCCCAAGTATGTGCTGCGCGCTGGCCAGACTGTCACGGTAGGTGGCTACAGAAGGACTGGTGGACTGATAGGCAGTGGGGAGAACGGCCACCGGTGGGACAGAGGTCACAGTGGATATGACACAGGCGGCAGGATATGACTTGGGGCTGGAGTAGTGGTTGAGCTCCAGGCTCTGGGAACAGTTGCCTGCTGTCACAGATCATTGTGTGCCAGCGTCGTCACATTGCACCCTCCCTGGCACCCTTTGGAGTGCCTAGGTGACATGTCACGGTCCCGTGATGGAGGGTGTCTGGGCCAGCAGGCATTGGTAAGAGATGTAACAGTCATGGGCATGAGCCCTGGATTTGATGGGCTTCAGAGCCCAGCTTGGCCCGTTTGCCAAGATGAGTGTCCTTGGTTGCTGTGAACCTCAGTCTCTCTTTTTTTTTTTCCTTTTTAGAGGGCAGTGTCACTGGCCCTCATGTGGGATCCGAACTGGGGCCGCTGGTGTCCTAAGCCAGCTCTTAACCACTGTGCCATTCGGCCGGCCCCCTCAGTCTCTTCTTTTATACCCTGGTGACTATCATCCCTGGACAGGACCCAGTAGGGCTGGAAGGATTAAATTCCTGGGGCAATAAAGGGGGGTTGTGATAGGGGACCAGCTGCTGGCATATACCACCGGGACTAGAGCCAGCATTGATGAAGAGGCCCTCCTGTGTCCCCAGGTGTGGGCAGCTGGTACGGGGGTGGCCCCCAGCCCCCCTTCAACGCTCGTGTGGAAGAGCCAGAATAGCTGGGGCACTGGCGAGAACTTCCGGACTGTCCTGGTCAATGCTGATGGGGAGGTATGTGTCCTAGGTCTTGGGTGTGGGGTTCCTCTGCCTCAGTCCTCTGGTCTCCCTTGTCCAGCCCAGCCCAGCCCAGCCCACGGGCTGGTGCAGGAGCTCTGTGCTGGAGCCTAGGCCGGCAGACGAGTGAATGGTCCCTGGATGGCGCTCCATAGCGTGGTGACACCCTGTAGGAGCATGCTGACTGCTACCACCATGGACTTGGCCCCCATGCCTGGGTGTTGAGTGGCCTTGGCACTTGTTTCACACAGGAAGTGGCCATCAGAACAGTGAAGCAGTCCTCGGTGGTGCGGGAGGCTGAGAACGGGGAGGAGGGAGAAGAGGAAGGAACTGAGTTTGGCGAGGAGGATCTTTTCCATCAGCAGGTAGGGTCCCCGGGGGCACATTCAGGTGCGCACATGCATGCACACACACCCATCAGCCCTGCTGGCTGGACCCCCAAAGCCGTGCTCACGTGGGTTGCCACAGCTCTGGGCAGAGCTGCCCTTGGTCTCTCCTTGGCACCACCCAGGCCCCTCGGGCCCCGGCTCCACTGGGCCCCACAGCCCAGAGACAGCCGGGAGCAGCTCTCCTTGCCTCTGAGTCTTAACTTGTGTGGACCTTGGGGTAGTGGCCCAGGGGACCCAAAAGTGTGGTGTTGAAAGCTGATTGCCTCTTGAAGTGGCACAGGCATAGCTCCGGGGGTCTCTATGAATGCTCATCTGAGAGACTAGTGACTTAAATAATGGTTTTGGGGGAGAAGATGGAGAGCCCAGGACCACACTGTGTTAGATGTTATGAGACTTCTGGTGTCTGAGACATAAAATGGTGATGTGTAGCTCACCATTAAGGGAGTTACTCCCTTAAGGGGTTAAGGGAAACGTAGACAGATCTGAAACAGGGACATTTGAGGCTGTCGCCACTGACTGTCATCTTGACAAGGATTGGTCTTCCTGAGGTGGCTCATGCACTGGGCCCGGTCCAGCCCCTCCCTGGAGAGGGGCAGGGGTTGCCAGCTACCTGCCCAGCCAGATGGGCACATGCCTACCTCCTGGATCCACCCAACTGCTGCCATCCTTTCTTCTTCCCAGGGTGACCCAAGGACCACCTCACGAGGCTGCCGCATGATGTGAATAGAAAATGCTTCATCACACATCTTTCTTTACCCAGAGCCACTGAAAACTATTTTTATATCATTGGCTCTCTTTAGTCCTTGATACATTTCTAGAGAATTTTTAAGCAAACTGCCAGAATGTGGGGATGGGTCTCTGTTGCTGTGTCCTATCGGTGGGTTTCCATGGACCCCCCTCTTCACCACTGTTCAGACTTTTTTTGGTGACAATTCCCCTGTTGGTTGGATTCAAGGCTCAGGAACTTAATGGCTGATGGATTTGGGTTTGAAGGCTGGAGGACCTACCTCCATCGCAGACCAGGGCTGCCCTGTGGGCCTGGAGGTGGGCAGAGGAACTATGGAGGGATTCAGTAGTTGTTTGTGTTACTAAGCTTTTAAAAACCAAATTCAGAATCCCGGTTCCTGCCTGGCAGCGGCAGGGGTGTCCCCTGTGGAGTTTGGCGGCTCAGCCAATTGGAAATCGGAATGCAGTGTTGGGACACTTGGGAGTCACAGGTTCCCAACTCCTGCTCTGATGGCTTTGGGTGGCAGATGGGGCTTGTCTGCCTGTGTGAATCGGGACACCATGGGGAGGCCTCTGTTCCCTGTCTGGTGCCTGACACTTGTGCTTCTGGAGCAAGACCAGCAGGACAGGAGAGAAGGAAACCTGGGGATAGGGACATTTCCGATCAAAGATTTGTCACCTGTAAAGGGAAAAATCCTTGCGTTTCAGAAATGTGTCCACGTGTAATAATCACTTCCCGCCCTTCTGCTAGGGATACTGTCTTTGGCGTGAGGCAGTGGACCGTTCCACCTGTACCTAGGGCTGTGTGCCACCTCCCGCCATCTCCTATATATTCTTATGCATATATATTGCTAACCTCGCTTCTGTCTGTACTGCTCTTGCTGAAATGATGTTACTCAGACAGGCCACCACCAGCTGACCCCTTTAGGATGGCTCCCGATTACACAGGCCATCTCTGGCCACCCAGCGACCCACTCTGCATTAGCCTGCTGTTTACACCCCCCACCTAGCTACACAGAAGTTATTTTTTTAATGGATATTTATTTTTTTACATTGGTCAGTACTCAGATTGCTGATCCTGCTTCAGGGGCTTAGGCCAGGGTCACGGGGACAGTCCCTGGGGGTAGAAGGGGGTGTTTCAGTGAGCCTGTTTCAGTGAGCTCTGAGCCCCAGACAGCAAACTCCTTCCAGAAGCACAGCTTGAGTCCTACAGACGCAGTACTGAGCCGTGGTGACGTGCTACCTGAGCTGGCCCGGAGCAGCTGGCCTGCCCTGTCCTGGGTGCATCCCCGGGCCTGGGTTTCCCTAGTAATTGCTTAGGGCCAGGAAAGTGCTGGCCGACTACCCAAGTGAGCTGTTTTGTCTCGAGTCTGCCAGCAGCCCATGCTTTATGGGTCTTTGCAGGTCTGGGTCCTTCCCATAGCCACTCTGTGTTCCCAGCCGTGGAGGGAGGTGTGACATCAGAATAACTCATCGGAAGGTTCTGGTAGGCCCCGAATGGCTTGCCTGCCTTAGCATTGTACCCCATGTGTGACCTTTCCCCAGGAGTGCATCCAGGGGTCCTGAGGCTACGGACTGTTCCCATCCCCACCCCCATAGCAGAAACCATGTGACACTGGGGCTGGAGAGGGTGAGATGCAGCCCTGGGTGGGTGGGTCTTAGTAGCTCCCAGATGTGGGGCACTGACATCCTGACACTGGGAACCTCAGGGATCAGAGCTGTGTCTTAGAATTTTGGTCTGTGATTTCTGAAACATTCTGCCCTGCTGAGCTTGTGGACAGGAAGGGTGCTCTTGGCAGTTTGGGGGAGTGGCAGCATGACTGAGTGGCCAGTTGGCGAATAGAGGTTGGTGAGGCTCATGAATAATCAAGCATTTGGAAACAGAGCAGAATCTAGTGTGACATTGCTGGCAGTGGCTTGGGAAATGGTGCACATGTACTTAAGCTTAGCCCTAAGCCACTTAGAATGACTGTGGAGGGGCTCCTGTGACTGAGTCCAGCACCCCTCCTAGAGAAGAGCTGGACTGGCTTGCCAGGAGGGAACGTCTTGATGCCCTCCCACTGAATCTGGAGCCAGGGATAGGCGCTCACCTAGAACACAACATTTCGGCTCCTAGCCAAGGCTGATGCAGAGACACAGCAGTTCTGCCTACATTGGCACAGCTGAGCAGCTGATGCTTCTCCAGGTGGCACATTGCGCTAGCCCCAGCAAGATGTGCACACAGGGCAGTGGCATCAGCTTCCAGAACTGCCGCTGGACTCCCTTTCAGATGGGTGGTGGCGACTTTAAGGTGCATGCTAAATGTTTGGTCTTTTTTTTTCCTCCCATGATTTGTAATACACATTTTCTGACTGGAAACTTTTTTGTACAACACTCCAATAAACATTTTGCTTTTAAGTTCTGCCTGAGTTCACTGACGCAGCGCTGCTGGAGCCCAGCTGCTAAAATGCCAATGGCCTCCCCGAATGAGCAACTGGAGAGGCTGGGGCTGCTGCCCTCACAGCTCCTGGGAGCAAAGTCAATACACGCATACACAGAGCACAGTCTATGGAACAAGTGAGGAACTAAACAGCTGACAGCAAAACAAGGAGTCGAACAGAAAGCTGGAGCTGTTCATAGCTCCCACACAGGGCAGCAGGCTCTACTAGGGGCTCTGGCCTCTGCAAGGGTGCTGCATGTGATTCTGGCCCAACAAAGGGAGCAAGTAAAGTCACAGGGTGCTGATTGGCTCCCACCCGCACTCATCCCACACAGCCTATTTCTGCATCAAGCCACTTTTTCAAGCCTGGAAGAGAGCTATTTTGTTTAATTCATATAAATAGACAATACAAAGTGAAAATGAAAAGGCAAAATCTCTCAAATGAAGGAACAGGAAAAATTGCCAGAAAAAATTCCTTAAGGAAAAGGAGATAAGTAATTTGCCAGATAAATAATGCAAATAAACGCTCATAAGGAGGCTCACTAAACTTGAGTGAAATAGAGAAACTTAGGGAGCACTTCACTAAAAAGTATAAGAGGGCCAGCCAAGTGGCGCGGTGGTTAAGTGCTGGCTTCAGAAGCCAGCGGCCCCGGTTCATGTCCCACATATGAGGGCCAATGACACTGCCCTCAAAAAAAAAAAAAAATATATATATATATATATATATCTATGAAACACACACAAAAGAAGAAAGACACAAACTAAGAAAAAGTAAAGGAGGGGCCGGCTGAGTGGCTCAGTTGGTTAAGAGCTGGCTTAAGAGCACGAGCTCTGAGCAACTGGGCCACTAGTTCGATTCCCACATGGGCCAGGAGACATTGAGCCCAAGCTGAGCTGTTGAGTTGCCAATAGGTGGCAGGATGGCTCAGCTGATGTAACAACAAGATTGCCTGTTCAAGTTGTGGGCTACGCCCACCCACAACTAAGACTGAACTCGGCACCTTAAGCTGAGCTGCCTCCCAGATATCTCAGTGGATAGGGTGTACGCTCTTAACAAGGGTGCCGAGTTCAACTCCTGCATGGGATGGTGACTATGCCCACCCGCAACTAAGATTGAACACAGCACCTTGAGCTTAGAGGCCACAAGCTGCCGATGGGAAGCCAGATGGTGACTGGCGCCCTCCACAACGAAAATTGGTTGGTCCCCTTCCCCAGTTCTTCAACTGTGCCCCGCCCCCAATTCCCCAATAAAATCTTTTTAAAAAAAGTAAAGGAACCAAGCAGACTTGAAGTATACAATAACCAAAATGAAAAACATTACAAGGAACCAACTTTTTCCACATTCAATTGGTTCAACCATGCTCGGGGTCCATATGTGACACGGAAGTGGGTGGGAACACCTGTGGGCCACTTACAAGACTTAGAATGCTGGCCAGAGAGGCCATCACAAAGGGCTTTGTTTCCTAAACTCTTCTTGTGTGAACCACTGTGGATGCACGTGCATGTACACACACGGAACCAGAACCACTAATCCTAAAATTTATATGGAACCGCAAAAGATCCCACATAGCCAAGGAAATTTTGAGACAAAGTGAGAGGTATCCCTCATCCTGATAACAAAGTGTACTACAAGCTACAGCCATCAGCAGTACGGTGCTGGCATAAAAACAGATCAAAGCCAGCGGCCCCGGTTCGGGTCCCACATATGAGGGCCAGTGACACTGCCCTCAAAAAAAAAACCCACAAACAAACCATAGATCAGTGGAACAGAATAGGACCCAGAGATAAACCCATGCTTATATGGTCAGTAATCTTTGACAAAGGAGGTAACATACAACAGGGTGAATAAAGGCAGGCTCTTCATGAGTGGTGCTGGGAAGAGTGGACACAGGCAAAAGAATGAAACTACTTTCTTACACCATATATAAAAATAAAATGGATAAAAGACTTCAGTGTAAGGCCTGAAACCGTAAAACTTGTAGAGGTAAACAGACAGTAACCTCTTTGACATCCATCTTAGTAATATCTTTTTTGGTATTCTATCTGGGCAGGAGAAAAGAAAAAAAAATAGAACCACACCAAAATAAAGTTATGCACAGCAAAAGAAACCAACACGAGAAACAAGCGATAGGGCTTAATATCCAAAATATATAAGCTCATGTGAGAACACCAAAAAAAATCCAATTAAAAAATGAGCAGAGGGGGCCAGCCGAGTGGTGCAGTGGTTAAGTGCTGGTTTGGGAAGCCAGCGGCCCCGATTCGGGTCCCACATATGAGGGCCAGTGACACTGTCTTCAAAAAAAAAAAAAAAATGAGCAGAGGGCCAGCTGAATGGCGCATTAGTTGAGTTGGCTTGGGACACCAGCTCTGAGCAGCAGGGGCCCGGTTTGGATCCCACATGAGGGCCAGTGATGCTGCACCCTCTACAGCTAAGATGGTGAACAACAGTTTGACCTGGAGCTGGGCTCCTGTGAGTTGCTGGCAATGGCACAGGCTGCAGCCCTTTCTGCAGTGGGCTGCAGTGAGCTATCATAAGTGGCTGGCAGCCGGTGTGAGCCGCCGTGAGCAGCTAATGGCTGGTGAGCGACTGCCTCACCCGGGAAGAGCACAATGATCATAATACCAACATGGGCCAGGGAAGCGGAGGCCTCCACAACTAGACTGAAGAACAAAAGGACAGCAACTTGTCTGTTCCCCTTCCATAATTCCCCAATGCTGGCCCCTCCCCCAATTCCCCAATATAATCTTTTAAAAATATAAATAAAATACACATACCATCCCATTTGTTTTACAAATAGACAAGCTTTGGGACTTCAAAGGAACCCCATCAAGATCATCTCATGATTTTTGTCCAGAGGCCTAGCCAATTGCAATTCTCTGGACCATCATTTTTGTACATGTAATCAGCTAAAGTTCCCTCCCCTGCCACCAGGAGGCAGCTGATTAACATGAGAATTTTAGAGCATGTGTTACCCATTTTGCATTTAAAATTATGGACGGTGACACACACACACACCACCACCCCACCCCCAGTGCCCGTAGAGTAAGCTTCCTCACCTACATCCCTCCTTATGAAAGTGTCCCTTTAGGCTGTGGACCAGCTCAGGTGTGAGACAGCTGAGTAGAAGCAGCAACTCAGGACAGGTAACTCAGGTGTTCAAGCTACATTTGCAAATGGAAAACAGCAGTACACTCTACTTAAGTTTAGGTGAAGCTGTCTTCTATAGAGACAAATGACTGCCCATTTCCAATTGGTCCATTCCTATGCAAATGAGGACTCCAAATTTGCAGAGTCTGATTGGTGCATATAGCACTGTTCTGATTGGTCAGCTTCATACATTCTGATTATAAAGATGCAAATAAGGATATAACTGAGCAGCTTTGATTGGAAGAGGGCAGGTCTTCAGTCCATTGGTAGACTTACAATCCTAAGAGCTCTTCTAAGAGCAATCCTAGGAGTTCAGCCAGCAGGAACACAGTGCACAGACTGAGCTCAGTCTGTGGCTTCTCCCTAAAACGCAGTGTGGGTGACAGGCCCATTGTTAATGGCTGCTAGACGCTCGTTATGAATTTGAGCCCAATTAACCTTGGCAGGAATATTCTTTCTCAGGGTAAAGATGTGGTTAAGACAACCAACCCCCCCCACCACCACCCACCCACACACACACAAATTAAGTCCCACTGGCAGGTGTATACAAGGTCCACCTTCTAGTGTTCTCCATTGTTTTTCTACCAGAGCTTCCAACATGGCCTGTGCTCTCCGTCAGTGAGGCCCGTTGGTTCCTCCCGGCATCACTCTCACTGCAGCGCGCAGGGAACACGCGCCACTGCCCCGTAGGCAAGTGCGGTGGGATGAGCCAAGGACCGGACCTGGGCACTAAGCGACAGACGTCGCTGGGTCGAGCGGCTCTACTGTGGCTGGGTCGTAGCCACACCCTCCCTGCGCAGTCCCTCCTGCGCATGAGCAGAAAGTCCTCGCGTATTTGTGGGAACGTAGTCCAGCCCGTCGCCCCGCCCCCAGCACGTCCGGACTCCATTTCCCATGGAGCTGTGGGCGGCCGACTTCCGGCGCAGGTACCGGTCGGCGCACGCGGCCTCGGTCTGGTTGACTTTGCAGAGCCATGGAGGGTGGCTTCGGCTCGGATTTCGGGGGCTCCGGCGGCAGCAAGCTGGACCCGGGGCTTATCATGGAGCAGGTGAAGGTGCAGATCGCCGTGGCCAACGCACAAGAGCTACTGCAGGTCCGGGGCTGAGACGGGGACGGGGGCCCAGGGCGGCCGGGTCTTCCAGGGGGCGGGCGTCGCAGCTGAGGGCTCGCGTGTTCCCACAGAGGATGACGGACAAGTGCTTCCGGAAGTGCATCGGGAAGCCGGGGGGCTCCCTGGACAATTCGGAGCAGGTGAGACTCGCGGCGTTGTTGGAGGCCGCGGACCGGCGAGGGGTTCCTGTGTTCGTGCGCGTACTATCTGGGGGATGCAGTCGGAATGCTGCCTGGGGTTGGGAGGCGCCCGTCGTAGGGGAACCCTAGCTGAGCCGCGCGCCCTTCCTGCCTGCAGAAGTGCATCGCCATGTGCATGGACCGCTACATGGACGCTTGGAACACCGTGTCCCGCGCCTACAATTCGCGGCTCCAGCGGGAACGAGCCAACATGTGACCCGGACGCGCCGGGGCCGGCCCAGCCTGCAGGCCGCCTCCACCCCCACGCCCTGCTCCATTTCCATAAATGCTCTTTGTGAGGTGGGGGCTTGCGTGTGCGGGCTGCGAGCCCTTGGTTTATGAGGATGAGGCTGGTGCTGGGACAGTTGGGACTCTGCCCCCCCCCCTTTGCCTAACCCACCTCCCACTGCCAGTGAGTGTAGTTGGGGACTTGGGGGCCCTGGAACTTCCCAAGGTGCTGGCAGCCTGGTTGCACCTCCCCTGGTGTGCCTTGTCAACCTCACGCCCTTGGTCATAGAATCCTCGTGTGGACCTGGGGGAGGGGAGTGTGTGGTCAGATCCACCTGAGCTGTGACCTCCTGGGGGCTGACAAATAAATTGCTGAGGAGGGGGTTGGAGAGAGCCCTATGAGTCTTCCCTGCAGGAGGCCTTCGTGGGAGACGGTTGCCCAGATTCAGCCAACAGCACTATTTTTCCCCTTGGTGCTACTGCATTCCTTGGACAACAGGGGCTGTGTTCACACAGAAGGGAGCCTTGAAGATGAGGCTGAACCCCCAGCCCCAAAGCCTGGGGTGTAGCCCTCCCCCTGGGAGGCCTTGCTCTTCCTACTCTATCCTTCCTCCCATCTCTGGGCCCTGGGTGATGAGCAGGCAAGTAGTTCTTTTTTTTTTTTTTTGAGGGCAGTGTCACTGGCCCTCATATGTGGGACCGAACCAGGGCCACTGGCTTCCCAAGCCAGCGCTTAACCACCGCACCACTCGGCCAGCCCAGGCAAGTGGTTCTTGCTGTGATATGGAGGGCTGAGCCAGCAAGCTAGGGACAAAGGGCTGTTTATTGGAGCGAAACATGCAGTAAAACTGCACCCGTTGCCCCACCACCACCTGGACTCCCATTCTTGGGCTGGGTGGCCAGCTGGTTCCTACTGCCTTCATCTCTCTCAGGCCTGAGCAGCCTCAGGACGGTCTCTCCTCGATGTTCTGTCTGATCCAGCCTCTCACTGCAGCCACCCTGGTGTAGACACCCGGGAAGTGGGGCCGTCCACAGCCGTAGCCCCAGCTGGTGACTCCAGTTAGCACCCACCGCCCAGAGGGCTCCTGGCAAGCCAGGGGTCCCCCAGCGTCACCCTGAGGGGAGAAGAGAAGAAAGGCACTCAGAGCAGGCCAGTACCTCCTTGACAGCTGTTGTGCCAAGGGAAGACTGACTTGATCTATACAACCTGGGTGGCTGGCCACCACAGAAGCATCTCCTGGTGTCCCTTTGTGACCCCATATAAGTAACTACCCTTGTGAACCTCATTTTTATAATATCTGGGAAATGGGTTCAATGCCAGGATGAGCCATTTCATCTGGCTGGCAGACATTTGTGGACACCTGCCACTGTGGTCCCCTAGCAGAACAGGGCCTCACACTGCAACATGTCCCTGTCCCTCCCCTGCACTTCCAGGGAACAGGGGAGGGTGGGGTGGGTGGAAACTGGCTTGTAACAGACGCCCAGTAAACGGTGGTTGAGTGAAAACTTGGGAGGCAGAGAGTGTGCCCTGCTTGATCCAGCTCAAGTTTGCTCTGGAGAGTGGGGCCTGGCTGGATGGACTTTAGAATTATGAGAACCTCGCCCTCCTCCCCGATGGGTGGTACCTGGGCTCCGCAGAACCCCTATTTCAACTGCAGAGTGCACTCACGGAGCAGCTGTCCACGCCGCCGTGCGGGAACCCTGCACACAGCATACGGCTGCTGATCTGCACCGGGTAGTAACGGCGGCAGGCCTGCTCGCTGAGGAGGCGCACCGCCGCCTTCTGCAGCTGCCGCGCCATGGAACCTGCAGGTGAGATGAGCCCGTGGGGCTACACGGGTCTGGGGGCCTTCCCGACGCCCCCGGACCCCTAACCCCCGAGGGTTTAGGGACCCTACCACACATACCTCCCTCACGCACCGAGCCCCAGCCAGTAATGATGCAGCGCGCGCCGTCGGGGGGTCGGGGCGCGGGCTCAGGCAGGCAGATGGGCCGCACCAGGCGGTTCCGGCGCACGGGCGCCGCCAGCTGAAGCAGCGCCACATCGTAGTCGAGCGTGTAGAGGTTATAGAAGGGATGCTTGTAGATGCGCGCCACACGCTCCAGCTGCCCGTCGGCGCTGCTCAAGAATGGCGTGCCCAGGAAGGCCGCCCACTGCTTGGGGTCTCCGTAACTGCAGAGCGCGCGAGGACAGGCATTGGCCCAGATTCCTGCGCCATGGCCCCCGCCCGCCTAAGACCCCTGGACTCTGCCCAGTGGTGCTGTGTCCAAGGGCTCGCCTGTCCCCCAGCGGCTGGCTGGGGACCTTGGGCGGGGCACTTGACCTCTCGGTCCCGGGTTGCTCAATAGTTGTCCCCTCCCGGGACAGCTAGGGGTGCCCATGTCGGAAATGCGCCCACTCGGGCAACGAGGTGACACCACAAGCCGTCTTCATTTCTGCCCAATATTTGGGCTTTGGTGGCCAGAGGGCCCCACCCCGCCAGGCGCAGAATAAACATTCAAGAGCTGGGAGTCTCCATGGGGGCAGGGTCCCTTGCCTGGTCAACTTACTAAGCAGCCTACCAAGGAGGGGACTCCAGTGTGTGGCCATTGGGGGCTGGTACCGAATCCGAATGGGGTGGGGCAAGGTTGGCGATGTCCCGCAGATCCCCCAAGATGCCTGGCCCCGGGTAGGGAGGCTGCGCCCCTGAATTTGGTGGGGGCCCAGGAACGGACTGGGCCCCTGCAGTCCCGTATGGTTAGGCTTGGAGTGGGGGAACTTCAGGGCAAAGACGGGGTGAGGTGGGGCATGACACAAAGTTTTCGGGCCACTGGTCGGTATGGTGAACCACAGACTAGTTGGGGCGTTGTGGGGCAGGCCGGACTCACATGTCGAAGCAGTGTGCCGCAGACAGCAGCCACCTCTCGGCCACCAGCACGGCCCCGCAGCGGTGCTCCCGGCGCCGCAGCCACAGGCTCACCTGCCACGGCCACTCCCCACGGCCCGCGGCGCTGCCGCCCACAATCCTGGTCAGTGCTGCCGCTGGCGCCAGGCCGCAGTCTACTGGGGGGTGGGGGGGCATGGGTTGATGGGTGGATGCACAGGACCTCCTCTGCGCAGCCTCTTGGGTGGGGGACACGCCTTGAAAAGCCTTGGCATGACCCAAAGCCACTGTCTGGGAGGACCTTGCCGGGTCCCATCAGCTCCTGCGCTAACCTTTCTTCCTAGATGTTCGTCACCCACATACCCAGTCCAAGAATACAACTGTAGAAAGAACAAGGTGCTTTCAAGAGGATGCTGCAAGGGACCAATTCTCACCCGGCAGGGGTACTCCTACCCACCTAACCCCACAGGGCATTTTCCAACTTGAGCTGGCCCCCTTCCCTAGTACACTCCCACCACCACTACTGCCTGCCTCCCTTGAACTGCAGCTTTGGGAAAGGCCCTCCTGTCCCTGCCTCAGCTGGAAGGAGGGAGGGGGAGACAAAATCCCCCCTGTCCAGTCCTGCCAGCCCCACCTCCTCCATCTTCTGGATACCATCTGGACCTTGCCCAGAACCAGGTCTGGGGAAGCTGCAACCCCTCTCCTGGAAACACCACCCCCACAATGGACAATGCTGCCATTTCAGGGGCTTCCTCCACCCCTGAGCCCCCAAGTTAAGAACTTGCAGCCTGTAGCTACTAAAAAAGTGAAAATCATCAGGCTGGAGGCCAGGCCCAGACAAAGTCTGCTGCAAAGACAAGAAACTTTCTCCTAAGAATGGGCTAGCTATAAAGTATCAAACACCCGGTCTCCACTGGCCTGGCTGGAAACCTTGTGCCCTAAACTCTAACTGGCAGAAAATGCTGTCACCAAGCAGAGCTATGTGAACAAAAGGACCCCCTCGGGCCTGGGGGGGATCTAAGTCGCCGAGACTGCCTGGACTTCCACTCCAGGAGCAGGGCTCAGATAAGGCGCTTCTAGACTCCACCTGTCACCTCTAAACTGTGGTTTCCAAGGAGACAGGACCTGGGTCCTTTTCATCCTCCTGGCATGTGGTCTGCTTTGCTCTGAGCCCATCAAAATTGCTTCATCTAAGTCACCTACACCACATTCTGCCCCCAGGTCCCCTGACAACCTGACTTCCATTGTTTGGTGAGCCACGCCTGGTTTCTTTGGGCTGCCTCATTGCAAAGAGCCCATAAACCTTATGGTCCAGGTCTGTGTCTGGGTGACTTAGGCTGATGAGACCAGGACACTGTATGAATATATGTGGGGGGGGGAAACACCCTCATCACATGGCATGAAGGTCAGGACAGAGCAGTGGGATTATGAGTAGTTTCCTCCCCAACTTCTCTGTAATGGGGTTAAGTTATGCACACACACCCCTGCCCACCCCTGAGCTGAAGGACACTGGGGTCTTAGGGGAGGCCCAGGGAAGGAGATTGATGGAGGAAAGGGGCAGTCATTTCCCTGAATCAGTCTCTGTAGGGAGTGACAAGGACCAAGACACTAGAGACTTCAGGGAAAGTCTGCAGTGAGTAGGAAGATGGGTGCACCCTGCACAGACCAGCAGCCCTCTGTGCTGAGCATCTGCCCCTTTGGTGGCCCCCAGAAGCAGCATGGTCTCTCCCCTCCCCACTTCAATGGAGTCAGAGCAGACATGACCCCCAGAATCTGGATGTGAGTGCACCAAGTTCAGGTCTGCTGGGGCTGTGTGCACAGAGACAGAGGCAGGGGGTGAGGTTGGCTTGTGGCCCTGAGCCATGCTGGGGTGGGGGTAGGGGGGGCGGCACCTTCTGCTGGGCCCCCCCACTTTCATCTTTTCCCAGAGGGCCACTTCCTCTCCATTGAGCTCTGCTTGGGTGGCCATTCTGTCCCTCAAAACTAAGATGAGGGGGATGGGGGTTCACCAGGCACACCCCATGTCATGCAGACTTTTTTAGAGAGTGCTTTCTGTCTAGTCCCATAGACAGTACAGATGACTTCTTTTTTTTTTTTTTTTTTTTTTTTTTTTAAGGGCAGTGTAACTGGCCCTCATATGTGGGACCGAACCGGGGCCGCTGGCTTCCCAGGCCAGCGCTTTAACCACTGCGCCACTCGACTGGCCCCAGATGACTTCTGACTTAGCTCGAGCCACATGACATTGCCTGTATCTGATGGGGCTTTGAACTAGAAATATGGCAATTTCACAAAGCTCTAACAGTAAAAGTGAACCTGGCATTTTTGACGTTAGTGGAAAGATCTCAGGATACATTTTCTTTCAGTGTCTCTACCAGTCAGTTAGGTCTCCCCCGCAGCCCATAGCAGGGAACCTGGGGGCCAGCTGACCCCGTGCCCCAGCCTTATCCTGCGTTGTCTTCCTTTAACTCCTGACTCCTGCCATTGTATTAGGTGTGTGTTTCTCGAGCATCTGGCTCCCTGTTGCACCCAAACTTAGCACAGAGCTTGGCAGAAAGGAGGTCTTTGTGAGCACTGGATGAATGGACGGAGAACTGCCCTAACAGAGACCCCTGCCCAGGGACTCCCCGTGCCCCTGGTGCCCTGAAGTCTCCTTTTTAAAATGGGAGCAGATGGCTTGCAGGATAAGGTGTTTGCCACTAGACAGTGTAGGTCTGCCCAATCAGTGCCCTTGTCCCTGGTTATCAGGACCAATGACGGGCTGGACTGTGTACCCCTCAAATCCAGAAGTTGAAGTCCTGACCCGCAGGACCTCCGGATGTAACTGTATTGGGAGATGGGATCTTTACAGGGATGATCAAGCATGAGGTTACTAAGGTGGGCCCTGATTCAATCTGACTGGTGTCCTAAGAGATCAGACACGGACACACACAGAGGGACAGGGACACAGGGAGAAGACAGCCAAATGCCAAGGAGAGAGACCTCAGAGGGAACCAGCCCTGCTGACATCTTGACCTCAGATTCCAGTCTCCAGGACTGGGAAAGAACAAATGTCTGTTTAAGTCACCAGACTGTGGGACATGGTAACCTAGCTGACCGATACAGGACCCCTGCCACCCACGTGTCACAGCATTCCTCTGGCACCTGGTAGCTGGGAGCCCATGGTGGTCCACGGCGCATTTGGAAGTGGCGTGTGCCCCCCAGCAGTGGTGCTCATAGTGGTGGCCGTCCTGTTGGCAGGTTGACTGGTTGCCCTGCTGGTGGCCCGGAGGGTGGGTCTGCTGGCCGTGACACCCAGGACTGTGAGGCCCGCCGTTGTCCTGGGAGCATGGCTGGTGGTGGCAGGTGTCCTCATGGTGGAGGGGGCAGGTGTGAGGAGGGGCTGGGAGGACATGGTGTCCAGGATCCAGTCCTTCAGCCTGGTGATTTGTGTGTACACTCCGGGTTTTTTGGCCTGAGCACAGCCGATCCCCCAGCTGACAATTCCCGCCAGATAAAACACACCAGGGGTCTCCTCACAGGCCAGGGGCCCCCCAGAATCACCCTAAAAAGGAAGAAAAGAGGGCTGGCTGTGACCATCTGATGCCCTCTCTGCAGAGACCGCTGCCAGGCCCTCCTGGGTTCTCACAGTGGCAGAGACCCATCAGTGGGGCAGGAGGACACGGCCTGGGCACACAGACACAGGCACTGATACAGCCCCGCCCCACCCAGTACCCCACTTCCCTAGGAGTAGCGCCGGCCATCCTGTCAGACAGCATGGTCAGTATGTGTACTCATCTGTGGTTAGCACGTACTGTGCATATTTAAACGCAGTGCGTGTATTTGTGTGGCTCTACATTGTAAGTGGCTTCCCATCTGCTCACATCGGAGAACTGTCAGTTCTCCAAATTATATATTTCAACATTGGGTTCATCCCAGATTCTCCCTTCTCAACTCTGCTGCACGGGAAAGCCTTTTCCTTCTGTCCTTGCGTCTGCACAAATAGCATTGCTGAGTAGGAGAGTGTAGGTACTAAGTCTGGATACCCCCGATCCTGCCTGTGAATGTTACCTGGCAGGAATCCACCTTGCCCTCCAGGAAGCCTGCACAGAGCATCCTGTCCGTGAGCGAGAAGTTGTAGAGCGCGCTGCACACCTTCTGATCTATGATGCCCACGGATGCTCGCTGCAGAGTGTCAGGCTTCGTCGCTGCAGGAGAGGAGACACCCCCCACGCCACTTACAGAGTGATCACCGTTCAATATCCACATTAGCTCTGACAACAACCTGAGCGTGAGGTACCATCCCCATCCTGCAGGCGAAGAAACTGAGGCTCACAGCGAGAAGAAGGTAGAGCCCAGGGTCCCAACTTGGAGCCCTAGGATCTCTCCACTGTGTCCAGCACCTTGGGTGGTCTACAGGGAAGCCACTCTGAGGTTTCAAAGGAAGCATTAATTCTTGAAGACTCTGAAGGGTATAGCAAAAAAGGGTCTCCAAACTTTTTCTAGAAAGGGCCACAGAGTAAGTATTTTCGGCTTTATGAGCCAATCTCTGTCAGGATTGCTTTAGTAGCAGGAAAGCCGCCCGGGGCCATCTGTAAAATGAATGGGCATGGCTGTATGCCAACCAAACTTTATTTATAAAACGCAGCCACACTGGGCCCATGGGCCAGAGTGTGCAACTCCTGGAGGAATGCAGAAGCGAGTGGTCTGCAGGCAGTGGGAGCAGAGACCCCGCCAGGAACTCACCATTTCCCTCCTGCATGTTACCCCAGCCAGAGATCATGCACTTCCGGCCTGCAGGGAACTTCTGGATGGCCAGGGGCAGGCAGATGGGCTGGATGTACTTGTTGAAGACCAGGGGCTGGGCCACCTCCAGGACAGCCACGTCGAAGTCCAGAATGCTGGGGTTGTACTGGGGATGCAGCACTGCCCTCTTGAGCCCCATTTTCACTGGGCTCCCGCCAATGCCCGAGAGGGACACAGTGCCCAGGTGGGCCCGCACCAGCTCCACCTTCGTGCTGCTGACAAGGGGCCGCTCAGACACCCCTGCTGCCCAGGGGGCCAGGTAGAGTTGCAGGGCCCAGGTTCTGGGGAGGGGCACCAGGAGGATGAGGGGGGCACATGGCTGCTCCCCAAAAGCGGTCCCAGGCTAGAGGACCAGGGGCAAGGCAGGGAGCCCCTTTGGGCCTCATTCGCTTTTCTGTAACAAGGGAATTGGCCCGGCAGCATCAGAGGTCCTTATAGCTTTATGACTCTCAAAGACCAAAGCCACCTGGCTGTGCAGCTAAGGAGAAGGAGCACTTGTGTCACACACACACACACACACACACACACACACACACACACACACATCCCAGTTGGCCCCTATTTGTCCCCCTACGACCAGCTCAACAGATTGTCCTCGCAGAAGCTGCAGCCCAGGCCTAGGCCCTTGAGATGGCTCACCAAGTCCCCCCACTTCTCCTTCATGTTCCACCCTCTCATTTGCAATTGGATATCCAGAGGCCCTGGGATGGGGTGGGGTAGGGTGGGAACTAGGGGGCTGCCTCTACTGTGGCCACCCTCTCGCACAGATGGCCACATGCTTGGTCATGAGTGGTTTCTGTTGGTTTTTTTTTGTTTTGTTTTGTTTTGTTTTGTTTTGTTTTGTTTTGTTTTGTTTTTGAGGGCAGTGTCACTGGCTCTCATATGTGGGACCGAACCGGGGCCGCTGGCTTCCCAAGCCAGCGCTTAACCGCCATGCCACTCGGCCGGCCCTATGATTGGTTTCTGAATGCATGGGGACCCTGTGATGATGGGGCGAGCTGAGCAGCCCTTCTGGCCCAAGGCAGGTCTTACTGGTTGAAGCAGTGGGCTGCCGACAGCAGCCAGCGGTCCCCCACCACTGTCGCTCCACAGAAGTGCCGGGAACCTTCCTTCAGGCTGACTTGCCAAGGCACCTCCCCAGCGATGGCTCCTAACCCCCCCACAATCCGGGTAGGTTTCTCCATCGCCGGCCTGGCCCCACACTCTGTAAGGGGACAAGAGAGGAGGGTCTGGGCATCTTAGCTCAGAGTGAGAACACCTGAGCCCAGACAGGTCTTGGGACACTGGGGTGCAGCCTCATGGCTCTGGCTGGGCTGGGGCAAATTTCCCCCATCATACAGATGAAGAAACCCAGGCTTAAAGATGTCCTAAGGTCTCTCAGCAAGTTTGTGACACAGCTGGGGAGTATAGGTTAAAAAGCATAAGATAAAATTATAGAGCACCCTGGCCCATCAGCGTAAGCTTCGCCAGACACAGGCCTACAGCCCCCAAGATCAGGCTGGCTTCAAGGGATGGAGGCACATACCAGAACCATGTTTGGCAGCTTCTTTGTTTGGCAGCTCACCAAACAAAGGAAGAGACAAGTTATTATGAGATCTGGAGACAGGGTGTGATGTAGGTGACATTTACATGAGGCCAAGTTTTGATGGGCTCAGAGCACTGCAGGTTTATGGGACCATACAGGAAGATCAATATCATATCTGAGCTGTAACTGGACCTGGGTCCTTGGAAACCACAAAGTGAAGACACATGTGGACTGTGTGACCAAAGCCAGGTGTTCATCAGGGTGGCTTCCTCAGGCCAAGGCGAATAGATTTAACACTAGTGAACCAGACACAAAAGGTTTAAGATGGTTGATTTTATGTTATGCGTTTGTCACCACAATTAAAAATAAACCTAAAGTTAAAAACTAGATAAGCTGGGGCCGGCCAAGTGGCGCATTGGTTAAGAGCTGGTTTTGGTATGCCAGCGGCCCCGGTTCGGATCCCCCATATGAAGGCCAGTGACACTGCCCTCTACAGCTAACAACAGCTCCACCTGGAGCTGGGCTGCAAACGCTGGCGATGGTGTAGGCTGCAGCCCCTGCTGCAGTGGGCTGCCATAGGCTACAGTGAGTGGCCAGCAGCCAGCGTGAGTGGCTGGCAGCCAGCGCGAGCTGCCAATAGCCGCGGTGAGCGACCATCCAGAGGCCGGCGATGGATCTGCCTCACCCGGGAAGAACGCAATGACAATACCAACATGGGCCAGTGAAGCAAAGTCCTCCACAACTAGACTGAAGAACAAAAGACAGCAACTTTTCTGTTCCCCTTCCCTGATTCCCCAATGCTGTTCCCCTCCCCCAATTCCCCAATAAAAATCTTAAAAAAAAAAAAAAAAGATAAGCTGATTTTACTCTTCATATGGAAAAAGAAGCACACAAGCATGTCTAGGAAAATTTTGGATAAAAAGAAGAGAAATGAGGGTTCTCAGATATTAAAATGTAAGGACACCCATGTGTGAAAACTCTAAGTTAGTCTCTCTCCCACCCTGGTCTCACAGCCAAGGCCATTAGCTTCTTGTTGACCTTTCAGGATATTCTGTGTTTACCTCTTGGACTACTTGACTTTGCCAGGCAGTACATCTGAAGGATGGCCAATGTGACTTAACCTGTGTTCATGACATTACTAATCAATCGTTCATCTCTTTCCCATGAGTGCTTCAGGAAGCCAGTACCAATCGATCTGACCCTGCAGGAAGGGGACACCTACTTCTACCTGTCTCCCCAGGAAATACCTTGTGGCTTAGAAGTAGTCATTGAGTCAAGAAGCACAGAGCTGGGGGCCAGCGTGGGTTTGATGGGGGTGTCGACCACCCGGCTCTCGGGGCTGGTGGGCCAGGCAGTACTGGGGGTGGTGGGGGCAGGAGCCACTGTGAGGGCCAAAGGCTTGCTTGCCATGGCAATTGCCTCCAGGATCCAGTCTCGCAGCCTGGTCACTCGGGCATAAACTCCCGGACGCCGGGCTTCTGCACAACCAATGCCCCAGCTCACAATGCCGGCCAGGAAGAACCTGCCAGAGGGCTCCTCACAGACCAGGGGGCCTCCTGAGTCACCCTAGGAGACAAAGCACACCCTCAGGAAGGGGTCAGGGCTCCCCAGCCTCAGCCCCAAATTCCAGAGCTGCAGGGTTAGAGAAGGCGCCCTGGACAGGGACCTCTCTCCATGCAAGCTCGAGGGGAAAATGTGGGCTGATAGTTCACATCTCAGACCCTGTTTCCTCTCCTGTAAAAATAAAATTGGACAGTCAGACTATGGGACCATTAAGATCTCTTTCAGTTCTATTACTGGCAGTTAAAAACTCAGTCTCAATCAACAATATCCCCTCCCCTCCTAATCCCAGTAGATCTTCGATAATAGCACTCCTTGCTTAGGTTGACAGTATAGTTGCCCTGCTGGAGCCTCCAGACATCTCACTGGCAGCTGTGGCATTCTCCTGAAGTGCCTGATCTGCCCTCACCCATCCTGTCTTGTGATCAAATCCAGCCCACCTTGACTCTTACACTCTCAAACACAAGGACTCTCTGATTATTTCCCAACATTCCCTGCAGTTTCTGGTTTTGATATAGCAGCCTGAGCGCATGTACCAGTCTCTTTCTACCCTTTTCCCACCCACCAAGCTTTAGAAACAAGAGGGAAAAATATAAACGAAAAGGAAGGAAATCCAAAGCTGTACTAAAAATCAAACAGGGGACACCCTGATGGCGGGCCAGAAACTAACTGCCCCTCTGGAGAGACGGAGCTATGGGGCAGAAACCTGGGGGCCTTTCCCAGCCCACCTCAGTGGATAGGCCATTGTCCGGGTCATCTACAGCACCAGAACTCACCTGGCAGGAATCCACCTTCCCATCCAGGTAGCCGGCACACACCATCTGGTCCGTGAGCGAGTGGCCATACAGGCTGGCACACAAGGCCTGGTCCAGCAGCTCCACGGTGGCTTTCTGCAGCATCTCCGGTTTGACCACTGCCAAAGACACAAGAGACAAGCAGGGTGAGCATTCCATGGCCCCAGGCAGTCAACCAGAGACAGGTGGCTGAAGGACAACGCCTCTCTGAGCCTCAGTTTCCCCAGTGGTAAGCAGAGCTGCTGCAGCACCAGCCTCAGATAGTAGCAAAGAGTAAGCACTCCACAAATGCCCACTGATTATAACATTTCTGACCAGGACAACTAAGATGTGTCCAGATTAACACCCAAGACTGGGCTCTTCATCTCCTCTCTTCTTACCTGCAGTAGTCCTACACTGCTGGAATTTTTTCTTAGACTGGCAGCCAGTGCCACCTTGGCTAAACATTAAATCAGTTTATATTGTGCTTTTCTTCAAACCCTTCAGTGCGTTTCCCCCCTGCCCCAATTCAGCCTAAACACCCAAGTTTGGACTGCCTACCCCAGGGCCTTTGTTCCAGCTGCCTAGCATGCTTGTTCTTGTGGAATCTGCCCACCTTCCTCTTTCATCTCCTTTCTCAAGGAGGCCCCTTCTGAACTCCCCATTTAAAATTGCATCCCCCCTCCCACCCCACCTCTGATTATTTTCCTCCATTGCATTCATCACCATCTATCACTTATCTTGTTTAGTATTTGCTGCCCCTATAGTTGCTAGGTCCAATACAGTAGCCATTGGCCATATGTGGCTATTTAAATGTAGATTTAAATGCATTCAAATGAAATAAAATTTCAGGTTCTCAGTCACCTTTCATGGGGCTGATGACTTCTGTTAGTGGTCAGCACAGACATAGAGAACATTTGACACGGAGGAAAGTTTTGCTGGATGATGCTGTTCTGGACAGTGGGCACCAAGTGGGCAAGGGTTCCTCTGTGCTTTGCTTTCTGCCTGTCGCTGGAGCAATGCTTGGTGAGCTGGAGGGGCTCAAATGCTTATTGACTGAATTCAGTCATCAATGACTTTCTCTCCTAATTAGATATTTAGTTCTTCTGTCTTTGTGGCAAATATCTTTCCTTATCACAAAAATCCTATTCTTTCAGGATTTTTCTTTCTTCTCAGGCACACACAGACCTGAGAAAACTCCGGAATGGAGGCTGATGGGCACTGCTAGGGAAGTCGCGCTGTGTCGGATTCTCAGATTCTCAGATCCTGAACTGGGGGATGGGGTGTGAGGGGTGTGTGTGTGGGGTGCTAGGACTACCGCCACTGGGAACCCCACCTCTAGGCTCAAGAGTCACTGACAGGCACTGTCTACAAAAATCTGTTCACCTGCTGAGCTGGCCTCAGGCCAGCAGCTGTTGCATTGGACCCTGTAGTTCTAGAATGTTCTGGACCAACGCTGTCCAATAGAACTTTGCTTGATGATGGGGATTCTCCCTGCAGGACGCTCTCCTGTCCTCTAACTCTTTGCCTGTCTGGCTTTGCCTAATTGGCCAGGTCTTAGCTAAGGTGTCACTTCTCTGTGCCTCTTCCTAAATCTGTTCCCCCTCTTCTGTCTGAATGGTTCCTGAAAAGCTATTATTTTTTTATCTCAAGTAAATGCTTGTTGCCTCTCTTTGAAAGGCCTTTTATTTTTAGGTTAACGGATCATTCATTGACTTATTAACACTGAACTCAAGGCCAGCAGTGCTGTAACTCATGCCTGAAGGAAGCCGGCCTAACACGTGCTTTTTTCCCAAAGGCACCTCCCTGCCTTTTTCTCAGGATCAGCAGCCAGCACATCAGCTCTACACTGGGGGCCATACAGCACAGTCTGCCACACAAGCACAAAAATGTGGCAGGAAATGTACAGGAAAAGGACACTGCTTTACATCTGAGCTGAAACAAGGAGGCACACATGCCTGGTTCCAAACGCAGTTTGTCACCACTCTGTGCATGTCTGCAAGTGTGCACAGATTCCCGTTTGTGCCCCTTTGGGGTTCCAGAAAATGTTAGCAAGTAGGCTAGTCCGCAAATCAGGAACCGGGTGGGAATAAGGAGAATAAGGAGGACGGCCTGTGGGGCAGGCTTTCTCTCTGGGAAGGCGAGTGCTTACGGAAGTGCTCCTTGAGGTAGCCCCAGCCGGAGATTAGACACTTCTTCCTGGGCGGGAAGACATGCGAGGCGGCCGGCAGGCACACCGGCTGGACGTGCCTGCTGAAGGGCAGGGGGCTGCCCAGCCGCAGCACCGCCACATCAAAGTCAGCTGTGTCTGAATTGTAGGAGGGGTGCGTGATGATCTGCGCCACGCGGACCCGCACCGTGCTGGCTTCAGAGCCGCTGAGGTGGGTGGTGCCCGCGTAGGCCATCCATTCGGTGGGGTCTTGGAACCTGCAGGGTGAACAAACTGCAGCTCAGAGGATGGAGTGGAGCATGGGGGGTGGGGGGGGGGTGGGGGGGCAAGGACTTTGAGGTCCCCCCCCACCTCCTCAGACCCACCAGAGGGCAGGCGATAACCGGAGGCAAATGTGAAGGGGCGCCTCAAAACTCAGGCATGGAGACTGATGTCAAAATCACAAAGCAAAAACAAAAACAAAAAACCCACAGTGTGGGAATTAGCAACATTTTAAACAAAGACAGGCTCCAACAGGGTTCAGATTAGGGTGAGAAACGTCAAGGAGGACAAAATGTTACGTATACACACACTGGAATGTTATCCAGCCTTAAAAATCAAGGACATGGGCCGGCCGAGTTGCACAGTGGTTAAGCACTGGCTTGGGAAGCCAGCGGCCCCGGTTCGGGTTCCACATATGAGGGCCAGTGACACTGCCCTCAAAAAAAAAAAAAAAATCAAGGACATTCTAATACCTGCTACAATGTGGATGGACCTTAAGGACATTATACTGAGTGAAATAAGCCAGTCACAGAAAGACAAATACTGTATGATTACACCCAGAGAAATCAGATTCACGGATAAAGAGAGTAAATGGTGGGGGCTAGGGGCTGGGGAAGGGGAGAGGAGTGTTTAATGGGGACAGAGTTTCAGTTTGGGGAGATGGAAAGTTCTGGAGATGATGGTGGGGACCGCTGCACTGCAGTGTGAATGTGCTTAATGCTGCTGAGCTATGATGGTTAAAATGTCAACTTCATGTTATGCATGTTTTACTATCATTTAAAAAATATTCTTTGAAAGAAGGAATGTATTTGGATTCAACCAAAAAAGGAAAGGAAAAGAGAGAAAGACAAAAATGAGTTCCAAATGGCATCCTCAGGGTGGCAGGGAAGGGAAGGTATGGGGGTGGGTGGGCTCTGGGCCGCAGGGGTGTGGGGCTCACTCATTGAAGCAGTGGGCAGCAGACACCAGCCACCTGGCCCCAATCACCGCGGCCCCACAGAAGTGCTCGCTGTTTTCTCGGAGGCTGACTTGCCAAGGGAACTCCCCGGGGGATGCTTCCATGCCACCCACAATCCTGCCAGCTGTCCTCCAGCCCGGCTGCAAACCGCAGTCTGCAAGACATAGATCACCAACCAGGGCTCCAAGAAGGCAGGACCATGGCCATACTCCATCGGCACACCTGTGTCCGAGCCTCTCATCCACAAGGCCTCCACTTTCAAGGACATGCCCAGGGTTCCCCACTTGGCTGTGCTGTGCAAAGTGGGCCAGAAAGCACAGCAGCAGCTGACCCTGGAAAGGGATGGGGGTGGGTTCCAGCCGAAGGGGTGGACTAACCACAGTGGGCCTCATCGGATCCATCAGAACAGTCCACTTTGTCATCACACTCTGGGTTCAGTTTGGTCACACACTGGCTGTCATTGCAGGAGAAGGTGTTCCCTGGACAGCGACCTGAAGGCAGAGCAAAGCCAGTTTCCTGTCCTCACTCCATCACTCCCAGCCTCTGGTATTTCTGAGGTGACGTTAACAGAATTAGCAAGGGCATAGCACAAGAATGTTGGTCAGCACCAAGCCAGGGCTGGGCAGCGGAAGTGTGTCATGTGCGACCCCCTAAGTTTTCTAGGAGCCATGTTTTAAAAAAATCAGAAAGTTGAAGTTAAATTTTTTAAATTGTTGTAAAACACAACATAAAGCTTGCCATTTTAACCACTTTCATTGGAGCCCGGTCACTCTCTGTGGGAGGCCCACCCACTCAATGCCAGGAGCATTCCAGTGTAACAACCACAGATGTCCCCAGACATCTGTCCCCTGGGGATAGGATCACCCCCTAGTTGAGGACCACTGATGTGAAGCTAAATAAGTGTATCTATACATGTGTCATGAGCTGTCTGGAAGGATAGTCACCAGAATATTAAAAGTGATGAGATTCCAGGTAACACTTACTCTTTTTCCGTTTTTCCCCCATAAACTGTTTTTTTGTCTTTTCTTTAACAACAGGCTTCCACCATTTTTCAAAATCCCAACAAAGTTTCTCTTAGTCATGCTTGGCCACATAAATCAAAGTGCCTCGTCTACAAACCCTGTGTGCACAAAAGACTGTGAATCTGTCCCCTGGAGGAGGCTGGGGCACACAGCCAGCTCACCCTGGATGTCTTCTTAGGAGAACCCAGTCTTAGGGACCCTCTCGCAGTGGCTGCAATCACAGGAAACCTGGCAGAGGGCAGGGAGCCCGTGACAGGTAGAAAGCATACCTGATTTCAAGTCTCTTTCTGTCAAAGGCCCCTTCTGGCTTCCTATGGAGAGATATTAGCTCAGTCAGTGGGTGGCAATGTTCTTTGAAAACATCACATTACACAGCAGACAGTGAGCCATCCACCATGGGAGCCACTTAAAGCCCAACTGAAATCCATTAAGAGGAAACCAAATGGAGCACTGTGGTCTCGATGTCTGTAAGACAGGTGCTCAATGGCCACATGGGGCTGCTGGCTACCACAGCGTAAACATGGAACATTTCCACCACCACAGAAAATTCTGTTAGGTCACTAACATTCAACTATTAGGTATGTCAGGGTTGATGGGGAGGGGACCATAACTGTCCCATAGGGCAAGGGCTAAATGATCCATCTTCAACCTGACAACAGTCTGATGCATCCTCAGATTTTAGAGTTTAGCATTTACTATTTTTTTAAAGATTTTATTGGGGAATTGGGGGAGGGGAACAGAGAAGTTGCTATCTTTTTGTTCTTCAGTCTAGTTGCGGAGGATGTTGCTTCACTGGCCCATGTTGGTATCGTCGTTGTGCTCTTCCCGGATGAGGCAGATCGGCCTCTGGATGTTGCTCACAGCAACTATTGACAGCTCACATTGGCTGCCAGCCGCTCACGCTGGCTGCCGGCCACTCACTGTAGCCTATGGCAGCCCACTGCAGCAGGGGCTGCAGCTCACACCATCGCCAGGGCTCGCACAGCCCAGCTCCAGATGGAGCTGTTGTTAGCTGTAGAGGGCAGTGTCACTGGCCCTCATATGTGGGATCCGAACTGGGGCCGCTGGCCTCCCAAAATCAGCTCTTAACCAATGCACCACTCGGCCGGTCCTTTAGCATTTACTTTTATCTGTACACCTGGAGTCCACAAAATCTGGCCCACCACTTGGTTTTTTTGTTTGTTTTTTTCTTTGAGGGCAGTGTCACTGGCCTCCATACGTGGGAGTCGACAAAATCTGGCCCACCACTTTTTTTTGTTTGTTTGTTTGTTTTCTTGAGGGCAGTGTCACTGGCCCCCATACGTGGTATCCAAATCAGGGACGCTGGCATCCCAAACCAGCTCTCAACCACCGTGCCACTTGGCCAGCCCCCCACCACTTGTTTTTGTAAATAAAATTTTATTGCTACACAGCTGTGTCCATTCGCTTTTCCATTGTCTTGGGCTGCTTTTGTACTACAATAGCAGAATCATGTGGGCTGCAAAGACGGAAATATTCACACTCTGGTCATTTACAGGTTGTTGACGACTGGAGGGTGAAGCAGTGTGTGTGCATTTTCTTTTTATGGGAGGGGGTGATTATTGAAAACTCCAAGTTTAATGCTCCCATTGCACAGCATGTCCCTCACGACATCTCGGGTCTCTACTGCTTACTTGCCTGTGAGCTCAGCAGACACGATGGTGCCGTAGGCACCCAGGCGGATGCCGTGGCCGTGCAGTCTTGCTCGGAGGCCCTGCTGTAGCAGCTCGTGTTCCAGGCCCAGATCCAGCGACCGCAGGGCCAGCAGCAGGAAGTGTAGCCGGAAATGCACGCGGACACTGGAGTTCCCGTCCCTGCAGTCAGGAGAGAGGCCCTTGGAGACAGGGTTCCTCTCCCTGGACTCTTACGGCATCTCGAGGTGTCCACCAAAGTTCCTTCACCCCCAGGGAGGCCCCCGACACACCTGTAACTTAGCACTGTGCAGCCCACGCAGCTGGCCTCCAACTCTGTCTTCCGAAAGCTGCTTACAAACTAAAACAGAAACACAGCAGCAAAGTTGAGACTGCAGCATGGGCTCTCATCCCCAAGGAGACCTGTTGTGTGCAGAGAGCTGGAGAAGGGGGGCGGAAAAGCACCTCCTCTTAGATCTAATACATGCAGTGACTTCACCAAGCAGTGTGAATGACAGGAAAGGGCATTTCAAAGTTATTCATATGAAAATATTATTCCGTGGGCCGGCAGAGTGGCATGGTGGTTGGGCGCTGGTTTGGGAAGCCAGCGGCCCCGGTTCGGATCCCACATATGAGGGCCAGTGACACTGCCCTCAAAAAAACATATATTCCTCCATCAACAGATAGATAAAATGTGTCCATCCACAAGGTGGAATATTACACAGCCATGAAAAGGAGCGAGGCACTGACACTCACTACCACATGGCTGAATCTGAAAATGTGATGCCAAGTGAGAGAAGCCAGACACACAAGGCCATAGTGTGTGATTCCACTTATATGAAACGTCCAGAACAGACAACTCCTTAGAGATGGGAAGTGGGTTGGCGGTTGTCAGGGGCTGGAAGTAAGGCTGGGTAATGGGGAGTGACTACTAATGGGGACAGGACTTGCCTGCATGTAGACCTGCTCTGTCTTATATAACATTCCGCACATTTCTGGAATGTTCTACACCTGCCCCTTCCTGTATGGCAGCCATCACCCACAGGTGACTACTGAGCATTTGAAACGGCATTTGAAACGTGGCTGGTGCCACTGAGGAACTGATTTGTACATTTGAATTAATTCATGCTTAAATATTAAAATGGATATTTGATTCGCTGAGCATCAATTTTTTCAAGGTCCATCCATGTTGTAGCGAGTGTCAGTGCCTCCCCTCCTTTTCACAGCTGAGTGACACTCCAGTGGGTGGATGGGCCACACTGTGTTTATCTATCATCAGCTGAGGGACATCTGGGATGTTTCCACTTTTTGGCTTCTGTGAATACATGTGTGCAAGTCTTTGTGTGATGTGTGTTTCTATTGGGTTGTCGGAAAAGTCATGATGCACAATGAAAAACATAGTAAAAAATACGTCATGACTTTTCTGACGACCCAGTATTTTTCCTGGGTATATATGAATACCAAGGAGTGGAACTGCTAGGTCAGATAGTAATTCTATATTTAACAACTTTTTGATGAAAGCTAGATTGTTTTCCACAGCAACTGCCCCATTTCACATTCCCACTGGCCATGTATGAGGGTTCTGATTTTTTACCATAATATACTTTGCAACCTTTAAACATGGCCTGCTGGAGTCAGTTCCCACCGACACCACTCTCCCCTGCACACCAGCTCTGTCATACCTGCCTCATCCTGTTCCCCCCAGGGGCCCACCTCCCTTCTCAGCCCCTGCCTGGGCCTCCCCTTGCTGGGCTCTCTCCGGCCTGGGGAGCTCCTCTGTGTGGAAGCCCCTGGCCGCCCATGCCCACTTGCTTCTGGGAGGCCCTCACCAGCATTTCCAGGGTGGGCGTCAGCGTGCGGTAGTAGTCAGAGGCCTCCTGCTGCAGGCTGAAGGCATACCAGATGCCCTGCAGCTCGGCGGTGTGCTCCACATCGACACCCTGTGTAGAGAGGGAGGCTGCGGGGGAGACCAGGGCTCCATGAGAGAGCCCAACTGCAGAGTCGGTGCTCAGCTAATGGGCCCCCAAAGGCCCCCACCACCCAGGGGCTGGGTCACCCAGACAAACAGATGAGTGGGCTGACTCCCTGGTGGTTGTCCTGAGTGATCACGAACAGTGACCCCTTTACAACTCTCACATGTCACCCACCTGGAGGCTCCTAGGTACATCACAAAGCCCAGAGGTCCCCAGGTTTTAC
This sequence comes from Aselliscus stoliczkanus, assembly GCA_033961575.1. Lineage (NCBI taxonomy): Eukaryota > Metazoa > Chordata > Mammalia > Chiroptera > Hipposideridae > Aselliscus > Aselliscus stoliczkanus. The sequence goes on along the minus strand of CM066735.1, from coordinate 1,846,038 downwards.
CCCCTGATCATTTTTATCTCACCGGCTATGCCTGGCTCAGGGCCTGAAGCCGACTTCAGTCAAAAATGGCTGAAATGGCCTCAGGAGACCTTCCCCCAACTTAGAAACAACAGTCCCACCTGCTCCCTGGGAAAGGGACACCAAATACCACAGGGGCACAGCCACAGTCAGTCACAGGCATCTGGACCCTAGGACCACCACCCTAGGACCCCACCCTCTGAAAACACATGACTTTCCAACTGTTGGAAACACTGTATCAAAAGTATATACTAGGAGCCAGCAGCCCCAGTTCGGGTCCCACATGTGAGGGCCAGTGATACTGCCCTCAAAAAAAATAAAAAGTACACACTAATGGGGCTGGCCGAGTGGCTCATTTAGTTAAGAGTTGGCTTGGGAGTGTGAGCTCTGAAAAGCAGGACCGCTGGTTTGAATCCCACATGGGGCCAGTGACGCTCTGCCGTCTACAGCTAAGATGGTGAACAACAGCTCAGCAGGGCTGCAACAGGCTGCCATGAGCTACCATGAGTGGCTGGCAGCCACAAGAGCCGCCATGAGCAGCAGACCAACGGCCAGCAACCAACTGCTTCAGCCAGGAGGTGAAATGATAACAATACCAACATGGGCCAGTGAAGCAACATCCTCCACAACTAGACTGAAGAACCAAAGGACAGCAACAGCAACTTGTCTGTTCCCCTTCCCCCATTCCCCAATAAAACCTTAAAAAAAAAAGGTACATACTAATGGAGCAGCCAGTTAGCTCAGGTGTTTAGAGTGCAGTGCTCATAACACCCAAGGTGGCTGGTTTGATCCCGGCATAAGCCACTGAGCTGCGCCCTCCACAACTAGAGTGAAATGACTACTTGACTTGGAGCTGATGGGTCTTGAAAAACACACACACTGTTCTCCAATAAAAAATCTTTAAAAAAAAAAAGTATGCACTAAGGGGTGATAGTCATTAAAAAATTTGAATATAAAGAATTTGATAGCGGGGCTGGCCGAGTGGCTCAGTTGGTTAAGAGCGAGAGCTTTGAGCAACAGAGTCGCTGATTCGATGCCCACATGGACCAGTGAGCTGTGCCTGAGCTGAGCTGCCAGCAGGCGGCAGGATGGCTCAGCTGGTGAGAGCATGTGCTCCTAATAACAAGGTTGCCAGTTTGACTCCTGCCATGGGATGGTGGCCTATGCCCACCCACAACTAAGATTGAACACAGCTGAGGGGCCATGAGCTGCCGATGGGCGGCCTGATGGCGACTGGACTTGGAGCTGAGCTAGCTGCATTCTTCACAACTAAAATTGAAGGACAACAACTCGGCTGTTCCCCTTCCCCAATTCTCCAACACTGTTCCCCTTCCCCAATTCCCCAATAAAAAAAAGAAATCTTAAAAAAAAAAAGAATGTGATAGCAATCACGGCAACTGTGAAAACACACACTTCTAACTGTCGAAAATATGTTGGAACTGTCAAAAGGACACTAGCAAAAAATGGTCATAATTGCAAAATGAGAGAATGAAAGCAGCAGTCATATAAACCATGAAAGCCAGCTCCCAATTCTGTTTATTCTGAATGAGTACCCATCTAGATAGATATTTAGATATTTATCTATTCAATAGAATAAATAGTCAAAACCAAGTCTAAAAATGGTTTGTTTTCTCATTCAAAAACTAAAAATAAAGAAAATCGAGGGCCGGCCGAGTGGAGCGGTGGTTAAGAGCTGGCTTGGGAAGCCAGCGGCCCACATATGAGGGCCAGTGACACTGCCCTCAAAATAAAAAGGGAAATCGAGCACCCTATCATGTAGACCAAATTGTTTATGCTCTGTACCCTTTATATTCACCCCCAAAATAATCAGACTCCTGGAAGTTGGAGAAACAAGACAGAGGCCCCAGCACCCTCCCCATGCTTCTCCCCAAGGCTAACACCTCCATTAGAAGCTGTGAGCTGTCTTAAAGGGGAAAGGGACAAATTTTCACCTCAAGTTTGAAACATTTTTTTTTTTTTTAAGCTGAGCCATCCTGCCACCTGTTGGCAGCTCAGCTCGGGCTGGGCATCGAACGCTGTTGCTCAGAGCTCAGCTCACATTCTTGAGCGAGCTCTTAACCAACTGAGCCATTCAGCCAGCCCCTAAAACATTTTTTTTAATTTAAAATTTTAAGTGCATCTTAAAGCCTTTCTTGGTTTCAGGGGTCCTGCTGGGGATTACCGTATTTTGTCATGTATAATGCACTCCTATGTTTTTGGCCCAAATTTTCAAGGAAAAAAAAATCTTTAATTTAATTCAATTTTTTTTTTGAAGATTTTATTGGGGAATTGCGGGGAGGGGAACAGCGTTGGGGAGTTGGGGAAGGGGAACAGACAAGTTGCTGTCCTTTTGTTCTTCAGTCTAGTTGTGGAGGACATTGCTTCACTGGCCCATGTTGGTATTATCATTGCATTCTTCCCAGGTGAGGCAGTCGCTCACCGGCCATTGGATGGCCACTAACAGCAGCTCACGGCAGCTCACACCAGCTGCCAGCTACTCACACTGGCTGCCAGCCATTCACAGTAGCTTATGGCAGCCCACTGAAACAGGGGCTGCAGCCCACGCCATCGCTGGTTACTCAGGGTAGCCCAGCTCCAGGTTGAGCTGTTGTTCACCACCTTAACTGTAGAGGGTGCCCCGTCACTGGTCCTCATGTGGGATCTGAACTGGGGCCCTGCTGCTCAGAGCTGGTGTCCCAAGCCAACTCTTAACCAACGCGCCACTCAGCCGGCCCTCATTTTAATTTTTTAATTTAAAATTTTATTTGTTTACATTTAGGTACTTGTTTTTTTGTATTATAAAATAATTTTAGCATTTATTTTTTTACATATTATAGTACAAGAAATTTTATGTTACAAATAATTACAAAACACAAGAACAGATACAAGGTACATGAAATTTTATGTACCAGCAACAAATTTACGATATTTACGCATCATAGAAGGCCAAGAACTCTTCATCATTTCAAGTTTGTCTTAAGTTCAACAAAACCGATTATTGTATTCCAGGGTATTATTTTGCATATAGATATCATTATTGATTTCTAGAGTTACATTTTTAACTCATAAACATAAATAAAAGAATTAAAAACATTTATATAGATACGGAATTAGTACTAGTCATGTATAATGTGCATCCTTATTTTTCCCTCACAAATTAGGACCAAAAAAGTGCACATTATACACAGCAAAATACGATATATTTAACTCTTGTTCCCAAAATATATTGCTTCTAGAATAAAGGTGCAAAACCCTGCTTCCATCCCTCCCTGGTGCAAGGATGCACGCACACGCATGCATACACACACACACATACACACATGCATGCACATGCGCATTCTCTCGTGCACACTCATGCACACACGCATGCATGCATGCACATGCACACACATACACACATGCTCATGTGTGCACACACACATACACATGCATGCACACAGAGCCAATTTTCCTGTCCTTGACTCCCACAGCCACTAGGGGCCTCCGTCGAACGTGTCTGGCTGTGAGAGAGCCCTGATGTTCCATAAATACATTAAAAAATAATAATAATAACTAGGGAGACCTACATAGGATTGCCAACTTATTATTTTGCCACATGAGGGCATCTTCCTGGAAACCGCCACTTATTTTCACCATCTCATGAAAGCAAGGTGATTTTCACATCTCTCCCAAAACCATAGGAACCTTTTCAGCTCAGAATAAGCCTGTTTCAGAGCCATGCTGCCCTGCAGAACATGCCATGATAATGGGGCTTTATAGATCTGCCCAGCACAGTAGCCATGAGCCACCATGGAATGTGGCTGGTGGGGACAGAGGAATTGAGTTTCATTTTATTTTTTTTTTTGTTTTTTGTTTGTTTGTTTGTTTGTTTTTGAGGGCAGTGTCACTGGCCCTCATATGTGGGACCCGAACCGGGGCCGCTGGCATCCCAAGCCAGCTCTTAACCACCGTGCCACTCGGCCAGCCCCAACAGTTCCTTTTTAAAATTCTTTTCGGTGTTTTCAAATTTCTTAAGATTTTATTTATTTATTTATTTTTAATTTTATTTTTTTTTTTTCAGCTGAGCCATTCTGCAACCTGTTGGCAGCTTAATGGCAGCTTAGCTCGGGCTGGGCATTGAACTGCTGTTGCTCAGAGCTCAGCTCGCACTCTTGAGCCAATTCTTAATCAACTGAACCATTTGGCCAGCCCAAAATTTCTTAAGACTTTAAAAAGCCATGAAAACTTCCCTGGAGAACCCTGTGGGTGGGAAACCCAAATACGCCCACCCACGTGCCCATCCACCCAAGGCTGTGTGCCCAGGCATTGGCCCACTCGTCTTCTCTCTTGGGTGGCCTGAAGGGTCAGCCTTCAATTCCATGTTTGCATGCTTAGCCCTCTGTTTCTGGGATCATCACATGGACACCACTGAGCCAAGTCTGAGAATTTCTGTGCAAGTCACCTAGCATGTGAACCCATGCCAGCCCTTGGCCACTTACCCACAAGGACTGCCAGGGTGACAATTATGATGCTGGTGGCCACTACAGCAGACAGGGCTGCTCGGCAGCATGCGGTGTCCTGAGTATGGACTTCCTTAGTTGCCCCAGGTGTGAGCTGTAATTCACCAATGGTGGGCTCCATGGCTCTCAGACCCTCGGACAGCCACCTAGATGCCAACAATAAAGAGGCAGAAAAATGGTATCAGCACCGGAGGGTGTTTCTTTTTCCCTAAGCCAGGGTCTTACTTGTGCAGATGTGACATCCATCAACAGTGCCCTAGGCACCAACGGACTCCACTCAAAAAGCCCTAAAAAAATGCAATGTCACCTATAATTTTATATATATATATTCACAAGATATGGAGTACAACATAGGGAATATAGTCAGTGGAATTGTAACAGCTGTATTCAATGTCAGAGGGGCAGCAGTGGGGGGGTTATCACTTTGTGAGGGGTGTAAACATCTAACTGTTACATTGTTTTGTACACCTGACTATAAGAAAAAAAAAACACCTAAAAAATGGATTCAACATGCTGCCTAGGCTGGTGCATGTGGGCTCTCACGTGGGTCACTGGGGTCCATTTCTGGAAAGAATATGTATGAATTACCCCAGAATGCTGTAACAAATTGCCACAAATCTCGAGGCTTAGAGGAACACGGATTTATTATTCTGCTTTTCTGGAGGTCAGAAGATGTCTCCAAATGGAGGCCTCTGCTTTTTCTGGGAGCTCCAGGGTCTCAGTTCTGAGAAAGCAGAGCTGGGAGGTGGTGACAGGCTGAGCCCTGGCACTTTTGACTCTGAAACCTATCGTCAAGAGCCAACAAATTCTCTTTTTCACTTAAGGCAGTTGGTTTCTGCCAGTTGAGACTAGAAGAGCCCTAAGACAGATCCTTGAATGTGTAACCCATTCAGACCCTCGCTGAATAATTAATTCTCTAATGTTCCTGAGACCAAACCAAAGGCATTCTCAGTCCACAAAGAAGCCTTTCTCTCCCCAGAGGCAGAATCACCTTCATGCTTTCTGCAGAGGTGGCCCTCATCACCCACCATCTGTCTCGGCTCCCAGGGAGCTCCCTGCACTGTGTGGGTGGAGGGTGATTTATATCTAGCCTTGACCCATTTTTCCCCATTAGAAAACCACAGAGAAGGAAGCTGAGGGGACAGTTAGATTCTATTTCTCTTGATGGGGCTCCATGAAGGTGCCGACTCGACCAGGGGCCTCCTGGGAGGTTATGGAGTTGCTTTGGAGGCCCCTAGAGATGGATGGCAGGCCTGGGTGTCAGGTAAAACATAGGAAACCCCATTAAACTTGAACTTCACATAAACAAAACATAGTTCTGTAGCATAAATATGTCCCTGGGATAACTGATTTTGTGTATCCACTATGCTAGGCTACAGTGCCCTGTTGTTTGGTCAAACATTATTCCAGATGTTGCCATGATGATAATTTTTAGATGAGATTAACATTTAAATTAGTATACATTGAATAAAGCAGATGACCTTCTGGAATGTGGGTGGGCCACATCTAATCAGTTGATGGGCTTTAGAGAAAAGACTGAGCTCCCCCAAGAAGGAAGGACTTTTGCCCCCAGACTCTATTTGGACTCAAGCTGTAACATAACTTTTCCTGGGTTTCCAGTTTCCCCTGCAGATTTCAGACTTGCCAGCCCCACAATAGCGTAAGCCATTTCCTAATCTCTCTCTCTCTGTCTCCTTCCCCCACTTTCTCTGTCCATTCTATTGGTGCTATTTCTCTGGAGAACCCTGAGGATACAGTCCCTAATTAGTATAAGTATGTCCTGTGCAATATTTGGAACATACTTATACTTAAAAGAAAAAGTATTTGTTGTTTATCTGAAATTCAAATTTACCTGAATATAAATTTCAGTATGTTTACTGTTAAGTCTAATCGCATGCTGGGGTCCAGCCAGAATGTCCCATCTTATCCAGGGAATGTGTCCCTGTTGGGAATGGTTGCTCTGCGCCTCACTGCCATCATCCAGAGCTGAGAAGAAAGGGGAGATGCATGGGGGTGGTGAGGCGCGGGCCTGGCAGGGAGTGAGACTACACAACACTTACCCCTTTATTCTCACACTTGAACTAAAAATCAGTTGATGAAATGTTTTAGGGACAAAGACACCAAGATTCACTTCTGTGATTAGGGCTGGAAACTCAAATTTAGTGTATGAGCTCATTGACGTCCTCCCACCCCACATACACACACACACAAAGTTTGTTCAACCCCAGCTGCCCCTGCTCCCCCTGCCCAGTGGGTTTTCTAAGGATCCCTGTGTTCTCTAAATTGTCTTGTCATCACCATCATTAGGGCACAGAAGAGGCCCCACTGCTACTTAGCATTGAATATAGAAGCACCATTCACTCGCTCTGCCTCTGCCTGATCTTTGCAACCTGGCTGCCCTGTGCTGGGTACCCAGCCTGGAATGAGGCCGATGTGATTTTTGAGCTCATAAAGCTTAAACCTTACTGGCAGAGACCTAAATAAATTAAAAGTACAGTGACAATAAAGGCTCCAAAATAGAGATGCATCCATGGGACTAGACAGGAGGTCAGGGGAGGCTTCCTGATGGAGGAATGAGTTATCTGAGTTCTGGAGGATAACTGAGAGTTCAGTAAGTGCCCAGTGGAAAGAAGAGATGCCCATACAATGAGAACAAAACATGTCAAAAGTCCTGTGGAGGGAGGGAGGGAGGAAAGGCCATAGTAGAGAAAGTGTGTCAGTCAGCTACTGCTGCATAACAAATTACCACAAACAAATCCACAGAGACAGAGAGTACATAGTAAGGGCCGAGCTGAGGGAAGGGAGGAGAGTGAGTGTTCACTGCGAACAGAGTATCAGTTTAGGATGATGAGAAAGTCCTGGAGATGGATGGTGGGGATGGTTGCACAGCAGTGTGAATGTACTTAATGCCACTGAGCTGTGCACTTAAAATGGTTAAGATTGTGAATTTTATGTTACATATAATTAATCATAATAAAAAAGAAAATAGTTAAGAGAGATAGATAAATAGAGAAAAATTGCTGGAAATTGGAATCTGAGAAGGGCGAGCTGGAAGCCCAAGAACCACAGGGGACAATGGGACACACTGAAACTATTTACACAAAGAAATATCCAGAATGAGGGGAGCCAGCAGCAAGTATCTGTGAACAAACAAGGAAACCCAGGAGAAGCCGGGCCAGCTCTGCCCTCCTCCGCGTCCCTCACGCGCTGGCACACCTTGCTCCAGCCCAACCCTCGAAGGGCAGAGAAATCTCATCCAGCAGTTGGCAGGCCTGGTGGGGAGCAGATAAAAATCAGGCTTCAAAATCTGCCTTTGAACCAAGGCTCAGAAAAGGCAATGGCTGTTTGATCCAAAAATTCTGAGAGTGTCTCTGGTGCTTCCATAGAAATGGCGTTTTGCTTGGACACTGTGGCAGGCAGAATTATGTCCCCAAAGACATCCCCATCCTGGTACAGGGATCTGTGGTCATGCCATCTCACACAGTAAAGGGACTTTGCAGGTGGGATTACGTTAAGGCCCCTGAGATGGGGACAACCCTGGATTACAGGGGATCCAGTGTTATCACAGGGTCCTCATAAGAGGGAGGCAGGAGGCTCAGAGTCAGAGAGATGGAAGAGGCTGCACAGCTGGCTGTGATGATGGAGGAGGGGCCATGAGTCAGGGACACAGCGCCTCTAGAAGCTGGAAAAGGCTCGAAATGTTTTTCCCTGGAGCATCCAGAAGGACCATCCCTGTCCTCACCTGGGTTTAGCCCTATGAGGCCCACTTTATCACAACAGCAACAGGAAACTAATACAGGCTCTGTGGGCAATGCTACCCAGTGCTGACTTGATTGGATCCAGGCATTGGGCACTTTGTAGAAAGAGCAACTTCAAAATGGGACCTGCCCTTCCCTCACTGTACTTTGGGCTTGAATGGGAGGAATGCTGGTTACCCGAAGACCAATATGCACATTCTGGCTTCAATCTGACTAGTTCTATGACTGCCCAAGGCAGTTTACCTCTCCTGGCCTATTATAGCTGGTCATTTATCAGCTTTGACCCTTTGGTTCTAATTTTCTATGGCTTGTAGGTGACAATGTCCTTTTTGTCTTCCCAGAATTCCTTTCTTCAGGGACGTCACACCCTAATCATAGTGCCCCACTCACTGGCCCATGCCTATCCCCCATCAGTGATCGGTCTCCAACGAACCCAGGCCTGCCAATCACAGTACCCACTTCTTTATCCCATGGGTACCACCTCTCCCATCCTTGAATACTGTAGACCAACTTCTGGAGTCTTCTGTCACTCTTCCTTCCTCCTTCCCCTCCTTGCTGGTCACCTCCAAATCTGGCCATTCTGTTTCCTTCCTCCTCTCCAGGGACCCCACCTACCCATCCCCACTCTCATAACCTTCACCTTTTCCCTGGACTACTGGTGTTCTTGCTAACTCCAGGCCTGGTCCCACCTGTCCATTTTTTTCATACAACTAGAGATATCTGCCTACACTAGGGTTTATCCCCCAGGATGATTCTTCCCCCAGGGAACACTGGGCAACATCTGGTTACATCTGTGGTTGTCACAATTCGGGCCCTTCCGTAGCTCCTCACTAAGTTCAAATTCTCAGCCCCAACTCCCTCCCCAGCACTACTTGTTCCCACCTCCAGCCAGCCCATGTTTATTCTGCTCCCAAATAAATCCTGACACCTGCTATGACGTGGATGGACCCTGAGGACATTAAGCTCAGTGATATAAACCAGTCACAGAAGCACAAATACTGTGTGATTGCAGTCACAGGAGGTCCCTAGAGGAATCAGATTCACGGAGACAGAGAGTAGATGGTGGGGACCAGGGGCTGGGGGAGGGGAGGAGAGTGACTGTTTAATGGGGACAGAGTATCGGTTTGGGGAAATGGAAAGTTCTGCAAATGATGGTGGGGACGGCTGCACAACGGTGTGAGTGGACTTACTGTCACTGAGCTGTGCACTTAAAATGGTTAAGATGGTAAATTTTGTTATGTATGTTTATCACAATGAAAAAATTGTTGAGAGAAGTCAGCAAAGAGTTAACAGGGGGAGGGGGTAACTTGTGGCCCTCCTCGACCCTGGGAGCACAAGACCAGGAATGCCTGGTGAGGACGCAGTCCTCAAAGCACAGAAAACAGTGAGGCCCCTGCTTATAAAGTGCTGTTCAAACGTGCCCAGTTTATAGGGCCTTTCAATCCCCATCAGCTCCTCAGGGACAGGCACACGTCTCTGCACCTTCTTCCGCTCTCATCTCCCTGTAGTTTTTGCAAACAGTGCCACTTGAGTGAAAAGCTGACAATTTTGCCAAAGGAGAGGGGCCATGTGCTTGTTACATTTGCCAAGAGTGGACTCCATACCTCCCAGCAGCAACCTGTGTGGGCTGCTTTCTCTTCCATGTCATGTTGAGAAGCAGAAGCTGGAGTCGTCATGGGCTAATTAACAGTCTCTAGGCATAAAGCAGTGTCCATTTGACAGCCAACTTTCCCAAAACACCCGTATTTTTAACTCCAAGTAAACTTCTGAACAAGATATAAAGCTCATTCAGGGCTTTAAAAAAAAATAAAAATGGTCTGGCTGAGTGGCTCAGTTGGTAAAGAGCTCACTCAAGAGTGTGAACTGAGGGCCGGCCGAGTGGCGCATTGGTTAAGAGCTGGTTTTGGGATGCCATCTGCCCCGGTTTGGATCCCACATATGAGGCCAGTGGCACTGCCCTCCACAGCTAACAACAGCTCCACCTGGAGCTGGGCTGTGTGAGCCCCGGCGACGGTGTAGGTTGCAGCCCCTGCTGCAGTGCGCCGCCATAGGCTACAGTGAGTGCCCGGCAGCCAGCGTGAGCGGCTGGCAGTCAGTGTGAGCTGCCAATAGCCGCGGTGAGCGACCATCCAGAGGCCGGCGACCGATCTGCCTCAGCCAGGAAGAGCGCAATGAGGATACCAACATGGGCCAATGAAGCAACATCCTCCTCAACTAGACTGAAGAACAAAAAGGCAGCAACTTGTCTGTTTCCCTTCCCCATTCCCCAATGCTGTTCCCCTCCCCCAATTCCCCAATAAAATCTTAAAAAAAAAAAAAAGAGTGCGATCTGAGCTCTGAGCAACAGCAGTTTGATGCCCAGGCCAAGCTGAGCAGCCGCTGTACTGCCAACAGGTGGCAGGATGGCTCAGCTAAAAAAACAAACAAAAAAAAACAGAAAAAAAAAAAAAAGAAAAAAAGACTGGGACCGAGTACCTCAGTTGGTTAAGAGCTTGCTCAACAGTGCGAGCTCTGAACAACAGTTTCGCTGGTTCGATTTCTGGCCCAAGCTGAGCTGCCGCTGAGCTACCAACAAGTGGCAGGATGGCTCAGCTAAAAAAAAGAAAAAAAAAAGAAAAAGTCAGCCAAATAAATTCTTTGGTGTAGGGTAGACCAAAAACCAAATCTGCCTGTTTAGATGTATCTTTTTCTTTTCATTCAGATGGATTGGAGACAGCCTGTCTCAGATAAGTGGGTGTTTTGCTTAAGAGAGAGAGGCAAAGGATAGAAGGTTCCGGAAGGTTCTTGACACTCCTAATCTGAGGCTACAAAATCGCTTCTAGAATTTGCTTTATTTGTATTCTTTTTTTTTTTTTGCAGAGATTTGGGGTGGGAGAGAATGGAAAACAAAAGCCGAGTAGAAAGATGGAAGATAGCCAATTACCAGAAATGAAAGAGAGCACAAGGGGAGGTGGCTGGCTCTGTGCGGCGACCTCAAGCTACGAGAAAGCCCTTGATAGGATGGGGCATAATTAAATTTTTTGAAAGCCATATAGGAGGATAAGTTACTACTTGAGTTTGAGAGATACATGAGAACATCCCAGACAAAGTTGGAGTTGTAGAATGAGAGAAATGGGTGGGCGAGGGGCACACTGTCTGTCTCTGGTTGCTGGAATAGTCCTAGCTAGCAGCTTCAAGAAGGATCAGTGCCAGATTTGAGATCTGAAGGGCGCACCAAGATACAGGGAAGGAACCAAGATTCAGTGCAGGACTAACTTGTGAATTGTGAGCGCCAGCGTCCCCAACTTAAGCCTGTGGCTCAACCAGCCTCCAACTGAACACATGCCACTGTCCTGGTGTCGGCTGTCCAAGGTGGGAAGCAGAAGGCCTGACTTTCATCCCAATGTGGTTGTCGGTGATGGCGTAACACTGAGCAAGTCACTCAGTGGGAGGACTGATCATCCTAGGTCCCCTGGAACTGTTCCAGTTTGGACCTGGAAATCGGGACATCTGGTCACCCTACTCACATATCTGTCTTCATCTGCCAGAAGGGTCTGGAGCAATGTGGGGGCTTTCTAAGGAGGTGCTAAGCAAGAAGACTTTGGGAACTGAGCCGAAATTATGGACGAGGCACCACGTCTGCTTGCAGCCTTCTGGTGATGACACAGGGAGTCTCTATTTAAGGCTAGTGTGCTTAATGCCACTCACATGCTTGCCAGCATCTATTTCCAAAATGGGAGAGTGAGCCTCAGGTACAGAGCCTTCCAGGAGGATAGGCAGACCAAGGCAATCAAGGCACTGGCCTCAGGAGGCAAAATTTAAGGGGACACCAAAAACCTCAGTCCACAAGATAAATAACATTTTCATGCAATAATTTTTATTTTTTTATTTTTTTGAGGGCAGTGTCACTGGCCCTCATGTGGGATCCGAACCGGGGACACTGGCGTCCCAAGCCAGCTAGCTCTTAGCCACTGCACCACTCGGCCGGCCCTCATGCAACAATTTTTAAAAATCAAAATTAAAATCAATGTCCAACCAAATGTCGGCATTTTTACGTAAAGACAGGATCCGATTTTGCACTTGCCCGACTCACCTGGCCCTCCTCCTAATCCCAGCTTTGTCTGCTGCTGTCTTGGCTTAAAATGGTGAAATTTTGCTTACTGAGGGCTCCTGTGCACCAATATATTTTACTATATTGCACTACAATATTATTTCTCTTGATGACTGAGATTTCGGCATCCCCCTAAATGTTGGTGACAGACCCGCTCGCCTCACCCAGATCTGGGCCCTGAAGGACAGTAACAATTGAAGAACACTGTTTGGTTTTCCTCCCATTTACTTTATGTTTTCAGTTGCATTCTCTTTTTTTTTTTTGAGGGCAGTGTCACTGGCCCTCATATGTGGGACCCGAACTGGGGCCACTGGCGTCCCAAGCCAGTGCTTAACCATTGTGCCACTCGGCCGGCCCAGTTGCATTCTCTTAACATGTTTTCCATTTGTATGTATCAGTGACTAAGTTTCCTTAAAAAATTTTTTTTTTAGGTTTAAAAAGTAGGCCATTTAGGGCCGGCTGAGTGCGCAGTGGTTAAGAGCTGGCTTGGGATGCCAGCGGTTCTGGTTCAGATCCCACATATGAGGGCCAGTGACACTGCCCTCAAAAAAAAAAAAAGTAGGCCATTTAAATAAGATTGAATAACTATTTTCATGGGCAACCTGTAGCTATGAGTCTGCCCTTGGGATCCCATCCAGTCTGTAGTTTTAATAACAGCCCAGATTCATCTGAATTCTCTACTCAAGTCCAACTGGTTACTGGAACTTCCTTCTAGGTGACCTTAGGTGACCCCTATGACCCCCACCTCCTGGTGTTCACACATACTCCCCCCGTTGTTAATGTCCTTCCCTTGAGTATGGGAGGACCTGTGACTTGCTTCTAACCAATAGAATACAATGGAGGTGATGGGACATCACTGTCATGGTTATATGACATTATAAAAGACTCCGTCTTAACAGACTGGGGGCTGTTCTGGAGAGGCGGGGAGACAAGGAGCTATGGGAGGCCTCTAGGAGCTGAGAGTCACCACCAGCTGGCAGCCAGTCAAAACCGGGCCCTTTGTCACTGGCCAATAACCTGAACAAGTTTGGAAGTTGGTCCTTCCCCAGTCAGGCCTTCAGATGAGATCGCAGCCCACGCAGCACTGCTTCTGCAGCCTCGAGAGACCTTGAGCAGAGAAGCCAGCTCAGCCATGCCCAAGCTCCTAGCCCACAGAAACTGGGAGATGATAAATATTAGCTGTTTCAAGCCACCAAAATTGTAGCAACTTGTCACTACAATCCAATGACTGACAAGCTTCTTAAATCTGACACTCACCAAACTGAGTTCCTGATATCTCTTCTTATGTCGCCCCCAAATACCTGTTCCTCCCACAGTTTTCCCCATCTCAGACAGAATCTCCGTTTTTATGGTCATTCAAACCAAAAATCCCTGGGATCATGAGGCCTTTCTCAGAGACCCCATCCAGCCTGTCCAACAGATGCTGTCAGTAACCTTCAAAGCAGATATAGAATTGGGCCACATCTATCACTTCTACCCTGGTCTCAGGAGAGCATCATCCTGGCCTCATCGAGGGCTGGTTGCTTCCATCCTCACCAGCTAAAATCTGAGTCAGGCCATGTCCCGCCTCTGTTCAACTCTCCATGTGGCTCTTACTCAGGGCAAAAGCCCAGAGTGACCTGGTCCCACCCACTCTTTGCTGTCTGTCTGCAGCTCCTACTTCCTCCCTCCCTTGGTTTCAGCCACATGGGCCTTCTCAGTGTTCCTCAAACACATGGGTCACAGTTCAGCCTCAGGGCCTTTGCACATGCTGTACCCTCTGACTGATGTGCTTATCTATAGCCTCATAACAGTCACCTCCACCTCCCCAGCTTGTTTGTTTTCTCCTGGGTTATGTAAGCTGTACCTATAGGAGTAGATGGCAGGATAGCTTCTGCCAAGGTGCAGAGCCTAGTGTCCCTTGGAGTCCCCTTGAGAGAAGTGGCTGACCATGGAAGAAGGGAGCCATGGAGAGAACAGCCACAACATGTTCCCTACTTTTTAGCACAATATTGACAGAGAGAGCACGTTATCTCACTCTGCACTCTGCAGTCTTGGCAGTTCCAAAGTTGCTGTTTGATAACTACACTTGGTACATATTCCTCAAGAGAATGGAAATGTGTTGGGAGAAATTCATTGTACTAAATGACAGTTACATGCAGTATCTGATTTATTACCTCAACTCTGCTAGGAGACCAGCTGTATTCTGACTGAGGAGGAAACAGAGGCATACAGGAGCCAGGTGACTTGCCCGAAGTCACAGGATGTGGTGGTTTAAAAGCATGTCCACAAATTCTTGCCATCCTCTCTTTGGCAAAGCTTAATTTACCTCCCTTTGAGTGTGGGCTGGACTTGATGGCTCGCTCCTAATGTACCAGAAGTGATAGAGTGTAACTTCTGAGGTTACATCATTAAAGATATGTGGGGCGGCCGAGTGGCACGTTGGTTAAGAACTGGCTTGGGACGCCAGCTATGAGCAGCAGGGCCCCGGTTTGGATCCCACATAAGAGAGCCAGTGACACTGCCCTCTACAGCTAAGATGGTGAAATATGGGCTGCCGTGAGTCGCTGGCGACGGTGTAGGCTGCAGTGGGCTGCTATAGGCTACAGTGAATAGCTGGCAGCCAGCGTGAGCAGCTGGTAGCCGGTATGAGCTGCCAAGAGCCCCTGTGAGTGGCCTCCCAGAGGCCGGCGACCGATCTGCCTCACAGGGAAGAGTGCAATGACGATACCAACATGGGCCAGTGAAGCAAAGTCCGCTACAACTAGACTGAAGAACAAAAGGACAGCAACTTGTCTGTTCCCCTTCCCCGATTCCCCAATGCTGTTCCCCTTCCCCAATTCCCCAATAAAATCTTAAAAAAAAAAAAAAATGACATGTGGCTTCTGCCTTTCTTTCTCTGGGACCACTCGCTCTGGGGGCTGGGGGGCGCTAGTCACCACATTGTGAGGATGCTCAGGCAGCACTGTGCAGGGGCCCCGTAGGGGAGCTGATGCCTCCCGCCAGCAGCCATGTGGGGAAGCCATCCTGGAAGAAGTCCCTCCAGTCCTGGTGGAGCCTTCAGATGAGGTAGTCCACACCAGAAGCTTGACTGCAGCCTCATGAGGGACCCTGAGCCAGGACCACCCAGATAACCACTCCCTAATTCCTACCCACAGAAACTGGCATAATAAAAGTTCATTTTAATCTGCTAAATTTTGGAAATAATTTATTACATAGCAACCAATAACTAATACACAAGACTGCCGACCCCATGACCCTTCTCTCTGCATTTCTGCTGTCCCTCCCAGGAAGCATACTATTCTTGGTAGCTTGTCCTGCACCCTTCTCTTCGTTTCCTCTTTAGTTCCCCATCCTTCCTGACAAGTGCTTGTTGTGAATCGTCTCCTTGCTTTACTGGCAGGTTTTATCTAGTTGGTTAAAGCAGTGTGGTTCAGCCTCTCCAAGGGGAGATACAGTGCTTGGGTTCCCATTTTTCCAAGCAGGGCCAGCTATCGACTTCCACAAAACCCCAAACTTCATCTCAGCTTTGCCCTGGGCACCTAAACTTCTCTCTCTCTTCACTCTCAACAATGTAACCATCTTGCTCTGTATGATTTTTTTTCTCCTAATCCAAGGTGATTATGGTTTTTCCACTCTCCCATCCCACATGTCTGCCCTTTTTCAGTCCCACTACAGCCAAAATCTGTTTATGGAACAGACATCACTTGTCTGTGCTGCAGCCGCTCCGGTTTCTCCAGTTCCCGTCCTCAGACACCAACCTAGCCAGGAAAACCTCCCTCTCCTTTGCCCCAACTTCATGAAATAAATCACTCAGTAAGCCTAAGGGAAATTTAATAAGCTCGGTCTGCTTTTTCTTCTTTTTGTCTGTGGACTTTTTGTTAAGTTTTCATGGGAAGCGTTGTTTGTGAGAAAACTATTTGTGGTGATGATATCTTGTGTTCTTGTAGCTTTCTAATGTGCACAGGGGAAAAGAGAGTCAGAGATCCTGGGGTGGGGGATGTCGAGGGGAGAAGCCAATAAACACAGGTGATACCCAGGAAAACGGATAAAGCGTGCAGATTAGAAAAAGAAATTTCCACTCACTTAGGACTTGTGTAATTTAAAAGGAATACAATGGCCCTGAATGCAATGGGGGACTCAGGCTTGGATCCCGCAATGGAAAAAGGACATGAGTAGGAACATGGGAAATTTGAACGCAGTCTGCTGAGTGTCAAACAACGTTAATTTCTTTCTTTTTTTTCTTTTTTGAATTTTTATAAGTGTTTATTTGAGCCAAACTGACAACATGCTAGAGAGCAAGATCTCAAAAGCTCCCAGGACGTTAATTTCTTAGTTGTGGCCATTGTGTAGTGGTTAGGTAAGATTTGAACACTAGGGGGAGCTGGGTGAAGAGCAGGCAGGGACTCTGCCTGCGGTCTTTGCAACTGAAATGATTCTGGAATCGTTATCATTTCTTTTTTTTTGGAGGGCAGTGTCACTGGCCCTCATATATGGGACCGAACCGGGGCTGCTGGCTTCCCAAGCCAGCGCTTAACCACCGCGCCACTCAGCTGGCCCTGGAATCATTATCTTTAATTAACAGAGGTAAAGTGGGAAAAACAACAAAGCCTTATGTGGATATCAGCCAACAGCCCAGAAGAGGTCATCCTCTTTGTTAATTTTAGGGTCACACAGGTTCACAGACGAAGCTCGGAACAGCTATTCCCACGTTTGTGGATGAGACACTCCTGCCAGGAGAGCACAAAGCCCACACCAAATTTGTGTGCGGCCTATGGACATCAGTGAGTTAAGTTAGCCCTCCAGGGACCGACACGACTCCCCCCATTTAATCGATGATGAAATTGAGCCTTGAAGAGATGACCTCCTCTGTGTTTCTGCCTCTCTGTCTGTCTCTTTGTCCCTCTCTCTATATAGCTATCTCTCTGCCTCTGTCTCTCTCTCTCCCTCTCTTCTCTCATACATGCACAGTTCTTAGAATTCCAGGATGCCCTAGCCCCACCCCACTTCGCTGCTTGCTACCTTCTCTATCACTAAATGGGCCTCTGCTATCTCAGGACCCACCTGTCCAGGTGAGGTAGGTGAGCCACAAAGATGGGGACCAGACACAATGGCATCCACATAGCTCTGCCACCCCCTCTCTCCACCTGTCCCCCTCATGTTCCTTTACTGGAGGGTGAATACAGCAGCTCGGACCCCCTCACCCCTGTTTCTGCTCCCAGCTTCCTTCTCCAGGACTCAGGACTCACCTGGCTGCCGTCAAGGGAATGCCTGCCTCTGCCTGTTCACTCTGCAGTCCCCGGGTCCCAGGCGGGGCCTCTGCCACTCTGCCACAGCTCCAGATTCCTGATGGACAGCTGTGGCAAAAGGAGCAGAGCTTTCTGTAAACAGTCTGTTCTGAGTTGGAGCCCCAGCCTTGATAAAAGGCCACCCAACATGCTTCTATCTGCAGTCTCCTGTCTCCATGTTTTACACCCTAAACCTTCAGAGTTCTGCAGAGAGCACTTTGAATGCTATACAGATGCTCAGCAGGCATGGGGCAAGAGCCAGGATGGACTGCAGGTCCATTTGCTCAAATCCATACACTGTGGTCAGATGAGCAGGGACAAATGTCTGGGCTTCTTTTTGGTGGACAAGAGGGCTGCCCACTGTGAGGTAGACTTAACTTGTGTGGCAATCAGAGCTGTGTGAGCGGTCATGACTCTGGCCCCATTTTCTATATGAGGAAACTAGTAAGGGCGAGTTGACACACACACAACCATACATGCAACCTCACACAACCACACACAAAATCGTACAACCACACACTATTGTGACACAACCATAGACAATTACACACGTGTGGTCACACACTTTGTTATATAGACACACAACCACACAGTCATACACAACCACACACACTTAATGACATAACCATACATGATCATGACCACATGCACAGTCACACACAATCTCACACACACGATGGTCACACTCACAATCTCACACCCACATCACACCCGGCCAGGGCCCCAGGCAGGCAGGGTGGGCTGTAGGTCTGCAGGCTCCATGCCCCATGGACACAGACAGATCTGCTATGGAGGCCACTACCCCTGCTTGTCAGATATTATGAATCCCATGGTCACAATGCATAAAACGTGGATTACCTGAGTGCAGGCTCAAAGAGGCTTCTCTTCCCAGTTCCAATAAGTAGACACTAACCATGGCCAGGGGCCTGTGTGGGTGTGAATACACATTCCCCAAACCTTTTGCCACCCGGAGCCTGGCTTTGACCCCCATAAGATAGGAAGGAGGGTGAGGGCCCGGCCCCAAAGGACCCCTGTGCCGGCCATCCTCACCAAGTTGTGGGAACTTTGAGGACATCACACACAATGTGTGCTAAGGGCGACTTTCCTGCCACATGTAACTGAATGCATGACAGCCCCTTCCCCAGGCAAAGACGACCTCCAAAGACCACCCCCAATTCACACCTATGACCACACCCTCTCCAAACGGTTACCCCAAAATCTTTGCTATTTATTCACTCACCAGCCACTAAAAGGTTGAGACAAGGGACAGGCGGAGAAGTAGGGCACTCCCTTATCACATATGGGGCAATCCTCACCAGTCTTTGTCCATCATATTCCTACTGCAACCCCAGGTCCCGCCAAGGGTCCAGGCTAAGGCACCACGCTTGGTTTTAGCCAGGTTAATGCTCAGAAATGCGGGAAAATTGCCGTCCAGAATGTGGAGCCCTGGAAGGTCAGTGCCAGTGTCCGCAGTATGCTCCCACCACTTCCACGGCCGGCTGCATTCACACACCCCAGAGGCATCTACACAGCCTGTCTGCGTCCAAACAGCCTGCCCACATTTCTACACAGCCGTAGTCTACACAGCCCACCCATGTCTACACAGCCCGGCCTCATTCACACACCCCAGCCACGGCCACACAGCCCTTCCACTCGTCTATAAAATCACGTCCACACAGAGCGGCCCTGGATGAACTGAGGCACAGGGAGGGAAGAGCTGCCCTGCTCCCATTTCCGGAGGGGGCGCCGCGTCCCGCGGACCCCCAACTCACCGCGCTACGCCTGAGGCTGTACCGCGCGTCCTATTCCCGCCGCGCAAACCGAGCGGGGCCTTAGGGAGAGGGGCGGGGCGGGGGCGGTACCTGAGCTGGTAACTCCACGAGCTGGGGGCGGTGGCACCTGGGCTGGGGGCGTGAAAGCACGAGCTGGGGGCGGGGCCTGGCTGCGGGCGGGGCGTGGGCTGGGTGTATCAAGGACTAGCGTCGGGACTCGGGCTGGGGGCGCCCCCTCCACCCCTCCGTCACCAGGGCATCACCAGCCCCACCAGCCTCCGCTGCCTGCCTCCTGTTTGCCCCTTCCTCTGCGTACCTGAACCCGGCCTGCTGCTCTCAGCACCTCCGGGGTGGGGGCTCCAAGAGGACGCTGGGTGCGCCGGCCCTGTGCGCCTGTCAGGAGCCCCGGTTCCAGGCGGGGTCCCATCAGTCCACCACCAGCTTCAGAAAAGGGCCCGACCACCTTCCCGAGACGTTGACTGTGGGTTGGGGCGGCTTGAGCCGTTGGTCCTACCTCGAGATGCTTCAAAGCCTCATTAAAAATGTTTGGGTCCCCATGAAGCCCTACTACACCCAGGTTTACCAGGAGATCTGGGTCGGGATGGGGCTGATGAGCTTCATCATTTACAAAATCAGGAGTACTGATAAAAGAAGTAAAGCTCTGAAAGGTCCGAGCCCTGCCCCCGCCCACGGCCATCACTAACCAGCCCTACCTGGGGTGCCCATCGGAGGGACCGTCGGCCAGGCTATCAGTTTCAGCAAGCTGTGCTGGAGAGACCGTGGGCAGTGCCATATACTTGTCGAGTGCTCTTTCCTTCGTGGCCTGAATAAATGAACCTGTGATATAGAAAAAAAAAGAAAAAAGAAAAAGAAAAGGGCCCGACCAGCAGAAGGAAAGAAGTGGACGCACTGGGTGCCTCGGAGCCATGAGGGTGGTCTGTCCCTGGACCCTGGGGCTGCTGCGGATAGAGCCCGGCGTCCAGATGGATGCAGGGCCTGGGCAGGTGAGCCCATGTGGGCAGGTAACCGTGGACAGAGGGCAGAGGAGGGGTGCTGGGACCTGCGGAGAGGAGATGCTCAAGGCAGCAGAAAGCTTGGGGAAGGGGTATGGTGTGCGAATAACTACAATTTTTTTTTTTTGAGGGCAGTGTCACTGGCCCTCATATATGGGCCCCGAACCGGGGCCGCTGGCTTCCCAAGCCCAGCCATTCGGCCGGCCCTACAATATTTTTTAAAATAAATCTTTGACTTTAGAATAGTTTTAGATTTACAGAGAAGTTGTCAAGATAGTACTAGTTCTCGTGTACCCACATCGAGTCTCCTCATTACTTACATCTTACATTAGTGTCACAATTAATGAACTAATACCAACACATTATTAACTAACACACATGCTTTATTCAGAGATTCCTCAGTTTTCCCTATGTCCTCTGTCCCAGGATCTCACATGACAGGTGTCTCGGCTCCTTGGAACCCTCCAGGCTATGATAGTTTCTAAGACATTCCTTGTTCTGGACGCCCTGGGTAGTGGTGAGGAGGGGGTTTAGGAGTTTGGTACTATATTGGGGTCGGTCTGGTGTGTTTATCATGGTCTGGCTGGAGCAATTGTTTGGTATGTATTGATGCACCTGGGCACCTGGCATGGCCATGTGGCAGCCCAGCCTTCCCCTCCAGCTTCCATAGTAGGTTGCTTATTTCCTCTGAGAGCCTGTGCCCTCTGTTAGAACTGCAATCTTTGCCATCAGCCAGGGTCCCAGCTGCCTGCAGTGCAGTCCCATTTACTGAATACGTGCAGATTCTCTCTGGTGCTTCTGATGACCCTGCAGAAGTAGCTGTCACCCCTTCTGGCAGAAGAGGCAGCTGCAGCCACAGAGGGTAGTGATGTGCCCAAGGTCATCTGGCTCCAGACCTGGGTTATTCCCACTGCTGCCTCCTTCTCTGAGCCAGGACAGCTGTGTGAAGAGCAGCCTATGACCCTTGGGGGCACCATTCTCTCTCTCCTCCAGGGCAGCCACTGGGTTCTTTCTGGAGAAATGATGACATGCCAGTGCCTTCCCCATGTGGCTGGCAAACTGCCACCCCTTCCCAGCCAGGCTCCTCACCCTCACATCCTTGAACACTGGCACCAGCCATGCTCACTTCCCCCACCACAGCCAGGAACCACCCCTCCTGCATCACTTGAGCTCAGCCAAAAGTGACCTTCTCCAGGCAGCCTTCCCTGATACCTGACCCCCCAAGTCAGAGTTGGCGGCCTCTCCTGAACTGATCTGTGTCCTGTCCTTCCTCATCAGGGTGAGCCACCAAGGCCAGAGGAGTTCTGAGACTCACAAATTCCCAAACCAAATCAGGGTGGGGGGAGCCTGGCACACAGAAGACACTCAATGAAGACTGCTTGAATGGATGAATGAATGGATGAATGAAAGAAAATTGTCTAAGCTCTGGCCTACTTAGTAAAAGGAAATCACTGTCCTCACAGCATCGTTCCACTTAGTAGCTTAAGTACAAGACGCTGAGCTCTGCACCCCAATGGAGCAGAAACAAAGCATGGTCTCCCCAGTGCCAATGTAGAGCTACTGCTTCCTGGGGCTGTCCCCCAACCCCGTCACCTGCTGGCGTCTACCACCCTCACAAAAGCGTGACCCACCATCAGTTATCATGTAGGATGGACAGCCAAGTCAATACAACTGCTCAGTGCCACTCTAGGCACCAGATCTCGGGATTGTCCCCCGTGCCTATCCCCTGTGTCACCACCCCCATGTCACAGAAGACCTGGAGTCAGGGTGAGCCACCTGTCCATGTCTTCGCTGAGGCTCTCCTTTTAGATAGCTTACTGGTGGATCACTATAGTTAAAATTTACAAACAACTGTGACTTTAAATATTCTAGAATTACCTTGCAATGATGAAGCCATCCCTTCCCAGCTGGTTTAAATTGGGCTTTGCACATCTGTCCTGAACCTCAATGGCAGCTGTGTTCTTGTGTTCCGCCTGTTTCATAGGGGTTGGGGTCTTTTTGCCCTAGAAAGGGATAGTGATGCTGGTGAGCAACACAGTTTAGTGTGAGCCTGGAGGAATTCACATGAATCCTGGCTGGCCCCCTGCAGGCTGAGTGACCTTGGAGACTTGCCTTCTGTACATGTAAAGGAGGGGTTGGTGACAAGGGAACACTGGACCCCGACACTCTGACCAGTTCCCTCCACCACGCATGAGCCCATATCTTTAGGATCTGCGTTCCTGCAGTGTAGGGGTTAGTATGTTGGGGCCAGGTGACCAAATCTGGCCCTCTGCCTGTCTTTGTACAGCTGCTTGCTAAAAAAGGGCTTTATGTTTTTACATATTTGGAAAATATAAAAAAGTATTTCATGATATGAAAGGTACAGGGAACTCACCTTTCAATGTCCACCAATAGTTGTTGTTGTTTTTTTTTAAAGATTTTATTGGGGGGTTGGGGGAGGGGAGCACTGTTGGGGAATCGGGGAAGAAGAACAGACAAGTTGCTGTCCTTTTGTTCTTCAGTCTAGTTGTGGAGGATATTGCTTCACTGGCCCATGTTGGTATTATCATTATGGTCTTCCTGTCTGAGGCAGATCGGTCACTGGCTATTGGAAGGCCACTCACAGCAGTTCATGGCAGCTCACGGCAGCCCACTGCAGCAGGGCCTGCAGCCTACGCTGTAACCAGCGACTCAGCGCAGCCCAGCTCCAGGTGGAGCTGTTGTTCACCATCTTAGCTGTAGAGGGCACAGTATCACTGTCCCTAATGTGGGATCCAAACCAGGGCCCTGCTGCTCAGAGCTGGCATCCCAAGCCAACTCTTTTTTTTTTTTTTTAAGATTTTATTGGGAATTTGGGGGAGGGGAACAGTGTTGGGGAATTGGGGGAGGCAACCAGCCAAGTTGTTGTTCTTCAGTCTTCGTTGTGGAGGGCGCCAGTCGCCATCTGGCTTCCCATTGGCAGCTCGTGGCCTCTAAGCTCAAGGTGCTGTGTTCAGTCTTAGTTGCGGGTGGGCATAGCCACCATTCCATGTGGGAGTCAAACCAGCAGCCTTGTTGTTAAGAGCGCACGCTCTAGGGCCAGCCGAGTGGCGCATTGGTTAAGAGCTGGTTTGGGACACCAGCAGCCCCAGTTCAGATCCCACATATTAGGGCCAGTGACACTGCCCTCTACAGGTAACAACAGCTCCACCTGGAGCTGGGCTGCACGAGCCCCGGTGACAGTGTAGGCTGCAGCCCCTGCTGCAGTGGGCTGCCATAGGCTACAGTGAGCAGCCGGCAGCCAGCGTGAGCGGTCAGCAGCCAGCGTGAGCTGCCAATAGCCATGGTGAGTGACCATCCAGAGGCCAGCAACTGATCTGCCTCATCCGGGAAGAGCGCAACAACGATACCAACATGGGCCAGTGAAGCAATGTCCTCCACAACTAGACTGAAGAACAAAAAGACAGCAACTTGTCTGTTCCCTTTCCTCAATTCCCCAATGCTGTTCTCCTCCCCCAATTCCCCAATAAAATCTTTAAAAAAATAAAGAGTGCACGCTCTATCCTATGAGCCATCTGGGCAGCAGCTCAGCTCAAGGTGCCGAGTTCAATCTTTAGTTGCGGGTGGGCGTAGCCCACCATTGAACAGGCAATCTTGTTGTTACACCAGCTGAGCCATCCTGCCATCTGTTGGCAGCTCAGCAACAGTTAAGCTAGGGCACAGCGTTCACTGGCTCATGTGGGAATCGAACTGGCAGCCCTGTTGCTCAGAGCACACTCTCTAAGCCAACTCTTAACCAACTGAGCCACTTGGCCGGCTCACAAGCCAACTCTTTTTTTTTTAAAAATATAATTACATATATTTATTAAGAAACAAGATAGTTTTGCTTATTGTTTCTTTTTTTTTTTTTTTGAGGGCAGTGTCACTGGCCCTCATATGTGGGACCCAAACCGGGGCTGCTGGCATCCCAAGCCAACTCTTAACCAATGCGCCACTTGGCTGGCCCTGTCCACCAGTAGTTTTGGCCACAGTTGCAGTTGTTCACACGTTGTCTGTAATGCTGCTGGCCACAAAAGCAGAGTTGACTAGTTGTGACGGGCTGTGTGAGAGCTCCAAACATTGGCCACCTGGCCCTTTACAGCAAGTCTCAGCCCCTGCTATGGCGCTCTACCTCCAGACTTCTTAGATAACAACAGCATATAAGCTAACAGTATCCAAAACACAGGGAACAGACTTAATTACTTCTAAGCTTCCTTCAACTCTAAAACGCCACTAATTAAGACACCACACCCACACGACAATTAGTGCAGCATTGCAGCAAAAACCCGCCTTCAGCGTCAATGGCAGGCATGATTGTGGATTTGGCTCATACCTTAGAGGCAAGTGTCGGGCTTGACAAGCCAGCCCGGCTCCCGCCCCGCTGAGGGTCCTGCCCTGCAGAGGCCCCGCCCCCACCCACCTTTGCTCCCCAGTTCACTGCACCACTGGAAAGGTAAAAGCCGACTCCCACATATCAAAAGCGCTGTTTAATTATTATAAGATTCGGACAGAAGCAAGGCCAAAACTGCAAACGGAAACTTGAGGAACTAACATTGCCTTCTAAAGCCATGACATTTGTCAGATTTCCAAAGCAGAATATTCCTAGCTCTGACGCCGACCTACCTAATGGCTTAGGTTAAGGTGCAGGCAGAGGGGCAGGCAGGGTCCACGCAGCCCCTTTGCCCAGGCCGCCCCCCATGACTGCATCCCGGTCCCGGCCCCCAAGTTCAGGAGCTTCCAAGGGGCTGTAGGTCCAGCTGCTCTCACTCCTGGGAGAGATACATGGAAACAGATGGAAGATGCTTTGTTTGTGTTCTTAGGAATAAAATGTTTCCTATGAGAAGCGTGACTAACAAAGGTGGTGTGTGAGTCTGGCACTGGTATTCTCGGAGTGGGTCATGGTTTGGCCTGGGGCCCACGATCTACAACAGATGTGCAGGGACCACGTGGCTGGAGGGTCTATGCCTTCAGAACATGCCAATGAAAGTATTCTTCCAAACATGAGTCTGGAAGCCACATGGACAGAAGGGGGAGGGGCAGGCCCCAGAGCCAGACAGCCCTTGCAGTCCACAGCCCCTGGCAACTGTTATTGGCTTCAGAATGGTGGTGACACATGCGACACAATGAGAGGAGGGTACGAGGGCATGGAGGCCTCTAGACCAGCTCTACCACCCATATATGTCATGAGGTTTAGAGCACTGTTGGTGAGATAGATGAGAGGCCAGTTACAGAATATTCTCTCGCATCCCAGAAGCTCCTCACAGTACACTCACCTTGCCCACGTTGCAGCTGGAGGTCAGTGTGTCACTGCGTCACTAGGATGGGATGAAAATGTGCAGATGCCTGTGTTGTGAGAAGTCGACAAAGTGGAGCCAATGCAAAGGGCAGAGCCAGCCATCGAGGGCTCTGGGGACATGGGGCCCTGCGGACTCCAACAACCTGTCCACCCAGCCTGATGCCCACCCCATTCCCCAAGAAGGGCTGTCTGAGAGAGGCGACACCACCAGAGTTTCAGAAAGTCGTGGCCGTTTATTAAGACACGGAGGAACTGGATGGAGCACAGGTGCCAGACGCCTCCCAGGCTGATGGAGGAACCAGAGTCAGGGCTCTGTCCAGCAGCGCCGTTCACGTACCGCCAGCCTTGCTAGCAGCCCTCAGCCCAGCTCCCTCTCCTCATGGGCCCACTAGCAACCCAGAGGTGGGTATGGCCCCTGCCAGCTAAGCTGATGGCTTGAGTTCATGTCTCTAGCACCCAGGGCCATCTAGCCATTGGACCAGCTGGACCGCAGATGGAAAGCTGTGGCTTCGAGGGCAGACACCTTGCCCCCCTACCCAGGGCAGGAAGTCTTTAGGGAAACCTGGAGGAAGCAGCTGTGTGGGGTAAGCACCAAAGTAGCGGGTCTGCAGCCATCAGCAGGAGAGGTGACACTTCCTGCCCCTTCTAAGATTCCAAGAGACTCCGACCAGGAAGATGACAGGCTGGAGTCATGGGACGGGGATGTAGGTGGTCCGAGGGGCGTGCAGCAGCCACGCGAGCTGGGAGCAGGGCTGGGGTCCAGGTGCGGCTGGGCTCGAGGAGGCAGGAGATGCGAGCATCGGCCAGACCAGAGCACCAAGTTGGGGGCCAGTGGGTCCAGTCTCAAGGGAGGACAGCAGCAAGGGCCGAGGCCGCACTGCCCCCTAGGCTGAGGCACCCGGAGGGCCCGTGAGCTCCTGGGTGGACACAACAGCCACATCCTTCGGCTCAGCCAGTTCTGGAGGCTGCTCAGCAGGCATGACAGGCATGATTTGTGCTTCACCCAGAGGTTGTTGGGACAGAGTGGCCTCGGACTCTTTTGGAGGCTGTGGGCCCTGAGCTGTGGCCGGCGCCCAAGAAGGGTGAGGTAGGTCCTTCTGCAAGAGGAGAGAGGCCAGCGGTGAGGTCGAGCAGGGCCTGGGAGGTGGGGGGTGGGCAGGGCAGAGGAGTCAGGCCCGAGGCTCAGGCTCCAGGCCTAGGATGAGCAGGTCCAATCCCACTAGCCAGCATGTGGGCCACGGGAAGGGGACCCAAAGCAGAAACCCCACTCGGACATTGCTGACTTGTTCCCCCTCCGAAACCTTCTAGAAGAGCCCACCAGCTCTGTGGCAAAGTGAATGCCTGTCGGGATGTAGGTTCTTAGACAGTGGGCACTGAACCCCAGGAGGCCCTCCCCAAGGGCCTGGCAGAAGGTCTAGTTGAGGCTGGTGAGCACCACAGGCATAGGGCTGTTTGGTCAGACACTGGGCCCTGCTCCTTTCTGGCATTTCTATGCCAGGATGGATGCAATGAGTGTTTTAACTTCCCAAAGAACAGAACACAGTGACATATCTGGCAGCATCACTGAGTATGACAGCATCGAATCACAGGCGGGGAAGCCCCAGGCGCCCCTTCCTGGGGGCAGCGTGCTGAGCTGAGATTGCAGTTGAGGAAGGGCTGGGTTGGCCCACCTCTCCCTGCTTTCACAAGTTCATGGCTGGGCCAGGAGGTGCCAGGTCCCCTACAGAGCCCAGCTCCTGAGCTGTGATACTTTCACCCTGGCAGAGGGGCTCCAGTGGCCCCCAAGTCTGGTGCTGTGTTCTCTGTGGTGGAAGCAGCCAGAGCTAATGCCCAATCAAATGGGGTGCTACTGTGCTGCAGGACTGCCACCATCAAGTCACATCTGGCACGACAGTCACGAGCTGTCCCGTCAGTGGAAACAGCTTAGAGTCCCCAGAGTCACACAGACATGACACCCACATGAAAACATTCCAGAAACGGGCAGACATGGACCATGGGACAGGGGCTACGGATTTAGGTGTAAAACTGGAGGCTTTACTCAACTTTAATTCTAGTTAGGGCTTATGGGTTATTATTTGTCGCAGACAGTCATAGCAAACTGGTATTCACCGCAAAGCCGCTGCCCGTCCAGAACATGCCCAGCTCCCGGCGCCACAGGGCCAGGGCACCGCTGGTTGTCAGTGTGCAGGGCACCAGGTAGAGGAGGGCTGGCTGGCCACGCTGCATAAGGGCCAGGGCCATGAACGTCACCAGGAGGCCGATGCCGTAGGCTAGAGGGAGAGACGGTTAGGGTGTGACCTGGGCTGGCTGGTCCTGAGGCCGCCCCACCTCTTACAGGGATGACCAGAGCAGGGGCCACCACAGATGTGACATAGGGACAAGCCAACAAGAGTCAGGAGCTTCCAGAAATGAATAGAACCTTCCAGCATCTTCCAGGACACATGTTCCCACCAGGCCCTGAGGGGGCAGGTAAGATTTGAGTCAGGTGTCAGCGAGAAGACAGGAGGGAGTGATGGTGTAGCCAAAAAGCTGAGGACACTGGGGAGAGGATGGGGACAGGAGACCACGGGGCTTTCTGATCAGCAGCTGCAGAAGGGTCTGGAACCACAGAAGCTGCTGGAGAAAGAGTCGTGAATATGTCCCAGTATCTTGTTTTATATACATCTTTAGTTAGAAAAATAATTTTCAATTACAGTAACATACATAAAGAATTAGGAAATCAAATCTTTGATAATTAAATGGTGGCCCGAGAAAAGAACATTTTGTTCCTGAGATGCTTGGTGAAGGGCCTTGACATCTGCAGTGTGCTCACAGCTCAGACTCAAACACTGGGGATCCTTATGTATGTGTGAGTGTGAAGCTATAACCACATGCACACGCGCGCGCGCACGCAGAGAGAGGGAATAGAGGAAGTAAATGTGACAAAACGTCAGCCACTGGTCAGCTGACAGCAGGAGTCCCTCCTACTCATCCTGCAACTGTGACCCTGCAATTGTTTCAAAGTAAAAGTTATAAGAAAAGAAGCCTTTAACTTCCGGGGCCAAGCCAGTCTCCAGCCGCCACTAGGCTCTGTTTTGCCTGAGCCACACCCTACATTTCCCAGTGATATGCTCATTCAGGAGACTCCTAAGTATCGGTGTCCACTGCCTGTGCGCCCCAAGAACACTTTCTCAAAGGCAATGGAAGGATAGTGTTCGGCAGCTGCAGGCCTAAAGGGTGCTACCAATGGGAACTACAGGAGCCACCAGCACTGTAGTTCACAAGGAAACTTCTGCAGCTGTGCCTTTGCAGAATAGCCTCAAGGACTGTAAACCCAAGGGAAGACTCAGGCACAATGTGCCCGCAGTTGTGGGAGGGCAGAGTGGGAAGGAACAGGCTATAATGACCTGAAAACACACCTGAAGGCCAGCCTATGTCCTCCTGACACTACAGTGGCACCTACAGGTCCCCCTCCACTGGTGTCAGGGCTGCCTGCCCTGTGCACTCTACCCTCTGCCCTGCAAGGCCCAGGGGCATGCACCCCCACCAGCCTGCTCCCACAGAAGTGTGGCTGAGTGTGCACCTCACTTCTTGGTGGGGGCAAACTGGCTGGGAAGTTTTTAAAAACAATCGGGGCACTAGGGCCAGCCAAGTGGCTCAGTTGGTTAAGAGCTCGCTCAAGAGTACAAGCTCTGAGGGCCGGCCAAGTGGTGCGGTGGTTAACCGCTGGCTCAGGAAGCCAGCGGCCCCGGTTCGGGTCCCACATATGAGGGCCAGTGACACTGTCCTCAAAAAAAAAAAAAAAAAAAAAAGAGTGTGAGCTCTGAGCAACAGGGTTGCCGGTTGGATTCCTGGCCCGAGCTGAGCAGCTGCCGAGCTGCCAACAGGCAGTAGAATGGCTCAGCTAAAAAACAAAAAAAATTTGGGGCTCAACAGAAAATGAGAAAAATGTCACCTCTGTCTCAATGGCTTTGGTAACAAAAGAAGCCAGTGGAAAATAAAGAAGAATAAAAGGAGACAAAAGAAAAGAAAAACTACAACAATCATGTAAAAGTGAGAAAAAGGACTACGGTGAGCACAGGCTAACACAGGCGGGCCCCTGCCCAATTCCAGGAGCTAAAGGACCAGGGACAGACGGGGGTGCAAATGCCATGGCCCGGTCCTTCCTGAACATGGTACTTACCAATGGTGCAGGCCACGAAGTAGATCCTGGACGACTGCACCTGGATGTCGAACCTGTGGCAGTACGCCACAAGCAGCCCTGTGGGGAGAGGACGTGGGCCGGGAACCCCGTGGGAAAGGGATCGGTGCTATGCATCTGCCCATCTAGCAGCCATTACTGCTATTTCATGGATGGCCATGCCGCCAGCTCAGGACAGTGCTATAACCCGCACAGACTCCACAGCACGAGGGGGATGGGGGGTCCTGCCCTGGGTGGATCCTGGGGGTCGGGGGGAATGGCAACCCAGGCAGACACATCGGTGCAGCCGTGATCAACATGGGCACAGCTGCCCCCTGGGGCCGCCTCAACCACAAACCAGCCTTCCCCGCCACCTGCCCCCCAGCACCGTCTGGTCCCCACCTGATTAGCTTCATCTCCACCCACTGGCCCCCTAGCCTGATACTACAAGGAAAACCTGGGCGCCCTCAGGGTGGTGGGGCACCTACTCTCGTGCCCAGCCCACGTACCTGGGACCAGGATGTCCCCGAATCCAAGGAGGGAGAAGGGCCGGTCACACAGGGCCAGTGGTGAGGTGTTCAGCCTGGGCACCTTCAGGACCATGGGCAACTGGGGGGAAGAGACAGCACCTGCAGACCCAGAGAGCCACCACTCCCCTCGGGCCACCAGGGCCTGAACATACCTTCTCATGCGTCGCTGAGTCCGTAGGCCCAGTCGCCACCTCTACCATGATGCTGTTTCCGCTCTAACACAGGGAGCTGCGTCAGAATGCGGGCAGTGTAGGGTACAGGGAGGAGGGTGTCAGGGTGCAAGATAGGGCGCCCACCTTGGTCAGGAAGGGAGTGATGAACACGAAGAAGACGTCGTAGATGAACAGCACCAGCAGCAGCAGCGTGCAGGCCTGCAGATAGGTGTCCTGAGGGGCAGGCAGGCCTGGGACCCGGATGTGCCCCGACGCCCTCAGCTCCCTCACAAGGTTCAGGCTATCCCCACTGGGACAAAGCCTTTCTGAGAAAGTCTGAGCCAGTCCTACCCTGGCCCTCAGGCAACAGGAGTGTTTCAGAAGTGATGTCCCATGGAAGGTAAGGACAGAGGACAAATCATACTCTAGGATTCCCAGCAATGGGAAAGGGGGCAGACGTGAGCAGTTGGGAGACACAGTCCGTGACGGGTTGGCTACGGGTCTGGGAAGGTGACGACCCTCTTCACATTCCCTGTGTATTTCTGAGTCACTCCCACTGGGCCTTGTAGGCTTAGAGGGGAAGACCAGGGCACAGCCGGGTGGCAGGCAGGTGTGGGGTGGCTGAGGCGCATGACTGACATGGAAGAAGCCCTCAGGACTCAGACTGCCCAGGGTCCCTCCCCCACGGCCCTCACCTTGAAAGTGGGGAGGCGGATGGTCTTCAGCATGTAGAGACAAAAAGCAATGCCCAGTGCGTCCTGAAGAATCCAGGCCCACCTAAAGGGGCAGAGCAGCATCAACCACTGGGACAGGGGCTCCGCCAAGAGCCACACCCACTGTGTCCCTCTCTCCTCAGCCATGAAGCAGTCCACAACATCCTACACCTGGCCCAACTCTGCTGTGTTGTGAAGACTCAGGCGCTGTCAGAAGCAGTGGTGTGGGTCCAAGACCTGTGGGATGGGCTACCATGCTGGGACAGGAGACCCGCAGGATGGGCAAGCCAGTAATGAACTGCAGGAGGTGAATGACTCTAGCACCCCAATGCCAGAGGCCAGAAAGAGGCAGACCTGTGACAGGCCCTCTGTCCCTCTATCGCTGTGGCTTTCACACCCAGATCACAGGACGGGGGGGGGGGGGGGGAGAAAGACGACACTATGTCTCTACTGGATTCAAGTTTCTCTTCAATGATAGTGTTAATATAATTCACAAACTTGTGCCCAGCCATGTGCTACAGACTGCCCTTGGGAACTTGGTGCCTAGTATGCCAGGGGCAGGCCCTGAGGATGAGCATCTGGAGTCCCCCAGGACAGTCCCATGGGAACAAGAAGCAGAGGAGGAAGCAGGGGCAAGACCCACCCCAAACGTCTGTATTTACCCAACACTGTCAGTGTGCCACCGTCCTACAGCCAAGCACATTATATTTGTGCTGTGAAGTCCCACACAGAGGCTCTAAGACATAACTGGCTCAACAGAGGGGCTGTTTGGGACAGGTGGCATTTGCCCTGTGCGGCCCCACCTGCCTGGCCTTGGGGGTTGTGCGGTTCCAGCCCCACAGCCCCTGCCCGGGACCTGTGCCTCCCTTCCTGCCGTGCCCTGCACCCCAGCCTGGACTCTGCCTGCTCGTCACTCATCAGATGCCTCACCTGACACAGGCTAAAGTGACTCCTGCCAGAGCAGGTTCAAAAGCAGGGAAGGTTTGCAGGCAGCCATGAGCTGCTCACGCCTAGAGATACAGGCACCATGGCCCGTTCTAACTTTTTATGACAGAAAAAGTCTCCTGGCTTAGATTAACTGTGAGTTCGTATTCTCTTTGCATACAAAAGATTCAAACTATTTTCCCACTTTCCTTCTGCCAGTTAAATCTGTTGTGACTCCAAAAGGAGGTGCCGCCAAGAGCATCGACTGCCTCGGGAAAGGATCAGAGAGCGTGCCAGAGAGTGTCAGCGACAGGAGGAGGGGGTCGTGTGGGAACAGGCCCGCTCTGTACTCCTGGCCCAGCCCGGGCTCCAGGCCATGGGTGGGCATGCTGCCTCACAGGGGAGGCCGAGCTGAGGGGAAGCCAGCTGGCCTCCCTGCACCATCCATGAGGGATGCTGGCTGAGCACACCCCTTGGGCACCCCACAGGAACAGTGGGGACAAGTGGCGCCAGGGCTGGGGAGCGTTCTGGAGGACATGGGATCCTGCAGGACTCGGCTCAGGGTGCCCGGGCCAGAAGGGTTTGCAGCACCTCCTATCCAGATTCCAATCACGGTTCATGTGGCACCCGGACAAACCGAATGAAACCAGACGCGGGCAGCAGGTGGGCAGGATGGACGCCTGGAGGCCACCACTTTCAGAGAACTGAAAGGAGGGCTTTTAATAACCAAGGCGGTGAACCAGCTCCAGGTGCCCCCAAATGGCCTCAAAGGAGGCACAGGGAGGTCACGGTCCAGCACTCGGAGCATCTGAGGATAGCCCTTGGAAGGGAGGGGCTACCCACCAGCTGGGGGACTCCCAAGGGGCAGCACTCACTGGTCTTCGTTCCGGAAGATGCCCCACACCACGCTGACGGCCACACAGAAGAGTGCCAGGAGCAGCATGCGGACCTGAGGGCGCTTGTGGAAGTAGGGCAGGTTGTTGTCGCGGACCCTGGGGTTGCAGGTACGGGCAGGGTAGCCGTCAGGGGCAGCACACCACTAGCCAGCCCCTCCCAACCTCTGACCCTTCAACCTCACCCCCATCCAGCACCTGGAGGGGTCATCTCAATTCCTTCCCAAAAGTTCCTCGTTGCCCCCACATCCTGACTGCAACAGGCCCACCCCCCAGGCCTCCTGCTGTCCTCTAGGCTCTGCTTTGAGAGGTGGCCCCACCTAGGCCGGCCGAGTGGCGCGGGGGTTCGGAGCTGGCTTGGGACGCCAGCGGCCCCGGTTCGGGTCCCACATGTGAGGGTCAGTGACACTGCCCTCAAACAAACAAACAAACAAAAAGAGGTGGCCCCACCTGCTCACCTGGCCCTGCTCTTTCCTCCACTTCACATTCTCTGTTAAACCCACCATCCCCTCGCCTTTTGTTACATTTCTAGGAGGGAGGCTGCCAAACACAGAGCAGAGCCAGGAGGGGACAGGCACTTAGAGTAAGTGACGCTGGGGACAGTCACCAAGCCGGCCTGCCCAAAGAACCCACAGGCTCCTTGTCTAAATCCTTGAGCAGCTGCCCATCTGCCCTATAAGAACCAAACTGGGCCCTCGACAGCAGGGAACCTCCAGGCCTGGCCTACCTACCAGGCACCTATGCCCAGTATCCACATGTAGTCACGTCACCCCACTCAGCCCCTGCATTCCCACTGGACCTGCCTGGAATGGAATATGTAGAGAGGCCTCCCCATTCTGCCTTGCTCCCAAAGTCTGTGAGCCCCCAGCCAGCACTGAGTGAGCACCTGCTGTATGCCGGTGCTGTGCCAGAATGGCCGGTGGCCATGGCAGAGTAAGGGGTTCTCGTATTGTGGAAGTACAGCTGGGAGCCCAGGGAATGGAAGACAGAGCGATTGGTGAGCAGAACCATGAGCGAGGAGCTGGGCGGGGCTGGGCAAAGTCTGCCCACAGGGGCTCACCTGCATTTGCCAAACGGCAGCTTTTGGACCAACGGCAAAAGGCAGCTGTAGAGACCCGTGGAGGAGGCCAGGCAAAAAATCCCGATGATCACGTAGACTGTGGGCAGGGGCAGTGAAGGGAGGAGAGGGCTGCCGGGGTTCCCCACACAGCCCAGGGAAGGGCCCGTACATTTACACACCCAGGCAAGGTGATACACCCAGTAAAGGGAAGGGACAGACTGGCCCGAGGACCCCCCACTTTCACCCGCCACCTGCTGCACTTTTCTAGTGGGACTGCGGCTGCTGGGGACGCACCAAGGTGGTCGTAGAAATAGTACAGAAGAACCAGCATGGAGCAGCACATGACCACGAAGACGCAGGTCATGACGGGTGTCACATCCACGGCCTCGTCCTCCTGTTTCTCAGGCCCGTCGTCCCGCTTGTGCTTCATGTACCTTCTTGTGAGGCACAGATGAGTCATAGGGATGCCTGGCTGGCTAGCACAGCCCCAGGGCCCGAGGACCATAGAGACAGGCAAGGATGGGCAGGGCCGGCTCACCACGACACGATGACACATCACATGCTCCATTGGCCGGCCTGCCCTCTACACACCCACATGTTCCCAGTGTCCCCACCCAACAGGAAAGCCAGACCTGCCCCACGGACCTAACATCCTTGCCCAAGAGCTTAGGGTTCTTGCAGGGAGGGCTCCTGCAGGTGTGTCCTCAGACACCTGAGGGCCATGCTGTGAAAGCTATGGGATGCCCTCGACCACCGCAGGGACCACCCACGTGCAGCCCGCCTGGGCAGGCCTGGCCCCAGAACCAGAGCAGAGTCTCAGGGAGCAGGACCCTCAGGGCTTTTGGCCGGGTCTCCTGGTGTTCACAGTGGCTGTATTCCAGAAGGTTCTCTGGGCATGTGGGCAGTCCTGTTACTTTCATTTACTCCTTTCCAGCATTAGTTAGGGCCACCCGTCTGTCACAGGCGCGCGCACGTGTACGCACACACTTGTGCGGGGTACTCACTTCCTCACGTCCCGGCTCCCAGCCCAGTAGCCCCCGAGGGCGACAGTGCCCACAGCCATGATGAAGATGATGACCATGTTGTAGTCCAACAGAGGCTCATTGGGGGCATACAGCGCTGCCCTCACTGCTCGGCCAAAACTCTGCCTCGGAGGACACACCAAAGCTCAAGGTCCGCCACCCCTTGCCCCACGACTTCACCCACCACTCCTGACCCCAAGCAATCCGCTCTAAAGACAGGCGAGGGACCCCAAGTGCATGTGTGAGGGTGCACATCGCCTGGGGAGTGTCTAGGGGGCCAACAGAGGCCCCCATGGGGAGAGGCATGAAGCCTGGGGTCAAGAACATTTACTGTGTACTTCTGAAAGTTTCCACAAAGGCTGGACATTCCCGTTTTACTTGTGTAATGACACTTGCCTGCTCCAAACCCAGTGCCCCAAATCAAAGACGAACATGGGCCTTGAGTCAGCAGGAAGTCAGGCCCAGCATGTGCAAACGGCAGGGAGGGGAATGGCACTCAGTCTTTGTGTGGGGGCAGCACCAGGCCTGCTAAGCCTGGAGCCTGGGCGTCTAACCGGCCATACAGAGCACTTTCGGGGCCTATGTTCCTGACTTTGGGTGGCACTGGGGGCCCTCCCTCAAGGGGCCGGTGGGCAAGAACCACCCACAGCCAGCCTGAGAGGAGCAGCCTTGTCATGGTTCCACCCACCATGTACTCAGACTGCAGGGTGCAGGTGACCCTACCTTGAAAATGTCTACCATGTCTTTGTGACTGAGCAGGGCCACAGGAATGCCAATCTCCTCGTACTGCGTCTTGTTGCCTCCTGGGGGGACCTGGGAGCCCAGAGGAAGCAGACTCGCTGGCTGACCAAAGCCCACTCAGGATGGGGCAGCCCAGAGAGTCAGCCCTGAGGGAATGGAACAGTCCCAAGTATGTGCTGGGTCCTCCGGTGCCAGGCAGTGACGGGGACACACCAGGAGGAAGACTGGCAGGCTTAGCATGCGCTCCCACCCCCCACTGGGGGAGGAAAAGCTTGCACTTCACTTAAACCTTGAGGTCAGGTCAATTAGGGGTCAATCTGCCCTGGGAAGACCTGAAGGAGAGGCCAGCACCTGGGCACATGCTGCCTGCTCTTCAGAAGGTGCTTCCAGAGCTCCGCCCCAAGGCCCCATAGCTCCTGAACCTCAGGACTGCTCTGGGACAGGCCCCCTGCAAGACCAGGGTCCAAAGGCCCAAGCCACAGCCATGGTCAGCAACCACACTTGTCTCCCGCAGCAGTGACCATCCAGACCCAGCCAGCACCCGTGCTCACAGAGCTCAGCCCTTGGGCTCCTCCTTGCTTCCAACCCTTGCCCCTGGCAGGTCCTGCTGCCCTGCAGGGCAGCTGTCACCCAGGGTCCTCGCTGCCCATGAGGGGCACCCAGGCGGCCATACCAGGGTCTCCTTGCTGACGATGAGCAGCCCGCGAGCCCCGCTGCCCTGGGCCAGCCTCACTTTCTCATAAAAGGTACAGTTCCCTCGTGTCACCAGTGGGATCTGGTTGCTAAAGCCTTTGGCCGGGAGGTCAGACGGAGAGCAGAGCATGGAGGCCGTCCAGTCCCGCAGCTGTAGGAGAGACTGAAGGAAGGCAGAGCACATATGGGCTGTTCTAGCAAAGTCAGGGTGGGACCAAGGCCTCAGGAGAGCCAATTTGTCAGAGAAGCCTGCCGGGTGGCTTCAGTATCCAGATCACCGCAGTGAACATCCTACATGTCCCCTCCCCTCAGCCCCACCAGTCGCATGTGGCAGGTGGGAGGGGCCCGCAGACACCACATGCACATGCCCAAGCCAAGAACAGGAGGGACAGGGTGGCATGTGCTCAAGCAAACCCCTCAGGAATCCTCCCTGCATCTCTAGCTCTGCCTCCCACGTCCACTGGGGACAGACAAGAGGGGCAGGCAGCAGTCTCTGTAGTGAGAACCCACCTCGCTAGAGCACCCGGGTATCTGAGTGGAGGAGCACTGCTCCTGCCACACCCTCTGCTGTCACTCCTCCCAGGACCTCTCTGCCAGCCAGCCTGGGGCTGGCACAGGGAAGCCTGGCCAATGTCTCCAGCAGGGCCTGTCTGTGGACAGTGCCTAGACATATTTTGTTTATGACCAAGGAAACAGGTTCAGAAAGATTGCAGGGCCCCTCCGGGAATGCCTCAGGGGTCTCTCGAGTTATACCTGATCCTACTTTCTGTCCTCCTGTCTCCCAGCTGGCTTTCTGCAGATGAGTCTCCTAGTGGGCCCCTCTGGACACCAGGGAGGGAAAAGGGGCAGCCACAAGACAGAAAACACCCCAAGCTGGAGGGCCGGCAGTACTCACCGCCTTGCCGAGGTCATGCGGCAGGTGTGCCCACTGTGGATTGTAGAGGATGCAGTAGTCCTTGCCTTTGGGGCCCCCTGTCTCAGAGACCACGCGTACCATGCCGTACTCACAGGCCACCTGGAGCGATAGGGCAGGGAGGAGTCAGACGGAACAAGGACAGCCGTGAGGGTAGAGCTGGTTTCCTCCCTCCAACAGGGCAGATGGGGCACAACCATACACATCTCATGGTGGAAAAAATGAGAGAGGGTGGCAAGCTCAGGGACAGGTCTCCCCAGGAAGACCCAGGTATGACTGTGGCCTTGTCAGTGCCCAGCCACATCATGCTGCGGGTCCTGGACCTTCCTGGCCCAACCTATGCTCTGCACGCTCTTGTGGGCCATCCTTTTGCAGCCTTGCTGTCCTTGGGCTATACATGCCTCCAGACAGAGCCAGAGAGCCTGCCATGGAGACAAACAGGTAGCAATTGCTCCCGACAATGGACACTTGATGGGGATGGACTCCAGCCAGCACCTCAGGACCCATACACACACCGACACCATGGATGATGCTTTGCCAAGGTGGGGACATGGTGGGGAGGTCCTGATGGGCTATGGGCCCTGACACCAAGCCTAGGGTACAGACTGGCTCTCAGATAACCGCGCCTGCAGTAAAAGCACAGCCAGGCCCTCTGGGAGCTTCTCACCCTGGCCTGATCACCTAGTGGTGGTGAAGGCATGGACTGACCTCATAGCCGGGAGGCTGACACCAGGCGCTGGTGCAAGTCCCAGCCCCACAGGCCCCGACTGCCCTGCTCCAGCCAGCCCGTCATCTCCGGTGCTCCGTTTGTCACCCTGAGCGGGGCACCGACTGCCAAAGCAGTACTTACAGGGTGCCTGGATCCAAAGAAGCTGGGTGCTCAGGGCCACAGCCTCCAACAGTCATAAGAGGGAAGGGCGGGGTGGGAGCTGCCTGAAGCTGACTGGGGGGGGGGGGCGTGTCTCAGAGCGCTGTGCTAAGGCAGTACCCTGCCCCCACCTGCCTCTGCTCCCACAGAACCGCCACACTTCACATGTCACCTCAGTCCCTTAACCAGAGACAGAATTAGGAGATCCCTCTTCCAGGTTCTCCCCACCAGACTGCCCCCAAGTACTGTGCTCAGTGTATGCCCCTTCTAATGGGACACCCCATGGTGAGAGCCATCTCCTTACCCTGGGTCACTGCAGGGAGTGTATGATCTCTCAACCCTCAGGTCTCATCTGGCTCACCTTCTGTGTTTGCAAATAAAGTTTTATTGGAACATGGCTGCCCTGTGCCTGTATGCAAGGCCTCCACCTGCTCTCAGCTACCATTGTAGAGTTGGGCAGTTGCCCACAGAGCTGAAAATATTCAGTCCAGGCCTTTCCAAAAATGTTTGCTGAGCCCTGATCCATGAGAGCCAGGTTACTGGTGAAAACTGTCCTTTGTATAAAACGGGAACGGGTAGAAACTAGTCCTTTATGAAAAGGACATTTAAGGGCTGGCCGAGTGGCATGGTGGTTAAGCGCGATTCGGTTCCCACATATGAGGGCCAGTGACACTGCCCTTGAAAAAAAAATTTTAAAAAAGGACATTTAAGAGCACACAAGCCCACCCACACATTTTCCCCCCCACAACTTGCACAACTAAACCTGTGCTGTGTCCAACGCTAGGGAGGGCATGGTTTTGCTTTGAATGAGGTTTCCTTGCCCGCTGAGTTAAAGGAACCAGAAGTTCATCAAAAGGACCCAGTGCTGGGCTGGCCGAGTGGCACATTGGTTAAGAGCTGGCTTGGGACGCCAGCGGCTCAGGTTCGGATCCCACATATGAGGGCCAGTGACACTGCCCTCTACAGCTAAGATGTGAACAACAGCTCCACCTGGAGCTGGGCTGCCGTGAGTCCCCAGGACAGCATAGCTGCAGCCCCTGCTGCAGTGAGTTGCCATAGGCTACAGTGAGCAGCCAGCAGCAAGTGTGAGCTGCCAAGAACCGCTGTGAGCAGCCATCCAGAGGCCGGCAACCCGTCTGCCTCACTGGAGAACAGCGCAATGATGATACCAACATGGGCCAGTGAAGTAATGTCCTCCACAACTAGACTGAAGAACAAAAGGACAGCAACTTGTCTGTTCCCCTCCCCCAATTCCCCAATAAAATCTTTAAAAAAAAAAAAAAAGATAACTTTAAAAAAAAGGACCCAGTGCTGCAAGTGCCATGTCCCAGCATGGCCCATCCCAACCTGGAGAATCAGGACTAGCCAGGACCAGAGGGCAGGCCGCCTTCTGACATGTCACAGAACAGAGCAGGTCCAGGAACTTCCAGGGAACCGGTGCTTTAGGGTGACCGTGACAGTGTTCACATCTGGGGATTTGAGAGAGGCTAGAGTCCAGGCTGGGGCAGTCTTCCTTCTCATAAGACATGGTGAGTTCTGGGAGGGGGGCGTGGAGAAATCTCTTTCCAGATGCTTGGCAAGAGAAGTTCCAGTGGAGCAGTGAGGGGGGATGGGGCCAAGTGGTGATAGGGAGCTGGTGAAGGAGGACAGGGTGGTACTGACATTAGTTAAGATCTGCTAAGTAACAGCCTCTGTTCAGGCCTATTTACACGTCTCATAGCAACTGGGGGATGTGGGCCTATTGGGTGAGGTCAAATCTATCGCCCGTATCACAAAATGGTAGCAAGTGAGTTTAGGTCTGTCAGCAAGCAGCCCCGTGCCCAAGCACCATGAAGAACCATACCCACCCACTGAGGACAGCCGTTCTGTGTCAGGGGTGTGTTTACATCCAGGGATCTGTTCTAGAAACAGCAGACCCCACTGTACTCCTTACTCTCTCCCAACACCCCATGCTAAGGATAAAGTTCAAAAGCCTCAGCCTACCTGGGATAAAGTGCAAAGATCCCAGAACCATGAGCCTTCTACCACTTGGTTTTGACCTGCCCAGCCCAGCCCAGGGAGGCCACATACCCAGCCTGACCCTTTATCCTCTGTCTTTACTATTTACTCCCACTGCTGCACCTCCTGCTGCCTTTGAACTGAGGGAGAAGCCCCAGCCTTTCTTCAAGTGCACTCCAAGGGCCTCCCTTTGGGGTGACATCTATCTCAGGATCTAAGCATCAGACCAGCCTCCACACCAGCCACAGTGGACCCTTCATCATCCCCAAATAAGTCATCAGCTCTCATGCCTCTACCAGAACATGCTGCTCTGACCACCTGCAGTGCCCTTCCTCTGCCTGCACCACCTGGCAAACTCCTACTCCTCCTTCAGAACAGCCCTTGGGCACCATTGCTTCTGAAAAGCCTTCCCACGCCCTCTGTGGTGTTCTTATGCCCCTTCATCCCTCTCTCTCTGCCCTCGTTCAAAACGTTGGAGAGCTCTAAGTTCTGGCCCTCAAATTGATCAGGCCAGTGAGGAAATGATTAAACAGGCTCAGGGGAAGTCACAGAGAGCTTGGGGGGAGGGGACAGCTAAGCTGACACCAGGATGACCTGGGCATTCCAAGGAAACAGAAAAAAAACAGAGCAGCTTGCCTCCAATAAAGGAGAGCTGGAAAGGAAGGGACACTTCCTGGTCAGTGGGATCAGAGGCCTCCCAAATGCACCAGGATGCCACCGGAACAACAAGACCTGACACACTTTGAAAGAAATCACTACTGCTGTGTTGAGAATGGATTGGGGATGTGGGGGATAAAAGTGGCCACTGGGAGAACGCTAGCCGCCCACTGGGAGCTCCAGCGGAGAGGTGGTGGTGGCCTGGAGTGGACAGATCACGGTTAATGGCCCTGTTTGTACAGTTGTTAGGGGCACCATTCCCTGAGTTGCTGAACCCAGAGAGAGGAAGGATTTGGAAATAAAAGATGCGCTTATGACAATGTACATCAGCCATCTCATGCATAGTCAGTCCCCCACTAGCACCAAAGACCCTTAACGTTAAGTTACAAAGAAGTATCGTAGGTTACACCTTCATCACCCTATGTACTATCTCGCTGAGTCCACCCAGTACTCTTATCTCCTTTTGCAGAGGAGCAACTGACGATCAAAACAGGGAACTCCTTTGTACAAGGTCATGGAGTAAAACTGCGACAGAAATTCGACCCCCTCCAGGGCTAGGCTCCTGGCCACTCCCCGACACTGCCAGGCACTGGGTGCCGCGCTGGACAGCTCACCAAAACCACGGGAGTGGGCGCTAGCATCGTGCTTAAGGGGAAACTGAGGTGCAGCCACCTGGCCAAGGCCACGGAGCCAGACGGGAGTACCCGGCAGCGGTTAGGGACCCCGAGACGGACCAGCGGGGCCGGGGGGATGACGAGGGGAGCCCCAAACTTCAGACCTGCGTGGAAATGAGTGACGCCGCGGCTAGGAAGGGCTTCCGAGGCGGGGAACGGAACCGGGCCAGATAAGAGTCCCTCAAGGTTACGGCGGGGCTCCAGGCCCGCGGGTCGCCCGCGCGTGGGGCGCGAGTCCCAGGGACTGCCCTCAGGCCGGGCCGGGCCGGGCGGGGGGCCTGCGCGCGGCCGAGGACCGAGGGGCCGGGTTACCGCATCTGGCGGGGCCGCCTGGGCCGCCGCAGCCCTCACCTGGGCTACGAAGATGAGGATGGCCGCCGGGAGCCATGCCACAGTCGCTGCAGCCGCCATGTCTGCTGGTCCCCGCCGTAGGCGTCGCCAGATGTTTCCCAGCAACGCCCCGGCGCCGTGCGTAGCCCTCGCAAGCGCCGTACGTGGTTCGCGCATGCGTGCGTGGCTGGGGTCAAAAAGCGCGACGCGGCAGGATGGCGGTGAGCGCGCCACTGTGCCCGTGGGGCTCGCGGGGCTGGCGGTGCGAGGTCTGGTGGTGCTCCTCGCCTCACGCTTTCTGCTTCCTCTGCAGGACAAAGAGAAGAAGAAGAAGGAGAGTATCTTAGACTTGTCGAAGTACATCGACAAGACGATCCGGGTGAAGTTTCAGGGAGGCCGTGAAGGTGAGGCTCCCTTTCCCGCACCCTTCTAACGATTAACGAGAAGTAACGAACGACGATAGTGACAGCTGATGCCCGGGTCCCCCTTAGGCGCTTTGCGCAGTCTCCTAGCGACGCCGGCAGTTAGGAGCTGCTATGCCCCTTCTGCAGCTGGGGAAACTAAGGCATGGAAAGGAAACCAAACTTAATCCAACCCACATGGCTTGTCCGGGATTGAGACTTTGCCTCCTCTGCGGTTCTGTCGCTGCCGCTCCTTACTG
This sequence comes from Aselliscus stoliczkanus, assembly GCA_033961575.1. NCBI lineage: Eukaryota > Metazoa > Chordata > Mammalia > Chiroptera > Hipposideridae > Aselliscus > Aselliscus stoliczkanus. Next base: position 1,803,340 of record CM066735.1, on the reverse strand, counting down.
GCCTCCCTGTACCAGGGTTCCTCAGGCCCCGCACGGTGGGGCCCGAATGCTCTAGGACGGTCGTGGGGTCGGTCCTGGGCACCGTGTGGTGTTGCGCAGCATTCCTGGCCTCACCCACTGTCTCCTTGCCCGCTTTGAGACCACGGCCCACAGTGAGACTTCCGGTATGGAGTAGAGGAACCTGTTAAAAACAAATCAAATCTTGTTCGCTGTTCAGTTTTCTGAGGCTCCCCACTGTCCCAGGGTAAGGACAAACCTTTTGTATCTCTGAGTAACACATGGAGCTTTCGCCTGCCATAGGGCAGTAAAGGTACCTGTTTTCTCTCTGTCTGGAGTATTTTTACCAGGTTAACTTGTTACCAGGTTAACTGCCAGTCATTTTCCTGCTCTAAGCTCAAAGTTCTTGCTGTGGGAAGCCTTCCCTGACCCTCCACCCTGGGTCAGTCCCCTTTGTCATAACCTTCTGGTAGCACCTGTCACACTTTGCAGCTTTTGTGTTAACGTGGTGCTTAACTTCGTGTTTTCCACTGGAATCGAGTGAGGAGAGGGCAGTACAGCGCCTGGTCCCTGCCTTTCAGGGAAAGTGGGCAAGCAGAGTGCTGACATAGTGGGGTACCTGCCTCCACCAGGTGAGACCAGGACAAAAGGAGGCCTGGAAGAGGAGTAAGAAAGGAGGGGCAGGAGGAGGAGCATTACAAGTAGAAGCACTGGTGGGTATGAAGGTCTGCAGGATAGAGAGAACGGTTGGGAGATGTATCATGGCAAAAGGATGGGTGTCCTGTCAAGGGTATGTGGACCACACCTCCTCTGAGGTGCAAAGATACATCACTTGGTCAAGGAGCCATAACCTAGGATGCCTGTTTGTTTTTAGTTTTTTTTAAAAAGATTTTTATTGGGGAATCGGGAGAGGGGAACAGCATTGAGGAACCGGGGAAGGGGAACAGACAAGTTGCTGTCCTTTTGTTCTTCAGACTAGTTGTGGAGGACATTGCTTCACTGGCCCATGTTGGTATCATCATTGCTCTCTTCTCCGGTCTCTGGACGGCCACTCACAGCGGCTCTTGGCAGCTCACGCTGGCTGCCAGCCACTCACTATAGCCTATGGCAGCCCACTGCAGCAGGGGCTGCAGCTATGCCATCCTGGGGACTCACAGCAGCCCAGCTCCAGGTGGAGCTGTTGTTCACCATCTTAGCTGTAGAGGGCAGTGTCACTGGCCCTCATATGTGGGATCCGAACCTGAGCCGCTGGCGTCCCAAGCCTGCTCTTAACCAACGCACCACTCAGCCGGCCCACCTATTTGTTTTTTCAATTGAGATAAAATTCACAGAACATAAAATAAACCATTTTAGTGTATGCAATTTAGTTGCATTTAGTATCTGCTGCCCAAATGACTGTTGATCTTATGCCTTTCCATTTCTCTTTTTCCCACAAGCCAGTGGAATCCTGAAAGGGTTTGACCCGCTCCTCAATCTTGTGCTTGATGGCACCATCGAATACATGAGAGGTGAGCACAGCCAGGGAGCTCAGAGGCCTCCTTGCTGGCCTTTTCTTACTGTCCCAGACCCTTTCTCCTGCCATCTTAGTGATGAGCATGGTCCTTATAGAGCAGGCCTCTGCCAGGTGTGTTTCATCTCCCACTGACCCAGCATTCCAGACAAGCTCAATAGGCTGTTGACTTGGGGACTTAAAGGATGTGGAAGCATTTTGCTAATCCATCACTGATCCTGAGGCCCGTGCTGGGCACTGAGTGTACCCGGCTTGGTTAGAAAGATGTCAGCCTGCCTGTTGGGGCTCTGTCAGCCCCATCTCCTCTCATCACCGTGTGTTACCTCTACTGCTAACAAATTCCCCTTATGCCCTGCTCCCAGTTCCTGTCCCTCCAAGTCCACAGACCCTCTGTAGCAGCCCATAGCAGTCAGACCAGCCCTGGCCCATCAGCCAACAAGTTCTCTAACTCAGCCTGAGCCAGGCATTAAGGGGACCCAAGGCCTAGAAGGGAGGGAGGGAGGGCTGCGCCCCTGAGGGGACCGTCAGTGTCTTGACACACACATTACTCTAGTGAAAAGTTAATGGAGCCACACATGAGTATCACGGGGCCAGCAGGGAGAGGTCCTCTTTGTGGGAAAAGCATGGTCTTAACTCAGTCGGCTAATTCCGGGGGCCTCTTGCTTTTTCCTCATTTTTTTTCTTCCTGCCTGGATCTACCCGGAGTCCCAGCCCCACCTCCTTGGGTGGATACATTTCCTCATCTGTAGGACAGCTTCACTGTATGGGGCCTGCGGGGAAACCAAGTCAGCTTGAGTGTGCAAAGCATTTAGGGCCAGTTGGCCCTAGGAAGTGTGGCTGCTGCTCCTTCCTCAGAGCCTCTCCTACCTGGCCTACCAGGTGGTGGGCTCACTTGAGTGAGTCTGCATCCCCAAGGGAGGCCTGAACACACTGCATGGTTCCCTGGAGGGGAGGGCCAGACTCAGACAGCTGTTGTCCCTGCAGGATCTGAGGGTGGAAGGCTGCCTCTCATATCTGTCTCTGATTTTACTGAGCCACCTGGCTCTCTTCTCCCCAACATCTTACATTAACAGTAATGGGGACTTTTAGTTGCTGCCACCTCTCAAGAGCTCCCCTCGAGCTTGCTGTCACTTCCATGGGGTCCCTCTCACCCCGCCATTAACATTCCACTGACACGGGTGAATGGGCCCCCACAGGGCTTCTGCCATTGTGCAGAAACCCAGAGCCCCAGAACAATTTGCTCTCTGTTGGTTCAGTGCCAGTACCCCTGTTAGCTTCACCCTGTAGCCCACTGTCCCCTGGGCCTCCGTGTTCTCACTTGCGGAACCAGGGCAGGCTCCTCCCCTGGAGGCTGTTGCAGGGAAAAAGGCTGCATGTCTGGTTTGGGAGGCGCTTGGTCTGCCGTCTAAGTCAGCTTGTGCCCACTGAGGTCCTGGGTGGAGGGGTGAGGGAAATGATTGGGATACCCTTCAATTTGGGTCTTCAGACTCCATCCCACCCCAGGCTCGGTCTCAAGTCCTCACTCCTGCCGTTTCTTCCTCTGCAGACCCCGACGACCAGTACAAGCTCACGGAGGACACCCGCCAGCTGGGCCTGGTGGTGTGCAGGGGCACCTCTGTGGTGCTCATCTGCCCACAGGATGGCATGGAGGCCATCCCCAACCCCTTCATCCAGCAGCAGGAGGCCTAACAAAGGGGAGGGCTAGGGCCAACCGAGTGGCGCGGTGGTTAAGCGCTGGCTTGGGAAGCCAGCGGCCCCGGTTCGGGTCCCACATATGAGGGCCAGTGACACTGCCCTCAAAAAAAAAGGTGGGGGGGGGGCGAGGACAGAGCTGCCCTTGGACTCGCACCTGCCCCTTCTGCCTTATGTGCAACCCAGAGGAACGGAACTTTTCCTTTTTGTATAGGTTACGTTTTTGCTTTCTTAATAAAATTGCAAACCTCATGTGTCTAGGAGCCCCAGAACCTTGCTTTCAGCCTTGGTGTTCGGGCAAAGTCTGGGTTCAGCCCAGCTGAGTTGTCAAGTGCCAGCTGTGGTCTGTGCTGGGGACTGGGGGGTGTGAAGACCCAGGTGTGCACAGTCCCCCTGGGGACCACAGCAGGTGTTTCCAGGAGGATGGACCAGCCACCAAGCTTCTCAACAGGCAGCTCCCAGCAACCTTCTTTGTTTCTGATTTGTCCCTTCATGCCTCTATACGCTGGCCTCAGAACAGAGCAGATGGAGCCTCTCTGCGTTGGCCCAACCCTCTTCTCACCTCCCCTCAGTTCAGTCCCAGCCCATCCAGGGCCCTTCTGCTCCTCCCCGGCACAACACCCTACTTTTCCCCTGGCTTCTCAGCTGATCAACTGGGTGGTGCTAATAAATGCCTTTTGGGCCGGCCGAGTGGCGCGGTGGTTAAGCGCTGGCTTGGGAAGCCAGTAGCCCCGGTTCGGGTGACACTGCCCTCAAAAAAAAAAAAAAAAATTTTTTTATATATATATAAATGCCTTTCAATGCCCCATCCTTAAAAGAAGGGCTTTGCCTGGACTTCGTTTCCTAAACTCAATGTCATTATGACTCTGTCCCCCACTGTCTTTGCTGCCAGCAGCCTTGTCTGTCTGATTTGTCACTCACGAGGCCTGAGAGAGGCTGGGAATTGCCCATCAGCAACCCAACGCTGTTGACAGATACTGGGGTAATGCAGGAAGTGGCTGCAGGGTGGGGCCGGATGGGCTCATGCACTGCCTGTCATGAATGGCCACCAGATAAACAAACCAACTATCTCCTGGCTTATCACAGGACCTGGGCTCTGCTGTGGCCATGCCTTAGCCCCAGCTGCTGGGGATTCTCTAGGGGGGCCTGCACTTGCTCATCCCTCCCGTCCCCTTCCCTGCCATCTGACCTTACCCACCTCCTCCAGTCCCTTATCAGAGGCCTCATCCCAGAGCCAAAGCCTCCAACAGCCGGGTAGGGGGTGCTGGCCTACCTGTGGGCAGTTCGCATCCCCAGGGAAGGCTGTGACCTAGAACCTGGGTGCACCCAGCACACCAACATCCAACCCTCTATGACTTGATGTTGGGGAACAGCTCCCTGCTGTCCATTTGACAGTTGGAACAGGACTTGGGCAGGAAGCCCACATGGATGAGTGACTGAGAACATGGGCACCTGGTCTGTTTGCTCCACACACCCAGCCAGCCGCCGAGGACAAGACACAGTCTGAGACTGAGAGCTGGGGATTGGAGGTCCCAGGGGCTCAACCCTGGGTGAGGGTAACAGCAAGTTTGCAGGCTTATTAGGCTTCATTAGAGCCCCTGGCAGCCAGCCCAGGAGCCAGAACAGGGAGATGCCTGGTTTTCCAGCACCCAGTTGCTGTCACAGGAAGCAAGGCTTATCCCTGGGACCCCACCACCACCACCACCATTAAACCCCCAAAGCAGCCCCCAGGCACTAGACTGCTCTGCCCACCCTTTATTTCCCAGAGAGCTAATACAGGCAAAAGCAGCCACCAAGTCCGGGGCTCAAATTTCACCACTTGCTTTGTGGCTTAGAGGAAGCATCCCCACCTCTCTGAGGTCCAGTTGCTTCTCTCAAGTTCAAGAAAAGGCATTGCGGGCCCACCGAGTGGCGCGGTGGTTAAGCGCTGGCTTGGGAAGCCAGCGGCTCCGGTTTGGTCCCACATAAGAGGGCCAGTGACACTGCCCTAAAATTTAAAAAAAAGGAAAAGGGGCCGGCCGAGTGGCGCATTGGTTAAGCGCTGGTTTTGGGATGCCAGCAGCCCCGGTTCGGATCCCACATGAGGGCCAGTGACACTGCCCTCTACAGCTAACAACAGCTCCACCTGGAGCTGGGCTGTGCGAGCCCCGGTGATGGTGTGGGCTGCAGCCCCTGCTGCAGTGGGCTGCCATAGGCTACAGTGAGTGGCCGGCAGCCAGCGTGAGCGGCTGGCAGCCAAGCATGAGCTGCCAATAGCCGCGGTGAGCGACATCCAGAGGCCAGCGACCGATCTGCCTCATCCGGGAAGAGCACAATGACGATACCAACATGGGCCAGTGAAGCAACGTCCTCCACAACTAAACTGAAGAACAAAAAGACAGCAACTTGTCTGTTCCCCTTCCCCGATTCCCCAATGCTGTTCCCCTCCGCCAATTCCCCAATAAAATCTTTAAAAAAAATAAAAAAATAAAAAAAAATAAAAAAAAGGAAAAGGCATTGCATGTTCGATCTGTGGATGGGCACTGGGCCACAGCTGTGTGGGGAGATAGTTAAGAGTACAAAACTTTGGGCCAGCTGAGTGGTGCAGTGGTTAAGAGATGGCTTGGGATGCCAGCAGCCCCAGTTCGGATCCCACATATGAGGGCCAGTGACACTGCGCTCTAAAAAAAAAAAAAAAAAAAAGCACAAAACTTTGCTTTCAAGTCTGAGGATGAAAGCAGAATCCTGTGAGGACCCAAAAGAGGGAGATCCCAACTTCCTGGGCTCAGGCAGAACTCCTCAGAAAGGGGGATAAGATGAAATCATTGCAGTAAACCATATCCGCTCTACAGAGTCACTCTCACCTAGTTTGTAAAAGACTGGAAGTAACCTAGCTGCCCATCCCCAGGGATCTGCTACATAAACTCAGGTTCCTCCTCCAACTACAAAGTGACTTTTTACAAAGACGTTCTCTCTGTGCAGGAGTGAATTAAATATAGCTACAGCTTCTCTGCAGCTCTCCCTAGCAAGAGGAGGGGATATTTCTCCACCACTTATAATCTGGGGGCTTGCATTGCTGATAAGAATATGGCAGAAGTGATGGTGTGGGAACTCAGAACCCAATTTGCAAAGGGGCCTTGTGGCTTCCACCTTTGTCCTCTGGGAACACTGCCCTGAGGCCACTGTGATGCAAGGGAGTTGAACCAGCTTCCTGGAGGCTGAGAAGCTGATGGAGGAGCACTGAGGCCCCCCAGCCAATAGCCTGCACACTGGAAAGAGTCTCAGAACTTTTGGTCCATCCTGCAGACGTCTGAGGCCTCCCGAGTTCATTCAGATGACACCCACAGACGAACTTCGCAGCCAATCCACAGAATCATGAGAAATAATAAATTGTTCTATGCCATTAAGCCTAAGGGATGTTTGTTACGCAGTGACAGGTCACCAAGACTTGCTGACTGAGGCCTATGACAGATTGCAGAGGGAAACACAAGTTTATCACACTGATACATAGATTATGATGCCATTTAATTAAGAGAGTGTTTTAAAAGCTCTTATGTTTCTATGCTTTTAAATATATAGAGAAAGATCTGGAAGGACATCTGCTGACCTGAAATTGAAGATGGTGATCAAAGTGGCCCATTGGCCTATTCTTCATGTTTTAATATTTCACAAGGAGAAATGTATATTTCATATTTAACATTTACTATTATATGGAAATTTTAATATTTTACAAGGAGTTGGAGAAAGAAGGCCAGAAGCACATGGTGAGAAGCAGAGAAAGATTTACAGAGACAGGAAAGGCAGATAAGTGGAGGCAGGACAGGGAGAGGGTGAGAAAGGAGGACACGGCCACCTGGCCAGTGACACTGGATCCCACCCTCCCCACCTTTCTAGCCCCAGTATAAATCCCTGGCTCTCAGCCACCAGCCAGCCCACCATGCCCAAGGGAGGCTGTCCCCTGACCCCTGCCCGGATACCACCCTTCCAGCTATGGCCCAAGATCCACATAGGCCTCAGAACACTGGGGAGGGCTGTGGCCCAGACCAGGGGCTGGCCCTGCTGCATGTGCAGATGGTCACCATGGCCTGCAGCTTCCAGGTGCTAGCCGAGAGGCTTTGAGTGTTGTCTATTGAAACCCCACTCTGGGAGACGTCAGAGCCGTTGGCAGGTGGGCAGAAAGGGGCAAATCCCAGCTTGAGCTCAGATCAGCCGGAGAGGGAAGAACACCATGCCATGGCAGATACCACAGTCTTCCAAAAGGTAGACAGGATCTTGACAGTGGTGACTGTCAGCCTTGCCACTCCCCTGCTCAAATGCCTTTTCCCCAAAAGAACTTTTGTAACAGGATGTGCTAATGCTCTTCTTCTGGTTCACTTAGTTCTCCCCCAAACCCTCTCATTATCTCGTTCACAGATGAGGAAGCGGAGGCCCAGAGAGGTTGACAACTTTTGAAGGGTCACACAGCCTCCTGCACCTTCTGCCCTCCATACCCTTCCTGTGCTCTAAAGCTACTGAGGCTGACTACTCCTGTCTCATGGGTGCACAAGCTGAAGCCCAAAGCTAGATGGGTGGGGGCCCGCATATGGGGGGAGGCATGTGGGAGTGGCAAACAGAGAAGGGAAGGAACCCCTGCCAACCACACTGGCCCCAGGGGTTGGGGGGAAGCAAGTGTCCTTACTCTCATGCTGCAGATCCGTTCCTGTTGCCAACAGCCAAAGGGAGACCTCACCTCCAGCTCACCCCCCACCTCCAGCTAAAGGCTTGGGACCCTGTGCTGCAGAGCCACGAAGCCCCCCACTCCCTGCAGCATCGGGGAATATTGCTGTCTGATTTGGGGTCCTGGCTTCTGCCTGGACTCAGATGAGGACGTGAATGTAAGAGGGAGAGTTCTGGGCCAGCTGAGTGGCTCAGTTGGTTAAGAGTGCAAGCTCTGAGCAACAGGGTCACTGGTTCAATTCCCACACGGGCCAGTGAGCTGCGCCTGAGCGGAGCTGCCGTTGAGCTGCCAACGGTTGACAGGATGGCTCAGCTAGTGAGAGCACGTGCTCCTAACAACCAGGTTGCTGGTTTGACTCCTGAATGGGATAGTGGGCTACGCCCACCCGCAACTAAGCTTAAACATGGCAACTTTGGCCAAGCTGCCCTGAGCTGCTGGTGGGTGGCCGGATTGCTCAGTGGTTAGAGCCTGCACTCTTAGCAACAAGGTTGCTGGTTTGACTCCTGCATGGGATGGTGGGCTATGCCCACCCACAACTAAGATTGAACATGGCACCTTGAGCTAAGCGGCAGTGAGCTGCCGACGGGAGGCTGGACAGCAACTGGACTTGGGGCTGAGCTAGCTGTGCCCTCTACAACTAAGACTGAAGGACAACAACTTCGCTGTTCCCCTTCCCCAATTCCCCAACACTCTTCCCCTTCCCTAATTCCCCAATAAAATCTTTTTAAAAAAGAGGGAGAGTTCTGTGAATGGGGAAACTTTACAAATGTGTGTGTCGGAGTGTCTTAGATCCAGAGGGGGTGTTTGTTGGAGCTCAGGGTCAGCCTAGGCTGAGAAAGAGGACACCCCCATCTGGCCCTCCTGCTTCTGCTGCTCTCAGAATGTCTCTCCCCAGCTCCAGGCCCACACAGAACCCCCACTCTCTGCAGGGACAGGTCCCTTCCTCCCCCCACCATTAGACTGGGAGCCGGCCGGTGGGGGTCTCTAACACCCGATTAAACGTTGTCAGGGGCCGGCCAAGTGGCACATTGGTTAAGAGCTGACTTGAGACGCCAGCGGCCCCGGTTCGGATCCCACGTATGAGGGCCAATGACACTGCCCTCTACAGCTAACAACAGCTCCACCTGGAGCTGGGCTGCGAGCCCCACGACGGTGTAGACTGCAGCCCCTGCTGCAGTGGGCTGCCATAGGCTACAGTGAGTGGCCAGCAGCCAGCGTGAGTGGCTGGCAGCCGGCGTGAGCTGCCAAGAGCCGCGGTGAGCGACCATCCAGAGGCCGGTGACTGATCTGCCTCATCCAGGAAGAGCGCAATGACGATACCAACATGGGCCAGTGAAGCAACGTCCTCCGCAACTAGACTGAAGAACAAAAAAACAGCAACCTGTCTGTTCCCTTTCCCCGATTCCCCAACGCTGTTCCCCTCCCCCAATTCCCCAATAAAATCTTTAAAAAAAAGCACCAAAAACGTTGTCAGGGCCGGCTGAGTGGCATGTTGGTTAGGAGTTGACCTGGGATGCCAGCTCTGAGCAGCAGGGCCCCGTTCAGATCTCACATATGAGGGTCAGTGACACTGCCCTCTACAACTAAGATGGTGAACAACAGCTTGACCTGGAGCTGGGCTGCCATGAGTCTCTGGCGAAGTCCTAGGCTGCAGTGGGGCTGGCCAGCAGCTGGCGTGAGCTTTCATGAGCTTCCGTGAGCCGCCATGAGCCTCCATGAGTGGCCGTCCCAATGGCCGGCGAGCGACTGCCTCACCCGGGAAGAGCACAATGATAATACCAACATGGGTCAGTGAAGGATAATACAACCACCTCCACAACTAGACTGAAGATCAAAAGGACAGCAACTTGTCTGTTCCCCTTCCCCGATTCCCCAACACTGTTCCCCTCCTTCAATTCCCCAATAAATCTTGAAAACAAAACAAAACAAAACAAAAACAACGTTGTCAGCTGCTGAATGAGTACCTTCCTGTCATTCCCCACTTTCTACCTCCATTCAGGACCCAGGTCAGAAACCTGGGGTTCCTTTACCCTCTCCCACCTCCACCCGCCCCCACCCCTGCCAGCTGCTGCCCTTGAGTCTGGCCTGCTATACTGACCAGAGCCAGCAGGGGTCAGGACTCACTCAGGAATAGAGAGTCAGAGGCAGGACACAACCTTCCTGGCCTGCTGGACAACCTAGAGAGGTTACTCATTATTCCCATGTTGCTGATGAGGCCACTGGGGCTCAGAGACGTTCAGTCACTCACTTTGGGTCTTACACCAGGAACCCAGTGTGATTCCAGGGGTCTGGATCAGGAGCCCAAGGCCTCAATAACTCTGTACTTTTGCCTCCTCACACCTGATGGCTCCACAGCCAATTACAGAGGGGGCGCCACTTGTCTGGGGTCACACATGAGGTTCCCAGGCCTCCTGCCCCCACAGCAACCCTGCGCCAACCTCAACTGCCAATCCAGCATATTTCAATGGAGAGAGAGGGACAGAGGAGGAGTGCTTTTAATTTTAGAAATAATTACTGCCACATAAGGGTTCCCACTGGCTTTCCTAGGCACAAGGGTACAGGATGGGGAGAACTCATGGCCCCTGCCACACTTGACTACCCAGACTGGCACACAGGGACTTGAGAAGCCCCCTGGGCAGGCAACCACCTCCCTCCCCAACCCCTCCTATGGCTTCCCCATCTGGAGCTACCCTCTCCTCCCAGGTGGTCTGTCTCCATGGTAACATCCCCATCACAGATGGTTGTAACCTCAACAACCAGGTACTGCCCCCGCCCCCACTACCTCCTGGGAAGCTCTAACCTGTGGCTGTACCCCCTTCCCATGCTCCCCTCACCCCCCATGGCAGCATCCCACCCAGCAGAGGCCACCCAGCAGCCGAGCCCACCTCCCTCTCCTGCTCTAGCCATTTGCTGAGCACCTACTGTGGGCTCAGGAGACATGGTGTTGGGCAAGACAGGAGTGGTCTCCGCCCTCAGCAGGCTCCCACTGGGAACAGGGAGCAGGGAGACGATGGCCAAAGACAGAAAGGAGCAGACACGCAGTGGTTTCTGGGAATGAAAGACCCTGTGAGGGAAACAGATGCCACTTCCCCATTCAGACCCCCAGAAACCGCACCTCCGGGAGCAAAATCTACCACCCTCAATGTTACCAGGTCTCTGTTTCATTCAACCAGTGTTTAATGCACATTTACTGTGTGCCTATTGAAGCCACAGGCACATGGTAAACAGGATAAATCAGTAAAGTATAGAGTATCTTAACTGGGGAAAGTGAGAGGAGGCAGAGATGGGATAGCAGAAGGCAAGGAGGCAATGGGAGTCAGGAAGCCAGACAGGGCCAGGCAGACATCTGGGGGAAGGATGGTGCAGGCAGTGGGAATAGCCGTGCAAAGGTCCTGAGGTGGGCATGTGCCGTGGCCTCACTCTGCCCTTCAGTCAGGTATCCAGAACAATGACCACAGCATGCTGGTGTCCCACTCTGTCATTGGGGGTGGAGTCTCTGTGGTCCTAGAAGATGAGTACTGTTCTGATCCCCATTTTATAGATGTGAAAACTGAGGCTGGAGAGGAGTCTCCCACAGTCCCACGGCCAGGAAGTGACAGGACCAAGATTTGGACCCATCACATTGGTTGACATCCCCTCACCCTGCAGGACTCATCTCCAGCACCCCCTCCCTGGGAAAGCATCCCTGACCCCCAGCCTAGGTAGGGCACTGGGTATCTCACTGAGTGTTCCACCTCACTTTGTAATTATTTCATGAGCCTGCTCTACCCACTCTATGGCAAGCCCTTGTTTCCCCAGTGTCTCCTTCCTCCTGGTACACATTGGTGCTCAATAAACACTTTCCTCTAAGAGCCCTGAAAGTCAGGCATCTGAAGGAAGAGAGGGAAGCTCAGGGAAGGGAAGTGACAGGCCTAGGTCACTCAGCACATCCCAGGGATGACTTCTCTGTGCTGGGGCTCTGGGCTGGCTGTGGGTGTGGGGACCTGGCCTACAGCCTCCCCAGATGTGGTTTCTGGGCCTCCAGCCAATGCGACAGTCTGGGAATGGAGCCTGCTTAAGTCACAGGTGGCTGAGCTGATGTCAGGTCACCATCAGAGTAGCTGGAAGGACACAGTGGTTGGGGAGGGCTGGGAGGGAACTGTGTGAGGTTACACACCTATGCCCCAGCGTGGTCAGCCTGCCTCTCACCCCTCTCTTGGGTCAAATGGCATCTCTAAGCCTCAGTTTGCTCATCTGTGAAATGGGAACTTTAAAAGTGTTTGCCTGTGGGCCGGCCAAGTGGCGCATTGGTTAAGAGCTGGCTTGGGACTCCAGCGGCCCCGGTTCAGATCCCACATATGAGGGCCAGTGACACCGCCCTCTACAACTAAGATGGTGAACAACAGCTCCACTTGGAGCTGGACTGCGTGAGTCCTGGCGACAGTGTAGGCTGCAGCCCCTGCTGCAGTAGGCTGCCATAAGCTACAGTGAGTGGCCGGCAGCCGGAGTGAGCTGCCAATAGCCACCATGAATGGCCATCCAGAGGCCGGCGACCCATCTGCCTCACCAGGAAGAGCGCAGTGATAATACCAACATGGGCCAGTGAAGCAATGTCCTCCACAACTAGACTGAAGAACAAAATGACAGCAACTTGTCTGTTCCCCTTTCCCAATTCCCCCATAAAAATCTTTAAAAATAAAATATATATATTTTAAAAAAGTGTCTGCCTGTGACAGTGAGGGTGCAGCAAGGAGATGAGGACCCTTGTTTAGAACAGAGACCAGCATGTAATAAGCACTTGGCCATCTCAGCTGGGATCTTTAACACGATGAGGGATGCCCCCAACTTTTGTTCTCTGCCCAAGCACCCCAAACCCACCTCCCGTGCTAGACTCCTGAATGGGGCAGCACTCACTCCTGGCCTACATGGAGCAGGCCCTGTGGTGGGAGGTCAGGACACCCACTCCTGGTCCCATTTCTGCTCTAGCTCCTTCACCCTGACGTTCGATGATTCTAGGGTGTCTATTCCCACAAGACACCTTTCATATGGCGAGGCAGATCCCCTCCTAATGTGAGGTTCCCAAGCATGAGGGCACCCAAAGCCCCTCCCCCAACCATTCACCACGAGTACAAGTAAGACTCATTTTCCTGCAAACACCCCTTGAATACCTTTCATGCTGCACAAACCAGGCAAGGGGATGGTTTTGAAAAAGCCCCATGGATGGAGTGAAAGGCATTCCAGGCAGCCGGAGCAGCAGGTGCAAAAGCCCTGAGACATGCAGGAGGCAGCATGGCATGTTTGCTGAAGAGCAGAGGGACCTGCATTGGGATGGGAATGAGGAGAGGTTGGGAAGAAGGCAGGGTACAATGTAGATGAGATCCTGAGGGCAATAGGGAACCACAGTTTGTTCTGGAGTCCAATGGTTAAGCTTCCTCTGGGACCCACGTGGGGAACGGGCCTGGAGTGCTGGCCCTAGTGAATGAGACTGGGGCAGGTGTCCAAGTACCAGGTGGTGGAGGCCTGGACTGGGGAGCAGTAAGGAGGGAGCAGGTCCAAGAGGGGCACAGATGGAGGTCCCGGAGTCTCTGGTACTACAGCCTCAGCAGGCCCACCAAGGCCATGGCCACAGAGGTCCTCAGACACGCGCCAACGCGGGCAGCGAGCTCACGGAGCCCCACTCGTTCCGGGCCTGGTCTCCCGGCTTTCCCCTCCGCCCTGGTACCTGCGCCCAAGTGTCCCTGCGAGTCCCGCAGTCCAGACACCTGCGGCCCTAGCGTCCTCACCTCAGCCAGCAGGCTGCGTGCGGGGCCGTGCTCAGGCCCACACGCCCCCGCCCCGCGCACCAGAGTGACTGGCAGCGGGCACGCGCCGGTGGGAGCGCGCACGGCGGGCCCGGCAGGCGGCGGCGGTTGCTCCAGTCGGCTCCGGGCGGCCCCCGCGCCGCAGCCCGCGCCGTGTCAGCCGCGGAGCCGCCCAGGTAAGTGGCCGCACTGGTCCGGTGACCCCGCTCTGCCGGCGCCCTGCAGCCCCGACCCGCGCCCCGATCGTCGCCTGGGGGAGGGGCACTTGCCCCGCGCGCTCTTCCCGGGCGCATAGCCCCTCGCCAGGGCCCCGGCGCTCACCCGGAAACTTTGAGGGCCACTCACCACGCTAGGATGCCCCCGCACCTCCCCTGGGGCTCTGCCGGGGAGCCGGGTGGGCGTCTCTCTGGGACAGTAGGGACTTCTGAGGGGATGCGCCCCCATCCATGGGGGGAAGAAGGGACTCTGGCTGGCTCTGGGGAGGTGGAGATGTTGGGATGGAGGCTTCAGCCCAGAGTCTTCCTGTCCTCCCGTCAGCGGCGTCTGGTCCAGCCTGAGGGGTGTCGAGCTGCTAGGAAAGCGAAGCGAGTGTTTGGGTTTGAAATCCAGACCAGGACCTGCTCCATCCCTGGGGCTGGGGACAACTCAGCCTGGTGGGAGGGATTAGGGGGTGCAGGGCTGAAACCCCTGCTCTATGGGCTTGTGTCCAAACAGCAACATGGATGATGGGGGGCTTCTCTCCCCTGAGGCTGGACCTGGGTGCCCCCTGGGGAGGCCACTGAGTCCCATTCAACAAGTTGGGAGTTGGGGGACAGCACATAGTGCCTGGGTCTGGGCACAAGAACAGACCTGGCCTTCCTTTGGAGGGTGCCTTATAACTGCTTTTTTCAACATGTTCCCCTGACACTAAACATGCAGGTACCCAAACTCCCCAGTTCTGAGGAATCAGAATTTAAGGGGGTTGAGCCCTGGAACATGCATTTTTAACAATTAGCTCCTAGCTAATCTATGTGTGTACAGAGATAGTTGAGAGTCTGTTGCCTCTGGCAAGGGGTGGGAAAAGGGAGTCTGGCGTAACAAGGGAACCATCTGGGACTTGATGGAGGGAGCTTCGGGGCCAGCAGGGCTGTGAGATGTGGGGCAACCCAGGAGGGCTCCATGGAGGAGGTGTGGAGGCTGGGAAGGATTTGGCTTGTGAGTGCCCAGAGGTGGCAGACATAGGGTTTCAGTGTGGATGAACCAGGTTGAAATAAGGTGTATGGGAAGGGCAGTAGTGATCTTTGTCTGGAGTTTGGGCCAGGGTGGGCTGTGAGCTCCTTGCCCCAAAGCAGCAGCCATGTGAGACAGGATCTGAGCTGGAAGTCCCCATACGCCCACCTGGTTGACTCCCCCACAGATGCAGTGCCTGCATTCTATCTGGGAGATGTGAGGTGACAGGAAGAGGCCACCCAGCCATAGAATGGGGCTCCGAAAGGATAAGCCCAGCCTTCCTCATCCTGCTTTTCTGTTTCCTGTCCCAGCTGGTGACTTCTGGCAAAGGACAGCCCCTCTCTGAGCTCCAGTTCTAGAACTAGACAAATACAAACCTTGATTTACCTCACATGACATGAGACAAATGGGCACACATCGTACCCCTGGCCTGGTGCTTCTGTAAACTAGATGCTCAGTTAATAGGGGGCCATTCTTATTATGTTACTGTTATTATAGCAGCTCTGCCTTGGACCAGCTCAACCTCAGTGTGCTCTCCTGTACAATGGGGGTGGCGGCTCCTAGCCGCCCCCAGATTAAGCCTGGGATCTGAAGGTGCCTGGCTGAGTGGGAATAAAAAGCAGATCTGAGGCAGCAGCTTGATTTCTCATCCCACAATCCTGTCATTCCTGGGTGCCCCTGAGTCACCACCTACTCACCAGGTAGAGAGTTCTCCAAGCAAAGCTTGTCCCAGGTGGGCCCAAGGGAGCCACCCACCACCACATGTCAATTCAGGGCCTCAAAAGAGTGCCCTCGAGGGCTGGCCAAGTGGCGCAGTGGTTAAGAGCTGGCTTGGGAAGCCAGTGGCCCCGGTTCAGATCCCACATATCAGGGCCAGTGACACTGCCTACAAAATAAAATAAAATAAAATAAAAGTGTTGGGCCGGCTGAGTGGCGTGGTGGTTGAGCACTGGCTTCGGAAGCCAGCGGCCTTGGTTCGGGTCCCACATATGAGGGCCAGTGACACTGCCCTCACAAAAAAAAAAAAAAAAAGAAAGAAAAAGAAAAGAGAGTGCCCTCCACCCTTGACCCTCCAGCAGGACTCTGGAATTTAGTGGATAGGAGTGGGCATCAGACCTGGGTTCAAAAGTTGACTCTCAAGCTGAGTGTTGCCAGGTGAGATGAGAACCACTCTGATCCTCAGTCCCCTTTTCTCCAAACGGTTTCCATTATTCCCACCCACCAGTATGTGAGCAACCATAGCAGACCGTGGATGTTAAAAAAGTGGTGCCAGATCTAGAGGCCTCACCTGAGAGGGCGGTCGACAGCCTCCCCACCCCCCATAGGCTGGCAAGGAAAGTGGGTCAGGAGGCCTCCAGAACCCCAAAGGGTTAACAGGGACTAACAGCAGACTGAGGCTAATTAGGGCTTAATTAATTGTCATGGATGAGAGCCTCAGGAGGGCCCAGATCTAGGACACTGGATGCATCAGTCCTGGGGCTATCAGCAGTGTATCCCCAAAAGCAGGCCTTGGAGGGCCTCACCTCCCAAGCCTGTCTGGAAGTTTGAATGGGGGATGTTTTGAGGGGCTGCCAAGCTATGCTCCCTTGCTCCCTTTGGCCTTAATGGTGGTAGAGAGCAGAGGGAGGGGTGGCCTGGGGACAGAGCTGCCAAACTCCCAGCATCTATTCCCCATCCTCCACACCCCTCCTCCATGGGTTCAGCTGCCACCTCCAGCCAGGCCTAGGAGTCTTCAGCATCCTCTGGCCTGAGAGGGGATAGGAGGATGTGTCCCATGTGGCTTGTGAGAAAGCTCACTCAGAATAAAGGAGGTGGGTGAGATGGATCTGGAGTTCAAGGAGAGGGCTCATATACCTCAAGCCATAGTCTGCCTCCTCCTTGGGTCGAGAGCTTCATGGCAAATTAGTCCAGAACAGCTTGGGGTGGATGAGAGGAAAGGTCTCCATTTCCCAGGTCCTGCTGTGATGGACAGATTTCCAGGCCCCTCCACAGGTAGGTCCCCACACTTCAGCTGAGGCTGCTCGTAGACCCTGTAGGAAGCTTGGCCCCTTCCACCTTCCCAGCTCCTGGAAGCATACGCACAGCACACCTCCTCTTCAAGTCCCTGAGTGAGTCTCCTGCAGCTGCTGTAACAAGTCACCATGAACCTTAAAACCACACATTTATCATCTCACAGTTCTGGGGTCAGTAATCTGATATGATCTCACAGACCTAAACCCAGATGTGGGCAGGGCTGGTCTTTCCAGAGATTCCAGGGAGAACTGTTTCCAGCCATTTCCAGCTTCTAGAGGCGTCATGTCTTTGGCTCGTGGCCCCTCATCTATTGTCACAGCCAGCAGTGCACCTTCTTCTATCTCTCTGACTCTGAGCCTCCTGCCTCCCTCTTATGAGGACCTGTGATGACACCAGGCCCCCTGTAATCCAGGACAATCTCCCCCATCTAGAGGTCAGCTCATTAGCATTCATAATTTCATCTGCAAAATTAATCCCCTTGCCACATTGGGTAACATTCACAGGCTTCAGGAATTAGAACACAGGTATCTTTGAGGGGGAGAAAGGCATTGCTCTGCCCACCATAGACCCCACCTTCCTTATTGATTTTCTCCATAGTACTGCCCACATGTGGCCTCTATTTAACTCTTCTTTTTCTCACCCATAGACAGAATGATGGGGATTTTGTTCAAACCTCTTTCCCGCTAGAACTAGAACAGTGCAAGGCACACAGCAGGTACCCATTAAATGCTTGTAGAATGAATGAATGAATGAATGAATGAATGAATGAAGTGAAGACTTGGCCAAGAGCAGAGCAGGGCCTAGGACTCAGGGCTCCTGACCTCAGCCAGCACCCAGTGGAGAGTTTTCCTGAAGGAACCCAGGGAGTTATTATTAGTCATGGAAGCCCCTTTTTCAGAAGAGGAAACTGAGGCTCAGAGCATTAAAAACCTCTGTCCAAGATGGTGGGGCGGGTTCCGATGGGGACCTAGGAGTCTCATCCAGGCTGCAGACTGGCTGATTGTCTGCTGTATTCACTGGATAATCCTGGGCCCTCCGAGATTCCGCTCTGTGCATACTGGGAGTGGAAAGAGGAATGATGTGGTCCTAGTTCTCATGACATTGCCATCTAAGCAGGAGACAAGACTTTCCAGGCTCAGGTGACGTAGGGTGATAGGGTCAGACCACACAGAACTGGACACATCTTCAAGCTGCAACTTGAAATGTCATACTCTTGCTCAAAACCCCCTATGGCTCCCCCCTGCTATCCAAATTGAGTTGGAACACCTCATTGTAGATTCAACACCCTGTGTGGTTTCACCCTTGCAGACCCCAACTGTCACACCCAAACTCAGACACACCTGGGCCACAACCTCTCTGCTCCTCAGAGCACCAGGCTCCTTCCCTCTGGGGCCTTTGCCCAATGGGGGTCCCCACCTGGGACACCGTTTCCCAGACTTCCACCTGATGCACTACTGCCCACCGTTCAGTTGTCAACTTAGACTGGCCTCCACCAGCCACGTGACCCTCCTTTTCCCAAAAGATCTACTTCATTGATTTGTTTGCATGATTCTTATCTGCTTGCCCACCTGACATGATGCTCAGTGAGGGAAGCCAGACATACAAGATCACCCAGTGTGTGGTTCCATTTCTGTGAAATGTCCAGAACAGGCACTCCGCAGAGACAGGTAATGTTGTCAGGGGCTGGGGAGGTGATAGGGGTGACTGTTCATGGCTATGGGGCTTCTTTTTGAGTGATGGAATGTTCCGAACTAGAGAGAGGTGGTGGTTGCATGTATGTGTGGATGTACCAAGAAACATTGACTTGAACACTTGAAATGAGAGAAAATGCACCCCATGAAGGCCAGGGGTGCCGCTATGCCCCCAACACCAGCTCAGGGACCCACACACTAGGTTTCAGTAGGAGAAATGGAGACACAAGTATGACTGGCTGGGCAGGGTGTCTGTACGTGGGCCGCCCCCAACCTGCTCCAGGCAGGCCCCTGCCTTTTGCCCACAGTGACCACGGCTTCCACTGTGGCTCGTCGTGCATGGTAGTGAATCTCTGTCCTTGAGACACGTCTGTCTACCCCAGCCCTGTCCCTGTAGGCGGGGATGCAAAAAGCCCTGTCCCTGTGGGCAGGGATGCAGAAAGCCCAGGAGCAGGCTGTCCCAGGGCTCCTTTGCCCTCGGCCATGTCTCCACATGCTGCCTGAACCTGAAGCATTCCATGGCGTGGGAGGGGGAAGCCTTGCTCTGCTAGGGCAGCTCTGGGTCTCACAGTTCTGCCCAGCTAGCACAGGACAGGCTCCTGGGTCTGCAGAGTCAGCAGAAGTCAGGGTCCTATGGGAGATGGGAGTTCCACATCTCTGGGAGAGCCATGGGAATATAAGGTGTGGAGTTCTGGGTTTGAGTCTTTTTTTTTTTTTAACTTTTATTTTTTTATTTTAAGGGCAGTGTCACTGGCCCTCACATGTGGGATCTGAACCCGCCCAGGCCACTGGCGTCCCAAGCCAGCTCTCAACCACCGCGCCACTCGGCCGGCCCCTGGGTTTGAGTCTTGAATCTGCTTCTCACCAGATTCAGCCCTGGGAGAGTCACTTCCCCTCTCTGGGCCCCTGCTTCCCCATCTAGAACATAGGCTGACTATTAGCCTATTTTCTGCTAGAGATGGCTGCTCTGTGCCCAGCCCCCTCTATGGCAGGGGTCTCACCAGGGTGGTCCTGCACCCAGAGGACACTGGACCATGTCTTGGGCCCTCTGTAGTTGTCACACTGGGGGTGTTCCTGACATCGAGTGGGTAGGGACCAGGAAGGCTGCTCAGCATGCCGCAGTGGCCAGCATGGTTCCCCACATAGAATGACTGGCCCAGATGTCAGCAGTGCCAAGGGGCACAAATCTCACACAACCCCCCGTCCGCTTCTCCAGGTGGAAACACTGAGGCCAAAGGAAGGACTAGGGTCTGTTGAGTGCTGGGGTGTGAGCTCGAGCCTGTGCTGGAAGGACAGGTTTGGGTGGCCTGGCAGAGGCAGGAGATGCAGAGCGGGTGGATCTGGGATATACCTGGGTGGCACTTGGTGATGGTTTGGCCAGGAGTGTGAGCTAGGAGTTGCCTGTGTGACAGGAGGTGGTGAGCAAGGACCACTCAGCTGCCAGCAGTAAGGTTGGGATGCTGCAGGGCCTCCTGGGGAAGGTCAGGGATGTGGCTGCATCCCAGGGCTGGAGCTCAGGGGACACCTGGTGGCCGAGACACAAAATCAGGAGTCATCAGTGAACAGTGGTGTTTAGTCCTGGGAGGACATGAGGAAAGACCCCAGGTGGGTGGCAGGTCCCTGGGGAGGGACAGGGGTCTTCTGGAGAGCCCTAAAGACTGAGCCCTGCAGAAGCAGGACTGGAATGCAGACCCCCACCCTAATCGGGAACTGGGTATCCTGGCCTTCTAACCCCACTGGAAGGCCCAACCTCCAGGGAGAGGAAACAGGCCCAGAGAGGGTCCCTAACTTGCTTCAGGCACCCAGCCCTTTATCATCTGAGAGTGGCAGGAACTGCGGGGCACTCTAGTATCTGGGCCACAGCCCCTTGCAGCCCTCCACCAAAGACCACCCTCCCACGTGCTCTCCCACTTTCAGGCCCAGCCAGTGTCAGGGAAAGTGAGGGAATAGGGGTCCTACAGGCAGAATCAAGTCCCCACCATTCCCTCTCCAGTAACCATAGGGGGAGGTGTCAGAGGCTCTAGCCCAAACAAGCCTCTTCCCTATGCCTCTCAACCTCCCCCCCACCCCTGCCCTGCAACCACATTGAGATGACAGGGCTCTGCCTACAGGAGAGGTTAGAGCTGATAAACTGGGTCATAGCTTGAGTGGCCTCCACCGTGCGCTGTGGACCAGCTGTCCTCTCATCCTGGGAGTAATTATAGAGCTGGAGCTCCAATGCCCCAAGGGTTCTCGTTTGTTCCCTTTTACAGGTCAAGTCCAGAAAAGGTGTGTTTTTCATCAGAGGTCACAGTCTGTCAGAACTGAGGTGTAGCGGTGCCCTAGCTGTCCTGACCTTTCTTCACTTCAGCACTTCCTTTCTGATTTTGCCCTTAACCAACTTCTATGGCAACTATTTTTTTTCGATTCTTTCCAATTAAAACCACAAAATTTTTGAAAAGTCTCTTTTCACCTCTCTGACCACAGCGACCCCTCCCTTCCTTGCCTGAATTGCATGGGCCCCCTCACTGCATTGCCCCCTGCTGTGCCCTCCCGTGGACTGCCCTTCCTGCCGCCATCTGCTCAGCTCCCTTTCTCCTTTAAGGGAGTCTTTGCAAGAATATCCCTTTCTCAGTAAATTAGATCATTGCAATCACTTGACACTCCATCACACTTGCCCTGGACATAACTTTTCTCCACTTATGGCACCCGAGGCAGGAGAGGCTGTATTATTGTCCGTCAGCTCCCAGAAAGCTGACCTCTTTGTCTTCTGTGCTCTGTGTCCCCAGCACCTGGAACAAGCTTGGCATATGGTACCTGTTTGTTGACTGACTGACAGACTGAATCAACGCATGAGGGAACCAGTGTTACAGTATCTCTAAAGGTGGTGATGAAAATTGGTCTAGCAAAAACAGAACTGTGTTTTAAATGCAGCTGGATGAGTACTCAGGACCTTGTCTAGGCTGTGTTTAAAAAAGAAAAAGGAGATTAGAGAGGGTTACAGGGGTGAGAACACCATCCACTTCGCCCCACCTCTGATGGGCTTTGTGAACCTGAGCCAGTGACTTATTGCTTTGAGCTTCATTGTTACCATCTGCAAAGTGGGGGTGACAGTGGGCCCCCCCATGAGGCTGTGGTGGGAATGAAAGGGGACAATCTAGGTGGAGCCTTTGGCCAATGTTGGCACAGAGCAGGGGCTGTAGAAGTGTGTGTCATGATGGCGATGAAAATGGTGACAGTGATGGTGATGAGGATGATGAGAGTGATGAGGATGATGGTGACGATGGTAATGATGCTGGTGATGAGAGTGAAGATGGTGGTGAGGGTGATGATGGTGATGAGGATGAGGATGGTGATGATGAAGATGATGACGGTGATGATGATGGTAATAATAGTGATGATAGTGATGATACATTAAATAAGGGTTTAAATGGCATTTCTGGGAGACTAAGGTGGGGACTTTAGTTCAGAAAGTAACCAGTGACATTGGAGGTGGACCCAAATAAAGTCAGGGAGAGAGTCATGCAGGGAAGGTGTTCCAAATATTAGCCATGGCACATGCAAAGGTCCTGAGTCAGGAAGGTGCCTGGCGTGTTGAAGGAACAGCAAGGAGGCCTGTGTGTCTGCAGCAGAGTGAGTGAAGGGGAGAGAGGGAGGAGGTGAGCCAGGGAGGGGACTAGAGCAGGTCATACAGGGCGTGTGGGCTGTGGTATGGGGGGGACTTTGAATTTTATTCTAGGAGCATGAAATTCTCTGCTGCAGAAAGAACAAACCAGGCAGCTCCGCCCCACAAGGAGTCTATATTGGGGGAGCTGAATAAAACCAGCCATTTCCTCCTTCAGACAGAGCCAGGGAGGTCCCAACTCCTCCAGAGCAGGCTTCTGAGGCCCTACCCCCATTACTGGATGAGGGGACAGTCTCCCCTGACCACAGAGAGCAGCACAACAGGGAACTGGGAATGATCTCAGACTCAGGGATAGGTTTCAGGTAGGAAGTTGCCAGAGGCATTAGATGGGCAGCTGAACAGGGAATCATCGTTTTGGCTCTCTTGTCCCCACCTGGGACATAGCCTCACTATGTGCTGGCTGAGGCAACAACATGGGAGAGAATGACCTAGAAAAACAGCCTCGAAAGGCAGGTTTGCCTGGGAGAAGGATTATGTTACTTGCAATACCCAGGTCGGGATTGAGGATAATTGCCCTGTGGGAGGGTATAACCAAGGGCTCTAGCTGGCTTCCCTACTACATTTTCCAGCTGGGGACAGGGACATAAGACTGATGACTTCCTGGAGACCAGGAGTCCTTCAGTTTCCTCATGGTGTGATGAGCACATTCTCAGCTATGGCAGTTACTTTCCCACCCCATCACTCTAGTCTCTGCCTCCATCTTAATGTGGCCTTTTCCTCATGTGAATCTATATGTAGGTCCAAATTCCCTCCTTGTTATAAGGACACCAGTCATTGCATTAAGGCCACCCTCTCCCAATATAACCACATCATAACTAATCACATCTGCAAAGACCCTACTTCCAAACAAGGCCCCATTCATTAGAATCAAGATCAGGACTTGAACATGTCTTTTGGAGGGACACATTTCCACCCACTACAGGGTCTCATCTCATATGTCACCTTTCCTGGTCTGAAGTCACCCCTCCATCTGTTCACCCTGATCATCTATCCGTGCTGTTTCCCCACAAAGCCCCTCATAGTGCGTCTTGTTATCTGTGTATTGAATGCGTTGACATTCATTAATTTCAGGTACAGTTCTAGGTCCGACTAAGACAAAGGCCCTGGAGAGTTTACAAGCCAGTTGGAAGAGACAGACAATGAACAGGGTTTTAAGGTGTGCTATAATTTTACATGATGGTTGGCCTCATACACACAGGTAACAGAGGGAGGACAAGATGGGTGGGGGAACTGGTAAGGACTCAGGGGGAGAGGGAGGAACATGTAAACCACTTGTGTCCCCACCTGATGAATGTGAGTCCCTGGAGGGCAGGATCTGTGTCTGCCTTGTTCTCGGGTATATTCAGAGCCTGGTACACAGTAGACACTCAAAAAATGGTGTTTTTTTTCATACCAAAAATTTTAACATTGTATTTATATGGTTCTTCTCTGGTTCAATAAATGTTTTTTTCCTGCAGTTTTTTTTTTTTTTTTGAAGGCAGTGTCACTGGCCCTCATATGTGGGACCCGAACCGGGGCCGCTGGCGTCCCAAGCCAGCGCTTAACCACCGCGCCACTCGGCCAGCCCATCCTGCAGTTTTTTAAGTTGAGGTAAAATTCACAAAATGTAAAATTCATCCTTTTTCTTCTTTTTTTTTTAGCTGAGCTATCCTGCCACCATTGGCAGCTCAGCAGAAGCTCAGCTCCGGCTGGGCATCGAACTGCTGTTGCTCAGAGCTCAGCTCTCACTCTTGAGCGAGCTCTTAACCAACTGAGCCAGTCAGCTGGCCCTAAAAATTCACCCTTTTAAAAGTGCACAATTCAGTGGTTTTAGTATACTTACAAGGTTGTGCAACCATCACCACTATGGAATTCCAAAACATTCTCATCACCCCAAAATAAGCCCCATCCTTATCAGCAGTCACCTCCACCTTCCTCCCCATCCCCCAACAACCAGGAACTCAGGTCCTGTCTGTGGATGTGCCTGTTTGGATATTTCACATAAATAGAATCACACACTGTGTGGCCTTCTGTGTCTGGCTTCTCTCATGAGCACCGTGTGTTCAAGGTCCATCCATGTTGTAGTGAGTGTCAGTGCCTCACGTTTTTTCATGGCTGAGCTACACTCCAGTGTATGGACGGGCCACATTGCGTTTGTTGTTCCTCTGTGGATGGACACTTGGGCTGTTCCCACTTTTTGGCTAATAGAAGAATGCTGCTGCTATGAACATGGGTGTACAGGTTTTTGTGAGGACAAGTGTGCTCAGTCCTCTTGGGTAGACAACCAGGAGTGGGATTGTGGGTCCCAGAGTGGATAAATGCTTCTTTTTTTTTTTTTTTTTTTTTTTGAGGGCAGTGTCACTGGTCCTCATATGTGGGATCCGAACCGGGGCCGCTGGCGTCCCAAGCCAGTGCTTAACCACCGCGCCACTCAGTCGGCCCGATAAATGCTCTTGAGTGCACTACTAGGGTGGGGCAAGGAGGCCTGACACTGCTAACGCTGCCCCCACCCCCAGGTGCCCAGGAGGATGGTGGCGTGGCCCTAGGCCCAGGCTCCACACCATGACCTGCTGGCTGTGCGTCTTGAGCCTGCAGCTCCTGCTCCTGCCCGCTGCCCCGCCCCCAGCAGGGGGCTGCCCTGCACGCTGTGAGTGCACAGCGCAGACGCACATGGTGGCCTGTCCCAGGCGCCGGCTGACCGCAGTGCCCGACGGCATCCCGGCCGAGACGCGCCTGCTGGAGCTTAGCCGCAACCGCATCCGCTGCCTGAACCCAGGCGACCTGGCCACCCTGCCCCTGCTGGAGGAGCTGGACCTCAGCGAGAACGTGATCGCGCATGTGGAGCCTGGCGCCTTCGCCAACCTGCCGTGCCTGCGCGTCCTGCGCCTGCGCCGCAACCTGCTTAAGCTCATCCCGCCTGGGGTATTCACGCGCCTGGACAACCTCACACTGCTGGACCTGAGCGAGAACAAGCTGGTCATCCTCCTGGACTACACCTTCCAGGACCTGCGCAGCCTCCGCCTGCTGGAGGTGGGCGACAACGACCTGGTGTTCATCTCGCGCCGCGCGTTCGCAGGGTTGCTGGCACTCGAGGAGCTGACCCTGGAGCGTTGTAACCTCACAGCGCTGTCTGGCGAGTCGCTGGGACACCTGCGGGGCTTGGGCGCCCTGAGGCTGCGGCACCTGGCCATTGCGGCCCTGGAGGACCAGAACTTCCGCAGGCTCCCGGGCCTGCTGCACCTGGAGATTGATAACTGGCCGTTGCTGGAGGAGGTGGCCCCGGGCAGCCTGCAGGGCCTCAACCTGACCTCGCTGTCTGTCACCCACACCAACATCACCGCTGTGCCGGCCGCCGCGCTGCGCCACCAGGCCCACCTCACCTGCCTCAACCTGTCACACAACCCCATTAGCACGGTGCCGCGTGGGTCCTTCCGCGACCTGGTCCGCCTGCGTGAGCTGCACCTGGCTGGGGCCCTGCTGGCTGTGGTTGAGCCACAGGCCTTCCTGGGGCTACGTCAGATTCGCCTGCTCAACCTCTCCAACAACCTGCTGTCCACGTTGGAGGAAAGCACTTTCCACTCGGTCAACACGCTGGAGACGCTGCGCGTGGATGGGAACCCGCTAGCCTGCGACTGTCGCCTGCTGTGGATCGTGCAGCGCCGCAAGACCCTCAACTTTGACGGGAGGCTGCCCGCCTGCGCCACCCCCGCCGAGGTCCGCGGGGACGCGCTACACAAACTGCCAGACTCGGCGCTCTTTGAGTACTTTGTGTGCCGCAAGCCCAAGATTCGCGAGAGGCGGCTGCAGCAGGTCACGGCCACCGCAGGCGAGGACGTGCGCTTCCAGTGTCGCGCGGAGGGCGAGCCGGCTCCCACCGTGGCCTGGGTGACGCCCCAGCACCGCGTGGTGACGGCCGCCAGCGCTGGCCGGGCGCGCTTGCTGCCGGGGGGCACGCTGGAGATCCGCGACACACTGCCGCAGGACAGTGGGACCTACACGTGCGTGGCCAGCAACGCCGGCGGCAACGACACCTATTTCGCCACGCTGACCGTGCAGCCTGAGCCGGCCGCCAACCCGACCCCGGGCGAGGGCCACAACGAGACGCTGGAGGCCGGGCGCTTCCCGCTAGACCTCACCACCATCCTGGTGTCCACGGCCATGGGCTGCATCACCTTCTTGGGCGTCGTCCTCTTCTGCTTCCTGCTGCTCTTCGTGTGGAGCCGGGGACGCGGGCAGCACAAGAACAACTTCTCCGTGGAGTATTCCTTCCGCAAGGTGGATGGGCCGGCCACTGCCGCAGGGCAGGGGGGCGCCCGCAAGTTCAACATGAAGATGATTTGAGGGCTTTGGGGGTGACCTCAAACTGCCCTCCCCTGCTGGGGTTACGAGCTCCTAGCAGATCCTGGGAGCGGGTCTCTGTTCCCACCCTACCTTCGCTAGCCCGTTGATGACACCTATGTATTTTCCAAAGGGGCGGCTCCTGGCAGAACTTCCCTTTTTTTGTAGAGACCCAACCACAGTACTACTTTTTTCATCAGGATGTATCTTTTGCAGAGTTTCTCAAGCATTTTCTAAAGCCCCTCCCCCGCTCCTGGCCCTGAGTGATTGCTGAACTGCATGGGGGTGTGGTGGGGCTTGGAGACCCGAAGGTCTTCAGGGCTCACAGTTTACTCCCAGAAGGTACACAGCTGCTGCCCACAAGCCCCTCTCCCCAACAGCTCACACCCTCGAGGAGATGGTCTACACCTAGGATGCATGGAGGGCAGCCCAGCCCCAAGGGGAGGGCACACAAGAGCCTATACTGTTCACACCTGGACACCCCACACCTGACACCCAGTGCACACATATTCACATCAGGATACAATCTGATGCATAGCTCTAAAGTGGAACATACACACACCTGACACCCAGCTGACATTAGACATTATACAGGCCCTGGGGCCAGCCGAGTGGCACGGTGGTTAAGCTCTGGCTTGGGAAGCCAGCGGCCCCCGTTCGGTCCCACATATGAGGGCCAATGACACTGTCCTCAAAAAAAAAAAAAAGAAAAAGAAAAAACCGGCTCTGAACTCTGGAGCTCACCTATGTACTCACAGGGCTCTCGTGAGAGCACAACTCACACCTGGGACAAGCAGCTGAAATTCAGAACACACCTGGTTCACACATGAGACACACCCAGCTCAGCTGGCTGGCTGGGGTAGGGACAGATCTTGGGGGCTGCGCTATGGTCAGCCTCACCCTGGGAGGGCCCAGCACACAGGGTATTCCCTGACATGCTGGACCCACCTCCAGCCCCAGACTCCCTCCCACCAGGATCCACTGGCCCAGCAGAGCAGGCTGCCACCAGGAGAAGCCATTTCCCAAGGTTCCTCCGCCACCGTCACAGCTGCCACTTGCTTCTTTTTTTTTTTTTGAGGGCAGTGTCACTGGATCTCATCTGTGGGACCCAAACCGGGGCCGCTGGCTTCCCAAGCCAGCGCTTAACCATCGTGCCACTCGGCCGGCCCTGCCACTTGCTTCTTGAGCCCACACCATGCAGGAGGGGCAGCTGACCTGGCCCCTGGACCAGAACCCTGGCTTCTGGGATATCCCTTTCCAGCAGGCCAACTGGAGTTATCTTTAATCCTGAGTCTACACTACCGCTGTGCTAGCCCCACATCCCATTGCTCACCTGGGGAATGAGACTAGAGAGTGTGGGCAGCTCAAGGTCCCTTTTATGTGCACTGCAGGGCAGCAATGGGGAGAAAGGCCAGGACAGGGGTTCAGGCTACAGGGAGGCCTGGATCTGCATCATTGGACAGAGGCGCCTTGGTCTCTGTCACTTTGGAGCAGATCTAGGACCAAAGAGTAGGAGGGTTATAGGCAGACTGTGGCTCAGGTTAAAGAAGAGTTTTCCTAAGGTCACTGCCCCATTTCTTTTCAGATAATGAGTTCCCTGTCACTGGGGGTGAGCAAGTAGAAACTGAGGTTTTGCAGAAGTATTCAGACACCAGACAGGGACCATCCGTGACCCTGCCTCCCCAGCCTGGTTCTTGCCCCCACTCTCTACCTCGGCCAGACAACGGTTAGGGCATCATTGAGGAGAAAAGGGTACAGGAAACATTGTGGGGTCTGACCTCAGCCAGAAAGGAGCTTGGCCACCAACCAGGAGGTTAGGACAGTATTCTCAAGGACCTTGTGGGAAGACTGAAAGCCAGCTCTGTTCTCTTCCAGCTTTGTATTCTCAGTTGGTGACTGAGGACCACTTGAACCATGGGTGTCCTCATCTGTAAAATGGGTCTGAGGGTCAAACCCATCACTATATATGCAGAGGCCAGGCCATGGATGAGCTTGATGGTGGACTTGGATCCTGGAACCCTCAATATCTTTCTGAGATGAGCCAGAGGGAAAGCTGAGTAAAACCTGGAGGTTTTCAGCAAAGGATTCAGACAGAACTGGGAAGGGGACACCAGCAGTTCTCCCTGGGCTGTGGCCGGGAACATTGGAGGCCCTGGTCCTGCCCCCATGATGTGCACATGGGCCAGCATGCCAGATGGTGGGCCACTGACCATGACCAGCCAAGGTGGGGACTCCCGTCCCAATACCACTCAAGGAGGGAAGTGAATGAGGGCCAAAGGGGGTGTCCAACAGCCCCAAACTCCACCTGAGTTGAGCAGAACTGACTAGTTTCCCCCCCCCCCCGCATCCTCCTGACCTTGGTTGCCATGACAACCCTGAGGGCCTTTCAAAACGACATCCAAGTGCCTTTAACATCATCAAGACCGGAGGCGGTATGTTCTTGGCAGCTTTGGGATGTACAGAAAGTCATGTAGTGGGATCTCCCAGTTCCCTCTGTCCATCCCTCTGTCCCAACATGAACCAAGACCTCCCAGTCTCCCACCCCACCCTGCTGTATGGTTGGAATCTAATAAAAATGAAACCAATTTAATAACAAACCTCAGATTTTTCTTTATTCTCATGGGAGGAGTAGGGACAGAAAGTAGGGACAAGGAATAAGGGGCTGTTCGGTTCCCAGGAGGGAGCTTCCTGGCTCCAGCCCCAACACTGACCCTGAGTCACAGGGTGTTTATGGACAGAGTGAATGAATCAGGTGAAAAGTTAGAGGGGGCACTTCAGGAGTGCCCATGCTGTTCGTAGTGCTGTTTTCCTATATTATTAACGCCTTACATGCTGATGACAATCCTGTGAGCTGGATCCTGCTATGAGCCCATTTTACAGATGGGCAGAGGGAGGGTTGGAGGCTGTAGGGCATTTGCTGAGAGTCCCCCATCTAGGTACAGGTGGGTGCTGAGAGGGGTGGGTGGAACTGGGCTAGCAGGGAACCCCCTACCCCAAGCTCAGACTTGGGGCAGAGCCAGTGGAGGGGAAGAAAGGAGAAGTAAAGCACAGGTCCACCCCCTCCCCACAGCTGGTGGATTCCTCCCCTGGGGCTTGTGGGTGATATCCTCTTCTAAGGGGGGGCCCGTCAGCGTCCTTTCCTCTTTTCCTCTGGGGGATCTGGGCAAAGGCAGGCAGCCCTGAGCACTGGACATAATATTGATAAGTCCTTCATCCTCACTTTGACCTCCACCTGATGGATGGGGAAACTGAGGCAGAGGGTCCAGTACCAGGGCTCAAATCCTGCTGGTCCCTGAGAACTTGTGCTCTTTCTGGAAGGTGGTGGATCAACTCAGAGCAGTCAGGAGAACCCAAGGGCAGCTTCTCAGTTGCCACCCCAGAGTTGCTCTCTGGGCCTCAGTTTCCCCTTTTTTTTGTAGAGGGCAGTGTCACAGGCCCTCATATGTGGGATCTGAACCGGGGCCGCTGGCTTCCCAAGCCAGAGCTTAACCACCGTGCCACTCGGCCCTAGTTTCCCCTTTTGAACATGGGAAGAATGTTCCTTTTCTGCCCTGCAGAAGGCAGAAACAGGATAGGGACATGTCAGGGCTTGTGGGGTGGACCCCTCTGTGCCTGATTTCCAAAAAGCTGGAAGGGGGCTGCTAGGCTGTGGGACCCTCCCTAGGGGCCTCATTTCCCTTATTCCTCTTACAGTAAAGGCATGCAAAATGATTGCCTCATGTGCCTCAGTTGCCCCATCTGCAGGGGCTGCCAAGTCCCTGGTTCAAACCACTTTCCTGAATCCTGTCTTATTCTTGGGGTGCAGGGTGAGGGAAGGGAAGTTCCCAGTGGTTGTGGGGGAAGTGAGATGATTCAATTTTTTAAAGAAAAATCTAGCTAGTGTGGCTGTTAAGAGAGTGGGGGGGCACTTTTCTTCATTGAACACAGAGAGGGGTAGGGACTTGCCACAGAGTCAGAACAGAGCTGGGCTCGAATGGAGCGGCACCTGCCCAGAGTTCAGGAAGCATTTGATCCCAGTCTGAGGGTCTTGGTGGGCAGGGGTGGGGGCGGCACACTGGCGGCTTCTCAGATAGTCCTGCAGAAGGGGAAGTTCTCCAGGAAGTGAAAGCCACAGAGGAAAGAGCCCTGGTTGCGTTTTTCCCTAAACAGTCATTTCTGGGGTTCCCTCCCCTCCCCAAAGATGGGGGACCTCAAACATCTGTCCCCCCAATCTCCTCATGCTCCCCACTGCCGCTCACCTCCAGTGACCATCAGGACCTTAGTCCATTGTCCCCACATGCTCCCACCCTGCTCTTAGCCCTGGAACTGTTCACTTCCATGTCCCACCTCCTGGTCTATGCCTAGGCTGTTCCTTCTGCTTGGAAAGCTGTCCCCACCTTTGAGTAACCTGTGGCCAGTCCCTGAGGAAGTGATACAGGAAGGCCCCCCACCCCAGCCCTGCCTGCAATCTAACTGTTGCAGGGCGTTTCCAGTTCACTGTTTGGTGACGGGTCATACAGTCATGGGAAGCCAGGGATTGCAGCTATTGGGAATTTGTCCCCATGGTCCCCTGCCCATGGTTACTCCTGTACTAAAGGTAGGGGGCTCCTGGAGGGGTGCTGGGGCAGGGAGAGGGCAGAAGCGGCAAGTTTTCTAGGTTGGGGTGACCTGGAATCTGAGTAGGGCAGGTCTGGGGCCAGGCTGCTAGCGGTTCGACGGGGCCCAAGTTCTGGTCCCTGAGTATTGTCACTGGCGCTCAGCTGTCCCCCAGACAGCCCACGGCCACGATTAGACATTCTACCCATGTCACAAAAGTATAGGGTCCTTCCCACCACCATGAATGGTTGATGGACGACATTCCTGTCTTGCCGATGAGGAAAGAGGCCCACAGAGGGCAAGAAACCCTCCCAGAGCCACACAGCAGGGTCAAGGCTGGGCAACAAGACCAAAGTATGGGAGACTGCCCTGCTTTGGCCTAGGGACATGCACACCCACCACCACCACGAACACCCCGCATGTGCCCACCCATGTATACCCCCCACTCAGCAGCATGAACAGCCCTGAGCCTCCCACTGAGACCCCCAGACCCATTACTCCCACTTGGCCAACTCAGACCACGTACTACAACCTTTGTGAGCCTTGAAGAAGGGCCTGGGCTGCGGGGAGGGTGGGTGCCTCCAGCGAAGGAGTGGAGCCTCTCTTTATAATTTAAGGAACTCTCTGCCTAATGGTGGTTTAACTCAATTATATAAGCCTTTCCCCCAACTTTGTTTTAAAAAAGAAAAAAAAAAATCTGGGCTCACCGTCTTGTAAAACTGAGGAAATGAGTTCAGAAAGGTGCAGTCAGCTGCCCAGAGCACGAGGGAAGTGGGGTCACCTGGTGCTAGACTGGATGCTTCTCTGCCACTGACTGTCACTCCTCTGAGACTATTTCCTCATCTATTCACGGGGGTGGCGTCTCTGCCCCCCAGTGCACAGGACACTTGGATGTTAATTTGATTTCCATTTCAGAGATGAGGGCATGGGGCTAAG
This sequence comes from Aselliscus stoliczkanus, assembly GCA_033961575.1. Classification (NCBI taxonomy): domain Eukaryota; kingdom Metazoa; phylum Chordata; class Mammalia; order Chiroptera; family Hipposideridae; genus Aselliscus; species Aselliscus stoliczkanus. Next base: position 1,771,260 of record CM066735.1, on the reverse strand, counting down.
GGGTGGAGTCACGTGTCCAGGGCCCCATACTCTGCATGTCTTCACCCCCCTTACCTCCCACCCTCCCCTCACTGGTGAGGTCCTTGCCCACCTGCTGCCCTCCAAAGTCTGCTGAACGCCAACATCAGGCTCCTCCTCCACCAGCTCCTGCCCCCAAGAAGATCCTGGCAGGGTCCTCAGCCCCAGCCCCACTCCAGCAGGAACGCCTCCAAGGCCTCTTCTGGGGTCCCGCAGTGTGGACGAGAGCTAGGCAAGTGATGACAAGGCCAGGCCAGCCTGTCGCTCTGCAGAGCCACTCTTCTGCTAACTGGACACGGAGCTAGGCCTGTCGCTCCACGACCTGCACTGCCCGGAGGCTGTGCAAGCTGCGCTGGAGGCCCGGCAGCTGGAGAGCCTCCGCTATGCGCACGATGCTCGCCTCAGGCCGGTTCCTGGGGGGCCGCCCAGGAACCTGCTGCCCCTACCACAGCTTCCGCCTCCTGGACAGTTTGCCCTGTGTGGAGAGCAGGGACGCCCTCTACTACCGCATGGTGCAGGTGGACAAGGAGGTGGGGCATGTTCTGGCTGCCAAGGCGAGCCCAGCCACCGGCCCTCCTCCTCCGGTCTTAGGCTTAACCCACACCTGCAGTTTGGGCTCAAATGCTTATTTTAGAACTAACAGGGCCGGCCGAGTGGCGTGGCGGTTAAGCGCTGGCTTGGGAAGACAGCGGCCCCGGTTCGGGTCCCACTTGTGAGGGCCAGTGACAGTGCCCTCAAAAAAAAATAAAAAATAGAACTAACAGAAATTAACACAGGCAGACATTGGAACCATGGTTCTCAATCACCTGGGAATCTCGTTAAAATCCCCTCCCCACAAGGCTCACGGGCCCAGGAATCTGCATTTTAACTCACTCCCCAGGGAATTCTGGTTAGCAAGCCACTGAGTTCACCAGCCACTGTTCAACAACCAACAGCAGGCTGACAGTTACCACTTTAAGTAATAACACTAACGCGAGTATCACCGTGTTATGTGTTAAGATGCTTTTATGTACCACTAAGAAAAAAAAAATTCCTGTTGAATAAGCCATACCACCAATCATCAAACCCATCACCATTTTGGGGGCACCTCATTAATTTGACGGACTGTGTTATCATGGGCCATTTTGCAGACTGGTGCATGGAGGGGGCTGTTGCTGGCTGTACGTTTTTTTTCCATGTTAGATGGGCAATGTGCCAATGTCAAAACAAGGTTTGAGGCAGGCACAAGAGCGTGAACACCCAATCGTCACGCTTATGAACTACAAAAGGCTCTGGCTGTGAGTTCTTTAGTGGGCAGCTGGATCCTGGCTCCATCTCAGAAGCCCCCAGGGACTTTATTTTTTTAAATACCCACACCGCAGAACCACCCCCACCATACCTGTAATTTTTAAACACCCCCACCAGGTGATTCTAATGTAATCCACAGACCTGATGCCCTCCTGACCTTCTAGAAAGAGCTTTGCTGTCCAGTACCGCAGCCACTGGCCATGAGTGACTTCCAAGCACGTGAAATGCAGCTGGGCCCAGGCTGAGATATGCTCTGAATGTCAAATATACACCTGGTCTGGAAGAATTAGTATCAAAATATAGTGATAATGTAAAATACCTCAATACGTTTTATATTGGTGACCTGATCAATAACACTTTGGATATATCGGGTTTAATAAAATACATTATGAAAACTACTTTCAGGGCTGGCCAAGTGGCACATTGGTTAAGAGCTGGTTTGGGATCCCACATATGAGGGCCAGTGACACTGCCCTCTATAGCTAACAACAGCTCCACCTGGAGCTGGGCTGTGAGCCCCAGCGACGGTGTAGGCTGTAGCCCCTGCTGCAGTGGGCTGCCATAGGCTACAGTGAGTGGCCGGCAGCAAGCGTGAGCGGCTGGCAGCCGGCGTGAGCTGCCAAGAGCCGCGGTGAGCGACCATCCAGAGGCCGGCGACCAATCTGCCTCATCCGGGAAGAGCGCAATGATGATACCAACATGGGCCACTGAAGCGACATCCTCCACAACTAGACTGAAGAACAAAAAGACAGCAACTTGTCTGTTCCCCTCCCCCAATTCCCCAATAAAAATCTTTAAAAAAAAAAACTACTTTCACCTGTTTCTTTCATTTTTTTTCTTTTAATGTGGCTACTGGAAAACTTTAAATGGCCAGCGTTGCATTTCTACTGGACAGCCCAGCTGTGCCACCTTAGCTGTCACCTCCCACTTTACCAAGTGGGAAGAACCTACCTCTTTGGCAGGCAGGTGTTTGATGCCACCCTCCCTCATACAGTTTTCCTTAAAATCATCTTGGCAACTAACAACTGAATTTAGATTTAATCCCTGCTTCTGGAGGCGAGCAGAATGCCCCTCTAAAGCCAGAGCGGGACTAGGTTGGGGGTGGGAGTGGAGGCTTCAGGGCAGATAGAGCTGCTGGGGCAGGCTGCGTTGCTTGGAGCGGGGTCTCCCGGGTCAGGCACTAACGGTCCCTTCTGCCTTGCAGGTGCCCAAGCCAGGAGCCTGGAGCTGCAGGCCTCGCTTCCCCTGCACTTCAATCTCCAGGGGCTGTGTGGCCCGGTGCCCAAAGGTGCACTGCTAGAGGCGCCCTGGAGCGGCCTCGTGGCGTTGGCGGCGGAGGTACCGGAGTGCACGGTGGCCCAGTGGCTGGTGGAAGCAGGCGCGGAGAGGCCCGGGGATTTTGCCTGGGCCGTGGCCTTGCTTTTACTGCAGTTGAGTAGAGCCCTGGAGCACCTGGAGGCTCAGGGCACCGCCCTGACGGAGTTGCGTCCAGAGAACCTGCTGCTGGTGGTGACGCGGGACTGCGTGGCCTCGGGGCCCCCCAAGCCTGCTGCTAGCCGACTTCAGCAGCGTCCACCCAAGGCCCTTGGAATTCTGGGGCGCCCACGCGCTGCAACTGGGCCGCCTGCTCCGCACGCTGTTCGGCCCTGTGCCCTTGGCCACGCCCTTGACAGCGGGCCTGGAGCGCCTGGCAGTCCAGCTGTCCTGCGCATGACCCTCTGCAACCCTGACGCACGGGGCGCTGCAGGCGCTGCTCTGGGGGCCGGGATACGAGCTACGTGGCCGCGGAACACTGTGGCTGGGGCTGTGGCTGCGGATGCGCACCGCGCTGCTAGTGGCAAGGTGCCAGGCCTGGAGGACTGGCTATGCTGTGAATACCTACCTAGTCGAGGCCTCGATGGGCCACGCCCTGGCGCTGTTTTGGGGCTGATCCCTCCCAGAGCGATGCGCCTGTTCCAGGACTTCTCCAAGAGGCAGGTACCCCTTCCCAGAGCTGGAGTTGGGGGCAGTTTCTCCACAATAGGGTGGATCCCCCCTTCTAGAAGGAGCCAGAAAGCCAGCAGAGAGTGGAAGATGGGGACACCTCGCCTTCCCTCACCCTGTCCTGCAATGCCTGCCCTTTCTATGCTGGGGACTTATTCCCAAGGCCTCACCAAGAAGGAAGGGGGCTAATGGCTAGTGTCAGCTGAAGTTTTTGATGCCAGGGCCACTCACCTCTTCCAGGTGTGGATGCTTCCTGCCAATCAGTGTCTCTCTGAGTGTGGAATCTCTCTACCCACTTTCCAGAAGACAGGGCACTTTCTCATGCTGGGGTCTGACAGTCACTGTCTTCACAAAAGCACCTTCCAGTGCGAACATGGGAGGCATTCCTGGCCCTGGAGCACCCCCTGGTGCTGATTCCTCCAGTGTGAATGTCCTTGTCAAGAGCTGCTTGAGGTCTCCAGGGGGAGAGGAGACCCACCGAGCACAGCCCACCCTATCAGAGTCTGAACTCACCTCTAAATGTTTCCATATCCTACTGTTGTGGGTCAAGGGAGTAGCCCCTCCCCAATGAAAAATTTTTAAGTCTTTCCTATAGAAATGTTAAGTATAGATTTTTTTAGTTTTTTTTTGAGGGCAGTGTCACTGGCCCTCATATGTGGGACCCAGAGCTGCTGGCTTCCCAAGCCAGGGCTTAACCACCCCGCCACTCGGCTGACCCAAGTATAGAAATTTTAAGTTTCCTTTTCCCTAGTTTCTTAGTTCCTTGGCCCCTGGCTTTGATTACTCTTCTAATCAGTTTCTGAATCCTAGACTAAAAGATTGCTTCTAGCCTGAATCATACAATTTTCCTATTCTGCTGCTTCTTGATTATTTTGTAAATCAGTTTCTTAATCCTAAACAATAGATTGTTTTTAACCGGAACTATAGAAATCTCCTATCCCTGCTTCAGATAACTACTTAAAAGCCTGTGACTTCCCAACATCCCGAAGCCATTCTGGACCTAACCCTTGGATAATTCCATCTCAGAGAACATTTCCCCATGCCAGTATACTTGCTGATTGTAATCATTGAAGCCTAATGACTCTTTCCAAACCCATTCTGGGTCCAGATCCTGGACAATTGACTCCACCTGAGTGAACGGTTGAATGGCCACAGGCTTCATAAGAGCTAACGGATTTATGATTTAAATTCTACTTTTTTCCTCATTCAGGGGCCTTGGCGATACAAAGTATACCCCAACAAAATCACAACCAAAGAAGCCCACGCGGTCTTCCAGGCGGATCTCAAAACCCCTTCTTTTCATCTGAGATCAGCTAGGGTGAGGGTTCCATAAATCCCCCAATAGGCAGGGACAGCTCTACGCCCCTGCCCAGCAGGAAGCAGATACAGAAGAAAAGAGCTCCTCCTGTCCCTCAACTTCCCATAGAGATTTTACGGGGATCACGTCTTTCAAGGGGGGAAAACAAGGCAGGCAATTAAGGGCAGGCATTGGGTCTCTGCATTACTGCACTATCCCACAGAATGCAACTGCCCCAAAACTTCCCGTTTCATTGAGTTATCTACCCCCTGTGGGGAAACGGGTATAAAATACCCAACTATTGGGTTGTCGGAAAAGTCATCATATTTTTTCTGTTTTTCGTTGCAAAAATGTGTCATGACTTTTTTCTTTTTAAAATTTTATTGGGGAATTGGGGGAGGGGAACAGCGTTGGGGAATTGGGAAGGGGAACAGACAAGTTGCTGTCTTCTTGTTCTTCAGTCTAGTTGTGGAGGACATTGCTTCACTGGCCCATGTTGGTATCGTCATTGCGCTCTTCCCGGATGAGGCAGATCAGTTGCCGGCCTCTGGATGGCTGCTCACCGCAGCTTTTGGCAGCTCACGCTGGCTGCCAGTCACTCACTATAGCCTATGACAGCCCACTGCAGCAGAGGCTGCAGCCTACACCATCGCCAGGGTTTGCACAGCCCAGCTCCAGGTGGAGCTGTTGTTAGCTGTAGAGGGCAGTGTCACTGGCCCTCATATGTGGGATCCAAACTGAGGCTGCTGGCGTCCCAAACCAGCTCTTAACCAATGCACCACTCGGCCGGCCTGTGTCATGACTTTTCTGACAATCCAATAGATCAGACCAGTCACTCGCACTTGTGCAGTCTAAAAAGATGAAGTAATGATAACCTCTTGTCAACCACAGATGTAGGACAGCCGATTCTAGAGAAAAAGGGATTAAAAACTCCCAAGTCCTGGGCAGTCATCCCTTTTTTTTTTTTTTTTGAGGGCAGTGTCACTGGCCCTCATATGTGGGACCGAACTGGGGCCGCTGGCTTCCCAAGCCAGCGCTTAACCACTGCGCCACTCGGCTGGCCCCCATTTTTTTTTAAGTGTTTTGAGCCTTGCCTTTGCGCACTGCCTACTCCAAACTCTTTTTTTGTTTTGTTTTTTTAGTTCTTTTATTGTGAAAGAAACATTTTAAAAATTAGTTTCAGGTGTACAACGCAGTGCAATAGTTATACTCTTTACCCCTCAAAGTGACAACCGCCCACCCCCTGTTTGCCACCCCACTCCCCCCCATATCATACATATCTATTACAATTCCTTTGACTCCCTTCCACACTATACTCCACATCCCGTGACCATATATATATATAATATTCAATTACAGCTGGCATACAATATTATACAACATCAGCTATAGGTGTACAGTGCAGTGATCAAGTCTCTACTTCATCCATGAAGTGGTCTCCCTAACAAGACATGTGACCATCTGACACCCCACAAAATATTTACATTATTAATTATATTCCCCAAACTGTCTCATATCCCTGTGACAATATTGTAGTTACCTATTATGCTGTCAAATCTCTTCCCCTTCTCCCGCATCCCCACCCCTCTCCCAACTAGCAACCATCAGTTTTTCCTCTATATCTATGAGTCTGTTTCTGTTTACTTTGCTTGTTCATTCAGTTTTTCAGATTTCACATATGAGTGAGATCATATGGTATTTGTCTTTCTCCGACTGACTTATTTCACTTAACATAATAGTCTCTAGGTCCATCCATATCGTTGCAAATGGTACGATTTCATTCTTTTTTTTTTTTTTAAAGATTTTATTGGGGAATTGGTGGAGGGGAACAGCGTTGGGGAATCGGGGAAGGGAAACAGACAAGTTGCCGTCTTCTTGTTCTTCAGTTTTAGTTGCGGAGGATGTTGCTTCACGGTTGGTATCGTCATTGCTCTTCCCGGATGAGGCAGATCGGTCGCTGGCCTCTGGATGTCGCTCATCGCGGCTATTGGCAGCTCACGCTGGCTGCCAGCCGCTCACGCTGGCTGTGGGCCACTCACTGCAGCCTATGGCAGCCCACTGCAGCAGGGGCTGCAGCCCACACCATCACCGGGGTTCGCACAGCCCAGCTCCAGGTGGATTTGTTGTTAGCTGTAGAGGGCAGTGTCACTGGCCCTCATGTGGGATCCGAACCGGGGCCGCTGGCATCCCAAAACCAGCGCTTAACCAATGCGCCACTCGGCTGGCCCTCATTCTTCTTTATAGCGGAGTAATACTCCATTGTATAAATGTACCACAGTTTCTGAATCCAGTCATTTACCAATGGGCATTTCGGTTGTTTCCAAGTCTTGGCTACTGTAAATAGTGCTGCAATAAACATAGGGGTGCATATATTCTTTTGAATTAGCATCTTGGATTCCTTTGGGTAGATAACCAAGAGTGGAATTGCTGGGTCATAGGGCAGTTCCATTTCCAGTTTTTTGAGATACCTCCATACTGATTTCCATAATGGCTGCACCAATCTGCAGTCCCACCAACAGTGCACCAGGGTTTCCTTTTCTCTACAACCTCACCAGGACTTCTTGTCTTTGATTTATTGATAATAGCCATTCTGACAGGAGTAAGGTGGTATCTCATTGTGGTTTTTATTGGCATTTCCATAATGATCAGTGAGGTTGAACATTTTTTCATATGCCTGTTGGTCATCTGTATGTCCCCTTTAGAGAAATGCCTCTTCATAGCCTCTGCCTATTTTTTTTTTTTTTAGCTGAGCCATCCTGCCACCTGTTGGCAGCTTAGCCGCAGTTCAGCTCTGGCTGAGCATAGAACTGCTGTTGCTCAGAGCAAAGCTCCCAATCTTGAGCGAGCTCTTAACCAACTGAGCCACTCAGCTGGCCTACCCATTTTTTTATTTTATTTTATTTTATTTTATTTATTAGTTTCAGGTGTACAACACAAGGCAATAGTTATACTCTTTACCCCCCAAAGTGACAACTCCCCTCCCCCAGTTTGCCACACCACTCCCCCCCATATCATACATATTTATCACAACTCCCCTGAGTCCCCTCCAAAGTATACTCCACATCCCGTGACCATCCACATATTCAGTTACAGTTGGCATACAATACTATACAACATCAGTTTCAGGGGTACAGTGCAGTGATCAAGCCTCTACTCCATCCATGAAGTGGTCTCCCTAACAAGACATGTCACTATCTGACACGCCACAAAATTTTTACAACATTATTATATTCCCCGAACTGTGTTTCATATCCCTGTGGCAATATTGTAGTTGTCTATTTATGCTGTCTAATCCCTTCCCCTTCCCCCATCCCCACCCCCCTCCCAACTAGCAACCCTCAGTTTTTCCTCTACATCTACGAGTCTGTTTACTTTGATCATTCACTCAGCTCTTCAGACTCCACACACAAGTGAGATCACATGGTACCTGTCCTTCTCCGACTGACTTATTTCACGCAACGTAATAGTCTCTTCACAACATTATCAATTACATTCCCAGAACTGCCCCCATATCCCTGCAACAACATTGTAGTCCCACCTACACTGTCCAAAACCTTCCCCATCTCCTTCTTTCCCACTCCCTCTCACCCAGCAACCATCAGTTTTTCCTTTATATCCGCTTGATATGACTTCAATCTTCTTAAATTTACTGAGACTTGTTTTGTGGCCTAACATGATCTATTTTGGAAAATGTCCCATGTGTACTTGAGAAGAATGTATATTCTGTTTTTTCAGGGTGAAATGCTCTAAAAATATCAACGAAGTCCAGCTGGTCTAAAGTATCATTTAAGGCCCCTCTTGCTGTGTTGATTTTCTGTCTAAAGGGTCTGTCCATTGGTGACAATGGTGTTGAAGTCCCCTACTATGGTTACTGTTGATCTCTGTCTTTATGTCTGTCAAAATCTGTTATATGTAATTAGGAGTTCCTATGTTGGGTGCATAGATGTTTATTAGGGTTATAGTGCCCTTCTTTGTCTTTTATTGTAGTCATTTTAAAGTCTATTTTGTCCAAAATAAATATTGGTACTCCAGCTTTTTTTTTTCTCATTTCCATTTGCATGAAATATCTTATTGCATCTGTAAACAGCATATACATGTGTCCTATTTTCTTATCCACTCAGCCACTCTCTGTCTTTTGATTGGAGCATTTAGCCCATTCACATTTAAAATGATTATTGATAGGTCCGGCCGAGTGGCACGGTGGTTAAGCACTGGCTTGGGAAGCCAGCGGCCCCAGTTCGGTCCCACATATGAGGGCCAGTGACAGTGCCCTCAAAAACAAACAAAAAAAATGATTATTGATAGGTGCATATGTATTGCCATTTTGTTATTTGTATTCCTGGTCTCCCTGGGTTACCTTGTTTACCCCTTTCTTTTGTTTAAAAAAGCCCTTTTAACATTTCTTGCAATGCTGGCTTGGTGGTAATGAATTCCTTAAGCTTATTCTTGTCTGAGAAGCTCTTTATTTCTCCTTCAATTTTAAGTGATAGCCGTGCTGGGTAGAGCAATCTTGGTTGTAGGCCTTTATTTTGTGTCACTTTGAGTATCTCCTGCCACTCCCTTCTGGCCTGCAGAGTTTCTGTAGACAAGTCAGCTGTTAGTCTAACAGGAGTTCCTTTGTATGTAACCTGCTGTCTTTCTCTTGCAGCCTCTAGGATTCTGTCTTTGTCTTTAACCTTTGCCATTTTAACTATGATGTGTCTTGGTGTGGACCTGTTTGGGTTTATCTTGTTTGGAACCCTCTGCACTTCCTGGGCATGTATGTTGATTTCCTTCACCAGGGTAGGGAAGTTTTCAGTCATTATTTTTTCAAATACATTCTCGACCCCTTGCTTCTTCTCTTCTTCTGGTATTCCTATGATTCCAAGGTTGTTGCGTTTCACCTTGTCCCATAGGGCTCTTAAACTATTTTCATTGTTTTTTATTCTTTGGTCTTTTTGCTGTGCCAACTGGGTGATTTCTGCAATTTTGTCTTCCAAATCGCTGATCCACTGCTCTGCTTCATCTACTCTACTGGTGATTCCTTTGAGTGTGTTCTTCATTTCAGTTATTGTATTCTTTAGTTCTAACAGGTTGTTTTTTATGGTTTCCCTATCCTTTATGTCCTCGCTAAGTTCCTTAAACATTCTTATCATCAGTGTTCTAAACTCTGTCTCTGAAAGGTTGGCTCCCTCTGTTTCATTTAGTTCCATTTCTAGAGGTTTCTTCTGATCTTTTACTGGTGACATGTTTCTTTGTTTCCCCATTCTGGCTGTCGCTCTGGGATTGCTTTGATGTATTAGATAGATCACCAGGAGAGCCCTGGCTGGATCACGCAGGCACACAGCTCACGGCCCAACACTCCCAGGAAAACTCCCAGTCTCAGCCTGTCCCAATCAGCCACTCGCAGATCAGGCCGAGCAGCCTGACAACCAATCACCAGCCTGGCAACTCTGCAAGTGCAGTGCGGAGGGCAGGGACCCGAGGCGGCTTGCGCACTCCCGCGTCTCAGTGAGCAGCCTGTTGGAGCCGGAGCACGCCCACCAGGCGTTTCCCTGGCAACGCAGCACAAGCCATGCGGAGGGTGGGGATCGGAGGTGGTTGTGCACTCTGGGGTCTCAGTGAGCAGCCTGTTGGAGCTGGAGGGCACCCGCCCAGCGTTTCCCTGGCAACGCAGTATAAGCCGGGTGGAGGGTGGGGATCCAAGGCCGCGCGCGCGCACAGACACACACACACTTGTGTGCCAATTCCACCAGACCAATGAGGTCTCGGAGCTGATCCTCCGTGAGAGGGCCCAACCCTGACAAAATGGCGTCCTCCCTACACTCCTCGCGTGCAGGCCCCACACCACGGGAACAACAGTCCAAAACCTCCAGCCTTTGCACCAAAGGTGCTCAGTTCAGTCCGTCCCCACAGGCTCCTGGGCCCGGCTTAGACAGCCACTCCCTCCACCAGTGACCAGGTAAGTGCTCACAGGCGAGCAAGCCCGGGCACCGGCCCCACTGATTCTCCAGCCGCTCTTAGCCTCACCGAGCTGAGCAAAGAGAGTCCTCACTAATTTACTGCCGGCTATATTAGAACTCCTCTTCTGGGCAAAGGAACTCTAGGCTAGTGAGCTTGGTGTGTGGCCGGAGGGTTTCTCCCCCAACCAGACAAGCTTCCCACGGCTGGGGCTTCCCTCACGGGGTTCGCCCTCTCTTGTCTCCGACCGTCCTACCAGACCCGACGTGGCCTCCTCTTTAAGTTCTTCGTTTAGTGGTTCTGTTCATCTAGTGTTCCGGGGACCTCCAGGGTTGAATGCTGTATAATTTGTTTGTAATTTTGGTGTGATCCTGGGAGGTAGTTAGCACAGCGTCTGTCTATTGCGCCATTTTACCGGAAGTCCCCTATCCATTTTTTAATTGGGTTTTTTGGTGTTGAGTTGAATGAGTGTTTTATAAATTTTGGATATTAACCCCTTATCAGGTATATTGTTGGCAAATATCTTCTCCCATTCAGTAGGCTGCCTTTTTATTTTATTGATGATTTCCTCTGCTGTAGAAAAACTTTTAAGTTTGATGCAATCCCATATGTTCATTTTTTCTTTTATTTCCCTTGCCCGAGGGGATACATCAATAAAAATATTACTGAGGATATGTCTGCAAATTTATTCCCTATGTTTTCTTCTAGGAGTTTTATGGTTTCAGGTCTTACATTTAAGTCTTTAATCCATTTTGAGTTTGTTCTCGTGTAGTATATCTGCTCCAAACTCTTTGGAGTCTACTTTTCTTCTAATAATGGGCCCTTGAGCCATTCTCTATTTCTCGGGCCCACTTCTACTTCTTTGAAATACACTATCTCTTCTAATAAACTGCTCTTTTACTATGTTTACCTTGGTATCTCGTTCAATTCTTTGCTCAAGACGCCAAGAACCTGGATACCAGGCTGAAAGCAGCCTATCCTCCGGTAACAGTGCCACCTCCTCCCACTCTCTCTCTACCCACCGTGGCCTCCTCGGTGTTCCTCTGTGCCACTAAATTCTATCCAGTTGCCTGGCCTTTACATGGGCTGTTCCTCCCTGCCAGACTGTTCCAACCCCACCTCCTCTAAATAAATAAAGTTGCTCCTCCTGGGCCCTCTCTAGCTCCTCCTCCCTCTCCCCCCAGGGCACTTATCACCACCTGGAAGTATTTACTCATCACTTAGCTGTCACTGTGAGTTCCCTGAGAACTGGGGCCAGGCTTAACATGCAGTAGCTGCTTAACAGCACAGGATGATGGAATAAACAAACCTCATACTCATCAGGGGTCCTGAAGGAGAGCACGAAGTTTCAGTTTGACTCTGAAAAGTGGACACAAGGAGTTTTGAGAGGTCCCACTACCCTGGCCCGGGGCCTCCAGTAATACCTCTTCACTCCTCCCCCATCATGGTGATCCTGTGGGGAATCTTTCTAACTCCCAGATATGACCAGCTCTCTCTTCTGCTTAGACATCTCCCATGACTCCCTAATGCCCTCAGAATACAGTGGGGCTCCTCCAAAGACTGCAAGCAAAACCAAAATAGACTGCAAGCTCTCTGGCCAACCCGTCCTGCTACATTGCCCATCCTTGAAGGTACTGTATGGCCTCCAGGCCTTGCCCAAGTTTTCTTCCACTAGAAATACCCTCCCCTCTACTCTGCTTCAGACTCCTATTCATCCTTCAATGTCCAAACCCCAATGCCCTTTCTCTGCCCAAAAAAACTGGGAATGTATGTATCCAGTTCTGTCCCCCCCAGACCTTTGAACACTGGATCCATCATCATTCAGGTAGCTAAGTATCCCACATCCAAATATACTCAAATTCCCCCATCACCTTTTGTCCTCCATAAAAGATGCTCCCTTTGCAAAGGTGTGGTACATATATACAATGGAATCTACTCAGTCATAAGATGAAATACTACCATTTGCAACAACCTGGATGATCTTGAGAATATGCTAAGCGAAATAAGTCAGACAGAAGAAGTAGAGAACCATTTCACTCATACGTGGGATATAAAATGGAAAGCAACAAATGAACAAGACAAAAAACTCACAGAAACAGTTCAGTGGTTACCAGAGGGAAAAGGGAGAGGGGAAAAGTAGAAAAGTAAAGGAAGTCAAATACAGAGGGTGTGGAAAATATATATACATTTTAAGATAAAAAACAATTAAAATTGCAATACTCAATATACAGATAACAAAAGATGAATACAAGTCAAGTTTCACTTCTGCAATTACAAGAGGTGCTCAAAGTGGTTACCATCAGCATCCAGACACTTCTGATTACAGCAAACTACTGCTTGAGCAACGTTGACCGGTGTCTACTTGTATACATTTTTTTTTTGGCATTCCCGGTACATAGTAACAGATTTGACTTTGGGTGAACACACAATGCAATATACAGATGATGTATTATAGAATTGTACTATATACTTTTATTAACTAATGTCACCCCAATAAATGTAATAATAAAAAAATGCTCCCTTTGCAGCCTATTTCCCAGCCAAGACCTGGATGTAAAATCTGTGGGAGGTGCTCCCAGATGCTGCCAGCAGGTGGCACTGCAGTCCATCCCCTGCACCTTCAGCAACAACGTCACCCCAACCCCCACAACTTCAGGACTCATTTTTTTTTTGAGCACAGTGTCACTGGCCCTCACATGTGGAACCCGAACTGAGGCCACTGGTGTCCCAAGCCAGCTCTTAACCACCGCGCCACTCCGCAGGCCTAGGACTCATTCATTTCTGCCTGGACTACTCAGCCCCAGCACAGCACAGCAAGCCCCTCCCCAGGAGGGGCTAGATAGGGCAGGGGCCCAGTCACCCCCACATCCCACTGGGAAAGTCCCAGCAGGGCCCCAGACACCCTTGGGCAGAGGCGAGGCCATTAAGGGCGGGCAGGAAGCTGGCCTGCCTCCAGGATTGGCAACTGCAGGGAAGAACACTGGAGTAGGGGAGCCGCAGGCCCACAGTGCTGGGTGGAGCAGGCTGCCATCCAGAGCTGCCCTGGAGGTGGGAAGGGAAGATGCAGAGGCAGCCAGGGTGGGGCTTCCAGGACCCTGGGACAGCCTCAGGGCATGGGGCAGAACCCACCAGCACATGCCACAGCAACCTGGCTGTGGCCAAAGGAGAAGAGACCAGGCCCTTGGCTTCCCATCCTAGGCAGGTTTCTCTCATCACCTCCACCCCCACCAGCTGGCGCAATGACACAGGCAGCCAAAGCAGGTCTTGGAGGTGTAATCACTTTTATTCAGATTTTCGAGAGCAATAGGATAGATTAATACCTGTCTTTCCAAGTTAAGACCTAAGACTGTTTCCAAAACTTCAAATAAGAAACTCCTGCTTGAAATACAAGGATAATCTGAATCACCTTTAACCATCAATAAAAAAGTAAAATATAAATTTTTATTTAGAATTAAAGCAAATACTTCAGTATCACAAACACAATATTAAACTTCAAGAAATATATTGCTAATTTGGAGTGAGCGTTTATTTGCACAATTACAACATGCGGACAAACCCAGAAGAGGGAAGCAGGCCTGGCAGCTGCAGCCCCAGCCAATTGGTCACACCACCCACAAGGCATGACACGCAAAGGGCCTGCGGTCTGTGATGGTCTGTGGGTGAGGGGTGCAGGTGGCTCGACCACTACTCATTCTCGTCAGAAGACTCTCTTTCAAACGTGTAGGCCATGAAGCAAGCATCGGGTCTCTTGGGGACAAGGGGATGCCCCGGTCTCACAATCTCAAAGCCCATAAAGCTGAAGGTACGGAGCAGGGCCGCTGTGGAGCAAACTGTGTCAGAGCCAGTGGTGCCTTCACAGCACCCTGGGCTGTGCCCCCGCCCCCCAGAGGGTCCCTAACAGAAGGCCCCAGGGGGCTTTGGGAATAACAGGGAGGGAGCACAGAGTAGACTGGGGATACCCAACAAGGTGTGACAGGGCCTGTGGACAGCAGGACTGAGCATCAAGATTTGAAAATGGGACCTTGGGCTGCACCCTGCCTCTGCCACCTAGGGGGAGTGGGTGCCTTCTCCCCTCATGCCAGCAGGACTGGCTGGCAACGGGCAGTCACCTACCTCTGTCATCGCGGTTCTTATGGAAACAAATGAAGACATGGTCAGCGTGCAGCTGCTCCTCAGCAAACTCCAGAAGAACTGCAAAGCTGAAGTGCCACCATCAGGGTCTGTCTGCCTGCCCCCCATTGGAGGGGCCCAGCCCAGCACCTCACACTTCTCGGGTGCCAGATTCACAGTGTGCACCATTCTTTCAGGTCTAGACCAGGTCTCCCCCTTGGCACTGGGGACACTAGGACCGGTCACTCTGTGGGGGCCCACCCAGGAACTGTGGGAGGTTGAACGACATCACTGACCCTACTCCCAACCTCTCCATGCCTGGAACACCCTCAGTTCATGACAATCACAGATGTCCCCAGACATGGGCCTGTGTCCCCTGGGGTAGAATCCCGAGAATCACTGGTGCAGTGCTTCAAAAGGGAACCCCCACCTGAAAAATGATGATAGCCAGCCTGGCTCCTAACTCGGGCTTCCCTCCTCCCCTGGAGTGGGGACAAGCATGGGCCTGCCCTCACCTGTCCTTGCTCCCCTCAGGCAGAGCGCCACCAGGGACCTCGATGTAGAGGCAGCAGCTGCTCAGCACCGCTCTCCAGTTGACTTGTTTGGCATCTGTGAGCCTGGTCTGGACATTGAGAATTCTCGTCTTGTGGTTAGATGTTAGTTCCTCTGTTACAGTCAGCCGATTATCCTGCAAAGGAGTCTGCACCTTAGACACCGACACAGGCTTCCCCCCACTCAGCACAATTTGGGAAATCAGAAAAGCATGGAAATGACCAGTTACCCAGTCCCCTGCAGTGCTGCCATTTTCTGCAGGGCCTCCTGGCCCAGGGTCAAGGAGGGAGCCCCAAGCTGAGGCACAAACAGGAGCTGGCCAAGGGCTACCTGTGGCTTGGGTGGGGCCTGGGCTGCAGCTCTGTGTGTGTGTCCCTGACCCCAAACCCCCCACGCCAGATTCTGAGAATAAATCAAGTTGTGTATACAGAACTGCTGGCTCACAATGGATACACAAAAAATGTCGGAGAGGCAGGGGCTGTGGGTCTGGCCAGCACCTGGGGACAGACACTGACCCCTGCGGGGGTGCCCAGGGCCCCAATACTTACAGAGTAAAATAAATTAGCTGAAAGATTGTGATCCCTCTGATTATTCCCTCGCCCACCTGGGATCTTCAGGGGTGGGTGAGGGACATCAGGAGCACCACTGAGGCCCTGGACCCAGGTTACTACAGCAGTTAAGGGAGGCCCTAGAACTGGAGGAAAAAGGGTTGGTTAGCTGCACTGGCCTTCAGCCAAAGACCAAGGTATTCCAGAGTCCACGCCCACCTGGGACTCCTGCCTCCCCCGTCCCAATCGGATGTTTGCTCCAGGTCAGCTCAAAAGCTCCGCTCCAGGCCCAGAGGAAGTAACTTCAATTGGCCTTCTCGGTTAACGACTCAAAATCCCACTTGGTGGTCTTTTGCCCTTGACTTATCTTAAAACTCGCATCAAGTCTCACCAACCCAATCCTCCCAGACAAACTTCACCTCCCTTTTCTAACTCCGACTACTTTAGCTTCCCCTTTCTCATTTCGCTGTCAGTAGCAAACATCGAAGTTGTAGTGCTTTCTCAGGAGGCCAGCAGCCAGTCTTTTTACATGAAGAAGCCTCTCTGGCGGCCCTTCGGTTGCCGGCCAGGCCCCTCCCCCTGGTAGGCCTCGGGGTTGCGTCATCTCAGCAGAACGGCCCTGTGCCCCGGGGGAGATTTTCACAATCGCTCAGTCGGGAGCGCCAGCAGCCATTTGCTGCACAGTGTAAACAAGCCCCAAAGTCGCCTCCATTTTGCGTGACTCCCATCGGGGGCCTCCCCAGGCCGCCGCCCGCAGGCACGGCTGCCTCACGACCGCCCTGCTGAGCTAATAAAAACGCCGGGGTGGGGGGGCGTCTAAAATCCTATCAACTACAACAAGCAAACCTCATCTCAGTCCCCCACCCTTCGGAGGCGGACAAGACCCCATTCAACCAAAACTTCCCTAACGGGGGAGGGAGCTACGCGAAGGGCCGGGGGCCGTGTGCGCGCGGGGAGCCGTGGGGCCGCCTCCCCGAGGAAGGCCCCAGGCGGCATCTACGTGGCGCCGCCTCGCCCCGCGCGTCCTCGGAGGCCTGGCGCTCCCGGACCCACGCGACTTAAGGGCCAAAAGGGGGGTGGCCCGAGGGCGCACAACGGGGAGAGGGGTATAAAGCCCTGTTTGAACTTCCCCACCCGCCGAGTGCCCGAGATCCCCGAGGCCAACACTAGTAGACCGCGCCCGCAAAGTGCGGCTTCACGGGACTCACGGGCCCGACTCGGCCTTGGGCCAAACCACTCCCCACACCCGACCCCCGATCCCACGGCCCTCCCCAAAATTCGACCACGGGCCTCTGCGTCCCTCGATCGCCTACCAGGCCCGGGATCCCGGATCCGTCCCCCCGACCTGCACGACTACAGACTTGACCAAACAGCGGATCTCGCGCTCCCGGGACTTCCGTGGCGCCCTGAGGCCGCTCCCCGCGGACCTGCGCAGCGGCGCTTCTGGAAGCTTCGGGCGGGGGCGGAGCGCTCACCTCTCGCTGCTGCGGCCGCCGCGGCTGTGCAAGCTGAGGAGCGGCATGGTGCGCCTGGCGTAGACGGTAGCGCTGGGTTTATTTCCCTCCTTCTCTCTGGCGAAGCAGTGGCTGTTGAGGATCCGCTGCAGGGAGGATTTCACCATCCGGCCGCTGGGGTCCGAAACCAGGAAAACCTCCGCTGCACTCCTCCGCGCCGCCGCCGCCGCTCACCGTTCGCAAAATGGCGCCGCGGCCGCCTCTCGTCTTTATAGGCGCCGCACCCCGGCCACGCCCCCCACGCCGTCGGGAACGCGGCCGCACGAGGGGGCGAGGCCTCCAGGAAACGAGGCGCGCCCGCCCTTCTCGACTTCTGATTGGCGGACCGCGAGGGGCTGGGGCGAGACCATGCTGTGAATTGGGCTAGATGCATAGGGGGCCGCCGTGGCGCAGACATCGCGGGTGTTCGATCAGCCCTGCCCCTCGCTCCCACAACCGGGTCTGGGGCTGGGGAGGATGGGCTGGGTCCGTTTTTTGGGGAGTCTCGCGGCGGCCCAGTCTCCGCCGTGGTCTCGCTAGGGTCCCTTCCTCCAGTAGGGGTCCCCTCCCCGGTGCCTCGGGGCGACAAGGCCCTGGGTATTTGGGGATATGGGGTCCCAGCGCCCTCACCCCCAATAGGACAAAATTATATCCACTAATAACCTCATAATGATCGATCATAATGATGGTTTTCTGGAATTAGTCTTCCACAGTTTTAAAACAACTTACAATAGAAAAGGGAACTTTCAATGTCAAAGAAACTCAAATTTAGTAAGATATTTTGTCTGACATTTGGGCTTAACATATAAAAATATTACTCCTTGCAGATAAACTCAGATATTTCATATGAACTAAAAATTTCCCCAAGCAAAGATATCGCTCCTGACAGTTAAAGTTAGAAACACATATCAGGGGCCGGCCGAGTGGTGCGGTGGTTAAGCGCTGGCTTGGGAAGCCAGCGGCCTGGTTCGGGTCCCACATATGAGGGCCAGTGACAATGCCCTCAAAAACAAAACAAAACACATATCAGAACTAAATTTTCACTTACCAAGAGAAAATACTGTTCCTTGCAGGTCCCACTTTGTTTCATAGTTTCACGTTTTAGGCACAAACAGAAACTTAATGTGTTACATGGAATTGAAGCAACTCCTATTTGTTTCTTTGCCTTTACAATCCCTCTCATTTTTATCTCATTTTTATTCCCAATCTACTCTGTGTCCATTTGGGTTAGACACAAACTTTCCCCAAAGGGACCTTGAGTGATTACAAAACTGATAAAAATTTACTCTGCAAAGCATGTGTCTCAGTCCCTGTGTATCTCCAAATTCCCTTCCCTGTGGAATGCAGTATTTATTTACTTACACAATATTCATAAGTAATAAAAATGTCTAATGCATAATGTAAATTATTGAAACTCAACAAAAACTGTAACAATTGCAAATATTGGGCCAACCAAAGAATTTTCCCAGAGGAAAACTATCAAATCAATTGCTTAGAATTGCAGCTCATGGTCTCATGGTGAAAACAAAGCAGATGCATTTTTAGTTAACTTTGTAATTGTTTTAAATTTTTCTATAGAGGCACACACTTTTATTGGGAGGGCTTACTCCCACCTTAGGGTGCTTCTTTTTTTTTGAGGGCAGTGTCACTGGCCCTCATATGTGGGACCGAACCGGGGCCGCTGGCTTCCCAAGCCAGCGCTTAACCACCGCGCCACTCGGCCGGCCCTAGGGTGCTTCTTAAATGTCCTCATTATTTGTAGATTAGTATCTTTGTTATTATTTAGGCCCTGTTTTCTTGAGGCTGGAAGAGCCTCTGGATTTCAAAATCTGTTTTTTCCCTCTTGGTAGATCTCCAGTATTTTACCCAGACAGATGATTCTGGGCCCAGAGTCCTCAATGCAGACCTGCCAATGGCTGGCTACTGGTACCGGGTCACACTGTGTTTACGCCTCCTAAGTGAGGCCAGAAAGTGACCAAGGTCATCCCTGACCCCCAGCACAGTGGGCTCAAGACTGTGGCCCTTGCAGCCCACACAGAACAGGCCCAGTGGGGTGTCTCCAAGAATTCCCTGCCTGCCAGACCAGAATCCGGAGGATGAATTTTAGGCAACAACCAGGATCCTTCATTTGGTGGGGAATCAACAGAAGCCTCAAGTGCTGAGACTCCAGGTGGGGAGGGTGGTTTCTTCAGTGGCAGCTGTGTGTGCTGCTTCTGGACAAAGTGTGGGTTAATTTGCAATAATCATGGGTGGAAAGGGGATAAAAACGTGGCCCCTTGGTAAAAAAAAATAAAAAACAGACTGAAGCAGGTTGTAAAAAAGCAGGGGTGTGGGCCGGCCAAGTGGCGCGGTGGTTAAGCACTGGCTTGGGATGCCAGCAGCCCCGGTTCAGATCCCACATGAGGGCCAGTGACACTGCCCGCTTTAAAGAAGAAAAAAAAATAGCAGGGGTGAAGGAGAAAAGAAGTGTGTGTAGGGTCAGGGTAGAGCTGTCGGGGCTCAGGGGTTCTGAGGGCTCCCAGCTCAGGGAGGGTGGTGGATAGCACTATAGTGTCACCCTTGTAGGGAGGGTGGGCTCTGGTTCCTGGGCAGCTAGCTCCCTGTGCCTGGTGTCAGGGAGGTGGGAGTGACCAGATTGCAGGATGGGTAATGTTGTCATCTGCTTTGTTCACTGTGTGTGGTGGTGAGGGCACGCTGAGCAAATGTGTGTGTGGAGGGAAGAGGGGGGCGGTTACAGGGAAGGAACTGAGGTACCTGCCACTTCAACATTATAAACACCAAAGCCAGACCAGAATCTTCTTCCAGATTTCATCTGGCACTGAAAGGCTTACCTGCTGTCGGATCTTGATTATGGACAGGGCGGTGTTCAGTTGTTGAGGCAGAAAATGCTCATTATCCACATTGGGGCCAGGTTGTTCTCTGGGGGAACTGTAGGCGGAGGTGAGCAGCATCCCTGGGCCTCACCCACTTGGTGGCAGGAGCACCCCCCAGTCATAACGACCACAGTTAACCCCAGACACCACCCAGCGTCCCCAAAGTGTCACTTTCTCCGTCCTGTGCCTAATCTGGGGATGCCTACAAATGCTGACCCTAAGAGAGAGGCAACCTCCACACTCAGCAAGCCACAGTGGTTAAAGGCTCAGGGTCGGCACACGTGGCCAAGGCAGCCTGCCCTGGCTGGGCTTGATGGGAACTGAGAGAAATCAGATGTGGGGAGGTGCCTTGCTAGGAGAAGGGAGTCTGTGAGAGGTGAGGAGCCCCCAGACTGCAGGGAGGGAAAGAAGGCATCCAGGAGGAGGGCTTCCTGGAGGTGATGAGAACTAAGCTGCTGGGAAGGGACAGTGGAGGGTGTGGGAATGGCAAGTCAAGGATGGAGGGTCCATGTCTGGTGTCTAGCATGGCAAGGTTAGGCATCTGGACATGGGGATGGGTGGGGGAGGCTGGGGGTCTCACTATGATTAAAAAAAAAAAAAGATTTGTATGCCAACAGGTGGCAGGATGGCTCAGCTAAAAAAAAAAGAAAAAAGATTTGCAGAGTGCAGTCAGCTGAATAATAGCCCCCAAAGATATCCATGCCTAATTTTTGGGATCTGTGGACATGTCACCCCACGTGGCAAAGGGAATCAAGTACAAATAGGATTAAGTCAAGGCCCCTGAGATGGGGTGACTCTGGATTCCAGGGGGCCGCAGTGTCATCACAGGGTCCTCAGAAGAGGGAGAATCAGAGAGATGAAAGAGGCTGCACTGCTGGCTATGAAAATGGAGGAGGAGCCACAAGCCAGGGACCCTGTGCCTCTAGAAGCTGGAAAGGGCCAGAAAAGGTTCTTCCTGGGGCCTCCAGAAGGAGCAGCCCTGCCACCTCCTGGGTTTAGCCCCAAGAGGCCCCTGTGGGACTCCTGACCACACAGAACTGTGAGATGATAAATGTGTTGTTTTAAATCACTCAGGTGGTGGTGACTTGTTTCAGCAGCTGCAGGAGACTCATACATGAGGTGATGGGAATATGTCACTAGAGGGTGACACTTGGTATGTGCATTTGACAAAAGCCATCTGACAGTGCACTTAAGACTTTACATTCCAGTCAATGTAAATTTCATGTAATCATGAAAACCACAGACAGATCCTGACTGATCTCTAACATGAGGTGTGTACCCTGGAGTGGTTCCATGCCAGCAGCTGACCTTAAAACAAAATTTACAGGGTTGTCCGAGTGGCGCTGTGGTTGGGCGCTGGCTTGGGAAGCCAGGGGCTCTGGTTCGGGTTCCACATGTGAAGGTCAGTGACACTGCCCTCAAAAAAAAAAAATTTACAAAGTGAAATGGATGGATAGAGCCATGGACAGCTGGACAGAGGCGACCCAGGGCGAGCACAGCAGAATATCACATGTAGCATTTAGGTGGCAGGTTATGTGGGCCTTCACTGTAAAACTCCCTCACCTTTCTGCACATTTGAAAATTTTCAGAATACATACTGTTAAAAAGTAAAAATAAAAAAGGGCTGGGAATCCTTTCACCATATTCATTGTCATTTTCACCCCTGGCCATTTCTAACATTATTCTCAAGAACAAAAGCTATGAGTCAAGCAGCAAGGAAAGGGGGAAAACAAGAACCAACTATCATTAATTTGTGTCAAACAACCTGTGGCAAGAACCAGGCCCAAGGAAGGCTTTCTTTCTTTCTTTTTTTTTTCCTATTGGGGAACAGTATATTTTTCCAGGGCCCATCAGCTCCAAGTCAAGTAGTTGTTTCCGAGTAGTTGTCGAGGGCGCATCTCACTGGCCCATGTGGGAACTGAACTGGCAACCTTTGTGTTATGAGCACTGCACTGTAACTGTTACCGGCCAACTGAACAGCACCCTCCACCACCACTGAGGAACTTTTACATTCTCCTTCCCATAGAAATGTTAAGTCTCCTCCCTAGTTTCTTAATTCTTTAATTCCTACTCTTCTAATCAGTTTCTGAACCCTAAACAGTAGATTGTTCATAGAAATCTCCTACCCTTGCTTCAGATACCACTTGAAAGCTTGTGACTTCTTAATCTCCTCCAGGCCAGTAAGCTAAATGACAAACCCATTCTGGGTCCAGACAACTGACGCCACCTGAGTGATGGACTGAATGGCCACAGGTTTCATGAGAGATAAAGTTTTATTAATTAAAATCTATTTTTTCCTCATTCAGGGGCCTTGGGGATACAGGAGACACCCCAACAAGATTGCCAGTTACAACCAAGCCAGCGTGGTCTTCCAGGCAGAGCTCAGGACCCCTTCCTCTCATCTGAGATAAGCTAGGGTGAGATAAGATAGGGTGAGAGTTCTGTGAATTCCCCAATAGGCAGGGACAGCTCTACGCCTCTGCCCAGCAGGAAGGAGCTACAGAAGACGAAACCTCCTGTCCCTCAGCATCCCATAGAGATTTTATGGGGATCACATCTCTCAAAGGGAAAACTAGGCAGGCAGTTAGAAGCAGACATTGGGTCTCTGTATTCCTGCACATCTCACAAAATGGGACCGCCGGGTGACCTCCCCTCTGCACCCAAAACTTCTATTCATTGTAACTATCTACCCCTAAAACAAATGGGTACAAAATACCTGACTGGACTGGACCAGTCACTCATACCTGTGCAGTAAAGGCCATAACGACCTTTGTTTCACCTGGGCCTCATTATACCATTATAATATCATACCTGGAGGATTATTAATATCATTATAACAGACTGAACTCTGGGAAGGAACATGCACAGACGAGGTAATAGCCTCTTGTCAATTACAGGTGCCAATCAAGTAGACCCATGCCCAGAGTGGAACAGATAAAAACTCCAAGTCCTGAGAAGTGGGATGCGGTGCTCTTCTTTTCCTTTTGACTGCGTACCACTGCTCTTTGTAACCTTTTGACCCCTTCCTTCCTTTTCAAGCCTTTGGGCCTCACCTTTGTATGTGGCCCACTCCATATTCTCCAAACTTCTTGAAATAAGTTCTCTCTTCTAATAAACTACCTTTTACTGCTTTACTCTGGTATCTCATTCAATTCTTTGCTCGAGTTGCTAAGGACCCTGATTCTGCGCCAAGAAAGGCCCACTCTCCGACAACATAACCAACTGAGCAACTGGCCATTCCATGGAAGGCTTTGAACTGCTGCAACTTGGCCACAAATCCACACACACATCTGTGGAGGATGATAAAGCGCTGGTAGAATTGCAACAGCAATTACCAAGGACCACAGGGCACGTCCAGAAATGAGCAGTCCTTATCTCAAACTCGTGGCCATTTTGTTTTGTTTTGCTTTGTTTTTTCAATTTTTTTTTATTAGTTTCAGGTGTACAACACAATGCAATAGTTATACTCTTTACCACCCAAAGTGACAACCTCCTCCCCCAGTTCGCTCCCCCACGCCCCCCCATATCATACATATCTATTACAATTCCTTTGACTCTCTTCCACAGTATACTCCACATCCCGTGACTATCTATATATTCAGTTACAGTTGGCATACAATATTATAAAACATCAGCTTCAGCTGTACAGTGCAGTGATCAAGACTCCATCCAAAATTTTTACATTATTATATTCCCCGAACTGTGTTTCATATCCCTATGGCAATATTGTAGTTGTCTATTTATGCTGTCTAATCCCTTCCCCTTCCCCCTTATCTCCACCCCCCTCCCAACTAGCAACCCTCAGTTTTTCCTCTATATCTATGAGTCTGTTTACTTTGATCTTTCATTCAGTTTTTCAGATTCCACATATAAATGAGATCATATGGTACTTGTCTTTCTCCGACTAACTTATTTCACTTAACATAATAGTCTCTTCACAACATTATCAATTACATTCCCAGAACTGCCCCCATATCCCTGCAACAACATTGTAGTCACCCACCTACACTGTCCAAAACCTTACCCCTCTCCCTCATCCCCACTCCCTCCCAGCCAGCAACCATCAGTTTTTCTTTTATATATGCTTGATGTGACTTCAATCTTCTTAAATTTACTGAGACTTGTTTTGTGGCCTAACGTGGTCTATCTTGGAAAATGTCCCATGTGTACTTGAGAAGAATGTATAGTCTGATTTCAGGGTGAAATGCTCTAAAAATATCAACGAAGTCCAACTGGTCTAAAGTGTCATTTAAGGCCCCTCTTTCTGTGTTGATTTTCTGTCTAACGGGTCTGTCCATTGGTGACAATGGGGTGTTGAAGTCGCCTACTATGATAGTGTTACTGTTGATCTCTGTCTTTATGTCTGTCAAAATCTGTTATATGTAATTAGGAGTTCCTATGTTGGGTGCATAGATGTTTATTAGGGTTATAGTGCCCTTCTTTGTCTTTTATTGTAGTCATTTTAAAATCTATTTTGTCCAAAATAAGTATTGGTACTCCAGCTATTTTTTTCCTCATTTCCATTTGCATGAAATATCTTATTCCATCTGTAAACAGTATATACATGTGTCCTATTTTCTTATCCACTCAGCCACTCTCTGTCTTTTGATTGGAGCATTTAGCCCATTCACATTTAAAATGATTATTGATAGGTGCATATGTATTGCCATTTTGTTATTTGTATTCCTGGTCTTCCTGGGTTAGCTTGTTTACCCCTTTCTTTTGTTTAAAAAAGCCGTTTTAACATTTCTTGCAATGCTGGCTTGATGGTAATGAGTTCCTTAAGCTTATTCTTGTCTGAGAAGCTCTTTATTTCTCCTTCAATTTTAAGTGATAGCTGTGCTGGTTAGAGCAATCTTGGTTGTAGGCCTTTATTTTGTGTCACTTTGAATATCTCCTGCCACTCCCTTCTGGCCTGCAGAGTTTCTGTAGTCAAGTCAGCTGTTAGTCTAACAGGAGTTCCTTTGTATGTAACCTGCTGTCTTTCTCTTGCAGCCTCTAGGATTCTGTCTTTGTCTTTAACCTTTGCCATTTTAACTATGATGTGTCTTGGTGTGGACCTGTTTGGGTTCATCTTGTTTGGAACCCTCTGCACTTCCTGGGCATGTATGTTGATTTCCTTCATCAGGGTAGGGAAGTTTTCAGTCATTATTTTTTCAAATACATTCTCGACCCCTTGCTTCTTCTCTTCTTCTGGTATTCCTATGATTCCAAGGTTGTTGCGTTTCACCTTGTCCCATAGGGCTCTTAAACTATTTTCATTGTTTTTTATTCTTTGGTCTTTTTGCTGTGCCAACTGGGTGATTTCTGCAATTTTGTCTTCCAAATTGCGGATCTGCTCCTCTGCTTCATCTACTCTACTGGTGATTCCTTCGAGTGTGTTCTTCATTTCAGTTATTGTATTCTTTAGTTCTAACTGGTTGTTTTTTATGGTTTCTCTATCCTTCCTTATGTACTCACTAAGTTTGTTAAACATTCTTATCATCAGTGTTCTAAACTCTGTCTCTGAAAGATTGGCTCCCTCTGTTTCATTTGGTTCCATTTCTAGAGGTTTCTTCTGATCTTTTACTGGTGACATGTTTCTTTGTTTCCCCATTCTGGCTGTCGCTCTGGGATTGCTTTGATGTATTAGATAGATCACCAGGAGAGCCCTGGCTGGATCACGCAGGCACACAGCTCACGGCCCAACACTCCCAGGAAAACTCCCAGTCTCAGCCTGTCCCAATCAGCCACTCGCAGATCAGGCCGAGCAGCCCGACAACCAATCACCAGCCTGGCAACTCTGCAAGCGCAGTGCGGAGAGCGGGGACCCAAAGCGGCTTGCACGCTCCCGCGTCTCAGTGAGCAGCCTGTTGGAGACTGAGGGCACCCGCCCAGCGTTTCCCTGGCAACGCAGTATAAGCCTGGCGGATGGTAGGGATCCAAGGCCACATGTACGTATGCACACGCATACACGCACGTCTGCGCCAATCCCACCAGACCAATGAGGTCCCAGACCTGATCCTCCGTGGGAGGGTCCAACCCTGACAAGATGGCGCCCTCCTGTACACCACTTGCGTGCGGGCTCCACACCAGGGGGACAATAGTCCAAAAACCTCCAGCCTTTGCACCAAAGGTGCTCAGTTCAGTCCGTCCCCGCAGGCTCCCAGGTCCGGCTCACACAGCTACTCCCTCCACCAGTGACCAGGTAAGTGCTCACAGGCGAGCAAGCCCGGGCGCCGGCCCCACTGATTCTCTAGCCGCTCTTAGCCTCACCGAGCTGAGCAAAGAGAGTCCTCACTAATTTACTGCCAGCTATCTTGGAACTCCCCTTCCCGGCAAAGGAACTCTGGGCTGGTGAGCTTGGTGTGCGGCTGGAGGGTCTCTCCCCCAACCGGAGAAACCTTCCCACAGCTGGGGCTTCCCTCACTGGGTTCACCTCTCTCATCTCCACCCATCGTACCAGACCCGATGTGGCCTCCTCTTTAGGTTCTTCATTTAGTGGTTCTGGTCATCTAGTGTTCTGGGGACCTCCAGGGTTGAATGCTGTATAATTTGTTTGTAATTTTGGTGTGATCCTGGGAGGTAGTTAGCACAGCGTCTGTCTGTTCCGCCATTTTACCAGAAGTCCGGCCATTTTCTTTTTTTAATCCAATATATATAGACTGACAGTTAAGTTTGCGAACCTGTTGCAAAGATGTTGCTAACCTTTTTTTTTATATCAGAGGGATAATTCATTATGAATTTGTACCAGCTGGACAAAGAGTTAACCAAGCTTACTATTTGGAAGTGCTGAAAAGGCTGCATGAAAAAGTTAGAAGAGTTGAACTTTTCACCAACAATTCATGGCTCTTGCATCACAACAATGCACCAGCTTACACAGTACTGTCTGTGAGGGAGCTTTTAGCCAGTAGACAAAATAACTGTATTGGAACACCCTCCTGACTCACCTGGTCTGGCCCCCAATGACTTCTTTCTTTACCCAAAGTAAAGGAAATTTGAAAGGAAGACATTTGATGACATTGAGGATGTCAAGGGTAGTACGACGACAGCTCTGAAAGCCATTCCAGAAAGAGTTCCAAAATTGCTTTAGAAGGACTAGGTACTGGCATCGGTGCATAGCTTCCCAAAGGGAGTATTTCAAAGGTGGCAGTAGTGATATTCAGCAATGAGGTATGCAGCACTTTTTCCAGGATGAGTTTGTGAACTTAATTGCCAGACCGTGTGTGTGTGTGTGTACCAGGGTGCCAAAAAAATGTATGCACATTTTAAGAGATGATACCTATGCTCTAACAGTTGTTCACCATAATCACAAGCATCTGATGGTAACCACTTTGAGCATCTCTTGTAATTGTAGAAGTCAAATGTCAGTTGTATTCATCTTTTATCAGTATATATTATTACAATTAATACAGTTTTTTCCTGTCTTAAAACATGTATACATTTTTTGGCACCCTTTTCAGTACTTTTCTTTTTTTTTTTTTTCAGGGCAATGTCACTGGCCCTCATATGTGGGACCCAAACCAGGGCTGCTGGCTTCCCAAGCCAGCACTTAACCACCGTGCCACTTGGCCGGCCCTCAGTACTTTACTTTTTTTTTTTTTTTTTAAAGATTTTATTGGGGGAATTGGCGGAGGGGAACAGCGTTGGGAAATCGGGGAAGGGGAACAGACAAGTTGCTGTCTTTTTGTTCTTCAGTTTAGTTGCGGAGGATGTTGCTTCACTGTTGGTATCGTCATTGCGCTCTTCCCGGATGAGGCAGATCGGTGGCTGGCCTCTGGATGTCGCTCACCGCGGCTATTGGCAGCTCACTCTTGGCTGCCAGCCGCTCACGCTGGCTGCGGGCCACTCACTATAGCCTATAGCAGCCCACACCATCACCGGGGCTCGCACAGCCCAGCTCCAGGTGGAGCTGTTGTTAGCTGTAGAGGGCAGTGTCACTAGCCCTCATGTGGGATCCGAACCGGGGCCGCTGGCATCCCAAAACCAGCGCTTAACCAATGCGCCACTCGGCCGGCCCAGTACTTTACTTTTAATATCTCAAATGTGTTTTTTTTTTTTTAAACATTTTATTAGGGAATTGGGAGAAGGGAACAGCGTTGGGGAATTGGGGAAGTGCAACAGACAAGTTGCTGTCCTTGTGTTCTTCAGTCTAGTTGTGGAGGACGTTGCTTCACTGGCCCATGTTGGTATCATCATTGCGCTCTTCCGGGGTGAGGCAGTCGTTCGCCAGCCACTGGGCAACCGCTCACAGTGGCTCACAGCAACCCACTGCAGCTCCTCTGCAGCCCATGCCACCGGAGACTCACGGCAGCCCAGCTCCAGCTGTTGTTCATCATCGTAGCTGTAGAGGGCGCAGTGTCACTGCCCCTCATATGTGGGATCCTAACCAGGACCCTGCTACCCAGAGCTGGTGCTCCCAAGCCAACTCTTAACCAAAGTGCCACCTGGCCGGACCCCAAATGTTTTTTTGTTTTGTTTTGTTTTTTGTTTTTGTTTTTTTGAGGGCAGTGTCACTGGCCCTCATATGTGGGACCGAACCGGGGCTGCTGGCTTCCCAAGCCAGTGCTTAACCACCGCGCCATTCGGCCGGCCCCCCCATTTTTTTTTTTTTTTGCTTTTTCTTTTTTGTTTTTTTTTTGAGGGCAGTATCACTGGCCCTCATATGTGGGATCCGAACCGGGGCTGTTGGCGTCGCTGGCGTCGCAAGCCAGCACTTAACCACCGCGCCACTCTGCCGGCCCGATAAATAAATGTGAAGATTTCTTTTTTCTTTTTTTTTTGAGTGGGGGGGCAGTATCACTGGCCCTCATAAGTGGGACCCAAACCGGGGCCACTGGCTTGGGAACAAGCCAGTGCTTAACCGCCGTGCCACTCGGCTGGCCCCCCAAATGTTTTTACAAAGGTTTTATTATAGAAAAAAAAGAGAAGATTAATAGACTGAGCATGAATGTAGCTGCTCTGCCATTAATTTCCTACCCATGTTGCCCAGGTCTCTCTTTCTAGCAAGTTGTTGCTAAATATAAGAGCAATAGATACTCATTGAGGGAGCTAAATAGATGTGGGTATGTTTCTTACTGGACCTTTTTTTCTGTGTATATTTCTAATATCTCTGGTTATACTCTATATGTGTATGTGTATAGCCAGGCACACAGGCCACGCAGTGTGTGATTCCACTTATGTGAAATGTCCAGAACAGGCACATGCACAGACAGGAAGTATTTAGTGGTTTTCAGGGCCTGGGGAAGGTGGGGATTTGGGAAGTGACTGCTAAGAGAATGGGGCTTTTTCCAGGGGTGATAGAATGTTCTAGATTTAGGTACAGGTGATGATGGCACAACTTAACACGATTGAATTGTACTCTCTAAAAGATTGAATTGTACAGTGTGTGAATTGCATCTCAATAAAGCTGTTATTTTTAAAAGATGACAAAATAATTTCCTGTACAGCTGGGCTGGGCTTGGTGGTAATGCATTTGGTCATCAACTAAACAAAAGTGTGTTTGTGTGAATAGGTGTCATGGCACCAAAATAGCCTACAGTTATCAAGTGGTTATTAAATATGGATTAATGCCTTTGTTTTTGTTTTTGTTTTTAGCTGAGCCATCTGTTGGCAGCTCAGCCGCAGCTCAGCTCGGGCTGGGCATCAAACTGCTATTGCTCAGAGCTCAGCTTGCACTCTTGAGCGAGCTCTTAACCAACTGAGCCACTCGGCCATACCTGGATTAATGCCTTTTCACCTTACTGCTCCCCTGGGAGAAAATGATCCCACTTTCTAGACAAGGAAACTGAGGCTTCTGAGCTGGTGGTCTTGCCTAAGCCAGCTGGCAGAACCTGGATTCCTGCAACTGCCTTGTCCTCCTCCAGGAAGCCCTCCCTCTCCCTGATGCCCCAGGATTCCATAGGTCACCCTGGTTATGGGGGCAGCACACAATCAATGCTTTGTAAAGGCTTGCTGATTGAATCCATGAGAGAAACCAAGGGGACCACTCTTTGTGGGTACTCTCACCCCCAGAGTCCCTTTTTCTGAGGCTCAGAGGCAGGAAGTGATTAATGTTCCTAGGGCCAGCCTGACAGTGGCTCTGTGCTGAAGTGGGGTTGGGTCACCCCTGGCCAATGCCTGATCTGGCTGCAGGGGGGAAGGCCCCAGCTATGCCTGGCCCTCCTCCCCTTCCTACTCCAGCCACAGAGCTGATTGGCCCAACCTGCTGCCTCCAGCCACCTGTTGCTGTCTGTCCTGGGACCAACCTCCATCCCGTCCACCAGGCCCAGGGAAGCGGCTGTGGAGTAAGTGGGGCAGGGGAAGCCTGGACAGAGGTTGGGGTCCCCAGGGTCTGGGGAAGGCATCTCTGAGGTCCAAGGGGGTCCCCAACTCTTGTGGCTGTCCCTGTACACACCTAGGGGCATGCACTCCCTGCCCATTGGGCCCCTCCCCCATTGCCCTGCTCCAGCCCCAGGGAAGGGTTGCCTTTCTGCCCAGGGATGAGACAAACTAATGCTGGCAGCTGAGGCACTAGGGAACTTGAAAAGCAGGGCTTTGGGAAGTTGACAGACTTGGGTTTGACCTCAAGCTCTGTGTGACCTCTGGCCAATGTGTCCCCAGCCTTAGTTTCCTCCTCTGCCTGTGGGAACAGAGGCAGTGAGAGGAGACAGGGAACCCAGTGTTGGGATTGAGAGACACCTAGGACCCCCTCACCCTCCCTTTGCCTGTTGTGGCCACAATGAGGCTGGTCCTGGCTGCTGGGGCTTGAGTTCCTAGATTTAGGGTGTCATGGGAGAACTGAGTGCCAGGAATGGCAGGTGAGGATGGTTTAGAGAGAGAACCCATGGGGACAAAGGCCTGCGAGGGGCTGGGCTGCACACTGGCCTGTCCCTCTGGCCTTGGGCACCAGATAAAAATAGTCCCTGGTTTCAGAGAACATGAGCCGACCTTGGGGCCCAGGTTTCTGGTTTGGGCTCTTTGCTCATCTCTGTGTGACTTTGGGTGGGTCCCAGCCCTTTCTGGGACACAGCAGCCTCCACTGTGTGCTTAAGGATGCTGGGGCCCCAGAGAGGCTGGGCAATGGGGAGGAGCCCCAAAGCAGGCATGGGGAGTCAGGGCTGGTGCCTGGGTCATGCCCTGCATGACTCTGAATTTGCCAAGTGAAGGGCCTGCATGCAGAGGGACATTTGAGGGCTGGGGGGAGGCAGGGGTTGGGTAATTCATATACACAGAACCCCCCACTTCCCAGGTCAGGCCCTGGCACAGCTGGGCTTCGTAAATGCAAACCACCTCTTCCCCATCTCCAACCCCTCACAGCTCACATCTGGATGCACTGCTTCTCAGACATCTCCATGACAACCAGGGCCTTGGAAGAGCTGGATGGAGGCCTGGGCAACTGCCAGGCAAGTGAGGACCTCTTTGCACTGGATGACCACTACCCAGGCCAGCCTCAGGAGAACAGGACTCGAGGTACCTATGGAGATGCTGGCAGCATTAAACTCATGCCCCCATCTTTCTGTTGAGCCAGGTGGCTCACCTTCAGAGACCAGGAATTCAACTCCTACATTGGCTTAAACTGTGCTCCCGTTTCTCACCTCTGGTCCCTTGGTATCTCAGGGGTCTGTAAGGAGCCCCAAAAGCAGAAGGGCTGGGCCACACAGGTTGGGGTTCAAATCCCAGCCTGCCAGGGAAATGCTGTTTGCCTTTGGGCAAGGCTGCTTCTGAGTCTGTCTGCTTTACAATCTATAAAGCGGGAGCAGCCAGCAGTCCCTCGCTCAGTGGAGCCCGGTGGAGGGTGGGATTGGCCCAGGGGCCTCATGACCTTGAGTCTCCCTTTTCCCCCACCAACAGTGATGCCCAGGCTGGCTGACTCCAGCGGCTGGCCCCACGTGAGTAGCTGGGGCCCTCGGGTTTCAGCCTAGAATGCCCCTGGAGTCAGGGACATGCTGGCCAAGGGGATGGGTTTCTATCCCCCATGGCAAAGGCTTGAGCTCCCTCACAGGAGAGATGGGGAGGAAACGCCTGGGATGACTGGTGACTCCCCACAGGATTCTCCGGAGCCTGAGGCTGAGGGCAGTCCCACAGGCAGAGTGGATGCCAAGTCCAAGAAGACAGAAAAGGCGCCTGTGGCCAAAGTGGCCTCAGGACCCAGCAAGGAGAGGCTGAAAGCAGGAGCAAGTGGGTTTGCAGGAGGCAGGGGTGAGGTGGGGAGTGGGTATGGACTGGCATGGGGGAGTGAGTCCTGGGCTGGGTCCTTGGATCTGGGGGGAAGGGGAGACAGGGTGAGATGTGGGCTCCTGGCTGAGTGGTGTTCAGTGTCACAGGCAGTAACTAAAAGGGCTGGGAGCCTCTGCTAATTCATGATTCAGCTAATTATCTTCTAGAATATTCTCCACATCCCACTGACACTGCCAAGCTTAATTCCCCTGCTCAGGTCACATAGCCAGGTCAGGACTGAGCCAAGTTTAGGGCACAGGTCTGCTCCTTAGTGCCATCCCCAGCCAAGCACTTGCTCACGCAGCCCCCCCCCCCCATCCCTGCAGGCAAGAAGGCACACACCCTGCCACCCCTGCAGCCGCCCCCATCGCCCCGGGCCCTGAGCCAGGAGCTGCCTTGGGGAGACCTGTCGCTCAACAAGTGCCTGGTGCTCACCTCACTGGTAGCCCTGCTGGGCTCAGCCTTCCAGCTGTGCCACGGTGAGCCTGCACCCCCAGGGTCTTTGCGCTCCTCCATGGACAGGTCCTTGTCACTCCCCTCTCCCACTTCCACCTAGCATAGACCTTGTGCGGGGGCACTCCTCTGCCCTCCTTGCCTTGTGCACCCCTTGTTTAGAGACCAACCTTTCTTCTCCAAGGTCCGGCCTGGGCCCCTCTCTCTAGGACGGGCTTTGTGTGCTTCCTTCCCCTCCCCCACAATGGACCTTGAGGGGGCTTCCCCTGCCAGTATGGACCTTCTTGCACTTCCTCCCCCATGAACAGCCCCCCTTCATGGACCTTGCATGCCCAGGATGGGCCGTGTGCACTCCGCATTTGGTGATATGCACCTTTCTCGGGCACCAGGGTGCTTCTGCAGCCCTGAGCTGTTCTTTTGCAACCGGAACGAGGGAGGTTTGGGCGGAAGGGGATGCCCGCAGCAGGGGAGACCTGGAACCCCTTCCCAGGGCCTGGAGGGATCCAGCCCAGAGTCAGCATACCCACTGGAGCCTGGCTGGTCTCCTTCACCTGTCCCCAGGCAGAGGGAGCTCTAGCGGGAAGGGCTGGGAAGGACAGTGTGGTCTGCCTCTCCATGCAGGGTGACACACATCCCCTCTGGTCCTCTCCCAGATGCCGTAGCTGGGGAAGCAGAAGCCCCTGCGTCTGTCCCTGAGCCATGGGTCCCACCAAAATCGGCCCCAAAGGAGCCAGCTTTGCCCCTGGTAAGCATTTCTTTCAACAGAACTGGGCAGAGGGGCCCTCATTCAGGAAAGGGGTCTAGGCCAGTGTATAGGCTTGCACTGATCCCACCACTCTGCACTGTACGTGTTGCAGCCGACGCCCGTGGTCTTGGCCCCCCCATCCGGATCCCCTGTGCTCCAGGTGGAGGCAGAGGAGAAAACTGAGGTTCCTGGGAGCGCTGAGGCTGTAGAGAAGGACGAAGGGGAGCCTGGGGAGGCCGCTGGGAAGGAGCGCGCGCCCCTGACCCACCGAGGGGCCAAGGAGAGGCCGCGGAAAGACAGGCGCTGGAGGGAGGAGAGACCGCGGAGGGAGGAGACACTGCGGAAGGCAGAAAAGCCACGGGTGGCTAGGGAGCCCCGGGGAGCCCAAACCCGGGGCTGGGAGGCACGCGAAGAAGGCCATCGGCCGTGGGTGAGGGACTCCCGAGACCCTGAGCACAGGAAAAGGCAGTCCTGCGCTTCCCCGCGGCGCCCCAATGAGGAGGACCGGTCTCCGGGCCGCCAGAAGCGCCGCGCCGGCAAGGGGCGGGACTGAGCCGGATCTGGAGCCTGCGCTGGAATCTCGGGCCTCTTCTCCGTGGCCCCCAGTTCCAGCAAAATAAAGCGAGTACTGAGGCCCCCGCACCGCCTGCTCCTTTGAGTCCCGAGCCCATAATCTGAATGGCTGGGATGGGAACTTCAGACGGGGGTTCGGTGGCAGAAAGGGAGGGAGGCAGTGGGTGCCAACAGCGACGACCCAGTCCTGTGCACCAAAGGACAGCCGGGCTTGGTGGTGATGCGTTTGGTCAACTAAACAAAAGTGTGCTTGTGTGAATAGGTGTCGTGGTACCAAAAGAACCACAAAAAGTGGTTATTTGATATGGATTAATGCCGTTTAACCTTACTGCTCCCCTGGGAGAAAGTGATCCCACTTTCTGGATAAGGAAACTGAGGCTTCTGAGCTGGTGGCGTTGCCTGGGCCAGCTGGCAGAACCTGGATTCCTGCAGCGGCCTTGTACCCCCGCCTGCCTCCAAACACTCACGGACACCCCTGCCGCGTGCTTGTGGTCTTTATTGGGGTTCGAATAAATACGAGCAGAGGCATCACTCGGTGCACGGCACAGGATCACCGGCAGCCGCACTCGGTGGCCACCATGTTGGGTACGTGGTGCGCACTGATGCGCTCTTCCGACAGGCTGATGAGCAGCTTGCCAGCGTAGGCTGTGGGCACGCAGCAGGGAGGGCGCACCAGGGCGGCCCCGCGGGCTTGCATCTTGAGAAGCAGTACCACGTGGTTGCCATAGCTCGGGTTTCGGTCGGACTGCGGCCAGCTGCACTCACCCTGGCAGTTGTTCGCCTGATACGTCTCGGGGATGAGCACAGAGCGCTCAGCGCGCAGATCTACGCTCAGCTCGTGCAGCGCGCAGGGCCCGCCGGCGGCCCCGGACCCTGCGCTACGCTGTGCCCGCGCCGGCCCGTTACTCTCCCGCCCGCGCCACTCGGCGCGCAGGCCCTGAAGTGCCTTAAGTAGCAGCAGCGCGCGCAGCAGGCCGCGGGAGCTTCCTGGGTCCCCCGGGGACCCTGGGCACAGCGCCAGCAGACGCGCCAGCAGCGGTGGGGCGGCGGGCGGCAGCCTTGGGAGGCCGCGCAGCTCGGCGGCGGCCGCCTGCAGCTCGGCGGCCACGCGACGCGTCAGGCCCGCGGCCCATGGCGCAGACACGGGTCTCTGCGGCTGCGGCGCGGGATCCACAGCGGCGGGTGGCAGCAGCAGCAGCAGGGGCTGCTCGCCATCGAGCAGGCGCTCCAGGGCCGCGGGGTCTGACAGGTTGACAAGGCCCTGCGGGAAGCCAGCTAGCGCTCCTGGGTCCACGGCCAGGCGTGGTGGCAAAGCCCGGTCCGTGTTCCCCCGAAGCGCGCGCACCAGGCGCGTGAGCGTTTCCAGGAAGGGGTCGGTGCTGGGGGGCGGCTCCTTTGGCTCCAGGGTCGGCCTGGAAGGTGAGGGGCATCGGGAGTTTGCGCGAGGCGGCGCCGCCCCCACCTCCCGGCTCTCCTGGGCCCAGCTAGCGCGCACCTGGGCGATGGGAAGGGCAACGTATCCAGGCGGCCGTGCCCGGGCATGGGCGCGGGCCCAGGGCGCGGCAGCAGGAGCAGGGCCGGGGTCATCCGCGTGAAGCAGCGGGAGTCGGCGCCGAACAGCAGCGACTGTAGCTGGGTGGTGCTCAAGAGGGCACCTGTGCGGGAGGAGAGGGGCTGGCTCAGGGGCTGGGCCCAGGGTAGCCGCCCCATTCCCCTGTCGAAGGGGCCTACCGTCTCCTCGGTGCCTCAGGGTTAGGACGAGTCCAGGGCCTCGCCAGGCCCCTGTGGGATGGTCCACAGCCAGCGCCAGGTAGCGGGTGTCCCCGGATAGGCAGAGACTCTGAGGAGATTGGTGCTCAGCCTGGCTGGGCAAGGGGGGAAGGTAGGGGGCGGGAGGGAAGGGAATGCCCCTGCTCTGACGGTTGCCTTTCAAGGCTCCGCCCTGGACACCTGGAACCTCTCTCTCCAGCGCGACCCTTTGAAAACCGATCCCCCCTCCCCTGCCATGGGTGAGGGCTCCTGTGCAGGAGGAAATGCCCCATTCAACCCTGGTACCTGGGCACTCGGCAGCCCGGCCCCTGTGACAGTGACCTCAGGGCCAGGCCCAGGGTACAGTACCAGCAACGCCAACTCCGGGGAGCTGATTTCTCTAGGTGGGGGCTCCTGGAACCTCAGCGAGGGTGTTGGCTCCCACCTCACTGCCGCCAGGACAAGGGGGAAGGGGGACAAGACAAGGGGGACGGGGGACGCCTGAGCCACTGAGGCTGAGCCTCTCCTCCAAGTCTGTCCTGCAGCCCCCTGCAGGAGCTCACCCCCACTAGGAGCCTTGGGGAACTACTGGGAGAGGTTAGACATCCCTGGATACCATGTGCAGGGCCTTGCCGGGACACAGGTGGCTGGGAGGATTGACAGGGTCTCTGGGTTTGGGGATCTAGGTGGAGACCCACAAGGATCACCTGGACAACCCCTTTCCCTTTAGTGGATCTGAGGCCTGTGGCCCCTGGGGACAGGCCACTTCCCACCCCAGACTGCCTAGTGTGTAGGAGCATTCCTCCACTGGACCTTTAGGATCGCTGGCCCCATCCACAGGCTCCTTCCAAGATGGAGGGGGTACCTTCCCCAGCAATGCAGAAGAGATCTGGGAGCCAGGCACTGGGGACTCCCAACCCCAAGACATGGCAAAGCTAAGGGCATACACCTCTCAGGCCACAGACCCATAGCCCAGCCTAAGGGAACAGGGCCATCACAAACTTCCCCAGGAGGCTGGGGAGGGGGCTGGGGTCTTAACTGGGAGAATGGTGGGTCACTATGTAATTTAAATCGTGGTCAGGGACTAGAGCGGGGTCTCCCACCCAGACTGGGCTGTGGGCCCCCACGTACCTTCCTCTAGGTGCAGGACCACCAGCCGCTGCCCCCTGGACTCTCCCAGCCACTCTTGAAGCCACCGCAGAGTGGGCAGGACAGCATGCCCATGGCTGGGGGTGCAGACCCCAAAGGTGGCCAGGTCACGGGGCCCCCAGTGGGCACGCCACACAGCTTCCAGGAAGGCCTGCTCATAGCCACTCAGGGCCCCCACCACCCGCAGTGGGGCGCTGCTCCTGTTGCTGTCCCTGCCCAGCGTCATCAGGCACAGGGGGTCCTGCGAGCTGCCTAGCGGCCAGACACCCGGGTTCGGCCAGTCCCAGTCTTGGTGGAAGATGAGACCCCCAGTGCCTGCAGGGGGCTCCCCAGGTAAGGACTCTTCTCCGGGGGTCCTGGCCCTCAGCAGGGCACCCATTGCCCATAGAACCAGGGCCAGCTGAGAGAGAGGTGCAGCCCACATCCTGGGAGCTGCACAAGGCTGGGCTGCCCCTGCTTATATATGAACGGGTGAGCCTGGGGTGTTTGTGCTGGAGGACAGCCCCTATCTCCTTCTGGGATGTGACCTTGGGGGCTAGCACCCTTGTCTGCTGCTAGCCTGGGTCTCCTCAAAGCCCCTTCTGTTCCGGCTGGGCCATCTCTATCTCCTTTCCACCAGTGATACAAAGTGTGGCCTGTGACTGATTTGTCCAACAGTCTTTGATGAGAATTTCCCTCCGGAGAGGAGAATGGGAATGCAAGCAGCGAGTGACCGGTCCAGATGGGCCAAACGTCAACGGCCCCGGGGTCAGGACTGTAGGACAGAGAGGAAGAGCACTGCATATCTCCTGCCCATTTACCTGAGGACTCAGAAGCATAGGCAGCTGGGCCTGGAGAGCCTGAGGACAGCAGGGATCCTCTGCTCTCCCTTCCCCAGGACAGCCCCAGACCTGCTGCTAACGGGCAGTCTGTCTTCCACCCTGCAGTCTCCAGGACACAGCTGACACATCAGGGCACCCACCACTGTCCTGGTGGCCACAGGGACTCAAAGCCTGATCCTGAGCTGCCCCTGCATGTGATGGAGGGGTCCCTGTAGGAGAGTGGGTGCCACTATGTCCATCCGCGCCCCCAGCCCATCAACCAACACAGTAGTGCATCCATGCGCCAGGGAGGCTGTTTAATGAGGTCTAGGGACACAGCACAGCTCTATACAGAAACATCAAATTTTGTTCTGGAAGAAACTACAGGAAAACAAACACAAACTTGCAGGGAGAGGGAACGGCTGTTCAGTTGGCTGGTGGAGGAGGTGGAATGCTTCCAGGGCCCTCTGAGGGCAGTGGGGGCCTCAGCATCGGGGGCATGGGAGCCTGAGAGTGGACCCCAGGATTGGAGGGGTGAACTCCTGGAGGCTGGGGGTGGACCCCAGGAGCTGGAGGATGAACTCCAGGAGGAGGAGGGTGGACACCAGGAGGCTGGGGGTGGATCCCTGGAGCTGGGGGGTGGACCCCAGGAGCTGGTGGGTGCACCCCTGGAGCCTGGGGGTGAACTGCAGGAGTTGGTGGGTGTACCCCTGGGGCCTGCGGGTGGACTCCAGCAGATGGAGGAGGGTGGATCCCTGGGGCTGAAGGGTGGACCCCAGGAGCAGGAGGATGGACCCCAGATGTTGGTGGGTGGACCACTGGTGCTGGGGGATGGACCCCAGATGTTGGTGGGTGGACCACTGATGCTGGCGGGTGGACCCCGGGAGCAGGGGGGGGCAGCTGGGGAGGGCCCGGGGGCCCTGATGGTGCAGGCCCACTGGGTGGCATGGGGGGCAGAGGCAGGCCTCCTGGAGGGGGCGGGGGCAAAGACTCAGGCAGTGGGGGCCTTGGGGGCAAACCATTCATCAGTGGGGGCGGTGGCCGTTTCACCCCAGGAGGCCCGGCAGGGAGACTGGGTGGGGCCGGAGGCTTCTCCATCTTGAAGTGAAACTGGAGAAAGAACTGGAGAGGAAGGGAAGAGCTGAGTAGGGCTCCTCAGGGCCTTGTATTTGGGGGACAGGTTTGCCAGGGCAGTGGCTGGAAGGTCCAGGAGCTGCCCAGACCTGGAGTAACTTACTTGTTTGGTTTCCCGGTTCCAGTGAGTCCAAAACTTGCCGTCGGCCTTGTCAATCTCCCTGCTTGGCACCTGCGCAGGGGAGGGGCTGGAGACAGGCCTTAAAAAAACCCTAAGGGCCCAGGTACGGGCAGAGACTGACCCTCGGCCCTGGAGATGGCCCAGTCTGAACATGCCCTTGTGAAGGACTAGGGCTCAGTTTTTTTGGGTAGCAGGTACGGCTTACATTCTAGCTCTTAGTGACCCCACCACCCCAGTGAAGACATGGTTTACGCTGTTGTTCACCACTGTCTGCCAGAACATAGGATGTGGTCACAGAATCCCTGACCAGCTCAGCACAGAGGCTTGTCACTACTGGACATACGGGGCTTCACTCTTGGTGGGTACCACCGGAGTGGGCTGGGCTAAGGGACAGGGACAGGGACCAGCACACATTACCTTGAAGGCAATAGTCTCATAGGGCTCGGCAGCCATCAGCAGGTACTGCCACCGCCGATCAGGGGGCTCGATCCTCTGCTCGTAGGCTGACATGAAGCGGTGGCGTGGCATGATGCCCTCGGCAATCTCGGGGTAGTCGATCTGCGGGGACATGGCCAGGTGGCAGCACAGCCTTCAGAAGCCCCTCCCCTCACAACCGGGCCCAGGGCCTCATCTCACCTGGAAGAGAAGGCTCTGCTGGCCCATCTCCGTGTCCCTCTGTTTGGTCACTGCAACACAAGAGGGTCTCAGGTCGAGGCCGGCTGGTTGTCCCCCAAACTAAGGACCCATTAATGGAGGGAAGGACACTGGGGGGAGGTCAGCTGGCTGGAGGGCACTGTCCAGGCCTGGGAGGGCTCTGTGCTGCAGGCACTGCCTGCTTAAGACCACATGGGTGGCGGGAGAATGGGCTCTGTGTTACTTCACCCAAGGCCTGGGAAAGCAGAGCAGGAGCTGAGGATTGCGCACTGGGGGTAGGGGTCTAGCGAGGCCTGCACCCCTGCCTCCTGGAGAGGGTGCCCTTCACATCAGAGCTCCTGGGACTTCCAGGCCACTCTCCACACAGCTCCTGGGCATGTCGCACTTCTCTTTAAGCCCTCCAACGTCTCCCCGCTATACTCAGGAAGGGGACTAGATAGACAGCCTATTGTGGCCAAAAGGCCTCTGGTGGCTGACCACCTGGATCCTGACATTCCCGCCCTCATTCAGCAAGCTGGCCTGCCCCAGGGCCTTTGCACCTATGTCCCGTCTGCAAAGCCAGTCACCCACAGGACACCCCCACCTTTTGTTAGGACATAGTTCATTGTATTCTACTTCCTTGTTTTTTAGTTTTTTTTTTTAGGGCAGTGTCACTGGCCCTCTTATGTGGGACCGAACCGGGGCCGCTGGCTTCCCAAGCCAGCGCTTAACCACCGCACCACTCGGCCGGCCCTAGTTCATTGTATTCTAGCTGGGTCACATAACTGGCTTTCTGGCCCAGGTAACTCTTCTCTCTGCCAATGGTCCCACTGAGTAAGCTGCTGCTAACAAAGCCTCACTCTCCCACTCCACTTTTGGTTCCGGTTAAAAGGAGCCAAGCTCCATGCTCACAGGAGAGGGACACACCATGCTTGCTGTCCCTCCCACCCTTCACTCATCTTCCCAGGAATGTGAAAAATTATGAACTCCCACAACACCGAGATGCGGACAAGGGACGCTGTGCTCAGCAGTTGTTTGGAAAAGTTCACGTTAGGAAGGTGGGACAGGGCCCAGATGGGTGTAAGAGTGAAGGCCAGTGAGCAGCATTATCTGTGTGGTACGGGGAAGGGTCACTCCCACTGGTACCAGCTATGGCACCCCCCACCCCCC
Source organism: Aselliscus stoliczkanus (assembly GCA_033961575.1). Taxonomy (NCBI): domain Eukaryota; kingdom Metazoa; phylum Chordata; class Mammalia; order Chiroptera; family Hipposideridae; genus Aselliscus; species Aselliscus stoliczkanus. The sequence goes on along the minus strand of CM066735.1, from coordinate 1,730,455 downwards.
AACAGAGTTACCTTTGTAGCCCGGGCGGCCAATCTTCACAAACTTCTTCACCTCCACCTTGACCTTCTCTGGCGCCGGCTGGGCTGGGGCCTCTTTGGCTTCCTTGGCAGCTCGCCGGGCCCTGCAGGCGGGATGAACACAGCGCTGTGGTCCTGGTGCCAGGAGCTACCCTGCCCCCACACTGACCTTGGAGTGCTTCTGCTGGTGAGGAGGTTGGGAGGGGGCTGGGTGGGGATGGGACAGGCAAGGACACCTTTCTCTTCTTGTCACATTTCTCACTGTCCCTTACTAGGAAGCCTTCGGAGAACCCCACCATCTCCTCTCCATTTATAGAACCCTTACTCTTGCCGAGTGAGAGGTGCGTCCCATCACTCCCCTCACTCCCAGGTAGCTGCATCTCCCACCCCCCAATGCTCGGCAAGGCTCAGTGCTCCGACTGCTGGCCAGGCTGGCCCCAGACCACCTCTGCGCCATCGTCTGGTGTGGCTCACAGATGCTAGGGAAGCGCCAGTTCCTGACCCTGGGTGTGGGAGTGACGTACTTACAAGTTGGTCTGGTGCTTTTTCCCCTGGGTGTGCGCCAGGTAGCTCCCCTGCAGTAGGAACACAGGGACACAGTTCAGGACAAAGTAAGCGGGGTGGGCCTGGTGTTCTGCCTGCCTGCTGGGAGCAGCACCCCAGTGTCCACAGAGCAGAAGGGAGAGACTCTGACATTCAAGGTTATTCAATAGTGCACTGTCCATGGTTGTAAATAAAGTCTACAACAAAGCGAATGTCTGACAACATAGGAAAGGACAAACGGGGCCCGCTCATTACTGCATGGTGAACACTTGGGCTATTGTATGGACAACGTAATGGTTGTTAAAGGAAATGAATAGGAGCCACACCATGATACCTCAAACCCCAATGCAGAACTTTCTGGAAATGTCCCATGCTCACAGATGCACATCTGTGTGGCAATGGCACCAACGGTATTAAAGGAAAACATGCAAGCAGCAAATCCATAGTTGTGGTGACCTCTGGAAGCTGGGAGCGCTGGTCAGAGGATGGGGACAAAGAGGCTTGGCCTTCACGTGGAGTGACCAGCGGGTCCCAGTCAGAGCCCCTCTGCCATTCGGCAGTGTTCTGAACGACGAGTCAGGTTAACAAGAGGCACAAGAAAGGGGTGGGGGTGGGGGGAGCACGTCCTACTGGCTGGGCCTGGGGAGAGGATATGCGGACACACGGGGAGCAGTGCTGAGACCTCACCTCATTGTTGTGCAGTGTCAGGCACAGCTTGCATTCGTACGAGCCTAGGTGGTTCTTCATGAAGTAAGGGTCCTGGGGGGTGGGGGGAGACACAGCCGGTTAGACTGTGGGAGATAGGCCCTGCGGCCCCGCAGCTCTGTTTGCACGGGACCAAGGACTAGAAGTCTGGGGCCAGCCCGGCAGGGCACTCCCAGGGCAGCACGGCAGGACCACCTGGGGTCCTGTGGATATGGAGTCCACTTGGCAGGGCTGGGGTCGACACTGTAGGTCCCTGGCCCCCAGTCTTAGCAGTGGGCATCTCTGGGGAGTCCCTGGCGCCACATTTGTGGCAGTTTGGGGTTTAAGAGGCAGAGCCCAAACAGCATTGCTGGCCATCCATCTCCCTGGCCTGGGATCTGGCAGCAAACCCCACCAGCCTTCCAAGTGTTGCAGCAGAAACCGGATAAGTAAGAGGGTTAACAGAAAGACTATGGAGACCCATGTCTCTACAAGTCTTGTGGGCTGGACAGCTGACTGTCCATAAACTGAGGAACGGGGACAGGTGTGGAGCAGATTGGCAGGGTTGAAATCCTAACCCCACTGGCCAGTGACTGTGCCACCTTTGGCAATGACGATCCCTCCCTTTGCACGACTGTTTCCTCACCTGGAAAATGGGGACAGTAACAGAACCAACCTCACAGTCAAGGACCTCACACACCTCAGAGGGTTTCAAAGTCTAAGGGAACCATACTCTGACTGCTGGGCTCTCACCTGGGCCACTCAGCCCCAAGGGCAACTGGGAAACATCTGTGGTTATCACACTGGGAGGGCTCCTGGCATCGAGTGGGTGGGGGCAGGGATGCTGCTCAACACCTTGCAGTGCCCAGGACAGTCCCCAGAAGATGACCAGCCCCGTTGTCAGCAGTGTGCGGGTGGGGGAGACCTGGTCTACCAACAGCTTTGTGCAGCTAAACAAACATGCTGCTGTTCGCTGCCTGTGGCTGGAATGGTACCAACGCACATGATGCCGTCATGGCCTCACCACTGCTTCCCCACGCTGCCAGGTAATCAAACAAAACCAAACCCCTTACACAGAGAAAAAGCCTTCAAATGTGGGGTCACTGATAGCAGGCGGTCTTGGGTGGACAGTGGAGACCTGCTGCTCTAGGTCAAGTTACCTTGTTTACAGATGAGGAACCTGAGGCCCAGAGATCTGGGTGGTTGCTCAAGGGTAGAGGACATGACGTCTGGAATGTGGCTCCCTGGTGAGAAGGGAGGTTGTGGGGAGCCCCCTCCAGCCCTACTTCACCTTATTGATGTCAATGGTCTCCAGGGCCAGCTGCCGGAGGCGTTCCCTGCGGTCCCGGTTGCTCTCCGAGGAGGAGGCCACCCCTCCACTCCCGGTCTTGCCCCCGGGGCGATGCTGGAAGTCCATGGTGAGGGCCTTGGGGTTTTATCGGACTGGGGAGAAACCTGGAGAGCAAAGGGGAGAAGCAGTGAGCTTGCAGAACCTGGTGGCTGTCACTGGGGCCTCCCCGGGACTGGTGGATGGGCAGCGAAGGGGACCATGCCCCCCACATTTGACCCTCACTCCGCACTCCTGTTGCCCCCTCCCCAATCCCCTCATCCCTCAATAAGCTCCTAGGTTGCCAGTGGCTGGTGAGGGTTGGGAAAAGCCCCTGTCCAGACAATATGATGGACTTAGGGAAATCCAAACATACAAATACTCAGCGTTCACCAATCAGAGTAAAACCAGTAACCATTGGAAACCGAAACTGCTGGTTACTCGAAGCCTGCTGCACATGTGTTGTCCCTCCCTTAGCAGCACCCCTACCCCAAATGAACTGAGAGCTCACAGTCTGGGATGAAGATCTCTGCACCGGTACCTGGGCTCCTTGGTAGATCAGTTTGAATCTCAGAACTGGAATAGGGGTCGCTGGGCTGAGAGAGGCAGGCACGGAGAGGCTGTGGGTGAGGGCCAAGTTGAAGAGGGGGGTTCCATCAAAAGCTGCCCACTGACCAGCAGGCAATCTGCCCCTCCCTACACCATGTCCAAAGGCACATTGATAGTAGGGGTGCCTCATGCTCCAAAGAAAACACCAGCTCCTTGCCAGGCCTATTGAGCAGTGAGACCCACCAGATAGGAAGCACAGCTCTCACACACAGAGCTGGCAACTTCCTGTAACAGACACAAAGAATCACCACACAGCTGAGAAAAAAAATAAACTTGATGGGAACCTCAATAGATGATGACAACGCCTTCCCAAGGGTTAGCATGGTGAATTAAAACCAGAACAAACCCTTGGAAAGTAAAGAGGTGATCCAAATAAAAAATTGAATACAAGGGCTCACAGATAAGTGTCAAAAAAATCTCTCATGGGCTGGCCGAGTGGCGCATTGGTTAAGAGCTGGTTTTGGGACGCCAGCGGCCCCGGTTTGGATCCCACATATGAGGGCCAGTGACACTGCCCTCTACAGCTAAGATGGTGAACAACAGTTCCACCTGGAGCTGGGCTGCTGTGAATTCCCATGGACGGCATAGCTGCAGCCCCTGCTGCAGTGGGCTGCCATAGGCTACAGTGAGTGGCCGGCAGCCAGCGCGAGCGGCCAGCAGCCAGCAGCCAGCGCGATGCGGTGAGTGACATCCGGAGGCTGGTAACCAATCTGACTCATCCGGGAAGAGTGCAATGACAATACCAACATGGGCCAGTGAAGCAATATCCTCCACAACTAGAATGAAGAACAAAAAGGCAGCAACTTGTCTTTTCCCCTTCCCCGATTCCCCAACACTGGTCCCCTCCCCAAATTCCCCAGTAAAAATAAAAAAATCTTAAAAAAAAAAAAATCTCTCATAAGGAAAACAAAAAAAACATATGAGGCAGTGCAAGAATCTTACTGAAATTCCAGAGTGAAAACAAAAAGAAACAGAGAGTATTATCAAAGAAATAAACGTTATCAAAGAGCTAACACAAAAGCATTATAAAAAAACTAAAAGAAAATACCCCAGGACTGAAAAGACCTATTTCTTCCAATAGAAACAAAAAGACTCTCAATAAATGGATCATGGGCAGGCCGAGTGGCTTGGTGGTTAAGAGCTGGCTTGGGAAGCCAGCAGCCCAGGTTCGGGTCCCACATATGAGGGCCAGTGACACTGCCCTCAAAAAAAATAAAATAAAATAAATGGATCATGAAACTTCACATCCATGAGGAAAACCTTCCATTTGCACAGACAGAAGATCAGAAACAAAAGGTCAGAAAGCAGAATGGGGTCAGAGCTCTAACAACAGCATGTAAGAGAAGCAATACTCCCACAGTTCTCAATGTGGATGTTCAACCCAGAATTTTCATTTAATACCCAAACTGTGAGCGTAAATAAAGCCACTTTCAGATAACCAAAGGACTCAAAATCAATCAATCAATCCATCAATCAATTTCTTCAAAAGCTACCTGCCATGGGCTGACAGGAGGAAGAGGAGATAGACTGGAAACAAGCCAACCCAGGAGAGTACTCAGAAAGTTCTAGGAAAACTGCTTCTCTGTAAGGTGAACAACCAGAAAAAAGTGAAGCAAGAGTATGTCAGCATCTGGGGGGGATGTTTCTATGGGGGAAATCTAAGGAAAAAAAAAAAAGAGGACCAATTCGTTTAAACTTCTGGAAAAATACAGTCTATCACCGTTTGAAGTGCTAGAACTTCGTGGAAAAATTAACAGAAGGAAAAGAAAATCAGGCTAACAGGAAAAATGAAAACATTAATTAGCTTCGGGATAGGGGTGGGGGAGAACAGTACAGGAAAAGCAGCACAGATGAACACGTTACTTGCAACAAAGAATACTGTCAGTCTCAGAACACAGAACTAATGATTTGATTAAAGCTCGTGACATATAAACCCATCCAGGGTAGCAGGGTGAAGTGGGAGTGGGTGGGAGGCAGAAATAAGACTTCATCTATCATGTAAGAAGTCAGCAGGTCTTGTCTGAAACCAGCACATCCAGAAAGAATTGTTATTTACAAAGTAAAGACGGCTTTAAGAACTGAGCAGAGGCGGCCTCTGGGGCGGAGGACGAGCAGGGATGAATTGACAGCTTTTGATGAACATTCTATTATCTCCTTAAACCTGGCAAGCAGTTTATTATCGGGAGCTCCTCTAGCACGTTCTGTGAGGCCAATGAGCAGAAGAAAGAAGCGGACCAGGAATTGCAGTCTGGTGGGAATGTCATTTAACCTCGGGGCTTCGCTGGCGAAATGCGGCCAGCTGACTCCGGTGGCCTTCGGCGCGGCGCTGGCCGCTCTGCTCTCAGGACCTTATTTATTCTTTAGTTGCTCTGGAACCAGTGATCTCTGTTACCCCCATTCCAGTTACAGAAACTGAGGCTCAGAGGGACCGAGTGACTCCGGGACTACAAAGCCTGTCAACTAACTGAAATTAACGCTCAGAAAGGTCCTCGGTTACACGGAAGGCGCGATGTGAGCTGCTACCCCGGCCCAATCCCAATGGGTCTTTGGAGAGTCTCAAGCAAGCGGAGGGCTCCGGGGACACAGAGGCCCGACATCCCCGGGGAGAGGGCGATGCCCGCCCTCGGCCTGAGCCCGCGTCACAGGCGCCCCTCGCTCACGTTTGCTACCTCCTAGAGAACTCCGGGCTCTGGGGCCGCCACTCAGGCTCCGCTTTCCACCTACACCGGAGGCAGCAGTCTCGTTACCTTTTCAGCCTCCACTACCGCCACGACTTCGTCCAGAGTAACGCGCGCCGCGGGCTAAGGATGCACTTCCGGGGCAAACGGGGCGGAACCTCCCTGTGCGCATGTCCGGCCCCCCCAGCAGCGGGAACGAGAAGCTCTGCAGGTGCGAGGAAAGGGGGCGTGGCTGAGTACAGGCTGGAAGCCGAAGTGCGTACGCCTATCAGGCTCTCAGTGACCTCTGGGTTGCTTGTACTCGCGCTAGTCAGTTCTCGCGGGAAGGAGGCCTGCAACTCGTCCCCTGACCCTCCCCCTGTTCTTGTCCATTTTGGTAAAGGACGCCACCAGTCCTAGGCGTGCTTAATGTTTTCTACCCGGAGCCTAACGTTACGTGACAAATATAACAACAGTCTGTCTCGACCATTATCCCGTGCACCCCACGACGGCTCCACTAGGTCCCTGTGGCCCCCGGGGACGCCAGCGCCGCTTGCCGGTGATCGACAGGATGGGCAGCCCTGGGGCGCGCAGGCGCAGTAGCTCTGGGAGAGCTTCCGGGACGGTGGCCTGGGACATTTTTGGCGCGAGCGGGGGCGTCGTCCGGTAGGGCGCTGCCCGTACTCCACATTCAGGGTCTCGGGGCGCCATGCGCTACAACGAGAAGGAGCTGCAGGCGTTGTCTCGGCAGCCGGCCGAGCTGGCGGCCGAGCTGGGCATGCGGAGCCCCAAGAAAGGCAGCGGTGAGCGGGCTGGAGGCCGGGGCGGGCGGGCCGCGGCGGGGTGGGCGGCCGCACAGCCCTCGCGAACCCGCCCTGTGTCCGCAGTGGTGAAGCGGCGGCTGGTAAAGCTGGTGGTTAATTTCCTTTTCTACTTCCGGACGGATGAGGCCGAGGTAAGGCCGCGGGGGAGGCGGGGGCGGGCTGGTGGCTGGTGTCCTAGGGTCTTCGGATGGCCTTCCCATTCGCCCCGTTTGCCCCCAGCCTGTTGGAGCCCTGCTGCTGGAGCACTGCAGAGTCACCCAGGAAGAGCCCAGCGGCTTCTCCATCAGTGAGTGCTGGGGGTGGGGCCAGGCCGCTTATGGCCCCCATCCCCGCCCTGCCCCTTCCCAGGAACAAAGTTGGCTGTCCCTGGTCGGGCCCCTTCCCTGTAGTGCTGACTGCGCGCATCCGTCCCAAGCTGTCAACCTCAAGGCCAAGAGGACATTGTCTTCTCCTGGGGAGCATTGTTCTCTGGGATGCATCGCTGCTTTACCCGTTCTCAGTGCCAGGCTTTGTGCTGGGGATCCTGGAGGGTTCTCCTGGGTCTCCTTGAGAAGGTTGAGTTTTCAGGGAAAGCCGGAGCTTCTAGTTTCCTGGGGTTGCCACAGACTGGAGGGCTTCAACAGCAGAAACTTACTTCTCCCAGTGCTGGAGGGCAGAAGTTCCAGGTTGGGGTGTCAGAAGATCTGGTTAATTCTGAGGATAATTTGTCCCAGGCTCTCCCACTTTCTGGAGGCTGTTGGCAGCCTCTGGCATTCCTTGGCTTGTAGAAACATCACCCCTCTCTGCCTTCATCGTCCTGTGGCCTTTTTCCTGTATGTCTTTGTCAATTCCCCCTTTTTATAAGGACACCAGTCCTACTGCATTAGGAGTCCACTCTACTCCAGTGTGACCTCATCTTAATTAATTATACCTACAATGACCTTATATCCAAATAGGGCCCTGTTCCCAGATTCCAGGAGCTAGGCCTTGTACATACCCTTTTGGGGGACACAGTTGAATCCACATCTGGTGGGAAGCGATGAGCCCTGACTGGAGGAGGGGACAGCCGTGGACAGTGGCAACAAAACTGAAGCCTGTGGTCGGTGGGGGTGGGAGTGAGCAGGGACAGACGGGGCCCCTCCCTCTGCAGGCTTCATCGAGGACCCGGAGAGGAAGTACCACTTTGAGTGCTGTAGCGAGGAGCAGTGTCAGGAGTGGATGGGGGCTCTTCGTCGAGCCAGGTGGGGCATGGGCGGCTCCGGGGGCCTGGGGTGGAGGTAGAGCCGGCCCTCTGAGCACAAGCCACTTTCTTCCCCAGCTACGAGTTCATGCGCAGGAGCCTCATCTTCTATAGAAACGAGATCCAGAAGATGACTGGCAAGGTGAGCATGGGGCACATGGCATGGGAGGGGGTTGGCTCGTGGGCTGGGGCTCATGCTGCGCTATCCACCCCACAGGACCCCCTGGAGCAGTTCGGCATATCGGAGGAGGCCCGGTTCCAGCTGAGCGGCTTGAAGGCATGAGTCCGGGATCAGGTTCCTCAGCTTTACTCGTTGGTGCTGAAAGGAGTCCTCTCCCCTCCCATCCTGGCCGGGGCCTGGGTTTCCTTCTCAAGCCTGGATTTGTGGAGCGAGGTGTTTTGGCTTAGAGATTTCAAAAGCCCCAGGCTGCTGAGGGTGGGCAGGGGCTATGCCTTGGGACCCACCAGACTGATCTGGCACCTCTTGGTGCTACATGCTGCTGCCGGGGAATGAGTATTCACTCCCAGGAGCTGTTCCTGGTCCCTCAGGCACATCCAAGGCCTGGCGAGTGTCTGAGGCGGGTGCAGCTCTCCTGCCTGGTGCAGGCTGAATGTATGAAGCTAGACAATGCTGTGAAGGGTACGGGGCTGTGAATTCTGCTGAGAGCCAGGCCCTGGCTGGACACCTCTGGGCAGAGCTGGGAGCTTTCGCTCTTGGGCTGGTGTGCTTATTTTGTTCAAATAAAGGTACCTCTTTCCATATGGGTTGGTGGTGCAGTGAATGCAGCCCTCCACAGGCTGTTGGAGCTGGCTCCTGAGGGAAGTTAGTCTCCTGGGGACAGGTCTTCTCCAGGCCTGAGGTTTAAGTGCCTGGGAAGAAGGGGCTGGGCTGCCCAAATACTGGGTAGAAGACCAACAACCCAGAGCATGGAAAGTCTGGGAGGTTAGGAGCCCGGCCCACGGGACCTCTGGTACTCACAGGCTTTAAGGTAGGATGGAAGCGGGGATGTGATGGCATCCTCAGGTGGCCCTTGATCCCACCCCTTGTCACAGGCCTTCCCCTTGAGTGCATGTGGGACCTCAGGAAGGGTTTTGCCCATGTCTGAGTCCCAGTCAGCTGGTTTGAGTTCATCAAAAGGGGCTGTCCTTGGGGTGTCGGACCTAATCAGGTGTAAGCCCTGGGCACTTGCTGTCTGCCACAGTCACAGCTGCTGCTTTCAGGGGCATGTGGGACCTCTGTTGGGAGTGACCATCCTCCACACTTGGGGCCCTCAAGGTCTCACGATGTGCTAACCAGGAAGAAATGCCAACAGACCAGGTTCAAGTGAAAACAAGTCTTTTATTAGTCTAGACATGGAAATCAGAATGCAGTGGGGAAAGAAGGCCACGCCAGCGCCCCCAACTGAAACAAGTGTACCAGAACCACAAAGCAGGCAGGGCCCCAACTGAGTTAATAATCAAGGTTGAGACTGTGACTGGGAATGATGGTGGGGGTGGGATAAGGAGGAAGGACAAGAAACAGTCTCCTACAGCGGATGGCACGGATAAATAAAGGAGTGAGTGGGTCTTAAATAAGTCACAAGTCCTAGCTGGAAGGGAAGTCTGGCTCCTCCTGACCCGGAGGGTCGTCTGAGTTAGGTTTCCTGAGCAAAGTGCCCTAGCAGCCCTGGGCTTCCCTGAAGTGGCCCACGGTCACAGCAGCACCCGGTCTCTGCACAGAGACCAGACCCTCTCCCCATGGGGCCACACGACCTTCCTTCTGTGGCGGCCAAGAGTGGCTGCTCCATCTCCCGGTCAGGAGGGCTTGGGGGTTCAGAGGGTGGGCACAGAAAGGACACCCTCAGTGCTAACTTATGTGGGCAGATAATGGCATGTCAGTAGGAAGTCCCACATGGTGGCCTGTGGTCACCTGGAAGTGATGCAGTGTTGAGAACAAGGTTGCTTGGTTCCAAACCAGCGACTTGCCGTGTGCTGTGACTGCTGTCAGCCTTGTAGCTTTTTAGGGGGCCCTGTGCTCCTGAAGGGGGGACATGGGGTTTGGGGTGAGCACAGCACCTTCGTGTACTGACCGAGAAGGAAGGGAGCCAGGGCAGCAGTTACAGGGCAGCTGGTTCCAAGAACCTGACTGAGCACTATCTTCAGCCTGGATTTGCTCTGGCCCAGGCACCACCCCAGGGCACACAAGAGGCAGGGCTCTCCCAGGTGTTCCCCTCCCATCTCCCCAGGCCTGCCTTACCCCCAAGGATCAGGAGGTAGTGGCTCCCACCAACCCTCCCAGGCAGGGGCCTGGCAGAAATCCCTGCTGGCCAGGCTGGGGAAGCCTTTTCTCCAAGAAGGGGTCAAACCCCTATGCACAGCCCTACCTTTAGAAAGGACTTCCTTTGTACCTTGCAGGTGTATCACCTCCTGGAGGCAAGCACCTGAGGCCTGGGCTCTGCACCTGCCCAGCCCTTCTTGGACCTCCCACACTGGGGTCCTGAGGGCTCTGGACTCACTCTTTCAGGGGCTCCGCAGACAATACAGAGATCCAGAACTAGTCACAGACTGCTGCGCTGGAGGGACTTGAGAACCCTGCCGACAACCTTTGGGAGCATTGTCAATAGCTCTCCTGCCTTCCTGCGAAGCCCATCTCTGCCCTGCCCGCCCACCCTTGGGCTGGAGTTCCCAAGCACCATGGAGGCTACTCCAGTAGGGGCAGGTGTCACTCCAGCTGCAGGGTTGGAGGGCCAGTGGAGACATGGAGCTGTGGCACGGGCTGACCAGAGGGACAAGGGGTGCTCCGGCCCTGGGCCAATGCCACTTGTGTGCACTTGAATAAATAAAAAGGTTTTCCCCCTCACTTTTCTTTCTCTTAAGTTTACTGTGCATTATACAATCTAAAAATAAACAGTCAAGTCTATGAAATTTATAAATTTTCATCACATCTCTATAAAATACTGTCACTCGTCAGCGTGACTCTTCTGTACAGACACACCAGGCACCCACGGCTAATCTGCCACATGCTCTGGCCAGCGACCGCAGGCTGGCCATGCGTCTCACTGGGTTGCACAAGCCCGAGTCCAAGACGCATGTACAAAGTAAAGCACTTGTTTCCCAGCAGCCCTGCGACGGGGCAGGTACCAGACCGCCCCCAAGCACCATTCACAGCAGCCTCCTCCTGCAGCATCAGGATGCCCCACAGCCCACCCACGTTCCCACACCAAAGGCGCCGTCCTAGGACCCAGGGCTGACAGTCTGGCTGGGAGTGTTCACAGTGATGGAGGGAGAGGGCCTTTTCTGAGGGACATTAGAAACCGAGCGAACCACCCTTGACCTGAAGACAGGCGCGCCTTTGGTATGGGAGAGCGTGGGATGATGGTGAGGGTGCAGCAAGGACTGGTTTTGGCGTTAGTCAACCTTGAGTCAGCACCAAGAGAACGTGGAGGCGGCGAGGCCTGGCGGCAAGTTAGCACCGGGCCCGGCTGTCGGGGTCTCCGCTGGCGGGCCAGTCCGTCGGGTCGATGTCTTTATATAGATCCTCTCATATATAATATTTACATTTCTCAATAGGTTGCCTTTATGACTTCGGTGGAATAAAATAAGTCAAAATTGTTTATGCTTTAAAAAAAAAACGATAAATACTTTATCTAAAACTATCAACAGTACAAGCTGGAGCCAGGCCCAGCATCTCCTGCATGTCTGTGCAGCGTTGACTCACGGCACAGCCTTGTCCTCCGTCCATTCCGCTGTCCGGTGGTCAGCTGCCATTCCCGCGACCCACCTGTCCTTGCACAGGTGCCGCGGTTGAGGTAGAAATCCTAGTTACCTGCAGAGACCGGTGCAGGAGGAAAGGTAGCACAGCATTAGTGTTTCACTCAGAGAAGTCCACATGTCCCCAGGCCGGGGAACCAAAGCCTAAGATGGACAGACGGACAGGACGCGGTTATCGCATACACCCTCATGCCATGCCCCTGGCCCAGTCAGAGGAGGGAGGTCCCCGTCCCAAGGCCCTCCTGGGGCTCTGGGTCCTGGCCTCTCTGCCTCCCTGGGAACCTTGGAATGGAGACCCTCTCTCGTCACCACAGGATAAGCACTGCGCATGGGGGAGGCCTGTGGGCAACTCCCCACTGACAGGTCTGCATACCCTGTAGTGAGGTGTTGCTGTCCAGACCAGGGAGACTTCTTATTATGGACGGATAGAAGACAGGTGTCCACTGTGGGCTAGAATGGGGAGCCTGATGCCCAGATATTTCCACGTGGACACCCTTGACCTCTTCCAGCCAGTCCTGGCCACAGCACCTTCTCTGATGGCATGAGGCCACTGTGAGCCACAGCCAACCTACCTTCCAGGCTTTTCCAATAGAACCGAGGCACAGCCCATTCCTAGACCGGTGTTCTGACTGGGAGGTTGTCAGACTCCTGCAGCCTAATGTCTATTTCACTTAAACACATGCAAAGGGCTGAGGACAGCAGGCAGACCTCAAGCCTGGCCTGCAGTACCTGGTCAGCGCTCAGCTTCTGTTCCTCAAGCACTTGCCCGTAGGCAGTAGAATTGCTCAGGAAGGCCCTCGCCCCAGGGGATGCCAAGGTGGCACCAGCAGTGGCTGGGTCAGCTGCAACAGGGCTCAGCTCCCTTAATGCCCTCATAGACAGCGGAGGAGCAAACTGGGACCCTCCCCAAAGGCCTCATGGCCACCTTCCTCATCCCATTCCCAAAGGCAGGCCCTTCCTACAATGCTCTCCACCGGCTCCACAGTGACATTCAAAATGCACTGGCCCAGTTCCCTGGAAACCAGAGGAGCACTGCCCACCTGCCAGGCAGCCCTTCATGTTGCCCATCAGCACCCAGGTGCATGTGGGTGGAGGCCTGCCAGCAGGGACCTCTAGCCAAAGAGCACAATGCACAGCTGTCTTCTGAAGGCCCACTAAGTACCAGGGGCCTTAAATGCACTGGATTTTCCTAAAATCCTACAAGGGGCATTCAAGTAAACAGACTGCAAGAGGCCCAAGAGTGGACAGATAGCAAGGTGGGCTTCTAAGCTGCCCCCACGGCTCCACACCAGGGCTGCCCGGGGTCCCTTACCACTGCAGACAGACAGCTGGAAAGTGGCAGCAAGACTAAGCTGGTCCCCTCCCTCAAAGACTGAATGTAGCCTCTGGCCTGCGGGGCCTTCCTGATGTGCTGCCCCCTGGTCAGGAGTGTTACTGGGCACCTAGTGTGAAGGTCCAGGCAGGCGGCAAGGGCTGGCCACACCCCTCCTGAGTTCTGTGCTGGCACTCAGACAGCACTCAGTGGCCAATGTGCATGGCCGCCACAATCTCCCTTCCCACCCTGTGCTTATGTTTCCTTTGTGCCTCTCAGAACCAAGTCTCCACCCATCAGCCACGGAAGAGAAGCCTCGGTCCCCAGGCCGCTGCACAGAGCCTTGCAGGCCCCTCTATTCTCTGTAAAGGAAGGGCAGTTGAGTTTCTTATATGGGCCACCTGGTTGGGCTCTAGCCTTACCTTACATAACAGAACTGCTAGCTAAGCAAGGTCTTTATCGCGGCTTAACCCCCGCAAGTCGCGCGGAACAAGGAGGCGGCATGCCAAGGGAAACCCACACAGCAGATGGCCCCGTGGAACTGGCCTGTGGGATCACGGGCGCAGCCTGGGCCAGAGCCAGCCCAGGCAGGGGCTGGTGGTGCACCGTGAAGGAGGGGCGGGAGGCCTTGTGAGGGAGGGAGGCGAGCTTGATGGACAGAGAGGCGTTAGCAGGCGGCAGAGAGGCGGCAGAGGAGTCGGGTAAGAAAGCTTGGTTAGCAGGGAGGGGCGCCAAGTTCTGCAGGAGCATGGGCTCAGAGTTAGCGGGGAGCAGCGCAGGAGCGGGAGGCAAGGCGGCATTAGGAGGAAGGGGCGCGTGGAGGGCGGGCGGCCCCGCAGGGGGCCGGCCGAGGGGCGGAGCAGGAGGGGGTAGGGGTGGCCGCGGCTCCTTGGAGGGCGGGGCCTGAAAGGAAGAGGTTGGGGTGCTGGCCACCGCCTGCAGCGGGGTTAAGCTCAGCGTGGCGCTGCGACACGCAGCCCCGCTGCCGAAACTGGCTCCAAACGGATGAGCGGAGGCGGAAGGCACCGCGTGGTTAAAGACACCTGCAAACAGGAGAGAAAAACTCAGCTTCAACAGGCGGCATTCTCCAGGCAAGCGAAGAGACACACGCAAAAGTGGAAGCGGACAGCAGCCGCAGCTCCGAGTGCACGCAGGTGCAAGGGGCAAAGCAGTAGGCAGGGCGCAGGTGAGACTTGCCTGCAGGACGGCCACACCCCCCTCAGGCAGGACGCCAAGGTCTCCCAGGTGTGAGCATCTCGCCTGCCTGTGCCCAGCAAGGAGCCTGCAGGAGTGGTCTGAGACCACCCAGGGCCCAACCTGTGGCTCGGCTCCACCCTACAGAGCCCCCTTGCAGCAGGCACTGTGGCCATACTTCCCAGTGCCAGCCCCCAAGGCCACCCAGAGCCCATGGGCTGTGTCAGGTCTGACGATGACCTCCACGGGCAGGCAGGAAAGCCCTAGTCTCCGTGCCAGCTCTCCTGAAGGTACAAGACGCCGTCACAACCAGAGCCTGCCAGGCCGACTGACGCGTGAGTGCTCTGCCCATGTGATAGTCACATCTGCGTTTCATGAAAAAGAAGGAGGTGGCGGGTGCAAAGTGGGCACAAGGGGACACGCAGGCACAGCCTCTCAACCCTTAGGGGGCTCTGGAAGGGAACCTGTAAAGCAGTCGTGATTAAACCCAGCAAGCAGTCCAAGAGGCCTCGATGATGGCCCGCGGCTTGGAGTTTCAGACCCCAGAGCAGGTCACTCAGGACCCGAGTCAGCCGGAAAAGATGTGCTCCTGCCTACCTCCAACTGCGCCGCCTGCCACCCCGGAGGAAAAGCTGCCCATGGCGTGTGAGTTGGTCAGTCTGGTCGCAGCGGACGAGACATGCACCAGGCCGGCAGCAGCCGGCACAGAGCTGAATAGAGACTGCAGCACGGACGATCCCAGGTTGGCCTGCAGGGACATGGGGCCTAGGGAGAACTGTGGGCCAGGTGCGAAGGTGCCCAGGAAGGGCCGGTGTGTCTGGGCAGAGGCCACGTTGCCCGCCGAAGATGCTGCCGTGGCAATGCCCTGGCCACTGAGGAGGCCTCCGGGGGGTACGGCAGCAGCGGAAATGAAGAGGTTGTGGCCGTTCTTGAAGTCAGGCTCACGGTCCCGGCCCTTGCCCGCCTTGCTGTGCGCCAGTGAGGCCTTGTCAGAGGGTGTGCATGAAGGCAGGCCCAGTTCTGCTTCCCTGCCCTTGCCCCCCTCACCCTTCGGGCCGCCCAGTCCGTCCAGCTGCCTCTTGTTCACAAAGGGGCTGGGCTCTGTGCCGCCATCCTTGCCCCGCGGGGCGGGAAAGCTCAGGGGGGTGCCCAGGCTGGCCGCCTCGGGGGCCTTGTGGGAGAGAGAAGCACCATCGTTGAAGCTGTGTAAACTGAGGTCAGTGGCCAGGCCCCCGCTAAAGGTGAAGCCGCTGGGAGGGTTGCTGCTTGGGCTCAGTCCACCGGCCCCCGACAGGGCACTGGGGAAGCTCTTCCTGGGGTGGGTGACCAGTTTGGCATCTGCTGAGCTGGGCTCCTCCAGGGCGGGCCGGAAAGCAAACAAAGAGTTCTGGCTCAGAGCAGAGTTGGCCTGTAGTGGGCTGTCAGTGGCCTTGGCCAGGCTGAGGTCGGAGATGGGCGAGAAGGTGGCCTTCCACTTGCTGCTGTTGACAGGCTCGCTGGCAGGCACTGGCTTTCTTCCCGCCAGGCCACCACCTGACAAGGAAAGGCAGGGGCTGAGGCCTGGGTGCCTCCGAGGGGCCGAGTGGGCAGGAGCTGTGGTATGGGCTCTGTGAGGGCGTCCAGGAGGGAGCTGCATGGGCTCAGACCACCGTGGCTTAGACGCCCTTCCAGCCGGAGAAGAGCACTTAGATCCACATAGGCCTGTTCTGGGAGGTTGTACCGGCCCTGTGTGTGGTGAGGGTAGGACTGCAGCAGAAGGCAAGGACAGAAGCAGCCATGTGGCAGGCCAGCACAGAAATCAGGCTCTGGCCCATCTAACCAGGAAGGAAACAGGCTCGCTGCCCTGGCAACTGAGCGCTGAAACTGGCCTGCCCTGGGGACCACCTTTCCGACAGCGCTGTCTGCCCGGGTACTCCTGTGCAGGGAGGATGGGGGAAGGTGGCCAGGTGGTACCCAATGTCCTCCAGAGGCAATTCTAGAAGTCTGGTGTGGTGCCCTCACAGGTAGGCAGTGGGTTGAGCCTGGGTGTCACTGCTACCCTGGGGTTTGTGTCACTTAACCCTGGGGCGTCAAGGGACAGGAGCACTGTTACTCACCATTTTCCAAGGTTTTCGGAGGAGATTTGCTTTCTAAGGAGATTGTTGCAATTTTTCTTTCGATTCTATCAAGAAAAAGAACAGACAATGACTGTTTGAAATTCACATGCATGCAGAGAGCTGTACATGCACTGAGCCACCCAGGAGGCCGGGCAGAACCTGATGCCCCTCAAGCTCGTGTGGCAGCCCCAGCGCTAGCATGAAGCTGCCCATGGTGGGGATAGGGCTGAGGGCTCAGCCACCGTAGAGGAACAGGGCCTCCATCTCCATATATACAGAGACACAGTGCCCCTACGGGCCATCTCTGCTCACTTCTTTCACACTGTTAAAGACTGTGTGTGCCCGCTGTGGTGCATGTAACACACAGCATGCAGGATGCTGCAGTGGCCAGAATTTGTAGCAGCGCAATTATAAATGGTGTGCGTTCTGTGTCAGTGTTGTACAGTCTGTCCCAAAGGACATTATGACCTCCAGACACAGGAGAGCTTCTGAAGGAATTCAGAAACTGCTAAGTTGGACGCGCCCAACACAAGTGTACAACACCCAAGTGCAAGTTCTATTAATAAAACGTAATGTGTGTATGTGGATGAGGAACAAAAAGAAACTTTGACAAGACACCGAAAGCACAGGCAACAAAAGGAATGGGACTTTGTTAAAATGTGACACTTCTGTGCTTCAAAGGACACCAGCAAGATAGTGAATAGACAGCTCTGGGCGGGGGAGGAAACATTCGCATGCTGGGTGTCTGTAACGGGTCATGGATCTAGAACACATAAAGCACTCTCATAACTCAACAGTAGCAAAGGACACCTAAGGACAGAGGGGACCAAGGACCTGGGCAGACATAGATGACACATGAGGTGACACTCAACACCACTGGTGGACAGGGAGATGGAGGCCAGGACCACGACACCATTCCACGCGCACAAGAGTGTCTGTTACACTAAAGGACAGAAGCAGAAAGCAACAGGCCAGTAACACAGGGAGGAGCCGGATGAGCATGGCTGGTGGGGACGCACAGCAGGTGGTCACTGTGGGACACAGGAAGGCAGCTCCTCACCAAGTTAAACACAGACCCAGCAACTGCACCACTTGGTACGAGGGAAACTGAGATAAACATTTCTGTGAGTGTGCACAGCAATACGGTCCCCAGCAGCTAAAACGGGAAGCCACCCGAGTGTCCACGGATGGATGACATACCACCAACTATCGGCAGGGGGAAGCTACCTGTCCCCAGGTCACGCCTGAACACAAGGAGCCCTGCTGTGTTCAGAGCCCTGCTGTGCCCACCGCCCAGCCCAGCCCAGCCTCTCACCTGGCACTGCCCGGCTCGTCCTCAGAGCCCGGCTCCTCATCTGAGGTCAGTGGGGAGTAGTGGGCCCCGTTGGTCTGGTTCAGGGGCTTCTCTTTCTTGAGCACGGGTGGCTGGTCATTGTCCTGGTAAGGGACAGGAGAGCTCTTCAAGGAGCTCTCTGGGGATGAGATGGCTGTGATTTCCAAAGGCTGGTTGATATTGTTGACCTGAGGGAGCAGCACAGACAGCACAACCCTGTAAACAGCCCCCGCACACTGACCCCACGGGCTGTGCTTGGGTCCCTCCTGCCCAGAGCCTTCTGGTTGGCGGAGCCCCAGGAACCACGAAACCTACTCCCTGCCCTTTCTTGCGCATGTGTGGGACTGGGGGTAAGGGCACCCAGGTGCCAGGCTGTTTATGCTGGACAAGCCCTCCGACCCCCATCTCAGCCGCTCCTTCCTGGCCTCACCATGGAGTTAAGGTTGAGAGGGGACCCTGAAGACTGCGTGAAGAGGCTGGCGACGGATGGCAGGGCCCGGCGCTTGGGGGACACACCCGAGCTCAGGCTGGGGGTTCCTGCTGATGCCCGCTTCCTCCTGCCCCGCTTGCGGCTGTCCTGCCCGTGGCTCTGGCTGCTGTCCCCGCGGGTGCCCGTAGGCAGAGGGCTGTGCTTGTTGGAAGGTGACTGCTTGGTGCTGCCGGTGCCAGCCGAGATGGTGAAGATGGTCCTCCTCTTGGCCTCACTCTCTGGATCTGAGAAGCCAGCCTCGGAGGGAAGGTCCCCTTTGCTGACATCAGGGAGAGGGACCTGGGCAGTGCCAAGCCGGGGGCTGGTGCAGAGTTGATGCACAGGTGAGGCGGGGCCAGAGTTCCGGGGCTGTGCCAGCAGTGGGGGATGCTGCGGGGTAGAACTGCGGGAGCCCATGGTGGCGAAGAGGCTCCCCGAGTTAGAGGACTCGTCAAAGGCTGGGGGCTCGGCTCCAGAAACAAGCGGGGCTGGGCTGCCTGCCAGGGCCCCGCTGATGGCCACCGAGCCGGTGTAGGAGAAACCTGTCGAGAAACACCATTTCTCAGGGGAGCAAGTCCTAGGAGAGGATGCCCAGACTGGCTGAGAATGATGCTGCCTGGGGTGGAACTGGTGAGAAAGCTCAGGCCCTGAGAACCACCCTCCATGTTGTGGTTGCCACCAGAGATAGCACAGAGGGACAGGCAGGCGCCCTTGGGCTGGCATGAGAGTGCCCAGGTGCGGGAAGCTCCTTCCTATGTTTGGGTGTGGCACCATCAGAAGCCCTGGAGCCCATCCCCAACTTCTCACCCCAAGACCTCTGTGGGGGTCTCCCCTCGCAGCTCAGAAACCTGGGTGATGTATGATTGAGACAGAATTTGTCTCTTGCCCAGCACTTGGTGATGCCACCAGCTGCAAAGCCATCCCCCAGTGTTGGAGTAGTGGGATACCAGGAGACCAGGGAAAGACCTGGTCTTCGTACTGGTTTGTGCAATTCACTTCATGCCTAGGAAAATAATTTCCATACAGGCCACGTGCTCACGCAGGTGGACAAGTCCACCCCTGCCCACGGGCTGTCATATCACAGCTGAACAGCTATGACAGAGACCCACTAAGCTGCAGAGCCATAGCACCCCAGGCCTGTGTCAGCCCAGAGACACAGGAACTCTCAGGCCGGCCGAGTGGCGCGTTGGTTAGGAGCGGGCTTGGGACGCCAGCTCTGAGCAGCGGGGACTCAGTTCGGATCCCACACATGAGGGCCAGTGACACTGCCCTCGACAGCTTACAACAGCTCCATGTGGAGCTGGGCTGCTGTGAGTCCCCTGGATGGCATAGTTGCAGCCCCTGCTGCAGTGGGCTGCCATAGGCTACAGTGAGTGGCCGGCAGCCAGCGTGAGCTGTCAAGAGCCACCGTAGCAGCTGTACAGAGGCCGGCGACCGATCTGCCTCATCCAGGAAGAGCACAATGATAATACCAACATGGGCCAGTGAAGCAACGTCCTCTGCAACTGGACTGAAGAACAAAAGGACAGCAACTTGTCTGTTCCCCTTCCCCGATTCCCCAACACTGTTCCCCTCCCCCAATTTTCCAATAAAATCTTAAAAAAAAAAAAAAAAGAATTGGAGCTCTCTGAAGACCAGAGTCAGCCAGAAATGGAGTGGCCCAGGCGCCCATAGTGGTTTGACAAGGACACAGCCACCATGCCACCCAGACACGTAGGCTGGACTACACCTAGACCCAGCACACCACATCTGCCAGCCACAGGTTCACATGCTGCTGCGCTGCTGCTGCCAGCGGCAACGATGGCCCTGACTCTGCGCAGACCCAATGGCAGGAGTTAGGCTCTGAGCCCAGCCTGGCATCTCTGAGGGCCTCACTCACACCCCCGGCCTGGCCCCTGGGGGAAGTAGGAGGATTGCTCTCACCTGCGGGGGCCAGGGCAAGGCCTTTGCTCCCAGCGCCGTGGGCATTAGCACCCATTTGTTTCTCAAGTGTGGACGAGGACTCTCGTGCCTGTGGCACAGGGCTGGGGGTGCTTCTCTGTGGAGAGAGCACACTGTCAGCTGAGCCGGCCAGCGGCTAAACATCAGGGAGGGGCCAACGGCCACAGACCATGCCGAAGGCCTGAGGCAGGGAGAAAGGTGTGTGTGTGAGAAGCAGCATGCAGAGAGGGAAGTGACCCGCTCAGGGTGTGGGCATGGGGGCAGCCACCAGAAGGGCCTGACAAGGGGAGGGACAGAGATCTGACTTGGGTCCTAAAGGATGGCTCTGGCTAATGGGCTCAGGCTGGAGATGGAGGGGGCAGGGAGAGCAGTTAAGGGGCTGCAGTTACGATTTGACCCAGCAATTCCACTCCTATGTGGAATGAGATGAAGACACTGTCCACACAAAACCTGTACACACACGTCCACAGTGGCCAAAAAGTGGGAACAAGAAATGCACACTGACAGGTGAAAAGATACACAAGATGTGGCCCATCTATCCACTGAAGTGTCACTTGGATGTGAAAAGGAGGGAGGCGCTGACACTCGCCACAGTGTGAATGGACCTTGAACACAAGGTGCTCAGTGGGAGAAGCCAGACACACAAGGCCACACAGCATGTGATTCCACTTATGTGACATGTCCAAACAGGCACATCCACAGATAGGAAGTGGATTAGTGGTTGTCAGGGGCTGTGGAGGGGGTGGGGGTGACTGTTAATGGGGATGAAGTTTCCTTTTGGGTGATGGAAGGTTCTGGAACTAGAGAGGTAGTAGGTGCACAACCCTGTGAATGTACTAAATGCCACTGTAATACACACTTTAGATGGTGAATTGTATGTAAATTACACCTCAGTAAAGACAAGAAGAAGCTGCACTCTCTGAGGTTCTGTGCTCATGAGTCCACACGCATGAGGCAGGAGAAGGCAGGTGTGGACTGAAGGAAGGGACGGGCTTCCCAGCTTATACAGTATCCAGCAGTTCGATCCCCTCTCCACCCGCACACACCACACCACCCATGTACAAAAAAATATGAGATGAAAACAGCTAGATGTTATTGTAATTAAATCTGGATTTTGGATGCTATTTTTCTTGGGTACCATGGTATGTCCAAAATTCAATAGTGCACAGTTTAACAAAAGGGGGCAAAAAGCAGACACCAGCCCCCTCTGCCTGCACTGGTATTCCGGGCACTATCCTGGAGCCCTGGCCTGGCCCCTGTGGTACCCACTCACCACTTTCTCAGCACGGCTGGGCAGCACCACGCTGGCCAGGGGGATGCTGACGGGCAGCTTGCTGGGCTGCACGGTGCTGAGTGGGATGCTGACGGGAAGGCTGGTGATGGCCTCCCCACTGCTGGCGTAGGTGCGCTCCTTCAGACCCTGCGGACACAGCAGACCACCTGCTCCTGCTGACCAGCAAACGCCAGGCCACGAGCACCACCCAAAGGACACAGCGACCCTCCAGCCACAAATGGTCCCCTCAACCCAGCCCTCCACCCCATCATCCCGCTCCTCCCGACCTTCCAGAGCCCTGCCCATCAACCCAACAGCCACCAATCACCAAGTCCTCAAGCTTTGATCTTCCAATGTTTCTTAAATTTGCAGCCACACACACAGATAGAGCCACCCTTTTCTTTCTGTCTCCATAGGCAATACCTCCCTAACAGGGCTATGCTATTGAGATATTCTCCTAGTCTAGTCCCCATGGACTAGTGGGTGAGGTGACCATGGATAAGGACCTGACAGTGTCCTGAGCCCTATACCCCCACCCTGCGTTCTCCTGGCTCCACCGGTCCTCACCTGGTTGCCCCCTCCTGAGCCCTCACCTGGACAGGCTTCCAGCTTCTACCTGGGCCCTCACCTGGACCCCCACTCCCCCACTCCTGGAACCTCACCTGGACCCCCTTCTCCTAATAGACCCACTCAAGACATTCGCTGAGTGTCCCTCACAACCCCAGCTCGGGTGCAGCTGAGCAGACCCGTGCCCAGACCCCTCTGGCGACTGTATGTACCTTCTCATTGCCCTTCTCTCCTGTCATCTGTAAGGCCATCGGGGACGAGGGCTGCGGGTCCTGAGGGCTCAGCTTGATGCCATTGGTGAGGCCTGGGCTGTGGTATAGAAGGCCATTCTCCTTGGTGTGCTCAGCTCTGGAATGAGACCCATTCCTCAGTCACTCTCGGAGCTCCCCTGGCTATGGCTTTGCATTCAGAGCTGGTGGCCTGGGCCCAGCAACCCCCCGAAACCCCTTCCAAACTAATAAGCCCTGTTCCCAAGATCCCATAATGGCCCAAGGGTGCCAGGGGCAGGACGACCAGCCCCCACGCTCACCGGGGGTGCTGCTCGCTGGCAGCAGCCTTGCTGTTGGCTGCGTGGTCCTGACTTAGGTGGCGTCTGAGTACCAGCTTGGCGGGTGAGAGTCTGGTATAGTCAGGCAGGGCCAGGCACGACAGCCTCTCGAGCCGGGGTCGGCCGCTGTGGCCAGGGGTGCAGGGCACAACCTCCTGGTCCAGTGGTGAGGCCAGGTACTGGGGGGTGTTCTGCTTGGACGAGGGCCGGCTCAGCGTGCTGCAGAGCTCATAGCCGGCCACATGGCCATTCATGGAGAGCTCTGGGCTCATGCTACGGAAGTGAGGCAGTGAGAGCTTGGAGCAGTCCAGCTCCAGGTGCAGCCGGCCGGGATCCGCCTCCAGCTCACGGCCCAGGCCGCTCTTCCCGCGAAGGTGACCAGGCACTGCGTCATCGGGTGGCACGCAGGACTTGAGCTGCAAGAGCTCCTGTTGCCTCTGGCTCTTCTCCAGCTCCACAATGCTGATCTGCAAGACAGAGGGCATTAGGCCCAAGGCCCAGCCCCACCCAGCAGCCCACTAGAAGGGACTATCCCAGGAAGGGGGAAGCACACTCAGCTACAGTGGCTGTAGGGACTTGGAGGCCAGGGCAGCCAGCAGCCCAAACTCGATCGGGGCATTCTGGGCAAGACAGCATGTGAGGCTCAAGGGCAGTTCTGCAGATGCACATCCGCTGACCGCCCCAGGAAGCAAGAAACAGAGGATACAGTGCCCCCATAAGTGTAAGACATTGGAAAAAACCCCGAAAGGGCATTTCCTTCCAGGGGTCAGGACACGGGGCATTTCTGTTGTTTTATTTATTATTATTTTTGGATTCCATGTGAATCATTTATTATCACAACAGATTTTCACATTACTGCGCCACCCTCTTACCCAACAAATACATGCATTACTGAGCCAAACTCCAGAATGACAGAGAACAAATGTTCTTTAGGCACCAAAACTCAAAACTTCATGCTCTCAGTAAGGACCCTCAGGAGCAGAGGGGGGAGGTGGATGGGTTTCGCTGCAAGTGGAAATGAGCAGAATCTGAAACTGTTTTGTCTGCTTAAACAAGACTGGAGTTGAGCCCTGTGGAGCTAGGAGCAGAGAGGAGAGGGCGAGATGAGCCTGGAGGCAAGAGAGGAAGGAGGTGGTAACTGCAGGCTAAAGGAGGGTTTGTGCCACCAGAAAGAGGTGAGTTAGGGTCCATTCCCATCCCGAGAGTGAAGACAGGGAAGTGGCCGCTCAGCCGAGTCCCCAGGATGGGTTTAGTCTCTAGGAGTCTGGGACGACTGAGAGGCAATGGGGACCCCAAGACCAAAGAAAAATGAGGGTAGGGGCAGGCTCTCAGTTGCCTTCAGAACGGGATGCTGCTGTACCCGCTGCCACTCCAGCACCAGAGTTGAGGAAAGCAGGGACCCAACGAGGAGTACATGGGTTACCTTTCTCAGCTGCCTGCCCAAACACATTTCTGTTCTTTCAGCTCATGCACTCTGTTTGGTATTTTCCCCATCAGAACATGTACCATTTCTTGATTACATTGAAGGGTCCGAACTCAAATATATCCCCTTGCGGAGACTGTTCTTGTGGGCACGTGCATGGGATCAAGGCCTGGCTTTGGTGACTGTCAGCAAACCTCCTTCTATGATGTACACTGCTGGCTCGGTGGGCACAAGACACCTGGGCCACATATTTTGGGACTTTAAACTGCTCACAGATCTATTGTGGAGACTTGGTCTTTAGGGAAATACCCTTCAGATGAGTCACTGGTGTAGAGAAATTCATTGCAGTGTCATTTTATAATGATAAACCACTTGAAAGAGCCCCAAGGTTCAGCTGGCCGGAAGAACTCTGCCTGTTACAGAGCCAGGCTGGGGAGGCACCATGAGAGACAGAGCCAGTAGACACAGAACAGTCATGATGGCTGATGCCCGTGCCACATGTCTCTCTCTTTACTCTGTCACTTAAAAGTTCCGGACTTGGGAAACTCAGCCACATCCTCTGTGCTTTCCCCCAACCCCTGAACTTTTTTCTAGCTGCTCTTTAACGGGTCACCTCATCAGAAAAGCACAAGCTGTTCTGTGGCTGTGTCAGAAACACTTCCCCAGTAGGTGCTCAGGTACTCTTTTAAGTCTGGGATCAGGCGAGATGCCCTGGGGGTGAATGGGGCACCCCACCAGCTCTGCTCCTTATTCCCCTCCAGGGCTGACAGTGGGGCATCAGTTACTGTGACACCTGGTGCCAGTACCCTCTTCTCGGGAGAAGGACGGCTTCCACTGGCGTGTTAATGGCTCTGACCATGTTCCCGACACGATGGCTGAAGCCCAGAGAGGTCTATCGCCCATACCTGCAGTTCCAGGCAGCGTCTCTGCTTCTCGGAGATCTGGCTCCTCAGTGCCTGCTTCTCCTTCAGCAGGTTCTCCAGGGACAGCGTGGACCAGTCTAGCTTCAGTTCCTCACACCGAGCCTTTAGCTGTGGGGATGAGGAAGTCACAGTCATGAGCCTGGGCCTGGTGGGCCATCTTGGAATGTGGGTGGCTATGGGGAAGATGGGAAACTGGGGCTGCCCAGTAGGGGGTCTGCTTCCCACCCTGACACTGGGCCCTGAGGAGAGATAGGGCAGGCATCTGGGCAGGTGTTCCTGGGGGCTGGTCCCTTTCTCCCTCTCACTTCTGGAAGGCCAGGCTGCCAAGAAGGCCCGAGGAGAAGAGCAGGGTCCCTGTAGGAAATGCCTACAGAGCATGGTAAGGAGTCTCACGGGATGAGGCAGGGTAGCCCTTTAACAAGAAATATTTTTTTCTTTTTTAAGAGGGCAATTGTCACTGGCCCTCATGTGGGATCCGAACCGGGGCTGCTGGCATCCCAAGCCAGCGCTTAACCAATGCGCCACTCAGCTGGCCCACAGGGTAGCCCTTTAGAAGGGAGGCCCATCTGCACATCCAGCGATGGGTGCCCAGGGGATACCTAGGAGTGAGATCACACAGGTCTGTACCCTGGTCCTGGTGGCTCCTTAAGGAGTCCAGCATGAGGACTATGAGAGTCTTGGCCCCCTCAAGAGGCCTGTCTAGTGAAATCATCAGAGCCTCCGGCACACCTGACAGAAATCCAAGGAGCCATCTGCAGACCCTGGGCCCTGCTCACATTCAGGAGCTCTGAGAGCTAAGGAAAGTGGAAGCACTCGGAGAATGGAGGAGGACAGAGGGATGGGCCGAGATAGCCCACACGCACCAGCTGCAGGCTCTGGGTGCGCAGCTCCCTGTTGTCTTTGTCCAGCTGCTCCGTCTGCTCCCGTAGCTGCTGGTTGTGAGCCGAGATCTCCTTCTGCGCCTGGATCAGGTCACTGTAGGTCAGCGCCTTCACTCCCAACTGCGGACACATGACAGAGGCTGCAGACCCCCAGAGAAGGGAGCAAGATGGTGACCCCAGGACACAAGTCTGTGCCGGACCTATGTGGGGCTGGATGGGCTGCAGCCCTCTGACCAGAACCCGGTTCTAAGCCACCGGAAAAAGCACCACAAAGGAAGTGGTCCTTCCGGATCTCAGCCGTCCAGGGCTGTGCCCCCAGCCCACCTCCCTCATCCTGCCCTTGGGTCATCAAGCCTCGGGTGGCTCTACCTCATCTAGTTTCTGCTGGAAAAGCCTCTTGATCTCTTCTTTCTGGGCCTGGCAGTGGCCAAACAGCTGTTGTGCAGCACCCAGCAAGCGGGTGTTCTTCTCCTGTGGGGATGAGGTTGGTGAGCATGGAGTCGCACTCCACTCTGCTCCCTCCCTCCAACAGGCTCACTGATGAATGCTACCATCTCCCTATGTGCACAAGTGGCACGCACATGCAGAGGGCTGGCTGGTTCTCCAGGATGCCATCAGAAGGCGGCATCAGCCCAGGGGCTAACTAAGCACGCCCACACTCCTAGTGCCACCAGAGATGCCCTCCACTGTGTGTGGGCCCTCTGAGCGGGGACAAGGGAACATGATAGGAAGGTCGGCATGTTCCTGGCTACTGGGGCCATCGGTGGCCGACAGGTGAAAGGTGAAGGGTGAAGGGTGAAGGGCTCGGCTACTTCACCCCTCTGCAGAACGCCGGAGATGCAGACACTGGTGGGCCTCACCTTCTCTTGGTCCAGTAGCTGCTGCAGGCTGGCCTTGTACTGAGGGGTCTTCGTGTATGCCAGGAACTGTAGGTACTGAATCTTAAAGGACTCTAGAAGAGCCGGGGCAAGGTCTCAGAGCAGAAGCCACCTGGCTGAGGCTGATGGGCTGGGGGCAGGCTTGGATTTCTCTGGGAGCTCCCCCGGCCATTGTCAGATGCTGTTAAGAACTGCTGGTGACGGTGCGGGCACTTTTGGTCCCCTCACTGCCTTGGCGTCCCCCACCACAGCTGTGGCTGGTTCCCCCCGGAGACCCTTGCAGCTCCTGCCAACACCATCTGGGTTTTTTTTCTCCCCAGGACTATGGGTTTCCATGACCAGATCTACCACTTTTCCCAGTAAACACAGGCTGTTGATGTGGAACTGGGGAAACTGGCAGCTCCCATGATTCTAAATGGTTTCCTTCACCCAGTTTTTAAAGAGATGAGAGGTCTCCAAAAGGAGGCCCACAAGGTGAGTAGGGTTCATCCCTAACGGGCCCTCACATGACACTGGGTTTGTGGGAGCCCTGCCCACTCATTTGATGCAGGTGTACTCCCAATGTGACCAGAGATGTCCCTAGACACTGACCAGTGTCTCCCAAGGAGCAGGCCCCCAGTCCTGCACCCTGAGTCCGGCTCACCTAGCAGCTTCTGCAGTGCAGGCGGGGTGGGTGCCAGCAGCAGCTGGTCAGGAGGCTGCCGCTGCACAGTGGGAGGTAGCTGATAAAACGGGCTGTGAGGTGACTTGTACGCATCTGGGGAGATAACAGCATCCACGTGTCAACAACTGGCCTGTACCCCCTTCCGGGGAATTACAGACTGTTTTATGAGCTTCTTTGCCTTTTTTTTTTTTTTTTTTGAGGGCAGTGTCACTGGGCCTCATCTGTAGGACCCGAACCGGGGCTGCTGGCGTGCCAAGCCAGCTCCTAACCACAGAGCCACTCGGCGGCCCTTCTTTGCCTTTTTAAAGACAAGACTTGACAAAGCTCCTAGAATCCAAAGGCAATGGCAACGTACTGCATGTCAGCAATTCTACGAAATCCCTGTGAGCACACAGATTTTCTGCCAGCTGCTGACCTATCAGAGCCTGGGGATAGAGTGTGCTTTCAGGGGGCTGTGACTGGCTCACCCTGCGGCGAGGCGGCGGCCGTCTGGGACGTGGTCTGGGTGCGCAGCAGGTCCAGTGCAGTTGGGCTCTTCTTAGGCTTACGCTCAGGGTTCGCAGTGCTCATTTTTTTGGGGCGCCCGCGCTTCCGGCCAGCCAGCTTCCGCCCCTTCTTGTTCAGCTTCTTCTTCCGGGTTTTGGAGGGGGATGGCTTTTTGATGGCTGTCGTCCCCACTTTCTCTTCCTCAGCACCAGAATCCTAGTGGATGGGACATTGAGGGATCAAAATTGTTATTAATGAGCTCGAGACACAGGCTCTAGAGTGACTGGACAAGGCACCCTGCACCCCAGGAACTCCCACTTGTGGCCGGTGACCAATGCTGACCAATGTGTGGGCTGTCCAACACTGCTGCCCTCCAGGACGAGGGCAGGGCAGCTGGGCACTGTGCCTATTGGCAGCCATGCGGGCCCAGGGTGTGGGGCTCACCACAGGGGTGTCCGCGGGCACAGCTGCCTTGCTCTCAGGCACCTTTGTGGGGGTGGTCGTGTTACTCTTGTTTTCTCGCTGCTGCCGGCGCCGAGCTGCCTCTTGTTCCTCCTGGAAAACAAGTGTTGGAAATGTCCTCAAAGTGCCAACATTGTCAGGGTCCTGTCCCCCCTGCCCCCTGGTTCCCCCGCCCGAAGGCCAGCAGGCTCTGCTCCACTCATGTCAACTTCTCTGCCTGCTGTACAGGTGAGGAAACTGAGGCAGAGAAGCCTGTGTGCCACCCCTGGCCCTCAGGCGGCCACGAGCCACACGTGTATTTACCGCGAGCGAGCAGATACCCCCAAATCTGTTGGGTCAGAAACCCAGTGGCCTTCTAAACTGTGACACATGCAATGAAACAAAATCAGAGACAAAAGGCCTTGGGTGCAGCGATAAAGAAGCTGCCCAACAGTCCTTTCTTCTGAGGGTATGGGTGCCCACACTGGGGCACGTCCGTGCACAGAGCATGTGCTCTCCAAATGAAGCTACTGGAGAGGCCCTGGGAAGAGGGAGGATGGTGCCAGCCAGATTAGCTTGTCCTCTGTGCTTGGGGTGTGTTGGGGGCCTCTTCCTGCTCAGATGCTTGCCTGAGTCTCCACAAAGACAGGCATTTCGGCAGATGCCCTATAAGACCACGGGGGGGGGGGGGTAGGGGGTGAGAGGGTGGGCGGTGCCAGCACCAGGCACTGCGGGACACCGGGACCAGCAGCAAAACCGCCACGTCAGGGCCTAAACCGGCTCCCCGCGAGTTGGGGCTGCTCACGCCCGGAGAGGGCCGCAGGCACTCCAGTTGCCTCAGGCCTCAGCTCTGGATGTGTGGCTTGGTGTACCGTGAGCGGCTCCCCTTGTCCTACACTTTGCAGAACTCACCAAATTACCCAGACATTGTTCAAAGGTCGCAACTCACTCAATCTAGTTCCCAAAAGACCGTTCCCAGGAAGTACAGCTCAGCGGGAGCAGTGATCCCCATCCCTCAAACCAGTGCTTCCCACCCACTGCTCGGAGCTCCTCAAACAGTCCCCCATGATGTTCAGCGAAGGAATAAAGCACACACTTACCCTGAGTTTTGGATTTTTCAGACTAGAAAAATAGTTTTCAAGCTAAAAATGGAAAAAGAAAACATCTTATTGGAAGTCAGTCCCAAATCCTGTATGCACATGCTAAAATCAGATGTCCTTGGAGAGTGGCAGCAAGCCTGGCAGGGATATGTCTCTGCCCAGAGACCCACAACAACCACAGGCCCCAGGGCTCTTGGGGGTCATGCAGACCCACAGGGTCATCGTGTCACACGGGGTGAGCCTGGGTGAGAACTGGGCCCAGCTGGCTCAGGGGCTCCCTCTGACACCAAGGCAATTATCATCACATGTTGCTTGGGACAACATCCATCCTACACAAGGACTGGGAGCAAAACAGGGAGGACAAAGGACCCTAGGGCCCACCCGTGCTGTGGGAGGTCCTGGGCCTCGCCCGCAGACACTCACTATGGTGCGGTCGATGGTGTGCAGGTAGTAGGACACTGGCTTCCCCGTCCATGACACTGAGCCCTTCAGTGGCGACAGCTCCACCACACGCATGATGGTGCCAATGTCTGCAATGACGAAAGAGGTCAGGCCTCATGACCTGGGAACAGAACCGCGTGCCCTCCTAATGTGCAGCCAACCCATTTGCCAGACTGGCAAGGTGCCTGGCCATCAGCACGCTGACAGGTCAGAGAGACATATGGCGACCACGACAATCCCCACTAACCCAGGTGTTTGTCCAAGGAAAATGGCAACAAGCCAATGGAGTGGGATGGGAAAGCACTTGGAGAGCAAGAACAAGCTACCAGCACACCCAGCACCCGAAAGGTGCAGCCTCAAGAAAGAGCGCCTCATAGCAACGGGGTTCTTCCCCAGGGGCCAGGGCTGCAGCACTGCCTGCTGCACATACCAGCCACCTGCCTCACAGGCTGACCAGATGTGGGGGCAAAGCAGCTTGTAATCTACTCCCTGTGACTCTCCACAGCCTCCTGTCAAGCTTGTGGATCTCAACTTGGGTGGTTCTGCCCTCAAGAGACACGGGGCGATGTCTGTGGACATCTGTGGTTATCATACAGGGGTGCTCCAGGCACCGAGTGGGCGGGGCAAGGGAGGCTGCTCAGCCCACCAGAGAGGGACCCCCCTGTGTCAGCAGTGCTGGGCTACACTCACACATCAGTGCTAAGAGTCATGTACGTACAGAGTTAACAACATTGAGTGGTAGGGACATTCTTACCACTCAAGTTTCTACTGTTTATTCTGAAGTTCAGAGGTGCGAAGGGCTTCGAGGACACAATTCTGCCACCTGAAACACAAAAACTGATCATTGCCATTCAAGGAGAACAGCCACACACACAGCAATGAAAGGAAAATGGAGTTAGAGCAGGGCAGAGAGGCTATGGGCACACTGAGCAGACTGCACGGGGACTGTGGGCCCTGTCCATTTCCTCCAGGTAAAAGCAAAATTAAGGCGCGCTTAAGCCTGTCCTACTAATCGCTTTCCTGTAGAAACGCACCCCAGGACCCTGAAATCCCATAGGCACTGACCCCACCTGTGCAGACACGTCCCATGTATAGCCCCAGATCTGACACCTGCCAGATGGAAACAGAGCCTGGCCGTCAGTTCAGGATTCGCTGCTCCCAAGTCGCTGCACTAACCCCCCACGTCCGGGTGCTAGTTCTAGGAAGGAAAAGGACCCTGGCCTCTGCCGCACCACACTGCTCCTTGTGCACTGAAAACATCAAGTAAACATGTTAATGCTAAACTCTGCAGTGTGAGAACAAAAGCCAAACATAGAAGTCAAAGAGAATAATATATATTTCAATAGGAAGCCAGGATGAATCCATCTTGAGGCACACACCCATGACAGCCCAGCACACAGCCTGCTTCTGTGTGCCATTCCCCACTAGGAGGATGGGTCCCAGGGCTGGCAGGAGCATGGTCAGGCAGTGACTTTGTGCCAGGGATGAGTGGGCGCTGGGACCATGGGAGGACCTAAGAGTGTGGGCTGCTCTCATCTGGGACCTGTCACCCTGTAACACCTGCACAACGATGCATTAAGGGACTTCTGAAGGCATGAAACTGCAGGACAATGGAAGGCTGGTGAAGGGAAGGCTTGGCAGGCAGTCCCAACCCTGAGACGGCCTACAAGTGACAACCAGGCACCCAGGCCCTTAGTAAACAGGGTTGAGTGGGGCAAGGTCAAGGTCACCACGAAGAGTGAGTCCAGAATGGGAGACATCCCATAGGACAATAAGCAGGGATGCCCCATGCGTGTTGTCAAAAAAGATGGAGGGAGGGCCGGCCAAGTGGCTCAGTTGGTTAAGAGCTCGCTCAAGAGTGCGAGCTGAGCTCTGAGCAACAGCAGTTCGATGCCCAGCCCGAGCTGAGCTGCCGTTGACCTGCCAACAGGCGGCAGGATGGCTCAGCTAAAAAAAAAAAAAAAAAAAAAAAAAAGATGGAGGGGCCCTTCTCAAATAAAATCCCACAGTGGCCGAAAGGCCATGTGTGACTGTTGGCTGGAGAGTCAGGAGAAACAGCCAAGACGGTGCTCAGGACACCCTGGAAATCCACTGCAGTGTGCAGTGAACAATGGCCACTCACTCTTAAAAATAATTAGGAACAACCATGCACAAACATATGCACGCACACATGCTCACCCATACACAGACTTGGGCATACAGACTTGAGCGCGCACATACACACACACACAGCCAATGCTACTGAAGGCAGAAGAAAGCTACCTGGGTCTGTAACCTTTCCCCACCCCCACCCAGGTCTGGACTGGGATGCTGTCTGCATTGGGACCTGGGACCAAGAAAAGGGAGGCAGCAAGGCACTCTGACCAGGTGGGGGTGGTTCCAAACAAAAGAGGTCCAGAAAATATGGGAGAGCCGGGCCTAGATGCCTGTGCCACCAGGTTACGGTTTCCAGATAAGCAGGGACACTGGTCAAGTCTGAATTTCAGATACATGTGATAATCCTTTAGTATGAGTTCAGGCACCCTTGTACTAAGAGGCTATTCACTGTCCGCGGGAAATTCACATTTAACAGGACAGCCTCTAGCTTCCTCATTAATTAATCTAGACACCCACCCCAAATCCCTCAAACTGGCCAAGCAGTGGGGTCAGGTCTGTTCCACTCCACACATTGAGCTGGGAGGCACCTGGCCAGGCCACCAAGGTGACAATAACAACCACAGCCAAGGCAGTCCCGCTACCTGAGGCCTTTTGACTGGGCCTGCAATGGGCAGGTATGGAAACTTAGAAGAATTCCAACACCTGCGATCAGTGCCACTCCTAGCCAGACCAACTGGGTGGCAAGCATGCAGCAGCCCCAGCAGGACGGGGTTTAAGGGGAGTACGTTACCTTCCTTCATGTTTGCAAATCGCTCCTTCAGCTGGTGATCCACCTCAGGACCAAAGGCAAAGTTATTCACAAATATAACACTGCAAAATAATATTCCAGTTGAGTAAAATGAAGGTTCCGTTTTCACACATGCACACAGTGCCCATGCATACGATGCCTACCACCTCCACCACCAGCTCCATTGTGGGGCCAGCCTCTGACCCCACAATGGGCAGATGGGGCCAGAAACTCAGAAATTTCCAGTGACCACCAGACTGCTGGCTTCTCTGAAAAGCCAAGAGGGATGCGTGCAGGCCGAGGAGGCCCCCACCTGCCCCTCGGACATTTCTGGGCTAGAATGCGGGCAGCACAACTGTCACCTGGGACAGCGTTGTGAGGATAACCAAACACCCAGGCAAGAAGGCAGCTGGCCGAGTCAAGCTACATCTGCACGCAACCCCTCCCTCCCCAGGACCCATGTGACCAGAAGCAAAGCTCTTCCGAGGGAGGGTGTGGCTGATATTCTCTGGCACCAGATGACCTAGGGAACCTCAGTCTGCAGACCCCTGCTGGGGCAGTTGGTGAGGCTGCTGCCCCCGCCAGGGAACGGTGAGGTGCCCCCCACCCACTCACTCACCACTGGACCTGGCCCAGCCCACCTGGAGGACTCTGTGAATGGCTAAACTCTGGAAACAACATGCAGCTGGTTCAGGTGAGACAGACAGTCCTACACTGAGTCACACGGCTCTCCTTTCCTCTCCTCTCTGGGCCACAGACAGCAGAACTCTGGACAGGGGTCACTTCCTCTTTTGAATGTGACAGAAAACAGATGATCTCTCATCCTCATGCTGCTTAAGTCTTTTTTTTTTTTTCTTTTTTAGAGGGCAGTGTCACTGGCCCTCATATGTAGGATCTGAACCGGGGCTGCTGGAGTCCCAAGCCAGCTCTTAACCAGCGCGCCACTCAGCCAACCCTGCTTAAGTCTTGATAGCTTTAAAATCAAGTTATCTGAACCATTCACAGCCAGCGGATGAAGGAACAGCAGTGGAGCGGCTGACGTGTGTGAGGACAGGCACTGACAGCAAGAGCGGAGTGGCAGGAAGAACACCAAAGGTGTAAAGAGCAGCGCCCTCTCTGCTAAGAGGAGCAAAGACATTTGAGGTCTGAAGCAGGACAGAGGCACCCGGGTGCCGATGGATAGAGCCTGACAAGGGACTGAGCTTGAGGAGGCTGGATGCCCGAGTCTCAAGGTGACCAAAGCAGTGAGCAGGCAGAACCAGAAAGGCCTCTGGAGGGGAGGCTCCAGAGACTTCTGCTCTCTCTCATATTCAGACATGAGGAAATCAGGAAGCTGAGGCAGGTGTCCACCCTTACAGTAAGGAGCTCATAAGAAGGGAGAGCCATTACAGGAAGCAGAGCACCTGGGGGGATGTTAGGGGCTCAGCCTTGGGGCCTCATCATGTTCTTCAATTACCCAGGTCTGGCCAAGGAAGAAGAGGCTGAACTCCAGTGCTGAAGGGTTGAGCCCACAGGGCCGTCAGAGGCCAGGCACACAATGGGCAGATGGGGCCAGGATGCAGTGTGAACTCAGGGGATTTCACATCCCAGGATGCCTGGAAGAAGGGACTCTGCAGCCTGGATGTTGCTGGTCCGTGCTTGTTCGGTGAGTGTGGGATCCTCCCCAGTGAGGGGGGGCCTGGCTCAGCCTACCACAGCAGCAGCAGAGTCCCAGACCCTGTTTGATGGGGGCACCATGGGTTAGCAGGGTTCTCTCAAGAGGGGGAGGACCTGGCCAGTGGGGAAAGTGGGCTCACAAGAGAGCAAAGGGGGATACTTATGTGAAAAAGCAATGCCTAGCTCCTATTTGCCTGGAAAATCACATGGTGGGGGATATGGAGCAACCTGCAGTCAGTGCACCCAGAATGACACGGGGAAACAAGACAGCACGTCAGATTGCAACCCCTAAGCCGCTCTGGCAATGCCAGTTTGTTGCTCCCCAGGAGCACTCCCTAGTGTGCGACATGGCCCTCTCTGGCTGGTCCACACAAGACTCTCATGCTCCGACCTTCCCTTGTGCCAACCCAGCGAGGCCTATCAAAGCTGTGACAGAGCACAGCGATCTGGCCCAAGGCCAGTGGAATGACAAAGAGAAGATGACCAGACAGAGGACAGGAGAGGGCTGCAGGCACAGCTTCAGGAGCTAGTGGACATCAAGGTCACATGTGAGGCTGTCGGGTGGGGAGCCTGCAGGAGCCAGGAGGGCTCTGCCAGGAAACGCAGGACACATGGGGATTTCTGGCCAGAATGGGCTGCTGATAGTCACCACAGGGAATGCAGAAACAGTCTGCCTCCGACCAAGCCACGGAGGAGGCACCGGGTACTGCGTCCACATGCAGACACAGGGTGAGTTAAGTTCATGGACCAGACCACAGGGCTGCCTGCCCTCCTGGGCTACGAAAAGCAGGAAAGGGCCCTTCCTGACAGGCTATGAAGGCTGGCCAGACTGACCCTGGGCCCACTCACAGACAACCTGCCCTACTGACAGTCCTGAGTGTGACCCTCGGTGGAAGGCTAGGTGGGGCAGCAGAAACAAGAGAGAGCAGGGAAGCCCCAGCTGCCTCTGCCATGCAGCTGTGCCACAAGAAAGGCTGCCTGTCCAGCCAAGCCCCAGCGCTGTCCGGGGCCCCGTACCTTGTGTTGGCAATCCGCTCTCTCCACTCTTCCGAGAGGAAATCGCCTCTTTCCAGCTGAAAGGAAGAAAACAGGGACAAGTGCTTGTCTCGGGTCTTGCTCAGCCCCTGTGCCCCCCAACCCAGTGAGGAACAGATGAAATGAACACAAAGTTGCTCAAGTGGGCCGGACTCGAGGTGAGGCTGAAGCACGGCTGCCGGCGGCTCTATGGGGTGGAGCAGACAGTCAGAGATAAGTTAAGACCACACACCTCAGTGCAGGTCACATGCCACCGGCGTGGGGATGGGGCCTAGCAGCACCCAGGCACATGGAGCCACAAGGACACTAGACAATGTGATGCAAAGTCACAGTGCCATGTCTACGTGGGGCCAGTAGGGGGTGCCCCGCAAATGTGGGTATGCCCCATCGCAGGCTATTATAGACAGAAGTAGGTTGGCAAGGGCCACAACAGACACCTGCGTTGTGATTATGACTGACAGTGAAAGACGCCTGCACGCCAAGTGGGCACTATGACCAGTGCACACAGCAAAGGTGAAACTCCTTTCTGTGACAAGGGACTGCCCTTGGACTGTGGCTCTGAGCAGCTATACCTGAGAACAGGGCCATCTGCATGGTCAGTGCCTGCTCTGCCTGCTATTTTTTTTTTTTTCACGTCAGATGGGTAATGTGCCAATGTTGTAACAAGGTTTGTGGGAGGCACATCTCACACACTAGCGTGAACACCCAATCATCACACTTATGAACTCTGAAAGGATCTCTCCCTGCTATTTTTATTGGCAGACTAATTGATGTCTTTCTGCCTCAAGGTAAGAGTCTGATCCAGAGAACACAGTTCTTCCTAACCTAAGTGTCCAGAGCTGTAACCCTCAGCAAACCAAGAAATCTGGTTTTGTAATTCTTCAAAAAGGTCCTCAGTACCACTTCTCAGTGTCTGCCCAAGAGAACTGAAAACGCCTGTCCACACAGAAACCTGTACACAACTATAGCAGCAGGATTCTCAACAGCCCGAAGGTAAGAACAGCCCAAGTGTCCATCCGCAGATGATGGACAAACACAAGAGGTGGTCCTATTACTCAACAGTGAAAAGGAGTCACTGACATGCGCCATGATGTGGATGGACCTTGAACACACGGTGTTCAGTGAGAGAAGCCAGACACACAGGCAACACAGTGTGTGATTCCATTTATGTGAAATGTCCAAACAGGCACATCCACAGGGACAGGAGGTGGGTTAGTGATTGTCAGGGGCTGGGGAGGGGGATGAGGAGTGACTGCTCATGGACCCTCATCTATACCACTGCAAGTGCTGTGAGGTGATCAAGAGCCCAATGGGCACTGCACCTCTCTCAGAATGGGAGAAGGAAGACCCCAAGCAAAGACGGTTCTGTGGGTGCTACCACTGCAATGCAGTAAGGCCCTGTGCCCTGGGGGACAGATAAGGAGCTGCACAGCTTGTTCACAGGGAAACTACCGAGGGAGTCCCATGACGTGATGTGACGTGACTTGACGACGCAGGGCATGGGGAGGCGGGGGGGAGGCGGCCCATTCTAAACTGCTCAGGGAGGGCCAGCCCACATCCTGGTTGTCCCATGTCTCTCCCCACCTGAGGAACCTTCTGAATCTGCCTTCACAACCCACAGACATCCAGGCCAGGCCTGGGGGAAGTGACTGGAGTCCAAAATCCTCACTGGTGCTATGCAAAACAGTTTAACCTCTATCCTTGGAAAGGCTGGCTTGCAATGGTGGCCTTCAGCGGTGTCTGGAACTGGGCTTGGGGGAGGGGGACAATCCCTGGCCCTAAACAGTCTTTGCAAACACATGGTTCACATTGACCACCCGCTCTCCTCCTGGAGTCTGGGATCTCATAGGTGCCAGGCTCCCAGTGAGAATCCTGGGCATTGAGTTTCTGTGAGCCCCCTGGGGACACCTCACATGCACTGTCACATCTCGTTTTGGGAGGAATTAAATGCATGCTAGTGACCCCACCAGGAAAGGAGTTGAAGCTTGCGCCTGGTCTCTGGGCCCCGCTCCACCTGCCTTTTCCCTCAGCTCATCTTGCTTTATCCTGTCTCTATAAACCATGTCATCAGAATGACCACTGCCGAGTCCTGGGGTCCTCCTTGCAAATCTTGGGGTGGTCTTGGGGACCCCAACACAGGTGACTTCATATTCGAGGCAAGAAAAAAACCACAGTCTTGGCCCCTGCCTGCCCAGCCTCACTGCAGTTCTGCTCGTGGATCATGACTATCCAAGGAGAGTGATGGGCTGAGTCAGCTCTGTACCACTGGAGCCAGTGTGCCTGAGTTAACAGTGGCCAGAAAGATATGCATGGCCTTCCTGTCCCCACCCGGCCCCCAGACTAGCCCCACTGAGACCTCCTATTTCTCCCGTCTGTGGAGAAATGCCTGAGGGGAACGAAATGGGAGGAGCGCCCAGCACACACACTGTCCTTTCCACAGGAAACCACTGATTTGTTTGAGTCCCAGGCGAGCAGGCAGCTCTAGGATCTGACTCAGGCAGGGTTGGCGCACCCCTGTCCCAGCTGCTCTGCCTGGCCAGACTTCCTCTTGGAAGCAGGCACCCACATCTGCACAGAATACATGTGCTCTCAACATCCAAGAAATAGAGCATGTCCTGCGTGAAGCATCCATTCCAATGGGGAGACTGAGGCAGACCCCACCCAAAGGCAGGTGGGCCAGAGCCTCTGACAGGAGGCCCTGGGCTCATAGTTCTGCAACCTGTCCAGAACCCGCCACAGACCCACATAGATGCTGCTCAGCTGAACTGCCTGACTCCCAGGGACTCAACCCACAGCAGGGCCAGAGTGAAGGTGTACCGAGGCTTCCAGAATGCATGTAGTTCTGTCACTTTCCCAAGGAGGAAGCAGCCAACATTCCAGTGCCTGACAGCTCTGAGGGCCACACGGGCTCTGCACCTTTGGGGTCTATTGGCAGTACTGGGCCATCCTAACGTCGACCAGCTTACAGGGGGCAGCTCTCACCCAGGGGAGGCCCTGAGACACTTCCTGAAGAAAACCTGCCCGAGGGGTAGTAGGCAGATCCACAGTAGCTCAGCACCTTCCCCATGTGGCACTTCCATGAGGCTGTGGCCAACCAAGGTGCCACACTCTGGATGCCTGAAAACTGCTGTGTGCCAGGCCCCTCACCAGGACCCAAGAGCTCCACCACAAACAGACAGCTGCAGTGCTGTGGGGGCTTTGGGGAGGCCCGGATGTTGGCCCGGGCAGGGAGCTAGATGGAGTGTCACCCAGGTAGACAGGTAAGCAGGCACCAGCCAAGTGGAAGAAGGGGACAGGGCTTTGATGGGAGGAGGGTTGTGGGCGGGCAGAAAGGGCCTGGCCACCTAGGAACCGCTGGGCTTCAGCGGCAGAAGCTGGCTAAGCCTGGCTGGGCAGTGCCTCTGTAGGTGGGGAGGGGACAGGAGGGAGGCAGGTCATAGGGGATCCTTGGCCTCCAGAAGCTGGCTCTGGGGCTTGGAAAAGCACACTGGGCTATTTTTGGGTTCCTGTTGGCTTTGCTTCCTCTCCAGTTCTTAAGTAACAGGAGGCAGGACTCTGCCTGCCAACCAGGTGCCTGGTCAAAGCCACAGCAAGCTGCTGGGAGGCCTCTTAAGACCCAGGACACATGTTCCGCTAAATCCGGGCATTCAGGCAGACTCTCACCACACCCTCCTGAAGCAGGGGTGCATCCAATAGGATGAGCTCTAGAAACGCGCCAGAGGTTGCCAGATGCATAGAAGACTGCTACTCCTGCAGCCAGCTTGTCACAGACCTCCGCCAAGGCTGTGACGCAGTGTTCTGTTAGCCAAATTCTGCTCCCCACCACTTTGCAAGGGCCATGCAGGGCTAATAAGCACCATAAACCCCACGAGACCTAGAAAATGAGATGATTCCCAAGCAGAGAGCCCCTCCTGTGCACCCACCAATGCAGCACGATCACCAGACGTGTCACTGACCCCCAAACACCCAGCAGGCCAGGAGCTCCCACCTGATGGCAACAGGAGGGGGAAGGAAGGAGGAATTACACGCCCAGGGTGGGGGCCTATGGCCTCCTCCAAACCCCACTGCAAATGGAGCGCTAGAGGCTGCACAAATGGAGTGCTAGAGGCCACATGTGGGTCAATGGGGTTGCTCTGGGCACCGGGCCAATGAAAACTCTGACATTGCATGCTGAGAGCTGGTAGGCTCGCTCACCAGGAGGAATTCTTCTCTAAATTTAAAAACCTGCATTTTAGGAAGTCGTGAAGTCTCAGGAAAAATGGTTAGCCATCTGGGAACTCTCAGTCAGTGCACACAGAGAACAGGCCATGGGAAGAAGTTTCCTGGGAATGGAAACTAGCTGGTCTTACTGTCCAGCTAGCCTGCAGCACAAACACCAGAGAACTTCTGATGGGGAAAGAGCAGGAGAGGTCAAAGGCTATGACTTCTCACAGAGCAAAGAGAATCCTGGAAGAAATTCCATCAAGAGAAAGGGAAGGAGAGTTGGGCCCACTCCCTGGGCATGACAGTTCTGCTCTAGGAAACCAGGATAGCAGCAGAGCGAGCACTTCTGAGCTCACTGGACAAGGCCAGCATCACCTGGGACCAAAACCAAAGATGGTACAAGAAAGGGAAACTACAGACCAGGACCCCTAGTAGATACAGATGCAAAAATCCTTAACAAAATGGGAACAAACCGAAAACCTAACAATGTGTGAGACGAACACATGCCACAAGCGAATAGGATTTACCCCAGGCGTGGATGGCCAGCTCAACATCCACACTCCATCACAGCAACAGGCCAGAGAGGAAAAACCATGTGATGGCATCAATAGATGCAGCAAAGGTGTTTAACAAAACCCAACACCCTTTCATGATAACGCTTCTCAGCAAAATAAGACTAGAGGGGAACTTCATTAACTTGAGAAAGAATATCCACAGAATCCCAACAGCTGGTGTCATACTCCATGGCAAGAAACTTGAAGCTTTCACACTAAGATCAGGAACCAGGCACATGTCCCCTCTCACCAATGGCTTTTCAACACTGTACTGCAAATCCTAACTAATGCAATAAGGCAATAAAAGTAAATAAAAGGTTGGGCCGGCCGAGTGGCACAATGGTTAAGCGCTGGCTTGGGAAGCCAGCGGCCCCGGTTTGGGTCCCATATATGAGGGCCAGTGACACTGCCCTCAAAACAAACCAACAAACAAACAAACAAATAAGTAAATAAAAGGTGTACACATCAGAAAGAAAATGATAAAACTGTCTTTGTTTGCAGATGACATGGTCCTCTATGTAGAAAATCTAAGAGTCAACAAAAAAAACTAATACACAATTATAGTGAGGTTACAGAATAAAGGTATTACTGCATATTAACATAAAGAGGTCAAGTCCTATAAATCAACAATGAACAAATGGAATTTGAAATTAAAAAGACCACTTATATCAGCATCAAAATATGAAAAATACTTAGGTATAAATCTAACAAAATATGTGTAAGACGTATATGAGGAAAACTACAAAACTCTGATAAAGGAAATCAAATGACTAGATGCATGGAGAGATAGCCCATGTTCATGGACAGGAAGATTCAATACTGTCAACATGTCAGCTTTTCCCAACTTGACCTAAAGATCCAACGCAATCCTAATCAGAATCCCAGTAAGTTACTGATTGGCTATCAACAAACTGATGCTAAAGTTTATATGGAGGCAGAAGGCCCAGAATAGCCAACTCAACATTGAAGAAGAAGAACAGTGTTGGGGAACTGACACTACATGACCTTAAGACTTACTGTGGAGCTACAGTGATCAAAGACAGCAGGTACTGGTGAGAGAACACAATACGTCAATGAACAGAACAGAGAGCCTAGAAACAGACTCACATGAATGCAGCCAAATGATCTTTGAAAAAGGAGCAAAGACAATCTTTGCAATAAATGGTGGTGGAACAACTTGACCTCCATGTACAAAGAAATGAATCAAAACACAGACCTTATACCTTCCACAAAAATTAACTTGAAACAGATCACAGACTTAAAAGTAAAACACAGAACTATAAAACTCCTATAAGACATCGTGAAAGTAACCCTAGGTGACCTCAAGTTTGGCAATGACTTTGAACACAGCACCAAAAGCATGATCCATAAAAAGAAGAAATTGTTGGGTTGTTCTAAGGAACAGCAAACCTCTTTCTCGCTCTCCCCACACCTCCAATCGGTCCCCAGTCTGTGATTATATGATTTATCCTATTTCCCTAACTCGATAAGAAGTGTAGGTTCCAGCTCCATGGGACGGCCTGTGCTAGCCTGGTGACAATGGGGAGGGAGAGGACTGAACAGTCAGTCCTAAGAGATTTTTGGGAGAGAGCTGCCACTGGACCAGTGGGTGGAACCAAGTGGAATCTGAGTGGTTTCGGCCTCAACCACTGGGTATGTGGGGGTGATGAACCAAGATGGGAAGAGAAGTAGGTGTTAAGGATCCAGTGTGGACCCATGCCAAGTGCATGAAGACTGCATGGCAGCTGTGTGTCCATGGGCAACAGAAGAACCCCTGGTAGCAAGACTAGTGGGGCATCTTGAGCACTGAAATGCATTTCAGGGCATGGACGTAGGTGCCCTGGGCGGGAGGAGCAGAGACCAGAGGACCCAGGCCCAAGGCCAGGCTAAGCAGTGGAGATTGGGGGGGCATAGAGGCAGCCAGGGAGAGCCATAGAGCGTGCTACCCCTAATCCCAGCTTTGCCAGGAAAATCGGCATAGGCTGGGTCACATGCTTCTGGGAAGGCAGTAAGAGAAAACTGGCCAGTGGATGGAGGAAGAGGCCTTTTCCTCCACACCTCACTGCCTACCTCACAAGGGCTCCAGCTATACACACACATACACGGAGGGGCTGCTTCGGAAGGAGCCCCAAGTGTTCCCAGAGATACTCGGAGGGTGGTCAGTTAACAGTTAACCTTGTGCAGCTGAGGGCTGAGAAGGAAAGATGCTGTGATGTGCCACCTCTATTCTCTGAGAGAGTGGAGAAGGAATTAGACCACCCACAAGGTGGCTCCTGGGAAAGGAAGACAAGTATAGCCAAGAAAGGATGAAAAGGAAATGGGGGAAGAGAAAATGGGGAACTTCCGGGCGATGCCAGGTGCCCCATCTGAGGGGCTTCTGGAGGAAGCTGAGTGGGCCTTCTTCCCAAGACACCACATGTCCGGCTCCAGCCAGGCCAGGCAAGAATGGGTCCAGGAGGGGCAGCCCCGGTGGGGATGAGCCAGGGTCCAGGTGGGTAGGGTTGGGTGGGGGAGAATGGCAAGTCCAGGAGGAGAAGGGGTCACAGGGGACTCATTAGCAGTGGGGGCATGGAGCGATGGCACTCACTGTGTATTCTGCATGCTTTTTTCCGTACCATTTCATCCACTTCCTGAACTCTCGGTCCATGGTCTGCAAGGGAATGAAATCAGACAACCCGTCAGAAACCAGGATGGCCAGGAGGGCAGAGAGTGCCTCTCCATGCACTTCGGTGGGCAACCTGTTTCCCCAGGCCCTGTCTACCCCATGGCTCCTCTTCTGCTCCAGCAGATGAACCAGGCTGGGACCGCTGGTCTGCCCCAAACCATAACCCCAGTACCACCCCTGTGAGCAGTAGCCCCAGGAGGATCCTGAGGGTTCCAGGGAGAGCAGACTGTGGGGCCTGCAATAGTTCCCAACCTCCAGGGAACCTGAAGCCACCCGAGTCCGACCCATAAACTCTAAACACATTTCAGTCAGACAAGACACTGCTTAGACACATTTACTCCCCAGATCCCACTGACCCTGCCCCAGGTGG
Source organism: Aselliscus stoliczkanus (assembly GCA_033961575.1). NCBI lineage: Eukaryota > Metazoa > Chordata > Mammalia > Chiroptera > Hipposideridae > Aselliscus > Aselliscus stoliczkanus. The sequence continues at coordinate 1,687,489 of CM066735.1, read as the reverse complement.
AAGCTGGCACAGCAGTGACCCCGCTAACCCCATCCTGGGGGCAACGGGGCTGTAGCATCCACAGGGACAGAAATATACCAAGTAGGGCCCAGATACATGTGCCAGACCAAGAAGCCCCAAGAGGCCCCACCCGGAAGTCCCCCAACCCTGTGGGTCAGGGCAAATGAAGGTGTGAAGAGGCACCTACATGTGTCCCCAGAACCACTCACCTCGGCATACTTGGCTGGGATGTCGGCTTTCTCAACGCCGTAGTGATGTTTGCAGTTAGTGGCCGCGGCGACCTGCAGCACGACCTGGCCCACTCCTGCAGAGAGAGAGAGAGAGGGTGAGGCTATCAAAGATGCACACCGTGATGGTGGCTGGTCCACGCCGAGGCCAGGCCTGGGTGGCTACAAGAGTCAACAGGCAGAGGTCCAGGGTTCTCCACAAAGATACCAGCGCTGTCAAAGGTGCTGAGGTCATGACAGAGGCCCCCACTATGGGACGGCTGTCACACTTTGGTTCCCACAGCTTGAGTCATTCTTGGTCTACGGCCAGACGTGGCATGAACTGTCCAGACACAGACATGGCTCTGCAAGATGCAGTGACACCTTGGTTAGTTTCCCTCTACCCCAAATCCATGCCTGCTGGCACCACAGTGTGGCAGGGCTGACCAGATCTGACATCGCCTTGAGAATACCATCAATGCATGTCATTGACTAGGGTTTGATATGGGACTGGAGGTGGTAGGAGCCCCCCACAGAATAGAAACAGGGTCTCCAAACTACTGTTGCTGGCAGCATCGCTGTGCCACCCAACATGCAAGCCAAACATGCCGACACTCCTAGGTATCCAAGCCTAGGCGGGAGGCAGGGCCTACCAGCACACAAACCGCAGGTCCCAGCCGGCAACCCCTCCTCCTACATGAAGCCAGCTCTGCATTTCAAATAGTGTGTTAGGAGCTCATTGATTACCCATTTTGAATAGAACATATTCAAACAATAAAAATAAGCATATTGTTTGGAAACACAGGGTAAATGGAGGCCCACGGCCAGGGTTTGCAAGGGTCTCTGCCAGGAGCAGGGGGAAGGTGGTGAGAGCAGAGCACTAAAAGGCTGGTGGTTTACAAAAACCATCACCCTTTCAATATAGAGAGATAAGTTATACAGTCTTTCAGATAAGTGGTTTTTGAACCCCAATTCTGTGGGAATTCGAGTGGCTCGGTTGATTAAGAGCGCGAGCTCTGAGCAACAGGGTTGCCTGTTTGATTCCCATGTGAGCTGTACATGAGCTGAGCTGCTGCTGAGCTGCCAACAGGTGGCAGAATGGCTCAGCTGGTGAAAGCATGTGTTCCTAATAACAAGGTTGCCGGTTTGACTCATGGTGGGCTACGTCTATCTGCAACTAAGATTGAACACGGCATCTTAAGCTGAGCGGCCGCAAACTGCCAACAGGTGGCCAGATGGTGACTGGACTTGGAGCTGAGCTAGCTGCACCCTCCAAAACTAAGATTGAAGGACAACAACTTGGCTATTCCCCTTCCCCAATTTCCCAATAAAATCTTAAAAAACAACAACAATGAATTCTGTGCTTAGTAAGGGCTTAAATAAGGATGATGCACCAAAGACAAGCCATCTTGTCCATGAGTGCTGAGACCTCTTGTGCCTGTTGGAGACAGGATTTTCGAGTCTGAAAGCACGAGGTTCTCATGTGGAAACAAGGTCATGTGGGGACGGCAAAGACGCCCCAGAAGACAGCTATGCTCAGATTCCCAGTGGAGCAGTCTGGTGTTTGACAGGCAGCCATGTAATCAGCCCTGTTACCCCCGATCAGGCCATCCTATCAGGAATCAGTCAGCCCGATGTTTCCTCATTCTAGAAAGTTTACTTGTAGGCACCTGCCAGGCCCCCATGGATGTCTTGCTAAGACAGGCCCTGCCCCCAGGAGCCTCCACTCTGGTGCTGGAGGATGTCCCATAACAAACAGGTTAGGGCTGTGGGGGCTGGAGAGTTCAGGGATCCCCTGGCTTTGAGAAGCAGGAGAGCAGGGATTTGGCTGTGGCCTATTAGGATGGAGCGGTTTCCTCCATGTCTGGGGGTGCCAGGGGCTCTGTGGGCAGGCAGGGCTGGGGGAGGGGGTGGTGCTCATAGGGGCTGTCAGGCAGAATGGAACCCACCCCTGGGCTCTTCTCGGAGACGGCTCAGTGGGACAGAGGGCATGCCCCACACTCACCACTGCCCAGGTCCACAAACAGGTCATCCTCGGTCATCTTGATCTCGTCAATCATCTGTGCGACCAGGTCAAAGGAGGTCTCCCCGTACACCTCTGGGGAGAAGGGCTCATAGTTGTTGAGCTTCTCAGGGTCTGTCACCGAGTGATTGTAGACCTGTTGCAGGATGTGCCGCAGGAGCCCATTGGACGGCCGTGTGTTCAGCTTCATGGGTTGCGTGGTGCCCTTCCACTGTGGACATCAAGGAAGCACCGGGAGGCATCACACAGGGGACAGGACATCCTGAGACCCTCACACCCCAACAACTAGTTGTGGCTCTCCACTGAATAAAGAATGTGTGTGTATACGTGAGTGTGTCTGTGTACATGTGTGTGCAAGTGTGTATATGTCTGTATACATGTGCATATACATGAGACTGTGTATATGTGTGTGTGCGAGTGTGTGTATACATGAGTATGTGTGTAGTGTGTGAGCATGTGTATACCGGTACATGTATATGTGGGTGTGTGAGCCTGTGTGATGCCTGTATGTGTGTGTGTGCATGGGTGTGAGTGCTTGTGAGCAGCGAGAACCACAGGGCACACGACGCTCACTACCCAGGCCCCATGGGCAGTACTGCCTCACCAGACAATGCCCCGTCCACCCCAGAACCCGGACTCAGAACAACCACCATCCTGAAAATCTATCCAGGAGAAGAAACAGGCCCAGAGCTGCAGAGATAGCCAGTGCCCCTGGGCCTCAGCCTTGGCCTCCCCACCTTGGGATAACATGAAGGGCAGTGGGGTCCAGAACCACAGTGAGGGGCCTAGATGAGGAGGCAGGCCTGAGGGGAGGATGAGGCTGCCTACCAGCTGGTGGATGCTGTCGATGGCCCGGTTGTACTTGTCACAGAGCCTCTGCATGCTTTCGAAGCTGAAAAAGGCAAGGGGAAGGCTCTGGTCACTGTCTAGCTCAGAAGAGGCCACCAGGAGGGGATGGCACATGGACAGGTGGCATGGGGTTGGGCATAGCATAGCTTCCACCAAGTGAGAGGGCAGAGATCACAGGGCACCAAGGAGTGCCCTACATGGGCCACAAGTCTAAACCAAGAGTTTTGGGCTGAGGTGGTCATGGCTATGAGGCTGTACCGTGTGCTCACAGGCCACACCTGAGGTTTACAGTGTGTCCAGAAGGCCTTAGCTCAGAAAAGGGGTTTACACAGCCATTCCTGGAGTGCCCCAGGTGGGCAGGACCCAGACCAGGCCCTAACTCCCCACCAAGCCAGGCGGGCTCGCAGGCCTGCTCTCCCCTGGCTGGTCCTGCAGGCTTCCCGCACTGGCCTGACTTGGATGGATGCCCAGGGCACCAGCCTGTCCTATCAAGCAGAAAGGGCACCTGGCACTGCTGGACCACGCCCAACACCCCGACTCTGCAGAAAGGAGGGCAGTACCTCCCCCCTTCACACTGGCATTACTTTTGTTTGCTAAATCTTTTTACAAGTTTCCAAGACTTTCAAAGATACAAGCAGCATGTGCTAGATACCTAATGAAAGAGTATGGGCAGTTTTTATTTTTATTTTTTATTTTTTAATTTTTATTCTTTTATTATTTATTTTTTTATTAGTTTCAGGTGTACAACACAAGGCAATAGTTATACTCTTTACCCCCCAAAGTAAAAACCCTCCTCCCCCAGTTCGCCACCCCACCCCCCACCATATCATACATATCCAGCACACCTCCCCTGACTCCCCTCCACAGTATACTCCACATCCCGTGACCATCCACATATTCAGTTGCAGTTGGCATACAATACTATACAACATCAGCTTCAGGTGTACAGTGCAGTGATCAAGACTCTACTCCATCCACGAAGTGGTCTCCCTAACAAGACATGTGACTATCTGACACGCCACAAAATTTTTACATTATTATATTCCCCCAGCTGTGTTTCATATCCCTGTGGCAATATAGTAGTTGTCTATTTATGCTGTCTAATCCCTTCCCCTTCCCCCGTATCCCCACCCCCTCCCAACTAGCAACCCTCAGTTTTTCCTCTACATCTACAAGTCTGTTTACTTTGATCATTCACTCAGCTCTTCAGACTCCACACACAAGTGAGATCACATGGTACCTGTCCTTCTCCGACTGACTTATTTCTCGCAACATAATAGTCTCTTCACAACATTGTCAATCACATTCCCAGAACTGCCCCCTTATCCCTGCGGCAACATTGTAGTCCCACATACATTGTCCAAAACCTTCCCCTCTCCCTCTTCCCCACTCCCTCCCAGCCAGCAACCATCAGTTTTTCCTTTATATCTGCTTGATATGACTTCAATCTTCTTAAATTGTCTCTCTGGGTTAGCTTGTTTACCCCTTTCTTTTGTTTAAAAAAGCCCTTTTAACATTTCTTGCAATGCTGGCTTGGTGGTAATGAATTCCTTAAGCTTATTCTTGTCTGAGAAGCTCTTTATTTCTCCTTCAATTTTAAGTGATAGCCGTGCTGGGTAGAGCAATCTTGGTTGTAGGCCTTTATTTTGTGTCACTTTGAATATCTCCTGCCACTCCCTTCTGGCCTGCAGAGTTTCTGTAGACAAATCAGCTGTTAGTCTAACAGGAGTTCCTTTGTATGTAACCTGCTGTCTTTCTCTTGCAGCCTCTAGGATTCTGTCTCTGTCTTTAAGCTTTGCCATTTTAACTACGATGTGTCTTGGTGTGGACCTGTTTGGGTTCATCTTGTTTGGAACCCTCTGCACTTCCTGGGCATGTATGTTGATTTCCTTCACCAGGGTAGGGAAGTTTTCAGTCATTATTTTTTCAAATACATTCTCGACCCCTTGCTTCTTCTCTTCTCCTGGTATCCCTATGATTCGAAGGTGGTTGCATTTCACCTTGTCCCATAGGGCTCTTAAACTATTTTCATTGTTTTTTATTCTTTGGTCTTTTTGCTGTGCCAACTGGGTGAGTTCTGCTATTTTATCTTCCAAATCGCTGATCCGCTCCTCTGCTTCATCTACTCTACTGGTGATTCCTTCGAGTGTGTTCTTCATTTCAGTTATTGTATTCTTTAGTTCTAACAGGTTGTTTTTTATGGTTTCCCTATCCTTCTTTATGTCCTCGCTAAGTTCCTTAAACATTCTTATCATCAGTGTTCTAAACTCTGTCTCTGAAAGGTTGGAGCCCTCTGTTTCATTTAGTTCCATTTCTAGAGGTTTCTTCTGATCTTTTACTTGTGACATGTTTCTTTGTTTCCCCATTCTGGCTGTCGCTCTGGGATTGCTTTGATGCATTAGATAGATCACCAGGAGAGCCCTGGTTGGATCACGCAGGCACACAGCTCACGGCCCAACACTCCCAGGGAAACTCCCAGTCTCAGCCTGTCCCAATCAGCCGCTCGCAGATCAGGCCGAGCAGCCCGACAACCAATCACCAGCCTGGCAACTCTGCAAGCGGAATGCGGAGAGCGGGGATCCAGGTGGCTTGCACACTTCCACGTCTCAGTGAGCAGCCTGTTGGAGCCGGATCACTCCCACTAGGCGTTTCCCTGGGAACGCAGCACAAGCCGAGCAGAGGGTGGGGGACCCGAGGCAGCTTGCGCACTCCCGGGTCTCAGTGAGCAGCCTGTTTGAGCCGGAGGGCACCTGCCCTGCGTTTCCTTGGCAATGCAGTATAAGCCGGGCAGAGGGTGGGGATCCAAGGTTGCAGGCGCGCGCGGGCATGCACACGCACACACGTACTTCTGCGCCAATTCCACCAGACCAATTAGGTCTCGGACCTGATCCTTCGTGGGAGGGCCCAAGCTTGACAAAATGGCGACTTCCCTACACTACTCGCGTGCAGGCCCCACACCACGGGAATAACAGTCCAAAAACCTCCAGCCTTTGCACCAAAGGTGCTCAGTTCAGTCCGTCCCTGCAGGCTCCCAGGTCCGGCTCACAGAGCCACTCCCTCCACTAGGAACCAGGTAAGTGCTCACCAGCGAGCACGCCCGGGCGCTGGCCCCACTGATTCTCCAGCCGCTCTTAGCCTCACCGAGCTGAGCAAAGAGAGTCCTCATTAATTTACTGCCGGCTATCTTGGAACTCTTCTTCTTGGCAAAGGAGCTCTGGGCTGGTGAGCTTGGTGTGCAGCCGCAGGATCTCTCCTCCAACTGGAGAAGCCTCTCCACAGCTGGGACCTCCCTCACTGGGTTTGCCCTCTCTCTTCTCCGCCCGTCCTACCAGACCCGACGTGGCCTCCTCTTTAAGTTCTTCGTTTAGTGGTTCTGTTCATCTAGTGTTCCGGGGACCTCCAGGGTTGAATACTGTATAATTTGGTTGTAATTTTGGTGTGATCCTGGGAGGCAGTTAGCACAGCGTCTGTCTATTGCGCCATTTTACCGGAAGCCTCTGGGCAATTTTTTAAATGAAACGTAATTCTCCCAAACATGGTAAATTTTATTTCACCTGTTACTTTTCCATGGAATCTCTCTCTCTCTTTTTTTTTTTTTTTTTGAGGTGTGTCACTGGCCCTCACATGTGGGATCCGAACCGGGACCACTGGCGTCCCAAGCAAGCTCTTAACCACCGCACCACTCGCCTGGCCCTCCATGGAATCTCTTAACCCAGAGGTTCTCACCTGAGATGATCCTGCCCCCAGGGGACACTGGGCGTGTCTAGGGACATCAGTGGTTGTCACAATTGTGGGTGTTCCTGGCATCAAGTGAGTGGGGGCCGGAGATGCTGCTCAGCACCCCTCAGTGCCCAGGACAATCCCCAGAGAGTGACCCAGACTGAATTACCACAGTGACAGGGGGGACCTGCACCAAGTGTCTGTGCTGTGCAAAGGGGGAGTCCGTGGAGCCTCTCTCTACACCACCTACATGCACAGAAGGAAGGCGCTCCCTCCCTGGGACATGCTTAGTGACACTGGTTGGATCATAGGACATAGGGCCCCCAGTCGTCACCTGAGTTTTTGCTCCTGCCCAGGTTTACTCTGAGTTTACTGGCAGTTTCCCTTCTAACAGAAGTTATGGATTCAACTAAGACCAGCACCCATTTGACAAGGTCACAACTTCCTTGGGGGGCAGGTGCAGTTGAAAAAGCTAGAGGGTTCAAGGCCAGGACAGAGATGCCACCACCAAAGCCTGTTGAGTTATCATAAAGAACAGTGACAGTGACCAGAAACATGAGAAGGCTGATATGACGAATCAGAAACCCAGGAGACATAAGGCCAGCACATTCCAGAGGACTAACTGCATACACAGGCCTGCATACACAGGGAGATGCAGGCTCACAGGGGACACAGGCCCTCCCTGCCATCAGGCCGGGCCCCATGTGTCCACCTTGTAGGTGGGAGGATAAGTCAGAGTTGCTGAGGCTGCAGAGAAAAGCTACTGCACTAGTCACTATTCTGCATTTTATTTCCTGTGCTCCCACTTTTACATTGACACTCCAACCCAACCACAGTGACACTCACAGCTACTGGCCAGCCCTGGGAGGCGTCCTCCTGCAGGACTGAGCAAGGCGGGAGCTCAGAGCACCCAGGCAACCAGGGTCCTTGCACCCTGTCCCTCGACAGGGTTCCACTCCAACAGACAGAGCTTGGCCCCTGGGATGGCCCTGTCATTTCCTTGCTTGAGAGAGAAACGGTCCCCACGGTGCGTCTGACCCTGAGGTCACACTGGTCCCTTGGAGGACGCCATCAGACTGACCTTACTGCTCTCTCTCCCAGCCTCTGACATCCTTCCAGTCTTTTCTAAGTTGACGTGAACACGGAGGAAGCAGCACCAAACACCCACTGCCGCGTCTTACAGCCAAAGTGCCTCTAAAACCTGCGGCTGCTGTAGGCCCCGCACGCAGCAGTCACTGACCACACGACACACGCATCCTCACCCCAGGGGCACGAGGACTTCGCTGCGAGGTCCTCAGCGTGTGGTGTCCTGGATGAGGAGAGTGAGGTCTCCTCCCTTCTACAACAGGTAATGATTACTATATGGGGAGGAGGGCGGGGGACAAAGGGTACAGGATCAGGGGCTGACTGAGGTGGGGAATACTGACCTGAGGACCAAAGCCCCCAAAAGTGACATCAAGTCAGGAATGCCTGGATGCCAGGTGTGTGAGGAGCTCTGGGCTTCTCCGGACCATGTTCTTTGTCAAGAGCGGCTCCCTAAGCCCACAGACACTACCACTGCCTTCAGGGGGAATGCAGTGTCAGTTTCAAGCCTGCCAAGAGCTAAAACAGGCCGAGCCTGGTATGTTCTCCTTTCTTCTCAAAGAAAAAAGAATTCCAGGCGGGCATTCCAGAGATGGCCTCGCCCAACTCCTCCCACAGGACTCCCTCTAGATCAGGATGTGCCTGCAGGAAACTGCTGGACGCGCCAAAGGGCTGGGCACACAGAGTGACCGCGACCAAGGCTGGCGGGGCCAGGGCTCCAGAGGCCAGGCCAGAGTGCTCCGGGGGGAGATGGGGAGGTGGGGAAGAGGGGACAGTGGTAGGAGGCTGGCTGCTAGAGTTGCCTGCTGTGAAAACCACGGGTAATTTCACACAGACCAACTCTAGTTTCCACAATGTGGCATTCTCAATTAGGTCCTTACTCTGACAACCTCTGCCAATATTTGATAAACATTTCCTACCAAAATAACTGCACGGAGGCTACAGCCAACTCTGAAAGGAAATTTCAGATCAGCTTGCACTGTCGAAGAAGAACTAATTATAGGCTGTCTCCACCAGCGCTGAGCCTGTCCCCAGTGAGGAAGCAGCTCAGGCAGAAGCCCACTTACCTTTTGGTGTCGTAGTCAATTAGGACGTAATTCTCCATAGCAAGCTTGAGGTCTGGGATTTCCTCACAGACCCATCTGAAATCCAAAAGCAGAAACGACAATGAGGATGATTGTTCAGGCTCAATGTTTGACCCTCAACTTTCTTAAACACCATTTACTCCCAAATATAAAAAGAAAACATCCTCATTACTCAAGTAACAATGTAAAAGGGAAGCACTGCTTCAAAATAAATGCCGTCACGTTTACGATGAGGTTGTGAATTACACAAATTTTATGTAGCTTCAAGTTCAAACAACATTGGCTTGGGGACTGCATGGATTTACATGTTACAGGGTGGGAGAAACCAGTCAACTCAAACCAGAGATGTTGAAGAACACCATATCAACTAGAAATGAAAGATAATTATTATTGAAGAATTAACTAACCCAAGACAATGGGGTTGCTTCAACAGACACATGGCAACAAAAAAGAAGATGGAAGGAGAACCTACAGATTAAAAGAGACAGAAAAATACATCCGCCAATCCCAAGGAGTAACCCTTATTGGATCCTGATACAATCCTGAAAACAAATCATGAAAATGGAGTCATCGCTATAGATCATACAGGGAATAAAAGACAAAAGATGAAAATGGTGTACCAAGGAATTCAACTACTTAGATGAAATGAACAAATTCCTTGAAAGACACCAATTACCAAAACTGACAGGGGAAGAAATAGCCCTCTCCCTGTCAAAGAACTTGATTTTCTAATCCAATATTTTCCCACGGAGAAAACTCCAGGCCCAGATGGCTTCACTGGTGAGCCCTATCAGACATCTGAGAGGAAATAACACCAATCGCACCAAAATGTTTCCAGTTTTATGAGGCCAAGGTTACCCTGATTCCAAAACCAGAGAAAGACAAAGCCTTGTAAACACATTACAAGAAGGAAATCTGCAGACCAGTATTCCTTGTGTACAGATACAAAAATCCTTCAAAAATATCAGTCGAATGAATTCAGCAATACACCTCAATTAAGTGGGGTTTATCCCAGGAATGAAGAGCGGTTTAACACTAAAATTCATCACTACAATTCACCTCAGTAACAGAATAAAGGAGAAAAAAAAAAATACAGTCATCTCAACAGATGCAGGCGTGCACATGACAAAATTTAATCTCTATTCATGATGAAATTCAGGAAACTAGAAATGGGAAGAGCCGTCCACACCCCAATAAAGGGTGCTAGGCCAGGTGCTGTCCCTTAGCCAGAAACCCTCGCCACTCTGCTTTGCCTACTGGCTCTGTGCTGAGCTCCACCAAAGGGCACAAGGAGACCGTATAGGAGGAAGGAATGGCTCTCTGTCCCAAGGTCCCTGTGTCATCTAGCAAGGCTCCCTCACCCTACAGGAAGCGTTACTTCTGAACCCAGTTAGCAGTTTTCTTCATTGTGCCCTCCACCCTGGTAGCCCTCAACCCTCCCCCTGCAACCACATTCCCATCTCAGAAGTCTGGGTGCCCTACCCTCAAGACCCATCCAAACTCATAGTGGCCAGGGCAGTCCATGTATCACCTCCCTTGTGCTCCCCAGATCTGAGGGTCCCTGAGTCACTGTCCCTGGGCTGCATTAGCGCTCTCCTCCTTTGCTTGCAGATCGAATCCCTTTACTCCCAATGAGGGTGGGAACAGGTGAGGATGCCTGTAGGTCCCACGTCCCTTCAACATTGTACTAAACAGAGGTTCTGGCCAGTGCACATGGCAAGAGGAAGGAATGGGCTGCGTTTACTGGAAAGGGAGAAGCAAACCATCTCCATTCACAGACACAGCTCAGTGCAGAGTCTATAGTAAGGAATTTACAGAGACGCTTCTAGAACTTGAGATGTGAATTTAGCAAGATGGCAGGACACAGGTCAACATGCAAAAAAATGAGCTACATATACATATAATATCAACAAAGAATTAAAAAAAGAAAAATCTTTTTTTTTTTTTTAAAGATTTTATTGGGGAATTGGGGGAGGGGATCAGCCAAGTTGCTGCTCTTTAGTCTTTGTTGTGGAGGGCATCAGTCGCCATCTGGCTTCCTGTCAGCAACTCGTGGCCTCAAGGTGCTGTGTTCAGTCTTAGTTGCAGGTGGGCGTAGCCACCATCCCATGTGGGAGTCGAACCCGGCCACCTTGTAGTAAAAAGCGCACGCTCGGGCCGGGCGAGTGGCGCAGTGGTTAAGCGCTGGCTTGGGAAGCCAGCGGCCCCAGTTCGGTCCCACATATGAGGGCCAGTGACACTGCCCTCAAAAAAAAACAAAAAAAAACCACAAAAAACTGTTAGCTATCCTGTGAGCCATCCGGGTGGCAGCTCAGCTCAAGGTGCTGAGTTCAGTCTTAGTTGTGGGTGGGCGTAGCCCACCACTGAACTGGCAATCTTGTTGTTACACCAGCTGAGCCATCCTGCCACCTGTTGGCAGCTCAGCTTGGGCGTGGTGTTCACTGGCCCATGTGGGAAACAAACCGGCAGCCCTGTTGCTCAGAACACGCGCTCTAAGCCAACTCTTAGCCAACTGAAGCACTTGACTGGCCCAAAAAAAGAAAAATCTTAAATGCCACTTAAAATAGTATTGAAACATAAGTACTTAGGGTTCATTTCAATGAAAAATTTACAAGACCTCTATTTTGAGAACTAACACACCGCTGAGAAAATTAAAGACAACATAAACAAACAAGCTCTGCTCACGGGATACAAGGTTCAATGTTAAACCTTCTCCTCAAACTGAACTGCACACTCAAAGTCATCTGTATAAAAGGCCCAGACAAGCTGATTCTAAAATTGTCATACAAAGGCAGGGCACCTGGAACTACCACAACAGTCTTTAAAAGTAACAGCACGGTTGCAAGGCTTGTACTTCCTTCTTTGGGGACTTACTGTGAATCCGCAGTAACCAGGAGAGTGTGGTACTGGATGGAGGTAAACAAATGGGTCCAGAGAGAGGCTAACATTTAAACAACTAATTTTTGACAAAAGCACCAAGGCAACTTGATGGGGAAAGGAGCCTTTTCAACAAATGAGGCTGGAACGGCTAAGTATCGGATGGCAAAAAATAATAAATCTTGACCCCCATAATCATAAACCCCTATTTGACATAAAACAAAATTAATTCACAATTGATCTTAAACCTGAACGTAAAAGTTAAAACCACAGTCTCTTGAAGAAAACGAAAGAGAGTATCTTTGCAACTTGGGGAGGCAAAGATTTCCTGGACTCGACCCAGGCAACTAACCATCAAAGAATGAAGTGAGTTAGGAACTCCCACTCACTGAGGTGCCATGCAAACCACAAACAGCTGCACAAAGACGCCTTCCAGGGCGCCTGACCCAAACTGGCCCCCAGAGCACAGCAGGGATTCTCACAGCCCAGCCTCAAAAGCAGCTCTGTTTTTGACAGAGCTCCCTGGAGAAGTGGCTGTGGGAAATCAAGATGATGGCGGAACATTCTGTGGTTCCAGAAAGTGAGGTTGTGATCCAAACAGGAGGGGACAAATCACAGGGACTCGGAACAAACTGGAAGGACCCCCTATAGCAGGCAGCCAGAAGTCGAAAACGGCCAAAACGTGTCCATCACTGGGCAGACTGGAGAAGGAGCTGTGGTCCCTCCTGCAGCAGCACACACCTGAGTGATAAGAAGGAAACCACCGGTGCACACAACAGGAACCTCAATGCCATGTGCTCAGCACAAGCTGTGCGATCCGACGTGGAAACAATTCTAAGAAATGCAGTGACCGCAGTGCCAGGGAGCAGGATGGGGATAGCCGGGCAGCAGGGTGGGAGCACAGGAGAGCTGGACCACAGGGGACACGAAGAAGCATGGGGAAGGGGTGTCTGTTGTCATAGTGCTCTGTGTGCACAGGCCCACAGCCATGCGGCTTAGACTGCGCACTTCACATGCATGCAGTTCTGGGCCTCGGCTATACTTTAAAAAGTGCTGACATGGGCAAGAGGGACATGGAGGGGGCACAGATGAAGTGGAAGCGGCCATGAGCTGGTGACTTTTCGGCTGGTTGACAGCTCTGTGGGCTCATGACACCCTCGACTAGCTCTGTGCATACTGGAAATTCTCCATTATAAAAAGAAGAGAAAGTACAAAGAAAAGTAACTGCCCGTCTTTATCAATGAACAGAACTCGTGTAGGGACAAAAGGGAACAAGGTGAAACTGTTCTGAGACCAGGAGATGAGGTGCAGCCACTGCCACCCCCAGGAGATGATCAGGCCAAGTGGGGATCCCAAACAAAGGGCCAACTCGACAGCTGCAGAGTGGCCCTGACCCCCGCACTACAGGACAAGCACCCCACTTCACAGAGTAGAACCCTGTAGAGAGGTTGACCGCCATGGAGCACACTTGGGGCATGGGTGAGAACCAGGCTGCCTGCTCAGAGCCCTGACTCTCGACCATGACACTCCCACCAGCTGTCCAGCAGCTTCTTTAAAAACAAACAAATCAGTTAAGCGCTGGCTTGGGAAGCCAGCGGCCCCGGTTTGGTCCCACATATGAGGGCCAGTGACACTGCCCTCAAAAAAAAAAAAAAATTAATTAAATAAAATAAAATAAAAGATAAAAACAAACAAATCAAACTAAGCAACCGGTAATACTGCTCCACCAACTGAATGGTTTATAGATTCTACCAGAAATAAAATAGATCCCCAAATCTCAACACCATGCCAGGTCAGGCCCACCTTGCGAGAGTTATACAGTCATCCCACTTAATCCTCGAAACGATCTGCAAGGAAGCCCTGCTCAGGCCTGGGAGCAAAGCACAGCAGCCTGGAGAGTTGCAGGGGTTCCTTAGGTCACCAGGTCCCAGGCGGCAGGGTGAGGACACCTGTCCTGGCTCTTTCACAGGAACCACAACCTGGCCCTGCTGCCAGCCGTTGTAGGCTTGTGTCGGTGTCATGGTGTGTGGCTCGCGTGGTGGCTACATGGTTAAGGATTTTTATTTTTTTTTAAGATCTTATTGGGGAGTTGGGGGAGGGGAACAGCATTGGGGAATCGGGGAAGTTGCTGCCCTTTTGTTCTTCAGTCTAGTTGTGGAGGATGTTGCTTCACTGGCCCATGTTGGTATTATCATTATGCTCTTCCTGGGTGAGGCAACGGCTTGCTGGCCACTGGATGGCCACTCATGGCAGCTCACACCTGCTGCCGGCCAGCCCCACTGCAGCCTACGCTGTCGTCAGTGACTCATGGCAACCCAGCTCCAGGTCTAGCTGGGTCGTGCACACATGCAGGTTTACTGCAGGAACTGGGAATGGGTTTTCCTACCACAGGATACATGAAGAGCAGCCACTGCTGGCACTCAAGGTCGATCCAGACCCTCAATTCAGCACAGGGAGGAAGCCCATTAGTCAGGGTAGAGGGTGCCTACCTCCTGTTCAGTCAAAGTCATCAGCTGACACTCTGCCCTGGTCCCTGCACACTCAAGACAGGAGCAGACAGGCAGAGGGAGACCAGCCCACCCAGAGGCCATGGCTGAATTAGTAACAACTCCAACGGGGAGACAGACTTGGGGAGGAGAGAATAAAACACGGGGAAAGGTGGGGAGGTTCCCTTGTGAATCCTGCCAGCTCAGGTTTGCGTCCCTTTTCATGGGAAGCCAAGCTCAGAGAACTTCGTACAGGCCACAACCAGGCGATCTGGACTGCTTTGGCCAAGTTCTCACACCACTTCTGAAGTCTTCTCAAGATGCTGATGTGAAGCACAAGAGGGACTGGGATGGGGGACACTAGGGAGACAAGGAATGGGCTGAGCCTCACTCACCGAATAGTCTCAATGATTTCATGAGCAGCATCATGGTGTTTGTCCTGAAAGACAAAGGGACAGGGTTTAGAGACCAAGCAGTGTCAATGGTGGTGAGCTGGCCATTTCAGGGCCCTGACACCAGAGAGGCAGGCACTGAAGCCCCCGGGCCTTTCCATCTCTGCACTTCCTGACCCACAGTGTTCCCAGCCTCCCCAACCCCCAGCCCAGGCAGGACCTACTAAGAGCTCCACGAGCCCCACAGTGGCACTGGGATGCCATCCTGGGGGCCCGGCCCACATGGGACATTCTGGCCTAGGGAAGGGCCTGTTCCCAGCACTCCCTCCCCAGCAGGCAGTGGGGAAGAGGCCGGGCGGAATCTATGCCTCACCCTCCTCTCCCCAACCCACCGATGCCCACTGGCACTTCTCCCAGAGCCCCTACAGCATGGATGCCACAGGCCTGGCTTTGAGTTATGAACCTTTCAGGCCTCTGTTTCCTTATCTATAAAATGGCAAACACCAGTAACAACCAATGTGGCTGTCCTCCCATGGACGCAGAGATGTCCCACCTCCATGGTTGATCACACTGCTAGGCCAGCACTGTGCCCATTGCATGGCCTCTTCCTTAAAAGGAAGCTCAGGGGTTGCTCTAGGCCTTTGACTGGGATCTCTGCAGCTAACCCAAACCTCACAGAAACCAGGATTAGGACACACACCTCTGACTGGGTCGTTCTCTTGCACCAGGAGGCAGTAAGGGTTAGTACAGCGATGACAGTAGGGGGTCAGTGAAGAGGATGGGCTAGGAGGGAGAGGCCCACCAATGACTGCTCTGTGACAGAGACAACGCTCTTAGCCTAGGCCACCATTTCTACCACTTTACAACAGAAGGAAAGTGTCTGCGCAAGCAGGGTCCTGGAACAGTGCCTCCAGTGTTTCAGCGCTCAAAACAGTATGAAAACAACTCCTTACACAACTCCTAAGCTTCTCTTTTAAATAATCAGCTCTATTGAGATAGAATTCAGATAGAAGAGAGCTCACCTGTTTCAAGTACACAAGTCAGTGGTTTCAAGTACACAACCACTGCACTAATTCCAAAATGTTCCATCACACCCAAAAAGAAGCCTCACCCCAATCAGCTGTCCCTCGCCATCCCCATCCCATTCCCAGGCAAGTGCTAACCCATCTCCTGTCTGTGGATTTGCCTGCACTGACTGGATAGTTCATGTAAATGGAATCATACACTGCGTGGCGTTTTTTGCAAAGCCTTATTTTTTAAGGCAAAAGAAAAACCAACCATCTAGCGTTCTTAATAACGTCTTCCAATTTACTAAGGATCAAGCAACAAATACTACAATAGGTGAATTCCTATAATTCAGCCAAGTTGGGGGAAAGACGAGAATATACATCCACACACAAACTCAGACGTAAGAGTTCACAGCAGGATTCACAATCGCCAGAGTGCAACGCAGCTGCACCCCACACACATACACCATGCCATGGCCGCCCCCAAGCCACAGCCTCCACCAGACCAGGGCTCATCCCGCCCCCCACAGTTGGCTGCCCCCAGGCCAAGGCCCCCTAGGTCATGCCCACGTGGTCATGGCGCCCCCAGGCCATGGCCACCACCACACCAAAGCCGGCCCTCACTGCAGTAATTTTCTTGACTCAAAGCACGCACGCCTGGAAAGGCTCAGGTGCCTGGACTTTGGTCTCATCTGTGATGGGAAGAACTTGTGCTTTCCCAGCTTTAAAACCAAAACCAAAACAAAGGGAGAAGGAAGTTGACAACTGTGCCTCCTGAGGCGTCAGAGTGATCTTTCCAGGGATGGGCCAGTTTCCAGCCACAGTCCTGAGAGGTATAACTTAAGAAGTCCTGGTCACCAACAATGAGTCAGAAGCTCTCCTGACCTCTTGGCTGTGGCTTCTCACTGCTCCACAGGCCTTCGCAAGAGAGAGATGCCAGAAGCAGACCAGGAAAGGTCAGACTGGTAACAGCCCCAGTTAACCCTGGATTTAGGGCTCAGCCCTTGCCTCCTTACCCAGGGACACCCCCACACCGCCTCCTTCACAGTAGGAGCCCCAGCCCCACACTGACCCACAGCAGCAAGTCCTGCTTGCTGCTTCAGAAACTAACCCATGCTCTGGTCACTACTTGTACCAGGGCACCCAAAAGCAGCAGCTGAGAGAAGTTCTTCCCATCAAAATCTGACAGAGCCCTGGCAGCTTGGAAAGCAGGGTAGTGGGTACCTGAATTTCACCAGGTCCCCCATTTTGGGGATCATGTGAAAATGTCCACAGTTAAGTGCAATTGTTCTGCCTTAAACTACACACTGCACAGGAGGCCGTCATCATGCCCTGATATGACACCAAGCTGTTCCCTTCCAAACTCAGATGGGGGTGTGAGGCCCATGGCTTGGTCTTCCAGACACTGCCCTTCGTATCCTCAGTGAGGTTGCGTGTACAGGGAGCACACACAGAGGGAGGGAGAGTGGGGGTGGGGAGCCTGGTTGTCATGCTCAGCAGGTACCTGGCTTCCTCCATCACCAGTTGGACAAACCAGCTTGTTCCTCGATCTCCCCTGAGGAGTTTGGACAGCAGGCTCTCTTAGACGCCCTGCGAGGGCACAAGTCCCCTGTTCTAAGCATTTATACCCTATTCATTCTGAGTCCGTACAACTTCAAAACTGTGTGTGCTCAGTGTACAAGGGGAAGCGAGAGGCAGAGACGAGATCAGTGGAGCCTGTGGGAGGCACTGCAGATGCACTGCTGCAGGAAATCCACTGTCAACTCCCCTCTCCTGCCACTGGCAACAAGAAAATGACATAAGGGGATTGCCATTGGCCCCATGAGGTCACTCACAGCTGGAGGGCAGGATCCCAGGGTCCTCCGAGGCAGGGTCTTCACACAGTGACAAGCATCAGAATCACCACAGAGCTTGTGACAGCAGATGCCTGCGGTCCACCCACCAAGTGTCAGGCTCAGCAAGTCTGGGGGCCCGGAACCCACATTTCCTAACAAGTTCCCAAGGACTCACTCTGATGGGCAGAAGCTCACGCTGGCAAGTGAGAGAAGTGTCTCCCTTATGTCCTTGGGGAAGTGAGGATAACTGTAAACATCCCAACTCTGTCTTCTCTGGCTCCCTAGTGGGCTGCAGAGAGTGTTCTGCAGTGAGGGCGCCTGCTCCCCGATGTTGGGGGCACTGCCTTCTTTCCTGGTGGCTCCACTCAACTCTGGAGCCCTGGGGTGGGTATGCCAGGCTGCTTCCATCACACACGGTCCCCACAGCTAAAGCAAGTTAAACAAAATGGCTCCTGGTGCAGACCACGTGGACGCAGGATGGGACATTGCTGGCTGTCACAAGTGGCCACTGGGCAAGAGGCCCACTCATGGGTGGTATGTGGACACAGTGGGACCAGCTGGGCTGGGGCAAGCACAGGGGCAGATGGACGCTGTGACATGGGGATCACAGTGGACAGGAAATGTGACGTGTAAACAACTTTAAAGCATGAAAATGACAAATGGGGGAGATGAGATGTCAAAGATGGGGTGACGGCTCATGGCAGTTGACCTCTCTGGCTGTTTTTTTGTTTTGTTTTTTGAAGATTTTTTGTTGGGGAATTGGGGAAGAGGAACAGTGTTGGGGAATTGAGGAACAGCCAAGTTGTTGTCCTTCAATCCTAGTTGTGGAGGGCGCAGCCCTCATCTTCAAGTCCAGTCACCATCTGGCTGCCCATTGGCAGCTCATGGCCACGCAGCTCAAGGTGCCGTGTTCAATCTTAGTTGCGGATGGGCATAGCCTACCATCCCATGCAGGAGTTGAACCAGCAACCTTGTTGTTAGGAGCACGTGCTCACCAGCTGAGCCATCCTGTAACTTGTTGGCAGCTCAGTGGCAGCTCAGCTTGGGCGCAGCTCACTGGCCCATGTGGGAATCGAACCGGCGACACTGTTGCTCTGAACTCGTGCTCTTAACCAACTAAGCCACTCAGCCAGCCCATTCTCTCTGGCTGTTTTAATGGCAGGGCTTTGGTAAGCAGATCTGGCTGGAGGAGCATGACAGGAAGTAGTGCAAACTCAACAGGTGTCCAGAAGACCCAGGTCCTGAGGAAAGCCAGAGGGCAGAGCCGAGGCCCGCCCATAAGTGACTGCCCCATAGGGCCCTCATCTTCACCAGCCTGTGCCTTGGGCCCTGTCTCCCACCCCCGGGAATTTGGGCACCCCAAAGCAGAACTGCAGGATCATGGATTAGGCTAAACGCCTTTGCTGGGCCTGAGGCCCTCTGCTCTCAGGTGGGAGCACAAGAAATTAGTTTATGGTTCTTTTTTTTTTGAGGGCAGTGTCACTGGCCCTCATATGTGGGACCCGAAACGGGGCCGCTGGCATCCCAAGCCAGCACTTAACCACTGTGCCACTTGGATGGCCCTATTCTTTTTTTTTTTTAAAGATTTTATTGGGGAATTGGGGGAGGGGAACAGCTTTGGGGAACCGGGGAAGGGGAACAGACAAGTTGCTGTCCTTTTGTTCTTCAGTCTAGTTGTAGAGGACATCGCTTCACTGGCCCATGTTGGTATCATCATTGCACTCTTCTCGGCTGAGGCAGATTGGTCGCCGGCCTCTGAACGGCTGCTCACAGCGGCTCTTGGCAGCTCACACTGGCTGCCAGCCGCTCACGCTTGCTGCCGGCCACTCACTGTAGCCTATGGCAGCCCACTGCAGCAGGGGCTGCAGCTATGCCGTCCCCAGGGACTCACAGCAGCCCAGCTCCAGGTGGAGCTGTTGTTCACCATCTTAGCTGTAGAGGGCAGTATCACTGGCCCTCATATGTGGGATCCCAACCGGGGCCGCTGGTGTCCCAAGCCAGCTCTTAACCAATGAGCCACTCAGCCGGCCCTATGGTTTATTCTTTATATGGCCAATTCAAGTACGGATCACAACAGCACCTTAACTAGTTCAAAATAAGCAGGAACCCAAAAAGGGAGGCTACATGTCCAAATAAATACAGAGCAAAAACCAACTGTAAGATGGCCTGGGGAGCGGAGGGGCAGGCAAACAGAAGGTACTGATGGGACATAGGGTTGTCAGTGTGGGATCAAGTGTGTGGGATGAGAGGCCAGGCTGCTGCGGCACCCAAGCAAAGATGGTAGGTCACACAGGCCAATAGTGGCCAGAGAAGAGGCAGATTTGTGGGGAAAGAGATAAGAGGAAGACACAGGTACCTTGTTCAAAAATGGTTAGCAAGTTCAAGACAGCGACCACAGAGCACTGAACAAGCAGGGCTCTTCTGCATGGAGGTTTGCGAGCAGGACAGACTAGATTTTGAATCCAACGATGCTGCTTCCAGAAAGAGGACCTCAGACAGGTCACAGAGCCCCTGTGCGTGGTTCTGTCATCTGTACACTGAACCCTGTGGGACACGCCTGTGCTGCAAAGCCCTCCTGTTTGTCCTTGTCCTTCTGCCAGACCTCTGCTCTCACATACCCACCTGGGGAGAGATCTGCCCAGTGGAGATGATCCCTTGACTCCACACAGTAACAGATATCAGGGCTCAGAGCCTGCTGTCCTGTACAGGGGGCAGCCCGGGACAGAAGGGACGGTGAGGCAAGACAATCGATTGCAGTAAACGCACTCCCAGAAGCTGCAGAAAAAGTCAAGTTCACCCACTCACTGTTTCTGAGCTCACCAGTTTTAAGAACTATGTTTACATGCCCCCCAAATAATGTCACGTTGCAAAAGGGGACAGAAAGAGGCAGCTACAGGGAGGAGGGTGCTAAGTCGTTGCTGTCACTGGGCTGGTCTGGCGCTCACTGGTGCTTTCTCCTGCTGCTCACACAGAAGACAGAGCTGAGAGAAGGGCCAGCGGTGACTCACCAGGACGGAAGGCTCAGCTCCTGCCACCACCCCTGTGGCACCTCTCCTCATGGGGCCAACAGCCCCAGCCACTGCTGCTCAGCACCAACTCTGACCTGCACAGGTCATGCAACAAACGAGGCTTGTAGGAGGAGACAGCCGCATCTACACACACCCAGCCTGCGAGACCTGCTAAGGCAAGGCTCTCAACTCTTCAGACAAGGTAGCCCCACCCAAAGCCTTCCCAGCACCTCTGGTTTTCATGAACCCCCTGCTGAGCAAGCAGGCAGCTGGGGCCCTGGGCCTCACTCAGGTGGTGGCATACACGGTGCAAACACAGTCCTACAGTCCTGCAACGACCAGGGGGTCCAGAGTAAGAAGTCCCTGGGAAGGGGCCAGATATTTCAGTTGGTTACAGAGCCAGCTCTGAATAACAGGGTTGCTGGTTCAATTCCCACCAGTGAGCAGCACCAATAAGCTGCGCCCTCTACAGCTAAGATTGTGAACAATGGCTAGACCTGGAGCTGGGCTGCCATGAGTGGCTGGGGGCCAGTGTGAGTGGCTGGCAGCCAGTGTGAGTGGCCGGCCAATGGCTGGCAACTGCCTGCCTCAGCCGGGTAGAGTGCAATGATCATAATACCAACACAGGCCAGTGAACTGTGTCCTCCACAACTAGACTGAGAACGGCTTGACTCGGAGGTCGGGGGGAGGGGGGAGGGGGGGAAAAGAAGTCCCCATGAGGAAGAAGGGACTAGAGGCATGTAGTCCCCATGGCAGCCATCGGCCACATGGAGCTATGGGACACTTGATATGCGGCTGGCCTGGGCCAAGCTGTGCTGTGAGTGCAAAACACACCAATTTCCAACTTAGAACACACACCAAAGAAAGTTAAATGCCTGTTCATAATTTTTTAATTACATGTTGAAATGATAGTATTTTGGTCATACATAAAATGTCTTGTGAAAACTTATTCCGCCTTCTTTTGACCTTTTTAATGCAGCTACTAGAAATGCCGAAATCACACTTATGGCCTGTACCAGTTCCACCAGTGGTCACCTCATGTACCTCATTCCACCTCAGGAACTGACAGAGCATTTGTAGGTGTAGGACCAGGCATGGGACACCCCATGCTCTGGGCAGCCATCTTTCATAGGAAGGGACAGTGCGGAAAAAGAGGGCTTAAATCTCCACAGGAGGACGAGTGCCACCTATAGCCCCAGGGGCAGAGCTAAAACCAAAGGTGTTTTGACAAGAAAACTTCAGCTACTTTAATAAAAACTAGCCCATCGGTAATAGTCCGAGATGCCCAGTCCCCCGGGAGCCTCTCTACAAGTGCCAAGCAACCTGATGCTGGAGGTCTTCAGAAGAAGCTGTTGTGAAGTGACACAGGTGGGAATGTGGGACATGATGATCAAAAGTTCATCGCCAAAACTTTTCTTGCCCTCATCAGAGAAAATGGTTTATTGACAGGGACTACTCCAGCCTGAGGCCAAAGCCAAGGTCAAGGGTGTGATGGGAAGGGAGACAGCCCAGGGACTGATGAGGCTCCTCTGACAGGGAGAACTCGCCCAGGAAGCCCTGCCACCAAATGACGGATACAGACTTGACCCCAAGATCTGGAAAGTCAATATCTGCTGTGCCCCTGGGAATTCCAACTGTTTCTACCTCCATCAAGGGATCACTATTATCATTCCACCAGTTCATTTGGGGTCACCCTCATCTCCAGGATGAAGGCCAAATGAATGCCTCCCACAACCTGGTCTGTCCTTATAGGGAAATATTTCTTAGCCATGAAAAGGAGGGAGGCGCTGACACTCGCCACAACGTGGACCTTGAACACACGGTGCTCAGTAAGAGAAGCCAGACACACAGGCCACACAGTGTGTGATTCCACTTATGTGAAATGTCCAGACAGGCACATCCAGAGACAGGAAATGGGTTAGTGGTTGTTGGGGGCTGGGGAGTGGGTGGGAGTGACTCCTAAGAGGGACGGGGCTTCTGGAATTAGATGAATATAATTATATATTGTTCTCTCGTATAAGATGTCACCATTGGGGGAAGCTGAGTTAAAAGAACACGTGGTGTCTGTGTCCTTTCTTATGATTGCACAAGAATCCACGATTACCTCAAAATAAAAAGTTTAATTAAGAAAAACAGGGCGGCACTCCCAGAGGGAGACTGGGCCTTCACCTCACTAGTGAACATCCAAAGCTACCAGCCCCTCTGCTCCCACCATCAGGAAGAGTGAGCAGCAGGCATCTGCACCTTAGGGACTAGGGTGCAGGAACTGACAGCCACATGTGGAACACCAGTTCCAATCATCCCTTCTTCCCCTTTTAAACCCACTACTTCACCATTGTGAAGTCTCCAAAGAGTTAATCAGCCTCTACCTGAGGGATGATTAGGCAGACTCACAGGCAGACATCAGCTCAGAAAATATCTTCTGAGTCACAGGCTGACTGAGTAGGCCGCCCACTCAGCTACTACTCACAGCCTGTGTTAAGGGCAGGACTGCTCAGAGGGCACTCATTAGAGAACTGTGGGCGCCCAGGAGGAAGCCGGGGGTGGGATAGTCACGCTGGGACTGCTCCCTCATCCACAGCCTTACTAAGTCACTGGCAAAGGACCTGCACAACCTCCTCACAGGCTCTTGTCCTGCCAGCAGGTAACCCAAGATGTCACTTACTCCCTTTGGAGTTGAGATGTGGTTTCCCGTCCAAGAAAGGACCATCCTGCTTCAGAAATGATGCCACCATGAACTATAAGTGGGTAGCGGGAACTCGAAGTCACTGAAGGAACAGAACTCACCCAGCCTCCCCCTCCTGTTTGTCAACTGCACAAAAGTCAGTTTCCGAGACTGGACACTTCCGAGTGTGGCCAGTTGTGGCTGTTTGCACTTCCTCTTGCAGATGCCCCCTCCTCCAAGAAGCCACCCTTGCCCGCTAGGAAAAAACTGGCAGCTCCTCCCTCTGGGAACTCAGCTGGCCCTATACACAGGCACTCTAAGGCTACTAACTTTTGTGTTTCTGCATCACCCACCTTCCTTCACATATAAGTTTCTTGAGAATAAGAACACTGTCTAGTAGGGCAGGCCGAGTAGCTCAGTTGGTTAAGAGCTTGCTCAAGAGTGCAAGCTCTGAGCAACAGGGTCGCCAGTTGGATTCCCGGCCCGAGCTGAGCAATCACTAAGCTGCCAACAGGTGGCAGGATGTCTCAGCTGAAAAAAAAAGAACACTGTCTACTGTCTTCTGTGACTCCGGGAATGCTGCACATTTTCAGGACGTGCTTTCAGAATGAATTAATCAGTGAACAAGCAAGCTCAGTCATTTCAAACGTGTGGTCACATGAGTAATCTGACCTTCCAAAAAGTAAAGCTTCTAAAGTAGTCCATTTTCTTAATGTATTCATCATCGAGTCATCACAGAATAGGAACTCTTATCAAGTACTGCCCCCTCATTTCCCATGAAAGAGCAAAATTCCTCAGTGGGGACATGGAAGGTTGACAGATCACCGCAAAGCTATAAGTTGTTACTGGCCCTGGCAGCTAGTTGAGAATTTCACTGGGCTGACCTGGCATTGGGACAGTCACACCAGGAAGGGGCCTACTGACGTCAATTAGAGCGCCCAGCCAGGTGGGCAGCATAGTCTTGTCCCCTGCCAAGTGAGGCCAGGCCAGCAAGGGAACGAAGCTCTATAGTCCAGAAGAACCCGCCACTAGAAAGCCAGGTCCCAGCACAGGAGGCCTTATTCACAGGGTTACAAATCCCTGTGGTTTTGCTCTGCTCCAAATAAAAGGACAACATAAGTGTCTCCAGGTGAACTTTCACCTTAGTACAAAACATCCGGATGCTGGGTCACAGTGGGTTTAACTCTTCCTGTACCAACAATACCAGTTCCTAAGATGCACAAATATTGTTAAATGTACACTCCACACAGTCCCCACAGTCATACTCCTGCACATTTCCTAAGTGAGGTGAAACACAGGTTCACATAGAGACATGCCTATGGGTGTTTACAGTGGCTTTATTCGTAATCCTCCCAAAACTGGAAACATTCCACATGTCCTGCCACCAGCAGGAGAATGGATCAATGAAAAACCGGAATATAACACAGCAAGAAAAAAAGAGTGACTTTTTATACCTGCTACAACATGAATAAATTTCAGGTGTGTTTTGTTGAGTGGAAGCAGCCAGAATCACAACGCTGCATGTTGTTGAATGCATTAATCTAGCTTTCTGGAAAAGGCAAATCTATAGGGATAGCAAAGTCAGTGTTGGCCAGGAGGTGAGAGGCGGGTTGGCTGAAAAGGGCAGCAGAAGAGACAATGAGGAGTGACACATTATTCTTTTTTGTTTTTTTAAATTGGGTACTGGGGGAAGGGAACAGCATTAGGGAACCGGGGAAGGGGAATAAACAAGTTGCTGTCCTTTTGTGCTTCAGTCTAGTTGTGGAGGACGTCGTTTCACTGGCCCATGTTGGTATCATCATTGCGCTCTTCTCGAGTGAGGCAGATCGGTCGCTGGCCTCTGGACGGCCGCTCACAGAGGCTCTTAGCAGCTCACATTGGCTGCCAGCCGCTCACACTGAGTGCCGGCCACTCACTGTAGCCTATGGCAGCCCACTGCAGCAGGGGTTGCAGCTATGCCTTCCCCGGGGACTCACTGCAGCCCAGCTCCAGGTGGAGCCATTGTTCACCATCTTAGCTGTAGAGGGCAGTGTCACTGGCCCTCATATGTGGTGGGATCCGAACCAGGGTCGATGGCATTCCAAACCAGCTCTTAACCAACGTACCACTCGGCCAGCCCGAGAGGCATTATTCTGCTGCCTGATTGCCATGGATCTGTCAGAACCCCTAGAACAAGACGCTAAGCAGTGAACTATCGTTATATACCGCATGTCCACGGAGGATAAAGGAACAATTAAATTTTAAACAACGCACTGACCAGCCACAGGAGCAGAGAAAGGCGGAGGCTGGTGAAACGGTTGGAGTTTTGAAGGTTCTCCTACTTTGTTTTCGTTGCCTTGGACGTTGCCCCCCCCCTTCTCCCCTCCCGCCCACTGCTCAGGCCCCCCCGCAAGACACACACCGGAGCAGCCCAACCGGAAAAACCACAGCCAGGCTCAACATCGCCTCCGGTGAGGGAAGAGCAATACCCCAAAGCGCCGGTGCGCGGCGGACTGGAAATCACGAAACCCTCCGACCACGGAGAACCCGGGGCCAGGAGCCCAACTCCCGGACGGTCCCCCGCGCTACGACTCCGCCTCCGGCTGCGACGTTTCCAAAAACTGACGGACGCCGAGCGCGCGCGAGGGGCGGGGCGCGCGGGCTTCCCCGCCGGGTCCCCTGGAGGCCCCGTCCCTACCCCCACGACCAGCGCGCGAAAGGGCTCCCCAAAAGCCCCCGCCCATGGCGCCTGCTGCCGTTTCCCTCCCAACTGCACACTGCCCAGCCCGAGCGTGGACGCAGGGACAACAACACGCACCACGCCACCACCCACGGGCGAGAAGCCGGGCACCCACCCCGCACCCTGCAATTGTGGACTCACCTAGGGGACAGACGCCTTTGTAAATTTCCGTTCAGCCTGTCATTTTTCCAAGGGTCACTCAAGATTAGGAGGACAGAATGCCTCATTTCCAAGGGTCCAGCCAGCCCACCCACTCAAGATTACTGGACAGAATGACTCATTCTGGTCCCGCCAGTCCTGCCACTAAACATTAGGAGACAAAATACCTAATTTAAAAAGAAAATACAGGGATTAAGAAAGGATGTCCTCAAAAATAAAGCCAAGCACACCGACGGCTCAAAGAATAAACTCCCAAAGAGAAAAAAATAGAAACCCTGAATGTCAAGCCATGAAACGCTAGAAGGCAAGCTCACCCCGCAGCCCTGGGGGGCGGAGGGCGCCGGGAGAGAACCGGGGTCCCAGTCCCGCACAAGCAAAGGCAACCCTGGCTCGGGGGCCGCTCCGAGGCGCGGGGTCCCCGTAGCCGCGTCTGCCCCCGGCCGGTACTCCCCGCCGTCCACCCTCCGTGCAAGTGTTGGAAACGGCCGCGGGGACTCCAGGAGGTCCCCAGGAGGGATTTTGGAATCGAGTTGCTCCGTTGCTCGGTGGGCCCAGCACGCGCCGCTGGAGGGGCGGGGGTCCAGGAGGAGGTGTGGCGGGGAGGGGGAGAGGAGGAGCGGTACTCACGTAGACCGGCAGCGGCCACGGGTAGACGGCGGGCTCTGCGCCCACGGGCGACTTGAGCCTCAGCTCCAGCTTCTCCCCCATGTCGGCGCCCGCGGCCGCCGCACCATGCTAGTCAAGCGGTTGGGGGAGGGGAGGGGCGCCGCAGGCGGGGGCGGGGCGGAAGTGCGTTGGAAGGTGGGAGGTTGAGTGGAGGTGACCCGGCCTGGTCCTCGGCCACCGCCGCCGCTGCGGCGCTCCCGTCCTGCCCCGGCTCCCTTTTTGTGGTCACAGGCCCGGTGCCTCTAGCGCCGCCGCCATCTTGGGCCGGCGTGAGGCGAGCACAATGAGCCAGGGCTGGGCCGAACCACTTGCCGCGCGCACGCGGGGGGGTCCGGCGCGAGGAGGCGGTGCACGCCTGCTGCCCCCCCGCCGCGCCGCGCGCGCCCCCCCCGCCGCCCCGCCCCGTGGACTCGCCCACACGGACGCACGCACGCACGCTCGCGCATGTCCTCGGTTGCCCTCGGCCACCCCCGACGGCTGAAGCCTGGACCCGGGGAAACCCCGCGGGGCCTGGGGTGGAGGTTTCGAGCCCCACCCTTGAAAAAATGGCCCGCCCCCATAATAAAGCCATAATTTCTCATTAAATGTGATGGTCGAAGTCCGGGCTCCCGCTCCAGGCCGAAGTACAGGACTCGCTCAACAGGAATGCTCCTTATTGAGAGCACCTGCTAAGCCCCATATCGTGGGCACTCAGGCTGGCGAAGAGGAAATCACTTGCCCACACAGAGCTGCGGTGTTAACTGGAAAGGTAATGACAGTGATCATGGGGGATGACAAGGTAAGTGTCAGAACAGGGTGATCAGTCTTGCGTGTCCACTTGGCTGGTCCCTGTACCCGCACACTTTATCCCAGATGTGGCTTGGAGATATTTTTCAGATGACTTTTGTCGCGTCCCACACGACAAGAGCGGTGAGATTTGAGAAGGGTGGTGCAGGGTTAAAAAAGACAGGAGTTAAAAATAAATTATAAGCGGGGTGAAAGGTCTGCAGCCTCGATGGACTGAGTCCCGAATTGGGTCAACACATAAATTTTATTAGTGATCTTACAAGGCAGTAAAATTTGCATTTTCCATGGTCTGTGAATTTCGTACCTGCTGGCTGTTTTCCCTGATTGTCTGCATTGTGCTTCAACAGGATTGTGCCTTCACACACGCATCACCCCAGGGAATGGAACCACAGTGCTGAAACCATCCAATAAGGGAGATTGCCCGATATCATTCCATCGGGTCTCAGCATTCCGAGACACTTCCTCAAGATGTCACTTTTGACGGGGTTAGCACGGGAGGGGGTGGAGGGTGGGGTGGGGGACAAACGGTTTTTGAAGCTGTAAGGCAACATCTCCCCCTTTTTGTTTTTGTGGCAGGAGATACACAGACGTGGCAGTTTCTTTCTTTAAGGCCCATCTGAGGGCTTGTTGTCTACACCTGAGGACTAAACAGAACAAAAGAAGAATAACAGAAGTGCAATTGCACCAGCAAATCCTCCACTTAGGGTTTTTACCCAAGTGAGGGGGTTTACCGAAAAAAGTCCCTCTGCAGCTGCAGAGAGTGTCTCCTTCCCAGGGAGGAGCTGGAGCTTGCATTAGACATCTGATCCACTTCTTGTTGTAGCTGTAGGATATCTACAGTTAGATTGGGAGTATGGCCCAAAAAATGGGCCTATACCTCCGACCATGGGGTATGTGCCCGATTATAAGAAAAAAGGAGTTACACAGTAAGTAGAAACATTCCAATCACATTTTAAAGTAATTATAGTTTGAGGCCGGCCGAGTGGCGCAGTGGTTAAGCGCTGGCTTGGGAAGCCAGCAGCCCCTGTTCGGGTCCCACATCTGAGGGCCAGTGACACTGCCCTCAAAAAAAAAAAGTAATCATAGTTTGGAGATTTTTTTACTTGGTCTCCAAGAAAACAACATTTGTTTCTAAATCTGCTAATCTAACGTTGATTTTCTGATCAATTTTTACTTGCTGATTCCATGAATTACTTGCATTCTTGTGCCACTGTTGTACGAATTGATTAATCTGAACTGTCTGATGTAATGCTACATCTGAAACAGCAGCAACAGTGATGATTGCAATAATTCCCATAATAGCTGCAATCAAAAGGCCAATAAATCTTTCAGTTCTATTTAAAATTTTATGAAGTTGAAGGACACTATGTACAGTAGGAGAGCCTTCCCACACTCGAGGGGCTTGAACTGGGAGCCATAATCCTCGTCTCCTTTTTAGTATCATAATTTGATTGTGGGAGGCATCATAAATTGAAAAGTTAATGCATATATATAAACAGCATTGAGGACATTCAACTAACTTCGCGGTCTGATTGATAAGTTATAGTTCCTACTAAGAAAACAAAAGGAATTTTAAGACATGCCTGTAAATAAAACATTTTAGTTTTTTCAAACTGAAAAGTATATTTCTTGTTATTATTTTTAGTAAGGTTTCCTTTCCAAATCTTATTCGGTCCAATGCTTAAGGCTATTTTCCATAAGGTTTTTTGAAATGGGCATCTAATGGGCTTAATCATTCTTAATTGAACTGGGGCAAGGGCTCCATCCATCTAGGTTATAGAGGAATTGGATTGAGTATCAATAATTTGAGAAGAATTATAAGTACGTACCCACCATCTGAGAAATTGGTAATGGGAGCAATTAAATTGGGTGCAATTATGGACTGCGGCCCCATGAGGGCCCCAGTTTATTAAGAATAGTAATAAATAACACCCGATCCATGCTCCCTCAACACTCTTACCAATGAATATGGGACTGTCCATCAATCCATTTACTTTGATGGGTACATGGAGGAATAGGGGGAACCAGAAACCATAAACATATCTTTAAAGGTGTCATTTCCTTTTTGTCTGGAAAGTACCCAGGCTTGATCAGCGGGAAGGAGACTGGGAGGATTAGGGCCAATACAAAGGGGTGTATGTAAATAGCCAAGGGAGGTGTGGTCAGAAAGAATAAAGTTTCCACCTTCCTCCTCAAGAAATTCCAGGCTTCTTTGATCCTCAGGTCCAGGAAACCAAGAACTATCTTTAATGTAAATTAGAGGCAGATCATTATTCCAAGTTATGGGGAATCAGTAATGGGGGATTGGATAAATAAGCCTAATAAGTAAAATTGTCAGCTGTAACTCTGAGGGGGAGACAACTCACAACAGAGAGGACTGCCAGGCTGGCCGAGTGGTGCAGTGGTTAAGCGCTGGCATGGGATGCCAGTGGCCCCAGTTCGGGTCCCACATATGAGGGCCAGTGACACTGCCCTCAAAAACAAACAAACAAACAAAAATAAAAAAACAGAGAGGACTGCCAATATGGGCACCAGCACATTGACACCAGATCTAGGAAGGTCTTCTCCAAGCAATTGGTGCTCACCCACCTGGGCCAGCCCCTTCAGTTGTCCCCAAGTGGGAACTGAAGCACTTCTGGTCCTCGGAGTTACAGTGCAATACTGTGGAGCTGTAGTCGGCCTTGGATGAGTGGGCTGGACAGAGAGGCTGGACATCTTGATCGCCAGAGGCCCTGGGTAGGCGTGCCCTGCAAACAGCTTCAGCCACCCATGCTTTCTCTTCCATTGGCTGTCATTCACAACATGGCTTGATATACTGGCCAGGCACCCACAAAGACCGTTCTTCCGGACATGGAGAAATGCAAACAAAACCTCATCCCCATATTAATAAAGTTCCCAAATGCCATTGATTAGTTTGGATATCCTTCCACCAGATGGGGACATTTTCCAATGGTTTCGGGCTGTGAAAATTATTAAAATGTCTTTCTGCTGCTGTACACCCAAGGTGTGGTTCATTGCATGAACCAGAGGAATTTTAAAAATTTAAGATAAACATGGCTCTTGCTAATTGTATCGGGGGGGGGGGTTTCTTGCTGTCTCCCCCTTTTTGTTTTTGTAACTATTTTAAAGATTGAATTGTCCCGTTCAACAATGGCCTGGCCCTGTGGATTGTATGGGATGCCTGTGGCATGAGTAATTTTCCAAATAATACAGAATTGAGCAATTTTGCACTGGTATACGCAGGACCACCGTCGGTTTTGATTGAGCAAGGAAGTCCCATAATGGAAAAACAGACCAGTAGATGGCAGCAGGAATGTGCTGCTGCCTCACCCATCTGAGCAGTGGCAACAAGAAAGCCAGAGACAGCATCGATAGAGACATGGACAAACGATAACCTTCCAAAAGAGGGGACGTGAGTAATGTCCATTTGCCAGATAGTACCGGGGGTTAAACCTCGGGGAGCCAACTCCTTTGGACATTCTCATGAAGCATTAAGAATTTGGCAAGTGGGGCAGGTTTGAATGACATGACGAGTCCATTTGCTAGCAATTGGAAACCTAGAGCAGAGACCACCCGCATTGGCATGAGTCAAAGAATGGAAATGTGTTGCTTCAGCAACATGGGCATTCCCCACCAGGGAATCACCAACAACGCTACTGCGAGTCATAGGACCTATTAATGGAGCATGCGTACGGACATTCGTGATGAAGAAGGGGTGTTGACATAACTAGTTGCAGTTGGTCAAACAAAATTTGAAGAGACTGATTAGAGTTATTGGAAAGCAATGCCGTTTCAATATTTTGTACAGTATTTACAACATAAGCAGTGTCAGAGACAATAGTTATAGGGCTTGAAAACATCTGTAAAGCAGTTAAAACAGCCACCAATTCAGCTTTCTGAGCTGAGGTACAATTAGTCTGTATTACTTGATGGCCTTTTTTACTGACATTGGCTGCTTTGTCATTGCTAGAGCCGCTAGCAAAGACTGTGACACCCTGAGGAATAGGCGTCTGTCAACTTTTTAAGGTAAAATCCAATTAGTTTTTTAAAGAAACTGAAACAACTTATTTTTTGGATAATGATCATCAATACCTCCATAAAAATTACCAATAGCAATTTGCCAAGACTCAGAATGAGTATTTAAATATATTATTTGTTGTTTTTTAAAAGGGACTACAAATTTCACTGGGCTCCCCTCCATCAAGGTGGAGAACTCCGGCACAAGCTCACGATATGAGCCCTGAGATCAACTCTACATAGCTTGGGAGGAAATAGCTAGGCAGGAAAATCCACTTGATTAGGCCCTTTTGTCGAACCACTGCTATAGGCGAATGTAGTGTAGGAAAAATTAATATCTGTAAAGGCATTGAGGGATCAATGTGCTGAATTTGAGCTTCTTGAATTTTTTGTTCCAGTAATTCCAGTAATTCCAAGTCCTGATTAGCCCGAGGGGTCAATGTGCAAGGGTTATCCAGCTGGGGGGAGCCCCGCAAAAGACCAAATAAATTACTGAGAGCACAAGTGGGAATACCTAAGGCAGGATGCAGCCAATTAATATCGCCTAATAATTTTTGTAAATCATTTAAAGTGGAAATCTGATCTCTCCTGATCTGCACTCCCTGAGGTTGAATCGTCTGTCTATCCACCCCCACTCCCAAATATTGTACAGGCGTGGTGGTCTGAATTCCACTGGGAGCAATACAAAGTCCTGCCAAATCCATTTGTGTTGCAAGCATTTTAAAGCATGCTGCCAAGCACTCCATAAAGGGTGCAGCACATAGAACATCATCCATGTAATGAATGATATAAGACTCTGGGAAACTTGTTCTAACTGGCTGAATAGCTTGGGCTACAATAAGCTGACATATAGTCAGGCCATTCAGCATTCCCTGTGGAAGGACTCTCCACTGACATCTCTTTATAGGTTCCTTACTGTTTATAGATAGAATAGAAAATGCAAATCTGGGACAATCTTTAGGGGGTGTAAAGGGATTGTATAGAAACAATCCTGTAAATCAACAACTATTAAAGGCCCATTTTTTGGAATAATGGAAGGTTGTCGGAGTCCAGGCCACAGAGCACCCATGGACTCAATGAGAGCATCCACAGCTCAGAGGTCAGTGAGCACGCACCATTTTCCTGACCTTTTCCCAATCACAAACACTGGAGACTTCCAGTGATTAGCAGAAGGCTCCAGATTTAATCGTGTTTTAATTGATTTTGTACTAATTCTGTTAAAGCCTCCAATTTTTCTGGAGAGAGGGGCCACTGTTCAAGCTCCTGGGCTCTCAGGCTCCCAGGCTCTGGGCTAGGGACTATTTTAAGCATTCATCCCAGCAGCAGCAGCTGGAGCCAGGGGCACAGGGAACTCCCTCTCTCCTCCACCCCTCCCTCTCTTTCCTCCACCCCTCTCTCCTTCTCTCTTCCCTTCCTTCTTCCTCCTCCAACTCTCAGTCCCTATCCATAGCTCTCTCCCCTTCCCACCTCCTTCATCTCTTTCCCCCCTTCATCTTTCTCCTCTCTCTCCCTCCCTCCCCATCTAGCTTTCCTCCTGCCTCTTTCTACAGAGAGACTCCCAGAGTCCTCTCAGAGCCCCACACAGGCAGCCAACCAGAGTGGCTCACAGCAGCTGCTCCTATCTGACTCCTCCCCTTGACCATACCCGCTCCCCATTTGTGGGGTGTCAAAGCAAGCCCTAGCCTGTGACCTTGGGCCCAGGGCCATTTGCATGTGCTGCATCACCCTACCCTCCCTGCATAGAACATTCTTCCTTAGATTCCTCCCTTCCGTGTCATTCTTGTTCTCTCTTCACTTCCTCCAGAACCTTCTTGCTCCCTCTTCAGCAAGACCAGGCCCCAGGATATGCCTTACACCATGCTGTGTCATCAGAATTCCAATCCTGGCACATCCTTCCTTGCAGGGGCTCTTTGGGTAAGTCACCTAACCTCTGTCAAACAGCCACTGCTAACAGTCCCCACAATGTGGGGATGTTTGTGAGTTAACACAGTGCTAGAATAGTGCCTGGTCAACAAAAGTTTTATTTGCTGTTGGAATTGTTATTGTGGTTAGGTAAAGTGACCAACTGTTCTGGTTTGCCTGGGAAAATCCCAGTTTTAGGACTGGAAATCTGGGTCTCAGGCAAACAGAAATATTTGAAGAAGTGGTTGTCGGTTGGCGAGAAGTCAGGTGAATATGGTGGATGAAGCAAAACTTTGTAGCCCAATTCGTTCAATTTTTTTTTTTTTGAGGGCAGTTATGTTTTTTGAGGGCAGTGTCACTGGCCCTCATATGTGGGACCCAAACCGGGGCCGCTGGTGTTCCAAGCCAGCTTTTAACCACTGCACCACTCGGCTGGCCCATAATTTGTTCAATTTTTGAAGCGTTGGTTGTGCGACATGCAGTCAGGCATTGCTGTGGAGAAGAATTGGGCCCTTTCTGTTGACCAATGCCAGCTGCAGACATTGCGGTTTTCGGTGCATCTCATCGATTTGCTGAGCACACTTAGACGTAATGGTTTCACCAGGACTCAGAAAGCTATAGTGGATTAGACCAGCAGCAGACTACCAAACAGTGACCACAACCTTTTTTTGGTGCAAGTTTGGCTTTGGGAAGTGCTTTTGAGCTTCCTCTAGGTCCAACCACTGAGCCGTTCATCACAATTTGTCTTGTAAAATCCACTTTTTGTCGCATGTCACAATCCAATCGAGACATGGTTCTTTGTTGTTGCGTAGAACAAGAAAAAAACGACACTTCAAAACGACGATATTTTTATTTGTGGTCAGCTCATGAGGCACCCACTTACCGAGCTTTTTCATCTTTCCAATTTTTTTGTTGTTGGTGAGGGCAGTGTCACTGGCCCTCATATGTGGGATCCGAACTGGGGCCGCTGGCTTCCCAAGCCAGTGCTTAACCACCACGCCACTCGGCCGGCCCTCATCTTTCCAATTTGCTTCAAATGCTGAACGATCATAGAATGGTCAACGTTGAGTTCTTTGACAACTTCTTGTGTAGTTTTAAGAGGATCAGCTTCAATGATTGCTCTGAATTGGTTGTTGTCAACTTCCGATGGCCAGCCACAATGTTCCTCATTTTCAAGGCTCTCGTCTCCTTTGTAAAACTCCTTGAACCACCGTTGCACTGAACGTTCCTTAGCAGTTCCTGGTCCCACATATGAGGGCCAGTGACACTGCCCTCAAAAAAAAAAAAATTGAACGAATTGGGCTACAAAGTTTTGCTTCATCCACCATATTCACCTGACCTCTTGCCAACCGACAACCACTTCTTCAAGCATCTTGACAACTTTTTGCAGGAAAAACACTTCCACAACAAACAGGATGCAGAAAATGCTTTCCAAGAATTCATCTCAAAGGATGGATTTTTATGCTACAGGAATAAACAAACTTTTTTCTCATTGGCAAAAATTTGTTGATTGTAAAGGTTCCTATTTTGATTAATAAAGATGTGTTTGAGCCTAGTTATAATGCTTTAAAATTCACAGTCTGAAACGGTGATTAATTTGCACCAACCTAATAGAAGGGTGCTTGATAAATGCTTGTTGGATAAAGGAGTTGAACAAAGGGGTGAGTGGATGAAGGAAGGAAGAATGGAAAGAGGGGGGAAGATTTCCTTTCTGGCTGTACAGGGATGGAGGGAGTGAGGAAAATCAAGCAGAGGGTCAATCCTAAATGGAGTGACTGACCACCCCTGTTTGCCTGAAACCCAGATTTCCAGTCCTAAAACTGGGATTTTCCCAGGCAAACCAGAACAGTTGGTCACTTTACCTAACCACAATAACAATTCCAACAGCAAATAAAACTTCTGTTGACCAAGCACTGTTCTAGCACTGTGTTAGCTCACAAACATCCCCACATTGTGGGGACTGTTAGCAGTGGCTGTTTGACAGAGGTTAGGTGACTTACCCAAAGAGCGATGTTGACGTTGTAGTTGTCTTGCTGCTTTACGACCCATTTTGAATTCAAATAACAAAATTGCTCGAATTTACTTTTTGTCTAAAATCATTTCCATAGCCTAAAATACATATAAAATAAACATCAAGTAATAAGTCATTAGCAAAAAAAACATAAAGTAGGAAATGCACATTAAAATGATCTATAACATAACCACATTTATTTAAATTACATTCCAATATCAAAGGCAAATTTCAACAATGCAAAAAACGCAATTACTTTTACACCAACCTAATATATAGCAGACACTCTTCCAGGTGCTGGGGACATTAACAGCCAGAGCGCCTGTTCTAGAGAGGGGAGCAAACAATTAACTGATAAGATGTCACTCATTATACTGGATGACGTCACAGGGATTTTTAAAGCTAGGGGAAGGGTAAGGGAGGGGCAGTTTTCAACACAAAGCACTAATGCAAAAAGGACTGACTGGGGCCAGGGGCCTGCTGGCAGCTTCAAAGCAGCTGTTCTCACCCTGGTGATCCTGCTCCCAGGGGTCACCAGGCCTTATCTGGGGACATCTGTGGTTGTCATGACTGGAGTGCTCCTGGCATTGAGTGGGTGGGAGTCAGGAATGCTGTCAGCACCCCATAGTGCCCAGGACAGCCCCCCATAGAAGACAACCCAGCCCCAATAACAGCAGTGCCAAGGGGAGACCCTGCTCTAACATTATTCTGACTGGTTTGTTCCCACAGAATCCTGTGAGGGCAGGGACTCTATCCCGGTCACCTCTGCATCCTGCAGTGACCCGGAGTGGGGCAGTCAGGCAAGGCTAAGACAAACTTTGGGGATGAAATGACAAATGCAATGCCCCTGCCACCCACCACTCAGAACTGGAGCGGTGGGACTGGACCTTAGCTGTCATGGCCTCTACCATGCCCCTGTGCACCTCCTTCCAGAGATTTCCTCTTGTCACTGTCATGGTCCCTGTTGAATCCCCTGGAGATGCTGAGAATGAGGACTTGAATACAAGTTGTTGAGTTGAGAGGGGCAGACAGTAGCAAGGCATGGTGGGTAGTGAGACAGGTAAGAGAAGGCAGCAAAAATGGGTGGTTCTCACGCCAGTTGACACGGGGGCAATTGGAATTTTACTATCAGAGGGACTGGGTGACAGTGCAGACACGCACCTTGAAATTAGTCCCCGCAGGGGTGAAGGATTCGTGTACTTCTACACCAAGTCCTATCAGTTAGGGTGGAGTTGGGTGTAGGTATGAAGTGCCAAGTACTTGTGGCCTACACAGTCCTGGATGTGTCCTCAAGCATAAGACACAGACGCTGGCTGTTGAACTCTAGAGATGGGCATGTCTAGGGCCGGCTGAGTGGCGTGGTGGTTAAGCGCTGGCTTGGGAAGCCAGCGGCCCCAGTTCGGGTCCCACATATGAGGGCCAGTGACAGTGCCCTCAAAAAAAAAAAAAAAAAGAGATGGGCATGTCCAAGAGAAAGGTCAGGGCACCGGCTGAGTCAGAGTCAGTCCCTAAGTGATCTGGCTGGCTTCTCCTTCCTAGAGTTCCAAATATTTCCACAGGTTTCACACTTCCCCCCAGGATCTTGATCTCCAGCTCTAGAGCAAACACCCTGCTAGCAACCCACACCTTCCCAGGGGCTGGCAACAAGCCTTTGTTATTGCTTATAAGGTGAAAAGAAACCAAGGCATGTTCAAATCAAGGAAATACACTATTATCTTTGTTAAATACACTTTACCAAAAAGTACCGAAGATTGGACAGTATGTTTCTATGCCTGTAGACCCTGTACCCAATTCCCCTTATTTGTAATATATCATATTAGTATAATACATTTTTTGCAACTAAGGAACCAGCCTTGATACATTAATACATTATTAACAAAAGTCCAGACTTTATTTGAATTTTCTTAGTTTATTCCTAACATCCTTTTCTGTTCCAGTCTCCCCTGAGCTGTGATAGATTTTCAGACTATCCTGGGTTTTGATACCTTAATAGTTTGGAAGAGTCAAATATATGGTGATAGAAA
The DNA here is from genome assembly GCA_033961575.1 of Aselliscus stoliczkanus. Classification (NCBI taxonomy): domain Eukaryota; kingdom Metazoa; phylum Chordata; class Mammalia; order Chiroptera; family Hipposideridae; genus Aselliscus; species Aselliscus stoliczkanus. Next base: position 1,649,969 of record CM066735.1, on the reverse strand, counting down.
GAGAACTGACTCTGGGTGGTGAACACACAATGTGATATATAGATGATTTATTACAGAATTGTACACCTGAAATCTATGTAACTTTGCTAACATTTGTCACCCCAATAAACTTTAATTAAAAAAAAAGTTTGGAGGAGGACTGGTCAGGTATTTTGTCCCTCAATTTGTGTATTTTGTTTTGCTTTTTTCTGGTGTTTTTCTTATGGCTAGTCTGGAGTTACCAGGTTTAGAGAGGAAGACCCAAATAGGGATAAAATGCTATTCTCATTATGTCATGCCATCATGATATCATCAGGACTTATGATGTTAACCTTGATCACCTGGCCACTGTTTTCAAGCACTTCCCTCCCTCAAAGAGCCAAAATTAAAGAGCCGACAATATGGAGCGTTGGTCAGGCTGGGGAGCCAGAAGAACTCCCACGTGTTGCTGGTGGGAACTCAAATTGGAGCAATCATGTTGGACAACTGTTTGGCAGGACCCAGGAAAGCTAACTATACATACTCTGTGTCTCAGCAATTCCCCATGTGGGGGTATGCCCAGGAGAAATAAGTGCCTATGTCTGCACTGAAAGAGATGACACTAGAATGTTTGCAGCAGCTTTATTCACAATAGATGGCAACTGGAAACTATTTAAATGTCCTTCCAGAGGAGAATGGGTGAATAAATTGTGGTGTGGTCATACAGAGGGACACCACACAGCATGGAAAAGGAGAGAATTTGTGACACACACCAACTTGGGTAAATCTCACAGCCACAGTGGTTAGGTGAAGGCCTCAAACACAACAAAAGAAGACTTCCTTTATTACTCTATTTTCACAAAGTTCAAAGCCAGGAAAAACTAATACATGGAGTTAAAGTCAGAGGTTGTCTCTGGTGGGTGTTGACTGGGAAGGGGCATATGGGACTTTGGGGTCTGGGTGGTAGTTACTTGGAGCAAGAGAGACAGAGATAGAGGTCTGATTTATTAAGCTGGTCACTTGATATTTGTGTACTTGTGTCTTTTTTTGAGAGCAGTGTCACTGGCCCTCATATGTGGGACCGAACTGGGGCCGCTGGCTTCCCAAGCCAGCACTTAACCACCACACCACTCGGCCGGCCCTACTTGTGTCCTTTTGTATGTATGTCATCCCTCAAAGAAAGAAAGAAAAATAACATGAAAACTAGGTCTGGGTTTGTGGAAATGCAAAACGGTGTAGCCACTGTGGAAAACAGTTTGATGGTTCCTTGAAAAGTTAAACGGGATTACACTTCAATCCTCTAATTCCACTCCTAGGTGTATATCCAAAGGAATTGAAAATGGACTTGGATACTTGTACACAAATCTTTATAAAAGCGTCACTCACAATACGCAAAAGGCAGAGCCCCCCAAATTTCCACCAACAGATGATGGAGAAACACAGTGTGGTCCATCCATACATTGGAGTATTATTCAGCTTTAAAAAGGAAGGACACTGGGGCAGCCGGTTAGCTAAGTTGGTTAGAGCGCAGTGTTCATAACACCCAGGTTGCCGGTTCAATCCCCACATGGGCCACTGAGTTGCTCCCTCCACAACTAGATTGAAACAACTACTTGACTTGGAGCTGATGGGTCCTGGAAAAGTACAGTGTTCCCCAATAAAAAATTTAAAACATTTTTTTTTAAAAAAAGGATACTGACACCTTCTACAGAGTGGACACACCTGGAGGACATGATGCTCAGTGACATAAGCCAGTCGCTGAAGGACAGATACTGTGTGATCCCACTCACAGGAGGTCCCCAGAGGAGTCAGATTCACAGACAAGAAGCAGATGGTTGGGGAGAAGAGGGGAGTGAATGTTTAATGGGACCAGAGTGTCAGTTTGGGAAGATGAAAAAGTCCTGGGAATGAACGATGGGGATGGCTGTGCAACATGTGACTATGCTTAATGCCACTGAATTGTAATGGTTAAAATGGTAATTTCATGTTATGTGTATTTTACCACAATTTTAAAAGAATAGTGGTAGTACACAGAATCCTAATGACCAGCTTTGGAGGCAACGGTAGGTGTCTGCCACAGAAATCTGGAACCTTGTGAGTCCAGTTGCTGCATTCCTGTTGCCTCATTGCAATGTCCTGGGGTCAGTGAGATCATTCCTGGCAGGACTGGGGGCACAAATACCTCTGTCAGCAGGAAGGAGGGTTATAAATCTGTACGCCAAGTTTAAGGTCATCCAGCAGATGTGACTTTGGAAAGCTGTCCACATGGAGAAAGATGCACATGACGTTATGTGAAAGAAGCAAGGTGCTGATTAGTGTGTAGAAGCAGCCCATACTAGTGTAAGATAGGTATACACATAAAATATGCTTGTACAGACGTAGGCTCTTCCTAACCTACAGGAACACATTACCGTGGTCAGCACTAGGGGGAGTGGGGACTACTGCTCCCGACTATTCGAGTATCCCTGCACATCCACACCACTGGCCTTGTGAGTTTGCAAGGTCTCCTGGTAGAGCTGCCCCAGTGACTCTATGATTAAAACAACCATTGTTCAATTCACTCCTCATCCTGTAGATCAGCAATTTGGACTGGGCCCAGCTGGACAGTTCTGCTGGTCTTGCCTGTGGTCACTTACATATATGGGGTCATGTACTGGATCGGCTGCAGGCTGGCTGGTCTAGAAGGCTCATCTGCTGTCTGTGGTCTCATCCCATAGTAGGCGAGCCAAGTTTTCGCACATGTTGATGTTCTTATCCCAGTAAGAGGACAAAAATGGGAGCTTCCAGATCTTGAGGCCATTGTGTGAGGCTTTAAATGCCCATTCCTTCTCCCCTAACGAGGGTTGGTTTAAGACACGGTCTAAACCAGCCTACCCCTTGTTTTTGTAAATAAAATTTTATTGGAACACAACACGTGTTAGTTTACACATCATCTGTGGCTGCTTTCCAGCCACAATTGCACAGTGGAGTCATTGTGACAGAGACCACCCAGGCTGCAAAGTCAAAAACATTTACACCGTGGCCCTTTGCACAAAGTATGCCAGCCCTGATGAGTAAGGCATCAGAACACTCAACTCTTGGAATCAGCTGCCTAGCTGTGCCCAACAGGCTTGCAGGGGGTTGGGGCAAAACCTCCTGGTATCCTCATACAAAGCATGGACCTCACCAATGTTCTTCTGGATTTGGCCATAGGAGCTGTGTTTTGCTGAGTCCCTGGTTACTGGGGCTCAAAGCACAAGAAGTAGTCGATTGTTTTTTTTGTTTGTTTGTTTTTTTGGTTTTTTTTTGGGTTAACCATTGGTCTTTTAATTTTAAAAAGGAAATTTTTTGCTTTTTTACAGAATGTGAAGGTTTTTTGTTTTTTGTTTTTTGTTTTTTATATTTATATATATTTTTTAATTAGCTTCAGGTGTACAACAAAGCGCAATGGTTATACTTTTTACCCCTCAAAGTGGCAACCCCCCTCCCCCAATTCTCCACCCCATTCCTTCCCCCCATATCATACTATCTATTACAATTCCTTTGACTCCCTTCCACCGTATAATCCACATCCTGTGACTATTTATATATTCAATTACAGTTGGCATACAATATTATACAACATCAATTTCAGGTATACAGTGCAGTGATCAAGTCTCTACTCCATCCATGAAGTGGTCTCCCTAACAAAACATGTGACCATCTGACACCCCACAAAATTTTAACAACATTATGTTCCCCGAACTGTCTTTCATATCCCTGTGACAATACTGTAGTTACCTATTTATGCTGTCTAATCCTTTTCCCTTCTCCCTCATCCCCACCCCCCTCCCAACTAGCAAACCTGTTTTTCCTCTATATCTATGAGACTGTTTCTGTTTCTTTTGCTCATTCATTCAGTTTTTCAAATTCCACATATAAGTGAGATCATATGGTATTTGTCTTTCTCCAACTGACTTATTTCACTCAACATAATAGTCTCTAGGTCCATCCATATCATTGCAAATGGTACAATTTCATTCTTCTTTATAGCGGAGTAATACTCCATTGTATAAATGTACCACAGTTTCTTAATCCAGTCATCTACCGATGGGCATTTCGGTTGTTTCCAAGTCTTGGCTATTGTAAATAGCGCTGCAGTAAACATAGGGGTGCATATATTTTTTCGAATTAGCGTCTTGGATTCCTCTGGGTAGATTCCCAAGAGTGGAATTGCTGGGTCATATGGCAGTTCCATTTAGTAGTGGATTGTTTATCTGTTCTCTTTCACACCACACACTTCAGTCCCCCATTACACAGCATTTTCTTCCAGTGGAAATTTAGCTTGTGACCATTTCTGCTATGCTGATGGCCTGCCTTTATGATACCCTCCCCCATCCCATGGCCCACAAGTGGCATTTTTTTTTCCCACAGCAAAGACAGGCACACAGAGGATGAGATCTCATTGCCCAGGTGCTCTGGGAAATCTCAGTGAATTCACGAAATTTCCCTCAGAAGGGAAATGATGGAGCTGCTGGCTCTTCATTGCTTACATTAAAGTCTCAGAAGTGACAGCTGTAACTGCACCGAACAGAAGAATTGCTTCAGGTTCCTTCTGCTCCAAGTTCCAGCCCACTGACCCCGCCAGGACCCAGGGCTTCCAAGCTCCCTGCAATGGGGGGCTTTGGCAATTAAACCACTTCCCATTATTAAATGCTGACTGCCTGCCTGTGCTAGACCACTTTGCACAAAACCTCACTTGATCTTACAAGAACCCCATGAAGGATATTATTTTCGTATCCGTTTCCTACAGCTGCTGTAACAAAAGACCACAAATTTAGTGGCTTAAAATAACACAAATTTATTATCACACAAATATTGTTTCTCTGGAGAACCCTGGCTGCGCTAAAATCAAGGTGTTTGCAGGACTGCATTCCTTTCCAAAGAGTCTAAGGGAGGGTCCAGTCCCTTGCCTTTTCCAGCTTCAGAAGGTGCCTGCCCCCCTTCGTTTGTCGCCCCTTTTCCCATCTTCAAGACCAGCAGCATCAGGCTGAGTCCTTCTCAAGCTTCCATCTTTCTGACCTTCTTTCACTTTTTTTCTTTTTTTTTCAACTTTTCTTTTTTAATTTTTTTACTGGGGAATTGGGGGCGGGGAACAGCACTGGGGAACTGGGGAAGGGGAACAGACAAGTTGTTGTCCTTTTGTTCTTCAGTCTAGTTGTGGAGGACATTGCTTCACTGGCCCATGTTGGTTTCGTCATTGTGCTCTTTTTGGGTAAGGCAGATTGGTCGCTGGCCTCTGGATGGCCACTCACAGCGACTCTTGGCAGCTCACAACGCCTGCCAGCCGCTCACGCTGGCTGCCTGCCGGCTACTCATGCTGGCTGCCAGCCACTCACTGTAGCCTATGGCAGCCCACTGCAGCAGGGGCTGCAGCTATGCTGTCCCCAGGGATTCACAGCAGCCCAGTTCTAGGTGGAGCTGTTGTTCACCATCTTAGCTGTAGAAGGCAGTGTCACTGGCCCTCATATGTGGGATCTGAACCGGGGCCGCTGGCATCCCAAGCCAGCTCTTAACCAATGCACCACTCGGTGGACCCACCTTCTTCCACTTTTAAAGAGCCTTTACCTTGGGTCTGCCCAGATAACTCAGAGTGAACCGCTTCATTTTAAGGTCAGCTAGTTCAGAACTTTAATTCTATCTATAACATTAATTCCCTTTTCCCACATAACCTAATGGATTCACATGTTCCAGATTAGAATGTGGACATCTTCAAAGGAAGGGGGCAATTGTGTGCCTACCATACTTTACAAATATCTTATTTTGCAGATGAAAAAAAATGAGGTTTAGATGGGTTCAGTGACTTGCCTGAGGCACAAGTTGCTAGTCAGTGGTTGAGGTGGGTTGGTCTAGCTCCAGAGCTAAAGCTGTTAGTGCTGTAGACAGGCAGGGCCCCAAGAGCCTGTGGGCAGGTGGGAGTCAAGAGAGGGCTGAATGTAGGGTTTTAAAAAGTGGGGACTTAGGGCCAGCCTAGTGGTGCAGTGGTTAAGAGCTGATGTGGGACACCAGCGGCTCTGGTTCGGATCCCACATATGAGGGCCAACAACACTGCCCTCTAAAAAAAAAAAAAAGTGGGGACTTGGGCCAGCCGAGTGGCTCAGTTAGTTAAGAGCGCAAGCTCTGAGCAACAGGGTTGCCAGTTCAATGGGCCAGTGAGCTGCGCCTGAGCTGAGCTGCTGCTGAGCTGCCAACAGGTGGCAGGATGGCTCAGCTGGTGAGAGCATGTGCTCCTAACAACAAGGTTACCGGTTCGACACCCACATGGGATGGTGGGCTACGCCCACCCACAACTAAGATTGAACACAACACCTTGAGCTGAAGGGCTGATGGGCAGCCAGATGGCTCAGTGGTTAGAGTGAGTGCTCATAGCAACAAGGTTTCCAGTTCGACTTCTGCATGGGATGGTGGGATTCATCCCCCGAACCCAATTAAGATTGAACATGACCCATTGAGCTGAGCGGCCGCAAGCAGCTAAATAGCAACTGGACTTAGAGCTGAGCTAGCTGTGCCCTCCACAACTATGATTGAAGGACAACTTGGCTGTTCCCCTTCGCCAATTCCCCAACACTGTTCCCCTTCCCCAATTCCTCAATAAAATCTTTTTTAAAATCAATATATAAAAATAAAAAATAAAAAGTGGGGACTTTCTCACTAAGTAAAGTAGGCAGAGCTATTTTAGAGTACTCTACAGCCCTCAATAAAGGCCCTGGGGTCTGAGACTGCATTTTCCCCACCCCTCTCAGTTCATGCCATTCTGTCCTCCCCACTTTTAGCAGGAACTGCTTGGTATCTTGCCACTTTCAGGCAGCTCAGAGCTCTCCATGGTACTGAAATGCCCCCCAGCTTGCCTCTCTTGGCCACGGGTTTGGATCACTGGAGTCCTAGCTTCTGCTTTGTCTTGCTAAACACACCCCATGCCTCCTTATTTCCAGGTCCTTATTTGGCCTCAAGCTGGGAGTCAGCCTTCCAGGGCAGCTCAAGACCTTGGAGTTTTCCTGTGAGCAGCAGGGCCCCAATTCGGATCCACATATGAGGGGCAGTGATGCTGTGTCCTCTACAGCTAAGATGGAGAACAACAGCTTGACCTGGAGCTGGGCTGCTGCAAGTTGCTGGCGACGGCATAGGCTGCAGTGGGGCTGGCTGGCAGCCGCGTGAGCCACCATGAGCGGCCATCCATTGGCCGGCGAGCGACCGCCTTACTGGGAAGAGCGCAAGATAATACCAACATGGGCCAGTGAAACAACGTCCTCCACAATTAGACTGAAGAACAAAAGGACAGCAACTTGTCTATTCCCCTTCACCAGATCCCCAATGCTGTTCCCCTCCCCCAATTCCCCAATAAAATCTTTAAAAAATAAAAATAAAAAATAATCTGGGGCTGGCTGAGTGGCGCAGTGGTTAAGAGCTGGTTTTGAGATGCCAGCGGCCCCAGTTCGGATCCCACATATGAGGTCCAGTGATACTGCCTTCTACAGCTAACAACAGCTCCATCTGGAGCTGGGCTGTGTGAGCCCCGGCAACAGTGTAGGCTGCAGCCCCTGCTGCAGTGGGCTGCCATGGGCTACAGTGAGTGGCCGGCAGCCAGCGTTAGCGGCCGGCAGCCAGTGTGAGCTGCTAATAGCCACGGTGAGTAACCATCCAGAGGCTGGTGACTGATCTGCCTCATCCAGGAAGAGCGCAATGATGATAACAACATGGGCCAGTGAAGGAACGTCCTCCGCAACTAGACTGAAGAACAAAAAGACAGCAACTTGTCTGTTTCCCGTCCCCGATTCCCCAATGCTGCTCCCCTCCCCAAATTTCCCAATAAAATCTTTTTTTTTCTTTAAATTTTTTATTTTATTTATTCTTTTATTAGTTTCAGGTGTACAACACAATGCAATAGTTATACTCTTTACCCCCCCAAAGTGACAACCCTCCTCCCCCAGTTCGCCACCCCACTCCCCCCCATATCATACATATCTATCACAACTCCCCTGACTCCCCTCCACAGTATACTCCACATCCCGTGACCATCCACATATTCAGTTACAGTTGGCATACAATACTATACAACATCAGTTTCAGGGGTACAGTGCAGTGATCAAGCCTTTACTCCATCCATGAAGTGGTCTCCCTAACAAGACATGTCACTATCTGACACGCCACAAAATGTTTACATTATTATATTCCCCGAACTGTGTTTCGTATCCCTGTGGCAATATTGTAGTTGTCTATTTATGCTGTCTAATCCCTTCCCCTCCCCCTACCCCCTCCCAACTAGCAACCCCCAGTTTTTCCTCTACATCTACGAGTCTGTTTACTTTGATCATTCACTCAGCTCTTCGACTCCACACACAAGTGAGATCACATGGTACCTGTCCTTCTCCGACTGACTTATTTCACACAACATAATAGTCTCTTCACAACATTATCAATTACATTCCCAGAACTGCGCCCATATCCCTGCAGCAACATTGTAGTCCCACCTACACTGTCCAAAACTTTCCCCCTCTCCCTCTTCCCCACTCCCTCCCAGCCAGCAACCATCAGTTTTTCCTTTATATCTGCTTGATATGACTTCAATCTTCTTAAATTTACGGAGACTTGTTTTGTGGCCTAACGTGGTCTATCTTGGAAAATGTCCCATGTGTACTTGAGAAGAATGTATATTCTGTTTTTTCAGGGTGAAATGCTCTAAAAATATCAACGAAGCCTAGCTGGTCTAAAGTGTCATTTAAGGCCCCTCTTTCTGTGTTGATTTTCTGTCTAACAGGTCTATTCATTGGTGACAATGGTGTTGAAGTCCCCTACTATGATAGTGTTACTGTTTATCTCTGTCTTTATGTCTGTCAAAATTTGTTATATGTAATTAGGAGTTCCTATGTTGGATGCATAGATTTTTTTAGGGTTATAGTGCCCTTCTTTGTCTTTTATTGTAGTCATTTTAAAGTCTATTTTGTCCAAAATAAGTATTGGTACGCCAGCTTTTTTTTTTCTCATTTCCACTTGCATGAAATATCTTATTCCATCTGTAAACAGCATATACATGTGTCCTATTTTCTTATCCACTCACCCACTCTCTGTCTTTTGATTGCAGCATTTAGCCCATTCACATTTAAAATGATTATTGATAGGTGCATATGTATTGCCATTTTGTTATTTGTATTCCTGGTCTTCCTGGGTTAGCTTGTTTACCCCTTTCTTTTGTTTAAAAAAGCCCTTTTAACATTTCTTGCAATGCTGGCTTAGTGGTAATGAATTCCTTAAGCTTATTCTTTTCTGAGAAGCTCTTTATTTCTCCTTCAATTTTAAGTGATAGCTGTGCTGGGTAGAGCAATCTTGGTTGTAGGCCTTTATTTTGTGTCACTTTGAACATCTCCTGCCACTCCCTTCTGGCCTGCAGAGTTTCTGTAGTCAAGTCAGCTGTAATTCTAACAGGAGTTCTTTTGTATGTAACCTGCTGTCTTTCTCTTGCAGCCTCTAGGATTCTGTCTCTGTCTTTAAGCTTTGCCATTTTCACTATGATGTGTCTTGGTGTGGACCTGTTTGGGTTCATCTTGTTTGGAACCCTCTGCACTTCCTGGGCATGTATGTTGATTTCCTTCACCAGGGTAGGGAAGTTTTCAGTCATTATTTTTTCAAATACATTCTTGACCCCTTGCTTCTTCTCTTCTCCTTCTGGTATTCCTATGAATATAAGGTGGTTGCATTTCACCTTGTCCCATAGGGCTCTTAAACTATTTTCATTGTTTTTTATTCTTTGGTCTTTTTGCTGTGCCAACTGGGTGATTTCTGCAATTTTGTCTTCCAAATCGCTGATCCGCTCCTCTGCTTCATCTACTCTACTGGTGATTCCTTTGAGTGTGTTCTTCATTTCAGTTATTGTATTCTTTTGTTCTAACAAGTTGTTTTTTATGATTTCTCTATCCTTCTTTATGTCCTCGCTAAGTTCCTTAAACATTCTTATCATCAATGTTCTAAACTCTGTCTCTGAAAGGTTGGCTCCCTCTGTTTCATTTAGTTCCATTTCTAGAGGTTTCTTCTGATCTTTTACTTGTGACATGTTTCTTTGTTTCCCCATTCTGGCTGTCGATCTGGAATTGCTTTGATGCATTAGATAGATCACCAGGAGAGCCCTGGCTGGATCACGCAGGCACACAGCTCACGGCCCAACACTCCCAGGGAAACTCCCAGTCTCAGCCTGTCCCAATCAGCCGCTCGCAGATCAGGCCGAGCAGCCCGACAACCAATCACCAGCCTGGCAACTCTGCAAGCACAGTGCAGAGAGCGGGACCCGAGGCGGATTGTGCACTCCTGCATCTCAGTGAGCAGCCTGTTGGAGCCGGAGCACGCCCACCAGGCATTTCCCTGGCAATGCAGCACAAGCCAGGCGGAGGGTGGGGATCTGAGCGGGGCTCGCGCACTCCCAGGTCTCAGTGAACAGCCTGTTGGAGCCGGAGGGCACCCGCCCAGTGCTGGGAGCCGTCAGCACCCCAATAGATGACAAGGTTTCATGGTCGGTATAGTCTGCATGCCTGTGAGCCCATGTGCCTTTTCTCTACATCAGATCCTATAGGAGACAGTACTTTCACTGTATTTATGTCAAGTTCTTGTGGTACCCCAATGAGATAACTACGCAGCCAATGACGGGTAAGTCTCCTAGAAAAGAGGGGAGACAACCTAAGCCAGTCGGTGTTCCATGGGGACCCCAGGACTAAGAAATAGGGGACTCAAGCCCCTTGGAAACAGGCCCAGATCCTTGGCCACATAAGCCAAAAAACCTGGCTGTGAGTAACTGATAATAACATAATCCGTTTAGCTCACTTGCCTAAGATAATCACAGTGAAGTCTCCTTGGGGACTAAAAGTCTCCAGGCCATGAGAGTTCCAATAAGAGACAACTTGCTGACCATGAGCTATGTTAATCTATAGCCTTAATTGGATTCTTTGCCTTGTATATTGTTGTAGCAACAGACACTGAAGCTTTAGTTCAAATATATGCCCTGTGAGTCTTACTGTGGAATCCCGGACTAGATAGTCAATGTAATCATAATAACCATTCTTCAGGTGATATGTAGGAACTGAGTCTGGGTCATAAAGAGATTATCATAGATGAGATTATCTTTAACCGTTGAATAGGTCACAGTGTGCCCTGGGGAGAACAATTATAAGGACTAAAAGCCTTAAGAGAAAAATACATCAAGACTATGTGGAACTTAAACTTGTGATCGGATAATGGTCAAAAGTCCCTATAAAAAGGACATGTTATTGCAATAGTGTGACACTTTTTTCCTTTTCTCTTTAACTCCCCGGTATCTCCACTTTTTCCCTTATTTTCCTCCCTCGCCGACGCCGTCTCCACCTGAGGGAAACCCTGGTCAGTGGAGGCTGGTCCCCCGCAGTCCAGCGTTTCCCTGGCAACGCAGTATAAGCCAGGTGGAGGGTGAGGATCCAAGGCCGCAGGCACGCGCGCACGCACACATGCACTTCTGTGCCAATTCCACCAGACCAATGAGGTCTCGGACCTGATCCTCCGTGGGAGGGCCCAAGCCAGAAAAAATGGCGCCCTCCCTACACCACTCTTGTGCAGGCTCCACACCACAGGAACAACAGTCCAAAAACCTCCAGCTTCCACACCAATGGTGCTCAGTTCAGTCCATCCCCGCAGGTTCCTGGTCCCGGCTCACACAGCCACTCCCTCCACCAGGAACCAGGTAACTGCTCACCAGCGAGCAAGCCCAGGCGCCAGCCCCTCTGATTCTCCAGCCGCTCTTAGCCTCACCGAGCTGAGCAAAGAGAGGCCTCACTAATTTACTGCCAGCTATCTTAGAACTTCTTTTCCCAACAAAGGAACTCTAGGCTGGTGAGCTTGGAGTGCGGCCGAAGGGTCTCTCCCCCAACCAGACAAGCTTCCCACGGCTGGGGCTTCCCTCACAGGGCTCGCCCTCTCTTGTCTGCGCCCGTCCTACCAGACCCGACGTGGCCTCCTCTTTAAGTTCTTCGTTTAGTGGTTCTGTTCATCTAGTGTTCCGGGGACCTCCAGGGTTGAATGCTGTATAATTTGTTAGTAATTTTGGTGTGATCCTGGGAGGCAGTTAGCACAGCGTCTGTCTATTGTGCCATTTTACCGGAAGTCCTCACCCCAATAAAATCTTAAAAATAAAATTAAAATAAAATCTGGGCCGGCGGAGTGGAGCATTGGTTAAGTGCTGGAGCATTGGGATGCCAGCGGCCCTGGTTCGAATCCCACATATGAGGGCCAGTGACACTGCCCTCTACAGCTAACAACAGCTCCACCTGGAGCTGGGCTGTGCAAGCCCCCGCGATGGTGTGTGCTGCAGCTCCTGCTGCAGTGGGCTGCCATGGGCTACAATGAGTGACCGGCAGCCAGCGCGAGCTGCCAATAGCCGCGGTGAGCAGCCATCCAGAGGCTGGCAACGGATCTGCCTCATCCGGGAAGAGTGCAATGATGATACCAACATGGGCCAGTGAAGCAACGTCCTCTGCAACTAGACTGAAGAACAAAAAGACAGCAACTTGTCTGTTCCCCTTCCCTGATTCCCTAATGCTGTTCCCCTCCCCCAATTTCCCAATAAAATCTTTAAAAAATAAAATCTATACCAGTTGGTTTGAACATGCTGATTAAAAACGAAGGAGAAATAGACAAAAGAGACACTTTTTTGCTATTTTCACCTCATGGCAAACTCCAGAAGCTACCTGGTCAAGCACATGGGATTCTTAAATGTCTGTTGGTTTTTGGTTTTTGTTTTTAATTGTGGTAAAATACGTGCCCGATGAGTGGCGCGGTGGTTAAGAGCTGGCTTGGGATGCCAGCAGCCCGGGTTCGGGTCCCACATATGAGGGCCAGTGACACTGCCCTCAAAAAAAAAATACACATAACATAAATATATCATTTTAGACATTTTAAGCGCACAACTCAGTGGCATGAAGTCTACTGATAATGTTGTGTAGCTGTCCCCAGCATCCATCTATAGAACTTTCTCATCTCCCAAACTGGAACTTTGTCCCCATTAAACACTAACTCACCATTCACCCCCCCCCAGCCTCTGGCCCCCACCACCTACTATCTCTATAATTTTGCCTATTCTGTCTTTTTTTCTGTCCCAGAATACCTCCTAGGGTACCACATGACATTTAGTCATTGTGTCTTCTTAAGCTCCTCTTGGCTGAGATAGTTTCTCAGATTTTCTGCTTTTGATGACCTTGAAGTTTTGAGGGGTGCTAGTTGGGCTAGTTGGGAATTTTATAGAATGTCCCTCAGTTGGGGTTTTCCTGGTGTTTTTCACATAGTTAGACCAGGTGATGGGTTCTATGAGGAAGACCACAGAGATGAAGGGCCCTTCTAATCTCATCATATGAAGAGTCATGTGTCACCATGACTTATCACTGTTGAATTTGACATTGACTCCCTGGCTGAGTGTGTTCATCAGGTTTTTCCACTGTTAAGTCACTCTCTCCCCCTTTCTGTTTTGTCCTCTTTGGAAGGAAGTCACTATGCACAGCCCACACCGATGGGGCTTCTCCTTGAAGACTGAGTATTCATGTAAATTATTTTGAACTCTTCTGCCTGTGGGACATATTCTCCTTTTTTTTTTTTTGAGGGCAGTGTCACTGGCCCTCATATATTAATGTTATATTTTGGGTTATAATCTAATACTGCTTTATCTTGCCACAAAAGTTGTTCCAGCTTTGGGTATTGGTAGCTCTTTCAATTGGTTCCTGTGTCCCTTTGACATTACCCCCAACATTGTGGTGGATTTTTAAACACTTACTTCCTGGTATTGATACAGACCAAACGAGTAGCTCCTCTACTGAAAACTTTTAAGTTTTCTTTCTTTTAGGGATTTTAAGTTTTCTTTCTTTTAGGGATTTTAAGTTAACTTTTCCTTAAAGCTTCCTTTTCCCCAGTTTTTCAGCTCCTATCTCCCGCTTCTTTTTATTTTTTTTTAAAGATTTTATTGGGGAATTGGGGGAGGGGAACAGCATTGGGGGATCAGGGAAGGGGAACAGACAAGTTGCTGTCTTTTTGTTCTTCGGTCTAGTTGCGGAGGACGTTGCTTCACTGGCCCATGTTGGTATCATCATTGCACTCTTCCTGGATGAGGCAGATCGGTGGCCAGCCTCTGGATGGTTGCTCAGCGTGGCTATTCACAGCTCACTCTGGCTGCCGGCCACTCACGCTGGCTGCTGGCCACTCACTGTAGCCTATGGCAGCCCACTGCAGTAGGGGCTGCAGCCTACACCGTTGCCGGGGCTCGCAGCCCAGCTCCAGGTGGAGCTGTTATTAACTGTAGAGGGCAGTGTCACTGACCCTCATATGTGGGATCCGAACCGGGGCTGCTGGCATCCCAAAAGCAGCTCTTAACCAATGCGCCACTTGGCCAGACCCCCCTGCTTCTTATTTATTTTATAAACCAGTTTCTTTTTTCTTTTTTTTTTTTTAATTAAAGTTTATGGGGGAGACAGTTGTTAGCAAAGTTACATAGGTTTCAGGTGTACAATTCTGTAATACATCATCTATAAATCATCACATTTTATGTTTACCACCCAGAGTCAGTTCTCTTTCTATCATCATATATTTGATCCCCTTTACCCTCATCTACCATCCCCCTCCCCCTTATACTCTGGTAACCATTAAACTATTGTCTTTGTCTATGAGTTTTGTTTCTTCATTTGTTTTTCTTGTTCTTTTGTTGTTTTCAGTTTTATATACCACACATCAGTGAAATCATATGGTTCTCGACTTTTTCTGTCTGACATTTCACTTAGCCTTATAACCTCAAGGTCCATCCATGTTGTTGCAAATGGCACTATTTCATTTTTTCTTATGGCATAATAGTATATATATATCTCACAACTTCTTTATCCAATCATCTATCGAAGGATACTTTGGTTGTTTCCATGTCTTGGCCACCGTAAATAAAGCTGCAATGAACATCGGAGTATATATATCTTTAAGGATAAATGTTTTCAGATTTTTTTGGTAGATTCCCAAGAGAGGGATTGCTGGGTCATATGGTAATTCTATTCTAATATAAATCAGTTTCTTAATCATAAACAACAGATTGTTTGTTTTTTAAAAAAGATTTTATTGGGGAATTAGGGGAGGGGAAGAACGTTGGGGAACTGGGGAAGAGGAACAGACAAGTTGCTGTCCTTTTATTCTTCTGTCTAGTTGTGGAGGACATTGCTTCACTGGCCCATGTTGGTATCATCATTGCACTCCTCTCAGGTGAGGCAGATCAGTCATCGACCTCTGGACGGCCGCTCACAGTGGCTCTTGGCAGCTTACACCAGTTGCCAGCCGCTCACACTTGCTGCTGGCCACTCACTGTAGCCTATGGCAGCCCACTGCAGCAGGGGCTGCAGCTATGCCGTCCTGAAGACTCACAGCAGCCCAGCTCCATGTGGAGCTGTTGTTCACCATCTTAGCTGTAGAGGGCAGTGTCACTGGCCCTCATATGTGGGATCTGAAATGGACCACTGGCATCCCAAGCCAGCTCTTAACCATTGTGCCACTCAGCTAGCCCAAAAACAGATTGTTTTTAACCTGAATTAAAGAAACCTCTTACCTCCTGCTTTAGATAATTACCCTGAAACTTGTGATTTATACTTGTTGATTGTAATCATTGAAGCCTAATGCTCTTTCCAACCCGTTCTGGGCCTAGTTCCTGGACAATTAAAGCCACCTGAATGACTGGTTGAATGGCCACAGGCTCCATAGAGCTGACAGATTTTCCATCACATAGCCACCCAGCATCAATGGCTTTGAGCTCTGCCCTTTAAGCCAACACTATTAAATTTATTAATCAAAATCTATTTTTCCTCATTCAGGGGCCTTGGGGATACAGATGATACCCCAGCAAGATTACCAGTCCCAACCAAAGAAGCCCGTCTTCCAGACAGATCTCGAGACCCCTTCCTCTCATCCAAGATTAGATAGTGCAAGAGTTCCGTGAATGAGGAGCTGGCCGAGTGGCGTGGTGGTTAAGTGCTGGCTTGGGAAGCCAGTGGCCCCAATTTGGTTCCCAGATATGAGGGCCAGTAGCCAGTAACACTGCTCTGGGAAAAAAAAAAAAGAGTTCCATGAATGAATCCTCAATAGGGGACAGCTCTATACCTCTGCCCAGCAGGAAGCAGATACAGAAGTAAAAATTTCCTGTCCCTCAACTTCCCATAGAGATTTTTATGGAATCATGTCTCTCAAAGGGAAAACAAGGCAGGCAATTAGAGACAGGCATTAGGTCTCTGCATTCCTGCACATCCAACACAACCCACAGAATGCAAGACCACCCAAAAGACCTCCCCTCTCTGCCCCAAACTTCTCCTTTTCATTGTAATTATTTACCCCTGTGGGAAAACAAATGGGTACAAAATACCCAAGTATTGTAGACTAGACCAGTCACTCACACCTGTGCATTAAAGGCCACAACGAGCTTCATTTCACCTGGGCCTCATTATACCGTCATTACATATGCCCCAGAAGTTTATTAATATTATTATAACAAACTGAATTCTGGGAAGAAACATGCGCAATCTAAAAAGATGGGGTAATAGCCGCTTTTCAATTACAGGTGTCAATCAAGTGGTCCCATACCTGGAGAGGAACAGCCCATTCTAGAAAAAAAAAAAAGGAATAAAAACTCCAAGTCCTCGCCAGTCAGAGTCTTTGAGCCTTTGAGTCTCAAGTCTTTTTGAGCCATGCTTTTGCTTGGGCCCACTTCTAACCCTTTGGAATGTACCCTCTCTTCTAATAATGGCCCTTGAGCCACTGCCTTCTGCGTGGAGTGTACTTTTTCCTATAATAAACTGCTCTTTCACTACATTACCTCTGTATCTCATTCAATAATTTGCTTGAGACTCCAAGAACCTGGACACCATGCCAACGAGGGCCCATCCTCTGGTAACGTAGTGGTTAGCATTCCTGCCTCTCACCCAGTAAGGCCCAGGTTCAACCCCCAATGTGAGAGCCAAGCCTGGACACTGCTGGGGTGCCCTGGGCCCACTCTCCGGTAACAGTACTACAAGCTGCTCCAGGCTTATCATATATATTTCCTGCCTAAGTCTGGAATCAGCCATGTCTCCACCGAACAGAGAGAAACCAAAATTCGGGTACTGGGTGTTGTGAACTTTTAGATATTCTGTGTGATGTGACAGGGATATGTGATGTCAGTCTGTACAAATGGATTTAGCTAATCACATTAAAGATATTAACATATTAAGGACACATTGTTCTCTAAAATCATAGATTGTCAGAATCTTTGTTGTTTTCAGTCTTGTTGGTGAGAAGGCAACATCGTGCTCTTGCCTGGAGGGTCTGAACCCTGTAGATCACTTTGGCCCAGAGAAGAAACCTGGATTTCCAACCTAGGTGCGGAACTTCAAAATGAAAAATGTCTAGACATAACACTTTACTTGGTAGTTTCCAGGACCCTGCATCTGTATCTCAGCCCAAGCTTAATGCCAACCTCTTTAATTATAGTTCTGTCTAGCTTTGAATTTATCAAACTGTTTCATGTAAATATTACCTAAAGCTCTACTTTCCCCCCAAATCCTGTGATAGCTCCCTCTCTCTTTCCCTCTCTCTCCCACCCTCTCTCTCTGTGAGATGCCCCATACTTCCTCTATCATGTGGTCTCTCTTGCTGCAGTAAGTTTATAAACCTAACACTCTGGGACCACGGTTGTGTCCTTGGAGATCTTTTACAGATAGGCTTTACCAGTGAAGGGGATAATGGTGGAGAAAGGACCATATTTGTTATCATGTGACTCTGTCATGTGACCATAGTTCCTTGACAAGGATTGGTTCCCTCACCAAAGCATCCAGCCGTAGGTTGAGAAAGCAGCCGATCAGGTGGACCAGAGCTCTAGCCAGTACAGGTATTAGAGGTAACTTAGTGACCTCTAAGTAACCCAATCAGAGCCTCCCTCTGGGGAAATATTGAAGGTGGGACTCTCAGGTAGAAATATAAGTGGGTTCAAATCCCTGTTCTGCCCCCTTAGTGGTTGTGTTTTGGACAAGAATCCTCAGCCTCAGATTTTTATATGAAGCACATATGGGCATTAAATGAGACACTGTAGAAAAAATTTACAGTAAATGTTCACTGAGTCCACCCATCCTTATTATCAATGTTAACATAATTAACACCTTTGTCTTTCTTTCTTCCCAAGATTAGGCAAATAAGGAATATCATGACTCCACTTTACAACTGGGGAAAGCAAGGCCCAGGATCTTGCTGTCAGGTTGAACTTCTGGTGCAGCATTGGCTAGGACAACACTCCTCTAGGCTCCTTAGCCACCCTCCTGGTGGCCCAACTTGCAGTGCCATCTTGGCAGGCATTGCCTATTTCTCTGTGTCCTTCCTGCAGACCTGGTGCCTTTGGTTACCAGGACCACAGGTGGTACAAGATGATGGGTTCATTACTGGGACCTCCTCCCCAGCCACCAGGACCCTGAGGCAGTCTAATTTGTGTTTCCAGAGCTGAAGACACCTGATCACTCACCCAGGCACCAGAGACTCCGCGCCTTCAGAGGAGGTGTTTTCTGACTGAGCCAGGTGGCTCATGCTCTGCCACTGATCTGGTGAACAGGGCAAGCCACCTACCTCTCTATGACCCAGCTTACTTGTCTGCTAGATGGGCACCTTAGCAGTCATCTTATATGTGTGTATTCATTGAACAAACATTATTGATAAAGCCAAGTGTTGGTGGGAACAGATAGCACTGGAACACCCACCCTCTGCTACTGGGATTGTAAATTCTTACAATGTTTTGGGAAACTGTTTGGTATCAATTATTAAAACTAACACACTTACCCCATGACCCAGGGATTCCAGTCCTGGAAACACAGCCAACAAAAATGACAGTACTCAAAAACTATGCACAAGAACATACATAATATGGATAAATTGCATTATACATCATCAGAGTGAAAACCTTTTGTGCACCATTGAGAAAATGAAAAGACAGCCAATTAAGGAGAAAATACTTGCATATCAGATATATGATAAGGGACTTGTATCTAGAATATATAAAGAGCTCTTACAACTTAATAATAATAATCCCAATATGAAAAGGGGTAAAGGATTTGAATAGACACTTATTCAAATAAGACATACAAATGGTCAATGAGCTCATGGAAAGATGCTCAACATCATTAGCCACCAGGGAAATGCTCACGAAAACCACGATGAGATGGCACTTCATGTCCACTAGGATGGCTAGAATCAAAAACACAGAAAATAACAAATGTTGGTAAAGATGTGCGGAAATTGGAACACTTATACATTACTGATGAGAATGTAAAATAATGCAGCTGCTGTGGAAAACAATCTGGAAGTTTCTTAAAAGGCTAAACATAAAGTTACCATATGACCCTGCAATTTCACTCCTAGGTATATGCCTAAGAGAAATAAAAACATATGTCCACACAAACACTTATACATGAATGTTCACAGAAACATTATTCATAATTGCCAAAAAGTGGAAACAACATGAATACTCATCAACAGATAAACAGATAAACAAAATGTGGTCCATCCAGACAATAGAATATTATTTGACAATAAGAAGGAGTGAGGCGCTGGGGCTGGCCAAGTGGCGTGGTGGTTAAGCCCTCGCTTGGGAAGCCAGAGGCCCCAGTTCAATCCCACATATGAGAGCCAGTGACACTGCCCTCAAAAAATAAAAAATAAAATAAAAAATAAAAATAAAAAGGAGTGAGGCGCTGACATTTGACACAGAGTGGATGGACCTTGAACACACAGTGCTCAGTGAGAGAAGCCAGACACACAAGGCAACACAACGTGTGATTCTACTTATGTGAAATGTCCAGAACAGGCACATCCACAGACAGGAAGTGGGTTTGTGGTTGTCATGGGTTGTGGAGGGGGGAGGGAGTGACTGCTGAAGGGTATAGGGTTTTTTTGGGTTGGTTTTTGTTTTTTGGTGTTGAAACTGTTCTAGAATTAGATAGTAGTGATGGTTGCACACCTGTGACTATATTAAAACCACTGAGTTGGACATTGAAAAGGATGTTTTATGGTATGTAAATTATACCTTATGAAATAATAGAAAGTATATAATGGTCTCTGTCCCCTTGCTCCCAACACAAGGCTCCTAAAACATTTATAAATTCAAGTGAATACAGTGATAGGAGCATCTCTTATTCTAATATTTGGTGTCTACCCCTGGTTCCTGACCCTGAGCTCCTAAATCCCTGGGAATTTCTTGGGTGATAGGAGTGTCTTTTGTTTAATGAGGTGACTGTGTAGGCTCCTGGGTGGGGGCTGTTCACCAGAAAGAACAAGCTTTGATTAGAAGGTTAACCAACTTTCAGCCCCACCCACATCCTCCAGGGAGGAGAGAGGAGCTGGGAGACTGAATTAGTAATTGATCAAGCCTACATGAGGAAGCCTCCATAAAAATTCCAAAGGTAAGGGATTTGGGGAGCATCCGAGTTGGTGTACAGGTGGAGGTGCAGAGAGACCCTTCCCACATCTCTTCCATCTGGATGTTCATCTGTATCCTTTATCATATCCTCTTATAATAAACCAATAAACAGCAAGTAAAAGTAAACTGTTTTCCTGAATTCTGTGAGCCTCTCTAGCAAATTAATTGAATGCAAGGAGGGGATCATGGGAACCTTCGGCCTATGGCCTATCAGTCAGAAGAACAGGTGACAAACTAGATGCAGTGATTGATGTCTGAAGTGGGGACAGTCTAGTGGGGCTGAACTCTTAACCTGTTGGGTCTGATGCTGTCTCCAGGTAAGTGGTGGCAGAAGTGAGTGGATTGTAGGACTCCAAGCTGATGTCACAGAGAATTAATTTGTGTGGGAAAAATTTCACAATCTGGTGTCAGAAGTGTTATGAGTGTGGCAGTAGTGTGAGAGTAAAGAAGACACAAACTGGAGAAGTAAGTTTTTCCTAGACATATATCAATGGTTGTTATTTTTAAAAAGGGTGGAGGGCCGGCCGAGTGGCACATTGGTTAAGCGCTGGTTTTGGGATGCCAGCGACCCCGGTTCGGATCCCACATGAGGGCCAGTGACACTGCCCTCTACAGCTAACAACAGCTCCACCTGGAGCTGGGCTGTGCGAGCCCCAGTGATGATGTGGGCTGCAGCCCCTGCTGCAGTGGGCTGCCATAGGCTACAGTGAGTGGCCGGCAGCCAGCGTGAGCGTCTGGCAGCCAAGCGTGAGCTGCCAATAGCCGCAGTGAGCGACATCCAGAGGCCAGCCACCGATCTGCCTCATCCGGGAAGAGCGCAATGACGATACCAACATGGGCCAGTGAAGCAACATCCTCCGCAACTAAACTGAAGAACAAAAAGACAGCAACTTGTCTGTTCCCCTTCCCCGATTCCCCAACGCTGTTCCCCTCCGCCAGTTCCCCAATAAAATATTTAAAAAAAAAAAAAAAAAAGGGTGGAGGCACAATGGCACATGTAGTTCTTGTTTTATTCTTTCACATTCTTTACCCCTCCCTGTGTCAACACACTTTGTCAGGTGAGATTGAATTATTTCAACCTTAGGAAGAGTCAGTCCATCCCTGACTCATGGGTGCATGGGTGTGCGTGCATGCGTGCGTGTGTGTGTGTGTGTGTGTGTGTGTGTGTGGTCTTGACTTGCTCTGGTCAATAGAATGATGGCACTCAAACATTGTATCTGATTGTCCTCAGGAAGATGAGCACAGATGTGTGCTGAAGCTGCTCATTGTTAAATATTTAGGAATTTTGTGACTGGTTTTTAAACATAGCTAGTATTAAAAATTAAATTATATAAACATTCAATTATATTAAATGTAATTAAAGCAAAGTTAATCAATACTCAAAACTCACTATTCCCATTTGTTTTACCATTGTACCATTCTCTTGGTGTTATATATACCTATCATGTCATTATGGTGGAAATAGTATATGCTGTGGACTGAATGTGTCCCCCACAAATTCATATCTTGAAATCTAACCCCTTGTATGATGAAGGAGCCCTCTTGTGAATGGGATTAATGCCTTATAACAGAAACTCCCGGAGAGCTCCCTCTACTCTTCCACCATGTGAGGACACACAGAGAAGACAGCCATTTGTGAATCAGGAAGTGGGTCTCACCAGACACTGAATCTGCTGGAAACTTGAATTTGGATCTCCAGTCTCCAGAACTGTGAGAGATCAATGCCTGTGTTTCACCCAGTCTGTGGTATTTTTGTTGTAGTCACCTGAACAGACCAAGATATTTAACAATGGCCTACTGCACGTGTCATCCCAACTCTGCATTCACTGATGTCACAATGGTAGTTTGAAATCAGCCACAGTGGGAATATTTACACCATGAAAATTAGCAAAGGTGAATGTCATCCTCCCAAAGGCCAGTTGTTCAACATTTGCCAACACGCCCTCCATGGAACATGTGTGGGCCAGCTCAAAGCTTGAAACCAAGACCAGCTGAGCCAAGGTCAGATCTACAGACTCCCGGCTGACCCACAAATGAGAGATGATGATGGTCTAAGCCATTGAGCTCTGGTGTAGTTTGTTATGCAGACTTATCACAACACTTGCTGACTAATAACTAGATATCCCCTCACTGGACTGAGAGAGCTTCAAAGCAGTGAGGACAAGTGCAGACGAGAGCACCTGTTAATGGTGTCTGAGTTGAATCCAAAGG
Source organism: Aselliscus stoliczkanus (assembly GCA_033961575.1). NCBI lineage: Eukaryota > Metazoa > Chordata > Mammalia > Chiroptera > Hipposideridae > Aselliscus > Aselliscus stoliczkanus. The sequence goes on along the minus strand of CM066735.1, from coordinate 1,627,330 downwards.
TAGTTGGGAATAGGAGAAAAACTGGAGACCTGGGTTTGAATCTGGCAATTTGCCAGCTGCAGGGTTTGGTTAATTGACCTAACTTCTCTGAGCATCTTCTGTCAAGGGCAAAAAGAGATGGCCCTCAGCCATTGTCTTGAGCATCAAAATAGAACACATGGGGTATACCATAAGTGTTCAATGAATGCTCCTGTAAGGTAATGCCTGATCTGGCCCCTGTTGAACTCGCCAAGCTCGTCTCTGTTTACTCCCCTCTTTGCTCACTCAGCTTCAACCACACCAGCCTTCACTCTGTTCCTCCATCATACTGTTTGTTCTAACCTGTCACTTTGGTGCCTGGACCATTCCCCCTTAACCTTCTCCTGGCTACAATTTTGTCCTCCATCTCTGCTCATTGCCAAAGTTGGCGCAGTAGACACTCAGTATGTTGTTACTATATGAATGGATGGGTGGGGTGGGTGGGTGGGTGGGTGGGTGGATGGATGGATGGGTGAGAGGACACGTTCATGGATGGGAGGATGGGAGGACGGATGGATGGATGGATGATGGATGGATGGGTCATCTGTGGATGAGGGAAATGATTCATGGTAGAGCTAGAACTGATCAAAGATGTGGGGGCTTCATACCAGGTCCCCATCTTCAGGGCTCCACGCCACGATGTTTGGAAGCTCTTTCCCTCTCTGAGCCTGGCTAGCACTGCCCTCTGCTGGCTATCCTGTGGATTGCAGGCAACTGACCAGCTGCCAGCATTGTAAAACTCAGCTCTTATCAAAACCTTGTGGTCTTCATCAACTTAACAAACATTTATTACACACCTGCAGCAAACAAAATGGCAAAGATCCCTAGATGACAGAATTTGTGTTCATGGTGGAGGACGTAGTACATACAGATAATAAACAAAATAAAATAAACTAAAACTAGGTAAAAAATATGGTGCACTAAAAGGTGATACGTTCTAAGGAGAAAAATCCAACAGAGGCATCACTTTAAAAAAAAAACAGCTTTATTGAGGTATAATTGACATACAATAAAATGCACATACTTAACTAACAATTTTGATAACTTTCAACGTATGCATACCCCATCAACACAATCAAGATAGTGAAGGTCTCTGTTATTCTCAAAAGTTCCCTCATGCCCCTCTGTGACCCTCCTTCCCTTTCCTCCCCACCCCCTCCCCTGTCCCCAAGCAATCACTGATCTGCTTTCTGTCACTATAGAAAGCACTGTTAACTTGCATTTTCTAGACCAGGTCTCTTCCCCTTGGCACTACTGATACTGGGGTCACTCTCTGTGGGGGGCCGTCCTAGGCACTGTGGGGATTAAGCCTCATCCCTGGCCCCCACCCACTTCATGCCAGGAGCACCCTAAGTCATGATGACCACAGATGTCCCCAGACATGTCCTGGTGTCCCTAGGGGGCAAAATTACCCACAGTTGAGAAATCCTGGATCAATCCTAGTTCTGTCCCCTGAATTGAGGCTTTTGTTTAATTTTGATCCCAATATAGATGAGAAAACTAAGGCTTCAATAATGACTTGCCTGAGTTCCCGACAGAGTTAGGAGCATAACCATGGTCTTTCTGACTGCAGACCCACTCACTGTACCTAACCCCTCCCATTTAACCATCCTCTAAATCTGTGCTCTACAAAATGGCCCTTAATAGCCACCACATTCAATGTTTTATTGTTAGGTGAAATACACATAATATTAAATTTACCATTTTAAGTGCACAGCTCAGTGGCATTAAGTACTTTCACATTGTTGTGCAGCTGTCCCCACCGTCATCTCCAGAACTTTCTCATCTTCCCAAACTGAAACTCTGTCCCATTAAAAACTAACTCCCGGGCCGGCCGAGTGGCGCGGTGGTTAAGCGCTGGTTCGGGTCCCACATATGAGGGCCAGTGACAGTGCCCTCAAAAAAAAAAACACAAAAAAAAAACCTAACTTCCCTTTCACTTCACCTCCCCCAGCCCCTGGCCCCCACCATCTACTCTCTGTCTCTATGCATTTGACTCATCTAGGGACCTCCTGTGAGTGCACTCACACAGTATTTGTTCTGTGTCTGGATTATCTCATTGTCCCCCAGATTCATTCATGGACACTTGGGTTGTGTCCACCTTTTGGCTTCTGTGAACCGTGCTGCTGTGGACACAGATGTGCAGGTATCTGTTATCTGTTTGAGTTCTTGAGTTCCTGATTTCCATTCTCGTGGGTGTCTACCCAGAAGTGGAATTGTTAGATCATATAGTAATTCTGTGTTTAACTCTTTCGAGAACCTCCAGACCAGTTCCCACAGTGGCTGCCCTGTTTTTCCATTCCCCCCAGCGATTCACAAGGATCCCAATTTCTCCACATCCTTGCCTTTTTTTTTTTAAAGATTTTATTCGGGAATTTGGGGAGGGGAACAGCGTTGGGGAATTGGGGAAGTGGAACAGACAAGTTGCTGTCCCCTTGTTCTTCAGTCTAGTTGCAGAGGACGTCGCCTCACTGGTCCATGTTGGTATCGTCATTGCGCTCTTCTTCCCGGATGAGGCAGATCAGTTGCCGGCCTCTGGATGGTCGCTCACCGCGGCTGTTGGCAGCTCACTCTGGCTGCCGGCTGCTCACTGTAGCCTATGGCAGCCCACTGCAGCAGGGGCTGCAGCCTGCAACGTCGCCAGGGCTCGTACAGCCCAGCTCCAGGTGGAGCTGTTGTTAGCTGTGAAGGACAGTGTCACTGGCCCTCATATGTGGGATCCAAACCGGGGCCGCTGGCATCCCCAAACCAGCTCTTAACCAATGCGCCACTTGGCCGGCCCGCCTACGCTTGTTAGTTTGTTGATATTATAATGAATTTTAAGTCAGAATTCAAATTCAGTCAGTCCCACTGGCCACATTTCAAGTCCTTGGTTGCACACGTGGCCGGTGGTTGCCACACTGGACAGCGGCGGGTGGAAGAGGTACCATCATAAGAGAAAGGTCTATGGGACCGCACTGTTTTAGACTACCGAGCTAGGAATAAACGTTTCAGTCACTCATCTAAGTACCCACCCAGCTGTCATGAACTTTGTTACTGCTAACCTGCACTGACAGTGGGGGATGAAGGAGGAAGGAAACCTAGTGCTGCCTTGTCAGTGCTCAGGGGAGGTGACACGGAGCTCCCTACAGGGCATTCTTCACAGGACCCCAGGTTCCCTTTCCCCGCAGGTTCCACATCTTGCCTTCCTCCACACATACAGAGCGGGCCCCAATTCTGCCATAATGCTGGTCACCCTTCAGCCTTTATTTTCCTTGCCTCTCCCCAGAATACCCTTCACCCTTGTATCACAGTAGCTGCAGTGGTTGTAAGGGGAAAACATGGAAACAACATATCTTTCCACCGATAGAAAATGACAGTACAGCAATTAAAACAGAAAACAAGACAGAGCTTCATAATTTGTTGCAGAAAACTATCTGTATGAGATTCCTGTGGCTGCTGCAATGCATGACCACAAATGTAGTAGTTTAGAATAGCATATAATACACTTGTACCATGCTGGGGTCAGGAGTCCCACACAAGCATCTTGGGGCTAAACAAAGGTGAGGGCAGTGCTTGTCCTTCCAGAGGCCCCAGGGAGAAATGTTTCTGGCCTTTTCCAGCTTCTAGAAGCATCACGTCCTTTACTCATGGCCCCTTCTCCATCGTCACAGCCAGCAGTGCAGCCTTTTCCATCTCTCTGACTCTGAGCCTCCTGCCTCCCTCTTATGAAGACACTGGGCCTGTGATGACACTGGGCCCCTTGGGGAATCCAAGGTCATCCCCATCTCAGGGACCTTTACTTAATCTCACCTACACAGTCCCTCTGTCATGTGAGGTGACACATTCACAAGTTTCAGGACAAGGACAAGGATATCTTTGGGAGGCATTATTCTGCCGACCACAGCATCCAAGACATTCAATGAAGACAAGGAACAGAGCAGTGTGATTTCATTTACATGAAAATGCATTCGCCCATCAACAGAACAGGTAGAAGCTGAAGTGTATAAATGCAGAGGGAAGGGTCTGGAAGGAGACATCCCAAACTGCTAACAGGGAAGGGTCTGGGGAGGGGAGCTTGGGGCATTGGATGGAGAGGTTTTGGAGAAGGCCCTGAGACAGAAAAGTCAGAAGCTGTGCAATGTCCCAGCAAGTCTGAAATCAATAAATGCAACAAACACTAAAGTCTCAGGGGAAAATATGATAAGAAGCAAGATAATACATAGCCTCGAAGTCTGACATATTTATTAATTGCAAAGGAATATGTTGGGGTTTTCCAATTAACCCCACAGAAATGTTATTGATTTCTAGTTTAATTGCATTGTGGTCAGGAAACATATTCTGCATGATTTTAATCCTTTTACATGTATTGAGACTTATTTTATGACCGAGCATATTACCCATCCATCTTAATGAACATTCCATGTGCATTTGAACTAGATATACTGCTGTTTTTTGCTGGAGTGTTCTGTAAATATCAAGTTGGTTGAAATTATTGTTCAAGGCTTCTCCAGCCTTACTGATTTTCTTGCTCTATTAATTATGGAGAGAGTAGTGTTGAAATCTCTAGCTATAATAATGGATTTGACTTCTTTTTCAGTTCTGTCAATTTTTGCTTTGTGTGTCTTGAACTTAGTTTAGGGTCATAAATGTTCAGAATTGTTATGTCCTCTTGATGAATGGACCTCTTTGATGTTAGGTCAATTCTTTGCCCTTCTAATTCTAATGCTCTTCTTTATTCCTGGTAATATCCTTTGCTTTGACTTCATTTTTTTTCCTGATAGAGACAGAGCTACTCCAGCTTTCTATTTTTTTTAATTTTATTTATTTATTTATGTATTTATGTATGTATTTATTTATTTATTTTTATTGGGAAACAGTGTGTTTTTCCAGGAGTAGCTGTTTCAACCTAGTTGTGGAGGGCGCATCTCAGTGGCCCATGCAGGGATCGAACCGACAACCTTAGCGTTATGAGCACTGCGCTCTAAACAATTGAGCTAACTGGCTAACCTGTTCTATCCAGCTTTCTTATGATTAGTGTTTGGGTGGTATACTTTTTTCCACCTTTTAGTCTTTTTTTTTTTTTTTGCCTATATAAAGTTTTTTTCACCACCTATAGCATTTCCCTCTTCACTTTATTGAGGCATACTTTACATACAATTAAATTCACTTATTGTAAGATTATAATACAGTATGTTTTGGAAATTGTTTATGGTTGTGCAACTATATCACAATCACAATATAGAACACTTCTGACATCCTGAAGTTCTTTCTCCCTTTGTAGTCAACTCTCACTTGAACCCCGACTCTAGGCCACCACTGATGTATTCTGACAATGTTGTTTTCCTTTTCCTAGAACTTCAAAGATTGAAATCATACAGTATGTAGTATTTTGTGCCTGGCTTATTTCACTTAATATAATAAAGCTTTGGAGAGTCATCCAGGTTGTTGTGTGTGTTGGTGATTCATCTCTTTTTGTTACTGAGGATTATTCCATTTTATGGATATACCATTCACCTATTAATGGATACTTGAATTATTTCCACTTTGGGGCTATTACGCGTACAAGTTTGTGTTTGGAAATAGGTTTTTATTTCTCTTGGGTAAATTCCCAAGAGTGGAATTGCTGGGTCATATGGTAGATGTATCTTTAACTTTGTAGCAAACTGCCAAACCATTTTCCAAAGTTGTTGTGCCATATTGCATTTCCTCCAGCAGTGAATGAAAGTTCCAATTGTGCTGCAACTTTGCCAATACTTGGTGTTAATAGACTTTTTTAGTTTAATCTTTCTAATAGACATACTGTGGTATCCAATTGGGGAGCATTTCCTTCATGACTAAATATGTTGAGTATCTTTTCATGTGCTTATTGGTCATTCATAATCTCCTTTGGTGAAGTAGCTGCTGTTCAAATACAGTACATGCTTTAAAAATTGGTGTGCTTATTTTTAAATTATTTCTTATTATTTTCTTATTATTTATCAGATATATGTACTGTAAATATTTTTCTTAGTTGGTGCCTGCCTTATCATTCACTTAACAATTTTTTTGAAAAGAAAAAAATTTTTTTTGTTTTGATAGTTTATCTTATAACTTTCAAAAAATGGTTAGTGCTTTTTGTGTCCTATCTAGAAAAATCTAAGCAATGGGCCAGCCGAGTGGCGCGGTAGTTAAAACCTGGCTTGGGATGTCAGCGGCCCCAGTTTGGATCCCACACATGAGGGCCAGTGACAACGCCCTCAAAAAAAAAAATCTAAGCAAACTCACAGAGATTTTCTCCTATGTTTTCTTCCATAAGTGTGGGAAGCCGACAGCCCCCCAGTGTCTGACAAGGCCACATTGCCCTGCTCAGCACTGGATATTAGGGGTGCTGCCTTATGGTTAGTCATGTAATATCTCCTGCCTCTAAGGACCCATGTGCCTTTCCTCCTATAGGAGACAATATATTCACTACACTTGTGACATGTTCCTGTGGTACCCCAATGAGCTAACTATGCAGCCAAAGACGGGTAAGATCTCCTAAAAGAGGGGAGACAACCTAAGCCAGGCGGTAGTTCCGTGGGGAACCCCTGAACTAAGATATTGGGGACTCAAGCCCCTTGGAAACTGAGGCACAGACCTCTGACAAACTCAGGCCAGAAAACTCAGGCCTGTGAGAAGCTGATGCATTTGCCTAAGGGCTCTGCTGTGAAAAGTCTCCTCAGAGGCCAAAGGTCTCCAGGCCATGAGAGTTCCAGGCAGCTTGCTGACCATGAGTTATGTTAACAGCCTTGTGTAAATTCCTTCGTTTAGTGCCTTGTTGCAGCAACAGATACTGAAGCTTTAACTAAGAAACAGATGCAGCCCTCTGTAGGATAGAGTGGTGTGAGACCCCTTTAAGTTGCTAGGTATTGTATTTACATAGGAATAAAACTTTAGATGCTTTTACCCTGAACAGGGTCAAAGCTAGTCTTTTAGTAATAATTCAAGTATACTCCCTGAGAGTCTAGCTGCTGGAATTTGGGATAATGACTAGGTAGTCATGGTAACCATTATTTAGGAGATATATAGAGACAAGTCTATCCTTAGCATAAGATAGTTATGATAAATATTCTTTGGATGACAGGCAGAGACTGGGTCTGAGTCTCAGAGGTTATCACAGTGTAAAACAAGATAAATCCTTTAATGGGAGAGCAAGTCACAGGGCACCCTGGAGAGAGCACTTACAGGGGAGTAGAAGACTGTGTAAATCCTGAGAACTACAAACCACCAAATGCTCTGTGATTGAGATAATGGTCAAAAGCCCCTATAAAAGGAGCTAGGCTTTAACAATTAGGTGTGACACTTCTGAGAAACTCTTTCCGGTGTCTCCGCTTTCTTTTTTTCTGCCTTTACTGTAATAAAAATTTTCTGTCTTTCCTATCGCAGACTCATGTCCACCTTCTTGAGCCCTGGTTAGCGGGGGCTGGTCCCCCGCGCATAAGTTTTATACTTTTAGCGTTTACATTCAAGTCTATGATCCATTCTGAGTTAAATTTGTATATGTTACATTAAGAGTCAAGGACAAGTTGGGTTTTTTTCCATTTTAATGTTCAGTTGTTGCAACACCATTTGTAAGATGATTTCTGTCCTCTGTTGAGTTATTTGGCACTTTTGTAGTAAATCAATTGACCATATCAGCATGGGTCCGAATTTTTGACTCTCTTTTGTCTTTTCACTGTTTTGATTACCAAAAGTTAATAATAAATCTTAAAAACAAGGGCCGGCCGAGTGGCGCATTGGTTAAGCGCTGGTTTTGGGTGCCAGCGGCCCCGGTTCGGATCCCACATGAGGGCCAGTGACACTGCCCTCTACAGCTAACAACAGCTCCACCTGGAGCTGGGCTGTGCGAGCCCCGGTAATGGTGTGGGCTGCAGCCCCTGCTGCAGTGGGCTGCCATAGGCTAATACAGTGAGTGGCCCGCAGCCAGCGTGAGTGGATGGCAGTCAAGCGTGAGCTGCCAATAGCCGCGATGAGCGACAACCAGAGGCCAGCGACCGATCTGCCTCGTCCGGGAAGAGCGCAATGACGATACCAACAGTGAAGCAACATCCTCCGCAACTAAAAAAACTGAAGAACAAAAAGACAGCAACTTGTCTGTTCCCCTTCCCCGATTCCCCAACGCTGTTCCCCTCCGCCAATTCCCCAATAAAAAAAAAACCTTTAAAACAAAACAAAACAAAACAAGTTAGCCTTTCAATCTTATTCATTTTAAAATGGTTTTGATTACATTTTCTGGTTTTACGCTAAGACTTTATATTTAAAGTGGATAACAGGGTTCCAGTCAAGATGATAGAGTAAGTAAACGCTGTGTTTACTTTCTCTCATGAGCACATCAAAATTACAACTAAACTACAAAACAACCAATATTGATAATTGCCTGAAATCTTGCTTAACTGAAGCCCTACCACTACAGATATACAGAAGAAGCCACCTTGAGACTGATAGGAGGGGCAGAGATGTGGAACGGGCTGCTCCTTCACCTGTGTGTGACCATTAAGAATCGGGAGGGATATCTCAGCTGCAGAGCACCACCACCACCACACCAAGGAGCAAGGGGTCCAAGCACTACACCAAGCTCCCCAGCTGATGGTTCCAGTACCAGGGAGAGAAGTCCCCATAATTTCTGTTTGTGAAAACCAGCAGAGGTTGTGAGACAGATGGCAGCTGGAGTCCCAGCTGTTCCTCTTAAAGGTACTGTGCACGGACTTACCAACAGACTCACTGGCTCTGAGCTCTAGTGCTGGAGCAGTAGCTGGAGAGATGACAATGATGTTTGCTGGGAGGGTAGCTGAGTTGTCTGACTTCAGGATGCCGAAGGGGCACCTTTCTCCTGAATGGTGGAGCTTGCAGAAACCATTGTTTCTTTGTTGAGCCCTCCCCCTTCCTGGTGTGCTGACACAAGCAGTCACCATAGTTGAGTCTCCATCAACGAGGCCCCCGCCCCTGAAGATTCTGAGACCCCGTGCCACCCAACTTTTGGGCATACACAGCTGCTTCCAATGGCTTTTTCATACAAACCACCTACCTTGGCTCATGCTGCAGACATCCTTAGGGTCTCTCAAAGGTTCTCAAAACCAGACAAGCAGAATCTGGCTTAAGTGTGTCCCATACCCCTGACTGAGCACCCTCAAACCCAACATGAGCTGCAGCTCGCCTTGGTCCATGGCTTGGCTTCTCGAGGCACTCCCACACACAGCACGGACAATGGCTGTGGTAGCTTCTGCAGATTGCTTTATGGCTTCTGCTGGGTAGCCCTGGGTGGAGCACGGGCTGTGAATGAACTTGACTTGCAGCTGGTCCCCTCCCAGGTGGCCCACCGATTGGCCAGCTTTGAAAGGATGACACACCTGAGGGGGAAGATTTGGCAGGCACCAGAACCCTGCTGAGGCAGATCCTGCTCTGTAGGGTCAGTCCCTGCACCACAACTCCTCCACTGTAGTCAAGGCCAGTCTTCACAACCAATGAGCCTGAGGGTCAATCCCTCCTATTGAAGTGCAAATGGCAACCAAGTCTCAACTACAAGAGGAGGGCACACACAACCCACACAAAGGATGCACCTGGAGTGTGTGGCTCAGGTGACCAGGAGGACTGCACCACCGAGCCCCACAGTTCAGTACACCTACTACAAAAGGTCACTCTACTAAAATCAGAAGACAAAGCAGCCCTACCTAACACACAGAAACAAACACAGGGAGGCAGCCAAAATGAGGAGGCAAAGAAATATGTCTCAAATAAAAGAACAGAACAAAGCTCCTAAGAAAAAGCACTAAACAAAATGGAGATAAGCAATCTATCAGATGCATAGTTCCAAACACTGGTTATAAGGATGCTCAGTGATCACAGGGAGAACTTCAACAAAGAGATAGGAAATATAAAAAAATGGAGATAGAAAGCATAAAACAGAACCAGTCAGAAATAAAGAATACAATAATAGTAATGAAGAATACATTACAGAGAATCAACAGTAGATTAAATAAAGCAGAGGATTGAATCAGCAATTTAGAATATAAGGTAGCAGAAAACACCCAATCAGAACAGCAAAAAGAAAAATTTTTTAAAAATTAGGAGAGTTTAAGAGGCCTCTGGGACAACATCAAGCATACCAACATTCGTTTTATAGCGTTACCAGAAGGAGAAGAGCAAGGAATTGAAAACCTTTTTGAAGAAATAATGACGGAAAACTTCCCTAACTTGGTAAAGGAAATAGATATACAAGCCCAGGAAGTGCAGAGAAAGAGTACCAAACAAGGGCCGGCCAAGTGGCGTGGTGGTTAAGAGCTGGCTTGGGATGCCAGCGGCCCCAGTTCGGATCCCACATATGAGGCCCAGTGACACTGCCCTCTAAAAAAAAAAAAAAGAGTACCAAACAAGATGAATGAATCCAAAGAGACCAACACCAAGACACAACATAATTAAAATGCCAAAGGTTGGGCTGGCCGAGTGGCGTGGTGGTTAAGAGCTGGCTTGGGATGCCAGCAGCCCCGGTTCAGATCCCACATGGGAGGGCCAGAGACACTGCCCTCTAAAAAAAGAAATAAAATAAAATTTATTTAAAATGCCAAAGGTTAAAGACAAAGATAGAATCTTAAAAGCAGCAAGAGAAATGCAGTTATTACCTACAAGGGAGCCCTCATAAGACTGTCAGCTGATTTCTCAACAGAAACTTTGTAGGCCAGGAGGGACTGGCAGGAAATATTCAAAGTGATGAAAAGCAAGGACCTACAACCAAGAGTACTCTGCCTAGCGAAACTACCATTTAGAATCAAAGGACAGATAAAGAGTTTTCCAGACAAGAAAGAGCTAAAGGAGTCATCATCACCAACCAGTATTATAAGACATCTTAGAGGGACTTATTTAAGATGAAAAAATATATAAGAATAATAAAATGGCAATAACTACAAACCTATGTACAATTACTTTCAGTGTAAATAAATTAAATGCTCCAGTCAAAAGGTAGGAAGACTGAAAGGATAACAAATCAAGACCCTTACATATACTGCCTACGAAATACTCACTTCAGATCAAAAGACACACACAGACTGAAAGTAAAGGGATGGAAAAAGCTATTTCATGAAAATGGAAACAAACAAAAAAGCTGGGGTAGCAATACTTATACCAAACAAAATAGACTTTAAAACAAAGGCTATAACAAGAGACAAAGAAGAATCTAGTGATCCCACTTCTGGGTATATATCTGAACAAACCCAAAATGCTACTTCGAGGGAACATGCTCATTCATATGTTCATTGCAGCAGTGTTCAATAAGCCAAGATATGAATATAACCTGGGTGCCCCTAAATGAATGAATGGATAAAGGGGAGGTGGTACGTACAAAGGGTGCCAAAAATATATATCCACATTTTAAGAAAAGAAAAAAGTGGGCCGGCCAAGTGGCGCATTGGTTAAGAGCTGGTTTTGGGATGCCAGCGTCCCCGGTTCGGATCCCACATATGAGGGCCAGTGACACTGCCCTCCACAGCTAACAACAGTTCCATCTGGAGCTGGGCTGTGAGCCCCGACGATGGTGTAGGCTGCAGCCCCTGCTGTAGTGGGTGGCCGGCAGCCAGCGTGAGCTGCCAATAGCCGTGGTGAGCAATCATCCAGAGGCCGGCAACTGATCTGCCTCATTCGGGAAGAACACAACGATAATACCAACATGGGCCAGTGAAGCACTGTCCTCCACAACAAGACTGAAGAACAAAAAGATAGCAACTTGTCTGTTCCACTTCCCTGGTTCCCCAATGCTGTTCCCCTCCCCCAATTCCCCAATAAAATCTTTAAAAAAAAAAGGATTAAAATTGTAATACCCAATATATACCGATAACAAAAGATGAATAAAAGTCATGTTTGACTTCTGCAATTACAAGCGGTGCTTAAAGTAATTACCATCAGGGTCCAGCCACTTATGATTATAGCAAACTACTGCTTGAGCAATGCTGACCGAAGTGTCCACTCGTATACAATTTTTTGGCACCCCAAGTATATATAATAGAATATTACTTGGCCATAAAAAAGAATGAAATCTTGTCATTTGCTACAACATGGATGGACCTAGAGGGTATTGTGCTGAGTGTAATAAGTCATACAGTGAAACACAAGTGTCATATGATTATACTTATAAGTGGATTCTAAAGAACAAAACAAAACAGAAAAAAACTCATAGATACAGAGAACATTTTAATGGTTGCCAGATGGGAGGGGGTTTCAGGTGGGTGAAAAAGGGGCAGGGATTAAGAAGTACAAGTGGGGGCTGGCCGAGTGGCACGGTGGTTAAGCACTGGCTTGGGAAATCAGTGGTCCCAGTTCAGGTCCCCCATATAAGGGCAAGTGACACTGCCCTCAAAAAAAAAAAAAAGAAGTACAAGTGGGAGGGCTGGTCAAATGGCACAGTTGGTTAAGAGTTAAATTAAGAGCACGAGCTCTGAGCAGTAGGGCTACTGGTTTGATTCCCACATGGGCCAGTGATGCTGACCCAGAGCTGAGCTGCCACTGAGCTGCCAACAGGTGGCAGGATGGCTCAACTGGTGAGAGCACATGCTTCTAACAGGACTGCCAGTTCGATGGTGGGCTATGCCCGTCTGTAACTAAGACTGTTCAGCCCTGGATGGCTCAGCGGATAGAGCATTAGCTCTTAACAACAAGGTTGCTGGTTCGACTCCCACAAGGGATGGTGGCTACGCCCTCCTGCAAGTAAGATTGTAACACAGCACCTTGAGCTTAGAGGCCAGGAGCTGCCAGATGGCGACCGGTACCCTCCACAACAAAGATTGAAGAACAGCAACTTGGCTAGTCCTCCTCCCCAATTCCTCAACACTGTTCCCCTCCCCCAATTCCCCAATTTAGAAAAAACACACAAAACTTTGGGAGATTTAAAAAAAAAGAAATACAAATTGGTTGTTACACAGTAGTCATGGGGATATAGGGTACAGCATAAGGAATATAGTCAGTAATATTGGAATAACTATGTATGGTGTCAGATAGGTGCTAGATTTGTTGGGGTGATCGATGGCAGGGGGATTGGGGGCAAGGTGATAATGGTGAAGAGATTAAGAAATACAAATTGGGGGCTGGCAGAATGGCGTGGTGGTTAAGAGCTGACTCGGGACGCTAGAGGCCCAAGTTCGGATCCCACATATGAGGGCCAGTGACACTGACCTCTAAAAAAAAAAAAGAAAGGAAAAAAAGAAATACAAATTGGTAGTTATAAAACAGTCATGGGCATGTAAAGTACAGCGTAGGAAATATAATCAATAATACAATAATAATTATGTATAATACCAGGTAGGTACTAGTCAGCAGGATAACTTGTAAATTATATAAATGTCGAACCACTATGTTGTACATCTGAAATTAATATGAAATAACATTGAATGTCAAATGCAATTGAAAATTTTAAAAGGGGGGAAAAGATAAAGAGAAATAAGAGGCTCAAAGTTCCAGCCAGGTATAAAAAAGTCTTGGGGATGTATTATACAGCATGGGAAATATAGTCAACAACATTGTGATAGTGTGGTTATGGTGTCAGATGATTGCTGGACTTATCATGGTGATAAAAGCAGACTGGTACTTTAAGGAAACTGACCAGAAAGTTGGGACTAGAGAGTAACAGGAAGCCCAGCTCCATCCATAGACCTCCCAAATCCCTGGCCAGTTTCCTTAAAATGCCAGTTCACTTTTATCAATGGTAATCACTTCTTTAGCATAGGGAATATAATCAATTATAGGGTAATAGCTATGTATAGTACCAGGTGGGTGCTGTTGAACAGCTTTGATGTATAACTAAAACTAACATATTATATGTTGGCTATATCTTTTTTTTTTAAAGATTTTATTGGGGAATTGGGGAAGGGGAACAGTGTTCGGGAATGGGGAAGGGGAACAGCCAAGTTGTTGTCCTTCAGTCTTAGTTGTGGAGGGCACAGCTTGCTCAGCTCCAAGTCCAGTCGCCATTTGGCTGCCCATTGGCAGCTGGAGGCAGTTCAGCTCAAGGTGCTGTGTTCAATCTTAGTTGCTTGTTGGTGTACTCCACCATCCCATGCGGAAATCAAATGGGGAACCTTGTTGTTAGGAAGACATGCTCTCACCAACTGAGCCATTCTGCTGCTCAGTGTTGGCAGCTCAGCTTGGGCGCAGCGTAATTGGCTCATGTGGAAATCGAACTGGCGGCCCTGTTACTCAGAGCTCACACTTTTTTTTTTTTTAAAGAGGACATTGTCACTGGCCCTCATATGTGGGATCCGAACCGGGGCTGCTGGCGTCCCAAGCTAGCTCTTAACCACCGCACCACTCGGCCGGCTCCAGAGCTCACACTCTTAAGCTAACTCTTTTTTTTTTTTTTTTTGAGGGCAGTGTCTCTGGCCCTCATATGTGGGACCTGAAACGGGGCTGCTGGCTTCCCAAGCCAGCGCTTAACCACGGCACCACTTGGCTAGCCCTCTTAAGCTAATTCTTAATCAACTGAGCCACTTGGCTGGACCAACATTATTATTGTTTTTTTAATTCTTTAATTTTTTTTAGCTGAACCATCCTGTCACCTGTTGGCAGCTCAGTGGCAGCTCAGCTTGGGCTGGGCATCGAACTGCTGTTGCTCAGAGCTCAGCTCACGCTCTTGAGTGAGCTTTTAACCAACTGAGCCACTCAGCTGGCCCCCATTATTGTTATTTTTGCTTTAAAGAGTCAATTACCATTTTCATAAATTAAGAAATAATTATATTTTCCACATTTTAAACATTTCTTGTGCCCTTCTTTCTTTTGCATAGATCCAAAACTCTGTTTGGCATCATTTTCCTTCTGTTCCAAAGAATATTCTTTTTTTTTTTTTTTTAAGATTTTATTGGGGAATTGGGGGAGGGGAACAGCGTTGGGGAATTGGGGAAGGAGAACAGACAAGCCGTTGTTCTCCCATTCCTCAGTCTAGTTGCAGAGAATGTTGCTTCACTGGCCCATGCTGGCATAGTCATTGTGCTCTTCCCAGATGAGGCAGATCGGTCGTCGGGCTCTGGATGTCGCTCACCGTGGCTATTGGCAACTCACTCTGGCTGTCAGCTGCTCACACTGGCTGCTGGCCACTCACTGTAGCCTATAGCAGCCCACTGCAGCAGGGGCTGCAGCCCACACTGTCGCTGGGGCTCGCACAGTCCAGCTCCAGGTGGAGCTGTTGTTAGCTGTAGAGGGCAGTGTCACTAGCCCTCATATGTGGGATCCGAACCGGGCTGCTGGCATCCCAAAACCAGCTCTTAACCAATGTGCCACTCGGCCAGCCCCAAAGAATATTCTTTATTTTTCTTAATGTAGGTCTACTGCTCATAAATTCTTTAAGTTTTAATTTGTCTGAAAACATGTATTTTGCCTTCATTTTTGAAATATATTGTTGCTGCATATAGAATTATAGGGGTTTTTATTTTGTTTGTTTTGGTACTTTATTATTCCAGGGCTGGCTGAGTGGCTCATTGGCTGAGAGCTTACTTGGGAGCTGGAGCTCTGAGCAGCAGGACCACAGGTTCAGATCCCACATGGGCCAGTGACGCTTCGCACTCTACAGCTAAGATGGTGAACAACAATCCACCTGGAGCGGCGCTGCAGTGAGTCATCAACGACAGCGTATGCTACAGTGGGCTGCCATAAGCTACGATGAGTGGCCCACAGCCAGCGTGAGCGGCCAGCAGCCAGCGTGAGCCACCATGAGCAGCCGTCCAATGACTGGAGAATGTTCTGACTCAGCTAGGAAGAGCTCAATGATCACAATACCAACATGGGCCAGTGAAGTGGTGTTCTCCACAACTAGACTGAAGAACAAAAAAGGACAGCAACTTGTCCATTCCCCTTCCCTGATTCCCCAATGTTGTTCCCTCCCCCAATTCCCCAATAAAATCTTAAGAAAAAAAATACTCCATTGGCTTCTGGTATGAATTGTTTATGCTAAAAATCTTAATCGTTTTTTTTAAGATGGCTATTGCTATTCTTTTATTTATTTTTATTTACTGTTTTTTGAGGGCAGTGTCACTGGCCCTCATATGTGGGACTCGAACCAGGGCCGCTGGCTTCCCAAGCCAGCGCTTAACCACTGTGCCACTTGGCCAGCCCAATCATTCTTAATTTTTAGTTCTATCATTTTAGATTAGTTTCACCAGTAATTGAACTTCACATCAATAGAATCATACTTTGTACAATTTGTGTGTTTGGTTTATTATGTTCAACATTGTTCTGTGTAATTCATCCATTTTGTTGTGTGTATTAGTAACTTGTTATTTTTTCGTTGCTGCATAGCATTCCATTGTGTGAATATGTCACAAGTTATTTATCCATTTCTGTTATGGACATTTGGGTTATTTGGATTTGGGGCTAATATAAACACAACTAATTTGAATATTATTGTTCAGGTCTTTGGTGGATATATTAATGTGTTTTTTTTTAAGATTTTATTGGGGAATTGGGGGAGGGGAACAGTATTGGGGAACCGGGGAAGGGGAACAGATAAGTTATTGTCCATTTGTTCTTCAGTCTAGTTGTGGAGGACGTTGCTTCACTGGCCCATGTTGGCATCATCATTGCGCTCTTCTCAGGTGAGGCAGATTGGTCGCCGGCCTCTGGACCACCACTAACGGCAGCTCTTGGCAGCTCACACCGGCTGCCAGCCACCTACTGTAGCTATGGCAGCCCACTGCATCAGGGGCTGCAGCTATGCCGTCCCCGGGGACTCACAGAAGCCCAACTCCAGGTGGAGCTGTTGTTCGCCATCTTAGCTGTAGAGGGCAGTGTCACTGGCCCTCATGTGTGGGATCCAAACTGGGGCAACTGGCATCCCAAGGCAGCTCTTGACCAATGCGCCACTCGGCCGGCCCTATTAATGTATTCTTGTTAGGAACATAAGTGAAATTGCTGGGTCATAGGATATGCATATATTAGCTTTAAAAAAACAGCCAGTTGGGTTTCTAATTTAGCTGTGTAGTTTTGTAACTCTACCAGAAGCATAAAAGAGGAGAGTTCCAGTGCTCCACATCCTTGTCACACTTGATGTCATCAGTCTTTCTAATTTTAGCCATTCTCATAGGAGTACAGAGATATATCACACTGTAGTTTAGATTTATATTTCCCTGATGACTAAGGAGATGGAGCATATATCCATTGAATATACCCATTGGCCATTTAGATGTCTTCTTTTGTGAAGTGCATGTTTGCGTTTTACCATGTTTTAAGTAGTTTTTTTCCTTCAAGATTTGTAGGAAATTTTGTCTTATTCTGCTTTGTTTTCTGCTTGTTGAACCACATTATGGCTATAAGTCCTTTGTCAAATATATGTATTGCAAATGGCTTACCCCAGTTGTGGCTTGCTTTCTTCCTCTCTTAATCGTGTATCCAGGGGCAAGGACCATAGGTATCTCATTCACTGCTGTGTCTCCAGGGATCACTACCATGCCTGGCACATATAGCAGGTCCTCGAATAAATGTTGAATGAATGACTGTGTTCGACTCCTAGCTCCGGGCCATGGTTATCCTTGTCATGCTCATTTCACAGGATTTTGAGACTTGCAGGAGATGCAGGAACGGTTCTCCACAGTTTAGGTTTTAAGGTTCTCAAGCAGCATCAGCTTTTATTTATTTTTTTTTTTAAAGATTTTATTGGGGAATTGGCGGAGGGGAACAGGGTTGGGGAATCGGGGAAGGGGAACAGACAAGTTGCTGTCTTTTTGTTCTTCAGTCTAGTTGTGGAGGACATTGCTTCATTGGCCCATGTTGGTATCGTCATTGCGCTCTTCCCGGATGAGGCAGATCCGTCGCTGGCCTCTGGATGTCGCTCACCGCAGCTATTGGCAGCTCACCCTTGGCTGCCAGCCGCTCACGCTGGCTGCGGGCCACTCACTGTAGCCTATGGCAGCCCACTGCAGCAGGGGCTGCAGCCCACACCATCACCAGGGCTCGCACAGCCCAGCTCCAGGTGGAGCTGTTGTTAGCTGTAGAGGGCAGTGTCACTGGCCCTCATGTGGGATCCGAACCGGGGCTGCTGGCATCCCAAAACCAGCGCTTAACCAATGCGCCACTCGGCCGGCCCAAGCATCAGCTTTTAGAATCAGAAAAGGCAGAGCCGGAGCCGGCCGAGTGCCGCGTTGGTTGAGAGCTGGCTTGGGACACCAGCGGCCCTGGTTCGGATCCCAAATTTGAGGGCCAGTGATACTGCCCTCGACAGGTAAGATGATGAACAACAGCTCCACCTGGAGCTGGGCTGCTGTGAGACCCCCAGAATGGCATAGCTACAGTCCCTGCTGCAGTGGGCTGCGATAGGCTACAGTGAGTGGCTGGCAGCCGGCATGATCTGACAAGAGCCGCCTGAGTGGCCGTCCAGAGGCCACCAACTGATCTGCCCGATCTGCCTCACCTGAGAAGAGCACAATGACGATAACAACATGGGCCGGGGAAGTGAAGTCTGCCACGACTAGACTAAAGAACAAAAGGACAACAACTTATGCGTTCACCTTCCCTGGTTCCCCAGGGCTGTTCCCCGCCCCCAATTCCCCAATAAAATTAAAAAAAAAAGAAAAGAAAAGGCGGAGCTGGATTCTTTTCCAGGGACTTGCCAGAAAACCTACACGTGAGCACCCCGCCCCACCGCACGCCCCGCTTACCTCTGTCACTTAACTGAGGGGGGACTAGGAGGTTTCTTCTAGGGGGCATGGTTAGAACCTGAACGAGGAAGTGGGTGGAGCTCCGGAGGACACTGACCAATGAAAGGGAAGAGACCTAAGATTGCGCGGGCGGGGCTGTGTGGGTTCGGAGAGGGTTGTCTGCATTTCCATTGGGCGGCCTTACAACGTCAGAGAAATGTGGTGTCCGGAGTTAGGAGGCGGGCCTTAGTGGGAGGCGGGGCTTCCGGGAGTTTCCGGCTCCCGACGTCAGCTGACCGGCTGCCATCTTGTCCGCCATTTGCAAGTAAGGGGAGGGGAGTGTGGCCTGCCTACCGGGTACCGGCTGCCGTCGCCGCCGCTACCGCCGCCGCCACCTCCGCCTCCTACTCCGCCTCCTCCTCCTCGCGGACCGCCGCTGGCCTGGCCTTGGAGCCGGTCCCGCCGCGGCGGCAGGCAGCGCTTCGCGGGCGGCAGGCACGGCCCCTAGGCCCCCACACGGCGCCCACCCCCGGGCCTCCCGGAGCTCGAGCCCTCCGGCGGTCGCCGCGATGGCCCTCAAGATGGTCAAGGGCAGCATCGACCGCATGTTCGACAAGAACCTGCAGGACCTGGTCCGCGGTATCCGCAACCACAAAGAGGACGAGGTGAGCTCGGCGCGCCGCGACCCTCCATCCTGGTCTGCACCTCATCCTAGAGGTCCCGCTCTCGGTTCAAGCTCTGCCTGCCCGCGGTCTGGGCGCTGCACACCCTGTTTCTCCGAGCCTCCGTGTACCCCTGAGGGCCAAAGGCGGCCCCAGACGAGACACCGAAGGCCCTCCAAGCCGCGGTTTTCGGCTCCCCCACCGGAACCCCCTGTACCCTACCCCTGTGTGGCCTCTCGGCGATGGGGGTCCGCCTCGCCCTCCCCTCGGGTGACTCCGGAAGGGACTTCTTAGGTCCCCTCGAGCGGCGGCCTTCCAACTTTGTGTTTTTGGATCACCTGTTCAAAATATAGGGTTTCTGGCCTCTCCCTAAGCCTCTGGACTCCTGGTTGGGGGACCTTGCTGTCCATAGGCCGCCCCCAGAGGAACCCCTTATGGGGTTAGTGCGTGTCTAGGTCGCT
This sequence comes from Aselliscus stoliczkanus, assembly GCA_033961575.1. Taxonomy (NCBI): domain Eukaryota; kingdom Metazoa; phylum Chordata; class Mammalia; order Chiroptera; family Hipposideridae; genus Aselliscus; species Aselliscus stoliczkanus. Next base: position 1,607,590 of record CM066735.1, on the reverse strand, counting down.
CCCTGGGACCTGGCCTGGAACTGGTACTTGCCTCGTGGACACGTGTCCTGGGGAAGCTGGGCCGCCCCTCATAGAGAGGGAGGAGAGGCAAGGAGTGTCTCTGGCTAAAATAAGGAAGCTGCTAAGAAGTCCTGGAATGGGGAAGCCAACTTCAATTAGGAACCTAAAAGCCAGGGTGAGGGAAAGGTTCTCCAGAAGTAAAATTGTAGCAGTGGGCACCATTTCCTTCCTTTCTCCTCTCTCTCCTACCTGTGACCTAGATTTAGAAAGAATGGGGACAGTTAGTAGCCACCAGACCTTTGGCTTCATGGAATAGGCCCAAGTTCTCCCTTATACAGTGGGACATTAAAGAAAGTCCACGCTTCACTGGCTGCTTAGAGAGAGGCTGCCCTGAGGAGAGCAGCTGTTTGGTACTGTGCAGGTACCACTGCCAGTGGCTAACGCCCTCCTCACAATGACACCCAGGGAAGTCAGGCTTTATAGAATGGAAGGTGCAAGGAAGCTGAATTTGCTGGGAGGCATAGGCACTCTCAGCCCAGGTCCCTCTGCTGGGAACGAGTTCTTGCCTCTCTGTAGCACTTTTCAGAATAGGCGTGACTTCACTGAAATGTGATTAGGTTATTTTCGCTCATTTCCATCACCCTTCCCTTCCCTGGGTTTTGCCTCATGTTGAAGCTCTCCCTAACAGCATTCGTTACAGTGTGCCGCTAACTCTTGTCCTGATTGTCAGTTTCTTTCTGAGTTAAAAGAGTAGCTGGTTGGCCTTTAGTACTGAGCAGTGGCTAAGCAAATTTGATTTGTACCCATAAATTTGTTTGCATTGGTTAACCTTCCTGATTTTCCTCACTGAGCAAAGCCTGTTCCGGATTCTGAGGACAGGCCTCTGGGTCTTTCCAGCAGAGAAACACACTCTAGTTAGGGCACCTCATTTTTTAGGAGGGTGTGTCCATCATCACTGAGCAGTACCCCGGCCCTTGGTTCGTTTGGAATTGGTGGGAACTGATAACGTCTTTCCCACAGACTTGGGGTCCATTCAATGGGTGTATTGATGGTGGAAGCATTTTTTAAATAGCACAGGGCCAGGCTGGTTGCTGGAAGTCCTCAAAAGTCAGGTTTCTGGGCCGGCCGAGTGGTGCGGTGGTTAAGCGCTGGCTTGAGAAGCCAGCGGCCCCGGTTCGGGTCCCACATATGAGGGCCAGTGACACTGCCCTCAAAAAAAAAAAAGTCAGGTTTCTGCATGGACCTTGCCTGCCCTTGGCCTTTTGGTGGTTTTGTATTCAGATTGTCATGATCTCGAGTGTCACTTCTGACTCGACTTTCATCTCTGTCCCTGTGGCAGTGCAGCCAATGACTTACTCTGCTAGTTGCCCCACTCTCTAAAATAGGCTCTTCCCTCCCACCCCACCATACCCCATCAGAGACTTCTGACAACATGCTTTTTCTGCAGCAGTAGAGTCCCTCCTGCCTCCATTAAGTTTACTTTTTATGATAGATTTTAGCTTAAAACATCTGTGTGGTATCATAGAAATGAGGTTTATGACTTTAAAAGCCATGTGGAAAGGCAGGGTGATTTAGTGGATGTTATATTGTATGAAGTTTAGGAGACCTGAGTCTAAGTTCTTGGGCCTGTTTAACTGGGTGACCTTGGGAGAGCCCCTGACCGGTTTCCTCACCTGTCAAGTGTGGGTGACTGCTGCTGCCTCCCCTCCTCACAGAGTGCATATGAGGGTGCAGGGAGTGACGTAATGCAGGCTTCTTGAGTGTCAGAGTGCCCTAGGAAGTTGTCTACCTTGCTATTTCCAAATCTCAGCCTGTGACCCCATAGTGGGTTATGTAAAAGAAGAAAAATGAAAATCCCAGACCCTAAGCAGCATGTAGAGTAACTCTTGTTTCTTGATAAACTTTTACTTCGGCTTAGGATACTAAGTGCACCTGTGTATGTGTATTGGGTTACCATGAGAAGCATATTTCTTAAAATGAGTCCCCAAAGTTTGAAAAATGGTGGCCTAATTCACACTTTTATGGGGTGCTTAAATGTATTGTCCTTAAGATACAGCAAGGATAATGTTAGCACATAGGGGGAAATCCACTGGGGAATAACTTGCTTCTAAAAGTTGGATATGACTAGGAGAAATTCCAAGTAACTCAATATTTCATTCTCACAGGCACTTTTTATATTTGGGAGGAAACTTTTTCTTTTTTTTTTTTTTTAAAGATTTTATTGGGGAATTGGCGGAGGGGAACAGCGTTGGGGAATCGGGGAAGGGGAACAGACAAGTTGCTGTCTTTTTGTTCTTCAGTTTAGTTGCGCAGGATGTTGCTTCACTGTTGGTATCGTCATTGCGCTCTTCCCGGATGAGGCAGATCGGTCGCTGGCCTCTGGATGTCGCTCACCGCGGCTATTGGCAGCTCACGCTTGGCTGCCAGCCACTCACGCTGGCTGCGGGCCACTCACTGTAGCCTATGGCAGCCCACTGCAGCAGGGGCTGCAGCCCACACCATCACTGGGGCTCGCACAGCCCAGCTCCAGGTGGAGCTGTTGTTAGCTGTAGAGGGCAGTGTCACTGGCCCTCATGTGGGATCCGAACCGGGGCCGCTGGCATCCCAAAACCAGCGCTTAACCAATGCGCCACTCGGCCGGCCCGAAACTTTTTCTTTTAATCTAACTAGTCCCATAACTTTTTTTTTTTTTATAAAGTATTTGTTGTTGTTGTTGTTGTTGTTAAGATTTTATTAGGGAATCGGGGAACGGGAACAGACAAGTTGCTTTCTTTTTGTTCTTCAGTCTAGTTGCGGAGGCCGTTGCTTCACTGGCCCATTTTGGTATCGTCATTGAGCTCTGCCCGGATGAGGCAGATCGGTTGCCGGCCTCTGGATGTCGCTTACTGCGGCTATTGGCAGCTCGCGCTGGCTGCCAGCTGCTCACGCTTGCTGCCGGCCACTCACTGTAGCCTATGGCAGCCCACTGCAGCAGGGGCTGCAGCCAACACCATCTTTGGGGCTGGCAGCCCAGTTTCAGGTGGAGCTGTTGTTAGCTGTAGAGGGCAGTGTCACTGGCCCTCATATGTGGGATCCGAACCGGGGCCGCTGGCATCCCAAAACCAGCTCTTAACCAATGCGCCACTCAGCCGGCCCCCATAACTTTTTAAAATAAGCTCAGTGTTTATTAAATTAAAAAGGACAATACCTCTCCCTGTAAATCAGTTTGGTGTCTATACTTCGAGATTGTTGTCTTTGCATAGAAATCACTGGTGATTCTGAGTGTGGGTTAAGACTGTTGGACTTGCCAGTCTCACTGACAGCTTTCCATGTGAGTGTAGGGAGGCTTCGTCCATAGTTCATTTAGCCAGCCAGTCCCCTCGGATGGGCATTTAAGGATTTCCAGTTGTTTGCTGCCTGGGGCTGCAGTTCACTCCACTGGGCACAAGCTCTGCACACACCTGTTGGTATTTAGGTCCTGGGAAGCGTAGTAAGTGTGGACATCTGCTGCCCCTGCCTGGTGCTGAGTACTCAGTGATCAGACACCCTCCTTTACCTTTGCTTTCATACTCAATTTAGACCTTGCTCCTGGAAGCTCCCTGCACTTCCCAAGGCTGTGGAGGCCCCACTCTCTGTTTCTTGGTAAGCTCCCAAGCTGGTGTCTCTAGGGGCCCAGCTGTGTCTTTAGGCGCCCAGCGGCGGAGCTCTGCAGTCCATCACCTTGTGCTCCAAAGGCCATGCTGTCACTGCCCACTCTCAGCTGGTGACAGCGTACAGAGCCACCTGGGCAGGTGACTGGCCTTGCTAAACTTTCCTTAGCCACTTCCATCCAGCCTTTCCTCCCTGGCCCTTTACTCAGGGCCATATCCATACTACTGTCTTCCCACTGCCTCCTGTTTTCTCTTGCAGGAGTTGTGCCCAACAATTTCTAGGCACATTTAACCCTGTCCTGGGGCCAACTACTACTGGGAGGCCCTGGATTGAGCTGTTAACCTCACTCATTGTCACCAATCTCCAAAACCCATGCTGACGCTGGAGCCTCCCCTTTTGGCCCCTGGGGCTGATGTTTCCTATATTGTCCAGGGCCCTGGGGTTGGGACTGGCACTCTAGACCTGCCTGGTCCTCTAGATGGGCTGCCTGTGCCCTTGAGGACAAGGGTGGGGCTGGCTTCTCCATCCCCTGGTTTCTCTGCTGTGGCCATGGGGGCCGAGGCCTCCTGCCTCCTGGTCTTAGTCTCCCTCCAGGCCCTGGGTGATCTGACTGGTCAACTAAATAATGGCCCCCAAGGATGTCCCCATCCTAGTCTCAGGACCTATGGATGTGTGCCTCACGAGATACAGGGACTTTACAGATGGGATTAAGTTAAGGACCCTGTGATGGGGATGACTCTATTTTCCCTGGGAGGCCTAGTGTCATCACAGGTCGTCATAAGAGAAAGGCAGAAGGCTCAGAGTCAGAGAGATAGAAGAAGGTGCACTGTTGGCTGTGACGATGGAGAAGGGGCCATGAGCCAGGGATCCCATGCCTCTAGAAGCTGGAAAAGGCTGGAAATGGTTCTCCCTGGAGCCTCCAGAAAAACCAGCCCTGCCTTTACTTGCGTTTAGCTCTTAGAGGCCCGTGTGGGACCCCTGACCTCAGAACTGTCAGAGAATAAATGTGTGTGTGGGTTTTTTTGTGGGTTTTTCTTTTAAGATTTTATTGGGGAACTGGGGGAGGGGGAGCAGACAAGTTGCTGTCTTTTTGTTCTTCGGTCTAGTTGTAGAGGACGTTGTTTCACTGGCCCATGTTGGTATCGTCATTGCGCTCTTCCCGGATGAGGCAGATCGGTCACCGGCCTCTGGATGGTCGCTTACGGTGGCTATTGGCAGCTCATGCTGGCTGCCAGTTGCTCACGCTGGCTGCCGGCCACTCACTGTAGCCTATGGCAGCCCACTGCAGCAGGGGCTGCAGTCTACACTGTTGCCGGGGCTCGCACAGCTCAGCTTCAGGTGAAGCTGTTGTTAGCCGTAGAGGACAGTGTTACTGGCCCTCATTTGTGGGATCCGAACTGGGGTCGCTGGCATCCCAAACCAGCTCTTAACTAATGCGTCACTCGGCCGGCCCTAAATGTATGTGGTTTTAATCTACAAAAATGTGTGGTGACTTGTTACAGCAACTGCAGGAGACTCACACTGACGAGCCCACTGGCCTTTGGGTCTTACCTCCTTTCCCCAGTCAGCCCCCCACAGCCACTGCTCTCTGCCCTAAGCCCCTGAGGTTGATTACACAGTGCAGCCATACCCCTTCATCTCTCATCAGCTTGACCCAGCTGCTCTTCTGCCACCATATCTCTTGCCATCCATCTTGCACACAGGACACCAGCCCTGGGTTGGCACACTGTGCACTCTGTCCCCACTTGTGCTGGAAAAGTCCATCTTGCCAGTTATGAAATAAGTTACAGGGTGTAAAGTATAGCATAGGGAAGAGTCAGCAACATCCTAATGACTGTTTGGTGACGGTGGGTACTAACTAGAGTTATAGTGGTGATCACTTTGTAAAGTATATAAATATTGACTCACTATGTTGTACACCTGAAACGTATGTTATATACTGTATGTTAATGATGAAAAACAAATTCAGGTAATAATAAATAAAAAAGATAATTCTTAATAAAAAAAAGAAAAGTCCATCATTCAGATCCGCCGCTCACTACCTGCCGACCTGGGCCCTGGACACCACTGGGGGGGTCTTTCTGGTGGCATGCTCCCCTTCCACACATTCCTCACACTACCCACCCCCTCTCACAGATGTGCTTTCCGGTTTCCTGAAATCATAGAAGCCACTCAGGGCCCTTCGCATTGTTGCTGCTCCTTCCAAACCTGCTGGTTCCCATGTCATTCCACTGTGTGTCCTGGCGCTCCGGCAGTGGCTCTCTCTGGGCACTTCTGCTCCTGGGGACACTAGGCTGTGTTGGGGACATGGTCTTGGAATCAACTGTGAGGCTTTGTAAAAACAGAGGCTCGGGACTTCACCCCTAGAAATCTTGCCTCCGTTCGTCCAGGGAAGTCTGCTGGGCAGCCAGGGTTGAAGTGGCTATTTTATTTTATTTTATTTTAAGAGGGCAGTGTCACTGGCCCTCATGTGGGATCCGAACCGGGGCTGTCCCAAGCCAGCTCTTAACCACTGCACCACTTGGCTGGCCCGAAGTGGCTATTTTATTACAGCCTGAGGGGGACAGCTGTGAAGGGTGTTTGTAGCCTCTGTTCCAAATGGAATTCCCTAGCAATGAACATGATGCCGAAATGGGCATCTGCACTGCAGACGGCTTTGCCCTGTGGCGACATGTGGATGGGCCTGGGACAGGCTGTGGTGTCAGAGGACCTCGGCCACGATGCACCTAGCTTCTCCTAAAAAGTATGTCAGTGACATGTAGCCATTCATACTTTGTACCTTAAAATGTTTCTAATTAGTGTTCGTAAAGTAATTTTATGGACCTAGATCGTGCATTTTCTTCTTCTTGTAAAAGGGGGAGTAAGTATTCTACTTTCTGTTCACAGTATTATATGGAAATAAAAGATTAATATAATCTCCCTTCCCACATTCCTCACTTTAACTTCACATAACTCTGGTTTAGATCACTGTTTAGCACTCCCAAATGAGTATAAAACAGATTCTTTTCTATATTTTATAACTCTTTACCTCCCTTTTCCAATGTGGAGGAATTGTGAGCTTGTGCATCTGTTTTATACCTAAAACTAAGGTTCACGCAGGGTGTTTTTGAAGGTCAGCTACTCTCTGTGGGTCTCATTTGTCCTCATGAGTGCTGTGATGGGCAGGAATGGATGTCATCATACTCTTGTTCTGTCTTCACTCCTTAGGCATATGTTCTTGGGTGGACAGTTGTGGGCCAGTGGTGGTGTCCAGCATCTTGTGCCACCAGTGTTTCTGACAGTAAGCTGGCAGCTGTTCGAATCCTTGCTCTTCTGTATGCAACATGTCGTTTTCCTCTGGCTGCTTTGAAGATTTTCTCTTTATTTTCAATTATTAGGAGTTTGACCATGATCTGTCTGGGTGTGATTTTCTGTTTCCTGTTGCGGATGCTGAGCTTCTTGAACCTGTTGTACATTTAGGTCTTTCACCGAATTTGGGAAAGTTTCAGCCATGATTTTTTCAAATATTTTCTCTGTCCCATCCTTTCCTTCTCATCCTTTCCTTCCCTGGAACCCCAGTTATACGTATGTTACACCTTTTATCGTCGTCCCACAGTCCCTGAGGCTCTGGTCATCATCCTTTCAAACTTTTCTCCCCTTCAGATGGGATAATTTCAGTGGTTCCACCTTTAAATTTCCTGACTCTTTCTCTTTTCATCTCCAATTTGCTGTCTAGTCTATTAGGTGAATGTTCAGGAAATTATCTTTCAGTTCTAGAGTTTCTATTTGGTTGTTTTCTGTCACTTTCTCTGCTGAGATTTCCTCTTTTTTTTTTTTATTCATTATGAGCACTTTTTTTTTTTTTTTTTAGCTGAGCCATCCTGCCACCTGTTGGCAGCTCAGCAGCAGCTCAGCTCAAGCTGGGCATCAAACTGCTGTTGTTGAGAGCTCAGCTCCCACTCTTGAGTGAGCTCTTAACCAATTGAGCCACTGGGTGGGCCCTGCAAGTTTTCTTTTTGTTCCATGAGAACATGGTTACAGTTGCTAAATTGACATCTTTGCATGTTAATTCCGACATCTGGGTTCTCTCAGGGCTGGTCCTCATTGACTGTCCTTTTCTTCTTGAATATATAGGCTATGTTTTCCTGTTTCTCATTTTGAGTATTTTTGGATTATGTCCTGGAAATTGCAGATGGGACATTTTTGGAGACTCTGGATTCTGTTGTGTTGTCTGGCCGGGTGTTGATTCTCTGAGGAAGGAGCTTGGTGGTCTGTTAACTCTTGGTGGGCTATGCCCTCTTGCAGGGGGCATGAGGCCTGTAAGATACGTTTATTTTTTTAGCTTTAGCTGGGCTGGGTGGAACATGCCTATGCATGCATGGTTTTCAGTAGGCCAGAGATTTGGGCTGAGTTTATATGCAGAAAGTCAGAAACACCCCCCCCCCCAATCTCTCTCGTCTCTGGGATTTCCTTCTTCGCTTTCCAGTGGCTGTGTTCATCACAAGCTCTGCTCTGGTTCTTGAAGCCAGTTGGACGTGAGTCTCCTCTCTGTCTCAGCTGCTTTGCGTGGCACACAAGATAAAAGCCACGAGAAACAGGACACTCCCCAGTGCTTTTGCTTGTCTCCAGTGACTGAAGACTGAAGAGAGTTGTTATACCGTACTCATGGGGGGCTTGGTCTGATGGGAGCCTCTCAGACATTCCAGGAAGTTGGACCCTGTCCCATCCTCCTGAAAGCTGACACAGGCAGGTGGACCATATTGTGTTTGTCCATCATTGGCCAGGGAACATTTAGGTTGTTTCTGCTTTGGTGCTGTCACTAATTGTACATTCGGGTACCAGTATGTGTTTGGGCACCTGTTACCTGTTGTCAGTGTTCTTGGGGGGCCACCTGGCAGTGGGAGCTGTGTCACCCTTTTGAGGAGCTGCAGCTGTCCTCCACAGCAGCTGCACCTTTCACCCCCCCACATCTGCTGTGTGGGGGGCCATTTCTCCAACACTTGTTATTGTCTTCTTGTTCTTTCCCTTTTAAATCATTTACAGTCTTGATCCAGGAGGCAGGAAAGGTCATTCATGTGTAGGGACAGGAGCTGAGGTCCCCTGAGCACGATTTAGTAATCTGAAGCCTGTTGGAAGGATATGATGACACTTGTTCCATTGTACCAACTCATTTTTTTGTTTTTATAGCTGAGCCATCCTGCCACCTGTTGGCAGCTCAACAGCAACTCAGCTCGGGCTGGCATTGAACCACAATTGCTCAGAGCTCAGCTCGCACTCTTGAGCGAGCTCTTAACCAACTGAGCCACTCGGCTGGCCCTTCCATTGTACCAAGTCTTGATCATAAAATGTTCAAAAACATTCTATGGCCGAGACAGTGCTTGAGCAGCTCTTTTCCACGTTTCTTCGGTGGTCCAAGTGACATGATGGCGGGAGCTGCTGAGGCCGCGTTCATAGAGCTGGAGCACGTGAGGCAGCCTGTGTGGCACATGGAGCAGGAGCCTCCTGTCTGCACTTGCCTTACACACTTGTCACCCTGGTCTCTGGGAGGCAGGTTGTCTGGATGGCCCTGGGGGCAATATGGAGAATATGGAAGCCTGCCAGCAGCTGGACGGCTATTGGTCACATAACTGAGGGGCTTCCTTGTGCTTCATGGAGCACTGGATGGACTCGTTCTGCACCCTGAGGTGACCGCTGCTTGCCTTGCGGCAGGTTTTAGTTCCCTTCGTGGCTGCCATGGTGTGTGTCCCCCCCAGGGGGTGACAGGAGCCTTGCACTCTGCTGCTCCCAGAGGGGCGCATCAGTCCCTCTGGACCTTGTGGATCAGTACTGCTTCAGGTCAAACCTTTTTGAATGGTGTTTGAGGAGAAGTGCTGAGTCATCAAGGAACTTGATAACATGTTCACACAAATATCTGTACACAAATGTCCTCAGCAGCACGAGTCACAAGAGCCAAAAAGTGGGAAAGCTCCAAGTGTCCACCGGGGAGTGGGTAGATAGTATGGTCCACGTGCACATGGTGGGACAGGAGCCAAGCGCTGATGCTTCCCAGAAAGGGGTAGGGAGCCATAGGCAGAGACACCTAATTAAGCTTACTGCTGCTGTGGGAGAGGTTGCCCAGGTGACAGGCTCTGAGAAAGGGGACCTGGAAGCCAGTGGGCGGCAGGTTCAGAGGAGCACACCTGTTGGGCAGTGGGCCCAGTGTATAGCCAGCCAGATATGGCTGGAGCCCTAGGAGCAATCGGATGCCTGGAACCCCAAGGGCAAGAGGGGCCACACGCAGCTGGTCTTCCCCCAGCCCGGCTCCTCATCTGTGCCCCCACACAGGTCGCAGCCCCCAGCACCAACACCATCTGGCCTGCCTTGATGCTGTTCCTAGGTGGCCACAGGGGACTGGCCCTTCCTCTCTCTTCACCCACCATTTTTGTTCCATTACCACTCCCATGGCCCTTACTGCCCTCAGGAGGATTGTGAAGGAATCACAGGGATTGAAATCATTTCTTTAATAACAGCAGTATTCGATGTGCAGTTCAGTGTTTTTTAGTATATTCAGTCGTGTGACTATCACCGCAGTCAGTTTTGGAACCTTCTGTCACTTCAAAAATCAACCCCGGGGGCCGGCCGAGTGGTGCATTGGTTAAGTGCTGGTTTTGGGATGCCAGCGGCCCCGGTTCGGATCCCACATGAGGGCCAGTGACACTGCCCTCTACAGCTAACAACAGCTCCACCTGGAGCTGGGCTGTGCGAGCCCCGGTGATGGTGTGGGCTGCAGCCCCTGCTGCAGTGGGCTGCCATAGGCTGCAGTGAGTGGCCCGCAGCCAGCGTGAGCGGCTGGCAGCCAAGCGTGAGCTGCCAATAGCCGCGATGAGCGACATCCAGAGGCCAGCGACCGATCTGCCTCATCCGGGAAGAGCGCAATGACGATACCAACAGTGAAGCAACATCCTCCGCAACTAAACCTGAAGAACAAGAAGACGGCAACTTGTCTGTTCCCCTTCCCCGATTCCCCAACGCTGTTCCCCTCCACCAATTCCCCAATAAAAATCTTTAAAAAAAAAAAAAAAAAAAAAAAAGCAACCCCGGGAGACTTCCGGTAAAATAGTGGAATAGACAGATGCTGTGCTAACTACCTCCCAGGATCACACCAAAATTACAAACAAATTATACAGCATTCAACCCTGGAGGTCCCCAGAACACTAGATGAATAGAACCACTAACCGAAGAACTTAAAGAGGAGACCATGTCGGGTCTGGTAGAACAGGTGGAGACGAGAGAGGGCGAACCCCGTGAGGGAAGCCCCAGCTGTGGGGAGGCTTCTCCGCTTGGAGGAGAGACCCTCCGGTCGCACACCAAGCTCACCAGCTCAGAGTTCCTTAGTGAGGACTCTCTTTGCTCAGCTCGGTGAGGCTACGAGCGGCTAGAGATTCAATGGGGCCGGCGCACGGGCTTCCTCGCTGGTGAGCACTTGCCTGGTTCCTGGTGGAGGGAGTGGCTGTGTGAGCCGGGCCCAGGAGCCTGTGCGGGCGGACTGAACTGAGCACCTTTGGTGCAAAGGCTGGAGGTTTTTGGACTATTGTTCCCGTGGTGTGGAGCCTGCACGTGAGTGGTGTACAGGATGGCGCCATTTTGTCAGGGTTGGGCCCTCCCACAGAGGGTGAGGTCCCGGACCTCATTGGTCTGGTGGAATTGGTGCAGAAGTGCATGTGTGCGCGTGCGCATGCGGCCTTGATTCCCCACCCTCCACCCAGCTTATATTGCGTTGCCAGGGAAACGCTGGGCTGGTGCCCTCCAGCTCCAACAGGCTGCTCACTGAGACCCTGGAGTCCTCCAGCCACCTCAGATCCCCACCCTCCACAGGGCTTGTGCTGTGTTGCCAGGGAAACGCCTGGTGGGCATGCTCCGGCTCCAACAGACTGTTCACTGAGGCATGGGAGTGCGCAAGCCGCCTCGGGTCCCGCTCTCCGCACTGCGCTTGCAGAGTTGCCAGGCTGGTGATTGGTTGTCGGGCTGCTTTGCCTGGGAGTTTTCCTGGGAGTGTTGGGCCATGAGCTGTGTGCCCGTGTGATCCAGCAAGGGCTCTCCTGGTGATCTATCTAATACATCGAAGCAATTCCAGAGTGACAGCCAGAATGAGGAAACAAACATGTCACAAGTAAAAGATCAGAAGAAACCTTTAGAAATGGAACTAAATGAAACAGGAATCCAACCTTTCAGAGACAGAGTTTAGAACACTGATGATAAGAATGTTTAACAAACTTAGGACATAAGGACGGGTAGAGAAATCATAAAAAACAACCAGTTAGAACTAAAGTATACAATAACTGAAATGAGGAACACACTCAAAGGCATCACCAGTAGAGTAGATGAAGCAGAGGAGTGGATCAGCGATTTGGAAGACACAATAGCAGAAATCACCCAGCTGGCACAACAAAAAGACCAAAGAATAAAAGACAATGAAAATAGTTTAAGAGCCCTATGGGACAAGGTGAAACGCAACAACCTTGGAATCATAGGAATACCAGAAGGAGAAGAGAAGAAGCAAGGGGTCAAGAATGTATTTGAAAAAATAATGACTGAAAACTTCCCTACCCTGCTGAAGGAAATCAACATACATGCCCAGGAAGTGCAGAGGGTTCCAAACAAGCTGAACCCAAACAGGTCCACACCAAGACACATCATAGTGAAAATGGCAAAGGTTAAAGACAGAGACAGAATCCTAGAGGCTGCAAGAGAAAGACAGCAGGTTACATACAAAGTAACTCCTGTTAGACTAACAGCTGATTTGTCTACAGAAACTCTGCAGGCCAGAAGGGAGTGACAGGAGATATTCAAAGTGACACAAAATAAAGGCCTACAACAAAGATTGCTCTACCCAGCACGGCTATCACTTAAAATTGAAGGAGAAATAAAGAGCTCCTCAGAAAAGAATAAGCTTAAGGAATTCATTACCACCAAGCCAGCATGCAAGAAATGTTAAAAGGGCTTTTTTAAACAAAAGAAAGGGGTAAACAAGCTAACCCAGGAAGACCAGGAATACAAATAACAAAATGGCAATACATATGCACCTATCAATAATCATTTTAAATGTGACTGGGCTAAATGCTTCAATCAAAAGACAGAGAGTGGCTGAGTGGATAAGAAAATAGGACACATGTATATGCTGTTTACAGATGGAATAAGATATTTCATGCAAATGGAAATGAGGGGGAAAAAAAGCTGGAGTACCAATACTTACTTTGGACAAAATAGATTTTAAAATGACTACAATAAAACACAAAGAAGGACACTATAACCCTAATAAACATCTATGCACCCAGCATAGGAACTCCTAATTACGTATAACAGATTTTGACAGACATAAAGACAGATCAACAGTAACACTATCATAGTAGGGGACTTAAGCACCCCATTGTCACCAGTGGACAGACCCGTTAGATAGAAAATCAACACAGAAAGAGGGGCCTTAAGTGACACTTTAGACTAGCTGGACTTTGTTGATATTTTTAGAGCATTTCACCCTGAAAAATCAGAATATACATTCTTCTCAAGTACACATGGGACATTTTCCAAGATAGACCACGTTAGGCCACAAAACAAGTCTCAGTAAATTTAAGAAGATTGAAGTCATATCAGGCAGATTTAAAGGAAAAACTGATGGTTGCTGGCTGGCAGGGAGTGGGGAAGGTTTTGGACAGCGTAGGTGGGTGACTACAATGTTGCCACAGGGATATGGGGGCAGTTCTGGGAATGTAATTTATAATGTTGTGAAGAGACTATTATGTTAAGTGAAATAAGTCAGTCGGAGAAAGACAAGTACCATATGATCTCACTTATATGTGTAGTCTGAAAAACTGACTGAACGATCAAACTAAACAGACTCATAGATATAGAGGAAAAACTGAGGGTTGCTAGTTGGGAGGGGGATGGGGAAGGGATTAGACAGCATAAACTGACAACTACAATATTGCCACAGGGATATGAAACACAGTTCGGGGAATATAATAATGTAAAAATTTTGTGGCATTTCAGATAGTCACATGTCTTGTTAGGGAGACCACTTCATGGATGGAGTAGAGGCTTGATCACTGCACTGTACACCTGAAGCTGATGTTGTATAATATTGTATGCCAACGGTAACTGAATATATATAGATAGTCACGGGATGTGGAGTATACTGTGGAAGGGAGTCAAAGGAATTGTAATAGATATGTATGAAGTGGGGTGGGGGTGGCGAACTGGGGGAGGGGGGTTGTCACTTTGGGGAGTAAAGAGTATAACTATTGCATTGTGTTGTACACCTGAAACTAATTAAAAAAAGATGGAAAATACAAAAGCAACCCCCTCCCCATTAGCAGTTAACACACACACACACACACACACACACACACACACACACACACATATCCCCAGCCCCTGACAACCACAAATCCACTTCCTGTGTCTGGATTTGCCTGTTCTGGACATTTCAGATAGATGGAATCAAATGCTATGTGGCTTTTTGTTTTGGGTCTGGCTTCTTTCTGAAATAATTATTCTTAACTCTTATCTCCAGGCACTCATAATGTCTCAATTTCTTTTCCTTTTAGGCAAAGTATATCTCTCAGTGCATTGATGAAATCAAGCAAGAACTAAAGCAAGACAACATTGCAGTAAAAGCGAATGCGGTCTGCAAGCTGACGTATGTAAGTGTCATGGGGCTGTTTGCTCGGGTGGCACTTCCAAGCCATGCCCACGTCCTGCAGGTCTCCTGCTGTCAGGCCCATTGTCAACTTCCATACCCCTCCGTCTCTCCACCCATTGGTGCATCCATTTGTCCACCCACCCATTGGTCCATTGTCCATCTGTTCACCTGCCAAAAATTGATTAATGCCATCAGCTTTAGGAACTGTCCTTGAGGCACACAGGGTTAATTCTTAAGAGTCGAGAGAGAGATGTGCCATGATTATCGGGTATCACTGGGCATGGTGGAGCCCTTACCAAATGGAGTCCAGCAGGAGTGCCCTCAGCCCACGGACTGCGCTGGGAAGCCTAGTGGGTCGGGCTCTGAACTGCCCTGGGCGGGTACTTTGCAGGGTTCCCTGCCAGTCTGTAGTCCCTGGTCAGAGTGTGAGCCTGGGCTGGGCCAGGCACCCCCTCCTGGCCTCTTTCCTAGTCAAAGAAGGGAGACTTGGGTTTGTGGGTTTGGTCCCATCACATTGTAGGTTTTATGAGTATCATTGTAGGGACTTTTAACCAGACATGGGCCACTTGGATTTCAGCTGAGACGTTCATCCTCCTGTAGTGTTTGTTGCTAACCTGTTCTCATAGTCTTCAATGTGAAAACTAACTGGTCAGAAGACATGAAATGCCCAGGGGTGTGTGTCGGGTGAAGCCTGCATGTTCAGACTGCGAATGATGTGTGTTCTTTCCTTTGTGAGCTGGGACAGGATGCTGGATGTTGGGACGCAAACTTTATCTAGTGAGTGAATCACTGCCTGTCCTTTCTCAACAGTTACAGATGTTGGGATATGACATCAGCTGGGCCGCTTTCAACATCATAGAAGTGATGAGTGCCTCCAAGTTCACATTCAAGGTAAGCTTGCTCTGGGGCCTGAACCCTGTGGTGATGGGGGCTGGGGCAGGGTGGGTCCCTGGTGCAAGAGAGGGATCACTGGGCAGCCCTGCAGTGTGTCCTGTAGCCACAGGCTGTGCTGTGAAAAAACAACACAAGTGAGTTCTTTCAGTCAAACTTGAGCCACTCAAACATCACACCTTCAGTTTTTATCCAGTTATTAACTCCATTTATGTAACACTTTTTTTTTTTCTTTAAAGATTTTATTAGGGGAAGGGTAACAGACAAGTTGCCATCCTTTTTTGTTCAGTCTAGTTGTGGAGGATGTTGCTTCACTGGCCCATGTTGGTGTCGTCATTGTGCTCTTCCTGCATGAGGCAGTCACTAGCCGACCTCTGGACTGTCGCTTACGGCGGCTGTTGGCAGCTTACGCTGGCTGCCAGCTGCTCATGCTGGCTGCCGGCCACTCACTGTAGCCTATGGCAGCCCACAGCAGCAGGGGCTGCAGCCTACACCGTCGCCAGCCATCTTAGCTATAGAGGCAAGATTCACCATCTTAGCTATACAGACAACCAGGTGGAGCTGTTGTGCACCACCTTAGCTGTAGAGGGCAGTGTCACTGGCCCTCATATGTGGGATCCGAACAGGGGCTGCTGGCATCACAAGCCAGCTCCTAACCAACGCGCCATTCAGCCCGCCCTACGAAACACTTTTAATTTTAAGTAATGTCAGTGAAATTATGTGTTTATGGGCTTGGTTTTTTTGTTTTTTGTTTTAAGCTGAGCCATCCTGCCATCTGTTGGCAGCTTAGCGGCATCTCAGCTCGGGCTAGGCATTGAACTGCTGTTGCTCAGAGCTCAGCTCGCACTCTTTTTTTTTTTTTTTTTGAGGGCAGTGTCACTGGCCCTCATATGTGGGACCGAATTGGGGCCGCTGGCTTCCCAAGCCAGCGCTTAACCACTGTACAACTCAGCCGGCCCCAGCTCACACTTTGTTTGTTTGTTTGTTTGTTTGTTTGTTTGTTTGTTTTTAGCTGAGCCATCCTTCCACCTGTTGACAGGTCAGTAGCAGCTCACCTTGGGCAGCTCGCACTCTTGAGTGAGCTATTTACCAATTGAGCCACTCAGCCGGCCTGTGGTTATATGTTTTTTGTGACTGACTTCTTTCTTTTTTTTTTGAGGGCAGTGTCACTGGCCCTCATATGTGGGACTGAACCGGGGCCGCTGGCTTCCCAAAGCCAGCGCTTAACCGCCGCACCACTCGGCCGGCCCCTATATGTTTTTTAATACAAATTAAAATAAATTCTTTAACTCTTCCTAAAAAAAACAAAACAAAAACAACTAAATACTGATCATTTCACCCAGAGTCCATCCTTGGTCATCTTCTGAGGGATCCTACTCGTGAGCAATTTGGGATACTGCTTCTCTCTTGATATTATAAGCGTGTCTCCTGTTTTAATAAATAGTCTGAAAAATGATTGTTAGTACCCTGGCCTATTTCTTGGTGTTCTGTCATTTTCCTGGGTTGGCTTGGTTTTCAGTGAGAATGCACAGTAGCCAGGTGGCAGAGGCTGTTTCTAGTCCCAAGTGCCTGCCTGTGGGTCCCTGCTATGATTGGGCCCAGGCTCCCTGCTGAACCACCGTGCCACTCATCCAGCCCCCTGCTGGTTACTCTTGAACAAACGAATTGGCGCCCTTGCCAAAACTGGAGTAGTGCTCTGCACGTGTGTTAAAGCATCATATATATACATGTGCAAGTGCAGCCAGGTAGCCACTGCAGCCTGGCAGAGAGATTCGAGTCAGCCCCTCGCTTAAGCTGACTTACTATGTGAGATCGTAAAAGCAGTCCCTGACTAACAAGTGAAAATGCAGCATTGCTAACCAGACTCCATGGTTTGGCAACTCTGAAAGGAACATAGTTTTTCAAAGACCATATGCTCCTGCTCCTGGAGATTTACAAACCCCTGGCTTGGTTTTTGAATGACTTCCCCGTGCCCACCCACCTGTGGCCTGTGGGCTGCTTGGGGCCAAGCTCAAGAGAGGGCTGGAAGCTTCCTAAAAGGGCGTTGTGTCCCCTTGTCTCACCTCTGACACCTTCATTTGTTCAACTTGACAGCGCATTGGCTACCTCGCTGCTTCCCAGTGCTTTCACGAAGGCACCGATGTCATCATGCTGACAACAAACCAGATCCGCAAGGTATGCCACCCCTCCCACAGGCCCCTCGGCCTCCTCAGCCCTATGGCCCTGCTCCTTTGGGTCCCTGCTTGAGTGTCTATATTCTTGCTGTTTTCTCTGTCTCTCACGTGTGAGTAGAAAGTGCTGAGGTCAGCAAGATCTCACTGTCATTATTCCCTTAGCAAGCAGTCTTCCACCCTCAGCCTCATCATCCCCAAGAAACACTCAGACAGGGTGGAGCAGGTCTACCCTCCTACCCAGTGGGTGGGAGAGGCGGAGGATCGCTGGACTGCCCTCTTTTGCTTTTCACTTGGCGTTGGAGGGCTGTCTCCACAGTCATGCTCCTCCTTTCTAGTCCTCTCCCTCTCGCCAGAGTGCCTACTGAGGTTACCCTCACCCCGCCCCCAGTGTGGGGACTTTATGCTCACTGGGTCTTTTGAGTCAGACTGCATGCATACTTTAGTCGCATGTTTTGAAATGGGCTTTGATGACTACTGAGTAATAAATTTCCTCCTTGGCCCCAGTACATTGAGCATATTTTGTTTACTGCCTCATGGCGGAGAGTGGTCAGAGAGGGTGTCAGCAAGAATCAGAGACCCACCCTTCCCTAGCGCAGACCCCAAGTCGGAGGACATAGCCCATAGCCCCAGGCTCTCAGTGGCCAGGTGTCAAGGACAGATTCTTGTGAGCTCTGGTCATCCCACACAGTGACCGTGAACTGGGAATAGGCTCCCGGGCAGATGCTGTTGGCAGGCTGGCTGGCTGTGCGGGTATTGGTGCCCAGCACAGAATGTGATGTGGGTCTGAAAACTTGACCTGCCACACTTACAGTTCTGGGGAGACCGACCACAACTGTGGGCCAGGTTGCACAACAGTGCTGGGGGTGGTCATAGATGCCAGGGAGCGATGAGGTGGGAGCTTGGCCTGGAGTGGCTCTGCATAGGAGGAGGGGAGAGCTGAGCAAGCTCTCTGGGTGTGGGGTGCTGCGACAGTAAGTGGGAGGGTGGCAGGAGAGAGGAGGGTGGAGGGGCTCTAGCTGCCTGAATACTCGGACACCAGCCAGCCCGCTTGCTGAGGCCCATCTTTGGTTTTCCTGCTGATCATCTTGGCATAGCCTTGCTCCGTGCTTGTGTCTTTGTAATAGCCTTGATATAGACACAGATTTATCACCACTTCACATTGAGATGTGTTAGAGGCGGGTCACTTAGATCCGCCCTCTGGGGAGATGGCGGGAGCCTGAGATGTCCTCATAATTGAGGGGACAATAGGATCTGGGCAGGTGACCTTGACCCTTGCCGCTGCTCCCTCTGCCTGTTGCTGTCTCAGTCTCGCACAAGGGGTCCTATCTTTAAGCAGTCACAGCCACTTGTGCCACTGCCATTCTTCTCCATTCACGTCCCCAATATTGGCTGCCTCTGTTGAGTATGTGCCATTGTAAATGAACTTGAGACTTCTGAACACAACTGCCACAGACCTGCCCTCTGGGACTGGGCTTCCTACTGATTGATGATGACTCAGTCCTTTCCACAGAGCCCCATTGCAGAGGAGCCCTGTGGCAGCTCCCCGTGGCATCTGCTGCTCTGCTCCGCCCTTTGTGAATCACGCAGAGATGCAAAGTTCCGCCTCTCAGGCCAAGTTCTGCACCGTGGCTTCCAATGTGGTTTTCTCGCCTCAGCCTGGGCTAGAGGGATTTCAGAAGCCAGTGTTTTCAAATCATTACCATAGCTGAGAAGCTTAACTCTTTAAAATGCATCTCAGTATATTTTTACCACATATGCACGTGTAAAAAGTTTTGGGGGGTTCCTTAGAAAATGTCTCTGCAAGAGCAAATTTGTGATAAGAACACTTCCCTAGTATTGAGATGCGGCGCTCATGCGGTCAGTCTTAGTGAGAACTAGAAATGGAGGACTGGCCGCAGGTGAGATGTCAGAGGAGGGTAGGGCAGGTCTGTGCTCCTCCTCACCTGGAGGATGGGGCACAGGCTGAACCTTCTGCTTTGGGGAAGGGCCCAGAGGAGTGTCCTATGGCCATTGTAGGGGAGACACCTCAATGGAAGCAGGGGTGCCAGGGCTCCCCGCCATATGCCTGATGGGTGGCTGGGGCCAGCGGGCCTCACCGTC
Organism: Aselliscus stoliczkanus; assembly: GCA_033961575.1. Lineage (NCBI taxonomy): Eukaryota > Metazoa > Chordata > Mammalia > Chiroptera > Hipposideridae > Aselliscus > Aselliscus stoliczkanus. Next base: position 1,588,138 of record CM066735.1, on the reverse strand, counting down.
TCCTCGGCCCTGGGTTCTTAGGCAGGGAGCCTCCTCAGGAGCCCAACCCCGATTGCACTCCTAGGACATGGGCTGTGAGGGTGCCAGGGGCAGCCCTCCTATTAGACCCATCCCGCTCTTCTCAGTGACAGCAAGGAATTGGCTGCTCCATGTTACTCCTCGGGCTGGTGGGGGCACTGGGGACCTGGGCGATGTGCGGTCGGCGCCTGCTCCTAACTGTTCTCCCTCCCTTTCCAGGACCTGAGCAGCCCCAGCCAGTATGACACTGGTGTTGCACTGACTGGCCTGTCCTGTTTTGTTACCCCAGATCTTGCCAGAGACTTAGCCAATGACATCATGACACTGGTGAGTTTGTGAGTGTGCTGCCACCCCTGGGCCTTTGGTCCATGAGGAGATTTGGAACGTATGTATGAGTACCTGGAAAACCAAGGATAAAACATCACACCAACAACACTGGGGCATGCAGAAATGGTCTGGGGTCCCCAGGATGAGAAGAGAAACTGAGTCACTGTCTTCCCCTCCAACACTTGGTGGGTTCAGCCTGGGGTCACTATCATTCTTGCTTTATTTCATCTCCTTTGAAATAGCCCTGCTTGGGGAAGGGGTGCGAGTCGCTGGCGGGTGAGGTGTGGCCAAGGGTGGTCACCCATGCAGACAGGCACGTGACCCAGTTACTTTCTTACTGAGGCCTGGGTGATAATGGTAGCAGTTGTCCCAACAGGTAGCATGCTCAGAGTGATCCTTTCCTTCCTTCTTCATTGCTGATGCCATTCATTTCTCTCCGGCCACAGTTTGACTACTCATAGCTCAGTTGATCCGAAAAGCATAACTCTAGCCAGTCCTGATCTGCAGGGTGTCTAGAATGTCATTCTAAATACAGGCGTCCTCCTAGAAATCACAGTTCTCAGAAACACTGACTGTGCCAGGTCTCCAACTCCTGGGGTGGGTGGGACTTCTTTTCTCTTGGGTCATGTAAAAGCCCCTTGGAGGCTCTGTCCTTATGCAGTCAGCCTGTTTGCTGTGCAGTGGGCAGGTGTCGCCTCATGGTCTCCGTCTCAGTGAAGTCAGCTTCTAGATCAGGGCAGCAGATCACAGTCACCTGTTGTGAATCATTTTATCCAAACATGGCCCCGCCCTTGTGGCAGCTTCCAAGCTCAAAGGCAGAGCTGAGTAGTCGGACATACCTGGCCCACCAAGCCGAAAATAGTGACCATCAGGCGATTTCAGAAACTGTGCTGACCTGGTCTAGGTGACAGCAGTTTGAACCCATAGGAGTGTTAGTGATTTGCTCACAGTGCATGTTGGTGCTGTGGGCTGGGGTGGCTTTCTCAGGGGGGTGGGGTGGAGGGGGAAGCCTCCCTGGGACCCTAACAAGTAAAGTGTGTGCCCACTTGGTGGCAAGAGTCCTTTCCAACCAGAGCAGGGTCCCAGGAGGACAGAGTGCAGGGTAGTACAGTGTGGAGGTGCCAAGTGGACTGAGGCCCGGGCGAAGGGAGCCTGGATGCCCCTCAGCATCCAGCTCTGGGGACAGGCCTTGGCAGCTGGGATAGCTGTATGCCACTGTTGATGGGCAGAGGCTCTCCAGTGTGACCTTCCTTTCGCCCGTTCCCCATCCCTCAGTGGTCCCCAGTGAGTTTAGGAGGAGGGTCTCAGCCTGTGGACAACATACCTAGGGTCGTGAACACAAGGAGGCAGGTTTTAGTTGTGTCTAAGACACCATTGTGTGATCCCTGGATTTGGTGGGACTGCAGAGCAGGTGTGCAGATGGGGCTCGAAAGCTGGAGCTGGAGAGAGGGTTTTCTCCAAGGAATGGAGGTGAGACATGGGCAGGTGTAGAAGGTGAGCAGGGTAGTCTGGGAGGTGTATGCAGGTAAGCAGGACAGGGTAGGAGGTGAGTACTCAGGTGAGCTGGACAGGGTAGGAGGTGAGTACTCAGGTGAGCTGGACAGGGTAGGAGGTGAGCAGGCAGGTGAGTGGGGCAGCCTCGGAAATGAGCACACGGGAGCTGGGCAGTGTGGGAGGTGAGCACGCATGGGGAGTGGACAGGGTGGGAGGTGAGCACGCAGGTGTCTGGAGCAGGGTGGGAGGTGAACACATGGGAGCGGTCAAGGTAGGGGATGAGCATGCAGGTGAGCAGGAAAAAGTGGGAGGTGAGTACTCAGGTAAGCGGGGTGGGAGATGTGCACATAGGGGCGCAGGGCAGTGCCAGGGGAGCCTGATGGTCGTCCACCCCTGCAGATGTCACACACCAAGCCGTACATCCGGAAGAAGGCCGTGCTGATCATGTACAAGGTGTTCCTGAAGTACCCTGAGTCTCTGCGCCCCGCCTTCCCACGCCTCAAAGAGAAGCTGGAGGACCCAGACCCCGGTTTGTTGGTTTGAGTTAAGATGGGGATTGTCAGTGACCTGGTGGTGAGGAAGCCGTAAGAGGGCACTGGTCCAAGACCCATGCCCTACAGCTTCCCCGCCAGAGGCACCACCACACAGTTTTGGTGCCACAAGGGGTGGATTGGACCCTGGAAACCACTGTCTCTCCAAGCAGCCTTGCTCCATTTATTGGTGCAGGATATGGACATCAAGTTCGAGGCGCTGGGTGTGCTCATGCTGCTGGGTTTTGATCTGGACACACTGGGGAGGGCCTGTTTGGGCATCTGTCCACATAGTAGCCGCCAGGAGCTTACTCCCACGCCTCTATCCCCATCCCACTGCATGGGGCTCATTGCAGCCTGCCCTCCACTTGTCCTTTTCTATGACTTCTCCTGTGGGGAGAACCTGGGCTGAACAGCCGTAAAATAGCTTCTCTGAAGCTGCTGTGGGTTCCCATGTGTCTTGGGGATCTGCCCTACATCACGGGGAATTATAGGGTGCAGAAAGTTCTGTCTGGGTAAGTCCCACCAAAGCAGCAGGCACAGCAGGCTGGGGGCAAAAGTGGTGGCCATCCTGGGTGGAGGGGAACGCAGTCACTTCATGTAGTGTGCGTCCTGCTCCTGGAGTCACTTTGTTCCTGCAAGGCCCGGCCCTGCAGCCTTGGACCCCCTTCTCTCTGGGGGCGATGTGGTCAGGGCTCCGAGGGTTTGGCGTTTGAGCTGTGCCCACAAGTGATGGGCACAGTGCCAGGCACAGCAGGGACCCTGCACATAGAATGGTCAGCCTGCTGAGGACCCTCCCCCACCAATTATTGATGGGGACATTCCTTACCTCACAGGGGTCCAGTCGGCGGCAGTCAACGTCATCTGTGAACTGGCCAGACGCAATCCCAAAAACTACCTTTCCCTAGCCCCGCTGTTCTTCAAGCTGATGACCTCCTCGACCAACAACTGGGTTCTCATCAAAATCATCAAACTGGCAAGTGTTCCCGACTTTCCCTCTTCTTGTGGATGGAAAGGCCATGGGGGTGTCCTGGGATCTCTTGGTGCTGCAGGGTGGGGGGTGGGATTGGTCAGCGTGGTTGTGCGGAATCCTGGACATGCAGTCCTGCTCCTACTGTCTGTGACCCACTGGCCTCTCATCCCCTAGTTCGGTGCTCTGACCCCCTTGGAGCCGAGGTTGGGCAAGAAGCTGATTGAGCCTCTCACCAACCTGATTCATAGGTGAGTTTCGAGGCCCCATCCTCAGCCCTGCCAGCCTCAGGCAGACCTGTGCTCCCTGGGGCATGCCGATGGGAAGTCTCAGGATCAAGAAGCAAGCGCACAGGGTGACTTTGCTCCAGATGAGGAGCTGTGCCTTGGCGCCCGCCGGTCCTCCTGGGACATGAGCTGGGGCTTTCCCTCTCATTCAGCTTTTGATACAGCAAAAATAAGGAAGAAGGGCCGGCTGAGTGGCTCAGTTGGTTAAGAGTGGGCTTAGAGCACGTGCTCTGAGCAACAGGGTCGTCAGTTTGATTCCCACATGGGCCAATGAACACTGCACCCTAGCTGAGCTGTCGCTGAGCTGCCAACAGGTGGCAGGATGGCTCAGCTGGTGTAACAGAAACATTGCCTGTTCAATGGTGGGCTACACCCATCCACTACTAACGTTTGAACTTGGCACTTTGAGCTGAACTGCTGCCCGGATGGCTCAGTGGATAGGGTGTGCTTTCTTAACAGGGCTGCCAGGTTTGACTCCCGCATGGGATGGTGGCTCTACCCACCTGCAGCTAAGACTGAACTCAGCACCTTGAGCTGAGCTACTTCCTGAATGGGTCAGAGGATAGAGCATGCGTTCTTAACAACAAGGCTGCTAGTTCAACTCCTACATGGGATGGTGGCTACGTCCACCTGCAACTAAGATTGAACACAGCACCTTGAGCTTAGAGGCCATGAGCTAAGGAATAAAGGTGCCCCACTCAGCCCCCTGGTCACAGTGGACCTCAGTGGTCTCAGTTGAGAGCCTCAGATGACTGTGTCACTGGCCAGTTCTGGAATGTTCTACGGGCTTCAACACCACCCTGGATGCCTGTGGTTGAATTATTGGAACTGAGCAGCAGGTGGCTCGGTAGATCTACCCCCAAGGTCCCAATGGCAGGTGGCTGTGGGAGGCATGAGGAACCAGCGCCATCAGTCATCGGAGCCACATGTTCCTCCGAGTGAAGTTCATCCTTGGGCAAGTCTCTGCCATCCCCTGGGCTTCAGTCTCCTGGCTCATAAACTGATCAGATGTTAAAAGATAATTAAGTACAAAAGGTGTCTGGACTTGGGACATTTTTGGTTTTAAATGAATAACCAGTCACAGAGTTCATAGTGTAGCCATGGTTTTCAGAGATGATTAACAAGAGGCCATTGGTCATGTGACTGGGGATGTGGCCCAGCTCTGATGGCCTGTGCTCTGGGATACGCTGGTGATTAGGCTAAAGAGCATCACCTGTGAGAATATCAGTGGAGTAGATGCACTGGGTGCCCGCCTCAGTTGTCAGTTTGGGCCGTGCTCCCCACGCCCCCTAGGCTCTCTGGAGTAGCATTGGGGCAGTACACTTCTGTGTTCTGCCTGCCTGTGTGTGGCTACATCTGACTGTCACTGAGCTTCCCACTTTGGAATAGAGTTAGGCAGCGGTTCTGGGCTGCTAGAATTTTCTCCGTGCTGCCAGAGCATAAAGGGAATTTGTCTTTTCTTCATGGGTGTCACACAATTGGAAGGCTAGGGGAATAGGTGCCTGTGGTCGCCTGTGGTGACTAGAAGGGGGATGCTTTTGTCCTTTGGAGCATTCTGATAACTCAGGTGAGAGCAGCTGCTGGGCCATACTGACCAGGCAGAGGTGCCAAAAGCATGGACAGCAGCCAGGACCCGCTGCAGTCCCACCTTGGAGAGGGGTCAGAGCCAAAGGGCGGTGCCATCCCCAATGTAGCTTTCAGACCTTAGGTGTCAGGGCCTCGTTGCCTCCATGACACATCGCAGTCCTCACGTCTCTTGTTTCCCTTCTCCAGTACGTCTGCCATGTCCCTTCTCTATGAATGTGTGAACACCGTCATCGCAGGTGAGAACTGATCCCTGTTTCTGGAACGGGGGCTCAGGCAGGGTTGGGAGGGTGCTGGTCCTGGTAGTGGGGCCTGTGACAGGCGCGTCCCTGATGGCCATCCCCAGCCCCCACCAGTGTGGTGCAAAGTTGCCTGGAGTTGCAGGTTCCCACCTGTCCTTAGTGCTGGGTGTTTTTCTGCCATCACTGAGCCGTGCCCAGCCCCGTCTAGAACCCATGGGATGTGTCATGGCCAGAGCCCACTGCCCTCTTGCGGTCCCCCGTGTCAAACCCTGCCACTCTTGGTCCATCCATCACACCTGCCTCAGGCCCTTGTTTTTCTGAGTATTTTGAAGTAGACTTCTGGCATCTTCTATTTCCCCTGCAGACACGTAGGTGTAGGAGTCCACAGCAGACAGACTGTAAGGCACACTCATGTGTGCTCCTGAGGGGTCCTGAGAGCCTGTTTGTTGAGTTTGGGACCCAGCCCAGGGCTATACAGAGTGCTGCAGATGTGTGTCCACACTGTTGAGTTATAGGCCCCTCTACCCCATATCTGTTGGGACCTGAGTCGTTGCTCCTGGGCTCAGCCGGCCATCTCCTAGTTTGCCGTCTGCATGCCATGTCCCTGCAGCCCAGTGCCTTGTAGACCAGCAGTGGAACTGGTGGCTCGAGGGGCTCAGCCTCTCACCACCTGCCTGTCTCTGCCAGTCCCTTCCCAAAGATGTTGGGAAGCAGACTCAGGGTCCCATGGGCAGCCTTACATGCAGTGATGCACAGGAGGCTGGCCCAGGGTTTGTGCTCCATGTCTGTACCTGCATGGCTTGGGCCGTGAGTGTCTTTGTGGTTTGTCGACAGTAAAGGAGAACAAGGGTTGGTGTGTGGGGCAGGGCAGTGCCTGGAGATAGGTGGAGCACTTGGGGGTGCAGGGAGGGTGGTGGGCCTGGGTGGCGCTATCTAGGGGCTGGCACATTGCAGGGGCAGTGGGTCTCAGTAGATTGTGCTGAGCGTCGGGCAGGAGTGTGTGCGCCATAGAACTGTGGGCAGAGACAGTGCCTTAAGGTCTTTGACCTGCTCTCTTGGCCACAGAGACCCAATGCCCAGTGTTCTTACTGGGGACCCAACACGTATGAGATCCCAGACTCCAGAAGGAGAGTGGGTGCTCAGCATGAACTGTGTGGTTGCACAGACCTTTTAGGATCAGGGAGGGCCCCCGCCCCACCACCACCGCCATCAGTGTGGGTGGCAAATGCCACCAGAGTCTAGTTCCCAGATACTGCCTCTGAGGGCTGGCCTTGTAAGCCTGCCTTTCCAGGGCATGTGTGCTGTCGGACTGTTGTGTTAACAAAGCTTTCCTGCACAAACATCAACTGGGCCATACAGTTCCCAGTGTAGTAGTATTTTTGTCTTGGGTCCTTCCCACTGGACACAATGGACACGTCAAGTGGGCTCCTAACCCAAGGTTGTCTGTTTCAGTTCTCATCTCCCTGTCCTCCGGCATGCCTAACCACAGTGCCAGCATCCAGGTACGTCACGGGCCAGACACACAGTACATGGTCCTGAGGATCTGTCATTGCTGGGCCTTTTCTCCCCTCAGTGCCCCACCCTGGAAGCCCGTGCCCCTGTGGCCTGACAGAAGCCGGCCCACTCTTGCACGCCACCATCATTCTCGCCCAGTGCCCTGCACTGTGCCTGGGAAGAAGCGAGCCAGTGGCCATATCGCATCTGCCTGACTGCCCTGGTGACTGCTGTGTAGCGGCTCCTAGCTCCTACTGCAGCCACTGGCACACGTGCCTATGTCTTGTCCCCCACCACCATGGATCTCCATCTTCTTATGTCACACCTGTAAATGTTGCATCCATTCTGGAGCACAGAGACCCAGGGGCTCCCTGAGTAACCTAAAGACAATTACAGTGGTCACCCCGTTGTTTGGAGCGGGGGTTGGAGTTTATTTTAATTACATAAATAATTTGTATGTAGGTCCTCAGATCCCAGCCTTTCCCCAGAAGGCACTACCATGCTCCTCTTGTGTCCTCACACATGTGAGCACCTGTGGCAGTGCTATGTTGTCCCATGCATGTTTCTGTGGACGCTTCCCATGGAACCCGCTCTCTGTCCTGTGTGGTGGGTCTCCATCCACAGTGAGGCCCCAGTGTGTGCAGGCTCCCTCGTCCATGGGCCCGTGGGGCAGCCCAGGATCGCTGCATTCACCATGGCTTCAGGAGATGTGACCAGTGTTATCTCCCCATTTGCAGCTCTGTGTTCAGAAGTTGAGGATATTAATAGAAGACTCTGATCAAAACTGTAAGTCACTGCCCTCCCTCTGTGGAGCTGTGTGTGTTCCCTTTAATCTCATAATTATGACTCCCTGGGGGCTTTCCCAACTGGCACAGAGCAACTCTGCATGTGCTTGCTCTTTGTAGACATGTTCTATCGAGATGTTCCAGCCAGTAACACTGCCTGATGCCTGACTGCAGTAACCAGGGCTTCTGAGGCCCAGGCATGTTGGCTGCTCGTTTTGCATGCACATCTGTTTGTTTACAGCCCAATTATTTAGTAACATTTGAGTTGCGCAGCCACATAATCCCTGGTGTAGCCCAGAAGGCGCCTCAGTCCATGTGTGAGTGATGCGTGTGGCCATATGCCCGCTCACCTGTGTTCACAGAACAGGCTTCGTTTTGGGCTGGACATGGCCTGCGGGCTGCAGTTTGCCACCCCTGGTTTAGATGATCTTGTATCGAGGCCACTCGGCAGTGGACAGTGGCCCATGGTATGTGAGGTCCTTGTGGGGCCCACGGAGCCTGGGATACTCCATCAACTCCCTTGGTGCAGGCTGGGCAGGAAGGTGGGTGTCATATTCATGGCCACACTTAGAAAGCATTGGTGACCGCTTTGAGTGAGAGAGACAACAGCTAGAGTGTAGGGTGGCCTGCCTTTCTTCTTGATGATGTGCCCCGAGGCTGGCTCTCCCACCATACCCTGCAGAGCACACTTCGAGTCTACCACACCATACAGGACATCTGGGTGCCAGCTATGAGACACGTCCCAGAGCGCCCTGGCTGTCAAGGCCGGGTGGTGGGCTGTGCTGCAGACTGTCGGTCTATCGGAGCATATACAGGTTTAACTACGCCTCACATCTCCTCAGTGAAGTACCTGGGGCTGTTGGCCATGTCTAAGATCCTGAGAACACACCCCAAGTCTGTGCAGGCCCACAAGGACCTCGTCCTACAGTGTCTGGACGACAAGGATGAGTCCATCCGGCTGCGGGCCCTCGACCTTCTGTACGGAATGGTGCGTGCACCTCCTGGGTATGTGCTCGCTGCTCTGTGTCCCCGGCTCGGCCCCACCTTCACCACCATCCCCCACCCATCCCAGGTGTCCAAGAAGAACTTGATGGAGATCGTCAAGAAGCTGATGATGCACGTGGACAAAGCGGAGGGCACAACCTATCGGGATGAGCTGCTCACCAAGATCATTGACATCTGTAGCCAGTCCAACTACCAGCACATCACCAACTTCGAGTGGTGCGTGCCCACGGCCGGGGCATGGGCTGGCCTCAAGCTGGGCCTGTCTTACTGGCTCCCTCCCACCCACAGGTACATCAGCATCCTTGTGGAGTTGACCCGGCTGGAAGGCACCCGCCATGGCCACCTCATTGCCGCTCAGATGCTGGACGTGGCCATCCGTGTGAAAGCCATCCGCAGGTTTGCCGTGTCACAGATGTCTGCACTGCTCGACAGCGCCCACCTGGTAGCCAGCAGCACCCAGCGCAACGGGCTCTGCGAGGTGCTCTACGCGGCCGCCTGGATCTGCGGGGAGTTCTCCGAGTGAGTGGGTGCAGGGCCCTGGGCCTGTGCTCCCGAGGGAAAGAGATAAGGGACTGTACTCTGCACCTGCTGCACCAAAGCCTGGTCAGTGAGCACTGCCGTCGCTTTCTCCCTGGGAAACAGCCTGCAGGCAGTGGGACCCAGGACCTACCATCCCACAGGCTTGGGTGGTTTTTCTAGGTTCCTTCTGCCTGCTGCCGGTTGTCCATTACACATTCATGCCGGTGAACAGGTTTCCTTTCCTTTTTCTCATTATTATTCTCCATTTAGCTACTCCATGATTGTCACATCATTGCTGTGGTTTCCTGTTTCAGATCCCCACCCTCAGCCCCTGATGCTGGGTGGGGTATGGAGTGCACCCACCCACCCCCTTCAGCAGAGCACCTGGCCCCTCTTTTGGCTCCCGGGAAATGCCATGGTGAGGAGCAGGTGGGCACATGCTCACCTGGCCTCCCTGCCCTCAGGCACCTGCAGGAGCCCCAGCAGACCCTGGAGGCCATGCTGCGGCCCAAAGTTACCACCCTGCCCGGCCATATCCAGGCTGTGTACGTGCAGAATGTGGTGAAGCTGTATGCGTCCATGCTGCAGCAGACGGAGCGGGACTCAGACACTGAGGCGGCCCAGGAGCTCACGCAGCTCATGGTGGAGCGGCTGCCCCAGTTTGTGCAGAGCGCGGATCTGGAGGTCCAGGAGCGGGTATGTACTGCCTGCCAGAGGCATGTGGGCAAATGGGACACGATTTAAGGGTGTGTGAACAGGGGATTCGGGATCACTGGGCCGGATTCGGGTTGATCAGTCCAAGAGGAAACATCCAAAGGGATGACAGGTTTCTGGTGGGTGCTGGGGGGTGGGATGCTGTTTCTCACCACGGAGGAGCTGGCTTGGCACGAGATGTGACCATGGGGTGACAGCTGAGGGTGGCAACGTGGATACTGATGGCTAGACATCCTGGCTTCTGATACCTGGTGACATGGGGTTCTCAGTTCCCCAGACAACACATAGTACTTACTAGTGCTCAGTGGGTCCTGGTGTTCTCTGACATTGAGGGCAGGTGTGTGACGTTAGCCTGTCCAGTGGCTGGGGACTCTGATTCCTGTGTTAGGCTGAGGCCAGATGCCACACCCCTGAGAGCCCTGAGTTGGAGCACCACGACACTGCTGGGCATCTGGGGCACAGCCCTGTCTGGGCAGTTCTCTTGTGGGACGGTGTTCCTGTCTTGCTCCAGAGTCTTGCTTACGGGGCTGGTTCCTTCCTGGGTGGGCCCCTCCATGGTCAAGGGCCTCTCATGGAACCCCCAGGGTGGCTTCATCAGAGCTCCGGCCAGGAGCGGCTCAGCGTCACCTTTCCTATGCTGGGCTTCCGTGTGGGCTGACTGACGCCCTGCATTTTCCAAGCGGCCTTCAGAGCCCCATTCTCCGTGACTCACCCGTGGCTTTTCTGTGGCTCCTACAGGCGTCCTGCATTTTGCAGCTGGTCAAGCACATCCAGAAGCTTCAGGCTAAGGACGTGCCAGTAGCAGAAGAAGTGAGTGCTCTCTTTGCTGGGGAGCTGAACCCAGTGGCTCCCAAGGCCCAGAAGAAGGTTCCGGTCCCCGAAGGGTGAGCCGGGCGGCTGTCAGAACATGGAGCTGGGGGCAGGGTTTGTGGCCCCAAGAGGGGCGGTGTGTACAAAATGAAGAGGTGCAGGAGGAAGGACCCCCCCATGCCTGCCAATAGGCTGCATGGACCCCCATTACACAGACCACACTGGGTGCTCACCAGTTCTTTTGGGGCCCTGTTGGTCCAATCCCTGGTGCCACCCTCAGGAAGTGGGTCTGCTGACAGCCCTCACCCACAAACCTTGGAGGCAGTGTGAGCCTGTGTGGAGCCCCAGGATGTGGGGAGGGCTGTAAGGGGCAGCGTAGACTCCAGGGTCCTCTGGGCTCTGCCTCATCCATCATGACCCCTGCGGTGAGGATCCCAGGGTTGGGCACACAGGCCGGAGCCACCATGTGACCTCGCTGTGCCCTGCAGCCTGGACCTGGATGCCTGGATCAATGAGCCTCCCTCGGACAGTGAGTCTGAGGACGAGATGCCCAAGGCCATCTTCCATGATGAGGAGCCACGGCATGCCAAGCAGCGGCCACCCGAGGCTGATGAGGAAGAGCTGGCCCGGGTGAGCCTGGTGCTGTGCCGGCTCTTGTCAGTGTCAATTGGGTTCTGCTGAAACTAGAAGCTCCCCTTCTCTTGACCCCAACCAGAACACCCAAAAGATCGCCAGGGCCCAACCTGGCTTCCATCTCGGCTCTGCCCCCATCCTTGATCCTGTGCCCCGTCACCTCTCCTGGGGTTATTGTCACCTACTCCTGTCCCTACACCTGCTCCTTCCTACCTCCAACCTCAATCTCCCTGTCAGTCAAAGGCCCACAGTGAAACTGTTGAGGGACCCAAGCCTTCACCTGGAGCAAGGAAGTGGCCCACACCTGGGAGGGAACAAGGGCTTGAATTCCTTGTGTTCACTGACCTTGAATCCTACCTCCGCAGCGTCGAGAAGCCCGGAAGCAGGAGCAGGCCAACAACCCATTCTACATCAAAAGTTCACCGTCCCCCCAAAAGGTGAGACCAGCCCAAACATCCTTCCAGGCTATCCTCCTAGCCCTGAGGGGCCTTGGCCATTCTTGGGTGGACACCAGGGGCCTCTGTCCATCGGGCAGCAATGGGCTTCCTCGGTAGATCCACGTGGCAAGACTGTGAGGGGGTCCTGGACACCGAGACCTAGCAGAAAGCCTGTCCCAAGCATGGTGCCCAAATTCAGGCTGCTTTGACCACTGGGCACTGACAGGCTGCAGAGGTGCCGCCTGGGAGGGAGGGGTGTCCGGCCTGGCCAGAACATTTATAGACCTTGGTCTACGGTGGCACCCGCTGCCTTCATCAGCACCTTCCACACATTAAGGGTGCATTGGGCTCCCTGCGGGGGACAGCTCTGTGTGGCGGGTGCTCGGGTGTGTCCCCGCTCGGGATTTCTGAGCCCCCGGTGACTGCCCAGCCTTCTGAGGGGCCTGCAGACCCTTCACTCACCAGCAGTTGTGTCACCTGACTGCTTGATCCTGCTGTCTAGGGGTATGTGTTTTCTCACTGAGGTGTGGAGCCTGCTTTACTTGTCTAACTTGTTCAAAAAGGATTCAGAGAGAAAAATTGATGTACTTGTTCATGCTACAGCCTGCTGCCCCTGGTGGTGGTGCGCCTCCTGCTGGGCAGTGACAACCCCCACCTCCACACACACACCCCTCATCGCCTGTCCCACCCAATACGCCTGTGTTCCCTTTGCAGCGGTACCAGGACGCACCAGGGGTGGAGCACATACCTGTGGTGCAGATTGACCTCTCGGTGCCCCTGAAAGTGCCAGGCAAGTGTTTGCGCAGGCAATGAGGGACGGTGGGTAGAATAGGAACAGGGAGCCCCCCTGGTGGCAAGTGTGGCAGGATTCCTAGAGCCCAGTCCTGAACATTCAGAAAGCCCTGCCTGCACCCAGGTAGCCCGAGGGACAGTGTCCACTCATCCCTCACTCTCTAGTGCAGATGGGGTCTCCTCCTGAGCTCCTGGTGGTCTGTGCATGGCTCCCAGCCGCGTGAGGCTGAGCATCATGTCTGCCCTCAGGGCTGCCCACGTCTGAGCAGTATGTGAAGTTGGAGGAGGAGCGGCGGCACCGGCAGAGGCTGGAGAAGGAGCGGCGGAGGAAAAGGCGGAAGGAGAAGAAGGGCAAACCGCGGCGCCACAGCTCGCTGCACACAGAGAGTGACGAGGACATCGCCCCTGCGCAGCAGGTGGACATTGTCACCGAGGAGATGCCTGAGGTCAGGCTCCCTTCTGCCTCCACGTGACCCAGCTGGTCAGAGGGCCACACTTGAGCAGGCCTGCCACTCTCTGTGCCCAGGCCTGGGGGTGGAAGTAGGCTGGGCTATGACTGGACATCCCCCTTGTGCTTCCACTGCTACCTATGGCCTGAAGGTGCTGGCCCGTCCCAACCTCACTGCCCACTCTGAGCACCTGACCCACATCAGGTGCCCTCATGGGTGTGAACCTGGGCACCCGTTTCTGAGAAAGGGGGTGGGGTTCCTGTTAGGCTCGAGTTCAGGGTCCGGCAGGGGCTGGGTGAACTGGACGCTGAGTCCATCTCTTCCCGCAGAACGCTCTGCCCAGTGACGAAGATGACAAAGACCCCAATGACCCCTACAGGGCCCTGGACATCGACTTGGATAAGTGAGTGGGGGGCTGGGGCTGGGCATAGGCTTTTGTAGTATTTCTGTGTCCTCACTGTCCCCCTTAGTCCTCTGTGTTTATTACACAACATATATGGACAGAAGGGGTGGGTGAGAGATCCCCCTCTTCCAGGCCTTGTCACAGGCCATGCGTGTGTCAGGTGGCAGAGGTCGCTTGCGGGAGGATGGGCTTGAGGTCTACAGGCAGGCAGGCAGCTCTTCCTGTGACCTGTCTCCCACCCCCAGGCCCTTAGCCGACAGCGAGAAGTTGCCCATCCAGAAACACAGAAATGCTGAGCCCTCCAAGTCCCCTGAGAAAGAGGATGTGTCTGCCTTGGAAAAGAAGAGCAAGAAAACCAGGAAGAAGGAGAAGAAGCACAGAGAGAAAGACCGGGAGAAAAAGAAGGAGCGGAAGGTGAGGCCCTGAGACTTGTCCCACCATCACAATCCAGGGGACAGTGAGCCCCGCCAGCCGCCCTGGGTGGAACATCACGTTTCCTGTGTTCACATGCGTCCGCCCTGGGTGGAACATCACATTTCCTGTGTTCACATGCGTGTTCATCCACGTGGCCTTGTGGCTGGTGGGGCCCGTTCTGCTGCTTTGGTCAAGGCCTGTCTTTCTGTGGTTTCAGAGTGAGGACTTAGATTTTTGGCTATCCACCATGCCACCGCCTGCTACTGACCCTGGTCCATCCATGGTAAGAGCCTGGTGGGCGGGTGCCCTGTGCTGACTCCACACGGGCCTTTGCTGGATGCGTGCACTTCCCAGCCCTGGCACGACTGCCTCTCCTTCTGGGTGCTGCCCGCAGTGGCCCTTACCCTCCATCGCCCATTGGACCTTCCCAGGCCCCAGGCATGGGCAGATGTGGGGTTCCCCTCACACAGGCGAGGCAGCTCCCTTGCCCCAGGGTTCGCCCAGGCACTGGCTGTAGCAGTATGGGGTGGCTGGGCGGCTAGCCTTTAGTGCAGAGCCCAATGCCCACGACCTGGACAGCAGCCTTGAGCTGTCGCTTTGTGAAGGTAGGTGGGGCCTGGTGGTGATCTCAGGCCAGGCCTTTTCCCTCTGCCAGCCATTGCACTTCCTGGTGGCCACACACCTGCCTTTTGACAAAGCACCTGACACACAGGAGGAGGCTGGGCAGAGTCGGCCCGGGGCTTGTCACTCACAGGGTGTCCTGGCTGAGGGTGGGTCAGCGCAAGGGTAGAGAATCCCTCTGAGCCCCGCCACTGGGCTTCCTTCAGGAAGAGCCAGGGGCAAACGCCGTTGTCACTGCCCCTAAGGAAGGGCATGAGGAACCCAGGAGACTGGAACAGGAGGACGAGGAGGAGCAGCAGGAGGACCCTGAGAAGGTGAGGATGCCCACCTGGCCGTCCTCACTGAGGGCTGTTGGGGGAGAGCCCAGACCTGGGGGAGGAGGATGGTCACCTGCTGCCCAAATTCCTCCACTGGGGCCGTCGGGCCTGCTGACAGTGACCTCCTGTTGCTGTGCTTGTGACAGTCTGGTCTTCTTGACTCCTTTATTGAACTGTTACTCTTACACAAAGCTCAGTGTTTTAAAGTGAACAGTTCACTGAGTGGTAGCACATTCCTGGAGTTGTGCATCCAGGTCACCTCTTAATTCCAGAACATTCCATCACCCCCAAAAGAAATTCCATCCCCCTCAGTAGTCACTCCCTATCCCCCTCCCCTAGCCCCTGACAACCACTAACCCAGTTCCTGTCTGTGGATGTTCCTATTCATTGTGTTTCACATAAATGGAATCACACGCTGTGTGGCCTGTGTGTCTGGCTTCTCTCACTGAGCACCGTGTGTTCAAGGTCCATCCACGCTGTGACGAGTGTCAGCACCTCCCTCCTTTTTACAGCTGAGTAATATGCCATGTGTGGATGGATCATATTGTATGTATCCATTTACGTGTTTGATGGATATTTTGGTTCCACCTTTTGGCTGTTGGGACTCTGCTGCTGTGGACACATGTATGCAGGTTTCTGTGTGGACACAGGTTTTCATCTCTCATGTGCTTTGAGGAGTTTAGTAGTTGCTAGGCCATTGTGTGTTCTTCCCTTAGCCGGCTGGTCCTTGCGCATTCCCCGTGAACCCCAGGGGACTGCTGACCCGTCTACCCTGATGTGTGCCCCTTACTGGGGCTCACTTGGTCCCTATGTCTTAGGCCACAGGATGAGAGGGGAGGGCATTGTTGAAGTGTGGGGTTGACTCTGACCTCTTCTCTGGCTTCAGAAACCTTCCAAGCATAAGAAGAAGAAACACAAGAAGGAGAAGGAAGAGAGACACAAAGAAAAGAAGAGATCCAAGAAGAAGCTACCTGCATGTGACGGGGCAGCAGGGCCTGTGGAGAATGGCGCTCTCGAGGAGGAGCCTCTCCCAGTGAGGGCACTTCACTTTCCTCCTGGGGCCCCTGGCCTCCATGCAGGAACCAAACCAAGTCCAGGAGCCAGCCACGGCAGGCTGGTGGGCTTCAGAGCCTGGCTGTGGGTGTCAGGTGATATCGCTCTTGCCTAGAAGTTGTGCCCTCCTGTGCCGGTACCAGGAGCCCTTGGGCATAAACATGTTGTCTGGGGGTTTCCTTGCCCCCTGTATCTCATGGTCCTAGTATTTCAACCCAGAGCACTTGGTAGCCCACAGCAGGCCTCATTCTGTGGGTGGGTGGGCATGCTCTGAGGCCCCGGCAACCCAAAGCTGAGCTGTTTTCCTTTGTTTCCAGCCCATGTCCAGCTACTGCCTCCTGGCTGAGAACTCGTACATTAAAATGGTGAGCGATGTGGATGGTTCAGGGACGCGGGTGTACGGCTTAGGGGCCCTTTGCACATGAGGGCAGGTGGCTGTGTCATGGGGGCATCAGCGACCTCTCTGGGGAAAGGACCCCACACCACGTGTGTAACAGCCTGTGTGATTACCAGGCCTGCTCTCTATGGGCAGGGCCAGGGGTTGATGGGAAGGCAAACTGTTCTTAAAGAAAGAACAAGAACACTTGAAAGTACAGACAAAATGGAGACATGGTTTTCAGTGAGGACTCAGGAGCAATTCTTGATAACAAGCATTGCTTGCACTCCCTCGGGTCCCTGTGCAGGCCTGGAAGGGGCCCCATGGGCTCCCGCTGACCCGGGCCTTGCTGTGCAGACATATGACATCCAGGGCAGCCTGCAGAAGCACAGCCAGGTCACCGTGTCCATCGTCCTGGAGAACCAGGGCAGCAGCATCCTGAAGAACATGGAGCTCAACGTGTTGGACTCGCTCAACACCAAGCTGGCCCGGCCCGAGGGCTCTTCCATCCACGATGGTGTCCCCGTGCCTTTCCAGCTGCCCCCAGGTGAGCCAGCCATGATATCCAGGGTTCGGTGGAGGCCCAGTGGTACTGAGGGATTGAGCTCCTTATCACACCACCTTCCCTCAGTCCCAGGTGCCCACTTACTTGCTGCCAGGGAGCTGGCGGCTTCTCTTGGGATCACTGCATACCATCTCTCAGGCCCCGCTCTCTGTCCTACCCTCACCAGGCATCTCCAACGAAGCCCAGTTTGTGTTCAGCATTCAGAGCATCATCATGGCCCAGAAGCTCAAGGGGACTCTATCCTTCATCGCCAAGGTAACAGGGCCTGAGGCAGTGGTGGGACGTGTAGAACCCCTCATGCCACCCCAAGTGCACCCAGAACCTGGGAACGGGCATCCTAAGGGCAAGTGAGGCCCTGGGTAGGAGCCCCTCTCACATCACCTGGATGCACCTGAGCTTGTCCTTACTCCCCCTTGTGCCTGAGCTCCAGGCCCGTCCCCCGCTCCCCACTCACCCTGCGCCCCTGCTCCCAGCAGAACGAGGAAGGGTCCACCCACGAGAAGCTGGACTTCAAGTTGCACTTCAGTTGTACCTCATACTTGATCACAACGCCATGCTACAGGTGCGCGAGCCCGCTCCCGCCTTCTCCCGCCTTCACCCCCTTGGTCCCATGAGGCGGGCCCACCCTGTTTTTGTGCCGTGAGGCTCTCTGTGCAGTCACCTCAGAAAGTTTTCTGACCTAAGATGTGGAGTGAAGGGGCACAGTCGTCGGGCGACCAGCTTGTAGTTGATGTAGAAAGTCCAGCTCCTCTGACATAGGCAGCTTGGACCGTGTAACAAACACCACAGGCCCAGCAGCTCCAGCAGCAGACACTGCTTCTCTCCTGGTACTGAAGGCTGAAGTCCGAAGTCAAGGTGCTGGCAGGGCTGGTTCCCTCTGAGGCCTCTCTCCTTAGCATCTTCTCTGTGTCCCTGTTCCTCTGTGCGTGTCTGTGTCCTGATTTCCTCTTAAAAGGGAACAGATCGTGCTCACAGTCATATTGGATCAGGGCTCACCCTAGTGACCTCATGTTACCTTGATCATCCCTGTAAAGACTCTGTCTCACCAATACAGTCATATTCTGAGGTCCTGGGGATTTGGGGTTCAGCATATGACATAAGACCCTTGGAGACCCCCCAAGTCACAGGCACACAGGAGGGGTCCCACTCCCTGGGGCTGGGGTGCTTTATCTGCCTTGATGCTTAGGAGCCTGCCTGTTGTCAGCATCCCTATCTTGCCTGTGTCCTTCCCACAGCGATGCCTTTGCCAAGCTGCTGGAGTCTGGGGACCTGAGCATGAGTTCAATCAAAGTCGATGGCATTAGTATGTCCTTCCAGAACCTTCTGGCAAAGATCTGTTTTCACCACCATTTTTCTGGTAAGGAATTTGGTGGGGCTGGTTAATGGCACATAGCCTTTGTGCCCATGTGGCTCTGCCTGTGGGGATGCACAGCCTTACCCCTGCCTGGTCTGTTACAGTTGTGGAGCGAGTGGACTCCTGCGCCTCCCTGTATAGTTGCTCCATCCAGGGCCACCATGTTTGCCTCCTGGTGAAGAAGGTGAGCCCGCATGAAGGCAACTTTTTTGCCCCTCACATCACATCTGCTCCCTCCCCCATGGAGTTTTCTGTGTAACAGGTCTGAATTCAGTGTGCTGACTGTGCTGAGGGCTGTGGGTCTGTGTTTGTGGGGATGATCAGCCTTGCGTTTTCTGTCTGGTTTTGTTATCAGAGCATTTGTGATCTCTTGGCAGGAGGTAGGAGCTGTTGTCCTCTCCTGCATTTTCTAGAAGACGTATGTAATTCGTGAATTTCTTCCGTACACATTTTGCAGAATTCACCAGGGAAACCATCCAGGCCTAAAGGTTTCTTTTTTGAGAGGTTTTTGGGCCGGCCGTGTGGTGCAGTGGTTAAGCGCTGGCTTGGGAAGCCAGTGGCCCCAGTTCAGGTCCCACATATGAGGGCCAATGACAGTGCCCTCAAAAAAAAAAAAAAAAAAAAACACTTTTGAGAGGTTTATATACAAGTTAACTTTAATAGTCATAGGATCCTTGGTGGTCCGTTTCATCTAAGTTACCAAATGGATGTGGGCAGAGTCGTTTGTGGTTCTCTTGTCCAAGAGGTGTCCAAGCTAAGTCAGTAGCTATAGCCTTCCTTCTTTCCTAATGCTGGCAGTTCATGTTCTCTCATTTTTCTTGGTTATCCTAGAGGTTTATGGATATTATTGACCTTTTCAAAGATCTTTTTAAAATCCAACTTTAAAAAAAAAAAAATAGTTTTTTGTTTTGTTTTGTAAAATTTGAGGGCAGTGTCACTGGCCCTCACATCTTCACATGTGGGACACGAACCAGGACTGCTTGCTTCCTAAGCCAGCGCTCAACCACTGCGCCACTCGGCCGGTCCTTTTTTTTTTTTTTTTTTTTTTTTTTTTTGAGGGCAGTGTCACTGGCCCTCACATGTGGGACCCAAACCGGGGCCGCTGGCGTCCCAAGCCAGCTCCTAACCATTGCGCCACTCAGCCGGCCCATTTATTATTTTTAGCTGAGCCATCCTGCCACCTGTTGGCAGCTCAGCGGCAGCCCAGCTTGGGCTGGGCGCTGAACTGCTGTTGCTCAAGAGCTCAGCTCGCACTCTTGAGCAAGCTCTTAACCAACTGAGCCACTCAGCTGGCCCTGTTTTGTTGTTTTTTAAAGATTTTATTTGGGAATTGAGGAACGGGAACAGTGTTGGGGAATTGGGGAAGAGGAACAGCCAAGTTGTTGTCCTTCAGTCTTAGTTGTGGAGGGTGCAGCTAGCTCAGCTCCAAGTCCAGTCACCATTCAGCTGTCTGACAGCTGTTCATGGCTACTCAGCTCAAGGTGCCGTGTTCAGTCTTAGTTGCAGGTGGGCGTAGCCCACCATCCCATGTAGGAGTCAAACCGGCAGCCTTGTTGTTAGGAGCATGTGCTCTCACCAGCTGAGCCATTCTGCCACCTGTTAGTAGCTCAGATGCAGCTCACTGGCCCATGTGGGAATCGAACCCGCGAACAGCTCAGAGCTCGCACTCTTAACCAACTGAGCCACTCAGCCGGCCCAAAATAGTGTTTTCTAAACAAACAAATTTCATCGAGTTTTCCTTATCTCCTTCCTTCTGCCAGCCTTGGGTTTATTTTGCTCTTTCGTGAGTCTCTTCACGTGAAAGTTTAGACCTTTGCAAGGGGTCTTTCTTTGCTCATAAAGCACTTCACTACTATAAATTTCCTTCTAAGCACTGCTTTAATTGTACCCCATGTTTTATTTTCATTTCTTTGCACTTCAAAACATTGTCAAGACTTCCTCTTTGTCACATGGCTATGAATTCTTAGTTTTTGGTTACGGACTACTAGGATCAG
This sequence comes from Aselliscus stoliczkanus, assembly GCA_033961575.1. Taxonomy (NCBI): domain Eukaryota; kingdom Metazoa; phylum Chordata; class Mammalia; order Chiroptera; family Hipposideridae; genus Aselliscus; species Aselliscus stoliczkanus. The sequence goes on along the minus strand of CM066735.1, from coordinate 1,567,951 downwards.
GGGTCTTTGTGGTGAAATCAGTACGCAATGCCCCTTTTTATCCCGGAGGATTTTCTTTGCTCTGAGGTCCATTCTGTCTGATACAAGTATAGCCACTTCCACTTTCTCTTCATTGGTCCTTACACAGGATGTCTTTATACTTTGAGCCTCTCTTTAATCATCATATTTGAATGAATTCCTTGGAGACGCCGTAAAGTTTGGGTCATGTTTTCTTATCCATTCTGCTAACCTGTCCTCTAACTGGTATGTAGACTATCTGCATTTAAAGTATTGCTGGGCCGGCCGAGTGGCGTGGTGGTTAAACGCTGGCTTGGGAAGCCGGCGTCCCCTTTTCGGGTCCCACATGTGAGGGCCAGTGACACTGCCTTAAAAAAAAATAAAAATTAAAAATAAAGTATTGCTATTGTGTTTGGATTTCAGTCTCCCATTTTATTTGTTTTCTGTTTGTTCCTTCTGTTTTTCATTCCTCTTCCCTATTCCTGCTTTTTGGCTTCTATGATTATTTCGTTTCCGGTTTTGTGTATCTGTTGTATTTTCGACATTGTCTCTGTGTTTGTTGTGTGGTGCTCTCGGGATCACAGCCTACACACTTAGCCCATCACGGCCAACTTGAAGCTGATATGTCACCTCTTCAGGTGGACCATGAATACCTTACTACCCTGTCGGTCCCTTGACCCTCCCTTGCGTAAGCAGTTGTCCTATGTATTGCATTTGTGGACGTCAAAGACGCCATCACAGCACTTGTTTTCAACCCTCAAACAAATTTCAGAGAACTCAGGAGGAAAGTGGTCTATGTCTTCACCCAGGTTTACCATGTCTGTTGCTCTTTCATTCCTAATGTTCCCATCTTCCTTCTGACTCAGTCCCTTCTGTCCAAAGAACTTTCTTCAGCAGTTATTTTAGAACAGATATGTTGTCCAGGAGCTCTCTTAGTTGTCTTTCACCTGGCTCTTCTTCGTCTCAACATTCCTCAAGGCTCTTTTCGCTGTATATACAATTCTGGTCTTTTCTCCTGGTCAGTGCTCCTTGACTTACAATAGGGTTACGTCCTTAAAAACCCATTATAAGTTGAGAATACTGCAAGTGAGAAATGCATTTAGTACACCTAACCTGCCAAACACGAGAGTTTAGCCTGGCCGACCTTAAAGGTGTGCTAAACACAAGATCCAGAAAACATCGCAACACAGCACGCGTTGTTCACCCTTGTGATCACAGGGACAGGATCGGGCCTCACTCTATCGCTGGAAAGAAATCCAAATTCAAAATTCCAAGTACGGTTTCTATGGAATGCTTTCACACCATCGTAAAGTCAAAAAATTCTAAATCAGTAACCATCTGTACTTTAAAAAATTGGCCATTTTTTGGCATCCATGATCTCTGATGGGAAGTCCACACTCCTGCACCTTTATTTATTCTTTTTATAGGGAGTGCAGCTTTTTCTCTGGCTGTTTTCAAGATTTTTCTTTGTTCCAGTTTTCAGCAGTTTATGATGTGTCTGGTCATTGGCTTCTTTGGGTTTCCGTTTGGAGTCTGCTGAACTTCATGCATCTGTGCATTTACATCTGTTGCAAAATTTGGGAGTTCCGGCTGTTATTAACTACTCATTCAGCATTGCAATCTTATCCTCTTGTGGGGGTTTTATGACCTGAACTCACAGCTTCTGCTGGCGTTCCTCAGGTCTCTGGAGCTCTGTTCCACCCCCACCCCTGGCCCCTGTGCTGTCTGCTCAGACTGGATTGTGTATTAATGGGCTATCAAATAGTTTACTGACTCTTCTTTGTCATGTGCATTCTGCTGTTGAGTCTGTCCAGTGAGTTTTTTATTTTGCTTACCATATGTTTAGGTCTAAAATTTCCATTTGGTTCTTCTTCATACCTTCCATTTCTTGGCTGAGATGCTGTTTCTCTTTGTGTCAGAGAGTGTTGTGATTGCTTGTTGGAGATTCTCATAACAGCTATTTTATACCTGTCAGATCTACCTGACATCTGCCTCATTGTTGTGGGGGTGCTTACCTATTGTCTTTTCCAGTGAGCTGAGGTCCCCCTGGTCTTGGTGCTGAGTAACTTCAGACTATATCTTGGACATTTTGACTGATGAGACTCTGGGCCTTGTTTAAATCCTGTGGGAAATGTCATTACTTAGGCTCTGGCTGCAGGATGTCTAGTTCCAACATCCATCAGTTTTCATAGCCTTTGTCCCACCATGCTTGGTATTCTCAGCGTCGGGTACACGGGCTCGTTAGGGCAAACTCAGTTCATGAACAGTTTTGCAGATCGCTTTCCCCCAGCTCCTCCTGGGACCATCTAGGTGAGGTTCCCAGCCAGAACACAGAGCTTGGTCACCCCATTCTGCCGAGCTCTTCACCGGCACTTCTGGGTCTGGTTGTGGGCCCGGGCCACCCAGGCCACTGCTGCAGGCCTCCATCCAGGCTTCATAGCTCCTTGTGGGAGATGCGCACATGCTTGTGCCATCTACCTGGGCACCTTCCTGTTTCATTCCCAAAGCCCCATGTGTAGGACTGCGAGTAGCTGTGGGGCTGCAGCATTCCCTGCGGTTTCCCTTTCCAGGGTGAGAAGTCTGTGTCGGTGGATGGCAAGTGCAGTGACTCCACGCTGCTCGGCAACCTGCTGGAAGAGGTAAAGGCGACGCTGGCCAAGTGCTGATTGTCGTCGGTGAGACTGCGATGGAGAAATATGTTCCAAGTGCTAGGTTTCTCCTGTCGCATGTACTTACCCAGCCCCATGTTAATCTAAGGCCGCCATGTCACCAGTTAGACATTGAGGTCATGTGTTCATTGATTTCTGCTGTCATCTCTTTTACTTTGACCCTTCCCAGTCTTTGGGGAGAAACCCCTTTTCAGTCCCCAAACCAGCATTGGCTCCTGTAGCTGGGGCTGACTGCATGCCAGCCACAGGGCCTGCCCAAGGAGCCAGCGTGACCACTGGCCAGGCCAGGACCTGGGGGGGCTCTGGGTACAGGGTGGTCAGTGGATGGGTGGGTGGGAGGGGGAGTATCCTGCTTCTGTGAAGTCATTCAGTTCCACAAGTCCCCAAGTACCCTGCTTGGTGGCACTTGGGGAGTGAAGAATGGGCTGGCTGCTCACCACAGTGACATTGACATTGCCCTTCACTCTTCACAGTTGCGGGTCAGGTCCTCTCTTCCCAGTACACATGGTGGGAAAAGGGTCATGCAGGCCACTGTCCATTACATTCTCTGTGTCCCACTGCTGTGTTCATGTGCCGGGAAGAAAATGGTGACTGATACCAAGGGTGAGGATCCAGCTGGGTCCCCTGACAGAACAGGGACTTGACCTTTTGTTTCCTGTTCAGTAGAATTTGTCTGTTGGCCTTGTTAGGGGCAACTGGTAGAGTGCTACGATTCCAGATCCCCTCCTCTTGTCACTGAATGCTCCACAGGGTTTGTCCCACATTGTGCCCACAGCTGCTAGGAGGGCCTAGTCCTCCGCTCCATGGTCCCGGTGGTGAAGCATGTGTGTGTGCTGGGGAGGTCGGGCCCCTTTAATGCACCTCACAGGCAGGGCAAGGGGACCCTGGCCCACCCCAATGAGAAGAAACTTTCTTCAGAGATGTTCCTCGATGATGTTTTAACTTTCCTTTTGATGAAAATTGTCACTTCAGCATGTAATCTATTGCAGAATCCTGTGCAGTGATTCTAGAATCTCAAAATTGTATGATGTGTTACATAAGATTTGCTGTCAACATTCCCATGTAAAGGATAGACAGACATTATCACGCTGCTGTCATGATTTTGTGTCAAGATGATCAATAAACTTGCAGAACATACATTTACCTGTTGGGTCTCCTGCCCATGGCAATGTGCGCCCTGGTTGGGGTGATCACTCCAGTGGGGAAGGGGGTGGTCATCCTACAGCTGGCATTTCTAGATAGTCCCCAAGCTGCTCAGGGTCTGATGGGGGCTGTGGGACACCCAGGCAGAGGTCACAGTGTGCTAAGAGCCCTGTCCCTTTTATCCCATGCACCCCCATCTCCATGGGAGATCACATGATCCCCCCATGCGCTATCCAGGCCCCTGGGATTAAAGTAATGGGGCCCCATGGGGTCCACTGACAACACACGGTGGTCATCCCCCTCCCTTCCTTTCCTGGGACCCCACTGATGAGAGGGGAAGTAGTGGGAGCAGATGTTGGAAAGGAGGCCTTGTTGGTATTGCATTCACGTTTGCGTGGGCCTTCCTGTTGCTGTGTAGACAGGGATAATTCCAGCTGAGTCAGGGTGGGTAGGTAGACAAAGACCAAACCAGCCCCGGCTTGAATCCCAGAGTGTGGGAGGGTGAGGAGTGAACACAGAGCAGCCCCACAGTAAATCCCAGCTTGGGGAGAAAGGCCACCTTCTATCAGCATTCGCCACAAGGCTCTTTCTGGCTATTCTCTAAGGTGCATCCTGCAGTGGTGCCAACCATAGGGTCTGGAAAAGGCCAAGGCAGCAGGAATTGCAGTGAGCAGGATTCTGATCTGCCAGCCTTGCCCCCGGCATGTGGCCCTCAGAATGGCGCTTAAGACATCCTGTGACTGCCATTGGGCAATATATCAGGAGTGTCACTGCCATTTTAACCACTACCAAGTTTTCCTGACGTAAACACAAATGCTCTTGTGAAAACAGTGGCCAGCATTCTGTCAGCAAAACCTCAGGGAGCTATACAGGGTCCCCAGGCTCAGGACAGGTGCACAGGTACCTCCGAGAAGTGCTTGCTTCTGAGCCTTCCCTCCCTCCAGAACAGCTTTTCCAGTCCCGACCAAGCTCCTGTGGGGCAACCTCCTTCAGAACCCACGTGGAATGTTTGCAGAAAGCAACATTGTAGTGGGGTTCCTTGGGCTGAGGTTCAGCCTCATGTGACCTGATGATCCTAACCCCACAACACACCAGCCCTGGTTTTCACCAGACCGCACTTTGGCTTTTTGTCATAGGAAGAACCCACTTGCTCCCAAACTCATTTCTAGGTGAGCCTGTCCAGGTACGCTTAGGCAGATCCGCTGGACCCACTGTCTGACACTGGCACCCCATGTGGTTCTCCACACCTCGACAGGGACTGCTCCATGATGAGAAGTGTCAGGGATATTTAATCATTTATCCAGTAGCTTTGTGATCCAGCCTGGCATCTGCTACATACAAACCCATCATCCTTCCCCTCCTCCCGGCTCTGATGGGGTGGGGGGACCCCAGGGAGCAGCAAGCTGCTCCACAGGGTCAGGCTGGGACAGCCCAGCTGAGTCCTGGCCCCACATTGAGGCTGGGGCAGGTCCAGTGGGCTAGGCAGCCATCAGTGCTGCATCAGGCACTCAGAAGCATCTTCCAGGGTCAGATTGGCCAGGAGTGGGGGCTCTAGACATGTGAAGCTTGGTGATATCAGGCTGTGGGGAGACAGACACCTCAGTAGTTCCTCCCCCAACTGGTGGGTCTTTGCTGGTGACCTGGGTGTCTTCTCCTAGTGGGAGCATGTAACAAGGCTGCACACAGACCCTCAAAGCTGAACTGGGAGGCCTTGTCTGTTTTCTAGTCCCCACTTAGTACTCCCCTGACGGCTGCAAAAGTGTATGGGTGGGTCTACTGTAAATTAGGCTGTGGGTTTTGATCTCGGGCTTAAGCATAATCCCTGCCCCTGGAGTCCTGCTCCCCCTCCTACAACCTCCCCCCCACACCCCCTCCCCCCGGGTCCCTGCAGCCTCTTCCCTCTGGTGACTCACAAGGCTGGAGTGGTTCTGTGCATCCAGGTGGCGAGGAGGATGACGTGTTTATTCATGAAGTGATCACATGGGTGTTACACAGGTGATGTCTGGCATGTCCCAGGTTCAGGGAGAGCCCTGCCTGGCTGTGCCCACCCTGTCCAATACCCCCCATCCATCTGACCCCACACTACCCAATTCTTATCCTCCACCCAGGCCAGGGCTTTGAAGAAGATGGGCCAAGAGGGCCTTACCTCATGTTGGTATCCTGTCTGAAAGACATGATCAGGCCCAATACGTTTGGGGCTGAGGCTGTGACCCCCCAGGCCCCTCCACTATGGCCCATACATCTTTGGGGGGGGGGCCTCTAGGTTCTGACCACAGCCCTCCCACCCACTCAAGGAAGGGATAAGACCAGACTTCATGGGGACCCTTTAACCAGTATGGTGTGCCCCCTTGTGTCAGCTGAGCTTAGAGACCCTCAGAGGAAGGGGTTGGGGCCCTGAGCACTGGGGCCAGGTCTTGCCTCTTGATGGCCGACCCTGCACATACTCACCCTACTGCCTCTGATAAAACGCACGTTGGGTTTGGGGAGGCAGGGAACTTACTTGTGCCAATTAGTTCTACAATGACAGCAGGTTTAGAGTCAGGAGCCAAGTGGCCTCGGTCGGGGTCCCCTCTCTGAGTAGGGCTACCCGACTCACATGTAAAGGAGGAGGCCCTGCACAGCTGTCTCCCACTGTGCTGATGACCTGCAGGGACATGGGGCAAGGAGTGGTGTGGCCCCAAGATCTTAGGGCCAGCTGGGTCCACCCCACCCTACCCAGGTGATAAAAGGCCAGGGAGGAGGCACAGGAGGGGCCCCTTGGGAAAAGGCTTGGGCCCCATGGACAGCTGGGCCCTCAGCATAGCTGCCACGCCTGAGCCCTACTCGCAGTTGTAGCCAAAGCAGACGACATGTGAGTCCGTGCAGTTGATGCATGAGATGGTCTCATACTGGAAGATGCCTGAAACACAAGAGGTAGCTACTGGCTCTCCTCATCTTCCAGGGCCTCAAGCTGCTGCCCTTGCACCCCACGACCTGGACAAAGGCTCACTCACCACAGTGACGCTGACAATCGATGCGGCCTGTGCAGGAACAAGAACACGGAGGGCGCCTTCTTAGCAGACCCTGCTCCAGTGCACCTTCTCTGGTCTGCCCAAGGCTCAGGTTTTGTCCATCAGCCCCTTGGTGTGGCCCCTAGCCTGGGATGGAGCTACATGGGGCTGGGTGGCAGCAATACTCACCGGTGCCTCCAGGGACCGGTTGGGGGAGGTGGCAGGGAGGGAGGGGTGGGATTTATCCTCCAAGGGGCCTGCTGGTGTCCATGAGATGAAAGGGTCCCTTCCCTAGGGGAGCTGCTCTGCTCCTCGCTTTCAGTACTGTCCGTGCCAGCTGCAGGCTCTGAGTTCTTAGCCCAGCTGCACTGGCACACTATCCACATCACTCCAGCCCCAGCCACACCCTGGACCGGCGCCCCAGCCTCTATGGGGACTCCGAAATACTCCCGTGGCCCTGAGCAGCATCCTCCCTCCCCCAGTCCTTATTGGCTCACTTTCAATGATGGCATTCTGGATGAGGTGCACCTGCTCCCGGAAAATGGCTCGAAGCTTGTTGGGGAAATAACCTAACAGAAGGCAGGAAGAAGGTCAGGCTTAGGCGGTGGAAGGAGGGGCATGTTCTGGGGCCAGTGGGCAGCCTCTTACCCGGGAAATACATCTTCCCCTGGTACAGCTGATCCATCTTCTGGTATACGGCGTTGGCCACTTGGTCCAGCTTCTCCCGGGCTGGGGGCAGGACGAGAAGGCGGGTGAGCTGCCGGGCCGGAGTCGGGCTGGACCAGGGGCGCGCCGGGGCGAGACCCCCTGCACTCACTGATCTCCGCGGGGATGGCTAAGTGCAGCTCCTTCATCGTGTCCTGGCTCCAATTGGTGAGCAACGAGCCCGACACGGGGATGTCTCCCACCCACCAAGACTTGAGGTTCACATGATGGCGGTAGAAGGAGAATTTCTCCGAAGAGTTGCGGTGGCAATGCAGGCAGCCGCGGGCCAGCACCGCGGTCAGGCCCAGACACAGAAGTAAAGCCATGGCCCGCCCCCACCGCCGGCCAACCAACGGCGCCCTCCGCCGCACACCAACCAACGGCACCACCCTCCAGGTCGCGCCCCCGCACCTCCCCGGCGCAGGCCCCGCCCCCGCAACGGACAACTGATGAAGCCTATTCCGCCTCCAGGGCCCGCCCACGAGCCGCCCCTCCAATCCCCGCGTCTCCAACCCCCAGCTCAGCCCTGCTCTCAGACCGCCCCCCACGCATGCGTACAGACTGGTGCAAGCTTCTTCCGGACCGGCACCTGCTCGAGTCTCGTCCCTCAACCTCAGCACGGCGGAAACTCTTGAGCCGCGAGCACCAGCCAATGGCGTTACCGCCAGTCTTCAATTGCCAGGTAACGTAGAGCGCAGTAACTGGGCCCGCCCCCTCTTGGTCTAGACATCCGCCCCCGGTTCCGCTTCCGGGAAAGACTCGGTCTGTGGCGGAAGTAGATCCAGCAGGGTGGGCGTGTTCGGGGCGTGCCTTGCGCGGGGTTCCTCCGCGGCGGGCGGTACGGCCGGAGCTAACGGTTAGCAAGGAAACACAAGCAGGAGACTGGCTGTAGAGAACGGAGGTGACTGCAGCCCGGCCCGTCGGCGTGAGGCAACAGGTGGGTCCTCAGATGGGTGAATATGGGCAATGGGAGTTGTAGTCCCTCAGGAGAGGCGAAAGCGGGCTGCGGCAAGGGAGCTGTAGTGGGCTTTAAGTCTATCTCGTGGCTACAAATCTCACTTTGGGGTCAACCATGGGCCTTGCCACTGACTATCGCCGGGACCCTGCTTCCTGGTTTGGATCAAGCCCGCAGGATTTCAGGGCTGCTCAACCACCGGGACTGGCTTTTTAAAAGTACGCCTCTTGCTTCCTGTCTCCAGAGTCACTGAGCACTGGGCGAGGGCTGTGCGCGAGGTGCTGGCGGTGTCAGCACTGCCCACTGCAGGGACTTCACAGCTCCGTCTCTGCATTGCCTGGAGGGCTGGCATTTGTTTTCAATGACCATGTATTTTATAAAATGTCACATTGGAAAATACAGAAAGTCACAAAGCAGAAAGTTAATCATGGGCGACCTGTCACCCAGAGAGCCACTGTTAACTTTAGGGTAAGATTCTTCTGGTCTTTTTGTTTATTATTTTTTTTATAATTTTTCTTTTTTTTTGGAGAGCATTGTCACTGGCCCTCATATGTGGGACGCGAACTGGGGCCGCTGACAATCCAAGCCAGCTCTTAACCACCGCGCCACTCGGCCGGCCCTTGTTTATTATTTTTATAGAAGTTAATAGGCACACAATGAACTGCACATTTTGAAAGCATACTGTCAGGTAAATTTTGAATATGATGCACGTACACTTTGGCATATTTCACAGCCCAGGGGCCTGCCTGCACTATCTGGTTTTGGACCTGCTTCTGTTATACATGGCCTCCAGGCAGCCACTTCCTCATTCCTCTGGCCACTTAACATATAGGGGACCCTTATCAGACCATTTTATAAATTCTGTGCTGAGCGATGCCACGGGTCCTGCCTCTGGCCAACGCCCTGCCAAGCCCCAGTGCCCCTCCGCACTGGTTGACATCCTAAGGACTGATTTTTTTCCCCTCACCAGTTTGCGGTATCCTGTCAGGGTCTGTTATCAGAACTCATTAAATGAATGTACTGAGTATGGAGTGAGAACACAGCAGGTGGAAGACCTGGCTGCCCTGCCCACTGCCTGCAACCCAGGGGCTACCCAGCTTCCCTCCTCCCTCCAGGAAAGCCCCCTTTGTTTCTTCACCCTGGAACCTAGTCTTATGGGGTCTCCCCTCCCTGGGGTCAGAATCCAGCACCCACCTCAGACAATGCCTGTCCCATTGCACCTGTCTTCCAATAGGCGGGTTTTCCCTCTCTTTTAAAAGCCTGGTAAGATGGGTGGACTTGTTGGGGTTATCACTTTGTGAGAGGTGTAAATGTCTAATCATTATGTTATTTTGTACACCTGAAACTAATAAAACATGATAATAATTCTAAAAAACCCTCTCTGGAGCTGAGCTGTCCAGGGCAGCAGTCACTGGCGAAGCATGGCTAATGAGCCCTTGAAACATGGCTGGTCTAAATTAGGATCTACTGTGCGTGAAAAGTGCACAACAGGTCATGGAGATTGGTGTGTTCACAAAAGGAAACTATCTCCTTAGTATTTTCTCTATGAGATGGTGTCTTGCTGCTGCTTTTGTGTTAAATGGAATATATTAGAATATTAATTTCAGCGGTTTCCTTTTTTTTTTTTTTTTTTTTTGAGGGCAGTGTCACTGGCCCTCATATGTGGGACTGAACCGGGGCCGCTGGCTTTCCAAGCCATCAGCTGTTTCTTTTCTTTGCAATGTGGCTACTGGAAATTTTGAAATTCTGCATGAGGTGCACGTTGTATTTCTAGTGCCTCCCATGGTGTTTATTCTTTCCACAAATGTAATATATCCAGCTCCTGCTTTCATAGGCTTTATCATTTTCTGCTTCCTGTTTGTGGTTTTACTAGTTTCTTTTTTTTTTTTTTTTAAGATTTTTATTGGGGAATTGGCGGAGGGGAACAGACAAGTTGCTGTCCTTTTTGTTCTTCAGTCTAGTTGTGGAGGACGTCGCTTCACTGGCCCATGTTGGTATTATCATTGTGCTCTTCCCAGGTGAGGCAGTTGCCTGCCGGCCATTGGACAGCCACTCATGGCAGCTCTCAAAAGCGCCAGCCAGCCAGCAAGGCAGCCACATTGCAGCCTATGATGACACTGGCGACTCACGGCAGCCCAGCTCCAGGTCAAGCTGTTGTTCACCATCTTAGCTGTAGAGGGTGCAATGTCACTGGCCCGCATATGGGATCTGAACCCCAGGCCCTGATGCTCAGAGTTGGTGTTCCAAGCCAACTCTTAACCAGCATGCCACTCGGCCGGCCCTTAATTTCTTAAATGGGGTGAGCTTCTCAAAGGATTTAGCCAAATGCTTGGTGTGTTGTGATGGGTGAATCAGTGTTCCCTATAATTGTTTTAAATAGACTACTTTTTAGAGCAGTTTTAGGCTCATGGCATAGTTGAGGGGAAGAGACAGAGATTTTCCAGTACCCCCTACCCCCATGTATGCACAGCCTCCCCTACTCTCAACGTCCCCCACCAGAGCTGGACGTTTGTTACAAGGATGAACTTACACTGACAAGGTTGACACCAGGGTTCATTCACTATTGGTGCTGTACATTCTATGGATGAGTACAAATGTCATACAGAGTAGTTTCACTGCCCTAAAATTCCTCTGTATTTCACCCATTCATCCCTCCTCCCCACCAACCCCTGATCCTTTCACTGTCTGCCCCATTCTGTTTTTTCCAGAATGTCCTGGAAATATACCCTGTCAGACTGGCTTCCTTCCCTTAGTCATCTGTATTTAGTCATGTCTTTTCATGGCTAATAGTTTACATTTTTTTTTTTTAAGATTTTACTGGGGAACTGGGGGAGGGGAACAGACGAGTTGCTGTCCTTCTGTTTTTTGTTCTTCAGTCTAGTTGTGGAGGACATTGCTTCACTGGCCCATGTTGGTATCATCATTGCGCTTTTCTCAGGTGAGGCAGATCAGTTGCCGGCCTCTGGATGGCCACTCACAGCAACTGTTGGCAGCTCACACTGGCTGCCAGCCACTCACGTTTGTTGCCGGCCACTCATTGTAGCCTATGGCAGCCCACTGCAGCAGGGGCTGCACCTATGCCATCCCGGGGACTCACAGCAGCCCAGCTCCACGTGGAGCTGTTGTTCACCATCTTAGCTGTAGAGGGCAGTGTCACTGGCCCTCATATGTGGGATCTGAGTGGGCCTGCTGGCTTCCCAAGCCAGCTATTAACCAGTGCACCACTCAGCCGGCCCATAGTTTACTTTTTATTGGAACCTCCCTAAAGGAGAGACTGTGTCTTTATCATCTTTGCATCTCCTGCAAAGCCAAGTGCAGTGTTCTCTGTGTGCCATGCGCCCCAAGTAACTATGACCAGCTGAAGTCTAAGTGGCCTCCCCTCTCTTTTCCTCTCTCCCCCTTCTCCCTCTCTCCCCCCTGCCTCCCTCCCCTTCTCTCCCTTTCTCTCCTCCTCACTTCCTGTCTCTTCCCCTTTCTCTCCCCCTCTCTTCCAGCTTCTGTCTCCCCCTGCCCTCTCTTTCCTTCTCTCTCCACCTGCCCCCGCCCCAGAAGCAAAGTCAGTCATTTCAGCCCCTGAAGGATTCACAGAAGTACCAGTTCAGTTCCTAAACTTCTTAGACGATTCATATTCAAACAGGTGTAGTGCGGGCTTTTTCATCTGTGCAAATGCTTTGGCCGTGTGGGAAAGTCAGCCATTAATCATCCTTTGGGACCTGTTCTCACATCCCCAGAGCCTTGTAAAATGGAAGTTTACAAAATTCCCCAGCAGCGGCTGGGAACTTGGGTTTTTACTCTGGGAAGTCCAGACGTGCCCCAGCTGGTGAGCCCTGTTCCTGATTTCCTGGAATCCCAAAGTTCAGATTGCTTTAGCAGAAGTGGGGAATCTGACTTAAGAAACTGCATTCTTGGGAGGACAGGGTCACTCCTGCCACCCCTGACTCCCAAGTAAGACATGGGGCGGGGCCTGGCCATTGTCTGAGGGCAGCTTCAAGGGCACGGTGGGGTGCTGAGCAGCGTCCCTGGCCCCACTCACTTGATGCCAAGGAGCACCCCCAGTCGTGACATCCACAGATATCCTCAAACATTGCCCAGTGTCCCCTGGGAGCATGACCACCTGAGTGAGACCCACAGTTGTAGCTGACTTTCTGGGAGCTCTTACAGCACCCAGAAGAGAGTATGACCCTTGAGTGGAAGGACCTGGCTCGTGGTGGACGGCTCAGAGCTGTGACTCCTTTCCCCATTGTTCTTCTCCTCTGAAGTCAGTGCACAGTCAAGTCCACATCTCCGGGATCCTGATATGAAAAGGAAGCATGGACAGGCCAGCCGAGTGGTACATTGGTTAAGAGCTGGCTTGGGACACCAGCTCTGAGTAGCGGGACCCCGGTTCTGATCCCAGATATGAGGGCCAGTGACACTGCCCTCTATAGCTAAGATGGCGAACAACAGCTCCACCTGGAGCTGGGCTGCTGTGAGTCGCTGGCGACGGTGTAGGCTGCAGCCTCTGCTGCAGTGGGCTACCGTAAGCTACAGTGAGTGGCCGACAGCCAGCATGAGCAGTCGGCAGCCAGCTTGAGCTGCCAAGAGCCACCATGCGCAGCCATCCAGAGGCCGGCAACTGATCTGCCTCACCTGAGAAGAGCGCAATGATAATACCAACATGGGCCAGTGAAGCAACGTTCTCCACAACTAGACTGAAGAACAAAAGGACAGCAACTTGTCTGTTCCCCTTTCCCGATTCCCCAATGCTGTTCCCCTCCCCCCAATTCCCCAATAAAATCTTTTTTAAAAAAGGAAGCTTGAGGGCCGGCCGAGTGGCGCATTGGTTAAGAGCTGGTTTTGGGATGCCCGTGGCCACGGTTCGGATCCCACATATGAGGGCCAGTGATACTGCCCTCTACAACTAACAACAGCTCCACCTGGAGGTGGGCTGCGAGCCCCGGTGAAGGTTTAGGCTGCAGCCCCTGCTGCAGTGGGCTGCCATAGGCTACAGTGAGTGGCCAGCAGCCAGCGTGAGCGGCTGGCAGCCAGAGTGAGCTGCCAATAGCCACGGTGAGCGACCATCCAGAGGCTGGTGAAAAATCTGCCTCATCCAGGAAGAGCACAATGACGATACCAACATGGGCCAGTTAAGCAACGTCCTCCTGAAGAACAAAAAGACAGCAACTTGTCTGTTCCCCTTCCCCAATTCCCCAATAAAATCTTTAAAAAAAAAGGAAGCTTGGACAGCCAAGCAAGGGGTGAGTGTTTGCATGGAGTTCAGGGGTGCTGTTTTGTGTGTCCTGACACAAGGGCCTCTGGTCAGTTTAGATGCAGTGAAACCTTGGGCAGAGTCCTCAGAAGGAGGAAGCTTAGCTCAGAAGTGGACACAAGAACCCATTACCGCTCACATTCCTTTGCCAGGTGACATGTTTTTGTCAAACAGTATATATGTATTTGCCCTGTGAAAAACTGAGGCAGAGGGAGGAGATTTTTATCAGGTGCAGGATCCTCACCCTGGTGTATATGTACCCCATGCCCCTTCTGTTTTTCTGGATCAAACACGAAGGGTTAGGGACCCCAATTCAGGTCCCAGCCTACCTCCATTTGCTGTGGGCTCTCTGCTTGCAGGTCCTGGGTGGGTCCCTCCTGCCTCTCCTGGCTGGTGACCTACTAGCAGCCCTTGGTGTCCTGGGCTTGTTGACACATAACCCATGTCTGCCTCTATTGTCACATGACCATCTGTGTATGTGTGTCCAAATCTCCCTATTCTTTTAAAGATGTGTCATTGCATTAGGGCCACCCCACTCCAGTGTGACCTCACCTTAACTAATTACACCTGCAAAGACCCCACTTCCAAACAAGGTCCCATTTACAGGATTTGAATATATCTTTTTGGGGGACATGATTCAACCCGTAATGGGATAGGGAGTGATTGCTGATGGGCACAGTCCTTTGGGGTGATGGGAATGCCTTGGAATTAGAGAGGATGATTGCACACTCTGATTTTCCTAAAAAACCACCAACGTGCGTATTTTAAAAGGGGAGAATTTCCATGATGTAAATTATGTCTCAAATGGGCTGGAATCTATGGAACCCCTCAGTAGCACCTGTCCTGGAGTGGCCCCCACAAACCTCACTACCTGTCTTCATACAAGTTGGAGAACCTCACCCAGGAAACCAAGATGTGAGCGCAAAACACCAACAAAATGCAAACAACCTACCCCCTCCCAATGCTGGGGTGGGGGTTGAGGGATGAGGCCAGAGCTGCCTTGCAGTAAGTGTCCTGCAAGGTGAGGCCTATCCCTCCAGCCACCCCCCACCCCTCCCATCCCCCCAACCCCCCCACCCCTGCCAGGTCTGGGGTAGTGTCAGCAGCAGAAGCAGGATGTGTAGGCACCGGAAGGAAGTGGTGATGGGCAGGGCCACTGTATTCTCTGGGAGGGTCCGGAGAGGCAGTTGCTCAGAGGAACTGTGTTTTGTTTTCAGAAAACAAAAAATGGGGTAGGTGTGGGTTGGCTCAGCGGAATTTTGTCGTCTTACCTTGTGTCACTCTAGAAGCTTCTAAGTGCCATGCACATCTTTTCTGACTGGGAGCCAGGAGAGCCCTTAGCATTGCATTACGAGATGCTTGTCCCACCCTTCCCCACGCTGGTGCCCTTGGAGGTATTCTAAAAAGAGCACGGAGAAAGGCTCCCCGGAGAGGTAATGGGATGTGGTGGGCAGCAATGGAGGGTCAGCAGCCAGCCACCCCTGGGCTGCGTGTGCAGGCCCGTGTGTGTGTGTGTTTCTGATGGAAAGTTTTTTGTCTTTGATGGGAACTGTCCACCCAGGAAGGTTTCCAGAAAATCATTGCTTCTACTTAAAAAAACCCTCCCACCTTCTAAGAGTCAGGAAGGTGAGTAGCAGTCTAGAAAGCCCCTTCTCTGCCCTGCCCAGTCTTGCAGAACCTTTTAGAACTTTCTGGGTGATAGCCTTAGGTAGATGTGGACAAAAAAAAGGTGGCCTGCCTAGGGGTTTCGCCTTCTCCCTGAGGCTCCTGACTGCTCAGGTTATCTGTCTCCAGGTAACATTGTCAAAGATTCAACCCCCAACCATCACCTGAGAGGCCCCATAATAAATAGAAGGCAGAGGGACTCATTCTTTGGGGAGGTGCCCTCCCCCCTGCCCTGCCTGGCCTCATCCTTGTATTTAATTAATTAAACAAGCCCTTTTTTAACCCCCACCCCCAAAATAAATAAATAAATAGAAAGCAGCAACTGGGCAGGCAGGTACAGATTTGTGTGTGTTGGGGTTCCCATCGGGTAGAAGGTTTGCTGCAGGGTAAACAGGAACCTGGAATAGAGGCAGTTGTGGGACCCTGTCATACAGGGCCAGCCCCACTCAGCTAGACGACAGTCTAGCACCCTGCTTCATCTTGCCAAGTAGGGCTGCCCTTACCCTATGTGGAGGGGCATTTGGAGGCTGAAATAAGACTAAGCATGAGAAAGCAGAACGATCCTTGCTTTTCTGAGCAGCTCAGTTTGCATATTCATCATCTGGGCAAGTGCGAGGGCAGTTAGGAGTTACAGGTGGTGCCTGTGTCCCCATCTGGCAGGTCTGATGGGTCCGATGGGTTGGGTACATATGCCCATGGCATAGAGGGGTCCTGGGTTGCCAGCCCTGGGGGCCTCAGCCAGTCGCAGATACAAGGGTCAAGAGATGGCTTCTCAATTAGAGCTTCCTGGGGTGTCTGGAGCTGGGCCCTGTCCAGCCCTTCCATGGTGGGAGAGAAGCGGGCAGGTGGGTGTTTATGGCTGCATCTGCCCTCGGTCCCTTTCCCTTCTTGGAGGCACTACCTTCCACCTTCCAGGTCCCAGGCACCAGGGGCCGTGCCACCCACGAAACCAGAGAGGGTCACTGGTGCGGACTCTGCTATCATTGCAGAGGTGCCCAGTGCAGGAGAACCCAGCCCAGAGGGCTCTTGACCCTGGATTTGGGATAAAACGGGTAGAAGCTGGAATAATGGAGAGGTGGTGAGTTATGGCTGCACGAGGCCCAACAGAAAGAACCGCGGCTTCACTCATAGGACCCAGGGTTCCAGCTCAGTCAGACTTCTCATCTACCAGCTGCACGGCCTGAAACACTGACTTAATCATCATGAACTATTGGATTGTTGGAAAAGTCATGATGCATTTTTGCAACGAAAAACATAGAAAACAATACGTCATGACTTTTCCAACAACTCAATGGTACTGAGTCATTAACCTCCAACCCAGGGGCTCTCACCTGGGGCAGAGATGCCCCCAGGGGACACTGGGCAATTCTGTGGTCATCATCACAGAAAGTGCTCCTGGCATCAAGTGGGTAGGGTCCAGGGATGCTCTTTAACACCCCCACAGTGCCCAGGATGACCCTCACAGCAAGTGACCCGGCCCTGATGTTAACAGTGCCGAGGGGAGACCCTATTGGGGCCTCATCTTCCCCATCTGTAAAGTGGGGATAGCATTTTCCTCCCAGAGTCACTGTAAAGTGCCTAGCTAGGTTTTAACCAAGGTGGCAGGAAGTGACAGTGGGGGACAGGGCCCCAGGGCTGCTTTGGGGAAGGAAGTGAATGCACGCCTGGTCTGGTGGTGGGCACTGGGCCCTTCTTGCTCCAGGGCACAGGTTGCCTCAGATGGTGTCTGTCACTCACTCTAGGGCAAGTCATTCACTGCACATTTGTTTTATGTAGTTGTGTTACATTTCACAGCAGACAGCCATTTTACAATGGTCCTTGCCTTGGTTTGAACTAGAGGGAGCATCTTTAGTTCTTTGAGGTTCTTGGCACAGAGGCTCAGCTAACACTTGCTCTGCTTATCCTCCTACTTTAAAAAAATAACAGCTTGGGGCGGCCATTGGTTAGAGCGCAGTGCTCACAACACCAAGGTTGCCGGTTTGATACCTGCATGGGCCACTGAGCTGCGCCCTCCACAACTAGATTGAAACAACTACTTGACTTGGAGCTAGCTGATGGGTCCTGGAAAAACATACTGTTCCCCAATAAAAAAAAAATAACAGCTTTATTAGATATCAGTTCACGTACCCTACACTCTACCCATTGAAAGTACCCAATGCACTGGCGTCTGGTACATTCACAGTGCTGTGCAGCCACCACCCGTATCTAGTTCCAGAATATTCCATCAACCTAATGGAAGCCCAGTGCCCATCTGCAGTGACCCCCACTCCCTCCCCAGCCTTGGCAACCACTAACCTACTTCCTGTCTGTTGATGTGCCTGTTTGAACATTTCACATAAGTGGAATCACACGCTGTGTGGCCTTGTGTGTCTGGCTTCTCTCACTGAGCACCGTGTGTTCAAGATCCATCTACACTGTGGTGAGAGCGCCTCACTCCTTTTCATGGCCGAGTGACACTCCATGAGTGGATGGGCCACACTGTGTGTGTCCATCACCTGCTAATGGACACTCGGGCTGTCTGCCCCCTTCAGTGATGATTATGAATCCTGCTGCTGTGGATATCCATGTACAGGTTTTATGTGGACATGTGTTGTCTTTTCTCTTGGTTAGACATCTAGGAGTGAGTTGCTGGGTCAGATGGTAACTGTTTGCGTAACTGCTGGAACATTTCCCACAGTGCTGCCCATTTCACATCCCCACCAGCTAGGCATGAGCGTTCTCACTTCTCCCCATCCTCACCAACACTACTGATTTTTTTTCTTTACCCCAGCCATCCTCATGTATGTTGGGGGGTTCCTCTCATTTGCACTGGGGCTTCTCCCATCCTTCTGGCCCTTTTAACTTTGCTTGGCTCCTCCGTCCCTGTGCTCAGCTTCTGGGTTTTATATGGTTCGGGCCACATGGAAGTGCAGCTCTGCCTGATTTCACCGATTGTGTGAAATGACCTAAACCAGGATGTCTTCCCCACCACTGGCCCCGACCTCGTTCCCCGGCACTGGGACACTGGGGCTGGGTCACTCTCTGGGGGCCGAGGGAGCATCCTGGGCAGTGGGGTGCTGAGCAGCATCCCTGGCCTCAGCCTCTTGATACCAGGAGTACCCCCAGTCACGACAACCACAGAGGTCTCCAGACACTGCCCAGTATTCCCTGGGGGCAGGATCACCCAGCTGAGAACACTCAGTTAGGCATTTTGTAATACATATGTAGTCCCTGGGATTAAACCAAAGGCTTCCAGAAGACACAGCTTGGCCTTCCGCTGTAAAGTCTTTGTCAAGCACATAAGGACTGTGCTGGTAGATTGCTATGTCCCCTCTGACCCCAACAGTGGGAGAGACTCGCGTTGGCTGCAGTGCTAGAGGAATCTCTGGAAGGATGGGACCCCTGAGTCGTCCATTCTGGCAGACACTCTTCTTCCTGTACCCAGAGATGGGAAAGCTTGAGCCGGAAGGGGGCTCTGGGCTCCAGGATGTGGCAGTCACACTCAGCTCTCCCTAAACACTCGCTGAAATCATCAGTGCCCGTGGGCCATTTTGTCCTCAGAGTTACTCTGCCTTTGCCCCAGGACACGGTGTATGTGTGCTGGCCCCCTTGGAGTCAGGCAGGAGCCTCTGGGCCCAGGAAGGACAGGACTTGACGCTGGCCTAGGGCCGCACTGCACCAAGCTGAGTGCCATGTTCAGAGGGACATGCTGCCCTCTGGCTGAGCCCAGACTCACTGGCTCACTGTCCGTGGGGGCCATCCTGGGCCCTTGGGGTTGAGCAGTGTCCCTACAGAGATGTGAGGCCTGTTTCAGACACAGGTAATCTAGAACTTTCTGATAATAAAGTTGGGCTCTTCGAAGCCCCTCAGTGGTCATTTGCTGCATGGTGTGCTGGGTCTGGAGGGCAGGCTACAGGTCACAGCAGTGAACTCCCACTGTCGACAAAAGGACATCCAAACCTGTAGAAGAACCTTGTAACAATGTATAAGAGTTTATTTGAACCAAACTGAGGACATGCCCAGAAGCAAGGTCTCAAAGGATTGAGGAAATGCTCTAGAGAATGGTGGTTTGCAGTTCTTTTTATGCTTCTGGACTCAAAGGAGGAACAGGAAGAAAGGTTACATGAAATTACTGGTGGGAGGTGAAGGAAATAAAGGAGAAAACAAAGCATGAAATCTCTAGGATTGGATAAAAAGTCAAATGGAGAGATACAGGTGGGTATGGGATAGTTCAGGACAGTTGACATTTATCATTTATAGCACATAGAGATGGTATGTGGGTGACAGGGTGACTGTGAGGGTGGTTACGCCTGAGAGGGTTCTGGCATTTCAAGGTGTGTTATCCTAGGTGCATGAGCACTTGGACAGGGCTCCCTTAAAGCAGAGGCTAACCTTTGCTAAGGAGGCCTTGGTCCTGGGGTGTGAGTGTCCACCATGACCTGCCCAGGGAGAAATTTGTGATCTTCTTGTGTGGTTACTCTCAGTGACTGAGCTTGTCAGGCCTGCCATGTGGCCCCTGAGCTTGTCAGGTCTACCCTGTTGCCCCTTTTTTGTTCACATCAAAATTGAAGCTAAGCAAAAAGGGGCTGGGGACTCAATAGAATGTTGTCAACGGTTATTTCCTCCTTCGGGTGCACATCACAGCTTGCTGGGCAGTGCACAGGCCCTGCTTCCATTTCCTCTCTTCTGCACTTCCCCTTCTGCGGCTTCTCCCTGGTGAAGTCCCCAGAGACCCCCACCCTGCCAGCAATCCCATATGTCCCCTCCACATGCACACTCCCAGAGAGCCAGGGGGCTGTCCAGCACCATCATAGTAGCAAAGTGATACTGCCGATGGGGATGCTGCAGTGATTGCTGCCTGAGTGTATTTTTTCATCTGTCCTTTGAGATGGAGCTTGTTACTCTCCCCATGTAACGGGAGAAGGTGGAGTGGGGGGCGTATAAGGGCATCACTGCAGGGGGATGTCCCAGCATCAGAGCCTCGCCCGCAGAAACCAGCAGGCATCTGACATGTTCCCATGTAGATGCAGACAAGACTCAGACAAGTTCTACAGGCTTCTTAGATGGTGTCCTGGGGTGAATAGTGCCCCCCCCCAAATTCATGTCTACCCACTGGAAATAGGGTCTTTGCAGATGTCATCAAGATGGTAAAATGAGGTCCCACTGGATTAAGGTGGGCCCTAATCCAGTGAGAAGGTTTGGACACACAGGGAAGAACAGAAGCAACAGGAGTTTCTTCCCCGCCAGCCACCCTGGAGGGTGTCGGCAGGGCTGGTCCCTTCCGAGGCTCCAGGGGAGCATCTTTTCCAGGCCTTACCCAGATCCAGTGGTGCCGGCGATCCCTGGCATCCCTTGGCTTGTGGACATAGTACCCCATCTCTGCCTCCATCATCACATGGCCATCTCCCTGTATGTCTGTGTCTTCTCTACTCATTATTGGATCTAGGACCCACCCAGATAATCCAGGATGAGTGCATCCCAAGATCCTTAATCATATCTGCAAAGACCCTTTTTCCAAATAAGGTCCCGTTCACACTTCCTGGGGGAGACTTAGCTCGCTGTCGTTACCCTTAGCCACCATGTGTGTTTCAGTGCTCTCTCCCACTTCACAGAAAGCCTCTGGGCTGGGGTGGAGGACGCCGATGGTCTGCGTCTCCAGGGGTTCTGACTAAGTGTCTTCTGCTCTGAGGCAGTCGGGACAAGCGGGACATACCATGGAGCTGTTCTGTTCTGTGCCCTGAGGAGTGACACTCAAAACCACAAGTCCTGGTTAGGCATTTATATAATTTATGCAGTGATTCTCCCTGATGATTCCAGTACCCATCTGGCACCCTACATAATCTTGACATTATTGATTATATTCCCCATACTGTATTTCATATCCCTGTGACTATTTTGTGACTACTAATTTGTACTTCCTAACCCCTTCACCTTCTCCCCATCCCCACCCCTCTTCCATCTAGCAACCATCAGTTTTTTTCTCTGTATCTCTGAGTCTATTTCTGTTTTGTGTGTTTTGTTCTTTAGATTCCACATATAAGTGAGATCATATGGTATTTGTCTTTCTCAGTCTGACTTATCTCACTTGGCACAATACACTCTAGGTCTATCCATGTTGTTGCAAATGGTAAGATTTCTTTCTTTTTTATGGCAGAGTAATGTGCTGTACACCTGAAACTAGTATCAAATAACATTGAATGTTGGGCCAGCCGAGTGGCACATTGGTTAAGAGCTGGCTTGGGACGCCAGCGAGCGGCCCCAGTTCGGATCCCACATATGAGGGCCAGTGATACTGCCCTCTATGGCTAACAACAGCTCCACCTGGAGCTGGGCTGCGCGAGCCCCCGTGACAGCGTAGGCTGCAGCCCCACTGCAGTGGGCTGCCATAGGCTACAGTGAGTGGCCAGCAGCCAGCGTGAGCGGCTGGCAGCCAGTGTGAGCTGCCAGTAGCCGCGGTGAGCGACCATCCAGAGGCCCGTGACTGATCTGCCTCATCCGGGGGGAGTGCAATGACGATACCAACATGGGCCAGTGAAGCAACGTCCTCCACAACTAGACTGAAGAACAAAAAGACAGCAACTTGCCAGCGGCCCCGGTTCAGTCCAACATGTGAGGGCCAGTGACACTGCCCTAAAAAAAAAAAAAAAAAAAAGACAGCAACTTGTCTGTTCCCCTTCCCCGATTCCCCTACGCTGTTCTCCCCTAATCCCCAATAAAATCTGTAAAAAAATTAAAAAACTATTTAATGTCAACTATAATTTTTATATATATATATATATATATATATATATATATATATCCATAGAATGTGAAGTACAGCATAGGGAATATAGTCAATGGTATTATAATAGTTATGTACGGTGACAGAGGAGTAGTAGACTTGGGGTTATCACTTTGTAAGGGGTGTAAATGTCTAATTATGTTTTGTACACCTGAAACTAAAAAAAACACAAGTCCTGGGAAATTCCCCAGTCCGGCCCACTCATGCTTCCAGAACAGCGTTTCTGGGAATAAGTGACAATTCTTCCTCTTTCTGTATCTCATATCTCAGGGACGACCCAGGGCCACTGAGTTTCCCCTCTCTGGGTTGGTGGTCGGCAGAACGGTCCCTCCGGGCCCCCTCCAGGAGTGTGCAGTGAGGCAGAGCCACGATGTCCAACCCCTTCCTGAAGCAGGTCTTCAACAAGGACAAGACCTTCCGCCCCAAGCGCAAGTTCGAGCCGGGCACCCAACGGTTTGAGCTGCACAAGAGGGCACAGGCATCGCTGAATGCAGGGCTGGACCTGAAGCTGGCGGTGCAGCTGCCTGCTGACGAGGAGCTCAATGATTGGGTGGCCGTTCATGTGGTGGACTTCTTTAACCGAGTCAACCTCATCTATGGCACCATCAGCGACGGCTGCACCGAGCAGTCCTGCCCCGTCATGTCGGGTGGCCCCAAGTACGAGTACCGCTGGCAGGATGAGCACAAGTTCCGCAAGCCCACAGCGCTGTCTGCCCCGCGGTACATGGACCTGCTGATGGACTGGATCGAGGTGCAGATCAACAATGAGGACATCTTCCCCACCAGCATCGGTGAGTTGGGCTGGCAGGGAGGGAGAGCATGTGTTCACGATCAGCTTTACCGAGAGAAGCTGCAGGCTGGGAAGTCCACCTGTTTACAGTGCACAGTTCAGTGGCATTTAGAACATTCCACCCCCAAAAATAAGCCCCATCCCCATCATTAGTCACCCCCCCCACCCCCTCCTCCAGCCCCTGACAACCACAAACCCACCTCCTGTCTGTGGATGTGCTGTTTGGACATTTCACATAAGTGGAATCACACTGTGTGGCCTGTGTGTCTGGCTTCTCTCACTGAGCACCGTGTGTTCAAGGTCCATCCACGTTGTGGCGAGTGTCAGTTCCTCATTCCTTTTCATGGCTGGGTAACACTCCATGTGTGGACGGGCCATAGTTTGCTTCAAGTTAAGGCTCTTGAGATGGGGAGATTATTCTGGATTATCCAGGTGGGTCCTAAATGTCATCACAAGGGTCCTTATAAAAGAGTGGCACACGGAGATTCGACAGAGAAGGTGATGTGACAGACGAAAGAAAGGGATCGTAAGCCCAGGAATGCCCACAGCTTTCAGAAAAGGCAGAAAACATGGTCTCCTGGAACCTCCAGAAAGAAGCAGTCCTGCCCCCACCTTGACCTCGGCCCCATGAGTCTGATGTGGGACCCCTGGCCTTCAGGACTGTGAGGGAGCATGTGAACCGTAGTAATTTGTTACAGCAGCCTCAGGAGACCCACTCAGAGGCCCTTCTCACTTTCACCATTGGCATCAACATGGCGTCATGGAAAACAGTGAATAGGTCTGGGGCCCATGTCCTTGCGGGTCTCGCACCCTGGCTCTTAATCACTGGTCGAGTTTCTCACCCCTCTGGACCTCATTCGCCATCTGTACAGGAAATGGCCAGACCCTGGCAGAGGGCTTTCAGAGGCCCGTCTGAGAAAAGGGTGGCCCAGAATAGACACTTTCCCAAAGGAGAAATTTCTGGGTAGCCCCCAACAGGTCACCAAGACCCTGTTGCGGCCCGAGTCTGATCTGCACGTGCTCCCTGTTCTGACCTGGCCTGCTGACACAGGGCCCTCATCCTAGATCTTAGATCCTGAGCACCTCTAGTCAGCCCCTTAGGGTTAGATTAATGGCTCAGCAAGGGAAGGACAGGCTTCAAGTGCCATTGACGCCTGTCCACCCACTTAGTCCCCAAGCCACCAGCCCATGCTCTGTAATGTTAGACCGGGGCTAACAGACTTTTCCCATAAAGGGCCAGACAGTAAATCTCTCCAGCTTTGAGTTCTGTCTCAACTTCTCAAATCTGCCATGTAGCCTGAAAGCTGCCATGGACACTATATAAACAATGAGCAGGCCTGTGTTTCAATAAAACTTTACTTACAAAAGAAGGGATGGGCTAGATTTCCACTCCCAGCGTGAGAGTACCATTACAAGCACGGGCAGTGCAGTCCTGAAGATTTCATTTCTAGGCCCTTCTCCTGGGCTGGGCTGCTTAAAATCATACCTCACCCCCACCCCAGTGTCACCCAGGAGAGGAGGGAGAGGGGTAGGATCAGTGTCAGACCAGGTCCTGTGTAGGTCTGATGCCAAGCCATGCTCTCCATTGTGCCTTTCTCTGCTCCATGTTCTCTCTGATTTCTAGAGGCCCTTAGTGCATGGGGTCACCACCCCCTTGAGGGGACCATTTCTCCATGTGGCTTTCAGAGGCCTTCAAGGATAGCATCTACTCCTCAGTCACCCGTGAACATGGGCTCCTCTCTGGAGAGTGAAGCATACCTTCTCTTCAGCCTTTTCTCCAGTCAGATAGATGGAGAAAACTGAGAGGCCTCACTGATGCTGAAGGAACCTTCCCTCAGAGTTAGGCCCCCACGAGCCGCTGTGACACAAAACTGTTCACAGATGCTTACAGCCAAGAGAAGACAATACCTTCAGTTCTCACGCAGTGAGGCTGTCTGGTCCCAGATCCGCAGGAGGGAGCAGGGGCAGGTGGGACCTGTCACGCTCAGAGAGCCAATTCCTCCCCACTTCCTTTTAACTGGACATGTCTCAGACTCTCCCCATGCTGAGCAGCCCTGTCAGCTCCCTGGTCGGGGCTGCGAGTCTCAGTTTTGCTACAGACGACATCCCATCTCAGAGGAGCAAGTGTCTGGTGCACTATGGCTTTCCCACAGTTAGCGACATCTGTGTGTCCTCACCTGGGCCATTAGCCCCTGAGCCCCTTTCTTCAAGGATGGGCTGGTCTATCTGTCTGGTCCCAGGTCCCACCTGGTAGCTCTGGGTGGATCTCATAAACACGTGGCTTCCATCTGTCCTGTGGGACAGAGGGCCATGAAGTCTTGGCGGACAAGTGGGAAGGAGCCCATGAGGGCGCACAGTGCAGTGAACGTGCCGAGTGCCACCAGCTGTCGGTTAGGATGGGAAATCTCATGGTGGGTATATTTTACCACAGTTTTAACAAAGAAATCAAGTATTAAATTCAATAACAGGAGAAGAAATTGCAGCATAGTCTGTGCATCCAATTAAGCTGTGACAAGTCCATCAAATTTAAATTATATAAAAGCATACTAAGCTGGAGAGGGATAAAGATCACAAGTGGAAAATATCAAGTCAAAAAATATGTTTTTATGGGTTGTCCAATTCTATTAAGAAAAATAAACGGTACTAGAAATACACACTTGTGGCCAGTCCCTAAAGTGGAAATAGCAGACCCACAACTGGCAGATCGGCAGGCGAGGAACGTTCTGGTTCTGAAAGGATGCTGGGCAAGGCCGAAGGAATGTGTGGCTCCCAGCAAGTTCCCAGTCAGAGCTGGATGCCCTGGATCTGAGCGGCTGACATCGGTGCCCTGAGGAATGGGCTTTACCTGTCCCCATCCTCTCCCCTGGACGTCGTTAGGCAGCAGAGTGGTGCTGTACTTCAGAGGGCTCCCTGGGGCTGGTGGCGTGAAGACCAGGGTGGGGGGTCCTGGAGAAAGGGGTTCCTCCCGCAGTGTCACCCGGCCATGGCAGGCTGTGTGACCGTGGCAGGCTGTCAACCCCTCTGATCCCTGCGTGACCCCTCTCCTGTTCAGGCACGCCGTTCCCCAAGAACTTTCTGCAGGTGGTGAGGAAGATCCTGTCACGTCTGTTCCGCGTGTTCGTGCACGTCTATATCCATCACTTCGACCGCATTGCGCAGATGGGCTCTGAGGCGCACGTCAACACCTGCTACAAGCACTTCTACTACTTTGTCAAAGAGTTCGGCCTCATCGACACCAAGGAGCTGGAGCCACTGGTGAGTGGGCCAGCAGGGTGATGGGGAGCTGGCAGGGTGGTAGAAGAGGGGGACACTGCAGCTCCCGTTCCCGGGGGCCCAGATGCCCAGAATCAACAAAGTGAAGCAGACGTTGGCTCTTTAGGTTTTGGCCCACATTAGTGATGGTGACACTGGATGTTGCCACAGCTGGAATAGGTTGCTTGGTTTCCAGAGTCTGGTGCCTGGGGCCCAACCACTGGGGTTTGGTTTTGGGCCTTTTTGCTGTCACCCCTGTGGGTGGGTGTTGTGGGGATGCAACCCCATGTGACGCAAAGGCCCGGATGCTGGGACTGCCATGCCCACAGGTCCCTGGGGGGCGTCACCCCTATTGCTCGGCCCAGAGCGGTTCCAGGAGCTCCTTTCTGCAGCCACACCCCACTCACTATCCCGTGGGAGAAGCTGAGTCTCCACAGACACTGAATCGCATAGAACATGCACTGAACACACAGTGGCCCGGTGGCATATGACCCCAGTGGTGCCATTTCCCCAACCTCCTCCTCTCTGTCTGGCCAGAGAGCAAGGAATAATTTTGGATTTTAATTGAAGTAAAATTTACAAACCTTAAAAGTAGCCATTGTGAACTGAATAATTCAGTGGCTTTTAGTAAATTCACAGGGTTGTGTGACTATCACTTCCATCTCATTCCAGAGCATTCCATCACCCCAGAAGAAACCCTGTCCCCATCATGCTTCATCCTCACCCCTGCCCAGTCCCTGAGAACCACAAATCCACTTTCTCTCTGTGTGGATTTGCCAAATAGGCCAATGTTGACCCCACCCTAGAGATGGGACGATTCAGGTAGCCAGAGTGGCTCATTGGGGACCTTTCCTCATCATGTGGGCTGTAGACTTAGTGCCTGATCAGTGGTAGACACCCCACATTTCCCCAGTTGCAGTGCAGCGTTCCCCAAATTGCTTTAGGCAGGACCCGTGGTGTCAAAGGGTGGCAGGTGGCTGCTCACCCAGTGCCCATTGGCCACCACCACTATTCACAAGGGTTAAGAGCGTCCTGCAGGGGTCCTGGTGGGGCCAGTGTGAGAACTTAGGGCTGGTGCTCAGAGCCCTCAGAGTCATTATGGGGGCAGGAGCATCTATATGCCCCTCTCTGGACACCCCCCACCTTGGAAACGCTGGGGTGACCCAGGGCTTCCCCTGGGGAACCCAACATCATAACTCTGGATCCCCTTCTCAGGCCTTCGCAGGGCCCCTAAAGTCCACATGGGTGTTTTTTCTGGGTGTATTCCTCCATTGATTTGGGTCTTTGAAAGGCTATTCTTTTACAACTTTTAAAAATTGCTAAAAACGGGCCAGCCAAGTGGCGCGGTGGTTAAGCGCTGGCTTGGGAAGCCAGAGGCCCCGGTTTGGGTCCTATATATGAGCGCCAGTGACACTGCCCTCAAAAAAATAAAAAATTGCTAAAAACATCTTCACATCACCTTTTCAGTTTTACATATTCCCTTGCAGGCTTTGGCTACCAGTACACAGTTTTCCAGAGTTAAAGTTACTAGTACACACACTTAATGGGGAAGGGGCTTTTCTCTGGGGTGATGGAATGTTCTGGAACAAGAGGGAGGTGGGGCGCCACACCATCGTGGATGTGAGTGCCACTGAATTGTTCACTTTATAAAGGGTCATTTCTATTTTTTTTTAATTTTTTTTTTAAGGGCAGTGTCACTGGCCCTCATATGTGGGACCCGAACCGGGGCCACTAGCTTCCCAAGCCAGCGCTTAACCACCGCGCCACTCGGCCAGCCCATATAATGGTTCATTTCATGTGAATCTCTCCTCAACTTGTTATTTACCAAATACTGAACATTGTGGTACGCACTTTCATGATCTGCTTGTGGTTTTTTGTAACTTAGTGTCATCATTTCTCTCGTATACATGCCTAGAGTTCTCTCTGGAAGCAGCTGGACAATAAAGTAATCAGGTCATGACTTTCCCCATGGTTTTCTGTGAACGTGATGGGCTGTGTGACAATCTGGTCAGCTGTGTAGTGAAGTTTTCAGGGTTTTGCCGTCTTACATAATGTAGCGGTGGGCGTGTTCACGCCTCCACCTCTTTGGGGTGTTTATCGGTCATCTGTCGAGGACAGATTTCCAAGACTGGGATCACCAGGTAAAAGATTGTATTACAGCTGTTTGTCTTTATTTATGCTTAGGCTGCTTTCCAGAAGGTTCCTCCTGGTGTCTGATGGAGTGTATGAGGGAGAGGCCAATAAACTGCGTTTTGTGAATAAAGTTTTATTGGCACATTCAGCTGCACACTCATTGCTGTGACTATTTTCAGCAACAGGGCAGAGTTGAGCAGCCAGATAGACACCATCTGGCAGCCAGACAGTGACTTTTCTGGTCCTTTACAGTGCTTACCACCCCAGGAGTGCTGCTGTCCCCTTTTCTGGAAGGTTTGGCCTTAAATGAAACAGTGAAGCCCATGCTTCTCTAGAAACTGCATCCCCCACTTTTCTGTGTGTGCGTGTGCGTGCATGCGTGCGTGTGATTTCTGTTGCCTCTTATGATGATACTTGATGTCCTGCTTGTTCTTAATAGAAAGAAATGACTGCACGGATGTGCCACTGAGGCCGCCTTAGCCCCACTGTTCCCTAGGCAGTGACAGGCCCATCTCCTCAGAACACGGACTGTTTTCTGGCCCAGCGGTTCAATGACTTCCTCAGCCATCGGACAGCACGCTCTGTGCCACCCAAGCTCCACTGAACACTGGCGTTGAGTTGTCTCTCTGATTCCAAGGTGGCAGCAGCCGTGGGTCTACACATAGCATGGCCCAGCCTCCCCGAGCCCCACAGTGGGGAGAGTGAACTTGGACTCTGATTCTGTGTGCTGTGAGCAACTGGGAAAATCCACTTCATCAGTGAAGCATTTACATCTGCCCAGGGGCTGGAGCTCAGCCCCCACCCACCAGGCACAGCCGGCCTGTCCCCACATGCCCCCAACTTGCTCAGCCTGTGGGGGCAGAGGCTGCTGGCTCCAGGTCAGAGAGACAGGAACCACCAGGCCCCCCACAGCACCGAATCTGTCACAGAGGTATGATGTCCCCTGCTCCTCCCCTCCTGCCTCTCTCAGTCCCCTTCCATTTCTTCAGTCCCTCCAAAATGTTGGGCTCTGTCAGGGCTTCCCAGACCCCACATCTGCATCCCAGGTTTCCTGGGGCCTGTCACGTATCATGACAGATTGAGTTTTTATGCAGTCTCCCTGATGACCACCTTGAGATGTTAAGGAAAGAAAGCTTTCTACCTATAAACAGTGAGCTCACCTCCCCTCTAGACAAATGCCCCTGTGTTATGAGTAACACAATGAACCTACATGGAGCCTCCAAGTCTGGACCTTCCTTCAGGTGCCTGCCCACTTTATGTGGAAACCTTGTAGCCCTTCATGGCCATAGGACCAGAGTCCCAGCACTGTCTCCACAGAACATGGAGGTGTGGCCAGGGCCTGTGTGAAGCTGCTCAAAGTGGCGGACAGAAGCCACTTTGCCCCCAGCTCCAGCCTCCCTGCCCGCTGGTACCCGCAGTGGCCTTTCCCCTGGCAGCCCTTGCCCTGACCACACCTGCCTCTGAGGACCTCTGATGTCTGGGGTGCTCTCAGAAGAGAAGGGCGCTGTCACCCAGCCCCAAACAAGTGTGATTATCAAGGCCTCGACCTAGTCCTCCCAGACACCACTGGGTCCAGCCCTGGAGCCCTGGGACACAGACCCCGCAGAATTCAGAAAACGGTCCAATGGAATGTAACTCCTCTTAAATGTAAAACACACCCAAACACCATAACCGCTGTGCCCTCCCCAGGTCTTCCACTCTTCCCCTCAGTCTGGCCTGGTCAGGGAAGGTAGTGAGGACTGTGGGGTAGGGAGGGTCCTCTTCCACACCTGTGGGTATTCCCACATGAACATCCAAATAAATTGTGCCATTTTTGTACCCACGGCTGCTGGCTGTCATTTCTCTTTTCCTGTCAGGAGAGCCTGGCATCCGGACATGTCACTGTCATCACTGGAGTGTTCTCATCCCCAAGGGGCAAGGAAATATCAGACGTCACAACAGTTTGTGATCTGACAAAGCACCCCAAATGTATGAGTAGATGCACAGAATGTGGGTAGGGATTAGAATACGATGGGAAGCAGGGTGGGGGGCGACTTGGATAAAAGTGTCAGAAATAGGCTGAGGGCTCTGCTCTCCCATTGTCCTGCCTGAGTTGCTTCCCGCACTTACCAAACATGATCCTATTCTTATTGCCAGGTGAAAGAAGTTTCCAGAAAACGGACTGAGCACAGAAGAATAGATTGAGAGGGAACAGACAGGGGTGTTTCTGTTCCAGCTGTGACTAGCTAGCTTTGCAACCTTGGACACAGGACAAAGTCACCCTCAAAGTTTTCTCTTGTGTGAAACAGTCACCCTCAAAGTTTTCTCTTGTGTGAAAAATGGAGCCAATTTCTTACTCAGGGGCCCTTTTCAAACGTAAAGTTTCACAGCTCCAGGACCAAGGGCATTTTGTCTTTTGCAAGCGGGGGTTGCAGCCTGTGCTCTTGAGGGGAGTGTGGCAGATGAGGCAGAGGTAGACGCCAGGCCACTGGATTTACAGGCCACCAGGAGGAGCCTGTGAGCCTATATAGCCTCTGGCCCCCAGAGGGCGCACTGGCTCTGTGGGAAGGGGGAGAGGGCTTCAAAGTGAATTAATTCACGTTGTTTGGAAATATCTTCCAAAGAAGCCCTTGTCGCCTTACCCTTTCTTTGATTTGCAAGCACACTATGACAACTTGCAGGACCGGTTTAAGAATCTGGGAGTTATCACTGTTATTTGGTATAATGGTCCCCAAAGACATCCCCATCCTAGTCCTGGGATCTGTGGACATGTTGCCTCTCATAGCAGATACATGGCATCTCTAGAAACTGGAAAAGGCCAGAAATGGTTCTCCGCTGGAGCCTGCAGAAGGACCAGCCCTTCCCTCACCTGGGTTTTAGACCAGTGAGGCCCATTTTGGATTTCTGGCCTTCAGAACTGTCAGAGAATAAATTTCTAAGGAAGGCCCTAAATCTGTGGTAATTTGACAGACACCAGGGCTGTGTCCACCTCCGGCCATCTCAATCACATGCAGTTTTGTGCCAGGAGCTGCATTTTGCAGCCGCTGTTTGCATGGCTCCTTTGACAGGATTCTGATGCCACCACAGATCACCAGCTGGGAAAGGGGGAGGGGCATGTTCCTAGATATTTCTGGAGTCATCTGCCCTTTTTCCCAAACCAAAGACAGTAGATAAAAAACAAAACCAGGGCTGGCTGAGTGGCGTGGTGGTTGGGAGCTGGCTTGGCCTCTAAAAATTAAATAAATAAAACTAAAAAATAAAGAACCAGCTCTTAGTTTCACTAGGCTTCTCTAAAAAAAAAAAAAAAAAAAAACCAGCTGTCATGCTCCACCCCTTCCCACCAAGGGGCCTCTCGGTCCCTGGGCCTCCGGTCCCTGGGCAGGAATTCTGCTCCTAGGAATGCCGCTTACCCTGGAAAACAGCCAGAAACAGCTCTGTCTGCTGTGAGTAGACAGGGAGGCTGGTCCCCAAGTCTGCTAGGCCAGCAGGGTCCCCATCGCTCTGCTGCCAGGCCTTGGGGATCTGAGCTTTCATCAGATGCCAAGGTTGACCTGAGTTTCACTCCAGGGACACTTGGCTCCCTCCAGCACTTCCTTGGAAAAAGGAGATGGAGTCAAGCGTGCTCACTCCTGAACCCTCAGCCCAGGAGGGCCCCTGCCCAGATTGACCAAGTTGCTGGAAACTTCTCCCTCTCGCCAGGCCCTGGTCTTGACCTCACAAGGGATGGGCCCCGAGGCTGGCCAGGACCCCACAGCAAGGTCCCTCCCTGGTCTATCAAGAGGTGGTAATGAGCCCAGGATCCCAGCAAATGCATTGCATCTGTTGGACCCTCTGTTCCTTCCCCTGCCATGTGGCCCATTTGTGTGAGCAAATCTTCCTGCCTGTTCCTCAGCTCAACTCTGGAGGCTGCCATGAGCTCTGACTACCCCACCAGGCCAAGAGAAGAACACATATCCCACTAGGAGTCCTGAAGGAAAGGCCTAGAGCAGGCGGACCCATCCCACCCTCTGTCAAATGACCGACCTCATCTGTCAGTCCAGTCCCCAAAAGCTGCCAAGGAGCCATGCCAATCTATCATAGCAGCAACAAATGATCCATGAACCCTCATCCCTTAGTGTGAGGGCATAGTGGTTTCCTGGGGCTGCTGTGACCAATTGCCAAAACTTGGTGGCTTAAAACCACACATATTTATCATCTCACAGTTCTGGAGGCCATATGTCCAAAATGGGCCTCACAGGGCTAATACCCATGCATGGGCAGGGCTGTTTCTTTCTGCAAGTTCCAGGGGAGAATTGTTTCTGGCTATTTCCAGCTTCTAGAGGCACGGAATGCCTCTTGGCTTGTGGCCCCTTCCTCCATCTTCACAGCCCATCCCAATGGTACCTCCACAAACCCTGAAGAATCCTAGACATATGGGCAAGTTTCCCATTGGCCAGGGCCCCCAGAGAAGTGTGGAGATCACAGACAACCCATGACCCACCCGACCAAAGCCAGCTCTCCCTACCTTGGGAAGCAGGAAAACTGCTTCTAGAACATCTTGAAGGCCCATGACACCTCGGAGGCATGTCCAGCTGTGTGCCTTGGAGGGTTGTGTTGCACTACTGGTGTGCTTTCTTTTTCATTTTACTTTATTTTTAACTAGTTTTAGAATTACAGAAAAGTTGCAAAATTATACTGAGTTTCTGGATGCCCCCTACCCAGCTGCCCCTAAAACGAACTTCTTACATCACCAGGGAACAAGGATCAAAGCAGGTCACCCCAGGTTACTGGTGTCTGAGGATGCTGGGGTGGGGAGTCATGGAGGGACAGGAAGCAGGGCCACCAGGGGGAAGCTGAGTCCACATCCCAAAGCCTGACATGGACCATGGACCCTGCATGGCTAATTGCCCCCTCCTCCCCAAATCTCTGGGCCCTGCCACCCCTATACCTTGAGGCTAGCCTTGGCAGGGGCCTGGGCATCAGGCATTACCACTTCCCACGGGCCACCCCAAGGAAGCAGCCCAGGTTTAGGACATGGAAAATGGAGAAGAGAGCCTGTCCAGTGTGGCAGGACATTGTGACCATGGCCGCTGCCCTCTGGGAGTCCACAGGGTCCAGATACTCAATACCACCTACCTTTGCTTTCCACTGTCAGAAGAATGAGCCCCCGCAAGGAGAGTTCCAGGCATTGAGACCTGAGACCCGAGGGAACCAAACTCCTCGCCCCTCCAAGTGGGTAAGGGTCCTTGTAAGGGCTGTTTCCTGGAGCCTGGGAAAAGGGATGGGCGTAGGGGCCAAGGCCTGGCGACAAATCTGGCCCCCCACCTGCGGTATGGCTTTCTGGGGTACGCGCTCGCCCTAAAGCCACGGGGTCTGGGTGACCCCCGGGGTAGGGGCGGGCGCTGCAGGGGCGCCGCGTAAATGCAGGGGCATCGTTCAGGGTAGCAATGGGCTCTGGATGCGCCGCCCCCGCGCCCATGATATGTGCACTTGGGGACACTGAGGCTCAAGGACAGCTGGAGCCGGACGGCATACCCACAAACCCAGGC
This sequence comes from Aselliscus stoliczkanus, assembly GCA_033961575.1. Classification (NCBI taxonomy): domain Eukaryota; kingdom Metazoa; phylum Chordata; class Mammalia; order Chiroptera; family Hipposideridae; genus Aselliscus; species Aselliscus stoliczkanus. The sequence continues at coordinate 1,534,137 of CM066735.1, read as the reverse complement.
CGCGCCTCTATCCATGAACACTGAGGCAAGATCTCAGGAAGTTACGTGGGTTCCCTTTTAAAGGCGAGCGGCCCTACTCGGGCGGCCAGGACAAAAACAGGCTGAAGCACACGCTGAGGCCACGCCTCTCACGCTCGGTCCCTGGAACCCTATTGGCCTAAAGCCAGGGCCCCGCCTTCCACTCTCTGGGAGTCCGGGCTCTGAGCCAGGTGCGTTGACGCAATCGCGTTGCCCCAGCAACCACTCGGTTCCTTGGACGGAGGGGCCCAGCGCCCAAAGTAGGGCGCAAGCGCGGCCGCCGCGTGTTTCCAGGGCTCTTGCCCCAGACCCGGGAATCTATGGTAACCCAAGCCTCCGACCCCGGCTGCCCGTCACCCCATGACAGCCGGCCAGAAAGCCCCGCTATGTGGAGGAGGAGGAGGCACCCCGGGGTCGGCATACCTGGTGGGGGTCACGGCGTGGGAACTGGCCGGGCGCCGCGGGCTTCCGGCTGCAGAGGGCAGGGAGGGGCCAGAGGTTCCGGGTCACACGACCCGCAGCAGATTGGCTCGAGCATTTAGTAGCACAAGCAAATCCAACCCTGGAAGAGTACATTCCTGGAGATTGGTCCCTGCACGGGCCAATGGTTAGGAGGAACCCGCCGCCTCTGGCCACAGCGACCTTTATAGCCCTCGCAGATGAGCAGGAGCCAGGCCCAGCTGCCCAGGCGTCCAGGCCTCTCCTGACCCCTGGATGCATCGCCCCTCAAGGGGCCCTGGCCAGAAAGACTGGTTTGCCTCCTCCTGGACTGGCTGGACTTGCCTTTCGTTGATCATCTGCAAAAATAGGAACTTTGGGTTGGTATTAGTGCCTGTATGAGCCTCCTAGGGTGGCTATAACAAATTACCACAGATTTAGGGGATTTCTTAGAAATTTATTCTGTGACAAGTTCTGAAGGCCAGAAATCCAAAATGGGCCTCACTGGGCTAAAACCCAGGTGTGGGCAGGGCTGGTCCTTTTAGAAGCTCCAGGGAGAACGGTTGCCTGCCTTTTCCAGCTTTTAGAGGTGCCGTGTCCCTGGTTCATGGCCCCTCCTCCATCATCACAGCCAGCAGTGCTGCCTCTTCCATCTCTGTGATTGAGTTTCCTGCCTCCCTCTTATGAGGACCCTGTGATGACACTGGGCCCCCTGGGGAATCCAAGGTCATCCCCCATCTCAGGGGCCTTGACTTAATCCCATCTGCAAAGTTCCTGTATCTTGTGAGGTCACACATCCACAGGTCCAAGACTGGGAAGGGGATGTCTTTGGGGGCCGTTATTCTGCCCACGTCAGGTGTGATTGACTCTACAGCATAGAGCCAGCTCTGCCTTCTGCCTGGTCCTAGAAGTGTCACTAGCACATGCAGAACTCAGTGCTACTCCAGACCTAGGTCCCAGCCAGGCAGGGAGTTGCCCCAAAGAGGTGGCCTCTAAACCAGGCCTGGAGTCAGCCAGCAGAGAGAGGCCCTTGGCTTTGTGACAAGAGTTTGGGAGCAGGTAACCTGAATGGTGTGGCCTGGCCAGGTACAGGGTTTCCTCCTACATCAGCCTCCCATTTCCTCTAAGCACCCAACACCCATCCAGCCACACCCTGCCCCTCCTCTGGCTATGCCCCTCCCAGGATCTGTACACTTGCTGTGAAATCCCTCCACCCTCTTCGGAACTAGGGGCCCTTGTATGTGATGCCCCAGGTCAGCTGGGAGCAGGAGACCTGCCTCTTGAAGAGCCACCTGGGTGGGGCCGGCTGAGTGGTACGGTGGTTGAGTGCTGGTTTGGGAAGCCAGCGGCCCTGGTTCGGGTCCCACGTATGAGGGCCAGTGACACTGCCCTAAAAAAAAAAAAAGAAGAAGTGCCACCTGGGTGTCCAATGCCTTAGACTGGGTGAAGAGGAAGTTATGACAAGCCAAGTGCCCTGTTCTTGGTCACTGAGGCAGGGTAGTGGTCTTTGGCATTTGCTGGGCCAACCCTGCCAACCCCTTAGTCGCACCCCAACCTCTCCCTTGGAAAGTTTTAGTGACTGATCCCTGGGAAGCAGGATGTGCTCAGTGCTACCCCCTGTCATAGCAGGGCAGGCCCCAAGGCTGCCCAGATACTCAAAACCAGAGATGAACTGGGAGCTCCTGGCCACAGCCACTCCTGCTTTCCCTTCCCCTGCCCTACCCCCACCCTCAAGGAGGACAGGGGCCCTGGCTCTGTCCCCAGGACTGCTAGAGTGAGCCATGAGTCAGCCAGCAGGAAGGGACACTTACAGGCACTTGCATCAGATGTTCCTGCCTCGTGGCCCCAGGGCCAGAGGCCCAAGCCCATGACCCTCACTTATCTGGGGATCTCTTGGGACCTTGGGGGCAAACATGTGGGAACTTTCAGAGGGGGTACAGGCAAGGCTGGGTGCCAGCCCAGGACTCTGACTTCACTTGTCTCTCATACTCACAACTATCCCAGACTCTAGTGCTAACCCTGATCCTGACACTCTTACCCTAGCTTAGAAGCTGCACTGAAATCCAGGCTCCTTCCACACCAGCTCAGTGCTTGAGGGTGAGCCTTGTGCCCCCTTTGAGCCTTAGGTGGCTGGCTCTGAGCAGAGGAGGGAGGAGCCCAACCCTACCCTCAACAGCACAGGCTTTGTGAGGATACTGCAATAGTCCCAGCACCGGTCGCATGGTGCCCAGCCCCACTCATGGGTACACACTGCTCTCTTGTGTGCAAACACCAGCAGGTGAGTGCACAGGCCCACACCTCCTCCACACTCCCTCACAGGCTCACGGTTTTCCCTACACAGACCCAGGCTTGGTGCCTCTGTAAACATGCACAGACAACATACACACCCAAACCTGCTCACACACCAAATGGGTGCCTTTTTTTTTTTTTTTTTTTTAGCTGAGCCATCCTGCCACCTGTTGGTAGCTCAATGGCAACTCAGCTCGGGCTGGCATCGAACTGCCGTTGCTCAGAGCTCAGCTCGCACTCTTGAGCGAGATCTTAACCTACTGAGCCACTTGGCCGGCCCTCGGTGGCTTTTCTTAAGTGTTGGAGGACAAAGGTCTTTACTGTCATTCCTTGATAAGGTTGTCAGATAAAATATAGGACACCAGTTAAATTTGTATTTCAGATAAACAATAATTGCTTGTGATATACTTATGCATGAGATTTACAATGAAAAGTTATTCATTGTTTATCTGAAATTCAAATTTAAGTGGCGTCCTATAGTTTTATATGCTAAATCTGGGATCCTTACTTGCTGGTTGTGGAAGCACTGAGCTGCCCCTAGGGTCCCAGGACACTGACCAGGAGGTGAACTCTGCACCAGCTGAGCCCCAGGATGCTAGGGCTCCGGCTACCTGATCAGGTCACAGTGGACATCACCCAGCGAGCCTGCCTCCTCCTGGCTCAGAGGGGAGCAGAGTTCCCAGGGATGGCATTCAGGACTTGGCTGGGGTCTCCTCTGGGGTTTTTGGGTGACCTCACCTACGACATAGACTGAGAGTCACCCTGCAGAAGCTAGCTCCTTGCACCTTTGGCTCAAGACTTTCAAAGCCCCCTCCATGATTAAGGCAGGAAAGGTATTACTGCCAGATTCTCCCTTTTCCGGCCAGTGCCTCCCAGGACCTTTCCCTGCTTTGGGAACCTCAAGCTGGCCCCAGGCCCCTCCCAGGCTGCCCATCTCCCCTGGTATCCTTTGGGAGGTGTCCTTTATCCTTGTCCTGGGCCTGCCTGTCCTGTCCACCAGCCCTGGCTCACTGTCACTGCCCTAGTCTGGATGGAAAAAAACCTGCCACCTGCAAACCATCCAGGAAGGCTTGAGAAGCAGGGGCCAGGCTTCCTGCCTCACCTGCCTGGCAGGTCCGTTTCACCGAGCGGCAGGTCTGGTCTCCCTCCCTGAGGCAGGCGAGACCCCTGGGGGCCCCAGGAAAGGCAGGCAGAGTGGGAAGTCCCAGCTGCACCCCCAGATACCTTCCAGCCAGCCCAACCCTCCCTCCCTCATTCCCTGGGTGCCCAGCACCTCTGGGAGCTGGACCTGAAAACCAGGCCATCCTCCAGGAAGACGGCAGGTATTGGCTATCTGGAACTGGCAGCTGGCCCACGGCAGAACACAGAGGCCTGAGAGTCAGCAGGCAGGGCACAGAGGTCCCTCCCCTTCCCTGATTCCCACTAGTAGCCCTCCTCGCCCCCAGTGCAGGCCAGGCTGGGGCTGGCCTTGGCTGCCTCACCTGGCCAGCACAGTTCAGGCACCCACAGATGCCTGCACTCAGGCCAGTTCCAGTGCTCAGCCCTATGCGTCTATAAACCAAGGGACGCCAAAGATTGCTGGCATCACCAGGAACCAGAAGCAGGAAGGATCCTCCCTTAGAGCCTTCTGGCGAGGGTGTGGCCCTGCCGACACCCTGATTTCAGGCTTCTGGCCTTCAGAATGTGAGAGCATAAATTTGTGGTTTTAAGCCAAGCCATGTGTTGTACTTTGATACAGCAGCCTCAGGAACATATTACACTTACACAACCCTTATACGCAGGCGTGCATGCACGACGATATGCATGTACACGTATGAACACAAACACACCCGTTCTTTTCAATAATATTCAGTGAGCACTTCCTGTGTGTGTCCCAGGCCCTGTGCTGCACACTGGACCAGCAGTGGCCAGATCTGTGCTCTTGTGGAGCTGACCCTCTGGGCAGGGGCAGTGGTTCATCTGTATCTACTCGTGCATGAAGACCTGCAGGTGACCACGTACACACAGGAGGCAGGGTTAGGAGGGAACAGCCAAGGGCTGGAGTGGACAAGGAGGAAGTCAAGGCTTCCCCTGAGAGTAGGCAGGTGTGCGAGCTCCACCCCAGGCACCTGGAGCCAATGTATGTTGTGTGTACACACACACACACACACACATTTGTATGTATACGCATGCACATACAGGGCACTGGCTGGGGATGGCAGGAGGCTGGTTGGGGAGGTTCCTCCAAACGTTCTGGGCCTGGCTGAGGTCAGAGCCGCAGCCTTGGGAGGCAGCATATATAGGTGGGAAAGAGGAGAGTCCAGCTTCAGGTCAGCGGGGCCTGGTTGGGGGACAATTGAGGGTGGGTGGCTGGAAGTCTCTGGAAGGACAAGCTAGGGCTGGAAGACAAGGATTGTCCAGCCCGCAGGCCTGTGCCCCCATGTGCCCAGAGCATGGGGTCTGAGAACTTTGCTCCACCATGCTGTGGGAACAGGGAGCTGGCCCGGTTCAGGCCAGGCTAATTCTACCCAAGCCTGGGTCTGGGATCCCAACCGAAATGGGGTTGTTTTACCTCCTGTGCTGGCCTCCCCAGCCCTTGGGCCTTCCCATCAGCCCAGGAAAACCGTCCCTTTGCAGGACTGAGGAAGGTTCCTTCACAGATCGCTGTCCCCACTCCCTACTGTGAACCCCTTTCCCTTCCAAAAATGGGATGAACTCTGGAGGAGCTCCTTGGGGAAGGCAGCTGGGACTCAAACCATGTTAGGGTGCGCGGGCAGGGCGGCTGGGACCAGGATCAGGGAGCTGTAGGAGGGAGCCACAGCAGGTTTTAGAGCAGAGGTGTCGTCAAAATAAGTCGGTGCACACAGGCCCCCCACGGGAAACTGCGGGAGTTGCCAGAGGACCGGGACCGGCTCCAGCTCCGTACCAGGGTCTCGCGGGTCTCCCGGTGCCTGAGACATCCCCGCCCACATCCGCCGAGACCCTTCCTGGATCCCGCGCCCGGAGCCCGGCGCGATGCACAGCGCAGGCGCATGGGCTTGCTCACAGCGGCAGCGCGCAGCCGCACTTAGCCAGGAGCGCCTTCCCAGCTCCGCCTCAGCCGCGCGCCTGTAGGCGGGGCCGGATAGGCGAGACCTGCGTCAGGGGCGGGGTCGAGCCTGGCCCATAAAGGCGGCGGCAGCGCTGAGCGCACGACTCCTCTCGGCGGCGGCAGCGGCCCAGGCGGAGGAGTCCGCGGTGGCGGCGACGGAGGCGCTGGTCCCCGCGCGGTCAGTGCAGCGGGATCCCGGCTGCGTGTCTTGGACGGCGGCAGTGGCGGAACTGCGGCCCCGGTCCGAGCCTGACCCCGGTGAGTGAGGCCTGGCGATCCGGGCGCGGGGATCGGGTGCCCGCCGAGCCTCGCCGCCCAGGCCTGGGCTCCCGGCGCGCCGGTCGCGGCCACTCACGCCCTCCTTTGTCTGCTCCCGCCCGCAGGGTCCCCTCCTCAGCCGCCCTCAGCCCACGGGCCGACCCCTGGGCCCTGCGTCCTCTCCCCCGCTGGCGGGGCCCGGACAGAAGATGGTGCAGAAGAAAACAGCAGAACTTAAGGGCTTCCACCATTCGTTCAAGGTGAGGACCGAGTCGGGTTGGTGGGCGTCCGGGGCTGGACCACCCGAGTGGCGGGGGGTGGGCCACCGCCCTCAGGATCCCCTGGGGTTTGTGCCTGACCCCCACCTTGTGCCTGGGGCTGCCCCAGCCGTATCTCCAGCGCCCTGGGGCCTGAGCGGTCTTTCTTTCAGGAACCCCAGGCCGAAGGGGCCCCTGCCTGTGTCCCCTTCAAACTCCAGCTGAGTGTACAGTGCTGGGGAGGGTGTGCAGGCTACAGTTCTGTCCCTGTTGCCGTAGTAGGGTCTGTGGGGTTCTTCCTCCAAAAACCCTAGGCAGAGCTTCAGGCCACCCCCTACCTAGGTGTTCTGCAGAATGGGTGAGTGGATTACCCCCGCCCCCAGCCCTACACCTCCCAGACACCCCAGGCCTAAGCACCACTATTTCCTGTCAAAGTGGGAAGTTAATGTGGCTGCCCTACAGCTGCTGAGCCCTGGTATCAGACGAACAAGTCTAGGGTGGTCAGGCAGGTGCTGGGCAGGGGCCCCATGGAGCCTGGCTTGGGGTACGCAGTGATGTCAGTGGCTGCCCCACCCGTCTGTCAAGTTATGTAATGGCTTCCCTGGGCCTCCTTGGGCAGGGACCTGTTAGAGGAGGCAGGACCTGGGGATGTGTGTGCTGAGCACCAGGTTGGGAGGAGCCAGATGAGACTGTTTGGGTTAGAATTCCCAGGCCTCTCCAGCCAGTGTTCAGGCCATTGCCCCACCCTGCCCAAATGCCTGTCGTTTTTCCCCCCAGTACAGCGACAGCCGGCATGTCCCAAGTGCCTGGGGCTGGGTGGAAGAGGGGTGGACGTGAGACATCACTGGTGGTGGTCTGTCACCTTCTGGGGCTGCGTCTGAGCTGAGACGGTCAGTGAGCAGGGCTGGCTCTGCGGCCAAAACAAACTCAAACTTTCTGGATGGTTCCAGCGACCTCCTGCCAAGGCCTGCTGACTGGAGGCCCACAGCCAGCCCTCGGCCTGGCCCGCCTACACTGCTCAGGTCTCAAAGCTGGCCTTTGTAGGCCACCCAACAGCCCTGTGCCCTGTGCCCTGTGCTGAGATGTGACTGTGGGAGTTCCAAGGGAGGGAGAAGGGACACTGGACAGGGAATCTTGGCTCTGAGGTGGCTCTCTAGGATCCAGCTTTTCCTTTTTTTAAAAAGATTTTATTGGGGCCGGCCAAGTGGCGTGGTGGTTAAGAGCTGGCTTGGGATGCCAGCGGCCCCGGTTCGGATCCCATGTATGAGGGCCAGTGTCACTGCCCTCAAAAAAAAAAAAAAAAAAAGATTTTATTGGGGAATTGGGGGAGGGGTACAGCGTTGGGGAACCGGGAAAGGGGAACAGACAACTTGTCCTTTTGTTCTTCAGTCTAGTTATGGAGGACATTGCTTCACTGGCCCATGTTGGTATTGTCATTGCACTCTTCCCGAGTGAGGCAGATCAGTCTCCGGCCTCTGGACGGCCACTCAGGGCAGCTCTTTGCACCTCACACCGGCTGCTGGCTGCTCACGTTGGCCACTCACTGTAGCCTATGGCAGCCCAGCTCCAGGTGGAGCTGTTGTTCACCATCTTAGCTGTAGAGGGCAGTGTCACTGGCCCTCATAATTGGGATCTGAACTGGAGCTGCTGGCATCCCAAGCCAGCTCTTAACCAACACGCCACTCGGCCGGCTCCCACGGTCCAGCTTTTCTGAGTTAGGGGCTGGGACAGGCTCGTGGAGGTGATGAGGGGACTTGTAGTTCCCTTGAGCCCTTGCATCCTTATGCAGTCCCATGAGTTTGAGGCAGCTTCCTCACATCCATCCTCCATTCTAATCACCCCCATTTGTGGCCATCCTGGGGTCCCATCTCCCAAGCGGATGGATGGAGCTGATGCCATCCACGTGGGGGCCAGACTCCTCAATGGGCAGGGGCAGGGGCCCGTGGATGAGCCCCAGCGAGACTGGAGTGCTCCCTTCCTTCCCTCCCCTGCCTGCCTGGGCCTCTTAGCAACTATCTGTGGGGTGGGTGGGGAGGCTGGGAGGGACCTTGCCTGTTTTTCAGCCGCTCCCTCTGACCTCTGCCTGCCCCCTCTGCAGCCGGCCTGGCTTCCGGGCCTCCTATCTACAGGAATCTGGCCTGGCTGAGTAGGCCCCTGGACATCTCCCTAGGGCTCTCCAGGAGTTCCTCCTCTGTTGGATGACTCTACCGTCAGAGCCCCAGCCCCAGCTGTCACAAGGCCCAGAGAGGGATAGTGATTTGGTCCAGGTCACTCAGTATCAGCACTGGTACCACCACTGTATGTAGGCCCCCCATGTCCACAGGGACCTGGTCTACCCGGATCGGGGGAGCTAAATTAGGGCTAACTCCTAAAGGAATACCGCCAGGCCTCAGCGTCCCAGCCTTGAAGGTCTTGCCCCTCATGCAAGGGGCCATCAGTCCTCACATGGGATCATATGCTCTGCAGAAATGGCATTTATCCCAGCAATCTTCTGTTTTTGGCACAAGAGATTTCCTCAATCCCCAGCTGCCTGTTTGCCTTGGGCAGGGTCTGGAGCCCTTGCCCCGGTCCTGGGGGCCACTGGGTGACCTTGAACAGGCCCCTCCCCAACAGCGCTGGTTTCTTCACTGAGCACTGAGTCTGTGAGGGCTCCCACCTTGGGAGTGTTTGGGAGTAAACAGGACAGTGCATGCTGTGGCCTGGGCAGAGGGCCACCCGGTGTTCATGCTAGAGCTCCTGGGTACCTCTCTTGTGAGCCTCCAGGGGGAATAGCAGGGAGGAAGATGGCGTCCCATTTCATAGAGGGGAAATTGAGGTCAAAAAGGCAAGGGCCATGGACAGGTAGGGCTGAGCCCATGAGGCCATGGGAAAGCAGCCTGGGCAGCTGGCTGGGAGCCCTGCCCTGGAGCTGGTGACTCACCCTCCACTGACAGTGCTGCGCCTTTGATCCCCAATCAGCTGTTCCCATTCTGCAGGTGAACAAACCGAGGTTTCCACAGTGATTCACAGGCCCCCTTCCCAGAGACCCCAAGGGCCTTGGGCTGGGGGTTAAAGGTCCACTTCATGGTCAGTCAGAGCCAGGCTTTCTCCCCCTTGGCATATGGGTCACTCTGTGGTGGGACCGCCCTGGCAGCGATGGAGCATTAGAGCTCTCTCCTCCTCTACCCTGCAGGGGGAGAATCCTTTTGAGCTGGCCTTCTCTCTAGAACAAGCCCACCCCGGGGAGACTGACTTCAGCCTGGAGTGCCCAGCCCGTCCTGGTGAGGGGCCCAGAAGGGAGGGACAGTGGGTGAGGGCTGGGTGGGTCCTATGAGCCTAAGGGGCCAAATGAGCCTCACCTCTGGGCCTCCTGGCATAGATATGCCCACGAGCCAGCCCATCGACATCCCAGATGCCAAGAAGAGAGGCAAGAAGAAGAAGCGGTGCCGGGCTACTGACAGCTTCTCAGGCAGGTTCGAAGGTAAGTGAGGTGGGCAGGGTAGGGGCGTGGCAGGGAGATCTCGGGGCCACCCAGGGCGACTCTCACTGACCCCCTGCTCCCAGATGTCTACCAGCTGCAGGAAGATGTGCTCGGAGAGGGCGCCCATGCCCGTGTGCAGACTTGCATCAACCTCATCACCAACCAGGAGTATGCTGTCAAGGTAAGCTCGGCACCCTCACCCCTCCCCAGCAGCCTCCAATCTGGCACTGCCCGGTCGTGGGAGGAAGGGAGCTCATATAAGCTCCTGGACTGGCAACCGGGGAAAACCAGTATCTAAAAATGTCCCCAGGGCTGGTGACTCAGGCTATCCCTAGGAATCCAGGTCAGCCTGGGCTGAGCCCCCGCGTCCAGGCAGAGGTGGGAAGTGGCCACGAGGGGTGGCCTCTTAACGCTGGTGGCTGAGGACCTGGTGCCAGAGTGACCGCTGAGAGCAGGAGGCTTTGGTCAGAGCTGACACTTGCCTGCTGGGTTACCTCAGACCGGTCCCCAGGGATGACAAATGCTTCCCCATATTGGTTACAAGAATTAAAAGGCCATGCTATACTCGGGACCCAAGGGGCTTGGCGTTTGGGGAGATCAAAGCAGGCCCTGAAGAGCCTCCTGTGTGCCCCTGTGCAGCCTCTGACCCAGGGAGCAACCTGGCAGTTATGACCTCGTGACCTGTGTTATCCAGCTAGACTGTCAGACCCTGCCTTCCAAGGAACTTTCCAGGCTTCCCTCATGACCCTGCATCTGGGCTGGGTGGGGTCACAGGAGGCTGACTGCCCAGGCAGGGAGCTCCCAGGTGCAGTGGTGCAATGTTGCTGGAGAATTGGACACAGCATCAAGCACTTTCTGCACATCCATGTATCTCTGAGCGTCTTCCTCCTAAGGACCCTCCTAAACTTTGAAGGGGTTAGGTAACCTGAGTCACACCGTGTGTGACCTCCCAGAAGGCTGCAGTCCTCATGAAGTGGGGTGCTAGCCAGATTCCCAACAGATAAGATGAGGCTCAGTTCACTCTAGAAGGGCATGGCTGGGGTGTTGTCTCCAGAGTCCCGGGAATCTTGTTGTTCTGCCCGTCTTTGGAGCAGGTGTGTTTGTCATAAGACACACAAGACAGTGCATAGGCCCAGGCCCTGGAGGCCAGTGGACTTGTGTTCCTTCCTGCTGCAGGCACCTGACCCATGGAACATACCACATTTCCTTCCTCCAAGCCGCTGTGGTGGGCAGGGTGTCCCAGGCATAGGTGGTAACTCAGCCTGCTCACCTGTCCAGTGAGGGGGCCTGAGGTTGCCCAGCGAGAACTAGCAGGCACTTTCTGACCCCACCTCTCTGTGGGCCTGGGAGCATCTGGGGGATGGGCCCAGAACCCTCGGGTTCTTAATGCTCCCAGTGCCAGAGGCGTTTGGGGGCAGAGGTGCAGACTGTGTCTGCTGGTGGGTGGAGGGTGCCAATCTGGGCTGGCCTGAAACAGACCATCTACCCAGACTGATGTGGAACTGAGGAGGCAGGATTTGGCACTGAGGCAAGCGCGGACAGCTTGGCTGGCAGCCAGGTGCTCTAAGGCCCCTCTAACACCCTGGGTAGTATGGGGCCCAGCACTGTGGCCACCAGTCTCCTGGTCAGGGAGAGGAGGCTGCTCGGTCCAAGGAAACCTGACATTCTAAAGGAGTATTTTTCAGGAGCCCCAGGCTCCACATATACCCGAGGCCTGTCAGAGTCAGGAGAGGAGAGTGCCTGGCTCCTTCTCTGCCTTTCCTGCCCTCCTCACTTTTCCCCTGGTGCTGCTTGGGAAAAACATTGCCCCCTGCTTGTGCTGATGCTGCAGTTCTGACTTACGGCAAATTCTCAGTCCCCATAGGAGAGCTCTGCTTTCTAGAGCTTAAAGGTTTCAGGAGAGGCGTAGGAGAAGTTTCTGGTGGGGGCTTTTTGGGCTCTGGAAAGTCTGGCTAACCCAGCTGGTGTGTCTCCCCATCCCCACACATTTCAGATCATTGAGAAGCAGCCTGGCCACATTCGGAGTAGAGTTTTCCGGGAGGTAGAGATGCTGTATCAATGCCAGGGACACAGGTAACGTGACCTACCCTCACCACAGCATTGGGCCCCATGCCACCCTTTAGTGGATGAATGGGCCTGGATGCCTCCTCACCCCCAGCAAGCATTTAGGGAGCAACTACTGTGTGCCAGGCCCTGTGCTAGGCGCTGTGGGTGGATCCAGTGTCAGGCAGGCAGTCTGAGATGGGCAAGGTGGAAACAGGCCTGTGGACCCAGTCCTAGCCTTCCTGTGGGCCAGTAGGGGTGGGGAGGGCAAGCTCCTCCTGGGCTGGGCGTGCACAAGGGCCTCGGGGAATTCTCATCCTTATCCTGCCCTCCACCCCAGGAACGTTCTAGAGCTCATTGAGTTCTTCGAAGAGGAAGACCGCTTCTACCTGGTGTTTGAGAAGATGCGGGGCGGTATGTGGGGCCTGGGAGACATGTCCAGCTGGGGCCTAATGGGCTGTGAGCTCAGGGCCACCAAGGAAGACCTTTCAGAGGGTCCTTCCTGCACATCGGAGGGGGCTTGTGTAGTCCATATCCTGTCCACACAGCAGCTCAGGGTCAAGGACTTTGGGCCCAGGGAGGCCAGAGTGGGGACTTCCCTGCCAGATTACTGGGCAGTGGCCTGGGGACACAGAAGTGACCCTTACATATTCTCCCTCCACTGTGGCCTGGCCCCAGGCTCCATCCTGAGCCACATCCACAAGCGACGGCACTTCAACGAGCTGGAGGCCAGTGTGGTCGTGCAGGATGTGGCCAGTGCCTTGGACTTCCTGCACAACAAAGGTAGGTGGTGAGGCTCTCTGCCCAGGATGCTGCCTGCTTCTCACCAGCCTGCCCAAAGATCCCCGAGTCCCGTGGGTGTCCAGCCTTGCCCCCATACACCTTTCTGGGACTCCTGGAAGGTGGGCCCACCCCATCCACTAACCCTCCCTCGTGGTTCTCCCCTTAGGCATCGCCCACAGGGACCTAAAACCAGAGAACATCCTCTGTGAGCACCCCAACCAGGTGAGGGGCACTGGGGAGGGGTGGCCTTCCCTGTGGGACTGGGCAGATGGGGCCAAGTACGGGCTGAATAAGACCCCCAGAGGTGGGATCCCCAACTCACTGCCCCTTCCCAACCCCTCCCAGGTTTCCCCTGTGAAGATCTGCGACTTCGACCTGGGCAGTGGCATCAAACTCAACGGGGACTGCTCCCCCATCTCCACCCCAGAGCTGCTCACCCCGGTGAGAGCCCGCAGGGTCAGAGGCTCCCCAAGGGGTTACAGGGGTGGGGTGGGAGGGGGTGAGAAGACAGGACTGCATCTGGTTTCTGCTTAGCAACAGTGCTGATTGGTTGTCTGGGCTTCACAGGGCGGTGCCGAAGTTGGTGGGGGGAGGGGCTTGCTCCCAGTACCTGTTGATTGGGCAGGGATGGGGGTTGGGGCGGGACATCTCCACATCTGTAGCCTCTAGTTGGCTGAGTAGGACTGTCAGGCACAGCGGCTCAGGCTCAGGTGACTGGGTGGTCCAGCGCCTCACGTGACCCCGGGAAATCCTGGACGCTGTGGTGCCCCTTCCTTTGGGCCTTCCCCTCCTCCCTGAGTTCCCCAGCCTGACATCTTTCCCCACAGTGCGGCTCTGCGGAGTACATGGCCCCCGAAGTGGTGGAGGCCTTCAGCGAGGAGGCCAGCATCTACGACAAGCGCTGCGACCTCTGGAGCCTGGGTGTCATCCTCTACATTCTGCTCAGCGGCTACCCGCCCTTTGTGGGCCACTGTGGCAGCGACTGCGGCTGGGACCGCGGCGAGGCCTGCCCAGCTTGCCAGGTGCGGGCCCCCACCCTTTGCCCATATAACCCCTAAGGCCTGGCTCCAGAACGCTGACCTGGTCCACAGAATAACAGCAGCCTGGCTTTCCTGGGTTTTCTGAGGCTCTGCCACCTGAGAGGCAGAAAGCAATCGGGTCAGGGAGCTGAAGTAGGGTGAGGCCTACGTTTTGGGGTGACCAGGTTCTAGCCTTCGGTGCAGGGCTTGAGCAAGTTTCAGGATTCACACTCGGGAACCTGTCCCCACTTTGGCAGAGCCCACTGAGGCCCTCCCCGAGGCCGGCTGTCCAACTCAGCCATCCTCAGACCTTTGTCCTCTTGCCTTCCTTGGCCCTTCAGGGCTCCTTGCTTGTCCTGCCAGCTGAACCCATTACCCTGGGCCTGAGTCTCACCCCTGTCTGGATGACTAGTCCCAGGTCCCTGCAACTGGGCCACAGGTCAGGCCATGTGGTTGGGCCTGGGGGCCCTGACAGAGCCTGTCACTCAGTAGTGTCACAGCCCCAAGTCATCTAGGCTTGCCCTTGGCTGTGGCTGACCCTGCCCCTTGTGCTCCCCAGAATATGCTGTTTGAGAGCATTCAGGAGGGCAAGTATGAGTTTCCTGAGAAGGACTGGGCCCACATCTCCTTCGCTGCCAAAGACCTCATCTCGAAGCTCCTGGTACGCGATGCCAAGCAGAGGCTGAGCGCTGCGCAGGTCCTGCAGCACCCCTGGGTGCAGGGGGTGAGTGCCAGCTGTGCTAGGACTGGGGTGGAGACTGCCCACCTCTGCCCAGCCTCTAATGGGCTGGGGGTGACTTGGAGCAAACATTCGAGAACCCTCAGGGGGACCAGCCTAAGGACCCCAAGATGTGGTATGGATCTGGGGTTCATGTAGACATCCTCTGGGGGCCCAGGCACAGCTGTGAAGTCCCCCCACCTGCTGTCCAGGTTGGGGTGGGGGCTGCAGGAGCTCCTGCCCTACCCTGGAAGTACTGAGACCTCTCCCTGCCTGGTACACAACAGCAACTGAGGTCAGTCAAGGGACAGACCGGTGGGTGGCCAGTTTCTGACAAGGTTCTCTCCCCACTGATCCGGGAAGAGCCTGGCATTTCTGCTGGCCAGTGGTTGTCTGAGCCGAGACTACCAGGGAAGGGGCCCCTATGGGGAGCAAGGACCTCCTGCGGGAGGCAAGCTAGTGGCTGTCACGAGATTCATCGATTAAGAAGGGAGAGGGGTGGGCCAGCCGAGTGGCATGGTGGTTAAGCAGTGGTTTGGGAAGCCAGCGGCCCCTGTTTGGGTCCCACATATGAGGGCCTGTGACACTGCCCTCAAAAAAAAAAAAAAAAGGGAGCGGGGTTGGGCTGGGAATAGTCAGGAAGGGCTGCTGGGGAGCCACTGGCCCTCAACCACATGCACTGGGTCTCCTGTAACATCTCCTTTCCCTAGCTTACCTCAGCTTTCAGGTGGGTGCTCCCCTTAACCATGGTGGTGTCACAGCCAGCTGGGGAATTGGGAGAGTTTCCCCAGGGAAACAGGTTGGGCTCTGCTTTCCAACCCCTTCCCTCCTGTTTCTTTGCAGTGTGCCCCGGAGAACACCCTGCCGACACCCATGGTCCTACAGAGGTAAGACCTGCGCTGAGTTTTTGGTGCCTGGAGGGGGAGGGGCCCTAGTGTTGGCAGGGCGGGGGGGGGGGGCATTAAACGTGAATTCGTCTAAAACAGACATACCCTCTTTTAAGTTGTGGGGGAAGCCATTCAGGTGCAGGCTGTCCTTGTACCTGGTGAGATTGCCCTGCCCAAAAGCTAGGGATGCATGGCCCAGCGGCCCCTCCTCCAGAGCACTGCACAGACCCTGGGGTCCCAAGGGAAGCAGGCGTGCATCTGCTTCCCATTCTCTGTCCCCAGGAACAGCTGTGCCAAAGACCTCACGTCCTTCGCAGCCGAGGCCATCGCCATGAACCGACAGCTGGCCCAGCGTGAGGAGGACGCTTTGGAGGAGGCAGGGCAGGGCCAGCCCGTGGTCATCCGAGCTACCTCACGCTGCCTACAGCTGTCCCCGCCATCCCAGTCCAAGTTGGCCCAGCGGCGACAGCAAGCCAGCCTGTCTGCAGCCCCCGTGGTCCTGGTTGGGGACCATGCGTGACCCCTCCTTCCCTCTGTACATAGGTTACCCCCCGCCCCTATCAGAGCTAAAGATTTTTTTAAGCTATTGCCAGCCGGTGACCAGTGGGCTGTGCTCCCCCTGGCTGGGTTCCAATGCGCTTGGCTCAGTTGAGGGGTCTTTTTATATAAAGTTTTTGCTGTTGGGTTTTTCCTTTTTTCTTTTCCCCTCCCATTTTTTTTCTTCCTGTGAATGGTGTTAAAAGCAAACAGGCACCCAGGGAGGAGAGCGGAGGACGCATGTGGTTGCGTGTGCCCCTGCCTCACCACCCCAGCCCCACACGCTCACCTGTACTGTGAAATGCCCCGTGTCCACAGCCCACAGCCTCTACCCCAAGTGACTCAGAAGAGGAGGCCGTTTGCTGTCTTCCAGAGCTGGGGTACCATGCCCCCTCCTAGGGCCTCAGTGTTTTCAAGGCTGGGCTGACCTCACCCCAAAGACTGGTGGCCAGTGGGGGCCTGGGTACAGGCAGGCAGGGTGGATGGCCACCCACTGATACCACTCACCCACCCCACCCCCTGCTGACTGATAATTGGGGCTCCCTCGAACCTTGACCTTAAGCTGCAGCTGAACTGGGTGTGCACCCACTGTCCCTCCTCAGCCCTCTTCACCAGGGACTCAGTTCACCCAGGAGCAGGGCACTGGAGGAAGTGGGAGGGCTGGACAGGCACCCATCAGCCAACATGGGGTTTCTGCAGACCCTTACACACACACACACACACACCCGGGCATCCGAGTGCCCCTTCTCAGGGCTCAGTCTGACCATGGCCACGTCCTGCCCCCATTGCCCCTTTGGTCGGCATGGAAGCTCTGCCAGCCCCTCCAGCCAGGGCTGACTGGGGTCCCACTGAATTTCCCCTACCCTCAATGGCAGTGTTCCTGCTTTGCCCACCGTCAGGAAAACAGCCTCCCTCAGGCACCCAGGAACTAGAGCTCCCCTCCCGTCCCAGCACCCAGGTCAGATGTCGCATGACCTGCCAGGTTCGGGGAGACTGACACCCCTCTTTGTCCTCGGGTGGGAAGCACTATGCAATACAGCCTTCCTCTTCCTTTATGCACACATGCTTCTGCTGGTCAGCCCTGCTCCTACGAGGGCAGATGGCCCAGGGTCTGGCCTGGTCGTCCAGGCTGGCCAGGCCACTTGCCCTCTGGCTTCTAGTTCATCTTGTTTCGTTAGTATTTTAAGAACACCAGTTGAATTCCCTTCCTTGTTCTCAAAGAATACTTGAATGTCGGGGTGGGGGGGAACCATGTGGGTTTGGGGACCCAGATTCCGTGTCTGGCCCCCCAAGTCTTGTATGATTGTTGCAATCTGGTGGCTGGTGGGGGCCCATGCTCCTCCCTGTCCCCACCCGCTCAGATCTGTGGACTGGCCTTTCCAAATGCCTCCAGGTAGAGGCAGCCGCCCTCTCATTTCCCACCCATCAGTGATTCTGCATTTTCACAACTGGGGGTTCTGCCTTTTTGTAAAAGAAATGGAGCCTTGCAGGCTGCAGGTGACAATAGCCATTTTACTTTGGAAAGCTGAGCTGTGAACAGCTTTTTTTCCCTCAAAGGTGGGGCATCCACTTTCTTCCCCCTTGTCACATTGACAATGCAACTAGGGGCTGGCTGGTTAGAATTGTTACTGTGAATGAACGTCAGGGTCCCAGGCTGTTCCGGTGCCAGGGGAAGGGAACGGCAGTGTTAAGACATGTTAAAAAAAAAAAAAAAACTCAAAAACTTTTAAGTGGGGGAAAAACATCCAAGCACTTTAACTCCACTGTACCAGGTAAACTGATACAGCTTAGAAGTTTTCCTGACACCAACTGTCAATGCCGGAATTTTGTATTCTGTTTTATAAGGATTTAATAAAACTCAAAAACTCAGGTGCGTTTGCATCCTGGCTTTCTGTTACATAACAAGATGCCCCAGACCTAATGGCTTCAAAAATGTTCATTGGCAGTGATGATGCTGTAAGTCAGGAATTCGGAAGGGAAGGGGCACATGGGGTTGGCTTGTCTGCAGGGGTGAGGGGTGGATCAGGCAGTCCTCAGGTGGCCCATCCAGTGGCGGCCCTGAGAGCTGTCTGTCTTCTCATGAGCACGATGTGTGCTCATTGTGGTGTGCCTCAGTACCTCCTTTTCAAGGCTGAGTGGCACTCCTGTGTGTGGATGGGCCACATGTTTAGCAACTCAGTCCATGGACACAAGCTGTCCCCACTATTGGCTGCTGTCAGTCATGCTGCTGTGGACTTACATGCACAGGTTGTGTGGACATTGTTTTCATCTCTCTTGAGTGGACACCACGGAAAGAATGTATGTGAGCAGGGCAGACCCTATCATGTTTCTGGAAGGACCTTTCTTGCCACCACGTGGAGTGTGGAGTTGGGGCCTAAAGGACCTAGGGAACCAATGAGGGTTGACAGGCCTGGCTGGAGTGGTGGCTAGGAGACCACAAAACGACAAATGCAGGGCCTAGTGAGGAGGTGACCTGCCAGCACCTGGGAATAGCTTGGAGGATGGGTGGGAGTGAGGGAGGGGTCTTTCCAGGCTGTCAAAAGAGAAGGTGTGGGGCCGGCCGAGTGGCGCAGTGGTTAAGCCCTGGCTTGGGAAGCCAGCGGCCCCGGTTTGGGTCCCGCGTGTGAGGGCCAGTGACACTGCCCTCAAAAAAAAAAAAGGTGCACCTGGCAAGACGGAGTCACTAGGACCCCTGGGACAGCAGGGGCAACAGGTCACCCCTCTCCTTCCTAGGAGCCTCAGCTCAGCAGGTAGCATACCCTCCCCCCACCCAGCCCTTCAGGAGGAACCCTGGGCACCCTTGAACCTGACCCCTAACCCCTGCCACCTGCATTTGTTCAGCCACCTTTCAGATCTCAGAGCTATCCCTCCCTGGGCCAGCCCCCTAGCAGCCCTCATAGGCCCCCCTCAATTCTCCAGGTTCGTCCCTTGGTCCTTGCTCCCCTGGCATGTATGTGTATGGGGGAGGGGTGCGTGCCACATGCCAAGCCACTGCCTTCCCAGGTGGCACAGAGCCCTGCCCAGGCCTCACTGCTAACCGCTCCCTGCCCCCTGCCGCCTGCCAAGTCCTGCAGCCGGGCACAGTCTGTTCTCTGAGCTGTGACTGGATTTTATGTTTGTGGTTTCGTATCAGCCTATCCCGCCCCTTCCACGTCAACCTCCTCCAG
Source organism: Aselliscus stoliczkanus (assembly GCA_033961575.1). NCBI lineage: Eukaryota > Metazoa > Chordata > Mammalia > Chiroptera > Hipposideridae > Aselliscus > Aselliscus stoliczkanus. The sequence continues at coordinate 1,515,193 of CM066735.1, read as the reverse complement.
GAGCAGCAGGAAAATCCTGGAGCTGGAGCAGCTGAGAGCAACTTTCCCAGGCCCGTGACCCCTGCCTCCCTGGCCCCTGGGCCCAGGCTCCATCTGGGTAAGGAGACACCAGCTCAGGCTCCCTAGCTGCCCACAGGCACTGGCCACACACATCCCAGTAGAGACTGTGCAAGTGGGACCTATCACCCCAAGATCATGTCAAAATCATCATGTCTGTGCCTTGGGGAGCACTCTGCTCCCTTGACAAGAGTGTCAGACTCTGATGTCCCCAATAGTAGGAGAAATGGGTGAGGGTATGGAAACTCTGTATTGTCTTCACGGTTTTTCTGTAAACCTAAAACTTTTTAAAAAATAAATTTTATTTTTTCAAAATGAAGTGAGAGAAGTCAGGCACACAGGGCCACACAGTGTGTGATTCCATTTACGTGAAGTGTCCAGAACAGGCACATCCACAGACAAGAGGGGCTAGTGCTTGTCAGGGGCTGGAGGTGACTGCTGATGGGGATGGCTTTCTTTTTGGATGATGGAACATGCTGGAATTAAAAGTGATGATTGCACAACATGGTAAATGTACTAAATACTATTGAATTGTTCACTTTAAAAGGGTGAATTTTTTCTTAATAAAAATTAAAAGGATTATGGGACTGAGTCTGCTGGATCTGGTACACAGTAATTGCTCAATAAATGCAGTGAGGAGTGATTTATCACCCTGAAGGGTGGGAAGGAGGCCAGCATAGGCATCTTCTCCCCGGGGTTTAGGGACTTGTGCAAATTTTCATTCCTGTCATTGTCACTAATCACTGTGACAAACCCTCCCCATGGATCACTCCATGTTATTGTCCTCCTTAACTCTCCTGTCTCCAGAGGAAACCCATGGCCTATACTGGTATTGGACTCACTTGGAAGGAAGAGAAAATGGGTTTAGAGCAAAGCATCATAGGTCAGATGAAGAGAGGAACCTACCTGGTTGATTGAAGCCAGGATGCAGGGAGGTGGGGCAAAAGGGAGGGAGGGAGGGAGGACCAGAACACCTTAGTTCCCAGGACACCTGGGTGAGTGTGTAGGGCTCTGCCAGACCTGCCTTGTTTGCTTCTGGGGCTCTGAACCCATCATGTGCTGCAGTTGGTGCTGTGTGGTCCCCACTCTGGGCTGTGTTCATCCACTCTGTCAAACTCACATAGTACTCCTCCCCATATAGGGTTTGGGGTTTGTGGACAACCCTGGGAAGATGCTGTGGGGTTTCTGTCACGTCCATCATCTCTCCTACAGAAACTCAGTTTCTCCATGTGGAATGGGAGGGCAACGCCTCCATCTCTGTGCCTCAGTTTCCCTTTGGTGACCTCTTGAGAGACAGCAGAAGGCTCAGATACCAATTACAAGGGTTTTGCCCTGCACTGTATACTTGCCTCTGCGGCCAGGGAGGCCTCAGGGCCTGGGGTCCCAAGACCCAAGCAGAAGGCCCTTTGGGGAGAGCATCTGGTGGAACATCAGCAAGTCCCCAGAACGGATGACAAACGGAGACTCACGTTCAAAGTGGCACCCACCCTGCGGGTGCTGGGGCCACATAAGGGTTGTGGGCTTGAGCCTTGGTCACTCCTTGCCTGAGGTCATCAGCCCAGTGACCCAACCCTGTCCAGCCTGTGGTCTTTCTTCATTGGCCACAGTCCCCATGTTCCAGGATGCCTTTGCCCTCTCACTGGGCACACAATGGCCAGAAACTGGCTCACAACCACTCCAAATTGAGGCCAGGACCAGGGAGGGCTGAGTGAGACCCTCACTTGGGCAGGCAACGTTAAGAAGGCACAAAAAGGGCCGGCCGAGTGGCGCATTGGTTAAGCGCTGGTTTTGGGATGCCAGCGGCCCCGGTTCGGATCCCACATGAGGGCCAGTGACACTGCCCTCTACAGCTAACAACAGCTCCACCTGGAGCTGGGCTGTGCGAGCCCCGGTGATGGTGTGGGCTGCAGCCCCTGCTGCAGTGGGCTACCATAGGCTTACAGTGAGTGGCCCGCAGCCAGCGTGAGCGGCTGGCAGCCAGCGTGAGCTGCCAATAGCCACGGTGAGCGACATCCAGAGGCCAGCAACCGATCTGCCTCATCGGGGAAGAGCGCAATGACGATACCAACAGTGAAGCAACATCCTCCGCAACTAAACTGAAGAACAAAAAGACAGCAACTTGTCTGTTCCCCTTCCCCAATTCCCCAAAGCTGTTCCCCTCCACCAATTCCCCAATAAAATCTTTAAAAAAAAAAAAAAAAAAAAGAAGGCACAAAAACGTGCCGTCATCAAAATAATATTTTGTGCTAGGAAATTTTGCAGTGACTTGTAGATCCACACACAGTTGCAAGAAATAACATTTGCTCAGTTTCCCTCAACAGTAAGTAACATTTTGCAAAACTCTATTACAATGTCACAACCATGATATTAAAATTGCTATAATGCACCTCATTGGGAAGTGGCCACTGTTAATTGTATCCACCATGTGAGCAGTTCCTCCCCCGCCCACCCCTCTGGTTTCAAAGCAAACTGGGAAAGAACTCAGGTCCCCCTCTCTTCTCGCCTGGAGATAAAAGTGCATCAGACTGGATCATCAAACCTGGCACCTTCTGGTAGAACTTTCTGGAATGATGGATGTGCCAATGCAAATGAGTAACAGAATGCTTCAGTCACTTCATTTTCATTTATTTAAATTTATGTAGCCTGGCTGGGCTGCTGGGGCCCCCGTTGGGGAATGCAGGTCAATCCCTCCCTTTTCAGGTGAGGAGGCTCAGTCTCTTGTGGTCTTGGGTTTCGACCAGAGTCCTTCATTGGTCCCCAGCTCTTATGTCCTCCATTGGTCCCCAGCTCTTATGTCCTCCATCCATTTGTCCTGAGCCCTGGGCACACAGTTGGCACTCAATAAATGCTTGTGGAGGGAGAGGCTAAGCGGATGGCTTCCTAAGCCCCACTCTGTTCCCTCCTTGTGATATTGGGCCTGCCCCAGCCTGGGCCTCACTTTGCCCATCTATAAAACCAGGGTGGGCCATCCTCCTGCCTTCCACACCTTCATCCCTCGCTGGTGCTGTTCCTTGGGTTTTACATGCTGTGACGGCCACCTGGGGTAATATACTCTGCAGCAGTGGGTGGCATCTGGGGGGAGGTTACTGGGATCCCCACCCTAGAGTGAGGGGGAGAGACAGGGGACAAGGACGCAGTGACAATGTAGTGCCCTTAACCCCAGCTTTTGGGGTCTGGGGTGGGGAGGGTCACTCTGGGCATCCCAAGCAGGGAGGAGGAGGCAGTTTCAGATGGTGAAACTGAGATGCAGAGTTGTTGAGTCACTTGCTCACTGGCACACACAGCTAATGTGTCTACAGCTGGAGCCAGGCTCTCTGACCAAACACAAGTTTCTTTTTATTTCACACTCAACTCTTTTCTGCGTTTGTCCCTCTCTCTCTCTCTCCATGATCCCTGCCTCTGTCACCCCTTCCTGCCTTCCCATCATAAAAACAATATGTATTTGCTATGTACCCAGAACTACTTTATTTCTCAGAATGAAAATATATCAAATATGTTTGTGCTGTGGGCTTTAACAAATTCCTAAGTGAATAAATGCTTTCATTTAAGGTGTCCACACTGAGGTTTTCCTGACAGTCGGAGGCGTGGAGAGGCTCCATTGCACACGTCAAGGTCTCTGTCTACAAGGAGTTCTCTCTGCTGCACCCAGGTAAGTCAGGTGACACTGTTTGTGGTTTGCTTTGCCTTCCCTGTCGAGTGGGTCCTGGCACCTGGGCCCTCCCTTTGGTGGCCAGGTTGCAGGTGGGAGCTGGAGAGAACTGATTTCTCCATGGGAATGGCAAGAATTTGGGAGTGGGTGTTTAATGCAGACAGCGTTTCAGTTTGGGAAGAAGGCAAGTTCTGGGCTGGCCGAATGACGCGTTGGTTAAGAGCTGGCTTGGGACACAAAGGGCCCCGGTTCGAATCCTACCTATGAAGGCCAGTGACACTGCCCTCTACAGCTAAGATGGTGAACAACAGCTCCACATGGAGCTGTCCTGGTGACAGTATAGGCTGCAGTGGGCTGCCATAGGCTACGGTGAGTGGCCAGCAGCCAGTGTGAGTGGAGCTGCAAAGAGCTGCCGTGAGTGGCCGTCCAGAGGCCGGCAACTGATCTGCCTCACCCGGGAAGAGTGCAACGATGATACTAACATGGGCCAGTGAAGCAACGTCCTCTACAACTAGACTGAAGAACAAAAGGACAGCAACTTGTCTGTTCCCCTTCCCCAATGCTGTTTCCCTCTCCCAATTCTCCAATAAAAAATCTTTAAAAAAAAAAGCAGGCAAGTTCTGGATGGATGGTGGAGATGTCTGAACAATGATGTGATTGTACGTAATGCCACTGAGCTGTGCACTTAAAATGGTTAACACAGGGCTGGCCGAGTGGCGCATTGGTTGAAAGCTGGCTTAGGACAACAGCGGCCCAGATTCAGATCCCACATATGAGGGCCAGTGACACTGCCCTCTACAGCTAACAACAGCTCCACCTGGAGCTGGGCTGTGGGAGCCCTGGCGACGGTGTAGGCTGCAGCCCCTGCTACAGTGGGCTGCCATAGGCTACAGTGAGTGGCCAGCAGCCCACGTGAGTGGCTGGCAGTCAGTGTAAGCTGCCAATAGCCTCGGTGAGCGACCATCCAGAGGCCAGCGACTCATCTGCCTCATCCAGGAAGAGCGCAATAATGATACCAACATGGGCCAGTGAAACAACGTCCTCCGCAACTAGTCTGAAGAACAAAGGGACAGCAACTTGTCTGTTCCCCTTCCCAGATTCCCCAATAAAATCTTTAAAAAAAAAAAGGTTAACATGGAAATGTTATGTTACATACATTTTAGCATAGTAAAAAAATGTAACGTAAAACGAACAAACCCCACACAGGTTTATTTCTGGCTTTATTCCTGGGCCGGGGGATGGGGTTGGGGCTCGTTTGCTACTCCTGAGCACGCAGCCTCCATCTGCAGTGGGACAGAGGAGATAGGCTCCTGGAGGGACTCACCTTGACAAGTCATGTGCCTTCCATCCATAACTCATCGGTCACGCTGTTTATGAGAGCTCACCCAACACCAAGGGGCTTGGGATGCAGCCCTGCAGTGCCACCAAGAGTGCCCACAATACATGGGGACCAGCAGCACTGGTACCCTGTCTGGGGCTGGGCCACTGACACAGGCTGTGGTCATGTCCAAGTGTCCGCCAGGACTGGCTCCATTCTGCAACTGGGGGTGGGGGCTGGTGCATAGGCACTGTCCAGAGAAGGGAGACTGGTGTAAGCACTGGAAGCACAAGGGGACCCGACAGAGAGGAACAGGTGGGGCAGAGCCATCTCCTTTACATCACCAGCCAGCCAGGGTGGAATGAACACCAACCCCACTCTATAGATGAGGCAGGCAAGGCTCCCTGTTGCTCAGCTGCCATTCAGTTCGCAAACACGTTCTGTTTCCCTCTGAGTCCTAATGGGAGACCTGCACACTTCAGTCACCGTGGAAAACAGAACACAAACACTAACATCCTCATGGCCTTTGTCCCCACATGATGACACCAGCATTTCCACATTTTTAACTTTTTTTTTTTTTTTTGAGGGCAGTATCACTGGCCTTCATATGTGGGACCTGAACCGGGGTCGCCGGCTTCCCAAGCCAGCGCTTAACCACTGCGCCACTCGGCCGGCCCTACCATCTCCACATTTTGTGGAGCTGGCTTCATGCCAGTTTCTGGTCACACATGTCAAAAGTTTCACTCTCCCCAGTGCTGCTTTGGGGAAAGAAACATTGTGACCCTGATGCAATCTCCACTAGACGCGTAAGCAGACCTCAGTATGCGGTCTCGTCACTGGGGAAAGGGTGTTCTTACGAGGACTTCGGAGTTTACACATCTTGAAGAGATCAATGTGAGGCATGAGAGAGGTGGGGTTGTCATCACTTTCGCTCAGGTGCCCCCACTCACTTTCCTGAGGTTCCTGAGAGATGCACGGTCCTTCCTGATCACGGTGCAAAGTTCTTCTAGAACATCCCAGCTTGTTAAATATTCATTCTTGGTCAGCCTTCATGGACCATAACAGTCCATCTTGAGGTGTGTAAAACAGGTCATTGGGCCAATCTCTAGAGTTTGTTTGTGGGGAACAGAATTTGCTCAGGTGAGTTGTAAACAAATCAATGCATCAATCAGACCCATCATGCTGATACTCATAGGCCCTTCTGTTTGTGTGAAGAACTGTAGACCCCTAGTTCCAATTTTTCCCCTGATGTCTTTTTTGGGCCAGATTTCCCAGAAGCGGACCTGAGACAAGGACTCATGGAAATTCATCCTTGCACTACAGTGATGCAAGCAGCATGGCCGTGACTCATGTGACAATTCCAGCCCAGCCAGTGGACTGGTTGCCCTTTCACAACTCACCTGTTGCCTCAACACCACTCACTGCATGTCATTGCTTCAATAAAAAATTTCATGAAAAGCTGCAAACTCCTGGCTGGTATTTGTCAAAGGTGACACCTGCTTTTCCCCAAACCCAGTCATACACTTAGTTCATGACCTAACAGAGACCATGTCCCCATAGGTGAATATCCTGCTCAGTGCCCAGGCAAAAAAATGGGTGTGAGGCTGTAAAATGGCCCAGAGATTAAATCCAGGCAGAGTCCTCTGGCACCAAGCACCTGGATTTGGCCCCACCTATTTGGGGTGACTGACCCACTTATAGTAGGTCCCCTCCTCGACCAAGAAGAAGTCTGGGCTGGCTTGCCAGAAACATCTCCACCTTTGACCCTGGCTAATGTAGGCCAAGTGGAACCAAGAAGCATTGACCCACAGCTGATCTCATTGGCAGACTTCTGTTGTGTGGAAGAGGAGAGGAAACTCTTTTCCTTTACCCTCTTTTTTTTTTTTTTTTTTTTGAGAGGGCAGTGTCACTGGCCCCTTATGTGGGATCCGAACCTGGGCCGCTGGCATCCCAAGCCAGCTCTTAACCACTGCGGCACTCGGCCGGCCCATCCTTTACCCTCTTAAGTTCCGTACTTGGAAGCTTGCAAATTAAACTGATGAAAGACATTTTAACAGCAGGCATTATCAATTTTTTGTTTTGTTAATTAAAAGTATTAATTTTTAATTTTATGTGCTCGGGCATTACAGAAAGAAGTGAATACCAAAAGTAATTGTGAGGTTGGAGAGCTCGTGTACATAGTAGTAGAGGGAAGGGAGAGGGACAATGGACACGTATGGGAGAGCAAATTAATTTTAGGAACAATAAGTGGGATCTCAGGAGAATAGACAGGAAAGATGATAGTTTGTGACAAAGTCCGTCTGGAAGTAGTGCCTACTTCTCTTTTCTGAGAAGAGAAAATCAGAATTGATATCAGGAAAGGATATATGAAATTTTTCTTCTGAGAGGCTCTGCTTTTAGGGAGATTAGGGGTTTCAGGAATTCAAAAGCCTTCAGTTCAAAATTATTCTTATGCCAAAGTGGCATATTTTGGGGTGGCATATCCTGGTCCTTTTCAGTTGTTCCCTTCACCCTCCAGATTTTGCTAACCATCCAATTTTTTCTTCCATGTCAGGCATTTTTGATGTGAATGATATCCCTGTGTGACAGCCCCAGTGTCCTAAAGTTGGGGCACTTGGGTGGGAAATGACATCCCATTTTATTCACCAATGAGGGTTTCATAGAAATTATAGAAGCTCCAGAAATTAATTCCTGGGATTAGCATGTAAACATCGCCCTCCAGAGGCCACCACCAGCTTAGACAGGGCTGTGGGTGGTTTAAGGACCCCTGGGTGAAAACTCAGACACTCTCAAAGAATATTGCAAGATTGCAAGAGACTCATGGCAGGTGTTTTGATCAGCAAACAGTTAAACATGTCAATGAGGTGAGGTAAAAAGGCTTGGCAACCTTCCCTTGTCATCCCTGAGGCCAGGGTGAGCTCAGCTTTCTGCAGTCACAGCTAATCTTTGTGTTTTGGAAAAGACACCAGATGTGAAGGTTAAAAAAAAAAGTAATATTAGTATGCCAACTGAACTTAACTGAGGCATAGTTTGTTTACAGGGAACTTCACAGATCCTAAGTGTAGTTTGATGTGGAATTTAGACAGGGACATATGTCACTTACACCCCCATCAAGATCTAGAACATTCCTGCATCCCAGAAAATTCCCTCGGTTTCCCAGACAAACATTGTCCTCATTTCTGTCACCAGAAGTTATGCCTGTTCAGGAAATGCATATAGTTGGGGCCACACAGAGGATGTCCTCAGCATCTGTTAAAGAGCTGTGATCTTGCAAATGTAAGATAAAATGAGGGGAAAAAGTTCATGTTGAGAGAAATTTTAAACATTTTTTCCCCTTGAAACATAAAAACCTTTATTGATAGATGCATTACTGTCTTCCCTGGCTGGACATGCAAGTGTGAGATGTTTAAACAATTAAGATCGTGTAAGTTATACCTCGAAAGTAATTTAATTACCTGAACCACCCATGGGTTCTAACAATGATGGTTTGCAATAGTATTATGTTTACCAGCCTTTGTGTTTCATCCTGGTTTTGATTTGAAAAGGCAGTCTTGCTAATGACGAAGATGCTCTCTTATCAAAATAATCTGCTAAAGTTTTTCCAAGGCTCTGACACTTGAAAGAGAGGACAGTGTAGTCCCCTTCTCTAACCACAGATGATTATTTTTTTTTTTTTGTAGCTGAGCCAACCTGTCACCTGTTGGCAGCTTAGCGGCAGCTCAGCTCGGGCTGGCATCGAACCGCCGTTGCTCAGAGCTTGACTCGCACTCTTGAGAGAGCTCTTAACCAACTGAGCCACTCGGCCGGCCCAGGATGGTGTATTTGAACAGTTAATTTTATTATTTATTTATTTTTCTTTTTAGCTGAGCCATCCTGCTACCTGTTGGCAGCTCAGCTCAGGCTGGGCATCAAACTGCTGTTGCTCAGAGCTCAGCTCGTACTCCTGAGCAAACTCTTTTTTTTCTTTTGAGGGCAGTGTCACTGGCCCTTATATGTGGGACCCGAACTGGGGCCACCGGCTTCCCAAGCCAGCGCTTAACCACTACACCACTCTGCCGGCCCCCCCCACCAATTTTTTTTTTTTTTAGGGTAGTGTCACTGGCCCTCATATGAGGGATCCAAAACAGGGCCGCTGGCATCCCAAAACCAGTTCTTAACGAATGCGCCACTCAGCTGGCCCTATCTTCCTTTATTGTTATGTGACCTATGAGATGTGACAATTAAGTTCACGAACTTTGTTGCAATGATGTTGCTAACTTTTTTGATATCAGAGGAATTATTCATTATGAATTTACACCATCTGGACAAACAGTTAACCAAGTTTACTATTTGGAAGTGCTGAAAAGGCTCCATGTAAAAGTTAGATGACCTGAACTTTTCATCAACAATTCATGGCTCTCGGGCTGGCCGAGTGGTGCGGTGGTTAAGGGCTGGCTTGGGAAGCCAGTGGCCCTGGTTCGGGTCCCACATATGAGGGCCAGTGACACTGCCCTCAAAAAAAAAATAATACAATTCATTCATGGCTTTTGCATCATGACAATGTATCAGCTCACACGGCACTGTCTGTGAGAGAGTTTTCAGCCAGCATACAAATAACTGTATTTGAATACCCTCCCTACTCACCTGATCTGGTCCCCAATGACTTCTTTCTTTACCCAAAGATAAAGGAAATATTGAAAGGAAGACATTTTGATGACATTCAGGACATCAAGGGTAATACGACAACAACTGTGGTGATAGCCATTTCAGAAAAAGAGTTCCAAAACTGCTTTGAAGGGTGGACTAGCCTCTGGCTTTGGTGCTTAGCTTCCCAAGGGGAGTACTTCGAAGGTGACAGTAATGATATTCAGCAATGAGGTATGTAGCACTTTTTTTTTTTCTTTTTAAGATTTTCATTGGGGTATTGGGGGAGGGGAACAGCGTTGGGGAATCTGGGAAGGGGAACAGACAAGTTGCTGTCCTTTTGTTCTTCAGTCCAGTTGCGGAGGACGTTGCTTCACCGGCCCATGTTGGTATCGTCATTGCTCTCTTCTCAGATGAGGCAGATCGGCCGGCCTCTGGATGGCCACTCACCACGGCTATTGGCAGCTCACGCTGGCTGCCAGCCGCTCACTGTAGCCTATGGCAGCCCACTGCAGCAGGGGCTGCAGCCTACTGTCGCTGGGGCTCACACAGCCCAGCTCCAGGTGGAGCTGTTGTTAGCTGTAGAGGGCCGTGTCACTGGCCCTCACAGGTGGGATCTGAACCGGGGCCGCTGGCATCCCCAAACCAGTTCTTATCCAATGCACCACTTGGCCAGCCCTCTTTTCCTTTTTTCTTTTTATTTTTTTAAAGATTGTATTGGGGAATGGGAGAGGGGAACAGCATTGGGGAACCCGGGAAAGGGAACAGACAAGTTGCTGTCCTTTTGTTCTTCAGTCTAGTTGTGGATGATATTACTTCACTGGCCCATGTTGGTATTATCCTTGTGCTCTTCCTGGGTGAGGCAGATCTGTCACCGGCCTCTGGATGGCTGCTCAAGGCGGCTCTTGGCAGCTCACGCTGGCTGCCTGCTGCTCACGTTGGCTGCCGGCCACTCACTGTAGCTTATGGCAGCCCACTGCAGCAGAGGCTGCAGCCTACACCGCCGCCAGTGACTCACAGCAGCCCAGTTCCAGGTGGAGCTATTGTTCACCACCTTAGCTATAGAGGGCAGTGTCACTTCCCTCATATGTGGAATCTGAACCGGGGCCCTGCTGCTCAGAGTTGGCGTCCCAAGCCACTCAGCCGGCCCCTGTTTGCATTTAAATCTCATCTTACCAGCATATACAAATTCCACTGCAGGGGTGTGTGGCTTCTGCCACTGCTGGGTCTAGTCATAAAACCTTCAAACCCTGAATTGCTTCCATTGTTTTCCCTCAGTGTCACAGAGTGAACTGCATGGAGCTGACCTCCCTGACCCTCCATTATCAGGTAAGAACTGGTGACTGAAAGCTACCAAGTGAGATGTGTCGGGAGAAAGAACACCAACAGTGAACATAAACTTAAACAATTGACTCAAAGGACTGGGGTGGGTTTGTGCAGTGACCCCAAATTTCTCCCATTGTAATATTGGGTCCCTTTGCAATGGGACTTTGAAGCTCTTCCCATCCAGAGGGGTGTCGGTCGCTCCATCCCTGTGAATCCAAGCATGGTCCTGTGACTTGCTTTGACCTATAGAATGTAGCAGAAGTGAGATGTGGGAGTTCGATTGCCATGATGTAATGAAGCCAATGTAGCTTCTTAGAGGCTGGGAGGCTCCATGGAGAACTGAGATCTCCCAGCCAACAGCCAGCACCCATTGCCCAATATGCCATTGAAGTCATCTTGGACCAGGTGTCTGTGGTCTCATAGGTTAGTCTAGTTAAGAACAACAGAGGAAATGCCCAGCCAACCCACCCACAGTATCATAAAGATTATTGTCCATTCATTCTTTGGTGGGCAGGATAATGGCCCCCAAAGATGTCTACACCCTAGTCCCCAGAAGCTGTGAATTTGTTACATTATATGGCAAAGGGACTTTGCATATGGGATGAAGTTAAAGATATTGAAATGGGGGAATTATCCTGAATTCCCCAGGAGACCCAGTGTCATCACAAGGGTCTTTGTAAGAGGGAGGCAGGAGGAAAGAGATGTGACCCTGGAAGCAGAGGTCAAACCAAGGAATGCAGCCACCTCTAGAAATTGGAAAAAGCAGGAAATTATTCTCCCTGGAGTCTCCAGAAGGCAACAGCCCTGCCCACACCTGAATTTTAGCCCAATGAGACCCATTTCAGATTCCTGACCTCCAAAACAGTGCAATAATAAATCTGTGTTGTTTTAAGCCACAACATTTGTGAGAATTTGTTACAACAGCTGTAGGAAACTAATACACACCCCTAGAAATTTCCTTCCTATCCCCTCCCAGTCAACCCATGTCTGCTCTTAGAGTGAAGCCTCTGAATCTGTAGGTGGTTTTGCTCTGTGTTCATAGATAACTAAAACTACTCACCACGCAACTGTTTATATACATAGTCATACAGCATCAGAGATTATTATAAGGGAGGTGAGCACAAAGTCACTTCCTTGTTTGTTAGCAAGAGGTGTTCAAAGGTGGCCACCAGGGCCAGTTGCATCGGTTACATGCCTTTAGCCATGAGTAACAGAAAACCTGACTCTACTTGCTTAATTCCATAAGGACGTTTATTAGCTCAGAGAACAAACAGCCCCAAGCTAGGCTCAGGATGATCAAGACAGTTCAGCAATGTCATTCCAGACCCAGATTCCTCCCTCTTCCATTCTCTGCCATCCTGTGGGTCATTCTGCAGAAACCTTTCCGGAAATTCCCCACCATGCAGACTTGTCCTCTCATCTCATTGGTCAGGACTGGTCAGAACCCAGCAGCAGGCCCATCATTGATGCTATGATAGCTGCTGTGATCTTAGATCTTATTTTCCAACCGGTAGTTATTTTAGCTACTGTTGATATGACTTTTATGGTCTGGACTTAAATTTTATGTTGACAGATAAAACAAATCAGAAATTACACAAGTTATAACCAGGATCTTCAGAAATGTAATGTGGTTCACCAGATGAGGGAAGAAAAGGGTAAAATAATTTACCCTGAAAACCTTTTCTGTAAAGGGCCACAGAATAAATTTTTTGGCTTTGCCGGCCATGTTGTCTGTGAGGCAACTGCTCAAATTTGCCCAGGAAACTGAAAAGCAGTGTAGACAACATGCAAATGAATGGGCTTAACTGTGTGTCAATAAAACTTTCTTTATATCAACAGGTGGTGGCTGGGTCAGGTGAGGACACCTGTTAAGGAGTATTGTTAGAGCTGAACTGGTAATAACATTATGAACTCGCAATCTCTAAAACTCATCTGACCACTGAAGTAGCCTTTAATCAGTTTTCCACCAAAAATTTAAGTGCAATAATTGGAGCAGACTCTCCAATATCCAAAATGCAGTCATCAATGCTTTCCCCCACCCCAAAGAAGGAGGGATTTTTAGAGAATAGCTGGTTTTATGTTTCAGGGCAAAAAAGGTACAATATGGGATGAAATATCTCATCAGCAAACAGGATGCTTCTCCAAGTTCCGGGGGTTGTAGAAATATACAGAAGCCCAGCTAAAGGTATTCCTCATCAATAATGATTATAGGAAATTAAAACAACCAGAGTCTGAATTCTATGAATCCATTGTTCTCAAAAGGCAAAAATCAGGATGCTCATTCTTTATCGAGTCACTAGTATTATACCCACACCTGATTTTATTCGGATGAACCATTTGTCAGCATTAGCCACATACAAAGACTGATACCCTCTTACTAAATTCAGGGTGATTCCAATTATATGAAAAGACTCTACTCTACTCTTTGTAAAAGATGAAGCAAAACAAAACAGAACACACACACACACACATACACACACACACCAAGAAATACACTGAAGTATTAACACTAGTTGTTTATGGATAGCAGAATGACACATGATATTCATTTTCTTTCCTATGTTTCTCTGGCATTTCCAAGTTCCCACCCTTATTTTATTTTATTTTTTTTGAGGGCAGTGTCACTGGCCCCCATATGTGGGACCCGAACCAGGGCTGCTGGCATCCCAAGCCAGCGCTCAACCAATGCGCCACTCGGCTGGCCCCCCACCCTTATTTTTCATGTGCATATTGTTTGATGTGGGGCTGGAAAGCGTTAATCCAGGGGGGCTGTAGTCCTGGACCTGGACCCAAGCCACGCCCTGTATACTTGTTGAATCTTGGGTGCACAGAGCATCCCTGCCTCATTCAGCCACAACTTCCAGGGGCCTCAGTTTGACCCCTCTGTACAGGGGGATCTCCTCCAATGGGCAGGCAGACCACCAGGGCTGAGGGCTGAGGGCTGGGGCCAGGATCCCAGGTGTGGGGCTTGGACTCTGGGGTCCAGGACTCAGGACTCAAGGTCTGGGGTGGGGTCTGGATTTGGGATTTGGGGACCTGGGTCAGTGATCAGGATCTGGGGTCCAGGGAACTGGGTTCAGTGTTTGGGATTGGTGTCTAATGTGTGAAGTCTGGAATCTGGTATTTGGAGTTTGGAATCTGGGGCTGGGGCTCCAAGCCCTGAGGCCTGGAATGTAGTATCTGATGTCTGGGTTATGGGGGGTGGGGTACAGACTGGGATCAGAAGTTTGGGGGCCCTGGGTCTGAGGATCTAGGATCTGGGTCTGGTGATCCGGGATCTAAGGTCCAGTGTTTGGAGCCTGGGTCTGAAGTACCGGATCCGCGATCTGGTATCGGGGGTGTGGAGCCTGGGTCTGAGGATTTAGGGTCTGTTGTCCAAGGTTCTGAGGTCCCGGACCTGGGGTCCAGGGTTCGGGATCCAGGGTCTGGAGTCTCTAAGGTCCGGGGTCTGAAGTAGGAGATCTAGCATGTGGGGTCCCAGGTCTGAGGTCTGCGATTTGTGGCCCGGGGTCTAGGGTCTGCCCGGCGCCCTTTCCCTCGTCCCTTCCATTCTCGCTCCTCCTTTCCTCTCCTGCCCGGCAGCCTCTAGTTCCGTCCTCCCGGCTCCTCTTCCCTGCCCCGCTCCGGGTCCTCCTGGATCCCCCCGCCCCCGCCCTTTCTCGTGCCCCTCCCCTTTCCTCCCTCCGCCAGCCCCGCCCGCTCCGCCCGCCCCGCCCGCCCCGCGGCGCCGCACCGACAAGATGGCGGCGGGTGGGAGCGGCGGCCGCGCGTCGTGCCCGCCGGGGGTCGGTGCGGGCGCTGGGGGCGGCCTGGGCCCCAGTGCCAACGCTGCCCCCGCCCCCGGCAACGCGGCTGCGGCAGCCGCCCAGGCCCCCGCCGCCCCCGGAACGTCCCCTCCGGGCTCAGGGCCCGCCGCACAGGCCGCGGCGGGAGGGGAGCGGGCGGCCGAGGAGCCCGGGGCAGCGGCGCTGCTGCGCGAGCCGGTGTACAACTGGCAGGCCACCAAGCCCACGGTGCAGGAGCGCTTCGCCTTCCTCTTCAACAACGAGGTGCTGTGCGACGTGCACTTCCTGGTGGGCAAGGGGCTCGGCGCGCAGCGCATCCCGGCGCACAGGTGGGCCGCGCCCGCTCCCGGGACCCCGGGCTCCGGGACCCCATCCCCGGGGCCTGCCACCCGTAGACCTCCTTTCCTGGGACCCTGCCATCCCCGTTATCTGCAGCCTTCGGTCTCTCCAGCACCCCCGGACACCACCTTCCCCACGCCCCATCATCCCCAGGCCCTGTCGTCCTGCTGGAGTCCCATCCATCCCGCAGCCCCCAGGTACTAGCCATTCCCTGGCCCCTGGACCCCTGCCCCTCCACCACCATCGGACACCCCCTCACCCTGCCACTCCTGCCAGAATTTCCAGGTCCTGTGATCCCCCCCCCCAGTTTTCCCCACCCCAGGGCTCTGCCATCCTGCCCCAGTGACCTCTTCCACTGAGTACCCCATCCTCTCTGCACTGTGACCCCCACATCCCCACCAAACTTCTGCCTCATAAACCCAGGACTCCCCAGACTCCCGAACCACATAGCCCCCAACCCCCTGACTCCCCAACCTCCTGAACCCCCAGCCCACTGACCCTCCTCCAGTCCTTTCACCCCCTCCAGCTCCATCACCCTCCTGAACCCCTGATTTCCCCCCAGTCCCTGACCCTCCCCAGTCCCTTCACCCCCTAGTCCCCAGGCCTCCTCTCTGGAAAAGGAGGCATTGTTGCTCCAGGCCGCATCCCTCTGCCAGTTTCTAGGGTGCAGCCCCAGACTCCTGGGCTGGGTGAGCTATCAGACACCTTCCTGCCCACTCTGTCTTTTTGACCCTGCTCCCCATTGCACCCCAGTGATCTCGGTGGGGAACGCTCGCTGGGGGCTCCACCCTGGAAGCGGACTGGGGGTCTTCTTGTGTCTCTGCTTGGAGTGCCCCCTAACTTGCTGTGAGGGTCCTCCTGCCTCTCTGGCCTGTGGCCTTTAGCCTGTGCCTTTGACAGGCTTTGTGGCTTTTTCTTAGTTATTTATGTATAATAGCGTTTGGCTTCCTGTCCGCAGAAGGCTCCAGGCCTGTGGTTGGGTCCCAGGACCTCCCCTGGCTCCTCTCTCCCCTGTGTGTGTGCCGTCCTCTCCCCTGTTGTCCATGTGGGCCACCTTCCTATCCTTGCAGTAGGGGACTAGTCCATTTGCCACCTACCAGTTCCTCCTGGACCACTGGCCTCCCTCAGCCCCTCCTGCTCTTGAACACTGCTCAGTCCAGTCCGAGACATCCTGCCCATTGACCCCTGACTGGAACCCTCACTGGACAGGTGGATACAGCTGGAAGCTCCACCCAGTGGGGGAACCTCAGGGTTTCTATTTGAGCAGAACAAGGGAGCTGGGGGACCTCCCCAGATGCCGGCTGACCTTGAGATACATACTGGAGCATACTTGAAGGTCCATTGGTCTGTGGCAAAGGGGACAAGAAAGGTGGATGTGAGGATCCCTGGAGAGAAGTGGAAGAGGGGCCTGGGTCTGGTGGGAGGTGGAGGTTAGGTGAGGAAAGATGGGTGTGATATTTAGTGAAAATTTTTGAGAGCAGGAGAGAGACAGGCCCCAGGGTAATGACAGGGCTGACCTGCTCCAGATGGACACCTCTGAGCAAGTGGCACTGAGCAGGGGAAGGGTAGGGGAGCACAGGGATGTGAGGCCTGGAGACTACAGGAGCTGGGCATGTGGGAGCCACAGCAAGGCTAGAACAGAGGGAGCAAAGGGCCCTGTGGGCCACAGTGACCTCGTCTGCTTTGAAGGGTGGAATGGGCCACAGACACCATGGGAGATGGTAGGCTTAGTGGGGACAGTAGAATTGGGAAGCAGAGGGTTCAGCTTCTCTGGGGGAGGGACTTTTCAGTGACATGGTGAGAAGGTGGCTTGGCAGGTGGCTTGATGGAGAATGGGAGGATGTGGCGGAAGTTCCCTGGACTCCTGGCTTGAGCATCCTAGAGGAGGACAGGTATGGAGGTACACGTTGTATTGGAGGGGCTGAAAAGCCCTGGAGAGATGGCTGGAAACAGTATGACCAGAGAAGTGTGTGATGGGTCTGCAGCATGCAGGGGTTCATACTGATGGGAGTGGGTAGGGTAGCTTGGGGCAGTGTGTGGACAAAAGGACACTTAAGAATGGCAGCAAGGAGCCACCCCAAAATGGGGTATGTGGTATAGGCTCTTCTGGGTATGGGGTGCAGGCATGCACCCCAATGTTCACCATCAGACTGGCCCACCTCTGGACCTGTCACTTTCTTGTGCTAGTAGCTTCTTGAGTCCCATGTCCCCTGGTGGTACTCTGCCTGGCTCCCCTGTCACACCTTGCAGGTCCCTGTACCCATCAGTTGTCTCCCTGGGTGCTGAGAGCTCCCTGTGTGCTTAATGTCCAGAGGGTGTCTGGAACCAGACCGATGGCACGTTTCTTGCCCCATTTCCCTGGTGTTGATGCCCTACTCTATGGATCCTCCAATAGAAGGTTTGAGTTCTTTTTCGTTTTAGCCTTTGGGTTATTATTTCGTATGAATTGTGAAAATTTTACCTGCAGTGGTCAAGTGGATGACTGCCCAGTGAGTGACCCTGGGTTTGCTGTGTCTCAGTTTCCTCACCTGTGAACTAGGACGTACCATTTGGATGCTTCTGTCCTGGGTCTGCTGGGAAGATGGACTCCATGACCCACGGCTCCTTTAGAGGACCAGGAGCTTAGATAAAGATGGGGACATAAACCAATGCAGAATTAAGTCCCAGAGGCCACGCTGATGGAGAGTGACGATTGAACACATTGAGTGGTTAGGGAAGACAGTGGTCTGGACACCCCTTGCTGGATCTTGTTCCCACCCTCTTCTGGGGGGCTGAATTTGAGGACACCATGTAAAGAGTAGGGTGGAAAGTAGACCCCTTCCGAGCCAGGTGGTCAAGGTCAGCCTCAGGTTGATGTGTGTACATTAGGGACATCTGATGAGAAGGGCACTCACCTGGGTGTTCTCTTCCCCAAAATCTATAACCCTGATATGTAGTGGGTTGAATGGTGTCCCACTAAAGATATGTTCCCATCCTAATCCCCAGAACCTGTGATTGGCACCATCATTGGAAAAAGCATCTTTGCAGATGTGATTAAATTAAGGGTCTCAAGATGAGATCATTCTGGATCATCCAGGTAGGCCCTCAACCCAATGACAACTGTCCTCATAAGAGACACGCAGAGGGGAGACAGAGAAGACAGCCATGTGATGATGAAGGCAGAGATGGGGTGATGTGGTCACAAGTCCAAAGAGCCCCCAGCAGCTGGAAGAGGCAGGAAGGACCCTATCTGGGGCCCTACAGGGAGAGCATGGCCCTGCGACACTGGGTTTGGACATCTGGCCACCAGCATGTAGGACGATAGATTTCCGTTGCTTCAAGCCACCTCGTTTGCCAACACTTTGGATAATAACCCAGGAGACCAGTCTGTCCAGTTTAATCACAAGAAAATTCCCAACAAACACAGAGCAGAGACATGCCTGACCCCAGCCAGTGCTCCCTGAGACTGCCCAGGACAGGAAAACGGGAGTGTGGAGAAACTGTCGCAGGATGAGATCCCTAGGGAAGATGAGATGTCACTAGGATTCTGGGTGGGGTACTGGGGCAGAGAGAGGACATTAGGGCCAGAACTGGTGACATGGGAACAGGGCCTGAGGTTGACTTTTTTTTTTTTTTTTCAATTTTAAATTTTTTAAAAGATTTTATGGGCCGGCTGAGTGGTGTGGTGGTTAAGCGCTGGCTTGGGAAGCCAGCGGCCTGGGTTCAGATCCCATGTGTGAGGGCCAGAGACACTGCCCTCAAAAAAAAAAAAAAAAAAAAAGATTTTATTGGGGAATTGGGGGAGGGGAACAGACAAGTTGCTGTCCTTTTGTTCTTCAGTCTAGTTGTGGAGGACGTTGCTTCACTAGCCCATGTTGGTGTTATCATTGCGCTCTTCCTGGGTGAGGCAGATGGGTCACCGGCCTCTGGACGGCCACTCACACTGGCTACCAGCTGCTTATGCTGGCTGCCGGCCACTCACTGTAGCCTATGGCAGCTCACTGCAGCCTCACTGCAGCCCACACCGTCGCCGGCGACTCACAGCAGCCCAGCTCCAGGTGGAGCTGTTGTTCACCACCTTAGCTGTAGAGGGCAGTGTCACTGACCCTCATAATTGGGATCCGAACTGGGGCCCTGCTGCTCAGAGCTGGCGTCCCAAGCCAGCTCTTAACCAACACACCACTTGGCCGGCCCCTGAGGTTGACTTTAAAAAGCAGAGTGCGGGCTGGCTGAGTGGCTCCGTTGGTTAAGAGCTCTCTCAAGAGTGTGAGCTCCTGGGGCCAGCCGAGAGGCGCGGTGGTTAAGCGCTGGCTTGGGAAGCCAGCAGCCCCGGTTCTGTCCCACATATGAGGGCCAGTAACACTGCCCTCAAAAAAAAAAAAAAAAAAAAAAAAGAGTGTGAGCTCTAAGCATCAGAGTTGCCATTGGATTCCTGGCCTGAGATGAGCAGCAGCTGAGCTGCCAACAGGTGGCAGGATGTCTCAGCTGAAAAAAAAAAGCAAAAGCAGAGTGAGGCCCAGGCTTATGCTAATTTCCAGATGTGGTCTGGAGCCACCAGCTCCCAGGGCCGGGCTTGGGATGGCCATGGCAGGAGCTCAGAGTGAGTGACCCCTGAACTTGGTACAAGGTGAAGTGGGGCGTGGGACCCCAGGACACAGGTTGGCATTTGTGACAGCAGAAGGGGCTGGCCCTGGCTAAGCTCACATCCCAGCTCCTGCTCTGCTTAGCTCTGCAGCCTCCACCCTGTCACCCCACTCTTCCTTTTTCTCCACAGCTTTTTCCATCTAATTTCCTAACGCCAGCATTGATATTACGTTGTCGTTAGCTTTGCCTGTCTTGTTCTGTCCTGCACCCCAAATGCCTGGGAGAATGCCCAGCATACAGCAGGTGCTCAGTAAATACGTGTCAGCCAGCATGCTGGAATCTAATGTGTGTCTTCTCTCTCAGGGCTCGCTCAGAGCAAACAGCGAATCTTTTTTCTTTTTTAAGAAATTTTACTGGGGAACAGTGATTTTTTTCCAGGATCCATCAGCTTCAAGTCAAGTAGTTGTCTTCAATCTAGTTGTGGAGGGCGCAGCTCCCTGGCTCATATGGGAATTGAACCGGCAACCTTGGTATCATGAGCCTGCACTCCAATTATCTGTGCTAACTGGCTGCCCCCAGCGAATGTCTTTATGGCATTTTTGTGGGTGTAAAAATCGGGTGACGCCACACAATTAACTGTCTTCCCTCTCATGGAAAACATAGCCACGCTGAGAGTCTAGAACATGGAATAGTCTGTGTTTGAGGTCTCTTCGGTGGCATCTGCCTGTTTGTGTGTTTTTAGTTTGGTGGCACCTTTTTTTGATGATGGTGGTTCTATGGTGTATTTTGAGAATTGCTGCAGAAGTTCTTTCCAATTCTATTCTGTGTCAAGATTTTTTCAACTGGTCTAACACATTGAGTCTTCCAGAATCACCCATCTGTCTGTGCCTCCACCCAACAGCCATTGAAACATGGTGCAAACAGAAAAACATCTCTCCCTGGGGAACTTAACATTCTAGCACAGCAGAAGCAAGCGTATGTAAGAGCCACATAGTAAATATTTTATGCGGACCACACAGCCTTTGTCCCAACTGCTTAATTCTACCTTGGCAGTACAAAACAATGACATAAATGAACGAGTATAGGCTGTGTTCTAACAAAACTTTATTTACAAAAGCAAGTGGTGGGCTGGATTGGGTCCCAGGATCAAGTTTACTATCCCGCTCCCTCTAGTGGTTCCTTATGATCTTTAGAATCAATTTGTTAAGTGTTAAAGGAATTTAGTGGGGAATTGGTCTTCCCAGAAATTGGTTGAGGGAAGATTGCCTGGTTGAGGAGAACTGGCAATTTAGAATAATGGAGTATGTCTGGGAACATGAGATCTCTCTCTGTGTATGTATTCAGGACATTTTTTTAGTGTCCTTACAAAGCTTTGCAGTTTTCTTCATTGTATATCTCTTGCACGTTTATTGCTGAGTTTTTTATTATTATTATTATTTTATTTTTTATTTTTTTTGAGGGCAGTGTCACTGGCCCTCATATGTGGGACCCGAACCGGAACCGCTGGCTTCCCAAGCCAGCGCCTAACCGCGCCACCCGGCCGGCCCTATTACTGAGTTTTTGCTCAGGTATTTTTTGTTTTTCTCTGTTGTGAATAATCTTTTCTCCATTATATTTTTCTAGCTGGAAAGCTATAGATTTGGTGGCATATTTATTTTTATGTGATTTGAACAATTTCTTCCCGAACACTTAGTGTTCATAATTGTTCAGCTCACTCTGTCCCTGCTCCTTGCGGTAGACTTTTCTGTGACGATGGAAGTGTTTTAGATCTATGCTCTCCGCTACTAGTCACATGTGGCTACGGAGCACTTCATATGTGGCCGTCACAATCAAGGATTTGAACCTGTTATTTACTTGAATTTTAATTTAAACTTAAATAGCCCTGTGTGGCTAGTAGCAACCATGTTGGACAGTGCAAGCTTGAAATTTTAAATTAGAGAATTGTGATACGGGCAGATCTTTTCTCTTCCTCTCTCATATTCCTGCCTTATTTTTTTCAGTTCTTACTACATTCCTGACCCCCAGGGCATTGCTCCTTAACAGAGGTGAGAGCACTCAGCCTTGGTGCTTTTCATAGTTACATGTGATTGTTGAGATTGGTTTCCTGCAAGTTCTCTTCCACAAGGTATGGAACCTTCTGTCCATCCCTCATTTAGTAAGAATTTTCAGGAAGTGTGGGTGTGGGGATATCAATCAGTTTTGCTGGATTTGGCATTGTTTCATGTGATGACTCTCCGGGTGGAAAGTTTATACAGTTGTCAACCATCATAGCCCAGTTTTAGAGCACAACCATCACCCCAAAAGATCCCCACTCCCACTCTGAACCCCAGGCAACCACTGGTCCATCTGCTTTCTGTCTCTAGTTTTGCCATTTTTAGAAATTTCATGTAATTAGAATGAATCAATACTCGTCTTGTCTCTGGCTTCTGTAGCGTAAAGTCTTGGAGGCTCAGTGTTGTGCATCTCAGGAGCTTGTTTCTTTTTTTTATTTAAGATTTTTTTTTAATGGGGGAATTGAAGAAGGGAAACAGCATTGGGGATTCTGGCAAGAGGAACAGACAATTTGCTGTCCTTTTGTTCTTCAGTTTAGTTGTGGAGGACGTTGCTTCACTAGCCCATGTTGGTATTATCATTGCGCTCTTCCCGGGTGAGGCAGTCACTCACCGGCCATTGGATGGTGGCTCACAAAAGCTCATGCCAGCTGCCGGCCAGCCCCACTGCAACCTACCCCGTCACCAGCGACTCACGGTAGCCCAGCTCCAGGTGGAGCTGTTGTTCACCATCTTAGCTGTAGAGGGCGCAACATCACTGGCCCTCATGTGGTATCCGAACAGGGGCCCTGCTGCTCAGAGCTGGCTTCCCAAGCCAGCGCTTAACCACCACGCCACTCAGTCGGCCCCAGGAGCTTGTTTCTTTTTGGTGCTCAGGTAGAAGTCCTTTTTCCTACTGAATGCCGCTTTTGGATAGACCACGGTTTGTCCGTTCACCAGTGATGGGGATGCGGCCGTCTCCAGTGTTTTACTGTAGGAATAATGCCTCCCTGAGTAGGTGGGCACAGATCCGTGTGGTGGTGTGCTTCCTTTCTCTTGGGGAAATGCCCAAGAATAGGACAGACGCATTACAGCCTAAGTCTTACATGTGACATGGTGAGAAACCATCCCCCAACGCCCCATGGAGCCTCGGGCATCATAGATGAATTGGACTGATCCCCTTTCTCTGTTTCGCAGAGGAATGTGGGTGCAGTGGTGTTATTTTTACTGAAATGCATGTCAGAAATCCCCACCCCCCACCCCCGTCAGACCACCTGAGCTTCTCTTTGGCAGAAGATTTTAACGTTTGAGTTCATTTTCTTTTTTTAAAGATTTTATTGGGGAATTAGGGGAGGGGAACAGCATTGAGGAATCGGGGAAGGGGAACAGACAAGTTGTCCTTTTGTTCTTCAGTATAGTTGTGGAGGACGTTGCTTCACCTGGCCCATGTTGGTATCATCATTGAGCTCTTCTCGGGTGAGGCAGATCGGTCGCCGGCCTCTGGACTGCCGCTCACAGCAACTCTTGGCAGCTCACACTGGCTGCCAGCCACTCACGTTTGCTGCCGGCCACTCACTGTAGCCTATGGCAGCCCACTGCATCAGGGGCTGCAGCTATGCCATCCCGGGGACTCACAGCAGCCCAGCTCCAGGTGGAGCTATTAGCTGTTGAGGGCAGTGTCATTGGCCCTCATATGTGGGATCTGAATCGGGGCCACTGGCATCCCCAGCCAGCTCTTAACCAATGTGCCATTCGGCCGGCTCTTGAGTTCATTTTCTTGCTTTGTTACGTATTTGTTTAGATTTTCTGTTTCTTTACCAGTTGCCTTTGGCAGTTTGTGTCTTTCTAAGAATAGTCTGTTTCATCTAATTGTCTTAATTTGTTGGCATGAAGTTGTCTTATGACTTTTTTTTTTTTAAGATTTTTATTGGGGAATTGGGGGAGGGGAACATAGTTGGGGAATCAGGGAAGGGGAACAGACAAGTTGCTGTCTTTTTTTGTTCTTCAGTCTAGTTGCGGAAGATGTTGCTTCACTGGCCCATGTTGGTATCGTCATTGCGCTCTTCCCGCATGAGGCAGATCGGTCGCCGGCCTCTGAATGTCGCTCACAGCGGCTATTGGCAGCTCACACTGGCTGCCGGCCACTCACTGTAGCCTCTGGCAGCCCACTGCAGCAGGGGCTGCAGCCTACACCGTCGCTGGGGCTCACACAGCCCAGCTCCAGGTGGAGCTGTTGTTAGCTGTAGAGGGCAGTGTCACTGGCCCTCATATGTGGGATCCGAACCGGGGCCGCTGGTGTCCTAAGCCAGCTCTTAACCAATGAGCCACTCTGCCGGCCCTTATGACTTTTTTTAAATTTTAACTTTATTGGGGAACAGTGTGTTTTTCCCAGGAGCCATCTGCTCTAAGTTGTTGTCCTGCAGTCTCAGTTGTGGAGGGCACAGCTCAGCTCCAAGTCCAGTCACTGTTTTCAATCTAGTTGCAGGGGGCGCAGCTCATTGGCCTATGTGGGAATCGAACCAGCAACCCTGTTGCTAAGAGCCAGTCTTACAATTTTTTATCTTCTTAAGGGTCTGCAGTGAAGTTCCTCTTTCTCTCCTGATTTCACTAACTGCTATCTTTTTTCTCTTTTGTTGGTCGGTCTGGTTAAAGTTTTAGCAATTGATTTTTTTTTTTTTCAAAGAGCAGCCAAGTTTGGTTTCATTGGTTTTCTCTGTTTCCTCATTCCCAATTTCCTTAATTTCTGCTCCCACCTCCATTGTTTCCATCTTTCTTTGGGTTTGTTTTGCTGTTCATTCTCTAGATACTCGAGGTAGAAGCTGATTTTGTTGATTTTGCATCTTCATTTAATAGATACGTGGTATTTACCCGTGAACACTGTTAGCTGCATCCTTCACATTTGGATGTATCTAATCTTAATTTTCTAATGTCCCTGTGTTTCGTCTGTGACCCTTGGGTTACTTGGAAGTGTGTCATTCCATTTCCAAGTGTTTGGGGATTTCTTTTCACATTTTGGCCATGTGGATCCTGCTGTTGTGCACATGCGTGTGCAGGTTTTGTGTGTACACGTGTTTCTGTGGGGCAGACACCAAGGCATGCAATTGCTGGGTCAGATGGCCGCTATGGCTGACCATCTGAGGAACCACCAGCCTTCTGTGGTGGTCATACACCTGATGTTCCCACAGCCACACATGAGGGTTCTGAGGTTTTTTTTGTTTTTTGTTTTTAAAATTTTTTGAGGGCATTGTCACTGGCCCTCATATATGGGACCGAACGGGGGCCGCTGGCTTCCGAAGCCAGCGCTTAACCACCACACCACTCGACCTGCCTGAGGGTTCTGGTTTTTCCATGTCCTCATCAGTTCTTGTGATTGTCCTTATTTTTAATTCTAGCCTTCCTAGTGGGTGAGGTGGTGTCTTGCTGTGGTTTTGATTTGCATTTATCATTATATTTTTGGAAAAGAAGGGTAGAAGACACACAACGGGGAGGCCCCAGGCATGGGGTTGGGGGCTCTGGTAGGCTGGAGGCAGGAGCAAGGAAGGTGCTGAGGAAGCGGGGTTGGTGACTGGAACCTGAAGGCCAGCCATGAGGGCATCTGGCCAGGGGTGGAGGAGTCTTGGAGATGGGACATACCTGCCTCGAACCCCACGGTCTTTCCAGGATCTGGGATTTGTCCTTATGTCTGCCGCCAAGGGCACTGAGGGTACATGAGGTCCCTGACTGTCCAGTGTTGGGCGGCTCTGCACAGACACAGGCCAGCCCCGGATGAGCTGGCAAAACCACAGAGTTTTGTGCTCTCAGTTCTGGGGCCAGAAGTCCAAGCCCAAGGTGTCTCAGGGCCATGCTCCCTCCCAAGGACCCAGGGTAGAGTCTTTCTGCCCATCCCCACTTCTGGAGGCTCCAGCATCCCTGGGCTTGTGGCCTCTCCATCCCAGTTTCTGCCTCCATCATCACATGGCCTCTCCTTCTGTGTCTCTGTGTCCACATGTCCCTCTTATAAGAACACCAGTCATTAGATCAGGGCTACCCCACTCCAGCGTGACCTCATCTTAATTAATTACATCTACAAACACCCTATTTCCAGATGAGGCCCCATTCTGACTTTCAGTGGATGTAAAGTTTAGGGTACACTTGGTTTCTCACCTGGCCCTCCATCTCTGGTCTGGCCCTCGGAGTGGGATCAAGTCCTGGGCCAGGCTGTGGACCAGACGAAGACTTGGAAGAGCCAAGGGACAAGCATCCCATGTCAGGGGTGAAGGTGAGGGCTAGGGAGAGACAAGGCTTCTCCCTGGAGACAGTAGGGGGTGGCCCAGCCTGGGGTTTGCTGGGAGCTATGGGAAGGGTGCCCCAGGCACCGGCAGACGCCAGGAGGTGCCGTGTAGGGCTGCCTCTGTCCCACTCATTGATGTCTGCTGACTCTGGAGGTTTCCGAGTAGGGTGAATGCTCAGAGCTGTGTTTGTCACAGTGGGGACCCCAGGAGGGGTGTGATACAAGACCTCGCAGAACCGGGGATGGGTGTTCTGCAGCGGGTAGGCTGCAGGACTATGGTCCCTGAGTCATCTCTTCCTCCCCAGGAGGAGGATGTTGTGGGGTGGGCCTTGGGGACTGAGGATGGACAGCACAGAGCGGGTGACCCCATCCTGAGTGGGCACTGTGGAGTCTCCCCACAATCCTACTGGCCCCCATGGACAGGGCCAAAAGGATGGTTCATAGCTGGCTGGAGGGAAGGCAGGGATTCCTCACAGCTTGTTCTCACTCACTGGGCCTTCCTGCTCCTTGAGTTGAAGACTTGGGCAGGGGGGGCCCAAGTGGGTGAGTCATTCCTGGCAGAACCCACAGGTCTCCTCACAGCCAGTGCCTCCTAACGCTCCCCTGTGCACTTGCTGTTACCTTGCCCTCAACACTCTTCCCCACAGACTCAGCCTGGCTCAGATGTCCCTGCCAGACCTCCCCTGACCCTTGCTCTTCTCACAGCCCTGCGTCCTCCTTCCTACCCCACTGTCAGGCTGTCTGTTCCCTTGACTTGTGTCTGCTCCCCTCCAAGAAGGTGGGGGCCACAGTGCCCAAAGCCTGAGCACCGGTCAGATGTGTATAGAGCCAGCACATGAGTAAGTGAATGAGCGAGTGAGTGGATGGGTGGATGGATGGATGAATGGAGTAGCTCTGGGAATGGTGTGAGGGGGAGCAGCTGCCAGAGAAGTCACTGCTGTAATGCCTCCCAGGGTCTCCGGTGAGGGTGTTTTTGTTGGGGACATTCACTTTACACATATCCCTGCCCCTTCCCATAACGCCAGGCTCAGGTGACAGGTACAGGCAGGGCCACGCGGAAGGTAACCAGGTCTTCTCTTCATGCCAGGTTTGTGCTGGCTGTGGGCAGTGCTGTCTTCGACGCCATGTTTAACGGGGGCATGGCCACCACGTCCACCGAGATCGAGCTGCCTGATGTGGAGCCAGCTGCTTTTCTGGCGCTGCTCAAGTAAGACCTTCTGGGGCCTCCCCACCGAGGGGCGGGATGGATGCCTGATGGTTTAACACATCAGGAAACAGATGGGGGGCCTGCCAAGTGATGTGATGGTTAGGCGCTGGCTTGGGAAGCCAGCGGCCCCTGTTCGGGTCCCACACGTGAGGGCCAGTGACACTGCCCTCAAAAAAACCGAAAACAACAACAACAAAAAAGAAAACAGATGGGGCTCAGGGGGAAAATAGAGACCCTGTGACATTGCCTCCAGAGCCCTGGCTTCCTGGAAGTTTCTAGAACTTGCTTCCACAATAAGGGAGATCTCTGGACGCCCCTACCCCGTTTTAATTTTTTTTTTTTTTTTTTTTGAGGGCTGTGTCAGTGGCCCTCATATGTAGGACCGAACCGGGGCCGCTGGCTTCCCAAAGCCAGCACTTAACCACCGCGCCACTCGGCCGGCCCCCCCGTTTTAATTTTTGTATTTTTAATTGAAATGTAATTCATATACCATGCAATTTAGTCATTTAATGTGTACAATTCAGTGGTTTTTAGTATATTCGTAGATATGTTCAACCACCACCTCTATCTAGTTCCGGAACCTTCCATCACCTCAGAAAGGAGACCCCGCCCCCATCAGCAGTCACCCCCATTCCTTTCCCCAACTTCCAACAACCACTAACACCCTTTGTGTGTCTGTGGATGTGCCTGTTCTGGACATTTCATGTAAATGGAATCACACACTGTGTGGCCTTTTATGTCTGGCTTCTCTCACTGAGTGTCATTTTCAAGGTCTACGTTGTATGTACTGTATATATGAACCCCTCATTTTGATCTTTTGTAGTCGACAGAGTTAAAGAAGTAGCATAAAGTAAGGACTTTATATGCCACCTTTATTTTTTCTTTTTAAGTTTCAGACTTTTTTTCTCAAGTACCATGAACGCCTGGGGAGGGGGCTATCACAATCATAGGAAATGGAGCCAGCTTGGATGAGAGAGGAGGAGAGGCAAAGCTTGGGTGGTGACCAGAGGCAGTGGGGTCGTGTAGAGGCGGAGGTCCTTGCTGTCTGGTGGGGCGAGCTCTCGAGAACGTCCATACTATCCTCCTTGCCCAGCTGGCTCCCAGTAATGCTGGCTGTAAATCGTTGTGGGTAACTTTTAAGATTATCCCAAACAGTGAAAACATCTTTTTAAATGCAGTTTATTTTTTTCCTTCCTGGTGATCAAAATGGCACAGGCTCTCATACACACAAAGTTGATACGGAGAAGCATAAAGAACAAAGTAGGGTAACCCTGTCCTCCCCTCTCAGCCAGCCAGGACACTATCTCGCTGGTCCCTCCCGGCTCATGTCCCATATGTATAATGTGTTGCAGCCGCCTTTCTGCCCCACTGTGTCCTTACCCCTTTTCTCACCAGTGTCCACAGTGCATTGCTGGGCATAATTTTGTTCTAGTTCTGTCTGTGGATGCCCCATAACACTTCACTCCATCTAATGTTGTTGGGTCCTGTGGCTGTCCCCAGTGTCCTCCAGGTCACAACAGCACTCTGAGGAACAAGCTCCTTTATTCATCTCTATGCACCTTCCCTGGGTCCAGGGCCAGATAGTGGATGCTTCTCGGGTGGGCCGCTGGTGGGCTCTGTCTCCACTATGGCCACTGTGACTGCAGAAGCATTTGGGACAGTTTGTAAACTATGGGTGGGGCTGTGTGCCAATAAAACTTTATTTATGAAAACAGTTGACAAAACCACAATTAGATGTCACTTCACACTAGGATAGCTGTTATAAAATTTTTTTTTTAAAGGGAAAATTACAAGAGTTGGCAAGGACATAGCAAAATTGGGACCCTTGTACACAGCTGGGGGATGTGAAATGAGGTGGCCACTGTGGGAAGTGAGATGGTGGTTCCTAAAATATTTAAACATACAGTCACCATATGACCCAGAAGTCCCACTGCTGTGTGTACACACAAAGCATTGAAAGCAGGGATTCAAACAGATACCTGCATGCCCGTGTCTACAGCAGCACGACTCACAGCAGCCAAAAAGCGGACGCGGCCCCAGTGTCCATGGGCGGATGCATGATCAACAAGGGTGATCCATTCACACACTGGAATATTACTCGGCTTAGAAATAGAGGACTCTGACACCTGCTACAACATGGATGGAGCCTGAGGACATGATGCTCAGTCACATAAGCCAGTCACAGAAGAACAAATACTGTGTGATCCCACTCACAGGAGGTCCCCAGAAGAGTCAGATTCATAGAGACAGGAAGTAGATGGTGGGGCTGGTGCGGAGGGAGGGGAGGGAGTGAGTGTTTAATGGGGACAGAGTGTCAGTTTGGGAAGATGGAAAGTTCTGGAAATGATGGGAACAGCTGCATGACTATGAATGTGCTTAATGCCACTTAAAAATGGTTAAGATGGTAAAGTTCATGTTATGTGTATTTTACCATAATTTAAAAAAATAAAGTGATATCAATTTAACATTCAAAAACAGGTGACAGGCTGCAGTTTGAAACCCTAAGAAACCCTGCCTTAGGTTAAACTTTGTCTCTGTGTTTTGATAAATACTGCCGATATGCCCTCCTGAGAAGGTTGACACTATCACCCTTGGTGTATGAGGGCTTCACCTGTCCCTCTGCATGTAAGCAGACTTGTCCCCATTAGAATATCCCCCCTCCCTCGCACTGCTGATATCAGGGCGGGTCACTGGGGGGCTGTCCTGGGTGCTGTGGAGTGTCCAGCAGGGTGCCAGGGTCTCCCTGACTCCAGGGACTCTAGCTACTGGACTATATTTGGGCTCCTGGTGCACAGTGGGGCCGGACTCAGGAGGGGGCGCCCCCTTCCTGGCCTACTTGGTTCTGTACCCCCACCCGCCATGCACAAGGGCTCTAATATCTCCATGGCCTCACCATTGTTTTTTTTTTTTTTCAGGGCAGTGTCACTGACCCTCATATGTGGGACCCGAACCAGGGCCCCTGGCATCCCAAGTCAGCTCTTAACCACTGCGCCACTCAGCCAGCCCACCTTTTTTTTTCTTTTTTTAATGACCCCAACTTCCAACCCACATTTAGAACCAGGCGATGGCAGTGGTCAGTGTCCATGAGTGTCTGATTCAGGCTGGCACTTCCAGTCCTGTGATTTACCCAAACCTCATTGAGTGTTGCCGTCAGGCTTGCTGTACAGCTTGGGAGGTGTAGAAATGTCCCATCTCCCCAGCAAACCCATGGTGGCCTTCAGCCCTTGTGCCTCTGCGTGGGAAAAGAGAAGGCCTGCAGGGTAGATGTGTTTCCCATCTTGGAAAGTGGGTGGTTTAGCCTCATTGGTTTTCACTGGGTAACGGCCTTTGCTGGGTCCTGTCTGCAGGTCAGAGGGCAACAGGTGTTGGTTTGGGATGGTTCCTCAGGCTGGCCCATGGGATGGGGGCTGGTGTGGGTTCCTGCTGGGGGTCTGATGGTCTGAGTGGAGCTGTGGCAGGCTGGGTGGCCCCTGCCTTATGGCCGCTGGCCTCCCCCCAGGTTTCTCTACTCAGATGAGGTACAGATCGGGCCCGAGACAGTCATGACCACGCTGTACACTGCCAAGAAGTATGCAGTGCCCGCGCTCGAGGCCCACTGTGTGGAGTTCCTAAAGAAGAACCTGCGGGCGGACAACGCGTTTATGCTGCTGACACAGGTGTGGGGACAGGCGAGGGCACGAGGGACCCAGTGAGGATGCAGGGGACCGGGTGAAGGCGTGGCGGACTGGGAGAGGATACGAGACACCAGCTGAACGCTCCAGTTGAGGGGAGGCAGGTAAAGGCAGGGGTGGGGGAGACAAGTGAAGATGCAGGTGTGCAGAGGCTAGTAAGTGAGGGAAGTGGGAGCAGGTGGGTGGGGGGGATTTCAGAGCTTTTGACACCCCTTAAATTTTGTGCCAGGGAGAGTCCCCCCCACCCCTGTGTCCACCCTGCCGTGGTGGCCCCCCCTGAGTTTTCTGGGTGAGTTTCTAGGCCTCCTTGGCAGCTAGTTGCTGTTCTTTAGGCTTCAGGTTTCTGGTTGGCTCTTAATGCTGTTTTTCAGGGCTCAGGAGTGGGAAGAAAGGTCCCTTTCAGGCTCTGTGTGGTCAGCTGGGATTTGGTAGGGCTGGTGGGGCCGTGAGGACTGGAAGGCTGGGAAGATAACTGGGCACAGGTTGGCATGGGGTGGGCATCCTGTCCTGGGTGGGTCACAGTTCCCCCCCAGACAGGTTGGATTTGCAAACCCCTTGCTGGGGTGGCACCTGGGCCTTGGGCCCTTACCGGCCACTCACTGAGTTGCTCTGAAGGGCCAGAGCCGGGACTGTCGTGTGGGGGCTGCCCCCAGCCATCTGCTGAGAGCTGTGGCCATGTAGAGTGTCCTAGCCAGGCCCTGGGCATAGTGGATACCAAGGGGTTAAGGGTCTCGCTTCCACCCCAGCTACCTGGGCAGAATGAATGGGAATCTTCTCCCTTCCCTGGCTCCCACCCTATGTGTAGTTTCCCAGTGTAGCAATCTCAGGCCACAGCCTTCTCTGTCCTGCTGGTCATTCATGGTTCTCTCCCCAGGGGCTCCTGCCCAGCTGACCACGCAGAGGGGGATGACATGCCTCCCTGGGGGTTGTCCCTGTCTGCTGTCCCTGCCTCCAGCCCTGAACCGCTAGGTGTCCCAGCTTTAGAGATGTGCGCCAGAGCTGGTCCTTCATTTACCAGACCCCCACCCCAGCCAGTGGTTTTACTGCTAGTCTGTGAACTTCGGGAAAATCTCACCGGTCCATTGGTCTGACACTCTGAAGGCCCCCAAACTTGTCACAAATTCCAAGTTTTGAACCAAGGATGCATGTCGGGTCCTGTCTCGAGGCTGGTAATGACACACTGTCCCTTGCAGGCTCGGCTCTTTGACGAACCACAGCTCGCCAGCCTGTGCCTGGAGAACATTGACAAAAATACAGCTGATGCCATCACCGCAGAAGGCTTCACAGATATTGACCTGGGTAAGGCTGGCGGGGTGTCTGGAGGAGGTCACCTCGAGTCCTGGGGCCCCGCCATCGCCATGCAGGGTGGGCACCCTCCTTCTGCACAGGCCCAAGTGGTCCGTGCTTTCGGCCTTGCTGGCCACAGGGCTTTTGTCGGGTCCACCCCACTCTGTAGTTGGTGACAGGACGGTGGACTGGTGTGGCCACGAGCTGGTAAACCTCATTCGCCAGCACATGCAGAGGCCATGCACAGTATGCCGACGACCCCTGGCTGAGACCACAGTGTCCATGTTGATGCAGCTTCCCTGTTCTCCACAGATACACTGGTGGCCGTCCTGGAGCGGGACACGCTGGGCATCCGTGAGGTGCGGCTGTTCAATGCCGTTGTCCGCTGGTCTGAGGCCGAATGTCAGCGGCAGCAGCTGCAGGTGACACCCGAGAACAAGCGGAAGGTCCTGGGCAAGGCGCTGGCCCTCATCCGCTTCCCGCTGATGACCATTGAGGAGTTTGCTGCAGGTAACGGTCGGGGGGCCACAGGGCAGCTCGGGAGGAATGTGACCCCCGGGGACCCTGCATGTGACTCTGCTGCATGTCCCACCGGTCTTGCGCTGGCTATATGTCGGCCTGAGAGCCCCTGCCAGAAACACAAGTATGCTCCTCTGTACTGATGACACTTGCCGTGTTGACAGGAAGCTCGGACTGTGCACAAAGGTATAAAGACGGAACTACTCACAGATGCCATCTGTCCATGCTGCATCTCGTTTCCTTTCCTCTGTGTCTCCCATATCCATATGCATGTATATCAGTGTACTGGCCACTGAGGGTCCCCATCTTGGGCTCACGTCCTGGGGGCTGGGCTCTGGCTTCAGTGCCCTTGACAAGCCCGTGAAGGGGTGGAAAGTGGCCGGTATTACAGGGACCCTGCTCCAGGGCCTGGGATCAGGCTGTGCTTCCTGCCTCATGGGGATGCCCATGTCCTGGGACCATTTGGGCAGCAGTGGCCGACTTGGAACCCCTTCCCCTGGGGCTGCGCCTTCCCCCTCATCCCTGGAGCTAAGTAGGCCCAGAAGGTTCTGGATAGGGCTCTGAGCACACCTGCCGTCCTGTCCATCCCAGACTCACACTGCCCCTGCTCTTGCCTGGGCTCAGGGTCACCATATTTAGCAACAAGAGCAAACAAATAATTGAATGTAAGTGTCTCCCATGTACCAGCTGGGACAGACTTATCCTACAGACGTCCTCTTGATCCTAAAGTCAGATGGGACCAGCTCTGCGGTGTTTTCTCTAACGGTCCACAGTGTTACATCAGTGCTGAGGTGACACCTCAGACAATGTCTGCTTTCCGGGGTCATGGGGCCCAGGTCACTCTCTGTGGTGCCGTCCTGGGCACTGTGGGGGGCTGAGTAGCACTCCTGGCCCCACGCCCTTCATGCCAGGAGCACGCCAGTTGTGACAACCACAGATGTCCCAAACATGGCCCAGCATCCCCTGTGGGGCCAGGATCCCCTCGGGGAGACCCCTGGGAACAGCGTTGGACTGTCCTGTTCTAAGACATCTACAGGAACCTTGCTGGGCCCTCCCTCTCTGGCCTGGCTTTCACCCCCAAAACCATTCTCTTTGGGTCCCCCAGCCCACCTGGCTGCCAAGCCACCACAAAATCTCAGGCCCTGTGACACAGCTCAACCGGCCCACTTTCTGGAAGCACCAGCCCTTCACACCCCTCCCCGCAGCTGGAAAGCTCCCAGAAAGACAGTGTGTATGTCCTTCTGTCCCTGTCCCTGTGTTGTGGGTCCCGTGGGGTTTTGGCCTTTGGTCACTGAGTTGTAGGGAATTCCCTGGCTTATGTTTCATTTGAAAGTACAGTAGAAGTTTGACACATGCCTCCCCCCAGCCCCGTGCATCACAGTTGAGATCTGATGTATTTTTCTTTCTCCATTTTCTATGCAGAGATTAAAAACGACAATGGTCAACATTCTGCATTCAATTTTGTATCTTCCTTATTCACTGAATCCTTACCCGCCTCTTGTCCCCTGTTGTGAGGGCCTCTGTTGATGTGTCCCGCTGTGGCGGCCATGAGTGATGCTGTGGCCCTTTGCGGAAATGGGTTCGCAATTGGTGAATGAGTGGTTCTTGTGAAGTGTGAGGCCTGTGTCCTGTGTTCTGTCCCCCAGGGGAGTGTGTAAGCATCCTAGGCTCCTGCTTCCACCCATGGCCAGTAGCCTACAGCCCTGCTGGTCCTCGCATGTGGCCTCCACTATTGCTGTCACATCTCTTCATCTGGGTCCTCTTCACCAGTTCCCGGCCTGTCTCAGCCTATCTCAGGCAGTTCCCCTCTGTCCCCGGCTGTGTCAGTGCTGCCTGGCCCAGAGCCCCCAGGCTACTTCTAACTGGGAGGCATCCAATGGCCGCTGATGGCCACGTGCTCTGTCAACTAGGGGTAGACCTGAGAGGTGGTCCCCAGTGCAGGCCAGGAGACCTGGGACCCGTGATAGGGTATTTTGCCCAATGAGCCAGCGAATAGGGTGTCAGCGCCATGACTGTGTGGGACTCCTTCCTAAATGGTGGGGTAGAAGGGCTGTCCGGCCTTGAGGCTGCCTGGATCCCTAGCGTTTTGCAGAAAATCGTTTCATCTGAGAGATGCTGCGAACTTGAGATGCCCGTGCACTCTGGTGTCTTCTGTGCTGGGTGTTCACCCCAACCTTCCCTACCCTGCCCCCTCAGCCTCAGGCCAGACCCCACCCAGGCCCGACCCACCCACCCTGTGCCCGCAGGGCCCGCACAGTCGGGCATCCTTGTGGACCGTGAGGTGGTCAGCCTCTTTCTGCACTTCACCGTGAACCCTAAGCCTCGAGTGGACTTCATTGACCGGCCGCGCTGCTGCCTCCGCGGCAAGGAGTGCAGCATCAACCGCTTCCAGCAGGTGGAGAGCCGCTGGGGCTACAGCGGCACAAGCGACCGCATCAGGTGGGCACTGGGACAGGCTGGGTGGGCGCCAGGGAGTGGGGGGCTGGGAGAGGGCGCTGGGTCGTAGGGAGTGAGGCACATGCCTGGAGGGGGCTCCTGGGCTGAGTAGGCCCCACCCTGAGAGGTCTCCAGACCCCAGCTCGGGAGGGTGGAAGCCCGCGGGGCTTCCTCGCCTATGTTCTCTCTGCTGGTTGCCGTCTTCCGGAGTTCAGCACCTCGCCCCTGTCCATAAGGTTCTCGGTCAACAAACGCATCTTCGTGGTTGGCTTCGGGCTCTATGGCTCCATCCACGGGCCCACCGATTACCAAGTGAACATCCAGGTACCCTCCCACCTCCGTCCGGCCCCAGCCCCAGCCCCAGCCCCAGCCCATCCATTTCAGGCCCCACCCTCAGACTCCGTCCAGGCCCACCCAAGCCCCGCCCCTTGTGTCCCGCCTCCCCATTCCGCCCCACCCTGCAGAGGTTCCCTTCTAGGAACTGCTCTGTGTCACACCCCATAGTGGAGGGAATATTCTGGAGTCCATGGGGACTATGCCTCCCACCCCATGGGCCTCCTTGCGAGTCACAGGCTGGACTGTCCACTGCCGGCCCCGGGGTGGGGCTCAGCCGTGGGTGAAGACAGGGGGCCTGGAGGCCCTGGGGTGAGCGGGCCTGGCTGCTGCCCCGCAGATCATCCACACAGACAGCAACACAGTCCTAGGTCAGAATGACACGGGCTTCAGCTGCGACGGCTCCGCCAGCACCTTCCGGGTCATGTTCAAGGAGCCGGTAGAGGTGTTGCCCAACGTCAACTACACGGCCTGCGCCACACTCAAGGTGTGCCTGATCCCAATCCTGACCCTGAAGTAAACTGATTCCTAAACCATACCTAGAACCCCAGCTTTATTCAATGAACACCCAGGACCCCGACCCTGACATCTGACCCCAACTGATCACTGAACCCTATCCAGGACCTCAACTCTATTCAGTGAAACCTACACAGAACCCTGACTCTGACCCCTGAACCATACCCAGGACCTCACCTCTATCCCCAACCCTGACTCTGTTCTCTACCCCAAACCCCAGCTTTGATTTCTGAACCCAACCCAGGAAGCTGCCTGACTGATCCCTTTCCAGGACCCAGACTTCAACCCCGACCCACATGCCCTCACTTACCTGCAGTGGTTTGGGGCAGGGAGTGGCCACCTGGTATGAGTGTGGAGGGTCTGCCACCCTGAGGTTCCCTACAGCAGACACCTTTGGGTAGGGTTCTGCTGCTCTCTACCCAGTTGAGGTCCCAGTCTTGGGGTGTCCTGACCACATTGTGACCCTATCACTACAGGGCCCGGACTCCCACTACGGCACCAAAGGCCTGCGCAAAGTGACCCACGAGTCGCCCACGACAGGGGCCAAGACATGCTTCACTTTCTGCTATGCAGCAGGGAACAACAATGGGACATCTGTGGAGGATGGCCAGATCCCTGAGGTGATCTTCTACACCTAGGCGCCCAGGCCCCAGCGTGGTTGTGAGGACGGCTGCCCAGACAACTGAGACAAGTAGGCTGCCCCACATCTCACGCCAGCCCGCAGGGCCCAGGCAGTTTCCACTCCGACCACATTTCCAGGCATCTGCCCCAGGGCGAGCATAGCTGCCTATTCAGAGGAGCTGGGAGGTGGCTGGGCAGGCGAGGCCATATGACAATCCCTCAGGACTGGAGGCAGGGATGGCCTGACCCTGCCTGAACTGAGGTCAGCCAGGTCCCTGGGCCGCCTGACCAGCTGTCTGACAGTGGGTTCATGTGGACTATTGTCTCGTTTGTGTAACTGCACATGGCAGTGCGTCTTGGCTTTCCATTTCTCTGGTAGAAGAGGGTGTGGGGGGCAACCCTAGTACATCAGTTGGGGTCTTATGTTACTTTCATTCTGGTCTGTTCACTGGGGATGCTCAGGCTACCCTGACTGGCCCCAGGATGCAGGCCTGAGCCTTGTAGGACTAATGGGGGACTTGCACCCCCTCGAGGTCCTGCAGGCTGACTCCTGGACAGGACCCTCCTGGCCCACAGCTGAGGGCATAGGCCTCAGCCTATCTGCCAGGGAGGGCGATGCTGCGGGCTAGCCATGGTGGCCATGTCCCCACTGGCCTATGGGATCTAGAGAGTGCTGCCCACCTGTACATACTGTACCCCACTCTACCTGCGCCCGAGTGAGCACTCTGCCCAGAGGTGCTGGAGGGTGCAACCCTGACCCACTGGTCCTTCCCATGTGTTTCTACCCCAGTGATTTCTTTTGGAACCTGTGTCCTCCCCGAAGCTATGAAAGGTGTACCCTCCTCACACCACACCACCAAATGATTTTTTTTAAATAAAGGAAAACATACCTAACCTGACCTATGTGCTTCTTCCCGTCAGAGCTGGCAGGATCCTGGCAGCTCTGGGACCTGGCCCTGTCCTCTCTACTGCTGTTTCTGCCACTGTAAGAGAGGAGCCTGGGACCCCTCCCTGCATCTGGAATTGCTGTTTCCCAACCCAGGCTCCCACCAGGAAGCATCCACAATGCATGAGGGGCTGGGGACCCACTGTGCCCCTGCAATGAAGCAGTGGGGGGCACTGAGTGGGTGGGCAGCATGGCCACAGACACCCACCCGCAGGGAAGGCTGCACAGTGGGGTTGTGCCCAGGCAGGGCCCCTTGGAGTCTCATAGCACTTTCCAGAGTGTCAGCAGGGATCCTGCTACAACAAGGTGTGCAGGAACCTTTGGGGCTCTACCCTCTGGACTTGGGCCAGCACCTAGTGTGCACAGGCACCCAGAGTGTTCAGCTTGGTCCCCAGGCTGCACCTGCGCAGGGGTGGGTAACTTGACCTGGGCTCGGCTCCTGCTGGTCACTGCGAGTTGTCATGACAATGTCCAACATCCAGTTAAAAATGACAAAGCATGCTGAGAAATAGAACTACAAAGCAGGTGAAACAATAGAAAACAGAAACATGCACATATTTCAGAAATTAGGAGTTTATATATATTCAAGATAGTAGAGGAAATGAAGAACACAATAGATGCATTAATGGAGAATTTCAAGAGTTGGAATACATCTATTCGACATCCTACCACTGAAAAATATAGTGTCTGTGATGAGGAACGCGGTGGCTAGGAGCACCAGGAGACAGGATTAGTGAACTAGGAAACAAGGCAATGAAAAATACCCAAGGACAAAGCACAGGAATTGGGGACACAAAGGTCCTGGCACCTGTCAGTGGGTCCCAGATTAGGATGGGAGAGCGGGGCCCAGGCTGTACATGAAGAGAGGTGGTAGCTAAGAAAGTTCCAGAATCAATCAAAACATTAATCCAAGTGTTTACAAATAATGACCCAAAGCAGGATTATAAACAAAAAACAACAAAAGACATATTCAAACTGCTGAAACCCCAAGGAAAAAATCTTAAAAGCAGCCAGGAGAAAGTATAGTTGTCTCCCTTATCTGTGGGGGACAGGTCCCAAGCTCTTCTGTGGATGTCTGAAATCTCGGATAGTACCAAACCATATATGTACTGTGTTTTTTTCCTAAACATACAAACCTATGATGAAGTTTAATCATAAATTAGGCACAGTAAGAGATTAATAAAACAGAACAATCATAACTACACTATAGTAAAAGTGATGTGAATGTGGCACTATTAAGTAAAGTAAGGGCGATGTGAACACAAGCCCTGCAATACTGCAGCAGCAGATACTGCAGCAGCAAGGCGGTTACTAAGTGACTAATGGGCGGGGCCCGTCACAGTGTGGAAACCTGGGACAAAGGGGTGATTCACATCCAGGGCAGGTGGAGCAGGACAGGGAGATTTCATCATGATACTCAGAAGGGCGTGCAATTTCAAATTTATGAATTATTTCTCGAATTTTCCATTTAGTATTTTTGGACCACAGGTAACTGAAACCGTGAATAAGGGGGGACTACTGTACTACCACACTAGAATCCTATGTCCTTCAAAAATGAAAGTAAAGGGCTGGCCGAGTGGCTCAGTTGGTAAGAGTACGAGCTCTGAACAACGGGGTTGCCAGTTTGATTCCCACATGGGCCAGTGATGCTGCGTTCTCTATAGCTACAATTGTGAACAACAGCTCCACCTGGAGCTGGGCTGCTGTGAGTCGCCAGTGACGGCGTAGGCTGCAGTGGGCTGCCATGAGCTACCGTGAGTGGCTGGCAGCCAGCAAGAGCTGCTGTGAGCCACTGTGAGCTTCTGCCTCACCCAGGAAGAGCGCAATGACGATACCAACATGGGCCAGTGAAGCGACGTCCTCCACAACTAGACTGAAGAACACAAAGACAGCAACTTGTCTGTTCCCCTTCCCCGATTCCCCAATGCTGTTCCCCTCCCTCAATTCCCAAATAAAATCTTTAAAAAAAAAAAAGGTAGAGACAAAAGATGGATAGTCAAAAGAAAAGGAACAGCAAGACAGTAGACAAACTCAACCGTTATCAGTAATCACATTAACTGTGGGCAGATTTAAACACTCCACTTAAAGGATAAAGATTGTCACACTGGACACAAAAACAAAATCAAACTATTTGCTAATGACAAGTCTCACTTTAGTTATAAAGATGATAAAAGAACAAAGTTATACTGTACAAACACTAATCAAAAGAAAGTTGCTGTGCCTGTATCAGAAGTACACTTAAAGGCAGTAAATGTTAGTAAAAGTTAAGGACATTTCACAATGACAAAAGGGGGAATTCGACAGGAGCATATAATAGCCCTCAATATTTATGCAACACAGCACAGGTTCAAAATATTTAATCAAGAGATAACAGAACAAAAATGAATGCTCAGCAAATCTGTAATCAGAGTTGGAGATTGACACCCATCTCTAAGTGACAGGGCAGCAGACAAAAAATAGTCAAGACGTGTCTAGATTTGAACATGAACAACAGATCTGACCCAATAAAAACACACAGGACACTACGCCCAACAATGGCACAACACATGTTGCTTTCAAGTGCACATCAAACAATGGTCCAAACAGGCTATGTTCTGTATCATAATGCAATTCTAAACAAATGTAATTTATCTTATGCAGTTATACTCTGACTACAGTGAAACCAAACTGGAAATCAACCACAAGAAGACAACAAAACCCCCCAAATGCCTGGTAATCAAGAAACACTTTTACATAAACAGGGTAAAAAAGAAACTATGGAAATTAGGAAATACTTAGAATTGAGTGATACTGCAATTATAATTCACCAAAATTTGGGGATCCAGAAAGTGGAATTGAGGGGAAATTTATACTTTATACATAGATTGGAAAAGAAGAAAGATTTAAAGCTTTAATTAAGACAAAAGACCAGTATCAGGAATGCAAAGGGGACACCACTAAAGGTCCTACTGACATCAAAAAGATAGTAAGAGGGGTTGGATTTCTGGTTAGGAGTAGACTGTCCGGGCAGACCATGACTTTAGCTGGTTAAAAATAAACACTAGAGGGCCGGTCAAGTGGTGTGGTGGTTAAGAGCTGGCTTGGGACGTCAGTGGCCCCGGTTCAGATCCCACATATGAAGGCCAGTGACACTGCCTTCAAAAAAACAAAAAATAATTAAATAAAAACTAGAAAAAGGGCACATCTACTCCAGAAATCATATAGGTGCAGCCACTATGGAAAACAGTGTGGGAGTTCCTCAAAAAGTTTTAACTAGAACTACCATATGACTCAGCAATTGCACTTCTGGGTGTATCTCTAAGAAAATGAAATCAGGATCTCAAATATCTGTACCCCCACATTCAATGCTGCATGATTAACAACAGATGGGACACAGAAACCACCTAGTGTCCTAGACAGAAGAGTGGACACAAAAGCTGACACACGTTTTACATATATAATCACACATGTATATGTATAAACAAAATGATTCAGCCTTAAAGGAGGTCCAGCCATTTGCAACAACCTGGATGACACTGGAGGACATTATGCTGTGTAGGATAAGCACAATCTCACAGGAGGAATCTAAAACCAAAGTTAAGCTCATAGAACCAGAGGCAAGAATGGTGGTTGCAGGGGCGGGGCTGGGAAAATGGGGAGATGTTGGCCACAGGGCACATACTTTGTTCTAAGTGCTGGGAATCTCAAGTACAGTGTGCTGACTGTACTCACAACATTGTGCTGTGTCCCTGAAAGGTGCTAAGAGACTAGATCTTTATTCTCACCACATACACACATAGGGAACTGTGTGAGGCACTGGAGGTGTTAGTTACCCCATGGTGGCGACCATTTCACAATGTATACGGATATTAGATCATTACTTTGCATACCCTAAATTTAAAAATCACATATAATTGTAAATACTTTAAAGGGATGGGGTGCTAAGAAATCTAAAGGGGCTGAATTCCAGGGAGAAAAGAGCCGCCCCTGAGCAGAGGCTGCCGAGTGTCCCCCCAGCAGCATCTGAACTGGGCGTGCTCTGGGGGCAGGGCATTCTCTGGGGAGAGGCTGATGCCATGTGGGCCAGCAGAACAGGCCAGAACCTGGAGGAGCTTGCAAAGCTCGGCAGATTGTCCCCATGGGACTCAGCTTGGTGCTTGGGTGGTGAGGTGGGGGTGGGGGGTTAGGGGGAGTGAAACCTCCTGCAGCCTTTCCATGCACAGAAATCGAAGTCCCGCTAGAATGTGGTGCTGGCGAAAAAACAAGACAGGTCAAGATACAAACTTCAAGACATCTGAACAAGGAATGAATAAAGCGAGAGCCCAGTCCACTCAGCCAAGATGCCTGGTGAAGGATGGGGTGCCTGGGGAGAAATGCACCTGGCTGACCGTCCTTTCACACAGTGTTCGGGATGCAAAAAAAATAACGAGACATTCCCCATAAACAAGAGGGAAAACAGCCCACAGAGGCAGACCTGCAGCAGACCTGGATGTTGAAATTAGATGTCAAGGATAATGTCACTTAAAAATCTGTGAGAGGGCCGGCCGAGTGGCGCATTGGTTAAGCGCTGGTTTTGGGATGCCAGCGGCCCTGGTTCGGATCCCACATGAGGGCCAGTGACACTGCCCTCTACAGCTAACAACAATTCCACCTGGAGCTGGGCTGTGCGAGCCCCGGTGATGGTGTGGGCTGCAGCCCCTGCTGCAGTGGGCTGCCATAGGCTACAGGGAGTGGCCCGCAGCCAGCCTGAGTGGCTGGCAGCCAAGCGTGAGCTGCCAATAGCCACGGTGAGCGAGCATCCAGAGGCCAGCGACCGATCTGCCTCATCCGGGAAGAGCGCAATGACGATACCAACAGTGAAGCAACATCCTCCGCAACTAAACTGAAGAACAAAAAGACAGCAACTTGTCTGTTCCCCTTCCCCGATTCCCCAACGCTGTTCCCCTCCGCCAATTCCCCAATAAAATCTTAAAAAAAAAAAAAAATCTGTCAGAGAATACAGAGGAAAATGAGGTGGAACGATGATGGATTTCAACCAAGAAATAGGAAATCTACAAAGAGAGAAATAGAAACTGTAGAACTAAAAATATCTGAAAAGAATTTACTGGATAGCTTGAGGGCAGACAAAACACACAAAAGAGGACTAGTAGAGATGTGCTTTGACTTATTATGATGGGGCTATGTCCTGATAAACCCATCGTAAGCTAAAAATACTGGTAAGTGGAAAATGCATTTGATATACTAACCTGCCGAGCATCACAGCTGAGCCTGGAGCCTGGTCCACAGTAAGCGTGCCAGGATGCTCAGTTGGGCAAAACCACCTTGCCGTCATTGTCCAGCATCGTGAAAATATTGTAGGGCAAATCGCTGGCCCAGGAAAATGTCAAAACGCAAAGTACAGTTTCTACTGAATGCTTATCGCTTTCGCTCCACCGTGAAGTTGAACCATCATTAAATTGGGGACTGTCTGTATATCCAAAGAAAGTCATTTTGATTAAAAAAAATAGAAACGAGGGGGGAAATAGAGAACACCAGAACAGAGTATCAGAGACCAGTGAGATCATACAAGATAGTCTACGTATAGGTTAATTGGGATCCTGGGGAAAAAAGAAGATGGGCAAAAGAAATACTGGAAGAGATAACAGCAGGAGTTTTCCAAAATTGATGAAAGATTTCAACCCACAGATCTAAAAAGCTCAGCAAATGTCCAATAGACTACAAAGATAATACAAATACATCGTCAAATAACGTCAAAACAAAGATAAAGAACATTCTTAAAAACAGCCACCAAAAAAGGGAACATTGAAGGGAATAATGCCAAAAGCTCGGCTCTCATCAGAAACAACAGAATGTCATCTTTAAAATGGCAAAAAAAAAAAAAGGCGGCTGGTGGGCCGACTGAGTGGCAGGTTGGTTAAGAGCTGGCTTGGGGGTTGGCCGAGTGGCGCAGTGGTTGAGCGCTGGCTTGGGAAGCCAGTGGCCCCGGTTCAGGTCCCACATATAATGAGGGCCAGTGACACTGCCCTCAAAAAAAAAAAAAAAAAAAGAGCTGGCTTGGGACGCCAGCAGTCTCTGTTCGGATTCCACAAGGGCCAGTGACACTACCCCCTACAGCTAAGATGGTGAAAAACAGCTCCACCTGGAGCTGGGCTGCTGTGAGTCACTTGTGATGGTGTGGGCTGCAGCCCCTGCTGCAGTGGGCTGCCATAGGCTACAGTGAGTGGCCAGCAGCCAGCATGAGGGGCTAGCAGCTGGTGTGAGCTGCCAAGAGTCGCTGTGAGCCTGCCTCACCCGAGACGAGTGCAATGATACCAACACGGGCCAGTGAAGCAACGTCCTCCACAACTGGACTGAAGAACAAAAGGACAGCAACTTGTCTGCTCCCCTTCCCCAATTCCCCAACACTGTTCCCCTCCCCCAATTCCCCAATAAAATGTTTTTTAAAAAAAGGCGGCTGGTTAACTCAGGTGGGTAGAACACAGTGCTCATAACAAGGTTGCCAGTTTGATCCCCACATGGGCCACGGAGCTGTGTCTCCACAACTAGATTGAAGACAACTACCTGACTTGGAGTCGATGGGTCCTGGAAGAACACACTGTTCCCCAATAAAATTTCTTAAAAAATAATAAAATGGCAAAAGAAAACCCCAAAACAAAACCCAACCCCAAACCACCTACCAGCTGAGAATTTCAATCCCAGTGAAAACATCCTTCATTAATGCAAGTGGAATAAAGCCATTTTCAGGCAACCCAAAGCTGAATTTCTTGCCGACAAACCCACAAGAAATAGTCCAGGGAGGTCCTCTGGACACAAATTTGCATTTAAACAAGCTCACTCTTGGTTGAGCCTGCAGAAAGGTCTGCTGAGCCACTGTAGCCTTGCTTTGTGTGTCAGCTTCGAAAAGTCCGGTGACAAATTCTCTTGCCTCTGTACATTGTTTTGTCTATGCTGGTGGCTACGAGGATTATCATCTCTAACAGAATCGTTTTACTAGGCTGTGTCTTGTTGGTGATGGTTCTCCAATTCCCCCAGGTGTCTCTTTAACATGGAGATGCGAGCCCT
Organism: Aselliscus stoliczkanus; assembly: GCA_033961575.1. Lineage (NCBI taxonomy): Eukaryota > Metazoa > Chordata > Mammalia > Chiroptera > Hipposideridae > Aselliscus > Aselliscus stoliczkanus. Next base: position 1,470,656 of record CM066735.1, on the reverse strand, counting down.
TTACTGTGCCTGGGTTTCCTTGGACAAGGCTTAAACATTAGTTCTCGTTTTCTTCTTCAAAGACTTGGACATGTCCTGCCTTCTCTGCCATCACCCTTTGGGGTCAGTCCCTCTTCATCCTCTTGTTCTGGTGCCAAGTCCCTCCCTGAAACCTTGCTCGCAGCTGTCTTGGCACTTTCCACTGTATTCTGCAGTTCCAACATCACTTGTTTCCTCACATTTCCTTCCTAAATTCAAGCTGCTGTTTTCGGTCATCTCCTGCCCACTTCTGTCCTTAGGTTTTGAATGTCTGATCCTAGATGGTTTTCACACCTTCAAGTGCTGTCTTCCTGAGCTTGGTGGGTTTCCTGTCCAGTTAGAGGACCACAGTCTAGATTTGCCCTGGTCTCTTCCTCTGCCGACGACACCAATCCTATCACTGGGGTCCCACCCTATTAACTCATGGAACCTTGTCATCTCCCAAAGGCCCCACCTCCTAATACCATCCCTCTGGGGATGTGGGAGGACACAGTCTACCAAGGAGATGGGTTTTCCTGTCTGCCGTTCTCCCAGCCACCTCCCAGTTGCTGCTGTTTGGTGTGCTCAAGACACACCTGACGCAGCTGGTGCCTGGTCCATCCCAGAGGGCAAGAGGACATGCCATTAGTTAGAGCTTCAAAGGCACAGTGTAGTCAGCAAGGTGACCTGCTGCCCTTCCATTCCGGTGTCTGTGATCTCTCCCCTTCTCATCATTAGGTGGTTTTTCCCAGTTAACCCCCAATAACATGACCAAACCCAGCTCTCACACTCAATGTAGTTGTTATTTTATTTCTTACCATCCATTTCTCCCTGGCTACCACCGTCCACCCCCATTTGTCAGCACCTCCTAGCCTGTCCCTTCCCAGGGACCTGGGCATCTGAGCTGCTTTTGCTGCCCCTCTCAGCCAAGCCTCTGGGGAAAACCGAGGTACCACACTTGGAACTGGTTTCATTTTCCTTTATTTTTTTAAAAAAGCCCCTAAGTTCTATGGCTTCCAGGAAGCATCAGTGAAACCGAAGTGCCATTTCTGTACACTTCGTAAAGCAAGACCTAGACTTACGCACCGCCGCTGCCGGCACCCCAGCAGCCTCCAAGGGGCCTGGAGGACCTCCCTCCCCCGGCCCCCCACGGACCGGACCGCGGCTGTGAGGCCTCTGTGAGGACTCTGCCGCAGCTGCGGGCTGGGATGGGGCTTTAAGGCGCTTGTCTCCAGCGGCTCCGCAGCACTGAGTGCGGGCATGAGAAGCCCCAGCCCAGTGCCCATGCGGATGGCCGCCCTCCCGGCTCCAGGAGCAGGTGTGGCAGGATACCTGCGGGCCACGCCGCCCCCCAAGCTTTGGTGCAGCGTTTTGTTTGCGGTGCTGTCCTCGGTCCAACCTTCCCCTTTGGTTTGCTTAGGCCCAGGGCGGGCGCACCCTCGCAGCAACGCCCCACAGTGCCCCCTCGAGAAAACGGCCTTTGGATCGAGGGAGACAAGCTGGACTTTATGACACTAACGGCACGGGTAGCTGGAGCCTCCAGGTCATACTACTCACTTCAGCAGACACGGCGGGAGGGGCACAGGGCAGGTGGCCGCTGCTTTTCTTTTCCTTGTTTTAAATAGTTAATGCTCTTGGGGGGAGGACTAGACACAGGTGTAGAAATTTCGGCCAAAGTCTTATGTGAAGGGAGTGATCCGTGTGGGGGCGGGCGGCTCTGAGCCGCCTTCTGAGTCCTGGCTGTGGGCCGCCGCGGACCAGCTTCCCCAAGGGCTGCAGCGGGAGGCACGAAGCGCCACCACCAGGATCACTTGTGTCTCTGCAGCGATTTCCTCTTTCTCCTCTTGAAGAAACAGCAGCACCTGGGGGAGAGGGGGCAGGGGGAGGGCATGAAAAGTGAGGCGGGGGTGGTCCAAGGCGTCCCCGCTCCCTGCTGTTACCCTGGCCTTACTTGGTGTCGTCGGCCACCTCCACTTCTGCGGGAGCTGTGATGGGGGCGTTGGAGTGACCAGCGGTGGGGTCGTCCGCATTCAGCTCCCCGTTGGTGGAGTTCAGTGCCTGGGTCGGGGATGGAGGGGTGGGGGCGGGGGCAGCAGGGGAGTCATGTAGGTCGTGATCTCCACCGCTCCCCGCCCCGCTGGTTGTTAGGGTCCTTGGCCCCACTCCTCACCTGGTTTTTGCTGTACAACTGGGCTTTGTCCCGAGGCTGAGTTTGCGAGGGCAGATCGGTGTGGACTGTGCCAATGGGCGTGGGCTGCAGGGCAGCAGGACGCAACGCTGAGGCAGGAAGCCACTCCACCCCCACAAATCAGGGTCCCACCTGAATACACACCAAGGCTCCCAGTACCTGGGTCCCCCCAGGCCCCACCCCCACGTACCAGGGGCTTCCCGGCCCAGTCGTACTCATAATCGAACACAAAGCCGCTGCGGTCGAAGAGATCAGTGAAGAGCTTACGCAGGTAATCGTAGTCAGGCTTCTCGAAGAAGTCCAGGCGCCGCACGTAGCGCAGGTATGTGGCCATCTCCTCTGTAGAGAGCCGGCAGGGCGGGGGTGTGGACATGGGGGGCAGACACGGGACACAGGTAGCACTGGGCAAGGGGGCAGCCCTCACCTGGGAAGCTCTCGCAGAGCACCTCGATGGGTGTGGCCCGCTTGGTGTCTCCTATTTTCTGGTAGCGCTCCTTGAGTGTATCCGCCTGCAGGGAGAGCAGTTAGCGTTGCTGCTGGCAACCCCAACCCACTCCCCACCCCCCACCCCCGCAAACCTCGGCCCACCTTGAGACCCTGCCAGGGCAGGCTGCCACGCAGGAAATACATGAACATGTGACCCAGCGCCTCCAGGTCGTCGCGACGGCTCTGCTCTGCGGGGGGACAGCAGGTCAGCGTGGCCCGCCCCCCCTCCCCCCGCCGCCCGGCCCGTGCGCTGCTCACCCTTGCCCAGGTGTGTGTTGATGCTCATGTAGCGCGCCGTGCCCGTCAAGCTCTTGTGCTCGCGGTACGGGATGTGCTTCTTGGTCTCAGGGTCGATGTACTCCTTGGCCAGGCCGAAGTCGATGATGTGGATGGCGTGCTGCCGCTTGCTTCCCGGACGCCCCACCAAGAAGTTCTCAGGTTTCACGTCACGGTAGATGAGGCTCTTGGTGTGCACATACTCCATGCGTGTGATCTGGGGGTGGGTCGCAGTGTCCCCACCTGCCCAGGCCCCGCCCACACCTCAAGCCCCAGCCCCCACCCGCCTAGCCCTGCCACGGCCAGTCCCCCAGCCCAGGGTCCCCCGATCTGGGATTCGGCAGCCCGCACCAGCTGGATGGCGATCATGAGCACCGTCTTGAGAGTGAATGTGCGGTCGCACAGGTCAAACAGGTCCTCCAGGCTAGGGCCCAGCAGCTCCAGCACCATGGCGTTGTACTTCCCACATGGGCCAAAGTAGTAAACCTGAGGGACGCCCTCTGGGGGCGAAGCACACACAGATGCCTACAGTGGCCTGCAGCGGGCCCCCACTGTCCCCCCGCTGTCCCCTGCTGGGTACCTGCGGTGCTGAGCTGCTTGTAGAAGCGGTACTCCAGGTGTAGCTGTGGCGCCCGTGACTTGATGGGCTCCTGGAGGGCCAAGGCGTGAAGTGGCGAGTTACCTGGGGTAACTCCTGCCCCAGACCCCATCAAGATGGGCCCCCACATGGGGACAGTCTCTGCTGTTGTGGGGAAAGGCCCATACTCACCAATTTGATAGCTACGTATTCATTTGTATAGAGATTCTTTCCTGTGGAAGAGAAGGGAGTCAGGATGTTAGCGCCACCTGCCCCCACCTCAGCAGGCAGGACACCCTGAGTGACCCACTGACTCCAAGGGGTACCTCCTGTTCCCCAGCAACCCCCCTTGAGCTTGGCCCTGTCTCCCCAGATCTTAGGAGTGAAAAGGATGCCCACAAGGCACATGCACCCAGCTGTAGGTGTCCCCATCTGCCCTGCACCCTCATCTCCTGCACCCCCACCCTGTCTTCCTGCTGCCCTCTCCTCCCCAGCTCTAACTCACCTCCCTCTCTGTGCTGGAGACCCCAGCCTGGAGCTCACCCAGGCAACCCCCATTCCCACCTCCGCCCACTCAAGGGGCTGTCCCCAACTCCTCCTCACCTGTATAACCTGATTCAGTTCTCCCATCTACAACAGTGAAAATGGAACAAAGACCCTGCAACCCACAGCCCTTCTCAGAATTCACTGCAGCAAACCAGGGACGTCCCTGATCCCTAAGCATCTCCCCTCCCCCATACCCACCTAGCAGTATGCTCAAAGCCTCCTAGTGGGACCTGCAGACAGGAGGTGGCAACTAGCTTGGACTAGCCCATGTCCCTCCTCCAGTCTTCATCCAGAGGGTCCCTCCCACCAATGGATGCCCCCTGCCTCCCCTCCTCACCCCCTCCCATGGTAATGCAGCACCTTACTCCCCCATCCCCACCATATGTGAAGTAAGAATACCTGGCCAGAAGCCCCAGGGAGGTTTTCCATGGCATGCAGAGCACTACCCCAAGTGCCTGCGTCCTCATGGAATCCCACCTTGGTCAGTAACTGGGACTCCAATGCTGGACCCCACGGCAGCTATGTCAAGTAAGATCCTGCCCATGGCCTGGCAGACAGGCCCAGGGCTATCTTCCCTGGGCAGCAGAGCCTGGCAGGCCTCCAAGGTTAGAAAGAACACCTGGGGCAGGCCTTGCCGAGCTCACCCACCAGGTCCTCCAGGTGCCCCCAGAGAAAAAGTCAATGTGCCCAACCTCAGGGAGCTGCACAAACACGAGTTCCAGAACCTGATGAAGTCCAGGTTTTTACCTGTTAGTCCCTAATGCTTGTGGAGCCCCAGATGGTCCAGCCACCACTGCTGGGTCACCTGCCACACAAACAAGGGGCTACCCCAGTCCCTCGTGCATTTGCGAGTTACTGTGCACAGTGCCATGTACACTCGCACCATCATCTCTGGTCCAGCGGCCTCTCCCAGCACTGTCCTGTCCTGACTTTGTTCTGGGATCGCCTTTGCCAGGTCCTGAACACCATAAACACAGTCCCACTCCATGTGCCCACACCTCTCTCAGCTTCCTCTCCATTCTGCCAAAGTTGGACAGTCTGGGTGACATCTGCACTCCAGCCGTTTCTGCCCCACTCATATGGCAGCAGAGACACCACTACATTCGACCTTATAGGTTGAGGCTAAGGTCCCCCGCTGTGCTAGTCTGCTCCCCTGGCCCCCATCACTGCCTCATCCCAGTGGGTGCCCAGCAGTGGGACTATCTTCTGCCAGGAAGTTGCTATTCTTGTGTCCTGGTTCAGAGTCCGCTTGTCAATTTTCCCTGAGCTCTGCAGGGTGTCCTGGAGTCTGCTGCTGGAGGAGGCGAAATCTCACACAGAACTGTCCCATCCAGTCCCGGGAATGAACTTTTCCCAGCCATGTGGTTCTTAGAGCAGAGGGATTGTGCAGCCTTTGATAGATTTATTCTAGAGGCGCGCATGGGTTTTGGCACTCATATATTGGCACTGTTTTTACGTCTTTCTTGTTTGTTTGTTTTTTTGAGGGCAGGGTCACTGGCCCTCATATGTGGGACCCGAACCAAGGCCGCCAGCTTCCCAAGTCAGCGCTTAACCACTGCACCACTCAGCCAGCCCTGTTTTTACATCTTTATTGTCCAACTGTTTGTTGCTTGAGTAGAGAAACACAGCTTGTCTCAGTGCTGGTACGACCAGCAGCCTTGCTAAACTCATTCTCCTCTGCTTGCTTACTGTGATTATTCTGGCTTCTTCATGGGCATGATCAGGGACTGATCAGTTGTATTTCTTCTTTTCTAATCTCTTTACCCTTTATTTCCATTTCTTGCCACTGTCTGGAAGAGGTGAGTGGAGATGTCTAGTTATTATGACAACACAAGGCTTTTCAGAGACACAGTTAATAGGAAAAGAAAGCCCCCTTCTAGTCCTGGTTTCTGGGTTTTGATTAAAAATAGGCACACCTCTTGTGTTTTTACCCCAACATTATGGAAGTTTCAAGTACACAGAAAAATGGCCAAGAACTGTGCAGTGAACAGCCATATTCTTACTGCCTAGATTACACAGTGAAGAATTCAATACCTGTTCTATTGCACATCTATCACCCATGAATCTCTGATTTTAGATAAATATCAAAGTTGCAGACATGAGGGTCGGCTGAGTGGCGCGTTGGTTAGGAGTTGGCTTGGGACACCAGTTCTGAGCAGCAGGGCTCTGGTTCGGATCCCACATTAGGGCCAGTGATGCTGTGCTCTCTACAGCTAAGATGGTGAACAACAGCTCGACCTGGAGCTGGGCTGCTATGAGTCACCGATGATGGCAGAGGCTGCAGTGGGGTTAGCTGGCAGTGAGCGTGAGCTTTCGTGAGCTGCTGTGAGTGGCCGTCCAATGGCCAGCGACCAATTTGCCTCACCCGAGAAGAGCGCAAGGATAATACCAACATGGGGCAATTAAGCGACGTCCTCCACAACTAGACTGAAGAACAAAAGGACAGCAACTTGTCTGTTCCCTTTCCTGGAGTCCCCAATGCTTCCCCCTCCCCCAATTTTCCAATAAAATCTTATAAAACAAACAAAAAGTTGCAGACATGAGAACCTGGCCCGTAAATACTCCAGCCTGCAGGCCAAGTTCAGTGTGTACGTTTAGTTCTCGTTTGTCCCATGAGCAGTGAAATGCACAATGTGGAGTGTGCCATCTGATGAGCTGTGGCCAGGGCGTGATCCTGTATAACCCCCACCTTTACCAAAACCAGAGACCATCCCCACTGCTTACGTCCCTTCCTGGTCCCCACCATCTGCACCAAGGTGGGATCATCCGGCATGTTCTCTCCCCCTGGCTCCTTTCACACAGCGCGAGGCGTTCAAGAGGCGTGTCTGTGGTTCCTGTTGACAATTGAGTGGCGCCCTACCCCATCAAGGGGACATACTGTTACCAAGGGGGACACCTGGATGGTTTCTGTCTTCTACGACAAGCAGAGCTGTTGCCTATGGGCCTTTCTGTGGGCAGGCCATTGCTTCTCCAGCATGTTTGCTGGCTCCTCTGCAAATGTTAGGCGTAACTTGGTGGGTGCCTTCCATGCTCCCAGCCATTTGTCTGTCTGCTCAGATCTCGTGCCCACTTTTAAGTGGGGTGTCTGTCCTTCCATTACTGAGTTATCATCCTTTCACGAATCCTGGACACCAGCACTTTGTCAAACGGTGTTCTGAAAACACTTCCTCCAGTCTCTGGCTTGCTCATTCCCACTCTTTTTTTTTTTTTTTTTTTTTATAGCTGAGCCCTCCTGCTACCTGTTGGCAGCTCAACGGCAACTCAACTCAGGCTGGCATCAAACTGCTGTTGCTCAGAGCTCTCAGCTCGCACTCTTGAGCGATGCTCATTCCCACTCTTAACGATGTTTGTGATAAGCAGATATTTTAAACACTGATGAAGTCTAACTTATCCCCTATGGTACTTGGTCATTTTATTCTGTTACTTGTTGAAGAAACCTCATTTTCTGACTGCATGTGAGTTCTGGGAGAGGCCAAGTTCTTGGAGTCCAGCCTCAGATTAAGGTGAATGTGTGTATAAGTGTGTGTGCGTGCGCACATGTGCACTTAGGCATCCAGAGTCTGCATGTACAGATTCCCAGGGCAGTGCAGGGCTCCGGGCTCCAAAAGCCTCACTGACGCTCACATTAGCAATTTCAGTCATGCATGCAGAAGGTGAGTCCGCAAGGCCTGGCAGAGAACCATTCCTGAGGGGCTGTGCGCAGGAGGAAGATTCCAGGGGCCGCATAGATGGTAAGACACTGGAGCTGCAGCCGTCCAGAGCAGGGAGGCCTCCTCCCTGCTCTCCCCCGATGTTAGGCTGAGAACCCAGAAAGCCCACATGTGGGGAAAGAAGCGACACCAGCCGTTGAATAACATCTGCTCTCAGCCCACCCCAAAGAAGCCAAAACCATCCCTGACAGAGTCGAGATAAGTCATCAGGACAAATCTCAATCCAGACTTAAAAGTCTGTGACATGTGGCACCCATAATGTCCAACATACAATAAACATTGCTAGGGCTGGCCAGGTGGCACACTTCGTTAGAGCTCAAACCCTGAGCAACAGGGTTGCCAGTTCAATTTCCACATGGGCGAGTGAGCTGTGCCAGAGCTGAGCTGCCACCAGGGGACCAGATGGCTCAGCTGGTGAGAGCTGCGTGCTCTTAACAACAAGGTTGCTGGTTCGACTCCTGCATGGGATGGTGGACTGCACCTTCCCCCTCTACCACACACACACACACACACACACACACACACACACACACACACAACTAGATTGAAAGCGGCTACTGGACTTAGAGCTGAGCTTGTGCTCTCCACAACTAAGACTGAAGGACAACAACTTGACTTGGAGCTGATGGGTCCTGGAAAAACACAAAGTTCCCCTTCCCCAATTTCCAAACACTGTTCCCTACCTCAATTCCCAAATAAAATCTTTAAAAAAACAAAAACATTTGCTAGATACATGAACAAGGAGGAAAATAGGACTATTACAAGGAAAGGAAAGTGAAAGTCAAAAGCACCAGACATTGGCATTTCTAACAGCTAAAAATATGTTCAAAGATTTAAATGCAAAGGGCAAAATGAATGAGCAGATGGGAAATCTCAAGAAATCGGGGAGTCAAATGCAAGAGAAAAACATTGTGTATGAAATGAAAAACTGGAAGACTCCAACAATAGACTGGACACTGCAGAAAAAAAGAAGGGTGAACTTACAACAGGGCAATAAAAACTGTCCAGACCGAAGCAAAAAGAAAAAGGCTGGAAGAAAATGGAAAAGAGCTCGAGCAACCTGTGGGACAGCAATAAGCACTCATAACATATGTAATTGGAGTCTGAGAATGAGAAGACAGTAAAGTGAGGCAGAAAAAAACATTTGGAGAAATAATGGCTGAGGTTTTTTCAAGTTTAATAAGACAGTGTAATATATAGATCCAAGAAGCTCAGTGAACCCCAAGCAGGCTAAATACAAAGAAAACCACACCTAAACAATGGAGAATGAAAATCTGAAACCAAAGAAAATCTTTAAAACCACCAGAGAAAAAGACACATTACATACAGGGGACAATGCACATCAGTCATCAAGGAAATGCAAATAAAGCCCACAGTGAGACACCACCTCACACCCACTACCACGTGCTGCCTGGAAAAGCCCAACAACCCCAGGCGTTGGTGAGCATGTCGGATGCCCAGAACACCCAGATGCTGTCCACAGGAGTTTAAAGCTTAGAACTGCTCTGGAAATCGGTCTGGCAGTTCTATCAAGACTTACCTCCCCCGTGACCCAGCGCTTTAACGAAAACACTCGTACGTTAGACTCGGAGAAAGATATGCAGGGCAGCTTTATTCACAATAACCAATATCTGAGCACAGCCAAATGTCCTTGTGCAGGAGAACAGATGAACAAACCAGGGTGCAGTCACATGCTACCATCACACACGACAACATGGATGCTCTCAAAAACAATGAGCAAAAGAAGCCAGGTGGAAAAGGACACCTATCTCAATTTTCAAAAAATGTTTTAAGCCGAAAGCTGCTACCCCCCACAGCCCCCAATGCACCCTCTCATCTGTGAAGATCTGTACTGTTTAGGCTGCTGCTCCAGGACCCATGATGCCATCTGAGTCCCCAAAGCCATACGGGGCCCCCCAGGCTGCAGGTCAGGACTGAGCCTGAGGGCATGTGTGTGTGTGTTTGCAGGTCTGTGTGTGCCTGCGTGTGTGCATTCACACACACGATTCCCTAACAGGGTGGCTCCATCCAAGGGAAGCTGAAGAGTTGACTGCCATGCTGCTGGGGCCCCACTGTGCAGGCCAAGCAGGGAGGGTGCCTGTCTGTCCCACACCCATGTGCCCACCGAGTCTAAGGGACTGATGTGACGGCCCCACCCACGAGCAGAAAGAGTTGGGCCCCTAGACCCTGGTGGTCCATGGGCTCAGAAACCCCAAACCTGGAGCTGCCTACAGTTCCTGAAAGCCAAGTGCTGGACAAGTTAGCTGAGCTTGCAAGTGCTCCTGGACCCACCAGCTTAGAACTAGCAGTTCTGTATTGGCCCTCCTGTGTATGGGCCTGGACCTCCCAACAGAGTTGTTCCTCAGACACGCAGGGGTGAGGTAGCGGGTTCACCCCCATGCATACCCTCCTCCTTGGGGAACAGAAACTCACACTTACCTGTGTCCCAGTGCCGATAATCAGAGGGGCCACAACCCCCTCGGTGGTCTTCCTCCTCCCCTACCCACCAAATGCAAATGAGTGGGGCTCACCTAGCCGGAGCTCCCCGAAGTTGCCACAGCCTATCTTCTTCCCGACCCGGAAGTTGGGGCCCACCATCAGGACCCCCGAGCTGGTCCCTGTGCTCCGGACGCTGTGGCTGGTCCGGCCACCGGTCTTAGACATTCTCCGGCCCTCCTCCGACTCCCCTTTCCCTCCTTTCTTGTCAAAATCCATAAGTTTGTGGTACCCTGGCCTCTCCACGGTGACTCTGCTGCCGTGCAAATCCCGGGTCTGTGGGACCTGAGGTTGCGGGCGGCTCTTCGGGGCTAGCACACCATAGCGCCCGGCAGACTCCTGGCTAGTGAGATGTGGGCACTTGTGAGGGCCAGGCCTCGGCACTCATCTCGATGGCCTCAGGGTCTCGCACAGGAAGAGGACACATTCTGCTGACAGGTCCAGCCGCCTCAAATCTCGTGGGTCCCAGCTGGGTGCAGAAACAAAAGCAAAGATTAGAAGGCCAAGATCCACTCACCCACCTGCCTGCCCAAAACACAGCCCAGAGATGAGAAAACAGCCTGGTAGGTCGGCATTAAATGACGGGGCTGGTGCAGCAGGCCAGCATTCTGGAAAGATCTCTGAAGATGTAAGTGCGACCTGGCTTTTCAAGGGGCAGAGGCCACTGTGAATTCCAGTGTCAAAGCGGTGTGAGACACTCACCCACAACACAGCTCAAGGATGATTATGCTGGAAGGGGTAATGGCCAATCAAATGACAGAGGCCCCAGAACCAGAGGGGAAGCCCCAACCCAGGTGCAGAGTAGAATGAGAGCCACCTAGCCCATGGCCCCTTCCCCCAAGCACAGGGTTACTCTTCTGAAAAGGGAAGAGGACAGACGGCAGAGCCGGGAGACAGGCACCCACTGACCGAGGGACTAGCCAGCTGCAGATCGATTCACAGTCACTCAGACATGGTGACACCATGAGGCCTTGGGGGTGAGAACTCTGGGGGAACTCAGCCCATGACCCAGGGTTCCTCCACCCTGAGGCAGGACGGGAACCTGGGGATGACAAGAGGGCACAAGAGTGGGGGCCTCTGAGAGAAATCCTTGGCTCTGGCTCTGGGAACAGCTGGCTCTGAGCCTCAGTCAGATGGGGCAGAAACCCCACAGAGGGAAACCCTGTCCACTTGCTTATGGAGGTGGGACCACATGATGGCAGGGAACCAGAGGGGTGGTGCATGCACACCCCAAGTATGTGCACATGCCCTCTTCCTGTGCTTGCACACCCACATGTATGCATACTCCTACACATGCATACACCCTTCCATGCTCACACACATGCACACCCCACATATGTGTCCTCACCCTCCCATGCCTGGCAGTACTCTCCAGAGGGGCCACGTGTATAACCAGGCACTGGCAGGGATGTGACCCGCCAGTGAAGCTCGAGCCAACAAGGAGAGGGGACATGGCCCCACGGAACATGGAGGCTCTGTGTACATGTTGGAACCACCTGGCCCCAGTGGGCGGCAAGAAGACAGCAGCCAGCTGGGAAACTGGAGATTCTGGCACACGTGCTGCCCCACCTGGGTCCTCAGTCCACATGTCCCCAACACGACCCCAGTGACCCCAACTGCAGTGCATGCACCTGGGCCCTGTGAGGTCCCCTTACAAAGGGCAGGTATGGAGACACCTGTGGGTCACTGCCTGCAGGGGACAGCGGGCAATGGGAAGCAGATGAGAAACCTGACCCCTCCTGAAGGACACCAACCCCTGCTCACCCCACAAATAAGAACGGCCACCCCAGACCCAGTGGGAGGCACAGACTCGCCAACACTCTGGAAGGCGCTGCCCCACCACCCACCAGCCACTCGGGGGTGTGATGGGTCCTCTCTCGACGCTTTGAGCCAGAGGGACCTGCGTGGGGGGGTAGCAAGAGCAGATCACGCACCGGCCTTGGCCTTTGGGAAGAGGGCCCCAGACAGGGCGAAGAGAGTAGCCAAATGCCCACCCGGACCAGGGAGCCAGCAGGTGTGCAGCCCAGCACACCTGGGTGAAAGCAGGTAACCCAAGGTCTCTGGGAGGCAGAAGTGTCTGACCCCAGCCCAGGCCCAGGAGCTAAAAGTAATTATCATGGGGGAGGGGGCCTCCCATCCCTCACTTAGACTCAATCCCACCCACACAGGGCAGGTATGCAGACACCTGTGGGTCACTGCCTACAGGGGACAGCGGGCAATGGGAAGCAGATGAGAAACACAACCTCCAATTCCATTCCTAGAGCCTCACCCAGGCAGGGCAGGCCCTTCAGGAGCATGGGTTCTGCATGGACTCCTGTGGCCAAGTTCAATTCCGCTCTGACATGGTCCCCAGGGGGGTGGCCCCTGGAAGCTGCCGTCCTACCCAGGTCCACCCTCAGTGGGTCTCAAAGAGCCTGCTTCCAGGTCAGGGCCATGTTCCTCTGCCAACATCCATCTCAGGTGAGTTACCTGCCCTGTTCTTTTCAGGGTCCTCCATCTCGTAGGGCCAGGGGCCAGCTCCCCTGGCGGGGGCCCCAATGACCCCCTCTCTGACCATCTGACCATCTCCACTCAGTGATGTCACAGTCTCTGGCTGACATCACCAGCACAGCCCAGGCCCAGAGCCAGTGCGAGTCTGGGGCAGGTGCGGTGGTCTCCCTCCCTGGGGTGTAGCCCCTTGTAGGTCACCAGGCTCCACAGTGCATGGTGGACCCCACTGCAGGTGATGCCTCAGAAGCACCCGGACTCAGGTGATCCTAGCTACTTGATTTCTAAATCACTATGGATACATGCATCCTCCCACCAAAGTGGGAGCCCACCTTTGTCTGGGGCTTGGTGACATGTGGAGGTAGGGTCGCTTCCCCAGAATTCATCTGGGCCCAGCAACAAAGCGTCCCCAGGAGCCATGAGTACCCCATGTGCCACATCCTGGCATCTGCACACCGCTTCCTCAGAGGGTCCAGAACCCTGGAGACACACCCACCCTGGGGCCAGAGCTGTGAAGTCCAAGGGCACTTGCAACGTCATGTCGCGGCAGAGAATAAGTGCCCCAGAATGACTGCATAGGAGCCTGCCTGCTTGGCACTCGGTACGAGGTCAGTGTCAAAATGGATTAAGCAGAAACAGGTCACAATACACCGAGTTACAGACGTGGGAGAGGGGTAACCTCCATCAGCTGGCGACACGGAGCTGAATGTGCCAAGGAAGTAACCCGAGGTCACTTGTCAGTGATCTGGGGTGCAGGTACCAGCCGGCATCGCCCCAGGGGGCATGCCCAAAATTCTAACCAGGACCAGCCGGGAAGAAGTAGGTTGGTCTGTGAGTTGGGACAGTTGTCATATGCCTGTCACAGAAGGCACCAGAGGGTAAACTAGATGCGCTGATGCTCTTGGGAGAGGGCTGGAGATTCATAGGTGATAGTCACAAGTGGCAGGTTACTCACAGGGTTCAGGAAAAGCAAGCATGGCCACAGTTGGCAGTGAGCCCATGAGGATAGAAGGTACTCAGGTACTTTCCTTGCAAGCTTTCGAGAGATTTGAAACATTTTAGAAATTGAGATGACAAAAAGGTGAGGTCGCGGGCCAGCCGAGTGGCACGGTGGTTAAGCGCTGGCTTGGGAAGCCAGTGACCCTGGTTTGGGTCCCACATATGAGGACCACTGACACTGCTACAATCTCCACAGCCTCAGACCACGACAACCAAATGCCAAGCGACAGTCTGGGTAGTAAAAGTGCATCTTCCAGGCACTGAGGACACAGGAGTGGCCTCTACGTGTGATGGGTGTGATGGCGTTGCCTGCAGGCACAGCAGTGACCCGGCTGTGGGCTCTTCAGAGGAGCTGCTGCGGTGTTACATTTAGCCCATGGGAAGGCACTGAGTTTGTGGAATAAATGTTGGTAACTTGGCCCGGCCCACAGGAGTCACTGTACTTTCTCCGCATTTGGGCACATTTGAAAATTTCCCCTAAAGAGCTGATAGGAAAATGAGGGAGCCCAGTGGGGGCAGGGAACCCAAGCTCCTGCCCTGGGAAACAGGGCTCAATGACAGGTTCTGGTGTCACTGCCTGGGGCTGATATGCACGGTCCTGGACAGAGCACATGTGGAGCCTGCCATCATCTCAGAGTGCACTCCTAACAGTGCTAGCCTCTCCCCACAGCCTCCACAGACACCAAGTTAAACCCACCTTCACTCTGAGTTAACTGCCAGTCAAGGAGGCAGGGGTGTCCCACCCCACATGGTGGTCCCTGCAGGCCCCTCATCCTGGTCTGCCCAGGCCTGTCCCAGGCATGCCTACTGTCGGATATAGCTACAGTTCCAGCACTGTATCAGTCTTGGTGTGGGCTGAGATGTATCTCCAAGACATATCCTAACCCCTGGCATCTGAGCATGTGACCTTGATTTACAAGTTAGGGTGGTCCCTAATCTGTGACAATGGAGGCAGACTGGAGAGATGCGGCCACAAGCCAAGAAACTGCAGATGCTGGAGGAGAGAGAAGGACCCCGTCCCCCAGAGCCACAGGAGGAAGCATGGCCCTGAGACACCTTGATCTTTAACTTCTGCCTCCAGACCTGGGAGAGAAGGGGACAAAGAGGGACTTCCCAGTGGAGACGCCTGACTAGCACCCTGGCCAGGAGATGAAGGGTGAATGTCAGCTGTGAGGAGCCATGGGACAGCAGGGACTCTGATGTGACAGATGAATGGTACGTTCTTCAGTACAATCATGAGAAAACACCTGAAAATCCAGATGGGGGATGTCCTGCAGGACACGATGGCTCAGAGCGTCCACACAGGAGAGGTACGGACATCGTCTCAGCAGGAGGGGCCAAGGGAACGTGACCACTGAGCAACATGTGAGATCCTGATGAGGACCTGGGGCAGAGAAGCCGTGAGGGAAAACTGAGGAAATCCTTGTAAATATGGACTTTGGTTATTAATGGTGTCTCAGTCCTGGCTAATCAGTTGTGACAAAGGTACTGCACTGACGGAAGCGTGAACAGGGGTCGGGGCAAAAGACATGGGGGTCTGCACCATCACAGTAATTCTGTGCATCTAAAATTGTCCTAAAGGGCCGGCTGAGTGGCTCAGTTGGTTAAGAGCTCGTTCAAGAGTGCGAGCTGAGCTCTGAGCAACAGCAGTTCGATGCCCAGCCCGAGCTGAGCTGCCACTGAGCTGCCAACAGGTGGCAGGATGGCTCAGCTATTAAAAACAACAATAAATAAAAAAAATAAAACTGTCCAGAAATAAAATTTTAAAAACCCCATTCCGGGACCGGCCGAGTGGCACGGTGGTTAAGCGCTGGCTTGGGAAGCCAGCCAGCAGCCCCGGTTCGAGTCCCACATATGAGGGCCAGTGACACTGCCCTCAAAACAAACAAACAAACAAACAAACAAACAAACAAACAAACAAACAAAGAGTTGGCTTACAGAGTGTGTTCTGAGCAACAGGGCCGCAGGTTTGATTCCCAAATAGGCCAGAGAATGTTGCACCCTAGCTGAGCTGTCACTGAGCTGCCAACAAGTGGTAGGATGGCTCAACTGGCATAACAACAAGACTGCCTGTTCAATGGTGGGCTACACCTGCCCACAACTAAGACTGAACTCGGGACCTTGAGTTGAGCTGCCCCCGGATGGCTCAGATGGCTCAGTGGATCGGGCGTGCGATCTTAACAAGACTGCCGAGTTGGACTCCCACATGGGATGGTGGCTACATCCACCCGCAGCTAAGACTGAACTCGATACCTTGAGCCGAGCTGCTGCCCGGATGGTTCAGAGGATAGAGTGTGAGCTCTTAACAACAAGGCTGCTGGTTCTACTACTACATGGGATGGTGGCTACGCCTACAAGCAACTAAGATTGAACACAGCACCTTGAGCTTAGAGGTCACGAGCTGCCGACAGGAAGCCAGGTGGCAACTGGAGCCCTCCACAACGAAGACTGAAGAACAACTTGGGTGGTCCCCTCCCCCAATTTCCCAATAAAATCTTTTTTTTAAAAATGGGCCGGCCGAGTGGCACGTTGGTTAAGAGCTGGCTTGGGATGCCAGTGGCCCCGGTTCAGATCACACATAGGAGGGCCAGTGACACTGCCCTCTACAGCTAAGATGGTGAAAAACAGCTCCACCTGGAGTTGCGCTGCTGTGATTCCCCGGGACGGCATAGCTGCAACCCCTGCTGCAGTGGGCTGCCAGAGGGTACAGTGAGTGGCCGGCAGCAAGCATGAGCAACTGGCAGCAGGTGTGAGCTGCCAAGAGACGCTGTGAGCGGCTGTCCAGAGGCCAGCGACCAATCTGCCTCACCCGAGAAGAATGCAATGATGATACCAACATGGGCCAGTGAAGCAATGTCCTCTGCAACTAGACTGAAGAACAAAAGGACAACAACTTGTCTGTTCCCCTTCCCTGATTCCCCAATGCTGTTCCCCTCCCCCAATTCCCCAATAAAATAAATAAATAGATAAAACAAAAACAAAAAAACCTGGGGCCGGCCGAGTGGTGCGGTGGTTGGGAGCTGGCTTGAGACACCAGCTCTGAGCAGCAGGGCCCGGGGTTAGGATCCCACATAGAGGGCCAGTGACGCTGCGCCCTCTACAGCTAAGATGGTGAACAACAGCTCGACCTGGAGCTGGGCTGCTGTGAGTCCTAGGCTGCAATGGGGCGGGCCGGCAATGAACATGAGCTGCCCAGAGCCACTGTGAACGCCATCCAATGACTGACAAACGACTGCCTCACCCAGGAAGAGTGCAATGATTACAACACCAACATGGGCCAATGAAGCGACATCCTCCACAACTAGACTGAAGAACCAAAGGACAGCAACTTGTCTATTCCCTTTCCCCAATTAAAAAAATAATTTAAAAAAATATAAAACCCAAAACCTCCATCTCCTAGTAGCCTCCCTACCCACCACTCCATATGGTGCCACACAGGCATGCCCCTCCCTCAGCACATGCACATGGTGCCCAGTTGGGCTCCTTACTCAAATGTCAGGTGAGACCACCCTTACAGCCCTGCACACCCCCAACCCTGCCCCTCCACCTCCCCGCCGTGGAGTAGCACTTATGCAGTCACGGTGTGTCTGCCCCAAACTTGAGCTCAAGGACACACAGACTTTTGATGCAGGTACCAGGCGGCAACTCAGACTGATGAACACAAGATATGAAGCAGACCAACAAATTCAAGAGAAAGAGAGCAAAGCTGCAGGAGATGCAGCCAGCCTCCTGGAGGCATATCACTCTAACAAGACACGCAGGTTAAAGCAATGGAGATACTCTTACTGCTCTGCCTGCTGGGGCTAAAAAAGGAATAACGTTCAGAAGCAGTGACAGCGTGAGGAATGGGGACTTTGATTTAAATGGAAACACTGTCGGTCAGGTAAGTGAGGCTTTCCATCCACACCACACAACTGAGAGAAATGGTGAAGGAGTAGGGACAGTCACCTAAGTGCTGCCCTGTCGCCCTCTCAGCTTGTGCACAGAAAGAAAGTGGACATGGTGCAGCCCCACAAAGCTGTGCAAGAGGTTGGGGCCCAGAAGTAATCTCTGGAGCTGGAGTTCTGCACAGGCCCCTTCCCCAACCTGAACCCCCTTTTCTCCCTCCCAGTGAGCACCTGCAAGCTTCACAATGCAAACAATGCTTTTGTGTTTCCTAAACTCCAGACACTGGGGAAAAGGCAGATGAGGAGAGTGCTCTTGGCAGCCTGCTGCCTCCCCTCTCAGAGCTGTCAGGGCAAGGTGGGTGTGAGCAGATGCTAAGCTCAGGGTGTGCAGGGTTGGAGACCGCATGGCCGGAAGCTCTGGTGGGACCTATGAGGGAGGAAATGAAAGGGCCCCAAGGTACCTGCAAACTGGCCAGAATGCACGGAAAGCAATGTACAGAAAGCGACAATGCCTACCTCCCCAGTTTTACTGGGATGGACTCCATGTCACCTCCAGGGGCCAGCCCTGCCCAGGGGACCTGACCTGAACATCTGCAGGAGGGGGAGGGGGATAGGGCTGGCCAGCTCCCACAGAGTGAGAAGGCACCCTTCAGTCCAGACTCATCCCCCAGAACTGGGCACATCATTGGACTGAGGACCAGGCCAGGAGGACCGACCACTGAGTCAACCCAGGTGACACAGGGGCAGCCGGCTTACCGGAAGGGAGGCCCAGCCCACAGGCCTGGGCACTCACACCAACAGTACCCTCCTGAGGGCCCCCCTCCCAGATCCTCAACCCCTTTTCCCAGAGCAGAATCCTCACCCAGAGTTCTGGAAAAGTGGATTCAGGACTGGACTGGGATCCACCTGGAGGCTGACAGCTGGGAGTGGGCACAGCCTGGGACGGAGGAGGCCTCGCAGGGCCACTCTTCGGGGGACACAGGACCACAGTGTGTGCCATGTCCCACTTATAAACACACTTGTGTTTTCAGGTGTCTGGAAGGATCTCAAGTGTAAATGGTGCCCACCTCTTGGATGTTGAGTGGTTTTTCAAAAGCATTCATTACACTTTGCTGTAATTTTCATTTTCTTCAATGTGCACTTTACTTTTTGCTACTTAAAAATACAAAGAACAGGATGTTGGTTTTGTGGTCTCACTCACCAGGTCCTGTGGGGCCTGGTCCTGACAATCAGTCAAAGATACCAGACACACTTCTTAGGAGAGCAGTAAAGGGCACCAGGCCCCAAAACTCGCCATGACCAGAGACCACAGGCAGGCACACTGTCTGTAAAAGTCTCAAAATGCAGGACCCAGCCCAGGGCCACTGCTGTGGCTGTGCACCAACACTGGCTTTCTGGAAAGTGCAGGGTGGTGGGCAGGCAGCCTTCCCGAAACCTGTCAGGATTCCCAGACTCTGAGGAGGCAGCGATGCCACCATAAAGGGTCAGAGCCCAGCCCAGGACAGGCGAACTGACCCTCACCCATGGTGGTGGGATGTAAAATCGGGCAGCCACCGTGGAAAACAGTCAGTAGTTTCTCAAAAAGTTAAACATGGAGACACCAACAGCCCAGCAAACCAGCTATTCAGTGCATACCCAAGAGAACCAAAGACACATGTCTACACCAAACTGTGCACGATACTCACATGGCATGATTCACAGCGGCCAAAAGGTAGACAAGTCCAAATATCCCACAGCTGGTGACAGACTAACACAGCGTGGCCCACTCACACCCGGGAGTGTTACTCAGCTGTGAAAAGGAGGGAGGCGCTGACACTCGCCACAACGTGGACCTTGAACACACAGTGCTCATGAGAGAAGCCAGACACACAGGCCACACAGCGTGTGATTCCATTTATGTGAAATGTCCAGAACAGGCACATCCACAGGCAGGACGTGGATTAGTGATTGTCAGGGGTTGGGGGAGGTATAAGGGTGACTGCTAAGAGGGATAGGATGTCTTTCGGGGTGATGGTATGTTCTGGAACTAGACAGAGGTGCTGGTTGCAAAACATGGTGGATGTAGTAAAAATCAGTGAGGTGTCCATTTCAGTGAATTTTATGCTTTGTGAATTACATCTCAACTAAAAGGGGAGTGTGTGGTATGCCAATAAAGCTGGTTAAGCCGCTGTGAGCACTTGGCTCTGGCTGGTGGCCTTGAGAAAAGGGCTCATCCCTGTGCAGATCAAAGTCTAGTGGCCACGCAGAATGACTGCCAAAGCCACACCTCCTGCATTTGGTCCCGTGTTGAACCAGCTTCTGTCACAGAGGAATCCAGGTGTGTGCCCACAGGAAGTAACAGACGCAGAAAGTGGCGAGATAGTGGGGGGGAGAGGGGGCTGACTCTCGGGGGCCTGGAAAGGGGACACCAGCCTGCCAGCCTCAGTCCTTCTCAGAGGCCCTGGGCGAGACCTGAGGGGATGCAGAGGTCCCCCACAACCACCCAGGACAAGTTCAGCCCCCAGGGCCTGGGGCACCGAGTTTGCACAGCACCTCCAAGTGCTCTCTAAACCTGATCAGGGTGACTGCACGGCTCCCACGCACCTGTGTACCAACAGGGCTCATGCATCAGGAGGCTCAGGGAGCCAGCCCCCCAGGGCCACACTAGTGGCCCAGGTAGAACTTAAAGACCTGGAGACCACAGAGCTACCCAGCCCTGTCTCTAACTCATCCTGGTGAGCAGGCAAAGCACCCCACCTTGGTCTCTAAGATCAGCCCAAGGGTAGAACAGCCCCCAGTGCCCAAAAGGCTGCATCAAAATCACTGAGAACCCAGGTTCCTGGTTCGCCACTGAGATGCTGCTGCAGGTGGCCAGGCAAGGCCTGGGGACCTATGCCCAGTGAACACCAGCAGCTGGGCTGGGAGCCACCACTCAGTCATGGAGGTTCCACTATCCACCTGGCCGACCAGCCACCTGCCCTAAACCAAATCTGCTGAACCTGGCACACCCAGGGTGCCAACGCCAGCCCAGGCACAAAAACACTGGCACCTCATTAACACTGAAGCCCAGATAAGCAAGTTTTAGAGTAAATGTATCCCATGCAGTATTTGGGACATACTTATACCAAGCAGTTTTGGGTTGTTTGTCTGAAACTAAATTTAGCTGGGAGCATTTTTATCTGCTGGTCTAGCTGCATCGACGCGAAGCTGCTCTCCTCCTCCGGCACCCTTGGGCTGAAGCCTGTGCGGGAATGCACAACCCACAGCAGCTGGCAGAACTCCCAGGACTCACTGGTCCCAAGGGCGCCGTTTTCTACTCAAAAATGTGTATTTCTTAAAACCAAGCATTTCCAATGAAAATTTAGGGTCCAAATGGCAATGAACCCTTAGCATAAAATGCACACCCAAAAAAGAAATAATAAGCTGTCTCCCACCCATCACATGTTTAAATTATATTCTGGACATATCGAGTTAAATAAAACATATTAAAGTGATTTTTACTTGTTGCTTTTTGTTTTTTAACGAGGCTACTGGCATACTGTTCCTTCAAAGCACTCATCACTGCGCACACGCTGGGTACTGTTGTGACTGTACCCCACAGGGAAGCTGAGGTCCCCAGCTGAGAGGTGCCTGGCATCCCATCAATGTCCTGGGAGGCCTGAAGGCTGGAGGCCCCTGGCCACACTGCACCCCGCACTCAGCTCCCTGCTTTTCCTGCTTACCCCTGGGTTTTCAGGACCCAAAGGATGGATATGCCAAGGCAGGGACCAACTCCACCACAACCACAATGATGAGGGGCCCCACTGCTCCTGAGGTGGCCTGGGATCCAGGAGGGTGGCAAAGTTAACCATGGGACGAGGTGCGACTGGGTGTCCTTGGGGGAGATGCCACTGTCCTTCAGGTTAGCCTCGCAGGGATCTTGCTCAGACCCTTTGGTAAACCTGCAAAAACACAAGGGGCTCCACAGCTGTCTGGGACACCTCTTGTCTGGCTTGCTTCCCAAATTACTAGCTGGCGCGTTGGCTCCCCCAAAGCTGGCATGAGCACATAGGAAGGCTTTCAGTGAAGAAAAAACAAACAAACAAAAACTTACCTGCTTCCTCTTGCAACCTTGAGATAATTACTATGTAATTAGGAGAGTCAGATGGAATCAGAACCAGCAGTTCAAAGAAGTCAGTCTGCACAGGGTTTGTCGTCACCGTGAAGGGACGCCCAGAGTCAGGTAATGAAATGCCTGTCCCATCCACTTCAGAGAAATGAAAGGAATCAGAACCAGACAAGAAGGTGCTTTACCAGGGCAGACTGCCAAGTGTGCACGGAAAAACCAGACCCATGCCCGAGGACCACTGCAGACCCCCAGGGCTCTCTCCCTCTCCTGGGGCTGAGGGTCTGACCAGTTCCTTCCAGATCTCCCTCCACCCTGCCACACAGTCACACCTCCACCTGCTGAGGGCAGGAGACACACCTCGCCCTAAACCTGAGATCTAGTTCACCACCCAGTGCCCCTAGCAGTTCCCCCATTCTGTTCCTTGGAGGCAGGGCCATAGACACCTGGGGTCCTGGAGACTCCTGGAGGTGCTGCACAGCCCCCTCCAGCCCCCTCCTCTCGGCCTGGAGAGCCCAGAGTGGTTCCTTTCTCAGGGCACAATTTGGTGGAGACATATGTGAAAAACAGAAACCAACTACTGGCAACAACAGCAAACTTTCCCCTTTCAAATCTGTAGGCCAGCTCACAGTCTGTTCTCACAGAGATGACTCCATTCCCCCATGGTGGCCACCCCTTCCCTGATCAGAGGAGATCCCCACGGGTGACAGACGGTTTGCCTCCACCCAGATCAGAGCCTTTGTGATTCCCCACTCATCTCACACCCATGAGTTACCGGAGCCCCTGGGGGCTGGCATTCACCAAATGAGCCTGTCCCGTGTCACCCAGGACAGGGATGGAGGACCCAGGAAGCTGGAGGCCCTTCCCCCAAGTTCCAGACACTTGCCAGGCCTGGGTCCCCCTGTGGAAGGGACTGGGGAGAAAATGCCGGACTCCACTTACAAGCATGGAACCCTCCAGGACCACTTCCTGCAAACAATGCGGGAATAACCCAGCTGCCCCAAAGCTTGCCCAGGACGACAGCTTGGACATCACCGGTAGGCCTTCTCTCAGGACCCCAGCCCCTAATGTGAGTGAAAGCTTCCCCTAGAAGAAAGTTGAGGCAGAGGGTACAAGGAAAGAGCCTTCTCTGGCAGAACTGGGTTCAGTGGGCGGGATCAGTGTGGCCACCAAGGAGGCACAGACCTCTCACCACCCCCTCCCTGATCTGAAATGTTTCCGGAAAGCAAAGCCAGAGGCGAGAGCGTAAGGGGGAGGGCGCATCCAGGCTGAGAGCCTGAGCAGCACTCCGCAACAGGTCACCCCAGTCGAGACCCTTCTTTGCTGTACACCCCTCAAGGGAACACCTTAAGGCTCCAGCTCTCCCCACAAGAACTTCAGGACCGCGAGGGGCGGGGAGGGGGCTGTGTGCACCAGCGTGGGGGAAGGGGGAGCGATGGCACCAGGGGAGAGCAGGAGGGGTCACAGGGAGTGAGTTGAGTTTGAGCACTGGGGGTCACTGATGGGGACAGGTGAGATGGGGCTAACTGGACAGTGAGGGACAGCAGGGTCTGGAACGAGGGGTCAGTGGGGAACAGCTGGGCCTGGTGTGAGAAGACAGTGAGGGAGAGCACGGTCTGGAGTGAGGTGTCAATAGGGGTACATGGGCCTGGAATAAGAGAACAGTGGGGGAGAACAGGATCTGGACTGTGAGGATAAGCGCGAGTGATAAGTGTCAAGGCCTGAGTTTAGCGGTCACTGAAGGGGCAAAGTTTGGAATGAAAGGAGTAAGGGATGAGGGCAACGGGATCGGAGTGCGGAGTCAGTGGAGGTGGGGGGGTTAGCGACAGGGTTCGGAGTGCGGGGTCCGCGCGTTGTACGGGAAAAGGAATCTGGGATAAGGGGTCCAGAGTGCGGGTTGTAAGGGTAGCGGGATCTAAGGTGCGGGGATTGGCGGGGTGCGGGGGTCCTGGGGTACTGTAGGTGCGGCCGGGTACGGGAGTCCGCGGAGGTGGGGCCGCAGGGCCGAGCGCGTGGCCGCGGCAGCCAGCGAGGGCGCGCGCGTCGTTACCTCTCGGCCTCCGCCGTGGCCGTGGCCGTGGCCCCGCGGCCGGCTGGCCGGGCAGAGCGGCCCGGGCTCCCTCAGCAGCGCGGAGCGGGCCTCCACTCCGGATCCCGCTCTCGCTCCGGCTTGAGCCTCCGCTCCAGCGCCGCCGGCCTCCGCATGCTGGGCGCGGGCCGTCCCCGCCGCGCGGGCGCCCGGCTCGCCCGTCTCGTAGCGTCGCCGAGGCCCGCGCTTACGCCGCCAGCGTTGCGGGGAGGACCCGGCGCTTACTGCGCAGCCGCCGCCACCGCCGCCGCAGGGCGCGCGCCGACGTCACAGGGAGGGGAAGGGCCGGCGGCACGCCCGCCGCTTTGCGGCAGCGAGTGGCGTTGCGTGACGGCCGCCGTGCTTTGCGGCCGCTTCTGGGTAGTCAGGCACTTGTCCGCGGGGCCAGCGAACTCACTCTGGCGCCGGGAGGGCGACGGGCCACTTCCACCCTTCGCGGGGCGGTGCTCCCGCCACTCGCCCGAGCCCGCCCCGCCGTTGCCATGGTGACGCGTGGCCGGCCCCCCCCGCCGCGCTTCTGTTGCGTCACGGTCTCGCCACCTGATGTCACTGCCAGGCGGCGGCCCGGGGTGTGGTCAGCTCAGGAACTGATCGACTTCGGCGGTGGGCGCTGGAACACAAGCCGGTTGGGGCCGGGATGTGAAAGCACTGTAGGATGGTGGGCAAGCGGTGTGGATAGTCATCGCAGTGGCCACTGAGGAGCAAAGGAGGGATCAGCACAGGCTGCGTCCGCCGTGGGTCACCCAAGGCAGCTGGCCTGGCTGGGGTGCTCCTGGGCCTCCTGGCGGAACACAGGCCCTGTACACAGCTGGCACTTGATAATGCCCACTGCCCACCGCCTGGACCGAAGGAGACGTGGGGAGGGGGTGACTAACTAAGGCCCCGCGGTGGGGCCCTGCTCCACCCGGAACAAGACCTGGAGAAACCATGCCTGCCCACCCGCATGCCCGTCATGCCTCCTGTGGATATGTTAACGTTAGAGGAGACTCATCCATTCAAGTATTTATTAAGTGTCTGCCAGCGGCTCTCAGAATAGAATGGTGAGCTGTACTCTTGGCATCGCTTCCCAGGGAGTTCTCAGGCCTGGGGGGTAAGAGGAGACAAGACAGTAAATAAATAAACACAATGGTTTCAGAAGGTGTTATAAGGCAGCGTGGGACAGTGACCGAGGGCTGCACCCTACAGACTAAAGCTAGGTGTGACCAGATGGGAAGAAGATTCCATGGTCTCGGATTACTTAACTATCCTGCTGACCAGTAACCAGATGGGGTGCAAAGAAAAATTGAGGAAGGACAATTAAACTGGAACGGGACGGCAGAATGATAATGGTTTGGGGCCAAGCCAGGCCCTTGAAGAGGCAGGCTTTAGGGCTTGCTCTGCCCCAGTCCTCCTCCTTCTGTCCCACTTGCAATGTCGCAGTCTCCAGGAAGCCCCAGCCATGTCCCCTGCTGTCCTTTCTCATTGCATCTTGACCCTCTCCAACCTGAGCCTTAGCATAAAAGAGTGTGTTTGTTTAAAATCAACCTCTGCCAGCCACACCATGCCAGGGACCAGGTTTACTTTGTTCACTGCTGTGCCTGTATCTAAACGAGGCACCCAGTCTGTGTGTGGCAAATGAATGAACAAACTCCATGGCCCCCCTCCAGATCCTGGATAACTCGGGGTTTTTCCTCAGATTTCCAAGCTCTATCTCTGCTCTTCTTGCCCACTCTTGACATTCAGGAAAAGCTGCTTTCAGGCACTCAACTCCCAGTGGGGCAGGGGGGCCTATCCTCCAGAGGTATTTGAGCCCTAAACCCAAGTTCCATCCTTGCCCCTGTAAAAGGCAGGGTGGCTTATGTAGCTGAAAGAACACAGTGAGGCCAAGGCAGGAGTTGAACCCATCAGAGGCTGTGTGACTATCAGGAGGTCACTGGCCTTCTCTGTGTCTCCACATCTTCATCTGCATATTAGGACTGACGATAACCCCCTCAGGTATATCATGGGAATTGATGAGTTAATGAATAAAGAACTGCTAGCATAGGACCTGTCTCAAACAAACATATTTCTTTCAAAGATCACTTGGGATCTTTGAAAATGCAAACCGCCTTTCCAGCTTTCTCATTTTTGACTCACTTCAAATGTGCTCCATATGTTCCTGCATCTGTTTGGCTTTGATCATGGGTACACCATTTGGGAAAGTTGGAGTGGGAAACAGCTTCTTTGGGGCTCTTGATAAAATAATAAGAACACTGTAAGACGATGAGCTGGTCTCCCTGCCACACCCCCAGAAATTCAAACAATATCCTGGCCTCCCAATCTATCCTAAACAGCTGTGGATTTCAGGGAGAAGATAGCAGAAAGCACCCTTTCCATTTCTTTACCCTTACAAGGGGCAGGTCCATCTGTCTCCATTGCTTGAACAGACCCCAGGAGAGGCTCAGGGCTATGTCCTAGTGTTCAGCACCAGCCCAGGCACAAGCAGGTGTCCTGGTTCAGTTTTGTCCAATTGAATAGAATTAGTGCTCCCTGCCGTCAGCACCCTCCCCACATGGGGCAGGGACTCACTTGGACATGCACATTCCCATTTTCTAGCTGTAGATGGAAACAGGTTTAAGAGGCAAAGGGATTTGTCCACCCTCCCCTGGCTTCAAACCTGCAGTGCAGCTGCCTTTCACAGGTGGATAGTGCTGGCTCTGACTGTTCTGAGTGGCAGCCTGGGACCCCACCCCCACCCCCCAGTCCCAGTGGCTGTAGTGTAAGAGGGTGTTCTACTCAAGGCAGGACCTGATGCCATATGCCCACAACTGATTGGGACCAGTCAAAGTTATCTTTTTGGACACTGTGAGCAATGGAGGGGAAACTGAGGCCAGAAAACACATGAGCAAGGCAATGAGGGACAGCCATGAAGAAACTGGAGGGTGCAGAAGCTCCTGGGGTGAACGGTCCACCTCAGGGGTCTCCTCTCCCCATCCTCTGAGAACAGCCCTCAGCAACCAGGTCTGAACTGTGTGACCATCCAGCCATCTCTGATTGGCCCAGAGTGAGCCAATCAGGTCCTCGTCTGGGATTGCTGAGCTGGAGGAAGCATGGTACCTGACTGGTTACCATCATCTGCTTTCCCCATTGTAGTGATATACTTGTTGACTGGCGAAAATAACTTTCCAAAATGATGCACACACAAAAAAGGATTTATTTGGAGGAAGGAAAAAAAAAGAAACAAACTACCACCACAGTGCAAGAAACTGCACTGCTACCACCCGGGGCTCCTACCAGCTGCCCACACACATCTTGGACACCGGGAGCTCCAACTGGCTGCCCACATGAAGAAACGCAGCGAGCTATTTCAAGATGACTATTTCTATTTATACCACCCCCCTCCACCCTGCTTCCATAAAGTTAAGCATGGAGTTAGGATCACAGAGTTAACAAGGGGCCCAGCTGCACCCACAGTCCTCCTGGCTCTATGGTCAAACATCATAAAATTCCTGTTCACTGTTATCATAGTGTAGGGCACCCCAGTTTGCCCAGATATCCTGGGACTGTGCTAAAACCCAAAACTCCCAACAAAGTGGGAAGGATTATTAGTACCTGAGCGTGGGGCATGCAGTGTCTTACCTGTCACCAGGAACTACTTTACCCCATTCCCAGGGGACCAAGGGTTGGAAAAGGTCGAGGATTGAATAGCGTCCCCCCAAACTTATGTCCTCCTGAACTTCAGAATATGAAATAGGGTCTCTGCAGATGTAATTAGTTAAGATAAAGTCATACTGAATTAGGGTGGGCCCTGATTCCAGTGACTGGTGTCCTTATAAGAAGAGACACATGCATATAACTATGCAAGGGTGTTTATCTAAAGGATACAAACTATAAAAAAAAGAGAGAGATGCAGAGACAGAGGCAGAGAGAAAATGGCCATAAAACAAGAGAGGGAGAGATTGGGGCAATGCAGCCACAGGCCCAGGGACGCTGAGCCCCCAGAGGCTGGAAGAAGCAGGAAGGACCTTCCCCTGGAGACTCTGGAGAGAGCGGGGCCCTGAGACACCTTGATCTCAGACTTCTGGGCTCCAGATGTGCAAGGATAAATTTTTTTGAGCCACCCAGTTTGTGGTGCTTTGTTACCACAGGAAAATCATACAGGTGTGGACCCAGATTTGGTCATAGTTATGGGTTGCATTGTGTTCCTCAAAAAGATATGTTGAAATCTTGACCCCTGGTACTTGTGAATGGGACCTTATTTGGAAATAGAGTCTTTGCAGATGTAATTAAGTTAAAATGAGATAACACCAGAGTAGGGGAGGCTGTAACGCAATAACTGGTGTCCTTATATAAAGAGGGAAATCTGAACACAGATGCTCAGAGAGGCACCATGTGACGACACAAAGACTGAAGCAATTCATCTACAAGCCAAGAACGATGAGGCTTGCTGGAACCACCAGAAGCTGGGAGAGAGGCCTGGAACATTCTCCTTCATGGTCTCAGAAGGACCCAGCCCTGCCAACACCTTGATCTCAGACTTCCGGCCTCCAGAACTGGGAGGAAATAAATTTCTGCTGTTTTAGTCCTCCCTGTTTATGGCTATTTGTTACAGCAACTCCAGGAGACTAAAACAGCATCAAACAGTCCTGTTTGGGGCTTGGAAACTTGAGTGTGAGATGGAAAGAGCCAGCTCACAGCCACTACACCAGACAAGGCCGTGGGTCCTACCCACTCACCACACAGACACTCTAGATGTTCCACCTTGCATGTCTTGGTCCCCACAGCCAACTTCACTTCCAGGGCAGGACCCGATTCGGGATCCACAGGCATCTAAGTTCCCATAAATAAATTCACTCTGAAAAATGAATTCCTGTCACCTTGAAACACCGAAGTTGGTTTTTGGCACTTGAGGTGAGGTGCCTGGCTGATGTGACAGGTAAACAGAAGCCATGAGGTAGTGAGACATACTCTGGGTCGTGGGGGAAGGAATTGGTGGATGGTAGCTGGAGTCATAGGAGCAGAGATAAAAACTGACTGGGAGGGCCGGCCGAGTGGCGCATTGGTTAAGCGCTGCTTTTGGGATGCCAGCGGCCCCGGTTCGGATCCCACATGAGGGCCAGTGACACTGCCCTCTACAGCTAACAACAGCTCCACCTGGAGCTGGGCTGTGCGAGCCCCGGTGATGGTGTGGGCTGCAGCCCCTGCTGCAGTGGGCTGCCATAGGCTACAGGGAGTGGCCCGCAGCCAGCGTGAGTGGCTGGCAGCCAAGCGTGAGCTGCCAATAGCCGCGATGAGCGACATCCAGAGGCCAGCGACCGATCTGCCTCATCCGGGAAGAGCGCAATGACGATACCAACAGTGAAGCAACATCCTCCGCAACTAAACTGAAGAACAAGAAGACGGCAACTTGTCTGTTCCCCTTCCCCTATTCCCCAACGCTGTTCCCCTCCACCAATTCCCCAATAAAATCTTTAAAAAAAAAAAAAAAAAACTGACTGGGAGACAAGACAACCCATCTGTGTGTTTCCCAGAGCAGCCATAAGAAAGTACCACAGTGGGCCAGCTGAGTGGCGTGGTGGTTGGATGCTGGCTTGGGAAGCCAGCGGCCCCGGTTGGGATCCCACATATGAGGGCCAGTGACACTGCCCTCAAAAAAAAAAAAAAAGAAAGAAAGAAAAGAAAGTACCACAGAAATGTAGTCTCCATGAGAAATGTAGTCTCTCATGGTTCTGGAGCCAGACACCTGAGACCAGGATGTCGGCAGGCTGTGCTCCCTCTGAAAGCACCAGGGAACAGTCTGTTTCAGGCCTTTCTCCGAGCTTCTCATGGCCCCTTGGCTTGTGACAGCATCACTCCAGTCTTGCTATGGCATTCTTCATGTGCATGTCCGTGTCCACATTTCCCCTTTTATAAGGACACCAGCCATAGTGCATTAGACCCACCCTATTAGTATCATTTCAACTAATCCCACATGCAATGACCCTGTCTCCAAAGATGTGACATTCTGAGGTATAGTGGGTTGGCACTTCAACATACAGACTTTTTGTTATAATTCAACTTATAACAAAACACAAACACACATACCCACGTCGACACACAAGCACATGTGTATGCACCTCAAACACACAAACACACATATGCACACACAGATGCACATAGACCAGCTCCCACCTGAAGTCAGAGTCAATGCCCCCGAGCCCGGCTGTGTGAGAATTGGAGGATAACTGCACCCCCAGCTCCCCCACTTGTGGATGGACAACCTCAGTGCTTCCCAAAGGGTCCAGGGGGACTGAGCCCAGACTGCCCATGGCTGCAAGCTGCTCACTTATGCTTCCCAGATAAACTTCTTGGCCTCAATCTCCGTCTTGGGGCCAAAACATCCTGTTGCCACAGAGTGAATGCAGCAGCCAGTAGGGGACTCTAGCTGTCACCCTCTATGAAGTCAGACATTAAAGAGATTTGCGGAATGAAAATAATGCCACACATCATTTTTTTTAATGAGGACTTTTTCTTTAATGTTAAAATATAATGAATTTATTTTTAAAGGACAACATTAACAAATGTTTTTAAATTTTCTGTCTTCAACACTAATATAATAAATATTTTTATTTGGCTGGCAGAGGCAAGGAGGACCCTCCCCTAGAGCTTTCACCTTGGGACACCTTGACTGGGGATGCCTGGCCTCCAGAACATAAGAGCTTCAGTTCCTGTCTTTAACTCTGCCCAGTCTAGGGGCCTCTGTTACGCGACCCAGGCTCTAACCCACGCCCCACCGTGTGCACCATGGACCTTCCTTCTGCCCCTGACCCTGGGGAGGCTCTGGGTCTGGGCTGATGGAGGCAGAGCATTGAAAACCTAGTCACCATCAGGACCAATGCTTTTTTTTTTTTTTTTTTTTTTAGCTGAGCCATCCTGCCATCTGTTGGCAGCTCAGTGGCAGTTCAGCTCAGGCTGGGTATCGAACTGCTGTTGCTCAGAGCTCAGCTCGCACTCTTGAGCGAGCTCTTAACCAACTGAGCCACTCAGCCTGCCCCTCAATGCTTTTCTATGTAACTGGTATATGATCCCTCAATCGCATTAAAATATATCAATTTTTCCAATTCAGTTACTGCTCTTGACTTCCTCTAAGAACAGTTTCCCAGGTTAAACCTTGCAGCTAAAGCAGGGGTCTCAGGCCAGCCGAGTGGATCAGTTGGTTAAAAGCTGGCTTAGAGCGCGTGCTCTGAGCAACAGGGCCACCGGTTCGATTCCCACATGGGCGAGTGATGCTGTGCCAAGCTGAGCTGTCACTGAGCTGCCAACAGATGGCAGGATGGCTCAGCTGGTGTAAACACAAGATTGCCTGTTCAGTGGTGGGCTACACCCACCAGCAACTAAAACTGAACTCAGTACCTTGAGCTGAGCTGCCGCCCGGATGGCTCAGTGGATAGGGCGTGTACTCTTTTTTTTTTTTTTTTTTTTTTTTTTTTTTTACGGCAGTGTCACTGGCCCTCATATGTGGGACTGAACCGGGGTCACTGGCTTCCCAAGCCAGCGCTTAACCACTGCGCCACTCAGCCGGCCCTCCGGGGCGTGTGCTCTTAATAACAAGGCTGCTGGTTCGACTCCCACATGGGATGGTGGCTACACCCACCTGCAACTAAGACTGAACACAGCACTTTGAGTTTAGAGGCCACAAGCTGCCAACGGGAAGCCAGATGGCGACTGGCGCCCTCCACAACGAAGATAGAACAACAATTTGGCTGGTCCCCTTGCCCAATTCCCCAACACTGTTCCCCTCCCTCAATTCCCCAATTTAAAGAAAAAAAAAATCTTAAAAAAAACAAAAATTGGCAACTTGCAATTTACTTCTAGTAGCAGGACCACCAACCTCTTGTCATTAGGGGTAACCTGTGTCTGCACTGGGCCATGGTCAGCGCTTCCCTCTGGATCCACTGAGAAGTCCTCTCTGCCTATGCGTCCCCCAGGCATCTCCAAGTCCCTTCCTCCCACTCTCACTTGAGGCTCCCTCGGACTTTGCGTCCACCACACCATCAACATGGCCCTTGGCCCATCCCAGGGACACTGTCCCCTATGGCTAAGCCCCTTAAAAAGGCCTCAGCAGGGCCTGCTTCAGTCCTGCTTTCCTCCTGCTCTGAAGCCCATGGTGCCTCTACAGAGGCCACGTGGTAGCCCCGGAGATGTGTCCATGTCCTGGAGCTTGCGAATGGGACCTTATTTGGAAACAGGGTCTTTGCAGATGTGATTAAGAATCTCAAGATAGGGCTGGCCGAGTGGCGCGGTGGTTAAGCGCTGGCTTGGGAAGCCAGCGGCCCTGGTTCGGTCCCACATATGAGGGCCAATGACACTGCCCTCAAAAAAAAGAAAAAAGAAAAAAGAATCTCATGATATCTTGGATTAGGATGGCCCCAAATCCAATGATGGTGTCCTTGTAAGAGACAGAAGAGGAGGCAGAAAAGGCTGTATGAAGATGATGGCAGAGATGAAGGATGTGGTCACAAGCCCAGGGACGCCCGAGCCCCCAGAAGTTGGGAGAGGCAGAAAGGACCCTCACTTGGAGATTCTGAAGGGATCGTGGCCCTGCAACACCTGGGGTTTGGACTTCTGGATTCCAGAATATGAGGATATACCCCTACAGTTTAAGCAGCCCCGTCTGTGGTCCTGTGTCTTGGCTATCCCAGCCAATGGCTTCCTTTTCAATTCCATCCTTGGAATTCTCCCTCAACTCCATCCCCATCCTGTGTCCTTACATATCACTTTTGAGCTAATGACCCACAGATTGGTTTTTCCAGGCCTGGGTGTCAGCCATGTCCTCAGTCCCACACTTTCTTGGTTCCTTCTTTTCCTGCTCTGTCCCATCACCAAACCCACTTCCATGCCCAGCCAGGCACATCCATCCTGTGTCCCTAAGGCACACTGCGCTCAATCTCCCCATCTCTCCACTTCTCTGATATTTGCTGTTACTCCTTTGCTCTCCCAACCTTTGGTGGTGCTGGCATCCTTGGTGGCCTTGGCTTGTAGATACATCACCCCAGTCTCTGCCCCACATGGCACTTCCCTGTGTGTCTGTGTCCAAAGTCCCCTTCATATAAGGACACCAGTTGTGTTGGATTAGGGCCGCCCTACTCCTGTCTGACCTCACCTTAACTAATTATATCTACAGAGACCCCATTTTCTAAAAAAGGTCCCATTCTGAGGCCCTGCGGGGGGTAGGGAAGCAAGACTTCTACATGTGAATCTGGGGGAACACAGTGTCTGGTTTCTCTCTGCAGGTCTAGTTTCCTTCCCGTGGTGGCAAAATGTCCTGTGGAATAACAGATGGCCATCCTCCCTCCTGTGTCTGTGTGGAATGTCCAACCTCTGCCATAAACTGGCCCTCAGGAGCCCTGGGGGTGGGGGGTTCTCCAGATGGGCCTGTCTCTGTAAGAGGGTCATCTCTAGTCCAGCTGCGCTCACCATTTCTTTTCCTTTATGGCAAGCAAGTTGGTTTTTAATTTTCTGCAAATTTCCTTTTTCAGATGAAAATTGTTCAATGTGAAGAAATCAAGTCCATTTAAAAGAAAAACCGGAAGGAAACTGCACCACAGTGGTGTGTGGACGTGTCATAAGGATGAGGCTGCCCAGGGTGACGGGCAGGGCCCATGCCCATGGAGTCGGGGTAGCCCATCCACAAAAACTGCTGTGGGGTGTCTGGGGGTGTTGGGTCACCGCAATGACAGGACCCGGGTCCAGGTGCACTGGCTGGTCCTGGTCTTATTCTGCCGGAGGCCATATGCACTGGGGAATTTGATGGAAGGCCCAGGTGGGGAAACCCCCTCACACACATACACATGCCACAAACAGCCCCTGGGAGGCTTGGTCTGCTGAAGAAAGGATGTGTTTATTTCCAGAATATTTTCAAGTAACAAAAACCACTACAATGTAACAAAAGTGCCAAGTACAGCAAGGCAGGGGGTGCTGTGGGCGAGTCCAGGTGTTTGTCCTGCACCTGGTTAACTGGCTGTCACCACTGGCATGAGTCATGACAAGATCCAGCCCATGGTTAGTGCAGCACAGGCCTCTGTCACAGGAGGCTGGCTTGAGGGCATTATGAGGGCCCGGGAGATTCCAGGCTTATGTTTTCCATCCAGGAGGCCTTGTCCTTCGAGGACCCAGGCCCGGGTGCTTCCTCATGGACCGCGGCCACCTTTGAACACCACGTGGCATTCAGCACAAGAAACCAAGGCAAGCAAGTGTAGGTGTGAAAGCATGTTCCAGCCACACCCTGCCAGGATTCTGGAGGCGGGCCACAGTGTGACAGGGATGGGTCACTCTCCTGCCCTGGGAATGGGCAGCCAGGAGCCGTGTTCCTGAAAGCCTAGCCTTGAGGGCTGATCGGCCACTAGGACATCTTTCTTGGCCAATATGAGTGTAAAGATACTGCAGAGATGCCCACATGACATTTGGTTCTCCCGTCTCAGAAGGAACTAGAAGAATCGGGGGAAGAAGTGATGGGGTTTGGATTTCTCAGTAAGGCACAGAGACTTGTCACATCTTGTTTGCTCCCCAAAAGCCATTCTGAGAAAATCTCCTGCTTTCATACGTCCAGAGGAGAGCCATGTAGATCACAGCCTGAGCAGCTTGGCACTCAGGGCTTGGGGAGGCAGTGACCTTGGGTCCACATGCACTCTGCTAAGACACTCCTGTTTTGCTGTTTGCACGGTGTGGGGAAGAAGCCAAACCCCCCACCAAAGGATTCTGTCCTAGGTTTCAGAGTCCTGCGCTAGGTTCCTGGCATGGGCGTAACCAGCCTAGGCACAAGTTTGAACACCTGTTATGAAGGGAGAGTGACCAAGGGCAGGAAGGCTGGAGGTGACCTGGCTAATGACCCTGCACATGGTGAGGACCCAGTGTGGAGTGACTGGAGCAGAAGGACAGGGAGAAGCTGAGATCATGACAGAGACGGTGAGTTGGCCTCTGGCCATCCCCGTGGGCTCACCCATGAGAGCCCCTGGCTGCAGGTAGATGGGAACTTAGGACAAAAATATTGAGGACTCAACCATACATCGAGTTCCTGTGCTACCAGCAGGGGACAGGAACCTGGCGCTGAGAAGGCCCCCTCTTCCTGGGCACTGGGAGAGGGTGATGGCCCTGATGGAGGTGGGGTGGGGTGGATGTGAGAAGCATCATCAGCTCTGCGAGGGAGGGCAGCTGGCCTGCTTCAAATTTCCAAGGGAGACGGTGGGTCAGCCTCTGAGATCCCAAGGGGAGAGGATGTGGCTGCTGCAGTGGATGTCATGGGGACTAAACATTTTTAGGAGTAAGAGGGGCATCCTTCTGTCGGATGGCAGGGCCTGGCCTGCTTCTGGGCATTTCTTGCAAGGAGCTCCACTTTTGGACGTGAGACGAGCACGGGTACAGGTCTCCAAGAGCCACAGAGGTCTGGGATCACAGCTGGGGGAGCTCCTGGTGACCACTAACATGGGCTGCCGTCCTGGCTGGGGGAGGGGCCTACCCGCCACCTGGGAGGGACATGGGACAGATGCTTAGGGTCTTAGTGGACCAAGCAGAGCTGAAGGAATGGATGGGGAGGAGATGGTGGCCAGCAGGCGGCAGGACTAGTCAGCTCCCTCTAAGGCCACTGGCTACCACTGGCCGGGTAGCTGGGTACAGTGGGGTACTCAGGCAGGCTGTTCCCTGAGAAGCTGTTGAATTGGGCCTCCCGAGATGGTGGGTTCCGCCAAGTGCCCGAGCTCCACTCTGTCTGTGCCTTCTGGAAGCTTCCACCAGTTCCCCGGTAGATCCTGTGTACCTGCAGGGCCAAGACAGGGAGCAGAGGACAGACATCAGTGCATCTGTGAGTGACGGGAAAGCCACTAGTGGTTAAAGTTGTGCTTTTCTTTTCTTTTTCTTTTCTTTTTTTTTTTGAGGGCAGTGTCACCGGCCCTAACACGTGGGACCGAACCGGGGCAGCTGGCTTCCTAAGCCAGCGCTTAACCACCGCGCCACTCGGCTGGCACTAAAGTTGTGCTTTTCTTAAAGGAATTACAAAAGCCAGGGCCGGCCGAGTGGCGTGGTGGTTAAGCGCTGGCTTGGGAAGCCAGTGGCCCTGGTTCGGGTCCCACATGAGGGTCGGTGACACTGCCCTCAAAAAAAACAAAAACAAAACAAAAGCCACAGAATGATCTTTGTGGAAACATTAGAAAACAAGGCAAGATTGTGGCCTCTGAGGTGCCGACCTCTACTGCCCCTGAGACGCCCATGAGCACGTGTCCTGGAAAGGAGCTCATCCTGCTGCAGGTTAGGGTCCTGCCTCTCTCCCTGTGGATTGCCCCCACCCGACACACACCACCTTGCAGGTGGCTCTGGGGACTCTCGGGCAATGCCTGGCATGGAAAAACCCACCAGGAACTTGTATGACGATGACTCAAACAGCGTCCTGACAGGAGTGTCAGGCCCTGGATTGTGCACAACGCACACAGCCATCCCTGAGCACTAAAATGGTCTCTGCAGCAGAGAACCCTGGGGATGGACCACCAACTCCCGGCCATCCAGAAAGGGCTGTGCCTCTGGGAACACTGGGCTGTACTATTTCTAGAAATCCTGGCAAATTCAATACTGACAAAATGGCACTTTGTTTTAACTCAAAGCTCTTGATTATCAGTGAAATTGAATGGTTGTGTTTTTCGGCAGGAATGTCTCTCTTCTTCTGTACAGCTATCTTCCCGACAAATCTAACCTGGGGTGGCCCTGGAGACCCTGACAGAAGGGTCATCTGTATCTTTGTTTTGGGGGCACTCCCTCTGGTTTGTTTTTTTTAATATTTTATTAGAAAATTGGGGGAAGGAAACAGTGTTGGGAAATTGGGGAAGGACACCGGACAAGTTGTTGTTCTTCAATCTTCGTTGTGGAGGGCGCCAGTCGCCATCTGGCTTCTCTTCGGCAGCTCATGGCCTCTAACCTCAAGGTGTTGTGTTCAATCTTAGTTGCAGATGGCTGTAGCCACCATCCCATGTGGGAGTCGAACCAGCAGCCTTGTTGTTAAGAGTGCACGCTCTATCCACTGAACCATCTGGGTGACAGCTTGGCTCAAAGTGCTGAGTTCAGTCTTAGTTGTGGGTGGGCGTAGTCACCATCTCATGTGGGAGTTGAACCCAGCAGCCTTGTTGTTAAGAGCACACACCCTATCCACTGAGCCATCTGGGTGGCAGCTCAGCTCAAGGTGCAGAATTCAGTCTTAGTTGCAGGTGGGCGTAGCCCACCATCGAACAGACTATCTTGCTGTTACACCAGCTGAGCCATCCTGCCACCTGTTGGCAGCTCAGTGACAGCTCAGCTTGGGTGCAGCATTCACTGGCCAATGTGGGAATCGAACCGGCGGCCCTGCTGCTCAAAGCTCGTGCTCTTAAACTAACTCTTAACCAACTGAGCCACTGGGCCGGCCCACACTCACTTTGTTTTGAGCCCACAAACCCCCTCTCCTGCACCTGCGGGTGTTCATGGCCCGTAGTTCTCGTTATGACATTGCCACTGAATGGAAGCTGCCGGTAGATGCGCAGTCAGCTCGCCCATGAACTTCACCCTGGAATCTCACTGACATTGACCTGTGGTGTCTCCAAGTACATTCATGGTTTCTATTGATCGTTCCCTTCAGACAGTCCGTATAGCTGAAAGGATGGTGGGGTGCAAATACGGGACAGCCAAGCATTTCTTTGTCCTCACTGAGTGCCACGTATACTGCTTGAACCCAGCCTCGACATGGGCTGGAACAGCTAGAACCACATGGCAATGAGGCTGGGAGGGACCCCAAACCCAGCTCTAAAAATCCTGGCCACCCTGTGGTCCAGTGCAGCTGGCCTCCCTGTGCAGCACCCCTGCGTGCACAGCCAAGAAGGCATCTCTGGGTGGGAGGGGCTGGGGGGGGCGCGCTGTCAGCCTCGTTGTCACCCTTGGCCTTCACATGGCTCCAGGACAGTCCTCACATGGTCGATGCCTCTGGGACTATAGTGCAGATGTTTCTCGCTGGAAGTCCCCACACATCTGGCGAGGTGCCATACAGGGGAGCTTTCTGTGATGGTGCAGATGGTTGATGTGAAGCCACCAGTCCCCACAGCCAGAGCACTTACTATTTAGTTTATTTAATTTTACTTAATTTAACTGCAAATGGCAAGATGTAGCCAGTGGTGGCCAAATCAGGCAGCAAGGATGACACTTTTGGACATGTGTATGCTGGGGGCTCTGGCAGACAGCACCCCCAAAGGCAGGTGTAGTCAGTCATCATCGGACCATTCTGTGCCGTTTCCCCAAGTCCTTCCTTTTTGGAAGGCTGCCATGGGCGGGACAGGCATGGTCTTGCCCGGAGCAGTCTAGACTGTGAGAGGGTCTTCCTTGCTAATGAAGATCAAGTCACTTCCCAGGCACTCAGTCTCTTATTCCTGAAACAGGGATAAGACGAGTCCCCAGGGCCAGAAGGGTCAAGTGACAGGATGCATGGGAAAAAGCTGGATGTATTGGGAGTCAGAGGACTTACCTTCATGATCACAATGGCCATCATGGTGGCCGACATGGTGAACATGATGGCTGGAAGCAGCATGACCACGGCGGCCCCGACACTGTACTGGAAGAACCCAATCGCTGCTAGCCAACCACTGCAAGGGGCAAGAGAGAATGTGGGTGCCAGCACATCCGCCAGACAAGGGACCACTATCCTTCATATGTAAAGAGCTCCAAAAAATCAGTGAGAAAAAGATATACAACCCACAGAGACATGGGCAATTTGTACAAGGACTTTGAGGTGACAATAAACTCATGAAATGATGCTCAAATCCACCAATGAAGATGTGCAAGTTAGAACAAGGTATCATATGGCCAAACATCGTGTGTGAGAGAATAGAGACACGAATACCACTTTCTTAGTGGTAGTGTACAGTCTTTTTGGAGCAAAATGGCAATATTTATAAAAAGACTTAAACGTCCACTCCTTTTACCTCAACTATTCTACTTCTAAAAATTTATGCGGGCCGGCCGAGTGGCATGGTGGTTAAGAGCTGGCTTGTGATGCCAGTGACCCCGGTTCGGATCCCACATATAAAGGCCAGTGACACTGCCCCATAAAAAAAAAAAAAAATTTATGCTACTGGGCCGGCCGAGTGGCACGGTGGTTAAGCGCTGGCTTGGGAAGCCAGCGGCCCGGGTTCAGGTCCCACATATGAAGGCCAGTGACACTGCCCTAAAAAAAAAAAATTGATGCTATTAAGGGCTGGCCGAGTGGCACGGTGGGTAAGAGCTGGCTTGGGATGCCAGCGATCCCGGTTCGGATCCCACATGAGGGCCAGTGACAGTGCCCTCTAAAAAAAAAAGAAAATTTTTATGCTATTAGGGCCGGCTGAGTGGCTCAGTTGGTTAAGAGCTTTCTCAAGAATGCGAGCTCTGAGCAACAGCAGTTTGATGCCCAGCCCGAGCTGAGCTGCCGCTAAGCTGCCAACAGGTGGCAGGATGGCTCAGCTAAAAAATAAAAAATAAAAAAATAAAATAAAATAAAAATAAATAAAAAATTTATGCTATAGCAATTGTTTGGAATCATGAAAAGCTGGGTGTACCCTCCATGTACCCTGGCTGGGAATGACATGAACATACATCATGCTATAGCCACATGATGGAATACTAAGGAGACGTTAAAAAATAAAAGGGAGGTCCGGCCGAGTGGTGCAGTGGTTAAGAGCTGGCTTGGAACGCCAGCGGCCCTGGTTCGGTTCCCACATATGAGGGCCAGTGCCCATTTTGAGGGACACTGCCCTCAAAAAATAAATAAATAAATAAATAAATAAATAAATAAAAGGGAGAACAGGCGGTTGAAGCCGTCAGCACAACAGGTTCCTGTGAAACCTGTACGCCATCGGCCCCCACAAGGAAGAATGTCTGTCCAGTTATCCACGATTGCTTCTTGGAGAGAGAGGCAGGAAACATGGTATTCTTGAGAATTATTTTTTCTTAATAAGTAATAAAACCACACGGTTCAAGATTCAGGAAACTTAATATACAATAAACAGTCTCTCTCCAGCCAACCCCCTCCCTGGTCCAGAGAGAACCAATGTGATACGTCTGCTATGGATCATTCCACAGAGTTTATAAAAATGTTTGTGTGTGTGCACGGGCACATGTAAACAAAATACCTACCCTTGCTCTGTGAAACAAGGAGAAATTCTATGCACAGTGCTTTGCACTGAGGGGTGTGAACAAAGCTGGACAGCAGAGAGCTTGGGAGGGCGCTGGGCAGGATGGACAGGCAGCTGGGGCTGGGCTAGTGGGGTGGCTGGATACTGTCCTGTGGGAAGGGACAGTGTCCTTGGGCTCCTGAGAGGGGAGGAGGGGCTGGCTCTCCTGGGGGATCAAGACTCTAGGGACAAATGATCTCCCACCAGATCTGGGGCCCCAGAATAAAGGCCAGCTAGGTGGAAGCTCCGGCCTGAGGATTATGGTCTCTGGGGAGGGTGAATGCACCCATGGGCAGAATGTAGAACATGGAGCCAGCTCCTCAGCACCAGCCTCCCAGACCCGCACAGGAGTGAGCTATCAGCCACCTGCTTCACAAAAAACAAGCTCATTTACAACCCAGGATGAGGTCACTGAGAACAGCGGTTAATAAACTGGCCTTGATCAGCTACGAACAGGTGAGTAAGTGAGCCTACTGTAACCCAACTGTATCTAGAGAGGCCAAGGTGTGCAGCAAGGGGAGCATGGGGGATGGATAGAGGCCTGGAGATGGAGGTTAGGGACAGAGCATAAACGAGGAGGTGCCAGGTGCTCCCTTTGAGCCACACAGCAAGGAGCTCGAGTGGCTAGAAGCAGGGAGAGGAGGACAGAACACATGAAAGGACAGCACAGGAACACAGCCTGAAAAATCTGTGGGAGAGTTAAAACAGTTGCCATGTCACCTAGCAATGCCACTCCTCAGTATACACCCGAGAGAAACTAAAACAACCCCGCCCCCCATAGAAAAGTGTAGAAATTTCACAGCAGCACTAACGACAGCAAAAAAGTAGAAATGGGCCAAGTGTCCATAAGCTCGTGATGGACAAAGCGTGCTCCATTCACACATATGGAGTGTCACTCAGCCATGAAAAGGAGGCACTGGTACTCGCCACAGCGTGGATGGACCTTGAACACACGGTGCTCAGTGAGAGAAGCCAGACACACAATGTGTGATTCCATTTGTGTGAAACGTCTAGAACAGGCACATCCACAGACAGGAGTGGGGTTCATGGTTGCCAGGGGCTGGGGAGGGGGATAGGTAGGTGCCTGCTGATGGGGATGAGGTTTCCTTTTGTGATGGAATGTTCTAGAACTACAGAGGTGCTGGTTGAACAACCCTGTGGATGTACTAAAAATACTGAATTGTACACTTATAGGGTGAATATCTGGCCTGTGAAGTGTATTTCAATAAAGCTATTATTCGAAAAACCCCAATGTGGGACACTCCACAGGATAATCAAGCCTGCTGATCAGGGAGGGCTGGAGAGACACCAACCCACTGAAATGGGCACAGCTCACCTGGGTCTAACGTGAACACCCTGCTAAAATGACATTTAAATAAATGCCACACAGAACCCTGAACAGAAAAAGGGCACTCGTGGAAATGCAAATAGAGCCTGCTATCCGGGTGGCGGCAAAGGCGTCAGGCTGAGGGGTAAACAGAAGCACTCGGTCCGGTCTCCACACCTTCTGTAAACCTCAAAATCCCTGAGGTTAAAAGGCTACTAACGGGGCAGCTGGTTAGCTCAGCTGGCTAGATTGCAATGTTCATAACACCAAGGTTGTCGGTTTGATCCCCACATGGGCCACGGAGCTGCACCCTCCACAACTAGATTGAAATAATTACTTGACTTAAAGCTGATGGGTCCTGGAAAAACATACTGTTCCCCAGTAAAAAAGTTTTAGGGAAAAAAAAAGGCTACTTAAAAAGGAACAAAAATGTAAGACAGTATGACCACTTCAGGTGCTCAGAAGGGCCAACTTGTGGGTGTCTTAGGGATAAGACCACATCATGGTTATATACACATATAATATGGTCATATATTCTAATCATCCTTTTCCTTTATAGATTCACAGGGCAGTGTCTGCTGAGGAGACCAGACATCTGGAGTATGCAGGGAGTGACAGGTACACAGGACACAGGAATGGCTGGAGCAGGTGACTATGACAGGGGCGCTCCTGAGAGCATCTCCTCTGCTTGGAGATGAGCCTGAGAGTCTCCTACTGGCCCTTGCTCCTGCCCAACAGGGCAGCCCTGCTAGAGTCTGTGGTCTGCTTGCCCCCTGGTGGTGAGCTGTGGGACTGCCAGTCAACCTGGGCCAGGAAGGCAAGACTCAGGAAGGGGACAAGTGCAGGCGGGCAGAACTGCGACACCTCGGGGTCCCCACACGGAACCCTGAGGAGGCCAAGGAGCTGAGCAGTGTCCTCCATGATCCTGTGCAGAGCCCAGAGGTCTGGGTGCAGGAACAATCAAAGAAACCAGAGCCAGGAGGGGCTGCTGGCCATACACTTGAGGAAGTGATAGGCCTTGGATACCAGTCTCCCACCACCCCCTACCCTCCTGGCCTCAGTCTCATCTGTGGATGAGACTCAACGCATGAAGGTACACACATCCCGTCTGCCCAAGTAGCACCATTTTTATCACTATTTTCCTCCTCTTAATCTCACAGAAAAGGGAAACACATCAACAGTCACTCCCCTGAGGTCCCCAATTGCTTGGCACCTGTCACCTGCTCTGTTCAGCCCCCAAGGAAGTTGTCCCCACCTGTCCAGTGTGGAAACCAAGGTGGTGGAAGTGCCAGGCAGAAAAGAGCTTGAACAGAGGAACGAGACTGTGACCTGGAAAAGGCCAACTTGCAAAGCTGGCCCTCGTGATGTCTGGAAATGCACTTGAGGGGCTCTCA
Source organism: Aselliscus stoliczkanus (assembly GCA_033961575.1). NCBI lineage: Eukaryota > Metazoa > Chordata > Mammalia > Chiroptera > Hipposideridae > Aselliscus > Aselliscus stoliczkanus. The sequence goes on along the minus strand of CM066735.1, from coordinate 1,427,962 downwards.
CTATCCTCATTGATGGGGCAGGGGGGGCGCTCTCTGGCCCTAAACTGTCTGCAAACACGTGATTCACACTGAACACCTGCTCTCCTCCTGGAATCTGGGATCTCTTATGTGCCAGGTCTCCGGTGAGAACCCTGTGAACCCCCTGGGAACCGCACTTCACATGCATTGTCATGTCTCATTTTGGGGGAGTCCACCAGGAGAGCTTGTGCCTGGTGTCTGGGCCCCGCCCCACGTGCCTTTTCCCTCGGCTCATCTTGCTCTGTTCTGTCTCTGTATGAACCCCAGCCACGAAAACCGCCATTGCTGAGTCCAGGGGAACTCCTCGCAAAGCACCCGGGGGTGGTCCTGACGACCCTGAAACAATACCTCACCAGTTCTCCAGACCCAGATCTGGGAAGCCATCAGCCAAGAAAAACCGGATACTCAGGGTCCATGCAGAGCTCATGTGCTCACCACGTGGGAGGGATTGATATCAGGAAGACTCAGGGAGACGCATTCTGAAAATGATCTCGGATGAAAAGCAGATGATTTTGAAACTCCATGCAGAGAAGGGCAGAAGATGCAGCAGGACAAGGACCATAAGGAGGAGCTGAGGCGGGGGGGGAGGGGGCTGAAGAGGCCATGGAAACCCACACGGTCTCAAGGAACAAAAGAGGGCGCTTGGCTTCTCACTGCTGAAGACAGACCATGGTGGCACTGCCAGTAAACATAGAAAAGAGTGACAGGGAGGAAAACCACAGAAATCATGGCAACAGGGTGCCCCAAACAGAGACCCAGAAAATACCACAAGTGGGGTGAGAGGACCAGTGACCATGACACAAGGAAAGGTCCCTGAATAGGGAGCTCTGACTAGACAGACACAATGACTCCCAATGTCCCAAGAAAAACCAACCGAGCACATTGGAATACAAAGAGCCAGCCAGATGCTCCTGTCCAACACTGGGTGCCAGACACCACTTGTAGTCGGTGAGCAACAGTGCTGTTGGTGTCCCCGTCCTGGTCCTGGGACCTGCGGACATGTCACCTCACATGGCAGAGGGATTTGCAGGTGGGATTAAGTCAAGGCCCCTGAAATGGGGATGACCCTGGATTACAGGAGCCTCAGAGTCAGAGAGATGGAAGAGGCTGCACTGCTGGCTGTGACGATGGAGAAGGGGCCATGAGCCAGGGACACAGCGCCTCTGGAAGCTGGAAAAGGCCGGAAACGGGCCTCCAGAAGGACCGGCCCTGCCCTCACCTGGGTTTAGCCTGGAGAGGCCCCTATGGGACTCCTGACCTGAAAACTGGAAATGAGAAATATGTTTCATTTTAAGTCACTGAGTTTGGAGTAGTTTGCTACAGCAGCCATGTAAACCTTGTATAATACCCCAAATGAGTAAACAGGAGACTAGATCTCTCTCTAGATGGTGCTGGCCCACACCTCCTGGGCTCCTGTGGTCAGGGAACACACACACACTCACCAGCAGAGTGCGGGTGGAGCCTTCACACACAGGCCCTAGGCAAGTCCACAAAGCGTTTACAGGAGCAGGAAGCCAACTTCTGCTCTCCTTCAGCCATCAGGACCTGGGGTGTCTGTGTTAACTGTGCTCGGCCCACACCAACTGACACACACGTTCATTCACATGTACAGTTAACAGGTGTCACCAACTTACCAAGCGCCCCATCCCGAGAAGCCGATGGCCTGGATGACAGTAAGGATAAACTGGGCTCCGAAGATGAAGAAAAATGCCATGAAATTAAAGGAGCTGTCAGCCCTGGAGAAGGAAACAACCATTACAGGGGCCCTGGCCGCTCAGGGACGATGACCCAGAGGAAAACGTGAGGCAGGCGCCGCAGGACAAGGATATCCCCTTCCTTAGGTGCGTCCACGTGCATGAATTAATGCACACGCACTCACACAGAATCCGACCACGTGGTCAGATTCTCAGGGGCCTAAACACGGCCCCTCTGAGAAGACGCTGCACTGACAGGTCCCTTGCTGGGAAGGAGTCTGAGTCTTCCTGCACCCCAAGGAAGTCCAGAGGGGACTTCCCCCAGGCTGTTTCCAGTTCAATGAAAGGAGGCAGGGAAGCATCTGGTCATGCATGGCTGCTCCCAGGTGGTCCCCGATGCCTGCTGTGTGCAGTGCTCCTATGCAAGGCTGCTCCAGCCTACCTGACCTCGTGACAGCCCCTTTTAGCTCTAGAAAATATGAGTGGGTTTCAGGTTCTTATCCTCTCAGGGACCCTTTCTGATTCACTCTGAGAGTGTGGGATTTAGGAACCACCTAGGGACAAATGGTTCAGCCTGAGTAGTAGAGGGCCGGCTGGGGATAAATGTCCACAGCAGTAGGATTCATGATGGCCAAAGATGGGAACAACCACCATCCATAAGCGGGAGTGCCACTCGACCATTAAAAGGAGGGAGGTGTTGAAACTCACCACAACATGGATGGACCTTGAACACACGGTGTTGAGAGAAGCCAGACACACAAGCCCACACAGTGCATGATTCCACTTATGTGAAATAAGTTGTTGTCAGGGGCTGGGGGTGACTGCTGATGGGGACGGGCTTCTTTTGGGGTGGTGAGAATGTTCTGGAATTGGAGGTGATGGTTGTACAACAGTCTAAAACAATGTATTGTGAGGTTGATGAATTGTGTGGAATGTAAAGTATAAATCAACAGTTATTAAAAGACAAAACCCGGCTCAAGATTGCAAGCTGAGCTCTGAGCAACAGCAGTTCGATGCCTAATCTGAGCTGAGCTGCTGCTAAGCTGTCAACAGGTGGCAGGATGGCTCAGCTAAAAAGAAAAGAAAAAAAAAAAAGAGTGAAAAGACACAACTCGGGCCAGCCGAGTGGTGTGTTGGTTAGGAGTTGGCTTGGGACGCCAGCTCTGAGCAGCGGGACCTCGGTTCGGATCCCACATATGAGGGCCAGTGACACTGCCCTCTACAGCTAAGATGGTGAACAACAGCTCCACCTGGTTGCTTCTATAACTAAGATGGCTGGTGACGGTGTGGGCCGCAGACTCTGCTGCAGTGGGCTGCCATAGGCTACAGTGAGTGGCAGGCAGCCAGCATGAGCAGCTGGCAGCCAGTGTGAGCTGTCAAGAGCAGCTGTGAGCATCTGTCCAGAGGGTGGCAAGCAACTGCCTCACCCAGGAAGAGCGCAGTGATGATACTAACATGGGCCAGTGAAGCAACGTCCTCCAAACTAGACTAAAGGACAAAAAAGGACCGCAACTTGTCTGTTCCCCTTCCCTGATTCCCCAACGCTATTCCCTTCCCCCAATTCCCCAATAAAAATCTTTTTAAAAAAAAGGGCCAGCTGAGTGGCGCATTGGTTAAGCACTGGCCTCGGAAGCCAGCGGCCCTGGTTTGGGTCTCACATATGAGGGCCAGTGACACTGTCCTCAAAAAAAAAAAAAAAAAAAAAAAGAGTTGGCTTCGGATGCCAGCTCTGAGCAGCAGGGCCCAGGTTCAGATCCCACATGAGGGCCAGTGATGCTGCGCCCTCTATAGCTAAGGTGGTGAACAACAGCTCGACCTAGAGCTGGGCTGCTGTGAGTCGCCAGCGATGGCGTAGGCTGCAGTGGGGCTGGACGGCAGCTGGCATGAGATTTTGTGAGCTGCCGTGAGTCAGCTAGATTTTGTGAGCTGCCATCCAATGGCCAGCTAGCGACTGCCTCACCTGGGAAGAGTGCAATGATAATACCAACATGGGCCAGTGAAACAACATCCTCCACAACTAGACTGAAGAACAAAAGGACAGCAACTTGTCTGTTCCCCTTCCCCGGTTCCCCAATGCTGTTCCCCTCCCCCAATTCCCCAATAAAATCTTTTAAAAAATAAATAACAAAGACACAACCCAACAGGCAGCAGTGGGCCACAGTCTGCAGACTATCATCCAAACTGGACAAGAGAGTGGGATTCTTTCTAATTCTTCAGCCAGGGTCACAGGAGCAAACCAGGCACAGGTCCTGGGTGGGGGGATGGGCATGCAGACAAGTATGTGCAGCTGGGCGGTGTCTGGGCTTCTCCTTCAGCCATCAGTAAGCCCACTGTCCACAATCAGCACAGACTTGCCCTGAGGCCCCGCGAGGCACTGACCATGCCCCCACTTACCGGAAGGCCTTGTAGGCTGGCCGGAACCAGCACATGTACCCGCAGGGGGAGAAGAGCAGCAGCCACATCAGGGCCAGGCCAAAGTTGGTTCCCGAGCCACCGCCGATCCACCAGGCCAGGCAAGCGACAAGGTTGACGCCCAGGGTGGCACAGTAGACTGTGAAGAGGAGGTGAGGAGGCTAAGCCAGGTCGATAGGGGATGGGCACCAGGACACCTCTGCCTCACTGTACAGGGACCATGGGCCAGAGAGGGCTTAGAGGACAGATGTTCCCATAGAGCCAGCCCCACCTGCTCTGTCCCCCCACACCATGCCACCTGAAGGACCAATTTTACCAGGGAGGAGATTTATAGATTACAAAACCTCAGGCTCCCACAGACCAAGGATTGGGAGCTTTGTGGCCTGAGCTGACTCAGGCCTGGGTCTGTGTGGAGGCTCAGGGAGACCCCCACCCACTTGGCCGGCCCCGCCCCTCCACTCACATAGCCACAGCCGGTAGATCCTCTTCACCAGGACCTGGTGCTCAATGGGGATCTCATCTGAGAAGTTCTGATAGAAACAGGGCTTCAGCGGGATGAAGCTGGGCAGCGGCGGGAAGTTGTTCTCCTTTTCTGCAAGGACAGAGCATAGGGGCTAAGGCAGCTGGGACCCCTCAACAACAGCTCTAGAGAGAGCCCATCCTGTCCCAGGACCTGCGGACATGTCGCCTCATTGGGTAGAGGGACTTTTCAGGTGGGATTAAATCAAGGCTCCTGAGATGGGGACGACCCTGGATTAGAGGGGGCCCAGTGTTGTCACAGGGTCCTCATAAGAGGGAGGCAGAAGGCTCAGAGTCAGAGAGAAGGAAAAGACTGCATTGCTGGCTGTGATGATGGAGGGTCCATGAGCTAGGGACACAGTGTCTCTAGAAGCCGGCAAAGCCTGGAAACTGTTCTCCCTGGGGCCTCTGGAAGGACCAGCCCTGCCCTCAGGAGGTCCAAGAGGTCCATGTGGGATTCCTGACTCCAGGACTCTATGATGATAAATTTCTCTCTAAGTCACTACATTTGTGGTGATTTCTTGGAACCATCATAGGAAACACAGACTCAGTGGCTGAGCACAGGTGCTGTTAACACTTGTGTCTCCAGGGAAGGTTCTGGCACTTAGAATGTGTGAGCTTCCTGGGGCCACTGTAATAAATGGCCACACAGCAATAATTTAAAATAGAGATTTATTTTTTCACAATTTGGAGGCCACAGGCCTGAGATCAAGGTGTCACAGGGCCCTGCTCCCTCCCAAGGGCCCAGAGGAGGGTCCTTCCTGACTCTTCCAGCTTTTGGAGGCTGCATCGTCCCTGCGGTGGTGACATCACCCCAGTGTCTGTCTCCATGGTCATATGGCCTCTCCCCATGTATCTGTCCAAATTTCCCTCTACCTATAAGAACACCTGCCACTGGATTGAGAACACCCTACTCCAGAGTGACCCCATTTTTATACACCTGTAAAGACCCTATTTCCAAATGAGGTCCCATTTCCAGGTAACCAGGCTCAGAACTTGAACATGTCTTTCTGGGACCATGATTCAACCAATGGCAGTGTAACATCAGCGCTGCCCTGTTGCCTCTCAGGGTACCTTTATTCATCCATACCGCCCCAGGGCATGCTTCCTGAGCACCTGCCAGGGTGACAACGGACAACACAGATGGAGCCCTGTCCTCAGAGACTGCTGTCCCAGTGTGTGGTGGGAGTGGGGGGGCACCGACAATCACCATGATAAACAGGTAACTGCACGGTGTGCTGAGACATGCCAAGTGCTGTAAAGAACCGGAAGCAGGTGGGGGACACCAGGGATGATGCTGGGGGTTGGTTAGCTGTGACTTAAGAGAGCAGGTTCATGGGCTGGAGTGGCGCGGTGGTTAAGCGCTGGCTTGGGAAGCCAGCGGCCCCAGTTTGGGTCCCAAATATGAGGGCCAGCAACACTGCCCTCAAAAAAATAAATAAATAAATAAAGAGAGCAGGTTCAGGGTGGGCCTCACTCAAAGGGTGCCATTTGAACAAAAACTCGAAGAGGTGAAGACGGGAGTCCAGCAGATTTGCGGGAAGGGTGCTGCCAGTGCAAAGGTCCTCGGGTGAGCACCTGCCCATCTAGAAGCAGGGAGATCAGGGGCTGGAGGAACGAACAGGTGGGGGCAGCCACACCTTGTTGGCCACTGAGAAACCTCAGGCATTTACTGAGTGATGAGAGAGGGAGTCCTGAGCTTGCCGGCTGGGTGTCTATGATGAGACCATGAGAGGCAGGACTTCTGGCCTCCTGCCCTTCCAGTGAACAGGCCTTCAAGGGGGTCTCCCTAGCATGGACACAGCCTGCTTCATTCTGCTCTGGTCACAAACCCCCACTTATGGTTTGTCCAATCACAGTGACTAGGCACCTAAGGCCATGAAAATGGCCCCGACACAGCCCCCCTCCTCCAGTCCTGCTGCCCCCTTGGCCACCAGCACTCATCTGGTCTGACTGAGGTCTGACCCTCACACCTCTCACCACCCACAGAGAGCCCAGCAGCCAGTCAGGGAAGGAGGCAGAAGACCACCTGCCAAATTGCAAATTGCCACATGGCCCCTTGAAACCTTGTTTTCTTGACAACATTTCATGCAGACTTGGAACCTAGGGGCCTAGATTCGAATCCCAGCTCTGCCACCAGTGGGCTGACCAAAGGCCGCCTCACTTCACTTGCATGCTCTCCCCCATTTCCAAGCAGGACGAGGCAGGCCACCCTGTAGGCTTGCTGCAGCTTCTGTGAGGGAAAGAAGGTGTCATCTTATGTGTAGGCGTGAACCCAGGTGCTCAGATGGTGTCAACAACAAAATGAGCCCAGGCAGAAGGTCTGGCTGGGCCTGACACCTGCTGTGACAACTTGTGGGGAAGTTCAGTGCCTCCCTGTTTCCACTTGGTGCTGGGAGGTGACCCCAACACCCATCAGTGGAAGAGGAATATGAGGTGTGTGCCAAGCAGAGTTGTGGGCAGTACACCCACTAGGGAACCCTTGCCGGAGAGACACAGACACAGGAACCTCCCACTGAAGGGCCCTGGGCAAGACTCACCTGACATTTCCGCTGTGATGACCCAGTGGGGCTGAAGCCTAGAGCCACCTGGAGGGGAAACAGCCACAGTCAGGGGGTTCCCATGGCTGCCGAGTGACTGACTCCAGCTGCAGGTCTGGCTGGCTACTGCAGGTAGAGTCCTAACTGCCAGACTGTCAACAGGGGTGTCTGGACTCTTAACCGAAAGGTCACCCCAAATGTATGACCCCAGCTGTTACCTCACCTAAGAGTCCCCTGGACAGCATCTGTGATGGCAATAAGTGAAGGGTCAGACTGCAGCACCCTGCTACCCACAGCCCAGCTTGGAGCCAGGCCGCTTCTAGGATCCCGGTAACCACCCTGCACTCCCACCTTGTCATCCTCCCCAACCCCATAGATGGCTCTGAGCGCCTCCTTATGGCTACAGCGCCGGCCTTCAGAGTCACCAAGCCTGAGTTCACATTCATTGCTGTGTCACGTCAGACAAATCACACAACCTCTCTGGTCCGTAGTTTTCACCCTTGTGAGCTTTACAGAGCCAAGGACCCTACTGCAACTCAAGTGAAGCTCCTGGAAATGCATCTGGCACTCAGCAGCCCTACTTAGGAGCCACATGAGCTTGTGTCACAGAGCAGCCCCACACTTCAAGCCACCACCAATGTGCACAAATATAGTTGGATCCACTGGGCTCTGCTGATGGATGGTACCATCCTCAGAAAAGGGGTCCACCTGGCCTACAAGGCACAGCTAGGCCTGAACCATCCCAGTATCTGGCACTGCACTGGGCATGGAGCTGTGCCTGGGGCCAGGTGAGACAGTTCCAGCGATGTTGAGTTCCAAGGGCCCCAACCCCCCAGCCCAGCAACAGCCCCGCTGAGACTCTCCATGTGGCCCTGGCTGGCCCTCCCTGTGGGCCTGGTGGCCTCATACACTGCCTATGTCTGTCCACTGCCCTGCCTCCACCAGCTGGGAGCATCCCCCAGCCCGGGGTTCCAGGGTAGGCTTGGGGCAAAAATGTTCCAGGGCTCCTGCAGTGCCCATATGGTCAGACAGTGCATGTCTGCTGGATGGACAAATGGACTGCTCTAAGTCCTGCACAAACACATTGGTTCTAGTGCTAACTGCTCTATGGCAGACCCTCACTGGTTCCCTTTGAGGACACTTCTGGCCACCTGGGAAGGATGGGAAATGGGAAAGCCCCAAAGGAGCAGTTCGGTCAGCTGAGTTCAGACACACCCTGGCTGGCCACACCCTTGCAGACCCAGGAGGCAGACAGGGCTCTGCCCACACTCAGCTCAGAAGTTTCCCCTCCCACTGTGTACTCCCAGGCCCTCAGTGGAAGTGGTTCCACAACTCTGTCAACAGACTCCGACCTGGTTTCAGGGTTGTGTTTATTTTCACAGGTCAGACAAAGGGGACACAATCCTAGTGGACCTGTGGGCTCAGGGTGGAGGTGGCCAGGGTAGCAAGGCCTGAATGCCCATCGATGAGGCCCCCATTACGGTCCTGCCCAGGGAAAACCTCTGTCTAGCAGAAACGTGGCCCCACGTGCTGGCAGAAATGGCGGGTGTCCAGGGCTGGGAGGCATGAGTGTCACTGAAATCCACAGACAGAATTGCAGCCCCTGGACAACAATGAGGGAGCCGGGGCCACATGGATCCAAGAGGAGGCTGAGGCTGGCAGAGCAAAGGACGGTTCAGAGCTGGCAGGCATGAGCCTATGTGTCTGGGTCCAGCCGGCGGCAGTGGCCCTCCAGCACGCCACGGAACACCCAGAAGCGGTGGTTGAGGTCAGGACGGGCGTGAATGCGAAAGCGAGTGCCCAGGCCACCATCAGGTGAGGGTGCCCCATAGAAGACGCGCTGCACGCGGGAGTGCACCAGGGCCATGGCGCACATGACACAGGGCTCACGGGTGACATAGAGGTCATAGCCAGTGCACACGTAGGGGAGGCCGTCCTCATCCGTTTCTGTGTTCATGTCCCCATTCAGCTTGTGCATGGGGCCCACCCGGAAGCCTTGGGAGGCGGCAGCCTGGGCGAAGGAGCAGGCAGGGTGGGGCCTGAGGTTGTAGGTGCCGCGGCCCTGGCCTTGAGCTACTAGATCAATGCACACCATGGTGGCATGCAGCAGGGGGCTGGCCGTGCTGCTGCAGTCATGGCCCGTTGCCAGCACGCAACCCGAGGTCGGGTCCACCACCACGGCCCCCACAGCCCTTAGACCCCTGGCGGCCGCCTGCTGTGCTGCCCACACAGCCCGTTCCATGTGGCCTTGCATCGCAGCCTGCTCTTGAGCTGAGAAGAGCTGCCCGGCTAGGGCACGTGTCATGTGCTTGTCCTCGTGAAAGGAAGTGGGCCAGTGGGCACGTGCCTCCTCGAACTGACCCCTGGTCAGGGGTGGCCGGGCAGGCACAAGCACCAGGAAGGGCTGCCCGAGGCCTCGGGAGTCCACAGCTGGCTGAGGGAGGAGCTCAGCCAGTGATCGTGTGCCCGTGGCTGGTCCTGCTAGGCACAGCAGCATCTCCAGCATGTGTGGATGGCTGGCATTACGGCTTGGTCGCACCCTCTTGAGGTGAGGCTGGGCGGTCAGCGGGTGGACAGCTGACACCTCCTTGAGGAGGCGTGAGGTCTGGCGCTTGTCAAGGACCGGTGCGGCATAGGCCAGCACCAGCTCTACACCCCCGGACTGCTGCTCCGACAGGACAGGAAGGGCTTGCCACGGTGTGGGCTCTGGCTCCGGGCTGCCAACCTTCTTATCTCCATGCTGCTCCATGCTGCTGTGGGGGTCTGTCCTCGGCATGGCTCCGACTGTGGGAGACAGATCGGAGCAGAGCATCATCTGTCAGCCGCAGGACGCTCGGGGAGTTGAGGAGTCCGTCCCAGGAGGGTTCCGAATCTGAGGGCTCATCCAAGAGCTCCAGCCCAAGTACAATGCATCACTGGTCAAGCTCTCACTCACATCCTACCAACTCTTGGTTTGCACAGAGTTTAAACTGCCATTGATTTTTTTTTCCCACCCCTCCTTTCTTTGGGATATGCCATAAGCGAAAATGCATACTGGATCTCTGAGACTTAAAATGAAACAACACAGGGCCAGCTGAGTGGTGCAGTGGTTAAGCACTGGCTTGGGAAGCCAGCGGCCCCAGTTCAGGTCCCACATATGAGGGCCAGTGACAGTGCCCTCAAAAACAAAAAATGAAAGAACACAAACTCTCATATATTTTTTTTCATATTGACTACGTGTTGAAGTGATAACACTGCATGTTTTGAGTTAACCAAACACATTAAAATGAACTTCGCCTGTTTCTCCGTACTTTCAAAAAACGTGGTTTCTAAAAGACTTAACATTAAATATGTGCCTTGTATTACATTCCTATTGGTCGAGACTGCCTTCGATACTGTTAAGAGATAAACTACAGAAAATCTCATCAGGCTGGAGGACCTCAGGTGCCGCTGCCCACCCAGAACACACTGCCCCGCTGGCGACTTGCAGTGGACAAGAAAGTTGAAATCACTGCTTATGATATGCCTCCCGCTCACTCCTCAGGTCCTTGGGCCCTTGTTTATTCATCAGCAAAGCCCTTCAGAGAGAATGTGAGGTCCTCATCCACCATGATGTGTCCTGAGCTCACAATACAAATTTAGCAAACATACTAAACCAGGGTACCAGTGGCAGCCAGAAGTGGAACGCGTGGATGCCTGTGACAGGCAGGGCACACAGGAGTCCACAATGCCGACTCTGAGTCTGCTCCCAGCACACACCATGCCCAGGATCCCATGGCCTGCCCCAGCCACAAAAGCTCCCACTGTCTGTAAGGCAAAAGACAGACACAGTCTCGTTTGTCCCTCTAAGAGTGCAACTTCTGTCTGATCAAAACAAAACAAGCAACAAATAAAGGAGGCTGCCTGTGGGACACTACTAGCCAGTCTGCCAACTCCTAGAGAGGATGGATAAAAATCACAGGACGGTCACCATCTGACCCAGCAATTCCACTCCATTCCTAGATATGTGCCCAGAAAACTGAAAACCCACATCCACATAGAAACCTGAACACAAGTGTTCACAGCAGCAGGATTTTCAACAGCCCAAAGATGAAAATAACCCATGTCCATCAGCAAGTGATGGATACACACAATATAATCCATCCACACAAGGGAATGTTATTTAGCTTTAAAGAGGAGTATAGTGCTGATACAAAATGGATGAACCCTGAAAATATGACACTCAGTGAAAGAAGCCAGACATAAAATGCCACACTGTGTGTGATTCCATTTATATGAAATGTCCAGAAGAAGCAAATACACAGAGACAGAAAGTGGGTTAGTGGTTGCCAGGGGCTGGGGGAGGGATATGTGACTCCTAATGGTGACAGGTTTCTTTTTGGGGTAGTGGAATGTTCTGGAGTTAGACAGTGACAACTGTTTCATTACCTTGTGAATATACTAAAAAACACTAAAACATATGCTTTAAATGAGTGGACTACATGGTATATGAACTGTATCTCAGTAAAACTGCTATGAAAGAAAAATGGAGAGGGGGAAGGACATCTGGCAGTCGCTAGATCAGCAGACCCCAAACCAGGCCCAGCGCCTTGGATGAACAGCTGCCATTACTGTAACACTGCATGTCCTAATGCTCCACAAATGGGCTCCCCTACTCCTCTCAACAGGGGAGGGAGATGCTGGGACTGTCTCCTTTCTATAGGACAAGAGGCTCCCTGAGATGACTATGGCACTTGGCTGGCGCTCATCAGCTCCTGGACTCTGCCTTCTGAGCTCCTCTGCAAGGCAGGGGTCCTACGCTCACTCTATAGATGAGAAATGAACAGGTTCTGCAGAGGATGACCCGCCCAAGCCCCCGACCTGACCCCAACGCCCCCAAAGGGAGATCCAGTCCACCTGCGAACAGAATCTGTGCATAAACATTTTACTTAAATACATCTGGGGAGTTGATGCATGGCTGGAGACAGTTGCTGACACCGGGTTCCTCGTTTTGTCCTCAAAGCCCCAAAGCAACCTCCAGCTCCAGGCAACCTGACTGCCCCCACGACCTTCCTCTCTGAACTCTCCAGGGGTTCTGCCCAGCTCAGTCCCTTTCCTGGGTGTGTCCATTTCCCTCTGCCTACAGCTCTGGCTGCCTTGTGAAAACGCCTATGCTCCGATCTCCGGGGGGTAGACACAGCCTCCTTAGACAACCCAGTCACATTTATAGTTGTGGTGCCTTTGCCCCAGAGGCCAACTGTCCAGGGCCAGAGACGCTCAAATACATCCGCAACCCCTGGAGGAATCCCTACCTGCAAGCAGGTTACGACCACCCACCACTCACAGCATCCCACCAGAAAACCTGTATGCACTGGAACTCCTGGGCAACACACAGAGTGCAGTGGGCCTGGGGTCCCAGCAGGAATGGACTCTGGTTCTGGGAGGAGGAACAAAAGAAATGGTGCTTCTTCAGTGAGCTGGGTCAGGCTCTGCAGGCAACAGTGTAAACCTCAGGCAGGAGACTTTATCTTCTCCCTGGATTAGGAAGGCCAGAGCCTGGAAGGCTGAGTCCTGGCTCCGCCCTGGCTGGCTGTTTCTTGACGGTGGTGAGACCTCGGGCACCTGTCCTAACCCCTACTGCAGCTTCACCTCTGTGAAATGGGAATCCATCACCATCAGACAGGGCTGTCCTAAGCAGAAAGTGAGAAAATCCACGCAAGGCCCAGGGCCCTGACTGTGTCAGCAGAGTACAAGAGGGCTCCTCGGAGATGGTGACCCCCAGCTGGGCCTGGAAGGTAGGCATAGCAGGGGAGGGAGTCCTGAGCAGTAGGAACAGCCAGTGCTGCAGTCTCAGATGTGCCCAGTTTCTAATGCAGTTTCCAGGACTCAGACCCACTGAAAGGAAAGAGGGCTGCAATCTGCATCTCTAAACAAGCTCCAGATGGCCTGCAGTCACCATATATAACATATGAGACAGCTCATTAAATTCGAATTTTGAGTAAACAGGTAATTTTCAGTGTGTGTCCCATGCAATCTTTGGGACACACCTATACTAAAAAATTATTCGCATGGAATTCGAATTTAATGGAGCGTCCTGCATGTTTTCTTGCTGAACCTGACACTGTACAAGTGGGCCTTCTATGCACATAAGTTCGAAAACCTCGGGCTTGTTGCGTGTGGGAGAGACTCCTTATCATAGGTGATAAAGTGAACTAGCATCTTAAGATGCTTAACCATCGAGTTGGGAGGACTATGGGTAAGGCTGGGCCCCATGTTAACTCTATAATCCTGACTTCCCGTTTTTCCTTATGGTAATTTCTGGGGGAGGGATCTTAATAAAGAGATTGGCCATCTTGGAACTGAGGTCTTTTTGCCTCCTTGTGGGCTGCCTGTAGGACCTCCATGTAGGAGGTGTGCTTTCCGCACTGCGGTGGTGGTCTTGCTTCTTTTTCTTTTCCCGAATAAACCGTTTTTTGTGTGGATTACTGGGAGAGTTATTTTTCACCAGTCAACATAGGGCTGGTATAAGAAAAGGCCTGGAAAACTCCCACATCCCATAAATATCAGGAATGATTATCAATGTTTAGGATGTAGAGAAACATTGGGGACCTTCCGCAACCGAAAGAGGGTAAACACGTACCCCCGAGGCAGGAAACCGGCCCAGACTCCAGTGCCGGGCGAGCCGGAAGCAGCTGGACGCACAGAATCTCCAAGCAGGACCTCTGGGACCACGCGTAGAAGAGGTATGGCGCGGGGAACAGGGTCCCGAGGCCCGGCAGTCCCACACGCACACGCATACGCGACGCTCCCCTGGCCCACTCAAGGCTTGCGCGAGCCTGACCCGCTGCCCGCTCACCCCTAGAGTGCGGCCGGGGTCCCTCAAAGCCAAGAGCCCCATCGCCGCCCCCGCCCGCTCTCTGCGGGAGCCTAGGTCACGAGAGCCAGAGACCCCCGAGGCCGGGGCCGCGCGCTTACCTGAGTTGACGGGCGCGAGCCCTTCGCTTCACAGTCTTAGCAACCGCCAGCCCCGCCTTCTCCTGGCTCTGCGGGGCACGACGGGAGCGTAGTTCTAAGGGCGGAGTCTCCACGGGGTGGAGGCGAGGCCGGGACTACAATCCCCACAAGGCAACGCCCACAGCCGCCTCGCTCCGCCCGTCTCCACATTGGTGCTCCTGTGACCCGCAGGAGGGCATTGCCAGCGCTGAGTTAAGGTTCGAGACCCAACTAGATGGGCAGGGAAAGTCAGCCCTCTGGGAAATCAACAGAATGGGGAGACTGAGGCAGAGAGGCACACGATACCCGCTGCAGTCACCGAGCCCAATTTGCTGTTCCCACGTGATTCTGGAGGGGCTGTCCCCACCTGATGGGATTAGCTTCCAATTCTGGTCCGGGGCGGAGCCCTGGCCTCAGTTTTCCCATCTGTGCAGTAGGCAAAAGGAACCTCTTGACGCTACTGGGTAAAACATGCTAATTTTATGGGCATATTATTCTATTTATTTGTTTGTTTTTTGGGCAGTGTCACTGGCCCTCGTATGTGGGACCTGAACCGGGGCCGCTGGCTTCCCAAGCCAGCGCTTAACCACCATGCCACTCGCTTAGCCCTATTCATTCTATTTAAAAAGGTTTAACCCGTGGTTCTCAGTGAGGGACAATGTGTTCCCCCAACCCCAAAGGGGCACTAGCGGATGTCTGGAGACATTTGTGGCTGTTGTGACTGGGGGCGGGGGGGAGGGTGCACCTGACATCAAATGGCATCAAAACCTGGTGGCCAAGGATGCTGTTCAACACCCAACAGTGCATTGTATGCGTCCCAAACAGAACCAGCCCCAAATGTCTACAGTGTAGAGGTTGGGAAACCCTGGTTTAACCCCATTGCTAAGTAAGGAGAAATACCCAGGTTTAAAAGGGTCCTTGTTTGCTGATTATTATTATTATTATTTTAATTGATGATGTTCTTTGGCATGTCATTAAAAATGATGCCTAGAGGGCCGGCTGAGTGGTGTGGGACCCCGGTTTAGGTCCCACATATGAGGGCCAGTGATACTGCCCTCAAAAAAACAAAAAACAAAACAAAAAAAAACAATGCCTAGATTTTTGTGCATATAAAAAATGACTCCCTTCCATGTAATTTCTGCCTGTTTTTAATTTCTCAAAATGCAAAAAAGACATACAGGTAGGGATATAAAATGGTGCAGCTGTCATTTAAAACAGGTTGGTGGTTCTTCAAAAAATATATATAGAATTACCCTGTGACCCAGCAATTCCATTCTTAGGTATATACTCAAGAAAATTGAAAGCAGGCACTCAGGCAGATAGTTGTACACCCATGTTCATAGCATTATCCACAATAGTCAAAGGGTGGAAACAACTCAACTATCCATGAACAAATGAGTAGCTATACACAATGTGGTCTATCCATACACTAAAATATTGTTCAGCATTGATCCCTGATCAAGAAGCAGTGAGGGAACCACCTGAGCTTATGTTTCTGGGACATGGATTGAGGTGGGACTGGAAGTGGATTGGAATCCCCTAAAGTAGAAGCCCCGCTATAAGTCAGAGCCCTATAGTGGCATCTGCATTGTGCCCACTCAGTACCCAACTCCCCTTCTGGATCTGGCACCCCATTTTTTTGTGGAAGATTGTCCCTTCCCCACATTCAGTCCATGTGGTTCCAGGACCCCACTGCTGACTGAGCCCCACCAATCAGAGCATTTCCCTACCCCTAGCCACAGTGATTAGTTCAGAAATGGTCATGTGACTCAAGTGTCCAATGAGAGTCATCCCTGGAACTTTGAAATATAGGCAGGATGTAAGGGTGTAAGTCTGAAACTGCCAAAAATCATTTAGCCATCCAAAAGTGGAGCTTGTGTGAGAATGAAGCCAAAACAGAAGACAGCAGATCCCAGAGAGAAAGATTCATGCATTGAATCTGTTTAAGTACCTGGACCCAGGCATGCCTGACTCAGGAGGCCTTTCAGTTTTCCTGTGTTGTTTTGTTTTGCTTTTTTTTTTTTTTAATTTAATTTGAATTTTATTTTATTTTTTATTTTTTTTAAAGATTTTATTGGGGAATTGGGGAAGGGGAACAGACAAGTTGCTGTCTTTTTGTTCTTCAGTCTAGCTGCGGAGGATGTTGCTTCACTGGCCCATATAGGTATCATCATTGCGCTCTTCCTGGATGAGGCAGATCGGTCGCCAGCCTCTGGATGTCGCTCACCGTGGCTATCGGCAGCTCACACTGGCTGCCAGCCACTCACTGTAGCCTATGGCAGCCCACTGCAGCAGGGGCTGCAGCCTACACCATTCCCAGGGCTCGCACAGCTCAGCTCCAGGTGGAGCTGTTGTTAGCTGTAGAGGGTAGTGTCCCTGGCCCTCACATGTGGGATCCGAACCGGGGCTGCTGGCATCCCAAAACCAGCTCTTAACCAATGCGCCACTCGGCCAGCCCTAATTTTTTTTTTTTTTTTTTTGAGGGAAGTGTCACTGGCCCTCACATGTGGGACCCAAACCAGGGCCGCTGGCGTCCCAAGCCAGCGCTTAACCACCACACCACTCGGCCAGCCCCAGTTTGGGTTTTTAATGAACATTTGGAGCATACAGTTAATGCAATGGTTATGTTCATTTTTGGAAAATATATAAGACAAACATGTCCTGTCCCATTTTTCTGTGGCATTGGTCACACAGGACCAATAATTGGAAAGCACCACTGAAGGGCACGATGCCATCTCACCATACACAAGGAGCTTGTCATGGCACTTGAGGTGTTGACTGTCTTTGTTGTTCACACAAAGAATTTCAGTGCTGTTCAGGGCCAGATCTATCCTAATTACTAGTGCCACACAATGGAAATGTTATGAGTAAACCCGGTCTTAAGCATAATTGTAGTTCAAGTGTCTCTTTAGAAAGCATCAATATTTTAATGTTTCAAAGCTTAGTACTTGGTTTAGAAACAAAATGTACCAGCCCCCGAAAGCAGCAGAAACAATACCGAGGCTTAGCCCTCTTAGAGAGCCTGTGTTTTTATTAATAATTTCTTTTGAGCTTTCAATGGCAGTTGATATAACTTTCTTTTTTTTTCCTCTGTAATTTCAGCAAATTTCAATGTTTAACATGATACTGTTTTAAAGACTTAGTTCTTAGTATTAAATAAGAAGTTAGATTATTCGCTACTGTGAGGATATCATCACCACTGGAAATTGCTTTATTTTATATTTAGCTATTATATATTTAGTGAGTTTTTTTTTTTTTTGAGGGCAGTGTCATTGGCCCTTATATGTGGGACCTGAACCTGGGCCGCTGGCTTCCCAGGCCAGCGCTTAACCACCGTGCCACTCGGCCGGCCCTTAGTGAGTATTTTTGAGATGTATGTAGATCTGCTTTCAATAACTACAAATGTTTAATGTAATCACACCTAATTTAATTCCTTATATAAATTCCAAAAAACAACAGAACTCTGTATAGTCAGAATATAGATTAATGCTGTTTATCAAGCCAGGGATTGTGGAGTGCCCCACAGGCTACTAAACCTACAGGTGAAAAAGACTGCCTTTTGCTGCACTGTTGAATTTACTCAAAAATTGGGGGAAACAGCATTTTCACACTAAAACACCAATGTATTTTGCAATAAATTCTTGTGACATTTTAAAACAGAAATTTTTAAGACAGGTTTGGTTTTTTTTTTTGTTTTTTTTTTTTGAGGGCAGTGTCACTGGCCCTCATATGTGGGACCCGAACTGGGGCGGCTGGCTTCCCAAGCCAGCGCTTAACCACCGCGCCACTCGGCCAGCCCAAGACAGGTTTTTAAAAGAAAAAAAACCAACTCATGGTAACAGGCTCTAAAAGGTTGGAAAAAAACATGGAATAAGTTCTCCAGTTGTAAGCTTAGTGGGTAAGCTTAATGGCGGTGGAAAGCACCCTGGAGTCAGTCCAAAACCTGAGACAGCTGCTGATTGGCTGACTGGCTGAGTGGCCATACACTTATCCACATCTGCAAGACTGCTGAGAAATGAGTCTGGGGAGGTGCCAAGTTGTGCAGCCTACTTATCCAGCTCATCATCCTGTTGAGGTTGCTACAGACAGTAGTATGGGCCCCAGGTGTTTCCCGCTTTTGTGGCGATCTTCAGACCAAGCTTTTCCTGGAAATGGGTGAGTTGGGGGAGGACTTCCTTTAACTGCCTAGGAAGGCTGATCAAAACCCACCGGACCCTGAAGAGGAGGGGAAAGTGCCATCTTCTGCTTCCTAGAAGTTTACTGCTCCCAGCAGATCTCTTGATAAATTAATTCCTTCCTACCTACCCTGACTCTTAGAAGGCTCCAGGATCCCATCTCTCACACACACACACACACACAGAGAGAGAGAGAGAGAGAGAGAGAGAGAGAGAGAGAGAGAGAGAGAGAGAGAAATGACCAGCGCCAACTATTGGTCACTACCCCCAGCTGGAAATCAGTTCCAGAATAGCAAGCTCAAGTGTTCTCAAATTCTAAAACTCGGCCTCTTTGCTCACAGCCACTTAACCCTTAGTTTGCATACAATGATAACCCACTAGGTTCTCTGCTTTCCCAGGTCCCAGAGGCTAACACTGATATTTATTGAGTGCTTATTTGAAACCAGACACCATCATTCTGGTTCTCAGCACTTTATATTATCTCATTTAATCCTTACTACAACTCTGTAGGACAGTACAAGTGCTAAAGGCTTGAAATGGCCTCTTCATGTGTTACAGGGCTGGAAATGCACCCCAAGGGGCACCCAGTTTCAACTGATTCTCCCCAAAGCCCTGACCACATGGAACTGGGGTATTGGGGGGAATCCCCATTTCAAATATTCCTGTTCTCTCCTGGAGCGCTCTTTGTTTTATTGTCTTCTCTATACTTACTATGTGGTGACATGTCATTTATCTAGAATGTCAGTTCAACGAGGGCTGGAAATTTTGTTCTGCAGATCCACACTGCTTAGTCCAGAGTGAGCACTCAAAACACGTAAACAGACAATGTTATTTTAGCTAGACAAATGGGATTGCCTATACATCCTGCCCCGCCCACCCTTCTTCCCAACCCTCCAAATATCAAGCAGCCACTGTTGCCACCTACCCATCAAAGGCGGCATGGGAAAATCCCAGGCTTCTGGCTGGATAAGCACGGACCATTATTTGAGCGCTTCCCAAAACAGCCACAGACACAGACAGCCCAGGCCCCTTCCTTTCAGAGAGACCCAGCTCCTGGTTCCAGGGATACTGCTCAAACACCTCCCCCACACATACACAATTCCCAGGAGGCCCCACAAGGAAGAATCATCCACCCTAGTGTCAACAGTGTCAACACTGAGAAATCCTGCCCTGGAGACAGTGGAATATACTGATCAGAGTAGGGGTCCTTGGGCAAGGGTCTTGTTGGATCAGATGGTGACTCTGTGTTTAACCTTTTAAGGAGCTGCCACACCGTTTTCCATGGCAGCTGCCCCATTTTACACTCCCACTTGCCACTTGTGCGGTTTCTGGTGTCCCTACACCTTTCCCAACGCTTGTTATTGTCTATCTTTTTGAGTACAGCTGTCCTAGCAGGTGTGAAGTGCCATCTCACTGTGGTTTGGGTTCACATTTCCCTGATGGCTCAGATGTTGAGCACACCATCATTATTTCATGCTTACTACGTGCCAAGTAAGATAAAATAAAGATGAGATAATTTCCAATGGATTAACTTCTCTATGGAAAGCTGCACACAGGTGTGGTCTTCATGGTAAATGGAATGGTCAGGGAAGGCATCTCCGCAGAGAGGACACTTTCCCTGAGCCCTGAATGATGAGACTTTTCTGTGGGCAGAGCATTCCAGGCATAGGGAATAGCCCACACAAAGATCCTGAGGCAGGCCCTGGCTTGGCCTGTTCAAACTGGGAATATCCCACAGGGTGAAGTTTGGTGAGCACAGGGGGCGTGGAGGAGATGAAACTAAAGAGCTCTGCCACTTGAGAAACCATTTGGCAGTTTCAATTAATGGCTATTATATGCTATGACACAGGAAATCAACTCTTGAAAGGATAGGCACCTGTTATGGACTGGATTGTGTCCCCCAAAAATCATACATTGAAACCCTAACTGCTAGGACCTCAGGATGTGACTGTATTGGGAGATGGGGCCTTTAAAGAGGTGATTAAGTTAAAATGAGGTCATTGGGGTGGCTCCTAATACAACCCGATGGTGTCCTTATAGGAAGAGGAGATTAGAACATGGACTTGTACAGAAGGAAGGCCATATGAAGACACAGGGAGAAGGCGGCATCTCAGGAGACAGGGACTCAGGAGAAATCAGCCCTGTTGACACCTTGATCTCAGATTCCAGCCTCCAGAACTGAGAGAAAACTAATGGCTATTATTTAAGCCGCCCCATCTGTCCTACTGTGTTATGGCAGTTTCAGCAAAATAATACAGCACCCAATAAAATGAGTGTTTATGTCCAGTAAAAGACTTGCATGAATGTTCACAGCAACTTTGTTCATAATAGCCCCAAGCTGAAAATGACTCAAGTATCCATCTGCAGGAGAATGGGTCAAGAAAAGTGGTTATATAATAGAATACTGTGCAGCAATGAAAAGTGAATGGCCGCTACTCACAACCCCAGGGCTGAATGTCACTGACCGAATGTGGAGTGGAAGTAGCTAACACAAAAAAGAACACACTGCATGACTTTATTTACAGAAATTACAAAACTTGGCTAAATCAATCAACTGTAATACAAGTCAACTAGTGGTGACCTCTGCAAAGTCACCTCTGGGAGGGACTGGGACAGGCCAGGAGGGAGCCTCTGGGGTGGGGGTGGGGGTTGGAAGTGGGTGGCAGTGTACCGGTTGGTGCATATATATTATATATATATATATGCACACAATTCTTTTAAGGCATTATTTATTTATTTTGAGCAGGTTTTTTTGTTCAGAGCAAAACTGAACAGAAGGGCCCACAAAGTGGCACGGTGGTTAAGCGCTGGCTTGGGACGCCAGCTGCCCCGGTTCGGTCCCACATATGAGGGCCAGTGACACTGCCTCAAAAAAAAAAAAAAAAAATTGAGCAGAAAGTACGGAGATTTCCTATATACCCCTTGACCAACATATGCACAGCCTCCCCCACTATTAATGTCTCTCATCTCAGTGGGACATTTGTTACAAGGATGAACCTACACTGACACGTCATTATCATCCAATGTCCACAGTGGACTTTAGGGTTCACTGTTGGTGTACTTTCTATGGGTTTGGACAAATGCCTAATGACATGTGTCCACCATTACAGTGTCATACAGAATATTTTTACTGCCCTAAAAATCCCCTGTGCTCTATCTACCCATTCATCCCTCCTCCCTAACCCGCTCTTCTTTTTATTGTATCCAAGGTTTTACCTATATAAGTGCAGTTTAATTAAGCTGTACAATTAGAATCTGTGCACATTACAGTCTGTAAGTTATATCTTCATTTTTTTTTTTTTTTTTGAGGGCAGTGTCACTGGCCCTCGTATGTGGGACCCGAACCGGGGCCACCGGCGTCCCAAGCCAGCGCTTAAGCAGTGTGTCACTCGGCCGGCCCTATATCTTCATTTTTAAAAACATTATTTTTGCTGGGCTGGCCAAGTGGTGCAGTGGTTGGGAGCTGGCTTGGGATGCCAGCGGGCCCGGTTCGGATCCCACATATGAGGGCCAGTGACACTGCCCTCTAAAAAAAAAAAAAAAATACTGTGAATGTTTACCATATTTTGCCATGTATAATGCGCTCCTGTGTATAATGCACACCCACGTTTTTGGCCAAATGTTTCAGGGGGAAAAAATCTCTTTTTTGTTTGTTTGTTTTTTTGTTTGTTTTTGTTTTACCCAATTCTTTTTTTTTTTTTTTTTTTGAGGGCAGTGTCACTGGCCCTCATATGTGGGACCGAACCGGGGCTGCTGGCTTCCCAGGCCAGCGCTTAACCACCGTGCCACTCGGCCGGCCCTCTCAATTCTATTTTTATTAGTGTTTTAGTTAGGTCTCTTTTGATTGCAAATGTTATAAAACCCAACTCAAAATAGTTTAAGTAAAAAAAGAAAAATTGTGTTGCCTTGTTGGTGTTCCACCTGTATCCCCTCTGTGCTTATGACTTCAGTGCACACTGCCTGCCAACTTCCTCCTGCCAGCACTTGGGTTTCTTTGCCTATGGGCTTTCTCTGACTGTACAGCCTGCTAAGTGGTAGGGCATTTACACTCCCATCCCCAGGAGCTGTCCTAGACCAATGCACAAGGATTCGGGGTATCAGTACCCTAGCTCTTTTGGTCCTCAGGTGGGATAAATTGAGGAAAGTGTTTCACATCGGTTCCCAGAGATTCCCTGGAAGATTAAACTTCAGGTGCCCACAGTGGCAGCTGGCTTGATAACACACACCCTTTATTGGATGACTTCCCTTCCTGGCACTTTCCCTTGTGCCTATGTCATGCATCTGATGATCACATTCTAATTAAATCACTTGTCCTTGAATCCTTGTCAGCTTCCATAGGAACCCAAGCTAAGGCAGCTGATGATTACAACTGAAAATTCCAGGCAAATCTCTAATCGCTGCAGGCTCTAGGGCCTCACACAATGTTATGGGAACTCAGTTTCATGCACTCTTTTCAGGATTATGGTCTTCCCTAGAAGCAGGAAGAGGGCTGCTAGCAGCTTTAGCTTCACATCTTAGCGTTTTACATCCCCACAGCATTTCCATAGTTCCATGCAAAGTTTTGGGACGTGGGCTTGGGTCGTGTACCCATCCTTGAACCAATCATTGTGGTCAGAGAGATGAAGTATACTAATTGGCCAGGGTGTCCAAGGCAGGAACAGCCTCATTCAAACCCAGTCTTGGGGTAGGAGAAGGTGAGGCTTAATTATCCAGGCAAAATCAAGGTGTTGTCACCAGAAAATGGGGATGGATGCTGGGCAAGCAGAAAAGACAGAGGCATACCTCTATCAGCTATGCTACTGTTCTTAGGCACCAGATTCAGAGATGAAAATGCCCTTGAGGCCGGGTCTTGTAACCATGACTTTTTCTTTGGTACTAAATGTGGGAAGATTGCTTCTAGAACATTCATTAGCTTCCTGTCTATATCCACCAGTTCCACCCACCATACCTCTTCCTGTCCTGTGGGCTGTTTCTTATGTGCGTGGAACAGGTAGTTGGCTTGTGCGGAGCCCTGGGAATTTTTATAAGGTTCTCCCTGTCACTATGCTCACCTTGGAATCTCTGCCAGCACACAAATAGACAGCTGAATCTTTAGGGGTCAAGGCAGAGATGATAAGCTTTAGGGTTTTGTCCTGTTTCTGAAACTTCACATAATACCGTCCTTGCCTTGAGTTCTCGTGTGCAGGATACAGATGAATCATGTAAATTATCTCACCACAGGGAGGCTGTCGATACCAGTACATCCTATAATAATTAGAACTGCCTGCGAAACTGCAGTCCAAGTTCACAAATTCTCCATCTCGTTTATACACTGCATTTGTAGATTGATGGATGCTCTCAGTATTGCTGGAACCTTCCAGCAATCGTTCAAAACTCATTCATTTTCATTTTTTAAAAAAAAGATTTTATTGGGGAATTGGGGGAGGGGAACAACGTTGGGGAATCCGGGAAGGGGAACAGACAAGTTGCTGTCCATTTGTTCTTCAGTCTAGTTGTGGAGGATGTTGCTTCACTGTCCCATGTTGGTATCATCATTGCACTCTTTCCTGCTGAGGCAGATCGCCCACTGGCCAATGGACAGCTGCTCTGGCAGCTCACGGAAGCTGGCAAAAGCGCATGCCAGCTGCTGGCCAGCCGCACCGCAGCCTCGGCGGTCGCCAGAGACTCACAGCAGCCCAGCTCCAGGTGGAGCTGTTGTTCACCATCTTAGCTGTGGAGGGTGCAGCGTCACTGGCATGCACGTGGGATCTGAACCCGGGCCCTGCTGCTCAGAGCGGGTGTCCCAAGCCAGCTCTTTTTTTTTTTTTTTTTTTTAACTGAGCCATCCTGCCACCTGTTGGCAGCTCAACGGCAACTCAGCTGGGGTTGGCATCGAACCGCCGTTGCTTAGAGCTCAGCTCTCACTCTTGAGCGAGTTCCTAACCAACTGAGCCACTCGGCTGTCCCCCACGCCAGCTCTTAAACAATGTGCCACTCGGCCGGCCCTTGTTTTAATTTTTTAATTCAAATTTTTATTTGTTTACATTTAGGTACTTGGTTTTTGTATTATAAAGGAATTTTAGCATTTATTTTTTTTAACATACTATGGTACAAGAAATTTTATGTAACAAATAATTACAAAACACAAGAACAGATACAAGGTATAAGAATTTTATTAACGGTAACAAATTTACGATATTTATGCATCACAGAAGGCCAAGAACTCTTCGTACTTGTGTCATTGCAAGTTTGTCATAAGTTCAACAAAGCCGATTATCATATTCCAGGTATTATTTTGCATACAGATATCGTTATTGATTTCTGAGGTACATTTTTAACTTATAAGCATAAATAAAATAATTAAAAACATTTATATAGGTATGGAATTAGTACTACCCATGTATAATGCACATCCTTTTTTCCCTCACAAATTTGGGCAAAACATGCACATCATGTATGGCAAAATATGGTAAATTAAAAAAAATTTTTAGTAAAAGAGACACATTGCCATTAATCCCCCTCAAAATACGCCTCCTCACTTCGAACACACTAATACCATCATTCTTGCCACTTTCTGAAGCAGTTCTGGAAGTCCTCTTTCGTGAGTGTCTTTAGTTGCGCTGTCATGGCTGCCTCCATGTCCTGAATGGATTCAAAACATTTACCTTTCATGGTCATTTTGACTTTGGGAAAGAGCCAGAAGTGGCATGGTGCCAGATACAGTGAATAAGATAGATGAGAATCACTGTAATTTTTTTTTTTTTTTCAGCTGAGCCATTCTGCCACCTGTTGGCAGCTCAATGGCAACTCAGCTCGGGCTGGCATCAAACCGCCCGAATGGCAAAGCTCAGCTCGCACTCTTGAGCGAGCTCTTAACCAACTGAGCCACTCGGCCGGCCCTGTAATTTTTTTTTTTTTATTTTTTTTTTGAGGGCAGTGTCACTGGCCCTCATATGTGGGATCCAAACCAGGGCCGCTGGAGTCCCAAGCCAGCTCTTAACCACCACGCCACTCGGCCGGCCCTACACCGTAATGTTTTTATTTGACAGAAATTGCCGTATACCAGAAGGGATGTTTGCCGTATACTAGAAGGGATGTTTGACAGAGTGTTGTCATGATGCAGGATGATTTACGGCACATTCAGGACTTTGAATCCTTTCAGGACATCAAGGCAGCCATGACAGTGCATCTAAAGACACTCACGAGGGCCGGCTGAGTGGCGCGCTGGTTAAGAGCTGGCTTGAGACGCTGACTCTGAGCAGCAGGGCTCCGGTTCGGATCCCACATATGAGGGTCAGTGACACTGCCCTCTACAGCTAAGATGGTGAACAACAGCTCCACCTGGAGCTGGGCTGCTGTGAGATGCCCGTGATGGTGTAGCTGCAGTCCCTGCTGCAGTAGGCTGCCATAGGCTTCAGTGAGTGGCCGGCAGCCAGTGTGAGCTGCAAAGAACCACCATCCAGAGGCCGGCGACTGATCTGCCTCACCTGGAAAGAGCGCAATGATGATATCAACATGGGCCAATGAAGTGACGTCCTCCACAACTAGACTGAAGAACAAAAGGACAGCAACTTGTCTGTTCCCCTTTCCAGGTTCCCTAACGCTGTTCTCCTCCCCCAATTCCCCAATTAAAATAATCTTAAATAAAATAAAAATAATAAAGACACAAAACAGGACTTCCAGAACTGCTTCAGAAATGATAGGATAAGTGTGTTCGAAGTGAGGGTGAGTCGGGGCCGCTGACTTCCCAAGCCAGAGCTTAACCACCGCGCCACTCGGCCGGCCCGAGGGTGAGTATTTTGAGGAGGATTAGTGGCAATATGTCTTCTACTATAATAATTTTTTTAATCTAAAGATTCACGATATTGTTTGATCATACTTCATGTGTATCTCTATTTCTATTCTTATATGTCTTATGAGCTCTGTTTCTCTGGAGAAACCTGACTAATACAAGCTCCCAGAGTGGCCCTTGTAGCAATCCCTTCTTTGTTTGTTTGTTTTTTGTTGTTTTTTTTTTTTTAGGGCAGTGTCACCAGCCCTCATATGTGGGACCCTCATATGTGGGACCCGAACCAGGGCTGCTGGCGTCTCAAGCCAGCCCTCAACCACCATGCCACTTGGCTGGCCCTCTTTGTTTTGAAACCTGATTCCTGGTGAGGACAGGTGGGGCCAGTGGGTGCTGGGTCTGGCTATGTACACCAAAGCCCAGGGTCTGGGTTCATGGAGGGGCTTCCTCACGAAAGCCCCTGTGCCTCCTGGTGCTGGCTCACTCCTGTCCCACCTCCCCTCTCAACAACCCACAACCCCATCCAATCAGCTGGGTGACTGGTGCTATTTTAAGATCCCTCCACTTCCTTCCTGGCCTGTGTCACTAAGCCCACTTCCTGACTGGGTCTCATTCTCTCCCCTCAGTGGTGATGAAAAGACAATTTACATATTCCCGTGTTTCTCCACCAGCCCCAGGGTCTCAGACCCTGAACTTGGGCCTCCCTGTCCTTTCCTCAAACCAGAACAGGCCACATAATTTGTAGATCCCAATTCAAAATGAAAATACAGGGCCCCTTGTTAAAAAAATTATTAGGAATTTCAACACAGCAGCCACAGGGCAGTAAATCATGGGTAGGGCCCTTCTCAGCTAGGGAACCTGGGTGACTGCACAGGTCTCAGCCCATGAAGCTGGCACTGCCCCAAACACCTGGGGCTCTGTCCTGCCCCTGTGGTTTCATAAACTCTTATTTATTTTGATGTGGTGAAATACGCATAACACAAACTTCATCATTGTAACCATTTTTTTTCTTTTAAAGATTTTATTGGGGAATTGGGGGAGGGGAACAGCGTTGGGGAATCGGGGAAGGGGAACAGACAAGTTACTGTCTTTTTGTTCTTCAGTCTAGTTGCGGAGGACATTGCTTCACTGGCCCATGTTGGTATCATCATTGCGCTCTTCCCGGATGAGGCAGATCCGTCGCCGGCCTCTGGATGTCGCTCACCGCGGCTATTGGCAGCTCACGCTGGCTGCCAGCCGCTCACACTGGCTGCCGGCCACTCACTGCAGCAAATGGCAGCCCACTGCAGCAGGGGCTGCAGCCCACACCATCGCCGGGGCTCGCTCAGCCCAGCGCCAGGTGGAGCCATTGTTAGCTGTAGAGGGCAGTGTCACTGGCCCTCATAAGAATGTTCATCCTTTTAAAGGTTGAGTACTGTTTCAGTGTGTGGGTGGACCAGATCTTGTTTATCCATTCATCCAGCTATGGATACACCATTTGGTTATTGTGAGTCGTGCTGTTGTAAACATCCATGTACAAGTCACTGTTTGAGTCCCTACTTTCATTTCTTTGGGTACCAATCAAGAAACAGAAGCATGAATTTTTTCTTTTTTTTTTTTTTGAGGGCAGTGTCACTGGCCCTATATGTGGGACCGAACCGGGGCCGCTAGCTTCCCAAGCCAGCACTTAACCACCGTGCCACTTGGCTGGCCCCAGAAGCATGAATTTTTTAATAGCCAGTCTTTTCTTGGCCATCTAACTTTATTTCAGTCTCTTCCTGATCATAACAGTACAACACATCTTTTGATGTCAGAAGACGTCAAAGCATGAAGAAGAGAGAAAAAAATCACCCATCCTCTAATCTCCCTTCACCTCCATGTCACCCTCTGTTCTCATTGTGGCATGTCTTTCTTGGAGGGGGGCCTATGGCTGCTTTGTTTCCTGGACTCAGCTGGGTAGACCTTTTCATTAGAAGATTCTGCTTCCAGGAATCTTCCCCAAGGTCCCTGCCTGAGAGTGTGAAATGCCTCATGTGCTTTTTCTGGCTACAGCCAGAAACCAACCTTCATGTCCAGCAAGAGAGGACTGAGTACACAAGCAGTTGGCCAGCCCTGGGGGTTGTGTGAAAGCATCTCAGACTGGCCAAGGCAGAAGTGACCATCTGCATTGTGTTTATTGAAAGCTATGTGTTTTTAAAAAAGTTTAAAGCTGGAAGGGCTGGCCAAGTGGCGCAGTGGTTAAGAGCTGGCTTGGGACGCCAGCGGCTCTGGTTCAGATCCCACATATGAGGGCCAGTGACACTGCCCTCTTTAAAAAAAAGACCACAAGGGGCCGGCCGAGTGGCGCCCTGGTTAAAAGCTGGTTTTGGGATCCAGTGGCCCCAGTTCGGATCCCACGTATGAGGGCCAGTGACACTGCCCTCTACAGCTAACAACAGCTCCACCTGGAGCTGGGCTGTGCAAGCCCGATGGTGTAGGCTGCAGCCCCTGCTGCAGTGGGCTGCCATAGGCTACAGTGAGTGGCCGGCAGCCAGTGTGAATGGCTGGCAGCCAGCATGAGCTGCCAATAGCCGTCGTGAGCGACCATCCAGAGGCCGGCGACCGATCTGCCTCATCCAGGAAGAGCGCAATGAGGATACCAACATGGGCCAGTGAAGCAACATCCTCCGCAACTGGACTGAAGAGCAAAAAGACAGCAACTTCTCTGTTCCCCTTCCCGATTCCCCAATGCTGTTCTCCTCCCCAATTCCCCACTAAAATCTTTAAAAAAAAAAAAAACGACCACAAAAAGTTTAAAGCTGGAAGATGCACATAAATGCTGGGTTTCTCAGCACTGAGTAGGAGAAGAGGACTTTTTTTTTTAAGATCTTTTTTTTAAATTGTGGAATTGGGGGAGGGGAACAGCGTTGGGGAATTGGGGAAGGGGAACGGACAAGTTGCTGTCCTTTTGTTCTTCAGTCCAGTTATGGAGGACATCGCTTCACTGGCCCATGTTGGTATTATCACTGAGGCAGATCAGTCGTAGGCCATTCACAGCGGCTCTTGGCAGCTCACGCTGGCTGCCAGCCACTCACGGTAGCTCATGGAAGCCTACTGCAGCAGGTCGAACTGTTTGTTCACCATCTTAGCTGTAGAGGGTGCAGCATCACTGGCCGTAATGTGGGATCCGAACCGAGGCTCTGCTGCTTACAGTAGGTGTCTCAATCCAACTCTGTTTTTTTAAATTAATTAATTGATTAAGTTTTATTTACTTTTATTTTTTATTTTTATTTTTTTTTAGCTGAGCCATCCTGCCACGTTTTCGCAGGTCAGCGGCAGCTCAGCTCGGGCTGGGCATCAAACTGCTGTTGCTCAGAGCTCAGCTCGCACTCTTGAGCAAGATCTTAACCAACTGAGCTACTTGGCCAGCCCCACAAGCCAACTTTTTTTTTTTTTGAGGGCAGTGTCACTGGCCGTCATATGTGGGACCCGAACTGGGGCTTCTGGCTTCCCAAGCCAGCGCTTAACCACCGCGCCACTCGGCCTGCCCAACCAAGCCAACTCTTAACCAATGCACCACTTGGCTGGCCCGGGAAGAGGCCTTTTATGCTCAGCTTTTAGACCCTTTGAATTTGTCTTTTTCTTTCTTCTTTGTTTTTTGTTTATTTCTAGGCCCTTTGAATTTTGAACCGTGTGTGAGGGCAGTGCCTCTCCTTGCCGTTGCAGTCCCCTCCGGACCCATGCACGTCTCTCATCGATCAGGTCCACAATTCTGCCAGCTGGATCTGTATCCATATGTCTGGAAAGACCTGGATATGCAGCAGCAGCTTGTCCCCAAGAGCTTGGAGGATATGGTCCTTGGGAAGGCCTTGTCCCACTCAGGTCCACCTCTCCTGAGGCCCTTGGAGCCAGTGGGGCAGGAATCAGATGAGGTGGGCTCCCCTTCACCAGCAGCTCAGCCTTCCTGGGCAGCTACCTGGGTTCAGGGGTTTGGGGGGTGCCTCAAACACTTCAGTTCTCAGGGTATAGCTCCACTCTGCAGGCCTAGGTAGGACCCAAGCTCGAGACCTGCCTCCTGTTGGTTCAGCTGCAGCTCAGATCTTTCCAGAAGGTAGGAGAGGGATCCATCCTGTAAGGCTGTTGACTTCCTGTGTGTGACACCCACTATCGAAATGATTGTATATTCAGTTTAATTATTCATTATTTCTATGCTGAAAGAAGACTTAACTAAGGGAAAAAAATAGCAATAACATATCTATGGAGCAGCTAACTCACACACATAATACTCTGCTTTTTGTACAGAGCTAGCTGATGCACAAGCATCGCCCTGTAAATATTCACTTTACACTCTGAGTCATACATGTGTGTGGTGGTTCCTTTTCCAGAAGCTTTTCCTTACCTTGCAATTGTCTTGTTTTCTGTTTTTTTTGTTTTGTTTTGTTTTGTTTTTTTAAAGATTTTTATTGGGGAATTGCGGGAGGGGAACTGACAAGTTGCTGTCCTTTTGTTCTGCAGTCTAGTTGTATTTCTGGGTTTTTAACTGAGGAAGAACATGCTTGTCTGTCAAGAGGGGATACTGGAGATGCCCTTTGCCTGTTTCCCGAGGTCTGGGTGGGGCCTACCCTCTCCCTCCCACTGCCACGTCCCCAAGGCTCAGGGGCTGGAGAGGATGCTTTTTCTTGCTCAAAGTCATGAGTCACTAACGAATTTTTTTTTTTTCAATTAAGGAAAAAAACACAGCTCTACCTTTGTATCCGCAAGAAGGGGCTGCATCACCACCTGTTCTCTCTTGCTGCTGCTAGTGACAATATAATATGACTTACTCTACTATTTGAGAACTATTTTTATGTAATAAATGTATGCTTTCTTGTTTATAAGTGCCCGATTTAAAAAGAAAAAAAAAGAACCCATGAGGAACATTTATATATCGACAGGATCCGCCCATGCATTTGCACAAACTTACCTCAACTCGCCTCTCCCTAGTCCAGGCCCTGGAAGGAGTAAAAGAACTAATGAATGAGGAACAGACTGCTCTTGAAAACCAAAGCTGGAACCCAGAGCCAGGGCCACGCCCACCCACAGGGACCGCCCACAAAGTCAGGCCCCGCCGAACCGTATCAGCCACAACCACCACAGCCCCGCCCCTTCTGATCCCCGAGCCAGCTTCCCAATCTGGGACCATCCGCCAACCACGTCTCGGCCCCGTCCTGCCCAAGATCAGCCCGCCCCCAGGGCCGGCCCTGCCCTCCTTAACAATCCAGCTCCGCCCCCAGGATCTTGGTCCGGGCCCGGGACGCGATCGGTGCGGGCGCCAGGATCCTGGTCCCTTCGGCCTCCGCTCGCGCCTGACATCACTTCCGGGGCGGTGGCAGGAGAGAGGCTCACTTCCGCCCGCGGGGGAGGGAGTAGCTGCGGCCCAGAAGGCCGAGCCGGGGCTCCGAGGGACTGACGGACGGGTTTGCTGTTGGAAGCCATGGAGCGCGGCCCTGGGGCCGGGGTGCGCAGCTTGCGGCGGTGAGTGCCGGCAGGAGCGGGCATGGAGACGCGGGGTGGCCTGGGTGCCTCCGTAGCCGTTTGGGGAGCCTGGTCGGGCCGCAAGACCGGGGCAGCCGGCTCGGACGCTCCCGAAATCCCGCACTCCTGGGGCGTTCGTGTTCCCTGCCCGAGGGCCCCCGGACCAGGGGCAGGAACCGCTGGCCAATGTCTCCAACTCTCGCAGTGCCCTGTTCCCCCTTCATTCAGCCTTCCGGCGTGGGCTGGGCGACCACGACCCGGGACGCTACCTGCTCCTTCCAGGAGTGTGCTGTCCGAGCCGCGAACTCTGCTCCTAACCTGAATCGGTCCCCCAGCCCAACAGTCGGCCTTGCCGCAGCAGCCGGTAGCCGAGCCCTGCTTTGTAAACGTCTCCCAGACGCCTCTGCCCATTCGCAGCCTGCCCGGTCCAGGACTCCTCCAGGGCTCTTGGCTTCACCCAGGATGAAGTCCAAATTCTGCAGCAGGGCTCACGGGCGTGACCGACCCCGGCTCCCTCTGTACGCCTCTTCCTCCCAATGCCCTCTCTAACTCGGACCCGCAGTTCTTGGAACGCGCTGTCACTTCTGGGGTTTTGCCCATGCTCTCCCCTCTGCTCTGTCCCTTGTCACCCGGCCATTTTCTCTGCACCTTTCAGACTGCACCTTTTTCCAGGCAACTTTCCCACCCTGACTGGCTGGGTGAGGTGCAGTCACAGTCGTTTGTATTTAGGTCGTCCTAGAGTATAATTGCTTGGTTCCTTGTTCGTCCTCATAACACATACCAGCCTGCACATGGCCTGGCAGCAGTGTTCCCAGTATGTGCTTGTGGGTGGAATTGCTGGGGCTCTGGGTGTGTGTCCAGTGAGGGAGGCACATGGATGCGCACTGCCCGTCTGATGCATGGCTTTTGGGGCATACACAGTGATACCCATAAATGACCTGCAGGAGGTCCCAGGTGCTGGTGTCCCGAGAAAAGACTGCCCCCCTTCTATGTCAAACCTGGCAGACTCTGTAGCCTCTCTCTTTCTTCTTTGACCCTTGTTATTTGCCCATTCGTTCAGCTAGTGTTTATTGAACAAAACCAGATAGCGGCCCTGCCCTCATGGAGTTTTTCTTTAGTGTAACCT
Organism: Aselliscus stoliczkanus; assembly: GCA_033961575.1. Taxonomy (NCBI): domain Eukaryota; kingdom Metazoa; phylum Chordata; class Mammalia; order Chiroptera; family Hipposideridae; genus Aselliscus; species Aselliscus stoliczkanus. Next base: position 1,395,290 of record CM066735.1, on the reverse strand, counting down.
GGAACCATGAGAGCATGGTATGCCCCGGGGTGGGGGGACATGACCCAGTCTGGAAGGTCTCTCTGAGGGCACTGGAAATGAGATCTGAATGGTGAGCAGGACAAGGGCACTGCCTGTCTAGTGAGATTGGGGAGAGGTCCCCAGGAGGGGAGCTATCTGGGTTCTGACTCTGAGGCAGGAGTGGGCAGCGTGGCATGTTTGGGGAGATTGGGGTGCCAAATCAATGAGCCTGGAGAGGTTGCCCCAGTCAACTGCCAACCTGGCAGGCTGTGACAAGGGATTTGATCTCTATCCTGAAAATAGTGGGAGGCCACTGGGACACCCCAAAAGGGAGGTGGTGTGATGAGATTTGTGTTGTGAAAAGATCCTTCGGCTGCTGGTGGGGGAATGGCCTGGAGTGAGATGATAGTGGCCAAGTGGGGACCAGCAAGAAAGGAGACTGCTGAAGCAGTGCAGGTGAAAGGTGATACAGGCGGGGACCAAGTGGCAGTTAAAGGGAGAGAGGAAGAGTCAGCAGGCCCTGGTGATGGGTGGATCTGAGGTGGAGGGAGGAGTCAAGGACAACATCAGGATTTCTGGCTTGGTCAGTGGGGCTTGGCCACCTTGGTGTGTCCTTCATCCTCTAGGTGGCTGGGGGGCCTCCTACCTGCACACTGACTCTCAGCCAGGCCCTCCTTTCAAAACCAACCTTCATTGTGTCCCCCAAATGCCAGACCCTCCAGTACCCACTTGCACTAGCAGAGCATCACCTGTTGGGGCTGGACCCTTTTGAGAATATGTTGGTTGACATTGGGGATAATTCTTTCCTGTGCATTGTGGGGTGTTGAGCAGCATCCCAGGTCTCCACCCTCTTGATGAGGAGCTCTCTTCTCCAATCCTCACAACCGAAAATATCTTCAGATGTTGGCAAGTGTCCCTGGGGGACAAACTCACCTTATCTGAAGTTGTTCACTCAGTTCTGTTGTTACAGTGTTCTTCCCTCTCTAAAATACTTGCACATAAAGTACACATCCTGCTTGGGAGTTAGGGGACTCCTGGAAGCCATCCATGTGTCATGTGTCACCTCCGCGCCACCCTCCCACCCCCACCCCCACCCCCGGCTTTGGCAGCTCTCATATTCTCCCCATGTGTCCCTAATCCAGGTGACTGTGGTATGTGGCTTTCTCCAGCCCTTAGTCACAGGTCACAGGTCCAGTCATTAGTCCAGAGGGAGCAGATGTGTTTCTGGGCCTCAGACTGCTCTGACCTGCTCTGCTGAATGTTCCTGGCCCAGTGGTTTTCAGATGCTGTGGCCCGACACTCAACATGTCAAGGTGCTCTACTGCTAGAACTGGGTGGTGTGTGTCTCCTCCCTCAGTCTAGTCTGTAGGGAATGTGTAGTAAGTGGGCAGGTTTTCTCAAACCTCAGTTCTCCTAGTTTCTTCGTTGGCAGCTGTGTATATGACTAGTTGCTTTAGCCACTTTAGCTGTAGTCTATTTCACATAGCCTTTCACGATGCTCTGAAGAAAGGAAGAATGTTTGAGCTACTGTGAGCCATGCCCCACCCACTTCTTACTCTCATCTCATTTACTCCCCTCTCCCTTGAGGTGGGTGGTATCTGGGTTGATGGATGAGGAAGCTGAGGCCCCATCAGGGTAAGCAACTTGTCCAAAGTCTCAGACCCCTAAGTTGGCAGAGTTAGGATGGCCTGTGACTACCACCACCCCCAAACAGCCTGGCCTCCAGCACGGGGGAGAGCCATTGTCCAGCCCATAGGCCTCTAACCCTGATATGTATCCTGCTTTTTTCCTCCAGAGCCTTTGTTTGTTTTTTCCCCTGCCTGGGCTCCTCTGTCTCTGGACATCATAGTCCTGCCATGGGCCTGGCCCCTGTGAGCATGCTCTTGAGTCCCTCCAATCAGCAGTCTGTCTCGGTTCTGTGTTGCTTGGGGTTGGCAGATGGATCCTTGAAAGATAGTACAGAGATGGGCTGGCAGGAAAGTTTGGGCCAGCCTGTGGACACAGGCATGGGGGAGTGTAGGGTTTCCCTGGGCCCAGAGCAGGGGTCATGTGGGGGACAGCTGGGTGGGCTAGGAGTCTATTTGATCAGCACAGCCGGCAGGCCATGGCTGGGGTGATGAATGGATTTAAATGGCAAGAGTTGGTGACTGCATGCTAAGGGTGGTAGTAGGCAGGGCCAAGTCAGCTTTGGGTCCCACAGAGGTCACTGGGAGGTGCTTGGTCCCCTCAGAGGGCAGGCTGGGTTTGCAGGTCCATGGGGGTGGACAATGGAGCAGTCTGAGCAGGAAAGGGTGGAGTGGGCTCTGGGGAAGACCAAGAGGCTCAATACAGGCGAGACTGGGTCCCCCTCTCTGGTGTTGCCCAGAGAACTACATCTTGCTGTTCCCTGCAGGGCTTTTCTGTGCGTGACATGGAGACGCGAGGTGGCAAGGCTCCCAAGGGCTTGGCTCGGACCACGATGGGGCTGGGCTGTGGCCTCCTAACGGGGCTCTCATCTGGGGTGGTGTCCGGGGGTCGCCCTCCCCCCTGCCCTTGTCTTGGAGCACCCCTACCCCTCCCCTGCCAAGTGAGGCCCACTCTTGTGCCCAGTGCCCGCCATGAACGGCCTGTCGGTGACTGAGCTCTGCTGTCTATTCTGCTGCCCACCCTGCCCCGGCCGCATTGCCGCCAAGCTTGCCTTCTTGCCACCAGAGCCCACCTACTCTCTGGTGCCCGAACCCGAGTCGGGGCCTGGTGGGGCTGGGGCTGCCCCCTCAGGGACCCTGCGGGCCTCCGTGGGCACCCCTGGGCGCTGGAAGCTCCACTTGATGGAGCGCGCTGACTTCCAGTACAGCCAGCGCGAGCTGGACACCATGGAGGTCTTCCTGACCAAGAGCAGCCGGGGCAACCGCATCGCCTGCATGTACGTACGCTGCGTGCCAGGAGCCAGGTGAGACTCTCAGAAACGACCCAGACACAACCCTGGGGGGGCGGGGCCCTGGGAGTGCCCTAGCTGGGTGAAAGCCCATCTAGCGGTGCCAGTGCCTGGGGATGCTACTTGCCAAGGGCTGGTCTCGTTCTGCCCATGGCCACTGCCCGGCAGCTTTGGGTCTTTAATGCTGGGTGCCCTTTCATGTGCAGCCACAAGGGGCCCTCTAAGCACCCCATCTTGAAGACGAGGACCCCAGTGCTCAGGGAAGTGGCCTTGAATGGCTGTGTCACACCACCTGCTCTACAAGGAGCCACCTACTTCAGGGTCCCTCGGGCGCTCGGTGCCCAGTGAGATCTTGGCACCTGAGGTCAGCTGGTGGCTCAGGCCTAGTCTGGTTCCTTGTTAACAGGCACCTCAGGACCTGCAAGCAGAGAACTCTCCCCTGAGCCTAGGGGTGGGGCAGAGGCGTGGTCTTCCAGGTGCTTCTACCTCTAGGTCTAAGTCCAAAGGGCGAGCTCTGACTTTTCCTCTGGGCCGGCCTGGTCTGGGGGTGGGGTGGTGCTGGAGGAAGAAGACTCGAAGAATCCATCAGCCAGGATCCAGCCTGGTGCCTGCTCTCAGTGTGTCCTGGGCAGATCCTGTTAGTGGGAGCCTGGCAGGGCCACCATGGGATGCAAAGACTGACATGAGTGTTGTGGTCATTTTCTGCAGGAGAGGGGAGACCTGCACCACTGTGGTGATGGGTTGGCTTTATTTGCTTGTGGGGCAGGGGCAGGGGCAGGAGGAGAGGGGACAAACAGCCATGCCAGTAGAGAAGCCACTGTCTCCTTTCCCAGAAGACTCCAAGTAGTGGGCCCGTGTAACTGCCATCCTTGGGTTGCCGGAGCCCCTCTGAAAACACACCTGAGGAGAGGCAGCTGGTTCCGATGGTCCCAGTGGCCCCTTTCATAGAGGGAAAGCCTGAGGCTCCACTGGTGATCTGCCGGAGATCACACAGGCAGGAGGAGCTGGGCCACTTTGCTGCACAGGTGGCCTGTCCTGTACTGGGTGGGGTGTGAGTAGCCCCTCCCTCCCTTGCCCTCTGACCTGTCTCCCCTCCTCCCCAGGTACACAGTCCTCTTCTCACACGGCAATGCCGTGGACCTGGGCCAGATGAGCAGCTTCTACATCGGCCTGGGCTCTCGTATCAACTGCAACATCTTCTCCTACGACTACTCGGGCTACGGTGTCAGCTCAGGCAGACCCTCTGAAAAGAACCTCTATGCTGACATTGACGCTGCTTGGCAGGCACTGCGCACCCGGTGAGCTGTGTGCCGGGGCATGATCAGCTGAGAGCATCCCCTCCAAGGGGACCAGACCCCCTGAAACTGGGTGGGTTGGAAGGTGCCTACCAGGAACTCGGGCTGGCCTACCTTGGGAGGGAGGAAGCCCCCACTAGGTCCCAGTGGGTGGCCCTGTAGAAAAGGAAGCCATCAGCAGCCACACTGGCCTAGAAGGTGAGGCCTGACCCGTATTCACTCAGCATGGTGACAGGCATGCTTGGTGTGCAGGGAGGCGTGGTGGACAGTCTTCAAACCTCCTTGGGCATGGGTGGGGATGGGATGGGGCTGTCTCCAGGGGAGTGGAGGCTCCCGGAGGCAGCAGTAAGCAGAGGACCTGGACCCAGGAGGTAGTGTGTAAGGGTTGTATGAATGGACTCTGGGAGCCCCAAAGCCAAGGAAGCACTTGGGGTGCTGGGCAGGACTGAATTGCTGTATTGTAGTTCTGGGGGCAGGCCCATGAGGCACTTGTGGCTGTGGAGCTTCGCCTCATCTTGGAGGTACTGGGTGGGAGTGAGGTTCCTCTGGGCCTAGAGGATTCTGGAGGTTGTGTTGGGCAGCTTGGTGCCCAGCACAGCTCTGGTAGCTGATGGGAGGTCAGCAAACAGAGGACACACCCACACTTCCCTGGACTCCCACTGTTTTGTTCATCCATATACTGGGCAGGTGCCTCCCACCCTAATGCTCGCTACTAAAGCACCTGTGCTCGGTCTCTGAGCCAGCATTTGCAGTGTGAGGCCCTGCACGCTGAGTGACCCCAGCCCTCCTGGAGGTGGTGCCCTGCCTGCTGCCTCTTGGGGGCTGCGCCACCTCAGCCCTGCCTAGCTGACCTTCCCTACCCACTCCTTCAGACACCAAAGTCAGCCTGCCCTGGGAGATAGGGCCCTGGTTGCCACAGTGATGCACCAGGCAGTCCCTGTGGCAGGTCCTGGGAACGGAGTCCCCTGGCACTGGGGACTCCTCCTGTGTAGTGTGGTGCAGGTATGTACTTGCCGTTGGCTGCCTCAATCCTTCCTGCCATCCCTGTTGGCCGGGTGTCACTGGCAGAATCACCCTGCCGTGGGATGAGGGCTCTGGGCTCTGTCCATCATCCATCTGTCCTGCCGCTAGCATTGACTTTCAGAGACTTGATTCCTCAGCTCCAACAACTGTGAGGCAGCAGGAGGACAGGAGGCTTGGGCCCAAGTGCTCGGGGCTGGGGAGGCTTGGGGAAGAGTTGCTTACTCCATCTGGTATCGGTTGCATTTATCCAGGTGGAGATATCCAGGGGCTGTTGGAGTCCCTGCCTTGAGCTGGGTGATAGGGCTGAGCTGGTGCTTAGCACAGAGATGACCATGACTGCCTGGAGCAGGCTGGGAAGCAGTGGTCAGGGTGGTAGGCACAAGGCAAGATAGCATCCTTGAGGTCTGGGGGCAGGCAGGAGTTAACCTGGAGTGCTGCCAGGTCAGGGACAGGTGGGGATGCCCCTGGGTGGACAAGGAGATGGAGTCTGGCTACCTAGGTGTTCCCCAGGTAAGATGCATACCTGCCTTGGCCCCATCTACCAGGAAGAGGGGTGTCCTTTTGGGACCAGGGTATGTGGGAGGAGAGCCTTGGAGGCCTTCTGCACATGGAGGTGGTGAGTGGGTCCCTGTGCAGGCTAGAACAGGCATGTAAGGGCGGTGTAGCTGGCTTGGGGCTGGATCAAGTGTGCTGGATGGGACGCTAGGGGAGGTGGCAGGGTGGGGGAAGGGGCTGGGACCTAGAGGTGGGTGTTGGTGCTGAGGAGGGAGGCCTAGAACCTGGCCACTTTGTAGGGAAAGTGACCAGAAAAGGAGGTGGCACCCACTATTCTCACCTGTTGTGCTAAGCACCTAATTGGGCATGGGAGACACAGCTGCCTTTGATTCCCCACAACGAAGCGAAGCGGGTAGGTAAGAGGTACAGGGATGAATACAGGACCCCTCCCAGTGCTACCAGGAAGGGATATTTAATCTGGAACAGCAGGGACAGGAAAACCCCAAGCAGATTATGGGTGTGGCCCTGGTCAAGTGTGTGTAGGGTTGGGGGCAAGTGGGGCAACCAGGAAGAGCAGGAGAGGCTCTGGGGCTATCCTGCCCCCAGGAGCCACTGTGGGGCTCTCATTAGGTACACTCCTTAGGCATGACTGAGTAGATCCTGTTGAAGAAACTAAGGATAGAGCCGGGTGAGCTGGGGCTGTGGCCTGGCCAGCTGCCCTCACACTGCATGCCAGGGGCCCTGCCTGCCTACTATGTGGACCTCTGTGTGTGGGGGAGGGTAGGGGAGGATCGCTTGACTGGCCCTATTGCCTGGAGATTCTGTGCGGAGAACGAGGGAGGAGGGCAGGTGGTGGGAGGGGCGTGTGCACCTTGTGCCCACTGCTGACCCTGCCCCGCCGCCAGGTACGGCATCAGCCCGGATAGCATCGTCCTGTACGGGCAGAGCATTGGCACGGTGCCCACCGTGGACCTGGCCTCGCGCTTCGAGTGCGCCGCCGTGGTGCTGCACTCTCCGCTCACCTCGGGCATGCGTGTCGCCTTCCCGGACACCAAGAAGACCTACTGCTTTGACGCGTTCCCCAAGTGAGAGCTGGGGCGGGCCCGGGTGGGCGGGGCCTCGGCGGGGTGGGGCGCGGAGGCCTGACGCACCCCGCCCCGCAGCATCGAGAAGGTGTCCAAGATCTCGTCGCCGGTGCTCATCATCCACGGCACGGAGGACGAAGTGATCGACTTCTCGCACGGGCTGGCACTCTACGAGCGCTGTCCCAAGGCCGTGGAGCCGCTGTGGGTAGAGGGCGCCGGGCACAACGACATTGAGCTCTACAGCCAGTACCTGGAGCGCCTCCGCCGCTTCATCTCCCAGGAACTGCCTAGCCAGCGCGCCTAGCCTAGCAGACACTCTGAGCCACGCCGGGAGGGACCTGAACAATAAGGCGGCGCCCGGACTCGCCCCGCGCCGGGCAAGGCTGCTGTATGTGAACCCCCCCCCCCCCCCCCCCCCCCCCCGAGGCAGCAGGTGGGCTAGGGGACGGAAACTGTCCTGGCTCAGGGGCTGTGGACGGATGTACAAGAGACAGAGCCACGCTCTCCTCTCCTTTTGGAAACAAAACGAAAGAAAAATGTGAAAACAAAGATTTAAAATTTTAGGGTTCCTCTTCTCTTGCTTTCATTGCTTGTGTGTGCGCTTCCCTGGGCTCAGTGAATTACAGAGGATACAGGGCTTGCCCCCAAACCTCCAGGAAAAGTTCAGCACAAATGTAGATATCATCTAACTTCCCTGCAGAAGAGAGGGTGGGTTCAGGACCCACTTCGAGTGAACTATACTGGTTGCCTGGGTGGTGATGGGGGAAGGGCAGCATTCAATCCCAGGACCCTGATTGGGTGTGCCTCCAGGGAAGGTGGGCTCCAAGTGTTAACACAACCCTGGGTGATGGAGGTTGGTGGCAGTGGGTTTGTGCTCTGCCTGCTCTGAGGCCCCAGGAGGCACCCTTCAGCTCCCATGATAAGGGCTCTGCGCAATCGCTGCCATGTTAGATAAGGACACTGCAATCGTAGGCCCGCCCGTCCTGCATAGAATGCCAAAACTCCACCGGTTTCCTGAGCGCCTGGGCAGGGCTTCTTCCTTTGCAAGTGGAGAGGCTGAGGTCCGGGGGGAGGGCAGTGGCAAATCCGAACGGCCTGTGGGCTCCCCAGGAAAAGGGGCCACCGTGGGGCTCTGGGCTCCTGCAACATTGCAACACGCCTTGGGGTCTCGGGGATGCCCTTGAGGGCCCGGGTCTCTGGACCACAGCTGGAGGCCCTGCTCATCACCAGGCCTAGGGGTGCCCCCTGTGACTTCCAGAGAGCCGTAGAGCCGGGAAGACCTTGGAGATGGTTTGCCTGTCATCCACCGGTATCGGGCGGCGGCCCAGCCTGTGTCGCGGGACTGGGCGGCGGCAGGGTAGGGCCTCACGCATTCCATCAGAGTCCGCGTGTTTCAATGTGAACGCCATGCAGGATCAGGTGGCGCTGGGTCGGTCGCCGTCAGTACCCAGAACTGCTTGCTTCCCGGGTCCGAGGCCTCGGGTGGGGGTGGGGGTGTGCGTGAGCCCTTTAAAGGGGGCGGTGCTTCAGCCTGGGGGCGGGGACAACACTAAGGAGGTGCGGCCTCGTGGAGCTAGCGTCATTTGCTCGGCTGAGGCGGAAGTGGCGGTGGCAGACCGTGGAGGAAACAGCAGCGTCCCGGTAAGTGGCGGCGGCTGGGACCCCGCCCTACCGGTCCCTGCCCTTCCCGCCGCTTCCGACGGTTCCCCCTGTCCCCGCGCGCCTCGAGGTTCCCATGTGCAGAACTGGCTGCGGCTGGGTAGGGCCTCACGCATTCCAGCAGAGTCCGCGTGTTTCAATGTGAACGCCATGCAGGATCAGGTGGCGCTGGGTCGGTCGCCATCAGTTCAGCTGGGTTTGGCCGCCGAGTACTTTGCTCCTCAGAGTTTCTTGTTACAATTGGGAATTGGCACTTGGGTGCTCGGAGAGCTTAGACTGGCCCGCTAGGCACTTAAAGAGTGGTACTGTTGTCACTGTCTGATGGGAGGTAACTTAACCGGAGGTCATGCGAGAGACGCCTCTCCTACCGACCCCTCCCACTGCCGTTCATCCAAGCTTGCCCAGGTATTCTGGCCTCTATGGGCTAACCCAGCCCTTGCGCCTATGGAGTCCCCTCCTGCCTATCTCTAGCACAAGAAAGTCCCCTGGCCTGGGAGTGGGCGGGGAAGCTGCGGGTGCCTCCGTCCCTCCTGAGTCCCATGGGTCCCTCTTGCTGATAATCTAGAGCCACTTCTTATACTACAACAGGTCGTTAGACCCAAAACTGAATATGAAACATGTACTCACTAGAACAGAGAACATCTGTGGTTCTAGCTCTCGGTTGCCCTTTTCACCATGGGACATTTGCACAGACTGGCCCTTGTGTCTGACATGCCCTCATTACATCCTGCTCTTGTGCAGAAGCAGCCCCTCAGTATGGCTGTTTCTTAACAGGTCTGACTTCCTCTCATTCTCTTGCTGCAGTATTTCTTCCTCAGCTGAAGCACTATCCTCCACCCCCCAATAACCCCTCAGCCCTGTGTTCCCACTGACCACTGGCGATTTACTTGTCACAGCATGTTTTCACCCCATCAGAACGTAAGTTTACTGAGAGCCAGGGCCCTGCAAAACAGCAAGTTTAAACCAACTGCTTACAACTGAACAAAAATGTTTTCAGGTACACAGTAAAAAAGTCAAGAGTATGAAAGGGTGTCTGGTGAAAACTCAGTGTCCTTCCCACCTCTGACCTCCAAGACCCTATTCCCCATCCCCTGGGGCAGAGATAAACCAGTTTGTCGTGTATCAACAATCTTCATGTATATCTAGTGTTTGTACAAAAAGCCGCTCACTGTTCATGTGATCCCGCTTGGAGGGTGTTTGCTAAGTTCCGGACATAGAGATTGGATTCATTCATGTTGGTGGTTGTACCATATTTTATTAGTACTATAGTGTATTTATACTGTTGACTGTTGGTTGAAATTTAGGTTATTTTGGGGTTTTTTTTTGGTTTTTTTTGAGGGCAGTGTTCCTGGTCCTCATATGTGGGACCGAACCGGGGCCGCTGGCTTCCGAAGCCAGCGCTTAACCACCGCGGCACTCGGCTGCCCCTATTTTGTTTTTTGTAACAAGCAATGTTATGTTGACTATCCCTGTACAAATGTCTCTGTAGCCAAGTAGGGATATTTCTGTCAACTGGGTTAAAAGACTTTCCATGGATCGCTGGGTATGTGATCTCTTGACAGGTAGCACCACATTGCACCCCTCCCAATAAAGGAGCTGGTGTCCCCCATTTGCTTGATGTTGCATAGTTGGTAGGTGTAAAATAGTGTTTCATTGTACAATAGCTTTATTTGTGTTTCCTAGAAGTATAATAGATCTTAATGCTTTTGTCAGATTTATTTTTATTTATTTTTAAAGATTTTATTGGGGAATCAGAACAGACAAGTTGCTGTCCTTTTGTTCTTCAGTCTAGTTGTGGAGGACATTGCTTCACTGGCCCATGTTGGTATTGTCATTGCGCTCTTTCTGGGTATGCCATCTCTGGGACTCACAGCAGCCCAGCTCCAAGTGGAACTGTTGTTCACCATCTTAGCTGTAGAGGGCAATGTCACTGGCCCTCATATGTGGGATCCGAACCGAGGCCCTGCTGCTCACAGCTGGCGTTCCAAGCCAGCTCTTAACCAATGCACCACTTGGCAGGCCCCCAGATTTATTTTTTATGTCGGTCATTTCTACCACTAATACAATCATTTTGAAACTGATAATATCTATATCTATTATAAATATGCATATATTTAAAAGCTGTTTGTATTTCATATTCTTTGCCCATTTTTCTATTGGGTTTTTGGTGTTATTTTTCTAGGTGTACTTTGCATGTTAAGGAAATTAGTCCATTGTCTGTTAAGTGTTTTTTTTTCAACCTGTCATTTGTCTTGTTTTGTCTTTCAAAATTTGTCTTTGCCAGGCACTTAGCTATTATTAGTTTTTTCATGTGTGCCTTCTGCATTGTCATGCTGAGAAATATTTTTTCTACTTCAAGATTATGTAACATTTGATATTTTCTTCTGGAAATGTGTTTGTTTTTTTTTAAATATATTTACATTTTTGGTATAATTCTAGAGAGCATTATAATTCTATATTTTGGTATAATTCCTGGGAAGGACTGAGGTAGGAACCCAACTACAATATACTTTTTTCCAAATTGTTTGCCCCAACTCCCATTTCCTGGCGAAGTCTTCTTTCCCCACTAGAGTGCCGTCTTTATGTCATGACTACCTGGCCTGTGTCATCCCAGGTAGCCTGAGCCCCATTGTCTTCATCACCAAGATCCAGAGGCCATCTCCCCTCCTCATTCCTGCATGTTCCTTTTCCTTGTCAATCCCAGGCAGATTTACCCACCCGTCTTAACCTGGCCTTCTTTTATGCAGAAAGTGGGATTGCTTAGATTTATAGATTAACTCAAGAGAAAACTGCCATTTTATAATGAACAGTTGATGCCTTGCATATTCTATACAATGCTAGTTCCACAAGACACACCGTGATAGGAAGGGTTCTGAAAACTTGAGGGAGTGCACCCCACCCTTAATATTCAGTATATGGTGCTGACCTTGGTGAGGCAGTGGCTTTTCTCAAGCTGACATGAACAGTACCCTTTCTTTAGTAGCAGTTATACCCATGCTTTTCTCTCTGCCAGCCCATTGCACGTAAGGGATAAACTAAGGCAGGACCTTGTGAACCACAGCTCCTTGGGTTGACCTGGTCTATGGGCTCTGTCTGTCTGCAGAGACTCACCTTTTCACATGGGGTGCCTGTGAAGCGCTCGTCCTGGGCCTCTTCTGTGGACTTGGGGAACCACGGGACAGTGATGGGGAAAGCCAGTGGTACATTCCAGGATGTGCCCCCCTTTCCTTCCACTTGGTAAGCCCCATGGGCCAGGCTGCCTGGGAGAAGGGCCAACTTTCAGTTCTCCGTTTTGTGAGTTTTCCTGGACATGTGTGTTCATACCCAGCAGCAGCATTCTCTTGCTGCCCAGCAGGCGCCTGAACATGCCCCCACAACTGGCAGGGCAGCACACAGCTCCCCAGAGCCTTCGGTCCTGGTGTGGCACACCTCAGATGTGGGCCCCTGCAGGGCTCATATCTGAGGTGAAGTCTCTGATGGGTGCCACCCCTCAGGGGCCCAAGCACCCCAATCTAAGGTGTGGGTGCCCCAACAAGGCAGCACTTGTCTGCTTCACAGTCGGGGTGCAGGGCTGACCTGCTGGCTGTGGGATCTATCAGAGGGAGGTATTGGCCCAGAATCAGGACCCCCGCCCCTTACATTTGAGAGCTCTTGCCATGTGCCAGGTGGATCTTCATGACAACCCTGGAAGACTGGGGTCACTGTCCCCACTTAACAGGTGAGACAGCTCAGGTCAAGCTGCCCCCAGAGAGCAAGCCCTGGGACCTCATGTGTGTCCATAGCATGTGCAGGTGACACTCAGAGGAGAAGGGGCCTGGGTGAGGTCACTGCTGGGAGGAGCTGAAGTGGGTGTTGTTTGAAGCACAGCAAACATAGCAGAGCACCTCCCCACCCCCACCCCACCTGTGTCAGAGGACGATAGAAGGCGTCCTAAAGAGGGCTTTCCTCCTCCAGCAGGTCAGGTGGGCACCAGAGGAGCATGGGCCAGTCAGAGGTGGCCTGAGGCCAAGTCCATGGGTATCCCTGAGATCTGGGCAGATGAAACCCCCTTGTGCCGCTGTGAGCCGCTGCTTTCAGGGGTCCTGCACCAGCTGAGAAGTAAGGATGAGCAGGAGCTTGGGGGCGGGGGTGTCCCCACATGAAAGGAAACCAGATCCTACCCCCTCCTGTCTCTTGGAAAAGAAATGGGGACCCTGACTCTGTCCCCAACAACTCTTGAGCAGGGGGCTGACACATTTTGTGCAGTGTGTCAGCAGTGGCCTTGTTGTCCTCCAAATGGAGGACAACCACATGCCCACCATCTGGCTAGGCTCTCCTGGGGCCACCTGTGCCCAGGCATGTCCATTGTTCTACCTCAAGCTCTTGGCTGCTTCTGTGTGTTAGGGACCCCCAGACTCTGGTAATAGTCTCACACACATTAGAAATAAACACGGGTACCTTACAGAAGAGAGTGCGAAGTATGCCTTAACTTCTAAAATGTTCCCTCACCGAAGTCTGACATCCTGCTAGAACAAGGGGCGGTGGTTTTGTAGTTGCTCCAGAGCAGTAAGCAGGACCAACTGAGGGTTCAAGGTAGCGCCTGCCAATGCCCAGTGCCAGGTAGGTGGCAGAATCAGGTGCGTGTTGCCCGGCGTGCCCCTCAGGAGCTGGTCCACCACCTCCTAAACCCCATGTCTCCTCTTGCTCCTCCTGAGCAGGTCTCTGCAGGTCCCTCCAGAGGTAACCACGTGGACAGGCTGCAAATAGAACTGAAAACACAGAAGGCACGTGCCTCCCCAGGAGCTGGAGCTGACTTGTCCCACCTGACCCCATGTCCTGGATCTCCCACAGCATGTTCTCCATAACTCAGTAACCGAGATTGAGGTTCCTTCTTTCATTTTTCCCTTTACAAACAGCGCAACTACACAGGCTTGCTTCCTTGTGAATATTTTTTGAGTACCTTTTTCGAGTGGAATTCTTGGGTCAAAGGGCACAACATTTACAGTTTTGTTAAGCTATGTACAGAGCAATGAGATCATGTGTGGTGCCTCTGATGTGAGCTAATATTGATGTGGTCATTATTATTTAATGATGCCCACATTCACTCTTTACATTTGTTTTAAAATGTTCACCTTGGAATCATTTAGGGTTTATGGGAAAGTTACAAAGACAATACAGTGAGTTCCAGTCTACCCTTCACCCAGTGCCCCTAATTAACATAGTGTCCAAGCCAAGAAATTGACTTGTGTGTATTCCCACCAACTACATGCCAGGCTGTTCTCCAGTCTCATCAGGTTTTCCACTGATGTCCTTTTCTGTCCCAGGATCCAACCCAGGCCCCCACATGGTGTTTAGTCATCATATCTCCTTAGTCTCTTACAATCTAAGGGAACTTCTTCAGTCTTGGTTTTCAGGACCTTGATAGTTTGGGGGACTTTTTTTTTTGAGGGTAGTGTCACTAGCCCTCATATGTGGGACCCAAACCGAGGCCACTGGCTTCCCAAGCCAGCGCTTAACCACCGCGCCACCAGTTTGGGGGACATTTTGTGAAACGTCTCCTAATTTAGCCTGTTTTCTCATGATTAGACCAGGGTCATAGGTTTTGGGGAAAAGCATACCGAAGTGAGGTGCCCTTTTGGCCACATCCCATCAGGGGTCCTTGACATGCACACATCACCCTGAGGTTGACCTTGACCACCTGGCTGAGGTGGGGTCTACAGCGTGTCGCCATGGCAGTTTACTGTCCTCTCCTCTCCCTGTCCTGTTCTTTGAAAGCAAGTTGCTCTGTCCAGGCTACACTAAAGGGTATTTAGAAAATCACCTTTCATCCAGAAAAAATGTAAAAAAAAAAAAGGATACGTGGCATATAATTGCACTGCCTAGACACGTCTTGACATTTAAAGGAAATAAAAATAAAAAATACACATGGGTAGAGAAAAAATTTTGACTTGTACAGAAAGTACTATTAAAAATTTAAGGTGGGCCGGCCGAGTGGCGCGGTGGTTAAGCGCTGGCTTGGGAAGCCAGTAGCCCCGGTTCGGTCCCACATATTAGGGCCAGTGACACTGCCCTAAAAAAAAAAAAAAATAAAAAAAAAATCATTCTCCTTTCGGGCCGGCCGAGTGGCTCAGTTGGTTAAGAGCTCGCTCAAGAGTGCGAGCTGAGCTCTGAGCAATGGTGGTTCGATGTCAGCCTGAGCTGAGTTGCTGTTGAGCTGCCAAAAGGTGGTAGGATGGCTCAGCTAAAAAAACAAAACAAAACAAACAAACAAAAAACAACGTAAGGCTTCAGGGGTCGGCCGAGTGGCACATTGGTTAAGAGCTGGCTTGGGACGCCAACTCTGAGCAGCAGGACCCCGGTTGGATCCCACATGAGGGCCAGTAATGCTGTACCCTCTACAGCTAAGATGGTGAACAACAGCTCCAGCTGGAGCTGGGCTGCTGTGAGTCTCCAGCGATGGCGTAGGCTGCAGCCCCTGCTGCAGTAGGCTGCCATAAGCTACAGTGAGTGGCCAGCAGCCAGCGTAAGCAGCCGGCAGCCTGCATAAGCTGCCAAGAGCTGCCATGAGAACCCGATGACTGATCTGCGTCACCCGGGAAGAGCACAATGGTCACCATACCAACATGGATGAGTTAAGTGATGTCCTCCACAACTAGACTGAAGAACAAAAGTATACCAACTTTTCTGTTCCCCTCCCCCAATTCCTCAATAAAATCTTAAAAAAACAACGAAGTAAAGGCTTCACTTAAAAATAAAGAAAAGAGGGCCGGCCGAGTGTCACGGTGGTTAAGAGCTGGCTTGGGACGCCAGCAACCCTGGTTTGGATCCCACATATGAGGGTCAGTGATACTGCCCTCAAAAAAAAAAAAAAAAAAAGATATGGCCATTCCAGCCTGTACACACACACACACACATTTTCACTCCTTGGAGACTTAATTCTGACCTGACCTATCATGCACCTTCCCTGTGGGCACGGGTCCCATGGTGCATCCCACTTTATGTAGCCTCCCCTTCACCTGCACTCCAGGAAACTGCATGCCTTCTACCTTCACAGCTGGCTACGTCTGCCCCCCAGTTCAGCTCAGTGGACCCTGTGGGCAGGCGACAGGTCCCCCTTGATCCTCCTGGTGCTGTCAGTGAAAGGTAGAGATGGGCCCCCATTTACAGGTGAGGGAACTGAGGACTGGAGAAAAAAAGGACAGATACTGGGTGAATGCCCAGCCTGGACCAAGCTTAGGCTGCCGCCATTTGTATTTTCCCTACTCACTGCTGTTCAGCCCTCTCCCAGCCTGTGAAATGGGGGTGACAACTCCCAAAAGACCATAGAAGTGACTGGGCACAAGGCCAACCTGAGCACCAGGACAGAGAGGTGATTGGGTTCTGAGGGTTATATATGTAGTCACCTAGGTGTCCCTGAGACCTGGGTGTGAAGAGAAACCCCAAGAGAGGAGTGTGGGCCCCCAAATGAGGGGTGATCAGTGTGGCCTGTAAACAAAGGCCATAGGCCCAAGTCCCTCATTATTGCCAGTAATGGTGCACATCTGAGGCCCCAAGAGAATGCTTTGTCTGGGCCCACTCAACTTGTTGGGCACAGCCAGGACGGCAGCCTCGACCCCTACTTTGCCATGACTCACCCACTTCTGCCTGTGGAAAGAGGGCACCTCCTCAGCCATTGCTTGGTGTCCCTGATGCGCTGGTTGGGGTTTCTCACACTTCAGGTCCCAAGTGGAGCTGCCTTTGGGAAGCTGCCCCCACTTCCTCCACCTGCCAGATGTGTGCCTGCCCTTCTGTGCCTCTGTGCCCAGAGGCTCTTCTGTAGACTGTAAGCCCCTGGAGAGCAGCCACTGAGGGGCTCGCTCTAGTCCTAAACATGAATGGAAGGAATGGGTTCCCGCCTCTTTCTCATCCTGCTGTTTGCCCATGTGCCCTTGAGTTGCCTCCTGACATTTCTGGACTTGGAGAGGCTAGGCTGTGGAGACTGGGCAGCACCTGTGGGTGCAGGATCAGAGGTCCCTGAGAACTGAAATAGGGTGGGTGGGGGCCTGCTCAGGTGATCCACTTCCTAGATCTTCAAAGGCACAGGGGAACCCAGGCCAGCAGGAATGCTGACTGCCAGTGCCATTGGGTGCCCACCTGGATAGTGGCTGTCCAGAGTGGGCTCATCTGTTAAAGGGAGCCTGAAGTCAACACTCTTCTCCCTCCCTCTGTTGGGGCTGCCACAGGGGATTGGCACAAGCCGGCACCACCAAGAAAATTAGAACCTAGGGGACCAGGGGGATCGAGGGGACAGTGGCCAGTCTGGGGGCAAAGGGGCTGAGCCTGGTCAGGTCAGTTAGCAGGGGTTGCAGATAGAGTAAGGATAGGGATGGGGCTGGGAACAGGGTCACAGACCCTGTCCACACCCAGTCACCAAGTAAGCAGGCATTAGAGACTGGAACCCGGGCTGGGAAGCCCTGCAGGCCCAAGCAGGTCCGTCCCCGGGTGGCCTCTGAGGCCACTGCACAGCCGCTATCTACGGCAAAGGAAGGGGCCAGGGCGTGACTGCAAGGGAGAGGGCTGTGCTGTCGCCTAATTCCGTGCACCCACCACTTTGGGTCTAAGGGTTTGGCGGACCCTGGCCATCTGTATCCCCCGTGTGCTTCCCGCTATTAAACAATTTGGCCTGCACGTCCCAGGGGGCTTGGTGAGACTCCACTTTTCACCGTCTAAACCCCAAGGATCCCTGCCCAGCGCCGGGGAGTGATGCCCTTGACCCACGGGTTCCAGCAAGGCCGGGATGCTCTGCCTCGTAAGGACGTCCCTAGCTCAGCCATCTGAGACCCTGGTAGGCTCTTTTTCCGTCCCTCCCCTACCTTAAGTGCGCACGAGTGACTCCCGAATGTAACGCAAAACGAGAAACGGCGGATCGATGCGCCCCACCCCTCCCATTGCCTAGGCCGGGGAGGCCCCATGGGGCTCCCGGAGCGGCGAGGGACACTCCCACAGAAAGGGGTGAGGGGATGCTGATGCACACGGTCCAGCAGGCACCTAGGCCGGGGAGAAGAGGGGGAAGGGTCGCGCACGTGGCCGGGGGCGGGGCTAGCCACCTCCGCACCCCCTCGGCCACGTGGGGTGCGGAGCCCTCCCCCAACCGCAAACGGGGGCGCGCCGGAGTCCAGGAGGAAGCGTCCCGGGAAGAGGCGGGCTCCCGCCGGCCGCGCGCCCCGGCGTGGGGTGGGCGCGCCCCTGTGGGGGCGGGACGCTGGCGGAGGGGTGCGGCGGAAGGAGGCGGGGCCATCGCTGCCCGGGGAGGGCGGAGCGTGCCGGGAGGGGGCGCGGTGCATATCGAGGAGGGAGGGTCGTTCCGGAGAGGGGGCGGAGCTCCACGGCGCGCAAAGGCGCTCCGAGAAGGGGACTGGGAGCCGTGTCGCAGGGGTAGGGGCCCGCTGGGAGGGGCGAGCTCTCGGCGCCCCGCGTGGGGAAGGCGGTCAGTGCAGGAGGGGATGCGCCGTGGGGCGGCTCCTCCCGCCCGGGCCCCGCCCCCGGCGACCCAGAGCGGCTCGCGGGGAGGTGGAGGGCGCGCCGGGCGGGGGGCGTGGCCGCGGCGCCCCGAGGGGGCGTCCTCCGGGCGGGGCGGGCTGTGGCCGCCCCCGCGGGCTCCGGTGCGTCAGGGCGCGTCAGGCGGGGCGGGGCGGGCAGAGCGCGGGCGGCGGCGGCGCGCGCCGGCCTCCTCCTCCTCCTCCTGCACTCAGGCAGCCGCCGCCGGCCGGACGGACACCGCTCTTGCCGCCTCCGCTCCGTCAGCTCGGTCCGCGCCGCGTGCCCTTGCCCGGCATGTCGGCGGCTGTGGCGTGCGTTGATTACTTTGCCGCCAACGTGCTCATGGCCATTTCCTCGGGCGCCGTGGTGCACCGCGGGCGGCCGGGCCCCGAGGGCGCGGGCCCTGCCGCCGGCCTGGATATGCGCGCGCCGCGCCGCGAGGCCTCCCCGCCTGGGCCCCCGGGGCCGCCGCCGCCACCCCCCGCGGCCGCCCCCAACCCGGGCTCCAGAGCCGCCTCCGCGCCCCACCTGCTGGCTGCCAGCATCCTGGCCGACCTGCGTGGCGGGCCTGCTGCTGCCCCGGGGGGCGCCTCATCCGCCGCCTCCTCGTTGGTCGCCTCGTCCCCGTCCTCCGGCCGCGCCCCCGGCGCCGCGCCCGCGGCCGCCAAGAGCCACCGCTGTCCTTTCCCGGGCTGCGCCAAAGCGTACTACAAGTCCTCGCACCTCAAATCGCACCTGCGAACGCACACAGGTGAGTCCGGCCGCTTATCGGATCCGCGCGTGGGAGGCCTCTTGTGCCCCCTCCCCCTCCGGGACCCCTAAACTGCGTGGCGCGTGGGGGGCGGGAAGGGGGGCGCGCCCGGGCCGCCGCGCCGGCCGCGGGGGGTGGAGTCTCGGTGGGTGGGGCGCGTTCAGGGGGCGTGGCGGCCACGCGGTCGGGCGGCGCGCAGAGGGCGGGCGCTGTTGCGGCGGCTGGGGCTTAGGCGCGCGGCGCCCGCGGGGTCCGCAGTTGGGATCGGGGTCTGCGGGTGGGATCGGGGCCCCGGGCAGTCTCTTCTCCCCTTGGCCTCTTTCTCTTTTACTTTCTGTTGCGTTCGGATCTGCGTGTTGGGCACCGTGATTGGAGTATCCAGCTCTGAGGTTCTCATTCTTTCTCTTCCTCTGCCTCAGTTTCCTTATCTGTAGAGGGAGGAGGAGCCGCGTCGCCGCCTCGGCTAGTCGCGTGGATTCACCCCATAGGGCGGCGGAGAGCTTGGCGCGGGGCCAGCGTGGGGGGATGCCCGGCACTTTATCTCTGTGTTTTAATAAGGCGGAGGGCCGGGTGGGGCTGGGAGTGCGGATTGGGGCCTGAGTCTGGGGAAGAGAAGGATTTGAGAGGGAGTCAGGTCCTCACCATGTTTCCAGCATGTTGGTTGCCTCAATTTGACAGGAGCCCGGAAGGTGCGCGGGGTTGAGGGGGAGGGTTCTGCGACAGTCACCTCTCACAACCCAGTTGTGGATTGGGGTCCGGCAGCTAGGGGAACTGTGAGGCAGGAGGACGCCCGTCACCTTTTCACTCTGTCACCCCATCCTTGTTTCGCTGTGGGTCTCCTCTCCTTATTGGTTTCCATTCTCCATCCTGAGAATGGACTGAGGGACTGGAGAGCGCACCTTGGTCCCCAGCCTGGGTTGAATATTGGAAGTGTTGGTCCCTTGGGTGGGTGCCTGGGAGCAGGCTGTGGGCGTGCACTTAGATTTGGTGGCTTGTCTCTGCCACTTTCTAGTGTGTGTCCTACTTGCTCTGCGTCTGTATTCTTACCTGTATAGAAGGTGCACAAACGCTGTCTTTCTCTGAGGGCCGCTGGGTGCCACATTGGGCAACAGGGGCTAGATGGACACGCTCCCATTATGGTAACACGTGGAGAGGGTGCAAGAAAACAGGTTGGCCTCAGTGGTGTGGCAGACACCTCAAATGCCAGCAGCCCTCCTCCCTTCTCTAACACTCTTTCCATTTCTTGCTCAGACCCTGGCCCTGGGGCCTGGAGGCTCTGCCCACCTGCATGCACAGCCCTGACAGACCTGGGGTGGGGGTCTACATTTTCTTCTAAGGAACCACCATCCTTCTCTGTGTGGTCACTGGATGTTATCTCCTCTTCAAGATAGCAGGGTCCTCATGTCTGCAGCAGGGACATTTGGAAGTCCACGAAGATGGACTGGTTCCCATGTTGGGGTCAGAGGGAGGTTCCCCTCTGTGTGGTGGTTTGATGTCTAGGAGTTCTGTGGCTCATCTGAGGTGAGTTTGCTCATCTGAACAGCATAAAGGGTAGAGGTTGAAGTGGGAGATCAGGGAGATCCTTGACAGGGGGGACAGAGAGGCCCTGTTTCATTCATCACTAGTCCAATCTCCATCCTGAGGTATTTGTTCTCTGGATGGCATGGCTCCTGAGAGCCTTTGGAAGGACTCCCAGTGCCCTGGCCTGGTTTTCTTCACACCCTGTTAGACTTCCCTGGTGGAGTGAAGGGAGTGGTCAGGCCACCTCCCACCAAGGGGCACATCTCCAAGGTGGCCTGGGATCCTTCAGAGCCTCAGTAGCCACCCCCGCTCCCCCATTCCTGGCAGTTGTGGGCACCTTCCCAAGCCTGTGGACTCCTTGTTGGGGCCAGTAGGTCAGTATTGCCATCTCATTTTTAATGAAAAGTGAGGCCCAGGAGGCCGAGTCAGTGTGTCACAGAGGTAGGTGCAGATGGTGGGGGTAGGGTGCCATCTGTGCTGGGTCCCGCACCTGTGGGATCTGTGGCTCTGGACATCCTGTGTTTATGACACTGGTGCAGAGACCTGTGGAGCACAGCTCCTGGACTCACTGGCAGGTACTCTATAATAACCATAGCTGGTTCCCAAGCGTTTTGGACATTTGTGCTTAATGATTGCTTGTTCAGTGTCTCCCTGATCCCCAGGACCACCAAGCCCTGCCTGGGGTCTGTGTAAAGGCCTTTTGCTTTTCTGGCCCCCAGGGGAGGGGCCAGCTGATGTTAAACTCTTTTTGGGGGTGGGGAAGTCACGCATGTCCTGGGTGTCCCAAGGCTAGGGACAGATCTGGCAAGAAGCATAATTAGATACTAGCTGAGCCATCCCCTGAAGGCCCTTAGGAGGGAGTCCTGCCCCCCCCACACCCAAGGATTCTTCTCTCTGCAAAGGCAATGCCAATCCTGACTTCTTGTTTTACAGATGAGTAGACTGAGGCACTGGAGCCAAGCGTGGTGCCCCATCATCTTGCTCCTTGGATGCAGTGGGGTGGGGAGTCTGGGAGGGACCATGGGATCTTTCAACAGTGTCACTCAGCTGCACGGGGAGTGGGGAGGGCTGTCCTGTGGTCCCCTGTGCCCAGCCTGCAGCCCCTGCCCCAACAGCAGATCTCTCCTGCATGGGGTGGGCAATGACTTTGGAAGCTGAAAGAGATGTTGATGCTGTTGCCATAGATATGAGGGAGTGCAGGGAGATGGGGCGGGGGTGGGAGAGGCTGGCTGTCTACTTGCTCTCCCAGCCTCACTCATCTCTAGACAGCTCCCCCGCCTGCACCCCCAGTGCCCAGCTCACAGTCAGCTATGTGCTCCTTGAGGAGACTCAGTCCCCCAGACCCCCACCTGCTCGATGCCAGGGACTCTCTCCAGTTATGACAGCCATAGCTGTTGCCCAACATTGCGCAGTGTCCCCTGGAGGGTTGAGGATCACCCCTACTTGATACCCTGTGTTTTCCTCTAAAACCTTGTCTGCTTAAGTCAGAGAAATACTGGTTGAACACCTACTGTGTGCAAGGCACGGAGGGGATGACCCAGTCCTGTTCCTTGGGAACCTGGAATCTTGGGAGCAGGGGGTTGATGGAGGAAGAGGCTTCCTGGAAGAGGCCTCTCAGTAGAGACCTGAAGCCCAGGTGAGGCAGGGAGGGGTGTGTCCCTAGAGAGGGGACAGCACCCTGGCTGCACAGAGTGCGGGCAGGGGCCCTGGGGCATGGATTTTGAGGTGAGGTAGGGAGGGGGCAGAGAAGGTGAAAGGGTTCCATTTAATCCCAAGGGCAGGGTAGGGGGCAGGCTGGGAGACAGGCCAGGCTTTGAAGAGGCAAAATGGTTTATGGAGAAGGAATTAGGGGTTGAGGTGGGCAGGCTGCTGTGTGGGAGCAGAGGGGAGGGAACGAGAAGCCTCAGAACATGGAGGAATGGAAGAGGCTAGGGTGACCCGGGTTTTCTGATCCAGCAGCCCAAGGGGAGCTGGGTGATAGTGATAGTCTGCTGAAGAGGCCCCTAGAAGAGGCAGATGGGAAAACAGGCCTGGTGGGGAGGTAGCTACCCACTTCAGTCAAAGTTGGGAACTCCCTTAGGGTCAGGTGGGGCTCAGGAGACAGGTGTGGGGAGGTCAAGGGGACATTGCCAGGCTCAAGGTGGGCCAGGGTGCTCAGGGATTGTCTCCCCACTTAGCTCCCTCTTCCTGTGGGGAGGATATGGAGAGCAGCTGGAGCTGGCTGCAAGTGCCTGTGCCCTACCTGGGGGGGTGGGGGAGGGCCCCCCAACATTGTAGGGGCTGATAACCACCCGCCACCCAAGCTCCCTGATAAAGGTGGCCCAGATGGCCCAGCAGTGGGCAAATGATACGGGGGTAAGGAGCCAGGCTCCCAGGAAGGGAGGGGGCTGGGTAGGCTGCCCTCACCCAGTGCTGTTTCCAGAATATCAGGTCCCTGGAACACACGTGTGTCTGGGGGCCTGTGGGAGCTCCCCCGCCCAATCATTGCAAATATGCCAGTTTGGATGCGAAGTGAGCTGGGGCAGCCTGGGTCCTCCAGGAGGGAGAAGGGACGAGGTAGGGGCTGCAGATAGCTGTCCTTTTTTTTTTTTTTTTTTAAGCTGAGCCATCCTGCCACCTGTTGGCAGTTCAACGGCAACTCAGCTCGGGCTGGCATCTAACTGCCGTTGCTCAGAGCTCAGCTCGCACTCTTGAGCGAGCTCCTAACAAAAGCTGTCCTTTTAAATAAATGGGGGTAGTCATAGTTCTTACCTGCGGATGAGGGGTGGAGGTGGGGTGTAAAGAAGATAGCTGCTGCTGAGCCAGAAACCTGAGCTTCAGTCTCCGGGTTTTGTAAACTCTTTCCAGAGATGTGTCAAGCACCCACAGCATGCCAGGCCAGTACCCTCAGCTTCACAGTCGGGGTGGTGGTGGTGGTGGTGGTGGTGGTGGTGGTGGTGGTGGTGGTGGTGGTGGTGATGTGTGTGTGTAGTATCACACCCAGGAGATGCTGAGCTCAAGGATGGAAATGGAAGGAAAGGGGAGAGTGGAGGGTGGGGACACCAGCAGTGATAGGAGAGACCACTCTGAGGAGTGACACTGAGCAGAGAAGGGACAGAAGTGACCAGGGAGAGGTTCCAGGCAGCGGTTATGTGAGTGGCTGATGGGGCTGAAGTGGGGGTGGATGGGAGAGCAAGGGGTCAAGGTTAAGACTCCAGCTTTGACTCTGAGCCAGGGGCAGCTCTGAGAGGGTGTGGAGCAGAGTGAAGACGAGGCTGCCCAGTCACCAGCTAATGGACTACTGGACCAGTTCAGGTGTGAGCTGGGGGCTGGAGCCAGAGTAGGGTCTGGAGATATTTTAAAGGGGGACACTGACCAGGTTTGCTGCCAGGTACCAGGTAGGGAGGTGAAGGATTGAGATGGCCCAGGAGATGCCTGCCTAAGCTTTTGGTGGTAACAGCAGAGTGGTTGAAGGGGGAAGCCTACAGGAAGAGTGGGGACAGGGAGGGTGGTGGGTGGTAAGCTTTGGGTTTGTGGGGAGCAGGCCCCAGGGGGTGTTTAAGATCATGGAGCAGATGACCCTCCCACATGCTGGCCTTTGTATAGCCATCAGGGTGGCCAATCGCAGGGGGATCCCCTGCCCTGCTCTCCAGGCTTAACCATCAATATAACATCCTTCCTGTTGTGTCTCCAAAACTGTCCTTTGGATTCTTTACAGCCTGCTCAGGGACCATCTCCTTTGGGAAGCCCCCTGAATCCCCTCCTTGTCTCCCCCTCCCCCCCCAAAAAAAAGAAATCTGCAGCCCTAGCCAACTTCAGCTCTCCTGGGATAGTTCCTTACTTGTGCCCCTCCCCCACCCATGCAGCCCACCTGATAGGTGGGCATTTGTGCAAGGGCCCCGCTGCCTGCCACACTTCCCTCCCTACCCCTAGGCATAACCTCAGAAAGTTATGATGAAGCTTAGCTGCGGACCCAGGGCCTTTGGCCCCTGCTTCAGCCCAGGGAGGTGGGGCACTTTTCCCTGTGAAGGCCAAGCAGGCTAGGCCTGGCCTGGCACACGGTACTACCTCCAGGCTTGCCTCTACCAGGTTTCCTGGCCTCCATTTTTTTGACCATGCGTGGCGCCGTGCCTCTGTCCCTAGTTCGCCCTGGCACAGCCCAAGTCACAGGGTCAAGTCCACTGCGGCCCCGCCCACTGCATTTTCCCCAGCATCGGTTTCAGCCTGGTCTGGAACAGCTGGGGCCCGTGTAGGCCCTGAACCCCCAAATATTACCCCCCTTCTGGATAGTCAGTGGACTGTGAGAGGGTGGCAGGGCCTGGCATCTTGCAGGCATTTGCCAAATGTTGTGGGGGCTGGAAGTCTGCGCACACGGTTACGGGCCACCCACGTGCGCTCCTCGCCATAGGGCGTGAGGAGGGGCTGGTAGGCATCCAGGACGGCGATCTGACCCCAGTCCCGTCTGGAGTAGGACCACGTGAGCAAGGCGGGCTGAGGCTGCGGATGTCCCCACCGCCAGCTACGTGCGGCAGCTATGTTCCCGGCTGCATGCATACTGCCCAAGCGGACCCTGGCACTGCTCTTGTAACCTGCTCGTTGAAAAGTGTAACTGCGGGGCGGGGACTAGCCCCGCCCCCCTAAATGGGGAAGTGAACCAACTGCGGGGCTCACTAACAGCGGGATGTTCCTTCCATTCTGCTCTTCCTGCGCCTTGCAAGATGGCGAGACAATTGCATGTCCCCTTGAGGGGGGCGTCGCTGCTCCAGGCGCTGGGTCTGGTGGAAAGCTAGCAGCCCCACCACGGTAATCATACTTCCCTCCCCCAGACTGGACCTCCAGGAGCTGTCAGATCCCAGGTGGTCGCTGTCGGGGTGGTTGGAGTTCTTTCTGGGGCTGTTTTGAGCTCCTGGTTTTTGGAGAGCTCGTCCTCGTGGCGACCCCTCCCCCAGCTGCTGCTGACCCTGCCTTATGGGTTTTTCGGGGGAAGCATGGGGCGTGGAGGGTGTAGTCTCAGGGGTTGAGGGCTGCCTGTGGTCTTGGGGACAGTTTCTCTCCCCACAGCAGCACAGTTGTGGCCTGTGACCCCCTGGGGAAGGTGGCACCAGTGCTCCTTCCCTGACACCTGGGCTCACAGCCTCCTGGGGGCGGGAAGCTGTGAGCATGACTGACAGGTGCCCCACAAGAAGCCTGGGGGGCTGTTGGGTTGTGACTCCTAATGGGCAGGAAGGATGGAAGAGGGCAGGCTTTCATCCACCTCTTCACTGGGCCTGGGTGAGGGCTGAGCCTCTCTGGAGTCCACTGGTTCCCCCCCGCCCCCAGGGCAGGTCTTCAGCTTTTAGAGGAGAAATGACTCCTGGCCCTGAGAATCCAGGCACTGTTCCCCTCATGGCTGCGGATCTGTCCCATGGCCACTCCCACTAGCTCTTGGTACCCCCCCCCCCTTTCTTTGAGGGTCTTATCTGACCGCTGGTAAGGCCTCCCTTCTGTTTGTCTCCCCCACTACCTGCCCTCCTGCCGGTGGGCGTGTTCCTTGAAACAGGGCCTGCTTCCTCACTGAAGTGTTCCAGAGTGGGCTTCCCAGTGTGTTACCCATGAGGTGACATACTGATCCCGCTGTGCCCCCCCCCACCCCCGTTCATCTGGCTCCCTTCCTACGGAGCTCCATCCAGTGCCACGAAGGGCGTTTCACACGTGCGTGGGTGCCCCAGATCGCGTCTCCACATTCTATCCACACGCTTCAAACCCCTGAGCATCTGGCGGAACAATGCCTGGGGATTCCAGGATCCCAGGTACCGGGGCTGGGTACGCCAAGGCGCAAGCTCCGGATGCCGGGCCCCTTTGGCCTGGGCGTGGTGGGGGTCCTGGGTGGATCAAGTCTAAAGGTGGAGGCCTTGGCCCCCTGCTTGGCCCCCTTCGGCAGTCTGGGAAGACCCTGGGAACGGCACTTAGCAAGGTTCTGGGCAGACCCCAGACTGGGTGGGGAGTAGTAGGGATGGCGGAAGCTCTCGGGGCAGGATGGGTGAGGCCGGCCTGGGCGATGGGAGGGGTCTGCGAAGGAAGTTGTACCATGGCTGCCCGCGGTCCTCGTCCGTGACCCCGTTCCCCCACCCCCGCCCCCGCCATCTGTTCCGCGGGGGCAGGGCGAGCCCAGAGGCAGCAGTTTCTGCTCCCCTGCCCCTTCCCAGAGGTGTTAAGCTCTTCCCGTGCCGGGTCGGGCTAGTGGGGCCATTATACCTGATTCTGCGGGGCTGCAGGTGCCCCAGGTGGTCTTTCACATGTCCCTCTGCTTACTGAGGGGCCATGGGGCCAGCAGGAAGGGGTGGGTCACGGGAATCTGACCAGCCTGTGCCCTCCATTTTGCGCCCCGGGTGGTTTCCAAAAGGAGAGGGTTTAACTGGGGTCCCTGAGAGGACCTGAAATACCCTAAAGGAGAGGTGGAAAGGAGTATTTTTGGGGTGGGGACGGCAGGGCCCATTTGCAGGAGAAACTTCTCCCAAAACCCAGTGTACACTTCTATGTGGCGAATACACTAGGAGACCCTGGTCACCGGGGTAGTGCTGTCCAGGTAGGCGTGTGTATGCGTCTGCTGCTGGTAGAACCCAGCCTTTGTTGGTTATTCTTTTAACCAACGAAAAGTGGTTAAATTAATATAATTAATACAATTAAATTAAAATAATTAATACAAGTTCCTAAGAAATCAAGGGCGAGGATATTCATTAGGAGTTCATGAAATGAGTAGCGGTGCATTTATTTTTGCACATGTACATGTTTTAAATTCACACCCAGAATCCAGGCTCTAGAACAAACAAGGGGGAAAGGGGTGAGACAAGTGCATGGGATGCATTGGGATCTAATGGGACATCCCCCTCTCCCTGTCCCCCAACCTCTGCCCCACTGACCGCTGCTTTCTCTTTGTTCTCTGCCTCCTCCATCCAGGCGAGCGCCCCTTTGCCTGCGACTGGCCCGGCTGCGACAAGAAGTTCGCGCGCTCTGACGAGTTGGCCCGCCACCACCGGACGCACACAGGGGAGAAGCGCTTTCCCTGCCCGCTCTGCTCCAAGCGCTTTACCCGCAGCGATCACCTGACCAAGCACGCACGTCGCCACCCCGGCTTCCGCCCGGAACTGCTCCGGCGCCCAGGCGCTCGCAGCACCTCGCCCAGCGACTCACTGCCCTGCAGCCTGGCTGGCAGCCCCGCGCCCAGCCCCTCTCCCAGCCCGGCCCCTGCAAGCCTGTAGGACCCAGTCCAGCCCCACTTGGAGCACCAGCAACAGGCCTGCTGTCCAGGGCGGGCACGGACTAAAGGCTACCTGGCCCCTTCCAGCATTCCTCTGAGGGCCTTAAGATGCCCATGCCCCCTCCAGAAAGCACGGAGGGGGTCTGAGATTCGACTGGGGTCACCTGGACCTTGGAGGTGGCCCTCGGGAAGGGCGGCTGGGGCCCGTGTCTGTAAATAGCCATGATTGATAACTCTTCCCATTTGTTAAACTGGGACTCCAGGGGGCTGGCCTGCAGGTTTTCTCTTCCCCCCTTTGCCACTTCCTTGCTTTAGGAGTGTGTGTGAGCCTTGCGGGGGCAGCCCGGGAAAGGCACCCCCTCCCCAGTGCTTGGACTTGGCCTCCAGGTCTCTCTCCAGGTTGGAATGAAGTGTACAAAGAGCCATAGAGGAACCAGGGGTGCCTGAGGGCCCACCTGTCCCCATCCCCACCTGCCCTGGCCCCTCACCACACCGAAAGCCATTGGAGATGTTCAGGGAAACGGGGTGTGGCCCAGCCGCCCCCATTTGGGTACTCGATCTCAGGTTTCTGTGGGTTCTGCCCCACTGCTTTGCCCACAGAGGGACCTCTAGGCCCCACAGCCATGGGAGCAGGAGGGGAGGGGGAGGGTTTCCATAGGGTCTAGGTTTTGCTTCTGAGATGGGGGAGGGAAGGGGAGGAACCAGGGTTCTTCCAAAGAGTGTTTGACACACTTGGAGGGGAGCCTATATTGGGATGGAATGAATGCTGGCTTATTTATTTTCCTGTCTCTGCTGGATGGGGTGCCTCGTTGCCCCCATGGGTGGGTGTGTGAATGAGAAAGATGGTGTAGGGAGACTGGCGCCAGACCCACTTTTGCAGGGGTAGGGGTCCCTGACTTTGGCCTTTCCACAGCATCATGTGACAATCATTCCCTCCCTTTAGGGACCAGACAGCCACTGGGCGAAATACACCTCTCTGCAGGTGGAGGTGGGAGCCCTGGCTCCATCCTGCCCCTGGCTCTGCATGTCCCCCTGGGCGGCCTGGATCAGCAGTTGACATCCTGCCCATGCAGACCAGAGGCAGGAGGACTGGCCCCAGACCTCCTGGGAATAGCTCGTTTTTTTTGGACCGGGTAGAATATTTTTTCAGGCGCCAATCCCTTCCTTGATCCAGGCCTGTGGGTGGTCCATTGTCCTCAGGGGGTATGAAGTATGGGTCCACATGATCTGAATTTAGAGTGGGGAGTGAGTGCCTCGCCAAGTATGTTGGATTTCATTTTGGACAGAAACTGAGGACCCCTGCCGTGAGGTAGGAAGGGACCCAGGCTTCTTGTCCCTAGATCCCAAAGGGCCTATTCCTCCACTGTTGGCTGCAGGTTTATGGCACCCCTGTGTTCCAGAGCCCCCTAATTGGGGGCTGCGTGGTTTGGGTGCTGTTGCAGTGAACTCAGACCCCAACCCAGCCTGGCAGGATCCAGGGACAGGTGCCTAGGGTTCTGGGGAGGGGGCGAGAAGCCCATTTGGAGTTGGGCTGGGGAGGGTGTTTGGTTCCTGTGTCTGGGCTGGACCTTGCTGGTCTGGTCCATCTGTCCTCAATCCTTCCTCTCAGAGGTGGTGAGGTGCCTTTGTCTGTGAGGGCAGAAGGGGGCAGGCCCCGTTCATCCTTGTGTCGGTGTGAACCATCCCCTTGGTTGTCCTGGCAGGTGTCTGTTGGTGGGAGGTGGTCTGCTGGGCCCAGGGCTCAGGAGGCCGAGAACTCTTATCTCGGTCCTCTCCAGGGGCCTGGAGAGACCTGCACCCTTATGCCCCAAGGGGCTGGTGGTTAATTGGGACCTGGTTCCAGCCACTTAAATGTCACCTCTTAAGGGTAGGACCCCTAGGGACTCGTGATTTGGGGAGGTGCCCTCCCCCCTGCCCTGCCTGGCCTCATCCTTGTATTTAATTAATTAAACAAGCCCTTTTTTAACCTGCACTCAGAGCCTGTGTGGTTTTTCCCATCGCCGGCCTCCAGTGGGTGGGTCCTGTGAGCCCTTCTGTCCTGCTTGTCCGTGTGGCACCAAGGTCACCAACCTGGGAAAACCGAGGCAGTGAGCTAGTGAATGCACGAACCTGGTGGGGTTATTGGTAAGTTACTCCACAGTGGCTGGGACACAAAATAATGCCCCCCGCAGCAGCACCCACTGTTGCCCTGTGTCACCCACACCTCCCGCAGCTGCGCCCAGCGCCCGCCTTCCCGCCCCGTTACCCGGCAACCGAGGCCGTGGCGCAGTGACTTGGCTGCCGGGGGGCGTCCGCTGCCCTTCCCTTTCCCGCGCCCCCGCGGGCTACTGGGGATCCCGTGCCCCTGAGGCCGGTGGTGGGAGCGACGGGGCTCCTCCCCGGAAAAGCCCCCAGACGGTCCCCGCCCCTGCCATTCGTGCCTCAACGGGCTCCTGTGCCTAGTAGTACGGTTGCTCCTGTGTTGTACGGTTCCTGTGTGCCAGCTCCAATTGGGAGGAGGACTGGTGGCAGCAGGGGGCCTTGAGTAGGGGGATTAGCGTCCCCAGGAGCATTGAGAAGCTGGTGCGAGATTTTAACCCCTTTCTAGGAAAAATGAACCCCAGATTCCAGCGATCTCCAGAGCCCCAAAGTAGGTGGGGATGCGGTGGGGGGAAGCCAGACCCAACTAAGGCGCTTCTCTGTTTCCGGCCTCTGGGAAGGCTGCGGCCCTGCCATCGGGTGGCCGTCCTTGGTATTGCACCGCCGGCTCCAGCCCAACCCTCCACTGGGTCCTGCCCTATGGCCACCAAGGCTGACCCCAATCTGAGCCCCTATCTTCATCTTTTTTTCTTTTTTTTTTTTGAGGGCAGTGTCACTGGCCCTCACATGTGGGTCCGAACCGGGGCCGCTGGCTTCCAAAGCCAGCGCTCAACCACCGCGCCACTCGGCCGGCCCAACCTATCCTCATATTTATTCGAGGACGGCCTTCCTCCTCTCTCCCGCTTCACCCATGTTCTCTTTCTATTGAATTCTGCCCTGCAAGCTTGTAGATGGCTCTCTGGACCCATGTGGTGTCTGTCCCTTTGTGGCAATTCCTAGAATGCGGGGTCCAATGCTCTGCCTCTCCCCTCAGTCTCTCTTGGGCACATTCCACGTGCCCTGGAAATACCTCCTGCCTCCTGGACGCTCCGTTCGGATGCGACCTCGGAGACCCCTGTCTTTCCCTCCATCTTGCTGTGCTCCTTGCACACTCAGGTCCCTGTGTGCCGACGACACCCCCTGGCCCATCGCCAGTCAGAACTTGCCTTCAAATCCAGACCCAGATGTTACCAGCTCACCCCCGGGCTTCCCTTCCTCCTTGCCCCCTCAGTCACTGGCTGTTCCTCTTTCCAGGTGAGCAGGCCAGAATCCTTGGGGTCACCCTTGACCTTGACTCTTTGTTTCACTACATCCAGTCTATCTGGAAATCTCCCTAAAGCCGTACCTTTAAAACATATTCAGAACCCGCCCACTTCTCCCCCTTCCTCTGCCTCCACCCGGGTCCAGCCCCCATCATCTCCCACTTGGACCAGCTTACTCCTGTCCGCTCTGGTCCTGGGCTCCCACTCTCACCCCGACACTGTCCTCCCCGCAGCAGCGACCAGAGGTTGCATGTGAGCACCTGAATCAAGTTCTGCCCTTGCCCTTCCCCAGTTTGCACTCCCCGCAGCAGCCACCTGAGGGTGCGTGTGACCACCTGAGTGAGGGGCCCCCTCCCCCCCCCCCCCCCGCCTACAGCCCTCCAAGGCTCCCACCTCACTCCGATCTTTTTTTTTTTTCTTTTTAGCTGAGCCATCCTGCTACCTGTTGGCAGCTCAGTGGCTGCTCAGCTCGGGCTGGGCATCGAACTGCTGTTGGTCAGCCCAGCTCGCACTCTTGAGCGAGCTCTTAACCAACTGAGCCACTCGGCCGGCCCCTCACTCGGGTTTTTATGTGCGATTTCCTCAGGTTCTATTAATAAACATGGGCAACATACACATTTACATCATTTAAAAAAATTTTAATATACTTTTAAAGTATTTTTTGTATTTTTATATTTTTTGCTTTTTTAATATATTTTTTCACATTTACATCATTTAAAAAACGAATACAGAAACAAAACTGCTACTCAAATATACCTACACGCATGCTCAGAGCAGCACAATTCACAATAGACAAAGGCGGAAACAACAAACGTCAGGCATCTGATGAATGCGTAAACAAAATACCGTTGAGCCCTAGCATCTAGGGCAAGGCCTGGAATAGAGCAGGCACTTCAGTATTCGGTGGACAAATGAGTGAATGAGAACAGGACTCCTCCTGTGGACCTGGGGATTAGATTGTTGACACGCGTCCAGGTGGGAGAAATTCAGCAGTTGTTGAGAGCAACTATATACCAGGACAAAGGTGAGTTTTTGAGTGAATGGGTACTCGACAGTTGGGATTGCTGGGTACAGATACAGGACTCTTCTTGTCCAGCAGAGGGCGCTGTCAGAACAACATAATAATGATGCAAATGACCCACAACAGGGCCCTGAGGGGGCTTTTCTTTTCTTCAGGCGCGCTGTGGACAGCCCAGGAGCAGCGGCTGTCTTGGGTTCAAGATGGCGCTGCTGCCCTCGCCGAGGACCTCGCGGTGGCGCCAGCGAAGCTCCCGGGTGCCTCAGGAAGGACAGTCTGCACTCTCCACCCTTCTTCTCATGGCCGCCTGTCACAGTCCATGGGCTCGCGACCCTCTTCGGTCCCGCGAGGACAAGCGTTTCTGATCAGGCGCGCTGCGGACAGCCGCTCCCGGGGATCCTCGCGGACGCGTCCCGGGGGCCTCCGGGGACTTCTGAGCAAGATGGCGGCGGCGGGGTCCGTGAGGCGCGGGCTGCGGCGACCGCAGCGCCAGTGAGGGGTCCGGGGGCTCGGGCAGCTCTGAGTCTGGGCCTCGCTGCGGGACGGACCATGCTACGTTCCACTGGCTTCTTCCGGGCCATCGACTGCCCCTATTGGTCTGGGGCGCCCGGGGGTCCTTGCCGGCGGCCTTACTGCCACTTCCGGCACCGCGGGGCCCGGGGCCCGGGCGCGCCCGGTGGCGGCGGAGCGGCACTCCCCGCAGCAGGTAATGCCCGCCCGCTTGCCTTCTCCGGGCTCGGCTCCTGGCCCGGGCCTCGAATCCACCGCCGGGGATACACCGGCCCCCCGTTCCCGGCCCAGCCCGCTCCCCACACGCTCGCGGGCAACGTCCCTCAGCTGGGAACGGGATCATCCACCTCGGGGCCCGGTGCGAGTGTCAGGACCTCCGTTTCCATAAGTGTGAAATGTAAACAAGAGAACATGCCCTCCTAGAGGTGTTGCGAGGGTGGAGGGAGATAACGCAAGCCCACCGCGGCTGACACTGGTTGGCAGGCCCAGGACTCTTTCTGCCTTTATTCACGCCCGAGCTCCTGGGAAAGGAGGACCATTGCTGCTGCTTCCCCGGACCCCAAGTCCTTGCGGCAGGTCTTGTTTACTTACGCGCTACTTTCCCGGCGGCGCCTTATTTAGGATCACGTACTGTGTGTCAAACGGAATGTCAGACGCGACTGCACAGGACGTAGGTTAAATCTACCTAACAGGGATGGGAAAGCAATAGGCTTCCTAGGAATGCCTTGCTTCTGGTTGAGCAGAGAACGTTAATGGACTGCACATCACATCATCGTGGTGATTGTCAGTGTTACAGCAGAGTTTGGTGAGAGCTGCGAGGGATCGGGCTAGTCTTGTAGGAGGTGTGGGATTTTAGCTAAGACGGTAAGAACAGGAAAAGGGGGGCATGGCAAGGAAAGGCTTGGAGGGAGGATTAAGTGTGGCGTCATTCCTTCCCGGTGAAGTTCAGGCTCCCACTGGTGACCTCTATCTTTTAGGACTGGCTCTCCCTTTCCATCAGACCCAGATCTCATTCTGTCTCAGTTTCACATATCCTCTCTTCATAAAACAACAATTCTCATCTTAGAACTTTCTTACTTCAAAAAAGGAGCACCCTTGCTAGGTTTAGATAATGGGCCTGTTTTCCTATTTTGCCAGGGGAAAAAAAAAAAAAAGATAGAATGGTCTCAGATTTACCTTATAAGTTTGCTTAGACCTTGGGCACTGCAGCCATCTGCAGCTGGCTGGAATCAAGCAGTCGTCTGAGTCTACACCTATGCAGGGTGGGGCACTCAGAGCTACTAGCAATACCTTACCCCCAGCTTTGGTGGGGTCTGGAAAGCTAGCAGAGAATAGAGTGTATGTGGGAGGCTTCTCGGAGGTGGTGACACACAGCTCATGAGGTTTGTATTCTGTTAAAAGCCTGGTTTCTTGACTCTGTTTATTTACTTACTGGCATTGTATGCGGTGTTCTGCAGAGCTTGGCTTCCGGGTTCCTCACCACTGGGACAAACAGGGAGGATCACTTTCTTTACCACTGATGTTCTGACTTGCCTCCCAGTTTTGTGTTGCCTTCAAAGCTTCCCAACTCTAGCATTGATTTCTCTCCTCTCATCTTCCTCCCATGCCAAGCCAGCCTTCTGATTTCTTTCTAAATCACAAATGGCCAGTTCCCAAAGGATCATTTTTGAGAGCTCATTTGGTGATACAGTCCTGTCTGCTCCACTTTCTCATGGGAAAAAATAATGCAACTGACAATCCCTTACCCCGCTACTTCTGCATTTTCCTTTTGCAAGTGAGAATGAACAGACCTCTTCCCATCTTGGGGGCATGGCAGGAAGGCCTCTGATTGAGGCTTGTGATAGAAGAAGCCCTGCTATAGAACGCCACGTCCTCTTGCAGTGGGGCTGGGTCAAATCCCAGCTCAGCCTCTTTCTTGCTGTGGGTCCTCTGATCCTCTGTTTCCTCCTTTGTGGCATGCTCATGTAGCCACTTTCTGAGGATACCAAGGGGCGACTAGACCTCCCCCTTCCTTTCAGCATCCCCTGCTCCAGATTTTTTAAAGCCCAGTTCCCTATCTGGCTTGAAGAGGCTGTAGCAATCCAGGTTTCGGCCAATCCACTTGTGACCAGATGTGCATGGCCCAGGCAGAGGCTCTGGCAGGGGTGATCTGGGCCAGGTTTGCCTGGGGTCATTTTTTTTTGAGGGCAGTGTTACTGGCCCTCATATGGGATCCGAACTTGGGGCCGCTGGTGTCCCAAGCCAGCTCTTAACCAATGTGCCACTTGGCCTTTTTTTTTTTTTTAAGGCAGTGTCACTGGCCCTCACAAGTGGGATCCGAACCAGGGCCACTGGCGTCCCAAGCCAGCTCTTAACCACCGTGCCACTTGGCCGGCCCCACTTTTCTTTTTAAACATCACTTCCCTGCCCCTCCCAGAAAGCTGTGTGACCAGGTGTGGGTCTAGTCCCAAGGGAGCTGGGGCTACCAGGCTCAGGGGATTGAAGCTTGGGCCCTCCCAGAGGAGGAGCCTTCACTGCTACTGGCACCTATGGGCGGTTGGTTCTATTAATCTGTTGTTCTTGATTGTTCTGTAAAGGGGGTATTAGCTTAAAGATGCTGGGGCTTCTCAAAGCAGTCCTTTTTTTGTCAGTGTGGGCAGCACTGAGTTCACCTCTCATACTAGCTATCACTGGTGAAAAGTACTTGGGTTTCTGTTTGTGGTTCAGCCCTGCACAGACCTCCTCCATTCAAAGCACCTTTTTTCAGAACTCAGAGTAATGTTCATTTTTAAAACATTGGAGAATACCGGAAAGTCAAAAGAAAAACGTTTTGTACGTGGCCCGAGTCCCATGTATGCTATCGTGCTTTGCTTCTTTCAGCCTTAAAAGCAAAAAGCTTCGTATCACTTCACCAAAATTATGATTCTGCCACACTGATTAAGTTGGATTCTGTTTTCTGAGGCCCCACAGTCCTCAGTGAGGAAAGTCCATTGCCAGTCTGTGGTTCCCACACCGGACAGCTCTGCTGGATTGCTTGAGAACTTTAAAAACCTGTCTTCTCGTCCAGATCCAGGGTTGGATATTTTAGGATCCTTTGCTTAGTGTCAATTAGAACAATGGGTCTCACTCTGGGCCCAGGCTTCTACAGGTGGCCTCAGCCTGGGCTAAGGCTAGTTGAAAGTGGAAGGTGAGTGGGTGGGATGCACAAAGGGGCCTGCGAAGGCGGCTGCTCTAGGAGGGAAGTGGACGTGTCATGCAGAGTGCACATTAGCTGTGCAGCAGATTCTCACCTGGACAAGTTTCAGCCCCCCCCCCCCATTCCCCGGAGACACTGGGCCATGTCTGGGGGCATCTGTGGTTGTCATAATTGGGGGTACTCCTGGCATTGAGTGAGTGGGGGTCCAGGGATGCTGCTCGACACCCCACAGTGCCTGGGATGGCCCCTTCTGCTACACACAGATTTATCCAGTCCCAAATGTCAGTGATGCCGATATAATCAGTGTCCCAGCACTGGCCCGTTGTGTTTTTGGGAATGGGATAGGCAAGCTGGCCGAGGCCTACAGGGAAGAGACAGACCCTGAAAAGCACTGCCTCCTCCAGCTCCTCAGGCCCAGATGCCAAGATGCCAGAGGCACAGGAGCCCAAGCACCCAGATAGTGTTGGGGGACTGCCTAGCCAGCTGCGAGAGGTCAGGGAACTCCTATGGGGGTCTTGGATGTGGTACACCGAGTCCTTCAGGGGCTCCAGAGAAGAGGTGGGGTGCCCAGCAAGCAGGCTTTCAGCTCCTGTGATGAAGTGGAGCCACAAGTGAAGGCATTTTGGTGTTACTTTCTATTGTGCCAAGAGCCTGGCCTGGGAGGGGTGGCCTGGCTTCCAGCCGGTTAGTGTTGGCCTCAGTTATCTCTTCTGCAAAATCGGCCTCAACAAACTGCTGCCCCTTCCATCTGAGGAGGACTGCTTTACTGTCCTCCACCCCCCACTCCATCGGAATTCCTTTTACAAAATAATTTCCAGTGGATGGCTTGTAAGCTGAACGGTGGGTGCCCAAAAGTTGGGTTTATTATTATTATTATTTTTTTTTTTTTGAGGGCAGTGTCACTGGCCCTCATATGTGGGACCGACCCGGGGCTGCTGGCTTCCCAAGGCAGCACTTAACCACCGCGCCACTCAGCCGGCCCTATTTTTCTTTTTTAAGCTGAGCCATCCTGCCACCTGTTGGCAGCTCAGTGGCAGCTCAGCTCGGGCTGGGCATTGAACTGCTGTTGCTCAGAGCTCAGCTTGCACTCTTGAGCGAGCTCTTAACCAACTGAGCCACTCGGCCGGCCTAGGTTTGTTATTTTTTGAGCTGTCCACTTGTAGCAGGTGGATTTCGGCTGGTGTAATCTGATTCATAACAAAGAGAGGGACACAGAAGGAAATGGAAAGTGCGGAAGGAGCACAGATTGAGGCCAGTCAAGGCACACTCCGCCCAACTATCACGGAGGCGTGCCCTGGCTGCTGTCCTTTGTGATAGCTGGGTCCTCAGGGGCCTGTGGTGGTCAGCCTGCACCATTTGAGGAAGCAGGCATGTGTGCCGGCAGTTTGGGGCAATGGGTTTTGTGGAGACATCTGTGGGGAGTGTGTGTCCACAGGGCCGCATTGGTGGCAGGCAGGATTGAAGGCTGAGGGGCGTTGCGGGGTGAGCACCCTTCTGCCTGCCGCTTCAGTTTGCTGGAGGTGAGCGAGACGGGAGGCTGATGGAGCCCAAACCTGGGTTTTTTGGGGTTGGCGGGGGGGGGGGGGACTGGCTATTTCACAAACGTTGGTACACCCTGGCCTTCATGTCGTCTATAAAATCAGGAGCCAAACCTGGGGCCCTCCAAGGGCTCTTCTGGGTTTGTGAATTCAGTACGTAACTGTGGACCAGGCATGGGGGCCCTGGAAGCAAAGGATGGGTCTCTAACATTATAGGCACGGGCTAGGATCCACAAGAGAGCAGTTGGCTTGTAGTTAAGTGGAGCATGTGTCCTCTAGCAAGTGTTACTGAACTGGGCTTTGAAGGATGAATAGGAGTTTTACCTGGTGGCTGGAAGCGGGTTGGGAGGCTAGCAGCAATTATTCCAGGATTCTGGGCAGGAAGAGCAGTGAAAGGCTTGAAATGTTGTGCTCTGTGGTTTGGAGGGGAATTACTGCCATCCCCACCGGGTCTGGCAGGTGTCCCCATTGTCACACTGACTTGTAACTTGTCCTTCTCTAGCACAGGCCCTGGGAGTACTGCCGCGGTCCAGCTAGTCCACCCCAAAGACGGGGAGATGGGGGGACTCAGAGCCAGTTAACTTTCTCGTGTGGCTGCTGAGAGCCGTCTGTCCTGCAGGGACTGTCTCTTCTGATCACCACAGAGGCCTGTGTCTGCGGGAGTGGACGTGCTCCAGGCATTGAGGGGCCTGTGGCTCTCGGTCGGTATTTCATTCATTCATTCACTCATTCATCCCACAGACCTTTGCAGACATTTGTACTGGCCAGTTCAGGTGCAGAAAGGAGCCAGGGGGTTAGCGTGTTGAGCTGCTGGATGGGAGGGGACAGGAGTAGGCAGGGCCTGGAAGGTGACAGTGTCCCGAGGGCACTGGACCACATTCTCTGCAGGCACATCCTGGTGGTGCTTGTCCCTGTGTGTCCAAGAGGCCAGATCCATCCCTGCCCAGTTGATGGTCACACATCGTAGTCTCTTGTCCGGAGAGACCAGTGTCCCTTCCTCCGGCAGTGGCCCAGAGGGCCCCCACAGAGCAGGGGTATGGGCACTGTTTCAGGAGCCAGCCCTGCATCAGTCCCTCTGTGGCACCTGCCTGAGGAGTCAATAAAAGCTACTGTGCTCACGTGTGACCCAGGTGTGTGGACTCTTTCTTAGGGGATGCAACCAGCTCCCCCTCACCTTGGCCCCACGTCCCGGGAATGCCGTGAGAGCAGCAGCCTTCCGTCCCCACTGGCTAGGGACTGCGCCCCCTACTGACTTCACTTGGAACATTGGAAGGTGCTCTGAGTTGCTAGGCCTCCAGGCTGGGGGTGCCTCGGGGGAACCTGCACAGTGGAGGAAGTGACCTCAGAAACACCCACTGGAAACCCACGTGTGTGGGGAGTTGGAAATGTACTGGCGCCACAAAGAATGGGAGCGCTGTTTTGAAGCTTTCTTCATTGGGCCCACGGAAGTGATTCACGTTGTCATGGACTATGATGATGGAGACATGCCAAGGAGAACAGGCCCTTGCAGCCCAGCCCTGTGCCTCTGTTCCTGAGCTTTATGCCATCCTGTATGT
The DNA here is from genome assembly GCA_033961575.1 of Aselliscus stoliczkanus. Taxonomy (NCBI): domain Eukaryota; kingdom Metazoa; phylum Chordata; class Mammalia; order Chiroptera; family Hipposideridae; genus Aselliscus; species Aselliscus stoliczkanus. Next base: position 1,356,656 of record CM066735.1, on the reverse strand, counting down.
TTCTGTGGATTTTGAAGCATAGCCTGTCATTACGATCCTGGCTGCTTGGCCCCAAGTGGTGAGTGTTTCAAGGGCATCCTGGCCCCAGAGAGAAGGGTGCTCCCACAATCTGTGTGATGACTAACACCAGGGTGGCTCTGGGGGTGTAGAGGGAGCGGGCTTGATGGTGCCCCAGGTCTGGCTGGGGGCCCTCTTGTGTTTTCCTTGGAGCTGACTGTGTGGAGCTGCCTGTGCTGAGGCCCTGGGCTTGCGCTGCTTCTGGGTTGAAGGCTATAGAGCCGAGGGAAAGCCTTGGGACTTTCGGGGTCTGAGCCTCGAGCCAGTGTGCTGGGCCCTCCAGTGATGTCACCCGCCCCAGATGCAGGGGTAGATCCTGCAAGGCAGGGAGGAGAACCCCAGACTCTGCTTCTGCGTAGGTGCAGCCCAGCCTTAGCAGTGTCTTGTCTCAGATGTCCCCCATGTACACCTGGGAGCACGTTCCTGGTGTCCGCCCTGTTCCCTTCCTGAGTGTCAGGTGCCCTGGGCAGTGTGGGGCTCTCTCTGGTTCAGAGTGAGTGAGTGATCAGGTCCCTTCATCCCTGTGCTTCAGGCCCCTGGCCTATCTGGTGGGGCACCCCGATGTCCAGAACTGGGGAGGAGGAAGGCTGTCAGGAGCAGAGAAGCTGGGCCAGGTTGGAAGGTGTAGCAGCTGGGCTCTTTGAGGACCTGGGGGGTTATTCTGCCCTCTATTGGGGGTAGCCTTTGGGGGCACTGTCAGCCAGATCCCACGTCCCAGAAAAGCCTCAAGTGTGGGGTGCTCTAACCCCGAGCTCTTGGTATGCCACTCTGCATTCCTGCTGAGCCAGCCTGGCCAGGGGCCCAAGCCAGTTCCACCATTTTGGTCTTAGGGAATGTCCTTGGTCTCCTGGCTCCACTTAAGACCTCTGCCACCCAGAGTGGGTGTAGTCTCTCCACCATGACTAACCTTTGTGTCCCCGCTTACCTCCTGTTTGGCGGGGACTACCTCCTCCTGGTGTCCCTGCCACTCCACTGGGGGTGGGGGTCCAGCAGCCTGTGACCACCACCTGGCTTGGTGGAGGGATCCCTACCGATGCCTTAGACACAGGGTGGGACCGGGCAGACTAGGGAGATGGCCAGGCCTTCAGAAGCCAGAGACAGTGGGGTCATGGCCTCCCTGAGTGGAGCCTTCACGTTCCATGTCTTGTCATTGACTCCCCGTGCAGCAGTTAGGGAAAGGTGCGGGAGTTTTCTGGAGCAGGGAGTGTGGTGGGAGCAGATACCAGGCCTGAAGGGATTGGAGGTAGCTGCCAGGACCTGTTGGAGGCCTGCGTGTCTTATTTGTGGTTCAGCCTGTTCGGGGTTGGCGACGTCTTCCCCAGCTCTGTAGCCATGACCATACAGGTTTCTCACCCAGGATGTAATGGCCCAGAAAGCTAGGGGAAGCAGGCCTGGTCTCCACTATGCTGACATCTGTCCTAGAAGCTGATGATCAGAGTCACTGGGGTGAAGTCACTCAGGGAGCTGCTTGTGGCCCTGCAGCCAGGAGGGGTACAGTTCTCCCCTTCGGGTACGGTTCTCCCCTTCAGCCACGCCAGGTCCTGGTGGGTGTGCAGTGCTGGGTGCATAGAGCCGGATAGCCAGGTGAAGGTGGGCCATGGGGGCCATCTTTCCCCCCCGTGACCCGATGAGGGGTCTTCCCAAGGGACATCCTCAGGTGACCGCCAGGCAGGCCCTTCACCTTGTGGGTATCCCTGGAGCTGGGTAGCAGCCAACCCCTCACTTTCCCTGGAGTGGGGGGCAGGAACCAGGCCCAGGAGTCTACAACTTCTAAGAGTGTAAGTCCCACAGCCTGGCCTCTGAGGGCTTTTCCAGTCATTCCCAGATCCTTCCCTTTTCTGAAAAACAGCTTAATCTTGCTTACCAGAGGCATACTTACCTGGTGCAAATAACCTGCAGTAATTGGAAGACGCTTTCTGAGATGCTGATGGCCCTTCCCAACCTCAAGGGTCATCTGTCAGTTGCCTTCTGACACCTCTACCAGTGGGTGGGGCAGGGCCCCCAGGATACCAGACAGCTTGCAAAACATTTCCTGGCAGCTTCTCCAGCTCCAATGGGTCCTGGGGACAGGGGACCTGGCTTTCCAAGGCCAGGGGGCTAGATGGCATGAACAAGAACCTGTGCTTGAGCCAGCCGAGTGGCGTGGTGGTTAAGCGCTGGCTTGGGAAGCCAGCAGCCCGGGTTCAGGTCCCACATATGAGGGCCAGTGACACTGCCCTCAAAAAAAAAAAAAAGAACCTTCTGTGCTTGTGGTTCACTCCCACCCTCACCCCGGTCAGGTAACCTTGGAGGGGCTGGGTGCCACCTGCTTCAGGGACCAAGCTCTGGGCCTGTGGGCTTACCGCTAAGCCTCAGGCTGCAGCAAAGTCCCCCTGCAGCTGTATGCCGGAAACTCCCAGACCTGTCTAGAGGTCCTCAGGCTAGTGAGGGAGGCTCAGATACCAGTGGGGGAACCCAGGCCCCAGAGGAGTAGGATCAGGACCTTGCCTCAGACCTGCTTGGGGTGGTTTCTTTTGTTTAGGGGAAGGCAGCCTCCACCTGGGACTGAAAACACCCTGCATTGGCAGAGCTGAGTGCTCGCCTAAGGGCTGGGTGCTCCAGCCTGGAGCCGTGCCCTTCAGAGTGAGCAGCTCAGACTCCCAGTGCACTGCCCTTCCCACCTGACAAGTGAGTTCATGGGCTGCCTGGAAGCTGGTGGTAGTAGAGGTGGTGTAATGGCCCTTAGGAAACAAACATGCCAGTATAAGCTCCCAGTGAGAGAGCTGGAGCTCAAGCTCTGGTCCCCTAGGCAGCCTTAGGGCCTTTGCAGGCCCTAAGGCACAGTGCCACCTCTTCCAAAGCACAAGCTCCTTGGGGAAACCCCTTCCTTTCAAATCAGAAATCCCTGGAGCTCTGCACTCTGACCTCCTGACCTTGAAAAGGGCTGAGGCCTCTGGGCTGATTTGCATGTGGCCTTTGGCCCTTTTGGGCTGTGCACGAGTTCTGATCAGCCCCACCCACCTGCCCTGGGGGAGGACTTCACACTAGGTAGGCTCTTGCTCCCATTCCCCACTGGGAGGGCAGGGAGGGGCGGGAGCCACCTTGGCCATACAAGGGAGGTACAGAGGTACTGGAAGCGCCCCCACACACATACCAGTGCAACCACTGACCCCTCTGGACATGCCCAGTAAGTGACCACAGCTCATGGCTGGTGGCCTAGGCTCCTCCACTCTGCTGGCAGCCAGGACTTCCAGGGGATGAGGAGAGGGCATTGGCTCCTATTTGCTCACACACTGGGTGCCAGGCTGGGGGGTGGGTCTGCCATTGGTGCCTTGTGACCCATCCTGGGTCAGGGTAGCCTGGGAGGGAGAGCAGCCTTGATCCTGTCGGGGTCTCTAGCCTTGCCTTAGGACTCACTTCACCTTGTCCTTTACCAGGGTAGAGGGGCTGTGAGTCCTGACCCCAGGGTCCTCAAGCCCTATATCCTCAGCCGTGACATGAGGGCCATGAAGTGACTGCTCCCAGTGTGAATGCTGCACTAGGATTTCCCCTGACACCTGCCCTGCTGCTGGCACTGGGCCCCTGGTGTTTTACCTCCCATTTCTCACGCTCGGCTCCGGCGTGCCTTCCATGGTCTGAAACAGATATATGCTTCCCTTCTTTCCAAATAGAATTTCAAAAATAGGAACAACACGCCCACGATGAACCTGGTCCCCTTGCCCTAGGCAGCCCAGGCCCAGCCACTGTCCTCTACAAAGTTGTCACCTGCTAGCCACACGGGCTTCTCCTTAAATGAGGCTGCGGGAGTTTCCTGAGGCTGCTGTAGCTGCTGTATTTGTACCAGGTCACCATACACTAGAGGCCAGCGGTCCACACTGGGCGTCATCATGGCTAAGTCCAGGTGTGAGCAGGGCTGGCTCCTGGATGCCCCCTGGGAGAATTGCTGTCATTCTTCAACGGCAGGGACCAACTAACTCTATTGGCCTTTTCTTCAAAGATACTGCAGAATTGCATCTGATAGAATTTCTAGTGATGAGCACTTTTTAAATTCTGGAGTATTTAGGGTAGATTGGTATATTTGAATATGGTACATTACTCCTTTCTCAGAGTGTCACTAATGGGCCGAGTGGCTCAGTTGGTTAAGAGCTCTCATGAGTAGGAGCTGAGCTCTGAGCAGCAGCAATTCCTTGCCCAGCCTGAGCTGAGCTGCCTCTGAGCTGCCAACAGGTGGCGGGATGGCTCAGCTAAACAAAACAAAAAAAGTGATTCAGAGTGTCACTGTTTGCTCATGTTTCATTGAGAATGTCTGCACCTCTGCCCATAAGTGAGTTTCCTTGAGGTTCGTGCTGACACTGATGCCACTGAGGCTGTGCTCACCTCTAGAATGTGCCCTAGAACCAGATACATCACACAAATTATCTGTCCCACAACCATGGGGGGCGGTGCTATGCAGGTTGATACAGGCATTTATGGCTATTTATGACTATTGGACATTCTTTCAACATACAGTACTTCCTTTTTTTTACACCCATCATTAAAAGTGTGTGGGTGTCCTTCTACCCAGTGCTGCTTAGCAGTGGACACGTAGTGGTTTCCGTTTTGTCACTGGTACTGGCACAGCCCAGCGGACTTTTCTGAGGGCAGTGTGTGGGACAGAGCCCTGCACGCATCAGACCCTGCTGGGTGGGTTGTCTGCTCCCCTCCCACCCCCAGCCCTGAACTGGGGGAGCTACACACACACACACACACACACACACACACACACACCTATCCCACCCCATCAAGTGTCTCCGTGCCTGGGTCTCAAGCCCTCCGTGCCGTGCCATCCTCCCAGCCCCGCAACCCCCAGCTGTAGGAAGCAACATGATGTGGCTTCAGTGTGGGCCTGCATAATGGGAATCGCACTGCCTTCTCACCCCAGCTCCTGGATCTCATGGTCCTGTCTGTCCACTCTCTACCCCTCCAGTTGTCTTTGAGGCCAGGGTTCTGCACATCCTTGCCCCACCTATCAGCCTCTGTGGGCTGGCGACTATGTGAGGGGGTGCTCTGGGATCCTTGCTGTGTGGGGGTGTCTGGAGGCCTGGCTCCTGCTAGGTTCTGGAAGGCCAGTTCTCTGGGTCAAGGCAGTGGCCTCTACCTCATAGGCCTGCTCACCACTGTTTCTTCCCTCTTCCTATTTCAGGGCTTGGTTATGACCCCTACAACCCGGAACTGCCCAAGCCCCCCGTGCAGAAGGAAAATGGTGCCCTGGGCAGAGGGGATGAGCCCCGCTCGGACATCCTGGAGCTGGAGCTGGTCAACCAGGCCATTGAAGCCGTGCGCTCCGAGGTGGAGATGGAGCAGCGGCGGTACCAGGAGCTCCTGGAGACAGCACGTGAGCACATCCCAGCCGAGGTCCCAGCCCTGGTGCCCCATGGCCCTGCCACCAGCCTGGACGAGGATACCTTCCCTTTGTCCTTTGATTACAACCCTGGTGGTGGTGACCTGTTAAGCCCTGACGCCAGCTACCAGCCCACTCCGCTGGCTGTCCCTGCCGAGCCAGGCAGTAAGTACTCACTGGCCTCTCTGGATCGGGCTCAAGGTCACAGTGGAGGGGGCAGTGGTGCCCTGGAGTACATCCCCAAGGCCGTGAGCCAGCCCCGACAGTATAGCCGCCCAGTTTCCAGTAGCAAGTATGTGGTGGACGACTCCAAGCCGTCCACAGACCTGGAGTACGACCCACTGTCCAACTTCTCTGCCCGGCTGCTCAGCAGGGCCAGTTCCAAGGATGACCGGGCCCCCAAGCGGCCCTGGGGCTCTCGTGGCAGCAGCGAGCCCTACACACCCGCTCCCAAGAAGCCCTGCGACCCCTTTGGTGGCTGTGATGCCAGGTTCTCTGATTCAGATGATGATGCTGCCACAGCTCCAGGGGACAGGCCTACCACCGCCAGCCCCCCAAAGGCTTGGGCAGGCACTGAGAGCAAGGGCCCTGGGAAGCTGGACTCCAGGGAGGGCCAGGATACCGAGGAGGGCAGCTTGCGGGAGACCAAGGAAATGGCTGTGCAGTACGATGTGGGTGACCTCAGGCAGCCTCCTAAGGGCCTCAGTGGGGTATCCCTGGCCAAGTCTGACTCCCCAGCCAGGGCCTTGCAAGAACACAGAGGACCCAAGGAAGGAAAACCCAAGAAGAAGAAAAGTGGGGTGCCACTGGCCTCTGGCCCCAAGGACAGTGTCCAGAAGACAGACAGGGGTAAAGATAGAGAACATGGGAAGCCCCGTGCGGACAAGAGGGGCTCACAGTCCAGTAGCCCCCGGCACAGGGCAGAGCCACCCCAGGGGACCAAGAAAAAGCCATCTCTGGCCACCTTGGTGGCCAGCTCAGGGAAAGTCCGGCCTGAACGCCCGGGACCAAGCCCCACACATGGGGACACCCCCCAGCTGCCAGACAAGATGAGCAGAAAGACTCCACCAGGGAAACTCGCAGAGCGGAAGGCCCGCTCACTGGACGAGGGCACCTCCCAGGTCACCCGCAAGCTGCAGACAAGGGCCCTAAGCCACGCAGAACTCTTCGGGGATGAAAGCGAGGACGAGGAGCCACGGTCAAGGACACCTGGACTGCTGCCCTCTGCCCTCCCCAGTCTCAGCTTCAGCTCAGACTCTGACTCTGACTCCAGCCTAGGCTTCTCTGCCACGCGGGGGCAGCACAAGCGCCTCAAGGCCTCCCCGCCCACCTCAGTTGGCCAGGCTGGTCAGGCCTCCCCCTCCTCCTCCTCCTCCTCAGGGGTGGGCACAGACATGGACTACTCAGCCCTGGAGAAAGAGGTTGACTTTGACTCGGATCCCATGGAGGAGTGTCTGCGCATTTTCAACGAGTCCACCTGTGTCAAGACAGAGGACAGGGGCCGGCTGGCCCAGCAGGTGAGGATCTGGATTCAGGCTGGGCTCAGGCTGGCTGCTGGAGCTCTATCCCAGTTTCCCTGTGACTGGAGTCAGCGCTGAGATGGAGATGGCCTTCTAACTCGTCCAAAGTTCAGGAAGCTTTCGTGGCTGACTGCTGCCCCCCCCCCCTGTCCAGGAAGAGGATGCTAGCTTAAGGCCCACCTGGTGGGGTTCTGGCCCACCTGGGGTTCCGGCCCACCTGGCACCTGGCGAGTCTCCAAGAGCAGCAGGCAGTGGGGTATCGGGCACCCCCCCAAACCCCTCTTCTCCCTCCTCCAGCCATTCTCACCTTTCTTCCAGCCCCTTAGCCCCTCTCTCCTCAGCCCATATCCCTTTTCCTCTCTACCCCAACCCCTCTCCCCTCTCTTTTCTGACCCCTTTCCCTCTCCCCCTCACCCCGCCCCAACCCCCTTCCCTCCCTCTTCTCCTTCCATTACCCTTTCCTCTCCTCTACCTGTCTTCCCCTTCCCTGACCCCTCCTCCTCCTCTCTCCTCTCTTTCCTCTCTCCTACCCATTCTAGCCCATCTCCCCTCCCTCCCAAACCTGTCAGCTCCAGTCTGGGTCTTGGAGTCCAGTCTCCCCATATCGGCCACCAGAGGGAGCTTGCTTTCAACAGCAGGATGTGCCAATCCCAACACCAGAACCTCAGAAACCTGCAGCTTCTGTTGGGGTGGTTCAAGGGTCCGACCCTGGACTTCTTAATTACGTAGAGCCTCCCAGTTCACGTCCCTTTGAGCTGTTGCCCTATGATTTTTCTTCCCTTTGTTCCTACATTTTTGAGCCCTCTCTGGGCAGGGTGGGTAGGCAGGTGGGCGGGCAAGGAAGGGGAGCAGGAGGCAGGTGGTCCCAGGAAGGGCTGGGGCACGGCTGCTGAACTTGCCCCAAGCCAGGCCTGGGAAGTGGGCTCAGGACTTCGGTTAGCTAGGGGGCCTGGGCTGGGGTGCACTGAGTCTTGTATTCTCCTTGTGAGGCTGGGCTGGGAGCCCTCCTGGAGTGGAGGTGAAGACCCCCATCTCAAGGCCTTGAGCCACTCTTCCCACCCCACTTCCTCTCTTGGCCTGGGAGTCACACTGTGTTGATGTGGGTGATGAGGCCAGGGGAGGGAGCCTTGCTGAGGGATACATGTGTGTTCCAGCCCCCCAAGAAAGAGAAGGCTGAGGACAAGGAACAGTCAGATCTGACCACTCTGTTCCCTGGGCAAAAGAGGAGGGTCTCTCATCTGTCCAAGCATGGCAAGGAGGTAAGGGTCCATGTTGGTGTCCCACATGGGGCGGGAAGGAGGTCGGAGACCCCCATCTGCAGAACCAGAGCCATGGGTTTCTTTAGCAGACATGGATCCAGCACTCTCTGTGTCCTGGCAGAGAAGTGCCTGGGCCCATGTCCACTCCAGTCTGAGTTGTGCTCCGTGCTGTGGGAAGCAGGACCCAGAGCAGGGAGAGTGAGATGTGGGTGAGCTCTCTCACAGGGTCACACTGCCTAGTCCTTGTCTCTCTCTAAGCTGTGCTGTGTGATCTTGGGCAATTGGCCAGACCTCTCTGAGCCTCGGCTTCCTCCCCTGTGACCCCGAGACAGATTGTCAGCTTGCACACAGAGAGCTGGGTGGAGGTTAGGCCCCAAGCTGTGTACCCAGAAGCTCCCTTTGATTCAGCCCCAAAGGAGAGCTGGAATTCTGGAAGGCAGTCAGAAGATTAGATCAAGTGGGATTGGTCAGTGTGCTAATCTAATTGGGGACACGGATTCCCACCCACCCTGTGCCTATATCAGGGCTGAGGGCATGGCCTGGACTCTCAGAAGCCAGAGGCCGGGAGAGAATGACCACAGTGGCACCCAGGACAGCATGACAACATGAGTTTGAGGGCCATAGTGTTGAGCTGGTTCCCGCTAGGGCATCTGGAAGCTCCTAAGGCAGAGCTGGGGTGTCCTGCCCAGCCCCAACCCTGGAGCCCCTACTGCCCAGCTCATGGCCCTACCACCAGCCTGCTACCCCTGGTGGCCTGCTGTGCATGCCTCTGACATACAGCTGTGCCCCGGAATTTCTCCTCACCCAGCAGGAGCCTGTGAGGAGAGGCCCAACACCCCCTGCCCGGCCACCCACCGCCCAGGAGGTATGCTACAGGCGGGCTCAGCAGGCACAGAGGGAGTCGACCAGCTGGCTCCAGGCTGCCCAGCGGCCAGCCGAGAAGCTATCTTCTGTCCACATCTCAGCCCCGGGAGAAAAGAGGAGGATAGCCCATGTCCCCAACCCCCGCCTGGCTGCAGGTGAGGCCCAGCAGGGGTGTATGGTGGCTAGGCTCCCACTGTGTTGGCAGTGGTGGCCTTGAGTGGGGCCTGGCTGGGTCTCCATGTGTTTGTCTGTAAAATGGTATAGTCTCCCTGACTGTTAGTGGGAGGCTAGAGCAAGCCTGGCAGTGCCTAGCAGCTCTGGGCCTCTCTGGGTTTTGGTGTTGGCAGGAGGGGGCTGGCTGTGGAGAGTCTGAGGGGTGTCTGTCTGCCAGACCCAAGCCTCTTTTGTACTGGCCTCCCACCTCCCTCCAAGGCCCTGACCCAGAAGTCACCCTGTGGCCCTTCCCCTCTATCCCTGCCTGGTTTTTGCGTCCCTGCCTCCCCCAGGTTCCTGGGGTATTTGAGGCGGTGGCCTGGCAGAAGTTGGTCTGAGCATGGGCACTGGGCTCCAGACAGTGGTGCTGGGGAAGGGGAGCAGTCCTGGAGGGTGGGTGTGCAGGGATGAGGCCCCAGGCTCCTGCCCTGATTGAATTGAAGCTGGTCTGGGAAAGGGGTTGTGGCTGTACTGGTTCTTTGTCCTGCCCTGAGGGGGGCACTATTTCCCACTGCGCCTTGTCAGAAAGTTGGACTGCACACTCAGTGGGTGTGTCTCTACTTGGTGGTAACTGGAGCTGAGGAAATGTGCCAGGTAGGGCTGCTGGAGCCACCTGGAGGCCTCTTCAGATGCAGGCTTGGCCTCCCCAGCACAATGGTCTGCCCCACTCTGGAATGTTTTTGCTGCTGGTTCAGAGACACCCCCCCCCCCCAGTATCCTGCTGGGGAGGTGGGTGGGCCACATGTGGTAGTCCTGCAAATACAGACGTCCAGCCTCCCCTGGTTTTCCCTGGCATCTCCAAATTCTGATCCCTCCCTCCCCTGAGCTCCTGAATTAGAACTTGACAGTGACAGGAATGGTTGTGGGTTTATAGTCCAGGAAAGGGAGATACCCCTGAACTGTGTGTGCTTGAGACATATAGTTTCATAAGCCTGCCCCACTGCATTGGCCACCTGCAGTCGCTGCTGCGGCACCCGAATTCCTAGCTGCTGCCTAGCTCTCCTGAGCCCACTGGACTGTCCTGCAGTTTCTGAGCCCTGTCCGATGCTGCACACTTGAACTGCAGGAAAGTGTGTCTGTGTGAGCCTAAAAACTGTCCTTTCTTCACTGAAAAGTGCACATTCCTCCTAGTTAGCATCTTTCTTCCTTCCCTCATGGCCTGTAAAACCAACACTGGTGTGGGATTCCCAAGGGCTGGGGCCGTGGGCCCTCCCTGGACCCTCCCTCTGCTCTGTGCCTTGGTCTCCTCATCTGCTCCTGTCCCTTCATCAGGGCCAAGCCCAGGCTCAGAGCTGGTCAGATGTGCTGCACACACACTTAGGGGCGCACCTTTCTCAGCCCCACCCCCACCCCCGCCTTGAGCCCTCCTCCCTGGGGGCAGGAGACTGTCTCATTTGTGACCTCATCAAAGGGAGAGGCAGAGCACAGGCAGCACTGGGCAGGCCACTGGTCACATTGACCAGGCCAGGCGTCCCAGACCCTCTGGTCCTCAGCCCAGGAGCCAGGGCCTTTCCTCCCTCAGACGTCAATGCCTCAGAGTTGGGGCCGGAACATGTGGCAGAATCCCTGCACACCTCTCAACACTCGCCAGACCACCCTGTCAGCCTCCACAGCCTCATTTTTGTGTCCCCCCCTCTCGATGGACTTGCCCCAAAGCAGATAGAGCCTAATGTCTTTCCACAGCCTGCGCTCCTGCCCCCGGCCCTTCCCCCTGTGCTCCGAGATGCACGTCCTGCTGACCCTGAATGGCCGTGGCCACCTGGTGCTCTGCAGCTCGGTTATGGGCGTGCTGTCCTCCTGCGCTCATGTCCCCTGCCCTCTGCCAGCCCCCACAGGTGCCAAGAGGACCCTCACGGCCAGCAGCAGCCAGCCTCCCAATGGTCTCGAGCCCGGCAGCCAGCCCTTGAAGACGCGCACGCTGTCAGGCATGGCGTCCAAGACCACCAGCACCGTCACCCCCAAGCGCGTGGCGCATAGCCCATCTTTACAAGTAACTGCTCTGCCCCGCTCACAATGCCTAACAGCACAGGCTTGCTTTCCCCTCCTCTCGTCCCTCTATTGTCCCTTTAATTCACAGCCTTTCACTTGTTAGAGCAATTTTAGTTTACAGAAACACTGAGCAGAGACAGAGGACAGTTGCCATGTGTATTCCCCACCCACAGTTTCCCCTCTTGTCAACACTGTTGTGGTCCTGCCATCCTGGGGCAACCCCTGTGATCACGGAGACCCAGTTTCCAGTAGGCTCCACCTGTGGGGGAGATGCTGGGGGTTTGAGAAGTATGTCAGAAACCAGGCAGGGTGTGCCACTCTCCATTGTTTCTGTGTCCCCTCCAGAGTCTAAAGAAGCCCATTATCCCAAAAGAGTTCGGGGGCAAAGTCCCCACTGTCATCCGCCAACGATATCTCAACCTGTTTATTGAGGAATGTCTCAAGTTCTGCTCCTCCAACCAGGAAGCCATAGAGAAGGTATGTGACCCTGGGAGGTGGCCACTGGGGGGTGCAGGACCCAGTCCCTGATGGAGGGGCCAGGACCGTCCATTGCGATGTCCAGTACTGCAGGGCCTGAGTGGTGTGTCATCTCCAGGCGCTGAATGAGGAGAAGGTGGTGTACGACCGTAGCCCCAGCAAGAACATCTACCTGAACGTGGCCGTGAACACCCTCAAGAAGCTGCGGGGCCTGGTGCCCAGCACTGTGCCAGGTCTCAGCAGTAAGTAAGGGTGGAGTGGGGTGGCCCAACTGTTGAGTCTAGAAGATTTCAGGCCCATACCTCCAGCAGAGGGTGGCCGCGACCCTCCTGGTGAGGTTCTCAGACAAGAGGCCCTGCTGTCAGACCCTGTCTTAGCTGGCATTGGCTCGTGCGCTCAGAACAGCCTCTTCTCTCTCTTAAGCACCCTCCTCCTTCTCCAGCTGGGGTCTCTCCATTGAGGGTCCGCCTGCCTGCTAATGGGGAGGCCTCTTCAAAGCGTGAGGCTCGCCTGCCTGCTCTGTGCATTAACCCGGGAAGGCATTCACGGTGCTCTCCAGGGCTCATTAAGCCATCATGGGCGCTTCCCTGTTCTGCCCTCGGCCTAGGCCCCCCTCTCCTCCTGAGAGAGATGGCCATTAGATCTCTTGTTAAATTCTTTCCCTTCCCCTTCAAGGGCAAAAACCCCCCACCCAGGGGGAGATGGAGGGGAGATGGAGGTGCTTCCAGGCAGCCCAAGGCCTGCTGGTCCTAAGTTAAGGTGGGGGCGGGGTGACACTGCCCCATGGTCACATGAGGTTGGGCCTCCCCTGACTCAGTGGTGGGCTGTCCTGGGAACAGGGCACTGAGGAAGTGGGGGAGCGCTTGTGAGAGATGAGGGAGTATGAGCCTGCTTTACCGTTTCCCTTACCTCTTTCCAGAAACCAGTGGCCGGAGGGTTGTGTCCCATGAGGTGGTTCTGGGGGGCAAGTTGGCCGCCAAGACCAGCTTCTCAATCAGCCACTCTAGCAGCCCCCGGGTTGAGGATCTGAAAGGTGAGCCTGGCTCTGGAAACGAGCCCAGCCATCTGGGACACAGTGGAACCGGGTGCTCTCCCACCCCTTCCTAGCCCCTTACATGCCAGCCTCAGCCTCGTCACAGGCTGAGCACTTCCCCTGGTTGTCTGTTTGCAGGGGCTGCCCTGTATGGCCGCCTCAAAGAGTACCTGCTCACCGAGGACCAGCTCAAGGAGAACGGCTACCCCTTCCTGCACCCTGAGCGGCCAGGGGGTGCTGTCATCTTCACAGCCGAGGACAAGCCCTCCAAGGACCGTGAGTCGCCTCCTGCCACGCATGCTCCACGGAGGGCGCGAGGGGAAGCTACCTAATAGAGGGGAAAGCACAGGCCAGCAGGTGCAGACGGAGGGCTTGACACCTCACCCTCCTGTCCACTGTCCCCATCCCATAGCCTCTTGTAGGGTCTGCTGCCGCTGTGGCACCGAGTACCTCGTGTCCCCCTCGGGTCGCTGTGTGCGGGAAGAGGAGTGTTACTACCACTGGGGGCGACTCAGGCGAAACCGAGGTGAGACCCTGGCAGGCCCCCTCCTCTCTGCTCCACCCCACCCCTTTTAAATTTTCTTTCCCTTTGTTGTACTTTATGACAAAAGTGACATAAAGACCTTCCTGTCACGTTCAGATGCAGATAAAAGAAAGGCCTTCCACAGCCCAGAGCCCCCACCAGCCCTTCCTCTGCATAAGCTCTTGTAGAAATGTGTAGATGTTGGGGAATAAAGGGTTTGTCCTGTCCTGCAGCTTCTAGTTTCACTTATGGCTCATGTGGCCTGGTTCCCACGCTTCCCACCCTCAGGGACTCATGGGTCTCCCAGAGTGCCCGTGGCTGCCTGCAGACACTTTTGGGGGACACATGGAGGGTTCCCTGGGTGCAGCGTTCCCATGGACAGGCCCCTGTGGGACCCATACCTGCATGTGTCCTCACTGCCAACCTAGGGAAGGACCTGTGCAGGGTTGGGGGGTTGCGCCTGTCGCAAATCTTCACTCCCCTGTAGGGCCCAGCGCGCCCCCGCCCCCTCCAGAAAGGGGGCTGGAATCCTGGGCCTCACAGGGGCCAACCCTCAACCCAGAGCTGGGGTCCCCTCTGCTGGGAAGCCCCTGCCAGCCCAGGCAAAGTGAGTGTCAGCAACTACCTGCAGGAGGCGTGGGGACAGCCACTGACCACTGTTTCCCTTTTAGCGGTTGGTGGCTGGGAGACTCAGTACATGTGCTGCTCGGCTGCCATAGGCTCTATGGGCTGCCAGGTCGCCAAGGTATGTCTCCTAGGCCCTGCTCGATGGATGCTTCCTCATCCTTGAAAGCCCCTTCCCTGTCCTGGCCTGAGCTGGTCCCCTTGAGCTGTGTGCTTCCTGTCCTTTGGTTTATCTGCCTTGGAAAGGGGAGTTCAGTCCATGAAAATCACCCGCACCGGCCTGGCCCTTGAGCCCAGCCTTGTTGGCTTTTCCTGAGGCCCCCTCCTTGCCTTGCCCTCCAAACGTGCCACCTACATCTTCGTTCTCCTCACCCTCAGCAACACGTGCAGGATGGACGCAAGGAAAATCTGGAAGGGTTCGTGAAGACCTTTGATAAAGAGCTTCCAGAAGACGCTCACCCAGGAATCTACGCCCTCGACTGTGAAATGGTGAGTCAGCCAGCTGCAACCATAGGAACTTGCTGAGGACTCGTGACCCCTGCAGGTTTCAAGGGTCTTGCTGCTCCATGGGTCTGTTCCGGCTCCCCTTCCTGAGGCTCTGAGCTAGTGCAGGTTTTAGGATAAAGAGCGGAGGAAGAGCTGTGAACAACAGCTGAGTCCTTGCCTCTGTGTGGGTCGTGCTGTCTGTAGCTCTGAGGATCATTCAGCCCTGCCAGCATCTGTTCACAAAGAGCTTTGGTCCTGTCACCAAGCAGATACTGTCACCTGACCCCCAGCACACACCACATGCTCTTGACATAGCTGGCTTTACTCAGGCCCCACTCTGCACTTGGAGGCTGTGTGGACTCCATGAGTACAGTGCGGGCTTTGGGGAAGGGCGCCTGGTTCACGCCCACGCCAGCCCCAGAGATGCTGGCCCCCGGGCCAGAGACTTTCCAAGACCAGCATCTGCTGCAAGGTTCAGGATCCAGGGGCAGCCTTGATGTGAGCACTGGGCTGGGGGTGTCCAGTCTGTGGGGCCGTGTTGGGGTTGTGTCTGAGCTGTGTCCTTATGGCCCGCAGTCCTACACCACATACGGCCTGGAGCTGACGCGCGTCACAGTGGTGGACACCAACATGCAGGTTGTTTACGACACCTTCGTCAAGCCAGGCAATGAAGTCGTCGACTACAACACAAGGTTCAGCCAGGCCCTCAAGGACCTGGGATCCCAGGGTTGGGACCCCATGCCCCACTAGGGCCAGTCTTCCTGACCTTGACCTCGCTCCCAGGTTAGAGACTCCTGGTACCCTTCCAGCCACCCTAACGCCCCTGCCCTTCCACCCCAGGTTTTCAGGGGTGACTGAGGCTGACCTCGCTGACACGAGCATCTCACTACGGGATGTCCAGGCTGTCCTGCTGAGCTTGTTCAGTGCCGACACCATCCTCATCGGACACAGCCTGGAAAGCGACCTGCTGGCCTTGAAGGTAACCTGGTCCCTACCCAGTCTCGGTCTTCAGAGGGCTGGTGGGGCTGTGGGGACAGTGACCAGGCAGCCTGCTCTAGAACCCACCCAAGCTCCAGGCACTTTTGAAGCCTTCCTGGGGCCGTGGATCCTGAGGTCTCTGATGGGCTGGCCGTTCCCACAGGTCATCCACAGCACCGTGGTGGACACGTCTGTGCTCTTCCCGCACCGCCTGGGCCTCCCCTATAAACGCTCCCTGCGGAATCTCATGGCTGACTACCTCAGACAGATCATCCAGGACAATGGTGAGTGGCAGGCCAGGTTGGGCCGGGACAAAGCCCACGGCTGGCCCACCCTGACCCTGTCTGCCCACTCCACAGTGGACGGCCACAGCTCGAGTGAGGACGCCAGCGCCTGCATGCACCTGGTGATCTGGAAGGTCCGAGAAGACGCCAAGACCAAGCGGTGACCGCCGCCCACCTGCCTCCTGCCTCTCCCACTACCCTGGCCCATCCTCTAGTCCCAGGCCTCTTCCAAAACAGTGCAATAAATCTCGAGAGCTAACCCTGTCCACGTGGCCAAGACACAGAGGCCTCAAGCATGGGAGAAGCCCATGGCACCAGAGACCCAGCACCCTCATGCTCTCCCTACCTCTCTGCCCCAGACTTCTGTCTTCTAGACACTGCTGCTGACTCAACAACAGGCCTAGGCTGGGACCACCTGCCCAGCACACGAGCTGGGCCCTGCTGTGTCCCAGTCACTGAAACCAATTGTTCCTCGCCCCTCACCTACCAGGGTGTCAGTTGGGCCAGGTGGGCTTGTCGCGGGTTTGTTTAGACAGGAGTTGTCTTTCTTTTTTTGTATTGTTATTTTTATTACTTTTAATTTAAATCTGATGACGTGCGCCGTTGTCTTCCCCGACCTGGAGGAGCAAGACCCTGGTGCTGCCTTTCCTCCTGGGGGATGGAGTAGAGGGGGTGGGAGCAGTCACCCAGCGCCTTGACAGCTACCAGGGCCCAAGAGTCCAGCCCAGCCTGGGCCTAGGTGGGTGGGAAGTGGCCTCCCCCAGCCCACCCAGATACCTTGACCTCTGGGAACTGAGCCAGCCATCCCCCAGCCCCCAGGGCCTGGTCCTCCAGATGCCCCCAGGGCCTCAGCCTCTGGACACTTCCCACTGGAGCCTTGGCCTCCCCTGGGGGCTGTCTGTCAAGGCCCACAGCCCCACCCCCAGTACCCTGAGCCCCTCTCCTCTACCCGCAGGCAGGGACAATAAATGTTTGTATGGATTTTATCTCATGGGTCTCGGTGGTGGTCTTGGTGCCTGGTGTGGCTGCACACACTCTGTGGAGGTTACTGTCCCCATGATCAGAACCTGCCCCAAAGGGGGAGCAGGAATAAAACCTTGCTGACCTGCAGGAAAGCCAGCCTCACCGCCCCTGTGCCCTGGGGACACAGAGTTCCCAAGCAGACCCAGGGCTCTGGGCAGCCTAGATTGGAGTCTGTCACGCTTGCTGCCCCTTGGGATGCTATGATGGTAGAGCCAGTAGCCAAATCCTGTGAGTGGGCCTGCATGTCTGACAATCTACCACAGAAAGGGCAGGGCTGATAAGGCCCACTGTGTCATCTGCCGCTCCCCAGAAATGTGTGTGTGCCCAGTGTACCGAATCTAACCCATTTGTGCATTGTTCTGCTCATGGGGGTGGGGTGCAAGGACTGTTCAGGTCTCAGCTTTTAATTTACTCAAAGTGGAAAGTGAACCAGAAAAAACTTCATGGGCCAGAGATGCTGGGGGGCCCTAGGTCTGGATGCTGGAGCACAAAGGTTCTGGGAGGAGGGCTGCTTGGAGGAGACCGCTGTCACCCTCCTGGACTTTTGCTAAGGGCCAACAGAGCAGGACCCCAGGCCGAGGACATGGCAGCCCCTCCCTAGGAGCTTCCTGGGCTAGGGCTGCATCGGTTTCCTCTCTGGGTCCTGGGGTCCCTGGAGGGAGTTGGGGCTTGTTCTAGTCAGGTCCCTACCACTGTCACATCCCTCTGGAGTTGTTGGAACCAGTTGACTTTCTCCTGCCTCTTTGGTAAAGGAGTTTTTTGGTTTTTTTTTTGAGGGCAGTGTCACTGGCCCTCATGTGGGACTGAAACGGGGCCGCTGGCTTCCCAAGCCAGTGCTTAACCACCGCGCCACTCGGCTGGCCCGGTAAACGAGTTTTTTAAATACGTGGTGCTTGTGGCTTCACAGAAACCCCGAGTCTGTGTTGTGTCTACACCCCCTCCTCAGGGCACAATGAGGGAGGGGAGGCTGTGGGCAGTTGGGGGAGGAGCTCCCCAGCTCAGGAGGTATGCATGCTTTCAGCTGCCTCTTGAAGACCAAAACCCATTTCTTGCCTCTTGGGTAGCTCCTGTCCCCTCTGTTACTACCCCTGGGAGAAAATTGGGTCCCCTGACCCACTCTGCACAGCTGCACTCAGCAATGTCTCTTCTAAAGGCTATTAGAGCAGTTTGTTCAAGCCCCACTCCAGGATCTTTTCCGTTAACTGTTAAGTAGAAGAAACATTTGAGTGAATGAATGAAAGGAGAGGTTTACTTACTAACTCCAGAGGCCAAGCAGAATGCGGCAGACCAGCTTCCAAAGAAACTTGAGTAGGAGGTAGCTGCTCTGATGGGGGAGGTGGGGTCCTGTGTGCTGTCACCACTCCACCCACTCATTCAACATCTTCTCCTAAGTGAAGCTGGTGCCTCAGAGATCCCAGCCCCAGAGAAGACTAGCGCACTGTCTGGCACAGGCACTTCCATTTGTTGGGTCGAGGCTGGCCCACAGGGAGGGATCCCAAGGCTGGGGGAAAGAGTGGGGAAAGAGCTCAGGGCCCACTGCCTTCCTAATTTCCGGTCTCCCCTGTGCCCCCAAGTTTGCCCCTCTCCCTGAGCCCTCACTCTCAGGGGGACTCTAATAGCCCCTTCTACACACACTCCTGCCCTGGTTCTAGCTCCCATCTCTGGTTGAAGGCTGTCCCAGTCTCGCCTCACCGCTGTCTCCCACCCCCATCACCTCCTTCAAGAAGCCCCCCCATACACACACACACACACACACACACACACACACACACACACACACCAAGAGGCCCGGCTGCGGCGGCGGGGTGGGCACACACACGGACAGAGCCCTGTGGGCTTCTCCCTGGCGTTAGGAAGATCTCCAAGATCTCGGTGGCCTTAACGGCCTCTCCCAGCCCAGCGCCCAGCACCGGTCCCACTGTACCGGCGCATAGTAGATGTGAAAACCCAGGCACGCAGCTCAGACTCAAGCCCAGGTAGGTACCTGCGGATACCTACCTGAAAGTCCTCCTCCCCTGGCCCCAGATGGGCCCCGCCCAACCTCAGCTGGCACCAATCCACCCCTCCAGGGCCCAACTTTACGAGGTCCCACCCCCACTGAAAGGCCCCCAGTGAAAGGCCCCTTAATAGCCCGGCGCTAATTTTTTTTTTTTTTTTTTTTTTAAGCTGAGCCATTCTGCCACCTCTTGGCAGCTCAACGACAACTCAGCTCAGGCTGGGCATCTAACTGTTGCTCAGAGCTCAGCTCGCACTCTTGAGTGAGTTCTTAACCAACTGAGCCACTCGGCCGTCCACTTAGCCCGGCGCTATTAAGACGCCCTCATCCCGCTCAGCTGTGCGATGCCCGGCCCACTGGCCCACCGCAGCCCCAGACCACCCCCACCCAATACTCCTGCACCCTAGGATCGCGCCTTCGTGGCCACCGTTCCAGAGACCCTCCCAGGCTCTGCTCTGCCCTGACCCCGCCCCTACCCTGGCCTTCTCTGCAAGGCCCCGCCCCTACCGTGCCCCCGCCTTCGGCTGTGGCCTCATCCAAGGCCCGCCCCCAACTTGCCCTGGCCCCGCTTCCGCCCCCTCGACCTCGGTCCCGCCCTTCGGCCCCTCACCGCCCCGCGCCCACACCCGCACCGTCGGGGTTAACAACTACACCACTTCCGCCACCCTGGACGCCCGCGGACCTCCCCAGGCAGCTTGACGCTGCCCGCCCCTCCTCTCGCAGGTGAGCAGTGGCTCTGCCGCTGCTGTGCGTCCCTGGGCGCCCGGGCACCCTCTCTGAGAGCGAAAGGGCGGGAGGTTGCTGCAGCAGCGCAGGGAGATCCCTTAGAGGTTCCTGCGGGGCGGGGAGGGGTGTGGACCCGGGTCTCCTGGTCCAGGGAGGCTCCGGGGTGCTGGACGTCGAACCCTACGCCCTGCGGCCGCGGGAATGCTGGGGCTTCCGGGGGCTAATGGGTCACTCTAATGAGCTGAGTGGGAGTGAGGTGGGGGCAAGAACTAGGGGTATCTTACTGTCCCAGATATACTTTGGGTGAATTCTGGCCATTCCAGCACCCCTCCAATCCCATCTGCCCTGCCTCGGGTCTCCTTGGGCTCTGGGTCCCACTGGCTTAACTCCTCACCCTGAAACTCACTTCTCTTCATCTGATGAATGGGCAGGGGACCTGCTCAGGGTTCCAGGAATATCAGAGCTAGCCCTGAACCAGGTCCTCCCTTATGGGCCCTGGGGACACCCATGATTCAGATACCAGCTGTCCCTGCCCTGAGAGGTTCCCAGTTCAGCAAGCGACCCAGATAGGGAAAGAAGCAGAGGAGAGAGGATGATGAGACCCGGGATGGGGGACACCCCAGACAGAGGGGGAGCCCAAAGGAGTCACTTGAAGAAGCCGGGCCGTCTGAGATGTATAAGCTGAGACCAGAAGGGTGAGAAAGCAGTGACCAGGCGTGTGGAAAGGGTTCTCTGGGTAAAGGGAACAGCCCCTGCACGGGCTTGGAGAGGTCAGAGTTGATGAGGGCTGGGGGGTGGGGGATCAATTTGGGAGCTGCTGAGGGCCCCTTGTTGAGACTCAAATTCCTGGCAATTGAAGGAGTGACCATCAACTAGCCAGCGGGAAGGTTTCAAGCTTTGTGGAAGGTCTGGTGTCTGCCTACATCATGGTTAACTGCCCGGAGACCATCTGAGACCTCTCAGGGCAACCCAGCTCTCCTATACACGCTTAGAGATATAACATATAACCCTGGGGCCCCATGTAGGCAGTCAGCCAACACTGATTGATTCCCTTACTGAGGCGGGCATTACGTACCATCTGGAGATTGGGGCAGAAGGAGGCAGCAGGGCTACCAGGAGGAGGTGGGTGTGTCCATCCCAGGAGAGGTGATGTTGACCTGGACCAAGGGCGGCCTTGGGGGTGGGCAGCAGCTAATCTTTCGCCCTGGGGGATCGGCTGTAATGGGAGGTGAGGCAGACAACCTCAGCATGCTAGCTGGGAGACTAGTGGACATGGAGCTGTTGCAGGGTTGGGGATCAGCTGGAGTCTCAGATACCCAGGGAAGGACAAACAGCCAGTATCTGGAACTTCAGAGCCCAGAGAGGGACCATCGATGTACGTGGGAGGTGACATTTTGGAGCGGGTAGAATAATGGACAAAGTCTGGCAAGGGCTGGGCTGCTGGTGTGACCTTGGGATCCTCTCCCCAACAGCCCCACCACCATGGGCAGTCTGGCCTACCATGAGGACCTTAAGGAGGAGAACTCAGGTGCATATTCTGGGGCTAAGTGTGGGGCATGGGGTCCGCTGAGGAAGCCAATGGGCATTGTAGAATGTGGTGGCTGAAATGTGGGGATTGGGGAGCAGGGATTCTTGTTGGGTTACAAAGAGTCCCAAACCCCATGACTGAATGCTAGACTTAGGAATCAGGGGCTGCAGACCTGAAATGTCTGTGCTGGGCATGCAGCCTAGCACACCTTGGAGCCTGGCACCAGGCTTCAGTTTACCTATCCTCTGTAGAAGGAATGGGCATGAATGGATCTTCTAGGGTAGGTCCTCTGAACCTGGAACTGACCCCAGGTGGCATTTGTTTACCAGCTCCCACACCCCAGGCTGAGCACTGGGCATCCCCAGTGCCTGGGCTCCCTTGGGGCCAATTAGCCCTCCTCTGGGGCATTGTTAGGTGGTGTTCGTCTGTGCCCCATGTGACATCCTGCTCTCTCTGGCTTCAGCATTTACCTGGGAGGTGAAGGCCAACAACCAGGCCTACAACAACCAGTTCAAGGAGAAGGCCTTCCTGTATTGGCAGAGGAAGAAGTATAAGGTGGGCAAACCCAGCCCCAGTGCCCTCCCCTCTCTCTTCTCACCCAGCCTCCCTGCCCCCCAATTTCAATCATGAATTTAGATGCTGGAGTTCCTGTCTCATTAGCCCCACTCCAGTCAAGTTAAAATAAGATAATACGAAACCTTAAAAGTACAAGGGCCGGCCGAGTGGCGCGGTGGTTAAGCGCTGGCTTCGGAAGCCAGCAGCCCCAGTTTGGGTCCTACATATGAGGGCCAGTGACACTGCCATCAGAAAAAAAAAAAAAAGTACAATGTGTTTATCAGGCTCTGCCTAAAATCCCCTTGCATGTGCCTCACTCAGCCTGCTGGATGAGCCTTTGCACGCAGTAGGGGATCAATTAATGCTGGCTCAAGGCTTTGCACTCAACATGCACTCAGTAATGCTGGCCTGAGGGCCTTAAAGTCTTGGATCCAGTAGATAGTTAATGCTGGCTCAAGGTTTTGCACTCAGTGGGTGCTCAATTATTGCTGGCTGTGGCCAGAGGGCATGGTGAGGGCATGGTGAGGACAGATGGGTGGGGCAGGCAGTAGGACCCCAACCTGGGCAGCAACCCCACACTGGCTTTCATTCCAGGGCAACGTCATCCACACAGCCAAGTACAACTTCTCCTTCCTGCCCTTGAACCTGTACGAACAGTTTCACCACACGTCCAACCTCTACTTCCTTTTTATCATCATCCTCCAGGTGGGGTGGGGAGGGGGCAGCCCCAGGGGTCAGTGTCTGTGCACACACCATTCCTTCGCCTGCTCAAGTCACCTCCTCCAGGAAGCCCTTCCTGACCATCCTTGTCACATGACTCTGCAGACATACAATGGTTTTAATGTGTTTGTGTGGTTGGGGGTCAGTGTCAAGCTCCTCACACACTGGTCGCGCCCTCATGGCTGCATTTCCACTGCCCAGCCCAGGGCCTGGCATGCAGGAAGTGCTGAATATATGTTAAATGATGAAGGTGCTTAGGTGACTCTCCAGGTCTGAGGAGAGCGCAGCTCCTCCCCAGGATGGACAGCCTCGGACGCACAATCCCCTTTGCTTTTATCCATCCATCCAATAAACATTGAGCACCTACTCCATGCAGGTCCTGTGCTGGACACTGGGACCTGACAGTGGCCCTGATATCCACTGTCATTAAACCACATGGTGGGTACCAGTGATGGAAATGGGATCCCCCGTCCCCTCAGGCAGATCTGGTGCTCACTTGGTGCTAAGGCCTGAAGGGTGACTGGAAGGAACAGGATTGTAGGGAGGTAATAGTACAGCCAAAGCTCTGAGGAAGGAACAAGCTTAGAGTTGGTAGGGCTTCTTGGAGGAGGTGACACGGGAGCTGGGCATAGAAGGAAAATGAGTTTGCTAGAGAGAGGTTCTGGGCAGGGAGAACTAGAGAGGCAGTTGTCCCAAGGTTTGTGGGGGGAAGTAGCTGGCCCCTGGCTCAGGTGGTTAGCAGGTGGGACACAGGATGCCAAATTGAGGGACTGGGTGATTAGGCATGGGGAAGTGGTTGAGGGGCATCCGGGATAACCCACCCTCCATGTCAGGGCATCCCCGATATCTCCACGCTGCCCTGGTTCACCCTCTTCACCCCACTTGTCTGCCTCCTCGTCATCCAGGGCACCCGAGACCTGGTAGACGACATCGTAAGTGGGGTTGGGGGGGCGTGTGGGGAGGTGATAGGGGGCAGGGCAGGGACCTTGTCTACTGCCACAAGGGACAGGTGCCCCATGTCTCTCTGGTCCTGTCATCTTGGTGGCTACATCTTGGTGTAGTCTGCCTTCTTTCTGCTGTCGACAGCAGTTGTCCCAGCAGTCCCAGCCCTCCCCGCCAGGGATCCATGCATGGACAGAGGTGGGCTCACTAGGAGAGCCACCTATGTGATCTGGAACTGGGGGCCGGCCGAGTGGCACAGTGGTTAAGCTCTGGCTTGGGAAGCCAGCGGCCCCGGTTCAGGTCCCACATATGAGCGCCAGTGACACGGCCTTCCAAAAAAAAAAAAAAAAAGATCTGGAACTGTACTCTGCACCTGGGCCCTCACCAGGACAGTGTGGGTGAGCATGGCTGGGACTGCAGCCACCCCTCTGACCCACCTTGTATTGATTCAGGGACGACACAAGAGTGACAAGACTGTCAACAACAGGCCCTGCCAGATGCTGGTGGGGAAGAGGTGAGGCTTCCGTGGGGGGGGGGGCAGGGAGGCGGGGTTGGGCTCGTTCATTCTGAGGAAGGGGACTCCAGCACAGCCTGGGAGGTATGGAGGGGTGAGGTCATGTCAGGAAGGGATGCCCAGCAGAGTGCCTGCAACATTTCAGGTCCCCCCGGCTCCGAACATTCTGGTTGAATCTTACAGGGGCCCAACCAGCACTTATTAGACGCCTGCTGTCTGTCTACCAGGCCTGGAGTGGGCCCTATGATGAACCAGACTGTTAACCTTTGCAGGTCTGAGAGTTCAGCTAAAGGAGGAGGCGGGGAAGGTCTGAAGGGCTTGGATACAGAACAGGGAGGAGGGGTTGGTGTCAGGGAAGACTGGACTTCCTGCATGGGCTGAGCGCCCGTACCGCAGGTGGGCATGCAGGGAAGCAAAGCACCACAGAGCCATTTGCAGCCCCTGCTCCACCTTATTCTTCCAGTTTGGGAAGGGGAGTAAGATGGGGGCTGGGAGCTGGTTGGGGTCCCCTCTCATACGTGCCACCCCTCCTCTCCTCCCACAGGTTCCTGTGGGAAAAATGGAAGAACCTGCATGTGGGGGACCTGGTCTGTCTGCACAAAAACAATATGGTCCCGGTGAGCTGCTGTCAGCCTGGCCTGGAACTCCTTGCTCCTGGGGAAGGTCTGCCTTCTTGCTTGCTTGCTTTCCTCCTGATCCACCCCACCCCCAATGCCATTTCTTTCCTCCCACCCCTCCTCTCCACCCCAGGCTGACATACTCTTGCTGGCCAGCATGGAACCCAACAGCTTGTGCTATGTGGAGACAGCTGACATTGATGGGTGAGGCATGGGTCATCACTAGGGGTTTGAGAACCTGGGCACAAGCGAAGCCTTCCCCAATGGCTACAAAAGGTGGCTCCCCAAACCCTCTTGGATATTTAGGTCATTTGTCCTAGGAGCATTTATGGGGCACCTGCAGGCTGGCAAGGGCAATAACAACCCAGATGAAGGGATCCACCTTCTTTGCATCAATATTCCTGAAGGCCCTACTGTGTGCCAGGTGCAGCCACCCTGAAAGCAAGAAGGGTCAGGCCTCAGTCCTTTTTCAAATATCCTATGTGACCTTGGGCAAGGCCCTCTCCCTCTCTGGGTCTCAGCCTTATGATTGGCAGCTGGTGCACAGTAGGGGCTTGGCAAAAATGTTTGAGTGACTCTGAAAGGGGGCTAGGGATGCTTTGCCTGGGCGCTGTCTGTCCCCACCTCTCACCTCACGCCCCTTCTCATCACCAGGGAAACAAACTTGAAGTTCAGGCAGTCCCTGATGGTCACCCATAATGAGCAGACCAGTGTAAGGAAGATGGCTTCCTTCCAAGGTGAGAGGTGGTAGCCTATCAACCTCATCTGGGCTTCCATCTGTCCCTCTGTGCAGTGGGTGTAAACGTTCCCCACCTCACTGGGTTTTGGGGATGACGATTGGATATGTTGGGCCGGGGTGGGGTGGGGTGTTGGTGGTTGGATAGCTTTTAACAGGCCCGCTTATCCCAGGCCTGTTTCATGTGCCCTGAAACACCAGTTGGGGTGTTTTTTCTTATTGCACAACTTGCTGCACTGTTTTGTCAGGCATTACATTTTAGTTTTAAAATGTGATCACATTAAAGCAGGTGTTTTTGGTTGTTTAATCAATAAGGCAGCCTGTGTGCACAGGGACAGGGAACTGATCCACCCCTGCAATTTCTTATTTTCCACCTGGAGAGTGAGACATTTCACACCTGTGGGTACAGTTACTGTTTCTGTGGCCGAGCAAGGGGATGCATTATTTTTTTTTCTGTCTTGTTGCAAAGGCATGTTACTCTAATTGGTATTGGAGCAGAAGCTTTCTCTTGAACCACAGCCCCTTTGCTCTGACATCCAAGCACTGGTTGCATGTGTGTTTATGATATCTGGGGAAAGACGTCCCTTATCCAGAGGGCCAGGCACTGTATGCCAGGTGCTGGGCTGGGCCCCCAGGTTCCCAGTATGACTGGGACGAGGCTGGCACCTCCTCTCACACAACTCCCAGACATTCATGACACCACCAGCAGGAAAAAATGTCTAGTGACATCTCAGCATTTTACCCATGAAGAAGGGGGCTTGGTATGGGGGCCTGATAAGGCTGAAGGATCAGGAGGGCTTCCCTGAGAAGTTGTGAGTCCTGGCTTAGGGAACAGCATGCACAAAGGCTCTCAGGCTGGACAGAGCCAGCTTTGGAGCATCCAGGAGGAAGCTATATGGTAGAGTGGGGGCAGCTGGTGAAGGTGCCAGCAAGGTAAGTTTAGGGAAGTGTGGGACCCATGAAGGTGGCCGGAGCCAGAGGGTGACAGAAGGTTCCCCACACCCTGCATTGGAGAAAAGTGCCCCAAGCCCAGCCATGCCCTGGGCTCCCTGATTGCCTGGTCACCCACAGGCAAGGTGGTGTGTGAGGAACCCAACAGCCGGATGCACCACTTTGTGGGGTTCCTGAAGTGGGAGGGCAAGAAATACCCCCTGGATATCGGCAACATCCTCCTACGTGGCTGCAAGATCCGAAACACGGACACCTGTTATGGAATGGTCATCTATGCCGGTCATCGGGGCCTCCACAGCATGAGCTGTCCTGGGGTGGGGGGCAGGGGATGGTGAGAACACTGAAGTCATTGGTAAGAAGTCACAAGGCCAGGCCTGGTTGCTGCATGTCTGCTGCCATGAGATGCGGGGCTCCTGGCGTGGCTTCTATGAATCCTGAGTTCTAAAACTATGGACATGGACATGTTAAGCCAGCACCTTTGTTTGGCTGGAAAAAGTGGAGTGCTTGTATGTAGATGAAAGGATGGACAGCTGAGCACATGGATGGATGGATGGATGGATGGATGGATGGATGGATGGATGGATGGATGGATGGATGGATGGATGGATGGGTGGGTATTGCGCTTGTGACTGGAGACACCAAGGATGAGACAGAATATGCAATGCAAAGAACAGGGAGGAGTACAGACAGCGCAGTCTGACCCCTCATCCTCACTGAATTTAGTCTTTTATAAGAGATCAAAGAGGAACAGGTGGTAGAAAATAACAGGCATGCCCTTAAGGCTCAGGGAGAACTGCTTAGTCTAAGAGTTGTTTTTAATCTCAAGAGGAGCAAAACAGGTTCAAGGACTTTAGCTGAGCTCACACTGTTTTCAGTGTGGCAGGCATCCAGTCTTACTCAGTTAACCCTTACTTGACCACTGAACTTTGGCTCAAGGCAGCAACCTTACAATCTTGGTTTTGGGGGGCTTATGTAGGGGAGTCCCTAATGTGTCCCTACAGATGGGTGGGTAGGTGGATGGATGGATGGATGGATGGATGGATGGATGGATGGATGGATGAATGGATGGAAGGAAGAGTGGATGGATGGATGGGTGGATGGATGGATGGATGCACAGTTAGACGGATGAATGAATGGGTGGGTGGATACAAACTCTGCAGGTTTTGACACAAAGATCATGAGGAACTGTGGCAAGATCCATCTGAAGAGAACCAAGATAGACCTCCTGATGAACAGGCTGGTGGTCCTGGTGAGCAATCCAGAGCCCCTACCTTTGGATGGGGGGACACAAAAAAGCGGGGAGGCAAATGGCCCCTCTTCACAGACAGAAGCTCCAGCTGTCATTTTCCAGGCCTCAGTTTCCCTCCTCTGCAAAATGTGCAACCTGGTCCTCCAGACAGGTCTGTGGGTCAGAGATTCTTTTCTTACAATCATGATTTTCTTTAAAATGTCTTTGTAAAATAAATTTTGACCCTGACAGTTTTTCAAACCCACAGGAAATAATAAAATGCTCACCCTCCACGGACATTTAATAATTCTTAACTTTTTACCTATCTTTATCTTTTTAAAAGTCTACGATAATAATTTTAAAAATAGCAGCCATGAAACCCAGCAAAACCACTGCAAGTTGCCCTCCCCCTGGGACTGCCAACCACCTCAACCCCTAGGCCTCCTCCCCTGTCCTAATGGCAGAGCTGGGGTGAGGGGCTTCCAAACTCCATGTTTGTCCTTTCGTACTGAGTGTGTCCCCACTGGCAAGTCCCTGGGGGGTGTTGGTGTTGCCCTGGGTTCCCGCACACACTCCACCATCTCCTGTATGCTGTGCAGATCTTCATGTCCCTGGTGCTGATCTCCACGGCCTTGACCTTGGGCTTCTGGTACAAGGTGAAAGAATTCAAGACCAAGCACTACTATGTGTCTAAGATACATGTGTACAATGTGGCCACTGAGTCCTTCTTCGTCTTCTGGGGATTCCTCATCCTGCTCAGCGTCATAGTGCCCATGGCCATGTTTATCATGTGAGTCTGGGGGGGGGTGTCCTCCCCCCCACCCCTCAGCTGGAAGAAGTGAAAGCTAGGGGCAGCGAGCCGGATGTGACCCATTGTGCATTTGCAGAGCTGAATTCATCTACCTGGGGAACAGCATCTTCATCAAGTGGGATGTGCAGATGTACTACAAGCCCCAGGACATGCCCGCCAAGGCCCACAACACCAGCCTCAGTGACCAGCTGGGCCAGGTGGAATATATCTTCTCAGACAAGACGGGCACACTCACAGAGAACATCATGACCTTCAAGAAATGCATCAATGGCATCATCTACGGTGGGGACCAGCCCCAGCGTGTCCCTTCCCCATGGGGCCACCCAGCCAGGACTGGTTTTGGGGTGCAGGAGGACCCCTGGGGCACTGAGACCCCCTGGAGACCTGAGTGGGCCACAGGTATATGTGACCTGCCTGCCCTGCACTCGGTCTCGCCCCCAGCACTCCCACCCAGATCTGAGCCGCAGTACCACAGCCAAAGGCATTAGCTGGTTTAGGGGTCAGCAGGCTTTTCCTGTCAAGCGCCAGCGAGTCAGTATGATGTTCCCCTGGCCACACTGTCTCTGGAGACTCAGCCTTTGTCCTAGGAAAGCAGCCACTGCATGTGGACACTGACCTTCGAATTTCATAGCATTGTCACATGTCACAAGACAATATTCTTTCAATTTCCCTCCAGCCAATTAGAAATGTGAAAGCCCTTCTTAGATTGCAGGCCACACAAAAGCTGGCAGTAGCACAGGGCGTAGTTTGCTGATTCCCAGTTTAGTTTATACTAAGGGACATTTAGAGTGAAAGCTCACAGAGGACCCAACGGGGTATAATTGGGTGTAGTGGGCAGTCACCAGAATGAGAAATGGAAATGCCAGCTGACTCTCAACTAGGGTCTGAGGGGTGGGTGATAAGGAGCAGTGGCATCTGTGATGAGTGGCATCAATCCCGAGCTGGGTTCTCTCATGTTTCTAAATGTGCTCTGGGCCCAGGTTTTTATGTGAAATCACCTAATGTTTCAAAGTAGGCAGCCAAGATTGAGTTTTAAAAACACCACAAACATCAAACAAGATGCCTTCCATGGGACAGTCCCACTCAAGGCTGCCCTTCTGAGGTCTCCCGGGAGATGTGTCCCCATCTTTCTCTCCTTTGTGCAGAAGGCAAAGCTGGGTGGGTTCCTTGGTTGCTCAGAAGTCAGGTCCAGGCTTGGCTTGTCTGGCTGCACCAGGCAGTCCTAGGAAGCCTGACATTACGGGGTGGGGGCTGCAGGACCCCAAATGGTCCTGGGGAGCTGAGGCCTGAAGCAGGGTCTTTCCCCAGGCCCAGACGAGGAGGAGGCCCTACATAAGGTGAGTGCTGGCCGCCCTGCAGCACTGGATGGTGGGGGTCCAGGCAATTACCCAGTCAGAACTGGCCTGCCTACTATGCCCTCCCCACTTGCAGGAGAACCCCTACCTATGGAACAGATTTGCTAATGGGAAGCTGCTTTTCCACAATGCGAGGCTCCTGAGCACCGTGCTTGGAAAAAATGACAGGATGGTTCAGGAGTTCTGGTGCCTGCTGGCCATCTGCCACACCGTGATGGTGCAAGAGAAAGACAGTGAGAGCCTGGGGGCTGCCCCACCCCTTTTCCCATCTGCAGGGGTGCTCAGGTGGCTCCTGAGGTGGTCTCTGGACTTAGAGGTTGTCCAGCCCAACCCCCAGGGCTCCTGTCATCCGACTTAGAGGGTGCTCAGGCCCCAGCCCCAAACCCCACCTCTACTGGACCCACAGGCTGTCCAGGACTAGAACTTGAGATCTGTTACTGAGCCAGGAGGGGAAAGTCCTCTAGACTGGCACCCAAGTACCCACTTTCCTTTATTGAGCTTAGAGGTTGTACTGGCCCAAGAGACCATTGTCTTTATCTATATCTAGTGAGCACCCACTAGATATTGGGGAATGTCCATTTTCTCCCCTGGACTACAGAAATGGAAGCGGGACCTGCCACAGATGGGTGGTGGGTCCCCAAAAGATGGCAGGCTCTCAGTGAATGTGCCCCTACCCTCCACACCCTGGGGTCCCTTCCCCTACCAGACCAGCTGTTATATGAGGCGGCTTCCCCTGATGAGGAGGCACTGGTCACAGCGGCCCAGAATTTCAGCTACGTGTTCCTGGCATGCACTCAGGATAGCATCACAGTGATGGAGCTGGGGAAGGAACGCGTGTATCAGGTCCTGGCCATGATGGATTTCAACAGCATCCGAAAGCGGATGTCTGTGCTGGGTGAGCACCCGTGGCCCCAGGATGGAGGTGGGCATGGTGGAGAGTGCTTGTGTGGGCAGCCAGGCCTCTCCCTCCACAGTCCGCAGCCCCGAGGGCTCCATCTACCTCTACATCAAAGGTGCTGACACTGTCATCTTTGATCGCTTGTACAACAAGGGCTTGACAGAGTGTACCACGGAAGAGGCCTTGGCCGTGAGGTCCTGTGGGAAGGGAGGGAGGGCAGAGGGGGTGGGAGAGGAAGGCAGAGGAGGAGAGGGTGCAGAGAAATGGCCTCAGGTACCCAGGGTGGTAATGTACAGTTGGCCAAGCTGTGTATTGCACAAATCCCTTTCCCTGCTCCCCCCAGCACACAGGCAAGGAGGTGCTGAACTCCAAGCTACACACACCCACAGGGGATGTCTTTTTCTCAGTCACACAAAGACACTCTGTGGTTGGACTTTGGCCCTGGATTTCACCCACCTGTCCCAGCCATGCCTGGGTTCCAGGATACGTTCAGCCTCCCTGCTCCAAATCTTTCATCTTCCTGGGTGTAACCCAAGCTCCTCAGCTAAGCTTTTGAAGCTGCGTCTTTCTTTTTCCTGCTGGCCTCTCTAGATTGGTCTCTGCTTGTCCCTGGGGGGTTCCCCAGGACCCCACTGTCTGGCTTGCAGTTTTCTCCATGCTCAGATGATGCCCCAGGACCTTTGCACATACTGTTCTCTCTGCTTGGATGCCTTCTTCCAGTTTGTCACTTAAGATGTTTTTGTCCTTAAGGCTCTGCCATGAAGTCCCACCTCCAGGGAGACTTTCCTGCCTGACCCTAACATGGGGCTGACATGTCATACCAGGCTCCCCATCTCTGGCCCAACCCTGACCCTGTGGGGCTTCCCCAAGGGCTTTGCTGGGCCCCCAGCATCACCTAGCATATGGCCCAGTGAAGATGTGTATGCAAAGAATGCCCTGTGTCCCTCACTTGGGACCTCTCAGAGTGGACTGCTCTTCCAGGAGGGGCAGCCAGGGATAAGCAGCTGATCTCTGACTAAGAACTGGGGAAGCACAGTCAGACCAATGACCCAGAGCCCAGGAGCTCAGCAAGATAGCTTGGTTTGACCACCCTGTTGAACAGATGTGTAAACTGAGGCACAAAAGAAGCAAAGGCCTGTCTGGAACTCCTGATGGCCAGTCAAGAATGAAAATGAGGGGCGGCCGAGTGGCACAGTGGTTAAGAGCTGGCCTGGGACGCCAGAGGCCCTGGTTTGGGTCTCACATATGAGGGTCAGTGACACTGCCCTCTAAAAAACAAA
This sequence comes from Aselliscus stoliczkanus, assembly GCA_033961575.1. NCBI lineage: Eukaryota > Metazoa > Chordata > Mammalia > Chiroptera > Hipposideridae > Aselliscus > Aselliscus stoliczkanus. The sequence continues at coordinate 1,325,110 of CM066735.1, read as the reverse complement.
GAACAAAAACGAGACCTGGGCCACCCATGAGGGCAGAAAGCCTGGGGTGGGAGGGGTGTAAGAAGCCACGATGGGTACTTTCCTCAGGGTGACACAGCTCCTAGGGTATTCCTGGGGAGAGTGAGCTCTGGGTCTTCCTGGGGGCTGGAGACAGGGTCTTTCAGGATTCTTCCTGTTCCCTCCCCATCCCTAGAGCCCCTTGAAAAATGAGGCAGAGTGTGAGGTACAGATATTCCTAAGCCCAGGGGTCAGAGGGAGGGAACCAGCACTGTGGAAACCATGGCTGGGGAGGGGTCTGGCAGGGCTGTGCTGAGAGGGTCTTCAGAGATAGTTAGAAATTCCCATGCAGAGGGGCCGGCCGAGTGGCACATTGGTTAAGAGCTGGCTTGGGACTCCAGCCTCCCCAGTTCGGTTCCCACATATGAGGGCCAGTAACACTGCCCTCTACAGTCAAGATGGTGAACAACAGCTCCACCTGAAGCTGGGCTGCTGAGAGTCCCCAGGACAGCAAAGCTGCAGCCCCTGCTGCAGTGGGCTGCCATAGGCTACAGTGAGTGGCCAGCATGAATGGCTGGTAGCTGGTGTGAGCTGCCAAGAGCCGCTGTGAGCGGCTGTCCAGAGGCCGGTGACCGATCTGCCTCACTCGAGAAAAGCACAATGATGATACCAACATAAGCCAGTGAAGCAATGTCCTCCACAACTAGACTGAAGAACAAAAGGACAGCAACTTGTCAGTTCCCCTCCCCTAATTCCCCAATAAAATCTTTAAAACAAAAAAAAAAAAGAAAGAAATTGCTACACAGAGCATAGGGACTGTGTTCCTGGTGGGGTCACAGCAGTTCAAAGTTCTGGAAGCAGAATAGAACTGGGCCTCTGGTGGGGGTGCTGAGACAGAGCAGATGGTGAGCAGGGCGGCACATGATCCCAGTTTCTCTGGTGAGGACAATCCATGTGTGGGGGGCAAGGTTCGGGGAGCCCAGGAAGAGGGAGAGGGGCTGGGAGGAGTGCCTGGCGAGTCAGGGTAGTTAGTGACAAGATGTCCGGCCGGCGCCCAGTCCTTTGCCCAGCAGACCCTGCACACGCTGTGCCTGGCTTACAAGAAGGTGGATGAGGACTCTTACGAGGAATGGCACCATCGGCATCAGGAGGCCAGCATGCTGCTTCAGAACCGGGCCCATGCCCTGCACCAGGTGTACGATGAGATGGAGCAGAACCTCCAGGTGGGTACAGGAGGGGGTGGGTACCAGCGCCATGGTTCCCGCCCTGCAGGCCCCAGATCCCCCACCCCTGCCAGGGTAGCCGAATCCCTGCTCAGTGTGTTCCCTGCCCCTAACCCCCAGCTGCTAGGAGCCACAGCCATTGAGGATAAGCTCCAGGACGGGGTCCTTGAAACAATCCAGTGTCTCAAGCAAGGGAACATCAAAGTGTGGATACTCACAGGGGACAAGCAAGGTGGGTCCCGGGGCTGCTGCCCCCAGCAGGGAGAGAAGGGAGACTGGTGGGAGAGATCTCATATGTGCCTGGGGCACCACTGTCAACCTATTCCATTTGTCTAGGTTCAGCATTGCCCCTCCACCCACACTTTGTTCCTGGGAAGAAAGAAACAGGAATGATTCGAACTGCCCCAGGCACCTTCCCCAGGCTGGTGGCACTGTGCAGAGCATTTGCAGTGTTTGGCCCTCATGGCAGCACCATCAGTTGGGCACTTGTTACCCAGTGTGATGGATGGGCCCAGCTGGGCTCAGAACCTCAGGGCACCTGATAGAGGTTGCCCCAGCCACTTAGGGGTAAAGCTGGCATAAAACTTCAAGTCCTGTGGCCCTGGAGCTTGATACTTCCCACCCCCCATGGGTTCTCCCGCTCCCCACTAGGCTTGGGTGCCAGCATGGCCACATTAACACTTCTGTGGGCACGAGGCACACACAAAATATTTAAAATCACATTTTACAACTGTGTTAGTATAAAGACAAATGTCCAGGCTGGATTATATTCACTTTTTTTTCTTCCTGATTTAAAGAAATTAAATCATTTTTGTGGGTCCCTGAAAGTACCTGTGGGCCCTAGACACAGTATGTCTAATGGCCCCTTGGCCCTGGCCCCAGACCCATGTCCATCTGGCAGCCCCTTTCCAGCCAGCAGGCATGTAGGCCTCTTAGCTCAGAGCTACAGCCAAAGTCTCAGGGCTGGCTCTCATTGGCCAGCCTGGGTCACATGCCTTCCTCAGAACCAGTTGCTGTATCCACAGCATGCTGCTGTGATTGGCCTATGGACGCTTAAGTGTGGACCCCTACCTGGGGGGCACTAAGCGGGGCTGGTTTGCAGAGATGGCGATGAACATCGGCTTTGCTTGCCAGCTGCTCTACAAGGACATGATCATTCTGGAGGAGAAGGAGATAGTGTGAGGAGGGGGTGTGGGAGCTGATGAGTTGGTGGGGGCAGGGTTGGGGGAGCACCCATGCCTCAGGTGTGGCTCCCGGAGTCTGCAGAATGTCCTCTGCCTCCAGCTGGTTGTACTCCCACAGGGGAACCGAGGCACAGCTGGGGAGGGGATAGAAGGAAGTTGTGTCTGGTGTGGCTGAGCCCCAGCTGGGTCCCCACAGTCAAATCCTGGATGATGCCTACTGGGAAAACAACAACCTGCTGAGTGGCAAGGGTTGTCTGAAGAACGGGTTCCTGTCACAGATCAAGATGGCCATGGTCATTAACAGGGAGTTTCCAGTCAGTGTCAGTTCTGGGCTGACCTCGGGCAGGCCCCTGGCACTTGGGAAGGGCCTGGAGGAGCAGCAGGCAGAGGGTGGGGGTAACTTAGAAAAGCCGAGGAATGCCATGCTGAGAGATGGTTTTCAGAGGGATGCGGTCAAGCCCAGCCTCGAATTGGGACCGAAGGCAGGAGGGGTGGTCAGTTGGGGGAGTTGATGGATGGCAGCGGAAGGGTGCAGGCAGAGTGATGTACCGCTTTTCCCCCACCATCCCTGCTGGCCAGGACCAGCTGTTGCTGTCCCTGCGCAAGGAGCCCCGGGCGCTGGTGCAAAATGTGAACGTGGATATGGAGTCCTGGCAGGAGCTGGAGGAGCAGAAGACAAACTTCCTACAGAGCAGGCGCATCTCTCTGATGTGGCAGACCCTCGGGACCCAGCTGAGGAACACAGGGCTGGGGCCGCAGAGCAAGAACTCCAACATCCACGAGACCCCCGAGGTGCAGCAGGAGCGGGCCTTCGTGGAACTGGCCTTGCAGTGCCATGCGGTCATCTGCTGCCAGGTCACACCCAAGCAGAAAGCCTTGATTGTGGCACTGGTCAAGCAATACCAGAACGTGGTGACTCTGGCCATTGGCGATGGCGCCAACGACATCAATATGATTGAGTGGGTGGCAGGCACCAAGCTTGGGGGAGGCGTGCAGAGAGCTGGGGCTGGCCCCGGGCTGACATGCTGTGTGTCCCCTGCAGCTGCAGACATCGGCGTGGGCCTGGCAGGCCAGGAGGGCATGCAGGCCGTGCTGAACAGTGACTATGTACTGGCCCAGTTCTGCTTCTTGAGGCGGCTGCTGCTGATGCACGGGCGCTGGTCCTACATGCGCATCTGCAAGTTCTTGCGCTACTTTGTCTACAAGACGCTGGCCAGCATGATGATCCAGATCTGGTTCGCTTTCTACAGTGGCTTCACTGCCCAGGTAAGCTGCAGGGAACTGCCCTTCAGGGTGCTCTGGGGGTGCTGTGTCCTTCCCCTGGCCTCCAGGAGGGTAGCAGGCACATTGGCACTCTAGTGTCCTCATAGGGCAGGCTTTGCCTGAGGTCACAGACAGTGCAGCCTTTTCTGTGACTACATTCATAGAGATATAGAGTCCAGATAAAGGGAGAGTATGGTTCCTGCCCAGCTCTTTGCCCAACATTTTCAGGGCTATTTGGCAAATTTGAGCTTTGAAATCAGGGCAGAGCTCCAAAGGCACATCCTTCTAGCAGGGAGAAGGAAAGTGTGAACCCCAGAGAAGATAGGACTGTGGGGGCTGGGTCCCTGATGCCACAACTCTTGACAGTATCATGGTGAACACTAGATGTGCCCCTTAGAGCCCTAGAAAAGTCATAGGGTGGTGATGTTTTATTTTTTATTTCTAAATATTTTATTCCTTTAGATGCTACTGTACATGGAATTGTTTTCTTAATTCCTTTTCGGGGTGTTCATTGCTGGTGTGTAGAAACACAGCTCTGTGTGTGTGTGTGTGTGTGTGTGTGTGTGTGTGTGTATCTGTGCCCTGCAAGTTTGTTGAATTTCTTTATTTTTTTTAAAGATTTTATTGGGAAATTGGGGAAAGAAACAGTGTTGGGGAATTGGGAAAGGGGAACATTGTGTTTTTCCAGGACCCATTGGCTCCAAGTCAAATTGTTGTCCTTAATCTTAGTTGTGGAGGGTGCAAGCTCAGCTCCAAGTCCAGTCACTGCTTTCAATCTAGTTGTGGGGGGTGGGCACAGCTCACCATCCAATGTGGGAGTCGAACCGGCAACGAGCCATCTGGCCACCCTGTTGAATTTCTTTATTGGCTCAAGGAGCTTTCCTGTGCATCCTTTGGGATTTCCTGCATGCCATCTGCAAACAGACATAGTCTTCCTTCTCCTCTCTAATTTGGTTGCCTTTTACTTCCTTTCCTTACTAATTGCACTGGTTAGAACCCCCAGTGCCATGTTGAGCAGCGATGGTGAAGGTGGGCATCCTTGTCTTGTTCCCAATCTTAGTGGGACAGCATTTAGTCCTTCTACATTTGTTAACTGGGATTCTTCTGTAGGCAGAATCATCCTTTCTCCCCCGCATTTGTTTATGCCATTATTTACTTTAATCAGTATGGACTCATAGATATTTATTTTACTGTATATTTCGTTGCTCTAGTTGCCCAGGTTTGTCCTTTTGACCTGTCCCTGTTCTTCCCTGAGCACACCTTCACTTCCTGGTGCTACAAGGAGTTCCAGGCTCATTTTGTTCTTTCCCTTCCCCAACCTTGGAATTGGCTGTTCCCATAGGAGCCCTGGTTTTTTTCATTACAGAACGGTAGTTAGACACTAAGAGCTAAGTGCTTGGTGTGCTCATTTGCCCCTGGGGTGCTTTTTCCCTCTCAGTAGACAGAGCTGGGAGATGAGCACCTCCTAACCACATGGATAGATGCATTGTCTCTGTCTCTATTTGTATTTCTATATCTATGTCTATCCATCTGCCTATCTTGTGTATATTAAAAACTATGAGTTCACACGGATACCTCTTATTCCAGTCCCAAAGAACAAGGCTCAGCTTAGCTTTTTCCAGGTACTCACTTATGTCTCTTTTCTCCAGCAGTGAGAAACTTGATTCTTGTAAGATTCTTGATTGTCATGTATTTTTGTTCAATCCCAGAATGCACATAAAATGGTTTTTGGAACTGAAACCCATATCCTTTTTTTAAAAATTCAAGAATTGGGGAGAGGAACAGTGTTGGGGAACTGGGGGAGGGGACCAGCCAAGTTGTTGTTCTTCAATCTTCATTGTGGAGGGCTCCAGTCGCCATCTGGTTTCCCATTGGAAACTTGGGGCCTTTAAGCTCAAGGTGCTGTGTTCAATCTTAGTTGCAGGTGGGCATAGCCACCATCCCATGCGGGAGTCGAACCTGGCAGCCTTGTTAGGGGAGCAACCCTATTCACTGAGCCATCCGGGCCGCAGCTCAGCTCAAGGTGCTGAGTTCAGTCTTAGTTGCGGGTGGGCATAGCCCACCATAGAACAGACAATCTTGTTGTTACACCAGCTAATCCATCCTGCCACCTGTTAGCAGCTCAGCTCAGGCGCAGCATCACTGGCCCATGTGGGAATTGAATCGGCGGCCCTGTTGCTCAGAGCTTGTACTGTAAGCCAACTCTTAATCAACTGAGCCACTTGGCTGGCCCGAAACCCATATCCTTTTAACTGGACTGGATTCATGCTTCAGGAACAAAGTTGGGCTACTTGTCCTAGGGTCTCTTCCAACTCTTTTAACCATCAGTAACTCCCTAATTCTAAAATGACCAAAAGACACATTCTCTAGCCATTTTTCCTCCCGTAGCTCTTTATTGAAGCCATCCAATTAAAACAAAGACTGAAAAATGCTATTTTAAAAGAATGGTACCGTACTTCTTCTCTCTGTCTTTTTTTTTTTTTTGAGGGCAGCATTACTCATGTGGGACCTGAACCGGGGGCCGCTGGTGTCCCAATCCAGCTCCCAACCACTGCACCACTTGGCCGGCCCCTCTCTGCCTTTTATCTTCCAGTTTTTATCAAGTCCCACTTAACCCAACCCTAATCTTAACCTCACTCTTGATTATAGTATGACTTTCTGAGAGTACTCCACAGGTGCTGAGGCAGCTTGGGTGGGTCTCCTCAAGTAAAGACACATTTCCATTTCTGGCAATTTGGCATCTGAAGGCTGACCACTAACTTAATTATCCCTTCCCTCTCCCCTCCCCAGCCTCTGTATGAAGGCTGGTTCCTGGCATTCTACAACCTGCTGTACACCACCCTCCCGGTTCTCTATATTGGGCTCTTCGAGCAGGTGAGCCGGTAGAGGACTGTCTTCCTTGTTCCCTGTAGATGCTCTTGTCTCTGCCCTACTTTGCCCCCTGGGGACCTGGGGTTGAGTGGGGATGGGATTGGGAGACCATTAGGCCCTGGAATTCAGTTCAGCACTTCACTCGCAGCCCGTTACCATGTGACTGTTACCACCAGAACCCAGCCTGATGGCGGTGTCAGTGGGTGGAGCTCTCTTGCCCACTACCCCCCATCCTTTTGTGGGACCCCCAAATCCCAGTCCTACTGTCTGCCCATTTGTACAATGTGGGGCGGGAGTGAAGGGATCAGAAGAGATGGTTCTCTTGTTTATACCACCTGCATCCTCCAGAGGCCCTGGATAAGTGACATGGACTAGGGCCGTCCCATAGAACTTTTCAGATGATGGAATTGTCCCATGCCTTCGCTGCCCAGACAGAAGCCACCAGCCACGGGTGTCTAATGATGAGCACTTGAGGTGTTGCTGGTGTGGGCTGAGGAATGAGATCTTTTTTTTTTTTTAATTTTTTAAATTGTGGTAAAATACCAATAACAAAATTTGCCACCTCAACCATTCTCATGTGCATAGTTCAGGCACACCAAGAACAGCCCAGCACGGTGACCATGGCTATGTAGCCAAGCTCCAGAATTCACCCCTCCCACAGGATGTGAGTGCTGAGCAGAGTCTGGAGTTGCCTGAGCTGTACATTACCAGACAAAAGGACCAGCTCTTCAACTACTGGCTCTTCCTCCAAGCCATCGCCCATGGCATGCCCACCTCTCTGATCAACTTCTTCATGACCCTATGGATCAGCCGCAACACAGCCGGGCCACTCAGCTTCAGCGACTATCAATCTTTCTCTGTGGTCATGGGCCTCTCCTGCCTGCTGTCCATCACCATAGAGGTCGGTGGGGCTGCTGCCTGCCCTATCCCTGGGGCGGGGGTTGGGAGGGAAACCTCAACACAGGCCAGAGGTATCGCCACCTGGTGACCCTACCTGGGAGGCCTTAGCAGGTGCCCTTCATGGACTCCGGGGGCTTGGCCCCCACCCCACCCCCAACTTAACCCTCCCTCCCCCTTCAGGCAATCCTCATCATCAAGTACTGGACAGTCCTGTTTGTGCGGGCCATTTTCTTTAGCCTTTACTTATACATGATCACAACTTGGACCAGCCAGAGCTTCCAACTCTTCATAATCTCACCCAAGACCTTCCCATTTCTGTGTGAGCCCCCAACAGGGGACAAGGCGGCCAGCCCTAGAGATGGGTGGGACCTGTGTCTTCAGGGAATTTGCACAAAGGCATCCTGGGGGTGAAGGGTGGGGAAGAAGGTAGGGTGTCAGGAGGAGGGGGCACTGAGCAGACCCTGGGGAGCTCCACCCCAGGCTGGGCTATCACACTATCCTGTTGCCAGACGCTGACCGCAATGTGATGTTCCACCCCTCCATCCTGCTGGTTGTCCTGCTGAATGTGTCATTGAACACCCTGCCCGTACTGGCCTTGCGTATCATTTACCAAGCCCTCAAGAAGCCACACACCAAGGTGAGGAAGGCTGGGGCATGGGGACTGCACATTCCCAGGACCCCAGCTGGTGCTGGGAACAAGAACTCCAAGGAGATGTGAGGCTGTGAGGATGGGGCAGAGACCCAGATGCACACCCAGTGCCTTCAGGGGAGCCAAATAACAGGTCTCAGGATCCCGGGGGGGAACCATCCTTCCTGGGATGGAGGAGGCTAGTCTGGTTCCAGCGCCAGCGTTGTCAGATTTTCACCATAAATTGTCTAGGACTTGGGGGTTGAGAGGACAGAAACAACCTAGAAATGGTTTAGGCAAAGGGGGAGCTTAGAAATACTCCAAGTGTCCATGGACAGATGATGGAGAAACACAATTTGGTCCATCCACATGCTGGAATATTACCCAACCTTCAAAGGAAAGGACACTGATGCCTGCTAGAGCATGGACGGACCTGGAGGACATGATGCTCAGTGACATAAGCCAGTCGCAGAAGGACAAACATTGTGTGATCCCACTCACAGGAGGTCCCAGAGGAGTCAGATTCATAGAGACAGAGAGTAGATGGTGGGGGCCAGGAGCTGAGGGAGGGGAGGGGAGTGAGTGTTTAATGGAGACAGTGTCAGTTTGGGGAGATGGAAAGTTCCGGAGATGATGGTGGGGATGATCACACAACAATGTGAATGTACTTAATGCCACTGAGCTGTGCACTTAAAAATGATTAAAATGATTAATTTTAAGTTATGTCTATTTTACCACAATGAAAAAAGTTGAGGGGGACTTACTGGTTCAGGTGACCAAAACCTAGAAGGACTGGTTGCAGCTGGAAGGGACTACAGAATTGACTGGAATACTGGGCCAAGTTAAGGCCACAAAACTCTGTCACATTCTGCCACACAGGCTTGACACATGGTTGCTACATCGTTAACCTCTCCTGGCTTTGCTACCTGAGGGCACTTAAGGTACCTGGTGGCTGGTCCAGAGTCAAGTCCCAGTGAAGGACTGTGATTGGCTCATCCAAAGTCAGGTCCCAGGGAGGACTCTGGTTGAGTCAACTGGATAGGGAAGAGCCTGGCCAATAAATGGTGGCCAAGGGCTCTGAATGGCCTTCACGTGGAGCAGGTGACCTGAGAGCAATCAGCACTGTGTGGGAGCCTGATAACCCTTCCTCGCCCGCCCCTTTGCTCTTCAGGAGAAAGAGGAGACCCCAGCTGAGGGGATCATCACCGTGGAGCTTCCGCCTTACCTACAGCAGGCATCGTGTGCTAGGCACTCCAGCTATGCCTTCTCCCACCGGGAGGGCTACACAGACCTCATCACACAGGGCACAATTCTTCGAAGGTCACCAGAGGTCAATAGCAACATGCTGCCTGATCACAGGATCCCATCTAATGAAGAATTGGACCCGAGCATCAAGGAGTCACACTGGTACCACAGGAAGATGTCATTCCTGGGGAAGAAGAGGCACCAGCACCTGGGGAAGGTATCCTCCAAGGACATGCAGCGCACCTCCATGGTTAGCTCCTCCTTAATTGTGGAGAGGCAATTCTCTTTCACCAAAAATGTGGCTGCCTCCACGAACTAGCAATCCAGGTCTTTCCATGAGAAGTTGCCAATGAAGCAGGCAAGGCCATATTCTCATCCCGATAGTCTGCCAGCAACCAAGGAAAGGGCACCATCACCCAGAGAAAGCCAGATGCCACTTTCTGAGAGTTGGCCACTGCCTTTGGGCCAGTCCTCTTTGCAAAGCCAGCCAGCATCCCTGGAGGAGAAGATGACCTTTTGGAAGATGTCACTGCTGTCCCAGAAGAGTTGGCCATACATCTGGCAAAAGGAGCCTCAGCCCCACCAGGAGGGGACAGCACCACTTCCCAATGGTACCCACACTCCTGTGGTGGAAATTCTGCCACCAAGTAGGGGCGACTCATCCACAAACCAGCAGCTGATGGAAGAGGAGCCCTCACCCGTGGAGAGGCAGCCATCACCCGTGGAATGACTGCCGGCACCTGGCGGAAGCCAAGCTCCACCTATTCTGATGGGATAGCCATCCCTGTCGCCAGTGGAACAGGGACTTCCCAGGCTCGGTAAATGTCAGCCAGCAAGCATGAGGCATTCCCCCGATGACAAGGGTTTCACATCCTTTTCCTTTTCTAATAAACCAGGGTCCATCTGACCCCAGAGCTGCTTGAGGCTCATTCTTTTCCTGTGCCTCTTTCCCTGGTGCATCCTGGAATAGTTTCGAAACACTGACCTCTAGTGGCCAGGTGGGGGGTTACAGGGAAAGCGTGTTTTATTTATTTATTTTTCCTTCTTCACCCTGAGGTATATATTGGGGATAAAACTTTATTGCTCTCAGAAGGGAGAAAGGTATTGAGCAGATTCTGCTTACCAGCCCTGGCTCCCCAACTGTTGCATGTTGGCCCCTCCCAGGGCGCTTACTAAGGTCCAATTCTGGCACCACTGCAGCCTCTTCCCCCACCAGGCTGCCCTGGTTTCTTCCCCTCAAATAAACCACCATACGCTTCAGGCTCCAGAAAGCAATGGGTAGTGATGCTTCAGACGCAGGTCCCGACAAGATATTCGTGTTTGTTGTGAATCTTGGTTGGCTCAAAGGCCTAGGCTTTTCTTTGATTCTTTTTTTCTTTCTTTTTTTTTTTTTTTTTTAAAGGGCAGTGTCACCGGCCCTCATATGTGAGATCCGAACCCCGGGCTGCTGGCGTCCCAACCACTGCGCCACTGGCTGGCCCTTTTTTCTTTTTTTTTTTAAATAGACTTTTTTTTTTTAAATTAGGGAATTGGGGGAGGGGAACAGTGTTGGGGAATTGGGGAAGGGACCAGCCAAGTTGTTGTTCTTCAATCTTCGTTGTGGAGGGCGCCAGTCGCCACCTGGCTTCCTGTTGGTAGCTCGCGGCCTCCAAGCTCAAGGTGCTGTGTTCAACCTTAGTTGCGGGTGGGCGTAGCCACCATCCCATGCGAGAGTAGAACCAGCAGCCTTGTTGTTAAGAGCGCACACTCTTTCCACCTGAGCCATCCGGGCGGCAGCTCAGCTCAAGGTGCTGAGTTCAATCTTTAGTTGCAGGTGGGCGTAGTCACCATTGAACAGGCAATCTTGTTGTTACACCAGCTGAGCCATCCTGCCACCTGTTGGCAGCTCAGTGACAGCTCAGCTAGGGTGCAGTGTTCACTGGCCCATGTGGAAATAGAACCGGTGGCCCTGTGCTCAGAGCACGTGCTCTAAGCCTACTCTTAACCAACTGACACTCGGCCAGCCCCTTCTCTCTGATTCTTAACTGTTCGCGTGGAAGGTATTGCCCTGAGGGGAAGGTATTGCCCTGAGGGGATGGGGGCTCAGGGAGGGCCATGACAGGGGAAGAGGGCAGGGTTCAGAGTGGAGAGAGGTAGGCTGGGTGAGGCGGACTTCCTCCCTCATCCCTTCCCCCTCTGCCCATCTTCATGGTAGGTGAGCCCCACTCCTCTCCCTCCCTCCCCCCCACTCCCTCCCCCACCGTCGGCCAACACACACACCCAGGTGAGTGACTAGAAAATAATTTATTGGAGAAAAACAAAACAAATCCAGCACAGCAATGGTTAACAATGATGATTTTTTTTCCCCCCCTAACTTTTAAGCCTGTTGTGTGAGAGTGGGGCAAAGAGGGCTTGTGTTCCCTGTAGTATTGGAGATGGGGGTTCTGCCAGGGCCACAAGGGAGAGCCCAGAAATCTGATGGGCTGGTGTGGCTTAAATGCTTTTGGGGGAGAAACTGAAATGGCCTCAGTTCCAGCTGGTGCAGGGGCTAGGTGACAGGGGCCCTGAGGCATACCTATCCCCACCCTCATTTTGGTTGAGTTAAGCCTGCAACCCAAGGCCAGCCCTCCAAACTGGGACCTCTGATCTTCAAGTTGTGAGGGGACCCCTTTATGAGGCCTGTCTTGGAAGGTGGGCTCTCCCTTGGTGGGAGTGTGGGGCCTCATGGCAGAAGTAGAGTCACAGGCAGGGAGACTATCCCAGACCCCCTTTTATGATTATGGGGGGCTACTCTGTTGTCCAGGGTCCCAAAGTGGGCTGGGAGGAGGGCTCCACAGAAATGCATCCCCCCACCTCCCAGGCCAGACAGAAAGGTGAACTCAGGCCCAGTCCAGGGCCAAGGAGGCTAGGGGTGTCGGTAGAGCCCTGTCCTGGGGGGTGTCTCAGGAGGGTTCTTTGGAACTTAGAAAGTTGGGTATACCCCAGCTCCCCACTGCCCTGGGCAACAAGACTTGAATTGACTGATTGTCTCTCTCCTCTGAACAAGACACTTAGGAATTCATGCTAATGTGAAACCAACGAGTCCAAGATGACAGTGGCAGCCACCTGTGCCCAAGGACCGGGAACAGGAGGACCTGCATGTACAAGGGGGTGGCATATGGGTGCCCAGAGGTGGGGATCCGGTCTGGGTGCTTGGGCCCTGCAGATAGCCTTCTCTTTCCTTCCTCCCCACCTCCCACCAGCTGGACACAGACCCTCAGAAAGGGGGAAATTAACAGAGAGCAGCGCAAAGGGGCCCGAACAGCACCATCGGGCAAAAAACACAATGATGCACATGGAATCCGGGGCTCCGGCCCTATGCCCTATCCCACCCCCCACCCCATCCACTTAGTACATTATCATCAAGAAAGAGTACATTAGTCATGCATCAAATCAAATTCCATTGCGTCTTTTTTTTCCATTTTTCTTCCTTTTTTTTTCTTAAATTACATTTGAACACAGAACACATAGAATAATAAATACTCTTATAAGACATGACTCCAAAACAGAACACGCCAGAGAACACAAAGGTGTCCTTCTCTCAATCTCTCTCTCTCTCTCTCTCTCTCTCTGTCTCTCTCTCTCTCTCTCTGTCTGTCTTTCCTAAAGGACCCGTTTAAATAAAAAATCTGTAAACGCTTGGTCCTTTGCTCTCAGTCTCTCTCTCCTTCCCACTCCTTCCGCCTTTTGCCTCTGACCATCACCCAGCTTTCCCCGCCCCAACATTCAATATGTCTCCCACAGAACTCGTCAAAGAAATGACATACCATCGTCTGCAAAATTATAATTTAACGGTATAAAGCTTCAAGTCACGTATTCCAAAAACTAGCTAAGGATTTTTTAAATCACATAAACTATACATTAAATATTTTGAGGTATTTCAGAGAAAATTGTCAAAGGCTCAAAGGAGCTGTGCTGGAGGCATCACTCCCTGCATCCCTGCATGGAGAATGGTCTTTGGTTTGTGACGACCAGCTGGATGTTGGAGACAGGTGGGGAGAACCCAAGGGGGTCCAGGGAGAGGTTGGAGTGTGGGCCTGCTGGAGGGGGCTGGCCAAGTGGGGAAGGGGATATGGGAGCTGGTATGTGTGTGCGTGTGTGCATATGTGTGATATGAAGGTGTTAGAAAGGGACAGAGGAATGGGGGGGATGCTTCTGTGACCTGTGTCAGTGGGGCTTGACACCCACCTGACTACAGTTCACTATAACTAGAATGTCCTACAACCAGAAGGATCCCAAGACAATTCCTACATTTCCAGAAGGGGACAGAACAAGAGGGCCCTGGCTTCTGACCCTTGGTCCTTGAATGCTCAGAAGAGCAAGTGACTTGCCCAGAAGAGGGTGTCCTGGAAGCCTTGTCCCCTGCAAGTATGTGCTCTGGTTAGTGGGGCCTAGGTGTTAGCGAGGGTGTGTGTGTGGGGGGGGTGGAAAGAAGGGGCCATGCCCACCTGTGTTTGGCATGAGGGGTTGGTTGCTGAGCAGGAATAGGGACTCATTTAGGATAATGCCCCAACACCCAGGGTTGTAGAAGCATCACTCAGATCCTGTTGCTTACAAAGCCCGGACAATAGTGAGTCGATAAGGACAACAGAACATTTCACACACATCTTTGGTTCAAGAAAAAGGCACTCATCGACCTCACTATTTCTCTCTCTCTCTCTCTCTCTCTCTCTCTCTCTCTCTCTCTCTCTCTCTCTCTCTGGCGGTGGCACCTGGAGGGCAGGTTCCAGGGTAGGGTCTTGCACACATTGTCGGAGGCGAGGGAATTCTAGCATCCAGCACAAGTCCTTGGAGGAAAATCTTTGGTATCAGATGTGATTTTTCCAATCACAGACATGAACGTTTGAGTGAGGTAGCCTTTACCTGGGGGAGAGGATGGGAGAGGGGCATTTTACTAGAAATGTCTCTTGCTTCTCAAGGGTGGGGGGTGGCCACCTCCCTGGGAGGCAGCAGAAGGGACTGGGTTGTCAGGGGAGAGGTTCCTTCCAGCCTCCAGATCTTGAACCCTGAGGAGGTGGGCTCTTGGGATCCAGCTGCCGGGAAGTCTTGGGGGTCACCTGGACCAGATGAGCAGGGGATATGGATGGGGTGCTCATCTTCATTTTTGACCGGTCCTTCCATCCCCCTCGTTGAGTTTTTTGGGTTTTTTTTGGCAAAAAACAGCAAGCAGATTCCACCTTTTTCTCTGGGTAGAGAGACTTAGCAAGCACAGGTTCACCCCTGTCACCCTTTCAGGCCCAGCACAGCATCCCCCAGTGCTGGGAGGTGGTGAGTGACTTCCAGAGGGTTCCAGGCAGATAGCAACACCATGACCCCACCACGCAGGGACTCTGGGGGGCTCTGATGCTCTCTCTGGGTCTGTGGAATTCTCTGTGGAATCTGGATGTCTTCTTCTGTTTCCTGTGGTCTGTCTCTCCCTGTGTGTCATTCACTAAGGTGCCTAAAGCTAAAGTGAACTGACAGAGGAGTACGGGGGCGGGGTGGGGAGGGGGTGCGTCTGGAATTTACCCGCATGTTTGAGTGTGCAGTCCCCTCCAGTCCAGATGGGGTGGGAGAGGGTGCTCGCCTATGGGTGCTGGGTGGTTGCTGCTGCAGGTCCCCTCCCCAGACGTTAAGGCAGGCAATTCTTGGCACAAGGAATCCTTGCCGCTGAGAGGGGCAGCTGGGTTCTTGGCTGTGGGGGCAGTTCTGCCAGCGGATGGGGTTGGTCTTGGTGTAAATGGGAGCACTGTGGGGCTCCACGTGGCGACTTTGGAAGGGGCTGAGTTCTCAGGGAAGGGTCCATGGGAGAACGAGTGAGAAGGAATCCTCCTCCTGCCTCACTCTATGGGGGCGAGGGGCTAGCGAAGGAGTTATTCTTAATTTATTTTTTAAATACCCGGTTTATATTTCTAGTATGTGCTTCTTGACCCGCTTTCGGGAGGACATGATGAGCCCTAGTTTTCCGGAGGCCCCTGCGCGTCCTGAATACATTGGGAGCTAGGGAGCGAGCCCCTTTCTGTCACCCCTTACCCTCTGGGGGAGGCTGGAGAGCTTCCTTTGGCCTGGAGGAGTGGGATGGAGGGAGGAGGTGGGGGCCCTTTTTGTGCACTTGGGCTGAGGGGTGTGCTGCATCCCTTCCCTGGGTGTGGGGGGCCCGGACTGCACCCCCTCCAGGCACCCCCTGGGGCGGGTCTCCGGGCCGGCAGTGTGGGGTGGGAGTCGTGGGAGGGCAGCGCCCAAACCATGGAGGCAGGGAGGGCGCGGGGACCGGGCGCCTCAGGCCTTGGAGAAGGTGGCTGTGCCGGCGGGGCCCCCGGGGGCCGCGCCGGGCTCCTCCGCCCAGCGGTTCATGCAGCGGCGCCGCGCGTTCATGAAGAAATTGCTGACGGTGTTGAGTTCCAGGCCGAGCTGCTGCGAGATGGTGACCTGCATTTCCTTGGACGGTCGCTTGTTCTCCTTGAAGATGGCGATCAGCGTGCGCCGCTGCAGGTCGGTGAACACTAGGCGCTGCTTCTTGGGCTGCAGCGCGCGCTCCTTCTGCTGCTCCTGCTCCTTCCGCTTGCAGGCTGCGGGCGAGTGGCAGCAAGCGGACAGGCAGGCGAGCGGGAGACAGCGCCACCGTGTGGCCGAGCGACAGCAGCACGGGAAACATGGACACAGCCCAGTGCAGAGACAGAGGGAGACACCAGGCAAGCAGAAATACGGCAAATGCAAAGAGATGAAGAGACAGCGGAGGGACAGAGCCAAAAGAGACAGGGACACACAGAAATATCAATAGGATGGGTGACATGGAAGAGCCCAGGGGCAGCAAGAAGGTAGTAGAGACAGCCAGAAATGGAAGGAGAGGGAGGGCAGACAGTCGTGGGGAAGGGCATAGAGGCACGGGGCAGATAGTTGGGGCGGTGGGGACACAGGATGGGACAAAGAAGGAGACACAGCATAAGCACACCTCCACAGGCATGGACACACCACCCTCCAATCCCCATTATGCAGCCTAGCCTTCTCCCCAGGCTTATATCCCCAAACCTCCACCCCAAAAAGTACAACAGTTTGTGTTGGTGACTCCCCTGTCCCTTCTGCAGCCCACATCTGGGCGATGTTGGGGGAAATCATATGAAAGGTCTCCATGTGAATTATTTGGCTCAGTATAGATGAGTGAAAGAGGCAGTTAATTAATAGGTCCTTGGGTGCATCACAAATCACAGTAACCTCCCCCTAGAGTGATGGGGCAACCAAGTTTTCAGAAGCATGGTGACAATCCGTGCTTCCTTCCTTGGGCTGTTCTCTGAGGCCTGACGACATTAGAAGCCCTGTATTAGGCTGACATTGGCTTCCACAGCCTGATTCCAATATCTGAACCCCACACCCAGGGCTGACCCCCATCACAAACTGAAACCCAGACTTGGCTCCCCTCAAGTGCCCAAGAGGCCCTGTGGAGCTGGGAGGATCTAAGGAGGATGCGGGGGTGTAGGAACACCCCTCTCTCTCCCAGGGCCACCTGACACAGGTCAAGGAGAAGCTGCAGGAGGCTGTGCCATGGCCAGCAGATGCTTGCAAAGGGAAAATAGCAGCAACTTGGGGTATTGGAGCAGGGCTGGCCCCTGTGCTCCTACTCCTCCCTGCTCCAGTTGCAAAACAGAACCTCTCCCCCAATGCAGTGGGGACCAGCAGGTGGAAAAGATGGGCTTCATCAGATAGGTGCTGGAGGTGGCATCAGCACAAGATCTACCAGAGTCTCAATTTCTCTGCCACATACCAATCCAGGATTGTGGGTGCTCAAGAGCCTGACCTATCCGGCCTCCCCGTGAACCCCATACCCCAGCTACTTCCCCAGAAGTGACCAGTAGTGCAGGCTGTACTGGCAGATTCCCCACTGCCAGCTTCAGTGGCCTCCTGGGACCACACACCAAGCTGGCTTATTTTGGTTCTGGAACAGTCTGAACCAGATGGCATGCCAGATCAATGTCCGCAAAAATAGATGGATGTGTCCTGTGCTATGGCTCACTTTTCAGAGACAACAGGTTCTTTCATGCAACCTGACTCACCACTTCACTCCATCTCCCTCTGACCTGGAACACATGGCACTTCTTATTGGCTGTTTCAGATTTTTGATTAAATAAGAGTAGTGGCTGGAGGTTATGGACATTTTAGAAAAGCCTCTAATGAGAGAGAAAGAGAGAGAGAGAGAACACGAAAAATGGTAGGAAGCAAGGGGCATGATGATCTCAGAAGAAACAGACAATCAGGCAAGATATAATTAATATTCTTGGAGGAGTAAAAAAAAAAAATACTGTGTCCATGAAACAGAAACAGGATGCTGTTCAATAAAAAGGACAATGAAAGGGTCAGACACTGTGTTAGAATTTAAATATATAATATAATAGAGGGGAATAAAATCAATGTAAGGATTGGAACATAAGGCTAAGCAAATATTCCTGGAAACAGAATAAAGCAGATGCAAAGATGGAAAATGAGAGAAAGATGATAATAAAGTTAGAGGATGAATTGAGCAGGTTTTGTGAAGCAGCATCCAATCCAAAACTAGAGAGGAAATTGTCAAATAAATAATGCAAAAAAAATGCAGGATTGAAGAGCATGAGAGTCCAGTTTAAAGGAGCCCAAAGTGCTCAGCTCAAGGTGTTAAAAGAGACACTCCCTAAGGCTCATCCTTGTGAAATTTTAGAGACCCAGAAAAAAGAGAAAATTGTTAAAACCCCCAGAGAGGAAAGCCAGCTGTCATATGATAGACTAACAATCAGAGTGTCTTTGGGCTTCTCAAAAACTAAGAGACAGTGGAACAATGCCTTTAAAATTCTGAGGTACAATTATGTTCAGCTAGAATTGTATGCCATCAAGCATGAAGGTGGAATTAAGCTATAACCATACATTCAAGGTCTTCAAAAGTTGACTTCTGTGTACCCTTTCTGAGAAAGCTACTGCAGGAACTGTTCCATCAAAATGAGGAGGTAAATCAAAAAAGAAGTTGTGGGATTCAGGAGATGTGTGGTTCAACCTAGGAGAAAGGGAAAAGAGATTTGCCCAAATACGAGGGGAGAACCTGGAAGACAGCAGGACAAAGGCACCAAGGACAAGGAGGGCAGCACCACCCAGATCAGAGCAGGAGCACCGAGGAAAGTCTGAAGGGGAGATAACCTAATATGTGTGGGAAATCCTACTGAGTGGGTTTGCATTTTGTTGGGAAGTGTGGGGAGAACTTGTGACTGGTAACTATTAAGTCCTGGAAAAATAAACAGCTGTGCATGAAAGGAAATTCAATCCCCGTACTCCATGTGGCTCAGCTGTGGATGATATTCACTGAAATCATAATAATATTAATACTGAATATTGACTTAGGCAAGAATGTATTGGGTAACTATTGGGTTGTCAGAAAAGTCATGACACAATTTTGCAACGAAAAACATAGAAAAAAATATGTCATGACTTTTCCGACCACCTAATATATTGAAAAGTTGACAGAGGGAGAGGGTGTGGTATGGCTATGAAAAAATGGTGAGGCAAACCTAGGGGATGAATAGGGTACCAGGCAGCCTTTTGTATACGAAATGAGAGAGCAAGAGCATATGTTCATATTTTATCTGCATAAAGAAACATTGGAGGCCGGCCGAGTGGCACATTGGTTAAGAGCTGGTTTTGGGATGCCAGCGGCCCCAGTTCAGATCCCACATATGAGGCCCAGTGACACTGCCCTCTACAGCTAACAACAGTTCCACCTGGCGCTGGGCTGTGCGAGCCCCGGCAACGGTGTAGGCTGCAGCTTCTGCTGCAGTGGGCTGCCATAGGCTGGCAGCCAGGGTGAGCGGCTGGCAGCCAGCGTGAGTTGCCAATAGCTGCGGTGAACGACATCCAGAGGCCTGCGACCGATCTGCCTCATCCAGGAAGAGCGCAATGACGATACCAACATGGGCTAGTGAAGCAACATCTGCTGCAACTAGACTGAAGAACAAAAAGTCAGCAACTTGTCTGTTCCCCTTTCCTGATTCCCCAACGCTGTTTCCTTCCCCCAATTCCCCATTAAAATCTTTAAAGAAAAAAAGAAAAGAAAAGAAACATTGGAAGGAAATGCATGAATTGCCTTTGTGTCCCATCTCCTTGGAACTTGGGTAGCAGGGAGGGGGTCAGGTCCCCATTCTTTCAAAGGGAAAGCTGGGTCTCAGGCGGTGAGTCCAGGTGGGAAGAATCAAAAGGTTCCAGGCCTTTAAATTCCAATGGAGCTCCTTCTAGCCTACCTGTAGTAATCTTTTTTTTCTTGAGGGCAGTGTCACTGGCCCTCATATGTGGGACCCAAACCGGGGCCGCTGGCTTCGCAAGCCAGCGCTTAACCCCTGCACCACTCGGCTGGCTCTGTAGTAATCTTTAATTCATCCATTATATTCACTCATTCATTCACTGAGCAATTTACTCATAGATTCATCCTATATTTACTGTAGGGACAGAGATACAACTGCTCCTCAGAAAGCTCACAAGAACTTTCCATGTGTCCTATCGTTTAATCCTATAATCATTCTATTAGCAGGAATATTTCTGCTTAGGTACTCAGTGAAGGTGAGCCACTTGCCCAGAGTTGTTCAGCAAGCTCTGGCAGGGAAGTACAGAACAGGAATCAGGGTTGACTGGCCCAGATGGGGAAGGAGGTAAGATGTGGGTCACCTCTTTCCTGTCCATCTCTCCCTTCTCCAATCAAGTACCCAATGGGCACCACTGAGGCAGAGGTGGGGGAGGGGCCGGGTGAAGCAGAGTCGAGAAAAAACTTCACATTTTGTCGATTACAGCAAAAAGGGGCTCCACTTGCCCCCCTCTCCTTCCTGGCGTTCAATCTAATTACAGCTCCTCACAGCCTGAATCGATCCAGGCTCCAGTTGGAGCTGTTTACCACGAACAGCTTTTGTCATCCTTTCCATCCCCCACAGCCCCCCAGAGTCTGGCCTGGAGGCCCTGCTGCTGAGGTGTGTCGGGGGAAGCAGCCCAAGTGCTCACCACCAGCATCCCACCTGGCGCCCAGGATCACCCCCACCAGTCCTAAGGCCACTGCAGTCCCTGTGCCGCCCAGGGAAGCCCCAGGAGGAGGAGAAGCCATGGGCATGAGCCCCTTATCCCCAAGTGAAAACTGAGGCTGGGAGAGAAGGGCTGACCAGAGAGCAGGGCAGGGAGAGGGAGCCGGCATGAGAAGCCCTGGACTTACCAATGGCACCAACAACCAGCCTCAGACTTGCCAGCCACTGCTGTGGCCACCTTTTCTATGATGATCTCCACTGGGGACCGCCACCTGCATCGCCTGTTCCACCATCACCTCCTCCACCACCTGCATCCCTCCTGCTTCCATCACCTTCTTCACAATCACCAACTCTGCCACCTACATCCCTTCTATTTGCATCGCCTCCTCCACCATCAGTATCAGTACCTCATGCCCTCCCCCACCTGCATCAATTCTACCACCAGCACTTCCTCCACCATCAGTATCCCTTCTACCCCATCAGCACTAGCACCTTTACCTCTATCACATATGCCATTACCACCACCTGTACCACCATCACCTCTATCAACAGCATCATCTCCATTACCCTTGCCTCTATCACTATATCAACATCAGTTCCATTCTTATCACCTCCTCCACTTGCACTCCCACCATCATCACTTCCATTTTATCACCTCACTGCTATCACCTCTCCTGCATCACTCCATCACCTTTCTTATCTCCACCATCCACCTACTGTGTTTTCTTCACCTCCATCACTATCCCCTCTACCAGCACCTCTACCACCATCTCCTCCATTATCCTCATCTGTATCACCAGCCTATCTTGCATCACCTCTATCAACAGCATCAGGAGGATTAAGCCCCAGAGAAAGACCCTCACCACCAACCACAGTTGCCATGACAGCAGGAGGAGGAGCCAGCCAGGTTGGCATGTGGGGTTGTTGTGGGGGGTGGGTATTAGACACACTCTGGGACCCTGGGTGAGTCAGTCCCTTGCAGAGCCTCAGTCCCCTCATTTGCAAAATTGGGACACTCTGCCTCCTCCTTTTGACATATTTTTAGTGCACATCAGCTGCTCCGAGCCCTCCCCACCTCACTCAGCCCCTTCCCCACATCCCAGCCAGTCACCTCTCTGTTCTCATCTCCTATCACTGCTCCTCACTCTACTCACCCCTCTGCTGTCACACCAGACTCATCCTGGGCATCTCAGGGCCTTTGCTCTGGCTATCACCTCTGCCTGCATTGCTCTTCTCCTTGTTTCTCCATTGCTCCCTCACCTCCTTCTAGCCTTTGCTCTGTGAGGCCTAACCTAACCCCCAATTTAATACTGCAACTCTCCCTCCCTGTCTTTTTGGAGTCCAGACTTGAGCAGGGTCTGGGGCTGGCTTCTGGTGGGGAGGGGGTGAGGGGGTGGGAGTGGGGGCTGGGCAGAGGTTCTGGGAGGAGATCAAAGGCAACCCAGAAGAGATGGAGACCCCATTCCCTAACCAGCGCCCTCACAGGCGCCCAGTAAGCACGCTCTAGCTAACAGGGGCCTTTCTGCACCGTCTGGCCCGGGGTTCCCGCTGCGACCGGCAGAGAGCAGCTGTCTCAAACCAGCCCAGATAGGAGGGGTGGGGCCTGCTCATCTATATTCTAGGTGGGGGCAAAGGGAGGTGAATCGGGGACCCTCAAGTTCCAGATGGAAGCCCTTTCCTTTCAGACCCCCAGGGACTCGCTCCCACAGCATCTCTCTCCTCTTGCTCCTTGCCTTCCTGGAAAGTTTCTGAGCCCAGCAGACCACTCCCACCCACTGGGATGCCTCCAGGGGCCCAAGAGGTTGTCAGACTCCATCACCTGGTGGATTACTGCACAGTGTTGGCCCTGGGAGCCTCAGTTTCCTCAAATGGAAAATGGTCTTAATCATGGAGTCTCTGTCTTGTTGGGGCTCTGGAAAGGGGTTTAGCCAGAAAAGTCCTGAACCTAATGGTGAGGCTGGAGTGAGGTCCAGAGCTCCCATCTTGGGATCCCTGGAAAAAGCTCGGCTCTGGGCCCCACATGCTGGGAGGACATGAAGTTTCTCCCCTTCTAAGGGCAGGGCCTCAAGCCTCAGCACCTCTCCTGGGATCTTCCTGGAGTGGAGAGGAATGGAGAAACTGAGAATGGGAGCAGGGAGTTGAGCTGCCCCAGACAAAGAACTTATGTATATCCCTCAAAGCCCTGCAGTAGTGACCTTTCCCTCAGGAAGCCCTTCCCCTCACCCCCAGCAGAGCCCCAGCGGCTCCCTCCTCTGGGACCCCCAGCCCTGACCCTGTGGGGCCAGGCCTGGGCTTGAAACCCCTTTGTTGCCCAGCATGGAGTGAGTCCACAGGAGATAGCTTGTTGGATGTTTGTCCAATGGCTGAAACCCCTATATGGGTGGTGGGGCAATGAGGGGACTTAGCCCAGACTCAAACCCCCTGCCCAGGGAGACCCAGCCGGCCACTTCCCTGGAGGGCCAGTGGGACCCCTAGGAGCACCCTCAGCAAGGAGCACCCTCTTTCCAGTCAGTGAGGAAGTAGCTTGGACCTGCTGACAGGCATGTGGGAGGGAGCCCCACATTTAGTCACTCCTCAGAAGGTAGGACAGAATCAGGTCTGCACTGGAGGGAGCTGGGATGGAACCTGTTTACCCCCATCATCTTCTGATAGACCCCTGTCTCCTCTCCTCTCTTCTTTCCCCCTCCTCCCCCCCTCCTTCCTGCTCCTTCTCCTTTCCCCTTTTCCCCTTCCCCCTCCTCTCCTCTCTTTCACCCTTTCTGTCTCCCTCTCCCCAGTCCTGTTGCTTTAATCCTCTCTTGCTCCTCCTTTCTATTTCTGGCCTTGAGCAAATTGACCATGCAGGTGTCCATCTGTCTGTTCCCCCTCCACTGGGTGTGCCTGGTGGAGCTGCAAGAGGGCCTGGCTGGGTGGAGGGCAGTGTGTAGGAGAGCACTGTGTGGCATGCACTTTGGTACAGTGGGAGGTGTCCTCGCACAAACAAATCCTTCCTTCCTTCCTTCCTTCCTTCCTTCCTTCCTTCCTTCCTTCCTTCCTTCCTTCCTTCTTTCCTCATACATTTACGAAGCACCTACTATGTGCAATGTGCACGAGGAACTGCTGGGGACAGCTGTAAGCAAGACAGACGCAGATCCTGCTTTAAGGAGCCGCAATCTGATGTGAAAACCATGTTGCTTTAATAATCACAGAGATAAATAGAAATGACAGACATGGTTCCAGAACAGAGCTGCTGATGCCTCTCTCTTAGCAATGGGGCAATGGAGGTGTCTTCTGGGCAGGGTATTCGAGGGTATTTGCGCTCCAGAGGCCTCCTTGTGAGGACAGACCTGGGCATGGAGGATAGAACTGGAGACAGAACCTGGGCGTCGGTGACAGTGGGGGACAGGGAGTAGTGAAACCAGGGGAAGTGAGGGGGCTTGGGCCAGAGTGGCACCAGGAAGATGAGCACTGGCCCCCCCAACCTTAAAGGCTGGGTTTGACAGGGAAGGACCACAGTGGGACGGTGGCCCCAGAATTTGTAGATGGGGGCACTTGAGTGATTGTCCTCATCCCTCTGTGTCATACTATCTATGCAGCACTCAAAGCAGCAACCAAAATCTCTTGTCTGTCCCCTACCACCACCCCAGTCTATCCACCTGAGGACTGGATGGGGTGTGGAAGCAAGAGCTAGAGCTGGCTGTCCCCTCCCCTCTGGCCACCTCCTGTGCTCAGCTCCAGCTTCACTGAGCAGACACTTCAATACAGAGCCGGGTCTCCGGCTGGGATGATGACCGGTTTCCTTGGTGACACCTTCCTCCCCTGGCTACCAGCTGGCTGACTCCAGATGTGGGGAATATTGATGCCCCCACCCTGGTGGCTTGTCCCTACTGGGCTGAGCTGACCCGAGCATCCCCTGCTGGCTTCCCCAGGCCAGAGAAGGTGAGTGACTTGCTTAAAGTGACACAGAGATTACTCTAAGGGACTCCTGGAGCACTACCTGTGTCCACACTTTTTATCCACACCCTGCACCGTTGAGGGCGCCGGGAAAGGGGTTCCTATGGGTGGGTGGGGCACAGGGTTGGTGCTAAGCCAGGCTCCTGACCCCAGATGAGGACCCTCAGAGGCCTCAGTAACCCCTCATCTGTCGCCACTAAGTCCAACGACTCTCTACTCTGCCCCTTCTCCCTGTCCCCTGCCTTCCTGGCCCACACCTTTCCTCCTGGCCTCTGCACACACCTTGGCCCCAGCCCAGCTTTCAGGAGAGGCCTTCCTCCCTCCTTTCCCTGATGGGATTTTAATGGCCGCATTTTCAAATTAGTTCTGAGCCTTTCAAAGACTTATCAGGGAAATGAGCATTTCCACTGGACTCTGGGCCACCCCTCCCAGGGGCTCCACCTGGAGGTTGCACTGCTGGGGATGGGGCAATGAGGTGTCCATCCAGAGGCAGCTCTCACACTTAGACCTTCAGTCACAGAGACCTCCCCACCGCCCTTTAGGCACCCTCACACAGGGCCAAGCCACACTGGCACACACGCACACACACAGAGCTTTTATCTTTAAAAAAAAAATGTTGAGAAGTCACAGCAGCTGTCAGTTGGAAATGGATTTGAAAAAGATGACAGGAAAGCAACCAGTGATAAGAAAAAGAGCAGAGAGGCCAACTCTGCTGAAAAGTGTACGTGTATGTGGAGGGAACACAGCATTTCAATGATTGGGAAATAAATCCACAGATAAACTCACATGCCAACTGGTCCGCCCCAGATTTATTCACCATGGCCAGGGCGAGGTGGCTGAAGAAAGGAGGAAATGGCCAAAGAGAAGAATACTACACAGCAGGCAAAAATGACCCTGAGGCTCTCTCTTTCCTGATGTGGAATGTTCTGATATCTGGAAGGGAACAGAGTCAGATGTTCTCCATTGTGGTGGGTCCCCCACACACACCTTTTTTAAAGAAAAGGAAAAGGATGTGCCTTTGCAGTAGCTGGATTCAGTGTAATCTTTCTCTAGAAGGAGAAATAGAAACTGATTTGCAGAAAGGAGGGGAAAGGAGGAAGTCCTCTTGCTCCATTTAAATTGGAGCCTGGCGAAGCTGTCCACTGTTTAAAAAATACTAAAGCATTTTTAAGGAGAGGGACAGAAGGAAGGTGGAGGGAGAGAACAGAGGCTTTGCTGTTGATCTTGCTGCGTATGGGAGCCTTTCTTGTTTCCTCTGGGAAGGGGAATCTTCTCCATTTGGGGGAATGGAAGTGTGTGTGTGTGGGGGAAGACTTGTGCAAGTCACCGGCCTGAGCCGCTATCCCACAATCCCTCCATACTTCTCTGAGCGCCCCTCTCCAACCAGTTTCCACCCCAGGGGGCCCGAGTCCCCAGGTCTGAACTCCGGCGCTGCACCCCCAGCGCTGGGAGCCCACAGCCTAATGCACCAAGAACGCCGCTTACTGGGGCGTTCAGCGCGGAGGAAGACGATCCTCACAAAGTGACTCCCATAGGAAAGGCTGTGGTTTTCCCTAGGGAGGGATGCCGGCACCTGTTGCCGGTTTCGTTCTTCTGTCGACCGACCGCGTGCCGATAACCCTGAGGCCCCAGGCCAAGGGTGTGCAGGACATGGGTCCCGGTCTCCTTAAGCACGGCTGCATGAGCCCAGGTCCCGCCCGGCTGCGGAGAGCCGATGCCCGCTCGGTTCTTTCGGGTTTAGGAGCATGTGGAGAGGCCCCCTGGCTGGACTCCGCGGCTGGCTTCCCTAGCACTAAGGGGTAGCGTTCGCCTGGTGAGGAAACTGAGGCATGGACATCCTCCCAACGCTTATGCGGATGAGCAAGGGTACTTGGATAGGCATAGAACCAGGCCCTCTATGTATCCACTCCCCTCACTGTGGGTGGATGCGACCCCCTCCCAAGCCCCCACTGCTAGGAAGTAGGGTCAGACAAAAACTGCCTGAGCTCAGGGGAGAGGTCGTCCGGCGGCCCGCGGGGGGCGGGGGGCGTATGGGTGACTCCCAGCAGTGGGCGCATGTCTCCGGGAGACAGAGGTGGATCTTCCTGTCCCCGTGCCCCAGGCAGCCTCAAATACGCCAGACCCGGCCGGCCAGCACAAAGGGGTCCGGTGCAGGAGTATGTGCGCAGCTTGTCCTAGTGTAAATATGGGCGTCCTGGGCACATCTACGCTTGTGTTCCCTGCACCTCTCCAGCAGCCTGAGTCAGTAGTGGACCCCTCTCTTTGTCCCTGTTTCCATTCGCTGTGCATCTGTGGCTTTGGGTGTGTGACTTCATAGGTCTGAGTGGCCCCCCACTTCCCCCACATCTGCCCACATGGCAAGAATCCAGCGGCAGGAGGGTCCCATTTTCTAGCCCCACCCACATCTACAACTACTAGGCAGAGGGAAAACTGAGGCTGCAGGTGTCCTGAGGCTGGTCAAAGTCAGGTGGGTCTCTCAGTCCAGCCCCTCCCCTCCCCCACTAGTGCTGCCTTCCTTATTGATCAAGGGCTATGTTTAATTAAAAGCTTGATTCAAACAGCCTGAGCTCCCCTGATTAAGCTGGGCTCGCCAATACATACAAAGAAACTGGCAGGCTGCAGGGGTCCAGCCTCAACCCTTACAGCAGATCTGGGTTTCCCATCTCCCAGTCTCTCTTCCCAGTTCCACCAGTGCCCTCCCATATCCACATGGGACAGAAAGTGAGGGCAATGAAGGTTGTGGCAAGACCTTCCTCCACATCTTAAGGGCTCTGGGAGCCCTGTGCCCAGATGCTAAACATAGGAGGGACAAGCACCAAAGTGCCATAATAAGCCCCCCTGCAGCTCTGGGGAAGAGACACCTGGGGTGCCAGCAGAGCCTGGAGACCAGGGAGGAGGAGGTGGGTCATTCAGACTAGAGTGGTGATGGTTAATAGGGAAGAAGCACACGAGTGGAAGAGAGACTAAAAATGAGAATGGCTCGGTCTTGGTTAGTTCTAGAAATTTATACCTGCAGAATAAAGGAGCCAAAGTCCAGCTCTAGCCTCTTGCCTTGCAAGCGACTTCCTCAGACTCATCTGTGTGCTTATCTGTGAAGTGGGGGTGACCATCCGAGTTTCTCAGGCAGGAAGGGATTATCAGGACTGGGGTTTGGGGAGGGCTGGGCTTCCAACGCTGGGGCCAGGCTTACCCTGAGGGCTGGCTTGGAGGAGCGGGCCATGAAGCAGGGCTTGGGGGCAATCCTGGTGGCTTGGAGTTGGACAGGAGAAAGTTGGGACCCGGTCCCTACAACTCTCTCTGCTGGTCTCAGGTGTTCCCTGGCAGGATCATGTTAGCACATAATCCTGCCACCCTCAGAGGTGCCTGGAGAAGAGGCACAGGCCTCCCCAGCCCCCACTGTCCACTCACCTGTGGTCACCCAAGTCACTGTCATTTTAAGAGCCACCCTATTGGCCACGCATTAACCCACTGAGCTGCCCCCTCCCCGCTTTTGTCCCAATCAGGCCACCTGCCTGCACATCCCCATCTTTGCAGAGAGTGGGAGCTCAAGCATCTCAAGCCAGGTTTGTTCCACCAGACTCAGGGGCTAGGAGACCTGCAACCCCATTTGCTTTTGGAAGCTGGGTCTGTTCCTCCTCCTGTAGGAACCGTCCCCACATCACACTGGGTGTGTGGCTTTGGCAAGTACCTTTCTTCCTCTCAGCCTTGGCTGACTTGCTGGTCAGTAAAATAGGCAGAATAACCCCACTTGGCTTTAAGGTCATCCCACATGATTCCATCACTCATTCCTGGAGGGCTAGCTGGGGAAGGTGGGACTTCCACATCCCAGCTGGCCGCTCTCCTCTTTCCTCATCTGCATGAAGTGGGTGGAACCAGACTCACTGAACCTGGGCAGGGTCCTGGGGCAGCCCCAACACAGGACTGTAGTCTGGAAGAAAGAGTCTAGCTTTGGAGGGACCTACAGTCATGTCCACAACTCCATATGGCTCTGGCACACACAGCCCCAGAGACCCAGTGTTCCCCTGCTCCATGCATCCCTGTGGGGGCCTACAGTGCTCCCTCCAGATCCCAGAACCTTTCTAGCACCCCTTGCCCACCCTGTGGGTCACATTGAGCCCAGGCTGCTGCTAGTGACCAGGACCCTTGAAGGTGAGAAGTGGGTATGAGGAGGTGATTAAGCAACATGGCCTTAAGATGTGGTGCCTGTGAAGCCTCCCTGAGTGTCTCCGTGGCGGGGAGGAGAGAATTAGAGTAACCTCAGCAAATAACTGGTAGCTGGCATCTGATTCTGTCCATTTCTCAGATGAGGAGACTGAGGCTCAGACCCTCACCCAGGATCAGGCAGTGTGGGAGCCCAGGTGAGTCCCATCTCTAAGCTCTCTGCTGGGATGTCTTTTCTGGGGGGCAGGTCTATAAGAGGCATGGCCTCTTTGCAGTTCAAAGTTAGTGTTTTTTTTGAGGGCAGTGTCACTGGCTTCATGAACCCGGCTTCCCAAGCCAGCGCTTAACCACCGCGTCACTCGGCCGACCACAAAGTTAGTTTCTTACCATCCCCTCCAGACTCCCAGACCCTGGCCACTGCTCTGCCCAGCCACCACCTATCCTGATGTCCACCATCATTGCGCCCGCCCCCATCAGCAACTTGGTTTCAGAAATGGTTCCCTCCTTGCCTCACTTTCCCCCATGCTGTCCTCCCTCATCCCTCAGGGATTCTGGTCTCCAGAAGGAGGAGAGGGCCATTCTTTCAATTGCCTCCTTCTGATATTTTATTTTATACATATTTTTTCTGATCGGTTACAAAAATATTTTTTCTTCAGAGTTGCAATTTAAACAATATTTGAAGCCGGCCGAAGCTATCGACCCAGCGACGGTGATGAATTAGAGACAGTAATTCGAATTCATCGACCACCCTGCCCCCCGCCCAGGAGCTGGCCACCCCTCCCCCAAACCCTTTCCCATAATTACTGTTTGAGACAGAGTGGGGAGGCCTTTGAAGAGGAGGTGCTCAGGAAATTGCCAGACTTCGGGTACCATAGGGTGGAGTGAGGTCCCCATAAGGTAGAACCGGCCTTGAACCAACTAGCAGGTCCCAGAATCTACAAATGTCAGACTCAGAACCTGGCTCCCCAGTGCACACACTTTACAGATGAGTAAACTGAGGCACATAGAAAAGGCAGGCAAGGGTGGCAACAGGGTGAGGGACCCTGAGGTCTACCTGGTCAGATTTCACGGGTGCCTCACAGGAACAAAGAAACAACCCATTCCCCCCTCGGCCCCAGATCTCGGAAGGAAAGAGGAGTGGGGAGCAAGGAGGGTGGGGGTGGTAGGGGAGTGGGAGAGATCCAGGCCCAGTGGACCCCACACAAAGGGACTGCAGCCCCCCACTCCATCTCTCACTTCCCCTTTCTAGGTCTCTCTTTGTCCCTCTCTTTTTGTCTTTTTCTGTTTCTGTTTTGGTCTACCCAGTTCTGCCTCTTCATTTTCTTGCTGTTTATGTCTCTTTCTCTCCATGTGTTTCCCTCCCTTCTTGTCCCTTTCTCCTGGCCACAGCGCCAGGACAGACACCCCTCCCGGACAGCTCCAAGGCGCACTAGCCAGACTGGGGCACAAACCTGGCGATTCCGGAGGGCGAGGAGACCGTGGGGAAGGCGGGCGTCTTTCGTTGGGTCTGGGGTCAGGGGAGGAGAAAGGGCGGTGAGTTCTCCCTACAGGGTTTGAAACGTGCGGAATGGGGAGCGGGTAGGGGCACGTGAGGCGCTTGGGGCTGTGACTTGTGGAGTGGCACATTGTAGGAGGGGGATGTGCCCTGCCGCCTCCCCCCAACCCACTCGATTTGCCGCCACTTAACTGCTTTTCATTTGCGCAGCGACCGGAACTAAAGGCCTCTCAGCCGGTGCTTAATTACCCTGAGGCCCTGGGCCACCTCTAACTTCCCAGCCGGAGCTCGGTAGCCGCGCTCCAAGCGCTCTGGAGATGCGGCAGGAACCCAGGAGCCGCGAACGGACCAGGCAGGTCGGTGAGGTCACGACATGGGCCTAGGTAGGAGGAGCGCAGGACATGTCCCGCCATCCCAGTTCATTATCCCCAATACCACAGGACGGCCAGGCCCTGCGCTGACCCCTTCCATTTTCCCCTGAGAGGGCTATGATTCTTAATCATTTTCCAAAAGGGGAAACCGAAGCTCAGAGAGGTGAGACTGCTGCTGGACTCGCGGAAGTCAGGGAAGCCCGGCTGGGATGCTAACTGGCCTCAGTTTCCCCATCTGTAATTATACTGGCAGCCCAAGGGAATCCCAGACTTGGAAGGCAGAGCACCTGCCAAGGCTGGCACTACCTCCTGCAGTATCACCCCCCCCCCCCGCCACACACACACAGGACTTCTCACCTACACTTTGTCCTTTTGAAGCCCTGGCCTATCTTTTGGGTGACTCCAAAATGTGCGAGTGAGATACCACTAATGGGCTATATTAGTTGCATAATGTGACAGTGAGAAAAATGGAAAGTGGCATGTGTTTTTTGAGGTACACCCATGTTGGACTCAATGTCCCAGAAATACATGTACTGGGGAAGAGGTGGAAGTTGGCCAGTATGGCTATATGTCAAATGCTCTGTGTTACCTGTTTGATGAGTGCCACTTATATCTAATGCATTCGGGCTATGCCTTTGGCCAGAGAGTAGGGGCTGTGCTCTCTGCTACCTGATGTCACCTATGCTGTACACAGCTGTGTGTTAATATGATTGAACACAACTGGTCATTGCATGTGTCATGGGGAGCAGGACAGAGTCGGTCCCGCCCTTGCATAAAACTGTCCAGGTTCCTGGTGCCATTTCTAACATGTCACAATGACCTCCCTGCGTGCTTGGTCACCTGCCACATATGAAGGAGAATTTATTTCCCTATTCCCCCAAAGTGGGGGGAAGCCCATAGGTGGCTCAGCTAGTCACCTCACTCTGTAGAGGGGGAAACTGAAGCTCTTGTGTGGTGCAGGCTCTCTGGGTTGTCCACTGTGCCTAGGAGAAGGGGAGGAATGAACACAAGACTCCTCTCACCCCCACCGGTGCCCCCCTCTTCTCATTCCCCTGCCTAGGAGGGGGCACAGCCATGGCCCTCCCTGCTCCACCCTGTTCCACTGTGCCTAGTGTGAGCCCCAGACCACTCCATTTAGCCCCCCTGGTCCCTGTATGCAGAGAAGCAATCGATCCATTGCCCACAACAGCTATTGTCCCTGCAGCTGGGGTGGCTGCAGCCCCTTCCCCAGTGCAGCCAGGGAAAGAACCCCCCCCAAGCCAGGCCCACTGCAGTGGCAGTGGGGGACACTCTTGCAACACTACATGCACCCAGGAGAAGGGCCTAGCCAGGCCCCCTTTCTGGGGGCAGGTGTGGACCCAGCTGTTATCAGCTGGGAGGGAAGAAGAAGTGGGGTCCCCAGGGTGGTGGGGGCTGAGTGTCAGTGTGAGTGAGACAGAGACACAGGGGCAGAGAGAGAGAAACAAAAAGAGAGAGGGACATAGAGAAGGAGAAAGAATGAGGAGGAACAAGAGAACGGAAAGCATGCAAAAAACAAAATTAAAAAAAAGAGATACCAGGTTGCTCAGACAGAGAGGAGGTAGAAATTAGAAATAAGAGAAACACAAAAAAGAAAAACCAGGCGGGCAACGGGGCGCGCACCCGGGCCAGAAGCAAAGGCGCCAGCGGGCGGCAGGCCGGGGTGTGAAGGCCTCCAGACGGACCGCGCGTGCGAGGGTCCCCCGTGCCGCCCCTCCCCCGCCCGTTCTCGGGTGACCTTTGCTAGCGGCCGGAGAGGGGGAGGGGGCTATCGATCGCGGAGGCCAAGCTACAAAGATGCGCGCGCTGGGGCCGGGGGTGCTGAGCACCGGCCTGGCCCAGGCCGCCACCGCGCCGGTGCTCGGTGCGCTGTCCTGGCTTTCTGCCCTGGGGCTGAAGGCACACCAAGGGGCTGTTCGGGAAAAGAGGAGTGGTACCCAGAGCTGACAGCAGCGGCGCGTCTGGGGCACAGCACCCGCCCCCACCACCACCACCACCACCACACACACACAAAATGAGCGACCCTGCAGGCTGCTTCTTTGGGGATTCTCGGTTCCCGGAGGGGCTGCGAGGGTGGCGGGGGGGGGGTGGGGGGTGGGGGACGGCGGCACAACCCCTTTCTACCTTTTGGCGACCGTACAGACAGGCAGGGCCGCAGACCACGCTCTAACCTACTGCAAGGGAGACCTGAGCCGGCTGAAGGGGCGCATGGCCGAGGCATGATACTGGGAGCCCGGGGCCAGCGCCCCGGGGTGGGCGGTGCGCACCGCATTCCTACCTGCTAGGCGCAGCGCCGACATGCGCTGGAACTCCGGCTCCTGCAGCCACTTCCACATCCTTCGGAAGGTCTCACGGCCAGACTTGAGCTTGCTCCACGGCTTGGGGTTGCGCAGCAGGTCAGAGAGCGTGCCCTGTGAGCGGCACAGGATGCGCTGTGCGAAGATGGCTTGCGGGATGCTGTAGCGCTTCAGCTCCGCCGTGATGCGCTGTGCCACCTCCTTGGTGTTGATCTCCTCCGCCGCCGCGCCAGCCCCGGGGCCTCCGCCCCCGCCAGCGTGAGGCCCGTGCGCCCCGGCCGCCGCCAGCCCGCCCAGCGGTGCCAGCAACCCCGCAGAGCCCCCGCCACCCGCGCCGCCGCCCCCGCCGCCTCCGGGTAGCCCGCGGGCCAGCGCGTCCTCCGCGCGCCCCAGTAGCGCGGCGTGCGGCTCGAAGGCGGCGGGTGGCAGCAGCTTGTCCCCGGCCAGGTGGCCCGGCGCGCCGTAGGCGGCCAGCGGCGGCGGCGGGGGCTGCGGGGCTCCGTGCAGCGCGGGGGGCAGCGTGTTGGGCAGCGGCGACAGCGGCGACCCCATGGCGGGCAGCTCCTTGCCGTAGGGCCCGTAGAGGTGGCCCACGGAAGCGAGCGCGGCGCGTTCGTCGCGCATGAGGGTGAAGCTGCCGCTCACGCTGGCGGCTAGGCGCTGCGGCGGGGGCGGCGGGGGCGGCGCGGGTGCCGGGTGCGGATGCGCGTGCGGGTGGCCTCCGTGTGCCCCGGCGGCTGCCGCGTGCGGGTGGAACTTGTCGGCCACAGCCGCGAGCGGAGGCAGGTGCTGCAGGGGCGTAAGCGTCGTGTAGGTACCTCCCAGGCTGGGCGCTTCGCAGGCCATGCCCATGGTCGGGTGCAGCGGGCCCGCCAGCTCCCCACGAAAGTCCGCGCCGCTGCCGGCGCCGCTGCCGCCGCCCGCGCCCCCGCCGCCGTCCAGCAGGCTCGCCATGCCGGCCACCAAGCCCGGACGCCCGGGCGCCACCAGGCCGCGGTGCTGAGCTGCCGCTGAGCGCGCGTGGCCGGGGCTCAGCAGTTCGCCAGCCTGCGCATGGGCCACGCCGTGCAGGCCCCCCAGGCTCTCCAGGCTCAGCTCCATGCTCGACTGCCCGCCCGCGTCGCGCGCTCAAGACCGTTGCATGGCCCCCGCCCGCTCCCCGGCCCGGCTGCGAGCGTGGCCACAAGGATGTGGTGGGGGAGCCGCGGCGGGCCGCCGGGCCCGGGTCTGACGTCAGCGCCCCCGCCCACCCGCTTCCCTCACCGCCGCCTCCCGCCGCCTCGCTCTTCGCCCGCCCCGGCCCCCTCGAGCGACAGGCCGGCCGGAGGGGGCCAGACTCGGAGCACCTGGGAGCTCCCGCCTCAGCCACTGCGCCGGCCGCCTGGGGACAACGGGAGGGAGTCCGAGGACAGACTCCGACGAGGTGGGGTTGGGGGCCTCCTCTTCGTGCCTGTGATTCCGTGTCTCTCCGCAGAGGGTCAGAAAGGGCACTTTCCTACTAAGCACCCCCAAGTCTATCTCCAGCGGTTGTGGCTGCTTAGGTGCCTGACATCCATGTGTCCCCCTCCCGTCCCAGCGCACACACAGACCCCAGGCAGTGGGTCCCTCTGCAAGCTCAGCTGCTTCTACCGGCTGGTGCAGAGTCACAACCCCCTTTAAAAGCCTCTCTGGGGGAAGTGGTGCGGAAAGAGGGTCCTCA
Source organism: Aselliscus stoliczkanus (assembly GCA_033961575.1). Taxonomy (NCBI): domain Eukaryota; kingdom Metazoa; phylum Chordata; class Mammalia; order Chiroptera; family Hipposideridae; genus Aselliscus; species Aselliscus stoliczkanus. The sequence continues at coordinate 1,290,813 of CM066735.1, read as the reverse complement.
GGGCCTGTTTGCCAGGGTGTTTTGTTTTGTTTTGTTTTGTTTTGTTTTGTTTTGTTTTGTTTTGTTTTGTTTTGTTGAGGGCAGTGTCACTGGCCCTCATATGTGGGACCGAACCCGGGCTGCTGGCATCCCAAGCCAGCGCTTAACCACCGCGCCACTCGGCTGGCCCTGCCAGGGAGTTTGGATCTGTTCCTGAGTGTGGGCACCTGGGACTTAGTTTCCCCAGCTGTACAATGGAGCACCTGGTCTCAGAGGTGCCAAATGACCCTCCTAATTCCAGGTCCTCCTTCTTTCTTCCAATCCCAGAGTGGGAGCGCTTTGGAGCTGACCCCTAAAGAGTCCCTGTCCCCCTCCAGCACCGCCGGCAGAGGATGCGGCTTTTCTCTGTTCCCTAAGAAGCTCCTGACTCACCCCCCTCCCCTGGGATTTCTGGGTCGTGGTAGTGAAGGCCCTCCTTCTCACTACCTGGAGACTGGTGAGGCCTAGGGGCCCTTGGGAACTGGGATAAATGGGGGACCTCCCACACTCAGACTCCCAGGTGGTCTCTCCAGACCCCAAAGGGTGCCCCCATCTCAAGGGCAGGAAGGGAAGCCCAAAATCAGCCCACCCCTTCCTCCTTTCCCATGACATCTGCTCCAGGGAAACCTTTGTCCATCCCCCAGAAGAGGAAAGAAGGTTAAAGCTATTAAGGCCTCTGCTGCAGTCCCCATGCAAACCATTTGGGCACCCCTCCCTCCACCTTCAACACAATTCCCCCAATGGATAGAGGCAACTACACCTTGGGGACTTGACTGAATTGCAAATCTGTGCAGGGTCCTTTCTGTGTTTTAGTTTTCTCTCCCTGCCTGCCCCAACTGAGAGCAGAGGGCTGAGCTGGAAAGGGCGGGCCATCTCTGTGCGCCAGTGTTAGGGGCCCGCATAAGCTTGGGGGATCAGACAGCAGGGTGGCCTGATCCACGTTCTGGGGTGGGATAGGGCTAAAGGGGACCCCTGCTTGTGCTTCCTGCTGTGGACTCAGCATTTAGTAACAGCCTACTATTTCCCTGGATTCATACTCTATCCTCACCCAGCCGGGAGGGGGAGTCACTATCTCCATCTGTTTCAGGACCGAGTTAGAGAGCGGTAGCATTAGGGCTCCCCTTTCGTTCTCATATTCTGTCAAATATAACACTGCCCTGGAGTCCATTGGCATTTCAAGTCCATGGTTTATATACATTTTCCGGTTTTAAGTCATTACACCCATCTTCCAGGTGGGAAAATAGAGGTGGGAAAGAGGAGTGAGTGTGGACAACAAAATATCCTCCTCCCCATGCAGATTCAGAGTCTGGGGGGAGGTGTTTTGCCTGTGCTGAACCCTAGCCTGGGCCCCCAATTCCACTCTCCAACAATCACAGATCATTAAAAATAATCGTGGGATTTAAAAATCAATCTGCCTCATAAAATGATCGTGTCCAGAAATCGTGGACCAGGCGGGAGCTGGGGTGAGGATCTCTGTGTGTGAAAAAACAATGCTAGAAGGATGCACCCCCACAAATCAACCAAGGGTTGCTCCGTGGGGGGGTCGCAGTCATGCAGCCTTTTGCTTCCTTCTTTCTATATTTCCTCCAGCTCAATTATCATTTTCATCTTTATAACAAGCACGTGTGGTTTTTCTGTTCTGATGGGGAAAGCATCCATTTTGAAAGAAAAGAGGTTGACAAGTGGCTTTGAGAAAAAGGACTCCCCTCTCCTCTGCTGGACACGCCCCTGGATCCCAGGAACAAGCCCCAGCCAGGTGCAGGGAGGCCCCCCTCCCCTCCTCTGAGGCTGGCCCTGACTTGGACTCGCCTAGGGAGAGGGTCTCCGCTCCCCGCATGGGCTGCGCTCCCACTGGGAGATTGAGCAAAATTTTTCCAACTTCCACAGAGGGAGGAAGGTGGCCTGATGGAGCCCCAGAACCAACTTCCTCCACCACCGGCCTCTTAGTAATTAGTAAAATAGAATTGAGCCTACCACGGGACGGGCTGGTAGCTCAAGCCTGATCGATTTGGGGTCATTAGGCAAATTGCCGGCTGCGGAGGAGTGGGCTGGATGGAGGCAGGATGCCCCCCATTCTCGCCCCTGTGAGGACCTTGGCCACGTTGGGAAAGCTCTGCCGCTTCAGTATCCCCTCCAGGAAAATTGGAGTTGGACCTCTGGACCCCGGATGTGCGCTGTACCGTGCTTCCGCGGGCTCTGGGCTGCCCCTAACCAACGCCCATCCTCTCTGTATCCAGCCACAGCCTCGGAGAACCAAGAAGTGAAGGCTCCGGTCCTGCTAACCCGGAGGCTCCAAGCGTCCAGCGAGCGGCGGGAGGACCGGCTGGGGTTCGGGTTTCCTCCCTGCTCTGGGGGCCCAGGCGTCTCCACCGCTTCAATCTCCATAACCCGCACACAACGCTGCCAAGCTGTAACCTTTAAGCAGTACCCTCCACCTCTCTTCTTCTTGGACAGGCCGCGTTCCCTGTTGTTCTGGCGCCCGCATCCTAGCTAAAAATATTGGAGGCGGGGAACATACTTAAAGTTTTCCTCCCCAAGGCCCCTCCATGGTTGTCGGCTGATTCTATGATTCGATTTATCTCCCACGGAAATGAAAGTCACCAGCCCCTGCGCACCCCTTATTTTATTAGAGCGAGGTTTTGATAAATAGTGACAATTATTGTTCCCCCCAGTTCCGCTAGAGCCCGAGATCCGCTCTCAGCTCTAGCCTCCGAAACCTGCAGACAACCCAAATCCTGGCCGGTGAGCAGGTGGCGCGGCCGCATCCTTGAGCTCAACTCCTGCGCCTTCGTTGCGGCGGGGTCAGAGGACCTTATTTAGATTTGGGGCAGGAGAGGGTTAGGATTTTCCCGCCAGGCGGGAGTCCCTGGGAGGCTGCGCACAGGGCGCTCCAAGGTTCCACTCTTAGGACGTTGGGCGCGAGGACATTCCCAGCACTGAACCTGAGGCGCTGAAACGTTGGGGTTTCGCCTTCGGTGGGCCGGACGTCCTGAGCTTCCTGCCAGCGGTCTGGGGGCGCTGGGTCGCGCAGGCCCGCGGATTGGATGCTCCCGCGGGCGTGTTGACAGCTGCTTCAGATCGATCCCCGAGCACGCCCAAACTCCGTTGCCCGCGCTGTAGCGCGCTGCTCCATCGAATCCTCATCGCTTCTGGCCCGCGCCGCCCGCCGCGCTCTCCGCAAACATGGCGTTTGTATCAGCGGAGACACCGGGCCTGGGCGTCTGCGGCGGGCAATGTGTGTGTGCCTAGGGGCCTCGCGCCATGCTCCCCTCCCCCAGCATCTGGGCCTCCGCGGGTTGGGAGTTTGAGGGACACAGAGCGGAGGGAATTCCCCCTGTTTCCCAAGTACTCGAGGGTGGGTGGACGTGGTCGGTCCTGGCAGGCGTGGGGGCCTGGACTGCAGGGCTTCGGCCCGCACTGTTCTTTCCGCGCCTCAGTTTCCCTATCTGGAAAGAAACACGCAAGGGCTGGGGAGGGGGGTGGAATCCCAGGGCGTCCGAGGTCCGCCGGCTCTCCTCCCGCCTCCTCCGGCTGCTTCCGCCTCTCCTTGCCCTATGGATCTAGTGCAGATCCGGAGCTGGCTTGGAGGCTGGAGCCTCCGACGGAGAGGTAAATATTGCGAGGCTCAGTTGGAGGTACAGTCAGAAAGGGCTTGGGACACGAATACGCCCCCTTACTTCAGGCCCTCGCCCCTCCTCTTTGGGCTTTCAGGAGACCCCCCACACACACACACACACACAAGAAGTAGTGAGGAAATTAGGAGTCAGTCCCAAAGTTTGCAGTCGGGGAAACTGAGGCCTCGCTAGGCAGGGCTCGCGCTGCCGCCTCCTGGAGGATGGCGGAGGAGGACAGGGAGCGCTGGGGAGCTCGAACGCCCCATTACCCAACTCCACTGACCATGCGGGTCAGTGCACTGCAGGCTGCGGACTTCCCTGGCTCAACGAAACCCGTGTCTGGCGTCGCGCTCCAGAGGGCCCCAAGCACCACTCCCGCCACGCAGCTCCCATCCCCAGCACCAAAGTGAGACCCCCGCCCTTTGTAGCCCGAGAGCCCTCTGGCCCTCCCCGGCAAGGAGGCTCTGACAATCAAAAATGTAAATATGTGTGTATTTAATGCACAACGCTCTCTTCCTTTGAGAGAGGCGGCGGCGGACTCTCGGGCTAGGGGTAGGCTTGCGGAGGCCCCAGGCTAAGGATCTTGCGAAGCTGCAGCGGAATGCCCTCGGGGCCCCTCCAGTAGCTGCCTTGGCGGTGGTCCTGGCCACTGGTCCTGAGATCACGAACGCACCGGCTTCGATACTTCGAATGTCCGGCCCTGGGCCCAGGAGCCCAGGACGCGACGACAGAGGCGGGGAGGAAAGACCTTCCAGACGCCGAGACCAAGGCCTCAGCCGGGAGCGCCGACCCTGCGACTCCGAGTATTTGACGTCCCTACCTCAGCAGAAGCTTTGGTGGCATCCGGCGGGGAACCTCGCCCAGGCCTGGAGCTCCATTAACAGGTCTTTTATCCGAACACACCCGCACCCTTTCCTCTTGGCCAAAGGTGCGGGGGAGGCAGGGAAAGGAGGCTCAGCCCCCATGCCCCGAGGCTGAATGCAGTCCTCCCCCTGCCACCCCCCAGGTGTGTCTCCTCTATCGGTACCCCTAGAGGGTGAGGGGGCCCAAGAGACCTCTCTGAGGGACACTGAGGATTTGAGGCTGAGGCAAGGGGTGCATGAATCTACAAGTCGAGGACAGAGGAAGGGAGCTGGGCCATTTACTTGATTTAACAAACATCTCTGTGCAGCCCCCACCTTAGAGCTGAGGCCTCAGTCCCTGTTTTCCACGGATAGCTAGCTCCTAAGCCTGGAGAGGTGGAGACACAATCACTCACCGCCCCCCTGGGGTCAGGACTAGGGCAGGGAGACCAGATTTCCTGGAGAAGAGGATCTTGAGGGTGAGTTTTGTAGGATGTGTAGGAGTTCAGGTCAGGTAGGATGCAAAGACCCTTATAATTTGGGGAGGAAGGGAGCAGAGGCAGGTGGTTGGCATTAGCTTAGCTCAGCACCTGGAAGTCCTTCATTAAGGATATATTTGTCTAATGAGTCAATGAGATAAAGCTGGTAATAGACAGGAGGTGTGGGTGTCAAAGCCAGGCCTTGGATGCCAGGCTAAGAGAAGGTTGTACTTTCTCTTGTTCGCTGAGAGGCTGCAGGACAGGGTCCCAGGTGGCCTTTAGAACAACTCCTTTTAGCCTCAGTTTGTACAAAGATGGTCATCAGAGATGTGATGAGTATAAAATGGTGGAACCCCTCCCCCCAGTGCTGTGTAGAGGGAGGAAAAGCTGTTTGTTCCTGAGCCCAGCAGGTGAGTCACTGTGTGTAGAAAGGAAAGGGCTTTCTCCTTCCTCCCTTTCCAGAGGGTGAAGGTGAGAATAAGGGTGGGGTTCTGGTTCCCTGGGGATGTGATGCTCCCAGCAGAACCCTGTTTTATCTGCTCATGCACCGCTGCTGAGCTGAGACTGTGAGGGAACAACTCTAATTATCCTCATTTTTCAGATGAGGAAACTGAGTCATGGGAGCTTCAGGGATTTGCCTCAGAACCGTCCCAGCAGGTGAGCTGAGCCCAGGCCTGAAGTACTGGATGGCCTGGAGCCAAATCCAAATGTGCGTCCAGTTTGTGGGTGTTGTGTGGAAACAGTGGTGTGTCCAACCTGTGATAGAGTTGGGTTTGATGGCAATATTAAACTCCTCGCTGAATTTGTGGGGCATGAGCATCTCCGTTGAGGGTCCCTCCCTCCAGTCCAGCCATCTGGACAATCCCAGGGAACCCAGGACACCTCAGACTCTGGCATTTGTGGGGGCAGTGGCGAGGAGACCGGGAGGAACGTCCAGTCCGCACTTGGTGGGGAGGGGTCCCCTATTCCAGAGTCTGTGACTGGCAGTCAGAAGGTGGGGTAAAGGTGTGGATTGTCTGTGGCCCCTGCCTCCCGAGGCTCAGCCCTGGCCAGTTAATCATTAAAGGAACTCGGAGGGGACGGGTCAACTGTGCTCCTCCTGAAAAAGGCTGCTGCTGTCCCCACCCCAAATTCTTGAACTTGATCTCTTGGGGAGAACCCAGGATGAGGATGGGGGTTGTGGAGAGCAGAGCCTGGCACAGGCATCCCACACTGGGTGGGGTCATAGGGGCTGAGAATGGCCTCAGTTTGTCCTGCTGGGAAGGAAATGGGGGGGTGTGTCTTGATGCTCCCCTACCCTTTAGTACTAACGGCTGTAATACAGGTTAGTCCACCTAAGGAGCACCCGTGTCCCTCGGAGCAATCCCTTTGTAATTGCCTTGTAATAAATGCCCACACTTTGGCTGCTTGGGAACCACTGGAGTTCCCTGTCTTCCTGTTCCACCTTGCTTAAAAAAACAAATACAACATAACACTTCTGTTATCACTGGACTCCTGATAATCAGGAGATAAGAAGACCGGCCCTCATTGGCAGCAAATTGCGGGAAGACCTTCAACCTCCTCCTTACCCTGCTCACCCTCCTCTGTGGGGGGAGAGTGAGAAATGGGCAGGCTCCTACCTGACAGACCCCCTGGTGGGCTGCCAGGACTGGGGGGCTGGGTCTCCTGGGGTCACAGCCCCAGCAGGAGCGGGGAAACAGTTAGGAAGGGCCGAGGGTCAACTGGGGACCCCAGCTAGTTTTCCAGGGGCGGAAACTGAGGAGGAATCAAGGGCCCTTCCAGAGCAGGCACCTCTTAGCTGTCTGGGGAAATGGAAACCCTTCAGGTCCCAGAAACAGAGTAAAAGATGAGGTACAATGAGTGTGTGCCAGGGCTGGCTCAACGCTGCTATGGCTGATTCATTCATCCATGTCATGGGTGGGGTAACTGAGCCTGCACTGGCTCTCGGTGGGGCATCTGACCTACCCTCAGGGCTGACATCTCCCTGGGGTGCCTCATTGCCCAGAATCATGGGAACCATCCCTGAGTGCAGCCTTGTTGTCACTGGCCTTGCCCCCACAAGAACAAGGGCAGGTTCTGGATTCAAACTCCGGCACCCCCTTATCCATATCCATCTCCCTGACCCCTTTAAAGCCTCAGTTTGCTCGTCTGTGAAATGGGCATAGTACACACACACACACACACACACACACACACACACACACAAACACTCACTCTGCAGACTCCAGGGCACCTGGTAGATGCTCAGAAAGTGCTGGTGGCCAGTGCAGCCACTAAACCTTGTGCTAGTCCCAAATTAAGCAAGAGCCAGTGGGGGGTTGGTGGGGGATGGGTAGAAGGACCAGGGCTGAGATAGACAGTATACCAGGATTGATCCATCCTGGGGGAGCTGGGAGGAAGGAGGAGAAGAGAAAGAAGGGTGGGCAGAGGCAGAGGGAGGCTCCTCCTCTCCACACCCTTCCCCCAGCCCCAGCAGGTCCTCCTCACCAATGCCTGCAGGGACCCTCTGAGCTAAACAGTGCAGATCTCACTTCACAGGAGATTCTGAGAGGAGGCACAATGGGCCCCGTGGTACGAGTGGGGGATTTAGGCAGCTTTGGATTAGCCAGCCTTGGTTTTAAGTTTTTTTTCCAGAGCCCCTGGTTTCCTCTGCATACCAACCCCTGATTTTCTGTTCCCTGGACCTTCCCAGGGCTGAGGCTTCTTCTGGTTCCTTTCAATGTGGCAGAAATGATGGAACTAGGGCCAGGGTTGGAGGTCTGGATTGAGCTTCCTTAGGCATCATCAGAGTGTTGGCCCCAGTTGGCTTCCCTATCCCACATCCCAGCAGGTGGGCAAGGCCAGGAAGGTCACCCATTTTATGGGTGAACAAACAGACTCCAGCAGCCTGGCTATGTTGACAATTACAGACCTGAGGTGTGGACTCTGGTCCCAGCTGATGGACTCTGGGTAATGTACCCAATTTGTTGTGCCTCATTTTCCCCACCTGCAAAGTGGGGATAATGTCAAATCATTGTGAGTTGATGCAAGTCACGTAAGTTTTTAGACCTGACCTGACACATGGTAGGTGCCATTTGTTCTAATGTGTGCTGGCTGGATGCAGACTTAGACCTGTGTTCAGGACACAGGGCTGAGCAAAGCTGCCAAGAGGAAGCTCGTGAAGAAGGATGGCTCTGATGGGGGGGGTAGGGAATCTGAGGACAGCACCCCAAGAGTGCTCTGCTGGGACCCCCGGTCGTCCTGTAAGAACACTGCTCCCAGTACAGTGGGCTGGCTTCCTCTTGCTTGTTGTTGCTTTCCCCAGCCTGGGAGTCCCTGGAAGGTACAAACAGGGTTTGGCATGTCCAGTGTCCCCATCACCCAGCTCAGGCCAGGGGCACACAGCAGGGACAATGCCCGAGAGATCTGTTCAATTGCACCTGAAGCACTGGGTCGGGGCATGTCCAGCTCATGATGATAGGTAAACATGTAGTGCGAGCAAGTGTGCACCTTTCCTCTGTGCCCCTCATCTTCCCTTTGGGGGGCTCTGGGATGAGTAGGCCAAGCCAGGCCCTTGTCTGGTGGCCAGACGGGAGGCACACCTGGCAGGCCTGGTGTGTGGACTTCACATCTCAGCACTTTCTGTGCTGCCCACAGATAATGTGCAGATGGAGGCACACTGGTAGTGGTACTGGGGGTTGAAAATTCAAACTCTGGGTTAAAAATCAGGGAGGAGGTTGCTATTGTGTGGTTGTCCTGTTATTGGTTTAACCTGCTCAGAGGTTGCTTTGCCGATTAGTCTCTGTGTGTGTGTTTTAATTTAAGGCGAATGGTACGTTTAGCCCATGCTCTCAAACCTGATCACCTGGAATGGAGCCCAGCTTCTAATTCAAATTCTCAAATCCCTTTCTTAGCTGATATTCTTGGGCCAGTTCTTACAACCTCACTGGGTGGCATTTCCCTCATCTGCACAAGGGGGATGGCGAGGATAAAATGAGAGAATTCATGAAAGCCTTTAAATGTTGACCAGATGGAAGCTGCTGTCCTGTTATCAGGCTGTTTTGAGGTCCAGGAAGTTGTGGTACAGGGGGTTGCAGACAGCAAGACAGCCAGAGAAAATAAAGTAGAAATGAGGTCTAGGGAAGCTGTAGTTGGAAGAAAAGTGAGTCCACAAATCCCTCATCATGTGGTCCTAAACACTTGGCAAGAGTAGGTCACCGGTTTTTTGGCTGTGAGCTCCCCAGCAGGCAATGCAAAAAGAGAAACACTTGAGAAGATGTACTTGTCTGTGACCACACATATTTTTGTAGCCATTGGAAAGCATGCTTGTGGGCCCATCTGCATGCATGAGTATCCAAGCAGGGTGTGGGTGGCAGAATTCTAAGGTGGCCCCTGTGATTTCCACCTACTGTTTTTGCATCCTGTGTGACCTCCCCTTGAATGTGGCTTGCTTATAGCCAATCAAATATGGGAAAGCTGATGGATGTCCCTCCCATGATTATACTTGTTCTGTAAGATCCTATCCTAGCTGAGATTCCCCTGCTGGCTTTGAAAAAGTGAGCTGCCATGTTGTTGGGAGTCCCTGGAGGGGCTACATTGTTAGGAAATAACAGGCATGTTCCAGTTTCTAAGGGCGATTCCTGGCTGACAGCCACAAAGGAAAACAGGATTTAAGTCCTACAACCACAAGGACTTTGAATTCTGCTAAAACCCTCAAGAGCTTGGAAAAGGACCTTGAACTCTAGAAGAACTTAGCTTGGTTGACTCCTTGACTGCAGCCTTGTGGGATCTGAGCAAAGAACCCAGTAATGTGTGTTGTTTGAAACTGGCAAATTTGTGATAATTATTTACAACTAATTAGCTAACTAATAATACATGGGGTGATGTGCTCTTGCTTTCTGCATTTCCATCTGTCACTGAATCACTAAAGACTGCCTGCTCCTTAATCTACTGCACACATGGTCATCATCAGCACTTACGTTAATTGAGCACCTACTATGTGCCAGGTTCTGCACTAAGTATTTGATCTGGGTCATCTTGGTTTGTCCCTTCTCCAGTCACAGGAAACAATGCTTAGTTTCCAGATGGGGAAACTGAGGCCTGGAGGTTTAAGTGAGCTCTCCCAGAGTACACAGAGGTAAGTGGGGGCTTGAGGGTGTCTGGCCCTGGTGTCCCCCTTTGCCTGCTGCTGGAGGTTTGTCCCATGTCTTCATCTCACCAAGCTACTGGCTCTTCTCTGGTGCAGTGGCTCTCAGAATGGGGGAGGGCCAATCTGCTGAATTGGCATCCCCAGATGTGTGTGTGTGTGTGGGTTTTCAGATAGAGGGGTCAGCTTTCAGGGCTTCCATGAGCTTTCCAAGCAGTCCTGATGCACACTTACCTTTGAAAACCACTGAGAGAGCAGATTCTGCTGTTTGGTGCCTCCGGACCTTTGCACAGGCTGCTCCCTCCAAAGGAAGGCCAATCTCCTTTCTGTACTTATTTGAAGAGGCCACTCCTTCTAGTCCTTCAAGTCTCAGCTGGTGTCACTACCTCAGGGATGACCCCCAGCCCCCAGACTTATCAGCCCCTCTCTGTTTTACTGTCTCACACTTCTGTGTCTCTTACGGGGGTCTTATGATTTGTAGCAATATATTTTTTCCTGGAATTTTTTCCTTAGTATCCTTTTCTCTGACCAGACTGTGAACTTCAAAGAGTCAGGGACCTGACACATAGTAGGCCCATAGTAACTGGCTGATGTATGAGTGAGTGAATCAATGGATGGATGAATGAATGAATGAATGAATGAACGAACGAACGAACGAACGAACGAAGGCCCCGACCTTCCGTTTCCCCATAGCCATGAGAGAAAGGGAGGCAAATTTTAAATAACTCAAAGATAGATCTCAACCTGGAGCTGCCAGAAACACTAGCTCCCCTGGCAGGATGCATCAACCCACCATGGGGTGGGCAAGTGTCTGGCTTTGTGGAGGCAGGAGTAGGGGGCTCAAGGCGGGGACAGGGCTGTGCCTACCCACGGGTGGCAATCAAAACGCTCCCACCCCAGTCCTAGCCGAGTCTCTGCAGACACGTGCAGTCTGCTGGTGGGGGGCTGTATGTGTGTGCACACTTGCGCAACATGCAGCCTTTGCGGCAACGAGGATGGAAAAGCCCTCTCAACACACAAAAGCTGGAAAGACACATTAAGCCCATTATCAATATTTTGCCTGGAAAAAATACAAAAAGCATTTTCTTCTCTGAAAAATGAATACCTGGAAGATGGGGTGAGGCTGGGTTTGATGTCTCGTGAGTGGTGTAGGGCAAGGCTTCACTCTGCCCCCAGTGGGTTCCTGAGTCCCTCTGAGCAGCTCCTCACCCAGCCCACCTCTGACCCAACCTCACCTACTTCTTGTCCTGGAGGAGCCCCAAGCAGGCTTCCAGCAGCAAGCCCTGCCCATCCAATCCACCTCCATCCTCCCGTGGAGGGGGGCATCCTCCCCAGCTGAGCCTCTCCCAACTCTCCCCAAATAGTCCCTGTCCTCCTATCACCCTGCCCGTGCTTCTGCTGTTCCCTTGTCTCTTTGCTCTCCCTAGGAAACTCCTACTCTACCTACAAGGCCCAGCTCCAATGGCCCCTCCTTTATACAACTTCCCTTCCTTTCCCAGATAGAATCCTTGCTGCCCTTCCCCAGCCCCAACTACCCTCACTCCCCCCAGGCCCTCCTCAGCCCTGGGTCTCTCTCTCTGACCCACCCAGTGTCCCTGTCTACCCACAGCCTTTCTGAGAGGGGTTTTCTGAGAGCTAGACCAGAGCCAGCCCCTCCAGACCCTCAGCGTTGCCCTGCAGGTGGGTCAGTATTTGGACAATGAATGGAGCTCACATCTGCCTCCCCTTAGGTCTGGAGAGAAGATTCTGGATTCTGGCTGATGGGGGAAGGCAAAGCCACATTCTTCTCAGGTCTCAGTTTCCCTTTTTATAAAATGAGGGGTTTGGAGCAGATTTTAAATTTTGGAATCATTTACTTACTCACCTCCCCCACAACACTTACCAAGCCCCTTCTGTGTGAAGAGTTTGCAATGTTCTAGATGCCAAGAAAAAACACTAGCCCAAGCCCTGGAGCTCATACTTGACAAACAGCATTGATGTCTGCTGATCCCACCATCTTCCCCCTCCCACTGAGGATAAAGCATTAATTCTCATTTTATTGAGGGCACTGAAGCCCCACCAGGAGGCAGCGAGGGACATCTGTCGTGGGGTCCTAGACTCTAGATGCTCTGACTAGCGAGGACCCTTGACTAGCGGCGACCCCTCTCTCCAGTTCCCGGGGAATAGGGATCTGTCCTTGGTGCTAAAGCCAGAAATGGAGATCTCTGCTCTGTGCAGAGGGCTTCCCTCCCAGCCCAGACATGAGTCTCCTCCCAGCCCCAGAGGTCAGACCCTCTGTTCCCTCTCTCCAGGCAAGCTTGATGATCCCAGTCCAGTCATTTTGGGTCTGTCTGCTTTCCAGTTTGCCATCCTTGCATCCTGAGAGAGCCCCCTCCAGCCCTACATGCTGTCTCATCCCCCCTTTCCCTTCATCTCCTTTCATCTTCACCCATCCTGCCAGCTCTTCAGGTTGGCCCCATGGGGCTGGGAATACCAGAGCCCAGCTCTGCCTCCCCCTGTGTCGAATGAACAGATGAGAATCTCGACACCTGGACACTGTGGTGTGACCCCACAGGGGCATAGTCTCTCTAAGTACCCCAGCCTTCCCCCCAAAAGCATGAGATCATCAAGACTGCAGGCATCTGGAGACTAGGCTCGAGTGGTCTGAGAGGATTTCCTGGGAGAGGTGACCCCAACAGAACCCGACAGGTGGCAGGTGCGGATGGTTCTTTTTCCACCCCCCCGCTCCCAACCCTTGAGTTGAGCTTGAAAGGCTGAGCAGGGTGGGCAGCATCTCATCCGCCTGGAGGGCAGAGAGCTGAGCTCATTAGGGGAGGGGATCAGACACACAGCTTCGGTGGGGGTGGGGGAGGCACAGGCTAGAGGGAATATTTTATCAAGGCAGCTGCGATCTCTCTTCCAAGGCCAGCGGCCCCCTCAGATATTGAGCATCGCTATCAATGCCACTAGCTGTAAATGGAGGGGAAAAAAATCACTTAATGGATAGCTTGAGCCTCATTCAGGTGGGTGGGTGTCAGGTAGGCGAGAAAAGTAGGTGACGCTGGACCCTTGATGGGGCTTCTGTTCTCTTCCCCCGCCAACCCCTGCCCATCTTTGAGGGTAGGGGAGGGGGGCTCCAGATGGCTGCTAATAACCTTTCAAGGAATGATCCCGTTTGTTGAGTTCCTGCTGCATGCAGCTGCGAACTCTCTATGTATTTTCATCTTCCTTGCAGTCTCCCAAAGGATCTTTATCGTGCCTGCTACATGCCAAGGCCTAGAACTGGGAGGAGGTGGGGGTCAGACCCTAAAGCATGACCCAGACTAAGGGGGCTGAAAGGAGGGCTGGGGGCTTCCCTAAGAAGAGGACATTTACCCTGGTAACTGTAGATGGAGCAGGAGTTATTGATAATTAAGTGAGAAGTGGGAACAGCATGTGCAAAGACTCAGCAGTTGGAGGAGTATGGGATTATGAGAGGCTAGATCATCACTTTGAGAATAAGGGGCTGCCAGGGGAGGGGCTGAGGTGTGGGGGGGGTATGGTTGGATTATTATTATTTTTTTGTTTTTGTTTTTGTTATATGTTTGGTTTTTTTAGCTCAGCCATCCTGCCACCTGTTGGCAGCTCAGTGGCAGCTCAGCTTGGGCTGGGCATCGAACTGCTGTTGCTCAGAGCTCAACTCGCAGTCTTGAGCGAGCTCTTAACCAACTGAGCCACTCGGCCGGCTCCTAAAGATTATTATTTCGATGAAAACAAGCACTGTTTTTAGGAAAAGCTGGTGATGTTATTTTCACTATATAAAACGGAAACTAAGTTATGTAGACATGAGCCCTCCCTCCTTCTCTGAGCTAGTGAGCTGGGAGGACTGAAGGCCATAGGCAGGGACCATGGGGGAAAGATCCCAGGTTCCAGGGAGTAGAGGGAGCATCAGACAGAGTCATCTGAAGAGACAGTGGGAAGGCCAGGGTTCCCATGTCACAGCCAACTTCAGAATAGCTGAGTGACAAACAAATGGGGATCTCTGTACTCTTTGTTATATTTTCTATCTGTTTCTCGAGCAAGGAATATGTGCATAGTGGACAAATTAAAACAACAACAACAACCACCACCACCATACAGGGAACATAAGGAACGTAAACCTCCATCTCCATCTCACTGGTCCCAGTCTGCACTGCAGCCTCTGTCCTCAGGCCTCCTTATATGTGTGAAGAATGTGAGTACCATATATAGATATACTCTCATTTCTTTTTGCAAATGTGAGCATTCTGTACCCGTAGTTTGGCACCTAATTTCTTCTTTTAAAAGAAAAATAGACTGGGCCAGCCGAGTGGCGTGGTGGTTAAGCGCTGGCTTGGGACGCCAGCGGCCCCGGTTTGGGTCCCACATATGAGGGCCAGTGACACTGCCCTCAAAAAAAAAATAGACTGCTTTTTAACATGATTTTAGATTTACAGAAAAATCGAGCAGTGTATATACACCCCTCCCAACATACACATACAGCTTCTTCTATTATAAGGTTAATTTGTTACCATTAATGAGCTAATATTAATACATTGTTATTAAGTGTTATGGGTTGAATTGTGTCCCTCCCCCCACCTCCCACAAAGATGTTGAAGTCCTCAGCATTTGTGAATGGTACCTTATTTGGAAATAAGGTCTTTGCAGATGTTTGAGTTAAGGCCATTAGGGTGGCCCTAATCCAATATGGCTGGTGTCCTTTTAAGAAGGTGACATTAGGGGCTGGCTGAGTGGCGCGTTGGTTAGGAGTTGGCTTGGGACGCCAACTCTGAGCAGCAGGGCCCTGGTACCAATCCCACATGAGGGCCAGTGACACTGTCCTCTACAGCTAAGATGGTGAACAACAGCTCCACCTGGAGTTGGGCTGCCATGAGTCGCCAGGGTTGGCACAGGCTGCAACCCCTGCTGCACTGGGCTGCCATAGGTTACAATGAGTGGCCAGAAGCCAGCATGAGCTGCCAAGAGCCACTGTGAGCGGCTGTCCAGAGATTGGCAACTGATCTGCATCACCCGAGAAGAGCGCAATGATGATATCAACATGGGCCAGTGAAGCAATGTCCTCCGCAACTAGACTGAAGAACAAAAGGACAGCAACTTGTCTGTTCCCCTTCCCTGGTTTTCCAAAACTGTTCCCCTCCACCAATTCCCCAATAAAATATTTAAAACAAAAAAAAAAGAAGGTGATATTAGGACACAGATATGCACACAGGGAGGAGAAGGCCATGTGACAGAGGAAGAGATGGGGGTGATATGTCTATAAGCCAAGGGATGCCAAAGATGGCTGGAGCCACCAGAAGTTGGGAGAGTATGGAGTAGATACTCCCTTATGGCCTCAGAAGGAACCAGCCCTGCTGACATCTTGATCTCAGACTTCTGGTCTCTAGAACTGGGAGAGAATACATTTCTGTGTTTCAGTCACTCAGTTTGAGGTCCTTTGTTACAGCAGCACTGGGAAACTCATACATTAACTCAAGTCCATCACTTAAATTAAAGTTCACTCTTTGTGTTGCGTGTTCTGTGGGGTTTTTTTGTATTTTTAAAGATTTTGTTGGTGAATTGGGGACGGGGAACAGCATTGGGGAACCGGGGAAGGGGAACAGACAAGTTGCTGTCCTTTTGTTCTTCAGTCTAGTAGTGGAGGACATTGCTTTACTGGCCCATGTTGGTATCATCATTGCGCTCTTCTCGGGTGAGGCAGATTGGTCGCCGGCCTCTGGACAGCCACTCACAGTGCCTCTTGGCAGCTCACACCGGCTGCTGGCCACTCACGTTGGCTGCCAGACACTCACTGTAGCTTATGGCAGCCCACTGCATCAGGGGCTGTAGCCTATGCCCTCCCAGGCAACTCATGGCAACCCATCTCCAGGTGGAGCTGTTGTTCACCATCTTAGCTGTAGAGGGCAGTATCACTGGCCCTCATATGTGGGATCCAAACTGAGGCCCCGCTGCTCAGAGCTGGCATTCCAAGCCAGCTCTTAACCAACCTGCCACTCCACCCTGGCCGTGTGGGTTTTAATTGCATAAAATCATGCAACCACAATCACAGTGTCATCAGAGTAGTGTCACTGCCCTAAAAACCTCTGTGCTCCCCCTGTGCACCCCACTCCATCCCCAACATCCACGGATCCTTTTCCTGTCTCCACAGTTGTGCCTTTGCCAGAATGTCCTGTAGTTGGAATCATACAGTATGTAACCTTTCAGACTGGCTCCCTTCACCAGTAATATGCATTTAAGATTCCTCCATGTCGGGCCAGCTGAGTGGCGCGTTGGTTAAGAGCTGGCTTGGGACGCCAGCGGCCCCAGTTCAGATCCCACATATGAGGACCAGTGACACTGCCCTCTACAGCTAAGATGGTGAACAACAGCTCCACCTGGAGCTGGGCTGCGTGATTCCTGGTGACGGTGTGGGCTGCCACAGGCTACAGTGAGTGGCCGGCAGCCAGCATGAGCTGACAAGAGCTGGCGTGAGAGGTCATCCAGAGGCCGGGGACCGATCTGCCTCATCCAGGAAGAGTGCAACAATGATACCAACATGGGCCAATGAAACAACGTCCTCCGCAACTGGACTGAAGAACAAAAGGACAGCAACTTGTCTGTTCCCCTTCCCGGATTCCCCAATGCTGTTCCCCTCCCCCAATTCCCCAATAAAATCTTTAAAAACAAAAAAAAACAAACAAAAAAAGTTTCCTCCATGTCTTTTCAAGTCTTTATTCTTTTTAGCACTGAATAATATTCTATTGTCTGGTTGGACCACAGGAAGTACCAGGAAGATTTGGGCAGCTGTAGATAAAGCTGCTGGAAGCACCTGTGTGTAGGTTTTTGTGTGGATATAGTTGCTAACTCCTTTGGCACAGCCAGGAACTCCTTTCACTGGATATATCTTTGGAATATTCAGTGCCACTATGTGATATCACTGTGCAGCACCCTGTGGTTGGTAACTTATTTAACCAGCTTCCTATTGTTGGCTATTCACGTGGTTTCCAGACTTTTGCTGGAACAGTTAATGCTTCTGGGAACATGATTATGTAAATGTGCAAATATTGCCACATTTCTGCATGCATACTCATGGGACAAATTTCCAGCAGTGGAAACACAGGGACCAGGGGAATTTGCTTATCATTTATTAAGCACCTATTATGTTCTGAGTATGGTTTTAAGTGGCACCACAGGAGAAAGTGACAGATGAAAGTTTTTGTTCTTACCAAACTCTTATTTTAAATTTGGCTTTAAATTTTGTTAGACATTAGCACACCGTCTTCCGGGAATATTCACTCAAATTGACCCAATCACCAAAAGTGTATAATTGTGTGTGTGTGAGTGTGAGTGAGTGTGAGTGATGGGGCTGTGAGGGACTTCTGGTATCCCCTCTCCTCCTGGGCTGATGGAGAGGATGGAGGTGGGGAGGCATCTGGCTCACATCCCTGGAGGAGCAGGAGGAGCCGATAAGCAAACACGTCAAACACTCGATCAGTCGAATTGGGTTAATAAAGCTGCCAGATGGAGAGATGGCTTCAGAAATCCATGTGTCCAGCCACGTACAACCAGCGCAGCGTTCCAGGACAGCTGACACCAACCAGGGCCTGTGCTTGGTTGGAGTGGGGGTCACATCCCAGGATGGGGGTACGTTTTGTCTCAGCCTCAGCTTCTCCAGCTATCAAAGGGGTTTCCACACTGGCAATGTTGCCTTGTGCCAGCACAGCCCAGAACAGCAGAGTTGCGGCTTACTACAGGATCATCATACTCTCATCTAGTTGTCCTGTCCTGGGCTCTGGGTACCTAGCAATGCTCAGGATGGCAGGCCCCTGCCCTCAGAGGGATTCCAAGAGAGGCAAACATTTATGAAATGAATGCATAAGTAGAATCGAATGTGTTTTCCCAAGTGGGGCACCTGGGCCTAGCCAATCTGGGATGGCTTCTGAGAAGGTGACACTTGAAGGGAGACCTGTGATAAACAGCATCAGCAGGACAGGGGACAACCTTGTCTCTGGGCAGGAATAGCAAGAGGCCAGGTAGGGACAATCAGCCACAGAAAGTTGGGAATGGAGCTTGGGCAAGAGTGGAAAGCTAAAGGCGCAGAGGTGCAGGCACACTTGTGCACACACACAGTCACACACACCATCATGCACAGGCACAAACACAGGCACATGCTCACACATACAGTCATATGTGGTCAATACACACTCACATACCTCACTTGCTCACCCATGTGCGCAAACACACATGTACCACATGCACAAATATGCACCCATATATGCACTCATATACATGTACTCACACACTCATGCACAAACACCCTCATACACATCCTCACATGCTCATGAATATGCATACACACATACATGCTGAAACACAAAAATATACAATGCATGCACCCATGCCATCATACACACACACTCACAGCTTCACACACATGCACGTGCACACCCACATACACATGCACATACACACATGCTAAAAATGCACACAGTCACTTACGCTGACCAGCCTCGTCCTCCCTGCCTCTCCTCCCTCCCTCCCTCACACAGTGCACTTACACACACTCACACCTATGTACATGTCACACAAGTGCATACACAAATGGACAGCCACTCATGTGCTCACACTCATGCATGCACACATTCAGAGCTGCCATGCAACCAACTATTCATACATTACAGACCCAAGCAGCCATTTTCAAAATAGCTCATCCTTTGATAAAACCAGCTTTTTCATCTTGCACACGAATTGGCCCACCTCTGCCTCTCTCTCTCTCCCCACTCAATAACGAGATAAAATAAAAATTGAATTCCAGCATACGCTTTCAGAAATAACCCTCCTCCCCATCCATTGGTCAATGCCACTTTGCTCAGCTGTTAAGAATTGGAAATGCAAAAGCCGTTGAGGGAGACTGGGGACTCCCCAGGTGCAGCATTCTGAGAAAAATGAAATAAATGCCAACTTTTTTTTGGGGTGGTGATGGTGACATGAAGACTGCAGCTCTGTGCATGGTACAAATGTCTGTGCATGGCACAGAGGCCAGCAATCTCTGGACAAAATGACCACAGCTGATTTTAGGTGGGACAGCTGCATCTGACCATTTTTTCCATTTCTATTTCCTGGTTAGAGAATTGCACTGTTTTCCTCCTCTGTAAAGCCATGTTGATTGGGGTGTGTTTGGGGAGATTGAGATCATTTAAATAAATCTCTTAGCACTGGACTTAGAACACATATTAAAACTATCATGTACACAAAATTTTATAAAGAATCACCTATTTGCATCAAATGACTAAATCTTGTTTTTACCCCTAAAGAAGGAAGAAGTATTTTTGGCCCCACAGAGGGAATCCTACTGTTTTATTATAAACAGCATCTTTATTTATTTATTTTTTTTTTATTTTTTTTTTTAAGATTTTATTGGGGAATTGGTGGAGGGGAACAGCGTTGGGGAATCGGGGAAGGGGAACAGACAAGTTGCCGTCTTCTTGTTCTTCAGTTTTTTAGTTGCGGAGGATGTTGCTTCACGGTTGGTATCGTTATTGCTCTTCCCGGATGAGGCAGATCGGTCGCTGACCCCTGGATGTCGCTCATCGAGGCTATTGGCAGCTCACGCTGGCTGCCAGCCGCTCACGCCGGCTGTGGGCCACTCACTGCAGCCTATGGCAGCCCACTGCAGCAGGGGCTGCAGCCCACACCATCACCGGGGTTCGCACAGCCCAGCTCCAGGTGGAGCTGCCGTTAGCTGTAGAGGGCAGCGTCACTGGCCCCCATGTGGGATCCGAACCGGGGCCGCTGGCATCCCAAAACCAGCGCCTAACCAATGCGCCACTCGGCCGGCCCAGCATCTTTATTTTTGCAATAAGTTTTCCTTTGACAAAATTCAGCTTTAATAAACTCAATTAGTTGTTGGGGCATTTGGGATTTTGTGTTTTTACTAAGCTGGAAGGTTAATGGCATGACCCCTTCAAAAATAACCAGTGTTGGGCTGGCAGAGTGGCGCGGCGGTTAAGTGCTGGCTTGGGAAGCCAGCGGCCCTGGTTCGGTCCCACATGTGAGGGCCAGTGACACTGCCCTCAAAAAACAAACAAACAAAACAACAAAACCAGTGTCTTTTTTGAAATCTGTCACCTTGGGTCAGAGCCTGCCCCTCTGCTTCTGTGGGAGGGTGTGCTGTTTAGGGAAGAGGACCCCACAGTATCCCCAAGCCCTTTAATGTCAACCTTACATTTTCATTCAAATCATTGTCCCTTCTTATAGGGTAGGGGGCCATAG
This sequence comes from Aselliscus stoliczkanus, assembly GCA_033961575.1. Lineage (NCBI taxonomy): Eukaryota > Metazoa > Chordata > Mammalia > Chiroptera > Hipposideridae > Aselliscus > Aselliscus stoliczkanus. The sequence continues at coordinate 1,270,490 of CM066735.1, read as the reverse complement.
GCAGTGTGTGTGGGACCCAGTGAACACTGGATAAATGTTTTGGCTTTCTTTGGTGGGGGTGGTTAGTGGTAAGCTTGGTGTGGCAGAGAGAATCGGAAGTCCCTGAGCCACACTTTTTGGGTACCAGGCCCACCTCCACCCTATAAATCCTGTGACTTGGACAAGTTACCAAGCCCTTCAGAATATTGGTTTTCCAAGTTAGGGAATAGGGCCAGCTAGTCCAGGGAGGTGGCCAGGTAGAGCTCCTAGAAGCAGCCCCATGCGAGCTGGGGACCAGGAGAACTGGGGGGCGGGTGTGATCCTTGCGGCCTTCTCACCGCCTCCCCCCCACCCCCACCCCCGCAACCCCAGCCATTCAGTTGCCTCCACCGCAGGAAGCTGTGCGTTCTCGAGATAAGAAACGGGTCAATAAACTTTTTTTTCCAAGACCGGCCGGGTTGTTCCATCCTCCTGAGCCTCCTTCCCACCCGTAGCCCCCGTCCCTGAGCCGGGAAAGGTCAGATGGGAGGCGGCATCGACCAGTGCCCGGAGCCAGGCTCCCGGCCCCGTCCATGCTGACCAACTGACCACACGAGGCCCAGGAGTCCGGCTTGTTGCTGGCCAATGGGGGCGCTCCGAGCTGGGGTTGCCGGGCAACGCGGGCCGGGCGGAGAGGCGGGGCTGGCGCGGTGATGGAGCGGAGAGTGCTGCGATCAATCCGGCGCACCCGCGCATGCGTGGCCCGCGGCCGGTAAGGATGCTGCAGCCGGCGCCCAGTGGCCATCGATCGCCGCGGCCAGAGGAGCTTAATACACTGGGACAAGGGCTTAAGGAAGGGGCTCGGGTGTCCCTACCACTCGCTACCTCCTCCCATCCTGCTCCTTTTAATAATAATAATAATACATAATAACAACAACAACAACAGCTCGTATTCACACAGTGCTTCCTGCCTGCTGGACCATTGCACTTAAAATCTCCCAACATTCCAGCCGAGGGAATCAGTGAGTGTCTGGATTCATCCCGGAGGCGGGCACAGAGGCCAGAACCCTTGAGTAAGCATACTGTCCCCACCACCCACCAGCTGAGCGAGTGGCCATGGGCATGTGGGCTAGTCTCTTCTCCATGAGCCTCAGAATCCTCACCTGTAATGTGGAGTAAAGATGGTACCTAACCGGTAGGACTCTGTGAGTGAGGTGTCCCGTAAATGCTTCGTTTCTCAGAGGGCCTCAGCCACTGAAGGGACGCTGAGGTCCCAGAGAGGAAGTCACCAGCTCAGAGATGGCAGCTGTTACAGAATGTTTCCACTCTTCCTGCTCCCCTGTTCATGAACCATTTACAGTGAGCTAGACAAGGTGCTAAGTGCTTTGCATGTATTGTATGCATCGGTTCTTCAAAATCCTGTGCATTGGGTGAGTTATCCCCATTTCCGGAAAATGAGGCCCTTCTCCCACCCTCTTCTCTGTCCTCTTCTCACTGTTCTTCCTACTTTCTTCTCTGCCCTCCATCTCACCTTTCTCCTCCTCATTCCTCTGCGTGGTTTGATTTTAAAGCCAATGGGTTTTCCACAGCACTTCCCCCTGCACTTTCCTCTACTTCTCTTCCTTTTTCTAAAATTTGTGGTGTATGAATTTCCAAGGGCTGCTGTAACAAAGTACCACACACCAGGAGACTTAAACATCAGATTTATTCTTGCACATTTCTGGAGGCCAGAAGCCTGAGATCAAGGTGTGGGCAGGGCTACAGCTCTCCCTCTAGAGGATTAGAGGCTTGAGAGAGGGTTCTTCATGCCTATCCCAGCCTCTGGTGGTTGTTGGCAATCCTGGCATTCCTTGGCTTGTGGCTGCATTACTCCAATCTCTGCCTCCTCATCCCATGGCCTTCTTCTCCCTGTGTCTCTGTGTGTCTCCTATTCTTATAAGGATACCCGTTGGATTTAGGGGTCACCCTAATTTAGTACAACCTCATGTTAACTAATGACAACTACAAAGACTGTATTTCCAAATACATCCACTTTCTGAGTTTCCAGGTGGATATGACTTTTGGGGGAGACCATTTGACTCACAACAAGGTGGGCATAGATAGAAGGAGGAAGATATGAGGCTGGTCTTCTCCAGGGTCCCAGGGATTGCTGGACATAACTGGCTCTGGGCTAGGACCCAGGAAAATGCTGAGAGAGGCCTGGAGCTTTACCAAACTGGCCTCATATGACCTCCAGCTGTCATGTGGTTTGTGTCTTTCACTTTATCACATGTTAATCCTTCTACATCATTATAATTTTTCACCCTCCATCACCTTTAATAGCCACCCAGCATTCCACCCACAGAAGAGACATCCACTGTTTATCAATTTCTACCCCCCTCCCCCGCCACTTGGACAGCAAGACTAGTCCCAGCACACAATGTTCTGGCATAAACATAACAGGCTGAAATCCACTGGGGGTGAGGATATGGATAATAAAAAGACCATACCCCTACATGTATACACTGGATAAAAAGCATTTAAAGTTTGTTACCCCACTCCATGGGGAGCCAGTGTCACCAAAGCATAGACGCCCAATGATGGGGATAGTCTGCTTCATTCCCATTGTATAGTTTGCCTTTTACGTGAGGTGAAACTCATGTAACATAAAATTCACCATTTTAAAATGTACAATTCAGTAGTATTTAGTACATTCACAATGTGTGCAATCATTACAATTATCTAGTTCCTAAATATTTTTATCTTCCCCAAAATAAGTCCTTTCCCCATCAGCAGCCACCCCTACCCACTCCCCAGCCCCCAACAACCATTAACCCCCCTCCTGTCTGTGGATGTGCCTGTTCGGACATTTCACATAGGTGAAATCACACACTGAGTAGCCTTGTGTGTCTGGCTTCTCTCACGAGCACTGTGTGTTCAAGGTCCATCCACACTGAGGCAAGTGTCCGTACCTCACTCCTTTTCATGGCCAAGTAACTCACCAGTGTGTGGACGGACACATTGTGTTTGTCTGTTCATCTGTCCTTGGACACTTGGGTTGTGTCCACAATTTGGACATTGTGAATCATGTTGCTGTGAATGTGGATGTATCTCAGTGACTTTGACCTGATCAATTTCTGTGAAGCAGGTCTGGGGCAGTGAACAGACCCCACATGGGGTCAAGCACTCCCCATCCCAGCCCATGTGGGACTCAAGACCCCAGTTGAAGGGAAGATGGCAGCAGGGGTCCTTGGAAGAGTCCCAGGTGTGGGGCAGGACCCCCCCTAAATCTGAATCCTAGCTGTGTGATCTTGGGCAAGTCACCTCCCCTGATTTGGGCCTCAGTTTCCTCATCTGAAATCAGGGGCAGTGAGATCCTTTACTTCACAAACACAGTGCCCCCATGATGTAATCATTGAGGTGTGAGAGATACACAGGAATTAAATCAGCTCCCTGACTTTTGGGGGAAGAATGTGGGGGGCCCCGCCCCATCCTGCTTGCAGAGGTCAGGTGAGGGTCATGGGGTGGGGGTTTGTGGGGGGAGGAGTCCCCCAAAGGAGTCCAGAAAGGGGAGTCTGGTGAAAAGAGTTGTGGGGGAGGGAAGCCACTGGTCTCACATTTCTCTCCTTTTTTCTCTTTCCCTCTTAGGCACACGGGTGGGAGGGTCACACTGGGTGTGTGTGTGTGAAGGGGCTGGGCTCAAAGGCAAGAGAGAGCTGAGGGAAGCAGGACCGCCCCCTTTAGCTATGCCTCAGTTTCCCTGGCTCTTGGAGGAAGGTTCTGGTTCTGTGTCCACAAAGCCCCCTCCCAGTCTCTGCATCAAAGGCCTCATCCTTCTACCTCAAACTCCTTCAAAACTCACAGTTGACCTCCCACATGCCCAAGTCCATGGACCTCCCCCACCATAGTCCTGGGCTGGGAGCATGGAACGAGACATATCCCCAAGGAGACCACAGAGATGGTGGTGTCAGGGAGATGCTACCTAGGTGGGCCCAGGGCAGGGGGCTTAGAGGGTGAGGAGGGGTTTAGCAGATGTGGCTGGAGTACAGCACATGTGATAATAGCTGTGCTAGGGTATGAGGTGGAACAGGGCAAACTGGCAGGTGTGTGGCTAGAGATGCAGTTGGACAGGTCACAGGTTTAGTGGACCATCAGGCCCAGGTGGCAATGGGGAATATGGGGGGCTTAGAGCAGGGGAGGGGCGAATTCAGATCCAGACTTGAAAGGTCCCTGGGAAGCTAGAGTGGGGTCAGCCCAGGAGGCGGCTTCTGAAGGAGGAGAACGGAAAGTGGTGGCCCATGGGCCCTGCAGGGGCAGGAGAGGCATAGCTTTTTGGGGAAAGATGCTAATCTACTCACATCATCCCTATTACCTCCGGGATTCAATACTAAAGCTGCACCAAGCATTGCAGACCTCATGCCTCCCCACTCACCCTCCTTTCAAAGACAGGTCAAAGCCACTTGTCCATGTTCCCTGAATGCCGCATGTGGCATCCAGCCTCAAACCTTTGCACATGCTGTTCTTTGTGTTTGAAACCCTTTCCACCAGCTGAGAAGGAAAGGGAGGCACCAAGAGATGGAAGGAAAAACAGAACTGAGATGTTAAGGAAGCCAGGAATTGTTACAATACCCACTTTACAGAGAAGACAACTGAAGCCCAGAGAGGTTAAAAAACACACTCAAGGGCCGGCCGAGTGGCGAGGTGGTTAAGCGCTGGCTTGGGAAGCCAGCGGCCCCAGTTCAGGCCCCACATATGAGGGCCAGTGACACTGCCCTCAAAAAAAAACAAAAAAACAAAACACACTCAAGGTCACACAGCTCTGGTACTGGAGGAGCCTGGTTTTCTGTCTTAATTCCATTGTCTCCCAGAACAGCTGAGGAGGGATTTTGAAGTCTGCAGGCACACCAAAGGGATGCTGTCCCCAGTCCCCAGGACTGGAGTCTGGGTGGGTGGGGTCAGGCTCACAGCCACTGCAGTCCTGTGATCCTGGTCCTGTGTGGGGCTCATGCTGGGGGGAGCCGCCTGCCCTTGTTCCCAGCCCACTGCTGCAGTGCCGATCAGCAGAGAGTGATCGATGGTGTATTGAGCACTTTTCAAGCTTCGGTGATTTTCGTGGATTCAGTGTAAACCGCAGTCTGGGCCCCATTCCCATTGACTTCGGGGAGGCACCCCTCCCTACCATCCAAGCTGACAGCCTTGCTAAGGCTCTGCACCCCAGTGCCCGGCACAGAACTGCCCCTCTCCTTCAGCAACGCGGAGGGAAGGATTGGGACACCGGGCACAAACAGGTCAAGGGAAGGTGGGAGGTTCAGAGTGGGCAGAGCCAGGCAGGCAGAGGCCACTGGAGTTCTGAAAGGTGGGGGCCAGCTCCAGATGTTAGGGGGTCATTCAGAAAAGAGGGCAGGCTGGGAAAGGACAGAGCCTGGGTCTTCACACCGCCTTCAAAATCCCCCCTTGGTGGGAGTCCTATTCATCCCCCAGGCCTGGGCCTGATGCCAGCTCCAAGTCCAGCTGCTATTTCTGTTTCTTGTAACACTCTTCTATAGGTCTCCCATTCCTCTACTACCTGGTGTCTGCAGAGAACACTGGTCACTCCTGAGCCAGCTCCGGGTTTCCTCCCACAGCACCTGTGCAGGTACAATAAATACTGGGAAGGGAATTCAAGAAAGCTTAGAGGCTGCACAGGTAACCTGCACAAAATAATCCCACTTAAGCCTGTTTGTTCATTAACCTAGATGTCCACCCATTCATCAACTTGCACAGCCATATATTCCTCCAGCCACCTACCCATTAATTCACTCACCAACCCATGGTCCATTTGCCTTTTCACCAAGACAATCATCCATTTAACTGTCCACCCATTTACCCACAGTCATCAAGCTGTACATTCACCAACATACCCAATGATTCATCCACCCATTCATTCAACCATTCATCCAGTCATTGATTCACCCATTCATATTCCTATCCATCCATCCATCCATCCATCCATCCATCCATCCATCCATCCATCCATCCATTTATTCATCTATCTGTCCACCCACTCTTACGCCCAATTGTCTATCTATTCTCCCACACATTACACACTGATTAATTTATCTATCTATCCATTCACCCATCTAGTCATCTATCCATATATGCATCCATTTACCAAACCGTGCATTCACCAACTCATCCATCCATCCATGCATTCATTTATTGACCCTTTTAGTAATCCACCCAGTCAACAAGCCACACATTCCCCAAGATATCCAATGACTCATCCATCCATCCATCCATCCATTCACCCACCTACTCGTGTATTCACCAACTCATCCATTTGTTCATGCATCCATTTATCTTACTTATCTATCCTTTTAGCCATCTACTCATCCTTTCTCCTATCCATTCACCTTTCCACCCATCCACATATTCATGTACCAAACTATTCACCCATCCATTTACACACCCATTCATTCATCAACCCTTCCAGTCATCTACCGATTCAACCACCGTCCTACCCATCCACTGATTCATTCCCCTTCCATCCACCTGTCCATCCACTTACCCATCCACCCACGCACCTATCTATTTATCAGTTCACCCATTCATTCATGTCTACCCTAAGCATTTTCTGTGGTCACTTCTGGGCCATCATGATGCTGTACTCAGGGAGAAAGGTGAGTCTGACCTGCCCCCTGCTGCATGAGTTCCCGGACTAAGGACATTTCACCCCCATATGTGCAACCAGGTTAAACCCAGACAAGGGCTGATATGAGGGATCACCTCATCTAAACAAGGTGCCATTTTACAGCTGAGCAAACTGAAGCCCACACAGGGAGGGTGATGCCAGGACTGCCTGGAGCTAAAGCCAGCTGCCACTTCCATGGTGGCTTCGACAAGACTTCCATGGGCCAACCCACAAGAATTTACTGTGGCTGGAGGTCTCTCTGTGACTCTTATCCCCACAGCCCCACCCTGGCTGCCCTCTTTTCTGTCTCCACCTGCTCCTTCACTCAACAAATCTTTATTGAGCATGTGTGCCCAGCCTTAGAAACACAATAGGGAGAAAGCAGGCAGGGTCCCACACGGAGCTTATGTTCTAGCGGAGAAGACAGAAGAGGGGAAAAAAACAGCAAAGAAGCAAAGAAATAGAATAATTTGCGGTGAGGTCGATTCCAAATCTCTCTACTCCTGGCTGGACCAGCAGGTGGGGGCAGGTGCAGCTGTCTCCTCTTCTCCCAGGGACGAGACTCTGAGGACAGGATGCCACAGGCCCCAGACCTGGGAGGCAGTGGAAGGGGCAGGGGAGGAGGCAGGGATGGGGGAAGGCCACTGTGTCACAGGGAAAGACTGAGACGGCGGCTCTGAAACCCCCTTCATAATTAATAAATGACGAATATGGTTGTTAATCGATGGAGCTGTGAAGAGAATATTGATTTCTAACTCACGCTATTTTTTGTGTGTGTGGCGCTTAGATTTTTACATCTCATTTAGAACAAGGCTTCCCCAGGGAACTCTTAAAACCAAAAGATATTTGCAAGACTCCTGTGAGGGGGGGCGACATCGGGTCTGCAAAAACGGGGAAAACTGGGGAAGCAGTGAGAGGGCAAGGCAAAAAAATATTATTTATCATCAAAGTTGCCCAATCACTGTGTCTTTCCTTGAAGCGTCCATTTGAATATTTGATTAAGGTGTCAATTATTGTGGGTATTGAAAAAGGTCATTGGGCAAATTTGCACAAGGCCATGGAGGAAGTTTCAAGGGTGGAAAAATAAATCCCATTATTATTTTTTATTACATGAATGCTGCATGTCTGTGGCAGCCAAATTGTAGTAAAACGAAATTCATCACTACCACAACAAAAAATACCCATCTCTGGGCCAGCCGAGTGGCGCGGTGGTTGAGAGCTGGCTTGGGACGCCTGCGGCCCTGGTTCGGGTCCCACAGGTGGGGGCCAGTGACACTGCCCTCAAAAAAAAAAATACCCATCTCACCGTTCCTGAGAGAACACTTGTGAGATTTCCGACATGCTGACATGTATATACATATAGAATAATTGTACATACATATTAAAGAAATTTACAAAAATATGGCCACATACCTTGTCTGCAACCTGCACTGAAAGGTTAGCCTTTTTTCCTGATTCAGAAAGTCGTATGTTGCCAGAATCAGAAATAACTAGAAAATAATGGAAAGTATAATGGAGAAAATGTAATTATTGGTAATTTCCTTTCTTAGAACAGGAATCAGCAGTTCTCTCTCCTAAAAAAACTGAACTTCTTATTTTGGAATCATTTTAGACATTCAGATAAGTTGCAAAGATTAGACAGGGTCCCTTCACTCCTTGCCAGCTTCCCTTCACTGGGAGTTTGTTAGAACTGAGAAATTATGGCTGGACGGACACCATCACACGGTATAGACTTGAGCTCTGTTTCCCCAGGCTTTTCAGGTCCTTTTCCGGTTCCAGCATCCCATGAAGGGACTTGGACCTCTCTTATTTTGACTCATGATAGTTCAGGCTCTTTTCATGCAGATCTACTTAGGGATACGAACATACCTATTTTACAAATAGGGAACAGAAATGCTGTTTGTGGTATTGTGAACATTTTTAAGCCAGTAGTCATCCATCTTTTTGACAATTTTTGATAGCTGTATTGTTTGCCAATATAACTAAGTTGTTTTTTATTGAGATGAAATTCACATACCATAAACTTAAACATTTTAAAGTGTACAATTCAATGTTTCTTTTAGCATATTCACAGAGTTGTGCAGCCATCTCCACAATCAAATACCAGAACAGACACCCCATCCACAGCAGTCACTCCCCAGTCCCTAACAACCACTAACCCACGTTCTGTCTGTGGATGTGCCTGTTTGGACATTTCACGTAAGTGGAATCACACACTGTGTGGCCTTGTGTATCTGAGTTCTCTCACTGAGCACCGCGTGTTCAAGGTCCGTCCATATTGTAGCGATTGTCAGTGCCTCCTTGTCACAGCTGAGTAATATTCCAGTGTGTGGCCGGACCACATCTGTTTGTCCATCATCCATTGATGAACATTTGGACTGTTTCCACCTTTTGGCCATTGTAAATCTTGCTGCTATCAGTTCTTGCTGTTTTCACTTATCTGAGGTATATACCTAGGAATGGAATTGCCGTATTGTATGGTCATTCTATGTTTTACTTTTTTAAAGATTTCTATTGGGTAATTGGGGGAGGGGAACAGTGTTGAGGAATTGGGGAAGGGGAACAGACAAGTTGTTGTCCTTTTGTTCTTCAGTCTAGTTGTGGAGGATGCTGCTTCACTGGCCCATGTTGGTGTTATGATCATTGCTCTCTTCCTGGCTGAGACAGTCAGTTGCCGGCCATTGGATGGCCACTCACAGCAGCCCAGCTTCAGGTCAGGCTGTTGTTCACCATCTTAGCTGTAAAGGGTGCAGCATCACTGGCCCATGTGGGAATCGAACCTGCGGCCCTGTTGTTCAGAGCTTGCACTCTTACCAACTGAGCCACTTGGCTGGCCCTATGGTTTACTTTTTGAATATCCAACTCTATTTAAACAGCCACCTATCACTTAAGCCTTTATAATGTTCTTTTGTTAAGAGCAATACTGGATGGGGCCGGCTGAGTGGCGCATTGGTTAAGAGCTGGTTTTGATATGCCAGCGGCCCCGGTTCAGATTCCACATATGAGGGCCAGTGACACTGCCCTCTACAGACAACAACAGCTCCACCTGGAGCTGGGCTGCGAGCCCCGGCAATGGTGTAGGCTGTAGCTCCTGCTGCAGTGGGCTGCCATAGGCTACAGTGAGCGGCCGGCAGCCATCGTGAGTGGCTGGCAGTCAGTGTGAGCTGCCAATAGCCGCGGTGAGCGACCATCCAGAGGCCGGCTACCGATCTGCCTCATCCAGGAAGAGGGCAATGATGATACCAACATGGGCCAGTGAAGAAAAGGTCCTCTGCAACTAGACTGAAGAATAAAAGGACAGCAACTTTTCTATTCCCCTTCCCCAATTCCCCAACGCTGTTCCCCTCCCCCAACTCCCCAATAAAATCTTTAAAAAAAAAGAGCAATACTGGATGAACATTCTTGTTCTAAACCGCTAGTGGTTTTGTAAGTGGTCAATTGAAAAGAAGCTTCTGGGAATTGTTGCCAAAATGCCTAAATGAGAGTCTGTGCACTTTATACTCTTCCCAGGGGGCAAGAGATGCCCCCATCCGTCCCAGTAGTGGGCATTACTAACCTTTCTAGTTCTGCTGATCTAATATGTAGAACATAGTATCTCATGTTGATCATCATATCTTATTTTGGCCATTTCTCATCACCTTTGTGAATTGTTTGTTCTGATGATTTGCCTGTTTTTATTTAATGAAGGGTACCAATGTTTTTTCTTATCAACTTATAAGATGTTTTTATAAATTGGGGATATTAACTTTGCCATTTATGTTTTAATATTTTTCTAGGTTTCTAATTTGCTTCCTATTTTTACTCACAGTGTTTTAATTTTCATGTGGCCTAATTTATCCATCTTCCCTTTATACTTTCTGCCTTCAGTTTCTTGCTAAGAAATCCTTCCTCACCCCAAATTATATACATTGGACTAAATACAAATTATTATTTGTCCTTCCAGTACAACTGTGCTTTCATTGCTCATGTTTAAAACTTTATTCCCCACAGACTTTATTTGTCTCCATCTTATTGTCTTTTGTATGCTTGTCATAAAAGAATGCAAACAATACAGAAGTGAGTTCAGTACACATTAAACTCATTGGTATTGAGATGCCAGGTGTTGCTCTAAGTGCTTTTGTCATAGTGCCTCATTTAATCCCCATAGGTGCCCTGTGGTGGGGTTCACTGTTTCACAAATGTGGGAACTGAGAGTTCAAGGCACTCGCTCAAGCTCACATCCCAGCTCGTGGTGAACCCGGCTTTGATCCCCAGTGGTCTGTGCTCTGCTGCCTGTCAGCCCATGTTTACTCCCCACCCCAGGTAGCAGGAGGGAGTACATGTGTGCAATTTTATACAAATAGGAGCCTAGTGCACATTCTGCTACAGATCTTGCCTTGTTCCCTTAGCAACAGATGCCGGTGTCTTTCTATTCACGTGTGTAAAACAGCTCTGTTCTTTTTAGTGGCTCCATGGTAATCCCTGTGAGTGTGTATGCGCTTGTGTGTGCAGTGTGTGTGTGTGTGTGTGTGTGTGTGTGTCCTATCTTGCATCCATAGGCACCATGCTAGATAGTCTGTCTTCCTCCCAGGCTCTCCAGCCACCCTTTGCTGCTCTGCTCTGTGCTGCTGAAGCTGACCCACGTGACTCCTTGTTTCGTGGTTTCCACTGGGTTTGGCCAACGAGGAGCTCTTGCAGGAGATTGGAGGCAGAAGGGGTTCAGGAAGTACCTATCCTGGGGTACTGGGCCACCCCCTTGTGTTTTCTCAAGTTGCCCAAACATTTGTAAAAAAAAAAAATCTTTATTAAACTTGCCTCAATTTCCCAGTGTGCATGCACCATCTCTTTCCTGCAGAGGCTCTGATTTAGAGTAAGGTGTTTTGGATATAAAGTGCCATATGATGCTGTATAACAAGCATGTGCAATACCTCAGTGTCATATAGCAGTACATATATTGCATTGCAATATAGAACAATATATATTTAACATATATTGCAATATGTAGTAGGATATATACATAACAGAATATTACAATGTATAATGGTATATATATAAAACAGTATATTGAAATATAGAACAGTATATATTTAACAATATACTGCAATATACAGCAGACTATATATGTAACATATTAAAATGTATAACAGTATATTGCAATATATAACAGTATATATACATAACAATATATTGCAGTATATAACAGTGTATTGAAATATATAACAATGTATACAAGGTCAGACTTTATTGTCCGACCTCGTATATAACAGTATACTGCAATATGTAACAGTATATACATAGAATAGTATACTGCAATATAGAATGGTATATTGCAATATATTACAATATATATAACAGAATATTGCAATATAGAACAGTATATTGCAATATGTAACAATATATATAATATATATATTATATAACAGTGTACTGCAATATGCAACAGTATATTGCTCACATGATTGGAGTGGCTGACTTGTTGATCTTGCTTGAGGTTGGCTAGCTGTGAGCTGATCTAGCTGGGATGGTCTGGACAACCTGTGAGAGCAGAGATAGCCTGGTGTCACAGACATACCCTAGGTTAGCTCCCAGTGAGTCCCTTTGTATAGTCCCCTCCTCTTGAACGCAGCCATTACCTGTGACTTTCTCTAACACAGAGATTGTGGGAAAGGCCAAGGGATTTTACAGATGTAATGAAGGTCCCTACTCGGTTGACTTTGAGTTAATCAAATGGGAGATTGCCCTGGGTGGGCCTGACCTAATCAGGTGAGCCCTGATGAAAAGAGAGCCCAGATCATCCTCAAATTAAAGACTTCCAGCAGCTGACATTCTCTCTCTCTCTCTCTCTCTCTCTCTCTCTCTCTCTCTCTCTCTCTCTCTCTCTCTCTCTCTTTCTCTCCAGGCTTTGAAGAAGCAAGCTGCCATGGGTCCTACAGCTGCAAGGAACTGAATTCTACCAACAACTACAGGAGCTTGGAAGAGGTTCCCAAGCTGCCAAAAGGAATGCTGCCCAGGTGATGACTTGACTGCAGCTTTGCCAGACTCTAAGCAGAGAGCTTGGTTATGCTGTTCCTCAATTCCAAACTACAGAAATGGCGAGATGGTACATGATTGTTGGTTTTTGTTTAAAATTTTTATTGGGGAATTGGGGGAGGAGAACAGCGTTGGGAAATTGGGGAAGGGGAACAGAAAAGTTGCTGTCCTTTTGTTCTTTAGTCTAGTTGTGACAGACGTTGCTTCACTGGCCCGTGTTGGTATTATCATTGCACTCTTCCTGGATGAGGCAAATTGGTCGCCAGCCTCTGAACGGCCGCTCACCGCGGCTACTGGCAGCTCACTCCTGCTGCCGGCTACTCACGCTGGCTGCCAGCCACTCACTGTAGCCTATGGCAGCCCACTGCAGCAGAGGCTGCAGCCCACACCGTCGCGGGGACTGGCACAGCCCAGCTCCAGGTGGAGCTGTTGTTCACCATCTTAGCTGTAGAGGGCAGTGTCACTGGCAGAGTGGATCCCCCTCATATGTGGGATCCGAACCGGGGCCGCTGGTGTCCCAAGCCAGCTCTTAACCAATGCGCCACTTTGCCTGTCCTATGATTGTTGTTTTAAGCTGCTGTTTGTGGTCATTTGTTACACAGCAATGGGTAACTCGTACATCTGAACATGGTGAAGACATGGTGCCTTGTGTCATTAAGTTTGATTCAGGTCTCTGCTGGAATCACATTCTAAGGGACACAGCAAGCCATATGGTTGAGCCCAGGGTGGGGATGTTACCCCTCCCAAATCACTGCAAAGTTTAGGCAAAGGAAGGGCTAAAGACTTGGGTCTTGTTTTACAATCAGTTTATCAGAGTGGAGACCCTGATTGATGCACACATTTAGATTCTTTCCAATTTTAAAAAGCAAGTCAAAGAATTCTGCCATGAACATCTTACAACAAGCTCAATATGGTTGTGAGAGACTGTATACCCCCAGGAATGGCTTTTTTTTTTGTATAAGAAACAGACAACCCACTTCATTATATTTGTATGGCTTGCAGCCATGCCATTGGAAAAGGAAAAGACACCTCAATTATACTCAAAGCTAATATGTACTTTGGTTAGCTTTTAGGACAACAATTGTGTAACTTTATAATTATGGTTATTTCACAGTACACCTCAATTCCTTGCAGAAACAAGTGTTCCCCCACCACTCTGCTCATAAAATCCTGGCAAACCCCACATATGCTTTCTTCCAGATGAACTTAAGAACAATTGTATTCAGTTCTTCTTCACCCAATGAAAATATTTGATTGGTATTGAAATAAAATTGTATGGATTCATCTAGAAGAAATTGACATTTTTAAATTATTGGGTCTTTACACTCAGCAAGTGGGACATCTCTCCACTTATCCATGTCATTTTTTGTCCTTCAATGGTTTTGTACTTTTTTTTTTTTGAGGGCAGTGTCGCTGGCCCTCTCATGTGGGACCCGAACTGGGGTTGCTGGCTTCCCAAACCAGGGCTTAACCACCACGCTACTCGGCCGGCCCAGGTTTTGTACTTTTTTAAGTCCTGCATGTGTCTTACATTTTTTTCCCCTCTGAAGCCTTTTAAGTTTTTGTTCTCATTGCTATTGTGAATGAATTATTTTTTCAAATATATGTTCTCACTGGTTATTGACAGTCTGTGGAAAGCTGTTGTTGGTCTTGTATTTCTACGCTGTAACCATGTTGAATACCTGGATGGGTCTTCATAAGTTCTCTTGGATTTTCCATGATATAATGACCCTATCCAAACAACATTTGTTTCCTTATTGTGGCTATAACAAATTACGCTGACTTGACAGCCTCCGAGGAAACTGATTCAGGGTCCCCTCCTCTTCATTATTAACCCATACTATTAGTTATCCTGCCTTATTGAGTTGGCTAGCACTTCCAGGGTGAGTTTAAACCACGCCGGTGACATTGATGAAGTATTGGGCTATCGGAAAAATCATGACACATTTTTGCAATGAAAACATAGAAAAAAGTCATGACTTTTCCGACAGCCCAATACCATCAGCAACAGGCATTTACCAGAAAGCTTCACAGGAAAGAGATAGAAGGGGGCATGATCCATCCAGAGGACCACACATCCCATGCAGCCCTCATTCTCAATGTGCCATGGGCTTCAGAGATTTGGGGAAAATCACTTGGTGCAGGTTTCCAAGTTCAGTGAAAACCTCATGCGCAACTCTCTGCTCCCACTTGGACAGATGCATTATCAAGGCACATGCCAGTCACCAGTGAAAAAGTAGAAGACACATTAGAAAAAGTAGAAGACACTATTGAGAGCCCCTTTCTCCAAGAGTTCTGTGAAGAGTTCGTGTGGTGACGTGTCCATTTCTTTATCACATTAAGGGTACAGCTTTCTTTTCCCATTAGGATTTCTATTGAATATTTTTGGCATTTACTGATGGAGCTTTAGGTTTATCTCCTCCTATCCATTTAGATGATGGGGTATACAAATAGGCCTTCGAAGGTGACTAACTTCTGCCACCCTAGCCAGCCTGAATTGATGGTGGTGGGTTTTTCTTCCAAATCTCTCTGGACTCACCTGGATATGGGTTTACTTGATACATTTCCATCCTTTAATAGGTGGCCTGCAGATTTGATGAGCATTGCGGGGGTTTCCACCTTTTGATCATTGTAAATAGCGCTGCTCTAAACATTTGTGAAAAAGTATTTGTTTGAACACCTCCTTCCGATGACTTTGGGTAGAGACCTATGCTATCATCTTAAGGCAAAGTTCTACCATGTTTTTCTTTTAAGTGTTTTGCTGCTTTGGGGATCAATTTTGGTAATTTATGTTTTTCCTAGAAAATCATCCCTTTGATCCTATTAATTAACACAGAATCCTACATTTTATCTTCACACATATACTTTTTTTTTTAGGGCAGTGTCACTGGCCCTCATATGTGGGACCCGAACCGGGCCCGCTGGCTTCCCAAGCCAGAGCTTAACCACCGCGCCACTCGGCTGGCCTCTTCACACATATAAATGTCTTCAATATTTGTGGTTTCATAGCCTCTTTCATTCCCGATTTTCATTTTATGTTTCTCCTCTCTCCTTTTCTTTTCTTTTTTTCTTTTCTTTTTAGGGAGCAGTGTCGCTGGCTCTCATATGTGGGATCCGGACCCAGGTTGCTGGCGTCCCAAGCCAGCTCTTAACCACCGCGCCACTTGGCCGGCCCACCTCTCTCCTTTACTTGATTACACATACCACTTTATCTATTTTAGAGTGTTTTTGTTTGTTTGTTTGTTTCCAAAAAAGCAGCTGTGGGATTTATTTATTAATTCTGCTGTTTTCCCTTTTTCTCAGTCATTATTTTTGGTTTTTATCTCTATTTGTTTGTCTGATTTCCTTAGTTCTGTTTTGGGGTTCTTCTCTTCTTGGATTGCTAACCTTATCCACTTTCATGATTTATTTGTTTTCTCTAACAATGAAAGCATTTAAGCAATGAACTTGTGCCTGGCCATCACCCATGTATTTTGGTGAGAGTTCCTCTCATCATTATTTCTAAAATACCACGGAATTGTTTTGACCTGAGAATAAGTTTTAAAAATATTTTGTTATTTATTTCTCATTTTATTTACTGTGGTCAACAAACATGACCAATACTCTTTTCACTCTTAGAAATGCATTGAGGATCTCTTTGTTGCTCAATACATGGCTGGCTTTTGAAATGTCCCATTGGCCTCAGAAAGAAATTCTGTCCTTTGTCACAGCAGTTTCATGTGCCTATTAGCTTGATCTCATTATTTACACTATGCTGATTCTAGTCAGTCTCATTTTTCTGTTTATTCCTTTGACAAGTGCTAGGAGACATGGGTGAAAACCTGTTATGAGCACCTGCCTGCTTTTTCCTGTATTTCTAAAGCTATCTCCTCTGTATGAGAGCTTCATATCATTGAGTATTCTTTGGCACATTTACATTCCCAACAGCTATGTTTCCATTTGCATTCTATTCTTAACACTAACAAAGGGGCTTCCTTACATGCTGCCCTGCGTTTATCCTGACTTCATTTTTGTCTGATGTCAGGCATTTAAGAAATATACTATATTTTTAAGAGTAGTTTGAGGTTTATAGCAAAAGTGAGTGGAAAATCAGAGATTTCCCAAATACCCTCTGCACCTGCACACACACACGCACACACACACACACACACACACACAGCCTCCCCCATTATCAACATTCCTAACTAGAGTGGGACATTTGTTACAGTCGATGAACCTACATTGATTACATCATCACCCAAAGTCCATAGCTAACACTGGGGTTCACTCTTGCTGTTGTGCATTCAATGGGTTGGGACAAACATGGAATGACACCTATCCACCACTGCAATGTCATACAGAGTAGTTTCACTGCCCTAAAAACCTTCTGTGCTCTGCCTAGTCATCCTTCTTCTCCCCACTCCCGCAACCCCTGATCTTTTACTGTCTCCATAGTTTTGTCTTTTCCAGAATGTCATATAGTTGAAATCATACAGTGTGTAAGTAGCCTTCTCAGACTGGCTTCTTTCACTTAGTCATATGCTTTAAGGTTCCTCCACATCTTTTCAAGGCTTGATGGTTCTTTTTTTTTTATCACTGAATAATATCCCATCGTCTGGATAGACCACAGTTTATGTATTCATCACCTACTGAAGGGCATCTGGGTTGCTTCCAAGTTTGGGCAATTATGAACAAAACTGCTGTAAATATCCATATACAAGTTTTTGTGTGAATATAAGCTTTCAACTTTTGGGGGTAAATACCAAATAGCATAATTGCTGAATTGTATGATGAGAGTATGTTTAGTTTTGTAAGAAACTACTAAACTGTCTCCTGAAGTGGCTATCCCATTTTTTTACTCCTATCAGCAACAAATGGGGTTCCTCTTGCCCCACATCCTCCCAGCATTGATGTGCTGTGTTCTGGATTTTGGCTGTTCTAATAGGTGTGTGGTCTCTTGTTATTGCTTTAATTTGCATTTCCCTAATGACATATGATGTGCAGCATCTTTTCATATGCTTATTTGTCATCTGTATATATTCTTGAGTGAGGTGTCCAACACTTTGCCCATTTTTAAATTGGGTTATTTTCTTACTGTTGAAGTTTAAGAGTTCTTTGCATATTTTGGACAACAGTCCTTTATCCGTTGTGTCTTTCACAAATATTTTCTCCCAATCAGTGACTTGTCTTGTTCTCTTGACAGTGCCTTTCACAGGGCAGACGTTTTTATAATAATTTTAATGAAATGTAGCATGTCAATGATGCCTTTCATGGATCGTCCCTTTGTATCTAGAAAGTCATCACCATACCCAACCTCATCTAGATTCCTCCTATGCTTTAAAATAACTTTTTATTTTGGAATAATTTTATATTTACAGAACAGTTGTAAAGGCAGTACAGAGTTTCTTGGTGTTAATGTCTTACATCACCAATGGCACATCTGTCACAACTAGGAAACCAACATGGGTCCATTACAATGACCTAAACTCCACACTTTATTCAGATTTCTCCAGTTTTTTCACCCATATCCCCTTTCTGTTCCAGAGCCCCATATGGCATTGAACCATCTTCTAATTTTTCCAAGTCACCTGGAAAGATTTTTGGCCCCTCTCCAAAAAAATTAAATGAGTTTCTTTCATTTACATTTATCTGTATACTAGAGATTTCTAGCTTTTCTCTGCTTTTTTTTTTTTTTTTTTTTTTTTTTGAGGGCAGTGTCACTGACTCTCATATATGGGACCTGAACCGGGGCCGCTGGCTTCCCAAGCCAGTGCTTAACCACTGCGCCACTCAGCCGGCTAGCTTTTCTCTGATAATGTGGTTTTATCTTGTTTTTCTTTCCATCAGTGTGTCTTGCTGACTGCTTTGTTACTTTGGATTATGGTCAATGTCTTCTTGAATACTTTTTCTTCAGTAACTGGGGGAAAATATAACATTTTGTTGTCCTATCTTCAGTCACTTTTAGGTTAAAACAACAGTGACCATGTATTTTTCAAATAAGCAATTTTATTAAAAGAACAGTATCTATGGACTCCACACCCATTAATCATCTTTTCTGAACCCCTAAAACTGTCAATTTTTGTTGATATGATCAAGGATTTTGTCCCGGTCTTTTGCTATTAAATTTTAATGCTTGTGAATTATACATCATCTCTCAAACCGTATGTTTACTATTTGTCTCATAATCACACTTTAATCACTATACATACCCAATGTAATGTTTAATTGCTACTTCTTTTTCCCCCCAGCTTTACTGAGGCATAATTGGCAAATAAAATTGTAAGATATTTCACATGTACCTTGTTGTGATTTCATATACGTGTACATTGTGGGAAAGCATTCTTACTATCTGGTTAGTTAACTACCCATCTCCTCACATATTTATCTCTCTCTGTGTGTCTCTCTCCCCTTTTTTTTCTTTTGTAAAAATACTTTATTGCCTTTAAAATATGAGGCTGTCAAGGAGAAATCTGAACCTAGTCTACCTGATTTTTTTCTTTTGAAAGTTTTTATAATAAACTTAATTTTTTAGAACAGTTTTTGATTTACAGAAAAAATTTTAAGATAGTACAGAGAGTTTCTATAAACATTCAGTTCCCACAATTATCAGCATATCACATTACTATTGTACATTTGTCACAATTGATGAACCAATATTTATACATAATTAATAACCAAAGTACATCCTATATTCAGATTTCCTTAGTTTCCCCTAAGTGTCCTTTCTCTGCACTAGAATCCCACATGACTTTTAGTCCTCGTGTCTCTTAGGCTCCTGGTGGCTGTGAATTTCTCAGTTTTTCTTGGTTTTAATCTGCATTCTTGTATATTTTCCCCTTAGTCTTGAAATGCATGAATTTCCCTGGTCGAAATATAGATGTTGATTGTTTTACTCTAATTTTGCCTCAAAAATGGAAGCCCTTTTTGGACTATAGATTCAGACCCATCTACATCTACAAAAAGTTTTCTTTGCCAGACTCTGGAGTACAGCTCTGTCTGGGAACACCAATGCTTTGTTTTGTCTATTTTTTTTCCTCTGCCTTCTGAAATAATCTATCAAACTGGCGGTCCACATGGATTTGATTTTCTGTTATGTGGATTGTGATCTATACCACATCTAATGATATTTGAAATTTTGTTTTGTCATTATTTATTCCTTTCCATTGTTCCTTAGCCCTGCCAGACTAAGTGTTCTTCTTGTCTCTTAGCATTTAATGTTTTGTCTTTTTTCTATAAGATCCATGCCTTCTATCGTTTTCTTCAGAGAGCATGGAACATTTGTCTCCAGTTTCTTGGAGCAGCTCTCTTGGCTACGTGTGCTCCTATTAATCTCCTTGAAGGTCTGGGCTCTTTTCTTCATTCTCACATTCTTTATTCTTAGTCTTAGTTTTAGTTATCCTTAAGGTAAGGCAGGTCTGCAATAACTACAGTTTCTTATAAAATGCTGTGAGTGGGCCGGCCAAGTGGCTCAGTTGGTTAAGAGCTCGCTCAGGAGTGCGAGCTGAGCTCTGAGCAACAGCAATTCGATGCCAGCCCGAGCCGAGCTGCTGTTGAGCTCAACTGCAGGATGGCTCAGCTTAAAAAAAAAAAAATGCTGTGAATGGATTCTTGTCTCCTGACTGCTGTTCATTCCCTCTGGAGTGGAGGAGTGAAAACTCTCATCTGTTTTGAGTGGGGGTTACAGTTGGCCCAACCATGTTGGCAGACTAGCCATATCCACTTATCCTGGGTCCCAGCAATTCTGCTCCTGAAAAAATGCCCCAGAACAATGAGGGCTTATGTTCACAATAAAAACTTACACAAGCTGGTTCACAGCAGATCTGCTCATGGGCACCCCAAACTGGACATCACCCAAATATCCACCTAAAGCAAATACCCACGGTAGAATGGATATATACAGGGTGTTTTCTCATACAATAAAATACTACAGGAGCTGGCCGAGTGGCGCATTGGTTGAAAGCTGGCTTGGGACACCAGCGGTCCAGATTCGGATCCCACATATGAGGGCCAGTGACACTGCCCTCTACAGCTAACAACAGCTCCACCTGGAGCTGGGCTGTGCGAGCCCTGGCGACGTTCTAGGCTGCAGTCCCTGCTGCAGTGGGCTGCCATAGGCTACAGTGAGCGGCTGGCAGCCAGAGTGAGTGGCTGGCAGCCAGCGTGGGCTGCCAATAGCCGCCTTGAGTGACCATCCAGACACCAGCGACCCATCTGCCTCATCCAGGAAGAGCGCAATGACGATTCCAATATGGGCCAGTGAAGCAATGTCCTTCACAACTAGAATGAAGAACAAACAAACAGCAACTTGTCTGTTCCCCTTCCCCGATTCCCCAATGCTGTTCCCCTCCCCCAATTCCCCAATAAAATCTTTTCAAAAAAATACTACAGGACAATAAGGGAGCATAAGCTATCAATATATCCAACTTCAGGATGCATCTCCCAGACAGGTTGTTAAGCAAAAGAACACACATGCATTCCAGTTTCATGAATGTCAACAACATGTGAAACTAACTCTTGGTGGTGAAGGTCAGAGTAGCGATTACCTCCAGGGGTTACAAATTGGTGGGGAGCCTTCTGGGGTGAAGGAAAATGTTGGTCTTCACTGGGATGGAGATTACCTAGGTGTATCTATATGTAAATATTCACCCAGCTATAAACAACAAAATCCTCTCTGGCGATTCTAAACTGAACACTGGGTGTCATGCCATTTAATCCTTTGATGGAGAAACAGGGCTGAGACTGGGGCACATCCTGGTACCATGCTGTTTTCTCAGGATGTGTTGGTTAGCTCTTGTCTTTGGTTTTCTGTTCATCCCAACAATTTAAACAGTCCATTCAGGCATGGTGTATCCAACGTCTGATCAGCACTGAGAGATTGCCTTGTCTCAATGTGGAGATGGATCTGTGTAGTCAGCAGAATAATAGCCCCAAAGACATCCCTGTCCTGGTCACAGGACCTGTGGAGATGTTGCCTCATGTGGCAGAGGGATTTTGCAGATGGATTAAGTCATCTTAATCCTGAGATGGGGACGACCCTGAATTCCCCAGGGTTCCAGTGTCATCACAGGGTCCTCATAAGGGGGAGGCAGGACACTCAGAGTCAGAGAGATGGAAGAGGCTGCACTGCTGGCTGTGATGACGGAGGAAGGGGCCAAGAACACAGTGCCTCTAGAAGCTGGAAAAGGCTGGAAATGGAGCCTCAGAAAGGGCAAGCCCTGCCCATGCCTGGGTTTTAGAACTTCTGATCTCCAGAGCTGTCAGAGAACAAATCTGTGTTGTCCTACAGCACTGAGTTTGTAGTGATTTGTTACACCAGGAATAGAAAACCCACATTCCCCCTGACTTAGGAAGTCCCCCAAGCATGGGGAAAGGTGAGCCTGGATGTCACCAGGAGCCATGGTGAGGAAAGCTTCATTAGCTGCAAGCATTTGACTTATGGTGCCCCCCACCCACATTTTTTCTCATGAGGCAAACTCCAACAACCACAAGTGGTGTCAAGGCCAGCTGAGCACTCCCCTCTACCCTAGGACATGTTTCCAGCTCCTCTCCCAACATTATTATGAGGAATGGGGCTAGAGAGAATGCGGGTTCCCAGCAGTGCCCTTTCTCTGCTCTGTAAGGAAGCAAGGGAGGCAGATCTAGGTGTGTATCCTGGGCAGTCAGCTGGATGCTGGAGAGGAGGGTCCCCCTTTTCTAGGCCCTTGAAGGACAGGTGAAGAGGTATTTGACCTTGCAGACTGGGCAGTGAGGGAGGGGCCAATGGCTGGTGGGGAGAAGCCGGAGATATGGGGATTGTGAGCAGGCTGGCATCATCTGTCTCCCAGGCTGATCAGTGCTCTTCCAGCCCATCCATGTGGGTCGATGCAAAATTAATTAGAGTAATCAACTCGGTTGCATCATGGAGAGCACCCTCACAGATTTAGGCCACTAATTGGTAGGAGCTGACAGTGTGTCCCCCATGTCCTCAAGGTATTAACGCTCTTCCCCCCACCCATAGATTAATTACTTTCTTTGCATCTGCCCCCCCCCATTTTTTGGTCCTGGGGAGGAATAGTGCAGGGTGATATGGGAGGGGTAGCATAGAGGACCCTGGGTCCCTGCATGTCCTTTCCCTCAGGATGAGCCTGCGGGGAGAGATTGAGACCCAAAGGGCAGCAGAGGGCCACATCCAATCCTGGAAGTGTGATACCTGTGAGCCAACATGACTTTGGAAGCGATGGCATGCAGCCCCATTGGATATGGGATGCACAGGGACAATTGTCCATCCACCTATCTGGCTACAAAGGTTTAACATTGAAGTTTGCAAACTTCCCACTGTGTGCTTACATTGGCAGCACTGTACAAACAGCTCAGTAAGGTTTCATAATCTTGGTATATCAGTGTCTCACAGCTGTGTTCATGTTGACATGTGGTGGTGTCTTGCTGAGTGGTGTTCATTATTGTTGCTGTGTGGTTTTGTGTGCTGTTGCAAGAATCTCTGAGCTTGAGTTAGAGCAATGAACAAACGTTACATTTCTTGTTAAACTTCGCAAATGTGAAGTGAAATCAGGGACATATTAGTCCAAGTTAATGGGGATAATACCATGAAGAAAACGGCAGTGTACAAATGGATTAAACATTTTTCTGAGGGGAGACAACATATCGCTGATGAAGAGAGGCCAGTAACGAGCAGAACTATGAAAATATTGCAAAAATTCATAGAATTGTGCATCAAAATCATCGGCTAACTGTGAGAAGTATAGCAGACCAAATAAACATTGATAGAGAAACAATCAGGAAAATCTTAACTGAAAATGTTGGCATGAGAAAGGTGTGTGCAAAAATTGTCCCAAAGGAGGTCACTGATGAACAAAAGCAAAGGAGAGTTGAAGTTTGCCAAGACTTTTTGGAGAGGCAAGACGATGTTTTGGGCTGTGTTATCACTGGTGATGAAACATGGGTGTACCAATATGACCCTAAAACAAAGTGTCAAAGTGCACAATGGAAGTCAGCCAATTCTCCATGACTAAAAAAGTTCCGCCAGTCCAAATCAAGAGACAAAAGAATGTTGTTAACCTTTTTTGATATCAGAGGGATTATTCAGTATGAATTTGTACCAATTGGACAAACAATTAACTAAGTTTACTATTTGGAAGTGCAGAAAAGGCTGCGTTAAAAAGTTAGATGAGGGGCTGGCCGAGTGGTGTGGTGGTTAAGCTCTGGCTTGGGAAGCCAGCGGCCCCAGTTCGGGTCCCACATACGAGGACCAGTGACACTGCCCTCAGAAAAAAAAAAAAAAAGTTAGATGAGGGCCAGCCAAGTGGCGCATTGGTTAAGAGCTGGTTTTGGGATGTCAGTGGCCCGGGTTCGGATCCCACATATGAGGGCCAGTGACACTGCCCTCTACAGCTAACAACAGCTCCACCTGGAGCTGGGCTGCGAGCCCTGGTAACGGTGTAGGCTGCAGCCCCTGCTGCAGTGAGCTGCCATAGGCTACAGTGAGTGGCCGGCAGCCAGCATGAGCGGCTGGCAGCCAGCGTGAGCTGCCAATAGCTGCAGTGAGCTACCATCCAGAGGCCGGCGACTGATCTGCCTCATCCAGGAAGAGCACAATGACGATACCAACATGGGCTAGTGAAGCAACATCTGCCGCAACCAGACTGAAGAACAAAAAGACAGCAACTTGTCTGTTCCCCTTTCCCAGTTCCCCAACACTGTTCCCCTCCCCCAATTCCCCAATAAAGTCTTTAAAGAAAAAAAAAAGTTAGATGAAAACAACCTGAACTTTTCGCCAACAATTCATGGCTCTTGCATCATGACAATCCACCAGCTCACACAGCACTGCCGCTCATGCTGGCTGCCAGCCACTCACTGTAGCCTATGGCAGCACAGGTTGCAGCCCACTCCATTGCCAGGACTTGCACAGCCCAGCTCCAGGTGGAGCTGTTGTTTACCATATTAGCTGTAGAGAGCAGTGTCACTGGCCCCCATATGTGGGATCCGAACTGGGGCCGCTGGAGTCTCAAGCCAGCTCTTAAACAATGTGCCACTCGGTCGGCCCTATGTGAAAAATTTTTTTCTTTTTTTGAGGGCAGTGTCACTGGCCCTCATATGTGGGACCCGAACAGGGGCTGATGGCTTCCCAAGCCAGCGCTTAACCACTGTGCCACTTGGCTGGCCCCCTATGTGGAACTTTTTAAAGGATGAGTTCACAAACTTAATTGTCAGATCTCATATGCATCTGTTCATCCATCCATCCATCCACCCATCCATCCATCCATCCATCCATCCATCATCTACCCTTCTATCTATCATCCATCCATCCATTCATTCATCTACCCACCTGTCATTCATCTGGCCATCTATGCATCTATCATCCATAATACACCCTTCTATCCACACATTCATTTATTCATTTATTCATTTATCTGTCCACCCCTACTTCCATACATCCATCACCCATAATATATCTTTCTATCTACCCATCTGTCCATCCATTCACTCGTATATCACCCATCATCCATCCATAGCCTCATATATTCATCCATCCATCTGTCCATTCACCCATCCACTCAAACATTTATTTGCATATTGATGTAGGCATTTATTTATATATATAGTCTGCCTACGTATTCACTTGTCCATTATGGCTTCATTCATTCATTCACCATTCATCCTTGTACCACCTAAACATTCATTCTACTGTCTACCCCCAACCTCCCCCCACCCCATCCACAAGCTAACAGTGAATTGATTGCTTCCTATATTCCAGGTCCTGCTCTAAACACTTCATGTGTTTCCACTTGTCCACCCTCCATCCACCCATCCATCCTTTGGGCTCTCCATCCACCTATGTCCCTGTCTGCATGTCTGTCTTCCCATATTCCAGTCAATGTTTATCCGGTCTCCTCTGTGCATGGGTGGTGAGTCATGGCTGAAAAGGGACACTCAGTCCTCTGCAAGGTGGGAGAGGTGAGCCTCAAAGGCCTGGAAATGGGACCTGAGGGGCCAGAGTGGGACAGGGAGAGACAAAGTGGAAATTTCAACTAGAAAAGTGTTCTTCAGTGGGGAGGGGACTCTGCTCTCTGGGCCAACGACACTAGCAGTAAATATTAATTGTAAGCATGTTTGTTTTATTACATGCAGTGGTACAAATATTTTCAGCCATACCAAAGAGAACACAGAAAGAAAAAAAAAAAACACCTCATCTCAGTCCTCCTTCCCAGTGATGCACGTCACCAGAGTCTTGGGCCTCCTTCCAGATACAGACCGACTTCATTCGAACATGTGCTTTTGTTCATGTGTCTATCTTTTGACGCTCTCTGACCTCAAGGTTGTCACTGGGTGACACACATCAGCATTCCATCCATGTGAGCGCTTTCAGGTCCCCATATGTCCTGCCAGGAGCCAGACCCTACTATAGCAGCCTCCTTTTGAGGGACATTGAGGTGGCTGCTGTTTTCTCATAAGTACAGACTTTGTTGCAAAAACCACAGTGAGGAAATTCCCACCAGAGGAAACACGTGAAAAACTGAACTTCTCGAGTTAAAGCCACAGCCAATGGGGCAGAATTCATTTTACATAGCAAGTGACAGTTTTGTTATAACTCATCAAACTTTAAGAGTTTTCCTCTGTGCAAAATTTTACCTTGTCTTTTTTTCACTTGAAAAACAATTTTTGTATTTTGTTAAAAATCTACATAACATAAAATTCAGTATCTTAACCATTTTTTTTTTTTAAGCTGAGCCATCCTGCCACCTGTTGGCAGCTCAACGGCAACTCAGCTCGGACTGGGCATCAAACTGCTGTTGCTCAGAACTCAGCTCACACTCTTGAGCGAGCTCTTAACCAACTGAGCCACTCGGCCAGCCCTGCATCTTAGCCATTTTAAGAGCACATTCACACTGCTGTGCAGCCATCACCATCTCCAGAACTTGCTCATCTTTCCAAATTGACACTCTGTCCCATGAAACACTCACTGCCCTCCCCTCCCCCAGCCCCTGGCCCCATCATCTACTCTCTGTCTTTATGAATCTGACTCCTCTGGGGACCTTCTGTGAGAGGGATCATATAGTGTTTGTCCTGTGTCTGGCTTATTTCACTGAACTCAATGTCCTCAGAGTTCATCCATGTTGTAGCAGGTGTGAGGATGTCCTTCCTTCTTAAGGGTGAGTAATACTCCACTGTATGGACACCACACTGTGTGTGTCTGTTCCTCCTTGGATGGACACTGCGTTGTTCCCACCTGTTGGCCATTGTGTATCATGCTGTTGGGAACGTACATTCACATGTACTTGCTTCCATGCCTCTTTTCAATTCTTCTGGAGAGATAGTTAGAAGTGGAATTGCTGGATTGTGTACCTTCTTTGTTTATTCCTGTTTCTATGTACAGATCTTTTATCTGGCTGGTCTGGTAGAGTCAAAGCTGACAGATACAGAGAAACAGACAGAAACAGAGAGAAACAGAGACAAAGATGTTGCTGTGAGTGTCTCGGTGTTTTTCTGTCCTCCAACTCTCCATCTCTCTCTCTGTGTCTCTGTCTGTCCCTCCTTATCCCTCTCTGTGTCTCTGTTTGTCTGTGTGTCTCTGTCTTTCTCTCTCTTTCTGCATCTGGAGCCCCCAGCCTCTCCCACACTAGGCCATTATTAAATGGCTTTGAGGGATGGAGGCCAGTGGTCCTACCCCGCCCTGTCCAGTTGGGGAGTGGGGGGTGGGCACCCTGGGACCACCAGCCTGGTGTCAACATGTGGGCAGTGGAGAGCCCTGGAAGACCCAGCTGCCCTCACCGTGGGCCTTTGACTCTGAGAATCCCTGCTGTCCTGGTGGCTGCCACCAGTGGTGGTCACCTCTCCATCACAGTCAGACCATCAGCTACAAAAGACAAAGCCACAGGGCCCAGAGGGTGGAGCACAGGGACACAAACCCAGGCATGCACACACCCTGACACACACACAGGTGTCTACACATATCCACACATGTCCACATTGAGCACACACGGGCCAGGTGCCTACACCCGTGACATGCATGCAGAGAGGTGTTAACACAGACACATCACTCACACACACACATGCATACACTGGGATGTGTGCACAGGTGCACACGTAGACACACACAAATCAGTATAGGTACACATGTGTGCATGTATGCATCCAAATGCACACACACTCATGCACACATGCACATGCTCACCCATGTTGTCCACCTGCCCCCTCCCTGCCCCCGCATAGTTCCATCCAGGCTGCACAGCTCCTGCAGACAGCAGAGCCATTGATTGGATCTGTACCTCCTGGGGACCTGGCCACACTCTCCCCAAGGTGTCCCCTCTGTGACCAGCTGCCAGACCCACTATGTGACCCCAGTTGGGTTCCTGGCCTCTCTGGGCATCGTGACCCCTCAAATTCAGGTGTCCCCTGGCCCCTCCCCCATCTCTGGAGGTGTGCCAGTTCCCCAGTAGGTGTTTAATAAATGCTCATGGAAGGAGGAAGGACTTTGGAGGGTTAGCCAGGTCCTGGGCAGTGAAAGGGACACCCAAAGTGGCCGGGGGAGGAGCCTTCCCTGCATGCACCCCGTGTTGGCAGATGAAATCAGGAGGCCCAGTTCCGTGTGAATTCAGCTAAACAGTGAATATTTAGTCTAAGTGGGTCTGTGGACCCAGATGCGGTGTGCTCCTTCTCCTGTGCTGATGGCCCCAGCCCCCCATGATGAGCTCCCCATGTTGAGCTCCTCTTTGATGGAGAGCAAGGAGGGGCCAAAGCCCTAGCTGATCACCTGGAGCCATCTGAGAGCATTACCCCTTCTGTGTGGATGTCCCAGACACACTAAGAATGAGACACACTCGTCTCCCTGAAATTCAGATTTCACCGGGGCTCCTGTGATTCTTTCTCTGGTGGAGGTCCTGGCTGAGAACACTCCTGTCCCACTCCCCTGATGAGTGAAGTCCTCCAGATACTCTTGCAGATGGGGAAACTGAGGATAGGGGAGCAGAGAGAGGCAGGACTTGTTTGAACAGCATGTGGACAATATGGAAAGCCTAGGGACGCACAGCTTGGAGGTGTAGGGACAGAGCTGGACACGTCCAGCCTCACGTGGCCAGGGCCAAGCTAGAGAGATGGGGACATTCAGGAGTAGGAGTCAAGGAAGGCTGCATGGAGGAGGGGGTATAGGAACTCAGGGGCAGAAATATGTTGGGGGTGACCAGGGGTAGGTGGGATCTGTAGGATTGATCAGCCTCAGGGGCACAGACATTGCTGCGCCTCTTTCGACTCTTCCATCCCCTCCCCGAGGAAGACTGGACCCCAAGAAAATCACATGTCCAAGGCAGAGTCAGTCAGAGCTGCCCATCCCCAGGCTTCAGGGTTTGGGTCAGGGGTGGTCATCTGACCTAAACTGACTGAATTAGAGTGAACCTCAGGCCTTGAGCTGCTTAAAGGGAAAGGAGAGTCTCTCTGTCTCTCTCTCTCTGTCTCTCTCTCTCTGTCTCTGTCTCTCTCTCTCTGCCTCTGTCTCTCTCTTGATGGGCTTGAGGGAGGGGAGAGGCTGCTGGCCACTCTCTTGGAGTCCTAGTGACCAGGCTGTGTTGCTGGGTCAAGCTTTACCTGCAGCTGCCTGTCTTTGAATTTTGGCCCATGTGTCCACACCATGGTTGCATTGTTGGTGCCATTTGAGTCCAGTTTCATGTTTCTCACACTCACAAGCATTTAGCCTGCTAAGGTGGCCCTGCTCATCTCAGACTGGACTCATTTCCTGAAACTCGCCCCCAGTTTGCCAATGAGAGCCCTGAAGTCCAAGGGGTTGAGAACTCAGCCAGGATCCACTTGGAGGAAAATTTGAACTCAGGGTTGGAAAAGGACAGGGAGCTTCTGGGTCTGCTCATCTGTAGCACCTCTCAAATGGTGAGAGTCTAAACAGTCCATGCACAGAAAGCCAGGCCTGTGGCCAGCAGGGTGCTGGGGCTCTACCAGGAATGCACATCAAAGTGGCTGCAGCAGCCCAGTGGCCAAAATCAGATTTCCCTTGGAAATGTCATAACTTTTACATGATGGGAACTTATTCAAACTTGAATGAACATTCTGAGACAGAGGAGACCTAACCAGAGCCAGTGTGGGAGTGTAGGGCGCCACAGGGAGGTGACCCTGACCTATCCTGGACTGGGGGCTCCCCTTCGGGGTTGGGCATGTGGTCTCCAGGGGGGACGTTTTTTGGAGGAGATCTCAGGTTTTAGTTTGGATTCCAAGGAGAGACAGACAGAGAGGGACAGGGACAGAGGGAGAGACATAGAGATACAGAGAGAGATCAGAGAGATAGACTCAGAGAAACAGAGACTAACAAGAAAGGAGAGACAAAGAGATACAAAAACAGAGAAAGACAAAGAGAGAAACACAGAGACATGGAGAGATAAAGATCCAGAGAGAGTGAACCACAAACAGGATAGCTGCAGAGTAAGGCGGAGTCCTGACTGCTAGCCAGCAGATGTGCCTGTGCATTTGCACATGTGACCTGGGCCCAGCTCCCAGCATGTCCAGCCCACCTCTCCCCACACCAGCATTCACCTGTCAATTAGAGGAGAGAAATCCCCCATCCAGTCGCCTCACCAGCTATTGATTTGCCTTTGTCTCTGCGGCTGGGAACAGGCGGGGCTCTGGGCAGTGGCCTCAATGCTGGCTGCAAATCTCTCTTCATGTGTTTTATGATTCATGAAGAGTACCCACCACCCTGGGCAGAGACCCCCCCCGACACCAGGGCAGGCAGGCAAGAGGCTGCTGGGAACCCACCTCATCTCTGTTTCTTAGGAAGAGAGATGGGGGCAGTGGGATGCCAAGATCTGGGGTGCCCCAGCCCCAAACTGCTGGGCTACCTTGGGCAGCTGTCTCAGCCTCTCTGGTCACCCAAAAGGTATTCATGGTGTATCTTCCTGTCCAGATTCCAGGGGCTGGGAGGCCAGGACCCCCTACTGGTGGTCTCTTTGTTCTGGAAATGGAGGGTCTTCTCCTGGGCCTCCACCCTGGACCCTCCCTGTGGTCTCTAGATAGCTCAGCCATTCCAAGCTCAGGCTTTGGAGCTGGATACCACTGGATATGACACCTGGGTCACCATGTGGACTGGGCAAGCGCAGGTGTCCACACCTGTCCAGTGGGGCAGCTTGCTGGCTGTGTGGGATACAGTGACAGTACCACCAGAATTCTTGCAGCTCCTGGAGTGCAAAGACCACAATCCAAGCCAGCTCTTGTCCCTGTCTCCATTCAGGAGAAACAGGGCTGGGAGGACCCAAGGGGGTTCCCTGGAGATGGAGGTGAAGGAGACCACCATCCCTTCTTCATCCGAGAGGCTCCAGCCACCAGCCTCAACCTGCCAACTGCTTTGAAAATACCGCATGTTTTCATCCTCAGAGAGTTGCAGTGGAGAGTGGGGGAAGGGTAAGGAATGGACAGACCCCTTAACTGAAGAGGGAGCTGAAGCTGGGCAAGAACCCTCACTCCATGCCCTGCCTGGCTTGTCCCAGCCCCACAGGTTGTCCCTTCAGCCCCTAGGTTTCAAGCTGCACAGTGCGGAGTGCAATCAACCACCAGGCTCTCTGTAAATTTTCTCCTGATTATCTAACTCCTGATACTTGGAGATGCCAAATTCTGGGACTCAGTGAATGGTTGAGCCCAAACTGGGCCTCCCTGACCTTCTTCTGTGAATGGGTGACAGTCTCACCCACCCCTTCCCACCAGCCGGGCCCAGCCAATCTCGCCACAGGCCCTGGTTTGCACCAAGCCCTCCAGTGCCACTGTGGACGCTGCCCCATCCCTGGTGGAAGGCAGAGTTGCCTGAATTGAATGGGAAGTTTAAGCTCTTGACACTGAGGGAGAGAAAGTGTTGACACATGCAGGGGACAGGGCTGATTGGCCGGGAGGTGACCCAGTGACCACAGAGCCTCTGTCCACTGATGCCTTGTGTGTGTGTGGTCCACACCAAGAGGGTGCCTGGCCAACTGGTGCAAAGAAGATGGGCAGCACCAGGGCTTCCCTAGCCAGGGGTGGGGTTCTCACCACCCAGATAGCCCTGGGGCCGTGGGACTCGGCTCCAAGCCACCCTTGGCTTCTTAAACAGTCTCTTGGCCAACTATCATCTTCATTAATACGTAAAAATCGTTAGGCACTGGTCTGGAGACCCCAATCGTAAACCAGCAGGCCCCTGGGGCCCTCGCCCTGGCTAGTGAATGGCCTCCATCAGAAGGCCCCCTCGCAGCCCCCCACCCCGCCCAGTGCCTTCACTCAGAGCCTCTTCTGATCGATTTTATGAAAGCAGCTCCAGGGGTTCACCTAAGTTTCCGCTGGAGCTTTATGCCCGTTTAAAAATTCTTAATTAAGCAGGTTTTTTCTGTTTACACTTGAACTAATTACACTTTTAAAACCAACAATAAAACATTAGGCCCCAGCTATTAAAGGCCTCGGTGGAGGCCTGTGGCGTGGCCCATCGGAGCAATTCAGGAACTGGGTCCTTCCACGGCAGATAGGGGTGCCGGGTGGCAGGCGGGTGCCCGGCTTCGCTCAAGAGGGTCCCGGAGTCTTATCCGCCTTCCTGGGGGGTGGGGTGGGGGACAACAGGCGGCTGCCCCAGCCTTGCTTCCGTCCGCCCCGGCAACTGGGGGAGCTATTGATCTCAAGGCCCTCCCCACCGCCCATCTTTCCAGGCATCCTTGGACACCAGGTCTGTGCCAGGTGGGGCCCAGGGCACCAGAAGGAGACCGCAGGGGCCCAGGCGGGATGCTGGGGCACTGGGTCAACAAAGGCCATTGGGATAAGTCCAGCAACCCTGACCGGGGTCATTTACAGGGCACAATGGAGGCTGAGTGGGGCATTTGGTACAGGCTCGAGTCCCTGTCCTGTATGGATGAAGCCCCATGCCTCTGGCGGTCATGTGAAGCTCTGCCTGAGCTGGACTCTAGCCATGTGCCAGGCTTGTCCCCACAGTGTGGACACCTCAGCCTGGTCACTTACTGTGACAGCACATACTCTGACCACATCATAGAGAGTGGCTCTTGCAGTTCCTGGTACAGAACATCCACTGATAAATCAGGCCCTCCTTGACTCCAGAGTTCCCCTGAACCAGCTGGGAAGCAACCCAGGAAAGCTCCCACAACTGGTGTGTGCCTCATGGGCAGTGTGGGACTCTTGGAATTTCTGGGCTGTGGGGCCTTCTAGGTTATATGCATAAGTTGCCTGGTGCAGAGCTCTGGCACTGTAGGGCCATTCTGAAGATAACTAACAGGGCCCACCAGGCCCATTGAAGCCTTAGCTCCAGCCTACCAGGCCTCATGGAAGATTCCAGTCCTGTATGTCCACCCCTCTCCAGAGAGCCCCTCCCCACTGTGCCAGGTCCCTGACTCAGCCAGCTTAACTGGCCTCAGGGTCTTCCTGTGTCCCCATCAGTGATGGCCCGGCCATCCACCCATCTCCCTCCCCCAACCCCACATTCAGTCCTTCCAACATCTTCCTTCTTGCCTCCTGAGTCTCCCTGGAAAAGATTCCCTCTTCAGCGTGCCTATGGCCTCACTTCCTCTTGGCTCTCCCCCTCTGTTCTCAGTCCTCTAGACCAGGCTGTAAAGGGCCAGAGCATAAATAGTTTCAGGTTTGTGGGCCAAACAGTCCCTGTCAGGACTGCCATCTCTGCTCTTATAGTGAAAGCACCATAGGTGATCCATAAATAAGTGGGTGTGACTGTGTACCAATAAAACTTTATTTATAAAACCAGGCCAAGGGCCACATTTGGCCTTCAGCCTGTAGTTTGCTGAATCTTGGTCTAGACTACCCCCAACACTGACCATAGCAGGCACTTTCTCACTTGCAGACGTGGTACATACCTCCCCTGCTTTTCTTTGCCTGGGGTCAAGGGTCCCACTCTCCTGATTTGGCCTAGCCTGCCCCATCACTTCCCCCACTTTTTTTAAAAAAGATTTTTATTGGGGAGGGGAACAGTGTTGGGGAATTGAGGAAGGGGAACATTGTGTTTTTCCAGGACCCATCAGCTCCAAGTCAAGTTGTTGTCCTTCAATCTTAGTTGTGGAGGGCACAAGCTCAGCTCTAAGTCCAGCAGCCACTTTCAATCTAGTTGCAGGGAAGGGCAGGGTGTAGTCCACCATCCATGCAGGAGTTGAACCGGTAACCTTGTTGCACACTGAGACATCCAGCCACCTGATGGCAGCTCACAGCTGCTCAGTTCATGGTACCAAGTTCAATCGTAGTTGCCGAGGCAGTGGGGAGGGGTGCGCACAGCCCATCATCCCATATGGGTGTCAAACAGGCACGTGCTCTCACCAGCTCAGTGGCAGCTCAGCTCAGGTGCAGCTCACTGGCCCATGTGACAATCAAACCAGCAACCCTGTTGCTCAAAGCTTGCTCTCTAACCAACTGAGCCACCCCAGCTGGCCCCCATCACTACCCCCTTTGACAGCCACCATTCTCTCTCTCTCTCTCTCTCTCTCTCTCTCTCTCTCTCTCTCTCTCTCTCACTGATGCTGCATACTCTGCCCTCCATCTTCATCACCAGGCAAACTCCTACTCATTTCTCAAAGCCCCAGCTCCAGTGCCCCCTCCTCTGTGAATCCTCATGTGGGTCCGATCATAACTGCAGTTGATCATAACTGCACACCAGCCTTCACCCCAGTCCTAACTGCCAGGGCCTGGAAATATCTGTGTCCAGCCCTGTCTCCTCCCACTCTGAAGGATCCTTCTGAACCATGTGTTGGCCATAAGAGTGGGTACCTTACCCAAGCCAGCCAGTTGTGTAGTATCTCCTCCCCCTGGCTGTGGTCATTGGTCCAGGCATGGGCACATGACCCACACTGGCCAAGCCCTTCCTGAGATTTTTTTTTTTTTGAGGGCAGTGTCACTGGCCCTCATATGTGGGACCCGAACCGGGGCCACTGGCTTCCGAAGCCAGCGCTTAACCACTGCGCCACTCGGCTGGCCCTTTCGCTGAGATTTTTCAGTCTCCCTTTATACTAAAACAACTTGAAAACGAGTTACCATCACCACCAGTACAAAGCAGGCATTTGATACATGTAACAAATAAATAACCACAACTCCCTCAGCCTCACAATCTCCCTGCCTCTTTATTTTTCTCCACAGCTCATGTCATCTTGCATGTGTAATATTCACTTGTTTCTTATCTGCCTGCCCAGTAGAATGTCTGATCTGTGAAAGTAGGAAGTTTTATCTGTTCACACTGTCTCCAGCACTCAGTATACATACAGGACTGGCTATGGAATTTACAGGATTCATTGCAAAATAAGAATGCAGGGTCTAGTTCCAAATCAAGAAAGAGTTGTCATTCAAAGTGCTAAGATGTAAAGATTTTTCCTTCCTTGCACAGTGTCTCTCTCTTCACCTGTCATTTTTTTTTTTTTGCAATTGCTATTCCATGTCATCCTACATAAAACAAATTAAAAATTAGAATGAGCAACAGAAATGTGATGGTTCTGTTGCAATGCCAATTTTAAATTCAAATAAATATTAAAGCACCAGTATGCCTCTGGGAAGAATCACCAAAATTACACTATTTGTTTATGTTTGATAGGTTGTACATATGTGTGTCTTGTTGTCACCAGAACCATCGAAGTACAGCCCCACACCAAGCTGTTTTCATTTCATTTCTGGACTTGCGAATACTTCACTAACACCGAGGAAGCTGACAGGTGCAAGTGAAGCCGCCAGGAACAGAGACAGACACATGTCTTGTACATGCGTCCTGTTCTGCTCCATTGTCTCATCAGACTCCGCTTATGAAACACACTTAAGAGATCAAATTAACAACAATTTCAAAACAGTGATAGCAGAGCATTGAACCACGCGTACAACATCGACACCTGCACAGGTGGCACGTCCACAAGGCCAGTCCTGGTACACAGCCGCCTGGTACACAGCTGGTGTTCAGTAAATGCTTATTGAGGGCAGGCCAGTTGGCGCGCTGGTTAAGACCTGGCTTCGGACGCGCTGGCTCTGAGCAGCAGAGCCCCAGTTCGGATCCCACATATGAGGGCCAGTGACACTGCCCTCTACAGCTAAGGTGGTGAACAACAGCTCCACCTGGAGCTGGGCTGCTGTGAGTCTCTGGCGACTGCGAAGCCGCAGCCCCCGCTGCAGTGGGCTGCCATAGGCTACAGTGAGTGGCCGGCAGCCAGCATGAGCTGCCGTGAGCGGCCGTCCAGAGGCCAGTGACCCATCTGCCTCACCCAGGAAGAGTTCAGTGATAATACCAATATGGGCCAGTGAATCAACGTCCTCCACAGCTAGACTGAAGAACAAAAGGACAGCAACTTGTCTGTTCCCCTTCCCTGGTTCCCCAACGCTGTTCCCCTCCCCAATTCCCCCAATAAAATCTTTTAAAAAATTTAAATATTAAAAAACAAATGCTTATTGAGTAAGTGAGTGATGAGATCAGCTAATTCTAGGGGCTCACCTGTTCCCTCCGAATTGTGTCTCGGCTCCTAGGTGGGTCAAAGGTGAGGGAGGTTGAGTGGAGGGGTGTTCTCTGTGGTGGCCCTCCAAAGACATTCACCCCTAACGCATGGGATCTGCGGACATGTAACCTCAAGTGGCAGACAGACTTTGAAGGTGGACTAAGTCAAGGACCCAGAGATGGGGATGACCCTGGATTACAGGGGGCCCAGTATCATCACAGGGTCCTCATAAGAGGGAGGCAGGAGGCTCAGAGTCAGAGAGATGGAAGAGGCTGCACTGCTGGCTGTGATGATGGAGGAGGGGCCATGAATCAGGGACAATGCACCTTTAGAAGCTGGGAAAGGCTGGAAACAGTTGGCTCTGGGGCCTCCAGAAGGACTGGCCCTGCCCTCATCTGGGTTTAGCCTGGAGAGGCCCCTGTCAGACTCCTGATCTCAGAACTGTGAGATAATAAATATGTGTGGTTTATGCCCTGATTTGTGGTGACTTGCTATAGCCACAACAGGAAACTCATATGCCCCTCAACCTGCACCCCACCTGGAGGAGAGGACCCCTGTTTCATCCATCTGTACCACTGACCTTGCAAACTGATCTTTTGAATAAAGCGTTCTGCCACTACATGCAAAGATTTGAAACCCCAGTCTGACCCATTTGTCAGATGGGGAAACTGAGGCAAAAGAGGGTGTTGGGCTTGGTGAAGGTCTGAGTGATGGTCTGACTGAGCTGAGATGAGAGCCCTCTGCACCAAACCGCTTGGTTTCACACCCATTTTCTCAGACAAGTATTTGTCTCCAGAGGATGAAGGTGAATTCAGGGCTATAATGGGACAGCCACTATGGAAATCAGTCTGGTGATTCCTCAGAAAGATAAACATAGAATAACCATGTGACCAGACTTCCAAGTCTATGCCCCAAAGAACTGAAAACAGGCTTAAACAGGTATTTGTACACCAATGTCCACAGCAACATTATTCACAATGGCCACAAGGTGGACACAATCCAAGTGTCCATCAGCAGGAGATGGACACACACAGTGTGGCCCATACACACACGGAGTGTCACTCAGCCATGAAAAGGAGGGAGATGCTGACACTCGCTTCAACGTGGATGGACCTTGAACACACAGCGCTCGGTGAGACAAGCCGGACACACAGGGCACACAGCGTGTGATTCCATTTATGTGACATGTCCAAAACAGGCACATCCACAGACAGGACATGGGTTAGTGGTTTTCAGGGGCTGGGGAGGCAGTGGGAGTGACTGCTGATAGGAACAGGGCTTATTTTGGGGTGATGGACTGTTCTGGCACTAGATAGAGGTGCTGGTTGCACAACTCTGAGAATGTACTAAACACCACTGAACTGTACACTTTAAAATGGTTAGCTTTGGGCTGGCCGAGTGGCACATTGGTTGAGTTGGCTTGGGACATCAGCTCTGAGCAGCAGGGCCCTAGTTCGGATCCCACATGGGCTAGTGACGCTGCGCCCTCGACAGCTAAGATGGTGAACAACAGCTGGACCTGGAGCTGGGCTGCAGTGAGTTGCCTACAGTGGGGCTGGCCAGCAGCTGGCGTGTGCTTTCGTGAGCCACAATGAGCGGCTGTCCAATGGCTGGCGACCGATCTGCCTCAGCCGGGAAGAGTGCAATGATAATATCAACATGGGCCAGTGAAGCAATGTCTTCCACAACTAGACTGAGGAACAAAAGGGACAGCAACTTGTCTGTTCCCCTTCCCCAATTCCCCAAAGCTGTTCCCCTCCCCCAATTCCCCAATAAAATCTTTAAAACAATAAATACATAATAAAATAAAATAAAATAAAATGGTTAGCTTTATGTTATGTCAATTTTTTCAAAAATCGGTTACAGGGCCGGCTGAATGGCGCATTGGTTAAGAGCTGGTTTGGGGATGCCAGCGGCCCCAGTTCGGATCCCACATATGAGGGCCAGTGACACTGCCCTCTACAGCTAACAACAGCTCCACCTGGAGCTGGGCAGTGCAAGCCCCGGGAATGGTGTAGGCTGCAGCCCCTGCTGCAGTGGCCTGCCATAGGCTACAGTGAGTGGCCGGCAGCCAGCGTGAGTGGCTGGCAGCCAGCGTGAGCTGCCAATAGCCGCGGTGAGCAACCATCCAGAGGCCGGCGACTGATCTGCTCATCGGGGAAGAGCACAACGACGATACCAACATGGGCCAGTGAAGCAACATCCTCCGCAACTAGACCGAAGAACAAAAAGACAGCAACTTGTCTGTTCCCCTCCCCCAATTCCCCATTAAAATCTTAAAAAAAAAAAAAAATCGGTTACAGATGCCCAAATTGCTGGGTCATGTGGTAACTATGTGTAACTTTCTGAGGGGATGCCAGGCAATCCCCTGGTGGCTGCTCCAGCAATGCACCCCGTTCCAGTTTCTCCACCTCCTCACCAACGCTTGTTATTTCCCATTGTTCTGACGTCCATTTTTAAAAGTCGTTCAATGGGTGTGAAACCTGATATTTATGGCAGAAATTGGACACTGGGAAGTTTGCGAACTATGATGGGTGACCTATTAGTGATGTCTGAGAAGGGCTGGTGTGCCTGGAAATTAGGGATGCGCCCATGGAGGGGGGCCGGAGGGGAAAGGGCAATGGGGTCAGAGCTTTCAGGGAGTAGGGTCCCCATGGGAGACCCCACAAGTGAGGCACAGGGGCACCCAGTGGCCAGGCTGGGAACCCAAGTCTAATTCTCCCTCCCAACCGTTCTGCACGCACCAAGCGTGGGCGCTTCTGGAAGGACCGCCCTGGGTTTTCGAGCAGGGGAGGGATTGGCTTGAGGAACAGCGGAGCGAAGTGGTGTTCCTTCTTTTCTTATCAGCGCCTCCACCCCAATACCAAGGCAGGGGTTCCCTCTGAATCTCAGCCCCCTCATTATTGTCCACTAGGTGTCCACAGATCTATCCTGCTTCTGTGGACACTGAGGTGACCTGTGATGGGTAAAGACTCAGGTGAGTTAACTTCAGGACAAAGATCAAAGATAATTATCTTGCTTCATGGGTGAGACCTCAGCTGTGTGTAAAAAGTAGCTGGTCAGCCTGGAGCATGATGTGGACATTCCCAGCCTGGACATCAAGGTGGCCCTGACATCTCAGGGCTGCCGACAGAGAGAAACACCTGGGGGAGGTGTCCACTGGGCTGAGTCTGTTTCCTGGGGGAGGGGACCAGAAATGTCCCACTTGGGAGAGGTTGCTCTGTCTAGCATTGCCCTTGGGCCTGAGCAGCTAGGAGCTGGAAGGGAGAAGAGGAGGGTTCAGGTCTTAGTGTCATTCCTTCCCCAGTGTGGGAGGGGATGATGCTCAGACAGTAGGTGGGGCACAGGTCAAGCAGCCCCTATTTTGTGCTGAGTGGGTGTAAATTCTGGATTCACGGGTTGTTATCCCAAAGCGGGGTGGGTGGGTTACCCAGCAAGGGATGAGATGATAAGGGGCAATGGGGTGGGAGAGCCCTTAGTTCAGAACCATGAGGGACATAGCAAAGGGGATGGGATGTGCCCCAGGAATTGGAAGGAAGGATGGGGGTCTCTGGGAGCTAGCAGGAGGTGGGAGACATGGCCTGGGGTGGGGAGGCCATGCTGGAGAGGGGAAGATTCAGGGCAGCCTGGGGCTGGGCGTCTATGGCTGGTCTGAGCCCCCTGCCCACAGTTGCCCACAGCTGCCCATATTTCTTGCTCTGGCATCTTCCTGAGTTGGTGGGGGGAGCATTTCTGAGGAGGGAAAGGTGTCTCTCAGGGTCTCAGGGTTTCTGAGAACTGTCTCCACCTCTTCTCAGAACTGCCTCCCCCAGATCCATCCTTGGGCCCCAGCCTGACATACATCAAGCCTCCACCTACAGGCCCTATGGAGCGGGTGAGCTCCCCATCTCATGGGGGGTGCAAGCCAGAGAAGGGGCTGGGCGGGGGCTGAAGGCTCCTCGGAGTGGGTGAGGGCCTGCCTGCCCCCAACATCAGGAGGGACATGTCAGTCAGTTGTGGCCATTTCAAAGTTGGGGACCTGAGGTGCAGAGACAGGGAGACACACTGCAGTTCATTCACATGGATTCAGAGAGGCCCCTGGTCCTCTGGAGACACACCCAGGACATGGGGGTGGGGGGAGCTTCCCCTTTAGGAGGTGACGTGCTAAGGGGGACAGCAGGCAGTAACTCACTTCACCCAAAATATCTCCTTCCTGGCACCCAGTCTGAGGCTTGACACTTCAGAACTGTGCCTTGTGTCACAAACCACTCCCATTTCAGATGAGGAAACTGAGGCCCAGGGAAGCCCAGTGGCTTGGCAAAGCCGCCAGGGGGTCTGTGAAGACAGGCTATGGACTCAGGGCCAACACATTTGCAAAGGACCCTGGCTGGTTAGCTGTGCCCTGACCTTCACCTTTCAAATAGAGACAACATTTTTCTCAAACTGCCAGCCTCCTGCCTACCAGGCCCAGAGTGAAAGGTTAATTGGCCCAAGTAACAGGGGCACCTGGGAAACCACTCTGGACCACCCTGGAAAGGCATTATTATTGTTATTATTGTGCGCCTGACAGTCAGCCAGACCCACGTGAGGAAACAGGCCCCACGAGGGAGACCCCTGTGCTCCCCCCTCAGCAGTGTCTCCCTGGTCCCTTGTCCTGACCCCTCAGGTGTGAGTCTGTGTGCGTGCAGTCATACTGCCCCAGCCTGGGTGTCCCCAAGTGTGGGTTCACCCAGCTGCCTGCAGAGCCCCCACCAGAAACCCTTTTCCTGGCATGGTCTGTGTGGAGCCCACTGCGCAGATAGGTAAACTGAGGCCAGCTGTTGAGAAAGCCACCCAGCCTGGGCTGTTTGATGCTGGGCTGTTTGCTTCCAAGCCTGGCTGTGCTCCCGCAGCCACCAGACACAACAGGCAGAGTATAGGGCTGGGATTCAGGCTCAGTGACTGGGCCTGAAATATACTTTATGAATAAGAATTCCAGGCACATCTAAGAGGCCTGGCGGGCTCAGGTGGTCAAGAGGGTGGGGAGTTTAGGGCAAGGGCAGACTACCATCTGCCCACACCCAGCAGGGGGTCTCCCTGATTCTTCCAACACCCTTTAAAATTGACCCCTAATTTGGCCATTTCTCCCACCCTCTGCACCCTCCACATTCCAGAATGCCCCTTGTTCCTACCTGGATCTTTGTCTCCCATTTCCTCTTTTCTTCCCTCCTGTCCCCCATGTGGTACCAAAATTGCACTGTGGCCCCCACACCCCATGGTCCCCTTCATTCTCAGTAAGATCAAAAGTTTTCCCCCTAGTTTTTTTTTGTTGTTTTTTTTTTGAGGGCAGTGTCACTGGCCCTCATATGTGGGACCCGAACCGGGGCCGCTGGCTTCCGAAGCCAGCGCTTAACCACAGCACCACTCGGCCGGCCCTTCCCCCTAGTTTTTGAAGTCCTCCTACTCCCCGACCCCCACCAAACAAATCTCTTTGCTGTTCCTGCCTCAGGGCCTTTACACATGCAGTTCCCTCTGTGTTCTCTCACCTAGCCAGCTCTCCCTCCTTCTTCAAGGCACCTCCTTGGGGGTCCCTCCCTAATCCCAGGCAGACCCTCCAACACCCTGTCAGGCTCCACCCTCAGCCTTGGGTCCTTTGCTTGGGACCCACTCTGCTCCCCAGGCCTGGAGGCAGTGATGTCCAGTTCTATCTGCCACCAGCCTAGGAGGGACATTGAAACAGAGGTCGCATGGGTCTCAATTTTGAGCAAATACTCCCTGGGTGGTGGGGTATTTGCTACCTGCACTCTGGTCCTCAAAGAGGAGAGACACTGCCTGCTCCCCATGTTGGCCCAAGCCACATCCCTCAGGGAAAGTTAGGCCCCATATAGACGAAGCCCCCACTGTAAATTGTGAATTCGAAGTATTGGCCATGCTTCTACAAGCCACTCCCACCCAAGGCCACACCCTTACCAGGCTCTGCCCTTCACCAGAGATCTCAGCCCACACTCTTTCCCTCAAGTCTGGAATCCTTTTAAGTTTGGAGGGCTTTCTGGAACCCCTTCATACCTCCTCCACTGTCCACCCTTTTGTGGTTGCATCAGTGTGCCCTTGGCCACCCCCTCTCCCTCAGCCCTTCCTTCTTCAGGTCTCAGCTCAATGCCTCCACCTCCAGGAAACCCTCCCTGAACCCTGCACAATTTTCTAATTAGGCATTCATTTGTCTGTACCATGTGGTCACTGCTGAGTCCCCAGCCTCCGGTCCAGGAGTAGATGCTCAGAAGGTATTCACAGGACCAATGTGTAGATATGCAGGATTGTGGGTCTCCTGGGGACCCCTACCTGGTCCCCTGGCTTTGGGAGGGCGAGGGTGTGCCAGGCTGGGCATGTCCAGAGGGGTGGCTTGGAGCTGCGTGCACCCTTCGCCTCCTGGGATCCCCACACCCTGTTCAAGCCCATTGATGCCTGAAGACTTGGGATGCCCTCTTCCCTCAGCAGAGTTTAGGGTACAGGATCTTCTCGGGGATTCTTGGCCCTTCCTGCACAATCCAATGCCAGGTGATCCACACAAAATCCCAGCCCTTGGAGCCAGCCGTGCTTTGGGATGTGGTTAAACTAAGTTCTGGGGTTCGATGCCCGGGTTCCCTCAGCCTCTTTCCTCCTCAGCTGACATATGCAGAGAAGGACGAAGGACCTCATAGATGCCTTGCATGCAGGCTCCTCATCGGGATTAAATGAGGTGATACTTATCACCAGGCTGGTCCTTCTTCCTCTCCAGCCTCATGGCCAACCTCACCTCATCTGAGCATCACCCCATTTCACAGATGTGGAAACTGAGGCTCAGAGTGGGGCTGCTGCCTGCCCACAGCCCTCCAGCCACCTGGGTCTGGTTGGGGAAGATAAAGCTGTGAGCTGTTATCAGTTGGAGCGACGTAACAGATGAGTCAGACAATTCCTCGCCATCGTCCAGCTGCCCATCGATCGGGCGTCCCAGCCTCTGTGACCGGCCACGATTAATTTATGTGGGACTAGAGAACACTAATTAAGACTGTTTAAGAGGAAGTTAGCTATAATGCCTTGGCTGCCTGCCTCCCACGGTTAGAGCGGCCCGAAGGTTTTGGGCACTTAAGGAAGACCCCAGACATGTGGGTGCTTCCCCTCGAGACAAGCCGGTGTTCGGTCAGGCCAGCCACATACCACCCAGCCACCAAGTCTGGCTCCTATGAGCTTCAATAGCATACAGCTGTGCAGGAAGGCACAGGAGGCCCCAGGAGAAGCCTGGGCTGGCCTGTGAGGCCACCTGCGGTGTGTGGAGCTGATGTAGTAGGAGGGCAGCTAGCAGCACTGAGAGCCAGTGCCAGCCTCAGCGTGCTGTCACCTCTGAGAGAGAGGACAAAGACTGGTACACAGCAGGTTCTTAGTTCATGCTTGCCACATCACAGATTCCCAGTGCAGGTCTTGTTCTCACTCCTGCCCAGAGTGGAGTTATAAATCTAGAGGGCAAATCAGGGCATTCTCCTCCCCTGCCTGAGACACTCTATGGTTCCCCAGCACTTTCCCACAATAGCACAGAGTCCTTAACAGCCACTGAGCCTCCCTTGCTCTCACCACAGCCAGATTGGATGTCTAAGATCACCCTTCCACACCT
Source organism: Aselliscus stoliczkanus (assembly GCA_033961575.1). NCBI lineage: Eukaryota > Metazoa > Chordata > Mammalia > Chiroptera > Hipposideridae > Aselliscus > Aselliscus stoliczkanus. The sequence continues at coordinate 1,226,869 of CM066735.1, read as the reverse complement.
CTCAGCCTTTGCACATGCTGGTCCCTCTGCCAGGAATTCCCAGGGATAGAGAGGACACGCCCCAGAGTGCTCCCTGCCTCAGGTGGGCAAAGCACGGGCATTTGTCCATCAGGTCATGAAGGGACATTAGCCCTTCACCTCCAAGGTCCCCAGAAGCAGAGACTCAGAGGAGGTACCTGGCTTCACCTGGATAGACAGCACATCTGTGCTGAAATAACAGGGACCAAGGGCTCAAGACCCGGGCCCCAGAGTGTCTGCTATGGGAAGGGAAAGGAATTTGCTGAATGTCACCCGCGCTCTGGGACAGGTAGGCTCCCTTTCCTCACCCAGGTGAGGCTGGCGGGGATATAACAGGGTCATGAGTGATAGAGAGGTAATGGGGGCCCTTGGATTGGGGGATCAGGGAGGTCAGTGGAGACATGAGCTTAGATTTTCTCTGCAGGGGACTGGAAGCCATGAGTGGCTTTTGAGCAGAGGCAGGACGGGGTCTGATTTTTTTTCTCAAATGTTGCCCTGGGCAAATCCATCAGGCAGGCAGGGCACTGGGACAGCTGTACCAGGCAGAGGGCACAGCACAGGGAAAGAGAAAGCCAACGTTTCAGCCTTTCAGCTGGCAGCCCTCCCGGCTGGCTTTTGCCCTCCAGGAGACGGGCAGCAGGAAGGGATCCAATAAGCGGTGCTGGGGTGTCCAGAGGGGCCAGTCTGTGTTCTCCCCACCCTCCCCAATGGCAACGGGGCCTCCAGGAAAGTCACCTCCTGCTCTAGCCTCAGTCTCCCTGTAAGCCCAGCAGGGTGTTCACTTAACTCTGTGGGGGACATTTCACCCCAACCCTGGAGACCCCCAGACCCAAGCCTGAGCCCACTCCCTGAATCCTGGCCCCGCCCCCCACGGGCCTCCCTGCTCAGCCAACATCTTCATTACGGAGCTGAGTTGTTTAAATAAATGAATTAATATTGACGAACCATCAGTGCCCTAATAAATGATTAGTTAAGGCGCACATACATCACACCGCGGGGATGCTGGAGCCCTTAATTACTGCTTCCGAGGCGCAGGCAGGGCCACGGCTACTGCCCCACACCCCTTCCCAGCCCTGGACCCCTTCCTGGCCACCTGGCTCCCCCCAGTCTCAGGGGTTGGGCAGAAAGGCCACCTGGCCTATCTCTCCCCATCTCTCCATCTGTGCCCTAGCTTGGGCCCTGTGGTCTCAGCTCAGCCTCATCCCAGCCTCTCAGTCTCCCTGCCTGCACCCCCACACCCTTTCCCTCTCAGCAACCCGAGGGCTTGGGTAAAACCTGACTCCTTCCTCATTCCTCCCTTACTCTAAATCCTCTTGTGGCTCTCCTGTGCTCTCCAGAAAAAGCCCTGCTTCTCATATGGTCCACGAGGCTCCACAAAGCCCACCAGTCAGAGCCGCCTCCCTCTTCCCCACGCATCCTGCTTCCTGTCTCAGAGCCTTTGCAGCTGTTGTTACCTCTGCCAAGAATGCCTTCTCCCCTCTGGGCCGAGGTGTTCCTGCTCACCTCAGCCTGCAGCAGCTCTGGGGGGAAACCTGTGGGGGGAACTTATGGGGAGAACCTGAGAGGGAAACTAGGGGGCACCTGGGAGGGTACTTGGAGGGGACCTAGGGAAACCTACTGGGTGGGGCTGGTCCAAGCCCAATCCCCTGGCTTGAGGTGTCTCTCCCACCCCCAGGAGCAGCAAAGGGGACACTTAGGCCCTGGGAGTCTTTGGCACTCTTCTGGCACCCCTTCCCTGTCTGTGCCTCAGTTTCCTAGCAGGGCATCAGGGCTCCCAGCCTTAACTGTGGGGGTTTGGCAAAAGGAAGGTGAGCCCTGAAGGGATAGGTGGTTTGTTCATTATTCTCTTCTCTTCCCACACCCCATGCCCACCCATCACAGACACCTCTCAGCTACATGATGACCCAACCCTTTGGGGGTCTCCATCCCTCACCATAGACTGATTGGATGGCTGCTCACAGCGGCTCACGGCAGCTGACGAAAACGCATACCAGCTGCCCGCCAGCCTCATAGCAGCCTACACTGTCACTGGCAACTCACAGCAGCCCAGCTCATTGTTCACCATCTTAGCTGTAGAGGGCGCAGTGTCACTGGCCTGCTTGTGGGATCCCAACCGGAGCCCTGCTGCTCACAGCTGGTGTCCCAAGCCAACTCCTAATCAATGCGCCACTCGGTCAGCCCCAGATCTGGGTTTAGAATCTCATCTTCCAGGCTGAGTCCCCCACCTGCCTGAGCTTCAGTTTCCCCTTTTGTAGAGCATGTCCGTTATATTTCCTGTCTCACAGGGCTGTTGAGGGAATGAAGGGGTAGCTGGGGCATACAGTTGGCACTCCATAAATGTTAGGAATGAATGATCGATGAAGGTTTGCTGGATGATGAGGCTGGGAGGGTTATCAAAAGAAAAAGTCCAGGCCAGACAAGTGGCGCGTTGGTTAAGAGCTGGTTTGGGGAGGCCAGCGGGCCCCGTTCGGATCCCACATATGAGGGCCAGTGACACTGCTCTCTGCAGCTAACAGCTCCACCTGGAGCTGGGCTGCGAGACCCGGCTACAGTGTAGGCTGCAGCCCCTGCTGCAGTGGGCTACCATAGGCTACAGTGAGCGGCTGGCAGCCAGCGTGAGCTGCCAATAGCCGCTGTGAGCAACCATCCAGAGGCCAGCGACCGATCTGCCTCATCCGGGAAGAGCACAATGACGATACCAACATGGGCCAATGAAGCAACGTCCTCCGCAACTAGATTGAAGAACAAAAAGACAGCAACTTGTCTGTTCCCCTTCCCCAATTTCTCAAAGCTGTTCCCCTCCCCCAATTCCCCAATTTAAAAAACAATCTTTTAAAAAAAAAGCAAAAGTCTAATCTGAGTGGTTATGATTTAATTTACTACTACCACCCATTATGGCTGAGTACTATTGTTTAGTTAATCCACAAACACTCGCTTTGGGAGCTTTTGGAACCCAACCTCCGAGGATGCATTTGGGGTGAATGTGAGTGGCCATCTGAATCAGCTCCTACTGTGCGTTCCCATGTGTGCACTGGTGGGGGCAAGCGGGGTCTGGGGCTACACACACAGGTGGTCAGATTAATGCCTGGCGCCTGTATGTATGGTGGTCATGTGTGTACAGAGTGGGAGGGGAGCTTGTCCTGCGTTCCACCATCCGCGTGCAGGGGGCAGGCTTCAGTAAATGGAGCTTTCTCCATGCTTCAGAAATTGAGGGTAGAGGAGGTACCCCAGCCCCCCATCCATCCTCCCTCTGCCCACCCTACTAGGGGCCAGATCTGCTTTAGGCCCTGGCTTCTAAAGTCAAACACCTCCCAAAGGCCTTTGCGGATATAGAAGGGGGTAGGATTGGTGGAAGAGCTGGGGTCCCGAAATCAGTTCCTTTCATTACCTCTCCAAGTGGACCCCCCAGGGATAATCCCCAGGAATTAGCCAGTGGGGCCTGTGTATTCTGACTCAGCTCCTCTAGCTTGCACAAACTGGGGCCTCAGTTTCCCCATCTATACAATGGGATCATAGACTCCCCCAATCCACATGTTGCAGTGACTAGAACAGCTGCCTAAAGGACAGCAGGGCCGATCATGAGCCACAGTTGCTATTTATAATAACAATAATAATATTTGATTATATTTTTCTATATGGTGACTATTGGATCAATGAGCCCTACACACATGAGGTGCTCCGTAAATGCAGCTAGATAAATGGATCTTCCTGGATATGTCACCCCTCTTTGCACCTCTGTTTCCAAACCCACACAATGGGAGCGCCGATGATGCAACCCCTCTTCCAGGGAACACTGGGCTGGCGGCATCAGGGGAGTCCCCAGGAACGAGACCCCCACTCCCAGGCCTCCGCGCCCTTGGGGAGCCATTTACAAGAAGCCTTGCTCCCACCCACCCTCTAACCCCCGCCCCCCACCCCACGGCCCGCGCCAGGCGGCCATTCCCAGCCGGGGTAATCTAATCGCGTTTCCAAGGCTGCGATCGATAACCCCCAGGCGGCGCCAAAACGAGGCTCTTAAAGGGCCGGCAGCCCAGCCGCCGCTGGCAGGGAGGGGCAGCCCCATAGTCAAGCCAGGACTCCAGCTCAATGCTGAGAAAAGACATGCCCCCTGCATCAGCACAGCTGTGGCATCCACCACCCCCAGGCTGTGTGGCCCTGGGCCAGCAGCCTGACCTCGCTGAGCTGCTGGTGCCACGGCTACAAAAGGGACCCCAGGAGACCCACTGCAAACTCCTCCACATCTCCATCTGCCCTCATTGCAGGGATGGGGAAACTGAGGCTCGGAAAGGGGAGAGGGCAGTCGAGGTATCTTCTGTACTCTGCTGTACCCACAGTCTCTCTCCCCAGATTCCCCACTCAGCCCCCAAGGTCCCACTGTGTCCCCTCTCCACGGTCCCAGGCTACCTGTCCCAGGATCAATACAAATGCACTTAGCAATCAATGTCCTTGTAGGGCCCAGCTCATCGATCTGCGGGCGGGGGGGGGGGGAACAGGGGCTGTGGCCCTCACCCCTCATGGGGTCCTGCTGAGCTGTCCCCACTAGGCTGCCAACAAGAGAGAAAGTCTCTTCCTCCCAGGGTGTTTGGGGGCCTTCCCCTGCCTAGTCTTATAAGCGAAAAACCTGAAGGCCCCTGACTGCTTTCCTGGGGAACTGGAATGGTGCACTGCTCAGAGCTGGACAGGTGGGCTCTTCCAGAAGCAGGAATGGAGGAATAGTCTAGAAACAGTAATGGTGAAATCTTCTAGAAGCAGTAATGGTGTACTCTTCCAGAAGCAGTGATGCACCCAGCTCAGGAGCTAGAATGTGGACTTGGTGTCCAGTGTACTGTGGACAGAGCCGTGGTTTCCAGTGCCAGTCACCCAGACCAGTGCCTGGGTGACCTTTGGTGGTCCAAGCCAAGTCTGTAGCCAGGTGGCCTTGTCATCAGCTATAAATTGGGATGAGTACTGAGGCTTCCTCCAGAAGAGCTGGGAACTGTGCTCACAAATAGTGAGCACTCCAAAGAACTGTCTTGGACTGGACTTGAGATCTGGATGTGCCTTGGAGGAAACTGAGGCCCAGGAGGGTCATACTATCCATGTGTGCCAAGGGTCGCTTGACCTCTGACCCTGCTCACCCTACTTCCCAGGGACTCACTCACCCTCTCTGTCTTGCCACCCTTGCTCTGGCTGAGGGACCTCTGTCCTAACCCCACAATATTCTCCCAACCTTGGACACCCAGGCTTGACCCCACTTCCTTGTCACCTTCCAGGTCCAGGGGTCAGGGCTGCAGGAGTGAGAGGAGATTGATTGAGTAGATGACCTCATGGCCACTGTTGTCAAGGAGACGGCCCATGAGGGCTGGGTGTGGGGGAAGTGGTCAGGGACAGGGGGTGACAGACGAACTGAGAGAGGGAGGAGAGAGATAGAGAAGGGGAAGAGAAGGACAGAGGGACAGAAGGAGGAGCCACAGCAAATGAGCACAGTCATCACATCAGAGCCTCCTGGGGAGCTTGTCCGCTATGTTAACAACCATGGGTGGAGCCCAGGAACTAGTATTCACCCATCCCTGAGTAACCACTGATGACAGACTCCTGTCTGCAGACACGGCTTGGACCATGGAAGGTCAGCGGAGCTCAGGAACCCTGCCTGCTCTCCATGGGGGCCTCTCATCTATTCATGCCCAGAAGACCAGGGAAGGTATCCTAGAAGAGGGGCTGATAGTACAGGGCCCTGCAGGATGAATAGGAGTTTGTGGGGGTGGAGAAGGAACAGTAAGAAGGAGGGAGGCAGCCCTTAATACCATCCTGGGAGTGGAGAGGAAGGGGTGGGTGGGTGGGATAAGGAAAGATCCCTGCTTTGCTGTCCAGCTGTAATGCTGGAACATCTGGGGCTGGCTGGCTGTGGCTGTATTGTCATAGCCAGGCATGGATACCTTTAATCACAGGGGCTGCTGGGCTTGTCCTCCAGTAGGTGGGCCTCTGAACTGTGTACTGGGTGCCCACAGGGTGACAGACATATGGGTTACCTTCACAGATCACAGGTCCTCATGGTCGGGGACAGCAGCCCAGACCCAGATCAGGGTAACAAAGGAAAGAAATGGGTTGGGAGAGAGGATCAAATGGGGGCTAGCTCTAACCGAAGGTGACACTGAGCCTGGACATGTATATGTGTGAACATGCATAAATATGCCAGAGCATGTGGACACATGTTTGCCAGGACATATGCATGTGCAAATATGTGGGGCCACATGAGAACGTGCTCATGTGATTGCCTCAGGGAGGGCAGGTGACCAGATCAAAACCCAAGGAAATGTGGACATGTGGGTGTGCCCAGCATGTGTGCACATGTGTGAACAAACATAACATGCCTCACATGTTCAAACATGCAAATGTGTACGGACAAGCCAGGGCTCATATACATGTGCGAATACACCTAAGCACACTGACCCAAGTGAACTGTCAGCATGTGTGTGCACCCCCAGAAACATGCCAGAATACACGTGAACACGCGAGCACACGAACATGCCAGAGCACACACGAGCGTATAGAGCGTTCACTAGTCTGCCACCATGCACGTGAGTTCACGTGTGCGTGTCAGCAAGACTGAGCACGCGTGAGCACCAGCAAACACAGCTGAACTGCGTACACGCACTAATACATCATGGCTCCCATGGACTTGCGTTCACACGTACCCGAGCCTAAGTGCGCCGCACACACGCCTGAGCCGGCTGGAGCACACGTGCACGATCAGGAACCCACGCGGAGATCGGGCACACGCGTGCGCAGATCGCAGCGATCGCAGAGCGCTGCGGTCGCCCCCGCATTTCTGGGCGCCTGGCGCCCTCTGGTGGACACCGGGCGCGTATGGACTCCACTGCACATTTGTCCTTTCGAGTGCAATGGAGGGTCTCGGTTCAATGTGGGAGTCGGGCAGGTCCACAGGGGTCAGGACGGGGTCAGGACAAGGCAGTCGGGTGGGGCTCCCATGTCCTTCTTCACCACTCAAGCCCTTACATCCTGGGGGAGTCTGGCCGGCTGGCTATCCTCCCACCAAGGGGCTTCCTGGGGGTCCCCCAGGGCAGTGTGGGACCCATGGGGCGGGTACTCCTCGGGGCACTACCAGGTGTCAGCATGTGTCCAGGTGCGTACCTCGGGCCATTGGGAGGGAGGAGCCTGCGTTACCCCCACCCACCCAGCCAGCACCCGGCCTCGCCTCTGCATGCCTGTCTCCCAGCTTCGTGATGAGTTCGTGAAGGTGACAGTACACGTGCATGGTGCAGAGTAGCACCAAGAGCCTCTGGGGAGAGGTGACCTTGTAGGAAAAGGAGGAACACAACAACGGAAGGGACAGCAAGTGCAAAGGCCCAGAGGTGGGTCATTGGATCAAGTCGGATGTGAAAGGCATCCTGAGGCTGGACTGAGTGACTCCGGGCCACATGAGGGGACAGGGGAGGGGGGGCGGGGTTTGGAGGAGGAGCCCACTGCTGAGGCTCCTCTGATTCTGGCCTGAAGGCTGGAGGTTGGGTTGATAGCACCATTCAGGGCCTATGGCAAATCCAAAGGTTTTAAGACAGATTCTGATCCCAGATTCTCAAGTTGACCAGTATGGGATACTCAGAATGGAGCCACCTGCAGAAAATTCCAGAATTCCAGACCTTCTGACTGATGCCAAGTTTGATGCCTCAATTTCAAAAGTAAAAGGGCCGGCCGAGTGGCACGGTGCTTAAGTGCTGGCTTGGGAAGCCAGCGGCCCCGGTTCGGTCCCACATATGAGGGCCAGTGACACTGTCCTCAAAAAAAAAAAATAAATAAACAAAAGTAAAGATACCCTGTTCCCTGGTAGGGGTCCCTGTGACCCAAGGGGCAGGGATGACATAGAGGGGCAGGGATCCTGTACCCACAGACCTGGTGAGGAAGGTTCCATCCTCACCCCCAGAGTTTCTGTGCCTTTAAAATAATGCAGCAAAATTAGCAGTTCTGCCAACATTAATATGCAAAAATGCAAATCAGGGGTGATTAAACTGCAGCTCTGGGAGGGTATTTCTGCAGTGATGGATTCTACTGTCAGCAGAGCTTTGGCAGATTGATGTGCTGATGGGAGAGGTTGGGGGAGGTATGTCTGGGGAATGAGGGTTCCGGGAGTGTGCCCAACTCCTGGCCCCCCCAGTGCCCTCCTTGCTGCTCACAAACCCCTCCTGTCCACCTTCCCCAGGGCCTGGCCTCAGTGGCCTGAATGGGGGAGCAGGGGCCTGGTTAGCCAGGCCAGCTTGCTGTGTGACCTGTGAGTGAGGACCAGGAACTTGGCTGAGGATCCTAGTGTTGCAGTGTGGGCCCAGTCCCCAGCCCAAGAGGAAACAAAATGTGGGGAGGTAGAGATAGAGACAGAAACAGAGGGAGAGAGAGTCCTCAGGGCCTTTGCACTGGCCCTGTCCCAACCAAGATCACCCCTGGCCTCTATACTCCCTTGGCTGCCCAGCTCTGATCCCATGACAGCAACAGTGGCTCCTTCAGGATTGTTTCCTCCCCGGCTGGCTGCAACTCCTCTCCCCTCCCCCCCCCCAAGGGCAGAGCCCACCAGCCTGTGGTCCCACCAGGTGCCAGTGTCCAGCATATCTGGGCCCAGAGAGGGGCCCACAGTACTCTACAGAAGGGAAACAGGCTCATGAGGTGGTGAAGACTTACTTGGGGTCCCTCAGCCCATGAGAGGCAACTCCCAGGCTCCCCATCTGGAGAGGGATAGAGACCATGGGACAGGGGTACAGAGGCAGGACTGGTCCTGATGGGCAGGTGGAGGTGAGTGGGATTCTAATGTCACAGAATGGGCCCAGTCCCCAGCCCCAGAGGAGGCAAAGTTCTGGGAGGGGGAGATAGAGACAGGGAGAGAGAGAAAGAGAGAGAGAGAGAGAGAGAGAGAGAGAGAGAGAGAGAGAGAGAGAGAGAGAGAACAGGGACAGAGACAGAGAGAGAGAGAGACAGAGAAACAGAGAGCCAGCCCCAGCATTGCCCCTCCCAGCAGAGGCTTCAAGCTGGCCCAGGGCCAGCCGCCAGCTGCTGCCTCCCTCCTTCCCCCCTGTACTCAGGGTGGGGGCTGAGCCCTGAGGAACCCCAGCTGCCGCTGCCACACAGAGACCCACAGGCTTGTTTGGTGGCCCTGCCAGCTGCTGGGGACCCATACAATCCCCTGGGCTGGGCTGGAGGAAATGCCTTCACCTGGGTCAGGGCTTCCAGGCACCACTAAGGCTCTGCCTCTGAGCCTCACCTGTATGCCAGGTCCAGGCTGGGTGCTGGGGATGCAGGGGTGGCCAGGCCAGGCCCAAGGGCTATCCTTGTGGAACTGGAGGTAGGGGTGGGGGGCTTGAACAACCAAATAGATGGTTATGGATATTGATAGGTTAAAGGGGGAAAGGTAACAAGCCAGCTGACAGGCTGGAGAATGAGGGAGAGAAGGTGTTGCTGTCATAAGGACCAGCTGTGCAAAGGCCCTGAGGTTGGAATGAGACATGAGGAGGAGGAGCCAATGTGGCTGGACGGGGTGAGTGAGGGGGTTGGAGGGAGGCCAGGCTGGAGAACACATGGTAGGTGCTTTGTGTCCCCCAGTCTCTTCCTCTCCTGAATTATTCCTTTCCCTCTTGGCCTGCCCAGACCCCATCCCTGGCTGGAGGTGTCTAGCCAGCTCTGGGGTCTCCCTGGATCTCATCATTGCTAACACAACCAAGCCACAGGAGGGGAAGGAATTAGGAGATGGTGGATGAATTTCTTATTCTTCTCTGTGTCTATTCTGCATCCTTATAAGTGAAGCACAGAGAGGTCACAGGCTGGCCTGGGACCTAGTGTTCTACCCTGCCTTGGGGCCAACTGGGGGTGGGAGAAAACCAAGAATCAGTGAGGGGGCCAGACCCCTCACCCAGGCAGTGGGGTGATGGGGAGGCCAGGCCCAAGAAACCAGAACTGGAGGACTTACAAGGTTGGAGGCAGGGCTTCAACACAAATGGGGAAACCAAGGCCAGCAACCCTCAGAGGAGAAGCTCTGTAACCCAGTTCCTCTCGGGCAGTGCTTGGGGCTTTCCCTGCCCTCTGGGAAGGGACCGCCCCTCCTTGCCCCCTCAGCACCTGCCTGTAGACCAGGAGGCCTAGCCTTGACCCTGATGAGTGTTGTCATTAAACCCCTTTAACTGATCAGTGGGTGTGTGACCACACTGGACTCTCTGCAGTGCTCCTTGTACCCTGCTCACTCTCAGGATTGCCCTGAGGGGCCTCCCCAAGCACTAGGGGTTTCCCCCAGAGGACCCCAGGGCAGCTAGAAACCTGCCTTGTCCAGGAAATGCACAGTGAGCGTTGTCATGGAAGCAGTTGGTGACCCCGTCTCCCCCAGTGAAAACCCATCCCTCCATCCCATGGCTCTGCAGGGTCACACAGCTTCAGCATAGAGTTGAAAAGCTAAACTATTTTTAAATTCACATACACACACACACACACACACACACACACACACACACACACAGAGGACATACAGCCCACCCTCTGCTAATCCCACCTCTTAAATATAAATATAAAATAAGAACTGAAAGTACCCCCCACCCAGAGTAACCGCTGAAACCTTGGGCATTTCCTCCTGCACATTTTCAATACACGCTTTCTTCCTTTACAAAAACACTACCCCAAATGGCGCCGTGGGTCTCCAGCTCATATTTTACTTGCACAGCCTGCCTCAGATGTCGTCCTCACTCAGAACACGAGCACAGACCTCTCTGCTGTAAGGTAAGGACAGTGTTCCATGCACAGCCACGTCTGCTTACACATCTTTTGCTGGACACCGGTGGTTCCCAAATGTTTGAAGTAACGAACACCCCTGTTTGTGCCATCACTTTGATCAGATTTATGATTGTTAGCACTGGAATTGGAGGCGGAGTTCAAAGCGATGCAGCGTTTCTTAATTGTAAGAAGCACTCCCCAATGGTCCCCACACCCACCTTCACCATCGTAGGATGTGACCAATCTTTTACTGTTTTGATAACTATAAGAACAAAAGGTGGTTTCTTGTTTATGTAGTTGTTTGCATTTATTTCCTTGTGAGTGACTTTAAACTTTATTTTCTTTCTTTTTTTTTTTTTTTCAGGGCAGAGTCACTGGCCCTCACAATTGGGACCCAAACTGGGGCCACTGGCTTCCCAAGCCAGCGCTTAACCACCGTGCCACTCGGCCGGCCCTAAACTTCATGTTCTCTGTCTCTCCAGTGGCCATTTGTATTTATTCTTGTGTGAGGTAATTGTTCATTTCTGTTTGGTTGTTTTCTTACTGATTTGTAGGAACTCTTTGTATAGGAAGGATACAAATCCTTCTTCTGTTATGATGTTGCAAATATTTTCTCCCCAGTAGTCACACCTCATCTGACCTCATCTATTGTAATTCAGAAGTGTTTTATTTTTACGAGTCGAATTTGAAGATTTTCTTCCTTTTATCGCTCTGGGCTTTGTGTCTTTTTTACCCCTGAAGAGAGCAAGCAAGTGGGGATGGGGAGAGAGGGTGGGCAAGGCCAGCCTTTTCTGAGTCTCCTCCTATCACAGGAGTACAGGGAACTCAGCCAAGTCCAGGCATCTCCCTCCCTCAGATCCTGCCTCACACACACTCCCCACCCGCCATTTGAAAACTGTCGTCCCAGAAGAACAAGTAGAGGCCAGGCCTGAGCCCAGATGCCTAAGGACCCAGGCAGATCTCCCTCCCTTCCCAGGCCTCTTGACCTATTTGTGCAACTTATTTATTTTCTCTGCAAACGTGCAGCTAGGTCACATTGAGTCCCAGCCAGGAGGGGGCACGTGGAGTTAGTTCAGCCTCTTTGGGCCTTAGTTTCCTCCTCTGCGAAATAGGGCCAACCACAGCCTCCCCCAAACATACACTTTTGCTGGGTTGGTGGGAAGATCACAGAGATGCATAAAAACTGTGTCATAAAAACTGTGTCACAATGCCAGGCACAAAGCCAGTGCCCAGGTGACCCCATCAACCTGTCCCTTCTGTAAAACAGGTGTACACACCCCCTCAGGGACCCTGCCCTCTGGTGGTCCCGGGCACAGAACCCTGCCTGGGTTCACTGCTCAGTCATGTGGCTTTGGTTAAGTGGCTGAATCCCTTTGTGCCTCAGTTTTCCCATCTATAAAACAAGTGCCACAATGGTCACCGCCTCATAGGGCTGGGGTGAGATTGAGTGAGATGATATACACAGGGAAAGCACAATATGGGCAGCTCTTGGGGTCTTGCCCCTGATTTTCATAAGGGGAAACTGAGGCCCCAGAGGGGCAGCCCCTGCCAGGGCTCATATAGCCAATAAAGGGTAGAACTGGGATTTGAACCCTCATCTGTTGGTGAGCTGGGCCAAGAGGCTGGGAACAGGACTCATGCTCTGTTTCCTACCCTGGGTACCCACTTCTCAAGTCACTAAGGACCAGGAGGCTTCCTGGAGGAGGCAGTATTCAAGCTGAGGGCCAAAGGATAAGGAGAAAATAGCGAGTTACAACTAAGGGAAGGGTGTCTCAGAAGGAGGGCACAGGCAGGGCAGAGGCCTGGAAACAGGTGTTTGGAGGAGCGGCAAGGAGTGGCAAGGTTGGTGAGGCTGCAAGATGGGGAGTGGGCAGACCTGGGGTAGTGAGGTCAGTGCTGCTAACTGCCAAGGGCTTTCCGTGGCCCTCAGCACACTCTGGGGATGGCTTTCGATGCTACCTCCCGGCCTTTGCCCCAGCTGTGCCCTCTTCTGGATCACACTTCTTAGCCTGAGGACACCTCAGCATTTTAGGCTGAGCTCCTGTGCCCCCAGTGAGATCAACCACATTGCCCTCCTGGCTTTTCCTGGGGCCCTTGAGTAAGACCCACACTCCTTAGCCTGACAAGGTGCTGGCGGCCTGGAATGCCCTTCCCCCATTTCTGGAAAGCATCAGGGAGCAGGTGAAAAAGCTTGGGAGGCCAGGTGAGCCTGGTGTGGGAGCCTGGCTGGCCTCAGGCGGGGACCTGACCCTCAGTTTCCCCATCTGAACAGTGGGGTGATTCCTGCTTCCTCCTGGTTGAAGCTCAGGGGATCTGGAGAAGCCTCAGGAGAGGAGGGTCACCCTCAATGTGCCCAGGGTAGACAGGAGCATCTCTCATGCAGCCATGAGCAGAGGTCAGCAAGGCTGCCCTGTGGGTAGGTACGTGGGCAGTGGGAATCCAACCCGGCTCCCTGATGCCTAAGGGAAATGAGCCAGACAGTGCCCATGGGGGCAGGTGGGGAAGTGCCCCATGTTTGCACAGGCTGCCCCGGAATGTGGTGGGACAGGCCCTTGGGGGCCCCTGAGTCAGGAGCTGTGGGAAACAGGCCAGGAGAAGGAAGGGCCGCCCTCAGCAGGTGGCACTCGCCCTGATGGTGGGTGGTGAGTATGCCGGTGAGGGGCAGGTGCAAAGAGCTCAGTGTGGTGGTCGGGTTCAGTCCAGGTGAGTGGGCCCAGCCTGGGCTTGGGGCTCAGTCAAGGGTTGGGGCCCATGCTGGGTTTGGGTTCAGTCCAGGTCAGGGCTCATTCATTCATTTACTCACCTCTACTTGGCACACAGCCTCTTCCAGCCTGCCCTTTTCATTCCTTCACTGACCCTTAGACACCCCGAGTTGGGGTGTCTATTAATGCACTCAGCACCACTATTAATGCACTCAGATCCCCAGCCCCACACTCAATACTGATGGAGTGGCTGCCTCCTCATCCCAAATCCATGGGTGAGCCTTCAGTCCCCCACAAACCTATCCCAAATCCACAGCCCCATGGCCCATCCTTCTCTTCCTCAATGACCATCCCACCTTCTCTCCCCTGAACCTTCCTCCATATGCAGCCACAGAGATCATGTCCCTCTCCCCACAACGGCTCCTTCATGCCTTCACGATTAGGACCTGACCCCTTCCTGTGGAGTCTGAGGCCCTGCCCTCTGACCTTGGCTCCTCTTTCCTCCATTTCTTGGGGCTCCAGCTTCGCAGTTTCCTCATATACACCCTGCGCAGTCCCACCTCCCAGTCTTTGCCCCTGCAATTTCCCTGCCTAGGATGCTCCCTGCTCTGTCCATCAACTTCACTTCTCCTTCTGGTCACACCCAAGTGTCTTTGGCCAGGAGACCCACCCCAGGGAGGTTGGGGTCCTGTGGGACACGTTTATCTGACATCCCAACAATGGAAGGTGCGAGGCTGGGCCTTGGATCACCTTCAGAGCCCCCTGACCAGCTCTCATGGCCCACCTCCTCCCCAGGTCCAGTGCCAGGTGAGGGACAGGGGTCTCCTCCCCTCCTTGTATTCATAGTCCAAGCACCAGAGAAGTCAGGCCTGGGAGCTGTTGGTGGTCCTGCTGCTTCACATGCACCGTGGCTGGCATTTCCTTCTTCGTCTGGGGAAGGTAATATGCTCCCCCATGCCATCTCCAGGGAGACCCCCAACCCCAGGCACAACCAGCAGACCTTGGAGGAACCTCACTCCCAGGGAGAATCAATAAATGAATGAATGTGGGCTGGCCGAGTGGCGCAGTGGTTAAGCACTGGCTTGGGAAGCCAGTGGCCCTGGTTTAAGTCCCACATACGAGGGCAGTGACACTGCCCTCAAAAATAAATAAATAAATAAATAAATAAATAAATAAATAAATAAACCCTGACCCAGGTCACTGGTTGGGGGGTCCTGGTGAACATGGACATGTTGGGGTCAGGCCCCTCCATGAGGTTCAAATGGACCAAGAAGCCCCTAACTCCAGAGGTAGCTGTCATCTCTGCAGCAGAGCATGCTGGGATGATGAAATGCTGTGTGTGTGTGTGTGTGTGTGTGTGTGTGTGTGTGTGTGTGTGTGAGAGAGAATGTGAGCGGGTCTGGCTTGAGTGATAAGTGCTCCTCCCTCCTGCCACAGCTTCTGAAATGCAGGGAGGAGCTCTGGGTGGGGTGTGTGTGTGTGTGTGTGTGTGTGTGTGTGTGTGTGTGTGTGTGTGACAGGGGGAGTCTATTCATACCCCAGGAGAAGGTATTTTTTTGGAGACAAATGAAAAGGGATCTTGGGAGAGTGGCCCTGAAGTCCCAATACATTATCTCTGTGGACAACTGTGGCCCACACACCTACTGTGTCTCTTTCAGAAGCTTCTACCACCATGCCAAGTTCTGCCCCCCGCCACCGCACCTCCCCATTCTCTGGTGGAAATCTGTCCTTGGCATGAGTTTTCCAACCAGAAATGGGATTACCTCCCTCACTGTGGGGTCCCCAGCCTGGGGTGTGCACAGTAGGTATGTCTCAGGTGGAAGGAGGAGGCAGCAAGAGAGGGAGGCAGGTCTCTGGCTCCTGCCTGCAGTGCCTGGGGCACCCAGAGAACAAAGGCTGCAGTCAGGCAGGTGGGGGTGGGCAGGCTGTGGGCTGCCCTCAAGGGACCCTGGCACCAGCCGCAGGCTGCCTATCCCTGTACCAGGGCCCTGTAGGGCACACCTGGGCCTCTGGGCTGGGCACAGGTGGCAACTTAATGGTGGACCCCATGGGCTGCTACACCCCGTGACTCAGCCCCATACCAGGCCTCCCCAGGACGACAATGGTGGCTTGTGGAGCTGGGAGGGCCCCCTAGCAGGTGTGAGCTCCAGAGTGAACTGGGGCCCAAGGAGGAGCTATGGGAGTCTCAGTTTCCTCATCTGGACAAAGGGTTTAGTCACTCAGGTGTGAGAACCTGACAGCCAACAGTATGGATGGAAAGTGCCACCTTTGGTACTAAATGGGGGGGGTTGTTCTTTAGATGTCCCAGCTTGCTTTGGATGACAGGACTGGACAGGTCACAAGTACCACTGTACCCCAATGCCCAGCATCAAGCCTGGCACACAGTCAGTGTTCAATAATTGCATGGACCATTCCCCACTTCAGTGCAGGAGTCCGCCCCCGGAACATTTGCCCAACCCACTTGTTTACACTCAGCATTGGGGGAGGAAGGCTGACCTACCCTGAATGAGGCTGGGGACCCCAAGAAGGCTGGGACCCAGCCTGTTCCTCCAGAAACTTCCCAGACTGGAGGGAAGCCAGAGTAGGTCACAGACCTGTGTGGTCAGGGCTGGGCCACCAGTAAAGGCTGGGGAGAAGAGGGGACCCTCACTCTAGAGTCCAAGATCCATTAGTGGGGAGAGGCTGAAGGATGCAGGCAGGAGCTGTGGACAACTACTCGGTGTCCTTGCATTTTCCTGATGGGGAAACTGAGGCCTAGAGTGCAACCAGAATTTGCCCATCGTCACAGTGAGATGGGGAGGGAAGAGGGGCTCAAACTTGTGATCCATACCCCACAATCCATACACCTCACCGAGGCCTGGGCATATGGAGACTCTGTGGACCAGAAGGGGTCAGGGAGAGGATCAGCCCAGTTCCAGTGTAGCAGAAAGGTCTTGTGACTTTTTATTAAGAGTCCCGGCATCTCCCTGGGGTCTTCTCCACTCCTCCCCCCTAGAACCCTCACTTTTCTACCTTCCTTTCAGCCCAGCTCTCTGGGCTGTAGCAGCCCTAAACTGGTAATTCAAGGGCTCTAGGTGGAGGTAGAAGAGCAATGTAGGCCGGGGGCACAGCAAGGACAAAGACCCTGAGGTGGGAATGAGCCTGGCAGGTTCCAGAACAGGGAGGTGGCCCTTGTGGTCTGAGCCGAGCTGAGCGGGCCAGGGGGATGGTGACCTCTTCCCAAGCCTGGAAGCCGTGTAGTTTTCTTTCTGGGGACACAGGAAGCCAATGAAGAGTGTGTTGTTTAATTTATAATAATTATTCCCATTCTGTAGGGTCTGTGGTCTTTAAAAAGCTGAGGAGCCCTTTGCTGCGGGGGCAACTTTGGATCTAAGTGGAGACAGATCACTGAGAATCAGAAGGCCTAGTCTGGCCTTAGTCCTATGCAAGCTCAGGTCCAAATTCCATGTTACCGATGGGGAAACTGAGACCCAGCGAGTCACAGGCACAGTGCGGGTTACACGCGGGACTCTCTAACCCTGAAACAGAGCTGGTCTTTGGTTCCCCCGACAGTGAAATAGGTCTGACTCGTTCGCTCCGGGCCTGGATGCCCGCTCGCAACACCGAACAGCGGAGCCATCTCTAGGAACGCAGACACGACCAAGTCCGAGAGAACACGCGGGCGGCCACGCAAACCTGAGAATAAAACTCCAAAGCCCATCCCCGCGGCTTCTCGCGGCCTCTTGCTCGGCGAGTCCCGCCTCTTTTTTCTCTGGGGCCCCATAGAGGGGGCGTGAAGGGGGCGTGGTCTCTTCACAAATGGCTTGTGGCCCCGCCAATCAGGGCTTCGCACCCTCCAATTGGATATCGTCGCTTTGCCTTATCTTTCCATCTCACGGTCCTTTCCCGCTTGCGTCATGCAAGACTTGCACTCGCTGTCCACGTGTGCCTCCGCGCTGGAAGATAGTCCTTGCTGGTTCCCGCTGCCGTTTGCTGACGGACTCGCTGGGCTCCTCCGCTTTCAGGCTCCGGGCTCTTCGGCGACACCGCAGCCAACTCCTGCGGGCGCACTGGAGCGCGGCCGGGAGCCGAGAGCTGGCCGCGCGGAGGGCTGCGGCGGAGGGATTCACGGTGGCATCGAGAGGGGCGTGGGGCGGAGCGTAGGCGTGTCCTGGAGTGGGCGTGGCGGGCGGGGGGCGGAACATGTCTCCCGCCGCAGGAAGATGAGGCAGCGGCGGCGGCCGCTGGCGTAGCGGGCCGGACAGAGCCCACCGGACGCGGCGGCGCGCATTGCGGGCTCCACGCACGCCGCCTCCGCCAGCGTCCCGGAGGCGCACGGCCCTGAGGGGCGGGCATTCAGGGAGGGGCCCGAGCCACGCGCCGCCCACGCGCGACCCCTGGGGCCGGCGGATGCTCCTTTGTCCGGGGGGGGACCTTTCATGCGCCGCCCCCCGCGCGCTGCGGTCCGGGCCGCGCCGAGCAGGTAACCGCGTCAAGACCCGGCGGGCCGCACGGCTTCGGGGGTCCAGCGTCTTTTTGCAAAGTTGCCCCA
This sequence comes from Aselliscus stoliczkanus, assembly GCA_033961575.1. Taxonomy (NCBI): domain Eukaryota; kingdom Metazoa; phylum Chordata; class Mammalia; order Chiroptera; family Hipposideridae; genus Aselliscus; species Aselliscus stoliczkanus. Next base: position 1,208,884 of record CM066735.1, on the reverse strand, counting down.
GGCCTCCCCACGTCGCGGGGGCCGGGAAGTTGGGACGGGGAAAGCGTTTGGGAGTGCGTCCCCTGCCCCATGTGGGCCGGGCGCGGGGCAGCGGCTGCGCGGAGTCATTGTTCTCCAACTTTGAGCGCCGGGGAGGGGGGGCGGGCGACGTGGAGGGGTCGGCGCACGCGAGGCCCGCGCGCGTCCCCTCCCCGGTCGGGCCGGCCACTTAACGAAACTTTGCGGAGCCCGTGGCGGGGGCCCAGGGGGCGCCCGAGGGGGGTCACACAACTTTGTGGTGGTGGGGGGGGCCGGCCCGGAGCGGGGTTTTCGATGCGCCCCCTCCCCTGGGAGGGGCCCAGCCGGACGCCAGAGTTTGGAGGGGGAGCGCGGGAGGGAGGGAGAGTCCTTTTGTCTGCGCGGGGAAGGTGCGGCCGCGCGAACTGCAGCTCAGGTTGAGGGCTGGGGGCTGGGGTGGGAACATCTGCTCCGCGTTAATGCTGGGAGAGGCGGCAACGGTGGCTCGGGGTCGAGAACAGAGCGGCCGTGGCGCCCCAGCTTCAAAGGGCTCCGGGGCCGCGATGCCTGCCCTGGCCGCGGGAGTTGGGGGTGGGAGGTTTGGTTTTCCCTTGCCTCCTCCCACCTCTCCTCTCCGAAAGGAAGACTCCCTGTGCCCCACTATTCTCAGTTATTCCAATCACCTTTTGAGTCCTCCATAGTCCTTGTGACACCCCATAAGACTCAACTCCCGTATGAAAGCCTGTTTCAGCCCCTTCTTCTAGTCTCTTAAAATCGGTGTCAACTACCCCACAAAAAAGTGCGGTTTCGTACTCAAAAAAGTCAGTTTCACACGCCCTCCAAAAAAGAAAAAAGTTAGCGGGGGAGGGGGCAGCCGTTTCACACCCCGTCTCTAGTTGGCAAACAAAGCGGGGGTTTCTCTGCCTCTGAAGTTGGGTCTCCCTGGGCCTCGGAACCTCCTCTCCCCGCAGTTTTCCGTGGTGTCCCCGCAGCCGCCCCCGCCGGGGAACCTGGGGAGGAAACCGGAGGGGCTTCGCGGTCCGTATATGGGACGACGAAGACCTGCTCTGCGCTCTTTTCTGGGTGTGGGAAGGGGGTCTGGGCAGGTGAATACACCACCACCCCCGTTCTAGAATGGAACCCCCTGCTACTATGCAGTGGACCTTGGTCTAGGGACTCCTCCCCAAGGGCGGGAGGCAGGGGATGTTTTCCGAGTTGCTTAAAAATAATTACCGGATATATCATGGCAATAAAATAACCTAGGCTTGTGTTTTTTTTTTTTTCTTTCTTGGGTGGTTTTTTTTGTAGGGGGAGGAGGTGAAAAAGTGGAGGAAAGCTTTGAGGGTAGGTCCCTGCGCGGTGCGGTCCCCGATTCAGTCTTGAAGCGGACAGGGGGCTGGCCTCCTTGAGGATTTCTTTCGCTTTGAATTTGGGGGTGACCGGTACTTAAACGTGCTGTGACAGCTGCGGGGGGGGGGTCACCAAATTTTCTCGGGGCGGGGTCTGGGTCGCCCCTCCCCCTTCCCGGGGCGGGGCTAGGGAAAGCCTGGGTGGTTGGACGTGGGAGATGTGGCGAGGAGAGAGGCGGGTTCTGGCCCTGCGAGCGGGGAAGGAAGGGACTGCTCCCGCTCTGCTTCCAGTTTAAAATTTGCAACTTGAGTCCCTGGTGGTCGCCGAGGGAATTAGGAAATCTGTATTTTCGCGTATCCCCTCTATTGTTCAGACTCCCCGTGGGCTCTAGGGAGGGGGTCTCTCCAGGGGCCCGAATTCTGGAATCCTGACTGCCCTGCCCCCACCCCCTGGGTCCGGAAGGAACTCCAGTCTTGGAGGACCCAGACCCTCAGGGCAGTTAAAAGGGCTTTTTAAACAGTTCCCCCCACTCCCCATCTGTCCACCTGGGACACAGTCACTCAAACCTCTTCTCTCCCATCCCTGTTTCTCCCTGTGTGTCTGTCCCTGCCCCTCCCTGCATTCACCGCTGCAGGCCACCACGCAGGGCCATCTCTAGGCCTGTGGTACCAACCGTGGCCCCTGAGCCCACTGTTGCAGCTGGAGAATGAACCAGCCACAGAGGATGGCGCCTGTGGGCACGGACAAGGAGCTCAGCGACCTCCTGGACTTCAGCATGGTAAGCCAGTACCTGCCCACCTCTGCATCTGCAACACGCCCCGTGCCTCCAGGATTTCTGGGGAAGAAGCATTTGCCAAAACATCCGCAACAGTCAGGCCTCATACTTGTTTGGATGGAAGGACCCCCAGGTGGGGCTGGGGGTATTGGGGTATTTCCTGATGAGCTGGCTGACCACCCCATGGGATTGTACAGCACTGGGACCCTTGTTGGCTTCCAAAGGCATCTGTCACCCAGGTGTTTGCTCAGGCACAGAATGGGACCAGTCTACCACTTTACAGATGGGAAAACCAAGGCCCAGAGACCAGGAGGGGCTGCCCAGAGCCTCCAACGGGGCACTTGGTCTAGAGACCCCTGCTTGGCTGTGGGTACAGTGGCCCTGGCCTTCTGATATGTAAAATGGGTGTGATCAGGGTTAGTTTTTACATCATGGATGAAAAAATATACGAGGGGGGCCCAGCACCTGGCTGACAACGCGTGGGGACCCTCAGTGAATGGGGCAGAGGACACAGATGGTCAGTCTGACTCCTCCATTAATTAGCTACAGAGTGGTTAGTACAGTCTGGTGACAGAAGGAGACCCCGTAAGGAGTGTGGACATCTGTGGTCAGTACTCAGCCACCACCACCGTTACTGCCATTGTTATTGTTGGAGAGAGGCGGGCCTGTGGGGGGAGGTGAGGGATCCTTACGCTTCCCAGGCTGTTTGATCCACCCTAGAATGGCCTGTTTCCCACCCGGCAGATGGAAGTTCAGAGGGGGTGCTGGTGTCTAGAGGTCACACAGCCCAGACAGGCCCAGTGAGGCCAGAAATCAGAGCAGAACTCCCTTGGGTGCTTGGGAGCTGGAGTGCACCTTGGACCAGGGGCCTCAGTTAGCCTGTCCACCGTGGGCCACTTGTCCAGGGTGTCAGAGGAGTGGTCAGGGTTTCCTTGCAAACCTACAAACCCAGTATGGACAATTTCCTAAGTCCCTCCCTCCCCTGTAGGTACCATTTTGGTTTGAAATAGATTGGAGGAGGAAGCTTTCGGTCTGAATTTAACTCTCTACCAGTACAAGACCCAGGTCACTGAGGTCTGCCGCAAACAAGTCCCCAAACTGAAACAACGTCAGCTACCCTGTGGAAAAACACAGCCCACACAGCGGGCAGTGGGCCGCAGCTCCGGAAAGACCATGCCTGTATTTTTAAGCCCCGTTTTATTTTCGCCTCTCCGGCTGAGTAACAAGGAGTGCAGTTCAGTTTTTTTTATGTTAAACTGACAAGTCACAGTCTACTGGGCCGGAACAGGCCAGCTTGAGGGAGGGAGGGCACAGGTTTAGACCTGACCCCTTCACCTCTACCATCCTAGAGCCCCTGAACCACTTATCAGCCTCCCCCTTCTGTCAAGGGTCTAAATGTCTCCCTCGCCCCAGCTCAATCAGAAACCATTTTCACAGATAAAGAAACTAAGCCTGAGAGGGTTGGGTGCCTGGTGTCTCCCCTTGAAACCCAGAGCTGTATTTTTATCCTCTCTCCTTGTTATAGGAGAGAGGCCTCACTAGATCACAGGGTGCTGAGGTAGTTAGTCCCCCATTTAAGCTCACATCCCTCCTTTCCTCCCTCCATAACAGCCCCTCCCACCTACCTCAGAGAAAATTGGCTTCTTTGAAACACCTTGTTTTTAAACTGAAACAAAAGAACTTAAAGGGAAGTGCTTCTTTGGTCCAGGTTTTCAAAAGTAGGAGAGGCAACAGTCAAAATTAATACAAAAAACAAAAAAAACCCAAAAAAACAGAGCTGTTAAATGCCATCTCTGCCCAGTCCTGAGTTTCCTGGGTTAGAAAAGCACAGCAGGTGTTGAGAGCACTTGGGTATTCCCTGAGTGGGCCTGACATGGCCCTTCAGCCTGATGAGGGGATGGGCAGCACTTGCCCTGTGACCCAGCTAGGCGCCCCTCTGACCTGGGTGCATGCACAGAGGCCCCCACGTGCCCAAGATGCCCACATGCATTGGGGTTTCACAACATCCTGCGTGGTCAGAGCCCTGCTTCTATTTCACAGAAGAGAATATTGAGGCTCCAGTGGTACAGGGGCCTGTCTGTACTGGTAATGACACGGCCTATGGGCACCCGCAGACCATGGCCCAGTGCCCCTGTGGCAAGTGCCATGTCAGAGACCCTGGCACTCGAGGGTATGAAATACAGATAAGCCCCATGTGCTTGGCTGCTGACCTCCAGGCTTGGGGTCTGGTTGGTCCTGGTCCTGGCTCAGCCCCTTCCCAATATAGACCCCAGTTTCTCCAGTGGAAGAAAGGCCCATCTTAGAGAATAGGGCCCTGGGAAGGCTGGCCCAGTTGAGTGAGCAAAGTGAGGCCCCCTCAGGGCATAGACCCTGTGAGAACCCACTGCCATCCCCCCAGTGAGCCTCTGCTCTAACTCCCGGGGACAAGTGACCATGTGGCCTCAGTTTCCCTCCTGTAGGATGCCATGTGGTGGTTAGAACCCCACTTCCTGGGCTCCTCCCAGAGCTCATGGTGACCACATGAGAATCACACCCACAGGTAAGAGCTGTGCTGTCACCTCCTGGCTGCTGGGGAAGGTTTTGGGGACCGTCAACCACTTTTCTAACAAGCCCCTGGCTTTGATTCTGACTACTTTTAATCATTCAGGCCCCAAATGGAATCTGTAAAACCCAGACCCTTGGGGTAGGGCAGGGATGTGGCAAAGGGCTTATTGATGTTGGGTTTTCCTGTTCATACTGCTAAGCTGTTTAATCTTTAGGACATAACACCGGGTTTGGGTGGGGAGGGTGGCACCTAGGAGAGCCACCCAATCAACCATGAGGGTGTATAGCCTTTCCCGGGGTCTCTCCAGCTTATTGCTTCTCTGAGCCTCAGTTTCCCCTAATGAAGGGCAGACATCAATGGTGAGAGTACAGTGAAGGCCACCCAGGCAACCACTGAGCACAGAGCCCGGCACGTGGGGAACACCTGACCTGGTCACTCTCCCTGCCTCTGGCAGGGGCTGACTGTCCTCCCCACTTGGGCTCAGGGGTGCACACAGAAGGTGATTCTGAGCTTGTCGGGAAAGGTCAGCACATGGTGGTGGGCAGGATTGGAGCCCCTGGGGGACCTTGTCTGGTCTACCTGTTGGATATAAACTCACTCTTTTAAGCTGAAACTTAAAGAAAACTTTGTATCACCTCTAAGAGAAAAATTGTATCAAGGTCTAAATACTTGCTATACCTGTAAAATGCAAACCTTGTGTAAACAACTGCCTTTTAACCTACTGGATACTGTTGCCAGTGTGTTGGTGCTATCAGGGTTTGTGCTGCAGAACCTTTCTCCAGGCAGGAGCAGGCAGTGGGGGACCCCTGGCTGCCATTTTCTGCCTGGGCTATCAGGGTCCATGGGGTACCTGGGATCCCTGATGGGATAGGATCCCTAGGCACAGCCGCGTTCCCAGGTGTGCCCCCGTACCCCACTCACCCCTTTCTCTCTTCACAGATGTTCCCCCTGCCAGTGGCCAACGGGAAGGGCCGGCCCACCTTACTGGCTGGCACCCAGTTTGGAGGCTCAGGTAGGATCCCGCTGCCTTGGGGCTACACGTTTGCATGAAAAGATAAGCATGATAGAGGTGGGCGGGGGCAGAGCCCAGTGGGATGCAACACTGGGTGGGGCTGCCCACAGGCTCTCCGCACTGGAGGAGGAGGTGTTGGGGGTCAGCATCCAGGCCCAGCTACTGGAATGGAAGATTGGGGCCTGAGGTACACGTGAACGTGGGGGTGGGGGCAGGCAGCCTGAGAGAACCCCAAGAACCCATTACTGTCACAGTCACACGACCTGCGTTGTGTTGAGTGTAACAGAGGGAGCATGGAGGTCAGTAAGGTGTCCCCTGTCCGTCCTGCACCTGGAGCCGGGTTCCCTGGCCTGGGGGTGGGGGCCCTTGTGAGGTCAAGACTTGAGCCTCCAAGGTCCTCTTGGCTCCATGGGGTCCTGGATCTCCATTCTATCCCCAAAAAGGAAACTAAGGCCCAGAGAGGGGTGACATGGAAGCCCAGCCCTTGACAAATCTTGCCATTCTTGTAAGCCCTAGCTCCCTGCTGTTTACATTCAAACATGTGTGAGGCACTTATTGTATACAGGACCCACCACTGGGCTGACTGACCATCATAGTTTGCTCAGGACCCAGGGGCTTCTTGGTATCTGAGACCTTAAGCATTCAAATGGGATGTGTTCAGGCCAATCTGGACGAGTCCGTCACCCTACTGGGCACTGAGTGCTGATGACATGACTGGGGGAGGACAGACAGTAGGGCATGAAGGGACTGGGGAGGGCATTGTCACAAAGCTAGGCCGATTGGGGATGGTCTCCAAGGAGGAGATGATTGAAAAGAGACCTGGGGGAAGAGGCGTTCTTGGCAGGGGTACAGCATGTGCTAAGGGCAGGTCGGTGCCTGGTGTGGCCAGAGCAGAGTGAGCGAGTGAGTAAGGGGGAGAGGGAAGAGGTGAGGGCAGGGCCTTGTAGGCTGTGGAGAGGACTTGGGCTTTCATCCCCAGGGAGATGGGAGCTCTGGAGGGCTGTGAGCAGAGAGGTGTCATGTCAGGGAGTCCACTGTGGCTGTCGGGGGTTGGGGAGATCCCCTGGGAAGGCTGGCTCAGATTCCAGCACATCCAGCACTCTGCATGGACTTTGGCATCATTTTGGGGTCTCAGAACTGGGGCTGTGTCCTTCCATGTCTCTGAGATCCAGGACGGAAGTTCTGTCTTAGAGTTGTCTGAAAATTCCATTGGGGAATCCAATGAACTCAGGCTGGAGATGGATAGGGTTTTGAGGGGGTGGTTTGTGCTCATGCATCCCACAAAGGGAGGAGCACTGTGTTGCCGCTCCGTTGCCCTGCACTGGCCTTCCTCTCTGCCTGAGGAAGTAGCCACAGGGCTGGCCAGAGTCCTTCCTTAGGTGTGGAAATCCCCACCCCCACCCCCCAGAAACAGCCCAGGAGCTGGGGTTCTGCTACTTCCCTGCCTTGGGCAGAGGGTCACAGCCTGGGGGCTTCCCAGAGGAGGTGGCACAGATGTACCCTCATCTCCCCCTGGCCTCTGCCCTGGGTTGTCTTTCCTAGTCCAGTGTCCATTCAAAAGGCCAGCAACCCTAAGTAGCCAAAGCCATGGTCCAAGGGAAGGGTCCCTTCTAGGACACTCCATGCCTGGCCTCCCACCCTCCTGCACGGCTTGAGTCCAACCCCTCCCTGTGAATAATTGCAGATTGATTATCTGTGGTTTCTGCAGCCCTGGCCCTCCCTTTGACCTTGCCCTGACCATTTTGAATGGGGAGGGTCTTGTCTGCTCCTTCCCATTTTCATCATAAGTGGGTCACCCCCCTTCCAGATGGGCCGTGTCAGCTTAAGGGGGGCACCACCACTTGTCAAGAGTTTCCAGATGCTAGTAGGTCCTCTAGCCATGTTTTCCCCTTCACTCCTCTTTGAACGTCCTGGTCTGGCATTTTCCTAGTGTTACTGTAAGTCAGCTTCTCTTAAATTCATTCCAAAAGGGCACTTTGCATCAGAAAATCAGCAGCCTGGCCTGAAATGGGAGACGTCTCTGAAAATAACTGCAATAGTAGTCGAGTGGCGTGTTGGGGTATGTGGGCATCCTTGCTGAAGGGCTGCTTGAGCCATCTATGTTTTTAAAAAATGGTACCAGCGAGGTATGGAAGACCCATCAGTGCCAGGCAGAGGCTTTCTGGTTGTTCTCTGGATGGGAAGACATTTAAAACAAGAATTTTCTAGTCCCTCCCCTTTGGGAAACCCCGAGACAAAGATCTCTGCCAAACACTGCAGGGTTGAGGCCACTCAAGACATCGGGGATTGCTTGTTGTCCCACCAAAGGAAGCACCTCTCCTATTTTTAATTCCTCCACAGCTTTCTTGGTTTGTGTAAACATAACGCATGCTGGGATAAAAATCTAACACTTAGAAGTGGCTTCCACATTTCATCTTTGTAAGGACTCTGGACTAGCACAGGCGTGTGCAGCTGTCCTAGAGAAGTCACTAGACTGAAAACTGCTGGTTTTGGAGGTGTACACACCATAAAAATGCCTCCCAGGTGTCCCCACCTCTTAGCCAGCCCCAGGTCTTTTTAAATCTCTTTGTGTTTAATAGGTGAAGAGGAACATGTCATTATTTCAGTGGGCATTTATTTGATTAATAATGGGTGATTATCTTTTTAAAGGCTGATAGGCCATGAGTTTTTGATGACTTTCCCTCCCCCTTTTTTGGAGTTGATTAACTTTTTAGTGTTGGCTAACTTCTTACTTAGAAGTCATTATAGATACATGGTAAGTTGCAAAGAAATGTACAGGGAGGTCTATGCCCCACCTCTCAGCCACGCCCATCGGGGATGTCCTGCATGTCTGTAGCATAATATGCAACTGGGAAGATGACCTTGATACAGTGCACAGGGTTTATTTGGGTCTCACCAGTGTATGTGCAGGTGAACGCGTGTAGTTCTATGCAATTTTGTCCCACGTGTAGCACTGTTAAGCCACCACCACAATCAATATACAGAGCTGTTTCATCACCCCACGATATCCCCACCGCTGCCTCTTCATAGTCACCCCCACCCACAGCCCTGCACCCAGTGACCACTGATTTACTGTTCTCTATGTCCACATTTTGTCGTGTCAAGAGTTATATACATGGGACCACACAGCATCTCACCTTCCAAGACTGGTTTTTTCCACTTAGGCTACTCGCCTGGAGATCCATCCAAGTTGTTGACTGTTTCAATGGTTGTTTCTTTTTTTTGCTGCCTGAACTTTTTTACAGAAATCATAAAACTTATCAACAATGACTTATGTCACCATTTCTTAAGCCCTCTATGCCAGACATTCAGCCTGGAACATTTTTGTGAGTCTTCCTCACAGGTCAGTGAAGTAAGTGCTGTTATCATCCCTTTTACTTATGGAGAAGCAAAAACTCAGAAAGTTTAGTAAACATCCCAGCTAACCCCCAATACTGCCTCTGTGTAGTATCCCATACCCATAGCCTGTATTGTGCTTATTGATTCGTAAGAGCTCTTTTTTGTTTGTTTGTTTTTTTGTGTTTTTTTTTTGTTTGTTTCTTTTTAAGATTTTATTGGGGAATTGGGGGAAGAGAACAACGCTGGGGAATCAGGGAAGGGGAACAGACAAGTTGCTGTCTTTTTGTTCTTCAGTCTAGTTGCGGAGGACGTGGCTTCACTGGCCCATGTTGGTATCGTCATTGTGCTCTTCCTGGATGAGGCAGATCGGTCACCGGCCTCTAGATGGTCATTCACCGCGGCTATTGGCAGCTCACGCTGGCTGCTGGCCGCTCACGCTGGCTGCCGGCCACTCACTGTAGCCTATGGCAGCCCACTGCAGCAGGGGCTGCAGCCTACACCATTGCCGGGGCTCACACAACCCAGCTCCATGTGGAGCTGTTGTTAGCTGTAGAAGCCAGTGTCATTGGCCCTCATATGTGGGATCCGAACCGGGGCTGCTGGCATCCCCAAACCAGCTCTTAACCAATGCGCCACTCAGTCGGTCCCGCAAGAGCTCTCTATATAGGAAGGATGCTTGTCTTTTGTGATCTATATTGGCAGCTTTTCTCCAAACTTTTCTTTATTTCTATTTTTTTTAAGCTGAGCCATCCTGCCACCTGTTGGCAGCTCAGCTTGGGCTGGGCATTGAACTGCTGTTGTTCAGAGATCAGCTCGCACTCTTGAGCGACCTCTTTATTTTTTATTTATTTTTATTTTTTTGAGGGCATTGTCACTGGCCACTGGCCCTCATATGTGGGACCCGAACCGGGGCCGCTGGCTTCCCAAGCCAGAGTTTAACCACCGTGCCACTCGGCCGGCCCTCTCCTAACTTTTCAACTATTGTTAGTGATGGAGGCTTTTTTTCATTTGTGTCCATAGTTTACAAGTTAAATTTTTATGTTGTCAAGACTTTTTTTTTTTTTTAAGATTTTATTGGGCAGTTGGGGGAGGGGAACAGCGTTGGGGAATTGGGGAAGGGGAACAGACAAGTTTCTGTCATTCTGTTCTTCAGCCTAGTTGTGGAGGACGTCACTTCACTAGCCCATATTGGTATTATCATTGCGCTCTTCCTGGGTGAGGCAGACTTGCCAGCCATTGGACGGCCACTAACAGCAGCTCACTAAAGCTCACGCCCGCTGCCAACCAGCCCCACTGCAGCCTACCCCATGGCTGGCGACTCACGGCAGCCCAGCTCCAGGTTGAGCTGTTGTTCACCATCTTAGCTGTAGAGGGCACAGTGTCACTGGCCCTCGTATGTGGGATCTGAACAGGGGCCCTGCTGCTCAGAGCTGGAGTCCCAAGCCAACTCCTAACCAACGCTCCACTCGGCTGGCCCAAGACTTTTTCATTTTTGGTGTTCTAGCCTTGGTGCTATCTCTGAAAAATCCTTACGAATTGGATGACGGAGTCCATTCTGCAGTGCAGGTGTGACAGTCATGAATGTGCCTGCTCCTCATTACATCAAGTTGATGAATATACAGGAAAGATGCTGGAGGGCAGGAAAGTATGCTTTTGCTGTCTTTGACCAAGCAAAGATATGAAAAATAAGTGGGAGGGAGGAACCTTAATGGTGTTCAAGCCATCTCCATCCAATGCACACATTCTGCTCACCTGTGGAGCTGCTCAGAACACACACCCTTGTGCCCAGGACCCAGAGCCACTGATGAAAAGGCTGGGATGGGACCTGTAAGAAGAGCTTTCAGATGGTTCTGAGTTAGAAGCACTTATTCCTTAAAAGCCTGTAAATAGGGACCACACCCCTTTTATAATGATAATTGTCTACATATTGGGCACAATGAAAGCCTCTAACATTAAAAAAAAACACAAAGTGTAAACAATGGTTAAGAACAATGCAATAAATCTAGAAATAAAAGACAAAAATATATAAAGAAATTAAAAAGCCTGGCCACTTGGAAATATCAGAATTCCTTTTTACTCACCTCTTGAGTTAAAAAGAAAATTAAAACAGCCAAGACAGGGCCGGCTGAGTGGCACGTTCGTTAAGTGCTGGCTTGGGATGCGAGCAGCCCCAGTTCGGATCCCACATATGAGGGCCAGTGACACTGCCCTCTATAGCTAAGATGGTGAACAACAGCTCCACCTGGAGCTGGGCTGCCATGAGTCGCTGGCAACGGCATAGGCTGCAGCCCCTGCTGCAGTGGGCTGCCATAGGCTACAGTGAGTGGCCGGCAACCAGCGTGAGCGGCTGGAGCCAGTGTCAGCTGCCAAGAGCTGCTGTGAGCGGCCATCCAGAGGCGGGCGACTTCGGGGTATAGCTCAGTGGTAGAGCATTTGACTGCAGAGGCCGGCGACCGATCTGCCTCACCCGAGAAGAGCACATTGATGGCCAATATTGACCAGTGAAGCAATGTCCTCTACAACTAGACTGAAGAACAACAACAAAAAAAAGGACAGCAACTTGTCTATTTCCGTTCCCGGGTTCCCCAACGTTATTCGCCTCCCCCAATTCCCCAATTTAAAAAAGAAAAAAATCTTGGGCCCGCTGAGTGGCGCGGTGGTTAAGTGCTGGCCTGTGAAGCCAGCGGCCTTGGTTTGGGTCCCACATATGAAGGCCAGTAACACTGCCCTCAAAAAAAAGAAAATAATCTTTAAATAAAATAAGAAAACAAATAATTAAAAAAAAACAAAACAGCCAAGCTAGAATAACATCAGCAGAAATGTAAAGACATTGAAACTTATGAGGTGCAGTCAAAGTTGCACTTGGGGAAGAATGATAGCCTTTGATTTTCTTATTAGAACAGATAGAATGAAAAGAAATGGATTAAGCATTTAAGTTAGGAAATTCTAGAACAACAGAATAAATTCGAGGAAACTTTCCTTAATGGTTTGAAATGTCTCACAGCATTTTCTAAAGTATAATTACCTACAGACTTTTTTCTCATTTTCTTACCTTGCTATCTGTTAACTACCTTAGCACTACTACCGAGTGTTAGTTACTGTGGCATCACAATGTTTTTGTAGTCCTAACTCAGTTATTCTTTTTCAGGTTGTTTTCCCCTTGTATTTTTCAGATATGCTAATTCTTTTCCATGATCTTTAGAATAATTAGGTCATGTCTCCTCCTCACCGCCTCCCCCCCCCCCGCACCCCCCTAGGGAAAAAAAAGTCCTGTTGGGATTTTGATACTATGTTAAATTCATAGGTAAGTCTGGGAAGAACCATTTGTCTTTAAAGTACTGCATTTTCCTATTGTAAGAGTCTGGTATCCTTTCCATTTAAGTTTTTTCATTTTGACTCTTGGTTTTTAAGATAAACTTTGAAAATTGAAGTATAAGGCACTTAATCATTTTATAGTTTTTTAAAAAATTTGATCACATACTTTTCTGGTGAGGGTTATTTCTTTTTTCTTTTTTTTTTAAGGTTTTATTGGGGAATTGGGGGAGGAGAACAGCATTGGGGAACTGGGGAAGGGGAACAGACAAGTTACTGTCCTTTTGTTCTTCAGTCTAGTTGTGGCGGACATTGCTTCACTGGCCCATATTGGTATCGTCATTGCACTCTTCTCGGGTGAGGCAGATCGGTAGCCAGCCTCTGGACAGCCGCTCACAGCAGCTCTTGGCAGCTCACACCAGCTGGCAGCCGCTCACGCTGGCTGCTGGCCACTCACTGTAGCCTATGGCAGCCCACTGCAGCAGGCGCTGCAGCAATGCAGTCCCAGGGACTCACAGCAGCCCAGCTCCAGGTGGAGCTGTTGTTCACCATCTTAGCTGTAGAGGGCAGTGTCACTGGCCCTCATGTGGGATCCGAACCGGGACCGCAGGCATCCCAAGCCAGCTCCCAACCAACGCGCCACTCGGTGGGCCTGGTTATTTCTTAAGTATTTTAGGATTTTTCGTGCCGTGGTTCGGGAATCTTTTTCATTATGTTTTTTATCTGGTTGCCTCCTGTGTGCATTTTCCTCTGGATTCACTTTTCTAGATTCAACTTTCCTCAGACACGCAGCCTCCCCCATCCCAGCACAGCTGCCATGTCCTTTCTTTATCGACTCATGTTTGTAGAACCACATAGCCTGTGCTGTTTGGCTTGTCAGCAGGACCAAGTCTGACATTGGCTGTCGATTTGAGATAGATCTGTCTGTGTTTATCATGTTAAGGGTGTTTCCTTCCCGTCCTATATGACCATCCACAACAAATGTCTTAGAATGGCCCCTGGTTTTCATCCTTCACCATGTTGTGATTTTTGTCCATTAATGGTTTTTGTCACCCCAAATACTCCTTGAATTTCAAATATGGTCTGTGTCCTTTATTATATTAGACCAGGGTCGGCAAACTGCAGCTTGCAAGCTACATGCAGCTCTTTGGGTACGTTCCGTCTCAAAAGTTTGCCCACCCTTGGAAAAGCCAATCCTGTTCCTCGAAGTTTTGCAAGACCTATAAATCAAATGAAATAACCATTAAGTGAATAATATCCTTTTTAAAAATAAAATAAAAAATTTAAAAAAAATACTTGGGCCCGCTGAGTGGCTCAGTTGGTTAAGAGCTCGCTCAAGAGTGCGTGCTGAGCTCTGAGCAACAGCGGTTCGATGCCAGCCCAAGCTGAGTTGCCGTTGAGCTGCCAACAGGTGGCAGGATGGCTCAGCTAAAAATAAAAAAAATAAAAATTAAATTAAAAATTAAAAAAAAATTTTATAGGGCCGGCCGAGTGGCGCCTTAGTTATTCGCTGGCTTGGGAAGCCAGCAGCCCCGGTTCGGGTCCCACATATGCGGGCCAGTGGCACTGCCCTCAAAATAAATAAATAAATAAATAAATAAATAAATAAATAAATAAATAAAATAAAAATTTTATAAATGAGGGTCGGCCGAGTGCACGGTGGTTAAGAGCTTGCTTGGGGTGCCAGCGGCCCCGGTTCAGATCCCACATATGAGAGCCAGTGACACTGCCCTCTAAAAAAATAAATTTTTATAAATGAAGCTATGATAATTTTCATTTTCAGTTTTACTTCAGAGCCACATATACATACCCAAAGAGCCGCATGTGGCTCGCGAGCCTCGGTTTGCTGACCCCTGGCAGCTCTTCCGTCTCAAAAGTTCGCCGACCCCTGAGCTAGACCTACTTTGCGTTTTGCCTGTGTTCCTATGTAGTGTCGGGCTGTGGCTTCCTTAGGCACTGCTGTGTTTCTGAGCCAGTTTCTCTGGAACAGACTCCAATAAGTGGGACCCTGTCCCTTGGTGTGTGGGAACCTGGCCCCACCCCGTGTGTACCTGGTACTTCCCTAGGGTTTCCTCATTTCTCATAAGATCGGCCTGTCACGATTTCGTCCACTCCTCTTGTCAGTTTTAGCATTTCCTTGGAAAAAATTCCATCCACTTCAGGGACACATAAAAATGGCTAACATTGTATTCTTTCATAACGGATACAGTCACTTGTCCTTGTGTCAGGAAATGGCATCCGTTTCTCTGTCCTAAATCTATGTAGTTTTTCTTTTTCTTTTGTCATGGATTCAGCTGCCTTGTGCTTTATCTGTTATTGATTATTCTTCATTGCTGAATTGGTATTTATTGGTCGCCTGCTTTTCTTTTCTCTTTTCCATCTTAATTCTCTCTTTAAAGTTTTTATTTTTACTTTTTTTTTGAGGGCAGTGTTACTGGCCCTCATATGTGGGACCTGAACCGGGGCCGCTGGCTTCCCAAGCCAGCGCTTAACCACCGTGCCACGTGGCCGGCCTTTTACATTTTGGTTTTTTTTTCCCAGGGTTACCCATTTCCCCAATGAGGATCACTTCAGCCACATCCCATTGGTGTCAACAATGTATATTTTCCTTACAGTTTTAGAGATACTTGGTCATTTAAAAATGATTTTTTTCTCTTTGAATCATTATTTTGGAGATTCTTGATTTACTGGTTAAAAGTGGATGGTTTGTCCCTGGCCTGGCACATTTCTAGGTCACCGTTAAGGATCGATGAGGCGTGGGCTGCTGTTCCCATCCAGGCAATACAGAGCGTTCCTACTGTCACTTTGTTGTTCTTCATGAAAACTTGAGGGACAGTTGGACATGGGCTGTGAGGTCTTTGTTCCCGCCTGGCCACATTTGGGTCTTTAGTCTGTTGAATGTCAGGGACCAAGCAGTCCTTTCGCCCCCTCATGATTGTGGGTCTCTGAGTGTCCCTGGCTTCTGCTCTTTGCATGCTGGGTTATTGGCACATGAAGCTCAGGTCGCTGGAGCTTTTCTTTGTGGGTTGAGCACTTGCCTCTTGAATTCAGACTTTTATACGAATGTTAGGACCCTTCCTCTGCGTTTCATTCCTTGGTCTGCCTTTGTGCTTGATTCTCGTTCATCTTCGAGTTGCTTGTTCCAGAATGTTTCCTGTTGGTGCCGTTTTTTTCGAGAAATTAACTGTAAGGCTTACATTTCAGCCTCACTCCATATGCTCGTGTCCGGTTTTTGTCTTCACACGCCCTCCTGTACTCGTGTGTTTCTGGCCTGTGTTTTCTGTAATTCTCTATGGAAGGTCTTGCTGGTTGACAGCTCACTGGAGGTTATTTTCATGGCTTTAAAATACATGCTTAAACCATTTTTGGCTCTTTCTACTCCACAAGCAAAGTCACATTTCCCTCCTGCTGACAAACAGAGGCTCTTTCTTCTTCTGCCATGGTATTTGGTATAAGTAAATCACCACTTTTAATAACAACATTTTCTTTGTTGGCAGTTGTATATATTTGTATCCTGCCGGGAAACACCTATCAATATTGTATCCTGCCACTTATTAGGAGTCCTTGAGCAAACGACTAAGCTTCTTCGAGCCTCAGTGTCTCTGCTAAATGGGGATATTCACAGCCATTGCAAGGATTCAGTGGAGAAACCATGAGAAGTGCCTGGAGCATGGCACCCACGGGTTACAGTCCCATTCTTGGTGCAGTGGTGTCTTCACTTCAGGGCTACATGGGGTCACCCTCCCCACGCCCTTCACACCCCCCTGACTCACATGTTCAGGTTTGATCCCTCCCAGTCTGGAATGTTTCCTCGGGATGATTTCCAGAAGAGGGTAGGGTGCTGTTCTTGCATGTGACACTTGGGCGTAGAATCCCTGGGCCATCCTCTTTCCTATGTCCACCTGTGCCTGGCCATAAGCCACTGTCCACCTGTGATAATAAATGGGCATATGTTTTGTTTTGTTTTGTTTTTAAGATTTTATTGGGGAATTGGGGGAGGGAAACTGTTGGGGAATTGGGGAAGGGGACTGGCCAAGTTGTTGTTCTTCAATCTTTGTTGTGGAGGGCGCCAGTCACCATCTGGCTTCCCGTCAGCAGGTTGTGGCCTCTAAGCTCAAGTTGCTGTGTTCAGTCTTAATTGTGAGTGGGCATGGCCACCATCCCATGCGGGAGTTGAACCAGCAGCCTTGTTGTTAAGAGCGCACACTCTATCCATTGAGCCATCCGGGTGGCAGCTCAGCTCAAGGTGCCGAGTTCAGTCTTAGTTGCGGGTGGGCATAGCCACCATAAATGCGCATGTGTTTACCTTAACTTTCTGCACTTTTTCATTCATTTTGGGGGTTGCTGGTGATCCCTTGTGGTCTGTGGCTCAGAAATGCTTGGTCAGCTATGTCTTGCACTCCAGTCTGGGATTTTTTTTTCTGTTCCCTGCAGGGGTGCCAACTTTCTGATGTTAAGTCTTATTTAGGTCAATTGTCTCAGAACTCCTTCCTTCTCTGCATTTGGGGGCATTTCCAGAACTTTCCCTCCTCATTGATAATATTTTCTGCATGGTCTGTTCTGCATTCCCTGCCTCTGGTGCTGCTTTTAAAATCTGTAATAAAAATCTGAATTTGTTGCATGAACTTGTTTTCCTCTTTTTTTTTTTTTTTTTTTTGAGGGCTGTGTCACTGGCCCTCATATGTGGGACCGAACCGGGGCCGCTGTCTTCCCAAGCCAGCGCTTAACCACTGCGCCACTCGGCTGACCCTGAACTTCTTTTCTTAGTTTTTCCCATTTGCTCCCTTTTTCTCTCTGAAATCTCATCTTTTTTCCAAAGAACCCACATCCTCTGTAATTTCCTTGGGGGTGTGCTGGTTGCTGTCTTAGACATGCTTCTGTTTCCTGGGATAAATCCTGAATCCATTACCTTGGTCTGTCTCTTGTGTTCTGTGTTTGTTTCCATCTCATGTCTGCATCTTTCTTGGAGGTCACAGGTTGGCCTCTGAGCTCATATTTGTGGATGGGGGTGCAGATTCCCCTGTCCCCATACTTGGATACCACAGTGGGTCTCTCTTGAGACTGGAGCAGGAAGGGGTCTTTCTGTTATCACTTTGGTCATGGATCTGAAATTTATAGGAGGAAGGGTGGGGCAGCTTCTGCAGCTGGGGGACCTCGTTCTCTGTGAATTACTTTGTATTTGTGGGACCCCGCCCCATCTGAGGGCCGGCTCTGCCCACCAGGGAAGCCCTGGGTTGTGGGTTGCCACCCTAGGGGTTTAGGAGAGGTTAAGTTGGAGTAGAGCTCCAGTTGGGGGAACCCCTTCCCTTAGAAAGTAGGGCCTCCGCTTGCTTTCTCAGCAGCCTCAGATCTGCTTGCAGGTAGCTCGGGCCCTGTCTTCCCATCCCCCACTTTCAGGGGCACATACAACATTATAAACAGGGCAGATGATTAAAAGGGTGAAATACAAACAATGAGTGCATCTGGATTTCAGATGCATCCTGGCACTCTCCTGGCAGTTTTTTCTCAAGTCTGAAATGATACGAAAATTAAAAACTTGTCCAAAGATATCACAAGAAGAGACCCTCACCATGGTGGGAGCCCTCAGCTCCACCCAAGGAAGGGCTCACCCCCAAATTCCAACCAGCATTTATCTCACCCCACCCCTAACCCTTGTGAGTCTCCAAGCGCCACGGTGCCAGGCCCAGGCAGGGTGGCTGAATGGCCACCATTCGGTTTCTTGGGGATTTTCATTTTAAGGGGAAAGCTGGAGGGAGAGCTGACTGGCTTGGGGTCGTATCAGTTATGTGATAAAACGGGAGGAGAAAACATTTGTGGGAGCGCTGACCTAATAGTTGCTTAAGGTGTTGTTAATTTCATAGGTGTGATTGTCATTCATGGTGGTTACTTTTATTATTGTTGTCATTATCTTAGTCTTTATCTTTTGGTGCTGTGCTGTCCAGTACAAGCAGCCACTACTCAAACAGGGTGATCTAAATTTGAGTTGATTAAAATCATGTAGAATGGGGAGTTCTTCCACAGCCATGTGGCTGCCTTATGGGCACACACTGTGATGGTCGGAGGCAGGTTAAGTTACTTGTGGGTGCGATGAAGACATAGAAAACAAATGTGGAGGCTGTTTGGGAATGTCATCTCTGTTCAGGCAACACGGGTTCCAGAGAGGGCTCTGGCTAGGAGGGGACACGTACGGTGACTTCCCTGAAGGGGGATGAAGAACCAGCAGGTGTGGGGACCACCGGGACATAGCTGGACAGAAGGAGGGGATGAGGGGAGATGAGGGAGAAGCCTGGTTTCTGCCCTTAGGGCAACCAGGAGCCGTGGAAGGAGTTGGAGGGAGGAAGGAGAGCCAGGTTTTGCTTCTGAAAGCTCTGTAGGACTGCCTGGGGTGGAGTGTGGGCAAGGACTCTGTTGCAGGGATGCAGCCAGCGGGCCTGTGAGCAGCGGCTATGTGGGGTGGGCTGTGAGGGAAGGAGAGGAGGTTAGTTCCTGAGTGAGGGGACGCTTCATTACAGAGCTGGGCTGCAGGATGAAGACCCCAGGCTGGGCAAATGACCACCTGGTTGTACTGGCAGGGTTTGGGGTTGGGAATGGTGGACAGGGCTATGCCTGGTGCCCCGTGACAGCCTGGGCTTTGCCTGTCCCACACAGTAACAGTGCTCCTGGTACTGGATTCTGATGGTTGGGCTTCTTTACAGAGGGACCAGCCCCTGGAATCTTCACCACACCAAGTTCAACTGACCTTTTTTGTGAAGGGCCAGGTGGCCTCTACTCTGCTGCTGCAGCAGCAAAAGCTGCCATAGACAGTACAGGACAAATGGGCATGGCTGTGGGCCAATAAAACTTTATTTATAAAGGCAGGTGGGGGCTGGACTTGGTCCAAGTGCCCTAGTTTGCTGACCCTGCCCCAGAGGAATCCAGCACAGGACATGGGCCATTCAGTCCCAACCAGTGTCCACTGAGCACCTTTCAGAGCCCATGCTTCCAGTTTATCAGGCAAAGGCAAGCCCTCAATCACATGGTGAGGTGACTCAGCTTGGGATGCCAACTGTGCCACCTGCTCTGCAGTGGTCTTTGTCACCCTCCCAGCAACCTGGGGTAGGCGGCAGCACCCCTCACCTTCCCCTCACTTCCTTTGCTCTCTGCTCCTCCACATAGGCTAGATCTAAGCACAGACTGTTTCCCACCAGCCCGTCACCTCTAGCATTTAAAAAAAAAAAAAAAGAAATCAGGGCCAGCCGAGTTCAGATCCCACATATGAGGGTCAATGACACTGCCCTCAAATAAATAAATAAATACATAAATACATAAATAAAAGGGTCCGCCGAGTGGCGCAGTGGTTAAGCGCTGGCTTGGGAAGCCAGCGGCCCCAGTTCGGGTCCCATATATGAGGGCCAGTGACACTGCCCTCAAAAAAAAAAAAAAAAATGACACTCCAGCAGCAATGTCTTCTTCTATTCATACTTTTTAATTCGAACACGAACAAGGGATGTTATGAATATTCACGGCCAGGTTATTAAAATGCATAATTAATAGAGTGGGGCTTTCCCTATTTTTGTCATTCTAGAAGGAAGGATGGGGGCTGGCCGAGGGTTTCTTTCCCAGAAACAACAGAGCAGCACTCAGTTGCCTCTGCCAGGCACTCATGGAGCCCATGTTGGGGAAATCCCTGGGCTCCATGAGCCCCCTTCACCACTGCCAGGTCTTCATGTGATAGGGGCTGCTTCATGCGGGAGAGGACAACAGGCAAGTGCACACAGAGGGATACTGAGGCTCTGGGAGTGCTGGCATTTTGTCTAAGGTCACCCCCTCCTCACTGGCTGCTGTCTTCCCAGGAGCCCAAGTTGGGGTCCAGGACCTTGGGGTACAGGCAACCCAAACCTGGCAGCAAATGCCAGATGGATTTCTGGATATCACAGGAGCCCCCGCCAGATCCTCCATCTGCCGAGGCAGTCCTCCAGCCCCCCACTGTAATCACATTGGAAATTTTTTATTAGAAAACAAAATCTAAATGAGATGTATGAATATTCATCAGATTGGATGAATAATATGCCTAATTATGCAAATTAGGCAGCAATTAAACACCAATTCTCTGGAGGTAATGATTAACACAAAGGCACCAAAATAGAAGGGTGCAATTTGAAGGAAGTTTCTGATGCACACGAGTAGGGGAAGGGCAAGACGCAGGGTTTAGGATTCGGGCTAGGGTACATGGGACAGCCAGAGTGTGGATTCCAAGGGAGGGTGGAAGCGGGGTTGTGCTGGTACAGGTGGCCCCTTCTGTATCCCCCTCCAGCCTGGCTTGGGGAGCCTTTGAACTCAAAGTTGGCTATGGACACTCCCAGTTCTGCCAAGTAGGTCCTGTTAATAACCCCATGTACAGAGGAGGGAAACTGAGGCACCAGGAGGGAAGGGCCTGAGATTGCTCCCCTTCTCCTTGTCTAGGTCCTGTGTTCTCTGGCCCCTAATGGATGGGGTTGGAGCCCCTGCCTAGGAAGTGTGCAGGCCCTGGCTGCCTCCCCTTGGGGGAGGATTCTGAGTCCTGACTGGGTGCCTGGGAGAGCCTCTGGGGAGATAAGGGCTCCACCCTGAACTACCCTTGAGATGAAGGTCCTCTCCCCAGGCTGGTTAACCCTGGCTACACCTCAGGCCTCAGCCCAGCAGGCGGGTGGCAGGAGCCCATTTGCTGCTCACTGGGATTGGGTTCCACTCTGAAGGAGCCGCCAGCTTGTGCCTGGTGGATAGTCAGTGGCAGCTGCCACTGTTATTTCAACAGGACAGCCTTGCCTTTCAAGTTGGCAGGGATGTGCAGGGAGAGACCCACTTTCCTGAGATCAGAGTTGATTGCTCATCTATTTGCTGGTGTCCTCATGAGCTTTCCTCACAGGATCAGGAGAGATCACTTGTCACAGAGGCCCCAGCACCATGTGGTCAGGGCAGGGCCAGTGGGTAGGACCTGGGGCTGGTGGAAGAAGACTTGGTGTGAATGAGGGCTCTGTCTAGGGTGGCCATGTTGGATAGGGCTTTGATGGATGGACAGGAGTTTGCCAGCAGTTATAGCTGAGGGAATTTTTTTGTTTGTTATTTTTTAAAGAAAATATTGGGGAATTTAGGGGAGGGAACAGTGTTGGAGAATCGGGGAAGGGGAACAGACAAGTAGCTATCCTTTTGTTCTTCAGTCTAGTTGTGGAGGATGTCCTTCACTGGCCCATGTTGGTATTATCATTGTGCTCTTCCTGGGTGAGGCAGATTGGTCGCCGGCCACTGGACGGTAGCTCTTGGCAGTTCACACCGGCTGCTGGCTACTCACCCTGGCTGCCAGCCACTCACGGTAGCTTTACGGCAGCCCACTGCAACCTATGCCGTTGCTGGTGACTCACAGCAGCCCAGCTCCAGGTTGAGCTGTTGTTCACCATCTTAGCTGTAGAGGGCACAGT
The DNA here is from genome assembly GCA_033961575.1 of Aselliscus stoliczkanus. NCBI lineage: Eukaryota > Metazoa > Chordata > Mammalia > Chiroptera > Hipposideridae > Aselliscus > Aselliscus stoliczkanus. The sequence continues at coordinate 1,187,120 of CM066735.1, read as the reverse complement.
ATCACTGGCCCTAATGTGGGATTCGAACCGGGGCCCTGCTTCTCAGAGCTGGCATCCCAAGCCAGTTCTTAACTAATGTGCCACTCATCCAGCCCTGGGGGAATTTTTTGAGCTGCGGAACTGGAAGTATGCTAAGTGCCAGGGTGTCTGGGGCACTTGCCATTGACATTGGTGTCAATGTGGACAGAACTGAAGTTGGTTGAGATGTGACAGGCTCTAGGGCCAGGATGGATGGAGAAGGGCCCAGAAAGCGCACTGAGTGGAGTCAGGACCACCTGAGGTGGTAAGGACAAGCAGTAATTTAGAGCTGGGTGGGGTGAGGTTACCCTCTCTCTTCTGTCCTGCAGGTCTGGAGGAGCGGCCCAGCTCAGGCTCCTGGGGTACTGGCGACCAGAATAGCTCCTCCTTCGACCCCAGCCGGGTGAGGAGCCCTATGGGGCCTGAGACTCTGAGTTTCCCTTTTCCGGGGGAGGGGGGACACGTGAGAAAACTGAGGCTCAGCGGGGTAAGTCGGACGCCAGCCTGTCTGCAGGGACTTTGGGCTCAGAGATGTGGTTTGAGTCCTGACCCGGGTACTTAAAAGCATGCCTGCCTCCTGAGCCTGTTTCCCCAGCTTTAAAATGCAATGCCCTATAGCCCCTCACCCCCACCCATCTCTCTGCAGACCTATGGCGAAGGCGGCCACTTCACTGAATCCCATAGCAGCCTCTCTTCATCCACATTCCTGGGACCTGGACTTGGAGGTAAGTGTCTGCAGGGCACGGCCCTTCTCCCTATACCCGCATGGGGGTACCTGGGACATGGTCAGCTCACTCAGAGTGCCAACGCGTCCAAGATGTTCGCCCAGAGCAGAGGGTGCAGATGGACATGGCTGGGTCATTAGGGGCTGGCCATGACCACACCAGGAAGTAGACTTGGGTGTCCTGGTGACTTAGGCAGTTCATGCCCGCTAGCCCTTCTGAGGCAGACCTGCTCTCCCTAACCACAAGAATCAGGACTCAGCAGGCCTGAGCTCCAGTCTAACCTACTGGGCTCCTGGCGAGGCTGTCCCCTCTTAAGCCTTGGTTTCCCCACTTATGAGACAGGGATGCTCACAGAACCTTTCCCGTAGTGGGTGGTGAGGCCTTGCCCAATGTGTCAGGCCCTGCACCTCCATCTTATAGAGGGGCAAATAGGCTCAGCAGAAAAGGACCTGTCAGGGATCTGTGACTGGTCAGAGTTCGCCCAGTGCTCTGTCCTCAGGGATCATCAGACACTAGACTGATGCCCTGTGTGCTGTCCCTTCTGCCAGGAGGCTGAGGGACTAAGGTAAGTGCCCTGCTGAGCCCTGGCCCCTCCTCTTGCATTTCTGAGGTTAGCCTCGAGGTGACTGCAAAGTTGGCGTCTCAGGGTCAGTGGGGGCTGCTCCCGCCTCAGAGCCTGGGTGGTCCTGAGACAGGACACCCATCCATATAAAAGCTGGGCAGAATCAGGTCATACAAGTACCATCTTTTGTAGTTTATAGGCTAAGGTGGCTGCTGGGGGAGCAGATGTATGGACTGTGGGACCCTCGGTGTGACTAACCAGTGGGGAAACTGAGTCCGGAGGCCTTTGTGCTGAACCCTGAGGGGACAGCACCTGCCGGACCCTACAGGTCGTATGTCACTTGCTGGGCGCCAGACTGGGCACACAGTAGGGCTGGACAGATGAGTATGGCCCTAGAAGAATAGTTTGAGGGGGTGAGGGGCAGCTTCCATGCACACACTGCATTGCGGGAGTCTGCCCCCGTTTCCTAGACCAGGAGGTAAGGCCTGGCCTGCGTAGCCCAGGGTGGCCTCTGCACCTGCAGCTGTTCCCCTCTGCTGTTCCTTCCTCCCGCCTCTTCCTGGCGTGGGCAGTTCCCACGCTGGGCTTGGTCAGCAGGGCCCAGAGCCAGCTGTGTCCCACGCCAGCCACACACCCTGTGGCCAAGGAGCTCAGAGAGGGCAGCATGGGGCCCAAGCCAAGCCTGGTGGGGAGGTGGGGCACACCCTCAACCTCCCTGTGCCTGTTTCTCACCCATGGACCAGGCTGGACAGAGCTGGTGGTGGGTAGTGAGAGCACTGCTCCCTGGTGGGCGGGGCCCGTCTGTTCCCATACGGCCTCCAGCCCGTTCTGGCTCCCGATGTGACCCTGGGTTTTCTGGGGTTTTATTCTCTGCTGTTTGTCCCCATGCCCTGATGTGAGGGTGGAGCACCTGGATTAGGCACCTGATGTATACCAGTGGGGCTCATGGCCCCTGCAGGCTCCCCTCCCAGAGCCTCAGCATCCTCTCCTTGACCTCCCCACCCTTCCTCTTTGCAAACCCATATTTGGTGCCTGCTGTGTTCAGGGCCTAAAGCCATGGCAGCCCCATCTTTCATGGAGGGCCAAGAATCTGGCAGGCGAAGCTCCTTCCCCAGGTGAAGCCCAGAGCCCTGGCTGGGCCAGCCAGCTTTCCTCCCACACCCACCCTGGGGGGAAGCATTCGTGTCACCCTCTGTTAACTCAGTGGACAGAGTGTAAGCCCCCTCTAGTCTCCAGGCCTTGGTTTAGACATCCCTAAAAGGGCCCAACATCACCTGCCCTATAGGATGCCTCTCCCTGCCCCCAGCAGCATTTGCTCCAGGAGTCTAGTCTAAATGGTACTTTTTTTTTTTTTTTTTTTGAGGGCAGTGTCACTGGCCTTCATATGTGGGACCCAAACTGGAGCCGCAGGCTTCCCAAGCTAGCCCTTAACCAGCGCGCCACTCGGCCGGCCCCTTTTTTTGAGCTAAGCCATCCTGCCACCTGTTGGCAGCTTAGCAGCAGCCCAGCTCAGGCTGGGCATCCAACGTATGTTGCTCAGAGCTCAGCTTGCACTCTTAAGCTAGCTCTTTACCAACCAACTGAGCCACTCAGCCGGCCCTAAATTGTTGTACTTTTTTTTTTAATTATTTTTTTGTTTGTTTTTTTTGTTTTTTTTTGTGGGCAGTGTCACTGGTCCTCATATGTGGGACCGAACCGGGGCCGCTGGCTTTCCAAACCAGCGCTTAACCACCACTCCACTCGACCAGCCCAATTGTTGTACTTTTAATATAAAGAAAACGGTTGCTGGCCGAGTAGCACAGCGGTTAAACGCTGGCTTAGGAAGCCAGCGGCCCCGGTTCGGTCCCACATATGAGGGCCAGTGACACTACCCTCAAAAAAAAAAAAAAAACTAATATAAAGAAAATGAAAATTTTTTTTCTCCCGAGTTGGAGAATAGTTCAAGTTAGTGGACCAAGCGTGAGTATTATGATTCCTTGCTCATGTTGAGGTTGGTGCCAGTTAAAGCCAGAAACAGAATTAAATGGCTCTGTTACTGACCAATCCAGGACACCTGCTTCAGACAAGGCTTGGTCCAGGCATCTGTGCAGTGGCAGGAATCATTCACACTGGTGGCTGTCAGGCAGGCTGTGTCCCCACAGCCCAGGCATCACCTGCCCATACAGGGAAAGGGCCCCTACTCACCAAGTCACTTGAATCAACGTCACCAGGGACATTACATACTGATTCATGAGCTAAACCCTGCCTTGGGCCTGGGTGCTGAGCCTCACCAACTCCAGGGTCTACCCCCCACCCCTGGAAGGCTGTCCCCTGGGAGCCTGGCACCTTGAGGAGTCAACACCTTACTACCTTGAATGGAGGAAAGGAGACTCGGGAAGGGCAAGGGATACTGAACTTGGTGCTAGCCCACCTCGGGGATGGGACGTGGGGGGCCCTGGTGGATTTGCAGAAGCCCCTGCGGGTCACTGGGAAGGTATCTGGCCAGACCCCTTGTCCGCCAGGCCGATGGGGAGATCAGCATCCCACCGCGGCTCTCTGTGTTGTGCACTTACGGAACACCTGCTGTATGTAGGCTTGTGCCAGCGCTGGGTCACCTCCTCGGGAGGTGTCCTTCCTGGGGTCGGCTCTGAGTGACCCTCTTTCCTCTCCTCCAGGCAAGGGCAGTGAGCGGAGTGCGTACACTGCCTTTGGCAGAGACGCAGGTGTTGGCGGCTTGACTCAGGTGAGGCCATGTCTTTGAGGTGCAGGCAGCCACAGCCCATCGACAACTAGCAGTCCGCAGAACCCAGAGAATGGGGTGGGTGGGACCCCAATTTTCCAGACAGTAGGGGCATGTACTGGGGACTGGCTTGGGGTTGGGGGACTCAGTGAGGGCTGCAGTCACCTCTACCGTTCCCCCTTTCCTACCCACCTTTTAAAATTTTAAACAAATTGGTCACAATTTCCTCCTGATCTATGGAAGGGTCCCTGGCTGAGCTGAGTGCTGGTCACTCTTTCAGCAGCAGCTAAAATAGGACCAAGCCAGGCTGGAATGGCCAGGAGTGGATGGGGGAGGCAGGAGAAGCCATAGCCCCATGGCCTCCCAACATGGGAACCATAATGCACAGGTTGAGGGGCTCAGAGAGACATCTGCCCACCCCCAAGTGCAGAAAAAGAAACTGAGGCCAGCACTGGGGCCCCACCCCACAGGCCCCCAGCCTAGACGAAACACCCATGCTTGCCCCAGCTGTGAGGCCCACAGGGACACTGACCAGCCACAGTGGTCCAATGTGGCCTCCAGTGTGGCATCCTGTCCTTGTCACCCCTTGAGCATCCTCCCCCACCCGCACCCAAGGGTTATATTCCTGTCCCCACCAGAATGTCCTGAATCTCAGGTGCAGCTAGACCTTGTCCCAGGTGGTGTCGCCTATGTGCATACGAAGCCTGTTGAGCGCCAACTGAGTACCAGACACACCTGATCCCCATCAGTTGCCACCATCCCTGAACCTACGTGCCTGTTTTACATATGGAAAGGGTCAGATGTAGAGCAGCCACTCCCGTGAGGCCCTGTCACTTGTGCTCCCAAAGGAAGAAAGCCCCTTTCAAACTAATTATGCAGAATTAAACCATCTGCCTTAACAAAACAAAAAGACAACACAAACTGAAGCAGCCAGATTTCATTGCCTCCTAGATGCACTTTTGCACATTCTGTATCCCAGAATGGGTGACCCTTTAGGCTTGCTGGCAATGGTTTTTCTCATGAGAGTGTCCATGGGTTGACAGGTGTCAGGAGAGAAACGTCCTGAGCAGGGGTCACTGTCACCCCTTAGCTGGTCTGGGGCTGGACACCAGGCCAGCCTCTGGTGATGACCTCCCTTCCCCTCCATAGGCTGGGTTCCTGCCCAGTGATTTGGCCCTCAGCAGCCCCGGGCCACTGTCCCCTTCGGGCGTCAAGGGCGGGTCCCAGTATTACTCCTACCCCGGCCATGCTCGGCGGAGAGCCGCGGACAGCAGCCTGGGTGAGTGGGGCAGCCGGCTTGGCCCAAGGGTGGGGACAGAGAGGGGATGGGTCCCCACCCCCTGTACACCTCCCAGGTCCAGGCTGGACTGGGAGCTCAGGCAGTGGGGGGAATGGGTGGTGAGTCAGGAAAGAAGCAGTCAACTCTGGTCATTCCAAGAGGTTCCTGCCCTGTCAAATCCACAAACACTGAGCCCCTGCTCCTGGGGAAACACATGGGTAGGTTCTTACCAGCCTCTAGTCACAACCAATCAACACATAACCTCGTGTCAGGTGTGTTCCTGCCTGGACACCTCATTTCACATATATCATTGATTCACTGACACGAAACTCACCAGCAGTGCTATAACTGGGGCCTAAGCATAGCTGGTTTGACCCGTATTTTCAAATCCCAGTATTTGTGCTCAGGGACACTAGCCAACACTGCAGCACCATGCTTGGGGGCTGTTTTAAACAGCAAAGCCACCCACAAAAGCAAGAATATCAGGGCTCTTAATAGACTTGACAAAAGGACCCTGGTTTGTAGCTTATCTGGAACCTGTTCCTTGGTGTGCATGTGTGCGGACTCTCAGGGTTCCCTGTCTGTATTGCAAGTAGGATTTTGGGGGACCAATTTTCAGCAGATTTACAAGTTGGGGACCTGTGAATACAGAGGATGGACAGTGGGAGTTGGGGTGGGGGTGGCAGGGGGGCTTTGGAGCAGGGACCCAGCTCAAGTATCTACTGATTGCCCACATCCCAGACCCCCACTGACGATCCCCCCCATGATTTTTGCACTTGATGAGATCCTTGCATATGGACCTGAGCCCTTGTTTAATTTTATTAAAAGGGAAGCTCAAGGGCCTCCTCTTCAAGGTGTAGGGCGGGCTGTCCCCTGACCACCCCCAGTGAAGTTATGTCCTTGGGCGGTGAAGGGGCCCCCTTGTGTCCCTGGCTGAGTGGGGTGGCTCACTCCTCTTGTTCCTAATAGACACGCAGCCCAAGAAGGTCCGGAAGGTGCCACCAGGTCTCCCATCCTCGGTGAGTCATGAGATCAAGTGGGAACCTTGTGCTCTGCAGGCTCAGGGGGCACTCCCCTCCCCGCGGGAGGCCACATAGCACATCAGTGGGGCCACTGGGCTGCATGTGTTGCTGCCGCTAGGAACACATGTGGGTCCATGTGGATTTCTTAAGTGTAGGCAGGCCCTGCTGGAGTTCTGCTCTGAGACCTCACTTCTGCCCACCTCTGAGGGAGTTGAGGAAATTCTTCCTGGGGTCTAGCTTTGATCCCTCCTGCTTTAAGAGAAGAGCATGTCCTGTGGCACCTTAGAAAGTGTATGAATGGGGGTCCTGGGAGTGGGAGCAGACAAGGTTCCTACCCCGACACTGTCCACCCAGGTTCGAGCCACCCTATGCCCCTACCCCAGCAAATGGTGCCAGGACATCTGTGATTTAATCATGGGGGAAAAGGCAATTTGCTTGTTGTTTCCACTTGGTTCTTGTGCCAGCTCCCAGGAGTCCTTGGGCCCACGGGTCAGGCTGAGTCCCCTGCAAGCTGACTCAGACCACTCCAGGACCCAAGGTCAGGGTTAGTGACAAAGGTTAACATTCCATAGCCAAGAGGTGCAGTGAGACTTAGGCTGTTTAAAGAGTTAACTCTTGATGTCATTGATGATGTCATTGACTACATTTTCCTCACCTGAACTCCAACTCCACTTTCCTGGACCTGAGATTCCCCCTCCCCTCTCCCCGCTCATCTCATCCCACCAGCACTCATACCCTGCGTTCTGTTTCAGTGCTGGAGCAGACATTACTAGTTGATCCTAATACTTTTCTCCTGTCTTCGGCCTCAGTTCCAGGCAGTTCTAGCCGATTAAAGTTGGCACTGATCCTAGAAACCTTTTGCTGTCTCCCTATTCTGGGGCAACCTGGGTGGAATGTCAGTCCAGGGCCCTGCCTCTGATGCCCCTGGGTCTTATGTAATCGGGACTGGGGTCATGGGAGGTTCCAGCTCTGGGGGAATAAGGAAAAAGGAAGGGTTGGGGGCATTGCAACTGGGCTTTGCTTTGATGGATCAATAGGAGTTTGCAGGGTTAAGGAGGGAAAAGAAATTCTGGGCAGGAGGGAAGCCGGGTGATAGAGTAAACTGCTGTCCAGGTGGAGGGCAGGACTGGAATGGGGCTAGCCGAGAGGCGAGAGATAGGTTAGTCCTGTTCCCCTTTGACCACATCCACCTGCCCACAGGTGTACCCACCCAGCTCAAGTGATGACTACGGTAGGGACACCACTCCCTATCCATCCGCCAAGACCCCCATCAGTGCCTACCCATCCACCTTCTACATGGCAGGTAGGTATATGGGGGCTTGCCTGGGATGGCTGGGACAGCCCTCGGGTCCCTCTGCCATCCCACCTCACTGTGCCCCTCTCTTGCAGATGGCAGCCTGCACCCCTCAGCAGAACTCTGGAGTCCCCCAGGCCAGGCAGGCTTCGGGCCGATGCTGGGTGGGGGCTCGTCCCCCCTGCCCCTCCCGCCAGGCAGCGGCAGCACTGTGGGCAGTGGCAGTGGTGGCTTTGGTGGCCTTCACCAGCACGAGCGCATGGTAGGCCCCTCAGGGTGGTGTCGGGGTGGGCATATGGGTAGCACCTCGTCTGACTCCCTTTGGCTCCATCTGACACCCATTTGATCTCTGACCCTGCCCCACCACAGGGCTACCCACTGCACAGCTCCGAGGTGAATGGTGGGCTCCCAGCCGTGTCCACCTTCTCGGCCCCCACAAGCATCTATGGCAGCGTTGCCAGCCACACGCCCCCTGTCAGTGGAGCCGACAGCCTCATGGGTATGGCCCCCCCCACCCCCGGATGCAGCCCTTGTTAATATCCTCTCTCTCTCTGGGGCTACCATCTGTGTCAGCTCAGACCCCTCAGCCCCGTCATGAATGTGGAAATGGCTGTTTGAGGAGTGGACTTCCTCACTTTTCATCTGGGGAAAGTGAGGCTCAGAGGGAATGCCTTGCTTCTGGTCCTGTGGTCTGTCTGTCTCTGGAATTTCTGGAGGCAGGTGGCGAGATATTGTGCAGAAAGCAGACCAAAATCGGGCTTCCCAGTGCTGAGCTGGGGCAGCCGTGCCAGGCAGCTGAGCATAAAAGTGACCTGTCAGCCCAGGCATCCAAGCCAACCCGGGTGCTGGGGCGCTGCATTCCCGAGGTTGGGTCTCACCTCTTTCCATCCACAGGCTCCCGAGGGACCACGGCCGGCAGCTCTGGGGATGCCCTTGGGAAGGCACTGGCTTCGGTGAGGCTTGGAGTCTAGGGGGTGGCAGGGACGGTTGGGCCCATGACAAAGAGGCCAGCCCTTGAGTGGCCTCCTGGTGGCCCTCTCCTCATTCCCATTGCAGATCTACTCCCCGGATCATTCAAGCAATAACTTCTCATCCAGCCCCTCGACCCCCGTAGGTTCCCCACAGGGCCTGGCAGGTATGTGCGGGGTGTGGGGTCCTGTCTCCAGCCTGGGGTGGGCGGGAAGGGGTCACACTGCATCATGGGTTGGGAGCTGGACAGATGCTTGCCTTGGAGTTCGTGTTTCCGTGGGCATCCAGGGGGCTTCCTAGGGCAGGTGGCCTCCAAGCCAGGGCTTTTAGGTTACAGCATGGGCAAAGGCCAGAGGCAGAACCCAGCAGCCTGCACTTTGTGAGCGTGAGGGGCAGGGGCGCCCAGAGCCAGGGCAGTGGGCCTGAGACTCCTTCCCAGACTCCAGGACATGCAGGTCTCTGTGTTTGAACACCCCACAGAAATATTAGGCACCAACTGTATGCCCTGTGCCACCTCTGCCAAGAGGTCCAGGTCCTATCCCCTGCAAGGAGGTGCCTGGAGATCAACCGAGGGCAAGGAGTAAGAACAGAGGTTTCTGGAAGGCCTGTGTGGTGCCCCTAGGGCTAACCACTTCCCCACTCTGCTCCAGCATCAGTGTGACAGGACTGGGAGGAACCGGTCTCTAGGGCACCCACTATATGCCTCTGAGCCAGCCACTGTCCCTGTGGTGGAGGAGGGGCTATGGATTATGCAGATGGGGAAACTGAGGCTGGGAGATGTGAACCTACCCAGACCTGGCCAGACTCAGAGCGCTTTAGAACAGTTCTATGGGTGTGGGTGCCCCTGTGTGGCCAGCCCAGGTATCAAAGGCCACTAAGCAGCTTCCCGCCCTGGCCTTCAGAATCCCTCCTTCCCTCTTCAGGTCATGCTGCACCAAGTCCCCCCATTCATGTGTCTCTGACCCTTTCCAGGGACATCGCAATGGCCCCGAGCAGGAGCCCCCGGTGCCTTATCACCTAGCTATGATGGGGGTCTCCACGGCCTGGTAAGCTTCCTCTGAGGTTGGGGAGGATGTGCCCTGGGGTAGAAGAGCCCTGGGGTGGAGGTGCGTGTGACAGACACGGGGTGGGGTGCATGTGGGCAGGCACAGAGATGCCCATTAATGGGGCAGGAGAGGCAGCCATGGGATGGCTCAGCATGTTTGCTGTGGCCACATTTCATGTGACTTTGAAACTGAGCCTCATAAGAGAGCCATCAGGTTTTGTGTGACCAGCAGAACTTGCAATAGGACAGATGCCCTGTTGACAAAAATGAACTTTGTGGGCCAGCCGAGTGGCTCAGTTGGTTAAGAGCTCGCTCAAGAGTGCAAGCTGAGCTCTGAACAACGGTAGTTCGAGGCTAGCCCGAGCTGAGTTGCCATTGAGCTGCCAACAGGTGGCAGGAGGGCTCAGCTAAAAAAAAAAAAAAAAAAAAAAAAAAAAAAAAAAAAAAGAAGGAACTTTGTAGTTAATTTGCCATGGGTAAGGTCCAGTGCTATTCCGTGGCTCTGTGGCCAATGCAGGCACATGTTCCGAGCCAAGCCACACAGGCAGGGGTCAGTGGCCCAGGCGCCTCAACCCATTCCCCTACACCAACAGCAGAATAAGATGGAGGACCACCTGGACGAGGCCATCCATGTGCTCCGCAGCCACGCCGTGGGCACTGCGGGTGATGTCCACGGGCTGCTGCCAGGCCATGGGACACTGGCCTCGGGCTTCGCTGGCCCTGTCATGCCACTCGGAGGGCGGCATGCCGGTCTGGTGAGTGCTGGGCAAGGGGCTGGGTGGGTGGTAGGAACAAGGTCGGCCCTGACGAGCCCACTCCCTGTCCGTAGGTTGGAGGTAGCCACTCAGAAGACGGCCTCTCAGGCAGTGGCAGCCTCATGCACAACCATGTGGCCCTCCCTGGCCAGCCCAGCACCCTCCCCGACCTGCCTCGGCCGCCCGACTCCTACAGTGGTAAGTCCCAGTGTTGTGCCTAGGCAAGATGGCTGGCACCTCAGCATCACCTGTGCCCTGGTTCCCTCTGTTGGGCCCAGTTACTGGGTATCACTCCCCCTCTGAGTAGCATCTCTCCTCTGGAAAATGGAGATGACAGAGGGCTTGTGATGGACTGAAAACGGCCAGGCTGAGCCGAACATTTGCTCTTTGCTGAGCTGGGGCTTGTACTGTGCCACTTCCATTTCCAGGTGAGGAAATAGGCACAGGCACAGCAGGAACTGGGGAAGCCCTGCTAGGCAGGTGCACAGGATCCCAGCAGGGATAGAACAGCAGTAGGCACTGGCAGAAGCACCTGGAGTTCTGGAGAGGCTGGCAAGGTCACTGGTCAGCCCCTTCCAGAAGGGAGGTAGGACCCAGCGGTCTCTGGGCACTGTGTTGGGGCAAGTGATGCTGCGGCTTTCAGGGCCCCTGCCTTTTCATTCACTCATCCAACACTTGAGTGAACTGGGCTCACACCCAGTGTGTACCTGGTACTTCTCTACGCTCTGGGGAATAAAATGGAACCCAAGAGATTGGCAACCCTAGGGGTAGGGGATGGACAGGTGTGAAGGAGAAAGTGGGGATGGGAAGGGCTGTAGGGGTGTTGTAGTTTTAAAGATAGTGGGGGTGACATGTATGCAGAGCCGATACAAGGACAGAGGGAGCCCGTGCAAAGGCCCTGGGGCAGGTCTGTGCCTGGTGTGGCTGGAGCAGAGTAAGCAAGGGGGAGAGAGGGAGGAAATGAGGGCAGGGAGGGGATGGGGCAGGTTGGGTAAGGTCTTCTGGGCCACGGGGAGGACTTGGGCTTTTACCCAGAGGGAGGTGAGAGCCCTGGAGGGCTGTGGGCAGAGGAGGGACAGAACCTGACTGGGCTGTTCACAGGTACCCCCTACTGGCTTTGGGGAGGACAAGCTGTGTTGGGTAAGGATCAAACTGACTCGTGCTCACTGGCGCCCTCTCGTGGCTGCTGTGGGAAGGACCGACCAGGGAAGGGAGATGCATGACTTGAGCTTGTTTGGAGGTCCTAGGAGGAGAGCTCAGCTACTTGTATACCCTTGACTAGAAAACACTCCTCTCCTCTATCAGGGAACGTACTCCTCTTCAAATGAACACACAGCTTCAGGAGAGACGCATATAAAGAAGTGAGGGAGGAAGGGGACACGAGCCAGATCAACCAAATCAACCTGGCTATGGATGGGGTGACAAATGTTGCAGGCAGATCGGCCTCACATTCAGGAAGATGCAGGAACTTGACTCGGGTGCTCACAGGAGCCTTCTGGTGGTTGCTGCGGAGAGGACAGAGGGGGAGAACAAGGGCGGCAGCCAGGGACCTTGCAGAGGGTACTGCTATGGTCTAGGAGGGATAATGGGAGCAGATGCTGGGGGCCATGGCATGGTGGGTGGGTACCAGCTATTCTGAAGGCAGAGCCCACAGAAGTTGCAGTTGTAAAGGAAGTAATGGGATTTGGATCTGGAGTTCAGGGTGAGAGGCCCAGATGTCATCGCATGTGGTGGAGTTCAGAGCTGGGAGCCTGGACGGGGTGACAGGTGGTGTGTGGGCAGAGCAGAGCTGAGGCCTGAGTGTCAAGCCGGAAGTGGGTAAGCAGTGAGGGAAGTGGAGGAGGGTGGACTGTGTCCGACACGGCTGTCAGGACCCAGGCTAGACTGAGGTGGGGTCAGAGCAACCTGGATGGCAGTGGTGTCAGTGAAGTGCTGGGGCACCATCGTCCAGGAAGCAGGAGCAGAGTGGATGAGGTCTAGAGGATTTGTTTCAAGACTGAGGAGGTGACAGCATGTTTGAAGGTGCTGGGGCCAGCCAAGGGGAGGCCTTTAGTGAGCAGGACAGCTGTCCACCTGGCAGGAGATCTTCATAGAGCAGGAGGCAGGAACGTGGCAAGGCTCACAAGCACCCACCAGGGATCAGGGTCGTAGGTCTCATCATCGCCAGTCCCAGGGTCAGTTAACACCGACCCTGTTACAGCAGGAGAGATCAAGGCCCAGAGCGGGGTCCGGGGACTCCCCACCAGGCAGTGGCTGAGCCAAGCCTGTCTTCCACCCCAAACCTTCAACCTTATGAAAAATACACCATGCATGTCACAGAAATGTGGGGTTGGTATGTGAGCAGGCTGCCTAACTGCCGAGCCCCCTGGGAACCTACCATGCAACCCAAATTAGAGCAGGCACTCTCATGCCTACCTGGGGTCCCTCCCCGTCCTGCCCCATACATACCCCAAAAGCCAGCCGGACTAAGGAAAGAGTCAATACTTTCGTTTTTCTTAATTTTATTACTCCACACCGAGAATCTCACCTGAGGCATACCAGATGATATCTGGGAATATCTGTGGTTGTAACATTGGGGGTGCTCCTGGCATTGAAGGGGTGGTGGCTAGAGATGCTCAACACCCCTCAGTCCTCAGGACAGCCTTCCACAGAGAGTGACCTAGCCCCAATGTCAGCAGTGCCGTTGAGGGACCCTAGGCTCTTATCCACAGGTTCTTCCCTTCCCCTCCTTTCCTTGCAGTTCACCTGTTGACGAACCCTGGCCTGTTTCTGGGTTGGCACTTCACCGATCGTATCGCCTATGTAGTTGAGTTCAGTAGAGCTGCAACCCCCTGAAGCCATGTTTTGTTCCCATGTGTTTGGGGTCCTGCCCTTGTTCCTCTTCACCTGTTCGCTTACTCATGTTGGATGTGACAGCTGTGCTGCCAGTGGCTGTGTCTCAGGCCCAACCTGGGTCATTAGGTCACTTTCCATTCTGCTTTTGTTGGATGGTTTCCAGAACATTCTGAAACATGTCTCCTGGTGTACATATGTAAAAGTTTCTTGGGTATTGTTCCAAGCTGTGGAATTTCTGGGTATGCACATGTCCACCTTTTCCAGATAACGCCCAGTTGTTCCCATAAGTAGTTGTACTGACCTGCCACGCTACCAGCGACAGTTAGGACTGTTCCACCTCTCGATTCATCCAACTTAATGGCTGTGACGTGTAGCTCATTGACTCTCATTTGCACTTCTTTTTTTTGTTTGTTTTAAAGATTTTATTGGGAGGGCCGGCCGAGTGGCGTGGTAGTTAAGCGCTGGCCTGGGAAGCCAGCGGCCCCGGTTCAGTCCCACATATGAGGGCCATTGACACTGCTCTCAAAAAAAAAAAAAATAAATGAAGGTTTTATTGGGGAATTGGGGGAGGAGAACAGCATTGGCGAACCCGGGAAGGGGAACAGACAAGTTGCTGTTCTTTTGTTCTTCAGTCTAGCTGTGGAGGACGTCGCTTCACTGGCCCATGTTGGTATCACCATTGTGCTCTTCTCGGGTGAGGCAGATCGGTAGCCAGCCTCTGGATGGCCGCTCACAGCGGCTTTTGGCAGCCCACACCAGCTGCCAGCCACTCATGTTGGCTGCCAGCCGCTCACACTGGCTTCTAGCCACTCACTGTAACCTATGGCAGCCCACTGCAGCAGGGACTGCAGCTATGCCGTCCCGGGGACTCATAGCAGCCCAGCTCCAGGTGGAGCTGTTGTTCACCATCTTAGCTGTAGAGGGCGCAGCGTCACTGGCCCTCTATGTGGGATCTGAACCGGGACTACGGGCATCCCAAGCCAGCTCTTAACCAAATGCCACTTGGCTGGCCCCTCATTTGCACTTATTGATACGGTGATGCAGGTTACCATATGGCCGCGTCCATGTCCATATCTGAAACGCCCGCTCCTTGCTGCCCGTGTTCTCGTGCCATCTGCCCTTTTCTAGTTGATGTGTCAGAGTTCTTAACAAATTGTGGAGACCTAGCCTCTGCTGGTTTATACGTGACGGGTAACTTCTGTCTTGTAGTCTATCTTCTTATTTTCTTGGTAGTATTCTGGGCATCAGAAATTCACAATTAGGATATAGTCAAGTTTATCGATTTCCATTTTTCCTTTTGAGAACAGCCCTTTTAGTGTTTTATAAAACAGTTTCCTGCTCCAAGCCTCACTAAAGACCCATGTACTTGCTCCTGAACGTTTCGCCTTTCTGGAATTTGATGTCTGTGTGCTGTATGGTGGGCATTGTCCCCCTTTGCAAACGGAGGCCTGGCTGTCCCAGGAGAGCTCAAGCCCCTCACAAAAGGGTCGCAGGATGTATCCAGTGGTCCTGGGGCGGCCGAACCCTAACCCCTAGCCTGTTGCAGGACTCGGGCGTTCGGGTGCCACCTCAGGCGCCAGCGAGATTAAGCGGGAAGAAAAGGAGGACGAGGAGAACACGTCGGTGGCCGACAACTCGGAGGAGGAGAAGAAGGAGCTGAAGCCCCGGACCCGGACCAGGTGCCAGCCCCTCTTTGGCCCCGCCCCTGCCGTCAGGACGCACGCACACGCACGCACGCACACGGCGCCCACACCGCGAGGCATTCGGCGGGCCCTGCGCCCGTCCCCCGCCTCACTTTCTCCCTCTGGCCCCCGGCCCCGTAGCCCGGACGAGGACGAGGACGACCTTCTCCCCCCAGAGCAGAAGGCTGAGCGGGAGAAGGAGCGCCGGGTGGCCAATAACGCACGGGAGCGGCTACGGGTCCGAGACATCAATGAGGCTTTTAAAGAGCTGGGGCGCATGTGCCAGCTGCACCTCAACAGTGAGAAGCCCCAGACCAAACTGCTCATCCTGCACCAGGCCGTGTCGGTCATCCTGAACCTGGAGCAGCAGGTGCGAGGTCAGTGGGGGCCGCCGCTGCCCGCGCTCTCTCCTTCCTTCCTGGAGCCCGCCTTCCCTGCAGTGACTATCCCCCTGCAGTGACCGCTCCCCTGTACTGCCGTTCTCCCCAGTCACCGCCTCCCCATAGTGACACCACCTCCCCGTAGTGACAGTCCTCAGTCACAATGACCATCTTTGCTGCAGTGACTGTTCCCCTCACGGTGATCCGAACCCCAC
Organism: Aselliscus stoliczkanus; assembly: GCA_033961575.1. Lineage (NCBI taxonomy): Eukaryota > Metazoa > Chordata > Mammalia > Chiroptera > Hipposideridae > Aselliscus > Aselliscus stoliczkanus. The sequence continues at coordinate 1,171,620 of CM066735.1, read as the reverse complement.
ACACACACACACAGTGACTATCCTTTCCCTAAACCGGCAGCCCTCTCTGCCTGGCCGGACCCCTAGTCCTGCAGACCTGGGCACTTTGGTTCAGAACTGCGTCCCAGAGCCCAGGGACTCCGGCTCTCCCCTGCCCTTCTCAGAAAGCGCAGAGCCCGGCCAGCAGGGGCCAGTGTTCCCCAGGTCCCAGAGGCTGTCACTCTGAGCAAACACTTTGTGGGACCCCGTCAGCCTTCATCTGCAGGTGGGGTTCACCCCCATTTCCCAGGGTTGGTGAGGATCCAGAAAGTCCCCCATGTGACCCCTTAACTGCTTCCTTCACTCCCCCCACCTCCTGCGTGCCCGGTAACCCTCTCTCTCCTGCAGCGCTGTTGCTTATACTGGAGCTGGGGCCTTGGCCCACCCTGCACTGTCCCCTCAGCTCTGAGGTTTCTGCATCTGCACGCGGTGTGGGCGTCAACGCCGTGCCCCTGCGTCCGCCTCTCTGCTCTCTGCCTTTCGCGCTCTCCCCCACCTGAACTGCCTGTCCCTGCTTCCACCGGCAGCCCCTCCTCACCTCGCACTTGCTGCCCGAGCACTGGATGGCAGACGGTGATCTCAGGCCCTTTCCTCTCCCAAAGCTCCCGTGGGGACTTGAGGGAAGAAAGCAGTCTGGGGAGCACCAGCCTCCGGGCCTGGCTGTCAGTTTGGTCTGCGCGCTTGTCCTGGGCTCCGGGCCAGCAGGTAGGGCAAGAGCAGCAGCCCCCACAGCACAGAGCAGGACAGGGCACTGGGCATCCAGGTTCCTGCATCTTGGGCACATGCCAGCCTTCACGTGTGTTTACCACCACAACCAAGTGTGGCAGGCCTCCTGATTGCCATTAACCCCCATCCTACCTATAAAGAAACAGGCACAGAGTGAGGTCACTTCTAGAACCACATGGCCACACTGCTGTTAGGGCCTGGGCTGGGTATGGAACAGGCAGGCAGGTGTCTTGGTGAAGGGCTTAACACGGTGTGTGGCACACATGGGTACCCCATAAATTGGAGCCCTGAGTCCTGAGATCAGAAGCCCCTAGCCCAGAGTCGAGGCCTATGGGCAGGGCTCATGGTGGCAGTCCAGGGGTAGCTGTCAGGGCAGCCCAGCTCTGGGGATCTCGGAGGGAGTGAGCTAGCTGGCTCCCTGAGGGACTCAATGTCCTGGGTCACTCTGTAGTATGAAAAGTCTCGCTAGGCCTTAGCCTGCCTGCTGAACCAGTCTCAGCCCCTTCCAGCCTAGTCAGGCAAGCATAGCCCTCCGTCACCCAGCAGGTGATTGCTTTGAACTGGAAACGTCATCCTCCGTCACCCAGCAGGTGATTGCTCTGAACTGGAAACGTCACCCCCGGAAGGGCACCAGGCCTCCCCTGCCATCCTGGCCAGCCCTGGGGCACATGGGGTGGGCATAGGACAAAGGACATAAAAGCAGGGCTCACCTCCATCCCTATGAATTGTCTTGGGGACAGTACAGCCTTGGTTGTGTCCCTCAGACATGACTACACACACAGCCTCACCTGGATGGAACTGGTCACAGACAGGCACGTGGCCTCCAGCTCTGCTCCAGGAGCACGTTTCAGAGCGTGAACACACACTAGGCACACTGACCCTTGCTGTGGCACCTGCCCCACACAGCCAGCAGGCGCCCTCCAAACCCTGGCCCTGCCCGCCCTCCTGCCCGCCACGCCATCCCCGCACCTAACTAACAGAGGCCCCCGGTGCTGTGACCCAGCAGTACGGAGGAGGTGCTGTCCCTGGAGGAGAAAGACCTGAGGGACCGGGAGAGGCGGATGGCCAATAATGCACGGGAGCGGGTGCGCGTGCGGGACATTAACGAGGCCTTCCGGGAGCTGGGGCGCATGTGCCAGCTGCACCTCAAGTCGGACAAGGCACAGACCAAACTGCTCATCCTGCAGCAGGCCGTGCAGGTCATCCTGGGTCTGGAGCAGCAGGTGCGAGGTAGGCGCCCGGCCGGTCCCACCCCTCCCCTGCGTGAGTGTGCCGTTTCACAGGAGACGCGCCCTGGAACGCTTGGCCTGTTCTTTATGTCCCCCAGCCTAATCAGGGAAGGGGCCAAGTCGAGAAGTGAAGGTGGCCACACGCTTGGGGACCCTTGTCTTTGTCTCTCTTGGTGCTCTTTGCCATGTTCCCACGCCTGCCACCTCATGTTCTCACTCTCCAGGGGACTCTCTCCCACAGTGCTCTCCCCCTCCCCACAGAGCGTAATCTGAACCCCAAAGCGGCCTGCTTGAAACGACGTGAAGAGGAGAAGGTGTCAGGTGTGGTCGGAGACCCCCAGATGGTACTTTCAGCTGCCCACCAGGGCCTGAGCGACACGCACAACCCCACTGGCCATATGTGAAAGGTACGCCGCTGTGGGACAAGTGACCTGCTCTCAGTCTAACCCAGAATGGTCACACCAGGTGCCAGGTCCATCCTCGATGTGGACCAGACAGTCCACACCTCACATATGGCTGTGGTCAGTGTTGAGCCAACACAGACCTAAGGAGGCTCCGAATGATGGGGGCACTGGAGGCAACCGGGTCTGGGAGCATCTTGGGGACCCTGCTGTTCCCCTCACTCCCCCACCCACACACACCCTCAGGTCTCTGATGCCCCCCCGCTCTGTGACACCTGATAGATCCTGAAACTGCATTTTAGCCCTGCCATCCAAGACCTGGCCCAAAGGAGCTTTTTGGTTTGTTTTTTTTGTTTTGTTTTTGTTTTTTTTTTTAATTTTTTTCATAAAAATTAGAAAGCAGGAAATATACACTTTGTCAGAAAAGAAAAATGCCTTAAGTATAAAACGCTGAAGAATCGAAACATATCACCTGCTGGAGACAGACGCTGTGCAAAACTGGCTTGTTCAGAAGCCACCAGCAACTTGTGCCTACGCCTGATATTTTTTTTAAGGAAAATAAAAAGAATGCTAGTTATAAGGATTTTTTTTAAGGTAGAAGAAAATTAGCAAGGAGGATGCCTTTGTTTTTTTGTTTTTTTTTTTTTTTTTAGCTTTTTTGCATATGTTTTGTAAGCAACAAATGTTTTTGTATAAAAGTTTCGTGTCTCTTGCTATTTCTGCTGCTGTTTCTAGAAGTGAACGTTGCATTTCATGAGCAACCAGCTTATTAAAAGTTGTATTAACGAGGCCCAGTGTAAAGCTGAGGTGCCCCTATTCAGGAGCCCAGCTGCTGAACAGGGACGGTGCGTCTGGTTTGGCGTAAAGTGGTGGGTGGGCCTTTCCCCACCCCATCCTCTCTGCCTCCCGATGGGGGTCACCCTGGCCTCTCAGGGCAGGGCGTCTGCAGGAAGGTGCCCCCTTCCCAGGTGAAATGCCGAGGGTCCTCCAGAAGCAGCCCTGGTCCCCCAGGCATGTTCCCATGGCCTGCTGGTCCCACATCCCTCCCCTGGACCCCACAAGCTGCTCGCCCTGGAGCCCATAGACCTTCCCAAAATGGGAGGTTTTGTTGGGACTGACATTCCCAGGCACAAGTACTGCACCACTGAAGTCCGGTCCTGAGGTGTCTCCTTTCACCTGGGAACAAGCCCATTCTTTGCACCCTGGCAGAGGGGCTACAGCTCAAGGCCAGCACAGAAAACTGGCCCACCCCACACTCCACCAAGTGGCCATCCTGGTGTGGACAGGTCAGAGGTGGGTGTGGACAGAACAGGGAGAAGATGCAGGGTCCCTGTGCCCAGAAAAGGCCCCAGGCTGTGCACCTGTCCAAATGACCACCCAGCTGCAAAACCAGGAGTGGGCACTCTCAGGCCTGTGGGCCCCATGTCCCTGGATACACGTGACTGTTCCAGGTTTACACTGAACGCCCATGTCCCTGGTCACCCTACATGTCACACCCGCTACAGGGTCATGCATGCTGGGGTCTTAGTTTCTTTCCCTTTATGCTCCCCCATGTCCCCCATAGAGGCCTTAAAGACCCCCAGGCGGGCTGTGTTCACCAGCTGTCCCCCCCACCCTCGTTCCCAGAGCACCATGGCCTGCTGATCCTGCATGACTGGAATTCCCTGAGGCTGGGGAGCAGGGCACCCCACATCTGGCACCAGGCAGACATCCAGGCTTGTGGCCAGGGCCACCTTCTAACCCCTGACATCACCTGGGGCCTTCCCTGGGGTCTGCCTTCTGAGACTCAGGGACACCAAGAAGCCATTGGCTTACAGGGGACTCTTATCTGTTTACTCGCCTGCTCTGCTTGGTCTTCTCTGTGTTTTGGGGAACCTGCCTCAGATTCCCCCTCTTACTCTGCTTCTGGTCTTGCCTGTGAGTCCAGATGGACAGGGACCGAGGATCTGAGGCCCCCCAAGGCCCACAGACTTTTGAACTGTTACACAGAGTTTAAATTACAGAAGTATGAAAAAGAGATGAATCCAGCATCGTAAGAAGTAGCGCTGGGGAGGAGGGGAAGAATCAGAGTTATGGGGGGTGGGGGTTGTGCTGAGTGCCTCAAGATAACTGGTTTTCAAAATTTTTTTTTTTTAAGAAAAATAATTTTATACAAGTGTCCACACCGCTGGCTGGATTCTTTGGCATTTTTAAACAATCCCCTTTAAAAAGTAGATTGGAGACCTGTCCTGTACATAACAGCACTGTAGCAATAAAAGTGACATTTTATGACGATGCTCGGTTGTGCCCCGGATCTCTCGGCTGTGTGCTTATGAAGGGGGGCCCTGAATTGAGGGCCCCTCGCCTCATGTACATGGGAGCAGCTTGTTGAGTGGCCTGAGCACATCCTGTAAAGGTGTCACTGGGGATGCGGGGCTTCTTGGGGGTGTGAGTACCCTGGGGTGGCTACACTCAAGGAGGCATAAACCCCCAGGGATTTGATTCTCACATAGTCTGCAGCTCAGAAGTCCGAGATCATGGTGTCACCGGGCCCTGGTCCATCCCCAGGCTCTAGGGGAGGGTCCTTCCTGCCTCTCTTCCAACTTCTGGGGACTCCTGTGTCCCTAGGCTTGTGGCCACATCACCCTCTCTGCCTCTTGTCTTCACGTGGCTTCTCACCATGTCTGTGTCCTAATACTTCCCTCTCTATAGACACCTGCCTACATCAGTGACACCTTACTCCAGTATGACCTCATTTTATTGACATCTTTCCAAATACGATCCCATAGACAGGAACTGGTGGTCATGGTTTCAACATGTCTTTTGTGGGGCACACAAATTGGCCATAACAGGGATCTGACCGGGAAAGGAGCCCACGGTGAACCCTAGAACCAAAGCTGCATGTGAGGTGGGATCCTGCACTTGTATTGGGCTACTGGTGATTTGGGACCGGGAATGGGGTACACAAAAAAACCACTTGCTGAGATGCTGCCTGTTGATTTTTTAAAAAGTAACTGTGATGCACAAAACTCACTAAGTTGTGCACACTAAATGGGTGAACAGCACGGTGAGTTATAGCTCAACAAAGGTGTTTAAACCTGTATCTTTTTTGTTGTTTTAGCTGAGCCATCCTGCCACCTGTTGGCAGCTCAGCGGCTGCTCAGCTTGGACTGGGCATAGAACTGCTGTTGTTCAGAGCTCAGCTCACACTCGTGAGCGAGCTCTTAACCAACTGAGCCACTCTGCTGGCCCTTAAACTTACATATCTTAAACGTGCCAAAATCCTCACCAAGTGAAGCGTCACCTCTGTCCCAGCAACAGTTGGCTCCTTGGAAATGTCTAGGAGACTCTGCTTGGCTCAACTCAGAAATCTGGTGGGCAGGGGACGGGGCATAGTGATAAAGTGTGCAGTTTATTGGATGCCTGTTGCATGCCTTCAACCGGGCCCCAGCCCTCTAAGCTCAAGAGGCCACATGGCCAGGGCCTGACAAGAACCCCCAGAGCCTGGCCTCTAAAGCAGTCCTGTCAATGCGGGCCAGGGAGGGAAGGTATGTGCCAGACTAAGGTGGGCACACACCCCTCCCCGCCATGGTGGGCATCCTCACAGCCCATGCTATGCTGCAGTGAGTGATGATGGCCCCAAGAGAGATTCCACATCGGCCCTGGAACCCTAGATGGGATCTTATAGGCCGACTGCAGAGATGCTGTGGGCTGGATTCCAGACCACCACAGTAAAGTAAACTGTAACTTTTTTGCTGGTAAGGGTCTGGCGTTCAACTTGTAAAAAATGCAACATCGGGGCCGGCCGAGTGGCGCATTGGTTAAGAGCTGGGTTGGGATGCCAGCAGCCCCGGTTCAGATCCCACATATGAGGGCTAGTGACTCTGCACCCTCTACAGCTAAGATGGTGAACAGCTCCACCTGGAGCTGGGCTGCTGTGAGTCCCCCGGGGACGGCATAGCCGCAGCCTCTGCTGCAGTGGGCTGCCATAGGCTACATTGAGTGGCCAGCAGCCGGTGTGAGCTGCAAGAGCCACCGTGAGCAGCTGTCCGGAGGCCGGCGACTGATCTGCCTCACCCGGGAAGAGCACAATGATACCAACATGGGCCAGTGAAGCAATGTCCTCCACAACTAGACTGAAGAACAAAAGGACAGCAACTTGTCTGTTCCCCTTCCCCAATTCCCCAATAAAACCTTTTTAAAAAAAGCAACATCAGTGAAGTGCAGATGTGAGGTCTACCTGCATTTGGAACCAGCTCTTTGCAGATGTAATCAAGGGAAGGATCTGAGATGAGGTCATCCTGCATTATCCAGGTGGGCCCCAAATCAATGACAAGTGTCCTTTGGAGAGAGACAGACATAGAGGAGGCCATGTGAAGGTGCAGGCAGACATTGCGGTGTTGCCACAAGCCCAGGGATGCTGGGGGCCCCAGCAGCTGGGAGAGACAGGAAGGACCCTTCCCTGGAGTCTCTGGAGGGAGTACCACCCTGCCACATGTGAATCTTGAACATCTGGCCCCAGAACTGGGAGAGGATTGAATTCTGTTGTTTTAAGCTGGCCAGCGTGTGGCATCTCTGCGAGATGAATAGCGTGTGTCTTTAAAACATCCAAATGCAATAAGACTTACTGGAGGGAATGTGAGCAGATGCAATGCTTTAGAAAAGAGTGGCAGGGCCGACTGAGTGGCGTGTTGGTTCAAGAGTTGGCTTGGGACGCCAGCTTTGAGCAGCAGGGCCCCGGTTCAGATCCCACATGAGGGCCAGTGACAGTGCCCTCTACAGCTAAGATGGTGAACAACAGCTCAACCTGGATCTGGGCTGCCGTGAGTCACTGGCGACGGCATAGGCTGCATTGGGCTGGCTGGCAGCTGGCGTGAGCTGCCATGAGCAGCCATCCAATAGTCGGCGAGTAACTGCCTCACCAGGGAAGAGCACAACGATAATACCAACATGGGCCAGTGAAGCGACAGTCCTCCACAACTAGACTGAAGAACAAAAGGACAGCAACTTGTCTGTTCCCCATTCCCAATTCCCCAGCACTGTTCCCCTCCCAATTCACCAATAAAATCTTTTAAGGGCCGGTCGAATGGCTCAGTTGGTTAAGAGCTCGCTCAAGAGTGCGAGCTGAGCTCTGAGCAACGGCGGTTCAATGCCATCCCGAGCTGAGTTGCCGTTGAGCTGCCAACAGGTGGCAGGATGGCTCAGCTAAAAAAAAAAATCTTTAAAAAAAAAAAGTGTCAGTACACGTGAAGCTAGTATAACGTCCGTCAATTATACCGCAATTAAAAGAACGAGTTTGGCTGTTTCTCCAACAATTAAACAGATTCCTCCCTATGAGCTGGACCTCCAACCTCTGGCACCCACCCAAGAAAAACGAAGATACACGTCCACACAACGACCTGGTCACGATGGCTCATTGCAGCTCCATTTGTAATAGAAAAAACATAGAAGAAAACAGAATGTCCTCCAACACATGACTAAACACACAGGTCCACACGGCATAAAATGTAACTCAGTACCAGAAGGAACAAACCACTGACAGACACAATGGCTGGGTGACTCACAGGATAGTTATGCTCCAGGAAGAAACCAGACATCAAAGAGTTCCTTTATAGAAAAGTCTAGAAAATGAGACTGACAATAGCGGAGAGCAGATGAGTGGGTGCTGGGGCTGGGAGGGATAGGGGAGGTGTGCCATCATCTCAGTGGTAGTAGTGATGGTTTCACGGACATGCATATGTCCAAATGCCAAGTTGTAGGTTTTAAATATGTGTATTTTTGTATATCAGATATACCTCACTGAAGTTGTAGAAATTCAAAAAGATTCCATGGACAAATGACAGACAACACAGAGTGTGGTCCATCCAAACATAGACTGTCACTCAGCCGTGAAAAGGAGGGAGGTGCTGACACTTGCTACAACATGGATGGACTTTGAACACATGATACTCATGAGAGAAGTCACACACACAAGGCCACACAATGTGTGATTCCATTTATGTGAAATGCCCAGAACAGGCACATTCATAGAGAGGAAGTGGGTTCCTGGTTGCCAGGGGCTGGGGAGGGATGGGGGTGACTGCTGATGGGGACAGGTCTTCTTTTAGGAGAAATGAGAAAGTTCTGGAACTACACTGAGCTGGTGGTTGCTTAACCTTGCAAATGCACCCAATGTCACTGCATTGTACACTTTAAAATAGCTTGTTGTCCACCTTCTCTGGTCACAAAATCCTGGTTATTCTCTGTTGGGGACCTCCCGTCCCCCAGTTTCAGCCCATGTCCTCATATGAGAGGGGCTGGCTCTGCTCTGTTTCCACAGCAGGCTAAGAAGGACCAGCCTTGGGACATGTTCTGTGATTACTGGGAAAGAGGTACCATCTTCCTGGAAGGACTGGTGGAATGTCAACACAGTTACCAGGCGATGCTGACCAGAGAGGGAGGGTGACACAGAGGAGAGAAGAGCTAAGAGATGTAGAGAGATTTGTAATGATACTGCTCGACTCCTGGATCCAGCCATGCCTGGAGCTACTCAACATGCTATAAAATGTCCTTCTTTGCGCTTATGCCGTTTCTGTTTTTTTTTTTATCACTTGAAACGAAGAGCACTCTGTCCTGTGAAATAAAGTATATTATGCAGAAGAAGTGGTGGAGGCAGGGCTTCAGGAACTGCTGGATCCAGGACCTGCAGCCCCAGGCCTCCATGCCCACCTCTGCTCTTCTTTCAGGAAGCTTTACTCTCTTTCTCCTCCTCTCTTAATCTTTGAAACTGCCCTACGTCCCACTTTTTTTTTTTTTGAGGGCAGTGTTACTGGCCCTCATATGTGGGACCCGAACCGGGGCTGCTGGCTTCTCAAGCCAGCGCTTAACCACTGAGCCACTCAGCTGGCCCACGTCCCACTTTTTAAGTTTCCATCAAGGTCAGACTTTTTCAGGACCTCTCTGATACTAAGCTCAAAAACTCAAGGGCAACTGCAAAGACAGAGAAATCACGCCACGGTCACTACATACTATTGCCGGCTCCCAACTCCAGTTCGAGGCCAGGGGTGGGTCGGAACCTGCAGCCCCTGCGAGCCGAGGGTTTAAGGCGCCGAGAGCGGATCCCAGGGGCCAGGCAGCAAGCCCAAGGCGTCCGGAGCTTACCTCCTGGCCTGCTGCATCCGACGCTGGGCCGGAGCCAGCCTGAGCAGCAGAAAGCCCGAAGCGGGAGGGCCTGTGACGGGAGCGCACCAGGTAACGGGGAACCTGGGTGTTGGCACCGAGCCGGCCTCCTTCCGCAGCCGAGAGGAGGAAGCACCGCGCTCTCAAATAGAAACGTACAGAAAACTTCCGACAACAGACAACTCAAGAGGGGCAAACAGGTTCGGGAAGGAACTGTCCATAGGCCAGAGCCTCACTGACAGCGGGTCAGTGACAGCTCGAATGCTCCAGAATTTGGTTCAGATCGCAGTTTGCCCCTCTGTGCGACACTGGGCAAATACCTTCCCCTTTTAGCTTTAGTTTCTTTCTTTGTAAATTAAGTTATGGCACCTAGTAAGGACACTAAGTCACCAAATTTCATGGGTCGTACTTAGTTGACAGAAGACGCGCGTAACAAGGGGCCACTCTGACCGCTGGGTCGGAGATAGATCTGGAGTCCCCGGATCTTGTGCTCATAAACCTCCGCTTCCAAGAGGGCGCTCACTCTCGACCACTAATCTCATCTGAACCTCCCCGGAAGTGACTGTAATGTTTTGCGTCTGCGCGCGCAGCGGCCGCGGGTACGGACTTTGTAGCGTCAGCAGGCCCGGGGCGGGGCCTTTGCGCGCCTGCGCAGTGCGTCCGCCTTGAGCGGAACCAGGGTCACCCTGAGCTACAGACGGCGCCGCGATGCTGAGCAGGTTCCTGGGCCCGCGCTACCGCGAACTAGCCAAGAACTGGTGAGGACGCAGCCCCCGCCCTTCCCGCTCCGCGCCGCCTCCGCGCGGCCCCCATCAGTTTGTGCACCACTGCTCCTGGACGCGGACCCTGAATCGTGCCGGCAATGAATGAGGGAACGGGCGTAGGGGCGGAGCGGTCTGTCCCGGGCACACGTACGTGGCTGGCTCCCCACCCGATGGCGGAGCCGCTCCGAAGCTCTGTCCCTACCTCTATGAGACGTCCACCCTGTTCCCGCCCAGCACCTTCGCCTCAGCTCTTTGAGTCTAAAAACTGATCCTGTATGTTCCTGGCTTTGCTCTTGACTTTTAGTGATCTTGAGCAGAGTAGGATTAGGGTCACCCCACGTGGCAGCAGGAATGGGGTGTCCTCTGCAGGGGGTTGCCTGGTGCCCACAACGTGAGGTGCTGAGAGGAGCCTACACTTGGCAGTCGTGTACTCGAGCTCTGGCAGGGGAAGGGGTGGTGGATGCCTCTGGATAGTGGCTCTGACCTTCAGATAGACACTGTTGGTGGTGACTGACAGCTGGGGCGACCCTGCGGGAAAGGTGAAGGCTATCCCTAGCGACAGTTGAGAACCACCAGGGCCCATGCAGTCTCTCAGGCTGTTGGCTCAGACTTCCCCCCAGCTCAGCTGATCCATTTTTATTTGGCTTGGTCAGAGCAGCACCATACTCACTCAGGCTTCCATTCAGTCAGGAAGCACTTACTAAACACCCACTATGTGCTAGCACCTAGCACTGTTGGGTGCCAGAGGCAGCGATAAACAGAACCTTTGGGGCTGACGTTCTAATCAGTGAACCAGAGAAAGTAAACGAATGAGGTCTACAGTATGAGACTATGTTTCCTCCGGCTACTGACTCACCCTCTCTGTGCCTTGGTCTCATCAGTGAAACAGACCCTGATACGCCTGCCTCCTTTGGTCGTAGGCTGTCGCAGTGCTTGGCAAATCACTATAAATTGTGCACATGGTGCCTGTAGCAAACATTAGCCGTTGTCATGTTGGTTACAAACTTGGGGTGGGGTTTTTTTTGTTTTTTTGAGGGCAGTGTCACTGGCTCTCATGTGGATCCCGAACCGGGGCTGCTGGTTTCCCAAGCCAGCGCTTAACGACCGCGCCACTCGGCCAGCCCGGGGTGGGGGTTTTTTTAGCCGAAGATTTCTCAAATAAAACCTTATGCAGATTCTAACATGAAGGCAGATGGGAGTGGTCACTTTGGGGTCTTCTGCCTGTGCCCGCCCTGCAGGATGGGCAGGGGCTCAGGATTGGGTGGGGTCCACATGTGCTGCAGAGATGATGAGTTCCCAGCAGGGCCTGACCCCTGCTGTCCTTCGCAGGATTCCCACAGTGGGCATGTGGGGCAGCGTGGGTACCATAGGGCTGGTGTGGGCCACCGACTGGCGGCTGATTCTGGACTGGGTGCCCTACATCAACGGCAAGTTTAAGGACAACTAAGCTTACCCTCCTTGGACCTCTCTGGTAAGTTGTCAGCGGTGAACCCCATGATTTCCACATGGCAGAGGGGGTGAGCTTCCAAAAGGCGGGTTCCCTGTGTTTCCAGGGCAGGGAGGCTTACCTGAACTGTTCACCCTGGAGAATCCTGCCCTCGGGTAGAGTTCTTGGGTGGGCTTTCCAGGCACCTACAGCTTATTGGCACAGAGGTCGGCCACGCAGCTCCTCGGTGGCATCACTAGCTATGGTTTTGGAGCCTGGCCGTATCGTCTATGTTCCTCCTCACTGCTTGATGCCTCTTTTCCTGTAAAAACAGCCAAGAGCCTTCTGCTCACCCTCCCTTGTCCCCTTCCAGGTGACTAGTGGTGATGCCTGCTGCATCCGGAACAGCGTGAGTCCTCAGCATAGACCTCAAGGAGATCCACAGCATGACAGTACTTTCTGTAGTTTCTGATAATAACTTTGATGTGAGTGCACACAGCATTAAACTTCACTCTGAAACATGCCCTGCCTGGACATGACGATGATGGTGACTTGGTTACCTTGACTATCGCCCTGGTGGCTCAGGTGACCCAGCAGTCCTTTCACCTCCAAAATTTTGCAAATCTAGTTGTTTCCCAAATGCTGGCAGAAACTGATTATTTAAAATGTCTAATGGATAATACCTGCAAAGTGTATTTATCACTACCTTAAGAAACCACCCTATGAAAAACATTTTCAGTTTCTGTGGGTAAGAATTAGGGAGTGATTATCTGGGTGGTCCTGACTCAGGGTCCCTCATGAGGCTGCAGTCAAGCTGCCAGTGTGGACTACCTCATCTGAAGGCTCCACCAGGGCTGGAGGGACTCCTTCCAGGATGGTTCCCCAATATAACTGCTGGCGGGAGGCCTCAGCTCCTCCATGGGGCCGCTCCACTGGCTGCCTCTTCTCCCCCTGCAGTGAGTGATCCCCGAAAGAGAGCAGACAGGAGCCACATGTCTTTTATGACCTCCCCTGGGCAGTCTCACTCCATCACTCGATTCTGTTCTCACTGCACATTCCATTTGCTAGGACCACATCCCTGAGTCCAGCCCACACTCAAGGGAAGGGAGAATCAGGCTGTTTTGAAGGGAAGAATTTATAGACATGGGCAAGCATCACATGAAAGGTACAAAACCTGCAGGTACACAAAGGTACGGTGTGGCCCATCCCCTCCCTGGTGCCCCTGCACAGTTCTCTCCAGTTCTTGCCAAGTTCTTGAAAATTCTAGAAACATTCTATGCAGATATAAGCATATTTGTGAAAACAGCTATTATGTAACTGCTCAGGCTACCATAACAAAACATCACAGATTGGGTGGCTTAAATAACAGAATTTAGGTATTTAAGGTATTCTGAATTTTCTCAGTTCTGACGTTGGAAGTCTGAGATCAAGGATCCGGCAGGATTGGTTCTGGTGAGGACCTGATTCCTGGCTTGTAGACAGTCACCTTCTCACTATGTGGCCACAAAGCCTTTCTTTGATTCATGAGCAGAGGAAGGAAGAGAGCATGTGTGCTCTGGTGTCTCTTATAAGGATAGTAATCCCATGGGACCTAGGCCCCACCCTTTGGCCTCATTTAACCTCATTTCATCCTCAGAGGCTCCATCCAGACACAGCCACACTGGGGGATCAGAGCTCCAACATGAATTTTGGGGGAGGCACACATTCAGTCCATAACAGCTGTATATTTTTAATACAAATGGTGGCATTTGGTATACACTTTTCTGCACATAATTTTTTCACCTAAGGCTTATTTCCTGGCAGCCAGGCCACTTCAGGAAACTTTTTTTTTTTAAGCTGAGCCATCCTGCCACCCGTTGGCAGATCAGCGGCAACTCAGCTCGGGCTAGGCATCGAGCTGCTGTTGCTCAGAGCTCAGCTCGCACTCTTTTTTTTTTTTTTAAGATTTTATTGGGGAATTGGGGGAGGGGAACAGACAAGTTGCTGAGTCTAGTTGCAGAGGATGTTGCTTCACTGGCCCATGTTGGTATGGTCATTGCGCTCTTCCTGGATGAGGCAGATCTGCGGTAGCCTATGGCAGCCCACTGCCGCAGGGGCTGCAGCCTACATCTGTCGCCAGGGCTCACACAGCCCAGCTACACGTGGAGCTGTTGTTAGCTGTAGAGGGCAGTGTCTCTGGCCCTCATATGTGGGATCCGAACCGGGGCCGCTGGCATCCCAAAACCAGCTCTTAACCAATGCACCACTCGGCTGGCCCTCAGCTCGCACTCTTGAGCAAGCTCTTAACCAACTGAGCCACTCAGCCGGCACAGGAACCATTTTTAAGCAGCTGCCTGGTATCCACATTTATTAACTAGTCAATTAGCCAGGGACATTCATTCCCTGTCATTTGCCATTATAATAATAGCCGTGATGTTCTTTCAGACATATGAATGTATGTCACCATATTTTGCAGTGTATATAGTGTGCACTTTTTGCCCAAATTTGTGAGGGAAAATTAAGGATGTGCATTACTAATTCCATTTTCCTGAAAGTTTGGGCCAAATACGTGGGCGCGCATTATTCACAGAAGCGCATTATACACTGCAAAATACGGTAAATATTAAGTGGTGAATTGTGATATAAATGAGTGACTTAAATTTTTGTTAACAATTTTTTTTTTTTTTAAAGATTTTATTGGGGAATTGGCAGAGGGGAACAGCGTTGGGGAATCGGGGAAGGGGAACAGACAAGTCGCTGTCTTTTTGTTCTTCAGTTTAGTTGCGGAGGATGTTGCTTCACTGTTGGTATCTTCATTGCACGCTTCCCGGATGAGGCAGATCGGTCGCTGGCCTCTGGATGTCACTCACCGCGGCTATTGGCAGCCCACGCTTGGCTGCCAGCCGCTCACGCTGGCTGCGGGCCACTCACTGTAGCCTATGGCAGCCCACACCATCACCGGGGCTCACACAGCCCAGCTCCAGGTGGAGCTGTTGTTAGCTGTAGAGGGCAGTGTCACTGGCCCTCATGTGGGATCCGAACCGGGGCCACTGGCATCCCAAAACCAGCGCTTAACCAATGCGCCACTTGGCCGGCCCCTGTTAACAATTTCTAACTCACGCAGGGTAGACAGGGCTGTGCCAAGCCATGTCGCAGCCTGAAGCAAAAGGAAACATGTGCCTTGATTCCCATGTTTTTATGTATTTTTGTGATGGTTAATGGTTTCAATGAAAATAATGAGTGACATCAGCCTGAGGGTGGAATGAGAAGACCCCTCCCTTTCTTCCCTTAAAGTTGCAAGTCTGACAACTGCAACTCAACAAAGGACCCTGCTCTCAGCACACAAACACATCTGAGATCCAAACATGGGGGCATGTGAAGGTGGCTGAATAGAATGAGCAGCGGAGACGGGACGGAGAAGGACAGAGGGGGCGCAGACTCGGTCCGGTCTGGCAGCGGGTGCAGGATTGGGGCTGCAGCCCTTACATAGTAGCCGGGGGGCGGGGGGTGCACAAGCCACATTCCGGCCTACATGGTGACTGGCCAGGACGTGGCACAGCGGGGTGACAGCATAGACTAGAGGCCGCCGTTACCAGCCAGGCGGCAAAGAGCCGACTCGTGAACCTCCTCCGACAGCACTGCACACTGGCAGCCACTGGTTTCAAGGAGGAGGCGCCGGGACCTCCACCAGCCACTTTGCACCACAGGGGTGGGGCCCTGAGACAGAAGCAACCTGGATACAGAGGGCACGCCCACCACCTCGGGGAATAGGAGGCACTTTTCATGATCCAGGGAACCACCCCGCCAGATCCGGGGTGTGCCCAGATGCAGGTGAGAAAACAAATTTGCGCTATAGCACCACCTGCTGGAAAGGAGAAGAAAGAAGTCTACTTATCAACCTGCTGAGTTGCTACGAGCAAAACAGCATTCAAACCGGAGTTCACTGCCTCAAATCCCCAGGCAGTGAAAAAAAACCATCCAGTACCTTGAATAACCAAGGGTACCACACTCCGTGATTTCAAACTATACTACAAAGCCACAATAGTCAAAACATGGTACTGGCAGAAAAACAGACACAGACCAAGGGGACATAACAGAGAGCCCAGCAATAAACACACTCAATATGGATGGGCAACTAATTTTCAACAAAGAAGCTCAAAACAGTCAATGGAGAAAGGACAGTCTCTTCAATAAGTTGTGCTGGGAAAACTGGACAGTCACATGCAAAAGAGTGAAACTAGACTGCCATCTGATGCCATACACAAAAATTAAAGTGGATTAAAGACTTAAGTGTAAGACCTGAAACAATAAAACAGAGAAGAAAACATAGGCACTACTTGACAGACCTTGGTCTCAGATGGGTTTTTGTGAACTTAACTCCAAAAGCAAAAGAAAAAAATAAATGGACGGGACTACATCAAACTAAAAAGCTTCTGAACAGCCAAAGAAACAATCAACAAAAGGCAACCAACTAAAAGGGAGAAGACATTTGCAAACATTTCTGATAAGAGGTTAATATCCAAAACATATAAAGAACTCACACAACTCAACAGCAACAAAATAACCCAATTAAAAATTGGGCAGAGGACCTGAACAGACACTTTTCTTAGGAAGACACCCAGATGGCCAACAGATACAATAAAAATGCTTAACACCAGTAGCTCTCAGGGAAATAAAACTGAAAACCACAATGAGGTACCACCTCACACCTGTTAGAATGGCTATTATCAATAAGTAATAAGTATTGGTGAGAATGTGGAGAAAAGGGAACCCTCATGCACTGTTGATGGAAATGTAAATTGGTGCAGCCACTATGGAAAACAGTATGGAGGTTCCTCAAAAAAATAATACAACTACATTATGACCCAGCAATCCCACTTCTGGTATTTATCTGAAGAAATTGAAAGCACTAATTCAAAAAGACATATGCACCCCTATGTTCACTGCAGGGCTATTTACAATAGCCAAGATATGGAAGCACCTATGTGTCCTTTGACAAATGACTGAATAAAGATATTGGGTATGTATACATATATATAATGTGGTATATACTATATATATGCACATATATATAATGTGGTGTATATATATTAATATAATGTGGTATACACACATGCACACACAATAGAACACTACTCCACCATAAGAAAGGATGAAACACTGCCATTTGTGACATGGATGGATCTTGAGAGTATCATGCTTAGTGAAATAAGTCAGATGGAAAAGGACAGGAACCATATGATTTCACTCATATGTGGGATATAAAACAAAAACAAACAGATTCATAGATACAGACAACAGAATGGTGGTTACCAGAGGGGAAGGGGGATAGGAAGAGGACACAGAGGATAAAGGGGGTCAAACACAAGGTGACAGAATGAGACTAGACCTCAGGTGGTGAGCACACAATGGAGTATACAGATGTCGTATTATACAGTTGAGCACCTGAAATTTATATAATATTGTTAACCAATGTTACACCAATAAATTGAAGTTTCAGAAATCTAGAGGTGAAGACAGATATTTAAAAAGAAAATATATCTGAGTTTGCTTCTGTGAAAGCCAGAAAAGTGAAAATCTAATCAGGTTTTAGTACAAATAGACTATTTAAGCTTAAACTATATATATATATATATATATATATATATATATATATATATATATATATATATTTTTTTTTTTTTTTTTTAAGATTTTATTGTAGAATTGGAGGAGGCAAACAGTGTTGGGGAATCGAGGAAGGGGAACAGACAAGTTGCTGTCCTTTTGTTCTTCAGTCTAGTTGTGGAGGACATCGCTTTGCTGGCCCGCTAAGGTAGTCAGTCAGCGGTCATTGGACAGCCACTCACAGTAGCTCCTGGCAGCCCACTGCAGCAGGGGCTGCACCCTACACCATCACTGGCGACTCATAGGAGCCCAGCCCAGGTGGAGCTGTTGTTCACCATCTTAGCTGTAGAGGGCACAGCATCACTGGCCCTCATGTGGGATCCAAACTGGGACCCTGTGTCCCAAGCCAACTCTTAACAAATGTGCCACCCAGCCAGCCCACAGCTTCAATATCTTAATACTTTTTCAATCACTTTAATGTTCTGGGGGAAAGTTAACCATTAAAAAATGACATAGGGCTGGCCAAGTGGCGCGGTGGTTAAGCGCTGGCTTGGGAAGCCAGTGGCCCCGGTTTGGGTCCCACATATGAGGGCCAGTGACAACACTGCCCTCAAAAAAAAAAAAAAAAGACAGGGTCGGCCGAGTGGCGCGGTGGTTAAGCGCTGGCTTGGGAAGCCAGCGGCCCCGGTTCGGTCCCACATGTGAGGGCCAGTGACACTGCCCTCAAAAAAAAAAATATTGCATTAGATAACATTCATTTTAATGACTGAGGTCTTTGGCACCCCCTAAATTTGTGCCTCAGGAGAGTGCCTTCCTAGCTTCATTTTAGCTTGCAGGGACCTTGGCAGGATCTGGGGACATTTGTGGTTGTCACACGGGTTGGTGCTCCTGGCACTGAATAGGGGCCAGGCAAGCTGGTCAACCTTCCACAGCACCCAGGACAGCCCCCCACAGAGGGTAACCCAGCCCCGAGGGGGGATACCCTGCCATAGAAAGTCTTTTAAAGGTTCCTCATATAACACCTTCCGGTTTAATTCCTCTTTTTTCCCTGTGGAGATGGACAGAGAGGGTTTCTACTGGGGGACTGAGCCAACCAGCCTGGGAAAGGGGTTTATTTCAAAGGAGCAAATTCCAAGGAAGGCTCACCAGAAGGGTAGGAGTGGGTAGCCCTGTCCTTCCCTCCTGGGGTCACGTCCACTCTCCCAGACAGGCAGCCATGCCAGCACACAGGGCTTCTGGACAAGCCCATGGGGGGATGATCCCAGGGGTCCAGCTTGGGCTAAATTCCCTGAGAACTGAGGGTTGGGGTCCAGATTCCTGAGGAAAAGGCAGGAACACGTAAGGTGTGTTTTTGACAGTGGTTCTTGAGGTCAAAATCTTGTGCCCCAACGCTTAGAGCGCGAGCTCCGAGCAACAGGGCCACCAGTTCGATTCCCACATGGGCCAGTGAACGCTGTGCCCGAGCTGAGCTGTTGCTGAGCTGCCAACAGGTGGCAGGATGGCTCAGCTGGTGCAACAACAAGATTGCCTGTTCGATGGTGGACTACGCCCACCCACAACTAAGACTGAACTCAGCACTTTGAGTTGAGCTGCCGCCCAGATGGCTCAGGTGGAAAGAGTGTGCTCTCTTAACAACAAGCCTGCTGGTTTGACTCCCCGATGGGATGGTGGCTACGCCCATCAGCAACTAAGACAGCACCTTGAGCGTATAGGCCACAAGCTGCTGACGGGAAGCCAGATGGCGACTGGCACCCTCCACAATTTAGATTGAACAACTTGGCTGGGCCCCTTCTCCAATTCCCCAACACTGTTCCCCTCATCCAATTCCCCAATAACATCTTTTTTTTTTCTTTTTTTTTTCCGAGGGCAGCAGTGTCCCTGGCCCTCATATGTGGGATCCGAACCGGGGCCGCCGGCATCCCAAGCCAGCTCTTAACCACCGCGCCACTCGGCCGGCCCCCCAATAACATCTTAAAAAAACAAACAAACCAAGAAACCCAGAATATAGCAAGTGTTGACGAGGGTATGGAGACATTGGAACCCTCATGCACTGTTGGTGAAATGGGGCAGCTGCTGTGGAAAACAGGGTAGTGACTCCTCAAAGAATTACAGATAGAATTACCATGTAGCTGAACAATTTCCCTTCTGGAATTCCATTTCTATACATACCCATTGAAAGCAGGACGCAGAGGGTTAACACTTATTTCTTTATGTCTTCCGATGGTTTCGCTGATTATAATAAACATCTTTATCTTTGTAATTACAATTTTTAAAATAAGTCATACATACTGGAAGACACACCTGGCAGTTAAGAGCAGTGCCCTCCACGGAAGGCCAGGATCCCAGAGTCCTGGGTTCAGGCCTTAACTCTGCAGACAAGAATCTAAGGCATCAAACCAGCTTTGTAACCTGGTGACCTCCCGTTCAAGGTGCCCACCTGGACACTTAGCCCTTCAGTCTGTGAGGGAGCAGCCTTCTCAAGCCTTCTCACCAGAGGAAGCAATTTTGTCAGCTGCCCCTTGGGGAACCCAGGAAGGTAAGGGGCATAAGGAATCATGAGAAGTTGCACTCACCTGAAGACTTTAAAATAAACAAGTGATACCTGCCTGCTGTGGGCTTGGGTTTCCCCCCTAGAGCCTGCCTCCAACAAGAATTACTGGCCGGGCTGGGAAGACAGCTGTGGGGGAGAACCAGGTGTGAAGACCACCCCTCTGCCTCCTAGGTGCAGCCAGGAGCCTTCCCATCCTCATCCTCCCCACTCACCCAGAGAGGACCGTCAGGAGGTCCAGCATAACCCCTGACACGGCCACAGTTCTGTCCACTCATTCAGCAGTCTTAAACTCCTGCCCTGGGCAGGCCAAGCTCTGCCGTGCGGGAGCAGTGCAGCCAGGGGAGGGACTGAAGGCAGAGTGCCATCTGGATCCTCTCTAGCTAAGAAGGGGAAGGTTTTGGGGAGAGGGAACAAGGGGGTACGATAGGTTCTATAAGAAGGTTTTGAACCCCCAGAAGACAGATGGTAAATGAACCAAGGTGGAGGTAAGGAGAGCGGGGGCGTATTCCCGGATTCTGAGGCGTTAGAAAAGCGTTGGGTAGGACTTGGGGTGGTCGCCGAAATGGCCACCAGTGAGGGACTGGACGCTGGGAGACCAGGGGAGCAGCGGAACTAGATGAGCATCCCGGAAGACAGGCAGGGACGTGGGGACTGACAAGCGGCGTGCAGAAGACGCAGGCCGCTCGGGGTGCCGGGGGTGACTAGCGGATTGCGAGATCCGCGTGCCGATGCAGGCCCCGCCCCTGCCCGCATGCTGATTGGTGCCGCCGCCAAGGGGCGGGGCTTTTCCGCAGCGCCTGCGCAGGACGCGGCCGCGCGGGCGGGTGGGCGGAGCGGGGCCCCCCGTGCGGGGGCTGGCGAGCGCGGGGAGGGGGCTGAGAGGGCTGCAAAGCCGGCGCGCGCCCGGCTGGGGGTGGAGGGAGGGGGTCCGAGGGCCGGAACAGCCACGGCAAGTGGCGGTGGCGGCAGCGGCGGCGGAGGCAGCTGAGGCGGCGGCGGAGACCGGGGGTCCGGGCGGCGGGCCGAGGAGCCGGGCGTGATGGAGCGGAAGAGGTGGGAGTGCCCGGCGCTCCCGCAGGGCTGGGAGAGGGAAGAAGTGCCCAGAAGGTCGGGGCTATCGGCCGGCCACAGGGATGTCTTTTACTATAGGTGAATGAACGTGCCGGCCGGGCAGGACCTCAACAGGCGCCTCCCAGCGGCCTCTGCGGCGGCCTGGGCGCCCGGACCCGGGCCTCGGCCTGGGTCCCGCGCGTGCGTCGTGCGTGCGTGCATGCGTACTGTCGCGCGGCGGTTGCCCTGGCAGTGCGCGTGCGTGGCCGCGCTCGGTGGCCCTCCCCACCCCCGGCCCAGTGCGCGTGCGTGCGCGGCGGGGCCCTTCGGTTCAGTGTGTGTGCGCCCTTAGCGCAGCCGCGTGGTTTAGGGACTGGCCTCAGGCGGTCAGGTAGCGGCCTTTGTTGTGGGGCAGCGACAAACCTGCCAGTACGCCGAGGGACGCTCGACGCGGGCCAGACGCCGCTGAGAGGCGGGTGTGGGGGCTGGGGTGCCCCTCATCTGCGGCGCGCGCTCTTGAGGCTGCGCGCAGCCCGATGCGAGTGGCGATTAGGGGTTTCGGGGAGCAGGTTTTCCTCTGGTTGCCCAGGAGAACGTGTTGGGAAAGTAAATTCCTGGTCCTTTCACAGGGAGGCCGAGCCCAGGAGCTGCGTGTTTTTGAAGGGCCGCTCCTCCCCATCTTTAAACGTGTTCCGAGGGCGCCATGCCCCCCCCCCCGTTGTCTGTCTCCTCCATTCGCAGAGATGCGGGAAAGTGAGACTGTGAGCCCCTCACGCATGTTATTGGTCTGGGGCTTTCAGAGTGTACCACAAACTGGAGGGTGGAGCTTGGGAGAAGTGGCCGGAACTCCCTCCGTTGAACAAAGAATTAATGGGAGGCTTGCAGCCCAACCCCAGAGAGTGGGCCACCTGCCGTTTGCCTTCTCCCTCCCTTTTATTTTTGCTGGTAGTAGATGCTTTTGTTTCTTTGCCAGCTTGAACGGCTCCTTCCACTTTGCTTTAGGTCCCTGCTGAAAGAGCGAGCTGGATACCTGCCACATGTTAAATGCCAGCAGGTACTGGGAGTTTTGCTGCTATTAGTGGGCTCAGTACTTGGCTGGGTGAGGCTTAGGAGAGCTGAACCGCCAATTCATCCTCCAGCACTGGGGGCCACCGTGGACCTTTGCTAGTCCCGTTTAGGGAGAATGAATGAGGGATGTGAACAAGGAAAGGATGGTAACTCACCCAGCACAAGCTGAGGATCTGGTTTTGGAAAAGTGCAGGGCAACGATTGGGAGCAAAACTGAACCCTCAGATGTGTACGGTAATCGGCAGGATCGTGTTAGGCATTGACACAGTGGCAAGCAGCTGTTTTTTAGGGACAAGTGTGCATTCCCCTCCGCTGCCACCTACTGTGACATCACTCCCATAGGCTCTTGAGAAAATAAATCCTTGTAGTTTTGTCCTCCTGGGTCAGTAGATTAGCCCCAGGCTAGGGCATCTGCCTCATTTAGTTCTAAGCTTACTTGTGTGTTTGCATCTTTGTTTTAGATCCAAAGACTGAGGCAGGCCTTTGCCTCTAGTCCTGTGTTAATTTAACTAACAAACGCCTCTGTGGCACCTGTTGGGTGTCTGGCACTGCTGGGTCCTTGGCCATTCATCAGGGAGTAAGACCCCAGACCTCCACTCCTGGATGACAGCTGAGGCACCAATCTTCTTTTTTTTTTTTTTTTTGTTAAGAAATTTTATTGGGAAACAGTGTGTTTTTCCAAGACCCATCAGGTCCAAGTCAAGCAGTTGTCTTCAATCTAGTTGTGGAGGGTGCAGCTCCCTGGCCCATGTGGGAATCAAACCGGCAACCTTGATGTTATGAGCCTGCGCTCCAACCACCTGAGCCAATTGGTCACCCCCCAATCTTCATTTTATTAATCCTGTAGTTACAGGTGATGACATATGCTGAGAAGTGCAGGGATCTGATTGAGGCTAGGGTAGATCAGGGAGGGCCTCTCGGAGGAGATGACAGAGCTGATCCCTAACAGTGGAGCTGTCCAGGCATCAGGAACGGCTTGTGCAGAGGCTTGGGGAGGCAGAGAGCTGGCTGCAGCTCCAGCTGAACCAAGGCCAACATGGCTGGAGTACCCTGAAACCATCATCACCCCATCTTGTCCCCACTCTGAGGCCCCAGCAACGAGCATAGGGGTGTGGAGGTGGGGAAAAGTTCCACCCCGTGGTTGGACAGACATGAGTTCACGTTTCACACAGTTACACTGAGAGTCAAGGGACTGAAATGGGAGAGGAGGGGTTTTGGGGTCCAGCGCCACTCCCAGGTCTCTGGCCTGAGTGACCCACCAGATGTGGGCTAGTCACCCATTATTTCAATGGTGGAAGATCTGGGGGGATGTGGTACGGAACTGTAGTGTTTTCTGGAATGTGGGTTCCTGGCTTCCTGGAGCCCCTGCTGAACCAGGCGACTGAGCAGGACCACAGATTTTCCTGGTTCTCAATGCAGAGAGGAGGCTGCTGAGTCAGACCGACTTGGCCCCTGGTCCTAGCCCCGCCTCTGGGAACATGCAGGCCTTGGTTTCTTGGTCCAGAGAGTGGAAGGAAGCAAGTGTGTTCTTGGCAGGATTGCCATGGAGAGATGAAGTGACCCCACAGATTGTCACCGAGGAACTCGCCCACCCACCCATCCACCTTGATGACATGGGCCTAGCTTCGCTCCCAGGGTGTGCTAAGAGGAGAGGGTGGCCGGGTGGGGTATCTGGTAGCAGCTGGGTGTTTTCTTTGTGAAAACAGTCTCACCCTTTGACATTTTCTATCCAGGCAGGAAATTGAGGACTTGTGAGAAGTACCCTAACCTAAGGAATAATTCTTTGAGACCTGTAAGTAGAATAGAGTGGACTTTTCCAGATCTCTTTTTTTTTTCTTTTTTTTTCTTTTTTTTGAGGGCGGTGTCACCGGCCCTCATATGTGGGACCCGAACTGGGGCTGCTGGCATCCCAAGCCAGTGCTCAACCAATGTGCCACTTGGCCGGCCCACCAGAAGATCTCATTTTTTAAAGTAGAAATATACTTAGGAAAAGCAGAAGGGACCTAACATATCAGCCTATTTCCTTGGCAGCAGGCTGAGGTTGGCCATAACCAGCTGTACCTTGTTATTTGGGCCTCACTGGACAGTACAGGTCACAAGTCTCCTTCTGGGCATGGGATGGACACCGGCTCACCAGTCCTGATGATCCAACAGCCCCTTTGACAAATGAGAAGCGGAAGTGGAGGGAAGGAAGGGCCCAGGCCAAGTTTCCTGCATCTTCTCGGGCCCTGGGCTCCACGCTGGGCATCAGCTCCTATCCCCATGATCAGCCACACTCCACAGTAGGTCTGCTTCCAGAGAAAAGCCACAGTGTGAATATCAGGGACATCTTCTTGTATCAGTACCGATCTGCAAAATCTTTTTTTTTTAATGGTACTTTGGTTTATATTATAAATTTTTTTTTTTTTAACTTTATTTGGAAACTGTGTTTTTCCAGGACCCATCAGCTCCAAGTCAAGTCGTTGTTTTCAATCTAGTTGAGGGTGCAGCTCACTGGCCCATGTGGAAATCGAACCGGCAACCTTGGTGTTATGAGCCTGTGCTCTAACCACCTGAACTAACCGGGCACCCCTGCAAAACCTTTTTTGAAAACAGGTGTAATTCACATGCCATACAACTTACTCTTTAAAAGTGTACAACTCAGCAATTTGTATCACATTTCACAACATGTTACCCATCGCCACTGTAGTTCTAGAACATTCCTATCACCCCAGAACGAGGCCTTGTGCCCATTAGCATTGCTCCCCGTCCCCTCCTGGATCCCCTGGCACTCATTCTTTTTAAACAGCTTTATTGAGCTAGGGTGCACACACCACACAAATCACCGACTTAAACTGTACAATTGATGGTTTTGGTGTATTCACAGACACAGCGATCACCACAGTCAATTTGAGGACATTTTCATCATCCCAGAAAGAACCACAGACCCTTTAACTATCTCTACCCTCTGCCCCCACCCCCAGCCCTAAGCAACTGCCCATCTGCACTGTGTCTGACTTCCTGTTCTCTTCATTTCTAAAGGCAGACCAGCAGCTGTGGGGTGACTGCAGGCAAAGAAATGGTGGCAAGTGTTTCACGGGGTCCTCTCTTCCCCCTTTGTGGCTGTGTCTGAAACCTGAGTCAGGGACTTGGGTTCCTTTCCGTTGCCCTGGACACGTGGGCTGGATGTTCACATCAGCCAGCACAGAGCAGAATAGAAAAGTGGATCTTTCAGAAAAGTCCTCAACGGCCTCAGAACCTAAGGTGGTGAGAGCTCTGTGCTGGGGCGCCCTGTCCTAGTGGATGTGGACAGGCCCAGGGAAACAGCACAGGTTCCTGTGTTGGCCTTGCCCAGTAGGAGGTCCCACCACACATCCTGGGTTTCCTTCTGGCTGTAACAAGTCCCACACTGCCCTCTTGTCCCTCATCTGCCATGTGCTGAGCCATCTGGAGCAGGGCTGGAGGGGGCAGGCATGCACTTGCCCAAATTAGGGTCTTGTCCTGGAGGTTTTCAAAGACACCCCGTGCCCATTAGCTGTCACCTCCCACTGCCTCCCCAGCCTCTGACAACCATGAACCCACTTCCTGTCTGTGGATGTGCCTGTTTGGACATATCACATAAATGGAATCACACGCTTTCTGGCCTTGTGTGTCTGGCTTCTGTCACTGAGCACCTTGTGTTCAAGGTCTATCCACGTTGTGGCTAATATCAGCACCTCACTCCTTTTCAATCCGTATCCTTTTTTTTTTTTTTTTTTTTTTGAGGGCAGTGTCACTGGCCCTCATATGTGGGACCCGAACCGGGGCCGCTGGCTTCCCAAGCCAGCAGTTAACCACCACGCCACTTGGCCGGCCCAGCCTTACTCCTTTTCACAGCTGAGTAATATTCCAGAGTGTGGATAGGCCATATTGTGTGTGTGTGTGTGTGTGAGACCTTTGGACTTGTCCATCTTGTGGCCGTTGTGAATCTGCTGCTGTGAACATTTGGGTGTGTTTTGCATGGGCATATTTTCATTTGTCAGGGAAATTCCTCAGTTTGGAACGGCTGTTTGATCATTTGAAGAACTTTTGGGCTGTTTCCACAATGGCTGCACAAGTTGAGATGGCTGTAGTGTTGCTTTGGGCTGGTTGTTGACTGCACTGTGCAGTGGCCCTGTGGTTAGGCGTCGTGTGCTAGATGGCTGAGCAGGGTGCAGAGCTTCACAGCCAGGTCCTTATGGTGGCTACTTTCTAGCTTTCCCGACAGGTCACTCCTCAGTGGTTGTTTGGGGTCTTGACAAATCTTAACGTAAGACTTTACCACCCAGCCCCCCAGGAGGACCTGTAACTACAAGGAGACTGCTGTTAGGACTCGTTCCTCAAATACCTGCTATCTTTGGGTCCTTTCTCAAGAACAGGGCCTGCTGTTTCTGGAATGGTCTGGAAATGTCATCCAGGCTCCCAGAGCTGGGCCCCATACTTCTGTAGGTCTGGGCACGTTCATCCCTGTTTGCCTTGGTGTCTGTGGTGGGCCCGACTTGCAGGGGGGTTGCCCAGCACATCCTGCAGCTGCAGAACCCTCTCCATCTACAGCCCAAGCGGGAAGAAGTTCCGGAGCAAGCCCCAGCTGGCACGGTACCTGGGCGGCTCCATGGACCTGAGCACCTTCGACTTCCGGACGGGCAAAATGCTGATGAGCAAGATGAACAAGAGCCGGCAGCGGGTGCGCTATGACTCGTCAAACCAGGTCAAGGTGAGCTGCCCTGTGCCATGCTGGGGTGGGGGTCACCACTTTGGACCCACTGTGGGTGGGAGAGATGCTGATTCCATAATCAAGTTCACTTGCCTTAGTGTTGAAGTCATAAGGACTCGCTGAGGGAGGTTTGGAAGCCACAGAAAAGTGGAAAGATGAGACACCGTCTGTCATTCTGTTTCTGGAGCGGCCCCAGCATGGTCCCAACTGCTCTAGGGCACCCAATGATGCTGTGTCCCCCATTCTCTGATGGACATATGTTCAAGGGACTGTGTCCCCTGCCCCTGCCCCAGCAGCAGGCCAGAGCTAGCCAGGGTGCCCCCTGAGCCCATGCTCCATAAAGGATGAGGCACAGAAGGCAAGAACAGGGCAGGTGTGTGTCCAGAGCCCCGCTGAGGGGAGCAGATAGACAGGGCCTGGACTTAGCATTGCCTCCAGGTCCATGGGGTATGCTAGCAACTGGAGGACAGGGGAGCCAGGCTCTGGGGCCCTGAGTGCCAGCATGCATGTCTCTGCAGGGCAAGCCTGACCTGAATACGGCCCTCCCCGTCAGGCAGACGGCTTCCATCTTCAAGCAGCCAGTGACCAAGATCACCAACCACCCCAGCAACAAGGTGAAGAGCGACCCCCAGAAGGCCGTGGAGCAGCCCCGGCAGGTGAACACATGCCCCACATGCATGCACACACAACTGTGCCAGGCCACGGTTGGCCTACTTCACTCTTAACACTTGGTTTCCTCCTGAGCTCAGTCTGCTCTTCAGAGCCAGCGTCTTTGGGTCCCTCAACCCAAGTGCTGCAGTTAGGAGTGGTCACCCCAGAACCGAGTTCCGTGGGGAGCAGATCCCTTCCCTGGTCCCACCCACCACACAGACAGCTACTGGAGCACTTCAAGCCTCCTCAGGCCGCTGTTCTTGAATAGGTGGCTGAGTTTTGTGAGGGTTGTCATAAGTAAAGTCATGCATATACAGCTCTATAACTTGCTTTTCAAAAACCAAGACCTGCCCGTGTTTTCATGCGTATTTACATTTGCCCACTGGGTTACAGAGTGTACAGGACAATCTTTTGGGAACCATAAATCATCAGCGTGGATGGCACATCTGACACCTTAAGTCTTTGTCCTGCCCAAAATCGGGGTTGGCCTTTCTCTGCCTTGAGAGGACAGGCCTGGGCACTGAGCCCACTGGGTCTCCCACAGGATTGCGCCCCTCTGGCTGTGGTGCTGTCATTCCCCACATGGGGGCACTAGTAGCCCTAACCAGTGCGGGGAGTCAGAGGCCATCTTCCCAACTGCCCTGGGTCACCTGCGTGAGGGTTTGGGTGGCCATTCTGTGGACTCATGTCTGTCTGTCTGCCTCTCTGTCTGGTGGCAGCTCTTCTGGGAGAAGAAGCTGAGCGGCTTGAATGCTTTTGACATCGCTGAGGAGCTCGTGAAGACCATGGACCTCCCCAAGGGCCTGCAAGGTAACCCTGGCCCCCAGGGTGGATGGGAGTACAGGCCAGCTGCCTGGTTCCTGGTCAGCATCAGCTTCCCAGCCTGTACTCCTGGGCCTGTAAATGGCCTCTCAGCTCCAGCATGCACAGCTGGGGCAAGGTGGAGGCTGGACCAGCAGGATGTGTCTGTCCGGGTGGCCCCAAAAAGACTTGGTGTAGTTTTGCTCCTGCATCATAAACATGCATCCCTGAACACACAACGTCATCCTTTTATGTAGTGAGAGCAGCTGCCTGCCTGTAAGAGGTGTTGGGGAACAAAATCAGGCTGAGGGACAAAGGTTGGTGCCTGGTGGTGACCACCCCTCCTGCACCCTTGCAGGTGTGGGTCCTGGCTGCACAGATGAGACCCTTCTCTCGGCCATTGCCAGCGCCCTTCACACCAGCACCATGCCCATCACTGGGCAGCTCTCGGCCGCCGTGGAGAAGAACCCTGGAGTGTGGCTCAACACGGCCCAGCCCCTCTGCAAGGCCTTCATGGTGACCGACGAGGACATCAGGTAGCTGCCCTCCCACCCAGCCTTCTGGCTTGGGGCTGGTGTATCTCCAAGTGCTCAGAGGGTGTGAGGCCTTCACGGTGCCTGCTCAGGGGCTGGGGTACTGGCTGTGGTTGGGCACAGAGGAGGGGGCTCCAGAGAGTGGCAGGGAGTATGGCACATGACAGGAACAGGAAGTACTGGGGGTAAGAAGTGAAGCTAGATACGGCCCAGAGCCTGAGTTGCTGGTGCCCAGCGTAGGTGGACTCCCCATGGGAAGCATCCTGGCAAAGTACTGGTCTGAACTGGTACCAGACAGGAAACAGGCAGACATGTGGAAGGGTAAACACACTGAGACTTCACAACGCCAGTGCACAGCTGAGGGCAAAAGAAGCCAGCTCTCTGGGGGCCCCACACCAAGAAGGGACTGGAAACCAGAGAAGCCACGGCCTGACTGGTGCATGGGGTGGGGTCACGGGTGGTGGGCTTCCAGTCTCAGGAACCAGGACTTAAAAGCTTCATGGGAGGCCGGCCGAGTGGCGCAATGGTTAAGAGCTGGCTTGGGACGCCAGCAGCCCCAGTTTGGATCCCACATGAGGGTCAGTGACATTGCCCTCTTAAACAAACAAACAAAAAAAAAAACTTCATGAGTATGAGAGAGAGCCCTGTGCTTCCTGTGAGGCAAACACACGGAACTGAGACCCTCCCCACCTCGAGCTCCTCCCAAGGGAAAACGCAGGAGGGAGCACTGAAAGGATAAGAACAAGATTATCCGAAAAGATTAGATGTATTTTTAAAGCTCACTAAAATGATAAAACTTGGGTCATGGGTTAGGCAGTGAATTTGACCCTATCTGGAGAGGAGATGAGTGGCTGGCAGTATGGAGCAGGCCGAGCAGGAGGGAGGGAAAGAACTCCCACAGAACGGGGACCAGGCCAGCATTAGCCAGAGCTGGTGATAGACACAAATGTTGGGTTCACATTGTAGTGAAAATGCAGAACTGGGGACAAGGGTTGGCAGATGGGCAAGCAGACCAGGCAATGGCCGTTTTCTTGGCTGCCGTAATGGAAACCTAGAGACAGAGAAAGCCATTCCCCACCTAGAATTCTACTTGCAAAGCTTGTCATGCACGAGATGAGTGACACTCTGGAAGGAGACAGTGGACTGGACACTCAGTGGTCTTTTCTTCCTTTGCAAACCCATTCAAGTGATAGCAAGAGCTCTCGTCTGCGCTAAGACCGCAAGAGACGGGCAGACAGATGACTGCCTGTGCTGGGAGGGGGAGAGCGGCCAGGCAGACCGGAGCTGACTGGGGTAGTCCCCCAGGAGAAGGGGCAGCCAGTGGAGTGGGGGTCAAGTGTGTCTAAGCACTCGGGGCCCCCAGGCCCAGCACAGTGGTGTGCACCATCCAGAAGGCTGAGTCAGGGCCAATTGCTTAAGAAAGCAGCGTGGACTGCAGGCCGGGGGCTGGAGGAGCCTTGCACCCCCAAAGTGACCAGTCCACATATGTCTGCATGCCCCTCCCTCCTGGACTCGCACCCTGGTCTTCCTGGAGACAGGGACATGCCCTGCCAGCGCATCCGTGTATCCCCAGGAAGCAGGAGGAGCTGGTGCAGCAGGTCCGCAAGCGGCTGGAGGAGGCACTGATGGCCGACATGCTGGCTCACATGGAGGAGCTGGCCCGGGATGGCGAGGTGCCACTGGACAAGCCAGGTGCTGATGAAGACGATGAGGAGGAAGAGGAGGAGGAGGAGGCCGACCAGGATCAGGACATGGAGCACATCTAGAGCATGTGCGGCCAGCGGGCAGACCCCGGCCACAGGATGCATTCGGGCAGTGACCATGGGGAGGAACTGTCCTGGAGTCCTTGGGACCTGCCCCACTCTGGGTGGAGTCTGTGCTGAGAGAGCTCCTGTCTCCCTGGAGGAAGGAGCTCAGGGTGGCCTGGCCCTCATTGGGGCACTCATGGCCCCTCCATGTTTTTCCAGAGGCCCTGTGTGGGTTGCCTGTAGACTCGGCCCTAGCAGTGTTGGGACCAGGCTGGGGAGGAAGGTGGCCCCCCTCCCTTTCCAGGCCTGTCCCATCCCCTAGGCACAGGGGCACGGCTGGAGGACGGCCTCCGTCCAACCGACCCCCCCATATTTGCTATTCTCTGAAGGGTCCATCATCTAGAAGTGCCAGGCACTCCTGGGCTGTACTCCTGTACTCGTCACCTCCCTGAGCTCCTCACACAGGGCAGCCTACACAGTTCCTCATGGGGCCAGAGAAACATTCTTCAACAGTCTTGCCTCCGTGTTTGTGTGTGAGGGACTGTCCTCTGAGCCAGCCTGTCAGTCCTGCTGGAAGGGGGTGGAGGGCAGTGTCCCTTGTGCCCATCCAGTCGGGCGAAGCCGTGACGCTCAGAGCGTGTCCAAAAGCAAGCGGCACAACCCAGACATTTTCCTTCAATAAATAAGTGGTACAAACAAGGCTGGATGTCCCGTACCTGCTTAACCTTTTGTGTTTGCTGCACATGGACATGAACTCTGGCCTTCACATCTGAAAACCTGGCAGCAGCCTGGCAGGCTCTGCCTGAGCATCAGCCACCGGTAGAGGATAAGGACTGCTCACAGCTGGAAGCACAGCAGGGCCAATCTCTGTGCCTCAGTTTCCCCCTGTATAACAGAGATAGGCTCCTCTGCATTCCTCATCCTGAGGTGCCTTTTATGGCTAAGCATTTCCAAGTTCCCATGCTCAAAACAGCAGCCTCCTGGGAGCACTGGGGACAGAGATTGTCAGAACCCTATTACTTCACCTGTCCCCTGCAGCCCATGTGCCTTGAGCAAGGGGCACCACCGTGTCCCTGCTGTCGTAACTAGCAGCCTGTGACTTTCGGCAATCTCAGACTGCCGATGGACATCCAGATGGGCAGAGGGTGATGTGGGAGCCCCTCGGAGCTCTGGGGGGTCAGTGCCAGCTTGCTCCCCGAAGGATGCTGGCACACACCATTGAACTGACCACATCTTTCCAAGTCAAGTTGAAGCACAAATCCTGAGAACCAGGAGGGCTGCCTTAGCACACCTAGCAATCCCTGTGCTGCCCAATGGGCCTTGATGCTTGGGCCAGGCCACCACACGCCCCAGGAAGGTCCTTCCCCAGAGGCCAGAGCTTCACACTGGGAGGGAAAGCCCTGGATGGAGGGGCTGCGGGGAGACTGCTGTGGGTAACAATTGAATAAAGCCATCTCAGACGAGCATGGTTGGATCCTGGGTCAATCTGAAGACCAGTGTTTGTGTCTGGGATGGGAGCCTCACCCTGGCCCCTTGGGGCCTGTGTCCCATATCTACCATCTATCCTAGGCTGAGTGATGACAGATTAGGGGATGGCCAGCCTGTCCCGTAGGGCAGATTTCCCTGTGGCCCCAAGGACGCTGAGGCACAGGCCTTCTGACAGTTTCCAGCATTTAGTGTGAAGCTGGGAGCAGAGGTTTCCAACAGACACCTGGAGCCCCCAGTACAGGTCTTCAAGGACCTGAACTGCCCTGCAGCCTCTGGACCAACACTAATAGGTCAAGTGGCCATTGCTAACCTCTCTCCCAACCTAGAGTCTAGTGCAAGACTTGGGAGGACCCTCGCCTTTTGCCTGCCCAGCTCCCCAGGTCTGTCCCCATCCCCCCACCCCCACTGCGTGGAGTCTGTCCATCTGATTCCCACCCACCCAGACACCCACACTCTGGCCCCTCCACATACATTCTCTTTACAGTCAGCCCTCCCCACACACCCAGCATTGGCCCCATCTTCCAGAAGGGAAACAGGCTCAGGTTAGCAACTTGCCGAGGGACACCAGCTGGAATAGGGTTGGGTCTGAGCTTGGGTCTCCCCAACTCCAGTGCCCATGCAGCTGACTGTACCCAGCCTCTGGCCTTAGGACCTCAGGTGAGATGGGCCTGGGTCCCAGCCTCTGGTTCCACGTGAGGATGGAATGCTCCAGCCCTGCCACAGGGCCCTCCACACCATAGAGCCTGTCCTGACCCTGAGCCAGCCACCTTTCTAAGCTTGAGGGTCCCTCCTGAGTTCTTTTCCTCTCCACAGCGAGATCAGGGGCAAGGGCAGCAGGGTTTCTGAGCCAACAGGTTAGGGGCATCCTTACCACGGACCCTGAGCCACCCTCATGAGACCAGGTGCCCACCTGCCCCCAGCCCAGGTGGAGTGAGCTTTCTGAAGCACCTGTACCCCACTGCTCATCTCACTGAAACACTGCCTCACCTATGTGAGCCTCCTGTGGCTGCTGGCACAAATCACCACCATAAACTGTGTTTTAAACCACACACGTTTATTCTCTTGACAGTTCTGGGGTCAGGAATCTGATATGGGTCTCCGGGCTAAACCCAGGTGAGGGAAGGGCTGGTCCTTCCAGGGGCCTCAGGGAGAACTTTTTCCAGTTTCTAGAAGCATTGCATCCTGGTTCATGGCCCCTACTCCATCATCACAACCAGCAGTGCAGCCTCTTCCATCTCTCTGACTCTGAGCCTTCTGCCTCCCTCTTGAGAACTCTGTGACATTGGGCTCCCCTGTAATCCAGGGTCATCCATATCTCTGGGGCCTTGACTTAATCCCACCTGCAAAATCCCTTGGCCACGTGAGGGAACATGTCCACAGGTCCCATGGATTAGGGGTCAATGTCTTTTGGGGACTGTTCAGCCCACCACAGAAAACACCCTTACCACTCAACCTCCCCCATCCCTGCCCCACCTTGGAGTCGGGATACCATTCGCAGCTAGGATAAACAGTTTGAGCCCCTGAGATTAGATGATCTCAAACTTCCTCCATTTACTCAATAAGCATTCATTTATTATTATTTTTTAGCTGAGCCATCCTGCTCAATAAGCATTTATTAAGTGCCCACTGTGTACCAGGCCTCCAGCAGGGCTGGTTCAGATCTAGTGCCTGCCCTTCTGGAGCTCAGTTCCAGGGGAGGGAACTAGCCATAAATTATTGTGAAGTAATTAATACTTCTGAGTGTTACAGTGCACAAAGAGATATCAGGAACCCCTAAGGAACTTGGGCTGAATGTGCCCTGGTAGTCAGGAAGACATTTTAGGGTGGGGAAGAAGGATCAGGCTCAGGGACCAAGGCAGTGGAGTGAGGGTTTTAACTAGGGGAGGGGCACCTACCAGGGAAGACAGTGTAGGTGGAGAAAAATGACTGGAGGGAAAGGGCATACCAGACATGGACAGCTCTGGTTAAGGGACCACATGGGGAGTGGAGACTTAGGACGCATGCGACTGGTGGTGGACACCGGGAGGGACCAGTGCAGGGCAAAAGAAGCAGGCGATCCCCTGCCCCACCTGGAGGGCCCAGGCAATTGTCGTGAGGTTCAACAGCCAGCCAGGGACCTGGGCGGGATCCTCTTGCAGACTCGGGCGGGCGACCGCACTGGGTCCGTCCTGCTCACAGCCTTATTTATCAGGAGAAATCCCATGGGGACACCGGATGGATCCTTCGCCCCAGAGAAAGTCCGCTGCTGGAAGGGCCACAGAGCCAGGGTAGCTTTGGAGCTGGGCACGCTGGGCTATTCTGGGAGCCTGCAAGGACAAGGCGCCAGGCATCCCAGGTCTTCACATCCGAGGACTCTGGCCGGTGGAAACCAGCCCAAGCCCGGAAGCACCGCCCACGTGGAGAATCCTCGGGCTCCGGCACAGTCCGTGCTGGGGGATGTGGGTGCCAGTGACCTCCCAAGGGGGTCCACGGGGACGCTGCAGGGGAAGGGGCCCTGAGTGTGAAGGTCGGCCGGGTCGTGAGGGGTCTTGTGGAGAGGGTTGCCTTGGGGCACAGACTGGCTCTCTGGCACCGGGAGGGCGGTCGTTCCACCGCTTCCAGGTGCCACGCGCATTTACCTGTTGCCGCGCCCGCACAAGCAAGCCCGCCGGATCCGCCAGAGTGCCGGGGGCCGGGGTAGCCGGCGCGCACGTAACCCCGCCCCGCCCCGCCCCGCGCGTGCGCCCTGCTGGGTGCCCCATTGTTGGCCGCGCGCGTCACGGGGGCGGGGCCGGGGCGGGGCGGGCCGGAGGGAGGGCGGAGGGAGGGAAGGAACGTCTGCGCCGCCGCCGCCGCCGCCGCCGCCGCCGCCGAGAACCCCGCCGCCGAGAGCCCGGCCACCGCCGCCTAGG
Organism: Aselliscus stoliczkanus; assembly: GCA_033961575.1. Taxonomy (NCBI): domain Eukaryota; kingdom Metazoa; phylum Chordata; class Mammalia; order Chiroptera; family Hipposideridae; genus Aselliscus; species Aselliscus stoliczkanus. The sequence goes on along the minus strand of CM066735.1, from coordinate 1,136,841 downwards.
AGCAAGCAAAGTTGCGCCGCCGCCGCGCCGCCCGCGGCCCGGAGCAGCCTCGCGCCGCCGCGCCCCGCCGCTGGATGCCGGCGGCCGGCGGCCGAGCTCTCAGAGGCGGAGGGCGGCGGCGCGGGCGGCGGCGGCGGCGGCGCGGCCGGCCGGTGGCCGAGAGGCGAGGGCGCGGGCCCGAGCGCTAGCGCCATGCCGGGCTCCGTCAGCCAGCCCGACGGCGGCGGGGGCGCGTCCTGCCGCGACCCCAACCCGTGCCCCCCGCCACCCCCCGCGCCCAAGGGAGCGGAGGAGGCCGCGCCCGCGCCCCGGCCGCCTCCCGAGCCCGACGACGCGGCCGCTGCGCTGCGCCTGGCGCTCGACCAGCTCTCGGTGCTAGGGCTGGGCGGCGCTGGCGGCCGCGACGAGGAGCGGGCGGCCGCGGACCACAGGGACGGCGGGGCCGCCGCCGAGCCTGCGCCCCCGGACAGGTCCGAGGTGGCCGTGGTCCCGGGCCTGCTGCCGGAGCCCGACGTGAGCCCCCAGCCACCCCGGCCGTCGCCGCCCGACGTGTTCGCGGGCTTCGCGCCTAACCCCTCAGCCCTGGGCCCCGCGACACTGCTGACCGAGCAGATGAGCGTGATTGGCAGCCGCAAAAAGAGCGTGAACATGACCGAGTGCGTGCCCGTGCCCAGCTCTGAGCATGTCGCCGAGATCGTGGGGCGCCAGGGTGAGTGGTCAGCGTCGGAGGCGCCGCCCCGGGGGTCCCCGCGCCGCTGCTCCCGGGACAGGGCCGCCCCAGCCCAGCCCGCGGCCACACCCCGCGTGGGCTCGGGCTCAGTGGCCGCCTGTGCGCCTTTGTCTTGCTGCCTGCCGCGGGAGAAAGTTGGGTGCAGCCTGCGCTCCTCCCCTGCGCGCTTAGGCCCGGTCGCTGCCTTTGTCCGGGCGCCTCCAGCCCCGAAAGGTCCTGGTGTGCGGCGCCGCTACCTAGGCCCTCCAGGGACCAGGGCAGGCGGCGTGGGGGACTCTGCACACCCCAGACATGGGGGTGCCCACTCAGGATTGGGGGCGGCGCTCAGGCAGGGTCAGAAGAGAAGTTTGGCTGCACAAAGAGGGTACATCCTTACTTGCCAGCCTGGGGACCCTGCTGGGAGTGAGGCGCAGGACAAGATGAGAGAAGGTCCCACCCTCCTCTCAGGGTGAGTCAGGAATTTGGGGTGTGTGGAAGGACCAGCTGTAAAAGCAGCTCCTGGGGTCCAACCCCATGGCCCTGGCCTGGCAGTCTGGCGGGCAGCAGGCCTCGTGTGTGTGTGTGGGGGGGGGGGCGGAGGAGCGGGGTAACAGCATTGCCCTAGCGTCCCTGTGGCCGCCCCATTGTTCTCTTTGTTAGAGAGCCAGGCTGAGATTTGCAGGGTGACATCAGGCCGGCCGCTGCTCATTGGCCCTGCTCATTGGCCCTGGAGCTACGGGCGGGAGGGGGTGGGGGTGGGGGGCAGTGCTGGTCCCAGCACACACACACCCACCCTGTTAGCTGGCCTGCCCACCGGCCTCAACTTTTCTGCCTTTCTGCCCGCACCTCCTGTTCCCTGCTAGCCTGTGGTCAGCCAGGTTCTAGAACTTGGGGTGGAGCCTGGATGGGGCTTGAGATGGGGTTTGCAGGATCTCCTGGTTGGGGGGGTCCTGGCATCTGCACCCTTGGGAATAGGAGCCAAAGAAGGTTGGGGGTGGCTTGAATTACAAAGTGACCTGTCACCCTAACCACCTCCACAAGCAGAGGACCATAGGGATGCTCTGGACACGGCCCTCTGCTACTTCCGGGTGGGTGGGGTGGCTTGGCCAGCAAGCTCTCTCTCTGGTCATTCATTTGTCCTATCCATGTGTGGACACAAGGAGGACAAGGCATAGTGCCATCAGGAGAGAGAGTGAGAGAGGGGGACAGGTCACTCTGGACAGGCACAACTAGACCTAGGCCAGATAGGTCCACTCGACCACCATCTTGCTGCCTTCCAATGTAGGCCCTCCATGTCCCTGACCCAGTTCCCCATAACTGCCCTAGAACATATAACAAGACAGTTGCCATGTACTGACTGCCCAAAAACCTGCAGACGGGCAGGCATGGAAACTGAGGCCTGGGGGCAATTTGCCCAAAGTCACTAGGCTGAACTGCCAGGCAGTGGAGCAGGAGAGAATGTTCCATGTGAATATGCGTGTCTTGGGACCCAAGGTTCCTTTCAGAGAGGCCTCGCCACATGGGTGGCAGTGAGTCAAACAGAGGACATGGGACCTATGGCCTTGGGCTGAGCAGAATGGTGTCCAGGAGATGGTGGAGTGAACCTGGGGTCTCAGGCTCCACCCTTACCTGTTGGGTGTGCATTTGGGACCCCATTGTTGGGTATCAGCCTGGTAGTGGTGGACAGCAAGGCAGACTCTGGGAGTGTGGTGGGCCCTGAAAGCTTACCCTGTGGAATGGTGTGACCCTGAGCAAATGAAAGCCTCTCTCTGGGATGGGGGGACAGCACCTTCCTTGGGGTTTTTGTGTGGATTCTTTTTTTTTTTTTTGAGGGCAGTGTCACTGGCCCTCATATGTGGGACCCGAACCAGGCCGCTGGCTTCCCAAACCAGCGCTTAACTACCGCGCCACTTGGCCGGCCCTGTGTGGATTCTTAAGCAGGATGCTAGTTGTAATCCTGGGCTGGCACCCAGTAGCCACACCACAAGTGGGGTACTGGGTATCGGGGAGGGGCATGGATGCCACGTTCCCAGCTCCAGAACCATCCGTGGCTCCCATCCTTCCCACCTGGTTCTCAAGCACATCCTGGAAGACTGTCCCAGCGCCACGCCCTCCCCTCCTCCAGTCACCCACCCTTCTCTCCCCACTGTGTGTCCATGGACACCAAGCCTGCCCCTTCCTACATCTCAGGCTCTCCCCAGTGCAGGGAGCGCAGCCTGCTCTAACTCCCTCATTTCTGTCAAATCCCAGGTCCAGGGCCACCCCTCCCCCAGAGGGCACAGAAGGAGGAGGCAACTGGAGGCTGGGCAAGGCTGGGATTTGAACCCTGGTCTCCTTGACTGTTCCCTCCCTGAGCTGAGGTGGCCCAGGACAGAACTCCCACCTTCCAAAGCTCCAGGGTTAGTGGTAGCTGGAAGTGGCACCATTCTACAGACAGGGGAAGTGGGGACTCCAAGAGGATTTGGGGTGGGCCTTTCCCTCCAGCCTGTCAGCACAGGCCATTTGGGAGGCTGGTGCACATTGGCCGTGGTTTATTCTGGACTCATTCCCTCCCCCTGGCCATCCATGCCCTGAACCCTGGGCAAGTCCGTGTCCATGTCTGTGACCCTGACCAGAGCTGGGCTTGGTCACTGGGTCTTCAGTATTACATAGCACAACGCCTGCTGTGCCTTCAGGAATGAGTGAAGAAGCAATGCTGCAGGTAGGGGACCGGCAGTCCCGGTCCCCTCCATCATTTTCAGGCTGAGGACCATGACATGGAACTGTCCCCCCTTAGCTGGAAGAGGCCTCCTTTGTCCACTGGTTTCCCCTACCCTCCCCTAGAACCTCCCCACACACACACCTGGCCCCATCCCCTGGGCATCAGGTGCCCTTTCTGGTGACCAGGGACACTGAAGGAATGTTGGAGTCCATACTTGGGTGTTCCTGTGTATCCACTGTGGGGCATACAGAGGGGTGCCCAAGCCTGGGTTGGGGGCTGCTTGTATTGGCAAGTGCATAGACCTACCCTGCCCGTGTAGGGGCTTTCTGTGTCCCTGTGTCACAGACAAGCCAGCTTCTCCATAGACCACCCTACTGTGATGTGGCCCAGCCAAGACTGCAGCCCACTTTGGCCCTGCCTAACTGTGGGAACTTGTCCCAGCCCTGTCCTGCTTCCCGAGCTCTATCCCCACTGTTCACCCAGCTGGAGCACTCCTCCAGCCGGTCCGCCTTCTCAGGGTGGCCCCCTCTGCTCCCCCCGCCCACACCACCTTGAGATTTCCTTGATTAGTGTAGCTTGTGATCACCTGTGGGGCCTGGTTCTCTGGGTGCCCAGCACATGAGTGTGACCAGGACTCCAGAAGAGGGTCATATGAGTGATGGGAGGCAAAAGACTGCCCCCATCTAGGCTCTCATGGGGGTTCTCAGCTTCCCCACTTTCTTTTTTGTTATGTTTTTTTTGTTTTTGTTTTTTGAGGAAAGTGTCACTGATCCTCATATGTGGGACCGAACCGGTGCCACTGGCTTCCCAAGCCAGCGCTTAACCACCACGCCACTCAGCCGGCCCCTCAGCCTCCCCACTTTGAAGCGGGGTTCCGGCTGCAGTGGAGTAGGGGTTGCTGGGGCCTGGGGCAGGACAGAGCCAGCCTTGGAGGCAGTCACAACATTCCCACACACACCCTGTGCTCTGAGTTGGAATCCAGGGGCCGGTGCTCAGGAATCTGCATGTCAGTCTGTACCCACCAATCAGTGGTGGGGCTTGGCCCCCTGTTACAACCCACTCTTGCCACACTGTCATCCCCACCGGGGAGAGGTATGGCCCGGGCCACTCATAGATCCTGATTATCTGAACTGGGCAGTCCCACTCCCTCAAGCTCTGCCCCCTCTCAGGCTCTTGGTGTGGGTGGGGTTTGAGGGTCAACAGGTGTCACAGCTGAATTGTATTCAGTGATTTGGGGTCCTCCCGGACCCTTAGGGCTCCACCCAAAGGGAAGCTGCATGGTCCCTCTCTCCTGCTCTTACCCACCCAAAAGAGACCTATCAACAAATTTCCCAGTCTGGCCTGCTCCAGCCTCATCCAGCTCTGTGCTTTTGAGAACGAAGCCTGCTTCCCCATCTGTGCAAAGAGAGGGCCAGTGGAGGGCCCAGATCCCCTGCCCTTTCTCTGGGCCTTGTTCCCCTCCCCTCAACATGGCTCTGCTAAAAGCAAACATGAACATGTTGGGTGAGAGTATAATAGCCACCCTTGAGACCCACAAGGGCTGAGTATCTGCCTGGGGGCAGGCCCTGAATCTGTGAAGCTGGGTGTTTCAGCCCTCCTTTTACAGGTGAGAAAACTGAGGCTCAGGAAGTTTCTTTCAAGGGCCCAGGGTAATCCCCAGTGGACCAGCCCTTAGAACACAGTCCCCTGGCCTCAGGGCATTCAGAAAGTAAGATGTGGTGTAAGCAGAAATGAACCATGTGCTGGGGTCTGGCCCAGTCAGGATGGGCTTCTCGGAGGAGGAAGAGGTGCCAGATTTCAATTTGATGCAGAGGACTAGGGGCGGGGGTTGTGAGGACAAGGACCAGGGGTGGTGGGGAAAGGCCGTGTGGGGACAGCATGGCCAGGGCAGGAAGTAGTTACAGGAGAGGGGCAGGACTAATGTGTGTGATTTGAAAGCCACCTCCAACCCCAACTGCCAAGTAGGGAGGGGACCATCTGGGCAGGAGTGGAGGCAGCTGCAGGTCAGAGTGGTTTTAGTGGGGTGCCATTTTGGCAACACAGCTACAATGGACAAGTGGCTCAGGATCCGGGAGGTGGGGCCTGGAGATGAAAGGAAGGCAGCCACTCTCTGGGAGATTTCTGACCCCTATTCAGCTGTCTTGTTTTCGCTCAAAGTCATGGATGTGGGGCTGCTGTCTTCCTTGGCTCTGGTGAGGCTGCCCAAGGACACATCCTGTTGAGCAGCCCCCTAACCCAGGCCCCATCTCCTTGATTCCTTCCTGGGTAAACCCCTGGTCCAGCTAACTTTGTATCTTCTACTGTGAATTTAGCAACACTGTTATTGCTCTCAATGCTATCCTCTGTTGTATTGATACAATATCCCTGTGCCCCTCTAGCCTCCCCAGAGCCTGGGGGGGCGGGGACACTCCCAGACTCCTAGGCCTGGACTCAACATATCTCAGGCCTTGTGTTTGAGGGTGGGGTTAATCAAGGGACCTGGGCAGGTGCTGCCTTCAAGAGACCCTGCATGATTGACCACACACATACACGGACACTCCTGCACCCCTCCACAGGTTGGGACCCTCCCAACCTAGCCTGGGCAGTGAGGAAAAAGCTACAGTACCATGTCATTGTGTGTCCCCAAGCGTCCCTCAGAGGCCAGGGCCACCCAGACCTTTGGAAGTGTCCTGAGTTCAGGCCCAGGAATCTACATCAGGCTGAGACCTTGGCTCCCTTGGGATGAGAGGGTCACTTGTTCAGAAGGAAATCACAGGTGGCTTCCATAATCAAAGCCTTAGTTTCCCTGCCCATCATGTCCTAGGGCTGACATAAACTGGATGGCTTGAAACAATTGAAATTTATTCTCTCTCAGTTCTGGAGGGTAGAAATCCGAAATCAAGCTGTTGGGAGGGCCACGCTCCTTCCAGAGGCTCTAGGGCATGATCTGTCCCATGCTCTCCCAGCTTCTGGTGAGACTGCCAGCCATGCTTGGTGTCCCTTGGCTTGTAGCCACATCACTGCAACCCCTGCCCCCCTTGTCACATGGCTGTCTTCTCTGTGTATCTATGCCCCTCCTCTTGTTATAAGGATACCAGTCATGGGATTCAGGGCCCACTCTACCCCAGTGTGACTTTATCTAACTAATTACATCTGTGAAGACCTTATTTCCAAATAAGGCTCCATTCTGAGGCTCTGGATGGACATGAATTTTGGGAGGCACTCTTCAGCCCACAACAGAGTCCTTTTTGCCTTCTTGCTTTTTTGCCAGCCCCAGGGGCATCCAGGACTAGAGGTGAAACTGAGGCCCCCCGGGTAGGATGGTAGGGTGTGTTTCTGAGATTAAAGCCTGCCAGGGGGTACAGCCCACGTGTGGGGCTCCCAGCTGGCTGGTCCTTGCAGCCGCTGCCCTGGAAGGGCTTTCCAGGGCAGAGGTCCCTGTCCTCACTGTGTCCCCGTACCCCTTAGGGTGCAAGATCAAGGCTCTCCGTGCCAAGACAAACACGTACATCAAGACGCCAGTGCGCGGGGAGGAGCCTGTCTTCATCGTGACCGGCCGTAAGGAGGATGTGGAGATGGCTAAGCGTGAGATCCTGTCGGCCGCGGAGCACTTCTCTGTGATCCGTGCCACGCGCAGCAAGGCCGGCGGGCTGCCGGGCGCAGCGCAAGGTCCACCCAACCTGCCAGGACAGACCACCATCCAGGTGCGCGTACCCTACCGTGTGGTGGGGCTGGTTGTGGGGCCCAAGGGCGCCACCATCAAGCGCATCCAGCAGCGGACGCACACGTACATCGTGACGCCAGGGCGTGACAAGGAGCCAGTATTCGCAGTGACTGGCATGCCTGAAAACGTGGACCGGGCACGCGAGGAGATCGAGGCACACATCACACTGCGCACCGGCGCCTTCACCGACGCAGGCCCGGACAGCGACTTCCACGCCAATGGCACCGATGTCTGCTTGGACTTGCTCGGGGCGGCTGCGGGCCTCTGGGCCAAGACCCCCAACCCAGGACGACGGCCCCCTGTACCCACAGCCAGCCTGCATGGGGACAGTGCCCTGGGTGCCCCAGGGGGGCCTGAGGCCTTCTACCCGGGCAGCCGTGGGGGGCCAGCGGTACCAGACACTGGCCCCACCAGCCCCTACGGTGGCTCAGGTAACGGGGGCTTCACTTTCGGCGGCGATGGCCCGGGGGCCCCCATGGGGCCACCCGCTCCTGAGGACTGTGACTTTGGCTTCGACTTCCTGGCACTGGACTTGACCGTGCCTGCCGCAGCCACCATCTGGGCCCCCTTTGAGCGCACTGCGCCCCTGCAGGCCTTCAGCAGCTGTTCAGCTGTCAACGGGGCTCCCGCACCGCCCACCCCAGGTGTCCTGCGCAGCAGCGGGGCTGGCACCCCGCGACACTCGCCCACGCTCCCCGAGCCCAGCGGCCTGGGCCTGGAGCTTCCGCTGGCCCGTCGCACTGCTCCCGACCCAGTGGGTGCCCTGCCCTGGAGGCCCTCGCAGGGCTCCCTCTCATCTTTCTCAAGTAGTGGCAGCTTCTCCACAGCCACCTCGCTGCCCAGCAGCTCCTCAGCCTCCTCATGCCTCTCCCTGGACTCCAGCACCTCCGAAAGCAGCCGCAAGCCCTTAGCCACAGCGTCCTCTGGATCCGTGGCCCCCACCTCCGCCCCGGCCCTGGCGCGGGAGTGCGTGGTGTGCGCCGAGGGCGAGGTGATGGCTGCGCTGGTACCCTGCGGCCACAACCTCTTCTGCATGGACTGCGCCATGCGCATCTGCGGCAAAAGCGAGCCTGAGTGCCCCGCCTGCCGCACGCCCGCCACCCAGGCCATTCATATCTTCTCCTAGCGGATCACCTCACCGCGCGCCCACGACTGCAGGCGCAAGGTGTGGACTCACGCACTCTGGGCCAGGGTTGGGGAGTAGAGGGGGGAGGGGAGGGGCAGAGGGGAGGGTAGCGTGGCCAGTGTTTACAGACAAGCTTTAACTCCGGTCCCAGGCGTGGAGACAGCGACCCGGTGGCCCAGTGGCACCTCAGTTCTTAACAAATAACAGTATTGAGTCGACAGGTTAAAATAAACCAGAGAGAAAAGGTCTGTTGCACTTTTTATTTGAGAACCTCCCCAGGGTGATCTTTTTAAGAAAAAAACACGATTTTTACAATCGGTTGTCCTTTTCTATGGTATATATTTCTGATTTGGCAGTGTTGTTTTCAGGCGGTCTCAGCCACTGCAGAAAGTTCCACCAGGAGGATGGCGACATTTTTACTCCCTTTTTGGGGCTAACCAGTCACCCTTTTATACATCAGCCCCCCCACCCCAGGCCAGAGGGGAGTTAGGATAGGGGTGAGGGGCATCCCAAACAGACGTTTCTAACATTTTTTTAATTATTAATCCCCTTCTGCTGTGGTTTATGTTGTCAGTTTTTAAATTTTTTTTAATTGGTTTTTTTTTTTAACTTTTACTTTTTACCTCTTGTGTATATGTAGCGAATTTATAGGGAAATATGTACTTTATGGAATAAATTTTAAGAACTAAAATATATTTTATTTTAAAGTAACGGACCTTTAATCTTACACAGCTAAATTACTGATTATATATTTGCTGAGCTGACTTAAGGGTTCAGAAAATTGTATCAAGAGTTTTATTTTTTGACTCCAAAGCCTTCTTAATAAAGTCTTTTTACTACATGTGAGCCCTTGGTGTGGTGTGGGACCGGTGGGCTTGGGGGAGGGGTTCTCAGACCCAGCTCCTTGCCAACCCCCCATCTTCCAGATAAATTAGAGGGCCCAGGATACCCCCATTCCAGGCTCTTCTGCAGGCCAGGCGCTGTGCCCTGTTCTAGATAAGGGCATCCAGTTTGTAGGGGGAGGTAGTCCAGCCAGGTGCCCCTTTCCTGAGGCTCAGGTCCCACACACCCCTGGACACAGCCAAGTGTGAGGCCAGCCATGGCCACTGTGAAGGTGGCAGTGCCAGGCGGTCTCTTTACAGGGCACCTGCACAACTCTGGTGTGTGTGGGGGTGTTTCCTAGCCTCCAAAGAATGGGGTCCCCACCTGCCGTTGTACACATGGGAAAACTGAGGTCTGAGAATCTGCCCCCTGTGATGGGTCCTAATGACTCCCAGGCCCCAGAGGACACCTGAGTGATGAGCCACAGGTATTGGCCTCAACTCACCTTGGGTCTAGTTGGGAGCAGAGGACCTGGCCTATTGGGCCACCAGACAGTTTTTCAGGACTGGGGTTGGCTCTGAGTAGGATTGGGATACCAGGGGTTCAACCATCAGTAGTTAGTGGGCACCAAAGTTCTGAAGGACATAAGAAAGCTCTGAGGGCCGGCCGAGTGGCTCAGTTGGTTAAGAGCTCACTCAAGAGTGCGAGCTGAGCTCTGAGCAACAGCAGTTCGATGCCCAGCCCTAGCTGAGCTGCCACTGAACTGCCAACAGGTGGCAGGATGGCTCATCTTAAAAAAAAAAGAAAGCTCTGGAATGTAGGGAGGGTGGGGTGTGAGATATGGTGACAAAGAAATGCCCAGAGGCTAGGGTCCCCATAGGCTGCTGACCTGAGGAATGGGTAATGAGGAAGGATCTTGGGGACAGCCTACTAGGCAAACTAGGAGGCAGAGCAGGGCAGGAGGGCTTCCAGGAGGAGGCAAGGGGCTTGGGACGACATGTTAGGTGGGGCAACAGGAAGGCAAGAGAGCAGCCACAGATGGACAAGGAACCTCAAGGACAGTGAAACCAGTGAGTGGCAGCCACATCAGGCCCTCTGGCTGAGTGGAAGCACATCGAAGGCCAAACCCCATCCCAGGCTGCAGAGCACAGGGTAGGTCTCGAAGAGCCAGATACACTGAGGTTTTTACCCCAGCCCTCCAAGGAATTTTGCCATCTATAAAGGGGTGCTCCCATGTCCACACTCCTAACTCTGGTGAGGCTCAGGGGTGGTGCAGTGAGTTGAATCATAGCCCCAAAAAATAAGTCCCCTGGAACCAGTGCTTGGGACCTTATTTGGAAAACAGGGTCTTTGCAGATATAATTAAGGATCTTGAGATGAGGTCGTCCTGGATTGGAGTGGCCCTAAGTCCAATGATGAGTGTCCTTGTAAGAGAAAAGGAGAGACAGACACGCAGAGGGAAATTTCTAACTCAAACACACAGAAGGCTGTGTAACAATGAGGAGGACGCAATGACTGGATGAGGCTACAGGCCAAGGGAAGCCTGGAGCACCCCCACGCTGGAAAAGGTCGGAAACAGTTCTCCCTGGGGCCTCCAGAAGGACCAGATCTGCCCATGCCTGGGTTTTAGGACTTCCGACCTTCAGAACTGTCACAGAATAAATTTTCATTGTTTTAAGTCACCAAGTTTGTGGTCATTTGTTACAGTAATCAGGAAACACAGCTGTGTTAAAAGCTGCCCCAACTCTTTGGAGGAATGACTGATTCTATGGCCTGCCTGGGGCAAATACAAAATAAGCCTGGATAGCTTGTGGTGTCAGAACATAAGGACATACTCAAAAACCTCCACAAAGATGGGGACATGTTCAAGGGACCCAGGAGCCACCAACTGAGAGATCTCCCAGTGGCAGAGCTGAAGCAATTCATCCTAGAAGACACAAGACATCCAGTTAATTTATTTTTTTTTTAAATTGGGGAATTGCAGAAGGACAACTGCCAAGTCGTTGTCCTTCAGTCTTAGTTGTGGAGGGCGCAGCTAGCTCAGCTCCCAAGTCCAATCGCCATCCGACCGCCCATTGGCAGCTCGCAGCCACTCAGCTCAAGGTGCTGTGTTCAGTCTTAGTTGTGGGTGGGCCTAACCAACCATCCCATACGGAGTCGAACCGGCAACCTTGTAGTTAGGAGCATGTGGCAGCTTGTTGGCAGCTCAGCAGCAGCTCAGGTAGGATGCAGCTCACTGGCCCACGTGGGAATCGAACCGGTGACCCTGTTGCTCAGAGCTCATGTTCTTAACCAACTGAGCCAATGGACCAGGCCGGCCCCCACCTAGTTAATTTGAATTTCAGCTAAACAACAAGTCATTTCTTTTAGTGCAAATTTGTCTCAAATATTGCATGGGATATCCTCCTACCTAATGGTGATTCGTTATTTACCTGAAATTCAAATTGTATAGGCATCCTGTATTTTTTGCTAAATCTGGTAAATCCGAGGAGTGGAGTGGGAAGAGAGAGTAATCCACTTATTTTCAGGGAGAATTATAAGCCTGAGAACTCTACCTGTGGTTCCTAAATTCTACCCTGGCAGGAAGAGGTAGACAAAGCTAACAAGACATTAAGGGCAGGGGCTGGTGAATAAGAACCAGGATTAATTCCATAAATATTTATTGGTGTGGATTGGGCGCCTGGGTCATTGCCACAGCCAGGAGTGGGTTTGCTCTGGCAGGAGCCAGGATGAAGCCAAAATCCCCAAGCACATTTACCCCTTTGTACTCCCTGCACTCCCAGATCGACAGCACCAGCAACCCGGATGGATTGCCAGAATAGCCTGTACTCTGTCGTCACCATGTGGCCAGGGCTGCACATGACACCCTGCCCGCTATTGCCCTGGATTAGAGTCAAGTGGGGACTATCTCTTAACAAGTCTCAGCTGTTCACCTCGGTCTTCCCACCCCGCACACACCCAATGCTCTGTAGTGGATGAGAAAAGGACGCTTAGTAAAACACAGCGTCATGATCAGACTTAAAACTAACACTCATTTCTTTTTTTTCCAGTTTTATTGAGATAGAATCAACACACAGCCCTGCATAAATTTAAGGTGTGCAGCATAATGACTTAACTTACAACAACGTTAACTGCCTAATAGCAATGACCTGGCCGGCATTTCCACAGCCTCAGTTGTATCGCATTATTACTTACAGCTGGCTTGTTTCAATCTCCACCTAAAACACGTGTCCCCTTGGAATTTGGTTTCCATGTCCTCGTCTGTGTGATCAGACCCAGTGGTTCCCAATGTTGGCTGCTCCTCAGCATGGATGAGGGGCTTTAAGAGACACCTGAAGCTGGAGCCCCTGATTCTGCAATAATTGGTCTGCGGTTTATTTTATTTATTTATTTATTTATTTATTTATTTATTTATTTATTTATTTTGAGGGCAGTGTCACTGGCCCTCATATGTGGGACCGAACCGGGGCCGCTGGCTTCCCAAGCCAGTGCTTAACCACCATGCCACTCGGCCGGCCCTCTGCAGTTTATTTTTAATTGTGGTAAAATACACATAACGTAAAATTTACCATTTTAATCATTTTAAAATGTGATTCAGTGGCATTAAGTATATTTACAATGTTGTGCAACCATCACCTCTATTTAATCCAGAACATTCCATCATCCCAAAAAGAAACTCCATCCCCATTAGCAGTCACCCTCAATTTCTTCTCCCCCACCCCTGAAATCACCCACTTCTTGTCTGTGAATGTGCCTGTTCTGGACACTTAAGTGGAATCACACACTGTGTGACCTGTGTGTCTGGCTTCTCCCACTGAGCACCGTGTGTTCAAGGTCCATCCACGTTGTGGCGAGTGTCAGAGCCTTCCTCCATGACTGAATAATCCACTGTATGGGCCATTTTGTTTGTCCATTCATCCATTGTTGGACATTTGGGTTGTTTCCACTTTGGTTTATTTGAACAGGGCTACTCTGAACATTCATGCAAACAATTGTTGTTGGTTTTTTTTGAGGGCAGTGTCACTGGCCCTCATATGTGGGACCCGAACCGGGGCCACTGGCTTCCCAAGACAGCGCTTAACCACCGCGCCATTTAGCCAGCCCAGCAAACAATTGTTTTTAAACCCCTATTTTAAATTCTCCTGGGTATACACCTAGGAGTGGAATTGCTGGATCAAATGGTAATTCTATGTTTAGTTACTGAGGAACCAGCAAACAGAATTTTTTCATTGAAGTTTTTTTTTTTTTTTTTTTTTCAGTGTCACTGGCCCTCATATGTGGGACCGAACCAGGGCCGCTGGCTTCTCAGGCCAGCGCTTAACCACCGCGCCACTTGGCCGGCCCTCATTGAAGTTTTTATTGAGATCATTGTAGATTCCCCTGAAGTTCTGAGATATAACACAGAAATTCTATTGTACACTTCATCCAATCTCCCCTACTGGTCATATTTTGTAAAACAATAGTCAATATCTTAACCAAGATATTGACATGGATCTCATCACCTACCTTATCCAGATTTCAGATGCCCCAATTTTACTTGCTCTTGTGTGTTTATTGGCTACAATTGTATCAGCTGAGTAGGTTGGTGTATCCACCACCACCACAAGGACTCCTGGAGCTGCCCTGTTATAACCATAGTCGCCTCCCTCCCACCCACTTCCATCTCTAACCCCACTCATCTGTTGTCATTTCAAAAATGTTATACGAACAGAATCTTGGCCATTTTTCGTTTAGCATAACTCCCTGGAGTCATTGGGATTTTCAAAACTCCTTGGGGCAGAGGTGGCCAAGTTGACCTACTTACAGCCACCTCTCTTTTCTCCTAGCAGTTTATATATTGAGGCAATCCACATGCCTGTTTTCTCATCTGTTACATGGGGAGGGGAAAGCCCCCAGCTCGCAGGCAAGCTCTGTAGTTAGAGCTGATGGGGAATCAAATGTCTGCAAGAAGGACCTGGACACTGACAGGCTTTGTGATGTCACAGCTGGTCGCCCTGGCAGTAGCCAACCAATCCACTAGGGATGCTGATGCCTTGGCCCCGCCTTGCTTGCTGATGATTGGAGGAGGTACCTCTGTCACATGTGGCGGGGACCATTGAGGAGGTGTTCCAGAGACAGGGTTCAGGGGCAGCTTCAGATGGGGGAGTGGGGAGGTAGAATTGAATTAAAGCAAGTCTTTCCTAATTCTTCAGAGTTAAAAATACCCTCAGTGGTATTTAAAAAAAAAAAAAAGGTTCTGGTCAGGCCAGGAGTGGATTCATTGCCATTTCTTGAAGCTCCAGCCTTTGTAAGCACCCAGAAAACTTAGGCTAATAACTTTATTTCGAGATGCACAGTTACCCTCTCTGAAGATGATTCCAGAAATGTTCAATGTGAGGGCGATGTGGGCACTTCGCCATCTCTTGATGTTCTCATACCTAGAAATAAGAAATCAGCCTGGGAGATTACAAAATTAATATATTCTGTGGTTGGTTTATTTTTAATAAATCACCATTGTGGGCTATTCTCACAGATTGTTGCTGCTCTTACGCCCACAAACAGATGGGCATAAACACTTTAGGCAGGTCATTCTGCAAGATAGGCAGTTAAACGGGCTGAGGATGTTTGTCTTTTTCTCCCCAGAAATCAATGTTCTGGGCAGAAATGGGACTGGGTCCTCTATGTGTTTTGGAAACTGAGTTAGTATGCTGTTGTTGGGTAACAAGTCAACCCAAAATGGAGGGACTTGAAGCAGCAATAAACACTTTTTTTTGTTCATAGTTTCTGTGGGTCAGGGATTCAGGTGATTTGGCTGGGTGGTTTTGGCTCAGGGTCCCTCAGGAAGTTGCAGAGCATGTGTTAGCAGGAACTGCCTCATCTGAAGGCTCAACCGAGGCTGGAGGAAGCCCTTCCAGGATGGCTCCCCCACATGGCTGCTGGCGGAAGGCCTCCATACCCCCACGGCAGGGGTGGGGGAAGTCCCTCCACAGTACTGCCTGAGTGTCCTTACAACATAGTGGCTACCCCTCCCCCGCAAGGCGAGTGCTCAGAAAGAGGGTGAGGAGGAAACCTCACATCTTCTAGGCGCAGAAGTCACAGATTGTCACTGCTGATATCCTATTGGTACCACAGACCAGCCCTGTTCAGTGTAGAGGGGACTACACAAGGGGGTAAATACCAGGAGATGGGGCCATCATGGAGGCTGCCCACCATGGCATTTTTACACAAAAGACCATCTGTTGATCAGAAACCCACCATAGCAAAGATGATGGTGGGATGTGAGCACCCATTCCCCCTTCTTCTGAACCTGCCATACCCCAATCTGGGTCCAGGAGAATTGGAGGAAGTCATGTGACCCTGGCCAATGAGCTTTCAACCTGGGACTTTTGCTAGCACCAACAGGAAATTGTGGCTGCTGCTTTTCCTCTAGGTTTGCTTGAGAGCATGTCAGCCCGTGCCAGGGGTCACCTTTGTCATTATATCACAAGCACCCAAACAAAAGATGGTAGAACAAGAAATAGGAAAAGAGAGACAGGAAGAGAGAGGCAGGGTGGGGGAAGGCCTTATTCTTCATCTGAGCCTCTGATCTAGCCTTGTCTGCAACTGTCTTTTCTGAACATTTCAGCATCAGAAGCCAATCCTTTATGTTGCTCATACCAATTAGGAGGGAGGTTTCTGTCATTTGTAACATGATACCATCAAATGATGAATGGACACATAAAACATGGTCCATCCACACACTGGAATATTACTCAGTCATGAAAAGGAGGGAGGCGCTGACACTCGCCACAATGTGGATGGACCTTGAACACACAGTGCTCAGTGAGAGAAGCCAGACACACAGGCCACATAGTGTGTGATTCCACTTATGTGAAATGTCCAGAACAGGCACATCCACAGACAGGATGTGGGTTCATGGTTGTCAGGGGCTGGGCGAGGGGGATAGAGGTTCTGGGGTGATAAAACAAGAGTTTTGGAATTAGATAGAGGTGGTGGTTGTACAACATTGTGAACATCCCCAAGTTGTACACTTTAAAACAGTTAATTGCATATTCTGTGAATTTCAAATTAATAATAATATAGAAAAAAGAGGAAAAGACCATGATGCCCCACCTGGCCTCACCTCTCCCTTTTGCTGGCTCCTCTTCCACCCACACTCTGTTCCACCTGGATTCTCCAGGGAATTTTTCAGTTCTCCCCTCTCTTTAAGGCAGGACAATTTCTCTTCCCACATCTGGCCACACCAAGGCATTTGAGTTCCCCAGACCTATCTCCCCAGCTCCCTCCGTTCCCTCCCCAGTCCCTCAGTGCCAGCTTTTCTTCACTCCCTCCTTCCATAAAAAGCAACAAGGTGGGTCTTTACAATCAAATGCAGAAATACATACATCCAGGCACTTAGTTGAGGGGAAAAGCCAAGACACGCTGATGGTTTAATTCTTTTATACAGGAACATGGTATATGTAAATAGATAGGAAAAAAACATCTGTCCACCCTCCAACATCCATTTTCCCACTGCCTGTCCATTAGGCAAATGGCCTATATTTTGGATTTTCAGTCACAACAGAAGCCCACTCTGGTCATAACTTCTGTGTTTGTTGAAAACTGGCCCATCTGTCTCTGCCACAGAGAGCAGTAGATTCAGATTATGCCAGGTTTGTGTGCTGCCTTGCCAAAGCTCCCCCAAAGAGTCAGAAGGCAGGTCAGAGTCAAGTTTTCTTCAATGAAAAGAGAACAAAGCTGAACAAAAGTCTGGGTTGAACAGTCATGCCCCCACCTCTCATGTTCCCAGCACACTCCCTCACCTGTCCCCAACGGCAACTTCCCTGGGGGAACAATAGGAACAGAAATGGAGCCTGAGTCCCTGGCATCAATATGCAGAGGTCCACTCTGACCCTTGAGGGTGCTAGATGCTCTGCAGCATGCAGAGAGCATGGAGAAATTGCTGGTGGGCAGCTGGGGGACAGCAGTGGCTCCTCAGGACACCCAGCAGGTAGGAGATGCCAGGCTGGCCTCGTTCCCAGACGGTGAGGAGCTCCTCACCGGCCCCACTCAGCACCAGCTGAGCCTCATCTCCACTGCAGCTGATCTGCCAAGGTGAGGAGCTGAGGTCAAGGGGAGAAGGGTTTCCTGGGCCCTCCCCCAACCCTGGCACTTCAGGTAGAAGAACAAGTGGACAGGGACTGAGAACCCTCTGACCTGGGGGTCTCAGCAGCTGCCCGGGGTTCTCCCAGAGTTGGGAGCCCAGGGTTCTAATATACAGAAGGTGAAACTAAGGCTCAGGAGGGACTCTCCTGCCACGGTCACCCCACTCTTAATCCTATGACCTGGGGAATTCCAGCTCTGCACCAAGTATCAGTTTCCTCAGTGCAATGTCACCCATGCTCTAAACGAGGGGTGGGGGGTATCCTACTGTAAAAATTTTAAAGCAATCATTTAAAAAATAATAATGGGGGCCGGTTGAGTGGAGTGGTGGTTAAGCGCTGGCTTAGGAAGCCAGCGGCCCCGGTTCGGTCCCACATATGAGGGCCAGTGACACTGCTCTCAAAAAATAAATAAATAAATGAATAAAATATAATTTAAAATAATAATAATAATGATGAAAGTATATGGTACTGCTTTTGAAATGTTTTAGGACAGCTCTGATTGCTCAGAAATTGCCTGGCCTGCTCAGGAAAACCTCAACTTCAAAATGATTCAAGGAAATGACATTTTGAAAGCTGGTAAATGCAACCACACATGAAGATGACCCCGAATTACATTTTGCCATCATTTCAGCACATTTTCAATTTTGCAGGGTTTTTTGTTTTTTTTTTTGTTTTTTGTTTTTTTTTTTAAAGATTTTATTGGGGAATTGGGGGAGGGGAACAGCGTTTAGGGAATCGGGGAAGGGAACAGACAAGTTGCTGTCCCCTTGTTCCTCAGTCTAGTTGCGGAGGACGCCGCCCCACTGGCTCATGTTGGAATCATCACTGCACTCCTCCCGGATGAGGCAGATCGGTTGCTCACCACGGCTATTGGCAGCTCATGCTGGCTGCCAGCCACTCACTGTAGCCTATGGCTGCCCACTGCAACAGGGGCTGCAGTCTACACCGTAGTCGCCAGGGCATGCGCAGCCCAGCTCCAGGTGGAGCTGCCGTTAACTGTAGAGGGCAATGTCACAGGCCCTCATATGTGGGACCTGAACCGGGGGTGCTGGCTTCCCAAGCCAGCGCTTAACCACCACGCGGTTTGGCCAGCCCTTAATTTTGCAGTTTTTGTGCTTTGGAGTCAATACTTCGCTCACCCCCACCCCCACCCCTGGAGCCAACTGTTTCCTGGCCCCCACCACCCCGCAACAGTGTGCACTGGAACAGCCAGTGTGGTCTAGGGGTCAGGGCTGCTCCCACCTGCTGAGCCCTGGGAGGCCTTGAGCCTGAGGGCCCACGCTCATCTGCACTGTCTCATCACTGAAGAGCAGCAGCAGGCCTCGCTGGGATGCAAGGAAGCGCAACAGGCAGAAGATGGGGCTGGCAAGCAAGGGGGGCATGGGCAAGCCCCCTTCCTATGGAGAGATGCAGCCAGAAGGGCCTCAGGGCTGTGGCGTCCCCACCTGCTGGCCCCACCAGCCCCACCGGTCCTACCTCTCGTAGGCACTGCTGCATGTAGCTTGCAAAAAGTCGTAGGACGGCTAGGTTGGCGCCCAGGGGGCTGGGCACGTCCCTCAGGGAAAATGTTTGTACCTTCCCCCAGTCAGGCATGTAGCAGACTTGGCTGTGGGTAGGGGCACAGGATGGTGCCAACTGTAATGGCCTCTGTCCTGAGCAACTCACACCAGAACACCTTCCCCCCCGCCACACCTCCTTAGATGGTAGTTTTGAAGACCAGCTCTACACTGACTATCCCTCTCTGCGCATCCAGCCCTGGTCCCTCTCCTGAACTCAGACCCCTGAAATGGTGGACTCAGCCTGTCCACAGAGACCTACAATGGATCAGCCCCCACAACCCCCTTCCTGCCATCTTCCCATTCAGCCTATGGCTGCTCCATCCTTCTCGCCTGCAAACTCAGTCCAGATTCCAGCCCCCTTGCATCTCTCCTTGGCCACTACCCCAGTTCAAGTCACCGCCATTGACCAGCTGACTAGTTCCAGCCATCTCCCTGCTAGTCCCCTGCATCACTCCTGCCAGAGAGATTGTATTAAAAATGTGAGTCAGACCCCTCTTTTCTGCCCCAACCTCAACAGTGGCCTTTGAGGCCACTGACTTCACATCTTCCCTGTCTCCCTGTCACTAACTTCAGAATCCCCACTGTTCCTCAAAACTACCATCCCCAGTCCCATCTTGGGAGCTTTGCATATACTGTTCCCTGTGCCTAAAATGCTGTTTCCAACAGGCTCCATCTTGTCATTCATGTCTTGCCTGAACATCACTTCTTCAGAAAGCCACCTCCACCCCCCAATCTGTTACCTCACCCAGGTCATTTCCTTTAGAAAAATGCCACCTGAAATTAATTTAGTCATTCATTTACCATTGTTCTCCCCCACCAGGCAGTGAGTGCCTATAGGTGTGCACAGTAGGTACGTAATAAATCCTTAAGAAATGGATGAAGAAAGGCAAGGGAAGAGTCTGGTTCCCGAGGGGACAGGAGCCCCATGACTTACGCCCCTCGAGGGCGCAGGGCCATGTGGGTGCCATCCTGAAACAGGACACTGCTGCTCCCATCTGACAACTGGTAGCCAAAGTCATACTTGCTGGAATAATCACCCACTTGGGGGCTGAGAGAGTGGGCTGCTGCTCCCCCGGGGGGTCCTGTATGGCTGGGCACAAAGATGAGGTGAACTGAGTGGGTGGTTCCTGTGGGGCCTGGGTGGAGGGACTGCACAGGCACAGATTTCAAGAAAAGTCTAAGGAAGAGAAAACCAACTCTTTCCTGCAGGGGAAGACTGGGACACGAGGATCATGGGCTGCCTCTGGAAATGAGTAATTCTGAAATGCTTGCAATGCTGTAAGGCTCTGCTTTATTTCATTAAATTTTTTTTTGTCTTAAAAATAAAAATCTTGGGGGCCAGCTGAGTGGCATGGTGGTTAAGTGCTGGCTTGGGAAGCCAGCGGCCCCGCTTCGGGTCCCACATATGAGGGCCAGTGACACTGCCCTCAAAAAAAAAATAAAAAAATAAAAATAAAAATCTTGGGCCAGCCGAGTAGCACGTTGGTTAAGAGCTGGCTTGGGATGTCAGCTCGGAGCACTGGGGCTCCGGTTCGAATCCCACATATGAGGGCCAGTGACACTGCCCTCTATAGCTAAGGTGGTGAACAACAGCTCCACCTGGAGTTGGGCTACTGTGAGTCTCTGGCGACGGTGTAGGCTGGAGCCTCTGCTACAGTGGGCTGCCACAGGCTACAGTGAGTGGCCGGCAGCCAGTGTGAGCTGCCAAGAGCCACAGTGAGCGGCCGGCAGCCAGTGTGAGCTGCCAAGAGCCACAGTGAGTGGCCGGCAGCCAGTGTGAGCTGCCAAGAGCCACAGTGAGCAGCTGTCCAGAGGCCGGCAACTGATCTGCCTCACCCGAGAAGAGCGCAATGATAATATCAACATGGGCCAGTGAAGCAACGTCCTCCACAACTAGACTGAAGAACAAAAAGACAGCAACTTGTCTGTTCTCCTCCCTCAATTCCCCAATAAAAAAATCTTTAAAAAATAAAAAATAAAAATCTCTCAGTACCATGTAGGATCCTGTATTGGATCCTAGGGGAGGAAAAAGGGCATTAATGGAAAAATGGGAAATCCAGTGGTCAGGGACAGACAAAATTGTACTGTCTTTGCAGCTTCTCAGAAACTTATCTCAAATTATTTTTTTACTGTTTATTTCAAATGTTGAAATAAAAGTGGGCTCCAGTTGATTCAAGACAAACTTAAAGTCTGGGGTCCTTATTGTGCTAAACAACAGGAAAGGCTGAACAAAAGAGAAATGGATCCCCCAGGAAAGAAAAGGCTTGGGGCTCCCTCTCCAGGTGGGGCAGGACAGCTGGGGTGATGGAGGTCAAGGGGAGGGAGAGAAAGAGAACTTGGGACTCTGGGACATGGGACGGGGTCCTATCTTGAGTGTGGCCAAGGTCACAGGCTTAGGGTTGGTGAAGGTCTGAAGTCTCATTTCCTCCCTTCATTTTTCTCGATCTCCTCTCTGGTTCTCAAACAGGACTAGATTACAAATTGCACAGGCCCAAACCCCAAAAAGAGAATGCTCCCCAGAACTCTCCCCAACATGTCACTCAAAATAAAGTCACCAAAAGGGCCGGCTTAGTGGCGCGGTGGTTAAGCGCTGGCTTGGGAAGCCAGAGGTCCCGGTTAGGGTCTCACATATGAGGGTCAGTGACACTGCCCTCAAAAACAACAACAACAACATAAATAAATAAATAAATAAATAAATAAATAAATAAATAATAAAAAAATAAAGTCACGATAAAGAGGTTTCAGAATGTTTTCGACTTCTCACACACGGAGAGCTTGTATCATGCTATGATCAACCTCCTTTCACAGGTAAGGAAACAGGCACAGAGTTAAGTGACTTGCCTGAAGTCACAGCATCCTTAAGCCTCTCTCAGCCCTGTGTCCTCTGGGGAGCCCCAGAAATACCCAGGGGGGCTCTGGACAGGGACAGTGCACTTTTCCTTGGAGATTAAGAGACTGGGTGGTCCCTGTGAGCTGGGCTGGGGTCCTACCTGAGGGTCCAGGGTTCAGGCAGAGCTGAAGCTTTCCGATGGCCACCTCCACCTCCTGCCTTGGGCTCCTCTCAGGCCCTGGGGAGACAAATCTATGTGGGGTCAGGGAAAAAAGGGACGAGGGGACAGACAGGTCTGGGTTCCCAACACAAGGGGCCCTGCCAACTGACACCACTCCAAACTCTTGCGTTCAGGAAAATCTTATTTTAAACCCAGAAGGGGGACAGCGGAGTGGCTTAGTTGGTTAAGAGTGCAAGCTCTGAGGGCCGGCCGAGTGGCGCGGTGGTTAAGCGCTGGCTTGGGAGGCCGGCGGCCCTGGTTCGGGTCCCACGTGTGAGGGCCAGTGACACTGCCCTCAAAAAAAACAAAAAAGAGTGCAAGCTCTGAGCAACAGGGTCACTGGTTTGATTCCCACATGGCTAGTGAGCTGCACCCAAGCTGAGCTGCCAACAGGCAGCAGGATGGCTCAGCTGGTGAGAGCACGTGGTCCTAACAACAAGGTTGCCGGCTGGACTCCATATGGGATGGTGGGCTATGCCAACCCCGCAACTATGATTGAACACAGCACCTCGAGCTGAGCGGCCGCAGGCTGCCAATGGGCGGCAGCATGGTGACTGGACTTGGAGATGAGCTAGCTGAGCCCTCCACAACTAAGATAGAAGGAAAACAACTTGGCTGTTCCCCTTCCCCAATTCCCCAACACTGTTCCCCTCCTCCAATTCCCCAATAAAATCTTTTAAAAAACTAAATAAACCCAGAAGGGTTCCAGACATCACTCCCATTTTATAAGTGGGGAAGTTGAAGCTGAGAGAGAGCCCTGATTCTGGCAAGCTAGGGTCTTTGCCCCCAACATCTAGACCCTCACTCCCCAGCCAAAGCCCCCACATAGGACAGAGAGTATGCTCACCAGCTGGGTCACTCCAAAGGGTCCCTTGGGTGAGCAGGTGGATGGGGACCTTGGGGCCAGGAGCCTCTCTCTCTGACAGGGAAGTCTGGAGGAGTAGCAGGGATGAGGGGTGGCCCCAGCCCTTGGGGGAGGCCTGAGGTGGGTGAAGGGCTCTGGCCTCCCCACTCTGAAAACCCCCGAGTTTTCCCTCTGCCCAGCCTTCCTGTGAGGGTACCCTTGTTGTGTCCCCAGCCCTGAGCCCTCACCTCACTGCACTCCATGGAGTCAGGGTCCAAACCATTTTCTCCTGGACCTGATGCCTTGTTAGGAGTGAAGAGGCCTGAAGGAGACATGAAGAGTTTGGGGGTGAAGAGCCTAGCCCCATGCGGGGGGTGGCATCTGCCACCCACATCCACCTCTACCACAGAAGTGAAGTTACAGAGCAGGTGGGAAGCATGACAGCTGATTGAAGTACTGAACAGGTGTCAGGCATGTGAGGAACAGGTGAGGAGTGGGCAGGCCAGGTACTCACAGGGTGGCCGGCACTGGTTCAGCAGCAGCTGGCCCACCTTCTGGAAAAGCCTGCCCAAAGGCTGGGGGATGGTGAAGATGGGTGGGCTGTGGCAGGAGTGGGGTGGCAGCCGGTCCGGAGTGAAACCCTTCAGAGTAGGACATTGGGGGTTAACACCCTGCTCAGGTTACTGGGCTCCTGAGTACCTGGGGTCCGAATGTTCCTTGGGACCTGGCTGACATGTCCCGGAGAAGGGGCCCGGGCATCCAGCCCCCAGGTGGGACACCACCTGCTAAATACTACACACCTGAGTGAAGAAGTCTTCCTGCAGCAGGTGATCCAGGCTGGGCCGCTCAAGCGGGTCGGGTGCCAACAGGCGGGCGATGAGGTGGCGGGCGTTGGGTGACAGATGGGCAGGCTCAGGGTAACGGCTGTCACGGATGTTTTGATACATCTCTGACAGGGGAGCTTCCACGAAGGGCGGGGTGCCAGACAGCACCATGTACCTGGGCCAGGGGTTGGGCAGGAACCTGGGTGCCTGCTTGTATCTGTCTCGGCCTGGTCCAGTGTTGGCTTACACCTACCTGTGCACATCGGGTCAAACCTACCCACACTCCCCTACTCTGTACATGCTTCCCATCCATCCACATTCCCATACCAGCCCCACATCTCCTTGCACCTGGCTATTCCTGTCTGCTCAGTAGACACCACCTGCATGTACTTGGCTTACACCTGTACACACCTGCATGCACCTGTTCAATTCTATTTTATGTACGCTTACACCTGCTCCACTCTTGCATATACCTCATATCTGTACACATGTCCTGATCTGCCTGTGCACCTAGCACCTGCACACACATGTCCACACCTCTGTGCATGCTCAAACCTGTCCTCCCTTGCACATACATCCCCCCATATGCCCCATTCATACCTGCATGCTCAAAAGATGGCAGGTGCATGCTCCCACCTGCCCCATACCTGCACATATCTGTTCACATCTGTTGTGTATATGCTCACACCTGCCTGTCCTCCAACTCAGCTTCCCCTGTACATATTTATGCCTGTCCTTACCTCCTTGCATGCTCCCACCTCCCTATACTTGGCACCACCTGGGCACTCCTGCCCGCTCCCCAGGCCTGGGCTCCCAGGGCCCCACTCACATGATGCAGCCCAGTGCCCAGATGTCCGACTGGCAGGAGTGCCCATTTCTGGAGATGACCTCAGGGGCCAGGAAGTTTGGGGTCCCACAGAGTACTCTGGGAGAGGTAATGGAAGGGTTCAGGAAGGCTGGAGCCTCTATGCCAAACCAGGTTCACCTGTGTTCACCCAGAGAAATGCTCAGAGCCTCCCTCTCACCTGTGGCAGCGGCCCCCTGGCCCCACCCTGGCAGCCAGCCCCAGGTCCCCAATCTTCACCTCCATGTTCTTGTTCAAGAAGAGGTTACCTGCCAGATGTGGGAAGAGGCACAGGCATGGGGGGACAGGCACAGGCATGAGGGGGAGAGGCACAGGTGTGAGGAGGAGAGGCACATGTGTGGGGGGACAGGCATGGAAGTGGGGGTAGCCTCACCTTAGCTGCCATGTCCCCAAGGCTCCCCAGCCCACACTCACTGAGCTTCAGGTCCCGGTGCACAATGTTCCGTTGGTGCAGGTAGCGAAGGCCGCTGACAACTCCCTGCAGGTAGTAGCGGACCTCAGGCTCTGTCAGCATCTGCCGCGCTTCCAGCACGTGGGCCAATGACTGCAGGTGACCCGCAGGCCGCAAGGCCAACACCAAGGAGAGACAGGTGAGCTCAGGTGTACTTAAGTGGGCAAAGTGATTTCAAGGGGTCTATGAAGGCACAACTAAGTTCAACTGGGGGCATGGGGCATGGCTGAGTGCAGGAGGGACACAGGTGAGCACAGGTATTCTCAGGTGGATCCAGGTAACCACAGATGAGTATGAGATGAGTCTGGGGACCACAGAATAAATTAGGCACAGGTGTACACAGGTGAGCCTTGTTAAGTCAAGAAAGCCTAGGGTGAGCACAGATGGGCCTGGTGTGGGCACAGGTAGAAACAGGTAAGTAGAGATGGACATGGGTGTAAGAAGATGAGCACAGAAGACGGGGGATGGGGGGGATACGGGCACCTGGTGGCTGCAGTACTCCAGTAGTATGTACATGTGGTCACGGTCAGCAAAGTGTCCATGGAAGGCCACGATGTTGCGGTGTCTCAGGCAGCTGTGCAGGGCAACCTCTTGCTCCACCTGCAGGCACAGCCCCCTGCACATACCCGGCACAAGGTATTTGCCTCCACAGGCATGCAGCCTACCATCAACGGCAGGGACCTCTCGGGGTACCCGCTATGGACATGGGGACCCTGGGCACTGATGGGCTGGGCGGGGGAAGGGGGGCATACCTTCCCACGGGGGCGCAGACAAGCGGCCCCTGCCCCGACACGCGGCACCACCTTGAGCGCGAACACGGCATTGGTGGACATGTCGGTCAACTTGTAGCAGTGGCTGAAGGCGCCCTTCAGGAGCGGATTTGTGAGCTCAGTGTTCAGTTGCACACATGGAGGTGGACAGGTAGCCAGCCCTAGTCTCTGTTACATACACACACACACACACACACACACCCTCATACTTGGACACACAATGTAATACCTGGGCTCACACAAAGGCACAGGGACTCATCTACTCAGGAAAGAGACATCCATAACAGGCACAGAAAGCAGAGAAATGTGTAACAAATTCAGACACACACATACACACCTGGAGACAACACAACAGAGTAAACAAAGGCACAGAGACTTGTTACACACTCAGGCACACACTCACATCCCTGGACACACAACCTACCCACACTGCACAGCGAGCCAAATACTGGTTCCTGCTACACAATGCACGCCATACAGCAGGGCCACTACAGACTAGGCGCCCGTCCCAACGCCAGACCCCAAACTCTCCCAGACACACGACACATGCAGAGACAAAGCCCGGAGCTCAGCGGGTAAACCAGCCGGATGCACACCGGCTCTTCTGCCCTCACAATAGTGTATGCACAGCCCACCCGCCCATCTAAGACCCCCGCCCGGCCCGGCCGCCTGGCTGCGGACTCGGGATGCTGAGTTCCCCACCTTGCCGATCAGCTTCCCGCGCTTGTAGACGCGCCCCGAGCCGGGGTCGCGCAGGAAAGCGGAGACAGGAGAGCGGCAACTGCGCCGCCACCGCAGCCTGGGCTCCATCCCGCACGAGAGCCTGGCGGGTGCAGGACGCGGGCGCTGGCGCAACCTCCCGCTGGGAACACCACGCCGCGCCGCCGGGGGCTGCGCCACCGGGGGTGCGTCTTATTGGCTGGGGGGAGGGGATTGGGCGGAGTCCAGACGCTCAGGGGCTGGCTGACTGCTGGAGGGGACAGGTGCGTGGGGGGCGCGTGGGCGTGCGGGGACATCCGGCTGGCGGGAGTTTCAGTGACAAGAGCGGCGCTCGCGCTGGACGCGCCAACCCAGCGCCAATCGGGTGCGCTCAGCACTCTGGCTCTTTCAATCCTGCACGTTCTGCTAAGCTGCGAACTGTCGTTGAGCCTATTTTACTGAGCGGGAAACTGAGGCCCAGAGGGATTGTCTCATTCTCTCCGAGGCCTCCCAGGGAAAGGCGGGTAGGGTCGGAGCTTGGCGGCTTTTTCCCAAAGTGCCCTCGAGATGTGAATCTAGCTCTGAATATATGGGTCTTCCCTGCAGGTGGGTTTCTGGGACCCACATGACACTTTGGGGCTTGATGACCTAAGCACTGGAGGAGACACAGCAGAATCCAGAGAGAAACTGGGTATCTCTGGGACTGGGGCTGGAGGGTAGGGGAGTGAGCCTGGGGCAGAGACACACAAGGAGGCACAGCTCAGGGTTGGGAGTTGTCATATGAGGGATCCTCAGCAGCGAGAAGGGACAGAATTAGGGGACCAATGGGTGGACACTGGGGTTTGTGAATCCCGGTAGGGGCAGCCAAGGAGAGACAGTTAGATGGGAGGACAAGTGGGTGGGCTCGGGTCCCTCTCCACATTATGGGGGCATCTCTAAGCTGTAGCCCAGCCTCAGGTCTAGGCCCTTGTGTTCTCTCATTGTTACCCTTCCTTTAATGCTGGGACATGGGAACTGGCCTGTCCCCATTTTACAGGTGAGCACACTGAGGCCCAGGGAAGTTAGGTTGCTTACCCAACAAGGAAGGGACAGTGCTGGGTTTGAATCCTGACAGCTGCCTCTGGCTGCCTCTGTATTAATCCCCAAATGTTACATAACACAACAAATGGGGAAGGGTTAGCAGGACTCCGTGTGGCTGGAATCAGGTCTCGAAATTTTCCAGAGACCAGATTTCAGAATCCGACCCAGCAGTGCCACCAGGGACAGGAAACACCTCCTGAGTTGTCACATGGTCACCTGGAACATCAAATGGGGGCCCCAGTACATTTGATGGAGCAAGACTCAGGGATGTTTGGTGGGGAGGCCTCAGCACCAGCGCCAAGTGTTTCAGGCCAGGGCAAGGGGCCAGCTGGGTGTCACCTGGGAGCTCGAGTCCCCTGCTAATTAGAACCAGGTGCAATGCAACAGAAGGTGGGCAGCTGAGGGGCCAGTGGATCTGAGCTGTCATGTCACTGTCACCTGGGAATCCACAAGGGCAGAAAACTGGTCCCTTCTCAATAGCACACCTCTATCTGAATGCTAATTCAGGTATTTGATAAACATTGACTAATGTGGGGAACCTGTGCTGGGCACTCTCTGCCCAAGACAGACCTGCCCATCCCTCATACAAAGATTACCAGGAGATCATCCAGACTTAGTGGAGTCAGGGGGCTAGGGAGGGTTCTAGAGGTGTGCATGAGTAAGCCAGGCCCCTTCAGAGCAGTGATGTGTCCCAGAGGTAGGTGCTATTCTTAGCCCCATATTTCAGATGAGAGGAAGCTGAGGCTCAGGAAGCCACATGCAAGTCCAGGGCACTGGTCTGTCGCCTATCCCCATCAGAAGTGTAAATGGGCTGGCCGAGAGGCACGGTGGTTAAGCGCTGGCTTGGGAGGCCGGCGGCCCGGGTTCGGGTCCCACGTGTGAGGGCCAGTAACACTGCCCAAAAAAAAAAAAAAAAAAAAAAAAAGATGGACATTTCGACATCTGCTACAACATGGATGGCCCTGAGGAAATTATGATGACTGAAATAAGCCAGATACAGGACAAATACTATGTGGTCGCACTCAGAGAAGTCAGATTCACAGACAGGGAGTAGATGGTGGGGGCCAAGGGCTGAGGGGGAATAAGTGTTTAATAGGGACAGAGTGTCAGTTAGGGAAGATGGAAAGTCCTGGAGATGATGGTGGGACGGCTGCACAGCAGTGTGTAGTTAACGCTACTGAGCTGTGTGCTTAAAATGGTTAAGATGGTAAAGTTTATTATGTGTATTTTGCCAAAATAAAAAATAAAAAGTAAAAACACGTTACATTCCCCAACCCACCCCCCACAAAAAAAAACACCCACAGCCTTAGGGGGCTTACTAAAACCTCCAGTTTACAAATGAGCAAACTGAGGCATAATTTGTGTGCCAATCACAGAATCAGTTTTGCAAAGGGGCAGGGCTCATAAGGCTTCCTGGCTTCCCATGCTGACCCCTGCCCAGGGTTTCAGAAGCCTGGGTAGCCTTGGGCTGGAACCCCACCTGGCCCCCTACCACCTGATTTTCCATACCCAGGCAATAGTCTTGCTTTCCCTCCAATCTGTGCTCTCACTGACCTGAAATAACTCCCTAGATTCAGCAGATTTCCCGGGAGAAGTGCGGGAAGCTTAGCTCAAAATACCTGCTGCAGGTGAGGGGGCAGCTGCTGAGACAGCGGACTCCTAGAGGCCACCCATGGGAGGTTTGCAGGGCTGGGCATTGGGTCAGCCTTGGCAAGTCCCCTTCTCCCGGAAGGTGCCAGGGTAGGAGCACATGGGCAGATATGACTCACCCCAGCTCCAGGCACCTCTCTGGTCTCCTGGTCTTTGAACTGTGTGGACTCCCTCATGTCTGTGCTTGTGAGCTCAGTCCCTGGGGACAGGGCCTTGTGAGCAGAGCGGTAGGAGGGAACACCGCCACTGTGCTCCAGAAACCCCATGACTGCGGCAGGGTGCTGCCTTGAGACTGGTCCAGTGTTGGGGGCAGGGGACTTGGCTTCCACTTGTCCAGGGCTAAATCTTGTCCTTGCCTCTCCCAGTTTCCCAGCATCCATTGTCATCAGCTCCTTCTAGAACCACCATCCTCTCTGATCCTCCAGGTTCATCTCCGTCTCAGGGTCCTTGACCTAATCCATCTGCAAAATCTCCTATACCACATGAGGTGACATGTCCACAGGTCCCTTTGGGGAGAGGACAATATACTACTGATGACAGAGGGTAGATAGAAACTCTGTAGTGTCTTTGCAACTTTCTGTAAATCTAAAATTATTCCAAAATTAAAATTTTATTTAAAAAATGAACACAAGAATTAGGAGGTCATTACAAGAAATTCAAGCCAACCTATAAGGCAGTAACATAAAGTCACCTGTAACCTCACCCCAAGATCTAATTTTATAACATAACATCATACCTTAAATGACTTGTCATTTCTGAGTCACAGTCCCGTGCTCCCCTGCCCCCGAGCCTGTGTGGTCCCTGCCTCTCTCCGGCCTGGAAGCTGACCCTCTTGTCCCTGGGGTTCACCCTGCTCCTCCGATGCCTGGCCATTGCACACGCTGTTCCCTCTGCTGGAAACACACTCTCCCTCACACTGTTTTCTGTCCAGTTCCCCCTCATCTTCCACATCCTGCCTGGTAAGTACCCCCACACCCCTGCCCCAAAAGAAGCTCAGGGCACACATTCAGATGTGGGTGGGGAGTCGTTCCAGATCCTGAGTCTTGCTGCATGTGACTTCACCTCTCTTCACCTCAGTGTCCCAACCCGCAAAGTGGGGGTGGGGATTTCTCTTATGGGAAGCAGTTGGGAGAGTCACATCAGATATGGGAACCCCCAAGACAGGGGCAACTTGCCAGTAGGTGAAGTGCTCAGTCACTGAGTCAGTTGAATGAGAACTAGGACCTGTCCGGAGCAAGAGTGATGCAATGACGCTGCTTTCCATTAGTGAAGATCTCTTGATTACAAGTCTCAGAGACCCAAAGTTGCTAAAGTGAAAACACTGGATGGATGGCTTCAGGTATGGCTCGATCCAGAGACTCAAACAATGGTCTCAGAAATCTGGCCCTTTCTGTTTCCTGCCTCTCATGTCCCTGGGGCAGCTCTTCCTGGGTAACAATCTCAGCTTTTATGGGTGACCCTCGCCGAAGGGGTCCCGGTTCCTGCTGTACCCATGCTCATGCCCAGGGACATCTGGGCAGATCTAGGACCCCTCCCACCGAGTCATTCAGAAGGCTGTAGTGTCCTGGGACCATGTGGCCAGGCCCCAGGGATCATGAGAGGCACAGGGAGTTGGGGGAGGGGATGTGAGGAGGCCATGGGATCTGCTCCTGGACATTTCCTATGCCCCAAGGCCATGAGACCACAGAAGGAGAAGGAGCCCGGCTGACTCATCTCCACTGGACCCTCATAGACTAGCCCGATCTCGTCCTGGCTCTGCCTCAGGGAGAGGGTCCGAGGTGGAACTCATCTGCCCCTGGGCCAGGGTCTAGACCAGGGCATGGGGTGAGGGACTGAGATGCCACTGGACCTGGGGCCTCTGAACCTCACAACCAACCACCCCTCCCTCTATACCAGGTGTTCTGAGATGAACTCCAGGCCTCATCTTCCAGAAATCTGCTGGGTCCTGTTGTTACTCCAAAGGACAGAGGTGGTGGCCAGAGACCCAGGGGAGACAAGGACTGGGGGTTGGGTCCAGGAATCCACACCTTTATCTCATCCCCACTTGGTGACCCCACAAGTGCTAGAGCCCCAGTACAGTGTGCAGTGCCTGTTGTATGCACTTTCTACAGGACTCAGTGCTTGCTGCATATACTGGCGGCAGAGTACAGTGCCTGCACGGTTGTATGCACTCCTTAGAAGGTTCAGTGCTACTATATGCACTCCCTGCAGGGCACAGTACCTACTGTATATACTCCATGCAAGTCAAAGTGTCTGCTGTATCCATTTCTATAGGATGTAGTACCTGCTGCATGTATTTCCTACAGAGCATTAACACCTATATATGCTTCATGCAGGACACAGTGCCTGCTGTATACACACCTGCGTAGTACCATGAGCTGTGTGGCTCAGGGAACAAGGCAAT
This sequence comes from Aselliscus stoliczkanus, assembly GCA_033961575.1. Classification (NCBI taxonomy): domain Eukaryota; kingdom Metazoa; phylum Chordata; class Mammalia; order Chiroptera; family Hipposideridae; genus Aselliscus; species Aselliscus stoliczkanus. The sequence continues at coordinate 1,105,461 of CM066735.1, read as the reverse complement.
TGTTGGGGTGGCAATTGTGGAGTCCCTGGCCCAGGCATGATTTATTCCTGATGGCCTCCCAGGCCCCAGCTCATAGCTTAGTACATAGCGCTCATCAGAAGGTACCTGTTCTAACCAGCCCTGCTCCTCTCCTGCCCAGGCCAACCAGGCTTAACCTCGTCAAGGTCATGACTGCCTCCATCAGTGACAATCCATTGGTCCAATGGTCCATGTCCTCATCTTGCCCACATAGGCCTTGTGGCCTCTGAGACCTTATACCCACCCATTCTCCTCCCCTGTCCCGCTCTGTCCATGCTTATGTCCTGTGACCTCATCCACAAAGCTGAATACCCCCATGTGCCAAGGATGCTCACGTGTCCATCTCCAGCCAGACATGACCCTTGGATTCCCAGCTTTTTTTTTTTTTTTTTTTTTACAGTAAGAAAAATTTTATATTTAGAATTAGCCAGCTGGACTCAGTTTAGATCATTCCAATTTTGTTGACAACATCCAAAGCATCATAGTCAGGAGCCAGCCAAACATATGCCTTCTTTTCCCCATCAGGCCTCATCAGGGTGTTGACCTTGGCCACGCCAATGTCATAGAGCTTCTCCACAGCCTGTTTGATCTGGTGCTTGTTGGCCTTGACATCCACAATGAACACAAGCATGTTGTCTATCTTCTTCATGGCTGACTCGGTAGTTAGGGGGAACTTGATGATGGCATAGTGGTCAAGCTTATTTCTCCTGGGGGTGCTCTTCCGAGGATATTTAGACTGCCTTCGGAGCCACAGTGTCTTGGGCCTTCAGAAGGTGGGTGACGTACGGATCTTTTTTTTGTGGCTGTGGATGCCTTTCAGGACTGCTTTCTTTGGCTTCAAAGCCTTTGCTTTGGCTTCGGCTTTCAGAGGGGCAGGGGCTGCTTTCTTCGCTTTCGGCGCCATCTTTGTGAAAAGAAGTCCCAGCTTCTTATTGGTGACCCACAGATATCTCACCCTAGACCTGTCCAGAAGTGACTGATGGACTCACCCTTCCAGTCCCACCTACCACCAGCCTGTTCCCTTCAGTAAATGGGGCACTTCCCTTCACCAAGCGCTCAGGCCAAGCTTCTCGTCTCTTCCTATCACCTCCCCCATGGGCTCTGTTAGGAACTCCTGCAGACTCTGCTCCCAAACAGCTGGGAGCCACCCACTGCTCTCACCTCCACCCATACCCCTGCTCAGTCCTGCCCAGGACACCCGCTGCGCTGCTGCCTCTCATGAGCTTCCTGGCCCCCACAGCTGCCAAGGGCAGCTTTTCCAAAGCTAGAGCACCCTCTCCCACCTCCCATGGCTCCATTCCCCACTCTGATTTCATCCCTACCCACCCTCGGGCTACTTGCTCCAACCACCCCACTTCCTGATTCCCTTATCCTCTTATTCCGGCCTCAGGGCTTTTGCACATGCTGTTCCTTCTTTCTGGGCTGCCCTTCCCCCCACCTCCTGTGGCAATCACCTTTTCAGTGAGGGCTTTCCTGACACATCCCCTTCCCCATCTTCAGTGGGCCTGGGCTGTTTCCTCTCAAGAGTTCTGATCACAAAGTGAGATTATACCTTCTCAAGGGCTGTCTCCCTCACTGCCTGACTGGCTGGGTGGTTCACCACAGTACTATTGGCACATATTTGGTGCTCAGTAAATGTTGACGGAATAAATGGCATTGAGTGGGCCTCCTCCGAGCTGCTTTAGGCTGGAGCGCAGACAGATCTGGACCACCACCCTGTGATCAGGGCTGGGAGACCCCCACAGTGGGTTTCCAGGAGGAGGGGGCACTTAAGCTGAGTCTGGCGGTGCCTGTGGGCAGAGGGGCAGTCCACCAATCCCCCCTTTGGTGCCCTATTTCCTCAACCTGCCCACCGGGGAGCATCATGGGCGACGGTGAGGAGCTGGTGGAAGTGACAAGAGGAAGCCGGCTGCATCTCTGAGTGGGCAGGGTAGGGAGGCAGCAGGCGGGAAAGGGTGGGGTAGTGGGATCCCTGGGGTAACCCTGAATTTGCCAGTCCGTGCAGAGCTGAAGTCCAGGTGGAAGTGTCCCGCGAAGACGCTGCCAGCCCCATTGCCCAAATGGGGAAACTGAGGTTGGAAAGGGTGGAACCACTGGCCGTGCAGAATTGGGACCTTCTGGTCCTGGGTCTGGCTCCAAAGCCGCTGCTAGAAGCCCGAGGCCTGGCAGGGAGGGCGGGAGGTGGGATGGGGCCCGTCTTCTGGTGACAGCAGCGCCCGGGAATGTGCCAGCGGGAGGGGGCTTTCCGCCCCCCGCGCCCGGGCCCTGGAGCTAAGCTTCTCCGCAGTGCGCTGGGGGCCCTGAGCTGGGGATGGCAGGGACCTGGGGCGGGAATCCCAGGATCAGAACTCAGGCGAGCGGGTTCCAAAGTGGAGTGGCCTTGAGGAAAAAGAGGAGGGAAAGACAGGGCAGGGGATAGTGACCGGGAAAGGAATCCTCGCGGGGACATGAACTAAACGTCGGTGGGGAGGGGGCAGCGTCCCGGACTCCCAGAATTCGGGCAGGGTGACCTCGGTTCGCGCACATTCCCGGGTCCTGAGCGCGGCGCCCGAAATAGCAGCCCCAGGATGGGGGTAAGGGCAACCAGTCCCCTCCTCCGCCCTGGGGTTCCCAGTCACTGGGACACGGACTGTTGGACGCCAGACCGCGGTTCTGGGGATACCGGACGGGGTCTGTGCGAGGCAGTCCCCTGCCGCAGATCCGCGCCGAAGCGCACCACAGCCGCGTGAGGGCGCACGGGGCTGCCGCCCCTCTGGACGCCGGCCTGGGCGCGCCCTGGGAGGCCGGTGGGAGGGGCCGACCCGGGCTCCCCCCGCCCCTCCCCGCGGGTTCTGCCGCTTCCGCTCGTCCTGGGGCCGCCGGAGGAGCCCGGAGGCGCTGTCTAGGCCCTACAGCACCGGTAAGTCCCTCCTCCTATCCTCCCACTATCCGGGTCGCCGTTTTTTCCCCTCCCTGGGCCCGGTAGGGCAGGGAGTGGTGTGTGGCGAGGTAGCGTGTGGCGAGGTAGCAATCCCAGAGTGGGAGAAAGCCCATCCCCACTTCCTCCTGGGGAAATTGAGGCCCAGAGACGGGGCTTGCCCTGAGATCACACCCACAGTTAGGAATACAGCCTAAACAGGGTATAAGTGTCCTGCTCCTTAGGGAGGGGGTTCTGGGGAATAGGAGGATGGTTCTTCTAGCCCCTCATTTTCCATCACCTAGACTCCCACCTCACAGCCAGTGCTGAGTCTGGTGGGGGTGTCAGAAGGCCAGCGCCCCCTCTTCCCTCCCCCCCGCCACCGTTCCCTGTCTCTCCTGTCCCCTTCAAACTTCTTCCTGCTTTCTGGGCCAGCCGGCATGCTGGGTTCAGAGAGGGGCTGAGATGCAACTGGCTGCACAGCTCTGGTCAGAGAGGGGGACCATCCTGCATTCTCCCAGGTTGTCAGCACCTGGAGCCACTTTGGCACCACACCTCTGGTGCCCCAGGTCCAAATGTCAGAGCTAAAAGAGCCTGAGATACAGGGAAACAGGTTCAAGAGGGGCCATGGGTCCAGCGGCGCCCAGCCTTCTCCCATCTGGTGCCCAGGAGCTCAGGGGCTGGAGGACTTTATCTTGTCCTGTGTGTCCTTTGGCACTGTTGATGGCTGGGCTCCTTGGCTCTGGCCTGAGAAAGGACTCACAAGACAGCCACTTTCCTCCCCCTTTCTCTGCCAATGGCATGGTCATGCGGAGGGTGTGGATGGCAAGTGGTTTATTTTTCCCCTGACAGCTGGGGAAATTGAGGCCAGGGGTGGCAAAGTCGCCAGCCCAGCACCCCCCACCCAGCCACCTTCCTCTTTCTGTGTCATCTTCACCAGTGGCCCCTTTCCCTCTGCAGACTACCCTGGCACCCCAGCCTACACTTTCTGCTCATGAGGCCATGAGGCTATAGCTGGACCAGGGCCAAGTCGCCCCTCCTTGCCCCTCCTCAATCCAGGGGCTCCCTGCTGCCAAGGGTCTGGGAGCTGAGGGGGCACTGGAGGGACCTGGCCCCTGATCCACCCCACTTCTGCAAGGTCTCAGAGTCCTGACTGACCCCAGCTGGTCCCCACTACACAAATGGGGAAACTGAGGCCTGGGTAAGTGGAGTGGCTGGCTCCTGGCCTCACAGAAAGGTAGAAGCAATGATGGTGGGGAGGATAGGGAGGGGCCCTGACCCTGGAGACACCTGTGCACTATCCTGGAATGATTTGTTTTGTCACTTGACATTGATTAAGCACCTACTGTATGCATCATAAGACAATAAACAATCAATAATAATAATAATAATAATAATAATAATAATAATTCTCTGAACTCTCTATCTTCATACCAGGCTCTGTGCCTTTCATTTTTCTTACCTGATCTGACGGACCCCTCAAAACTTTCCTATAAGGGGGCTGTATTTTCATCCCATTTTTCAGAGATGAGAAGGAAGGCTCAGAGAAGCTAAGTTACTTCCCCCAATCACACAGTCAGAGCAAAGCTGGCTTCAACCCCTGGCCTTCTGATGCCCCCACTGCAGCTATCCCCTCTGCTCCCCCAGACCCCACACCCTCTGGAATCTCCTGCTCCTGCTGTGGACCCTCCTGAACTGTAGTTTGGGGGGCAGTGCTCAGGTAAGGGAGGACATGAGCCCAGGGAGCATTGGGCATGGGGACCCAGCTGTACGGGAGTTGCCAGCCTCCTTTCCAGGCTGACTGTGCCTCTTTCCCCCAAGTAGGGTCCGGGTGAGTGGACGTTGTGGGGTTCCTGGAGCCCCTGTTCCAGCTCCTGTGGGCGGGGTCTCTCTGTTCGAAGCCGCGGCTGCATCCGGTGAGCAGGGAGCTGGAGCTCAGCTGAATGGGGCAACAGGGGGTCCATGCTCCTTTCCTGCCAGCCCAGCCCAGCCCCTGGCTTCACCCTCTGTCTGCCCACACATTCTGCGTGTTTTAATCTTACTGATCCAGCTGGAATGTGGGTAGGGTTGTGGGGAATGGAGGATGTGCATACTGGCTCTGGGGAGGGGCTTCCTGGGGGGTCTGACCACTCTCTAGCCACCTTGCTCCTATAGATTTCCCAGGGAAGAGCTGTGCTGGGGGAACACCCACGAGTACCGCCTCTGCCAGTTGCCGGTAAGGTCTGTTCACTTCCCAGACCCTCTAGCCTGACCTGAAGCCCACCTGCTTCCCCATTCATGCCCCCAAATATGTTTGCCACCCTGCCAGTTTCTCTGGGTTTCCCCAAGGCTGTCCCAGCCTCTCAGCCTCCCATCTCTGTCCCCAGGACTGTCCCCCAGGGGCCGTGCTCTTCAGGGACCTCCAGTGTGCCCTCTATAATGGCCACCCTGTCCTGGGCCCCCAGAAGACCTACCAATGGGTACCCTTTTATGGGGGTGAGTAACCTGCCCTCCTGTTGGGCCAGAGGGAACATCTCAGAGCTGCCAGGGAGAAGTGGCTGCTAAGCAGGAAGGGAAACTTGGGGGGTTGTAAGAAGGAGGGGGCATTAGCACTTGGGCATTGAAGGATATGTAGGAGTTGATGAAGTGAAGTGGGGAAAGCATGTGTGAGGTATAAAGCAGGGGCAGAAGAAGGCAGGGCCTATTCTGCACAAGGTTGAATACTAGGCTGAGGATTTACTTGGAGGTATATCCAGAGGCCAACAATTCTTAAACTTTCTACTACCCTGGTAGTAGAAAATGTCACAATGAGCTGAAAATAGCAAGTTATACAACTGTGTGCCTGGGGCAGTGTGCCTCCAGATTTAAGGGAGACAGGCAGCCTCAATGCAGCAGTGGGGGCAGACACAAATAAACAAAGCCTAGAATGGAGAAATTTCCTTTCCTCGACCTAATGGGTTTGTGGTGTTTTTTTTGTTTTTTTTGAGGGCAGTATCACTGGCCCTCATATGTGGGATCCGAACCAGGGCCGCTGGCGTCCCAAGCCAGCGCTTAACCACTGCGCCACTCGGCCGGCCCTGTGTTTTTTTTTAATTTGCCCTAAAAATTGGAGGAAACCTGCCATGATCCCACCCCCACAGTGGCACACCAGGGCCAGCTTGGGCTCTGTTCCAGGCAGGGTCTGCCAGTCAGGCTCAGGGAGGTAGGAGCTTAATCGGCAAGAGCAGGGATCAGGGCTATGAGACTGTGTGTGTGTGAAGACTGCCCTTTGTGCCCCTCTGCTAGGCAGACGGGGAAAACTGAGTCCTGGGGATGGCCAGAGACACACCCAGGCTATGTGGGACCCAGTTAGCACTGGACACTTTTTATTGGGCACCTGCTGGGTACAGGTCCCAAGCACTGATTGAGTTCTGCTCAAAGCTGGGCCTAGAACCCTGTCTGGAAAGTAGTAGGTGTTCAATGAGTGTTTGTGGAATGAATGAATGAAAGAATGAATGAATGAATGAAGAATGGGAAACGATGGATAACATGTAAGGATTTCAGATATTAGTATTTAACATGAATGAATGAATGCACTTACTTGCTAGGAGAATCAGAGGGAGCTGGAGGCAGAATTCATAAGTCCAGTCCTGTTTCCGCTTCAGCCTCGATGTGTGGTTTTGGCTGAGTCTCTGGACCTCATCTGCACAGAGGGATGGCTTTCTGGGGGATGCTGGCGGGAAGGGGGCTGGAACTAGGATAGATGACCCCTGGCCCACTCACTCCTTCTGCCCCCAGCGCCCAACCAGTGCGACCTCAACTGCCTGGCTTTGGGTCAAGCCTTCTACCACAGTTTCGGCCGTGTCCTGGACGGCACCCCCTGCAGCCCCGGTAGTCAGGGGCTCTGCGTGGCTGGCCGCTGCCTCGTAAGGACACTCCAGACCCCGCCCTCAGACCACACTCCTTTTAGTTCCATAGTCCTCCCTCTTCCATACGCCCCGCCCTCCCTAGGCTACACCCCAGGCTCTTCCCTCTGGGCCCGCCCCTTTACTCTAGACCCTATTTCAGGCTCCACCCTCATCCCTAGTCCTCTAGTGATCAGAGCCCCGCCTCCTCTACCAGACCAAGTCACCGGTCAGGGAAGGAACTCTCTGTGACTTGAGTTCTCCCAACCGCTTCAGAGCGCCGGCTGTGACGGTTTGATGGGTTCTGACGCCCGCGAGGACCACTGCGGCCGCTGCGGCGGTGCCAACGACTCGTGCCTCTTTGTGCAGCGCGTGTTTCGTGATGCCGGTGACTGCTAGCCCCGTCCTCTCCGCTCTCCCAGAGCGGGCCCTTTAAGGAGTCGCGGCCCGGAAGCAAAGTCCCGTGCTGATTGGGCAGTCTGAGGCTCGCTCATTATTCTGATTGGTCATTGCCAGATTGTCTCGCCCTCCTCAGATATGGGTTTTAACTCTTTCATTGCCTCACTTAAACGATAATCTTCAAACGTTTACGGAGCATTTTGGGATACCAGGACCCTGGTCAACCTCCTTACCTGCAATATCTCATTTAATCTTCAAAGCATTCCTCAAATACACCCCCACCTACACCCCAACACCCTCCTTCCCTCCCGCCCAGGAGCTTTCGCTAGGTACTGGAACGTGACCCTGATCCCCGAGGGCGCCAGACACATCCGCGCCTCCCACCGAAGCCGCAACCACCTGGGTATCACAGGGTCCGAGGGAGGATGCGCCCTGCTGTCTGCCCGCGTGCCCCGGAGACTGAGGCCTGGGGAGGGGAAAGCCTGGGTCGGGAAGGTGGGAGGGGTCAGTCATGGTGTACCCCTGCTGACCCTTCTCTTGCAGCGCTGATGGTGAGCGACGGCAGCTACGTGCTCAATGGGAACTGGGAGGTCAGCCCGCCAGGGATCTACGAGGCGGCAGGCACCCATGTGGTCTACACCCGCGCCACAGGGCCAGAGGAGACGCTGCACGCGGCAGGGCCCACCTCCCAAGACCTGCTCCTGCAGGTGTGGGCCAGGCCTTCAGGGGAGGGCAGGGCACATGTCGCGGGGGAAAGGATCTGGGGGAGTCTGGGGACAGAGGGTCAGAGGGGAGAGGCTGGATTAGAGATGGTCAGAGGTGGGAGGCTAGGGTAGAGAATCAGAGAGGGGAGAGAAGGGTAGAAAGTCAGAACGGGGAGACTGGGCCATCAATTCGGAGTTCAGCTTCCTAGTGTGTGACATTCCCCTCAGGTCCTCCTACAGGAGCACAACCCTGGCATTCAGTTTGAGTTCTGGCTGCCTCGGGAACGCTATGGCCCCTTCCAGGAGCAGACACAGGCCCTGGACTGGTCCCTGCGACAGCCACAACCTCTGGAGGTGGAACCTCAGCCCCCTAACACCCCCACAGCACCTGTTGCCATCCCCCCACGGACCCTAACCCCCTCGCCAGGTGAGGTGGGGATGGCCAGGATGGGGGCAAGCAGGGAGGTGAGGCATGAGCCCTGACTGCACCCCCCAAACACAGAGCCTGACTGCCCACCCTGCCCTGATACCCGTGGTCGCGCCCACCGGCTGCTCCACTATTGCGGCAGCGACTTTGGTGAGAGAACTATTTCCCCAACCCTCAGTCACTTGATCCCTAATTGACTTAAGCTTGGCTCCTGTCCTGCTTACCTTTGAGCCTCATCTGATTTTACCCTTAACTTGACTCTACCTTGACCTCTTCTCCTGACCCCAAGTTGACTCCTTGATCTGACCCTTTGCTCTAATTAAGTCTTCACTGATCCCTGATCTAATGCTGACCCCAGGCCTCAGCTAACCCCAGTCCCCTCTTCACAGTCCCCAGACCTCCCCCCACACATCCCACCCAACCCTCAGTTCCTTCATCTGGCAATGGGGTGCCTGGAGGCTGGAGAGTCCAGCCACTCTCAGTACCACCCTGCCCACAGTGTTCCGGGCTCGAGTGCTGGGCCGCCTCTACCAGGCTCAGGAGACCCGCTATGAGGTGCGTGTACAGCTCATCTACAAGAACCGCTCCCCACTGCGGGCCCTCGAATACATGTGGGCACCAGGCCGCTGCCCCTGCCCACCACTGGCCCTCCATCAAGAGTACCTGCTGGCTGCCCGGCGCCTCGTCAGCTCTGATGGCACTCAGGACCGGCTGCTGCTGCCCCATGCTGGCTATGCCCGGCCCTGGAGCCCTGCAGAGGACAGTCGTGCACGCCTGGTTGCCCGACACTGCCCTATCTGACCCCTCAGATGAGGCCCCCACCAGACACAGCAACAAAGACGTGCCTGACCAGGCTCAAACTCAGCCTCTTTCCCCTCTTGCCCTGGCTTCCAGGGAACTCAGAAATATCTCTTAACCACAGCTTTGTGACCCTCTCTCACACATACTTAGACACCTCTGCATTCAGTCAGATCCACTGTCACGAGTAAGTAGGCCCTGGTGAGGACACGCTGAATTGCCTCTTTAACTCTTATTATTACCTCTCTCACCCTGACTGCCAGGAAACTCATCTTATATTCAAAACTTTGTGTCTGTTTTTTTTGTCTTGCTTCACACTCATTTGCTTAGAGACACTCGCACAAACAAATAGGGCCCAGAGGAAGACTTGTCTAATGAGACATATATCAGTTTTCCCTCTTGCCCTGGCTACCAGGAAGCTCATCACTGTTTAATTCCCTGACATGCTGTGCTCTCTCTTCTCATATCCACTTACCCACACACCCTCATGTATTTAGAGATACTACCACAAACAAGCATTCCCCTTAGAAGACATGCCTAACCAACACTGTAACATACTCATTTCCCATTTTGCCCTGGCTACCAGAAAGTTCAGAGATAATCTTCACAGCCTTAGCAATCCTGGCTGGGTTCACACTCGGCTGCATGGACACAGGGATGTGCTGGCAGTCAGATCCACAACCGTGCTCTCACAGCCTATATTTGATGTGAGGTGTTTTTTTGTTGTTGTTTTTTGAGTTCAGTGTCACTGGCCTTCACATGTGGGACTGAACCGGGGCCGCTGCCTTCCCAAGCCAGCGCTTAACCGCTGCGCCACTCGGACGGCCCTTCACAGCCTACATATACATGTGCTTTCACGCACCCCATCCCCTCCTCCTCCTGATCCAGCCCCCATCCTCCTCAGTATGTCTGACCCTGTGTTTGCGGTGAGGACAAGGAATACATGAGGATGGGGGGCAGATGGCTTTTATAGGTCCCAAGCCTCTTCCACATGCCCCTTTCAGAGCCACACATTCATCTCAGGCAATCCAGGGGACCCCTCCCATTGGAGGAGGCAGTCAGAGCCCCTACCCTTAGCTTGTCTCCATCATCATATGTTCTGAAAAAATTCTCTTCATATACTCTTCTGGAGCAGGAGGGCAGACCTCGGTCCTATGAGAATTGGATGTGTCTTTGGGGTGGCCCAGCAAGCCCTTCCCCATGGGGCACCCCTGAGGGACCACCTTCTGCCTCCCTATCCTGGATAGGGTGGCTCATGCTCTCATTTGGGACAAACTGCTCTTCTGTACCAGCGTGGTCCTGTTTTTCTCTTGGGAGGGAATGCTGGCAATAGGTGAGGGGTATGTGATGTATGGGTCTCAGATCTAGTTGGGCTCAGCCCCTGACCTTATAGATAACCTTAGGCCAGACCTGGCTCCTATCTGGGCATCAGTTTCCCCATCTGCAAGTACCCTTTCAGCCCTTCCTGGCTCTGACCATGGGAATCACATTCTTTTCAGAGTCCTTCTCTAGCTTCTCAGTTTATTCATGTATTCCTCCAATGAGTATTCATTGAGAACTTACTGTATGCCAGGGGTCCAGCTGATGTTAGAGAATTCCCAAAGTCTCCACTAGCACGGGCAAAGTAAGGCACAATTCTAGAAGAAGCCTGAGGGCTGAGTGCCCCCTGGTAACAGGATAAGGGAAAAAATGAGTCAAGCCATCTGCCTTGCCTGCAGACTCCAAGGTCCTTCATGGACACCCACTTCTCTCATCAGCACTTGCCTTCTTCAGGAACGCCTCTCCCCACCCACCTGCCTTCTTACACCAGCACCCACCGCAGCTCCATTCCTCCCACCATTAGCCTGAGGTTGTCCCCTCTGCCTTGTGTCAGGGAGTAGGGGTCTCAGGCCTCAGCCTCAGGGTTCCATGGGGCAGCCCTGCAATCTACTCCCAAACCATCAGAACTGGCTGAGTTAAGACGGGTGCTCTGGGGAGGGGCCAGTGCAAGGTCCTCTCCAGCAGGCAGGGTGGCCTGTGGCCACCTGAACAGTCACTTCCCTAGTGGGGTCTCTTTACAGCCCCTCCTCTGTACAGCAACATTGTTTCCAGTAATGACTCCTAACAGGTCGCAGTAATTATTACTTTTTTTTTTTTTGGCTCTTTAGCTTTAAAACAATCTAACCATTTAAAGAGAGAATAAAAATGTTACAATTCTAAAGATGCTCAAATTCTCAACACAGTTCAGGGAGGAGCTAACATTTGCATTTGCCATGCAAAAATATTACACTATTACACTGTTTCCTTGTTTTACATTGAAAACCAAATAAAAACTTCAGGGGGTTACATAAAATGATGGAAACAAAGTGGCTGGACTTCTGTTTTTTCAGGTTTTCAATTCCTGGCCCTTTTTTATTAGTTACTGTACCCCTGCAGGAATACCCAGGGCCCATCTGGGTTAGAGACCCAAACATTGCCGGAAAGTGACAGCAGATGGGTACAGGCAGGAACTTCCAGGGAAACAGGTGGCTGTGTCCTCATGTCCAGAACTGGGAATTCTCCAAATTGACTTCCCACAGGAGGTGATGTTTATTAAAGGATAAAGAATTAAAACAGGCACATTTGAAAACTTGTGTCCATGTTAGTAAAACAGTGGTAACTGCGATTGTTTCATTAGCCCCACAAAAGATTATTTTCAACAATATTTCTGAATGCCAGCTCTGGGGGTCAGTCATGTTTTTCTTGTTTCTAATTCTCTGCAGACGGCACGCCCCTGTCAAATGCCTTCGACTTACCCTTCTCTCACTGACCTTGTACCAGACGATTGACCCATGGGAGGACACATGTCCACTCAAAGGGCGCGGAAAGCCCTGGACTGTCTTAGAGGCCACAGGGGTAGAAGTAGACGTGCAGGTGAGGTTTGTGTAACCACTTTGGAAAACACTTTGGCTGTGTCTGCTATAGATGAATGCAAGTTATGATAGTATGTTAAATAGACATGTCCATGTCCCAACCCCCAAAACCTCTGAATGGAGCCTCATCTGGAAAAAGGTCTTTGCAGATGTGATTAAGTTAAGGGTCTCAAGAAGCGATCCTTCTGGATTATCCAGGTAGGCCCTAAACCCAATGACAACTGTCCTCATAAGAGACACACAGAGAAGACAGCCATGTGATGATGGAGGCAGAGATGCGGTGATGGGGTCACAAGCCCAGGGAGCCCCCAGCAGCTGGAAGAGGTGGGAAGGACCCTCCCGTAGAGCCTCTGGAAGGAACATGGCCATGCCACATTTGACCTAAACTTCTGGCCCCAGAATGTGAGAGACTCAATCTTTGTGTTTTGTTTTTTTTTACGATTTTTTTTAAATTGGGGAATTGGGGGAGGGGAACAGCGTTGGGGAATCAGGGAAGGGGAACAGACAAGATGCTGTCCTTTTTATTTATTTTTTTGAGGGTAGTGTCACTGGCCCTCATATGTGGGACCCGAACTGGTTGCCGCTGGCGTCCCAATCCAGCTCTTAACCACCGCGCCACTCGGCTGGCGCCAAGTTGCTGTCCTTTTGTTCTTCAGTCTAGTTGTGGAGGATGTTGCTTCACTGGCCCATGTTAGTATTATCATTGTGCTTTTCCCCGGTGAGGCAGATGGGTCGCCGACCACTGGACTGCCACTCACTGCAGCTCTTGGCAGCTCATGCCAGCTGCCAGCCACTCACGGTAGCTTATGTAGTCCTATGCTGTCGCCGGCAACTCACAGCAGCCCCGATCCAGGTGGAGCTGTTGTTCACCATCTTAGCTGTAGAGGGTGCAGCGTCACTGGCCCTCATGTGGGATCCGGGGCCCTGCTCCTCAGAGCTGGTGTCCCAAGCCAACTCTTAACCAATGGGGCACTGGGCCAGCCCCAATCTTTGTTGCTTTAAGCCTCCCAGTTTGTGATACTTTGTTCTGGCTGCCTCAGGAAACCCACACGCTCACCCTGCACCCTGCAGGGTGCTTATTGAAGGCCAGTTCTAGAACGTTCCTAGCAGCTTTATTCACGATAACTCCAAACTGGAAACTACTGAAATGCCCACGAACAGTGGAGTGGGGTAAATAATTGCTGGCCTACCCACAGAATGAAATGCTATCCGCCAACGAAATAGAGCAAAGTGCTGCTAGTTCCCACAGTGGTGGTGAGTCTGACACAGCTCTGAGTCTGACAAGAAAGGGCAGAAGAGAACATGGACCCGACTTCTGCATAGGGCTATGTTTAGGGGTGGGAAGTGATTGGGAGGGGCTGACCATATTGTCTTACTAGCTCTGAACCCGCTGTTACAATTTCCTGTGTGTTTAAATTAAAAACAAAACAAGGCTGGGCCGGCTGAGTGGCGCAGTGGTTGCGCGCTGGCTTGGGAGGCCAGCAGCCCCGGTTCGGGTCCCACATATGAGGGCCAGTGACACTGCCCTCAAAACAAAAACAAAACAAGGCTGAGGGGCTAAAGGTTACTGTTTCCACTTGGTGAGACAGGTGTGTGTTCTCCCAACCTGTGCTCCCAAGTTAGCTTCCTGGGGTGGGGCCCAGGGACAGCCTTCAAGAGGCACAGCCAGAAGCCGTTTTACTGCCCCCAGGCATGACAAGGTGGGGGTCGGGTGATGCCAGGTGCCAATGGAGCCCACACCACCATCTCCTCCCCCAGACCTCCACCACACCACATTCTTCAAACAGCTGGACCAGTGATAAGCAGATTAAGAGATCTCTGTACCCAGTGCCCATGTGGACTTCTCAGGAGGATGCTGGTTCATTAATGATTAGCCTTGACTCTCCTTTCCTCCCTCCTGGACAATCTTACATCCCTGAGTAAAAGTCAAAGTCCTCATCACACCTTCCAGGTACCTGCATGGTCCACCCCAGAGACTCACCTCTTTTTCTCCCCCTCACTCAGTTCCAGCCACACAGGCCTCCCCAATCTTCCTCTACCCTGCCAGGCACAGGCCTGCCTCAGGGCCTTTGCACAGGTTCTTTTCTCTGCCTGCCTCTCCCAAGTCTCACAAGATTCGTGCTCTTACCTTCTTCATGTCTGTACTCAAATGTCACTTCCCTATGGAGGTCTCTCCCTGACCCTGACATTGCAGCCCCCAACTTTCGGCTGCATTTTTCCCCATGACATTCACCTCCCTCTGACGTGTTATATATTTATCATGTTGTCACCTCTCCAAATCTCCAGGAGCAGAGATTTTTATCTCTCTGGGTTATTTACTGTACGCTTTGTTCCTGGAGCAGGGCCTGACATATAGTAGGCACCCAATATCTGTTGAGTGATGGAAGAAATGACTGGACCCACTGCTCAGCATTAGCACTCAGCACTTCCTCCTCCCTCGTTCTAGTTCCCAAGCATGACACATGGAGCTGTGGTGTTGGTGGCTGCACAGCACTGCCTCCTGTTTGGAAAAACTATCTTAGATGGACAGGGTCACCACCAGCTGGGGACAAGCCAGGGCTGCTAAGGAGTGAGAGGCATAATGTGCCAAAGGATTGCAGGACTTGGCTGATGTGTTTGGCCAGAAACTGAAAGTGTCTCCAGACACTGCCCCGTGTCTCTGGGACAAAATCGCCCTGGGTCAAGAACACCAAGTCACAGGTGGGAGCACCTGCAATGTTGGAGCTTGTTCTTTCTACTAACTCTCCTCTTGTGTTCGCACCAGAAGTTGTGGCAGACTGGAAACGTGGAGAAGCAGAGCTGGGTGGGGTGGGGGACAGGAGCTGAGTGGTGAGATAGATGGACTGTGATGGACACTGTGGGCCACAGGTCCTCTCCAACTGTGACTGCAGATGCCTTAGGGTTCCAGCCCCTCCCCGGGGTACAAAACCTGGCCCCAGAGCTCCAGGTGCCTATTGTTATTCCAGGCTTGGCCACACCCACTTCTGTGGCTCCTTCCTCTCCCACCTTAGGTTCCTGCTCCCTACTGGAGCTCCCTGGGACCCCCTCCCAAATAAAGGACTTGGACTCAAATTCTCATCTCTGATTCACCTCAGTCACTTTTCTAGACCTCGATTCTGGGCCACACACTGTCCTTTCCTGATTAGATGGAATGGTCCCCACAGAACCGTCCCACCAGCACCCCCCAGGACAGACAGAGACAAGGCCAGCTAGAAGAATTGTATTGAGCCTTCTCCTAGCAGGACAGGTGTTTGAGCCTCCAGCAGTGCTTCAAGTATCGGAGCCAGGGGCGATGGTGGGGACAGCTGCAGGTTACCTCAGTGGTAGACTCTAAGCAGTACTTCAGAGGGGACACCGACTGACAGGACACGGAAGTGCTGGTGGGGGGCTCTGCTGGGGACCCCTTCTGATGCTGGTTGCTGGGCTTGGAGGCCTTGGAGACTGAGTCCCCTGGCTCGCTATGGTTCTTGTTAGGGGGCTGCATGGGGATGTTAGTGCCACTGGGGGACTGTATGATGGGGAGCTCCTGGCTGAAGGAGATGCTGGGATGCTGCATGGAGCCTGAGGCCTGGTGGTGGGCTGACTGGGAGGGGCCTAAGGAAGTGATGGAGGGCCGGTGGTGCTGCTGGCTGGGGACTTGGGGCTGGCTGGAGGAGTTGGCTCTTGTCCGAGGAGCTCTTGATTGAAGCCCAGCCTGGGGCTTGCGGGGCAGCTTGGAGCCACTGGCAGAGCCGGTGGCTGGGGACTGAGGCTGGGAGGTGCTATGTGCGGAGCTCCCAGGGACTGGCTTGCTTGAGGACAAAGGAACAGTGATGGGCTCTGCTGGTGAGTCAGCTGAGGAATTTGTGGAGGACTTGGGGTTGGGGTACACTGTGTCCTTCAGCTGGTTGGCCGGCAGGTCTGTGCAGGTGCTGGGTGGGGACTTCACTTGTCCTTCTGGAGCTGGGTCACACTTACTTTCGCTGCAGAGAGAGGGCCATGGGGGTGAGGTAGGTCTGGCGGCACCCTCCGGCCCTGGGGCTTCACTTAGCTCCTGGACAGTAGGATGGATGCTGGGGGCCAGGATAGGGTCTGTGCCAGGGGACAGCAGCCAGCCTTGGCAAGAACAGTCACCTGTATGCACTCAACGCATGCACATATGGACCCACGTTCATGCATAAATGCATGCACATGCATGCACACACATATCGGCCCTACTTCCTAGGAGTGGGGGTTACCTATGGTTGGCTCTGAGGACAGTGGGGGGCCCACTGCCACACCCACTGGGGTGACGAGAGCCCGGCTGCGAGCCAGGGTTTGCAGGACTGGTTCCCGAGAGCATAGGAGAAAGAAGCAGACAGTGAAGGGACGAAGGCAGGGTGCCAGATGCCAGCAGCCAAGACGCCAGGCAGAGGCCAGTCAGTCAGGAAGGGGAAGGCAGAAGTGAAGGTGAGTGGGGATGGATGGGCTGAGAGATAGACAGACAGAGACTGGTACAGACGGACACCCCCATGCCCTGCAAGCACACACCATCCCGGGTTATTCCGGCTGCCACATCCAGGGCCCGTCCGCTGAGGTCTCTCACGACGCTGTCCATGGCCTCGTGATGCTTTAGAAAGAGTGGACGTATGACGCGATGATATAGCATGTGAGCCCCGTTCCACGGCCCAGGAATCATGCAGAACAACAGGAAGGCGCACTGCGGACACAGGCAGCAGTCACACTTGGCCCCCTGCTCTGTGCCTCATGGGTAGGGGTTGGGCTTTCCCCGTAAGACACTGGGCTAGGTGGACCTCGGCCATCCTTGTCAGGGTGGGCCTGGGTTGTCCCCATCAGACACCTGTCGGGATGGGCCTGGGATGTCCCTGTCAGACAAACTCCTGGCTGGGCCTGTTTCTGCAGGGAAGGGGCTGAGTCTCCCCACTGACATCCTAGGAACAGCAGGGCGGGCCCCTTAGACCCCCATCTCTGGTTGCCTGCCTGCTCCCTGGAGACCCTATCCCATGTGTATTCTGGCGGTGCCTACCTTGCCCGCGTAGTAGAAAGGGAACCAGGACAGGAGTAGATCGGTGAAGAACTCGGCAAGCCCGAACAGGCTGTACACCACCCAGTAGGTGAGCCACACAGTGTCGTCCTCTTTGCTTGGGCTCTCTATAGCTTTGATTCTGGGGGGAGGCGCAGTAGGGTCAGGGGCTGCCTGTCAGAGCCCTCCCAGATGCCTCCCACCTGGACAGCCCATGGACACTCACGAGGCATATGCGGGGTACACAAAGCCAATGAGGTTGCACAGTAGAGATGCCCCGTAACCGAACAGAAGATACAGGCTTAGCAGAGTGGCGGCTCCTGCAGAAAAGAGGGACATGGGTAGGAGTCCGCCTCACTCCGTGCCTGTCCCACAGTCCCCCGGGCCTCCTCTTGGCTTGGCAGATACAGTCCACCATTGTTACTCCCCCTACAAGCCTCAGCGACCGCTCCAGGACACGTTCCCCTGTAACTCCTGGGTGACCCCCCACTGTGGCCCTGAGCCCTGAGTCTCATGTCTGTAATCGGTTAATAAATCTGTCTCCTCCATGGGACTGTGAGGTCCCCAAAGGTAGGTGGGGAGCTCTGCCCTGCTGGGTACAGAGTAGCTGTCCACTCAATGATTGTTTTTTTTTCTTTGAGGGTAGTGTCACTGGCCCTCACGTGAGATCCGAACAAGGACCGCTGGCATCCCAAGCCAGCTCTTAACCACTGCACCACTCAGCCGGCCCTCAATGTTTGTTGAAAGAATAAGTGATCATCTGCAATGATAATCACCTCACTCCGGGTCCTATAGGAGATGATGGGCATAAGATGCCAGTGCTTCAATATAAGTAATTGGAGAAAAACCTAAAAGTGAGGCTGTTCAATCATTAAGACGTGATTTCCAGAGAGCAGACAAAGGCAATGGTGTTTTAAACTTTTAGTGTGGGGTTTCTCAATATCAGCACTGCTGACCAGCCTACCTGGCCCCCACCCATTTGATGCCAGGAGAACCCTCTAATTGTGACAACCAGAAATGTCAGCAGACACTGCCAAGTGTCCTGAGGGAGTGCATGGTTTTGTTTGAGACCCCTTGTCTTAGTGGGAGGCAGCAAAGGGCAGTATAGAGCCCCCAGACCTTGGAGAGCCCTCTGCTCCTCCACTCACTCACCACGTGACACTGAGCAAGTCTGTCACTCTGCTTGGAGATTCATTTTCCCCATCTGTCAATGGGGTGGTAGTGGCCCTGCCTCTTAGGGTTGTTGTGGGTTTAACTAAATACATTCAATACAGAGGATTCGTCCTTTCCTCACATTACTGAGGGCCTCTGGTCACAAAAGCAGCAATGAGGCTCAAAGGAGAATAGTGTGGGGGTGGAGGCAGCCAGAAGTGCTAGTGACTCTGAAAATATAATGGTAAGTGTCACATTTATTAAGTGCTTCTTATGTACAGGGCTCTGTGCTTCCCTGTTCTGTCTCATGCAATGGACAGAGCTAAACAGAAGCAGTGGGGAGAGGAACTTGCCGAGGGTCATTTGGGAGCATTTACAGCCTCCTGCCTCCTCCCCTGAGGCTGTTATCTGCAGAGAGAGATAGAGTCCACTTGTGGACCAAAGGGCAGAATCACCCTCACCCTTCCCTCCACCTGCATTAGTTTCTATTCGAGTCTGGGGTCAGGGGTGGGAGAGTGGCCTCCCCAGCTTGCTCCTTTGGGTTTCCTATTACCTGGGATGGGGGATTTGGTCATTTGGGGCAGGTAGGACCCAATGTTTCCCATATCTGGGTGAGGGGGTGAGGAAATGTCACCCCTCTTCTGAAAATCACTAGTGGGGTAGCAACGGCTCTCCCAAGGCACCCCTCCCCTCAATCCCTATTCCTGCAGCCTCAGCAATGGGAGGATGACCTTGGACATGGCAGGGGCACAGCCTAAGATCAGCAACAGATGGAGCCTGGAGGGGAGGGGTGGATACTCCAGACAGGGCAGGTGGCCAGGGCAACCACCCAACAGCCCCTGCCTCTCTGGGCCTCAGTTTCCTCCCTGTAACTACTAGCCTCCCTTGTGGGCCCCTCCCCAGTGTTCTGTGACCTAAATTCCCCACCCACTAGTACCAGAGATGTGGAAAGCTGGGTAGGAGGTCAATGGCTTGCTCCCAGGGGCAAGTCCCCACCTGTGGGGGACAGATTTCGAATCTTCCTTGAGCTGCCTGGCATGGGGGCCCCTCAAATGGAGGAGAAATAGGATGAAAGTGGATTCCCAGGAACTGCACATGGAAGGTGCTCAAAATACCTGGCATTGTCCTCACTTAAAGCCCTCCCTCTCCCCCCAGCATCCTTGTGATTCATTGCGGGGGGGGGGGGGGTTCCTGGGAGAGGTGACAGAGTGGGTGGGCCTGGTGCACAGTAAAACAGGAAAGGAAGGCATTTAATGGGTGTTTACTGGACAGTTTTGGAAAGGGGCAGGAGCCATACCAGGCCATTGAGGAGGAAAGGAAGAGGAGCCACTGGAATGGAAGTTACAGTCAGGTGTGGCTGGACCCCTTTCTTCCTGGGTCTCCATTCAACCTATCTCCAATAGGAACACAGCTGTCAAACAACCCGACTCCAACTCAACTATTCACGAACAGTGGGCTGAAGCCCTTGGGCTGCGAGGGGAGAGGGCAGGCCAAGGGGAGTACTAGCAGGAAAACAATGAGAGGGGAGATGGAAGAGACCTTTTCCTCCTGGCACGGGCATCCCTTCGGAAAAACACTTGCTTTCAGGCTGGGGTCCATCAGGGACAGGGGTGATGAGATTCATGGCACGGGCTGCCTACCTGCCCCCTTTTCCTCCCCCAGGGACGGCAGGACAACTGGAAGAACCGGACTTCGGCCTGGCAGACACCCAAAGCCGTGAGGGAGGGGGCAAAGGACGGGCCTCCAGACCCGAGGGCCAGAGTGGGGGTGCTGCAGGGGCTGAGAAAGGGGGTGCCTCTCGCCCGAGGTCGCACGGCGGGTGAAGGAGAGGAACTGTGGACACACCCGTGGTCCAGGTCTACGACCCCTCCCCAGCCAGGATCTAGGTCTATCCGCTGGACAGTGGGGCACGCCCCGCCGTCCGGTACAGACCCCGCAGCTGGGGCCAACCGGTGGGGGGCAGGTCTGAGGCCCGGTTGCCCCAGGGCCTCAGTGTGCCCATTGGTGAAATTGGGCGGCGGCCCCGAGCGCCCCCGGAAGGCTCACCTGCGGCCAAGTACCGCTTGTCGACACTCGTCTTGACTTCGAGCACCTCTAGCGCTTCGGTGACCAAGTTCCTCTGTTCCAGAAGCCGCTCGAAGCGCTGGCGCAGGCCGTCCATGGCACCGGTGGGCCCGGGGCTGGCAGCCCGAGCTCGATCGCAGCCCCGCGCACCGGCCCCTTTGAGCGCACGCCGCCTTCCCGGGCAGCGAGCCGTACCGCACAGCCCCGGGGCTTTTCTCCGCCCCGGGGCTGTTCTCCGCCTCCTGTCCCCCGCACCGGCCAATGGGAGGGCAGGGCGGACAAAGGAGGTGGGGCCTGCCCCGTCTCCCCCGCCGCATTGCCCTCAGACCGCCGCTGCCGCTGCCGCCGCAACTACGGAGGTAGGAGGCAGGGTGTGGCGGCAGAGGGCGCCAATTGGCCGAGTGGGAGAGGGACGTAAGTGATTGGAGGGGCGGGGTCATAGCCTTGGCTTATTGGCTGAGCCGTTGTGTGGGTGGAGCTGGGGAGTAGAGCAGCGTGCTGGGGTGGGCGGAACTAGTGGGAGGGGCCGGGGAATGGCCAGAGCTGATTGGAGAAACGAAAAGGAATTTATGGGCAAGAACAGAGAGGCGGGGCTGGTCATAAAGGAGGGAGGCCGGACGGAATCTGAAGGGCTGAGCTAAATTGAGGAGGCGGGACTTACTCGAAAGAACGATTCTGGTTGGGCTGGAAAGGAGGCAGTATGTAGAAAAGCGGGCGGGCTGCATAAAGCGGGAGGGTCAATCAGAGTAACAGTGAACCCGCTTCTCTGTGTCAGAATTGGGTTATTGTACAAATGGGGAGACTGAGACTCCAGAGAGTTTGGGTCTGCAAAAAACCAGGGCAAGCGTGTGTCTCCCCCTCCCATTTCTGTCGGATCTTCGCGCCTCTCAATGGGGAGGGGCCGCAAGGACCCCTGGGAGTTGAAGCTTTTCAGTGGTTGCTATGGCGCCGGGGGCGGGACGGACTCTTGGGCCCTTTCGGCGGTTTGGCGAGGGGGAAGGACTTTAGTAGGTTCCGCCCCGCCGCCATGCAGCCCGCCTGGACTGTTCTCTGGTTACGCCTGGCTTTGTCTCTGGGCCTGGCCCTCGTTTGTTTCCTGGCTGTGGGTTGGGCTTCGGCCCGGGTCCCCATCTATGTCAGCAGCTGGGCCGTGCGGATGTCCCAGGGTTACGGGGAGGCTGAGCTCTTAGCCCGCAAATTCGGCTTTGTCAACCTGGGACAGGTGGGTGGGACCCGGATGGACGGGAGGGGGCGGGGACTGGACAACCCCAGACCCCGACTGACGGGAGGGGGCCCCCCAGGTCCCCTCGGTATCAAGAACCCCAGCCCACCCCTGCCTCGACCAACTTAAGATTCTACCACCCGCAGAGGGCACCTGTAGTCCCCACCTGGCCACCTGGTTCGGGAAGGATGCAAGCAAAGGGGCTGGCCCCTGACCTGCCAGGGGATCCAGGTCCTAGCAAAGCTGCTGCTTCCCCACATTCCCAGATCTTCCCTGATGGACACTACTTCCACCTGCGGCACCGGGGCGTGGTCCAGCAGTCCCTAACCCCTCACTGGGGCCACCGCCTGCGCCTGAAGAAAGACCCCAAGGTGAGCCTGGCCTCGAGGCTGCCCCGTTGTGGTCTCAGCCACCTCCTGTTATTCCTGTGATTGTTATAAATGGCTGTGACCTTTGGCAAGTTACCTGCTCTCTTTGAGTCGTGGTCTCCACTCGGCCCCCAGTCTATATGGTGGGGATTCAGATGAGCAAGATCTGTAAAGAGCAATATATCACGTGTGGGTGCAGTGCTCACCCCAGGGCCTGGCACAAAATCAATAATTATTGTTGCAAACCCCTGCACCCTCCTCCTTTATTTCACCCTAACAGACCAAGGTTCTCAGGTGCCCATAAAGAAGGGCAGATAGGAGCCGGTCCAGTGGCGCATTGGTTAAGAGCTGGTTTGGGACACCAGCGGCCCCTGTTCGGATCCCACATATGAGGGCCGGTGACACTGCCCTCTACAGCTAACAACAGCTCCACCTGCAGCTGAGCTGCGAGCCTCGGCAATGGTGTAGGCTGCAGCCCCTGTTGCAGTGGGCTGCCATAGGCTACAGTGAGTGGCTGCTATAGGCTACAGTGAGTGGTTGGCAGCCAGCGTGAGCTGCCAATAGCGACCATCCAGAGGCCGGCTACCCATCTGCCTCATCCGGGAAGAGTGCAATGATGATGCCAACATGGGCCAGTGAAGCAACATCCTTCCCAACTAGACTGAAGAACAAAAAACAGACAGCAACTTGTCTGTTCCCCTCTCCCAACTCCGCAATAAAGTCTTTTAAAAAATAAAAGGGGCAGGGGCCGGCCGAGTGGCGCATTGGTTAAGCGCTGGTTTTGGGATGCCAGCGGCCCCGGTTCGGATCCCACATGAGGGCCAGTGACACTGCCCTCTACAGCTAACAACAGCTCCACCTGGAGCTGGGCTGTGCGAGCCCCAGTGATGGTGTGGGCTGCAGCCCCTGCTGCAGTGGGCTGCCATGGGCTGCAGTGAGTGGCCCGCAGCCAGCGTGAGCGGCTGGCAGCCAAGCGTGAGCTGCCAATAGCTGCGATGAGCGACATCCAGAGGCCAGCGACCGATCTGCCTCATCTGGGAAGAGCGCAATGACGATACCAACAGTGAAGCAACATCCTCTGCAACTAAAACTGAAGAACAAGAAGACGGCAACTTGTCTGTTCCCCTTCCCCGATTCCCCAACGCTGTTCCCCTCCACCAATTCCCCAATAAAATCTTTAAAAAAAAAAAAATAAAAAATAAAAGGGGCAGATAACATACTAGCTCATGGGGTGGATGAGGGGGAATTGGACCGTTTTGTGATGGAGAAAACACTTCCAAAGAGGAGGAATCCTGCCTAAAGTCACCTAATAAGGCCATGGCTGAATTGGGAGCAGAACTGGGTCTCCAGATGCTCAGAGAGGTGACAGATAGGGAAAAGGCCTTAGAAGCAAAGCTGAGGATTTGAAACTGAGTCTGGCGAGCCCTTAGGAGCCATGAAGAGGTATGGGCTGGGCTGGGGGGCTGATCAGCAAGGAGACAAGAAATTTGATGGTTCAAAACCCACCAGAAGAATTGGCCACAGAGAGAAGTGGTCATTTGATGTTTGCAAGAGAGAGGACAGGGCTTGCCAATGGATTAGGTGCATGTGACAGGGAGAGAAATTAGGGCCAGCTCCCAAGATTGGAGCAGAGCAAATGGGGAGATGATGGCCCTGATTGCTAAGATGGGGATGGGGGGGCAGGAGCTGGTTTGGGGGGCAGGTGGAAGATCAACAAGGAAGGAGGAACAGCACCCCCAGGGAGGCAGAACAATATGTGCAAAGGCCCAGGTGGGGCAGCCACTGTGGCAGCAGCATAAAGAGGCTGGTGGGGGACAGACAGGCAGGGTGATGTGGGCCTGGAGAGGGCGGTGGGGAGCCAAAGGAGGGTTTCAACAGAGAGCGCTGCTACTGTGTGCTAAGAGTGGGTTGTTGAGGCAGGGGTGCAGCTGGAGGACCAGGGAGGAAGTGGGTATGCAAGGATGTCCTGCACTATAAAGGAGGAAGCAGAGAGAACTGGCCACTGCAGGGTGAGATATGGACAGAACCCTGGGCAGTGGCCATGTGTCTATGGGCACTGGGGATGGGGGCTTCAAAGGCCTTGTCCTCCTCTGAAGGCAGAGCCCCAGGCACATGGGGACCCTGAAGAGCAGCCCCAGCAAACATGAGGTCTCAGGACAAGCAGTCACAGCCCAGACACCCATACATACCAACCACAGCCCCAAAGACAATCGGTTCTTAGTGCAGCCCAGGAAGCAGCCCAGGCAGACCCTAGACACAGGCTTGGGCCCTTTGACTGGGAATTGGCAGGAAGGGCTCAGAGGGGCAGGTCCTCTTGGTACGTGGGATAGGACCTTCTAAAGCGCATGAGTGTGAGGCTGGATATTTGGTCCAGCCCCTGCCTTGGCTTGTGTCTTCCAGGTACAGTGGTTTGAGCAGCAGACGCTACTGCGGCGGGTGAAGCGCTCCTTGATGGTGCCCACAGACCCATGGTTCTCCAAGCAGTGGTACATGGTGAGTGGGCTGGGCCAGGCTATGGGGTGGGACTTTGCTGGAGCCCCACTGACTCCAGCCCTGCCTGGCACAGAACAACCAGGTGCAGCCGGACCTGAACATCCTGCAGGCCTGGAGCCAGGGGTTGTCAGGCCAGGGCATTGTGGTCTCCATCCTGGATGACGGCATCGAGAAGGACCATCCGGACCTCTGGGCTAACTATGTGAGCCCCTGGAGGGCCAGGTTGAGAAGGGGGGTCTGCCCCTATCCCACAGACCACCCCATCCCCTTCACATCCCCACCCCACCCCCAGGACCCGTTGGCCAGCTACGACTTTAATGACTATGACCCGGATCCCCAGCCACGATACACACCCAGTGAGGAGAACCGGTGAGCCCAGCATCCCACAGGGCCTGGGGGTGGCCTTTGTGCCCTGTGGGGGCCAGGGGTCTGTGACAGGAACCCCTCTCTGCCTTGGGGCCAGGCATGGAACCCGCTGTGCCGGAGAAGTGGCAGCCATAGCTAACAATGGTTTCTGCGGTATAGGCGTTGCTTACAACGCCCGAATTGGAGGTACTGAGACCTGCCCAGGACAGAGGCTGGACCAGGTGGCATTGGGTGGCTGGGAATGCCAGGGAGAGTTGGCAGATCATCCAGGGGAGGAAGCCTCTCATGGCCATGTCCTTGCCACTGGGCAATGCAGAGGGTTCAAGCTCAGGGTGGGGAGAGCTAAGCTTGCCCTCCCACTCCCTAGTGGTGGGGAGAGGGCCCTGCCAGGGTGGCTGGAGCTGGCCTGGATGGGTTGTGGTGTGGGTGGGGCTATCTGCTGAGGCCCAACACACACCTGTGCAGGCGTGCGAATGCTGGATGGCACCATCACCGATGTCATCGAGGCCCAGTCGTTGAGCCTTCAGCCGCAGCACATTCACATCTATAGTGCCAGCTGGGGCCCCGAGGATGATGGCCGCACAGTGGATGGCCCTGGCATCCTCACCCGGGAGGCCTTCAGGCATGGTGTTACTAAGGTGAGTGGGGCTCAGGGCCATGGAAGGCCTGTGCCTGTTCACGATGCTGATGCCCTGCCCCCTGTCCCCATCTCTGTCCTGAAATGCAGGGTCGTGGGGGTCTGGGCACACTCTTCATCTGGGCATCAGGCAATGGTGGCCTGCACTATGACAACTGCAACTGTGACGGCTACACCAATAGCATCCACACACTCTCTGTGGGCAGCACAACCCGGCAGGGCCATGTGCCCTGGTACAGCGAGGCCTGTGCTTCCACTCTCACCACCACTTACAGCAGCGGTGTTGTTATCGACCCCCAAATTGTGAGCAGTGGACCCCGCCACCATGTCCACCTTGCCTAACCCAGCCTGGTCCCTGCCTCCCCTCCCATCCTCCCTTCCCTCCTGTCCCCCACCTCACCCCAGTACCCTCACCTTCTCTGCTATACCCCCACTTTCCTTTCTGTCCCACACTTTCCCTCCTGTCCCTCTCACCTTCCCTTTTGTCCCCCACACCTTCCTTCCTATCCCTCCACCTTCCCCCAGTCCTCTCACCTTCCCCTATAACCCCACTGTCATTCCTATTCCCCCCACCTTCCCTCCTGTTCACCCCCATCTTCCCTCCTATCCCCCCATCTTTACTTCTCCCAAGGATTGCCCCTGCAATGCTGGAACACAGACACGGGTCCCAATACCCAGCCCTACTGCTACCCCTTCACACCCCCTGCCCCTTGTTTTTGGGGTGTGGACCTGAATGGCGCTCAGAACTTCCAGACTGTTGTAATGCTCTGCAGTGCCTCTTGAGTCCTTGGTGCTTTGTAAACAAGGGCTGGGGTTTCATGTGCCCAGGCCCCCGAGTCCCTGTGTCCGCCTGCAGGTCACCACGGACCTGTATCACCAGTGCACTGACAAGCACACGGGCACCTCAGCCTCAGCACCGCTGGCTGCGGGCATGATTGCCCTGGCTCTGGAAGCCAAGTAGGTGATGGTGGGGGCTCTGCCTACTGCCCTGGCTCCCCAGGTGTTGCCCCAGCTCACCACCCCCCACCTGCCCCCAGCCCATTCTTGACGTGGAGGGATATGCAACACCTGGTGGTCCGTGCATCCAGGCGGGCACAGCTTCAGGCTGAGGACTGGAGGACTAACGGCGTGGGACGCCAAGGTGCAACAGGGCCAGGTGGTGGGTGGGGACATCATGCCCACAGCGCAAGTGACATCCACTCCTCCATGCAGTGAGCCACCACTATGGCTATGGGCTGCTGGATGCCAGACTGCTAGTGGACTTGGCTCGCTCGTGGCTGCCCACACAGCCCCAGAAGAAATGCATCATTCGGGTCCTGCACACCCCCACGTGAGCACTGTCCTCAGCCCCAGCCATTGGACACCTGCCACCTCCTCAGCCCTCCCCTCATACTTGCCACCTCCCCAGACTTCCCCTCACAGCTGCCTCTCCTCACACCTGTCACCATTCTAGCCTTTCCCTCATACCTGTCACCTCTCCAGCCCTCCCCCATGTCTGTCACCACCTTAGCCCTTCCTTCACACCTGTCATCCCCCTAGCCCTCCCTTCACACCTCTCCAGACCTCCCCCACAGCTATAATTAATACTCATGGGGCAGACCATGGGAGGTAGGCCCTGAGGCCTCAGTTTACCCATCTGTAAAGCCAGAGGGTGGGCCCCATGATCTAAGCCCAGATTCCGCCTGCTGGCCACTCATCCCCACAGTCAGCTGGCAGGAGGCCTTGACCCTCCTCACCACCCCTAGCCCCATCCTGCCTCTGATGCACATGAGGAAGAAAGTGTCGGCCTGTGCTGGTCATGCCAACTACATCTGCTCACTGGAGCACGTACAGGTGCAGCTGTCATTGTCCTATAGCCGCCGCGGGGACCTGGAGATCTCACTTACCAGCCCGATGGGCACCCGTTCCACACTGGTGGCCATCAGGTGCGGGGGATTGGAGACCTGGCCCTGTGGGTCTGCACAATACACTGTGGGGTCAGGTGTGGCCTATATCCCATGGCAGCCAGTCCCGCAACCAGCACTTGGCACTGCAGTCAGATGCTTGCTGTGCCTCACTGGCCCTTTCACGACTGGTTGAGAAGCCCCCCTTCTGTCCCACCCCCACTTGTCTGTCCCAGACCCTTCGACATCAGCGGCCAAGGCTACAACAACTGGATCTTCATGTCCACCCACTTTTGGGATGAGGACCCACGGGGCTTGTGGACCCTGAGCCTGAAAAACAAGGGCTACTATTTTAACACAGGTAAGAGGTGAGCACAGTCTGGGGGCCCTGCAGCCAGCCTCGGTTACCCCACTGCAGAGGGGCTCCCAGTGGTATCGAAGAGACTGTGAGCAGGCATGTCTAGTGCATTGTAGGTGTCCTACAATGTGTGCTGGGTGACCAGGACAGCATCTGAGTCTGAGGCTCTAGGGTGGGGTGGGGCTGGCTGGGGAGTGGAGCCCAGAATGGCAGGATCAGGCTGCTAACAGCATCCCTCCTTCCTTTCCATACCCACTGCAACCCCTGCCCAGGGACACTGTACCACTACACATTGCTGCTCTATGGGACAGCTGAGGACATGACAGCACGGCCCACGGGACCCCAGGTGACCAGCAGCGCATGTGTGCAGCGGGACACAGAGGGGCTGTGCCAGGGTGAGTGCCCGGCACAACATGGCCTGCTTGCTGATAGTGTGTGTGTGCAGCTCTGGGCGGGTGGGTGGGCCAGGGCAACAGGCCTTGGCCTCATCCCTGTGTTTCTATTCCCTGTGCAGAATGCCACAGCCCTGCCTACATCCTGGGCCACCTCTGCCTCTCTTATTGACCACCACAGTACTTTAGTCACACCCACCAGGCAGTGACCACTGGGCCAGGGCACCTGGCTGTGCCTGCCCTGTGTGTATTCTCCAGCTGCCAGTCCTGCTACACCTGCCGTGGCAGCTCCCCACTTGACTGCACCACCTGCTCTCCACCTTACATACTGGCTAAGCATTGGGGCTCCTGCTCAGGGCCCACCCCCACCAACGACCACCACCAGCCCACTGCGACTGCCCACCCCTGCAGCCATCACCTTGGTCCAGCCCAGGCCATGGCCTCTGGGAGCTCCCTCCTCTGCAGCATCCTCTTCTTGGACTTCCCTCCCCCTTGTGGGGTGTCCCACCAGTGACAGAAGCCATCCCCGTCATAACCCCAGTAGCAGCTGCTGGCTGAACCCCAAAGATATCTGGCTACGAGAGTCAACATTCACCTCTGCCTAGGTCCCTGATGGGCACTGCTGTCCCGCTCCCTCATTCCAGATAAGCACCCAGGGCGAGAACCTGCCTCTGGAAGGCCCTAGCTGGCCAGTGAGGCCTGAAGGCCAGGAGTGGCCCTCATGGAATCCTACAACCCTTGGCAGGTCCAGGAAAAAGAAAGAGAGAAAGAAAGAGGCATCTAGTTACACGGTGGGGTTAGGGTGGGTGGGTTGGGGCCATCCCTCCTTGCCCCAGAATTGGTGGGGCAAGAGGTGGGGGGAGGAGATAGAAGGAAGAGCCAGGGATACTGTTCAGAATGTCAGGCACCATGTCTGACCTCAGAGTTTGCAAATAAAGGTTGAACAGGAGGTGCCAAGTCTGTGGTCTCCTTTGGGGCATGGACGGGCCCCCCATCCTGCTGGCATGGTTGGGGGTTCCCCTAGTGCCCTGCTTGGAAATTGCCTTCCCCAGTTATCAGCCCATGGAGGACCTAGCAGCACACAAAACAAAGATCAACCTGGGCCCCAGAGAACCCAGCTCTGGGGGGTGAGAGTTGGCAGGGGTCCTATGTGATGCCCACATGCTCCTAGGGCCCAGCCCCCTGTTGACCTACCTCCCTATTTCCCCACATTCCTCCCCCCCCCGCCCAATCCTGTTGACACTGAAAACAAATAGAAGCATGTCTAGGAGCTTCCAACATTTATACTTTTCCATTCCCTGAGGGTCATTGGGAGGCTGAGGGAATTATGGGCTAGAGGTATGTTGCTTTTGCCCTCTCCCTGTCTTTGACTTCCTCATTTGTAAAGTGGGTTGCCCATCTCTCTGGAACAGAAAGAGTATTCCGAGGTGTGGGAATGGGTAAGGGGGTGCAGAGTGAGCTATTAAATGCTCCTCATCTGTCCTCACCCACACTGATGGAGTAGGGACATGTCCATGCCGATTTTCAGAGTGTGGAGAGGATTTCCATGAGGAAGTTTGGCTGGCCCTTGACCATGGGACTTCACTTGGGCTTGACAGGGCAGGCCTCACTTGTTGCAGGACCCCACAAGTCCCCGAAAACATTCCCTTCTGTGGCCTTGGGAGTCTGGAAATTTGCTTGGCTACTGGGCTCAGTTGACCTACCTCAAGCCTTGAAAAGAGAGAGTCTGTCTAGGGCTTTGCAGCTGGGCAGTGGGAGGCTGATGCCTCAACACTTACTTGAAACTAGACACAGACATGGAGCCCTGGCCTGCATATGCCTGGGGAGGAGACACGGGTGCCCAGCTGGGCCCAGTGGAAGCAAGTGACCAGCCAGGGAGGAGACAGCCTCATCTCCCTCCTCGTCTTCCCAGCTTTCTTCCCCGTCCTGTCCACACACCCAGTCTCACTGCAACCCAGCTCTAAGCTGACCCTAGCAGGACTGAGCTGTGTCCAGGGGCCCCTAGCTTCCCTCTCAGACCCTCTGTGGCCTCACCTGTGCCACAGCACCAAGTCTAGAACCTGTCTCACCAAATGCTTGTGAGGATCACAAGAGGCAATTTTCTTGCTTGGCACACAATCAGCATGCAAAATGAGCCAGCTTGGGGCAGCCCCTTGAGAAACAGTCAGGCAGCTCCATAGGCAATTCCACTTGCATGTATGTACCCAGAAAAACTGAAAGCAGATGTCCACACAAAAATCTGTACACAGATGTTCACAGCAGCAGGATTCACAATGGCCAAAAGATGGAAGCAACCTAAGTGTCGATCCACAGAAGAACGGATGAATACAGTGTGCTTCACTCACACACAGGAGTGTCATTCAGCCATGGAAAGTAGGGAGGCACCAACACTCACTACAATGTGGATGGACCTTGAACACACGGTGCTCAGTGAGAGAAGCCAGACACACAAGGCCACACAGCATGTGATTCCACTTATGTGAAATGTCCAGAACAGGCACATCCATAGACAGGAAGTGGGTTCGTGATTGTTGGGGGATTGGGAGGGGATAGGGGTGACTGCTGATAAGAATGGGGCTTATTTTCGGGTGATGAGAATGTTTTGGAATTACATAGTGGTCATGGTTGCACAACCTTGTAAGTATACTAAAACCACTAAATTGTGCACTTTTTTTTTTTTTGAGGGCAGTGTCACTGGCTCTCATATGTGGGATCTAAACTGGGGCCGCTGGCATCCCAAGCCAGCGCTTAACCAATGCGCCACTCGGATGGCCCAAAATTTACCCTTTTAAAAGTGCACAGGGCCGGCCGAGTGGCGCAGCGGTAAAGCGCTGGCTTGGGAAGCCAGCGGCCCCGGTTCAGTCCCTCATGTGAGGGCCAGTGACACTGCCCTCAAAAAAAAAAAAAAGTCAATATTTGGGCTGGCCGAGTGGCGCAGTGGTTACGCGCTAGCTTTGGAAGCCAGCGGCCCTGGTTCGGGTCCGACATATGAGGGCCAGTGATACTGCCCTCTACAGCTAGCAACAGCTCCATCTGGAGCTGCACTGCACAAGCGTCGGCAATGGTGTAGGTTGCAGCCCCTGCTGCAGTGGGCTGCCATAGGCTACAGTGAGCAGCTGGCAGCCAGCGTGAGCTGCCAATAGCTGCGGTGAGCAGCCGTTCAGAGGCTGGCGATTGATCTACCTCATCAAAAAAAGTGCAATGACAATACCAACATGGGCCAGTGAAGCAATGTTCTCCACAACTAGACTGAAGCACAAAAGGACAGCAACTTGTCTGTTCCCTTTCCCCGATTCCCCAACGCTGTTCTCCCTCCCCAATTCCCCAATAACATCTTTAAAAAAATAAAATAAAGGCCGGCCGAATGGTGCGGTGGTTAAGCGTTGGCTTGGGAAGCCAGCGGCCCCGGTTCGGTCCCACATATGAGGGCCAGTGACACTGCCCTCCCTCAAAAAAATAAAAAATAAAAAATAAAAGGGTAAATTTTATGTTTTGTAAATTTTATCTCAATTTTAAAAATTGCAAAAGAGGGCCGGCCGAGTGGCGCATTGGTTAAGCGCTGGTTTTGGGATGCCAGCGGCCCGGGTTCGGATCCCACATGAGTGCCAGTGACACTGCCCTCTACAGCAAACAACAGCTCCACCTGGAGGGGGGCTGTGCGAGCCCCGGTGATGGTGTGGGCTGCAGTGGGCTGCCATAGGCTACAGTGAGTGGCCCACAGCCAGCGTGAGCGGCTGGCAGCCAAGCATGAGCTGCCAATAGCCGCGGTGAGCGACATCCAGAGGCCAGTGACCGATCTGCCTCATCCGGGAAGAGCGCAATGACGATACCAACAGTGAAGCAACATCCTCCGCAACTAAACTGAAGAACAAGAAGACAGCAACTTGTCTGTTCCCCTTCCCTGATTCCCCAACGCTGTTCCCCTCCACCAATTCCCCAATAAAATCTTTAAAAAAAAAAAATTGCAAAAGAGCTGTCCAGTGGATGGCGACCGATCTGCCTCACCCAGAAAGAGTGCAATGATAATACCAACATGGGCCAGTGAAGCAATGTCCTCCACAACTAGATTGAAGAACAAAAGGAGAGCAACTTGTCTGTTCCCCTTCCGCGGTTCTCCAACACTGTTCCCCTCCCCCAATTCCGCAATAAAATCTTTTTTAAAAATTGCAAAAGAGGACCTCCGGTAAAATGGCGCAATAGACGCTGTGCTAACTACCTCCCAGGATCACACCAAAATTACAAACAAATTATATAGCACTGAACCCTGGAGGTCCCCGGAACACTAGATGAACAGAACCATTAAACGAAGAACTTAAAGAGTAGGCCACGTCGGGTCTGATAGGACGGGCGGAGTCGAGAGAGGGCGAACCCTGTGAGGGAAGCCCCAGCCGTGGGAGGCTTGTCTGGTTGGGGGAGAGACCCTCTGGCCGCACTCCAAGCTCACCCGCCCAGAGTTCCTTTGCCGGGAAGAGGAGTTCTAATATAGCTGGCAGTAAATTAGTGAGGACTCTCTTTGCTCAGCTCGGTGAGGCTAAGAGCGGCTAGAGAATCAATGGGGCCTGCACACGGGCTTGCTCACCGTGGAGGTGAGCTTGCTCACTTACCTGCTTCCTGGTGGAGGGAGTAGCTGTGTGAGCCGGGCCCGGGAGCCTGTGGGGACGGACTGAACTGAGCATCTTTGGTGCAAAGGCTGGAGGTTTTTGGACTGTAGTTCCCGTGGTGTGGAGCCTGCACGCGAGTGGTGTAAGGAGGGCGCCATTTTGTTGGGCTTGGGCCCGCCCATGGAGGATCAGGTCTGAGACCTCATTGGTCTGGTGGAATTGGCTCACAAGTGTGTTTGTGCGCACGCATGCGGCCTTGGATTCCCCACCCTCCACCCGGCTTATACTGCGTTGCCAGGGAAACGCTGGGCCGGTGCCCTCTGGCTCCAACAGGCTGCTCAGTGAGACTGGGGAGTGCGTGAGCCTCCTCGAATCCCCACCCTCCACACAGCTTGTGCTGCGTTGCCAGGGAAACGCCTGGTGGGCGTGCTCTGACTCCAACAGGCTGCTCACTGAGACGCCGGAGTGCGCAAGCCACCTCGGGTGCCAGCTCTCCGCACTGCGCTTGCAGAGTTGCCAGGCTGGTGATTGGTTGTCTGGCTGCTCGGCCTGATCTGCGAGCGGCTGATTGGGACAGGCTGAGACTGGGAGTTTTCCTGGGAGTGTTGGGCCATGAGCTGTGTGCCTGCGTGATCCAGCCAGGGCTCTCCTGGTGATCTATCTAATACATCAAAGCAATCCCAGAGCGACAGCCAGAATGGGGAAACAAAGAAACATGTCATAAGTAAAAGATCAGAAGAAACCTCTAGAAATGGAACTAAATGAAACAGAGGGATCCAACCTTTCAGAGACAGAGTTTAGAACACTGATGATAAGAATGTTTAAGGAACTCAGCGAGGACATAAAGAAGGATAGGGAAACCATAAAAAACAACCTGTTAGAACTAAAGAATACAATAACTGAAATGAAGAACACACTCGAAAGAATCACCAGTAGAGTAGATGAAGCAGAGGAGCGGATCAGCGATTTGGAAGATAAAATAGCAGAAATCACCCAGTTGGCACAGCAAAAAGATCAAAGAATAAAAAACAATGAAAATAGTTTAAGAGCCCTATGGGACAAGGTGAAACGCAACCATCTTCGACTCATAGGAATACCAGAAGGAGAAGAGAAGAAGCAAGGGGTCGAGAATGTATTTGAAAAAATGACTGAAAACTTCCCTACCCTGGTGAAGGAAATCAACATACATGCCCAGGAAGTGCAGAGGGTTCCAAACAAGCTGAACCCAAACAGGTCCACACCAAGACACATCATAGTTAAAATGGCAAAGGTTAAAGACAGAGACAGAATCCTAGAGGCTGCAAGGGAAAGACAGCAGGTTACATACAAAGGAACTCCTGTTAGACTAACAGCTGACTTCTCTACAGAAATTCTGCAGGCCAAAAGGGAGTGGCAGCAGATACTCAAAGTGAACAAAATAAAGGCCTACAACCAAGATTGCTCTACCCAGCACGGCTATCACTTAAAATTGAAGGAGAAATAAAGAGCTTCTCAGAAAAGAATAAGCTTAAGGAATTCATTGCCACCAAGCCAGCATTGCAAGAAATGTTAAAAGGGCTTTTTTAAACAAAGGAAAGGGGTGAACAAGCTGGCCCAGGGAGACCAGGAATACAAATGGCAGAATGGCGGTACATATGCACCTATCAATAATCATTTTAAATGTGAGTGGGCTAGGTGCTGCAGTCAAGGGACAGAGAGTGGCTGGGTGGGTGGGAGGATAGGACACGTGTATGCTGTTTGCAGATGGAGTGGGATGTTTCATGCGGATGGAAATGAGGGGAAAAAAAAACTGGACTACCAATACTTATTTTGGACAAAATAGACTTTAAAAGGACTGCGGTAAAGGACAAAGAAGGGCACTATAACCCTAATAAATATCTATGCAACCAACATAGTAACTCCTAATTACATATAACAGATTTTGACAGACGTGGAGACGGATATCGGCAGTGGCACTGTCGTGGTGGGGGGCTTCAGCACCATTGTCACCGGTGGACGGACCCTTTGGATGGAGGGTCGGCACAGAGGGAGGGGCCTTGGGTGATGCTTTGGACCAGCTGGACTTCGTTGATATTTTTAGAGCATTTCACCCTGAAAAAACAGAATATACATTCTTCTCAAGTACACATGGGACATTTTCTAAGATATACCATGTTAGGCCACAAAACAAGTCTCAGTAAATTAAGAAGATTGAAGTCATATCAAGCAGATATAAAGGAAAAACTGATGGTTGCTGGCTGGGAAGGAGTGGGGAAGAGGGAGAGGGGGAAGGTTTTGGACAGTGTAGGTGGGACTACAATGTTGCTGCAGGGAGATGGGGGCAATTCTGGGAATGTAATTGATAATGTTGTGAAGAGACTATTATGTTGCGTGAAATAAGTCAGTCGGAGAAGGACAGGTACCATGTGATCTCACTTGTGTGTGGAGTCTGAAGAGCTGAGTGAACGATCAAAGTAAACAGACTCG
The DNA here is from genome assembly GCA_033961575.1 of Aselliscus stoliczkanus. Lineage (NCBI taxonomy): Eukaryota > Metazoa > Chordata > Mammalia > Chiroptera > Hipposideridae > Aselliscus > Aselliscus stoliczkanus. The sequence goes on along the minus strand of CM066735.1, from coordinate 1,070,461 downwards.
TAGATGTAGAGGAAAAACTGAGGGTTGCTAGTTGGGAGCGGGGTGGGGATAGGGGGAAAGGGAAAGGGATTAGACAGCATAAATAGACAACTACAATATTGCCACAGGGATATGAAACACAGTTCGGGGAATATAATAATGTTGTAAAAATTTTGTGGCATGTCAGATAGTCACATGTCTTGTTAGGGAGACCACTTCATGGATGAGGCTTGATCATTGCACTGTACACCTGAAACTGATGTTGTATATTATTGTATGCCAACTGTAACTGAATATGTGGATGGTCACGGGATGTGTAGTATACTGTGGAGGGGAGTCAGGGGAGTTGTGATAGATATGTATGATATGGGGGTGAGTGGGGTGGCGAACTGGGGGAGGAGGGTTGTCACTTTGGGGGGTAAAGAGTATAACTATTGAGCCGGCCGAGTGGCGCGGTGGTTAAGCGCTGGCTTGGAAAGCCAGCGGCCCGGGGTTTGGGTCCCATATGTGAGGGCCAGTGACACTGCCCTCAAAAACAAACAAACAAACAAACAAACAAACAAACAACAAAAAAAAGAGTATAACTATTGCATTGTATTGTACACCTGAAACTAATAAAATAAATAAGTTAAAAATTTAAAAAAAAATTGCAAAAGAAAGCATTTATTGAACTGGAGAAGAACCATACAAATATAATGTAAAAATTTGGGGTACCAAAAAAATCTCATTTATTCGGCAGGCCAAGTGGCGCGTTGGTTAGGAGCTGGCTTGGGACGCCAGTTCTGTGCAGTGGGGCCCAGGTTTGGATCCCACATATGGGGGCCAGTGACACTGCCCTCTACAGCTAAGGTGGTGAACAACAGCTCCACCTGGATGCCTCTATAGCTAAGATGGCCGGCGAAGGTGTAGGCTGCAGCCCCTCCTGCAGTGGGCTGCCATAGGCTACAGTGAGTGGCCCGCAGCCAGCATGAGTTGCCAGCAGCTGATGTGAGCTGCCAAGAGCCTCCGCGAGTAACCGTCCAGAGGCTGGCAAGCAATTATCTCATCCAGGGAGCGCGCAATTAGGATACCAACATGGGCCAGTGAAGCAATGTCCTCCACAACTAGACTGAAGAACAAAAAAAGGACGGCAACTTACCTGTTCCTCTTCCCCGATTCTCCTACGCTGTTCACCTCCCCCAATTCCCTAATTTAAAAAAAATCTTTAAATAAATGAATAAGTCATTTATTGAGTGCCTACTGTGTACCAGGCTCTGAATATACCAAAAAACAAGGCAGACAGATCCTGCCCTCCAGGGTCTCACATTCATCAGGTGGGGACACAAGTGGTCTACATGTTCCCTTCTCTCCCCCAGAGTCCTTACCAGGTCCTCCATCCATCTTATTCTAGAATTAGACTGTGGTGATGGTTGTACAACTCTGTAAATATACATACAAGGTGTGATCAAACAATATGGGGAATGTTTAAATTAAAAATCATTATTACAGGGCCAGCCGAGTGGCGCATTGGTTAAGAGCTGGTTTTGGAATGCCAGTGGCCCCGGTTCGGATCCCACATATGAGGGCCAATGACACTGCCCTCCACAGCTAACAACTCTCCACCTGGAGCTGGGCTGTGTGAGCCCTGGCGACGGTGTAGACTGCAGCCCCTGCTGCAGTGGGCTGCCATAGGCTACAGTGACTGGCCGGCAGCCAGCGTGAGCGGCTGGCAGCCAGCACGAGCTGCCAATAGCCGCGGTGAGCAACCATCCAGAGGCCGGCGACCAATCTGCCTCATCCGGGAAGAATGCAATGACGATACCAACATGGGCCAGTGAAGCAATGTCCTCCGCAACTAGACTGAAGAACAAAAAGATGGCAACTTGTCTGTTCCCCTTCCCTGATTCCCCAACGCTGTTCCCCTCTCCTAATTCCCCAATTAAAAAAAAAAAAAAAAAAGGAGAGATATTTTTAAAAAAAAAATCATTATTACAGGGCCGGCCGAGTGGCGCGGTGGTTAAGTGCTGGCTTGGGAAGCCAGCGGCCCCGGTTCGGTCCCACATATGAGGGCCAGTGACACTACCCTCAAAAAAAAAAGACACATAAAAATCATTATTACAGCAAAACACACATTGCCATTAATCCCCTTCGCTTTGAACACACTTCAACATTCTTGTCAGTTTTTGAAGCAGTTCTGGAAGTCCTCTTTCCTGAGTGTCTTTAGTTGTGCTGCTGTGGCTGCCTCGATGTCCTGAATCGATTCAAAACTTTTACCTTTCATGGTCATTTTGACTTTGGGGAAGAGCCAGAAGTCTCATGGAGCCAGATCTGGTGATTAAAGTGGGTGAAGACAAACCATAATTTTTTTTTTAGGGGGATTGGTTGTATATGTATAAAAAGGGCCAGCCGAGTGGCTCAGTTGTTTAAGAGCTCGCTTGAGTGCAAGCTGAGCTCTGAGCAACAGCAGTTCGATGCCCAGCCCAAGCTGAGCAGCTGCTGTGCTGCCAACAGGTGGCAGGATGGCTCAGCTTAAAAAAGTAAATAAATAAAAAGGAAAAAAGAATATATACATTTATTTATATATTTAAAGATTTTATTGGGGAATTGGGGGAAGGGAACAGTGTTGGGGAATTGCGGAAGGAGACCAGCCATGTTGTTCTTCAGTCTTCGTTGTGGAGGGCGTCAGTAGCCATCTGGCTTCCCTGCATCAGCTCCTGGCTTCTAAGCTCAAGGTGCTGTATTCAATCTTAGTTGCGGCTGGGGGTAGCCACCATCCCATGCAGGAGTCAAACCCAGCAGCCTTATTGTTAAGAGCGCTTTGGGCCGGCTGAGTGGCGTGGTGGTTAAGCGGTGGCTTGGGAAACCAGCGGCCCCGTTTCGGGTCCCACATATGAGAGCCAGTGACACTGCCCTCAAAAAAAGGAAAAAAAAAAAAAGGGCGCTCGCCCTATGCACTGAGACATCCGGGCGGCAGCTCAGCTCAAGGTGCCCAGTTCAGTCCTCGTTGCGGGTGGGCGTAGCCCATAAACAGGTGGATTTATGGTATGTAAATTACATTCAGAAAGCTGTTGAAAAACACAAAAATTGCCCTCTGCTTTGAGCCTATCTTCCCATCTTAGCCAAGAGGGGTGGGACCAAGATGATGGTCCAGCACATCCACCAGGTGGGGCCATGGTTTTAAAGGTTGGAGGGGCCACCTAGACCCAGATCCGACAGGCGAGATGCTGCGGGAGTCCTGTGTCCTGGCCACTTCGCTGGTAAATGGCGCAACTAGCATTCACTGAGCAATCACTGGGCGCCCGGTCACACTACGTGGACGGAAACTTTGTTCCCACGACAGACACGTGGGTTGGGGTTGTGTCCCCCTTTTACAGAAAACTGGGCGTCGGATGCTTAGTTCCACAGCGAGGGAAGCCGAGACTGGATCCTACGTCCACCCCTTGAGCTTCCAAGCCGAGCGAGCTGCGGAGGGCGGCCGTCGGGGCTGAAGTCGTGTCCTTCCTGGGTCTAGTCCAGTCGAGGCTCCTCTCGGATCGCACCCGGAGTCTTTAAGAGGAGGCGTGGCCTCGCGGCAAGGATGGGCGGGAGAGGTGGGGCAGGAAGTTACGCCAAGGCCTGGGGGCGGGGCCGTGCTCAGACCAGAAGCGGAAGTAGCTGATCTGAGGTGCCCTTATCGCAAGGCGTGCACCCAGGTGAGGTGGCCGTGGCCCTAGGTACTTCAGCGGGGAAACTGAGGCAGAGGTGGAGCCCGACGCTGAAGGGAGAGCCTCGAGGGGCGGGGCAGGGCGGGTGTGTAGAAATTCGCTGGGCGGGAGGAATGGCGCTGGCAAGGGCCTAGAGGTGGACGCCCGGGTCAACTCCTTTCTTCCGCCAATAGGGATGGGCTCCAAGGCCAAGAAACGTGTGGTACTGCCCACCCGCCCGGCGCCCCCCACGGTGGAGCAGATCCTGGAGGACGTGCGGGGGGCGTCCGCCGAGGACCCCATCTTCACCGCGCCTGCCCCAGAAGGTAGGGTGAGCCAGGATGAGCAGGAAAGAGGCTGCCCCGCGACCCCAACAGCAAAGGATGGGGGAGCACACCCCAGCTCCAGCCTCGAGTAGCAGATCCGGTGAAACCGTGGGATTCAGAGCATAGACTGTGGCATGATCCTTATTCTCTCTGAGCCCCCTTTCCTCATGTGTAAAGTGAGGCGTCTTCAGAGAGGCATCTAGGACCTCCCGCCCCCAAAGACAGCCCGCCCCCCAAATCCTGCCCACCGTGTTTTCTTGTAAGGCCAGGTAACTAAGAATGGATTTTATGTTTCTTAATTCTGGGGGCAAGACTATTTCTTCACAAGTGGAAATGGTATGAAATTCAAATTTCAGTGTCCATAAGGTTGTTTTGGCACACAGCCACTAGTGGATGTGTGGACCTGGCTGCTTTTCAAGACATAGTGGCAGGTGTGAGTAGTCCGGACAGAACTGACTGGACCTGCAAAGCCAAAACTATTTATTGTCTGACCTTTTGTAGAAAGAGTTGGTCAATCCGTTGTCACGCACAAGGTGGAAGCAGGTCAGTGACTTTAGTCTACAGTTGTTGGGTAAATTTTGTGTCATGGTGGATGAGGTTCGCTAATTCATTCAACAGACTCTTATATGCCAGGTTGTGTTCTAAACATTGGGGTGAAGAGATGAACAAAAGAGGTGACAGTGCTGCCGTGGGCCATTCTAGGGGACCTGAGACAGTAAACATGAATCTTGTGGGTAACAGGAGGTGAGAAATGCCATGGGAAACTTTTTTCTCCCCACTGGTATCTCAATCTGTTCTGCCATCTTGAGTGAATCCTTCAATTGGGACGCATTTTTTAAATTAAGTAATAGAAAATTCAGTTGTTTGCTCCATGTAGCCACATTTCAAGTGCTCAAGAGGCACTCGTGCCTGCTGTATTGGATAGTTCAGATGGAGGACTTTTCCATCGCTGGAATGTTCTGTTGGACAGGCAGTCCTAGGAACGTAAGCTGCAGTTACCCATTGCCTGGGTTTTCTGAGGCTGCTTGAACCCCAGTTTAAGAATCATGGGCAGATCCGCCAGCATTCAGAGGGTGGGGAAACTTAGGCATGGGCATTGCTGGGGCTCACTCAAGGAAGAGGGCCTACTCCTGCTGGCCAGTGTGGTTGTCTAGGACCATACTTGGCCTCTGTGTGTGTCATCTGGTGTTACCCACCTTACTACTAAAGCAGGTGGGAAAAGGTAACTGTTAGTTCAAATAGCAGAGTTTCCAGGGCCTATGCCAGACACCTGGCCTGCTGCGGTGTGACTGCATATAGCTGCCGAGTGGAGAAGGCCACATTATCCCTGTTCATGCACAGGACCAGGCAGAGTGGAGAGGACCTGGACATGCCTTCAGGGTGACCCTGCAGCTGTGCTTTTTCTGCTTCTTACCCCCATCCCACCTCCCTTTGCTGGTCATATCATTGTTAGGATGTGGGGTCATCAGGAGACGCGTGTCCACACCCTTCTGCCTTTGCAGCCTCCTGACTGTGAGTGCTGGATTTTGTGAGGTTGCAAGGACAGGTTTGTGGTGGACGGGAGATTGCATCTCGGACTTTGAGAGCAGGGACCATTGTGGGGTCTGCCCCCAGGCAGGGCCTCTTCTGTGGCCTGTCTCCTTCAGTCTCATGCTTTACTAGGGGAATAAACTGAGTCTTCTGCCCCCTCCTTGACTAGAGACCCGTGTCTTGTCCCCAGACTCTCCAGGCTCCTCTGAGAGGGCTGAGAACCCTAAGGACCAGCGGGAGCAGCTCTACCAGCAGAGCTGGGCCTACGTGGCTGCCAACCAGCGGCTGCAACAGGCAGGCAATGAGCTAAGACAGAGGTGTGAGGACCTGCGGCAAGCCGGCCAGGAGCTGGAGCGGGACATTGGCCAGGTGAAGTGGGTGGTGTTGCCAGGGCCTGCGGCCACCTCCTTGGGCTGACCTGGTCCTCAAGCTCGCCTGAACACATGGCCCCGCTGGACAGGGTCCCCACCCTGGGCAGGGCACACATGGCCCATTGCAACTTTTGATCTTCCCCACAACACCTAGCCTGGCACACCTCAGATGTGGGCCTATGTCCCAGAAACATTCCTAACTCTCTGTTCTATGGACTAGGGACCCCAGGAGACAGCCTACTGGTGTGTGGTTTCAGCAAAGACAGTGCTGCCTCAGCTGCCTGCCTGAGGGTTGGATCGGGCCTTGTGGATGCTGCTCACTCCTAGGCTGCTCTCCTGGGGCCCAATTGCCGTCAGCCCAGACTGGCCTTGGTGTGGGGCCCCAGCACCCTTCCTCCTCTCCCTTCCTCTGGCGACTGCTTCACTGACTCATTAGACTGAGCCTGTCTCTGTCTGAACTACGGTGCCCCAGAGGTTACGGAAAAGGATAGGGGTTCTTTGCCCTTCTTTCCCCCCGTGTGAGGAGTGATTGCCCAGCAGGGCCCAGGTCTGAAATGGCACCTCCAGTGGCACCAAGCACCCCAATCTAAGGTGTGGGCGCTCCCCCAGGGCAGCACTTGTCTGTCTGGTTCACTATCAGGGTGCAGGACTGACCTGTGGGCTGTGGGATCCATCGAATGGGGGTGCTGGCCTGGGTTTCCATGATAAGACAAGCTGGTCAGTCACCCATCCTGAGCCCTCATCTGGCCATTTCCATCCTGGCAGACTAGGCGCATTGTAGGTGTCCCCACTGAGTCCCTGCTGAAATCTCTACTGCCACTGGCCACCTGGATGGTGCCTCCATGAGCCACTCCTTTGCAGGGGTCCCCAGAACTCAGAGAAGCACTGGGACCCACAGGCAGGGCCCTGATATGGGTGACCACAGTATCCCAGGAAGGGTTTCTATTTCTCCTGAAGAAGGGGTACCTGTTTTAGCCTAACAGACCCCTGAAACCTGTAGGGGCACGGGCATTCAGAAAATGTTAGCAGGGCCGGCCGAGTGGCGCATTGGTTAAGACCTGGCTTGGGACACCAGCGGCCCCAGTTTGGATCCCACATATAAGGGCCAGTGACACTGCCCTCTACAGCTAACAACAGCTCTACCTGGAGCTGGGCTGTGCGAGCCCCGGTGACAATTTAGGCTGCAGCCCCTGCTGCAGTGGGCTGCCATAGGCTACAGTGAGTGGCCGGCAGCCAGCGTGAGCTGCCAATAGCTGCAGTGAGCGACCAGCCAGAGGCTGGCAACCGATCTGCCTCATCCGGGAAGAGCACAATGATGATACCAACATGGGGCAGTGAAACGACATCCTCCGCAACTAGACTGAAGAACAAAGACAGCAACTTGTCTGTTCCCCTTCCCCAATGCTGTTCCCCTCCCCCAATTCCCAAATAAAATCTGTAAAAAAAAAAAAAAGAAAATGTTAGCAGTTAGGGCAGTGGACAGCAGGGCCTTTGACCCACCTGCTTATGTCTCAAAGGCGCCCTACTGTGCATCCTCCAGAGTTCCACTCCAGGATCAGGTGGAGACACTCTGGCTACTTTTGCCTGCACACTTGCCCATCCTGAGTGCTTTCCTTGCACAAATCCTGCAGCCTGGCTCTGCCTCCCCGGGTGGGTGGCCTGGGTGGAAAACCCACAAAGTCCTCCCATCCTGAGTCCTCACTCATTTGGAAACAGAACTGCATGGAGTGTGAGTCAACAGCTCCGTTTATTAAAGGTGCACATAAGACGCCTGGTTCCGCGCCTTCCTTCCGCCAGACTATGGCTTTAGGTTGAGTCAGGAGAGACAGGGCTGTATGTATTTACATGTGTCTTGTAACACTTGCAGGTACCCACGGTGGAGACGCAGGAGGATGGAGGGGGATGGACCAAGACAACCAGGCTTGGGCTGGGTGACAAATGGGGATGGAGGGGATGAGGTAATGCTGCACTGGTGTGTACATTGCCCCAAATTCAGCACCCAGCTAGTGATGGGGTCCCGAGGTCACAGGCAGGGGTTGCTCCCAAGGCAGATGGGGTCTCCTCAGAGTGGCCAGGTGGCTGAGCAGCCCCAAAAGGATAAAGGCTTCATGAGAGACATCCTTTGGGTCCTAATCCTTTCCTCCTCCAGGTCCGGTCTAGAACCAATTGTCCAGAAAACCACTGCTCCTCAGGGCCCACCACCCTGTCCTGCCAGGTTCTGTGTCCCCACCACAGGAGGGCAGAGAAGGCAAAAGTGGCTGCCAGACGTGGATGGGGCGTGAGCTCCCTGTGCACTGGCTGAGGTGGGAACTTCCCCCTTCTGGGCTGGGCCAGACAAAGGGCAGGCAGAGAGGGTGGCTTCATCCCTGTCACAGCAGACACTGCGTTTGCTGGAGAGGTAGCTCTGGGAAGTCTCCCCATGGCCCACATGGGGAAACTGAGGCACCGAAACAGAACACTGCCCAAAGTCTGACAGTACATGGGTGTGCACACCCCAGGTCCCACCAGCCCAGATCCCCTACGGCGGGGTGAGTTGAGGGTGGGTGGGTGCCGCTTCCTCTTCTTCCAGGCCATTTTAGGGAGCAGCTGGCCAGGGGAAGAGTGTGAGAGTGGATGTCTGATAGCTCCTGCATCCAAAAAGTTGAGAAGACCACCCAATCCTGTCCCTTCAGGCTACAGATGAGGGCAGGGACCCATGGTCTCTGAGACACATCTGAGACCCCTTGTCTTGTGTTCCAAGGGGTCAGCTGTGGGTGTGTGCGACGCCCTGCCAAGCCATCATCACAACTGTCCGCTGCGTGCCAGCTTGTCTGGGAAGATTGGTCACAGGAGGACCATTCAGTGCACCCAGCCATTCCTGTGCTCTGCCTGTGGCACCTGTACTGCAGGACAGGGCATTCCGGGGTTTGTAATACAATGTGACACACGTGTTTGCAGCGGCACCACGGTGTCTTGTGGGTCATAGGGTCAGCATAGCCGACAACATCCCTGGAGTTGAGGATGGTCCCGCCGTAGGAAACACTTCTCCTGGGTCAGCTCCTTCCATGGTGGGGATGGGACTCCTTCTGTACTTCCACCTGACTTTCAACCCCACTTCCCTTTCTCCCAGAGAAGGGACTTAAAGTCATGGAGTTGTCATTGAGTTGTTAAGTCTCCCCAAACAGTGTCTGCTCCCCAACCCCTTGGAGCAGCTCTCTGCAGGGGCAGCTGTGACAGCAGCTCCTTCCCAGAGCAGGAAAGAGGTCATTGGCTCTTTCTGCAGGAAGGCACACACCCTGAGGTCCCTGAGCAGGGACCACAGCAGCCTCCCATGTACATACTGGCAGGAGTGAGGTGAGGACGCAAGGCCTCCCAGGCTCCCTGTGTTCCTCTGTCTCTCCACCTCCTTTGGCACCAACACTAGCAGCCTGGCAGCCCAGGCTTGCACTGGCCAGGTTGTGGTCCTGGAGCTCCAGGCCCTGTACCTCCTCCAGAGGTCAGAAGCCAGCTCCACCTCAGTCCCTGCAGTTGTACCATCTGGTATATCCAGGGCTTTGTAGTCACCAAAGTGAACCAATGCCACTGTGATTCTCATCCTCCTTCCCACAGCATCTGGCCCACCACAGCTGGTCCTGACTCCACCCACCTACCTGGTCCCCCCATTCCCTTCCTCTTCTGCTGGCAACCAGCTGGCAATCAGCCAGAAGTGGGGACATGGGGCGGCCTCACATCACCCAGGCCAGCCTGCCTTCACCCTCTTCTGCTTTTAGGCAGTTCTGATAACACCCCCTCTGTCCTCCACCTATAGTGCTCAGAGCTCCAGGCTCCCTGAATGTTGCTGTTAGGTGAGGAGGGGGTGCTGTCTCTGCAGGGCTCAGCCACACATCTCCGCTGGGGCTGAGACTACAAACAAACCCAAAGACTCCCCTTTAACAAATTACTCTGTGGCTGCCATAATTACAGGCTTTGTCCGGGCCTTGGATGCTGCTGTGGGCCTAGCTGACGGGCACTAGATGGCACCACACTCAACAGCCTGTTCCCCACCTCGGGAAGGCGCTGTTACCTCCCCTGCCTCCTCCTGCTGAGGCCTGGGCCCAACGGGGCGGGGGGGGGGGGGGGGGGGGTTCTGGGAGGGTGGTCTCTGTATATGGGCCAGGCATGGACTTGAAGTCTAGAGTGAGGCCCATTTCCTCCCCAAGGCCCCGTGCACAGAAGCAAGCGTGAGATGTGAGGCCACTCGGGCTGGAGGGCACTTTGAGGGTGGGGACCCAGGTAGGCAGGTGGGTCCCAGACCACGCTGGGGCAGCCTGATGGCCCTCCACCAAAGACAGTGTCCTGGAAGACTGGTCCAGGCCACTATTCCAGAAGGTCAGCAGGGGCAGGGGCTTTCTGCATAGCTGAGTCAGTGATGGATGCTACCATGGGGCTGGGCACATAGTTGAAGGGTGGGACTCGGGCAGAACGGCTGGGGGAGCCGTGCCGGCTGGCAGGGAAACCCCCAACAGCCACCCCCAGGCCCTCGTGGATGAAGGGGGTGGAGGCAGGCGCCTTGGCAGGGCCTGACCCATCCACGTCGCTATCAAGAAGAGATGCTGGGCCGCTGGCTGGGGACTGGGGGGGTCCCCTGCTCTCCAGGCTTGGGGACGTGTTAGAGTTGGTTTTGGCAGTGAAGTCCTCTGTCTGGACCACAGCATCACTGGTCTTGCGCTGTGGGGTGCCACCTTGGCCCTTCTCAGGTGAGGTGCCCACAAGCGGCAGGGCAGTGGCGGGCAGTGTGCTCCGCAGAATGTGCGGCACATCCTCGTCCCGGATGCGACGCCATGTGGTGCCCGGTGCAGCCACCCTTGGCAGGGGCCGGGCCTCCCCATCGCTGCTGCGGTGGGTGGCATCGGCCACGTGCCCTGGGGTGGTACCTTCAGGATTGCGGGCCACACTGATATGGGGCAGAGAGGCGTAACGCTTGACCATCTCTGGCCGGGCAGCCTGCATGTGAACGGGCAGGCGGGATGGGCTCTCAGAGCTGGTGCGCCGGGGCAGCCTCTGGCTGGGGCTGGCCCGGGCTGTAGGGGGTTGTCGGGGGGACTGGGACAGCCGGGATGGGCATGGCCTGGGAGCCACACGCAGCTCATTGCAGCGGGAGGAGCAGAGGAAGACAGTGGGCAGGGCAGACCGGCTATGGTGGGGTGAGCTACCCTGGGAGGCAGAAGTGGCCTGGGCCATGGACAGTTCTGACTGGCATGTGCGCAGCATACCGGGTGACTCCTTGATGAAGGTCAGCTGGCGCCGGAAGCCTGAGCGCTCATAGGACTCACTGCCACTAGAACGGGCTGAAGCTGTGCGTACCAGGCCCAGGCGGCCCCCCCGGGTACCCAGGCCTCCCTCAGCCCCTGCCTGGCCCCTGGTGCCAGGCTGTGGGGCTGCCCTGGCCAGGGGTGGCAGCACTCGCCTGGCCGGCTTCTGCATGAAGGGGATCCGCACGGGCGACTTCTGTGTCTTGTGCTGCTTGGCCAGCAGGGCCCGCACAGTCGTCTTGGGCACCGGTGAGGCCCCAGGGCAGGGCAGGGGCCCAGCAGCAGCCGGGGCTGCCAGGGGTGACCTCCTGGGCCGGGTCTGGGAGGTAGGGGAGGTCTGGGAGGAGCTGAATGAGGGGGTCTTGGTGAGGCGAGCGGGTGGTGTGGCACTCCTCTGCGAGGGGCTCAGGGCTGCCAGCTCTGAGATCTTGCCGGGCCGATGCAGGCTCCGAGACCGCTTCTGCCCGGAGCCAGGTGCTCTGATGGGGGCCGCTGGCTTCTCGGGGCTAGGGGGTCCCATCTTCCTGGGTGTGGTATGGGGACTGGGACCACCTCTGGACTGGGCCCGTGTGGCTGGGCTTGGCATGTAGATTACTGTCCTTCCTCGGAGCACGGCCGGCATCCCAGACGCTGTCTTCTGAACACCACGTGGCTTCCCAGGGCTGCAGGGTAAGCGGGGGCCACTGCTACACTGGGCCAGGTTCATGTCCCGTTTCTCTAGCCGCATGGCACTGCCTGTCTGGCCCTCCAACTGTGGCTGCTGCCCCTTCCTCTGTAGGGAGGGCTGCAGAGTGGAGCCCACCGACAGCCCCGACACAAAGGACAGGATGGAGTCAGACTCAGATGAGGCCTCACAGGTGGCTGCTGCAGCCTGGTGAAGCCAGGTGACAATGGAGTTGGCACCTTCCTGGATGGCACGCCACTCGACGCTGTCCAGGTCAGAGGCATGGTCCGACTCCACTGCCTCCTCGCCGGGCTCCCGGGGCCCCTCTGCTGACCGCTCACCTGGCTGGGCAGCTTGGGGCTTGCGACGCCATGGGCCTGACGCCTGGAGCCAGTGCCTGGGTCTGGCTGAGCCGAGGCAGTGCTGCAGCAGGTCTGCCTGGGACCACGGGCTGGGTGAGCCATCATGCCCGCCTCTGGGGCCTGGGGCCTTGGTGACCACAGGTTCAGGCTCGCTGAGTGAGCTGGCAGAGGAGGAGCTTAGGGAAGAGCATGGTGGCGTCTCATCGGCGATGAGGCTGGGCTGGGCCCGGGCAGGTGGCATGGGCTTCGGTGTGACCTGTGCCTCCTTCCTGCCAACTGGGCACTCCTTTTTAACTGCACGGGGGATAGCAGATGCCCGCCGGGAGGGCGTCACCACCGCAGCCTCCACTGGCTCCTCATCTGAGTCATTGCCATAGAAGCAGTACACTGCCTCCTCGGTGGGCGTTGTGAGGCACAGGGACTGCTGTGTGCTGTCCCCACGAATCCGGCCCATATGGGAACCGTCCCTGTTCACTCCAGCACTGAGGGGCTTGCGGAGGGGCAATTCCATCCCTGCCCAGCTCCTAGCTGACCCCCAGGCCAGCTCTGTGCTCTGGCCCACACCCCCAGCCCTGTGCCTGTGGCCACTGGCCCGCCTGGCAGGGGCCACATGGCTTGCAGGCTTCTGCCCATCTGCATGCCCACCAGTTGGGTCCCTGGGAGGTCCCTGCAGTGTCTCATCGCTGAGCAAGGCCACACTAGAGAAGTTGACTGAAGTGCCCTCAGGTGAGTCACTGCATGAGTTCTCCTCCTGGGCAGGGGTGGGCACCAGCATGTAGACAGGTACAGGCAGCGTGCAGCGGCCAGGCACCAGCGCTGAGGCTACCTTGTGGAGCCGGGTGGGCACAGCTACGCCCAGGCACTCCCGCAGCAGCTCCAGCTCCTGGGCAGCAGCAGGTGGCCCCTCTTGGCGGCCACTGGCCTCATCTCGCCGGCGGTGCCCAGCGAAGTGCAAGCTATGGCCTCTGCCACCGCTGAGCTTGGGGCAGGTGGGAGGCAGCAGCCGCAGCTCCACATCCTTCTGCACGTAGTGCTCATGCAGGGCCAGTGCGCTGAGGCTGGAGGCGCAGGAGAAGTTCTCATCCGGCTTCTCCACCGTGAAGCGCACGCTGCCGGCATCCAGCTCAGAAGGCAGCCGGCAGCGCTCGCGGCAGTCAGCGATGTCCAGGAAGCGCTTCACATAGCTCTCCCACTGCAGGCTGAACTGGGTGGTGTCACGCTCGCCAGGTGGCGCAGGGACCAGTGGTGGTGTCTTACTGCGGCTTGGCGGCATGGTCTGCCCGGGGCTGTCGGGCAGCTCACTGGGGCTGACCGTGCCACTGCCCAACCCACTACATGGGTCACTGGGGATGGAGCTGGCGATGGATGGGCTCTCAAAGCTGCCCAGTGAGCTCACAGAGCTACAGCGGCTCAGCACCAGGGGTGTCTCCTGTATGCAGTTCTCTGAGGAGCTAGAAGGCGTGGTGTCCCCCACCTCGAAATCCCGGCCCTTCAGGGGCGCTGGAATGGCCATGGGTAGGGAGGTGGCCCCTGGCCCATGCCAGGCCCTGTCCAGCTCCACATCGCTGGTGCCTGGCTCCCCCAGTCCCTCCAGGGATGAGTCACTGTCGTCCAGGTCTCCTGCCTCACTGGGGCCAGGGCGTCCGGCCGAGGACAGTGAGGATAGGGAGCTGCAACAGGACAAGCAGAGTGGTACCGCCTCTGCCACCAGCTTCTCCGGCACTTTGCTCAGGTCCTCTGTAGGCAGCCAGGCCTGTTTCCGAGCCTCAGAGGCCAGGGACCGCTTGCCTGCCTTGGCTGTGCCCTCAAGCAGCGGCACATGTTGGTAGGTGGGCGACAGCTTGATGGTGCGCACTCGGGTGTTGGTGGCTGTGGCCTGCTGGGCTGCTGGCTCATCCTGGCCACCTGGCATACTGAGGTCAAGCCGGCTGGGCCGCGCCTGGCCACACAGGGGCCTCTCGCGGTGCTCAACCAGAGCAGCCAGTGGGCATGGCTGCGTGTGCTCACGGGGACAGTGCCCGTCACTGGCGCTGCCACTGTTGAGGCTGTCATTGGAGAGGCTGGCATGGGCTGCCTTGAGCAGCAGCAGTGGGTGACCGCAGCCACCAGCCTCCCTCCGCCCACCCTCGGGCCCCTGGTAAGGTGAGCAAGACTGGGCGCGGCCCTCCCTCAGTGCCTCCTGTCCAGGATCCCCAGAACTGAGGCTGAAGCTGTCATCAGATGAAGTGTGCAGGGCTGAGATGTCCTCCACCAGCCGGTCGATTCGTGCCACTGCCAGCGCCAGCTTGGCCTTGGCCCTGGCTGCCATGGCTGCCTCCCCACTGGCCTCCTTTTCTGCCTCCAGGCCACCTCGGCGGGTGGGTGGGGCACGGGCCAATGCCTGCCCCTGCAGAAAGGGACTGCCCAGGAAGAGGGACAGCACAGCAGGGCTGGCAGGCTCGACGGTGGCGGCCACGGTGGCCAGGGAGGGCGCGTCGTCATCATCGAAGCAGCCGGAGTCCGAGGCATAGTCCTGGGCCAACCCATCCAGGTGCCGCAGGGGCGGCAGTGGTTTTTTGGAGGTGGCCTCGGCTTCAGCCTCGGGCAGGCCCTGCTTCTCTAGTTGGTCGAGTGCCTGAGCTAGGTGACACGCGTCCAGCTCAGCCTCCAGCGCCCGCTGTTTACGCACATACAGGCTGGGCGCGCAGGCCCCAGGGGAGACGGCGGTGGCTGATGCCTGGTACTTTGCAGGTCGGTGGGCCAGCAGGTTGCGCAGGGCAGCAGCGCTGCCCATGGCGATCATCTTGTGCTTGGAGTGCACCAGGTTGCGCAGCATGGCGACGGCACCCAGGTCCCACAGCAGCTCCTGGTCCCGTGGGCTGCGGGCAGACAGGTTCCAGAGTGTGCCGCAGGCGTTGCTCACGATGGTCAGGCTGTGCGATGTCAGGTGCTGTAACAGCGTTTGCAGGCAGTTGTGGTCCCGCAGCACCTGCCTGCGGCACGAAGAGGTATGTCAGGCGGCACCACCTCTTGTCCCACCGGGAGCAGGGTAGGGAGCAGAGTGGCCAGATTTAGCAAATAAAAATATAAGGTGCCCAGGTGAGTTCAATTCTCAGAGAAAGGAAGAAATATGTAGTATAAATCTATCCTAAATATCGAATGGGGTATACTTTTGCTAACTTTTAATTTTTTTAAATAAGATATTTATAAAATAATACTAATAATAAATTAATAATACTTTAAAATAAAGTTTAGTATATCTCATTTTAGCACAATATCACAATATTTGGGATATACTACTAAAGATGAATTTTGTTTTACAAAATACTAAGTATTATTTAATTTTAGCATTATTAATAAATAAATGTTTTACTTATTACTTATAAAGAAAACCATTAGCACAAGTATATCCCATGCAATATTTGGGATAGACTTATACTAAAAATAAATGTTATATATTTTACTACATTAGAAACATTATTACTAACATTACCTAGTAAATAGAAAATGTTTATTTTAATAAATAAGTTATTTATTAATATTATTTAGTAAATATATTAATAAAGAACAAGTTTTCATCATTAATATTGTTTACAAAATAATATATATTTTTATTTTAATAAATTAATTTAAAATTTAGATATATTTAGTATATCCAATGCAATATTCAGGATAGACTTATACTAAAAATAAAATTAGTCCCTGAGGACAAACCAAAGCTGCCTCAGTGACAGTTCACAGCAGAGTCAGACCTGCCACCCCCAGCCTCAGACTGTACCTGGGAGACCTCCTGCCCTTAGCGCCCTGTGCCCACTGTGAGTGTAGGGTGGGAGGAGCTGACCTGTAGTCCTCGCGGGTGGCAATGAGGCTGGATACATTGCGCAAAATGCCGCCGCCACTCTCAATGATGGCCAGCGAGTTGCTTTGGCACTTGTAGGTCAGTGTGCTCACCAGGAAGCCCAGGGCACCATCCACCTGGCAGATGGCCGCCTTGTTCTCCGTGCTGTGTGCCGAGAGGTTCCACAGGGCACTGAGCACACTCTTCAGGGTGGACTCCTGGTACAGGGGCAGGAGGGGGAGAGATCAGCACAGGGGGTGCCCCAACCACCAGACCCACTCATTTGGCCCTCTCCATCAAGACATGTCAGCGTCAAAAGTCTAAAAGGAAAAGCACCCAAATACCTTTTCAAATAAAAGTGAAAAATAATAGGAGTAAAATCGGCCCTCACAAGATCTCTGAATTGCAGGGTGGGAAGCCCTAAGCCTGTCTGAGGCTTGACAACCTGCTAAGCTAAGTAGTGGGTTGTTTGGCTTGATTTCCCCCAAGACAGAAAACTCACCGTCTGTTGCCAGTGTCTCCCTGCCCTGTGGCTGGCATTAAACAGCCGTGGCAGTGCCTTCTTCCTGGGGTGCATTACCATTCCCTCACCCTATGCGCCCATCTGGTGCCCACCTTGGAGGCTCGCAGGACGCACTGCATCAGGGCTGTCATGCTGCCAACCTCCCTCAGCATCTTCTTGCTGTTGATGTCAGCCCGCCAGGACAGGTTGCGCAGGATACTGGATACCACCTGGGGCAGGGTGCAGGATGGGCAAGGTGGACCCAGGGTTCCCCCTGCCCTCAACCCCACATATCATGGGGCTATAGAGATTGGAGGGGACATCCATCACGTCCATGGGGGAAGGAGCTCTATCAGCAGGGGCTTCAGGCAATGGGATACTCTGCAAGGCTCTCCCCAAGCCCCAGCCCACCCCACCCATCTACCTGGTGTAGCTCCTCGCTCTCGGAAGCCAGCTGGGCCACGATGGCCTCCATGCAGCCCCGCCGGGCACACAGTGTAGCCTGTGGGGTGACACAGGAAAATCACACCATGGTGGTGGGGCAAGAGGCATGAGGAAGACCACACCCCACCTTCTGGCTCCCCCCGCCCAACAGCACCTACTATATGCTAGAACTGGAGGCCCCAGCTCCCCATCCTCACCACCATGGTGAAGGGGGAGCAATCACACCATTCCTTAGATGAGGAAACTGAGGCTGAGATAGAAACTGAGGCTGCAAACACCCAGCCTCCCCTAGCCCATAGGTCCCACTCTCTGCAGCAGACTAGCTAAGAGGATGGTGGTCTGACTGACTGAGTTCAGTCACAGCCCCTCTTCTCATGGCTTTCTCTGGGCCTCAGTCTACCAGCCTGTAAACTGGGGACACCTGTCCCCAACCCTCAGGACTGTTTTAAGGAGGAGATGAGGTGGAGGGAGGCTCAAACCAGGGGAGCACTGACCCCACCCTCCCTGGGCACCTTGTTGGCGACATCCCCAAAGGTGAGGTTAGTGAGAGTCATGCCAGCATATCTGCGCAGGGCAAGGTTGAGGGGGTCCCGGGTCATCTTGTGCATCTCATAGTCGACCTGCAGTAACTCTGCCATGGCCTGCAGCCCACCTGCGGGGACATAGAAGGGGGCATGGTGAGGCTGGGGGCAGGCAAGTAACCCTGAACAACCACCCTGCCTTCCTCCCAGCCTTTGCCCATATTATTCCCCTGCTTAGGTGCTCTCCTTCCATTTCACCCCCAAATCTGCTTTCCTCAAGTCCATCTTCAAAGCCCAACTCTGAGGATACCTCCTCCAGGTAGGTTGATGCCAGGTTGGCACAATCCCATGGATATTGTGATTTCTGCACCCACCTCCTTTCAGCCCTTCACCTCTATTCACACTGTCCAAGTGTCAGGCCTTTGCATGTGCTGTTCCCTCTGCCTGAAATGTTCTTCCCTGCTATTTGCCCAAGCTCCTGGCTCCCCTTCTACTTCCAGCTCAAGAAGCCCCCTAACATGCAAACGAGAACCCCTACAAGACCCTTAAACCGCAAGCCTCTGAAGGCAGAGCCGAGTGGGCTGTGCCTGCTGTGCCCCAGGAGCAGGGTGTAGATGGCAGGTCCTCAGGAGATACTGATGACTGTCACATACAGTTCTTTACTCACTAGGAAAGCTAGGTTTTCACTTTACAGAGTCAGCAAACTTGGGGGCAAATGGTCAGTGTGAGTAGAAGGAAAAGAACTCAGCCCAAACACAAAGACTGCCTTCCCTTCTTCAATGAGCAAAGATGACAGAGGCAATCTGCTCATTTGGGGAGCTGGGTGCTTATGTGGTTTCCAGATCTGGGGTTTCATTTGGGTTGGTTGATGCCTTCCTCGTTTTTCTGTATCTTCCTATGTAAATCCACCCAAAGGATAAATTCCCAGCTAGTGGAGGAAAGAATCAAGAGGTGTGTACTCTCATGTGTGCTGTTGCCACATGCCAACCCTCCAAAAAGGCTGCTCTTGTGCGTCGTGCCGAAAGGGTTGCAGACACTCATTTCTGCTCAGCTGGACCACATGATTCTGACCAAACCTTTCACTGTGTGACCATCTGCTATGTGAGAAGTAGGATCTCATTTTGTAATAACTGGAGTAAAATTGAGCACGTTGATGAGATTTTTGGTCTTGAGTGTCTCCTTTTTCCATATTTTGATGACTTTAAGAGAAGATGTAATGCTCCCAAACTTAAAACTTCGAAAAGTCACCACCTCCTCAGCCACTCCACAGCTCTGATTCTATGTATTAAGCTGGACCTCTCACCTTTGCTCTTGGCTTACTGGCCACTTCTGTGTCCTCTGAGCCCGAGGACCATTAGAACTGAAAGCCTATCCAGGCCTGAATGGGGCCCAGAAGCCTGGCTGAATGAGGGTGGAGAAACATGGATGAGGTGAGGGGGCACTTACCCAGCTCGTTCATAGCACGGCGATATTCCTCGTCAAAAGATAGCTTCATCACTGCACAGGTAGCCTGGCAGATCTGTGGCTCAATGGGGACCGGAGCTGTGGGCCAGCAGACCAGATCAGAGCCTTCCCCAAAACAGCTTCCTCAACCCTACCCCCAGTCTGGGAAATGTTCCATGGTGGATCCTGTCCCTCCCTGCCTTCTCTACCCCAAAAGCCAGCATAGGCCCCAGAGCTCTGCAAACTGCTGCATGCTTGGCACCTGAGGGGTCACTCCCTGAAATGAATAACAAGGTGCCTGCCTCACCCAGTGCTGGAACAGGAGAGGAGGTCATGCTGGGCGCTCAGGACCTTTTGCAGTGCTTTTGTCATCAAGTAGCTTTGTGATCAGCTGCCAAAACTAGGAATCTCAAAACCTGCACCCACGCTTCTGGTCACCCACTATCCATCCACTCATTCAGTGACTGTTACATGAGCTACTCTACAACCAGGGCAGAAGTTGCTCGTGGCTGTACCCTTGCCATTCTGTCATGACAAAGTCACCGTAAGACCTCAGCCAGCATGTGGCACAGAGAAGTTTTTCAGAAAAGGCCACTGTTATTGCTAACCATGTTGCCCTGTCACCTGGGAAATCCAGACACCTGTGGCTGGCGAGGCCTCCACTCACCGCCACCAGTGCCACCTCCTTCCGGCCCGCCATCCCGGGCCTGTAGCCAATCCCAGGAGGTCTCACAGTAGGCACGGATCTGCTCCAGCACATGCAGGATGCGCATCTCCTTGTGTGCCAGGCCCTGGTCTGGCTGGGAGAAGATGATGTTGTGCAGTGCCGCATTGGCGCGCATGCGCGCGTTCTTGGCTCCTCGCACCCCGGGGGTCCCGTTGCGACCCCCAGCCTCTGTGCTATGCAAGATCTGCAGCAGCAGCGGCAGGCAGCCTGAGCGGCGCATGGCCACGCAGCTCTCAGGAGAACTGGACATGGCTAGAAGTGTACGGGCTGTGTCTTCTTGGTCGCGCGTCGCCAGCATGGATAGCAGCCAGAAGACTACCTCCACCTGTGGGGGGGTGGCGATGGAGTCAGGGTTGAAAACCCCATCTGGCTCACCTAGCCCCAGCCAGCCCACCCACCCTCCCCAGCCAGGGGCGGCTTTCACACTCTGGATCACTTCCCTAAACATGGTGGGAGTCCTGTGATCCCAGACCAGGAGAATAGCTTTCTCACCCCTACCATCTTCACCCTTATCCACTCATTCCTGGGGAGATGGATGAGAGGCTTCAGTCACTGTGGAGATGCTACCAGCCCATGAGGCCAAATGTCCACTCCACTGGCCTCACCAGGCACTCTTAGGGGTGGACCTACATCTACCTCTAGAGTACCCCTGTAAACACAGGACAGGTATCCGCACCCACCTGGCCAGGCCCCAGACCACTGCGCCCCACCAGCCTCACTGCGCCCCAATCCAACTGGCTGCCATCTCCCCAGGCTGACTCTGGCGTGGGACTCACCTTGCTGTTGCCGGGCTGAGGGGCACCATCCTCAGGGTGTGTGGGGACCTCAGTCTCAGGATCCTCATCCACAGGCACCGACTTCACTGCGAGCAGGGCCTGTGGGGAAAACACTAGCCCAGGGGGTTCCGGGAGCACCCCACAAAGCATCCAGGCTGCTGATTCCAGCAGAAATTCCCATGAGGAAGTGGTGGGGGCTCTACCTATTCCTGCACTCTGTGCGAGGCCCTCAAGATTCCCCTTGCTGCCTGGGCCATCACCACCCACTAGGGCCCTGACTCCACCCTTCTCAGTACCTGGGGATCGGTCTGCTGCACCCTGTCCTGTGCTGACAGCAGTTCCTTGTCTATCTGCTCCAGGCGTGAAGCGCGGATCTGAGTGGGAGAAAGATGCGTAGCACACTACAGCTGACCCTCCCCCGCTTTGACCCCGCCCATTCCGATGTAGCACCACCCACTGTCCAAACTCGCCCCGCCCCACACCAGCCCTGACCACACCCACTCGCAGATAGGGCCCTCCCTACTCTTCTAACCCCACCCCCAGATCTGACTACCTATTTTATGGTATGGCCATACCCGCTAGTCCAAATCTCACCCTTGGCTCTGACTCTGCCTACTCCTTGATGTGGCCTACCCACTATAAACTGCACCCAGATATCTGACTAATCCTGGCACCCACATCCTGGCACTGCCCATGATCCAACCCATCCCTCCAGACTCTGGCTCCACCTACCCCCTGGTTTGGCCCTACCCACTGTCTAGACCCCGCCCCATCTTTCCAGCGCTGCCCCCTACTTAGGACCTGCTCTAGACCCGCCCACTCCCTTATTTGGTCCTATCCATCCTTCAGGACCCACCCACTCCCTGGTATGGCCCTGATCAAGACAATGCCCTTGGCTTCTACAGACTCTGTTGTGCCCCCTGTTCGCCCTGGCCTCCACTATTCTCGAACTCAGTCCTCTGATCTTCGCTTTGCCCTTAGCTCCCTCTAGCTCCTACAAAGAGCTCTAGCTTCTGGCTCTGCCTCCTGAACTAGACCCCGCTCACCTGATTCGCTTATTGGCATATAACTCCACCCATTAATCTTGACACCCCCCCTTCACAACTATCTCTGCGCTCCCATTCGCCCACCGGTGGGCCCCGCCCACCGTGGCCAGCCTACTGACACACCTGAGCCCGCTGCATCATCTCGTCCGAGGTGCCAAAGCGCTCTTCCATCAGCGAGCGGATGTGCTGGGCCTCGAACTCCAGCTGCTGTCGGATCAGGTCCATTTGCATAGAGAACTGCTGGGAAGAGCGGGTGGGCCACAGTGAGAGTGTGCCCAGGCCTGGGGCCTACCCTCTGCTACCCTCTCCAGGGGCAGGACCAACTCACAGGACCCCGTATACTCACTGTCTCCACGTGTGGGAGCTCCTCTAGGCGCTTGGACAGGCCCTGCAGCTGCGAGTAGTACCAGAGCTTCTCCTTTTCCTCTTTCTCAATCTCATTCAACAGGAAACACCTGGGGAAGGGCAGGTAGGTGGGCCAGGACTCAGAGAGAGGGAGCCATTAATTAATGTGATTTATTTTTAGTTTTGTAATCGCTTGTTGGGTCCTTAGTGTGTGCCAAGCTTAATAGGTAACATGTCAAAATCTTGCTCTTGGGCCGGCCGAGTGGCGCAGTGGTTAAGCGCTGGCTTGGGAAGCCATCGGCCCCGGTTCGGTCCCACATAAGAGGGCCAGTGCCACTGCCCTAAAAAAAAAAAAAAAAAAAATCTTGCTCTTGGTGCTCCCCGGAACTAGGGGTGGGTGGGTGAGGCACAGAAAGTTAATTAAAAAGAAAAGGTAGGGGCCAGCCAAGTGGCACGGTAGTTAAGCACTGGCTTGGGAAGCCAGCGGCCCCGGTTTGGGTCCCACATATGAGGGCCAGTGACACTGCCCTCAAAAAAAAAAAAAAATGTAAAAAGAAAAGGTCGTTCCTTTTTTTTTTTTTTTTTTTTGAGGGCAGTGTCACATCCATGGCCCTCATACGTGGGCCCCAAACCAGGGCTGCTGGCTTCCCAAGCCAGCGCTTAACCACTGCGCCACTGGGCCGGCCCAGTAGTTCCTTTCTAAATTCTGTTCCTAGGAGGACGACCCTGAGGGGGCTGTTCTGACTCGAACACATCTCCGACTCTTGCTAATCTCCCTCCAGCCTACACAGAGGAGGCTTCAGGCTCCAGGTGTGAGTCTTCCTTTTGACACCCTGTGGGGAGACACTGCTATTCCTTCCTATTTTTACAGAACAGAAGTTTGAGGCTGGGAGGGTCTAGGGGACTTGCTTAAGGTCACACAGTAGCAGAACATAGACTTAACTCTGGGCTTTTCTGGAAATGTCCCTTCTGACCCCACACAATCCAGCCAAGATGAGCCAAGCACCCAGACCTTACTTTTCTCTGGCCCTGGGCCCAGGTTTTTTGGGCTGCAGTCCTCTCTCCACAAAGGCTGCTTTGAGCCCTTCTGGCTCTAGTTCTAACTCTGAGTCTTGGAACTGGACACAGCCCTGCCCTGGTGACGCCTGAGTGTTGAGGACCCTTAGGGAAGTCCCCTAGGAGCCCTTCCCTCTGCCAGGAATGCCCCTCCTCCTCCTCTTTGTCCTCTAGTTGAGGTCAGCTGTGCCAGGAAAGGGAATGGAGATGCCACAGAAAATAAGAGGCAGGCAGGGGCAACTGGCCAGGTGGGTAGGGCTGACTCATTGGGTGCAGCACATGCTGGTGAGCCAACCAAAGAGAGTGGCTGGGGGAGGGGCTACATGTCAGCTGCCAGTGGACTCACCGTTCCCTATCCAATTCCTCCAGCAGCTGGATGGTGGCCCGGCTCAACTCCCCAAAGCTGTCCTTGGAGGGCCCGGAGCCATGTACTGGACTTCCCTCAGGGGTCTGGGCAGAGGGTTCAAGGCCCAGGGCAGGGGGCTGGAACTTCAGGTTATACAGGCTGGTGATATCCATCTGCAGGGCTGGGTGGTCATGGAAGGGAGAGCCAGTCAGTAACCCCTTCCTGCCCCTCCTCCTCCCAGCTCCCTCTGGAGGTGGACAGGGTTTGCACCATGTGCAGTGGGGCCCGCAGGCTGACTCCTTACCTTTCAGCTGCTCCAGCACCTCAGTCTGCCCCGAGGACACCAGCACTCGGGCCTCCTGCTCCAGCTTGCCCTGTAAGTGCTTCAGGACCTCCTGGAGGTGGGGGCAGGAGAGAGTGCTGGTTGGCATGGCTGCTGCCCTGGAGTGCCCCAGGTCCAACCCCTGTGAGATGCCCCCGCCCCTGCCTGCTCAGCTGGGGTCCAGCACCCTGGTGTTTGTCCCTGTGACCCAGGTCCATGTCCTCTGCCCAGCGCCCCACTCCACCTTCATGCCAGATGTCTCTGTCTCCAACTTGGACAGGTGACTTGAGTTGTCTTGAAGCTCCTGCCTCAGGTGACTGTTCTCAGCCTTTAAAGCCTCCACCTGCCGCACCAGCTGCTCGTAAGGCGCCACAGAGCTTGTCATCTTCAGCTCCTGCAGCGTCTGAGACCACAGGTCAAAGAGTTTACAGAGGCTCTGAGGAGGGGCAACCCTGGACATAAGCCCCAGCCTTCCCACCCAACCCTAGGAATGGATCCCAGGCAGAAGATGGCATGGACTGCTACAGGCAGGATGGTGCTGGACCAGGGAATCCAGGGAACAGACAGCGTGGCAGATGGAGTGACAGTCAACGGGACAACGGGAGACAGAGGCAGAGCTGTCAGACGTGTATTCTAGCCCAAATGCCCAACTGACCAACAGACAGACACTGATAGACTTCCACTCTCACAGCTGGGCTCCGGGATACATTGTGTTTACAGCTGGCCAGAGTCAGAGAGATGGACAGCCAAGACCCTGACAGTCTAACCCAGCAAATGGAATGGCCAGCCTAGTGTCACCAGGCTCACAAACACACTCATACCCAGAGGGAGAGACAGACAGCCAAGGCCCTTCCCTGCAGCAATGCAGCCGCCCAGAGACTGGGTGGACAGACCACCAGCTGGCCCAACTGATGGACAAAAAGAAAGTCATGAAGATTCTAAGAAACCAAAAGGCAGGCTGACGGTGGAGCCCCATATCAACCTAAAGCAACAACTGGGAGTTCCCTGGGAGTCGGGACCTGGTCACTCTCCAGCCCCAACAACCCCTCCATCAGCGGCTGGATCCAGGTGTGAACCTGCAGCTCTGCAGTCAGCCCTCTGCCAGCCCCTCCGGCCCCCCGTACCCCATGCCCCATCCCTGGGCTCTGCCTTCTCCATCTGCTTCTTTGTTTGTTGGCTGTCCTTTCTCCCTCCGGCCCAACCTCCTCCCTCTGTCCAGCTGGCCAACGCCTCCTCCCACAGCTTGGCACTCCTGCCAAAGCTGCCCCCCCTCCCCCTACCCTCTTTGTTCCCTTCCCATCAGTGCTCCCCCTCCCTCCGCCTTTGTCTGAGGCGCACCAATTGCAACCCATCCCCTCCTCCAACTCCTCCCTGGGAGCCACCTCCCCCTACCTGCCTGAGCCCCCTAGTTAGCCAGCCCTTCCCTTCTCACAGGGGGCACCTGTTTCTCCCCCTCCCTCCCCTGCCTGGTCACACTCATTCATTCACTTACCCATTCATTTTCCTCTCCACCTATTCCCAGAAGGTCCCTCGCCCACCCTGGGGTCACCAAGGGCACAGCTGGGCCTGGAGTAGGGGTGAGGGGCTTGGCCCTAGGTGAGGGGATGGGTCAGGTCATCCTAACCAGTATGGAGGGCCTACTACATGCCTGGCTCTGTCATCTGGCTTCCATGTCACAGTCCTGGGTCTCTGGGGCCAAAATTAGTGGCTCAGTTCCCAGAGAGAGGAACTGAGGCTGGGTGTCAGACAAAGCATGACTGGAATCCAGAGTCTGAATGTGCTCAGAAGTCCAGGAAATGCTGGAGGTACACCGGACCCACCGCCCCTGCAGGCCTCAGTTTGCCTATCTGAGGGGTGGGGGAACTCAGTCTGCCAGGCCCATCTTGTGGGCTGATATGAAGGTCAGGAGAGATGGTGGTCACCAAATAAACACAAATCACAGGGCAAAGGGGACAGTCAAAATGGGAGACAGCTGTCAGTGGCTTAGGGACCATAGCCTTTGCCTCCCCACACCCTATTTATCATTCTCAAGGCTCAGTTGGGGGTCCCAGCTGGGGATCAGGCCCAAGATTGTGGAAAGTTCCTGGGATCTGGCTGCAACCCTATGTCCTGGCTCTGGCCACCATGCTGTGCCCAGCCAGGGGGAAGCACTGGGTGAAAAGCACAAAACCCTGCATATCCCTCCCACTTTCCAAGCCCAGACATTCTTTCAAGGCCCTCCAACTTCCCCTCCAGGCCACTCTGCCCTCCCAGGATCAGCTTGGGATGCCTTCACTCCCCACCACCCCTGACACCCAGCAGTCACTCCTGTGTCCTCATGAGATGGAGCTTGGCAGCAGGACCACCCCCCCAGGCTCCCCATCAATCCAGCCTTGATCCCCAACTCCACACTCTCACCTGCCCAAGCTCTGCCCAGATGGACCCTCCCTCCCCCAGCTCCCACACCTCTCCGGTCAGGGCAGCCTGGTGAACCTCATGCGCAAACAGAAGGAAGCTTTGAAAGTCACTGGTCAGGGCCGGCCAAGTGGCATGGTGGTTAAGCACCAGCTGGGGAAGCCAGCGGCCCTGGTTCAGTCCCACATATGAGGGCCAGTAACACTGCCCTCAAAAAAAAAAAAAAGCTCCCTTGAAAGTCCCTGGTCGCATTCCATTCTTCCCCTACTCCAGTAGCTGTCATGGCTCCCCAGTACCCTCAGCATAAGACCTGACTCCTCCACATACACCCTACTCTTCCCCCCAGGCCTTTGCATATGCCATTTTCCTGCCTAGAGCACCTTTCCTGACTCTTACCATTCTTCACCCTTGATTGCAGCTTCCTCCAGGAAGCCTTCCTTCCATCCCTCACCCCCAGGCTGTGTCAGGGGCCTCCTGGAGGCCTCCAATGACATCTCCATCACTAAAGGAAAAACACCAATAACTGAAGGTTTGTCTAATTGGGGAGTGAATGGTCTAATTTCAGGGGAGGAGTCCTTCTCATTCCTTCAGTCCAAACCCCCATTTCATAGAGAAGGAAACTGACACCCAGAAAGGTGCAGCACCCCCCCCCAAGGCACACAGCAGGCCTGCCCACAGACTCGGGGAGGTTCGGGTGTTGAAGCCTCTGGCTGGCTGTGTGCGTGGGACAGGCTGCAGCGAGACAGCTGCCCACCTCCCTGGGACTCAGTTTCCCCTCTGGCCCACCCTGGAGAAACGTAGGCTCCAGAGTGTGAAGACCTGCGCAACAGAGAGAAGGGGGGCGGGGTGGAGACCCCCTCAAAGGTGGAGGCCATGCCCCCTGCCCTCCACCCAGGGAAGCGCGCCCGTTACTTTATCTCACTCAGGCTAGGCTGGGCTGGTGGGGGCACCACAGGCCAGGGTCTTCCTCCCTTTGCGCAGCTCCAGGGCCCCGCCCTAGATCCTGGCCTTCCTGGGCCAAGGCAGCCGCGGGGCGCGGGCTCCGGGACTCCGTGGTCTCGGCGGCGCGGGCAAGGGGCTCTAAAGCGGACAAAGCCCGGTGCGGGCCTGGCTGGCAGCGCCGCCGCTCAGGTCGCTGGGCTAGACCACCGCGAGCGGGGGAGCGGGGGGAGGATGCAGGATGCAGGCGCCGCGGCCAATGGCGGCTCGGGAAGACGGGCTAGTGCCATGGCAACAGCCAATGGTGGCCTGGGGCGTGGACCGGCGGAGGCTGCGGGGCGTCGGGCCTCCAAGCAGGATCAGGGTCTGCGTGTGTGTGTGGGGGGGGGCGGGGGGGTTGGGGTGGTGGTGCTGGTGAAACCCTCAGGGGAAGGGGGTGCCCCAAGGACCAGGACCCCGTGTCCCCTACCCCATTTCTGGGTGAAACCCCTCTTAGAACCTCCCGCGGCTGGATCCGCAGAATTTGAGAGTAAAACATTCAGCCTTGGGTGTTACATCAGAATCTTGGAGGTCTGTGGGGGGAGGAGCTCCTGTGGCAGGGGTAGGGGCTGAGTCAGCCCCCTTCCATCGGGTCGGGCCCAGCATTGTGTGGATGGGTCAGGGTGGGACACATTGTGGGATCCAGGTTGGCCGCTTCCTCCTCCAGGGTCCTGGCTTGAGAGGCCGCAGCATGGAGGATGGGCAGGCACCTGGGGAGCACCTGGGACCCTGCATTGCTCCTCATTACTTCTGTCTCCCTGGCAGAGGTCAGTTCCTCCATGAGCATCTGCTGAACTTCTGTGTCTCCTCCCACATCCCTGGTTTCTCAATCTCTGTCTCCCTGTGTCTCTGTCCCTTGTTGCACCCCTAATTCACCCTCACAGAACGGAAGCTAGAGGAGGGAGGGGCCTGGGGTCCCAGAAGTACCCATTCCCAGTTGTCTCAGATCCTCAATGGGTCCCCGGAGGCTACTTGGGGGTTTAACACCCAGGACAGAAACCTTCAGCTGTGGCCCAGTTCTTTCTGCTGCTGAAACGTGCACACCCCATAGGACAGAGAAGGAGGTGCTGGAGCCAGGAGACACAGGTTTGGGGCTTATCTGTCTTTTCTCGGCTTGGGGGACTGAGGCAAATTGTTCACCTTGCAACCCTCACTTTCCCCTTCTGTCAAATGGGGAGGCAGATGCAGCCTTTGTAAGGACAAGTGCCAGGGAAGACAGGAGGTGCAGCCAAGAGCACAGGACCATGTTGTTTCCTGTTGGGTTGACTGCAGGAGACCCCATGTGCCTGTCGTGGGCCAACAATGCTGGGTGCCCCAGAGGATCCAGGCCTAATTGTCCCAGAGCCTCCAGAGCCAGATACTGTCCCCAGCCTGTGGAATTAGGGAAATTCTGCAGTGGGCAGAGGGAACTCTTATTGGAGGCTGGGAAGTCTGCACTGAGCAGGGGGCACCAGTGCTGGGCCTCTTTAGGATGAATAGGAATTGGCCACAGGATCAGGGATAGAAAAGGCACTCCAGGCACTCAGCCTGGAGCTGTGAAAGATTAGTGCCCGCTCAGGAATATGGGCTTCTGGTGGGGCCAGGGAGTACAGTAGATGGTGGGGCTGGGCTAGGGCAGTTATGAGGGGTTTAGAGCAGGGCAAGCTGGGCAATGCTGGAATGGGGATGGGAAAAGGCAGAGCCCAGGGGTCTGCTTTAACTTTCCTGTGTGACCTTGGACATGTTTTTCTCTGGCTTCAGTTTCCCATTTTGTTCACTGGGAGGTGGATTGGAGAATCCCTGCCCCCACATCCCATGGAACTAAGTCTCACATCCCCCACCCAGTCTCAGATGTCACAGTCAGAACTTTAGAGCTGGCAGGGACTTGGGGGAGGTGTCTAATGTTCAGTTCTATCCTCATTACGTATGGGGAAACTGGAGTTCAGGCCAGGGAACACATTGCTTGAGTTCACTCAGAAGTCCCACCAGGCCCTTGGCCTCCCTCCCTCACCCATTTGGGTGTGGCTGGGGCCTGGAAGGCTAAGGGCACTTGGGGACTAAGAACCCAAGGCTTGCAGACCCTTTGTCTGGAAGATCACATCCCTGACACTTCCCCAAATCCTTGATGCTGTAAATCTTTGAGTCACAGTCAGACTCAGGCATCACAGGAAATTCTAGAACTACAAGAGCATCAGGAACCCCACAACCTCCCAAGACCCCAGGCACAATCTTGAGGGGTTGAGAGATGCCCCCCATTGCACAGTGCCCAGGCCTAGCTAGGAGGCCTCTTACCAGGCCCTCCTCCCCCAACATCTGCTGGGTTCTTGCAAAGAATGTTTAATCACAGGGCTTGCTTCTTCCTATCCCGAAACCTCCCATCCCAGCACATGGCCTGCCACACAACAGGGTCACTCATGGAGTTTCTTTGGATCTTCTGAGCCTGACCTTGGGCATCTCTGCTGTGCCAGGGGCTGGGGACAGAACCACTCAATTCTGAGCTGGGTAGGGGAGGGGGGAAGCAGGAAGGCACCAGGTCGTCATGTGACCACAGATGTAGCAAGGGCTGGGTGACCAGGTAAAGCCCTGACAGGTGAGGAAAAACTGTTGCTGGAGGTAGGGGTAGGGTGGGGCCGGCTGGTCCAGACGCGCCCCCGAATCCTGACCCGAGATGGGTCACCTGACCAAGGTCCCCGGCCGGGGAGGGGGTGGGAGCGCAGCCCCGTCAGCACCGCGGACAGCTCCCTCCGGCCTCCAAACCGCGTCCACTGAAGTCGCATGTCCCCAGAGCACTCAGGCTCTGGCTCCTGCTCAGGGCGTGACCTTGGGCTCCCGCTGCACCTCCAGCCTCAGTTGCTTTTTTGTTTGTTTTTTGTTTTTATTTTTTGAGGGCAGTGTCACTGGCCCTCATATGTGGGACCGAACCGGGGCCGCTGGCTTTCCAAGCCAGCGCTTAACCATCGCGCCACTCGGCCGGCCCTCAGTTGTTTCTTAAATGGGATGTTATAGCTCCAGGATTCAGAACGACTATAGAGGCCGGCAACATGCTCTGGCCCGATAAGATGGATATCATGAAGAACATCAGCGTCAGCGAAAGTCGGAGTCGGCCCTACATTCAGTGCCCACAAGGGGAAACTAAGGCCCGGAGAGGCTCAGGGCGTGGCCAGGACCATCGTCCCAAGCCTGTGCGGAGCGGAGCCTCGGCACAGCGCTTCCCCGTTGCAGCCCCCACCTCCCCCGCCAGTCTCCGTGTGGGCGCAATGGGTCGGGGCCAAGGGCTGGGCACGGCGAGGCCGTGCTTGCGCAGACCCGGGGGAGGGGGTCACTGTGGTGCCGATGGGGGGCTCCCAGCCCTTCCAACAGCCTGAGGCAATTTCTCTGGCAACGGTCTCCATGGCGACTGCGTGAGAAACCCCCCAAACCCCTCAAGCCTGCGTGCGCGTGTCTGTGCGCCCCCTGTCGCCTGGACCACAGTCCCCACGGTCCGAATTCCCTAGCCGCGCCCACGGTCGAACCCCTCCCCCCGCGGCAGGGCCCCCAGTGACCTACCTGGTCCCCGAAAAAGGCTGAGTGAAGCAGGCTCAGCAGCCCCAGGAGCCCCATGGAGCCGCAGCCGCCTGGGACCAGTCCTCACCCAGGCTTCGGCTGTGGGGGCGGGGATGGGGGAGCCCGGGACACCCTGCGCCTGCGCGGAGGGGGACGGGGATGGTCACTCAACAGGCCAGAGCGGAGACTCCTTCCGGAAGGGGACAAATGAGGGGCGTCTGAGGGACCTCCCAGGGGCTGCAGGAGGGAGTCTCGAGGGACTGATGACCCAGGAGGGGTGGCGCGAGGAGATCCAGAAGGAGATGGAGGGTGGGGGGAGCGTGTAAGCAGAGAAAGAGGAGTCAGAAGTCCGACAGGGTTAAAGAACTCTATCTAGAGAGGTGTGAGGGGTCCAATGGGTACGGAGGAAGAGCAGGGAGGGGTCTCCCACAAGGACTAGTGAAGGGTCCGAGGTGGGGAAGTGTGATCTCGGGGACGAGGCGTCCCGCGGGGAATTTTAGATCTCGGAGGACGAAGGGAGGCGCCACCCTGCGGCAGCAATCAGCTGCCCGCTTGGACAGTGTCTTGCAGAAGCCGGGGCACCTCTTCCTAGCCCGCCCAGGCCTGGGCTGCGTGCTCTGTTCATTAGTCATTCAGCAAACGTTGGCTGCGCGCCTGCTGTTTGCAGGGCTTTGAGCTGGTACTGGGTATGGAGGGGCCTGATAGGGCGACAACACGCCTAAACACTTATTCAGTCATTCATTTAATAAACATTTATTAAGCACCTTCTCTGTGCTGGGCCCTGTATAATGAACAAAACAGTCAAAACCCGTGCTCGTGGGAAGCTGACATTGAGGGGAGGGACCCACAGTCAACAGAGGACAACGTGTTCACTATCGGTGAGGGCAGAGGAGACAGCAGGGAGGTGGGAACATGGTGGATGCCTGGAAGGGCACTTGAATAGAGACCGGGGTGGTGACTCAAGAGGGAAGAGCGTCCCGTTAGAAGGAACATCCAGCGCAAAGAGAGGGGAGCAGGTCATGCAGGGTCCCGTGTGCGTGGGAGGACTTGGGCTTTTATCCCAAGGGACGTGGGAGCCATGGAGGGCGATGGGCAGAACAGGGACGTGCCTAGGGCACCTGTGATGGTTTCAAGAAAGACAGGCTGTGGAGTCCGAGGGCCAAACCTGACTCAGATGCTCACCTGCACCCTCTGGTGGCTGCGGGGAAGAACAGACAGTGGGCTGTGCCGGGAAACCGGAACGGAGGGGACTGCGCGGGTGGAGAAAGGATAGTGGGGATCGCGGAGTAGGCGTTATTATGAACTGTGCTAAGTCCTGGGAAGGCAAAGAACAAGCGGCAAGAAGAAAAAAGGGGGCTACTTTGGCATGGATTGTGAGGGCAGGCTTCATCGAGCAGGTGCCATGCATCCATGGAAAGAACACCGGGCGGGGGCACAGCCCTTGTAAAGACTGGGAGGTGGGGCAAGCCTGGAGAGTGGAGAGCGGCGGGGAGGCGTGCGAGGTGCGAGAGGGCAGGAGAATACTTGGGTAGGCAGGGTTTCATGGGCCATGCGAGGACCTTGGGCTCTATTCTGGGTCCTGGGGAAGTCAGGGGAGGATGACTGTATTTATTTCAAATTGACATCCAGGTGAGTGATGACGGAGGCTTGACCAGAGTGATAGCAGTGGGGGCCGTGGGAAGTGGCCGGATGTAGGACAGATTCTGATAGCAGCTGACGACTAAAAGGAGTGACACACAGAGAGGGAGCTGCCTGACTGAGACGGGGAGGGGCAGGTTTGGGGAATGTGGGCTGGAGCCCAGAGGAGTGAGACTAGAGGTACAGATTGGCGAGGGGCAGGACACAAAGGTGGGAATATAGACGGTAGGTCTGAAGGCAGAGCCTGGGCCATAGCAGGGGAGACGCCGGGGAGGTGAGACATCGTGGCTACAAAGGCTCCTCCCAGCCTTCTGGACTCCCCTAAAGTGCTCCTGGACTACAGCACCACCTGGAGGCTGGGGCATGTGCCCCAGACGCTTCACTTGTAATACTAATGTTCATTTCTCCCTAATCACACGTAGTGGGTTGTGATATAAATTTAAACTGCAGAAGATTAAAGAAAACAATGATCACTGGCCACCCTTACCCTGATCCCACCCCGGTGACCCCTGGTGGCTAGGCTGGAAGCTTGCTATGAAGACTCAAAAGGTAACATACGCTGTATGGGGCCTGATGGGGGCTGCTGTCCCAGGAAGAGTCCTACTCATTTTTATAGAACACAGGAAACTTTGTTATAGGTCCAGTCAATAATTTTAGCTGTATAAACAAGCATCTGCCCATTGTGATGTGAAAGCACCATAAATACAAATACAAATGGGCACGGATGTATGCCAATAAAACTTTATCTACAAAAACAAAGGGTGGGGCCCTTTGGCCAGAGGGTGGTAATTTGCCCACCTCATGAGTGAGCATCAGCCCCCATTTCCCACATCCACCAAACCCTCCCCCTCTAGATGGAGGGGCTCAAAGCTCCACTTGCAGTTACAGGTCGCTTTAGCAGGTTGCTTTGGCAGGATCCCATGGTTGGAAAGCCCTCCCCATTTTATGACTTTTCAAGCTCAGGGTCAAAAACTAGTAAAGGGTAGTAGTCACCCTGGGCTTCCTTCTCGCCCTTGACAATCTGATGTGGAAAATTTGTTTCTTCTATTTCATCAATTTCATTTTTCAAAGTATGGAAATTCCAAAAATAGAAAATTGAGAGACTACAGTGGACTGTCACCTACTTCTCCCTTCCCTTTCTCTTTGCTGGGTCAGGGTAGGAAGTTCACTGAAGGTGGGGCCACACAAAGGCTTCTGCTGTGTCAATGGAAGTGAATTTTCACCAGTGTCGTCCAGAGAACTTCCAGGCGGCAGCAAAGCCTGGAAAGCTTTTAAACCGCAAAGCACTGACCTGCCTGAGTTAATAATTTGTCATTGAATACCCAAAACATATTCAAACGTCACGTGATGGAAAGTTTCTAATTTGTTTGAAGCACTCTGGCTCAGGCAGCCGTCCACAAGAGAATTTTAATGTTCCATTTAATGGGCTGCCAGCCCTGCGACTGTAGGGGATGCAGAATCACCCCAGAAGAGACCCACCTACCTATATGAAAAATTGAGGGCGGGAACAATAATTGGCACATATGGTAGGGGCTCATTATGGTGTTTTTTGTTTGTTTTTTGGGGTTTTTTTTTGTTTTTTTTGAGGGCAGTGTCACTGGCTCTCATATGTGGGATCCGAACAGGGGCCGCTGGCTTCCCAAGCCAGAGCTTAACCACCACGCCACTCGGCCGGCCCGCATTTTTTTTTTATGTTTTTAAACAAATTTTTATTAGAGTTTATTTGAGCCAAACTGAGTATACATGGAAGCAAGATCTCAACTGTTCCTAGGGCTTATTATGTTTTCATAATAATTGAATTTTCAGCCAACTGTTGGATTTGACTCCAGTTCTTCCTGAGTGACTTTGGGCAGGTGACTGAGCCCTCTCTGACCCTTGGAATCTTCTGCAAGATGGGGACAGCAGGAGCAGTCAAAGCGCGGGAGCAGGACGTGGCTCCGACGCCTTCTGTGGCTCCATGGGGGTGCGGGTGCAGTCTCTGCTCATAGCTGACCCCACGCGACTCTACCGCTTCCCACTCGAGATTGAACAAGGAAGCTGCATCCGCGCTTGCGCACCATACTGCCTAGCCCGGAGCCCTGCCGCACACGCATGCACGCACGAGCACGCACGTGGCTCGGTCCGCGCGCTCCCCTCCGAGAGGCGGGGCCCAAGCCTGCGCGCGGGACTCCACTTCCCATCGTGCCTGGCGGCGACGCCGGGAGCCACCAAGGAGGAAGCCCTACCCGTGACTGCCGAGCTCCGGCGGCGTGGACCCCACTGCATGCACGCACGCCGGCACGCTCGCGGGCGCTCCCTGGCCCCTCCCCCGTGTGGGAGCGCGCCCGGGCGTGCGCAGGGCGGTGGCGCGGGCGCGGGGGCGCGCGGTGACCGTTGGCGCTGAGGGGAGGAGGCAGCGCGGCCGCCGCCGTTGCGCAGATCCGGGCCACGGCTGTGGGGAGGGCGCCGGGGCTAGTGACCTTCCGGAGGCGGGAGCGAGCCAGGGGGCCCGGGACGCCTAGCGCCGCCGCCGCCGCCGCCATGAACAACTCGGGCGCCGACGAGATCGGGTGAGGACGCGCCGGGCCGCGCCGCCGCCTCGGCTGGCCCCCGCCCAGATGCCGCCCGCCCGTCAAGGTCACGCCGTGGGGCCGCAGCCTGGGGTCCCGCCGTTTACTGACCGGGGGGCACCCCGAGCGGGAACCTGGTGGTCCGGGGTCCCCAAGGACCTCGCTGTTTCTTGGCCGGGGGAGACCAGAACAGGAGCCCAGAGGATCCGGGGGGGGGGGCGCCGCCGCTCCCTAGTTTCCCGTTGGGGGATCCCAAACGGGAGCCCAAGGGTTCCGGGAGGGGACCCCGCCGCTGGAGCGCCTAAATTTCTCCCCCTGGGGATCTCGAATTGGAACCTGGAGTGTCTGGAGCGCCCTGTCCGCCCCCACGCCTGGGTTTTCTGTTGAGAGACACCCCCCCCCCGAGGGGGAGTTCAGAGGGTCCAGGGCGCCGTCTGTCCCCGTGCTTAGATTTCCCGTTGGGGAACCGCAAACAGGAACCTGAAGGATCTGGGGCGCCCCGGCCGCCCCAGTACCCGTGTTTCTCCTAAAGAATCCTTTTGGGAATCTGGAGGGTTCCGCGGCACCCCCAGCCCGCGCACAAACTTGGCGGGTCGGCGCACGTGGCAGGCCGGCTCGGGGGTTCCGGTTCTGCCGTCGCCTAACTTCTCCCATCCGGAATTTTGGGCGGTGTCGTCCCCTTTCTATTCTATCCCCCGCAAAGTGCAAAGTACAAGGAAGGGTCTCAAACAGAGGGCCCTAGGGCCAAGGTCATGGGGGACCGGTCTGCGCACCTCGCGGTGTCCACCATCTCAGCTCATCCGCACCACCCGATGGAGTGTTTGCAACTGTTTTTATGTTGATGGATCCCCTTCCCGCTCAGCCGCCACCTAACCACCCAGGGGTGTATTTTAAATAAAGAAAAAGGGAAACTCCGGCCGGTGGACAGAAAGCCTTACTCTCCAGGTCTTTCTCCTTGGGGCAGCTATTAGAGGAGGTTTGTTATAGCTAAGTTTCCCCTTTAATTATATCCTTGCTTAATGCTGAACTAACCGGAGATCCCAGAAGCGATCCCCAAAAAGCTAGAAAAGGCTGTTCTTCCCTGGTGGAGGGCTTTGCTGTAGTTTTCATTGCAGAAATGGCTTCTACAGTACCAGCGTGATTTTACTTTACAGTTAAATTCTCTGAAGATGGCAAAACAGCCCTTGGCTGCATTTATGTGGCTTTGTGTACATTTCTCAGTGCCCTTAGCTTTGAACAGACATGGTGTTTATAAAGTAATTGATTTGGTGAGTCAGTCATTGTTTGCTGGTGGAAGGGTGGCCTCACTGGGCCCTGTCTAGTTTCAGTCACCCCTTCCTTACACCTGTATATGTAAAATGCATTTTGTGGGCCTCCCTCTCCCAAATTCCACGCCATTTAGAGGACACAGAAGAAAGCATTTTGTTCCCAAGGCATTCTGGGTTAGGCAAATGAAAAGTTGCAGCACTTCTGATGGAAAACTGGGAGGCTGAGTCTGACGGAGAGTTAGCATACTTCCCACATCCACACCCACAAGTGTCTTTGCAGAGCTCAGTCTTCCATAGCCAAGAGATGGGTCTTCCAACCTGGACTGCCCTCCCTTCTCACCCTGAGAGCAGAGATGAAGGTTAGGGAAGGAAAGGAACCTGAGAACCATGAGGTCTGCCCTTCAGCTATGTTCACAAGGAGCCGGCCAGACAGGTGTACCTGGCATTTCACTCCAACAACTTATCCCAAATTTTGGATATCAGCCAGGATTGGAGGGTTCGGACCCATGGGCAATTTGGGGATGTCAGAGTGAATAGCAGAACCAGGATCTGGACCAGGAACCCTGCCTGGCCATCTTCTCCCACCCTGGTGAATCCAAGTAGATCACCCAGGTTTTAAAGTTGTGAATCACAGATGTCACAGAATCTTTTTATGGTTTTGCAAGTAAAAGCCTGTTGCCAGAAAGTATTGACAAATTTCCATTTTATGTAGGAACCCTGTTTGCGTTGGACGTGGAGTCCAGGGTCCACTTTGATCACCTTGCTGTGTGGCTCTCCTAGTTGGGCTCCCTGATGATGGGCCCCCTCTGGCGGTTTCCTGTGAGGAGACCATGGAGTGGTTGCTATGTGGGAGGTGTGTTGGAGGTGTGTTGTGCTCAAATCCAAGTGATGGCACACATTACCAGGAGGTGGCAGTTCTGAAGGATCTGTGGTGACAGGCACCCTCAGCTTTGCTTTGGTTTGTCAGCCCTGCCCAAGTGGCTCTTAGGGAGTGCTTGACAGGTGGGAGGGAGCTCTCCCCTTTTTTTTCAGACTCATATGTGGATACAGGTGGAGGCCTTAGGAAGTGTGTGGATGCCGGGGTGCCATGCCATCCGGGTTTGTACTTCTGAGTTTGAGTCTTTAAAGGAAGAGCTGACTGTATCTGAGCTGGCTTAGAAATCAGCATGAAGTCTGATGGGAGACCGGAAATAGGGTGAGACCACTGGCTTAAGTCAGTGATTTCAGTGTCCTGATTGTCACAGTCAACTAGAGCACAGCAAGGGCCAGTTCTTGCGGGCAGAGGGACGATGGGAGCAGTGGGGTCGTGTGGTCACATGTAACCAATGTATAGACAGGCAAATGGCTGTCCTTCTGAGGCAGGTCCAGCAGGGTCAGGCACTCACCTTGCTGTGGGGGAGGAGGGAGACAGGGCTGGAGGGTTTGCTGAGCAGACAGGGCTGAGTCCTCTTTCCCCTGCCGTGTCCTTGGAAAGTCAACTTAAGGTCCCTTGATTCAGATTGTCTGCCAGGGTCTCCTGGCAGCTTCTTGGTGCTCCCAGGTGCTGAGGGAGGGCTCACTCCCATTCCAGATAGAGGCACCCAGGGGCGCTTTGTTCCACCCACCTCTGGGTCAGCTAGCCTGTGTCATGGAACTGGAGAGAAGTGAGGAAGATTTTATCTGGCACACGTGGTTCTATGTGCGTCACCAGGGACTGGTAAGACAGGGACACCTGCATGTCATTGAGGGGAGAGTCGCAGGGAGAAAGGAAGGACTTAGAGGAGGGAAGTGAAGCATTTGGGTCACTCTCAGGAAAGATGTGGGAATATGGGCTGAGTCCACAGCTGCTCAGCCAAGAGAGGCTGCAAGTGTGTGGCCTCAGGGGCCTGCAGCTCTAGTGCTGGCTGAGTGGTGACATGGTGGAGGATGGAAGGTACTTTCAGCACATGGAATGGTCCCAAGGTGGAGCGCTTGAGTCCTTCCTGGTCTTTCAGGAATGGTTTGTTGGAGATGCTATGGAAGCAGACCCCCTTGAGTTGAGCTCTGGCTGGGCCTAGAAGGGTGGGAACCAGGAGCTGAGAGGACAGCACTTGTTAAGTGCCTGTTTGCGCTGAGCCTAATGAGGTGGGAGGTCGTGATTGAGGGGAACACTGGTTCTTTCTCGGGGATGTGGGGAGGGCTTCTCCCACCACTTGACACAGTGGGTCCTGTAGTTTTCTCTTGTGTCATGTGACTCCCACAGTCATCTGGGAGGGGATGGTCCGCTGGTAGGAGGGAAGTCCAAGTGCTGAGGGCAGGGGCTGTCACGGGTGGCCTTTGGAGTGAGGCCTATTTAGCAGGGCTATGTACCCTTCCCAGGGCTGCCTCCATTCCTGTAGGGAGACAAGGACAGCCTGGGGAAACCGGGTCCCAACGTGTCCCCACTGAAGACCAGGAATGTGCAACATAGGCTCTGGGCTGGATGTTCTCTAAGAAGAAAGGGCCATTTGCTCAACAACTGTGACTGGTCTGGGCCCTCTGTCCTGCTGCTGCCTTTGGGTTGCCTCCTTGCCAGGCAGGATGGCACTTCCTGAAGCCTGCCAGTGTGCTGCTGGGGCAGAGCCCACAGTGGTCGGCCTAAGCCAGGGAAAACTACTGCAGGCTGACCTTCTGGCATTAATACCATGTGGCTGCCCTAAAGTCCATTGAGTAGGAGCAGGATAGTCACCCAGAAACAGGTTTTGGTTTCAGCAGGCAGAAGAGAGCAAATGCTAACCAGAGCCTGGTGCCCTGTCACTTCTGCAGAGCCCTTTACAGGAGGAAGTCACCTGCACCCTCTTGAGGTACAGGCCCTGGAAGCCAGCATACTGATCACAGATGACCTCTCCAGGTCTCCCAGCTGTCCGCATTGCCAGTTTCCCACTTAGGAACCTGACTGGGTCATCTGGGAGGGCTCATAGAGCTGACGTCCCTGCATGGTCTGTGTGGCCCTGATGTCCAGCTTTAGCTGAGCAATGACACCCTTCCCCTCAGAGCAAGGAAGAGCTGGAAGGGGGAGCCAGTGTGGTTGGCTAATCCTGTAATCTGCAGAGTTCCATGTGTACACACCCATCAATGCCTAAGATCCACTCTGTGTCAAGTGAGTGTCTGGGCCGCCCCTGGACGTCTGGTGGGGTGAGAGGTCTCACACTCGTGCCAGGGCTGCATATCCATGTGGGCCAGTGATCATCTTGCTACCTGGGCAGCGAGAAGCCGTGTCTGGTTTGTCCTGCGGGGGCCTTTGTCTCTGGGGGGCTGGGGTACCTGTGTCTCACTCACCCTGGTAAGGTTGGCACCCAGGGCCCTTATTTTATTGATTACAAAACCTATGGCTCAGAGGTTGGGGCTTTGGAGAGGTACCTGCACCATGGGTCAGTGGGGTCTCCTGGGACTTCCATAAACCTTCCATGTGCAGACCGGGAGAGTATGTCCTTGGAGCAGGAGGAACAGAAGTGGAAACACAAAGCACACCCAGCACAGCACCGCCCCCACAGAGGCATGGCGGGTTCTTCCCTCTGTGTAAACTGGTGGTCATGTAAGAAGCATGTCTTTACTGTGTCTCAGATATCCTACGTGAGACCGTTGTTTCAGAAGAAACGTAAATCCTGGCATTTCCTCAGTAATGAAAATTTCGTAACTTGTAATCTTCTATAACTTCAGACTTACAGGACAATTACAGAATAGTAGCAAAGTCACTAGTACTCATTACCCAGCCAGACTCAATCAATGGCTGACATTTTGCCCTGTTTGTGCGCATCTTTCATGAAGTATTCAAGAGGAAGGGGCGCCCGATGCCCCATTGTGTGGACGTGTCTGTGTGTCCCATTTTCTAAGAAACATTCTCTCGGATGAACACAGCACAGTGATAAAATTGGGACACACAGTATTGATGCCATGTTGTCATCCATCCATCCACTAAACTGGCAGATGACAGTTCTGTCAGTTGTGCGGATGATGGCATTTCTAATCTTTTTCCCTGGATGCCTGATTTTGAAATTTAAATGAGAGCTGGAACCTAAA
This sequence comes from Aselliscus stoliczkanus, assembly GCA_033961575.1. NCBI lineage: Eukaryota > Metazoa > Chordata > Mammalia > Chiroptera > Hipposideridae > Aselliscus > Aselliscus stoliczkanus. The sequence continues at coordinate 1,030,586 of CM066735.1, read as the reverse complement.
CTGGTCTGGCGGGTTCCTCTTCCCCTGGTGAGCAGTGGAGGTTAGACTCCTTGGAGGGGCACTGGCTTATTATCTTACTGTTCTGGTTGGATGCAGTGCTAAATAGAGGCTGGTGTTTCTCTAAGCAAATTGGGTTTTGTATCAGTTTTGGTTTTTAAGAATGCTTGAGATCTCTGTCTTGCACAAAGCTGCTTTTCTACAGCAAACCCTTGATTGTTCCTGTGCCGAAGGACTGGACAAATGGGCAGTTCCTCAGTGGTGCCAGCCAGCCTCTGGGGCCCTTGTCATTCGAGGCCCTGAGTCACAGCTTGCCCCGGGCAACGCCTAGCCCAGGTGACCCTGGGGGAGTGCGGCACAGATGAAGGCTCCGCCCCCTGACTGTTGGGAGGCTGGAGGCCTGCATAGGAGACAGGGCTTTAAGTTAATGAGGCCTGCATGTGAGCCTCTCTGCTGCTTGGTCAGCATGTTCCCTGAAACCTGTCCTTGCGGAGCTCCCTTCTGAGGCACTAGAAGCACAGCCACAGCCAAATGTCTGCCCTGCGTCCCCATCCAGCCCTCCCCAACCAGGGACTGGTGGTGGCCTGTTTGCTGGCATTTTGAGGATGGCAGTGGGTACCTGTCTGGTGGTGGGAAAGTATTTCTCACACTAAATTCAAATTGCCCTTCCTTAGAAGAAATGTAGATTAGAATGAGCCCCTGACAGTGTTGCTGTTGTAGGCATATTGCCAGTGGCTGGCACACTAAGGCTCCAGTCACCCGATGGAACACTGGTGATGAGTGTGCCTGCTACCTTGAGGGGTCTGTCCTTGAGCAGAGGGCAAGGTGCCCTGTCTAGCAGTTCTCTTGGTTTCTCAGGAAGCAGGAGTGTGATCAGCCTTGCAGGGTGTTTGGATGTCTTAGACTGCGACTGAGCCAGGCCATGCGCCAGCATCTGGAGAACCGCCAGTTAGCCCCTGGGTCCAGCTTTGAGGGTGACAGTGTTAGTGTCATCTTTTTCTGGGCGAAGCAGACAGGATGGAGAGCTGCCGCCACTGCTGCTGAATCCCTCCTGCCTCTTATGTCATGCCTGCCTCTAGGGATTCTGGAGGCTGGAATGACGCTGGCATGGGGTGGGGTGAGTGTGAAGGTGATTGATGCAAGTAAACACTGTCCCAAGGTATCTCCTCACTCCAGGTCCATCCAGCCTGAGGGCAGTGTGAGAAGTAGGAAAGGTTTGTGCTGCCTGGCCCTCGTTGGGTCCCGGCAGTGTGGAGCCCTCCCCAGGGGCAGTAGGATGGCTCTGGGTTCTGGACTTACCCGAGGACTGCAAACACCAGGCAAGTAGGCTGCAGGGAGGGTGTACGATTCCTCCCGAAAGTTCTAGTGTGTCTGCCTTTTGAAAGGCCAGCCCAAGCTACCCTGGGGTGGGAGTGGTTGGGTGGGGCAGCAGTGCTGGGTCAGGAGCCCTGGGGACCTTCCTGGTAATTTGTGGGTCCTAGCTCATGTCTGCATGGTGGCTGTCTGAGATTTTGCCCCACAGCTTCTGCCATTCTGTCATTCTGGTTTGTGGTGTGTGGTCTCAGATCTCCATTGTAGATGTACAGTACTGCAAGAGTGGCAGGGAATCCTGCCCCATGGTCTACTCTGCAGCATCATAGGGGTGCTGTTGTCTCGCAGAAGCGCATTTTCTGGCCGTGGTTGTGATCTGTGTGCTCGTGCAATTTTGGACACATCGTTTTCGCTTGTGTTGCAACACTTAGTTTCCACCGTGTGGGCAAGTCTCATGTCTGCAACCGACAAGGCCAAGCGTTAGCTGTGGCTGTTGTGCACACGGCCATGACAATGACACATGTCAGCATGTTTGGGCAAACTTGGGACAGGTCAGGTAGGTGTCATCTTTAAGGCAAGAATCATCTTGACCCTAAATGTTTTCTTATTGAATTTCAGGAAGCTCTTTGTGGGCGGCCTTGACTGGAGCACCACCCAAGGTAGGTGCTGCATGCTAGGCTCTGAAGTCGGGCCCTGACCATGGTCTTTAGTTCGTGTGAATTCATCTCTTGATACTACCTTGGGTTTCTTTAATACTTTTTTTTTTTTAAGATTTTATTGGGGAATTAGGGGAGGGGAACAGTGTTGGGGGAAGGGGAACAGACAAATTGCTGTCCTTTTGTTCTTCAGTCTAGTTGTGGAGGACATTGCTTGCCTGGCCCATGTTGGTATCGTCATTGCTCTCCTCTCCCAGGTGAGGCAGATCGGTCACCGGCATCTAGACAGCTGCTCATGGCGGCTCTTGGCAGCTCACACTGGCTGCCTGCCACTCACTGTAGCCTATGGCTGTAGTGTGGGCTGCAGCCTACACCGTTGCCGGCGACTCAAAGCAGCCCAGCTCCAGGTGAAGCTGTTGTTTACCATCTTAGCTGTAGAGGGCAGTGTCACTGGTCCTCATATGTGGGATCCAAACCGGGGCCCTGCTGCTCAGAGCCAGCGTCCCAAGCCAGCTCTTTACCAATGTGCCACTTGGCTGGACCAAGGGTTTCTTTCATTCTTTTCTTTCTTTTTTTTTTTTTTTCTTTTTTTTTTTTTTTTTAGCTGAGCCATCCTGCCACCTGTTGGCAACTCAACGTCAACTCAGCTCGGGCTGGCATCGAACCGCCGTTGCTCAGAGCTCAGCTCGCACTCTTGAGCGAGCTCTTAACCAACTGAGCCACTCGGCCGGCCCTCTTTAATTCTTGATTGGCTTATTGTCTTGATTTCTGGGGTAAAAGGGCATTTGATTAGGCATTGGCTGGGGGCAGAGAGAACTCAACATAGGCTTGAAAGGGTTAATTTTGTCCTGATGCTTCACAGCAATTAAGGCATCCTTCACAGGAAGTGGCTGGTCTGCAAGCTGCCTTTGGAGTCGTGGTTCCTCATCCTCTTCCACATCACTTTCCTGGGTGCCTTTACCACTGCCACATTCAGTACAGCCTTTCTAGTTTGTTTGTTTGTTTGTTTGTTTGTTTGTTTGTTTGTTTGTTTGTTTGTTTTTAAAATATTTTATTGGGCAAGGGAAACAGCATTGGGGAAGGGGAACAGCCAAGTTGTCCTTCAGTCTTAGTTGTGGAGGACGCAGCTAGCTCAGGTCCAGTTGCCATCCGGCCGCCCATCAGCAGCTTGTGGCCATTAAGCTCAAGGTGCTGAGTTCAGTCTTAGTTGCGGTGGTCATAGCCACCATCCCATGCAGGAGTCAAATCAGCAACCTTGTTGTTAGGAGCACATGCTCTATCCACTAAGCCACCCGGGTGGCAGCTCAGCTCAAGGTACTGAGTTCAGTCATAGTTGGGGGTGGGCATAGCCACCATCCTATGTGAGAGTTGAACTGGCTGCCTTGTTGTTAAGAGCGCATGCTCTATCCACTGATCCATCCATGTGGCCGTTAAGTTCAAGGTGCCGAGTTCAGTCTTAGTTGCGGGCAGGCATATCCCACCATCGAACAGGCAGTCTTGTTGTTAGGAGCACGTGCTCTCACCAGCTGAGCCATCTTGCCATCTGTTGGCATCTCAGCAGCAGCTCAGCTCTGGCGCTGTGCACTGGCCCATGTGGGCATCGAACCGGTAACCCTGTTGCTCATAGCTCGCACTCTTAACCAACTGATCCACTTGGCCAGCCCCAGCCTTTCTAGATTATATGCGGATGTGACGCATCTGTCTTTTGGAGTCCCCATCCTTCTCCACATGTCTCCTGTCTTTTACATACCCCCTCTTCCAAACTAGTTGATTAGTCAGTTTAAAAATGGCTAATTCTGGGCCGACCGAGTGGCGCATTGGTTAGGAGTTGGGTTGGGACGCCAGCTCTGAGCAGGAGGGACCCTGTTCAGATCCCACATGACGGCCAGTGACACTGCCCTCTACAGCTAAGATGGTGAACAACAGCTTGTCCTGGAGCTGGGCTGCCTCGATTTGCCCGACAGCGTAGGCTGCATTGGGGCTGGCCGGCAGCTGGCGTGAGCAGCTGTCCGATGGCCAGTGAGCGACGGCCTCAGCCGGGAAGAGCGCAATGATGATACCAACATGGGCCAATGAAGTGACGTCCTCCGCAACTAGACTGAAGAACAAAAGGACAGGGCCGGCCGAGTGGCACGGTGGTTAAGCGTTGGCTTGGGAAGCCAGCGGCCCCGGTTCCGTTCCCACATATGAGGGCCAGTGACACTGCCCTCAAAAAAAAAAAAGAACAAAAAAGGACAGCAACTTGTCTGTTCCCGTTCCCCGATTCCCCAACGCTGTTCCCCTCCCCCAAATTCCCAATTAAAAAACAAAACAAAGGCTAATTCCATACTTTCCAGGTCAGGCTGGAGAAGCAGGAGGGCGGTGTATGTGCGTGTGTTTGCACACCAGCTGCGACATTGTGCCTAACACTCTGGTGTATGTGTTTATGTTTTTCCTGAATCTCTGAGCAGAGACTCTACGTAGCTACTTCTCCCAGTATGGAGAGGTCGTTGACTGCGTGATCATGAAAGATAAGACGACCAACCAGTCTCGAGGCTTCGGCTTTGTCAAATTTAAAGACCCCAACTGTGTGGGCACAGTGCTGGCCAGCAGACCACACACTCTGGACGGCCGAAATGTAAGAGTCCTTCTCTAGTCGAGCTCCCTTGTCGTCTCCCACTTGCCCTTCAGTTTGCTGTCCCTGAGCACTGATGAGTGTTGGTGTAAAGAGTGTCTCCTGTGCATTGATTTGAAAGGATTGAGGCTCTGTATTTAGACTGCGTGTTGGAATTGCATATGGAGACAGGGTGAATTGACCGGGACCTGTGCTCGTGTGTTGTGCTACTGTTGCTGACAACTTTTCTAGAGAAAATAGCCTCTTAGTCACACTGGCTCATTTGAAACTTCCTACAGATTGACCCAAAGCCATGCACACCTCGGGGGATGCAGCCGGAGAGGACGCGGCCAAAGGAAGGCTGGGTAAGGGGCCGGGCTGGGCAACCTTGTGTGTTTCATAGCCAGTTAAAGGACACACATGCCTTTGATCTGGTGTTTTTGGTTATTAACATTGAGAGTGACAGAAAGTGGTTTCCTTCTACGCTTGAGCAGCCAAGAATGGCTCAGATTTATCCAATGCTAGAAGTTTTTTATCTTGTAGCTAAGTAGAAATTTTTTTTTTTTTTTTTTAGCTGAGCCATCCTACTACTTGTTGGCAGCTCAATGGTAACTCAGCTCGGGCTGAGCATCGAGCTGCTGTTGCTCAGAGCTCAGCTCGCACTCTTGAGCGAGCTCTTAACCAGCTGAGCCATTCAGCTGGCCTCTACCAAGGAGAAAATTTTTGTTTGTCTATCTTAAAAACACTTATACCTCACACCTGTTTGTCATTGGAGCCTTCTGTTTCTTCCGCCCTGACTGCTCCCAGCCTGCCCAAGAAAGAGGGCAGAGAGCAGCTTCTCCTTTCACTCCCCACTGCTGGGTGGCCTGATCATCCTAACTCTGATGAATCCACCTGTGTGGCTCTGCAGGCCACCCCTGTCCAGGTGCCAGGGCACACAGGCACAGCCAAGTCCAAGAGCCTGGTCTCTCAAACAACATATTGGATCAGTGTGGTGACTCCCTCTGAGTCGTGTGTGGCCCCAGGCGCTGGGCAGCTGGAGCAGGCCTGTCCTCTTACCCACCACCCCACACCTCCTCCCCGACCTAGTAGTTCTCAGAAGACTGTCACCTGGAATGCTCCCGTCCTCACAGAAAGTCCTACTGGACAGAGCTGGGCTGGAGGCAGTTCAGATGCTGAGTGCAGGCCCCACCACACATGCCTGAACTGCAAGTCTGGGCCTGACAACCTGTGTTTCTAGCAGGATCCCATCTGTTGCTGACAGACAGGCCTCAGACCCTTGAAACTGGTTTTTGTTTTTTTGTTTTAAAGATTTTATTGGGGAATTAGGGGAGGGGAACAGTGTTGGGGAATTGGGTAAGGGGAACAGCCAAGTTGCTGTCTTTTTTGTTCTTCAGTCTAGTTGTGGAGGACGTCGCTTTACTGGCCCATGTTGGTATTGTGATCGCTGCACTCTTCCCGGCTGAGGCAGTTGGTCGCCAGTCATTGGATAGCCACTCACAGCAGTTCATGGCAGCTTACGCCTGCTGGCTGCTCACGCTGGTTGCCAGCCACTCACTTTAGCTCGTGGCAGCCTACTGCAGCAGGGGCTGCAGCCTACGCTGTTGCCGGCGACTCATGGGAACCCAGCTTCAGGTTGAGCTGTTGTCTGTAGAGGGCGCAGCATCACTGGTACTCATGTGGGATCCGAACCGGGGTCCTGCTCCTCAGAGCTGGCGTCCCAAGCCAACTCTGAACCAACACGCCACTCAGCTGGCCCCCCCCTCGATCTTACTTTTGAAGGGCGCAGCTAGCTCAGCTCCAAGTCCAGTCGCCATCCGGCCGCCCGTCAGCAGCTCAAGCTCAGCTCAAGGTGCCGTGTTCAATCTTAGTTGTGGGGCGGGGGCGCAGCCCCCACCATCCCATGCGGGAGTCGAACTGGCAACCTTGTTAGGAGCACATGCTCTCACCAGCTGAGCCATCCTGCTGCCTATTGGCAGCTCAGTGGCAGCTCAGCTCGGGCACAGTTCACTGGCCCATGTGGGGATCAAACTGGCGACCCTGTTGCTGAGAGCTCACGCTCTTAATCAGTTGAGCCACTCAGTTGGCTCTTGAAACCGTTTTTATTTTTCCAACTTTCTATTAGGGGAGTTTTCAAATTATAGGAAAATAGAGTAGTAGTGCAATGAACACTTAAATGCATCACCTAGATCTATCATTTGTTACTATTTTGCCAAAGTTATCTATCTTGACGTCTTTCTCTGTTGCATGTATCACCACTCCTAACTTCTGGGGCATACTTATAAAAGTCCAACCTCCCATGGAACCCTCATCCCCACAGAAGGGGTGTTAGGAGTAGAGGGGGCAGCAGGGGCGGGAGCCAAGTTTCAGGTCCACCTGTCAAGGCCAGGCAGGTGCGTTCCTTCTGGGTCTGACCCCCAAGTGCTGAACTGCAAGCAAGCGTTTCCCTCCAGGCAAGCGTTTCCCTCTGAGGTGTGATTCCTACAGAGAGTGTAATCGGGGTTGGCGAAGGCAAGAGACGAGGCCAACAATGGTGTGACTCTTCTGTTAATAGAACTTTCCATCATCATCGTTGGTCAACAGCTTGAAAGCCAGCATCTAAAAACCAGCCTCGTCTCTGCTAGTTTTAACCTTGGAATCCCCCTTGTTGTGTCTTCCTCACTCTGCTAAAACCCTTAGTTTCACAATGGAGAGAGCTTTTTTTTTTTGAGGGCAATGTCACTGGCCCTCATATGTGGGACCCGAACCGGGGCTGCTGGCCTCCCAAGCCAGCTCTTAACCGCCGCGCTACTCGGCCAGCCCAGGAGAGAGCTGTTAAGTTCTGGAGCCATTGGGATTCGGAGTAATTGAGCACAGGACTGCGGCCTGCTGAGTATATGCGCCCCAGCAATGCTTTTCCTGGTCTCCTTGGGTCTCTGGGGACACAGATGGCTGGTTTGGGTTCTCTTTGGAATCACTGCACTTTTGGAGTGTTCAGTGGCTTTAGCTCGCACCGAGCCCATGCTGAGACTCATACTCTGGTGAGCGCTCTGAGGGCTCCCCACATGGACTAACCACCTTTTCCTTCTCAAAACAGCAGAAAGGACCCAGGAGCGATAACAGTAAATCAAACAAGATATTTGTCGGTGGAATTCCTCACAATTGTGGTGAGACAGAGCTCAGGGAATACTTCAAGAAATTCGGAGTGGTGAGTTCTTCCCACACCCGCAGCTCGGGGCAGCAGCTGCTCAGCTCAGCCTAGTTGGGGCGGGAGTGTCCACAGGGAGGCTCAGCTTGGCAGCTCTGTCCTCTTGGCTGTATCCCCTCCGCCCTCCCCAAACAGAACAAACTAGAGCCCCATTCCTCCCCTTCATGGCCACATATCCAGGAACGTAGTCACAGTTTTTCCAGGCAGAGGAAACTCACCAGGCCAGCGTCCAGGAGGCCTTCCGGTTGCTTGTGACCACCGTGGTGTAAAGCACTGGACAGCGTTGCGGGGAAGCCAGCCTGCTGTCCTTGATCATAGGAGGGAATGTTTTGGATCAGGTCCACCTGCCCTGAGACCCTAGACGAAGTGCCCACCACGGGTAGGGCGGGCCTGGTCTGGTGGAAGAGTTCCAGAACAGGGACCTTTCCCAGGTCCTTAGACCAGCAGTGCGGACCCCACTGTCTGGGGAGGGCCGTGGGCATGGCCCTGTGTCCTGCTCAGCATTTCCTTTGTGACACAGATCTTTTCCCAAGGGTGCTTCTGTTTTCTGGGAGAGGCTACAATCCTTTAGAATCTCATGTGGGTTAGTTCATCGGGGTCATACAGGGAACTTGGTTCTAGTGGGGCCAGCAGAGGAAAAGACGGGGCTTGGGAGCCAGAATGCGTGGGGCCGTTGCATGGGCCACCCCAGGCTCTCGCTGCTCACAACGTCCTATTAGTGGTGTAGGCCTGTGTGCTCCTGCTACAGCCAGTTTTTCAGGTGGTACCTGAGTGGCCCAGGGTTTAGGAGTGTCAAGGCATACAGTGAGAGATGTGCTTCGTGAGCTGGGGACAATAGGCGGGAGGGCTGGGGCAGGTACCAGGTTGGCAGCACAATGGGGATGCTGACCAAGGGAGCACTAGTGCTCTGCGTCATTCCTTCCTGGCATCTGAATGGATGGTGCCCTTTGGGTCTCCCATTCTCACCTACCCTGTGGAGCGGTGGCCTGGGCCCCTAGTGTCCAGCCATGTGCCCTGTGAGCATTGGGGGTGGAAGGAGCATTTGGCCGGCTCCTGACCCTGATAGTCTCAGACATCACCCATGGAGGGCTGGCCTTTTGCCTCAGGACTCCCTAGGCTGGAGACATTTCCAGCAGGCATTGGGCTGGGGTGTTTTGTTGTAGCCAGAGATACTTGTGGCACCTGGGTCCTTGAACAGCCATCTTTCTTGCAGGTCACAGAAGTGGTCATGATCTACGATGCAGAGAAGCAGAGGCCTCGAGGTAAAAGAGATGGAGTTTGTCTTTGACCGTTCCCCCCATCAGATGGCAAACTATCTCACAAATAGGTGGTGGTTGTAGCAAACATTTCCTCAGAAAATGGTGATTTGGAGACATGATTAAAATGTAGGCTCTTCCTGTGCAGCCCCAGCTTGTCTGTGCTTCCCAAGGTCAGATGTTACTGGCTTTTTTTTTTTTTTGGCTCATTCTTTTGAATTTTTACAACTTGACATGAATTGGAACATGGTTTCTGTTTTTCAATGTGCACCAAAAGGCTTGTGGTTCTTTTGTACCATGACCTTTCTTAGTTACAACCGTGTCCTGTTTTCAGCTCACACCACTGTAGTCAGATGTCTCATTCCATGTTGTCAGGCCAGGTCTGCCCCAGCTCAGCTCAAACGTGGTTTCCTTTATCCATCCCATGCTTTTTTCCTGTTTTTCTTGTTTTTTTTTCCCCCTCAGTCAATGGGAGCTGTGGGAGGAGGGGCGAGGCCACCTCCATGGTCCCTACCAGGGTCCCCTGAGCTGCGTCCCCCCTCCCCCCACATACCCCTTACACGCCTGGGGCTGGGACAGTGGGTGCAGATTTCCATGCTTTTTTTTTTTTTGTGGCTGCTGCTGTTTGTTCCCGCCTGTCTGTTTTGGTTCATCAGCCGCTTTGGGCCCAGTCTGGGCTCTGCAGCCCCTGCCCCGCGGAGGCCCCTAGAGTGTGGGGCTGGCTGCCCGCAGCATGCGCCCGCCGTGCTGGAGAATAGTTTGCCATTTGAACTTCCATCCTTTACTCCATGATTAAGTAATGTCTCCTCACTTCATGTTGATTAAGCTGTTAAGTCTTAGTCTTAATTTTAATGTAGCCGTACATGCTTAGTGACATACTTAAGTGTTTCGTAGTAAATACAGTAATGTTAAATAAGTTGTTTTTCCTTTCTTCTGTGAATTTTTGTGATTAACGATCTCTCTCTAGATTTCTTTTCTCCAGGTGCTAAATTATATCACACAGGTACAGGCCATCCTGCAGTCAGAGGAGGGAGCGGGCTTTGCTCCAGTGGGGTGTAAACGAAGTTTCAGTGTGTTTCTGTGCCGCTTCCTCAGTGGTGATGTCGCCTCTTGACACAGACGCATCCCTAGACACCCTGCCCTGGGCTCCTTAACCACGAGTCACCGCCTCTTGCGCCCTAACGGACTGCGCGAGCCCTGTGGTTTCAGACACTCCTGCACACTGAGAAAATGTTAACTTGTAATATGCATTCATCACCCGTGCTGTGTTTCACCATTGCCTCCGATCTTGTGAAGCCTCAGGACACGGGACCCTGAGGGCTGCTTAGATTCCCTGGGTCACTCCCTAGGCTGCCTGTTGGTCTCACCCTGGGCCCGGGGCCAGGGGTGCAGGCTGGAGGGGCTGGTGGGTAGAGCACTTTGGGCTTGGCCCGTGGGCCTGTGTTCCCGTGTGGCGCACACCATCCTCAGCCATTGGACTCTGCGGGTCCCAAGTACCCTGGAGTGTTAGGCAAGCAGAGGGCGGGAGCAATGCCCAGAGCAGCAGTTGGTCAGTGGGCATCCTAGAGCTCACTCCTACTTTACTTTCCAGATACTCATGAGGGCTCTGAACCCATTCTCTCCTTTTTTCCTCCCGCCCTCCCTCTCTCCTTCCCTCCTTCTGTCTCTTCCTCCCTCAGTTTAAGGCAGTGTCCCTTCCTCGCTCGGGTTCTGCGTGTCTACCAGCCAGGGAGCCCCTGACCTCTAGCCCCCTTCGCCTGCTGCTGCTCTTACCTCGCCCCTTTCTCTTGTGTCCCTTCTGCTCCAGCTTTGTCTCCTCTCCTGTTTTGCCGTCATGGTTCCGTTTCTTCTCTCACGCCATGCGTAGATTCTGTGTGTGTGCGTGTAAAGAGAGAACACAGCTGAAGGCTCCTGAATCCAGCTGTCTTCCCTGCCAATCTGTCACCCAACTTTCTGAGCTTCCTTCTCCCCGTTTTCATCCTTTTTCCACCACTGTTTTGCCTATGATTTTCCCACGTGGCCCCGGGCACGGCTGCTCCTGCCCTTCCAGCACAGGCCGGCCCCAGGCTCTGTGCCTATGCCATGTGGTACTGTCCCTCTCCCCCCACACCCATATTTAGCCCCTTCTCGGCCCTCAGCCCTTCCCCTCGCCCGTCTTTTGTTCTTCGGGGTCTTCTGGCAGCTGTCTGCCGCGTGTGTCCTTTTGTGCTCACAGCAGATGGGCCCAGGAGCCAGTGCAGTGGGCTGAGGACCAGACACGCCACGTTAGCCGGGCTGTCACACTCACCCAGACCAACCAAACTTCGTTTATACTGCCACTTGTGTTTGGAAAATGCTAAATTTTTTTCCCTTTAAAATTCTCTTTTTGATGACATGGTGTCTCTTGCTGTTGCTGCTCACAGCAGAGTTGACCTGCTGGAACCCGCTGTGGCCTGTATCTTTGTGTATTTTATTAAGTAGATACGTACAGATAGATACCTGTATACATACGTATGTGACCTTGACAGGACTCCTAGGGCTTACCCAACAGCGTTGGATAAGCCTAGCGAGGCACTAACTGCGGTAGACGTATGTTAACGCGCTAAGACAGTACATGGCTGCTGTCAGCACTGGCTGTGAAGCAAATTGCAAGCTGAGGGGGAGAATCCTGGGTTTCAGCGGAGCAGCAGCACACCCACAGCACATTTGCGACCGAGGCAGAGCTCATAACCCGCTCCAGCCTACCCTTGTCTTCCACAGAATGTTCTAGAACTGGCGCGGCACGGCATCCTGCCATGTTTGATGGCCCTCGCCGCTGTGCTGTCCGGGTTACCACTCTCTAAGAGACACCCCAGTTGTCTCCAAGTGTCTCCAAGCTCTCCCTGCCTCAGTGGCTCGCCTGGGTGACCCCACAGCCTCTTCCCTCACTTGCTTCGCTGAAGCCCTGGGTCAATCCCTCGGCCCGTCCCTAATACTGTTCATCATCCTGTTTTGTGTCACAACACCCTGCTACCTTGATTCACTCTTCGTCGTTGGCTAGGTTTTGGATTTATTACTTTCGAGGACGAACAATCAGTGGACCAGGCTGTCAACATGCATTTTCACGACATCATGGGCAAAAAAGTGTGTAGTGGTAGTTTTATTTTACCTTCAGACCAAACCAAGTCTCAGGCAACTAAGGGATTTCATTGGAAACAAAAATTCCTTCACAGACAAGGGCTGGGTGAGTGGCTGCCATGGGGTGGGACCTGGGCCTACAGTGGCAGTGCAGCTCTGTAGGGAAGTGGGAGCTGGGGCGGGCCTCCAGTGAAATCGTGGGTTGCCTCAGGCTTGGTTCCAGTGACCACTCCTTCAGATGTCTGTTCTGTATTTCGATTGTTTCACCTGACCCGTGGTGGGCAGTGAACCTTTGAGAAGAGGTTCTGTGTAAAACTGAAAGAAATGTAAACATCCTGAAGGATTGGTTGTTTTAACTTGGGTCACTTACTGTGAAACTCCGATACCAACCACATGCTCTCAATAGTACTTAACTCCATGCAGTCAAGTGACCTCTGGTTGTTTCATCTTCATACTGTGTTGCTGCCACGGAGGTAACTGTCAGAAAGCGGCTCCTAACTCATTGTCCCAGGCCCTTCGAGCTATTGGAGAAGTTTACTGTAAAATGAGTAACTGGTGAAAATTCTGCAGTATGGGATTTCTGATGGTTAGTAAAGTCTTTGGGGTCCACATTTTTGCAGGATTCCCATCTGGGCTCTTCTAAAACCTGCCCAGCAGCAGTCCCTGATGGTGCGTACCATCAGCTCCACATCCAGCTCAGCACGCCCAGCCCTTCTGATTGAGACACTGGAGGGAGTATTGCACCAGGGCTGTCCCACCACCCAGCCAGCCCACGGCCTCGCTTTTCAGGGGGGTGGGGGGAGTTCAGGTTTTGTTGCAGATGTAATGAATTCCACTTGAACCTGACTAAGCAGGAGACATGCATCTCACTCCGAAGTTGAAGCCTCTAGTTTAAAATCAGCTTGCAGGTTTTAAGGATGCATGCCAGTTATGAGCGCAAGGAGCCTGCATTCGGTAATTTAAAGTCCTGTAATGGTTAAAACTTGAAGAAGCGTGGTTCTGCTTCAGGGGCAGACAGGTCTGCTAAGCGCATGGATTGGCACCCACTCTGGGCCGCTGCCCCCAGTCCCATTTTGTGGGATGCAGGCTGTCTGAGTCTGGGCTGCTCAGAGCAGACACTGAGGTGGCTTCTCATGTCTGCAGGAGCCTGGCTTCTGTCGCCCGACCTTCACTGGTACCCGCCAGCTCTTCAGTGGGGATTTCCATGTGTAATGGAATGGGCCCACTTATAATTAAAATCGGAGTGGAATGACTACCCATGTTCCCATAAGAAGAGGGTAAAGGAATTTTTTTAATTATAAGGTCTGCTTTGCTTTGTAAGCAGGAGCCAAATTTCCTTAAGGAGAGTGTGTGAAGACTCATTAATCTGAGGACTTTGTTCCCATCCGTGGAACGTCTTTGGGGCATCAGAAAGGTGGAGGTCTTTGTGCCTCTGCCCTACTTCCTGTTTGTTCTCTAAGAAGAAGGGATTTTAAGGAATTCTGATATATAATGCTTAATTCACCAGACAGATCTCAAGGGTGACTCCCCGTGGGTTCATTGTCTCATTAAAATTTATCATGAAGGGCTGGCCGAGTGGTGCAGTGGTTAAGCGCTGGCTTGGGAAGCCAGCGGCCCCGGTTCGGTCCCACATGTGAGGGCCAGTGATACTGCCCTCAAAAAATAAATAAATACATAAATAAATTTATCATGAAAACAAGAAAAAGGATTCTCAAATGCTGAGGCAACCCTGGAATTGGGGCGTCTTTTTGTCCTCAGGCTGCGTGAAGGAAGCAGTGTATGGCATAAGTAGGACAAGCCACTCCCTGCTGTCCAGGCCCTCCCCCTCCCTGTGGCTCTTGCCAGGTCCAAAGAGAAAGGGTCCTGGGCTGCTGACCTAACACAGTATGAAGATTGCTTACTGATTCAAATGTCCATTTTATTGCATGTTTGTTTACTTTTTTGTTAGATGTAATGTAAGACTCTTTATCACATCCATTCCCTCTGACATTATTTTGAGTTAACTGAGATTCTTTAAGTGTTAGCCTGGGGAAGGTAAGTCTTTATCTTCCTTTAGACATTTTAAATAAACCTAAGTAAACCAACTGTGTTTCTCAGGTATGAGCTGAAGGCGCAGGCAGGGTGGGCGGGCTCTGCAGAGGTCCTGGGCAGTTCCCAGTGAAATTCCCCTTCCACCAGGGTGTGAACGGTGGCTGGCTCCTGTCACTTGGGAGTCCTGGGGAGCCCTGTGACTAGGGCTGCAATTGTTGGAACAGCCCTGATCCCTGTCCCCAGGTTTACAAGGCCATTGAAGGAGGACGCTGCCATTTTAACTCGACTGAGAGACCCTTGTCACACACAAAATGCTCAAGGGTTCTTGGCCCTCGGTCCCTGCTCTGCAGCGCATAGGGCTTAGCATGTCACGGTTGCATCTGTTGTACCTGAGAAACATTTTTTAAATAAAATAAAAAACTTTTTAAAGGAAAAAAGCTACTAGCCTAAATAAGGTTTATAGTTAAGTATTTAGTTTTAAGTCGTAATAAGATGCTAAGTGTAGTCGTAAGTTACCTGAGGGTGTGTCTAAAGGGAAGGGGCCTGGGACCCTCACAGCTCCCTGAACCAGAGCTTGGTTTGTCTAGGTTGAAGTTAAACGGGCTGAGCCTCGGGACAGCAAAAGCCAAGCACCCGGACAGCCAGGGGCCAGCCAGTGGGGGAGCCGTGTCGTTCCCAGTGCTGCCAACGGCTGGGCAGGCCAGCCCCCACCCACGTGGCAGCAAGGATATGGCCCGCAAGGTAAGGCCACTAGCACCCCTTCCAGACTCAGCGCAGAGGTGGGGCTCCCAACCCACCCAGGTGCTGGGTCCCTAGGTTCCATGTTGTCACTGGTCCTTCTTGAGGGTTGTGTGGCCTTGGGTGTGCTTGGGGCCCCAGCTGAGTCCCCACCTGAGTTTAGGCAGTTAAGGGCCAGCAGAACTGCAGTGGGCATCCTCACCCTGTGAATCTGAGTGAACAATTAGACTCCTCATTGTCATGTGGTCCCTTCCGTTTTCTGGGGCAGGTTGGGAATCCATCATTTTTTTTTTTTTTTTTTTTTTTTTTTTTTTGAGAGCAGTGTCAACGGCCCTCATATGTGGGACCGAACTGGGGCCGCTGGCTTCCCAGGCCAGCGTTTAACCACCGCGCCACTCGGCCGGCCCGGGAATCCATCATTTTGACCTACGACTTTGATGGCAAGCTGGCTGGGAGACTGACCATAGGCTTCTAGGAGTGGGGTTTACGCCCAGCTGGAAGGAGAGTCCTGCCTCTCCTGCTCTGGGTCTGTCCCTGCTTCCTGGGCTGCGGGCTGGTTCCAGCTGGGCTGTCAGCTCTGATCCACAGAGCAGTTAAGGACAGCCTAGCCAGGAGGGTTGGGGGCCCCGGGCAGGATCTGCAAGCCTCCACTAGCATTGGAAACCCAATGAAGTGGCAGCATCCAGGAAGGGGCAGGAGGAGGGGTGGGGCTCTTGGCACCCAGGGCACTCGTCACCCCCAAGCCTGCAGAGCCATCTGCTGAGCTCGAAGCTTTATCTCTGGTCACTCCAGAGCTTTCTTTTTTTAAACCTGCGTTTTATTGCAAAATAAAACAGCTGCAGGAAAAAGTACTGAGACCGGATGCTCATCCAACAGCAGGAGGACCCGTGCTTGGCCTTCAACTGGCCTGGCCTGAGGTTCCACACATGCACCTAAGTCTGTAGGCATCCCCTCCATCCAGTCTGCTGATTCTGTTGAAGACCTGAGGCTATGTGACACGAAGGTTTTTCTTGGGAGCCACCTCTGTGGAAGGGCAAGGACAGCAAGCCCTGTGATGATATCAGGTGTTCTTGAGACATCACAGGAGTCCCTCTGGGGAGTCCCTTGGGGCTGGAACATCTCTGTGGGAGCCAGTGGGACTCTAGGAGGACTCTGCCGTGTGCTATGAGGGCAGGGCTTGGCCCCCAGTCCTGATGTTGGGTTGACACAGTACCAACCCCCTCTTTTGTTTTCCGGTTTAGGAATGTGGGTGCCAGCAGGACAGGCAATAGGTAAGGAAATGGAATCCAGAGTGTGAGGGCCTGGGTCTGGGTGGGTGGGGCTGTGTGTGCCATGCTCTCCTGTACCCTGTGCCCTGCTTTCCAGGTGGCTACGGACCACCCCCTGCGGGAAGAGGAGCGCCACCACCACCCCCGCCATTCACATCTTACATCGTGTCTACCCCTCCTGGAGGGTTTCCACCTCCGCAGGGCTTCCCACAGGGCTACGGCGCACCCCCGCAGTTCAGTAAGTCCAGCGTGTGTGGCAGGGCCTTCGTTGCACACCTTGACCTGCATTTTTGCAGCCTCTGCCTCGCTCTCGCTTGGGGAGGAGAGGGGGCACCTGTGCTGGGTGCTACCTGTCTCGGTCCCTCTGACTGGAGGAATAGGATGGTCCAGCTCTGTGGCCTACACAGCTGTTGGCCTCGGCCCCCTTGTCAAACAGAAGTGCACTCCATCTGTAGGGTGGCTTCATGAGTTGACACAGGACAAAGACCCCGTTCTTCTCACTGTCATCCCTCAGGACAGGCATCTGGACCTAATCTCTGAGATTAGAATTGAGAGGCCTTAAGGTCTTGATT
Source organism: Aselliscus stoliczkanus (assembly GCA_033961575.1). Taxonomy (NCBI): domain Eukaryota; kingdom Metazoa; phylum Chordata; class Mammalia; order Chiroptera; family Hipposideridae; genus Aselliscus; species Aselliscus stoliczkanus. The sequence continues at coordinate 1,013,881 of CM066735.1, read as the reverse complement.
TACTTTAGTCTGTGCTTTGATTGTAGTTGGAGATGTGGGCGTCAAGCAGCCAGCTCACCCATAAGGTTAGGGTGTTTCTCGGAACAAAAGTGAGCAGCCACACACTAGGAGCTGGGTTTCTGACAGTGAACAGGGACTCCCTCACCTAACCCAGCATGGCCACATACTATTCCTACAACCTTTTTCCTATTATATCCTTGGGATCCCAGCATGTCACTCTCAGTGTGAACCAGCCACGTTTGCAGGCTGAGTGGCCACTGGCCAAGGACTGGCCAGTTCTGTGGCCTGGACCACAGTCACATGATGTCTGTGGCTTGTCACAAAAAAGGTATGTCCTCTCCTGGCCTAGATCACACCTGATTTTCTTTCTGGCAAGACGAGAGGTGGCTAGAAATGGGATGTCTGAAGCCAGCAGACAGCACAAGTGGCCGTGATCTTTGTCTTCCCAGAGCATGCAGATTATCCTGTGTTGGGTGGTCGCCTCCTATCTTGTTAAGGAGCCTTCCAGAGCATTGACCCCTTCGTCAGTTATTAGCCAGCACCACTGCAGGCAGCTTCCGGGCCTGCACAGCTTCTCCCTGCCCTACTGTGCCCAGTTTGCATATTGGTCATTGCCTTGGGTGGGCCCGCATGTGGCTCCAGGTCATCCTGTGGGAAATCCCTGAGCACTCCTGGTGGCTGGGCTGCAGGCCAGAACAGTGTCTGTCTTTCTGTCCTGTTTACAGGTTTCGGCTATGGGCCTCCTCCTCCACCGCCAGATCAGTTTGCCCCTCCAGGAGTCCCCCCACCACCGGCCACCCCAGGGGCAGCCCCTCTGGCCTTCCCACCACCTCCGTCTCAGGCTGCCCCTGACATGAGCAAGCCCCCAACGGCACAGCCAGAGTTCCCCTATAGTCAGTACGGTGAGTGGCCACGCCTCTACTTCCCAGCAGCTTTTATGGGCCAGGTGGCCTGCCTGTCCCCTTCCCTGCGCCCCGCCTCCCCTGGGTGCAGGGCTGTTGGAGTGTTCACTTGACCTGGGGTCAAGCAGATGTCAAGCGGGATCTTGGTTGTTGGGAGTTTTGTCAGCCTGTTAGTCAGGAAAGCATGGGTTGCATAGCAGGCGTTCCTGGGTCTGTGGGTTTGGGACCCCAAGGCTGGCACTGGGCCCCCAGGCAGATGGTGGCACAAGGACTGCGACCACTATCAGGCCTTGTCCATTGGGTGCCTCCATTTTCCAAGCTCAGAGCATGGGCAGGCTTGTCGGCAATGGCTCTGATCTATGGCAGGTGCTGGCTTGGGCATTGGCTTTGGGCTTTAGCCAAGTGGCTGGCCGTGGGGTAGGTGCTTCTGAGCCAGGGTCTGCAAGGTGGTGGCCAAGTGGGGATGCTAATGTTAGGATGGAGTATGCCCTGGGGTCTCACCACACTGGGGTCCCTCCCCTGCGGACCGTGCAGGTGGCAGCTGCAAGGGGCCAGGGCCTCCAGGGCTTTTGTGAGAGCTTCAGTCTCCCTTTCCCGCATCATAGCTTGAATTGTATTTCGCTCAAGATGGCTGTGTCTGCACGTTGAGCCACTCTTGCCCTTGAATGTGGTCCCCACTGGCTTACTAGATGGCATACTCCTATACCCCTCGGGGACTCGTGGGGTTGCGTGGGTTCTCAATCCCACCTGGAATAGGACGTGTTGGCCACCCTGGGTGGGAGTGTACTTGAATGTGAGCGTGCCCCCTTTTTTCCCCGCGCCCCCACCAGGGCTGACCTGGGGTAGTCACCCTGGTCTCGTCTCTCGCCAGGCCTGGGTACCTATTCTCAAGACCCGGCGGGCTTCGGGCCCATACTTTGTTTACAATCTTATGGTCAGGCTGAGCAGTGATGTGGCTTAGGTAGGTGGCGCCTCCTCGTCCCTGGTCCCCACCTGCCTGCACCTGGGCCATGGACATCATGTCCTCTGCCTTCCCGGGCGGGGGTGGGCCCACGGTACCCTCTGGGACAGGGCCAGGAGCTCTGTCTCCTCAGGGGGCCCTGGGACGGCCTTCATGCAAGTATGTGGACCGGGTAGGCAGGGAGCGAGGACGGTGCCACCCCCATTTCCAGAAGCGCCTCCGCACCCTCCAAGGTCAGCAGTGCAGGGTCAGGGTCCTGTTTAGAGGAGGGACCTGCCAGGCCCAAATGGGCTCTTCAGGTACATCACTTGAGCCATCAAAGCCCAGCACTCCTAGCATGTAGTCACTGCCCGGCCCCAAGCTACTTGGTTTTATGGAAGCTGCCAGGGTGGGTCACCTTTGGAGGAAGGACTGCCTGGGGTTTGGGGGGCATCCTGGAGGGAGGCCAGGGCTGGTGAGATGTTTCCTTAAACCATGAATTGCTGTGCCTGAGCCCACCGTGCATTGCCTCCTCGAGAACAGACTTTCTAGGAGCCCAAGGTTCACTGATCCAGGCCATGTGATGTGTGTCCCAAGCTCAAAGGCCTCTCTAGGTCTCGGCTCTGCCAACAGGACGCCACCCTGAGTCCACAGGGATGTGTGGGGAACAGCCGAGATCAGACAGGACAGACTGGGCATACCAAGGGTCTTCAGGGTCTCAGACCCTTTTTTCTTAACGTGTGGAGACAGGGTCCTGCCGGGGTTTCAGGACAGGCTTCCCGGGAGACAAACACTTCTGGGGACCCCGCGACTCCAGGCGAGAGCGGGACCCCGGGTCCTGTAGGCAGTGGTCCATGCAGTCACTCTCCAACCTGCTCACTGCACTCTCTCCCCTGCAGGTTATGGACAGGACTTGTCCAGCTTTGGCCAGGGCTTCTCAGACCCCAGCCAGCAGCCCCCCTCCTACGGGGCCCCCTCAGTGCCGGGCTCTGGGGGGCCCCCTACCGGCGGGAGTGGCTTTGGAAGAGGGCAGAACCACAACGTGCAAGGATTCCACCCCTACCGACGCTAACCGGCCAGCTCCAGATGCTAGCCGGCCAGCGCCAGGCGGACGGCGGGACAGCCAAGACCCAGGATTCGAAACTTGTGAACTCATGACAATCACAATCTTGGCAGAAAAAAATCGCGATTCAACCTTGTGGGGAGGGGCGGGCACGAGGCTTTTGGAAGCGGCTGTGGGTGTCTGGACTGAAGTTTTTAAATATATTTCTTTCTCTAACCCATCAGCACAATAAAAAAAAGTCACTGGTTCAACAACAGGGTTTAGAAAAAATGTCTTCAGCTTTAATACAAAACTTCAGGTTTCTTTTTCTTCCTTTTTTTTGAAATTATTTTCCTGAGCCTTTTGTTTTACCGTATATTGTAAACTTTTATGTTAAAGAAAAAATATACATTTACAAATTGTGAGATTTTTAAGAGAAATTTTCTACGATGTATACTGGCTTATTTTTTAATTTAAAACAGGGTTTCCGTCGGCACTGGTGGAAGTGAGGGGCGTTTTTGGTCCCCGCACTCCTGGCTCTGAGGGTTTGGGACTCGTCAGTCCAGAAATTCTGGAGCTTAAAGAAGCAATCTACTGAGTGTGTTTGTTTTTGTTTATTCCTTGCTTTTGTCGACTGACCTGCCTGGCGGTGCCTGGCACGCCGTGGGCTCGCGGGAATCCACCCACATCTAACCGGCATCAAGGGTGAGGAGGCCTTGTCAGCTGACCTCCTGCATACATGGCTTCAGGGCGTCCCCACTGACCAGTTTGACCCTGGTTTGAATAAAGAAAAGTGTGTTTGGATTAGAACCCATGTTCTGTGATTTGTTCCCCCCTTGCCAGGGAGAGGGCCCCTGCCTTCTTGTGGCCTGCTGGAGTCGGCCAGCTTAGGGGTCTTGGGATTCTGGCAGATGTGGGTTTAGGGTGGTGTAGGGTAGGGTCATGGTGAGAGCTACGGAGCCAGTGTGAGGGGCCTTGGGCTCTGGGGTTTTTGACCACTTGCTCAGCACCCAGTAAAAGGCATCCAGACATATCTGGGTGGGGATTGGGCAGGTTGCTCACCTTTGTACAAACTGGGCTGTTGACATGGATGGTATGGGCATCAGGACACCTCATTGGTTGTTGGGCAGCATGGCAAATGGGGCACTTAGTGGGGCCCAAGAGGTAGGGCTGGGCCAGGGAGTGGAGCAGCTTGCTCTTGGCCTTTGGGCCCCAGTCCTCCAGGGTGGATCCCAAAGTTGAGTGAGGAATGAGAGGTAGGAGGGGCCTGTAGAGCTCTGGGAGTTCCCACACCCCACGTCCTCCTGCTTGACACATGGGCCTTCCCTGCAGATTCCTTGAGCCTTGGAAGTTTTGGTCTTTCGTTTTTTTTAAAGATTTTATTGGGGGGCCGGCCAAGTGGTACAGTGGTTGGGAGCTGGCTTGGGACGCCAGCGGCCCCGGTTCAGATCCCACATGAGGGCCAGTGACACCGCCCTCTACAGCTAACAACAGCTCCACCTGGAGCTGGGCTGTGCAAGCCCCGGTGATGGTGTGGGCTGCAGCCCCTGCTGCAGTGGGCTGCCATAGGCTACAGTGAGTGGCCCGCAGCCAGCGTGAGCGGCTGGCAGCCAGTGTGAGCTGCCAATAGCCGCGGTGAGCGACATCCAGAAGCCAGCGACTGATCTGCCTCATCCGGGATGAGCGCAATGACGATATCAACAGTGAAGCAACATCCTCCGCAACTAAAACTGAAGAACAAAAAGACAGCAACTTGTCTGTTCCCCTTCCCCGATTCCCCAACGCTGTTCCCCTCCACCAATTCCCCAATAAAATCTTTAAAAAAAAAAAAAAAATTTTATTGGGGAATTGGGGGAGGGGAACAGCGTTGGGGAATCTGGGAAGGGGAACAGACAAGTTGCTGTCTTTTTGTTCTTCAGTCTAGTTGTGGAGGACAAGTAATGAACAAATCCAGAAAACCTAGCCCACCTCATATTCCAGGGGCTCAACTCAGGCACCTTCCTCGCAATCCCTTCAAAGTTGCTGAAGTTGCTGAGACCCAGGTTCACAGAAGGAACAGGATCACTGCATTAAATGTTAGCTCTTTCATTAATGAATTTTTTTTTTTTTTTTAAGATTTAATTGGGGAAGGGGAACAGACAAGTTGCTGTCCTTTTGTTCTTCAGTCTAGTTGTGGAGGACATTGCTTCACTGGCCCATGTTGGTATCATCATTGCACTCTTCCTGGATGAGGCAGATGGGTCACCAGCCTCTGGATGTCGCTCACCGCAGCTATTGGCAGCTCAAGCTGTCTGCCGGCCACTCACTGTAGCCTATGGCAGCCCACTGCAGCAGGGGCTGCAGCCTACACTGTCGCTGAGGCTCGCACAGCCCATCTCCAGGTGGAGCTGTTGATAGCTGTAGAGGGCAGTGTCACTGGCTCTCATATGTGGGATCCGAACTGGGGCCTCTGGCATCCCAAAACCAACTCTTAACCAATGCGCCACTCGGCCAGCCCTCATTAATGCAATTTATTTGCAAAATCAAGGTACCTGACAAAGGGCATTTTGCAAGTAATGAAGGGATTTCCAGCCAGCCACGCATCACATCCTGAAGGACCCATCCCACAGCCCCAAACAAGGTGTTGTACTCCCTTGGGGACAGGAAGGGATATCTTCTTTGGGTGGAGTTTAATTTGCTTCTCCCTCAGGATTGTGGAGATGGCTGAGGAGGTTCTCAGCTTCCTTGGAGACCTGTTCCCTCTAGGCCAGCCCAGCTCCCCACAGCCACTGATGTAAGCCCAAACCCCAACAAGCTAGACCAGAGGCCAGGAGGCCAAACTGGACTGGAGGTTCAATCGGGGGTCACTTGCTTTTTCTTTTAGCAGCACCCAGCTCCTTTTAGCAGCACCCAGCTCATTCCTACCCCAGGACCTTTGCACACCTGCTCCCTCTTCCAGGAAGACGCTCTCCCAGCAGAGCTGGTTGCCTCCTCAGTCCATTCATATTGTTACTGATATGCTTGGGTTGTCCTCTGCCATTTCAGAATATGTTATGTGTCTTTTTCCTTTATGCCTGTTAATCCTTTCTTTTGCATTGAATGAGTATTTTCTAGAGTAGCACTTTAATCCCTGTAATACTTTTTTTACCTTAAATTTTTTTTTTAAAGATTTTATTGGAGAATTGGGGGAGGGGAACAGCGTTGGGGAACCGGAGAAGGGGAACAGACAAGTTGTTATCCTTCAGTCTAGTTGTGGAGGACATCGCTTCACTGGCCCATGTTGGTATCATCATTGCGCTTTTCTTGGGTGAGGCAAATTGGTTGCTGGCCTCTGATCTGCTACACACTGTGGCTCTTGGCAGCTCACACCGCTCATACTGGCTGCTGGCCACTCATTGTAGCCTATGGCAGCCCACTGCAGCCCAGGTTGCAGCCCACACCGTCTCCGGGACTCGCGCAGCCCAGCTCCAGGTGGAGCTGTTGTTTACCATCTTAGCTGTAGAGGGAGAGTGTCACTGGCCCTCATGTGGAATCTGAACTGGGGCCGCTGTCATCCCAAGCCAGCTCTAACCAATGCGCCACTCGGCTGGCTCTTACCTTAAATTTTTTGTGATTTTTCTTAGAAGGTGCTCTAAGAGCTTACAATATACATCTGTTTGGTTGTGTTTTATTGCGGCAAAATACACATAAGTTTTGCCATTTGTAACCTTTTTTTTTTTTGCTTTTTGCTTTTTTTTTTAGATGTTATTGGGGAATTGTCAAAGGGGAACAGTGTTGGGGAATTGGAGACGAGGAACAGCCAAATTGTTGTCCTTCAATGTTAGCTGGAACTCAGCTCCAAGTCAAGTCACTATCCGGCTGCCCATCGGCAGCTCGCGAACACTCAGCTCAAGGTACTGCATTCAATCTTATTTGCGGGTGGGCATAGCCCATCATCCCATGTGAGCGTAGAATTGGAAACCTTGTTGCTAAAAGTGCAGGCTCTAACCACTGAGTCATCTGGCCGCCCGTCAGCAGCTCAGTTCAGGCGCAGCTCACCGGCCCATGTGGGAACCAAACCGGTCGCAACCCTGCTGTTCAGAGCTCGTGCTCCCAAGCCAACTCTTAATCAACTGAGCCACTCGGCCAGCCCCCATTCTTAACCATTTTTAAGTGTACAGCTCAGTAGCATTAAGTTCATTCATTGTTGTGCAACCATCACCACCACCGTCTCCAGAAAGAACTTTATCTTCCCAAACTGAAACTCTGTTCCCATTAAACAGTAACTCCTCTTCCTCTCCCCAAGCCCCTGCCTCCTACCATCTACTCTCTGTCTACAAATCTGACTCCTCTGGGGACCTCCTGTGCAATCACACAGTCTTTTTCCTTCTATATCTGGCTTATTTCACTGAGCATAATGTCCTCCAGGTTTATCCATGTTGTAGCATGTGTCAGAATGTCTTTTGTTTTTAAGGCTGAATACTATTCCACTGTGTGGATGGACCACATTATGCTTATCCATTCATCTGTCTATGCACACTTGTTTGCTTCCATCTCTTGGCTATGTGAATCCTACTGCTGTGGACATGTCTGTGGAAATCTGGTTAAGTCAATGCTTTCAATCTTTGGGGAATAAACTCAGGAGTGGGACTGCTGGGTCACATGGTACTGTTGTCAGAAAGTGGGTGCTTCTCAGGCATAGTCCAAGTCCTTGGCAACTTGAGCAAAGAATTGAACTAGATACCCGAGTAAAGAGGTGAAAAAGTAGTTTATTAGAAGAGATAGTACAGGGCCGGCCGAGTGGCGCATTGGTTAAGCGCTGGTTTTGGGATGCCAGCGGCCCCGGTTCGGATCCCACATAAGGGCCAGTGACACTGCCCTCTACAGCTAACAGCTCCACATGAAGCTGGGCTGTGCGAGCCCCGGTGATGGTGTAGGCTGCAGTCCCTGCTGCGGTGGGCTGCCGTAGGCTACAGTGAGTGGCCCGCAGCCAGCGTGAGCGGCTGGCAGCCAAGTGTGAGCTGCCAATAGCTGCGGTGAGCGACATCCAGAGGCCAGCGATCGATCTGCCTCATCCGGGAAGAGCGCAATGACAATACCAACAGTGGAGCAACAGCCTCCGCAACTAAACTGAAGAACAAAAAAGACAGCAACTTGTCTGTTCCCCTTCCCCGATTCCCCGACGCTGTTCCCCTCCACCAATTCCCTAATAAAATCTTTAAAAAAAAAAAAAGAAGAGATAGTACATTTCAAAGAAGTAGAAGTAGGCCCGAGCAGTAGAGAATGGCTCAAGGGCACATTATTAGAAGAGAAATTACATTCCAGAGTTTGGAGTGGGCCCGCGCAAAGGCGAGGCTTGAAAGGCTCAAAAAGGGAGAAAGGGGCTCAAGCAAGGGAAGAAGTGGTCAAAAAGAAAAAAAAGGACAGACTTCCCAGGACTTGGAGTTTTTATCCCTTTTTCTCTAAAATGGGTTTGGGACCACTTTGATTGGCACCTGTGATTGACAGGAGGTATGCGCAGGTGCAAGTGATTGGTCTGATCTAGTTGGGTATTTTGTGCCCATTTGTTTTCCTGCAGAGGTAGGTAATTACAATACAAAGGGGGAGTTTTGGGTGGAGAAGGGAGGTCTCCTAGGCTGTCCCACTCTGGGATGTGCAGGAATGCAGAGACCCAATGCCTGCCTCTAACTGCCTTCCTAGTTTTCCCCTTGAAATACGTGATCCCCATAAAATCTCTATGGGAAGTTGAGGGACAGGAGGTCTTTTCTTCTGTATCTGCTTCCTGGTGGGCAAGGGCATAGAGCTGTCCCTGCCTTTTGTGGCTCACAGAACTCTCACCCTAGCTATTCTCAGATGAGAGGAAAGGGTCTCTAGTTCCGCCTGGAAGACCATGTTGGCTTCTTTGGTTGTGACTGGCAATCTTGTTGTGGTATTATCTGTATCCCCAAGGCCCCTGAATGAGGAAAAATAGATTTTTAAAAATTATTTATTCATTTATTTATTTTTTGAGGGTAGTGTCACTGGCCCTCATACGTGGGACCCGAACCAGGGCCGCTGGCCTCCCAAGCCAGCACTTAACCACCGTGCCACTTGGCCGACCCAAAAATGGATTTTAATTAATAAATCTGTTAACTCTTTTGAAGCCTGTGGCCATTCAGCCTGTCACTCAGGTGGCCATATCAGATGTCTGGGCCAAGAATGGGTTTGGAAAGAAACATTAAGCTTACTGGCCTGGGGGATTTTGGGAAGTCACAGGCTGTCAAGTAGTTATTTGAAGCAGGGGTAGGAGATTTCTATGAACAATCTATTTTTCAGAATTTAGAAACTGATTTACAAAACTAGAAGAAGAGGGATATGAGAATTCTAGGATTCAGGCTACAGGCAATCTTTAGTAGTAATCAAAGTCAAGAGCTAAGGAACTAAGAAACTAGGGAGGAAACCTAACACTTCTATACTTAACATTTCTATAGGAAAGAAAACTTAAGTCTTTCAGTGTGTGTGTGTGGGGGGGCGCGCGGGGCTACTTGGTTGGCCCACAACAGTACCATATACATCTTAATGTACCAGAATCACCTTCAGATAGACACTGACTGAATCCCAGTGAATATAGAAACAGGACTCCTATATAGCTCTAGTCCCTTGTTCCTTTTTGGCTATTACTGTTATACTTTCTCTGTCTATCGTATTTGACTATTAAAGGCTGGCTGGTCTTTTTTATCACGGACGCGTTTTCTGACCATCTGTTAGAAGCCAGTGTCTCACCCCTCCTGACTTTTCCTCTTGGTCCTGACATCTGTATGACTTGCCTCTTTGTGTCTGCCTCCCATTCTGGAATGCCATCTCCCTCGTGGAGCGCTGGCCCCGAACCCCCAGATAGCACCTACTGCAAACAGTTGTTAGATGGGTTCCATTGACAGAGATTATAGAGCACGAATATGAGGCTTGAAAGGGACACCGATGTTGAGGAAGGGGACCCAAACCCTAGGCGGCCGGCCCTAACTTCGGGGCGGTCCAAGGCCCCTAGGAAAAGCGATGGCCTCCTGTCCACGCCTTTTGTCCTCGCAACCTGCGTTCTGCCCACCGGAAGACAGACGGCGCGCGTCCGCCGTCAGGAAAGCAGAAGCGTTTGCGCATGCACCGCCAAGGGGCGGGACACGTGGGCGAACTCAAGATAACTGCGCAGTCGCAGAGTGGGTGGTCCTTTTTGAAGAACACACAAGATGGTATGTGGTGCTCCTTGGCTCCTGGTGCGACCCTATCCCGCACCATCCGTGCTCTAGCCACGCGATGGAGGGGTTCGTCCGACCGCGGGGCTACGGCAGCCTCCTCCAGGCCTCCGGGGCCGTAGTAAACGGGGCGCGGGACGGGCCTATTGGTTGTCGGGACGACTCGGGGCGGGGAAGGCCTGCACTGCTCGCATGTCCCAGCCTAGTTCCGGCATTCCGGATCCGTGCGTGCTTCCCTTGTACGGGCCTGAGGTAGCGTGTCCCCGCGTGCTTTCGTACATGGGGCGCCGCCCGTTTCTCAACGGGAACCTCGAGTCCGGTGATCCCACCGAGGCCGAGGGGTAAAAGGAGGGTCTCGGACTCCCTCTCACCCCATCCTTGGCTCGCGCAGGCGGAAGTGGAGCAGAAGAAGAAGCGGACGTTTCGCAAGTTCACCTACCGCGGCGTGGACCTCGACCAGCTGCTGGATATGTCCTAGTAAGGGGCAGTCGCGCCGCGGGCAGGGTGGCGTCGGGAGGGAGCCGCTGGGGGCTGGGGGCTGCAGCCTGACCTGCCCACGCAGCCTTAGCCCGAGTACAGACAAATGGCGGGGCTCCGTGCAGATAAAACTTAATTGGAAGACGCTGAGGATTATCTTTAATATAGTTTCTACGTGTCCTGTTTGATATCTCTTCATCCAGTTGAAAACATAAATGTCTTGGGCCGGCCGAATGGCTCAGTTGGTTAAGAGCTCGCTCAAGAGTGCAAGCTGAGCTCTGAGCAACAGCGGTTCGAGGCCAGCCCGAGCTGAGTTGCCGTTGAGCTGCCAAGAGGTGGCAGGATAGCTCAGCTAAAAAAAAAAAAAACATGTCTGTAGCTCGCGAGTCTTACAAGGTAGGGTTGGACCGCGGTCTGGGGTTGGCACGGGAGCGGGAGTTTGACGGCCCCAGGTCTAAGATTTGGCCAGAGCTAGAAGCTTCTAAGAAATTAGGGCCGTGGTGGTTTGACTTTTGCTTCTTAAAAACTGCCCTTGAACAGGGTGGGTGCAGATTGGTCCCTCAGATAGGGAGGGAGACTTGCTGACAAGCAGGGACCATGTCTTATGTAGGTATGCTTGGGTCTAGGCCTTCTTGGGGACACAGGCTTCTCAGGGTCTGCCCCTCTCCTGGTTTTTGTTTTTTTTTTTAAGGGCAGTGTCATTTGTCCTCATATGTGGGACCCGAACCGGGGTCGCTGGCTTCCCAAGCCAGCGCTTAACCACCGCGCTACTCGGCTGGCCCCAGTTTCCTCATTTCTTGATAGCGATGTGGATGTTGTTGGATTTGTGGGGCTTATTTTGAATATTTAGCCTGTCTGTTGCTTTTAGGGACTACGCGATGCACAGGTGTTAGCGGGTAACTCTTGGGGTTCTGCCAGACCTAGGCCACCCTTACCATCCCGCCTGTCCCCAGTGAGCAGCTGATGCAGCTGTACAGTGCCCGGCAGCGGCGGCGGCTGAACAGGGGCCTGCGGAGGAAGCAACACTCGCTGCTGAAGCGCCTGCGCAAGGCCAAGAAGGAGGCCCCGCCCATGGAAAAGCCAGAAGTGGTGAAGACGCACCTGCGGGACATGATCATCCTGCCCGAGATGGTGGGTAGCATGGTGGGTGTCTACAACGGCAAGACCTTCAACCAGGTGGAGATCAAGGTGTGTTGGCTGCTACTGCCTGGGTGGGTTGGGACCTGTCCACCCTCAGTCATCTAATGCCAGTCACCTCTTTGCCTCCTGCAGCCTGAGATGATAGGCCACTACCTGGGCGAGTTCTCCATAACCTACAAGCCGGTGAAGCACGGCCGGCCTGGTATCGGGGCCACCCACTCCTCCCGCTTCATTCCCCTCAAGTAACCTGCTTGTCAATAAAGGCACAGAGTCCTCTAGTCCGAGTCCGAGTCCGACCCATCCTTCTAAGTGTGCAGGTCTCTGGGATGGGTATCAATCCCCTACCACCACCACCACCAAGGAAGGGGGCTGGGTCTAGCCTAGAGACTCAGGTCAGGCATGACTTGTGCCACGTGTCCTTTGGGTTTCACTGTAGACACTGTGACAGTTGCACACTCTCCCTTGCCTTTTTGCATGGAGGGTGGGTGGGTTGGGAGCTCTGAGTGACTCGAGCTCTTTGACTGGGTTCTATGCTGTCTTCACTGTGCCCTTGCCCTTCCAAACCCAGACCAGCAGGTACAGTCAGCCTTCCCCAGGACAGATCAGAGTATCCTGTGAGTGGGGTTACATGCCACCCCCATAGGGTGTGATGCCGAAGGACCCTAATTCCTCACCCTAAAGCATCTTTATCAGATACATACCCTTCATGAGGGGCAGACATGCAGACCAGGTAGGAGAGATGACAGGTGCCTGTCCAGGCAGCAGTGAGGCTCTAAGGTCTTTAGTACGTGGGAGAAAGTCAAGAACATGCCTGGGTTTTGGCCTCAGCAAGTGGAAGGTTGGATTCGCCACAGAGGACACTTTGTTATGAATCATGCTGCTTTGCACGTGTGTGTACAGGTATCTCCCAGATCTGCTTCCAATTCTGAATATACCTAGTGTTGGGATTGCTGGATGGAACAGTAATTCTACATTTAATTCTTTGAGGAGCCACTGGCCATGCACAAGTTTCTATTTTCTCCATGTCCTCATCAACACCTGTTACTGCCTGTTTTTTTTATGTGTGTATGTTCTTTTTGGTTTTCTCTTTTTGTTTTTGTTTGTTCTCTGATAATAGTCATTCTAATGGGTGTGAGGTGGTGGACCTCCTAATTTTATGACTATTTCAAACACGTAGGAAGTGGAATTGTGTACTTTCCCTCAGCCATGATCAACTGCTGGCCAATCTTGCTTCATCTCCATCCCTCCCACCTTTGAATTATTTTTTTCCAACATTTTTTTTTTTTTTTAGCTGAGCCATCCTGCCACCTGTTTGCAGCTCATTGCCAACTCAGCTCGGGCTGGCATCGAACCGCCGTTGCTCAAAGCTCAGCTCACACTCTTGAGCGAGCTCTTAACCAACTGAGCCCTTTGGCCGGCCCTTAACATTTAATTATGAACATTTCAAATACAGGGAAGGTTTGAAGGTAAAAACTTGGTATCCAGTTCCTGCGATTAACAATTTGCTATGTTCGTCACACATTTGAAAATCTAGGGCCAGCCGAGTGGCGCGGTGGTTAAGCGCTGGCTTGGGAAGCCAGTGGCCCCGGTTCAGGTCCCACATATGAGGGCCAGTGACACTGCCCTCAAAAAAAAAAAAAAAGAAAAAAGAAAATCTATCCTCTGCAACCAGCAGTGTGTGCACACATGTGTTATCCCATTTAAAAACTCCACACATTTGGGGGGAAATTGACAAAAAAAGGACTCAACTGGGACACAAAACATTGCTAGGGTGTGTGCAGGCAGTGTGGCAGTTTCTCAAAATATTAAAATAGAATTGGGCCAGCCGAGTAGCATGGTGGTTAAGCGCTGGCTTGGGAAGCCAGTGGCCCCTTTTCGGTTCCCACATATGAGGGCCAGTGACACTGCCTTCAAAAAAAAAAAAAAAAAAGGTCGGCAGAGTGGCACATTGGTTAAGAGCTAGTTTTGGGATGCCAGTGGCCCCGGTTCGGATCCCACATATGAGGGCCAGTGACACTGCCCTTCACAGCTAACAACAGCTCCACCTGGAGCTGGGCTGTGCAAGCCCCAGTGACGGTGTGGGCTGCAGCCCCTGCTGCAGTGGGCTGCCATAGGCTACAGTGAGTGACCGGCAGCCAGCGTGAGCTGCCGATGGCTGCGCTGAGCGACATCCAGAGGCCATTGACCGATCTGCCTCATCCGGGAAGAGTGCAATGACTATACCAACATGGGCCAGTGAAGAAACGTCCTCTGCAACTAGACTGAAGAACAAAAAAAGACAGCAACTTGTCTGTTCCCCTTCCCCGATTCCCCAACGCTGTTCCCCTCCCCCAAATCCCCAATAAAATCTTAAAAAAAAAAACACAAAAAAAAAACCTGGGGCAAGCATCCCACACATACACACGTGTGACTGCACCCAGTGGTCTTGGGACACCATCCCTTGCCTGTCCCCTGGTGGCCACAGACCTGGCCCCTCCCTCACTGAATTAACATGCAGCCAGGGCTGGATTCCGGAGGGGGCTGACCTATTTTGGAAGGATCCCTCTGGTTCCTGGAACCCCACTCCTCAGAGTGGTGCCTGGGGTCGGGAAGTGGACGTTTAAGAGATCCACTGAGTGGGAGGAAATCAAGGATGGAGGCAGCCAGCCAGGAGAGTGGACAGGAGGACTGTTGGCTTCCCCTGTCCTCAGGAAGGGGTAAAGCGGTCTTGGCACCAGAATTGTGAGAATCAAGAGGGAATCAGCAATGGGGCAAGTGGATCTAGGGGCTGGCTGACTGTGGAGCCCTCCATTTATAATCTGAAGCCACCCACCTGTAACCTGGGGCCCTCCACTTATAAGCTCAGGCCACAACCTATGACCTGGGATCCTTAAAGCCTGCAGGTTGGTGACCAGACAATGCAAGAAAGGATTTTTCCCAGGGCTATCACAAATATTCATAACTACCATCTATCCCTATGATTATTTCCATTTGTCACAGTTTACCTTCCCAGAGATCAGGTTGCTTTTTTCAACCCAGAGTGTCGTTGCTGGCTGCTCAGTCTTTGCCTTTCATGGTGATTCATGAAGCAATAGTAGACCTCCGTACCAATGGCTTCATAGTTGATTATATATGGTATTGTTAATCCCCCTTACAGAGAAATGGGAAAAGGAGGCCAAGAGCCCCAACTGAGGATTTCCGTGGGAAGAGGGCTGGAGCCAGTGAGAGTCCCTGGAGAGGGTGAGAACAGCCCCCACAGGGGTCTCAGGCTGCGTGATGCTGGGAAGGGCCCTCCAAATCTGGTTCCATGCCGGTCTGGCGTGGATTTGATGCTTGCTATGAACCCTAGGCTGACAGGACAGACATCTGGGCAGTGCCAAGGCCCGCATCACCCTGAGTAGATGGTGCTGGAGTCCTTACATGGCTCCTGGGAGCTCCTAGGCTGGGTACTCTGGTATGAATCCCCATACCACCAAGGATGTGGGCAGGTAGTTTCCCCTCTGCAAATCTCAGGCTGCTCATCTCTGATGGAGGCACAGGTGGGGGGACTTTAGAACATTACATCACCCCAAAAAGCAGCCTGTCCCCATCAGCAGTCACTCCCCACTCTCCCTTCCTCCCAGTTCTTGGCAACCAATAACCCACTTATGGTCTCTGGATGTGCCTGTTTTGGATGTTTCATATAAATGGAATCACACTGAGCACTGTGTGTTCAAGATGCATCCACGTTGCGGCAAGTGTCGGTGCTTCACTCTCTCATGGCCAAGTGACACTCCAGTGTGTGTCCATCACTTGTGAATGGACACTCCCATTGTTTTTACTTTTTGGCTGCTGTGAATCCTGCTGCTGTGAGTCTCTGCAGACAAATTTTTGTGTGGATGTGAAATTGCTGGGCCATATGGAAACACTGTGTTTAACTTTTTGACTGTTTAACAACGTAGCCACGGGCCGGCTGAGTGGCACGGTGGTTAAGAGCTGGCTTGGGACCAGTGGTCCCGGTTCGGGTCCCACATATGAGGGCCAGTGACACTGCCCTCAAAAAAACAAAACAAAAACATAGCCGCATCTTTTCTACATAGGTTCTTGTTTCTCCACATCCTTGTCAATTCTTGTTATTGTTTTTTTTTTTTTTAAGATTTTATTGGGGAATTGGGGGAGGACAACAGCGTTGGGGAATCAGGGAACGGGAATAGACAAGTTGCTGTCTTTTGTTCTTCAGTCTAGTTGCGGAGGACGTTGCTATCGTCATTGCACTGCTCCCATATGAGGCAGATCGGTCGCCGTCCTTTGGATGTCGCTCATCACAGCTATTGGCAGATCATGCTGGCTGACAGTCGCTCGCTCTCACTGGCGCCGGCCACTCTCTGCAGCCTATGGCAGCCCACTGCAGCAGGGGCTGCAGCCTACACTGTCGCCAGGGCTCGCACAGCCCAGCTCTAGGTGGAGCTGTTGCTAGCTATAGAGGGCAGTGTTTCTGGCTCTCATATGTGGGATCTGAACCGGGGCTGCTGGCGTTCCAAACCAGCTCCCAAGCAATATGCCACTTTGTCACCCAATTTTATTTTATTTATTTTTATTTTTTTATGTTTTAGAGGGCAGTGTCACTGGCCCTCATATGTGGGACCCGAACCTGGGCTGCTGGCATCCCAAGCCAGCCCCAAGCCAGCTCGTAACCACCATGCCACTTGGCCGGCCCAATTTTATTTTGTTTTATTTTATTTATTTGAATTTTTTAGAGGGCAATGTCACTGGCCCTCATATGTGGGATCTGAACCGGGGCCGTTGGCGTTCCGAGCTAGTTCTTAACCACCGCGCCACTCGGCCGGCCCACCAATTTTATTTTTGATCAAAGCCATCCTAGTGGGTGTGAAGCTAAATAACATTTCTTTTAATCTAGCGTATCCAAAATTATGTCACTTCAACATGAAATCAGTGTAAGTTATGTTGTTTTCTCATAGTCATTAATGATATATTGATAAATATATATATTTTTCATGATAAGCCTTTGAAACCCAGTATATAGTTTATAGCTTATCTGAGTTTGGGCAGCTACTTTACAAGAGCTGAATAGACACATGTGGCCAGTGGCTGCTGTACTGGACAGCACAACTTTCATTGCTGAGGGTACAGCAGTGACTAATACCCAGTCCCAGTCCCAGCCCTAGAGACCTCCCAATCTAGTGCCAGAGACAGAAGACAAATGGGTAAAAAAAAAAAAAAATATATATATATATATATATATATATATATATATGTCACAATTTCTCATGATGACAAGGATTAAGAAGAAAATCAACTTGGAAAGGGACTATGTTCCAGGATTGCTTGGAAGAGGTGGCATCTGAGCAGAGATTTCACCTTCAAGGACTTTCTGCAATGGCCACCTGATATTTTCCAAGTCCCTTCCATATGTTCTACGTATCCGGAGAGGATTGTGGGCTCTGTGAAGGAGAGTGGGGCCCCCAGATGCCAAAAAGTTTGGGCATAAGCCAGCAATCCAAAAAACAAAACACAACAAAACAAAACCTATCAAAAGGAATTTGAGTTGGGCAGGATTCCCTCCTTTACTGTTTTCTCAGAGAATTTGTTTAGAACTGATGTTACTTTTCCTGAAATGTTTGATGGAAATGCCCCAGTGACGCCATTTGAGTCTTATTTGTGTTGACTGCAAGAATATCTGCCAAGAATGGCTCTTTGTGCCCTCAAAATAAAAAAATGAAAAAATAAAAGGACTCAGACTTTTCTTGTCCAACCAGCTGCACAGCTATATTCCTTTTGCATCTTAACTGACCAATCAGAATGGCGCTATTTGGATCAACCGGTGAGGATTTGAAGTTTTAATTTGCATAGAAGTGGACCAATCAGTGACCAAGGGTGGGAACTTCTCACTGTATAAGTCAGACTCTTGTGCTTCTGGGGAGTGCACTCTGTTTCTACTAAAGATCATGTTCTTTTTTGGTTGGCTGGGAGACCTTTTATTGAGGATTGTCTTTGTTGAAAGGTTTTTCACCGCAGATTTAATTTCTTTGATAGATATAACACTATGCAGATAATTTATTCTTCTTTATTTTTAATTTTAATGTCTTTCAAGGTGTTGGTCCATTTCAAGTAGGATGTTGAATTTATGGGTGTAGAGTTGTCCCTAGTATTTAATCCTTTTAATATCTGCAGGTTCTGTGGCACCATTCCTGGCATCAGTCATCTTTTTTTTTTTGACCAACCTAGCTAGAGTTTTGTAGAATTTTTTGGATCTTCTCAAAGAATAAATTTTGGTTTTATTGATTTTCCCTATCCTTTTTCTATTTCTTTGGTTTCTGTTATGATCTTTGATTTCCTTCTGTAAAGGAGTTTTGAGCTGATCCACGTTTTCTTTTTTTTTTTTCCTGAGGGCAGTGTCACTGGCCTTCATATGTGGGACACGAACCCGGGCCACTGGCCTCCCAAGCCAGAGCTTAACCATTAGGCCACTTGGCCGGCCCATGATCCACATGTTTTGATTAGGGCTTGGTGATAAGCTGGTGCAGCTTGTGCCCCTACTATCCCCAAAGCCACACCAATTCCCCTTGTATGGGTCATTCCAGAATCTGATGAAACTCAAGGATCCACTCGTCCCCAACAACATGCACATGGGACACTCAATTTTGCAGTTTTAGGGAGTTTGCAGCTCATGGACGCAGAACCCCCTGCCTGGAACCCAAATCCGATGTGTCCACTTCCAATGTTTTTCACTTTTTTTAAAAAAGGTTTTATTGGGGAATTGGGGAAGGGGAACAGACAAGTTGCTGTCCTTTTGTTCTTCAGTCTAGTTGTGGAGGACATTGCTTCACTGGCCCATGTTGGTATCATTGCACTCTTCTCGGGTGAGGCAGGCTCACAGCGACTCTTGGCAGCTCATACCGGCTGCTAGCCCCTCACGCTGGTTGCCGGCCACTCACTGTAGCCCATGGCAGCCCACTGCAGCAGGAGCGGCAGCTATGCCCCCCGGCGCGGGGGGGGGGACTAAACAGCAGCCCAGCTCCATGTGGAGCTGTTTTTCACCATCTTAGCTGTAGAGGGCACTGTAGAGGGTAGCTGTAGAACGCACCATTTACCCTCATATGTGGGATCCGAAAGGGTCTGCTGGCGTCCCAAGCCAGCTTTTAACCAACGTGCCACTTGGCCAGCCCTATTTCTCACTTTTTTTTTTTAAAAGGTGGCTCCCTTTTGTTTGTTTTTTGTTTGTTTTTTGAGGGCAGTGTCACTGGCCCTCACATGTGGGACCCGAACCAGGGCCCCTGACCTCCAAAGCCAGCACCCAACCACCACGCCACTTGGCTGGCCCTATTTCTCACAAGACAGTTTGTTCTGGCAAAATAATCTATTACTAAAAAGCAGAACACATAGAAAATATGGGCCTGGTACACACGGAGGTATTTTCAACCTCATCAAGCTGTATTCTGTAAACTTTCTGTTTTTCACCTAAAGCACTTTGCTGGGACAGTCCCAGCTCTGTTCTGTATTTTCACCCGAGTTACTTTAGGGCGGAGACTGTCACGCGCACCTCTCTTCCACTCCTGCCCCACAGATGCTTAAACAAGGCTTTTCGCCTTGAATTGTCCACTTTGGGTTACTTTTTGACCCTTGGCCTCGCCTCAAGAGGGGGAATCCAGGGAGAGGGAACCCGAGCGGCGCCCTGCTGGGTCCACCGACGAATGCACCAACGCCTACAGTCATTCAGAGAGGGCCGTGGACGCTCTAAACCTCCGATCCCAGCCCCAAACCCCTCGGAGGTCAACGCCACAGCCCAACTCCCCACGTCCGCTTCCCGTCCCATGACGGGCGCCTCAGCGGGCTAATGGACGAGCCGTATCCACCGCTGGGGCGGGGCCGAGTGCGAACCAATTCCCTCTCGAGCGCCCGCCCGGGTCCAAACGGGCCAATCGAAGGCGGCGGCGGGACGGGCGTGGGGGTGGGTCCTGTCCGCTCGGCCAACGGGCGGGCACGTCGGCACCGCGAGAGGCAGGCCCAAGGTGGCGTGCGGCGGCGCGGCGGCTCAGCGGCTCAGAGTGGGGGCGGGAGGTAAACAAGATGGCGATGGCATGTCGGGCACGGAAGGGGGAGGCGGCCCGGGATGTCTGCGAGTGAGGCGGGGGCGCGAGCGGCAGCGGCGGCGCGGCCGGCAGCACCGTAGCCGCCTTGTGTCGGTTGGGCCTCCACGCCGCCCCGCTGCTACACACGCGCTGCGGCCGCGGCGGAGGACGCGCCGCCCGGGCCCCGGCGGCCTCTGGAATCCCCGGCCCGTGGCCTACAGCCTGCGCCTCCTCGGCCGCCCGGAGCCCTGTGTGGTCCCCGGTCCCCGAGGCCTGCGGCCGACGGTGTTCGGGGCGGAGAGCGAGCGCGGGCTTCCGTTTGTGGCGGGGAGCGCTCGCCGGGATCGCGCGGCCGCTTCGGGTCCCAGGCCGGCTCCGACGAAGTTGTTTCCTGTGCCGGGAGGGCCCCGGGCAGCCCCCAGACCATCCAACGCGCGCCCGGGGCCAGCGGTGGCGGACAGAGCCGTATAGGCTCCTGTCGCTTTTCTGGACGCCCAGGACGGCCGAGTCGCCGGGAGACGCCCCAGTACCCTGCGAAGCTCGTCTGCCCAGCTTTGGGGGCCCCTGGGTTGGCCAGCCGCCGCGGTGCTCCGGGCGCGCGCCGCGTCCCGCCGATAATGGACGGCCCGGAGAAGACTTGGCTCGGCCGTGTCCGTGTTTGTCTGAGGGTTTAAAGTCCCTGGAGGATGACCTAGCACCTCGCAGCCCCACCGGCCTCTCCAGGGCTCCCGTGGACGCTCCGGCCCGACCCGAACCTGCCAGGCCGGGTGGCGCCCAAACTTGTGACGCTCCTCACCGTCGGGTGCCTGGTGCCCAGACCAGGCACGCCTGTTGGACTTACGTTTAGTACAATCGTTTCTTTTTGAAGAAGCGTTTTCTTCTTCTTTTCTTTTTTTTGTTGCCGTTTTTTTTTAGCGAACGGAATTTTTTTTGGGCGGGGGTCGTAGGTCGGGGGACAAAAAGAAGAACCGCTCACGGGGAAATCCGTAAAGGGGATAAGGGACAGCCGGCAGTGGGAGTCGGAGGCCTTGGGTCCAGGATGGATGTAGCGGACCCGCAGCAGCTCGGCATGTTTACAGAGGGCGAGCTGATGTCGGTGGGGATGGACACGTTCATCCACCGCATCGACTCCACCGAGGTCATCTACCAACCCCGCCGCAAGCGGGCCAAGCTCATTGGCAAGTACCTGATGGGGGACCTGCTAGGAGAGGGGTCCTATGGCAAAGTGAAGGAGGTGCTGGACTCAGAGACGCTGTGTAGAAGAGCCGTCAAAATCCTCAAGAAGAAGAAGTTACGGAGGATCCCAAATGGGGAGGCCAACGTGAAGAAGTAAGTGTCGGCTTCCTGGGTCGGGCTACCAGGGTCATCCTCCTTCCCTCTCTCCTTCCCTCTATCCTTTCCTTCTTCCTTCCCTCTCTCCCTTCCTTCTCCATTCCTTCTTTCCTTAAAAACCTGAGCTGATCAGCCGGCCCTTGCGTTCTCCTTGCCAGGGAAAGTGTCGTTGGAAACCTGCTTAACTGGGCGTTGGTGTTTTGGGGCTCTTGGGCGTCAGTGTCAAAGCCCTCAGCAGGAGCGCGCCCCTCTCCCCGCTCACCCTCCCAGCTTGCCAAAGCACTTAGGTGTCCGGTGGAACCAGCCAGTGCTTATTTGACCCTGAGTTTCTGCACGGAAACGGCCCTGGCGGCCGACAGGTTTTCCGCGCAATGAGCAGCCGGTACTAGCGCCAGGCGAAACGCGATTTGTTTATCCTGTTGGAGGGGAACCCTGCGGTTGCCAAAAATAATTGTTTGCACCGGCTTATCAATCAGCATGGGGGATTTAGCTCGTTCCCGCCGGCCTGGGATGTTACAATAGACGTTCCTGACTGCAGGCCCGGTAACTCTCAGAGGGAAATTGCTTGTGCCCTGGCGAACTTTTTACACAAATTTCTTCATAAACCGTCTGCCCCTAGGCATCCTGGACTTGCCGAAATGTGCGCGTAGGAGTCCCTCAAGGGCGGTGGGGTCCCTGCCTCCTTCCTCTTGCCGTTCTCAGGACGGGCACCCTTGCTTATCGCTGCGGGATGGGGGTACCCCGCCCTGTCCACACCCAGACTCCTCCCAGCCTCCAGATTCCCAGAAGGGGTTTATCTAACGGGCCAGGAGGTAGGACTGACTGTGACCTTGGATGATTCCCACGCCTGCCAGGCCGGTCCTGTAAGTGCTGCTCACCGGCTCTGCTTTCGTCCCACTCCTCACCCAGTAGGCCAGCCCAGGCAAGGTAGGCCAGCCTAGGCAAGCGGAGCTGTTTTCACTTGTTCTGGGACATCCGGGGGGAGGTAAATGGGGGAAGAAGCAGAGAACTGGGGCCGAACTGTCTGGCCTTCAGGTTATTGTCTGCACTCAGAGCATTCCGCAAATGGGCTGGGCATTGGGCAAGGTGGGCCCCTGTTTTGGTGAGGCCTTTTTACAGCTCAGCCTGTGGACACTGGGAGGTGTGGCCTGTGCCCTAGGACCACTTCTCTCTCTGAACCAGTCTTTTATCTGTGAGGTGGGGGTTGGGCAATATCCTGGGGGAGATTGAGGCCTTAAAAGACAGAGCCCTCCTGAGGGCCAAGTGAGCCTCACCTTCAAATTAGAAACCCCCACTGGACTGCTGGCCTCTGAATCAGGTTTTCTCATTAAGCCAGAAGCGCATGGGGACACTGTGGCCCTTGAGCTGCCAGGTTGCCACAACTGTGGTTTGAGGACATTGAGCTCCTACATCCAGAATGCTGCCCTCCCTCTGGAGATGGACACACACACCCCCATCCCCATCCCCACCCCACTCTCCAGGGCAGTCCTTGTCCTCCTGGCTCCTCTTAGGTCGCATCCCCCATCTGTCTTGGAATGGGCAATGGTCCATCAACGTGTTCTCGTGCAGACCACTGATGCCGTGCACCCCAGGCCCCAGCCCCTCAGGAGCAGCATCCCAAGGTAGGAGGGATTCCGGCACCAATTAATCTGTCTAATTAGTCACCCTGGTCATTGCAGGGGGGCCTCAGGGTGTAGACCGGACCAGGGAACTGACTGGTGACAGCAGAGTTGAGCAGGTCACAGAAGGTCCATAGGCCCTCGCCTCCATGAGGGCAATGTTGGGGTGGGCGAGGACCCCCCTTTGCTAAGATGTAATATTCCTGTGATAAAGGTACCCGTTCACAGGATGCAGTTTGCATATGCCAAGGTCAAGTTAGAGGGCATTTCACCACTCAAGAACTTTCCTCATGCTCTATTGGAGACACAACTGACCAGAACCCGGCTGGAGTGCTGGCGTCCAGCCTCTGGTTTCCTGAAGGGTCAGCTGAGGTCCCAAGAGCCTCAGGAGACGTATGGGTGTGTGGTGTCAGGGCTACATGGATCTGGGTCCCTTGGTGTCCATGGGAAGAACTGGAGGGCAACTGAAGCCAAGGAGGCTAGTGGTTTGTGGTCCTTAGCCAACCAGATAGCATAAGGTATCAGCCACAGTGCACTGTGCCAGCACCCAGTTTCATCAGTGTACGGCTGGCCCCGAACTGTCCTGTCCACTTGGTTGCAGCTGGGATCTTCTTTCTTGAGCCCCTGCTCCATTGTCCCAAGTCTCCACTTGGAGATGCAGTGGGCCTGCCTCTTGCATGCAGGACTGAGGTGCCAAGGGGAAGGGGTGTTTGGCTGCAGGGGAAGAAGGTTCCTTTGTCTACCAGAGGTTGAATAGATGCCACTCCAGTCATCTCTTGTAGTGGAGTGTCTGGAACCTTCTAGTAGACAAGCCTCAGTTGGCCTCCAGTTTGGATCAAAGCTTTTTCTGAAATAACATTTGTGGAGGTGGTGGGCCAGGTTGCAATGCCCCTCCCTTTTATGGGGCTTCCTCCAGGAAGGCAACTGTCCCTTCTTGCTTGTTCTTCCAAAAAGCATCAGGAAGTTTAAAAAAATATCCTCATAATTTTATTATCAACACATATTCCTTTTTTTTTTTTTTTTTCTTTTGAGGGCGGTGTCATTGGCCCTCATATGTGGGACCCACACCAGGGCCACTGGCGTCCCAAGCCAGCTCTTAACCACCACGCCACTCGGCCGGCCCACATATCCCTTTTTTATTTGTGTTTTCTTACTCCATCCAAGGACATTTTTTTTTCTTTTTTTTTAAATCTTATTGGGCAATAGCCATGGTCATTTGTTACACATTGCTTTCATGTTATAATGGCATAGTTCAGGGGTCAGCAAACTTTTGAGACATAAGAACTAATCCTGTCCCTTACAACAATTTAAAAATTATTTGAGGTCCGGCCGAGTGGCACGGTTATTAAGCGCTGGCTTGGAAGCCAGCGGCCCTGGTTCGGATCCCACATATGAGGGCCAGTGACACTACCCTCAAAAAACAAAAAACAAAACAAAACAAAAACACAATTTATTTGAGAGCCATAAAACAAATGAAATCACCATTATGTGAATAATATCCTTTAAAATTTTTATAAATGACAGCCGGCCCAGCGGTGCATTGGTTAAGAGCTGGTTTGGGATGCCAGAGGCCCCGGTTCGGTTCCCACATATGAGGACCAGTGACATTGCCTTCTACAGCTAAGATGGTGAACAACAGCTCCACCTGTGAGTCCCTGGGACAACATCTGCGGTGGGCTGCCATAGACTGCAATGAGTGGCCGGCAGCCAGCGTGAGCTGCCAATAGCCGCCATGAGCAACCATCCAGAAGCCGGTGACCGATCTGCCTCATCCGGGAAGAGCGCAATGACAGTACCAACATGGGCCAGTGAAGCAACGTCCTCCACAGCTAGACTGAAGAACAAAAGGACCGCAACTTGTCTCTTCCTCTTCTCCGGTTCCCCAATGCTGTTTCCCTCCCCCAATTCCCCAATAAAATCTTTAAAAAAAAAAAAATTTATAAATGAAACTATGATAGTTTTATTTTCATTTTCAATTTTACTTCAGAGCCACATGTATGTACCCAAAGAGCTGCATGTGGCTCATGAACCCAGTCTGCTGACCCCTGGCATAGGGCATAGTTGATTCTTTTAGAGAGGGCACAGCTCACAGTAGCCCATGCAGGGATCGAACCGGCAACCTTGGTGGTATCTGCATCATGCTCTAACCAACTGAGTTAACCAGTCACCCCCTCAAAGGACTTTGTAATGAAAAGTAAAACTCCCCTAAGGGCCACTTTTTTTTGTGTGTAAGATTTTATTGGGGAATTGGAGGGGAACAGACAAGTTGCTGTCCTTTTGTTCTTCAGTCTAGTTGTGGAGGACGTCGCTTCACTGGCCCATGTTAATATCATCATTGCGCTCTTCCTGGGTGAGGCAGTCGCTCGCTGGCCATTGGACGGCCGCTTATGGCAGCTCACGAAAGCTCACCCCAGCTACCAGCCAGCCCCACTGCAGCATACGCCGTCGCCAGCGACTCATGGCAGCCCAGCTCCAGGTCGAGCTGTTGTTCACCATCTTAGCTGTAGAGGGTGCAGCATCACTGTCCCTCATGTAGGATCTGAACCAGGGCCCTGCTGCTCAGAGCTGGCATCCCAAGCTAACTCCTAACCAATGTGCCACTTGGCTAGCCGACTATTTTTTTTTTTAAGATTTTATTGGGCAATTGGAGGAGGGGAACAGACAAGTTGCTGTCTTTTTTTTTTTTTTTTTTTTTTTTGAGGGCAGTGTCACTGGCCCTCATATGTGGGATTGAACCGGGGCCGCTGGCTTCCCAAGCCAGCGCTTAACCAACACGCCACTCGGCTGGCCCAAGTTGCTGTGTTTTTGTTCTTCAGTCTAGTTGTGGAGGGCGTTGCTTCGCTCTCCCATGTTGGTATCGTTGTTGCACTCTTCCCGGCTGAGGATCCGTCGCCGGCCTCTGGATGGTTGCTCATGACGGCTGTTGGCAGCTCACGCTGGCTGCTGGCCACTCATTGCAGTCAATGGCAGCCCACTGCAGCAGGGGCTGCAGCCTACACCGTCGCAGGGGCTTGGAGCTCAGCTCCAGGTGGAGCTGTTGTTAGCTGTAGAGGGCAATGTCTCTGGCCCTCATATGTGGGATCTGAACCTGGGCCACTGGCTTCCTAAGCCCGCGCTTAACCACCACGCCACTTGGCCAGCCCCTCCAATTGGTATTTTATTTATTTTATTTTTTTATTTTTTTTTGAGGGCAGTGTCACTGGCCCTCCTCACATGTGGGACCGAACCGGGGCTGCTGGCTTCCCAGGCCAGCGCTTAACCACCGCGCCACTCAGCCGGCCCTCCAATCGGTATTTTTTTTTTTTTTTTTAATTTTTAATTTTTATTTTTAATTAGTTTCAGGTGTACAACACAGTGCAATAGTTATACATTTTACCCCTCAAAGTGACAACCCCCCTCCAATCGGTATTTTAACTGCACAGATCAAGCTCATAAAAGGTGTCCTCAGAGTCGACCCCACTCCCTCTTATTTGGGGGCAGCAGGGTTTCCTGCAGGTATATACCTGGTGGGCTCAGTCAGGGGGACAGGCAGTTGGTGGATCCTGCCCTGCAGGCTGCAGGAAAGCCCCCAGGACAGCTGTACAGATGCTACAGCTCGATTCATAAAATCCTCACTTGTCACCAAATCGTGATCTTTGTGGGTTTATTTCTCTTTTCCATCAACTGTATAGAAACCTGAAACAGTTCCACTCTGCTCAAGGTATGCCCTGTAGCCTGAGCTGCCCGCCTTTCTATCCCACAGCGGGTCTGACCTACCCTGTGCCATAGACATGTTTGCTGTGTCAGTGGGTTACTTTGTGCCTTGTTGAATAGCAAGCTCAAGGGTATTTGAAGGGTAAGTCGCCAGAAGTGGAGTTTCTGGGTCAGAGGGAGCGTGCATTTATTTGATAAGCTTCTCCAGACTGCTGGTCCCCCAGCCTGTCCAACCCGGCATCCATGGCATCTCAGTGTCAAGTCACAACCTCTTCTCCGTTAAGTATGGTTTCTGGTGAGTGCCCTCTGTCTGTGTTTGGGAAATGACGTAGTGTGACGTGCGTGGCCACCTGGGCTGTCCCTTCTCCTTGGCTGGTCTACCCTCTGTGTGGCCAGGTCCTTGGTGAGGAATGGTGGATCTGCGAATGGACACACCAATGTCCAGGCTTGGTCAGGCAAGGCTGGAACTGCCTTATGCTGATTGGCGGGTACTTGGATCTGGATGGTGAATGGTTGGGATTTTAGCTCTCATTCCCATCCTCAGTGGCTTCTCCAAGGTCTCAGCACCTGCTGGGGCGCCTGCCCCCCTCAGTATTGGTAGGATTCTGCTGTGAGGCCAGACTGTCCAGCTGCCAGAGGTGACAGCAAGAGGGGCACCCTTGTCCACCCTGGCTTACCCCCACTGAGTGTCCTGCAGGCCTCCCCGTTTGCCAGGTTCTTCCCTGGCAGAGGAGGGAGTCTGTAACATGGTGGGAGTGTGGGGTGCTGGGCCAGGGTGCGCATGCAGTGTGGCTCCTCGCTCGTGAGTGGGTCACAGCTGAAGGTTCCCTTTACCCCACATCCACCCTGTGGCTGAATTGTAGTTTATCTTTTTATTTTTTTTTTTTTTGAGGGCAGTGTCACTGGCCCTCACATGTGGGACCCAAACGGGGGCTGCTGGCCTCCCAAGCCAGCGCCCTACCACCGTGCCACTTGGCCGGCCCTGTAGTTTACCTTTTAATAGCTTTACTGAGATATAATTTATGTAACATAAAATTCACCCTATTAATTCAGTGGCATTTAGTACTTTCACAGATTGTGAAACCCTCGCCACTACCCAACTCCAGAACATTCCATCACCCGAAAGAAACCCTGTCCCCATAAGCAGTCACTCCCTACCACTTCCCCCAGCCCCTGACAACCACTAACCTACCTCCTGTTCCTGTGGATGTGCCTGTTTGGACATTTCACATAAATGGAATCACATGCTGTGTGGCCTGTGTGTCTGGCTTCTCTCGTAAGCACGGTGTTCAAGGTCCATCCATGCTGTGGCGAGTGTCAGTGCCTCACACTTTTTTGTGGTTGAGTAATACTCCCATGTGTAGGTGGGCCGTGTTGTGTTTGTCTCCTGTTGATGGGTTTTTGGATTGTTCCCACTTGTTGCTTATTAGGACTCCTGCTGCTGCAAACTTTTGTGTGCAAGTGTTTGTGTTGAACTTTACTTTTATTTCATTTCCCCACTTTAGTTTGCCTCCCTGCTGTGAGGGCCCCTTGCTGTGTGTTTAGAAGCCTTGGCAGAGGGGCTAAGGAGTGAGGGGATCTTGCTCAGTGTTCTTCTGCCATTGTCCCAACCTGCCCATCCCTCCCTGCCCATCTGGAGGGAAGCAGGAAGGGCTGTTCCCTGGCAGTGGCTGTGGCCTGCCCTATCTCACCTAGCTGTCCCCGCGTGTTTCTGACTGACCATTGAGGTGGCCACTTTCCATGCCTCTGCAGGTGTGAATGGCCTTATGATCTGGCTCTTCAGTTTCTCTTGGATTGAACATCAAGGCAGTGAACTTGGGCAGTGTCCTTGGGCTGGTCCCAAGAAGCAGAAGCAGCCTCCCCAGCCCGGAAGGCCCCGCTTCCTCCTGCACTTCCTGTATCCTGGCTGGGTGCTTGGCTTTTCCTTTCTTTTTAAATATTGTTCTCATTTTCTGGCCAGAGTGGCATGGTGATAGAAGCCCTTCTGTGCCTCTGAGGTTACTGCAGCAACAATTTTGGAGGCTGCCTCCTGCGTTCTGTCTTGGTTCAGGTGGTATTGATCGCACATCTGGCCTGCATTGTCTGCACACATGATCCTGCCCCGACCAGCGACATGTGGTTTTTGCTATACGTCTCTGAGAGGTTGACAGTGTATCTGCTCTTTATTGGTATAAGTGCTGGGACTTGTGTTTACACAGAATGCTCTGATCCAGTTACTGGACAAATGAATACACCTCCCCAGTGGATCAACCTTGTTAAGTTAAGCTCATGGGGCTATTTGTCTCACTGCTGAGGACAGGCCGTCATCATCTACTTTGTGTCGGAATTTGCCCTGATGCTGACAGTGGGCAGAGGAGGGGCCATGGTACTGGGGATAGGTCTGTCCTAGGTTATCTGGAATGTAGGACCATGGGGCTCACCCTCTTACCAGTAAGGATCTGGAGTGCTCACCACTCCTGCTGCAGCCACGTGGCCTTGTGGGCAGTGTGTGTCGCATTTAGGAAGGTGCTCCTGGGCTTGATCAGTCATCTCCACCAGTTGCTCCCCAATCCTGCTACCTCTGCTCCTAACGGCCCGTGTCTTCTGTGTATGGACAGGTGGGTGGCTTCTACGCTGGGGCTTCTGCATGGTGCTGCTAAGAGCATGTGTGAGCAGGTTTCTGTGGGGACGTGGCTTCACTTCTCCTAGTCATACACCTGGAGCGGAATTGCTGGGTCCGCTAGTAACTGCTTAGCCTTCTGAGGAGCTGCCAACCACTCCTCCCCCACCCCCCAACTGTGTGGACCCCTCTCCTGCTCAGCCTCTTGGAGAGATGACATGTGGAAAGCCATCTGCAGAGCAGGTAGTGCTGTGCCCTTGTCACAGGCTGGCAGGCGTGGTCGATGCTAGATGAGTGTGGTAGCCCTGATGTCCATTCTGGCAGGGCTGATGGGGCTGCCTTCTCCCCGTGCCCTTTCCTGGAGCAGCCGAGGTCTCCAGGCCTTTTCTGTGGAGGACCGGCTTTGCCCTGTGACAGCCCCATCTCGGGCCATGCTGTGAGCCCAGCTTCACACATAGTAGGCGCTTATGCCACCCTCACGCTGCTGTCCCTGTGTGTGGTCTCTTGAGAAACAAATTGTGCATCTTTAGTTAAAGTGCATAGCATGTCCTAATTGTGGGTCCCCGTCCATGCCCATTCAGCTGTCCATGTGCAGACTGGCACAGTGGAAGGGACAGTGCCAGTGCCTCCCAGTTCTCTTCACTCCAAGAGCTGACGTGTCCTCTGCATGGCGTCCAATGGTGAGCTTCATGTGCCACCCCGCAAAGGGCTTGACTAACACTGTCCTCCCTCCAGGGAAATCCAGCTATTGCGGAGGCTGCGGCACAAAAATGTCATCCAGCTGGTGGATGTGCTATACAACGAGGAGAAACAGAAGATATATCCTTTGGGGCCGGGGTGCAGGGACACGGGTCATGACATCCACATGTCTATTTTCCTGGGTATTCTGAAGCTAGCCAGGGTCCCCTGTCACCCTACAGCCTGAGTGGGAGTCCTGGGTCTGGAGAGAAGATGCTTTCCGGCCTCAGTCTGGGTGACCCCATATCAGCCCCCTGCTTCTGGCATTTGGGTCTCACCTGCAGGGGTGGCAGATATGTCACTCTGGAGGAACACCAGAGTGTCCTCTGCCTTTGCCCTTTATTGAGGGGGACAGCTCTCTCTCCAGCACATGTGGCAGGTACATGGGGGCCCCAGGTCCCTCTGAGAGGCTCATGTCCTTCCACAAAGATGCTCGCTGACGCAGTAACGGGGTTCCCAGCACACAGTTTCTTTCTGTGCATGTCTCAAGGCTGCCCCTGGTGGACATGCAGCTGGGGTTGGGGGTCTTCAGCCTGACCCTGGGCTGCCCATACCAGTCCTGTCACCTCGCCCCTTTGGCCTCTCTCCCACTGGCCTAAGACACAGGGCCACTTCAGCTCTCTTGGCCTGACTGCCCCTGGTCTCCCACCACCACCACCATTCAGGGCCCTCTTCCCAGCTGTCCCTACCACCTGTCCATCTGTTCCCCAGGGTCAGGCACTGCCTGGGGTGGGGCTCTTGGCCAAGCTGTGGTTTCCTTAGCACCGCACGTATATGGTGATGGAGTACTGCGTGTGTGGAATGCAGGAGATGCTGGACAGTGTGCCCGAGAAGCGCTTCCCTGTGTGCCAGGCTCATGGGTGAGTGCGGCCTTCCGTCCTCCCGGGCCACCCACAGACCCCCACGGGCTTCAAGGATTCAGTACTGTGTTCCAACAGCTTTTTCTGATTATCAGTTAATTAAGGCTCAAGTGTGCTTTAAGACCTCTTCAGAGCTTGGGAGGACTGGTTTGTGGCACCCCTGGCTGGCACCCTACTCTCCGTGCATCCCCCTGCTCCAGTATTCCTGCTCCTGAGGCTTTGGGATCCTCTGGTCTTTGGGAAGCCCCTGACAGTGGCCCGTGCTGCCACTGCTGGCTGGCTGGACCCTCTAGGAGTCCTCTTCCCTTCCGCCACCCCATTGTTGCAGGACCAGCTGGCCTATGGTGTGAGTGTAGGGGATGCCGGTGGGGTAAGCCTGTGTCCCTGGTTCCAGGGAGGGTTCCAGGGCAGCTACATGGATGTGTCCAAGCCAGAGCAATGTGTGTGTGGCGGGGAGAGGGGGGAGTGTCACATGGCCCTTGAGCCAATGGGGAGCATAATGAAGTGCTGCTTGGTTAGGAGAGACAGGTGGGGGACAGGGGCCCAGAAGCAGTTTAGCCTTGCCTGTGGTCCCTGGTTCCATGACTGGCCTTCTGTCCTGTCACTTCTGTTTGCCCGGCCCCAATGGCTCCCAAGCTGCTGCCTCCTGTCTTTAGTCCCGCTGGGTGACCCCAGGTGGCCACTGTCCCCGCAGGTACTTCTGCCAGCTGGTGGATGGCCTGGAGTACTTGCACAGCCAGGGCATCGTGCATAAAGACATCAAGCCCGGCAACCTACTGCTCACCACTGGTGGCACGCTGAAGATCTCCGACCTGGGTGTGGCTGAGGTAGGACACTACCTGGGCCAGGTGGGGCCGGCGCTCCCTGAGGGCCGTTCCTGAGCTACCTACCCCCCTCAATCCTACTATGCCACAGGCCCTGCACCCATTCGCTGAGGATGACACGTGCCGTACAAGCCAGGGTTCCCCTGCATTTCAGCCGCCAGAGATTGCCAATGGCTTGGACACCTTCTCTGGCTTCAAGGTGGACATCTGGTCGGCTGGGGTCACGCTGTAAGTGCCTGTGGGCCCTGGTCCTCTCACCCCACCCCAAGACGCCTCCTTTTCCCACCCTGCTCAGGCTCCAGGTTTGCAGCACCTGCCCCCGCTTGCGGGTACCCCAGACACCCCACTACTGTTGGGTGGCTGGAGCATGGGGCAGCTGTGGAGCCAGTTAGCAGCCCCTGTGGGTGGAATTGAGGGCTGCCACCCTCTTAGTTGTCCAGGGTCCCACTTGTCTTCATTCTCACTGGCTGACACCTAGCCACACTCATCTTGTGGGTGAGTTCTGTCTGGGTGCTTTATACTGAGAATTCTCAGACGCTTAAGTTGAAATTGTTGCTTGGCCAAACTGCCGCGTGCTTCCCACCCCATCCTGTTGTGTCCCTAGTTGGTCTGTCTGGTCATCAGGGTGCATCCCCGAGCACTTCTTCGTGAGCAGCACTGAGTGGGCTTCAGAGTTCTCTGGAACCCTGTTCATTCTTGAGGTTGGCACTTACGTTGCAGACTCGTGGGCACAGTCCCAGGTCCAGAACCTTCTGTCCCCTATACCAGGGCAGCCACCAGTGTGGGCATTCACATTCACATAGCACATGACCCACCCTTTTAAAGTGTAAAATACGAGTGATTTCTGGTATTTTCAGTGGTGCAGTCACCACCCTCTATTCCAGAACATTCCCCCCAAACGAGGCCCTGTAGGTGAGGGTGGTTTGAGGCTTCTGTGCCAGGCTGGTTCTGGGCCAGGGCCATAGGATGAGCCCTGACTGACCGGGCCTCTGCCCTTCCCCTCGGGGTGAAGCTACAACATCACGACGGGCCTGTACCCATTCGAGGGGGACAACATCTACAAGTTGTTCGAGAACATTGGGAAGGGGGACTACACGATCCCAGGCGACTGTGGCCCCCCGCTCTCGGACCTGCTGAGAGGTGAGGACCTCAGGACGGCGACTGACCATGGGCCCTGGGAGGGGCAGGACATGGGTGTGTGTCAAGGGTGGGCTGCCAGTGGGTGGTGGGGGTCCTCTTTGCAGGCCTCCACCCCACCTTTGCTGCCCATACATCCCACTGCTGGTGGGGGCGAAATTCCCAATGGGGTGTGAAAAGTGTCTGGGGCCAGGGAGGGCTGGCACCTTGAGGCTGAGCCTTGTGCCCCACCACCTGCTGTGGGCCTTAATTCCCCCTGCTCTGACCCCCCCCCCCAACACACACACACCCTCCCCCAATAGCAGCGGGGACCCTAGCCCTCTTGCTGGGTCTTGAGCTTCTTGCTGTATTTCCTGGATGGTGCAGCAGGTGGCGCTGTCCAGCCACAGTGCTGTGGTCCAGGTGTTGACAAGTAGGTGGGAGCCATGCTGGTGTCCTGAGGATGACTGAAGTGAGCCTGGATGAGACAGTTTATTAGGGTATCATACATCCAGTTTCGGCCCAGTGTGTGACTGGTGTTTAGGATTTATCAGTGCAGTACTGTCTCAGTTTCTTTTCCTGCCCTTAGTCAGGTTCTGGTGTGTGACCTTATACTCCATCCACATTGGACACCCGATCAGTGCCTAGACTTCCCACAGTGTACAGCTGGAAAGGTCATGTCATGTTCCCAAGCTGCCCAAACTCGCGTCAGTTTACTAGGAGCTAAGTCAAGCTGGCTCTTAGGTGTGAGAGCCCTTGGCCTGGAGGCTCTGCCTGTCAGCCAGCGTAGATAGGCCATGTCCCTGTGAGTTCTAGAGGCACCCTGGCTCTGAGCACTGGTGTCTCAGAACCCCCAGGCTCACTGGGAGGGGATGTTGCTTGCGTCTGTGCCACGGTGTGGATAGCTGAGGACAGGGAGGCCGAAGCAGGCAGGCCCCCCCCCCCAGCCCCAGAGCAGTGAGGCCACCACCATGATTGTACCCCCCCGACACGTGCCCCATACCCCAGACTTTCAGACCTCAGCTCCCCAAATTGGTGCAATTTCCTGAGAACGAAGTCACTCCCTTGTCGGTAGTATTAAGAGTTCAGAGCTATACTCCGTCCCCTCCTGTGTGTCATGCTCACTTAGGAGGGACGATTCCTTTCTGCAGCCTAAGTGTATGCCATGGTCAGGTCTTGCCCCTTCCAAGTGAGTGTCTTGTTGTAGAACTTGACTCCAGGCATGTGAATACCCATGGTGTGGTGCCCTTGCTACTATCTTCGGCCATGGGGTCCTGATTGGATACCATGGGTCACTGGCTTCGCTGACTGGGCACTGGCAGAAGGTGGCCCCATACTTCCTCGTCCTGGATCATGTGGACAGCAGGTCCAACACCATGGGATGGGGCTGTGTCCTACCCGGCCTACTTTGGTCTCCTTGTGGAAGGCAGTCTCCCCTTCCTTGTCTTCCCAGCCACACTGCCTGCGGTTCTACAGTTTTCCACAGGTGGCCGCGGTGCCTGGACGGCCCCTTGTGTCCCAACAGGACAGTGCCCTGGGGCTGCGAGTACTGTATCCACATGGCTACAGGCCCAGCACAGCTGGACAGGGGCAGGCAGGGGCCGGGCCCGATGCTGACCCTCCCGTCGTCTCCCCATCAGGAATGCTAGAATACGAGCCGGCCAAGAGGTTTTCCATACAGCAGATCAGGCAGCACAGGTGAGTGTCCCCAAGGGACCTGCATGGGGAGCTGGTTGCCATGGGCCATCCTAACGTGCCGGCTTCCACAGCTGGTTCCGGAAGAAGCATCCACCAGCCGAGGAGCTGGTGCCCATTCCGCCGAGTGCAGATTGCAAGGACCGTTGGCGTAGCATGACTGTGGTGCCCTACCTGGAGGACCTGCACGGCTGTGCCGACGATGAAGGAGATGATGACCTTTTTGACATTGAGGATGACATCATCTACACTCAGGACTTCACGGTGCCCGGTGAGTCTGGCAGCTGCATAGTGGCTTGCAGCCTGGCCTTGACGTCCTCAACATCCTCAAGCCCTCAGGGCAGGTCCATCCACACTGGCAGAGACCAACCCCAGAAGGCTATCAGGAACAGTTGGGGACCCAGAGGGCGGAGGCCGCCCATCCCCCTGCCTTCATTCCTTGGATTGCAAACTGTATCCTGCTGGGTGGTGAGCGACGGGGGCAGCCTCTCTGACGGCCCACTGCCCACCTTGACGTGCAGCCTTGCTTCCCCAGGTGGCGAGGAGGCATCTGAGGCAGGGCTTAGAGAGGAGCGAGGCGCCCAGCACAGCCAGTGCTCACACCTTTCTGCAGAGGAAGCTGAGGTCGGGGGCGTATGGGGGCTTGAGGAGGCGCCCCAGGCCTTAGTGTAGCCACCCTGCCCACTGGCCTAGAGGCCAAGCTGCGCTCCTGCGGGCCCTCACTGACCCTTCCCCGGAATCTGAGGGAGGCGGGGCAGCTCCCCCACTGCTGGATATATCCTTCCTCAGCACCCACAGCTGTGTTCTGTTTGGGGGCCAGCTATGCAGACCCCGTCATAAAGGTTTGCCAGACATGTGTGCCGGTGCTGCTTGTATCTCATCCCCAGCTGGGTGCTGGGTTTTGATTATAAAGAACCAGTGTGCCATGGTGGCCTGCAGGGTGGGTGGGGCCCCTGGGAGCTGAGTCCCACTATCCTAGGGTCTGTGGTGCCCGTTGTAGCTGGCCACAGGGTCAGCCTGCATCCCCAAAAGGTGATGTGTGTGTGGTGCCCTGGCCTTGGGGTCCCTGGCCGCACTCCAGTCCTGGGTCCGAGGCCACCTGGAGGAGCTTCCATTCCCTCCACAAAACGGGCGAGATGTCCTGCCTCTGAGAGGCACTGGGACCTGTGACAGGTGACAGGTACCTAGACATCACCCTCGCCAGCTGGTTGCTTATCGAGCAAGGCTGAGTGAGGACCCTGCCAGGCCCCCAGAGCTGTCTCTCAAGTGCCCCTTGGGCCATGTGAGATCCAGGGGTATCCTTTCCCAGGAGGGTATCCCCAGCCTTGGAATATCC
Organism: Aselliscus stoliczkanus; assembly: GCA_033961575.1. Lineage (NCBI taxonomy): Eukaryota > Metazoa > Chordata > Mammalia > Chiroptera > Hipposideridae > Aselliscus > Aselliscus stoliczkanus. The sequence goes on along the minus strand of CM066735.1, from coordinate 978,336 downwards.
TCTGCACCAGAAGTGGGACAGTCCAGTTCCGAGGTTTGCAGCCAGCCACTTTTCTCTGACCTGCTCTTGAGTCAGCTATGGCCTGTGCTGCGGCTGAGACCCCTCTTACTCTGGTACCAGTCATGGGGTCACCTTGGGAGTCTCTTGGCTGCTTAGCCTTGGCCTCTCTGGACTGTCTCCACTGTGGAGGTCCTGCCACCCACCCTGAGACCTGGGCCTTGGGCTGGGTGTGACTGGTCAGCAGCTACCTTGAGGCAGACCCTGGACTTGCCGGCTGTCCCCCTACCACAGACACTGCTGATGGCCGGGCTCTAGTTGGTCCACGCAGAGACCCCCACATGCTCTGTCCATTGGGATCCTGTGAGCAGGGATGACCTCTGATCTGGGCATACGTGGGTGGGCATGGCAAGATTTAGAAGCCGCTGAGTCAGGTCTTGGACTCCCTTGGTAGAGAGGGGGCTACAGGCAGCTTAGAGTAGTTTTCTGCCGATGTCGCAGGAGGGGGCTGCATGGCTGAGCTGCGTGGGCTTCCGGTGGTGCAGCGGAAGATGGGGCCCTCCGTGCACACACTCTTCTTCCCCAACCTCAGTGAGCACAGGAGTGCAAGTGGACGTGCACAGCCCCAGGCTTGTGGCCCCAGGATGCTGGTGAGGGTGGAGGTGGGGGCACAGTAGGCCTCCAGCACTGATCCCTTTATCCCATGCCTGGCACGGGGAGCCGGCAGGCTATTTCAGGAGTGATGTCACATCTCACACACCTAGCCTGACCCTGGTTCCACAGGGCCCAGCCAGATGTGGTTCAGAACAGGTGAGAGGGCTCAGTCTCAGGCCCTATGCTCTAGGTCCCCGGCCTTCAAGTGCCTGGGCCCTGGCCAGCAAGCTCTAAGGCCAGCTCTCCGTCTCCCTAGGTTAAGGATCCTGTAGGCAGGACCTGGGTGGGACAGGTGGGGTCATGCCTAGGGAGCGGGGCAGCCTGGGAGGTGTTGGTGTTGGGCCCCCATCAGCCCACATTGCCCTCTTCCTCCTAGGACAGGTCCCAGAGGAGGATGCTGGTCAGAACAGACAGAGCCAGGGCCTGCCCAAGGCCGTGTGCATGAATGGCACCGAGTCGGCCCAGCTGAGCTCCAAATTGAGGGTAGAGCACCGGGCCAGTATTGCCTCCAACTCCACCCGCAAGGCCTGCTCCGCCAGCAGCAAGATCCGCAGGCTGTCGGCGTGCAAGCAGCAGTGAGGGCAGCCACCCACAGGTAGGCCACAGCACGGATGTCAGGAGTGGGCAGGGTGCACCGTGGGCATTACCTATGGTTGGCCAGGTCGTTGTCATGGTCACTGTTGACCATGGCCATTTCCACCCTTCAAAGTCTGTCATTATGCGATCACCGCCATTAGGCTTAGGGTCAAGGGCCAAAGAGGTCACTTCCTACAGGACACTGGTCACTCGGGAGCAGAGTGGGGCCTGTGTGCAGGAGGAGGACCTGAGGGCTTACCCTGCCTGAAACGTAGGCTGCTACCTGGAGGGATTGCTAGAGTTGGAGATGGCTCCATGGCAGGGGGCTGGGAGGGGCCGGGGGCTGGCTGAGGCCATCACCCTGATTGCTGCTTGGCCCTCTCCCTGCTTCCCCTTCCTACCCTTGTCTGCCCAGTCCAGGAAGTGGGAATCAGGCTGCAGAGGAGCTGAAGACCCCATTGCCTGCTCAGTATGTGGGCAGTGGGCTGTGGGTCTGGGGTAGCAGGTCCCCTGCCCAACTGGTGCCCCACTGAGGGTCATGCTTAATCCCACTGAGCAGTGTGTAACTCTCAGTGTAGACTTCCTGGCCTCTCAAGACTTCTGACAGCCCCATGAGACCAGGCCTGTTTTCTTGGCCCTACCTTTGGCCCCAGTGTGGGGACTGCCTCCCAGGATGCAGAGCATTTGCTGGCCCAGGACTGACACACCTGTCCCATCTGCAGCCCATCTCCAGGAGCCTCGGGCAGGTGCCACGGTCCAGGTTCTACAGCCCAGGTCCTCCTCAGCGTTCCCACCGCCTATTGGCCCATCATCGGCTGCCCAGGAAGGCTGCTGCCATACCCTCCATGCCGACCACCCCTTGGGAAGCGGGAGGTCCTGGAATGCTTTGGCTGGGGACAGCAGGGACAGGGGTCTAGCCACCCCACTCTCATTGTGGGCAGCGGACACAACCTCCTGTTGACTTTGCAATCTTGTGCTGAGCCCCTCTCCCCTGCCAAGGGAGAAGGGCGAGGCTGGGTCATGGGCGCCGCACAGCCCTCGCCATGCACTTTACGTTTAGACTACTGGTTCTTGCCGACTTCTCTTTACTTTGCTACATGTTAGCGCCTCCCACAACTAGTGATGTGTTCAAACAAACTGCAGCTGTGCCAGGTGGACAGGCCTGCCCAGAGATGCATGCCCTGCATCCATGGAAGTCAGGCGGCTGCCTTGTTTTTGTTTGGTTGGTTCCTTTTCCTTTTTTTTTTTGAAGAAAAAATAAAACAGGTGGATTTGAGCTGTGATTGTGAGGGGTGTTTGGGAATTGTTGGGTGGCAGGATGTGCTGTTAGGTGAGGCATCTCAGTCTGAGCCAGGGTCCCTCCACGGACCCCACCGTGCAGGGACTGGCTGTGGTCAGTCTTGGTGGTGGTGCATTCGGACACCTGGGCCTCTGCATTGGGTCTGCCTTTGGCCAAACTGGCCCTTGGTGTTCTCCCGGTGGTGACCCCGCCTCTCCAAAGCCTCTGCTCAGCCCCAGGGCCTACTATTTCACAGTGCAGGGGCCGGGGCCTGACAGTGGGACCCTGGCCCTTCCCCCCAAGGCCTGTGTGCTTGGGTCCCCAGAGAAAACCCAGAGTAAGCAAGAGTGTGCAGTACATACTTATAATCAACCAGAAAACAAAACACAAGAAACTCCATCACTGGATGGTACATAGCTCAAAGCTTTGAGGGGCGGGGCGGGGCAGAGCAGGGTGGTGCAGCTGCCTCATCTTCTGGCAATAAATAAAGCTTAGGAAACTTTGGACTGTGTGGCTGCGGGGTAGGCAGCCCACTCACATGCGGAGGGTGGGCATAGATACCAGGAGCTGTCCAGGGCTAGGGCAGTGGAGCCGACGGCAGTGGGTGTATGGTTATTGCTTGGAGGGGGCTTGGACTGCCGAGAACACACCACGATGAGGTAAACCGCTTTAGGAGTGTTGGTGGCTGCGGCAGGTACATTGGTCACTGACCCTCAGTGCTTCTTAGTCTTGCCCCAGCTGGCTCAGTGTATGCACCTTGGCATGGACTCCAGCTGGGGAAGACCAGACGTAGCTAGAGACTCATTTGGCCCTGGAAGGGGCACTCTGTGCATGTGCCTCATACAATTGGACTGCATTGTCCCTCCAGAGTATAGGCCTTGGTATGTGCCTCCCACTAACAAAAACCCTGCCACCACCCAGAGGCCACACTGAGGTAAGGGCAAGTGAACGTGGTCCTGGAGAGCCTGAAGATGAGAAGCCTTGCTCCCTTCAGATGAGCCAGGGTCCTTGAGCCTCCTGATTTTCTGCCAACCGAGCGAAGTGCCCAGAAGGGAGTATGCACCTGTGTACCAGGGGCGGCACGGGGTGTTGGGGCGGTGCACTTGCATGTGAGGCCCTGCGGTCCCTGCACAGGTGCATCCAGATGTCGCGCCCCTGGTCTGTCTGGCCGTGGAGGCCCCGCACGTGCTGAAGAAACTCGAGAGCAGGGCATGGGGCCTAGGCTGGGCTGTGGTTTGGGGATGTGGGTGTGGCGGTGGCTGCCAGCATGGGGACCACAGAGACAGGCTGGGCTAGATGTGGCGGGAAGAATCTGTCCTCCAGGCTGGCTCCCAGCTTGTTCAGCATCTCTCCAGGGGGCCCAATGCATAGGCCTGAGCCATGGCAGCCACCGCTGGGCTCCTCCTCAATGGCAGGTATGGCAGGTGCTGCAGGGACAGCAAGGTCATCATCTACGCGGATGTCGGATGGGCAGTCAACACTGTCACCGCGGTGCAGGGGTGCACGCATTGGGCGCAGGTCAGCCCCAGGTGAGGCAGGGGGTGCAGCATGCGCCCCGGGATCACTGTGCTGCCGGCCCCGCTGCTGCCACTGCTTGCGCATGTGGGGGTGTGGGTGTGCACGTGTACGATGGCGTGCAGTGGCGGGTGGGGCGTCATCAAAGTGCGGGTCATGGCGCAGGAACTCATGAAAGAGCGCATCCGTCTTCTCATCCACACTGTAGTCTCGGCGAGGGGCACGGCGGGGCCAGGCACGTGGGCTGCAAGGTTGGGCAGGTGCCTCAGCTGGGGCCCCCTCGAAACTGCCCCCCATGGTGGCCACATGGCCCGCACTGGTGAAGGAGTGCTTCTCAGGTAGGCTGGGAGGCCCATCGTCGCCTGCGCTGCGCCCCTCGATGCTGGCATAGCCACTGTCCATCTGTAGCAGCTTGCGTGGCCCGCCTGCCTCACCATCCATGGACCGTGGTGTGGGTGGTGGCGAGGGAGGCGGGAAAGCTGGCGCGGTACCCCCGGAACCTGAGCTGTCACCACTGCGTACCGAGTCACGGTCGTTGCTGCTCTGGTCTGAGGCAGTGGCCGCGTGCAGCTCGAGGGAAGCACGCAGGCTCCAGATGTCATGGTAGATGGGCTGGGCCTGCTCAGAACCTGCATCTCGCTCACCATCTGACTCCTGCAGCTGCTGAGGCCCCCCGCCACTGCTGCCACCATTCTCTGGCAGGGACTGGGGACTCGCTCCTCCCGCTGGGCCTGCCTCCTCTGTCGCCTCTAGCCTGCAAGCCAGGCCACAGCTGTCAGAAGGCTGTACATACTCCACATCCCCTCCTCCGCCACCCTGCTGGGTCGGGGAGGATGGGCACTGATTGGGACCCTCTGGGCTTCGCCAATCCCTGCAGAAGGAGGGTTTTAAAATATGCTACTTGTCTCCTTTGCAGGGGGTGCTTTCAGGGTAAGCCCTGAGCTCTCCTGTAGCCTGATTTTCACCCAGGATGTCTCATAGAAGTGACCCAAGCACCTGTGGGCACGGGCCCTGGCTGGCTCCTCGGGCTCCTCTGGTTCCTCACCCAGAAAGAGTGATGCTTTCCGCTGTGCTATCTTCTTCCTAACATCTTACTGTGGGAGGGGGCGGCAGGGAAGTACTAACTAGGTAGGGTCCAGCTGGGCCCCATCCCCTGCATGACAGAATGCGCCACCTAACAGCCCCCACCACCTTGGATTGATAAGGAACCAGGAGGATGACACAATCAGAAGGAGGTCCCCACCCAGACCGGGAAGTGCCCAGAAGTAGGAACCTTGCCCTGTTCCCTGGATTCCCCATTTCATTGCCATGGGCCCAGAGCTTTAGGATAGCTACCCTTGGGCTGGGGGAGGGGTCCTACTCCCAGAAATGGTCACTGACAGTTTCTGAGAAGAGGCCATCCAGCCCTCAGGAGCATGGGCAGCGGGGAGAGGGTCCCTCAGGCTATGCACTCCACCGAGAAACAGCACTACCCAGGCAGGCATGGACCCCCAGCAGCCCTGCCTGAGTAGACGTCCAGTCCTGGATACCCTGGGGGCATTGTACAGGGCCCCACCCTCTACTAGCCCCTTACCCAGTTTCCCCCTGCTCCCCTCCTCTGGTCCATACTGGAGAGGTGGCCCTAGCGAGGCAGACTTCAGGAGGGGTGGTGGTGACTGAGAGAAACGACCTCCTGTCCGCAGGGCAGGGAGAGTGCTCCCTGGGCCACCTAGGAGGGACGGGGTGGGGCAGGAACCCACAGGCCCACCCCTAGCACTTCTATCTGCTGAAAAATACCTGCCGAGAGCGGGGGGCGGGCTTGTGGGACTGGCCAGAAAGGGGCGAGGGGGCGGGAAGGCCATGGTGGCGCCTGCGCTGGCAATGTACTGGATGAAGTCCACATGGGGGGTGTTCCCCTCTTCCTGCTCCATACTCTCGCTGGCTGCCCGCTGCCTCTGGAAGTGGTGCCGCTTGGGGGAGCCTGTGCAGAGGAAGGCACATCAGCCTGCCCAGGCCCCTCCCAGCCCTGAGCCCCACCCGCACCCCCACTCCCAGGCCCGTGGGCATTAGCCTGGACCAGGTGAATGTGCACTGTTGCACAGGTGTGAATTGTGCCAAGGCGGTAGCAGCACCCTGAGCATTCCTGGGAGACAGGTGTGGCTGGGGCAAGGACTTGGCATTGGACACCTGGTGGCAGGCACAACTGTGCTCAAGCAGGGAGGTGTGGGCAAGTGGGCAGGCGGGGGGTGGGGGGAAGATGAAGCCTTCTCTCCTGCCATCCCCACCCCTGCCTGTGGGTCCCTGGATAGGGGCCAGGACACTCCTATTACCAAGGCCTAGGAGAGTCTTAAGTGAGAAGGCCTCAGGGGTGGGGAGGACAGTCACCCAGCAAACAGGTTCTGGGTGCTTCCACACCTGCACTGACTACAATCGCCTTCAGGAATCACGGCTGCCTCTCGGCTCCTGACGGGGCAGCGCAACAGGCCCTCCCCTCCTTGGCCAGGAGCACCTAAGCCAGAATTCACTCCTCCATCCATGGCAGTGGCTGGAACCAGGCCCTAACAAGGGCCATGCACCTTCCCTCTCTCTCTGACACTTCTTGTGCCCTCTTCCTCTTCTCCTGGCACTGGGCCCTGCCATCTCCTCCACAGGACAGCTGGCACATGTCTGGCCTGGCCTTGCCCACTGAGCTCCCGTGAGCATGGCTGGTTACAGCTGGTGATGTCTCTATCAGAGTGGCCGCTTCCCCATGCCCCTGCATAGGTCTGCCTTGGGCTGAGTAAGGGGCCCCATATACCCAGAGGTCTGCAGGGTTGAAGGGCTGCTGTCATTCATTCAAGAGTGGCCAAATGGGCCCCCCCATCTGTTGTTGTAAATAAAGTTTTATTGGTACACAGCCACACTTGTGCCCAAGCCATATATGACTGCTTGCCCACCACCACTGTCGACAGATGGTCTGATTGCAAAGCCAAAAACATTACCATTTGGGGCCTCATAGGAGAAGCTTGGTGAATGGCCCTGGGCCCCTGCCTGACCAGCTGAGACCTTGCGGCAGGCACTGGGAACCCCTCAGGAGCAGAGACACCCCCCACCCCCAACCTGCGTTCCAAGCCTCTCATTCTATGGCTGCCTGGAGCGGGGTCCCTGGCACTCACTCCCTGCCAGGGGCCACAGCTCACCTCTCGTGTCTAGACTGGATGCCCGCTGGTTGGGCTCCAGCTTCCATTTCTTGACCTTGAAGTAAGGACTGGCCCCATCCAGGCTGGCATGGCGCCTCAGGCGGGTGAAGAACTGAAGGACTGGGCCCGCCCCAGGGCCTGGGCCTGCCTCCCCAGGCCCCGCCACGGCCCCCAGCCCACCAGGTTTGGCACTCCTGGCACCTGCATCCAGCTAGGAGAGAAGAGAGATGATTGCAGGCAGGAAAGCCCCTTCCCCACTAGTCCCCTCACCCCGTTATTCAGGCCAAGTGCAGAGGGGGAGCAAGGAGCTCTCTCCTCCCCGCAGACCATGGCCTAGTGGCTCCCAGGAGCTCAGCTAGGTGCTGGCCAGCTCTGCCCTCCCCAGCCCTGGACAGAGGAGGTCCAGGCTTGGGCTAGGTCCTCACCACAGCCTGCCCTGCTACTTGAATACTCTGTGCATATGTGAACACACATGTGCGGCATGGCTGAGTGTGTCACATGTGCTGCGGGGACCAGGCTTGGGCAAGCAGAGACTTGAAAGGCAGGCCACAGGCTGAACTGTCTGGAGCAGAACAGGAAGGAGCAGGGGACACGGGGTCCTTACCGAGGTGCCTTCCCCAGAGTCGCTGGATGTGGAGGGGCTGATCTCAAAGTCAGCAGGGCCTGCGGCTGGGTGGTAAGGGTCACCTGGCAGGGCGGAGCTGGGGCCCACGGAGTGGCCAGTGAGGGCCTTCCCCGGGGGCTGTGGGACAGAGCCGGGGTTGGGGAGGAAGCAGTGACAGGTCAAAGAGCATGGGTGGGTGGGTGGGGGTATGCTGGGCCCAGCCACCCTCTGTGCACCCCAGCTAGTCACCCTTCCCATCCTGAGATGTGGGGCCAGGCCCCAGGGAGCAGGAAAGATGTCACCTACTGGGTGAGGGTGAGGTGGGGGTCCCGCTTACCCAGCTTTGATCAGGCTGCCAGCTCTTTCACACTCACCTGGAATATGGCGAGGCTGGCCTTGGGGGTGGCAGTGGGATGAGGCATGGTGGTTGCGCTGGCCTCGCCTGAGTCACACTCATGGATTGTGACAATATTGAGGGGTGGCAGGTGCAGGTGTGTGAGGCGGGCATTCTTCAGGTGGTGGAAGTCCCCCTCCGTCAGGGTGTACCTGTGCCCATCATGCTCACTTGTCACCAGGCAGCCAGCCCCCATGCTGGGCCCCACCCCACACAGGTCAGACCAAATCCCCCAGTCCACACACTCAGCTGCCTTGTGGCCCCATCGTCCACCCTGCCAAATCTAGGGGGAGCAGGGCACAAGTGGGCACTTGGCAGAGGTACAGCCCCACCCAGTGAGACCAGTGATGATACCTCCCAGGGGTCCCCTTACCGGCGGCCCTTGTCCTGTGCCTTCTGGCTCTGCTCAAACAGGGCTGCCTCATTGAAGGACACTCTGCGGCCAGTGGAGCTGGTGGACAGGAAGCGCTCGGTCTCGGCGTCCTGGCCCTCGGGGTCCTCCCCCCTCAGTTCAGGGTCTGTGAGGAGAGCCAAGAGAGGGTGGGCCCCGGGTGGGCCGAGCCTGGTGCCGGCAGGTTGTGGACAGGATGACGGCAGGGGAAGGTGCGAGGGGGGGCCCCTGACTGACCACCAGGGACCACAGGGAGGTAGGCGGGCACTCGCTCATCCGCTCACACACTCACTCGCTCAGCATGTGCCTGTGAGCACCTACGTGTGGGCTTTAAGGAAACAGAGATGAGTCGGAATCAAGCTGCGCCCAGTCTGGTGGGGGAGACAGACAGACACAGCCGGTCAGGCGGCCCAGGGGTGGATGGGGCGGGGCCCGGGTGGAGGGTGGGGCCTGGGCAGCACCTCACCTTGGGCAGGGTGGGTGCCGTTGTCCAGGTAGGAGGTGGTGGTCTTCTCTGCCTCCTCTGTATCTCTGGGGTGGGACAGCAGGAGAGCAAGATGGGCCAGGAACCCTCAGAGCTTGTGCCCATGGCGGTGTCCCAAGCTCACAGGAGCCGACCTGCTAGGACCTGGTCATGCACCCATCGCTCCAAACGCCACTGCCCCTACACACACCCATGGTACACCTTTTCCTTGCAGGCACACTATGAGGGCCCTGGGGAAGGCAGTGGGGCACGCACCTGTTGAAGCGCCGGTGGACCTCCCAACAGCGCCTGCACAGGAGCAGTACGCCAGACAGCACCACGAGCGTACCCCCCACGAAGAGTGACATCACCACCACCACCAACACATAGTTGTCCAAGAAGGGATCGGGCTCCGCCTGGGGGGCAGCAGGGGTCAGGTCCTGCCATGGACTCTAATGTCCCTGATCCGCCGGTCCTCCCTCCCCAACCCCAACACTCACAGTTGGGTGGCCTGTGGTGTTGTCCCACGTCGTGGTTAGGGTGATCGCGGTGGTGGTGGTGGCAGCAGTGGCCATGGTGGCCGTGGGCTGCATTTTGAGTCGAGAAGGAGGGACCTGGGGGGCGAGGCTTGCTCAGCACCAGCTCCCCAGTCCCTACCCCTCCCACATCCCCAGGAGTCACAGAGGGAGCCCACACAGGAGCAGTGACTCACAGAAACGCCCTCCCCCATTAGCGCCCAGAGGGGACCTCCATCTCTCCATCTTTTAGATGGAGGTGTATGCATATCAACAGCCTCCCCAGCCGGTGGGGCCAGCCGGGCAAGGTAGCGATGGGCTAGGCACCATGCCCTGGAAAGAAGCACCCCTGAGGAGAATGGGGAAACGGAGGCTGTTAGCTCAAGCCCCTGAGACAACGGGGATTTGTGGGCCCAATCAGTAGAGAGGGAGGGGCTGCCCCAGCCCCAGGAGGCTTGCTGCAGGCTAGCAGGGACAGGGTAGACGGGGCAGTCCGCTGTCCACCCAAGGAACAGGGCGGAGGGGCTGAACACTGGGACTCCAGGGTCTCCGAGGTAAAGCCCACCCCCTCCACCAAACGCTAGTAGGAGTGAAAAGGCCAAAGAAGGCGCATCTGTTCCCAGCCCTTAAGAATCTGTTTCCCACGGCGACTGAGTGAGCAGGACAAGCTGGGGCGGGGGTGGGGGGCGGGTTGCCAGGGAGCACTGGGGGGGCGGGGGAGAGGCAAAGAGGGGAGGGAGGCCTCCTGCTGCGGAGGCTCGAACGGGCCCTGAGAGGCAAGATGGCGGCTGCGCTCCTCCCCGTGCGACGGTGCCCAGCCTGGGGCCGCATGCCTCTGCCAGCGGCTTCTTACAGCTCGGGCGGGCCTGCCTTCACGCCTGCCTTACAATGGGGGGAAACTGAGGTCAGGGAGGAGCCCGGCACTTGGGTAAAGGACTGCCTGGACATTGAACCTAACCATCCTCCCGGCGGGAAGGACGGGGGCGCACTCTGGAACCTCAGAGAGCAGTCTGGGGCCGCGATAACCAGTGGCCCTGAGTCGGTTCAGCTTGTGCCCAGTCTTTCCCCAGAGGAAAGGTTAAGTCTGTGCATATGCTCCAGCATCCCCAATTCTTTCGGGTTTTGACCCTACGCGATAGCAAGGGAAACTAAGGCCCAGAGAAGAGGAGGGCACTGGCGAAAGGGAGGACGCTTGGGGTCAGAAGCTGGCCGTGGGTCCCCGGTATCCTCGCGGGGAGGGAGCGTACATGTAGGTCGGGAAATGAGTTCAGGCTGGAGAAGGAGGGGGCAGAGGCGTTTGGACTTGATAGAAGACCAGGAAAGATGGCAGGAGGCGGAGGGAAGAGAGGTGGGCGCTCGCGGGTAGGCGGGGACGGGAACCGAGGGCGGAGGTTCCCCACGGGCCAGCCCCTGAGGTCCAGACGGGACATAACTCCCCGAGCTCGTTGGCCACCGCACCCAACCCCGTGCCCTAATGCTGCCCTGGGGGCGGGATGGAGAGGCAGAGAGCCGGGCTCCAGGCGTGTCTCAATCTCGGGCTGAGGCAGGAGGCGGGTGTCCCTCTTCGGGCTGCCGAAGGAGGGGTGCAGAGCTCTGCAGGTTGGCCCCCACGCCCGCCCCGGCTCCTCTGCTCCCTCCCTCGGGCCTCGCCGGGAAGGGACAGTGGTCCCGAGCCAGGGCGGGCCCCGGAGCCGGCCATGATTTTGGGCTGCGCGGCCCCGGCATGCCCCCCGCCCGCCCCGGTTCGGCCCCGGGCCCGCCGCGCCTACCTCAGCGCCGGGACGGGCGGCCCATGGGCGGCTGGCTCCGGCGCCCGGTGGCCGCGGAGCAGGAGAATTTATGAATGGAGAGCCCGGTGCGCGGGGTAGGCAGACGCGTGAGGAGGGGCCGCACACGTGACCGCGTTGGCAGCGAGCCCGCTCCCACCCGCTGGATGCCACCGGGTCCCCTGCCGTCCGCCCCCGCCGCGCTTGTTGCCGCTTCTGGCTCGGTCAGCGCTGGCCACGGTCTCCCCTTCCCTTCCGGCGGAGGCGGGGGGCGGAGCCTGCGCTCCCGGGCGCCCCCTCCCCACGCGGAGCCGCCCTCTCCCGCGACGGCTAATCTCCGCCCCCATCCCCTGCAGCAAGACTTTCCGACCCTTCCAGAGTTGCCAAAACGGGGACTTCCTGGGATGCACGACTCCCTCCAACCCAGGGCCCTGGGGTGCATAGAGTGCCCTTCCTTCGCTTCCCCCAGTCCGGGGTCCCCACAGACCAAGGAGTCGGCCACGTGTACCCCCTTTCTTTCCCGTATATAGGCGGCACTGTCAGAGCTTACCGTGCACCCTGCCTTGTTCAGACGAGCAAAGAATAGAACACAATCTATGCCACCAGGGCCTGCCAAGTGCTGGTGACATCAGGCCTGTCCTGAAGAACCCCTATGCCTGGCCAACCCCAAAGTTGCTACCCCTTCTCTTTCTCCGACTTGTATCTCGTCTTTCTAGAGGATTAGGCCACCAGCCTAGTCCTGGTCCCATCCCAGGTACTCACAGTGGCAGCCCTCCAGGGAAAGCCCACCCTGGCTCAGTGATGCCCAAGACCCAGTTCAACCTCTTGGCCTTTGCACTTGCAGGTGCCTGGCCAAGGCTGCTTTTTCCCTGCTCAGCACAAAGAGCCCCTCCTTTGCCTCCTCCAACGCTTGGCAAATGCCAAAGCCTCCTTGCAGCTCTTCTTGGCTACCTCTGCTAACATGGCAACCCTCACCCCCCACTCCTGTTTCTCGCTGTGGCCCACTCCCCTTACTTGTTTCTGTGTGTTGTGTCCTTGCTCATCTCTGATCCCACTACACAGTGGGCTCCAAGGGCAGCAGCTCATTCACAGGTGGGTCTCCAGGCATAGCAAAGGGCTGGCATCTTGGAGGGAAAGAGTTTGTCCAGTAGACGAAAGGGTGACACTATTAAAGGAGAGCAAGGGGCAGCCCTGTGGATAAATACCCAGGAAATGTTGTCTCCAGGCAAGTAGAAATAGCATGTGCAAAGGCCCTGAGGTAGAAAGGTGTGTTTGCAGATCAACCTATTGGATAGAGCAGGAGAAACCACTTGTGGTTCCCAGTATTGGAATGGCATGGTCCCTCTGGCTGTGTGTGTGGAGAAGGCACCCTTGGTGAAGTCTAGGGTTGTCCAAGAGTGATGGTGGCCACAGTGGCCAACCTGGGTGGAACAGGCCTTGCCAGTGGATCCACCAGAGAATTCCAGGATAACCCCAGGTTTGGGACCTGAGTACCAAACAGGTGGTGTGCTTTACCCATGGGCCACCCTAGGGTGGGAATTGGAGAGAACTCTAAAGGATGGGTGTGAGGAACTGATTAGATAGATGAGGACGCCATATGGGGTCGGGGCTCTGGGATAGGTCGGGCTGCGCACAGGACACACCCCTAGATACATAAGTAGTGTTTACCTCTGAGGCACACACAACCCAGGGACAGGATGCCCAGAGCACTGGTTTAATGCCCTAAATGTCCCTCACAGGGCTAGCCTAGAGGGGGCGTCTTCGGCCTGGATACTGAGAGGCAGGGGCGCGGGCACAGCTCCTGCCTGGACCCTGCAGGGAACAAGGGCTCGCGCAGCCCCTGGGGTTGGTGAGCTTCCACAGCAACTGCGTCGCAGACCACATACATGCCCAGTACCGGGCCCAGATACGACACACCCTCTCCTGAGAACCGCACCCGTCCGCTCCTCGATGAAGGTCCTTCCCGTCCGTCCCGGAATCCGCATTTTCCCGGAGTCCAAGGTGTGGGCCTGGGTGCCGGGCTCAGGGCCCCGATCAGTGAGCAACAACGCGGGGGCGGGGAGGTGACATCAAAGCCGCCAGCGAGACTGCGCGGGCCGCGGTGACGTCAGCGAAGCCCCGGGCTGCTATCGCACGCGCCCTTGCGTCAACAACGCCGCGGGGTCGATGGCCGAGATGAGAACATCTCCGGGCGCAGGTTGCCCTTTGGCGGCCGTCGCGGGGATTGCAGCTGAGCCAGGCCCGCACCACCGGGCGTTTGCCAGCGCTGAACCCTCTGCCTGGGATACCGGTCCCGGGACTCCTGTATCTGCCTCAATTACAGCCTGTCCCATCCCGTCCCCCACACTCTGCCGCTGCTGCTTTTTCTTTTGTTTCTTAGTATCGATCACATCTCAACATACTACATGACTTATTTATTACGTTGTCTGTAAAACGCCCCCACCACCCCACACCAGAAGAGGAATCTCGGTATTTCTCCGACGTCTCTCCAGTGCATGGTATCCAATGAACGTCCTCCCAAGCAGAATCGTCTAACCGACTGCCCTCCCCGACGTGACCAGAGGACTGGAACCTGGACCGGAGAGAAACTACAACTTTCAGCAGGCCGTGCGCCCAGCGGCGCGTCGTCATCAACGTAGCGCGCGGCCCGGCGGGAGTCGTAGTTCGCGCGTGCGCCCTCGCTTGGAATCCTTCTCCCAGACGTCCCCGCGAGTTGTCCTTGTTGCCCTCCAGGCCCTCGCGTTCGGCCGGAGTTCTACTACCGCTGTTCATCTGCCGTCGCCATGCTGCCCGCTTCGCTGCTCCGCCGCCCTGGCCTAAGTCGCCTCGTGCGCCAGGTCCGCGCCTACGCTGAGGCCGCCGCCGCCCCGGCCCCCGCCGTGGGCCCTGGACAAATGTCGTTTACCTTCGCCTCACCCACGCAGGTGAGAACGCTATTCCGGACCTGAGCCCCTTCCCGGTGTGGTCCGAGCCCTTCAACCCCCATTCCGGCCCGGAACCCGAGTCCCCCAACCCCCAGGTCTCTGACACCCATTCCGGATTCCAGATCCGTGCTCTTCCCCCGTGTGGTTCGGGTCCGAGCCCCCCAATTCCTATTTCGGACCTGGGATCCTCGTCCCCCAACCACCAGTTCACCGACCTCCATTTCACACTCCAGACCTGTGCCTCTCCCCCAGTTCGTCCGGGTCTGAGGCCCCAACCTCCCAAACTCCTGGGCCTTTCACCTAGATTCAGACGCCCAAGAACTGGACCTGCCTCTCGAGTTAGCATTGCCCCTCACTGCAGGCAGCCCTCCGAGAAAAGCGCCTCCTGTGTGTCTCTCGCGAGCAGGCACCTTCTTGTGCCCTTGCAGCATGTTTGCCCGAGGGCTTGGCTGGCTGGATTTGTTCTCCTCGCTGATGATGACGGTACTGAGGCCCTGTCTGAGGACCAAAACCCAAGCGTCAGCCCCAGTGCGTTTGCTTCTGGGTCTCCCATCAGCACTTAGTCCTGTCTTGGTCAATTTTACTGCAGGAGAGACTGAGTTCCAAAATGGCATGGTATGGGAGTGGCCTTCAGTGACCCATTCCCCATGTGTCTTCTCCAGGTATTCTTCAATGGTGCCAATGTCCGGCAGGTGGATGTGCCCACGCAGACTGGAGCCTTCGGTATCCTGGCTGCCCATGTGCCCACCCTGCAGGTCCTGCGGCCAGGGTTGGTCGTTGTCCATGCTGAGGATGGCACCACCTCCAAATACTTTGGTGAGTTGGGCAGGAAGGCAGAGGGACAGGGCTGGGCAGGGCTGCACGCTCCAGCACATCTGTCCTGAGGACACAACAAAAAGCAAACCAGAAGCACTGTGCACCCCCCAGCTCAGGACTGGCTGTGGTTAGTTGGCATGGGTTGGGAGGGTGACATGGGAAGGGAAGTAAAATCTACCAGGGAGGGGGTCTAACTTAGAGGAGAACACGTGTGTAGGAAGAAACCAGCTCTACACAGGCCTTCTTTCTACCAGCATCCATCTCCTATGCTGCAGCTGGGATTTGAACCTAGCCCCTGCTCACCCCTAACCCTGGCTCAGCCAGTGGGCTGGTGGGTGAAGGGAAGGGGCTGTGTCCCCATGCTCTCTCCAGGTGTGTATCCCCTATGCTGGACCACAGGGCTGCTGTCCTGGCTATGGGGCTAATGGTTTCCCTCAAGCCTAGGTGTGGAGTTCTCATTCCCCTCCTCCTGCAGTGAGCAGTGGCTCGGTCACAGTGAATGCTGATTCATCAGTGCAGTTACTGGCTGAAGAGGCTGTGACACTGGACATGCTGGACCTGGGGGTGAGTGTCTCAGGGGAAACTGAGGCACCGAGTAGACATGAGCTGTCTGAGAGCTCCTGCTTCAGGATGGAGGGGCAGGTGCCAGGCTGGGGACCCTGCTTGGCCCTCACCCATCACCCACCCACTGCAGGCGGCTAAGGCAAACTTGGAGAAGGCACAGTTGGAGCTGTCTGGGGCAGCGGACGAGGTTGCGAGGGCCGAGATCCAAATCCGTATCGAGGCCAGCGAGGCCCTGGTGAAGGCGCTTGAGTAGGCGGTGCGTGTCCTTTGCCTGCTTTCACAGGGAAACCAAGGTCCAGAGCTGGATAAGCTTGGGTCCAATGTGACTGGGGAGGGGGGCAACCCTCCTGGGGGCATCCATACTTGCCAAGAAGGCTGCTGGGGACAGCACAGTGCCAGCTTCTGCCCAGAGCACACCTACTAGGTCCAGGCCTGGTGGCTGGGGCCAGGGCTCAGAGACCCTGTTCTGCCCTCGGGGGAATTGTCAACCCCGGGGGCTTAACCTTCTGCCTCCCAAGATCCCACCATCTGACCTGCTGCCCACCACTCCCATCCCTGCAGACCCTGCAGCAGAGACCTGCTCCCAGCCGCCGCCTCTGCACAGCCTGTCCCCAGCCCACACCTCATTAAAGACCAGGGACCCCACTTGTGTATGCTGATTTTTGTCTCCTGCCTAGGGTGGTGGGTTTGGGACGCTGTCCTCTGTGAGGTAGGGCCTCGGGGGGTTGGAGGTTGTGGCCTAAGAGATCCTGGGGGTCCTGCAGTAAACTGAGGAGTGGGAGTGTGCAGCCAGCAAAGCTAGGCTGGGTGATGGGTGGGTACTGGCCTTCACTCCAAGAGGGTGGGGAGAGGCAAAGGTCATCGGCCAGGCATGGAGATAGAAGGTGAGGGGTGGCTGTGGCTCTTGGGCCAGGCCTGGAGGGCTGGACAGAACTGTCAGGTTTCAGGTTGTGATGTCTGCCCTGTGGGCTCCCAGGCCCAGGCCCTGGCCCAGCCACACTGGGAAGGGGCTGGGCCTGCCTGCTCCCATGGAGGCCCCACCCTGTGCTGGCCTGGCCTGTGGATGGCCCTGGCTGGCTTAGTACCTGATCTCCAATGGTGTTGGCACCTAGGATCTTGGGCCTGCACCAAATGGGTGGGAGCAGCCCTGTCCCTGCACAGCTTCAGTGCTGTCCCACCTCTCTTTTGCAAGAGAGTTTGGGGTGTCCCAAACTCAAGCTCAAGGTGGTAGGTAGAGGATTTCAGGGCAGGGGTCTCCTTGATCCCTCCCCACCCTGAGCCTGAGCAGGGCTGACAGATTCTAAGGGGGTGACTGCAGGAGAGCCTGAGCCTCCCTGTGTGTCACTGGCAGCCAGGAGGTGACAAGGAGACCACCCCAGGGTGTGTCAGCACAAATATGCTGTGCATTGTTTCACCATCTCATGTAAATGACTGTCCCATACCTACATTTGAGGTTCAACATGGTGGGACATGTTTGTGTGTGGGCCTCCAGGTGAGCTCATGGCTCGGGGGATATCCTGTCTGAGTCTCCCTACTCTCTGACTGGGGCCCAAACAGTAGGCCCTCACTTCCCAGGAAACCCCATCCCAGAGAAGGCTGTCACAGCCATGAGGTCACAGGTGCAGCCCCACTCCTCTCAGTCCCCAGCTTATAGCTCAGGTCTTAAGAGCTCCTGGCTAGCCCAGGTACTATAAATAAGATGGGGAAGGCGGGAGATTGCCAAGCTGCTGGGCCAGTAGACTCCACACCAGGAACCACATGCCTGAGAGGTCTCAGCCTGTAGCTGGGGGACAGCTGGATTCAGGACCCTCCAGCACAGCACAGGCTCTGTGGGAGACATGTAAGCGAGCCTTATGGACACCCCTGCCTGAAATGGGCTGGAGGGAACAGCCCATGCTAGGAGTGCCGAGACTTGAGGTAGGACACAATGCCAGGAACCAAGGGTCATGAAGTCTTCCACAGGGCAGGCTTAGGGCCTGGTGGGGGAAGGAAGGGGGTCCCCTGGTACATCTGTGCTTACACCCTGGGACACAGCCTTGATGAACAAAGGGATACTCTAAATGGGAAGGAACAGGAAGTGGGTCAACTAGTAGGTTTAGTAACTTGTTACCTGCAGAACAGGGTTAGGGTCATGGCCCCTCCCAGAGAGCAACCCCCATTCTATGTATGAACCAAAGGACCTAACAAGGTCAGGGACTGGCCTGGGGTCACATCCCTGCGCACCCCAGCAGCAATATTTCCAACCCTGAAGGTCCCTCCTACGTCCTGCCCCTCCAGCGTTCAGATGCTCTGGCCTCAGAGCTCAGCTCCCTCTGCCACCTCCATGCTTCCTCTGGAAGCAGAGCCACAACCCGAAGCCACTTAAGCCTGCAGAGCCTTGCATTAGCTATTCCCAATTCTTGGAACACCATTCTCTGTAGCAAACTCCTATCCCTCAAACCCAGCCTCTGCAGAGCTGAGTGCCTGGGTGTGCTTGTGGAAGTGTAGGAGGACACGAGGATTGGGTGGTAGGAGGAAGGAGACCTGCAAAGGAACACAGCCCTAGGAGGGGTACCCAGGGCAAGGGCAAAGGTGGGGATGGAGGGATTAAATAGATAAGTGGACAGTGGGTGAGTAGAGCTTGAGGTCTTCTGGGCAGGAGGACCGAGAGGACCCCACTTCCAACCAGGGTCATCCTTAGAAAGCTCCCTCCCTACCCAGGGCAATCTGCAGGGAAAAATGACATGTCACGTTCCTACCTGGTCAGCCTGTTTCCATCACCTGTAAAATGGGTGTGGTGTTATGCGCACCCCAAAGCCTGGGCACCAGCCTGTGACCTTGTATTAATGAATGACGACAACACGGTCTAGGTGAGGGCTCCCACACCGCAGGCTCCAGAACGAGCCCTCTAGAGCCTCATTCCACCCCACGGCAACTGGGGAGAAACAGGCTCCAGAGGCCAGTACCCTACCGAGGTCACACAGCGTGTGGTGTGTGGTGGTGATTGGCTGCACAAGGCAGGCCTGGCGCTGGCTAATCACTCCATAAATGCTGTCTGAGGTCACCGTTAAGGGATGCGGGAGAAATGCCTGCCTGGGCAGCTGGCTCCGGCACCCCCACAACAGGCAGGTGACTGCGGCCTGTTTTCCTGGACTTCAGCTGCTGACTCAGGCTCCCCTTCCCGCACCCCACGCGAGCGCCCCCAGGCGGAGGCACAAGGCCTGGGGTGGCAGGAAAGGGGTGGAGCGAGGAACCCGGCTGTGCACCCGAAACCGCGGGTCTCGGGCCCGAAGAGGGGTGCGCCCTAGTTGGCGCAGCCGACGATGACCTGGGGTTCAGCGGCATTCAAGGAGCGCCCACATTTATGCGGCGAGTGGTCAGGCTGGGAAACGCCCCAGGGCCTTGGCCGGCGGGCAGGGGCGGGGGGCCGGCCTGCGTCACCGCCCGCCCGGCCCCCCGCCCCCTGCCCGCCCAAACTCCACCCCAGGGAAGGCGGTGCGGATATAGGCTCGGGGCCGCACGCTTTGCCCCAGATCTATCCCGCCACCGCGCACCAGTGCAGGACACAGGTACACTGAAGATTGTTGGGACCTCGGTCTGGCCGCGCCTGGTGAGTTGTGGGCGGGACATCTCGGGCCAAGGAGAGGTTCCCTACTCTACGCTCTTAAGGGTGTCCCACTTTTCTTTGTTCTTGAGGCAGGTAGGGTTCAGGTGTCTGCAGCTCTCGGGAACCCCCAAGGGGCATGGAATGGGAGGGGCGAGGCGCAGCCAGAACCCCTCTGGTGGGGCCTCAGCCTTCGCCCCGCCCCCTGGCACTCCCCCTCCCTGGAGTGACCTTGAGCTAGTTGTGGTTCCAGCCTCAGTTTCTCCAGCTGTATAGCCCCAGTCTCTTGATTTAAAGGCTTCGCACTCTTAGCGAGGTTCTCCCCACCGGTCCGCAATCGGTCGGCCTCGCTCCTGAACTGGGCAGCCTCCGCGCCCCTCCTCGAGACTCTGGGCAGCGCTTCCGGGTGTGGCCGACAGAGGGCGCGCTGGCGCTGCTGACTCACCGCAGCCCTGAGCGGAGCGGAGCGGCGCGCGCGGGCGCGGGCGCAGCCAAGGACGCCGCGTCACGTCACGGCTCGGGAGGGTGCGACTCGGGAAGCGGGCCCGGCCCGCGGGACGGGTGTGGGACACGAGGTGCCACCCGCACGGGAGGGGCCCTCCCGGGGAGGGGCCCTCCCGGCACTGGCCACGCCACCGGGTTGCAGGCCTCCTCAGCTCCACTTCTCGCTGGATCATCAAGCCCCAGCGTAGGGGCTTGGCCGACCCTCCTACAAGCAGCCCAGCCGGGGCCCGGCCACGAGGCGCGGGGATTGCCTCCCGCTTCCGCTCGCGGTGGCTTCCCGGACTAGGGCGGATGGAAGGCCTTGCGGCTTCCTGTCCCTCAGGGCGCGGGGACAATACCCACCCCCAGGCCACGCCACCCGGGGCCAGGGTCCCGCACCCGCCCCGGCCTCAAGCCCTTTGTTGCGGGCTCCGGGCCTTATGAATGGTCCCCGGCGCGGGTGGGTGCGCGGGGGCCGGTCACGGCGGCGCCAGCCCCGCCCCCGCCGCGCTTCCCTTGGCCACCGGGCCGGGGGCGGGGCGAGGGGCAGGCCTGGCGGCCACGTGGGGCAGCGCCTCGACAGTTCCCATTGGCCAATCGTTGCGACCGACTTGGCGTTCGGCGCTCGATGATTGGCCAGCAAGGGGCCGGCGGAGTAAGTAGTGAATGGGAGGGGGCGGGGGCCCCGCCCCTGGAACGTTGATACATTATAACTTTTTTTTCTTGTTACTTTCACCCCCAGATCCTCCGAGCGGCGGCGGTGGCGGCGGCGGCGGCTGTTGCTAAGGGAGGGGACGCGCCGGGAAGCGCGGCCCGAGAGGCAGACGGCATCCAGCACTGCCCCTTCCTTCGGGACCCTCCGGCGTCTCGGTCGCCGCCCCCCGCCCTTGAAAGGAGTCGAGAGTGCTATTCCCCACCCCCGGAAGGCACCCCGACGAGCCGACGCGACCCCGGAGAGCCACTGGGATTTTTTATTCCTGACTCTTCATCTGTTTCTGGGACCTTCTCGAAGGGGACGCGCGCTGTCTTCCGCCCCCAGGAACCCCGAAGACCCCGGTTCGGGGACCACCCACCCTGCCCGGAGGCTTGGCAAGGATTGGCGGCACCCCGCGAACCCCAGCCCCACAGCGCGGGCCGGGGATGGAGCCGCAGCCCGGCGGTGCCCGGAGCTGCAGGCGCGGGGCTCCCGGTGGTGCCTGCGAACTGGGCCCCGCGGCCGAGGCAGTGCCCATGAGCCTGGCCATTCACAGCACGACGGGCACCCGCTACGAGCTGTCGGTGCCTCCTGACGAGACGGTGGAAGGGCTGCGCAAGCGGCTGTCCCAGCGCCTCAAAGTGCCCAAGGAGCGCCTGGCGCTGCTCCACAAAGACACGTAGGTATCGCGCGCCGTCCAGACTCTGGAGCCCCACCCCACCCCCGGGCACGCCACCCCCTAGGGCTCTGGCCCCCGGGCAGGAACAAAGAGCGCGCCGCTCGGGGAAGGAAGGGGGCAGCCAGACGAGTGGCGGGGGCGCGCCGCGCGCTCTCGGGCGCCCTCTGCTCGGCCTTGCTTGCCTCGGCCCCTTCCCCCACCCCCTCCCGGGGTCGCTGCACAAAGGCGGCTGCGAGGGCGCCCCCAGTGGGGCTTAGGCGACCCCTCTCGCAGAAATGGCAGGAGTCCCGAGGCGGCGCGGGGGTGGGGGGCGCGGCCCCTGCCTCTGCCTGCGTCCCAACCGGCTTCCGCATCTGATCAGCGGCCTTCTCTGCGTCTGTCTTCTCTCCCTCTACTTGCATCTCTGCCCCCCTTTGTTCTCGCCACCGAGCGCTCCCGGCAGCCTTCCCCTCCCCCTAGTATTTAAATCGCCTCCAGGCTGGGAGCCCTCCTCCTGCGGGCCTCCAGGGAAGCACTGTGTCCATCCCCAGTGGAGGGGCCCCGCTGGGGGAGGGGCTGGAGGGGGAGGGTCTCCTTTGTTTGAGGGGCGGCGGCGGTCTGCGCCAGGGTGGGAGGGAGGAGGGGAAGCCCTGCCGGGCAAAACCCCTAAAGACTAGTAAACCCTGTGGCCCCTACAAAGAGGAGCCCTGGGTCGGAGCCCGTGAATTATAGGCAGAGTTGGCCCTGGGGTGGCTGGGAGGATGGCACAGGGCATACTGAGGCCCGAGTGATGAAAAAGTGGTTTGCTCAGGTGTAAAGGGGGTGCCCCAGTCTAGAGCTAGGGTTCCTTGAGAGAATGGGTCTGAACCGTCAGCATGGGGTTCCCAGGGCCAGATGGTGACCCCACCCCCACTCCAGGGTCCTGAATTAGGGACGAAAGAGGTGAGGGTGGAAGGACTCCTGTTTTCCCAGCCAGCACAGAGCACAGCCCTCTTCGCCCCCACCCCTCCCGCAGCCTCCGCTTCCGCGTCCTTGCCTTGTCTCCAGTAGCCTCACCCTCTTCCTTCCTACCCCCCCCCCAGCCGGCTCAGTTCGGGGAAGCTGCAGGAGTTCGGCGTGGGGGATGGCAGCAAGCTGACTCTCGTGCCCACCGTGGAGGCGGGCCTCATGGTAAATGGCTGGGGCATTGTGCCAACATGGGCAGGCTGCTCCCTTTCATGCCAACACTGTCCTCGTCACACACCCCTGGTCCCCCTTGTCCTCCAGGGCAGCCCACCCCAGCTAGCAGGGCCCTCCCAGCCCTTGTGCCCAGGCTCTCTGCTGGGAACACACACTCAGAGTCTCCTCTCCTCTCTCTCTTTGTAGTCTCAGGCCTCAAGGCCAGAACAGTCTGTGATGCAGGCCCTGGAGAGCTTGACTGAGACCCAGGTGAGACCTGCACTGCTCCTCATAGCGCATGGGATAGCTGGCCTAGTGCCAGTCTCCTCTTGGGAGCCTGGGGTTGTTTGTGCTCTCAGGAGGCCTGTGGTGAGGGGAGGGGACAGGACACGCTGCCCTGCCTGCCTGCGTGCCAGCTTGGCCTGGTCACCCTGCTTCCTCTTCCTCCTCCCCCCCAGCACACCACCTGACCTTGAGGACCTTCTCTCCCACGGTGGCTGCCCTGGGGGAGGGGGACCCAGCTTTCACAAGCCTACCACGGGGTGACCTTGGCCCATGTTCCTACTGCATCCCTGAGAAACCCCCCAGGGTCACAGAAGTTTCCCCAGGGCGATCGTTTTAAAATTTCTGCTGGAGGGAGGGGATGGCCTGGATGAAACTCCTTCAGTGACTTCATTGTGAGGGTGGGGAGTTACCCCTCCCCTCCTCTTTCTGCCTTTGTTCTTGACCCCAAAAGGAGGAGGAGGGCGGGGGCACTCACCCCCAGGGCCAACACTCCTCAGAGACAGGATGTTAGGAAAATATTTAATAATCGGCCAGGAGAGAGGTGAGAAGGGAGGCCAGGGCTGGCCCACCCCAGGGTTCCCAGTTTTGTTGCAGGCTTTTTTTTTTTTTTTTCTCCTTCCCCTCCTTTCCTCATTTTGCTGGCAGCTGTGGAACCCTCCTCCCAGGAGAGTGACACAGGCCTTTGCTATCCGCCTGCTGCCAGGGTGGGGGAAGCAGGCTGCTGCCCGCCCCAGCAAGAGGGTGGGCAGGTTCCCGGCCTCCCTGGCTGGGCTGGGCTGGGCTGGCCGCAGGAAACCTGCTTAGCCGCTTCCCTTCCACTAGCCCAAGGCCCTCTCCCCCTCCTTGACGTGTAGCATCCTGCCCTCACCAGCCAGCTAGTGCCTAGTGCGGAGGAGGGGGCGAGGGGGTGGCAGGAGCTGGGTGGTCTGCTATCAGGCGGGGTGGTGGGGTGGAAGCAAAGTGGGGGTTGGGAATCCAGGTCAGGGCTCCTGATTTCCTGGGGGAGATGTGAACTGAGCTCCTTGGTGGGGTGGGGGTGGGGGGCTGCGGTTGGCAGGGGGGCCTGGGTGTGTTTGGTTCACATCCGCCTCTGGGTGCCTGCGTCAGGAGGGAGATGGGGGTGCTGGGCGGAGCAACTGGGCTCCCAGGGCTGCTCCCTGCCTGGTACCACATCATGCCTGCCCGTTTGCTCTCCCCAGGGAGGAAGTTGTGGGAGTGGGGGGGACACCCTAGTTGGCTCTTGGGAGCCACTCCGGGCCCTTCCTGCAAGGGACATTTCTGGGCCTGGGGGGGGGTCATCCATACTGGGCTGGGGGGTGGGGGCTGCACACTGCCTGCCTCCCTCACCTCCTCCCTGAAGCCTCCAAACAGAGGTTACTACGCCAGTTGCTGCTAGCAGAGAACTGGGAGGCGGTAGTTCTGAGTCATCTAGGCCTGTGTCACTTCTCAGAAAGTGCCCCCCCCCCCATACTGGCTCTATACTGGTCAGGCCCCAGTGCAGACAGGGGTCAGATGTACCCCACACATGCTGTGCAGGGGGACAGACTGGAGAGTTTATGTTTGTGTGAGCCATGTGCAGGCCCCTGGGGATCTAGGCCCAAGGGAATCTGTCAGGGCACCCCTCCCGTAACAGTGCAGCTCTCCCTCAGGCTCCGCCCCACCCAGGACAGATAAATATTTATCTTGAGAAAGCAAAGGTTAGGAAGAAGAATTCGTCCAGGAATTCCACCCACTCACTGCCCGCCTGCCCAGTGGCTTAACTAGGAGGGGGTCTGAGATAGGTGCCTTTGCCATATTTACAGGCAGAGAGGATCTGAAGGCCTGAGAGGGTGGGGACAAAGGTGCAAGATGAGGGTTATTAGAAGGCAGTGACTGCCGGCTGGGCCCCGCCCCCCTCTGGCACCAGTTTCCCCTTGAAAGAACCAAGCTGGCCAGGGAGGGCCAGGCCCCCCTGTCTGACCTGCCTCTGTCCCCCACAGCCCCCAGCAGCACCCGGGTCGGGCCGGCCTGACGGAGGCGGCTTCCGGAAATACCGATTCATTTTATTTAAGCGTCCGTGGCACCGACAGGGACCCCAGAGCCCAGAGAGGGGCGGCGAGAGGCCCCAGGTCACACAGCATGGGGGGCTGGGCTGGGTCGGGCTGGGGGCGTTGAAGGCTGGGGCCCTGAGGCTGACAGGCTGCTCTCTGCAGGTCAGTGACTTCTTGTCTGGCCGCTCACCATTGACCCTGGCTCTTCGAGTGGGTGATCACATGATGTTCGTCCAGCTTCAGCTAGCTGCCCAGCACGCCCCACTACAGCACCGCCATGTGCTGGCTGCTGCAGCCGCTGCAGCCGCTGCTGCCCGTGGGGACCCCAGCATGACTACCCCTGTGTCCTCTCCTTGCCGGCCAGTGTCCAGTACTGCCCGTGTCCCCCCAGTGCCCACCAGCCCTTCCCCTACATCCCCCTCACCTGTCACAGCCGGCTCCTTCCGATCCCACTCAGCTCCCAGCCCGTGCACTGAGGTGAGTCTGGGGAACACTTATCCTGGGAGCCCAAGGCCAGCTGTCCTTAGACATGGGTGTGGCAGGGACTCATAGCACCCACTGCATCCTTTGTATCAAGGGCCATCCCTGGACCCTGGGCTGGTGGGTGATCCCTGGACTCTGAACTTGAACCCTGAGCTCATATATCTCCCTCCCCCATCAGCAGATGGACTGTTCCTCCTCTGCCAGTGCCGGGTCCAGCCCCACGTCCACCCCTGGGGGCAGCCCCACCTCCTGCTCCCGCAAACCCGGTGCCGTTATTGAAAGCTTCGTGAACCACGCCCCAGGGGTCTTCTCAGGGACCTTCTCTGGTAGGTGTCTTGGCACCCATGTGTTTCTCAGCAGTGGGCACGTGCACACAGTCCAGGGTAGGACACACCATCCCACTCTGGGCATTCACCAACACCCTCTGTCCCCTGCAGGCACACTGCACCCCAACTGCCAGGACAGCAGCGGACGGCCACGGCGTGATATTGGCACCATCCTGCAGATCCTCAATGACCTCCTGAGCGCCACACGGCACTACCAGGGCATGCCCCCATCCCTGACCCAGCTGCGCTGCCATGCCCAGTGCACACCCACCTCACCTGCCCCAGACCTCACCCCCAAAACTACCTCCTGTGAGAAGCTGGCTGCCTCGGCCTCGGCCTCCGCCTCCGTGAGCCAGGCCCGCATGGGCAAGCCCCCGGGTGAGTAACCACCCATCCTCACCACTCAAGGTCCTTCTGTGTGTAGCTCCAAGCAGCTGACCCGCTACAGGATGGGGGGGTGGGCACCAGCTGCTGTTGGCCCTGCTCTGAGAGAGCCTGGAGAGAAGGGAGTGTGTGTGTTGGGGGCACAAAGTGTCCTTGTGCCTTCTGAGGGGGGTCCGTCCTTACTTCCTCCTCTCCCCCCTCGGATACTTTCCCCAGATGGCAGGTGGGGCTTTTGAATGGCTGAGTGGGCTGAGGAAGGGGCCCAGCTTCCCCTCCCTCTGGACAGCTCCCTGTACTCCCCCCCACACACACACACACCTGGTTATTCCCATAAATCCGGAGTCACCAGGAATAGTGATGCTGCTCTCTCTGGCAGGGTCCCCCAGCCCATAAAGGGGAAATTGAGGCCCAAGCCTGAGTGCCTCTCCTCAGTCACTGAAGCAGCCAGAAGCGCTCAAGTTGCAGTTAATTTAGTTCATGTAGTGGTACTGTCCTGAGTGCCTGCTTTGGATGTGGCCCTGCTCTTGCTGCTCAGCTGGCATGGTGGATGTGGAAACAAGTTTTAATAGACCTACAGCTCCCGGGGGTCCACTGGACATTCATTCGGTGGACACTTGACATCCTCCTCACTGTGGCTATCGCTCAGGGGCATTTGCTTGGAATCCTTAGGTGTGGGAAATCGGGCCTATTCCAGGGGGTTCATGGTCACTGCCTCCTTTGCAGGGGACCGGCTGCGGCAGACGGAAAACCGCGCCACCCGCTGCAAGGTGGAACGCCTGCAGCTGCTGCTTCAGCAGAAACGGCTCCGTAGGAAGGCCCGGCGTGACGCCCGAGGCCCCTACCACTGGCCACCCAGCCGCAAAGCAGGTCGCAGCGACGGTGGAGGTGGAGGCGGCTGCGGTGGCCCCAGCGAGGCCGCGGGCTTGGGCCTTGACTTCGAGGACTCCGTCTGGAAGCCAGAAGTCAACCCAGACATCAAGTCAGAGTTTGTGGTGGCTTAGGAACCGTGTCTTTTGCCCTGGCCCAGGATGGCTGAGAGTGTTGCCCAAGCGCAGGCGGGCAGGAAGGCAGGCGCTGGGTGCCACAGGAGGCCCCTGCCTCCTTCCCTGTCTAGCGTCCTTCGTTCTTCGGGTTTTTAAAAATTTCGTTTCTCACCATGGTTTTCCAAACTCCGTGGCCTTGCGTTGTGTGTTCCTGCCTTTTCGGTTCAGCTCACACCTCCCCACCTCTTCCTCTGTCACCCCGCCCTCCACACCAGGTCCTTCTCCGCCCACCTTCCCAAGCTCCAGATATGTAGCAGTCTTTCCAGATGGCTCAGAGCAGAGATGAGGAAGCCACCCCCACCCCTTCCGCTGGCTCCCCCACCCTCTTCAGTTTTAAGTACAATGGAGATGCCTCACATGCACTTTACAGACAGGAGGGGGCCGCCGAGAGAACCCCACTGCAAACTCAGGCCTCCCTCCAGCCAGCAGAGCCCACAGGGCTCTAAACACCGCAGGGGCACCGACAAGGGGTGTTTCTCTTCCACATCTGTAGTATTTTCTTGGTTTTCCGTTTTCCTGGAAAAGAAAAGCTGTTTCAGGGGACAGGGTGGCCAGAGCCTGCCTTGGGGTCCAGGTAGGGGTGTGGGACCTTTTCCTACCAGGAAAGGAAAGGGAGGAAGGGGAACAGACCTGTTGTCAGCCTTCACAGGCCACTCACTGTGCGATTTCCTCCAACGCCACCATCCCACCCCACCCCTTTTATTTTTTCTGAGCTTGGGGTATTTATAGACTTAATTTTCTGACTGAGCCAATAGTGGTTGGGAATCTTGAAAAATCAGGAGAGAAATAGCTGGGGACTGGAGAAGATTCCCCCAGCCCTCCTTTCAGGCCCAACCTGAGGGATCTGGGCCTGTGGGGGCTCTCCGGCAGCCAGGAGGGGAGGGGGTGCTGAGCTGTGAATCCCCCAGTAGGGGCAACGCTGTGTAGCATTAGCCCGTGGGGGGGAAGGGGGTTCCGCTGCTGGTCTAATTTGGAACCTCCCCACTCATGCCCATATCCCAGGGGTCTCAAGCCCCCACAGCAGACAGACAGCCACCACCCCCCCAATTTGGGCCATTTCAATAGGGGTGGAGTTTTTTTTTTTGTTGTTTCACTGATAATTGGAGATGTTTGGGCCTTCCCCACACACCTGTCTCGATTTGGCGCCACCTGTCTGTCCTGCGCGACACCCTACTCCTTGCCTGTCCACCTCCCTTTGTCCTACTTGTAGGTGAACCCCAGGTCCTCACCTCTCCTCATGTGTTTAAAGTTAATGGTTTCAGATGTGAACATCATTGTTAACTAGCTCTGTAAATTTTTTTTTGTGGCGGGGGGGCGGGGTGGGCAGGGAGGGGTCAGGGTTAGGGATTCCAGGATTTGTTTTCATTTTCAAAAAAAAAAAGGAGCGGGTTTTTTTTTTTTTTTTTTGAACAACTGTCCTCGATACCTATTTAAATGTGTGTTCTCTTTTGTTTTTTAACGATTTTTAAATAATGTCTGTGCCTCCGTGGGTCTGAGGGTGGAGGCCTCAGGCAGGAACCGGCCCCTCCCACCCCGCTGCCCTCTCCAGGGGCCGCCTTCTCCAGGGCCCCCCTCTCCCAAGAAAGCATTACCTGCCCTGGGGATGGGGTCGGGCTGTGAGGTGTCTCAGCACCTTGCTTGAGTTTCCTGTATGAAAATAAAATTGGAAAAGAAAGCGAAACACCGTGATTTCAAGTAATAAACAAAATGAAACACGAGTGAATGTCCCGCCTGCTCCCATGGGGGTTCTCGTCTGAGGGGTGGTCTTACAAGCTTGTGAGTGGTGTGGAGGGGGTCTTTTTGAGGAGGGGCCTAGAGGGATATTGGGGGTCTCACCACCTCAGGGAGTGTAAGATGTGTCCCAGTGTAAAGAGGGCTGAGGTACTTCCTGGAACAGATCCCAGTCCCCCAACCTGGCTTGGGGATGCGGGTTGGCAGGAAGCTGCCCCAGCAGGGGAGGGAGGGGCAGGCCACTTCCCGGTACCCAAGGCCGGAAGTCCTGCAGGGTGTGGGCACCAGCTGCCTGCTTGCTGTGGGGCTTCTGCCCTGTGCTCCCAGCTCTGGTGGGTCTCTGACCAGACTCCCTTCCTAGGCTGCCCTCCAGGGCCCATTTCCTGGTGCCAGGCTTCCAGAGGCCCCAATCTTCTCCAGTAGCGATTGGGTGATCCCAGGAGGGTGGCTGGGGCTCGTGTTCAAGGCCTTCAGGCTTGATCTGGCCCTGGGTCAATTCTCGTCCCTCAAACCTCACCCCCACCTTGTATTCCAGCGCTCCCCAGCCTTGACCAGCATGTACTGATCCTCCAGGTCTTTGCCCAGGCAGTGCCCTACCCAGGAACACCCCTTTCCCAGCTACCCCTGCTCCACCTGGGAACTTCTTCAGTTGGCATTTTCCGGTCCCCCCCCCCCCCGGGGGCTTAGGAGGGCCGGGTTAGGGGGCCAATCCTCTCTGGGATCCCACCTTCACTTTGTAATATTTAGTCATTTTACATGGATTTCCTCACTTAAATACTGACATCTAAGAAAACTAATTCCCATTTGATAGATGAGAAAACCGAGGCCCAGAGAGAGGCATCATATACCCCAGAGGATTGGGGATGATTGTGAAATTGGTGACCTCCCCAGGCCGATTTCTTTTTTTTTTTTTTTTTTTTTTAGGGCAGTGTCACTGGCCCTCATATGTAGGACCCGAACCAGGGTTGCTGGCTTCTGAAGCCAGCGCTTAACCACCACGCCACTCGGCCGGACCCCATCACCCCCAAGGCCAATTTCTGATCGCCAAAGCCCCTGCCCTCCCAAGCCCAGCTGCAGGGACCCCAGGGGGCAGGGAAACAGGCCCCGATCTTGTGGAGGCCCTTCGGCCCCTCCCACCGCCCAGTCACCCCCAAATTATCGCACGCTCGCCCACGGCAGGAAAGTAGGATGCCCAGGTCAAGCTGATCCTTCCAGACGGTGTCAACGGTGCAAAGTCCCCGCGGGTGGTGGAAGCGTGGGTGGGATAGCTCCGGTGCAACTCTCGCCCACGCAGCCGGCCCGGGGGTGAGGGCCTAGAACTGTGATCCAGGTGACCGCCACAGAGCTGGGTGGGGGATGCGGAAGGACCGTGCCGACTGAGGAACGCGCTGAATCACAGGGCTGTGTCTGCACACTGCAGGGCGGGGGGCACTTGCCCTGCTGCCCGGAATCCACCCCTCAGGGCGCTTTCAAGCGCACAGCCCAGGGTTGCAAGGGTCACGGCCCTGCCCGGGGATACAACGAGAGGACAGCCCTCCGTAGGGGGCTGCTGGCCGCAGCGCACACACCTGCAGGGGGTGAAGGTAGGGTTGCACGGCTGAGACAGGGTGCAGCGGCCGGAGGGGCGGCAGCCCAGATCACGCGGGAATGGGAGGCACGGAAAAGTAAATTGAGGCCCAGAGAGAACAAGGGTTGCCGGGACCGCAAGGGGCGGGGCCGGTCCTGCACCGCCCCCTCCCCCCAAGAGGAAAAAGCTGAATGGGAGGAGGAGGCCCCCGGAAACCCACAAGGATGGAAATAGGTTTCCAGGGCAACGTGCCGCGAAACGGGCCTGACGTCACCGCAGGGCGGGCTCCCAGCCTGCCCCCGTCCGCGCGTCCAGTCCCAGACCCCGCCCACCCCCGAGTACGCCTTATTAGTGGCCGCCCGTTGGCCCCTCTTCATGACCAATAGCAGCGCGGGGTTGCCGCCCGGAGGTGGGACTGCGGCAAGGACTAGCTGAGTACGCAAGCGCGGCGCGGAGGCGTTCGGGCTCCTCCCTCTGGCCTTAAGTTTGTCTGCGGCTGCTACGCCTGGATGGAAGTGGGGGTTGTACCCGGGGGCGCTGCGTGTGGACACCGCCCCCTGCACCGGCTAGCTTGCATGCGCCCCTCCTTCCACACCCATACATGGCTTGTTGGGCCCTCTCCCATGATCCGGTGTGCGCAACCCCTGGGTTGGGGGAGCACTGCAGCCTCCGTGCAGGGGAAACGCCGGGAACCAAGCGGGAGGAGGCCACTTTGAGGCTTTACCAGAGGAATAGCAGTTTGTCAAATAGAGGAAGAGGGAATGGGTGCGCCAGGTAGGGGCCACGGCGTGTGCAAAAACCCGGGGATTTCAAAGCAGGTGCATTTGGGAGGCAGCCGGGAAATCAGGTTGGAGGACCAAAAAACGAAAGGCCAAGGACCGGAAAGGGTGATTCTCCAAATCTGGTTTAGGGGATGAGATGGGGACCAGGGAGGAGGTGCATTTGAGGGAGCAGAGACCAGAACATCCAGGAGGTGGCTGGACGCTGGGCCTGGGCTTAGAGATGAAGCCTGAAGAGTGACAGGTGGGGCTTTGTGTAAAGGGGGCCTCTGGTTCACAGCGAGGTGGTTGGAAAGGGGGCTGCAGGGAGCTGGGAGATTAGAGGAAGACGCCCCTATGAGCACCTGACACCTGTCCAATCTCTGGATTGGGAGAAGGGATTGCCAAAAACCCAAGAGGGAAAGATTGGGGGGCAAGAAGTGCATGTCGCTGCGTGTTTGTGGCTTAGTTTGGGAGGTGACCAGGAGTCACTCAGAGAAGGCACCAGTCAGCGTGAACAGGGTGGATTTTGTCAGCTGGGAAGGATGTGAGCCAAACCCTTGATCCAAGGCTGAGAGTTCAAGACTGAAACCAGGGTCGTGGCTGGCGGTGTGGACAGGCGTGGCATCCACGCCTGTCCTTGAGTCCAGGTGGTGGCTCACAAGTGAGCCCTGCTCCTGGGGTGGTGAAGCCGCTGTGAGCGGGCAAAAGGTCACTGGGGTCACAGCTTTCTGCTTGAGACCTCTGGGGGTGGCCAAATAGGTTACTGGGGCTCACTGCAAGGTTTTAAAATGCCAAAGGCTGCAGGGGTTGCTTGAGGAGGACAGCAGGGAGGAGCTAGGCCCCTTGCCCAGTCTTCTGGGGAGATGGGCGTGAGAGATGCACCACTGGGACCAGCAGCATCCCCCAGCACTGGACTAGTGCCCCATGCACAGCCACCTCCACTGGGCTTGGTGAGAGCCCACCCTTCTCTCCAAGCGCCTTGGGAATGGGAGTTATCAAGCCAAGGGCGCTGGGGCCCAACCCAGTAGTCTTGACTTCAACCCCACCCACGGCCAACCAGCCCTGGGAGGGCAGAGGACCGGCTGCTTCTGGTGTCACTCAGGACAGGTGAGCAGCCCAGCTCGTGGGTGGGGGCGGGGCCAGTCACCTGGGGCCCTGTTCCCCTGGGCCTGTGTCCTTGGCCAGCTGCCTTGGTGTCTGCCGTGTTCTCCTCTGCCTGTCCTCTGTCCATTTCCTTTGTCTTCGTTCCCACCTTCTATTTCTCTTTCTTTTTGTCTTCCTCAGTGTCTGTTCCGGTCTGAGTCTCCCTTTATTTTCTTCCGGTCTCTGTCCCACCGGCCCCTCCCCCACTTCCGCCCCCTCTCTGGGGCCCCCACCCTCACCCCCGGCTCACATTCCAGCTTCCACCTCCGCCTCTCTGCCCCTCCCTGGAGTCAGCTGCTGCTGCGTTGGATACCCAGGACAGAGGGAGTGGGCTTAGGCCGGGGTCACCGGTCGGAGAGGGCACCCCTAAACTCTCTGGAATGTAGGTGAGGCCGGTCCCTCAGGGGGCAGGGAAGGCTGTCCCCCGCAGGGAAGGCTGAGCTAGGTGCCCTGCACACACTGCACCCCCAGACGCTCCCACAGGCCTCCTAGGGGAGCAACACCACCCCCAGACTCCCACACAGGGCCCTTTAAGCTCCCCACAGACTAAACCGCCTTCCCACGGGACACTCACGCTGCACCGCCCTCCACAGTCAACTGGGCTCCAGGCTCTGCAACTCAGCAACCCCCATATACAACACTCCAAACAGGCCCCAACCCATACTTTGGTTCCACCACAACCTCAGTTAACTGTGTGACCCTCAAATCGAACCACACCCCCACACTTGGCCTGGGCCAAGACTTCTCTTAAGAAAGCTGCAGAACTGAAAGTCACACCCAGCCAACTGGGCCTTCGGTACTCAGATTCTCAGACTTGCTCACCCAAGGCAGCACCCTTCCCCAGACACACCTAGCCTAGCGCTCAGCCACAGGTGCGCCCACACAGGCCCACCTGAACCAGGGATCCCAGTGGGGACTGGTGCAGGGGGAATGCGCCCTCATTCCATTGCTGTTGGGGACATGAAGAAGTGGGGGAGTGACCATAAGACAATTATCTGTCCTGTGACACCAAGAAGGAAGATAAAAGCAGAAAACCAGGAGCTCCCTGGGCACATGTGTCTGCCTGCTTGCCTTGCGGGGAGTGTGGTGTGGATGTGTGTGGGCTGCTAGCCCCACAGCTCTTCTCTGAGTCCTTGCAGCTGCCAGGGGAGGGGGACACTCTCCATTGGTGTCACTCCAGTGTTGCCATGGAGATGCCACAAGCCCCAGGCAGGCGTCCTTCTGCCCCCCCCTTGTGCCTGCAGGGAGCCTATGTGTGGCTGATGTCCTGTGTGTGGAGCCAAGGTCAGGTGAGTGGACAAGGCATGGGTGGGGGCCAGCTCCTCCTGATACATGTGGTTTGTGTGAATCCATGAGCTTGGTGTGTGCTTGCCCGGCACTACATTTGCCAACCCATCTGTACCTCAGTTTCCCTCAGTAGAAGGGGCCACCATCCAGGTCTATGATATATGAAAAGGGCAAACTTGAGAGGTTGCCACAGGCTGCCTGCCCAGGCACGGGTGGGGACATTTGTGTCTCCTCATGTTCCCCTGGTCCCACTCTGCAGCCCATTGCATGTGCACGCAGTTGGTGGGGATTGGGATCACCAGGTCACCAGCATGGCCTATGCACTACTGGCTGGCCTTTGTATTCCTGAGATGGGGGCCCTGGCAGGTGAAAGAGTCAGTTTCCACATGCCTGGGCCTTGAGTCAGGCAGCTCTGCCAGGGGCCCCACTGCTCTGAGCACCCTCCTCCATGTGGAGACCCCCTCCTGGGAACAGGAGGGAAAATAAGGCCAGGGCAGCTGAATCTCCTGTGTTTTTAATTGGCAGCCCCCCTGGGCCTTGGAAGCCCTCACCTTCTGCAGGTGGGAACTGGGGAGAAGGGTGGCAGTTTCACTCTTCCTTCTCCTGGCTCTGGCTTCCTGTAGCTCTCCTCTGCCCAGGAGGCCCGGACCACTGCTGACATATAGCTTGTGTGCCCATCCCAGGGGCATGAGTCATACCACCAGCTATGGACACACACACATGCTTTGTGAGTCCTGGCCCATCCCAATCACGCACACCCAGCCCTGTCCTGAATTGTTCCCACATCCAAACCCCGTATGCACATGCTTTGGGGTCTGCACACAAAACACCCCGTGTTCTTCCACATGCGGTACCATGTTCCCACATGTGCTCATGTACACACACACTTCCATGCCAGGTTGCACACACGTGAGTTCTATACAGACACTGCCATACCATTGTGCACACGCACATAGCCCCACTTTAGTGTCCACACAAGCATGCATCCCCAGAAATCCTTGTTTTTCTGTCTCTGTACCCACGATTCCCTTGCCAACGAGCACACATCTACCCTACACCTGCCAACGCATGCACACATCCAGTCTCTGCTTTCCCTACCCTGGCTCTGGGCCCCGTGGATTTGGTCCAGGCGGGCAAGTTATATAGTCTCTGCCAGGACGGTCCTGCTTCCGCGCACCAGCTCGGCCACCGCCAGGTGCACAGTCCCAGCCCCAGCCGGACAGGCCAAGAGGGGGCGGTAATTACCCGGCCCCGGGGTCTTCCCACACACACGTGACTTTCATCCTCGCCAAGTCCATCTCGGGCCCAGACCCTTATTACCGCCTCCAGCAGGGTCATTAGCCCGGATCCGGAGAGGACCCGGCATCCGGCGGTCCCCCTCCCGGCGTGGAGGGCGGTGCTGGAGCGAGGCGGCCACTTCTCCGTCTCCATGGCGACGCCGGCGTGGAGAGGGCTAGGGTACTGTCCTGGGTGTCCAGGAGGCTTGCACCCCCTCCCTTGGCGGCCCCTTTGGGGAGGGGCGATTTGTGAATGCGCCGGCGAGGTCCTCTCGGCCTAATCCCGTCCCGCCCGGCAGAGGGCGAGCACCGCACGTCCCGGCCGCGAATAGCAGCCTCGCTTCCGTCCGCCGCTATTTTGAGCCCCCACTTCCCCCGCCAAACCCCCCTCCGACGCTCAGGTTGAGGAGCGGGGCAAGACTGGGACTCTCTCCCACGGTGGGACACGTAGCCGGTGGCCAGATCGATCACCTGGTGGGTCCGGGAGCCCCGGGCCAGAATGACAGCGAGGCCCCAGCGCCCCCTCGTGTCCGCGCATAGAACGTGGCGCAGCGGCTGCGGCAAAAATAAAGGTGGTCCTAGTCCCCTGAGAGCCCTCCACGGGAACACACGGCTCTGGATACCCGCCGAGTCACACGGACACGCAGACGCAGGCAATCACAGAAACAGGTACAGAGACAGGTTACACACCTGTGATCAAAGTACACAGTTCCGACGCAATGCCCAGTGCAGGCGCACCTGGCGAGATATCCACCCAACGATGGGAACCCAGAGCAGTCGTGGGTACACATGGAGCCCGTTCCCTGCAACGGGATCGTAGTAAACGCTTAATGACCGAGTACTGGCGGAATGAATGAACAGGGCATTTCACAAAACCAGGAGGAGAAGGCGGACTTGGAACCACAGAACGGTGGGGGAAGGGCAGGGGGGCAGAGGGTGATCTGGGGCGCGGTGACTGCGGGGACCCTCTGGCCTGGGCTGGGGCAAGGAGCCGCCGACCTTACTGCTGGGGGAGCAGATCAGAAAGGGTGAGCAGGAATTGCTCCTTGGCTGGGGAGCCGGGCCCTAGGCCCTGCCACAGGCTACCAGCGGAAGGGGGGAGCTGAGTGTTGATGTCTTTGCTCATTTTAATAACTAACCTGTGTGAGTGGCTGATGCAGCAGCCGGCTGCTACTGACCGGGAGTTGTATGGAGGGGCTTTGGCGTGGCGGGGCGAGGTCCAGAGTGGTCGATGAGTCATGATCTGTGCCTGGGAGAGGAGGTCTCAGCAACCTTGTCACCAGAGACAGCGTGCAGACCCAGGTCCCTACAGCGTCAGTTAGACCCACCTGAGGGGTCTAGAGTGGGGCTTGAACTTCTGTGGGGTGGGCAGCAAAGTTTGGGGGTGGGGTGGGGCTCTGTTCTCAATCCCTTTTTCTGCAGAGTGTCTGCCCTTTGAAGACTTTCTAGAGCAAGACTGGAGCTTGGGTCTTTGGCAGACAGGGGTCTGCACTAGCTTCTTCCACCCCGTGGAAAGATCCAGGGCCACAGGAGGCAGCATGAGCAGAGGCCTGTGCAGGGGGGCAAGTGTTGGCCACAAGGGCTCCTATAAAATGGCCTTGGGCTTCCCCAGGCACAACCTTGGGGATGAGGATCCCTGCAAAGCTGGTTCTAATAGCAGAGGTCTTTGAACACCTTTAAAAGACAGGAAAACGACGCAGGGGGAGGAGCAGAATGGCACCGACTCCCCGGTGGGTATGAGTGGGTTCTGGGTGTGCTGGGGTAGAGGCGCTGACTGAAGCGCCTAGTGGAGGGGAACGCGGGGCTGAACTGAATGTATGGGTGCAGTGGGGACTTAAGAGCTGGGATGCACAAAAGCGTTTGGCCAGGTGAGTGTTGGGGTGTGGCAAGGTAAGTCAGGGTTGGGTGTGAGTTAGATGTGGGGACAAGTTGGGGTTTGTAGGCAAACTGGGTTAGGTGAGGTTGGATAGTAGGAAGAACTGGGATCGTGATGAATATTGGAGTCTACATAAATGGGCGTATCTCAGTGTTGGGGTTTGGGTAGGCTCTGCGGCCGATTGCGTGATGTATTCAGTTGTTTTGGGGGTTCTGGGAGTGCTGGGGTGTTGGCTACGTAGGCACGTATATTAGGACTGGTGCCGGGGTTCATATGAAATTAGGGTGTCTGAGCTGGGGTTCGGTGGCAATGGGAACCTGGAGGAATCTGCGATGGCTGGAGGTCAGGTTTTGAACGACACCGGAGGCTCAGGTCCCTGCCAACAGCGACGGGAGGCCCCTTTGTTTCGGGCCGCAGGTGTAGGGTCGGGCAAGCGAAAGTGGGTCAGCCCCGCCTAACCGCGCGTCGGCCCGCCCCCCTCGCTCGCGGACAGGGGACTGCAGACTGCGCACCACCACCAATCAGAGCGCCCGGTGCCAGAGCGCGGGAGGGGGCGGGGCCGAGACAAGCCCGGCCCCTAGCTCATGAATATGTAGCATGGCCGCGGCCTCCGGAGCCTAGGGTTGGCTAGCGCGGCGCTGGGGGCGGGCTCTGGGGGCGGAGCCCTGCGGCAACGTACATAAAGCCGGGCGCCCGCTGCCCCCCTCACTCGCGCATTAGGAGGTTCTCGTCGTTGTTCTCTGCCGTCTTCCCGCCTGCGTCAGGGACCTTCCCGACTCAGTGGTGAGGGCCCTGGCGGCACCGGCTCCACGGGCCCGGGGCGGCGGGCGGCCTGCGGCCGGACGAACGAGGCGGGGCGGCAGCGGCACGCCCCTGGACGGAGGTGGTGCCGGGGTGGGCCCGGGGTGGAGTCTGACCCTTCGGCGGCGAGGGGCAGCGGGAGACCGGGCCAAGCCGCGTTTGGATGGGGCGTCCCCTTGATCGCCTAGGCTCCCCGAGAACGGTGCGCTACCGCAAAATGGCGGCCGCGATCTCGAGGCTGCGCCCCGCGACATGGCGGGAGTGTCGAGTGCCCGGATGGAGTGGCGCAGGCAGCGCAGAGTGCGCATGCGCGAGGCTGGGGCGGGCCTGAGGCGGGGCCACGCGGCGAGGCCCTACTGGGCCTCCCGCTTCCCAGGTTTCCCTTTGGAGTTGCACTGGGGGAATGCAGTCTCCGTGTCCCAGTCAATCCCCCGATACCTCAAGTTTTTTTCCGAGTTGCGCGGTTACAGGCCTGTGCTTCCGGAGCCTTTTGGCAGACATCCCATTCTACAAGGGTCGGTCTAAGCACCGGTCCCACGTGGAGCCCCTCGTGTCGGGACCCCTCCTCAGTTCACTATGGAGGAGACCCAGTCTCCGGCCACCCCCACAGGCAACCTATAGTGGACCAAGCACTTTGCCACCCCACACCCCCCTTGGTCATGTTTGGAGTTAGGCCCCCGTTTACGAAGGGGAAAACTAGGTGCACTCGGTCGATTAGGAAGGAGGTAGATACTTGCCTTCAGTGCCCAGCACTAAACATGTCCTGAAGGCATCACTTAAGTCCACAGCCAAGGCTGCACTGAGGAGTGTGCAGAAGCAGAACCAGGGTGTGGCCCTGCCCTCAGGGAGCTGAGCATTGAAAACCCAGGGTGATGAGAAAATTAGTTTCTTTGAATTAAAAAAGTTCTGGGTGGGGATTGGGATGATTAAATGACAAGAAGATAACTTTTCATTGTGTCCCCAACGAGCATATGTTATTTGTATAAAGTAAAATAGGAGGGAGGGGTGAGCGATGAAGCCCCTGGAGGAGCTCAGTGAGGATTTCAACAGTTTGCCACAGGCCACCATGGCGTCAGATGAAGGCAAACTTTTCGTTGGAGGGCTGAGTTTTGACACTAATGAGCAGTCGCTGGAGCAGGTCTTCTCAAAATATGGACAGATTTCTGAAGGTGAGGCTGGTGCTGGGCTGGGAGCTGAGTGGGGGCTGTTCATGGGGAATTTCGGTGCTAACTGCAGATCTCTTTCCCCTGCAGTAGTGGTTGTGAAAGACAGGGAGACCCAGCGGTCACGCGGCTTTGGTTTTGTCACCTTTGAGAACATTGACGATGCCAAGGATGCCATGATGGCCATGAATGGGAAGGTAAGGTGAGGGGCAGCTGCTCTAGGGTTGCACAGGGTTCAGGCTTGCGGAGCGGGAGCCTCACTTAGACAGGGAAGCAAAAAGGCTGACCTTAGCTAACCTCTTGGTCTCCACAGTCTGTGGATGGGCGACAGATCCGAGTTGACCAGGCTGGCAAGTCATCTGACAACCGATCCCGTGGGTACCGAGGTGGCTCTGCTGGGGGCCGGGGCTTCTTCCGTGGGGGCCGAGGCCGGGGCCGTGGGTTCTCCAGAGGTGAGTGCCACTCTTAGGACCTGAGGCCCTTGGGGACATGGTGTAGCACTGTGGTAGGAGCTGCTACTCATTTATCCTTCCTGTTCCTGTCTGTAGGAGGAGGGGACCGAGGATATGGGGGGAGCCGGTTCGAATCCAGAAGTGGGGGCTATGGGGGCTCCAGAGATTACTACAGCAGGTGAGGGTGTGGTCCTGGGCAGTGCATGGCTGGCTTCTGTCTGGTCGCTTGCAGGAGGTTGGGGTGAGTAGACTGAGGTAGCTCCAGCATCCACATGTGCCCTTCCTACAGCCGGAGTCAGGGTGGCGGCTATGGTGACCGGAGCTCAGGCGGGTCCTACAGAGACAGTTATGACAGTTACGGTAAGTCACACTCCAAGGGCCTGCGGTGGGAGCTCAGCAAGCACTTGGTGAACAACACTTAGACCTTGTCACTGTGCTTGCCCATAAGGGACGAGACTGCCATCTCAGGTCTTGGTGCCAACAGCCATTTCTACCACAAAACCAAAGCTAAGCCAGGCTGACTAAAAAGGAAAGGGAGACAAGGGGCCCGCCGAGCAGGCAGCTTACATGCATGTGCGGCCACCCACTTGGCCTGCCGCTCTTGGCTGTGGGGGGGGTTGGTTTCTCCTGAGGCCGCAGGGCCGAGCCCTCCAGGTCTGGACCCGGGAGTGGAATGCTGCCTCTTGTCGCGTTCTTCAGTGCCTTTACACTGTACCTGCTTCTTGTTCTCAGCTACACACAACGAGTAAAATCCTTCCTGCTCAAGACCGTCCTTCCAATGGCTGTATATTTAAAGATTTTGGGAGCTTCGCTGAATCGTTAATGTGTAGTGAACACACCTCCTTGTACCCACTTTTGTAGTCTTATCAGTTCTGATCTTGTCAAACACAGCCTGACTGCTTCTGACCCCCAGATGTTCTCATTACTAGACTTTTTTTTTTTTAAGCACTGTCCGTTAAAAAGCGTTTTAAAAACATTTTGAAAAGCATTTCAGATTTTACTTTTTTCTTTTTACCAGGAGCCATGAGTTTTTTAGAAATCTATGGGGTTGTGTGGGTTTTATTTTTGTTTTTGGTTGTGTTGCCTTTTTTAGTTCCCTTTCTTATGGGGTCTGCCCTGTGAAGTTGGGGCCCCGATTCAGTTCTCTTTGAGATTGGACTCTGAGTCCACTTTGTCGGAAGCTGAGCAAGCTGTGGCTTTTTTCCAACTCCATGTACCATTTCTTGAGTGTAGCATGGTAGGACCCGCCCCGGGGTGGCGGCAGAGGTGCCCAGCTGCCCTGGGTCTGGCCTGTGTGGCCCATCTGTGCTGTGTATGACCCACAGTAGCCTTGCAGACGTCCCTGAGAGGTTCTTGGAAACGTTTATTTATATTGTCCTTTTTTACTGGAAGACGTATGCATATCCCATTGATGTTGTATTTGAAGTGGTTAAGGAATTCTTGTACGCAGTTTTCTTTGGCTTCACGAAGCCGATTAAAAGACCGTCTGAAACGAACCTTTCTCTGACAATTTCCCTTTCATTGCACAACGCACTCCTGCCGCAAATTCGCGGCACTCAGACCTCAGCAGAAAGGGCAGCTTGAGAAGCAGGTCTGCAAGTCTTGCCTGAGGACTGTGGAGAGCTAGACCAGGAAGGCAGAGTAAACTGATGCTGGCGGGCCCCTTGTAACAGCCGACTGCCAC
Source organism: Aselliscus stoliczkanus (assembly GCA_033961575.1). Classification (NCBI taxonomy): domain Eukaryota; kingdom Metazoa; phylum Chordata; class Mammalia; order Chiroptera; family Hipposideridae; genus Aselliscus; species Aselliscus stoliczkanus. The sequence goes on along the minus strand of CM066735.1, from coordinate 937,851 downwards.
TGGTCCCAGTTAGGTGAGCAGGTGGGTGACTGGAGTGGGCAGGTCAGTCTGCAGGGCAGCCCTGGGAGGCTTCTGGCAGTGGCAGCCAGAAGCCTTGACAGGCCGAGCAGCTAAGCAGGGATGGTGGACATGTGGGCACCTGACGCTGACTTGACTGCCTCAGTTCTAGAAACAGGTCCCAGAGCGGACGGCAGGTAGTATCCCTGGGCGACCGCAGACTGACCGCTCGTTAGCTAGCTCTGCGGTTGCTTCACAAGTTCTGAGCGTTCTCCGCTAGCCTATGGAAGCTGCAGCCCTCGGAGGACAGAAGTGTTGTGCGCCCAACAGAACCCTCCGAGACGCAAGCTGCCCCTTGGCTAGCTCATATGTGGAGATAGCCCTGTAATCCGAGGTAACTCCTTCTGCTCGTGTCCACATCCCCTCTTGTTGAGAGCTTGTTTGAAAGTAAAGCTATGTACCCGGGGAATGTGCCTTTGACTGGTTTTTGCTTTTCTATTTTTCTTTTTTTCTTTTTTTTAAATCAAGCTAGAACTAAAGTCAGACCCTGGCCGTTTGTCCTTCCCTGCCTGCAGCCAGGCAAGCGGTCCAGGCAGTCGGGCCTCGTGAATAGGTTCGATCTGTAAGCGGGATTGAAGACCACCGAACATCCTATCCTGTCTTTTGGGGTTTTTTGTTCATCAATTGACAGTCTTTTCCAGACCTCCATAAGTCATGCTCCTAACTATAACACTCTGATGTCTGTTGCCGCCTGAGTTTTTCCCCAGAGTCCAAGCCGTTCTCTAAGCAGCTCCATCCCAAGTGGGTAGGTGGCTCTGCTTAGGGATGGAGTGTGGCCTGGCCCATCTGAAAGGCGCAGGCCCACCTTGGGTACACGCCCTTGACAGGACCTCTGCCAGGATGGCCCTGATGACTAGCTTGAGACCCTTCTAGGAGCTGTGGATGGTTTCAGGGGAGGTGGGGCGGGGCAGCTGCGAGCACGTCCAGGATCCGTGTGTAACGCTCCTTTGCTTTGGCAGGTTGAAGGGAAGCCAGTGCAACTTGCAAGGGTGGCCCAAGAGCAACGATGACCTGGGGTCACCGTCCCAAGAGGGATTTCACCTGGGAGTAGGAGCCAGAGGCGCAGCCCCTTCCCCTTGCAGCCCGTCACCTGTAAGTGCTTTTCCACATGGGTGACGGGAGGCCCTTTGGCCCTGGCAGTGCTTGGCCCTTCTGGTGGGTTTTCCTCTCTGGTTTCCTGTCCCACTGAGGGGCAGCTTTCTGTCTGCGTCCTGCTGGAGCCAGCGCTCCTCCTCCACTCCCTCATTTTTTCAGCAGGTGCTTCACTGGTGAGCTGAGGGACTTCAGATTGCTCCAGAAGAACGGGTGTGTGACACCTTGCACAAGGCCAGTCCTCACCTGCAACAGTGTGATGACATGGAAATCAGAGTTGAATAAAGGGCTGTGTATCCATCCAGAAATCTTGAGTCTGGTTGGGGGTGTGCCTAAGGAGGGTAGGTCTGAACCTCTGGTGGAGGCTGCCTGGCAAGGAATGGGGATGGGGGAGGAGTTCTCTAGAGAAAGCCTCTTTTGGCCTTGGCACAATAAGAACCCAAACCAGACAGACCAACCAGTCAATTTATTGTTTTCTTGGGATCTGGGGGCACATTCAACCTGAGAGGTGTAAATGGTCCTGCGGTCCCCTCATCTGAGATGGGCACTTGTGTCTCCCAGTGCCCTGGCAAAGGTTTTGGCAGTATCCCTGGGTGCCTTCATATGTGCTGCTCGCAGGGCCGAAATTGCTTTTTAACTTGGTTGCCTGTTGCTCTGGTCTTGGGGTGCAGAGAGGCCCTGGACCTTGGGCCTGTCTGCTCAAGTCCCAGTAGGGTGGGGAGGATGGCCGCAGCATGCCTTAAGTCGGGTCAATGTGAGGTCTGGAGAGCCATGGTGCTCTTCCATGGGTCTTAACTATCACAGGCTTGGTCCCCTGCCCTCGGCAGGATTCCCAGGCTAGGACAGATGGGCCTGTCTAGGAGGGCCCAGTCTGCAGCATGGCCCCCTAAGGACCACGAAGGTGCTGAGGACTGCATCCTCAGTCTTAACCAGGGCAGGCATGGCTGGGGATCAGAGCAGCAAGAGTTCCCTGGGCCCTGGGTGGGAGGGAGACCCTGAAATCACAGCTAAGCATGGCATGACGTTGGCTCTTGCACCGGTATTGCATCCCTCCTTGCGCTTGGGTACATCGTTCCTAGGGAGGTGACCCTGGGGCACTGGAGAGGCCTCGGGTCCGGAGGCCCATAGCCCGCTTGCCGGGCACCCAGCTTTGACCCGCACCTCGGGGCGGCGCTGAAGTTAGCTATAGCCATCGCGCTCTTAACCAGGGAAAACAGACCCAGCTGCAGGGCGCAAGCCCAAGGTGCACACGCGGGCACTGGGTAACGTCCAGGGGTACCCGGCATGAAGTGAGGTAAGCGCCCAGCCTCGCCCTCAAGGGCCATTGGCTGGCCCCGCCCCCACACAATTGAGCGACGGGTTCGCGGGGGTGGGGCGCAGCCTCCGTTTCCGCTGGGCCATGGAGCCGTTCGTGCTGTCGCCATCACTACTGCTGCTGCCGGCGCTAGTGCTGTTAGCGCTGCTTTGTGGAGTTCGGGAGGCAGCGCCTCCGTCGTCGCGCCCCACGCAGACCATGATCTTGCTACCGCAGGCGGGGACGAACGGGAGCCAGCCGGGTGCACCGCACAATGGCACACACCCGGGACCGCCGGGCTCGCCGGGCTCACCGCTGCTGCGCTCCTTCTACGTGCTGACGGGCCTCAGTGGTCTGGTCGCTCTCTACTTCCTCATCCGGGCTTTCAGGTGCGTCAGGCGCACACCGCCCCGGTGTGGCCAATCAGCTCGCGCCTCGCGTGCTGGGGTCGAAAACCCCGCCCTTCCGGAGCGGGTGTGGGCCCATTCGCGGGTGGGTGGGTGGGTGGGCGGGCGGGCGGGTGTGTGTGTGTCGTGTGATGCATCCTAAGGCTGGGTCGCGGATGCCGATTTCCCAGACGTCAACCCAGACTGCACTGTACGGTGATAGGTGTAGGTGTGCCCCCTTTGTGCCTCTGATCTGTACTCATCCTGCCGGGTGACGTTCACCAACCCCAACTGGGCCGGAGGCCCCCGCCGGCTGCATCCTCCCCTTTAATTAAGCTGCCCAGCCCTGAGAATGGAGTGGAGGAGACGGCCCTCTGGGCAGGGCGTGACGGAGGCGCGCCATCATCCTCCGGGTTTTTCAATCCTGGAATTGGCAGGGATCAGTTCGTCGGTTTCACCAGTGCTCTTTCCTGAAGAGTTGAGGACTCCCTTCCCTGCCGCCCATACGCCCTGCTCAGTTCTGGTTAAGGCTTTGTGACTCCCCCCGGAGACCCCTGGCTTCCCCGTTTGGCTTCCTGTCCGGGGCTGACTTCCAGCAGGCCTTTGTCACACAAAGCTGACCATGTCCAGATGCTTTAAAGGGGCCCTTTCTATCCCCCACTGACATTTCTGTGGGTGGGTGCACAATGCTCTTGTTCCCTCCTTGATCTTCCTTGCATCCGCCACAGAAAGCCCCTCTCTTTTCCTTGTTGGTCTGTCTGGTGGTGGTCAGGAGCAGGGTCTTGGGCCTGAGACAGCCCTTAGTTTGATGTCTCACCCCTCTCTGTGATTCTGTCTTCTTATCAGTAGAGTGGGATAACAGTGCCCTCCTGAAAGGATTCTGGCCCAGGGGCCTGCCAAGGGAGGCATCCACCACATATTATTGATATAAGCAAAGCTAATAATCACTATGACAGTTTGACCAGGAAACTTCACAGCAAGGCTTTGGGGGTCAGCCAAAGAAGCCTGAGAGCAGAGACAACGGGAGGATCATGGGGGAAGGTGGGAAGCAGGATGGGGTGTCAGCTGCCTCTGGAGGTGACCCAAGACCGCCACTGATTTCACCTGGGACTGCTTCCAGGTTGAAGAAACCCCAGCGGAGGAGTTACGGTCTCCTGGCTAACACCGAGGACCCCATCGAGATGGCCTCTCTGGACAGCGATGAGGAGATGGTTTTTGAGACTAGGAATCTGAGATGGTAGCTCAGCCCTTTGTCCACCTCCAGGGGCTCTGGGTGGGTGGGGCAGGACTGGGTGGTGGTGGCTGGAGCATCAGGAAGACCACCAATTCTTGAGGTCATCCAAGTAATCAGCCAGGTCAAAGGCTGTGTGGTCTTAAGCAAAGCAGGCCCTCCTTCCAGCCTCAGTTTCCCATTTCTTTAAGATAGGAACGGGCCGCAGTGCTTGAATCAATGCTCTGCGCCCAATCCTGAATGTGAAGGTCAACATCAGAGATGGAGAATTAACTGGTGTGCTGCGGAGTGAGTGGGTCTGGTGGCCTCTCTGTGGCCCCAGGCTCAGGAAGAGCATGACAGGCAAAGGGAATGGCGGGAAGGGAGAAGGAGGACTGGACTGAGGACCTAGGAGCTGCTTGGGTCAGAGGTCAACCAAGGCCTGAGCAGGGGGTGACATCTGACCAGACCCAGCATGCAGGCGCAGAGGCCAGGGGAACTGGGGATGATTCTGTTCTGACTTTCCAAAGCCCACCTGGGAGGCAGTATGGTGTGATAGTTCTGGTCTCTTCTACATCTGCTGGCTAGGGGCCCCCTTCTCCTGAGACACGCAATTAGGGCCCGGCAGGCTGGGGGAGGTGGGCCCTGGTGGACCTGGGGGCAGGGCTGGATAGGTGGAGAGCTCCCAGTCAGTCACTTGGAGGGTGAGTCTCAGGCACAGTTCCAGGGGAGTGGAGCAGAGTGGGCCGTTCATTCCATACCGCTCACCCCTGCCCTTCATTTTCCAGATACTCAGGTTGGGGAGGTGGTGTTCCCAGCGGCCCTGGGGGAAGGACAAGAGACAGGGACCACTCCCTGTGCCTGCACACCTGCCAATTCTCCAGCCCACCTGAGAACTCTTGTGGGAACTGCCCAGCCCGCCTGAAGCAGCCTTGGCCTTCCACTTGGACAGGACCATCCAGGATGCTAGACAGCAAACCAGAGGGGCCCAGCAACCCCACCCAGGATTCTAAGGACCCTGGCCAGACTGTGACTTGTACTGCTGACCCTCTCCCATGGGGACACTGCAGCCCTGCGCTGAGGCCTGGCAGGTGGGTGGGCTGAGGATCCTTTCTGGGAGCACCTTCCTTCTGGGCTGGGGACAATAAAGGCAGCAGTGGCTCTGTAGCTGGCACTCAACTTTACACTGAATCAGACCCCATGTCCTGGCTCACGGGGGTGGATGGCAGAGTGGGATTTGATCCAGGCCTGGTTTCTACCATTTGACCACACTGGGCTTCTTTGGTCTTGCTCTCAGCTGTCCAGAGGGTCTGAGGAGGAGTTCTATGATGTAGATGGAGAGATGGGGAAGCCTGCTAGTCATCATCTCTGGGCCTAGAGAAAAATTCAATTCGTCCATCAAAGCCCCCGCACAAGGGCTTTGTCTTCTGTGCTGCCTTCAGCCTGGGTCCCCTAAAGGACCATGCCCTCTGGTATCCTTGCCTCACCCCATTGACCTCTTCCACCAGCTTCCTGTGAAATCAATGATGAACCTGACCCTATCCTAGCGACTGACCTGGTGAGGGACTTAATGGGTTTCCTCTGTGGGCCTGGTTTTCCCTTCAGGCTGCTGTATCTGGGCAGGGTCCAGCCCTGTCACCCCTGCCACCTCAAAATCTGATCTTGAAGAATCAGAGGGGACGGGCTGAGCTGTGGCCACCCACAGCCTGAGGTCGTCCCCGCAGGCCTCTGGCCAGAGCTACCACGACCATGTTATTAGGAGGAGCTGCCACCAGGTGGCAGCCTTGTGCTGCCTGACCTCTGCTCTGCCGGCCTGTTGTGCCCACATGGGGCTTTGGTTTCCGTCAGTTGTACAGCTGGGGGCACCCCGTTTCTCACGCCTCCCTGCGCCTCATCACCATGTCCACCGTGGGATGGGCCGCCAAGCCTGCTGCCCACTTGGGACGCATTGGCCTCTGGGCCTATTCCTCTGAGCCTCTCACTGACCCTTCCTGCCAGGGCTGAGCCTGGGTCTCTGCTCCTGCCAGGTGCAGAGGGGTGGTCTAGGCCACGGGCAGCTGGTCACTCCTCTCTCCATTTGCAGTCCTTTAAGCTGGCCCCCAGTCTGCTTCCTTGGGCATCTCTACCTGACCACCCCCCACTGTGTTCACTTCCCCTTCCTGCTCCAGTAACCAGCTGCCGCTTCCAGGAAGTCCTCCCTGACTGCACCCAGCCCCCAACCCACCCCTATTCTGTAGGAGGGTCCTGCACTGAGGGGCCAGCAGACCCTCCAGGGAAGGTTGAGGAAATGAGACCCGAGTCCTTGGGAGGCCCCGAGATGTCATGCCTACTGTCTCTTGTGCTCCAGCTATTCCCTCAGCATCTGTTCACTTCCCTTCTCTCTGCACACATCTCTGTTTTGGTTTCTGCAGCTCTTTCTGCCTCTGAGCCCCCACCTGCCTCCCTGTTCGTTTATCTCTCCATCTGCACAACCTCTCACTTGGTCTCCCCTTCATTTCTGTCTGTCCCTCTCTGCTCTCTCTCCGTGTCTGACTCACTGGGACACACTTTTAACAGGTGCACAGACACCATGCCAGGCCCCCCCACCCTGTGATCTGTGCCCCTCTCCCACAGCTCTGAGTGGTTTCTCAAGCTTTAAAAGGCATGTTAATTACTCTAATGAGGTCAGGAGAGACCCCACGTCTGCTATCCAGAGCTGGGAACACACTGCACACCACCAGCCCAGCTGCCTCCTGTTCACCCCCATCGGGCAGGGTGGGGTACCTTGTGCCTGTCAGTACCCATCAGCCTCACCACACCCCAAGCATTAGTGTTGAGTAATTGGCAGCCCCGCCAAGGTTAATGCACTATTAGCAGGAAGCTCTCGACGGCTAAAAGCCGGGAGAGGGGCCTGTCAGTGCAAGATGAAAGACCCGGGTCCCAGAGGCTCAAGGGCCGGCATGTGCATAACGTACAAGCACTGGAGTGACTTCAACACCTTCCTCCATGCACTCACACGTGGGCACAGGACATGCACACACGTGTATACACAAGTGTCTGCAGCCTGTGCCAGGTTAGGATGTACAACCTATGGCCCATTGCCTTCGAGGCCCCTCCTACCACCTCTGTTCCCCCTTCATGTGCCCACTGGACACACAACAGACCTGTTTCTTCAGCCAGGGGCGTCTCCAGCTCCTGGTTGATGGCTGTGTGGCTTCTCTGATCTCAGGAATGGGGACAGGTGGGAGCTGGTGAGTCTGCCCGCTTGTGGCTGCCCACTTCAGGCCAGCAGCCAGCTGTGGTCAAGGCATCTTCCAGGAGGTGGGGGCTCTTCTGCTGGCTCTGATGTGGGCTTCCCTGGGCCCTGTCCTCTCTGAATACCCCCATCCTCTCTGGGGGCTCAGCACCCGATCTCATCCTCCTTGGTGGGTCTGAGCTGCCACCCCTCTCCACAATATCCTGGTCCTGGGCATGTGTGGCTGTCCAGGTGCACCTCGATCTTCACTGCCAAGCACAGTAGTCACATGTGACTATTTCCATTTACACTAAAAGTGAAATATGAAGCCTACTCCTCATCACACTGGCCACACTCAACCTGCCCAGTAGCCACAGGGAGCTGGAGCCACCTGTATGGGACAGTGCAGATCTGGAACGTTTCCATCCTCCAGAGAAGTCATCATGGGAAGCCTGGGTCTATTGTCCAACCCTGGGGTTGGGTGGGTGGAAAGGAAGGAGGGAGGAGGGTAAGGGTGAGACAGCAGGAGGGTGGGGAGGGAAGTAGCAGAGGTGTGGGGCCTGTTCAGTCTGTTGCTGGCCTTGGCAGTTGCAGGAATTTGGTCTGGGCTGAGATTTCAAGGACCTGGCTGGACACGAGGGTGGGAATTTTAATTTATCAGCAAGAGAAAGGGGTTTTTATTTTTAATGACAAACCAAGAACCTGACAGGCTGGGGGAATTCTCCTTTACCCTCCCAACCCCAAGTGAAGGCCAGGCTGGTGAACAGGCCCTGGCCCCACTCTGACCAGGGTCAGTGGAGCCTCCAGCTACGTAGGCCCCCATCCTCCCCGGCAACCCCTCCCCTCACCAAATCTCTGCCTGGCTGAACTGGGGCTTCTGAAAACCACTGGAGCAGGCAGTGGGTTTGGTCCAATTTATTCTGTAATGAGAAATTTTTCGCTGCATATTTTTAGCTTTCTCCATAGTGCTGTGGCCTTTGAAGGTTGAGCGGTCCTAGACACTGATCCTGAGCCCTGGGGACTTGTCCTGTGAGCCAAGTGACAGGTGATGGGTAATGGGTATCTGGTCAGGGGTCAGTGAGTGGTGAGTGATGGGTCAGGGGTGCTGAGCACAGGCTAGGGGCCAGATCTAGAGCCCAAGAGTTCAGACCAGGGTGGATAGGGACAGAGCCACATCAGAGACCCTGTACTGAGTCTGAGCCTGGGGCTGACAGCTGACCCTGGATGGCCTTTGATTCTGACTGAGCCTTGAACCCAAGACTGATTCCTGTCCCCAGAGTAAGTCTGACATGGAACTCTTGACTCCAGAAGAAGCTTGAACCAGAATGACCCTGACCCCAGCTGATCTGTCTGCTGAGGCTGGAGGCTGGGATGGCCCCAACTCTGAGAGGGAACAGGGCCTCGGGTGCCCACAGTGGGCCTGGCTGGGCAGGGTTTCCCATGAGCTGTTCCTGCACCCCCACCCTGGCCTTGCCCAAGACCAGTCCTGGGAGCTGTCCAGCCCTCCCCTCCTCCAGGCACAGCAATATTAAATGGGGGACACACGCCTTTGTTCTTGTCCCTGCTCCAGCTCTGACCTTGAGAGAGAGACAAGAACAGAAAGAAAACGGAGCTTCTGCTCAAATCCGCTCAGTGGCGGATGGCAGTGGCAGCTCTCTCCTCAGTGGCCCCAGCATGCAAATGAGCCAACCCATCACTGGTCTTTGCAGAGGATGTCCCCTCTGCCCCTGTTCCCCACCCACTCCCCTGTGCAGGGCCAATCCTGCTGGGTTTGACAGAAGAGCCCCTGCCCCTTCAGTGAGGTCCCATAAAGTAGGAGAGTTCGCGTCCAAGGGCAGAGGAGGCTTCTGGAAAGGCCCCCTTTGCCAGGCAGGATGTGGGCTGGACTAGGCATGCTGGCACCCTGGATGCATGGCCCTATGTACTGTGCTTGGGTCCAGTTGCCAGGCCTCTGCTCCCGAGAGAGCCAGCCAGCCAGCCTGGGCTGAGCCCTTGTTCTAGGGGTACCCAGAGAATCTTCCAGAAGGCCCTTCCAGGTGCTCTGGGCTTCCTGGGCATGCTCAGGCCACCACCTGTGGGCAGGTTCTCATGTCCTCTGTGGAGCCATTGGGCCAGCCCTGGGACAGGCATCTGCAGTTAAGTCAGAAGATAGGACCCAAAAGCCAGAATACCCAGAACAGACAGGCTAAGTTCCCCAGAGGGCAGAAGACTGAGAACCTTGTCCTGCAGGGGTGGGGGCACAGGATGGGACAGGCCTTGAAGGACAGATGAACAGAATTTTAATGGGAAGAGAAGGGGAAGGACTCCAGGTGGGGTACAGTGTGAGCGAAGTTCAGGAGGTGTGGCTGGCGGGTAAGTGTGGGCAGGAAGCAGCTCAGGGGACATGTGGCACACACCCACAATGTATCAGAGGTGAGTGGCTGGGGTGTGTCCATCTGGTACCCCCACCTTGCCTAGGCGAAGGTTAGTTTGCTAATCTTTGGCCTCTTACAATTCCTGGGAGGAGCTTTGATTATCCATCACTTGGGGACCTTCCAGTTCAAGAGCTCTTGCTCCCAGACCCTGGGTTAGGGAAACAAACCCAGAGAGGTGGAACCTGACCGGGCACCACTGGCATTTTCCAGCCAGTACTTGGTGACAGCATACCTCCACAAGTTCAGTCTGGTGAAGGAAGCTGTGGCATAAATAAAGATAAAACTAGAGGTCAGGCCCCCAATTCCTTGCCCACAGTTTGCCCCCCAAGAGTGATCACTCTGAGTTCCCTGAATAGGTCAGGCACTCTAGGCCTTTGCCTAAGCTGTGCCCTCTGCTAGAACGCCCTTCTGGCTTTCCTCCCCTTGTTGGGCTTTTTTCCTGCATGTTGACTTAATCTGCTGACGGTGCTGAGGTGGGGACTCCTGTTCCATTTCCAAGATAATAAAATGGAGGTCCAGAGGGATGTGACTGCCCTGGAGGCCCCTGAGGAGGCAGTAGTGGACTTTGTTCAGTCCCAGTGCAAAATTCTCTACCAGGCTGGGTGGAAGGAACAGAGTAGTTTGGGCCTGATTTAGGATTTGGGGTCTGGGTTTGAATGAAGGGGTGAGATGGGGGTGAAGTCACCTCTGGGCCTCTTGTTCCTCCCATGGGCCAGGCTCAGTAGCTGGGCTTGGTGGCCTCAGTGGAGATGATGAGAGGAATTCAGGGACCCTCAGGTCAAGGCCGTGTGATGATGGTGTTGATAGCTGAGGCAGGATCCTGACTGACGATCTAGGCAGAGGGATCGGGGACGCCTACCGGGACGAGTCTGGAACGCTTTGGCCCGGGTGGGGGGAGCCTTTGAGAAAGGAGCCCCCACCGACCCCCGCATGGCCGGGGCACGGCAGGAGGGGGCGCCCGCGGCCCTCCCCGCGCCCGGGCGGGACAAAGGCCGGAGCCCTGGCCCCTCCCCAGCGGGTGCGGCGGCGGCCGGCGCTTCGAGTCCGCGCTGCCGGGCCAGCGCCCGGGGCGACCCCGGCGCCCCGCCCGCCGCCGCCTGACTTCTCGGCGCCTGAGGTCGCGCGCGCCTAGGCGGGGGCGGCCGGGGATCTCCAAGCGCCAGCGCGTACTCCTCCCGCCCGCCCAATGCCCGCCCGCTCGGCGGCGGCAGAGGAGGCGGAGACGGCTGGCAGGCGGCGGCCAGGCGAGCGCGGCGGCGGGACTGGGGCCATGGCGCCCGTGCAGCGCCCGTTGCTGCCGGTGCTGCTGCTGCTGCTCCTGCCGCCGCCGCCGCCGCCCGTAGCGAGCGCCGAGGACGGCGCCCGCGCCAACTCGGACCGCTACGCCGTCTACTGGAACCGCAGCAACCCCAGGTAAGCGCGGCCCCGGGCGGGGACCCGGATCCTGGGGACCGCGAACGCCCCCGCCCCGGGCCCGGCTTCCCCACCACGAGCTCCGGGCGCCCCCCGCGCGCTCTGCTTCCCGAGTGGGGGGGGCTCCTGGTTTCCGCGGGAGTCCCCAGGGAGTTCCGGCCCCCCAGAGTTTCGGGTACTTGCGTTCCTCGTGCATTCTCCCTCCAGGGTACCCCACTGCCATCCAGTCTTGGGGGACTTGCGCCCTGCATACTCTAGAGCGCCGCAGTCCCCAGGAGTTTGGGGAACCCCTCAGGCCCCTTCAGAAGCGGTGCAGCCCTAAGTTCCCTCCTGGACTTGGGAGACCTCTATTCTTTGGTCTCCCCAGGGAAGCCCCCTTCAGAGTTGATGGGGATCCCCAGGGACCTTGGCACTGAGCTCCTTCTGGAGATGGGAGGGCCACAGGTACGTCGTGCCAGGCGGTCTCCAGATTAACTTGGGGAAGTTGGAATGTTCCTCCCTACTGACCCAAAGTCCACCTTCACTCCAGGAGGTCTTTGGTCCCGGCTTTGTAGGAATGGGAGACCGAGGTACCAAGGGTGGTTGGGGTCCATCCTAGGAGTCTTGACTGGGTAGTAGTTCCCTTTCCCCATTCTCCTAGTGCTGATGGGAAACTGAGGCACAGAGGGGATGAGCAGCTGGCTCAAGGTCATAGCCAGAGAACAGAGCTGGGGCAGGGACCCAGGTGGCCTTGTGCCCAGCTTGTCACACCTGCCGAGGTTCCCCACCCACCTGCCTACATAACCTCCTCAGTGCAGGACGCTGAGTACAAATTGGAGGGCATCAGAAGCCCCCATTAGACGGAGTGAGTAAAGTTTGCTAGTGACTGTCCACATCCTGGACATCCTCAGAAGCCACTGGTCTCGAAGGCTGGAGTGGACTGGTGGTCCTGTGGGAGATGGGGCTCCCCGGTCTCGAAGGCTGGAGTGGACTGGTGGTCCTGTGGGAGATGGGGCTCCAGGGTCCTGAGACTTTGGAGTCTGTCCCAGCACCCAGCACCACATTCCCGTGGTGGCTGGGATCTACTCCCTGCCCTTTTGCCACCTGTCACTTTCTGTTTCTAAGCACCTGCTGAGCCATCCTCCAGAGTCTGCTGTTTCTCCAACCCACTGTCCCTGCCCTATCCTATCCTCGATCCTCAGGCAGAAAGTTGCATAAAGGGCGGTCTTTCAGTCAGGCTCTGGGACAAGGGTGGCCAGTGTCCCGCCGCTGTGGGGGCAGGGAGCATGCCCAGACACCCCCCTCAGTTGCCCAGCTGCGGGGTCGGACCCCGGTGCCCAGGGCAGAGACCCCGCTCCAAGGAGGGACAGCTGGGCCACCTTGGAGCTGGTCCCCTGCATCACCCTCCTCTTTGGTCACATGTGGGTTTGATTAAGGTTCTTCCCCATGGCCACCTGAGCAGGGAGTCCAGCAGGCATCTTTTCCCAGCCCAAGATTTTGGTTTCAGCTTCGGAATCCCTGCCCCTGCATGGCCTGTCCTTTGTTCTAGGAAACATCAAACATGGGGACTGAAAGGGGGTCACTGGGGCTGCCCGCTGCCCACCCTGCTACAGGGCTGTGTTGCCAGCAGGATCCCGCTGGGGGAAGGATGCACCTCGTCCTGCTCTGCTGGCCACTTATCCACCTCCTGTTGCTGATCTGACCAAGGCCACCCAAGGGATGGCCTTGCTTGTCCTGCACAGACCCTGGCCATTAGGGCCTCCTCCCCTTCCCTCCTCTTCCTCTTGCCTGGGGCATCCCTGGTGGAAGGTGGCCTCCCTGATATCTTATGATGGAGCTGGGGACCTAGGTGGATCCAGATCAGATTGGGGCTCCATTCATTGCTGAGGTTTGGGGGTTCTGCCAGAGGGGCCTTGGCACCTAGGGATCCCTTCGGAGGTTTGATGTCCAGGAGTGGCTGGACCAGAACCTATGCCTGATGATGGGTGTGTTGGGCACAGGAAGAGGGGTGGTGTTGGGCTTCAGGGTCTGAGGATGCCCAGGAATGGAGATTTCCCAAGGGCACCGAGTCTGGGGACCATGGCCCAGGGGAGAGGCGCAGGCCCGAAACATGAGGCAGCCCCAGGAACACAGACAAGAGATAGGCCTGGATGGAGAGAGACAAGGATGGGGTCAAATCAGAGATTGGTGGCGGCAGTTGGAGGAGGTAGACTGCAAGGACCGGGGTGGGGGGGCTGTGCCTGAGAGAGGGGCGCACACAAAAGGCACTGTGAGGAAGGGGACAGAGCCAAGGTTGGGCAGCTCAAGTAGGGCACAGACAGGCAGTGGAGGAGCCTGAGGGACGGCTGTGCTCAGATGGGGATGGATAGGTACCATCGGTACTGCGGGCAGGCCGGCCACCCTCTCCCAGCCAGGCCTGGTACCTGCACTGAGGTAGTGCGTATGTAGCTGTTTCCCAAATTACATCCTCCAGCTGTGCAGACTGATTCCTGCACACACTGGGGCCTGCAGATGTCGCAGAGGAAGCCCTGTACCCACCACCCACTGTGTCATAGGGTGGGGCCTGCCACCTGGTCCAGCCACCTGGTCCAGCCACCCGGCCCGGCACCCCCACCAGCTGCTGTCCACCTCCAGGCTGGCTGCTGGATGTCTCTGGGCCGGGGTCCCAGGCCTGTTGCCCTTACCTGGCCTGGCCACGGGCCGTGCGTGGGGCTATATGTGCATCTGCATGGTGGTTCACATGCATCTGTGCACGTGTGTGTGGGGTTTAGGGGCTACAAGGTATGTCTGCAAATGTCGCTGCAAGTTCTTGTCCACACATGCGGAGGAGTCCTGGGGGTCCTGGAAGGTGTGTGTCTGTGTGTGGTGCACGTGCCTGTCCGTGTGGCAGGGTGACCCATGTGCTAGGGTGTGCTTGTCGACCCTGGAGTGTTTACACATGTCAGTGTGACTGTGCCTGGAGTGCATGTGTGTGGAGGGTACATGCATGTTTACAGGAGCTTGTCTGTGTGGAATGTGTATGGTATCTGGGGGTACATGTGCACATTTTTACATGGGAAGGATGTGTGTGTCCATGTGTGGGATGCACACATATGTGTGTCTTTAACGTGTTTGTTCGTGGAGAGCACACATGTGTCTGCATGTACAGTGTGGCTCTGGCGGATCCAGGGCCTCACTGATGGCAGCACAGCTTGCTCTTTCTGCACATCCTATTGACTCCTCTTCTGACACCTCCTTGGTCCAGATGGGTCCCTGCTGGGGGATGTGTCCAGGTCTCCTGGGCCCCATGCTGCCCATGATGCAGAGGGGCCATCAAGGTTGAAAGCAGGCATCATGCAGGGCACCGGCCATCCCCCAGAGTCCCCACCTGATGAGAAGACTGCAGCCAGAGTGGACCTAGCAGTGCAGACCCCACTGGGAGCTCTGGGCTTGGCGTTCAACCCCATCTGGGCATCTTAGGCTCCGTCTGCCCTCCCCTAGCCCTCAACAGGCCAGATTGCCCATGGGTCAGGCAGTGGCCATGTTCCCCCCTCAAGTGACCAGGTGGGAAAATGGGGACTTGGAGAGGCTGTTGCCATGTGGTGTGAGGGGGTCTGGCTCTGAAGAGGCAATGCCACATTTTGCTGCATGAGGCTTTTTTGTTTTGTTTGAAAGAAGCTTGTCCACCCAGATTGGGGGGTTTGGAGGGCTTGGAGAGAGAGACCCAGTGGGCCTGGGGACTTGGAGCCAGAAGGTAGGGTCCAGGGGCTGCAGGGAGGCTGGACTCAGATTCGTGGGTGCCGGAACCCTGGGTGTGACCTCCAGTGGGTGGCTTTGCTGCTTGAAGTTTCCGTGTCTCCTCCATGAAGTGGAGGCTGGCAAGCTGTTTTCCTCGCAGATGGTAGCAGGGCCTGGTGTGGATGGGCTCAGGGGCACTACATGGAGGGGGAAACCAAGGCACTTCTTGGGAAAGAGGAGGAGCCTCCAGGCTCAGGGCCCCAAGTCCACAGTGATGGCAACGTTCCAGGGTTGAGATGGCAGTGCTGGAGTTCAAGGGCTGGGTGGGGAGTCATGAGCTGTCCCCACCTGCCAGGGGCCTGGGTTCCCTCCATCCAGGTCTGAGCTGGGATGTGCAGGCCTCCTAGGGTCTGATGGGCCGGCAGATCCTCCTATCACCAACCTCGGTCCCTTCCCACCGTGGATCACCTTGGGTGGCCTCAGCAAAGGAAGAAACCAACGATCAGGTGCAGAGACCTGAAGCCAGCTGCAGACTAAGCCGGATTTGGCCTCCACCTTCCTGGGATCTGGGTTGGGGAGGAGGCTGGCGTCTCCAACCTTGGGGTCCCCCAGCAGACTTCACTAAGAGGTTCATAGGTCCCTGGCGTCATGAGTGGAGGAACTGGTTGTTCTGGGGGTGGCAGGTGCATTAACGGAGGTCTGGAAGGCAGTGATTTTCTTCCAATGGATATTATGAGGCCCCTGAGCTAGGCCAGTGGGGGTCCCGCCCAGCCTGAGCCAGGTTTCCTCTGTGATATCCTTTTCCTTTCCCTCCACCTCAGGAATGGGTGGCATAGCTCACCGTGCCCCACAGTGTCCTTGTGGGGATTTTTCTCTTTGGGAGGTGGGTCCAGGGGGACTGTTGGGCTGTGTTCCCCCAACAACCAGGTGGGCCATGCCGGGGGAGGGGCCAAGTCCCTCCATATCACCCCCATCCTAGATCAATGGGTGAGCACAGAAGCTGGCAAGGGTTTTGCTTTCACCTCAGCCAGACCCCACGCCCACCTGGTTACATGGATACTTGTGTCACTGGGCTGCATGCTTCAGCCTTCCTGTCGGATCTTGGGACCTTGGCTTCGAGGGGCTGTGTTCACCACATGGGCCAAGTCGCCCCCTCTCCCACCTCATGAGTCGGGTACCCCATGGTACCTCCATTTTACAGACCCAGAGAAAAGTGACTCATCCATTGTCATGAATAAGTCGGGCCCAGTCGGATGTCACCCCCTTTCCAAGAGGCAGCCAGGTCTGGGCTGGCCAAGGAGTGTCAGGGACACTGTGCACATTCTGGGGGTGAGGGCGGGTGACCACGATAGGTGCACCCTGTGGACTGTGTACCTGGCCACGTCTTGCTGAGATTGAGGCCCAGAGGTGGGGCAGACCCTGTGCTTTTTCCCCTATGTTTCACACATTCCCCATCCCATTTTTCCCCCTTGCTTCAACTCTGGGGCTCCTGCACTCACTGTACCTCCTGCACCCACCAGGCTGTAACTGTCCTTTCTTGTTTTTTCTTTTCAAGATTTTATTGGGGAATTGGGGGAGGGGAACAGTGTTGGGGAATCGGGGAAGGGGAACAGACAAGTTGCTGTCTGTTTGTTCTTCAGTCTAGTTGTGGAGGACGTTGCTTCACTGGCTCATGTTGGTATCATCATTGTGCTCTTCCTGAATGAGGCAGATCGGTTGCCGGCCTCTGGATGGTCGCTCACCGCGGCTATTGGCAGTTCACGCTGGCTGCCGGCCACTCACTGTAGCCTATGGCAGCCCACTGCAGCAGGGGCTGCAGCCTACATCGTCGCCAGGGCTCGCAGCCCAGCTCCAGGTGGAGCTGTTGTTAGCTGTAGAGGGCAGTGTCACTGACCCTCATATGTGGGATCCGAACCGGGGTCGCTGGTGTCCCAAGCCAGCTCTTAACCAATGCACCACTTGGCCAACCCTGTAACTGTCCTTTCTGACGCTGCACCACCATGGAACTCTAATTTTTCCTGAGGCCCCACCCAGTCCCCCACCCCCTGCAAGAGGAAGGCAGCCAGGCCTCCGATGGAGAATGTCTTCTCAGCCCCTCAAAACACTGGAGGTGGGCACTGAGGATTTGGGGCCTCACTGCGAGTGGCAGGCTCTGCCCCACTTGGGTGTGGGATGGGCGTGCACAGGGCCTTGACATGCTGCCTACCCGACCTGTGCCTCAGTTTCCAGTCTAGGAAGATGGCACAGCCCACCACCCTCATTTTGGGTGAGATCCCTAATTAGTTGCTTTGCTATTAGCGTCTAATGACTTGACAATTGCCCAATTGGAGTTAATTAGCTGCTTACTGGGTGGTTGTGGGAGGGGGCAGATGGCAAGGTTGGGATAGCCTGGGAAGGCAGTTTGTGGAGCCCTGACAGGTGAGGGACTACCCAGGTTTGGGAGGGCTGCCTGGAGGAGTAGACATTGGCAGGATGAGCAAGGTGGGGGCAAAGGTGTAGCTGGTGGGGTGGGAGGAGGAGGCAAGGAGGTCTGAAAGCCTAGGGGAGTCCTCTGTCTGGGAAAGATCCCAAGTTAGTCATTAACCCCTTAGTGAGAATTTTGATCTCTATCTGCTACTCCTGCGGAGTATTTGCCTATCAGGCTAAGGCACCAGTGGAGGAAATGGAGGCTTTATCTTGTATGCACCAGGCTCAGTTTTGGGATTGGACCCCTCCTCAACACAGGTACCACCCTGTGCAGAGGTGAGGCACCCGACCCTGGCTCACCCGTCAACTTGGAACCAGGAATGCCAACGCAGCAAGGCCCACACTATTTTAGGAAGGGAAAAAAAATGGCCCACTTAGGCAGCCAGCACTGGGGTGAAGGACACACCTTCTTGGGGTCCTCGCTTCCCCACATGGGGACCACTCTCTGCTTCCCACAACTGTAACCTCTAAAACCTTGAATCCTTGGCCTTTGTTCAATCATGAAACATTTATTGAGGCCCAGTGTGTACAGGGCCTGTGCTGGTCATGGGAGAAGGGGCGGAGGAGGATGGGGCTGACCCCATGGTCCAGGAGGGCAGACAGTGGGACTATGTAGAGGTAAAACTATGATCATGTTGGAACATGATGTGTGATGAGGTGGGAAAAAGCATTTTAGCAGAGGGAACAGCATGTGTAAAGGCCTTGGGATGGGAACAGGAACAGCCAGATGGTTGGTGTGGCTGGAAGGGAGTGACCTTGGGGCAGTCAGAGGGCAATAAGGTTGGGGGTGTCAACGTGACATGGGGCCTCATGGGTCTTGGGGGGACGGTGGGTTTTATTCTGCATGATGAGGAGGGTTTTGAGCCAGTGGATCACAGGGTCTGATTGACATTCAGAAAAATGGGCCCTGGATTTAGGGAGGTCTGGTGGTGCTGGGGCTTCCAGTCTCTGATACTTTCCAGAAGGTGAACTGGGAGGGAAAAATGATGCTGGCATCTGATGTAGGGGGAGGCAGGCAGGTGTAATGGGGGACACAGGCAGAGGCAGAGGAGAAAGAAAGGGTCATGCTGTGGCCCCACCTTCCAGAGTCCATTTTGGTCTCAATAAAGGCCCTATAGAGAGCCAGGATCTCTTTCAGGCTGCGTGTGCATCCCCAGGCATCGTGTCGGGGATGGGAGGGAAAACTGAGGCCCAGATGAGTTGGGAGCCAGGATGGCAGTGCCTCCAGCCTGGCACCAAACCCCCATGGTCCCCCATTCCATTCTCTCCCACTGGGCCTGGCCTGGGTGTGGGCCAGTCATGAGGTGGGCGCACAGCTGTGACCATCGTCGATTGGCTGATAATTGGGGCTTTCAGTGGGGCTGGGAGGGAGTGAAAATGACTTTTCATAAAAGCCTGGAGCTACTTCTGCATCAGTTGAGCCCAAGGGGCTGGAGGATGCAGCCAGTCAATGAGATGCCCATGCCCGGCCCACCATGGGGCAGCCCAAGGGATGGGCAGGGTCTGAGGCTGACCCTGGTCCCAGCCTGGCCCTGGTCCCATCCTGACCCTGATCCCAGCCTGGGCCCCACTTCCTGAGTCTCCCTGCCAGACACATTTGTTCTATAAACACCCTCTTATCTCTGTGGGGGTGGAATGAGCTCCCCGGCCCTGGACAAATCCAGCCAAGTGGGGAAAGGACTGGGGGAGAGTCTGCTCCCTCTACTCCAAGACCCAAAATTCTGAGCCTTAAAAACACTACCATTTTAGTGATGGGTGGGAAAAATGAGGCACAAGTAAGCAGGGTCTCCTGCCTGTCTCATTCTCACCTCTGTGGGTCCCAGGAGCCCTCGGCCTCACCCGGGTGTAGCATCTCAGGGGCAGCAGGGGGCCAGCCTCTGCCATCTGATAATCCAGCCCCCCCTCAGGTGCCCAGCTGTGCCAATCAGTGCACCCAGCATGGGGGCTGAGGCGGCTGGCAGAGTAGGCAAAGAGGCAGCGGCAGGGCTGCAATCCCTGTTGCCCACCCTCACTGGGTCTCAGTTTCCCCGCTTGTGCAGGGAGGGAGGAGTCAGGGGCAGTCTGTGGGAGCCTGCCCTGCAAGCTTCATTCTCAGGCCTTTTATGTGCTAATAAACCCCTTTCAGGAGGACCCCCTTGTCCTTCCTTGGTCCAGGCCGCGTTTACATGATAGAGACCCAGGGGACCACTCCTGGGAGATCTAAGGGCTCCTGGCGCTGTAGCCCGAGGCAGTAATGGAAGGGGAACTGCTGGTTCCTCTCTCAGCTGACCTCTATCCTGGGAAGACAAGGGTGGATCAGGAGGGCTTCCCCAGGAAGGGGCTTGGGTAGCTGCAAGGTGGAGGTGTCAGGGCTGGGGAATCTGTTAGGATGATCAGGAGCTTGGGGGCCAGCTGCCGGATTCCGGAGGCTCCCCGAGGGAGGACGCGGGACTCTGTGGGGTCACACAGGACCGATCGTGTGGGACTGTGGATGGAACCCAGGGCACCTCTGAGCTAGGCCGAGGGAGGGAGGGCCTGAGGTGTTCTCCAAACGCTGTCCCCTGTAGGGAAACTGAGGCTGGAGGTGGGGTCAGAGCTTGCCATGGAGGGGACCAGAACACCGGTTTGCGTCCCGCGCCGCCCTGGGCCTTCCTGGCAAGCTTATTATATGCAGAAGGAAAGCTAAGGAGGCTGAATGTGGTGGACACTTTGGGGGCTGTCTGGAGGAGGGGGGCGTAGAAGTCAAGCAGTGATAACGTTTTTGAAGAGGGACTTCCTGGTGGGGTAACAGCCTGTACTAGGCCTGTTTGCCACAGAGGGGCCCAGATGTCGGGCCTGTGGTGGGGGCGCCTCCAAATCACGTGGCAGCTGCTCATTTGCATGTTACCCAGAATACCTGATGGCAACCCCTCCTCAGCGCCCACCAGTTTGTAGGCCCGAGGCTCAAAGGCCTGCTGTAGCCTGGAGGGGCGGGTGCCAGGTAGGGGGACCGTAGGCTCGCACCCTGGAAACTCTCTGTAGGCAGAATCCGCCCATCGGTTTCCTAAGACCGCCCTCCGCCCCCCGCTGACCACTCCCCTTAACTCCCCACTGTTGACCCCGCCCTCTCATCCTCCCCAAGCCTTGACACCCCGCCCCCAAGCTGGATCCGCTCCTGGGTTCCGCTGGCCCCGCCTCTCACAAGTCTTATTCCCCCCCCCCACGACCCCGTCCCCGTGCTTACTGCTGGCCCCGCCCCCAGGTTCCACTTGGGCACGGCCGTCGACGGCGGGGGCTACACCGTGGAGGTGAGCATCAACGACTACCTGGACATATACTGCCCCCACTACGGGGTACCGCTGCCGCCGGCCGAGCGCATGGAGCACTACGTGCTGTACATGGTCAACGGCGAGGGCCACGCCTCCTGCGACCACCGGCAGCGCGGCTTCAAGCGCTGGGAGTGCAACCGGCCCGCGGCGCCCGGGGGGCCGCTCAAGTTCTCCGAGAAGTTCCAGCTCTTCACGCCCTTCTCGCTGGGCTTCGAGTTCCGCCCGGGCCACGAGTACTACTACATTTGTGAGTTGGCGCGCGGGGTGGGGGCACGCCGGCGGGCCAGGATGGGAGGCCAGGGCGTGGTCTCGACCCGGCCCCTAGTCCTGCGCCGGCCTCTGCGGGGGGGCGGGGTCAGTCCCCTGGGTGGCCTCATCATCCACCCTGCAGGCTCCGGGGCCCCACTGCCAGTCTCCATTTTGCAGATGGCGAAACAGGCTCAGAGTGGGCTGAAACCACTCACATGACCTCAGCTTCTTGGTCAGCCACTGGGCCTCTGGGCTGGGGGAGCCGATGGCCCCACCATCAATCAGCCTATCTCACACTGACACTAAGCTGCTCACCCCTCAATGCACTGAGGGGGGTAAACTGAGGCTTACAGAGTCGGAGTCGGGTAGGTGAGGGGAGCTTGGTCAAAGCCACAAGTGAGGGCAGAGCGGAGCCGGTGTTCTGCTCAGCACATCCTGACCTGGGCAGGGGTCTCCTGAGCCCTCCCCCTGCCACTCCCCACCCCCACCCCCACTCCTGGCCTCTGGGAAGGGACCCTGTTCTTGCCATTCCAGCTACCGCTGTGTCAGTTAAACTCTACAAGGCCCATTTCCTCCTTCTGCTCTATTTGGAGTTTTTCCTTTTTTTTTTTTAAAGATTTTATTGGGGAATTGGTGGAGGGGAACAGTGTTGGGGAATCGGGGAAGGGGAACAGACAAGTTGCTGTCTTTTTGTTCTTCAGTTTAGTTGCGGAGAATGTTGCTTCACTGTTGGTATCGTCATTTCGCTCTTCCCGGATGAGGCAGATCGGTCGCTGGCCTCTGGATGTCGCTCACCGAGGCTATTGGCAGCTCACGCTTGGCTGCCTGCCGCTCACGCTGGCTGCCGGCCACTCACTGTAGCCTATGGCAGCCCACTGCAGCAGAGACTGCAGCCCACACCATCACCGGGGCTCGCACAGCCCAGCTCCAGGTGGAGCTGTTGTTAGCTGTAGAGGGCAGTGTCACTGGCCCTCATGTGGGATCCGAACCGGGGCCGCTGGCATCCCAAAACCAGCGCTTAACCAATGCGCCACTTGGCCAGCCCAGGAGTTTTTCCTTTTAATTCAGGGAAGAAGGAAGTGGAGGAGGAGAGAAGAAGGTGTTTAAATTAAGTCCCTTACTACAAGAAAAACTACATTTTATTTCCGAGACAGGAGTTTCATAAAGATAATTATTGTAATTATTCGTCCAATCTCTGTGACGAATGTTATTTCTATTACGTGCTCTCTATCTTCATCTCCCAGAATGAGGGGCATGAGGAGGGTGAGCAGGAGTGGTGGCTGCAGAGAAGATAGACTGAGAGGACAGGCAAGGACAGGCCGTAGCTCTATGGGTGGCTACACCAGTTCACATGTGTGCACCCCGCTGGTTTCATGGGACCTCAAGCTGTCCTCCCCATCCCTATCATCCCTGAGTCCCCCTCCCTCCTGACTCATGGCTGATGCTGTGGCACCACCCCCGCCCTTCTCCAGGGCACTTGCCCGGTGGGCCATGAAGCAAGGAGCAATAATGATGGCAGTTTAGGCTTAAGGACCAAATGTTGTGCGTCCACCTCCATGTGACCTCTGAAGTGTGGGCCCCTCCAGGAGAGGTGGAACCTGCCTCCCTCCCAGGGTAACTGGCTTCCATCATCTCCCAGATAGAGATAATCCAGTCCAAAGCATCTAGTGTGTACCAGCTGAGGCCCAGATGGGGGAGACTTGCTGACAGGCATCCAGAGAGCAGGAATTTGATCCTGTGTCAATCATTTGGTTACACTGACTTTTGGCTGATCAGTTAAAAGTAAATGTTTTTTTTTGTTTGTTTTTTTTTTTGAGGACAGTGTCACTGGCCCTCTTATGTGAGACCGAACTGGGGCCGCTGGCTTCCCAAACCAGCGCTTAACCACCGCGCCACTCGGCCGGCCCTGAAAGTAAATGTATTTTGTATTCATCGACTTTGAAACTTGCCTTATGCTGCTCTGGGATGAGATGGAACCGAACACAGATACCCCCAGTCTCTGGGTTAGGGTTTAGCAAAGGGAGGGCCAGGGGAAGTGTGAAGAAGGACTTCTGGGAAATAAGGGGCATTGTATCTAGGACATTAATGTATGATTAGGAGTTTTATGGGTATGTCCCCACCTGGAGTCAGGGTTGAGTCACCAGTGTGGGGAATGGCATTACAGTACCAGGAGGTCCCGGGCACCAAGAGCCCCCTGCTCCATTAACCCCCAACCCTTCTCTTCCAGCTGCCACACCACCCAATGCTGTGGATCGGCCGTGCCTGCGGCTGAAGGTTTATGTGCGGCCCACCAGTAAGTGCTCAGGGGTTTGAGCAGGGTTCAGGCCCCCATCCTTGTGTCCTCGTTGAGGACCCACCCAGTAGTCAGAGGAGTCAGGGGATAGTCACACTACAGCCTGGGGAGCCCCACAACCTCAGCAATAGCTAGGGCAGGCCACACCCCTGAGCCTCAGTTTCCCTATCTGTAAATCAGGACATATCAGACCTTCAAGAGTGAAGGTTGAAGCCCATGGCGGGTCCCCTGAGGCCATAGCCGCTGGAGAGTGGGTTTCAGGGAATTTCTCTGAGATAGGACAAAGGGCCTGTGTTCTGAGCTCTTGAAACACCCAGAGATGAGGGGACTCCCGCAGCCCTGAGACTTCACCTGGGTGCCAGGCACACTTGTTTGGGTATCTGCTGTTTGCCTCGCTCTGTGCTGGAGGCACAGTCCCAAGGTAGACAGGAATGTCTGCACCCCGAGGGGCAGCCTGAGTTGAGCTGCTTAATGAAGTTCAGGTCAGTAGAAGCTCTAGGAAGCTGGGGGAAGCAGATGGGGGGATGGCCATTTAGGGAGGGGTCTGGGCCACCTCTGACATACCATCCTTTCTCCGTGTCCCCCAGACGAGACCCTGTACGAAGCCCCTGAGCCCATCTTCACCAGCAATAACTCGTGCAGCAGCCTGGGCAGCTGCCAGCTATTCCTCAGTACTGTCCCAGTGCTCTGGACCCTCCTGGGCTCCTAGTCCCGGCCTGCAGGATGCCAGCCCCACCTGGCCAGCCGCCTTCAAGACCAAATAGAGACACCTGCCTCTCCCACGACTGGTACTGCCCCCACCTGCAGGGGGGCCATCTACCCGCCCCAGGACCAGCCTCAAGGGGAGGGCGCAGCCACAGACCCCAATGCCCAAGGGGCCGGTGTCAGCATAGCCCCTGGACAGGCCATCTCATCAGGGGCACTGGAGAGACTGAGACCTGTCGGCAATGTTGGTTTTTTCTTTTAGTGTATTTTTCATGGTTGGATCAGAAAGACTTGAAATTGAGTTTTTAATTTAATTTATTCCTTGTTGTTGCCAGTGACTTTAGGAAGGAAATAGAATAGATGGGGCAGGGTTCCCTGGCCACCTGGGGGATGGGGATCTGGGACCTCTAGTCTGGTTGCTCCATTTGTTGGGTCCTGGCTGAGAGGCCACCGTGGACCCTCCCAGGTGCCCCAGGACAGGCCAGTCCAAGGTAGAAGGGGCAAGGTGAGACCCCTGGATTCCAGCCCAGGTATCTGAGCCCACCTCAGACCCCAGTCCCCCAGCCCCACCCTCCTCGCGCCTGGTGATTGACTCCCAGAGTGTTTCCCCAGAGGCCCCTGTGGAGTCCCAGCCCCCTTGGAACCCCAGTGCCCCACCCCATCCCCCAGCTTCACACAATTGTCCCTGAGGCCAAGAAGACATTATGTTTTTGTAAATAGAGCCAGCAAGTATATACTGTGATTTATTTTTACTGTATTCCTGAGGACGGACTGGACAATTTCTTCTTTTTCCTTCACCTCTTCATGGGGGGGGCGGAGCTTTTATTTTGGCAGGGAGGTGGGGTGGGGTGACTTTTTAGAGTAGAAACCGCACTCCGCAATAAGCTCGTTTGTCTGTCATACCCCCTCCCCTCTACTCTATGACTAATAATGTTTATAAGAAAAAAGAAAACAGGATAAAAACAAAATGAAATGAGGGGTGGGACTACCACCAAAAAAAAAAAAAAAATTAAACCCCTCTCGAAGACACTTTAGTAAAGCAAATAGTGCATTTATACAGATTTCATATTTCTACCCACCTTTCCTGATCTGTGTTTTATATATATTATATATAAATATATATGGTGCCTGGCCGCTGGGAGACAACCTGGCTTGCCAGCTGGGGGGGCTTTTGTCAGCATTGGTGGTGGCATTACTACTCCTAGAGCTGGCAACAGGGCCCCCCCATCCCTCTGTCACAATCAACTTTGGATTCTGTATTTTTTTATAATAAAATGACCATAAACCTCTAGGGTGTGTGTTTTTGTTTGGGGCTGGCGACCCTAGTTGGAGGAGTGCTTTGAACTAATCATTTGGGAGTCAAGTCCCTGCCAGGGAGGGGTGCCTTTGAGGAACATCTGGGGACAATCGTGACTGGTTCTTTGGTTCCATGCATCATTTGGGGGCCAGGCCCTGGAATGAGCATTTTATGGGGCTCTGTACCTTTTCTTGCCACCCATGGGCCTTGGTTTCCCTCTCTGAGAAATGGGAATGAGTCCTCTGTTCCCCTGGGGCTGCTGGGGAGGGTAGAGGGAAGAGATGGGCTGGCTCTGAGAACACAGCAGGAGCTTATTAAGTGTCCCTCTAAGCATGTGATGGGTTTCTTAGGAACCAGATTCTGTGACATCTCCATCGCCAAGCTCTGCCACTGTGTGATTCAGTTTCCCTATCTGCCCCCGTTAATCCCTTTCTGGTTTTGCAAAAGGCATGTGTCAGTGGGTTGGGATGTCCCAGGAATCTTCACCCCAGCCTAGCCCCAGACGGAGGCACAGAGAGGCTTGGGGCTACCTGGCAGGGCTGAGGGACTGGGGTCCTCGAGGTTGCTCAGGCCTTGGTGCCACTCCTAGGACTGCAGCATCTCCGGCACAGCTTGCTGAGAGGGAAGGCTCTCAGCTAATGAAGTCAGCCGTGCTAGATCTGGCGACAGGGGCTGCCTCTTAATGAGACCAGCCAGCTGCACAAAGACCCCTGTGTCCCCCACCCAGCCCTGCTCAGTGGCTGGGGTGGAGGATGCATGCCCCTCCCTGCTGAGCACCACAGAGAGAGACCCTAGGGCCCCACATTGAGGACCCCAGAGCTCAGAGGGAGTGGCAGCCTGCCTGTTGCCAACACTCCAACCCATCCATGGGGATGGAGGTAGCCAGAGGAAGAGAATTAAATGCAGGGGCCATGGGGTAGAATCTTAGCAGCTGACTTTGATTTGGTTATTTAAAAAAAGTTTGTTAGATATAATTCACATACCACACCATCCATCCATTTAAAGTACAATTCCACAATTTTTAGTATATTCACAGGGTTGTGCAACCATCCCTCTATCTAATTGCAGAACATGCCATCATCCCCAGAAGCAATCCCATCCCCATTAGCAGTCACCCCAGATCCTGACAACCCCAAATCTGCTTCCTGTCTCTGTGGCTGTGCCTGTTTGAGACATTTCACTTAAATGGAATCATACACTGTAGCATTGTGTGTCTGGCTTCTCTCATGAGAACTGTGTGTTCAAGGTCCATCTATGTGTCCAAGATGCTAGTGTCAGCATCTCACTCTTTTTCGTGGCTGAGTGACACTCCAGTGTGTTGATGGGCCACGCTGGGTTTGTCCATCATCTGCTGAAGTGCTTTTGGGTTGTTTCCACCTTTTAGCGATTACAAGGATTTAAAAATTATTATTATCAATAAAGTACATTTATATTCTGTGAGGATAACTACTTCCTATTTTTATTTTTTTTTTTATTTTTTAAAAAGATTTTATTGGGAATTGGGGGAGGGGAACAGAGTTGGAGAATCAGGGAAGGGGAACAGACAAGTTGCTGTCTTTTTTTGTTCTTCAGTCTAGTTGCGGAGGACGTTGCTTCACTGGCCCATGTTGGTATCATCATTGCGCTCTTCCCGGATGAGGCAGATCGGTCGCCGGCCTCTGGATGGTCTTATCACCGCGGCTATTGGCAGCTCATGCTGGCTGCTGGCCGCTCACGCTGGCTGCCGGCCACTCACTGTAGCCTATGGCAGCCCACTGCAGCAGGGACTGCAGCCTACACCATCACCAGGGCTCACAGCCCAGCTCCAGGTGGAGCTGTTGTTAGCTGTAGAGGACAGTGTCACTGGCCCTCATATGTGGGATCTGAACCAGGGCCACTGGTGGTCCCAAACCAGCTCTTAACCAATGCCAGCTGGCCCAACTACTTACTATTTTTAGACAGTTTTGTTTTTTGTTTTTGCTTTTAATTGGGGAACCGTGTGTTTTTCCAGGACCCATCAGCTCCAAGTCAAGTAGTTGTTTCAATCTAGTTGTGGAGGGCGCAGCTCCGTGGCCCATGTGGGGATTGAACCGGCAACCTTGGTGTTGTGAGCACTGTGCTCTAACCAGCTGAGTTACTGGCCACCCCTGTGAGACAGTTTTAACACAAAAGGTGACCTCGGTGAGTAAATACACAAATAGCTCCTACCTCAGGGCTTTGGGATGTGCTGTGCCCCCTGCCTGGTGCACCCTTTCTGCAGATCACTGCTTGGCTCTCAACCTCTCTGGCCAGTGGCCACTCACCCCCATACCCCTTGCTGTTGAGTCTCTGATTCCTTACTTGTCCACCTCCCCCACAGGCTGGAAGCCCCCAGAGATAGGGCCTGGTCTATTTGGGCATCACTAGGACCCAGTGCCTGACCCATAGTCACCCCTCGGACTTGTCTGCCACACACAGACCATGCACACACTCTTTTTGCACAGCTGTAAGCACCATGCACGCACACCCCTGTACTGCCAGATGCATTTGGGCCCAGGCCTCTGCGGAATCACTCCTGTCCCTTGCTGGCCACTGGTTACTGCCTTGGGGGCCACTGTTATATATCAAGCAAGGTGGCCAATTACTCCTGGAGCTGCACTGGGCACAGCTGGGGTCCCCACGGCCCCCACTGCAACCACAGCTGAGACCTCCACGCTGCCCGCAGGCCCCAGGACAACTTGGCCATCAGTATGCAGCCATCGGTATGTGGGTCCCGTTCTGCGGCTTTTCTGGCCTACAGGTTCCAGAGAAAAGTGATTTCCCTCCTGTGGTCAGTGACTGCTGCCTCTGTGCCTCACAGTGGGCAGGGGGTCCAAGAAGGGGGGAGGGGAGTTGTGAAGTCCCTCCAGCCCCCTGGCTGCTCCTGTGGAGCCATGCCTTCCCCCTCAGGCCTCCTCAGATTCGTGGCCATCTTGTATGTGTGGGGACAAGCCCCACAGTTACAGGATGGGCTCCCTACAGCCCCTTCTCTCTAGGCCCCAGGGTCCTTACCTACATCTCTGGTTCAGGAAAAGCCATGGGCTCCGCCCCCTTGGATCTCCCTACTCTCTTGCTGTGATGGTCCTCATCCCCAGGACTGATGGAGACCACCCTGGCTTTTAGGGGTCTTATCAAGTCCCTTGACAACAGCCACAGAGCTGGAAGCCCCCATGCCTCACCACTACCACCACTCAGAGGAATGGACACAGTCCCATCAGCCCCCAGGGCTTGGCCATTATTGAGTCCTCCCACCTACTTCTCCCTACCAACACCTGCTCCCTAGGGATCATCCAACTAACTGGGGGACTCCCACCTCCCATCTACAGACCTTTGCTTGGGTTGTGCCCCTGCCTGATGCACCCTCCCCTCAGGGCTTTCCTCAAACACACCAACACAGGTCCTCCCCCAACCCCCTCCCTTGCCTCCTGGGTGGTTTTCTTTTCTCTTTGGCATTTATTCACCATCCGTTAGGCACACCCCATAGTTTCCTTATTTATCTTGTTTCTTGTCTGTTTCCTCCTCTAGACTCAACTCCCTGAGGGCAGGGATTTTTGTCTGTCTTGGTCACTGCCATGTCCCCAGAGCTTAGAGTATGCCTGGTACACAGTAGGCGCTCACTAAATGATCAAATGAATGAATGTTGTATATGTATTTATGTGAAAGCTGCATGATCGGAAAAGAGTATAACATGAGAATTGCATTTCCTGTGCCAATGTCAGCACCCCCAGCAAGCATTTAGTGAGTGCCTACTGTGTGCAGTCATTGCTGGGCCCTCCTTCAGTCTGTGGAGTCAGAGTGAGGATGGTGAGGCCTGCCATAGTAGCTGCTGAGCCCCATATTTGGGGGACTTACAGGCCATGGGAAGAGGGCATGGCGTTGGGGACCCTGGTTCAGGTTGCAGGTGGCTGAGAGGCCACGGACGAACAAATAAAAAGTGAGTTGGAAGCCAGGAACCCAAGGAGCCATAAATCACCGTAAGATGACACACAGCCAGAAATTAAATGGTTGGAGCTGGGCTTGTATGACCTATGGGGCAGAGACATTGGGGAGAGAGTGAGAACCTCTTCCATGCTTGGTCTCCCCTCGAAGCTGCTGGGCTGGCTCAGTCATTATTAGAACTATACAGGTGATGATCATTAGGGCCTGGCATGGACCACAAGTGAGGCGGGGCCTGGAACACTGAGCTCGGGCAGATCGCAGGACCCACAGATGGAGAGACTAGACAGAAGGGCGATTCAGGTCTTCCCCCAATCTTTCTGAAGGCTGTGGGGCAAGGGGGAGGCCTTGAAGGTCAGAGCAAAAAGGAAGCAGGCTGGAGTCTAGGAGGAATGGACTCCAGGTGGGGGCTGCTGAGCCTGAGGACTCAGGCTGCCCTCCCAGAGAAGTATCCAGGAGGCCACTGGACCCTCTGTGCCTCTGCATTGTTGTGGGATGGAGCAGAACCCTGACTGCATTGCCCAATATCCCCTTTATGGTTGAGCAGAGATATGAGACCAGAGAGAAGGAGAGACTCCCAGGGGGCCACCCATTCCACAGCCTCTGAAACACCCCCATTGATCTGGTAATGGAGGCCAAGAGGCCCAGAGAAGATTGATGGGCTCGGACAATGCAGTCCATGGTGGGGGGCACTAAGAAGTGCTAGAGACCCCTCTCCTGTGTAAGTGGGGAAACTGAGGCCCCACCAGGCATACAGACAGACTGGGTGAATCCAGGGTGAGCCTAGATCTGGATGGGATCAAGAGTTGGATCTGGGCAGGGCCTTCGGCAGCCCCAGGGTGATGAGACTGGGTCCCTCCAGCAGCAAGGGAGCCTGGGTGGGGCAGACCACCCTTCATGCCTTCTCTAGGAAACATTTGTTCAGCCCACCAGGCTGTGTTGGAGACCCCAGGGCTGCCCTCTCTCTGATGCTCTGGCTCAGCTACATGAGTTTGGGAGTGTAGGAACTTCCCTGGGTTCCAGTCCAGGCCATCTCGTGGGTTGTGTGGCTCCTT
The DNA here is from genome assembly GCA_033961575.1 of Aselliscus stoliczkanus. Lineage (NCBI taxonomy): Eukaryota > Metazoa > Chordata > Mammalia > Chiroptera > Hipposideridae > Aselliscus > Aselliscus stoliczkanus. The sequence continues at coordinate 907,790 of CM066735.1, read as the reverse complement.
CTTTAGGTCTGGGGCCACAGCATTTGACTCCTGGGCTAGGAAGTCCAGGAAAGTCATTTCTACAGGCTCACCCATCCAGGCCCTCTGAAACTCCAGCCCCGAAGGTCACATTGATGGAGGGTGGAGAGGCTGCTGGGGGGGGGGCTTATTATTGATTGTGCTTCTGTGAGACCCTCCACTTGCCAAGCCTCCCCCACCCCCAGCTTCCATGCTTATTTTCCTGACCAATTTCTGACACTACTGAGGAGCTGCCCGTTTGACAAAAGGGAAACTGAGGCAGGCATTAGGCATGTGGTCCGAACCTAGAAGGGGACCCTGGGAGAGGAACAGGAGGCAAGAGATGATGGTTCCGGCCTAGGGACTCTTGTGCAGGGCCGACGGGAAAACCAGCCACTCACCGCCCACCCTTTTGCCAGAGCTAAGTGCTTAAAAACCTCATGCTGCTGCTGGCCCACAAACAGGGAAAGGGCAGCCGGGTTGAGGCTGTGGTGCCTCCACCTAAGGAACCTGAGATAGGCAGAGAATCCGGGGAATATCTGCGCCGCCCCCACCCCTTCCCCCTGCTCAAAGCCCTGCATGACTCCCCTATGCCCAAGACAAGGTCCCACCCCTCCTGTGAGGCCCCGCCCTTTCTGCCCCCACCTTCTCACTTGGTTCCACCCCCAGCGGCCTCAAGGTTGGGCCTCCCCTACGGGAGTGTCCACCCTCCATGCCTTTGCCCAGGTGGATCTCCAACCAGGGACTTTGTTCCCTGAGCTCTTCAGGTCCCAGCGCCACGCTCTGGACCTCAGTTTCCCTATTTACAAACGGGGGCATGAGCTCTGGTCTCAGGAGACAGGAGTGGAGGCCTGGTTCCTTTCTACCACCCTTTCTGGTGAGCTGTGGCCAAGCTTCCTTCCCCTTGGAGGACTCAACTTCTCCAACTGTGCAGTGTAGTGCAAGGCTTGGGTTCCATCCCCTACTCAGCCTCTTTCCCCTGTGGGGTCCCCCAGGAAACAAGCAGTTTCCTTTCTGGGCCTCAGTTTACCCTTCCCCAACGCAGAGGAGACCTATCTGAAACCCACTGTACAGGTGAGAAAGTTGAGGCTAAAGGAGGAGTGGGCCAGCCCAAGGCCCCACAGCTGGGACCCCACTGTTGGTAGGTGCCTGAGCTGCCCCCATGGGCACGGGGTAAATGAGGAGGAGCTGGGCATCCCGCCCCAGCAGCCCAGGTGAGTGACCCAGGTGAATCCAGAATATTTATTCTCATCAATAATGGTCCACTGTGAGCTCAGAGGAGCTGGTAGTCCTAGCGGGGGCGCCTGAGGTGGTGAAAATTAGAGCCATTATTATCCTGCCATGGGGGGGGGCACCCCTGAAAGAGCCCTCCATGAACCCGCTCAGCAATGCCAGGCTAGCTCCTGGAAGGGGACAGTTTATGGCCCCCTCAGCACATTTGCCTCGCCTGCCCCACCAAGCGCACCAGAGTTATGGTTTGCAATATCATGGCCGAGTGTTAATGACGGCAGCTCCACTGACTCCGCATACCCGGGACCATTATTAGCAGTATTAATCATGCATGGAGCCCCAGGCTGCAGTTCTAGACTCCCTGTGGCCAGATTGGGAAACTGAGGCATGGAGAAGATTGTTTTGTCCCTGGCTGAGAGCGCAGCTGCAGGCTCCAGACCCAGTGTCTGGCACAAGGTCTTCAGCCCTCAATGAATTTTGATGAATGACTGAATAGGTGTGTTTTGTGCTTGGACTCAAAATCAAGTGCTCTTTCTCACCAGCTGAGAGAGGCTGGGGCACTGGCCTCATTCTCCAGTGTTCCCTCCTCAGGCAAGGCACGGCTGTTGGGGGAGTGGAGCACTGCAGGAGTCAGCCATGTTGGCTGGCAGAGCTTTAAATTAAAAAAAAAAAAAAATGTATATATATATATATAAAATATACCATATAAATAAACATGGCCCACATCCTGGTGACAGGTGGAATTAAGTTGCCCTATTGGGGACGGGTGGGAGGTGGGGACACATGACTGACTTTCAGGCCCCTACCATCCATCCTCCATTATATCCCTGAACATTCTGCACCCCTGCAGCCTGGCGGGGATATGGGGAAGCATGTTGGGGGTCAGGGAGTGAGATCTGGGGTCCAAGACCTGAATTGTGAGCCCCAGGGTCCCATAGGTCTGGGTTCGAGTGAGGCTAGCTCCTTAGCTGGGTGCCCCTGGGTGATCACGTGCCCCCACCTGAACCTGGGAAACCATGCCCCTCCAAGGGCTATGGTAGCACTGGGTGTTGGGCATGACCTCGATCAGGTTGAAGTCCTGGCCCACCCCAGCCAGTGGCAGTGGATCTTTCTTGTGAGGTCCTGGCAGCCCCTGTCCTATTGGATGTGAGGGAAACACCATTCAATCACATGGGAAGGCCCCCGTGGGGCCCACCCAGCTGCGGGGTCCTCCCTAGTCCCTTCCCTCCACTGGAGCCCCAGTGGAGAGGGGTGGAGGGGCTGGGAAGGGAGTTTTCAATTAAGGAGCAGCTAATCGCCTGGCTAGGGCCGTTGTGGGGCCCAGTAAATCTATTATGAAAAGCCTCTAAATGTATGTAAAACTGGCCTCAGACAATTGGGGATTAGGCCTCAGGGACCAAGGCAAAGGATGGCTGGTGGATTAGAAAGGCAAGGGGGGATGGGGTCTGGGGTAGAGGGGGCTGGAGGTTGGTGGGGGGAGCAGGACCCAGGGGTGGCGCAAAGGGGAAGATGTCTTCCTCTGTAGAGGCCAGCACCCATTTTTCTAGCTGGGGAAGCTAGACCCAGTACAAAGGGACCCCTCAGCAGATCCCCTTCCAGAGATGGGAACTGGTGCTGTCCACTGCTTTGTTCCCCTCACTGCAAGCCAAGGTGGATTTCCCCACAGGTGGTAAGGTGACCTCAATGTGTCTGAAAGATCAGGGGCCAGAGATGGGATCTCTGCCCTGACAAAAGTGCCAGTGAATCTATGCCCCGACTGCCAAGGAGGAGCCCTTCAGGGGAGGCCAAAACATCCCAGGGCTATAATTTCAGGGTCCCTGGACCTGGCTGAAGTCACTGTGACTAGATCCACACCTTTCACCCAGCAGACACTCCAGGTACAGGGACCTGCCTGAGCAAAGGCTTGGTGGCCAGAGAGAGAAGACCCAGGCTAGAGTGGGAGGAGAGGCTGACAGAAGAGGATTTCCTGTTCCTGTCTGAGGGTGACAGGGAACTCTGGGTGGGTTTTTAACCCAAATGGCCCTGGGCTCCCTCCCAGGATCCACTGTGGGAATTGACCTCAAAGGCCACCTCCCTCTGGGGCTCAGTTCTCCCAGCTTGGCCCCCACGCTCCCTCATGGGTCCTGCCGCCAACTGTTCCCTTCTCCAGGGCCAGAAATCCTTCCCGTTGCCCAGGTGCTGCCCAGGTGTGTGGGGATGAGGGAGGAGACCCTCTCCTTCAGTGGGGCTGCCCTGCAGAGAAGGCCTGATGGGGGAGACTGAGGCACAGGACAGACAGCAGGTAGGGCCTTTCTTGAGCCCCTGGTCTGGCTCCAGTCTAGCCACCTGTGTGTACCTGCCACCCTGTGCAGGAGGTGAGTGATTCTCATGACTCAGGCACCCCAGTTCCCAGATTCCTTTGGGTCACAGGTGAGGTTGTGTGGCTGGCGGGGGATCCAGGCATTGGTGGGCTGCACAGCCTCATTGTGAGACACTGAGAGACCGGAGAGGATGTTATGCCTCCCTGTAACTCAGTGTTCCCATCATCGTAGTCAGGGATAGCTGAATGCTGTTCCTAGCACAGAGAGGGGGTGCTGGGGTCTCAGGTGACCCCTCTGACTGACCATCAGTCAGGCCAGCTGGGCCCCTTCAAGTCATCACGGCCCAGCAGCTATCACAGGGGGATCATTCCAGCCTGTACAGGATGGACTCAAGTGGAACTGACACCGATGAGCGGAATGTGCCCCTGAGGGCTTGCTTGCCTTTGGCCACCGCCAGGCCCCACCCACTTGCCCCCACGGACACCACCTCCAGTGCTGTATTGCTCAGACCCCATCCTGGACACTCAGCTGTGGCCCCTGCCTGGCCAAGGCTGGCACAAAACGCCACTGGACCCTCAGCAGAGAGGCCCCTATGTCCTGCCCATTTCCCTATCTGTAGCATGGGCCCACACGACCAGACTGCTCGATGTTCATTTGAGGATTGAATGGGGGCTGTGTGGGCAGAGGCAGCTGAGCTGGCAGAGACACTTCCAGGACTTTCCCAGGGATGCTTGGCTGGCCCTCTGCCGAGTCCCTTCACCGAGCCTTTGTCCAGGAAATTCAAGGTGGCAAGGAGAACAGATCTGCCCTTGGCCTAAAAGGAGCCAAGGCAAATGCTGTTGACCCCTGACCCCGGTCCCCCAATCCCAGTTAAGGCCCTTGCTGGGAAGGGGGTTTGAGAGATGGCTGAGGTTTGGCCCCCAGCCCCAGGCGCTGAGGGTCAGGGTTGCAGGGGCTTGGGGGAACACAGCCGCTCCACCAGCCACGTGTCTGGTCACCACGCTGCAGAGGCCCACAGGAGAAACTGAGGGCAGGCAGAGCCCTCAGGCTCAAGGTGGAATCGGACCCTGCCACCTCCAGGCTGGGGGACCGGGGGGGGGCCAGCAGCCACCCTCTCTGAGCCTCAGAACAGGAAATTCATGAGAAGCCTAGCCCGACTGAAAGGTAGCCCATAGCCCCACTAGATATCTAGCTTCTAATTGGCTCTATGTCTCTGGGGTGGGAGATGGCTGAGGGGATACATGATCCAGTGTCCCCTTGGTGGAGTATGGAGTGTGGGGAAGGGCTTTCTGGCTGGACTGACCTCCCCTGCTCTAAACTCCTCCATAGCTCCCACTGTCTTTGAGACAGTTTTTCTGACCTGAACAAGGGCCATAGAAATGGTGGCAAAAGTTCTGAACACTAGGCTTCGTGGCTTGGGTTCGAATCTCAGTTCCCACTCCTTGGTGTGAGTCCTGGGCAAGGGAGCCCTGTTTCTTCTGGGCCTCCCCTAGTGGACAAGGAGGATATTATTAACACCAGGGCTATTGTGAAGATAAAATGAGGAACCTAAATAATCAGGCTGAGCCCAGAGCCAGAGAGAGAGCAGGTGCTCAATAAATGTAACTTAGGATGGTGCTGGACTCCAGCCCTGGCTCTGGCCCGACCTTGGGCCACTGTGAATGAGACCTGCTGCCACTGATCCAGCAGGGCTGCCTGAGGTGAAGCTAAGACAATTAACATCAGGGCTGGCACTTGGTGACATCACCAGATAAATGCTCCAGGAAGAAAGGTGTGAATGAATGAATGAATGAATGAAGGGATGGAAGTGTCTTCACTTCTGCCAGCTTTGGTGACTTAGCCTCAGCTCTTTGGAGGCCACTGCTAGAAGCTTCCATTGATGATTAAACAGTTCTCCCTCACGGGCTGGGATATGTTCTCATGCTCGGGCGACTCTGTGCTCCCCGGTGGCCATGTGTCTGTTCCATCCTGCTGAGCTGTTCCCCACAATCAATTTCAATTTGGCCTGATCTCTGCCTATGTAGCCTGACCTTCCTTGGAGGCTGCGATTGGGTAGGGGTAGGTTGTTGTGACTTCCAAATCCTATCCTACCAGGCTTCCTGGACCTGCAGATGGTGACAAGAGAACTCTCCTGTTGCTGCCACTTTCTGGGCCTCAGTTTCCCCAGGGATGGAATGAGGGGGTGAGGAAAGACAGTCTGGGCCAGCCCTGTGTTCATCCAATCTCATGCATTTCTTGAGTGCCAGCTGGGTGCCTGATCCTGTGCTGCATATCAGGGACACAGTGGGAACCAAAGCAGAGAAACCTGAGTTGGAGTTAATCAGGGTAAGGGGAAGGTTAGGCATTCCTGGTAGGGGGAACAGCATGTGCAAAGGCCCTGAGGTAGCAGGGATCATCATGCTGTAGAGGAATACAATGAGGCATGTGTGGTGGGAGCAGAAAAGAGGAGGGGAGCCGTGTGGAGGGTGGGCGAGCCTTGGTGACAATATTATTCAGTGTAAATCAACTGCCAACATTTATTGGCGCCTACTATGTACCCAACATCCACCTATGGGCTTTACCTGCTTCATCACCTGGAGCCTCACAACTACTCTATAATTACACCTATCTTATAGACATGGAAACGGAGGCCACAAAGAGACACAAGATTATTGAGTGGGCGTTGTGGCAAAGCTGGGGTTTGATCCCAGCTCAGATTGGTCCTAGAATCCCAGCAAGATGGTGGTGTGGACAGTCCCTTCAGCAGCCACCTCCCCGACTCTTCAGGCCCCACAACATACACCCCTGATATCCCCCCACATCACTCTATGACTCAGGCCCCGCTCTGTTTCCATGGCGTGAGGAATAAGGGCATAAATGGGGTCCCAATCCCTAGAGTTTGGTTTGAACCAACCTGCCCTTTTCTGTGGCTTTGGGGGCAAGTCTGGCTCTTCTGTGACTCAGTTTCTCATCCTGTAACAAGAAACTGTGAGAGACACTTCTCTCTCAAACTAAGGTGAGCTAGGGGGAGAGATGAAGCTCCACCTGTCATGGCTATGACCGTCCTATGCCCCATGCCCTCTCTGGACCCCATACCCTCTGTGTACCCCCACACCCTGTCTTGGCCCCAATCCTCACTGTACACTCCCACACCCTCTCTAGGCCCTGACGCCTGCTGTGTCCCGCACCCTCTCTAGGTCCCTGTGGCTCTGGGCTCTTGTCACCGCTAGGTGGAGTGAGGAGGCCGTGGAGACATGGGCAAGGGCAGCCGCAGGCTCCGAATCTGTGGAGGCCTGGAGCGAGGGTCCTTTGTGGGCATTGCTGGGTGGACACCCGTCACCCCACCACACTTGGGCCTTCTGCCTCTTAAACAGTGACCCTTGGAGGGTCACTGGTCTAATCGCGGGCAGGACAGCTTGCGAGGGGTGTGCACCAGGACCCCAAGGGGCGGTGTCCAAAATGGATAAGTTGTACACAGCCATGACCTAGACCCATGACCCCTGACCCTGATGCCACGCTGATATGTTCACGCAGAACTCAGAATTGCCATCTCCTGGTGCCCTCCTGCAGCTGGGAGCTGGGGAAACTAAGGTTGGATGCCTGGCCAGTGGGTGAGGACTGTGAGCACCCTTTCAGTTAGGGTGCTGCTGAGGCTGGGTGGGACTTCTCAGGGTCCGGGGACACCTTCTGCACCCAATGATGTGGAGGACAGGTGGGATTCTCTGAGGAGGTGATGGTTCATCTGAAACCTGAAGTGTGAGAAATAGTGAATGGAAATGAGGATCCTGCACAGAAGGGATGGCTTTACTGTGGCCTCAAGGTGGGGTCCAGCATGTCTCCAGGACTGCAGACCAGGTGAGAGGTAGGGCAAGGTCAGCCCCATCCCAGGCCTTTCATGGGGGAGACGGAGTTTTATGCAGAGGGCACTAGGGAGCCATGGTAGGTAAGAGAACAAGTGAGTGATATAATCTGAATCACTTTGTTTTACAGTTCCCTGAGATTGCTTGGGTACAGGCCATGGGCAATCATGAAGGCGGGAGGGCAGGAGAACCAGGAAAGAAGCTGGGTGGGGGTCCTGGTGGGGCCTAGTTCAGGGGAGGAGCAGGAAGGCTCAGAGATGTGGATGGCCTGAGCAGGCTCAGGTGCCAGGCAAGGCCTCAGGCAGTTCCCTCACCCCCAGAGTCTCAGAGTCCCCCTCCAGTGTCTGCCAGCTTCTCACCTGCCCCCTGATGAATGACTTCTGGCTTAATCCTGTTGAGAGACCCATTTTCCAGAAAAGGAAACTGAGGCACAGAGGGTTTGGTTACTCATAGCACACCTGGGTCTCCCTTCTGTGTAATTGGCACATCTGGGTCCTTTACTGTGTAATTGACACATCTGGGGGCCCCCTTCTATGTCCTAGGCCACATTTCCCTGTAACCCATTCTCACTTTCATTATGAGGAGGTGATCCCCAAAGTCCCCGGTCCAGTTTGCCTCAGCACACAGCCTGTGCTTACACATCCACATGTCCTGACATTGCTGTGGGGATCGAATGGGTTTGGGGTGCCTGTTGAGGTTTGGATCCAACCCTGAGGTTTGGGAAGCAGGGGACAGCTTAGGGTTGGTGGGTCCAGCATCTTTGAGCCGTCCTGCTCTGCCACTGAACCATGTCCCTAGCCACTTTACCCATATGGGTTCAAGGCATCAAGAGTCAGGAATCTGGCCCCGTCTCCCCCACAACCACCACTGCCTTGCTCCTCTGTTCTTTTTATTTATGTATTTATTTATTTATTTATTTATTTTAAAGATTTTATTGGGGAGTTGGGGGAGGGGAACAGCATTGGGGAATCGGGGAAGGAGAACAGACAAGTTGCTGTCTTTTTGTTCTTCAAAAAGAGGATGCGGAGGATGTTGCTTCACTGGTCCATGTTGGTATCGTCATTGCGCTCTTCCCGGATGAGGCAGATCGGTCGCCAGCCTCTGGATGTCGCTCACCACGGCTATTGGCAGCTCACCCTGGCTGCCAGCCTCTCATGCTGCCTGCCCGCCACTCACTGTGGCCTATGGCAGCCCACTGCAACTGGGACTGCAGCCTACACCGTTGCCGGGGCTCGCACAGCCCAGCTCCAGGGGGAGCTGTTGTTAGCTGTAGAGGGCAGTGTCACTGGCCCTCATATGTCAGATCCGAACCGGGGCCGCTGGCATCCCAAAACCAGCTCAACCAATGCGCCACTCCCCTGGCCCTGCTCCTCTGTTCTTTGAAACTAACCAACCTTGTCTCTGTCTCAGGGCCTTTGCACTGGTCATTCCTTCTCCCTTGACCAGTCAGCCAAAGAGCAGCGCGCCCGCCACCCCCGCCAGCTGCCTATCTGTGGCCAGGCACACCCTACCCACCTGCTCACACCCATTTTTATTTTCAGTTCAACAATGTTTATTACAAATGGGTCAGTATTGTGCCCCATAAGTGAACAATGCATAACCTCGTACTCCGGAAAGTCACATTTGAGCACAGGAGACATGTTTAAAGTGGACAGCTTGTACACCAATAGAATAAACAGATACGTTCCTGTTCAGAAAAGCAGTGGTTCTTGTTCTTGTTCGTTATTGAGATAGAGTTAACTTATCACACAGGTCACCCATTTAAAGCATACAGTTCAGTGGTTTTAGTACATTCACAGAGTCATGCCACCACCACCTCTATCTAATTCCAGAACATTCCATCACTCCAAAAAGAAACCCATCCTTCTTACCAGTCACTCACCATACTGCTCCTCCAGCCCAGCATTCAATAATCCAGGTCCTGTCTGTGGATGTGCCTGTTTGGACATTTCACATAAATGGAATCACACACTGTGTGGCCTGTGTGTCTGGCTTCTCTCATTGAGCACCGTGTGTTCAAGGTCCATCCATATTGTGGCCAGTGTCAGCGCCTTTCTCCTTTTCACAGCCGAGTAACACTCCATTGCATGGATACTCCCATGGATTTTTCTGCTCTTTTCTCCACATTGGTCAGGGCCAACATCAGGGTCCTCAGGAGATTTTTCTGAGCATCATCCATGAGCAATGCATTTGACCCTCCTCCGCCTGGGCCAGCATCCCCAGGCCAGGGTCTCACCTTCCCCTACTTCCCTATCTTTCCCCACCCTGCACGACACACCTGGTGTCTGCCCACTGCCCTCACTCCAGCCTCTGCTCTGGGCCAGGCCCTGTTAAATGCCCCAACGCTCCCTCCTTCCTAGGGCAACCAGGGGGACTTTTCAAAACCAAAAACCAGACTGGGACCTTCCCCTGCCTAAATCCTCCTGTGGCTCCCCATAGCCCTCAGGATTAATCTGAATTCCAGTGCATGGCCAGACATCTCTGTGGCCACATGGAGAACCTGGAGATTCTCAGGACTGTCCCAGCTTGGAGAGGAAGTAGGGGTACCTCCTTTCCCCCATGGTAGGGGCCACGAGAGCTGGGAAAATGAGCAATGGGATTGTCCCCATTTCCCTGGCAAGGAAACTTAGGCTTGGGAATAAGGAAGATGTAAGTCAAGATTCTAGTGAATGCTGTTCTTAGCCACATGAAGCGATGGCAGCCGAACCCTTGGTTGACCAGACACTCCTGCCTGAACGAGAAGGACCCTTTCAGGGGGCGTGGAGACCCCGCCTTTGCTTCTGGGCTGGTGGTGAGTTAGGAGTCTCATTCTCAGAGACCCTGAGACCTGCAGGAACATCACTGGCCTAATGAGGGGCCCAACGGCCCCCTGACCAGCCTGGGTTGGGAATAAAGACCACCTCTTCCATTGGGCTGTTTTCCAGCCCCCGCCCTAATAGGATTGGGACTTTTGAAGTTCATAGAAAATGAGGAGGCTCCCACATACAGAATACTCTGAGAAGGGCTTAGAGGACCTTTACGTCAGGCTAGCGGTGATGAAAGCACCGTGAAATCAATGGTGTCACCAATGCCCTGTGACCATGACAGGCCCTTTTACTTGAAGAACAGAAGAGGAAAGTCTGGCCGAGTGGCTCAGTTGGTTAAGAGTTGGCTTAGAGTGCATGCTCTGAGCAACAGGGCCGCCAGTTCAATTCCCACATGGGCCAGTGAATGCTGTGCCCTAGCTGAACTGCCAACAGGTGGCATATTGGCTCAGCTGGTGTAACAACAACATTGCCTGTTCAATGGTGGGCTATACCCTCCTGCAACTAAGGCTGAACTCGGCACCTTGAGCTGAGCTGCTGCCTAGATGGCTCAGTGGATAGGGCGTGTGCTCTTAACAACAAGGCTGCTGGTTCTACTCCCACATGGGATGGTGGCTACGCCCACCTGCAACTAAGATTGAACACAGCAACTTGAGCTTAGAGGCCACGAGCTACTGCCGGGAAGCCAGATGGCAACTAGCAACCTCAACGAAGATTGAAGAACAACAACTTGGCTGTCCCTTCCCCCAATTCCCCAACAATGTTTTCTTCCCCCAATTCCCCAATAAAATCTTTAAAAAAACAGAAAAGAAGGGGAAAAAAAATCCCCAAACTGTTGTTATATAGGTGCATGTGAATATATATGTTTGTGTATGCAGTACTCTGCTGAGGCAGAGGCCTAGCCTGTCACTGAGACTCAGCCCTGAGGTACCACCTCAGGCAGTAAGGTCCAAGATACTAGGATGTTTTATCAGCAAGTGTTTCTGGATTTTTGGCACTGGGCCTGAGAGGCCATTCTTTACCCAGGGCAGGGAGCCCAGCCATGGCTCACAGCTCTCTGCTTGCATGCCTCTGGAAGCAGGAAGCTCACTACCTTGTAAGGCTTCTAGACAAGGCTTCCTTGAGATGGCCCCAGATGACGTTGGTATTGTGGCTTGCCTGGGCATGGACTTCCAAAGTCAGGGAGGAAAGGTGACATAGGCAAGAGGGAATGTCATGTTTTTAAACAGCTTTATTGAGCTGTTCACATACCTTACGGTTTATTCAACGTGTACAACTCATTTGTTTTAGTACATTCACAAAATTATGTGTCCATCAACACAATGGATTCATTCACCCCAAAAGAAACCCAGTCCCTATCAGCAGTCACCCCCACTCCATCTTCCCCAGTCCCTGACAACCATGAATCCCCGTTCTGTCTGGGGATGTGCCTGTTCTGGACATTTCACATAAGTGGAATCACACACTGGCTTCTCTCACTGAGCACTGTGTGTTCAAGGTCCATCCATATCGTGGCGAGTGTCAGCGCCTCCCTCCTTTTCATGGCCAGGTGACACTCCAGTGTGTGGACAGACCACATTGTGTGTATCCATTTCTCCATGGGTAATTGAGTTGTTACCACTTTTTGGTGTTTATGAAGGGAATTATTCTAGAAAACCCTTTAATCAGCCCTTGTCCTGGGCATTAAACCCTTACATGAGGTTAAGGCCCATTGAGGCCCAAAGCAAAGGGCAGAGCCCCACCCAGCATGGGGCTTCTGGGACACGATGTGCCAGGCAGGCTGCTCACCTCTCTGACCCTCGGTTTCTTTTTTTTAAAAAAGATATTACTGGGGAATCAGGGAAGGGGAAGAGACAAGTTGCTGTCTTTTTGTTCTTCAGTCTAGTTGTGGAGGACGTTGCTTCACTGGCCCATGTTGGTATCGTCATTGCGCTCTTCCCGGAGGAGGCAGATCAGTCGCCAGCCTCTGGATGGTTGCTCACCACGGCTATTGGCAGCTCATGCTGGCTGCCGGCCACTCACTGTAGCCTATGGCAACCCTCTGCAGCAGGGGCTGCAGCCTACACCGTCGCTGAAGCTCGCACAGCCCAGCTCCAGGTGGAGCTGTTGTTAGCTGTAGAGGGCAGCGTCATAGGTCCTCATATGTAGGATTCGAACCGGGGCTGATGACGTCCCAAACCAGCTCTTAACCAATGCACCACTTGGCCAGCCCGTGACCCTCAGTTTCTTCACTGACCAAAAATGGGCTATAGTGGTGCCTACTGAGGTCACCTTCACAACTGCTGCACAACGCCTGAGTGGGTGGTGTCTGCTCGTGTGCTCCTGCAGATGGGGTTCTCATCACTGCTAGAGTTGGAGGGCAGGCCAGGCCTATGGGAGGGTGTCCCTGTGTCCATGCCCCCGGTTGTCTCCCCAGACCAGCAGGAAGGTGACTTTCCTTTTGTGGTCCCCTACATTGGAGGAGTGGTCTGAGTGCAGCAGCTTCCCACCCCGCTGCCCTGCAAGGAGCTTGGGGAAGGACTGGGCAGAGGGCAGGGTGAGTGTGGGTCTCAGAGTCCAGCCTGGGCTTAGGCAGCCATATAGCCCCTTTGTCCGCTGGCTCTAGTGGGTAGAAAGATATGTAGGTCCCAGCCCCCACCCACCCCTGAAGTGATTCCATCTCCTTTTTCTGCAGGTGGTCTCTGAGATGGAGTGGAGACGGCACTGGACAGAGGCCAGAGAGGACCTGGGAAGGCCAGAGGTCACGCACAGGTGGGAAACACAGAGAGAGAGGTGCCTTTTGAAGTGAGACCTTAAAGAAAGTGCCATAATTTTGGTGAAGATAAGCATGCAGACAGAAGGAATGGCAAGTGAAAAGGTCCTGGAGTGGGATGCAGCCTGGTGGGTTTACAGGCCCCCTGGGCTGCTGGTGTGACTGGAGCAGAGGGAGGAGGAAGAAGGAGTTTGTTCTCCCCCCAAGGGCACTGGGGAGCCACAGCAGAGTTTAGGGCAGGGGAGGGACATGTTGGAGGCCTGTGCCCATCAGGAGGGCCAGGGATGGCTGTCTGGAGGCAGGAAAGGGGCTCAAGACAGAAATCCTGCCAAAAGGAACTTGGAGGAAAATTTCTTCTGTCCTCTTGTTCTTTGTTACTGTCACTGGTTGAGAAATCAGAGGGAAGGGCTTGAAGAGTGGATTCCTGGGCAGGCTGAGTGGCGCGCTGGTTGAGCGCTGGCTTGGGAAGCCAGTGGCCCCGGTTCGGGTCCCACATATGAGGGCCAGTGACACTGCCCTCAAAAAAAAAAAAAAAAAAAAAAAAAAAAGAGTGGATTCCTGTGCCTGGGTGTCCAGGGTCCTGGTACCCACAGTCTACCTCTTAGTGGGGATGGGCCCAGCTGAGTCAGTGCTCTCATCCTGCATGGAGGCCACTGTCTGACTCTGAGGGACCACCCATGCCCAGTGATGAACTTGGTTCTGAACAAGCATCCAGCTATGGTGTGGGGGTGGGGTGGGTGGCTTTGGCAGGGCTGTTCGGTAGCTCCTGCCTGTCTGTGGTTGGGAGAGTGCAGTGTGGTCTCTACAGTGGGACAAGCAGTTCCCATGCTGTGGCGTGTTTGTTGCTCCTGGCTGGGGAACTGCCTGTCACGGGTCCCAGCCTGGCCAGCCAGTCACCTCCACCAGCTGGGCCCTTGCAGTGTCCCACCTTACGGATGGGGACACTGAGGCTGGGGCACTGAGCTTGTATGACTGAGTCAGGTTCAGTGATTCCCAGGCCATCCCCCCGAGGCTGTTACCTCCTCAAGTTTAGGAGGGCCTGGGCCACAGGCTTGAAGTTTTCATGCTCTGCGCAAGCACAAGTGGTAGAAGAATCCATAACGCAGTTGAGACAGTTGCCTCTAAATTGCTCTGCCACAGGGGAGGCAGAGGAGGCAGGGAGGGGTCTGCGTGGCGAAGGTCACCTTTTTTTACTGCACAAAGGTCAGCTGCAGACCGTTGCCAAGGCAACGGCAGGCTTAAAGATGGAGGCTTAAGGAGAACAGAAAATTTCTCCCCCTTCCTTGCCCCCGCCCCCAAGATGCCCTGTGTGACTGGCTGAGCATGGGTAGAAAAGAGCCAGGTGGCGAGTGGTGGTCCTGGGGAGAACGTGTGGCTCTGGGAGCAGATCTCAGCCTTTGGTGTTCTAGGCTGTGAAATGGCTACATTGTCCACCCCCAGGTAGGACCCCCGTGGCCCACTGCTGTTGGAGTCTCCTGCAGAGGCCAGGGTCCTGGGGTTGGGGTCGGGCTCAGACTCAGCAGGGACGGGTACGGGCTGGGCCAACCACAGCATGTCTGGTCAGCGCCCAGAAGGAAGAGCTGGGTCGGGGGGAGGCTGGGGTTCCGTGCACCCTTCCCCGAGGCCCAGGCAGGCACCCAGTGGCTCTTGGGTTCTGAACCAGACCTGAGGCTCAGATTTGCAAACCGGGGGCCTTGGTCCTGATGGCCACAAAGGGACGGATTGGCCACTTCCTATTCTGTGAGATCTGAGGAACTTTACAGCCAACTAGGGTTTGTATATAAGCTGGCCTCGGGTTTGGGGACCACTGGCCTTGGATATCATTGTTTTTCAGCAGTTACATAAAAATGGCATCATCCCCATGGACCTCACTCCTAGAGGGGACCTTGAATGTGTTCAAGGTTCTGTGTTCATGCAGGCTACCATCTTTTATTACCATTTTAGCTAACACTGACCATGCCTGACTTTTGCAATATAAAGAAGGTAATTAGGAAGGTAACTTTGTCATTGAAATAAAATTTACTCAATATAAAATTAATCATTTCGAAGTGAACAATTTAGTGGCATTTAGTACATTAGCAATGCTATACAATCATCACTTTTATCTAATTCCAGAACATTCTATCACCTCAAAAGAAACCCCATCCCCATCAGCAGTCCCTCCACCTAACTCCCCAGCCCCTGACAATCGCTAACCCACCTCCTGTCTGTGGATGTGCCTGTTCTGGACATTTCACGTAAGTGGAATCACACGCTGTGTGGCCTGTGTGTCTGGCTTCTCTCACTGAGCACCGTGTGTTCAAGGTCCGTCCACGCTGTAGCGAGTGTGGGTGCCTTATTCCTTTTCACAGCCAAGTAATATTTCAGAGTGTGGATGGGCCATGTTGTATTTGTCCTTCATCAGCTGCTGGACACTTGGGCTGTTCCCACCTTTGGTCTACTGTGAATAATGCTGCTATGAACCTTGTGTGCAAATATCTATTCATATCCCTGCTTTTCATTATTTTGGGTGTCTACCCAGAAGTGGGATTGCTGGATCACATGG
This sequence comes from Aselliscus stoliczkanus, assembly GCA_033961575.1. NCBI lineage: Eukaryota > Metazoa > Chordata > Mammalia > Chiroptera > Hipposideridae > Aselliscus > Aselliscus stoliczkanus. Next base: position 892,323 of record CM066735.1, on the reverse strand, counting down.
TTATTTTATGTTTAGTTTTTGAGGACCCGCCCTCCTGTTTTGCACAGTGGCCACCCATCTCTCATTCACATTAGTTGTACTCAGGGGGCCAGCTTCGCCCCGGAGAACCTGCGCTAAGCCAGCCTCACTGCCATGGGTTGTTGAAGAGACCCTATGTTTGGTCGTTGAGCCTTTATTGTTAATTTTATAATCAATGCAGACGTGGCACACCAGCCTACAGGGGGTGTCTCCTTGGAGGGAGCTCTCCTTGGGGGGGCACCTCCTGTGTGATGCAGCCATCAGTGTCCCCTGTCCCTGGCCTGGTGGCCCTCTGGGTGCTATGCACCCAGATGTGTTCTGAGCGACTGGGTATAGGACAGTCACTCACAACAGATCCCTGGTGTGGCCATAACAAATGACTACAAACTGGGGAGTTTCAAACAACAGAAATGTATTTCATCTCAGTCCTGGAGGCCAGAAGCCCAAGATCAAGGTGTCACAGGGCCCTGCATCCTCCTGAGACTCCAGGGAGGGGGTTCCTTCCTGCCTCTCCCAGCTCCTGGTGTTTTACTGGCAATCCTTGGAGCCTTTTGGCTTGTGGCCATATCACCCTGGTCTCTGTATCTGTCATCCCATGGCCTCTCCCTGTGTCTCTGTGACTGAATTCCCCTCTTTTTATAAGGACTCCATCACCTTGGATTAGGACCAGTATAACCTCGTCTTACCTTGATAACCTCTACAAGGATCCTATTTCCAAATATGGTCACATTCAGAGGTTCCCAGGGGTTGTGACGTGGACATATGTTTTAGGGGGCACAACTGAACCCACAACACTGAGGGATGAGAAAACCCACCTTCTAAATATTAGAAATGTTTTATATAAATGCCACTGATAAAAAATAAATAAATAAAAATAAATCAAGCAGACTCCCAAATGATGAAAGTTCTGACCAGAGGATCCTGGGGAGGCGTGACAACCAAATGCGACCTGAAATCCTACAAGGAATCCAGGAACAGAAAGAACACATTAGTGGAAAATGGGTGAAAAAAAATCAAAGACAGGCTGGTTTCCTTAATAGTAACACATGATGTCACTTTCTTGGTGGGAATATCAAATGTTGACATTAAGGGGTGAAGGGGGCAGCTGGGTGTTTGGGACCCAATGTGACAGCTTTGCAACTTTTCTGTAAATCTCACGTTACTCCAAAGTGAAAATATGTTTTTGGTTTTTTTTTTAAGATTTTTATTGGGGAATTGGGGGAAGGGAACAGACAAGTTGCTGTCCTTTGGTTCTTCAGTCTAGTTGTGGAAGACACTGCTTCACTGGCCCATGTTGGTATCGTCATTGCGCTCTTCCTGGGTGAGGCAGTCGCTTGCTGGCCTCTGGACAGCCGCTCATGGCGGCTCTTGGCAGCTCACATCAGCTGCCAGTTGCTCACTCTGGTTGCCGGCCATTCACTGTAGCCTATGGCAGCCCACTGCAGCAGTGGCTGCAGCTATGCTATCCCGGGGATTCACAGCAGCCCAGCTCCAGGTGAAGCTGTTGTTCACCATCTTAGCTGTAGAGGGCAGTGTCACTGGCCCACATACGTGGGATCCAAACCGGGATTGCTGGCGTCCCAAGCCAGCTCTTAACCAACGTTCTACTCGGCTGACCCTTGCTTTTAAATTTTAAGTAAAGGGAATCATACTCTGAAAAAAAAAAATTAAAGGAATACCTCAGCTCCCAGAATCTGAAAACAAAAAGTAACATTTTTGTGTTTCAAAAAAATTATGTGTGTGTGTATATATATATTGGGTTGTGGGAAAAAGGTCATGACGTATTTTTTCTGTTTTTCATTGCAAAACTGCATTATGACTTTTCCAACAACCGTGTGTGTGTGTGTGTGTGTGTGTGTGTGTGTGTGTGTGTGTTTTGTTCATTCATATTTTAAGAAAGTATGCCCTTTCTTGGGTTCTGAAAGAAACGAGTCTTTCAGTAGCTGGTAGCTTCTCTCTAGGACCATTTTAAAAGAAATTGTATGTTCTTTTTACTTGAAAAAGGCAGCACATCAGCTGGGACAACTTGAATAGAAATTTACACACAGCAGGGACTCTCTACCAGGTTGATTCTGTCCCCAGCGGACACAGGGTGATGTCTGGGGACTTCTCTGCTTCTCACGACTGGGACTGCCCTTAGAATTGAGTGGGTGGGGACCAGGGATTCTGCACAGCACCCCACAGTGTCCAGGATGGCTCCCTATGGAGAGTGACCCTGCCCCCAGTGTCCCCAGTATCTTGGAAGGGGACCCTGCTCTATACTGAGCACTCCCCTGTGTGTGTCTGATTTTCCTTTTTTAATAAGGACACCATCATATTGGGTTAGGGGCCACTCTGCTCCAGTGTCCCCTCATCTGAATTAACAACATATTTCTAAATCAGGTCATGTTCTGAGTCCTGGAGGCCAGGACTCCAACATGTGAATTGGGGGTCATGATTCAAGCCCTCAACCCTCCTTCTCTTTGTGCACTTGAATCCCCGCTGCCAATGCAGCATGTCATTAACTTGTCAAGGTCATTCAGATTCTAGTCCTGTACTCCAGTGCATCTTTGTGTTGGGACCATTTGTTCCAAGAGGTGGCACGCTGCTTAAAAGTTTCCTTTCAACTTGTCCACTCCATCTGGGACTGGTACTGTTTTAGGACCTGAGAAGACTTTGAGCTCTGATGGCACATCCTGCCACCTGAGCCTAGGGACCCACAGGCCTTTCATATCTGCCCCCAGCATCTAGGAAGACAGCATCACATGATGGGACAGGTTCCTTCAGGGAGTCACTGCAGTTACCCCTGCTTTGCAATCCCCAGACCTCCAAAATGAGCACAGGTGTGTGGCAGCTATGGGACCCAATGGCTCCTGGGTTGCTGCGATGCCTCCCTTTAGCCTGGGGTCCTGTGAGTTCCGTTATGTCTGCATTTTCCTGATCCTTCTGGAACCTATGGTTGCCCAGTGGAATATTAACACCATCCTTCATTCTAACAAAGACACGGGGTATCTGTCTCCCGCATAGGTGACTGGTTTGCAGAAACACAGTATGCTGTGGGTTTTTTTAATACATTGCAAGGCCTCTGCCCCTGCCCAGCTGGGGACCTGTTAGTGAACACACACAGTCTGTGTCCCCCTGAGCTTGTCACTTGTGTGTTTGGGAAGAGGCAGATGTCCCTGGAATAGTGAGGTCAAGAGGGGCCTGAGGGGGCAGCCGGGGCTGCTCCATGGCCCCCCAAGTCTCTTGGACAGATGAGAATTCATCCTGGCTGAATGGGGTGCATGTGTGTGTGGGACACAAAGTCTAGGAATAGGGCAGCTCTCCAAGTGGGAAGGACCTGCCCATAGTCACACGGCCTCACCCCACTCCCCAACCCCCCAGGGGCTCAATGGTCAGCCTTCTACTCAATGTGTGGTCACATGGGTATCACTTGCCTCTGTAGCAGTGCAGCCCTGCTGGTTTGGGGAGACAACAGGTTTCTAGAGCTCTTCCTTTTTAAAAGTATTTTTAAACTTTTTATTTTGAAATTATAGTCACTGAAAGGTACAAAAAAAATGTACACAGAGGTCTGGTGCACTCTTCATCCAGTTTCCTCCAATGGTAACATAACTAGAGTACTTGGACACAAGAGTAGCTAGACACGACAATACATAGATAATAGAATACATGGATATTACAAAGCCTAGATACTAGAATATCTGGATACTAGAGTACCTACATTCTTAAGTACCTGGATATTAGCAGGCCTTGCTATCAGAGTACCTAGATACTAGGGTGCCTAGACACCTGAGTACTTGGATATTATTATAGAGTGCCTATATATTAAGTACTTACATATCAGAGTACTTAGATTCCAGAGTGCCTGGACTAGAAGGCCTAGATATCAGATTACCTAAATACTAGAGTGCCAAATAATAGAGTACAAGGATACTAGAGTGCCTAATACCAGCGAACTTGGATACTAGAGTGCCTTGATACTGCGTACCTAGATATCAGAGTATATAGGTATCAGAGTACCTACATTCCAGAGTACCTGGTGTTGACTGGCAAAAAATAACTCTCCAAGTAATCCACAAAAGAAACGGTTTATTCGGGAAAAGAAAAAGAAGCAAGACCACCACTGCAATGAGAAAAGCACACCTCCTACATGGAGCTCCTACTGGTAGCCCACGTGGAGGCAAAAAGACCCCAGTTCCAAGATGGCTAATCCCTTTATTAAGATTCCTCCCTCTGGGGCCAGCCGAGTGGCAGTTGGTTAGGAGCTGGCTTAGGACACCAGCTCTGAGCAGCGGGCCCCAGTTCGGATCCCACATATGAGGGCCAGTGACAGTGCCCTCTACATCTAAGATGGTGAACAACAGCTCCACCTGGTTGCCTCGATAGCTAATATGGTCGGCACGGTGTGGGCTGCAGCCTCTGCTGCAGTGGGCTGCCATAGGCTACAGTGAGTGGCCAGCAGCCAGAGTGAGCTGCCAAGAGCCGCTGTGAGCAACCATCCAGAGGTCAGTGAGCGATCTGCCTCACCCAGGGAGTGTGCAATGATGATACTGGGCCAGTGAAGCAACGTCCTCCACAACTAGACTGAAGAACAAAAGGACAGCAACTTATCTGTTCCCCTTCCCCGGTTCCCTAATAAAATCTTTAAGAAAAAAAAAAAGATCTTTCTTTTAAAAGATCATTGATCAAGGGCTGGCCGAGTGGCACGGGTGGTTAAGCGCTGGCTTGGAAAGCCAGCGGCCCCGGTTCGGTCCCACATATGAGGGCCAGTGACAAAAAACAATTTAAAAAAAAAAAAAAAACTTACAACAAAGATCATTGATCAACAGTCAGGTCTTTAGTCTCAGGTTTTTTGAGTCTAGTCTTTTCGTCCCTTGATGGGGACGAAAAGTCCCTCAGTGTCAGAAGGGCCTCTTCTAGGTATTATCTCTCACATCATGGGGAAGAGTGCATGGATCGGGGAACACCTGGCATCCAGTGTCGACCGGCATCCGAAGCTGAGCTTAAACAGATAAAATAAAAGTTAGAATTAGCAACCTAACTTGTGTGGCAGGTGACAAACCAGGAACTCAGGGGTCATTTGCCTCAAAAATTTGACAGCTTTACTTTCAGGTCACCAGACTGTATGCTTTTCCAGTTAGGGCTTGGTGCCTTCTTTAGGTATGACATGTGTATCCAAGAGTCTACTTCCTGTAGTTTAGCAGCACAGGGGTTTGTCAACAGTACCTGGTAAGGGCCCTTCCAATGTGGCTGGAGGGAATCCTTTTTTAGGTGTCTTTTCCAATAAACAAAATCTCCAGGTTTTAATGTATGAATTTTTAGTTTTTGATTTCCATGGAGTATATGGTGAAATGATTGTTTCACTAAAGTATGGTTATTGTTGATAGAATTAATTAAGCCTTTACGATACTGAAGTTTGTCTCCTTTCACCAACTGTGGATTGAGAGAGGCAGGGGCCAAATGCATAGGGCATCCTGTAATTATCTCAAAAGGTGAGAGCTTATGAGTCCCAAAGGGAGTAGATTTGAGATTTAAAAGGGCTAATGGCAATGCCTTTGGCCAAGGTATTTGAAGACTTTCTGTAAATTTTGCCAATTGAGTCTTTTTTTTTTTTTAAGTTGAGCCATCCTGCCACCTGTTGGCAGTTCAGTGGCGGCTCATCTCGGGCTGGGGCTGGGCATTGAACTGCTGTTACTCAAAGCTCAGCTCACACTCTTCAGTGAGCTCTTAACCAACTGAGCCATTCGGCCGGCCCACCAGTTAAATCTTAATGATACCATTAGTATGTTCAACCAATCCTGAATTCTGAGAGTGGTAGGCACAGTGAAAATGTTATAGGATTGGCCAAACAGTACAGACTTGCTTTAGCACGTGACCAGAGAAATGGGTTCCTCAATCGCTGGGGAGTTCAAGAGGAGTTCCCCAAGTAGGAATAATTGTCTCTAACAGCACTTTAGCCACTGCTGGTGAATTAGCCTTTCTGCATGGGAAAGCTTAAGTCAAGTGAGAAAACATACATATCATGACTAAAACATACTTGTATCCTTGAGATGGGGGAAGCTGTATAAAGTCTAGTTGCCAAACTTCAAATGGTCTGTCTAGCAATTTAAAAAGTCCAGGGGCAGTGTGAATAGGCTTCCCTGAGTTATACTTTAGACAGGTGGGACACCTGAGATAGGTACTTTTTACAACCTTATTAATACATTCCCACCAATATTGGTACATGAAAGCTACCATTTTGTCAGTTGACCAATGGTTCAATGCATGTACAGCGGTTAAAAGTGGGAATTTTAGAGTTTCTGGTAGGACTGGGTTGTTATTTGGTCCGAGCCAGAGCCTCTTTTCCTTATGAAAGCAACAATTGTTGGATTTCCAGTCATGTTTTTCTTCTTCAGGGGCTGATTGTTGGGCTTCTCTGGCCAGTTTATCTAAGCTATCGACTTGAGAAGCTCCTCTCTGGACCATGACAAAGGTTTTTTATTTTTATTTATTTATTTATTTATTTTTGAGGGCAGTGTCCCTGGTCCTCATATGTAGGACCGAACTGGGGCCGCTGGCTTCCCAAGCTAGCGCTTAACCACCGCGCCACTCGGCCAGCCCTAATGACTAAGGTTTGACTGCTACTGATGCCTTTTTTTTTTTTTTAATTGGGGAACTGGGGGAAGGGAACAGTGTTGGGGAATCGGGGAAGGGGAACAGACAAATTGCTGTCTTTTTGTTCTTCAGTCTAGTTGTGGAGGACATTGTTTCACTGGCCCATGTTGGTATCGTCATTGTGCTCTTCCCGGATGAGGTAGATCAGTCCCCGGCCTCTGGATGTCGCTCACCATGGCTATTGGCAGCTCATGCTGGCTGCCTGCCACTCACCATAGCCTATGGCAGCCCACTGCAGCAGGGACTGCAGCCTACACGGTCGCCAGGGCTCGCAGCCCAGCTCCAGGTGGAGCTGTTGTAGCTGTAGAGGGCAGTGTCACTGGTCCCCATATGTGGGATCCGAACCGGGGCCGCTGGCGTCCCAAGCCAGCTCTTAATCAGTGAGCCACTTGGCTGGTCCTGGTACTGATGCCTTAAAGGTGGCATGTTTAGCAGAAATATCAGCCAGGTTATTTCCTTTAGCCTCCAGGGAGTCAAATTTAGAATGCCCCGGAATTTTAATAATGGCTAAGGTATTAGGTAAAAGTATGGCATCCAATAATTTCTGTACATATGGACCATTCTTAATTTGATCTCCATTGGAGATGAAGAAACCACGTTGTCGGGCCGGCCGAGTGGCGCGGTGGTTAGACGCTAGCTTGGGAAGCCAGAGGCCCCGGTTCGGGTCCCACATATGAGGGCTGGTGACACTGCCCTCAAAAAAAATAAAAAATAAAAAACAGTATGTTCAAAAAAAAAACCAAAAAAAACCCCACATTGTTTCCATAACATTCCAAAGTCATGGGCTACCCCAAAGGCATATCCGCTGTCGGTATAATTGTTGACATCTTTACCCTTTTCTAAAATGCAAGCTTGGGACTGGCCGAGTGGCGCGGTGGTTAAGCGCTGGCTTGGGAAGCCAGCAGCCCCGGTTCAGGTCCCACGTATGAGGACCAATGACACTGCCCTCAAAAAAATAATAATAATAAAATAAAATGCAAGCTTGGATGAAGGCATACAGTTCAGCCTGCTGTGCTGACGTGGGCAGAGGCAAAGGTGCTGCCTCGATGACTTCAGAAGGCGTCACAACAGCATAACCAGCACAGTACTTACCCTTGTCATCTTTTAAGTATGAACCATTGGGAAACCATGAGAAATCAGCTTTACCCAAAGGAGTTTTCTGCAAATCGTCACCAGGAGTCAGGAGGTGATCCATCAGTGTCAGGCAGTCATGAGGGGCTTCCTCAGTCTCAGAAGGAAGAAAAGCAGCTGGATTAAGGTTATTACAATGTGAGAGGGTTATATGGGAAGCAAACAAAAGGATTTCATAGGAAGTAAGGCGGCTGACAGAAAGATGCTGGGTGTGACAAGAAGTCAGAAGAGCTTCTACTGCATGAGGCCCAAAGATGGTTAGAGGGGATCCCACAACCATCTTTTCTGTGGCCTCGACCAGGAGGGCATGGCAGCAACAGCTCTGAGGCAAGGGGGGTATCCCTGAGCTATAGGGTCCAGTTGTTGACTATAGTATCCTAGGGGTTTATATTGATCTCCATGTTTTTGAGGGAGTACCCCAAGGGCATGTCCTTCTTTTTTCATGCACAAAAAGGAAGACGGGAATCTGGTAGTTAGGATGCCGAAAAGAAGGTGGGTTTATTAAACTCTCCTTCAAAGTCTTAAAAGCCCTGTCACCCCATTCTTCCCATGAAATTTGGTCAGGACTGTCATTCCTTAATAGGACATATAGAGGTTTCGCCATAAGAGAAAGATTTGGAATTCAATTCTGGCAGTAGCCAACTAGCCCAAGAAACCCTTGCAATTGGTGCTTAGTCTTGGGCCTCAGAAAACTTAGGATGTCTGGGAGCCCGTCTGAGTCCAAGCTCAGACCTTGTTCCGATATCAAATATCGAACCTGATCTTGGGCAAATTGTAATTTCTCTTTAGAGACCTTATGTCCCTTTAAGGCCAAGAGTGTCAGCAAATGGATGATCATTCTGTGAAGAAACCTGAGAAGAACAAAGAAGTAAGTCATCCACATATTGTAACAAAGTGGAGCCTTTGGGAAAAACTGTATTGTCTAAATCAGTCTTCAGAATCTTTGAAAAATAAGAAGCGCTGTCAGTAAATCCCTGAGGCATTACTATCCAAGTAAATTGTTTTCCTTCCCAAGTGAAAGCAAAAAGGTATTGGTTAGCTTCATCAACTGGGATGCTAAAAAGTGCACTGCATAGGCCGGCGAAGTGGCGTGTTGGTTAAGAGCTGGCTTGGGGGCTGGCAGAGTGGCGCATTGGTTAAGAGCTGGTTTTGGGATGCCAGAGGCTCCGGTTCGGATCCCACATATGAGGGCCAGTGACACTGTCCTCTACAGCTAACAACAGCTCCATTTGGAGCTGGGCTGTGCGAGCCCCGGCAATGGTGTAGGCTGCAGCCCCTGCTGTAGTGGGCTGCCATAAGCTACAGTGAGTGGCCGGCAGTCAGCGTGAGCAGCTGGCAGCCTGTGTGAGCTGCCAAGACCACTGTGAGTGGCCGTCCAGAGGCCGGCGACCGATCTGCCTCACCCGAGAAGAGCGCAATGATAATACCAACATGGGTCAGTGAAGCGATGTCCTCCACAACTAAACTGAAGAACAAAAAAAGGACAGCAGGGCCGGCCAAGTGGCGTGGTGGTTAAGCGCTGGCTTGGGAAGCCAGCAGCCCCGGTTCGGATCCCACATATAAGGGCCAGTGACACTGCCCTAAAAAAAAAAAAAAAAGGACAGCAACTTGTCTGTTCCTCTTCCTCGGTTCCCCAGTGCTGTTCCCCTCCCCCAATTCCCCAATAAAATCTTAAAAAAAAAATGTACTGCATAAATCAATTACTGTAAAGAATTTGCTTTCAGTAGGGGTGGATGCTAGCAATGTATAGGCATCAGGAACAACAGGAAGTCAAGGGATAACAATGTGGTTTATTGCTTGGAGGTCTTGGACAAACCTCCACCCTTGTCCCTTTGGCTTTCTCATGGGTAGAATAGGAGTATTACAAGGACTAGTGCAAGGAATAATAAGACCCTGAGTTATGTAATCTTCTATTATGAGCTTTATACCTTGGGAGGCCTCCCGACTTATAGGATATTGATTAATTCTGGGCAGAGGCTTTGAAGGATCAATTTGAACCTTGATAGGAGGTGCAATATGAATTTTACCAATATCAGTAGAAGATTTTGCCCATAAAGAAGATGGTAGTTGGTCCAATAGGGACCATTGATCAGCATTCTCAGATTCAGTTACTGTACTGTTAGAGACAGCATAAACAAAAGATGCTGTAAGATCATGTAACTCACCTGATTGGTGATTTCAACGATTACCATCTAACATTATTTCTCCTTTTTGGGAAAAAGGATATTCCAGCATGATACTTCTCTGAGAAGTCTCTGCCTAACAAATGGGTAGGGGCAGAAGAAGTAAGGAGAAAAAATGTTCATTTCTTAAGGGACCTAGTTGAAAGGGAATAGGTTCGGATGCGTAAACCTGTTGAGGTTTATTTGAAATCCCCATTATGTGAAATGTCTTGTTACTCCGAGGCAGGGGCTGATTTATAATAGTGGGGTTGAGCACCGGGATTGTAGCACCAGTGTCAATAAGAACAGAAATAGTTTCCTCCCCAATTTGAAGATAAATTTCTCCAAGATGATTAAGGGGAAGAACTGGAAAAAACTGTTACCGGCCAACTGAGCAGCACCAACCCCCACCACTGAAAAACTTTAATGTTTCCTTTTCTATAGAAATGTTAAGTCTCTCCCTAGTTCTTTAGTTTCTTAGCTCTTGGGCTTTGATTGCTCTTCTAACCAGTTTGTGAATCTTGGACGGAAGATCCCCCTTGCTTCTTAATTGCTTTATAAATCAGTTTCTGAATCTGAAACAATAGAAGTCTCCTACCCCTGCTTCAGATAACTATTTGAAAGCCTGAGCCTTCCTAATATCCCCCAGGCCAGGAAGCTAAATGTCAAACCCATTCTGTGTCCAGACAACTGACGCCACCTGAATGATGGACTGAATAGCCACAAGTTTCATAAGAACTAACAGATTTATATTTTTGTCCTCATTCAGGAGCCTTGAGGATGCAGGGGATACCCCAACAAGCAAAGAAGCCAACGCGGTCTTTCAGGTGGAGCTTGAGACCCCTTCCTCTCATCTGAGACCAGCTAGGGTGAGAGTTCCGTGAACCCCAATAGGCAGGGACAGGTCTACGCCCCTGCCCAGCAGGAAGCAGATACAGAAGAAGAGACCTCCTGTCCCTCAGCTTCCCATAGAGATTTTATGAGGATCACGTCTCTCAAGGAAAAACTAGGCAGGCTGTTAGAGGCAGGCCTTGGGTCTCTGCATTCCTACACGTCCCACAGAGTGTGACCGCCTGGGTGAAATCCCCTCTCCACCCAAAACTCCCCATTGTATTGTAATTACCTACCCCTGCAGGAAGAACAAACGGACACAAAATATCCAACTAGATCAGACCAGTCACTCACACCTATGCAGTACCTCTTGTCAATCACAGGTGCCAATCAAGTGGTCCTACACCCAGAAAGAACAGCCCATTCTAGAGAAAAAGGGATTAAAAACCCCAAGTCCTGGGAAGCCCATGCTGCTGCTGCTTCTGCTGCTGCTTCTTTCCTGCTCCTTTTGACCGCTTCTTCCCTTTGAGCCTCACCTTTACGTGTGGCCCACTCCACACTCTTTGGTATGTAACTTCTAGTAATGGGCCCTTGAGCCATCCTCTAGTACTCAGGTCTACTTTTACTTCTAAATGTACTATCTTTTCTAATAAACAATTATTCTACTGCTTTACTCTGGTATCTCGTTCAATTGTTTGCTCAAGTTGCCAAGGACCTGGACTTTGCGCTGAGAAAGGCCCACTCTCCGACACCAATCCCTTTTCCAGTGTCCTTGCTCCTTGCAGTAGTGGCAAAAGGTTGGGTTTTCTGGATTCTCACTGGGCCTCTCGTTTGCTGTGGCTGAAATTCAGATGTCTTTGCAATCTTGTTTTTAGGCAGCTCGTCTAGAGTAATGGCAAGTTGATTAGCGAAATTTACCAATTCTAAGGTAGGCATAGTTCCCCATCCTATCCTAGATCTCCTACTCAGGATGGAAAGGTTTTTATTTAGTCCGTTGACAAACAAGGAATTAAAAGGAACACATGTGGAGTCAATATCTGAAGGAAGACCAGAATTTTCTTTAAAAACCACCTGAAACCTATTATAGTAGTCATGAACAGATTCATCAGACTTTTGCGAGCAAGTGTGGATTTTGTTCCAATCGTTAGACCTTGGAAAAGCCTGGGGGATTGCTCGATGCAGCTTTCGAGCAAGTTCCCTGGCTTCCTCCCAATTATTGGAGGTTTGCTTTTCTAAATCTCTTTCAGGATGTTCCCATCAGGCAATCCTCATCCAATGTTTAGTGTGGCCTTCACCAACCAACATATGGATCAGCTGGTACAAATCAGAAAACCTAGGCTGATAAGCTTGAATAGTAATATCAAATTCCTTAGCAAACTTATTAGAATCCTCAGTTACTATAGGAAACTCCTTTACAAGGACTCATAACTCAGCTTTGGTCCAGGGGATGTAAGAAACATGGGGTTTATTAGGATCTCCAGAGGGTTCAATCTTTTTGTTTGTTTTTTTTTGTTTTTTTTTTGAGGGCAGTGTCACTCGCCCTCATATGTGGGACCCGAACCAGGGCCACTGGCTTCCCAAACCAGCACCTAACCACCGTGCCACTTGGCCGGCCTCAGAGAGTTTAATCTTAAACCGAAAAGTACTGATAGGTTCTAAGGAAGAGGAGAGAGAGTGAGATTCGAAGGAGGGTATCGGAGGTGGATGTGAAAAAGAGCAAGATGTCTTCCGAGGTGGAAGAAGTGAAGAAGAGCAAGATGTCATCGAAGGTGGAAGATGAGAGAACACATTGGCATCGAAGGTGGAAGAGGTGAAGAAGAGCAAGATGGCATCGAAAGTGAGAAAGACATCAAAGAAGCAGTGGGGGAAGAACAAGGCAGGGTTGTAGACAAAGAACATGAGGTTTCAGACGCCATTCTGTCTCTTAGAATTAACAGTTTTTGTTAACTTGGAGACTTCTATTTTGTAAACCAACAACTTTAGATCTGCGGTCCTGTTTGGCAGCCTCTGTATACCACTCTAAATATGCATTCCATTTCTCTTTCTCAATTACAACACTGTTACCATCCAATTTAGGTTTTGTTTTTTTTTTATTTATTAGCTGAGCCATCCTGCCACCTGTTGGCAGCTCAATGGCAACTCAGCTTGGGCTGGCATCAAACTGCTGTTGCTCAGCTTGCACTCTTGAGCGAGCTCTTAACCAACTGAGCCACTCAGCCGGCCCCCCATCCAATTTAGTTTTAAGAAATTCAAGTTCGGAAATCTCAAAAGTTCCCAAAAGTGGTCACTGATTTCTAGGATTACCCTTAGTCAGATCTGCCCATTTAGTTAAATACGTGCACGAAAATTTTCTGTGGTTTGCAAACATGTATTCGGCCGGTGTCCCTGGAGAAGGGACAGTTTTAGAAGGCTTGGACATTTGAGATTCCATTTTAAAGGCTGGGCCCAAAACAATTTATAGCTTTTATAACCTACAGGTCTTCAGCTCACCTCACTCTGAACAGTCTGATACCTGAGAACCAGGCGGAAGGCTAAAAGCCAGTTCCAGGAGAATAACCAAACTCTTAGGGAATTTAAGTTACAGGTTTAGCTGGCACTGGGCCAAATCAGTTCACAACTCAAGCAAACTGGGGATCTTCGGTTTGCTCCATTCTCTCTCTGAACAGTCTGATCACTGGGAATCAGACCAAAGGCTAGAGCCAGTTCCAGGCAAATAATCAACTTTCAGGGAGTTTGGTTTTTAACTGAGCTGCATGGCACTCTGTTAACTTTTCACTGAGACAGCACAATCTAGCATCGGCTAAACTGACCAATTTCAGTACAAATAATCTCTTATCCCAAAGGGATGTTAGACGAAGGCCAGTTTTTTGTCTCAAAAAGAAACAGCCTGCTTTCCGAAGAAAGCAAGCCGACATGTCGCAAGTACAAATGAATAGGCCTTAAAGCACTCACAGACACACACACAACAAAAACAAGCAAACGAATGAAACAAAACAGAAAAAAAATTTTTTAAAAATCCCGAATAGGGCCGGCTGAGTGGCACGGTGGTTAAGTGCTGGCTTGGAAAGCCGGCGGCCCCGGGTGGGTCCCACATATGAGGGCCAGTGACACTGCCCTCAAAAAAATAAAAAATAAAAAAATCCCGAATAAAACCTGGAGAGTTCCAGATGCAACTGGTTCAGATCCAGGAGAGAACCCCACCCGAGGCCTTTAAGCCAGGGAGCAAAAAGTTGAGTGAAACAGCTCAGTTTGGCCCCATAACTTTTTTTTTTTTTTAAGATTTTATTGGGGGAATTGGGGGAGGGGAACAGTGTTGAGGAATTGGGGGAGCAGACTAGCCAACTTGTTCTTCAATGCATTGTGGAGGGCGCCAGTTGAAATCTGGCTTTCTGTCGGCAGCTGATGGCCTCTAAGCTCAAGGTGCTATGTTCAATCTTAGTTGCAGGTAGGCGTAGCCACCATCCCATGTGAGAGTTGAACCAGCAGCCTTGTTGTTAAGAGCACACGCTCTATCCACTGAGCCAACCGGGCGGCAGCAAAGCTCAAGGTGCTGAGTTCAGTCTTAGTTGCAGGTGGGCATAGCCCACCATTGAACAGGCAATGTTGTTGTTACACCAACTGAGCCGTCCTGCCACCTGTTGGCAGCTCAGCGACAGCTCAGCTAGGGCGCAGCATTCACTGGCCCATGTGGGAATCGAACCAATGGCCCTGTTGCTCAGAACACATGCTCTAAGCCAACTTTTTTTTTTTTACTTATTAGAGGGCAGTGTCATATGTGGGATCCGAACTGGGGCCGCTGGCATCCCAAGCTGGCTCTTAACCACCACGCCACTCAGCTGGCCCTCTAAGCCAACTCTTAATCAACTGAGCCACTCGTCCGGTCCGGCTCCATAGCTTTTTGCTCACTGGTCAGAAGCCATCGGAGTTCTGTTCCTCTCTGGATCCCAGACAAGCCCCCAAAATGTTGACTGGCAAAAAATTAACTCTCCAACTAATCCACAAAAGGAATGGTTTATTTGGGAAAAGAAAAAGAAGCAAGACCACCACCGCAGTGAGGAAAGCACACCTCCTACATGGAGCTCCTACCAGTAGCCCACGTGGAGGCAAAAAGACCCTTCCAAGATGGCTAATCTCTTTATTAAGATTCCTGCCCCCTCTTGGCCCTCCCCCCCCAGCCCCAGAATTACCATAAGAATAAATGAGAAGAAAGGATTATAGAGTTAACAAGGGGCTCAGCCTCACCCATAGTCCTCCCAACTCTATGGTTAAGCATCTTAAGATGCCAGTTCACCTTATCACTGGATACTAGAGGGCCTAGATATCAGAGTACCTGGATACTAGACTACCCTGACACCAGAGTGCCCAATACTAGTGTGCCTGGATACCTAGTTACCAGAGCTCCTAGATACTGGAATACTTAGATACTGGAGTATCAAGGCCATGATACTGACATGGTACAATTCACAGAGCCTATTCAGATCTTGCCAGTTTTACATGAGTGCATTCGTCTGGGTTTCTGCGCTATTTGATATCATGTGCCAACTTGAGTCACTGCTCCTGTGGTCTAGTTACAGAAGGACAACCTCCACCATCAGGAAGCCCACCCTCAGCCAGCCCTCCCTCTTTAGAGACACAGGAGTCATTCTCTGCCATGAGTGCTCTGGGGACAACACAAATCACTAAGCTAGAGAACAGCGTCAGCACATCGGAGATTTGGGGATATAGCAAGTGTATGTTGTGTTCAGAAAATTTTTTAAAATTATTTTTCCTCCCATTTTCTTGGCTCCCTTATATTCTGATGTATGGCACTATTGAAAGCAGGTGTCAGAATCTAGGATTCTCATACAACTGAGAAAAAAAGAGAATGTTTACAGATATGTTTACAGCCACATTGTACTCAAAAAAGGATGTGCGCAGGTAAGCAGTGACATACTGATGGCTCCCTCCGCCAGACAGAGCACATCAGCATTTGATGTGCTAAGCTCTGTAACAAGAATCAGGGGCCCTAATGATGGGAGGGATGTTCCACATACCCATATGCACATAGGGGGCTCAAACACTGGGAAACAGCATTTCTCTTCCTGATGTAGTCATCATCATCTTGGAAACTTGACTGTGTCTCCAGCTTTTATCACACTGACATGGACTTGTGGGTTTTAGACTTTTTTTTTTTTTAATTTTATTGGGGAATTGGGGTAGGGGAACAGCGTTGGGGACCCGGGGAAGGGGAACAGACAAGTTGCTGTCCTTTTGTTCTTCAGTCTAGTTGCTTCACTGGCCCATGTTGGTATCATCATTGCACTCTTTCTGGGTGAGGCAGATTGGTTGCCGGCCTCTGAACAGCCGCTCACAGCGGCTCTTGGCAGCTCACACTGGCTGCCAGCTGCTCACGCTGACTGCCGGCCACTCACTGTAGCCTATGGCAGCCCACTGCAGCAGGGGCTGCAGCTATGCTCTCTCTGGGGACTCACAGCAGCCAGCTCCAGGTGGAGCTGTTGTTCACCATCTTATCTGTAGAAGGCAGTGTCAGTGGCCCTCATACTTGGGATTCAAACCAGGGCCGCTGGTGACCCAAGCCAGCTCTTAATCAATGTGCCACTCAGCCAGCCCACTCACGATATCTTAAGGCAGCTCACTGCAGCCTCCGCTGTCGCCAGCGACCCACGGCATCTCAGCTACAGGTTGAGCTACCACTCACAATCTTAGCTGCAGAGGGTGCAGCGCCACTGGCCCATGTGTGATCCAAACCGGTGGCCCTGCTGCTCAGAGCTCACATTCCCAAGCCAGCTCCCAACGAACGAGCCACTCGGCCTGCCCAGGATTTTTATTTTAATATGGTAAAATATGCATGACATAAAATTTACCAGTTTAACAATTTTCAAGTGCACAGTTTAGTGGCACTAAGTATATTCATTCTTATGCAGCCATCCCCACCATCCCTCTCCAGGATTTTTTTTTTTTTTTTTGAGGGCAGTGTCACTGGCCTTCATATGTGGGACCCGAACCGGGGCCGCTGGCTTCCCAAGACACCACTTAACCACCGCGCCACTCGGCCGGCCCTCCAGGATTTTCTCATCTTCCCAAACTGTCACTCTGTCTCCGTTAAACACTCAGTCCCCTCTCCTCCCACATCCCGTCCACACCATCTACTTCCTGTCTCTATGAATCTGACTCTTCTAGGGACCTCCTATGAGTGGGATCACACAGTATTTGTGACTGGCTTATGTCACTGAGCATCATGTCCTCAGGGTCCATCCACGTTGTAGCGGGTGTCAAAGTGACCTTTATTTCTAAGGCTGAGTAGTATTCCAGTGTGTGGATGGACCACCCTTGTTTATTATGCATCTGTCCATGGACACTGAGGCTGTGTCTGCCTTTTGTGCACTGTGAGTCATGCTGCTGTGGACATGGTCCCCACTTTCAATTCTTTGTGTGTACACACAGCAGTGGGACTGCTGGGTTATTTGGTGACTCTGTATTTAACTTTTTGAGGAAACTCCAGACTGGTTTTCACAGTAGCCACCCCATTTTAACTCTGCACGTGCAGCTCAGCCCCCAGCGGCGTCCAGCAGACAGAGGACTCCAGGATGGGCATGTGTGCCTGGTGTCCCCCAGGGCCCAGGGGCATGTTCTCTGGAGACCTGACTGGAAACAAGGACTCTGGGCACAGAGACTTGGTGGTGGCAGGGACCAAAAACCCCAAAAATGTGGTACTAGATACCTAAGGCTGCTGTGTGAGTGTGCTTAGGCCTCCATAATGAAACACCACAGATTGGGCGGCTTAAACAACAAACATGTATGGTCTGGTGCTGGAGGCTCGAGTCCGAGGTCAAGGAGCTGGCAGGGCTGACTCCCTCTGAGGCCTCTCTCCTTGGCATTTCTTCTCCCTGTGTTCTCACAGGGTTGTCCCTCTTTGCATTTCTGTGTCCCAATCTCCTCTTTTTATAAGGACACCATTCATGTTGGTTTAGGGCCCACCCTAGTGACCTCATTTTACCTTAAACACCCCTTTAAAGACACTGTGTCCAAGTATAGTCACATACTGAGGCCTCGGTGGTTAAGACTCCAGCATATCAGTCTTTGAGGGGACACAAGTAAGCCTGTAGCAGCTTATTCTTTCCTGGTTTGGAAGACCAGACATTCAACATCAAGGTGTCGCAGGACCACACTCCCTCCAGAGGCTCCAGGGGAAGGTCTTGCCTGCCTCTCCTGGCTTCTGGGGGCTCCAGGTATCCCTGGACTTGGGACCGTCTCATCCCAGTGTCTGCCTCCACCTTCATGTGGCTTCTCTTCTATATGTGTCTAATCTCTCTGCTTCCCTCTTAGAAGGACACTTGTGATAGCATTTAGGGCCTATCCAGATAATCCAGGATTATCTTCCATCTCAAGATCCTTACCTTAATCACATCTGCACACTCCTCTTTTCCAAATAAGAAAACACTCACATCCAGGCATTGGGAGGCAGATGTATCTTGGTGTCATTATTTATCCCACCACACCACAAACTGGGGTGCCACTGAGCCATGGAAAGGAGGAAAGTGCTGACATTTGCCACAATGTGGGTATACCTTGAACACACGGTGCTCAGTGAAAGAAGGCAACACACAAAGTCATACAGTGAAATCAATGTTACGCTCCCAAGTTCCACTTGTACCTCCCCACACAAGTCTTTTTTTTTTTTTTTAATTTTTAGCAGAGGATAGTTTATTAGAGTAAAAAGTAACAGCTCTCAAAACGAGAGGGGGTCCCGACTGGGTCGCCCCTCCCAACACATGTCTTTGTAGAAAATGTTCTATACATCCAAATAATAAACAGTGTTGCCAGTTACCTGTGAGTTTCACGGACATAACAAATATTTTTTTAGAATATAATAGTTGAGATGCACTTATATTAAATTGTGTCTCTAATGTATCTAAATTGTGTATAACTGTATGTAATAATTTATAGCAAATTTATGTTCACTATGTATCTAATAATTTGTATATAATTGTATCTAATAATTTAGTCCTACATTTTGTCTGGGAGACCCTAATCTATGAGGGTGCTGCTAATGACATTGGAATAAGGGTTCGTGATAAGGAACTCAGTAACTCACTGTGATATTGTTATGGATTGAATGTGTTTCTCCCGAAGTTATGCTGAAGTCCTAGACTGAAACCCGTGAATGTTACCACATTTGGCTGTAAGGTCTTTGTCGATGTAATTAGTTAACATGAGGTCACATCCTGGATTCAGGTGGCCCTAATGCAATGACTCATGCCCTTATAGAAGATGGAAATTTGGACAGAGACACACAGAGAGAAGAGAGCCATGTGAAGACAAAATCAGAGACTGTAGTAATGTGGCCACAAGCTAAGTGACGCGCCTGGAAAAGGCAGGAAGGACCTTCCTCTGTCCCCTCTGGAGGGAGCACAGCCCTGTGACACCTTGAGTTTTGGCATCTGGCCCCAGAATTGGGAGAGGGTAGATTTGTTTGTGGTACTTTGTTCAGCTGCCCCGGGGCAGTAACGGAGGTGGTCTGTTATGTGCCGAGACTTGTGCCAGGCATCCCAAACTGTTTCCCCATTTGCATTTCATCTGAGATGTGTTTGTCCTGTGCCAGACAGCCCCTGTGGACAGCACCAATTTGTGAGCCCCAGAGGAATGACCTCAGATGTGCCTAATGCAAACGGCTGGTCACAGAGTTGCATGGTTTGTTCTTAGGAAGGAATGTTTCAACTGAAAAGTTAAACCAAGCCCTGTTTGGCAAAATTAAATTAGGAATGCCAGAATATAGTGGAGGGGGAAAGACAGTGGGGGCTGACAGCAGGAACAGGAAAAGGGGGTCCTGGCCCCTGGGCTGTCCTGTCCTCCTGCTGAGGCCAGCCCTGAAGGGAATCCTGACGAATATGTAGAGGTTTCAGAGGAATCGCCTTTCATTTGTTCATACACCTGGTGGAAGCAGGACTCCGAGCTCAGCCAAGGAAATCCCAGGAAGCCAGCTGATCCAGTCACGGCCACATCTGTCCATGGCCATGGGCTTCATCCAGGGCAATGCTGCCCCCATGGGAACCATGTCTGGGGACATCTGTGGTTGTCACAGTGGGGTGCTCCTGGCATTGAGTGGGTGCGGCCAGGGATGCTGTTCAACCCCCGATAGTACACAGGATAGCCTCCCACAGAGAATAACCCAGCCCCAGTGTCCCCAGTGCTGACCGGAAGAGACCATGCCCTGTGGCATTAAAGCTGGTCAGTGACACGATGGGGTTAGTGCAGAGAAGGGGTGCATGGGCTCTTCACAGCCATCAGTGGGGCCATCGATGAGCCCTGAAGGCCAAGCTAGGAGGATCCCGGGCTCCCAGGACAACTGGCGGGGGGCAGCAGCGGGGTCATGATGTGCGACGCAGAGCCAATAGCTCCGTGACCATAGATGACCTCTTGGGGGCTGAGGGAGGCAGTGCCAGATCAAGGAAGGGTTATGTAGATAGTTTTAAATATTTAACTTTTCTGGCATTCAAAAAGGAAACAATACAGAAATAATACAGGCCCAAGGTAAGCAAACAAAGCTAAGGAACATGACAAAATCCCACTCCCCCACCTCCACCCCCCATACCCTTACCCCTGCCTCCAGAACATTCCCACACCCACTGACCTGCCAATGTCAGCTCAAGGTTGTGGCTGGGCCAAGACTACTGCCTTGGTTCCAGGTGTGCTGGACTAGTTACGGTTTTGTTATTTTAATTGGTAGCTTGGTTCTCCTTGGTGAATTCCAGGTGTTTTCCAATAGTCATGTTGATTTTTATCCTTTCAACGGTACTGTCCACCCAATGGGTGTGGCCAGGTGCTTGGGCTGTGCAAGTTTGTTCTTGGCTTTAGCTGAGTTGGTCTGACTCAGGGAGGATCTGGGCAAGCCCGTTTCATGGCACAGGGGTCGCGGATGGGATGTCAGAGGTCCCTGACTTCCATGTGTCAGCCTTTGTCCCCTGGGCATCTGTCTGTCCCTTGATCTGTATGGCGTCCACCTCCCCCAGACTCTCACCCTCTCCTCCTACAGAGCAGCTATGCTATAGCTCATCTTTGTTAATTTGATGAGGGGTGAAAAATGTATTAAGTCTCTTACTGAACCACGAACCGAATCAAAGATTAAAACATAACTTCCACACAACCTAATGAGCCAGCCTGAACCAGAACTGAATCTATATTTTCTAAAATGATTGAACTGTGGGCTGGCTGAGTGGCACGGTGGTTAAGAGCTGGCTTGGGATGCCTGCGGCCCAGGTTCGGATCTCACATATGAGGGCCAGTGATAATGCCCTCTAAAAAATAAAAATAAAATAAAAAATAAAATGATTGAACTGTAACATCAAAATAGCCTCTGAACTGAGACTCACCAGTGTTTTATTCCATTCAAGTCCCCACTTAGGCCATAAGGGGACCACACTGGAAACCTTGACCATACCTTGACCTTGTTGACATTGACTACAACCACTTGGGTGAATACCTGTCATTGTCCTACAGGAGCTTTACAGGTGTCCAATGACAATCCCCCTTAAACCAGCCATGTTTAACATAGGAAATTCCGAAAACAAGAGGCAGTCATGTGACACTCCAGGAATCAGGCAGACAAAGGCATAAGGGTTTAGGCCCTGGGGGACTGCTCCTTCCCACCTTTCCTGCCATTGAACCCCACTGCAACATGAGGACCTGAGAGGTCCTAAACGCTGACAAGATGTAAACCGAACCTCTACTCCCCAGCTTTCATTTCAACCTGACAGGACACTTCCACAAGGGGGCTTTTGTTTGAGCAGGATTAAAACATGTCAAGAGGCCACGGAGAATATAGACATATACCAAATTGTTACATTGTACACCTGACACTAATATACAGTAGACCCTCCATCTGTGGGTTCACAGCCTGTGGTTTCAGTTACCCAAAGCCAACTGAGGTCTGAAAATATTAAAAGGAAAGTTCCAGAATAAACAATTCATAAATTTGAAATTGAACACTACTCTGAGTAGCAGGATGAAATTTCTCACTGCCTGCTCCATCCCTACCATCCCCATCAGGTGAATCATCCTTATGTTCTGTACATGCTCCTGCCGTTTTGGTTGTCAGAGCGACTCAGATCACAGTGCTTGTGTTCAAATCATTCTTATTTTATGTACTAACAGCCCCAAAGCCTCTCAAATAACTTTTATTACTGCACATTGTTTTTTGTTATTATCATTGTTAGTTTCTGACTGTGCCTAATTTATAATTTAAACTTCATCAGAGGTTTGTATGTGCCATTGACCCTTGAACACAGGTTTGAACTGCACGGATCCAGTTATCTGTGTTTTTTCCAATAAATACAATCAGCCCTCCATATCCACAGGTTTCACATCCCTGTATTCAATCAACTGCGGATCAAAAACAGTATTTCCACATTCCCCACTGCAGAGGTTTTTCTCCTGGCTGACTTAAAAACCTGTGGGGGCTAAAAAAGTTAATGCTTTTCCTCCACTGTCTAAGTTCTTCTAGAATGGCTAATAATCAAATCAACAGACACAGATTATGGGAAAATCAAAATTTTAATACATGCGCACAGGAAATTCACATAAGCATGAAAACTCCAAAGACAGCAAGGTGACATTGGGTATACATGACATTTTGGAACAGGAGAAAAAAAAGGGGCTGGGGTTTATGGGTGATTTACAGATAATTTAGGAAGAACATTGCAGGTAAATTTTTGCTTCCCTGGGACTCCGGGGTATCTAGCTAACAGACACCCTTCCACCCATCATACTCAATGCTTAGGCTGCTAAGGTGACATTCTAAGATTTCCGATTCCCGTCCTAAACCAGGTTTTTCCATCTGAATGTCTTAGACAGGAAGGAGGGTCAAAGGCTCTTTCTGAATTTTTTGTTTCTTAATAAGGAACTTAAAATCAATATCCCAAAAAGGCAGCTTCAGGGTGGCAAAACTTTGGTCCCATTCAGCCCCAATCTGGGATCGACATGACGGATCATGATGGATCTGCGGCTGGTTGAATCCACGGTGCAAAGGACCCACGGTAGTCAAAAGTTATAAGGTTTTCGGTTGTGCACAGTCGGCACCCCTCACTCCTGAACCTGATTCGGGGTCAACCGCCTGGGGAAAAAAGTCTGAGGGCTCCATACTCCCAGCGGTTTCAGGCCTCACTGAGGGTCCTGGAACCCATCCCTCGCGGATAAGGGGAACAATGGTCATGATCCATGTCGATTTCATCTCAATCTTAAAATCTGGCACCATAGTGAATAATATATTAAAAAGAGACGCAAGGCACCCTTTGACTAAATAGCCTGAGCCCAGCTTCCAGGTGTCCCGGATAAAGGGAGTTATTTGCAAACGCGCGACCCCATTTTGTAGGTGTGCGTGGGGGAGGCTGTGAATGCCAATCGCTTCAACTGAAACGTTCAGTAACTCGAAGGTTCTAGAAAGTTCTGGCAGATTGTCAAAGGTTCACTCAGGGTCCAAGCCAAGCCCCGAGGGTCTGCGTAGAGGCAGTAGCGAAAGGCGGTGGTCACCCAAGAGTGGGTTTACAAAGAGCATTGGGCCAAAGCCCCTCACAGACTGCAGAGAGAGAGCGGCCGAAAAGATGGAGGCCGCCCCCTCTGCCGCCGGTCAGCCTCGCGCTCGACCTGGGCCCGTTACTCAGCCTGGTTCCCGTCAGTCAGTCTGCGCTCGCTACCGTGACTCATTCTCGCGCCCGTCAGTCAGTTTGTGCCCACCCACCCGCTCCCGTCAGTCAGGTTGCGCCTGCCCCTCGCGCGCCCACCTGTCAGTCAGCCAACCTCGCCCGCTGCCAGGCGGAAGGGGCGGGGCCTTAGAGCGATCGCATGCTCTCCATTGGTCGGCGACGGGGGCGGAGTTCGGCGGCGCTGCGAACCTGGCTCCGCCCCTGGCCCTCGGGGAACAGCGGAGACGGCCGAGGAGGTGAGCGCGGACGTGGGCGTGGGCAGCGGCGTCAGGGCTGTGCGGCGCTGTTGGGTCGCCGCGGCCTCTCACCCTCCGCGCCGGCCTCGGGGATCTCGCGCTGGGGAGGCCGAGCGCCTGGTGAACTCGGTGGGCTGCACCACTCGGGTCAGCGGGGCCGGGAGCTGAGGCGGCAGGGATGGGGGGAGGGACGAACCCCGAAAAAGGCTCCTCCGGGCTTTGGCCCGTCCTGCCGCGGGAACCCCCGTCCTTCCTGCGTGAGCCCCCTCTGTTCACTGAGCCCCCTTGTTGCTCGACCCCTTCTTCTACCCGATCCTCTTCCTGAACCACAGCTTCTGCTGCCCGACCCCCTCCTCTGCTCGAACTCCCCCCTCTTCTGCCGACCCGTTCCACTGCTGCCTGAATCCCTTTTCTGCCCAACCCCACTTCTACTCGACCCCCTCCTCTGCCTGAATTCCCTCTTCTGTTTGCACCCCTCTTTCTGCTGCCTGACCTCGTCTACCTGAACTCCATCTTTTTCGGTCTGAACTCCACCTTCTGCAGCCCGAACCCCCTTCTACCCGACCCGCTGCTCCTGCCTGAACCCCCTCCTGCCGGAACTCCCTTCTGCCTGACCCCCTCTGCTCCTGACTCCCTTCTGCCTGAACCCCTGCTGTTGCTACCCAACCCCCCTTTGTCGCCTGAACCCCCTCTTCTCTGCATTAATTCCTTTACAGCCTGAACCCCTTCTTCTGATTAAATCTCCGCTGCCTTAATCCCCCTTCTCTGTCTGAACCCCCACCTCTGCTGAGTGACCCCTTTTTGCACAAACGAACCCCCACCTCCTTTTTCATTTGTGGCACAGCCCAACCACCCTTCCCATTGATGTCACGGGCATTTGCAGCTGTCCTGTCCTTTAGGGACATGACTGCCAAAAGAGCAGTTCTTTCCTTTCCCTCTGATTTTATTTTTTTGTTGTTCTGTGGTCCACTGAGCTCCCTAAATGGGGAGGGCTGTGAATTTTGTTTGTTTAAAACGATTTCCCAGCTGAGTTGGGAGGCAGCCTTTAGCACAGAGATGATTTATTCAGGAAGGTTTTTTGTGTTGTTTTTTTTTAAATCTGAGCCATCCTGCCACCTGTTGACAGCTCAGTGGCAGTTTAGCTCGGGCCGGGCATCGAACTGCTGTTGCTCAGAGCTCAGCTTGCACTCTTTTTTTTTTTTTTTTTTTTTTTGAGGGCAGTGTCACTGGCCCTCCTATGTGGCACCGAACCCCGGCCACTGGCTTCCCAAGCCAGCGCTTAACCACTGCGCCACTCGGCCGGCCCTTGAGAATTTTTCTTTTTTTTCCCAAGCCAGTGCTTAACCACCACGCCACTCGGCAGGCCCATATTCAGGAACCTTTTAAAAATAATCTAGACACAACCTTTGGGGGGGAGTCCGGCTGTTTTTATTTACGAAAAAATCCGGGCTCCTCCCTGGGTAGGGCCAGTTACCTCTTTTTGGCATCTCCATGCAGTGTTATAATTGTCGCATTACCTTCACCCTTGAGGGTTCATTAAAATTGCCAGCATACAATGTTAGAAACCACCATGCAAATTTTGTTACAGGATTCATCGTGCCAGACCTTCAAGTACTTTGTGCCAAATCCTTACCACTTGCCACATGAGTCCAAATCATGACGGATGCCAAGTATGTCCTCTGCAAGTGGAGAGAGCGATTATGGCCTGCAAAGGTGACAGCATTATTGTATAATTTAGGAATTAGAAATGACTTTCGGTGACAAGTAAAATCTTTATCAAGAGAGACCTAGGAGTTGCTTCAGTGAAATAACTGAGCCTGAACAGTTAACTGCTGTATCTGTTGGTATTGAATCTCATTCCCCATTTAATGGGGTTTTGGTTGAGTGCTTACAAGGTTATACTGCTGGAAGTGCCTTTTTTTCCACACTGAAAAAAAATTAAGAGCTCTAAAAAGCCTGTGATGGTAAATAATGGGAGAGTCTTGGGGAGACTTGCCAGCAAAATGATAGGAAGAATGCTGGACTGCAGGGCACAAACCCGACCTTGTCCTGTTTGCCACGACTTCGTGCCTCAGTTTCCCCACCTGCAAAATAAGGATTAGACAATACCTCTGAAGTCCTGTGGTTGTATTTTTTAAGTATTATTTGCTGTGTTTGTATCTAGATGTTGCCACTGCTTCTAACCGTGTCAACTGTTAGTTGTGTCTTAATAACAAGGATTTTTTTTTTTTCTTTTTTAAACACAGGTTTTGGCCAGAACGGTGATGTCAACAACTAAGAGAAAAAAGGAATTTTTTCTGAAAGTCCAAATACTCTCCGTAGACAAAAAGTTAAGTGTTGTATCTTTTTTTTTTTTTTGAGGCAGTGTCACTGGCCCTCATATGTGGGACCGAACCGGGACCGCTGGCTTCCCAAGCCAGTGCTTAACCACCACTCCACTCGGCAGGCCCCTGTTGTGTCTTTTAATACTATTTTTTTCCCTATGAGATTTTTGATACCACCCCTCCCCCCCAAAAAAAAAATGAAATCCATGACTAAGCACTTATTAACTGTTTAGTTATTGTAACTGTTAGTGCTCATAATATCCTTAAGAGGAAAACTGGTTTTATTTTACATCAGTTTGGAAATTGAAGATCTACTTGAGGCATTTTGTGTGATCTCGAGAGATCAGTACAAAATGGAATAAGCATGAATCACAAACAGGGTAAATGCTTGTCATTGGTGTTCAGATGGGTATTTCCTTCCCATGGATTTATTTGTGTTGTTTTTTTTTTTTTAGAAACTTGAGTGACAGGACTATCAATTTTTTTTTTTTTGAGGGCAGTGTCACTGGCCCTCACATGTGGGACCCTAACCGGGGCTGCTGGCTTCCCAAGCCAGCGCTTAACCACCATGCCACTCAGCTGGCCCAGGACTATCAATTTTGAAATAACTGGGTTTGAGTCTGTCACCCTAATAAACTGTTCCTTAACTCCCACAAGACACGCCCATGATGGGCAGTGCACTAGTACTGTTTTCTTGATTATCTGGTAAAAAAGGACAGAAGATCATCTAGAATGAAGATTAAAGTGCCTAGATTGTGTATGGCTGGTTTCCGTGTGTCTGATAGAAAAATTCCCAATTCCAAATAGAGAATTTTTTTAAAAGCCCAGTGGGTTCCTTGATCCCAACTCCTTTTTCTTCATAGCTGCTCCTAAGCTTGCCTTGTCCCCAGCTCACACTTTCCATGTGGCTGGAGGGAAATTGAATACTTGAATTTGAAAGGAAAGCACATCCTTTTAAACACACCTACTGGGCTGTAAACAGCTTTTAGTGGCATTATCATCTACTCTGAAAATCTAACAAAGGAGTTTAAATTGGGTCTTTCCTCATAGAAACCACAATTTGAATTCATTTTTACTCTTAATCCAGTCAACTTTTTCTGTCTTAAAAGAGAAAAACAAAAACAAAACCACATTCACCAGGGGCCTTGCTGCCTCTAACCTCAGGCACATGAATTCTTAGTTGGCTGTGACTTTTTGTTTAAATGAAAGGTTGAGAAGAAAGAGAACACATCTAATTTCTTTTGTCCTTTAAAGAAAAACATGTTTGAAAATATCTCTGGGCCTTGGCTGCAGCGGGTAATGGTGGTTTCTATTCCTGCAGAATGAGAGTGAAGAGCAAGAATGCCAAGACCCTGAAGAGGTCCCACATCGAGGACATTGCTTCCTTACTGGGTAAGAGAGGATTTGGGAGGAGCCATGAAGCCCTAACTAGAAACCAGTTTGGGAAAGCATGGAGACTTGACCTCCAGGTAGAAATTGACCCTGCCTACCACTTACTCTCTTTACACAAGGAAACTTGAGCTCCCTGAGCCTAAGGAGGGGGAAGAAAAACAGATGTGCATTCTCAAAGCTTTCTAGAATTTGCCCCCAGAACCTATCCTATGCTTGACTCCCAGAATGGCCTGGAGCAAGTGTCTGCTTAGCCTCTAGGCTGTACAAGACCTGGAATGGGTTTGCTTCCTTGATGAGATGGGAAAGACTTCCTCTTTTCCCTTGTCCCATAATAAGACTGGAAAAATGGTTCTGTTGCTGGTCTGGTCTCTCTGCCCAGGATTTCGGAAGCACTAGGTTGTGTATTTAAATTAGGAAGCTGAGCTGGGGGAGAAGGCACAGTGGGGCCACCCATTGTCTGCAGGAAATGGCTGGAACCCACCCCTCCTCACACACACACCCCCCACCCCGCCCACTTTACATTGCATAGGTGGGAAACTTGACTTGAGCCCAGCCCCCCCACAAAGGTGACAGGACCCTGGCAGTCCCACAAACCCAAACACAAAAACATTTTCTCTGTCTTCAAAGTGGCACTGCGTATCCCTTGTGCAAGGTCGCCCAGAATGCTTTCCCATGGTGTTTGTAAGATAGGGTCTCTTCCTGTGTGTTTGGAAGAACAGCCGTTTATTGTTCAAAGCAGGACCGAGCCCTGCACACCGTTGCATGGCGACCAGCCCCTTCCAGTTGCTGCTGTATTTGCTCAGGTCGGTGGGACAGGTTATTGGTGGGTGCCTTTACTAGAACACAGGGGAAGTGTTATGCCCGCTGAGGTGCAATGTTGTATCTAGGAACAGCACCGGATCTGTGTGTCGGACCTAGTAAATGACCAGGCCCAACACTGGGCCCAGGCACTCTTTCCTGCCTTTGAGGTGCCCTTGCAAAGAAGTGTGGACCGTTGATGGCCACAAGGAGCCCTTTCAATGCGCCCCCCAGCCCCCATTATATCATCCATATTTCCTTGGCCTGGGGTCTCCTTGACTCTGATTGAATTGGAAGTTATCAGGCTGTGAGAGGATCTGCCAAACATCTGAATATGCGTTTTTGCTGGCAGGATTGCTTTGTAATCTGGAGGAATTGATCTTTGTAACCCAGTCAGACTAGGTTCACTCAATTTGTTTTTTGTTTTTTTTTAAAATGCAGCCCCTCAGCCAGCTGTGCTTTTGTAGTCCTGTCCCCTTTTGGGAAGACGGAGGGAAAGGTGTTAGTCCTCCCTTCAGGCAGAAAACAGGTGGCAGAGTCAGGCATGGTGATGGTATTGCCCGGGCATCTGGACATCACCAGACTTTGTCTCCTGCCCTTCAGCCTCACAGAACAAGGCTGCTGCTGAACCCATGGAGGAGCTGACCTACAGACGGTCACTTCGAGTAGCTCTGGATGTTCTAAATGCGAAATCCTGTTTGCTGCAAGAAAGCTGCTCAAGGGAGGAAGGGACTGCTGTGTCTGCAGGAGAGAAGCACCCTGAACCGGCTGTCTTGCTCTGTGACCCCAGTTCTTCATCTTTGGTCCACGAAGCTGTGTTGGGCAGTTCCGCACCTAAGAGGAGGGAAGGTGTACACGTGAGGCTGGCAGGCTCTCCCACTTGTGAAAAGGACCCCAAGTGCCAAGTAGACCACAAGAAAGGGCTCAGGGAAAGAAAAAGCCCACTTGCCTTGGTGGTCTCAGCCGGAGGTGGTTCTCAGGACAGGAGTGGATCAAGGCTACACCTTGAAAATCGGACGAGCCCAGATAAAAGGGGAAGAAGCTCAGCACAGGAGTCCGGTGGGTGTCAGAATGGCCCTTCAGTTTCAGAGGGACATCGGGAAAGAGAGAACAAGGAGGAGGAGGGTACCTGGGCAGCCCTGAGTTCACCTTCCCAAGTTCGGGAGCATGGTCTGTGGGCCAAGGGGCGCCTTCCGGCTTTGCCATGGAGCAGCCCTGCTCTGCGACCGGCCCGCCTAGATGCGCGAAGCTTGCCTGCCAAGCAGCTGTGCCCAAATGGCGGCCAGAGGTCAGGGCCACAGGGCTGCATGACTCTGCGCAGTGCTACCAGACTCGGCCTCCCTGCTCCCCACGAGCCTGAGGACAATATGAGGCTTCAGGTCCTGGAAGAAGGTAAGGCCTGCCCGTCGTTAGGACAGGGTGGCGCTCTGGTCCTCCTGCCCAGACCCCCAGCCAGGCAGCATGTGTTTGTAACTGGATCTCAGTGAAATGGGTACCATGATGGATTCAGAGCAGGCATCCCCAGTTCCTTTTTGTCTGTCTCTCCCTCTGGGCTGCAGCACCTCCCACTGCTCCACATCTGCAGGGAAGGGAGGGGACTGAACCCTGTGGGGACACATGCTTCTGCCCGAGGATTAACTCCTTTACCCTGCATGCTGCAGGAGCAAGAAGACAGAACCCTCAGTGATGAACTCACTTTGAGGCATCTCAGGAATTCCTGTGTGCATACATTTCTGTGCCTGCGGCCACACACTGAAATTTTATTCCGTTTTCACTTCATAGCATCCCACTGACTTTTTTATTTTATTTTTTTAAAGATTTTATTAAGGAATTGGGGGAGGGAACAGTATTGGGGAATCAGGGAAGGAGAACAGACAAGTTGCTGTCCTTTTGTTCTTCAGTCTAGTTGTGGAGGACGTCACTTCACAGGCCCGTGTTGGTATTATTGTGTTCTTCCCGAGTGAGGCAGATCTGTTGACAGCCTCTGGATGGCCGCTCACGGCGGCTCTTGGCAGCTCACGCCAGCTGCCGTCCACTTACAGTAGCTTGTGGCAGCCCACTGCAGCGGGGATTACAGGCTACGTGTTGCCGATGACTTAAGGCAGCCCAGCTCCAGGTTGAGCTGTTGTTCACCATTTTAGCTGTAGAGGGCAGTGTCACTGGCCCTCATGTGGGATCCGAACCAGGGTCCTGCTGCTCAGGGTCCTGCTGTTAAGTCCCAAGCCAGCTCTTACCCAATGCGCCACTCGGCCAGTCCCCCACTGACTTTTGAGTTGCTAACTGGGAAACCCTGATTTCCTCACAGTGGGGTGTTTTTAGGTCTACTGACCACGCGCCTGCTGCCAAGGGTTCTGTCTCCTTTGGTTCTATACTTCCTGCACGGGTCTACACTTACTGCTTGCCCATTGGCACGTTTGCAGACAGCACCCCTGTGTAATGAAGTGGCCACATGCCTGCCTTGTCCCGTTATACCCCTGCCCCTTCACATCCACCGTGCTCTTCACACCAGGGAGGAGTGAGCCCCACACAGGGACCACCCCAGAACCCCATTCACTTCATGTTTTCGATCGCTTCCTGTACCTGACTACCAGATACGGCGCAGAGGGCGTCCCTCTCGTTCTGTCTCATTTAGTTGTCCTTTAAATGTTGTCTAATGGGAGTGGACCCCGCTTGAATCGGGCAGTATATAAGTCTCTGTGACACGGGTCTGCTGTCTTCTCCTTGATGGTCACGTATCACGAAATGTTTTTCTTGGCATGAGTCGCCAGGCCAATGACCATGAAAGCCTAACCTGACATTGTTGGCAGACCGTCCATCTTCTGAAGAGTCAATGGAGCTTGACCCCATTAATTCCATTCTGGAGGAGGAGGAGGAGGAGGAGCCCCCGAGAATCCTTTTATATCACGGTAAGACCTGGGAATGATCAGGACACTCTTTTGGCCCACTGGGTGCAGTCCTCATACCTTTGTCCAAGCTCTCTTTTCCTTTCTTCTACTGACCTGAGACCTTGGAAAGTGGTGAGGTTTCCATCCCCTGCCTTAAACACAGTCATACAAAGGGAGGGGGGACTCCCTGTCAGCACGCGGCTTCCTTCCCTTGTCCTAGGAATGAAGGGGGATAGCCACATACACAGGTGGGTCTCCCCACCACCATTGGCGTGTGGCCTGGTGCCCCTCATAGTCTTTTGGGGATGCCGTCTGTGTGTCTCAAGAGCCTGCGCCCTCCCCCATGTACTGTCTGAACCAGGCAGACCGCTGTGGAAAGCGTCACAGCAAGGAATCCCTATTCAAAACTTCCCAATCTGCTAGCTTTGTCAACTAAGGAATCAGGGACAGTTGCCTCCTTAGACTTGCCACTCATCTCAACAGAGTTTAATCCATTGTTTTTTTAAAGCTTTTATTTTGGAAAGAATTACAGATTGACAGGATGTTGCAGAAATAGCACAGGGAGAGGTAGGGACCTGTCCTCCAGCCTCCCGATGGCAACATCCTGCCAGACCAGGAAGCTTATGTGGGTGCAGCCCTGGGGCTCACCCATGTCTTACCACTTGCACACCCTGGGCATTTTCTTCCCCAAACCACCGCCGGCTGCTTTTCCTTTACTGTGTCACTGACTGAAGTTTGCATTGTCCTATGTTTTTGTTTCTTTTTTTTTCTTTTCTTTCTTTTTTTTTTTTTAAAGATTTTATTGGGGAATTGAGGGAGGAGAACAGACAAGTAGTTGTTTTTCAATCTTCATTGTGGAGGGCGCCAGTCGCCATTTGGCTTTCTGTCGGCAGCTCGTGACCTCTTAGCTCAAGGTGCTATGTTCAATCTTAGTTGCGGTTGGTCATAGCCACCATCCCATGCGGGAGTTGAACCCCACAGCATTGTTTTGTTGTTAAGAGCGCACGCCCTATCCACTGAGCCATCCGGGCAGCAGCTCAGCTTAAGGTGCTGAGTTCAGTCTTAGTTGCTGGTGGGCATAGCCCACCATCAAACAGGCACTCTTGTTACACCACCTGAGCCATCCTGCTACCTGTTGGCAGCTCAGCGACAGCTCAGCCTCGGTTGCAGTGTCACTGGCCCATGTGGGAATCGAACCGGGGCCCTATTGCTCAGAGCTCACGCTCTAAGCCAACTCTTAACCAACTGAGCCACTTGGCCAGCCCTGCATGACAATTTGTAATGTAACAAGTCAGATTTTTTTCTTTTTTTTTTTTAAGATTTTTATTGGGAATTGGGGGAGGGGAACAGCATTGGGGGATTGGGGAAGGGGAACAGACAAGTTGTTGTCCCTTTTTTTTGTTCTTCAGTCTAGTTGTGGAGGACTTCGCTTCACTGGCCCATGTTGCTATTATCATTGCACTCTTCCCGGGTGAGGCAGATTGGTCGCTGGCCTCTGGACTGCCACTCATGGTGGCTATTGGCAGCTCAGTCCGGCTGCCGGCCACTCACACTGGCTGCCGGCCACCCATTGCAGCAGGGGCTGCAGCTACGTTGTCGCCGGAGACTCACAGCAGTCCAGCTCCAGGTCAAGCTGTTGTTCACCATCTTAGCTGTAGAGGGCAGTGTCACTGGCCCTCTATGTGGGATCTGAACCAGGGCCTCTGGCATCCCAAGCCAGCTCTTAACCAATGCGCCACTTGGCCGGCCCCGAGACATTCTTTTTTTTTGTTTTTTTTTTAGCTGAGCCATCCTGCTACCTGTTGGCAGCTCAGCGGCTGCTCAGCTTGGGCTGGGCATCGAAACTGCTGTTGCTCAGAGCTCAGCTTGCACTTTTGAGCGAGCTCTTAACCAACTGAGCCACTCGGCCGGCCCTCAGACATTCTTTATGTTTTTTATGAGGGCAGTGTCACTGGCCCTCATATGAGGGACCCGAACTGGGGCCGCTGGCTTCCCAAGCCAGCGCTTAACTACTGCGCCACTTGGCCGGCCCTCTTTATGTTTTCACTTTTTTCAGTGGCGACTGGATGTCATGTACTAGGCATGATACAGATCCCTTACTAAGCCTTTCCCACCTTTGGGGTCTAGACCATCCCATGGCTGTGGGGCCACAATGCATGTGCCATATACTTTTGGGAAATAACCTGGAGCATCAGCTCCTGGAGCAAGGCTTCTTGGGCCACAGAGAAGGGACACTGTGCCTTTTCCCAAAAGGGCATTTCCATCCCCACTGCTACCAGCTAGGGGTCAGATCCCTCAGCCCCCCAAACTTGGATGTTTGCTTTTTCTTCTCCTTTGTGCTTCTATTTGATTTGGGTTTCCCCTTCAGCCCTGTCTGTTTGGGTATTTACCGCAGGGCCCTGAATTGGCTGTCTGCACCCATAACCCTTTGTTTTCCGAAAAAGGGGGCTCCTCACAGGGCAGCTGCTCTTCACGGGTCTGCAGGAGGCTTTCTGTTTGCCCACCTCTTGCCTCACTTATAGACCTTTCCCTGTTGGGTTGTGGGCCAGCCTGTTCCCCTTGTCCCACAGTAGCAGCAGGCTCTGCGCCAAACACTAGCCTCTGCTTGCTGATGCTACCTGATGTTTTTAGCATTTAAATTATTTCCTCATTCTGGAGTTTTTTGGTGGGAAATAGTTAATTTTGTTCAGAGGTAATTTTGTGGCTCTCTGATGATTAAGTAATTCTGTCTTTCTCTCTGTAAAAGCCCCCAGTTCCTCAGGTAGACCAGCATCTCAGAAACAGATCCCCCACACGGGTCTTCATTATGTGTCACTGGCTCCTTTCTTATTTTGTTCCACGCTCTTTTTAGAAGATGTTTTATTTTGGAATAACTTGGGATTTGCAGAGAAGTTGCAAAGGTGATACAGGGTCCCCGCCTACCAGCTTCCCCTCGTGTCACTGGCTGCGTGACCACAGCACATTGTCACTCTAGGAAAGTAGCATTGCACTGCACTCTTAACCACTCAGCTTGGTCCCAGTCAGCCCTTAGACTTCAGCGACAGGAGTTAGAGACTTGCCTTTCCAGTCCTGGTGACCTTTCCAGTGCGTCGTGTTAACATCGGGTTTAAATGTTATTGAAGTAACTGTGGTTTCTCACGCTGCTGCGTTGGCTGCTTGACATGGATCTAATGTGACTGTTCTTTTTGTTTTTCTTTCTTTTTAATTCTAGAACCACCTTCATTTGAAGTAGGAATGCTAGTCTGGCTTAAATACCAAAAATACCCCTTCTGGCCAGCAGTGGTAAGAACAGCACTCCGTCTCACCCGCCTCATCCTCTGTTCTCGACAGTGGACCTGTGAATGTGTTCACTATTTCACTATTACGGGGGAAAGTGACGGGCATATAAGCAGGGTTTTTGGAGACACATGAACCTAAATAAAGGGGGTTTAGTCATGTGGCACCATTGAGTGTGAGGTTCACAGGTCAAATCTTTACCACGCGGGCTTATAAAAATCTGCTTGAGAAAAAGTCCACAATTTGCTCATTTTAAATAGCGTGCATTTCAGACTTTCTCCCCTATGGGAGCTTTTTAATGTTTTAGATTTGAGGTATGGAGCCGTCGTCCGTATAAAACAGGCATTTGAGATCCTGCCCAGTGCCCCAGTGTGGTGGATGAGCTCAAATGTAGCCAAGTTGCTGGCTTTGCTTTTTCCACCTGGACTCTGCAAACAGTCTATTTTTTAGACCACCCATCCTAGCTCCTCCCACTGTTTAACTTCCCTCCTTATTCTCATCTGGCAGAGACAGGATTCCATGATTCTAGTTGTAGTTCTTTTAGGAGACGACGCCTTTAAGGGTATTGGCAGTAGTGAGGGGCAGCTTGTCATCTCACTGAGTCTGGCTGCAGTCAGCAGGGCCTCCTTGCACGGACAACATGGCGGTGGGAGGACAGACCCAGAACCCACAGTGACTGTGGGTAGAACGTGTATCTTGAAAACATGTCTGGTGAGCAGGCATCTCAGCACAGTCCCTGACATAGTCCTGGGGGCCCTCACCTCCCTCCAGCACCCCCTCCCAGCAGGTGCCATGTCCTACCTGCAGTGGGCTCCCTTTTCCCAGCCCTTACAGCCCTTTTCTTGTTTTAACCAGTTCCTTGGGGGTCCTGCCTGTTAACGGGCCACCAGTGTGACATGCCTGGGTGTGAGCATCCGCAGCCTCCTTGCTGTGAGCCCTCGGTGTGCAGCCTGGGAGATGCTGTGCAAAGTCTTGTTGGCTGCCTTCATAAGCCACGGCCAGGGGCTGGAGCCGGGCCTGTCTCCCGCCTGTGTGCTCTCGGCTGGTCCAGAACCTGCCCTGTTCAGCCATGGGACAGTCAGACACAATGGTTACATACGGTGGCTGGCAGGCGGCAGTAGGTGTGGTTCCTTTTATTTAAAAATGTAAGAAAACCCTGCCTGGTCCCGCTCAGTTATGAAACTACTCAGAGTCATGCATGCAGCAAAACTTGGGCGATTCCTGAGCATGTTACCATGTGGGCTTCGCCCCGGCCCCCCAGCTGTCACATGTCAGTCGGTCACCATCTCACTCAACAAGATGGTGTCAGGAAAATATTTAAAACCCACGGCCTCTCCTGGGTTCTTGACGCTTTGTTTTCTTGGCTGTGCCCACAGGTCAAGAGTGTCAGACGGAGAGACAAGAAAGCCAGTGTGCTTTTCATCGAAGGACATATGAACCCCAAAGGGAGAGGGTGAGCCATTGTCCTCAGTTCTTTATGTACTGTCTGGGGTGGGAGCAGGGAGCAGGCGTCCAGGGCCTGTTGGGTGATCCAGCCCCTGAAAGCAGCCACACAGAGACTGTATTGAGAGCAGCTGGTCATACAGCCCAGTTTTCCAACCCAGCCCGATGCTCATTGGACCCTCATTCCCACAAACTAGCAAAGCTGCCTCCCTCCTTGCAGGTCCATAAGCATGATTTGCATCAGTCTGAAGTTTGCCCTTTGGATAGGTGCCCATCCTTCCTCACTCGCCCTCCATCGTGGGGTGAGAATGCGCACAATGTGTTACCCACTCCCAGCGGGCTCTGCAGACAGTATGTCAACACTTTGTCAAGGTGACTGTGTGAAGCTGGTCTTTTGTGATCCTCTGGCCCTTCGTTGATGCCACCCCTCCCTTGGTGGCCAGCGGTATAGAGATCAGGCCCCAGGACCTGCCTGTCCTGCATGGCGGCCCCACTAGCTTTGTCAGAGGAAGGACATCTTTTAGGTCATGTAGTGACATCCATCTGTGCTAACGTGTGCCTCCATCTCCTGTAGCATCACAGTGCCTCTCAGAAGACTGAAGCACTTTGACTGCAAGGACAAGCAGGTGCTTCTGGTAGGTGGCTTTTTTGTTTTGTTTTGTTTTGTTTTGTTTTGTTTTGTTTTGTTTTGAGGGCAGTGTCACTGGCCCTCATATGTGGGACCCAAACCAGGGCCACTGGCTTCCCAAGCCAGCGCTTAACCACCGCGCCACTCGGCCGGTCCTGGTAGGTGGCTTCTTAACTGTGCTTCTCTGAGTGGCTCACTTGGTGACTGGTGATGGTGTCCTCTGAGTAGCCCTTGAAAGCACGGCTTATGTGACAATCAGGCATCTGCTGGCTGGCTCTGGCTGCTGCTCTTGGGGTTCCCTTCATGGGAGTTTCACCACCCAGCTGGGAGGTGACTGCCCATCTTCCTCATTGTCCAGGCAAGAAAACTGAGGCTCTGGCATGGGGGATAGTTTGCTCAGGGCTGGGGGATGAGGTGGTGGAGAGCTCGGGCAGAAGGCCTGCTCCTTCTGGCTCCTTTCCAAGGTGATTGTTCAGAAGCTGCCCTGAGGGACGGGGGCACCAGGGCCCCTTGGAGTGGGGACCAGTCGCTCCAGATCCTGAGCACAGCAGGCCTCACATGCATGCAGTGACCCTGAATACTGGCATGGGCCCAGACGAGGGCACTCCCCAGAAACCTGCTCTGATTCTAGTGGCCGTGTCCCCACGGTTCTAGGATCAGTGCTATGTCACATGTGAGTCTGTCAGCCATGATGCGTAGGCCCGTTCAAAACGTTATCTGCTCAGTATGAAACCCTGCTTCTGTTCTAGCTTTCAGAAAAACAAATCAAACTTGGCTTGGCTGGGAGCCCCCACCCACTCCATCCCATGCAGGCACAGGGTCCCAGGTCCCAGGTGGGGAGCTGTCTGTGTCTGAGCCATGTCCTCGGGGTGCTGGGATCCAGGGAGTTTGCTGCCCATGCTGTGGTGTTCCCTAAGAATAGATGGCCTCGGGCTCTGGTGCACTGCACATTAGGAAGGTCGGCTCCCACACAGACGCCAGCCTGCCCTTGTATGTCATGATGAGAATCTCTTTGTCTGTCTTGTTTGTTCAAGTTGATTCACTGTGACGTCTAACCCGCAACCAGTGCTGGGCGCTTGTCGCCATCAGAGTGCTCCTCAGTGTGGCCTGGTTCCCACCCCCTAACCTTCCACACTGCCTGCACGCAGATCTCTCGGGACATATTCCGGCCAGGAGCCGCCGACCCCACTCAGTACTGCATGTTCTCAGGTCCTGACAGCTTACCCTTTGGGTGCCCAGAGGACCTTTGAGATCCGTGCACCTTAAACACTACAGAGCGGGTTTTATCACAGAAGCCTGGGGGGTGTCCGCGGCCATCTTTCTGTCCTCAGTCTACCTGTGATGTGGGTGTGCAGGGGAGGCGACGGACATGAACTGTGCCTCCATGGGGCGGCCATGTTGCCTCTTTTGGGCTGTCAATGGATTGGCTCTCACGTGTCCACTGGCACTTGGTATGATGGTCATGGCTCTGTGGCATCTGTAGGGTCCCATATGTCTCCTTCTCTGCAGAGCCCAAAGGCCTGCCTTCCCAGGTGTCAGTCAGCAAGGCCTCCCAACCCCCGGTCCCCTCCAGTTGCCCACTCAGTTCGCATCCCCCACCTGCCACACATGGCAACCACGGGTGCAGCCAGCCCAGGTGGTGGTAATGTGGGACATGCTCAGGGTTTGTGTTGTGCCTGTGGGTGTTTCCTGGGAGCTCACAGGGTTACTGTCCTCGGTTTGCTGGTGGTAGCTCGTGTCCTTCCCTCCAGGCTGACGTCTGTCTAAATGCTGGTCACAGAGATATCTCTTTGAAGGGTTTATTTTGCATGGTTTTGAAGTTTCCCTCCATCCTCACAGTCATAGCGGCTGTACCTCCCCTCCCCTTTGAGTTCGCAGGTTCTGAGCAGTCTGGTCCCTGACCTGGGTCTCCACAGGCATCTACCAGGGCTCCTGCTGGATGAGGACAGGGAGGGGCCCTGCAGCCTCCTACTGATGCCCACCATCTGTCTCATTGCAGAATAAGGCTAAGGAGGACTTCAACCAGGCCATCGGCTGGTGCGTGTCCCTGATCACCGACTATAGGGTTCGGCTTGGTACGTGGGGCCTCCACAGCCTGGGACAAAGGGAGTGGGTGGGGATAGTAGCGCAGGGCCTCCTCTGTGTGGCAAGGGCCAAGCTTGGGCTGTCCCCCTGACTGTCATGTCCCCCGTACAGGCTGGTGGCTGTGGGATGCTGGGCGTGGACAGAGAACGGGGACTCTTGGACTCAGAGCATCTCTGTCCGCCCCCAGTTGGGCTGTGGGGGCTCTGCATCAGGCTGGTCACCTGGTGCCAGGCTCCATGCTGCGCCAGCCTACCTGCCGGAAAGGTTGGGCTTGGAGCATGTGTCTCTTGCTTGACATTCCCGTGTCATCTGCAGGCTGCGGTTCCTTCTCCGGCTCCTTCCTGGAATACTATGCCGCTGATATAAGTGAGTTCATGGTGTTCTTCTCCTTTCACATCAGCAGCTGTTGCTGCCCAAGGCCCTGGGGGTGTCTGGTGCTGCTACCCTCTCCCTGCCATGGGGTCTGGACAGCAGGTCCACAGCCACCACCACCACCTTGTTGGTGCCAGTGCAATGACGCCCAAATGTTAACGCACGAGCAACGCTTTTGCTCTGCTCTCCTGTCTCTGTGTTTCAGGTGGTGATAGGCATACACTGTCCCTTTCCTCATGTCCTCAGAGGGAAGGTGGATGAGCTAGTACTGCTGCTGGTGCCAGGGGCTCTGTTCCCGTTAAACTTGGCTGCAGGGCAGAGCTGGGGCAGATGAGGGGTCCTGCCCGCCACAGCCCAAGACATAGTGAAAGGACCCCGCCTGGCCAGCTGGCAGTCCCATGGCATGTGCCTTCTTTGTAGGTTACCCTGTCCGCAAGTCCATCCAGCAGGATGTCATGGGGACCCGGTTCCCGCAGCTCTGTCAGGAGGACCCCGAGGAGCCCACGGTGGGGAGCTCCTGGGGCAGGAGGCAGTTCTGCAGGAAAGTCCTGCCCGACCGGTCACGGGCCGCCCGGGATCGGGCCAACCAGAAGCTGGTAGAGTACATCGTGAAAGCAAGGGGCACTGAGAGCCACCTGCGGGCCATCTTGAAGAACAAAAAGCCATCCCGGTGGCTGAAGACATTCCTGAACTCGGGCCAGTACATGACGTGTGTGGAGACGTACCTGGAGGATGAGGAGCAGCTGGACCTGGTGGTGAAGTACTTGCAGCATGTCTACCAAGAGACGGGCAGCGGGGTGCTGACGCGGGCCAATGGCGACAGGGTCCGCTTCATCTTGGACGTGCTCCTGCCTGAAGTGAGTGGTCGGCGGGGCATCCTGTGTGTGAGGGGGTGGGGTCTGGGCATAGGGCCTGGGTGATTTGGTGCTGGGATGGCACTCCCAAAATCTGCCGGGAAGCCCTGGCAGCATGGAGCCGAGTGCTTGCCCAGCCACCCCGTGGGCAGTGGCATAGGGCGGGCTGTCCCAATGTTGTTGCTGGCACTGGAGGAATGAGCTGCACTCTTCCTGTGTGTGTGTGGGTAATGCCTGTGTGTGTGTGGGTAGAAATTACTTGGGAAAAGGGAGTTTTGACTTTCCTTGGCACATGCTTGCTGGGCTTGGGCTGGGAGCAGATGTGGCTGCTGGGCTTGGGTCAAATTCAGAGGGCCCTGTGGGACACAGATCCACTGTGCAGACGAGACAACAGACTCAAATATGTACAAAAGTAAAACTGTGGTGAACCTTTATTGCTCATGACCAGCGGAATAGTTGTGTCACTCCATATGTGTGCCTCTAGTCCTCCCTTCCTCATGACTAGTTTTTTGGAGAAAAAACCCCAAACCCAAACATTTTTTATTCACAGATACTTCCTTGTGTATCTCTAAATTGGCAATTCTACGTTCTTGGGACATCTGTGGTTGTCATACTGGGGGTGCTCCTGTTACCATTGTATAGGGCCAGGGATGCTACTCCACCACCCACAGTGCCCAGGATGTCCCACAGAGAACGACGTGGTTCCAATGTCTTTTGTTGTAACCACAATACTATTTTTTTTTTAATTGGGGAATTGGGGGAGGGGAACAGTGTTGGGGAATCGGGGAAGGGGAACAGACAAGTTGCTGTCTTTTTGTTCTTCAGTCTAGTTGTGGAGGACGTTGCTTCACTGGCCCATGTTGATATCGTCATTGCGCTCTTCCCGGATGAGGCAGATCAGTTGCCGGCCTCTGGATGGTCGCTCACTGCGGCTATTGGCAGCTCACGCTGGCTGCCAACTGCTCACGCTGGCTGCTGGCCACTCACTATAGCCTATGGCAGCGCACTGTAGCAGGGGCTGCAGCCCATACCATCTCCGGGGCTCACACAGTCCAGCTCCAGGTCGAGCTCTTGTTAGCTGTAGAGGGCAGTGTCACTGGCCCTCCTATGTGAGATCCGAACTGGGGCTGCTGGCGTCCCAAGCCAGCTCTTAACCAATGTGCCACTCGACCGGCCCTACAATACTATTAATTCACCTAAAAAAGTCGGTAATAATTCCTTGACATCAGACATCAAACATGTATTCAAGTCACTATCGTACTATTTTTTTTAATAGTAAAACTTAAAATTTTTAATAACTTGTTGGTTTGGGGCTGCCTTTCATTCTCGGCTTTTAGTGATGGGAATGCTCATCTGTAGTCAGAAGGTGATGCTATTGATCTAATTCAGAAATTCCATTACAGCAGAGGTCTCAAGTTCCGTAAGCATCTTTTTTTTTTTTTTAAAGACTTTATTGGGGAATTGGGGGGAGGGAAACAGCGTTGGGGAATCGGAGAAGGGGAACAGACAAGTTGCTGTCCTTTTGTTCTTCAGCCTAGTTGTGGAGGACGTTGCTTCACTGGCCCATGTTGGTATTATCATGTGCTCTTCCCAGGTGAGGCAGATCAGTTGCCAGCTTCTGGACGGACGCTCACAGCGGCCCTTGGTAGTTCACACCAGCTGCCTGCCACTCACCCTGGCTGCTGGCCACTCACTGTAGCTTATGGCAGCCCACTGTAGCAGAGACTGCAGAACACACTGTCGCCAGCGACTCATGGCAGCCTAGCTCCAGGTCGAGCTGTTGTTCACCATCTTAGCTGGAAAGGGCAGTGTCACTGGACCTCATATGTGGGATCCAAACCGGGGCCCTACTGCTCAGAGCTGGTGTGCCAAGCCAACTCCTAACCAACGCGCCACTCGGCTAGCCCTCCATAGGCATCTTTTAAGCTGGAAATGGGGACACGTCTGGAGGCTGGCATGCACTTGACTGCCCCATGTGGACCCTGTAGAGCTCAGTGCCACGCAGACCTGGCGTTAGTTGACCGTTCTCTTGCAGGCCATCATCTGTGCAATCTCTGCAGTGGACGCGGTGGATTATAAAACAGCCGAGGAGAAGTACATCAAAGGACCTTCGCTCGGCTACCGGTATGCACTCATAGCCCTATTCCCAACCATTTTGCAGCTTATCTCCAAGGCTTGTATTTCTATGCCCTCTGGGAGCTGTGACTGAGGCCCCTGTTCCCAATATGTTGGTGCTTGGTAAATGAGTTGTGTTAACTTGAAAATACATGTTAGCACCTGGCTAAGGAAGCCAGCGGCGGACGCTCCTATTCTCTGATGAGTTTGGGCAGTGCCCAGGTCCCTAAGCTGGTTTGAGTAGGCAGAGCTGGATCCGAACCCAGGCCCCAGAGCAGCCTGCACGGGTGGCTAGGCTGATGGCTGGATATATATGGGCCTCTTCACCTGTTGCCGGGCCTTCGTGCGTTCAAGCCCTCTTGCTTCCGTGCCGTAGCTATTTGAGGACAGGCTGATTAAGTTGCAGCAGTCAGCCTGGTGGGTCGTAGCTGGTCAGAGAGTGCTCCGATCATGACTTTTCTCACATTGGTGTGGTTGGCTGCCCTTGGATTTCTGGCTCCTGCGCCCCTAATCCTGCTCTGGGAGTGCTGCCAGGCCTTGCTGGGAACAGGCGAGGCTGCGTGCCAGTGACAGGCTGAACGCTTAACTAGAGTCATCAGCCAGAAGCTCTGTCTAGGGCCGACTGGGCACTGTCACTGATACCATGTCCTTCCCGGGCAGATCACAGCATGTGCGTGTGTGGCAGGCCTGCACAACTGTCCACAGCAGGGTCATGTTGGCTCAGCGTGCAGCTGGATTGACGATACAGGAAGGGTCTTAGCAAGCAGAAACTTGGCATCTCTGTCTGGATCTTGGGTTGGGCTGGGCATACTCGATGCATGAATCAAGATAGGGGGTGGCCCCCTGCCCCCATGACCATCTCTGTCACCACACTCTTCCTTCCGCTGGCTCACCAGCACCAAGAATGGTAGGACTTCTTTGCAGCCTCTTCCTGCCATGAACATGGCCAATGCCCGAAAATGAGGTTCACCAGCTGACATGCGGGAATTAGGATGAATATGCTGGCCCCATTTTACTCCTTCAGGGTTGTGGTCAGGACCCAATTAGTGAGTGGTAGCCATTTCTCTCCTTTGGTACCAGTCAGGTTTTTTTTGTTTTCTTTCTTTAAAATTTTATTGGGGAATAATGTGTTTTTCCAGGACCCATCAGCTCTAAGTCAAGTAATTGTCTTCAATCTAGTTGTGGAGGGTGCAGCTCCTTGGCCCATGTGGCAATCGAACTGGCAACCTTGGTTTTATGAGCCTGCATTCTAACCACCTGAGCTAACTGGCCGCCCAGGTCCCAGTTAGTTTTCAGCTTCCTGGCTGGTCTGTCATGTGAGCTGTCCACCCTTGTGTCCCTTTCATCTTGTAAATTAACATCTCAGAGGCCATGTGCGGAGCCAACTTCACTGGACCTCTGCACTGCCCAGCTGCCCTGCGTTTTTTTGGGTTTTTTTTGAGGGCAGTGTCACTGGCCTTCATATGTGGGTCCTAAACCGAGGCCGCTGGCTTCCAAAGCCAGCGCTTAACCACTGTGCCACTCGGCCGGCCCCTGTGTTTTGTTTTGTTTTTAACTGACACACCTGCACCCCGTTCTGAGGGCCCACCTCTGAATCCATGTTCTTGTTTCTGTCCTGGGGGCGGTAGCCAGCTAAGTAATTGTCAATCCACTTTTCCTTAACACCTCACTTAACGAGGACAATTTGGTATTTCATACTTTAAAAATTTATTTTTATTTAGTTGTGGTAAAATACACATAACAAACTTTACCATGCTGACCATTTTAAGCGCACAGCTCAGTCCCCACCATCCATCTCCAGAACTTTCCATCTTCCCAAACTGACACTGTCCCCATCAAACACTCCTCTGCTTCATGCTG
This sequence comes from Aselliscus stoliczkanus, assembly GCA_033961575.1. NCBI lineage: Eukaryota > Metazoa > Chordata > Mammalia > Chiroptera > Hipposideridae > Aselliscus > Aselliscus stoliczkanus. The sequence continues at coordinate 848,582 of CM066735.1, read as the reverse complement.
TTCAAAACACGATTAATTACTAAAATGAAGTTGTCTCCTTTTGTGTTCTGAAGGGAGAAAGAAATATTTGATAACCAGCTCCTAGAAAAAAGGAACCAGCAATACTGACTTGGGAACGGCAGTCATGTGTAGTGACATCCCCCCGCAGGCCCTGTTCTGTTGCACTGAAGATAGGACCTGTGTGTCGGATCTGCCTGTGGCTTCTCTTTTCCTGGCTTTTTTGGGAAGGTACAGTTTCTGAAAGGTTTTTAAAAGGACAAGGGCGATTTATTTTACTGTTATCATTACTTGTGACTGTACTGAATAGTTTAAGGTACACATTTGTCTTTTTATGTTAAAAAGTATTGTATCTGATATTAAACAGGAGTTTTGAGAAAGAGTCTGGTGGGAATGTATAGCTCCAGAGATATTGGCATATTTTTCTAGTTTTATTTCATCATCTGTGTGATTTCTTCTTCTGATGCTTCCTGAGCCTGCTGTGCCTCCTTGTGTGTTTCCCAGGAAAACCAGTGTTTGTAAGGCGGGACCGAAGACCAGCTGCTCTTGTGCTCAGCGTTTGCTGTGTTGCTTGTGCACAACAGCAGATGGGCAGAGGAGACCTTTCCACCCAGTCTCGTGTGGGGAGTGAGTCTCTGGTCCAGCTGAATGCCGTGGCCACCAAGTCCCTTGTGGATTTCCATGCATTTGTCCCAGGGTTGAGTGTTGTGATCTCAGTGATCTGCACGGGTAGCTGTGATGATCCATGTGGCCGCCACTCCCACGTGGGACAGCTAAGGTCAGTGTGTGCCCAGCCTGGGCCGTGGGTCATGGGCTCACACCATAAGCTCACCACCCTGGCCCTTGGTCTGGAAGCCACGGGAGCAGGCTTGCATTCCCGCCAGAAGCATGAGACATGCCCGAGGGCCCCAAAGGGTCCCTGGCTTGGGGCCCCAGCTCTGTGCAGACCTGTGCCTGTTTCACTAGCCGTTCCTTGAACAGGTAGGTACCCATCAAAACCACACACCGAGTTATTTATTCTAAGCTTGTGTGACACTGTGTGGCAGTAAACAGTGACATTAACTTTGAGGCCCTGCCCCATCATCACCAACACCCTGGCTGCACTGTCACACTGGAGCAGGGTCTGCACTCCCACCATAGTGACTGGATAGGGCCCTCTCCTTTGGGTCTTAAATGTTTGTTTGTTTGTTTGTTTGTTTGTTTGTTTGTTTGTTTGTTTGTTTTGAGGGCAGTGTCACTGGCCCTCATATGTTGGACCCAAACTGGGTCCGCTGCCTTCCCAAGCCAGCGCTTAACCATCGCGCCACTCGGCCGGCCCCATGGGGCCCTCTCCTGATGTTCCCCTCACCCAACCAGAGTCACCACAGAAGGCAATCAGGAGATTCCCATGGGATGCAGGGAGCAGGTGGCCGGGTGGTTGGTGCCTGAGCAGTAAGGAGCTGCACAGCGCGTTTTGGGTTGGTTAGAGAACGGGATGTACCATGAGACATTGGGGCACCAGATCCTGGCCAGTGATCTTCCTCAGTAGATTTTGCTCAAGTATAAGAGCAGAAATCCAGGTGTACAGTCTGGGCCCTGCCGTAGTCCCTCCCAAGTAGGCCCGAGGAGCATCCAGCTGGGTCCCAGCTGCTGGGGGATGGCTTGGAGGCCCAGAGCTGAAACAAAGGGGGCGGGAGCCTGCATTTGGTGGGAAGGCCCTGGATGCTGCAGAGCCTGGCCCTGCACGGGTCACTCTTCCTGGACAGAGCGAGGCCCTGTCCCCACACAGGAGGACCTCACCCATAGTGGCTCCCTTCCAGGAAAGTCCGACTGCGCCATCCGCCAACTGATCCTCCTTGAGACCAGTTGACTAGTAGTTCCAGACATGCAAATACATGGCTGCTCTTCACAGTGACAAAGGTCTGCCTGGCCTTGGTAGAAACCCTGTGGCCCACGTGGGGCTATCCCATTATTGTGAAGTGTTATGATCTCATTTCTTTGCGAATCTTCAGTGTTCCAAGGCTGTTCAGATGGGAAGTCAATGCCCTCTGAGCTCTGTCTCTGCTTTCCTAGGCCCTGCTCACAGTCTCCCTCCAGTGGGATCTGGGCCCCATCTAGGGAGCTTCTAAATCTGGGTCCCTGCCCCACATCTGGGTTCTGTGCCCCAACACATTCAGTGCTCACTGTTTTTGTGGATTCTGAAGGTGTTTGTTTTCAACCTTCCTCCTGAGGCCACTGGGGCCATGGGTGGTGGGGTATGTGGGGGCCTGTTCTCCCTCTAGTGGGTGGTGGCAGTAGTTCAGGAAGTCACAGCTAGCTGAACTGACTAGCCTGCCAAGTGAGGAATGTTCTAGAAGGCTTGAGAGGTGGCCAGCTGCCTCTGAAGCATAGAGAAGACCAACTCTACCAGCACAACATGGGGGATACCCCTCATTCTCCATGGTGACAGCTTCCCACCAACCCCTCACTCTGGGCAGCTGAGCCTGTGTCCCTGACAGGGGGCTCTCCCTTGGCATTGCTGGTACAGGGGCCAGTCATTCTTTGTGGGAGACGGTCTTGGGCACTGCAGGGTGTTGAGCAGCTTCCCTGGTTCCAGCCACTCGATGCCAGGAGCACGCCCCATAAACCCATAGGGTCTTGCATCTTTCATCGTCACTGTCACCATCACCATCACCCTGGAGGCAGTGACTCCTGTCTGCCTGCCTCTTCCACCCCTTCCCACTGGACTTTGCCCAGGAAGTGTCTCAAAGCCTGCATGTTGGGCTGGCCAAGTGGCTCAGTTGGTTTAGAGCGTGTGCTCTGAGCAATGGGACCGCCGGTTCGAGTCCCACATGGGCCAGTGAATGCTGTGCCCGAGCTGAGCTGTTGCTGAGCTACCAACAGTTGGCAGGATGGCTCAGCTAGTGTAACCATCAGATTGCCTGTTCAGTGGTGGGCTACTCCCACTGGCAACTAAAGATTGAACTTGGCACCTTGAGCTGAGCTGCTGCCTGGATGGCTCAGTGGATAGGGTGTGCGCTCTTAACAACAAGGCTGCCAGCTCGACTCCCGCATGGGATGGTGATGACTACGCCTACCCGCAACTAAGACTGAACACAGCACCTTGAGCTTAGAGGCCACGGCTGCCAACCCTCCCCTAATTCCCCAATAAAATATTTAAAAAAAAAAAAAAGCCTACATGTCTTCCCCCCAGGGCCTCCTGGGGCACTTGCCCCACCCTACCTTCCCCAGCAAGATCCAAGACCCGCCCTGTGCCTTCTCTAAGGAAGGTTTAGTCATTCCAAGCACCAGCCCTGGGAGGAAACAGCACATCTCTACAGAACTAATTCCTGGAGCTGGGCTTCTCACTGCTCGCACCTTTTCAAGTCTATCTGGAAAGTGGACTTTCAAAAGGTAGTACACACACAGGGTAAGATCTCAGGCCACATAGAAGCCTGTCTGCACAGCGAACATGGATCCCCTCTCATCTTGATTCACGAACTCTACACTGGTGTTTCCTGTGCTCCCCACCCCACCACTGCCCACCTTCCTCTCCTCTCCCATCCCTCCTCCTGTTCTGTCCTCCTCTATTCCCCAGGAGGCCCTGGGTCCCTGAGACAGGTAAAGTATTATCTATTGCTGTGTAACAAATTACACCAGATACCCAGAAGTTGGAATCAGTATTCTTATGGTTTCTGTGGGTCAGAAATCCAGGAGCACTGGTAAGGTGGCTCTGGGATCCTTTGGTCTCATCAGATGTGTCAGATATTGAAGGACTGAGGGCTCAGCTCCTGGGGTACCTCCATCACGGCTAGGCCATTGGGTGAAACAGGAAACCCAGTAAAGAGGGAGGTTAGTTAACTGTGTCTACATTGGTTCAAGAGTTGTGACAATGTATCGCGCCAATGTAACATAACCACAGGTGTAGGGTAAGCGGGAACTCCAATATCTTTATTTCTTGGTAACTTCTGTAAATCAGAATATGCTAAGATACAAAGTTTATTTAATTTTTTTTTTTGTGTGTGTGTGTGTGTGTGTGTCACTGGCCCTCATATGTGGGACCCGAGCCAGGGCCCCTGGCTTCCCAGGCCAGTGCTTAACCAGCACGCCACTTGGCCGGCCCAAGTTTATTTAAATTTAAAGACCCAACTGCAGGGCATGGCTAAAAGGAAAGGGGGGTTGTGCGTCCACCAGAATTTCGAAGTTCCATCAGACGACCGCACTTTTCTCTTCCCCTCCTGTGTGTCCCCTTTAACGGGCAGGCTTGGCCTGGTGAACACATCCCAACCCCAACCCATGCCTCATTCCCAAGGGACCTTGAGCTCCCTAAGCTCAGCACCAGCTCAGGGTAGGGGGTGGTCTTCGCTAGGAAGCCAGCCCTGCCACTCATCTACATTAGCCTGTTTGGGCCTTAGTTTCCCTGTATGTGAAATGAGCACAACGGATACCCACATGGATTGTCAAAATGAAACGACATACAAGTGGAAAGTGTTTGCAAACTGTTTTTCCAGTGTTGGTGTTAGTAGTGTTTGTTATTACAATACAGTTACCACGGGTTCTAATGCTACCACTTTAAAAACGGGAAATTGGGATGGGGAAAGAGGACATTTGGACAGGAATCATAGTCTTGATGGTAGGGAGAGGAATTTTGAGTGCCTTGTTTTGTCCGCCCCACGTTGGCATGAGTTAGCAGCAACCCTGCCCTTCATCTACAAAATGGGGTAATATTCTGGGGAAAATAAATAAAAAATGATACATCTGGGAAAGGGAGAAACTGGATCAGCCTGGATGCTCGTTTAAGGACCCCAAACGGATTGCTAAAACCCAGAATTGAACTAGGGACCTTTAGATCTTCAGTCTAACGCTTTCCCGACTGAGCTACTTTAGTTGAGCCACAGGCGTCGCTATTGCTTCTACTTCCTCCCGTGTAGCGGCACCCGCCCTCAAATACAGTTCGTCCCATTTTCAACAATAGTGTATGCTTCATAGAGCGGTGCCCAGTATTGATCAGCAGTTCCGTCTCTGTGGCGCAATCGGTTAGCGCGTTCGGCTGTTAACCGAAAGGTTGGTGGTTCGAGCCCACCCAGGGACGATTATGAACTTTTGCTTCCCTAGATAAAATGGTGGGTGGCTCAAAAAAACAAAACAAAACCAAAACCAAAACCAATACCAATAAGGGCCGGCCGAATGGCGCGGTGGTTGGGCGCTGGCTTGGGAAGCCAGCGGCCCCGGTTCGGGTCCCACATGTGAGGGCCAGTGACACTGCCCTCAAAAAAAAAAAAAAAGGTGGGTGGCGCACCTGCATTTGCGGGGGCGTTCCTCGCGCAATCCCTGTTCTGCTGTCCCTCATATGGGGCGGGAGGCGTGGGAATGTCCGCGGGTGGCGGAACGTTCCGGGCCTGAGTTCAGGTTTCCGCGTACCAGCCGACACGGTTTGGGTGACGGCCCCTGGGGCTCGGAACGCTAAAACCGACGGACCTCAGAGGTTGTCTGAAGGCCGAGACCAAGATGGCAGCGCTGATAGGTGAATGTGTCGGGGCGCCGGGGTCAGGGGCCACTCGGGAAATTGAGGCCCGGGGAGCGACGCAGACTGGCAGCTTCGGGAGTGCGCCGGGGCGGGAGCCAGAGGGGGCCAAGGCTACTGCTCTGCAAGTTCTCGGCAGAGAGGAGGCGGGGTGGGGGTGGGGGGCAGATTGCAGCCTTGATGGGGGTAGGGAGGGCTCACTCTGGGAAGATTACGTCGTTTGTAGTTCCGGCGTCCCACCCTGCCCTGCTCCCGGGAACTTTCCCCTCAGATAGTGATTAAACGCATAGCATGAAATCCACGGTGTTGCGAAGGAAAGCAGTACTCCGAGACAGGTGTCAGGATTTTTCATCGAAACCGGGTTGGTGGGTTCGTCATCCAGGCGCGGTCCTGGAGTGGCGAGGTCCAGGGGGCAGGCCCGGTTCCTATGGTTTTGAAGGCGGGGTGGACATGTTACTTTAAGATGTCTGCAGCCCTGTGATGCCGTTAGTAAATGCCTGTGATTTCTGTTGGTGAAAACCAAGGGTCCTGCGCATGCAGGTCCTGTGGTTTGTATGCATAGGCGACAACAGAACAGGGTGACAGCTGGTGGAGACCCAGGTATTTGAGTTGAAACCTGCCCATGAGAACGGCTGGCCAATTGCACATATGGGGCAGGGTTTTCCCTGTGGATGGAACAGCGTGTGCGAAGATACTGAGGCAGGAGCAACACTGCCACATATGAGGAAGGGAAGGTGGCTCACGTCTGGAGCCTGGCTCTTCTCCCAGGGGCTGTGGGATTTTAAGCAGGGAAATGGCACTGTTCATATTCTGAAAGATCCCTCTTGACCAAACGTTTGTTAAGTGGAATTGAGATAGACTGGTGGTAAGAGAAAAGGTATGCCAGGCGGGGTCCTGATGGGACACCTGGCTGATCCAGGAGCCTGAATTTGTGGCCTCTGATGCTGTCTGTAACCCCACCCTGTGACTCTCTTTGCAGCTCCCAGCCTGCTCCGCCCTACCCTTGCTCTTCGGTGAGTGCCTGTGTCTCTGACTGTGATTGCCCATCATGAGGGCCTGGCAGGAAGGGCTGAGACTGTGAGGAGGGTGGGAGCAGAACGCCTCAGAGCAGCAACAGACGGACCTGCCTGCAGGTCACACAGCAAATGGGGCAGCACAGGGGCTAGCAGTCTATCTCCAGTAGGTGATATGTGGGCCCCTCAGTGGTGACAGTATACATAGTGACAGAGCCTGGGTTCATACCCTCATCCACCTGCTCTAGTGCCCTCAGGACTCTACCTGTCACGGGAAGCCAGTCGGTGCATTTGCTAAGATGGCAGCCCCATGCAGGCTTTCTCAGGATAGGAAGGCAGGTGGCTGCTAGGCCCTCTGTGAGGATACAGCCTGGAAATTGAACCCCCAGCACCATGGACCAGGGACATGGCAGATCTAAAGAGAAGGTCTTCCTAATGGAGGGAAGTCTGGAGCCTTTGAGGAGGGCATGGGTTAGGGCTGACTGTGCTTTGTTTTGATAAGACCTTTTTCCTAGGAATAAAATACATATTCACTGTAAAACAAACAGGAAATGGAAAAAATGAGCAGTGTGTAAAATGAAAACCAGGTACCCTGGAGACCAGGGGCCAACAGGCTCTTTCCTCTGTGAAGGGCCAGGTAGTAAACTTTTTTGGCTGTGCAGGCCCGATGGGCTCTGTCAAGACTACTCAGCTCTGTCGTTGTACTCTCTGCCCCCTTACAGCTCTGGTGTGGGTGCGGCTGTGGGGGTGCGCTGTGTCCATGCGAGTTCGGCTGCTGATGGTCCGAGCAGGTGAGGCTTTCCTGGGAGCCTGCACATCCCAAAGTCCCCTCTTCTGGCACAGCAGTGCCCATGGTGACTCCAGTGCCTTCCATCTGGCAGGGCAATGTGGCGGGATCCCTACCCTTGGAGCACTGTCCAGCCCCATCCTGCGGGTCCAGACCAGTGGCTGCACATCCCCCAACCAGAAAGGCCTTTGCTAAAGGGTGTGTCAGCTGAGCCCCTGTTTTCCAGATGGGGAAACCAAGTCCCCAAAAGCATAGGGGCCTCAGGGCGAGCCGAGGCATATCCATGCCATCTTTCATTCCTGTGTTGAGCGAATGTGTCCTGACCCAGGCCTGGCCCCACACTGTTCCTCCAAGCACTGACCCCGGGACAAGCTGTGACCGTGGCTTTACTCCAGGCTGTGCCCCAGAGTAGGGGTTGTGGGGGTAGCCAGTGCCCATCTCCCGGGGTCCTGCTTGGCTGACACCTCCATGTGCTTTGTCCCATGCCCAGCATCCAGCCCGCTGTATCCAAGCCTGGAGCCGTGGTCCCCAAACCCAGCGCACTTCCCAGCAGCCGGGGCGAGTATGTGGTGGCCAAGCTGGATGACCTCATCAACTGGGCCCGCCGGGTAAGTCCCAGCCCTCCTCTACGCCTCCCGCTACGCGCTCACACACACGCTGCCTGTGGCCTAGGTTGCTGGCAGGCTCCCCCAGAAGCTTGTGATTCTGTCATGACTCATCCTCCCCCACCCCCACCCGCTCCTCACCCTGTGTCCCTACCCGACTCTCTGCTCCGTCCCTCAGCCCCACCTCCCTTCTGTAGTTCTACCTTCCATTCTCCCCTATTTCTTCTCTTTTTTTTTTCTTCCTTTTTTCAGGGCAGTGTCACTGGCCCTCATATGTGGGACCCGAACCAGGGCCGCTGGCTTCCCAAGCCAGTGCTTAACCACCACGCCACTCGGCTGGCCCTATTTCTTCTCTTTTAATGTAAAAGAGGATCTTTTTTTTTTTTTTTTTTTTTTTTGAGGGCAGTGTCACCGGCCCTCACATGTGGGACCGAACTGGGGCCGCTGGCTTCCCAAGCTAGCGCTTAACCACTGCGCCACTCAGCTGGCCCAAGAATCTTTTTTTCCCAAAGATTTTATTGGAAAATTGGGGGCGGCGAACAGCATTGGGGAACCGGGAAAGGGGAACAGACATGTTGCTGTCCTTTTGTTCTTCAGTCTAGTTATGGAGGACATTGCCTCACTGGCCCATGTTGGTATCATCACTATGCTCTTCTCGGGTGAGGCAGATCAGTCGCCGGCCTCTGGACAGCCGCTCACAGTGGCTCTTGGCAGCCCACACCGGCTGCCAGCCGCTCACACTGACTGCTGGCCACTCATTGTAGCCTATGGCAGCCACTGCAGCAGGGGCTGCAGCTATGCCAACCTGGGGACTCATGGCAGCCCAGCTCCAGGTGGAGCTGTTGTTCACCATCTTAGCTGTAGAGGGCAGTGTCACTGGCCCTCATATGTGGGACCCGAACCGGGGCCGCTGGCATCCCAAGCCAGCTCCTAACCAAGGTGCCACTCGGCCGGTCCAGTAATTTTTATTTAGTTTTTATTTTAGTTTTCTGAGGGCAGTGTCACTGGCCCTCATATGTGGGACCCGAACCGGGGCCGCTGACATCCCAAGCCAGCTCCTAACCAATGTGCCACTTGGTCGGCCCTTTTTTTTTTTTTTCTTTTTAAACCTGGAAATGTATTGCATGCAGAAAACAGTAGCTCCTTCCCAGCAAAAACCCTGAAAGCTGGCCCTGCCCCCAGTATCAGCCACAGAACAGTTTTTGTCGTGTGTCCCCCTCCCTTAAGTCATGTGCTCAGCCTGTCTCCCACTGGACACGTGCCTGCCTCCCAGGACACAGGCCCCTTTCATTGCCTGTGGGTTGCTGGGCCAGCACAGGCTGCTGTAACAATCCCCCATTGACGGCCATGCCCTATCTCTGTTGTTTATGTGTCTCTGTGTCACACATGCCACTGCAGCAAACACCCTCCCAGGTCCTCCAGCTCCAGGACAGAGCTGTCCACTGCGGTCTGGTTTGTGGCTGAATACCCAGCGAAGAGGTCAGAGTCAGCCAGCTCAAGTGCCTATCAGGTGGCCCTACCATGTTGGGCAGCCCTTGCTTTGTCACCTGCATTAGCACATCAATGGGGGCCACTTCCAGGTCTCTGGTTAAACACAGCAGCAGAAAAAGGTCTGGCAGAGGAGCCCAGACATGGGGAAATCAGGCACCAAATAGATGGACGAAGGAGTTGGAGGGTGGCCGAGGGCATCCGGTGGGGCTTCCCGGAGGATTCACTGGACACAGGAAGATTGGGGACAAGACCCTCAGGGTCAGCCTGAGCCACGTGTGGTGCCGGCACTCGGAGCAGTTGGAAGGATGGGGTTTAGGGGATACTGGGTTATGGGAACGATGTTACTGACTTGACTTAATTTTACCTGGGTTTTTTTCCTTAAACTTTTTTTCCCCCTTTTTTGGTAATGTGGCTGCTAGGAAGTGTTGACCCACGGACCTCATTCACTTTGTCCTGGGACAGGGCAGCAAGCTCAGTCTGGTGACAGGTGTCCAAGGGGCCTGGAGGTCATCTGGTTGCTATGCAGGGGGCATGGCTAATGTATATCATTCTTTAGGAAAGGCTAGAACACTTGGTTTTTCTATGTGAAATCACCCACTTTTTTGAAACATGATGGACTGACCATGCACTCATGGCCGTCTCCCCGGTCCCCAGAGCTCACTGTGGCCCATGACCTTTGGCCTGGCCTGCTGTGCCGTGGAGATGATGCACATGGCAGCACCCCGCTATGATATGGACCGCTTTGGCGTGGTCTTCCGAGCCAGCCCACGCCAGTCCGACGTCATGATCGTGGCCGGGACCCTCACCAACAAGATGGCCCCCGCACTCCGCAAGGTAGGCCTGGCACCATTGCCTACCGCTGCCCTGGCCTGAGCTGTTCACAGACCCTACCGTCTCTTCCAGGTCTACGACCAGATGCCTGAGCCGCGCTATGTAGTGTCTATGGGGAGGTGAGTGCCAGGCTGGGCTGGGACGTGTCCGTGACACTCTGGTGTGTGTCCTCCTAATCTCATATCTGCTTCTGTCTGATCAAGATTGTTGAGGTGTAACTCACCCTCAGAGAACTCCCACAGCTCCAGGGAGCAGGATTGTGCCAGGCTTCTGCATAGTCTGCCCCCTCCCCAGGACGTCCCCTCACTTATTGTTGCTCTCCCACCCCAACAGCCCATCTGATTTCCATCTGTTTCTTTGCTTCATAAACACATAAATGACATCCTTCTCTATAGACAGTTTACATTGTCCTTGCCTTTTTCACTTGTAGTAATTTCCCTGCATCATTAAAACCTGTTCAGTCACTTAATTTTTTTGTTGAGATAGAACATTCCATCACCCCAACAATAAGCCCTATCCCCATTAGTAGTCCCCCCCACCCCTACCCAGCCCGACAACCACTAACCCACGTCCTGTCTCTGGATGTGCCTGTCTGGACACTTCACGTGAATAGCATCCCACGCTGTGTGGCCTCTATGGCTTCTCTCACGAGCAGTGCGTGGTCAAGGTCCATGCATTAGCTTACACTCTACCTGGTCCCACAGAAAGTCTCAGGTGGCTGTTGTCATTCCTGTGACTTCATGTTCTGTCTTGCCCTTTTTGACAACCCAGGCACCGGCTTGCAGTTGAAGGCGGGTGGATTCAGGGAAGGGCCCTGAGAGGGGGCAAGGCCAGGGGTGGCCCTCACAGCCCTCCTCCTCTTCCAGCTGCGCCAATGGAGGAGGTTACTACCACTATTCATACTCCGTCGTAAGAGGCTGTGACCGCATTGTGCCCGTGGACATCTACGTCCCAGGTAAGCCCACCGCCCATGTTTCTGGGCAGCTGGGCCTTCAGGTCCCCGCAAAGGAGCCGTGACCATGTCATGTGGTCCCCATGTCCCCGGAGACATAGTGGGTTCCCCCTGTTTTAAAGATGAGCAGATTCGGGTCTAAGAAGATTGACACCCATCCTTTTCCTCCATCATCCCATGAGGGGCTCTCCGATTTTATCCAGACATTGGACCAGGCCTATGTCGAAGTGGTTAGGTTGAGCTGTACGGAATTGCTGATATTTAGCCATTTTTTAGCTACAGTTTTATGATTTCACCTAATAGAAACAAAACCAAAGAAATCAATTAAAAACCAGAAAAAGGTTCCTGAAGGCTAGGAATGGTGTCTGTAAGTTATCGTCCTCACAACAGGCAGGTGAGACCCCCTCCGACCCAAGATTGCCAGGGTAGCCGGGTTCAGCAAATAAAAATGCAGGGCACCCAATTATATTCAAATGTCAGAAAAATAATATCTTTTTCATATAAGTATGTCCCATATGATATTTGGGATACACTTATACTAAAAAAAGTATCAGTGGTTTGTCTAGTTTCCAGTAACTAGGCATTCTTATTGTATCCCGCTGCCCTGTGGGATTCTCACACCTCCTCACAGGGCCCATTGGCAGGGTGGGAGTGGCCTCCCAGGCACGTGCTGGCACCTCCCAAAGGCAGAGAAACAGGTTTTGACATTGCATTAGAGCTAATTAGGAAATGAAGTTTGTTTAGCATTCTGTGAATATTTATTGAGTGCTTTCCTAGGCCTGGACCTGTCTTGGGCAGCGCTGGGTCAGGCCTTGGAGAGTCCCCAGGTTGGTGGGATGGAGCCTGACACAGATGTGCCCAACCCCACCTGTAGGGCAACAGAGGGCACAGTGGGTAGGGCTTCGAGGGATCTATAGGAGTCTACTCTGTGTGCTTGTTACCCTTGACCAGGAGTCAAACCCTTGGTCAGTTGCTGCTTGTCTGATGCATGACCTCAGGAAAGCCTCCTCTCCAAGTCTCAGTTTCCCTATCCATCAAATGGGCAGTTGTGATTATACTATTGCTCACTGTGTACTGCAGGGTTAGCTGGAAGTAAATGACTATGACAGTTGTTTATCCATCCACCTGTGGTTGTGGTTGCATCAGGGACTGGGACTGTGGAGACCATTTCTCAGGGGGTTCCCTTCTCAGTCTGTGGGCTGCTCACCATGCTGGCTCCTTCCCAGTGGTAGGCTAGATCCCCAACCTTTGCAGTGCAGACTCTTTGGGATGCTGGGGTAAGGGCCCATCTCAGCCCTCCCCACCGTGGTAAGTGGCCTGGACGTGGCTGACCAGCCCTCAGCCCCACCCATGGTCCCCTGGTCACTCTCCCAAGGCTCTGGGTGGCCTGTCCTTTCCTGCCCCACGTGGCCTATTTGCTGCCCCCAGTAGGTCCTTGACCTTTTTTCTGGTTCAGGTGCCCTTGGCCAGCAGCCAGGGGAGGGACAGTGGCCCCAGGAGGACCCAGAACCCAGTCACTGCTCACAGGGTCCCAGCTCCCTAGGGCAGGGACACTGAGGCTAGTCCCGCCCCCAGGCTGCCCACCCACGGCCGAGGCCCTGCTGTACGGCATCCTGCAGCTGCAGAAGAAGATCAAGCGGGAGAAGAGACTCAGGATCTGGTACCGCAGGTAGTGCTGCCCACCGCTGTCATCGTCATCGTCCCCAAGATGGTCAATAAACCCGAGAAACCCACCTAGACTGCAATGCCTATGTGGTATGTGGGCCAGGGGAAAGGGTGGGAGATAGATGTCCACCAGGCAGAGAACCCTCTGAGTCTCAGGCAAGGGCAAGGTCAATCCTCAAAGATGCTGAGGCCATGGAGGCAGATGGCTGGATCCACACTAGCCCTTCCTATGGGTCCTGTACTGCCCTGCTGTAAAAGAGGAGCTGGGTGAGGACTGGCCTGCCCCTGCACTGGAGCTGGAGGGAGGCACCAAGTCAGAAGAAACAAGGCACTGGGCAATGAGAGAGTTGCAGACCTCAGCAAGTGACACTGCACTTCCCTCATGGGCCAAGAGTCCTGTGAAAGGCCATGTGTGAAGGTTTTGCTTTGAGGTTCAGCTTTACTAGGTGGGACCAGAGACCCTTCTCAGTGGCCTAAGGACCTGGGCCTGGGGGCTGCCATCCTCCATGTGATCCTCCCTGACCTAGTTCTGCCTGCCCGCTCCTCTGGACTCCAGCTGCCAATCACAGGGAAGAAAGGGTGCTGGCCCTATCTGCCTGGGGGAAAGGGCCATTGGTGATTGATTGGCGATGTCTGCCATGGGCAGGAGGGGGGTCATGGGCTGGTACACAATGGAGAGAACTAGCCCACCCACTGGCTCCCTGACTATCCGTTTAACAGATTTCGTTCCCCTTTTTTGGAGGGATGAGAGGAGTTGTTGAGCATAGTCTTGAGTCGTGCTGCTAATTCGCCAATCCAGTGTTTATTTCATCCCCATGACCCAGGAGGGAGCTGGTGCTGGTCCCCTTGCCGAGGTTAGGGAAGGTGGCTGGGGTCATATAGCTGGTGTGGCCTCAACTCCCAGGGGCTGTGAGACCAGAGCCTGTGCTCCTGGCCACAAGGGTACTGAGTCCCAGGGATGTGGGGGCAGCAGGCTCAGTGCTTGGTGACCAGGGGTGTGATCACCCGCGGGAAAGCGTAGTAGCGGCAGTCAGCTGGCGGGACTAGCTCCATCACCTCTGTGTGGATGTTCTCTCGCTGGAAGCCAGCCTCCAGCAGTGCCGGCACCTGTGTCTCCTACAGGAGGAAGATGCCAGGTCACCTCCAGGCTCTGGAGCCTCATGACAAACACACACCAGCGCTCACCCTTGTTTGCATGGCACTTGCTAGTGCCAAGGCCCCAGAAGCTGTAGCAGCCTCCACTGCAGCCCCAGCTGCTGAGACAAGGCATAAACCCAGGCCTGGGTGGCAGTCTCCAGGTGTCTAAGCTTAGGCAGCAGCTTCCTGGCTGTCACAGTGTCACCAGGCTGAGCACCTGCTCATCCTTGCAGACAGAGGGAACAGTGTGGCTGAATCAGTACACACACTAGGGTGGAGGAGGGTACAGCCTGATAGCCGGGTGGGGACCTTGCCTGGTTTCCACACACAGCTCACAGTCCACCCAAGAGAGCAGTCCAGAGACCAGGGACAGGCGAGGGACCCTCCCAGGTCACAGGTGACCGCAGGTACCCTGGGTCCCTGGCTGAGGGCAGGGAGGGGCAGGCCCAGGGAGCACCAACTGCCCCACCTCGAACATGGTGTTGATGTCGTCATACTTGGACTTCATCAGCTCCCCCCAGGAGGTGAGGTTGCAGTAGGTGAGGACACCTCCTGGCTTTAGCAGGCGAAAAGCTTGGCCCTGGGAAGGGGATAGCAGTAAGAAGGGAGGTCAGAAACAAGTGGAGAGATGGAGACGGGGTGCCCAATGTGTGGATAATGGATCCACCTTAAGCCAGATCCCCCATACTGGGGGCTGTCGGACCCCTTCCCTCCACACAGTCCTACCCTGATGAAGTTGAACTGATGTGTGTGCCAAGTCTCCTCAGATAGTGGGTATGTGTCATACAGGATCCCTGCACAGGAGAGCAGAAGCCATATGGTCAGGGCAGCGGTAGCCACACCAAGATGATGGCTGCACACGAGGGGGACCTGAATGCAGCCTCGGAACCCCAGCGGCTGCATCCCAAATTCACTATGCTTCCTCTAGGAATTACACCTGATTCAGGTGTCATTATGCTATTACTGAGTGCCAGGCCTCATGTGTCTGTATTCCCCACCCAGGTTCTGTTACCCCAGTGACACATCAGTAAGTGAGGAAGGGGTTAGTGGTGAGTTTTCAGGTAGAGGCTCCCCTCTCCCAGCCCCCAGACTCCCCTCACCATCAAAGTGACCATCTGGCAGGGTGGGCGCCACCTCCTCCCACAGGCCTTTCAAGGAAACCACCTTGGGGTACGGTAGAAAAAAAAAGAAAGCTGAGTGTCAGAGAGGTCCCCAGGACTTCACTGCGGGGGGGGTGGGGAGACACAGGAACTCCCAAGGGAGGAAACCACCCCCCTCTCCTGCGTCCCTCCCCCAGGAATGGGGCGGAAGCCTGTAGGCAGACCTTGTGTGGCTGCAGCTGGGCCCAGTCCTGAAGCCGCTGGAAGACGCCCTCATTGCACTCAATAATCCAGTGCTCGTCGATGGCAGCCTCCTGCACCTTGGTGGCTGCAATGGCCATGCCAAAGCCCACTTCCAGGACCCGGCCCCCTGGACACACAAAGCGGGGGTAGGCACAGAGAAACTTTTGCCACAAGGACGGGAGGGCACAGCAGACAGAGGGACACTGGCCCTGAGAGAGAACAGCGTGGGCCCTGGCCAGCAGCCAGAGACAGTGGCAGGCCAGGGAGGCAGCAGAGTGGCTTTTGGGACAGACCTGGGGGATGGGGAGGGGGGTGTCAGACCCTGGACTTTAAGCCTGGCTCCTGCTATGTGCACCAGTGGCATTGGTGGCGCTTATCTCTTGACTTCGTTACTTTTCGCTCCCCTTCCAGCCTCCCCCACGATGAAGTTCACAAGGGCCAGGGCCTGGAACAATCTGGGGTGAGGAGCGGGGGTCCACACTGGACTACAGACCGAGGCCCAGAGACCCCTTACTCGGCCCCTGTGGGACCTGGACACTCCTCGGGCTCTGACACAGGCGCGCAGGGCCACTCCACGACACCTGTCTCCCAGCCTCAGCTTCCCCAGGGCTATTCTTAGCCGGAGTGGGCGGGGCCTCCCGATTCCGCCAGGAACATTCCGCACGTGCACCTGGGCAGCGTCCAGTGCTCACCCCCATGCCTTCCGCGACCTCAGAAGAGGGGGTTGGCGGCCGAGTTCCACCCGAGGTCTCACGGCTGAGGACCCAGCCCTGGGTCGGGACTTCATTTCCCCTGGAGGGGAAGTTCCCGGTACTTAGGGGGCGCCTACTATATCCGGTGCCCGCAGCATCCTCTTTTATTTCCCCGGTGCCCTCTGCTAGGAGCCCCATTTTCCATGCGAGAAAAGAGACACGAAGAGAGGCTCCAATGCGCCTCTCCAGCCGGAGAGCAGGCTGGCCCCGGGTCTGGGCGCCCCCGGCTTCGGTTGCCCCAGCGCGCCGGGCTGCCGTGCTCGTGCAGGGAGAGGGGGGGGCTCTACCTTTGGAGGCGGCGGCGGCCGCCAGCGCGTGCATGTAGGGGGTCTCCCAGCGCTCCATCACTGGCTTGCCCAGGATCTGCAGGTACGTGTCCGATGCATTGTAGGCCGCGGGCGCCGCCCGCCACGCGGGGCTGCAGTTTTCGCCGGGCGCGAAGATCGGGGTCGCAGCGGGGACGTTCATACTACCAGCTGGACTGCGCGCCCGGGAATCAGTTCCCAACGCACCGGGCTGGTCCCTGCAGGGACTTCTGGGCCGGGGGCGTGGCCAGGGGCTGGCGGGAACGAGGGGGCGTGGTCAGGGGTTGGGCCGAGGCCTGGCCGGACTGGTGCGGGGGGCCCGGCGTGAGGACTGAGCCACGGTTAGAGCGCCCTCTAGCGGCCGCCGAGCAGAAGACGGCGCTGTGTGGGTCCGGAATCCCAGCGGAGGACCCCTCCTCCTTGAGCCTCCCAGCTCCTAGTCTGAGAAACGGGCACAGCAGCAACGAGCTGTCAGAGTCTGGGGCCTCGCCCTGTCACTCTCCTGCCTTAGTTTCCTCATCTGCCATCGCCGCAGGAAGCTCCCTTCCTTGCAGGCGCTGTTAGAAGAACCTTATGTTTTAAAAAAATCATTTAGGGCCGGCCGAGTGGCGCATTGGTTAAGAGCTGGTTTTGGGATGCCAGCAGCCCCGGTTCGGATCCCACATATGAGGGCCAGTGACGCTGCCCTCTACAGCTAACAATAGCTCCACCTGGAGCTGGGCTGCGAGCCCCGGCGATGGTGTAGGCTGCAGCCCCTGCTGCAGTGGGCTGCCATAGGCTACAGTGAGTGGCTGGCAGCCAACGTGAGCTGCCAATACCGCGGTGAGTGACCATCCAGAGGCCGGCGACCGATCTGCCTCATCCAGGAAGAGTGCAATGATTGTACCAACGTGGGCCAGTGAAGCGACGTCCTCTGCAACTAGACTGAAGAACAAAAAGACAGCAACTTGTCTGTTCCCCTTCCCCGATTCCCCAACGCTGTTGCCTTCCCCCAATTCCCCAATAAACTCTTTTAAAAAAATCATTTAATCTTAAGAGATGCTGCAGTGAGTTCTTTATTCATTTCACAAAAGGGGAAACAGGCTCCAAGAGGCATAGCCGTCAGTCTCATGGCCGGGGCGCCCCGGTGAGGTATGGGGACCCAGGATTAGAACCCTGACAGCCCCACAGTGCCCACACGCTGAGCTGCCTCTCCTCTTTCAGAAGCTTACTTCACATTCCCATGGGAAGATGGGAGTCACCTGAGGCCCCAGGAGCCTGATGGGGGTACTCACAGTGCAGAGGCCTTGAGTTCTGGAGACCTACATGTGATCCCAGCACTCTACTGGCCCTCCTGCACAGGAAGTCAAGCAGGGCAGCCCCACAGAGACTCAGGACTCATCCCTGCTGCCTTGCCCCAGCTCAGCTGCAACCACTGCCAGCCTCCCTGAGACCTACCTGCAGGCCAGCTGGGTTGGCCTCCAGGCTCTGAAATGTGACTTCTCTTTTCCATCTCTCTGCACATCAGGCCATCATTCATGAGCCCTGAACACTCCATTCCTGCCACTCTGTTAACACGTGTAGAAACTGAGGCCCAGAGAAGCTGAGGTCAGGATTTGAACCAAGGCAGCCTCCGAAACAGCTATCGAGTTCCATGCCACTGTGTCCATCTTTCTGACCAACAGGGCTCCAGACTACCCCTCACCACCACCACCCCTCGCCCTGCCCACTGCCGTTGAGTTCCGTTATCCCTCCTGTCCCTGCGTCTTAGCACATGCTCTTCCCTCTACCTGGATAGCTTTTCCTTTCTCATGGCCTGGATGCCTTCTCTCTCTGCTTGAGCCTGCACCTGCTCTGGGAGGCCCTCAGGTGCCCCGCAGGCTGTTTTATCACTGAGCACTTTTCCTTACCATTTCACTAACTGAAAGTATTTATTCATGGCTCTCTCTATGGTCTGTCTGACGGGGTTGGCACATAGAAAGTGCTTGGTGGGCCGGCCGAGTGGCGCAGTGGTTGAGCGCTGGCTAGGGAAGCCAGCGGCCCCGGTTCGGGTCCCACATATGAGGGCCAGTGACACTGCCCTCAAAAAAGAAAGAAAGAAAGTGCTTGGTAAATCCTGAGCGATTGGGGTTTAATGCGGTGGTCTGGATGTAATGGCACCAATTTCATGAGACCCTCAGGAGGGGGCAGGAGGAGTAGATGTCATTGGGCACCTGGGTTGCACTTATGCTGTTTTTCATGGTCATATGAGTTCATCCCATCTGGTTTCCCCATTGCCAGCCGCCGTCCTGGGCACTATGATGGGTATTTTGCAGGCCTGTATCCCAGCATCCTGGGGCCCCCATCCATGACCCCCCACAGGGGATGCTCCCCTGTGCACTTACTAAATGTCATCCAACTCAAGGGATGCCCTGGAATGCCCTCCTGAGACAGGAGAAGGCAAGTTGTTTTCATTAGCTCTCGCTGTGTAACAAATCACTCCAAATGTAGCTACTAAAACAAGGCATGTTTATTATCTCAGTTCCTGTGGGTCAGGAATCCAGGGCCAGCCTAGTTGGGCCCTCTGCTTCACAATCTCTCATGGGAAGCAGTCAAGATGCCACCAGTACTGGAGCCTCCTCTGAAGGCTCAGCCTGGGAAGGGGCCTTTCCAAGCTCACTCACTGGTCATTGGCGGTGTTCAGTTCTTTTTGGATTGTGGGTCCCCAAGCCTCAGTTCCTGGCCACATGTGGGCCTCCCCAACAGGACAGTGGGCTTCATTAGAGCCAGCAAGAGAGGGCCTACTAGCAAAAGGCGTGGGCACCCTTTATGAATTCATGTGCAACAAACTCCAACAGATGTTAGGTGAAAAGGCAGGGTGGGAGCAGATTGTAGAGCATGCTACAGACTGTGTGACGGGAGTGTGTGTGTGTGTGTGTGTGTGTGTGTGTGTGTGTGTGTGTGTGCATGCACAGCGTGTGGATAGGCCCAGTATTGTCCCTCAGAGATTGCCCTATAATGTCACATGATAGCCTGCCTGTCTGCCCCCATGCACCTTTCTATAAAGACAGATCATTACTTCAATATTATGCTTACTGTATATATCCCTATTTGGCCCCAAAAGATGTAGTCAATGATGGGTAAGATTCCTCAAGGTGGGGGGGGGGCCAGGGCGGGAAACAACCTAAGCCAGACACAGTTGCGTGGATGCCAGTGGGTGCCATAGGAGGAATCACAAGTTGATAGAAATAGGCCATAGACCCTTTGCTTCAGGTTCTGGCAGCCTGCATGTGAAATGACCTATTGATGTGATAACATCTGTCCTCCGTGCATCCTTATCAGTAAGCCTTGGCAGAGGAAGTTTCTGTTATTTAGGGGGTGCATGACAATAACCTCATGGGACCTCTGGTAATGGCATCTTGCAGACGTGGGTGATTTGGCCCTGAGCTATGTTTTTGGGTGTGAGACTCACAGACCATGGAAGCTACATTGATCTTTGCTTATGTGTAAGATAATACAAGAGCAGTCAGGCCCAATTTGGGGCTCTCAGTCCATGAGGCTGAAAGTCCCGTGGCTCCAAACTGCATTTTTCTCTTATTTGTGTGTGTCTCTCTTTCTTAACCTTTCGCTGTCCCTTCTCCACTCCCACTGCTCAGTCGTGCGGGATGCAACACTATAAGGACACTCAAGATGCTGGTCATCATGGCCAGGATACTGTAGGAGGAGATTTCCATCTGGGAACTTTTTTTTTTTTTTTTGAGGGCAGAGTCACTGGAACTCATATATGGGACCCGAACTGGGGCCATTGGCTTCCCAAGCCAGCGCTTAACCACCGCGCGCCACTCAGCCGGCCCTTTTTTTTTTTTTTTAAAGATTTTATTGGGGAATTGGGGGAGGGGAACAGCGTTGGGAAACCCGGGAAGGGGACCAGACAAGTTGCTGTCCTTTTGTTCTTCAGTCTAGTTGTGGAGGACATTGCTTCACTGGCCCATGTTGGTATCATCATTGCGCTCCTCTCAGGTGAGGCAGATGGGTCGCCGGCTCTGGACGGCCGCTCACAGCGGCTCTTGGCAGCTCACATTGGCTGCCAGCCGCTCACGCTGGCTGCCGGCCACTCACTATAGCCTATGGCAACCCACTGCAGCAGGGCTGCAGCTATGCAGACCTGGGGACTCATGGTAGCACAGCTCCAGGTGGAGCGGTTGTTCACCATCTTAGCTGTAGAGGGCAGTGTCACTGGCCCTCATATGTGGGATCCCAACCGGGCCACTGGCGTCCTAAGCCAGCTCATAACCAATGCGCCACTCTGCCCGTCCTGGGTACACCTTTTTTTTATTGTGGTAAAACACATGTAGCATAAAATTGATCCTCTTAACCTTTTTTTTTTTTTTAGCTGCGCCATCCTGCCACCTGTTGGCCATCTTAACCATTTTTTTTTTTTTTTTTTTTTTTAGGGCAGTGTCATTGGCCCTCATATGTGGGATCCGAACCTGGGCCACTGGCGTCCCAAGCCAGCTCTTAACCACTGTGCCACTCAGCCAGCCCCATCTTAACCTTTTTTTTTTTTTAAAGATTTTTTTTTTAATTGGGGAATTGGGGGAGGGGAACAGACAAGTTGCTGTCTTTTCGTTCTCCCGTCTAGTTGCGGAGGACGTTGCTTCACTGGCCCATGTTGGTATCATCATTGTGCTCTTCCTGGATGAGGCAGATCAGTCGCCGTCCTCTGAATGTTCGCTCACCGCGGCTATTGGCAGCTCGTGCTGGCTGCCAGCCATTCACTGTAGCCTATGGCAGCCCACTGCAGCAGGGGCTGCAGCCTACACCGTTGCTGGGGCTTGCACAGCCCAGCTCCAGGTGGAGCTGTTGTTAGCTGTAGAGGGCAGTGTCACTGGCCCTCACATGTGGGATCCGAACCGGGCCTGCTGGCATCCCAAACCAGCTCTTAACCAATGTGCCACTCGGCCGGCCCCCATCTTAACCATTTTTAAGTGCACAGCTCAGTGGCATTAAGCACATTCATACTTCTGTGCGGCCACCCCCACCACCATTTCCAGAACTTTTCATCTCCCCAAAATGAAACTGTCCCCATTAAACACTCACTCCCCTCCCCACCCTGAGTCCCTGGTCCTAACCATCTACGCTCTCTGTCTCTACGAATATGACTCCTCTGGGGACCTCCTGTGCAATCACACAGTCTTTGTCCTTCTATGTCTGGCTTATTTCACTGAGTATAATGTCCTCCAGGTTTATCCATGTTGTAGCATGTGTCAGAATGTCCATCCTTGTTAAGGCCAACTGACACTCCACTGTATGGATCATATGGTGATTCTATGTTTAACTTTTTGAGCAACCACTAGACTTTCTGCCCGGGGCTACTCCCCCACTTCCAATTCAGTCCAGAGAGAGGGTCCTCACCCTATTGGCTATCTCTACACAATGACATGCTCCTAGTTTGGCCAGTCAGGCCTTCCATTACGTTCCATTACCTGGTCACAACAATTGGTTGAACAACGACATGTGATTGAGGTTGGACAAATCAGAACATTCCTTGGAACTTTTGCTGCCTCTTGAGGGAGAGGTGCTCACCTTCTGCTAGAGCTGTTAAGCTGATGGGGGAGGTTGACCTGGAGCTGTGGCACCATCTTTGTCCTCACAAGGTGGGGAGACTGTTGAGTAAAAAAGCCAAGAAAGAAGATGACAGAGCCAAAAGATGGAGAGATGGATGAATCTTTGTGACACTCTTTGAGGGTCCTGAATCCAGCTGAACCTAAAACCAGCTGATCAGGGGACACTGGGCCATGTCTGGGGACACCTGTGGTTATTACAACTGGGGGTGCTCCTGGCATTGAGTGGATGGGGGCTAGAGATGCTGCTCAACACAAAGAACCATCTGATCCCAAATGTCAGCCATGCTAAGGGGGAGAACCCTGAGTTAAATCTATCCCTGGGCCTTTTAGTTTCATGAGCAAAAAATTCCCATTAAAAAAACAACAACCCAGTTTCAGTTTCTATGAATTGCAACCAAAAGATTCTAACCAATTTAGGTCAGACATAGGCAGGGGGTTTTAGAGTTGGAAGCTGCTGAGGGCCATCCTCAGGGCTCCACCCCCATGGAGCACACAGCACCTATGCGGGATCAGTGACAGGGTGGGAGGGCATGGGTCTGGCCCTATACTTTGATTATTTTTAAAAATAGGCTTAGTTTAGGGCTGGCGGAGTGGCTCAGTTGATTAAGTGCTCACTCAAGAGTACAAGCTGAGCTCTGAGCAACAGCAGTTCGATGCCCAGCCCGCACTGAGCTGCTGTTGAGCTGCCAACAGGTGGCAGCATGGCTCAGCCAAAATAAAAAATAAATGGCCGGCCAAGTGGCACGGTGGTTAAGAGCTGGCTTGGGACTCCAGCGACCCTGGTCCACATCCCACATATGAGGGCAAGTGACACTGTCCTCTACAGCTAACAACAACAGCTCCACCTGGAGTTGGGCTGCAAGCCCCGGTGACAGTGTAGGCTGCAGCCCCTGCTGCAGTGGGCTGCCATAGGCTACAGTGAGTGGCCTGCAGCTGGTGTGAGCTGCCAAAAGCCACAGTGAACGGCCTTCCAGAGGCTGGCAACCAGTCTGCCTACCCGAGAAAAGCACACTGACAATACCAACATGGGCCAGTGAAGCAACATCCTCCACAACTAGACTGAAGAACAAAAGGATAGCAACTAGTCTGTTCCCCTCTCCCAAATCCCCAATAAAAATCTTTAAAAAAATTAAAAAAATAAGTTTAGTTTTAGGTCTGTAGAAAAGTTGCAAAGACAGTGCGGAGCGATACCTGGCACCCACTTTCCTCTGTTGTCTGCATCTCGCATTAGCATGGGGCATCTGTCATTGATACATTATTATTACCTAAAGTCCTCTGTTTTTTCAAATTTCTTTACTTTCCCCTGAATGTCCCTTTTCTGCACCAGGACCTACATGACATTTAGTCACCTTGGGCCCCTCTGGGGCTGTGATGGCTTCTCAGACTTTTCTTGTTTTTGATAATCTGGACAGTCTTAAGGGGGACTGGTTGGGTAGTTTGTAGATGTCCATCCGTTGGGATTTGTCTGGTGTTTTTTTCAGGGTTAGACCAGGGTGATGGGTTTTTGGAGGATGATCCCAGAGGTGAGGTGCCCTTCTCATCCCATCATATCCAGGGTCCCACATGGCTGATCACAATCAATAGCCACAGAAGCTCTCGAGTGTGGGGCCTGCAGTTCAAAGCTGGACCCCTGACCTGAATACCAGCAGGCCTGTCACCTTAGTGTTGGTTGTGAGGAGGCCTAGTTATGACATCTACCATTTCTTTGATGGCCAGGGTTGATTATCTTTCTTTTCTCATTTTTGGAAAATTCACATACAATTCAGCATTTTTTTTTTTTTTGAGGGCAGTATCACTGGCCCTCATATGTGGACCCAAACCGGGGCCGCTGGCTTCCCAAGCCAGCGCTTAACCACCATGCCACTCGGCCGGCCCCAATTCAGCATTTTAAAGTGTACAGTTCAGTGGCATTGAGTGCATTCACAATGTTGTGCAGCTGCCACGTCTCTCTAGTTCCAAAACATTCCATTGCCCCAAAAGGAAACCCCGTCCCCATCAGCAGTCACCCCCATGCCCTTCCCCAGTCCCTGACAATCACTAACCCTCCTCCTGTCCCTGTGGATGTGCCTGTTCTGGACATTTCACATAAGTGGGATCACACGCTGTGTGGCCTGTGTGTCTGGCTTCTCTCACATGATCACTGTGTGTTCAAGGTCCATCCACGTTGTGGCGAGTGTCAGCACCTCCCTCCTTTTCACAGCCAAGTAACACTCCATAAGTGGATGGGCCATGCTGTGTTTGTCCATCACCCACTGATGGACACTTGGGTTGTGTCCACTTCTTGGCTGTTGTGAATCATGCTGCTGTGAATTT
The DNA here is from genome assembly GCA_033961575.1 of Aselliscus stoliczkanus. Taxonomy (NCBI): domain Eukaryota; kingdom Metazoa; phylum Chordata; class Mammalia; order Chiroptera; family Hipposideridae; genus Aselliscus; species Aselliscus stoliczkanus. The sequence goes on along the minus strand of CM066735.1, from coordinate 824,324 downwards.
GTTTTTTTAAACATTTTACCATAAAGCCTTCACCATATCCCAAGCCCTACTTCAAACACTTAACACATACTGGTTCTCGCCAAATTCTCACAAAAATCCTCCAAGGGAGGTGCTATGACTATTCCCATTTTATCAATGGGAAAACTGAGACATAGAGACATTAAGTAACTTTTCCTGGGGTCACACAGCTAGTGGGTGGCAAAGCCAGGATTTGAACCCCACAAATCCTGGTATTCTGCTGCTAAAACTCCATTCTGTCAGTCAGCCTTGCAGCCCTGGGACAAGATGATGATCAGCACAGAAGGAATAACACCCCAGATCAGTTCCAGTACCCATCTCTAATTCCTCACCTGTTGGAACCCAAATCCCTGCCCTTGCTCTACAGATTGTGCTGGGTATGCCCCACCTGGGGATGGGGAGTCTGGCTTCTTCCACAGCCACTGGGACCTGGACCGTGAGTCAGCCCAAACCGCTGCCCTGGAATTTCCCGGAGGGGCTGGGCAGATCCAAGGTGAAGGTTCAGGGAGATCCAAGGTGAAGATTTAGAAAGTTCAGGAAGGTTCAGGTGACATCAGCACTGGGGGCAGACAGCTCCAGAGAGGGTAGGGGCTCTGTCCACCTCTTTGGACCCTTACTTGACACTCATGTTGCAGGGACCAGCCCGGGAAAGGCTCACATGTTAGTGCCCTGTCCTGCAGTGCTGTCCAACTTCCTTGTGGCCAGGGAGCATTGTGGGGTAGGGTCTGTTCTCCATTGTATGCCTGGGGCCTGGCCCCAGGAGGCACCCAGTAAAAGCTTCTTGGATCGATGTGTGGCCTCCTCTTTCCCATCTTGTGGCCCATATCTTCCCCCTCCTGCATTCACTTGCACCACCACTCTACACCCACCCTAACAGCATCTCCCATGATGCACTAAACCCCTCATAGCTCCCCATTGGCCAGGGGACAAAGCCAGTCGAGTCCCCTTCCTCCCTCTCCTCTGGTGTAGGGTTGGGGGAGAAAGGGCATCCTGAACATCCTCCTCCTCCCCACCCCAACTTTTCAACTCCAGCCTGACTCTTGAGAAAAATTCAAAGTTTGGTTCCTACTCTTGGCTTCCGGCAGCAGCTCAACCTTTATGGCCTCACCTTGCTACCATATAAGCTTCAGCGGTGTAGCCTCTAGGCCTCATCCCATCCAGCCCATATAAGCAGAGCCAATGACCTCCAGCCCTAACCTGACCACACTACTCAATTGCTCCATAACCTTCCATGGCTTCCTACTGTGCCCAGGATAAAAGCATTGCCCTAGCTCTCAGAGGGCCCCATGATCCCAAGCTACTCTGCCCAGCTTAATTGCACTGCTCCCTGATGCTTTCCCCCCTCTGGGCCATTGCATGTGCTGTGTGCCCTGTCCCTGACAGACCTTCCCCTCTGGGCTAGACTGGTGGACAGCTGATCTTCCTCCACGTTCCCGCAGGGCACCCCAACCTCAGGGCCCAGCCCTGACCCAGCCTGGGGGTGCTCTGTAAGGTGTCATGTTTATCCCTGGCAGCCAGTGCCGCAGCCTCAGCACAGAGGCAGGAAGGCTTGTGTGGGGTGGATCTCAGACCTGTCCAACGGGTTCGCTGTTCCCTGAAACTGCCCTGACTCAGAGGCAGTCTTGGCCTTGGCTGAGCCTGGAGGGTCCTGCTCCGGGCTGAGGTCGGGCCAGGCTGGTGCCAAAGGAGCTGCAACCTGCCAGCCAGGACTGCCCAAGGACCTCGCAGCAAGTAGCAGGTAAGCCGGCATACAGGGAGGGTGTGATGGCTGAATGGGGGGGGGGCGGGATGGGGTGGAATAGTGGGGTGGCTTGGCCAGAGGAGGGGAGAGCGCTGGATAGAGACAGAAATAGAGGCTTGGACAGACTGATGGATGGAGAACGGGGGAGAGAGTTAGACAGAAATATTGTAGAAAGGGAGGAGGAAGGAGAAGGAAAGTGACCCGCAGAGAGAAGCCAGGGAGCACAGCCATGGTTTATGCGCCCTGGGCAGGCCCTACCTCAATTTCTTTTCTGCACTATGGGAAGGGCCTGATTGGGGCTAGAAGAGAGAAAAGAGGAGCACGTGAGAGGGGTCGGAAAGTGGGAGGAGCAGCAGGAGGGGGGCGGGAATTGAACAGCCGGCCGGGGTTGGGGGGCAGCGAGGGGAAGTGGGTGCGAAAAGGAGAAGTGGTGAGGGACCCAGGCCCGGGAGCACCCGGGTCGGAGGAGGTGTTCCTGCTGCTGGAAACGCAGGGGCTTTCCAGAATGTGGAGAAACAGGAAGTGGCTGCGTCCTCGTCCCCGAGCCTGCCCCGCCTTACCTGCCCAGGTCTGAGAGTCCCCTCCTTCCTGGGCGCGCCCTCTGCCCGCCTCGGTCTCCGGGACTGCAAGATGGGTGTAGCCGCGAATTCCTTCCTAGCAGGGAAACTGAGGCTGGTGATCTAATCAGTGGCAACCCCCAAATGGTAGCCTAAGAATCTTCTCGTGGACTCACAGGGAAGTCCCCAGGGGAGCCGACCTTGGAGTCTGTGTGAAGTTTTCTGCTGTTTGAAGTAATGAAGACAGCTGACCCGCACTGGAGCTCACTGTACATCCTCTCCTGTCTGTGTGTTAGGTCCTCTGATCACGTCCCTTTAGCACTGGCACACTGAAGCTCAGAGAGAGGCAGCGCTTCCCCCAGGTCTCCAATGGCCAGGTTCTGGGACCCCGTTTCTGCCTGCAGTCTCCCCATGTGGGGCTGCCCAATTTCACCCAAAAAAACAGGACTCCTGGGGGCAGATGTGATTTTCAAGTACAGGAGGCTACTTCTTCTTCTTCTTCTTCTTCTTCTTCTTCTTCTTCTTCTTCTTCTTCTTCTTCTTTTTTTTTTTAAAACTAAGCCCTTTATTTTCTTTTTCTTTCTTTCTTTTTTTTTTTTTTGGAGGGCAGTGTCACTGACCCTCATATGTGGGACCCGAACCGGGGCCGCTGGCTTCCCAAGCCAACGCTTAACCACCGCGCCACTCGGCTGGCCCCAGGAGGCTACTTCTTAATGTATGTACACCCCAAATATTGTTTGGGGTGTACTTACACTAAAAAAAATTACCCTTCGTGTAACTGCAATTAAAATGTAACTGGGCGTCCTGAGTTTTATCTGGTAATCTACAAGCCTGGTCACAGACCCTGGGGGGACATTTAACTTTTTTTTTTTTTTTTTGAGGGCAGTGTCACTGGCCCTCATATGTGGGACCTGAACTGGGGCCAATGGCTTCCCAAGTTAGCGCTTAACCACCGCGCCACTCGGCCGGCCCTGGGGGGACATTTAAAGGGTCTGTGCATGGAACAGGGGCAGTGGAAGGGCTGGGGGATGAGGCTCTTCGACCTCAGACAACCTCACCAAACAGACCTCTGGCCTTTCATGAGCCCTGTTCCCACTGCAGAGGGGGCTCTGGGCACATGTGACCATTGTACATTCACTTAGGTGACCCCAAGGTTCAAAAACGTTACCTGCATGGGCCGGGCTAGTGGCGCAGTGGTTAAGCGCTGGCTTGGGAAGCCAGCGGCCCTGGTTCGGGTCCCACATATGAGGGCCAGTGACACTGCCCTGAAAAAACAAACAAACAAACAAACAAAAAAATCGTTACCTGCAGACATGCTAATGGTTAAATACGAGGCACTGCTCACCTAGCTTTCTGAACATCCTAGGAGGCAGCTACTATTATCACCACCATCCCCATTTTACAGGTGGGGAAACAGAGGCACAGAGAAGCTAAGTAACTTTCCAGGGTCACAAAGCACACAAGCACAGCTGCACCAGGGCCAGGCCTGGAGTTCCAGAACTGTGTTCCTTCTGCTCTCCCAGGCCACTTCTTGCGATTCCCTGGAAATCCCCAAATCTGACTAATTCCCTAGACATCCCCCGACTTGGCAAATTCCTCCATGCTGAGATGGCTGGACCTACCCCAGCATGGGCAAACTGCCCCCACTTCAGGCGAAATTACCAGTAAAGACATTATGGTTTCCCGAGGTGGATGTGGCAGAGGTTGAGTCCACGCCTCCCAGGCCGCTTGTGGTGACCTCAGGCCGGCTACTCATCAGTTCTGCACCTTGGTTTCCCCACTGGCGAAATCCAGGTAACACCAGACCCTGCCTTCTCCAAGGACCATGGTGGGAGCAGGGCTGGCCTCTCAGGTGTATGACTCAGACTTTATCCAGGCACTGCACTCAGGGTCAGGGGACCCCTGCTTGGTTTAATTTCTGCTGTCACCGCCTTGAAATTCTGAACCCATTCTGAACAAGGGGCGCTGCATTGTCATTTTTCATTCGTCCTTTTGTGGCTGGTCGTGTGTGGGAGGAACTGGGAAAATGCCACTAGACGCCCTCCATCCCCCAAATCGGCTTGTTCATCCTTTTGAATCTTCAATAACTGTTGCTCAGTTTGATTTCTTTTCATAAGCTCTGAGAAATAGTTTTCAAAATCAAGATTATAACCCAAATTGCCAAAAATTATGCATACCAAAATGAAGCTCACTCTGGATAAATCACATCTCTTTTCTGAGTCTGTTTCCTCATCTTGTCCCTTGTGCTTGTGGGTTTGGGTACAGGGGGTTCTTGGCCTGAACTTTGTAGTGCAAACAGGTTTTCTCCCATACCAGACCAGGCTTTTGAACAGCTTTTATATATTTTGCCTGGACTGCCTTTCCTACTCTTGTCTGTCTGGTGACCTCCTACTTGAACTTCAAAGCCCTACCATCAACATCCCCTCTTCTTTGCAACCCTCCCTGATGTCCTAGACAGAGACTTCACCCCTCCCTGGTCCCCATGCCTGATCTTGCAGATGGGAGTGTCTGGGCCTGGTTCTGTCTCCCCTAGATGGGGGACTTCCTGAGGGTAGGGCTGAGAATTCAGTCCTCTCGGGGGCCCTAACTTTGCTCAGCTCAAGGCCAGGCATAGAGCAGCACCCACAAGAGCACATGGAGAGGTGGCCTCTAATTTCAGGGGGTTGGAATAGGTGTAGGAGGCCTCTGGCTGGTGGTGAGGTGAGTCCTCCGAGAGGGTGGCAGCCTTCAATGCTGCTAACCCTGCTGGGGATGGGGTAGTGCCTCCCTCACTGGATCTGCCTAAACTGGCCCAGTTCCCCCCCATGATGGGTCCAGTGGGCTCAAGTCACAGGAAGGCTGCTGTCTGTGCTAGGGTCAGTCTGACCCTCTTTCTGGTAGTGCAGCAAATCCTGGCATCATCTGCATCAGGCCCCTGGAAGCTCTGATGGGACAGAGCCAGCAGGGAGACACCCAGCTCTCCATGGCCCTGCCCAGGAGGATTCTGCACTCTCTCGGGGCGGCCCCTGGGACCTACCAGGCCCTCTGATGTGCCAGGCTCTGTGTTGGGGGCGGGGGGTGTCCAGAGAGACAGATTAATGAACTCCTGTTTGGGTGGGAAGACAGATTAATGAGCCGACTACTGTTTGGTGTGGAGGCAATAAAGGGAGGGAGCATGACTAGAGGCCTAGGGGCCATTTCAGATGATTGGGAGGAAGTCTCTGAGGGGGAGGCTTTAGAGGCAAGATCTGGCAAGGTCAGGGGTGAGAGTGTACCAGGGGAGGGCACAGTCAATGCAAAGGCCTGGAGGTCGGACTGGTTGGTTCTATACTCATATTGCATAGGAGGAAACTGAGGCTCGCAAGGGTAAGCCACGAGCCAAGATCCGAACGGTAGTTGGTGGGGTCAGGATTCGAATCTGCGGCCTTTGAGTCCCAGCCCCTCAAGGGTCTCAGAAGCCACGATCTTCCAGAGATGGTCCCGCCCCGGACTACGCCCCGCCCCCAGATGCCCCGCCCCGCGGCATGACCGGAAGTGCTTGGGGCCCCCAAGATGGCGCCCGAAACCCGGAAGTGAGCGAGGCCGCGGCGAAGCTTGGTGAGACTGAGGCACCGTGGGCTCCAAGCTGGCCGGACCCCGGTCCGAGGTGAGGCGCGTCCGGCCCGACCCCAACCTGACTCCGCCGTCCCCTCCTGGCGCGAGCCACGTTTCCCGTTCTGAGCAGGCGCGGGCACCCCGCGGCCGCCCGCTCCCGGGGCCGAGGGTTCCGGGGCCGCGGGCGGGGGCCGAGCGGCGGCATGTCCCCACCCTCCTCGGAGACCACCCCCGATCCCGCTCTCCGCCGTGAACCTTGACCTCTCCCTTTGCCGCGATCCATCTACCCGGTTCTCCGCTCTTAACCCTCCCTCTTCAGCGACCCCCGACCCCGCCGTTTGCCGAGGCCCCGCGACTCTGTGCTGCTCTATGACACCTCTCCGATGCGCGTCTTCGGTGACTCCCTAGCCTTTTTCCTTTTCTCCTTCCTCGGTGAACCCCCCAACCCCTCTCATCGGTGATCCCCTTCTTGGTGACCCCGAACTTTGGTGACTCTTGACCCCGTACTTCTCAGTGACTCTCCAGCACCTTGTGATTCTCACCTCCTAACCTTTCTTTCGCGATTCCCTGACTCCTCCCTTCTTGTGATCCCAGCTCCTCCCTTTCTGGGGGTCCTCTGATCTCTCCCATCTTGGTGGCCCCTGACCCCAGGCTCCTTGGTGATCCTCCCCCTTCCTCCTCTGTTCCTCCTCCCAGGACCCCTTCTTTCCTGGCTCAGGCTCCCAGTATTCCAGGAGGGGCAGACACTCTGGGCTTTGGGATGGGGGTCTTGCTGGTATCAGCTGACCTGGCTGAGCATGTTGGAGTAGGAGTGTCACCTGGTGCTGGCATTGGAACCTGGCTACCAAGGATAGGCCAAGGATGGGAGGGAGTGGGTGGGATGAGGGTGTGCAGAGATGGCCCCCACCCCCGGAGGTGGGTGGACAGGGAAGGCGAGGCTGCCAGATGGGTCCTGTCCACCAGTTCAGCTTCCTAGCACCCCAGAGCAGGAGGCTGGTGGTGGGGCCTGAAGGGACTGGGCGTGGACAGCCAGGCGGGAGCCCAGGGAGGCAATGGGCTGTCTCCTGGCATGATGTTATTAAGGTTCTGGAGAATGAAAAAGAACTGAGTCTGTAAAATGTGTGTCTGGGGCAATCCTGGCTTCTGCTTCCCGGAACACGTCCTGGACCCGCCTGCCCCGACATCCTTCCTGCCTGCCCACTGCCCTGCCAGGCTGGGTTTGGTACCATTTCTTTGCACCTAGTACAGGAGGGGACCCAGTCAGAACGCAGTCTGCGATGAAGCTTGCTGGAAGTTTGAGGGGTGGTGAGTGTTTCACAGCGAGACCAGAGGGCTGGTGTTGGACTGAATTTAGCTGGGAGCCTGCCTACCTACTGCCAGACAACGGTCTACTCCATGGTGCTCTGGAAAGCTTCAAGGAAAATGGGGCTAGAGCCTGAGGGCCACAGACCCCCAGAGGGAAGAAAGTCTGCCTGTCACAGGCGTTGAAACCCCAGGGATGGTCAGAGGCCAGCCGGTCAGTAGATGTGAGGCTCGGCCCTTCCTCCAGGCCAGGCATCCTAGGGCTCTGGCCCTGGCCCTGTGGTGGCTTTTCCCTGCCTTGGGCCCTATGTGCTTTGCTGCGGGGGGCACTGTGCCCTTGAGGACTCTGTGAGTGGACTTGTGGTCCAGTGCCCCTGTATTTGAGGCTGAGACCTGGGGACCCATTGGCCAGTGCTTCCTTTCTTCCAAGTACCCTGGATTTTCCCAGGGGAGGCCTTGGAGGCGGGTAATGGCTGCTTTGGGCTCTGCCTCCTCGAGTCCTTGTGAAATCTGGGTGGCTGGGTGGGTGGGTCAGGGGAGGGCAGGACAGGCAGTTGGGGGCCCTAAGACCTCCTCATGGAGGGCGAGGTGCAACAGGCACCTGTCAGACCCAGGGGGAGGCTGATGAGCGCTAAACACTGTCCCCAGGGATAAGCTAGCCCTGGGATGGAGTGGTGGGGTGTGGGGAGGGTGCTCTGGGATTTTGGAAGGTGTGAGGGTGCTTTTGTTTAACTCTGAGTATCTGAGCAGACATCTGCTCACACCTACGTGGAGCCAGGACCCTCTTAGATTGTGTGCTGCAGAGAGATGTCTGTGCTCTGGCAGACAGGTGGGGAGAGCCCTGGGGCCCAGACTAGGGGCTGGGTTTCCAGAGGAGGCAGTTGGCTGTGAAGTTGAGATGGGCAGGGTGGGCTGCAGGTGGCAGGTAGGCAGCCCAGAGGCAGTGCTCTCCAGCTGTGTGACCTTGGGCCAGTCACCACTGCCATCGAGGCTGGACCCTCACAGCCCATAGTCCTGTCCCCCACCAGGGAGTGACCAACATGGTCACTCTTGGTTCAACTTAGTACTAGCAAAGTCTCAAATGCCCCTCCAGCAGAGGCTGAGCCCGAAACACTGACCCTGCACAGAGCTCTGGCGGTGAGCTGGCTTGGTGGGTGAATAAAGAGGCAACTGTGTCCAGTACCCTGAGGCCACCTCCCTTTAGGACGGCCTCCTCCTGATGAAGCTTTTACATCCCTGGGCGGGGGAACGTGATCTCAAAGTGTAAACATAGCACCAGGCTGACACAGCAGGGTGGGGTGGCAGTCTCCGTGGCACCAGCAGTCCCTGGTGTGCGTGTGTGCCTGTGCGTGTGCATATTTTGTATGTAGATATGTGTGGCACGTTCATACACATCGGTGTGTGAACATGTGTGCATGTCACATGAGACCATTGTGTGTTTTGTGCTCATGAGTGCACATATATTTGTGTCCATGTGTTGTGAGTGTGCTCTTACTTGTTGTGTGGGCATGCATGTGAATACATGTGTGTCATACATGAGTATGCACATGCATGTATGTGCAGTTGTCATGGACAGGCTTGGCACATCTCCAGCCACCTTTTCCCCGTTCAAGGGCGGCATGGTTCAACTTCAGGGAGGCTGGGCATGTCAGGCCACTGGTATAGCTGGAGAGTGCGGTCACCCAGACTCGGTCCAGGCCCAGCCTGCCCCCTGCTCAGGCTCACCTTCCTGTTCTGCCCATGCCTGAGCTTTTCTTGGAGTCTTGGTATCCGTGGGGCACCCAACAAGTGCAGGTCCCCTCTCTCCTGAGTGAAACCCCCAGTTCCTGTCCTTTAGAACTGTCCTACCCCCGTTCTGCCGCTGGCAGGTCTGTCCCACATGAGTAGCCACAGTTGGGACAGAAAACAGACTTCCTTCATCATCCTGTCGATGGTGACAGCTACCCCTTGGTTGCCAGCTTCCCTCACTGAGAGGTTTGGCCGCCCTGCCGGCAGGCGGGTGACTCAGGTGAGGGCCCACCCAGACTGTTGTTTCTGATGCTGGCTCCATCATCTGTTGCCCTGGACTTGCGAGGCCCCTTAGGGAGACAAAGACAAGACCTACCATTTGTTTATGTTGTATAACGTGGGTGGACCTCAAAAATGATGCTCAGTGAGAGAAGTCAGATACATAAGGCTACAATGTGTGTGTGATTCCATTTACTTGAAGTGTCCAGAACAGGCACATCCACAGACAGGAAGTGGGTTAGTGGTTGTCAGGGGGTGGGAATGACTGATGATGGAGATGTAGTTTCTTTTGGGGTGATGGAATGTTCTGAAATAAATAGAGGTGCTGGTTGTAGAACCCTGTGAATGTACTAAAGCCACTGAGGTGTGTGTGCACTGTAATGGGTAAGTGTGTGGCACATGCATTGTCTCCATAAAACAAAGTGTTAAAAAAGGCAAAGAAAGGAGGGCCTGTCCTGGCCTGTCCAATGCCCATGTACTATGGCCTGAGCGCGGCTGCCACTGCCAGCTTACATGGAGGCACTTCTCACAGCCCCATGGGGAAATCAGAGACAGTGCCATTTCCTATTTTATGGGAGAGAATGAGGCTCCCTGTGTGCCCCTTACCAAGCCCCCACTCTGCCCTAAACTGCTGTCACAGGTAGACAAAGAGTGCATCCTGTAGGAGGTGGCCCAGATAGAGAAGCACCTTGGGTGGGATCTAGGCAGGCCAGGGTGGGTGGCCCATGGGTGGGGGGGTCCATGGGTGGGAGAAGTCAGGCCCAGCAGGAGGTGATGGGCTGGGGCCTGGCACTGCCCTGGGTGTCCCATAGGTGCTTCTGATTGGCTGTGACCCCCTCATAATGCCAGATAAGAGGGGACAGGAGTGACCCCAGGAAGTTAATGCTGAGTACCTCCTCCTGGGTCAGCTATGGGGGTTGCCATCCTTCTGTGCTACTCAGGGGGCAAAAAGAATGTCCATAGTGTGGCTGCTAAGGACATGGCCCAGGGAGACCGAGGTCCCTAGCGGGAGGTGGGCCCTGAGGGAAGATGTGTATTTGGCCCCTGCTGTGTGCTGGGGATTCTGCCCAGTGCCTCCCAGGGCCCAGGATCTCTGATGTTTGTCAGGTGCCCCCTGCAAGCCCAGAACCCAGCCACTCTCCGTACACAGGGTTCCTGTGCCTCCCAGAACGTGCTTGCCATTACCCTTCAGCTACACTGCACCCTTCCCTGCGGCTGGGCGTGTGTGTAGAGTGGGCCCCCGAGTTTCCCATCAGATTGGCTTCTGTTCCCTTAGTGCTCGAGCAAATCCCAAGGGAACCAAAACAGGCTTCACTCCCATTGCTTCAAGGCCTGAGGAGTGATGCATCCACTGCTGGAAGGAGGTCACCACATATCCTGGGTGTCCACCCCAGGGTCAAAGGCTGTTGACACAGTAAGCTGGGGCAGGAAGGAGCTGGGGTCAGCTGGGGTCCCAGTGGGAAGTAAACTTATGGCCCTGAGTCATCAGTCCCTGTGGCAGAGGTGGCCCAGAGGCACTGAGAGTTACTGCTTCCCTCCAGACTGGGAGTCTGGCCAGAGCAGAAGGTGCCTTCCTCCTCCGCATAAGAGATTAATCCCCAAGGAAGGCTGGCCCCTGAGGGCTGGGACAGTGCAGGTTTCAGGTGGGGAAGTCAGGGTCTGCACAGCAGCTCAGCAGGGCTGCTGCAGTATCGGGGTGCCCTCCTTGGCGGTTTGGAGGTACAGCTCTGCCCTGGACGCTGTGGAGTTGGGGGTGTAGGACCCCCTCCATCTCTGCCCCGGCTTATGGTGGGTCTGAGCTTGGTGCTGGTGGCACAGGGCATGGGAGCCTCTCCTGGTGTCACTGGTGAGTATGTGAGCTGGCCTGTCCAGCAGCATTTTGGGGGGGTTTCCATCAGATTCTGGCCCTCCAGGATCTCGACCCGTTGCTTTTGGGGGGCTTGGGGTGAGTGAGCCCCCAGGTGGAGTAAGGGATGGCTTTGGGGGTTCCTGGGTGGTAACATAAGGGCTGGGTGGCTCTGTGGGAACCTGGAGGAAGGCGCCCCACAGGCCAGGCTGGGTGTGAGACCTGGACTGCCAGCTTTGAGAAGTCAGGGGCTGCCACCCCCAAATCCAGACCTGCCATTTCTCTTGAAAAACCAGCCCGTCTGGAAGCCTGGGCCACATTCCTGTGCCAGCCAGCCCCTCACTGCCTGGCCCCTCTGCTGGCTCTGGGGAGGCTCCTATGAGAGGGGCCACATGGGCTTCACTGCTCTAGGCGCCTGCAGGGAGCAGAGTCTGCATCCCCAGAGACTGTTACTGTGCAGGGCCTTGCTGCCTGCTGGTCCACTCGCAAGTAATCTGTGTCCTCTTTCAGTAACAGTCCCAGAGCCATCACTGTCCCAGTCCTGGGACCTGTGGACCTCACGGGATTAAGTTGAGGACCCTGAGACAGGGGTAATTATGGATTCCCAGGGGGCCCAGGGTCCTCATTAGCAGAGAACTTTCTGCCCTGGAGGCTGGAGGGGAATGGGAGACTTGAAGCTTGAGAAGGCATGTATGCTGTTGCTGGCTGTGAAGAAGAGGCCAGCATGTGACTGGAACACAGGCAAGAGGCCTCCAGAAGCTGAGATCCAGTTCCTGTCAACCACTGTGCACAGACATCCCCCAGCCCTGAGGCAGCTGCCCTAGCCCAGAACTGGATTCTCCCCAGAGGGCGTAGCATAGATCCCAGCCTGGGAGCCCTGGGGCCTAGGCTGAGGCCGCAGGCTGGCCTGGACTTCCCACCGCAGGCTGAGTGACGAAGGACCCACATGTGCTGTTTTAAGCTGCCAAGTTGTGGTCACTCACCCCAGAAGGAGAACACAGGACCAGTCTCTTTTGGCAGCTCCTAGGGCTCCTGCTACTGAAATTTAGGGGCTTCTGCCTTCTTTCCAGAGAGGGACACAGGGTATAACCCAGCACAGGTGTCTCTCAAGCGAGGTCACTGTCCCCGAGCCCAGCCTGAAGCCGGGAGGAGCCTCCTCCTCCTTTGGAATACCAGTGCCCTTCAGACTGAGGCAAAGGCCCCTTGTAATGATCTTGGCACCAAGCTGGATTGAAGGAGCCCAAGGGAGGTGCTGACTGGTTAGGCCACTCATCTAGGATTAGCGTGACCTGGCTATGGGCAGCGCCAGCTGCTGTCCCCTTCGGGGCTCTCCAAGGGGCTGGGTGGAGAGACCTGGCATGTTGGATGGCCTGAGGCACACCCATCATCAGACAGGGATGGCAGCAAGTGCCAGGAGGGACAGTCCACCCTTTGCATGGAGCCTGGACAGTCTGAGCACGTGTCCAAGGACCAGGAAGTCGGGGCCAGTGAGATTTGGCTTAACATTTGCTCAGGGGAAGAAGACCTGGGGATTAGAGACCATAAGCTCAGTGTGCCTAGAGCCTTTTAAAGATCACAAGTATGCACAGGATATGAGCAGACTCTTCCCAGAAAAGGAAGCCTCACGGAAGACGCCTCCTGCTGAAGGCTGCAGGATCGTGCCGTGTCCTTGTGAATTCAGAACCTCACCCTGCTGTCTGAGCTGCTCTGTAGGACACCCACCAGACCAAATGGCTGTTGGAGCATTGCCCTTTGGCCTCACCCCACTTGGGGCCATCATGGTGGCCACTGCCTGGCCAGCTGGCCTTCCTGGACAAGTAGACAGGTCTGTGGACCTGTGGTCAGCAGATGCATTGGCTGGAGACAGCCAGCCACACGCGAATCAGAATCGGTGCCCCTGGAGCCCAGCCTGAGGTCTCCATTGCAGCATAAGTGTTTGTTTTGCCAAATATTGCTCCTTAAATATGGGCTTGGTTCTGCTTTCCCGGGTGCATTTTCTCCTGATGGATGGATGGCTGGCTTTTGGGGTGTGTGTGTGGCTGGGGGTGGGGGCAGAGCACCAACATCGCTGCATGCTTTGCCTGCTGGGTCTACCCTCAGGCACCCATGCCAACAGCTACGTCCTGGGGTGACATAAAGGGTCACCATGCATGTGCTGTGTTGCTGGCCCCTACTGGTCAAGCTCTGCTGCTTTTGCTCTTGGGGGTCAGCCTGAGGTGACAGGCTGTACTGCCACCCCCCTGCCAGAGCCTCCTCTGTTCACTGCTTACTGGTCCTCCATTTGGCCAGGTATTGATGGTGCCAGGGCCAGGGTGTTAGCTGAGCCAGCCGCCAGCTCGGCTCTTTGGAGAAACTGTGGGATCCGTCCCTCTCACTGGGTGGGGTGGTCACCTGGTGCCTCAGCCTGAAGTGTGGGGCATAGGGTCTTCATACCCAGCAGGACAGGCTGTGTCAGTTCAGACATCCTCTTTGCATGAAGCGCCTGAGCTCAGCCAGGTGGGGAACCCGCGGGGGACGTGGGGTCCTGCAGAACACTTTTCACCACCTTGAGAGCAGAACTAGAGGTTCGACAGTGGCCTTCTGTACTCTCAGGTGAGGCTTCTGAACAGCCCACCTTGTCCTCCTTGTCCCAGATGGACCGCCTGTCTGTGCACGGGGCCAGGCCCTTGCTATCTTGGACATCCCAGAGCTGCCGCAATCCAGACGTCTCCTAGGGACTCTAGAAATCCGATGTCACATGCTTGATGCCAATCTGGCACCATCACCCTTGCTCCCAGCCCCCAGGCATCACTGGGATTCGGGTCGCGGGTCAGAGTGCCTTTAGGTGGGGTTTGCCACTGCCTCCTGTCCTAGTGTCCTGGGGAGGCCATGTAACTGACCATGGGCAGCTTAAACCACAGAGATTTGTGCTCTTCAGAGGCCATACATCCGAGATCAAAGTGTCACAGGACTGTGCTCACTGAAGGCCCCAAGGAGAGTCCTTCCTGCCTCTTTCAACTTTTGGGACTCCTGTGTCCTTGGGCTTGTGGCTGCAGCACCCCATCTCTGCCTCTGTCTTCATGTGGCTTCTCTCTCACCATATGACTGTGTCCTAATTCCCCTCTTACAAAGACACCAGTCTGTGCATTAGGCACACTATGTTCTAGCATGACCCCATCCTAACTAATTTAATCTACAAAGACCCTATTTCCTAATGAGGACCCCTATGCCTATGCCTGTCCATGTCTGCCCTCAACTTCACATCCAGTTGTGGCTGGGCAGTTCTGTCTAGGAACAGAGCAGCCTGTCCCTTCTTGGGTCCCCCACTGGGGACTGAGCCCAGACTGACCCTGACCCATGAGGTGAGAAGGAAGCTGCCCACTCACAGCTCTGCAGACTCCATGGATTACCCTCCTCCCAGACAGCCCCAGTTAGCCAAGTTGGGTCCGGCTAGGCCTCCAGAATCACCAGGGCCTCTGCCCTAATAGCTGAGCCTTGCGGAGTCTCGGCCAGTCCCCGCTCCGCCCCATCTGGATCTCAGGGCCGTCACTCAGAGCCTGAAGAAGGGTTTCCGGAGGGGCTGCCGTCCTGCATCCTGTGGGAGGTCAGCAGGTCCCTGCTGCCTGCAGTCGTGGTTCTGTGGGGACAGCCTTGTCCTGGCTTGGCAGGACACAGATGAGGTAACAAGTTGCCAGTGGGATCCAGGCACCACCATGTGGAGGATCTAGGCAGCCATCTCAGTGTTTGAGGGCTGAGCTGACAGCTCAGTGTGGGATGAGACCCTTGGCTTGTCCTGAGGGCACCAGCTCCATGGTGAGGTCCAGCCTGGATGAAAGGGCCATGTGGGCCAGGGCATGCTCTGGGGGTCAGGCTTTCCTAGATCTCTGCCTCTTCCCACCTTCCACCTCCAATGGCCTTTCTGGCCCACTGCTTTTTTTTTTTTTTTTTTGCCCACTGCTTCTTGATCTTTGTCTTCTATGATGATTCATTTGAAAACCTGATCTCAGAAGGAAATCCTGTGAACATAAACCACGATGGTGACAGCAGGCCCCTCCCTGTGGAGAGCACCCACGCTTCACCTGTCATGAATCTCAGGTCTATAAATACCAGGCCCACTGCTCTGGCATCCCGACCTTTGGCCCCAACAACCTGCCCCGTGCCTTCTGGGGTCATCCTGGGGCAGCTGGGAGTTCCAGGGATGAGGTACATTCACGCTTTGGAGCTTGGGGGCTGAGGGTATGGTCCAGAGCTGAGGGTAAGGGCCACGAGGTGGGTCCGCAGAGACCAAAAAGGGCGGGGATGGGACAGGCTGTGTTTGGGGAGGATGGGGGAGCAGGAAGCCTGGGACTGTAGAGTCTCCAGGGCAGCGACAGTTGATACTGGACCTGGGCATCAGAGGAAGGGGGCACTGTAGGGGTGACCTCTGGAGGTGAGGATGGTGGTGGGTACAGTGTCCACCCCTCCATCCTAGCCCCCTCCCCAGCTCCTAAACCACTTCCTGTCTGTGGATGTGCCTGTTTGGACATTTCACATAAGTGGAATCACACGCTGTGTGGCCTGTGTGTCTGGCTTCTCTCATGAGCACTCTGTGGTCAAGGTCCATCCACGCTGTGGCGAGTGTCAGCGCCTCCCTCCTTTTCATGGCCGAGTGATACTCCAGTGTGTGGGTGGGCCATGCCGTATGCATCTATTCATGCAGTTATGGACACTTGGTTGTTTCTACTTTTTGGCTATTGTGAATTGTACTGTTGTGGACTTCTGGGTACAGGTTTTGTGTGGACACAAGTCTTCATTTCTCTTGGGTGGACACCTAGGAACAGAATTGCTGGCTCTGTGGTGACTCTGTGTAATTGTTTAAGGAACTGCTGACTTCCAAGCACCCACACCACTTTACACTCCACCCACCACGTGTTCCGTTTGCCCTAAACCCAGAGGCTGCTTTGTCACATAGCCATATTACTCCCCTCCCCATACTCCAGATTGAGGTCTGAATGCTCTGCTTGGTCAGAGAAGCTTTCTGGGTTCCCCAAGGCACAGCCTTTCCCTCCATGTCTTGAACCCCCAGGCCGTAGTCTTCAGCAAAGTCTTGAGCTCTCCCCAGAGGTGACAAACCTCTTTCTCTGAAGGAAAGTGGTGCCTGGACAGAGGGTGAGGACACAGTGCCCAAGCCTTCTAGAGCTGCCACTCAGAAGAGGTTCCCTGGGATGTTTGTGGGCAGCTGACCCTGGTTCCTGGGACAGGGGCCTCCAGGGCTCTGGAGAGGGCGGGGGCAGGCCATGCAGGCTGGAGGGATATGAACGAGGGGCAAGCGCAGGGCCGGGCCTGCCGCTGGTGGGGTCTGTAGAGCACAGCACACCCTGAGGATGGTCTAGGGGGCCCTGGGAGCCACCCTTGGTACCCCTCATGGTCGTCAGACTGTGGGCTCTGGATGGTGCTTTCCAAGGGAGCAGCTGGGCTCCACGGCCACATCCAAGAAGTACCTGATGTGAGATGGGGTTGACTTTGCTCTGGGATGTGGCTACTCAAAGAGGGGAGCTGTAGCAGAGAGGGGTGCTGATGGGGTTTATGGGGTGGAGGAGTCTCAGGCAGGGACATGTTATGAGGACTCACTGTAGAGAAGGGATGAGAGCGAGTCAGCCAGTGACCCTGGTCAGCTCCAGGAGCTTTCTCTGTTGAGTAGAGATGGTTCCTGTCTGCCTCCTGTCCCAGATGTTGAGGGCAGACCTCCCTCAAGGGGTGTCTATGAATCAAGGTGCTTCCTGGGACCTTGAGGAAGGCAGCTCTCAGTTAAGTGACCACCGAGTTGCAGAGGCCTCAGGCTCTGGGGAGGGCCCAACCAACCCATTCTCCAGCTGAGCAAGCAGAGGCTCAAGGAGCTACAGTGCCCCGAGCTGCCCAGTTATCCAGCCGTTAGAATCTCTGACCCTGTCTGCCTGACCCCAGAATCTTTATAAAGACTGGCTAAGACCCCGATCTCAGAATAGTCATGCACTCATCTTGGGTGACCCCAGGACCTCTCCCTTTCAACCTCTAAGCCTGTTTGTCTCTGGTCCTGGCCTTTGGGAGCTTGGAGGGCACAGGCAGGAAGTGGCTGGCATCTCCGAGGATCCAGGCCTCTGGAAGCTGTGGGAAGTGGTGTCCCGCCAGCAGGCAGGCGGAGGCTGCAGCAGAGTGAGGCTGAGGGATGAGGGGTGAAGGCAACCCCCACCTCTCAGGATTGCACAAGCTGCCCTGTGCGACTGTGATTACTGGAAGTCGGGAGGATTTCTTCATTCAGGGCTTGGCTGGGAGTGGCGGCCGCCTCCCCTTCCTGCCTCCCTGGATGATTAATGTCCCTGGACAAACATGCTGGCCAGCCTGCTGTCCCTGCTCACAGTCATGAGAGGTGGGTCCAGGGTAGGGGGCCTTGATCAGAGGCCACAGAGCAAATGGAAGTCATGGGGGGTTGGAGTCGGCCCCCGTGGCTTTTGCCAGCCAGGTATGCATTGTGTCCTTCCCCTGAACCAGGTCAGGGGTCTCTTCCTGGCTTAGCTTGACTCTGCCCCCCTCAGAGACTCTCTGGCAAGCCTCTCCTGGCTGCACAGGGGCAGGAATGGCCCATGACTCCAGTGGGCGCCCCCAGCCTGGAGGTGCTGGCCAGTTGGATTCTGTCTCCCAACTAGATGCACTGGTCACAAAGCCAGGTTCCCGGGGATCACCTCTCAGCCCTGCTACTCACACCAAGGGTCCCAGAGCTCATTGCTCTCTTTGTACATGTCCAGGAGACACACACCCCACCCCCCCTGGGGGCCCACGTTACTCCTTATTCTGTGGTCGAGGCCACCTGAGATGCAGCAGTAAGGAAATGAAGTGGGGGTGGCTGACCACACTGAAGGGGCTGCCCTCATCTTGGAGGTCCAGGCCCAGTGTCCCCTGGAGGGCGTGGTTGGACAGTGAGTAGGGCCTTATATGGGCTTGGAGAGGGGAGGCAAAGTGGGGGTCCTGGCCTGGAGGCTGAGGGATCCCCCTAACTTGACACAGCCCTGGGAAGAGGCTAGAAATTGAGAGGTCCCCAACAGCATTGTGGTCTGGGGGGAGCCTCAGCTTATACCCTCCATTGAGGTGGGGCATTCAGGGTTGGAGTAGGTGTGGGGTGTGGCCCATGGGGGTCCTGCTAGCTGAGGTAGAGCCTAGAGGGAGTGCCCTGACTTCAATCCCTCTTTGCAAGCACTGCCACTGCCCTTCTCCCACTGTCTATTGTCCCAAGGGAGGGATTCTTCGTTCGTTGTGATCAGAGCACGACTTCAGAACCTTTCATGTCTCTCCCCAGGTCATGATGCCTCTGCCTTGGAGCAAGAAGCCCAGATAGACGCCCCTACGGCCCGGGTCAAGGAGCCACCCAATGCTGGCAGTGGGGCCTGCCATGGACGGGGAGTTCCCACAGCACGAGGCCCCGCCGGCCGGCAGCGTCCTATACAGCCCGCCGGCCCTGCAGAGCCCACTGTGCGGGTCCAGCGTCCAGGTGAGCCCAGTCCCCCAGGGTTGGCGTTGGGGTGGGATGCTGCCCGCAGTGGTCCTGTGTGCCACCAAGTTTTGGATTTGTAGGAAAATTAGATAGCAAGTTTTTATGTGCCCCCACCCCCACTTTCCCGTTATCAACATCTTGGGTTACCGAGTGAGCTACATTGTTACAGCGGATGAACCCCTATCAATACGTTGTTATTAACCAAAATCCACTGTGGACAGCAGGGCTCTGTCTTGGTGTTGGATGCTCTGTGGGTTTGGGAAAATGTACAGTGACACAGATCCACCACCACAGCCTCATCAGAGTATTGTCGCTGCCCTAAAACCCTCTGTGCTCCCCCATGTACCCCTCCCGCAGCCCCAGCACCCATGGATCCTTTTTCTGTCTCCACAGTTTTGCCTTTTCCAGAACATCCTGTGGTTGGAACCATACAGTGTGTAGCCTTTCAGACTGGCTCCCTTCACTCAGTAATAAGCACTTATGGCTCCTCCATGTCTTCTCGTGGCTCGATAGCCTATTCTCTTTAGTGCTAAGTAACCTTCCATCATCCGATGGATCACAGTTTGTTTGTGCACCACCCTGGAGGGCATCTCGGTGGTGCCCAGGTTTTGACGACTGTAATAAGTCACAAGTAAGAAAACCACCACAAGTGCTGGCCAGCCCCTCATGTCACAGGCACAAGAGGCCCTATGAAGAGAAGGGCCCAGATGCTCAAGTGAGTCAGGCCTGGTGCCTCCTTTCCTGGGCAAAAGTGGGGCTCTTCCACTGTAGAAAGAAAAATTGTGTTTCTTGGTGGGGAGACAGTAGCTGCAAGGGGTTGGTGGCAGGAGAGAGCAGGTGGGGTACTGAGCACCAGAGAACAGCCTGGGAACATCAGGGACGGGTGGAAGGCGGTGTGGGCTGAGGGAACGAGGATCAAGCTCAGGGTTCAGAGGAGCTGGGAAATGCTCCATCAGGTCAGGGTTGAATGCCCAGAACCACCGGGAGGCACCAGGCCTATAACCAGAGCGTTGGAAAGGGCTGTGAGGGCACAGACCCTAAATTCCCTCTATGCCTAGCTGTGCCCATGTGGTGTCCTAACGTGACAGGGCACCTAATCTTCTAGTGTCAGCCGTAAACCCTGGGGGGACAACAGTGAATCAGGACTGCAATACCATCCATGACTCAAAGGCTGGCTGATGTCCAGCCTGAATCCAGGCACCGCTGTGAGCCAGCCCAGCCTCCTTTCCCCTTCCTGTTGAAGCTGTGTCCACATGTCCCCTGCCTCTTTCTAAGCCGCTGCTTATGGCCCCCGACTTCCCATCCCCTTCTGGTCCCCACTGCCATCCTTGCATGGCAGCGTGCTTTTTTCCTGGGGTCCCAATGCAACCCTTTCACAGGCTCAAAGCACGCTTGCCGTTCTGTAATGTACAGGATTCCTCCTCAGCATCCCATAATTTGCTTAATTATTTCCCTAGTATTGGGCCCTTGGAGCGGCTCCAGTTTTCCACTGCTGTAAATAGCATGCTATTCTTTCCTCATTGTGCTTTCCTCTCTCTTGTGGACTCATCATCCCTGGGCTGTTTCTGGAATATAATTTCTGGGTCAGGACACCCGCCAGGCTGGTGGCTGAGGACGGAGCTGTTCCGCAGGAAGTGTGTTCTTGCCACGTTCCCTTTATGGTGACCTTGGAAGCCGGCCAAGGATCAGGACATGAGCTCTCCCTGGATATCCCATGGGGACCTGTGGAGCTCAGAAACTGGAATCACAGAGGGACATTGGGCCATGATAGGGACCCTGGTGCAGGGGAGGTTCCGGTCAAGCCCTGGCTTTGGCTCTGGGCAGTTGGATCCTAGCAGAGTGGGCTCCATGGTGCTGACTGAGGCTGGGCTTCCCATGAATCCAGCCTGTTCCTCTCAGGCGACTGATTATGGAGGTTGCTCCTCAGACCACACCAGGCCTGGCCTAGGAGTGACTGGCAGGCTCTGTAGCCCATTCAGGCTGTGTGTGTGTGCTGGTTGGTGTGGGTAGCACACGCCTTACCTCTCCTGTGTCCTGGCTGGGTGGAACCGAGCTCAGGAGGAGGAGACAGGGAACTGACCAGAGTGCAGCCTCCGGACTTTTGGTGTCACTAAAGTAGCCAGATTTAGCAAATAAAAACACAGCCATTCAGGGCCGGCCAAGTGGTGCGGTGGTTAAGCACTGGCTTGGGAAGTCAGCAGCCCTGGTTCAGGTCCCACATACGAGGGCCAGTGACACTGCCCTCAAAAAACAAAAAACAAACAAAAAAACACACCTTGGGCCGGCCGAGTGGCTCAGTTGGTTAAGAGCTCGCTCAAGAGTGAGCTGAGCTCTGAGCAACAGCAGCTCGATGCCCAGCCCAAGCTGAGTTGCCGTTGAGCTGCCAACAGGTGGCAGGATGGCTCAGCTAAAAACAAAAAACAAAAAACAAAAAATACAGTCATTCAGTGAAATTTAAATTTCACATAAACACAAATAATTTTTTAGTATATATATCCCCTGCAATACTTATGCTAAAAATTATTTGTTGTTTGTCAGAAATTCCAATTTCACTAGATTTCCTGTATTTTATTTGCTGCCCTAGCAGGAGTGTCATCTTCCTACATCAGCTTACAGGTAGCCTGGGCAGCTTCTGGCTAATGAGTCAAGGCCTGCCCCTCCCCAGGAAAGGGCCAGCCTCTTTCTCCAGGCGGAGAATCCCCAGGCAGGTTCTGATTGGCTGGCCGGAGTCATGTCCATCTCTGGGGCCAGTCACATCCCTGGGGCCTGCCCTCTGAAGGCTGAGTCACACCCTCTGGCTTCAAGTGGAAAATCTCAAGGAAGCCTCTGATTGACCCTGTGCTGTTACCTCTGTGGGATGGGACTAGGATGTCCTTGATTGGCCACCTCACAGTCCTTGATTAGAGCCACGTGCTGGGGGAGGGGTTTGGAGTGTTGGGTAGACAAAGCCACAAGTGAACCTACCATCCTGCCTCCTCAACTGAGTCTTGGATGGTCCTCCTCAATTGAGGACCTGGGGGGGTCCCCTGGCCTGGGAGCTCCATGAGGGCTCCCCCAGGTCTGATTTAGGTATAGGTGGAGAATGTCAGGTGAGTGAAGGACCTCCGCATCCCGGAGCCCCCCACAACCCTCTGGCTGTCTGCGCCTCTTGTGGGCCCATAGTATAGGTACCCACCCTCTGGACTCCCCCTGACCCAGGGTGCTATCACATACCCCCAAAACCATTTATGCTAATTCACCGGAGGAAGCTGAGTGCAATCTGGATTCAGAATGTTCTGGAAGTACTCGTGGCTTTGGGAAGTTCACATCTCTCTCTGGAGCTGGATTTTTCTTCTCAAATGGGGCTGGAGTGGAGAAGTAATCTTGGACCAGGGTCCTGGGGAGACCCCATCCTTCTCCCCAGGCCACAGGGGCACAGCTTATTTCCAGAGGCTTCCACGGTAGAGTCTTTGTAAGAGTATTCATGCTGCTGCTTTTATGCTGGGGAGAGGACTTGTGCTTGTTTTTCCCCCCAGCTATTTGATTTTTTTATATTTTGCAGCCTGTGCAAAACTGAGAAACCCCTGGGGTCTCTGCCAGTCGATAACATCTCATTGTGTCTCTTTCTCCCCTTCTTCCTTGTGTGCTGGTTCTCTGGAGCTGGACATCGGGATGCTGGCATGCCCGTTGATGGGCAGGGATGGGGCACAGTGGTGGGAAGTCACAGCTGGCTCCTCCCCTCAGCACAGAGGGTTCAAAGGAGCAGGACACTTAGGTGGCTCCAGCTAGTGTAGGCTGGTTCCTCCCAGCTCTGGATTAGGGTCTCTGAGAGGGAGGATGCGGCAGCCTGGGGAATTGCCTTACTGAGGGTAGGACCTGCATGGGCCGGGATGGGGGAGGGAGGGGGAGGCTGCTGGCCTCTTGCTGTCCAGCTGGGACAACTGAGGACAGTGATCGTAGCCAGTAGGCCTCTGCCCAGAGGCCTCCTTGATGGGGTTCCACATGGGTCACATTGCTAGTGGGGCTGCAGCCTGTTTTAGGGGTAGGGACCCCTGCTGAGTGGACCTGTGTATCAGGGTGTGGCATGCTGCCACCCCCGTTCTACAGAGGGTCTGGAGTGTCCACATTTCCACACCCCCAAGCTGGTCCTGTCAAATTCCAGTACAGGTCCTTCATGCACCGACCTCAGGCTAATGCTTTCAGCTACCCACTGGCATTTCCCAAACCAGTTTCCCTGTAACCCTTGCCCGTGCTGTGCTCTCAGGTGAGACAGGGTTGGCTGATGCCAGGAGCCCCCTTGACCCATGGGAACTCTAGGAAGGGTGGCCTTCTGACCTGCCTGGGCAGTGTTGGGCCATGAGGGCCTGGCCAAGGCAGGGGCCAGTCCATGGTGCTGGTGGGAGACCCTAGCCTTGGCTTTCACCCCTCTGAGAAGTCCCCTCTCCCCGAGCAGGCTGCACATGTCCCTCATGGGTCTGGCCCTGCCGAGACTCACACCATCTTGCTCTGCATTTGGTCCCATCCTTCACTTTGTAGAATGGGGCATGGGAGGCCTCCAAGTAGGGTCGTGGGTCCTTGGTAAATGCAAGTTCCTGGGCCCCATGCCTGGTGTCAGAACCTTGGGTGGCTAGCAGTCTGGGCCCCCCAGGCCTCTGGGGACTCTGGGATCACGCCGACCTATCCTTTCCCATCCCGTCCTATCCGGTCCCGAGCCTTGCACGTGTATTAATCAATACCTTCATGTTCACTGCAACCCCCTTGGTGGGTTCTCCCATATATGTGGGGAGACTGAGTCACAGTCATTAACTGACTCCCAGGTGACCCAGCTGGGAGCCAGAGGTGGGACTCATACCTGGACACTGGAGCCCCTGGCTCTGGACTGCTGGGACTTTCATCTCCCCTCCCTCACCCCTCCTCCTCTCCCTGCCTGCCGGTCACCTACTGCCTTCTGACCACTTGTTCCGTTGCAGAGTGCTGTGCTGCACTACCCGTGGTGGAGTACCTTCCCGCCCACGCCATATCCAGCCTTCTCCAGCGAAAGCCAGTAAGTGCCTCAGCTTGGGCTCCGAGCTAGCCCCACCACGTCCTGTGGCCACACCACCCTTGGGGACTTCACTCCACTTCCGGTTTTGCAGTCATGGGTTCAACAAAACTAGAGCTTGCAGCTTGGGGTGGGGGGGCGAGCCTTCAGCATCTTGTTGAGGGAGCTATAGGCTCAGCCCTGGCTGCTCAGAGGCAGCTGAGACTGACCAGCTGTGATCTGTCTTAGTGAAAAGCTAGCAGGGTAAAGGACAGAGATAGCGAGGGCAAGGGGCCAGGGAGGACTCTACTGCAGGGCTGACACTGGGTAAGGGGATCCAGAAACTCTGGGGGATGAAAGGAGCCAGGAGGATACCTTCCTACCGAGGACAGCAGGAATCTGGATTTTGTAGGGTAAATAGGAGTTTGCAGGGCTTGGAACCAGGCAAAGGAATGGCCCATGCACAGAGCCCGGAAACTCATATAGCTGCAGCCTCTTTTTTCCGTGGCACCATATCCTGAGATGTGGGCCCCTGGTTCCCTCCTCTGAGCTGAGTTTCCGAGAGGTCAGAGTTCCTCCTGTGGGTGGTGACCTGCATGTAGGGTAGGAGAGCAGTGCCCCTGTGACAACTCACCTTCTTCCCTGTGTCCTTCCAGCCAGTTTATGAACTCCACCTCCTTCCTCCTGGACCAGCCCTGTGCGGACACCAGCTATGGCCATGCAGCTGCCACCCCCAGCTTCCTGCCAAAGAGCGATTTTCCTCAGGTAGGAGACTCGAGCTCCCGGGGTCCAGCGTCTGCACTCTTACAGGACCCCACTGTGTCCTGAGGGTGGCACTAAGAACTTCGGCTGACCCACAGACCACATGGAGACATGGCTTGTTCTGGGGAACCGTGGTTCCCTTCAGCCCCGCCAGCCTGAATCTTGGCCCTGCCAGTCCAATTTGTGGGAGGCGACTTCACTGCAGTGGAGAGCTGGGTTGGAGGTCATGTAAAGAAGGATGGCGGGGGCCGGCCGAGAGGCGCAGTGGTTAAGCATTGGCTTGGGAATCCAGTGGCCTCGGTTCAGGTCCCACATAGGAGGGCCAGTGACACTGCCCTCAAAAAAAAAAAAAAAACAAGGATGGTGGCCGACCCCATGTCCCCATCATTCTTTCTCACACCAGTGTGTAGTTGAGGGGGCGGCCTCTCAGAGTACCTGTTTCACTTTCCTCAACCTCAGCATCTCTCTCCCAGTGGAGGCCCCAAGCTCGATCTGTCTGGCATCCTAGTGTCTCTGGGAGTGTCCCTGGTGTCCATGCCCCCACGCCAGAGTAGTGCCCGTCAGTGAATGTCTGTGTCCCCAAACCCAGCGGCCATTTGAAAATGTGACCCACACTAGTTGAAGGAAGAGAGAATGTGTGATCCATTCTTGGGAGACGCGGAGCAGCTCAGCCCACTGGGGTCAGGTGGAGCCCACCCTTGTGGCCTTATCCTCAGGGTTCTGGCAGTGTGCCCGGGTTTCCTCATTGCAGTCCTTGAAAACTGAATGCTGGCGCCTTCACTTTAACACAGTTGCTGGGGGTCCTGGAACCTCGGTGCTGTTTCCCTTGGAAATTCTAAATACTCCGGTCAAGTGGGTTCTATGCAGCGGGGTGCCTCAGTGCAGTTTGGGAACTTTCCAGGTGGGACGGCTCCGAGCCCCATCAGGGAGTGAGGGGGTAGCAGATGTTCAGCATCTCTGCCTTGGTGTTCCCCTGTGAAGTGGGGGCACTGGGGCCCGCCAGGTGACAGGCTGTGCAAGGACGTGGCACAAAACAGCCAGTGTAAACCCACTAAACTTGCTTGGACCCAGATAGGCTGTTTAGCTGGCTCACGCCTGCCAGAGCCCAGCCATTCTCCACACTGCGGGCTACAGCGGGACTGGGGCAAAGAGCTAGATCAAGGGGTGTGTTTTGGGGTCACAGTGTCCCCTCCAGACCCACATCCACCTGGATCCTCAGAACGTAGCCTCTTTGGAACTAGGCTCTTTGCTGGAGTGGCTAAACATGGAGGTGAGAAGGCCCTGGTTATCCTGGCCAGCCCTAAACTCAGCGAGTCCCTTGAGAGACAGAAGAGGAGACACAGACATAGGACAAGGCATTTCACCACAGAGGTAGAGACTGGGCCCTGTTGCCATAGCCAAGGATGCCTAGAACTGGGAGTGGCAGGAAGGACCCTCCCTTGGAGCCTTGGGGAACAAGCAGGTAACACCGTGCCTGGGGACATCAACCCCCCAGGGCCATTGGAGCACGCGTGTTTGTTGTTTAAGCTACCCCCCAGTTACCCTTTGTGACCACCCAGGAAACAGTGTGGCTGGGTCTCACAGAGATAATAGTGCAGGGCTCACCTGTCTCTTGAGAGCCCCATGGAAGCCGTGTGGGCCCCTGAGTTTACCAGGGTGAGGGCAGCACTGGCAGAAATAAGAGGCCGCCGTGGACATGGCCCACCAGCCTTTCCAGACACATTTGCAGTTTCTTCCTCCAGCTCGCAAGGACCCCATGGAGCTCTGGTTTGGCAACTGTCATTGCCCAGCCCTGTCGTTGCCCAGCCCAGGGAGGTGCAGGTGTCCAGAGAAGGCCCCGTGGTGTTCAGCCTCCCAGGGCCCCCCAGCCGTGGGCTCCAGACCCTCCCCCGTTTGTCTTTCCCCTCTCTGGGTGTTGGCTCATCCTGCACGGCTGGTGGCATCATGCCTGGCTCAGCTCCTTGGAGCTCTGATTAAGTTCCTTCCATGCGTCCCAGACATGAGTCCCGTCCAGACTTGTTATCTCTTGACACTATTTCCCCAACTGAGGCATCACCCACCATGCAGATGGGGAAACTGAGGCACAGGTCCTGCAGAGTCCTGGCCCGCAGAAGCCTCCGGACCCTGCAGCCGCCCTCCAGGGGTCGCTCTGTCTCTCGCACTGATGCGTTCGGCTCCCACCTTCTCCCTGGCTCTGCTAAGAATCACATGGTTTCTCAGCCAAGAGCCCCTCAGGTGCCTCTCGCAGCACCCAGAGTCCTCATGTCTGCCCACAGTTGTTTGAGCACCTGCTAAGACACATGGTGGCCCAACCCTTTGCTGTGGCACCTTGGACCCAGATTTCCCTTTTATTTTTTTTTTTAATTTTTTAAAGATTTTATTGGGGAATTGGGGGTGGGGAACAGCGTTGGGGAATCGGGGAAGGGAAACAGACAAGTTGCTGTCCCTTTTGTTCTTCAGTCTAGTTGTGGAGGATGTCGCTTCACTGGTCCATGTTGGTATAGTCATTGCGCTCTTCCCAGCTGTGGCAGTCGCTCGCCGGCCATTGGACGGCAGCTCACAAAAGCGCACGCCAGCTGCTGGCCAGCCCCACTGCAGCCTGTGTGACTCAAGGCAGCCCAGCTCCAGGTCGAGCTGTTGTTCACCATCTTAGCTGTAGAGGGCGCAGCATCACTGGTCCTCATGTGGCATCCGAACCTGGGCCCTGTTGCTCAGAGCTAGCGTCCCAAGCCAACTCTTAAGCAACGTGCCATTCAGCCCACCCCAAATTTCCCTTTTATTTATTTATTTATTTATTTATTTATTTATTTATTTATTAGCTGAGCCATCCTGCTACCTGTTGGTAGCTCAGTGGCTGCTCAGCTCGGGCTGGGCATCGAACTGCTGTTGCTCAGAGCTCAGCTCGCACTCTTGAGCGAGCTCTTAACCAACTGAGGCACTCAGCCGGCCCTCAGATTTCCCTTTTAGATTTTTTTTTTTTTTTTTTTTTTTAAGGGCAGCGTCACTGGCCCTGAGGGACCCAACCGGGCCGCTGGCTTCCCAAGCCAGCGCTTAACTACCACGCAGATTTCCCTTTTAAAGCAGCGGGACCTTACAACAAAATCTTACCCTGGTGCTGAGTGTGGGATCCAACAGACGTGAGACAAGTTCACTCAAGGGTGGGTGTCCTGAGGAGGCTCTTGTACCTCCTCATGACCCCTGGGCCTGTGGGCTGAGCCAGGAAAGAGTCCAGACCGAGCGTGGCATTCAAGGCCCTTCACAACCCAGCCCAGGCCCGCCGAGCTAACCACAGGCACCCCCTGCTCCTGACTCAGATTAAGTGCTTCACCATGGTATGCCCGTCTCAGGCAGCCCCAAAGATGTCCCCATTCTGGTCCCAGGACCTGAAGACATGTCATCTCACATGGCAGAGGAACTTTGCAGATAGAATTAAGTTAAAGCCCCTGAGATGGCAATAACCTTGGATCCCCTGCGGGGCCCAGGAGCCTCCCCTTTAAGGCACCCTTTGCTCTGCCCTGGCCCCTGGAGGAGATGTAGGGCTGAAGGCTTCTCTGTTTCAACCCCTGGCCTGACCAAGTGCTCCCCAAACCCTTCTGGCACCCGGCTCATAAAAACCTGTTCATACAGTTTGTTTCGGGTCCTGGACATGGGAGCTGTAAAAGCCCCAAAGAAAGGATGTTCAGGGGCCGGCCGAGTGGCGCATTGGTTAAACGCTGGCTTGGGATGCCAGCGGCCCCAGTTCGGCTCCCACATATGAGGACCAGTGACACTGCCCTCAAAAAAAAGAAAGAAAAAAAGAAAGGATGTTCACTTTTCACTGAGCAGGTGGGTTAGGACTAAAACACAGCCCCAGTGATGTCCCCATCCCAATCTTGGGATCTGTGGACATGTCACCTCTCATGTCAGAGGGACTTTGCAGGTAGATTACATTAAGGCCCCTGAGATGGGGATGACATTGGATTACAGGGGGTCCCAGTGTCATCACAGGTCCTCGTAAGAGGGAGGCAGGAGGCTCAGAGTCAGAGAGATAGAAGAGGCTGCACTGCTGGTTGTGATGATGGAGGAAGGGCCATGAGCCACAGACATGTCACCTCTAGAAGCTGGAAAGGGCCAGAAACGGTTTTCCCTGGGGCCTCTGGAAGGACTGGCCCTCCCCACACCTGGTTTTAGCACCAAGAGGCCTGTGTCAGATTATTGACCTCCAGAATCATAAGGTAATAAATGTGTGTTATTTTAAGTCAGGAAATTCACAGTAATTTATTGCGGCAGGGAGAGAAACACTCTAGAAGTGTCCCCTATTGTTGTGTGAATTAGGAGGAATTATAGTGGAGAATGCAGAGCTGGCCTGGGGACAAGGAGTGAATATAAATCCGCAGGCTTTAACATACCTTCTCATAACTAAACTTGAGCTCCAAGTTTCTGGCAGCCAAAGCAAAAAGAAAAAGGAGATGAGCTGTGTGACTCCTGTTACCTGCAAGGAGAATACTCCCGATTTCCCTTTGGGGCACGGAGCAGTTCCTAGGGGTCAGCATCCTGCCCTACCTCCCCAGGAACTGTGTGGTGGCCTGTGGTTCCCTGGCCTGTGGTTGGTCTTGGCCCTGGCTTTGCTCTCTCAGATCTTTGCCCCTTATCTTGTCTCCTGGGCTGAATCATGGAACTCCAGGGGTACTGGGTCCCTCCCTTGAGTCTACACAGGAACTGTCCCAGACCCAGGAACCATTGGAAGCAATGGCCACACTTCCGAGTCGGGCCCCGAGTTTATAGATTCCAGGATGCCTCCAGCCTACAGGGACTCTGCTGAGTGTGGCCCCCATCATCCTGCCCCACCCAGAGCCTGGGACCTGGGTTCCAGTGTGGGGGGGCATGTGTACCCAGGTTATCTGAAAATTTAAACTCTGACGTGCGTTTCTGTATGTTTGAAGATTTTCATGACAAAACAAATTTTAAAATATTGTAGATTGACAGATAATTTGTAAAAACAAT
Organism: Aselliscus stoliczkanus; assembly: GCA_033961575.1. NCBI lineage: Eukaryota > Metazoa > Chordata > Mammalia > Chiroptera > Hipposideridae > Aselliscus > Aselliscus stoliczkanus. Next base: position 795,053 of record CM066735.1, on the reverse strand, counting down.
ACCAAGAATTCCCAGCCACCCTCACACATTCACCCAGCTTCCCGCATGTCATCGTCCTGCATAACCTTGGCCCATGTGTCACAGGGCAGAAATGACAGAACCAAGTGCCAGGTGGGCACTGAGGCCTCTGAAGGACATTGGTCATCTGTGGAAGGGCCTTCAGTGTGGGTTTGCCAGGGGCCTCACACTGAGGCTGGGGCTCTGCATTCGTGGCAGGAGTCCCACAGACAAGACACCATGTCTTTCTTTGTCCATGCGTCTCATTGCCAATGATGTTGACCTTGACCCCTGCTTGGGGTGGCATCCACCAGGTCCCTCCACTGCCCATTGTCAAGCTGCCACTTGTCCCTCTCATCCTGGAGGAGACTCACAAGGCTGTGTAGGTGCCCTTGCCCCTCGTGGTGGGGGCAGAGATAGCCACTTCCATCCTCTGCCGCGATTGTGACCATGGTGTCTGTCGGAGATTATTGTCCTCACTGGTCTACTGATCAGCTGGTGTTCTGTAGGGAGAGTTACCCCTACCCCTAATCTCTCCAGTCATTTTTTTGTATAGGCGTGGGCTCCTGGGCTATGAGCAGATGTTGTGGTGTTGGCCACTGGGAGTGTCTGCTTGGGGTTTCTGTGTCCCTGTGTCACCATTTGGAGCACTTCCTCCCTTGCAGACACTCTGGCCGGCCCTGGCTCACTCCCTGTCATACCTACTTTGGCCCTCTGATCACCCACCCCTGATGTACAGCCTCCTTGTCCTTCAGACTCTGCTTAGCACTGAGCCATTTGGGCCTCACGTCCCAGGTGGCAACCTGAACAGCTCAAGGGGCCTCATGTTGGGTCTCCAACACGCGGTGTGCCAAGCACGGGGGTCATGGACATGCGGCTTTTCTTCCATCCTTTTTTTTTTTAAGAGGGCAGTGTCCCTGGCCCTCATATATGGAATCCAAACCGAGGACCTCTGGCGTACCAAGCCAGCTCTTAACCACCGCGCCACTCGGCCAGTCCCCGCCCTTTATTTTTAAATTGAGATAGGATTTGTGTATCGTACAATTGAATGGCTTTTAGTAAATTCACAGAGTTGTGCCATCATCATCTCTCTTCTATCAGAACATTCACCACCCCAAAAGAAGCCCCATCCCCATCAGCAGTCACCCCCATCCCCTCCCCAGCCCCTGGCAACCATTAACCCATTTCCTGTCTGTGGATGTGCCTGTTCTGGACATTTCACATAAGTGGGATCACATGCTGTGTGGCCTGTGTGTCTGGCTTCTCTCACTGAGCACCGTGTTCTGGGTCCATCCACGTTGTCGCGAGTGTCAGCGCCTCCCTCCTTTTCACAGCCAAGTGACACTCCAGTATGTGGATGGGACACATTATTTTTCTGTTTATCCATGGGTGGTTGTATCCACCTGTTGGCCATTGTGAATTGTGCTGTGGACATCGTGTTTAGGCCTTTGTGTAGACGTCTGCTCCAAACATGGGTGAATCTGATTTGGGGGGATATTTGGGGACATGCAAGGTCAGGGTGGGGAAGGGGAACTCAGCATTCCAGACCCCTGACGCCTCCTCCCAAGGCCACCTAGACCCCTAAAATCTTGGCCAGGCACCCGGGAGGGATCTTTCCCATCTGCTGACCAGCTCACACAGTCAGCATGGCAGCATCCACCCTGAGGGTCCCTCCAAGCATCTCGGATGGGCCCCACATCCACCCAGTGAGAATGTTCTGTCTGCCAGCCCCGGGGTTTCTGGGAAGCGAGAATGAGGTCGCGGCTCAGAAAAGTGCTTTGCATACTCTTGGCAGTCCCCACTCATGAGGGGTAGGCAGCATCGACCACATGTGCAGCAAATGGATTTCACCGAGGCAGAGGGCTGAGCCTGCCCGCCAGTGTGGGTTTCCAGTAGTTACTGGCATTGGCCAGAAGGGAGCTGGAGGGTGGGGTTTCTTCTCACAGGAGTCCATTGGTGCACACTGGGCCAGAGCCAGGAACCCCTTTCCTTGGTCTGCACTGAGGGCCATGGTCCTGTCCCCAGGGGGTGTCCCCAGGGGGTCGGTCACCTTGTGGAAGTTGGGGCACTGGGCCCCAGGGGACAAGGAGGTGAGGTAGAGGCTGGAAGGCTGGGGACTGCCCCACAAACATTTTCTTAGAGGGGACCCTGCAGAAGCCCGGATCTGAGTCCAGCCCTTCCTAACTGCCATGCTGGAAATTCAGATGGGGTGGTGTGCTACTGAGACAGCTGGCCCACAACCATGGCCTGACAGAGCAAAGCTTTCTTGGGGGGCTGTATGAGCGTCCTGGGACTATCCTACTAAAGTAGGACAAACCAGGTGGTTTAAAACCAGAGATTTACACCCTCACTGTTCTAGGGCCAAAAGTCCAAGATCAAGGTATTAGAAGGTATTGTTCCCTCCTGAGGCCTTAGGGAAGGGTCCTTCCTGCCTCTTCCAGCCCCTGGGGGCTCTAGTGTCCCTGGGCTTGTGGCTACATCACCCCAGCGTCTGTCTCCAGGTTTACATGTCTTCTCCCTGTGTGTCTGTGTCCAAATCTCCCTCTTATAAGGACACCAGTCATTATACCCCAGTCCAGTGTTACCCCTTCTTAGCTAATTTCATCTGCAATGACCCTGTTTCCAAATCAGGACCCGTTCATAGGTTAGGACTCGAACCTGTCATTTTGGGGGATGCAATTTAGCCCTCAACAGGAACATTTTAGCAACGAGGTGTGCCTGAGGGGGACCTGCAGTGCCCTCCCCACCCATCTGCCCAGTGAATTTCCTTGGCTGTAATTTGGGGATGGCCACCTGCGGCACAGATCAATGGTGCCTGAGACCTCAAGTGTATGTGGAGAAACTGGTGGGCAAAGAGGTGATACCCTAAGAACAGAACTGGAGGTGGGTTCTCCAGAAACCCGAGCATCTGGGCCACACCTGCCTTTCTGCCCGGCCACATGACGGAGGGTCAGCCTGAGGGCCAGAGAGGGTCCCGCCAGCCTGGTAGCCCAATAGCTCAGACACAGCCAGACAGGGACCAGTCGCGCTTATGGGGCAGGATCCACTCGGGTATGGCCCTGCCCACACTCATACCTGGGTCACCCATTTCTTTCCACCTGGGCCTCTGCCCAGACCCTGACTCAGGCTCCCTCACCCTGCCATCCAGTCCAGTCACAGACCCACAGCCTGTTTTCTCGAAATTCTTTTTTAAATTAAGACAGAATTTACAAACCTTAAAATTCACCTTTTTACAATATATTCACAAGGTTGTGCACCCATCAGCTGTATTTAATAACAGAACATTCCATCATCCCCGAAAGAAACCGTGTCCCCATCAAGAGTCACCCTCCACCCCCCTCCCCAGCCCCTGGCAGCCACTATCCCATGTCCTGCCTGTGGACTGTGGATGTGCCTGTTCTGGACATTTCACTATTCTTTTTTTTTTTTTTTTTTTTTTTTTTTTTTTTTTGAGGGCAGTGTCACTGGCCCTCACATGTGGGACCAAACCGGGGCCGCTGGCTTCCCAAGCCAGCGCTTAACCATCGCGCCACTCGGCCGGCACTGGACATTTCACATAAATGGAATCACACACTGTGTGGCCTTGTGTGTCTGCCTTCTCTCACTGAGCCCCTTATGTTCAAGGTCTATCCATGTGGCAACTGTCAGTGCCTCACGCTTTTTCACGGCCGAATGACACTCCAGTGTGTGGACGGGCCACGCTTGTCCATGGATGGACACATAAATTGTTTTATGTTTTTTTTTGTTGTTTTTTTAAAAGATTTTATTGGGGAATTGGGGGAGGGGAACAGCGTTGGGGCATCAGGGAAGGGGAACAGACAAGTTGCTGTCCTTTGGTTCTTCAGTCTAGTTGTGGAGGACATTGCTTCACTGGCCCATGTTGGTATCGTCATTGCGCTCTTCCTGGATGAGGCAGATCCGTCGCCGGCCTCTGGATGGTCACTCACCGTGGTTATTGGCAACTCACGCTGGCTGCTGGCCACTCACTGTAGCCTATGGCAGCCCACTGCAGCAGAGGCTGCAGCCTACACCGTCGCTGGGGCTCACACAGCCCCACTCCAGGTGGAGCTGTTGTTAGCTGTAGAGGGCAGTGTCACTGGCCTTCATATGTGGGATCCAAACCAGGTCCGCTGGCATCCCAAAACCAGCTCTTAACCAGTGCGCCACTTGGCGCACTGTTTTGTCTCCCTTGTGGCCATTGTGAAGCGAGCTGCAGTGGACATGCGTGTGCAGGTTTCTGTATGGACTTGTTTTCATTTCTCTCGGTGGACACCTACAGGGGCCCTGCAGGGTCATGGGGTGACGGTGACTTTGGGAGGAACTGCTGACTGTTAGGGAGAGATGCCTGCTGAATGTTCCCGTGTGTGTTGGAGGTTCTGATTCCTGGACATCCTCGCCAGCACTCGTCACTGTCGTCTGAGTGTAGCCACCCTGCAGGTGTGCAATGTGTGTCACTGGTTGTGACCTGCAGTTGCCTGGTGGTGTCGAGCATCATTGTTGTCATATGTACACTTTCCCTCCTGCTCACTCCATTGTTGGGGTTTGTGTTGCCCCTCGGCTGTGGGGGAAAGCCAGGGCAGGAGCTGTGAGGGTAGGCTCACAACTGTTCATCCTCCTTGACGTGGTGGGTGGCCTGGGCCCCTCCTTAGCCAGCTCCCTCCTCTCAGCCTATATGGGGTGTTCTAAAATACAGTGGTTCCCCACTGATCTTCCCAGCTTTGTGAGCCCCTCCCCACCAGCCCTGCCTGGTCCCTCCTCCATGCTGTGTTGAGGGGGGCAGGGACAGGTGGGGGGCAAGAAAGGGGCTTTAGGGGCAGGCAGACCCCTTGGCAAGGCTGGAAGAGGAGGAGCAGGGTGGGCCCTGGTGGCCAGGAAGAGGCACTCCAGGAGGGATCCAGCCCCAGGGCCTTTGCCCATGCTGGAGCCCCACCTGGAATACCCAGGAAGCGTTGAAGACAGCTCCAGCATGGCTAATGAAGGCCCGTGTACCTGTGTCCAGGCTGAGGAGCTGGAGGCTGGGTGCTGGGCCTGCGAGAGTGTGAGGGTGGTTTGCAGAGGCGTGGGATGGGTCTTAGTTTCCTTTCTGTGTCGTGGGGGCCTGTGCCCCTTAGAGTCACTGCTGTGGGTACCTCAGGCTCAGTAGCAGGTCCCTACCAGGCCTACCATTAAGGTGGGGGGCAGGTAGAACAGAACCCAGTGCACCAGTGGTCTGGGGAAAACTAGGCCGGGGCTGGGAGGGGCTACCTGGGAGTCCCAGCCTGAGCCCCGCCCACCACCCTCACCTGGCATTCTATTCGAACCCTGAGCACCCACAGAGGGGCCTGGTCATGGCTGAAGGGCTTCTGGAAATTGGGTACTCAGGGAAGGGGCGCCAGGGGCCCCCAGGGCGTGTGCATTGTTGACAGCCGTCTGTGGCTGGATTCCGCCCTGTACAGTAATTGTCTGTGCTGCCAGTAATCGCCCTGACTTACCAGGCAGGCATCATTTCCTGAAAGTCAGCGGCCTTAGGGGAAGTGGGCTCCCGCGGTGACTAAACCAACATGCAAATGCAGCTGGGCTGGGAGAAGGCCCATCCACGCCCAGCACCCGCGGTCATGAGGGAGCGCTCCTGCACCTTCCAGGGAACCTACCTGTGGCTACGCTATGTCCCAGTTGCGGTTCTGGTTGCAGTTTGCAGCGCTCAACAAGGTAACCCTTTTGGCCCTGGGTGGGGGCGGGTCTGGCCTCCTCCCACCTGGCAGGCAGGTCCGGCCACCTGCAAACTGGGACGGGATGTGAACACTGGCAGGACTGCCCAAGCCTCGGGATCCTCTCCTCTCCTTCCCCCAGCTCCTGGCAGCTTTGTTGGCAGTAGCAGTGAGTCTGCGGGAGTTTCCTAAGCGAAAGTGGTGCAGACGGTGGGGACACGGGGCTGATGGGACAGCCAGGGAGGCACCTCAAAATGAAAGTGCTTGTGGGAGGTGGGAGGAGCTGTGTCTGCCTGCCTCCATTCCTTGCTCCAGTCTGGTGACCCGGGACAGCCATCAGTCGCCAGGGTTCTGCAGGCGCGGTTTGGGACGGGCTGTGATTGGACAGGTAGGAGTGGGTCCTGTCCCTCCTGGATCCCCATGGACCCAGGCAGCTGTCCAGCCCTGGTCCCGGGCCGGTGAGAGAACCCATCTGTAGGGTATTTCTGGTTTTGGCTTCAGCCAGGAGGGGGCACTGAGTACCCCCAGTTCCCCCGGGGAGGCCCAGAACCAGGTCTTGGTGGGGACCGTACAGTCCTGTCCCACTGGGCTGGGGTGGAATGCTGTGTGGGCATCTCCACCAGGTCCTGCCAGCTCCTCACCTGGTCCAGGAGTCCCCGAAATGCTGCAGATACGATAACCACAGGTGACCCTGTGCCCTCCTTGTCCCTCAGAACTGTTGGGGTGACCAGCCGGCTCCCTCCCCACTTGGGGGTTGTAGTGGAAGGAGCAGTGTTGGGGCCTGGGGGCCTGGAAGCAGGTGTTCCAGGTGGGGGCCCAGGGAGGGCATTCCTGGGTTTGGGTGGTTCTTGGAGATCTGCTGGTGGCTGCTGAGTCAGTTCTCCACAGAGGGGTGCAGGTGGGTGGCTCACCAGGAACAGGGTCCCTTCTTATGCTCATCCAGCTGGCCACTCTGCACAGGAAATGGAGCTAGGGGGACCCATGGGGCCCCAATCCCCTGACCTCTGGTCCTCTGGTGATACACATCAGACCCCTCCTCCCTTTGCCAGAGAATTAAGGGGTCCTCACTGGAGGCAGCTTCCATGGAGCTCCCACTTTTTAAATAGACAATTTTTTTTTTAATTTATTGGGGAACAGCCATGGTCATTGGTTACAAGTTGCTTTCATGCTGCAATGGCATAGTTGACTATTTTAAGGAGGGTGCAGCTCATAGTGGCCCATGTGGGGATCAAACCGGCAACCTTGGTATTATCAGCACCATGCTCTAGCCAATTGAGCTAACTGGTCACCCCCTAGATGATATTTTTTAGAACAGTTTTAGATATACAGAATTACACGATGGTGCAGACACCCATGTCCTCTGCCCCGTCCCCCTGTTCACGCTTTTGTCAGTGCAGTACCTTTGTCACAACTGATGAGCCAGGACTGAGAAACCATTAATAACCAAAGTCCATATTTACAAGGATTTCCTCAGTTTCCCCTGATGGCTTCTCTGCCCCAGGTCCTCATCAGGATCTCATGTGTCACTCAGTGGTCACGTTCCCTTGGCCCCTCCTGCTGAGACCGTTTCCGTACCTCTCCTGTGTGGACGCTCTGAGCCATCGTGTCCTGCAGGACATCCCCCATCTGGATTTTCAGGCCTTTTCTCATGATTGCACTGAGGAACGTACCCTGTTCATCTGTCACATCAGGGTCCCTGCTGTCCCATGGCTCCTCACAGCTGACATTGACCCTCATCTCCTGGTCAGGGTGCTAGTCAGGCGTCTCCACTGGGAAGTCCCCTCATCATCCATACTGTCCTCTTGGGAAGGGTTGCAGTGTGCAGCCTACAGGGATGGGGTCCCCCTGCATACCCGCCTTTTACCAGGGTCATTTCTCCTCCTCTGCCCCCTATATCCTGCCCACTACTTGGGGACCAGTTGGCCTTCAGTAAGCAAGGCCACCTCTCAGGGTCCCAGGAGCTGGTGTCACTCTGACCATGGTTGGGCAGTGCCCACCAGGAGGGTGGTGCTCAGATGTGATGCCAAAGGAATTTCAACAAAGACATTGTTGAATGTCTTTGTTGAATGTCGTGGCTTCCTTTACCTACACCCAGACCCCACCCTGGCCAGCCTGCCAGGGTCTCTGGGGCCTTGGCCCCTGTCAAAGGGATTGGTTGGCCAGCTTTTGCAGCCCGTTATCATCCACCAGCAGGTACTGGGCCACCTCTGACCCCAGCTGCCTGGGGAGGACAGGGCCCAACGGAGGTGCCATTAGGCAGAGGACAGGTCTCAGGTCAGCAGGGCCAGACCTGCCCACAGCCACCTCAGTTTCTCCTGACAACTGCTCTGGCCTGTTGAGTCACCAGGCTCTTACACAAGGGGGCCGAGTGCCCCAGGAGCGTCATGGTGTACCCCCTCCCACTCCTACTTTTGTCCTGGGGCTCCAGGCCTTTATAAGCCTACCCAGGCAGCCTGAGCCCCCTGGACCTGCCCAAGCTGCAGGGTCCTAGGCTAGAGGCAGTAGGGGAGGCTGAGTCTGGCAGTAAGAGCAGGCCTGGGGGGCTGAGCGCTCTCTTTGCTCACCATGGTACTGGCCCCTGTGTCTCCCTGTGTACACATGTGGCCAGGGCTCCCCCAGGCGGGGGAGAGGACCTATGAGTACCCCGGCCTCACACCAGCCAACTTGGCTGAGGGTGGTCTTTCTTGCATGTTCCCTGATCCCTAGCTGGCTCCTGGACTGATCTTGTCCAGCAGATGGGCAGACTGAGGTTCTTGCGACCAGCTGTCCCCAGAGGGGATTCCTGCCCCATCTCCACCACAACCCTTCCCTTGGGGCCCTGCTGTCCTTTTGGTGCAGTGGCCGAACCTGCCTCATCCTGGGGCTGTGCGTGCACCAGTGCCTGAGTTGGACCTTCAGGGAAGGGGGACTGTGTTGCTTCCTCCCCCACACCCCCTCCAGGAATAGGGACCTGATTCTGATGCAGATCACTGGGGCATGCGGCGGAGACCTGGGCTTATTCCCAGCTGTGGCCTTGTGGACACAACAGATGGGCTCCAGGCACAGGTGTCTCCTTCCTCCATGGAATCCACTGATTGAGCCCCCAGGTCCCAACCCCCACCAGTCATCCCATCTTCCTAGTCTTGCCTGCTGATTGGCAAGTCCCAGACTGCTTGGCCTTGGCCCTCCATTGCCCCCCACAGGCTGGGACTATGTAAGTGGAGCATGGGTCTGGGGCTCCAGTGGGGTAGCTCCCCTGGCCACATGGTGTGGCCTTGATCACACTCACTGGGCCCACCTGCTCTAGGGGAAAAGCTCCCCAACTCAACTCTCCAAAATGCTGAGGGCCAGACAGCGTGACCGGCCCCCTGCAGCCACAGCTGGGCAGGCTGGGGGCCACTCCCAGTGGAGTCAGCCTAGGGCTGCTCCCCTGCCCCTGATGTGGGCCTGCATCCCCCGCCCCCAGCTCCTGGGTCCCTATCTGCAAAACGGGCACTGACTGCCCTCCAACTGGCGGGCACTACAGGGGAGTATGGTAAGGGGCTCGTCCCCTGCTGATCCAGGTACCCAGAGGGGTTGGTCCCCACGTGTCTGCATGTCCAGCACAGGCGGGGCACACGCAGACACTTGGGGCCACTGACTGAGGGAAGGGGAGGGCAGCACGGACACCCCTGGCATTGTGCCTGAATTTTTTTTTAATTTAGTTTTATACATTGTATGTAACCTCCATGCATCAGGCTTCTCCCGAAGGTGTGGGGTCTCCCAAGTCCTGACAACCATACACTGGTGTCAACTCCTCCACAATGACGGGCCAGGGAGGGCACAGGGCTGGTGTCACCCTTTCCCAGTGTCATCTCAGTGGGGTCCAGCATACAGCCATGGGGCCTGGCTTCTCTCACGAGCGTCGTGTTTTCAGGGTTCGTCCACATTGTAGTGAGTACCCAAGCCTCATTCCTTTCATGGTGAAGCAGCGTCCACTGCGTGCCTGCTGTGTGGCTGCTCGGCTGTGCCCTCACCCACCTGTCTTCCAGGATTCCTCGTACCTTGATGACCTCTCCAACGCCTCCATCTTCTCCTCGTCCGTGGACTCCCTCTCGGACATTGCCGACACACCTGACTTCCTACCAGCCGACAGCCTCAGCCAGGTGCCCACCATCTGGGATGTGAGCACTGGCCCCTCTGCCCATGACAAGGTCAGTGGCCCATCCACAGGTTGTTCAGATACCGATAAGGCTATTGGTCTAGGGCCCTCATGTTTCCTACATGGCTCAGAAAATGAAGGGTTTGCAGGGGAAGCTCCTGCACTGGGCTCCTTGGCCCCTCTCTGTATAATTCCTGTCATGACCAGGCACCCCTTCACCCTCGCCTCCAGTGGCTCAGTCTCTACACTCTGCTCTGTGCTGGTTCTGCTAGTGAGACAGGGGTCCCCAGAAGATGAGCTAAATATCATTTCTGATTCTAGTTCTCACCCAGGGTGGTCTTGCCCCAGGGAACACTGTCTGGGGACATCTGTGGTGGTCCTGACTAGGGGTGTGCCTGGCATCAAGGGGGTGGGAACCAGAGATGCTGCTCAACACCCCTCAGTACCCAGGACAGCCCCTCATGAAGAGTGACCAGGTCCGGTCCTAATTTCAGCTTTGCCAAGGAGGATACCTTGGGCTAGAGAAAGTCGCATGATGGGATAGAGACGGTGGTCAGGGAGTGGTCCCTCTGGAGAGGCCATGTTTCGGCTGAGGGCTGAGTGGTTCTGAGGGGAGCAACCCCTTCCATCTGATAGCCGGATGGAGATCTCAGAGCCTGCCGGTGGCCACACACTAGTAGACATGGATGGCACATGCCCGCCTGGCCACCTTGAAGGTCCTCAATGCCCTTGGGCCTCATAGGCCCACAGGAAGGGTCTGTGACTGGACAGCAGAACAGACGGGACTGGGAAGGGCAGGACCCAGAGGAGGACAGGAAGTGTTCAGGCAGCTCGGTGAAGTACCCTGCCCTTGGCAGCATTGGTGGATTACCTAGGCCTGTCCCTGTGTTTGGGTGCAGGGGCCCATGACTCCCAGGGCCCTCTGTGGCTCCCAGCTCCTGGGAGGAGTGCATGAGGGCAACTGAAACCTGATGCCCTCTGGGAACCCTGACTCAGCCTTCCAGGAACCTGGCTGAGGCTGTTTGTTTTTGTTAATTCAAAAAAAAAAAAAAGGAGGGGGGGGACTTGAGCATGGAATTCTGACTTCCCTGTACCTCGCTTCCATTTGTCCTTTTTTAAAAAACCTTTTTTTTTTTTAAATGAAACATTTCATGAGTTTGTGGGTCATTCTTGCTCAGTGTCCATGCTAATATTCTCTGTATGGTTCTAATTTTAGTGCAGCCGAAGGGAACACTGGCTGTGTTCTTAACCTTTGGAAACAGCAGGAGCCATGATAATCAAATCGGTTATCACGTGACTGAATCCCCTGGTGACCCTTGTCCCCAAGACTGTAAATGACACTGTGCTCTGGGGCACCCAGCACTCACTGTCACAGTCTCAGGATGGTGGGGGTCCGTATGGGGCCAAAGAGGTTGAGGATGGCCAGGCGTTACTTTCAGGATTTTTTTTTTTAAAAGTGAGCATGTTTTGGAATCTCCCCAACCCAGGTCTGGACTCTGCCAGGCCCTCACTCACACACAGCCCCACGCCCAGGGGCCGAGCAGTCACCCTTCCCAGCATCAGTGTGGCCATCTGAACAATGTGTATGACCACTCCCTGGGTATGGGCAGGTTGAAGGCCAGAGTGTGCGACTCGGCCCTAATGGGTTTGGGTCTCCCATGCCAGCCCATCTGTCTGCCCAGTCCTTAGGCCCCAAGATGAGACTGGGGCCATCAGTCTCCCCAGGGTAGGACTGTGGTCTGGTACCTCCACATGAGGGCGTTCCAGCCAGTTCACTCTGCAGAGGCCCTGCCCCCATGGGCCACCTGTATACCAAGTGCTGGGGGCCAGCAAGGGGTAGATGAGGCGTGGCTATCACCATGCCAGGGTCACAGGGGTGAGTGGCCCAGTGCACAGGGACGCAGGCCCCTCTGCCAGCCCCTAGGATGAACCTGCTGGCTCTTGTTCTTCCCCTTATGCATCCTGCCACATTCCCTGAGTACTCGTGCCTGGCACACAATAGGTGTTGGCCACCAGACCCCAGACAGGCCTGTCCTCAGCCTGGACCTCAAGGGGAGGGCTCTGTCCTTCACCAGAACCAGCTGGCAAGCAGCAGGAAAGAGGCAGGCAGCTGGGGGGTAGGAGGGGCACAAGGATGGCATGGAGAGCCCTTAGAGGCCAGGCCAATGGGCCCATTGAGGTGCTTCCTGTACACAGCTGGCCTGCAGGCTCATGTCCACTCTCCCCTCCAGTTGTTCCTGCCCAGCGGGCCGTTTACAGGCCTCAAGGACCCTGTGTCCTCCTTCCCCAGCACCCCACTTCTCATCAGTTACCAGGTGAGCTGGGTCCCTTCCCCAGCCCTTCTCGTTGCCCCTAAGGAGGGCCATTCACACACAGACACCTGCCATGTGTCAGATCTGGCTTAGAAGCTGGATCTGCCCATTTTACAGATGGGGAAACTGAGGTCCTGGGAGGCACCATGCTGTGGAGGTGGGAAGGAAAGGCAGGCCCTCTACTGCCCCCATCACTGGCCTGGCTGGTAGACCAGATCCCTGCTCCTTGTGGAGAGGCTAGTCATGCTATGTGGATGGACAGTCCACTCTAAGGACATTGGCCTTTAGTCTCAGAGTCAGCCAGAGGAGGAGGATGAGGCGGAGGAGGATGAGGCAGAGGACCTGGGCCACACAGAGATCTACGCTGACTACGTGCCATCCAAATGTGAGTGCATGGCCTCCCCTCCCCGTCTCATGCCCAGGAGAACCCCCAACAAACCGCAGCAGCCTGCACAGCCCCACCCAACCTCAGGGCTCCTGCAGGCGGGCTCGGTTCTGGTTCCATGGTCCTTGAAGCAATGAAGGTGGCCCAGTAGGGGGGAGGGGGAGGGGGAGGAGTGGTCATAATCCACACCTGGCACAAAATGACATAGCACAGAGGGTTCAGTGGAAAGTAAGCCCACTTCTTACCCACCCAGGGAGGGTTCTATCTGCCCCCACCCCCATCCTCTGTGCAAAGCAGTGATGGTCCCCCTCCCTCTACCCTGCTCTGCTCCTCACCCTTCTGGGAGCATCCCCACCCCCATTCTGGTTCCCTGCTGCTGACCCTGAGAACCTGACCTACCCTGGCTACGCCCCTCCAGCCAAGATCGGGAAGCAGCACCCCGACCGTGTAGTGGAGACCAGCACGTTGTCCAGCGTCCCACCCCCGGACATCACATATACCCTTGCCCTGCCTGCCTCGGACAGCGGGGTCCTGTCTGCCCTGCAGCTGGAAGCTATCACTTACGCCTGCCAGGTGACTCCAGGGTCTCCCACCTGACTTCGGTCCGCATGGGGGGGTCGCGGTGCCCACCTGACCTTGTCCTGCGTGGGGTCCTGACCGCTGTCCCCCCCCCCCCAGCAACACGAGGTCCTGCTGCCCAGCGGTCAGCGTGCGGGCTTCCTCATCGGCGATGGTGCGGGTGTGGGCAAGGGGCGCACTGTGGCTGGCATAATCCTGGAGAACTACTTGCGGGGCCGCAAGAAGTCCCTGTGGTGAGCGTCCCCTTGCACACAGGGTGGGCGGGACCGGCAGGAGTGGGGGTAGGGACCCTGACACCCGCCGGCCCTCACCCCCGCAGGTTCAGCGTCTCCAATGATCTCAAGTACGATGCAGAGCGCGACCTGCGGGACATCGACGCCCCCAGCATTGCAGTGCACGCGCTGAACAAGGTGGGTGCATCGCCCTGCATTGCCCAATGTGGGGGTTCCTCTGCTCCCAGCATTCACTCACACCTGCCCCTCTCCCTAGATCAAGTACGGCGACAACACTACCTCAGAGGGCGTCCTGTTCGCCACCTACTCCGCCCTGATTGGGGAAAGCCAGGCCGGTGGGCAGCACCGAACGCGCATCCGGCAGATCCTGGAGTGGTGCGGGGCGGCCTTTGATGGTGTGGTATCCTGATGGTGTGAGGAGGGGGGAGAAAGGCAGGAGCTAAAGGGGGCAGGGCTGAGTGGAGGGAGGTGGGGCTAGAAGAGATGGAGTCAAGGGGAGGGGCTGATGGGCCTTGGGTTGGGGGCCAAGGGGGAGTTGTAGGGACGCAGGGAGCCTAGGCCACCAGGAACATCATCAGTGCAGGAAGAGTTCCAGTCCGAGGACTGCTCCACAGGCTCTCCCACAGTGATCACTGTGGGAGACCCTCCCGGTGAGGCACCACCTCCTGGCTCCATCCCACTCTAGACTATGATAGGACCTGGACTGCAGACTCTGAGTGGTGTTTGGTGGCAGGAAGGTGCCACCCGAGGGGAGGTGTGGGGCGCGTAGCATCTCCTCCTCTTGTTCACCCCCCCAGGATTGGGGCTTCCTCTGTCTTTCCCTCCTTCTCTCTCAAAACTTGGACAACTTTGTCTTCTGCTCTGCAGTGTGTGGCCCTGGGCTGGCCTGGTGTACTGATGGCCCTGAGGGAATCTTGTGGGTGCCCATCCTCCTGTGCGCTGCCTTCCCAGGTTGTTCCCTATGTGCCATCTCACATCACTGTTTTCCCCGCCTGAGCCCTAGTGGGTTTACTGACCACTGCGCTTCATGCTGCTCTGTCCTGTCCTTACTCGACCATTTCCCCATCATGGGGACATTCTGGGGGTTTCCAGGCCTCTACATTATGCACAGCCTGGTGTACATCCTGTCTGTCACCCTTTCTCATTGTGTCCTCGGGGCCACCTCCTAGAAGTGGAGCGACTGCCTCTGGCACCCCTGGTCCCAGTCAGAAATAAGAAGTGGGATGTGGGCTCTGTGTGTACTTTCTGGTCACGTGGACAAGTATTTGAATGTATTGGTTAGATGCCTGCTTTAATGCAGAGTACCTCTCATGCAGAAAGAAGAAACTAGGTGACTGGTGCATCCTGGGCATCTGTTTGACACCTTGTACAGCCTAGGGGAAACGATAGTGTAAAAAAAAAAATATATTGGGCCAGCTGAGTGGCGTGGTGGTTAAGCGCTGGCTTGGGAAGCCAGCGGCCCTGGTTTGGTCCCACATGTGAGGGCCAGTGACACTGCCCTCAAAAAAAAAAAAATAATAATAATATTAACATTCAACCCCAGGGCCTGAGTGCTCAGCACCAGATTCCCATTGTCTCTTGGATTTCTGTCAGTGCTTTAATACACATCACATGTACATGTGTGTAGACACCCATATTTTTATTTTTTTATTTTTTTATTTTTTTTTAATTAATTAATTTATTTATTTTGAGGGCAGTGTCACTGGCCCTCATATGTGGGACCGAACCGGGGCCAAATCAGCGCTTAGCCACTATGCCATTCGGCCAGCCCAACACCCATATTTTAAAAAAACATGCTCATTATAGGTATACTTGCCTATAATTTTTCCCTCTTAAAACATCTAAGAACTTTGTACATCTTCCAATTTGTTTCTTCAGGGTCACTTTTTTTTGAGGGCAGGGTCACTGGCCCTCACATGTGGGACCTGAACCGGGGCTGCTGGCTTCTCAAGCCAGCGCCCAACCACTGTGCCACTCGGCCGGCCCTTCAGGGTCGCTTTTTAACGGATCAGTTTAGATTTGTGCGAAGTCATACAGAGAGACACCCCAGTTCCCCATGGGACCTGTCATGGCCCACCCCTCTTATTCAGGGGTCCCCTTTTCTTCATGCTCATTTGTGAACATCTGTGTCAGCATTGTCTGTAAGGTGTTTTTGAGACCATCACATGCCACATTTCCTTCAGCAGTCACCTGGGGCCTAGAGACTGTTTCCCACTCACCCATGGTCAGACACTCACCACGCTCCCAGGTGCCTTGCTGTGCTCCCCCAACCAGGAAGAGGCAGGCTGGGGCAGCCACATCCCAGAACAGTCCTTAACCTATGCCCACCCAAGATCGTGTTTGATGAGTGCCACAAAGCTAAGAACGCCAGCTCCACCAAGATGGGAAAAGCCGTGCTGGACCTACAGAACAAGCTGCCCTTGGCCAGGGTGGTTTACGCCAGTGCCACAGGTGAGGGGCAGCTGCCAGAGCCAGGGAGGAAGCCTGATCGCATGTACTGTTGTTGATTAGCGATGTCTGTCCTGGTGCAACCATGGAGGGGGTCCCATGTGCCTTCTGTTGGCCTTGCTGGTCTGCACCTCTGGCCCTAGGAGGCACCCTGTAACCTGGTCCAAAGGTGGAGCTCTTCCCCCCAGGCCAACGGTACCTTCCACAGCTTCTTGGATATCACCACTATCAGAGCCTCCCCTCTGCCAACTTTCCATTACCCTAGCACTCCTGGCTGTAGGTGCTTTCCTGGGTCCCTCAGGTCCCAGTACCTTGTCCTTGTGTCATTTCTGGGGCCGTGGACCCCCAACCTCCCTGGGCCAGAGGAGCTGACAGTGACTCCCACCCCAATGCCCCCAGGTGCCTCTGAGCCCCGAAACATGATCTACATGAGCCGTCTAGGCATCTGGGGTGAGGGCACACCCTTCCGAACCTTCGAGGAGTTTCTGCATGCCATTGAGAAGAGGTGAGTGCCAGCCACTCTGCCCATGATGGAGGCGGCAGGGGTGCCCACTGAGGGCCCTGGTTATCACATGCTGAGACCTGGTATCCATGTTCCTGTGCTGCACCCCGGCCCATAGTTTTCCAGCAATGAGAGGGACCTTAAAATGCAAATCGCACCCTTTCCCTGCCTAGCACTTCCCATCACTCTAGGGGAAAGAGCCCCTCCCTGCTTTTCCCTCATCTTCCCGCTCCACAACCCAGGAAGATCAGGTTGATGGGAACACAAGGCCTTTGCACATGCTCTGCACTTCCTCTGTGTACATGGCCCTTCCTCAACCTCCAGGGCTCAGATCCCGGTGTCAGCCCCTCCCTGGAGGTGCCTCATACTCAGTGGGACCCAGCATGTCCTCAGGCAGCTCTGTCTCCTTCCACAGGGGTGTGGGTGCCATGGAGATTGTGGCCATGGACATGAAGGTCAGCGGCATGTATATCGCACGCCAGCTCAGCTTCAACGGTGTCACCTTCCGCATTGAGGAGATCCCACTGGACCCCGCCTTTGAGCATGTCTACAACCATGCAGCCCTGCTGGTGAGCCAGGGACCTAGGGTCTCACTGCATTTCCCCTAGAATTACAACCCTGTCACCTTTAGCATCTGTTCTTAGTGATGCCACAGGGGTTAATCAGGTTACAGAAAGGAGGAAGAAGCCAGCCCACCTGCTGTGGTCTTTGGCTGGAGTCCAGCGACTCGATTCTTTTCAAAGCAGTGATTCTTACGTGACTGTAGTGATGTGGGCACATGGTCGGGCCCCGCCACCCTCCCCATGATGTCATGAGCACTTGCCCCCATGCTGTTTGCAGTATCCACATCTCTATGTGCTATAACTTGGACCTCATCTTCACCGCCCCTACCATGTGCGGACGGGTTCCTGTGTCCTCACTGTCACACCCACATGGGACAAGTGTTAAACATTGGCCCTGCCCATGTTATATATTTAGCTCAAATCAAGACAGGGTCTGCCCCTTGGCACTGCACACACTGGGGCTGGGTCATCTCTGTGGTGGGCCGTCCTGCACACTGTGGAGGGCTGAGCAACATCCCTGGCCCCCACCTACTCAATGCCTGGAACACCCCCAGTCACAACCACCACAGATGTTCCCAGACATCATGCCCAGTGTTCTCTGGGAGAAGGATCGCCCCGGGTGAGACTCCCTAGTCTAAAATGTCAGGAGTGGAGTGACTGCTGGCAGGAGTCACTGCAGATGTCCCCATGGCTTCCTGAAATTGTAGCTCCTCCCACCCCTGTGCCAATCTCACTGTGGCCTTATAGGCACCATAGCTCGTTTGGTTTTTTTTTCATTTTTTTATTTTTTATTGGGGAACAGTGTTTTTCCAGGACCCATCAGCTCCAAGTCAAGTAGTTGTTTCAATCTAGTTGTGGAGGGCGCAGTTCAGTGGCCCATGTGAAGATCAAACGGGCAACCTTGGTGTTATGAGCACTGTGCTCTAACCGAGCTAATCTGCCGTCCTGGTCTTCTTTTTTTTTTTTTTGAGGGCAGTGTCACTGCCCCTCATATGTGGGCCCCAAATCTGGGCCGCTGGCTTCCCAAGCCAGCGCTTAAGCACCGAGCCACTCAGCCGGCCCTCCGGTCTTCTTTTTTTTTTTAACGTTTCTGACTGCTCAGGCATCTACAGAGCCCCCACTCTGGCACCCCATTCTAGTAGGGTGGGAGCTGGGGGCAGCAAGGCAGTGGCAAGCTCAGTCAGCATGTGGCTATCATTGCAGTGGGCCGAGGCCCTGGGCGTGTTCCAGCAGGCAGCCGACTGGATTGGCCTGGAGTCCCGCAAGTCGCTGTGGGGTCAATTCTGGTCAGCCCACCAGCGCTTCTTTAAGTACCTGTGCGTGGCCGCCAAGGTGCGCCGGCTGGTGGAGCTGGCACAGCAGGAGTTGGCCCAGGACAAGGTGAGTGGGCGGCAGTGATGGCTGGGCCCTCAGGGCTAGGCAAGGGCTGAGGCCTCATAGCTGTACCTGGGACCCTACCTCCATGCCTAAGGGCCGAGCAGGCCGAACTGTCTCACAATCATACAAGTCCCAGAGACTGTGGCTGGGCTGAGCCCAGGAGGACAGGTGGGAATGGTGAGCTGAGGTTCAGAAGATCCCAGTCCCACCCGACTTGAGCTCCCTGCAGCAGGTGCAGGCATGGCCATGCCCCTGGCTCTTGTCCAAGCTGGGCTGGCATGGCCCCAGAAAAAAACATGGTAGTAGTGAGGGGACCCAGGAGGGCTGAGGCTGGCTGCCACATGGGCTTCCCAGGTGGGTCTGGGCATGTCAAGGGCTTGGCAGCCAGTGGGACACAAGGGGAGGAAGGAGGGAATAACTGAGGCAGACTGGGTTTCTAGCCACAGAGGCTTCCCTGTGGGCCCCTCTGGGGCCATGCTCTAGGGTTGTGGATGGGGGTCCCAGCACCTGCTCACCCCCAGCTCACCCCTCTCAGTGTGTGGTCATTGGGCTGCAGTCCACCGGCGAGGCAAGGACTCGGGAGGTGCTAGACGAGAAGGACGGGCAGCTCGACTGCTTCGTCTCAGCTGCTGAGTGAGTTACACCTGTGGAGGGAAGGGGGGGTTTGCCTCCCCAATGACCCCTCACCCTGTGGCTCACTGGGCCTTCCTAGTGATGACCTGCCCTGCCTATGACCCCACCTGCGGGAGCCTGGGAGCAAATTTGCTGAGCCCTGTCCCTGGAGACAGCCTCAGGCCCAGCTTAATCTTAAAGCCACAGGATTAACACTCAAGGAGCAAGGGCATAAGGGTTTCGCCAAGATTTCAGATCAAGATTTCAGACCAAGGCTTCCAGGAGCCCATCCCCCAATTTGGGGATGGTACTGTTTTAAGGAGGACGACTCGGAATTTAGAGGCTGGGCTTCAGAGTCTCCAAAACCCCCAGCCTCTCTTCCCAGCCCATAGTGAGCAAAAGTCCCAGCATGGGGCCACTCATCCCAGCTCCTCCTCCATGGCCCAGCATTGCCTCCCTTCTCCAGGAAGCCCCCAGCCCCTCACACCTACCCCACCGGCCCCAAATCCTAGGAGCCACCACATGTGGTCACCTCATTGTCCCTTGGAAGTGGTCAGCCACCCCCAAACCTCCAGCCCCACACAGTCCATCGCACCTAAACTGTGCCCACTGTAGCCATGGGCTCACTGAATGTGGGTTGAGACCTTGCCCCAAGGTCCTTGGGACATACACACGAGTGGAGGCCCCTCCAGTTTCCTAGCGGACAGCACACTGTCCTCGTAGTGAGAATAAACTGCTTCTCACTCCCAGGGGCGTCTTTCTGTCACTAATTCAGAAGCATTTTCCCTCAACCAAAAGAAAGCGAGACAGAGGAGTGGGCAATAAAAGAAAACGTAAGTGCCCCACCTCACCTGCCTGCTTCAGCTTGTGGCCATTTCTGGGCCTCCCTGCCATCCTCCTTCCCACTGCCTCCCTGCAGCCCCTTCTTTCTGAGCATGTCCCGAGCCAGCCAGTCACGCCCACTGGCCCCTGTACTGGAGGCCTGACCACCACCCCACCTCATCCCTGCAGGCAGCCCTGGGGTGGGAACTCCCCTTTCCCGGCCTCTACCTGCAAAGAAGGGCTAGGGAAGGATGAAAGCACAGACCTCTTGGGGGAGGGTGTCCGGGGGCTGACCACATGTTCCCAAGAGAAATTGGTGAGGGCAGCCCCCAGCTGTATTGCCTGCATGCATCTTGATGAGCTGGGCCCCAGGCCAGGCCCAGGTGACTCTGGCTTATCTCTGCAGGGCGGCCACGGGGCCGAGGGGCCAAGGTATCCAAGCAGGTGTCCGAGGTGGTGGGCGTGATCCGCATCAGCGATGACAGCAGCACGGAGTCGGATGGCGGCCTGGACAGCGATTTCCACTCCTCTCCTGAGTCCCTGGCAGACGACGATGTGGTCATTGTGGACACCGTGGGGCTCCCGGCCGAAGACCGGGGTGAGGCCCGTGGCCTAGCACTTCCTCACTTTGCAGATGGGGGACACGAGCTCAGCTCAGAGGGGTGGTCAGTGGTAGTGCTGGGCTCACAGGGGTAGTCTGGGGTGAGGGCGAATATCTGGACCCCCACACCTCTCCTGCACCTGTATCCAGAACTGGTAGGGACCTCCTTATCCTGCAAGGCCCGTGGCTGAGTTCCACTGTGAGTGGGTCTGTGGGCCGGCCAAATGGCCAGTAGCCCCTGACTCTCTGCTCCGCAGGGCCCCTGTGCCCCCCACAGCGGGACCCACATGGCCCCGGCGTTTTGGAGCGGGTGGAGCGGCTGAAGCAGGACCTGCTGGCCAAGGTTCAGGTGCTGGGCCGGGAGCTGCCTGTCAACACCCTGGATGAGCTCATCGACCAGCTTGGGGGTCCTGAGCGGGTGGCAGAGGTGAGCTCTGGAGGTGCCCCAAATTGGACTCAGGCTCTGGCGCCTCCTGGTGGCCATGCCAAGTCCCTGCCAGCACCGGAGGTTGGAGGGCAACTGCAGGGTCCAGTGTCCAGGGGAGGAGCATGCCCACCTCACCCGACACTTCCGTGTGCCCCTGGACCTCTGGGTTCTGGGTGAGGTCTCAGGCCCCAAGCTGGAACCTCCACCAGTCTTCCCTGCCCATCCTCCCTTTCCATCTGAACCAAACTCTTTTCTGGGATGTTCCTCTGGTGCCACCTCAAATCCATTGCGGGTCCAGACTTCTGGTTTACTGTAAAAGACTGAGGTAGTGACAATCCCTGTCATGCGCCCTGTGGGCAGCCTGAACCCAGGGTCCACAGGTCGGTCTCTCTCTCTCTCTCTCTCTCTCTCTCTCTCTCTCTCTCTCACTCACACACACACACACACACACACACACACACACACACACACACACGTGGGGGCAGGGCACAAGAGGGAGACAGGGAAACGTGGGAACCAGCCTCTGGGCAGCCACAGAGGCTGACAACCTGTCTCTCACCCTTGGCCCTGCCACAGATGACTGGCAGGAAGGGCCGCGTGGTGTCCAGGCCCGACGGGACGGTGGCCTTCGAGTCACGGGGGGAGCAGGGCCTCTCCATCGAGCACGTGAACCTCAGGGAGAAGAAACGCTTCATGAGTGGGGAGAAGGTGCGGGCCGCCAGGCAAGGACAGGCCATGGCGGCGGAGCCTGTGAGGCCCTGCTGCTGGAGGGAGGCACAGGGGTCCTGAGTCCTGAGGGGCTGGCTAGGGAACTGCTGACCACCCTAGTCTCTGTGTGCGCGTATAGTCGTGCGTGTGCGTGCTCCGTGTGTGGGCACCCACAGGCCTCCCTGGCTGCCCCACCTTCAGTTCCCATGGAAGCCACCTGTGGAAACTCAGCCAGATGGCCACTCCCTCCAGGAACAGCCTGGGGATGGTCTACATTCTGTTCTAAGGCCACATGCCCCACCCCCCACCCCCTGCCATGAACACCTGCCTAAACTTGCTGTGTGGATCACCCACACACATCAGGGTGACCCAGGGCGTGTGGGGTGCGCTGGTGAGCAGTAGCTGCCCATCCTGCTGACACATCCCATCCTCATCCTCCCAGCTCGTGGCCATCATCTCAGAGGCCTCCAGCTCTGGCGTTTCCCTACAAGCCGACCGCCGGGTCCAGAACCAGCGACGTCGGGTCCACATGACACTTGAGCTGCCCTGGAGCGCTGACCGCGCCATCCAGCAGTTTGGTGAGCCCTACCCCAGCCCCACCCCAGGCCAGCCCTGCCCAGCCCTCGACTACCACTTGCCTTTGCCCTACCCTGCTGTGCCCCGCTGGGCTAGCTGGTCCCTGAGAAGCCCCTCTGTCTCCAGGCCGGACCCACCGATCCAACCAGGTCTCGGCACCGGAATACATCTTCCTCATATCCGAGCTGGCTGGGGAGCGCAGGTTCGCCTCCATCGTTGCCAAACGGCTGGAGAGCCTGGTGAGTGGGGGTGGGGAGTGCTGGTCAGGGCAGGGGCTAGTGGGGGAACTTCCCAAGGAGGGGAGCAGGGAGGAGCGTGGGCAATGTGTGACAGCACCTCATCCTTCCTGGTCAGGGGGCTCTGACTCACGGGGACCGCCGCGCCACCGAGTCTCGTGACCTGAGCAAGTACAACTTTGAGAACAAGGTACCCGGGGAGGGAGGGGACCAGGAAAAGAGGGGTCCATGGTGCCAGAGTCCAGCCTCTGACCTAGCCTCTCCACTCAGTATGGTGCCCGGGCCCTCAGCTGCGTTCTTACCACCATCTTGAGCCAGACGGAGAGCAAGGTGCCCCTACCCCAGGACTACCCTGGTGGAGACACTGCCTTCTTCCGGGGTGAGCTGGGTGCATAGTGTGTGTGAGTCTCCCTGGGGGAGCAGTTTGGGGCACCGGATTGGTAGACTGGATTTGTGTCCAAAGATATCTCCAACACACACTTACCAAGGGGACACTGGTGGCAAGGGAACCCTGGGCAGGCTGGGGCACGTGTGAAAGCCCTCTTTTCCTGCAGACATGAAGCAGGGCCTGCTGTCAGTTGGCATTGGTGGGCGGGAGTCCAGGTCTGGCTGCCTGGATGTGGAGAAAGGTGAGTCCCCCACACCCCGCAGGTGGGCTGGGTGGAGATGGGCTGGACCTGACACAGCCTGAGACCCCTTCCGCCTCTGCAGACTGTTCCATCACCAAGTTCCTCAACCGCATCCTGGGGCTGGAGGTGCATAAGCAGAACGCGCTGTTCCAGTACTTCTCTGACACATTCGACCACCTCATCGAGATGGATAAGAAGGAGGGCAAATACGACATGGGCATCCTGGGTGAGTGCTACCAAGGGAGGGGGCGGCGCCTAAAGAAGCTGACACCTAGCACCCCACAGTCCAGGCCCTCACCAAGGACAGCAAAGGACAGGGGCCTCCTACCAGTAAAACTCGATTCATAAAATCAAGAGAGGTCAGTCTGTTGATCCTTACTTAATTGTCCCCAGGACTGCTGTGCAGAGAGGCACACTGAGGGGTAAATTGTGCATGGTCACATCTGGCATAAGTGGCCAGCAGGGAGCTGTTGGCATCCTAGGCCATCACACTACAGGGGCCACTTACCATCCAGGGTGCTGGACAAGGTTGGGGACAGGCTGGGTCTGCTGGGAAACCCCTCTCTGTGACATCTCCAAGATCCTGTGATTGACAGCCTGCCAAAGCCCAGAACCTGGAGCCTGCTGAGCCACATCAGGCCCAGAGCTTGCTGAGACCATGGAGCGAGGAACTACACGGCCCCCAAAAGGGACCCCACTCACTCCAGTGTCCTCTCCCCAGACCTTGCTCCAGGCATCGATGAGATCTACGAGGAGAGCCAGCAAGTATTCCTGGCCCCTGGACACCCGCAGGACGGGCAGGTAGTTTTCTACAAGGTTAGTGGACACTGGCTCTCCCCTCCCTTCCTGTCCCTGCCCGAGCTGCTGCCCTGCCTAATGCCTGTGTGTGGTGGCAGATCAGCGTGGACCGCGGCCTGAAGTGGGAGGAGGCATACGCCAGGTCGTTGGAGCTGACAGGTCCCCATGACGGCTTCTACCTCTCCTATAAGGTGGGCACCCTGCCTCCATGCCCCTGGGGTAGGATCCCAGGTGTGGGAAGGGGGAGGGTGCTGGGAGGTGGGGGCAGCGCAGAGGGCTGTGGTCAGGTATCCAGTCTCCCGCCCTCCTGGCATGTGTGCTGTGGGGACCACCCCACTGGGGAAGTACAGCGACCCACCCCAGCTTCATGCACCCCTGTACCCAGGTTCGAAGCAACAAGCCAAGCTGCCTCCTGGCGGAACAGAACCACAGCAAGCTCTTCACCCTGTACAAGCCCAACATTGGCCGGCAGAGTCAGCTGGAGACCTTTGACAGCCTGTGTCGGAAATTCCACCGGGTAGGGGCAGGGACAGGGGAGGAGGCATGCAGGGAGGCCCCAGGATATGCATGCCACTGGGCATATGTACCCGTTACTTTAGCTGCCCCTGCCACAGTTTCCAGTCGATCCTCCATGCCCAGCTGGCCACTGGGATGCCAGGTGCAGGATGAGCCAGCCTGAGGCACTGCATGCCTCAGTTGCCCCTTTTGTGTACTGGAAGCATGGATGGGCTGTTTGTCCAGGCTCTCACTTGGCTGTGTGCCCCTAGGTGACGGCAGAGGAGGCCATGGAGCCCTGGGAGAACAGCTACACCTTGTCACTGAGGCACTGCAGCCATACCGCTTGGTGAGGATGGTTGTTGGAGGGAGAAGGGGCGCAATGGACAGCCCTACCCCATTGTCTCTGGGCAGCTCTATGAGGGATGTGATTCCCCCACACCACATAGGCGAGGAGACCCATTGGGCATCTGGGCATCCCAGAACCCCCAAAGGGGTGTCACTGAAGCCCAGATTTAAGATATGAGCCAAGCTAGGAGCGGGGAGGAGCCTGCAGGGATTGGAGCAGAACCTGGGAGGGTTGCAGGGAAGGATTGGGGCAGGGCCACCAGGCGGGAGTGTAGCTTTCAGGCCTGTGGATGGAGCCTGTGGGGCTTGTGGAGTGGTCGCTTAGGCTCAGTGTGTCTGAGCCACCCCTCCTGCCTGATGTGCAGGAACCGGCCCTGCCGGCTGGTGCAGGAGGGCAAGGACTGTGTGCAGGGCCTACGGCTGCGGCACCACTACATGCTGTGCGGGGCTCTGCTGCATGTGTGGGGCCGCATTGCCGCTGTCATAGCCGATGTCACCAGTAGCAGCTACCTGCAGATCGTGCGCCTCAAGACCAAGGACAAGAAGAAGCAAGTTGGTGAGCGGGCGGGTGGCCTGATGGCAGGAGTTGGGTTACGCGTGCAGAGGTGGGGCCCCACCCAAGGTCCTGACCTGCAATCCTTGTGCACCCTGCAGGCATCAAGATCCCTGAGGCCTGTGTGCACCGTGTGCTGCAGGAGCTGCAGCTCATGGATGCGGATGTGAAGCGCAAGAACGCCCATGGCCAGGTCTTCCCTGCACCGCCACCCCTGCGCCCGCTCACGCTGCCCTGCGGTCCTAGCGAGGTCCTGGACCTTACATACAGCCCTCCTGCCCAGGCCTTCCCACCACCCTCGTCCTTCACCTTCTCACTGCCGGCAGACCCCGCCCCTGGCCCTGCAGCCAGCCTGCTGCTGGGTGTCCCCACCACCCCCGACACCGCAGCCCTTGTGCACAACCAGGGCTGCGACATCAACTTCAAGGAGGTGCTAGAGGACATGCTACGCTCCCTCAACACCGTGCCGCCCCCCGAGCCGCTGGGGCCACTGGGCGGTGGTGCAGGGCCCTCAGGTGCGCCAGGGGGCAGCGGGGGCCCTGAGCGACAGAGCGTCATCCAGTTCAGCCCCCACTTCCCCAACTCCTAGGCCTGGGTCGTGGACGTTCTTCCCGGATGCAACTTATCTGTTGTATGCCACTTCTACATGGACACGGGCAAGGTCTTGTCCCCAAGCGAGTGGTGAGCAGGACTCAGGTCCCTCTGCCGACTACTGAGAGGAAGGGGGGCGGGGCGCCCCTCCTCCAGCCCACTGAGGCCTCCACTGCAGTGCCTTTCCCCATCAGTGCCTGGGCAGACCCTTCAAGATGCTGCCATCCTGCAGGGCCCTGGTGGGGCAGCAGATGTGCACGTCCCACTCAGGACCACTCCAGGCCAGGGGCTCAGGCAGGGCCTGAGGGTGGGGCTCCAGGGCCATCCTCTGTGCCTCTCTCCTCTGCTGCCCTCCATGCCTGGGCTGGACACCCCTCTCCCCTTCTCCAGGCCTGGAAAGGCTGGAACCTCTGAAATACACAAAACTGGGTGGCCCCAAGAGCTGGAAACTCAGGAAACCCCCGGTGCTCAGGGCCCTGCCATCTCTGGGGGGCTGTGTGGGGCAGACCCCCATTAATATATGCAATCCCCCTTCCCTGCTCTGCTCCCTAAATTATTGCCCAACTGCCTCTCCCAGGACTCAGAATCTGCCTGCGGAGCTGGTGAGGTGGGTGACCCCTGGTTTCTATGTGTATTTATAATAATTCAAGTGTATATATATATGTAAAGAGATCTTTTTTAAATATATGTGCCTTTTCACTACTTCCCAGGCTGTCTGCTCCTCCGGCCCACAAGGACAGCAAGGAGGGAAGAGTAGGGGAGCCCTGCATGTCCGCTCCAAGAGGGGCATTTAGGAAGTCCCTGGCCCCACCTTGGGGAATGAGGTCAGGGGGTAGCTGCTGCCTGCGGAGGATGGGAATGTGGTGTGTGTGTGTGTATGTGTGTGAGAAACAATCCCACACCCCCATGAGGCCACTGATTTCCATTACAAGGGCTCATCCCACTCAGTGGCCGTGTGGATGATAGGCCAGGTGGGGGAAGACATCCCGACCCAGCAGAGCTAGTCCACCATGTGGTCTTGGCACCAGCACAGTGGGTCAGCTGCCTCTAGACCAACTGAGCCAGGCTCAAGGTGTCTCAGACCATGCTGTCTGCTTCCCGCCCACTAGACATGAAACCCACAGGGGACCCTTACAGTGGTGCTGAGACCAGTTCCTCAGAACCCCTGGTGTGTTCCTCCCAGGGCTTCAGCAGGGGGTGTTGGTTCCCACAGGGATGGGGAGGGGGGGCAAGAGCTGGGTCTGGTTGAGGGAGCAGGAGATGCCAGGCCCCTCCTGGGAGCCATAGGGAGCACACCACGCCTATGGTCCTAGGGGGCTACCTCTAGCCTGGGACAAATGGGTAGGAGCCACCTTCTTCTGCAGGTCCCCACCCCCTGTTGCTGTCCTTCACTGGAAATACTGGAAGTGGGGTGGCTCAGCCATTCTAGTCATGCTACTCCAACCCCCCCCCCCAATAGCATTGCTTCCTCAAGCTACAGGCTGGCTGTGCCTACAGCCTCCCAGACCCTCCAGAACATCAACTGGTACCAGTCCTGCCAGACCCTCCTGGGGACTGGAAATAACAGCCCTGCTACCACCAGAGACCTACAAGCAGGCTTGGCTGTCCTTGCTTAGTGTCCCCATCACAAGGTCAGCCCTGCCTGATGTGTCTATGTCCAGAGCAGCTTGGCTGACGCTGGGCCCCAGGCTCCCCCCGACTCTCCCGCCTCGGCCCACTGGGGAAGACCAAGGCCCTGTGCAGGCCCCGAACAGCTGTGCCATCAGATTAAGGCTCTGGGCTGGGAACAGTGCCAGCTAAGAGGAATGAGCACCTCCAGGATCAGCATACTTCCAGGATTAATGAGACTGTGCCCCAAGGGACTGAGCTGCCTAGATTAGGGGCAGGGCTACAGGATGGGTGATGTCCTATGAACCCCAGGACTCCCCAGGGAGGCAGAAACACCCACAGGCCAATCTGTATGTTTTATTCCC
Source organism: Aselliscus stoliczkanus (assembly GCA_033961575.1). Classification (NCBI taxonomy): domain Eukaryota; kingdom Metazoa; phylum Chordata; class Mammalia; order Chiroptera; family Hipposideridae; genus Aselliscus; species Aselliscus stoliczkanus. Next base: position 767,481 of record CM066735.1, on the reverse strand, counting down.
ACAAGGCAGCCAGGGGTGGGGGTGCTGAGCTGCAAGCCAGGCCGGGCAGAGGGGCCTTCCTCCGGCAGGAGTGCACGCCAGGTTCTCGGGTCTGCCCCACCAGCGGGCTGGTTTTCCAGGCAGATCGTCATGGGTGCCGGGTGAAGGCTCCAAGGGGCACAGGCAGTGGGCTCAGGTCGGGGCGCACACTTGTGGGGTTACAGATAGCAGGGCAGGTCCTTCTCAATGACCTGTGGGGAAGCAGGGAGTCAGGGACGCCTCTTTCTGTGGCCCCACCCAGAACGGGCTTTCTGCTGAGGCACCTACCAGGGGCTCTTCCATGGGACCATACCGCTTCACCACGCAGCCATTCTTGTCAATGAGGAACTGCCAGAACACATGGTGTCAGGCAGCACAGGCCACCATGAAGGGGGTACCCAGCAGGGGGGCTGGGGACAAGCAAGCAGCTCCCACCTGCTGCCCCATTTGAGCCAGGCCTGGGGCTTTGGGGCAGGGCACTGAGGTGGCCCTGGAAAATCCTGGCCTGCCACCCCCTAAAGCTCCCCCTTACCTTAGTGAAGTTCCATTTGATGGCACTACAAAATAAGGTAAGTCATGAGTAATCCCACAGCAACTGTGCACACCCCCCCTCCGCCCCTAGGGGCCATCCTGTCCTTCCCTCTCCAACTCACTTTCCCAGCATGCCCCTCCCCTTGGGTTGGACTTTCATCCACTTCCACAGCGGGTGGGCGTCGTCCCCATTCACACAGATCTTGCTGTACATATCGAATTTGACATTATAGCCTGCGGCAAATTCTTTGATCTCAGCATTAGTCCCTGGCTCCTGTGATAAGTGGGGTGCTGGGGTAAGTGGGGAGGGGCCTTTACCACCTTTTGGTCCCAACTTCCATAAATGTAGGCCCTCTCCCCATGCCCAAATACAGGGACACCAAGGGACACAGGCTGGCCACACACCTGCCTCCCGAACTGGTTGCAAGGGAAGGCCAGGATCCGTAAACCACACTCAGCGAATCGGGCGTGCAGGTCGACAAGCTGCGTGTAGTTTACCTCTGTTTTGCCTCACTGGGAGGCCACGTTGGTGACGATGCACACGAAGCCCCTGGAGGTGGGATGGGGCAGTAAGGCGAGGTCAGGGCCGCTGACCTTCCCCCTGCCTCCCCTACCAGGCAGGCAGGTACCCACCGGTACTTGTCCAGGTTAACCATGTGCCCATCGATATCCTTGGCTGAGAACTCGTGCATGGACCGAGCACAGCGCCAGTCGTCTCGGGACGCACACTGCAAGGCAAGGGTGCGCTGAGCAGCTGGTGGGGCGCAGAGCCCCCTGACCATTCATCCAGCCTGTGGTCCCCAGGAAGGAGGGGATCCCAGGCTGATCCCTGCCAAGAATGACAGGGACCTAGGGTAAGGAAAAAGTCAGGGTTCCTCCTCAAAAGTGCATGCACCCATTGCAGCAGGGAGCATTTAACCCGAGACACTGAGGCCCGGGGAGGGTTGGGGACCCCTCTAGGTGCCCCAGCAGGTAGAGTCGCCGCCGCCAAGTGCCCCAGTATGCCAGGGACACCACCAGCGGTTGTAGGGGTCCCGCGCGCGCCGGTTCCTGGTACTCAACACAGCAGTCACTGTCCGAGGCCCCGCGCTGTACCTGCCCCAGACTCTCGGGACAGGGCTTCTTCCGCCGGAGGCGCGCCCTCCTGCGCCCGTTTCCTGGAGCCTTCCGCTGCCTGCAGCGCTACCCGAGGAGCCGGCGGCTGCGCGGCCCATGCCCACCCTTCTTCGGATGCACCTGTGCCCACCGAACGCCTCTACCAGGTTACAAAGGGCCAGTAGCCAGGGCTACCGGTCGCCCATCTGTGACGCCACCGTGCAAGGGCCCCAGGGCACACAGGGCGGGAGAGGAGTGGTGACGCCCCGCGGCGCGTGACCCCGGATTTCCAGTCCAAGGGGCACCCCCCTCTCCGGGCCCCAGCACTGGGCCAGTGGCCAAGAGTTCCCCCCCCCAAGTGCCGGTACGCAGCAGCCTCTGCACAGCCAGGGTGCGGGCCCGAGCCTCCCGACCGCCCAAGTCCTGTCCCCGGGCCTCCAGACCCCTCCTCCTCCCCGCCGCCCCCCGCTCCCAACCATGACCTCGGCCCGCGCGCTAGACCGGCTCCGACGCTCGCCCCGCGTGTGCCCCAGGCAGCGCCCCCCAACCAAGGTCACCGCGGCCCCGCGGGGCAGGCCGCGCGCCCGCCCCAACGGCCCACCGCCCCGGCCACCGGCGCAACGCTCACCATGGTGCTGGCCAGGCCAGGCGCGGCCAGAGCACCACACAACAGCACCGGCTTTAACAAGCGGCACAGGCGGCTGAAGCTCATCACAGCGGCAGGGGCTCCAGGGAAGCAGCGCTCCTCCCCTCACCGAACGGACCAATGGACGCGCGTCGGCGCTCCTCTCCTCCCCGTCCTCGGCCACGCCCACCGTCACCCTCATTGGTCGGCCCCTCGAGTCCTGTGACGCATGGCCGCGCCAGCCAATGGGGGGCCTGGGTGGGTCGGGCGGGGTCGGGTGAGCTGCGGCTTTGTTGTTGCCTGTGACTGCGCATGCTCGCGGCCGACGAGCGTCTACGTTCACGCTAGCGGCGTGTTTGGTGGCTCTGAGATAGTTATCCGGGTGGTTGACCTCGGTGCGTCAGGATGCCCGACAATTTGAGAAACTACTGGAAACTCGTGGGGAGGAGGCTCGAACTCGCAGAAAAATCGCGCCAACTCTTTAAAAACGGGTTTTTTTGATGTATTGTAAATAAAACCAAACTGGAGCCAGACTCACGCCCACTCGAGGCTGCAGTGTTGCTGGGGGCGCCTCAGCCCCATTTGCGCACCTAACAAGGGCCTGGGGGGTCACCCTCCAGTGTCCACCGTAGCGCCTCATGGCTGGGACATCACCATCCTTGGGAACCGTCCCTTTAACCACTTGTATAAGTAACATGTAAGCCCGGCTGTGTGTGTTGGGGGGGGGGTGTCATTAAAACAGTTCTCCCTGGGATTCCACCCCTCGGCAGAACACGCGAGGACGCCCAGGTGTGTGCTTACAAGGACAAACACAAGCCCAGAGCGATGTCTCCACCTCTAACATCACAGGAGGTACGCGCACGGCACAGGATGGACCCGAGCTCACAACTCCTGATTGTCACTCAGGCAGGGCTCAGGCTCTTGGCTATTAGGTCAGAAAAATGACCCAGCCCATTTTTGGGAACTGAGTCAAGGAATTCCACAGCAAACTTGGCTGCGCCCCCACCTCCCACCCCCTCGCCCCACCCATGACAGGGTATTGACCTTCGGACAGTGGGGTGGTTTCAGCTTTTTGTGCCCCATCAGCATCTTATCCCTTTCTCGGACCCTCCCATGAACATTAATGCAGAAGTCAGAAGGCGTGGGGGGAGGGGTGGGCTGGGTTCATTTGGAGGAGCTGTTGAGCCCCTCCCTTCCTTTGCCCCTGACCCAGGCCTGTCAGAGGGAGAAGGGGCTTAGATGGCCAGGTTGAGTGGTAAAGGCAATAGACGATCGCTGGGGCCGGTTGCTACATTGCCCTTCTTGCACAACTGTCTTCATGTGGCTTCTTCACTCCAGCCTGGCCACCAAAGGCCATTTCTCAAGTTCTCAGTGTCACCATTTGGCGGGAAGCCCTTATTATCTCAGCTGGGCCTCCTCACTTCTCAGGAAACCACCCCCGCACTTTCAACCCCTAAAAGCATTGGGTGTTCGGCCACACTGGCCAGTCTGTCTAGCCCTTGGGAAGACTCCAGTTTTGTTTCAGTTTTGATCTGTTATTTGCTCTTACTCATTTCAGTATTGCCAGAAAAACAGCACGGCAACTGGCCACTGAAGTGCACCAAGGGCTAAAGACTGAGCAACCCCTCTCCACCCCATTCCTTACTTAAGCCAGTACCAGAGGAGATAAGAGCAGGGGTGGGGAGAATGAGCCTGGGGGAGAGCCAGCTGCCCTTGGGGCAAGTGGCCCCGGGTTCTGGGTTCTGGGAGGGGTTTCCCTTTGGAGTTTCACAGCTTTTGCCCGAAGGACCCCATTTTACTGATGGGGTAGTGGAGTCTTGGGAAAGTCTCAAGGCTCCATAAAGCCCTCCCCACCCCACCCCCACCCGTGGTGGCTGAAGTGGCTGTGTGTCCCCCAGTGATAAAGGTGAGTTGCCCACTGGCCAGAGACATTTCCAGAGCGGCCACCAGCTCCAGGAAGGACTGGATAGGGCCTGTCCTATGGCCTGATTTTTTCTTTTTAAAAACCCAGATAAGGGCCCGCCGAGTGGCGCCATAATTAAACGCTGGCTTGGGAAGCCAGCGGCCCCAGTTGGGGTCCCACATATGAGAGCCAGTGACACTGCCCTCAAAAAAAAAAAAAAGCAGATAAAATTCCCATAACATAAAATTCACCATTTTAAAAAATTTTTTTATTTATTTATATATATTTTTAGTTAGCTTCAGGTGTACAACAAAGTGAAATAGTTATACTTTTTACCCCTCAAAGTGACAACCCCCCTCCCCTAATTTTCCCCTCCCACTCCTCCCCCCCATATCATACTATCTATTACAATTTCTTTGACTCACTTCCACCATATAATTCACATCCCGTGACTGTCTATACATTCAATTACAGTTGGCATACAATATTATACAACATCAGTTTCAGGTACACAGTGCAGTGATCAAGCCTCCACTCCATCCATGAAGTGGTCTCCCCAACAAACCATGTGACCATCTGACACCCCACAAAATTTTAACATTATATTCCCCGAACTGTCTTTCACATCCCTGTGACAATACTGTGGTTACCTATTTATGCTGTCTAATCCTTTCCCCTTCTCCCTCATCCCCACCCCTCTCCCAACTAGAAACCCTGTTTTTCCTCTGTATCTATGAGACTGTTTCTGTTTCTTATGCTCATTCATTCAGTTTTTCAAATTCTACATATAAGTGAGATCATGTAGTATTTGTCTTTCTCCGACTGACTTATTTCACTCAACATAATAGTCTCTAGGTCCATCCATATCGTTGCAAATGGTACAATTTAATTCTTTTTTATAGCGGAGTAATACTGCATTGTATAAATGTACCACAGTTTCTTAAGCCAGTCATCTACCGATGGGCATTTCGGTTGTTTCCAAGTTTTGGCTATTGTAAATAGCGCTGCAGTAAACATAGGGGTGCATATAGTTTTTCGAATTAGCGTCTTGGATTCCTCTGGGTAGATTCCTAACAGTGGAATTGCTGGGTCATACGGCAGTTCCATTTCCAGTGTTTTGAGATACCTCCATACTGATTTCCATAATGGCTGCACCAATTTGCAGTCCCACTAACAGTGCACCAGGGTTCCCTTTTCTCCACACCCTCGCCAACACTTGTTGTTTGTTGATATGTTGATGACAGACATTCTGACTGGAGTGAGGTGGTATCTCATTGTGGTTTTTATTTGCATTTCTCTGATGATTAGTGAGGAAATTCACCATTTTAAACACTGTACAATTAAAGTGGTTTTTAGTATATTTACAATGTTGCCTGATCATCACTGTAGCTAAGCCCTTATGATTTTAATGCCCTTAGTATTTTGGGCAGCTAGAATTAAATAATTTCATTCTTAATTAGGTTATAGTTACAGGCTTAACTAAATGTTTCAATTGCTTTGATTGTCACATAGCTTATGGTCAAAGAAAAGCAAATACCAGGGAAAATGTTTGAAAGTATACTTTACTTGAGATAATAGAAAAATGTAGCTAGTTAAGCACAAAATGACAATAGCTTAAACAATGGCAATCGTCACAGATATCTACTGCTTTCTGCTTCAAAGATAATATTTGCAGAATCATGGTCCTTCAACCCTAGCCCCACTTGTTCTCACAGTATAATTCTGAGTTGCTGAGTCTCTTTGTCAAGCAGGATGAAGAGAATTTCTGAGTTTGTTTTGCAGGAGGAGGGATTGTCTTCTTTTTTTTTTTTTTATGGGAGGGCGCAATGTCACTGGCCCTCATATGTGGGACCCGATCTGGGGCCTCTGGCTTCCCAAGCCAGCACTTAACCACCGCGCCACTCGGCCGGCCCGGGAATGTCTTCAAGTTAGCTACTAGCTACTGGCACCCAGTAGTCGGACACCAAAAAAAGTGTCATCTGTGACTAAAGAAACACAGACTTCACTCAGTTCACTGGAACTCCCCTTCGTTACTCCCTAGCCACATAAAAACTTCCTACTTTTGCTTTTTTGACGGGGACAGGTTTGAGAGATCTTGCTCTCTGTTCTCTCGTTTTGGCCAAATGCAATAAGCCCTTATCTATCTCCTAGCACCAGTGTCTCCAATGCTTTGGTTTTACCTGGCACACAAGCTGAATTTGGGGAGATGATTCTGCAACGTCACCACTAACTAATTCCAGAACATTCCATCACCCCAAAAGAAGCCCTGTCCCCATCAGCAGTCATCCCCCAACCCTACCCCAGCCCCTGACAACCACTAACCCACTTCCTGTCTGTGGATGTGCCTATTCTGGACATATCACATAAGTGAAATTGAAGTAACAGGACCCTCATCTACTAGCCCCCACCCTTGGCCTCTCTGTATTAAAGAACTGTTAGAGTTTCCTTTAGACTGACCAAGAAATTAGACTCCTCTAACTTCTTGCTACATTCCACAAGTTTTAACTACCTCTTATCTAAACGTGACATAGGCAAGTTGTGTTTATCTAGATAAGATGATAAGACCATAAGGTTTGAATGTTTTTTGTCCAAACATTCCCATCAGTTAGTTATGACCCCTATAATTTCCTTGCTTGCTATATTTTAGTGCGATCACACCAGCTTGCTATATTTTAGTGCTGTCACACTGACTTGCTACATTTAATGCTGTCAATATAATTAACTGCAGCACATTTTATGACTTCTGTAACTTTCTTGCAGTATTTGATGCTGTCAAAACTGTCTAAAATTTATGAAAACCACCTGAAAATTGTAACTTACTTTGTTTGCAATTTCTGTCTATAAAAAACCCTCTCTTCTTTTGTTCTGGGCTGTGGGTTTATTCAGGGCATGAGCCCGCTCATGGTCGCCAGCTAATAAACTCCAAAAAAACCCTGTTTCAGTTTGTTCTTACTTGCTGGGTATAACAGAATCACTCACTGTGTGGCCTGTGTGTCTGGCTTCTCTCACTGAGCACCGTGTGTTCAAGGTCCATTCACACTGTGGCATATGTCAGCGCTTCACTCCTTTTCATGGCCAAGTGACACTCTAGTGTGTGGATGGGCCATGTCTCCATTCATCCATTGATGGAAATTTAGTCAGTGTCCACCTTTTGGCTTTGTAATGCTGTACAAGTTTTTGTGTGGACATATGTTTTCATTTCTCTTCCGTATGCACCTAGCAGTAGTAATTCTATTTAACTGTTTGAGGAGCCACCAGACTGTTTTCCACAGCAGCTGCCCCATTTTACATCCCCATCCACCAGCATGCGGGTATGAGCCTGCTCTCTGGGCCCCGGGCTCTCACAGGGCGGAGGGATGTGAAGGAACAGGTTGCCACTCTGTGTCCTGGTACTGAGGCCACATGGTCACTGGCAAGACTGTGATTCATCAGCATTATGGTTGGGCTCTGCCAGCCTTTCTGGGGTCCCAAGGCCCACCTGTTCCCATGAGCCCTTTCTCCCATCAAAACCCACCCAACCTTCTCCCGCTGCAGCATTGTCCCCTCTGCTCCCCTCTACATCTAGTCTGTATCTCCAATTCCTTTCCTCCTGCAAACCCACCCCAGCCAGGCATTCACCCTTTCCTTGGATCTGCCCTCCTTATGATCACGAACAAGGTCTGCTTGGCTAAACCCCAGTCCAATCCTCAGGCCTGCTCAGATTCGCTCCTTGGTGTCTTTGATGGCTACTCCCTCCTCCTCCTCTAGACGCCTTCACCGGGTTCCAGGACACCTGGCAACCTTCAACTGCCCTTTATTCTATGTAAGAGTACTTATGTAATGCCAAAGTCAGGCGCTGCAGTCATTAGCTAGGTCACCCTAGGAAGTGAGTGCTGTTATTGGCAGGGGGAGGGAGGCACAGAAGGGCAGAGAAGTTAAGTAACGTACCTGAGATCACACAGCCAGGATTTGAGCCCAGGCTGCTTGTCCAGTGTCTGTGTGCACCTCTGCACCTTCTGCTGCTCCCTGCCCTCCTCCCGTCCTCTGGTCTGGATTTGCTCAGTGACCTCATCCAGGCTTCCAGCTCCAATCTCCACCAGGTGCCCAAGGTGCCCACACATCTGTCTTCATTCAAAACTCACCCTGGGGCCGGCTGAGTGGCATGTTGGTTAAGAGTTGGCTTGATGGCCGGCCGAGTGGCGTGGTGGTTAAGCGCTGGCTTGGGATGTCAGCGGCCCCGGTTCGGATCCCACATATGAGGGCCAGTGACACTGCCCTCAAAAAAAAAAAAAAGAGTTGGCTTTGGATGCCAGCTCTGAGCAGCAGGACCCCGGTTCGGATCCCGCGTTAGGGCCAGTGACGCTGCGCCCTCTACAGCTAAGATGGTGAACAACAGTTCGACCTGAAGCTGGGCTGCCTTGAGTCACCCGCGACTGCATAGGCTGCAGTGGAGCTGCAGTGGACTGCCATGAGCTACTACTGTGAGTAGGCTGACAACCAGCATGAGCAGCCGGCAACCAGCGTGAGCTGCCAAGAGCCGCTGTGAGCAGCCGTCCAGTGGCCAGCGACAGATTTGCTTCACTTGGGAAGAGCACAATGATCACAATACCAACATAGGCCAGGGAAGCGACATCCTCCACAACTAGACTGAAGAACAAAAGGACAGCAACTTGTCTTTTCCCCTCCCCCAATATCCCAATAAAATCTTTAAAAAAAAACCTCACCCTGAATTCCAGACTCCTATCCTCCAGGCTCATCAATATCTACCCTTGGGGTTCCACCAGAGGCCCCCAAACTCACCACATCCAAGACCCCTCCCCATCTGTCCGCTGGGTCTTCCCACCCCAGTCAGGGCAACTCTGTTCTCCCTCCTCTTATCTCCACATGCCACCCTGCAAATCCAATCCACCTTCAGAACACCCAGAACCAGCCCACTGCCTTTCTCCATCCTGTTGAGAGCCACCCTGTCGAGTCCAAGTTGTTCCGCTAAGGACTGTTTTGGTGGTGAGGTACCCAAATGGAAAAAAGCCTTGCAGAGTCTTTGACATGAATGCAGCAACACATTTATTCAGCAAAGGCAGAATAGCAGCAGAATTCAGTTAAACAGCAGCAGCAGCAAGGGCAGAACTCAGAACCCAGAAGCAGAGCAGCACAACCCGCGCCCAGTTAAGCAGAACTGGTGTTTTTATTTCTTTCTTTATTTCTTTATTTATTTATTTATTTTTTTTGAGGGCAGTGTCACTGGCCTTCATATGTGGGACCCGAACCGGGGCCACTGGCTTCCCAAGCCAGCGCTTAACCACCATGCCACTCGGCCGGCCCAGAACTGGTGTTTTTATAACACAATAATAGTTTCATGATGCCAGCACACATGTGTACTAAAATCAACTCACAAACAAGTTATTTTCTTGCAGTCTCACCTGGGCCTGGAGGAATCAGGGCTACCAGTCTCCAAAGCCTGTAAACATTTCCTGACCCTGGGAGGCCCTGACAGCTGGGCTACTACACATCCCTACATCTCCAGGTAGGATGTCCTCCCCAGTCCCTTCCCTGGTCTCTCTGAAAATGTCTGAAAAGAAAACGCAAACTTTTCAACCCATCCAACAAGCCCTCCCAGATCTGCCCGCCTCACCCTCTGACCTCCTCTCCTACCCTTTCCCACACAGCCCTTATTGCCAACAACAGGCAAGGTGCAGCTTCAGGGCCTTTGCACAGGCTGTACCTTCTGCTTGACACACCTTCTCCCACACAGCCCCACGCCTCCCTCCCTTTCCCACTTTGGGTCTTTCCTGACCTCCCATTTGACACTACAAACATCCCATCTCTGGTAGACAGCCTTAGCTCTCCTTCCACAGCATTGTCACCTTCTCACATCATTTGTCTATTGTGTTCTCTGTGTCTATATTCTCTCCGTTGAATGTAAGGGGTGTTTGGCTTGTTCCTTGTCCTGTGGTTGCTGGTAAGTATCTGATTGATTGAATGACTGTATCAGTGAATGAGAAGTTACTCATGGCCTCCAAAGTGTCAGGGGGCTGGGCTGCTGCGTGAGCTTGCTGTATGAACTGGGTGGCGGGATATCCAGGCAGAGGCGAGGAGGGCTCAGGGGACGAAATGGGGAATGACAGAGATTGGAACACAACATAAGCACCAAAAACTGTGCCAACCTCCTCCCAAACACAGCCGTCCCTTTCGATTCTTAGCTAAGCCTCTAAAATGGGGACACTTTATAAGTTCCATTGTACAGACGGGAAAAATGAAGCTGCGGCCATTATGTTGGATGTGGTCAAGAGCCAATTGAGAGAACCCCCTACAGTTGGACGCCCAAATATTTATGGAGCGTCTACTAGGACGTCCATCCGCCGCCCATCCGTTCCTGGGAAAAGAGTGGACCTCCGACTCCATCCGGGCCTCAATTTCCCCGCCCTTAGTTTTCTCGCTTCTGCCAGAACCGATTCTAAACGGGCAGTCACTAGGCGGACGTGGAGCGGAAACTACAACTCCCGAAAGACCGTGCGCCCAAAACCAAGGGAGAGCTTCCGAGGCGCGCGCGGGTGGGCGGTGCCAGTCGCACGCCTCTCGCGCAGCCAACCGTCTTTCTCGAGAGGTTCGGGCTTCCCTTGGCGGTGCCGCTCCGGAGGTCGCTGCATTCAGGCGTTCGCTGGAGACAGCCCTGAGCTAAGGGGGGGGGCCTGACCGGGATTCGGCGCAGACTCAGTAGGCGCAGGTCCTGCCGGGCGCAGACGCAGTGAGTTTGAGTGGCCATCGGAATGGACGACGAAGAGGAGACCTACCGGCTTTGGAAGATCCGCAAAACCATCATGCAGGTGAGCACGGTGAGGGCCGGCCTCGCTGCTCCAGGCGAGCTGGCCACGCAGCTGCCCGGGGGGGTGGGCAGGAGGGGAGGGGAGAGGGCAGAGGGTGAGTGCAAAGGCCGCAAATGGGAACGAGCCCCCACGACCCCCGTCGGAGCGGCTGGAGTGGAGGAGTCGGACCAAGGCGGGTTCCAGGGCTGCATCGAGGGCGGGCCTCCGTAGGACTAAGGCCCAGTCGTAAGTCGTAAGAGGTGGGGAAGGGGACGGAGTGGTGCTGGAGTCTGGGGTCTGTCTGCCTAGGAGTTCGCCCTCTCCATGTCAGAGTCTTGTGGACGTAAGAAAGGTCCAAACGACGCTGTAGAGAATATTTATAAGAGTTTATTTGACGACATGTCAGGAAGCAAACCCTTTGATCCCAAATGCTTCGAAGAAAGACCGTTTTGCAGTTTCTTTTGTGCGTATGGAATTAAGGCGGGAAGGTAAGGAAGATGACTGGGAGGTGGGAGAAAGCCCGGCGGGACTGGATTACAGAATGGTTAATAAGATTACGTGCTCTCGTGAGGGTAGTCACGCTTATTTCAAAAGTGTGTCTATTTAGATACACAATGGACAAGGGCTGTTTAAGGCAAAGATAAGCCTTTTACTAAGAAAGTTATATGGCTGGGGTGTGACTACACATCACGACATGCCCAGTTAGGGGTTTGTGATCACATCATCCTGTGAGGTTACTTCCCATAGAAGCCCTTCTTCACCCACAGCCTTACTTGAGTTGGATAGAGAGACAGACAGACAGACAGACAGACAGACAGTGGTCTTCCACTTGTTTACTTACTGGAAGGTTCCAGCATTACCCTAAGTACCTGACACAGAATCTCAGGCTTGTGGGGTTGGAAGGAACCCGGGTCAGATGGTCTGACCTGCCATCCAGTGCAGACATATTTCTCTGACCTCTCTGTTGGCTACAATGTCTCAGCCACCAACTTAGGGTTACTCTAGATAGTGTGACAGCAGCCAGCTGGCTGAGCGGTCACTATATGCTACATACTGTAAGCCACCTCACGGAAGGGATCAGGGTGATCCCCAGCGCCCACAGAGGCGTGGTGCCTTGACCAGACCACCCAATGGCGCAGGAAGCCTTTGCAGCTGTACACAGCATCTCCACCTCTTTGTAAAGCTACCCCAAAGAGAACAAAACAAATGTGCTTCAAGCTGATGGTGAGTGGTGGGGTTCCTGAGAGGAAATCGGGCTCTGAGGACTTCACAGTGCAAAGCGGGTAAGCGTTGGCCTGCTTTCTGACCTCCCCTTTCTCCATATGGGTCTTCTAGTCAACCCATTTAAAGAGCCCCGATTTCTGAGGTGAGACCCGGAACTGCTGGCCCTCAGATTCTCACCTAGAGTCTGTCTTTCCCATCTGGCTGTCTCCATCTGCCTCAGACCCCAGGGCTATCTCTGTCCTCAAAGGGCCCCACCTTAAGTCCCAGCCCTGCTGCTATTGTTCCCCAGTCATGTTGGCTTCTTGAGGTTCAGGATAAAATGACAACATGGACAGCAGCTTGTTATCTGGAGCAGTGCAGGGGCACCCTCAAATGTGTCCTGGTCTTTGTCCCCACCTGACCCATCCCTCTTCTCTGGCCTCTACACACACCTGCCACACTGGGCCCCAAACTCCCTGCATTGTCCTTACAATGGCACCATCAGTCCCAGGCTTTTGCTGCGATTCCGCCTCTGCCCTGGGGTTACCTGGCTGTTTCTGTTCACAGCTGTGCCATGACCGTGGCTACTTGGTGACCCAGGATGAGCTGGACCAGACGCTGGAGGAGTTTAAGGCCCAATTCGGGGACAAACCAAGCGAAGGGCGGCCACGGCGCACAGACCTCACAGTGCTGGTGGCCCACAATGATGACCCCACTGACCAGATGTTTGTCTTTTTCCCAGGTGAGGGCCATGCCTGCCCCTTAGGGCCCATCTGAGGACCTGCTCAGGGCCCAGCTAGTAGCAGTCCCCTACTGTGTGACCCAGAGTCTAAAGTGGCCCGTTTCCTTCTGCCCAGCCTAAGGAGAGAGCTCCTTTATGCTGTGGGTGATACCATTGACCCCTCTAAGTACCTTTTCCAGTTTCTTCCTCAATCCCCTTCCCCATTCCCATTCTCTATTCCTCAGCCGTTTTCTCTGACCAGGATTATCATAGACCTTCCACCCGGGCCCCCAGCCACTCCTGACCCCCCCCCCCCAATCCCCTCCATGAGCTCAGCTTCCACTCCCACCAGCTCCTTCCTACACTGCTGCTCAGGGCCCCCCTGCTAAACCCTGGATTGAGTGAAGAACCCACTGAGGGATATGTTGGGGACCCGGTGTTCCTCTTTCTTAGCATTTACCCCGCTGAGGTTGACTGGCTCTAAAGCCTGCAGAAGTTAGAGACTGGCTGTGTCCAGTACCTTGGGGGTAACCCTGCACCTAGAATCAAGAGGGTGGGCAGAAAGCGTTTGCAGAGCAGAACCTGGTGGCACTTTTGTTTCGTTTTGTTTTGAGGGCAGTGTCACTGGCCCTATATGTGGAACCCAAACCGGGGCCACTGGCTTCCCAAACCAGCGCTTAACCACCGCGCCACCTGGCTGGCCCTGTTTTGTTTTGTTTTGTTTTTTGAGGGCAGACTCACCGGCCCTCATATGTGGGACCTGAACCGGGGCCTCTGGCTTCCCAAGCCAACTCTTAACCACTGCGCCACTCGGCCGGCCCCTGGTGGCACTTTTTAAGAAAAGTGTCCTGTATATGAGATGTGGTTATGGAAGACCTTGGTGCCTACTCATAGGCCTCCCATGGAGCCATCTCCAGACCTGCCAGGACCAGGACTAGGAGGTTATTCGGCACTTTTGGGTCTTTGATGATGCTGGGGCATCACTGCTCCTTTGGGACGGGCTGCAGAACAGGGCTGATGTTTCTGCCTATGTTGGTTTGCTCCAGCTGCTGAAACAACACCATAGACGGGGGAGGCTTTAACAGCAGGTGTTTATTGTCCGCATTACTGGAGGCTAGAAGTCCAAGATCAAGGTGCCTGCTGGGGTTTTTTCTCCCTGAGGGCTCTGTCCTTGGTGTGTAGACAGCCATCTTTTCCCTGTGTCGTTACAGGGTCATCCCTCTGTGTGTGTCTGTGTCCTAATCTCTCCTGAGAAGGACACCAGTCAGATTGGATCAGGGTCCACACATGATCTCATGTTACTTTAATCACCTCTCATCTCCAAACACAGTCACATTCTGAGGTTCTGGGGGTTAGGACTCCAACATGGGGATTTGGGGGGACAAAACTGGGCCTGAGACACTGCCCTTCCATGGAGTGAGGCACACTGCAGGGAGTTCCGCCCAAATCCTGGTGGCCAGAGCTCAGTTGCTTACCTGCTAGGCTCATAGGGTCCAGCGGTTCTGAAGTGACAAAGCCCCGGGCCCCTGGTGTTACTGAGAGCATGAGGACCCCCACCCCTGGGGATGGGCAGTCTGTCTCTGGTGGATCAGCTGACCTCATCTCACCTCTGAACACCCAGCCACCACCTCGTGGGCATCCAGACTAAATAAGCTGCTTAACTTGGAGGTTCCCACACCTCCCAACCCCTGATGCACGTGACCAAACCCAGATTCCCAGACCCCACCTCCACAAACAGCTGCCAGATGACCTGGAGGTGGCCTGTTTTGCACACTGGCAATCTGAGGCCCCAGGAGGGAGTGGGGGGGATGAAGAATGAGGGGGGTGGAAGAGGGGCCTGCAGCAGACCAAAGCACTATGTCGGCAGAGGAGCCCAAAGTGGGGATCAAGACCATCAAGGTGTACTGCCAGCGCATGCAGGAGGAGAACATCACTCGCGCCCTCATCGTGGTACAACAGGGCATGACGCCCTCTGCCAAACAGGTGCGCCCAGCATGAGCCTGCCCTGCCCTGCCGGAGGTGGCCAGTGCACATTTCCCTTTGCCACATGGCCCTGTGGGTTTTCACCCAGGGAGCGTGTGCCCCTCCTCCTGAGGCAGGAGCTGGGGCTCTGAGCAGACCCTGTCTGGTTGGACAGGCTTGAGGAAGGTTGGTGATTGGGGTGGAAGAGCGACTAGCACTTGTCCCTCTGCCTGTGGGGGCTGTAGAGTCTTGTCAGGGAACTCTACTGGGGAGGGGCCGCCACGCCAACTTGGGGACAACCCTTGGGCGGATTTCACTGATGGAAACCGTCACTTCCTAACATGGGCTGAGACCTAGAGGTGTAAGGAGGATGGGCCTGTGGGCTCCTCCAGCAGAGAAACCCCATACCAGGTGAGTATTCCCCGCTTCTGATGCCTGGTGGCAGCTTGTTAAAGAACCAGAGGGGGAACCCATTCAGCGGCAACACCTGGCTCTGGGCTTGGGGCGTGGCTGAGTCTAAGCGGTGGTCTCTTCCAGTCCCTGGTCGACATGGCCCCGAAATACATCCTGGAGCAGTTTCTGCAGCAGGAGCTCCTCATCAACATCACAGAGCACGAGGTGGGGCCCTAGGGGAGGTGGGGAAGAGGACGGCTGGAGAGGTGCCCCCAAGGCTCCTCCCCCTCTTGGGAGTGTGGGGCATAGCGGGGTCTGTTGCAGCCCCCTGGACACCTGGGTTCTTCTCTTGACAGCTGGTCCCAGAGCACGTTGTCATGACCAAAGAGGAGGTGACAGAGCTGCTGGCTCGGTAGTATCTTTTCTGGTCTCCCTCATCCCATCCCCTCCCCGCCTCTCTATCCCAGTCCCCCCTCCAGTGAGCCCAGCGTGGCCTTTTTCCTGACCAAGATGCCCAGTAAACTCCGAGAGAATCAGCTGCCCAGGATCCAGGCTGGAGACCCAGTGGCGCGCTACTTTGGGATAAAGCGGGGACAGGTGAGAGGCCCCTCCTGGCTCTTATCTGCTGGGGTAGGGTATTTGGGATGCCCTCTCCAGCCACCTTTAGAGCCAGGGCTGCCGGGCAGGGAGCAATTAACCCCCAGGTCTCTGGGAGCCAACCGTCTGCCCTGCCACCCCTCAAGCTCCTGATCTGTGTTCTGGGGAGGCCCCACCCCAGCCCCACTCTTGCTAACACAGGTGGTGAAAATCATCCGGCCCAGCGAGACTGCGGGCAGGTACATCACCTACCGGCTGGTGCAGTAGCCACCCCACAGGTGAGATAGCTGCCGCTGGGGGAAGGGAGACCTGGGCATGGGTGGGGATGCAGGAAGGACCTGGCTGTTCCAAGCAAGCCCCACTGGTTACCCACCTCTCCCTGGACTGCCTTCCTCTGTGCCCCAACCCTTAGCTCCCTGATTCCCCCACAGCCCTCAGGCCACCACTGGTCACTGCCCACCTCCCGTGGATCCTGGAGGCACATCCAGCCTGTGTGTGCTCAGCCCAAGTGACAGCCATACCACTCCATGACCCTCTCCACTCTTGGCCTGCCCCTGGGACATGGATAGATGGACTGTGATCACCCTATCCTGGCAGTGGTGTGCTGGCGACCTGCCGTGAGGGAATCTGCTCAACCCGACCCCGAGACAGGCTGCCACCCATTTGCTTTTCTTGGGCTGAGGGCCCTTGTGGCCTCACCTGGACACGGATCCCACCTGGGATCCCAAGTGACTCAGGATAGAACACCAAGAGGAGGACTCTGTGGCAGCCAGTGACCAAGACAATACTGGATCCTTGCCTGACTTCGCTGGGCACCCCAAGCTGGCTCCCCCAGGTAGGGCCTGGGTCCAAGTCTTTGGTCAGTTCCCCCTTCCTCTCAGCTTCCCATTGTCATGCCTTCTCCACGCTGGCTGTATCCCTAACCATCTGTGAGCACTCAGGGCAGCTAGCAGCAAGATTAAAACATGTCTGGATTTTAGTTGCTGTTGAATGCTGAGTGTTCTTAAAATAAAGACATTTTGAGTAAACAAGTTTTCTTGTATGAAAAACCAAGATGGGAGAAGAGGTTTGCGGTGGGTGCCATACTTGGGCCAAGGTAGGGTCTCCATGTCCCCTTGTGGTTCTAGCCCTGCTCCCACAGGGGGTGGCCACAGCCACATCTGTCTGTCTGTTCAGTGTCTACAATACAAGTGTGCTTCTGTCTCCGCCCTCCCCTTGCACAAAGCGCAGGAGTAAAACAGCCAGCGCTGGCTTTCGGTTGTGCCCTGCAGTGCTTTTTTTACATAGAAGTTTGGGATCTAATGAGCCCTTTTAGTGTCTTCCCGAGGGCTTCCCTCCCCGGGTTGAAAGCAGTCTTGTATGCGGGGGACCAGCCCCCGCTGACCAGGGTTCAAGAAGGTGGACACGGCATCGGCGGTTAATGAAAGACAGAAACTGTTTGTTGCAGTAAAAGACAGAAAATGAGGGAAGAAAATAAAGAAGGGAGACAGTGGAGACACCGGGAGAGTTAAAGAGAAAAGTGTCACACTTTATTACAATAACGTGTCCTTTTTATAGGGACTTTTGACCATTATCCAATTACAAGTTTAAATTCCACATGGTCTTGATGTATTTTTCTCTTAAGACCTTTAGTCCCTATAATTGTTCTCCTTAGGGCACACTGTGACCTTTTCTATAATCCCATCTATAATAATCTCTTTATGACCCAGACTCAGTTTCTACATAATCTGTAATCCTGGGTGTGAATACTAAAGAGAATCTCACTTTTGATATTTAATTTTGGCTTAACTGTACTCTCAAGACTTATCACAAACCTTAACAAAACATACATTTTGTAATAAAAACACAGGCTTCAAGGGAATACAAATTTGAGGAACACATGTCTAATCAACAGTACTTTCAGATTCACCAAGCCCACTAAAGTCAACCTGCATGCCCCTCAATATTGGGCTACACGGCCCTCAACACTTGTATATTTTTTTAATAGCTCTATTGAGGTAATTCACCCATTTATAGTGCGTGATTTTGGTGGTTTTAGTACATTCCTAGCTGTGCACCCATCACCACCATTAGTTCTGGAACATTCTATCACCCTAAAAAGCAGTCCGTCCCCAACAAGCACTCCCTCCCCAACAAGCACTCCCTCTTCTCCCTCCACCTCGCCACCACTTAGGCGCTGTGCAGGTTGCCTTGTATTGTGGATCCATTTGTTTTCCTGGCCGGTGAGTGTGTCCATGCCTCCTCCGCTTTGGTGAGACCAGACTTCACCCTCACCCCTGTGTTCTCTACAAACGTGGCCCTTGGAGGTGGAAAAGAAAGCCAGCTGCATAGAATTACAACTGTTGGTGCTGCGTTTTATTTCTGGAAACTTCCAACCTTTTTTGTTTTTGGTTTTTTTTGTTTGTTTGTTTTTTTGAGGGCAGTGTCACTGGCCCTCACATGTGGGACCTGAACTGGACCGCTGGTGTCCCAAGCCAGCGCTTAACCACTGTGCCACTTGGCCGGCCCACCTCCAACCTTTTCTGATCGTGCTGTTGGTGGTGCTTGTTCCTCCATGCTGGTCTGGCAGGAGTATGGATGTGATGATGGGCCTCTTACTGTAACATGGCAAAAATGGCTCAGCCCATGGTCCTGTTAACATTTCTTGTGCAAATGAAAAGGGGGTTGGTCTTCACATGAAACGCATAGGTGAGCAGATTTTACTCTGATGGGGTACATGAATGCCATGCAGTGGAGGGAGGGAGCTGCGGGCACCCAGCAGGCAGGACCTCTGCCAGTCTCCTTCCCTGGCATCCACAGGGCTGGCTCCCTCACCATCAGGACTTAGGTCAAATGCCACCTGAGGCTTCTGTGGCCACTCTAAACTTCAAGCTCCCCATCCCTATTTCCCACTTTACCCTCTGGCAGCCTACATATGGTACACATTTATTCTGCTGTGCCCAGAAGGGCACGAGATCGGTTTTTCTCCACTGGCATTTTGTGGGGAAATCATGCCTCAAATAATGCCTGATATGCAGTCAGTGCTTAGTGTTTGTTTAATGAATGACGCCAATGAGGACCATGACCCCCACACATGTATGTATATAGATTCACATGCTACAGAGACCTTATGAACGATTTCTGAAAACGGTGGAGGGAATGGAAATCTAGGGGAAAAAAATGTAAGTTTATGACAGTTCTAGAAAAAGGCCCTCCTTATAGACAATTGAAAGCCTTCCACACACCAGAAGCCCACACACTAGGGGTGATTATTATTTATTTATTTTTAAACTTTATTGGGGAACAATGTGATTTTTCCAGGACCCGTCAGCTTCAAGTCAAGTTGTCCTTCAATCTTAGTTGTGGAGGGCGTGGCTCAGCTCCAAGTCCAGTCGCTGTTTTCAATCTAGCTGCGGAGAGTACAGCCCACCATGCTATGTGGGAGTCCAACCAGCAACCTTGTTGTTTAAAGCATGAGCTCTAACCAACTAAGCTATCCAGCCACCCACCAGCAGCTCAGCAGCAGCTCAACTCAAGTCAACGTATTCAATATAGTTGCAGAGGGTGCAGCTCACTGGCCTATGTGGGAATTGAACCAGCAACCCTGTTGCTCAGAGCACGCGCTCTAACCAACTGAGCCACCCGGCTGCCCTAGGGGTGATTATTTTTGCAGGCTTCTGTAAAAGGGCTTGCCAGTGGAGAGTCGCTTAGTAGGTCCCATGGTCACAGTCATACTGGGCCCATTAGTGTTGCTCACCCTTTGAGCTAAAGTGCATGGTTTACCCCCGCGGCCCACTTTCTTGCAAACCACATGTTCCCTTTAAGTAAAGTACCCACAGATGGCTGCTGTGGTGACTACCCATTAAGCTCAGCTGTGGGTACTTCAGTGGGCCTTTTTCTTAGCTGTTCACTTACACTTGGTGATATCACTAGGTACACCAAGAAATTAATTGATGACAATTTTTTGAAAACTATGAAACAAATTTAAAATTTTTATTTCCTAGTGGCTGGAAAACTAGGCCTTTTGAATTAAAATAAGTATGCCTATGCCAGTAAACTAGAAAGTATGTAATAAGCCTTGGTCTATGATGTTAAAAGTCATCATGGAATTTTTGGACAAAAGACAGTCTTGATGGTCATTTTGTAACCATTAACACAATTAATTAGACATTGTTTAGTAAATCCAAGTCTGTTAATTATAAGTTTACCCATCAATCTTAAGACTAGCTTTAGAATTAAATGGTTCTAAAGCATATCAAAGTTGAGATCTTGCATAGACTCTGTTAACCTAATCTGTTTTCCTGATTTCATTGTCTTCTTCGCGTTTGTTTCTTGGGTTTTCTTTGCTTATTTTCCTCAACAGCATCCATTTATTTTGCTCTTATGGTTTTTTTTGTTTGTTTTTGGTTTTTTTGAGGGCAGTGTCACTGGCCCTCATATGCGGCATCCGAACCGGGGTCGCTGGCTTCTCAAGCCAGCGCTTAACCGCTGCGCCACTCGGTGGGCCCTGCTCTTATGTTTTTAAATCTCTATGTCTAAAATCATTTGAGGGCCGGCTGAGGGGCGCATTGGTTAAAAGCTGGTTTTGGGATGCCAGCAGCCCCGGTTCGGATCCTGCATATGAGGGCCAGTGACACTGCTCTCTACAGCTAACAGCAGCTCCACCTGGAGCTGGGCTGTGCGAGCCCTGGCAACGATGTAGGGTGCAGCCCCTGCTGCAGTGGGCTGCCATAGGCTACAGTGAGTGGCCTGCAGGCAGCGTGAGCTGTCAATAGCCATGATGAGCGACATCCAGAGGCCGGCGACCAATCTGCCTCATCCTGGAAGAGCGCAATAACGATACCAACATGGGCCAGTGAAGCAACATCCTCCGCAACTAGACTGAAGAACAAAAAGACAGCAACTTGTCTGTTCCCCTTCCTCGATTCCCCAATGCTGTTGCCCTTCCCCAATTCTCCAATAAAATAATAAAATAAAATAAAATAAAATCATTTGACTTATGGCTTTCTATTTCATAGTTATGTCCTGGATTTGTCCATTCTTATGTTGTAGGGTAGACAAATAAACCTTTACTCTGACCTATAATGCCCCCTTGTTGCTAGGACTGAGTTCAATACTCATTTTATTTGCCAAGGATATTTGCATATGTATTCTTGACCAATAAACTGCAGAAAATTTTTTTTTTTTTCAGGGCAGTGTCACTGGCCCTCATATGTGGGACCCGAACCGGGGCCACTGGCTTCCCAAACCAGCGCTTAACCACCACACCACTCGGCCAGCCCAAGATTTAATATTTTAAAATGGAAAAAAAAAATAAGAAATCCTGTCCCCATTAACAGTCACCCCCTTTTCTCCTACCCCCTATCCAGCCCCTAACAACCACGAGCCCACTTCCTGCCTGTGGATGTGCCTGTTCTGGACATTTCACATAAATGGAATCACACTGTGTGGTCTTGTGTGTCTGCTTCTCTCATGAGCACAGTGTGTTCAAGGTCCAACATTGTAGCATGTCAACGGCTCCCTCCTTTTCACGGCTGAGTGATAGACACTCCAGTATGTGGATAGGACATGCTGTTTCTCCATCATCAGCTGAGGGACCTATGGGTTTGTCCATTTTTTGACTGCTGTGAACATCATGCCCAGGTTTTATGCAGATTTATGCTCAGAACCCTGGGTGTACACCTAGGAGGGAAATTGCTGGATCATGTGAAAACTCTGGTTACCCTTTAGAGAAACTGCCAGATTGTTTTCCAAAGCTGCCGCCCTATTTTGCATTCCCACAGCCCAGTACACAGATTCCGGTTTCTCCACATCTGTGGGACCCTTGTTAATGTCCACCCTGGAGTGAGAGTAAGGCAGAGTCTCCTGTGGTTACAGTGATTTTCCCCGATGACTGATGTCAGCATCTTTCACGTGCTTATGGCCATTTGTATGTTATCTTTGGAGAAATGTGTACTCCTGTCCTTTGCCCTTTGTTTAATTGGGTTGTTTGTCTTTTTATTATTGAGTTGTAAGAGTTCTTTATATGTTCTCGATACAAGTCGCTTATCAGATACACAATTTGCAAAAATTATCCTTGTTTTTCTGTTCTTTTTTTTTTTTAAAGATTTTATTAGGGAATTGGGGGAGGGGAACAGTGTTGGGGAATTGGGGGAGAGGACCAGCCAAGTTGTTGTTCTTCATTCTTTATTGTGTTGTTTGTTTGTTTGTTTGTTTGAGGGCAGTTGTCACTGGCCCTCATATGTGGGACCCGAACCAGGGCTGCTGGCATCCCAAGCCAGCGCTGAACCAATGCGCCACTCACCGGCCAAAAGCCAGTTTTTTTTTGTTTTTTGTTTTTGAGGGCAGTGTCACTGGCCCTCATATGTGGGACCCGAACCGGGGCCGCTGGCTTCCCAAGCCAGCGCTTAACCACCGTGCCACTCGGCCGGCCCTCATTCTTCATTGTGGAGGGCTCCTGTCGCCATCTGGCTTCTGGTCGGCAGCTCGTGGTTTCGAAGCTCAAGGTGCTGTGTTCAGTCTTAGTTGCCGGTGGGTGTAGCCACCATCCCACGTGGGAGTCGAACCAGCAGCCTTGTTGTTAAGAGCACACCCTCTATTCACCGAGCTATCTGGGCGGCAGCTCAGTTTAAGGTGCCCAGTTTGGTCTTAGTTGCCGGTAGGTGTAGCCCACTATTGAACAGGCAATCTTGTTGTTACACCAGCTGAGCCATGCTGCCACCTGTTGGCAGCTCAGTGACAGCTCAGCTCAGGCACAACGTTCACTGGCCCATGTGGGAATCGAACCGGCGGCCCTGTTGCTCAGAGCACGTGCTTTAAGCCAACTCTTAACCAACTGAACCACTCGGCCGGCCCCTTTCTATATTTTTATTTTCTTTCTTTCTCTTTCTTTCTTTCTTTCTTTCTTTCTCTTTCTTTTATTTATTTATTTTTTCAGGGCAGTGTCACTGGCCCTCATATGTGGGACCCAAACTGGGGCCGCTGGCATCCCAAGCCACCTCTTAACCACCGCGACACTCAGCCGGCCCCTTTTCTGTATTTTTAAAATACCTATTCTTAGCTGTGTTTCCACACAGGCCCTGGGATTTCGTTCTGGGCACCGTGTGACCCAGGGATGTCACCTTCTCCCCAGACAGTGTTCCTGACATTGTCTGGTATCTGGCAGGTACTTTGGTGGCTGCCCTGGATGGATGGCTGCTGTCCCATGTAGACTCACAGGTGGTGTTTCAACATTCTCTCTTTTTTTCCATTGGTCAATTTAGGTTTTACATTTTTTGCAGGGGGAACGGTGTGTTTTTCCAGGACCCATCAGCTCCAAGTCAAGTAGTTATTTCAATCTAGTTGTGGAGGGCGTGGGGATCGAACCTCCAACATTGGTGTTACGAGCACTGCACTCTAGCCAACTAAGCGAAACGGCTGCCGTGACTCCAAGTTGTTTCATTATAGTTGTGGAGGGCTCAACTGAGTGGCCCATGTGGGAATTGAACCGGCAACCTTGGTGCTAGGAGCACTATCCTCTAACCAACTGAGCTAACCAGTCACCCCGTAGGTTTTAAAAAGTAGTGTTTAGGGCCAGCGGAGTGGTTCAGTTGGTTAAGAGCTCGCTCAAGAGTGCAAGCTGAGCTCTGAGAAACAGCAGTTCAATGCCCAGCCTGAGCTGAGCTGCCGTTGAGCTGCCAACAGGTGGCAGGATGGCTCAGCTAAAAAAAAAAAAAAAAAAAGAGGGAGGGAAAGTAGTGTTTGACAGTATGTCTAATGGTAGAACAAGTCTCCCCTAAATATACATACATTGTTTTCTAAAATCATCTTGGCCAAAGTAAGCCAGACACAAAAGGACAAATACTGTGTGATCCACCCCAGAGGAGTCAGATTCGTAGAGACAGAGTAGATGGTGGGAGTCAGGGGTTCAGGGAGGGGAGGGGAGTGAATGTTTAATGGGGACAGAGTTTCAGTTTGGGGAGATGCGGAATTTCTTTCTGGAGATGATGGTGGTGATGGCTGCACAACACTAAATGGACTTAATGCCCCAGAGCTGTACATTTCAAAATGGTTTAAAATGGCAAATCTTACATGTATTTTGCCACAATAAAAACAACCAGTTGTATATGGTAAGCTCTTAGAGCACCCTCTAAGAAAATCACTCAAAAAATGTAAAAATATTATTAGTGAGGGCCAGCCGAGTGGCCCGTTGGTTAAGAGCTGGCTTGAGACGCCAGCGTCCCTGGTTGGGATCCCACGTATGAGGGCCAGTGACACTGCCCTCTAAAGCTAATATGGTGAACAACAGCTCCACCTGGAGCTGGGCTGCTGTGAGTCCCCAGGATGGCATAGCTGCAGCCCCTGCTGCAGTGGGCTGCCATAGGCTACAGTGAGTGGCTGGCAACCAGCATGAGCGGCTGGCAGCTGGTGTGAGCTGCCAAGAGCCGCTGTGAGCAGCCGTCCAGAGGCCGGCGACTGATCTGTCTCACCCGAGAAGAGCACAATGGTGATATCAACATGGGCCAGTGAAGCAACATCGTCCACAACTAGATCGAAGAACAGAAAGGACAGCAACTTCTCTTGTTCCCCAACGCTGTTCCCTTCTTCCAATTCCCCAACAAAATCTTAAACATTGAAAAAAATTATTAGTGACAACAGAATTATTAGTGACCACAGAAATACAGAAAATTTAAAGAAAATACTACGAGCAACTATATGCCAACAAATTTGACAATCTGGAAGAAATGGATAAACTTCTAGAAGCCTACAACCTTCCAAGGCTGAATCAAGAAGAATCAGAAACTCTGAACAGATCAATTACTACCAAAGAAATTGAATCAGTAATCCACAAGCTCCCAACAAACAAAAGTCCTGGACCAGATAGGTGAATTTTACAAAACATTCAAAAAAGAATTAACACCTATTCTCCTAACTTTTCCAAAAAATGCAGAAGGAGGAAAGGCTCCCAAGCTCATTTTACGAGGCCACTATTACTCTGATCCCAAAAACAGATAAAGACATTACAAAAAAAGAAAACTACAGGCCGATATCCCCAATGAACATAGAAGCAAAAATCCTCAACAAAATCTAGCAAACCGAATTCAGCAACACATTATAAAGATCATACACCACGATCAAGTGGGATTCATTCCTGGTATACAATGTTCATTCAATATTTGCAAGTCAATTAACATGATACACCACATCAACAAAATGAAAAATAAAAATCATATGATCATATCATAGATGCAGAAAAAGCATTTGACAAAATCCAGCAGCCATTTGTGATAAAAACTCTTAGCAAAGTGGGAATAGAAGGATTGTATCTCAACATAATAAAGGCCATATATGATAGGCCCACAGCTAACATTGTACTCAACGGGGAATGGCTAAAACCTTTTCCCTTAAGATCAGGAACAAGACAAGGCGGCCCACTTTCACTACTTTTATTCAACATGGTTCTGGAAGTTCTAGCAACAGCAATCAGGCAAGAAAAATGAAATAAAAGACATCCAAATAGGAAAGGAGGAGGTAAAACTGTCATTATATGCAGATGACATGATACTATATAGAGAGAATCCCAAAGACTCCTCCAAAAAACTATTAGAACTGATAAATGAATTTAGTAAAGTAGCAGGATACAAAATTAATATTCAGAAATCAGTTGTATTAGTATACACCAATAATAAACTATCAGAAAAAGAAATCAAGAAATTAATCCCATTTACAATTGCTTCAAAAACAATAAAATACCTAGAAATAAATTTAACCAAAGAAGTAAAAGACCTGCACTCAGAAAATTATGAGACACTGAAGAGAGAAATCAAAGAAGATACAAATAAATGGAAATACATACCACGTTCATGGATAGGAAGAATTAGTATAGTTAAAATGTCAATACTACCTAAGGCAATAGATAGATTCAACGCCATTCCTATCAAGCTACCAATGACATTTTTCTCAGAAATAGAACATATAATCCTAAAATTTATATGGAACCATAAAAGACCCCAAATAGCCAGGCAATCTTGAGAAATAAGAACAAAGCGGGAGCTATCACGCTACCTGACATCAAATCATACTACAAGGTTATAGTAATCAAAACAGTATGGTACTGGGGCCGGCTGAGTGGCTCAGTTGGTTAAGAGCTCACTCAAGAGTGCGAGCTGAACTTTTCTACAGAAACTTTGCAGGCCAGAAGGGAGTGGCAGGAAGTTTTCAAAGTGATGAAAAATAAAGGCCTACAACCCAGATTGCTGTATCCAGCAAGGCTATCATTTAAAATTGAAGGAGAGATAAAGAGCTTCCCAGAAAAGAACAAGTTAAGGGAATTCATTACCACCAAGCCAGCTTTGCAGGAAATGTTAAAAGGGCTTCTTTACGCAGAAGAGAAAAACAACCTAACTGAGGAAGACTAGGAACACAAGTAACAAAATGGCAATAAATACACACCTATCAATAATCCCGTTAAATGTAAATGGAGTAAATGCTCCAATAAAAAGACATAGCGTGGCTGAATGGATAAGAAAGCAAGACCCCGGCATATGCTGTATACAAGAGACACACCTCAGATCAAAAGACACACACAGGCTGAAAGTAAAGGGATGGAGTAAAGTATTTCATGCAAATGGAACGGAGAAAAAAGCTGGAGTAGCGATACTTATATCAGATAAAATGGACTTTAAATTGAAGAATATAATAAAGGACAAAGAAGGACACTTCATACTAATAAAGGGATCGATCCAACAAGAGGACATAACCCTAGTAAACATCTATGCACCTAACATAGGAGCTCCTAAATATATAAAACAGATATTATCAGACATAAAAATGGAGATCAGTAACACTCTCATAGTAGGGGACTTCAACACCCCACTGTCACCAATGGACAGATCCTCCAGACAGAAAATCAATGCGGAAAGAGTGACCTTAAATGACACTTTAGACCAGCTGGATTTAACAGACATTTTCAGAGCATTTCATCCCAAAGCTACAGAATATACATTCTTCTCAAGCGCACATGGAACATTTTCTAAGATAGACCACATGTTAGGCCACAAAACAAGTCTCAATAAATTTAAGAAGATTGAAATCATTTCAAGTGTCTTCTCTGACCACAATGCTATGAAACTAGAAATCAATTATAAAAAGAACCCCGGAAAGCTGTCAAATAAGTGGAGGCTGAATAACATGCTACTAAATAGTGAGTGGGTCACAAATGAGATCAAGGAGGAAATAAAAAAAAATACCTCGAGACAAATGAAAATGAAAACACCACGACCCAAAATCTCTGGGATGCTGCGAAAGCAGTCCTAAGAGGGAAGTTTATAGCAGTGCAGGCCTACCTAAAGAAGGAAGAAAAATCTCAAATCAACAGGTTATCCTTACACCTAAGGGAACTGGAAAAAAGAACAGCAAAAGATGCCCAAGGGGAATACAAGAAAGGGGATAATAAAGACCAGAGCGGAAATAAACAATATAGAGAACAGAAAAACAATTCAAAAGATCAATGAAACCAAGAGCTGGTTTCTTGAGAAGATAAACAAAACTGATAAAACTCTAGCCAGACTCATCAAAAAAAAAAGAGAGAGGACTCAAATTAGCAAAATCAGGAATGAAAGAGGGGAAATTACTACAGACATCACAGAAATACAAAAAATTCTAAGAAATTACTATGAGCAACTATATGCCAACAAATTTGACAATCTGGAAGAAATGGATAATTTTCTAGAAGCATACAACCTTCCAAAGCTAACGCAAGAAGAAACAGAAAATCTATGGGCCGGCCGAGTGGCGCATTGGTTGAGCGCTGGTTTTGGGATACCAGCGGCCCCGGTTCGGATCCCACATGAGGGTCAGTGACACTGCCCTCTACAGCTAACAACAGCTCCACCTGGAGCTGGGCTGTGCAAGCCCCGGTGATGGTGTGGGCTGCAGCCCCTGCTGCAGTAGCCTGCCATGGGCTACAGTGAGTGGCCCGCAGCCAGCGTGAGCGGCTGGCAGCCAGCGTGAGCTGCCAATAGCCGCGGTGAGCGACATCCAGAGGCCAGCGACCGATCTGCCTCATCCGGGAAGAGCGCAATGACGATACCAACAGTGAAGCAACATTCTCCTCAACTAAACTGAAGAACAAAAAAAGACAGCAACTTGTCTGTTCCCCTTCCCCGATTCCCCAACGCTGTTCACCACCGCCAATTCCCTAATAAAATCTAAAAAAAAAAAAAAAAAAAAAAAAAGAAACAGAAAATCTAAATACCCTGATTACTACCAAAGAAATTGAATCAGTAATTGACAAGCTCCCAAAAAACAAAAGCCCTGGACCAGACGGCTTCACAAGTGAATTTTATCAAACATTCAAAAAAGAAGTATCACCTATTCTTCTCAAACTATTCCAAAAAATCCAGGAGGGAAGTCTCCCAAACTCTTTTTATGAAGCCACTATCACCCTGATTCCAAAACCAGATAAAGACAGCACAAAAAAGGAAAACTACAGGCCAATCTCCCTGATGAATATAGATGCAAAAATTCTCAATAAAATATTAGCAAACAGAATTCAGCAATATATGAAGAAGATCATACATCATGATCAAGTGGGATTCATCTCTAGTGCGCAAGGCTGGTTCAACATCCGTAAATCAATTAATGTGATACACCACATCAACAAAATGAAGGATAAAGATCACATGGTCATTTCAATAGATGCAGAAAAAGCATTTGACAAAATCCAACAGCCATTTATGTTAAAAACCCTTAGCAAAATGGGAATACAATCCTGAGAAATAAGAACAAAGTCGGGGGGATCATGCTACCAGACATCAAAACATACTACAAGGCTACAGTAATCAAGACAGTTTGGTATTGGCACAAAAACAGGCACATCGATCAGTGGAACAGAACAGAGAGCCCAGAAATAAATCCAGGCATTTACGGACAGTTAATCTATGACAAGGGAAGCAATAATTTACACTGGAGTAAAGATAGTCTATTCAATAAATGGTGCTGGGAAAATTGGACTGCCACATGCAAAAAAGTGAAACTGGACCACCTCCTTATGCCATATACAAGAACAAATTCAAAATGGATTAGGGCCGGCCGAATGGCTCAGTTGGTTAAGAGCTCGCTCAAGAGTGCAAGCTATCTCTGAGCAACAGCGGTTTGAGGCCAGCCTGAGCTGAGTTGCCGTTGAGCTGCCAACAGGTGGCAGGATGGCTCAGCTAAAAAACAAAACAAAACAAAAAAAATGGATTAAAGACTTAAATGTAAGACCTGGAACCATAAAACTCCTAAAAGAAAATATAAGGAGTACATTTGCAGACATTACCTGGAGCAATATTTTTACTGATACATCCCTATGGGCAAGGGAAGTAAAAGAAAAATGAACATATGGGATTATATCAGACTTAAAAGTTTTTTCACAACAAAGGAAACCATTAATAAAACAAAAAGGAAGCCTACTGAATGGGAGAATATATTTGCCAACGATATATCTGATAAGGGGTTAATATCCAAAATTTATAAAACACTCATGAAACTCAACACTAAAAAAACAAACAGCCCAATTAAAAAATGGGCAGAAGATATGAAGAGACATTTCTCTAAAGAGGACATACAGAAGGCCAACAGGCATATGAAAAAATGTTCAACCTCACTGGTCATTAGGGAAATGCAAATAAAAACCACAATGAGATACCACCTCACTCCAGTCAGAATGGCTATCATCAATAAATCAACAAACAACAAGTGCTGGCGGGGCTGTGGGGAAAAGGGGACCCTGCTGCACGGTTGGTGGGATTGCAGATTGGTGCAGCCACTATGGACGTCAGTATGGAGGTATCTCAAAGAAATGGAAATAGAGCTACCGTTTGACCCAGCAATTCCACTCCTAGGTATTTATCCTGAAAAACCCAAGACAGTGATTCAAAAAAATTTATGCACCCCTATGTTCATTGCAGCGCTATTTACAATAGCTAAGACTTGGAAACAACCAAAATGCCCATTGGTAGATGACTGGATTAAGAAACTGTGGTATATTTATACAATGGAGTATTACTCCACTATAAAGAAGAATGAAATCGTACCATTTGCAATGATATGGATGGACCCAGAGACTATTATGTTAAGTGAAATAAGTCAGTCAGAGAAAGACAAATACCATATGATCTCACTCATATGTGGAATCTGAAAAACTGTATGAATGAGCACAGTAAACAGAAACTGTCTCATAGATATTGAGGAAAAATCAGGGTTGCTAATTGGGAGGGTGGTGGGGATGAGGGAGAAGGGAAAGGGATTAGACAGCAAAAATAGACAACTACAATATTGCCACTGGGATATGAAAGACAGTTTGGGGAATATAATTAATAATGTTGTAAATATTTTGTGGGGTGTCAGATGGTCATATGTCTTGTTAGGGAGACCATTTCATGGATGGAGAAGAGGCTTGACCACTGCACTGTACACCTGAAGCTGAGGTTGTATAATATTGTATACCAACTGTAATTGAATATATAGATAGTCACGGGATATGGATTATAATGTGGAAGGGAGTCAGAGGAAGTGTAATAGATATATATGATATGGGGGGGAGGAGTGGGGTGGCCAAACAGGGACGGGGCGTTGTCACTTTGAGGGGTAAAAAGTATAACTATTGCACTGTGTTGTACACCTGAAGCTAATTCAAAATAAATAAATAAACTATATATATAAAAAAAAAAGAGTGCGAGTTGAGCTCTGAGCAATAGCAGTTCAATGCCCAGCCCGAGCTGAGCTGCCTTTAAGCTGCCAACAGGTGGCAGGATGGCTCAGCTAAAAAAAAAACAAAAAACAGTATGGTACTGGCATACAAACAGACACATAGAGGGCTGGCTGAGTGGTGCGGTGGTTAAGTGCTGGCTGGTTAAGTGCTCCAGTTCGGGTCCCACACATGAGGGCCAGTGACACTGCCCTCAAAAAAATAAATAAATAAATAAAATAAAAACAGACACATAGATCAATGGAACAGAATAAATAGTCCAGAAATAAATCTATTCATATATGGTCATTTAATCTATCACAATGGAAGCAAGAATTTACATTGAGGTAAAGATAGTCTATTTAATAGATGGTGCTGGGAAAATTGGACTGACACATGCAAAGAAATGAAACTGTACCACCTCCTTATGTACCACCACCTCCATGTAAGACCTGAAACCATAAAACTCCTAGAAGACAATATAGGGAGTAAATTTGCACACATTACCCTGAGTAATATTTTTACTGATATATCCCCTCGGGCAAGGGAAGTAAAATAAAAAATAAACATATGGGATTACATTAAACTTAAAAGTTCTTTCAGGGCTGGCCGCGTGACTCAGTTGGTTAAGAGTTGGCTTGGCGGGCCGGCCGAGTGGCTCAGTTGGTTAAGAGCTTGGTCAAGAGCACCAGCTGAGCTCTGAGCAACAGCAGTTTGATGCCCAGCCTGAGTTGAGCTGCCATTGAGCTGCCAACAGGTGGCAGGATGCCTCAGCTAGAAAAAAAAAACAAAGTGTTGGCTTGGGAGCGTGGGTCCTGAGCAGCAAGGCTGCTGCTTCTGATCCCACATGGGGGCCAGTGAAGCTGTGCCCTCTATAGCTAAGATGGTGAACAACAGCTTGGCCTGGAGCTAGGCTGCCGTGAGTCGCTGGCGACAGCGTAGGCTGCAGTGGGCTGCCATGAGCTACTGTGAGTGGCTGGCAGCCAGCGTGAGCAGCTGGCAGCGGTGAGAGCTGCTGTGAGCCACCGTGAGCCGCTGTAAGCGGCCGTCCATTTGCCAAAGACCAACTGCCTCAGCTGGAAAGAGAGAAATGATCACAATACCAACATGAAGCGACATCCTCCACAACTAGACTAAAGAACCAAAGGACAGCAACTTGTCTGTTCCCCTTCCCGGATTCCCCAACACTGTTCCCCTCCCCCAATTCCCCAATAAAATCTTTAAAAAAAAGAAAGAAACTGTGATACAGGGCTGGCCAAGTGGCTCAATTGGTTAAGAGTGCGAGCTCTGAGTAATAGGGTCACTGGTTCAATTCCCACATGGGCCAGTGAGCTGTGCCCAAGCTAAGCTGCCACTGAGCTGCTAACAGGTGGCAGGATGGCTCAACTGGTGAGAGCACATGCTCCTAACAACAAGGTTGCTGGGTTCGACTCTCGCATGGGATGATGGGCTACGCCCACCCGCAACTAAGATTAAACATGGCACCTTGAGTTGAGCTGCCCTGAGCTGTCAACGGGCGGCCGGATATCTCAGTGGTTAGAGCATGGATTCTTAGCAACAAGGTTTCTGGTTCAACTCCCGCATGGGATTGTGGGCTATGCCCACCTACAACTAAGATTAAACACGGCACCTTGAGCTGAGGAGCCGCGAGCTGCCAATGGGTGGCCAGATGGTGACTGGACTTGGAGCCGAGCTAGCTGTGCCCTTCACAAGTAAGACTGAAGGAAAACAACTTGGCTGTTCCCCTTCCCCAATAAAATATTTTTTAAAAAGAAAAAGAAAAAAGAAAGAAAGAAACTGTGGTACATTTATATACTGGAGTATTACTTAGCTATAAATAAGAATGAAATCTTGGGCCGGCTGAGTGGCGCTGTAGTTAAGAGCTGGCTTAGGGCGCCAGCAGCCCCAGTTTGGATCCCACATATGAGGGCCAGTAACACTGCCCTCTAAAAAAAAAAAAAACTCATATATATATGAAATCTTCTTAGCAATGATATGGATGGACCTAGAGAACATTATGCTATGTGAAATAAGTCAGTCAGGGAAGACAAATGCCATATGATCTCACTTATATGTGGAATCTAAAGAACTGAATAAATGAGCAAAGTAAAGAGCAGTAGTCTCAAAAAGAAATAGTCTCAAAGAGATAGAGGAAAAACTGATGGTTGCTAGATGGGAGTGGTGGGCATGAAGAAGAAGAGGAAGGGATTAGACAGCATAAATTGGTAACTGCAATATTGCCACAGGATATGAAAGACAGTTTGGAGAATATAATCAATAATGTTGTAAATATTTTGTAGGGTGGTAGATGAGCACTTGTGTTATTAGGGATACCAACCACTTCATGGATGGTGTAGATGCTTGACCACTGCACTGTACACCTGAAGCTGAAGCTGAATAATATTGTATGTCAACTATAATTTTATATATATATTTTTTTTTCAGGGGATATCGGGTATAGTATAGGGAATAGAGTCAGTGGAATTGTAATAGATATATACGATGTCAGAGGGGCAGTAGATTGGGGGAGGTGGATTATCACTTTGTGAGGGGTGAAATGTATAACTATTACATTGTTTTGTACACCTGAAACTAATACAAAAATTATTAAAGAGACTAAAATGCTACTCCAGAAAATACTCAATGCAAAAGAAAGGATTAACAGGGGCATAAAGAACAAAAAGACACATGACATAGTGAAATGGCAGCAGACAACCCAAACATATCAGTAACGACGTGAATGGATTGAGAAGGCAACCAACTCTGCTAGGAGGGCACCTTCCTGGAAGAGGGAGCAGGTGTGCAAAGGAATGAGCTGGGTGCTGCTAAAAGAAAAAAGCCAGTGCCCATTCCCCATTGAGCCTCCAGTCCCCTCCTTGGGCAGATGAGAAAGTTCTGGAGGAGGATGGTGGGGATGGCTGCACAATGTAAAGATGCTTAATGCCACTGAGCTGTGCGCTTAAAATGGTTAAGATGGTCAAGTTTATGTATACTTTACCACACACAAAGTGTCCTGGCTATTCCTGGTATTTGCTTTCTGAATACATAGTCAGCTCACAAGTGTCAAGTGCAAAGTCCTGTGCTATGATTGTGTTTGCCATGGCTCTGAAGCTGGTACCTGCTGTGTTCCTGTGTGAAGGGCCCAGCTGCCATCAGTTAGGTTTCCAGTCAGAGAGCATGGACACTGCTATCAGCTGTCGGGGAGATGGCTGACAGTGCCCTCATTTCAGGAGCACCTGGCTCCCTGTTGTTTCTTGGGGACCAGATCCACCTGTGCCAAGCATGGCCTGTCCCAAGCCCCTCTGAGGTTGGCTCAAGGTGGACTGTTGCTCTGACTCCCACCTCTGGGCTGAAGGAGGCACCCCTTCCTGGGGGATGGGGAGTATGGTGAGGGGGCCTGGCATTGTTGTGAGCCTGAAGCTGGACTGGCCCACTGTGAAGGTGCCTCCAACAGGTTGAGACTGGTGTTTGCAGGGCTGCTGGACTCCCAAGACTGTTCCACACCTGAAAATGGGGTGCTTTTTATGACAAATCGGTGGAAAGTTGTCATCCAGTTGAATTCTGGACCATCAAATAGTTTTTTTCTGTTAACCCTTCTGACCTTTTTTTTTTTTTTCAGCTGAGCCATCTTGCCACCTATTGGCAGCTCAGTGGCAGCTCAGCTCAGGCTGGACATTGAACTGCTGTTGCTCAGAGCTCAGCTCGCACTCCTGAGTGAGCTCTTTACAAACTGAGCCACTCGGCCGGCCCTAACCCTTCTGACCTTTTAAAAATGTACATCAGGGTACAAGTTTTTTGAGCAAAGAGCCAACTAGTGAATGTTTTCAGCATTGCAGTGACCCAGCTCTGCAGGGCACAAGTGGCATGGGCAGCATGTCAACGAGAGCATGTGGCCAGCATTGGGCTGGCAGATGGTCTCCTTTTCCAGTTCTTTCTTAGAAAACTTCTGCAGGGCAAGCTGTGACAAAGCACCCTAACAGGCTCTTATCTGAGGCTGGCACATGCTGCAGTTTTGGGGAGCTGTTCCTAAGTGGGAGGGGAGGCCCCTGCCCTCCTGTCTGCTTTGTCACGTCTGGTTGTGGCTTCTGCCTAATTTTTCTCACCAAGTGAGAAGTTGGGGCTCCTCTCTGCTGGGCTAACCTCTGGGATAAACCTGCTGTGGGATCTCTGAGTTGGGTATGGGTAATGATCACTGGGGTGGGTCCTTGCCTATCCCTGACAGTGGCCTCTGACCTCCCAAGGATCTTCATTCTAAGCAAACAAAATAACATATGAACTTGGTCCTCAGGCATGCTGGTCCACTTCCAGTGCTCAGCAGCCACGCAGTCCTAAAGAATTAACAGGGCCGGCCGAGTGGCTCAGGGGTTAAGTGCTGGCTTGGGAAGCCAGCGGCCCCGGTTCGGGTCCCACATATGAGGGCCAGTGACACTGCCCTCAAAAAAACAAACAAACAAAAAAAGAATTAACAGACTGATTGTGTCTGCATCTTCCAAAAGGTTCCATGAGGCAGCACTGAGTGGACACTTCCGTGAAGTGGTCATCTGACACCTGCGTGCCCGCATGGCTGCCTCAAGGGCCCTGGGCTCATGCATCCTGCTGCACCTTTTGGGGTCATTTCCTGCCTCACACCCTCCCTAGGGAGGAAGTGAAGGACCCCATGTCCCCACTCCTGGGCTGCTGCTGCCAGGAAAGATGGGCTCAAATTAACAGCTTTATTTTAAGCAAAGTACAGGCACGTGTCAAGGGGAGACCCCACTGTGTACCCAAGCACCAGGTGGCCAAACCCAGTACCTCTACCCAGCCTCTGCCGGCTGCCAGGCTGTCAATGTGGCCTTCCATGGCCGGGTAATGGAAGGACCCCTGATGGGCAGGGGTCATGCAGGGAGTTCCTCTATCCACACAGCTGCACAGTGATTCCCAAGAGCAGAGTCCTCAGCTCAGCCAGGCAGGTAGTGCATGGGGGCAGACCCCAGCCTCACCCTCTGCTCCTGGGACGGGGCCCAGGGATAGCCACAGGCCTGGGCTTGCAATGGGGTGCCACTCACACAGCCACAGCTAGAGAAACTCTGGCTGCCTGTCACGGCCGCTGCCCAGCCCATGGAGCTTCACACCGGTGCACTGGCCACTGTGGCACTGTGACAGCCCCTCCCAGTCGCCATCCTCCCTGATGGAGGCCCCCAGTGGCTCCTCACTGCCACTGTCCTGGGCCTCTGCCATGCTGGCCGCGCTGCCCTGTGTCTCCAGGAAGCTGAGGCCATGCAGGCTGCCCCCAGACACTGGGGACAGCATGTCTGGGGCCTCCTCCAGCTCCGAGTCAGAGTCATTGGAGGTGATGTGGGACTCTGGTGGGTCTGTGAGGGAGACACAGGAAGAGATGGTGAGAGATGGGAGCGACAGAAATGGAGGAAGAGAAGGAGAGAGAGAGAGGGAAGAGGAGAGAGATGGAGGGAAGGAGACAGAGATGAAGATAGAGACAGAGAAAGATAGAGAGAGAAATGAAGGGAGAGATGGGAAGAAACACAGAGGGAGGGAGAGAGACAGAGAGGAAGAGACGGGGAGAGAGAGAGAAATGGAGGGAGAGAATCAGAGATGGGGAAAGACTAAGAGAGATGGAGATTGGGAGAGATGGAGAGAGAGATGGAGAGAGAGACAGGGAGATAGAGGGAGAGATACTGAGAGATGGAGAGAGGAGAGGGAGAGAGAGACAGGAACCCCATTGGGCACCCAAGTCCGCACCACTCACCTGGGCCCCCATCCGCAGCCTCTTCCTGCAGGGGGAAAGCCCCCTCACTGGTCACTGAGTATGGCACCTGGAGCAGCACCTCAGCTAGTTGGGTGGTCGTCTTGTCCTACAGGGGTGGCAGGGAGATTAGGGAGGGACCAGGCACCCAGCACATCCAAGCTGTGTTTTCTGTCGCATGAACTAGCCACATTACAAAAGACTGTAACAGTTGTCACCACCCGCTGCAGCTGAGGATGTAAGGACCCATGTCACGACGTGCTCCCATGTCATGAAGGGCCCCGGGCACCAGGGGAAGACAAAGACCTGAGGCGAAGGAACCTAAACCTGGAGCAGCTGCTGGGACAAGAAACAGACAGTACCTGCAGAAACCGAAACACTGGGCTTGTAATTAAAACCCAGCAGCCGGGTCAAGTGGCAGGTTGGATCCAGCCAAGGGACAGGAGCCAGTGCTGGGTGAGCTGTGGGAGCCTCGAGGCGTCTCCCCCAGATCTGAGCCCACACTTCATCAATTGTTTGCTTAAAGGACTGCTTAGAGGCCGCCTCTGACAATGTGGGGAAACCAGACACCTCCCAGCCCCTTCTCTGCACCCTACAGCAGGCAGACTCCAGCCCCAGTAATGCAACCGCGGCCCTTCGTCCTCCCCCAAGGGGACAGCCCTAGAGTCTACCCGCAACCTCACCGGGCCCCCCGCCACCTCCTCGGGCTCCTCCTCAAAGATCAGGCTGTAGTGGGTGATAAGGGTCTCCACGATGCGGGCCTGGTGGGGGTAGTCAACGAGGGACGAGAGGGACACGGTGGCCTCAGTAGGTCGAGGCCGCAGCAGCGTGGGCCCAAATACGATGCCCAGGTTCCCGGGGGTCATCTTATTGTCCTGCTCCACCTCTATGATTCTAAGGGACAGGGGTGCAGGAGCAAGTGAGAGCGGCTCCCTGGACCCTGTCCCCATGGACCCCTGCCCCTCCCGCCCTTACTTGCGCAGGTGCCGCAGCAGGTACTGCAGCGAGGCCCGGTTCTCCGGAGGCAGGTCACGCAGGAGCTCCCGCAGCTGGCCGACCATGGCCACGGACGCAGCCTCGCTCTCGGCCGCGTCTGGACGGCCCCGGGCCGCCGCCTTGGCCTCGGCCTCCGCCTTCAGACTATCCTTGGCCAGCCCCACGAGCTCGTGGTACAGGCGGAAGGAGATGAGCGGCTCGGGAAGCTGCGGAGCGATTTAGGGTCAGTGCGCCTGCCCCATCCCAGTCCGGTCCTGCCCTGACCCTTCCCCTGGCCTAGCAGCCCGGTCTCTGCCGGGCACGTCCCGCCCCCAGCCCCCAATCAGACCTGCCGCTGCCCTGGCCACGCCCCCAGTATCAGCTCCGCCCCTGCAAGGCACTGGTCCCGCCCACCCCGCACTGGCCACACCTCTGCCAAGCACAGAACTGGTCTTAATCCAGCATCTGCTCTGCTCCAGCCCCATCGGGACACACCTGGCGCAGGTAGAGTTTGAGGACGTTGCTGATGTCGTGAGGTGAGGCCTGCGACAGCTCCACCAGCTCCTTGCCGTTCTCAAAGGCCTGGCACAGCTTCTCCACGCGCGTCTTCACCCCATTCACGCGGTAGATGCCCTGTGGAGGCTCACGGTCAGCTTCCGCCCACGCTTACCTCCCCACACCCCCAGGACCGACCCCCGCCGCCGTCCTGGCAGTGGTCACCTTGGTGCGCAGAGCCCGCCTCTCTATTTCACTGACGCACTTCTTGATGATGAATGGCACTCCATCAGGGGTGCTGCAGGCGGCCTGGCCGAAGTCCTGGCCGAAGAGCTGCAAGCGGCCCTGAAGCTTCTTGTGGCCGCACTGGATGGCCAGGGTCTCCAGACATTTCTTGTGGCAGGCCAGGCAGCACTGGGGGCCGTGCACAGTGAGAGGACAGCCCTGGCTACCTCTCCCCCTCTCTCTGAAGCCCTCAGGACCCCCTATAGGGCATCTTCTGAAAGCACAATCCTGATTGTCCTCAGAGTCCTCCATGCTCTGCAGGGGACCTTCCTGAGCACTCACTCAGGTGCCTGGCTCCCCCCGGCGCCCAGATGTCCCTGGGGCCCAAACTCACCTCCTCGCATTCGGCACCCTGGAAGTAAACGTAACTGTTGCACTCCCGGCACTTGGCCGGTGAGCGCAGCTTCCGAAGCCGGTGCGTGCGGGCTGCCTTGGACAACCCCATGTGGCGGAAGGGCCCGCTGGGCACATCCACTGGGAGCTCAGGGGCCATGCCATTGAGGTCAGCTGGAGGACAGGACAGACAGTCAGTGTCACTGAGGCAGGTCAGGACCAGGCCCACAGGCCGAGTCCACACTCCCTCTCGCCCCACTGCCAGGATCAGGGGCCCCCTCACTCTGCTCAAATGCTGAAGGCTCTGCACTGCCCTCCTGGTCCACCAGCTCCTCACTGGATGACATGGTGCCACTGGACGACATCCGTTCCAACTTCTTAAAGTCCCCTGAGGAGGAAATAGGGGTATCAGACACCCTGAGCCAGAAGGGAGCAGGCCTCCGATCGGCAAGGTGCTCCAAGGTCCCTGGGCTGGCACACTCTCCATCACCCAGGCTGCATGGCAAGCTCTGCCCCCAGCCATCTGGGGGGGCCCTTCACCTGAGCCAGGGCTGGGATCCAGGCTGCCCTCAGAATCTGACATGGAGATGGGCCAGGACTTGTGCACCTGGTGTCCACGCCCACCTGCAGAAGGGGTCATCTCCAGTGAAGGGCAGAGAAGGGCTGCCTGGTGGCTGCCTCCACTCCCCCCACCTGCCCCCACCCCTGCCAGGCACTCACCCCTGCGCTCTTTGGCAAGTGCTCCATCGCTGGGCCCACCTTCTTCTGGGGGGATGCCTGCGGTCTCTGCTCCCATGGCATCACCAGCATTGAAGCTGCCCTTCTGGGCTCGCATGACCAGGGACCTGGTGGGACCAACAGCCAGGAGGGGCCATGATGGGGGTCACACTCATGCGCCCATATCAGGTGGGAAGACAGCTCCCTGGGCCCACGCCCACGGCCATACCAGGTGTTAGTGGAGACATGGGGCTCAAAGTCGTAGTCCACGTCAGGCTGCTCGTCGCGCTGCAGCTGGCGCACGTGGGAGGCGTACTGCTGGCCTGGGTCGTACAGCTTGCTGCTCTCACACAGCATCTGGAAGTGCACGGGCAGTGGGGCTGTCTGCATGTGCATCATCTGGTAGTAGGAGATGGTGGCCTGTGGGATGCACATGCAGCAGGGTCAGGAGGCTGCACAGGCAGTGGCCCCACCTCCCTACAAGGCGGGGGGAGTGGAGGCACCCACCGACTTGATGGTTTGGTCACTCTGCCGGACAACCTCCTGGATCTGCCGGAGCACTGTCACCTTGGTGTCTTCCAGCTCTTGCTTTTGTGTCTTGGCGTCTGCCACACAGGTGCGGTACGTGGCCATGGCTTCTTCCGCCTGGTATAGGGCCAAGGGACTGCACGGTGAGGCCTCAGCCTGGGGTTCAAGCCTCACACACTGAAACCCAGCCAGCGGAAGGAGGGGGGCTTTCCTGGCAGGACACACAGCCTGGGCAAAGGTCCAGAGGTGACTGCCACCATGGGGCTTCTTCCTCCACTTCCCCCTCCCCACCCGCCCTCACCTTGTTCTTGGCTTCTTCCTCCAGGCGCCGCCGCTTGTCCAGGGCCTTGGAGGCCGTGCCCCCTGCCCCGGGCCCAGTGCCCGCCTGCTCCTCCTCCGCCTTGGCCACCAGGAGGAGGGCCTTGTCATGGTCCTCACAGCGCTGCCCATAGCCCTGCTTGGCCTTGCGAAGGTTGGACTCTGCCTCTTGCTGCGGGTGTGGGAGTGAGGAGACCAGTTCCAAGCTGTCCTCTAACTGGGCTCAGTATCCCCGGCTTTCCCCTCTCTTCCCACCCCGGCAGCCAGACACCAAGGTAGGCACAACCACCACCCACATCTCATGCTGA
Organism: Aselliscus stoliczkanus; assembly: GCA_033961575.1. Taxonomy (NCBI): domain Eukaryota; kingdom Metazoa; phylum Chordata; class Mammalia; order Chiroptera; family Hipposideridae; genus Aselliscus; species Aselliscus stoliczkanus. The sequence continues at coordinate 727,263 of CM066735.1, read as the reverse complement.
GATTTCGTGGCCCAAGCAGGCAAACAGGCCCCTACCTAAGAACTAACAGTGGAACAATAGGAAGTGATACCTACAGTGGGACCCCAGGAAGAACCAGTGTCTGCTGTGCCCATTTGACAGCCCAGGAAGCTGAGGCACAGCTAAGATCTGAACAAGGCACAGACCACATCAACCCCTGACACCAAGGCCTACCCCCACCAGAGCGGTAGGCGATGGGCAATGTGTGCTCTCTTTCACTTCCTCTCTTGCAGACAAGAACAGTGCAGCTGCCCAGGCAGAAAGCCAAGAACCCTCTGGATTGGCAGGTAGAGCACTTAGTCAAAACCCATGTGCCTTCCGGGGCCACACCTCACAGCCCACGCCATTAGAGACTTAAACATAAAGAAAAGAACTCATATAGATACTAGGAGAAACCAGGGGCGGGGAGTTAAATAACCACAGTATGGAGGAGTTCTTTCCATGTGAGACACAAAGTCCAGAACATGTAAAAGACTACTGCTGACAATCATGGGTTGCTACCTGGCAAATAGACCACAGGTAAATTAAAAAGTCCAAACAGTAAACTGGGGTTGGGGAGCGGGGAGGTCTGTAACACACATCATCAGGGGTTGAGCTCTCTAATATGTAAGAAGCAGCCACAGTCTTGTCCAAAGGGAACAAAGGGTATGGACAAGAGTTCACAGATGCGTGAAAGCATGGCTCTGGCTCAGGCGGGTAGTTCGTACACTCACACCCCGACCCAGCCCTTCCCTTTTGGGCACAGATCTGGAATAAATGCTTGGTCACACATCTGAGAGACGGGCACAAGCTTGTCACAGCAGTGAAGTTTGAAACGGCAGCAGCTCAGCAACAACTAAAATGTCCATCAGCCAGAGTTTAGTGAAATAAGCCACATGATCTCCAGCTGGGCACCTGTAAAGGGCCAAGAAAAGGAAGAGGGTGCTTCACGTGGACTGAGATGGATGGGTCAATCCTCTGTGGGGTGAGAGCACAAGGCCAGGAGCAGAACAGGGTGCTCAGAAGCTGTCATCGAGTGTACAAGAGTTAGGGAGACATGGATTTGCCGATACGTGTCAGAGCTGCGGGGCGGGGTGGGATGGGGTGGGGTAGAATGACCCAAAAGAAAAACTGGAGAATAACATGCAGGGACCCGGAGCATCCACCAGACCTGAGCTTCAGTCTCCCTCCAACCCAGATTTGCTCCTCCCAACTATGGTGACACCCTTTCTCCCTAAGTCTGAACCCACAATAGTGGGTGCTGGGGGTTTGGGGCCTCCCTTGCGCAACTGGGGCTGATGTGGCTGGAGCATCTTTAAAGCAGGACCCACTCCAACCTGTGACAGCATGGCCAGCCCCACAAGGGCACAGGCCACAGTGCCTGGTGCCCAAAGAACAGGAAACCACACAAGGTCTGCGCCTGGGACTGCAACTGTGCAGAGGCCAGCCTGCCCCACCCCCTCCTGTCCCCGCAGGTACCAGTTTCCTCTGGGCGCGGTGCCACAACTCCTTGATCTCCTTCCTACGCTTCTCATGCTCAAGCCGCCGCAGGTTCAGGGGCTGGAGCAAGAAAGGCCATGAGCAGGGGACCCCAGCACCACCCACCGGCCTGCCCTCCTGGGCACAGCCCACCTGCATGAAGGTCTGGGTCTGCAGCGTGCCCACTGCCTGCACCATGCCGTAGCCAAACTCCAGGTCCTGCTCCAGGGCCAGCGAGTAGATGGACAGGAGGGGCATGTGGGGCTGTGTGGGTGGGGCTGGCGGTCAGGGGATAGCACCTGGCCCTCTTGGAAGCCCTCCCTGGTTCCCTTAGCCATGGAGCAGAAATGGGGAGCCCCTTCCCTTCATTCCTCCATGGAAGGGTCCCTGCCACATGCCCCGTGCCCCCACCTCCTGCATGACACTTTGTTTGCAGTTGTGGACAATCTTCTGCAGGCCTTTGGCAAAGTCCATCTCTGCAGGCAGGAAGAGGAGGGGAATGAGGGCAAGGGAGGGGGCAGCAGCAGGGGTGAGTGGACAGGGCATGGGAGGAGGGGCGAGGGCAAATAGGGTTGGTGCTGGACGTCTGGCCAGACCACACCCTGGGCCAGTTCTCACCTAGTGCAGTCCGCTTCTCCAGGTAGCCTATGAGGTCCTTCATGTACTTGGCCATGTTCTTGGCGTAGCTCAGGGCCGTGTCTACCCCGCCCTCACAGCGCTGCAGCAGCTTGTCCACATCCTCTGGCAGCAGGCAGCCTGTGGGGTGGCCACTCAGCCAGAGCTCTACCCCCAGCCCACCATCAACCCCAATCCACCAGTCAAGCAAGCACTGGCCTGCCTGTGTGCAGCTCAGGGACTCACCTGCATCACAATCCTCAGTGCTGGGAGGGTTGCACTCACTCCCCTGTCCATACAGGTTCTCCATGGACTGTGCCGGGGGAGACCCAGGTGAGTCCAGCCCATGCTGGTCATTGTCTGATACCCACCCTGCAGGAGACTGCCACTGCCCCCAGACAGAAGCCACCTCTGCTTACCTGGCTTGGGTCCCCGGGGGGCACCGACAGGAGGGTACTGCTGTCCACTTCACCCATGAGGAACTCAGACACACTGCAGGGTGGTGGGGAGTCAGCATCCAGAAGCACACAGGCCCACAACCTCCAGCCCCTGCCCCAAAAGCCCCCACGCTCACGTGCTACTGAAGGAGACAGCGATGGTCTCCAAGGCCTTCTCAAACTCCCGCTTGTCTGCCTCATTGTTGCATTCATAATGGAAGACTGAGGGCCAGAGACAAGGGTGAAAGGGGTTGGCCCACCCTGGGAGGTGACCACCCCTGCAACTAACCAAAGGACCCTTAGCCTAGGAGGAGCATTGGAACAAGAGTGCCCATGAAACTTCTATGCATCTTTCAAAACCCACTTCAAACATCCCGTCCTCCAGGAAGCCCTCCTGGGCAGAAAGCCCTTACTGCCCTGTCCTGACCATCTGACCTTTGACCTTGGCAATAAGGGTGCCAGCAGCTGTGAGCGTCTCCACAGTATTCAGCAGTGGGTACTTGCAGATGACCTGGCGCATCACTCGTAGGGCCTCACCCAGGCACTCATGGGCCAGGGGCCGGCGGGCCTCGAGCAGTTCTGCTGAGCAGAGTTGGTATGATCAGCAGGAAGGGAGGAACCCGGCCCCAGGAGAAGCCTACCTACCAGGTCCTCAAAACTCCTGTTCCCAGGTGAGGAAACTGAGGCAGGGGTGGGAGAGGACAGCTGCCTGAGGCTCACTGTGAGACCTCAGGTGGGGAACTGTCCCTCTCTGGGCTGCTGACCAGGGCAACAAAAGTCAGACCTTGGCCTAGGCAGTCCTTTCTGCACAGAACACTTTCCTTGTATCTCCAAAAAGGAAACTGTTGCTTGTCCTTCAAGTTCAGTCCCAATGCCTCCTTCTACATGGCCCCTTTCCTGCCCCAACACCTCAGGGCTGCTCAAGACTCCATCCAGCTCTCCCTGCCTACCTGGGCACCTGGCTGCAGGCGCCCTGTTATTTCACTCTCTTCCGAAAGCGACCCTATGAGGCAGGCACTGTCATCATCCCAATTTTGCTGATGAGGAAACTGAGGCGAAGAGACGGGAAATCATTTCTCAAGGATCATGAAGCTTCTTCATCTACACTATGAAAACACGAGACCGCCGGGCAGAAGGACACTGCCTGGCCCTATCTCGAGGTCAATGGAGAACCATAGAAGATGGCAGAGCAAAGGTGGGTTGAGGTTACTGCATTTAAACTGTGGCTTTAATATGCCCTCCTCAAATGTTCTTAAAAGCAACATGAGCCGGCAGATCAACATGGGCAAAACACACGCCATCTAGTGGAAACAAAACTGTGCAGCGCATGAAAGAGGTGATGGCGCTGGAACCCAGGAGGGCCTGGTGGCCAGCTCGGAAGACAGCTTTGACACCTGTGGGCTGACACCCTCTGACTCTGTGCCTGGTAGATGCTGTTCAAAAACATAAGTGGAACCTGGAAATAGGTGCCCTATCTCTTTTCAGTGATAAGGACCCCCTTCGGATCGCCTGAGATTCCACGAGGCCGTCCCCAGCCTTGAAACTTGGGGGTCCTGAATCCAAGGCCAACTCAAGGGGTTGGGAAGGGGCTGCAGGAAATCCAGGGACGCCAACTCTGGAAAAGCCAGGTTATGCATCTTCCCAGGACATTCCTTTCATGCACCCTGCCACTCGCATTGGCTGGCCTCAGCCACCTGGGTCCCTACAGCACCACCCTGGAAGGTGATAGCTAGCTGGTAGGACTCTGGCAAAGCCTGGACATGCCCAGCCCAGCCAAGCCCAACCAAACCAAGTGCTTGGCAATTGCTGCGTCCCCAGCGAGCCGCCACAAATGCCCCAAGGACCATGTGCTCCTGGCTGGGCTGGAGGATCCCTGCACCATTCACTGTCCCCTCACCTCGGGGCCTAAAGCAGCAGTACACCAGGCACTGGTTCAGTGCCCGGTGCATAGTCCCGCAGATTCACATGGCCCTGCTATTGGGGTACAGGGACCATGAAGTCAGGGGTCTCGCGGCCAAACCAGCTCTGGCTAGTCCAGAGGCCCCGCCCCAATGAAGGAAGCCCCACACCACCCCGGAATCCTAGGCTTGCCTAAGCCAGGGTCCTTTACACCCCCTGACTCAGACAGAGTGCAGGAGTCTGTAGCCCAAAGTGGCTGGATTCAGGGTGGGGCGTGTCAAGTGCAGGCGGGGAAACTGAGAACCAGCACCAAAGCGTAGCAGGCGAGGAAACAATGGGAGACCTTGCCCTACCCACCTGCAACCGCCTCCTCTTGGACTGACAGCAAGAGGGTCTTCAAGGCGAGGCATGCATCTTACTGACCCCACAATAGTCACAATATTTGGAAAACACCTGGCTACAGTTATTAACCTGGGGAGGATCGTTGCCTATTTCACAGATATGACACCTGAAGCTTGGAGAGGGAGGCAGCTGGCCCAGGGTCTCACAGCTAGGCAAGCAGGGGCAGCACCAGGGCTGCAAACAACATCCTCTCTGCTCAGGTCCTTCCCCGGGCTCAGGATGTCCCAGGTGCAGAGAAGGGCATTCTCACCCCATCCAGACACGCCTTAGGACTCAGCCTCACCCAGGCCTGGCCTCCAAGGAAATGCCAGGAAATGAACCAAGACTAGAGTTTCCCCAGGAAACAGCTTTGATTCAACTCTGGGACCAGGTAACCCTGGGGGCTCCCACCCCCACCCAGCAGGGACTGGTCTCTGCACAGAGCCCCTAGTTAGTGCCCTGAAGACGCAGAGGCTGCAGACAGGTTGGATCTGGCTCTGGCCCCTCCCTAGCGGGTCAGGGTCACCACTGCAGGCCTCAGTTTCCCCATCTGTAAAACTGGCACCTGGGGGGAGTGGGTTAGAGCACTTGGCAGGGCCCTGGCACTGCGATTTCTGGGAGAGTGCGCAGTGAATGAGATGCTATGCCTGCCCACCAGGGCTGCCAGGGACAAACAGGAAACAGATGAAAATAACTCAGCAGGAAGCCAGGCTGTCAGTTGAGTGGAGGAGAAAACGGAACTGCCATCCCACAGGCTGCTCACGCCTGCAGCTCACAAGCTGTCCTGCCGCTTGTCCCTTCTGACTCACCCCATCCAGACCTCAAGCTTGCCTCCAGTGTATGTTGGCCTAACACGCAGATCAGACTTTGTCCTACTTCTGCTCTAACATCTCCTGTGACTCCCCACTTCCCTCAGGATAACGTCCAGGGTCCGTCTGCCTGACATCCTCAATGCCTTCAACAGTACACAATTCATACACCACTGACACACCAAACCTTGTTTCCCCCAGTGCAACTCATTTAATGTATCTGAGCCTATGTACATGACATTCCCTCTGCCTCAATGCCTGGCCCTCCTAGTTGCCACCAAACTCCCATATATCCCTCAAAGCCTTAGCTGCAGTGGCTTTTTCCATGAAACCCTTCCTGCAACCCCCTTCTGAGCTTCCCCAAGTCCCTCCCTCTACCCTGCCTTGACACTCTGCCTTCTACCCAGGCCTCCCTGTCCCTGCTGGCTCTTACCATCATGCAAAACACATTCCTTGAGCTTCTCCAGGCCTTCGGCAAACCGGGCCACATCAGCCAGGAGGTGAGAGATGTCCTCCACAACATCAGGGCAGGGCCCCTCAATGGGTGGCTCAGCGGGGCTGGCTGCTGTCAGAGGGCTGCGGTGGCCCCGGCTTAGCGTCCAGGAACTGGCGCCCGACAGTGGGAAGCCAGCGGCGCTGGCATGGCGGCTCAGGCTGGTAGGCCTCTTGAGTGTGCTTGTAGCCTTGGCATTGCAGGCCATGCTCAGTGGCTCCAGACTGGGTCCCAGGTACACGGCATCAGCCCCATCTTTCCTGGGCAGCTCCTGGTGTGTGTGTGTGTGGGTAAAGCAGGTGCTCTGGCCCAGGCACTACCTCAGTTTCCCCAGAAGTGAGGTGAAGCTCTAGAGGGTCTTTAGCCTGACCCCACAAAGGTCAAAAGCCAGAGGTCGGAGGACTGAGATTTGGGGCCATGCCCCCCCCACTTGTTACCCAACATCCTCTTCCCCAGAACTTTCACAAACAACGGTCTCTGCCTAAACCACAGCCAGGGGCGGGGCCTGCGTGGGCGCGGGCACCCCACTTCCTGGTGGGGGTAGGGAGGGCCAAGAGAAGGTCCATGCTCTGTAGCCCTCCTCAGGCTGCTACAGACATACCTACTCCCTGGAAAAGATACCTCTGTCCTGTCGATTCCTATAACTTAAGGGTTCTGGAGACTCCTGAGTCCAATGGACATCCCCAAACTGTGTGGACCCCCTGCGCCCTGGAGGCCCTACACCCAGAGATCCTGTTAGAGGTTCTGTTGTACTCTAAACCTTCCGCCCCAATGGCTATGTCATATCTCTCACGTCCAATGGCACCAGAGCCCCCAAGCCCCCTGAGACCCCATCATACAGAGTCCCTGATTCAATGCCAACCCCACCCTGACACTCTACACTCAGTTCCTGGGCCTCACATCGGGCTCTGGACAGGATAGGGGTGGCACTGGTCATCCCAAAGGGCTCCTACCATGAGCTGAACACCAGGGTCCCCACCGGTCCTGCTTGGCCCCTGCAGTCCCACCTGGTTGGGACTGTCGCTGGCTTGAGCCCCTCTGCCACCGGACCAGCATGGTGCTGCCAGGCCTCTGCCCTCTTGCGTCCCAGTGCCCTGTTGCTCCAAGGTCCCTGCCTGCTCCGCCTCCCCAAAGAGGCTCACTCACCCCAGAGGGCTGCGGGCTTGGGCTTCCCGCCCGGTTCTTTTTCGAGATGGAAGGGGTTTTCATGAGTTCGCGCTTCTTCCTGGAGAACATGGTGGGGCCGGCAGAGCAGCCCAGATGGGTGAGCTGGGGGTGGGCAGATCAATGGGTCTCAGCGCAGCAGCTCCTGGAGCTAACCACCTTGGGACCACATTGTCACCAGCCACCCCCTCCCCAGCTGTCAGGCCCACGTGACAAACCCAGCCCTCATTGGCGGGCCCTCCCCCCACAGGAAAAGGCCTCCGGAGATGGTGACGCAGACTCACCCCCCACCCATCCTGGCCTCAGCCTGCCCCTCCGCAGAGTGGGCTTGAAGGTGGGGTCCCAGGCGCCGCCCCCAGCCCAGGCCCCACCTCCAGCTTCCACTTTCCTGAGCTCTGCATGCATTGAACTGAGCGCTGGCGCCTGGCACTGGTGCCCCCTGCAAGCACAGGGGAGGCAGGCTGATTACAGGTGTTGACCTTCATTCAGACACACACAGACGCAACCAGGAGTACAGACAGGTGGGCACAATGACATGTGGGCAAGATTACACACAGGGGCAGGGACACTGACATAGGCACACAGACACTTTCATGCAGAGACACTGACACACAAGGACACAGGAACAGAGGGATACAGGGACAGTGACCGTTGAGGACACTGACACACAAGGACACAGGGACACAGGGACAGTGACACTGGCACACAGGGATGCACAGACACTGACTTTCAGGGACACTGACACACAGGGATGAAGGACACAGGAACAATGACACACAGGGACACAGTGACACTTGCAGGGACACTGATACACAGGGATGCACAGACACTGATTTTCAGGGACACTGACACACAGGAATAAGGGACACAGAAATATTGACACACAGGAACACAGGGACAATGACTCATTGGGACACTGACTCGTCAGGACACTGGAACACAGGGACTCAATAACACTCACAGAAACACTGACATAGGGACACAGAGACACTCACTTGCAGGGACACTGACACACAGGGATGCAATGGCACTCACAGGGACACTGATACACAGGCATGTGAACACACAGGGACACTGACACACAGTTTCAAGGACACTGATACACAAGGACACCAGGACTCAGGAACACTGACTTGCAGAGAGACTAGCACACAGGCACACTGGGACACAAGGATACTCACAGGGTCACAGACACTGACTCGCAGGGACACTGACTCACAGGGATGCAGAGGCACCTACTTTCAGGGACACTGACACACAGGGATGGTGGGACCCAGGGACACTGACACACAGGGACACTGACTTACAGGGACACAGGAGCACTGACTCATAGGGACATTGACTTGCAAGGACACTGACACACAGGTATGTGAGGACACAGGGACAATGACACATACGGATGCAGAGACCCAGGGACACTGACTCACAAACACACTGACTCACAGGGATGCAGGGACACTGACACACACAGTGATGCAAGGACAGAGGGATGCAGGGACGTAGGGAAGCAGGACACTTGGATGCAAGGACACAGGGACGCTAACACATAGGGACTATGGGACGCACATATGGAGGGACACTGACATATAGGGATGCAGAGATGCAGGAACACTGACTCTCAGGTACACTGAGACACAGAGATATAGGACACTGGGACACAGGGACAGTGACATGCAGGGACATGAGGACAAGACTCGCACACATGCTCAGACTCCAGGAAGCTCCATAGATTAAACGGGTGACCCGGCGCTTTGCACTCAAACCTGGGACACACACCTATCCTCCAGTCCCCTTTTCTCACTGGTGTGCTTGCCCCAAGTCCCCTGGCAACGACTCCCTGCAGACCCTAGGGCCTGGGCCATGCAGGACATAGTAGGTCACTCCCTTAGCCTGGTGCCTGCATTGGCCTCAGTTCAGCTCCCTACCAACACATACATTACAGGGACATATAGGCAGACCACCAACAGGCTGACAGCAGGGTTGACAACACTTGAGGCTGTCATCCACCTCCTCACATCCTTGTCCCTAGCTTCAGCCAATAGCTGGAACTTCAGCTGTGTGTAGATCCCCACTTCCCTCTACTCTCCTGGGACCCCATCACTTCCTTCATGACTACCTGTTCTTGGAGCTCCCCACCCCAGTCTGAACTCTCTCCTCTCCCCTTCTGGAGTCCCACCCCCCAAATACCCAACCCTTTTACCAACATGGATGCTCACTGACTTCAGGTGGGAGCAGTGGATCTCCAGGGCATAGGGCACACAGGCCACACCCCCTCGTGCCAACCTGGCTCTACAGGCCTGGGTCCATCCACAAACCCAGCCTAGGGCCGGCCGAGTGGCGCGGTGGTTAAGCGCTGGCCTGGGAAGCCAGCGGCCCCGGTTCGGTCCCACACGTGAGGGCCAGTGATACTGCCCTCAAAAAAAAAAAAAAAAAAACACAAACCCAGCCTAGAAGTCCCCTGAGGGCCTTCTGCCCAGCATTCATTGCTCTGGGGCCGGGATCAGGAGGTGAGGGCCAGTTGGCAGGCTTCTGGCCTGGTGAGAAGGCCTGAAGTCCCTGCCACCCCCACTGGGCTCTTCCAAGCTATCTTAGACATTCTTTTTTTAATCACATTTTGCATCTTTTTTTTTTTTTTTTGAGGGCAGTGTCACTGGCCCCCATATGTGGGACCCGAATCAGGGCCGCTGGTGTCCCAAGCCAGCGCTTAACCACCGCGCCACTTGGCCGGCCCCCTTGCATTATTTTTTAATAAAGGTTTTATTGGGGAATTGGGGAAGGGGAACAGCCAAGTTGTTGTCCTTCAATCTTAGTTGTGGACGGCGCAGCTAACTCAGCTCCAAGTCCAGTCGTCATTGGCTGCCCGTTTGCAGCTCGGGGCTGCTCATCTCAAGGTGCTGTATTCAATCTTAGTTGTGGGTGGGCGTAGCCACCATCCCATGCAGGAGTCGAACCACAGAAATCCTGTTGCTAAGAGCGCACGTTCTAACCACTGAGCCATCAGACCATCAGTCAGCAATTCAGGGCAGCTCAGCTCAAAGTGCCATGTTCAATCTTAAGTTGCAGGTGGGCATAGCCCACCATTCCATGTGGGAGTTGAACTGGCAACCTTGTTGTTGTTACCTTGTTGTTAAGAGTACATGCTCTCTGGGCCAGCCGAGTGGTGCGGTGGTTAAGCGCTGGCTTGGGAAGCCAGAGGCCCCTGTTTGGGTCCCACACATGAGGGCCAGAGACACTGCCCTCAAAAACAAAACAAAACAAAACAGTACATGCTCTCATAAGCTGAGCCATCCTGCCACCTGTTGGCAGCTCAACTTGGGCGCAGCTCACTGGCCCATGTGGGAATTGAACCAGCAACCATGTTGCTCAGAGCTCACTTTTTTTTTTTTTTCAGGGCAGTGTCACTGGCCCTCATATGTGGGACCCTTATCGGGGCCGCTGGCTTCCCAAGCCAGCGCTTAACCACCACACCACTCAGCCGGCCCTCAGAGCTCACACTCTTAACCAACTGAGGCACTCGGCCTGCCCCTATTCCAGACATTCTTGAGCCCTGACCTCATGCCCACTTCATGGCCAGGCATTCACAGGTACCACCCTCTGGCACCAGGCCCACGTGGTATGCGGGGTCTTGGGACCAGTGTCCAGGCTCTTATGAAGCCTACACTTGTATGTGAGACCCTTCCACACACTCCCTTGGACCACCAGAAGTTTTCGCAGCTGGGGGTCCAGTCAGCTGTAGCTGGGTTCTCACCTGTACCCTGTGAGTTGCGTATTATCCACAAACCCACTCAAGATGGATCCAAATGTGTGCACAGAGCCATCTGTAAACATGCATGCAGCCTAAAACACAGACACACGGGCACACGGTTTCACACGACAGCTTTATTTTTCACCCGATGGCTTTATTTCCTCCAGGGCAGTGGCCCCTCTGGGAGCCTGGAAGCCAGCCCCAGGCCATCTGCCCTGCCTTTGTCCAATCTAGGCGAGCACATAGAGCAGCAGGCTCACAGCAGTGTCTCTGCCATGCTGGGCTTGGCCAGGAGCCTAGTGATGAGTTTGAGGCCCCGCAGGCCTGGCCTGGGGTCCACCTCAACTCCTGCCTATTGCTGATCTTCCTCACCCTCCTCCTTCCCCTGGTCCTCAGAGAAGTACAGGAATACCTAGCAGGGGGCAGCCTGGGGGCCGGAGGGGACAGGAGGGAAGGTCAGCCTGAAGGGCTGGGCCCCAGCCCCATCCTTGCCCCCAGACCATCCCTGGCACTGTGGGCATCTCCTCCAGTGTGGTCTGGCTCACTGAGAAGTCCTCCACACCATGCTCCACCCCTTGTGCGGCCAGCTCCGCAAAGACATGTGCCAGGGCACAGTACCCTTCTGTTGGCAGCTGGAAGTGTAGGCGGCCGCCATGCACCTCTCATAGCTGGGCCCCCCCGGGAACACCACTGTCACAAAGCCTGCTGCAGACTCAGAGCTAGTCACAGGCACCTGAACTCTCAGTGTGTGGCCAGTGCCAAATCTGGGGGTGGGCGGGCCAGGGCTACTAGACAGGCCCACAGCCCAACCCACCCACACCACCCTCCCTCCAGCTCTCTTCTGTCCCTGCCCTCACTACCTGGCCCCTCTTGACCTCCGACCCAACACATGTGACCCCCCTCCCCAATCCTTGCTCCATAATGTGCTCAACCCTTCTGGAACCCTGCCTCTCCCAAGACCCCTTCCCTGTGCAGCCCCGCCCACAGACCCACACCACCCCATCAGACCCAGGCCCCTCCTGGTCCTGTCCTAACCCCTCAATGTCTCTATTGGACACTCAATGATCCTCACCCCTCCCGTTAGAGCCATGCTGGCCTCTCCTCTGGCTCCACCTGCACCCTCACCCTCACCCAGCCTATGCAGGCCCTCACACAGGCCCTTAAGGCCTCGTCCTCTCACGTGCTGCGGGCTCCTCAGGCAGTGGAACCGCCCGTTCACCATTATGGCTAAGCACGCACAGAGCGCCTCACACTCCTCCATGCTGTTGAGGGCCAGCACCATGAGTTCCAGCCTGGACCACCCTTCTACTCTGAACACTTCCTGCCTGGCCTCAGACTGCTTAGTTCTGAGAATCAGGTTCTGCTGCCCTGTGTCCTCACATTTGGGCCTGGCATCCTCCCCCAGGGCCAGGACCACCCCGTTCCCTGTGTCCGTGTGCTATCTGACATCGTCTCACTGGGTTTACCTCTCTCTCCAGAGCTTGGACCACCTTGACCCACAGCCCTGGGGTCCTGGCGCGGGCCCCACCTATGCAAAGTGAGCACCATGGAGCAGCCCACCTGCACCACGGCCAGCAAGCTGTTTCAGAGGAAGTGCCATGCACCAGGGTCCATGCCGGTGGTCAGCTTGTCCTGAGAGGAGGCACAGGTAACTGGCTTGAGAGGCCTGCGGCCCCGGTTCGGGTCCCACATATGAGGGCCGGTGACACTGCCCTCAAAAAAAAAAAAAAGATTGGCCCTGCCCCTACTCAAGCCCTAAACACATGTACCACAAAGACTACTGGCGGGTCCCCCACCAGTGCCACAGCCACTGCCAGCTTCCGCTTGTTGCCTACGCTGTAGGTGCCCGTGGGCCAGTTGGCATACTGTAAGAGCCCTAGGTGTGCCAGGCCCAGGCTCGCTGTTTGTGGGTGGATCAGAGTGGCGGGGGACCAGAGTGAATGTGGGGGGACCAAGTGAGAGTTAATGGGACCAGATTGAGCAGAGAGGCCAGTGAGCAGAGGAAACCAGAGTGAACTTGGGACCAGTGGGAGTGGGGGGACCAGAGTGAGTGTGGAGGGACCAGATAAGGGGGGCACCAGAGTGAGTTTGGGGGCATACCAGAGCAGGGGGGCACCAGAGTGAGTAGGGGGGCACCAGATCAGGGGAGCACCAGAGTGAACGGGGGAGCACCAGAGTGGCCTCTGGGAGATCAGAGTGAAATTGGGGCCAGGTAGGGGTAGCACAGTGAGTGGGGACAGGCACAGTGAGTGGGTGGAACCTGGGCACAGGGCAGGACCAGAGAGGATAGGAGCGGTGGGGCCAGGGCTAGGGCTAGGATGGGATCAAGGTAAATAAAGTGGGTGGGGCCAGAGCAAGCATAGGGTGGGACTGACACCTGGGGGGATGGGACCTAAGGGAATGGGGGCGGGGGGGGGGGGGTGAGGCTCTAAGTCCTCAGCCAGAGGTGGAGTCATGGAGAGTAGGTGGGTGCCTGGAAGACTATAGGAAGCAGCTGTGGACCCACATGAATATAGGAGCTGGGGGAGGGCAGGGGCAGGGTCCAGAGAATAGAGGACAGGTGGACCTGAGCTCAGGGCATGGCCAAAGAGAGCCAGTGTGGGCTGGGATCCAGAGGCCCTGGTTGGGTAGTGGGTCACCTGGGCAACCTGGGCCTCCAGGACGCCATGCAGGCATTCAAACAGCTCCAGGTGCTCACAGCCAGTCAGCAGCTCAAAGATGGCATCTGACTGAGGGCAGTAACCCATGTTGTGGTGGTGCGCAGTGTCTGGTTCCTGGATCACGTTGAGGATAGTAGGGGGTTCAGGGAACTGGCTAGGCCCCAGGGACCCACCCATCTCAGACCACTCTGGTAAGGGACAGGGTATCTCAGGGCCCACGCTGTCCATGTGTGGGAATGTTGCAGGCTCAAGGCCCCACACCCATCCGGAGCCCCCTCACTTGTGGCCTGCTAGAATGGCCTCACCCCTGCTAGGCAGTGTGTCCCCTGTCACCATGCGAAATGTGGATGTCTTCCCTCTCCGTTCATGCCCAGCAGCCCGAAACACTACAATGGCACCCACAGAGGGCATCTGACAAAGCCTCAGATACAGTGCCTCTGATTCTGGGTGGGTTTCTAAGTTTCTGCATGGAGAGGGCTCTGGGCAAGTGGGACCCCTGTGGCAAATACTGGGGTGTGGAGGAAGGTAGAAGGCTGTCACTTAGCAAGGAGTGGTTATTGGCACATGGGATCCTGGCACACAGTAGGTATCCTATAAAAGTCATAAACAGCAAGTGTGCCATACATACCAGAACTCGAGATTTCTGAATGTTTTCTGCCACATGGGGAGGGGGGATAGGTACTAGGCTGAGTGCAGTCAGCCCGAGGTAGAGATGTTGGCTAGCACACAGTAGATACTTGATAAAGGTTACCAGCACATTTGTGGGCACCCAATAGGTGCTCAATAATGAATATGCTTGTCCTCAGTACGGTCTTACTAATACCTTATTGCACACAATAGGGCTCTAAATGCAAACATGCAGTTGGTGCTTAATGAGAGTTCGGGCTTAAAATAGGAGTTCAAATGTCAGCAGCCAGTAGGTTATAAATACAGGGCAAAAAGCACACAGGTGTTCAATCCAGGGCAGTGTGCATGCAGAAAGGCAGGCTCTCACAGCGCCTGCACCAGGACCTCCACCCTGGACTCACCTCACCGGGAGGGATCCCCAGACACAGGCGGTTGAGAGCTGGTGTCTTCTGCCCGGGGTACACCTGGAAGGAGTGCAGGACCCTGAGAAAGGTGGGTGGGCCAGTGGGAGCCCCCCACCCAGCGCTCTGCACTAACCTTGGTCAGGTCTCATAGTACCAACACATCTCCCTGGGTGGCTCCTTGGACCACACGTTCCCACTCATGGGCCACATCCTCATCCTCCTCCCCCAGGGAGGGCAGCAGCTTCAGCTTGGGTCTAAGGACAGATACAAGAGTGGGCCCAAAGCTGGACCCCAGCCCCTGCCACCCTGTCCTGGTCCCCACTTACTGTGGCAGGAGGTGTGTGCAGTGCTGCAGCAGGAGTGTGAAGAGAAGAGGGGCCCCTGTACCACCATGGCCAAGAGGTTCTTGCTAACCACCTCCCAGCGCACGGGTGACTGGAACTGCCTATATCCTGTGGGAACAGGAAGGGGAGATTGTGTCCTTAAAGGGGCTTGGTTTCCGAGCCCCTCCCCATCTAGGTCACCTTGAGTTCTTAAGGGACCAAGAACTGGATAGGCCACTCAACTGGAGTCTAACTGATATAGAAAACAATGGTATCACAACCTCCCTTACTTAGGGCCTTACACCTCTTGTGATGTAACCCAAGATGGAATTAGCTTTTATGGCTACTTTTCTGTACCTCTAACTTGACCCAAATTTGGGGTCACCTAAGACTTCCAGCTCTCTTCCTGGGGGCTGCTGTTTGTCCCTACCCTGTATAACTGAATCTTGGCTGGCACTTGCCCACCCTGAAGGAAGTTCTCACCAAAGCGCTCAAAGGCATCAGCCATGGCCTAGTTCCGCACCATGTCAATGAGCCCCTGACTCAGGCAGAAGTGGGGGAAGATAAGGAAAACCTGTTTTAGGATCCGGCTCACCTTCTGCAGCTTCTGTTCAGGGGAAGGAAGAGAGAGGTGGGTCAAGAGCTAAGGCCCCAGTCCAGCCCCAGCCTGAGGCCCAGACTTGCAGGGTCCCACCTGATCAGAGAAGAACTCAAGCACAAAGGTGGTCATGCTGCCATTAATGCCAATAAAGAGGTTGGTGCAGGTGAACACCACGTAGGCCGTGCTGGGCATGGAGAAGAAGAAGGAGGAGGCTTGGTACATTAGTGGTGTGATTGACCAGCTGAGGGGCAAAAGAAGTTGCCAAGTAACCACTCAGAGGGCTGTTCAGCCATGAAAGGAATACAAATCTCCCCTCCTATCTTCTGCACTGTAGACCCCTATTAATGCGAGTTGAGCTGAAATTTTTTTTTTTTTCAGGGCAGCGTCACTGGCCCTCATATGTGGGACCGAACCGGGCCGCTGGCTTCCCAAGCCAGCGCTTAACCACCTTGCCACTCATCCGGCCCGAGCTAAGATGAGCTTTTTTATAAAGATTTTATTGGGAAATTGGGGGAGGGGAACAGCGTTGGGGAATCGGGGAAGGGGAACAGACAAGTTGCTGTCTGTTTGTTCTTCAGTCTAGTTGCAGAGGATGTTGCTTCACTGGCCCATGTTGGTATCATCATTGCATTCTTCCCGGATGAGGCAGATTGGTCGCCGGCCTCTGGATGTCGCTCACCATGGCTATTGACAGCTCACGCTGCCTGCAGGCCACTCACTGTAGCCTATGGCAGCCCACTGCAGCAGGGGCTGCACCCTACATCGTTGCCGGGGCTCGCAGCCCAGCTCCAGGTGGAGCTGTTGTTAGCTGTAGAGGGCAGTGTCACTGGCCCTCATATGTGGGATCTGAACCGGGGCCACTGACATCCCAAAACCAGCTCTTAACCAATGCGCCACTCGGCCGGCCCAAGATGAGCTTTTAAGGCCACCTTGGCACATTGTTGAATTAGATCTCACTTGGGGTCACCTCAGACCTCCATATCCTCTTCCTCTCCTTGGGAACTGCTACTGAGTCCCACCTCCCTCAACAGTATTGGTGGGGAGGGGAGGTCAGTAAGAACAGGCCCTGAGGGTCTGGGGACCTCACCCATACAGTAGCAGCAACAGCAGGAGGGTGGGCAGGTTGGCAGGGGCCATATATGCCCTTTGCTGGAAGACCAGAAAGATGAGAACCACAATGCACACTGGCACCAAGTAGTTACACTGCATAAGAGATGGCAGTTACCCTCAACTGTGCAGGGGTGGGCACTGCCACCCTGAACCCTGTAACCCACTCTGACCTCCCTGTGTTTGGGGTAGCAGGACATGAGTTCTCCCACAGTCCCCAAAACTTCACCCTGGACATCCTGGACAAGTCCCTGCCCAGAAAGGGGCCAGAAGGGGCAGTGGCAAGTGGTGGCTGGGCCCCCACCCCTCTAAGCAGTCCCTGCACCATGTCCCAGAGAAAGTTGCCAAACCAGTAGAGTGTGGGGGGCAGGCCTCCCATGAACTGCAGGTGTTTGACTCAGGTGACGAGCTCCTCGATGAAGACAAGGGTGAAACTGGCTGGGACGATGGACATGGTGAAGACCATGCAGATGGAGACAAGCACATCCACAGAGGAGGCTATCCTGGGGGCAGGGGTGCATGAGCTACTCAGGGCAGAACTGTACATGTCACGGATGGGACCAAGGTCTACAGGGCTGGTCACTGTTACAGGAGATGTCCCAAGCCATTTTGGGATGAGGGTGGATAGGTCATTTGGCAGGGAGAGGTTGAACGGGTCTCCATTAGGATAAAGGTTGATGTGATAGGTATGTGCATGCCACTGGGGGAGACTGGAGTCCACTGAGCCTGACGATGTCCCATTACCCTGGCCTAGGGAGTGGACAGGGGCATTTTCTGTTCCCCATTTACAAAGCAAGAGTGTGCAGAGTGCAAATCTAGCCCCCACCATCCAAAACCCACAGAGAAACAGGTGGCAGAGGACACACAGGGTAGAGGGACTCACAACATAGCCTCAGACAGCTGCTCCTTGGTGAGGTTCAGAGGGTGGTTGAGCATGGTGATGCTGTAAGCACAGCTGGCAGGGCCTGGGGGCAGGCAGGCGTGTAAGAGTGCGGTTGGCTTGGTTGACAATGGCCACCATGGTGTGCCAGCCCTTATTGTTGAACCAGATCTAGGGTGGGGTCAGGGCTGAGGGGTCAGGATGATGGGGTCAGCCCTACCCCTGCCAGTCACCTGCCCACCACCCCCAGTTTCCACCTTGAGGCTGTCCTGAGTGTCCAGGCCATAAGCCCACTCTGTGAAGTTGTTCAAGACATGATCGAGGGGCCCACCAGGTTGGGGGCTCAGCAGCACACACAGGTTCTCCAGTGAGAGGCCCACCACATGCCCTGAGGGCAGGTCCATGTCTTGGCCCCCTCAGGGAGAAGCCCCCATACCTGTGGGGAGTGGGAGCAGGGAGGGGGAGCTTTGGGCCAGGGAAGATGGAATGGGAGAGCCCCTCAGTGGGCAGGCAGAGGGTGCAGGAAGGGAACCCAGGGCAGGGGCCCTGTTTCACCTGACTTCATTCACCCATTTCTTAGTCTTCAGGCTGTGAGAGAGATAGAAAGAGAGATGTTGAAGTAACAGTACCCTTAGCTGCTAGCCCCCACCCCCAGCCTCTCTGTAATAAAAGATTGTTAAAGTTTCCCTTAGACTGGTCAAAAAATTAGACTCCCCTAACTACCTGCTACACTCCACAGGTTTTAACTACCTCTTATCTAAACACAAGGCCAAACTGCCTACGTGACATAGTCCAGCTATGTCTCTTGTCTGGATAAACACCAGGCCAGACTAATTTCCACCAATTAATTGTTACTTATTTATGGCCTCTTGTGTTACATTTTGGTGCTATCACACTTGCTTACTACATTTAGTACTGTTAAATTGTATAGCTTTTTTGTAACTTACTTGAGATAATTGGTACTGTCAAAACTGTCTAAGTTACCTGTAACCTCTACATTTGCTTTGCTTGTGATTTCTGTCTATATAAATCCCTCTCTTCTTTTGTTCGGGGCTGTGAGTTTGTTCAGGGCATGAGCCCGCTCACAGTTGCCGGCCACAAATAAAACTCCAAAACAACTGCTTTGTTTGTATTTTTGTACTGGGTACAACAATATGAGTGAAAAAGATAGTGCCGGATGCTGGGGGGTAGGGTGAGATAAACAGAAAGGGGTGAGGTGTGGAGGGCACTCAGCCTAGACATCCACCCTGACCTCCCTTAGTCTTCCATAGTGGCAAGTGGTGGCTGGGCCCCCACCCCTCTAAGCAGTCCCTGCACCATGTCCCAGAGAAAGTTGCCAAACCAGTAGAGTGTGGGGGGCAGGCCATCTCCCAGACCTAAGGACCCATGTGACAGACAGGCACACTGAGTCCGGTTGTGGCTCATCCCTGGTGTACCAGGTGTGGGTAGGTCTTGACCAGTAAGTTGGATAGGTTTCTGCCCATCAGATTCTGCACAACTTCACCTGAGCTGGTCAGTGCCTGGGATGGTGGGGGCCACTGGCCGTGGCAGGGCAGTTGGATAGCAGGTGGTGGGCACCAGGCTGGCTGCACTGACAGGCAGGGGATGGAAACTCCTTGCCACTGGCCAAGACCTTGGCCACGTCTGTGGGAAGCTCAGAATCGAGAACCGGCAGACAGTGGGCTGTGTGCACTCAGGTGCCCTGTGGGGGTGGGACAAGGCTGTAGGCACCCCACTTCCAGGGATGCTGAAATGTGGAGGCTCCCAGGTCCTAAGCAGGGATGGGGGATGCTGTGGGCACCCCTAAGGACCACGGGCCAGAGCCCAGATAGGGAAACTGAGGCCAGAGAAAGACAAGGTCCAATCTGGGGGCCTCACCTGTGGGAGCTATTCTGCAGGCAGGGGTCCTCCAATCCTGCTTCTTCCAGCAGCGCCTCCAGCAGGCAGGCATGCTCAAGATCCCCTGGAGCATCCTCATTGTGGGAGGGCAGGGTCAGGGCTGTGCCCATGGGTTCCTAGCCCTCTCGCTACCAGGGCCCTCTCCTTTTCCCCCTCACCTGAAGAAAGACATCTGGGCACTGTACATGCTGG
Source organism: Aselliscus stoliczkanus (assembly GCA_033961575.1). Taxonomy (NCBI): domain Eukaryota; kingdom Metazoa; phylum Chordata; class Mammalia; order Chiroptera; family Hipposideridae; genus Aselliscus; species Aselliscus stoliczkanus. Next base: position 707,551 of record CM066735.1, on the reverse strand, counting down.
GACTAAGCCGCAGAGCTGGGAAGTACCCTAAAGGGGGCACAACGAGGCTGAACACCAGTGACAGGCCCACAAACAGCGCAGGCAGCACAATCTGAAGGACCAGCAGTCAGCTGCCCTCCCCACCCACCCTCCAGGTCTGCTGTACCCTTTCCTGCTCCAGCTCTACAACCATCCATGGCTCCCCAGTGCTCTCAATAAAGGTGTGCAGGGCAGGGAATATACCTAGGGTTAGGCAGTTGAATGGGGCCACAGAGTAGAGATTAGGCATCCAGGGTCTCCCATGCACCCTGGTGCCTAATGCCTCACCTGTGCAAACAGGCAATGGTGGCTGCAGTGGGTGAGTAGAAATCACTTAAGTAGCAGGGCCCAGAGCTGTTGGCAGGTCAGTGCCCAGCCTTGTACGCAGCCCGTGATATTGGGCCCTGAGCCCTGCAGGGCCTGTGTCTCTGGGGCAGGACCAACAGCAGAAGATGGGAGGGTCAGTGCTCATGCTGAGAGGACCAGGAGGGGCCACAGGATAGGGCCATAACATCAGTGTGGGACAACTCACCCGGTTCCCCATTCTCTAGGGCTAATTCCTTGGGCACAATTTTGAGCTGCATAGTCAAGTCTGGGTGAGTAATGCCCGTGCACGGGTGCTGCCTGCGGCTGCCACCTGTGGAACCATCAGGGGTCAGGAGTTAGTGCTCAGCCTGGAGTCTGGGTCAAGGTCAAGGGGCACAGATCAAGGGGGTCAGGAATCAGAGATGGAGATCAGAACTATGCCTTGGGGCAGACTCAGCCAGGAATCGGGACTTGGTATAAAGTCAGGTCCAATTCTGGACCAGAGTTAGGCGTCAAGGAAAGGGACCTTTGGCTACACCCTCTGGGTCTGTGTCCATAGCACTGTCTTCTACCACCTTCAGGAAGATCTGGGTGTCACGTCCCACAAGACTGGGCTAGGTGGGTGTGGAAAAGGGACGGCAAAAGGTTAAAGAAAAGAGAAAGAGACACAAAATAGGAGAGAAAACAGTTTGGGGTCAGGGGACCCCAGCCTCATGGACTGGAGCCCCAAATCGAATCAAGCCTGACTGTTCCTTTTATTATCTTACACATAAGCAAGGGTCAATGTAGCTTCTTCCGTCTGTGTCTCACAAACAAAAACATAGCTCAAGGTCAAATCACACACATCTGCAAGCTGCCATTACCGGAGGTCCCATAAGGTTATTTTCATGCACCTCTTAAGAGACAGAATGTCCTCTGCCAAGGCTTACTGATAAGAATACAAGGAGGACAGACATTATCATATCAATAGGTCATTTCACAGGCAGGCTGCCAGACCCTGAAGCAAGGGGTTCACACCCTATTTCTGTCAACTCGTGATTCCTCCTGTTGGTACCCACTGGTACCCACTGGCACCGATGGGCATCCAAGCAGCTGTGTCTGGCTTGGGTGCCCCTCTTCTTCTTTTTTTTTTTTTTTTTGAGGGCAGTGTCACTGGCCCTCATATGTGGGACCCGAACCAGGGCCGCTGGCTTCCCAAGCCAGTGCTTAACCACCGCGCCACTCGGCCAGCCCTTGGGTTGCCCCTCTTGAGGGATCTTACCTGTCATTGACTAACCAGCCATCCTTTGGTGCCAAGAGGGGATATACACAATAAACATATGTTGTATTCAGCACAAAAATACAAACAAAGCAGTTGTTTTGGAGTTTTATTTGTGGCCAGCAACTGTGAGCAGGCTCATGCCCTGAACAAACTCACAGTCCCGAACAAAAGAAGAGAGGGGTTTATATAGGCAGAAATCGCAAGCAAAGCAAATTTACAGGTTACAGGTGGTTTCCATAAATCTTAGACAATTTTGACAGTACCAATTATCTCAAGTAAGTTACAAAAAGCTATACAATTTAACAGTACTAAATGTAGTAAGCAAGTGTGATAGCACCAAAATGTAGCAAGTAAGGAAATTCACAGAGGCCATAAATAAGTAACAATTAATTGGTGGAAAATAGTCTGGCCTTGTGCTTATCCAGATAAGAGACATAGCTGGACTATGTCAGGTAGGCAGTTTGTCCTTGTGTTTAGATAAGAGGTAGTTAAAACCGGCAGAGTGTAAGGGCCTGCCAAGTGGCGTGGTGGTTAAGTGCTGGCCTTGAAAGCCAGTGGCCCTGGTTCGGTTCCACACATGAGGGCCAGTGACACTGCCCTCAAAAATAAATAAATAAATAAAACCTGTGGAGTGTAGTAAGTACTTAGGGGAGTCTAATTTTTTGATCAGTCTAAAGGAAACTTTAACCATCTTTTATTACAGAGAGGCTGGGGATGGGGGCTAGCAGCTAAACGTCCTGTTACTTCACATACTATTGAAGTTATGATCTGTCTTTATGGAGAGGTGCATGGAGGCAGACAGGCAGGCTATAATGTGACACTGGGGAAACAAAGCAGAGGGCTCAGAGCCTGGGGAACCACAGGAGGGAGCTGGGGATTTGAGTACCCCTCAACCCTTTTTTTCTCCAAGGGACTTAAGTCTCCAGGCCTCCATACAAGCCCTGCCTCTGCCTGGGGTGCGCTGGGGTCAAAAAGCAGACTCCTCCCACTTCTAAGTGCTACCTCCACCAAGCAGCACCTCCCACAGTAGCCATATCTCCTAGAGGCTGGTGTCAGAGATGCCATACCTGGCTAGCCCCAGCTCCCTCAGATACTGGCCCAGCTCATGGAATAGCTGGACAAAGCTGCCATCTAGAGCACCCCCATAGAGCAGCACTAGCACCAGCTCATGGGGCAGATCCTCAACCAGCTGTGCCCCAGGGACCTGACGCTGTACCATGGCCAGGAGCTGGGGTACACCTGGGTGGGCAGGGGGGCACATCAGGAGTCCTGGCAGGGTGGGCAGGCCTAGGCACTGCCTCAACCCACTCATTCCAGTCTCCCTGGGGAAATGGGCTAGGGTGGCCCAAAAGGGGCCTGTCCCTGCAGAAGGAGGTCAGGGTTAAGCACCTGAGGGCAGCACTTGACCTGGGACCAGAGCTGGAGTCTACCCAGGGTCAGAGATAGGCTTCTCTCTGGGCTCAGCTCAAGGTCAGGGATCTAGTCTTGGATCATAAAGCCCTGTTGCCCTGAACCAAGCCACTGCCATCCACTGGACCCTCCCTCTGGCTCTCCCACCCTAGCCCTCACTGGCCAATCTACCTTGGCTGCCTGGCTCCCTTTCCTGCCTGGTATCCATGCTGTCCTCCAAGTCAGTATCACCCTGTGGGTAGAAGGGCATCAATTGTCATGGCCATCAGGGCTGGGCAGGGCCATCAGGGGTCGAGGGTCAGAGGTCAGCTCCAGCCTTCACCTTTGTGCTGACAGCCAGGGGTTTGGGACCTTTTACCAATGTCAGGTAGTAGCCAGATCCCAAGTGATGACACAGGAAGAGTAGGGAGCCACAGCAGCATAAGCGGCCACCTGCTACCACAGCCACACGGTCTCCTAAGAGCTCTGCCTCATCCAAGCGGTGGGTGGAAAGGATCAGTATGCAACCTGGGCAAAGGGACCCAACCCACATGTACCATCAAGCCCTCAGGTCTTTGCCTAAGCTATAGCCTCTGTAAGGAATTGGCTACCCCATGTGGCAAACTCATACTCATCCCTCAAAACCCCATCCCAAGCACCTCCATTAGAAACCTTTTCTCCTCATCCAAAACCTTTTTCTGTCTCCTCAAGTAGAATCTAGGGGGACCTTAGACCACCTCCATCTCTTACCTTTCCGGTATTTGAGCAAGAGCTCCCAATATTTGCGAAGGGAAGCGAGGTCCACTCCAGCTATAGGCTCATCCAGGATAACGACTTGGGAGCCACCGAGAAAGGCAATGGCCACTGAAAGCATCCACTGCATCCCACCTGGGCAGGGATAGGAACTGGGATCTTGGCATGATCCCCTAGTTTTGGGCAGGGCTGCCTCCCGTCTCCAAAGTCCTTTTCCCACCTACCTGGACTTCAGAGCCTGGCTCCTTCTGGATCCCCTAGATCTCCTCTGGCTCCCCACTAGCCTTGGGATAAAGTCCCAGCTCCTTCCCCAGCCTCATCTCCTGCCAAACTGGAGACTCCTTCCCAAGCTGGGCTCACTAGAGAGGTCTGTGCATGCCACTTGGGGACAAGCCCCAAGTCCTGAAGCAGACGGTCCTGCTCTGGGCCAATGGCAGCTGCACTCAGGCCCTTCAACCGGCCATAGAACCAGATGTGCTCCACGGTCAGCCTGTAGCCATAGGTGAAAGCAATGACCACCATGGCAGGCAGGGTTAACGAAGAACACCCAGCTCCTCCCAGGCACCTGGGACTCACATGTCAAACAGCATGTTATACTGGGGACAGATGCCCGGGGGGACCGGATGTATGTCATGCTGGACTGTATGTCATGGCCCAGGATGCAGGCAGACCCACCAGTGGATGGAAAAAGGCCACTCAGGATGGACCTATGGGTACAGGGGTCACAGAGCAGATATTCCTTCAAAAGTGGAAATTGAAGTCCCCAAAGAAGGGGCAACAGCATTTATGGAGCACCTATTACCCAGACCAGGGTTCGGCAAATTGTGGCTTGCGAGCCACATGCTGTTCTTTGGGTACGTTCCATCTCAAAAGTTTGCAGGCTGCTGGAAGAGCCAATCCTGTCCCTCACACAATTTAAAAATTATTCGAGAGCCATAAATATATTTTTACATAATCACCATTATGTGAATAATATCCTTTAAAAATTTTATAAATGAAACTATGATAGTTTTATTTTCATTTTCAATTTTACTTCAGAGCCTGTGGCTTGCAAGCCGCAGTTTGCTGACCCCTGTCGACTCTTCTGTCTGCCAACCCCTGACCCAGACCAAAGGGGTATCATGTTCCTGCTCTACAGAAGAGAATGTGTAGCTCAGAGAAAATAGTCATCTCCTGCCTATTGTATGCAAAGTGAACTGCGGGCATCCCCCACTGCAGAGACAGGAATCTTCCAGCCCCAGATGTCTTTCCATTGAACAGATGTGCAAACCAAGGCCCAGGGGAAGGAAGGGGGTGGCAGCCACTCACAGTGTGGTCGTCTTGCCGGTGCTGTTATGGCCCAGGAAGGCAGTGATGTGGCCCTGGTGGAAGTCCAGGTTGAGCCCATGCAGGGCGGGTGTTGGGTTGCCAGGGAAGTGCTTTTCCAGGCCCCGTATGGAGACCCCTGGAATCAGGCCGGGTGGGGCCTCTTCCACCAGCTCTGCGGAAGGAAGGCAGTCAGCCACAGGAGCTCTTGGGAGGCCCTTGGAACTGGTCTTGGAGTCAGGGGCCTTCTGGGCTGCAGTCTATAGATGTTAAGGAAACCCACATAGGCCTGGGGACCTGGTGGTGTGCAGGGGTAGATCTGTGGTAACTTAGGTTTTTGGGTGAGCTGGGGTCCAGATGGGAAGTGGTTATTAAGGCTTATCTCCTCACTCTTTGGGTCCGGGGGCAGGGTGGGACCCCTGGGGGCTCTAGGACCAAACCAGTAGCTCCTCTGGAAGGGAAAGTCCCACAGTTCCGGGATCCCATACTGGCCTGGGGGTAGCAGTGCTCAGTTACCCTCTGAGCCCATCCCCCTGGAGCTCACTAGCTTCTGCCCACACACTTGGGATCATGGCATCTAGGAAGGAGGTGATAGGAAACCCCGCCCACCTGTCCCAGGCCATCCCTCAAATGCAGCCACCTGTGTGCATGTACCAGGAAGCCCCACCCTCTCACCAGGGACCCACCCCATCCTGGGAAGGCCCCACACCTCAGCCCAACCTCCCTGGTGCAGGTACACACAGTGGGAGTCCCTACTCATAGGGCCCACCTGGGCACATAGCCTCCAGGTACCAGGTGGCGAGGCCACAGAGCATGGCATACAGCAGCAGAAGGCCCAAGACTTGGGTCAGGCTGAAGACATCAACTGCAGGCCTGGTGCCCATGTTGTGCCACTTCACACCCTCGCCTGGCTCCTTTAGCGGCGCCATGCTCTCACAGCCAAAGTCGAAAGCCACTGGTGACAGAAGACTCTGCGGGTGGGGGTGGGTAGGTCAGAAATAGAGCACAGCTGAATCTCCCACCCCACACTGGTTCAGCTCTCACCACGGCCACGCGGATGTCTGTGGGCAGTTGGTCCCCCCAGGGCCTTGCACAGCACATAGGGCAGATAGAGCACAAAGTAGGCGAGGCCTCCACAGCTGCCAGGTTGGTATGGGAGAAGAAGGTGCTCAGCAAGCTTTGGATCACCGTGGCCATAGCGAAGGCAGCCAAGAACAGGAAGAGCACGACTGGTTGGCTGTAGGGAAGAATGTCCCCAAGCTGCCGGAGACAAAGGGAGGTCATGGTCAGGCGCATGGATTTGCCCAGGGGCTCTCACTCATGCAAGGCACCTCCTGCCTGTGCGAATGTCTCTCCCCTGTGCGTATGTCCATTCTGCAGCCAGGAAGACTGAGGCATGCCCACCTTGAGCACCAGTACTAGCAGCACAGTGCTGAGAAGGAAGGGTTCAAGGCAACTGAAGAACCAGCCCAGCCACAGCACAGCACCACTGAGCCCATGGTGCTCTGTGTCTCCTTCTCATGAACCACCGCCTTCACTGTCAGCGCCACAGAGTAGATCCAGGCCAGCGTCAGGAAGAGTGACAGTGACTGGCTCAGCACGCGAAGGAACCTGGGGCAGCAGGGGTGGAGGCTAGAGACCCTGTGTGAACGATGGTTCACAGTCTGGGATCCCAGGCACAGCCAGCCGCACACATTCATCCTCCCTTATCCTCAGACCCCCTCATCAAATCTCAGGATCCCAGCTGTCAGCACAGGCTATATTATCCCTGCATCCAGAGACCCCAGACTTTTGGGGAATTCCTGCTCCTTCTGCTACACAGGTCATAGGGGGTACGGTCAGCGTAAACCAGCAATCCGCAGGCTTAACTGCCTAAATTTTCCAAAAGTAGCCTGGGTCCCACCTGACACTCGGGATCTAGCAGCTGGGAGAGTCAGTGGGGAGGGCCACTCACGTATCGTCCACGAAGCACGGGTAGGGTATCTGCTGCAGGTAGAGGCTAGTGAGGGGAGCACTGCCGCTCAGCACTCTCACAGCTGCATGACGCAGCATGTCTTGCAGGTACACGAAGCCTCCCGACACGTAATACATGTCTGTCAGGGGGTCAGCGGCCGGGCCGGTGTCCCAAAACCTGCAAAGGGAACGGTTAGAAACTCTCAGGGCTCTATCTTTCACAACCTTATGTGCGTACCAACGGGCTCAACTGAGCGCCTACCAAACAATCAGCCCACACCCACACCATGTTTCCCAGAAGCTGAGGTGTGGACCCCGCCCACCAAGCCATTGGGCACACCCCTTATGCAAACTAGGTCCCACCCACCAAGGGCCTCAATTGGTCCAAGGAATTCTGGGGCTCTGCCTGCCATTGATCTCTGATAGGCGGGATACCCTGGTCCCGCCCATTACGCTCTCGGCAGCTCCTACATGTGGCGGTATCCCTACCTGTCCAGTTTCTTGTTGGTTCTCATGACGTTGTCTATGTCTGTGCATATCTTGAAGCGTACATGGCCGGGGCCTGGGGGAGCTCTGGCTCCGGAGAGTCCTCGGGGCCCAAAAAGACGACACCGGCCCAGAAGTGGTGCTCGGTAAGCAGTTCCAGAGACCGCTCCACCAGAACTGCCTCTGAGGGCACTGCCTCCAGCTTGTCTAGGGTCACACACTATGCGGGGCGGGGCATGGGACAGTGCTTAGGCGTGCGTGGGCTGAGGCACCTGGGGTCCTGCCCTCTACCTCTGGGTTGAGCAGAGATTCTTCCTCGGAGCCCCAGTGCAGGGCACGCTCCTCCGTCAGAACCTTCACAGGGCAGACTGGCCCCCCTCGAAAGAGTACCCCAAGTGGATGGTCCCTCAACTCCATCACTCTGCCCAGCTTGACCACTAGGTGCCCCACATCCGCATACACCTCCTGCCGCTGTGGCCACCATTGTGGGGATCCAGAAAGGCTTGAAGGGCCTCCTGGTCCTGGTTGCCTCCTTCCTTTGTCCTGAATTTGCAGGAGTCTCTGGAGGGTGGTGGGGGTAAATAGGGATCTGCATGGGGCATTCAATGCCTCATCACCTGTTTTCCCCATCCCTGGGGACTGTCCTCATCATGGAGGGCACATTTCACCTCCACACCCTTGTCCAGGAGGCCTTGCCCTGCGCCCTAACCCTCAGCAGGGAGTGATATGGCTGGGGAGGCTGTAGATGAATCTGCAGCCCTCCATCCTGGCCCCACCTGCAATACGGCTACATTTGCACTGTCATTCATGAAATTGAAGAACTGGGGTCCCAGCACCTTCCACACCTCCTGGACATCTTTCAACAAAGCCAGCTCTTGGAAGGTCCAGTTCACCTGCAGGAGACAGGAGTCAAGTTCACAACCCCTCCTCTGAGTTCCGGCACCAGCTTCCCGGGGCCCTCTCCCCAGCCTAGCCCCTCATCCACCTGGACTGAGGGAAGACCCAGGATCCCTCCTGCCCTCACCTGGGCCATGAGCTGCAAGGTGAAGTGTATGTCAGGTGCAAACATCAGTTTCCCCAGGACTAGCAGCTTCAGGCACCTCCAGAGCAGGTGGGACAGTGGACGTATGTCCAGGAACCCCATTAGCTCAGTGCAGGCAGGGCCTGGGGTGGGGTGCCATGAGGCCCTTTCCCCACACCCACCACCCCATTTCCCAGACTGGGAAACCCAGGTCAGTTACTCACTCAGGCCATTGTAAGGTAGGGCAGGCTCCTGCCCCACCAACTCCTTTAGGTCACTGGCCTCATACCAGTTGAGGGAGGGCCCCCCAATCTGCAGATGGCTTCTGATACTGCCTCAGGGGCCACCTGTCTCTCGGAGTCTCTGTAACAGTGCCTGCAGCTCTGCCAGGCTGGGCAGTGCCAGGAGCTGGAGAGAGGTCACCAAGGGGCACTGGCAGTCCTCCCTCCTTAAGCAGAGCAGGGTACCTCCCCAGGAGCACCTTCTCTGGCTCTTTGTGCTGAAATCCCCTGAAAAAACCTACCCAAGGTAAGTGCCCAGGGCTGTCCTGTCACCTCCCCCATCAAGCAGCCCATCCTTATAGTTTGCTGCCTGGGGTGGAAAATTAGGGGGTCTCTTACCTCCTGGGCCAGGTCCTCTGCTGCCTCCACTGACTCCTGGACTTGGCCCAGCACTGACCTCAGGGAACCCTGGAAAGAAAGATAAGGGTGACAATGACCTTGATTGAGGTCTCACTAGGGGTCAAGCACTTTGTCAAGCTCCCAGGCAATCCATACTATCACAAATTCCAGGGAAATATCACAGGGAAACTGAGGCTCTGAGAGGCATATGGATTCATTCAAGGTGGCAAGGGTTAAAACTACCACCATGTCAGGCATGGCCAAAGAACATCACTCCAGGTGCCAGAAGCAGCCCAGACAAAGGCCTGGAGGCTGGAATCAGCAACCCTGGGAGGGAAGCAATGTCCTAGACCCAGATAGGGTAGGGCCAGAACTCCCAGAGTTGACCAGGTCTCACCCTGCTACACCTCACCCCTTACAACAGTGTCTCCAGCAGGTCAGTGGCCAGAGACAGTCCCTCCTGTGGCTGGTCACTCAACTGAGGTCAGTCAGGAGTAGGAATGCATGGAAGCACAGAATTAGGCCAAGCTTAGCCCACCCCATGCCCATTTCACAGCTGGGCAGGTGCAGGCACAGAGCTCAGCCTCACTTGCCAGAGGATCCCGGCCATCTCATCTGCTCCACGTGCAGCCCTCAGTGTGGGCATCAGCTTCCCCAGGCTGGCCAGCATCCTGTGGGCACTGGGGCCCCCCAGGAAAATGCAGGCATCTACCAGGAACTGGGAGACCCTGCAGACAGAGAGAGGGTGGGAGGTAGGGGCTGGGTGGACACCCCGACACCTGCCCATGGCCACTGCACCCACAGTGCTTGCTCACAGGTGTTGTCACACAGCAGCCTACCAGTCTGCCCCCATGTACCTTCCCATACAGACAGATCCTTGTAGAGACGTTGCTTCTATTATGCCTACTCTATTTGTCTCCCTGTTTGGCCCCAGAAGATGACTGGTTAATCAATGATGGATAAGATTCCTCAAGGGAGAAACAACCTAAAACATTATAACAACGTGCTGATGGAATGAACTAATATGATAACATCTGTCCTCCATGTATTCTTCTTTTTTTTCTTTTTTTTTAAGATTTTATTGGGGAATTGGGGGAGGGGAACAGACAAGATGCTGTCCTTTTATTCTTCAGTCTAGCTGTGGAGGACGTTGCTTCACTGGCCCATGTTGGTATCATCACTGCACTCTTCTCGGGTGAGCCAGATCAGTCGCCGGCCTCTGGACGGTCGCTCACAGCGGCTCTTGGCAGCTCGCACCGGCTGCCAGCCATTCACGCTGGCCTGCCGGCCACTTACTGTAGCCTATGGCAGCCCACTGCAGCAGGGGCTGCAGCTATGCTGTCCCAGGGACTCAAGGCAGCCCAGCTCCAGGTGGAGCTGTTGTTCACCATCTTAGCTGTAAGGGCAGTGTAACTGGCCCTCATATGTGGGATCCGAACCGGGGCCACTGGTGTCCCAAGCCAGCTCTTAACCAACACGCCACTCAGCCGGCCCTCCTCCATGTATTCTTATCAGTGAGTTTTGGCATGAGAAGTTTCTGTCTCTTGGAGAGGTGCATGTACAATAACTAAGAACTTCATGGGACTTTCGGTAATGGCCACCTGCAGGCACGGGTGATTTGACTCTGAGCTCAGTTCTCTGGTATGATGTATGAGACTTACAGACCATGGAAAAAACAACACTAGTTCCTTGTGTAAATCCTAATAAAAACCATGCAGTGGAGTAGTTCAGGGCTCAGTCTGTGAGACTTGAGTCCCCTGGCACCTCATGCATTTTTGCTCTCATTTGTGTCTCTTTTTTAACCTTTCACCATCCTTCCTCACTTTCTCACTGCTCTGTCGTGCAGGACACAACACACAGGGAGTCATTAAAGTTGCTGAGGACACCAGGTTCTTCGGCAGTTGTGCACTCTGGGAAGCAGGTGTTGTTCACGTTACAGAAGAGACCCTGGAGCCAGGATATGGTGCCCACTGAGGGCAGCAGCTTGTTGGGGAAGTGGCCTGTGGGGACACCAGGCATTGGGGGCCTTGCAGGAGTCCTCACCATGATCCTACCCTCTGGCCACAGAGTGTTCACTCTCAGTCATTTATTGGGTACTGAGTCTGTGCTCCCTGGTGCCCCTGTAGATAGGGTGACTCCTTGCCTCCCCCGTGACACAAAGTACCTGTACCCTGAGGGGCTTACATTCATGCTGCTCCGGTGGGGGGTGGGAATGACAGACAGCCACCAGAATGAAGAACAGAAAGAGAGGCCACAACAATTCCACCAGGAACTGGATCTGGGGGAGACACAACAAGAGGGGTAGTGGGGAATGGTGTGAGGCGCCTGGGCCTCTCCACCCTGGCCCAAATGCCCAGGAGTTACTGGCTGTCTCCTACCATACAGGAAATTCTTCCAAAGCAGCAGTATCAGCTGCGTCCTGAAGGCCATGGTAGGAATGGACAGGAGATAGGATGGAGTGGTCAGGCTGAGGACATGCTGTGTGGCTGCGGGCAACTCCCTGTCTCTCTCTGAACCTCGTTCCTCTATTCCTGGACTCTCAGCCCATAGTCCGGGAAACAGTAAGTGCCTAGTCCACCTAAGGGGTGGAGTGAGCCAATGGGAACCCTGCCCGAAGCCATCCTTGCATCTTATTGGCTACCAGGGCTGTCGCTCCCTGTAGAGCTACAGCTGTGATCCGAACAGGTATCCTTTAATCCTTCAGGGAGCGGGGCACCGGCTTAACTCTTTCATCACTAGGCTCTACCCTAAACCCACTTGGGGGCTTCTATATCCTGACCCCCAGCCTTATCCCTGACCTGGGGATTAATCCCCATTCCCCTTGCTCTTCCCCAATGATAACAGCAAGGTATTTACTGTGCTGGACACTCCTGGCTGGAACAGAGGCCAACCCAGGAGCCCAAAGAGACAGGCAGTCACCCAGCTGGAGGCAGGGCCCCAGCTCTGCCCACCTTCTTGTATTATTTATCACTCAGAAGAACCCCAAGATCCAGAAAATGGGTTAGGAGGAGAGGCAGCGATGGAAGCTCCTGGAACCAGAGATTCCTGATCCCTTTCAGCTCTGGTCTACTTCCTGATTGCACAGATGGGGAAACTGAAGCTGCTGGAGGGGCAGGCAGTTGTCACAGCTCAGTTATGAAGGGGAAACTTGGACCCAAGATCCCCGACCCCTATTCCATAACTCTTCTTTACATCAAGTGGGATCTGGGGGACCAGCCTCAGTTTCTCCATTTGTAAAACCGGGGCAGAGGGCTTGGAGCTCTAACGGGGAAAGAGGCTGCAAGTGCACGATGGCAAATCCCCTCTCAGTTGAGTCTAATATTCAATCTCCCCCTTAAGAATTAGTGGTCAATTCTGCCAACCCCCAACACTCACTGGCAGGGAGCCAAAGTGAGCCTGTCTGGACTTGGCCCATACCCCATAATTCCTAGCGATCCTGTCTCCTTCCCACCAATCTCCATACCCGCATCCTCTCAAGGCCTTCCTTTCTCTCTGGGACCCGCTCACCGTTCCAGCCCCCAGTGTTAGCCGTTTTTCCTCCGCCAGACAGCCGCCTGGAAACGAGGACCCTTTAAGACCCCCAGCGGGAGCGGCTTCCCTCAGTTTACAGTACACAGTATTTCGTACCCGCGGCAGCGTTGGCCTCCGCCCATTGCTCACTACTATTGGTCGCCATATCCGCCACTCGCAAGCCAGGCCAGCAGGAACTCCGCACGCTGAGGGAGTGGGTGGGGGTCACAGCGGGGCTGCGCCTAGCAGGTTTCCTTAAAGGGGCCGCTCCACTCTCTTGCTGCAGCACCGTACGGTGGCGCCCCGCCAAGCTGCCTAGCCACCCGCAATGCAGCTCCGGTAGTAGGAAGTCCCTTTCTCCCCATTCTCCCCGAGGGACCTAGACAGACTCGTCCCATTACCCTGTATTTGTCCATCAGGAAAACGGGGCTTCGCCTATTCAGCACCCACTCATCCCACAAATATTCCTTGGTGCCTACAGTGATACAGGTGATGGCAGAATGAGGAGGGAGGCCCTCAACATTCTAGGATTATGGGTCCTGATCCAGTGAACTGTCATCTTAAAATGCTTAACCATAGAGTTGGGAGGACTATGGGTGAGGCTGGACCCCTTGTTAACTCTACAATCCTGACTTCCCGTTTATTCCAGAGGGAGGGATTTTTTTTTATTTTTTTAGCTGAGCCATCCTGCCACCTATTGGCAGCTCAACTCGGGCTGGGCACCGAACTGCTGTTGCTCAGAGCTCAGCTCGCACTCGGGATTCTTAATAAAGGGATTGGCCATCTTGGAACCGGGGTCTTTTTGCCTCCACGTGGGCTGCTTGTAGGACCTCCAGGAGGTGTGCTTTCCGCACTGAGGTGGTGGTCTTGCTTCTTTTTTCTTTTCCCGAATAAACCATTTCTTTTGTGGATTACTTGGAGTTATTTTTTCCCAGTCAACAGTCCTAATGGTCACCCCGATTTTGAGGAAATCTCAGGATCAGTTTCCTGTTCTGGAAAATTGGGTATGTTTCACAAGATCGTGATGAAGATAAAACAATGGTGTGGATCCACAGCTCTGAAGGCATCGGGAAGGGTGAGCCTCAGGTGTGGGAAGAGCTCCATGGAGGAAGGAGAGGGTTTTGCTGTTGGTGCTATGTGGATGAATAGGAGTTTGTCAGGAAGGGAAATCCAGGCTGAGTGAAGGCACAAGCAAAGGCTTGGGGCTGGATGATGGAGTGCTGGGTGGAGCCTCAGCTGTCAGTGTGGGGGTGGCAGTGGTGTTGAGGACCTCACCTTTCTTTCTTTTTTTTTTTTTTTTAAGCTGAGCCATCCTGCCACCTGTTGGCAGCTCAGCTCTGGCTGGGCATCAAAGTGGTTGCTCAGAGCTCAGCTCACACTCTTGAGGGAGCTCAACCGAGCCACTCGGCCGGCCCTGAGGGCCTCACCTTTCTAACCAGCCAGGAGGCCCAGCCTCTCCCTACTCCAGGTCCAGGCCCTCAAATCATTTGTGCGACCCAGACTCAACTGTACCCTGGGCCTCAGCTTCCGGTTCTCCCAAGGCAGCTGTGAGGACCAGGTATTGGTGTCATTCCCCCCGCCCCCAGAACCCCAGAAAGGATCTAAGCACGCACCTCCCCCATGCTGCCTCTGACACCAACTCTCCGAGCATCTTTTCCTAAAAAGAGGTTTTTATTGCCTTTCGTCCAGTCGGTATTTCACATTATCTCTTAGTACCAGCACTCCCGGGTAGGGCTGGTCCCCTGGAGGGCCTCCAGGTGGGGATCTCTGTGCAGTACTTGGCAGGAGAGAGGGGACAGTCTGGAGAGGGGTGTCCAACTTTACCTCACCCATTCAGAACTCTGTTATCCTGTCTGGGTCTCAATTTCCCCACTGGGTACCTAGGAGGGTCCTGGAGAAATCCAGTCCCTCATGATTCCTAAAATATCTCAGGACTGTGGCCTGGCCCTCTCCTAGGGGACTTCCTTCCTTCCCAGCACCCCCTACTATCCCCACCCCATTCCCCTGAAAAAAAATTACTGTTTCATTAAGACTACCTGAAACTTGTGGGTACAGAAACCACGAACTGATCGGCAGAGAAAAGGGAAGAGGGGCAAAAGCAACCGGAAGCCATTTGGGGCCAGTTCCCCTTCCTGCCCAGGTTTCTTGTCCATACACACACAGCTCAGGCCAAAACCTGATGGGAAATTTGCTGCCTGGATGTGCCCAGGCAGGGATCCCACCCTACACGCATCTGGATCTGGCCTACACCCCTTCCCCACAGACCCTCAGCTGGAAGGACTTGGACATGTAGAAAAACAAGATGAAAACACAGAAAAACCCAAAAACCCAGACGGGGCAATGATGTGGGGAGACACCCTGCACAGGCTCCTCAGTAGTCAGCCTCCTCCTGGTAGTAGCGGGGATACTCTGGGGCTGCCCCTGTGCTTGGGCAGTCACCAGCAGCCCCTGGAGCCCCATCAGCTGCTGGGCCTTGTGGGCAGTACTTGGGGTCATATATCTGCCGGCCCAGGCCAAAGACTTGGCCGCTCTGGTTGGCGCCCTGCGTGTAGCCCATCTGCAGTGACATAGAGGAGTTGTCACACTTGTCGGTCCCCAGCTTGGTGTCATAGATGTGCCGCCGGGTCCCAGGAGCCGTCATGCCCACCTACAAAGGGAGGAGAAAGCCTCAGGGTGAGAGGGAAGAGGTGAAAACCGAGGTCCTCAGAGGAGAACGTCCTCCAAATTTTCACACCATCACCCACCACCATCTTCACAAGCAAACTCCTATGCATGCTTCCAAGCCCTACTCAGACACCCTCTTTTCTGGCTCTATGCTGAGTTGATTTCATTACCAGTGACCCTCTCCCTTGGAGCCAGAGGTGTTTGGGTCCAGCTCTCCCTGCTAGGCAGGAAGCACCCCTGGCAGGAGCAAAGGCCTCAGGAGAATCTGCATGCTCCAAAACTACCATCACACCCATGCGACACTGCAGGAAAAGTGAGAATTGCAGGATCTAAAAATTTCAGTGTTGGGTGGGCCTCGAGGCAATCCCTGGAGGGAAACTGAAGCACAGATCTCGGTAGTAACTTCCCTGGGGACACAGCAAACTGACACACAGAAACAGAGAAGGCACTAATATCGAGGCAAGAGGGAAGCCCAGAGCCGGGTTGTTAGGGGAGAATGTGAAGTTTCTAGAGGCCCTAGAAACCTCTAGAAGAGACGGTGTAGGAGTCTGGGGGAACTGGGTGAGGCCCACCTGGCTGGCACACTTGTTGGTGCCCATTTGGAGGCTGATGGTCGAATGGTCCATGGGTGGCAGGATGTGGTTCTTGGGGTCGTACAGATGCCTTCTCGTGCCATACGCAGTCATGCCTGACTGGCTGGCACACTTGTTCGTGCCCATCTGCAAGGAGGCGGGCAGGAGAGGTCAGGTTGCCCAGAACCTGAGGATCCACTGGGTGGACAGGGCCTGGGTCACAGCAGAAGCCTGCCCCAGTGGGCCCCGGGGCTGGAGGGGCCTGGCACCCACCTGGAGTCCAATGACACACTGTCCTGCCTTCATGGTGGCATCATCAAAGTTTCGCTCCTGCTTTTCTGAGTATTTGACACCGATGTCCACACCACTGTGCAGCCCCTTTGTCTTGGCCTGGAGTGGAGGTACAGCCGGGACCCTCAAGCCAGGTCCAGTGGCTTGCATGGGGATTGGGCTGAAAACTGTCCTCCCCCTCAAGAGTCTCAAGTGTCTTGGACTCAGAGGTCCTGATGGGCCCAGCCTTCCAGTTGCTTGTGGCCAAGAATTTGGGGGGCATCCTTACTGCCTCCTTTCTCATTTTCCATCACTTTCTATTCAAACTCCCAGCCCCCCATCCAGGTCATGGCCATCATCTCTCGCCTGGATGCCTGCCCCGGCTCTTCCCTGCTTTCCTAGTCCCCACTCCCCACATGGCAGCCACAGGAGCTCCTAAAAGCATTCAGGACACCATGCCTGACATGAGAACTTCCTTCCTGGTCCACATCAGGGCCCTGCTGTTCCCACCTCCTAAAACACTGTTCCAGCCCAAGCTGGTCTCAGTTTAAGGGGCACTAGACCACATGCATTGGTCTAATTCGTTCTTTTTCCTTCAGGTACATCCCACAATCTACAACTTATTTATAACTTATTAAAAAATGACTTGAAGGGCCGGCCGAGTGGCTCAGTTGGTTAAGAGCACAAGCTCTGAGCAACAGGGTCACTGGTTCGATTCCCACATGGGCCAGTGAGCTGCACACAACCTGAGCTGCCGCTAAGCTGCCAACAAGTGGCAGGATGGCTCAGCTGGTGACAGCACGTGCTCCTAACAACAAGGTTTCCAGTTCTACACCAGCATGGGATGGTGGGCTATACCCCACCCCCACAACTAAGATTAAACATGGCATCTTGAGCTGAGCTGCTAGGCAGCCAGATGGCAACTGGACTTGGAGCTAAGATAGCTCCACCCTCCACAACTTAAGATTGAAAGACAACAACTTGGCTGTTCCCCTTCCCCAATTCCCCAATAAAATCTTTAAAAAAAAAAAAAGTGACTCGAAGAGGGGAGCCTCATGTAAACTCTGAGTGATAATGAGGTGTGGATGGAGGTTCAGCAACTGTAACACATGTCCCACTCGGGTGGGAATGTGGATAGTTGGGGGGAGGCTACGCACAACTGGGGGTTGGCTGGGGGCATATGGGAAATCTCTGTACCGCCCTCTAAATTATGTTGTGACCCTAAAAGTGCTCTAAAATATAGCTTAAAAACAAACAAAAAAAAGACTTGTTTATTGTCTACTTCCTCCATCATACCGTGAGTCCATAAAAGGGTGACTGTCCTGTTCACCATTGCCTGGTGCCTAATGGGTGCTCAAAAATATTTGCAAAGGAAGGAATGAGGGCACCTGTAAATCTGCGTCGACCTCTTTGTGTGGCTTTGGGCACGTCACTGCCCCCTCTGGGCCTCACCTTCCCTGCCAGGGCGAGGAGAGACACCTGCACCTGTGTCATGTTCCCACTCTCAAACAAGTCGTTGGCCTCGAACAGGTCCACAGGGTTCATGCCGTAGCTGACCATGGCCTTGATGAAGTTGGAGAGGTTTTCTAGCTGGGAGGAGTCAGGAGAGGGGCTGTGAGGGGACTTCAGGCTACCCACTGGTCAGATGGGGTCACCCCACCCCATCCTTGCTCCACCCGCCAGTTCCTTACCTGATGCCAGTTCTGCATGGAGCGGTTGACCTTGGGGACCGAGCCGGGCTGCAGCTTATTCATGAGTCTGGGGGATGGGGATAAGTGGGGTAGGGGAAAATAGGAAACTCCATTAACTTAGGGGAACCTCATTGCCTCTTTCTGGGCCTGTTTCCCCTCTTACAATGTCATATTCACCCACAAAGCAAAGATGCCAAAGAGCGACAATGATGGGTGTTGCTAGTACAATCCAGAACCCCTGATTTTTGGGAGTGAATCTGGGAATTCACATTCACATTTTTAATGTGCAAACCATGGAACGTTTGAACAGGACACAAGAAAGAAAGGCTCCCAGAAACTCTAGAGGTTTCCTCATGGGCATAAGACAAGGATGCTCCCCATTAAAAGTCCTTAACAAAGCAATAACACAAGAAAAAGAGCCTGAGACTCATTGAGGGAAAAGCAAGCAAGCTTCAAACAGCACATGGAACGTGATCACAGCATACAGGACTATTGGGGTGATGAGTATGTGCCAACACACACACTCACGTGCACAGGATAATTCCATCCTTCAGACCCTTCTGGAAGTCGAGGCCGATAGACATGCCTGTGAGCCCCTCGATCCAGCTGCGGAGTTCCACCTCCTTCTGAGGGTCATATTTGGACAGGAGCTGGTGGAGCAGAGGGCACAGGATTGAGATGAGAACATCTAGCAGAAATTCCCTGAAACTCTTGATAGGATGGGGCCAGTGGCTCCAAGGGAAGAAGAGTCAGAGGGGCCTGGAGGACCCACACCACAGGGCCGACCCTCCCTCTTTCCCATCAGCAAGGACACTCATGGCACAGATAAGCCATATGCCACACAGTCACTCATATCTCTCACTGACAAACACTGGCTCTAATCCACCTCCAATGGTGTCAAACCCCACATGGCAGCCAGCAGGGCTTGGCATGACCTGCCCCACTTCCTGCCCCACACCCTCTCATTTTGCTCTCCCTGCACTAGGGACAGACACTTCTGTTTCCACTTCCTGTCTTTGGATATGCCTTTTCTGGACATTACATGGAATCACACACTGTGTATCCATTTACCCATTTCACAGACATTTGGGATGTTTCCACCTCTTGACCATTGTGAATCATGCTGCTGTGGATGTTCATGTAAAAGTTTTGTTAGAACACCTATTTCAATTCTTTTGGGTACATATCTAGGGGTGGAATTGCTGGGTTGTGTGGTAATTCTGCTTAACTTACTGAGGAACAACCAAATCTTTCTCTGTGCCTTGAACTGGCCACACCAGTTACTGGCTCAAGACTTTTGCATGTGCTGTCACTTTTGACTCAGATGCTTGCACAGCTGGGTCCCTGCCTTTAGTCACAGCCTGGAGGTGACCTCCTTGGAGAGGATCCCTGACTACCCTGGCTATGAGGTACCTCCTCGGCCCCCTCTTTCCCGGACACTGCCTTACTTTCCTTCTAGACTTTATCTCCACCTTCTGTCATATGATACAGCTCCTCGCTTATAGTCCATCCCTCCTCAAACTTTGCCATCCAGCCCAGTGCTGTTTCTGGATAAAAGTGCTCATGGTCTCCCATCAGCACACACCCATTGCCCACACTCCACTTCCCGTGGCATCTCAGAGCACCCAAGGCCAAGAAAGTCAGGCTGGCTAGAGCCCAGGGAAGCCCCCAAAAGTCAGGGAGACCCAGGCCAGTGTGGGCAGACTCAGTTAGCCCCAGGGCAGCTCCTTGGAGGGGTGGTAACAAGCTAAGTCTGGACCTCTTGGACCAGACTGGCCAGTTTGGTGAGTTTTCTGCTCCCGATTGTTTGCTCACAGACCCCCACCTGGAAAGGCCCTTTCTCTTCCTCTCCTCACACCACCCAGGGGACCGAGATCCCAGAATTGTCCTTTGCAGACCCGATTCCTACTCCCAGCTCTGCCCCCAAGCCCCTCATTACAGTGGACAAATCTCACTCTGTGCCTCAGTTTCCCCATCTGTGTTTGTATTGTTAGCATAAGAGTCTCCTGAACCCGGATCCTGCCTCCTGGTGGCTTCATATAAACTCCTGTGACATGGGGTCAGGTTTAGTTGCCTGGAGTGCAGGGGAGACAAAGGCGGGAGGCTAGCCGGCTAACCTGATACGCTAGGCCCAGCCCTAGGGCCAGTCTCCGGGTTCCCAGGGCCCAGGGAGCAGCCCTGCCCATACAAAGCTTTGTCCAGCCTGAGAAATGGTGGGGGAGAGGGGTGTGTGCGTCACATCCCAGTGACTGAGTTTGAGGTGGGCTGATCTGGATGCCGGGCATGCCTGCCCAGCTGGGGCCCGTCCTTGACAGCTTGTGGGGGCCAGAGGAGCCATTGTCCTGGCAGAGGTGCCTAAGGCGCCTGGCCCTCCCTGCGGCCGCAGCCCCTTCCTCCCCCGCTGTCCAGAGCCTGCAGTACATTCCTCCTCACCACAAACTGCCAGGAATGTAGCAGCCGCCTCCCTCAAAATCCACTAAATTGGGACCAGCTGTTCCCAGTGGTCTAAACCCCCAGCCTGGCCAGGAATTGAGTGGTGATGGCTGCTCAGGGACACACACTGGACCATCAGCCTGCCTGTGCCATTCAGCTAGGGGTAAACTGAGCCACAGGAGCCAGGCAGAGGTCTCCCCTGTCTTAAACAGCTAGTAAAGTAGACAGGGCTGGGTTGGTTTCCAACCCAGGTGTGGCCCAAGTCACCCTGTCAAGCTGGTGGGTGCCCCACCCACTCTCCAGAGCTGGAAACTGAGGCCTGGTTCCCAGAAGCCTTCGACATCCAGCACAGGTATCAACCTGCCCCCATCACACTCCATCTCTGGAAGCTGCTCCACCCTCACCCACTTCCTGCTGCCCTGGGGGAAGACACAGGGTCCAGGAGGACCAGTGGCCATCAGGCAAGGGATGCAGCAAGTCTGGGTTCCCGTCCTTACTCTGCCACTTGCAAGCTGTGTGGTCCTATACAGCTCAAGCGACGTCTCTGAGCCCAGCATGCAAACTATGGCCCCTCGACTGCCTAGTGCTAGATGGGGCAGCATGCCATCGGCCTGCACAGGCAGTCCAACAATGTTCACTTGTGGGTTTATTGCTGGAGGGGGGAATCGTGTGTTTAAGGGGAAGGGGATCTGGAGCCTGCTGAGGGGCTGTGCACAGTCCTTTGGCTTCCAAAGGGGTAGGGTGGTAGGGTGGAGTTGATGCAGAATTCTCCCTCCTCTCCTTGCACCCTGGGATGCTGACTGCAGGTGCCTACTGGGGGTCAGCAGGGTTGTGTCCTTGGTGTACCCAGGCAGGCTCCCTTCCAGGGGCCACATTCCCAGATGCCTGGTGGGATGATGTGATGAGGGGGTGTGCACAGGGATGGCAAACACCCCTCCAGCTGGAAGGGCCCTTGCTTGTTCAGTCCTGGGACCTCCCCCTGAGTCTGGGACCGCCCCTTGCTCCCTCTTCCCTAGATGGGCCCTATTGTGTGACCCTCCAAAAGTGTCTGTCCCTCTCTGACCAGGAACCACAAACGCTTTCTTTTTTCTTTTTTTTTTTTTTTGAGGGCAGTGTCACTGGCCCCCACATGTGGGACCCGAACCGGGGCCGCTGGCTTCCTAAGCCAGTGCTTAACCACCACGCCATTCGGCTGGCCCAACACAAACGCTTTCTTATCTCCGGCAGGCCCCATCCCATGTTTCCAGGTCACAAAACCCACACTTTTAGGGTCACATACTGGGGACCCCATGTGTCCTGTGGACCCTTTGCTGTGTCTTTAGCTTTGTCAGATGGAGACAAAGAGAATGTACAAGGGAACAGCTCCAACTTCCCCTTGATGTCACCCCTCCCAGGTGTAAGGGGTCAGTAAATTCCTGTGGGGGTGGCCTACTCCCTTCTGAAAAAAAACACATGGCCCTGCCCCTTTCCCCACCAGCAGCTTAAGTGGTCCCAAATGCAGAAGTGTGGCCAGAGGATGAAGAGGGGACTGCTGGGGTCCTCTCTCAGACCCTAAGATTATTCTCAGGCCTTGAAGCCCGGAAGAACCCAGGGCTGTGGGGTTTAGGTGGGGAAGGGGTCAGACCCAATCACTCCTAGATGCTGGGGGCCGTGCCAGATCGCGGACCTCACTGCTCCCCAGAGTTGAGGGAGCCTCGGGAGACGCCCCCAGAACCCCAGATGTTGGGGAGGAGGAGGGCCACTATTGTTCCAGATGTCGGGGAGCCTGGCGAGGCGCCCACCCCTACAGAAGTCCGAGGGTGCGAGGCCTCCGCAGACGGGGCCAGAGCGCCCTCACTCACCCGGTTCTTGACCTCGGCCGAAAGCCCATACGAGGGCCCCTTGTTGAACTGCGTGGAGCTCATGCCAGCGGCGGCGGCGAGACGCGACCGACTTATGGCATGAGGGGTGCGCCGACGGCGGAGGTGCGGGCTCGGGGCCCGCCCCCGTTGCTGATTGGCCCCCGGCGCACATGTCCTTATAAGGCCAGCACACGCCAGATTCCTGAGGCCGCGGACTTTCTGAGCCCCCTCAGCCGCCCCTACCCCCGCCCAGGTGGGGTACTCCATCCTCAAAGACCCGGAGGGAAACTGACGCAAACTGGGACAAGGGCTCTGGACTGACAAGGCATGGCACACCTGCCTTCGCCAGTAGGCGGCTCTCTCACCCTTTCGGGGTCTCAATTTACCCTTCTGCACGATGATGGAAGAGGGGAAATTGTTTGGTGGGACCCCATTTCCTTTGAGGCACGAATGAGGACCCCTCTCTGCCACTTAGAGGCGGCTCCCATCCTGGGAACTTCCAGAGCTGGTTGGTGGACAAGGGAACTAGGGGGCTTCTCTGAAGAGGGGGCCATTGGAGCCGGGGGCTTTGATGGAATGGTAGAATTTTTTTTTTTTTTCCGAGGGCGGTGTCACTGGCCCTCATATGTGGGACCTAAACTGGGGCCGCTGGCTTCCCAAGCCAGCGCTTAACCACCGCGCCACTCGGCTGGCCCAAGGAATGGTAGAATTTTACCAGTACAAAAGGGATTAGTTTTCCCCGCAGAACAAAAGGTGCAAAGGTCTAGAGGGACTGACAGTTGTTGAAAGCCTGTAGAGATCAATCAGACAGACTGGGGAAGGGGGGATGAAAAGGGCCCTTGAATTCTGCGCTGAGGGCTGCTGGGGGATGGAGAGAAGGTGGAACAGCAGAGAGTTGAGATCAGGAGCTACCCTGGGGGTAGGGCTGAGGCTGCCAAAAGTAGCAGGCCAGGCACACAGTTGGTGCTCAATAGGTGATGTCTACTTGTACAGATAAGTCAACAAATTAATAAATAATTAGATAAATGAATTCACTTATGCAGTAACTCGTTCATTCATTTACTCATTCACGCACCTATTCATTCATCAAAAGCTCTGTGACAGGCCGGCCAAGTGGCATGGTGGTTAAGCGCTGGCTTGGGAAGCCAGCGGCCCCAGTTCGGGTCCCACATATGAGGGCCAGTGATACTGCCCTCAAAAAAATAAATAAATAGGGGCCGGCCGAGTGGCGCACTGGTTAAGCGCTGGTTTTGGGATGCCAGCGGCCCCGGTTCGGATCCCACATGAGGGCCAGTGACACCGCCCTCTACAGCTAACAACAGCTTCACCTGGAGCTGGGCTGTGCGAGCCCTGGTGATGGTGTGGGCTGCAGCCCCTGCTGTAGTGGGCTGCCATAGGCTACAGTGAGTGGCCCGCAGCCAGCGTGAGCGGCTGGTAGCCAAGCGTGAGCTGCCAATAGCTGCGATGAGCGACATCCAGAGGCCAGCGACCGATCTGCCTCATCCGGGAAGAGCGCAATGACGATACCAACAGTGAAGCAACATCCTCCGCAACTAAACTGAAGAACAAGAAGACAGCAACTTGTCTGTTCCCCTTCCCCGATTCCCCAACGCTGTTCCCCTCCACCAATTCCCCAATAAAATCTTTAAAAAAATAAAAAAATAAAAAAATAAATAAATAAATAAATAAATAAATAAATAAATTTAAAAAAAATTTAAAAAAACTCTGTGACACTGCCTCAGAGCTAGTCCCTTGTCAGGTGATGCCGCTTGGCTCCAGCCCTGTCCATCACTGGGAAGACAGAGCCAGACACAGAGTTCCCCACCCCATATGAGCAGGTACAGAACAGAAAGAGGGGCCTAGGGCATAGGAACCTGGAAGGGGAGTGGGGCCTCCACTAGAGGGGTCAAGAAAAGCTGCAAGAAAAGGGAGCTGAGGTTTTGAAGCATTAATAGGAGTTTGACACATTTGACAAGTGGCTGGTTGGACTCTGTGAGGGCTCAGAGATGACTCATCCCTGCCCCTTCCCTGGAGAGCACTTGTCTCTGGCACTCCACTCCCTGTCTGTCATTCTCCCATTCCATCTATCTGAAGGCTCTTTTCTTCAGGGTTCAAGTCCCAGCTGGATGGTGTTAGGCAAGTCTCTTCCCTTCTGAGTCTCAGTTGCATCATCTGTGAAATGGGGACTAGTGGACAGTGGGAGATCCATAACAAGACAGTGCCACTCTGAGTGTGGAACAGTGCAGCTTCTTGGTGTCTAGGTGGGAGCCATGAGTGTGGTAGGGGCACAAGGGGGTTCAGGTGGGCTCCTTGCAGGTCCTGCTGGGGCAGGAGGCTGGTGGTGGGAAGGGGGCTCAAGCCAGCCTTGGGTGGTCAGTGGCTGCTAGCAACATGTCCATGGGTCTCCTTGCCATGCCACAGTCCTTGGTGCTTGTCCAGGGGGCCACTAACGACCCCATCCTGCGCTGGGGTTCTCTGAGAAGCTGCATGTGACCCCCAACTGTGGCTGCAGACTTGTGTCCAACCTGTGCCTGCCAGGGCAGGCATCCTCACAAAGAAGCGGCCAGCCCATGTCCTGGGGCACTGGCTCTCACCACAGGTTTCCAGCCAGAGGGTTCAGGGAGCAAGAAGGAGCTAAAACACAGAAACGAAAAGACTGAGCCTGGATGGTTTCAAACCCTAGAACCCGTCCATTGGCAACCTGGGCAAGCCCCCCAACGCCACCCAGCCTCAGTCTCTCACATGTGAAATTGGTCTGTCTCCCAGTCAGTGATATTCACTGGGTGCTCACAAAGATGCATGGGATATGAAAGCATCACATATGTGCTGGGCAACTTGAATCCTAGCACTCAGACCAGTGCTGACCAATGGGACAGATGGCACAGGTGCCCTACCTGACACTGACTGCCTCTGTGGCCTCTGGCTACACAACTGAGCACTTCCAAGTATGGTTGATTTTAATTAATTCTGACTTAAAATGAAAAACCAACTCTGGATCCAGTTTTTGGGAAACTGGAATATATTTCAAAAACTTGGGAAGGGATGTATGTATTTTCCTTTTCAGTGTTTACAAAATCTAGGTACAGGTGAGTATTTCCAAGGACACATAAATGTCTGCATTGAGATGGGCTGTGAGTGGGAAACAGGCCTGCTTTCAAAGACGTGGTACAGAGAAAGATATTAAATACCTCCTTCATCATTTTTCATATCAATTACATGTTGAAATGATCATATTTTTGAGACATCAAAATATGTGAAACCTATTACCAAAACTGTTCTCTTTTAGTTCTTATAATATGGCTACTAAAAAGTTGAAAATTGTAGGGCCAGCTGAGTGGAGCTGAGTGGCACGTTGGTTAAGAGCTGGCTGGGGACACCAACAGCCCCAGTTCGGATCCCACATATGAGGGCCAGTGACACTGCCCTCTACAGCTAAGATGGTGAACGGCAGCTCCACCTGGAGCTGGGCTGCTGTGAGTTCCTGGGGAGAGCATAGCTGCAGCCCCTGCTGCAGTGGGCTGCCATAGGCTACAGTGAGTGGCCAGCAGCCAGCGTGAGCAGCTGGCAGCTGGTGTGAGCTGCCAAAAGCCGCTGTGAGCGGCCGTCCAGAGGCTGGCCACCAATTTGCCTCACCTGACAGGGGCGCAATGATAATACCAACATGGGCCAGTGAAGCAATGTCCGCCACAACTAGACTGAAGAATGGAAGGACAGCAACTTGTCTGTTCCCCTTTCCTGGTTCCCCAACGCTGTTCCTCTCCCCCGATTCTCCAATAAAATCTTTAAAAAAAAAAAAAAAAAGAAAATTTTTTGTGTGATTTGTCTTATATTTCTTCTGGCAAGGGCTGTTCCGGACATGTGGGCAAAATCCAGATGCTGCTTTTTTCTTTTCTTTTTTTTTTGTTTTTTGGTATGACCCATGTGCTAAACATGATTTTTACATTTTTAAGTGGTTGAAAATAATCAAAACAATACTATTCCACAAAGTGTGAAAATCATAAAATATTCAAATTTCAGTGTTCAGTGTTTTTTGGTACCCAGCTCATTGGCTTACTGTTAACATGATAGCATTAACCATTATGTGGGACTCTCTGGCCTTTCACAGAAAACTGTTTTCTGGCCCCTGGTCTAGGCTCTAGAACCCCAGAAATCGAGGCTTGGATGTCCCAGAATGGAAATCCCAGGGTTCTGGAAGCTAGACTATTATACAGGCTGACCTCGGAGACACTGCAGAGTTGCATTCAGACCACTGTAGTAATAAAGCCAGTATTTAGATAACACGAGTTGTAACCTTTTTGCTGGTGGAGGGTCTTGACTTCCATTTGTAAAACATACCTTTGTGAAGCACAAGAAAGTGAGCGCAATAAAACAAGGTGTGCCTGTAATTCGAGAATGTGGACCTGAGGACCTCAGACTGATAGAATGATATGATTCTATGTAATTCTCCGACCTTAGTGCCCTCCACCTTGGAGCCTGGGTTCAAATTCCAAATCCCCCCCCCCCCCCCGGTTGCGTGACTTTGTGAAATTATGCTCAACTTCTCTGTGCCTTATCCCCTATTTGCAAAGCACCACATGCCTGTGAAATGGATTTACACATGGTCTGACAATTAAGATCGCGAACTTTTTGCAATGATGTTGCTAACCTTTTTTTGATATCAGAGGGATTATTCATTTTGAATTGGTACCAACTGGACAAACAATTAGCCAAGTTTACTATTTGGAAGTGCTAAAAAGGCTGTGTGAAAGAGTTAGACAACCTGAATTTTTCGCCAATTCATGGCTCTTGCATCACAGCAGCAGCTCACACAGCACTGTCTGTGAGGGAGTTTTTAGCCAGTAAACAAATAACTGTATTGGAACACCCTCCCTACTCACCTGATCTGGCCCCCACTGACTTCTTTCTTTGGAAATTTTTTTTTTTAAAGATTTTATTGGGGAATTGGGGGAGGGGAACAGCGTTGGGGAACCAGGGAAGGGGAACAGACAAGATGCTGTCCTTTTGTTCTTCAGTCTAGTTATGGAGGATGTTGCTTCAATGGCTCATGTTGGTATCCTCATTGCGCTCTTCTTGGGTGAGGCAGATCGGTCACCAGCCTCTGGACAGCTGCTCACAGTGGCTCTTGGCAGCTCACACCAGCTGCCAGCCACTCACACTGGCTGCCGGCCACTCACTGTAGTCTATGGCAGCCCACTGCAGCAGGGGCTGCAGCTATGCCATCCCCAGGACTCACAGCAGCCCAGTTCCAAGTGGAGCTGTTGTTCACCATTTTAGCTATAGAGGGCAGTGTCACTGGCCCTCATATATAGGATCCAAACCAGGGTGGCTGGCGTCCCAAGCCAGTTCTTAACCAATGCACTAGTTGGACGGCCCGATAAAGGAAATATTGAAAGGAAGACATTTTGATGACATTCAGGACATCAAAGGTGATACGATGACAGCTCTGATGGCCATTCCAGAAAAAGAATCCCAAACTTGTTTTGAAGGGTGGACTAGGCACTGGTGTCGGTGCATAGCTTCCTTCCCAAGGGGAGTACTTCGAGCGTTACCATAGTGATATTCAGCAATGAATATCACTGGGGAAATTGCAGGGCTGGAGGACCTGGGGCTGCAGGGGCCTCGGGTGCTGGGCTGGGTGTTTGGGCACAGGGGTCTTGATGGCTAGGCACAGGGGGCTGCAGGTACGGTGAGGGCCCGGGGGCCCCTTCTTGGTAGCCACCTCGGTGGCAGGGAACTGGTCCCTGTAGTGTCAGCGCTGACAGGCTGGGCCCTTCAGCAGACCCCCGGGGATGGCTTCAGCTGCTCCCCTTGCTCTCTGTAAACAGGCATTGTTTGCTCCTGGACACCTGCGGGTGGAACAAGCATGATGAGGGGACAAAAACAACCGCAGTGGTAACAATGGTCTCAACCAGAGAGCCTGTTAACTGGCGTCAAGGAACCTCCCTTGCTCACAATTTGCCATAGCTCCCCACTGTCCCTCAACAATGGTGTCCTCCAGGCCCTCCTACCCCTCCACTCTGAGCTCATCTTCCCCATACTCTCCTCCAGGTGTGGGCTTTTTCCTTACTCTACCCTCTGCCTGATGCTCTCTCTACCTGGTTCTTTCACTGTCCTCCTTCCAGCCTCTGCTCGAGGGTTGCCTACTCAATGAGCTCCCCTACTCCCATGTTACTCTCTACCTGCCCCAGCCTGGCTCCAGCCCCAGCGCTGCCCCCTCAGCACTGTGACTCACACACACACCCACATCCTTCAAAATCCAGCCCAGCTTCTTACTTCCCCACTGTCCCCAGAAGGACTGTGTGGCATTCAGTCCCCCTCTGTCTCTTGTGGTTTAGATTTAGAACTGTCTCCCACCATTTGTCCTTCTCCAGAGGAGGCCAGGCAATGGTTCCACCGCTAGTGTCTCAGTCTGGACATGTGGCAAAGCGCACTTGGGCCCTGTGTACCTGCAATATGGGAGTGAGTGCCAAATGCGCTGCCAGATACAACAGCCGACCGCCACATGGGCTATGTCAATGTACATAACATTAATAAAATAAAATTAAGTTTTAAATCCTGCTTCTCGGCCAAACTGGCCACATGTCCCTGGTGGGGAGCCTGGGTGAGTGATGCGTTAGTCGCTGGACATATCAGAGACCCACAGAGCCTCTGACAATGGGCCTGGGTGTGCTCCGCAGGTCAAGGGGATGACCTCTGCCTGGCCTCTCCATTTGGAAAGCCAATTTTTTTTTTCTTCCTTTGCAACCAACAAATGATCTGGGGGTGATCTATAATAATTTTAAGAGCATGGACTTATTGAGTGCCTACTATATGCCAGGCCCGACTCGGCATTTTCTATGAAACATGAAGAGAATGACTTTGGCCTCCTGGTCGTGGTAGCAGGAACAGGTCTATCCACTCAGGGTGTTGGGCTTCCAGGATTATGAAACCTGGTAGGTATGTCTGGAAGGTTCTCTCAGCCCCCAGGTCACAGCTGAAGTCACCTCCCTCCCTGACCACCCGATCCAATTCAAAACAGTTACCTCCCCTGCCCCTGTCTTTCTCAGAGGTGCAGTCTGCGCTCCTCATGCTGATGCTCACCATCAGGAACCAGACTAGATACCCCCTTGTTTGTTTGACTGTTTCCATGCTGGTCCCCAAGTTCTGTGGGGGCAGGGTCCCAGTCTGTATGGCCACCACTGTGTCTCTAACACCCTGCATGGGCCCTGGACGCTGTAAGCTTATTTCCTTGAACCCATCCCAGGCCAGGGTGTCCATTGTCCTTCCCCAAGGTGTCCGCTCAGGGTCTTCACCCCATGCCTCCTGTCTCCTCCTCCTCCAGCCCTTCCATGCGGCCAACCCCCACCTTGATCTGAAGAGTGGAGTGGAAGCACCGGGCACCTGGTATAATGGTGCTCAATGAATGTTGCATCCTATTACTTCCTTCGTTGCTAGGAGGTGCCCAGACCTATCAAAGATGAGGGGTATGTAGTCCAGAGGTGCCTACCCAGGTGGATGGGCGGGTGGTGGAGGGGCAGGCATACATCCCAGCCTGGGGCAGCCAAGAGGAGGGCATGATGGTGGATCTGAGAACTACTTCAGGTCCCGAGCACTTTTCAGAGCCACTTGTTTGCGTCACAGTCCTGTTGTCCCCCATGGGTCAAGGTCTCACGGGTGGCATGTGGCAGATGTACACCTGAGTTTTATGGGGCAGGGACAGGGGTTTGGGAGCAGATCCACCTGATCCTGATCAACCCAGCTCACAGAAGGAAAAAGCAATGTCAAACACTGAAAATGAAATAATCATTTGACCAACAAAAATGCGTTTACTTTGGAGTAGCCCGAGAGTTAGTTGCTATATTACAATTTGCGACAAGCGAACTATGGCAAGTCGGATACCCTAGCCAGAACTTATGAGCATAGAGGAGAGAGCGGGACTCCGGCGGGCGAGGCAAAACCTGCTCGGCAAACCACACTCACCTCTCAGGCTGTAACTGCCCGTCATCAGCCGGCGATGTTGCTGGCTCGGAACGTGGCACCACGCTACAGATCTGCAGATACAGATCCACACAGCCGCAGACCAGCAATAGAGGGGCCCCTCTTGCGCCAACGGGTCCCTGCATTAGGACAAGAGGCTCTAACGGAGCACACAGGGGCCCTACGGTGTCACAAGACACCGTGTGGAAGTTCGCAACGGATTACAAGAGATATTTAAAGGCCATACACAATATTACAGTTAGGACGACTTAACCTACCCTTCCATTCGGTGTGGAATGCCATGTCAAAAAACATCTACTACGATGGCACTTAAGTGTCTTTGATCACGCAAAACCCTCAGATGTTGACTAATTGAAGTGCCCAAAGCGCGCCCTCGCAGCCGTGGAGGATTGTGGGGGTCAATATGCAAAAGACCCAACACACACACACACACACACACACACACACACACACACACACACACACACACACACACGACTCACTCACTCACTCACTCACTCCCCGCCCAGGCGCGGCCAGGCTAAGGGGCGGAAGCCGCTGCAGCACGGCCGCCAGCATCCCAGCGTTCCCCACGGACACTGGGGGACCGCTCTTGCCGGCGCGGCGACTCGCTGGCGTCAGCAGGGCTACGGAGGCGGAAGATGGCGGCGATGGCCTGGCACCCGTGAGGATCGCGGCGGCGGCGGTGGTGACTAGGACGGCTGATGGCGGCCTGGAGGCTCCCTCGGGGACCCGCGGGCCGTTGAAGCGCGACGCTGGGCGGCATGTCGGAGCACGCAGCGCCCGGGGCCCCCGGACCCGGGCCCAACGGCGGTGGCGGAGGCCCAGCCCCGGCGCGAGGGCCCCGCATCCCGAACCTCAACCCCAACCCGCTCATCAACGTGCGCGACCGGCTCTTCCACGCTCTCTTTTTCAAGATGGCTGTGACCTACTCGCGGCTCTTCCCGCCCGCCTTCCGCCGTCTCTTCGAGTTCTTCGTGTTGCTCAAGGTGACCGCCGCCCCGACCCCTGATCCTTGACCCCAGCGGCCGGACCCTCCCCTCATGCCTGCGTCCTGTGACCCCAATCCTGTCTAGGACAGCGAAACCCTCCTATCCAGAGGTCTAGATCCCCTTTCCTTGGGGATTCTCACCTTAAACTTGCCACCCCAGCCCCTGATCCTCTATCTGAGACTCTATCCTGGGTAGGCCCAGTCTCACTCCGTGGGTGGCCCCTTATCCTGACTCCAGGAACTCACTCCCAACCCTATCCAGGCTGCACCCTACGTCCGGTGAACCACCTCTGTGAGGCCTGGAGCCTGGCCATGACTTGTCAGGGACCTCCTCCCAGTCCTGTGTCCCCTGACCATGCCGCCTGGGATCCTCACCCTGGGAGGACCCCCCACCCTTCCCTTGCCTGTCCTGGCCCAGATCGCCAATCCTGGGCTTCCCCATTCCAGATCCACCGTGACTCCTTCAGGACACACTGTAGGGCCACTCACCTGCCCTGGAAGTACCACCTCCCCTTCTATCTTCCTTCTGCTTCCCCTTTTTTCAGTACTGTGCCCCTCCTTGCGACCTCCCACCAGTCCCCACCACACCTCTCCCTTCTGTGAACCTCTCGGGGGTATGTGACCTAGCTAAGGTCATCTTACCAGAGTTACTAACAAAGTCACAGCTAGTGCTGCTACTCCAGAACCTCCTTCCCACCCTCCCTTGGGTGGCACAGAGGTTTCAGCCATGAATGTGGCTTAGGAAGGACCTGCATTGGCCTGGGTCCTTCCAAGAAGGGGCCTCACTCAAGTGTGGGTCCAGACAAAGAGCTGGCCAGATGAGCGCCAGGGTTCTGGGTTTCTGAGCGGAAGTGTGGCCCCAGTTGCTAACTGAAACTTCTGAGGAAAGGGAGAAACAGCCCTTTACTTTACCATCAGAGAGCAGCCAGGGAAGGGCTGGGGGTGCTGATACTGCCAAGTGAGCTTCAGGTCCCTGGTCTGCAGAAAGAGGGCTGATGCTGGCAGTGCAGGTGCTTGGGTTGTCGGCCAGCCCCAGGGCCTGGAGAGCTGGGCTGAGGGCTGAGGAGAGGGGGGCTGCGGGGTCAGCCATCTGACTACTTCCTATCACCTCTGTGGGTCTCTGGCCCCTCTGGACTTCACAACTCCCACCACCAGTTTGGTGGTCCCCAGACACCATGTTGGGGAGAAGGGCTGGGGTGCAGATTGACCTGTGGGAGGTTCACCTGGCCACATTGCTTCTTCCAGTCCCCTCCTCCTCTGGCAGAGGCCCCAGCTGTATTCTTGTCTCTGCATCTGTCTGCTGAGACCTGAATACCTGGGGGCCTGGGGACTACAGTATCTGTCTGCTGAGATCTCAGTGATGCCCTAATCTCTGTCCTTCTGCTGCACGGGCTGCAAGTGAAGGAAACAGTTCACGTTTTCCCAAGACGGATCTTGGAGCTCATGAAACTGAGGAGCCAAGAGTGGGATCCTATAGCTTCAGGCATGGCTGGATCCAGGCATGCAAAAGTGCTCTTGGATGGGTTGGCCGAGTGGTGCGTGGTGCAGTGGTTAAGAGCTGGTTTGGGACGCCAGTGGCCCCGGTTCAGGTCCCACATATGAGGGCCAGTGACACTGCCCTCAAAAAAAAACAAAAAAAAAAAACAGTGCTCTTGGAGGCGGGGCCTTTCCCCATCCCTCTCAGGTCACAGCCACTGTGACTGGGCCAACTTGTGAGTGGGTGACTTACTGACCTGGCCTTTGTCCAGGATGCAGAACATACTCCAAAGGGTGACCAGGTGATCCATGGCTGGTGTTGGTACTACCCTTCGAGGCTCATGGCAGGACATGGAAGGGAGGGGGTTCTGGTGGCCCTGCTAGTGGCTGTATGGCCCTGGGTGGCTCACCACACCCTGAGCATGTGTCCCCATCTTAGGGCAGGGAGGGGCTTTGTGCTGTGGTCTCTCTGCGATTCAACTGGACCATACAGTCAGCAAGTAGGAGCACGGGGCGGTAGTTGAAGGCTGTGCTGACCCAGCTGAGGGCTCACTCCAGTCTGGCTGAGCAGCCACTGGGGTTGCCGGCTCCCTGACACCCAGCTTTCCTGGGGATGCAGGCACTACATTGGGCCACCCTTTCCCCAAGGGTGGGGCAATGGATGGGATGCACAGGGGTGATGCCCTGGACTCGGCCTCTTATCTAGGAGGGTGACACTCAGCCATCTGGTGCCCCATGAGAAGTAAGACCATCAGGTGGTAAGGTAGGCTCTTGAGGAGGAAGGTGTCCCTAAGTAGACCCATGTGGAGGGCCCTTTAGACATACTTTTAGTCACAAGGTGCTGTTGGTGACATAGGGCAGAGTCCCTGCTTGGTACTTCTAATATCAGGATGCTGGTTCTCTGTGGGGCACCATTCTGGGCACTGTGGGGTGCTGAGCAGCATCCCTGGCCCCACCCCCCTGCATGCCAGGAGCACCACCAGTGTGACAACCACAGATGTCCCCATCCCAGGGACAGAACTACCTGGGTGAGACCCCTGCTATCCCAAATTTACCAATGTGGGGCCGGCCGAGTGGCGCAGCGGTTAAGTGCTGGCTTGGGAAGCCAGCGGCCCCGGTTCGGTCCCACATATGAGGGCCAGTGACACTGCCCTCAAAAAAAAAAAAATAATAATAATAATAATAAAATGCCCCAAATTTACCAATGTGGAAACTGGGCTTCAGAGAGGCAAAGTGAGCTGGCCCAGCAAACTAGGGTTGGCTGTGTCCCTGCAGTTCCAGCTGGCCATGCCAGGGGGGAGGGATGCAGGGGGGACCTGGTGGGCAAGGGAGGCTGTTTTTAGATGGTGAGGCCAGGGGCACTCTGAGAACAAGGCAGAGAATAAGGTCCCAGGGGTGGCAGCACATGGGCCGGGCCTCCCAGTACATGAGCAGTTGGTTGATGGTACCATGTTCTCTGCCTGGTCCCCTGTCAGGTGGCTTCTCCTAGGGTGTGTGTGTGTGTGGGTCTCATTCTGGCTCACCCATGGCAAGGCGGGCAAGGCCTTAGACCAGTGACACTGTCAGGTCCCAGGTTGTTGGGAGGGGCCAGCATGGGCTCAGGGCTTAGGGTCATCAGTGCCCTGGGGTCCTCTTTTTCCCCATAAAGTTCAGGCTTTGCTGACCGCCCCTGCCCCCAGGCCCTGTTCGTGCTCTTCGTGCTGGCCTATATCCATATCGTCTTCTCCCGCTCGCCCATCAACTGCCTGGAGCACGTGCGTGACCAGTGGCCACGTGAGGGCGTCCTGCGCGTAGAGGTACAGCCGAACTCCAGCCGCGCACCCGTCTTCCTGCAGTTTTGTGCTGGTGGTCACAGCAGCTTCCCCAGCCTGGCCACAGCACCCAGCAGCTTGGAGCTGGAGGAGGAGGATGAGGAAGAGGAGGAGCTGACCATGGAGATGTTTGGGAACCACTCCATCCAGGTGAGCTGCCATGAGCAGGAGAATGTTGCTGCTGGAGAAGTTAGGGACCTCAGTCAACTCTGCGGCTCCCGTTGGAGTGGGATGGGAGTACTGTGCCAGGCAGACTGTCACCTGAAAGCGAGTGGCCTCCTTCTGGGGGTGCTGAGGAGGTCCTGGAAGGCTCTGGGCCAAGACCTCTGTTGGTCCCAGGTGGTGCAGCTGCGCAAGGGTGAATGTGTCGGGTCCACCGCCTGTAGGAAGGGACATCTTCTTTGGCAGGACACAGGTCAAAGGTCCTCTAGCCCTAGATGTGGAGGACATTCTGGCAGAGGCTGGGGGGTTACAGTGGCCAGGGGCAGAGTGCATCTACTTCCAGGCAGCAGGAGAGGGCCTCCAGGCCAGACCCCCTGGTGCTGTGGGCCCACAGATGCCCTGCTTCCTGCTGCCCTACAGTTTGAGCTGGACATCGAGCCCAAGGTGTTCAAGCCACCTGGTACTCACGAGGCCCTGAATGACAGCCAGGAGTTCCCCTTCCCTGAGACACCCTCAAAAGGTACATGCTGCCGAGGTGTCAGATGAAGTCACCTGGAGGGTCCTGCCCTTGGTTGGAGGGACTGAGCAGCGCTGGCCAGGGAGAATGGCCACTCCAAGCCTTTATTTCCCCACTTGTCAGCAGCATGTGAGGGAGATGCTCCACCCCTCCCCACCCTCCCCACCCTGGGACCCTCTTCTGTGAATGCGGGAGGAGGGCTTGGCCAGAGCTCCACTG
Source organism: Aselliscus stoliczkanus (assembly GCA_033961575.1). Classification (NCBI taxonomy): domain Eukaryota; kingdom Metazoa; phylum Chordata; class Mammalia; order Chiroptera; family Hipposideridae; genus Aselliscus; species Aselliscus stoliczkanus. Next base: position 672,305 of record CM066735.1, on the reverse strand, counting down.
GCTGACTGGTGGTGCCCACCTACAGTGTGGCCTCAGGACGAGTACATTGTGGAGTACTCGCTGGAGTACGGCTTCCTGCGCCTGTCTCAGGCCACACGGCAGCGTCTCAGCATCCCAGTTATGGTGGTCACCCTGGGTAAGTCCCCCTGGTAGAGGGCCTGGGCGGGGGTGACCCCAAAGCATGAGACCCAGGTCTGGGAGCCATTCCTGCTTCATCAGCAGGAAGCTGTCCCCAGGCTCTGTCCCTTGGGGGCTTATAGTCACAGCACTGCTCGGGTGGGGTGGGCAGGCTGGTGGGGGCCTTAACCAGGCACACTCCATCACATGCATTCCGCTTACAGACCCCACACGGGACCAGTGCTTTGGAGACCGCTTCAGTCGCCTGTTGCTAGCTGAGTTCCTGGGCTACGATGACATCCTCATGTCCAGCGTGAAGGGTCTAGCTGAAAATGAGGAGAACAAGGGTGTGACTGGGACCGGGATGGGGTGGTGGGTGGCGGGTCCGGTGGGCGGGCAACTGTGCTCACAGCTCCCCTGCACAGGCTTCTTGCGGAATGTGGTATCGGGTGAGCACTACCGCTTTGTGAGCATGTGGATGGCCCGCACGTCCTACCTGGCCGCCTTCGTCATCATGGTCATTTTTGTGAGTGCCACAAAGCCAGGCTGGGCTGGACAGAGGGCGTGGGGCATTGGGTGGGCAGTCCTCGCCGGCCTCACGCTGCCTCGCTTGCAGACCCTGAGTGTGTCCATGCTGCTCCGCTACTCCCACCACCAGATCTTTGTCTTCATTGGTGAGTCTCCCCAGCAGCCTGCGGGTGGGGCTGGCCCTGCCCCCAGGGGCGCCTCACGCGGTCTGCCCGCCCGCCATCCTCTGCCCGCAGTGGACCTGTTGCAGATGCTGGAGATGAACATGGCCATCGCCTTCCCTGCAGCACCCCTGCTGACCGTCATCCTGGCCCTTGTGGGTGAGGACCCCTGCCCACCCTTCTGCCTCCCCGCCCCACCCCTATGCCCACTGCCTCGCCGGGGCTCCAACTGCTAGCCTCCCACAGGGATGGAGGCCATCATGTCGGAGTTCTTCAACGACACCACCACCGCCTTCTATATCATCCTCATCGTGTGGCTGGCTGACCAGTACGACGCTATCTGCTGCCACACCAACACCAGCAAGAGACACTGGCTGCGGTGAGTGCCCCAGGGGTCCAGGTAGGGCAGGGTGGGGTGTGGGCAGGCAGTGCCTCACTGTGTCCCCTGCAGGTTCTTCTACCTGTACCACTTCGCCTTCTATGCCTACCACTACCGCTTCAATGGTCAGTACAGCAGCCTGGCCTTGGTCACTTCCTGGCTCTTCATCCAGGTGAGGGGCCCAGCCTGCCCCAGGGTGTGGCCTGGGGAGGCCTGGCCCTGGGCAGGGCTTGACCTGTGCCCACCCCACCCCCAGCATTCCATGATCTACTTCTTCCACCACTACGAGCTGCCAGCCATCCTGCAGCAGATCCGAATCCAGGAGATGCTGCTGCAGACACCACCGCTGGGCCCCGGCACCCCCACAGCGCTGCCCGACGACCTCAACAATAACGGTGGCACCCCGGCTACTGCCCCTGACCCTGCCGGCCAGCCCCCTGCCCTGGGCTCTGGCTCTCCAGGAGTTGGTGGGGTCCCCGGGCCCATGGCCGAGGCACCCAGCTCTCTCGTGGCTGCGGCAGCCTCAGTGGCCGCAGCAGCCAGTGGGGACCTGGGCTGGATGGCAGAGACAGCTGCCATCATCACAGACGCCTCCTTCTTGTCCGGCCTGAGTGCCTCCCTCCTGGAGCGGCGGGCAACAGGTCCCCTGAGCCCAGGTGGGGGGCTTCCTCGGGGTCCCCAGGCCCCCCAGGACAGTGCCCTTCCACATGATTCCTCGGCACGTGACACAGCTCCTCTGGCTGCCGGGGTGAGTGGACCCATTCCTGAGTCCATGGCCCCAGCAGACTCGCCCTCGGAGGCCGGCTCCTGAATCCTGGGCAGCTGAGCGCCTCAGTCCCTGGCTGTCCAGGCTGGCTGGGAGTGACCTGGCTGAGGCCCTCGGGGGTCAGGGAGGCAGTCACTGGTGTCTCTGGGATTGCCCTGCTTGTGTTGTGGTGTTGGAGTCCATCTGGTTTGCCCAGGGGTGGGCTCCTCTCCTTGGGCTTGGGGCCTGCCTGCAGCCTATCCCTGCCACATTAGTGGTGGGCCCCCTCAGCCAGCAAGTTGAGGCAGGCCCGATGAGCCAGGGCAGGAGGTGGGGGGCAGGGATTCCATGGAAGGTTCTGGAAGGGGTTGGTGAAAGGTCTAGAACGAGGTGTACCTGGGAGAAATGCCTGGCAGGTCTCTGAGCCAGGTAAATACAGGCGGGGGTCGGCTGCTTGGCTGGTGCTCGTCGTGCGCAGTGCCTTTTCCACGGACCTTGTCCCCGTGTGTGTCTATGTGTGCCAGGGCTGGGGTCCAGGGAGGGCAGGGCTGGTGCCTCAGGCACAAGGATGTTGGGCACAGGGATGCCAACACTGAAGGCAGTAGTGGGGCGCTAGGGTCCAGCTGTGCTGGGGCGGGAGAGTGGCCAAACCAAGTGACTCGGTGAGGACTGCGGAGCGCTCATTCCGTTCTGTTTAATTGCAGTGTATGAAACTGTGTTTGTATATAGAATAAACTTGACAGCGCCCTGCCAGCGTTTGCGCGTGCGCCCTAAGTTGGGGCTGTCTGCGCAAGCTCCTGGCGCGAGGGTCCGTCCGTGGGCGGAGAGGGTTAGGGCGTCACCACCTGCCACCCGCGCAGCAGGTGGAGGCGTCACAGGGCGGTCCCAGGCACTTCCGCGTAGGCCTGGAGCAAGTGAAGGGGCCGGTCGCAGGCGCCGTCCTGTAGCTGGGCCAGGAGCTCGTCGCGCCGTAGCAGCGCCTGGCGGAGTCGCGTCTGAGCACCTGCGATGTGTCGTTCCAACTCCTCCAGCTCGGCGGGGCGCGGGGCGCCCGTGGGCAGTGCGGCGGGCTGCCAGCCATTGGAGCAGAGCCAAACGGGGCCCTCGGACGCCCTGGGCCCCTCCGCATCCATGTCCGTGGCGGGTGAAGCAGCGGCCATGGCAGGCTCCAGCAAGAAGCGCACGCGACGCTGCTTCACTACGTTCCCGTGCACTCGTGCCCAGTCTTCCGGGCCCTCGGGTGCGGCTGGCGTGTCCTGCTGCTGCTTCTCCGGACCCCTGGGGACGGAGGAGAGTTGGGACTGGACAAGTGTTCCCTGAGGAACAGGGGCAGCCGCGCCCACCCATGGCCCCACTCTGCCCTCTGGGGTGGAGGTTTCTGAAAAGGCCCCAATGTGGACGGAGCTGTCTGGCCCTGGGGGAGGTAGGGACTGAGGTGTCAAGTGGCCGGCCTGGGAGAGGGGGAGCGACTCCGGGGTCTCTTACCTCTGTTCAGGCTCCTCCAGCCCGTCAGGCAGCTCTGAGTTGAGGGCACGGTGTATTCTCTGCGACCCAGACAGAGCTTGGGTCGGGTCGAGTCGGGAGGCTGCCTATGCCTACCCACCCTGTGCCGACCCCTCACCTGGCTTGTGTGCAGCCAGTACTGCAGCCTGTTGCCCCTTCGGATGCGTGGCAGTGCCAGGCGGTAGAAGACGTGCTCGCCCAGCAAACTGAGCAGGGCGCTGCCCAGGCCCAGGCAGAGCAGCACAAAAAGACCCGAGAAATGGTAGATGCCCATCTGGAGGGTCTGGGGTGGGCAGAACACAGGCACGAACCCTTCACGATCATGACAGACCCTTGAGGAGCCCTGGCCTGGGGAGGAGAAGGTGGGCCAGAGACAGGGGCCTGGGGCTGTGCAGCTGGATTGGAAGACTAGGGCTACATGTTATGGAACAAGGTTTCATGAAGGAGAGGGCACTGGGGCTCGGGTTTTGTAGGATGAATAGGAATGCACAAAAGCAAATACACATCTTGGGAATAAGCAGGCGGTTGGCCACCTCAGTCGAGGCCCACGCAGGCTCAGGTCCCCCACACCTCCTCCCACCCTGTGTCCCGGACCCTGCCCTACCTCTGTGAAGGCGAACACCCGCTTCCCACAAGGCACCATCTTGTACCACTTGTCATGCAGCAGATCGATGAAACCAGACGACTTGTAGCGGCTGATGAACTCAGACAGGTTGGAGGTGAGTGGTGAATTCTGGGGAAGTCCAATGCCGTAGCCTGGAGGAGGCCGGGGGTCTGGTTGGGACCAGCCAGATGCAGTCCCTGGGGAACTATGCCCACCTTGAATCATTGTAGCTCTCTGCTGCCCCAGGATCACTGGGACCGGGAGACCCCTCACCTTCGATAGCGAAGGGTTTGCCCACAGTCAGCAGTTTGCAGTCGGCATCAATGGAGACCTCGTAGTCCAGGAGTGACTTGTCCATGATGAAGGCGTGGAGTTTCGGAGGGTCACTCCTGCAGGGTTAGGGGAGGGGGTAAGCAGCCGCCTGGAGTTGGGGGGGGGGCTGCCCCAGCACCCTGCCTCCCGCCACAGCCTCACATGAGCATGGCGACACCATGTGGTGTGGTGGACGCGCTGTGGCGCCGCATGTGCGCGTGCATCTCGGGGAAGCTCTTTTTGATGTAGGCCTCTGCACTGCTCTCCCACACGGTGCCGAAGCGGAAGCCCTGGGATGGGTGGTGCAGCTGCGGGCCAGAGACTGGTCAGCGCCAGGCTGCCCCTGAGCCCCCATCCAACTCTGCTCTGCCCCCCAGCCTGGGCCCAGGATGCTTAACCAGCATCTCCACTCCACGGGTCTGACGTAGGGCTGGGTCAATCTGTGGGTGGGTTGTCCTAGGCACTTCTAGGTTTAGAGCAGCATACCTGGCAATGCCAGGTGCACCCACAGTGTGACAACCATAAATGTGCAGACGTGGCCCATGTCTCCTGGGGGCACATTGCCCAGTTGAAACCCACTGTTCTAAGAACCCAAACATCCATCCTTCTCCACCCACACCTGGCCTTGAACTGCAGACCTCTGCCTCCTACCACCTCCACAGCTCTCCTTCAGGTCCCACCGGAGCCCCAAGCTCACCACATCCAAAACCCCGTCCCCATCTGTCTCCTAGGTCTTCCCACCAGCCAGGGCAAATCTTTCTCCTCTCTCCCTCATCTCCAGATCCTACACTGCAAATCCTGTAGGCTCCGCTCACCTTCAGAACACCTAGAACCAGGCACTGCCAACCCTTCACAGCCCCACCGCACTCCCCCACCCCCGCCCGAGGCCCCACCACACACCCCACCAACCTTCCTGGACCAGCGCAGTTCCTTCCCCCTGGTCTCCATGGGCCCAGGATCTGTGCAAACTCCTACTCAATGAGTGTGTGACTGCTCCCACAGTGCTATAGCACCACCAAAAGCCACATGAGCTGGACTGAGCCTTTAGAGCAGTGCTATTTAGAACTTTCCAATGATGAAAACATTCTGTACCTGTGCTGTTTCTGTGCCTGTTGAGCACTTGCATTGAACTTGATTTTCAAATTAGCCACACCTGGTGAGTGGCTAGCACATTTGACAGCAGCAGCTACGTTTTATAGGTTTACAGAGGGCATGGAGGTTGGGGGCGGGGAAGCAACAGAACAGGCTAAACACCCCTCGGGGGACCGGACACAATTAGCCAGATCCAAATAGGGGGACACTATGGGGCAAAACAACAACAAACAATGGGGATAAAAGATGGAGAGGGAATCCAGACATGAGAAGTATCGCCATCTATAATATCTGGGTGATTAGGGTTCAGATTTAAAAACCGTGGTGCTGGTGGTGACACAACTGAGAAAATGGGCTCCTAATGTTTGTCAAAGTTCCCTAGTATTTATGATGAAATGATGGGCTGGGGCTATGGTGGATGGAAGGGGCCAGGACTCGATTTGGGGGTGGGGCAATATTCATGGCATTCTTTGCTCCCTACTCAGATTCAAAATTTTTTTTCATTAAAAAGGAAAAAGAGGGCCGGCCGAGTGGAGCGGTGGTTGGGAACTGGCTTGGGAAGCCAGCGGCCCCAGTTTGGATCCCACATGAGGGCCAGTAACACTGCCCTCCCTCTTAAAAAAAAAAAAAAAAGATGTGTACTGGAGCACACCCCTGCTCTACCCACAGCCCTCCAGGCCTCCCAGTGCAAGTTGTGTCTCAGGGGGCATTGCTTTAGAGGCTCTGCACGACCTGCTCCTTGTCACGTCCCTCGCTCACTTTGCTCCAGCCACAGGGGCTTCCTCACTATTCCTCCAACACACCAGGCAGAGGCACAGTCCTGCCCCAGGGCCTTTTTTTTTTTGAGGGCAGTGCTACTGGTTCAGGTCCCTCATATGTGGGATCCAAACTGGGGCCGCTGGCTTCCCAAGCCAGTGCTTAACTACTGTGCCGTGCCCTTGCCTCTCTGGTGTGTGCATAAAAGTCCCTCAAATATCACCCCCTCCTAGAGGAATTCCTGACCCCTATTTCAGAAAATGTCCCTCCCAGTACTCTTGTGTTCCCACTCTGCCTTATTTTTGTCCTTGTGTGTTATTACCCATCTCACACACCAACTGTTTTGCTTATCTGTCTTGAGTCTTGCCATGTCCAATTCCCAGTTAGGGATCTTCACGTTTTGTCCCAACTGGGTCCCCAGTGCCTGGCACACCCTAGGTGCTCAATTAATGTTTGCAGGAATGGATGGTCGCATTTGGCTGGATTTCTGACCCAGACCTCCCAGCTCTGGCCCCTGCCCCCACGGCTGCCCACCTTGGGATCATGGATTCCTGACAGCTCCTCGAAAGTCTTGTCCCCCACCATGACGGCGGCCAAGTTGGCCGTGTAGCTGGACAGCACGAGCAGGCAGAAGATGGCCCACAGGTTCATGAGCAGACGCCCTGTGGGGCACTTGGGTGTCTTGCTGGACACGGTCCGTCCAAACAGGATGGCGTAGCAGAGGTTGAGGGCCGAGGAGTAGGAGAAGACAGTGCCACGGTTCCGGCCACGGGGCGTGAGGCCGTAAGGGCTGCGCCACTCGTAGAGTGTGAGGAAGAGCGCGGTGAGGTGCAGGGTGGCAAAGACACCCAGCCACATAGACCAGTGCAGCGGCCACATGAAGGCGCAGATGGGCGACGCTGTGTCACGTGCGCGCACCATGATACCCAGGCTGGTGGAGAAGAAGGGACTGCTGAAGTCCACCACCTGCGAGCGCGCCGAGTTGATGCTGAAGCTGGTGACCGCCATGTGGGCCCTACCGGCCAGCAGGTCGCCCACCAGGCCGGTCCAGCGGCCGTCCCGCAGGGCTCCGTACTTGCCGTCGCCCACAATGTACAGCTCGAAGTCGAAGGGCGTGTCCTCCGCCAGGCGCTCCAGTAGGTCTATGCAGTAGCCATAGCAACACTTGCGCAGAGCGCGGGGCACCGAGCCATTGGCCAGTGCGGCGAAGAGCGCATCCAGGGTGGCCGAGTCGTTGGTGCCAGGGGCCAGGCACAGTTGCCCTGCTGGGCACTGCCCGTCTTCGTCTGGCTCTCGGGCAAACACGAACGGGTGCTCCACCAGCGTCACCACGCGCAGTTTGGGCCGGGCCTGGGCTCCCAGTGGGGGAGGGGGCCGCGCAGCGGCTCCCCCTGGATCCAGCTCCAGCCTGCCGTCCCGCCAGGTGCCCAGCATGGCCCAGGCCGGGGCACCCAGCGGGTCCTGACGCAGACTCCACACCCGGAAGTGCCGGGACATGTGCACCTGGGAAGAGCTGGTCACCCACACTGGCCCCGTGCGGCCCTCGAAGGATGTGTTGCCCAGGAACCTGTCAGGAGGTGGGGGCAGACAGGCATCAGGCAGTAGGAGCCCCCTCAGCAAAGCTCAGACCCCCCCCCCACCTCTCAGCACACAACCGGACCACAGTGGATGTTGTGTCCTCCCCACACCACATCCACTTCCCAGGCTCTGCTCCCACCAAGACAGGAACAAAGCTGCCATCTTGTGAGGACCACAGTGCCTGGCACACAGCAAGTGCCCAATAATGTTAGATAGAGGGACTCCATGTGGGGGCTGCACTCTTCCCAAGCAGAGTCCTCTCTCACCGTGCCAAGAAGCGGCTGGAGGATTTGGGCACAGCTGGCTGCAGGTCGTTGCAGTCGACCGTCGTGGGAAGGAGGGTGTGCTCTGGCTGTACACGGGCTGCACTGCCAAGCGCCCGTGTCACCAGCTCTACCGCATCGTGGATGGCAGCCTCCAGTGGGGGTCGAGCTACCTCACCCAGTGCCAACAGCCCAGGTGGCAGGCCCTCGGTGGGCAGTGCCTCAGCAGGCAGTGGCGTACCCAGCAGCCAGCGGGGCCCAGGGGGCACGACCTCCAGCACTTGCCAGGCTGGGGCTGCCTGGCAGCCAAGGAGCACAGCTGCAGGTACTGGGCCTGAGCCCCCCACTGGCGCCCCCAGCGGGGCCAGACGGGCCTGCAACCCTGCATTGCCTGTGTTTCGCCTGCTCAGATCCAGCACCAGCTTTGGGGCCCGGCCAGCCCGGCTTGTCCAGAGGGCCACCAGGCCACCAGGGTCCCGCACGTGGCAGAAGGCCAGGCCAACGTCCTCCCAGGCATGTGCCTGCAGCACAGACACCAGCACATCAAGCAGCGTCTCTAGGGGGCTGGCCCAGTCCAGCTGTAGGTGGAACAGGTTCTGGGAAGAGGGTGGTCACAGTTAGAGCTGGTGGCCTCCATGTGCCACCACAACTTTCCCACCCACATGAGTAGTTAAAGAAACAGACATTACCTTGATAACTGGATCTTGTGCCTGCCTCCTCCCGACCCACTCCTGCTCTAAACCCTTGACCCACTCCTGCGCTAAACCCTTTGTGGCTCCCCAGCCATTAGCACAAACCCCAGCCTCCCTGGCCTTAAATTCACGGCCTCCTCTTGTGTCTGTGGCCACCCTGGTAGCACTTTGAGGCTTTATGCACGTGCCATTCCCCATCTGGAATACCTTCTTCCCTCTATGCCAGCCAACTCCTACACATTCTTCAAAGCACAGCCTCATTGCCTCTCTTCTGTTTAGATAACTTCATCCCCCATGCAGAACCCTGGCTCCCCCTTTGACTCTCCCAGCCTTGAGACCCTCATTCACTGCAGTCCTGACTTCACCCAGCCCTCCTGTCTAGGATCCCTTGGAGGGCCCAGGACTGGGTCTCCCTGATCACAAACTGGCTGATGTCCTCATGCTCAGAGCTAAGCCAGAGTGCTTCCTCTTAGCACCCCTCCCCTCCTACACATCACTTCCCTGTGCCAGGCAAGTCAGGGGCTGAGGTGCCCAGTAGCACCCAAAAAGTTTTCCTGGATTTGCTCAGCCTATGAAGGACAAGAGAACTTTGCCGGACACCTAAGGTGAGCAAGGTGTTTCCTGCATAGGGACAGGGTGCCTAGTGCTGGGGGACAGGCTGGACACTACTGCTCAGTTCCTGAAGGGTCAAGCTAGTCCCCACAAAAGCCTGACAGTTCAAACTGAAGGGGCGCAGTTCCTGGAGGCGAAAGCAGAGGGCGCCACAGGCCTGGATTTGGGTCTTGCATCTCTCTCACCTCGAGGAGGCAGGGGGACCTCAGCGGCCCTCTGCACAGGGACAGCAGGGTCAATGGGACCCTGGCCATCTCTAGGGTCAGGAACTCCCCTCCCTGAGAAGGAGGGCCTGAAGGGGGTGGATTTGGACGGAGTGGGCTGCTACTAGCTCCCATGTCCCCTCGTTGGGCCCCTCCCTACTAGGCCTGGGAGGAGGGGTGTCTTTCCTTGGGTCACAACAGGGTCCCCAGGGCCCTGCTAATCATCCTTTTCCCATTTTTAATTTCCGTCCCAAATTCCAGCCTGAGGTGGGGGTGGAATCTAGAAATCAACTCCAGGGAGTCGTCGAAGATGGAGGGCTTTGGAGTGACTAAGGTGACTGGTGACTCAAAAAGGGCAACCCTGGGATGGTGAACAGGGAGCCCCGCGGTCCTGCTTGGTGGGAACCCGGAGGCGCCCTCGGATTTGGAAGGGCCACGTAGGAGGAGGATGGGTCCTGGGGGCGAAGGGGGCAGGAGCCACGGGGGCAAGACTCCACCACCAAGGCCCAGAGAAGGGGTATGCACGGGAGTTCCATGCCCCCAAAGGGGCGTCCTGTGGGTTTGGCCATCCGGGGTTCCAGAACCACGTGGGCCCAGGGCTCCAGGTCCCCGCGGCCCTGGGCCTCCGTCATCCAGACTCCCGGGCATCCATGAGACTCTTGCGTCGGCAGTCCAGAAGTCCAGGTCCCGCCCCCCCCCCGAGACTCCGGCATCGGAGCCCCACTGCCCACGCCCCAGGAGATTTCCGGAGCCCCCTCATAAGCACCCTGAGTTCCCATGCTTCTCGACGCCCAGCGTCGCGCCTACCGAAGTGCCGAGGGGCGCGCGCGCCTCCCGCCGCAGCACGCTGAGCACCGGGGTCTCAGTGGCGGCTGCCAGGAAGTGCAGCTGCAGTAGCTCCGGCCGCGCCTCGGGGAAGGCTAGTACGGCCACCACGCCCGGCGCCGCCAACGTCTGGCACAAGCCACGGGCCAGCGAGGCGGGATCACGGGCGGGGGGCGCAGTGGCCACCAGCTCCAGGCTCAGGTTGTACGGCATCCGCGGCGCCAGGGCAGCTCGGGCGAGGGCGGCGCGGGCGCGAGCGCGGGCTGGGGGCGCATGGGGCAGAAGGACGCCCAGGCGCACGGAGCTCCCCAACCGCGGCAGGACGCCGCACGGCTGCGGGTGGCCCGCGACGGGCCCGGGCCCCAGGGTCAGCGCCAGGCCGAACCATAGCGCTCCCAAATACTCCATCCCAAAGTTGCCAGCGGGAGCTGCAGGACGAAACTGCTGGTACCATGCTCCGGAGGCGGGATCCCCGCCGACCCAGGCCACGCCCTTCTCCGCCCCCGCAGACTGGAGCACCCCTTCCTGCCCAGTTCCGCCGACCTGCTCCCGTCCTCACGCCCTCCCACCCTCCCAAATGACGAGGACCCACCTCGGGAGGAGTGGGACCCATTACCCAGGGCCAGGAAACAGAAGTTCAGATGGCCATGCAGCGGAGGGAATATAACAACTGCTCTTCCCCACTCCGTGCCAGCGAAGTTATCTCCCCCTTCTACAAATGAAGAAACCAAGGCAACACACCAGGGAGAGAATTTGGTCAAAAATTGTCCACACACACCCGTTCTACCCCAGGACACTCCCCTCCTGCCTGGGAACGTGGCCCATTGTTCAGTCAGGGACACTGCAACCCAGGAGGGGTCAGGTTTTGTCTCCGTCACACAGTAGCCCCTCAACCTTCAGGAAGTGCCTACCCATACCAACCCATCTCAGTGTGCTCCAACATGATGTGCACCCTGCAGAAACGGAGGCAAGAGTATCTGATAGGGGAACAAGGCAAGTGGCTCAGTTGAGTACATGCTTTGAACAACGGGGTCGCTGGTTCAATTCCCACATGGGCCAGTGAACGCTGCACCCTGGCTGAGCTGCTGGAGTTGCCTGATGGCTCAGCTGGTGTTAACAAGATTGTCTGTTCAATGGTGGGCTATGCCCACCCGCAACTAAAGATTTAACTCGGCACCTTGAACTGGGCTGCCGCCCTGATGGCTCAGTGGATAGAGTGTGTGCTCTTAACAAGGTTGCTGGGTTTGACTCCCGCATGGGATGGTGGCTACACCCACCTGCAACTAAGATTGAACACAGTACCTTGAACTTAGAGGACAGGAGCTGCCGACAAGAAGCCAGATGGTGACTGACATCCTTCACAAAGAACATTAACAACTCGGCTGGTCCCCTCCCCCAATAAAATCTTTAAAAAAAAAAAAAGAATATCTGATGGGAACCTAGACGATAGATCTGCCTTCTAGTTGTGGGCAGGTAACCTGGACTAGAGAACTCTTCACCATTCAAAGCCTAGTGCCAGGGCCGGCAGAGTGGCGCGGTGGTTATGCGCTGGCTAGGGAGGCCAGCGGCCCCGGTTCAGGTCCCATATATGAGGGCCAGTGACACTGCCCTCAAAAAAAAAAAAAGGGCCAGCCGAGTGGCTTGGTGGTTGGGTGCTGGCTTGGGAGGCCAGTGGCCCCGGTTCAGGTACCACATGTGAGGGCCAGTGACACTGCCCTCAAAAAAAAAAAAAAAAAAAAGTATAAAAAACCTAGTGCCAAATGCCCCTGCTGATAAAACATTTTCTGCTTGTCACCCAAAAGATGCAGAACACCCTGCCACACACATTTAAGCTTCCCCTGCCTACATTAACTCCATCTTTTTATTTACTGGACATCACACCCACTCAACTCTGGGAGGACAGGGGTGGATCTAGCTTGTTAACAGCTGTCTCCAGGGCTTGTGCACAGTAGGAACTCTACAATTGCTCTTTGCCTGAGTAACTGCTCCTGACAAGGATCACCCTCCACTGTTCCAGAACCTTCCATACTCAATCTGCCAATCCCCAAGTCTTCCTATGATCTCTGGGACTCTCCACAATCCAGGGTCCCTGTGCCTGGCATACAGTGGGTGTTCAATAAATATGGCGGAATCAGGGCCAGCAGTCCCCAGCATGGAATTCTCATCACGTCCTCCCTGGGGTGAGTGTGGGGGAGGACAGAGAAAAATGACATCTTCCAGACCTCTTTGGGGTGCCGCACAGCTGCCCAGGCATGGAACATTCCAGCTCTATTGAATACATAATCTATACTTGTTTCTTTTCCCCCACACACATACATTCCCTTTTGGAGCCAGTGTTAAAAGCCAGGAAAAAAACTCCATTAGATGAGTAAAAATTGAAAGTGCCAGCCAGCGTTAATGGTAGGTATTTGCAATGACTGTAATGAGGGCTGGGAGGCTGGAATCCAGGTGACAAGGAGCCCACCTCATCCAGTCACCTGGCCAGGCATCCCAGAATAGGGAGAGTCCCCAAGGATCCGATTCTGGGAACCTCCCTATCTGAGGCCACCATGATGCCAGGAGTACCTCATCTGCCAGTATTGTGTCCTCAAGGACCACCCTGTGACCTCAACCCACCCTGGGGTATAGTCCCTCTGAGAACATGAACCATCAAAAAGGGGGGCCTGTCCTGGGTAGGGGACACTTTCTCACCCTCATCTAACCCCCAGCAGACACTCAGGTGGTCAATCAACAAACGTTGATGTTGTGTGCCTGGCTTCTCACTGAGCATGTCAAGGTCCATCCATGTTACAGCAGGTGTCAGAATGTCCTTCCTTCTCACTGCCTTCTGGATGAACCACGTTGTTTATCCCTCAACCCATGAGTCGACACTTGGGTTGCTCCCACATTTTGGCTGATGTGCATATACTACTGTGAACATAGTGTTATCTTCAAGCCCCTGCTTTGCCCTTTTGGGTGTCCACCCACCCAGAAGTGGATTGCTGGGTCACACAGCGATTGCTTCACTTTTTGAAGAACTGCCAGACTGTCACAATGGCTGTCCAACCAGCCATGCGTGAGGGTCCATTTTTTCTACCTCCTCTCAGGCACTTGTTTTCATTGCAGGTGTGAGGTCCCATCTCACTGTGGTTTACATAGAAACGCTGCCAGCACACAGGAGTCAGCATGAGGATCAGTGGCTGTCATCATCTCCCCTCTGGCAGTGACACCCAGGATTTGGGGTTACATTTCACCAAGGAGCACGTACAATTTTTATAGACCAGATCATAACAGCACCACTTCCTGTGTGCTACTTGTGTCAGCTAGGCATAAGCTCCCCCAAAGCTCTTTGCAGGCCCAGGATGGGGGGTATCCCCTTTTAGAGATAAGGAAACCGAGTCTCAGAGCCAGGCAAGGCTCATCTGAGGCCACCTGGTGATTTCAGGCAGGATGGGGATGAAGTCAATGGGCTGCGCCCTCGCGGCCTCCTGTTGTCTGCAAGGAGCGTGGCGGGCTGGCGGACCTCTGAGCCCTCCGTCGTGGCCTGCAGAGGGAGGTAGGGTGACCTTCCAGGCCTGCACTGGACAAGCAGTGGGGACAGTGTGGACATGGAAGCATGTTGATGCTTCCCTCACACCCTGAAACTGTGGGATGGGCACCCCACCTTCCCTGCCCAGGGCACCCCAGCAGCTGAGGGTCCAGAGAGCTGTTCAAGGGATGGAGGGGAAGGACTCTGGCCCTGGGAATCTGTGGGGAACCAGCCACCCCCGGGGAAGACCCAGACCCAGGGGAGACCACCAGAGGCCAGGATCAGCCCACTGCACGGCAACCTGCCAACTTGGTATGGGACTGATGAGACATCCTCAAGCAGCAGCCTCCAGCACAGAACTAGCCTCACATCTCCTTCCCAGCTGACAGCAGAGGGTTAGGGATACATGTGGCTGGGCAGAGGCACCCTCACCAGGGACAGAACGCAGTTATCAGGCCCTGGCAGGTGAGGTGCCCCTTAGAGCACGACCCCATCCAAACACTCCCCCATACCCTGGACCCTCTGCAGATCAAGCTCAAGCACCCAATTTTGTTGACTGTTGGCCACAGGCCCCGCTCCATGTGAGAGACGTGGCCCCCATTAGCCAGCAGCAGGACCCTTCACTTGGCATGGACAGCATGGCCCCCAGGTACTGTTGTGTCCGAGCTCCCTGGATTGGGGGCGCTCGGAGGCAGGCACAGAGGGTGGGCCGGTGCAGTCCCTGGGCATCTTGCTACAATATGGCTGGAGCACCTACTGGCGAGGACAGAGCCCCAGGAAGGATAACACAAATTAGCCTAAAAGCATGAACTCAAGTGCTGGCTGCTGGCTTGAGGCTGCAGTCATTATGGCACCCACTAAATCACAGATGTTTTTTGGATCATTAAGCTGGGCTGTCAGTGGGGGATAGCTTTCTGGAAGATTCCGAGGGCAGCCATACGCGTCTGGGCTGGGCTCCAGGTGCTGACTGGCAGCTGGCAGTGTCCCCAGGGCAGTGGGGGTGCCTGGCCTCCTTCAGGCTCTTGACACTGACAAGAACATTGTGGTCAAGTGAACCAGGTGTGTGTCCTTCCAGGAGACTCCAGCCCACAACCGCCATCACCCCAGAGCCTCTGCCTAGACCCAGATTGAGAGGGACCCTTAGTGGCCATGAGGATGGGACCACTGTGACCACACCACTCTCCCTGAATCACTGCCACCCTTGGCTACCTGCCTGCAGATGAGGCAGCCCCCTACCTCAGTCCCCTCCCATGAAGGGCGGCCTGGCCCTTGCCGTGGAGCAAAGGCAGATGAGTGTCTGAAAAGACCGAGAACCACAGTTTCACACTGGATGGTTAAAAGTTGGGCTCTGACAGCCCCTGCCTCAAGGGTCCTGGAGCCCAGTCTGGGACCTGGGACAGCCCTCGGCATATATGGAGGCCCAAGGAGGACAGGCTTTTAGGTCTTTTGTTAAAAACAGAACACCACTAATATGACACAACAGACACCAATGGTCAACACTCAGACAGAACGATCCCTCACACAGGTAACAATCCAAACGTGAGTGGGTGGAAGGCGGGCTTGGGTGGGTGGCTGGTCTCAGGGTGGGTCCACTGGGTCAGCTGACCAGATGGAATGGGACAGGTGGAATCGTGGCTCAGCCCTGAGGCCCCAGGCCTCGCACTCACTTGGCTGGCCGGGTGATGATGCGGGTGGAAAAGTCAAACAGGTCTCGGTTGATCTTGCGCAAGTTCCGCACCTCTTCCTCCAGCTCTGTCACGCGAATCCGTAGCTGGTCTTGGCCGCCCAGCACGCTCTGGGGAGGGAGGGACTCAGAGGGGAGGGGCCTTGGCGACCCGGACAAAGGAGGGGGTTCTCCTTCCCAATAAACAGCTTCACACCACACCACTCCAGGATGCTGTCTGTTCCGGCCCTGCCCCTTCTCCATGGCCCCATTTATTGACCCACCCACCACTTCCAAAAACCCACCCCTCACTGCCAGCCCCACCCACCTTCTCCATCGTGCTGCACATCACCGCATGCAGCTGGTCCAACCGTTCCAAGTAGCTAGACTCTGAGCCCTGCAACAGAATGGACTGTGTCAGTGACCTGGGGGCTCGCACGCGCCACATACCTCACTCCAATAGCGAGGTGGGTGTCGCCCTGATGCCTGCTCACAGACAGGAAGACTAAGGCTCCGAGAAGGGGTCACCGGGTGCCTGGCTGGGGGTGACTTTTCTGTGAAGGCAACAGCTTCAACCCCACATCCAGCAGGAAGCAACGTGTCGTCTCCTTAGATCAGTTTCTTGCTGTTCACGAGGCCCAGGGAACAGAGACACTCAAGAACATACGGCAGGCATGGGACTGGGGTCGGGTTTCGGGCGACGTACGGAAACCATGATCAAGAAAGCTCTAAAGAGGGGCCGGCCGAGTGGCTCAGTTGGTTAAGAGCTTGCTCAAGAGTGCGAGCTGAGGGCCGGCCGAGTGGCGCGGTGGTTGAGCACTGGCTTGGGAAGCCTAGTGGCCCTGGTTCAGATCCCATATATGGGGGCCAGTGACACTGCCCTCAAAAAAAAAAAAAAGAGTGCGAGCTGAGCTCTGAGCAACGGTGGTTCGATGCCAGCCCGAGCTGAGTTGCCGTTGAGCTGCCAACAGGTGGCAGGATGGCTCAGCTAATAAAAAAAAAAAAAGAAAGCTCCAAAGGATGACCAGGTGATTTATGTGGGCAGAGCCCAGTGAGATGGACAGATGCTGCTGCAGCAGCGGGGACTGTTCAAGGAGCCTGGATACCCCTATGGTACATGTGATTCCAGGGCATGGAAACAGGGCAGAGGTGGACAGTGTACACCTGGTATGGCAAGGCCAGCTCAGGCCCGGCTGAGGACAGGCAAGCAGGCCATCCGTGGAGGGGAGCCTGGTGGGGCACGAGCGCCATCTACCTCCCTGCTGGAGAAGGCATTGGACACACAGTGCCTCTCTCTGTTCATGCTTGCTTGGGAGTGCTGTGTGAGCCGCTTCCACTCTGAAAGGTTCTGGTGCTTTCTGAGGTCAGGTGGGGCCACTAGGCTGGGCTCAGCCACATGGTCAGAGGGATGTTCTCACTGAGGGTGTTATGTAGAGGGCCCTCGCAGGTACCTGAACAAAAACCCTGGCCAGGAACCAGATTCAGAGAGAACACAGGACCACACTGCACAGGCCAAGGGAGGCACCCCGCTGTGGGACCTACCTGCTGGTGCAGGCCCAGGCGCAGAGCAAGGGCTCCACGGTGCTGCTCATCCCCGTGCTCAGCGCCAAGCAGGTGCTTGTTGAAGGGCGGCAGGGGCAGGCTGGGCCTGAAGTCGGAGCTCAGCATGCTGACCGGAGCCAGCATGATGGAGGCATTGGTCACTGGGCCTGCAGGAGGGCGGTGGTCAGGCAGGCCACAGCTCCTGCCTACCCACCTGCCCAGGAGCGACCCAACCACTTTCCTCTTGTTGGCCCTGCCTCCCAGCACCCGGCCCCGTGGCTAGGCTGTAGACACATGGCTTCACGACCTCTTGGTCTCCCATCCTCATTCCTGATCCCCCGGCCCGCCCTCAGCCCCACCTTTGAAGGTCACCGTCCTGATGCACTGCTTGCTCTGGACGTCCCAGAGGCGCACAGTCTCATCATGTGAGCCAGAGAGCAGCACACTGCCATCAGTGGACATGGACAGGCAGGTCACCTGGTTTCTGAGGATACAGGCCCGAGAAACGGTGTTGCAAATGACACCTCACACCAGGAGTGAGAGAACAGGGGCCCCTTTCCTGCACCCCATCCGGTCCCCGCACCTGTGGCCTTTGAACACCTTCCCGCTGTTCTGTTCCGGCTGGAAGCTTTTCTCTCTCTGCCCAGGCTGCAGAGGCCAAGGAGCCAGTGACCAGAGGGATACTGTGGCACCTCAGCCCCAGGGGACCCAGGGCACTGAGGGTGATGGGCCAGGACAGAGCCCATTGGGCATGAGGACCTGGACGCAGGCAGGATGGATGGCCCCACGGCCTTTGGAGGATGGACCCCGGATATCCTGCCACCCCCTAAGCCTCCAACCACAGGCCCAAGCACCTACCACTCACCCAGGTGCAGAGGTCAACTTGGAAGATGGAGCCATCACTGCCCCCACAGAACATGTGATGCTCAGCAAGGTCCATGGTCACACCCATGATGCTCACATCAAAGAGCACAGAGAGCAGCAACTCGCCGGAGGAGATCTCCCACAGCTGGGGGTGGGTGGGGTGTGGGATGGGAACACCATGGATACCAGGGTCCCGGCTGGGCGGGGGTGCTGGTCTGAGAGCTGGGCGGCCCTGAGTGGGAGACCCTGGACTCCATGGAATCTCGGATGGCAGCTGTTACCCAATAGCTTCTTGGGGTTGATAGACTTGGCCTCCCTGAGATACAGCTTGGTTCTTGTGCCCAGGACCCCTTGCTACTATCTGCTTTAGCTGCTGTCAGCCCTGAGTTCTGCCCTCCACCCCGCAACAGACAAAGACCCCACAGCTACATGCCCTCAAATCCCAAGGCTTAGCCAGGGAGCCACTGGGCACAGGCAGCCAAGTGGGAATTTCTGAGCCAACACAGGCCTGGACTGTCCACCCTCTGGATGTCCTTGAGGCTAGAAGCATCAGGGGATTAAGAGCTGTCTGGAGCCGCCAGCCTGGAGGGGGCAGGTGATTCATTGGCTCATGTCAGCCAAAAACCTAGCAGCCAGCTGGGCTCAACTGCAGATCCACTGCGGGGGAAGGTGGTTCCTACCTTCACTGTCTGGTCCAGTGAGGCAGTGGCCACCCGGGCCAGGGGCCCCCCAAAGCCGCAGTGCAAGTCTGTGATGGGGAGGGTGTGGCGGGACCAGACATGCCGGGGGACCGCGGTCCTGGAGGGGTCCATCTGCAGCACACTGTGGGAGGAGTGGACTCAGGGGGAGTGAGGGCTGTACCTGGATGTCCCCACCTGCTTCCACACAACCACTGGGGCCCGTCTTACCCGAGGAAAACTCTGAGATGGTTCCCCACTGTCCCCTAGACAAACCCACTGCCCTTGTCGTCCTCACACCAGCGTACCTAATGCGCAGTTCCCAGCCCCAGCCCCTTCCTGTCCTGGCATCTTGGCTCAGCCTTCTGCAGAGCGGGCTCCCTGCCCTCTCTGCTGAGGCCTCACTGGCTGGAGGCTACAGACCAGGCGCTCCACAGCCGGGTGTAGAATGTGAAGGTTGGGATGCTACCTGCAAAGGCTCCACACCAGCACCAGGCAGTCCTTGCCCCCTGAGAGGAAGTAGCTGCTGTCCCCCGTGAACCGCAGGCAGGAGATGTCTTGATAATGACGACTCAGGATGACAAGGAGGTTCCCTGTGGAGACCTGGGGAAGGGGACACACCAAGTCAGGGCAGGAAATGGGCCATAGCACTTGGCCCCCCAGCTGCCAGGTCACAGGGGAGCATGAGCCGGCACCACCCACTGTACCAGTGCTTGGTCACCCAGCGCAGGGTGAGGGGTTGTGTGACTGCTCTCCTCAGGTAAGGCAGGGGCAAGTGATAAGGTTGGTGAGGGAACGGGTCCCCAGAAGCAGCTGGACCCAGGACAAGCAAGAGGGTGGCTCCCCATGGAGATTCTGTCACAGCAGGAAGTCACAGTCTTCTGGGCTAGCTGTGAGGGGCTTCAAATGCAGCAATGCCACAGGAGGGACTGGGAGTGGGTGGGGCCTCTTGCTGTGAAACCTGGGAGAAGGGAGACCCAAGACCAGCAGGAGCCAAGAAGTTCGGGTCTACAGAAGAGGGAGGAGCCCCGTGGCAGAGAGAGGTGAGCCTATCACATGACACATAGTTAAGGGCTATGACACGGGAGTAGGATGGCACAGATGCTGTTGTGAGTTAAATTGTGTCCCCTAAACAACTATGTTCTTGTCCTAACTCCTGGATCCTGGGTCCTTAATTTACAGGTATAATCAGTTCAAGTAAAGTCACACAAGAGTAGGGTGGCCCTAAATCCAACAACCAGTATCCTTAGAGGAGGGAAACTTGGATACAGATGCACAACTGATTATCCCACAGCCCCCACCCTAAGGATTCCCAGCCTTCCCTACCCACTCAGTGGGGGGAAAGGTCAACAGTGGAAGCTTATGGAAGTCAAGGCGGCTGGCTCAAAGCCCTGTGCCTGGGCTCCTGCCTCTGGTTGGCCACGCTGGGCACCCCCTCGGGGTCACTGCTCATACTGGTCTGTATTTCTCCAAGAGGATGGAGGAGCCAAGGCCACACAGCAACCCCCACCCGCCTTGACATACCATAACTGTCCCTCATCATGGAGGAGCAACCCCCTAAGATGTCCCCCATCAGGCCACGGGCCACTGGTTTCTACCATGACCCCAGCTCCAAGCTGGCAGAGACCAAGGCGAGAATTTCTACCATGATGGGCAACTGGTGATAAGCAACTATGGCCTGAGCAACTGCTTCCTAATTTCAGAATCAGGATTAAGGTCTGGAAAGCCCCAGGGCGAAATGAGGAAGCCCTTCCCATCTCTGTGGTCCTCCTATTGTTCACAGAGATCTCAATTCTCTCAGCATAATTCTGGGGAAGGCACCAAGGCTGTTTTATGCAGACAAGGTCAGGCCGGGGGCACAACATGGTGACACCCACCTTCTGGCCACAAATCCTGAACTGTCTGCACAGGAGGCACCCCTCAAACACATCTGACTATTGGTGACAACCTCGTTGATAGCCTAATAAACCAGTGGCCCACAGGCCAAACCTCATGACCCTGGCTCTGTGCTCTCATGCTTACCTCCCATAGGTATGTGCTCTCTGCAATGCCTGCCAGCACATAGAGGCCATTGGGCGATGTGGTCAGACAGGTCACAGGCCCGGGGCACACGATCTTCTGCTGGAGTTGGTCCTAGAGGGACATAAGAAGACTCTGAGCTTCATACAGAACTTGGGAGTAGAAGGCAAAGAGGAGAGTGGGAGGGGGTATCCAGGCAGCTGCTATGTCCAAGAAAGCCAGAAAGAGGAGCAGGAACAGGGATGGTTTGAGCAAATCCACAGTTCAGCAAAGAAGCGTTCTTTCCAGCTGAGGCTTTGCAGGCTGGAGGTGAAGGTCTGAGGATCCTCGGATAAAAGCAGGATGGTGCTCCATCTGGGTGGTGAGCCAGCGGGGTTCCTCTGGGCATGGGGGTGGGAAAGGACCAGAGGGTCCAGGAGAGGCCCTGGGGCTGGAGAGCCCAAAGACCTATCGGCTCGTTCCCCAATCCTGCCATCCTAAGGTCCCACCTATGACCAGGACTGTAAGCCTCAGTTTCCAAAACTCTAAAATGGGAAACTTCATGGTGTGTGGACCACATCAGACAAAACCAGGGCACAGAGTTTACCCCAGGAAATGTCAGCTTGCAGAAACGGGAAGCGAGCAGTTGCAGGGGCTGCATTTTGTGGTTGCTTTAAGAGGAAACACTGGACCCTGATGAGGAAGAGTAGCCTCTTTTTTGAGAGGATAAATGCAAGAGGCTCCAGGGCTGCCGTCTCAGGGGGTTCACAGACCTCAGACTCTCACTCTCCAAGTTCACGAAACCCACGGAACCTCAATTGCAAACTCTTCTTTTAAGTTTCACGCGCATTCATGCAGAGCTCCCCTAAGGGTCTCCCCACCTGCCCAGCTCTTCATGTGCTCCTAGATTGCTGCCTCAGAGACCCGCCCCCCATGCCCCCACGCCGCGGTCCTCAACTCTGCGCGTGCGGCTTAACGGCTCCCACCCGCCCCGGGGCGCGCGCCTCCCTCCACCGAAAAATCCCCCAGACCCGCGCATGCGCAGAGCACGCTAACGGAGTTTTCCCCCCCCCCCCCGCCTCCGTTCAGTGCAGCCCCCACCGATAGCAGTCTAAGGAGCCCCGCGCACCCCCCAACGGAGCTCGGGCCCGCGCCGGCGCACCTTCCGCTGCAGCTCCCAGGCGCTGATGTAGTTCTTGCCCAGCTGCGCCGCCAGCAGATACTCGCCATTGAGCACCGCCAGACCGCGGGGCCCAGCTTGGCCGCCGCGGTATGTGAGCAGGTTGGCGCCCGAGTGCAGCTCCCACACAATGCAGCTCCACAGCTGGGCGGACGAGTCTGTACACACGGCTACCTCCATGGGCGCCGCCATTTTCTTCCCCCACCGCCCCGGACGTGCGTCATCACCAGCGAGACGCGAGCTACTGCACCTCGCAGGCTAGAGCGTCACCCACGTTGCCCCGTCCCCAGCGGCTGGCCGGCCCGCGCTTGCGTACATGTTTCGGGGAGGGCCTGCCCTGTGATTTGGGTATGATTTTCTCCGCTCAGCTGAGAAACAAGGGGCGCACCGCCTGGTTAGAGATCTTGGAAGGATCCTTCTTTCAAAACTGGATGGAGAAACCAAGGTCCAGGGTCTCCTGTGAGCTGTTAGTAGCTTTAGAGACTGGAAGTCTGGCTTGACCATTTCCGTTGGGCGCTTTTGGCCAAGTCATTCAACCTCTCAGATTTTCTATTGTGTGCAAATGATAAAGTACCGACCTCACAGGCCTAAATGAGACAGAGTACGTAAAAGCATAGAGTACGTATCTGACATATCTAGCTGGCATTCACATGTAATTAAATTCGTTTTCACGAATCCACCGTCAGCCTCCCCCTGGACCCCTCTAACTTGGGGGCCACAAAATCCACTTTTATTTCAGGAATTTGGTGCAGTCCAAGCAAGTAGGGGGCACCTAACCTCAGGTTATAGCTGCCGGTCCCCGGCCACATCTTAAAACAGTGTGCTTTAAAATGTGGAATTAGCTGACAACCTTTGAAAAGGTACAAAGCACTTAAAAATCGAGACCTCCAGCTCCAGAGATTTGGCTGTCCGAGATGGTGTATCTACACACAACACGAGGTACTGGACCCAGGGTGCTTACAGCAGGGCCCAGAGCCTGACGTCCAAGCCGCTGAAACAGGCGCCCAGAGCGTGGGGATCCACAGCCCTGGCCGCCAGGAGGCAGGCTTGAACCACCGACCGGATGGCTGAAGTTGGGCCGCACCCAGGCCCCGGCCCACAGCACAGCAGTTCAACAGTTATAGGAAGGGAGGGGTGTCCATCCAGGTTTGGGCGTCTGGAGGAGGGGCTTCGCAGAGGAGGTGTCGCTTGGGCAGGGAACTAACAACTGGAAAAGAAAGGTGGGCAGAGGTGATGCCAAGACCCTGAGGCCAGACCCTGGAGGCGGGGGGGGGGGGGGGGGCGGGGGGGGCCATGCAGGACCTTGTGGGCAGTGGGGAGCCTGGATTTAATTTTATCCTGGGGTGGGGGGCACACAGGAAACTGAAGGACTTGTAAATTAAGGATAGCTGGGTGTTGCAACCCCCCACACCTGCTAAATGGGGAAACCAAGGCAGGGACTATCTAATCCAGGGGTCCACAAACTTTTGAGATGGAAGAGCCAATCCTGTCCCTCACAACAATTTAAAAATTATTCAAGAGGCATAAAACAAATGAAATCACTGTTATGTGAATAATAGCCTTTAAAATTTTTATAAATGAAACTGATAGTTTTATTTTCAATTTTACTTCAGAGCCACCCAAAGAGCCGCATGTGGCTTGCGAGCGCAGTTTGCTGAGTCCTGATCTAGTCCAAAGACAGGTTGGAACTAGAATCAGCTGCCCCAGATTTTCATCTTCAGAACCAACTGATGCCCCCAGGTTCCTCAAATATTATTATTAAAGTGCAAAGAAGAGAAATATGACACCTTGAATGCTAATTTACACTTTTTTTTTTTTTTTTTTGAGGGCAGTATCACTGGCCCTCATATGTGGGACCCAACCGGGGCCACTGGCTTCCCAAGCCAGTGCTTAACCACCGCGCCACTCAGCCGGCCCTACACTTTTTTTTTTTTTTAAAGATTTTATTGGGGACTTAGGGAAGGAGAACAGTGTTGGGGAATTGGGGAAGTGGAACAGCCAAGTTTGTTGTCCTTCAACCTTAGTTGGAGGGCGCAGATGGCTCAGCTCCAAGTCCAGTTGCCATCCAGTAGCCTGTTGGCAGCTCGCTGCCACTCAGCTCAAGGTGCTGTATTCAATCTTAGTTGCCGGTGGGTGTAGCCCATCATCCCATGCAGGAGTTGAATTGGAAACCTTGTTGCTAAGAGTGCACACTCTAATCACTGAGCCACTCAGCAGGCCCCCTAATTTACACTTTTCAACCACCAAAACCAAAAATCTTTTTGGTTTTTCTAAAACCAAATTTTTCTTTGAATCCTGAAATCTGGCACTTTGGAGCCATGGGGCAGGTCACTGCCCAGCTCTGGGCCTCAGTTTCCCCACGTGCAAAGCGGGGGTTGCCCACAGCAATGGGATTTGGGCCCTGGGTCTGTGTCCTCATCCCAGGAAGTCTGGCCTGGAAGTTTCTGAATTCCTGGGTTCCAGGACAGAGGCAGGCCCAATAGGTGCAGGTTGTAGAGGCACCAATTGTGTCAATGGGGACACGGGCTCTGATGGTGGCGGTTCAGGCAGGGGCAGGCCCAGGCAGGGCCCCAGGGCAGGGCAGCTGGATTGCGGTTGGGCCCCCTCACAGGCCTCTCCCTCTCCTCCTCCATTCCCTGGAGACCCAGCTCAGCCAGGCTGTTGTGTCAGGTCACAGGTCATCCCACCCCCAGCCAGTTCCCGGAATGAGGACAGACCAGTTGTGTTAGAAGAGCAGGACAAAAGCCACACTTTGGGGGCCTCCAGACCACCCAGTGGCCAGACCACCTTGGTGCCAGCCTGGTGCCTCCTCCCAAATCCAAGGCTGTGAGGCTGTGGTGGTGGCAACAGCAGCAGGCTGGGGAAACTGAGGCAAAGGGTCCACACACCCGCTCTGGGTCTAAGCCCCTATTCTCTGTTTCCTACACATTTATTGAATACCTCCTGTTTGCAGGCACTGATGAACCAAATCATACTGGAAAGGCAGCCCAGGCCCAGCCCTATCTCATGCCCTGCCCACCGGGGGATGGGGAGAACCTTTGAACAAACTTGCAGCCCCAGTAGTGTGCACTAACGGTGGAAGGAACAACAGAGAACTGCAGTGGAAAGTGTCTTCTTTTTCAGGCATCATTTCGATCACCACCCCCACCTCAGCTAATAAGGCCTGGTTTTGAGTTTCACCTCCTGGGCCTCCAGAGAGCCTTCCCTCACCCCAACAAGCTGAGCAGGAGGCCCAGGAAGAGAGGTGCTGCTGGGCTGGGGAAGTGGGGAGGAGGTGGTGGGGCCTGACCCCTCCCTGCATCCCCCCCAGGGGCTGTGTGACCTCAGGGCCTTCAGCCCCTCTCTGGGCCTCTTCAGCAAAGGAATGAAGATGCTAGACAGGCCCATCCAGTTGCCAGAAATGGGCCTTTAAAAAAAAAAAATCACTTTTCCTTTATCTCCCTGGGGGACAGGGGGCTCAGAGAGGCTGGTGGGTTGACCTCTGTCTTCTGACCTCTCCAGGTCCCCAAGGTCCATGGAGGTGGGACCAAGACTTAACCCATTTCTGTCATGGATGGAAAATGCCCCACAAAATGGGCCAGAAAAGGTACATGGGAACTGACAGGCTGCCACAGGAGGGGGTTGTTTTTCCGACTCCTAACCAGCCCTGGGAGCTGAGCAGGAGGCAGGGACCGGTCCAGGCCAGCCAGGTCACCCCTTGGTCTGGTTTCTTTGGGGCCACACTTGACTGAAAGGCAAAATGTGAACCAAACCACAGTGGGAAGGCTCTGGGAGACAGAGTGGGCTCAGGCCCTGGAGGCAGGAAAAGTGGGAGTGGGGCCTAGTAATGGGCCCCAAGGTGGGTGTGACCAGTGTTAGAACAGGGAATCAGAGGAGCTTTCCAGGCAAAGGGAGGGAAGGGGTATTCCAGACAGCAGGGAGGGTATGTGAAAAGATCCAGAGGCAAAGGCAGGCTCAGGCTGGCCCTAGAGAACCAAAATGAAATCAGCAAGGTGAGGGCAGGGGCCAGGCCACACTTCCTGGAGGCTTGAGTCAGACAACCCAGGAGTGACCAGGGCATCAGAGCTCAGGATGGCAGGAGGCCTAGGCTAGGGTACTGGGGGATGAGGAGAGTGGCACTGAGGGGGAGGGGCTGCTCCTCAGATATGATTTAGCCAAAGGTCCTTCCAATGGGAACTGCTGACACCAGACGGTCATTCTCTGTGGGGGGCCATCCTGGACACTGGGGTATTAAGCAGCATCCCTGGCCCCACACCCTGAATTCAACAAGTACCCCCAGTGTATCAACCACAGATATCCCCAGACATCGCCCAGTGTTCCCTGGGGGCACAGTCTCCACTGGAGGACCCCTGGATAAGCCCCTGTGCCTTTTGCCACCTGGACCCAAACAGGGTGGGGCGACACCCAAGAAACCACCACCAGAGACATTTTCTGTTAAGTCAGAAGTGTTTTTTGTCTTGTTTTAATATCTCATCAGCTTTACAGGGTTACAATTGTCTTAAATATTTTTGAAGTTTAAATACAATCTGCATAATAATGTTATAAAATGTAAACTTTCAGTGTTCTTTTAAATTTCAAAATCACACTCCTTTTTTTGTGTGTGTGGTTTTTTTTTTGTTTTGTTTTTTGTTTTTTTTGGTCTTTTAAAAAATTTTCCCCCTTTTAATACCTGAATGTTCTGCAAAACTTAAATCCTTACAGGCCGCCCCGCCAGCCAGGGTGACAGGTAAGGCATAACCAGGGTGACAGGCGAGGCCTAGCCAGAGGTAGAGTAGTTTGTTTATACCTTTTTTTTAAAGTTTTTTTTTCCCCTTTAACCTGAGTTCAGGCGCAGTCCCCACGCCATCGGACAAACCCCAGAGAAACTGAAATTTCACATGTCAGGAATGAAAGGCTGAATTTGTGTTTGCCAAGAAAAAAATGCAAGAGCAAAATTAAGGGGAAAAAAGGGTAGAAGTGAGCAAAAATGATAAAAGCAAGAAAAGTGACCGGCTAAACACACAAATACTAAAACTAACCCAGCCACCCCAATGCCCCACCCAACCCACCCACCACTGGACAGCTGGACAGCCTTGCAACCAGTTTAGGGGTCAGAACGAAGACTCCAGAAGCAGCCAGTCCACAAAGATCTCCAGAGCAGGGGAACCCTTGAGCCCCTCTTGACCCTGAGTTTGAGAGTCCCTATCCTTGCCCTGCGGCTAAGCCCCACTCATTCCAGAACGAACAGTGCACAAGCCTCTGAGGGCTACCCTGTCTCCCAGAACCCCCACTGACAGGCAGTGGCCCTGAGCTGAGAAAAGCAGGGGGTGAAGGGGACCCAGAAGCAGAGGCCACAGCTCCCACCCAGCCCGGAGGACCCCCTCACATTTCCACCCCTGGGGACTCCCCCAGCCCCACCTGCCCCCTACAATCACCTTCAACAGCAGGCATGCCCTGAGTTACATCTGGGGGCTGCGTCTTCCACACAACACGATGCCCAGGTCCCCAACACATACAGACATGCGACACAAACACGACCAGAGAGAGCACACAGGCAAGCTCTCTGGTGGAACGCACGCCTTGAGTGGGAAGGGACAGGTCCTGGAAACTGCTGAAGCCCTGAGCCAACTGGAGGGGGCAGGGTTTTGGCCTCAAGAGTCAGGCCTGAGGTAGAAACAGGCAACAGACACCTGCCCTCCAGGAGCACAAGGTTCCAGGGGGTCAGGCCGGGGAGAAGGGAGACGCAGCTCACGCTCTCTACAGGGATAGATTGTGTCTGGGGTCAAAAAGATACCCCTCCCGCAGTGATTGTGCTGCTGCAGTGAGAATTGGGGAGAAAGCCTTCCTAAAGGGAAATCAGAGAGGAAACCCAAGATGCCCCCAGCCACCCACCCTTGAAAGTGGGGAGTGTTAACAACCCTGAGATATACCAAAGAAAGGGGTCTGTCCAAAGACACACCACAGCCCCACACCCAAATAAACTGACTGGGGGGCTCAGGATGCTGCCCCCCAAGTTGTCCAAGGCAACGAGATGACTTAGGGCGGGGAGGCTGCCTCACTGGGCCTTGTTAGGCCTGGCTCCCTGGGTCCAATTAGAGGTTCCAGACTAGCCCTGGGGACAGTGAGCTAATGGCCCCCTACCCCAATGAAATGAAAACTCAGTGCATGAAAGGGAAAGACCACTAAGGTGTAGGAGGCATAGTCCTAACTATACCTATTCTTGAAAGGGCAGGGCAGACATGTCCTCAAACTCCACCGAGACCTTAAAACAGACAGTGGTGCTGTGTGTTCCATGGTGAAGACTATCACCAGCCCTTGAAATAAATTCCCCCTCCCAGCTGACCCACTGATGCCCACCTTTTTACCCGGAGGTGTCATGGAAAAAGCAGTATAGCCTCTTTCTGGGCCTCTACTTAGTTCCTTTAGGAGGAGCTGTGGCCTCCCGTAAAGGAGACAAAAAGGGGTAGGGTGTTCAGGATGCCGTGGCCCCAAAAACCTCACCCTGAGCTAAGCCCGGCTCACCCCTGGTCCCCAATAATGACAACTCTTCAAAAGTAGCCCTTTCAGGGCCAGCCGAGTGGCGCGGTGGTTAAGCGCTGGCTTGGGAAGCCAGCAGCCCCGGTTTGGGTCCCACATGTGGGGGCCAGTGACAATTCCCTCAAAAAAAAAAAAAAAAAAAAAAAGCCCTTTCAGGCATGATAGAGTCCCCAAGCTATATTCATCCCTGAGACAGGAGCCTGGGGGCTGTGACAGGTGAGCCCCCTCCCACACCCAGGCCCTTTTTCCAGCATTTTCTCCTTTCTAGTTAAGATTTCTAGGTCCCTGCCAGGGAGTACAGCACAGCAAGAAAAAGCATCGTGCATCAGGGTCTGCCATTCAGCATTCATGCCCCCACAATGGCCCTCCGGCATGCACCCTCCCATACTCCAGCCCGGCCCACAGCACCTGAATTCATCACCTTTTCCGGCCCTAGCCCAGGGATCCAGTGTCCTGCGCTAGCCAGCTGCCCACCACACCACAGGAAATGCACACATGAACCCAAATCAGTCATGGGAAAAAAATTAAAAGGGTGTTACTTTTTTTTTTTTTTTTTGCTTTTTCAAGTCCAGTTTCCCTGAATACAAATATATATATATATATATATATATATATATATATATATATATATATCCTTTTTCTAAGGTTTGATTCCTCTCCAAGAATAAAATAGCATATTTACAAAACAAAACCCCCAAACCTCTTAAAAACCCTATAGAGCTTGAATATCACTATTTCTTAAAAAAAAAAAAAAAGGTTCCCAAAAGCAACAAGAAAAAAACTCAACTGATTTTGGCTCAGGGGTTTCATTCAACACAAGGAGCTGGGTGTGGTGAGTGTGATATATTAAAAAAAACAAAAGACAAAAATGAAAACACACAGTGCAGGGATGTATGAGGTAAACAGGATCTGGCCTTACATTGCAACTGGTCCAAACCAGACACCAGACACACCTGTTCAAGTCAGCGGCGCCTGGGCTGCAGGGAAGCCCTGGGAAGTATTTGCTGCTTTCTCTTTCCAGATTTCCTTTGCTGTTCTCACAATTCATCTCTCTGAATGTCTGAAACCTGAGTAATTCAAGTGTTCCTTGGTTTTCCTGTTTTATTAAGTTTTATATATATATATATATATATATATATATATTCTTTTTTTTTTTTCTCCTTTTCTTTTTGGCGTTAGCTGTGGCTCCTTTGTGGATATCTCCCCTCCCCACCTGTATCTTCCACCACCCTGGCCCCTGCTTGGCCCACCTCTCCACCTCCTGCCCAGTCTGAGAGGCTCCTGGAGTTGGGGGTGGTGGGTGAGGAGTGGTGCGGTTAAGGCAATGAGTTATTTGAGGTAGAAGACGTGGGGGGTGCGGACAACCCCGCTGACCCCGCCTGGCTGCTCGTGCTGCTGCTGGTCCCACTGTTTCCTCCCCGGCTGCTGCCACCGCTGCCTTTGCTGGGAGCCGAGGGTGGTGTGGGGGCTGGTGGCTGAGCAAACAGCACTCCTAATGCAAAGACAGGAGGAAAGACATGTCATGGAAAGTTGTAAAAGATTATGTGGCAGGTACAAGGGCTCCCTGAGCACTGACGTCTTGCAAAGCCACGCAGGGACCAGCTAGGACACCTACCACCTCATCTTTAGCCTCTGCTTCCCATGGGGTTTTCCCAGAGCAACCGAGCTGTTCGGTATCCCCAGCGCCACCTGGTGGCCCAAACGAGTAAGTGGCCTGACTACATTTTGTTTTACATAGTTTGTACAGCTAACCCTTGAACAAAGACCCTCCCCCACCACGCCCCGCACAATTGAAAAATCAAATATAACTTTTGACTCCCCAAAAATGTAATTACTAATAGTCTAATAGCCTACTGTTGAGCTAGAAGCCTTACCAATAACATAAACAGTTGAATAACACATAATTTGTATGTTATATGCATTATATACTGTATTTTTTCTACTAAAGCTAGAGAAAAGTAAATGTTATTAAGAAAAATCATAAGGAAAAGAAAATACATTTACAGTATTTATTGAAAAAATGCACATATAGGGCCGGCCGAGTAGCTCAGATGGTTAAGAGCACAAGCTCTGTGCAACAGGGTGGTCAGTGTGGTTCCCACATGGGCCAGTGAGCTGCGCCAGAGCTGAGCTGCCACTGAGCTGCCAACAGGTGGCAGGATGGCTCAGCAGGTGAGAGCATGTGCTCCTAACAACAAGGTTGCTGGTTGGACTCACGCATGGGATGGTGGGCTATGCTCCTTCCCCCGACCCCCAACTAAGATTGAGCATGGCACCTTGAGCTGAGCAGCTGCAATCTGCCAACGGATGGCAACTGGACTTGGGAGCTGAGCTAGCTATGCCATACACAGTTTTGAACGACAACAACTTGGCTGTTCCTCTTCCCCAATTCCCCAATAAAATCAAGGAAAAAAAAAATGCACTGTATAAGTGGACTCCCGCAGTTCAAACCTGTGTTGTCCAAGGGTCAACTGTATTTTATTTTTTTAAATTTTATTTCATTTTATTTTTTTAGAGGGCAGTGTCTCTGGCCCTCCTATGGGGGACCCGAACCGGGGCCGCTGGCATCCCAAGCCAGCTCTTAACCACCGTGCCACTCAGCTGGCCCGGGTCAACTGTATTTTAAGCACTTACTATGTGCTGAGTACTGTGCTAAGTCCTTCTATGTACTGAGTGCATGCTACATCCTTGCTATATGCTGAGGGCCGTACTAAGTCCTTTCTACTGTGCTAAGCACACTATATAGATTATCTACTCAAGTTTCCAAAGGGAAGAGCTCTGCTGTCCTCATGGTGTGGCTCATGTAGCTGGACCTGGAGGTAACCTGGGACTCCTGAGCTAACCTGGGGTAGAGCAGCAGTCAAAGTGCTACCTGTGTACATGATCCCGTTAATTTCCACAGACATGCTAATACTGTTGCTACCATTGGTGCTGGTCAAGCTTGCAGCTGAGTCCTGGCGGTTCTCCGTGGCTGTGGGAAAAAAAAAAGCCACCATTTGGAATCACAAACCCATCTGAACAACAATTTGTTTCACATCTGTCACCCCCACTAGACTCTAAGCTTCACAAAGTTGTGGACTGTATCTGCCACACCAGATGTACTCAATAAATATTCATCAAATAAGAATGTATTTGTCTAAAATGTGCTTTTTCGTGTTTGTAAGTCGTGATTGCTGCATACCAAAATCATCTCATTCTTTTGAACAGACAGTCTCTCTGACATGACTCATTCACTCCCCACTAGTTAGGACATCACACAAATGACTGCAACGGACAACCTTGTCTATACAGGTAGACAAGGTATCACCCACTTTTTGAAAGCTCACATTACACCACTTCATCATTACAAAAGACCTACATTCATATCTGTTT
Source organism: Aselliscus stoliczkanus (assembly GCA_033961575.1). Taxonomy (NCBI): domain Eukaryota; kingdom Metazoa; phylum Chordata; class Mammalia; order Chiroptera; family Hipposideridae; genus Aselliscus; species Aselliscus stoliczkanus. The sequence goes on along the minus strand of CM066735.1, from coordinate 640,615 downwards.
TCACTAACCAAAAGAAAGCCAAGGAGGATTTTTATCTTTACAAAAAAAGGTGTAAAGCAAAAATAGCGTTCTGCATTTGTTTTGTATGAGCCATTACAGAGGTAGCAGAACCCCGAGAGTGGCCCAAGGAGCTAACTTCCTCAGAACCACACTCACACCTCAGCATGAAGCAGCCATTTCCCTCAACTGTGTCTGGGGACATCTGGCTTTGTCTCCATTTGTTCTGTGCATCTGTGAGCAAGTTGTCCCAAGGGAACTGCTTCTTCGCTTTATGCTATTCCAGCTTACAAAAGGTTTCAAGAAACACCCTACTTTCCGACAGATGTATGGGATTCCTTGAGCATCTGCATTAGCCTGCTGCAGGTACCAACTAGGTCACTGAGTCATATTTTCTACAAAAGAGACTCCCATCTGCAGGACCGAGGGGGTCTATTTCCCCACATCCTGACTAACACTGGATATTATTAAACTCTGATGGATAAAAAATGGCATCTCCTTGTTAATGTGCAGATCCCCAACCACATGGAGCTGAACAGCTTTTCATAGGAATTTACTAGTCACAGCTGCCCATTTCCTCTATCAGTTTGCTTGCTCTTATTTCCTGTTGATTTGTAGGCACCCTTTACATAGGGTAGCTCTGAGACCCTTATTTTGTTACACACACAGGAAGCATGGAGGGCCTGGGCATCGGGGTGGTACCTTGGCTGTTGATACGAATGCTCATGGGCAGCTGGGCTGTCATGGCCAGGAAGTTCTGCTGTAGCGCTCGCTGCATGAGTCGCTGCTGCTCATCTGCCACCAGGGCCATCTTCTTCTCTGGAGGCTCCCCAGACTCCAGCTTCTCCCGAAGCTGCTCCAGGGCAGCAGCCTGTGCTGCCACGGCTGCCTGGGCTGCTGCCGCTTGCACTGCTACAGCCTGGGCTGCCACCACAGGGTGGCCGGCCAGGGACACTGGCAGGCGGCCGGGGACTGTGATGGGGATGGCCGAGTCCTCCTCTAGACAGGACAGAAGAGGAGTTGGTGGCCAGAAGGGAACTGACATGGCCAGGCCTAGTCTTCCACCCATGCAGAAATGTGCACCCTCTTGAATGCCTCCACTGATGGGGTGCTCACTTCCTAACCAGGGAAGTGGATAGGTTTTTGAATAAACACAAGGGCTTTTTTGTAATCTTTTTTTTTTTGAGGGCAGTGTCACTGGCCCTCACATGTGGGATCTGAACCGGGGCCGCTGGCCTCCCAAGCCAGCGCTCAACCACCGCGCCACTCAGACGGCCCCACAAGGGCTTTTTATGAAACCCTTGCCAAAGCAGGCTGATAGTAGATACGTCAGGATGCTAATACTGGTGATAACAATACTAGTTATAATGCTATCATAGCAGTACTTAGCATCAGTACGACATAGACACTATAATAACATATAATACATTATATACTAATGTTAATACAAGGGTTTGCCACAGATTTCATCTAAAGCACTTAACATGAATTGTTTCAAAGGGCCATTTCAACTACCCCAAGCCTTCTCTTATCCCCATTTTCCAGATGAAGAAACTGAGGCTCAGAGAGGATGGAAAACATTCCCAAGGCCACAAAGCTGGAGAGAGGTTGAGCTGGGATTCAAACCCACACATAACTCCAGAACCAGCTTCTAACCATTCCCCTCTTCTTTGGTTAAAATGAATGTTCCCATCGTTCCCATCCACTGGTCCCACTGGGATCCACTGTCTCTTCTTCTCCTGACTCTGTCTCCTGCATCCCTCCCTTGTCATCAGGAGCTGCCCCTATGTACTGGGGGCCCACTCCAACATTTGTTGGGTCCTCTGTCCAAGAGTTTTAGTAGCGTTCTCTCCTTTGCCTCCCTCTTTTGGTCTCACTGAAATGCTACCTCCTCAGGAGAACCCTAAGACCTGTCATCCCTCAACCAGCTTTCCGTCACTGTAAACTGCTGCTTGTTTCCTGGCTCTCTCATGATTCCCCCGGGGGTCAGAGCCCCTTTATCTTATCTGCCACCATCTTCTGCAGCTCCAGCATGGGGCCTGGCCCATGGTGGATGCTTAATAACCATTAACAGGTATTACTGGAATGCCTCAAATCCAGGAGGGTAACCCTGGCCCACAGAATACTGATTGAGCTAACATTAGCAAGGCCCCATTTGTCTTAGATCTGATCAGTCCTAACTTTTCAGGGCTCTGTAGGGATCAGCTTGGGTCCATGGGCCAGCCCCAGGAAGTAGAGAGTCACAATCCATGTTGCAGAAGAGAAATGGGAACTCAGATAGGTGAACTGGCCGGCTAACGGCCATGCTGCCACAGGCGCTGTTGGTACTGTGTTAGGAAGGATTTAGAGGCTCAATGGGAGAGAAGACTGTGATTGACTGGTGATGTCTGCCATGGGTGGGAACTAGGAATCAGGGGCTGTCAGGTATCTGAAAACCTAGGCCTGTTGCATGCTGAGCATTTTACACACTGAAGGCTCCCCAACAACTCTACAAATAGGGAGTAATTTTCTCCACTGTGCCACCCAGGGGCACCTAGCAATAGCCTCAGGGATGGTTAAAGGGTCAATTTGATAGACCCACATTACACTCTCAATGGTATCTGCTGGAACAGTGCATTAAGAAGAATTCTAGGGCCGGCCAAGTGGCGCGATGGTTAAACGCTGGCTTGGGAAGCCGGCGGCCCCGGTTCGGGTCCCACATATGAGGGCCAGTGACACTGCCCTCAAAAAAAAAAAAAAACAGCAACCAACTAGCAATGTCTGTCATGGGCAAGGGACTGGGAAAAGTTATGGTGATGAATAGTATCAGCCACAGGCAGAAGACTGGACCAATGCCGCAATAAATGATTAGCAATGCCTGCTATAGGATTAGTATAGTGCTCAGTTAATAATAGCTACCTCGGTGTGGACTGGGAAAACAGTAATTAATTAGTAACGTCTGCTGTGGGCACAGGATGGAAAAATTATGCTTGATCTGTAATGTCTGCCTTGGCATAAAACTGGAGGAAAAAAAAACTATTGATTGGTGATGTCTGCCCTGGGCATAGAATTAGAAAATGGGTTGACGTCTTCCAATTATGGGCTTGAAGTTGGAAAAATGATGGCTCATTAGTCATGCCTGCCATGGGCACACAACTGAAATATCTGACACCCTCTTCCATGCCAACCTTAGGGTTTATCATCCTGGTTACCCAGAGGGGAAAAGGTGTCTTCCCCCAAAGCCATACAGCCTGAATCGAGATCAAGTCCCTCACCTTTCTTGATCTTGGGGGTTGGGGTGATGGAGCTGCCATTGGTGCTGGCGGCCAAGCTCAGGGAGGACACAGGCAGCTTGGGCGAGGAGAGCATGCCGTGGGCCCCGCCTGGTGAGTAGGCAAAGAGGGAGCTCCCGAAGCTCTGGCGCCGGCCCTCCCGCCGGTTGCTGTCGATTGCTGCCTGGAGCTCATTGGGATTGCTGAGGCCGCGCTTCTCACACTCGTATGGGTACAGGTACTTCATGTACCTGCAGGCAGGGGTGAGGGGACAAGATGGCACCTGGGATGCCTCCCGTGGTTCCTTACTGCCCTCACATAAAGTAAACCCTGCTGTGGCACCACCTCCCCAACCCCATCACGTATCACCAACTGACAATCGCTCAGCAGTCCCCAGAGCCAAGGCCTTTGTTTATCAGGTTCCCTCTGTCTCATTGCGTGTCCCCATGACTACCTCCCACTAATCCTTCAAACACAATCGCATCACCTCAGAGCTGGAACCTTCCTGAAAGCCCCACCCTGAGGTTCTCAGGACTCAGAGTAGTCACATGGCCCAGTGCCTCTGTGGTCCTTCCTGCCCCGGGCCCTTTGTACTTGTGGCACTCACTGGGTCCGCAGGGTGAAGGCGGCACTGGTGATAGACGTGGGCAGGTTGAGGCCCTTGGTGATCTCACGCCACAGCTTCTTGTTGATGACCTCCACCAGGCCACCCTTCTCTGTCACCAGCACGTACAGCATGAACAGGTCAAGCACTTGCTTGGCCATGATGGGGATCCGGTTTACGGGTGTCCCTGTTGGGGAGGCGTGAGTGCAGGTGAGGGGGGTGCTGTCGCTGGGGCCGGAGCCCCACACACAGCAGATGTCAAGTCTGGTCAACATACCAGTCCAGAGCGGGATCCTCCCCGGCTGTGTACATCAGAGAGGATCATTCTCTGTGGGGGGGCCCAAGTAGCATCCCTGGTCCCACTCACTTGATGCCAGGAGTGCCCCCAGTCCTGACAACCACATATCTCAGACATTGCCCAGTGTCCCCTGGGGGCAGGATCACTCCTGATAAGATGCCCTGCTGCAGACAGTACTGAGGAGACAAATCTGCCTCAGTTTCTCCATCAGTGATTTGGCTCATTGCTGATCTCACTTGGGGGAAGGGGGAAGGTATAAAGAGGGAGGTACTGGGGGCCAACCCAGGGGATGGGCATGAGAAATTCAGCCTTTGTTATTTCTACTCCCATCAACAGCTGCCAAAACAACTACTCCTGAGTTCCCAGAGGCCTGTGCCCAGGTCCCAGGGGCTTTGGAGTCGAGGAGGGCAGAGCTTGGCTAATCCACTTTGCAGCTTAAAGAGTGGGGTGGTGGGCCAGCCCAGAGAGGGGAGGGTGGTGGACTAGCATAAAGCTGTGGGCTAGTCCAAGGATGGGAGGGCTGCTACCTGCTGACAAGCTTGCTCCCTTCTTCCAGGCCTACTCTTCTCTTCTGTCCACCTGACCCTCTCAACCTCTGCACTTGAGTTCCCCTCTCACCCAGAAGCCCCCAGATCTTAGCTCAGCCTATCTGGTACCTTCCTGGCTAAGGGTGAAGAAAGCCCCATTCAAACCTCTCCCCCTGGCAGTGGAATCCCAAGTTTACAGTTTGTGCCGCCAGCCCCACCTGTCCTGCTCACATGGGGTGCCCAGCCTGGAATTCAGCAAGCACTCAACAAACAACAGTGAGGGCTGACAGGCCACATCTCAGCCCAAGGGGTACACTTATCCCCTTTAGAGGTGGGCAAAACGGAGGCTGCAAGATGTCACCCGACAAAGGAAGTTCTAGCTTGGAGTAATGGGCCAGTTTGCCTGCCCCTGGGGCTGGACTGATACCTTGCACCTCTGGACATTCCAGAACCACCTCTGGCCATACTTGGCCCTTCCCTGGCCCTTCCCAGGCTGCAAAATCCCCAACAAATTGAATATGAGGACCTCAGACTCTCCACCTGCCCAATTTCATTTTTAGCCCAAGAGGGAGAGAGAAAAAAGCAATACTACTGTTAGCACACCAGCTTGATGAGGAGGACACAGTGCCCTGCCCTACAGGACAGATTTAGGATCTGCCTAGGGGGAGGGGAAGAATTAAAGAATCCTGGCTCTGAGGCAGGCAGGCAGGCAGGGCCTGGACGGATGTTTATAGAAGGAGGGGGCTGGGAGAGCACAGAGAGGTAATGACAGAGGATGGAGGGCGCAGGGAGCTCTGGGGGTAATAAGGAAGGGTGGGGAGGCTGTCAGAGCAACAGCAGGAGGGTGGGATACAGGCAGGACCCCTCCCACACTTTCAGCACTTGAGAATTTGAGAATTTGGGTGGAAGCTTTCACTTTGTGACCCTCTGTCTGGAGTAAAGGGGGTGAGGGTCTGACAGATTCTCAGTCTCAAAGACCCCCCTGATTACAGAGGGGCAGGGTCCAAGAAGATGGCAGGGAAGAGAGAGCCTTAGAGCTGGGTTTTGAGGGATGCATAGGAGCTTGTTGCCTCCTGCTCTCCAGGAGCACATGGCTTGGTGAAAGAGTCAGGGCTGGACATAGACCCTCACAGCCCTATGAGGCCAGAGGCTAGTTAGTCTGGGGTCCCAGCCTCACCCACAGGCAGGGGCAGCTCACAGTACTTCCTAAGTACCTCCAGGATACCAAATGCCTGGTCTTGGGCCAAATGGGTGGGCTCTGGGCCTGGAAGTTCTGGGTCCCACATCAGGACGTTTGGAGGAATAGGGTCAGGCAGGTGTGGACAGGCTGATATACAAAGGAGGAATCTCTCCGATTACACGGAGGGCAGCAAGCCTGGCTGGGCTGGATGATAATATGAGAGACCCAGAGGATGGGTCTGGATTCCTCCACCTTGGCACAAAAGGGGTTAACTAACAGAGGCTGGCTGCCCCCTACCCTTTCATCTTCCTTTCCGGGCCTGGCTGGGCCTGTGTTTACAGAAGTTGCTGGTGAGGGAGGGGCAGGCAGGGGCCCTGGACAAAGCAGCAGAGGTCTGGCCCTTGCAATGGCCAGTGGACCCTGCAGCCCCTGCTGGCCCCACCCCTTTCTGCCTCAGAGCTCAGAGGCCATATGCCTGCTCCAGGCCTCAGTTTCCTTCCCTGAATAGCAGGATTTTAGTAACTCCCCTTCACCCGGGGACTGTCCAGGGATCACAGGAATGAGCCCTACCCTGTGGTGGGCATTTCAAGGACAGATCCCATGTCTACACCCTGTGGCAGCTCCAAGCTGAGGATGAGTCCTGTGAACAGGGAACTTCTGGGGACCCTCTGGCTGCCCCTTGACCTCTCTGAGCCTGGCTCAACCTGAACTCCTTGGCTCCCTCCAGTGTCTGGGCCTAGTTTCCCCACCCAGATACTCACCCAGACCAGTCCTCACTCCTCCTTATGTCACTATTCTCAAAGCCCAGACATTTCACAGTGGGGCCATGGTTGGCATCTGTCACACTCCAGGACAGGGGGAAATGAGGAGAAGGGCTCCCAGGCCCGGTATACTGTTGGTGCTCAGTAAATGCATTCCAGCATGCAGTGTGTTTGGGGCGCTGCCAACGATGGGGACTGTTTGTGACCCATCTTACAGATGGGGGGGGGTTGAGGCCACCAGGGAGCAGGGGAGAGGCAGGGGCCTGAACCTTGCATCAGCGGGCACAGGACACCAGATCCTAGGCCACAAGAGCTAGAAGCCTGTGAGGGGAGCTTCCGTCCTGCCATCCCAGCGCCTACATACCCACCTGGGAATCCAACCCCACTCCCTAAACAGAGGCCGGCCTCACCCTGTTCTGGGGGATCCAGGGAGCCAGTACCACATGGTATCCTGGGTCAGCAGCAAGGGACAGAGCTTGGACTGTCCGTTCTGAGTGGGACCCCCCACAAGGACTCACAGATGTGCCTCCCCTCTCAGACCTTCAGGGCTGGGCTGTGCTCCCCTCTCAGACACCTATGGAAGGATGGTGTCTCTTCTCTCAGACCCCACATGGCAAGGCCATGTCTCCCCCTCAGACACCTTTCCAGCCATGGGGAACTCATTGCCACTCTGACATACCTGCCCCAGGCTGTAGTCGACAGGGGCCCCTCCCGCGTGCCCATTTCCCGCAACTTCTGGGCGGGCAGTCCTCACCTCGCTTCTGCATGAAGCTGAACAAGTCATCCAGGAACTCCTTCCTTTTGGGGTCTCCATCCAGTTCATAGAGCTGTAAGAGGAAGGGAGGGGACCCATTAGTTAATGCCAGAGTTTGGATGCAGGTGCCACATCACCATCACACGGAGGACCAACTAAAAGGGCTGCCGGCAGCCCCACCCCAGAGTCCAAGAATCTCCTGAGGCCCTACCAAGCAGATGATGAGCCTGCCCCAACTTTCAGATGGGGACAAAGACACTTGGATGAGTCTCCTGGGGGTGGTGGTGGGGCATTTAAAGCAACAGAGGTTTATCCTCCCATAGCTGTGGGGCCCGAAATCCAAGATCAAGATGTCCCAGAGCCATGTTCCCTTCAGAGGCTCCAGGGGAGGGTCTTTCAGCCTCTCCCAGCTCCTGGGAATTCAGGTGTCCCTTGGCTTGTGGCAGCATCACCCTAGTGTCTGCCTCTGTTGTCACATGGCTTCTCATCTGTGCCTGTGTCCAAATTCCCCTCTTCTTGTACTACACCAGTCACTGGATTTAGGGCCACCTCATCTCATCTCAATCTGTAACTAGTGACATCTGCAAAGACCCTATTTCCAAATAAGGTCCCATTCACAGGGACTTGGAGTTGGATCTTGAACATATCATTTTGGGGGATACAGACAGATAGTGCCTGCTCATGTCATCACCATGATGATAACAGTGGACACATCCCGGCCCCATCCAGTGTGTTTGCTCCTGAGACATGGTCCCATTTTGCAGATGAGAAAACAGGCACTGAGGCAGGCGGGCGACCAGAGCCCTGAACTGTTGTGGAATCTCGACCCAGAGTCCATTCTTGGCACTGGCTGTCTGGGTTCACAGTAATCGTGGGAGGGGAAAGGGCCTCAATCTGCAGTATAGGGGGCAGGGGGTGCCCCAACACATTGCCCATCAGCTCCCAGGTGCTGGTGGATGGAGAAGTGGGCGGATAATTAGACAGTGACACTGGCGGGGTGCAGCAATTTGTCACAGAGGGGCAACACAGATAGCAGGCTTCAAATTAAGCTCCAGGGAATGCAACCCCCCAGCTGCCTGGACATAGAGGGAATCAAGACTGTGGGGGCCTTGAAACCACCAATTAACCCCAGCTGGGCTGAAATAATCCAACTTTTGGGTCCAAGAACTCACCAACACCCAAGGGAGGCCAGGTCACCAGGAGCAACCACCCCTCAGCCATCTTGCCCCCTCCAGGCCTCAGTTTCTCCATCTGTGCAATGGAGACAAAGTGGGGCAGCCAGGGCTGAGAGAGCCAGGAGCCCAGACCTGGGTGGTCGAGGCCTTTGTTTTCTCCATCCTGCCTGGCCAGGCTGGCTGGCTGCATTCCTGTGCTGATTTATGGCATCCAGGGAGGCCTGTATTTCCCCCTGCCTGAGGCGTGTGGGGCCTGCAGGTGGACCTTCCTTCCCATGGGCGTGCCCACACCTCTGCCTACATGACACCCCCATGTGTCCCCTCCCCACTCTCCTCATCCCTGGCCCTCCCATCAGCGGGATTCACACATGTCTGGGCTCCTGTCCATCTGCCTCATAGAATGTCAGGGATTTTGTCCGCTTTGTTGCCTGTGTCTAGAAGGCAGCCGAGCACACAACAGCTGTGTGATAAATGCTCCTTAAGTGAACCCTAATTTTCTCAGCTGCAATGTGGTCCGGGCTAGGCAGAGCGCGGTCACATAGACTGGGGGAATCGGCAGGGTGCCCTAAAGTCTGCCCACTGAAATCTCAGAATGGGACCTAATGTTGAAAAGGGTCTCTGCAGATGTCACTAGCTAAGATGAGGTCACACTGGAATAGGTTGACCCTAATCCCATAAGACTCCTCATAAGAAGAGGGAAGACAGAGGAGAAGCCAGGTAAAGACGGAGGCAGAGATTGGGGTAATGTGGCCACCAGCCCAGGGACACAAGAGCTGAAAGAGGCAGGAAGGATCCTCCCCTGCAGCCCAGGGAGGGAGTGCAGCCCTGCAACACCTGGATCTGGGACTCCTGGCTCCAGAATGTCAGAGGATGAATTCCTGTTATTTTATTACACTTTTTTTTTTTTTAAGATTTTTTTATTGGGGAATTGGGGGAGAGGAACAGTGTTGGGGAATTGCAGGAGGAGACTAGCCAAGTTGTTCTTCAGTCTTTGTTGTGGAGGGCGCCAGTCGCCATCTGGCTTCCTGTCGGCAGCTCGTGGCCTCTAAGCTCAAGGTGCTGTGTTCAGTCTTAGTTGCAGGTGGCCATAGCCACCATCCCATGTAGGAGTTGAACCAGCAGCCTTGTTGTTAAGAGCGCACGCTCTATCCACTGAGCCATCCTGGCAGCAGCTCAGCTTAAGGTGCCGAGTTCAATCTTTAGTTGCGGGTGGGTGTGGCCCACCATTGAACAGGCAATCTTGTTGTTACACCTGCTGTGCCATCCTGCCACCTGTTGGCAGTTCAGCGATAGCTCAGCTAGGGCACAGTGTCACTGGCCCATGTGGGAATTGAACCGGTGGCCCTGTTGCTCAGAGCACTTGCTCTAAGCCAACTCTTAACCAACTGCGCCACTCGGGTAGCCAAATTCCTGTTGTTTTGGTGGGGTTTTTTTTTTTTTTGGTTTTTTTTTAGAGGGCAGTGTCACTGATCCTCATATGTGAGACCCGAAGTGGGGCCGCTGGCGTCCCAAGCCAGTGCTTAACCACCGCGCCACTCGGCCGGCCCCGAATTCCTGTTGTTTTAAGCTGCCCAGTGTGTGGTCACTTGTCACAGCCACCCCAGGAGACTCATTCAGGAGCCTGTGAAGCTCAGGCCCACCCTAATGAGGCGGCAACATCTTCTTTGAGACCCTGACCCAGGTGGAGGGGGTTCCACCCAGCCCCACAAGGCCTCAGTGCCCCTCCTGTGTCAGTTTCCCCATCTTTCAAGGACAGCGTGCAATAAACACAACAGCTTCACCCTTGGCACCTAGAACGAAAATGACCCTTATATTCCAGGTTGGGAAACTGAGGCTCAGGGTGGAGGCCAGCTGCCTGTTGACCCCTCAGCAGTGGTGGCTGGCTCAGCAGGAGGCTGTTAACTCCCAGGCCAAATGGTGGACAGACCCCCGTGGGTTGGGGCATTGAAGGAGGCCATAAAGGGGATGTGCAGTGGAGGAGGCAGCTTTAATGGCCATTGCTGTTGTGGTGGTCAGCTGACAACAAAGCCAGGCAATAAAGGTTACCCCAAGCTTTATGGGGCTATGGCCCCAAGTTCCGCACCCTTGTAGTATGTCCTGCCCAGGCTGGGTCTGCTTGCCAGGCTCCAGGGATGGGGGACCTTGAGACAGTGTCAAGACTCCCCATGGCAGTGTCCACGCCCCCCTTGTGGGCCAGTGGACCCAGCTGTCTGTCTTCGAAAGGCTCTAGCATCACACAGCTGGGCCACAACATATCCCACACCACGCCCTGGCCTCGGTCCCACCTGGGTCCTCTGGCTGGAACCCTGCCCCTCTCAATGTGGACCACGAGGTGCTGAAATTGGCTACCTCCCATACCCAGGGCCACAAACCTGGGCTGGAGACTGGGCCAGCCCTCCGGAAACCCTCCCTGGGGCTGAGGGCTGAGATAAGGGCCCCAGTCTCCTACCCCCCACCCCTACCCCGCCCCAATTTCCCTGGGGCCAAGTGTAGGGAGCTCTGAGGACAGCTCACTCTGGCACCTGCAGGTCCCAAGAGCACCTCTCCATCTCACCTCTCGCCTGCCTGATGACTTGCAGCTTCTCAAATGTGGCAGGTGGTCCCACCTCTGCCTTTGCCCTGGCAGTTCCTCCTGCCTAACCCAGCTGGCTTCCACTTTCACCCAGGTCTCCATGCAGCAAGTATAGCAAGCCCCCATCCTCCAGTATCACAACGCCAGCCCCATCACAGCAGCATACTCTGCCCTCACTCGGAACATGTTCACTGATAAGGGCAGTTTCCTTGCTCGTGCCTGTGCTCCCCCTTCCTGGGCTCACATCACTTGAGCCACATGGATTCACAGCCTTGTCTGGTCCCCAGTCTGTCTGCCCCAGCAAATTCTGTCTGTTTTGTCCCCAGTGTCTAGAATTTGGCACCCAGCAGTCCTGCCCTGTGACCCCATGTTCATCCTGTCTTCCCTAGGTCTCAGTTTACTCAGCTTGAAATGGGAGTAAAACCAAGAGGTGGACCTGACAACTTGGGTTGGAGGCACCCACGGTGCTCCCTAAGTGCACAGCAGGGTTACCAGGACATGCCCACCCCGTCCCGCCTCTCTGCCTGCCATGGCTGTGGTGGGGTTTGTACCCAATGATGTACCCACAAATTACCAAGGCTGTGTGGACCATGTGTCCATCTCTCCCTCCCTAGCACCACCCACTTCAAAGAAGGGGAAACTGAGGCTCAGAGCGGGTGGGGCCAAGCCCTTCACCAGCAGCCAGAGGGGCTTTTCTTGGCAGTCTGAGCACGGCCCTCTTCCATGGGTTTCAGTACCCCCCACCACTCCCTGCCCTCACTTCTTTCAGCGCCAGCCCCTTGGGCCTTGCTGAGCAAAACAAGCACCCTCTCTCTTGCCTCAGGTCTTTTGCACTGGCTCATCCCTTTCCTGGAATGCAGTTCCCCAGATGTCTGCACAGTCCCTCCTTCCCACCCAAACGTCACTTTCTCAGGGAGCCTCCCCACACCCAGCCCCTTGTCACTCTCTGACCCCTTCATCTGATGTTTCTTTTTCAGCACTTTGCAAAGGGCTCATACTACACGTGGATTTTCCAGCAGACACTCGATTACATTTGGCAGATGAATGAACAAAATGCCCCTCACTCTGGACCTAGCCTGTGGGAAGGGGCAGAAGTGCTGAAGAACCACTGAGGGAATGTCCCCCCCAGGAAAGGCAACTCAGCAACTAAGAAGGAAGCTGATAAAGCCAGGAAGGTTCAAGGCTCAGGTAGGGGCAGAGGAGGAGTGGGAGGAAAAGTGGGTCATCACCCCTACCACAAAGGCATGGTGGGCAAACAGGAAATTCTTGTTTGTGGCCAAACAGTGCCTGATGCTGGTTATACTGTTGACCAGATCCAAATGACCCCTGAAGTTGAGGGCCTCCTTTGGAGCTAGGGAGCTCACCCCTCGTATGGGACCCCTCTCTAGCCTGCCAGCCTGGAAGATTAGAGGAAAGGCCACTGTGGCCACTAGCAAATCCACAAACTGACATGTTGGGAGATACTGCCAGGGCCCAGCACGTAAGAGGCAGTGGGCAGGGTGAAGGTCACATTGCCAGAAGGCCCTGCCTAGGCAACAAGACACCAGCTCCCAGCCACCAAGGGGCGGGGGCAGTGTCAGGCCTCCAGGGGCCCAGGCTGTAAAGAAACTGCCCCCAGGCCCCCAGAGAACCTTTGTCCCCTTAATGGTGTCTGCTCAGGCCCCCTCCCGCCACCCAGGTGGCTCCAAAGTCCATGGGGCCCCACCTCTGGACGAAGCCACTGGGCCAGCAGGGAAACACCTGAAGTGAGGCCGTAGTCCTCAGAAGGCAGAGAGGGTCCAAACCAGGAAAAGCTGAGAAACTGTCTAGTACCCAGAGTTTGGGGACCAGCGAGCCCTGAGCCACTGGGAAGGCAAACACAGATATGGCAGAGAGATGCTGAGGATGGGAAAGGCTTATTAAAAAGGGCCAGTGACACTGCCCTCAAAAAAATAAAAGGTATATTTTTATACTGTCCAATACAGCTTACAAGAAACCACAGAAGCAGGTCTTTCTCCCCTGCCAGAAATGGGCTTGGGAACGCTCAGCTCAGATGGGAACAGGCTTGATGGCAGTGCCCGTGTGCCCAGTGGGTCCTTCTCAGGGATTCCTGGGCCGCTGAGGGTCAGAGGGGAAGAACAGATACCACTGCAGGGCGGGAACCAGGGGACCATGCTGGAACCTTGGTCGGCTCAAAGGGAGTCTGTGAGGGAGGAGGTCTTGTCAGTGAACGAGTGATGGAGCCTGCAAGCTGGGTTGGGTGCAGCCCAGAAGCTTTAATGCGTAATCTTACCTACTTTCCCCCAAAATATTTATGGAGAAGAAATTCACATAACATAGAATTAACCATTCTAAAGTAAACAATTCAGTGCCATTTAGTACATTCACTATGTTGTGCAACCACCACCTCTATCTAATTCCAGAACATTCCATCACCCCCTTCCCTCCCCAGCCCCTAGCAACCACGAACTCACGTCCTGTCTGTGATATGCTGGTTCTGGACATTTCACATAAGTGGAATCACACGCTATGTGGTCTTCTCTCACTGAGCACCATATGTTCACGGTCCATCCACGTTGAGGCGCGTGCCAGCACCTCCCCCCTTTTCATGGCTGAGTGACACTCCCGCGTGTGGATGGGCTACACTGTGTTTGTCTATTACCTGCTGATGGACACTGGGGCTGTTTCTACCTTTCAGCTGCGCTATTCTTGTGTGTATAGCATAATCTCACCTATTCTAGCATCTTTTAGGTTTGGGACAAGAATTGAATCATTGGAACTCCTATAAGCAACATGAAACTAGAGTGAAACAAAGCAGAGAAGGTGGCTACCCCCAGTTCCCATAAAACACCCAAGAGCAACTAGAACAGTAGATGACACTTCCTCCTTGCAGCCTCCCAGGGGCAGAAGGTCCGAGGGGCTTTACGTCAAAATCAGGCAGTGTCTCCCCCTGCTCAAAAGCTGACATTGGCTACCTATTGCTCGCAGGAGAAAGCCCTAACTTCCAGCCTGCCGGCTCGCCCTTTAAGTCTCCACCTTGTCTGTTCCCAGGCTCACTCTGCTCCAGTTACACCAGCCTCCTCACTGCTCCTCCTACCCAGTCCTGCCCCAGGGCCTTTCCACTTGCTGGTCTTTCTACTCAGAGTCCCTGTCATCCAACCTTAGCCTGTAGCTCTGACCCCCAAATTGGACCAGTGCCTCCATGAACATGCTAGTGTCTGTCAGGGTCACATGACAATGATTATTTGGGGATGGTTTCTCCCCATCTTTCTCCCCACCTAGATGAGAGACCCCAAGGCAGAGTCAGGGTCTGTAGATGCCAGGCACAGACACTTGTATACAGCAGGCACCCACTAATGAAGGAAGGGGTAATGAGGGCACACCTGAGCTCTTACACCCTCGGGCTTGCCTTCTGATGTCCCCCTCCCAACAGCTCCCCGCCTGCCCACTGATAAAAGCCCTCCGCACACTATCAGGCGCTGGTGAGGCCCCTTGCTGCCTGCCCGAGATGACTCAGCACTCACAGCCAGTGTTGCTGGGGCCCCAGGTGGGCCAGGAGCAGGGTCCCTGGGGCCTCCCAGCCTCCCCCATTCACAGAAATGCTCTCGGCTGCTGGAGGGAGGGGGTGTGGGGAGGCACCCCGGACTCCCCATAGCCCTTTCATCCACTCCGGGCTTGGGGAAACTGAGCCAGGGAGAGAGCTCCCTGCATGCCTGGTGACCAGGTCTCATGCCAATCACCTGCTAAGTGCTTGATCAGTCCTTTTCCACATGCACAAGGAAGGAGGACACCATCCATAGATGGCAAAGCTGAGCCTTGAGGCCAGGTCCCATACCCTCCCCACACAGACCCTAGAGCAGGGACAAACCGATGAACAAACAGATGAATGAATTAAGTCAGAATGGGGCTCTGTGGGGCTTTGGGTGGAAGTCAGTTGGGGCAGAAGGACCCAGAACCTGGAACCCTCCCTGTCTGCACTCTGGGCCTCAGTTTACCCATCATAGAGGTGCAAGAGCAACATGATGAGAAAGCTGTTGCTGCAGCCTCCCTCCCAGCTCTGAGGGCAGCAGGACCCCAGCCCTCAGAAGGCTGACCCAGGCAGGCATCTAGGGGTTTTGAATTTGAGGTTTCTTTTTTTTCCCTGTTCTGGAAACTCCCAGGACACACAGCACAGAGGAGGTGCAGACCAAGTGAGAGTAGCCAACCCACAGGATACTGACCCAGAGTGTCCCTTCTGCACCCTCTGTATGTCAGGCCTGTGCTGGATGCTGGGGACACAGTGTGCCTGAGAGAGACCCAGATGCCCCTCGGGGCCCAGGCCAGCAGGGTAGATGGTGAAGGAGTGGGAGGCCCACTGGAGGCCAGCAGCACTCCTGAAGGATGGGATAGGGCAGGGTCACTAGCTACCAGCATACAGTAGGAGCTTATCAATGTCTGTGGAACCTCAGGCCCTTCCCAGGAGTCATCCTCCTATGTACCTGACCGTGGGGGCACACCAGCAGCCAGGCGGCCCTTTGGTTTCCCGTCAGTGCTCCAGGCGGGGCCTCCTCCACACAGATCTGGCAGAGGCCCTGCCGGGTGTGCAGGAAATTGGGGAAGTGATTCTGGGCAGGGCAGAAACATCTGTCCGCTCAGACAACCCCCTGAACCCCCCGACCGGCCATGTACCCCCTCTCTGAAAAGACAGCACCCCCACCCATGACAGATATTAATAAAAAGCTCCAGAAACGAGTCACAGGACTACATCTTTCTGGATTTCCAGATCACGTGTTTGGAGGCCTCTCATGTGACGAGGGCCATCTGTAAAGTAAGCAGGGGTACACCTAAGCATCCAGGTGGGGACAAGGAACTCATGGAAAAGAGGGTGTGGAGGGAGGAGGGTCTGGCACCAGGAGGAATCACCTTGGTGGCAGGTCAAAGGTGGTTGCCCAAAGGTGGTTGCCCCCATGTCACAGTGGGGAAACTGAGGCCCACAGGGGAGACGAGCAGGCCCGGCATCGAAGATGCACTCAGGATAGAAATTAGCAAAGATACTTCTAGGAAGTGATGCAGAGGAGGGAGGCGGTTGTCCCATGCCATCATGCAAATAGCATGCAAATCCAGGTGGCCTAGCTCTGAGCTGACCACTATCCACATGGGACCCCATTTCACAGACAGGAAAGCAGAGGCTACGAGAAAACCACAGAACTCAGCTGAAACCCTGACCAAGTCCCTTGGTACCGCTGGAATAACTGCAGATGCACTGGCCTCATCAGCCCCTCATCAGGCATTCAAGGACATCAGGAAAATGCTTCAGGGTCAGAAAGCCCCAAACTCAGAATCTCCTCATTCTCCCCAGCAATTAGTAATCAATCTAGGCTGCCCTCGGGGCACTTCCCAAGGGAGTCCTGGGCTCCTACAACCCCAACATGATAGTCTCCTAATCCTGCCTGGCCACTGGCTCGTGATTCCCTCACGTCCAAGACTGCCACTCAGGGCCTGGCACCCAGGAATTAAAATTCCTGTCCTGGCTTTCCCTGCAGAAGAGCCTGGAATGTGCTGGAAGGGACTTTCCTAGTGGTTTGGAGCTGTTCGGAAAGTTCTACCTGGCGTGGGAGTGAGGTCCCCGTCACTCCCAGCCCAGGTTCTCTGAACTGAAACATGGCCAGTGCCAGTAGCTTCAGGGAGCGGGATGCCAGGGGAAAGATTACCACCCCTGCCCTGGCTGAGCTGACTAGGTCCCCCCAAACACTGGGCAGTGACAGAGGGAGCAGAGAGGAAGGGGGCTGCTTCCCACCTCCCACCCAAGAGAGAGGGGTCCCAGTGGCTCAGCCCAGAGGCCCCATCAGGCACAGCCAGTAGAGCCTCTGCCAGACTCCAGGCCAAAGGCAGGACAACAGGAACCGCCCCTTGGTGGCAGCCAGCAGCCTCAGGGTGCCACGCTATCTTATCTCCTGACTGCAGGGGTGGGGGCAGGAGTGGGGGGTGTGGCTCCAAATTCTTGCAGGGAACACGGAGGGGAGATGAGATGTAAGCTGGGCAACCCTGGTAGGCACACAGCTGGTGACCACCAAGCCCTGCATCTCCACCAGGACACCTGGTAAATAGTAACAAACAACGATAACAGTGAAATGCCAACAGCCAGTGATCTGCACCCCATCTGGGCCAGGCTCTACCCTGCTTGGTGATGGCAAAGAAATGAATAACCCAGAGGTAACTTCAGGCCCAATTCCCTTCAAAGAATTGGGCACCCATCAGTAAGTGCGTGTACTGGCTACAGGGGATGGGGAGGGGGCAGGCAGGCCCAAGGCTGGGCAGGGAGCCATCGGGGACAGAGCCACTGCTAGAGCAAGCAGAGGGTGGCACTGTGCCCATGCACACTCCTCCACGGGGCACTCACCACCCAACGGCCCTGGGAAAGTGGCAGTTGAGAAGGAATTATAAGGTGCGGGGGAGGTGGGGGGGAGGTGGAGGGGATGGGGAAACAGGGAAGGTAGAGATACAGAAAGGGAAAGAGTGACAGAAAGATAGGAGAAAGAGCAGAATCAGGAGATTCCACGAACAGAGAGATGCAGCCAGGTTCTAATCCCCTGCCTGTCCCCTGGCCTACCAGCCGTCATTAGAGGACCCTGCCCAGCCTGCGTCCCAAGGAAGAATTCATGGAGCTGGTCACAGAAGGGGGTTAAATGAACAGAAGGGGTGGCTTGCCCCCACCTGGTCAGAAGAGGGGGCCTCAGTGTTGGGGGCCAGGGGTCTGGCGGGGTACCCCCTGGGTGGGGTCCTACAAGCCCAGAAGATCCACGTTATAGTGATGGGCTCAGGCCCCTGTGTGGGGTGAGGGTTTGGGGGCACAGCCTAATAGGGCAGAGGCTGGGGTGGTCATGGGAGACCCTCAGAGAACCTTCATGGGGCAGAAAGAGAATGTGAGTGCACCAGGGCTCATGGCCACTCCCAGCCACTCCATCCTGGACAGAGATGTCAGACAACCTCCCATGATACTAACAAGTCTCACACACACACCCTCAGACAATCCCACCTGGGGAAGAAACCCTCAGACCCAAGGCCCCATTCCAGACACAGCCACACAGCCTCCCACCCAAACCTCCACGTGGCCAAGGACACATATTGGTAGGCACACCCATCTAGACGACACCTCCCCACAGACCCACCTGATATGCCCACCCTAATGTGGTCTCCCAGTGCACACATGGACACACCCATCCACCCAGACACAGACACACAAACACAGACACACCCTTGCTCACTGGCTCTCCGATAATGGCCCCAGACAGCTTGCCCTTGGCCGCCACACCTGCCCAGCCCATTGGGTCCCACATACCCCCACCCCCACACTGCCAAGAGCACAGCAGCCACTTCCGTCTGCATTCTCCCCAGATGCATTCCTGGTGCCCCAATTGGGGGCTGGTACACAGCAGGTGCTACATACGTGGTTGTGGAAGGCTCTGGCTCAGACACATGTGCACAGCTTGGCCTTCTGCCTGAACCTGGTCCCCCAACCTCATAGGCAGGACAGTCAGGGTCCCCTTGCCCCAAACCAATCCCCAAAGCAGTGTCAGTGGCCAGTGGGGATCGGGGTTGCCTACATTGTGTGCCTGGTGGGTCCTGAGCTTCCTGAAAGTGCCCAGCATGGCCAAGCCCTGAGTCAAGGACCCAAATCTTCTTCAGGTTTTGAATTATTTCCTGGGGTGGCTGTAACAAAGCACCAAACACACTCATTCTCACAGTTCTGGAGCCAGATATTATGGTGTCACAGGGCCCCACTCCCTCCTGAGACCCCAAGGGAGGGTTCTTCCTGCCTCTCCCAGCTTCTGGGGGCTCCAGGCATCCCTGGGCTTGTGGCAACATCAATGTGATCACTGCCTTTGTCTTCACATGGCCATCCCCCTGCATGTCTGTGTGTCTTTTTTTTTTTTTTTTTTAAAGATTTTATTGGGGAACCGGGAGGGCGGAACAGACAAGTTGTTGTCCTTTTGTTCTTCAGTCTAGTTGTGGAGGACATTGCTTCACTGGCCCATGTTGGTATCGTCATTGTGCTCTTCTCGGGTGAGGCAGATCAGTGGCTAGCCTCTGGACGGCCACTCACAGCAGCTCTTGGCAGCTCACACTAGCTGCCGGCTGCTCATGCTGCCAGCTACTCACTGCAGCCTATGGCAGCTCACTGCAGCAGGGGCTGCAGCTATGCTCTCCCCGGGGACTCAAAGCAGCCCAGCTCCAGGTGGAGCTGTTGTTCACCATCTTAGCTGTAGAGGGCAGTGTCACTGGCCCTCATATGTGGGATCCAAACTGGGGTCGCTGGTGTCCCAAGCCAGCTCTAAACCAACACGCCACTCGACCGGCCCTGTCTCCTCTTCTATTTTTTTTTTTTTTTTTAAGATTTTATTGGGGAATCTGGGGAGGGGAACAGCATTGGGGAATCGAGGAAGGGGAACAGACAAGTTGCTGTCTTTTTGTTCTTCAGTCTAGTTACGGAGGACGTTGCTTCACTGGCCCATGTTGGTATCGTCTTTGCGTTCTTCCCGGGTGAGGCAGATGGGTCACCGGCTTCTGGATGGTCGCTCACCGTGGCTACTGGCAGCTCACAGCTGGCTGCCAGCCACTCATGCTGGCTGCCGGCCACTCACTGTAGCCTATGGCAGCCCACTGCAGCAGGGGTTGCAGCCTACACCATTGCCTGGGCTCACACAGCCCAGCTCCAGGTGGAGCTGTTGTTAGCTGTAGAGGGCAGTGTCACTGGCCCTCATTTGTGGGATCTGAACCAGGGCCACTGGCATCCCAAAACCAGCTCTTAACCAATGCGCCACTTGGCCGGCCCTCCTCTTCTTACAAGAACACCTGTCATTGGATTTGGAGCCCACTCTTCTCCAGCGTGACCTCCTCTTAACTAATGACATCTGCAAAGACTCTATTTCAACATAAGGTCCCTTTCTGAGACTCCAGGTGGGCATGAGTTTTGGGGAGATATCATTTATCTTCCCAACAGGTTTCTTCCTGGAATATGGGTTTTTATCTATTGTTTTCCATCGTTGGGAGGACAGGAGTGTATCCCCAAGGCAGCAGTGTCTACAGGGGTGGCAGGCAGTGCTGACTCTGAGCCCTCCCTACTGCCCACCCGTTGGTCCCCATGAGAACCCTGCCAGCCCTGACTGCAGGGCAAGGCCTCATCCAGAGCTGGAGCCTTCAATAGGCAGATTGGTTACCATTTAACCCCATGACCTCCAATTGTCCTCTGGCCGCATGCGGCCAGGCAGGCAGAGAAGGGGCTGTCCAAGCCCCGCCCCTGCGTGTGTTCACCCACCAGCCGGCATCCCCAGCTGCTCCCTTGACCAGGCTTGGAATGCAACCTGACAGGGCGATAGCATTCATGATGGGGGTACTGGGATGTCACAAAGGGCCAGACAGATGCCCCTCTATGTCACTCCAGGTGGTACTGGCTCTGGGGATCAGAAAATTTTGGGGGTTGAAGGGTGTTTGTGTCAGGTAGCAAAGCTGAGACACAGAGTAGAGCCAGCCCTGCTGGGCAGCCCTTCTGAATCAGAGAGGGTGCAACCTTGCCTAAGACCACACAGCACATGAGGGGCAAAAGGAATCGAGCTGAGGGCCGACCGAGTGGCGCGGTGCTTAAGCGCTGGCTTCAGAAGCCAGCAGCCCCAGTTCGGTCCCACATATGAGGGCCAGTGACACTACCCTCAAAAAAAAAAAAGAAGGAATCGAGCTGTGCGGTGGGAGCCCCCATGGCTCTGTCCACAACTCAGGGCTCCCTGGCTGTGTCAGCACAGGCAAGGACAGCTGACCTGCCCTGGGGTGGCCAACGCAAGTCAGTAACCAGGGGATGTGACTTTCTGGCTAATGGTTAATGGATCCCACTGTGACCTCATGGGGCCTGGGATGCCCAGTGGGGCAGGCAGGTGGCAGGCACACAAGGTTCACACACAGGCACACATGGCAGCTGGCCATGCGTACGTGCTCACACACACATACCCTTGCAGATCCCCATACACATGGCCACATGCAAACAAAACAGCCACAGAAGACTGTCACCCTGTCACATACAGACACAAGGAGCACACAAGATGCCTGGTCAGCACTCTCTGGGATAGACAGGCCCAGCCACACCAAGACGCACTCAACAGCACATCCACGCAGTTAGGGACATGTTACATGCTGTGCACATGCAGACATACACATAAGCCAGACATGGGGATGCGAGCAGGTGCCCAAGATAACAGATACACTTTATAAAAGATACTGCCGATGGGTCCACATGGCCCCAGAACGTACGTGCGCACACACACATGCAACAGCCATGTACCAGCACACACATGGGTTATACACACACACACAGAGACAGTCTCAAATGCCCCCAGGGCTCCAGCTC
Source organism: Aselliscus stoliczkanus (assembly GCA_033961575.1). NCBI lineage: Eukaryota > Metazoa > Chordata > Mammalia > Chiroptera > Hipposideridae > Aselliscus > Aselliscus stoliczkanus. The sequence goes on along the minus strand of CM066735.1, from coordinate 619,142 downwards.
TGGCAAACACAGACTCCCAACAACACTTGCAGCACCCCTCAGCCCACGGGGACCATGCACCTACCACCACATCCCCACATCCATGTGCACACTCACACACATACCCACGCCAGTGGGCGGGCTCCCACATGGCTCACCCACACCCATCCCCCTACCAGGCACCCAGAAAAGACACTCTGCCCGCCGGGCACCGCTCCCTCCACCAGCCGCGTATGTTATTAGAAAGCGTGAGGCGTGGCTGGGCGCTTGGCAGCGGCTACCAGGATGAGGAGCTGGCAGTGGGCATTGGGCCAGGCCACGGTGGCGGTGACCCTACAGCGGTGACCCAGCAGCCGGGTGACGGCGCGGGAGCCAGATAAGGTTCTTCCGGCTGAGTCAGTGTGGTTCCCAGGGCTGGCACGGGTAGAGGCATGGTGCCAGGGGCTGGCAGGCAAACACCCTCCCCACACCCGCCGCGGTCCAGCTGGCTCAGTGCCAGCAGCCACAGAAGCTTTGATGAGGCAGGTGTTGCCCCAGGCAGGGAGGGCTGGGCTCCCCAGGGGCTTCCCGACAACCCTCCCCATCCCTTTGCACATGGCCCAGGGATCCCGGTGCTTCAGGAAGACGCCTGGTGCTGGAGCTGGCGCCCAGGACCCATGAGGCCTGGCTCCTGGCCCACTCTGTCTCAAGCACACCATATGAACGTGGCTGGGCTCAGAACCAAGTGTCTGATCTGGCCTTTGCCCAGGCTGTGCGTTCTGCCTGTAATAACCTCCTCCACTGGGAAAATTCTAACTCATCCTCCTCCCCTCGCAGGCCTAGCTATAATGCTGTATTCCTCCACTCCTGCCTGGCCTACGGATCCCAGAGGGGTTCTCCCAGCATCAATCTCCCTCCCCAACTCCAAACCCTGCTAAGGCCCCCACTTTGAGTCCACCTTTGGTTTGCCTTAATGTTCTGTCCACACCTTCCCTTCCCACTTTATGCTCCAGCCAGACTAAGAAGCAGGCAACCTACCTTTCTCTGCCAATTCGGCACTCTTACATATCCTGTAAAGCCCCAATTCCAGTGCCCCTTCTTTTGGGCAGCCTTCCCCCCCTCAATCCTCTTCCTCTATCCCATCCCTGAACCCTGCAGGGTTGGGAGTGCTGCGTCCTGCTCTGACATCGCCCAGCCTGGAGGGCTCCCAGGCAGGATAAAGAAAATGTCCACCATCTGCTCCCTGAGCCCCAGCAATTCCAGCTCCTACCCCACAATGCCCCAAGCAACTCGCATGAGCCCAGAGTTGTTCACTGCAGTACTGTTTATAAGAGGGTAACAGAAGCAGACCAACATGTTGGTGTCGGCCCCACAAGGGAACTCCGCAGGGAGCTGAAATGAACCAGGTGACTCGGGACATTCAGATATGACAGACAGATGCTGAGCGATGATGATGTGAGGAAAAAAAGCACAAAAAGTAGTGTATCCAGCTCAGCATTGGGTGGAACCATCAGACCCCTGAAAGTTCACATTTTTGGGCATAAGTGCATAGAAACAGGCTTGGAAAAGCTATGGCTGACGCCAGGCAGGTTGGGGCAGGGGCTGGCGGCCCAGAGCCTCATGGAGCCATCCCATGTTTTCTCCACATGAGAATGGTGTCTAGTGTTACCTCTGGAACCAAAAATGGACTTTAAAACATATATAAGTGTATTCTTCCCAACATAAAAAATATCAATGAGCTGAAAGGACCAGAAAAAAAACCAAATGTGATCCCAGCCTCCTGCTGAGGTCACCTCTGAGGCCCATGGCTTCACCTCCCAGTTCCTGAACCTGCGGAACAGGACACCCTCCAGGATGAAATGGGCCCCAGAAGGCCCAGGGAGGGGAGTGGGGGTCAGGCAGGGTCCACGGTGAGGGCATGGTGGCCTCTTGGAGCTGCTGATTACTGTTTCTGCCCGGGTGCCCATTGTGTCCAAGCACTGGGTCCTGACACCTCCATTTCAGACGAAGGAAACTGAGGCTCAATGAGGCCACCAGGCTTCCCCAAAACCCTGCAGCCAGCAGCCCCCTGCACCTCGCCCATCTATTTGTCTGCCCACTCTCCCAGGACTGGGGTTGGGGCCAGTGAACCCTGGGGTTCAGTCCCAGCTCTGACACCTCCCCCATGACAAATGTTTTGATGGTTCTGTGCTTTGGTTTCCCCATCTGTACAACAGCGCAATGGCAGTTCCTCTCCCATGGGATCAAGAGGGTGTACAAGACATGTGTGAGACACTCAATCTGCTGCCTGAACATAGCTAAGCAAGAAATATACTAGCACTGTTACCGCCACATCTCTGAGCTCCTTTCACAGTATGTGGTGAGCAGACATTACCTGGGAAAATATCCCAACATTCAATGTGAATCAAAATCACAGCGAGATTGGACCGGCCGAGTGGCGCAGTGGTTAAGTGCTGGCTTGTGAAGCCAGCGGCCCTGGTTCAGGTCCCACATATGAGGGCCAGTGACACTGCCCTCAAAAAAAAAAAAAAAAAAAATCACAGTGAGATGCCATGCGATCTCCCAGGTATAGCTGGAACCACAGTCATTGTCACCAGTATCGGTGAGGACAGAGAAACAAGTCTCATGCATGGTGGGTTGGGCACAAAATGGAGCACTCAGCAGCTCCTTCAATGTCAGTCACCATCAGACCCAGCAACTCTACTCCTACATACATGACTGAGAAAACTGAACACACACGTCCACACAAAAACCTGCACACCATGTCCACAGCAGGACACTTCACAACAGCCAAAGGTGAGACCAGACCACGTGTCCATCAGTGGGTGATGGACATAAACAATGTGGCCCATCCACAGGAGACAGACACACACAGTGTGGCCCGTGCACACACAGGAGTGTTACTTGGCTGTGAAAAGAAGGGAGGCGCTGACACTCGTCACAGCATGGATGGACCTTGAACACACGGTGCTCAATGAGAGAACCAGACACACAGGCCACACAGCATGTGATTCCATTTACATGAAATGTCCAGAACAGGCACATCCCAGACAGGAGCGGGGTTAGTGGTTGTCAGAGGCTAGGGTGGGGATGTGGGGGGTGACTGCCCATGGACGGGGTTTCCTTTTGGGATGATGGAATGTTCTGAAACTAAACAGAGGTGCTAGTTGCACAATACTGTGAATATGCTAAAAACCAGTGAATTATATATTTTAAATGGGTGAATTATGTGCTATGTTAATTTTATATCAGTAAAGCTGTTAAAAAATCCCAACATTTATTTGAGTTGTTGAGACTAAGGATTCGAATCCTTAAGCAGTGAAGACCTGTGACTAACAGTATACTGGCTTACAATCCCACAGCAGCACTTTCTATAGCCCAGGTATGGTGACAGGAAGCCACCAGGATGTCACCAGGATGCCATATCCAATGCCAGGAGACCAAGATCCTAATCACTGCCTATGACACACCTCAATCCCCACCAAAGGCTCCAGGAATGCTGGCCTCCATCAGCACATGTCAGGGGTCCCCTGGTGCGAGGTTCCAGGTTTTCCAGGAAAGATTTCACAAGCCCGCTGCTCCCAGCCCCTTCCCAGCCTGCAGTCAACAGCGGAATTTCACGACTGTTGAGGCTTTTTGGGCAGAAGTCAGCCCCAGGTCCTGCCAACACCAGGAGGAAGAGGCACAGATGATGCCAAGTGGGTGGCTGGCCTGTCATGTGCCAGGAAGGGGGGTGGGGCGGCACCAGAGTCAACACGGCCCCTGACACCTGCCCGGCTGGCTGAGACCAGGCCACTGTTGACACTAGCTACACAGGTGCCTGACCAGCTGGACCTGCCACAAACAGGCAGGATAAGCTCCCAGCACCTCAAAGCAGGCACCCCCGCTGGCCCACGACCTCCCTCATCTTGAAATCCAGCCCAGTGGTGTCTGGCCTCTATGCACGAGCCAAGCTAGGTCCCATCTCAGGACTTTTTGCATGGGTGTTTCCTCCCTGTGTGTGCCAGGCTCCTTCTCCTACAAAGCTCAACCCAAACTTCACATCCTGAGAGGCCTCCCCACTTCCCCAGTAAAGACGCTGATCACATCCCCGACCGTCTTGTATTACATCCATTTACTTGTTTACTGACCTTCACCCACCACAGGGATAAACCATGAGCATGTATGACACTGGGGCTCCCTCACCCTCTGGCCTCAATTTACCCCTGTGACCCAACCCTGGGTGTCCAGAGACTTCACCATCGTGTCCTGGACAAATGGGACAATGGCTCCCGAGACCCTTTGTTTCTGACATGCCGAAGAGACTTCGAGGTCAGGACTTCTGACCCCTGTCTCCTGGCCACAAACAACCCCACACTTCCGTCAATGTTGGGTGGGGGTGGAGCAGGGGTCTTGTCATCCTCTGACCCCAGAAGGGCTGCACATCCTCGTCCCTCCCTTACTCTGAGCCAGGCCGTGACCCTGCAAGATAGGAGTGTGTCTGTCTGGCTCTGGCCCCCAGCCTGGAGCTCCCTGAGGGCTGGGTTCATGGCACACAACAAATATCCAGTAAATAAATAAACATGACTTGTCCATAACATGCTCATCTGCATTACACTGAGCCCAGCGCTTGCAGACTGCTCCCAACACTGTGCCTCAGTTTCCTACCTGCAAAACAGGGTGGGCGGCTACCCAGCAAGTGTTTCCTTCCAAAAGGGAGAGAAACTGAGGCAGGGAGCAGGGTGGGACCACCAGTCCCGCCCACAGGCTCAGGCTGGTATCCATACACAAGAGGCAGCCCGGGCCATTTGTGGGGTGGGGCTGGCCTCACCCTCAGGAGATGATGTCTGCTGGGTGTCATTCTACCAGAAGGCACCACTATCCATGTGCCAAGACCACCATACTTGTGCCATGATTGGGCGAGAGGTGAGGCCGCCCCACCCAGCCCCAGATGCCTGGGCAGCTCCTGGGAGGGCACGTGGGCGGGCAGGGGGGATTAGCTCTCCCTCCCATCCTTAAAGCTAGCTGTGCCCCGTACCCCAGGGCACCATCCCTCCTGCCTTCACACCTCATTCAGTCCCTGTCATTTCCACTGCAGCCCTTGGCTTGTCCCCATGTGTCCAAGTCCCAGTTCTTTACTTCATCTGTGAGTTTTTTGATGGCCTGAGCTCAAGTTCCAGCACCCAGTCCCAAGTAAGGCTGAGAGGGGAGCCCCAGGCACTGGGTCCCCAGAGACCAGCACCTGGCCAGTACATTACTCAGGAGGCTCTATAGCCCATTCTGGAGCCAGCATCTCAGGGCTGCCCTGAGACTGTTCCTGTGTGCTGGCGTGTCCACAGTCCCCTGGAGCCTGGTGAGGACGGACAATGAGTTGGGCAGACCAGGTCCCCTCTGGCCACTCCTGGAGGTCGGGGCAGAGCCCAGCTGGCCACGGGTGCAATGCGAGCCCCACTGGCCACCCTGCCGCCATCTGGTTTCCATCTGCCCAGCCCAGCTCAGCCCAACTTCAAAGGATGCCCTGCCTGGCCACTTCCTCTGCTCTGACTGCCTGCCCCGCGGGAAGGCACCAGGACAGTCTGCTTCCTCCCCGCCCCTCCAGAGCCCCAGGGAGCTGCTGGCCCACACACCAATGCAGCCATCTCTTGCTCAGCCAGCTGCCTGGGCCTCAGGAGAGCAGACTCCATGCCGACAACAAGGCCGACAAGGCCTCCAAGCCCACATCACCGGGCCCCACCCACAACCACTGTGCTGAGCCAGACCAGCCACACAGCCTTTGTCTGGGCCACCCACTCCACTTGGAACCCCTCTCCTCACTCTGTTCCTCTGTCCTACTGACCAGGACCCCCTGGACCTCTCCCTCCTGGCTCGTGTCCCCCACATCCGTGCATTTAACAGCCAGGCCATCTCACCCACAGGACCCCAGTGCCCAACTCAGCACTTGCACACATGGGAGGCAAACACCAGCCACTGGGGCTAGCTGGAAGGACTCCGATAGGAGTTGGGTGCGCCCTTGCCTCCACGGGCCCGTTACCACGCATGACCCACCTGCTTGAACTGCTCCTCATATGTCCAGTCCCCGTGGTCAGGAGGCTGCAGCTGGGGTGCCATGTGGGCGGCTCCCCCGGGGTGGGCTGGGCCAGGCCCTGATCGCTCCTGGTTGCCCAGCACCCGGGGCCTGCCATCACCGCCACGGAAGGCCTGGGGCAATTGGGCCTTGCGGGGAAACAGGGCTGCAGTGCCCAGGCCAGCAGAGCCCGGTGGCTCAAGCCCCTCCTCGTCCTCGTAGTCCTCCTCCTCCTCCTCCTCGTCCTCGTCCCCCAGATCTTCCTCCAGTTCTTCCTCCTCTTCCTCCTCCTCCTCCTCTTCCCATTTTGGCTTCCTGGGGCAGGCAGAGGACAGAGGTCAGAGGAGAAGGTGCCAACTCACCCCCACCCTGGGGCAAGGCCGGCTCCTCCTCCCAGCCTGGGTCTCCCTGTCTCAGCAGACTGCTGGGAGGACCTGCAGGCAGGACCTGCTTAGGGTATGGGCCATACTGCTGGTTCTCAGTGAGCCCGCAGCAACTGGAACTGCCCCTTCAGCATAGCCCCAGCTATCCCCCGTCCTGCCCCATGCTAACAACTCCCCTGTCCTCCTCTCCCCGCTCTGCTGTACAGGCTGCCTTTCTGGGCCTTGAAAGTGCTGAGCCAGTTTCTGCCTCAGGACACTTACTTGGGCTGTTCCCTCTATCAGGCATGCCGTTCCAGGCTCCCTCTGGCCCTTCCTAGGGACGGTCACCTCCGCAGGGAGACCTGTGCCCACAATTCTAGAAAGCTGATCTCCAGCTGCAGCCAGCCCCATCCCTGGCATTCCTACTTCATTTCCTCAGCAGCCCCAATCACAACCTATGAACACCCCATTTCTTTGCTTGCTAAACATCTTCCCAGAAGGACCCCACTGGGCCCGCATCAGACACCCCTGGGACACAGACCTTGGTGAGCCAACCAACGTCAACCCTGTGCAGGTCCCACCCAGGCCACCAACTTGATCTGCCCAATGCTGCATCTGCTGTAGCCTCACCGGGCAATGGGGCTGCTGGCTACACGTGGCTAGTTCTACTCAAGTTAAGATGAAATAAAACTACAGACATGGACCTCGGCCACAATGGGCACATTTCACATGTACCATAGCTACATATGAGACTGGTGGCACCCACACTGGACAGTGCAGATGGAGAATGCATCCACTGACATCCAGAAAGTTTTACAGTCTCTGGAGAGTTTTCTCCTGCCCTTACGACTATGTCCCCAGAGCCTAAATGCCCGCTCAGTGCACGGAGCACGCAGACCTCACTCACAGGTCATCATCAGAGGCCATATCCTCAAAGTGCCTGTCACCTTCCGCGTGTCCTGGAGCCTCCCTGCCTTGGCCTGGTGAGCCCGGTGCCCCCTCCTGGGCTGTGTCCTCGTCCTCCAAGCCACGGGGCCCATCTTCAGAGCAGCTGGGACTGGGTGCAGGTCCGAGGCCGGCAGCAGCAGCCCGCATGGCAGCCAGAGCAGCCATCTGTGCCCGCTGCATTCGGGCATTCTCAGGGTCTCTGTCCTCCTCTGGGGCAGCCCTAGTGTGGGCTGGGGGGCCAGCGGGGGGTTCAGGAGGTGGTGGCTGCCGGGCCTCCAGCTCCTGGCGTGCCCGCTGCTGCCGTTGCAGGAGCGTTTCCATCACTGCCTGCAGCTTCATGGCCCTGCGGGCCGGGCCGCCCCGAGCACCAGGGGTGGGTGGCGGGGGCGGCCCCTTTGGGGAGGGGGCCCGGCCGCACTGCAGTGTGAGGGCTACAGGACAGCCGGGGTAGTGCAAGGTGGCAGGGGGCAGGGGCCAATGGGTTCAGGCTGAAGGCTGGCGGGGCATGCCAGCAGAGGACAGGCGGTGCCTCCTTTTCACGCTGGGCACCAGGGGACAGCAGCTGGCATCCGGCTCATTCACGTGTTTGCAGAAACCTGGGGGCCACAAGACAGATGGTCAGACCACACTGGGTTCCTTGGCCCGATCTTCCCCATTGAGGTTGAACCACAAAGGCCTCTGGAAAAATCCCTCCCACTCACATCAGGACGCAGAACTGGAGGCCTCCCTGGAGGCAGAGGAACATGCACTCCCCATCTACCCCCCATCTGCTCTTCAGTGGGCTGGGAAATGGGGTCACCCTGCACTGGACTCCTGAGGACCTCCAGGGGGCCCCCACCCATCTGGGCCACAGAGAAACACCAAGTCGTTGACAACAACCTCCCAATAAAGAACATGAATTATTGCTTCATAAACACAGCAGGGGGACAGGACATTCCTGGCCTCTGACTGGCTACAGCCAGCGGCCAGGCACCAGAGTCTAAGTAGGTTCTAAGTTCTAGTTCTGCTTCTAGGTGCTGGTGCCACTTGGCCCAGAGAGCTCCAGGCACCCTCCTGTCACTCAGGCTAACAGAGACAATGGCTGGCCCAGACTAAGCATTTGTGGTATATGGGCCATGAGCTAACCTTTCCCCATTCAACACTGTCAGCCCTAAGCCTCAGTCTCTCAGCCTCAGTTTCCCTCTCTGCAAAATAGTGCCCTAGCTGCGCCCACCTCACTGTGCTCAGGCAGACTTGAAGTAAATTTATGATAGTGAAGACGGGCCCACAGCAGGCACCACATCCCATCCACGTCAGGCAGGGAAGCACCCACTGCATAGATGAGAGAAACTGAGACTCGGAGATGTCTTGCTAACTTGGGTCTCAGTAACATCAGAGCCTCTCACACTGCCCCCATGTGCTCTCTGTGGGGGAATTCCCCTGCCCTTTGGGACCCCAAAAGGGGCCAAAATCCTAGAATGCAACGTGCTCTGACCTCAGCCTGGGGTCCCTTTGAACCACCACCAACCCTAAATGCCAAGGCCTAGCCCCAGGCCCAGCCCAGGCCACACCCCAACCCTCCTAGGCCGCCAATAAAACAGATGGGCAGAACCCAACAGGTCCAGTGGTAACACCCCAGGTGATACATCACCAGAACAGTGTGGGTGGGGTGTCCAGGAGGCTGTCCCTAACCCAGCAAATGAACCCCCAAAAGCTCTTAAGCCACTCCTGGAGCAAACGCCACACGCAGGAGGGACCAGTGGGCAGAAGTTCCTGGTAGGTCTCCACGCTGGCGGCCCTCCTTAACACCTTTGGTGACCTGCTAAGGAGGAGCCTAAACCCACCCAAAGAGAATTGTACAGTGTAGATCACCCCAACCTCCTCAGTCATGGGAGGGGCCTTACAGAGCCACAGTAAGCCCAGTGGCCTCCACCTTCTCCCCACCAAACCAGGTGCCCTTTACCAGGACCCCATGGGGCTTCCAGCAGGATGGGTACAAGGGCAATGGAGGGCAGGGCAACTGAGTGGCCCCTGTAAAAAGTGGGAAGGGATACGCCCCCAAAGGAGCTGGGTATCCAGCAAAGGCAGGGGTCCCTGGGCACAAAGACCCTCTCAGAGGTCACAGTGCTGGCAAGTGACCAGCATAGCAAAGCAACATCAAGCCCTCTTTCTAACCCCCACACTGGCGGTCACCCCCCACTCCACCAGCCCTAAGAAGTGCTGAAGGAACATTTCTCACCCAGTGTCTAGTCTGGTCCACTGCCCCTCCCCCACCTTTGACAACTTCAAGACAACCCCCCCCCCCGGAAACCCCCATGTTGCTCCAGGCAACCCCCACCTCTTTGGGGGGCAGAAGGAAGAGGACAGAGGAAGCCACTCCCCCCCACACACACCGCCCCGCACCCCCAAGGCCTGCCGGGTTTAATGACCCTTCCGGGTTGCCCTGTGGGGGAGGGGAGCAAGGCAGGCCTCCACGATGGGGCTGCGGGGGCAGGTGGGAACCCCAGAGCCCCCCTGGGCCGGGCCTGGCCCCCCACACACACAGCTGCCAATAACCCTAAGCTGACGATGCCCACCCCCTCCAGACCCCTCCTCCCTAGAGCCCTTTGTCCTCAACCCCTACCCCTACTTTATGACAGCCCCAGGGGAGAAGTATTCCCAGGCAGGGACCTGGCCTGGATGGGGGGTGCTGGGTGGTCGTTAGGACCTAGCCTGGGGGGGGCGGCGCGAAGAGGGAACGGGCCACGCCCTCCCTCACACTCCCCCCGCCCCCCCAATGCCTCGAGGAGAGAGAGGTCACCCGCTCTGGCCCGGGCCTTGCAAAACACGGTTATTTAAAGAGTTGTGCAAGGCTGGGGCCCGCGGGTGGCGAAAGGGGCCCCTCACTCCAAGGAGGGAGAGGAGGGGGAGGGTGGGGCAGCAGGCTGGGGAGGGGGCTAGGGGAGTCGGGGGGGGGGCGGCCCGGAGGAAGTGAGAAAAGAAAAACTGAAGAAGATATAAGACAGAAACCCCAGCCGGGGCTTCAAAGGCTTCTTGGAAAGCGGCCGATTTGCATGGGAGGGGGGGGGGCAACCCCTCGGCCCGGGAGACTAAAAACGGAAGATTATTGACAAACGCTCTGCCCGGGTCGGACACCGAACGTTGGAATTGACAAACGCGAGCTCCCCGCGCTGCCTCCACCCGCTTTGTGTCTGGGGGGCACTGAACGGGGAGAGGGGGCTTTTAAACCCGGGAGTCCCCACCAGAGAATTGGGGACTTGGGCAGAACCCACTCCTGGGAGCGGGGACCGCGGTGTCCCCTCCAGGGGCCCCTTTCTACCCAGGACCCGACACTTCATAAATAAACCGTCCAGGCAGGGGAGGCTCATCAGGGAACTGCCCTCCCCACCCGGTGCTCCCACTCTCCTCGCGGCTACCGAATTAAACACCCAACCCGATTCCGGGGAGAAAAAATGAACTAAGAACCCAGAGTGCAGCCCCCGCGCACAAAGACCATTTCCTCCCTCTGGGTGGGGGGTTTCGAGCCCCCCGACAGTCGCCGCGCGACCCTATGCAATATGGTAGAAGGTGAGGTACTCAAGGGGGCGCAGAGAAAACCACCCGAATTCTGACCCACCAGAGTCGTCTTCCCAGCGCTAGACTCCACCTACGTCCCTGCCCAACTTTGGGGACCCCATCACCCCGGGCCGGAACCCGCGATTTAAAAGGCCATCCGCCCTCCTCCCGGAGCCTCACCGCGCGGGCCCCGCTCGGGGGGCACAGGGCCCGCTCCAGGGGAGCATGCCCCGCGCCTGGCGTCCGGCCGTGCCCCGGCAGCGCCTGGCCTCCGGCCCGGGCCGCAAGCTGCGCACTGCTGGCTCCCGGCCGCCGCCGGGTTTGTGCCGCGCGCCGACTCACCCAGCCGCCGGCCCAATCCGCGTCTACACCCCCACCTGACCGGATTGGTAAAAGTCTCCCAGCGCGCGGCCTCCCCCGCCCCTCCCCTCCCCCCCACCGGCGCGCTCACCGCCCCGCAGACAAATCACCGGGTGACAAATCGCTCTCAGATGCAAATACCTCGCCGGTGATTCAGCACCGAGGCCCGGGACGCGGGGAGGGGTCTCGCGAGGCCCCCTCCCCCTTCCCGGACGCCCCTCTCCCCCAGCGCTCGGTCCCACGAAGAAGGACCTGCCCAGGGGTGTTGGGGGGAGGTGGGAGATAGAACGGAAATTTTCAGGTTGCGGCCCCTTTAAATGATAATAAATAATGAAAGAGAAGGGGGAAACAGTGACGCAAAGGCCCCGCCCCCGACCTAGGGAAGGTGGGCAAAGTGCTTGCCGCGGCCCTGAGCGCACAGCGCGCGGAGGACGCTGGCGGGGCTGGGAGTGCCGGATGCAGAGGACTGGAGGTTGGAGGCCTCCTCCCAGGCGGCTGCGGCGACCGGAGTCGGGTCGAGGACCCCACTCCCCTCCCCACTTTACTGAGCACGTTGGATGAACCTCTCAAGCTCAAAGTTTCACCCCTGTCACTTAGACTGAGCGACCAGGCGCCAGTTACTTGGCTCAGTGAAGCCAGGCCTTGGTTTCCAAGTCTGTAAAATGGGGATTACAAACCTGGGAAAGAAATGAGCTATTGCGAGGAGAACCGGGACTGGGGCGGTGCCTGAGGGAGGAGCCAAGGTCCAGCGTGGGGACACCGCACAGTGGGGATGTGTATTGGAGAGGGAACGGCTGCCTGGCGCCTGGCGTGCGGCACGGCACCGGCAAAGGCGTTCTGGGTTGTGGGGGGCGGGGGGTGGGGGGGCTGGTCGCGAAATCAAGACGACCCCAATCCCCGACTATCACTACCTCTTGGAAACCTGACAATCCACCGACTGGAAGGGAACACGAGAATCTCTTCTTAGTAATAATTTCATAATTTACATATTCTGAACGCTCGGGTGCCCAGCCACGTGCAAGGTTCAACCCTACTAAGTCTATTTAGTGGAGATTCTAAATGTCCCCATTTGGAAAAGCCGGAAACGGAGGCACAGAGTTGGGGGGAAGGTGGGATCAGGGTGGGGTGGGGGTGGGGGTGTGGGTTCAGCTTTGAGGTCTGAGCCCCTGAGGCGACCCCTGCGGGCTAATCGCAGGGGCACAGGCTGCAACCAAGATAAGAGCCAACTGGGAGTCTGGGGTAGGGGCAGAGGCCACCCAGAGGCCCCTACTACTCTAGGTTCCCACTAGGTAGGACTGGGCTCCCTGGTCTTGAATGTTAGGGGGGTCGTGTGCAGCCCTCCTCCCCTAAAGCACACAGCATCGCCATCTTCTAGGGGTTCTCCCCTCAAATTGGAGGACCGATCCCCCAAGCCCAGGGGACAGGTGGGGAAACCTGCCCCCACTCCAAGGCTGGAGTCCTGCCCTACCTTTGCAGAACCCAGCAGCTAGTCCCAGGGACACCTGTACAGCCTAATAGCATCAGATGGTGGGAGGCCACCACCTTTAGGCTGTTAAATACCCAGCCCCAGCTGCTGCCACCCGACCCCAGACGGAGGGGTCCAGACATCTGCCCTGCGGGGGGAGGGTTTGGTGACCCAGGAAAGCTGGGGTGAGAAGCCTCCCATAAAGGGCCAGGCCCCAGCTCAGTCTCCAATGTGCAGGGAAGTCTCCTCTCCACCAAAGAGCCAAAAGGATCAGAATGCACCCCCTGCCCCACCCCAGGCAGGTACATGGGCCTCCCTCTATCTCAGTTTCCCCTCTATGTAGAATGGGTCAACATTAATGCATTCCTTACAGCAGCCTCAAGGACTACATTTCTCTGTTGTAAGGGGAGGCAGAAGGATCAGGGCGGGGGTTCCCCTGAGGGCAGGAGGGGTACTGGTACCTTCCTCGTTTTCCAGCGGAAAGCTGTGGTCCATAGGTAGCTGGATGCAGCTTCACCAGAGGTGCTGGGCCCAGGAGAGTGAGGAGTGCAGGGTTCCCAACTGCCTCCAGTGAGGGGTCCTATTTTTAGCCCAGGGAGGGAGCTGGGCAGGACACACAGTCTTGCTGGCTCTGCTGGGGGTCTGCAGGCCCAGGTTCCAGCTGGGTCCTGGCTGTGTGATTTTAGGTTAGTGCAGACCTCCCTCTGCTCTCTGTCAAGCTGGGAATTGAGTGCAGCAACCCCTGTCTTATTGGTTTTCCTGGGCAGACCATCTTGTGGGGCCCCTCTGGGTTTTAGCAGTTTCCCGGAAAAAAACAGCCTGGGCTTCACCTAGCCCCTCATCCTGTTCTCCACTCACGGATGGCAGCATCCTCTTAAAACTTCACACAGACCCCAAACTTCCCACATTATTCCTGCTCAAATATATTCCCACTTCCAGGCCTTTGCACTGGCTGTCCCCCGTGCCTGGAGTGCCTTTTCCACATCACCTAGTGACCAGTGCCTTCTCCTGACTCAACTGGAACCTCAGGCCCTCATAGGGTCCTTTCCTGACCCCCCCAGTGTCAGGTGTGGCTGGTCATATCACCCTGTTTTTCTTCATCCAGCTGTTTCTATTTTAAACCAGCTGTATTTACTGAACCTACTCAGCTCTGAGGCTATGGCTGGTGGGTTGTAGGTGCTCAATAAACATTGGTTGGGGCCAGCCGAGTGGCACGATGGTTAAGCACTGGCTTGGGAAACCAGTGGCCCTGGTTCGAGTCCCACATATGAGGGCCAATGATGCTGCCCTCAATAAATAAATAAATAAATAAACATTGGTTGAATTAACGAATTCATGTGTTCCCTCCCTTCCTCCCTCAACCCACAGGGTTTTTCGTGTCTGTCTACTCTGTGTGGAGGGAAAACTGAATTATTCACCATCTTCACCTCAAAAAAAAAGTCCGGAGGGGGATGCACAGCCCAGTAGGAACCTCCTACCCCTAACCTGTTGTCAATTACACCTTGCCTTGTCGGTATGAGCCAGGGCCAAAGAACATGCAATTTTAACTTCTTTCAAAATAACAAGAGGGCCGGCCAAGTGGCTCAGTTGGTTAAGAGTTGACTTAAAGCGCGTGCTCTGAGCAACGGGGCTGCTGGTTTGATTCCCATATGGGCCAGTGAACTCTGCACCCTAGCTGAGCTGTTGCCCTGTTCAATTGAACCCGCATTGAACTCGGCACCTTGAGCAGAGCTGCTGCCAGCATGGCTCAGAGGATAGAGTGTGCGCTCTTAACAACAAGGCTGCTGGTTCGACTCTCACATGGGATGGTGGGCTATGCCCACCCGCAACTAAGATTGAACACAGCACCTTGAGCCCTCCACAACGAAGATTGAAGAACAACAACTTGTCTGGTTCTCTCCCCCAATTCCCCAATAAAATCTTAAAAAAATAATAATAACAAGAAAAAACAATTATAGTAGTCATGAATACATAACAACGAATCCCACCTAAGATACAATTTTCATAGAAGGGGCCCATGAGACAAAAGTGTGTAAGAGCCTGGAATAGAATAGTGTGGCTCTGCTTGACCCATTTTGCAGAGGGGAAACTTTCAGTCGGGGGTCCAGGGCTGGGATACACATGAGCGATCCTCCCAGGCACTGGAGACTCCTTTTTGGGGTCCTCCCAAGGAGGCAGGGAATTTCCGCTAGGTGCGCGCGCCACCTGCCGGTAACCTGCGGAGCTGCAGCCTGGAGGCGGGACCAGTGCCGTCGCGCCGTCATTCCAGCCAGAGGCCGCTAAGTGGCGCCCTCTCACCTGAAAGCGAATTTCCTGAGTCAGGGAAACTGAGGCCTGCGGAGTGTTTTGTCCTCTATAGCGCTTTCCGAATGCTCCACGGTGGAGTAGCTAGAGAAATACAAGTCTCGCAATGAAACTTAAATAATTCAGACTGAAAAATGAATAATTTTATGTATATCCCAAATGTTGCATGGAATATACTAAAAATTCTGTCATTGTTTATCTGAAATGAAACCCCTCTCCCTACTCACCCAGACCCCTGGGACTTAACCACATAACATGCCCCTAGGGCCCATCCCTATCCCCTTCCAGATGGGCTGTACTGGCATATGCCTGGTCTTGGCAGCCCAAAAGATTAGAATAGTCACAGTCATGAAATAATAAAAAGAATCTCCACATACTTTGGAGCATGTCCTTCCCTGCTCAGAAGCCTACCGCGGCTCCCATCACCCTCGGGAATGACCCAACTCATCTCTGCTGTTTGCAAGGTCCCCCCACCTCTCTGTTCTCACCTTCTCATTCTCCTATCCTCAGGGATGGGGAATCCTGGTCTTGAATGCTTGGGGTGGTCTTGTGCAGCCCCTCCCCTAAAGCATACAGAATTGCCATCTTCCAGGGGTCGTTCTCCCACTCCGCCTCCCCCCGCCAAATTGCAGGCCCACTGCCCCAAGCCCAGGGGATGAGTGGGGAGAGCTGTCCCAACATCAGGGCTAGAGTCCTGCCCTACCCTTGTGGGAACTCAACCGCTAGCCCCAAGGCCACCTGTAGTCTAAAGGCAGCAGATGGTGGGAGGCCTCCACCTTTAGGCTATTAAACACCTAGCCCCAGCTGCCGCCTGCCCCCAACTCCAGAGGGAGAGGTCCAGACATCTGCCCTAGGAGGGGAGGGTTTAGATTAGAGACCCAGAAGAGCTGGGGCAAGAAGCCTCCCATAAAGGCCAGGCTCCAGCTCAGTCACCAATGTGCAGGGAATCCCCTTCCCTGCCAAAGAGCCAAACAGATCAGAATGTACCCCCTGCCCCACCCCAGGCAGGTACATGGACCTCCCTGTGCCTCATTTTCCCTCTCTGTGGAATAGGTCAATATTAATTCATTCCTTGCACAGTAGTTTTGAGGATTATGTCTCCCTTTGTTATAAGGGAAGGGGGCAGAGTAGGGATCCCCTCCTCAACCCCCTCTAGTTGCACCTGTCTCCTAATGATTTCTCAAATCCACCAGACATATCTTGCCTCAGGGCCTTGCACTGGCTGTGATCTCCATCCGACGAGCGCTGTTTATGTTTCCTGGACTCACCTCCTCCAGGGAGCCTTCCTGGACTCGCCCCTACCAAGGCCAGGTTTCCAGTTACTCACAATGGGCATACATTTTTCCCTCATAACCCTTTTCACTGCTGTCATGTTTCATCTTTCTAGGTGTTTGCGACTTATTGGTCCCATACAGGTGGGGGTAGGGGCTGCCTGGTCGCTGCGATGGCCCCAGCCCCCAGCACAGAGTCTGGCACATAGAAGGGGCTCTGAAAACAATTTCCAGCTGAATGGACGTGGAGATAAATAAAGGGCACGCCCTGCATCTGCAGTTTTGAAATGATTCCCCTTCCTGAATGTCCTTTCAACCCTTCAACTTTTTTTTTTCATTTTCCTTTTGTTTCAAGATGACTATAGATTCTAATGCAGAGAGAGCTCCCTCACTAGGCTTCCCCCACAAGTAACAGTTTGCAATACTGTAGTACAATATCACAATCAGGATATGGACATTGATGCAAGCCACCAAAATCGCTTTCCCCATTTTACTTTTACCAGTGTGTGTGTGTGTGTGTGTGTGTGTGTGTGTGTGTGTGTGAGTTTCATTCTCTACAGTTTTATCACCTGTGTAGGTTCATGTATTCATCACCACAGTCCAGGGACAGACTGCTTCCATCACAAAGGTCCCTCATGTGGCTCACCCATCTTTTCCCCCTCGCCATCATTTGCCACTCCAGCAACCACTATCTATTGTCTACATCATAGCTGTGTCATCTCTGGGCTGGCCAAGTGGCGCGGTGGTTAAGCACTGGCTTGGGAAGCCAGCGGCCCCAGTTCACGTCCCGCATATGAGGGCCAGTGATACTGCCCTCAAAAGAAAAAAAATAACTGTGTCATCTCGAGGATGTTTGTAGACCAACTCCCACACCATGAACCTGTGGGGATGCTCCTTGCCACTCAGCATCATTCCCAAGGGCCAGCCAAGGTGTTGCCTATATCTGTAGTGTGTCCCCTGCTTTTTCGTGCTGAGTCTCACTCTGTGATGTGGCTGAATCATGGTCTGTTTAACCATTCACCTGTTGAAGGACAGCTGGTTGGTTCCAGTTTGGGGCTGTTGCAAATACAGCTGCTATGAACACATGTGTGCATGTTTTGAGTGGACAGAAGTTTTTGTTTCTCTGAGAGAGATGCTGGAGTCCAGCTCTCTTTAACTATATTTTAATTCCGTTTTCACAGGGAAATCCTGCCACTCACTCTGCACATACCCTCCTTTTTTTTTTTTTTTTTTTTTTGAGGGCAGTGTCACTGGCCCTCATATGTGGGACCCAAACTGGGGCTGCTGGCTTCCCAAGCCAGCGCTTAACCACCGCGCCACTCGGCCGGCCCTGCACATACCCTCTTTTAATCCTCACAGCACACCTGGTTATTCATCCCACAAATATTTATTCTGCCCTACTGGGCACTGGGCCCTGGAGACACATGGGGGACCAAGTCAGACACGCACCCAACAGGTACAGCACAAAGATGTCAGAGCTGTAGTGGAGGTAGCACTGGGCCCAGGCGGGGTAACTGACCCAGTCTGGAGAGATCCAGGAAAACTTCCGAGAGGAGAAGGCAGCTGACCTGGGACTTGATGGATGAGTGAGGGTGCACCTGGCACAACAGAGGGAACTGCATGTGCAAAGGCCCAGAGACAAGGATGGCAGTTCAGAAAGCTACAGGGGGAAAGGGAGTTTGGGAGAGTTGGGGCAGGAGAGGAGATGGGCAGAGCCTGTGAGCAAAAGGGAGACTTTCACCTTCATGTCCAGCCCAGTCTGGAGGCTGGGTCTTAAAGACCAGAACAAACGAGCTTCAGATCAAGGTCAAAATGTCACGATGTCTCTGCCTCTTAGTCTCACATCAATATCTCAGCAAATCTGGATTGCTTGGAGACCCATGTCCCCAAATGATTTGGGAGGACTGGGGCCCTCCAAGATATGGACGGTTGTCCTTCAGGGTCACAAAGCCTGCCAACTGCAGGGTTATTGGATAGGCTGCTCTATGCCCCCCACCCCCAGCAGGCTCATGCAGACCCACTCATCAGGTGGTGGGTCTCCTCCTCTCTGGTGGAATCTGGGTGGGACTCTGACACCTCAGTGTGGAAAAGTGACTTTTTTTTAAAGAAAAAGATTTTATTGGGGAATTGGTGGAGGGGAACAGCTTTGGGGAATCGGGGAAGGGGAACAGACAAGTTGCTGTCCTTTTGTTCTTCAGTCTAGTTGCGGAGGATGTTGCTTCACTGGCCCATGTTGGTATCATCACTGCTCTCTTCCCGGATGAGGCAGATTGGTCGCCGGCCTCTGGATGTCGCTCACCATGGCTATTGGCAGCTCACGCTGGCTGCCAGCCACTCACACTGGCTGCCGGCCACTCACTGTAGCCTATGGCAGCCCACTGCAGCAGGGGCTGCAGCCTACACCGCTTCAGGAGCTCGCACAGCCCAGCTCCAGGTGGAGCTGTTGTTAGCTATAAAAGGCAGTGTCACTGGCCCTCATATGTGGGACCTAAACCAGGGCTGCTGGCATCCCAAACCAGCTCTCAACCAATGCGCCACTCGGCTGGCCCTGGAAAAGTGATATTTTGGGACTTCTGAGCACAGGTCTCAGGAGGCAAGCAGTTTCCACCTATATTCAGAAGCTTCTGGCCAGGAATGTCTGACTTTCCAGGACCACTATACAGGGAGGAAGCCCCATGGCCACACAGGCGAAGCCTTCTACAGCCTCCCTGGTCCAGCCAACACCACATGGTTGCAGCGCCTGGCTAAGCACCATGACCCCACAGAATCATGAGAGATAATAAATGAATGCTTTGGGCCGGCCGAGTGGCGCATTGGTTAAGTGCTGGTCTTGAGATGCCAGTGGCCCCGGTTCGGATCCCACATGAGGGCGAGTGACACTGCCCTCTACAGCTAACAACAGCTCCACCTGGAGCTGGGCTGTGCGAGCCCCGGTGATGGTGTAGGCTGCAGTCCCTGCTGCAGTGGGCTGCCATAGGCTACAGTGAGTGGCCCGCAGCCAGCGTGAGCGGCTGGCAGCCAAGCATGAGCTGCCAATAGTCGCGGTGAGCGACATCCAGAGGCCAGCGACCGATCTGCCTCATCCGGGAAGAGCGCAATGACGATACCAACAGTGAAGCAACATCCTCCACAACTAAACTGAAGAACAAAAAGACAGCAACTTGTCTGTTCCCCTTCCCCGATTCCCCAACGCTGTTCCCCTCCACCAATTCCCCAATAAAATCTTTAAAAATAAATAAATAAATGAATGCTTTGTTTAGGGTGGGGTTTTTGTTTTGTTTTGTTTTGTTTTTGAGGGCAGTGTCATTGGCCCTCATATGTGGGATCCGAACCGGGGCCGCTGTCTTCCCAAGCCAGCTCCCAACCACCGCACCACTCAGCTGGCCCTAGGGTGGTTTGTTATATGATCAGTCTTGCTTCTCAAATGAGCACCTCTGCATACTGTGTCCCAGGAAGGTTTTATTTACTCAATGACACCAGTTTTCCAGCCAGGACGTTTGGACACTCACCAAATTAGCAGCAATAACACCTTGTTTTGTCAATTTTAAGATGCACAACGTGTTCATATTTTGATATCGCTGATAATGGGATGAATCTTACAATCGTACAGGCAATCAGGAAGCAGTGTGTGAAAACGTCTACTGATGCTTCCTGAAAAGTTCCAGAATGTGCCAGCCTCAAAGCATTTTCAGTTTCAGGAAATGCAGAAACAATCATCACAATAGTAAGAGCAGCGAACATCACAGCCAGTTTGTACCAAACATACAAGAGGACAAGATATGTTCACTAGGATTATCTTGGACAAAAATTAATATATTAATAACAGAATAATAGCAGTGCTTGTTCCCGAGGGAGCCACCTCCAACGCGCTCAGAGAAGGGCAGCATGTTCCCTCAGGACTCATAGCATGCGGGTCTCGGCCCACTGCTACCCGGCTTCCGCGTCCTGGGGGCCGGGTGGGCGGTCAGGTCGTGCAGCTCGGCGTGGAGGGCGGCGGGGCACGAGGGCCCAGGCCGCTGGGGTCGCCGGGGTCGCCGAGGAGCGCAGGGACAGACGCGGCGGAAAGCCTGACGGAAGTGCGAGCCCAGGAACGCGTAGAGCAGCGGGTTGAGCGCCGAGTTGCTGTAGGACATGCAGTGCGCCCAGATCTTGAGCACGTAAGCGGCGTAGCTGCGCGGGTGCCAGGAGCCCGCCGGGCCCAGCGCCTGCAGTACCAGGAACAGCTGGATGGGGCCCCAGCAGGTGGCGAAGAGCAGGACCACGGCCGCCACCAGCCGTGACACCTTGGTGCGCACAGCACCCGCTCGCTCCGCCAGCAGCTGCCCCTGGGAGTGGGGGGTGGGGGTGGGAGGAGAGCAGGCTATGGGCCACCCCCTCAGAGCCCTCCTCCTTGGCCCTCTCAGATTTCCCCACTGCCCCCTTCAGACCCCTTAAGATGCTCTTCCCCCCCTCAACTGTGCCAATCCCCACTCCAGCCTGGCGGCGCCCCCCACCCACCGAGCGGCGCACCTGCAGGGCGCTGTCGGCGGGCTCAGGGCGCACCGAGGCGCGGCCCAGGTGGCGCAGCATGGCCCCGTAGCAGGCACAGGTGGCGACCAGCGGCAACAGGTAGAGCGCCAGCAGGTTGTAGAGCGCGAAGGCGCGCTCGAGGGCGCGGCTGGGAAAGGCCTCGCTGCAGTAGATGCGCGGCCCAGGAGAGAGGCGGTGCAGGGTGAGTACCGGAACAGACACTGTCGCTGAGCCTGCACCACAGGTGCGGCTAAAGACCTTGCCGGGGACGAGAGGCTCCAGGGGTCCAGAGCCCTGGTCCCCCAGATGCCTCCCCAGTCCGCAGCCTCACCCTCAGTGGTTCTTCGCAGGGAGTGTTATTGCGCCTATTTCCCAGATGTAAGACCGATCCCCAGAGAGGGACAGTGAGTGGGAGAGCGCCCGGGGCAAGAAGACTTGTCCCACCCCTGTGACCCCACGCTTCACTCACCCACCCAGATGCCCAGGCTGATGGCCAACGCCACACGGGGTGTTCGGCGGTGCAGGGCACGCAGCGGAAATACAGTCACGTACCAGCGGTCCACACTCATGGCGGTCAGAGTGGCGCAGGTGGCCTGCACGGAGACCTGGGAGGGCCAGGAGCTGGGCGTGTGCCCCACCTTCTGCCGGACCTGAGGCCTGATCTGTCTGTGCCCACCCTGCAGGTCCCCCCACATGTCCAACACTCAGGCACAGACTGGACCTGTCCTGAGAGAGTCTCCAGGGGCCACAACTGTAAGGACAGGAGAGGACTCATACCAGAGAGAGGAGCCCAGGATGGTGGGGGTTAGGGGGGACCCTGAGAATGAGACAGGGAGAGGTAGAGTCATCCTAGGAACCCAGAACAGGTGGGGCAAGGGTCATCTCTGTGCCCATCCCTGATACCGGCCCCTACCTGTGTCCTCCCCATTGCCTGGGTCCTCCTCCTCACCACCAACCTGTCCAGGCTCCACCTTCTCCCAGCTGCATCCTCCAGACTCTATCCCCACGGGCCCCTCCCAACCTGTCATCCAGCCCACCCACACCCAGACTCTGACCCTGGCTCTCCAGCCCATGGCCCACCTGTTGAATGTAGTTAACGAACTTGCACATAAAGTCGCCCAGCACCCAGGCAGGCAGTGGGTAGAGCAGGGCAGTGAAGGGCACACAGCAGAGCAGGAAAGTCACGTCAGTGGCCGCCAGGTTAGCTGAAGGTGGGATGAGAGAGCGCTGGACATGGGGCACACAGGCCTCAGCCACCCAGCGCTCCTGGTCCAGGTCGCTAGCTCTTGTCTTAGTCGGAGTGACCAGCAGGACAGCTCCAGAAAGCCCCCTATTCTTCCATTCTCCCTTTTTGCATTTCAAACATCCCACATAGCCATTGGAGCAACTTCAATGGGCCCTGCTCACCCCTGATTGGGTTGGAAGAGCCTGAGCAGGCCCCTGTCTCTCTGAGCCTCAGTTTCCTCATCTGCAAATTAGGGATTGTGGTGGAGAACACTGACTGAGCACTCACCTGTGTGGGTAAGCCACCCCATTCCACAAATGTGCAAACTGAGCCACTGAGACAGAGGTTGCTAACTGGAGCCCCGTGGGCCAAGCAGCAACTCCCCATACTTCTTTTATTCATCAGACACTGTGTCATAAGAACCACATTTCAGGGCCAGCTGAGTGGGGTGGTGATTAAGCGCTGGCTTGGGAAGCCAGCGGCCCCGGTTCGGGTCCCACCTATGAGGGCCAGTGACACTGCCCTCAAAAAAAAAAAAAAAAGAACCACATTTCAAAGGGACATCTTCCTTGAGTGGCAGGGGCAAGCTGTCTATGTACTACACTCTCCAAGCTCCCTTTTAACTACACTGGCCCGCGTGGAGCCCTCCAATGCCAACCTGTTGCATAAGGTACAGGGATTGTAGGGAAAGAACAGGAGAACTGCAGGGGAGAGACCCCTATCTGGGAGGGTCCCAAGGGCACCCCCGGGCCACTCCACCCTCTCGGCGACCTCCGGAATGGCAGGTAGGCACCGCGCAGCCCCGGGAGCTCACCAATGTAGAAGTTGGTCACCGTGCGCATCTGCTTGTGGCGGCAGATGACAAAGATGACAAGCGAGTTTCCTGTCAGGCCAAGCAGCATCAGCGCGGTGAAAAAGAGCGGCACGAGCCAAGCGTCCAGGAGCAGCAGGTCGGGGGCCAGGCCGTCTGTGGCGTTGGCACCACAGCCTGGGCAGCCGGATACGTTGGCAGGTGCCCACCAGGATGCATTGGTTCCTGACATGGCCAAGGCACGCATGGCTTCGCCTCCCTCTTCCTCCCGGCCTGCCTCCGCGATTGGGTCCTAGGATCGCCAAGGAGAGGCTCCTCCTGGCGGTCCGTAGCCCAGGAAGGGTTTCTGCTGGAGGCCACCTGGTCTGGAGGGCAGCTCCTCTGGGCTCAGTTGTGCCTCTGCTTGTGCCGCAGCCTCTGCGTGTTTATACCCCAATCCCCCACCATTGTCCCCGCCTTCCCACCTCTCCTGCAGCTGATCCCCACTCCCTCCCCTGCCTGTGCGCCCTCCACCCACCCGCACAGCAACTTTCTCCCCATTCCCTCCTCCCATTGAACAATCAGGGTGAGAGCAATAGAGGGTATGGGCTGGAGGAGAGGGTTGAGGCGGAGCCAGTGATACGTAGGCTGCCTGGATGCTGCTGTGGATCCTGGAAGGCCTGACCCATACCAGGGGTCAGAGACTCACAGCCCGGGATCTGGGGGTTAGAAGATGTCTGTTCTTTTTTTTTAGCTGAGCCATCCTGCCACCAGTTGGCAGCTCAGCAGCTGCTCTGGGCCATGAATCCAACCGGCAACCCTGTTGCTCAGAGCTCGCACTCTTTTTTTTTTTTTTTAGTTTCAGGTGTACAACACAATGCAATAATTATACGCTTTACCCCCCAAAGTGACAACCCCCCTCCCCCAGTTCGCCACTCCACTCCCCCCCATATCATACATATCTATTACAATTCCTTTGACTCCCTTCCACAGTATACTCCATATCCCGTGACTATCTATATATTCAGTTACAGTTGGCATACAATATTATACAACATCAGCTTCAGGTGTACAGTGCAGTGATCTAGCCTCTACTCCATCCAAAATTTTTACAACATTATTATATTCCCCGAACTGTGTTTCATATCCCTGTGGCAATATTGTAGTTGTCTATTTATGCTGTCTAATCCCTTCCCCTTCTCCCTTATCCCCACCCACCTCCCACAGAGCTCGCACTCTTGAGCGAGCTCTTAACCAACTGAGCTGCTGGGCCGGCCCAGAAGATGTCTGTTCTTTAAAGAACTCAACCTCCCTTGACTCTGGTTGCTGCAAATCAGACCCTAGGATATGACTACCTCCCAGCTCATGGGAGGCGATTGTCAGACACCTGCACTGGTCACATGGGCACCTGTGCTGTTGATGGCAGGAACCAGGTGGAGGGCAGTTTCCAAAGGACACTGTTGATCCTGAAAACCCACATTCAGAAATGTACCTGAGACTAGCCCACAAAACAGTGTACCAGAATTTCCAGGTCATCGTGGAGTCCTATGCAGCAGAGAAAAAAAGATGCTACCCTTTGTATAAAGATACTAAAATGGGGGCAGAGATGAGTAAGTATGCACAGGTATCAAAGCACATCAATGTCTCCAGGGGAAGTACAAAGAGCCAGTGGCAGGGGGACACATTTCCTTGTTCACCCTTTTTATACCTTCAAAGTTAATCTTGACAATGGAGATCCAGTTACCTGGGTTCTCCTCCCCACCACCACCCTGTCCAGGCTCCACCTCAGAAAAATTCCTTTGGGGTGATAATGAAAGCCAGATTAGGGTGAGGGGACCCACGGTTACTAGGTAAGAGTGTTTTGGGGAAGTTGCTGGGGAGCACATAGCAGGTGGTTGGACCACCATGGTGGGGATCTGGGGAGCAACAGCAGCTCACAGACAGGATGAGGGTCCGAGGGTCCAGGAGGGTGTGAAGAGGGTGCAGTACAGGTTCCCTGGGAGTGAGACCTCAGGGCAAGGCCCAGGCTGCATCCTCTAGAATTGGCATATTTATTGAGCAGCTACTCACCATGGGCCAGATCAGGAGAGCAAACATCCGTAGCCCCCAGATCCCCCTGCTCTCCTCTTCCTGGAGGTCCTTTCTCTCCCAACATGTATCACCATTGTTGTTGTTTTTTTGCCTCTTTTCACATTTATCTACATGAAAACACACAGTATGAGCTCTTTTGGGTCTTTTAGCCATTCCATCTCCTTTCTTTTTCTCCCCCTTCCCCCCTTGCCCTTTATTTGTTAAGGCAACCTGGTTATTTGTCCTGTATAATTTGTACCAGGCTGGATCTGGTGGGTGGCATCCCTGTGGTGTCAATTCCCCACTTTGCTTATAGACTTAAGAGCGGATTTGAGATTAGATTCTACAGCAGCTTTAGTTCTTTGCTCTAAGCCATCTCGTGGCTCCCCATTGCCCTTGGGACCCAAACCAGGTCTGTCATCACAGGATGGCCAGGCTCACAAATCTGCTCCTCCCTTCCACTTCTATTCCCCCTGCCGCCTCCATCACCCTGCTCTAGCCACTCTGGATGCCCCAGGGCCTTTGCACTGGCTGTTCCCTCTGCCTGGCATACCCTTCCTACTTTTGTAGTTTGCCAGTCTCCCTGTGAGAGGCCTTCTCCTCCCCCGACTCAATGAAGGAGAGGTCTGTGTTGGTCACTGCTGGGTCCGCAGAGCCCAGCACTGGCCCCAGCCTACATTGGGCATCTGTTAAATGAATAAACCCAAAAAGGCAAAGGGGTGGGGCTGACATCTCATTTTCAGAGATGAGTAAACTGAGGCACCCAGCTGGTGCTCCAGAGGTTACATTTTAATGGTGACTGGGAGGGGGCTAGTAGAAGGAAAGATCCTGTCGGTGCTGGAGAGGGGAGTATGGGTCATTTCAACTGTTCCCTGCCTGTGAAAAGCTCCCCTCCCCACTACCCAGGCCTCAGTTTCTTATCCTGTCCTTTCCGGCTGGGTGCCCAGCCCTGCCTGCAGCCTGACTTTGTGGCTGCGGTCCCCTACCTCCACCTCAGTTTCTTAGTTTCCCCGTCTGCCCCTTGTGGGGCTGGGTACCCCTCCACCTGCAGCCCGGGGTCTGGTCTGCCTCGTGGCGGCGGTCCCCGCCACACGGGTCCAGTCTTCAGGATCCGCCACGACCCGCCTCCGGGAGCCCGTCACTTCCTGCCCGGTCCCAAGTAAACCCTACCGGGTGGCGGCGCCGACGGCGACATCCGAAACATGGTCGCCCTGGAGAACTCTGAGGGCGGCTCGGAGGCGTCGGGGAACGCCCCGGGCGGGCGAAGGACGCTGTGAGCGCGGTGGGGCGGGCAGGGCACGTCCTCCTGGGCTCCGGCTACCCCCTCTACTCCCTCTCCACCTCGGCCGCAGCCCCAGGCCCGTCCTGCTCCTTTTCTTCGGTGACACCTTGTATATGCGGGTTGGGGTGGAGGCTTATTGTTACCCCGGGAAATCCCATCTCCGACTGGGGGCGGAGGGGCATACCCGGATTATGGGTTTACAGACCCTTGGACCCTGGAGTCCCGGCCGGTACGGGCCTGCCTGGGGGCTCTGTGCGCCTGTCACTGCTCGGGTGAGGCAGCTGCTGCGCGGTGTCCCCGGGCTTTTACTCACACTCGGTGTCACTGTCCCCAGGCTGGGTACTCACCCACAGCCAGGGCTAGTTCCCCGCCTGGGTTATCAACCCGTCTTCTGGAGGGGACAGGACTGTTGGTTTATGTCGGGTTACTTTCCCAGATTAAATGGGGAGAGGGGGACGGAGGGATTTAAAAACTCGGCAACTGAGCCTGTGTGTCCTGGGAGGGAGACTGGAAGCAGGTGGAGCGACCCCATCTGGGTGTGGACCCGTGGGTCGCAAATTTTCTTTGAACCCCAACGTTTACGTAGAAACCTGTGTGGTCTGCCCTTTGGTGCCTCAGTTTCCCCACCTGTAAAATGAGAAAATAACAATGGCTTCTTTTCAGAGTGGTGGGTGTCAATGACCCTGCAGTCCGAGGTGCCCAGCAAGTGGGATCATCCACTCTTTAATTATTTTAAACATCTTATTATTTTAGTTGCTTTATTATTTTAAAAGGATCTTATTTCATTATTTTTATCATTATTTTATTATATTTATTATTACTCTATTGTTATTATATTTATTATTACCTTATATTATTATCTCCCCTATTTACCAGAGGCCATACAGGCCTCTACAGAACCCACCTGTTAGGTGCGTTCCTCTGAGCCATTCCTGGTGCCCCCATCTCGGTGTCCTGAGGGGCATGGCCACTGTTTTGGGGGCCTCACTGGGCCCTACCCAGCCTGAGTCACCTCTGCCCTGAGGCTTCTTGATTTCCTGCTCAGGAACTAGGTTCCTCTCTTGCCTGTGTCTGGGAGAGAGGACCAGTCAGACAGCGTGGTTTTTGTCCAAGGTGGCAGGTGTCAAAATTCCCCATTTCAGGAAACAGAATTGGGGGCAACAAGACCTGTTCCCCGCAAACCCAGCTTGACTTAGCAACTGTTCACCATTGGGCCTGTCCATTGTGCAGACATTTCCAAAGGACTATGGTTCCAGGAAGCCTCAGGTGCTCTGTCTGGGTTCTCAGTGTTCCCATCGATAAAGAGGTCTCTGGGTGACATATGAGGCAGATGAACTGGCCCTTAGGTGAATGTATAAATGTGTAAACAGAATGTCAGGTATTCACTCAACAGCTAGCTATTGAGCACCTGCTGTGAGCCAGGTGCTGGGGACTCAGCAGGGACCAAGATGCCTTATCCTGTGTCCTGTTCCCATGGGTCTAGCAAGGAAGGTGAGGATTAAGGAGTAAATACATACATGGACCAGCTGGTTTCAGATGCCAACTGGTGAAACAAGCAAATAGGGCTAATTGGGCTAGTGGGGGAGGAACAGTTTTCAGGGAGTTGACATTTGAGCAGAGGCCAGGATGAGCTGAGAAAAGGTGCTTCAGGCAGAGGGCTCAGCATGTGCAAAGGCCCTGAGGTGGACTGTTTTTGGCAAGTTTGAGGCAAATGAAGGGGCCCTTGTGGGAGGAGTAGAGGAAGCCATGGGGGAGAGATGGGGTTGGGCATCGATGTTTTGACATATAGATATATTTTATATGAGTTTATACCGATGTCCAATCACCCTCAGCCTTCATTACAAATCTGACGTACCCTGCTGCTTCTGCCTTGCCCCCTTCCACCCTGTCCTTTCCATGTCTTGAGGGAGGGGAGGTTCTGAGACCCCTGAAGCCACATGTTTCTTATCTCCTGCTGGAATCTGGTTGAAGTTAGCAAGCTTGAATTGGTGGTAGACTCATTTTCCAGTTCTCAGCTCAGTGTCTCAGGCCCATGAGAGGGTAGTAAGCCCCCTGAATGCCTGTGGGACCAGGCACAAACTGTGTGATTCAGGTACAGGACAGGCAGGGAGGATCCAGGCCAAGTAGGAGCTGAAACTTGCCCTGAGGGTCCTGAAGAACTATAGGAGGTCATGGAGCAGGGGAGAGACCGGTTGGGTCTTAGCTAGGTGGGCTTTGGTCTGAGGGAAGCAGGAAGCTGAGTAGTTGCGGGGAGGGTGTTCCTGTTGAGACTCAGTTTCAAATCCTACTATCAAGGTGCCAGGGAGCCCCATCTCTCAGAGTCCCATGCCCTGAGGGCTGGAACTCCCTCACTGAGTCCTGCCCTGCTCTGACATCTCCCGACAGCTCCCCGTGGATGTGGCTTCTACTATCTGCCCTACCAGGCCACCATCCTGGACTCTGTCCAGCTCCCAGAGTGGAGACACAGGCTCTGGAGCTCCATGGAGGCCACAGGTGTCTGAGACTTGGGGTGGGGGTGCTTGGGACTCTAGGAGGCAACCCTCAGGTTAGGTCTTGTGCTTATTTGATATGTGAATGTTCAACCCATATTGCTATGATCCATGGTGTGGCTGAAGAGATGAGCTCCCATCACAGGAGGAAACCAAGCAGGTGGTAGCTGGGTCGCAGGGGGAGAGTGCCTGTTCTAGTTTCTCTTATCGGTAAGTGCCCCCTTCCAGACCCACAGGCACTCACAGGGATTTTTCGGGAGAACTGATCCAGCAGTTACTTTTTTGAGTACCTACTGCGTGCCAGGCATGGCTGTAAGTGCCCACATAGAGGTTACAGTCTAGTGGGAGAGGTGGGCAGTCATCAACAGAGTAGAATGTACAGTGATCAGAAAACCAAAGCAATAAGGTATTAAATAGAGGAGGTCGGCGTCTCACTGGGGAGATTTCCAAAAGTCAAAAGACAGTGAGTGGTGAGCTATTTGGAGTCTAGGGCAGCATGCACCAGGCAAGGGCACAGCCAGTGCAAAGGCCCAGAGGTGGGACAGTGCCTTGCTACTGGGGGAGCAGCAAGGACCTGGCTGGAGAAGAGTGAGTGAGAGGGAGGGACTTAAAATATGGGGAGGGGGGATCCGGGCACCCCAGACCCTCTGGAGGTCAGAATCTACCATCACCCACAGGGTGAGGGTTGCTGAGCCCAGTGGGGACCATCTGTGGTTTGGAATTATCAGTAGCTCCCCAGGAAGGCCTAGCAACCTTCTTGCCAGGAAGTTTCCATCCAAAAGCGCCCCCCCCCCCAACCTGGCCTGCAGGTCCCCAGCAGGAGGCCTGGCCTTGGCGCTGCTAATCCATCTCCACAGTTAATGCCTTCTGCTCAGAGGAGAACAAATTAGTTGGGGGTGGGGGGTGCTAATTTGCTCATGCCCCCCTTAGTTTCCCTTATAAGGCAGGTGGGCCCAGGTGAATGAAGTTTCTTGAGAAACTCTCAGAGACCAGTAGTATTCAAATCTGGACACTCTGGGCCTCACCAGCTGGCAGCTAAAATCTGGAAGGCTTAGGAAAGCTTTTCTCAGCTATCCACCCGATGTGTGAATTCAGACAAATGTATTCTCTTCTCTGAGCCTTAGCTTACTAATCTGTCATCACAATTGTGCCTACCTTCAGGATGATGTGACCATGAAACAACATGAAAGTTTAAGGGTCCATGGCTATACATGTCAGCGGGTGAGCTCTCTGTTGCTAAGGGAAACCAAGCCGGTGATGGCTATGGCGAAGTGGCAATGGTAGGGGTCTTCCTGGGGGTCCTGGCCTATCTTGTCTCTGAGGACTGCCCTCCACCCTGCCCCACCCCCTGGTCCACAGGCACCTTCCGGGTTGCCTGCCCACTCTAGCGGGCTCCCAAGTGAAGAGGTTCTCAGCCTCCAAGCGGAAGCAGCACTTCATCAACCAGGCTGTGAGGAACTCAGACCTTGTGCCCAAGGCCAAGGGCCGGAAGAGCCTCCAGCGCCTGGAAAACAGTAAGGATGGGTCAGGGGGTGCCTTCTGCCAACACCTAGGCCTCAAATGAGAATGGCGTGTGTGTTGGCACTACCATTGCCTGGCTCTGAGCTGGGGCTGGGCCAGAGAGAGCTCTGGGCATTGGAGTTCGGGCTTTAAAGGGTGTGTAGGAGTTAAAGGGTATCTAAGAGTTCAATGAGGCAGGCAGAGGTAGAGGAGTTCTGGAGGCTGGATGGTTTCTGTGCTTTCTGAGAAAGACAGTTGAAGCATTGAGGTGGGGAGGCTGTGTGAGCCAGAAACTGAAGACTGTAAATGAAGAGGCCAGGGAAAGAAAGATGGCCCCGGGGGTCTCCATGGAGCCTGGGAGGCCCCAACTGCCACACCCAAGCCCAAAGACCATCTGTTTCTATCTAGCCCAGTATCTCCTGACCCTGCTGGAGACAGATGGGGGCACATCTGGTCTTGAAGATGGGGACCTGGCACCCCCTGCAGCACCTGGCATCTTCGCAGAGGCCTGCAACAATGAGACCTACATCGAGGTGGGGCCCAGTACCCCGTCTCACACCCTCTGCTCCAGCATCTTTTTCTGTTCCAGCCCCCACCACCTGGCTTTGCCTGTGCTGGTGCCCCTGCCAGGAGCACCCACCCTCCTCTGGTCCCTTGATGAATGCTCCCTCAGTCTCCCTCAGGTCCCCAGCCAAGGCCAGAACCTTCCAGCACCAGTGATTCATCTGCTTATCTATATCGATACCACTCCTCAGACAGGCAGGTCCACAGGTGTCCCATGAACTCTTGACAGGTCCAGCTGGCAAAGGTGTCCTCGAGGAGTATTTCCATGCCCTTTGTGGCCCTCTGTGTGCATTGGCCAGATGGGGAAACTGAGGCTTAGAGACATGCTGTCATTAGCCCAGGGCCTGCCTGCCTCTGTTCTAGGTCTGGAATGACTTCATGAACCGCTCCGGGGAGGAGCAGGAGCGGGTTCTTCGCTACCTGGAGGATGAGGGCAAGAGCAAGGCACGGAGGAGGGGGCCTAACCGCGGGGAGGATAGGAGGAGAGGTGAGGCCTGCAAAGGATGGGGGGTGGGGAGGCATATGAATGGGGCCCTGGCCTAGCATGTGGGGCGGGGCTGGAGACAGGTGGGGAGGAGCCTAGCGTGGGGGGAAGGAGACCGGTTTGCTCCAGCGGCTGCTCCACGCCTTGGACTCTTGCAGAGGACCCGGCCTACACCCCCGGAGAGTGCTTCCAGCGCATCAGCCGGCGTCTTCGAGCAGTCCTCAAGCGTAGCCGCATCCCCATGGTGAATACTAGGCTTGGCCTGTCTCCACCTGCCTGTCTCTGCTTCTCACCTCCCCTCAGGGCAGGGTGAGAGAGGTCTGTTACCCAGCAATTGTGCTGTGGTGAAGACAGGGCAGGATACACACCAGTGTGATCAGACTGCAGGACTCAGGGTTGGGCAAGGGCTTTCCTTGAGGGTGGGAAGGCCAGGAGCAATGAAGGTGGGCACTCTAGGATGTGTAGGAGTTCACCAGGCAGAAGGTGCAGGCATTCAAAGGTATAGAGATATCTAAGTGCTTGGTATTCTTGGAACCAGTTAAGTAGCTTCATGTAGCTGGTCACATTTGAACCCAGGGCTTTAGACTCCAGAGGCTGTCCTGTGCATGGGGGTCCTGGGCAGCCTGCCCAAGATTCCAAAGTTGGCCTGGGCCTGTCTCTCCTGCAGGAAACACTGGAGACCTGGGAGGAGAGGCTGCTGAGGTTCTTCTCTGTGTCCCCACAAGCTGTGTACACGGCCATGCTGGACAACAGGTGACTGGTGGGGGCGGGTGCTGTGAGCTCCCTGGGTGGTCAGTTTTGGCCCATGGCCACTCACCGCCTATTCCTCCTCAGCTTCGAAAGACTCCTGCTCCATGCCATCTGCCAGTATATGGACCTCATCTCAGCCAGTAAGTGCCTCAGGGCCCAGGACTCCCAATGAGCCAATTCAACCAGAGAAAACTGAGGCCACATGGGTCTGCTCACTGAGCCGGAGGCTTCTGGGGGCTGGAGGATAGCCTGAGCAAAGAGGTGGCAGTGGGTCACTACAAGGCTCCTGTGGCCCTGGCCGTACTCTGGATGACGCAGTGTACATAGACACCCTTTCATCCACATCTTCAGGGACAGGGGGAGAGAAGGACCTGTGTCGGGGTGATGAAGCTGGGTCTTGAGGGGCCCTGAGATTATGTGAAGGCACCCAAATGTCTGCAGTTTCCTCATTTAGCCATACATGTGACTTCTGGCAAGTGACCCTTCCTGGGGCCTGTGTCCCCACTTTATAGAGGGGGGTGGTCTCGGGACACAGCCCCCCAGGGAGGGTGCTCACAAGCCCTTGCTGGCCCTGGGCGCCTCCAGTAGGAACTCCCCATGCCTCTCTGCCTCCTGCCCTGAGTTGCTGAGACAGTTTCCATGGCAACCCCAGGATGGTTCATCCTGAGATCCCTGAAGCTCTTCCTCACAGGAAAGCAGCATCATGCTTGCCTTTGTCCCCATAGACTTAGGATGGAGGGACTGGGCTGGGGGTGCAAGATGGGAAGCAAGGGAGAGGGAAAAGACTGGTCTGCCCAGAGGAGGTTTCAGAGGAGGTGGGACTGAGCTTCAGAAACCCTGAGGGCAAGGATGGAGGCAGGAGACCAGGAAGGAGGTGCAAC
This sequence comes from Aselliscus stoliczkanus, assembly GCA_033961575.1. Taxonomy (NCBI): domain Eukaryota; kingdom Metazoa; phylum Chordata; class Mammalia; order Chiroptera; family Hipposideridae; genus Aselliscus; species Aselliscus stoliczkanus. The sequence continues at coordinate 586,353 of CM066735.1, read as the reverse complement.
ACTTGTTCAGTGCCCAAATGTCACCTTGGCCTCTGGCCTGTGTTTCAGCGTGCCCATCTGAACATGGGATGAGGGACAAAAGATGAAACAGGGTGCAGACGGAGGACCTAAGAGAATAGTAGCTGTTTGCCGGAGGCTGGCCCTGGGACCTGAGGGGGTCACATCAGCCAGACCCTAAGTGCCAGCTTGCAGTGACTTCCGGCAGGGAAGAACCAAGGACATGGTCCTCTGTGTGCCATGACTCTCATGTTCCTTTCATTTTTGCCCAACTTGTGCTCTCTTACAGGTGCTGACCTGGAGGGCAAGAGGCAGATGAAAGTCAGCAACCGTCACCTGGACTTCCTGCCACCTGGGCTGCTGCTGTCTGCTTACCTGGAGCAGCGCAGCTGATAGCTGCCCGGCCTACCTGCCCTCCTCCCCCACCAAGACTTCCTATACCATCTGCTAAAATATGTTTGTTTATTTTTAGAATTTGAAGATGTGCTCTCCTCCTTAGGATAGCGGTCTCTCACCCTGGCCCCAGCCTAGCCCAGGTGAACAGCTGGCAACTGGGGCTGTCACAGACTATCCTGGGGCTCCGTAGCTCCCTACTCTGGGACTTGTATTTGGATGGGGAGACCTGGCCTGTTCACTTTCATGTTCCTTCTTCATTCAGTTTTTTTGGCACAGCCTGAAGCTTAAGTGAGGAGTGGCTGGGTTTTTTAATCACTTAATTCGGCGTGATTTGTTGTAGATTTTTAAATTTCCCATTTGGGAAGAAAAACCAAATATTTGCCCCAACTGATAAATTTGGGGGCTTTATTCTAGTCCTGGCTTTACCCCCTTCCAGTTTTTGTCTAAGATGGGGAGGTCTCTGGGGTGCTTCCCAGGAGCATTATGTCCTCTGTGTGTGTGTCTATCTTTCTGTCTGCGTGCGCGTGTGCATGCCAGTGTCCCAGGACCCAAGACAAGCTGTGGCTTAAAGGCTGGTTTTACCCTCTTTGGAATGTGTGTCCCCGGGTGCCTTTTTGTGGCTTTTGTGGCCCCACCTGCTCTACCCCCCACACACACACACACACACACATACTTTTCTCCCTTCTTTTAATACTAGGGGTCTGGGACTTCCAACCAGAAGCTCCTGCCCTAAGACTGCGACTTTCCCCTCTCCATGTCCTCTCACCTTCCTCCTCCCCCAGCCTGGTTCTAGTCTGTTGGTTTGGATTTTTCTCATGCTGGTCACCCAGACCTGGTCCAGAAGAGCAGGACTGGGGAACACCCCAATCCCGTGTGTGTAGTTAGTTGCACATTGGGGAAAGTGGAGAGTTCAATAAATTTCTGGTGCTCTGGTCTACAGCCATGGGGTTTTCTTATGGGGCAGGGCTGGGGGCGCAATAGGCCCTCTGGATGCACTTGTGTCCTGGTCACTGGGGGCTGTGAGCCTGGGGGGAGGAGCTTTGCGCTGAGTGACAGCCAGAGAGTGAGGCAGGTGGCAGAGAGACTTTTCTGGGAGCATCTGGCTATTGGCTCTGCTGCCTATGCCCCTTCCTGGTGCTCAAGTTCAAACCAGCTCTGGTACTTCCCAGCTGCATGATGCCCCAGCTAAATGAATTCGTGTGAGGTTTCTGGGGCAGCAGGAAGAAAATACCTCCACACTGCAATAAAATACCCCACACTGCTGCTGAAAACCACAAGGATTTATTGTCTCCCAGGTCTGGAGGCCAGAAGTCCAAACTCAAGGTGTTGCAGGGCCATGCTCCCTCTGGAGGCTCCAGGGGAGAGTACTTCCTGCCTCTCTCAGCTTCTAGCGACTACAGCATTGCTTGGCTTGTGGCTACATCCCTGCAGCCTGTGCCTCCATCATCTACATGGCCTCCTCCCTGTGTCTCTTCACATTGCCTTCCCTCTGTGTGTGTCTGGGAGGCCGGGGGTCCTGCAGGACATTCCCATCCGGGTTTTCTGGTGTTTTTCCCCTGATTGCACTGAGGGATGTGTCCTGCTCATTTGGTCATATCAGGGTCCCTGCTGTCCCATGGCTCCTCATGGCTGAAGTTGACCCTGATCTTCTGGCCTGGGTGCTTTTCAGGCTTCTGCACTGGGAAGTTCCCCTCCCACACTGCTCTCTCCGGGGAGTCGCCTTGAGCAGCCCACTCAGAGGGGCGGGAGTCCCATTAGGAGCTCGACTCTTCTCTAGCCAGGTTCCCAGGCTTCCCTGGCCTCCAGGCCTTTATCCAGGCCATGCCTTCTGCCCTCCCGGTGCACCATTCCCAGCAATCCCGGGGGAGGGGGTGTGTCTTCCTGGGGAAGACCCTCCAAACTGGGGAGAGTCTGGCAGGAATAGAAGCAGCTTTTGGAGGAGGAATTGGGGATGAGGTTTGAATCCAGAAGGGCCCTCAATTGGATAAGGTACCTGGCTTATCAGCGCCTGTTTCCCCACCTACGAAAAATACAAAAGAAAAGGAAATAGAGAAATATTAAAGAACTAGGTTTTACAGGAGTTGGGGATGGGGTTTGCGACTGGAAGGGCTCTCGATTGGTAAAGCACTTTATTCAGTCTCAGTTCCTCCACCAATGGGTATCAGAAAATCAAAACACGAACAGCTTCGCGAACTCGCCTAAGTTATCCTCGCGCAGGAACCATAACTAATTTTCCTTCTGTTATAGTCTTATCGTAGTGTTCGTGCCGTTGAAGCCAACACAGATTGCAGCCTAACCCGAGGATTATTTAGAGGGCAAAGATAAATTTTCTTTGCACAAAGGATGAACTTCTTTACAAAGGTTTAGCAACAAATTTGTACATTATATTAGTGTAACATATAGTGGAACCAAATGCGATCATTTACTGGAGTTAAAAGTGTTCCTTATTCTACCAAATAAGACTCTGGTGGCTGCTGGGACACTATTAATGCCCATATGCAAATTACCGGAAGTGGGGCGGAGTCGGAGCCGCCGCCGTCCCAGAAGTCTCTGGGAAGCGGCAGCGCTACGTAGGCGCGTTGTCGGTCCTGGGGGAAGCGGGTGGCGCTGGAACCGGGAAGTTAAGACGAGTGCTGTATGCAGCCGCGGTGCACGGGCCCGCCTGGTGAGCGCAGGGCTACGGGAGCCCAGAGGGTCGGCCGGCCTCCGGGCGGCCCAAGGGTGCGGGGCCCGGGGCGGGGTCTGTGGGGTTAGAGGGAGGGTCTGGAGAGCAAAGGGTTCTGGGTACATGGACTGGGGCGCTCTAAGCATAGTCTGAGGGTTTTGGCGGCAACTTGGGGTCCAGAGCTGGGGGAAATTGGGGCGGGGTCTAGGGATTGTGTTTCCCTGACGAGGGGGTCTGGGACGAATTGGGGGAAGGCTTGAGGGTCTGGGAGACTTGGGGGCGGGACCTAGAGATTGCGTGGGAGGGCTCCTGGGGTCGGGCCTGGAGTCTCAAGGGAGAATTGTAGGTGGGACCTGGAGGCCAGGTATATGGGGGCTGAGTTTGGAAAGCAAAGGTTTTGGGGGGCGGGGCTGGAGGTATTTGAGAACTGAGCTAGGGATTGGGGGTCTCTGGAGTGGAGCCTGAGAAATTAGGCTGGGCCTGGGAGCTCAAGGAGCAAATTGGGAGGGAGGTTTGGAAAGCAAAGATTGAAGGACATGGGGATGGAGGGTTTTGGGGGTGGAACTGAAAGTGTTGAAGGGGCTTGTGGCAGTGTTTTCTTGTTCCGGAGCAGGGCCTGAAGAACTGAGGACATGGGCGTAGTGGTTCAGAAAAATGGGGTGATCGTACTAACAATCTCACTGAGCTTTTGTGATGGTGAAAGAAAATAACCTATAATTGCTGCCCGGCACAAAGCTCTTAGGAAACCTTCACTGCTATTATTGCTACACTCAGCAAGTCCCACACTAAGACCAGTCTGCTGACTCTCCCCCAACCCAGCCAGAGGCAGCCCACCAGTGCCCTTCCTTCAGAATAAACCCCAAATTCGACCTTTTCTGACAGTTGTCACTGCCCCCTACTTTGTTACCAGCCTGGACCAGTGCAGTCATCTCTACCCCATCCCCCAACGTGTACCCTGCAGACAGCAAAAGGGGTCTTGTTGAAACATAAATAGGTCACAGCCCTTCTGGGCCTCCCACCTCACTCAGGGTAAAAGCCCACAGGGTCCTGTACAACCCGCCGTCACCCCCACCCTCAGCTCAGCTGCCTGGCCATTCCGTGAGTACCCTAGGCTTGATCCAGCCTCGTACCTTTGCACTGGCTGTTTTTTTCTGCCAGGAATGCCCTTCCCCAGACATCTCCATGCCTCAGAGCTCCCTCACACTTATGCTCAAATGTTGTCTCCCTGGTGTGGCCTCCTTGGCCCTCCATGTTTAAAATGCAGACCCACATGAGACCCAAGGTCAGGGACTGGGCCCTTTTCATTCTCTGTGGTGACCCAGCGTCCAGCATAACATTCAGTGCCCTGTAGGTGCTTAGTGAACGCTATGACGAGCTAATCTCTCTGTCACTCCCTCAGGTGACTGTCTTTGGTGTGTGACCTGTGGCACGTGAGCACGATGGATCTGGCCTATGTCTGTGAGTGGGAGAAATGGCCCAAGAGCACCCACTGCCCATCAGTGCCCCTGGCCTGTGCGTGGTCCTGCCGCAACCTCATTGCCTTTACCACAGACCTCCGGAACGACGACCAGGGTGTGCCCCCTCACCCCCTGCCCAGCTCCCTTTCCTTCTTCTCCCCACACAGGCTCCCACTGTACCTGGAACACTGCTATGGAGCAACTCTGAGTCTCCAGGCCTGCCTGAGAGCTATCCTCCACCCATCCAGGCCCTGTCAGAGCTTCCTCATTCGTAACCGGGGGTGGTGAGGGCTGCTGTCCTCTGTAAACTTTCCATTTAACTGATGCCTGCTATCTTTGGTGAACCTCCCATTTAAGTGGTGGCTGCTGTGATGGTACTGTCCTACACCTGTGTGATAAAAGGGGGTGAGAGTGGATGTCCCACTCAGGTTTGTTGGAGACTAGTGCTTCAGTTTCCAGACCATACATGTCACTATTTGGCTTTTGAAAGCCTCTAAGGTGCATGGCTGCTGGGCCATCTTCTCTCCATCATCTGAGTAATGTGCACTCAGAGAAAATTTAAAAAGCACGGAAACTGGGCCGGCCGAGTGGCTCGGTGGTTAAGCGCTGGTTTGGGAAGCCAGCGGCCCTGGTTCGGGTCCCACATATGAGGGCCAGTGACACTGCCCTCAAAAAAAAAAAAAAAAAACACGGAAACTGAGGATAAAGAGAACCATCAATTACCTTCCACAGAGAGAGGCCCACTGTTAGCATTTATGGGGTCATTTTCTTCTCATTCTGTTTTCTGGGTGTCTTAAAAACGTGGTTGTAGGGCCTGCCAAGTGGTGTGGTGGTTAAGCGCTGGCTTGGAAAGCTGGCGGCCCCGGTTCGGGTCCCACATATGGGGCCAGTGACACTGCCCTCAAAAAAAAAAACCAAAAAAAAAAACGTGGTTGTAGACACACTGGTGGCGAACTCCTGGGCCTGCTCTGTTCTCCTGAGGGGACAGACTGCTCCTCATCACTGTCGGCCGTCAGTGTCACTGGCACCTCCGTGACTTCCCTGTGGGCGGGACATTCACAGGGCTCCTCCCTGAGCCCCCTGCGGTCATTGGTTGTCTCAGGGCCAGGTCATTGTCACCTTGCTGACTGTGCCCCATCCCCTGCAGACCTGACCCGCCTGATCCACATCCTGGACACGGAACATCCTTGGGATGTTCACTCCATCAACTCAGGGCACAGCGAGGCTATCACCTGCCTTGAATGGGATCAGTCAGGTGAGGATGGGGCCCAGGGGGTTCCTGCATGGCGGAGGAAGACCATAGTGATGCTCACCCTTGATCCCAAATCCCAGGTTGACATGCTCTGTCTTTTCATGGTTATGCCCCCAGTGTCCAGAGCTGGAACTCGAACCTTTGACCTGTGGCTTTGCAGCTACTGCTCTTCCATATTCCTCATGTCCCAGAGCTGTTTCCTCAGCATGCCTTGTGCCACTCCCTTGCTCCACCTCCACTGGGCTGTTTTCTCCTAGGCCTTTAACATACTGTGATGATGATCCCTGCCTGCAGTGGGAATTTGTGATGCAGGTTTGCCCCCACAGGCTCCCGGCTCCTGTCAGCTGATGCCAATGGACAGATCAAGTGCTGGAGCATGGCAGACCACCTGGCCAACAGCTGGGAGAGCTCTTTGGGCAGCCTGGTGGAAGGGGACCCCATTGTGGCCCTGTCCTGGCTGCACAATGGTGTGAAGCTGGCACTACACGTGGAAAAGGTGGGTGTCCTGCTTGAGAGAACAGGTACCGTGGATGAGGTCATGTACTGTTCCGTCCACCAGTAAATCTGGCTACTCCTCTCCCATCACCAGAATCCTCTGGTTTTTCGAGCTGTGGACCTGGGTCATGCTTTTGATTAAGCAGTCAGTTAACTCCTGTGTTTCTAGTGGGCCAGCCATTTAACTGATGGCTGCTGTCCTTAGTGAGCCTTTCATTTAAGTGATGGCTGCTCTCCTCAGAACTCAGCCCACTCTTTGATTTAGTAATATTCCAGAAATTCTCTCTCTACTCTGTACTTCAGCCCAGTGTCACAGGTATGAGTGGGAGCCACCTGGGTCAAAGGGCATCTGAATTCAAATCCTGACTTCATGCCTCTGTGCATCATATTGCTCATTGTCAAATGGGGTTGATGGTGGATCATGGTGAGGATTCAATGAGAAAAGGCATGAGAGGGCTCAGTTTGAGGCCTGGCACAGGTCTGAGGCCCAGGAACGTATGTTGTGCTCCAGCTCACCAGAGAGGGGCACAAATGTTCTCAGACCACCTAGGGAAACCCTGTGTAATCTTCTGCTTTGTGTTGCTTCAGTGAAACAGCATTTGTCAAGACTCATGGAACCACATGCTTAAAAAAGGGTGAATTTTGTTGCACATAAATCATAATTTAAATCTAATTTGCAAACATAAAATAGTAAGAAAATAGCAGTAGTAGCCAATACTTTCACGGCACCTCCTGAATGCTTTACTGAAGGGGTCTGTGTTTGTGAGTGGTCGTATCAGCGGCTGCTCCTGCAAATGCAGGAGAAGAGTGAGTAGTTGCAGCAGAGGCTACCTGGCCTGCAAAAGTGAGAATGCTATGTCTGGCCCTTCACAGGAGAAGATTGCCAACTCCTGTCCTACACATGTTCAGTCATTTGATCCTCACCACGGTCCTCCAAGGTACAGATGAGACTGAGGGCCAGAGAGGCCCACATCAAGTGGCAGAGGCAGAATTTGAATTCAAGTCCACATTCTCATGGCTTCTGTCTCATTGTTCCTCTCTGTTTTTTGTGAGGGTGACTTCCAGAAGGGGATTGTCAGGTCATAAGAGGCAGACCCAGAATGGCTGGTAGGTTGTCTTTCCTGACACCCTAGAGTGGGGACTTTGGCACTGAGCAGACTCCTTACTCCCTCACCCACAGTCGGGAGTCTCCAGCTTCGGGGAGAAGTTCTCCCGTGTCAAGTTCTCTCCATCGCTCACACTGTTTGGGGGCAAGCCCATGGAGGGCTGGATTGCAGTGACGGTCAGCGGCCTGGTCACCGTGTCCCTACTCAAGCCTAGTGGGCAGGTGCTGACATCGACGGAGAGCCTGTGCCGGCTGCGTGGCCGCGTGGCCCTGGCTGACATCGCCTTCACAGGTGGCGGCAACATCGTGGTGGCCACGGCAGACGGCAGCAGCGCCTGCCCTGTGCAGTTCTATAAGGTGTGCGTGGGCGTGGTCAGCGAGAAGTGCCGTGTGGACACTGAAATCCTGCCTTCACTGTTCATGCGCTGCACCACCGACCCCAACCGCAAGGCCAGGTTCCCTGCCGTCACCCACCTCAAGTTCCTGGCCCGCGACATGTCAGAGCAGGTGAGCGCATGCCGGCCATACTCCAACACTCCGAGGAGTGTCCTGGGGTTAGGAGTCCACACAGACCTCCCGGAGCTAAACCCAGGTGTGGGCAGGGCTGGTCCTTCTGGAGGCCCCAGAGACAACTGTTTCCAGCCTTTCCCAGCTTCTAAAGGTGCATTGTCCCTGATTCATGGCCCCTCCTCCATCGTCACAGCCAGCAGTGCAGCCTCTTCCATCTCCCTGACTCTAAGCCTCCTGCCTTCCTCTTATGAGGACCCTGTGATGACACTGGGCCCCCTATAATCCAGGGTCAACCCCCTCTCAGGGCCCTTCACTTAATCCTACCTGTAAAATCTCTGTGCCATGTGTGGTGACATGTCTGCAGGTCCCGGGACCAGGACAGGTATGATTTTGGGATTGACCCCACTAGGTCACCCAGGTTCCCATTATAACCACACAGCAGTAAGGCCCAAACCCCCACCAGGAAGGGCACTATCAGGGTGACGTTTTGTTTCAGTATGGTGGCGTGTCGTGGGGCCTGGGTTTGAATCCACAACGGCTGTGAGGTCGGAGCTGGTGTGAGCGATTGAGGAGCTGGAGACCCAGGGAGGGGAGGTGGCCAACACTGAGCCCAGGGTATAGTGAGTGCCCAACAAAGTGTGCATGCCTGAGGCCGCCTCGTCGAGCTGCCCACTGTTTCCCCCAGGTGCTCCTGTGCGCGTCCAGCCAGACAAGCAGCATCGTGGAGTGCTGGTCCCTGCGGAAAGAGGGGCTCCCTGTGAACAACATCTTCCAGCAGATCTCTCCTGTGGGTGAGTCCCCGTCAAGGGAGGGAAGCTGGAGCATTTGACTTTTAATTTGGGGAAACAAGCTCAGGGAGGTAAAATCCTTGCCCACAGTGACTCAGCGGGCAGCCTTATCACCTCTCCCTGAAACCTGCTGTGGGGACCATGTGCCTGGTAGAAGAATAGCACTGTTGGGCCTTCCAAGTAGTTGGTTACGAGTTGGCTTAGAGCGCGTGCTCTGAGCAACAGGGCTGTCGGTTTGATTCCCACATGGGCCAGTGGACGCTGCTCCCTAGCCGAGGTGCCAACAGATGGTAAGATGGCTCAGCTGGTGTAACAAGATTGCCTGTTCAATGGTGGGCTATGCCCACCCACCACTAAAGATGGGACTTGGTACCTTGAGCTGAGCTGCCGCCCGGATGGCTCAGTGGATAGGGCGTGCGCTCTTAACAACAAGGCTGCCGGTTTGACTTCCCCATGGGATGGTGGCTATACCCACCCGCAACTAAGATTGGACACAACACCTTGACCTGAGCTGCCGCCCGGATGGCTCAGAGGATAGAGCATGCACTCTTAACAACAACGCTGTTTGTTCGACTCCCGCATGGGATGGTGGCTATGCCCACCCGCAACTAAGATTGAACACAGCACTTTGAGCCTAGATGCCAGGAACTGCCAACGGGAAGCCAGATGATGACTGGCACCCTCCACAACGAAGATTGAAGTACAATAACTTGTCTGGTCCCCTCCCTCAATTCCCCAACACTGTTCCCCTCACCCAATACCCCAATAAAGTCTTAAAAAAAAAAAGAATGGCAGTGCAAAGGTCCTGGGGCACTAGGTCAGGTAATAGAACGGGTCACAGGGAGGCACTCAATCCTAAAAGCCATGGGATCTTCTGGAAACCCTGGAATAATATAAGGAAATTGAAGCTGGAGGGGTTAACTGAGTTTGCCAAGAATACACCCACCGGCTTGCCTCACCTCCCCCCGCCCTCATCCTCACACCCACACTAAGCCCCCATAGTTCAGGGTAATCCAAAGACCCCCCCACCAAGATAAGCACCCCCTCTTCCCTGACACAGATTCTGGAGAAAGCCCCTTGGTTTTTTTATCCGCTGAAGCCAGGGTTGGGGGAAGTGGGGTGTAAACCCCACCCCCAGGTTTCATGCTGTCTCTTCCTCAGACGCAGATGTTTTCCCCATGGAAGAAAGCTTGGCTTTTTGCTGATTAGTGCTAATGGACCCTGGAGTGGTTGGACCTGCTGGGATGCTAAGCAGAAGCCCCTAATGAAACGGGAATCAAGAGGCCCCTAGTGGCTCCGCCCCTTGCCCATGGTTACATAAGCTGACTATTTTGGCCACAGAGGAATTAATGTGAAGAGGGCCACGACTGTTCTGTCCCTGGACCAGAATCCTGGGGAGCTTGTGGATAGCAGCTGGTGGCCCTACAGGGGGCCTCTGCCTCCCCAGGCACTGGTCAGGGGAAAGGAAGAGTGTAAATGGCTGGGCACAGTGTCTGGGCTTCAGGCCTTCCCTGGACACCCCACTGTGGTTGTTAACCCTTACACTCGGTGTACTTTGTGTACTGAATTCCACTCTGTGACCTCCCTGGGCTTCAGTTTCCCCTGGGGGGATGGCAATGTTTGCGGAGACTCCCTTGCTAGGTTTTCAGCAGGTTTATAAACTGAGGAGCACCTGGGGGCACAGATCTGGAGACGCATGGGTGGCAGAGAGGAGCTGTGTGTGTTAACAAACCAGCCCCAAACTGAGGCTCAGAATCACAGCCCGTGTTGTCCTGAGTGGGGCGCCCTCTGTGCCTGTCTGGTTCCTGTGCCTGCCATCAGCCTCCGGGCTTGGGCTGCCAATGGTAGCTGGGCCCATTCTCCCAGGGTGCCGGCCCTGCAGCCCAGCCTGCTGACCTCAGCGTTCTGAGCCTCGGCTCACATCACATTCACCAGCACCCACTGGCCAAGCCCGGTTCACAGAAATCACTCTATCCCTTTAGGGAGGTATTCATCATCACGCTGTGGGGTGGACACAGGAAGGGACATGTCTTATCTGGTGGGGAGAGCTGGAGTCTCACCCAGGACCTCTTAGATCATAAGGGACAAAAAAAACAATGCAAGCTGCCTGAGTTGTAAGGGCAGTTTCAGGATTTGTGTAGCCGCCAGGTCTGGGGTGGCGTCCCCCTTCAGTTTATCAGGGGGTACCTCCTACCCATCCCCATGGTGCCCCAGGACTGGGTTTTGTTGGTCACCTCTTGTCACAAATCCATCTCCCACCAAGCAGCTAGCTGGGGCATTGTACCCAGTGGTCAGGGCTGAGGCGGGACCCTGAGAAGGGGCAGACACTGGGATTGAAGAAGGGGGCCCACCTGAGCATTTGTCTTGTCTTCATTCCATTGTTATCCTGTGTCCCCGTCTCTTTTCAGTTGGTGACAAGCAACCCATGATTCTCAAATGGCGGATCTTGTCGGCCACCAATGACCTGGACCGAGTGTCTGCTGTGGCGCTGCCCAAGCTGCCCATCTCACTCACCAACACTGACCTGAAGGTGGCCAGCGACACACAGTTCTACCCTGGCCTCGGTACGGTGGGCTCCGACTCAGGCATGGGTCTGAGGGCTGTGGGAGCTTCCTGGCCTCGAATCAGTTCCTGGCAAGCAGGTGGCCCCACTTTTAGGACAGAAGCTCAAAGGGCTATGAGGCTAGCTGATGAAAAGCTGCTAATATGTAAAGATCTGTTAGAAATCAATAAAGCAGGAGATTGGGAACTTCGGGCAAACTTTCCAGGCCCCACACCTCGTTGTTGCAGCCCAGATGTTGATCCTGGGTTCAGTCCCTGGGCCTTTGACCATGAACAAGTTAGGCTTAAAGTTTTGTGACAGCTGACAGCCCCCCAACCCTGCTACATGTTCATTACGAGCTTTAGGCTCAAGCCCCTGACCTCACTGACCTCTGTTACTGCCACAAGACTTTTTGTGTGCCCCTGTTCTCTCCCACCTTGCTCCCCTGGAAATTGTACGTTTGCTCACGTCAGCCAAAACTTAGTGCCAGCTGCAAGGGAGTTGGGGATGTGCAACCTGAACTGGCAGTGGGGTGCTGCACTGACTCTCGCGGGCTGTTAGGAAAGGAGGGGGAATGGCTGTTGGGACAGCTGGCTCAACAGGGGCACTGGGCCCCGGGCAACTTGGGCCTCACCCCTCTCCAGGGCAGGCACTTATCATCCAGAGCTGGGCGGTCATTCGCTTGACCTTGCATGTGCCCCTCCTCCAGGGCTGGCCCTGGCCTTCCATGACGGCAGCGTCCACATTGTGCACCGGCTGTCACTGCAGACCATGGCTGTCTTCTACAGCTCTGTGGCCACACGTGCCTTAGATGAGCCGGCCATCAAGCGCCCTCGGACCACGGGCCCTGCCATCCACTTCAAAGCCATGCAGCTCTCCTGGACCTCCCTGGCCCTCGTGGGCATTGACAACCACGGGAAGGTAAGTACTGGCCTGGGTGTATCAAAGCCACCTGTGCGGTGGGGATGGGAGCAGTTCTTACCCCATGCCACCTCTGTTGCCTGGGAGGACATGGACTGTTCTGTCAAGTCACTGTCAGGCACCTGCTGTCACTTCTAGTTTGGGCTCCTGCCTGAATTCTTGTCCCATTTCCATGGCACCTGTGTGGTAGCCTTACCCACCACCATTCCACAGGCCTGTCCTTGTGTGAGGTGCTTAGCTTTCCTGGGGAATGATGGGACGCCCCATGGCCCCACTTGGGTTTGCGTCTTCCATGGAGCCTAAATGACAGGTCCAGTCACACCAGATGTGCCCTGCAGGTGTAGGGTGGGCTCCCAGGCTGTTTCTGGGAAGCATGACTCCATCAACATTCAGTGTGTGCAGCTCCTGTGAGCCCGTTAACATTTCTACGCAGCAGCCTTTGATGCCTGTCAGGGTGGTGTGGCCCAGCAGCCCAGGTGTGGCCAGGACCTCAGTGTGCCCTCTGTGGCCTCGCTGGCCACCCCTCCCTGCAGCTGAGCATGCTCCGCATCTCGCCCTCCATGGGCCACACGCTGGACATGGGCCTGGCCCTGCGGCACCTGCTCTTCCTGCTGGAGTACTGCATGGTGACTGGCTACGACTGGTGGGACATCCTGCTGCACGTGCAGCCAGCCATGGTGCAGAGCTTGGTGGACAGGCTGCACGAGGAGTACATGCGCCAGAGTGCCACCTTGCAGCAGGTAGTGCCAGCAACATACACCGCCCCCCCGTCCCCACCCCCACCCCCCGCCCCAACTTCTTCACCTTGAGTTTTCTGTAGAAAGTCAGAGCCCTGCAGGCAAGATGTGAACCCCTGGGGCCCCGCCTCCCTGCCATGGACAGGGGGCCATATCCCCAAACCACTCAGAGTGTGCCCTGTGCATGCCTGCTTGGAACCTTGCACCTCGCCCACACGATGTTACAAGGGCAGCAAATAGGTTCAGACATCAAAGGAGAAGAGAGAGCAATGACTAGATGACACATGTGTGCCTCTGAAACCACAAGCACCCGGGGATCCAGTGGGAGATCAACGTGGGTGCTGTACAGGCATGGTTCTAGAAATGGGTGGTTTTCCTTTCTGCCAGCAGCGACCAATAAGATGGTACAGTGGGGAAAAAGACTCCTTCACAAGAGCAGCCTGATAGGACGGGAGTAAGACTGACTGTTAGGGAGGATGTGGGGACATGGCAGAAATCACACACTTAATGGGCTCTAACTGCATTTTAACGCATTAGCGCATTCAGTTGTCCTATGAGACCGGGTCCCCCCCAGCACTGCTGCTACTGAGCTGGGTTATCTCTGTGGGGGGCCATCCTGGGCACTTTGGGAGCTGAGCAGCATCCCTGGCCCCCATTCCCTTAATGCAAGGAGCACTCACAGTTGTACAACCACAGATGTCCCCAGACATGGCCCAGTGTCCCTTGGAGTTAGGGCTACTCCCAGGTTGACACCCCACCCGTCTTGTAGGCAGGCCCTCTTACCATATTCTGCCGTCGCAGGTGAGACACAGAGATGAAACAGGCTGCCCCAGCTTGCTCAGCCCAGCTACACGCTGTGGAAAAACGCTCTTCCTCGAGCCTCTCAGGCGGGTGTCCCAGCTCATGCTGCCCGTCCCCCAGGTCCTCTCCACCCGGATCCTTGCCATGAAGGCCTCACTGTGCAAGCTGTCGCCCTGCACCGTGACTCGCGTGTGTGACTACCACGCCAAGCTCTTCCTCATCGCCGTCAGCTCCATGCTCAAGTCCCTGCTGCGTCCACACATCCTCAACACGCCCGACAAGAGTCCCGGTGACCGGCTGACTGAGATCTGCACCAAGATCACAGATGTCGGTGGGTTCTGCCTCCACCCAAGAACTGTCCACTGGTATCGCCTGTGTGCTAGGCATGGTCCCCTGAAGGAGGGGGACGTGCCAGCCCTGAGGGCTGGCCTGGAGCTGGGGACAAATGTCACCCATGAGGGGAATAAAAGATGAGTCAGCCGGGCCTGGGAGCTGTGTCCCTGTGCAACTGCCTGGGAGGAGAGGAGCTGCGGGGGAACCAGCACAGGTGGGCGTGAGGGTCGGTGGGGTCATCCTGAGGGCCAGCAGTGGTCACCCTGTGGCTCTGGGTCCAGCCCCTTCCTCTGGGTCCCCAGCTTAGCAATCCTGCCCACTCGCTTGTTCATGGCGTTGGGTCTGCCCCAGGCTCATAGTGGGTGCTGGTAGGTGGTATGGAGCCGAGGGTGCAAAGTGGGGCCAGCGCATGTACACGGTGGGAACCAGTCACTCCTGACCACTCTCCTTTTCCAGACATCGACAAGGTCATGATCAACCTCAAGACAGAGGAGTTTGTGCTGGATATGAACACGCTGCAGGCGCTACAGCAGCTCCTCCAGTGGGTGGGCGATTTCGTGCTCTATCTGTTGGCCAGCCTGCCCAACCAGGTGTGCATCCCACCTGTCCCTCCCTGGAATCCCCTGCCCCAGAATCCACCGAAGTCCTAGGATACACACAGTTAAATGCACAGCCTGAGTGTTTGTCCCCCAGGGCTCGCCACTGCGGCCCGGCCACAGCTTCCTGCGGGATGGCACATCACTGGGCATGCTGCGGGAGCTGATGGTCGTCATTCGCATCTGGGGCCTGCTGAAGCCCAGCTGCCTGCCTGTGTACACGGCCACCTCCGACACCCAGGACAGCATGTCCCTGCTCTTCCGCCTACTCACCAAGCTCTGGATCTGCTGTGAGACGCCCAGCCCTCTGCTCCATCCCCCCACCAACATACAAGCCCTGGCTAAGTCCCCCCACCAGAATATAAGCACCCACAGGTTGAACCAGCTCTGTTTTGGTCCCCATTGTTTCCCCAGATCCCAGCACAGGTCCAAGTACAGGGTGGGTGCTCATTAAACGTCAGCCATTATTAGGGCACTGGTGACTTGTCTTATGTCACGAGGTTGTATATTTCTAGAGGTCCAGGTTCTGTCATTCTTGCAGCCCTGTTCCCAGAAAGGCACCCAGTGCTCACTGAATTTTTTCCGTGAATGATTGGGTTCTCATTTTACAGAGAAGACTGAGGCCAGAGATGGGGAGGAGCTTTCAGGGCCACCCAGGAAAGCAGGGCAGAATTGGACCCAAACATGGTTCCTGAGCTCCAAGATGAGCATGACATCCTCATGATCCCTCCACTCCTTCCCCTGTAGGCCGTGATGAGAGCCCCACAAGTGAACCAGATGAGGCACTTGTTGATGAGTGCTGCCTGCTGCCCAGCCAGCTGCTCATCCCAAGCCTGGACTGGCTACCTGTCAGTGACGGCCTGGTCAGCCGCTTGCAGCCCAAGCAGCCCCTGCGGCTTCACTTTGGCAAGGCCCCCGCTCTGCCTAGCAGCGCCACCACCTTGCAGCTGGATGGCCTCATCAGGTGCATGCCCTCTGCCTTGGGCCCTTTGCATGTTCCTTCCAAGAGGTTCCCCCCAAAACTACCTGACTCTCCTTCATGCCTCTGCTTCGGGGCCTTTCCACATGCTATACCTGCTGCTTCCTTCTGTCCCCTAGACACATCCATCATTCAGTTACTGAATTCCTCCCCCGCCTCCCAGTACCTGTCACTTCCCTCCACGTTACCTGGGTCTTTACTGATTTGTGCACTTGGGTATGTATGTAATGTCTTCCCCTTGTTCTCTTACTGTTTGCAGTGCCCACGTGGCTGACCTTGGTTGCCCAGGCTCCAGCACCTGCATAGGTCAAGCTGATACCACGTGACCCAAGTTCCCCACCATAAACCACTGTAAAGCCCCAGACCCCGTGTCCAATGGGACCTTCACAGGGCTAAGGGGACCTTTGGCAGTCAGGGGCCAGCCCTGTCTTTGTAAATGCTGGGTCTTGACAGCCCAAGCCCACTGAGTTTAACCCTTTACTGCCCATGGCACCATTGGGTGGGGTTTTTGTCCCCATCTCACGGGCAAGTGAACACCTCAGAAAGATGCGGTCACTGAGCCAAGGTCAGAGCACCAAAGTCAGAGCCAGGAGGCAGCCTAGTAGCAATCCCTACCAGGACTGTCAGACTCCTGCCGCCACTTGATGTTCGTTGGGTGAAGAGACACATGTGACTTCCCCGCCTGGTCCTTTGGGTGGAAGTTTCAGAAAACAGCAAGCAGAAGGAAAAGCAGTCCCACCTCCAGGCCCTCCCAGCACTTCTTCCTTATGTCATGGAAGCCTGATGAATCACAGGCTTCCCTCTGTGTCGGCGTTTCAGCACATACTTTATGAATGAGGAGGCTGGTCATGGGAAGCTTTTCTTTTTTTTTTTTTTTTTTTTTTTTAAGCTGAGCCACCCTGCCACCTGTTGGCAGCTCAGCTCGGGCTGGGCATCGAACTGCTGTTGCTCAGAGCTCAGCTTGCACTCTTGAGTGAGCTCTTAACCAACTGAGCTACTCAGCTGGCCCTTGAAAACTTTTAAACGTATTTCACATGAGTATAACCAGCTGTCCCAGCCCAGCCACTGAGTTCCCTTTCACAGGGTTTCCTGCTGCCAGGTTCTCCGGTGTCATCCAGAGGGCATGGCACCATCCAGTCCCAATGTTCCTGTGAGCAGCAGACATGTGGACACACCCCAGCACACATGCACACTCCCTTGTGTTCTGCCATGGTGGGCGCATCATGTATACTTTGGGAGATGGATCAGTGCCAACATGTGCATATATGTATGTGTGTGTGTGCCCGTGTGTGTGTGTGTGTGTGTGTGTGCAGGCGTCTTGTGTGTGCAGGACCCTGACCCTCTCCATCTCCCCTTGCCTGCCAGGGCACCAGGCCAGCCCAAGATGGACCACCTGCGGAGGCTGCACCTGGGCACCTATCCCACGGAGGAGTGCAAGGCCTGCACCAGGTGAGTTGCGCCTGTGGCCCTGCAGTACATGCTGCCCCTGCGCTACACCCAGGACCTTGGGATGAGAGCCTTCCATTCTGAGCCTGTTTCCTCACCCATGAGCATGCCTCCCTTGTGGTCTCTGTAAGGGCCAGGCTACCTCAGGAGGTCCTGGGGGTCCTGTTCTGGGCATCAGCAATGACTGGGCAGCCCTCATGAAGCTCCTGGTAACCCAAGTGCAGGAATAAAGGAGCAACCAGTCCACAGCCCTGGCCCTGTGCTGGCACTTCGCTGCCACACAACCCGAGACGCTAGGGAGTTTCTGAGTCAGGACTTGAACTCCCAACCCCTGCACTGTCCACTCAGGGAGGTAAGAGGGTGATGCCTGAGCCCGGACAGAAAGACGTGCAGAGTTAGCTCAGCGTGGGGGCAGTGCAGGAAACAGCATTCCTGGTGGGGAAATAATGTGTACAGTGGCCCACCAACTCTGCCTGCAGGTGCGGCTGTGTCACCATGCTCAGGTCACCCAACAAGACAACGGCTGTCAAGCAGTGGGAGCAGCGCTGGATCAAGAACTGCCTGTGTGGGGGACTGTGGCGGCGGATGGCCCTCAGCTGCCTCTGAGTTGGGTCTCTGTGCCCTGTAAATAGATTCCTGATGGGAAGGCGACGCTGTTCCCTCACTGGTGACAGCATTCACACACTTGGGACCTTCACTGGGTATGTTTAAAAATACCTTTGAGGGCCGGCCGAGTGGCGCGGTGGTTAAGTGCTGGCCTGGGAAGCCAGCGGCCCCGGTTTGGTCCCACATATGAGGGCCAGTGACACTGCCCTCAAAAAAAAAAAAAAAAATCTTTGAAGTGTGACTTTTGGGGCTTCATCACCCAAGGCCAGAGTCCCGGTGACAGGCGGGGCAGGTGAGGACATCGCCTGAAATCTCTATTTGGTGCCCTGCAGCCCATTGGCACCACTTTCTCTCCTTTGGAGCATAATGGCATGTCCCTGGAGGAGAGGCCAAGCTGTACATCAGCCTGTGCTGGGTGCTGACTGAGAAAGACCTGGGCCTGCCCTGTGGATCTCACAACCCAAGTGCCGACCTCCCCAGACCACCAGGGGCACCTCCAGATGTCCCAGGTCCCAGTTCAGAGGGTCAGGACAGTCTGGGCATTTGTCCTTTAAAATGTCCCACATGAACCTATTGAGCGTACAGTAGTTGCTGCTAGTGACGACAGTCAGGCACCTGCCTCAGTTTGCTTACATATAGCTGCTCACCCAGGGGGCTCTGACCTTGGCTGCCCAATAAACGTTCAGCTGGGTTGTGTCACAGCTGTGTGTTATATGGTGGGTGTTGCCCAGCAGCCCGTTCCCAGGCCCCACCCATTTCAACTCCCTTTCCTCATCATGTCGTCCTGCTCCCTGGTCTTTGTACCCATGTGTGTCACACTCTCTCTGTGTCAGCATTTATGGAGCATCTAGTTATGCCAGGCACAGGTCCGGCAGGGAGCAACAGGCTGAGAACGCATGGGGGCTCTGCCACCAATACTGGTTCCTCTGTAGGTGGGATTTTGTCCCCATGTGTCTCTGTCTGCCTTGGTTTCCCCCACCCAGCCACCCAGCCCGAGCTGCTCAGGCCTGGCTCCCCAGTGGTCCCACCTCGGCCACCAGCAGCGTCCTCAGCACCTATTGCTTCCCCTCAGGTGCCAGGCGCAGCTCTCTGCCTTTTTTTTTTTTTTTTAAGCTGAGCCATCCTGCCACCTATTGACAGTCAGCAGCAGCTCAGCTCGGGCTGGGCATCAAACTGCTGTTGCTCAGAGCTCAGCTCGCACTCTTGAGCGAGCTCTTAACCAACTGAGCCACTCAGCTGGCCCATGGTTGGTGCTTTCTGCAGGAACTTGGAACTCCTGTGCTGCATACACCAGATGAGGATGAGGAAGCTGGTCTTCAGCCTGATCAGTGGGCTCCTGGTCTCACCTGCACCCCTAGTAAAGTGGGGACCCCTCAGGCAAACTCCTGAGTGGAGATGCATATGAGTGAGGGTCACCGCGCTAGGGACAGGGCCACTGTGAGCCAATGGAAGGAATGTCTGTAAACCATTTGTTCTCAGAATCAGGAGTTCTGGGAGTGGGAATAAGGCCTTTCCCCACCAAGATGTCCCCAGGTCCTTCCTACCCAATCACACCTGTGACTCCACCACTATGATGTCTGCTTGTTGAGGTGGATGGCGAGTAAGGCTTGTCCTTCCACAGTCATGTCACCCACACTTCATTGGACCATATATCTATTTTGGAGTCGCCCCAGTCCAGGCCCAACAGGAGCGAAGATGCCTCCATGTAACCCCAGGTCACCTGGACACAGTGAAAAGAAGGGGACAAGCCACCGGTTTCCCAGTTCTCAACCCACAGAAATAGCATGAGGGATGAATGGTGGCTCTGTATCACTAAGTTCAGGTGGTTTGTTGTGCAGCAGGCACCAGAACATTCTAAATCACTGAGCAAGCCCAGTGGGAAAAACGTACCTGGCTGCCTGGGAACATCGGTTTGTGGGGGCACATGAAGTGGCCCTCCTGCTGTGGGTCCCCTGGAATGTTCAAACGGAGGGAACCTGTGGATCAAAATGTTAAGTCCTCATCCCCCACCTGGGCACCAGCTTCCGGAAATAGAAGCGGGAAGGTGTGACCTATCCAGGTGGGATATGGCCAGGGGGGTGGAGACCACAGTCACCTTGGGTCATCCTGCCCCTCCCTCTTGGCTCTGAGACTTGTCCTGCTCCCCTTCAGGCAAATGGGAGGGCAACACTTAACTTGCATATGAGAGCTATGTAACTGGGAGGCAAAGCCAGGAGAGGCCCTGCAGGGTCAAAGGGATCTTAAAGGGCATTGTCCCCAAGGGCTCTGGTTTCTGCCGTGACAGGAGCAGTCAGGTCCTCAGAACAAATGGCATTTAAACCTGTCTCTTGCCAGGCCTTTGCCCAAACTGCACCTCCTGCCTGGACACCCTCCTTTTCTGCTAAGCAAACCCACACAACCCCCCCCCTTACCCCCAGGGTGTGCCCCTGCCCTCTGCTCACCCCACCGTGCAAGCCACGGGAGTTCCAGTCATCAGCCCAGCAATAGGGAACAGTCCAGTTTCATCTGTACCCCCACTAGTGTTGCCAGATAAAAGGCAAGAATGCCCAGTAAATGTGAATTTCAGATGAACAATTTCAGATGAACATTTAGTTTAAATGCCCCACATGTTACATGGGATATACTTAACAGTTTAAAATGCATTCATGGGCCGGCCGAGTGGCGCAGTGGTTAAGCGCTGGCTTGGGAAGCCAGCGGCCCCGGTTCGGTCCCACATATGAGGGCCAGTGACACTCCCCTCAAAAAAAAAAATAAAATAAAAAAATAAAAATAAAATGCATTCGTTAGGTCGATCCAGTGGCTCAGTTGGTTATGAGCGTGAGCTCTGAGCAACAGCGTTGCTGGTTCGATTCCCACATGGGCCAGTAAGCTGTGCCTGAGCTGAGCTGCCAACAAGCAGCAGGATGGCTCAGCTAGTGAGAGCATGTGCTCCTAACAACAAGGTTGTAGGTTCAACTGCTGCATGGGATCGGGGGCTGCACTCCTCCCCCGAACTAAGATTGAACAGGACACCTTGAGCTGAGGGCTATCAATGGGCAGCCAGATGGCGACTGGACTTGGAGCTGAGCTAGCTGTGCCTTCCACAACTAAGATTGAAGGACAACAACTTGGCTTTCCCCTTCCCCAATTCCCCAATAAAATATTTTAAAATAAAAATGTATTTGTTTTCTGAAAGTCCCACTTGACTGGACAGGCTGTGTTTTTATTTGCTAAATCTGGTCATCCTCCCTTTCCCCAAACTGAATCCATTCAAAGTCACTCCCTGGCATCATTTCATTCAGGAAATACCTATCGAATGACTTGAGTCTTTGATGCTAAATGACCAGCAATTATGCCTCCCATCTCCTTATTCAAGCATACACAACTTATTAAATGACACACAGACTTCATGAGCAAGCTGAGAACCTCACACCCGTCATCGGAAAGTCTAAGTGAGCCACATCCTGTGCACAGAATATGTAAGCAGCTACTATGAACAGAGCTGGGTCTCAGCTGTGTCCACAGTGCCCAGCCCAGGACCCAGCACACAGGAGGAGCTCAATAAGTGCTTATGTGTGAATGAATGACTCGTGCAAAAAAAAGTTCACCACAGGTTCCAATTCCAACTTTCTAATCCCCAGTGGGGCATATAACTTCACCTCCCAGACCTTCCATTTCTTGCACAAACGGGAGGTCATGAACACCCTTTGTGGACCAGGCTTAATGCCTGGAGCCTGGTAAGGTGCTAGGCCTCATGGCCCCTCATCCAGGTCGAAGAAAGAGCACAGCACGTTGGGATCTGGGTTCTGCCCTCTGACACCTCCCCTTCGTTGCTCAGGAGGGCAATGCGTCTGAGGGGCAGACTGGTGTGACTGCTCTGGGACACCCGTCTACCTCTCTTTATGACCCTCTCAGCCCAGGGGATGCCTATGCATGCAGGCGCTGTCGCTCTGGGTTTGAATCCTGACTTTGCCTGGGAGCTTCTGTGTGACCGCAGGCAAGCCACATGGCCTCTTGGAGCCTGTTTCTTTATTTGGGACATCATCATAATAGCACAACTTTAGAGGTTGTCTGTATACCTAAACCTCAGCCTTCCACACAGTACGCCCACATGCTCCGCTTGGGAAACAAAGGGAGAGCTGAACACTAGCCGACGGTAGACCCCAACGCGAGCCCTCCCTAGGTCTCGGGTCTCCACTTGACTTCTAGGAAAGAGTACGGTCGCCACCGTGTGGTGAAGACCCAGAACAGCGCCTGGAAGCTCCAGCCTGGCATGAAGGCATCGATCGGGTCTCCCTGCTTTTGTTCTCTAGGTTCCCTCCACCAGATTTGCCGCCTCTAGTCTTCCAGTCACCTCCTGACACTGCATTACCGATAATGGCAATTTAGATTGTGGATTCTGCCTCCCCTGGGTCTGGCTCGGTTCCGTCGTGCCCCACATGAAGTGTGTGCTCAATAAAGGCTGATCAGCTCCGTGATGGGAGCTTCAGGGGCTGCGGAACTCTCCCCCTCCCACAAACAAACACACAGGCACATAGACAACAGTTATTCCTGCGACAAGCCAGTGCTGAAGGAACAGCTTCTGAACAACAAAGGGGAAAGAGACGAAAAGAGAAGTCTGGGGCCGAGGAACCCTCTCCATCCATAGGGCGACTCTGTCCAGGGGAATGACCTACCTGCAAGGTCATTCAGGACCTTCCCAGACCCATCACAGGAGCCCATTTCCGCCCCAAACAAAGGGAGCAAGTGGGGTCCCAGCATCACCACACACACCTCCTCACCTGGAGCTGCTCCTGTTCGGTGAGCCAGGCTGTCCCCGATGCCTTAGGCACCCTGCTTGGCTCCTACTGACCCACCAACCACCGGGCACACACAGCGGACACAGAGGCCGCTTCAACATCAGTCCACTTTCTCAATAATGGAAGAGAGAGCTATTCTGTCAAATTCATGTACATAAATCATAGAAATCAAACGAAATGAAAATACAGAGTATTTAGGGAACAAGGGAAAACAAATCTCCAGAAAAAAAACCCCAAGGAAATGGAGACAAGTAATTTGTCTGATAAAGAATTTAGGGGAAGGGCCGGACGAATGGTTCAGCTGAGTAAGAGCTCGCTCAAGACTGCGAGCTAAGCTCTGAGCAACAGCAGTTTGATGCCCAATTAATATTAATAAAATTATATTAATATATACAGATAACAAAAGATGAATACAAGTCACATTTGACTTCTGCAATTACAAGAAGTACTCAAAGTGGTTACCATCAGCATAATTTTAATACAGCTTTTTCCTTTCTTAAAATGTATATACATTTTCTGGTCTCTCTGTCTCTGTCTCTCTATGTGTGTGTGTATGTATGTGTATATATATATATATATATATAAATGAAATAGTCAGTCATAAAAAAGAACAAAATCTTGCCATTTGTGGCAACATGGATGGACCTAGACGGTATTATGCTGAGTGAAATAAGTCAGATAAAAATAAATACCATATGATCTCATACGTATGTGGAATCTAAGAAACAAAATAAATGAACAAACAAAATAGAAACAAAAAAATAAAGGCTGACAAGATGCAGCAGTGGGTGACTTTATTGCTTCCTGGTGACTCCAGCCCCTCAGGTCCTTTTCAGGCAGCCTCAGCGGCAGCCATCACACCGTCGATCCATGCCGCGTAGCTCGCCACGCGCGTGTATATGCCGGGCTTCTTGGGGTTGCCGCAAACACGGGATCCGGAGGTGACTACGCCCTCGGCGACGCCCCCACATACCAGCGGGCCTCCGGAGTCGCCCTGCATGGGACAGGGCCGTGAGGGCTGGTGCACCTCCGCAGGTTCCCCCTGTTCTGTTCACCTGGAGTTCCGCGACTGCAATTCGCGTTCCTACCCCTGGCCTCAACCGGTCGGCTCTAGCATCAATCTGCCCAGGCCCTGCCCACCACTGCAGGCCCCACCCACCAAGGCCCCGCCTTTCCAGCTCTCAGCGCTGCCCCTTCTGTTGGCCCCGCCCCCTGTTGGCCCCGCCCCACTACGCACCTTGCAGCTGTCCCGGCGTTTGCTCTCTGCGCACATCATGCGCTCCGTGACGGTGCCGTCGTGGTACCTGCGCAGGTTGCAGGTGGCTCGGTCCAGCACCGGCAGGGTCAGGTTCTGCAGGCGGTCGGGCTGGCGGCCGGTGTGGCTGACCACGCCCCAGCCGGCCACGTCGCAGAGCGTGCCGGCGGCCACGTCGCGGTCCTCTCGCTGCCAGGGCAGGGGCTGCACAGCGGGGCCCAGCACTGCCTTCTCAGACAGCTGCGGATGGGAGGAGGTGGGCGTTAGGGCCTGGGGCGGGGAAGGAATGTAGCAGGAGGCACTGCGGCTGGACTCGGTGGGACCTGGTGGGGGGAGGCGGGCGCCAGAGTCGGGGTTCTGGGGGTGGGGCATGCAGCAGGAGGAACTGCGGCTAGCCTTACCGACCTGCAGCAGGAGCAGGTCATGGTCGATGGTGTCTCGCCGGCTGTCCGGGTGGGGCACTGCGCGGAGTACGTCGTACAGGCGCTTGGAGGGCTCCCGCTGCGACAGCGAGTGAGCGCCCAGGAGCACCTGTACTTTCCCGTCAGCCCTGGGAGTGGGGCAGGGTCCAAGTCAGAACAAGGTCCCCACCCAACCCCTCCCCCACTCTGTGTCCCCGACCCTCGCCCAGGCCACTCACACGTCCTCCAGGCAGTGCGCTGCGCTCAGTACCCACTGCTCGGCCACCAGGAAGCCGCCGCACACGTGTTTGCCATTCACCTGCACCGAAGCCATGTAGGGCCGCTGGTGGGACCTGGCCTCTCTGCCGCCCAGAATCCGGCCGCGGGGCTGTGCCGCTGGGGGTAGGCAGGTGGATGTGAGGATTTAAGGGATGACTGCAGCCCAGCCCTCAGATGCCCTCTCCACACCCCAGGCCGCCCCAGCCCCCTCAGATCTGGAATTCCATCACTGGATCCCCACCGGCCAGGCCAGCGTCGCAAACTCAGATGCCTAGGAGGTCTGGGAAGGATAAGGAGTGCCAGGGTCTGGGGCAAATTCCATCCTACACAATGAGTCTCACAGGTTCTATGTAAACATAGGAAAAGTGGGGCTGACAGGGACCAACATTCCTGCCAGCCGCTTGGCCCGCTTGTCGCCAGTTTCCACTGTAAAACTGCGCGTTTCAGATCCAAATTTTGAGAACTTCTGGACTTTTAGAGCCTTCCTTTCATAGGGACACTGTCCCCTTCTGCCCACCTAGAGAGGCTGGGAGACAGTCCTGTTTGACATAAGGGTCCCGTGGCTGACTGCCCTGCAGGCTGGTGGCCCCCAGCTTGTCCACCCCAGTTCCAGGTTCACTTACTGCATAGGGCTGCTCCTAGGAGGACCAGGGCTGCCAGGTGCACTGAGAGGTTCGCCATGATGCCGCTGTGACCTCCACACTGACTCAGGCGGGGCCCCGGGGCGCTATTATGAGGGTGGAGGGGGCGGTGGCGGCCACAGGCCCTATCTGCTGGGTGGGCAGTCGCCCAGCTAGGGAAAAGGGAGTCCACCCATCTGTTTCACCCTCCTCGCCTGCTGTACTTTGCACCACAAGGGGTGCCTCCTGCCTCTGTGCACCTGGCCCAGGGCTGGCCTTGGTGTGGGGAGCAGCCCCTCAAGGGTGGGCAGGAGCAGAGCAGAGGGATGGACCCACACCCAGCCCCCCAGAGCACCCTTCCAGCCCCCAGGTTTCGCAACGGTTTGTAAACAATCCACTTCCTCATTTTTCTGCTCCTCCCTTCTCTCTCTTCCTCCTCCAGCTTGGAGAGGAGATCAGGTGGGGGTAGGAAGGTCACCCCACACCCTTGTGCCATTGCTGCAGCTCTGGAGCCTGACACCCCAATAAGTAGGACATTGGAAAGATGGTGTGTCGGGGCAGCTGGAAAGACTGTGCCTTCAACAAAGAAATTTAAATGGAAAGTTCAGGGTCTGCCTTCTGGTGTGGCTGAATCTAGGTGCCTTGAACAATGTCAGGCTGCTGCCTCTGGTTTGTCCTTTCCTCCTTGATGGCTTCTCTACTCACCAAGCTCCCCTGTTGTGGCCTCAGAGGCCCTAGACTCAGCCCAGTGGCTCAGTGCCCCCTACCTCCAAATTCCCTATCACTCCAGGCAATATCTCCAGGCTGTCTCTGATTGCCTGAGCTTGGATCACATGCCCCCTCCCAAATCAGTTACTGCAAACAGGGATGGCAGTCTCTAATGAGCAGAACATGAGTCACATGGCCCTCTGTAAGGTGGGGATGATGAGCCAACATCTCATGAACCTATGGAGGGAGGTGATGGGACCAGAAGGATGGGGTGAACCTCATATGACCCCAGTGGGAACAGTACACAATACTTTCCCCTCCTTTTTTCCTTCCTCACAGCAGATTATTTCATGCATACAGAAAAGATTAGAAAATAACATGTGATCTGTTAGATCCTAACATGTTTTCTTATTAAAATCGGTTCTGAATGAAAGCCCAAGAGGATGTGGAGCCCAGATTATGTAAGAGTGTTTGAAACTGCAACCAATTTTGGAAACCTCCCAGGATGATGGGGCGGTTCCATAAATAACCCTGATGGTTCCCAGATGTTGTGTGGACATGGGAAGATCTCCTGGGTATAGTAGTGAACGGAAAAAACAATTGCATGGAAGTTGGTCACATTTCTGAGCAGCTGTTCCTTGGGGAGAGGCAGGATAAAGAGAAACCCTGCGGGAAGAGAAGTGAAGCAAAGGGGACAGTCAAGGCAAAGGCCCTGAGGGTGACCCAGGCTTCTGAGCTCCAGCGGGAGGTGACTGGGGGCCAGGGGACAGAGAGGGGAGAGGAGATTCATCCCAAACTCATGGCATTTGTGGGAGACAGCATTACCTGATAGTATTTCTCTCATTTATTTGTTTGCTTAGGTGATTGTTTCTTCCCCCATCTGGAGACTGTGAGCTGCATGATGGCAGAGGCCACATCTGTTGTGGTCCCTCCCTGTGGCCCCAGGAAGGTAGAAGAGGGATACAGGCTGGTCACCTCCCCCAGGACTACAACTTCCATCGGGGCTGGGGCATGCCTTGGAAATCATCTGCTCAGAGCAAAATGCTGGGGAGGTGGAGAGGGCTCGTCTGTGTCACCCAATGAGACCCAATCCCCTGATGGGCCCTTACCAGACAGCACCTCACTCCTCCCCACAGGGAAACGGAGGCTCAGAGACAGCGAGCAAGTTGCCCAAAGTCAGAGTTTGGATTCAAAGCCAGGCTCCTGAACAGGGCGTCACCTCTCTGCACCTCCATTTCCTCATCTGTAAAACGGGGCACTGCCACAAAGGCTGGAGAGAGGGCTGGATAAGTGAACACTTGCAAAGACTGAGAATGATTCCTGCACTTGGTAAGCACTCAACGAACACGTGCTACAGTGCCTTGTTCATCATCACCTGTAATGCTAATTTAATCACACAAAAGCAGGTTTTACGTGAGGGAAACCAGAAATGACAACTGGCATTCTTTGTGGAGGGTGAAGAATAAACTTCTTACTCCAGTGCTTCAACTTTACTGCCACCTGGTGGCAGCATACTTGTGAGATGCCCAAGACAGCCTCATGACTATTTTTAATGCCCAATTACACAACCAACAACAAGACACAGTCTACAAAACAGAGAGGGTTTTTATTGTGCCAGATGCTGCATAATGCAGCATGGGACAGGCCCAGCCAGGGGCAGGTGAGGTGGGATGACAGGGCAGCCCCTTCTAGTGGGCCCTGCTTGCAGGATCCCTGGGGTGGAGATGAGGTTGGTCACCATGGCTGCGAATGATGGAATTGATCCAGTTGGCAAACTGCGCGACGGGGGCAAAGGCATCTGGGTACATTCCGGAGGCACAGCCTCCCCGGATGAAGGAGTCAATCCCGTGGATCAGCCCGTTGCAGACCAACGGCCCACCGGAGTCCCCCTGTGTGTGGAGCCAGGCCAAGTGGGGAGGCTGGGCTTCCGGGGCCCCTCATCCACCACCATTCAGGGTTGGGAAGTCCTTCCCAGGGTCTGGCTGCAGTTCTACTTGCTGCAGACTGGGCAAGAATGAGGGTGGAGTGGCGAGGGGATGCAGGTACTTACGAAGCAGATGCCTGCCCGCCGGCGTGGCACCATTGTGCACACATTTGTGCGGGGGCAGAGGGATGTCACCACAGTCACGTTGAGCTCCTGTAGGACTCTGGGCGGTGGCCGGTTGGTGCCCAGCCGGCCCCAGCCCATGGCTAGGCACCGCGCCCCATTGCTCACTCCTTGGTTTTGCTCGGGCAGCCGGGCCACCTGCACATTGGCATTGATGGTAGCTGACCCGTTGAGCTGCAGTGGGCAGGGCAGAGGAAAGGAGAGTCACCAATCCACCAGGGCAGTGGACACCAGCCTTCCCCATTCTGGGCCTCAATTTCCCCACATCGTGGTTCTGGGATTTTATGAAGATGCTTTATGAAGCATCTCACCCACCCAGTGAGATGCTTCCCACCCTGGGCCTCAGTTTCTCCACCTGTGAAATAGGAGCAACCACAGTGGCTCAGGGAGTCCCTGGATGTGTCTTGAGAGCAGTAAACAGTAGGTACTCAATATAACAAACTATGGGCAACACCAATGACAACAAAACCCTTATTCTAAAACATTCCAGAGAATCATAACTCTGCCAACAGTGGAGAGGGGAGGGTTTCTCCCTCCAGTCTCCCTTTCACCCAGATATGGGGAATTTGGCCAATTCACAAAGGCAGGGACAGTCAGTCCTCAGGCACAGGGGCATAGGACACAAATAATCATAACATTTTGTTGATTGACAACTGTCTAGATCTCTCTGTCTTCTCATTCACTCTCTCAACAGCCCTGCCAGGTGGGGCTTATTTCCCCAGGTTACATGAGTGGAGACTGAGGCACAGAGATGACCTACCCAGTTAGAGCTGTATGTAACCCTCAGTCTCTAGCCCCTTCCCTGCCTTTCCAAGCCTTTGGCCCTGGGCCTTTACACCTGCCGGTTCCCAATCCTGCCCCACTGGCCTTGCACCTTCAGAATCACGATGTCGTTCAGCAGCCTCTCGGCATCGAAGCCGTTTTCAAAGACTTGTTGGATGGCAAATGACTGCCGGGTGCGCTCGCTCCGCCCCAGATTGTGTGCCCCCAGCACTGCCTGTACTCTCTGGAAGTTTCTGCAGGCAAAATGGATGCAGGAGATGATTTGAGGTGGCCCCAGGAGTTAGGGGTAGCAGAGAGATCCCAGAGCTCAGCCAAGCCCAGCTCCATGCCCAGGGGAGCCTCACCACCCTGGGCAGATGCTTGGGCTCATTGGCTAAACGCCCCCACTTGGGCCTGGTGGAGAAGGTGTGTCCATGGGGGCCCCCTGGAGCAGCCTAGGTCCTGGTCTCACTCCTGTCCCTTGGACAGACGTGGAAACAGAGGGTCTGAGGAAGGAAGATGTGCTGGGGTGTAGGGGTGGGGGAGGGCGGTTCACTCACATGCCGTTCACACAGTGCGCTGCCGACATGACAAAGTTCCGGGCCACCAGGGTGCCACCGCAGAAGTGGCCTCCTTGCTGCTGCAGAGACACCATGAAGGGCCATGCATGGGGCTGGGCCTGCCGGCCACCCACGATCTCAGAGGCCAGCACAGGACCTGGAGACATGTGGAGGTGGGAGTGGTGAGTGCCATGGAGGAGCCCCACCCTTTGGGCCAGTCAGCCCTTGAACTCCCACCAGGAACCCACGAATCATGGCTCTTCACATGCCAGATGAGGAAACTGAGGTGCAGAGAGGAGAGGGGGACCTGCCATTGCCGCCTGCCAGGGCACAGCTAGCTCTGTCTGTGGAGCATGCCCAGTGATGCCCCAGTTCGAACTCTGTACTCTGGGCTCTGGGCTCTTCACCATTCTGGATACCTCAGTATCTTCCTCTAGAAGTAGGTCTCTCCATCCCAGCCATCACCTCCCCATGAGGGTGAAGGAACCATGCGGGTTGAGGGCACAACGGAGAGATTGACAGATGTGACACCCCACTCACCACCTAGCAGCACAGTCAGCAGGATGGAGGTGAGGGTAGGACCAGAGGGTCTGCAGCTTTGGGTCATGGTCAGGCAGGGGCTCTGATGTCTGTGCACCCCTGTGCCCACCTGGCTCTCTTATGGTTTGATGCCTGGGGCAGTTGCATTGCCTCACTTCCTTTCTCCACCCCTAGGACCAGGGCGATGATGGGAAGGACAGTTTTTTTTTGGGGGGGATGGGGCAGTGCGAGGGGCCTGGGTTGACTCCAGATAAAATTCAGGACATGCAATTAAATTTGAAAGCCAGATAAACAACTTTTTTAGTATGAACATGTCCCAAATATTGTACTTATTTAGAAACTTTATTATTGTTTAGCTAGCATTCAAGTTTAACTGGGTGTCTTATATTTTTGCTAAATCTGGCAACCTTAGGCCAAAAGGACGTTGGCTGGTTTCCCCACTTGCTTCAGTTTACCCAGGGCACAGGGGCAATGGGAGAACTGCTGGGTCCCATTTGAGAGGAAGAAACTGAGACACAACAAAGTGTTCCCCCATGGGTTCCTACACAGTGATACGGTGGGCAAGCTGGGCTTGAATCCAGGCCCACAATTTCCAGCTAGAGGGTGATTTGCTCCACCTTCCTCTTAGGGCTTGGCCTTCCAACTTCCCTTTGATTGTTGCCCACAACTGGGACTCCCTCTCACCAGGGGCCACATCAGCCTCTGATTGCCAGCAAGCGTTCTGGGAAAGAACCCCCTCTCTCTGAGTCTTGCTGAACTCCCTTCCCGCCTGGAGTTTGAGAGCTTCTGTCTGGGGCTGTAGAAGAACTCAAGCCAAACTCAGATACTGGGGACACTCTCCCATGTTGGCCCACATGGGAAGGACAGACAGGACTCAACCCCGACCCCATGACCATGTTCCTCTTCCCACTTCCCCCAGGATGCTCCAGCTGCAACGGCCATAGCCAAGGCTGTCGCAAGAAGCAACGTTCTCCTGGCCCGGAACAGGGTTCAGGGGAGGGAACCAACGGATACATCTGCAGAAACAGGCAGGCGGGAGCACCAGGGGCACCCAGAGCCAGAGCTGGAGTCCCCACACACCAGGGCCCCACTCCATGTGTGGACCTGAGTAAGCGAACTCCCATCTCTCTCCAGGAAAGATGATGGCCCTTCTCCCCTAAACCCTGGCACACAGCAGGCATTCCATGTCTGCCCTTCATCCCTTCCTTATCAACCAGTCCTGCCCCCCTCAATGCTTGGCAGGGTTCCTACCCAATTGCTTTCAAGTTACCATAGAGCACTGAGCAAGCACCTACTGGATACACAGTCCTACTTCCAGTCCAGGGATAGGGGAGAGTGAAGGAGGCTTTGGGGGAAGAGTGTCAGGCAGAAAGACCCCATTTAACCAAAATGCATTTAGTGATCACCACCTGTATACCATGTACACACATCTCATGGTGGTCAAGCATATCAACTCTGAGTTTATATCCTGGTGTGGCCACTTGACCACTACATAACTTCAGGCCACTGACTTAACCCCTCTGTGCCTCAGTATCATTTTCTGTAAAAGGGAAGTTATAATAATAGGCTCCATCACATAGGATGTCCCAAGGATTAAATGAATGAACATTTGTAAACTTCTTACATAAGGAAGTGATGTCCTGGGGTGACCAGTTAGCTCAGTTGGTTGGAGCATGGTGCTGATAACACCAGGATTGCCAGTTCGATCCCGCATGGACCATTGTGAGCTGCAACCTCCTTAAAAGAGTCAATTATGCTATTGTAGCATGAAAGCAATGTGTAACCAATGACCATGGCTGTTCCCCAATAAAATTACAAAAAAAAACAAAAAAAAAAACCAACAAGTGATGTCCTGGAGGGTTTGTTATCATTAACCACCTCCAAGAGGGCCAGGTGTTGATTGCCTGGCAGGTATAGGCTAGGATGCAAATACTGGGCTTCTAATTTGCAATCAGAGTAGATGAGTCATTGAGCTTAGAAGTAAGATGTGTGCATTTTTAGGTCTAAGTTACAGCCCAGTGAAAAAATGATTTGAGTGTCTTTCCCCACTGCTGGAGGCCTGGGGATCCCTGAGTTGTAGCGAACAACCCCGCCCAGCTGTGGCCCCCCAGCAGCACAACCCACCCCCACACCCGCCCCTCAAGGAAACTTTCGCACCCTGAGGCCTCCCAAGTGTGTGCTGATTATCCTGCTGTTTATTCCCATGGGTTTCTCTCAAGAGCCCAGCTAACCTCTGGTAAATCAACCCAGCACCCTTCCAACCCCCAATTCCCACTATTTGGTCTGATCTTTGCTGTGTCGGACTTCCCTGGGTCATCTTTCACACACATGAGACCTTAGAAACCCCACCCCGTCTGTGTTTTCATGGGTCTTTCTGTTTCCAACATTCTGTCTAGCAAACCTCTTCTACCATCAATGCTGTGGGCTTTATATAGAAACGACTTCCTCCTCTTGGGCCCCTGGGAGATGCAGGGAATTCTTGGCAGTCCACTGACACTCATGAGCTTATATTTCCCAGGATTCAGCCATGTCCCCTGTCTCTGCACACATTTGCTCCTGGCGATGCTGATGTAAACCAGCCTTAGCACCTCCCCTGGGGTGGTCACTGAGGTGTAAAAGAGTTGCAGAACTGGGCAGGCCCGGGAGTTCTGTTCTTGCTTGTATTTTGTATGCTGCCACCAGGTGGTGGCAGAGTAAATCAATAACAAAAGGCCCGCCTTCCAATTCCAGTGTGTCCCATGAGCAGTTTGGCTCTCTCTGAGCCTCTATGGCCTCATTCCCATGGCCATTTGCCTGCTGGCCAATGACCTCTACTTCTTCCCTAGGCCCACCCCAGTTCATGTCTGTGGTCTGGCATCCTCGAGCCCCATTACCTCCCTGAACTCTCCTTCCCCATCCTCTCGCCTTGCTCCATTCCTGCTGCAATGCAGCCTTGCTGTCCCTCTGCCCTGGCTGTGCCCCTGCCTAGGGGCCCTTCTCCTTCTGTTCCTGTTCATGCATTGGCAGTCACCTCAGGCATCATTGCCTCCTCCAGGGAGCCTCCCTAATGGCTGCTCTTCCTGTCTCTGACTGGGGAGGAGCCCCACAGGTCCCGGGCATTCGCTGTTACCACAACCTTGTCTTCCAGCAGCCCCTTCCTGCCCCAAGCTGGAGACACAGAGCTGGACATGACATCCCCAGCCCTGAGGGCCAGGGTGGAATTCCTTGGACAGTTCTGGGAAATGTCTGGGGTGACTCCCTTTTCCAGACAATGAAACTGGGGCACAAAGATGGGCAGCATCTTGCACAGGGCCACAGCAGCGGGGCTGGATTAGAACCCATGTCTGTGGGCATGGGGCCGGGCCGGGGGGGGGGGGCGGGGGGGGCGGGGAGGCGGAACGACATGCTGTGACCTGAGCCCTCTACCGGCCTCCAGGGCTCAGCTCCAAATACCAATCCCGAGTCTGGGGTCTGGGGACTCGGATGCTGGGAACACTCCCTCCCATGTTTGCCCACGTGGGAAGGATGGACAGGAGCCAGAGGGAGGTTTCAAGATTTATTGATGTCCCCGTGGGGCTGGACACTGTCCCCCTCCCCATTCCATTTGGGCTTGCTGTCTGGCCTCAGCCCCGGGGGTCCAAAAGGGGAGGCTCAGGGACTGCCCTCAGCCTCTTCCCCGCCCCCCGCCCCCCGCACTTCTCAGCACGGATTGAATCCAGTCCACATAGAGGGACACGCGAGAGAAGAAGTCAGGGTACTGGCGGGTGGCGCACTCCCGGATCAAGAAGGAGTCCACAGCCTGGAGGACACCATCGCAGATCAAGGGGCCGCCCGAGTCCCCCTGGGAAAGATGGGGACATGTCAGTCACCCAGGACTTGGCTATGTCAACGAAAAGGTAGCTGGCAGCGAACTAATGCCATTTAGGGGTAAAATGTTTCGAGTCCAAATTTTTCTTTAAGACACATGGACGACTGAGGGAAATAAGGCCAGTCGAAATAAGGCCACTCTGGAGGACAGTGGGTGTTTATTAGCCTCCTGCTGTATACCGGGACCCCTGGAATGAGGCTAGGCTGGTCACCCACACCTCCCCAGAGACTGAGAGGGTCCCAGGGTGGGAAAGTCCCCAGACCTACGAGGGCCACCGGGTACAACATGAGTCTGTGCCTGTGGGAGCTGAGGCTGTTCCATGGATCACCCTCTGAACCCTCACAATGGGTGTACACCCCTTCTAGATGGGGAGACTGAGGCCCAGCCTGCAGCTGCTCAGTGAAGAGGAAGTGGATTTGAACTGCAGCCCACCACACACGCTCCCTCCCATGGGCGGCCCTTTGAGCCCCCTCTGCTCCAGTGCAGCTTCAGCCTCTAGGGAGTTCCCTCCAGACATCAGTGTGGGGCACTGGGAGCTGGGTGGATACATACGAAGCAGATGCCAGCTTTGCGACGGGGAACAAAGGTGCACACATTATGTGGGCGGCACAGGAAGGTGACCACGGTGACATTGAGCTCCTGCAGGACGTGGGGCAACGGCGCGTGGGTGCCCAACCTGCCCCAGCCCATGGCCAGGCACTGAGTGCCGTGGGGCAGCTGCTGGTCCTGCTGGGGGAGCTGGGCCACTGCAACCTGGGCATTGAGGTTGGCCAGGCGGTCCAGCTGGGGCAGGGAGAGGGCGGGTGGGCAGTGAGACCCTGTCTCCAGATCCCACAGCCGCCCTCTCCTGTCATTCACCCAAGTCCTGATCACCCCATAGAGCCTCCTCTGGGCCTTTGCACATGCTGTGCTCTCCACCCAGCCCCTCTCACTCACTCTCAGGTTCCACCTTGGAGGTAACCTCCTTTAGGGAGCCTGCCTTGATTGACCCTCCAAACCTCTCCAGGGCTGTTTTACATTCTCTGACAACATGGGCCTCCCCTTTGTAGTATTTGTCATTATGGCATGCATTCACTTACAAAACACTTATTCAGTGCCAATTGTATGCTCCCTCCTCTGCTAAGCCCTGGGCATCCTACCTCCAGGAGGATGACAAACATATAGTCAAGGGAAATGATGACATGGTAAACCGTAAATCAGGGCTGTCATTTCTATTAGGGTGAGGGGAGCACTTGCTGAGAAGGTGAGGTTGATACCCAGGCTGGGTGAGGAGGTGGGGGTGGGGCAGGGCTGGGCACTGGGAGGCAGGTGGTCTTACATGTTTTTTGAGGGGTGGCCTTTTGTGGAGCTATTGTCTGAATGGCTCTCTCCCCTCCAGACCTGTTGTGTACCAGGCCATGTCCCAGCTCCCTCACAGGCCTGACATAGAGTAGGTGCTCCATACATGTATGCTGAGGATGAATAACCAGCCAGCCCACCCACCTGCAGGAGGAGAATGTCGTTGAGCTTCTGCTCAGGGTCATAGTTGTTGCCGAACTGTTGAGTGATGGAGAATCTCTGCTGGCTGGGCTCAGTGTTCTGCAGGTTGTGGGCCCCAAGCACCACCTCCACCAGGGCTGGGGGCCTGCAGGGTCCCGGCATTCATCGTTTGGCCCCTGCTCCCCCACCCCCATGAGCATCCCAAGGTCCAGGGTGCAACCCCCTTGGTGACAGACCCAGGCAGGGCAGCCTCCTCACACAGACCCAGGGTGGGCTGCCTGCTTACTCACATGTTCTGTAGGCAGTGGGCAGCAGTCAGCACAAACCTCGGGTGGATCAAGGTGCCCCCGCAGAAGTGGTTCCCTGCCACCTGCAGTGATGCTATGTAGGGCCGCGAGTGGGGCTCAGCTTCCCTTCCACCCACAATCTCTGCAGCTTGTGCTGCACCTGAGGACATGGGGCATCAGCAGCCGTTACCTTTTCCGGCTGGGCCCATTCCCGCCCCCCTCCCCCCGCCATGTCCCTGGGAGGGAAGCACTGGGCTCTGCCCATTTTTTTAGATGGAGAAACTGAGTCAAATGTCCCAGAGTTCCCCCATGCTACCCCTCTTCCCCTTGAGGCATTAATCTCAAGCAGCGAGTGAATCCAGTCCTTGTCCTGCCTCAGTCTCCCCGTCTGTGCCATGAGGGCATTGGGCTGGCCATCATGGGTGGAATCAGCAGAGCCTGGATGGATGGACAGATGGATATGTGGTCCCACTCACGGGCCAGCAGCATGGCCAACAGGACCAGGGCCAGAGCAGGGCCGGAGGGTCTGTAGCTTCGGATCATGGTCTGGTGGGGGCTCCAGCGTTCCCCTGCCTGCCCACCCCTCTTATAGCCCAACTTTCAGAGGCCGTTGATGTTGCCTCATGCCTGGGCTAGGTATCCCCACTTCCTCCTTCCAACTTTGGGGCCATAGGGAGCTGGGGGTTGAACGTCCAGGAGGACGTGGAGTGTTGGGCTCAGGGTCCCGACTCCCCCACGAGTGTGGGAAGCTCCTCCCACCCACCCCATTCCGGGATCCCCTGGACAAGAGGCAGCATAATGCAGCCCTCAGTGGGGCACACATCCTACCCTCTGTATCTCTCCCCATGGGATCCCTGTGGCACCAGCACAGCTGGATATGGCTGGTGTGTCCAGGCACCAGAGTGAGACCCACGCATGGGAACCGGAAAAGGGACGGGAAAAACAGTGGGAGCCGCGTGCCCTCCTGAGACCCATAAGAATTCCCTGTTCCCTACTAAGGCAGAGTTCTCACCCAGGTGACTGTGTCCCCAGGGAACACTGGGCCTTGTTTAGGGACATCTGTGGTTGTCAGGACTGGAGGTGCCTCTGGCATCAAGTAGGTGGGGCCGGGGATGCTGTTCAACCCCCCACAGTGACCAGGACAGCCCCCCAGACAACCACCGGGTCCCAGTGTTCACAAAGTTGAGGGAGAGAGACCTTAGTTAATTATTTGGGAAAACCTTGAGTTCAATCCCTGCTCACAGGAAATACCAGAATAAACCAGAGTTGCCCCAGGGTCTGAGTCACCTCTTCCCTCCTCCTACTCAGGCTGTGTACTAAATGTGTGCAGCCTCCTAGGACCTGAGAGTCAGGTGGGTATGGAGTGAAGTCTCTTGGGATCAGGGGAACCCCCAACCCAGGGGTTAAAGGAGGGAGGCGCTGACACTTGGCTCAACGTGGATGGACCTTGAACACACGGTGCTCCGAGAGAGAAGCCAGACACACAGGGCCACACAGCGTGTGATTCCACTTATGTGAAATGTCCAAAACAGGCACATCCACAGACAGGACGTGGGTTCATGGTTGAAGGGGATGGTAGCAGGAATGGGGCTTTCTTTTTGGGGTGAGGGAATGTTCTGGAACTAGATAGAGATGGTGGTTACATAACATTATGAATGCACCAAGTGCTATTGAATTGTTAAATGGGCAAGTCATATGACATATAAACTATATTTCAATAAAGCTTTAACCAAAAAAAGAAAAAGTAACACACACACAAACCCTGCTAAATGATGCACCCACTAAGGGGGAGCCGCCTGGAAAAGTCAGTTACCGGCAGGGGGATGGTCCAGGGTCCCCCTGACCAGGTGCTCTGCTCCAGGTATGCTTCACACCAAGGCCTGGGGGCAGGCAGGTGAGTACAGGGTGGAGGCTGCCTAAAGATGGAGGGAATGGGGGATGGGGCAGGAGTAGGGCGTGGGGAGGAGGAGGAGTGGCTGTAACCAGCAGGGAAGCCGTTTGGGCCTCTTGGGGTAGGGCTGGCCGGTGGAGGGGAAGTGGGGTCTGGAAGCTGTGGCCTAGGCCCCTTCCCACTCCAAGTACTGGTGGTTCAACTGGCAACGGTGGCTGCGGGGGCGGGAACACGGATCTGTGGGGTCACTAGGACCCAGACGAGGAGGGAAAGAGAGGGAGCCAGGTCCAGCCTGTAGTGTCTGCGTCTGTCTCTCTTTTTCTTCTTTTCTCCTTAAAAAAGAAAAATACTCTTTACTTTTCTTATTAGTTTCAGGTGTACAAAACAATGTAATAGACATTTACACCCCTCACAAAGTGATAATCCCCTCCCCTAATCTACTATCCCTCTGACATTGTATATAGCTGTTACAATTCAGTTAAGTCTATTCCCTGTGCTGTATTCCATATCCTGTGAAAATACTCTTTTCTTTTTCTTTCTTTTTTTTTTTTTGAGGGCAGTGTTATTGGCCCTCACATGTGGGACCGAACCGGGGCCGTTGGCTCCCCAAGCCAGCGGTTAACCACCGCACCACTCGACTGGCCCACATACTCTTTTCTTGAGTGTGTCAGTGCGAGGGACTTCAAACTGGAGGACCATACACTCTTGGACCCCAGCCCCCTCAGGCCTCGGTTTCCCCATCTGAACAATGAGCAGGCAGTGACTTGACTTGTCTAAACTCCAGCCAGGGCCCCTGGACCTATCGGGTTCCTGCGCTGCCAGTGACATTCCTCCATGGGTCTCAGTCTCCCCATCTGTGAAGTGGGTTAATGGCAATGCGACTAACCTTGGCGGTGGGTCAGTCTGAGCAAACACTGAGGGCTCCTGGAGTCAGTGGACAGCATTGGGGGCACTGGGACTCAGGGCACAGGGCTGCAGGGCCCTACAGACCATGACACCACGCAACTCAGGGCAGAGCTTTGGCCCCCTTTGTGCGGGTCGCAGGTTAGAGACGTTAAGACATGTGCACATGCTATCTACAAGCCTCGCACACCAGGCGATTCATGGCCCATTCCATCATCCAGGGTTTGCCTCTTGTGACTCAGATCAGCAATATTAAGGCTCAGCTATAATGCAGAGCTCCCTGCAGGACAAAGAGGTGTACTGCTCTTCTTCTTCTTTTTTTTTTTTTAAGGGCAGTGTCACTGGCCCTCATATGTGGGAACCGAACCGGGGCCGCTGGCTTCCCAAGCCAGCGCTTAACCACCGTGCCACTCGGCCGGCCCTCTTTTTTTTTTTTTTTTTTAAAGATTTTTATTGGGGAATTGGAGGAGGGGAACAGCGTAGGGGAATCAGGGAAGGGGAACAGACAAGTTGCTGTCTTTTTGTTCTTCAGTCTAGTTGTGGAGGACGTTGCTTAACTGGCCCATGTTGGTATCATCATTGCGGTCTTCCCGGATGAGGCAGATTGGTCGCCGGCCTCTGGATGGTCTCTCACCATGGCTATTGACAGCTCATGCTGGCTGCCGGCCACTCACTGTAGCCTATGTGGCAGCCCACTGCAGCAGGGGCTGCAGCCTACACTGTCGCCGGGATTCACACAGCCCAGCTGCAGGTGGAGCTGTTGTTAGCTGCAGAGGGCAGTGTCACTGGCCCTCATATGTGGGACCCGAACCACCGCACCACTTGGCCGGCCCTTAAATTATTTTTAAATTGGGGAACAGCCATGGTCATTGGTTACACATTGCTTTCATACTAGAATGACACAGTTGACTCTTTTTTTTTTTTTTTTTTTTGAGGGTAGTGTCACTGACCCTCATATGTGGGACCCGAACTGGGGCTGCTGGCTTCCTAAGCCAGCACTTAACCACCGCGCCACTCGGCCGGCCCACAGTTGACTCTTTTAAGGAGAGCACAGCTCACAGTGATCCATTCGGGGATTGAACCGGCAACCTTGGTGTTATCAGCACCACACTCTAACCAACTGAGCTAACCGGTCACCCCAAGATTTTTCTTTTTCTTTGCTGTAAACCATCTGTTTACGTACTTTACCCATTTTTATACTACTGGGCTGCTGTTCTATTCTTATTGACTACAGGTGCTCTTTATATATTAGATTTATTATAATTATATTTTATTATGCATTATTAACTATATACATTTAAAAAATGTAAATATGTGGGCCGGTGGAGTGGCGCATTGGTTAAGAGCTGGCTTGGGACGCCAGTTCTGAGCAGGAGGGCCCTGGTTCCGATCCCACATGTGGGCCAGTGACGATGCGCCCTCTATAGCTAAGATGGTGAACAACAGCTCCACTGGAGCTGGGCTGCTGTGGGTTGCCTGTGAAGGCGTAGGCTGCAATGGGGCTGGCCATTGGCTGGTATGCATTTTTGTGAGCTGCTGTCCATCCAATGGCTGACGGGCGGCTCCCTCACCCAGGAAAAGCCCGGTGATGGTACCAAACACGGGCCAATGGAGCAACATCCTCCACAACTAGACTGAAGAACAAAAGGATGGCAACTTGTCTGTTCCCCTTCCCCAATTCCCCAATAAAATCTTAAAATATATATATTATATATATAATATATATATATTATTATTTATTATACATCACTACATTACTTTTTTTTTTTTTTTGAGGGCAGTGTCACTGGCCCTCATATGTGGGACCTGAACCGGGGCCGCTGGCTTCCCAAACCAGCGCTTAACCACCGCGCCACTCGGCCGGCCCTATATTACATTTTTTATCATAAATAATATATATCATAAATAATGATATATATACATATATATTATATATATTATATATATAATATATATATATATTTTTAAGATTTTATTGGGGAATTAGGGGAGGTAAACAGCATTGGGGAATCGAGGAAGGGGAACAGACAAGATGCTGGCCTTTTGGTTCTTCAGTTTAGTTGTGGAGGACGTCGCTTCACTGGCCCATGTTGGTATTATCATTGCGCTTTTCCTGGGTGAGGCAGTCACTTGTCGGCCTCTGGACGGCCGCTCACCACAGCTCTTGGCAGCTCATGCTGGCTACTGGCTACTCATGCTGGCTGCCAGCCACTCATAGTAGTTCATGACAGCCCACTGCAGCAGGGGCTGCAGCCCACACTGTTGCTGGCGACTCTCGGCAGGCAATCCAGCTCCAGGTTGAGCTGTTGTTCACCATCTTAGCTCTAGAGGGCAGTGTCACTGGCCCTCATATGTGGGATCTGAACCGGGGCCCTACTACTCAGAACTGGCATCCCAAGCCAGCTCTTAACCAACACACCACTCAGCTGGCCCATGATATATATTATTAAGATTTTTATTTTAACAAAAATTTCAGTTTGGGCTGGTTCGGGTCCCACATATGAGGGCCGTGACACTGCCCTCAAAAAAAAAAATTCAGTTTAATAAACTATCTTATGTAATATATACTTCTATTTACACATTATTTCTATGTAATTACATTTATTATTTAATAACATTATTTATATTTTAGCTCTTCCTATATTAGGCACATTAGCCTTCTGCGATTCAAGTAGCAGGCAGACTTTGGCCAGTGTCCTGTGTGTGCCTTTTGAATTTGCCGTACAATATACTCTCGACCTAAATGAGAGGTGGTTAAGGGGGCCCCGGACCTCACAGCTTTGGGTTCAGAGCCCACACTTGTTGTGTGATGTCAGGTGAGTCGCTCACCTTCCCTGAGCCTCAATGCTTCCACTACCCCCTGATTCTCAGGGAGGGGAGGCCACATAGCCTGTAGATTCTCCTGAACTCCCGCCCCCAATCCCTGCCCTGGCAAAGCAGAGACCAGGTGCAGAGGAAAGAATAGGATGGTTTCTTTATTAGAGTCACAACCACACAGGTGCGGGGGGGGGGAGTCTGAGATGCGGGTCACAGGCCCCCCCACAGGCTTGGTGGGTGAGGGGTTCAGAACAG
Source organism: Aselliscus stoliczkanus (assembly GCA_033961575.1). Lineage (NCBI taxonomy): Eukaryota > Metazoa > Chordata > Mammalia > Chiroptera > Hipposideridae > Aselliscus > Aselliscus stoliczkanus. The sequence goes on along the minus strand of CM066735.1, from coordinate 545,238 downwards.
AATCAATCTAATTTCGGAAGAGAGCCACGCAGGTGAAGAAGTTGGAGCCCCCACAGGGCTCCATGGAGAAGGAGGCCATGCCGTGTGCCGGGCCATTACAGACGAGGGGGGTGCCCCCATCACCCTAGACAGGCAGCAGAGGAGTCAGGTCAACCTAAGGCCTGGCTCCCTACTCTATTCTCCCCCAGAACTGCCAAGGTGGCATCTGTGCTCACAATTTCAGCCTTTCTTCTGTAACCCCCAAATCTTGTCCCCACCTCACATGTTCTCCTGTTGTTGAAACAGTTGAATCTTTGAAACATGCAGTTCTACTTCCATACTCAATCCCAGGGACTTGCTTTTTCCCAACATGGGGAGCTCCTGGTCTCTCAAGACCCCTCCTCCCACCACTGGGAGCCCTTGCCACGTTGCACCTGGCGGTACCTAGCAGATGGTGCCCCAGCAGGTGAGGATGCCAATGCACACATTATTGGGACAACACTGGTCCGAGGGGGTCACAGTGATATTGAGCACCTTTGGGAAGTGGGACAAGGGTTCCCTATGCTGTTGGGTCCCCCAGCCTGCCACTTGGCAGCTGGTGCTGGCTTCCACCATGGCATTCTGCTGGGGCAGCGGTACCAACATCACGCTGCTGGTGAGATTGGCCTCACCATCCAGCTGGGGAGCAAAACTGAGTCAGGAAAGGGCAGAACTCAGGACAAGAGCCTCATGGGGCCCAGCAGGGAGCCAGAGTGGCAGCAGTATGAATTTTGATCTGTAAGTGGCTTGGGTTCAAGTCCCAGCCTGGACAGGAACAATCAATAATCAATAAAAGAGTAATCAAAAATTCCTACCATGAAGGTGGTTGAAAGGATAAAACAAGAGTGAAGGTAAGGGGCGTGCCCAGGAAATGCAGAACAAGCCAACATCCCCCATTAAACTGGCAAAAAATTAAAAAAACACACCCCATAATCCCCAGTATTGATAAAGCTGTGGAAAAGGGGCAATTTTTAATTCTGCTGGCGGGGAAGCTAAACTGGCCCAGCTGTTCCATCTGCCCTGAAGAGATGTTTGCAAGAAAATATATATGATATATATATTTTTTTCTTTTTTTTTTGAGGGAAGTGTCACTGGCCCTCATATGTGGGACCCGAACTGGGGCCGCTGGGGTACCAAGCCAGTGCTTAACCACCACGCCATTCAGCCGGCCCAAATACTTATAATATTTAATGGGATTCTATCATAACAAAAACATCTGGAGGGCCGTCCGAGTGGAGCGGTGGTTAAGCGCTGGCTTGGGAAGCCAGCGGCCCCGGTTCGGTCCCACATATGAGGGCCAGTGACACTGCCCTAAAAACAAAACAAAAAAAAAAAGAAAGTGAGCATATATATATATATATATATATATATATTTCATATATATAAAAACATCTGGAAATGCCTTAAATTCCCAGCAACAGAAGCCTGGATAAATGGATTAGAGGATGGCTGTACACTTTGCTGCATGATTTAAACCACCAAAGGAAACAAAAAGAGGTTCCATCCATGTGGCTCCTTTTTCCCTTGGCCCCACAGGCTGTTGTTGCCCCCTTGTCACCCCTGGTCCCACGTGCAGGAGAAGCAGGTCATTCAGATACTCCTGAGGGTCGTAGCAGTTCTTGCTGATGCTCCTGATGGAGAACCTCTGCCTGGAATTCTCCTGCTGCCTCAGGTCATGGGCCCCCAGCACCACAGGGCAATACTGGGGCTCCTAGGAGTGGGTGGAGAGAGCAGTGGAAGACCCCAGGCTGGGGAGGCCCTGGGTGGCGCATAGAAATGCCCCAACCTTCCACACCCACCCTGGGACCCCCAGCACTTCCTGGGTGCAAGCTTGCTAATACCATAGGGAATTAGCAGCCCACTGGCTGACAACCAGGAGCCAAAGGAAGGTCAGCTATGATGGTCACATCTCCCTGTTTCCAGATAAGGATATCAAAATTCTCCTCTCTGGGGTTCCCCATTTCCATCGCCAAGCCCCTCACCACTCCCTGAGCCCCCTTCATCTCCCTCATCTATCAGGAAACCCCTATGAATCCTGAGTTCTCTCCTTCTCTAAGACCTCTTCCCCCTGCAAGCTCCTCCACCCTGCAGCACCCTCTGCACCCTGGAGGCCCCTCCTCACCCCCAGTAAACACCTCTGCCTCTGCGGGCCCCTCTTCATTGGCTCTGGAAGTAGCTAGTCACTGTCAGCACAAAACTGTGCTGATGAACCAGGGAGTCCCTGCAGAGGTGATGCCTCTCATGCTGAATGGAGGCCAGGAACTGGGAGCTCCTGCAGCTTAGCCTTCCTGCCACCCACGATGTCCACAAGGGGCATTGAACCTGGAGGCAGGAGCATGTGCAGCTCCCTGGTCTCAGCCCCACTGCTGGAGAGACACCCAGTTGGCTTCTCCCCTCCTTCTGTAAGAGGACAGGTGGCCCCAGGCCGCCTGCACACCCCTTCCAGGATTGTTCAGGGCCAGTCTGGCTGTGTGACCTAGGTCAAGTCTTTTCCCTCTCTGAGCACTGAGTCCAGGGGCGCAAGGACTGGGCTGCTGGTCCCTCCCACCTGGGCCTCTCCCCCTGCAGCTGGACCCCCAGTAGAAATGGGGATGCCTAGCATAAGCAGGCACTCACTGGCCTTAGAGGTCGCCAGGAGGCCAGCCAGTAGGACCAGGAGGCTGAGCGTTGGCATGATGGGGCAGTTATGCGTGTCTGGGGATGGTGCCACCCTTATACCCCAGGCCTCAGCTATTGGCAGCACCCCCCACCTGGGCACAGGGCCAGCCCCTCATGGTGAAAAATGTGAAGTTGCCCAAGGCCTCCACTACCAACTGCTCCCAGAACCTGCCTGGACTCTGCCAACTGCCGACTCTGTGCCTCAGTTTCCCCACCTGTGCAATGGTGACATGAACAGCACCCCCAATTCCCATTGAGCTGTGGTGAGCATTAAGCGGGTTAATATGAGTAAGAGTTTTTGAGCAGTACCTGGCATGCTCAATCCCTCTTGCCTGTTCTAACCTCTCCCATGACTCCCTAGTGCCTCAGGCTCAAGTCAAGGCCCCCAAATGGGTAGTGTGCCACCACAGCCGGGTCTTGCCCCATCTCCATCACCAGGGATTAGATGGGAAAAGGATGCTCCCTCCTCCTGATATTCCCCCAGACCCTCTCCTGAACCCTCCAGCTGTCAGGAGCATCCCCCAACACCTCTTCCTGCTCTTGCCTCCTATGAGGCACTCAAGAGCAACTGCCCCACTTTCCCTGGCTTCTCCTGTCTCTCCAGGGCTGGCTGTTTGTGGTCACTTTTCTTTCTCTCTCTCTCTCTCTCTTTTTTTTTTTTTTTTTTTTTTTTTTTAGCTGAGCCATCCTGCCACCTGTTGGCAGCTCAACGGCAGCTCAGCTCGGGCTGGGTATCAAACTGCTGTTGCTCAGAGCTCAGCTTGCATTCTTGAGTGAGCTCTTAACCAACTGAGCCACAAGGCCGGCCCTGTGGGTCACCTTTCAATACCAGATTCCCAACGGCTGCCCAGATTGCACCCCTGGCTAGCTGGGAAAACTGAGACTTGTCCACCACCAGACCTGGGGAGGCAGGACAGACAGTCCTGGTATGGCAGAAGCACTGGGCAGCCTTGGCAGAAGCCTTTGTTATGCCCATTATAGGTGAGGAAACTGAGGCACCAGTAGAGTTTGAACCCTCTAGAACTCACTGTAATGGCACAATCTCCTTTGAAAAATGTGGAGCTATTGGGCGGGCCGAGTGGCTCAATTGGTTAAGAGGGTGAGCTGGTTCGATCCCCACATGGGCCTGTGAGCAGTACCCAAGCTGAGCTGCCCCTAAGCTGCTCCCCCCACTCCCCAACTAAGATTGAACACAGCACCTTGAGCTGGGCAGCCAGGAGCTGCTGACGGTACAGGGAGGCCGGATGGCTCACTGTGCAGAAAGATTGCAAGTTCGACTCCCACATGGGATGGTGGGCTGTGCCCTCGCGCCCCCCTCCTGCCCCTTCCTGACCCGTCTGTCCCCATTGTCTACCTGCCCCCCATCCAGCAACTAGATTGAAAGCGGGGACTGGACTTAGAGCTGAGATTGCACCCTCCACAACTAAGATTGAAGTGACAACAACTTGACTTGGAGCTCATGGGTCCTGGAAAAACACAATGTTCCCCTTCTCCAATTCCCCAACCCAAAAAAAAAAAGAAAAGAAAAGAAAACCGTGGAGCTGAGTTTCTGAGCCACAGTCAGGAGGAGGATGGAGTGTGAACGGCTGACAGGAACAGAGACCAAAAGTAAGCTCAGTAATGCAGCCCTCACCTCTAACTAGACACAAGTACGGGATTGGCTGAGTCTGTCTCAGTATACCGCAGGTGCTCAGGAGATGGTGAATAAATGAAATGAATAAAATTCTGCCATTCGGGCATGGCAACATTGGTCAGTGATTTAAGTTCCCCAGCTGTTTCCCCATTTTGTAAAATGAGGTGTCAGTCAGTCCCCACCCCACATGGCTGTGTGTGGTAAGGAGGAAATGACTGCAAACAGCAAGCGCAGAATAACCGCGTCCAAAAATTCATCGCGAGGGCCCTGCCCGCCGCTCCCGCATCCTGTCCGTCCGTCCTGGCTGTCGGTAGACCTAGCGAAGGGCCTGGACCGGCCGACCGGAGGATGGACCGGGGCGGGCGCAGAGGTGAGGGGGGGGGCGGAGGGGGGTCAGGAGTGGGTAGAACAAGCTCCAGCCCAGCTTCTTTGTCTCCGATAGCTCTGTGCCCAGGGAAATCGTCATGGAAACGCCCTCCGACTAGCGGAGGGCACCAGGTAAGCAGCAGAGACGCGGCGTAGTGGCGTCAGAGACAGAGAGAGACGCAAAGATAGCGGAAGATCCAAGAAACCAGACCCTCGCCCCTCCGCCCAGCACCGATGGTGCTCCGAAGGCCCATCCGGGAGGGGAGAAGACTGCAGACTCCGGCCCTAGCCCGCCCCCACGGGACACTGGGATCCCCGAGTCACAGAAACGGAGGAGGCGGGTGCCCAGTAGGCGGGCACCGTACGCTGGGGGCCTGGCCAAGACACCGACGCAAGCGGCGCCCCCGACGCACCGAGACAAAGAGCCCTCGCCCCTTGCGCCGCATCTAGGGCGTGGCAGGCGCGGGGTCTCAGGGCGGGCTGGGTCCCCTCCGCCTCCGCCTTCCATCTTCCCTCCACCCGTGAGGGGGCGGGGCCGCGCTTTGTGCTAGGCCGCCGCGGCCGCCGCGGCCGCCAGCTCCGCCCTTCGATCGCCAACGCACCAGGTGAGGGGCCTGCTGGCGGAGGGCCCGCATCACACCCTCCGCCGGCCCCCGATTCCTCTGTTCTCCCGGAGGCACCCGCCCTGACGCGGGGGACGGCGGCGGCCCGGAGATCCCTAAGTCAGGCCGGCCCTCCCTCTCTTTACCGTGCCCCATCCCGACCCCTATTCAGAGTGTGGGGGTGCCGCCAGCTGGATTGTTTGACAGGGCCGCAGTACGCAGGGGAGGCCGCGGGGACACCCCTCTCCCCTGGCCTCAGTTTCCCTAGGCGGTCCTGCACATCGTTGACTTCCCCTCCCCCGCCTTTGCCCAGCACCGGATACCCCCAGGACTCAGCTACCCTCCTCCAACCACGGCCTGTGACGCCCGCAGCACCATGATCTCGACCCAGGAGAAGAATAAAAGCCCCAAGGACAGCATGACGCTTCTGCCCTGTTTCTACTTTGTGGAGGTGAGCGGGGGTTTACGCTGGTGGGAGACGGCCAGAGGCATGTTCTGCCGGCCCTGGGGAGTCCCACGGGTGAACCTCGGTCGGGGTGCAGCTCGGGTGAACCTCGGTCGGGGCGCAGCCGGGTGTCTGGAGGTGGAGGTCAGAGGAGTTGGGCTCTGCAGCACGAGTAGGAGTTCGAGGTGCAGCAGGGTTTTCTAGACTTTGGAAACAGCCTGGGCAAATGTTGGGAGGTGGGACCTTCAGTCTGGGGTTCAGGCCAGTAGCTCACCTGGAGGGGCTGGAGCACAGTGCTGGAGGCCATAAAGGGGTGTTCTGGAATAAGAGATGCAGTGTAGTCCTTCAGCTCTAGGGTTCTAAAAGCTGAGGGTCTGAGTTCAGATCCCTCCTGTGCTGATGGTGCAGGCTGGTACACTTCCTTTCTCTCACCTTTCTGATAGAACAGGTCAGGCACATAGTGAGCACTTAATGAGTGTTTAAAAAATAAAAGAATAGGGCTGGCCGAGTGGCGCGGTGTTTAAGCGCTGGCTTGGGAAGCCAGCGGCCCCGGTTCGGTCCACATATGAAGGCCAGTGACACTGCCCTCAAAATAAATAAATAAATAAATAAAAGAATAAATGTGCAGCCACCTGGCGCCTTTGGACGTTCAGCACTGACTTTGGCCTCCCAGTATTTGAAATCTCCCCACCTGACATGCCAGCAGGCACTCAATAAATGCTCCTTGGGCACAAACCCAGTTCCTACAAACCAAATTAGGCATTTTCTGTTTGAGAGTCCCTAGCCTGGTTTCCCCTGCTCTGCCCCAGCCCTGACCACAGGGCTAGGGGTGTCTGTCCTGGACGGACAGCTAAGGCCCTTCTTAAGGCACAATACAAGGCAGGAGTTAAGATGGGAGCCTCTTGTGGGCTTCATCTGTGCCTCAGTTTCCTCACTTGTAAAATGTAGGTGGAGGCTTCCCAAGGCAGCCAGACCCTCTTAGATACCCGCATACTCTCCAGCCCCCACAGTGCCACATTCCCTGTGGGTGTTAGAGCCTGAGACCCTTGGACCAAGAGGGGAGGCATAGGACACTGGGAGGGCTTGCTTTCATCCAAAAGATTCCACCAGAATCCGTGCTTAATGGCTGTTTGCAGCCCATGTGAATGAGTGACCTTCCTTGGGGCACCACCCCTGCAATGTGGTCAAGAACAGCTCAGCTTTCCTAACCTCAGCCTCACCATCTATATACCTCATGGGTGGCATGAGCATGCAGGATCATCATGTGTGCTCCATGCCCAGCTCGTGGTGGGGACACAACCAGAGCATGTGGATGACAGTTTAATGAACGAATATCTCAACAAATGCATTCGTTCATTTATTGAGCACCTCCAATGGGCCAGAAGTCCCATGTTCTCGGGGCTGACTGGCAGATTGGCACATAGGGATAAGGGGTCCAGAGGAAATAAAGCCATCCAAGGGATAGAGAGATGGGTGGCCAGGGAGGGTTCCTCTGAGGAGGGCTGGGGCACCAGAGTGATGTCTAAGGATGTCCATCCATCCCTGAGAGAAAAAAACCCAGGGGGCAGGAACATGTTTGCTGTTTCTAAGTTATTCAAGGTGCAAGGGTGGCAGGAGGGAAGAAGTGGATGAACGAAGTGGGTGAGTGATGGATGGATGGATGGATGGATGGATGGATGGATGGATGAATGGATGGATGAATGATGGATGGGTGGATGATGGAATGGGTGATACGTAGGTGGATGGATGAGTAGTTAAATGGATGGAAGGATGGCTGATGGATGGATGGGTGAGTAGATGGGAAGAAGGAAGGAAGCACAGGTGGATGATGGATAGATAAATCTGTGGACTGATGAATAAGTTTATGGGTGCAAGAATGACTATGATGGATGGATGGACTACGGATGCTAGACAGATGGGAGGGTCGCTGTATGATGGATGAGCTAATGAGTGGATGAACTGCAGCATGGACAGGTACAGGTGAATGAGTTTGTGAATCAGTAAATGGGACTGAATTCATGGATGGAAGGCTTAGTGACCTAGTGTGGGATGACCCTAGCCAGCTGTCTTCATGCAGCTGCCCATTGTGGCATCCTCTATCGTGTCCCTGTATTTCCTGGAGCTGACTGACCTCTTCAAGCCGGCCAAGGTGGGTTTCCAGTGTTATGACCGCACGCTGTCCATGCCCTATGTGGAGACCAACGAGGAGCTCATTCCACTGCTCATGCTTCTCAGCTTGGCTTTTGCTGCCCCTGCAGCCTCGGTGAGTCCCAACATCCAGGGGTCTGGGATGACCTGTGAGCACCCCTGGCTGGGACCCAGCTGAGCATCTCCCTGTTGGCAGATCATGGTGGGTGAAGGCATGCTGTACTGTCTGCAGTCACGGCTGTGGGGACACAGAGGGGGCCCGGGCGGGGCCGAGGGTAGCATCAACGCTGGTGGCTGCAACTTCAACTCCTTCCTGCGGCGCACTGTGCGCTTTGTGGGTGAGTTGCTGGACAGCACCCCAATCTCGCCCTAATTCCTGCCCCAGGGTGGATGGCAGGGCTCCTGCACTGCCCTGACCCTCCCACCCACAGGCGTCCACGTGTTCGGCCTGTGTGCTACCGCCTTGGTGACCGATGTCATCCAACTGGCCACGGGCTACCACGCACCCTTCTTCCTGACGGTCTGCAAGCCCAACTACACGCTGCTGGGCACCTCGTGTGAGGCCAACCCCTACATCACACAGGACATCTGTTCTGGCCATGACTCTCACGCCATCCTCTCTGCATGGTGAGCTGGCCTCAACTCCTGTCCCATTGAGTCTGATGGGGAAACTGAGGCCCAGAAGGCTCTCAGATACAGTGGGACTCACCTGGATGCCTCTTACAGCAAGACCTTCCCGTCCCAGCATGCCACGCTGTCTGCCTTTGCTGCAGTTTATGTTTCGGTGAGTACCCTCCACCCCCTACAGAGCCCAGGCCATGCCCCTGGGCGTCCCGCCTCGCCCACCCAACCGGATCCAGCCAGTCCACAAGGCCCTGCCCACTCCACCCAGGCCCCACCGGCCATTACCTAGTCCACCCAGCTCCCCAGCCACCCTGACCACCCGCCCTGCTCCCAGATGTACTTCAACTCGGTCATCTCAGACACAACCAAGCTGCTCAAGCCCAGCCTGGTGTTCGCCTTCGCCATCGCCGCAGGTGTCTGCGGCCTCACCCAGATCACGCAGTACCGCAGCCATCCAGTTGATGTCTACGCTGGCTTCCTCATTGGTGCTGGCATCGCTGCTTACCTGGTGAGGGTCTGGAGAGGGGACAGGCTGGCCCCCAAGAGGCAGGTTTGGTGGGAGCAGGTCTGATGAGGAGGGAGGCATAGGCTCTAAGGGCTGGCCCTGCCCTGGGGGACTCTGACCAAAGTCTTGTCTCTTAGAATGCTGAAGTCAGAATCTCTTGGGCTCGACTTGCCCAATGTGCAGTGTGAGTGACCTGAGGTGGGAATTTGCCCTACTGGGGAGAAGGTGGATTTCCCCCTCAAACTCCTTCTCTGGGGGCTAGCCCTCCCCCCTATGCCAAGTCTGTGCCCGGTGGGGACCCTGATCTCCAACCACCAAGCCTCACGGCCAGCTGGGTCTCACCCCCAGGCCTGCCATGCAGTGGGCAACTTCCAGGCCCTGCCTGCAGAGAAGGCGCCAGCCCCACCACCTGCCAAGGATGCATTGCGGGCCCTGACCCAGCGGGGTCATGACTCAGTGTACCAGCAGAACAAGTCCGTGAGTACGGACGAGCTGGGCCCCCCAAGTCGGCTTGAGGGCTTGCCACGGCCTGTGGCCCGTGATAAGACCTCGCTGGGCAGCCTGAAGCGGGCCAGTGTGGACGTGGATCTGTTGGCCCCGCGCAGCCCCATGGGCAAGGAGAACATGGTGACCTTCAGCCACACGCTGCCCCGCGTCAGCACACCCTCACTTGATGACCCCGCCCGCCGCCACATGACCATCCATGTGCCGCTGGATGCCTCCCGCTCCAAGCAGCTTATCAGCGAGTGGAAGCAGAAGTCGCTGGAGGGCCATGGTCTGGGACTGCCTGAGGAAGCCAGCCCGGGGCACCTGCGGGCGCCCACTGAGCCCATGGCAGAGGAGGAGGAGGAAGAGGAGGAGGAGGAAGAAGAGGAGGAAGAGGAAGAGGAGGAGGAAGAGGGCCCAGCTCCGCCCTCACTCTACCCCACAGTCCAGGCGAGGCCGGGGCTCGGGCCGCGGGTCATTCTCCCCTTAAGGGCAGGGCCACAACCACTGGTGCACATCCCTGAGGAAGGGGTGCAGGCGGCAGCCGGCCTGTCCCCCAAGAGCAGCACTGCAGTGAGGGCTAAGTGGCTCATGATGGCTGAGAAGAGCGGGATGGCTGTGGCCACGGCCTCAACCCAGCCCCGCGTGGCCAACCCGCCCCGGCTGCTGCAGGTGATTGCCATGTCCAAGGCACCAGGTGTGCCTGGCCCCAAAGCAGCTGAGACAGCCTCTTCTTCCAGTGCCAGCTCTGACTCCTCACAGTACAGGTCACCTTCAGACCGTGACTCGGCCAGCATTGTCACCATCGATGCGCATGCGCCCCACCATCCCGTGGTCCACCTGTCAGCGGGTAATGGGCCCTGGGAGTGGAAGGCAGCGGGTGGTGGGGCCAAGGGGTCGGAGGGCAAGGGAGGCTACGAGCTAGGGGACTTGGCTCATGGCTTCTGTGGTGGGCCCAAGCCACCGGGTGTGTCCCCTGGCTCATCCATCAGTGACGTGGACCAGGAGGAGCCTCGGTTTGGGGCTGTGGCCACTGTCAACCTGGCCACGGGGGAGGGTCTGCCCCCACTGGGTGTGGCTGACGGGGCGCTGGGCCTGGCCAGCCTTGAGTCCACGTTGCGACGCAATGTGGGTGGCCTGACGCTGGGCGAACGGGAGGTGGTGGGCCAGTCGGAGGCTGAAAGCTACTACCGCAAGATGCAGGTGGCCCGCAGCAGATTCAAGGACTGACCGCCCAGGGCTCCGCAGGCCAGTGGGGTGGGGGGGAGCATGGGGTACTGAGATGCAGGGCATGAGGGCTGGGTGTAGTCGTTTCAAGACCAGACAATAAATAAAAGGCTGATCAGAGTGCAGGCTGCAGTCATTCTGGTCTGAGAGCCCATTCTGGCTATGCCCAGAGTCCTGGCTTGCTCTGGGCCCAGGTTTGAATGGTGGGGAGGTTACACACATTGTCTGAGTACGGGACAGGAAGGAACAATGCAAGGGGTCCTACCCAGTGCACCCAAAATAAGGATTATAAAAATTTCAATGGGGTGGTTTGGGATTTGTAGCTCTTTGAAAGCTGCCCCACTTGAGACACAAGTACAGACCCTTCCAGGGAAGGCCACTGCTGAAGCAGGCAGGACCCCATGCACCTGAGCAGGGCCCAACCAAGCACCCCACCCCCTAAGTGGGAAGTGAGGGGACAGAGATATGTGAATTCTCAGAAGCGACAGCAGTGAAGACCAGCAGCCTATAAAGAGGAATGGAGTGCGGGACAGTTTATTCAAAGTCCATACAGATGGGACACTGCCTTCTACATCACCAACAGAAGGACGCCTTTGGGAAAGGCCATTGTTGTAAAATCGCTTTAATTCTGTTCTCCACATTACAAGTCATTACAAGCCATTGGGTGGGCAGTGGAATGTGCCGTGCTCGTTACAATACTGAGCCTGTAATTGCTGGTATCAAAATATACATCTGTGTCACCATAAAAAACGGCGTTTGCTGCCCCTCATGTCTTACAACAGGTATAAAAAATTATAAATATTTACACCCTTGTCCCACCCCAACATGGAAACTCAGGGGTCCAAGCCCCAAGGGAGGGGTTGGCCAGCATGGAGTCTACGCACAGGGGAGCCCCTTGCAGCAGGGAGTGCAGGACGACGTGAGGAAAAAGAGACAGTTAAGACGCAAGGGCTGCTGTCCCACCTTTTGGGATCCCAGCATTTGAGGCAAAGAACAGAAACAAAACTTTGGTCCAAAATCTGCAGGAAAATTAATTAAACCCTGAAAGCTTAAGAGCACTTGTCCTTTGAGACAAAGGGCAGGCAGGCTAGGTGTAAGGCATCTGGAGGTCTCAGATGGAGGCCTGGAGCTTCTAGAAGGACCCAGGCTCCCCAGCCCCACCCACGGCATCTGCCCTGGAAACTAGGTCCCGCCCTGCGACTTCATTACAAGGAATAAAATAAAAAGTACAGTATACAAAGTCATATGAGGAAGAAATTTAGATTACACTCATACCATTTTTATCTTGCTATATATAAAAAGTTACTTAAAACTATTTCTCTTGCATATAAATGAAGAAAGATTAGGATATTTGGTCAAATGGAGATATTGCTAGGCACAGGTATGCACACTGCATCAAAGCACAATAGAGCATGATGAGCTCCAAGCTGAAGCGCCAGGGTGGGGAGGATCGCACGCTTGATTACATGAGCATTGGGGTGTGGGCAGCCCAGCACTGTGGCCTACAGCCAAACCAGGCAAATGATCCCTGCAGGAGGCTGTCCCCTCAGCCCCCAAACCCCTAAGCGTTTGCTACCACAAGAAGGCCCTGTGGGAGCAGCGGATTTAAGGCACTAGAACGCCAAGTGAAGGTTTGGGAGCACCTACCTGCAGGCTGCAGAAGGCACAGGCAAGGGGCCCTGGGGAGTGGGCACTGTCCACAGCCACCAAGAGCCTGCAGCCAGCACCCCGTCTCCCCAAGGTGAATTCGATTTAATTTTTTTAAAAACAGGTAAACTGATTTCTCTTTTAAAAAAATAAAATCTCTGGTCTTTTAAGGTCACTTCAGCTGCTTTTAAAGTGGCTTTTTGTGGAATGATGGAAGTTGTCACCGGGGCGCCCGGAAGGCCGGTACTGGTGGTGGTGGTGGTGGTGGTGCCTAGATGGTGGACTTGGAGAAGGACACCCTCAGGTGGTGGTTCTCGCCCAGGTCATGGTTGTGCAGCTCGATGAGAGCCTGGATGGCCTCCTCCACGGAGCCCATTTGGATTAGCGCCATCTTGCGGTCCTTCCTGCAGAATGGCGACTGTGAGGTGGGGAGGGATGGGACAGTGTGGGGGGAGGGGGCGGGAGATGGGCTTGGAACTCACTGGAAGAACTTGAATCCTTTCACGATGCCACCATTGCTGGAGAAGAGTATCTTGAGGTCATCCTCTGATATGGAGGGCCTGTGGGCAAAGCACAGCCCTGAGTCACCTACCCTCTGGGGAAGGCCAAGGCCATGGCCATTCCTGAGGACAGTTCTCAGAGGCCTGGGGGCCTGGAAACAGGGTATGGGAGAGACTATAGTGAAGGTTCAGGAGAATCAGAGGATGCCCTGTCCCATGTTGGGGCATTCAGGAAGTAAAGACAGAGCCTCCCACCCCAGGTGGCACATACGGGATGTTGGACAGATGCAGGGTAGCCGAGGGTGGGAAGATATTCTGGAAGTTCTTGGAGCCTGGCTTCTTGAAGCGGTGCAGGGGTGAGTTCCCATAGTCCTTGGTCAGGCCCTGGTCCTCCTGGCCCTCACGGGGCAGCTGCACGTTCTGGTGCTTGGACAGTGTGATGCGCACTGGCTTTCCATGTAGCTTGTGCCCGTTCAGATGGCTCATGGCTGCGAAGGGGAACCTGGTGACCCCACTGGCAGGTACAAGCATGGCCCCTCCAACCCTGCTCCATCCCCCAACCCCAGGAGCCCCTTACCCAGCTGGGCCTGGCTCCCATCTGCCATCTGCACCAGAGCATTCTCTTTCTTATTGAACAAAATCTTCACCCGCTGCACATCGCCGTACACGCCTTCAAAAGCACAGAGACAGGGCGCTGAGCTGGGGCCCGCTGCCGCCTCCCCTCCAGCCCTCGCGACCCACACACCCACACTGGCTCTTCCCAAAGCTTTGCTATTCTGCCTCTAGGAACCTGCCTCTAGTCATAGGGATGTTACCAGAGGACTACCTTCAGCAGAGAAGTCGTAAAATCCAGGAAAAGTCAATTGCAAAGAGCCATCACTTTACATGCTACCAACACGCTTAACTCTGCAAAAGCATGCAGGGCGCTAAACCATGCGTGTCTGCGGATCCAAATAAATACGCAAACTGAAGACAAACCGTACGGGGCAAAACCGCAAACTCATAGTACAACTTAGGGCGTAAAAATAACCTCTATTACATGAAAACAAGGTAATAAAAGTGTGAATGATAACATACCGAAAAGAATAAAGAGGCTTTGGGGTGTGACTCTCTTTAGAGGACAGCAGAGCAAGGCAGCGAGGGACAGGGAAAGGGAGAGGTCAGGGGCGAGTTGCCATCGTCCACCGCGAGGAGGCAGCCCGCAGGCGTGCAGGTTGATGGATGATGAAGTTGTCAGGATGTTAATATTCAAGGGCAGGTTGGTTTCCGGAGAGCAGGGTTTGAGGGGGAATTTTGTTTTTATTTATTTATGGTTTGGTTTTGTTTCAAGCAACAACAGGAAGCAGAAGGACCGTGCAGTCAGTTGGCAAAGAAATTCCGGATCAGAAAAAAAATTGGGAGAGGGGAAGGGGAGAAAAGAAAAAAAGTAGCAAAAAACACAGGTCAGTAAATACATAAGAAAATTGGCAGTGTCCCCTCAGTCAGATCTACACACACACTAGTCACATGGCCACCGGGAGCTGGCCGGGAAGAACTGGGCCGCGCAGTGAGCAGGAGACACATGCCCTGCCGGCCTTCTGGCTTGGGCCCAGAAGCGTCTCCTGCTGACCACCGCGGTAGAGTCTAAAGGCTCACACAAGCATGAGGGGTGGAATCTGTTAGTGAGGCTTCTAGAGCGTCTAACTCAGACAGGCGCCGGCCGCCCCAGGCAAGAAGTCACAGGAGTGGTCAGACAGGTGAGAGAGCAGCCCAGAGATGCTGGCTGAGCTTAATCCCATCTGGAAGAGTTCAATGTTTGAGCCTTGACAACCTCACCCAAGCTCTCTCACAGCAAACTCAGCCCTGAGACAAGGCGGGTGGGCCATCCCAGGGACAGTGGCTCCGGGTGGCAGGAAGAGTGTGCAAGCCAGGTCCTCCAGAGCTGAGGTTCCTGGAGACCTCCTCAGACAGAGGCTTGTCTGGCTCAACATATTACAAATGCTTTCATGAACTCTGGATGCTAAAGGGACAGAACTTCCAGCGCGGTGGGAGGACACAGAAGCACAGTGTGGGGCTGACAAGGATGGCCTGCAGCGCTAGGGGAACAGAAGCACTAAGACCTGAGAGCACCAGTCCCCTCGCACCTCTGGGATAAACAGTCCAAGAGCCACGTACCTCAGGGTTGAGGTTGCTGACCAACAGGACGGAATTGCCGGCGCCCCCCAGGCCAGGGATGGTGATCCGGCCTGCTGCAGCTGCAGCCGCTGCTGCTGACGGGATGGCCAGAGGGGCCAGGGCCCCATGCACGTTGGGGACAGAGAGGCCTGTGGAAGGAGAGGGGATCATGAGATGAACAGCAGTGCCAGAGCTCTGCCAAAAGGGGGCGCATTCCTGCCAGTCCTCATGCAGGAAATAGTGGCAGGCCCAGCCTCCTCCTCCAGCTCAGGCTGCGCTGGGTCTGGATGGCCACATGCGCCCACAACACAAAGTCCCAGCTCCAGGGATGTGCAATCAGGCCTGCGGCCTCGGCCGTGCGTACATGCAGGTGCCCATCACCATGCAGACGACACGCCGGGCAGGACGCAACAGGCTCATGACTGTCATGCGGGTGGGCACCTGGTCCCCAAGAGGGACGCTTGGGTGTGCCCGCCCGGCTCATGCCGCACTCTGCTTACCAGGCCATTCAAATTCATCTACTAGGGACACAGCCCTCCAACCACGTGTGCACGCGTCCTTGCCCGGGAGGTGCTTGAAGGAACCAGACCAGAGACTGCGGAGTCAGCGGGTTCTATACAGCCCTGTCCTACCACTGCCCTGTCCAGAAGCCTCGGGAGCAAGGCGCCCACACCCAGGAAGGTGGGCTCCCCCTGTGACTGCGCCCGTCAGCTCGCGTGGAGGCAATGACGAGATGTGGGCATGCACAGTCGCCGTGGGACCCAGTGTGAGTACCTGCAGCCTGAGGAATGGCAAAGGTGGGAGGGAAACCAGCTCCTGCGTACGGGGAGGCTGACATTATACCAGGTGCACCTAGAAACAAACGAGACACTAATCATTGCACCCACAGCCTCCCCACCAGGGCAGAGTGAGCCAGGGGGAGCCCCACACCCAACAGGTGGGTCTGCCACTCCACCTGAGCTGGGTGCTCTGGTCGCAAGGAGTGACAGGCACCAGGCTCCCTGGGTGAGGGGTGGGCGCCATGGGACTCCTGGGGCCTGGGCACTGAGACTGAGCTACATGTCCTCGACCCCCACAAGACAGCAGTCCAGGCACCTCGCTGGCATCTTACCAAAGGCTGCGGCCATGGTCTGGTCCAGTGAGGGCTGGCTGTCACCAGAGGGCAGGTCAGGGCGGGTGTAGTCTCGGCTTTTGTCGTTGTTGTACTTGACGTTGAGGCTGGTGAGCTTGGAGAAGTCGATGCGGAGTGTACAGCAGGCATTGTAGATGTTCTGCCCGTCCAGGGACTGTGGAGACAGGTGTTGAGTGGCTAGGGCCCTGGGGTGGGTGGTGGGCAGGGGTGGGGCCCGGGCACTCACCAGCTTGGCATGCTGGGCGCTCACAGGCTCAGCGTATTGCAGCAGCGCCTGGAACTGGTTGTTCTTGGTGAAGGTGATGATTTTCAAGACCGTGCCGAATTTGGAGAAGATCTGTCAGACAGGGACAGTCAGCCTGTACCTGCCCAGTGGCACCAGCACCTATGGCTGCCACCCGGGAGCCCAGGCCCCACCTGGTGGAGCACATCCAAAGTGACTGGGTAGAAGAGGTTCTCCACGATGATCCTGAGCACTGGGCTCTGGCCTGCCATCACCATCCCAGCATCCACTGCAGCAGCTGAGGCAGCCAGGGCTAGGTTCCCTGACTGGACAGAGTTCACGGCCTGCAGGGCGGCTTGGGCCCGTGCCTGGTTGGGCGAGCTGTCTGTCTTCAGCTCCTTGTGGTTGGAGAACTGGATGTAGATAGGCTGACCGCGCAGCACAGGTGTCACCGACGTGTAGTAGTTGACCATGGTGTTGGCAGCCTCCTCGGTGTTCATCTCGATGAAGGCCTGATGGACAGAGGCAGGTTGTGAGGTGAGACTCCAGGAGCCTGGTGCCCCCAGAGTAGGCCCAGGGCCTTCCCGGGATAGGCACACACCTGGTTCTTCCCTTTCAGCATCAGGAGATTGGTGACCTTCCCAAAGGGTAGCCCCAGGGAGATGACCTCGCCCTCAGTGACGTCACTGGGGAGCTTGCGGATATGGATCACTCTGGAAGGCACACCGGCACTTCTGTTGTCGCCTTTGAACTTCTTGCTGTCATTTCCGTTTGCTGAGAAGAGGGGTGGTTTGTATGACACAGAGCACCTCCCAGGCCCCCACAAAGCAAGGTCCCTGAATCAGTTTCCTCCTTGACAGGGGAAGTGGAATGGTCCCCATGTCTGGTGCCACCCCACCCCCCCGCCAACTCCCAGGGGAGTGAGGCTGCATGTGACTGGGGGTTTAAGTGGACACACAGGATAGCCCACTGGTGAACAGGTACCTGCAGAGGCCGAGTTGCTGCTCATGATAAAGGGTCCGTTAGTGACACAGGCAGAGAAGAGCTCGTCTGATCCCCGCTGGAAGAGAGGGTATGCTGGAACAGGGCTAAAGGTGGCCTCACACCAAGGCTCCAAACACGCCCCCTCCCCAAACACCCTTGACCCTCAGCTGGCTCTACCACCCCCTTGCAATGGCCACATGGTCCAGAGTCTGGGACACAGTTCCTTTTCCCTGCAAGAACTACAGGAAATTTCCCAAGGCAGGGGCTGTCACCTACAGGGGGCCTGCACATCACCACCACCTCCCAGTTATGCAGGACCCTTCCTGTGTCCAATGGCAAGCCCACGGCTCATGCCACCAGCCATGTGGGGGCTCAGCCCTCTACTCAAGACTGTTGGACATCCTCAGAACAAAGCCCCCTTGTCATGGCAGCCACTTGCTTGGCCTATTTTCCAGCTGTCTGAGGACACCCGAGCTGCAGCCTCATCACTCACAGACAACTAGAAACACTACCTCTCCGTGAGCAGGCAATGTATCCGGTGACTACCCAGTGATCATGTAAGTGGCGCTGAGGGCAGCTCCAGAACTGCCTGTTTTCTTTCCAGAAACTTATTTACTCCTGAGTTCCGATCACATTGCATCAACTCCCCAATCATGGTAGACTGACCCTGTGCTTAGCAGGTGAGTGTCTGTTCTGCTGGGTGAGGCCGAGGACACTACAACTCTCCTCAACGGGCAGGCTGGATGAAGACTGCAGTTTCCAGTCCCGATAACTCAGGATTCAGCCCCCACCCCAGGGCCTTGAGCACTGGAAGCTCCCAGGCTCCAGAATGTGCTTGGCGGCCCAGAGTGCTGGCAGGGCTCTATCACCAGGAATCTGGATGCAACACTGGGGACAGGGCAGGGCTCCCCCACCCCAAAGCCCTCAGGTCCCCCTTGACCCCACCGCAGGAACAGGAAAGACCAGCTCACCTGGACCTTCAGCTCTCAGACTGCCCTTTTCACCAATTTGTCCCTTCTCAGGGACAGCTTATCTTTGCCCTTCCACCAACTGTCAATTTAGTTGCCCCTCACACAAGCACAACTGTCTCTACCCAAGGCCTCTCATCTTCCTGTGGCCCAGAGCTGAGGTGCCCCAGAAGCCCCGAGAACCCCTGCCCTGCCAAGGGTGGCTGTCAAGACCTGCTGGGGAGCTGGAGGTTTACAAACTGTCCTTTGGGAATGGCCATGCCACCCGTAGCTGGTTCACTGCTGTGGGCGCGTCCCCAAGTCTGGACCCCAGGTTGGGTGAGCAGCTGCAGAGGCCCGCCCAGGGCCAGAGCATGGCTCAGAAGGTGGGGGACTCAAATGCTCCGTAGTGCTTGGGGCCAAGGAACGCTTTATTTTGAGGGCTGGGGTCTGAGACAAAACGAAACATTCTGTGCCTGTTATGACGCTGAGCTCTTTGAGTGGTGAGTGGACACCACCTCAAGGCTCAGCAGTGCAGGACAAAGCCAACACACCGAGTGAGCCCCAGAACCTCGCACTGAAACCAAGGACAAGCAGATGCTCCACCTGCCTAAGCCACAGGAAAGTCCCTTCCTGCCTCTGGGTTCAGTGCCCTGACCCCCCCCCAACCCCCTTCAGGCTCACAAAGGTCCCCCCACCAGAGCTGGAACAGGGCCAGGCACCCGCATAACTCTCATGTGTCAGAGACACAACCTTAAAACAGGCATCCTGGCTGTCGCCTTTGACTAGTGTCGGCGGGATGTCATTTCCTTGGAGCAGTGGCATTCTTAGCCCTAATCATGTTCCCATGGCAGATGAGCTGGTGGTCCTACAACATCTGGGGGGGGGGCAAACTCTGCCCACTTGGGCAGACATTCTGAGGGCAGAACCCTGGAGGAACATGGGCTGGGCCATGCCATGTGCTGAGGCCAGTAGGCCCTGTGACTCAGGCACAACTGGGCCAGGCTGTGGGGGGCAGTTCAACTGCCTCTGGCCAAGCCACCCAGCTTTTCCCAGCTGGCACCTCCCCCAAAGTCAAGCATGGACAGAAAGAGCCCCTGCTCCCAACAGTATCCACGGGGACCTTTACTATGTAACCAATAGTTTAACATTGCTAACTGCGACACATCTTACTTATGGCCCAGTTCATTCTAAAGTTGGAGTGAAAAATAATGGTGCCCAGAATCCCACTGTGCCACCCTCCTGGTGTGCTGGGGGACAGATCGGGGCTGTGTTGGCAGAGGGCCTTTCCCACTGAAGCCTCTGGGTTCCTGTCCTGTGCATGTCTGATTCTGGAAACAGAGATGCACTGGAAGAGACCACTCAAAACAGCCCATGGCATAGCTGCTCCATCTAGAAACCCCAAGAGCAGGACTACATGAAGCCAGACACTTTCTGTGACTGTTACAAATCCTTCAGATCAAAGTCCCCCTCTCTCCTCCCACCACCGAACAAACAGGTTTTATCTGTAGGAAGATCAGGACAGGCAGCCTGAAGACAAGGCTCCACCTGGGAAGCCTGAAGCCCAGTCTGGCACCATGGCCCACTGACCGAATGAGCTTCTGCAGCGGACCCCCAGCCCCCAGAACCAAGACAGCAACAGTGTTCAGTCTACCCCCAAGACAGCTGGGGTACACACAGGCCTGGTCCTCAACTGGAGGGAGGACCGCCACAGCCCCGCTTCCTGTGGAGCCTGCCTGCCAGCTCTGCCCTTCCTGCAACTAACAGGTATTAGTAGTGCTGAGGATAGCACATAAGGGGTGCAGAGCCGCTGTCTTCCTTTCTATCAAAAAAGGCTATGGGATTTTAAACCAAAAATTCTCGGAACCATAAGGTCATCAAAAAAAGACTCGGGGGCCGGCCAAGTGGCTCAGTTGGTTAAGAGTTGGCTTAGAGCGCCTGCTCTGAGCAACAGGGCTGCCAGTTTGATTCCCACATGAGGGCCAGTGACACTGTGCCCTCTACAGCTAAGATGGTGAACAACAGCTCGACCTGGAGCTAGGCTGCTGTGAGTCGACAGCAACGATGTAGGCTGCAGTGGGGCTACAGTGGGCTGCCATAAGCTACCATGAGTGGCTGGGAGCTGCCGTGAGCAGCCCATCCAGTGGCCAGTGACCCGTCTGCCTCACCCAGGAAGAGTGCAATGATAATACCAACATGGGCCAGTGAAGCGACGTCCTCCACAACTAGACTGAAGAACAAAAGGACAGCAACTTGTCTGTTCCCCTCCCCCAATTCCCCAATAAAATCTTTAAAAACAACAACAACAAAAAAGGAGACTCTGTACCCTCCACCCCCACTCCACAAACTGCCTGGGATACCAGATTTCAACCTCTTCCATTATCAGACCAAAGATACTTAGAACACTGGGCAAATGTCCTCATCAGCCTCCCACACATCCCAGGACTCCGCCAGGACACGGAGGAGGGGGTCCCGAACTAAGGCCAAAGTGCCATTTACCACTGCAGAGTCACCCAACCCCATGGCTGGACACTGAGCCTGGAATGAATGGACTGGACACTGGCAGGGGAAAGAAGCATGTCAAGAGCGCCTGGCCTCCAAACCATGCACACTGGACCATAGAAACCCCAGATCAATGGCCGAGCCAACCAACATGGAAGCAGTCAGCAATGCCTACCTTTGTACCAACTGCTATGTCTGGGACAATGCTGTAGGGAGAGAAAAAAGGAGAACGTTAGTAGGTATGCCGCAGCAGCTGCTGCCAGGCTGCCCAGGACAGCCCACCAGTGAGGGACTCCCCTGGCTACACAAGTAACCCCCATTTGAGGCCCTGCTAACAGTGAGCTTGGGCAGTGCAGGGAAGTGAGCTGTCGTCCATTTAATCTCAACTTGAAAAGGAGCCATCATTGTCCTCCAGTTCCCCTCCCTCCCAGCAGGACCCCAGGCCCCGCCTCCGGCCCTTTCCACCAGAGGTCTGAAGACAAAGATACCCCTCCAAAAGCCCCAGGAGGGACACTTGATGCTTGTTGTTAAGGTTCAAGTGCTGTTGTTTGCTTTCTAAAAACTGGAAATGCTTGGGGGAACATTTTCAAGCAGTAAGACCAGTGAGAAGGCAACTCACAAGGCCCTGGGGTCAGAGCTCCAGGGAGACAGCAAGGCTAAAATGATAGATAAAATTACCCCAAGTTACTCATCAACCTGGCTCCTCCTGAGTGGACTTTCTCCCTGCCCCAGGCCCAAGGCAGGAAGAAACCATGGCTGCTCAGGTTCCTCGTCCCTGGGGCCTCAATTGTGGACTCAACTGTGGAGAGCTCTCAGGACACACGCTCTCCGTGGGCTTCTACGTGGTGAATGTAAACTAGCAAGGTCCTCAATGACTCACGTTGGGGAAATTGGCAACACCCCCGCATCAGGTCACCTGGCCACCAAGGTCTAGTGGTCTGTGACCGGAGCCTCCCAAGTCATGCAAAGATGTCCCCCTCACTCAGCCAGGGTAAGGCTGGTCTCAAACTGGAGCAGCCACTTGCATTATTACCTCTGGAGCTCCTTGACTTCTGCCCTCTGGGGGGCAAGGCACCACCACCCTGTCTCCCCTCCCCAGAGCAGCATGACCCCAAGCATTGGGCCCTAATCCTGCCATCTGCATCTCACCTCCTAACACATACTAACCCATTACCTCCACTGTAAGGTCTTCACCTCTTTACTATATAGTAACTATGGACTTGTGTCAGATTAAAAACAAAACCAAACCAAAAACCTTAGGGAGCCAAAGAAAAACTTCCCAGAAAAAGCTGAAAGAATGAAAAGCATGCAGCTTCCAAGGGCGACTCTGCTTCCTGCTCTCTGGGAGGGCCTTAGACATAGGAAGTTTTAAATAAAATGGCCCTTCTTGAAAAGGTTTTCAAATCTTCTAAAAAGAAAGCAAGCGGAACAAACTGCTCCTGGGAAAACTGGGCCTGGCTGCTTAGGTAACCACTCTCCAAAAAACTAGATAGGACTGGGCCCTCCAAGCCACATCTGGTGGATGGAACAGTCCCTCAACAGTCCTTTACGTAAGAGATAAAACAGGAGAACTTGACCAGACAATGGAGAAAACGCTTTCCATGAAGATATCCCTGCAGAACTAAGGACCCACTTGTTTGCACCCACAGCCTTTGGAAGGAGTTCTCTAGAGACGTCCGTTCAAGCCAAAACGGAAGGCAGAACACGAGATCATGTTCCTCATACTGCAGCAATTTTTCTAAAAGGTTGGATTTAATTCAGCCTGAATCCTATAATTTCAAACCCAAGGCACAGAAGCACGTGACCCTCTAGGCATTTTAACCACATCCCCCAGGAGGTCAGACCAAAGGAGGAAGGAGGGCTTTCAAAGCTTCAGATCAAAAAATAACCAGAATTGCCTTTGGAATCTTCAAACTTACTTTTTAAAAATCAGCACTTAAACCTTGCCCCAAGAGAAAATGAAAAACGTCGGCCTAACACGCAAAATGCAAAAGCACTGTTTAAAGTCAGTTTCATTTTTAATACGTTCGATCACTTTCCCCCAGACCAGAAACATCTAAAAGTCTCCAAACTGGGCAGACTCATGTCTCAGCCAATAAAATACAGCGTTGTGGCTTGGCCCTAAATCTCGGCGTTAAAGTGAAGTGAACCTCTGTAACTTCAGATTTGTTTAAGACTACGATGATACCTTAAAACAGAAAAGACAAATAGTTCCGGCAACTGCCCAACCGCCCATTTCTCGCCTTCCTGGAACACACACAATCCCCAGAGCCGCGTGTCTGGGCACCCTCTCGAAGGCTGCCGGCGCGCTTGGCCGGCTACACTGCCCGAGGACTCGGGGTCCGGTAGTTCCAGCCCACGTGAGTGGCTCCGCGGAATCTGGAACTTGGGATGCCCGGGGGAGTCAGTTCGTGCTTACAGAACTGCCGGACAGGAGCCCCCGCCCAGCAGACGGGAACAAAGAGGGTGCGCGGGTCCCTCCGCGACCCGTCCCCCGGCACCGGAGCTAGTCGGGGCACGCAGCCGTCCTTTGTGGGCAGCCCCGGGTGAGGTCGGAGCGCCCGCGCCCTTCCGGAGTGGAGGGCGGCGTCTCCGGGCCGCTCCCGAGACCTCCGCGGGAGGGGCAGGCCGAGCGCGGAGTCCGCGCGGCGGGAAAGACCGCGCACGCGCACTAAGGCCTGAGAACTGCGAAGAATTGCGCACGCGCACGCGGGGACCCGACGGGGAGCGGTAAAGGCCACACAGGGCGCGCGAAATGCGGCGCGTGCGCGCGGGGACCGGATGGGAAGCGGGAAGAGCCGCGCGGCCGCCTCGTGCGTTCGGGACGGGCCGGGGGGGACCGGAAGCAGGCAGGGTGGCGGGAAGGGCTGGGATCGGCTGACCCCTGGCCCGGGACACGGGCCGCCTGGCGTCCCCGGCAGTCTCTCCCAACTCTCGCGGCCGCGAGGAGGAGAGGAAGCCTGGAGGCGCCCGTGGGCCCAGGGCGGAGCGGCAGGCAGGCCGTAGTCCCAAGGAGGCCTAGGCAGCGGCGAAGGGAAAGCTGGAGCGCGGGAAGGGCGGCGGGAAGCGCGGACAGGCACGACTCACCCGTCCATTGCACACAGAGGAGACCCGCGGGGGAAGGAGTGGAGGCGCTGGAATAGCAGGAACCGACCCAACGGCTCCGAGTTATAGACTCACAAAATGGCGGAGACGCCCGAACACGTCCCCCGCGCGTTCTGCCCATTGGCTCCCGCCGTAAATAGGGGGCGGGGCGAGCGACCTGGGCTCCGCCAGCGCCTCCCAATGGGTAGGAAGCCGCTCGAGGGGTGGAGCCAAGAGGAATGGCAGGTCACCGTTGGAGAAGGCGGCCGTCCGTCAGAGCTCTGGCGGAAACGGCCCATGGAATCGGGGGTGGGGAGAAAAGGTGGGAGCACGTGACAACTCCTGAGCCAGTGATCGAGCTGCCCTCCTGCGTGGGGTTTTGCTGGGGAAGCCATCCTGAGAGTGGGTACGTGGCGAGTCAGCCGGCGGGAAGCGTACTTTTCCCAGGCTGCCGCCATCTTGCAAATGGGCAGGGGTAGTCCACCTCGGGCGTGAGAGCCGAGGCAGGCGCGTCGCCATTTTGGAGTCGGGCAGAACACCTATGGGGCTCCATCTTGCTTGTGGGCACGTGGCTGAAGTTACTGCTATTTTGACACGAGAGATGGAGGTCGCTTAACGCGTCCCGGGCGCGCCAAAGGTGTTTCCACTGCTAGCCACCGAGCCTGTGGGCGCGTTGTGGTCAGGCCCCCACTGTCCTTTGTCTCAGAGCAGTAAAGGCCGACCACTGTCCGCGCCCTGGCTGCAGAGATGGGAAAACTGAGGCCCGGTACGCACAGGGTATGCCGCTCGACCAGCACACGGGTAAACAGACTCAAGATGCACATAACAGAATCCTGCCCTCATGGAACATTCAGGACCGGGCGCGTCTTCATCCCAGCACCTGGAAAAACTCCCTAAAATGTATTCCCAAGAACGCTCATTTCAAAAAGAATTGAACAGGGTTGCCGGTGACAGGGATGCCCCTTACGAGGTGACTAGGAAACTAGGGCCAGCTGGCCGGGAGTGGGGGTGGGAGGCCGGACGGGGTCAGAGAGGCCAGAGCAAGGTAGGCTGCCTTGGCCCAGTGCTGTTGGAAGCGCCAGGAGCCGATGCGCATCCCTGGCTTGGCCAGGTTCCCCTGCGAAGTAGAGGTTGAATAAACAGAGGAAGCTGTTGTGACTTTAGTTAGCTATGTGTCCATGCTGAAAAAGGGGTTTTAATTGGCACCAGCCTAGAGAGGAAGAAGCAATGACATTTCTCATTTTCCTAAGTCGGGGTGAGACCAACATGCCCTGCTTGTCAGGTTGGTTTCATTTCACCAGCGGAGACCTGGCAATCAGGACACTTTCAGGGCCGCGCAGGTCTGGACTTGGCGGAGAAGACTTGGAGCCAGAGAGCTGCCAGGGATTAGGGGCAGCCACCAATTTCCACGGAGCCTTCTGCCCTGCGGTCCTTGACCCTCCCTCCCTCTCTTCAGGACTTCTGAAGCCCCAGAATCGCTAATCAGGAATGCCCTAATCCAGTGGATTCCTGGGTTTGTTCCCTCCGGAACTCCCGTCTGAGCTCCACGGTGGGTGCCACCAGGGCCAGCTGCACAGCTTTCTTTTGGTGCTAGAGTGCCGCCTCCTTCCCACACCTTTAACAGCAGAGGGTGGGAGGGAAATTTGGGAGTATCACTGCCCCAGGGAAAAGGGGCAGCTGATGTTGGTGGTGTCTAAACCATCAGAATCCTTTTATAACCCACTTCTGAGTACGGCCCTCCCAGGGCTTCTCTGTCTTGCTCAGAGTCATAGCCCAAGTTGACCTTGCAGTCCAACAGGCCCCCCACCACCGCCAGCCACCTGTCTGGTTTCCAACCTCACGCAGGCCCCATTTGTGTGGCTCTTCCTTTTTGGAAGGTTCTTCCCCAAGCCTGTGCAACTCTCTCCTTTATTCTCTCACATTCTGGAGGCCACAAGTGCGAAATCAAGGTGTCAGAAGGGCTATGTTCCTTCTGGAGGCTGCAGGGGAGGGTCCTTCTTGCCTCCCCCAATGTCTGGGGCTCCAGGCCTCCTTGGCTTGTAGACACATTCCAGCCTCTGCCTTTGTGGTCATTTTCTCCCTTATTCTCTCTGTATCTTCACTGTGTGTCTTTAAAAATACTTGTCATTGGGATTAGAGTCCACCCAGATAATCCAGAATAATTCCCTCTCAAGACTCTTAATTATATATACCTGCAAAAACCCTTTTCCCAAATAAGGTCATGCTCACAGGTTTGGGGATTAAGATGTGGACATAATTGTTTTCAGGGTCCCCAGTCAACCCAGGATACCATCTGAAACTTGGGCCAGGGACAAAAAGCTGCTGACAGGCCTTCATGATTGCTCTGGAGATCAGGGGGCCTCACGGCTACTGAGGTTTAGGACCCCCGGCATTGGCAATTAGATCTGTGCCCCTGATTTATTTAGGGGCAGGCCAGCCTCCTCTCTTTGTTTTCCTTTTCCTTTCTCAGCTGTTTCTTCCATCCCAGCCTTGCCAGCCAGCTGCTTCCCTCATGAATGATTCAGGGTGAACGTGGCTGTGTGCTTACCTTGGCAATTGTTTGAGAATTTTGAAAATGATACTCTCTGTGGCAGGAACAAGGGAAGTGGGTGGGAACCTAATGGGGGTAGTGGGCCTCAGTCTTCTTTTCTGATTAGATGGGGATGGGGAGATGGTGCCTCAATTTACCCCGTTGCCAAAAACAAAACAAAACAACCCTAATAGGCAAGGCCAGTCCCTCCTCACCTTCTGTGGGCTTTCCCTCCAGTTTCAAAGGGAAATGGCTTAATAGCTTTGGAATATTTAGTCCTGTGCTTGTTTATTCATTGTCTTGATTACAAAAGCTGGGGAGAGTGGACAGGTCCCTAGGGCAAGTCACTCCACATCTTCCCTGCTTTCAAAAGCATCCCAGACTTTGACCCATTTTCCACATTTCTGTTGGACTCAGTTGGGGGGTGGGGAGGATCAATGAGGCTCCCCCCCAGCCCCTCCAAGATGGAATCTCTCCCCCTCTCCTAGCTGGGTGGCCTGGATCTTTCTGGAACTCCCTCTGGCCTGAGAATATTCAGAATAATGCCTCCAGCCTAGGTCCATTACAGAAGAACTGACTCCCCAGCCTCAAGGTTTCGGGCCAGCCTCTCTATTCTAATTAGGGTGGGGGCTTCCTCCACCACCAGTGCCAGGCCCTGCCTGGCCCCCAGCACCTAGAGGCACACCTGTCTCTGCAAGGTGAGGATGGGGCCCCCAAGGTCCTTCCCCAGAATTGTCATGGTTAACTTTCAAAGGTCTCATCCTGGACCCCATGTCCAGGGTTCAGCTTCTTCCTTCCCCCAGAGCCAGGCCATCAGGCCAACTGCAAAGTCCCAGCCCTTATCTTCCCAAACCCGCCTGGCCTGCCCCTGCCCCAGGAACCCACCTCTCCCCAGGCCCTGCCCTGAGCTGGATCTGTCTCTCCACCCCGTAGCCTGATCCACACCCCTGGGAGTTCAGTTAGTGCTGGGCAACTCCCAGTTTTAACTTCTTAATCTTCTGAATAGGAAATGCTATCAGTTCCTTTTCCCTAGCCCAGAGAGTATGAGTGAGCTGTCTGAGCCTCTGGGCCTATAAGAGGCCTTGCTGGGTTTGGTCCAGGCTGCCTGCCTTCCAGGGCAAACAGTCTGGCCTGTCCAACAAAGAGGTAACTAGACTGACCATCTGACCCAGGCACACCACACCTAGGCACGTGCTGGAGAGAAATGAAGCTTGCGTGCACACAAACCCTTGTACCTGTGTGTCCACAGTGGCCAAAAAGTAGACATGGCCCAAGTGCCCATTGACAGATGAACAGATGCACACAATGTGCCCATCCATGCAGTGGACTATTACTCGCCCACAAAAAGGAACGAAGCACTGATACCACAAAGTCATTAGGGCCCCTGCTGTCCCCACAGCCCCTCACTGCTGACGCTGACCCTGGTTCTCCACTGGGAAGTCCTTCCCTGCACACTGTTCTCTGGGGGTGTTATCATGTGCAGCCCATGCAGAACTGGTGGCAGAGATGCACGTGGGACTCCTGCCAGGCACTGGGCTGTGTGGGAAGCCTGAGCCTCAGGGAAGATGGGCAATAAGCACAGAACTGAGGGCAGTGATGATTAGTCGGGCTGAAACGGGCCCTGCAGGAAACAGGGAGAGAGGGAGGGGCAGGAAGGTGCAGGGATGGGTTGGAGTGACCTCACTGGGGTCACATTCAATCTAAGGGGGGTGGGGTGGCCACTGCAAAGTGTAGGGGAGGAGTCCACAAAGGCCCTGTCCTGGTCCCCAAAAGATGCATCCACATCCTGATCTCTGGCACCCGTGAACACGATGTTGCTTAGAAGTAGGGTCTTTGCAGATGTAATTAGCTAAGATGAGGTCACACTGGAGTGGGGTGGACCTAATGCAATGACCAGTGTCCTTATAAGAAGAGGGGAATTTGGACACCGTCACACAGTGAGAGGCCACAGGACAATGGGGGCAGAGACTGGGGTGATAAGGCCACCAGTCTGGGGTGCCAAGGTTGCTGGCAACACTAGAAATATCCGCTCTCACAGCCCCAGAAGGAACCAGCTCGCCAACAACTTGGTGTCCGACTTTCAGCTTCCAGAACCGGGAGAGAATACATGCATGTTTTACATCACCCAGTTTGTGGCTCTTGGTCAGAGCAGCCATAGGATACTCCTTCTGCCTTCGAAAAGTGCATAGGCCAGGTGGGCAGACAGCGGTCATACTGCCTGGGCCGGTGGCATCACATGATGACAGAGCTGGCTTGCTTACATGGCCTTGCAAAATTTATGAAAAGGAAGATGTCTCGATACGGAGAGAGAACATGAGCCCGCTGTAAGCAATCCCACTGCCATCTGTCACCCTCCCACCGCCTGTCCACAGGGTCATGGGGCCACAGGCACTGGCCAGGTCAGGGCCGAGCATGGGCTCTGGGCCACCCAGTGGGTTCTGGATAGGGCCTGGCACACAGACCCAACTCCTCACTTACCTGGGGTGGGGACCCCAGACCCAGCCTGGTCACTTCGGCTGAGCCTTTACTATAATAAAACAGTTGTTCTCACCTGGGCGATTCTTTTTGCGCCCCCCCCTTACTGGACAATATCTGGGGGAACATCTGTGGTTGTCACAAGGAGTGCTCCTGGCATCGAGAGGGATGCTGTTTGACCCTCCACAGTGACCAGGACAGCCCCCCATAGAGAGTGACACACTGGAATGTCAGCTGAGTTAAACTATTGCTCTTGATTATTCTTCAGTGGACCCCCCTGGAAGTTGGGCCCCATTGTGGGGTGAGGGGGATGTGGGATCCTAATAAGAAGCTAATTCTAGAAGGATCCAGGTGCAGAGGAAGGAATGTGTCCCCTAGGCAGGCAGGTGGGACTCCACGACACAAGGAAGAGCGTCCCTCAGGTTTCATAGCAGGTAACATATGAAACCCCGAATGGTGAGGCCTGAGGTGGTAATGTTGCTGGCATCAATAATTAATTGCAGAAACAGACACTTGATCCCGTGTTGCAGGCAGCCAACTCAGTGGCCTCAGGGCCACCTGTTTGGGCAAGACTCCTGACAACCCACCTGGGGACAGGACTGTCCCTGTCCCCTATCTCGGTCTGAACACACAAGCAGGTGCTTGGTGCCCTGGTTCCACAGAAGCCTCCCCTTCCTGGAGTGGAGACACTATGTCTCCAATTTGTTCTTATGCTGATGGGCTGAGGGATAGAGGCTGTTGGTTGCTTGTCCAAAGGGGAGGTCTGGATGAGGTACATCTTGCACTGGCCAGAGGCTTCTGTCTGTGGCCATCTGGGAGGCCAGGAGAAGGAGAAGGAAGGGAAAGGGCAGATGCCACTGGCTCCAAGTACCTGAATAGACACTTCTGCAAAGAAGATAGACACATGACCAACAAGCCTATGAGAAAACGCTCACTCAACAGAAGCCATCATGGAAATGTTGATCAAACCCACAGTGAAATGGCACCTCAAGCCAGGACGGCCATGTCCACACGTTGGTCACCACTGTGGGGAAGGATGCGGGGAGGTTGGGACCTTTGTGCCTGGCTGCTGGGATGTGAAATGGGACAACTGCTGTGGAAAACAGTGGCTGTTCCTCCAAAGGGTAAAAATAGAGTTACTGTCTGACTCAGCAATTCCCTCCTAGGAATTCCAAGAGAAATAAAGCCACACATCCACACAGACTTGGACACGCGTGTCCACAGCAGCATGATTCACAGTAGCCACCAGGTGGGAACAGCCCGAGTGTCCATCCACAGGAGACAAACACAACGTGTCCCATCCACACATAGGAGTATTAGTTGGCCGTGAGAAGGAGTGAGGCGCTGACACTCGCCACAGTGTGGATGGACCTTGAATACATGATGCTCATGAGAGATGCCGGACATATGTTACACAGTGTGTGATTCCACTATATGAAATGTCCAAACAGGCACATCCACAGACAGGAAGTGGGTTAGTGGTTGTCGGGCTGGGAGTGACTGCTGATGGGGACAGGCTTCTTTTGTTTCTGAGGCTTTTCTACATATTTTTCTTACCAAATTTAAAATGTATGTATGTTAATGTTCGTTGTACACAATTAGCTAACCAGATAGAGGAAAACTAAGAATCACCTGTAAGCCCCTCCCCTCAAGTCCCTACCTTTCATATTGGAAGCCGTTCCCTTCATATTTCTTGTATCTGTTTATGTTGTGTGGGAAAAGTGTGGCTATGTAAATGCAGATACGTGTGGTGTGTACATAACGTGTGTATACATGTATGTACTGTGTGCGTATTTATACACACACACATAATCCCAGTCAGGCCATTGTTTTCTAAACATTGGCTAGAAACTAAGTATCATTGTAACCAATTCACACACCCCTAGAAGGAGGTAAGTAAATGTGCAAATCCCTCAGTGCTGTTTCTCCCTGCTTCCAGATGTTTCCAAGGTCTGTTTTCAACCCCAGAGTCTGCGGGGACAATGTCATTTCTGTGTTTTGTAAAGTGGCATCATGCGTCAGCTGCTATGCATCTCCCATCCTTTGGGTTTTAAATGGTCCTGGGGTCTTTTGTGTACATTTTTCCACGATACATTGAAAAACAAACTCAGGTTAGTGTAGCAAAGCATTTAAAAATGGGGTAGAGGCCGGCCGAGTGGCGCGGTGGTTAGCGGTCCCGGTTCTGTCCCACATATGAGGGCCAGTGACACTGCCCTCAAAAAAAAAAAAAAATGGGGTAGAAGAGGAAACACATGTTCCCAGCAATCCCAAGGTGACAACCGCCCATGGGCGAACCTGCTTACATTGAGCAGGGTCTTTGAGTTTTATTTTGCAGCTTTATTCTGTTCACCAGAGTGAGACACACTTCCTTGTCATGAAGGTTCTCCCAGCCTCTTCACCTTTATTTTATTATTATTTTTAATTATTATTTTTTATTAGTTTCAGGTGTACAAAGTAACATACTAGACATTTATACCCCTCACAAAGTGACCCCCCCAATCTACTGCCCCTCTGACATCATATATAGCTGTTATAATACCATTAACTATATTCCCTATGCTGTACTTTACATCCCATGACTGCATGCATATTTAATTATAGTTGACATTCAGTGTTATTCTACTTCAGCTTCAGGTATATAGCACATTGGTCAGACATCTACACAATCTATGAAGTGATCCCCCTGATAAGTCCAGTGCCCATCTGGCACCCTACGTAATCATCATAATGTTATTGATTATATTCCTCATACTGTATTTCATATCCCAGTGACTATATTGTGACTACCATTTTGTACTTTCTAATCCCTTCACTTTTTTCACCCATCCCCCAGGCCCTTCCCATCTAGCAACCATCAGGTTTTTTTCCCCTATATCTTTGAGTCTATTTCTGTTTTGTTTGCTCATTTATTCTGTTATTTAGATTCCACATATAAGTGAGATCATATGGTGTTTGTCTTTCTCAGTCTGACTTATTTCACTTAGCATAATATTCTCTACATCCATCCATGTTGTTGCAAATGGTAAGATTTCATTCTTTTTTTATGGCTGAGTAATACTCCATTGTATAAATGTACCACAACTTCTTTATCCAGTCATCTACCGATTGACATTTCAGTTGTATGCATGTCTTGGCGATTGTGAATAGTGCTGCAATAAATATAGGGGTGCATATATTTTTTCGAATTAGTATTTTAGATTTCTTTGGATAAATACCCAGGAATATAATTGCTGGGTCATAAGTTGGTTCTATTTTTTTTTTGAGGGCAGTGTCACTGGCCCCATATGTGGGACCCGAACCAGGGCGCTGGCCTTAACCACCGCGCCACTCGGCCGGCCAAGGTGGTTCTATTTTTAATTTTTTGAGGAACCTCCATACTGTTTTCCGTAGTGGCTGCACCAATTTGCTTATTTTATATCCTGAAACTTTCCAGATGATAGTAACATTTATTCTTTTGTTTTTTAAAAAGATTTTATTGGGAGGCCAGCCGAGTGGCGTGGTGGTTGAGTGCTGGCTTTGGAAGCCAGCGGCCCCAGTTCGGGTCCCACATGTGAGGGTCAGTGACACTGCCCTCAAAATAAATAAATAAATAAAAGACATTAAAAAAAAAAAGATTTTATTGGGAAATTGGGGGAGGGGAACAGCATTGTGGAACCAGGGAATAGGAACAGACAAGTTGTTGTCCTTTTGTTCTTCAGTCTAGTTGTGGAGGACATTGCTTCACTGGCCCATGTTGGTATCATCATTGTGCTCTTCTCGGGTGAGGCAGATCAGTCGCTGGCCTCTGGACTGCTGCCACAGCGGCTCTTGGCAGCTCATACCAGCTGCCAGCCGCTCATGCTGGCTGCCGGCCACTCACTGTAGTCTATGACAGCCCACTGCAGCAGGGGCTGCAGCTGTGCTTTCCGGGGGGACTCACAGCAGCCCAGCTCCAGGTGGAGCTGTTGTTCACCATCTTAGCTGTAGAGGGCAGTGTCATTGGGATCTCATATGTGGGATCCGAACTGGGGCCGCTGGCATCCCAAGCCAGCTCTTAACCAACATGCCACTCGGCCGGCCCCATATTTCTTCTTAAATATCATTTTTTTTAAACAAAAATCATAATAAAATATGCATAACAGGACATTTGCCCTTTTCACCATTTCCAAGCACACAGGTCAGCAGCATCAAGTACAGAGGATGCCAAAAAGTATATACACATTTTAAGAAAGGAAAAAAACTGTATTAAAATTACACTGATGGTAACCACTTTGAGCACCTCTTGTAATTGCAGAAGTCAAATGTGACTTGTATTCATCTTCTGTTTTTGGTATATTTTGAGTATTACAATTTTTTTTTTAAAGATTTTATTGGGGAATTGGGGGAGGGGAACAGTGTTGGGGAATCGGGGAAGGGGAACAGACAAGTTGCTGTCCTTTTGTTCTTCAGTCTAGTTGCGGAGGATGTTGCTTCACTGGCCCATGTTGGTATCATCACTGCTCTCTTCCCGGATGAGGCAGATTGGTCGCCGGCCTCTGGATGTCGCTCACCATGGCTATTGGCAGCTCACGCTGGCTGCCAGCCACTCACACTGGCTGCCGGCCACTCACTGTAGCCTATGGCAGCCCACTGCAGCAGGGGCTGCAGCCTGCACCATCGCTGGGGCTCGCACAGTCCAGCTCCAGGTGGAGCTGTTGTTAGCTGTAGAGGACAGTGTCACTAGCCCTCATATGTGGGATCCGAACCGGGGCTGCTGGCATCCCAAAACCAGCCCTTAACCAATGCGCCACTCGGCCGGCCAGAGTATTACAATTTTAACACAGTTTTTTCCTTTCTTAAAATATGTATACATTTTTTGACACCCTCTGTACAATCATGTTATTGTCACTGTCACCACCATCCATCTATCCATCCCCAGACTTTCTCATCTTCCCAAACTGAAATTCTGGAAGCATCATCTTTACCACATGACCATCATCGGTGCTGATGGTCACACGTCCTTCTCCTGGTCGCTGTGCCATGTGGGAGCCAGGGCCCCGTCCCCAGTTGAGAGGGCCGCCCCACACCACATTCCAGATGAGCCAGAGCCTCCTGGAGCTGACCTGGGACCTGCCAAGTCCCTCGGGTCCCCACACCCCAACCCTCCAACCAGCCCAATGCCCAGGGAACACCCTATCAGAACAGCAGAACTCAATGAACAATAAGAAAAACCCATAAAGACCGAGGTGATAGTCCTTCTTCCTCTAAAATCTACACCTTCATTTATTATTATTATTATTATTATTATTATTATTATTATTTATTGAGCGCAGTGTCACTGGCCCTCATATGTGGGACCCAAATGGGGGCCACTGATGTCCCAAGCCAGCTCTTAACCACCGCGCCACTTGGCAGGCCCTACACTCTCATTTTTTAAAGAAAGCAACATTTTCCTCCCCTGCCTCAGCTTCTCTGTCCAACCAACAGAGTTTAAATTCCCAGGCTTGGTCCTGGAGGAAAATTCTAGAATGAGTTGGGCAAGCACAGGCCCCTTCCTTTCTGCTAAAGATAAAATAGGCCCAACAATAAAAACAAACATACTGGGATGCTGGTATTTATCTCCAAAGCATGGAATGCTCTGTGTCATTTCCAGACATTGTGTAGGGTTCCGGCAGAACCAGGTCAAGACTAAAAACATAGCTTTTAAAATGCCTGCATTCCTCCAACAACCTGCAAAATTCGTGGCTTTATTTCTTCTGCAAAGCTTTTGTCTCTGGAACCTTCCACAGGGAAGAATTCAAACCTTGGGGGACCCTTGCCCAGACCCCCAAAGGCCCCTTTACAATGAAGCCGCTGGAGGGAAGGGGATCTTGACCCCTGTAAAGAAAGCAAAATTCCTTAGCGTTAATAATTTTCTTTGCTCCCTCCTGCGGAGCACTGAGGCGGGCTGCACCAGGAGAGGACTGGGCCACATTCTCAGCATTCCTTCTCTGTCCCCACTTGTTTGCTTGCTTTTTTTTAAATTAGATGTATCAGGAACTCCTTTTTCCTTTTGTTTTCTGCCAGTGGCCAGCATTTAGGGGCTTTTTGCTCATCCTGGAACCACCGGCTGGCCAAGCCAGAGGACATTTCAGTACCCTCCCAGGCTGCACACCCCTCTACTGCAGGCTCCGTCACCCACTGCTGACTCGCAGCAGGCGGTCCCCCACTAGAGCTATCCAGCCTCCAGCCAGGAAGGCTGTGCTTCCCCCATTTTGCCACTGGGGGAGGAAGGCTGGCGAAAGAGATATCTGCCATTTGCAGGCCAGGCCTGTCGTGGAGGCACTGAGGCCTGGACCAGGGGAGGGACAAAATTTCCAATGCCAGTCAGACAGTGGTCAGCCTGGGGGCTGACATCCAGCTTCCTAGTAGGGAAACCGAGGCAGGTGTTGAAGTCACTTCCCCAGGTTCTCAGCTGGATCTGAACCCTGTTGAGTATGTTTCTATCCTCAGTGCCTGGTGCATTGGGTGCTCATGGGAGAGGGATAGACTGATCTGGGAGGAGTATTGGGGGCTGTTTTATTGCCCCTGAGCTTCAATGGTGTCCCTAAAGCAGGAGCCAGGGTCGCCAGTGTGGCGAGCCCTCGACCCGGGAGAGGCTGCCTCCCTCCTGAGTGACAGTGACCTCCTTTAGGAAGGACAGCAGGATTGAATCAGATAATGGTGGGTATCAAACGTCAGCGAGTGTTGTTGTCAAAATCAGACTGTTCTCAAGAAACTGGAGAGTTGGGGTCAGGTTCAGTCCCAGCAGGTATATGACACTTGGGGCCTTTATTGTCCCCCAGGAGGTCCATTTCTGCAGCCAGCACCAGGTGGGCTCACAGTTGGCTATCAACACGTGAAGGATCTGGCAGCTTTGGGGATGAAGACTTTTTCATTTTTATTATTTATTTATTAAGATTTTTTTTTTTATTAAGATTTTATTGGGGAATTGGGGGAGGGGAACTGTGTTGGGGAATTGGGGGAGGGGACCAGCCAAGTTGTTCTTCAATCTTCATTGAGGAGGGCACCAGTCGCCTTCTGGCTTCTCATCTGCAGTTCCTGGCCTCTAAGCTCAAGGTGCGAGTTCAATTTTTTTTTTGTTGCGGGTGGGCAGAGCCCACCATTGAACAGGCAATCTTGTTGTTATACCAGCTGAGCCATCCTGCCACCTGTTGGCAGCTCAGCAACAGCTCAGCTAGGGCTCAGCATTCACTGGCCATGTGGGAATCAAACCAGCGGCCCTGTTGCTCAGAGCACGTGCTCTAAGCCAACTCTTAACCAACTGGGCCACTCGGCCAGCTCCTGTGAAGCCTTTTTTAGAAAACTGAGGTGATTAATTCACAAATTGTAGAATTAATCTTTTTTTCTCTAAAGATTTTATTGGGGAATTGAAGGAGGAAAATAGCGTTGGGGAATTGGGGAAGGGGAACAGACAAGTTGCTGTCCTTTTGTTCTTCAGTCTAGTTGTGGAAGACATCACTTCACTGGCCCATGTTGGTATCATTATTGCGCTCTTCCCAGGTGAGGCAGTCGCTTGCCAGCCATTGGACAGCCGGCGGCTCACAGAAGCTCACGAAAGCTCCCAGAGCCCTGCTGCTCAGAGCTGGTGTCCCAAGCCAACTCTTAACTAACGCGCCACTCAGCCAGCCCTAGAATTAATCATTTTTAAATGAACAAGTCAGTGCATTTAGTATATTTAGAATGTTTGCAACTACCACCTCCATCCAGTTCCAGAACATTCCATCACCCAAAAGGAAGCCCTGTCCCCATCACCAGTCACCCTCCACCTCCCTCCCCAGCTCCTAACAGCCATTAACCCACTTCCTGTCTGTGGATGTGCCTGTTCTGGACACTTCACATAAGTGGAATCACACACTGTGTGGCCTTGTGTGTTCAAGGTCCATCCATGTTGTGGTGAGTGTCAGCGCCTCCCTCCTTTTCAAGGAAGAGTGACACTCCAGTTTGTGGATGGGCCATGTTTTGTTTGTCTATTACCTGCTGATGGATACTTGGGCTGTTTCCATCTTTTGTCTGCTGTGACTAGTCGTGAACACATTTTTGTTTGAACACCTGTTTTTGGTCATTTGGGGAACATACCCAGGAGTAGAGCTGCTGGGATGGGGGTAACTCTCTGTGTTTGGCTTTTTGAGGATCTGCTGACTTTCCCATAGCAGCTGCCCCATTTTCCTTCATCCTACCAATAAGCAGGGCCCTTCCTGGTATGGATGCACGCAAAGCCCAGACTCAGGTCTTTTCCTTCAGCCTTTCCATGCGGCCCCCGAGGTCATGCTGGCTGAGTCAGGACTTGGAGAGGGTGTGCGTTAGACCAAACCATATGCTTTCATCATATGAAACCTGTGTGCAAGGAGGGAAATTGGGAAATTTGGACAAGTTCAGGCAGCCCCACGGTGAGTTACCACCTTGGACTCTATGGCCGGAAAAACCAGCCAGGGATGTTTGGTGCCCTAAAAATGTAAATCCACAGGATAATATCCACACACAAAGCACACAGGCTGTTTACAGCAGCTCCACTCACAATGGCAGAACCTGGGCGCCACGGAGATGCCCTCCAGAGTGGTGCTCAAACAAACTGGTCCAGGCCCGCCGAGTGGCACGGTGGTTAAGTGGCCCCAGTTCGGGTCCCACATATAAGGGCCAGTGACACTGCCCTCAAAAAACAAACAAACAAACGAAC
Source organism: Aselliscus stoliczkanus (assembly GCA_033961575.1). Taxonomy (NCBI): domain Eukaryota; kingdom Metazoa; phylum Chordata; class Mammalia; order Chiroptera; family Hipposideridae; genus Aselliscus; species Aselliscus stoliczkanus. The sequence continues at coordinate 507,674 of CM066735.1, read as the reverse complement.
TGGTCCATCGGATGATGGAAGGTTACTTAGCACTAAAGAAAATAGGCTATCGAGCCACGAGAAGACATGGAGGAGCCATAAGTGCTTATTACTGAGTGAAGGGAGCCAGTCTGAAAGGCTACACACTGTATGGTTCCAACCACAGGATGTTCTGGAAAAGGCAAAACTGTGAAGACAGGAAAAGGATCATGGGTGCTGGGGCTGCGGGAGGGGTACATGGGGGAGCACAGAGGGTTTTAGGGCAGCGACAATACTCTGATGAGGCTGTGGTGGTGGATCTGTGTCACTGTACATTTTCCCAAACCCACAGAGCATCCAACACCAAGACAGAGCCCTGCTGTTCACCATGGACTTTAATTAATAATAACACACCAATATTGGCTTATCAATTATAATGTACCACATAAATGCAATATGTTAATAATAGAGGAGAAAATAATGGAGAAACTAGGCTGAGGGGCACATGGGAACTCTCTGTAATTTATGCTCAATTTTTCGGTAAACCTAAAACTGTTCCAAAAGATTTTTAAAAAGGCAAGCGGGGGAATGCTAAGAAGGGCAGGGCAGAACCCTCCTAAAGCTGAGGTCCAGATGTGACATCAGAATGACAACCCAATTAAAAAATGGACAAGGACCTGAATAGACATTTCTCTAAAAAGGGCACACAGATGGCTGATAGACTTATGAAAAGATGCTCAACATCACTAATCATCAGGGAAATGCAAATAAAAACCACAATGAAATACCACCTGATGTCAGAATGGCATCCTTGATAAATTGACCAACAAGTGTTGGCAAGGATGTGGAGAAAAGGGAACCCTCGTGCACTGTTGGTGGGATTGCAAATTGGTGCAGCTAGTATGGAAAACAGTATGGAGGTTCCTTAAAAAAATAAAATAGAACTACCTCGTGACCCACCAATTCTTCTCCTGGGTATTTGTCCGAAAAAATATAAAATATGAATTTGAAAAAATATATGCAGCCCTGTGTTTCCTGCAGTGCTGTTTACAATAGCCAAGATATGGAAGCAACCTAAGTACCCATTAATAAACGACTGGATAAAGATGTGGTACATTTATACAAAGGAGTATTACTCAGCCATAAAAAAGAATGAAATTCTTGCCATTTGTGACAACATGGATGGACCTAGAAGGTATTGTGCTGAATGAAATAAGTCAGACAGAGAAAGACAAACACCATGTGATTTCATTTATGTGTAGAATCTAAAAATGTTGAATTCATAAAAATAGAGAGGAGTGTGGTGGTTGCCAGGGCTGGGGGTGGGGAAATGGGGAGGTGTTTGACAAAGAGCACCCATTTTCAGTTATGAGATGAGTAAGTCCTGGGGATTTCATGTACAGTGTGATGACTGTACTAACTATAATGTGTTGTGTCCTTGAAATATGCTGAGAGTAAATCTTCAATGTTCTCATCACAAAAAAAGAGAAGGTGTGAGGTGATGGAGATGTTAATTAGCTTGACTGCGCTGATCACTTCACAATGTATGCAACATCAAACCATCACCTTCACACATTAAATATATACAATTTTTATATGTCAGTCATGCCTCAATAAAGCTGGAGAAAAAAGTACTTGTAGACAGATGGACTGGTGGAATTATGTGAAATGGTGAGTTGGAACAGATATGTTTTAGTGTATCCTTCTATATTTTATAAATTAAATTGTACACAAACCTAGTGAGGATATATTTTTAGAGGAGTGTTTTTTTTTGTTTTTGTTTTTAGCTGAGCCATCCTGCCACCTGTTGGCAGCTCAGCAGCTGCTCAGCTCAGGCAGGGAATCCAACCGGCAACTCTGTTGCTCAGAGCTCACACTCTTGAGCGAGTTCTTAACCAACTGAGCCACTTGGACGGCCCAGTGAGGATATATTTTTAAATTGTGCAGAAAAAAATAAATTACGCAATTTGATGGTTTTAGTATATTGAGTTGTGCAACCATCACTACTATTGATTCCAGAACATTCCATCACCAAAAGAAGCCCCATCTCCATCGGCAGTCACCCACATCCCCCTCCCCATCTCCCAACAAACACTAACCCCCCTCCTGTTTGTGGATGTGCCTGTTTGGACATTTCACATAAATGGAATCACACACTGTGTGGCCTGTGTGTCTGGCTTCTCTCATGAGCACCGTGTGTTCAAGGTCCATCCATGTTGTGGCGAGTGTCAGCGCCTCGCTCCTTTTTATGACCGGGTGACACTCCAGTGTGTAGACTGTCCATGCTCTTCCATGGGTGGACACTGCGGCTGCTGTAGACACATGTGCAGGCCGTTGTGTGGAACATGTGCTTTCGGTCCTCTTCTTTAATTCCACCTAGGAAGGGAATTGCTAGGTCACACGGTCATTCCATGCTGGGACTTTTGAACACCAGCAACATGGGGAGGGTGAGGCAGTTGCCTTCCTGTGGCTCCCTTGGGAGGACTCACCCCTTCTGCTGATGACTTATAGTTGAGAGCAGATCAGCCAGATGGGGAGAACTTTCTGTGGGTTCCTGTTACAAGTAGGGCCAGTGTGAAGGGCCAGGACCCTCCTGGCGCTGCCACTCTCTCACCAGACTTCAGATCCTGCCTGTGGCACTTTCCAGCCGCAAGGGGTGTGGTCAGGGCTGCCTTGCCCCTCAGCCACCATTTGATTTTCAAATCATTTGGGTAGAAGTGTGAGACCCTAAATATTTAATGCCCAGAAAGGCCAGGCACGGAGGACCCAGTTTAACACCTCCCATCACCCACTGCCCTCAGGGACCCAGAAGTGGACAGGGGGCTCTGTGATGGGGATGGGGCACAGGACCTTGGGGAGCCCTTGTAAGTGACCTCATCCTCATTCCATACCACTTAGTTACATGAATGACCTATGCGGCAGCCTGCCAGCGGGGATGAGATATAAACAGTGGCCTTTCTGTCCTTAGTCTTTTCCATTGGACTTGGAAAGAAATGAGGTTTTGTAACATGAAATTTAGGGTTCCATGCCAAACCTGCAGATTTGCTAGAAATACCCTGAAATGGGCCAGGGGGAGTATCTTCTGAAAACATCTCTCCCAGGCTTCTACTCAGATCAGGGGCAGGAGCACAGAGCTGGGGCTGCTGCCCCACGTGACTCAGGACAAGTCAGGGTGCTTCTGGGAAACTTGGTCTCTTTATCTGTGAATGAAGCTCCTCGTTTTCTCTGCCTTCACTGTGGAAAAGCTGATGCTGCTGTTGGCGAACCATTTCCTCCATGACTCACATGCTGAGCCTCCTCTCCTACAAAATTTATTTCTAATTAAAACATTTTGTCTTTTATTTTAAACAAGTTGGTTTGTCCAAATGCACCATTATTAGAGTCCAAAGTCAAAGCACAGGGCCAGCCGAGTGGCGCATTGGTTAAGCGCTGGCTTGGGACGCCAGCGGCCCTGGTTTGGGTCCCACATATGAGGGCCAGTGACACTGCCCTCCAAAAAACACACAAAAAAACAAAGTCAAAGCACAGGCTGTGAGAAGATACTTGCAATGCATAATCCAACAAAGGGCATGGGTCTAGCATATGTAAAGAGCTCTCACAAATCAATGACAAGAAAGCAGCCAACCCAAGTAAAAATGGGCTCACGACTCGAAAGGGCCAGTCCTGAGGAAGGATGCCCAATGGCCATGTACGGGATGACGCCAGTTCCAGAGAGGGCTGCTGCAGGGAAAACAGCTACAACCAAAAATATTGGCAGTGGAAAGTGCTGGTCAGATCTTGCCAACGGGAGCCTCTAATATCACAGAGGACAATGCGGGGTGTGTGTGTGGGGGGGAACTTTGGAAAGTTCTGGAAGCATCTTTTTATAAAATTGAGACTTAATCACATCCCATAAAATCCATTATTTTAAAGTGGACCATCCAAAGATTTTTAGTGTCTTCACAGACTTGTGCAAGCTTCACCACTGTCTAATTCCAGAACATTTTCATCACCTCTCCAGGAAGTCCCCTGCCTATCAGCTGTCACCCCTAACTCAGCAGGTCCCAAGCAGGAAACCAATGCAGGAAACGCAGTTTGCAAGGGCAGGACTGGGATAAAATTATACATTCTGTTTGGTGTGTAAATACAAAACATGCACTTAAGCCTAAAATAATGCTGTGAGGTTTTTTTTTGTTTTGTTTTTTTGTTTTTCTTGAGGGCAGTGTCACTGGCCCTCATACGTGGGATCCGAACCGGGGCTGCTGGAGTCCCAAGCCAGCACTTAACTACCGCTCCACTCGGCCGACCCAATGCTGTGAGTTTTAATACACATACTTTTAAAATTTTTCATTTTATTTCAACTACTTCAATGTTTTTTTTTGGAAAAATTCATTAAAAGATTTTTAAACGTACAAAAACATAAAGAGGGCATGCATTTTTCTCTGTCAAATATGGTTCTGTGGGCTCTGCCCACCACCACTCCACTCCTTGTTGCCTACAGCAGCTAGGGGCGTTTTGTGGGGCTGAGGCTGCACCTCTCCAGCCTGGGTGCACAGGGGTGCTGGAGAGCCCCTCCGCCCTCTAAAGGAATGGGAACTTGCAGGAGGCAGGGGGCAGGCTTCTCTGGGGCCAGGTGAGAGCTGGTGCTGCATTACTGCTGCCCTCTGCTGACAGCATGCAGTTGCTCCTCTCAGCTTCAAATCTGTAAATTGCATGTAAGTCCTTGCTGGGTTGTCTGGTGAGGATTGGTTTGTTTACTTGGTCAATAGTAACCAGAACCAACATTTATTCAGCACCAGTTGTGTGTTGGGTGCCTGGTAACCCTCATAATGCATCCCCTCCCCCCAGGGGTTAATGAGGCTGGGAGAAGAATGGGCAGTGATGATGGATACCTAGGCCAAGGGACACACCCAAGCCAGGGACACACTCCCTCCATGTTGGACTGCAGGTGCTGACATCCCCATTGTGTCACAGATAAGCACACTAAGGGACAGAAACCACAGGTATTCTCTCTAATGGATCTTCTGGGAGCCCACCTGGATCGCCCCACCCCCACTCCCTGGCCTCTCGGGAACAGGGCTATCCAGCACTTACTGCAGTTGCCAGCTGCACCTCAAGTGATGCCCAGGCCAGGTGAATGAGGTTGGGGAGGAACCTCGGGGGCCCGGGGCCTGTCCGAAGGGTGGGCATTGTTTTACTCCAGCCCAGCGCAGCACCATAAAGCCCTGTCCAGCCTGGCTAGAGAGTGGGGAATCTCAAGAAAAGTGAGAAATCCAGATTTTAAAAATTTCCTGGGTTTTCAGTGTTGGCAAATTCTTTTTTTTAAAAAAAGTTAAACATTGATGGCCAAGTAAGAGGAGTCTGTGTTCTGAATTTGACCCCTGGGCCTTTAGTTTGAAACTTCAAAAGCAAGGAATTCTTGGTCACTTCATTTAATTGGCCCATCAGTCCTGTGGGTGAAGGGATCATCTCCCCTTTATATATGGGAAACTGAAGCACAGAGTGAGGAAATGGCTGGTTAGCTTAAGACACCTGATGAGTAGGAGCTGGGAATCAGGTTTGAATCTAATCTTCCACTGGAGCCCATGCACAAACCCCACTTTAGGTCACCCCAAAATGGCCAGAATCCTGAAGTGGCCCCAAGATTCCTGCCTTCCTGTATATACCCTGTGTAACCCCCTTGAGTGTGGGTGGGATGTTATTTTCAGATGTAATTAATGTTCCTAAATCAGCTGACTTCGAATTAGTTAATCCAAAGGGGGAGTATGCTGGATGGGCCTGACCTAAGCAGACAAACCTTTTGTAAAAACCCGGGGAACAGCAAACAGCCCAGAGTGAACTGCTGTAGAAGGGGCCATGTGGCAAAGACCTGATGGGGGGTTGGGTGGTGAGAAAACCAAGATTCCAAGGACCATTCGGCTGGGAGAGGTCGATTTTGCCTGCCTCCGCTCAACAAACATTTCTCACATACTTGCCCTGGCAAACAGTCAGGGCTCCACAGCCACCTACCTCTCTCTTGGTAGGTCCCTTAAACTTTCAACTCTGCCCCAGCCTCCACGGTCTGTCCTCCCGCAGCCACTAGAGGGCGCCTGTGAGCAACTAAGTCAGGTTTGGCCTTCGGACCTCACAGCCCATCCTCCCGGAAGCCATCAGACCACTCCTGTGAGCAGAGCACAGAGTCAGCGTGTCCCTGGTCTGCCCAGAGCCAGGCCCTCGGGGTAAAAGGCCAAGTCCTTACGTGCCCACAGGTCCCTGCCTGACCTGCCGCATCCATCACCTTCTCCCTTTCATCCCCTCGCTCAATGAGCTCCAGCCACACCAGGTACAGTCCTGCCCCAGGGCCTTTGCACGGACTGTGCTGGCTTCCTGGTTATATTCCTCTGGCTCATTCTCTCACCTCATTCTGGCCCCTTCTCAAAGGTCATCCCTTCCGAGAGGTCTCCCTGGACCGCCCTGGCTCCGGAAGATGCCCTGTCACTGTCTGTGCTCTGTCTTCGCTTATGGTTTTTATTGCCTCATGTTGTGCCACCACCATTATATCATATATTTAAGTGTAATTGTTTTATTCCTGAGAGCTACGTGGTGAGGACACTGTGCTCCTTGGCCATGGCTGGACCCCGGTGATTTGAACAGCACCAGACACTTAATAACTGATTAGAGACTGTGATTATTTATTGAGTGCCTATGGTTTGCCAAGCGCTAGTCTGGGCACTGGGTACATGACAGAGACATTAAAGACACCCCCCCCCCCAACCAGGCACCCAGTCTCTTGGGACAATAGAGGTGAATCATCACATGACAGTTCATCAGAGCCAACACTAATTTGGTGTTTACTGTATACCAGGCAGTAAGTACTCTGCTAAACAGTCAATCCCTGCCTCCACTCTCCTGTGAGGGGATACCATTCATATCTCCATGCTACAAATGAGGAAACTGAGGCATGGTGAGGGTAAGGGTCTTCCCAGGTCACACGATCTGGTAGATTATTCCAGAAATTGTCCTGATGGTCAGGCCTATATATGCTCCTGTGCAGCCCCCTGCTGTCCTGACTCAGAGTTGGTCATGTGCTGGCCAGAGAGACAGCAGCACAAGTGGTGCAGACATTTGAAGAGATTGTGTTGGAGGCCTGCCTGTCCTACTGCTCCTGGATACCTACAAGTCCCTCTAGGGAAGAGCCAGCTAGCCTGGCAGTCGTCCCATTAAGGGCAGTCAGATTCAGTAACTAAAACTACAGGACCCCCAGTTACATTTAAACTTGAGATAAACAATGAATTATTATTATTATTTTAGCATACATATGTATGGGACATGCTTATACTAAAAATATCACTTGAGGGCCGGCCAAGTGGCGCATTGGTTAAGAGCTGGTTTTGGGGCCAGCGGCCCCAGTTTGGATCCCACATATGAGGGCCAGTGACACTGCCCTCTACAGCTAACAACAGCTCCACCTGGAGCTGGGCTGTGCGAGCCCCAGTGACGGAGTAGGCTGCAGCCCCTGCTGCAGTGGGCTGCCATAGGCTACAGTGAGTGGCCGGCAGCCAGCATGAGCTGCCAATAGCCGCGGTGAGCGACCATCCAGAGGCTGGTGACTGATCTGCCTCATCTGGGAAGAGCACAATGACAATACCAACATGGGCCAGTGAAGCAATGTCCTCCACAACTAGACTGAAGAACAAGAAGACAGCAACTTGTCTGTTCCCTTCCCCGATTCCCCAACACTGTTCCCCTCCCCCAATTCCTCAATAAAATCTTAAAAAAATAAAAATAAAATAAAAATATCATTTGATTTTGGCTTGAGATTCACATTTAGGTGGGTGTCCTGGATTTTATCTCATTACCCTGTTGCTGCTCCCCAGCAGATAGCAGCCCCTACTCCACACATGTGAGAGGATCCCACTAAAACCTCCTGAATAGTCCACGATCCCACAGGAGTCCATTAAATAAGAGTGACGCTTGGAGGGGAAGGTGGGGGCCCTGAAAAGTGCTGAGAAGCAGGCCTGGGAGAGGGGGAGGATTCTGGTGGTTTAGTTCGACACTCGGTTTGTATTTCAGCCTTTCTAATGGCCTGGAAGAGAACTCTCCTCCCTTCCTGGATTGCAATACATTTAGCTGGGGGAAACCAGGGAAGAGAGTACCCACCCTTCACACGAAAGAATGAGGGGCCACCAGGGACCTACAGATATGGGATCTGAGCTGTGCCATCCACTTTCCAGACAGACCTGCCCTCCTTTGGGAATTCCACTGAGAATTTATTTAAACCTCTCACCAAATACCTCCTGGGCCGTCAGCCCAGCAAGTGGATAGAATTCTCTCCCCACTTTCTAAGGGAACTGCCTCATTAAAAGAATTAAGTTTAAAGTGAATTGTAAAAACAAGACATTTCCAACGATTGTGCTTCTGGCCTCATCAGGACGTACTGGTCAGGATAAGTCAAGAATTTCAAAGAGAGTGCCAGCTGAGTGGCTCAGTTGGTTAAGAGCACACTCAAGAGGGCAAGCTCTGAGCAACAGGGTTGCCAGTTTGATTCCCGGCCCAAGCTGAGCTGCCAACAGGTAGCAGGATGGCTCAGCTGGAAAAAAAAAAAAAAAGAATTTCAAAGAGGATGTTGCATTTTTAGGTCACTTCCAATTTTTTTAAGCATCCCTGTATGGTCCTCCCCAAGGACTTTTTTGCCTTCAAGAGAGCCAACGCTTCTCGTTTTTTTCTTTTTCTTTTTTTTTTTTTTGAGGGCAGTGTCACTGACCCTCACATGTGGGACCCGAACCGGGGCTGCTGGCTTCCCAAGCCAGTACTTAACCACCGCCCCACTTGGCCGGCCCTCATTTTTTACTTTATTGTGTTAAGGTACACATAACATAAACTTTACCATCCTAACCATTGTTAAGTGCACAGCTCAGTGGCATTAAGCACAGTCACACTGTCCTGCAGCCATCCCCCCATCCATCTCCAGAACTTTCCATCTTTCCAAACTGAAACTGTCCCCATTAAACACTCATTGCCCTCCCTTCCCCTAGTCCCTGCCCTCCCCCCATTTACTTCCTGTCTGTGAATCTGACGCCTCTGGGGACCTCCTGTGAGTGCAGTCACACAGTGTTTGTCCATAATAAGTACTGTATGATTGACAAGCAGTGACTGACTCAGTGGGACAGGGTGACATGAAAAAAGGCCTGGGCTGGTGCCACGGAAGACCATCACTCCACAAGCACTGGCTGAGTACTTACTGCATGCCACACGCCTGGGATGCAGACTGTGACCCTGCCAGCCCATAGTGGGACTCACAGCCCCACTGTGGAGTGGGGTGGGGGCCAGAAGTACCCATGGGAGCAGTGAGTGTCACCAAGAGAAATGAACCAGGCAGAGGAGGGAGGGTTTATTTCATGATGGGTGTGGACAAGCACTTTGGAGGGGGGCAGAAGGACCCCTTTAAGCTCTCAAATCAAGCCCTTTTCTCTGCCAGGTCAGGTGCTGTCCACACAGGATTTCATGTCAGGGCTTTGCTCAGTGCACCATGGCAGGGGCTCCAGGGAGGCATGGAGGCCCTCAAATCGGGAGCTCAGGTCTCCTTCCTCAGACTGGAAGGTTCCCCTGGTTGGAGTGGGGCAAGTATCCTCTTTCAGATTGGGACTTAAAGGGAGGGGCCAACTGTCTCCCCCCTCAGACCTGCAGCTCCTTAAGGTGCCATGATCCATGTCCCCCACCCCCACCCCCTTGGACCAGCCCCTCCACACTCAGACTAGAGGGAACAATCACATCTGGAAGGCTGGGTGCTGGCCTCCTACCTTCTTGGATCTAGGAGTGTTTGGCAAAATCTTTGAAACAGAAAGACTCGATAGAGGTCCCATTTCATCCCTGGCTTGAGACCCAGAAAGTAGAACAATTTCTCCAGGAAAGTAAAAACAGAAAAGAAAGCCCTAGAATCTGAAATCATACCCGCCCTCAGGATTGTCAGCACTTCACTTGTGGTTCTCAGATGGTGAATTTAAATGGGGACCTGTGTCCTAAGGTGGGGGGCTCTGTCACAGTCTTGGCAGTTCCCACAGGGCCAGGCATGGCAGGGGGTGGGTGCTCCCATCCCCAGGCTCAGTCCTCATCCTCACTGGCATAGACTCCAGTTTCCCAGCGTTCTGCCATGGCATTCTTGTGGCGGGACACCCGCGTGGCTTCCAGGACCTGCAAAAAAAGGCATGGAGTCCCCATCAGGGTCCTAACGCCCATCCAGATATCTCCTCCCACTGCTAACTCATAGGAGAGGCCTAGAACAGGGGTAATGCAGGACCATTCCCTCCTCTATTTCAGACCTTTTACCCTTACTAATACCACCAAGGAACATGCCAACTCATGCTAAGCTCCACAGCAGGAGAAATGCCTGGGTCTGGCATTTGGGGTTCAGCTCAAAGAGGGCCCCAAAAGCATCCCACAAATCCACTGAGGTAGCTGGCCTTCACACTCCCAGACAAACCCTTCCCTCAAAGAAAATGCCCTTGTTTTGGGCTCAGTCTACCCCCAAACCTTCACCACTTGACAAGGAGGCTGCATGTGGACCCCCTTTGCACAATCTGTGCCCACGGCAGGCAGCACAAGCCAATCACAGCCAAATTCACCTAAGGCAGACACTATCAATCATGGAGTTACCCAAGGAAGCTTCCACACCCAGAAGACAGGCTTCTGATAGCCCTGATGCTATAGGGCAGGTGGCACAGACCAGGGAGGGAAAAACTTAGTTCTGGCCCTCAGGAGCACACTCACCTCCGAGTTGACATGGTCTAAAGGGTTGATGCCAGCATACTACAGAGAAGAAAAATACATCAGTCCTCAGGCATCAGGCCCTCCCCCACCCCAGAGTTCACGTGGAAATAAATGCATAGCCCACTCAGTCACCACCTGGGGGAGAGAAAAGGCATTCCCTGCCCAGCATGGTCCTCCCGAGTGCCTCTCAACCACCCCAGACTCAACGCCATTCACCATGCTGTTCTCTCATGGTATTCCCCTCAGTGCAGACTCAGTCTATTACTTGCATTTTTTTTCCTCCATGTCAACTTCATCATAATAAAGACAGTTGACATTTATGGAGATGTTCCCTGTGGCCAGGCCCTGCTAGTAGCAGGCATAAGACTTGAACTCAGGTGCTTGAGCTCCACTCTGTGCCCAGCCTGCCAGGCTAAGCTGTGAGTACCAGGTGGGCAAGGCAGGAGTTGTGGTTATTCTCCATGGTATCCCCAATTACCCTACCCAGGGAGGAGATGGCCTCATGGTTACAAATGCAGGGTGTGGCTAAGCCTGGGTTCAAGTCCCTGCTTGGGAACTGACTGGCTATGTGGGCCTGGGCACATCTTGATCCACCTTCCTGTGGCCCTAATCGGGGCGGGGGGTGTCAAAGGGGATAGACAGGGCTCTACACCCACCCACTGTTCCTTCTTCTTTCTCTGCTCAGGAGCAGCCTCGGCTGGGCCCTCTACTGTCCACACCAGGCCAGAATGCAGGCAGATGGGGGTGAAGTAGTGTGACTCGGACACCAAGTAGCTGCCCATGATGCCTGTGTGGGGCAGAGGGAAGGAAGGACCATCAGAGAAGGTCTCAGAGTCCCTTGAAGACAGAACATCTGTCAGACCCCAGCCCAGGAGACACAGAGTCTCTGGCCAAGAGGCTGGACCAGTTAAGGAGACAGGTAAATGGACAGACAGACAGAACAGGCAGTTAGTTGGGAAAACTGATAGGTAGACAGACCAAAATAGCCAGTCATGAAAGACTGTCTAGCCATAGACAGACCAACCATGAAGGGTGAAAAACGTTAAAAGTGACATGGGATATTTTATATTGACAAAAAGGAGCAATTGAGGGCCCGCCGAGTGGTGCAGTGGTTAAGCGTTGGCTTGGAAAGCCAGTGGCCCCGGTTCGGGTCCCACATATGAGGGCCAGTGACACTGCCCTCAAAAAAAAAAAAAAGGAGCAATTGACAAAGAGGCTCCAGCGTCTGTAAACATTTATGCATCTAATAACAAAATATCCAAATCCATAAAGCAAAAACCCCAGAGTAAAGTTGACATCTCTCTTTAAAATCTACAGCTTCAGCAGACATACAGACAACAAACCATCCAGTGGACAGAGTCCCTCACATATCTCTCTACCCTCAGCCCCTCCTGACACCCCCAGACTCCACTGCCCACCCTCCTCTGCTCCACCCTCCAAGACCCACATCAAAGCAGTCATTCCCAGGAGCCCTCCTCACCGGATGCCTGGGAGGAACTCCTGGAGTCCTGGTCACAGCCCTCGTCCAAGGGCGGGGAGAAGACGTCTGGGAAGAGAGCATTCCTCCGCTCCTCCGCCACCTCCCGCTCCCGCCTCAGAACACTCTCCACCTCCCTCTCCAGCAGCTCAGATGACTGGGACTTTTGTAGCCTCAGCGCTGGGGCCCCAGCCACCTCCCAGCCCCAGATTCGTGGGGGCTCAGCTTTCTGGGACATATCTGGAACGCTGAACCGCAGGGGACGCAGGTGGAAGTATTCCCATCGCACCACACCCCCGTTGGCTTGCAGGGGTCCCCTGGGGGTCTTCCAGCTCTCCTGCTGTGTGCCTGAGAGTTTTCCAGGGGTTGCCGAGACAAGCCTTTGAGATCCTGTGGCCTTTGGAGAGGCCACCGCCTTGGCCTCATCTACAGAGAGCCCACTTGGCTTGACATAGTATGTGCGTAGGGCTGGGGACTCTTGCCGGGGGGTCCCAGGGCTCAGGTATGGCTGGTAGGCGGCAGGTGGGATGCGGTTCACCTTTCTCACGTCTGGGGCCCGATCGGCTACACTGGCGTCTGGGGCCAGGCCAAGGATGGAGTCCGAGCTGAGGTCTCTCCTGAGTCCAGACCTGGGATCCTCTGAGGCCCAGTCAAGCGTGGAGGCCCGGCCCACCTGCAGGCCTTCCCGTCGGTGGTCCTCCTCACGCTGCGTCTCCTGCGCCATGTCACGCTGCACGTATAGAGATGGGCGCCCCCTGTCCCGCCGCGGGACCGCGGTCAGGCTCACCTTGGTCAGCAGTGGCCTCGTGGGGATCTCCACCAGCTCCTGGTGGCTTGCGGCCTGCTGCAGACCCCTTTGCTCGCGCAGAGCAGCCTCGCGCTCTTGGACCAGCCGGATCTCCCGCTCGATGGGCGTCTCCTTGGGGGCCTCCAGTGATTCCGCTGGGGACTGGGAACCAGGGTCGTCCACGGCTTGGACACTAGATACCTTAGACAAACCATGGACCCTCTTCTCTTCCTTCACCTGGGGCTGCACTGAGACAACATACCCACTGGCTAGGGATAGCCCATTCAAGGCCTTGGGGGCCTGGCTGACCCTGGGTGGGGCACATGTGGAGGCCACCCTGGCCTGGGGGTTCTGAGGAATCCCTGCATTTGCCTGCTCCAGACTTAGGAACTGCTGCCTCGCTGCCAGGAAGTCGATCTGCTCCCTGTCAATCACGTTTTCTTTCAGGGGCATGGACTGGGGTCTCCCAGGGGTTCTGGGGTCCCCATGGTTAGGGGTGCCACGGAGCATGGCCACAGTGCCACTCTTTCTGACTGCTTGGTCCTGGATGACCACCCAGCGCTCCTGCTGCAGGTCTTGTGGCCACCTGGGCGTGGCATCCGTGGTGTCCAGATGGTAAACCTTCACCTCCTCATCCTCATGGTCCTCCTGCCGCAGGAACAGTTGGCTGGGGACAGCACGTGGGCTGCAGGGTGCCCCTGTCCTCACCACGTCCAGCTGGGCTTTGTAGTCAGTAGTCCATGCCTGAGGCTGGTCTTGGCCCCAGCCACTGGCTGAGGGCCCCACGTCCACAATCTCGAACATGTAGCCAGTGTCCCCATTGAGGGCCAGGGCAGCCATGCCTGGTGAGTCGGGGATGCTGAAGATGGGGTATCTGGTCACACGGTCCATGCTCTGGGGGTTTCAGCTTGTCACAGGCTCCCGGGGTGCAGATGCTCTTGGCTCCCTGAGAGATGAGAAGAAATAATGGTCACCAGGTCAGAACACTTGGGGAGAGGCACAATGTCCACGCCCTCAAAGGGCAAAGTCCTGCCCAAGTGGCCTCTGTGACTGGTTCCGGCATGGACATATGACTCAACCTGGCCAATGAAATGAAATCCTGGGACTTGGCAATGACTATGGAAGTTGTACCCTCTATCCCCTAGGCTTATTAGGTTGGTGGGATGAAACTGAACTGCTGGGGACCATATGTGGTCCCTTGTGGACACAGCCTGTTGGAGAGCAACCCCAACCCCAATACAACATCTTAAAAATGTTTTTTGAGCACCTGGTTCTCACACCTGAATCTTGCCCCTGTATGGGTCCAACAACTCACCCCGTGGTTGTCTGACATTTGCAGTTGTCTCAGCCTACCTCATCTCTCATACACTGCACACCCTGCCTCATTGAGCCCCTGCTGCTCCAATCTTACTCCCCCCATCTCCCACTCAGTTCATCGTGTCCAAACCCAATGCCACCCCTGGGCTGCCTCCCTGGGTCCCCACCAATACATGTGTCTGCATTTCCCGCTGTAATTGCTTTCATCTGACATTTACAGATGGCTCCAGTGGGCTTGCCTTTCACTGGGATGAAACAGGCCCAGAAAGGGGCAGCAAATGGCCAAGACTCTAGCTTCCTGGATCCCACATCCTGGTTCTCTCCCCAGCACCTGCCCAGCAGGATACCTTGTCCCATAAAAGACAACCCACTCCGCCTTGGTGCCATAAATCCAGGACAGGCTAGGGAACGCCTTGGACCTTGTCCCACTGGGCTGGGCGACACCCTAACCCAGTGCCCTGAGGGCACTAGTCCCCACCAAGTATCTGGGTTCCTGCTGAGTATGGCTCCAGGAGACTTCTCGAAGATTACACATCTGATCTGACACCTCCGTGGCTCCTAGCACCTCCAGAGTAGTTCTCACTACCCACCCCAGATGCTCAAGGTCTCCATTTGGCCTCACCACAAACCCCCAAACTCTGCAGGCACCCCCAACCCAAACCTGACTCTCCTCTTTCCCTTGCAGCTCCCTCAGCCTCGAGGACCCTCATTTCTGCTCCTCCATAGCCTCTGTGGCTGCACCCCACAGGGCACCTCCTCCAGGGAGCCACCCCTACCCAGATTGCCCCCACTATTGGAACCCATCGTCTGAGTATCTCTTGTGTGCCTGGCTCAGTCACCTTTTTACAGCTGAGAAAAGGAAGATAGGCTGTCCCCAACTCCTCAAGCAGCCCTTGGTGTTGGCTTTGGACCCTGGTTCCTCCAGAGCTACTGTGTACATCTGCTGACTTTTTATACCAACTTGCTTATAAAAGCTAAGTGTGGTTCTAAAAAGGAAAATGCAGCTGGTTCCTGAACTGGGGAAGTGGCATCAAGCAAAATAAAATGAATCATGGGGACAGTATTACAACTAACACATTATGAATCACCCAATCTTTTGTACATATCAAATATTGAAACCATAATTAGGAAAATATATTTAAAATAAGCAGTCTTGGGCTGGCCGAGTGGCTCATTGGTTAAGAGTGGCTTGGGACCGATCTGCCTCATCCGGGAAGAGCACAATGACGATACCAACAGTGAAGCAACATCCTCCGCAACTAAACTGAAGAACAAAAAGACTAAACTGAAGAACAAAAAGACAGCAACTTGTCTGTTCCCCTTCCCCGATTCCCCAACGCTGTTCCCCTCTACCAATTCCCCAATAAAATCTTTAAAAAAAAAAAAAAAAAAAGAGTGGCTTGGGAGCGTGAGCTCTGAGCAGCAGGACCGCCAGTTCAGATTCCATATGGGCCAGTGATGCTAAGCCCTCTACAGCTAAGATGGTGAACAACAGAACGACCTGGAGTCGGGCTGCCGTGAGTTGCCAGTGACGGCGTAGGCTGTAGAGGGGCTACCGTGAGTGGCAGGCAGCCAGTGTGAGTTGCCGTGAGCCGCCGTGAGCGGCCGTCCAAGGGCTGGTGACTGATCTGCCTCAGCTGGGAAGAGTACAGTGATCACAATACCAACGTGGACTAGTGATGCAACGTCATCCACAACTAGACTGAAAAACAGAAGGCCAGCAACTTGTCTGTTCCCCTTCCCCTATTCCCCAATGCTATTCCCTTCCCCAATCCCCCAATAAAATCTTAAAAATAAATAAATAAGCAGTCTTGGGTAGTGCATCCCAGCCACTGTCCCAGTGACCATGCAGCCCCCCACAGAGACTTTTTCCTGACAGTTATTGGGGAGTGGACACTTCTTTGAAAGAAGAATAAGCTTATTTAAGCCCTGTCTTCTCCCACTTGAAGCCACCAGCCCAGGACCGTCTCTCCCAGTGGCCCCAGGTAAGCACCCCTCCTTCAGCCCAGAGTCTGCTATTCAGCAGGCTGGCTGAACAGGGTGTGGTCTCTGCAAACACCACTGACTCTAGGTACTCAGCCATACACGAGCCTGTCCTCTGACCCAGCTCTGTCCCTATGCCCTGGGGCTCCCCAGGGAGGGCAGGTATGGCAGGTGACTCAGGAGTGTTTGCCAAGTGAGTGGCTAGATCTTCACTCACCACCATTTATAAGCCACATGGCACACTAATTCTGATAAAAAGACCCACCTGCCCAGAGGGTGTTAGTAGAGTGGGGCCCCCACTTCCTCCACTGCTCACTTCTCCCAGGTGATTCACTGAGGCCGAGGGGTAGGGCTCAGTCTGGTTTCAAGGTCCCAGGGCCTCTCTCACTTGTGGCCTTGGGCAAGTCTTAGCTCATGCCTCGTATTATTTGCTCCTCCCAAGAGCCTGTGATGAAGGGACCATTCTCATCCCCAATTTACAGCAGAGGGAACTGAGGCTCAGAAAGGGGAAGTTGCTCACTGGAGGTCACATAGGAGTGACAGAGCAACAGGTCCTGAAGCCCAACCCCTCACTCCCAGATGGTTGCCTCCTCCTCCAGGAAGTCCCTCTCCTGGATTTCTTCTCCCTAGCCCTGCTCCACACCCTGGTCTATACCAAATTGCAACTGGGTTTATGGCCCCTGGTGCCATACACTTACTTCCTCATCACTGCCACTGGCCTCCCACCCTGGGGGCAAAGGCCTGCTGGAGGGGCCGAGGCTTAGACAGGGCAATTCACACAGCGGGGAGGGGCTCCAGGGGTTCCTCTTCCATCACTCAAGGCTGCAGTCCCTCTGAGCTCCTGGCTGGGCAGAACCTCAACCCTTTGACACACCTGGATACTGGGCCGAGTCTCTGCCCCACGGGACCCTGGCCACCCTGCTGGGGGTTGTACAGAGCCTCTGTGCTGACACCACACACAATGAATGTCCCACCCCAACCCCTCCTCCTGTGCGTCCCATCAGACTTCAGAATCCAGGAGCTTTGTGTGCTGCTCCCCAAGCAAGGCTCTGGTTGGTGCTGAGTGCCTCTCAAGAAGCCTCCAGGATCCCTAGAACCCATGGGAAGGCCTCTCTGGCCTCTGGCCAATCA
The DNA here is from genome assembly GCA_033961575.1 of Aselliscus stoliczkanus. NCBI lineage: Eukaryota > Metazoa > Chordata > Mammalia > Chiroptera > Hipposideridae > Aselliscus > Aselliscus stoliczkanus. Next base: position 490,296 of record CM066735.1, on the reverse strand, counting down.
GGCCTCTCTTTCAGAGGGTCAGGGCTTACAGTTCATGGATTTGGGAAGCCTAGGGTGGAGACTGAGGCCCTGGCAAGGCTCAGGGCCAGGCTCTCTGCTCCCCAGGGTTGGGGGAGGGCAAGGACACAGGCCCCAGGGCCTCAGAGCCAGGTCAGAGCAAAGGGAGGCCCCCCACCAGCCCTTACAAGCCCAGCTAGGTCCAGAGTAGCATGAGGCAAGGATGGGGGACCTCCTTCTCTGCATCCCAAGGACCCCACAGGTGAGTGAATGGTACCAACTGGCACAGGAACCCCCATGCCTAAAACAGACCACACACCACGCAGGACCCCACCGCGTCCGAACTTCATATGCTTCCTGGCCCCTTCATGCCCCAGCCTCACCTGCCGGCTGTGGCCCCCAGCAGCCTCCAAGCCTGGTTCTGCTCCGGAAAAGGGCACAGAGGCCTCCCAGCACTGCCCTGCCCACAGGTTGCCAAGGTACAGGGCCCCGCCCAGGGAATGTAGGGGCGCCCCCTCCTCTGCGGCCCCACCTAGGCTCAGGAAACAAAGTCCGGAGGAGAAAGAAAGGTGATACCCAGGCAGGGCGGAGGGTAGGTGCCATGCCCACTGCACACTGCCCCTGGTCCCCAGCCCCATGGAGTCGGAACTCACCCAAAAACCTACCTCTAGCTGGTTCCTGGCTCTCACCACCTATCAGCACCACTCAGAGAGGGGCCATCACTTGCCCAGGGTCACATAGCAGGTCCATGAACCAGTTGCTCGTTTCTCAGTGGGAGGGGGTCTGAGTCCCAGGCCCCTCCACTGTGACACCTGGCTCTCTCCACCCTTGGGCTACTTCCCCAGAGCCTCTTTCTGGGACAAGCCCGGTTTGCCAGTCTCTGGGGGTTCAGCTCTGTCTGGGTTAGAATCCCTGTAACCTCTCTGAGCCTGTTTCCTCCTCTATGAAATGGAGCCTCTACACAGCTGGGAGAATTCACTTGGACATAAAAGGCCCATTGAGGACATCACAAGTGCCAGAAAATATTGGTGGGTGGGCAAGGCAGACAGAGGCACTGAGTCTGTAACTGAGCAGCAGGTCCTCCCAGGTGCTCAATTATCCTGCCTGAGTCTTAGTCAAGGTGCCGCAGGAGGCCAGTGTCTGCAGGGCAGTCGGGCTACTGGACTCAGCGGTCAGTCTACCAGGGATGGGACACAATGGCTTGGGCTTCCATCTCCAGGACTGGGGCTCTGTCCTGCCCTTTAGCTAGCTGTGGGTCCCCTCTGAATCTCAGTCTCTTCTTCCATCGAATGGGTCCCCAGCTCCAAATCTGCCTGGGATAGGGGGGATGTGAGACAGGTTTAGATAAAGGGCCAGCCCAGAATGACAGCTTGAGCATGCAACATGGGCCAGCTCTGTCAAAGCCTGGAGCATACAGCCTCGCTGTCTCCTTACCACATTCCTACAAGTCCTTTTACCTCTGTTTTGCAGGCATGGAAACTGAGGCATGGCAAGTTTCAAGTCCTGCCTAAGAGCAGACAGTGTCAGTCGTGGGGCTGGGATTTGAACCTGAATCCACCATAACTACCACCGTATTGCTCATGTGGGGAAACTGAGGCCCAAAAGAGCAGAGACTGCATCACCCCGTGTGCTGCGGCACTGTTGACAGAAGGATCCCACTGTCCTGCTCCCAGACCGGGTGGCCTTTCACTCAGGGTTCAAAGCCCATTGAACAGATGGTCAAACTGAGGCCCAAAGGGGCAGTGACTTCTCCCAGCCACAGTGAGGTAGAATGGGGTGGCAGCTCCATAAACACTTCCTCCTCTGTACCCTTACCTGTTTCCCAGAGATTGAGTTCCCTACAGAACTTGGGGGTGCCTCTGAGGTCCTTTCTGTCCCTTAGGGGGTTGTGAGCCCAGCAAGAGGCAGCTTTGCATTCAAAGGACCAGAGTGAGGTGGGGCAGGTGTAGGAAGGAGGGCTCTACAGGAAAGAGAGGGCAAGTCCTCCCAGTGGCCGTATCCCCCTTACCTCCAGGTCTTACCTGCCCAGGTACTGCTCAGGTGTGTTCAGGTGCAGGTAGGGACTCCACCGATGCCCCCACAGCACCGAATGAGATGAGGTGCCCAGGGGCCACAGGTGGAAGAAGCCAGGTCTCTGGCTTGTGCAGCCTCCCTTTATGGTCTCCAAACCTGGGCGGGCACCCTCTGGTGGGCCACACCCTCCCGCCTGGGTAAATCCAAGAACTGCAGGACCCGAGGCTGTTCACATGGTTTATTTGCTTCTCTGGGAAAATCAAGAACACAGGGCCTGTCACACATCAAAAGCAGAAGGGCAGCAAGGGCACTTCAGCGGAGGCTCACAGCTCGAGGACTCGGCGACTGGAGGGAAGGGGTCCACACCGCTGCCGGGGCCACTTCAGAGACAGCCTCTCCTCCCACCATCGAAGGGTGGAGCTGAGATGGGCCTGGGCTGCAGCCCAAGGCCACCCCAGCGCTCCCAGTGCTGAGGCAGGGGCGGCCTGGGTCCAGGCACTAGGCGGAGGGGCCTGGTTGTCTTACAGCCCACACGGGAGAGGGTCTGTGAGTGTGGACAGGAGTGTGCCTGCAACCTGGGAGACATGTGTGCACATCCCAGGAGGGGAGCCCTTCTGCCCTTGCCAGGGAGTTGGAGGGCAGGCTCACACTGGGCTGGCAGGCCAGTGAGGGTCTCCTGTTGCAACTCAAGAAAGCTCCTTGCTCCTGGCCTGCCTCCTTAGCAGGCCGGGAGAGCTGGCAGTGGGCCCTATCTCTGGGGTACGATGGGGGGGGGTGTCAGGAGGGGGCAACCAGGACCCTGGTCCAAGCTGGCTGGAGGAGGCGCAGGGGCAGCCCCCTCAGAGTCACCAAATTAGCACCAGGAAGGAGTACCCAGTGGAGGTGGGAGCTCAGGATGAGAAGAGGTTTACATTGCCCCACCTTGTGCAAGAACAGCTCGAAGACCCTCACCTGCCCCGTCCACAAGACAGCACACGAGTCACAGAACCCTCCTGAATGGGGTCATGTCCCCAGGGCTCCCTCTTCCCAGGCTCCATCATCCACTGATTGTGCCCACAGAGAGCATAGAAGTAGGGGCACATCAGGCTGGGGGTGTCCATAGGGGCCCATGCTCCACCCCAAGACCTGGAGCCAGGTCTCTGTCAGAGGCTCCCCAATGAGGCACAGCCTCACCCCAACTGCCTGAGATCCAGCTGCCAAAGTCTTGGCTGGGGAACCCCACTTCCAGGGGCTGAGCGGGGACAGAGTAGGTCCCCAGGACCCCTTGGCTCCCCAGGCCCTCTGTGGTGAGATGTCCTCTAGGGGACCTCATTGGAGGTGGCAGGAAGGCACAGGCAAGAGGCCCAAGGGTGGTGGGCTGGACTGGGGCTGGACAGAGGCCCCGGGTTCCACCAGCCAGGACCACTGGTGTGAGAGCCCGTCTGTGGAGCTGCTGCAACATGGCGAGTGGGCCTCCTCTTAGGAAAAGCGGGACTGTCCGTGTCTCCTACCAGGGGCACGGCTCAGTGGTTTAGAGTATGCTGGGGTGGTATGGGGTGGGAAACCCCATCCCTCTCTTTCCAGTGAAAGAAAACTCAGAAGGAAGATGTGACAACACAGCATGTCCTGGGGCCTGTGATTGTGGGTGGACGGAGGGCAGGCGCTGCTGGGCTGCGGGTGTCTGTGGCGGGGAGGGCGGGGCCTGGGTTTGGGGGTGGGCGTATCACATGACTGAGCAGCATTTACAGCGCTGCTTCTTCATGTCGAGGTCCTGGGTGTCGCTGGCAGGGGCCTCAGGCCCGACCTGGTTCTCTTCCCTGGAGCCCGAAGTGGCAGGGGGCTCAGCTGTGCTGCCGTTGGGCGGGGCATCCCCCTTGGACTCAGCTGTGTCCTCGATGACCACCAGCTCTGCGGTGATGGTGTCCTGCAGCCCCAGCACCTTCTGGGTCTCTGCCTCGTCCTCCACATTCTGGTAGCCCATGAAGATCATGGTAACCGGGGTCTCCTGGCCAGGCTGGACACCCGGAGGGCCCGACGTGGCCTCACCTGGCTGCGCCTGCACCCCGGTGATCTCTCGCCGGGAGGGTGTGGTGGTCCGCAAGGCCTCCTCGGACACCCCCCGGGTCTCTGCTGCCCCGGCCACGGGCCCTGCCTCGCAGAGCGTGATCTCGTCTGCCTTGTGGATGAGTTCCTCCACTTCAGAGGAGCTCAGGGGCTGGATCCCATTCATCGCAGTGCCATCCACAGCGTGGACCACTGGTGGGGGGAGAGAGAGAGTGAGACCGTGGACCACTGGCAGGAGGAAGAGAGTGGGCCAGAGGGAAGGCCTGGCAGGTCTGCAGGCGACCCTCCAGGCTAAAGAGAAAATCATAAATTAAATGAGACAGACAATGTAAGCTCCGTACTGAGATCTGTGGACATGGCCAAACTGGTGCACAGAGGAAAACTTATGGGCACAAAAGCACTTGTTATACAGAAAGGCTGGAATTCAATGAATTGGGATTTTATTGTTTTGCATTTTGAAGCATTTGCACTCTGCAAAGTAGCTGTGTGGTTTTTTTTCTTTTGTGTGTGTGTGTGTGTGTGTTTTCCCCCCACTGAAAAGTTGGTGAAAATGAAGTTGAGAGAAGGGAAGTAATTAGCCCTAGGCCACACAGCTGGCCAGGGTCCTGGCCTGTTTCCCTGATCTGAGGAGTTGCAGGCATACTGATTTCTTCCTTCCTCAGGGCGTATGTGACTCATCCTGAATTAAATTTAATTCATATGCCCAGTCTTTCTTGTTTTCTTGTAAATGCCCCAAAGGCTACACCTTCTCCTCTGAGTTCAGCTTTAGCTGCAGCCCATGGATTAGATTACTATGTTCTCTTCCAAGTGTAAATATATTATAATTTCTATTTTGATTGATTGCTTCTCTAAGCCAAGATTTATTTAGAAGGATGTTTTTAAATGTTGGGGAGTGAGAGACTATAGTCTGGGAATAGAGAGCATAAGATATAAAGTTTGCAACAGTCCTTACAGCCACCTCTACAGCTCGGGACACGGCCACTTTCTGAAAGTGCTCTACCTGTGTCTGACAAGAACATGCATTCTCCATGGGTCAGAGTTTTATATGTGCAATCAGTCTCTCTCTCTGTCTCTCTTTATCCCCATCCCCCCTGCAATCAGTCTTGTTAAATGCATTTTCCAAATCTCTCCAACTTTTTTTCTCTATCACTTTCTGACCTGTGTTGTAGTCTCTAAGGACAGGATTTCAATACCAGGCAGAATCCTGTCCAATGTGTGATGCTAGTCTCAGATCACAGCCTGAAACTCCAAGAAGTACAGCTGCCTGGCTGCTCAGGGAGGAGGAAGGGACCCACAGGAGCCCAAGGACTCGTTTCTGCCTGGGCCAAGGGTCAGGGTTCCAGTTCCTGATTTCTGGCCAGAAGAAAAATGCTCTCAACTTTCAGTTTCCAAATCTCCTGGGAGGGGAGTCCATGCTTCAAGGCTTCACAGTGACTTTGGGCTGGAGGCCCAGAGGGTGGGTGTGCCTGGATGACACAGAATCAAATTGAGTATTTCCCACTGGCCACAGCCCCAAGATAGCAATCTGAGTCCTTGGCCACCATGCAAATGGATCACCTTCCCATTACTAAGCAACCAGAGTCCAGTCTGATGGGTCTGGACTGCCAGGGGCTGGGCCAGGCTGGTCAGAGTGGCCATAGAGAGGACCTTTTGTGAGCACAGGAATCTCATTTGCCCCTCATCACTGTGTAGTCATTTTTGCCCAGGAGATGATGCACCTGAAACTTGCCCAGGATCACACAGCTGGCAAGAGGTGGAGCTGGGACTCACTTGGGTCTGTGCCCCGCACCATAGCAGAGATGGCTGTGACAAGACCTCATAATAACATCCTGAACATCTCAGAGGCCCAGACAACCACTAGGAACATGAGGCTTTGGGAATCAAAACCACAGTGAGATGTCACTTCACACCCAATAGGATGGCTATAATATTAAAAAAGTGGACAGTAACAAGTGTTGTCAAGGATGTAGACAAACTGGAACCCTCATGTACTGCTGGTGGGAAAGTTACAAGATTCAGCCACTGCAAAAAATGCCCCCGCAGCTCCTCAGAAGGTTAAATCCAGAGTTCCCATATGACCCAGCATTCTGCTCCCAGCTATCTGTCTAAGAGAAGTGAAAACATATTCCCACACAAACTTATAAAACCAGAAGGTGGAAACAACCTAAATGTCCAGCAAAAGATGACTGGGTAGGGCCGGCTGAGTGGCATGGTGGTTAAGCGCTGGCCTGGGAAGCCAGCGGCCCCGGTTCAGGTCCCACATGTTAGGGCCAGTGACTCTGCCCTCAAAAAACAAACAAACAAACAAAAAAGATGACTGGGTAAACACAATGTGGTCCATCCAAACAACTAGGATATTATTCAGCCATAAAATATGAACATGGATGGACCTTGAACACACGATGCTCAATTAGAGAAGCCAGACACACAGGCCACACAGTGTGAGTACACTTCTGTGAAATGTCCAGATCAGGCACTTCCAGAGATAGGAAGTGGGTTAGTGGTTGCCATAGTGGGAAGGGGGACTGATAGGTTTCTATTTGGGAAATGAAAATGTTCTGGAATTAGATAGTGAGGGTGCACCATGTGGTGAATATACCCAAACTCACTGAATTGTGCGTTGAACACTCTATGCACAATCTTCTCATGAGGGCAGTGTCTTTGGACTCATTAATGGACTCCAGAGCTGAGTTATATTCAACTTAGATTTGACTCAGGAGATTGGTTCTATAAACTTCATTGCATGAAGAGAGCAAATGTTTGCCTTGATTTTGAATGTACCTTTTAATACCTCCTTAGAACATATTTTGTTCACTAACATGGATTTGTTTTCTCTTACTAGCGTCACAGTAAATATTGCCTAGAATTTCCCCCTCCCCAAGTCATGCCAAAAATCAACAAAAGTTTAAATGCCAAGACGTTCATGAAACTGCTTTGGAAATACTGATAAATTGCACAGTTTAAATAAAAACTTTCCTTACTAAAAACAGAGTGAATTTGATAATATGTGAAATATATTGAGAGAGAATGGGAGAGAGACAGGCCTTTGCCCCAGGATCCCCTGCTCCTCCCTGTGGGTGTCTCCTACAGCCTGTTTCCCTCCCAGCATCCAGGGAACCCTAAAAACCAAATCAGATCTCATTGTCATGTCCCTGCTTACCTCTCCCAAAGCTTCTTCCTTCCCCGCCCTCCAATCTGCACCAGCCCCCTCAGGCTCCTCTTTGTCCCTCCAGCCCAGCAAACTCCATCCCACCTCAGGGCCTTTGCACATGCTGTGACCTCTGCCATGTGCACTGTTCCCCCAAGTCCTGCTATCCAATGAGCTCCTACTCACCTCCCCTGAGGAGCCCCCAGCCCTGTTCCCATCCTGCTAGACTCACTCATGGCCCCATCTACTCTCTGGGATTTTTGTAGCCTCTATCGCACCAGTAATTATTCCAATGAGTTATTTGTGAGCTGGGGACTAAAGGGCTGGGCTTGCTGAAAAGGCAGTCTTAATGGAGATTTGATTTCCAGAGCCCAGACTGGTGCCTGGAGCTCAGCCAGCCTTCAAGGCAGGTCTCTGGAGTGGAGGGAGGCCTGGGCCAGGGGTCCATGCTCTAAGCAACCATGGGCTGAGGGCAATGAGGCCCTGGCCCTGAACATCGACCCTGGGAAGTTGGATGGGTGTCAGGCTCTGGCGCAGGCCATGAAAGGGGGCATCGGGGTGGGGTGAGGGTTGCGTACCTTTGGTCTCATCCTCGTAGACCTTGACGCCCTGAGGGAGCGGATCCCGAGGGAGCAAGGTGGTGCTGGACAGCACCCGGGTCTCCCCGGTCACCTTGTCCTTCTCCACTGTGATCTCGACCGAGTACATGGCTGGCACGAGAGGCACCAGTTATGCCGCGGCCGCCACCCACGTGCCCCCCACCGTGCTGCAGCCAAGTCAGGGAGAGGAGCCAGGAACAGAACCAAGCAGCGGGGACGTCCCAGGTGCGTCCCTCCCCACTCAACCTCCTTCCACAGCCCCTCAGTACCCTGGCGGCAGGTCCTGATGCCTCCGCTCCACCCTAGGCCCATCTTTGCCTTTCTCACCAGGTCTGGAAAACCTCAACCTGTCCCATTTGCTCAGAGGAGCTAGTTAGTGTACAGAAAGGGCCGTCTTGCTACCGTCACAGCCACAACTAGAACTTGGGTCAGCAGGCCAGCCCATCCTGGTCCCCTGTTCTTCACGCCTGTTTTCAATTGCCTATCGAACTTGTCCTCATCTACTTCTCTATGAAGAATGGATAACTCCCTCTTGAAATAAGTGAATTTCATTATTATTAGGGCCACAATTTGATACCCAGCATCTCACCCCTGCTCTGTAGAAATCATTACCACAAAGCCACACAGGACCTCACCCTGAATCCCACTATCACTCTGCCTCATCCACCCTCCCCATGGGGTCCCAGAGAAGCCCCCAAATCACCATGCCCAACAGTCCCTCCCAATCTGATCCCTACACCTGCCTCTTTTGAGTCTTCCCGACCTAGTCAGGGCAGCTCCGTTCTTCTTCCTCTCTCTCTTTTACCCTCTGCTTTGTTCTTCTGCAAATTCTGTGGGTTCCACCATTGGAACATGCAGAACCCACCCGCTTCTCAACCCCTTGGCAGCCCAAGGTCTATTCTCCCCATGGCCACCAGAGAACGTCTATGAACACCTGAGTCAGGTTTGGCCCTCAGACCCCACAGCCTTCCCTCCCTGAAGCCACCAGACGGTGCCAAGGAGCACAGAGTCGGCAAGTCCCTGTTCTGCCCACCGCCCTCCATGGCTCCCACGTCCTCCGGGGTTAAAGTCCAAGTTCTCGCATGTGCACAAACTGCCTTGTCACCTACTTGCCCTCACCGCCTCCCTCTCTCCCTGTCCCTCATTTTGCTCCAACCAATACAGGCGTCCACATGGTTCCTCCAACACTCCAGCTCTGGTCCAGCCTCAGGGCCTTTGCACATGCTGTGCCTTTTGCCTGGACCTCCTTTCCCCCGGATGTCTGTATACCTTGCTCCCTTCACTTACTTTGGGTACTTGCTTAAATGTCACCTCCTAACTTTGGTCTCCCCTGAGTCCTCTGATTAAAATTGTCCGCTCTCCAGGTCCAATGCTCTGCCTTATTTTTTCCATAAGCTAATTGTATGGACTGTCACCCCCATCAGAATATCAGCCCCCCATCCTCCAACCTGTGTCCCTCATGCCTGGCACACAGAAGGGACTCAAGAAGCACTTGTTGAAAGAATGAAAGAGTGTTATTTAACCCCACTTCCTTATACAGCCTAACACCCCTTCCTCCAGACGCACAGTTGGGCAGGTTGTGCACTCCACCAGGTTGCCGGCTGAAGGGACAAGTGGGGGCACCTGGTCTTGGTGCTAGCAGGAGCTGGTCTAACTGGCACAGAAGCCCTGAAGGCATCCCCCTCTCTGGGAAATGTTACCCTTTGCCTCCTGCTCCCTGGGGCAAAACTCATCTGGACTATTCAGGTGATGCTGGGCCTCCCCTGCCACCCTCTCCCTTCCTGGGTATTGTCACATCCTGGCCACGCTGATCCTAAGAGGGTCTTCACTTCCCAACTTGCTCCAATAACTGCAGCAGCAGTAGTAGCAGCAAGAAGGCTCTTCCATCCGTTATGACTCATCTTCACTCGGGCTCAGTTCTGTGCCAGCCCCAGGCATGAGGTCACTGTATCCCACCCCTCCTGCAGGTGGAGACTGAGGCGCCAGTTGTCAGGGAGCCCAGCAGGGCTTTGAACCAGATCTTGTAAACAGTTAGCACTAACCCTGTCTCTCCCTGCTTCCTACAAGCACAGAAATGACGGAGGTCCGACTTGGTCACTTCCAGGAACAGGATACTCACTCCCTCTCCTGGGGCACCTGAGGATGGTGGAGGAGGGGGATTTCCAGCAAGTGTGTGCGGGCATGTTAGATTGTGTACGCCGCCCCCACTGGGCCCCAGGAATGAGCAGTGTGGTTAAGGAGATGCAAGCCATGAGGAAGTGACAGGTTAAAGCAGCCATGCGAGGGGCCCATCTTCTCCGGGAAGCCAGGCCAGTGAGTGACCAAGGCATCAAAGCAGAGGGGGTGCCCAGGCCCAACCCCAGGCTTACAGCCATGGCCTCAGTCCAGCCACCACCCCATAACCACAGCCCCTACTGAGGGTGCATCTGCATCTGACCTCACCCTGGTCCCTCCAGGCCCCAGGCCCAGCACTTGGCCCAGGACAGTGGCTGGATGCGGGAAACAAGGCTGGGGGCTGACCCACCTGCCTTCATCATGGTGGAGCCTTCGACCATCCTCATGGGGGTGTTGGGGACATGCTTCTCTGCTTGGTGTGCAAAGAGTGGAAAGAGAGATCGGGGTCAAAGGGGAGAAGACTATGCAGCCCCCCCAGACACCCCCAAACACCCAGACACACCACAGACAACTGAACACCTCCCAGACACCCAGACACTATCCAGACACCTGGATATCCACAGACACCTGGACACTCCCACACATCTAGACACCCCCACACACCCTGTAGACACCTGGATACTCCCCCATACACCCAGACAACCCCACAGACACCCAGATACTCCCCCCAGACACACAGACACACCTGCCCAGATACCTGGCCCTTCCTCTTATGTACACATGCACTGGGACCCCTCCACATGCCCAGAACCCCCCAAACAAAGAAGGAATCCCTCCCCCACAAAACACATGAGCTCACAGTCCATTTCCTGTCCCTCAGCCCAAGTGATTTTCACAAAATCCCTGAGAGGCCTGTGTGGAATATTTTTTTTTTAATTATAGATTTTTAATTCCACAGTAAGACTAGGAGACATTCTCCTTATGAATAATTAACACACAAGAAATCAGGCCAAAGACACTTCTGGCCACCACCTCCAATCATGGCTGATGGCTCTCCTCCCACACTTTAGATATGGAAGTGGATAAGTTTAATATATATTTTAAAAATAGAACTTATATTAAATAATTTTAATATACTTAATGTATTTAATAAACTGTTATATTTATAGCTAAACACATATATTGAAATGTCCTATACACATGTGAAATATTTGCAAATGTGTATATCATACCTGTAGTAGTGGGGTGGGGCATAAAATGGATCCCAAAGCTCAAAATTTGTTTTTTCTCCTGGCATGTTTCCTGGACCCTTGCCCCGATGGTGGGGACCTTGTTCTCCCCACCAGCCCTCTGAATTATCTCCCCAACAGACCTTGTTTTACTGATGTGAAAACCGAGGCTCCCCCCGCACCTGCCCAGGAGCTCAGAGCAAGTGGATGTGGGACACAGGGGTCAACCAAGACCAGGCACCTCCGCATGGATGGACTGACCAAGAGCCTTCCTTTGGGGCTAAGACCTCAGCCAGACACGCCCCTGCGAAGCCTCAGTTTCCTCATCTGTAAAGGGGTCTGTATGGGAGTGGTGTTACAGCAACTCCACCCCAGGGATGCTGTGAAAACTAAGTACAATGAAGATGAGGGCAGTGGGCCAGGCTCCCAGCCGGCTCCATAAGAACAGCATTGTTGCTCTGGTTGTTGTTGGCATTACTGTTACTTGCTAGCAGCAAGGCACGCTCCCCCGCCCGCCAGTCCCACTCTGGCCACCAGAGGGCGACGAGGCCCCAACCGTCCCTTTCAGAAGCCGTACCTTTGGGCGTGCCCACCGGAGTCTGAAAGAAAGAAAGGAGAGGGGTCAGGGGTGCCAGCGTCCCCTCTCACTGACCAGGATCCCACTCGTGAGGGAAGGAGCCTGGGGAGGGCCTGGCTCAGCCGTGACCTCATCTCAGGTGCCATATCCTCCTGGACGCATCCCTTGTCCCCCCATCCTGCGATAGCCAGATGTCCCTGCCCTGCTCAGAAGCACACGCGGCTCCCTGGTGTCTCCAGAATCCTCCTTGGTGATGCCCGGGGACCTGTGTCAGTAGACCCCTGCCCACCAGCCTCTCCTTCCTACCCCCATCTCTGGTCAGCTTCCCTGGCCTCCTCACTCTTCCTAGAACACATTCCTGTCCCAGGGCCTCTGTGTGCCCCCTCCACCTGGAATGCTCTTTCTCAGGTTTCTGCTTGGCTGGCTCATCAGTTAGATCCCTGACGACCCAATCCAAAGGCGATCCCCCCATCAAGTTACTATGTTATCTACCCAGCCAGTGTCTGTCTCCCCTGAGGATATGGGCAGGGCCTATGCCAGCACACAGTCTGTGCTCAGTCAACTTTACTGAAAGCCCCCTCTCATCTCATATCTGTGCTTAGAGAACTCCTACTCAACCTTTAAAACCCACCTCGTCTGGGAAGCCTGCCCAGCCCTCTCATGAATCAGATGCCTCCTTGGGTATCTGGGGTGGGATAACAAGGATGGGTAAGAGAAGAGGAGGAGTGTCCCACAGGCCCCTTGAGTCCTGAACACAACTAAGGTGGTTGGGAGACTCCTGATTTTGCATGGACATACTACAGCAACGACGAGCTCAGAGCCCAGCGTTCCAGTCTGGTTTTAACAGAACCTGGTATAGACATCAGGCCCTGGAATCAACAGCTAAGCCAGTAGCCTTGTGTGTCCCTGAGTCCATCTCTCAACCTCTCTGGGCCTCAGTTTTTGTCTTCCATTAAATGGGGACAGTTCCCTCCTGAAAGGGCTCTCTCGAGGCTTGGACAGGTGGTACCTGGAATGTGTTTGGCATGAGTCAGGCATGCATAAGTGCTCAGTAACGACAATCATGACAAGTGAGTGGCATTCATGGAAAGCTCCCTTTGTGTCGGGTCTTGTGTAAAGTGTTTGTCATCCATGGATCCATTTAGCCCTTGAGACATCCCCAGCACGTAGGTGCTCTTTCCAGTGGGGAAACGGAGGCCCAGAGAGGCAAAGCCATATGTCCCAGGTCACACAGCTGGGAAGTGGCAGGCTGGGATTCGAATGCAAGGGTTTTTGCACTAAAATCTGGCCACAGGAGGGGTGGGGGCCTGGGGACACCCTTACCTGATGAAAATTCAGCACCACCTCTGCCTTCTGGGCCTCCTTGGCCGGGCTCGGGGTTGCCACGTTCTCCTTGATAGTGGCTGGGGGCACATCTGTGTTCTCTAGCACTTCAATTTCCTTCTCCAGCCTGCGGGGGGAGGGAGGTGCAAGATGGCAGCCCTCACCAGGAACTTCCGTGTGCTCCGCACTGTTCTGGGCACTTTCTGTATGTACAGGGATCCCTTGACTTTGATGTTTCCTAACACCCTGTGAGGTACTCTTGTCATTTGTTCTCACTTTGGGGAAACAGGCCTAGCATGACAAATGCATGCAGCCAGGGACCTGAACCCAGACTACTCCGTCCACCTGTCCCTTCACGGCCCGTGCCACTGCTGATTTCATTTGCTTCCAACTCCCTCCCCTTTTTTCCACTCAAACAGATTTATTTTTATAGGAAGCTTTATCTCTCCAGGAAAGCTGGAAAAACCATGTCACTTTCCAGGTATCAGAAGATAACAGTACACTTAAATCCCATACAACAAAGCCAGTGTATTACATCCTGCCCCAGCCATCACCAGCCTGAGGGGTAGACAGGAGTCTGCAGCCTCCCAACATACTGAGCCCATGTCAGCAGGTTAGACACAGCTGGGGTCAATCTGGAGGGCTTCCTGGAGGAGGTGTCTGGGCGGGGGGCACTGAGTGGGCAAATGAGAGTGGTAGAACCACAGAGGGGTGGGTTACCCTGAGAGGGAAAAAGCCTAGGCCCCTGAAAGCGGTCAGCATGTGTCAAACTCACAGTAGGGTTCAAGCCAGCCCCCGACCCCCAGGGCTGCACCCAGAGGGTGGGAAGAAAAGGAGCCACGTTGTCCAGCCCCCAGTGGCCAGTAATTCCCACCAGCTTTTCGACCTGCTCTGTATGTGTCCTACTGCCCAGTCACCTGACATCTCCACACAGTCCCATCTCAGCCTCCAGCTTGTTTGTTGGAATTAAGATGCAGAGGTCCTCTGCCTGCTCATTCACAGGTGGGAAAACTGAGGCCTGGGGACAGAAATCCCAGCAGACCCCCATTTTCTTCCAAACCAAACTCATCAGGGCAGGATCTGAGGTCCCCATGGCAGGACCAGCCTCAGTGCCCTATGGAGCTATGACCCGGTATGCTTTGGGACAGGGGCAGGCTGCCCTGCTGCCCGGAAGCTCCAGGCCTTTTGTTCCAGCCTGGGGGGACGGTCACCTTCCCCAGCCCGCCCCTCCCTGCCTTCCTGCAGACCCAGCTGCTGGGACCTCTGTGGCCACCATTAGAACCTAGCTGGGAGGAGCTCACAAGCTGGACTGGCGTCAGGAAGCCCCTAGGGAGGCAGCTGCTGGCAACTCCTATCCTCAGGGACTCAGGGATCCGCCCTAACCCCACGTCCCTCATGCACCTGCTTTGCTGGGGTGTCAGGAGAAGGGAGGGGTTGTGCAGAGCAGCCCGTGGCCCCCAACAGCCTACCTTGTCTCCCTCAGCTACCTGGAGCCTGGTCAGATGCTCACATGGCTGCATGTCTCCATTAAAGCAGTTAGGTCTTACTCAGTTCCCCTATCCCAGCCTTTGGGGCCCACTGCTTGGGCCATTCCACCTCAGACTATGTGCAGGTCCCTGTGGTCCCCCACCCACCTGGAGATGGACTCCTCCAGAAGCCGGGCCTTCTGCTCATCCTCTTGCATCTGTCTCCTCATGTCCTCGTCCCCCTCTGAGGCAGAGGACAGCGTCCCCTCCAGTAGCCAGCGTTCCCGCAATGCCTTGGACTGGTGGCAACAGGGGTTGGGGGCAAAGAAGGGTCAGGGTCTGGGTTTGGGTTGAGGTCAGGGTCATCTCAGCCTTCCTGCTCCCCATGACCCCCTTATCCGGTGAGGCTCAGGGTCCGTGGGCACTGCCACCACCCTGCCCCCCACGAGGCCAGGCTCTGCCCATTTGGTACCTTCAGGTGCTGCAGCTGCCGCCGGTCATCCTCCAGCTGCCGCCGCTTGCTGTCAATCTCCTCCTGCCTCTTCCGCTTCTCCTGACCAAACAGACCAGACTGGCTCAGGACTGGGCAGGGGGTCATGGAGACCCCACCAAACCCACCCAGGACTCTGCACATACAGACCCTGCTTTTACTGTAAAAGGTACTCACTTGGCCCACTGGTCCCCCACCTGCCTCCCCAGCCCATTCCCCCAGCCTTGGCGTAAGGGAAGGTTTCTACTATACACCAGCCTCAGTTTTCCCACCTGTGTAGGGGGTCTAAGAGTCCATATTTGAAGGACTAAGGGGTTCTCTATGTTTTCATTTTTGGAAAAGAACCAGCAGGCATTTCTGAGTCGCAGGGCCTCAGGATAAGTGTGGGGAGCCCCTGAGACCCCAGGTCCTCCCACTGGCCACACCATCTGAGGGGCAGGAAGAACTCACTGCAATGGCCTGCAGCCGCTCCTGCTGGGATATGGTCTCTGCCACCAGGACCCTAAGGGGGTGGGGTGGGGACAGACAAGGTCAAGCAGGGAGGTTCAGCATATCTGGTTCAAATTCCCGCCCTGCGTCTTCCAGGTGGGTGACGGAGTTTCCCTTCTGTAAAGTGGGACCCTTCCCTGCCCCACTCAGAGGCAGCACCATCCTCTCCATCCATCCTTCTTACCTCGTTAATTCTCCCTACAAACTCTTCTGCCACCCCCTCAGGGCAGGACCAAGGGACCAAGGGAGGGGTGAGGCTCTGTCTAGGGGCTCAGGAAAGGTTTGGGAAGGAGAGAACATTGAGATTGGGCTGTGAAGAGTGCATAGGGGTTCACTGGCACTCAAAGGCTAAAGGGTGTTTTAGGATGAGCTGTATAACTGCCTTGTCCAGACTAGGAGGCTGGTCAGGACAGCCCCCTTCTTGCCCTCCTGCCCTCCTGTACACTAAGCATTCTCCAGCCCTGGAGAGGGTGAGAGGCAGAGGGGTAAATGGGACTACCCGTTCCGGCTGATGATGGGGGGCAGGTCTTGAGCTCTGCCCCAAATCCTGAATGACCCTAGAACCATTCTGAGAGGCCTCAACAGGAAGCCAAGCCTCATGGGGGCAGGGCCTGTTGGGCACAGTGGGGGGTCTGAGCGGTGGGAGCCAGACCATCCCCTAACTCTCTTATCTTCACAGGGTCTGGGCTGGCCTAGTGGCGCGGTGGTTAAGCGCTGGCTTGGGAAGCCAGCATCCCCAGTTCGGGTCCCACATATGAGGGCCAGTGACACTGCCCTCAAAAAAAAAAAATCTTCACAGGGTCTGAAATTACAGACTATTCTTTAGTTCTGCTGCCACCCCCAACACCCCTTGACCTTGTATCGGAGCCCAGAGCCACCCTGTGGCCTCCAAAGACCCTCCACCCCTCTGGGCCTCAGTTTCCCCATCTGCACAGTTGGAGCAGACACCCCAGCTCTAAACCCTTCTGTTATGTCCCCCTCCCCCTGTGGGAAATGGAAGCCCCAAGTCACAGTGCACTGGGTCCACCCACAGCAGAGCCCCGGCCCCCGCCTTTCCCCCACCCCCCGGGGCCTGTCCCTGCAATCTATCCTGGGCAGTGGTGCCCCATCTGCCAGCCCCACTTAGGTTCAGTTTCCTGGCCTCACTGAGATCTCTGAAGTCATCTGGCTCCCATGCCCCAGCCAGGTGACCCCACCCAACTCTTCCCTTCCTGGAAGGTGGCACCTGCCAGCTCTGTGCCTTTTCAGGGCCCAGCAGTGCCATCTGCACCCTCTGTGGCTTCCTTCGCTCCTGCCTTGGGAGGCTGCATTCAGCTGGGTGGAGTTCAGGAAAGGCTTGACCCACCTATCCGGCTCACGGCCCTTCCTGAAGGGCCAGATCAGCTAGGCTTTGGGTCTGCCCCATCACCCTGTGTGATGCAGGCAGGATGCCACCCCTGTGCTCCCCATATAGGCCCATCCCCTCACTTGCAAACTCCACATTTCCCATCCCAGTCCAGGCCTCTACCATCACCTGCCACCTCCCTGGCTCCTGTCCACCCCACAACCAGAGGAAGTACCTCAAAACGAGAATCAGACACTGTCACTCTCCTGTTCTAAAGTCTCCCTGGCTCACATTGCCCCGTGAGAGAAACCCTGAGGCCCACATATCCTAACCCCCACCCACCTCTCTGCCCTGGGCCCCTCTGCTCGTTCTCTCCCTCACTCTGTCCCAGTCATCAGGACTTCATGGCTGTACTACGACTGCACCAAGCTCATTCCTACCTCAGGGCCTTTGTATTTGCTGTTCTCTCTCCCCAGTATGCTCTTCCCATGGCTAGAAACCGGAGCTCAGAGAGGGCAAGCTACTTGCCCAAAGTCACACAGCTAGGAAGTTGCAGAGCAGGGATTCAAGCCACAACTACCCAGCTCTGGGCCACACACAGGACTTCCCTTTTTCCAGCTCTAAGGAGGCCTCCAAAGACAAAGGAAGGAGACAGAGCTGGGGAGGGGGCATATAGTAGCTGAGACCTCAGTGCACACAGGGCCCCACTGGGCAGAGGGGCTAGCCGCCTAATGCTGGGTTTCCAGCGCGGCAGGCAGGTGGCCACTCAGACCGGACACAGGGACACAGGGATGGCAATGAGGCCAGCTCCTCAGGCTGCAGACAAGGCGGGCAGTGTCCTCCCTTGGGCGGCCTGCCCCTGCTGGCAGAACCAGGGCAGGGGAAGGTCAGGCCGGCCCAGGAAGAGAATTTCCATCCTCCCCATCTGCGTCTCTATCACAGCCCAAAAGGCTCAGGCTGTGAACCCCTATCACTGCCCCTTCTCAGGCCTGAGGGCACTGGAGCCGCCCTGCCAGGCCCAGGGCGCCGTCGCCTCGGGTGATGGATGGGGTGCCCGCGGGAGGCGGTAGCCCTGGCAACTGCACCGTCCCCATGGCAACGCGGAGGCCCAGCATGCGGAGGCGGAGCCGGCGCCACGCAACTCCCTCCCCCAGCCAGAGCTGGGGGTGCTCAGAGGCTTCCCGCCCCCGGCTTCATGGGCTGCCTGGAGAGGGCGGAAGGCAGAGGGGCAAATGGGTCTGCCCGTTCCGGCTGCTGTGTGTGTGTGTGTGTGTGGTTCCTTCTAGGTTTAGAGGCTCCTGTCCAGGCAGGGGCTTCTACCCGGGAAGGGTCTGGACCCGCCCCCGGTGCGAGGTAGGTCAAGCCAAGATAATCCTCAGCATCGTAAATCCGAAAAATAAAACAAAATAGGACCATAGAACCCTCGTGAAATACCGACAAATAAGAACACCTTCCTTGGCGCTCCCCACCTTCCAGGTGTGTCTCAGCCCCACTTTACAGGAGGGGAAACTAAGGCTGGGGTGGAGGGAATCTGTAAACAACATTTGCTAAGCGTCCATCCTGATAGTCCTGCGAGGCGGGGCGGGGGTGGGGTGGGGATGATTATGCTCGTTTTCTCAGTTGATGAACAAGCTGCTAAATGGTTACACTAGGACCCGCGCCCAGACAGGAGCACAGGGTCTCCCTAAGGTCCGGAAGGGAGAGGGATGGTTGAGATGCTCACTAGGGCTCTGTGAGGGAAGCAGAGGCCAGATCACAAAAAATCTTATACACTGGGCAGAGAAGGTCAATTTTGGCTAAAACGGCATAGGGAGGGTTTAGAGCAGCGTGGCAGTTGCCCCCATTGGCTGTGTGACCTAGGGCGAGTCACTGGCGTCTCTGAGCCTCCATTGACTCCACTGCGCAATGGGCCACAGCTCGCAGCTGCTAGTGGAGGGACACACCCTCCTCCCAGACGCCCACCCTCAGCGCTTGCAGGCTCCTGTCATTGCGCGATTATTTCTATGGCTCTTGGAGCAAATTCTGGGCTGGAGCCACGATGTGGGCGGCTCAGGACAAGGGGAGGGCGTCGACTGCTAGCGGGTGAGATAATCCCGGAGATGAGCTAATGAGGCCCAAACCCAAAGAGCCCAGCAGAGGCCTCAGCTTTGTGGGGCGTTTATTTTTTAAAGGCCCAGAGAAGTTACACAACAGGCCCAAGGTCACTCAGTGGGCAGAACAGGCGAGGCAAGAGGCTGCTGAGGGGATCATCCATCCAGAGCCCATGCCCCAGCAGCTCCAGCCAGAATGAGGGGATCCTGGCTCATGCAGGCTCAGAGCCCAACGCTGGAACATTCCTGTGCTAATTGAGAGGAAACAGCTGACAACGATGTGGCAATGGAGGGGGTGGGGTGGAAAAGGGGGCGTGTGTGGTAGAGTCACGAGGGACTGGGAGATGGTGGTGAGAGAGGGAGCCCTGAAGCCCAGTGGACCCCTTATCCCAATGGGCAGGGGATAGAATGGGGGGGAAGTCCCCTTTCCACCTTCTGGTTTCCAGCTACCTGTTGGGCCTTTGTTTCCTCAGCACCTTCCTGGCTCTGAACCTCCTCCCACAGCTCCATTGCCCTGAGTAAACCTCAGCCTTTCAGCCACAAGTCAGGTCCTCCTCTGTTTGCTCCTTGCCCTTCATCAGCTTCTTGCCTTCCCCTTTCCCTCCTCCACCTCCAAGCTCAGCTCATGCATAGCCCCCTCTTCCAGGAAACCTTCCTGGGTCTTTTCCCCTCATCAGATGACCCCAGGACCACTACTGTCACTGCTGAGGTAAACAGCCCGTGAGGCATGAGCTTACTAGAAGGTTGAAGGCAGAGAGACATCACTCCCATAGTGGAGACTGAGGTCAGAGCAGGCCACAGACCCAAAGGAGCAAACCTGTTGCCTATTAACCGGGGCCAGGGAGAGGGAGGAACTGAACCCTGCCCTGGGCCCTCAAAACAGGAAGGGCAGTGGAACATTGATGGAGGCAAGACAGAGACATCCCCACCCCCACCCCCAAGGTCTGGACGCAGGGCAAATCCAACTAAGAGATCAGCTCTAAAAACCCATGGTCCCTGCCCACTCCTCATTCTGTTCCACTCACACTCAGGCATCCCAGGCAAGTTCCTACCCCACAGCCTTTGTACTGGCTGTGTCTCCTCGTGCACATGCTCTTCCTCTATTCACAGGCCTCAGTAATTCCCTCAGGCCTTTCCTCAGACATCACCTCCTCATTTAGGCCTCCTCTGATTTCCCTAATCAAGTTTCACCTCCAAATACCCCTGCCAGCTCTCACCACCATGCCACACCTTGGACCTTTACTTATTTTGTTTTCTTATTTCTCCACAAGGACAGTAAACTGTCTCCTTTTATCCTTACCATGTCCTCACACCCAGGACACAGCAGGTACTCAATAAATGCTGAGATTTTTGGACTGGACCAGCAAGTCA
This sequence comes from Aselliscus stoliczkanus, assembly GCA_033961575.1. Taxonomy (NCBI): domain Eukaryota; kingdom Metazoa; phylum Chordata; class Mammalia; order Chiroptera; family Hipposideridae; genus Aselliscus; species Aselliscus stoliczkanus. Next base: position 470,022 of record CM066735.1, on the reverse strand, counting down.
ATTAGGGTCTTTCAATTTTCAGAGGAGGCCCCCACCTAAGGGTGCCCTTCCCTCATCATATTCCTGTCACCCATATGGACTGGCCACCTGGTCTATGACCATTCCTTCTTTTCTTTTTAAAGAAACTCTGTCACATTTATCTAAAACAGGACCTGAGCTCCCCACATCTAACAGAGGATAAGGGACAAGCAATCTCCAACTACTTTGGAAGTGACTTTACAAATTAATATAGAAAACAACCCAAATGTCCATCATTGATGAATGAACAAACACAACATGATCCGTCCACACACTGGGAGTGTCACTCGGCCATGAAAATGAGTGAGGCGCTGACAATGTGGATGGGGCTTGAACACACAGTGCTCATGAGAGAAGCCAGACACACAAGACCATACAGTGTGTGATTCCATTTATGTGAAACATCCAGAACAGACACATCCACAGACAGGAAGTGGGTTCATGGTTGTCAGCAGCTAGGGGGTGGGGTGGGGTGGGAGGAGGGAACTGCTGAAGGGGATGAGGTTTCTTTTGTAGGTGATGGAATGTTTTGGGATTAGAAGTGATGGTTGTACAACTCTGTAAATTACCAAAAATCACTGAACTTTAAGTGAGTGGACTATGTGGTGTATGGATGGTATCTCAATAAAGCTGGTAAAAAATATATATATACACACACATAGCAGAAATGCTGACCTTCTCATCAAGGTAGGGGCCAGAGGTCAGGTCCCGCCCACCCTGTGGGATGTCCTAAGATCTTGCAGGCCCTGCCCTGAGACTCCATGATCAAAAGATTGGGACACAAACCAACCAGGGCATCACCTGCTCATCCCTGCCCATCACTTGGCCTTCAAGGCCCCCACTGATACCCCCAATACTCCCAGGCCTGTCCCTGTCCCATCACTACACTTTAGACCATGCAGTGACTCCACCCAGCCTGCCCTCACTCGGGTCCTTACCTAGCTTGCTCACCACAAGGCCTAGGCTCCCCTCCTGATTTCTAGCCTAATCCAGGCTGTCCCAGTGATGGGCTCTGACTGTCACCTGATCTCCTGCTTGAAAGCCTTGGGCAGGAGACAGACACCCCAGCCCGATTTCACACTCTCAGACAGGAAGACCTCCACTCAGCTGTCCTACACTGCATGAGGACCCTTTGGCAGCATAGCCAGGGCCCCCTCTAGCCTCCCTGGCCTGTTTTTCTAACCAAGCTGGCCTGGCCCTGTGGGCAGCTCTGACATTGCAAAGATATGAAGTTGGATCTACGCCCACTCAAATTTTGGGTCCTGGTCCCCTGGCTCAGTATTTCTCTCTGAGCTGCCCCCACAACCTCTGTCCAGTCTGAACCTTGACTTGCTCCTCCCTGATCTGGCCCCTCAGCTACCAGAGCCCCTTTCTGGTGCCTGACAGCTCTCGCTCCTTCCCTGCTCAGACATTATCCATGGTTCCCCATGGCCCCAAGCTGGGCATCCCAGGCCTGGCAGGATCTAGCCCGAAGAATACAAACCAAAGCACTCCCTTCTCCCAATACTTTCCCTGCTCTGGGCCTTTATACAAGTCAGTCTTTCTACCAGGTGCTCCCTTCGGCCTGCCTGGATAAACCCTTAAATATCTTTCACAGAGAAGGTCCATGAAGGAATGGATCAGGAAACCTTCCCCCACACCTCAAAGAAGACATGCCATGGGCTTCCCCAGGCTCTTCTGATCCTTCATGGAGCTAGGATGGTCAGCAGGAAGCATTTCTTGGATGAGAAATTTTCTGGATAAAGGATGGACAGAAACAGTGTCCCAGACTTGGAAAACGATGATGTGAGTTTTTTTTTTTTTTCCTGAACATTAACCCATTTCCCATCATTAAAATCTTAGACCCTTGGGCCGGCCGAGTGGCGCAGTGGTTAAGCGCTGGCTTGGGAAGCCAGTGGCCCCGGTTTGGTTCCACATATGAGGGCCAGTGGCACTGCCCTCAAAAAAAAAAAATCTGAGACCCTTGAGGATGGTACTTACAGGTCCAAGTCCATACAGCACCTGCCCCTCTTCAAACTGCACCCCAACCAGGAAGGGGCTGTGTGGGCTCATGTCCCCAATCACCAGATGTGAAAAGTGAGTCCTAGGGAAGGTGAGTGACATGTCCAAAGTCTCATAAGGACTCAGGACACCCCTTTTCTATTCTCCACTCTGGAATCAGCATTCACAGAAGGGGTCTCTAGGAGGAGGATGCAGGGGCAGATGTCTTCAGGGGACCAGTCCACAGCCAAGGCCACCAGCCAGGCTGAAAAGCTGATGCCAGGATACTGAGGAACCCCACAAACCACAACCTCTGGGACACAGGAAGGTACAAAGACTCCCTCCCCACTCCCAACTCCTGCTCTGGCAGCTAAGAGGACCACCCAGGAAATCCCAGTCTTACCACTTTCCAGCTGTGTGATTTCAGGCATGTCATATCACCTCTCTGTGCCTCAGTTTCTCCAGGGCTGCTGTAAGGATCCAGCGAATTCACACAGACAAAGCATTCCGAACAGGGCCCAGGTATAGAGCAAGTGCTCACTAAATTATTGCTAAGTCAATAAATGATGCTGGCACTTTATCGCCATCCCATGTCCCTGCCACCATCTCCAGTGTTATCCTCATGTTCCTTCCCTGTTACCTCACTCACTGTTTAAATCATACCTCTTGTTTTAGAAGGAAACGCTTCATTGTTACCAAGTCTGACAAAATCAGAAGCCACTGACACAAACATCAGAGTAAAAACATTGAGGGCCGGCTGAGTGGCGTGGTGGTTAAGAGCTGGCTTGGGACGCCAGCAGGCCGGTTCGGATCCCACATATGAGGGCCAGTGACACTGCCCTCTACAGCTAAGATGGCGAACAACAGCTCCACCTGGAGCTGGGCTGCTGTGAGTCTTCAGGATGGCATAGCTGCAGCCCCTAATGCAGTGGGCTGTGAGTGGCTGGCAGCCAGCATGAGAGGCTGGCAGCCGGTGTGAGCTGCCAAGAGCTGCTGTGAGCGGCAGTCCAGAGGCCAGCGACCGATCTGCCTCACAGCGCAATGATGATACCAACATGGGCCAGTGAAGCAATGTCCTCCACAACTAAACTGAAGAACAAAAGGACAGCAAATTGTCTGTTCCCCTTCCCCAGTTCCCCAATGCTGTTCCCCTCCAATTCGCCAATAAAATCTTAAAACAAAACAAAAACATCGAAAAAAATACAATGAAAATAAAAGCTTGTTATTCAATTATCACTAGATACTGTTGCCTTTTAACTGGCCGGCCTCTCATTTAAAAGGGAGATTAGCAAGTGTGAAAGGACCCAATTAGCAACCAATAGACACTTTCTCCTTGAAGATGACCAGGCCTGAGGGGGGAAGGAACCTGCGAAGGTCCTGCCCCAGCTCCCTTCTCCTGCTCCAGTCCAGGGTCTGCGCCTTGCCCTCACCCAGAAGAGCACATGGGCATCTGACAATGACTGCTCAAGCTAAAATATCCTTATTTTACCAGCCAGACCCTGAGGCTCCCAAAGGAGCAGCACCTCCCAGGGGACCACACAGCAAATCCCCCCCAGGGCAAGCTTGACACCCAGCTCCCAAGCCCCGCCCCCCAGGAGTGTCTCCACATTCTGCTGCCCCCACCCTTGTCCCACCTTTGCAGCATCAGCCATCTCTCCCACAGCCTTGGTGATTAGTTACTTGCTAGTTTTCAATAAATCCTTAAATTTGTAAACTAATGAAGATTAATTTAACCCTTAAATTGATGAAATTTTGTCAGATTCTTAAATTTATTTATTTATTTATTTATTTATTTATTTATTTATTTATTTTGAGGGCAGTGTCACTGGCCCTCATATGTGGGACCCTAACCGGGGCCACTGGTGTCCCAAGCCAGCGCTTAACCACCGCGCCACTCGGCCAGCCCTTAAATTTATTTTTAAAAGAAACTTTTGGCACCACCATAAGCTGCAATCATTTCCTGTGACTCTGGTGACAGAATCCATGGAAATGGTATGAGGTGAGGAGTGATGCATTCTAGTGGCTGTTGCCTCTGTGTCTGGAGCCTGCTCTGCCCCTTGGAAAAGGACAAGGGGCAAGCGGCAGGTGTTCCAATTGGGGCAGCACTAGTTGGAGCTTCTCCCCACAATCGTCAACCCAAGCACTGGGACAGGCTTTCTCTCATGGCTATTCAGGCCAGGTAACACCAAGTCCCATTCCACTTTTGTACCCAGAAAAGCCAGTGATCCACCTAACAGGGAGACATGGCACCATATCTGACCCATAATCAATAAGGCACAGGGCAGGGCACCCTCCTTGTGCTGTGTGACCCGGGGCAGTGTTGGCCCTTTCTGGGCCTGTCTCCACCCTGAGAAAGGGGTGGTGGGAAAGGAACAATGGGGTCTTACCACAATATCCCCCCATTCCTCTACTCTAGGTGGGTGTTTTCCTTGCTTTTCTCCCCTCATCCCCTCATTCACCACCCCTGCCCACAGCCACACCCTACCCTGGGCCTGCTGTCATGAGGCCCAGAGGCTCCCCTTGGGCCCAGGGAGAAGGGCAGATAAACAAGTGGGGGATCATAGTGCAGACAAGTCTGGGCCAGGCTCCCCTGAGCCCCTGGCTGGGCTCCCAAGGCGGGTGGGGGAGTGGCCAGGTCTTTGTCTGGGTTTTCAAAAGCGGAGGACACTGGGTATCACCTTCCCAGGGAGGGCGGAAGGCAGGGGCTCCCACCCAGCTGAGGGTGTGGTGGGTCACAGGTGAACCCCTGGAGGGAAGTTGTCTGCTCAGAAAACACACCCAGTAGGAAGTGCAGGGGGAGCTGGACTGGTCAGATCTCTATGTTCAGGCCTCTGGTGGGGTGGGGACCTGGCCCAGAGCAGGGCAGCTGATGGCCCCCTGCACACAGTGGGCATGCTGCCAGTCCCCCAGACACCTATTTCCCACTCCCTGCCCTTGCAAAAACACCCCACAACCTCCCAGCGCCCACCTGTGGTAGTGTGGGCATGGGGCCCACCCTGACACAAGGAAGAATGACCCTGTCTGAAATGACCACGCACACTCACTCATCACCTGTAAAAACCCTCGGCTGACCAGCAGCTCCTGACAAACCCAACACAGACCCAGGCCACCCACTCCATTCAAACCAGGGACCAGAGGCCTCTTGGCTACAGCATTTGGGGCTCCATCTTGGGGACACTGTCAGCCCTAACCTCCCCTGTTGGAAAGCACCTGGACCTCCGATCTCACACATCTCACACACCGAAGACCGGAAGCAGGGACAGAAACCTCCTCCCTCCGATGGCAACTCGGGACAACATCTGGAGGCCGGACTGGCCTTAGCAGGGGCTCTCTACAACACTCGAGGCCCTTGAGGAGAGCAGCCCGGTGCGTGTGTCCAGGGTGCAGGGAGCAGCGAACTCAGGCTGGCGGGGAGAGGCGGGAGGGGGGAGGGGAGGCTGAGTTCAAGGCCTGACCGGTACAGTGGGGAGGGATCACTCCATCACTCCAGGGCACCCGCTCGGGCCCGCAGGTGGCGGAGGGTCGGGGATAGCCCACGGGGCGCGGGCACAGCACGGGCGGGGCGCAGGCAGAGACACAGTCCTCCCCCTCCCAGTGTCCTGGGCTGCCCGCAGCCGCTGCTGCCCGAGTCCCTACGAGGCCGTTGGGCCGCTGGGGTCCGGTAGAGGGAAGCATCAGGGCGGGTGTGGCCTTGTCCGGGTCCCGCTGGAGCTGAGCTGGGGGTCCCGGAAACCCGTGGCCACCCCCGTCTCCACGCGGGGCTGTGACGCCCCCAGTGGGGGATGTAGTGGGGGCCTCCCCTCCCTCGGGTCCCCAGCCCTCCTAGCCCCCGGCCCCAGCTAGAGCGCGCCTACTCACTCCATTTCCCCGCCGAGGTCCGGGTGGGTCCGTGATGCTGGGCGGGGGACGGCGCGAGCGGGCGTGCGGGTGGGGGTGCTGGGGATGAGCGGGCTAAGGCCTGGGGGCCTGGGTAGTGTGGCTCAGGAGAAACGGCACCCGCTCGGGCATTGCTCCGCGCGCGGCTGTTTATTGTCCGGGCGGCGGGTGCGGGGGGTGGGCTGGGCGCGCGCGTTGCCGCCGCCGCCACCGCGTTTCCCTGTCGTTCTCCTCCCCGCTCGGTCCCCTCCCACCTCCGGGCGCCGCGGTCCGCGCTGCGCCTCCTGCCGGCTGCTGGGCCTGCCGCAGCTCCCCCATTCTCGCGCTCGGGCCTGGTCGGAACCTCCCAGGAGCCCTGCCAGGTCCCTCGCCCCGAGTCATTCATCACATCTCCCAGAGAGGCTGATGCTGGCGGCCAGGCGGGTCTGCGCTCTGGCTTGGGACTAGCTGTGACCGCGACAAAATCCCGTCTCGCCCCAGGTCCCGGACCACAGGGGGAGCCGGTGGGAACAAATAAACCGGGCGAAGGTCGAGTGGGACCCCTGTGGAGGTCAGGGACGCCGCTAGGAGAAGCTGACGTCTGTACTGCATACCTGGAGGTCTAGGAAAAGAAAACCCAGATGGTGGGCACTGCAAGTGCAGAGGCGGGGCGGTGGGACCGAGCCAGGCCCCTTTGAGGAGGAATAGCAATAACACGGCAATTGCTGAACTTCTGAGCACTTGCTGGGCACTGGGCGCTGGGCCTGGTGCTAGGGTTGGAGGAGGGTTAATGATTAAAGTCCGCCTCACAGCTGCCACAGCACACTGCAAGCCTGTGTGGCCAGAGTGGGTGAAGGGGACAGTGGAGGGAGCAAGGAGAGTTCAGGCTTTGTCCTGAGGGCACTGGGGAGCCATGGCAGTTTAGAGCAGGAGAGGAACCAACCCAATTTATTTTTGTCAAGGTCCCTCTGGCAGCCAGGTATGGAGTGGATTAAGGAGGGCAAAGAGAGAGAGGCTTGGAGGCTATGAAGAGGCTGAACTGCCCCCACCCCACCCCGAGGACATAGTGGACTCTGGACCAGTGTGAGAGGCAGGTGCATTCTGGGTGGATCATGAAGGGGGAGCCCACACGACTGCCACCAGATGGGATGTAGGGTGACAGGTATTGGGGTCCCTCCATTTCCAGATTGAGCCCCTGTATGGGGACTGTGGGGATGACAAAGAGTGACATTGGGTGGGCAGCTGGACACCTAGGTTGGAGTTCACAGTGAGGCCCAGTCTGGGCTAGGGGAGGGGCTCCGTGATACTAGGATGCCTGGATGAGATACTGAGGGAAACAGGCACAGGCAGCAGACAGAGGCATCCAAGTCCCCTGCCTTCCCCTTGATTTCTCAAAGCCTATCTTGAGGCTTTCATGCAGCATGTGTCACCATGTGGACCCCACAGACCAGCAGAGAGGCAGGAACTGTCACTGCTAACATGTACACTGTGGCCCTGACTTCCCAGTTTCCTGTGAGAACACTAGCCTCCTGGTTTGGAACACACTTACTGGCAGGGAGGGGTAGTGGGAGGACAGAAGGCGGAGATTCTTCCAATCCCCTTAGTTTTCTTGTAAAATGGTTCTACTCAGCAGGTGCTCAATAAATGGGTGTGTGCAAAGGGAAATAGCTTTGGATGGCTCTGGAGAAAGAGGCTGCAGGATGCACCCCTGAGGAGGCAGTAAAACTACTATGTCTTTCTTTACAGGCATTTTCATTTCCCCCTTTTTACAATGAATGTGCATTCATTTAGCATTAAAACAATGAGATAAATTAGCAAACAGAAAGACCCTGACAAACATCAAGGGCTCTGGGTTCGAGCCCCAGCTTAGCGCCACCTGTGCTGTGTGACCCTAGGTCTATTTCTTTTTTTTTTTTAAGATTTTTTTTATTGGGGAATTGGGGGAGGGGAACAGCGTTGGGGAATCGGGGAAGAGGAACAGACAAGTTGCTGTCTTTTTGTTCTTCAGTCTAGTTGCAGAGAACGTTGCTTCACTGGCCCATGTTAGTATCATCATTGCACTCTTCCTGGATGAGGCAGATCTGTCGCCAGCCTCTGGATGTCACTCACCATGGCTATTGGCAGCTCACGCTGGCTGCCAGCCACTCATGCTGGCTGCCGGCCACTCACTGTAGCCTATGGCAGCCCACCGCAGCAGGGGCTGCAGCTTACACCGTCGCTGGGGCTCCCACAGCCCAGCTCCAGGTGGAGCTGTTGTTAGCTGCAGAGGGCAGTGTCACTGGCCCTCATATGTGGGACCCAAACCGGGGCTGCTGGCATCCCAAGCCAGCTCTTAACCACTGCGCCACTCGGCCGGCCCCCGAGTCTATTTCTTAACCTCTCCAAACCTCACTTCTTTACCTCTTAGGGCAGCTGGGAGAATGAATATATACAAAGTGCTTGGAACAGGGCACAATGCACAGTAGCTCAGAGTTTGGCAAACTTTCCAAAAAGGGCCAGGTAGTGAATATTTTAGGCATTGCAGGCTCACATCTGCCATTGCAGCATGAAAGCAGCCAGAGGCAATAGGGACAGACATTAGTGTGGCTGTGTCCCAATAAAACTTTATTTACAAAACAGGTGGTGGGCTGGATTTGACCTGTGGGCAGTGGTTTTTGTGCCAGGCACTCGACAAAAGTGAGCTGTGAGTAGTTCCATCGCTGCCCCTTGTCCTCTGGGTCCATTCAGTCCAAAAAGATTTATTGAGCACTTACTGTGCACCTGGCAGTATTAGGTGTTAGGGATGCAGAAGCATTGTCCTTGGAGAAAGGGCCTTTTTTTTTTTTTTTTGTCTATTAAATAAATGATTCAAGGTTTGAGGGTTGCTGCATGCATTTTATTGATGGAGAAGGGCTGCTAGGAACATCTCTCCCTTACCAACAAGCCATTCACAGGCGTTTCCCTGCCTTAAACTTCCCAGGGCTCCCACTTCCCTCAGATGGAAAACGAAAGTCCTCACCTGGGCTTTCAAGGCCCTGCTTAGGGATTCAGGCATTCAAACCCCAGACTCTGACATGCAGGCAGCCACTTCCAGGGGACCAGCCAGGGGGTGGCACCACAAGCTGGGGAAATCCCACCAGGCGGAGAGGTGGGGGAGGCATCCCAGGTGACAGGGACAGCCAGAGCAAAAGCATGGAGGTGGAAAAAGGCGGGGTGTGTGGACTAGAGCAATAGGCTTGAGTCGACCTTTCTCCCTCCACCCACCTCCCCCTCCTCTCCACTCAGGACCTGAAGCTCCCATTCATCTAGGAGGGGCAGGTGGTTACTACACCTGCAGCCCCACTCCCTTCTTGGACCACTTGCAACCACGGTTTCCATGACAACGCCCTGTGTTCATCCTGGATGCCTTTGTCCCCAGGGCTCTTCCCAGCACCCTCTGCCCCTGCCCGGAGCCTAACGTATAGATGTTGCTGCACCCGGACATCCTCTGGGGCCCTTGGACTCACACTGGACTCTGCATGGGTCCCCAAAGCCTACCTCTCCTTTGTCCCTGAGTCAGAGACACCCCGCCCCTTACTTCCTCCAGCCCTGACTCCAGGTCATGCTTGTGTCCCCCACCCCAAAAGGGGCCAGGAAAGAGTAAGCTGGACTCTGGAGCCCCCTCCCCAGCTTCATAACTCCAAACTACAGGCCCAGTCCAGAGAAGCATGCCAGAGCCTTGACCTCTGCTGTCCTCCTGGCCTGTGCTATGGCCCTGGGAACCCCAGCCATCACAAGTACGGAGGACAAGGACCTGAGAGGGCCACACAGCTCTGGCTGGTTCAGCATTGGCCCATATGCAGATCAGTAGGACCCAAACTCACTTCCCAGCGGGGCTGTGTCCTTTGCACATGAGAGTTGTTCAGGAAAAGAAATTAACATGTCCATGAGCTAATCTCGATATATAAAGAGCTCCGACAAAAGTAAGAGTTTAGTAAAGGGAGCTATCATCATAGTTGTCGTTGTGTCTGCTCTGACTGGGAAAGCCACCCAAATTCTCCATGGAAATATCCCTCAAGGACTATAGTCCAGGAGTTTTGGGTTCAAGACCAGCTTCTGTGCAGCCCCAGACAAACTGGGTTCCCCTCTCTGTCTCTTGGGTTGGAAAATGGAAACACCACCCAGCCCACTCCTCAGGGCTTCAGAGAGCTTGGTTATTTGGGGCCACGAAGTGCAGTTGCCTGTTTCAAAACTGCTCATCAGGAAGGAAATGGGCCTGGCTGTGGGTAGAACTGGCCCCTGTCAGAGGTAACAAGAGCTATCCTGAGGCTGCAATCCTGGCCCCACCACTCCCTTGCTGTGCGATCTTGGACAGGGCACTTAACCTCTCTGTTAAGTGGTTCTCCATCAGTAACATGGACATAGGAACAATACTGACATCCTCGGGTTGCTCTAGGACTAAATGAGATTCCACATACCTGCAGCTTTGGGTCACACTTACACCAATGCCCCAGGGACATGTGGCTGGGGGAACTTACCAAAGCCTGGGGACAGGTGCCGGGGAAACTGAGGCATAGTGAGAGCTAGTGACCTCCAGGGTCACAGGGACTGGCAGAGCCCCAGTTTGACTGGGCAGGCAGCCCCCAGGGCCCCTGCTCTCCCTTCTCTTCCCTGTTTCCTCCTATGCAATTGTGATTAACAACTCTGAGGCAGTCAAGTCATTGGCTTCCCAGAATCACTGGCTCAGATCTGGGTGTTGCCTGTGGGGCCTGGTGGGGCCTCTGACTACAGGCCACAGCTGGGTTCTTCCTTTCTGGGCCGTTGGGTGAGGGTGGGGGCTGCAGCCCTCATAGTTCTTGAGGGAGATGCCAGCCTGTGCCAGCCATGTGGCCTGGGGCTGGGGGCCAGGACTACTTGCTACTGACCATGGCCACTGCCCTGATGCTGTCCATGAGACCCCCAGGTATGAACCCCTGGGTGTCCCCCACCAGGGAACTCACTCAAGAACTCCCCAGGTACCCCAAAGCCCCCACCCAGACACATCCCAGGAAACTTCCAGGTGCCCCCCATGCAGCCCCAACCAGTTGATGCTACACAACCCTCTGGCTGACTGCCTTCTGTGGCCTCAGTGGGGAGTGGGGCAGGAGGCCCAATTGGGTCTCAACCGGATGCAGGCCCAGATTTTCTGGGGTGCAGACACCCCTACCAGCAAGTCTGAGGGCCTTCTCTGTGCTTCTCATCGCTCACTCGCTTTGTGTCTCTCTGCATCTCTTTCCATCTGTCTCTGTCCTTTCTTCTTCTTTCTCTCCCAGCTTGACCCCTATGCCATCTTGTGCCTGAGCTGCCCCCATTAGCCCTTCTTCCTGTTCTTCCCTTGACAAGGCCTTTGACCCCACCTCCAGGTACCTGGGGGGCCCGGATCATTGGGGGCTGTGAGGTGACCCCTCATTCTCATCCCTCCATGGTGTCAGTGAACTTTGAGGGCCAGCACCACTGTGGGGCTTCCTGCTCTGTGCCCACTGGGTGGTCTCAGCTGCCCACTGCTTCAGCAACAGGTGAGCTCTTGGGGGCCCTCCCCTTGCCCGCTGCCACTCAGGACCCCTGGATGCTGTAACTGCACTGCAGGGGAGGGGGTGTTCCTGACGTGGGCATTCCCACATTCCAGGTGGGGGCATAGGCAGGAAGACAGACCCCACTGCCCTCTCAGATAGCAAAGAGAAAAGGGTGGAAGAGTGGGCAGTCACAAGAGACGTACTGAAGTAGCGAGCTCCGTGACAATAAATAGATGTTATTGTTATCGCTGTGCTCAGTCTAAGTATATTGTTGTAATAATTGCTAACATTAATATTGAAATTGTTGGAAGAAGAAATTATTCTATACTCTTTTAGGTTCTTACAGCTGGTTTAATAATTAAATCTACATGAGACAGAATAATAAGATAAAGTAATCCAATTTAATACATATATACGTATGGGAACCCTGCACACATGAGAGGTTCCAAGATGGACAGGGAACATGGCATCCTAAGCGAGGGACGAGGCCAGGCATCTGGGGCAGGGGTGAGCAAACTATGGCTCATGAGCGACATGCGGCTTTTTGGTTACGTTCCAGCTCAAAAGTTTGCCAACCCCTGGAAGAGTCAATCCTGTCCCTCACAACAATTTAAAAATTGCCCAAGGACCGGCTGAGTGGCGCGGTGGTTAAGCACTGGCTTAGGAAGCCAGCGGCCCCGGTTTGGGTCCCACATATGAGGGCCAGTGACATTGCCCTAAAAAAAAAAAACATTACTCGAGAGCCATAAATATATTTTTACATAATCACCATCATGTGAATAATACGCTTTAAAAATTTTATACATGAAACTATGAGAGTTTTATTTTCATTTTCAATTTTACTTCAGAGCCATAGTTCGCAAGTTACAGTTTGCTGACCCCTGGCAGCTCTTCCATCTCAGAAGTTTGCCGACCCCTGGTTTGCGGCATTATCGGGTAGGAGGGTCATTCTCAGGCCAATAAGAAGAACAGATGCTCAGAAAGTAGAAGCTTGCCCTGACCTCTAGATAGGTCATAAAAAATTATATCGGGAACTTCCAGTAAAATGGCGCAATAGACAGATGCTGTGCTAACTATCTCCCAGGATCACACCAAAATTACAAACAAATTATACAGCATTCAACCCCAGAGGTCCCTGGAACAGTAGATGAACAGAACACTAAACGAAGAACTTAAAGAGGAGGCCACGTCAAGTTTGGTAGAAGGGGTGGAGACGAGACAGGGTGAACCCCGTGAGGGAAGCCCCAGCTGTGGGGAGGCTTCTCCGGTTGGGGGAGAGACCCTCTGGCCGCACTCCAAGCTCACCAGCCCAGAGTTCCTTTGCCGGGAAGAGGAGTTCCAAGATAGCTGGCAGTAAATTAGTGAGGACTCTCTTTGCTCAGCTTGGTGAGGCTAAGAGCAGCTAGAGAATCAGTGGGGCCGGCACCCGGGCTTGCTCGCCGGTGAGCACTTACCTGGTTCCTGGTGGAGGGAGTGACTGTGTGAACCAGGCCCCGGAGCCTGCGGGGACGGACTGAACTGAGCACCTTTGGTGCAAAGGCTGGAGGTTTTTGGCCTATTGTCCCCGTGGTGCGGAGCCTGCACATGAGTGGTGTAAGGAGGGCGCCATTTTATCAGGGTTGGGCCTTCTCACAGAGGGTCAGCTCCGAAACCTCATTGGTCTGGTGGAATTGGCGAAGAAGTGCGTGTGTGCGTGCGAGCGCGCATGCGGCCTTGGATCCCCACCCTCCACCTGGCTTATACTGCGTTGCCAGGGAATCACTGGGCAGGTGCCCTCTGGCTCCAACAGGCTGCTCACTGAGATGCGGCAGTGCGCAAGCTGCCTGGGGTCCCCGCTTTCTGCACTGCGCTTGCAGAGTTGCCAGGCTGTTGATTGGTTGTCGGGCTGCTCGGCCTGATCTGAGAGCAGCTGATTGGGACAGGCTGAGACTGAGAGTTTTCCTGGGAGTGTTGGGCTGTGAGCTGTGTGCCTGCTTGATCCAGCCAGGACTCTCCTGGTGATCTATCTAATACATCAAAGCAATCCCAGAGTGACAGCCAGAATGAGGAAACAAAGAAATATGTCACAAGTAAAAGATCAGAAGAAACCTCTAGAAATGGAACCAAATGAAACAGAGGGATCCAACCTTTCAGAGACAGAGTTTAGAACACTGATGATAAGAATGTTTAACAAACTTAGTGAGGACCTATGGAAGGATAGAGAAATTATAAAAAACAACCAGTTAGAACTAAAGAATACAATAACTAAAATGAAGAACACACTCGAAGGAATCACCAGTAGAGCAGTTGAAGCAGAGGAGCGGATCAGTGATTTGGAAGACAAAATAGTAGAAATCACCCAGCTGGCACAACAAAAGACCAAAGAATAAAAAACAATGAAAACAGTTTAAGAGCCCTATGGGACAAGATGAAGCGCAACCACCGTCGACTCATAGGAATACCAGAAGGAAAAGAGAAGAATCAAGGGGTGGAGAATGTATTTGAAAAAATAATGACTGAAGGGCCGGCCGAGTGGCGCGGTGGTTGGGCGCTGGCTTGGGAAGCCAGCAGCCCCGGTTCGGGTCCCACATATGAGGGCCAGTGACACTGCTCTCAAAAAAAAAAAATAAATAAATAAAAGACTGAAAACTTCCCTACCCTGGTGAAGGAAATCAACATAGATGCCCAGGAAGTGCAGAGGGTTCCAAACAAGCTGAACCCAAACAGGTCCACACCAAGACATATCATAGTTAAAATGGCAAAGGTTAAAAACAGAGACAGAATCCTAAAAGCAGCAAGAGAAAGACAGCAGGTTACATACAAAGGAACAACTACTAGATTAACAGCTGACTTCTCTACAGAAACTCTGCAGGCCAGAAGGGAGTGGCAGGAGATATTCAAAGTGATACAAAATAAAGGCATACAACCAAGATTGCTCTACCCAGCACCGCTATCACTTAAAATTGAAGGAGAAATAAAGAGCTTCCCAGAAAAGAATAAGCTTAAGGAATTCATTACCACCAAGCCAGCATTGCAAGAAATGTTAAAAGGGCTTTTTTAAACAAAAGAAAAGGGGTAAACAAGCTAACCCAGGAAGACCAGGAATACAAATAACAAAATGGCAATACATATGCACCTATCAATAATCATTTTAAATATGAATGGGCTAAATGCTGCAATCAAAAGACAGAGAGTGGCTGAGTGGATAAGAAAATAGGACACATGTATATGCTGTTTACAGATGGAATAAGATATTTCATGCAAATGGAAATGAGAAAAAAAAAAGCTGGAGTACCAATACTTATTTTGGACAAAATAGACTTTAAAATGACTACAATAAAAGACAAAAGAAGGGCACTATAACCCTAATAAACATCTATGCACCCAACATAGGAACTCCTAATTACATATAACAGATTTTGACAGACATAAAGACAGAGATCCACAGTAACACTATCATAGTGGGGGACTTCAACACCCCATTGTCACCAATGGACAGACCCTTTAGACAGAAAATCAACACAGAAAGAGGGGCCTTAAATGACACTTTAGACAAGCTGGACTTCGTTGATATTTTTAGAGTATTTCACCCTGAAAAAACAGAATATACATTCTTCTCAAGTACACATGGGACATTTTCCAAGATAGACACGTTAGGCCACAAGTCTCAGTAAATTTAAGAAGACTGAAGTCATATCAAGCAGATATAAAGGAAAAACTGATGGTTGCTGGCTGGGACGCAGTGGGGAAGAGGAGAGGGGGAATGTTTTGGACAGTGTAGGTGGGACTACAATGTTGCCACAGGGATATGGGGGCAGTTCTGGGAATGTAATTGATAATGTTATGAAGAGACTATTATGTTAAGTGAAATAAGTCAGTCGGAGAAAGGCAAGTACCATATGATTTCGCTTATATGTGGAATCTAAAAACTGAATGAGCGAGCAAAGTAAACAGACTCATAGATATATAGGAAAAACTGAGGGTTGCTAGTTGTGAGGGGGATGGGGAAGGGGGAAGGGGAAGGGATCAGACAGCATAAATAGACAACTACAATATTGCCACAGGGATATGAAACACAGTTTGGGGAATATAATAATGTAAAAATTTTGTGGCGTGTCAGATAGTCACATGTCTTGTTAGGGAGACCACTTCATGGATGGAGTAGAGGCTTAATCACTGGACTGTACACCTGAAGCTGATGTTGTATAATATTGTATGCCAACTGTAACTGAATATATAGTCACGGGATGTGGAGTATAGTGTGGAAAGGAGTCAAAGGAATTGTGATAGATATGTATGATATGGGGGAGAGTGGGGTGGCGAACTGGGGGAGGGGGTGCCACTTTGGGGGGTAAAGAGTATAACTATTGCATTATGTTGTACACCTGAAACTCATTAAAAAATTAATTAAAAAGAAAGTTATCTCTGCTGACAATACTCACTATGGGCAAGGTCCCCAATTTAGATTCCTGTGGGTAGTTAAGGGAGGCGCAGAAGTTTCTCATGAGCCTGCAGGGTCTTGATGGCTCAAAAGAATTCACATGCCAAAGGGGCATGTGTTAGGGAGACCTGTGTGGCCCCCTTCAGAGGTAAAATAATTTAGGTGGGAATTACAATAAATGTAATAAGCATTCAACTCATCCTAAGCATAGCTTATAAGTTATTAAAATTAATATTGCAACGATTACAGTTAATGCTATAATCAAGGTGGGAGTGGTGAAAGACATAATAATTATTATTGCGGGGCTGGCATAAGGATTAAATGGATTGCTCCACCCCCATTTTGCAGATGGGGAGGCTGAGGCCCATGATAGGTGGTCCTCACCCCAGTCTCGTTCACAATCCTCCTCCCCTTGCAGAGACCCCTGAACTGCCTTGGAGGTGCTGTGAACCTGAGCCCACCCAGCAGATGTTCAGCATCTCAGCTGTCATCATGCACCCCGACTATCAGCCCATGACCCATGCCAATGACATCTGTCTGCTGCAGGTGAGCTTTGTGGATGGGGGAAATGGGCATAGGTCTGGTCTGTCCCCACCACATCCATGACTGGACATGTTCTAAAAATAGCCAGAGGCTCTTGAAACACCTGAGTCAGGTCATGCCTTTGCTCCAATGTCCCCTTCTCAGGAAGTGTCCCTTTATGTCCCCCCATCCTGCAACCTGCTCCTGTCTCCTCCCTGTCCTTTCTCCTTGTTCCACCTTTCTTGTGACCACCTGCTAGCAACACCTACACATGTGCTACTTCACCATCCTTCACTGCCTCCTCCAGATCTCGAGGACAGGATTTCCCCTCATTTATGGCCATTAATGATACACAGCAGGCTCTGTGTTCAGGCTGAAAGAGGGAACAAGTGAGGCATTGCTGCCGTGAAAGACTCCAATCCCTGCCCCTCAGCCCTTTGTGGGATTTTTTTGACAGGAAGTGGCTCCTCCCATAGATGTGAGTTCCCCCCACACACGTAGCGCATACTTTTGCTCTACAATTCCATGCACCCCCCAGGGCCTCCGTTTTAAAGGGAGTACATCCCAAACTTACCCTCCAAATGTGGTAAAAACTGAAAATGGAGAGAGGACAAAATGAGCCCCTGGGAACAGAAGCGTCTAGGGTGTGGAGCTCCCCAGCAAATAGAAAGGAGGTAGTGAGTGTCAGCAGCCAAAGTCTGGAACCCACTGCTCGGATTCACCCATCTCATTGTGCCCATGGGGAAACCAAGGCTGGGGGATAGTCAGGGATGTGCCCAAGGTCAGGGAGTGCGTACCAAAACCAGGAGTCTGAGTCATTCATTCCGGAACTGTTCATTGAGTGCCAGCTGTGTGCCAATCACCAGGGACACAACCATGAACCAACCCCAAAGCTGTCCCCCTTAGAGACTCCAGTCTAACAGTGGCAGCTGGGTAAACTGGCCTTGACAGGGGCACATGGGAGCCCAGAGGACATGTCTGTCCTAGCCTGGAGGAGGTGATGTCTAAGCTGAGACCCGAAGGATGGATGGGAAAGATGCTCCAGGTGGGGGGTACACTGCAAGCAAAAGCATGGAGGTGGGTCCAGGCCATGGCAGTAAATTCATTCTGGCTGGAGGGGGGAGGGCTGAATGGTCGGCCGACAGGTTTTATCCTGAAGGCAATGAGGAGCCATGGGAGGGCCTAGAGTAGGAAAGGCGATGCTGGTTAGAAAGACTGTTTAGGCAGCTGGTGGGCGAGGGGTAGGCCACAGTCCTGGTCTGAGGGGGTGAGGCTTGATGGGTAGGGGCCATGTGCTGGCAAAAGCAGCTGGCCTTCTGACAGCAGAATGATGCTGCTGTTGGTTTCTCTCCATAAGGGAACAAACCACAGATGTGTAAACGGAGGCAGGAGCAGAGGTGACATTTGGGGGTGGTCTCTCTCTGCAGCTGAACAGCTTTGCCATCCTGAGTCCTGCAGTGGGGTTGCTGGGGCTGCTGCGGAAGAGCTCCAGGTCACTCAGGCTGGGACGCGGTGCCAGATGGCCGACTGGGGCTCTGTGTCCAATTTTGAGGAGCTGCCACCTGGAATTATGGAGGCCGAGGTCTGTGTGCTGGGCCTGGACATCTGCAACAGCTCCTGGAGAGGCCAGCTGAGCCCTGCCATGCTCTGCACCCACAGTGGAGACCGCCGGCAGCGAGGTTTCTGCTCGGTATGATCTTCTTCGCCCTGCCCGCTTACAGAATGGGGAAACCAAGGCTCACAGAGAGGGTCAGTGCAGGACAGAGCCCTGGGAACTAAGTTCCAGCTCATCTTTGACCAGTGAGGCATGACTGCTGCACCTGAGGCCCTGGAACGGCACGTTATTGCCCAAGGTCACAGGGCTATGCTGTATATCTGTGCAGATTGTGCACTGCAGAGCTACAGACTTGTGTATCTATAAGCAGTGTCCAGTAGGTGGCAGTAGCAGATCCAAAAAAAGGAGCCCCTGTAGCCAGCGCATACTGGCAACGCTGGCCGGGGAGCGTCCTTTGTTCTAGGCTAGAGAGGGCAGAGGTTCAGAACACAGATTCTGGAGCCCAACTGTCTGGGTTCAATCCAGGCTGTGTCCCTTCCCAGACATGCAGCCTTGGGAAAGTCACTTCTCTGGACCTCACTTTCTCCATCTATAAAACTGCCACTTCATAGAGTCAAAGTTGATTCCACTGGGTGATAGGACCCAGAGGGGAGGAGAGGTGAGGGGAAAGAGTAAGAATCTCAGGGGAGGGATTCAGAAAGGCCTCTCTGAGGGCGGCACCTTTAAGCTGAGACTTGAAGGAGCCTTTAGCCTTGAGGGAAGGCATAGGCAGGGAGACCATCAGAGGGCTGCTGTTCACAAAGGGCAGCAGATTTGTATGTTTAGTCTTTGCTGTAAGAGCACGATGGGGCCATGGTAGGGTTTTGGGGCAGGGAAGGGTCCTGGTGGGATTTACATGTAGAAGCTCCTTCCCAGGAAGTGAGGCTGAGAGAGAGACCTGGCTTTTCTTTCCACCCCCAGGCAGACTCCGGGGGCCCCATGGTGTGCAGGAACCCAGCCCCACAGCCTTGTCTCCTTTTCTGGCATCTGGTGTGGTGATCCCAAGACCCCTGATGTGTACATGCAGGTGTTCTCCATCATCACCTGGATATGGGATGTGAGTTGGCAGCACCCGCATGGCCTCCAGCTCAGCCCCCCTGCCCAGGACTACTGGGGCCTCCAAAGGAGCTGCCTGGGTACAGCATTGGGTACTGAAATGAGATGGCAACTGACGCAGACAGCTCCAGCCTGGAAAATTCCATGGCTGGGGCAGGGTGTTCATGGGGCCTCCAGACCCAGGAAGCCCAGGGTAGGGGGCTGAGCATTAGTTCCAAACAAAAAGGGCCAAAATAAATGAATAAAATGCTAACTGACTAACCAGAAGCAATGGCCCACCCACATTCCTGGAGCTTCTCCTTGGCCTCAAGGTGGCTGAGGGTATGGCTAGACCGCTTCCTCCAAACCACTCCCTTGGCCCCCTTTCTCTTCCACCCACCCCACCCCACCTGCCTCAGCCATCTCCCTGGCTGCTGCCCACTGCCCGGAGGTGGACACTGAAGCCCAAGAACAGCTGGTGGCTGCCCCAAGGACATACGCCCAAGTCTCTCCCCCAGAAGCTTCTGCAGCCCACTACTCACCACCTTAACAGCAACCCAGGCTCCAGACTAGTAATCCCCTACCAAAGTGGGCAGTACAGAGGCTCAGAGAGAGGGGCACTGAACCCCAAGGTGGCTTTTTAGTCTTTATTTCTTTGGTGAGGCAGGACCCCAGGGCAGGGGAGGCTGCCTTGTCAGGGGATTTGGGCGAACCCACTACTCAAGAGCACTTTTCTGGGTGTCACATATAAGGCACTTCCTGGGAGCTAGGAGAGGGTGAGTACACTGCTCCCCTGTGCTCCTTACCCCAAACCTGAGGAGCTGGGTCCCTGCCCTGTTGGGTCTCTGTATCTGGTCAGAGCTGCTGGTCTACATGAAGTAGGAAGGAAGAGGAAAGAGGGAGGAGGGAAGAGGGAGGAGGGAGGGGGAGGGGTGAAGATGGACAGGGGGCAGGGGTTGGCATTTGAGCCACAGCCCAAGGGGAATGGAGGGAATTGACCCTAGGCAAGCAGTGGGTGGGGGTTGAGACTCCTGAGCCTGGCTGGTGGGTGAGGAGGATCCAGATGGGAACTGGGCCTAGAGGCCCAGTTAGGGCAGGTTTGGTGGCACCGAGGGGGCCTGGATCTGGACCTCACTTGTGGACAGGGCAGCAGGTACTAGGGGTGCTGCTCAGACACATGACTCCAGGAGGCCTTGGCATCTACATCCCGCCTGGGTCAGTGGGTGAGCAAGGGCTCCTGGGTCTCACCCTCAGTGGATTAGGCACCACTGGACATAGTGCCCTGTTCTAACTGATGCTGGTGGCTCCATGCTTGAGGCCTGTGTCAGGAGGCACAGATAGTGCCCCCCACCAGGGGACAAACTGGGTTTTTCTCAGGGGCCTTCATAGGACCTACTGGGTAAATGGAAGCAGTGGGGAAGGAAAGCCCTGATTCTTGCACTGGGTGGCGAAAGAGGCTGCTTTCTTGGCCTGTGCCGGGTCTGGGCATACTCATCTATACACACCCAGGCTGTGGGCATACTCATCTATACACACCCCTCCACACTCCTAGTCCCTGTTCTAGAAGGCCAGGATGCCCTTTCATTAACTGCTAGCAGAGAACCTCCAGCCCTCTCAGTGGTGGCAATAGTTAATAGTTATTCCCGAGAGAGCAGAAGCATGATGTTCTCCTGAGCTGTAGGGTGCCTGTGGACGGGGCACCACCCACCAACACCACTCCCAGGCCACCTTCTCCCAATCCTTCCAAGATATTGTGCGTGTGTGTGTGTGTGAGGTCCATGGCTCCCACAGGTCCAGGCTCTGGGGAGTGTCCACGGGGCATAAATTAGGCTCTGCTGTGGCAATAAATAAAATGGGAGACCTTGAATGCC
Source organism: Aselliscus stoliczkanus (assembly GCA_033961575.1). Classification (NCBI taxonomy): domain Eukaryota; kingdom Metazoa; phylum Chordata; class Mammalia; order Chiroptera; family Hipposideridae; genus Aselliscus; species Aselliscus stoliczkanus. The sequence continues at coordinate 449,217 of CM066735.1, read as the reverse complement.
AGGCCCAGGCCGCCCGGAAAGTCACACGAAGTTCTCCTCCTCCTCTGACTCTGCATCTGACCGCTCAGGGATGCCTGCAGAGCAGGAGAAACAGACAGAGAAATGGGGGCGCAGAGAAGAGCTGGGGGTTAGACCCCGCCGCTGCTCCCCACCCTGCCCCGCACCTGTGCAACTGCCGGGGTGGCGCACGCCAATGGAGCGGCCCAGGAAGCAGGTAGCCTGGCGGAGGTGGCACGAGGACATGTAGGTGACATTGTTGTTGCCGCAAAGCTGCTGGCCAGGGCTGGAGGGCGCGGGGCAGGGCGCTGAGCGACACACCACACAGTGGGCGCTGCCAGTCTGGTCCACTACGCACGACTGCGGCCGCAGGCACACCACGTGCGCGCACGACTCTGTGGGCGGGGCGCCAGAGAGGGTCAGAGGCGCCATGGGGACTACGAGTCCCGCCCACAATCCTGAGTCCACCCGTAGGCCCCGCCCCTCTGGTTTTGCCGGAGGCCACACCTTTCCCACTAGTCCCCCGACAGCCCTGATTGCACCATCAAGTCCTGTCCCTTTTGGGTGTGCCAGAAGCCACATCCCTTCTACGAGACCCCAGTCCACAGCCCAAGTTCACCCTCAAGCCCCGCCCCCTCTGACTGCACCTAGAAGACCCTCGGAGTAATGCACCCATACCTCTCACCCCACGTGAGCCCCAGAACCCAATTTTTCAAACCTCCACTAGACTCTTCCTTATTCTCGACCCCACAAAAGACCTAATCTAGTGACACTCTTGGGAGTATAGACTCCCTTTATTAGACTCCGCCTACTACCAAACCACCTAGGCTCCGCCTAGCATAAGACCCGTCCCAACCCGCGAGACCCCTACCGAACACGCAGGACTGGAGGCCCCTCCCCTCCCGCAGGCCCCCCCACCACGTACTGCGACAGCGGCCCGGGTACATGACGCGCAGATCCAGGTGGCCGCGGCAGCGCGTCGCGCGCAGCTCGCACTCGTCACGGTAGGTGGCGCCGTCCGAGCCGCAGACCTGCACGCGCGCGGGGAGCTCCGCGCATTCGGGCACGCACTCGCAGCGCGGGCGGCCCCCCAGCATGCGGCACGCCTTTCCGGGGCCGCACTCCACGCCCTCGCACGAATCTGCGGACGCAGGACGCGCGCGCGTCGGCTGAGGCGCGTGGCCAGCAGTCCTTGGAGCCTACGGCGCCCCCGCCCCCTGTTCTGAAGGATAGAGGCCAGGCTGGGTGGGGGGCGGTCCGGAGTCCGGGCGGATTCGGAGTCTGGGTGCGGGGTCCACTGTGGACGAGATTTAGCTATGGCCCGGGTGGACCGCTGCGCCTGAGGCTGGGGGCTGTGTCTGGAGGCTGGGCTCAGCGTGGGCGGAAACGGCGCCTCTGGCCGGAATATGTGGGTCCAGAAACCGACTTCCAGCCCCCCCTCCCTTAACCCCCCCTTACGTCCCGCTGCGCAGCTGGGCCACCGGCTCTTGCTGACATCTGTTCCCTGATTTACTTGCGTTTCTGGGAAGGCGGGCGGGGGGGCCCCCGGCTGCGTCACCTCGGGGGTGGGGTAAGGGCCTCCACCCCGTACAGGCGCGGGTCTGGGGAGGACTGGCAGCGTCTGTTCTCTGTGCCTGCCAGGACCTCCCCGGAGGAGGAGACAGGGAGGGCGGGGCGTCGGCGCCTGGCGTGAAGCTAATTTCCTGGGGAGGGGGGCCTCCCATAGCCCGAGCAGCCTGAATCAGGGGTTACCCACGCCCCGCAGCTCCATTTCGCAAGTAAGGAAACGGGTCTGACTAGGGGGAATCTCTCTCCGGGCTCCGCCCCCACTCAGGCTCGGGACCTTCGGAAATTCAAATCAGACCCAACTAATCGCTGCTCCTGCCTTTCAGTCCCTCCCAGGCTCACTGCAACCTAATAGTCACCCTATGAGGTCATGCCATTTTTTCATCGTTTTACAAAAGGGGGAAACTGAGGCACTGTCACAACTGTGAGTGGAGGAGAACTCCTCAGCATAACTAAAGGCCAGATCCCGGATGGACCGCCCCCAGTTCTGTTGTTTGTAGGTCTGGAGGGCAGACTGAGCATTCCAGCCTCAGTTTCCCTGTGTGTAAAGTGGGGCTGATGGAGGGACCCACCTTACAGGGTGAACATAAAATGAGCTGATGCTCCTAAGAGAATGGCCTGTGACCCCATGTCTGTCGCCCTGCCAGGCATGTGGGTTGCACCTGGGTGCCTCCACCCCCACACACATCTGGAAATGCTCCTTCTGTGTGGCTTCATGCAAGAGGGAACAGAAGTGTCCCTCCCCAAGGCCAGATTTGGGGTGGCTGTCCTGGACCATCTCATGCCCAGGCTTGGCACTTTGAAGTCTGCCCTCCCAGAAGCCAGAGGGGGTTCTGGAATGAGCCAGGGCACATGACAGTGAGTTCTGGACCACCCAGCCAGGCTGATCTGGGATTAATCACATCCCAGCAGCTAGCCAGGCTCCTCAACTTGGCCTTCAGGTCTGCAGCCCTCAGCTTCAGCCTCCTCCCTATTCCCCTGCCCTGACCCACCCACTAGGACCTCATCCCAAGCCATAGTCTCTGCTAATGCTCTCCCCCATACCATGTCCAGCTTGCAAACTCCTAATCATCTCCCAACGCCCTGGCTCTAATGCCCACCTCCTTCAAATCATGTCCCCATGTCCCCTCTGAGTCCCTATAGGTTCAGCACTGACCACAGGCTCCTGGGAGGGGCCCCAACCCCTTCTCCAGGGCAGAGAATAGAGCTTGACTTATTCATTCAACCCTTGAAGAGCTCCTAGTCTGATGGAGAAGGCAGCATTTCTCAGAATGTAGTCCATTAAACATGCAGCTTGGGCCCACCACAGACCCCTGGAATCTGTGGGGTTAAGGGTAGATAAGGGCAGTTGGGAATGCTGAGTGTGGGGTCACAAACCAGAATGGTCAGTCGGAAAAATCGCCTTCCCAGGAGTGTAATTCAACCAGGTGGGGTGCAGGCGGGAAGGCCATCCTGGCAGAGGGCTTGGCTTATGCAAAGGCCTAGAGGCTGGAAACCAAGCTGGGGAGTGTTCAGAGCTTCTTCCTGAATGCTCAGCTGAGGGAGGGTGAGGCCTGGGACCCCTCCACAACTGCTCCTCCCAGCAGCCATGACCTTCTGCATACTCCTGAGATGGAGAACTCACTCCCAGCCATTCCACATTCAACTACAGTGACCCTGGCCTGTGGCTGATGCCCAGGGTCTCACCTTTGCAGGGGAGGCAGTGGACAAGGCCCAAGAAGCCCAGGAGACTGATCTTGTTCCCGGGGTGGGTGAAGTTGGACCAGGCGGTGTCGATGCTGCTGGAGGCACAGCACTCAGCCTGGCTCACATCGGTCTTCAGCACCAGGCTGCAAGTGGCCTCTCGGCCCTGCTGGAGCCAACAGACACCACCTGTGGATAAGAGGGGCCATTTCTATAGGGCCAGATGTTCCCTACTGTGCCACTCCTGACACCCAGGCCTTGACCTTCCACCCAGCTCTTGCCTCCCAGGAATGCATACAGCCGGTGCTCAGTAATTATTGAGGGGTGAGCTGCCACCAAGCGGGAAAGAGGGGCTCTGGATCCTTGTGGGATCCTTCTCTCTGAGCTCCAATCCCCACATTGCTACACTGCTAACCCTCACCCATCTTGGAAGCACCCCCATTCCCACCCAGACTTGGCATCCTGCCCCGTCAGTCAAACACCCAGAGCTGGACATGTTAGCTGCCTGTCCTGGCTCTGCTCTCGGTCTAGACAGCACCCGAGGGCACTCGGAGCCCCCCTCGCTTGGCAGCCCCCACCCTTGCCTGGCCTGCCTCTTACTCCATCTTGGGAACATTCCCCTTGCATGAGCTCACTGTCTCCCTGGGGACATAGCCTTCGGGGAGGGGGCTCAGCTCTCCCCTCCCTCCTTGCAGGGCTGGGGTGGGGCTGCCTGGTAGGGTGAGGGCCTCAATTTCTTCACCCTTAAGTGGGGGCAGGAATGGCCACAGCCCCCATGCCAGAGAGCTCACTGGTTCCCAGGCTCTGTATTGAATGCCTCCCAGGGACCAGCTCTGGGAACTCAGCACCTTGGCACTCATAAAAGGGGAAATTGAGGCCCGGACTGGGGATGTTACTTGCCTGGCTGGCATCTCCCGACAAGTGGCAGGTATGGCATTCTAATCACCCATCTTCCTAAGCGAGACCCAGGGAAGATATGAGGCCCCAGCTGGAGGTTCTGGATCCAGCCACCCAGACCTGCCTCTCTGGGGCATCAGGACCCAGATCGTCTGGGTTTGGATTCCTGGCTCTGCCACTTATAAGCTGTGTGACCCTGTGCCTCAGTTTCCCCATCTGGAAAACAGGCATGATAAGCGTCTCCACACAATTAGGCTGTTGTATCGATTTAGGGAGGGAAGAGGTAAACACTAAGCACTCAATAAATGTCAGCACTCATTGTGGCTACTATTCTTGATCACAATTGTGAGAGTCACATCTGTTCTGGTGATCCTCCTTTCAGGCCTTTTGGGGGAGGGGGAGCCCCAAGCCCTCCCGGATTCAACCTGCATGGGCTGCTAGTCACCGCCCTCTGCCCCAGCTGCCACCCACTGCCACGGCCACAGCGACCCCCAACATTCCCACCGCCTGCATTCCCAGCAGGACCACGTGGGTGGCCCGCCCCCGCCCGCTCCTTCTGGCTGCCCCACTCACCGGGCGCGGGGTCCCCTGAGCCTATGGAGCCCACAAAGCCCACGGCCCAAACCAGGGCCCCCCAGGGCAGTGGCCACAGTGGCCGGGGCGCCCCGGGACGCATGGCGAACTCAGAGACGGTGGCGGCTGCCCTGGCGTCGGACGCGCGGACGGGTGGCAGGGAGGGCGGCAACACCGACTTCCTAGCGCGCGGCAGCCGAGCGCTCCCTATAAAGGTCCCTCTGGCCGCGGGCGGGGCAAGGACGGGCTGGGGCGGGGCACGTGAATGGTGGGGCGCGAGGCAGAACCGTGCGCGATGTGTGCAGGGGCTGGGTCTGGCCACCTGGGTGGCAGCTGGTGGGCGGGCGGTTCTGACCTGGGAGCCGGAGAATTTATGTGGGAAGGTGTGGCCGTAGGTGAGAGGAGGCCGAATTCTGACCTTGGGTTTGAGTTTGAGGCGTCGCGGTGCGTTTTGGGGTCTTCAGCTGGAGGGATGCAGCTGAACAAACTGGTGATCCATGGGGAACATGTCTAAGGGTCCGCGTTCCACGTTATGGATTGCATGTGGTCCCTTTCGTAGTCCAAGTGTGGTCCTCCTCATCCCTGCACAGCCACACACCCTGGGACTTCAGCCCCAGGTTTGCTGCTAATGCCTCAGGCCACCCACCAGGCCACCTGGCTACTGCAGCCAGTGGGCACAGCTGGATGTGATCAAATGGGGAGGGAGGTTGGGTGCTACTGGGAGAGACCCAGGGACACAAATGGTCCCAACAACAAGACTGTGGTGATCATACCACAAGACTTCCAAAGTACATACCTTGTGCCTGGCCTTTGCCCCTCACCTTTGCAGATAGTGCCCACCCACAAGTGGGTGCAGATAGGCTGCACCCACAAGAACTTATTGTCTTAGGGAGATTTCCTCCTGTCTGCTCAGGTCGAGCTCCTTGGGATACTGGGTGTCCACAGTTTATGACAGTGACATCAGCGTGGGCCTTGCAAGTAAGTGCACAGGATCCTCAGTGCAGCTGGAATCTTCCTATTTTGGAACTAATTCCTTCTGCTGTGGGGGCCTCACAGATTATCAAAGCACCTTCAAAGTGCTCATGGGTTCTGTGCAGCCTTCTCTGTATTTATGCTTCTAAAATAATTAATGGGGCTGGCCAAATGGTTCGTTGGTTGGTTAAGAGTTGGCTTGGCTCTGAGCAGCAGGACCACCGGTTGGGATCCCACATGGGCCAGTGACTCTGCGCCCTCTACAGCTAAGATGGTGAACAACAGCTCAACCTGGAGGTGGGCTGCCATGAGTGGCCAGCAGCCAGCCTGAGCGGCTGGCCGCCGGCATGAGCTGCTGTGAGCCGCCGTGAGTGGCCGTCTAATGGCCGGTGACCAATCTGCCTCAGCTGGGAAGAGCGCATTGATCACAATACCAACATGGGCCAGTGAAGCGACATCCTTCACAACTAGACTGAAGAACAAAAGGACAGCAACTTGTCTGTTCCCCTTCCCCGATTCCCCAACGCTGTTCCCTCCCCCAATTCCCCAGTAAAATCTTAAAAAAAAAAAAAGATTAATGACCGTCTCCTAGTGGCAGGAACTGTTGCAGGGTGCTGGGGTACCAGGGTGACCAAGGCAGACCCTGTCCTGTCATCACTGAACTCATGGTTTGCAGGGGCCATTGACAACAAAACACATAGACAAATTAATACATAACTTCAAAGAGCAGTAAGTGTTTTCAGGAAAATTAAAAAGATGGAGACTCGGTTCGGTCCCACATATGAGGGCCAGTGACACTGCCCTCAAAAAAAAAAAAAAAAGATGGAGAGCAATTGGATGTCCGCCTCTGCTTCATCACCCCCCTTTCTTGCCTCTGTCTCCTCCCCAGGTGTGGAAATTGAAGGTACCACAGCCACATAGCACAGCCCCTGCTCTGCACATACTGGAACTTACACCAGCAAATGCCATCCATGGTCAGACCCTTTTCTCCACCTGAGCTGCCCAGCCTGACCCATGTCCCTCAGCCAGTGGCCAAAGGCCATGTCACTGGCTAGTGGCATTGATGAAAGATGCCCAGCTGTCTCAATGTGACCTTGGCCTCTGACAGTCTGAGGGGATTCTTCCCTGGTTAGGGAATGGGGCAATGATGGGACTCTGTGTTCTCACCAAGGGTGTGCGGGGGCTGGACAGTACAACCTTGGCCGAGACCTGACCTTGCTGTGGCTTGGACACCCAGCCTGGGCTGTACAAATCAAAAGGTTATTGTCGGCCCAATGTGGGTTGCAGACAGAGGCCAGCTACCAGTGGCCTCCTGCTCCCTAGCCTGGTGTGTCTTCCCAGTGCAGAGCCTGTGTGCTGGGTGACCTCAAGTAAATCACTGGCCCTTATTTGGGAGCCCCCTCCTCCCCTTTTCAGTCTCTCTCATTCCTGTCCCTCCTCTTCACCCTGACCCAGCCTCAGCCTCACACCCTGCATCCCGTTACCTACCTCAGCTGCCGTAGGCTCTTCCCCAGCTCAAACACCCACCATGACTCTACATGGTCCCTGCTTACCACCCCAGGCTTCTCTCTGCCCCAGACTCCACAGGTAAACAGGCAGTGACAATCCAGTGTGATCAGAGCTGTGATGGAGAATGCCCCAAGGCTATACCTGACCCAGCCTGGGGGCAACTGAGGAAGATTCCCAGGGGGACAAGACATTTAAATTGACACTTGGCAGTTGGACTGAATGGTCGGGAGAGGGGGTAGGGGGTTAAGGGTAGGAACAGAAGTACAGTAATGGGATGTTCTACAAGTAAGAGAAAGCCCAGCTCAAAGGTGGTCCCCTGAGATGTCTGGTCCTAATCTCTGGGCTCTGTGAATATGTCACCTTCGATGGAATCTTTACATCTGGGATTGAGTTAAGGAACTTCCGATGGGAAGATGATCCTGGATTACCTGGTGGGCCCAGTGTCATCACAGGATCCTTAAAAGCAGAGACAGCTCTCTCTATGGTTAGAGAGATGCTACATGAGAAGGATGTGACTCAGCATCATTGGTGGTGATGATGGAGGAAGGGACCGCAAGCCAAGGAATGTGGGCGGCCTCTAGAAGCTGGAAAAGGCCAAGAACAGATTCTCCCCTCGAGCCTCTAGAAAGGCATGCTGCTCTGCAGATAACCTTGATTTTCACTCAGTGAGACCCGTGTTGGACTTCTGACCTCCAGAACTGGAAGAGAAAGATTTAGTTGTTTTACACCAGCAAGCTGGTAGTGATTTGTTACAGCACCCGTAGGCCACTAATAGAAGCGGGCACTGCCCATTGGGTTCAGTGTGTTGCCACAGCGATCCAGTCCCTGCAGGCCAGAAACAAACCAGGGTGTGAACACAGGTTGTGAAGGCAGATGGCAGTATGGAGACCCTGGAGCAGGAAGGTTGTGGGGTTTCCAAAGAGGTGACCCTGAGGCCTGGAGGGAGAAGGAGGTGTCTGTGGAAGCCCAGTGGCTGTGCCACTTTGGCCAGGCCATGTGTGCCCTCTGTGTGCCTCTGTTTTCTCATCTGTGAAATGGGCACAGATTCCAGTACTGCAGATTCCAGCCAAGACAGCAGGGACAATGCCTGGGGCACAGTGGGGGCATGACATGTGTGCATGGATTCTTATGAATCAACTGATGAGTGTTTGGCCAGGGCAGTTGCATGATGAGTCTTGTTTGCCACTCACCATGATACTATGATGCAGGTACCTCTTTTACAGAGGCTGGAGGAAAAGAAGTGACTTTCTGGGGGTCACGAAGTCCCACAGCATTGGGACTGGAGTCAGACCAGGTAGGCAAGATTCCAGGACCGGTGTGCACGGAGCTGAGGGGTAGGGCCCTTCCCTCTCTGGACTGGACAATGTGGACTGGCCCTTGGTTGTAGCTGGCAACCTCCCTCCTGGCCCCAGCATACTCCTGGCAGAGGGGAAATCCTCTACAAAGGGCCAAAGGTGGAGAGAATTGGGGAGCTATAATCACAGTTGCCATTTATGGAGCAGCCTCCCTGAGAGTCTTCTGGGTGTGGGTGAGAGAACCATTTTACAGACAGAAGACTGCGGCTCAGAAGGCTCTCTGTCCTTGTTCTGCAGTGTCTGAAGGGAAAGGCACAGCCATGTTGTGGGCATGGCTTTGGCCTGACAATATGAGGAGGCAATAGCTCTGCTTCTGCCTGAGTCTGAGGGAGGAGGCATGGCCCTGCCCTCAGTCTGACCAGGGAGACACCGCTATACTCTGGGTATGAGTGGGGAGGCATGGGTCTGAGGGAGAAGGCATAGTTCTGCCCTGGGTTTGAAGAAGGAATCATGGACCTGCCCAGGGTCTAAGGGAGGAGGCATGGACTGCCCTGGATCTGATGGGGGAGGCACAGCCTACTCTGGGTCTGCGGCGAGAGGTATGGCCCTGCCCTGGGTAGTCTTAAGGGGGAGATATGGCCTTTGTTCTGAGGGTCTGTAGGGGCCAGGCCCCACTCAATCTCCAGTTTCAAAGCCTTTCCAAGGAAATTTTCCTGGGACACTTGAAGCCTGTGTCTTGCAGTGCCAGGAAGTCGAAGAGCCTCTCAAGTCTGTCCCATAAGTGGCAGCAACAAGGTGGCCACAGGTCACAAATGGATCCTGGAGGCCTTGGAAACTCAGGGCCACTGGGCTACCTGCATGACCAAGTATGAGCCTCAGTCTTCTTGTCTGTAAAATGGGGTCGTAATTATCCCACCGCATGGTGCTTGTGTGAAGATTAAACTTCAGACCTGGCACCTCCTGAGCTTGTCATTTTGAAACATACAAAACTGTGTGTTCTCGTTCCTACTGCATTCCCAGAGCCTTGCCTGGGCCTGGCACACAGCAGGCACTAAGTGTTCAGTTATTCGAGACTATCGAACATCTACTATATGCTGGGTGTTGGCCTCACTTATTGGGAGACATCATTGACAACTCCTGGATTATAGGATGGCTTATAGAATGGCTGTGGGGAAAGAAATCAGGGTGCTAAGCAATGGGGTGCATTGGGGGATAGGGCTCCCCCTGGAAGGGGTTGGGCAACCTGAGTAGCAGGGAAAGAGAAAGGACAGTGGGAGGGGCACTCCCAACAGACATTATGGTCAGGCAAAGGCCCTGAGGTGGGATCCAGTTTGGACCACCCCGAGGGACCAGTGAAGCTAGGCTGAGGAGGGGTGAGTGAGGGACAGATGACCTTAGGGCAGGAACCAGAGCCCACTGAGGACCGAGGAGATACCATGGGTACCCATGTGTTCCTCAGGTCTCATCTAATCCTAAAACCCTGGGAGGCGGTTTTTGCCACCTGCCCAGAGAGGTTAAGCAACTTGCCCAGCGTTACACAGCCAGTGTGGCTTGTGGGATTTGAACACGAGCCCTCTGGCTCCAAGGCCTCTAGGATGGTACCTCACAAACTTCTGCAGAATGAATGCATGAATGTTGATAGTGTGAAGTGAGCCAGGGACTGGGCAAGAGAGGCAAAGGACCGCCCCTCCCTGGACCTGGGGTTTTTTCCTAGGTTCCCAGTGATGGGGCTAGCGCGCACTCTGGTGGTCAGAGCAGGAATGGCTTGGAATTACCTGTGAGTCTTGAAGGGAACAAGACTGTGGCTGGGCGGGATCCCTGTCCCCAACCTCTTGACATTCAAAACCTGTTAAACACAGGCTCCAATTTTTAATTCCTCAACGCCCTAGCTCCAATGCCTCTTTCTCCAACCAACTCCCATGAATTCCTCAAAGCCTGGCATCCAATGCCTCCTCCTCTACGAAGCCCTATATGTCTCCCCAGGCAAAACCAGGGCTACCCTAGAATCCCATCCTTTTGCTGAATATCAAGCGGGGCTGGGGGGGGGGAGGTTGCATCCATCTCTGTCTCCTGCCTGCAGCCATGGAGTATTTCAGACCACCATTTTCACTGTCGTTTCCCCTGCTGTGTCCTTGCACCCAGCACAGGGTCTGGCATGCAGCAGTTGCTCAATGAATGTCTGTTGAGTGGATAAAGAAATAAATGCATTATTGGCCTGGAATTTCCGTCGATCCAGGATGGGCCTCCTGTCTGTATTCATTCACTAATTGTTTATGGACTGCCTGGGAGGAGACACTGTTATGAGTTCAGGCAAGAACAAAATACAAACATCCCATCTGCTGTGGAGCTGACCCTACATTTCATCAGGTGGAAATAGGTGCTACTGAGGAGGGCATCTCAGTAGGTGAGACATTTGAATGACGTGAGGAACGCCATGCGGGTGTCTGCAGGAACAGGGCACCGGACAGGGGTACAGCCAGTGCAAAGGCCAGAAGGTAAGAGCGCGCTAGTCGCGTTCCAGGATCAATGAGGACAGTGAGGGGAGATAGTGGGACTTGAGGTAGGAGAAATAATGAGGGAAGTGAGGCTTTTGCAGGTTTGGAGAAGAAAAGCTCGACCTCTTTATGCTCAGGCCCAGCCTCTCAGCCTCCTCTGTCTCCAGGCCTGGCCCCGCCCCCTGCCCGGCGCCCAGCTCAAAAGTCACCCGCTTCGAGTTTGCCCCTCGGCGGCCACCGTCGCCGGCCCACTGCAGCCGTGCACGCTGCTAGTCCTGCTTCCGTGAGCCCCGCTCCACCCCACGCCGTGCGTGCCGTGCGTGTGCATGTGCGTGCGCGGGCGCGTCGGCCTGCGAGGGAGCAGCAAACGGCTGGCGGCGGGCGCCGCGCAGGGGGCGGGCGGCGCGGAGTGGGTGACAGCGGCCATGGCCGAGGCGTCGCCGCAGCCTGGACGTTACTTCTGCCACTGCTGCTCGGTCGAGATCGTGCCGCGCCTGCCGGTGAGCTTCGGGTAGGGGTGGCGGGCTCTCTTCTTCGGCCTGAGGCGAGCTGGCACAGACGGGGAAACTGAGGCCTGGTGGCGTCGGCCCGGGGCTCAGCGGAGGGCCCCGAAGCGGGGCCTGTCCACGGTGGCGCAGCGGGTCCGGTGATCCCGGATCCGCGGCCTCCTGCCCCGTGAGGCCCCTGGATCACCGATGGGGAAATTGAGGCCCGCAGAAGCCGCGTGATCTGCTCCGGTGCACTGCCCAGGAGGAAGTGGGGCGCCAGAGGAGCAGTGTCCAGGGGCCGTTCCTGGAGCGCGTGGTCGGCGTCGCGGGGCTTCGCTGCGGCCGCCCCGTGGAAGTCCCCCCGTCTGCGATCCGTCGTGGGGACTAGGTGGCTGAGGCCCTGCCTGGGCCTGACAGCTGCTCGGAGCCTGCGTTCTGGCATTTCCCTGGGACTTGAGCCCAGCCTGCGACCCGGTGTTGTCTCCTGCTCATTTAGGCCAATATCTTCCAAGGGGGCCTGATGGCGGCATGTGGTGCGGGAGGGGGCTGCTTGTTCAAGTTTTCCAGGCCCCTCATCCCAGGGTTTCTGAGTCAGTTGGTCTAGGATGGGGCGGATGTTCCCCTATCCCAGGCTGACAGGGAAAGTGGTGGTGTAGTCCAACCCTCTCCCACTTTACAGGTGGAAAAACAGGCCCACGTCAACTCAGGCCGGCCACCGTCCCGACATCTGCCACTGGTCCAACTTACCGGGAGCAGGAAGAGGGAGGAGGTGTGAGATCTGGAGGTGACTGAGGATTTATTGAGTACCAACAGGGTGCGCTCCTTGTCCTTTATCTCCACAGTCACCTGGCTGGTGGGTGGTAAGAGCCTGTTTTGATTTCAGTGCCAGACTCTTAGTCCTGTCTTTCCAGCTGTGGGGTTCCCTGGGAGCGATTGCTGCTGGGAAGGGGCCAGGAGGATCCAGGAGAAGGAGTCTGTCAGCATTATCCCAGCCACAGAGAAGAAAAGGAGCTAGAGGCAGAGTTTGGAAAGTAGTGCCTAGGCCCAGGAGAAGAGGAGGGGTAACAAGGGGCTTTCCCCCCTCTCCAGGGGAAGGGAAAAAAAAAATGAAACCTCAGGTGTGTGAGCACAGACTTGGGGAGCTGAGACTTGCCCCACTCCAGCTTCCTGGATGTTTTGCTTCTGCCTCTTTGGCTTCCTGCATGCCCCATCTCTGAGCCTTTTTTTCTCGATCATGGCAGGAAGGGGCTGGTCACCTGACAGCCCACCGGCCTAGATTAGTTGCATGCAGCACTTCATAGCTGGTGTGAGCCCCTGGTCTCAGACTCCCAAAGCAGCCTGTCTAGAACCATCCAGAAGCCAGGAGCTGTGGCTGTGGCAGGGATGGGCAGTCTGCACAGCTAGGTGTTCTGGGCCTCCCTTTCTGGGGCCAGCACAAGGCCTGGGTCCTGGAGGACTTTGACCTCTTCCAACTGTCACTGGTCTGATGAGGACCTTCCTAGTCACAGAATCCAGGTGGTAACAAGGTAGGCATGATTTTTGCCCTCAGAATTTATAGGCTGGTCAGGGAGCCAACCATGAACATGTGATTGTCAAATATTTAGTCAAGAATGTTATTAAAATTGGAAGAACAAATCACAGTGGGGAGGGGGTGTCAGGGTGGTTGGGAAAATGCCTGCTTGTGGGTTTGGAGTGCAGTTCAAGGAGGATCAGCAGAAAGGGTGATGATTATCAGCAAGGGGCACACCTGCTATTCTGGGGGAGGGAAAGTTGGCTTTTAACCTGGTGACAGTGGAGGGTCCAGCCAGCAGTCACCGTTGAAACGGGGACTTGTGTTTGTGGGAAACTAGTCCCACTTTGGAGATACTCGCTGGCTTTTTTGCAGCTGCTAGTGCTGTTGTGACAGGAACTGGCTCTCGTTGTAGCACCTGCTCAGTACCTTGGACTCACAGATGCTTCTCTGTACCAGCTGGTGTGGCTGACAAGGGTCAGGATGAGGCCACTTCTCAGCTCTGTGGCTCTGGGCGAGCTGCTCAACCTCCCTGGACCTCAGTCTCACCACCTGTCAGATGGGTTTGATGAAGTCCAGTGGGAGTGTGTGTGTTCAGAGGAGCCAGCGCCTGACTCCCGGAATGCACAGGGAAAGGCATGTGGCATAGCTGGAACGCAGCATGTAGGAGCAGGGACCAGCCAGGCTGGTTGGCATGGAGGCCTTGAGGCTGGTGCACAGGCTCAGACTTGATCCTTCTCAGGAAATGGGAGTTCTGGGGACATGGTAGATGTGTGTGGGAGCAGGAGCCGGGATGTGTGCCTGATGTGGACCTGCTGTGCCTGACATCCTCGGGGTTTGTCTAGAGGTCAAGTTCCGTCTGCAGGTTCCCGCATGCCTGTTGTGTCGGTGGGACAAGGTGTCTCAATCGGAATCTTGGTCCCTATCGATAGTGTCAGAAGCAGGCTGGGTTGAAGCATGTGTGGGATGGGCACATGGCTGGTGCGCAGCACACCTGAGATGATGTCAGGTACTGGCAGTGCTCAGCACTCCAGCATCCAGCAGTGTGCATAGGGTCATGGACACTTTGGGGGACAGATGGGATGTGACTGTGGGGTGTGGGGAACAGTTGGGGTGGGGTTGGCTTTCCCACCAGGTCTGAGCAGGTGTCTTTGCCCATTGACGTCTGAGGAGGGCTCTGTGGGGCAGAGGGATCAGCCAGTGTTCCCCTAGGGTCCAACTGTGTTTGTGTCTGAGTCTAAATACCCCAATACAGTTCTCTGTCAACCTTCCCTGGGTCTGCACTGGCCTGGAGCTCTGCCTCTCCTGGGTGGGGCTCTGGGGGGCCTGAGCCATGGAGGCCAATGTCACTAGAGCTGTGATCCAGTATGGTCAGCCATCTCCAGCTCAGTTTCTCCAACTTCACCATAGGCCCCTGGTTGTGGGCCCTTTGTCTGTGTGGTATGAAGGAACTCTTGGATAAAATCTGGTGCCCATTTTTGTCAAAGCCCCCAGGTCCTCCCTGTTACCAAGGAAGGCGAATAGTACCTTTGAATAGTACCTTCTGGGCGTGTCCTGGGGCCCAGTGCATGGAGTGGGTGCTCAGTGAATTTAGCATCTGTCTGTCTTCCTTGGTGTCTGGCTGCTGCTGTGGCTGTGGTGGTGATACAGGGGTGGGCACCTTACCTCCCATCCCTCCTCCGAGGGGAGATGCAACTAATTCACAAGTCATCAGCAAGGCATAAATACTTACAAGTTAGGGGCCAGCGAGTGGGGTGTTCCTCCAGGTGGGAGAGGAGCTGTAACCACCTGGGCCCTGTCCAGGAGACAGATTCTACCCTCTGGGAGGGACATGCTCTATCCTGCAGTTCCTTTGCTTGGATGTGGCTTTCTACCTTTGGCCACTCTGATTTAATATAAACCTCTGGGGTGTGCCCTCAGAGAGGGAGAGCATCAAGACAGCCCCAGTTCTGGCCTGTTCCCCACTGCCTGTAAGCAGACGCTGGAGAAAGGTGGCTCTGGACTTGGGGCTTTCTCAGGGACAGAGCTCGGAGGCAGGATCTTCTCACACCCCACTGTCAGGCCACAGACCTTGGGTCCCCGGCGGCTATGGATTGCAGAGCACTGGGGTTGAGGCCATCCTCCATTTGCAGGTGAGGAGACCGAGGCTTGCAGCCAGGAGGTGACATTTGAGCAGAGACCCAGCTTTCGCAAGGGGGCCAGCCAGGTAGATATCTGGGGAAGAGTGCCCTGGCAGAGGGGGCAGTGTACAGGCCCTGGATGGGCAGGACCAGCGTGAGGCTGCTGGGGAGAGGGCCAGGTGGAAGTGACCTGGACTGGGTAGAGCTGTGGGAGTGGCTGGGCCGGCTTGTTCTGGAGCTGACTGTACGCTGATTGTGCCCTGTGCTGAGATGGTGGTGTGGTGACGTGTGCAGAGTTGTTGGGTTCAGTGGAGGTCAAGGACGATGGGGCAGACTGTGTGGGCTGAGAGCAGTGAGCGCCCAGGAGCCTTAACAGTATGAGACGGGTTGCCCATTTTCCAGTAGGGCAAACTGACAATCAGGCTGAGGCCATGTGGCACTTCTGCAGGGCAGGTGACAGGCCTTCCCCTGACCCTGAGCTCAGGATTCCCTGAGCAGACCAGGCTAGTCTGGCCTTGCCATGTGTTCCTGGAACCCTCAGGGGCCCCACGAAGCTGGGGACCCTGGGCCTCTTCACAAAGCCGCCTGGCTCCTGGGAAGCCTTGAAGTAAACAGGCTGAGGGCTGGTGGGGTGTTAGTGGGCGCTCCTGAGTGATACCCCGCCAACCCCTGGGAATACTACACATCCATGACTGTCATGCTCACTCACTGCAACAGAGCTGGCCTTTCCCTCCATGCCCCTTCTCAGGAGGTCAGAGGATTGCTGTCCTCACCGTTTCTTGTAACAATTTATTTATTTAAAGATTTTATTGGGGAATTGGGGGAGGGAACAGCGTTGGGGAATTGGGGGAGGGGAAACAGACAAGTTGCTGTCCTTTTGTTCTTCAGTCTAGTTGTGGAGGACGCCCTTCACTGGCTCGTGTTGGTATTATGGTCATTGCGTTCTTCCTGGATGAGGCAGTCTGTCGCTGCCCATTGGACAGCTGCTTACGGCAGCTCACGCCGGCTGCCAGCTGCTCACAGTAGCTTAAGGCAGCCCAGCTCCAGGTTGAGTTGTTGTTCACCATCTGAGCTGTAGATGGCGCAGCATCTCTGACCCATGTGGGAACCGAACCAGCGGCCCTGCAACTCAGAGCTCGCGCTCCCAAGCCAACTCTTAACCAACTGAGCTACTTGCCTGTCCCTTGTAACAATTTATTGAGATACGACTTCAGTGTGTTCAGTACCTATCCCCTTGATCCAATTCCAGAACATTCCATCACCCAAAAGAAACCCTGTCCCCATCTGCAGTTACCCCATATCCCCTCCCTAGTCTCTGACAATGACTAACTTCCCTCCTGTCTGTGGATGTGCCTGTTCTGGACATTTCACATAAATGGAATCACACACTGTATGGCCTTGTATGTCTGGCTTCTCTCACTGAGCACCATGTGTTCAAGATCCACCCATGTTGTGGTGAGTGTCAGCGCCTCACTCCTTTCCACGGTCTAATGACACTCCAGTGTGTGACGGGCTATGCTTGTCCATGGATGGACACATAAGTTTTGTCTTCCTTGTGGCCATTATGAGGTGAGCTGCAGTGGAAGCACTTGTGCATGTTTCTGTGTGGACATGTTTTCATTTCTCTCGGTGGACACCTACAGGGGCCCTGCAGGGTCGTGTGGTGACGGTGACCTTGGAAGGAACTGCTGACTGTTAGGGAGAGATGCCTGCTGAATGTTCCCGTGTGTGTTGGAGGTTCTGATTCCTGCGCATCCTCTCCAGCACTCGTCACTGTCATCTGAGTGTAGCTGCCCTGCAGGTGTGCAATGTGTGTCACTGGTTGTGACCTGCAGTTCCCTTCTCCTGGTGGTGTCAAGCGTCATTTCACGGGCTTCCTGCCATTTGTGTATCTTCGAAGAAATGCCTATTTCTGATCCTTTGGCCATTTCTTAACTGGGTTGTCTGTCTTTTTGTTGTTAAATTCTAAGAGTTCTGAATGTATTCCAGACGCCAGGCACCTTGACTTGTGTAGCTCCCACCTGCGTTCCCCACTAAGCTCCAGGAGCTTTGCTTTTGGCAGTGGGGCAGGTAAGAGGCACCAAGAGGCACCTGGCATGTGTTATGCAGCACCCACTGTCCAGATGGAGGTACCGGCCCCTTGTGGCTCCTGCAGAGGGTGGCACGCACCTGAGACTGTAAACAGCCCCACCTTCTTCCACGCAGCTCACGGGTGGTGACTTTGAAATTCTACCTTAGGCAGAAGCAGGCCTTGTACATGTGTCTCGTCTCTTGTTTATGTGAGTTCCCACTTGCACACGTGCTGACGTGCCCAACGAGTGCAGTGTAGGCTGGACCTCTTTCAGGGACATCAGTGTGGTCTCCATGTTCACACACCTGGCTGTGCTGTGCCTGTGGTGGGTCCTCCACCCCCTCAGGATATCACTGTCTTTGCCCTCTGGCTGGGGACATGGTCAGTGTGGATGGGGTCACACTGCAGCCTGTGGTCACAGGCTGTGTATAAAGGCTGCTGGAATATTCCAGAAAAGCTGTTGTGGGTTGTCCACAGGCTAGTCCCTCTGCCCAGATGGTGCTTCCTACCCTCAGTGGCTGTCTTCTTAGGAGTTGACCTGCTCTGAGGCCCAGACAGCCCTGGAGCACCACAGACAGAGTCACTCGTGCGGCCCTCCTGGCGTACCCGAGGCCATGTCTCCTGTATGTGTGTGTGTGTAGGGTCACCCACAGGGCATTCTTGTGTTCTCATAAGTTGGAAACAGCTTGCTGGACTCACATCACCTGGCCTGTTTGCTGCAGGCCTTGTCAGAGCCTTTGTAAGCTGATGTGCTGAATGGAGACCCTGAAACTCTGTGACTGTCACTGTGGTAGACACAGGCTGATTGACTCTGGAATGTGGGCGGGTGGAGAGATCACCTGCAGAGGAGCAGGTCGAGACACAGGTTGTAGCTTTGGGTGACAGGTGTCCATACCTGAGCCCTGTCCGGGCCATCTAGCTGGGCCTCTGCTGGATCCAGCCCTGGACTAGGGCTGTTTTGCAGGTGGGTTTCTTTAGGTGATGTTCATCCTGGGCCTTACTCCTGTACTCTGCTGCCCAACGTGGAAGCCGGAACCTCAAGATCACTCTCACCTGCTCTCTTGTCCACAGGATTACATCTGCCCAAGATGTGAGTCTGGTTTCATTGAGGAGCTTCCGGAAGAGACGAGGTAACACAGCCCCTGGGTCACAGAGGCCTTGGGCTGAATGCATGCTGGCAGGAGACAGGGGGACATGCAGTGGCCAGGGCTGGGCTCAGGGTAATGGGAGTCCTGGGCAGCCAGAGGTAGATGCCTACTGTTCTGACTTGGGACAAGGGTAGGGCCTTCAGAGGCAGAGTGCAGCCCTGAGGCCTTGAGGATTGGGATGGGGGTTCCTACCTCTTCCCCAGCATGCACCCCATTGCTGACTTGGCCCATGTCCTCCCAGGAATACAGAGAACGGTTCCGCCCCCTCCACAGCGCCCCCAGACCAGGGCAGGCAGCCATTCGAGGTGAGTCAGCTGGCTCACATAGTTGAGGGAGCAGACACAGCCCCTCACTCTCTGTGGAAGATACCTACCTCCCCCATTCCCTCCACCATGCAGGCTGTCCTCTTCCCAACATGGAGCCTCCTACACTCCCCTCCTGTGTCCCACATGTGTGCCAAGACTTCCTTGCTGTCACCTGTCCCCTGGGAGCCCTGAGCCTGGGACCATGTGGGGCCCGTACAAGGGGCTTGTGGACATGGCCTTCTTTCCCACAGAACGTGGACCAGCACCTCTTCACACTGCCACAAGGCTACGGGCAGTTTGCTTTCGGCATCATTGACGACAGCTTTGAGATCCCCACGTTTCCCCCGGGGGCACTAGCAGATGACAGCAGGGACCCTGAGAGTCGGCGGGAGAGAGAACAGCAGTCCCGGCACCGGTATGGTGCCCGGCAGCCCCGAGCCCGCCTCACTGCACGGCGGGCCACCGGCCGGCATGAAGGTGTCCCCACGCTGGAAGGGTGAGGAGGCTGGGGGTGGCTGGTAGATAGGTGGCACGCTGGTGGGGGCTTCCGGCCTGCCCCACCCCCAATTAAGCAGAGCCCTCCAAGCCCATCCTGCAGGATGGGTGCAGAAAGGCTGGAGTGTGGCTCAAAAACCTGGACGGGGTCCACTGAGTGTCCCCCATCTTCTTGAGCAGAGTCTCATTGGCATGGTGTGGCTGGTTCACCATGGGGTCCTTGGCCCAGGGTGGTGGCAAGTAGGTGATCTCTGGCATCTCTGACCTATAGTGGTCCCAAGACCCCGTCCTACCCTGAGGGGTGAGCTAGGCTTCTCATGCCAGAGATGGACCTGACACCCATCGAGCTTAGGCTCTCATGACCCCCAGGACAAATCCTGGTTATAAAGTGGGGATGGAGTGTTGTGATGTGCACCGGCGCTATCCAGGCCTTGGAGGACCTGGCCTGGAAACGGGATGGAGGCGCTGCTCCGGGCCCATGTACCCTTGTGGAAAGCACAGCCTTGTGCCTTGGGAAGCTGGGAGGCCCCGACCCCAAGCGGGTGCTGACAGCAGTCTGGCCTTGCTGTTCCAGGATCATCCAGCAGCTGGTCAATGGCATCATCACTCCAGCCACCATCCCCAATCTGGGCCTGGGCCCCTGGTGAGTAGTGGGGCGGGTCTCCCAGCCCTGCTCGGCCCCTCCGCCACTTGAACCCCACACCTGTCTGCCCAGGGGCGTCCTGCACTCAAACCCGATGGACTACGCCTGGGGGGCCAACGGGCTGGATGCCATCATCACGCAGGTACAGGAGCAGGGGAGGGCACCCTGTGACCCCATCCCAAGGCCAGGGTGCACCAGCCAGCATTTTATCCTGGCACTGGCATCCCGGGTCCTGGATTTCTTCCCTGTGGGGATGGGTGTTCACTGTGACTTCAGTACCCTTGTGAGGCAGGAACAATGCCATCTTCAGGGCTATTTACCAGTGACCCATTGGAGTATTTTGTCTGTGGTGGGACAGCCCTCTGATTCTCACTGGTGCCTCACGGGACCACATGAGCCCCTGGGTGGGATCCTCGGCCCTATGGGAGGGCTCTGCTGTCCCCAGGGCCCTGCCCTCCTGCATTGGCTTCAAGGTTACACTGACTAGACAAGCAGAAGAGCGGGCAGGAGCCAGTGGCTGGGCCTCGTGGGGTGACTGACCTCTGACCCCCAAATGGGGGGTCCGGGGAACAGGACAAACTCGGCCTCGGTGCTTTTGCAGGTAACCCAGCCTTGCATTTCAGAGCCAGGCAGGGCAAGGGGCCGTGCCCACCGACCAAGCTCCTGCCCTCTGGCCTCTTGTCTTTCAGCTCCTCAATCAGTTTGAAAATACAGGCCCCCCACCTGCAGATAAAGAGAAAATCCAGGCCCTCCCCACCATCCCTGTCACCGAGGAGCACGTAGGTATGAGGCCCTCAGTCGCCTAACTTCCTTTCTTTTCATGACACTTTCCCTGGGACTTTTCTGTTGGACCGAAGCTCGACTTGAAGGGGAGGCTTTGTCAGTGGCCCTTCTGTCCCCCTAAGTCCAAAGTGGCCCTAGACAGGCAGACTCTTCAATGAGCAGTGGGACACCTTTGGTTGGGGGTGTCACGGGCTCTCACTCCCCACAGGCTCTGGGCTGGAGTGCCCCGTGTGCAAGGACGACTATGGGCTGGGCGAGCGTGTGCGGCAGCTGCCATGCAACCACCTGTTCCATGACGGCTGCATTGTGCCCTGGCTGGAGCAGGTGAGCAGGCGGCCATGGCCCCCGGGCCTCCCCATCTCCATCAGCTTCTGAACTGCTCCCCTCTCCCCCTGTGTCCCCACACAGCATGACAGCTGCCCCGTCTGCCGAAAGAGCCTCACAGGACAGAACACAGCCACCAACCCCCCAGGCCTGACTGGGGTGACCTTCTCCTCGTCGTCCTCCTCTTCCTCCTCCAGCTCGCCCAGCAATGAGAACCCAGCAAGCAACTCCTGAGTCCCCTGCATTCCCCAGAGAGCACAGGACCTGCCCAGCACAGGCCTGGCAGGCACGGGGAAACCGATGTCCCAGAGTCCAGGAGGTGCTCCCTTTCCCCCACACCGTGGACTCTGGTGTGGCCGCGCCCCAGCTGTGGGCAGAGGACAACCCACAGCCTCCAGGCTGCCTAGGAGGCCGGCTCTCCCCAGGGACGACGAGGAGTGGCACAGGTGCCCTGGCCTCCCCATCCTGTTTGTCCAACCTCACCCTCCACATGTTCAGCAGTGGGAAGGTTTTATAATTTTAAATTATTATTGCTTTGAAATAAATGGCCCTGCATGGTCTGTGGAAAGATGGGGTGGAGCCACTTGGCTGGCGTCTCAGCCCCGCTGGCTCGGCCACCCATCGCCACCCTGTGTGCGGGGGCTGGGGGGGGGCTTGGGATCACCAGGATGACCAGCAAGACGACAAAACTGCTCAGAGACTTTTTTTAAAGGGAAAAAATATGTTATCTTGAAAGTTATTTAAAAATACACCTACTTAGAAAGGAAGCTGGTGGTTGGTGTTTTCCTTCTGTGCCTCTGGGGTTGTGCCTCTCAGGTACCAGCCAATACTGCCTTCCCAGACTGGACCCCTGGGAGTGGCTGGCAACCTTCACCAAGAAGGTGCAGTGACCCTGCGTGGGAAACCCCACTGTGCTGCGCTGCCAGGCGGGGCCTCCCCAGCTGCCTCACGCCTGACCCTGTACACAGCCTATGATGTCCGTGCACACGGACTGTTTCAGAACGCAGGGTCACCTAGGTGGAACCATTGACCCTGACCACAGTGAGCATCCACTCTGCATGCCCCCACAAGTGCCCTCCAACTTTTTCTGTGTTTTTAAGTGGAAGGCAGAGGCTTGGATGGGTAGGAACCCATACCCAGGGACTGTCACTGTCCCCAAGCAGAATGTTCCATCTCAGCTTGGGAGGGGTTCCTGTGTTAGTCCCCCACAAAACCCCTTGGGGTAAATGGCATCATCATCTCCATTTTATAAAATAAGAAGCAGGCCTGGAGTAGAACTGCCTGGTCCAAGGCTGCAGAGCTGGGACCCAGGCTAAGGGGCTCTGGGATGCGGGCGGGCAGTGGGCAACTTCCCTCAGGCATGGCACTCCTTGTGTCCCTCCTCTAGCCCTTGAGCGATGCTGACATGAAGCCCCTCAGCCTGTAATCCCCCCTTCCCAGAATTTAGGAGCTCTGAGGACATTACTCAATCGCAGACTCTGCATGTATGTTTCTATGGCTGCTATGACATCACTACAACTGTGGCTTAAACCATACACTTTTATTCTCTGAGAGTACTGGGGTTAGGAGTCCCACACAGGCCTCTCGGGGCTAAACCCAGGTGTGGGCAGGGCTGGTCCTTCCGGAGGCCCCAGTGAGATCTGTTTCTAGCATTTTCCAGTTTCTAGAGGCATCGTTTCCTGACTTGTAACCCCTTCTCCATTGTCACAGCCAGCAGTGCAGCCTCTTGCATCTCTCTGAGCCTGAGCCTCCTGCCTCCCTATTATGAGGACCTGTGATGATACTGTTCCTACCGCCCCCGGAGAATCCAGGGTCACCCCATCTAAGAGGCCTTGACTTAATCCACTTGCAAAGTCCCTCTGCCACAGAGGCAACATGTCCGCAGGTCCCGGAACCAGTGCTAGTCACCCCTTGGGGTGTTCATGTCACCCCCAGGCCCCTCCCTCACCCTGGGCTCCCCTCTCTTGCTGCTTCAACACCCCAGAGGGTTCCCACTGCTGAGCCTTTGCCTAGGCTGTGTCCCGGCTTGGAGTGCCCTTCCCAGACATTCCAGCCATGAAAGGCTGAATCCTTGTTTCCAGCTCAGGAGGTGCCTTGTGTGCGTCTTCTCACCCCCCTAGCTTGTGACTGGACATCTACAGCCCCTGCTCAGCTCAGTGTCCACTCAGACTCAGATAAGAGCTCCCCGAGGGCCAGATTGCATCAGTGGGGGTCCTTCAGGGTCACCAGCACCCAGCACACAGCAGGCACTCAATGCTTGGAAAATGAATGAGTGACCAGACAAGGCTTGGCCATGGCCTGGGCCTCCCCCAGCCTCTGGCCCCTGGCCACTTGCCCGGGCATCTTCTGGAATCTCATCCAGCCATCCCTCACAGCCCCGCGGGGCTTCAGGAGATTAGGACAGGCAGGAAGTGGGTGGACAGGTGTTGTTGCCGAGTGCGGCTGCCCCGCCGGGGAAATCCCTGCCGGTCCAGCGCCAGGAACATGGGCCGGCCGCGATGACGCCAGCGGAGCGAGGTGTAGGTGTTGTAGCCGTTTTCCTCAATGCGCTCCCGGAACCTGCAGTGGACAGTGTAGACCCGCTGCCAGGTCGGGCATGTGAGGCAGCTACTGAACCCACCTCAGGCCAGCACCCACCACAGCCGGCCACCCCTGCCATGCACTCACCGACCCGTAGAGGCGGCCCCGGCGGCTCATGGCCACGAAGAAGCCGGTGTACACAGCCTTGAGAGCCACGACGCCCACGCGGATGGAGCGGATCTCAATAATACCTGCGAGGAGCGGCTGGGTCAGGGCCCTGGCCCACCCTGGGCTGCCCTCGCGCTCTCACTAGTTCGCTGATTCATTCATTCATTCATTCATTCATTCATCCATTCATTCATTTATTCATTCATGTAACAGTCATCAAGTACTACCTGTGTGCCTGGCCTCGTGCTGGCTGTGGGGGAGCACTGAGAGCCACACAGGCCCCGCTAGGAGCTTCCCTGAGGATGTGGTTGGAGGACCTAAGTGGGGAGGGCTCTGGCTTTCTCTGGAGGGCATGGCAGCCTGTGGAGTGGGGAGGATCCTAGTTATGTCAGGGTTTTGAGAAAAGCAAGCCAGAGGAGGCAGTTGTTGATGCCTGCATGGGTGAGTTGCTGATTTCAGTAAGAACAAGTAACGAGTGTAAGTGACCATGGGCCGTGCATGGCCTCCCCGATGGTCTTCACTGCAACTGCCATGTCCAGCCCTGACAGCTTGGCTAGCTGCAGCAGCACAGTTATAGAGAGACAGAATGCCAGATAGGAGGCACGGCCCAGGTAAAGGGGTGTTTACAGCTCAGTGTGTTCAACTCGATGACTGATAGCCGGTAATGCTGTTTAAGCACCAATGCCACACACTGTACCCTACTAAGTCCACACAGCAGCTCCAGGCGAGAGGTGCTGACTGTGCCCACTTCCCAGAGGGGGCAATTTTTTTTTTTTTTGAGGGCAGTGTCACTGGCCCTCATATGTGGGACCCAAACCGGGGCCACTGGCCTCCCAAGCCAGTGCTTAACCACCGCGCCACTCGGCCGGCCCTAGAGGGGGAAATTAAGGCCTGGGAAGTGGTAGAGCCAGCTTCGGACCCCGTTTGTCAGTGGGTGACCCAGAGTAAGCCCTGTCCGGCTCTGAACTGAGTTTCCTGTCCAGCAAAGCAGGATCACAGGATGAGTGGTTGCACACAGCCTCAGCCCCACCCATGTACTGGGGCTTAATCTGGAGTCAAGGCCTTGCTGTCTGGTCTTCAATCTGGACTTGAATGCCTGATGTGATGGGGATCTCACCCCATGACCTTACACCTGCTCTTCTTTCAGCTGGGCCTCTGGCTCCTCTTGTGCATGGTAAGCTCCTTCTGTCTGTACAAGGCTCAACTCAAGGCCCCCTCCTCAGAGAGATCCTCCCACAAGACCTCCTAGATAAAGTGGACCCCCCAGTCAACTCCCTTCCATCACCCTGTTTTCATTTTCTTTGCACCCCACATGGTCCCCTCTCAAATTGTCATATTACTTTTCACTTGTTAAACTGCTTTACTCTTTGCTCTGGAACCCCATTAAGGTGGGATGTTCTGGTCACTGCTATGTCCCCTGTACCCAGCGCAGCATACCAGAGTTGCCCAATTAATAACCACCAAATTAATGAAGGTGACAAGAGCTCCAAGCCACACACACACACACACACACAACCATTAGCCATCTGCCGCCCCTTTACTACCCAGATCGGGAAACCGAAGCTCAGAGAGAAGCAGTGACTATCCTAGATCACCCAGCAGAGCCAGGCCTCATCCCCAGCCTGAGGCCATCGTGCCTGGCCATGCCCACCACCAGTTGATTGGCCCAGCCAGTCCCCTGTCATTGCCCTGGTGAGACTAATGAGGGCCTTGGGAGCCCCAAATGAAGGCATTTGGGAAGGGCAGGGGTGATTATCTGCCCTAATAGTGGTGATTCAGGCAGTGACCAGCAATTAGCTCAGCCCCCTGCCCCCAGCTTCCCCTGCCCAGACCTTGGAGCTGTGGTTCACCAATTGCCCTGGCTGCCCAGCTGTCCCCAACCTTCTCTTCTTTGTCCTTGCATCTCCTCTTGCCTCATACATTCCACAGATAGTTATTGAGCGCCTGTTGTTTACTGGGTGGGGCAGCAGAAACAGTGACTCCAACTCCATGAGGTTCTTGGGCATCAAGGAGTCCCAGCAAACACCAACCCCCTACCGGCGTGCCCCAGGGCAGGTCATTTCCCCTCTCTGCCTTAGTTTCCTAGGAAGAAATAGAGGGGTCCCCAACCCAGGCAGGTGCTGAGTTTTGTTCTGCATTGTGGGGAGTCAAGTTTAGACCCCAGTTCTGCCCCTACCACATTATGTAAGTGGACTCACCAGGGCCCTTCCTGGAGTCTCAGTTTCCCCTCTGTAAATGGGCCCATTGACCCCAACTTCACCTATTCTGCCAAGACCCTTCTTTGCTATTGAGCCAGGCCTGGAGCTGGGAGCTTCCTCTGTGACCATTCGGGTTGGGCCCATTTTACAATTGAGGAAAATGAGGCCCCGGACAGAAATGACTTGGCTAATGCCACACAACCAGAGGAGCCCCGGGACCCTTCCGTGCATGAGAAGAGGGCCCAGTTAAGTAGCTTATTGTTATGATTACTGCTGCAGTTGTTACTGTCCGCTTATTTGCCCTGAATCCCCCACTCCTACCCCTATCCCTGGGCAGCCCCCTGCGACTCACTGTCAGGGTTGTGCCGCCAGCGGGTCCCCTGCACGCGGCCGCTGGGGTCCACCCGCAGAAAGAAGTGGGTGGAGGAGAAGAGGCGCCGCCAGCGCACGTCGCCCTCCAGGTGTGGGTAGCTGCGTGGTCTCCGCGGACCACTTGGTGTCCCCGCGGTGCGGGGTGCCTGTGCCAGCAGCAGGCAGGCCAGGCCCAGCCACAGGTGGCCATGCATGGCCTCGCCGTCAGCTCTCAGTCTGCTCTTGCCTCCCCAAGCACGTCCGCGGCTCTACCATTGCTGGATCAGGGGCGGAGTGCCCAAAGGGGACGCCCCGAAAGGGCCAATAGGGAGACTCAGAGGCGAGGCCAGAGATGCAACAACCGAGCAACTGGGGCGGGGCCAGGACACTGGGCTGGGGTCCCATTCAGGAAAACCTGCTTGGGCTTCCCTGTGTTTGTCTTGCACCGCGGGGAGGGCGGTGCGTGTCCATGAGTCACTGTGAATATGAGAGAGGCAGGCCTCTGACACGGAGGGAGACAGAGACAGAAACAGAGAGACACAGAGACAGAGAGACAGAGAAAGCAACAGAGAGACACAGAGATAGAGACAGTGATAGAAACAGAGACAGAGACAGTGAGAACAAGACAGAGAGATTGAGAGATGTGGAAAGAGGGAGACAGACAGAAACTGTGAGAGACAGTGAGAATCAGAGATACAGAGACTGTGAGAGACAGAAACTGAGGTGGAGAGAGAGATTGTGAGACAGGGAAAGACGGGTGAGAGAGACAGAGATAAGAGAGACAGAGAGAAATGAAGCTGCTCAGGGGTCAGAGATTGGGTGGGAAGATCTGGCCTGAGTGTCGTCTGTGTGGACTGGGCCCCTGGACTGGCACACCCAGGTGGGACTGGTCTGCCCTTCCAACTGGAGCTTCCTGAGAGCCAGGCAGACCCTGAGGCTTCCCTGAGGGGGTCATGGGGAGTGCGTGCGTGGAGGAGCAGGTGAATGTTTCCCAGAGGGTGTGCATACAGGTGTTTGGGCAGATGGTGGATGGGGTCCGGTGGGTGGGAAGGTGGCCCATGGGAGGATGGACACATGGGTATGTTGTGGCCAGCTCATGGGGACATGAATGATGACCCATCCCCAGTATCCAGAGCTGCACGTCAGAGGCATTAAGAGTGGGGTGGCCCTGTTTATGTCTACATCTGCTCATCATTTACAGACATACACGAGCCTCACAGGGAGCCACCCCATGCCCTGGACCCTGAATGGTGAGTATAGTGAAACTCCGCAGACAAGAGCCAAGAGGCATCATCGATAGGTGGGGAAACTGAAGCCCAGGAGGGACAGCAACTTCCCCATGGCCCCACAAAGGTCACATCCCAGGGTTCTGATCCCTGACTCTGCCCCCAATCCTACAGCCATGGCCCCTAGTGGCACCTTTAAATAGCACGAGGGTGAATAAAAGGTGACAAGCCTGCCCAACGAATATTGGAGGGGTAACCGGTCCATCCAGATGCTGGGGTGCCTTCCTGGTAGGTCTGAGAATTTCCCAATGCCTCCTCCTGGCCCCAGGACCCCAGGACTGAGCTGGAGGAGGGTGTCCCTATGGCCTGGGCCCAGCCTAGTTTATCTTCCTACACTGGGGACCTTGAGGCCAGCACCTGAGAGACCTGTGTGTGTGCATCACAACCCAAGCATGGGTTCCTCCTCTGAAAACTGGGCCAGGAAAGGGAAGAATAGAAAGAGATAATCTATGACCTTACTCAGTAGAGGCATCTCACAGAGACTCAGAGTCACATTCCCCACCTACTAGCCAGCCAGAAACTCGGTCTTCTTTTCCTAGAATGCCCCCACCCTATTCCCCAGGAATACCATCTTTGGGGCCTTGTGTGATAGACAGGACCCAACCCGGGGGCTGGCCATGCCCCAGGTATTGTTGGAGTTCAACAACCACTTCACTGAAATATAGTTCACACACCACACAGTGTTTTCAACAACTTCTCTCTAGTTACAGAACATTCCATAGCTCCTAAATGAAACCTTGTTCCCATTAGCCTCTACTCCCCATCCCCTCCCCAAGCCCTGACAACCATGAACCCACGTCTTGTCTGTGGATGTGCCTGTTCTGGACATTTCACAGAAATGGAATCACACACTGTGTGGCCTTGTGTGTCTGGCTTCTCTCACTGAGCACCGTGTGTTCAAGGTCCATCCACGTTGTGGTGCTGGTGACTACCTCCTTTTCATGGCTGAGTGACACTCCAGTGAGTGGATGGGCCACACTGTGTTCGTCCATCCCCCGCTGATGGACATTTGGACTGGTCCACCTTGTGGTGTTGTGATTAAGGTGTATACAGGTGTTGGTGTGAACGTATGTTTTCACTTCTCTCATGTATATACTTAGGAGTAGAATTCTTGAATCATATGGTTATTCTATGTTTAGCTTTTTGAAGAACTTCCAGACTGTTTTACACAGTGGCTGCCCCATTTACATTCCTGTCCACCATGCTTGAGGGTTCCAGTTACTCCACATCCTTGTCAACACTTATGATGGTCTGTCATTTTGATTAGAGCCACCTAGTGGAGGTGAAGCACAATGAATGCCCTGTTCCTGGAGTCCCCAATTCTCTTTCCTTTTTGTGGTCCATCAGCAGGATCACTGCATTGCAGGAAGTGCACATAAGGGAATACTACGCAGCCACGAAAAAGGGTAACCCCCAAAACACACAACAACATGGATGCATCTCAGACGTCATGATGAGTAGAAGCAGCCGGACACAAAAGGGGTTTATTCGTGTGACATTCTACAATAGGAAAACTAACCTATGGTGTAAGTGAGGCATCAGGATGGGGATGTCACCCTCAAGGGTAGTGATGGGGGAGCATGAAGGGGTTTTGCCAGTTGCATGTTCTTTGGAACACCTGTGTGTTTGGTTTGTGAAAATTAATGGAGCTGTATTCTTCTTTTTTCTTTTTTTAAGATTTTTTTTGCGGGGGGAATTGGGGAAGGGGAACAGACAAGTTGCTGTCCTTTTTGTTCTTCAGTCTAGTGGAGGACGTTGCTTCACTGGCCCATGTTGGTATTGTGATCATTGTGCTCTTCCCAGCTGAGGCAGTCAGTCGCCGGTCATTGGACAGCCGCTCACAGCGACTCATGGCGCCTCAATGTGGCTCACGGCAGCTCACGTAGGCTGCCGCCGGCCCCTCATGCTGGCTGCCAGCCGCTCACTGTAGCTCATGGCAGCCCACTGCAGCAGGGGCTGCAGCCTACACCGGTGACTCACAGCAGCCCAGCTCCAGGTTGAGCTGTTGTTCACCATCTTAGCTGTAGAGGGCGCAGCGTCACTGGCCATCATATGGCATTCGAACCGGGGCCCTGCTGCTCAGAGCTGGCGTCCTAAGCCAACTCTTTTTTTGTTTTGTTTTGTTTTGTTTTGTTTTTGAGGGCAGTGTCACTGGCCGTCATATGTGGGACCGAACCAGGGCCACTGGCTTCCCAAGCCAGCACTTAACCACTGCGCCACTCGGCCAGCCCAACCAAGCCAACTCTTAACCAATGAACCACTCAGCTGGTCCTGGAGCTGTATGTATCCTTGATGTGTGCACTGCTTACATTATACCTCAAAAAATACACACATCTGATGTTTTTATGTAAGTGAATATTTGAGAGTGAGCCCTAAGGAGGGTGTTGCTTCACTTATAAACACACCAGACAAATCTCCGAAAGGTGAAGTCCTCTGTAATAACAAAGCTGCAATCTAACCCACCATCTGGCTCAAATGTCCCTTAGTGTCCCTATAGTATCCTTCAGTAGCTTCTTTTCTTTTCTTTTCTTTTTTTTTTTTTTTTGAGGGCAGGGTCACTGGCCCTCATATGTGGGACCCAAACTGGGGCCTCTGGCTTCCCAAGCCAGCGCTTAACTACCGCGCCACTCAACCGGCCCTGAGTAGCTTATTTTCTGATCCTAAACCAGAAAGTACATTCCCTTTTTGTCTCTGATATACCCCCAAAGGTATATCCACATTGTAATCCCTGGAACCTCTGAATTTTACTTTATTTATAAAAAGAGTCTTGGCAGATGAAATTCAGATTTTCAAATGAGGAGACCATCCTGGTGGGTACTAAATACAGTCAGTCACAAGAATCCTTCTGAGAGACAGAAGGAGACTTTACAGACACACAGGGAGAGACCACGTGACAATGGAGGCAGAAGCTAGAGGGGTGCGGCCACAAGCCCAGGGACATTTAGAGCCCCCAAGCTTGGAGAAGCAGGAAGAAC
Organism: Aselliscus stoliczkanus; assembly: GCA_033961575.1. NCBI lineage: Eukaryota > Metazoa > Chordata > Mammalia > Chiroptera > Hipposideridae > Aselliscus > Aselliscus stoliczkanus. The sequence continues at coordinate 418,845 of CM066735.1, read as the reverse complement.
TCCCCTCTGGGGCCTTTGGAAGGAGTGCAGTCCTGTATACACCGTGAGTTTGAATTTCTGGCCTCCAGAACTGGGAGACAATAAATTTCTGTTGTTTAAGACATTAAATTTGAGATAATTTGTTAAGGCAGCCCCAGGAATCCAATACCATCTTCTGTACAGAGGTCCCTGACTTTCCTTGGCTTTCTCAGTGAGAACACTTCTGAAGTCTCATAGAGTGATACACAACCCAGGTTCATCTGAACATCCCCTGGCTCTATTTGGATGAAACATCTTGGGTGAGAACCCAACATACACCAACAGTTTCTGAAATACAGTGTTACCCAAACTCCAAACTTTTGATGCTGTATTCCCCGTTTAATTACATCCTTCTCCACCTGCATTGTGTGTTGATATTTTTCTTGCTTAGGAAAATAAGAAAACTTGATATCACCATCAGGAGAGGAAAGCCAGTGCCATACATTGACACATAGTCAATAAGCCATAAATAGAAATACAAGGTGAAAAACGAGATGACAAATTCTCAGATCAGTAGGATCATAGACTGGGAGCTGAGACAGAAGCTAAAAACAGGTGGGAGCTAAGTGAGACTTCCCATGTTGAGCAGGAACTAAAAGAATAAATTTCTTGCCACCCAGATCCAGGAACTCAGCTCTCGGGGAAATACTGGTTTAGGGCATCTGATGTTCCACGGAATAGAAGGAAAAACTGAGGCATAAGGCAAGGTGAAAGAATTCAGAAGTCTGGGGCCGGCCAAGTGGCTCAGTTGGTAAGTGCTGGAGCCCTGAATAACAGGGCTGCCAGTTCGATTCCAACATGTGCCAGTAAGCTGCACCCTCTACAGTTAAGATTATGAACAACAGCTCGACCTGGAGCTGGGCTGCCCTGAGTGGCCTGCGACAGTGTGGGCTGCCATGAGCTGCTGTGAGCTACTGTGAGCTACTGAGTGGCCGGCAGCCAGCGAGAGCTGCCATGAGCTGCCATGAGCTGCCGTGAGCCACCGTGAGCGGCCGTCCAATGGCCGGCAACTGACTGGCAACTGACTGCCTCAGCTGGGAAGAGCGCAATGATCATAAAATACCAACATGGGCCAGTGAAGAAACATCCTCCACTACTGGACTGACCTCCACTATTGGACTGAAGAACAAAAGGACAACAACTTGGCTGTTCCCCTTCCCCAATTCCCCAACACTGTTCTCCTCCCCCAATTCCCCAATAAAATCTTAAAAAAATAAATAAATTCAGAAGTCTTGGCTTCTAGCCCATGTTCCTGACTGCCAGACTAAGGGGGTGCAAGGAGGTGTCTCTAAGTCTTGGGGGACCAGGCTGGGCTGATTCAGCCCCTCCTCACAAGGCAAGGAAGGCAACCTTTGGTGTGAGTCAGGTCTGAGGTCAGTGCCCCTCAGGGCATCTTGGGGTGGGCTGGGCAGGTTCAGGAGGACACTGCAGTCTGTTGAAACCATTCCCAGCCGGTCGCATCACTGCATCTCACAGTGCAGGGGCCCACGTGGGCAGCTGTGTCTGGAATGTGCTGTCACGCTTTCAGGCCCAGAAGTCTGGCCCTTCCGGAGCACGGGTTCAGCCTTCACTCTGGGTGAGTGGGTAAAGCAAAGTCTGAGCATCTGGGGACAGGTGGCAGCTTGAGATGAGGCCTCTAGAACTGCTGTGATCTGGCCCCTGAGCACTCTTTCAACGTGGTCTCTGTTTCCTTTCCTCACCCTGCTTGAGTTCCCCCAACTATCCATGCTTGTTCCAGCCTCAGGGCCTGTACACTTGCTACGACCCCTGCCTGGAACACAGTTACCCGACATATTCTTCTCACCCTCCACATGCCAGCTGATCCCAGACCAAGTGCTCCCCTTCCCTAGCCTGTTTTCTCCAACTGAACCTGCCAGGGAGTACTCTTTGTGGTTAACTGGGACCAATTTCACAACCAGAGACTACCAGCCATTGTTTACAGGGGCCTCTCACCCAAGCTGCATATCAGGGAAAAGTCATACATAGACTGGGCTACCAGCCTCCTGGCCTGTGCTCCTCCTGCAAACCCAGCTGACCCTTGTAAAAGAGCTCCTAGGATTGCAATTTGACCTGCCCTGGTCAATTGGAGCTGTGCAATGATATTCTCATTTGCATTTTTACTGACCAATCAGAACTCATGCAGCCGACCAATCAAGACAGTGCTACACACATCTGAAACAAACAAACAAAAAAAGAGGGTGCTATACCCACCCATCAAACTGTAAAACTTGGGCATTCTTATTTGCATGGGAATGGACCAATCACAAACCTGGGTTGAATGGGCATTCTTCTCCATATAAGTGAGCCTCACCTCTAACTCAGTAGAATGGCTGGCTGCATTTTCTGTGTTTGTTATTTTAGCTGTAACACGTGACCTGCTTCACCTGAACTGCTTCAGGTGAGCCATCCCTCAACTAGAGCTCTTTTTACTAAGTTAAGTCTCTCCTGTGCCACCCCCAAGTTGGGGACTCCTGTTGGCGTTGAATTTTGGTGGCTGTGACCTTCAGGTGGCAGTGGGCATACGTTCCAGGTCTTATTCTAAAACTCCAGTCTCCAGGGATTATCTCATTCCATTTGTCATCTCAATTTAGTAAATTAGTCCTTTCTTTTTTTTAAGAGGGCAGTGTTACTGGCCCTCATATGAGGGATCCAAACCTGGTCCGCTGGCATCCCAAGCCAGCTCTTAACTATTGGCTGGCCCAAATAGTCCATTCTTTCTGCCCACTCTGTCCCTGTCATTAGAAACTTGAGGAGTAGAGGGTTAACTGAGGCCAGAGGAATTGATGAGGGTCCGCCAGGGAAATGTCCCAAGGACATCTGTCTGGGAGTCAGACTGATCTGGGGCGTTCACTCCAGCTCCCTAATTTACGTTTGTGCTGTGTCTTTGGGCAACTTTGATCTCTTGAATAAACTTCTACAATAAACTGGCGTAGTAATAATAATTCTTGCCTCAAAGTTGTCGTTGTGTTAATGAAGATTGAGAACAGGAATTTAAAAATTGCAGAACGCTGTCCTAATTATTATTATTTTTTTTTGAGGGCAGTGTCACTGGCCCTCACATGTGGGACCGAACCGGGGCCGCTGGCTTCCCGTCAGCGCTTAACCACCGCGCCACTCGGCCGGCCCAACGCTGTCCTATCAAGCAAGTATTGCTTAATTAAAAAAAAAAAATCCATGTTAAAAAAAAAATCCAGGTTCTGAGTCATCCCAAAGACAGTTTATTTACGCCGTCTTGCACAAACAACAGCTTTGGCCCCTTGACAGAACCAATCAGAGGGCTGTGCCGGCAGCACATGCCCTCTCGCCTCCTGGGCTCCGCTGGCTCCTGGGAGTTACGGTTCCGAGGGCACTCTTCCGGCCGCGTATTCCCTTTGTAGCCGCCAGAGGCCGTGAAACTACAACTCCCGGCAGGCGCGAGCGGCGCAGGCGCGGAGCGGACGGTGTGGCGGGTCCGCGTGCGGGCGGCATGTCGGCGCTGCGCTGGGGTCGCGGCGCGGCTGGGCTCCGGTGCGCATTGTGGCCGGCTGGCCGCCCTTGTCTCCTGGTCGAGGAAGGTAACGCTGGGGAAGCTAGGGGACGACTCCACGGCCGCTGCACCCGCTCCCCGCTAGCCTGGCTGTGACCTTTGGCTTTTCGGCCCGGGGAATCTAACCAACAGCCACCTTTGCCGTTTCCTGTTCTGGGGAACCCACTGACTCTACCCTGCTTTCGGTGGCCCTGGGCCCACTCTCTTGACAGGGGTTGGCAGGGCACTTTACCTTTGACTCTTGGTTTCCTTTGGAGCCTCCTGACCCCCTAATTGTGATCCAGGGTTCTTGACATTTGAACTCGCTGTACTTTTAGTTTGAGGAACCCTTTATTCTCTATCCCTCACCCCATTTTCTTAGCGTTTTGGGTCCACTTCACCTTTGATCTCCTGGTTTCTTTTCATTGTGAGACCTGTATGCACTGACAGTTTCCACTGAATTTAGAGTTGCTTTGCCCCTGGATCCTGTGATATCTGTTCATATGAGCCCCGCTCTCCCGGCCCACAGCCCCTTTCAGCCTCTCTCTCTCCCGCAGGAACCCTTCGTGGCATCTGTGGCTGCAGAAGGAGCTCTGTCAGCCCTTGTGAGCAAGCCCACCGGAAGGACTGGGGCCATGCAGAGCTCCTGGAGGGTGAGCTGGAGCCCTATGGCTTGGGGCCTAAACACCCTTTCTCCCCGTTGGCTCCTCTGCTAGGAGTCACCTCCCTGGTTTCTCACAGTAACCCCAGAAGAAGGGGTGTCAGCCTGTAAAATGGTGTAACTAACGCGGACCCCACCTCTCTGGTGGTCCCTAGGGCCCATTGCAGTTATGACAGAATAAGTACTTATAAGCCCTTCTTCCCTAAAACTCACCAGGTGCCCCACTTTCCACACAATTGAGGCCCAGAATTGTGGCTGGAGAAACTGGCCACATGCAGCTGCAGAGCCAGGATTAGAACCCTGAACTGACCCATGTGTGCCCCTGCTTGGTTTTCTGCAGTTGGGTGCCTGATGGGATTGTAACTTAAAAATAAAAGGCCTTGGGCTGGCCGAGTGGCGCGGTGGTTAAGAGCTGGCTTGGGACGCCAGCAGCCCCGGTTCGGATCCCACATGTGAGGGCCAGTGACACTGCTCTCAAAAAATTAAAAAAATAAATAAATAAATAAAAGGCCTTTTGGGCCAGCTGAGTGGCGCGGTGGTTAAGAGCTGGCTTGGGATGCCAGCAGCCCCGGTTCGGATCCCACATATGAGGGCCAGTGACACTGCCCTCTAAAAATAAATAAATAAAAGGCCTTTCAAAGTGAGAGGCAACAAGCATTTATTTGAGATCAATGAGAATAACTATTTGGGATACATTGATTCAGGCAGAAGCTCAAAGAGTGTTCTGATGAGGATACAAAGGCTTGGGCATTTAAGAGAAAGGGAAGGGGAACAGTTACATCCATTTAGGGAAGATGTTCCTATTGGTGCAGATAACAACATTGTGACACTAATTCTAAACAATTGTTCTTACAAAGAGTTCTTTGGGGCACAATGTTGCTTTAGGCCTGGTCCAAAAGTTATTTTGCCCTGTTTTAACATTTCAGAGGTTTGAGGCATGGGACATGCAAGGCAGTTCCTCTGTGATGGGCAGCTCCCATTAAAGTGGCCCCATTTGTTTATTTTTACATTATCTCCCTTTTATTCAAGCTCGTTGCTTGAAAGCATCAGTGATCAATTATTGGAAAGTAGCACTAATCGGTTATTAAAAGTATTGGTGGTCCTCCATTGTCAGGTGGCTCATTTTGAGTATGTCATCCCATTGTCAGTCCCGTCACCAGGAAATTTCATTCCAGGTGTGGCATGTTTCACATAGGAGGGAAAGTGGTTTCTTAGGGGTTTTAGGCCACATTTGAACTGCAGGAGTGCCATAAGGGCAAACATCTTTAGTTTGTGGAGGTTTCTCCTAAGAAATCTGGTAGGCCTTAGAGTGATCATCTCAAAACACTGAGCAATCATTATCAGAGTGGTGTCTTTATAACATCGAGCTGTGCAAAACAAAGATTTTTAACGGCAATTTTTTTTTTTTTGAGGGCAGTTCACTGACCCTCATATATGGGACCTGAACCGGGGTCGCTGGCTTCAACCACCGCACCACTCAGCCGGCCCTGCAAATTTTTTTTATAATAACAAAATGCTAAGTCCAATTTGAAGTATTTTTTTTTTTTTTTTTTTTGAGGGCAGTGTCACTGGCCCTCTCATATGTGGGATCTGAATTGGGGCCGCCGGCATTCCAAGCCAGCGCTCAACCACCACGCTCAACCACCGCACCACTCGGCCGGCCCCAATTTGAAGAATAATCTGAACCAGGAGGCAGTGCCTGAGGGCAGTCAGCTGAAGATGTTAGACAACAATGAGGTGTCAGTGGGCAGGCACTGTATGCAATCCTTTGGTTTTGTGCTTGGATTTTGTCTCCTTCCATCTCCATTTACCAGAGCTGTTTTATCCAAGTATTGTACAATAGAAGGTATTAACAACAACAGAGCAAACCCTACCTTGCTCAGCTAGGAGCAATTCCATTGTCTAATATAACTCATGCAGGGGAACTTAAAGATTTTTCCTGGTTGGCTGTGTTTTGGTGGTAGCTCTAGCAATTTCCTCTGAGGTTTTGGATAAGTTTCTAATTGTGTATTTATTCATTGTAATACTTGCCCATGGGAAAACTACTCTTCTAAATCTCGTTCCTTCACTGGGGCTGATATTACCAGACATTAAATTTGACTGTAGGTGTAAACTAGTTGCAGGTTTAAAGATGATGCCCCATGTTATCTTCCCAGTCAGAATTAAGGGGGAAAGGGAAACAACTATGATAAGTGAGTGCCTGGCCTCTTATATTATTTGTGTGAAGTGAGGAAAAAAGGAAAAGTGAAGGTGTAGATTATACTGGCCTGGTCTGGAATCTTGGGTTACCTGTCCAGGTCTGCTTTCCTTCCTAGTAATTTGTAAATTTCAGATCCCCTGTTGGTTGAGCAGTCCAGTTAGGTATAAGGGTATTCTTTAAATCGGGAAACATGAATCCGAGAGTCAACACCTTTAAATTCGGTCACATTAATTAGTTAAGAGCACCTGAAATTCTGGAGGAATCAGGTAGGAAGGAAAAGTTACATGTTTCATTTCTGCTTACAAATGTGTAATATTACTGTGGGTCATAGGTAACTTAAAAGAAGAAAAAATTCTTATATCTGGAAAACAAGGATGAAAACCCAGTAATATTATATTTCATATAAAAAGTCATAAAAATTATAATTATCCTTATCAGTTCATTTAGTCCCATGTTAGTTTTGTTGGGCTTCATCATTTTGTTGGTAGTTTTGTGAATGCAGTTTTTCCTTTGAGTTCTGTAAGTTTTTACCATGTTCAGTGTTGTGATTTGTAAATTAATTAGAAATCTGTGTCTGTGTCAGTCTTCTCCAAGTATTTCTCTAAAGTGGAAACATCTTTGTAGAAACAATTTTATAAAAGCATTCAGAGTAAAACAATAATTGTCTATAAATGACAAAAGACTTAAAAATGATATGGTTAAAGATCTAGTGAGAGTTCGCATGTATACAGAGGGTGCCAAAAAAAATGTATATACATTTTAAGAAAGGAAATAACTATTAAAATTGTAATACTCAATATCTACCGATAACAAAAGATGAATACAAGTCATTTTTGACTCCTGCAGTTACAAGAGGTGCTCAAAGTGGTTACCATTAGCGTCCAGACCCTTCTGATTACGGAGAACTACTGCTTGAGCAACATTGACCAAAGTGTCCACTAGTATACATTTTTTTTTTTTTTTTTTTTTTTTTTTTTTTTTTTTTAAAGATTTTATTGGGGAATTGGCGGAGGGGAACAGCGTTGGGGAATCGGGGAAGGGGAACAGACAAGTTGCTGTCTTTTTGTTCTTCAGTTTAGTTGCGGAGGATGTTGCTTCACTGTTGGTATCGTCATTGTGCTCTTCCCGGATGAGGCAGATCGGTCGCTGGCCTCTGGATGTCGCTCATCGCGGCTATTGGCAGCTCACGCTTGGCTGCCAGCCGCTCACGCTGGCTGCGGGCCACTCACTGCAGCCCACGGCAGCCCACTGCAGCAGGGGCTGCAGCCCACACCATCGCCGGGGCTCGCACAGCCCAGCTCCAGGTGGAGCTGTTGTTAGCTGTGGAGGGCAGTGTCACTGGCCCTCATGTGGGATCCGAACCGGGGCCGCTGGCATCCCAAAACCAGCGCTTAACCAATGCGCCACTCGGCCGGCCCCACTAGTATACATTTTTTTTTGGCACCTGCTATACTCTCATAAATAAAGCAACTGACTTAGTTATCCATTCCAATCTTAGTTAGCTTGACCACATATAAAATTTCTCAGGATCCCTCCTCTATGAACCTTCTGTAGCTTAGACACACACCTGCAACTTACACATACACCTTCTGCAACTTACTCAGAAGTAAGCACACAAGTACCACAAGTTTCCACAGCAACCCTCTTTTATTTCTTATCCACCTGATTATTTTAAAGCAAAGCCCAGGTATCATATCCAACCAGAGGAATGTTCTGGAAATCTGAATCACATGACAGCACTGCCCAGCTTAAATCTCCAGTGCAGAGCATACGTTTAGGCCTGTGCTCACTTCCTCAGCCTCTGCTAGTAGCCGCTGGGGCCACCTCAGGGCAGCTCAGATGTCCCAGCTGTCTCAGGCCTGCCTCGTTTCTTCCTCAGTATGTCCCAGGCTATGACTCTCCTGTGTGTCTCCAAGTGTCTCCTGTATTCTGGCCACTGTAGGGGCCCAGTTCACACCTGTCTTTTCATTTCCAGGAATCTTTATAGCGCCCCTGCTGTGTGCCAGCCCTCTTCTCCTGGGGCTGATTGTTAGTGACAGGCACAGGCAGAGGACAGGTATAGTGGATCCACAGGTGGCATATTTATTTGCAAAGTCTCCTACTAGTTAAAAGTTATTTGCAACCACAGAATCAGTGCCCCAGGCGCCCTCTGGTGCCATGTGTAGACACCTGCACCAGATCAGTGCCCGAGGTGCCTTCTCGACAGTGTTTGTGTAGACACGTGTGCCCCAGATCAGTGCCCGAGGCTCCCTCCTGACTGTGTAGACATGTGCTCCCCAGATCAGTGCCTGAGGCACCCTCCTGGTCTTGTGTAGACTTGTGCAGGGTGGCAAACACTGGAGTTTTCCACTGCATACATGCCTCGCTGAGCTGGGACCAGGGGCACTCTGCTTTGTCCTGGTGCATCCTGTAAACCAGTGTCCTTGGTACCATGCTTTTGCATTTTCGTGCTGTGTTTTGGTGATGTTGCTGTCTAAATGGCCCCAGGTATAGAGCAAAGGTGCCATCTTACATTCTTGAGCAGAAAGACTGTGCAATTCCTGGAGAAAATGCGTGTATTAGGTCACTGCGTTCAGGCGTGAGCTCGATATCACTGGATCAGCAGTGTATGTGAGGTAGTGTTCTGAAGAGCAACACACAGAAAACACAGAACACGATGTATGTGAAGTAAGGCTCTTGAACACAAGCACACAAAACAATGTGCCATATTTTGCCGTGTATAATATGCTCCCACGTATAATGCACACCCACGTTTTTGGCTCAAACTTCCAGGAAAAAAAATCTTTCATTTTAATTTTTTAATTCCAATGTTTATTTGTTTACATTTAGGTACTTGTTTTTTGTATTATAAAGGAATTTTAGCATTTATTTATTTTTATTTTGAGGGCAGTGTCACTGGCCCTCATATGTGGGACCCAAACCAGGGTCAGCACTTAACCATTGTGCCACTTGGCCAGGCCTTAGCATTTATTTTTTTATTTTATTTTATTTTTTTAAGGGCAGTGTCACTGGCCCTCATATGTGGGACCCGAACTGGGGCCGCTGGCTTCCAAAGCCAGCGCTTAACCACCGCGCCACTCGGCCAGCCCGCATTTATTTTTTAATATATTATGGTACAAGAAATTTTATGTACCGGTAACAAATTTACAATATTTATGCATCATAGAAGGCCAAGAACTGTTTGTCATTGCAAGTTTGTCATAAGTTCAACAAAACTGATTATCATATTCTAGGATATTTTGCATATGGATATTGTTATTGTTCTAGAGTTACACTTTTAACTCATAAACATAAATAAAATAATTAAAAACGTATATACGTAGAGAGAGATACGGAATTAGTACTAACTACGTGTAATGCGAATCCTTACTTTTCCCTCACAAATTTGGGCAACAACGTGCGCATTATACACTGCAAAATATGGTATGTGAGGTAATGTGTCTTAAACACAAACAGAAAACAAGGTTCGGTGTTGATCAGTTGGCGGGAACGTGGCCAGAGGCTCATAGGAGCCCTGCATGCCCAGGAGACATGGTTCAGGGCTCATAGCCTGGTGTCCTGGTGACTGTGGGACAGATGGCAGAGAACAGAGCTGCTAGCCATGCTCAGCACAGGCAGAGCAGGGCTGGGCTGGGCACCTTGGTGATAGACTTACACTCAGTGAGAGCAGCATGTACAAAGTCCCTGAGGCCATTACGGCTGGAGGGGAGTGAATAGGGGCACCTGGGTAGATTTTGAGGACAGAGCCCTAGGAATGTGTGGACAGACTGGACGTGAAGGGAGAACAGTGCCGACACCCTAGGGTCGTGGGCAGAGCACCTGGAAGGACAGAGCTGCTGTGACGGAGATGGGGAGGCGATACCAGGAGCTTGTTTGGGACATTGAATATGAGGGGCTTGGGTAGAGAGGTGCTGAATGAGTGAATGGGGTGCACATGCCCAGAAGTCCAGGCACATGTGGGAGTGTCCTCGAATACCTGGAAGTGAGGTCTGCAGAGCAGGTGAGACCAGCTCTGCCGGTGGGGTGTAGACAGATGGGAGCTTGAATGGGGAGTCCCAGACATCCTCCTTCTTTGCCCCCCACAGTGCTCGAGGCCAGGGCGCGGCAGCTGCAGGCTGACTGTGTGTTGGAAGTGACAGAGAAATGGGTGGACATGACTCAAGTTCCAGAGGCTGGCGGCTGCCGGCCACCCAGGAAGGCCCAGGCGGGGGCTGAGGCCACCCTGGGGCTCAGCGGTCGCTGGGCTCGGAAGCTGGACAAGGAGAAGCGTGTGATGCAGAAGCGCAAGCAGCAGCTGGAGGTGAAGCTACAGCAGCGGGCAGAGCAGCGGGCCCGGAAGCAGCAGCTGCGTGTGGAGCCCCGACTGCTGAGTGGGCAGTTGGCTGCGCGCCTGCAGCAATGGCAGCTGCACACCCCTGGGAGTCCCTGGGAGGAGCAGCTGGCCTGGCTGCTACAGGAGTCCCCACGGAGGCTGCACAGGGAGAAGCAGGACCCAGTAGACAGCATGGCCAGGACACGCTGTGAAGGCCAGCAACAGAGGCTCCTGGCCTTCTTGCAGTGCTGCATGCTGGTGGACCAGCTGGCACTCGCCCACCACGTGCTGGTCACACAGCACAGCAGGACCCGGCAGCAGCGCGGGCTCACGCTGCCCATGTACAACACTGTCCTGCTCGGCTGGGCTTGCAAGGTGAGTGGGTGCCTCCTGGGGGTGGGGTCCCCACCTGACACAGGCAGCCTGTAGCAACACTGAGGTTCCAACCCTTGTCCTCTGGGCCCAGAGTTCCAGTGCTGTGTTCCTGTTTTAATAATTCTCTTAGGGTTTTTGGATATATGAGTAAGTCCCATGTGACCCTCAAAAGAAATTTTGGAAAGGACCAAAGAAGGAAGAAAGAAACCCTGCCTTTGTTCTAGGGTGTTCCTTCCCATCCCTGGGCTGGTGCTTTGGAATCTGTCCGGTGCGAGGGCTGCTATGGGTATCTGGGGCAGCCGCAGACCCTCCTGGGGATAGTGACATCCATACTTTGGCTTCAGTGTGCTTCTCTTAGTTTCCTGAGGTGGATTGTCCTGAGACCCTTCCATCTGAACACAGGCGTTCATGGCTGTGCTCGTCCCAATGGGTGCTGCATTAGCCGCCCCTGTGGGTTTCCCTTTTCTTTGTCTCCTGAGTACTTTCTAGTCCGCTGTGATTCCTTCTTTGACTCTGACTGTTTAGGAGAGCGTCCTTTACATGCCCTTGCAAGGGAAAACTTCCCCCCACCCTTCCTCCCTGTGGATTGGTGGCCCTAACTCTAGGAACCTTATGTCAAGCTGTTACTGCCTAGGGGACCAAGGAGCCAGTTGTTCAAAGATACACAGACTTGACATGTGAGCATTTCTGTGGTGGAGACTTGATGAGCTGGATTGACGCACTAACAGCGAGGCCCAGGAGCAGCCTGGTGACTACTGTGTGCGTCACCATGATGGGATGTGGAGATGCCTGCCGTTTCCCTGGGTGATATTCAGGTGGTGTCTTGCCTGCGCCTATCACTGTAAGAAGTGTATTCAGTTCCTTGAGTTAGTGGAGATGAAAGGGTTGTGCCCTCCCATCCGAGGCCATGATCCCTGCGGAATCCCCAGCGAAGAGTCCTGTGACAGTAGGATATGTCTGTGATCGGCTGTGTGGTGCTGCAGTGAGGTGCGTCCTCAGCTTCCTGAACAAGGGTTCCTGGTGGCCGGCGTGGGCTTGATGGTCTCGCCACTCACTTCTCACTGAGCCTCAGTTTTCCTATCTGTAAAGAGGGGTCCCGCCGGCTTCTTGGAGGAGCAGGCCATCTAACCTAGAGCTTCCAGCTCCATGTGTGTTTAGGAGAGGGAGAGGATATGTGAGATTGAAAAATGTGTCTTTTCACATGGGTGATATTACTAAAAAATGTTTTTTGTTTTTTTAAATTGGGGAATTGCGGGAGGGGAACTGTTGGGGATTTGGGGAAGGGGACCAGCCAAGTTGTTGTTCTTCAGTCTTAGTTGTGGAGGGTGCCAGTCACCATCTGGCTGCTGGTCAGCAGCTCGTGGCCTCTAAGCTCAAGGTGCTGTGTTCAGTCTTAGTTGCGGGTGGGCATAGCCACCATTCCATGGGGGAGTCGAACTGGCAGCCTTGTTAAGAGTGCATCCTCTATCCTCTGAGCCATCCAGGTGGCGGCTCAGCTCAAGGTGCTGAGTTCAGTCTTAGTTGCAGGTGGACATAGCCACCATCCTATGTGGGAGTCGAACCAGCAGCCTTGTTGTTAAGAGCACATGCTCTATCCACTGAGCCATCTGGGTGTCAACTCAGCTGAAGATGCTGAGTTCAGTTGTAGTTGTGGGTGGGCATAGCCCACCATCGAACAGGCAGTCTTGTTGTTAGGAGCATGTGCTCTCACCAGCTGAGCCATCCTGCTACCTGTTGGCAGTTCAGCTGGGTAACAGCTCACTGGTCCATGTAGGAATCGAACTGGCGGCCCTGTTGCTCAGAGCTCATGCTCTTTTTTTTGTTTTGTTTTGTTTTTTTGAGGGCAGCGTCACTGGCCCTCATATGTGGGACCCGAACCAGGGCCGCTGGCGTTCCAAGCCAGCTCTTAACCACCGCGCCACTTGGCCGGCCCCGGAGCTCATGCTCTTAAGCTAACACTTAACCAACTGAGCTACTCAGCCGGACTAAAACATGTTTGTTTGTTTTTTAATTGGTGAATTGGGGAAGAGGAACAGTGTTGGGGAATCAGGGAAGGGGAACAGACAAGTTGCTGTCCTGTTCTTCAGTCTAGTTGCAGAGGACTTCGCTTCACTGGCCCATGTTGGTATTATCATTGCGCTCTTCCTGGCTGAGGCAGTCGCTTGCTGGCCATTGGACAGCCTCTCATGGCGGCTCACGAAAGTGCATGCCAGTGCCAGCCTACGCTGTCGCTGGCGACTTGCAGCAGCCCAGCTCCAGGTCGAGCTGTTGTTCACCATCTTAGCTGTAGAGGGCGCAGTGTCACTGGCCTATGTGGGATCCGAACCAGGGCCCTGCTGCTCAGAGCTGGCGTCCCAAGCCAACTCCTAACCAATACGCCACTCAGCCTGCCCTAAAGAAAGTTTCTTTTGTTTTCTATTTTTTTAAATTGGGGAATTGGGGGAGGGGAACAGCGTTGGGGAATTGGGGAAGGGGAACAGCCACGTTATTGTCCTTCAATCTTAGTTGTGGAGGGCGCAGGTAGCTCAGCTCCAAGTCCAAGTCCAGTCGCCATCTAGCCGCCCAGCCGCAGCTCAGGACAGCTCAGCTCAAGGTGCCATGTTCAGTCTTAGTTGCGGGTGGGCATAGCCCACCATCCCATGTGAAGTCCAACTGGCAACCTTGTTGTTAGGAGCACTGTGCTCTCACCAGCTGAGCCATCCTGCCACCTGTTGGCAGCTCAGCTTAGGCGCAGCTCACTGGCCCATGTGGGAATTGAACCAGCAACCCTATTGCTAAGAGCTTGCACTCTTAACCAAGTGAGCTACTCAGTGGCCTTCTTCTGTCAGTTTTTAAAAATTAGTTTCAGGTGTATAAAAACAACATACTGATTAGACATTTACCCTCCTCACAAAGTGATAACCCCAAGAAGTCTACTACCTATCTGACACCATACATAGATATTACAATACCATTGTCTATATTCCCTATGTTGTACTTTATATCCTACTATATATACATACATTTTAATTATATTTGACATGCAATATATTAGTTGATTTGAAGTGTTTCTTGTAAGCAGCATAAAACTGGGTCATGTTTTTCTTTTTTTTCTTTTTTTTTTTTTAAGATTTTATTGGGGAATTGGAGGGGAACAGACACGTTGCTGTCCTTTTGTTCTTCAGTCTAGTTGCGGAGGACGTTGCTTCACTGGCCCATATTGGTATCGTCATTGCGCTCTTCCTCAATGAGGCAGATCGGTCACTGGCCTCTGGGTGTCGCTCATTGTGGCTATTGGCAGCTCACACCGGCTGCCGGCCACTCACACTGGCTGCCGGCCACTCACTGTAGCCTATGGCAGGCAGCCCACTGCAGTAGGGGCTGCAGCCTACACCGTCGCCGGGGCTCACAGCCCAGCTCCAGGTGGAGCTGTTGTTAGCTGTAGAGGGCAGTGTCACTGGCCCTCATACACGGAATCCGAATCGGGGCCACTTGCATCCCAAAACCAGCTCTTAACCAATGTGCCACTCGGCCGGCCCGTCAGCTGTTATTTCTTTAATACAGTTTCTGTTCCTTTCTTTCTTCTCCTCTGGGATCCCTATTAATGCAGATGTTTGAGCACTTGATGTTATCCCAGAGGTCCCCTAACTATCCTTGTTTTGTTAATTCTCTTTTCTTTGTGCTGTTCTGATTGGTTGTTCTACTAGTCTGTCTTCCAGGTCCCTGATCCTTTTTTCTGTGTTAGCTAATCTGATGTTGATTCCTTCTCATACGTTTTTCATTTCAGTTATTGTAGGCTTCAAGTCTGCTTGGTTCTTTCTTATATTTTCTAACTCTTTGTTGAAGTTCTCCCTAAGTTCCTCTATTACACTCTCAAGTTTGGTGAGCCTCCTTATAACCGTTTTTGTCTTTTTCCTAAATTTTTTATCAGGCAAATTGCTTGTCACCATTTCCTTGGGGTTTTTTCTGAAGATGTTTTTTTTCCTTGTTCCCTCAATTGAGAGATATTCTGTATTTTCATTTTTGATTTCTATGATTTATTTACATGAATTTGACAGAATAGCTCTCTCTTCCATTATTGAGAAAGTGGACTGATATTGAAGCGGCCTCTGTGTCCGCTGTGTGTGCCGGGTGGTTGGTGGGTCCGTAGGAGCCAAGCGGGGTGCCTAAGGCATTGGGGACAGCCTGGCTTACTGAACACGAGCAGCTCCAGGTAAGGAGGTATGTGTGGTGATGCCGGGACCCCACTTGCTCCCTTTGTTTGGGGCGGAAATGGGCTCCAGTGATGGGTCTGGGAAGGCCCTGAATGACCTTGCAGGTAGGTCAGAGCCCCTGGACAGAGTCACCCTATGGATGGAGAGGGTTCCTCGGCCCTAGCCTTCTCTTTTCGTCTCTTTCCCCTTTGTTGTTCAGAAGCTGTTCATTCAGACTTCGCTTGTCGCAGGAGTAACTATTGTCTATGTGTCTGTGTGTTTGAGTTTGTTTGTGGAAAGGGGAGAGTTCTGTAGCCCCTCTCGCCTCCCATCACAGACCCCCTCTGGAAATGTTCTTCCTCTGCACCAGCCTGGATAGCTACTGAGTATTTGAAGAACTGGATATTTAATTGAAATTTAAACTAAACAATTGTGTGTCTCTCATGACTGCAGAATTGGGCAGCCATCCAAGGTCATTCAGACCAGGGCCTCCAATCCCAGGCTGGCTGGTGGTCCCTGACAGGACAGTTCATCTTATGTGAGGCCTGCAGGATTTTGACCAGGGGCGTTGGGATAATTTTCCCTTTGAAAGGATCTGCAGTGGCACTCCTATGCCACCAGCAGGTCCAAAAAGTTATAAGGGAAACGAAAGCACTGGGAGATGATGGGAGGAAAACAACATTCCATAGTCACAGTGCAGGGGAGTAGCGTTCAGAGGGGAGGTGACAGTGTCTCCAACCAGTAACACAACTTCCACCTTAGGAAACGAGGGGAAAGGAGCGAATTAAATCCAAAGCAGGTGGTGGGGAGGAAGTAGAAAGACCAAGGTAGAAATGAAAACAACAGAAAACCAACCAACCTGAAAGTGGGTCCTCTGAAAAGGTCACAGCTTGAGGAAGCTTTTGTATCTAGATGACCTTGAAAGGGTTCCCTTTTTAGCTGCTCTGAAATTGTGCACATTCATATCCACAAAACTAAAAAATATTAACACCCCTCCCTCCGAGGACCCTAAACCTCTCATGTGACCCAGCCAAGTCACCACTGTGCCAGCATTTCTGCTGCACACAGTGTCAGATGGCCCATCTGTCTGAGCTCTTTTCTGGCCTGATTTTGTGGCTGCAGTGAGGGGCCTCTGGAGCGTGAGCCCCTCACCCTGATCTGGTCTCCCCAGGGCTCCTTCAAAGAGTTGGTTTACGTGTTCTTCATGTTGAAAGACGCCGGCTTCACCCCGGACCTGCTGTCTTACGCGGCTGTCCTGCAGTGCATGGGGCGGCTAGACCAGGATGCCAGCACCATCCAAAGGTGGGAGGTGTCGGTTTGGTTCTGTCGTGGACACAGCCACTTGGGGGCCGGGGAGGGAGGCATGCCTTGTACTGCCGGGTGCTGAAACCTGTAGGGTGGTCAGGGGTGGCTCGGTGAGTTGAGGGTCCACTGCCCAGCCTGTGCCCCCACAGGTGTCTGAAGCAGATGGCCCAGGACGGGCTGCAGCCTCAGGAGCTCTTCAGGAGTTTGGCACTCTGCAAGGAGGCCCAGGCCGCACTCCTGAGCACCGTGCGCAAGGCTTACCCCACCTTCAGCCTTCCACAGCCACCCCTGCCCTCTTCCCAGGTCAACAACTCCCCACTGCTCAGGGACATCTACGACAAGGTGAGCCCCAGTCCCTGGCCTGGCACCTGCAGGTGGGGTCCCATCGCATAGGGTTTGAGTCAGGGCCACCCCATCCGTGTGCGTTCACCAGGAATCAGCCTTCCCTTTATTTCTTCTCACTGAGCGCCTGCATCTCAGAGAACCCATTGCTGCTCCTTGAAGATTGAGAGGCCAGAGTTGGCAAGTGCCTGGTCCCCAGCAGGACCTCTACCTAAAGGTTGAAGCTGCAAGGAGCCAGAAGGAAGAACAGGCTGCCCCGTGAGCTATGGGAACCCTAGCCACAGCAGTCACTATCCCCTCTGGGACTCAGCTTGTAGGCCGAGCACAGACATGCTAGCAGAGCCAGTGTAACTCCCTTGGGACGGGTCAGCCTAAGCAGCAGTGGGCAGCAAGCAGGTCAAGACCCCAGCACCTCTTCCTAGAGCAGGGGGAAAGTGCTGAGGGTGGGCGCAGCTGCCCAGATGCCTTTGTTTTTATTGGGATGTAATCTGCTTACCATACAGCTCACTTTTTAAAGTACAATTAAGTGTTTTTTTGTACATTCACCTTTAATTCCAGAACATTCCACCACCCTAAAAGGAAATCCCAGCTCCTAACAAGCACTAACCCACCTCCTGTCCCTGTGGATGTGCCTGTTTTGGACATTTCACATAAGTGGGATCACACGCTGTGTGGACTGTGTGTCTGGCTTCTCTCAGCACCGTGTGTTCAAGGTCCATCCTCGCTATGGCGAGTGTCAGCGCCTCCCTCCTTTTCATGGCCGAGTGACCCGCCAGTGTGTGAATGGGCCACATTGTGTTTATTTGTTCATTAGCTGATGGACAGTTGGGTTGTGTCCATTTTTTAGCTGTTGTGAATCGCGCTGCTGTGGGTATGCATGTACGTGTGTGTGTGTACCTACATGTTTGAGTCTCAGCGTGTTGGGTTTTGCTATTTTTAATTTGTGTGTTTTGGGGCAGGTCACACATTCATGCAGTTGTAAGTTTAAAAACAAAAGAGTAGAATCCAGGGACATGAACTGTCTTCTTGGGCTGTCCGGCGCCCAGCCCAATGAGGCTGGGCGAACACACAGCTGTCGGTTTATAAACCAGCATAGGTATTTTACATGCAGGCCTCTTTGCTGTGAGTGCAGGACGGGTGGTTCTCAGGAAAGCTGGACAAGCAGATGTGACTCTGCGGGTGGGAGTCCTGGGCAGCACAGGATGGCCAGTTGGTCTTCTCCACCTCGGGGGTGGACAGGTTTCACCCATGAGGAACACAGGTCTCGAGGGCAAGCACCTGGGCCTCATGGACTCCTGTACCCACTGGCAGGACTGCCCCACATCGTACCCAAGGCAGCACCTGCCCCTGAAGACACTGAAAAGCCTGTTCCAGGAGCAGCTCAGTATGGAGATGGCCACCACCATCACCGTGGCCTCTGTGGAAAAGGCGCCATCGCTGACCAAAGAGGTCCTGCTAGCGGTAAGGATGCCCGGCTGCACTCTGGGCTCAACTGGGCATCCTGCTGTGCTGCAGCCTGCTCCCCCACCCCATCCTACCCGGATACTGGCCTCCTTCCCTCCCACTGAGCTGGGGTCACTGTGTGCCCTGAAGAGTGCTCAGAGCCATTTAGTTCTCCAGCCCTCTCAGTACCACCTCCGGATGGACTCCCGGGGGGGCCTATGGGCAAGGTAGTGACCTTGCGTCCTTCCTCCATCTCTGCAGCGAAAGACCCTGCAGGGGCTGCGCGTCCAGTGGGAGGTGGAGCTATGCCGTGTGCTGCAGGAGACCAAGGCCAGCGAGGCCCACGCTGCCCGCGAGGGTCGCCCCTCCCTCTTCCCCTACCTGTGCCTGCTCAGTGAGGGGGAGTTCGCAGGGCTGCTGCTGCAGGTAGGCAGCGAGAGGGTAGGGTGGGGCGGGGCCCTGGTGTGTGTGGGGACAGGGCAAGGAGCTCATGGCGCCACCCCCAGACTCTACAGGCGCTGCCCCCGCAGGGAGAGTCGCTCCTCTCTCTGGCGCAACAGCTGGGCCTGCGCATCTTCAGCCGGCACGTGGTGCAGAGGAAGCTGCTCAGCGATGAGGTGCGCACACTGGAGCAGCGCTACTTCAAGTACCTACGCCTGCTGGCCTCTGACAGCCAGGTGAGGTCCCGAGGGGGCGGGGGAGGAGCTGCTCTTAGGCCTGGGCTGGGGGTGCCTCAGAGCTGGGGAGCCTAGGTGGGCTTCCAGGTGAGGAAACTGAGGCTCCCATCAGAGGTCACATCCCTACTCCCCTCCCTCCCTGGGGCAGTGGGATTAGCCCCCAGGCCCTGACTCTTCTTGACTGCCTCGCAGCTTTAGTTTCCTTATCTATAACCTGTAATGTTCCACATGAGGGGGCGGCTGGGTGTGTACAGCCTTGTGCCCAGACCCCCAGACCCCCAGACCCCTGACTCATGCCTCATGCTCCTTCCCACAGGTGGCGGTGTCCTGCCTGCCGCGGCAACACTGGGAGGCGCTGGGGGCGCCGGAACCCCCCCATGAGCAGCCTTGGCCCTTGCCTGTGGTGGTGCAGCTGGGCAAGCAGTTGGCTGAGGTGTTAGTGCAGACGGTGAAGATGCCTGGCCACTTGGCCGAGCGCCAGGGCTCCTCCTGCAAGCTCATCCCTGTGCTCTACCACGTATACTCGTTCCGGAGCTTCCGGCAGGTGGGCCGCTGGATCCGGCCCCCGGGACTTGAGACTCTTCTCTCCCCAGTGGCAGGGAGCACCCAGAGAGCAGGGGCCTGAGTTAAGGCTGCAGGCTTTGGGTGGTGGTGGGACCCCTGGGCCACGGTGGGGTTCTGTTGAAACCCTGCTGGGGTCACGGCCCCTCCTGGGATCAGGGCTACTGATGGGACCTTAGGGCCCTTTGCCTGTAGGGTGCCTAGGAGTGGTGAACCCCTTGACCAGTGTCCATGCACCCTGCCCCCAGATTGGGATCCTGAAGCCACACCCAGCGTTCATGCAGCTGCTGGCAACTGCCGCCGAGCGCACGATGACTTTCGAGGCTGCTGAAGTGCCCATGCTCTGCCCGCCGCTGCCCTGGACGTCACCGCACTCTGGAGCCTTCCTGCTGAGCCCCACCAAGCTGATGCGCTCCATGGAGGGTACCACACAGCACCAGCGCCTACTGGAGGCCTGCCCACCCACCGAGCTGCATGGTGCTCTGGACGCCCTCACGCAGTTGGGCAACTGCGCCTGGCGAGTCAATGGGCGCGTTTTAGACCTGGTGCTGAAGCTCTTCACAGCCAAAGGCTGCCCCCGCCTGGGTGTGCCGGCCCCACCCTCAGAGGCACCTCGCCCACCCCAGGGCCGCCTGCAGCAGGGAGCCTCACCGGAGCACAAGGCAGAGCTGCGGCGGGAGATCGCCCGTTGCCTGAAGGTGGCCCGGGAGATGCACAGCTTGCGGACTGACGCGCTATACCGTTTGTCCCTGGCGCAACACCTTCGACACCGTATCTTCTGGCTGCCCCACAACATGGACTTCCGCGGCCGCACCTACCCCTGCCCACCCCACTTCAACCACCTGGGCAGCGACCTGGCGCGCGCTCTGCTAGAGTTTGCCCAGGGCCGCCCACTTGGCCCCCATGGCCTCGACTGGCTCAAGGTCCATCTGGTCAACCTCACGGGGCTCAAGAAACGAGAGTCGCTGCAGGCACGCCTGGCCTTTGCTGATGAGGTGATGAAGGACATCCTGGACTCGGCAGACCGGCCCCTGACGGTAGGGGCGGCCGGTGCCCTTCTCCCTCTATTCCCCACTCTGGTTCTTACCACCTTGGTTGGAGGTGGCATCCCCCTCCAGGCCAAAGTCAAAAGCCCAGTACCCCATCTTCCCTTGAGGACAGACTCTTCTGGCCTTTTCCTCTGCCCCATGTATCAGCTGCTCCCCACCTCCCACTGCCCCATGGCTGCTCCCTCCCTGCTGGGCCAGGTCTCCCTCCCTGGCCCATTGCTCTTGTCCTGGCCCTGCTGTCCTGTGGCTCTGTCACAGTCTCTCTGTGTTCTCACATCACATGGGCCAGCCCAGTTCCCATTCATGCCCAGGAAGCACTGTCCCACTCTGACCTCACCAGGCCCTGGGACCAGGCCCAGCCTCATTTAGCATACACGCCCTCCTGCAGGGTGGGAAGTGGTGGATGGAGGCTGATGAGCCCTGGCAAGCCCTGGCCTGCTGCATGGAGATCGCTCAGGCTTTGCGTGCCCGTGACCCAGCCGCACACATCTCCCACTTTCCTGTCCACCAGGTGAGTTGGTGGGGACCCTGTGTGGAGTGGGGCTGTCCCCAGGTGTCACGGGTATGGGGCCCAGAGTACTGTGGTATGTATCTGCTGTTCCTGTATGGAGGCTAGCCCCAGTGGGTCCAACTGGCCTTGCTGCCTGAGGTACGTCCCTGCCTCATGTGCCTCGGTTTCCTCTTTGTGGTGGGGTAACAACACCCGCCATTCAGCATTGGGGTCCAGTGAGCTGGCGATGTGAACAGAGTGCTGGGCAAGCACAGAGCTGTGGCTTGTTGCCCAGGGACACTTCGCCAGCCCAGTCCAGGCCCGTTATCACCTCCTCTCCTGCCCAGGATGGCTCTTGTAATGGCCTGCAGCACTATGCCGCCCTGGGCCGCGACAGCGTGGGGGCCGCCTCCGTCAACCTGGTGCCGTCTGACCTGCCGCAGGACGTGTACAGCGGGGTGGCCACGCAGGTGGGCGCCATGGTCCCCCAACTTATTCTCATCCCAAAGTCCACCTGGAGTTTCTGTCCCAGGAATACCTGGACATTGCAGACCCCATGGCCTCAGCTTTGACTGTCACATGTGATGTGACTGGGCATTTAGGGCGGGCTTCCAGAGAAGGTGTCAGAAGAGGGAACTGAAGAGAACCGGGCCTCAAGGGGGCGCTGCTGGGCCTGGTGGGTGGGGTCCTCAGGCCTGCCTCTGACGCCTAGCGCCTGCCTAGGTGGAGGTGTTCCGCAAACAGGATGCAGAGCGGGGTGTGCAGGTGGCCCAGGTGCTGGAGGGCTTCATTAGCCGCAAAGTGGTCAAGCAGACGGTGATGACCGTGGTATATGGTGTCACCCGCTATGGGGGCCGCCTGCAGATCGAGAAGCGCCTTCGGGAGCTCAGCGACTTCCCCCAGGTGTGCAGTTTTACCCCGTGTAGCTCGCCACTTCCTCTGAGCAACTGGCCCCTGGGCCACAGGTAGCTCTCGGGGAAGGGCTTGTTTCTCCCCCTTGTGGGGCAGGGAGGTGGGAGTAGGGATCCATACGAACTCACTAACCCCTCTGCTCCGTGGGCCTCGATTTCTCCACCTGAAAAATGGGCTATGGACTTAAGGAATTAAGGACAGTCCTGTGAGGTCACCTTGCCCTGGGCTGTGGGGACAGGCATGGAGGAAGCTGCCTCATCCACTCAGCGCCCCACCCACCCTGACCCTACCCTTTCTGTGCCCGCCCCAGTGCACCACCCATTCAGTTCCCCACCCTTGGTGTGCCTGCTTACCCTCAGGAATTTGTATGGGAGGCCTCTCACTACCTTGTACGCCAGGTGTTCAACAGCCTTCAGGAGATGTTCTCGGGCACACGAGCCATTCAGGTGCGTCCCCCTCATCCCTTCCCAGGCGTGGCTCCCCACAGTGTACCCCACCCTGACCCTGTCCCCATCCCTGCAGCGCTGGCTGGCTGAGAGCGCACGGCTCATTGCCCGCACTGGCTCCGCGGTGGAGTGGGTCACACCCCTGGGCATCCCTGTCATCCAGCCCTATCACCAGGATGCCAAGGTGTTGGTAAGTGCCCCCCCGCCCCACCCCCCACCCCAGCACAGGGCAGGCCTTACACCCACTGCCCATCCCACCATAACCCTGCAGATCAACGGCGGGATCCAAAGCCTCACCTTCAGCAACAGTGGGGACACCAGCCAGTGAGTGCCGGGGGTGCCGCTGGGCCGGGATGTGGGTCAGCTGGGCAGGGATGTAACTGGGTGAGTATTGAGGGGGGTACTGGGCCAGGATGGGGGTCAGCTGGGCAGGGGTAGCTGGGTGATGACTGGGCCAGGGAATGCTACCTGGGTCCCCCAATTCAGCCCCCCCCCTGCACACACAGGAAGCCCAACATACTGAAGCAGAAGAATGGCTTCCCCCCTAACTTCATCCACTCCCTGGACTCATCGCACATGATGCTCACAGCCCTGCACTGCTACAGGTAGACCTGTGTCCACACAGAACTCATTCAGTAGCCGCCTGCTACAGGCAGGCCCTGTCCTGGCTGCTGGAGACATGATGGGGACCCTCATAGTTGTGAGGCCAGGTCCTGCGGGTGGGGGCTGAAGCAGAGACCTACAGCAGGTGGGGATCCCAGCTATGTGAGTCTGTTGGACCTGGTGCCCAGTAGAGGACTGCAGGCATGTGCAAAGACCCTGGGACAGCAAGATGTGAGTGATGAGGAAGCGCTGGGCCATGGAGGGAAGGGGTGATCCTCTGAGCATAAAGGGCATCCCTGTGGCCCCATCTATGTAGGTGAGTGCTGGCCAGTTCTGGGGGACTCAGATGCATGGTCCTTGTTGCAGCCAACAGAGCCCACTGGGTTTCTGTCCTGAGTCCCTCAGAGGCGGCAAGCCTGGGGTGATGCGGCAGCTGTGTGGACAGTAAATGACTGCTAATGGGGATTTTGGCTAGACTCAGCTGGGGTTCAAGGATGAGTTATGTGCTCCCATTGTACCCTGTGTGGCATGGGGCCCCTGGGACCAAGCCCTGCAGTGGAGGGAGACAGCATCTGCCAGCCCCTACATGGAGCTGAGAGAATTAACCAGGCAGCAGTTGGGAGTGAGATGGGATGTGGAGCAGAATTTCTTTCTGAGATGAAGACTTGACTGGCACACCGAGGGGACAGTTGAGCGTGCAGAGTGGGGACACCGGGAGGGACTTCATCGCTACGCTCAGCCCCCAGTCCAGTGGGTGGGAGCTAGGCCCTCAGTGGACCTTGAGGGGTGGCCCCTCCTCACAGGAGTCCCTCCCCTGCTGCAGGAAGGGCCTGACGTTTGTCTCCGTGCATGATTGCTTCTGGACCCACGCAGCTGATGTGCCCATCATGAACCAGGTGCCTGCCCCGCCCCACCATATGATGGACACCCCTGGTCCCATGGCCCTTGCCATGTGGGATGTTGGGTTAGGGGCTTGTGACCCCGCCCCTCAGGCCCTTGTTCCAGCTCCTGATGCCCCTCCTCCAGGTGTGCCGGGAGCAGTTCGTTCGCCTGCACAGCCAGCCCATCCTGCATGACCTGTCCAGGTTCCTGGTGGAGCGCTTCTGCTCTGGCCCCAGGTAAGGCACCCCCATCCCCAGTGTGCTTGAGACCAACCCTTGCCTGTCCTACAGGGGCTTCACTGCCCACTCTGCTGTCTGCTTTAGATCGAAGAAGGCCCGAGTCGCCAGACTGCTAGACATGCTGTTGTCTGTACCCAAGACAGGTAAGGCAGGGGAAGGGTTTCCTAACTGCCAGCTGGGGCCTTGCCCTCCCTAGGGTCTGGGCCCACAGTCTCTCTACTCCACAGGGGCCTTCAACCTGGAGCAGGTAAAGCACTCCACGTATTTCTTCAGCTGAGGCAGGCCCTCCTGGCTGTCCCGGGCCCCTGTACCATGGTATAAATAAAGCTCTGTTGTCACCCATGGGAGCGCTGCCATCTGTGGGGAGAGGGTGCACACTACCCCGACAGTCCCAGGCGCCAAGCAATCAGATGCGGGCAGGCTGGGCGCCAATGCTGTCGTTTATTGCGCGGAATGGGGATGTGGAAGTTAATGGGGCATGGGGGGTGTGGTGGGGGTGCTGCTGCCTCGACTTGTCAGTACATTCATCACGAAGGCGGGGACCCCCAGCCTCACCCCCACACCCAGTGCAGCCGGGACTGCCAGCCCCTAGGTGCCAGGTACTGGAGGGCGCTGTGTGTGCCGGCTCCAGGGAGGTCACCTTGGGGCGCATGGACAGGGGCCAGGCCAGTTATTGCATGAGCGTGATGGAGGGAGCGGGAAGCCGGCGGGCCAAGTATTGCACTTAAACAGAATCCTCATCAGACGGAGGGCCATCTAAGAAAGTGGAGGCGGGCGGGACTCCACAGCCATCTCCTCTCGGCCACAG
The DNA here is from genome assembly GCA_033961575.1 of Aselliscus stoliczkanus. NCBI lineage: Eukaryota > Metazoa > Chordata > Mammalia > Chiroptera > Hipposideridae > Aselliscus > Aselliscus stoliczkanus. The sequence goes on along the minus strand of CM066735.1, from coordinate 393,845 downwards.
GGTGGCCCTGTCCCCATTTCACAGTTGGGGGAACTGAGGCACCGAGGTGAAGGGAGCCCCCTGGTACACTTGCGAGGCCACTGCTGGGGGTAGGGGTGATGTAGGTGGGCGCAGGGTGATGGGGGAATGGCGGAGGCTCGGAAGGGGCTGCCCCGCCAGCCGGTCCACCCGTGCAACTACAACTACCTACGACTCCTCTATGGCTTCTGGGGCGGGCGGCCGGGGCAGCGCGCAATGGCATGGCTTTGGTCTGGATGAAGGCCCCGCCCCTGGCCCTCCTGGGCCTGCGGGGCGGCGCAGCAAGGGTCACAAGTTGGATGAGAGGCGCGAGCGCGCAGAGTCCAGCGGCTCGAGGCCTCCAGCGGCGCCAGGGGAGGCCGAGTCCCTGCGGTCCCGGCTGGGTGCAGCAGCCCGGGCGGCGGGCGCGGGCCCCAGGCGTGGCGTGGAGCTGCTGGCTGGACGCGCTGAGGCTGTGGGGCCAGGCCCAGGGGCGCCGTGGGGCAGCGATGGCTGCGAGGCAGAGAGCGGGCGCGAGGCACGGCTCAGGCGGCGCGCGGGCAGCACGGGCCCTGCGCGGGGCGCAGCTGGAGAGCGAGGCGCGCCGCCGTAGGGCAAAGTCCGCGGCGCTCGGGGACTGGCGGGTGCACCCGGGGGGCTGGCAGCGGGTGCAGGCCCCGGCGAGGCGGTGGCAGCAGGAGCGGGCCCCGGCGAGGCGGTGGCAGCGGGAGCGGGCCCCAGGGGCAGGCAGCGCACGAGACGCGGCGAGCTGAGCGCCAGCGGCCCCACTAGCGGGCGCGCCACCTGCGGGCAGAAGCTCATGGCGACGGCCTGCTGAAGCGTGGCAATGGCCGAGGTGACCTGCGGCGGGGGTGGCGGCGGGAAGAGGCCGACGCCCTGACCCAGCTCGGCCTGCTGTACCATCTCACGGTCGTACTTGACGATCTCCTGGATGATAGCATTCTCCTGGTTGTTGAACACCCCCGAGTGGAGGTCATGCTGGACCTTGTGCAGCAGGATGGAATTCTTCTTGCCTGGGGGCGGGGCGGGGGCGTGTCAGTGTGGGATGCTGCAGGCATGCAGCCGCAGGCATCCCGGAGGTGCACCGCTGCATATGCTGAGCCGCGCCTGCATACAGTAGCCAGATGTTGGGCACCAACTCTACTGCAAGTATGCACAGATCACCTGTACACAGCAAGCAGGTATCAGCCACCTACTCTACAGCCTGTACACATATAGCTTCAAGTATTGAGTGCCTTCTGTATACAGAGGACAGGTATCTAGTTCTGCTGTGTAATGGAAGCAGAAACTTAGAACCTCTGTATTTAGCAAGTATACATTATCTGTATACAACAAGCACGAATCAAGCACCTGTTGTGTGTAGCAAGCACATAGAGCACCTGCTACACACATAAAGCAGGTATGAGACACCTGTAAACTGCCAGCGTGCATGGAGCATTTCCTGTATACAGCAGTCATGTACTGAACACCTGCAGTATACAGCAACACACCCAGAACACTGCCTGTTTACAGCGAGAGTGCCGAGTGTTTACCACCTGTATAGCGAGCATCTGATGAGTGCCTACTGAGTATAGCAAATATATCTAAGTACCTGCCACTCAAATTTATGTTGAACACCTACTGTACAGAGCAAGTTGTTGAATGCCTGTTATATATAAACACGTGTTGAGCGTTTTCTATATACAGGACGTCTTCCCTAACCCCTCACCACCCTGCCTAGCCCTGCTTTTCCAGCCATTGTCTTTATTCCCACAAATAGCACTGAGGGCCACCATCCCCCTGCTCCTATGTCTAGTCACCAGGAAGTCCTGAGGGCTCCCCCTCCCAACTATTCCTGAGATTCCCCCATCTCTCCCTACACCCAAGGCGACCATGCCCCATTATCTCCCTCTGGTACACCCTGCAGAGCACAAATCTGGTCAGGTCTCCTCCTGCCTAGACTCATCCATCGCTCTCTGTACCTCCTGGTTTACAGTCCAAACACCTTTCCCCACAGCCCACTAGGCCTTGTGTGCCCAGTCCCTGCCTGCCTTCCCAGACGCCCTCCTCCCAGTGTCCCTGGCTCTCTGGACTCCAGTCCTCTTTCCCACCTCAGGGCCTTGGCACATCCCGCTTCTACTCTAGAACATGCCTTCTCATCCTGGCAACACCTCATCCTGATCTCCACTTAGCATCACCAGGAAGCCCCACCACTCCCCCTGCCCTCTATGACATAAGTTTCCTGAGGGTGGACCCAAGCCAGCCTCATGGTCCACCATCTATACCTCCTGGCACATGGTAGGTGCTCATCAAGTAACTGCCAAATGAGCAGAGTTATGCACAACTGAACACACCCCACACTTCCTCCTTCTTTCGAAACAGCCCCGGAGAGAGATCCAGAGAATCTTGTCTCCTGTCAGTCATCTGGCAATGCCCCCTCCCATCTCGCACCATCCCCCTGTGACCACAGAAGGTCGACAGCTAGATTCACTCACCGATGCGGTCCAGGCGGTCGATGGCCACGGTCTCGAAGGCTCGCCGCATCATGGGGTACTCCTCCAGCACCTCGTTGAAGTTGTCCACGCTGAGCGAGTACAGGCGGCAGTAGGTGTCAGCCCGAACACTGGCTGTGCGTCGGCCCCGTGTCAACAGGCAGATCTCTGTGTGTGGAAAGGGAAGCACCTTGGTGGCTGTACATCACCCTGGGGCCCTCCCAGCCACCATGAGTGTGGTCCAGCCCACACCTTTGTTAGGGCTGCCCTTCCACCCAGAGGTCCTTCCTGATGGCTATGCCTGCACCCATGTGACCTCCCCATGTTACCCTCCATCCCCAGAAAGGGTCCAGCTCTGTCACCTGCTTCCCAGCCCCTGCATATGCTCACCCCCAAAATAGGAGCCATCAGAGAGCTTCATCTCCTTGTTGCCCTTGGTGAGCACGCTGACCACACCGTGCTGGATGAAGTACATCTTCTTGCCAATGGTGCCCTCGCGGATGATATAGTCACCTGGCTGGAAGACCTCGAACTTGAGTTTGGTCAGCATGGCCGTGACAAAGTTGGGGTCAGCATTGGCAAACAGTGGCATCGAGGCTACCAACTTCCGGCAGTTGAAGTTGACAATCTCCTGTAGAGGCAGGAGGCAGGGGTGACATCAGGTCACAGGTTCAGCTCTTGATTCCATCTCACCTTTGGGACTGTTCCACCACTCAGACCCTCAGTTTCCTCATCTGTGGAAGGGGTTTAACACTAACCTGAAAGCCAGGATCTTACTTATTTAACTAGAGGTTTTTTCACCAAAGACAGGAGCAAGAAAAGATACACACTGATTCCACACTTAACACTATTGACAATGTCAGCCAATGCAATTACACAAGAAAAAGTGATTGCAGACATAAGACTTAGAAAGGGAACTCACTTTACTATCATTTTTAATGTGCCTACTGGAAAACCCAAAAGAATCAATAGAAAACTGTAACAATAAAGAAAGTTAGTTATAATAGCAGCTGATACAAAAAGTCAACATAAAAGCCAAGAACATTAAAATGAATCATTGTGGCAGAAGTCAGGCTGACATTTACCCTTGGCAAAAAATCTTTTGGGGGACTGAAATGTTCCATGTCTGATATGGGTGATTGGTTACATGGGGATTTCAATTTATAAAACATCCATCAAGTGTGCCCTTATGACATGAACCGTCTTCTATAAAATGAACTTCAATAAAAAGGAAAGCTCTCTTTAAAATCAACAGCTTTTGTATATGCAAATGAAAACCTTAGAACACCCCATCTAAACCAGCATAAAGAGCTATGTAAAATAGTGTGGCATGAAGGTAATAGGACATGCCCAAATTTGTATGAAGAAAACTAAAAAACAACAACAACAACAACAACAACAAAACGCTCCTGAAAGACACAGGAGACATGAACAACTGTGTTCTAAGATAGAACTCACCATGCTAAAGATGAATGACACCCATTTTCCCTTTTTATGTACACATTTCACATGATCCCAATAAAAATACCATCACATGATCCCAATAATAATTGGAGATAGTCAAGTTTATTTAGAACAAGTGAGAAAAAAATAGCAGGAAACCCATGAAAAAGGACAGCAAGGAGGAATAGCCCAAGATATTAAAACATATTGTAAAACCTCACAGAGAGCAGACAGACCAACAGAATAGAGTAAAAATCCAGAAAAGACCCAAGCACAATAGAACTTTAAAGGTCACCCCCATGTCAAGAGGCAAAGCCAGGTGTTTCAACCCCAAAGCAGATGACCAGAAAACAAAATAGCAATGCGTACATACTTATCAATAATTACATTAAATGTAAATGGATTAAATGCTACAATACAAAGACAGGGTGAATGAATGGATTAAGAACATGACCCATTTATATGCTACTTATGAAACTCACTTGAAATAGAAACACACAGAAACTGAAAGTGAAGCAATGGGAAAAGATATTCCATGCAAATAGAAATGACAAGAAACCTGGGATAGCAATACTTATATCAGCCAAATAGAGTTTAAAGCAAAAAAATGTAAGAACAAAGACATTACAGAATTATAAAGGGGTCAATCCAAGAAGAGGCAATAACAATCATAAATATCTATACATCCAACATAGGAGCACCTAAATATATAAAGCAAGTATTAATGGGCATAAAGGGAGAAACTGACAGTCATACAATAGTAGGGGGCTTTAATACCACTCACATCAATGGATAGGTCATCCAGACAGAAAATTAATAAGGAAATAGTGACCTTAAATGTCACATTAGGTGAAATCGACTTAATAGATATTTATAGAACATTTCATCCCCAAACTGCAGAATACACATTTTTTTTCAAGTGCACACGGAACATTCTCCAGGATAGATCACATATTAAGCCCACAAACAAGCTTCAATAAATTAAAAAATATTGAAATCATATAAAGTGTCTTTATCCACCACAATGGCATAAAACTAGAAACTAACTACAGGAAGAAACCTGAAAAATACACAATTATGTGGAGACTAAACAACATGCTACTAAACAACCAGTGGGTCTAAGTGGAAATCAAACAGGAAATCAACAACGACCTTGAGACAAATGAAAATGAAAACAACTTTTCAAAATTTATGGGATGCAACAAAAGCAGTTTTAAGAGGGAAGTTCATAGCCATACAGGCTGACCTCAAAAAACAAAAAAATCCCAAATAAACATCTAACTCTACACCTAAAGGAACTAGAAGAACAAACAAACCCAAAGGAAGCAAGGAAGGATATAGTTAAGATTAGAGTGGATATAAATGAAATAGAAATTTTAAAAAAATGTAAAGATTAATAAAACTAAGAGCTGGTTCTTTGAAATGATAAAAATGAAGACACTACAATAAGAGAAAAATTATAGGCCAATATCCTTCATGAACATAGATTCAAAACTTCTCAATGAAATGTTAATAAACTGGATTCAGCAAAACATCTAAAGGATCATACAGGGCCGGCCAAGTGGCACGGTGGTTAAGCGCTGGCTTGGGAAGCCAGCGGCCCCAGTTCGGTCTCCCACATATGAAGGCCAGTAACACTGCCCTCAAAAAAATAAATAAATAAATAAATAAATAAATAAATAAATAAAGGATCATACACTACGACCAAGTGGGTTTTATCCAGGGGATGCAAGGATGGTTCAATATCTATAAATCAATCAATGTGATACATTAACAAAATGAAGGATAAGAACTGTATGACTGTCTCAATAGAGGCAGAAAATACATTTGACAAAATTCAACATCCTTTTATGATAAGAACTCTCAATAAAATGGGTATAGAAGGAAAGTATCTCAACACAATAAGGTATATACAAAAATATATGACAAGCCTACAGCTCATACAATACTCAATGGTGAAAAGCTGAAAGCATGTCCTCTAAGATCAGGAACAAGACAAGGATGCCCCCTCTCACTACTACTGTTATTAAACATAGTACTGGAAGTCCTAGCAAGAGCAATCAGGCAAGAGAAAAATAAAAGGCATCCAAATTGGTAATGAAGAAATAAAGCTCACTATTTGCAAACGACTATATATATCCCTAAGACTCCCTCAAAAGACAATTAGAAATAAATACAGTAAAGTTAAAGGATACAAAATTAATACACAAAAAGCCGCTGCATTCCTATATACTAACAGCAAACTACTAGAGAAATTAAGAAAACAATCCCATTTACAATTGCAACAAAATGGATAAAATACCTAGAAATGAACTTAACAAAGGAGGTAAAGGACGTGTACACTGAAAACTACAAGACACTGTTGAAAGAAATTGATGAAGCCACAAAAAAATGGAACAACATTCCATATTCATGGGCTGGAAGTACTAACATTGCTAAAATAGTCATATTACCTCAAATAATATACAGATTTAATGCAATCCCCATCAAAATCCCAATAGCATTTTTCACAGAAATAGAATAAAAAATCCTCAAATTTGTATGGAACCAGGAACGACCCTGAATAACCAATGCAATCCTGAGAAAAAAAAAGAACACAACCGGAGGTTCCACACTCCTTGACTTCAAACTATACTACAAAGTCAAAACAGCATGGTACTGGCAGAAAAACAGACACAGACCAATGGTACAGAATTGAGAGCCCAGCAATAAACCCACTCAATATGGGCAACTAATTTTCAACAAAGAAGCTCAAAACAGTTAATGGAGAAAGGACAGTCTCTTCAATAAGTGGTTCTGGGAAAACTGGATGGTCATATGCAAAAGGATGAAACTAGGCTGCCATCTCACACCATCAAAAAAATTAACTCAAAGTGGATTAAAGACTTAAGTGTAAAACCTGAAACAATAAAACACATAGAAGAAAACATAGGCACTAAACCTATCGACCTTGGTCTCAAAGAAGTTTTTGTCAACTTGACCTCAGAGGCAAGAAAAGTAAAAGCAAAAATAAGTGAATGGGATTACATAAAACTGAAAAATCTTCTGTACAGCCAAAAAACAAAAACAAAAATCAACAAAACAAAAAGGCAACCAACTGAATGGGAGAAAATATTTGCAAATGATACCTCAAATAATGGGCTAATATCCAAAATATAAAAGAACTCATACACCTCAACAACAAAAAGATTAAAATTAAAAAATGGGCAGAGGACCTTAACAGACACTTCCAAGGAAGACACACAGATGGCCAACAGATATATGAAAGATGCTCAACATCACTAGTTATCAGGGAAATGCAACTACAAAAATTAAGATTAGAGCTACCGGGGCGGGCCGAGTTGTGCATAGGTTAAGAGTTGGCTTGGGAAGCCAGCTCTGAGCAGCAAGGCCGGTTAGGATTCCACATGAGGGCCAGTGACGCTGCGCCCTCTACAGACAACAGCTCAACCTGGAGCTGGGCTCCCATGAGTAGCCAGTGATGGCATAGGCTGCAGCCCCTGATGCAGTGGGCTGCCATAAGCTACCATGAGTGGCTGGCAGCCAGCGTGAGCAACCTGCAGCTGGCGTGAGCTGCTGTGAGCTGCTGTGAGCGGCAGTCCAGCGACTGACTACTTCAGCCGGGAAGAGCACAATGATCACAATACCAACATGGGCCAGTGAAGCGATGTCTTCCACAACTAGTCTGAAGAACAAAAAGGACAACAACTTGTCTGTTCCCCTTCCCCGATTCCCCAATGCTGTTCTCTTCCCCCAATTCCCCCAATAAAATCTTTAAAAAAAAAACAAAAAAGATTAGAGCTACCATATGACCAACAATCCCTCTTCTGGATATCTACCTGAAAAATTTGAAAACACTTATTTGTAAAGATATGTGTACCCCTATAGTCACAGCAGCATTATTCATGGTGGCCAAGACATGGAAACATCTTAAGTGTCCTTCAACAGATGATTGGATAAAGATGTGATAAATACACACACACACACACACACACACACTAGAATACTACTCAGCTGTAAAAAGATGAAATATTACTACCATTTGTGACAACATGGATGGATTTTGAGAGTATCATGCTAAGTAAAATAAAGTCAGATGGAAAAAGACAAGAACCATAGGATTTCAGTTATGTGGGATACAAAACAAAAAGCAGCAGTCCCTTCCATTGATGTGCAATTATCAACTATAGTTTCAACTATAAGAGGATGGCACACACAACCCACACAAGGGACATGACTGGAGCGTGTGGCTCAGGTGACCAGAAAGACTGCGCCACTGAACCCCACAGCACACCTACTACATAAGGCCACCCTACTAAGACCGGAAGGCATAACAGCCCTACCTAATACATAGAAACAAACATAAAGAGGCAGCCAAAATGGGGAGACAAAGAAACATGACCCAAATAAAAGAACAGAACAAAGCTCCAGAAAAAGAACTAAGTGAAATGGAGATAAGCAATCTATCAGACACAAAGTTCCGAACACTGGTTATAAGAATGCTCAATGAGGGCCGGCCGAGTGGTGCATTGGTTAAGAGCTGGTTTGGGGATGCCGGCGGCCCCGGTTTGGATCCCACATATGAGGGCCAGTGACACTGCCCTCTACAGCTAACAACAGCTCCATCTGGAGCTGGGCTGTGCGAGCCCCGGCGACGGTGTAGGCTGCAGCCCCTGCTGCAGTGGGCTGCCATGGCCTACAGTTAGTGGCCAGCAGCCAGTGTGAGCTGCCAATAGCCGTGGTAAGCGACCATCCAGAGGCCAGCGACCAATCTGCCTCATCCAGGAAGAGCACAATGACGATACCAACATGGGCCAGTGAAGTGATGTCTTCCACAACTAGACTGAAGAACAAAAAGACAGCAACTTGTCTGTTCCCCTTCCCCGATTCCCCAATGCTGTTCCCCTCCCCCAATTCCCCAATAAAATCTTTAAAAACAGAATGCTCAATGATCTCAAAGAGAACCTCAACAGAGAGGTGAAAACCATACAAAAGAACCAGTCAGAAATAAAGGATACAATAACAGAAATGAAGAAGAAAACATTACAGGAAATCAACAGTAGATTGGATGAAGCAGAGGATCCAACCAGTGATGCAGAAGATAAGGTAGCAGAAAACACCCAACCAGAATGGCAAAAATAAAAATTAATCAAAAAAATGGAGGAGAGTTTAAGGGGCCTCCGGACAATAAGAATCATACCAATAGTCGCATTATAGGGGTACCAGAAGTAGAAGAGAGCGAGCAAGGAATTGAAAACCCATTTGAAAAAATAATGACAGAAAACTTCCCTAACTTGGTAAAGGAAATAGACATGCAAGCTCAGAAAGCACAGAGTCCCAAACAAGATAAACCCAACGAGGCCAACACCAAGACACATCATAATTAAAATGTCAAAGGTTAGGGGCCAGCCAAGTGGCTCAGTTGGTTAAGAGTTGGCTTAGAGCGTGAGCTCTGAGCAACAGGGCTGCCAGTTCAATTCCCCATGGGCCAATGATGCTGACCCCCACCCCCATCGAGCTGAGCTGTTGCTGAACTGCCAACAGGTGGCAGGATGGCTCAGCTGGTGTAACAACAAGATTGCCTTTTAGATGGTGGGCTATGCCCACCTGCAACTAAGACTGAACTCGGCATCTTGAGCTGAGCTGCCGCCCAAATGGCTCAGTGGATAGAGCATGCGCTCTTAACAACACAACTGCTGGTTTAACTTCCACATGGGATGGTGGCTACACCCACCCAAAACTAAGATTGAACACAGCAACTTGAGTTTAAAGGCCATGAGCTGCCAACGGGAAGCCAGATGGTGACTGGTGCCCTCTACAATGAAGATTGATCAACAACTTGGCTGGGGCCCTTCCCCAATTCCCCAACACTGTTCCCCTCCCCCAACTCCCCAATTTAAAAAAAAAATCTTAATAAAATAAAATGCCAAAGATTAAATACAAAGAGAGTATCTTAAAAGCAGCAAGAGAAAAGCAGTTAATTACTTACCAGAGAGCCCCCATAAGACTTGTCAGCTGATTTCTCATCAGGCAAGAAGGGAGTGGCAGGAAATATTTCAAGTGATGAAAAGCAACAATATACAACCAAGATTGCTCTACACAGCAAGGCTGTCATTTAGAATTGAAGGACAGAGAAGGAGCTTCGCAGACGAGAAAAAGCTGAAGGAGTTCATCCCCACCAAACCAGAATTACAAGGATTCTTAGAGGGACTTCTGTAAGATGGGAGGGGGTTAAAGATGGGTGAAAGGGGAAGGGATTAAGAAGCACAAACTGGGGGCCAGCAGGGTGGCTCAGTTGGTTAGAGCACAAGCTCTGAGCAACAGGGTGGCAGGTTCAATTCCCACATGGGCCAGTGAGCTACGCCCGAGCTGAGCTGCCACTGAGCTGCCAACAGGTGGCCAGATGGCTCAGCTGGTGAGAATACATGCTCTTAACAAGGTTGCTGGTTCAATTCACACATGGGATGGTAGGCTGCAGCACCCCCCCTCGCCCCCAGCAATTAAGATTGAACACGACACCTTGAGCTGAGCAGCCATGAACTGCTGATGGGCAGCCAGATGGCTCAGCTGGTTAGGGTGCATACTCTTAACAAGGTTGCAGTTCAACTCCTGCATGGGATGGTGGGTTGCGCCTCCCCTCCCCTACCCCTGCAACTAGAGTGAAAAACGGCAAATGGACTTGGAGCTGAGCTGCGCCCTCCACAACTAAGATTGAAGGACAACAATTTGGAGCTGATGGGTCCTGGAAAAACATAATGTTCCCTTCCCCAAATCCCCAACACTGTTCCCCTCCACAATTCCCCAATAAAATCTTTTAAAAAAAGAAGTACAAATTGATTGTTATACAGTAGTCATGGGGATGTAGGGTATAGCATAAGGAATATAGTCAATAATATTGTAATACTTAGGTAAGGTACCAGATAGCTACTAGATCTATCAGGTGATAGATGGGAATGGGGTTGGGGACAGGGTGAAAAAGGTGAAGGCATTAAGAAATACAAATTGGGACTTCCAGTAAAATGGCAGAATAGAGAGACATGCTAACTACCTCCCAGGATCACACCAAAATTACAAATAAATTATACAGCATTCAACCCTGGAGGTCCACGGAACACTAGATGAACAGAACACTAAACGAAGAACTTAAAGAGGAGGCCACGTCGGGTCTGGTAGGACAGGCGGAGACGAGAGAGGGCGAACTCCGTGAGGGAACCCCAGCTGTGGGGAGGCTTCTCTGGTTGGGGGAGAGACCCTCTGGCCGCACACCAAGCTCACCAGCCCAGAGTTCCTTTGCCGGGAAGAGAAGTTCCAAGATAGCTGGCAGTAAATTAGTGAGGACTCTCTTTGCTCAGCTCAGTGAGGCCAAGAGCGGCTAGAGAATCAGTGGGGCCGGCGCCCAGGCTTGCTCGCCAGTGAGCACTTACCTGGTTACTGGTGGAGGGAGTGGCTGTGTGAGCCGGGAGCCTGCGGGGACAGATTGAACTGAGCACCTTTGGTGCAAAGGCTGGAGGTTTTTGGACTGTTGTTCCTGTGGTGTGGAGCCTGCACACGAGTGGTGTAGGGAGGGCGCCATTTTGTCAGGGTTGGGCCCTCCCACAGAGGATCAGGTCCGAGACCTCATTGGTCTGGTGGAATTGGTGCAGAAGTGCGTGTGTGCGTGCGCGCACGCGCATGCGGCCTTGGATCCCCACTCTCCGCCCGGCTTATACTGAGTTGCCAGGGAGACGCTGGGCAGGTGCCCTCCAGTTCCAATAGGCTGCTCACTGAGATGTGGGAGTGTGCGAGCCGCCTCAGGTCCCTGCTCTCCGCACTGCACTTGCAGAGTTGCCAGGCTGTTGACTGGTTGTCAGGCTGCTCGGCCTGATCTGCGAGCGGCTGACTGGAACAGGCTCAGACTGGGAGTTTTCCTGGGAGTGTTGGGCCATGAGCTGTGTGCCTGCGTGATCCAGCCAGGGCTCTCCTGGTGATCTATCTAATACATCAAAGCAATCCCAAAGCGACAGCCAGAATGGAGAAACAAAGAAACATGTCACAAGTAAAAGATCAGAAGAAACCTCTAGAAATGGAACCAAATGAAACAGAGGGATCCAACCTTTCAGAGACAGAGTTTAGAACACTGATGATAAGAATGTTTAACAAACAGTGAGGACATAAGGAAGGATAGAGAAATCATAAAAAACAACCAGTTAGAACTAAAGAATACAATAACTGAAATGAAGAACACACTTGAGGGAATCACCAGTAGAGTAGATGAAGCAGAGGCGCGGATCAGCGATTTGGAAGACAAAATAGCAGAAATCACCCAGTGGGCACAACAAAAAGACCAAAGAATAAAAAAACAATGAAAATAGTTTAAGAGCCCTTTGGGTCAAGGTGAAGCGCAACCACCGTCGACTCATAGGAATACCAGAAGGAGAAGAGAAGAAGCAACGGGTCGAGAATGTATTTGAAAACATAATGACTGAAAACTTCCCTACCCTGGTGAAGGAAATCAACATACATGCCCAGGAAGTGCAGAGGGTTCCAAACAAGGTGAACCCAAACAGGTCCACACCAAGACACATCATAGTTAAAATGGCAAAGGTTAAAGACAGAGACAGAATCCTAAAAGCAGCAAGAGAAAGACAACAGGTTACATACAAAGGAACGCCTGTTAGACTAACAGCTGACTTGTCTACAGAAACTCTGCAGGCCAGAAGGGAGTGGCAGGAGATATTCAAAGTGACACAAAATAAAGGCCTACAACCAAGATTGCTCTATGCAGCATGGTATCACTTAAAATTGAAGGAGAAATAAAGAGCTTCTCAGAAAAGAATAAGCTTAAGGAATTCATTACCACCAAGCCAGCATTGCAAGAAATGTTAAAAGGGCTTTTTCAAACAAAAGAAAGTGGTAAACAAGCTAACCCAGGAAGACCAGGAATACAAATAACAAAATGGCAATACATATGCACCTATCAATAATCATTTTAAATGTGAATGGGCTAAATGCTGCAATCAAAAGACAGAGAGTGGCTGAGTGGATAAGAAAATAGGACACATGTGTATGCTGTTTACAGATGGAATAAGATATTTCATGCAAATGGAAATGAGAAAAAAAAAAGCTGGAGTACCAATACTTATTTTGGACAAAATAGACTTTAAAATGACTACAATAAAAGACAAAGAAGGGCACTATAACCCTAATAAACATCTATGCACCTAACATAGGAACTCCTAATTACATATAACAGATTTTGACAGACATAAAGACAGAGATCCACAGTAACACTATCATAGTAGGGGACTTCAACACCATTGTCACCAATGGACACACCCTTTAGACAGAAAATCAACACAGAAAGAGGGGCCTTAAATGACACGTTAGACCAGCTGGACTTCGTTGATATTTTTAGAGCATTTCACCCTGAAAAAACAGAATATACATTCTTCTCAAGAACACATGGGACGTTTTCCAAGATAGACCATGTTAGGCCACAAAACAAGTCTCAGTAAATTTAAGAAGATTGAAGTCATATCAAGCAGATATAAAGGAAAAACTGATGGTTGCTGGCTGGGAGGGAGTGGGGATGAGGGAGAGGAGGAAGGTTTTGGACAATGTAGGTGGGTGACTACAATGTTGCCACAGAGATATGGGGGCAGTTCTGGGAATGTAATTGATAATGTTGTGAAGAGACTATTATGTTAAGTGAAATAAGTCAGTCGGAGAAAGACAAGTACCATATGATCTCTTATATGTGGAATCTGAAAAACTGAATGAACAATCAAAGTAAACAGACTCATAGATATAGAGGAAAAACTGAGTGTTGTTAGTTGGGAGGGGGGTGGGGATAAGAGTAAGGGGAAGGGATTAGACAGCATAAATAGACAACTACAATATTGCCACAGGGATATGAAACACAGTTCGGGGAATATAATAATGTAAAAATTTTGTGGCGTGTCAGATAGTCACATGTCTTGTTAGGGAGACCACTTCATGGATGGGGTAGAGGCTAGATCACTGCACTGTACACCTGAAGCTGATGTTGTATAATATTGTATGCCAACTGTAACTGAATATATAGATAGTCATGGGATGTGGAGTATATTGTGGAAGGGAGTCAAAGGAATTGTAATAGATATGTATGATATGTGGTGGGAGTGGCGAACTGGGGGGGGTGTCACCTCGGTGGGTAAAGAGTATAACTATTGCATTGTGTTGTACACCTGAAACTAATTTAAAAAAAAATGCTCCTGAGCTCTGGTTATAAGAATGCAGAGACCAGTAAATAAATGTACTACTGAAATAAAACAAAAAAAGAAAAGAAATACAAATTGGTAGTTAATACAGTATGGGGAATATAATCAATAATGTTGTAAGAATCACATAAGGTGCCAGATGGGCACTGAACTTACCAGGGGGATCACGTCATAGATTGCGTAGATGCTTGACCAACACACTATACACCTGAAGCTGAAGTAGAATAATATTGAATGTCAACTATAACTAAATATATAGGTATATGTAGTCACGGGATGTGTAGTACAGCATAAGGAAGATAGTCGATGGTATTGTAACAGCTATATAAAGATGTCAGAGGGGTAGTAGCTTGAGGAGTGGGTTATCACTTTATGAGGGGTTTAAATGTCTAACTATTACATTGTTTTGTACACCCGAAACTAATAAAAAAAATTTTAAAAAGCAACAAACAAACAAACTCATAGACACAGACAGAAGAATGCCTACCAGAGTAGAAGCCGGTGGGGGAAGACATAGAGAGCAAAGGGGGTCAAATATATGGTGACGGAAGGAGACTAGACTTTGCATGGTTAGCACACAGAGTTATACCTGTATTATAAAGTTGTACACCTGAAATTTACATGATGTTGTTAACCAATGTTACCCCAACTAACTTAATTTAAAAGAACAGCATAAAAACTAGTACTGGCATGAAAACTGACACAGAAAGTAGATCAATGGAACAGAGCAAAGAGCCCAGAGATAAAACCCTCACTTAGACAGTCAACTAATTTATGACAAAGGAGGCAACGGGGTACGATGGGGTACAGACAGTCTTTTCAGTAAATGGTGTTGGGAAAACTGGACAGATACAAGCAAAAGAATGAAATTAGGCTACTTCTTTTTTATTTTATTTTAGTTTTTTATTTTTTTGAGGGCAATGTCACTGGCCCTCATATGTGGGACCCAAACCGGGGCTGCTGGCTTCCCAAGCCAGTGCTTAACCACCGCACCCCTCGGCTGGCCCTAGGCTACTTTCTTATACTATATATAAGGATAAACTCAAAACAGACTAAAGACTTAAATATAAGATCTGAAACCACAAAACTCCTAGAGGTTAACAGACAGTAAACTTTTTTTTTTTTTTGAGGGCAGTGTCACTGGCCCTCACATGTGGGACCTGAACTGGGTCGCTGGCTTCTCAAGCCGGCACCTAACCACCACGCTACTCGGCCAGCCCAGATAGTAAACTTTTTGACATCTGTATTAACAATATTTTTTTTTTTTTTTTTTTAGCTGAGACACCTGTTGGCATCTCAGTGGCAGCTCAGCTGGGGCTGGCATCAAACTGCTGTTGCTCAGAGCTCAGCTCACACCCTTGAGCGAGCTCTTAACCAACTGAGCCACTTGGCTGGCCTGCAATATCATTTTGATATATCCCCTCAGGCAAGGGAAACAACAAAAAATAAACAAATGAGACCACATCAAACTAATAAGTTTTTGCATAGCAAAGGAAACCATCAACAAAATGAAAACACAACTTACAGAATGGGAGAAGATATTCACCAATGATACATATGATAAGGGGTTAATATCCAAAATTTATAAGTAACTCATACAACTTAACACCAAAAAAATCCAATTAAAAATTTGGCAAACGACCTGAGTGGACATTTTTCCAAAGAGGATATACAGGTGGCCAATAGACACATAAAAGTTGTTTAACATCACTAATCACCAGGGAAATGCAAATAAAAACCACAATGAGTGGTTAAGCGCTGGCTTGGGAAGCCTAGCAGCCCCAGTTCAGTCTCACATATGAGGGCCAGTGACACTGCCCTCAAAAAAAACAACAACAAAAAAAACCACAATGAGATCTCACCTCACACCTGTCAGAATGGCATCATCAATAAATTAACAAACAATTAGGATTGGCAAGGAGGTGGAGAAAAGGGATCCTTGTGCACTGCTGGTGGGAATGTAAATTGGTGCAGGCACTGTGGGAAACAGTATGGAGGTTCCTCAAAAAACATAGAACTACCTCATGACCTAGCAATTCCACTTCTGGGTATTTATCTGAAGAAATTCGAAAAGATATCTGCGCCCCTATGTTCACTGCAGTGCTATTTACAGTAGACAAGATACGGAAGCACCCTAAGTGCCCATCAACAGACAATTGGATAAAGATATGGTATGTATACAATAGAGTATTATTTGGCCACAAAAAAGAATGAAATCTTGTGTTGAGTGAAATAAGTCAGACATAAAGACAAATAGTGGGAAGGCCGAGTGGCTCAGTTGGTTAAGAGTTGGCTTAGAGCGCGAGCTCTGAGCAACAGGACTGCCGGTTCGATTCCCACATGGGCCAGTGATGCTGCCCACCACCCCCAGCTGATGACTCAGCTGGTGTAACAACAAGATTGCCTTTTATATGGTGGGCTATGCCCACTCGCAACTACGACTGAATTTGGCACCTTGAGCTGAGCTGCCGCCCAAATGGCTCAGTGGATAGAGCATGCGCTCTTAACAAGGCTGCTGGTTCGACTCCCATATGGGATGGTGTCTACGCCCACCAGCAACTAAGATATAACACAGCACCTTGAGCTTAGAGGCCACAAGCTGCCGATGGGAAGCCAGATGGCGACTGGTGCCCTCCACAACAAAGATTGAAGAACAACAACTTGGCCGGTCCCCTTCCCCAATTCCCCAATAAAATCTTAAAAAAAAAAAAAGACAAATACCATATGATCTTACTTATATGTGGAATCTAAAGAACAAAAAAAACTGACAAACAAAACAGAAACAAACCCATAGATACAGATAACAAGCTGACAGTTGCCCAAGGGGATGGGGTGGCAGGCGGGAATAAGAACATAAATGGAAAAAATGAAACTATACAAGTTTTGGAAGAAAATATGGGTGAATTCTGCTATAAACTATGTAGGTACAGCAAGCATGTATTGTATACCTGCTCTGTACAGCAAGCAGGTATTGGGGTCTACTGTGTACAGCAAGCATACATGGAACTCCTGCTGTATGCAGCATAAAAATCACCCATGTCAAGAAAAGAAAAACAAAGTAAGCAAAGTTAAAAGACCATCAGGATGGAAATTTGTATGACAAAAAGTTAAAGTCCTCCACATAAGAAGTCTGACAATTAAGTTTGCAAACTCATCCTAGAAACAGTGCTACATACCTCATTGCTGAATATCGCTACAGTCACCTTCAAAGTACTCCCCTTGGGAAGCTGTGCACCCATGCCAGTGCCTAGTCCACCCTTCAAAGCAATTTTGGAACTCTTTTTCTGGAATGGCCATCGGAGCTGTTGTCGAATTACCCTTGATGTCCTGAATATCATCAAAATCTCTTCCTTTCAATATTCCCTTTATCTTCAGGTAAAGAAAGAACTCATTGGGGGCAGATCAGGTGAGTAGGGAGGGTGTTCCAATACAGTTATTTGCTTATGGCTAAAAACTCCCTCACAGACAGTGTTGTGTGAGCTGGTGCATTGTCGTGATGCAAGAGCCATGAATTGTTGGTGAAAAGTTCAGGTTGTCTAACTTTTTCGCACAGCCTTTTCAGCACTTCCAAATAGTAAACTTGGTCAACTGTCCAATTGATAATATTCATAATGAATAATTCCTCTGATACCAAAAAAGGTTAGCAACATCGTTGCAACAAAGTTTGTGAACTTAATGTCAGACAGTTTCTTTAAAAAAAAAAAGACTAAAAGTTCTTTAGAAAAACAAGCAAAAGTTATGAACAGTTCACAGAATGAGAAGCGCAAATAAAACAGCCCTGAATACACAGGTTACCTGTGCGTTTGAAAACATCCCTCAGCTGAGATTAGGGGTACCCTGCGTTGCTGCTGGTACCCCGCAGAAAATCACAGACCCTCGGAAGGGACCAGATACTGTCCACACCCCTCCGCCTGGAGCCCCTCCTGCAAACGTGCCAGCAAAAGCACTGAGATGAGCTCCCTGTTCTGTGCATGGGGGTGGGGGGGAGCTGGAGGGGTGGGGGGTAAGGGGGAAGACCACAAACTGGACGGGGTGCGCAAAGAAGTGGGCCACCCAGACGAACTGGAAAGATGTAGCAGGAGAGAAATTGGTACAGACACAGGACAAGGTGGAAATTTTCTGAATATATGTGGTTTTGTAAACTAGACTTTAGAACCATATAAACATTTAAGTAATTATCAACTACAGGTTGCCAGGGGCTGGTAAAAGGGAGTGATGGCTCATGGGCACGGGTGTCCTTTTGTGGTGATGGGAATGCTGTGCCATTATGTTTGTTTGTTTTAGCTGAGCCATCCTGCCACCTGTTGGCAGCTCAGCTCAGGCTGGGAATCAAACTGGTGACCCTGTTGCTCAGAGCTGCCACTCTTGAGCAGGCTCTTAACCAACTGAGCCACTTGGCCGGCCCTGACTGTGCCATTATGAATATACTAAAAACCACTGAATTTTATGCATCTTGTTGTCTATGAGTTATACTCTGAATTAATTGATGAATACATGAATTAATAATTATCACATATAAAACAATTAAAAATTTTCAATGTCATTAACCATAGCACCTGCTCCATAGGAGGCAATGTGTGTGAATGCCCCCTATCTTCAGAAATCCCAGTGCAGGGGAGGGGGCGCAGTACTCCCTTCCTCCAGCTCTTATCAGCTTCCCTCTCCATCCTTGCAGCCTTTCCTCAGGGCCCTGGCCTTGCCCTCTCCAGACTCTCACAGGCTCACACCCACCTGGCTCAGACATTACTACCCCAGCCCCCTCCCATCCTTCCCAGAGCTTCTCCCTTTGGTCCTCCCCAAGGACACAAGGCAAGGCTCACAGACGGCACTCAGTAACTGCTGGGAGAGTATTGTGGACTGAACCATGTCCCCCAAATATGTTGAAGTACTGAACCTCTGCTACCCAGGAATGGGAACTTCTGTTGAAATACTGTCTTTGCAGATATCATTAGTTAAGATGAGGTTATGCTGGAGTAGAGTGGGCCCCAAATCCAATGACAGGTGTCCTTATAAGAGGAGACACACAGGGAGACAACCATGCAAAGATAAGCAGAGGTTAGGGTGACACATCTATAAGCCAAGGGACACCAAGGACTGCCAACTACACCAGGAAGACACAGGAAGGACCTTCCCCTGGAGCCTCCGGAGGGAGAGGGACCCTAAGATATCTGGATCTGGGACTTCTGGCCCCAAAATGTGAAAGGATGAATTCCTGCTGTTTTAACCTGCCTAATGTGTCACGGCTGCCCCAGGAATCTTGCCCAATGTCCCACAGGCTGTGAGGGGCAGGCGGGTATTCCCAGGACAACCTACCCTGGGCCGGCCTTCTCCAGCCTGCCTTTCCTCTGTCTGCACCCTCTAACACACACCCCAAACAGGGTAAGTGGATCTGCTAGAGGGTGAGGGGACCCAGGACTGCAGGGGCCAGAGGCTGGCAGAGGCACCATCTGGCTTGCGTCCTCCAAGCCCATCTCTGGGACTAGAAGCCTGACTGGGGCACCTGGATCCCCAGTTGAGCCCAGGACCCATGGCCACCTCACCTCCCGCAGGGGCCCGTTGAGCTCGCCCAGGATGCTGTCCTCATCGAACATCTTGCCCTGGTAGCGGTGCTCGTAGTAGTCATGGATCTTCTGACGGAAGTCGGCAGGCAGCTTGTGGAAGGACATGTACTGCTCCACCTGCTTGTACTGTAATTGGGCAGGGGCTTGGTCAGTCTCATCAGGGTGAAAACACACATGGCTGCCCAGTTACATCTGGGTTTCCAGATCATCGCCCATGACCTTTAGTATGAGCAGATCCTGGGCTATCTTTGGGACATGCACATGCTAACAAGTTATTCCTTGTGTCCTGAGGTTTATTTGGCAATTCCACCCCTGGGAAATGAGTGCACAGCCTGACCCCAGGCTTCCAAGATACTGGAGCCCCGTTGCAGAGGCCCCCAACTCTGCCTGTGGCGCTGGATCCCCTCCTCCAGGATCTTTCTATAAATCACCTGCTCAGCCTCTCCTAAGCAGGACAGGGGATGTGGGCACCAGGCAGGGGTGCCAGGCTCTGCTGTCCCCAGGATGGCACCTCCAGGGGTGCCCCAGCCCGGTTTTTGCCCCAGCTCCGCCCAGCCACAGCTGCCCTGAGCTCAGCGGAACCCGTGATGGCAGGCGGGTGGCGGCACCAGCTCATGTTTGGGTGTGAGGCCGTGGCTTCCGGACAGCCGGGGCGCCTGGCACTGGGCCCAGCTGACCAGACCGACCTAACTGGCACTGCTGGGGGTATTCTTAGCTGTCTGGCCAGGGGCAGCCATCAGGTAGCAGGACAGAGAGACAGCTTGGGCGAGGGGAGACCACACTCACCTTTGGCCTTAGAGAGGGAAACCGAGTCAGAGTAGACCTTGAGGTTAAACTCCAGAAAGGGCTGGCTAGTGGGGGCCAGTGCCTGCTGTCCCTCAGACCTTCCTGGTCCCTGGCCCTCAGATTAGCCCCATGGGGGCTCACCCTACCCCAAGGCCTGGTCCAAGTAGCTGAACATCCTTGCTCCCCCAGAGACCTCTTCTGTGGGTCTGGCCAACTGGCATGTCCTCAAGTGACACTGAGGGGATTGCACTCCTAACTACAGCCAAAGACCCCTCTAGGATCCCCATGCCCCCAGACCTTCTCCTGGTACTGGCGCCTCGAAGAGTCCAGCGACTGGATGAGGGCGGTGGCGTGGCCGATGAACATGGCGTAGCAGGTGGCACCCACAATCATACTCAGCATCGTCAGCCAGATGTCGGTCATGCTTTCGGGCGCCTGGCGCCCATACCCGATGCACAGCATGTGGCTCATGGCCTTGAAGAGCGCGAAGGAGTAGAGCTCGCTCCACGAGTGGTTCTGCAAGGCCACCGGTTGGTAGGTGGGCAGGTGCTCATGGCCCCCAGGGAGCCCCTTGGCCCCAAGGGCCTCACCTGCCTGTCCTCCCCCAGGCACCTGAGATGGTGAGCTCCTCATGCCCAGAGGCAACTAAGAGAAACTTCACATGTGTCACAGTGAATGGCAGGGGCAAGTATGTAGCTGCTTCTCCACATCGCTCCTGGAGAAACTGAAACTCAGAGGGGCACGAGTCTGGCCCTGGGGGTCTCTGGAACCCCTACCCCTTTGCAGGCTCTGATCAGAGTGTCTGTGAGGGCAAGAGGATGTGAAAGTTTCAGGGACACTGGGGATGGTAAACTGGGGACACTGGACTCCAATCAGAGGGGCCGGGAGGGTGGAGGCATCAGGCTGAGCCAGGAGGACCCCCCCCCAACCTCCGTAGCAGTCCTCAGTTGACCCGGCAGGGGGAAGGGGCAGGGTGGCCCTGTTCAGGAAACAGGACAGCATGCCGGGTGTCTGGCCAGACAATGAGCTGCCTCAGCCAGGCAGCTGTGCCAGGCGCCGGTGCACGCCTGAGGGTGTTCCCTTTGCTGCCCCTCACTCATCAACGCCCCCCTGTTCCTGCCCAGCTCCGAGCACGTCCCACCCCACATGTGCCAGGGGCTCAGCCCTCTGGGGCAGGAGAAAGGTTCCTTGAGGTACTGCCCAGCACCCAAGACTTGACCATTCAGTGGTCAGTGTCTCAGTCAGGAAGCAACTGTTGACTGGGCCTCACTTGGAGGATTTTTCTCTCTAATGGTCCATGATACTATGTTCCCATTTGTCTTTTAAATGCATTTATGTACATAGAAAGTAGACTCAATCCGAAAAGAACATGATATTATGTCTGGGAGACAAAAGTTGTCACAGGAGAGGCCAGTTAGCTCAG
Organism: Aselliscus stoliczkanus; assembly: GCA_033961575.1. Classification (NCBI taxonomy): domain Eukaryota; kingdom Metazoa; phylum Chordata; class Mammalia; order Chiroptera; family Hipposideridae; genus Aselliscus; species Aselliscus stoliczkanus. The sequence continues at coordinate 371,905 of CM066735.1, read as the reverse complement.
GTGATTAGAGAGCAGACTCATTACACCAAGGTTGCCTGTTCAGTTCCCATATGGGCCAAGGAGCTGCGCCCTCCACAACTAGATTGAAGACAACCATTTGACTTGGAGCTGATGGGTCCTGGAAAAACACACTGTTCCCCAATAAAAACTTCTAAAAAAAAAAAGTCACAGTCACACTGGAGCTGCCTGTCTATGGTCCCAGACGTTACTAACCTGGGACCAATCTGGGATTCAGTTTAGGGTCTGTAAAGTACCGATGGGATCCGGGTGGGGCGTGGCCCAGGATAGGGCAGGGTGTGTGGGCGGGGCGCTCACCACCATGCCGTTGATGGACACCCAGCAGTTGCGCGGGAAGTCCTGCAGCATGGGCACCAGGAACTGTAGGCAGCCATCCCAGTGGCACAGCAGCAGCATCATACTGATGAGGTTGCAGATGCGCATGACGGCGCTCGCCAGGTCGTAGGTCATATGGAAGATCTGGGGCGGGGCGGGCATGTGAGGGAGGAAGGCGTCCCCAGACCAGACCCTCAGATCCCTCCTCGTGCCCCCTCACTCCCTAAAGGCCCCACTGCCTTTCGGATTAATGAAACGTCCTGCAGGATGCCCCTGCCCAGCCTGCCGCCGCCCCCACCTCCCCGGCTGCCCCTCCACTCCCCTCTCCCAGGACTATGATCCGTCCTGCAACAGTGTCCCTGCCAGATTCCCCCCTCAGAGCCTTGTCGCTGCTCTGGAAACGGGGCGAAATCGCTGGGCACGGGTGGCCCCTTTGATTTGGAGGACGAGCGTGACTTCACTTCTGTGGGCCTCGGTTTCCCCATTGCCAATGGAGTTGTGGATTCCTCTTACAGGGCAGAATGAAGGGAAGGGGCACAGGTGTGTCAAGGGTCCGCCCTGTGTTTTGATCCCAGCCAGCGGCTGACCACCCCTCTGGGACCCCGCTCGTACCCCACAGCATGCCCAGGTTCCACCCACTATGGTTTGTAGGCCCCTTACTGCAACCCTTAGGACCCCGCCCCAAGACCCCATGACCCTTCTCCTGTGCCTTTAACCCTGTGGCCCCGCCCCTACACCCTCAAAGCTGGGTCTAGAGCCTCCCATCGTGGCACCATTTTGTTGTTCCCGGTGTCTTCACAGCCTCACCGCTGCAGCCATGGCCCCGCCCACAGCATCCCTCACAGCCCTGCCCTGCAGCCCCGCCCCATGTTCTCACCTCCTCCCATTGGTGGATATAGCGGATGAGGCGCGACAGACGCAGCAGCCGCAGCAGGCTGAGGATCTTGGTGAAGCGCACAATGCGCAGGGCGCGCGCCGTCTTGTAGACCTCGGAGTCGATGCCTTTCTCCACGATGAGGAAGATGTAGTCCACGGGGATGGAGGACACAAAGTCCACCACGAACCATGTGCGCAGGTACTTCTTCTTGATCTTCTCGGGGTCCAGGATGATCTCCGTGTTGTCCTCAATCACGATGCCCGTGCGGAAGTTCAGCACCAGGTCCATGAGGAAGAACGTGTCCGAGACCACGTTGAACACAATCCAGGGGGCTGTGGTCTCGTCCTTGAAGAAGGTGATGCCTACTGGGATGATGATGAGGTTTCCCACCATGAACAGCAGCATGGTGAAGTCCCAGTAGAACCTGAGGGAGGTGCCAGCCGTCAGCCCCGACCCTTGCCCAATCAGCCCTGACCCTTGCCCAACGCGCACAAGCGCCTTCGAGGGCCAGCCGAGATCCCTCCTCCTGTAAAGCCGGGACTTTGGCCCAGGGTCATGACTAGTAGACTCTGCCTTCAGGAAGTTCTCCCACCTCCACCCCCACCGACAGCACCCCACTGCCCAACTAGAAGCCTTCTGCTTGCCCAATTCTGACCTTCCCTCTGTGAAGAAGCACAAGACCTCACAGAGCCCACAAGGTCACTCCAAAATTGGTTAAATATTTCCCTTGATCAAAAGGTCCAATGTGCCAGGCACAAGGTTGGCGTCCAAGGGACAAGAAAGGAGAGGGGAGACAAGCAGAGAGATGGAGAGGAGTAGAGGGCTTGGATTGAGGCAGGAGTGGGGTACAGTGGTAGGGGGGCTGGTGGGTGCAGGGTGGGAGCTGGATATGGCAGCTTGATGTCCAAGGTGCAGGGCCCCGACACTATCTTGAGCAGGTGGGCTTCCACCTAGGGCACTGGCTGTATTTCCATTTCAGGAAGCACCCTTGGGGGCCACAAACAGGAAGGAGGCTGGGTGCCAGTCCAGCAAAGAGAAGAATGCCAAGGCTGGGCAGGGTCAGAGCGGAGGGTTGAGACCGTGGGAGGCTCCCAAGGGACAGGACTTAGTAACTGATGGGACGTTTAATGTGACAAATACGCCTGAAAAAGTGATGACTGGTTGCTTCCACTCCCAGATATACCCAGGATAGATACAAGTTTCCGAGGTCGATTCCAAAATTCTACCTGGAAAGCGCTCTCAGAAAAGGGCCTGTCCATTAAGCAATATCTATTGATGGCCAGGCATGGCATTCTGAATAACACATCCATGAGAACAGATTAAGACCACAAAAGACCACAGCAAAAGACCACATGAACAGATGACCGGCCCTGCAGCAATTGAGAAAATATGAATTAAAACCACTTTGAGGGAGAACTGCCTGTTCCTCAAAAAGTTAAACCAAGTCACCATATGACCCAGCAATTCCACTCCCAGGTATGTACCTAGAAGACTGAAAGTGGGGACTCAAATGGGTGCTTGTGCTTCCACGTTCACAGCAGCACAATTCACATCAGCCATAGGGTAGATACAACCCATATGTCCATCCATAGAGGAGCATGACCTATCCACACATGGGAGTGTCACTCAGCTGTGAAAAGGAGTGAGGTACTAACACTTGCCACAATGTGGATGGCTGCTCAGTGAGAGAAGCCAGACAAACAGGCCATACAGTGTGTAATTCCACTTATGTGAAATGTCCAAACAGGCACATCCACAGACAGGAAGTGGGTTCATGCCTATCAAGAGCTGGGGATGTGGGCTGTAGAGTTTCTGTTTTGGAAAATTAAAAATTTCTAGAAATACATGGGATGATGGTTATACAACACATTGTGATTATACTTAATGCCACTCAATTGTACACTTTTAAATGGTTAAATGCCAAATTTTATGTTTAATACATTTATTAACATTATAAAAGAAAAAAGCACTGAGGCCTGGGGCTTCAGTGATGAGCAGGTGCCCCAGATCAGGGGATCTGAGCCCCACATACTGTCTAGATTCAGGCAAAGGAGAGTGTCAAATTTTGAACTGTCAGTTATTTGATTTTGTCTTTAATGCTGCGAGAAGAGCACCCACCCCAGATTATGTCAGCCTTTTCAGGTCTCTTTGGGTCTTCAAACCCCAGGCGGGTTTATGCAGGGCCCTCCCCATCATGACTAGAGTCCCTACGTCCACTCAGGGAAGGTTCCATCACATGTGGGAAGGACAGTATCCCGAAGGACTCTCAATGGATGCCACTCCCTGGGCTCCTCTGGGATGGATAGAAGATGAGACCGAGGTTTCCAGACGCTGGAGCATGTAAATAAAAAGTCATGAGCCCAGAACTGGCATGGCTGCAGTGAGCTCCCTACTTGGGAGCCTCTGTCAGTTGGCTCCTTCTGAACAACATAGCAAAGGAAGAGCTATTAACATCACATCTGCTGGCCGGTGCTCCACTCCAGGAAATTGATCCCAAGGAAACTGTCCAAGAGGAAGAGAAAAGTGATTTGGACCAACATGTTCATAGGAGCTCAGCTGCAAGAGCCAAAGGCCAGAAGGGACCCAACACGGTGGGGGCAGCAGCCAGCCCTGGCTGACACCCACTTCTCTCTGCCCACTGGCAGGTGTGACTTTGGGAGAGTCCCTCCAGCCCCTGGGAACCTCAGTCTCGTCTTCTATCCATCCCGGAGGAGCCCAGGGAGTGGCATCCATTGAGAGTCCTTCCAGGCACTGTCCCACCCACATGTGATGGAATCTTCTCTGAGTGCACCAGGGGACTCTGGTCATGATGGGGAGGGCCCTGCATAAACTCGCCTGGGGTTTGAAGAGCTATAAGGGCTGACATGATCTGGGCAAAATTAAATGATTGCTAGAAATTCCAGACCTTCTTTTGCCTCAATCTAGACAAGGTGTGGGGTTCAAACCATTGATCTGGGGCTCCTGCTCATCCTTGAGACCCCTGGGGCCCCAGATCCAAAGGGGTTCGGGGCCCTACCTGTCTGCAGCTCCCTTCCCTACCCCCAACCCCCATAGCATCCACTATAGAGCTCCTAATCCCACCCCCACCCTCTGGAATGAGACTGGCTCCTCCCCCATTTCAGGGCACGGTGCCCTGGTATAGAGCAAGCAGGAAAGAGAAAATGAAGGCCGGTAGGCCTAGAAACCATCTAAATGGCCACAGAGCATGAGGGCATCATCCTTGACAGGTAACTCTTCAGACATTCCTTTTATTCTTGGGGTGGGCACCAGTCTCCCCCACTGACAGACCAGAGAGTTGGGGCAGGAACTGAGAGCTGGCCTTCTGTCCCCAGGGCCTGTCCTCTGTCTACTGCCCCATCTGGAAACTCCTCCCTCAGGACTCCAGCCCAGCCTCATCACGTGCTGTGTCCTGTCTTCCCAGTCTGGGTGGTGTCCCCTGGGCTTATGAGGAGTTGGAACAGAGGGCAGGGAACTGGACAGGGGCTGAGGGGCAGGACAGCCTGGTGCCATCCCTAGGTCCAACTGGGATGCCCCCAAATAGGCCTGCTGCTCGACCGTTGTGCTCTCCAGCCAGCCTGATCCCCCTGGAAAGGGGCAGGAGGAACAAGAGGGGCCACACATGCACTGATGGAGGGGAAACTGAGGCCTGGGGTAGAACTGGAGGACAGAGGAAGGTGGGGTGCCTGCCCCAGCATGCCACCTTTTCCTTGCCCTGCCCACCCCACTTGGGCTATGCAGCCTGGGACTGATCACTCGCCTCTGAGCCACAATGCCTCATCTATCCAATCCTGGCAGCCCTTTCCTCATCGGGTCACTTCAGGAACCACCACGACACAGGGACCACCGGGATGTCATCAGGCAGCCAGCAGGCGCTGGCATACAGTCAGTCCTCAGCTACCCTGAGCCTTCCATGACCATAATTCTGTGTTTTAAAAACTTCCCTAGCAATGACAGTGCGGTCCCCACTTCTGTGGACACACCCAGATCCCAGTTTCTCTGTCCAGGGGACAGCGGCCAGTGGGCTAGTTCACAACTTGTTTGCAGAGAGAAACGCAGGCCAGAGGGACACAGGGATGAGGCTGGGGTCTCCCTGTAGACAGGAGGGAGGCTGCACCCACACAGGCCTGTGACCTCAGTGGGGCCCCAGTGGCCACCATCACCATAACCTCAGTCCTGCTTTTGCAGCTGTCCAGTCATTCTCTTGGCTCAGATGGAGAAACCAAGTCATGGCAATATGAAGTGACAAGACCCCAGTGGCCAGACACACACACACACACACACACACACACACACACACACACACACCCCGTCGCTGGCTGGACGTTGGCTGAGGCCCTGTGGCCACTGGTCAGGGACATGGTGAGCTCCCTCCCTGAAGGATGTGAGAACCAGGAACCTGGGGATTTACCGGTGGAAAATCCAGGGATTAGGGGCCTGGTTGGTGATTAAGGGTGAGCAGGGGATTAAGAATTTAGGGCCCCGAGCCTTCAGATGTGAATTACGGAGAGATGAGTGTCACAGATTAGGAAAGGGAGACTCCTCTGGGGGAAGACACTGGACACTGGGGTGATCCCAAGGCAAGACAGACTGTGGAGCCACTGAGGTGCTAGGCCCCAAGGATGCACAGTGACCAGATAGACCTGGCTCTCCCTCAGGGCCCCCAACCTGGCAGGGAACATGGGCCTTGGGCCTTCCACACACACAGATAAAAAGGATACTTCAAGGGCTGGCCGAGTGGCTCAGTTGGTTAAGAGCGCACTCAAGAATATGAGCTGAGCTCTGAGCAATAGCAGTTTGATGCCCAGCCTGAGCTGAGCTGCTGCTGAGCTGCCAACAGGTGGCAGGATGGCTCAGCTTAAAAAAAAAAAAAAAAAAAAAGGATACTTCAGAGGGGCCACTCTAGTAGCCAAGGTGGGCAGAGAGAGCTTCTTGGAGGAGGTGGCAAAGTGTGGGAGGCACTGTACCCCAGGCAGAGGGAGCAGCAAGTGCAAGGGTCCTGTGGCTGCAGTGGGAGTGAAAAAGGTAAGAGATGAGGGGAGGGGGGCTGTGGCCAGGGGAGGTTTTAAGTGAGGGGAAAGATGGACACGTGTATCTTGAGATGCCCTTGCTGCCAGGAAGACGGCAGAGGACGGTATCTGTGCTGGTTGGATTTGGGATGGGTTTGCTGATAGGGGGAAGTGAGGCAGGATCTGGCCTGAACAAGTAAGTGGGTGACTGAGGAAGGGCCCCCCGGGGTATTCCCCTAACCCCTGGGGTTATGCCTGGGCCCTGGGTTGTTGAAGCAGGAGACTTGGAGATGTAAAGGTTAACAGCAGGGAATTCAGGGATGAGAGATTAAAAAGTCTGGCAGGAAGCCCCTGGACTGAGGAGGCCATGGCCACCCCGACCCCTGATCCTCCAGTTTGTGCACTGCCCCACAGTCCGAGTGCCTTTGTGCTGGGTCTGCAGTCAGGGAAACCCTAACCCTTGCCACCAACACCACCCGCCCCGACAATGTGGGGTTTATTCCCGTGAGCTAACGTAGGGTTTTGCAGAGAGCCCCCCCATCCTGATCTCCTGGGCCATCTGGTGTTGGGGACAGAGGCCTCCTGTGCTGTTGGGTTCTTCAAGCCAGCTCCTTCCATCACCACAGTCCTATGGGGAACCCCAAAGGACGTGACAGAGATGCAGGTCAGCATCCATGGGTTCTGGCTTTGTTTAAACTGCTCTGAGGGCCAGGAAAGAGACCAACTCATCTCTGTCTCCCATGCCAAGCCTCTAGTGGTAGACAGTTCAGGAACACTGAACTGAAAATCAGCAGCAGCAAGAGTGACTCAAGTCAGACCTCAGAGGCACTTAGAGAGTTAAGATGAAAGGCAGTAAGGAAGCCACTTGCCCAAACTCTCTCTAGGAAGATGAGGACTCCACCTTCCCAGGCCAGAGCTCTCCCAGACCTGCCCAGCACCCACACATGCCCAGCGGCAAGTTCAGAGACTGGGCGCCCACTGTGATGCGACCTAGACAGACCTTCACTCCCACTAGCCAACACCAAGTGAAAAGGCTGCTTCCGAGCATACGGGCAGCAGACATGATAACAGGTGGGGAACAGCAGGGCACACGTGCTGAGTAGGGTGGCCTGGGGGAGGTGACGTGTGAGCTGGGAGTTGAAAATCAGAAGCACTGGGGTGAGGGCATGCACAACAGGAGTGACCATCTCCTGCAAAGGCTTGTCATTCTACAGGCAGGGGAGGACAAAGGTGTGAGATTTGGCACCCAAAAGATGTTAGCATGGTTGCGAATGCGAGACACCTCCTTCCCTTCATACCACCATCTCACATCTGGGGTAACTGAGGCAGGCAGGCCTGGAGAGCACTGAAGGCAAAGGCAGCACCAGGGCTTGAAGCAGACGGCCCCGAAATGCCCTCTGCCAACGTCCCTGCGCCCTGGATGCCCCATTGAGGCCCTCTCAGAATGAGGCATAGGCAGGGCTGTTCCAGTTCCCCATTCTTGGTCCCATTCTTGGTGCCAGGCAGGTGCCAGACCAGTTTGCATGGGACGGGCTCCACTGGCAAGCAACAAAGCCATAGCACAAGGAAGTGGAGACACTGCCTCACCACCTCCCTTTCCCTTTTAAGTTGGGTACAGTGTGTGGGCATGGACCCACCAACGGGAGTGGTATCTGCACCATTGGGTTCTGGGGACACAAGGAGGCAAAAGCAGAAAAGTAGATCAAGAAAGGCTCCTCCCCACTGGTCCATGAACAGTTTTTAAAACACGTAAACAGAGAGCACCTATGGTTCACCTCTGGGCACCCCCAACATCTTGAACAACCCCCACAATGCTTTTTTCCTCCCAGGTCTTCTTGGATAGAACATGGCCAGAGGCCAGGCTGCCAGGCAGTCAAGAGTGTGGACACAGGGGCCAGCCTGCCTAGGTGTGAATCCCTGATCTGCCCCAGATGAGTTATGTGGCTTTGGGCAAGTGACTTTATTCTCTGTGCCCCCTTTCCCCCGTGGGTGGCTGCAGCATTCACCTCACAGCTGATGTGAGGATTGAATCAATATTTGTAAGGTGTTCCCAGAGCACCTGGCTCAGGAAAGGAACCACTGCTCTGGTCACGTAATTGGGGTCTCAGTGTTAAATCAGAAGGGTCTAGAAGGGGCACAGTTCCCAAAGCATGGGGGTTGTAGAGATCCTGCTGCACCCCAGCTTGGCTACAGCCTATGTTTTTTTAATTTAACTGACTCCCCCAATCCCAACTACAGGCCATCAGCCCACTCACTGCTTGTTCACCCCCTTTTACAATTTATCTGCCCAGCCCAGACCATGTAGCCTGCCCAGGGTTCCATAATGGGGCACAGGATGAGAGGCCCAACTGCTCCTGGCACCCCTCACCCAAACCCCACACTACCTCTTCTGCAGCTAAGACAAAACAGGGCCACCTGCCACCTCAGGGAATGCTGCAGGCAGATGTGCTGGAGGAAATGGGGGAAATGGTCACTTCCTGTAGCCACCTCCCCCAGCCCACATGTCCTCATTGTCCCTTCCCAGATAGTTGGCACTAGCTCACCATTTCACATGACCCTTCAACAACAACCGGGACACCGACCCAAGGTCTCCCAGCTTGGACCATCTAAAGAGGAATGCTGATACCCTGTGCAGGTCGGGGCCATCCAGATGCACCCTATCTAGGCTGCCCCTGGGGTCCCCCGCTCCACTGGCCTCTCAAAATCCAAGCCACTGGTCAAGGCTGTATTCACCTCCCAGGGAAGGTCTAGGGGGTGAAGTGTTAGAATCCCGGACTTTCTTCCAGGCTCTGTCCTGGATTTGTGTGCCCCTGGGCCTATTTTCCCAGTTATCAAATGGAGGTCCCAGACGTCAGGGCGGGGAGGGCTCAGGCCTGGGGAGGGAAGACCCGCAGCGTAGTGATAGCTGACGTGCTCTGAGCAGCAGCTGGGCCTCTGTCCGTGGTGCTGAAATCGCTCCTGCTCTGGGCGAGTCCCATATGGCCCCCAATCATATACACATAACTTCACACACACTGCCCACCGGTGCACACCCACCCGAGGAGACACACACACACACACACACACACACATACACACACACACCATCTCTCCCTAACGCATAGCTGTGACCCACCAGGCAGACACACCCCTAGGGACACACCTCCTCCCCTACTCAACTCACACCCCCAGGACCCTCGTCCCCCCCCTCCCGAAATCACATGCTCATGATCACACACACGGTCTGCAGTGATACGCACAGTCCACACTCGCAGGCCACAGAGCGCACGCCCAGGAACAAGAACCGCAAACATACACCTCGGTGACCCTGCACCTGGCCTCGCTGAGCCTTTCCACACGTCAATCAACGGGTTTAAGTCATATCTACATCTACACACCCACCAACACGTGCACACCATCCAGCGCCAGGGGCTGATGCCGCTCAGAGAAGACACAGCCTGGAAACCCCAGTACGCTCAGGCCCCCTCCTCGCGCCATACTCAGGCCGAGACCCAGACGCGCCTCCCTGCGGCATGGGGAGCAGGTGGAGATCGTGGGAGCAGGCTGTGTCCGTTTAATCCTTTCTCCGCCAGCCTCTCCGGGGCGCGTCCTTCCCGAGCGCCCTTCGTTCCTCCTTCCTTCTGCTCTGCCGCCTCCCCGGCGCCCACGTTCCCCTCTATTCGTCCTCTCGGTCCATCCGCGCCCAGACCCTGGCCCTGCGGCGGGTGATGTGAGACCACTTGGCAGGACGGGAGACGTCAGGGTGCGTGGGAGAGGGAGCGCCAGGGTCCGGGCGACAGTATGCGCGCGCCTCCCAGTGCCCCTCCAAGGGCGGAGCTTCGCGCTCAGGTCAATGAGGGGCCCCGAGGTCACCCGCAGGGCGCGCCGCCGCACCCTCCCTGAGGCGCTCCAAGGACGGCCCCTCCGGTGGAAGTACCTGAAGTCGCTGTACGGGTGGATGATCCAGGCCCCCGCCGACTTGACGCGCTCCTGCTCGCGCTCAACGGCCTTCTGGCTGCCGAACATCCGCAGCGAGAACTTGTTGACGCCCGGCTGCAGGAGCGCGCCGAACTGGCGCTGCATGAAGCTGGCCTGGCTGCCGCGCGGCTCCCCCGCTGGGCCCGCCTCCTCACTGCCCGCCTCGTCCGCCGGCCCCGGCCCCGCAGCCGCCCCACGGCACGAGAAAGACACCTTGGGCCCCCGCGCCGGGCCCTCGGGCCCCGCGGGGCTACACTGAGGCTCGCCGTGCCCGCACTCGCCATTAGGGCTGCCCTTGGCCGTGCTCGCGGCGCCCGGAGTGCCCGGGCGGCCACACGAGCTGTCGCGGCTACGGAGCCGGGCCCGCGGGCCACCCAGGTCGCCCGCTTCCGGGAGCGCCGCCTCGGCTCGGGCCGATTGCTGGAGGGGAGCGGGTCCGGGACCCGGAGGGGGCGCGGGCGGCGGCGGCGGCGCCGGCCCCGGCGCGGGGGTCGCGCCCGGGCTCTCCCCGGGCCGCCCGCCGCCCCCGCGCGCGTCCATGGCAAGGCGGCGCCGGGCAGTGCGGAGCGGAGCCGCCGCCGCCGGCCCAAGCCCGGGGGAGGGGTAAGACGGGGCGAGGTGGGGCGGGGCCGCGGGGGCGGAGTCTTGTTTGCTGGGGCGGGGCGGGAGAAGTCCCGCCTCTGCCCGCGCCCCCTGCGGGAGCTCCTCACCACAGCCCTGCGCCAGGGAAACTGAGGCCGCGAGGTCGGGGACAGCCCAAGGTCAGGCGACCCGAAGCCTGAGAGACTCGACCAGTCCTCGTCCCAGAAAGGGAAACTGAGGCCCGCGAAGCGGAAGGACCGCCTAAGGTCACCGAGCCCATCCGCGGGGACGGGGTCTCTTGCGACCTTGGCGAGGGCCTCGAGTTCACCTCTGCCCGGAGCGCCGGAGGCGCGGTAACCGCTGCCAGTGAGGCTAAGAGAAGTGGGGCCTCTTTAGTGCCAGCGTCTTTCCTTTTTATAGGTTTGAAAATTTCCATAATAAAAGAATGCTTTTAAAGGCCACGGAGCCCATGCTTGTTCAATTGAGGGCCCTGGCAAAGCCCCTTGGGAATTAAATGTTATGTGGGGCGGGGCAAAGTGGGGTCATTGCCACCAGTCTGCAGACTCACAGTCGCCCCCTCGCCCTCACCTCCCGCATATGAGGAAACTGAGGACAGTAGGAAAAGCTACCCAAGGGTGCTGGGGACCCCACACTTAAACAGTGCCCTAAACCACAATGGGTGCTGGTGTTCTTCTGTAAGGCTGGTAGGCTTTAAAATGGGCAAGTGTCTGGGGTCACAAAGCCAGCAACCCTTTTCCACCAGATGCCCACATGGGAGCCTGACAGTGCTGCATCATTTCTCTGCCCCAATCAGCCCCCAGCTCTGGAAAGACACCTGAGGATCAGCTTCTGGGGTTGGAGCCAGGTTAGTGTTGGCTTACGTGGGAGCATAGGCCAGGACTCTGTCCCCAGCCCCATATTCCCCGCCACTCCCCAAGCTCGACCAGAATGGCATAGGTGTCATAAGGAGGGGGTGGAGAGAGATGGTGACAGAGGGAGGAGAGAGAAGGGTGGGAGGAACACTCCGGCCTAGGAGGCAAGAGCCCTGGCCTTTCAGAGCTCTCTAACCTTCATGGCAATTTCAGCCTGAAGTCATATTGGGAGCCTCCACCGACCAGGATGTCAGGACGGTAAGGGCAGGGATGTGACTTGTCCCTGCACATAGCAGGTGCTCAACAATGACTGAAGGATGGGCCCATCTGGACAGTGAGTGAGCTGAGCTGGGCCCTCTCATGCCAGTCAGGCCTCCCTGAGCCCAGGGGATTCTGTACCCCCACCAGGTGGATCTGGTCTGCCAAGGGCCACTTCTGCCATGCCTGACCAGACGTGAAGCCCAGTGAAGGGGGAGGAGAGCCACTGTCTGTCCCAAGGCAGTGAGGCTGGGTAGGCAGAGTTGGCAGTGCCAGGCTGCGGCCTGCCCCAGGCAGATGTGTGTTCTAGCTGAAGGGGGACCTTTTATGCTCGCCCTGGGAAGATGTCAGTCTGGGCAGGCTGCCAGAGCCCCGGGGCTTGCTGCTGAGTGGGGAGGTGGACCATGGCCCAGCCTGAGGACCTACCATGTCTAGCAAGTCATGAGGCAGACCAGGAACTGCTCCCCAGGGACCTGGTTTGGACCTAGGGGGTCCCAGTCTCTCTCTGAGCCTTAGGGGACTTTTCCCCAAGTCCTGAGGACTCCTCAACCCACAGGCTCCATCCTGGGCCAGGCTGCCAGCAGCCTCCCCCATGTCTCCCACCAATTCACCACTTGCCAGGTCAGAGTATTCTTTGCACTGAATACACTCATTCATTCATCCCAACAATACTTACTAAGCACCTGACCAGAAGTAAACCTAACGGGCCACCCCACTCTGGTGAGGCTGACAGTTGGGCAGAGAGATAACCAACACCACACACATTAAGTTTAAGAGATATATTGTCTGTTAGAAGGTGCTAAGTGCTACACAACCGTTAGGAGCAAGGAAAGGGATGAGGGAGGTTCAGGCATGATGTCCAGAGGCTTCGCAGAGGTGACGTCTGAGCAAAGACCTAAAGGAGGGGAGGGACAGTGTCATGTGATCATCTGTGGGAAGTATCGGGCAGACAGTACAGCCTATGCAAAAGTCTTGAGGAAGGATGGTGCCTGGTTTGTGTGAGCAGGGATACTGAGCACCAAGGGGGTGGGTGCAGATATGACACTGAGATGGCTATGGGGACTAAACGTGTGGACAGGTATAAAACACTGTCACTTGACAATGGTCTGCTGCCTCCCCACTGCCTCTAAAAAGAAATCAGCCCCTGCCATGCTGTTTGCCCTCTTCCTCACCATCATGGGGCTGTGGACCTCCAACGGGCCTCATAGTTTAGGGGTCAGGGAGTGGCCCGGGTTTAAATTTCAAGAGCTGCTTAGAAAATCCACTGCAGACTTAAGAAATACTGAATCTAGTCAGTGTGCATGACAGGATTGGAACCCTACATTTATCTCTGGCTTAGGAAGGGTGGTGCTGTGTCCCATGTCTGATCCACACATGCAAACGCCATTGTGCAGGGTGAGGCCAAGTGGCCTGTGACCTTAGACAGTATCTCTCCCCCAGGCCTGTTTGCAACATGTTATGCTGACCTAGGACTCCTAGGTTTTCTTTCCCTGCTGAGCTCACTCAGGGGGGAAGGGAAGGACACTCGGATGGGGCAAGGAGTGGTGGGGGGACCAGTCTGATACCACCGCCCCCTCCCCCACCTCTGGCCCTTTCTGGTTCAGCTCTGCCCTCTGCTGCCAGACAAGACTCCCAAATCTCTTGCTGCCAACCACTGTGGGATCTTGGGGTGCCCCTAAGGTGCTCTTAGGGTCACGGCACCAGAGGGGGACACAATGTCAGGGCTTGAGGATGGCCCCCCGAGAGGCAGGTGGGGCATTCCCAAGCTGTCCCAGGAATGGGCCATTATTTGTTTGACAGAATCCCATTGCCTGGGTGGACTGGGACTCTTGAGACCCCAGTTCCTGAATCCTCCCAAGCACGTGCCAAAGATGTTATCATGAATCCTGACACTTAGCTGCTGTAACTTCTCCATCTCACCCGAGGAAACTGGGGTAAGTTTCAGGAGGCTGTCACCAAGAACACGCCCAATGGCACAGGGCTGCATCCAGTGCTTGCTGGATGGACTGCATGGTGGATGGACAAGACTCCTTCGTGGGGATGGACAAAGCTGCCACCCAGTGGTCACTTTTGTAATCAGGTTTATGTGCAAAAGGACTGGATGGTGACCCACGCAGGGCAAGCAGCGTCCCTTCCTGGGGGAAGGGGGTTTTGGGTAAACCTGACAGGGAGGCGGAGCCCACTCGTCTGTCCACACCATATACCCCCATCTGCTGCCCTGTGCTCTAGGAAGTTGTCCCCTACCCCAGGTGCTATCCCATACTTTCCGCTCAGCCAGCCCCAAGCATGCAAACACCCATGCATGTGCCCGCTGTGACCAGAAGACCACGCCAAGCCATCCCCAGTAAGGGGCCACCCTCATTGTCACCTCCTTATCACAGGTTTGGTTCTTGCCAATGGACCCGGGGCCTGTCCAAACCGCAGGCCCAGGCACACCACTGGTTCCCAATCAGTGTTGCTGCACAAATGAGCAGGTCCATGCATCTTCCAGGCCACTGAAAAGTTTCAGTGGTGTGTGTCCATGGACCCCAGGGTACAGGTGTGTACAGCTAGAGGGCACACAGGACCAGGCCTAAACCAGGGGCTCTGCCCACTGGCTTCGCAGCCCAAATCCCACTCGGTGGTGTGCATGTGGCACCCTCGGTGGCAGCTGGAGGGAAGGATAGCCAGGCGTTGTCCAGGCCCTCTGAAACAGCAGGTGACCTCTACTCCTACCTGCCTTTCTTTGTCTTGGGAACAAAGCTCCTGGCCCAGGTGTCAGCCCCGCTCACCCTACACCCCAACATCACTTAGGGCCTTAGCATCACTTGACACTCAACCCCACTGACTGACTGTCCCCAAGCTCTCCTGGTAAGACCCAGGCCCAGCACAGACATGAGCCAGGAGAGGACAAGGTGGGACAGCCTTTATTGGTGAGCAGGTAAGCAGGTTGGGGGTTCCCATGGGAGTCAGGATGCTGTGGACAGGAAGAAGCCTCAGGCCCACCTGGGGAGGGCATTTCTGCGGTCGCCATGGGCAGATCGGAAAAAAGCTGTCACAGACACTCCCGCTGCGATCGTCAACCAGACCACCCCTCAGTGTGGGGACTGCTGGAGCAGTGACGGAAGATACCTGAGGGGCAGCCAAGTGGGCAAGACTGTCTCATGTCACACAGATCTGTGGTGACACGACAGCACTGGCTTTAGATGGGCAGGATGCTGAAGCCATGGCAGGTACCTTAGAAAAATGCAATCTACCCTCTACAGCCCCCCAGTGTGATAGACAAGGAGGCTAAATGCCCAGGGGATGGGTTGGGAGGCCAGCAAGGGGACAGGCAGGGGCCAGTAGAGAACTTATACAGAACCCTGTGTCTAGACAAGGTGCTCTTAAAAAGAAAAAACAAAACCTTAAGGAATGGAACTCCATAGATAAAACTCTGGCTTAGTTCTTTTAAAAAGGAGAGAAAAGGCATGATTTGAATCCAGTGTGATGTGCTCTCTGTGCAGCCTATAGGAAGGGCAGGGCGGAGATCCCAGCCTACAGCCGCCCTCACCTCAGGCATGTGAGCAAGCTCAGCTGGCATTCCTCTGGCGGACATTCTTGCCTTTGTCGTTCACATGGTGCCCACTGCTCTTCCTGGGAACAGGATGGGAGTTTTTCAGTGCTCAAGAGGACAAAGCAGCTTCCCCTCGCCGACCAAAGTTATCCCCCCCACCCCCCACCAACATTAGGGATGGTGGGAATCCTCCAAGACCAGGCCAGGGCCCCAAACCCCAGCAAGGCCAGCACTCACAGGGGAGCGGAGCCGGTGTCCTCATCTATGCAGACGCACAGACACATGCAAGAGAAGAACAGGCATCAGTGTGGCTCCTGTCCTGTCGGGCCTCACCCAATGTCCGAGACTGGACATATGGGGAGCCAGCCTTACTTCTGGGACATATAACCGCAAACAAGCTCCCACCTGCCTGGGCAGCCCTGGTTCCCTCAGCTCCACCAGGCAGTCACAGCTCACTTGTGCACAGCCCTGGGGTCCCAAGCAACTGAGGGCAGCTACTCACAGGAATTACCCATGAGGCTGTGCGGGCAGGCAGACCCTCAGGCAAGGGGCTAGCCCTCAACCACAAAGTGCCCTCTTCCGTCCCACACTCCTGGATGGTGCCAGGCCCCTGGGACCCCCAGCAGATGGGGAACAAAGGTCATTGGGCCAGCTCACCATCCAGGACCTCATCCGGCTTCCGCCGCTTCTCATAGATGAAGATGATAGTAACCAGCACAAGCACCTCTGCCACGATGCCCAAGAAGGGCCAGAGGGCGGCGAGGTGGCTGCGCACGCGCAGTGTGATGAATGCCTGCTCGGTGCCCTCTGCACTGGTGCCGTTGCAGACATACTGGCCGGAGTCCAGCTTCAAGTCCAGGTCCCGGATGTGCAGCTCTGTCTTCGTCTCCGTGGAGACCACAAATACCTTGTTCTGGGAGTTGTTCGTGAGGACCTAAGGGCAGGCAGACCATGTAGAGCACCAAAGCCTAGACCCGTGCCCCCGCAGGCAGGCCGGGCCCTCACCTGGTCCCCAGCACCACTCATCTTGTACCACACCCAGTTGTTGACCAGGGGGAAGGATTCCGACTTGCAGACCAGCACAACCTCCTCCCCCTCAGTGGCTTGCTCTGACTTCTTCACAGCATTCACCTTGGGGGGACCTAGTGGGGAGCAGAGCACAGAAGTCTGAGGCCTGTGACCTGGAGCAGCCCACCCTCCCTCAGTGTATGGGCTCCTGATGCCCAGCTATGGAGGAGCTGCTCCGGGGTTGCAGGGCTCACCCTCCACGTTCACACTGGTCCTGCCTGCAGACTCCGGGAGGAACACACAGAAGTACTGTCCTGCACGCTTGTCCATGTCCACCCTGCAAGTAGATGGCAGCTGTCAGCCAACCCGCTGCAAGCTGCAGGTGACCCTGTGGCATCACAGAAAGGCCAGGGTGGTCATGGTCAGAAGACCCTGTAGGAGGGCTGAGATGCAGGGACAGCAGCTGGGCTTGGCCCACCTCCTGATGCAGCACCTGCATCCATGAGCCCCTGTGCGCAGCATCCCCAAAACAGGAGGGCTGTGTTTCCAATTAGGTCCCCAATTAGCACAAGGTTTCAGTGTCTATGGCCTTAAGTGCTAGGGAAATGGGGACTCCAAGCTGGGGCCGTGTTGTAACCCTTCCCGCCAGCTCCCCAAGGAAGGCAGGGTCTTGGAAGCCGGCTGTGATGTCTGGCAGCTCCTGGATCCTTTCTGGTTCCTGGGCTTCTCATGACCCAGGGGTCTGAGCAGTCTTTGTGTCTAATACCTGTCCCAAGCAAGCCCATCGACTTCATTTCCGCTGACCAGAGGCGTCAGCAGCTAAAAGATGTCAGAGTGAGCAGCAGGGGCAGGGGCTGGGGTGAAACCACCCCCAGAAACCAGGCCCCACCCTCTTCTGCCAGGACTATTGGGAAAAGGGGCCTGGGCGTCTCCGTGGGCCTCACGCACTCATACTCCATCTTCAGGCCCGGCAGCATGTCCTCTTGCAGCACCCTGTCCCCCTTTATCCAGCGGTGGCCAAGGATCTCAGTGTTGTTGTCATTCAAGGTGCAGGTGAGATGTGTTTTGGAGCCAACATCAACTATGGAAGTAGAGATCCTGCTCTCTGGGTGGCCAAATGATAGGAGATTAGCAAGGAGATCGGGGAAGAAGGACAGAGCTCACAACTCCCTGCCGCCAGCCCACTTGTCCCCACGGCACACCCCAGTGGCTCCTCCACAGCCCCAGATTCTTCCCGGCAGAGAAGACCAGCCCTGTTAACAAGTCTGGAACTGCACTGGCTCATTCACTCAGAATACCTCCCACAGAGTTAATGGGGCCTTGAGGCAGGTTTTGTGGGAAGGCATGTTAACTGGCCTCAGGCACGGGGAACAGAGGCTAACGCCCACCCGGGGTTCTGACTCCTGGGCCCAGTCACAACACAGACCCAAAATTCCTTTTTTTTTTTTGAGGGCAGTGTCACTGGCCCTCATATGTGGGACCTGAACAGGGGCCGCTGGCTTCCCAAGCCAGCGCTTAACCACCATGCCACTTGGCCGGTCCCCAAAAATTCCTTTTTAAAAACTAAATCTATCACTGCCCAGGCCACCACTCCTCCACTGGACAGTCTTGCACATTCATTCTCTCAGTCCTTCACTAAAGGAAGGCCACCCGCGGTGGGCACAAGTGTGCTCGGCTCCCAGGCAGGGCAGCACAGGTGATGGCAAGGCCAGGAGGTTCCAGCTGCCCCCACCCTGGAATGAATCTTCTTCCCAGAAGGTCAAGAGCTCCCACAGCCCACTCGCACTTGCTACAAAGCCACCATACAGAAGACAATCTGTTGCCCTGCCCAGGACACTGAGGGTGGGCTCTCAGTGGCCAAAGTCCCTTCCACTCATTTCCAATGAGGTAAATGTCCCTGTTGTGTAGGACATTCTCTTGAGAAGTCAAAATCAACTAGAATCAGAGGGTGAGAAGCACATGAGGCTGGGCGACACCTAGGAGGGCTCCTCTCCAGGAATCAGGGACCAGGGACAGACCCCAGGCCTTCCATATTCAGGAGGGAGCTGGGCAGGTGCTTGATGGACCAAAGGGTGAGGGGAGGGAGCCCACTTGTGTCCAGGCCTGGGGCAGATGCCATGGGGACACACCCAGGCACCATGCGGCTGCCCCCACTGGCCCCACTTGCCTCCTTTGGGACAGCTCTGGGTACCGCAGCTAAGCTTTACCCAGAGTGTCTGTTTCTCTGGAATGGTCACCCACATCCAGGTGCCCCAGAGTTGCCCCTTCTAAAGGCTGCACCTACAGGATTGGCCATGAAGAGGTCCAGCCAGGGCTGCTTGCAATAAGCTTCCCTTTTAGTTTTTGGCACAAAGTTAATTGAAAAAAGCAAAATATAAGACTATATTTGAACAACTTCCTATGAGTAAAACAACTACAAGAAGCCTGGCACGTTGATGGCCACCAGGACCCCTGCCTCCTTGAGGTCAAAGTGATTTCTGACAACATAACTGAAACCGCAGAACAACACACGTGAAACTGGGCAGAATGATCAGAGGTCGTGACCCCTGTCTGGACAGTCATCTTAGTGGTCTGGACTCAGCACCAGTGTAAACCAATTCTGTGGGCAGCACACTTCCGGCTCACGTAACACCCCAACTCAGAAGTAAAGGACAGGAAAGGTCTGTGTCCACTGGCTGCCACGCTGGGTCTCACCACGTGAGCAGAGCCCACCCGGCCTCCCTCGTCTACACACAGTGTGTACATCGAGACTGGTGAGTCGTTGAGAGAACTACTCCCCCCCTCAAATAAAAAAAAGAAAACTAATCCTCAAAAAGAGCAGCAGGAACCCTTTACCCAAGAGACATCAAAGCCGGGCTGTTTTCTGGAATAATCCATTGGCACAATACGCTGTCTCCTCCTCAGGCGGAGATCAGCGTGGTCCAAGCCCCTCACCAGGACCCAGGGCCAACAGCCAGGCCTGGAATGTGGTCCTCGGTGGGCTAACAGTGCCCCCACCGTGCCACTGCAGACTGACGCCTGCAGACCCAGCTCCCCAGCTGTGCGTGTAGTGTGTGTAATCTGGGAGGATGGTGGCCAGCCCGTGGACAGGACATGTGCACAGCCAGGTGGGGGTCCCTTCCTGAGCAGGTCAGTTCTCACTACTTCACTGCCAGCCACCTGCTGGTTCTTTCTTTAAAAGAGGACACGATGTGTCAGAGCTCCAGGCAAGCAGAGGATGAAGCAGGAACCTCAACGACGGCCAGACAGGAAAGGCAAAGAGGCAGCTGGGGCTGGGGCACCCACCTGCTCCCAGGCATGCATACACTCACACCACGGCATGTGTACACATGGGCAATAGGGACACAAGCAGACATGTACTTGCAGAGCACATGTGGACATGCACACACTCATGGTTCTCACCCTGACCCTGGGGCCTCAGGCTGTCTGCTTGGGGTGAGGTGGCCCCAAGGCCCTGGGACCTTCATGTCCCCCTACCTGGGATAACCCAAAGGCAATTCACAGGACTCAGGACAGGAACAATTACAACCAGACAAGGGTGTTAAGCTGGAAGCTGGAAACTTCTGTGTTCCAGCTGGAAACTTCTGTGGCAGTGCCATTGTCACAAAAGGATCACCTCCTGGTAATCCACACTTCTCAGGAGTCAAAACTCCCCAAGAGTTAAAACTACCCAAGATTGCAAAACACACAGCTATGTGCAGAGCTGGAAGCAGTGAGTCAGGGACGGAAGCAAGGCCAGGGCAGGCGTTCTGCCAGATAGGCCTGCTCTCTACCCTAGAGCCTCAGACCCCTGCAGTGCTCTCACTCCCCCTCACCCAGGACTTCTCTGCCTTGGGTGTGGTAACAGAGGTGGTCCAGGAGCCAACCTAAAGCCCCTCAAGCCCACACCTCTGTCCTGGCCTGAAGGCCACGTACAGCAAGGCACCAAGCCAGGTCCCACCTGGGCCATATGACTGAGCCGTGAGCTGGCCACCAAGCAGCCACCTCTCTTACGTACCCTCAACAGGGCCATGTCACTCCCAGGTGTGTGTTTGGGGGTGTCTTAGACATTACAGTGGTTGTGACCTTACTCAGGGTTATGCACAGAGACATCTGTGGTATAAGTGATGCTAACATCTGTGATATTAAAACAATACTGGGACAAAACCATTAGGAAAAAGGTCTCAGAGGGCTCTTTGGGAGGTCCATGCTGGAGAAAGTTTGAAAAGCACATCCTCTGGCAACCACTAGCCAAACCAGGTGCTCAGGAGACAGTGGGGAGTGGAAAGTAAAAACTGCATTCTGGCCGTATGACTGTAACCCATGCTCTCAAGTAAAGTCACCTTCATCTAAAAACAGCCACCCCTGCTCAGTGTCCACTCCGCAACCAGGCTGGGGAGCAGGGCCAGGCAAGCCTCGTGGTGAACAGCCCAGGAGCTCTCAGGATGAGGCCGCAGGCACCCACTCTCCTCCCTACCCATAGCAACATTGCAGGCCCCAGATAGGAGCCAAGAGCATTTTTGGGGACGAGCTTTGGGCTCCTCGCCTCGCCACCCTCCCCTCCATCCCACCAGGAGGCAATTCAGAGAGGCCAAAGTCATCAGCCCATGGGACCCAGATGGCAAGCCCATGCCCTCCCAACCTGCCAGCCAGAATCATAGGATTCTGGGCAATCCTAGGGATAGCCAGTGTCTCCTGGCAGGGCACCTTAAGCAATCCTGGGGTGCTGACCTGGCCAGGATATGCAAACACTGTCACTAAGTTAGTCCTCCCAGTTATAAAAGGAATGTGTGGTGACATCCTCTGAAAAACTTTCAGATCTTTTCAAGAGTCCCTGGGAAAGGGGGAGCTGTCAAAAGCGAAAAAGAGAACAAAACAGGCAGGAGTCACAGGAAATCAGAGGGCATAGTTAGCCCAAGCGGGTAGCATGCAATAATAGCCCAAAACCTGCATTGGCACAGACCCTCCCGGCTTCCTGGCTGGGTGGGACTCGGAGGAGAGGAACACACGGGGACTGTGCTCCACAGCAGAGGAAGACTGCAGGCCCTTCACACCCTTGGCTATCTCCAGCCACCGAGGGCTCAAGCTGCTTATCTTAAGCATTCACTTTGCCTACTGGGTCCTATCTCAGTCTTTCCAGAGAGGGCTGGAGGGCAGACAGGTTGCCCAGGGGCATTTGATAAATGGCTGTTTTGATTATAAGAAGAGGAAAGAGGGGAACTGAGATCATAAAGTAGGTCAGGAGTAATCCCCTGAAGCTTCTACAAGAGGCAGCCCAGCCCCTCCAGGGCTTGGAGCCCCAGACCCCTCTGATCTGCACTTTGCTCCCTACATGTTGGTCACTATAAATTGTTAACCTAGAGCCAGAAAGAAAGTCTCGACAGGGAAAGAAAATGTCTATCAGGCTTTCTCCTGGAAAACGGCGCCTTAATCCATTTTCCCAGGAGCATTCTCTAAACCCAACATCTGCCCACCCCCCAAACACTGCCCACTCCTCATAACAGCTCTGAAAACTGAATGCTGTTTGAGAGTCAGTAAAAACAACCCTTTCCACTTCCTGCTCTGAACTGCCAGGGCGACCTTACGGTGACCTTGGAACATCCCTCCCTCGCGTCAGGAGCCTCAGTTTCCACCTCTGTAAAAGGGGGCTAGTGGACTAGACCCCTCTCATCTGTGCCCAGAAATCAGACAAAACCTAAGGCAACAGAGCATGTCGGCCTTCCTACAAGAGTTTAAAAGTCTGGGTGAACACGGGGAGCACATGCACACCCAGAGCGCGACTCGGGACCTAAACCCCAGCAAGGATGACAATCCCTGCGAGTTCGACGGCCGCCCGCTTCACAGACGCTCACGTGCATTTGCTTCCAGCGTCCACTTGAGGACAACAACCCGCTATCCATATAAGAGCCAAGCGCTCCAGGGAGTCCGAAGGGCCCTTCTCACCTCTTGCCCCAGCACCCCCGGGCCGGGAAACCCCACACTCAAGTTGCCTCCCCAGCCCCCTGGGCCCCCGTCAAAAGTGGACGATCCGAGACCCAGCCTCGTTGTCCCTTCCCCTTCGGGGAATGAGGGAGGCACCTCCAGATCCCCTCCCCGGGTGCCCTCACCAGGGGTCACGCCAGCTCCCAGACCCCGCCCTCCGCCAGGCCGCCGAAAATCTGGAAATTCAACTCCAGTATCGCCCTGGTTGGATCCCCGAACTCCCAAGCCGGGGCTTCCCACACACACCACTTCGGCAAGGAGTCCTCCGGGTGCCCCCAAACCCCGGGCACTGTCGCCCCCGGAGCTCCCGAGTTCCTCTAGGAGGACAGGGCTTCGCCTCCACCCCCGCCCGGCTGGACCCCCGAAGCCGAACCCGCGGCCCCCTCCAGCCCGGTTCTTACCCGCCCCGGAGCCTCTGTCGGCGTTCAGCAGCGCAAGCCCCAGCACCATAACTAGAGCCGTCGCCATGTCGCTGCCTTGCCCGCCGCCAACCGCCCTCCCCCAGCCCCGCTATAAGAATCCAGGAGAAGGGCCGGGTGCGCGCACGCAGGGCGACGTGGCAGGGGCGGGCGCGCGCGTAGGGCACGCTGACCGCCGCCTGCGCACGGGCACAGACGCACGTACGCAAGCGTTGGCCTTCGCAGGCTCGCTCTACTGAAGCCTGGAAGGCGGTAGACGTGACTCCAGCTCGCCAAGTTCTGCGGGCTAGGGGCGTGGCTACGTTGCTAGGAAATGGGGCGGGGCCTTCATTTTATCAGTGTTGAGAACCGAACTGTACACTCAAAAGTGGCTAAAATCCTTAATTTTTATTATGTATATTTTACCACAATAAAACATTAAGGGAGGCCATCGAGATCCTTGTAAACAGGTGGGATATGTGCCCTAGAGGGACAGGAGCTGCCAGGTTTTTTTAACAAATAAAAATACCTGGACCACAGTTAAATTTGAATTTTAGATACAGAACAAGTAATTTATTAGCGTAACCCTTGCAATATGTGGACATAGAGATGCAAGAAAAATATTCGCTATTTATCTGATTGTTGCTATTTATCTGAAATTCAAGCGTAAGTAGCAGTCCTGTGTTTTGTCTTGTTGACTGGTGAAAAATAACTCTCCAAGTAATCCACAAAAGAAACGGTTTATGGGCCGGCTGAGTGGCGCGGTGGTTAAGCGCTGGCTTGGGAAGCCACCGGCCCCAGTTTCGGTCCTACATATGAGGGCTAATGACACTGCCCTCAAAAAAAAAAAAAGAAATGTTTTTCTATTCGGGGAAAAGAAAAAGAAGCAAGACCACCACCACAGTGTAGAAAGCACACCTCCTACATAGATCTCCCGCCGGCAGCCCACGTGGAGACAAAAAGACCCCGGTTCCAAGATAGCTAATCCCTTTACTAAAATCCCTCCCCCAGAAATTACCATAAGGATAAACGGGAAGTCAAGATTATAGAGTTAACAAGTGACCCAGCCTCACCCATAGTCCTCCCAACTCTATGGTTAAGCATTTTAAGATGCCAGTTCATTTTATCAGCCTGGAAAACCTACTGAGGTCCCCATGTTTTATAACAAATACTTTTAAAAATGATAAACTAATTTAAAACAAAAACAGGTTAATGTAATCTTCGTGACCTTGGATTAGGCAATGATTTCTTATATATGACATCAAAAGCACACACAATGAAAGAAAAAATAAATGAGGCTTCATCAAAATTAAAACCTTTTGTGCTTTAAAGAACAACAAGAAAGTGAAAAGATAACCGACAGAATGGGAGAAGAAAATATTGGCTAATCATGGCTTTGATAGGGAACTTACATCTAAGATATATAAAGAACACAACAGAATTTTTTAAAAAGATAACCCAATTAAAACATAGACAAAGGGTCTGAGTGCACTTTTCACCAAAGATATGCAAGTGGACAATCAGCACATGAAAAGGTGCTCAACAACATGAGCTACCAGGGAAATACAACTCCACAGTGAGACACCACTCAACAGCCATTAGGATGCCTGTAACAAAAAGGCAGACAATAGCAAGTGTTGGAGGTGAAGAAACTGGAACCCTTGTGCACTGCTGGTGGGGATGTGAAATGGTGCAGCCACTGTGGAAAACACCCCAGCAGCTACAGAGTTAACATCTGGCCCAGCAGTTCCACTCCTAAGTATATGCCCATGAGAACTGAAAACTCACAGCCACACAGAAACTTGTGTCCACCAAAGGTAGTCCTCACCAACAATTCATTTCCACCAGGAATACCCAATTTGGGGTACAGTGAAGGGGGAAGATTTTATTTGTGCAGCTCAGGGAACATGGTTCAGGCATCACAGCCCCAACCAGAGAATCAAAACATTAAACAGAAACTGAGAATGTTCTCCACAAAGATGACAGGCACACAGACTAATATAGAGAGAAGTTTCCACACCTGTTCCCTGATTGGCCCAATTCTATGTAAATGAGGACTCTAAATCATCACAGTTTGATTAGCCTGAATAGGACAGCCCTGATTGGTCAAAATGGAGCTGCTCTGATTGGTGGGGAAAGATGCAAAGAGGCTATTGCTGCACAGCTCCTATTGGACGAGGCAGGTCTTCAGATCATTGGTTGAATTTCTATCCTAAGCCCTCTCTTATAAGAATTGACTCAGCCGGCAGGGATCACAGTGCAGGAGGCTGGCAGCCCAGTTTGTAGATTTTCTCTAACATGCAGCTTGGGGGAAATGCCCCTGTAAACAATGGCTGCTCTATTCTGGTTGTGAATTTAGGCTTAGTTAACCACAAGGGGTCCTTCTTCACAGGTATTTTCTTTCTTGGGATCAACGCTTGCACACTGAATGTTAACAGCAGCATGATTCACAATAGGCAAAAAGTGGAATAACCCAAATGTCCATCAACTAGTGAATGGGGAAACACAATGTGGTCCTTCCACATGAGGGAACAATGAAAAAAAGTGAGATACTGGCACTCGCTACATGAATGGACCTTGAACACATGGTGCTTAGTGAGAGAAGCCAGACAGACAGGCAAGGCCACTTTTCTTCGACATAAGAAACATCCAAACCTATAGAGAATTATAATGAATTTATTTAAGCCAAACTGATGACAAATTGCTGGGAAGCAAAATCTGAACAGATTGAGAAAACGTTCTGGAGAACGGCAGTTTCGCAGCTTATTTTATACATTAGAATCAAAGGAGGAGATATAAGGAGAGTTACATGAAATCCGTGGATGGTAGATTAAGGGGGCGGGAGAAAGCAAAGCAGGGAAATCCCTGGGACTGGATGAAAAGCAAAATGGAGAGGCACTTCTTTTACATGGATGGGTATATGATAATTAATTGTTAACATTTACAGCACACAGAGATTGGGGGAACAAGATAACAATGAGGGATTCTGTGGTCTCCTGCTCTGCTGAACAATTGTCCCTGAGGGATCTGGAAAAAAAGGGATTATTCTGGGGCCAGCTGAGTGGCGTGGTGGTTAAGCGCTGGCTTGGAAAGCCAGTGGCCCCAGTTCAGGTCCCACATATGAGGGACAGTGACACTGCCCTTAAAAAGAAAAAAAAAGGGATTACTCTGACATTTCAAAGGTATGTTATCTTAAATGCAAAAAGACAATAGGCTTATTTAAGGTAAAGACTGACCTTTTTCAAGGAAGCTACAGGCCAAGGATGTGACTACCAACACTGACCCGCTTTTAGTTAAGAATTTTTATGTTTAGGTCATCCCGTGTGGTCACCTTCAGTCTCTTGAGTTTGTAGGGCCTGCCATACAGGCCTCCCCTGAGCTTGTCAGGTTCAGTATGTGACCTCTTTTTCATCCACACCACGCAGCATGTAAACCATTTAGTGAAATGTCCACAACAGGCATATGCAGAAACAATGGATTAGTGGTTCTAGGGGCTAGGAGGGGATGGGAGTTAACTGTTAACAGAGTCTGGTTTGCTTTTTAGAGTGATGAAAATGTTCTAAAATTGATTGTGATGATGGCTGCACAACTCTGTGAATACACTAAAACCCACTAAACTGTGCACTTTAAATGGGTGAACTGTATGGTATGTGGATTATCGCAATTTTAAAAATAGGATGATGTGGGCCGGCCGAGTAGCGCGATGGTTAAGCGCTGGCTTGGGAAGCCAGCAGCCCAGGGTTCGATCCCACATGTGAGGGCCAGTGACACTGCCCTCAAACAAACAAACAAACAAAAAATAAAAAATAAAAATAGGATGATGTGGGCCGGCCGAATGGCGTGGTGGTTGGGCGCTGGCTTGGGAAGCCAGCGGCCCCGGTTCGGGTCCCACATATGAGGGCCAGTGATACTGCCCTCAAAAAACAAAAAACTGGGCCGGCCGAGTGGCGCGGTGGTTAAGCGCTGGCCTGGGAAGCCAGCGGCCCCGGTTCGGTCCCACACGTGAGGGCCAGTGATACTGCCCTCAAAAAAAAAAAAAAAAACAAAAAAAAAAAAAAACAAAAAACAAAACAAAAATAGGATGATGTGAGTAAGGGGGGCTGCTTTACATAAGGGGTCAGGCTGCTTCTTGCAGGCAATGACATATGAGGTGACACAAGAATGAGGAGGAGACAGCAGCTGTGGGAAGGAGTGAGTGGTGAGTGTGAGAACAGTCTGTCAGGTGGGGGAGGCTGTGTCCCAGAAGGAGGTTAGGCAGAGCTGGCAGAGTCCCAGCTGTGGTGGACAGCCAAGGAAAATGCTGGAAGGATGAGGCAGAGAGGCCGGACTTGCTGCTAAAGAGCCTGTGAGATGAGGATCCCACTCCTAGATGCCTTAGAACTGCCAGTAGCCCTGGGGCCATCAGGCTCGACAAGGCTACCTGCAGAACAACTGAGGAACACAGCCAGCTGGCTTCAATGACTTTGCAGCCTGGGCAGGCTGAGAACAGAGCTCGTGGGAAATAACCTTTGCCTTTATTTGCAAAATAAAGCTGCACCCTTTGAAGACCCAGTTTTCTGGTCCCCTTCCGGTCACCAGATCCCTGCTTTGCTCAGTCTTGGCCCCACCACAGGGCAGGAGGGTCCAGGTTCCCTCTGCTGCCAGGACCACTCCATCAAGGGTGGCCAGACTTAGAAAATCAAAATACAGGACACCCAGTTAAATTTGAGTTTCAGATTTCTTTTTCCTAATTCTTTTGTTGGGAAATAAACATTTTTTTCAATTAGTTTCAGGTGTACAACACAGTGCAATAGTTATACTTTTTACCCCTCAAAGTGACAACCCCCCTCCCCCAATTCACCGCCCCCCACTCTCACCATATCATACATACCTATTACAATTCCCTTGACTCCACTCCACACTATACTCCACATCCCGTGACCATATACATTCAATTACAGTTGGCATACAATATTACACAGCATTAGCTTCAGGTGTACAGTGCAGTGATCAAGCCTCTATTCCATCCATGAAGTGGTCTCCCTAACAAGACAAGTGACCGTATGACACCCACCAAAATATTTACAACATTATTAATTATATTCCTCAAACTGTCTTCCATATCTCTGTGGCAATATTGTAGTTACCTATTTATGTTGTCTAATCCCTTCCCCTTCTCCCTCATCTCCACACCCCTCCCAACTAGCAACCATCAGTTTTTCCTCTATATCTCTGAGACTGTTTCTGTTTGCTCATTCATTCGTTTTTTCAGATTCCACATGTAAGTGAGATTATATGGTATTTGTCTTTCTCCAAATGACTTATTTCACTTAACATAGTTTCTAGGTCCATCCATATCATTGCAAATGGTATGATTTCATCCTTCTTCATAACAGAGTAATACTCCATTGTATAAATGTACCACAGTTTCTTAATCCAGCCGTCTACTGATGGGCATTTTGGTTGTTTTCAAGCCTTGGCTATTGTAAATTGGTTATTGTAAATAGCACTGCAATAAACATAAGGGTGCATGTATTTTTTTGAATGAGCATTTTGGGTTTCTCTGGGTAGATATCCAAGAATGGAATTGCTGGGTCATACAGTAGTTCCATTTCTAGTTTTTTTTTGAGATACCTAAGTTTCAGATTTTTTGAATCAGTAATTTTTTTTTTTTTTGAGGGCAGAATCACTGGCCCTTATATGTGGGACCCGAACCAGGGCCGCTGGCTTCCCAAGCCAGCGCTCAACCACCACGCCACTTAGCCGGCCCATGAATCAGTAATTTTTTAGTGTAAGTATACCCCACGCAGTATCTGGGATGTACTGACATTAAAAATATGATCTAAAACTCAAATTTAACTGGGGGTCTGGTATCCCATTGGCATCTGACCCAGTGAAAAGCAGTGTGGCCCAAACCCCTTTGTAATTCTCCTCATTACACTGGTCACTCTCTGACCTCGTGTCTGTCCCATGCCCACAGGTGAGTGCTCATGCTGTGCGCCCATCTGCACATAGCAGTGCCCCTGTCCAGCTGTGGGAGGTCATCCCTCACCTGCCCCCTCTGTGGGTTGGACCTGGACTCCCACCTGGACAGAAGGGCAAGGCAAGCTGTTATATTCTCTGACCTGTGTCTCCAGCTTGCCAGGGCAGCAGACAGGTGTCCCCTGGACACAGAAAGAAGGCCAGGAGCCCTTCCAGCAACTCTTGCAGTGAAAGCCCAAGTCTTCCCAACAGCCTCAGGCCTGGTCTTCTGACCCCTCCACGCACTCCAGCCTCAAGGGGAACAGGTCCTGGGCACCATTTCCTGTCTTCAAGCCTTGGCTCCAGGCTGTGTCTGCTGTCAGCCTGCCCCTCCCAGGTGATTGCCTAGCTTGTCTCCTCACACTCAGGGTTCCAAGCCGCTGTGCCACCACAGGGTGTGGACTTTGGTTTGTTTGCTTTCTTATGAAACCTTTTCAACTCACAGACATAGGGAGAGAAGAGGACATAGGGTTTTCACTCTCCTAACACCCGCATCCCTCTGTACACCCTAAGATGTTTCAGCTCAACTCTCTCTGTGCATTTTTCTGCACTGAAAAATGGTGACTGGGGAGGGGGTTGCATTTTATTCTCAGGGTGCTCAGGAGCCTTGGGAGGGATTTGAGGAAGGGAGGGTCATCATGAGCTGTGTGTTGTAGAGAGGTTCTCTGCCAACAAGGAGGAAGGGGCCTGGGCGGGTCAGGAGTGGACTTGAGCAGGGATTGTTCCCTGCTCAAGTGGGTTGGATGATGTCCCCAGAACCTGTGAACAGGACCTTATTTGGAGAAATGGTCTTTGCAGATGTAATTAAGTTCAGGGTCTTGAGATGAGGTCATCCTGGATCAGGGTTGCCCTAAAGCCAATGACAATGAGTGTCTTTGTAAGAGACAGAAGCTGAGACAGACAGAGGAGAAGCCTCATGGAGACAGAGGCAGAGATGGGGGGGATGTGGCCACCAGCCCAGGGACACAGGAGCCCCCAGGAGCTGGAAGAAGCAGGAAGGACCCTCCCCTGAGGCCTCTGGAGGCAGCATGGCCCTCAACACCATGATCTCAGACATGTGGCTCAAGAAAGGTGGGGGAGTAAATTTTCATTGCTCCAAGCCACCCAGTTTGTGGTGCTTTGTTCCAGTCACCCAGGGACAGTTATTCAGTGGCATTGTCTCACTCCCCTCGATACATTCAGAGATCTGAGCATGGCCCACTTGCTTGTCCCCTTCTTCTTTTTTCTTTTTTTAAAGATTTTATTTGGTAATTGGGGAAGGGGACCAGCCAAGTTGTTGTTCTTCAGTCTTTATTGTGGAGGGTGCCAGTAGCCATATGGCTGCCCATCGGCAGCTCGTGGTCTCTAAGCTCAAGGTGTTGTGTTCAATCTTAGTTGCGGGTGGGCATAGCCACCATCCCATGCGGGAGTCAAACCAGCAGCCTTGTTGTTAAGAGCGCACGCTCTGTCCACTGAGCCATCCGGCTGGCAGCTCAGCTCAAGGTGCTGAGCTCAGTCTTAGTTGTGGGTGGGCATAGCCCACCATTGAACAGGCAGTCTTATTACACCAGCTGAGTGATCCTGCCACCTGTCAGCAGCTCAGCGACAGCTCAGCTCAGACGCAGCATCAGTGGCTCATGTGGGAATCGAACTGGCAGCCCTGTAGCTCAGAACTTGTGCTCTTAAGCCAACTCTTAACAAACTGAGCCACTTCGGGTGACCCGCTTGTCCCCTTCTGACACCTGAGCCCCTAGGCGGGACAGGTGCTTCCTTGACAACTTCCTGCCTCACCAGCCTGAGGGGAGACCCAGAGCATCTGATTCGAGCTGGTGACTTGCTTTGTCCCTTTAAGCCCTTCTCCCAGGCCTTCCACTTACCTGGGGGTGTGGGGTGGGAACCTAGTTGGGCCAGGAAGGAACAGCTGAGAAGGCGAGATAAGCCTTCTCCCTTAGGGTGGTTCCAGCTCTCCAAACACAGGCCTGGTCTCTGTGCACTTGGAGCCAGGCCAAGGGGTGGGGGTTGCTGCTGAGGGGATGGGGACATCTAACTTCTGGTTAACGTTGGGAGGAAGCCGCTGGCCTCTGAGTACTCCTTGTCCACTCCTCGTTGGGCTCCCTGCCCCTAAAGCAGTTTCACTCCAAGATGTTGAAGAACAATAAAAACCAAAGCTTCCTGCAGAGACGTACAGGGGCAAACATGCTGGTGGGGCTGTGACAGTAAGTGTCTGCAGAAGGGTCAGTGCAGGAAACCAGCAGCCAGACAGGACAGGCCATGAATACTCAGGGCCAAGAGATAAACAGCCCCAGGGTTCATGGGTGGGCCACTGACAAACGTGACACAGCCCATCCACACATGGGAATATTACTCAGCCATGAAAGGAGTGAGGCACCCACACTCGCCACAATGTGGATGGACCTTGAACACACGGTGCTCAGAGAGAGAAGCCAGACACACAGGCCACACAGTGTGTGAGTCCACTTATGTGAAATGTCCAAACAGGCTCATCCACAGATAGGAAGTGGGTTCATGCCTGTCAGAGGATGGGGGTGACTGCTGATGGGGATGGGGGTGTCTTTTTTAAAACCTCCAGGACAAGCCCCTAATTTGAGCAAGTGCATGCCTGCCCCCTCCAGCCCTGCTCCAGATGGCCCAGCACATGGCAGATGAGGGACAGGAGGGCAGTGTGGGACTTGTTACAGCCAGAAGGAAACCCAGGATGTGTGGTGGGACCTCCTACTGGGCAAGGCCAGCACAGGAACCTGTGCTGTTTCGCTGGGCCTGTCCACATCCACTAGGACAGGGCGCCCCAGCACAGAGCCCTCACCACCTTGGGTTCTGAGGCCGTTGAGGACTTTTCTGAAAGATCCACTTTTCTATTCTGCTCTGTGCTGGCTGATGTGAACACCCAACCCACGTGTCCAGGGCAACGGAAAGGAACCCAAGTCCCTGACTCAGGTTTCAGACACAGCCACAAAGGGGGAAGACCGGACCCCATG
The DNA here is from genome assembly GCA_033961575.1 of Aselliscus stoliczkanus. Classification (NCBI taxonomy): domain Eukaryota; kingdom Metazoa; phylum Chordata; class Mammalia; order Chiroptera; family Hipposideridae; genus Aselliscus; species Aselliscus stoliczkanus. The sequence goes on along the minus strand of CM066735.1, from coordinate 340,143 downwards.
AAACACTTGCCACCATTTCTTTGCCTGCAGTCACCCCACAGCTGCTGGTCTGCCTTTAGAAATGAAGAGAACAGGGAGTCAGACACAGTGTAGATGGGCAGTTGCTTAGGGCTGGGGCTGGGGGCAGAGGGCAGAGATAGTTAAAGGGTCTGTGGTTCTTTCTGGGATGATGAAAATGTCCTCAAATTGACTGTGGTGATGGCTGTGTCTGTGAATACACCAAAAACACTCAATTGTACACTTTAAGTGGGTGATTTGTGTGGTGTGTGCACCCTAGTTCAATAAAGCTGTTTAAAAAGAATGAGTACCAGGGACTCCAGGAGGGGACAGGGAGCAATGCTAATGGGCACAAGGCCTCGTTTTGGGGTGATGGGAATGGTCTGGAACTGGAGAGGTGATGGGTGCACATGGTATGAAATGTGCTACAGACTGCTGAGTTGTACACTTTTAAAGGGTGAGTTATATGGCATGTGAATTGTGTCAGACTGTAAAGATATTACCAAACAGGGGCGGGCCGAGTGGCGTGGTGGTTAAGCGCTGGTTTGCGAAGCCAGCGGCCCCAGTTTGGGTCCCACATGAGGGCCAGTGACACTGCCCTCAAAAAAAAAAAAAAAAAAAAAAGAAATTACCAAACAGGTAAGAAGAAGAAGGTTCTGGAGCGTTTTTGCTCAGTGACTCCCCACCCTGTCCCCAGCGCCCAGCCCACTCGACCACCAAGCTCTGGCCTAGGCCCCAAATGCTGGCCAATGCCACTCCCTGCTGTCCCCTGGTGCCCCGCCCTGGAGCACCTCCTAGGAGAAGCCCACCCTGTCTGCTGCTAGGCTCCCCCCAGCAGCCTCAAAATTGCAACTTCTGTTTCATCAGTGGGAAAACTGAGGCTTGCCCCGAGCCACACAACAAGCATGGCACAAGTGGGGTCAAGACCCAGGCAGGACTCCTATGCTTTTTTTATTACAGTTTATTGGTCCTCTGAGCTGTGGCCAGTCCCCTCTCCGTTCCTCCCCATAACCCTGCAAGGAAGGGACCCGCGAGTGAGGGAGTCAGGGTCACCCTGGAGCTTCAGGCCTGAGGTGGGGTAGGCCAGTGGCTGATAGTCTTCTTGATCCAGGACACATAGGGGGCCACGGCGGTGGCCACAGGAGGCATGAAGATCTCTGCAGTCCGGGGAGCTGAAGGACAGGATCCAGCCACCTGGCCTTTGCCGCACACCAGGGGCCCGCCTGAGTCTCCCTGCTGGAGCCAAGGGACACAGATCACCCTCAGTGCCTACTGGAGGGGGCCTGATTATCCGTGGGGGTGGGAGCTGATTCCAGGATGCCCAGTCCCACATCTCCCTGCTCCTGTCCCCACCTCTTTCATTTGTTCCTTCTTCCTACCACAGGGCCTTTGCACAAGTGTACTCATGCCATGACCATTTTGGTACTACAATTCAAATACCGTCTCTACTTCCCCATGACTGTGTGACCGTGAGCAAGTCACTTAACCTTTGTGCCTCAGTTTCTGCATCTGAGAAATGGGCTAATGTTAGCAATCTCAGAGAAGGGGGAGAGCAGGGCCTCTGGTTCACCCCTGGCCGGGGACTGTCCCCCATGCCCTTCACCTCGCAGGGGGCCTGGTTCCTGGATGTTGCCTCCAGGCAGAGCATGTAGGGGGTGATGTCACCATGCCAGAAGCAACTGTTGTTGCACATCCGGGCATCTAGCACATGCATGTCCAGCTCCTGCAGCCCTCTGGCCAGCTGCCAATCCTGCTGAGTCAATCCCCAGCCAACCACACTGTACTGCGTGCCCACTGCCACCGTCTGATGCCCTGGGGGGAGGGCCAGGGGCCTGATGGTCCTGTTGCATCCCACCTTCCTGTCCGGCTACACAACAAAAAGGGATAGGTGGGGACAGGCAGTAGGGGTGGGGACTGGGCGTGCTGCACTCCTCCTGCCTATCCTCCACACCTTAAGCAGCATGAGGTCATGCTCCAGATGGGAGGCTTCTCTTACTCAGGTTGCAGGACTGCTGCACTCACTCACAAGGCCAGGCCGGGTCCTCTGAGCACATGCAGCCCCAGCACCAGCCTCAGCTTGGTCCTGCAGGCAGCAAGGTCAGGATAGCCTAGGGACCCCCCACACCCTAGGCCCTGTTCCCGCCCCCATCCTCTGCTGTACTCAAGGCCAGGGGCCACTCACTGTGCCCCCCACCCACCCTGCCCCCTCCCTTTGACTCTCCTTGGCTGGTCCTTCCCTTCTCCTTCTGAGTCAGCCTCCTGTCACCTCCTCCAGGAAGTTGGCTCTGTTCCCAGCCTGCCCCAGACGCCAATCCAGTCCTGGCCAGGAGCAGGGCTGCATGTGTCCAAACTGCTGGCCCCTAGCCTGGGGTTCCCTATGCGGGGCCCCAGCCTCACCCAATGTGTACGTGATGCCCCAACCACAGCTACCTGTTCCGAGGCTTGCATGTGACTTAGGCCAGGCCTGGCATAACTTTGCCCAAACTACGTAGAAACAAGCTCTTTAGACAGGCTTTAAGGGGCCCAACCTGGCTACCATGTGACAACCTTCCTGATAATGCAAACAAAGGACCTGGCAGCAGAGCTGAAAGATGGGCCAGTTCCCTAACCCCCTTACATGAGCACCTGAACCGAGGTGTGCCCAAAGCCATCTGTCCCACTAGACTTTTCAGTTACGTGAGCCAACGGACCCCCTTTGACTATTTCAACAAATTTGATCTGCGTCCTTTAGTACTGGCCAGGCCAGAGGCTGGGAAGCTCCAGGATGGCTTTATTTGGTTGCTTCCTGGGTTGGTTCTGCCACCCTCGTAGGCCAGCTCTACCCTGTGGCCACAGTGGGAGACACATTCCTGGGTGTCACAAGAGGCCCAGGTTCATCTAGTTGGAAGGCACTTTGTTGTAGCAAGTAAAGCCTTCCCAGGAATCCCACAGCCTAATGTCACGTACACAGGCCTACAGTCAATGTCATGTACACATGCCTCAGCAACCCCAGGAGAGGATTGGGGAATCTCATGTCCCTACAATTGGCTTAAATCACTCAGAATCCACCCCTGGTGAGAATTGGGGACGGTGGGATAGATTCTGGGACTCCTGGGATTACAGAGGGGCTGGGGAAAGGCAGGGTCACTCATGGCTGGGTCACAAAGTAGGCAGCTGTCAATACCCATTGTGGGTGCACAAGGACCCCCACACACAGGTGAGCACCAGCTTTCTGCAGTGAGACCATGTATGGACGGGAGTCGGGGACAGCCTCGTGACCCCCAATGATGAGGGTTTCAGGTGTGTTGCCTCCTGGCGAGGGAAACAGAGAGCCAAGTTAGCTGGGTGCCCCACCCCCATCATGACCTTCCCATCCCAGGTCTGGGACATGGACCTGAGGTGATGTCTACCACCCTAACACACCCTGAGATGTTCAGGTTGACAGGTGGAGCTGTCCTTGATCCTTCCCCATCCTTCACCCCCACATCGTGGCCACCAGCAGGTGACCATCTGGCATCCACACCCCATGCCTTGCTTCTGGGCCCCATCAGAACCCCCCTGGGCACCACAGCGTAGCCCCATGCAGCCAGAGGGGCTGTTTAAAGTGGAGAAACTGGATTCTCACACACCCCCGAGTGGAATGTAAAATGGGTCAGCTACTGTGCAAACAATCTGGCAGTTCTACAAAGGTTCAACAGAGTCACCACCTGACCTAGCAACTCACCTCCAAGAGAATTAAAGACCCACGTCCACACAAATCTTGTACACACATGTCCACAGCAGTATAATTCACAGTGGCCAACAGGTAGACACAACCACCCATGGATGAACAGACAATATAATGTGGCCCATCCACATACTAGAATGTTACTCAGCTGTGAAAAGGAATGAGGCACTGACACTTGTCACAGCGTGGATGGACCTTGAACACACAGTGCTCATGAGAGAAGAAGACACACAAGGCCACACAGTGTGTGATTCCATTTATGTGAAATGCCCAGAACAGGTACATCCACAGACAGGAGACACTTGGAGTGTGCTAAAAACCATTGAATTATGAACTTGTTTGTTTGTTTGTTTGTTTGTTTGTTTTTGAGGGCAGTGTCACTGGCCCTCTCATGTGGGACCTGAACTGGGGCCGCTGGCCTTCCAAGCCAGCGCTTAACCACCGCGCCACTCAGCTGGCCCGAATTATGCACTTTAAAAGGGTAAATTGTATGGCATGTGAATTCTATCTCAATAAGGTTCTAAAAATTGTTTTAGGGCCAGCTGAGTTGAGTAAGAGTTGGGTTAAGAGCGCGAGTGCTGAGCAACAGGGCCACCGGTCGATTCCCACATGGGCCAGTGACTATGCTCCCGAGCTGAGCTGTTGCTGAGCTGCCAATAGGTGGCAGGATGGCTCAGCTGGTGTAACAGCAAGACTACCTGTTCAATGGTGGGCTACGCCCACCTGCAACTTAGATTGAACCCCACACTTTGAGCTAAATTGCCAGCCGGATGGCTCAGTGGATAGAGCATGTGGTCTTAACAAGTCTGCTGGTTTGACTCTGCATGGGATGGTGGCTATGCCCACCCCGCAACTAAGATTGAACACAGCACCTTGAGCTTAGAGGCCACGAGCTGCCACCAGGAAGCCAGATGGCGACTGGACTTGGAGCTGAGCTAGCTGTGCCCTCCACAATGATGATTGAAGAACAACAACTTGGCTGGTCCCCTTCCCCAATTCCCCAACACTGTTCCCCTCCCCTAACTCCCCAATAAAAAAATCTAAAAAAAAAAAAATTGTTATAGGGGACAGCTGAGTGGCTCAGTTGGTTAGAACACAAGCTCCGAGCAACAGGGTCACCGGTTCAATTTCCACATGGGCCAGTGAGCTGCGTCCAAGCTGAGCTGCCAACAGGCGGCAGGATGGCTTAGCTGGTGAAGGCATGCGTTCTTTTTTTTTTTTAAAGATTTTATTTGGGAATTGGGGGAGGGGAACAGCGTTGGGGAATTGGGGGAGAGGAACAGACAAGTTGCTGTCTTTTTGTTCTTCAGTCTAGTTTCGGAGGACGTGGCTTCACTGGCCCGTGTTGGTACCGTCATTGCGCTCTTCCTGGATGAGGCAGATGGGTCGCTGGCCTCTGGATGGTCGCTCACCGTGGCTATTGGCAGCTCACGCTGGCTGCCGGCGGCTCATACTGGCTGCTGGCCACTCACTGTAGCCCACTGCAGCAGAGGCTGCAGCCTACACCATTGCCTGGGCTCGCGCAGCCCAGCTCCAGGTGGAGCTGTTGTTAGCTGTAGAGGGCAGGGTCATTGGCCCTCATGTGGGATCCGAACTGGGGCCGCTGGCATCCCAAGCCAGCTCTTAACCAATGCACCACTCCGCTGGCCCGAGAGCACGCATTTTTAACAACAAGGTTGCCGATTCGACTCCCACATGGGATGGTGGGCTGCACCCTCCTTTCCTCCTCCCGCAACTAAGATTGAACAGGGCACCTTGAGCTGAGCAGCTGCAAACTGCTGACAGGCTATCGGGTGGCTCAGTGGACTATATCCCCCCACCAACCCACCCCCCACCCCCACCCCCACCCCCCGCAACAAGACTGAATACAGCAACTGAACTTAAAGCTGAGCTTGCAACTAAGATTGAAGGATAATAACTTGACGTGGAGCTGATGGGTTTTGGAAAAACACAATTCCCCAATTCCCCAACATTGTTCTCCTCCCCAATTCCCCAATAAAATCTTAAAAAAAAGAAAATAAAATTGTTTTAAAACCAATCATGAATTTAAAAGGATTGAAAACTTTTTTTAATGTTAATCAGGTCAAAATCTTCCTATGATTCCCCATCATGGTTTAAACATCCAAACTCCCCATGACCCACATCAGCTAGCCCTGCCTCCTTCCCATGTCCCCTCACTCCACTGCAGCCTCCATGGCCCCCTCCGGGCCTTTGCATGTGTTGTTCTGGCGGCCTTTCCCCCAGACATTCCCAAGTCGGGCTTCCTTACTGGGTATCTACTCAAAAGTTTTCTCAGAGACACCCTCCCCAAACTTCCTTAATATAATCCTCTTCCCCTTACTCTGCTCTGCTTTCTTCCTAGTACTCACCTCTCCCTGACATTGTATCACACACAGACTTGCTCACTGCCCTCTATCCCCACTGGTTCTCAAAGGCAGGCCCTGTGCCTTTCTTGTTTACAACAGGCCTAAACAGTATGTGCTCAGCAAATATAAATGGATGGGTGGATGAGTGTTGCATGGATGATGGATGATGGATGATGGATGGATGATAGATGATGAATGATGGATGGGTGATGGATGGATGATGCATGGGTGATGGATGGATGGGTGATGGATGGATGATGGATGGGTGATAGATACATGATGGATGATGGATGAATGATGAATGGGTAATGGACGATGGAGGGTAATGGATGGATGATGAGTGATGGATGGATGGATGGATGAATGGGTGATGGATGGATAATAGATGGATGATGGATGATGAATGATGGATGGGTGATGGATAGATAGATGGATGGATGGATAATGGATAGATGATGGGTTGATGTGATGGATAGATGGATGATGCATGGATGATGGGTGTTGGGTGACGGATGGATGATGGGTGATGGGTGATGGATGGATGATGAGTGATGGATGTAGGGATAGATGATGGATGGATGATAGAAGGAAAAAAGGAAGGAAGAAGGAAGGAAGGAAGGAAGGAAGGAAGGAAGGAAGGAAGGAAGGAAGGAAAAAGGAAACAAGGAAAGGAGGAAGGAAGGAAAAAAAGATGATAGGTGGATGGCTGGCTACCTCTCCCACTGGGTCCCCAATTCATCACAGAGCCATTCTCTTCCAGCCCAGCCACAATTCTGTGCGGCCCACCACTCGCCACCTTCCATCTCATGCTCCCAGGTACCCAGTCCTTGTTAAGCATATATGAATTGGGGAGGCATTCGGGGGCAGGGGAGGGGCTCAAATTCCAGCTCTGTTCTTCCTAGCTGGGGATTCTGGCCAGGCTGCATCACGATGGGCCATGGTTTCCTGCTGTGCAACCTGGGGTTATGTATACATGTAGGTATGGACCTTGCTTCCTGGGTGCTACCGGGAGGCAAACAGCCAGCCTGTGCCCCATGTTCTGTGGTTGAGGGAATGTCCTTGTTCTAAAAAAACAGAGGGGCAGTGTACCTGCAACTCACTCTTCAATGGTTCAGGAAAATAAACTACATATTGATACTCTGTACAGCACCCAGCAGTGGGATGAGGAGGGAGCCTTGGCGAAATGTTTACAACCAAGGAACCCAGGAAAGAGCAGATAGGAATTCTCTCTGTAAGATTCAAATGAAAAATACCTGGGCCGACCGAGTGGCGCGGTGGTTAAGCGCTGGCCTAGGAAGCCAGCGGCCCCGGTTCGGTCCCACATATGAGGGCCAGTGACACTGCCCTCCAAAAAAAAAAACTAAAAAACAAATGAAAAATACCTACAATGGGCTGGCCGAGTGGCACGTTGGTTAGGAGCTGGCTTGGGACTACAGCAGCCCCGGTTCGGATCCTATATGTGGGGACCAGTGACACTGCTCTTGCAGCTAAGATGGTGTACAGCAGCTCCACGTGGATCTGGGCTGCCATGAGTCCCCGGGATGGCATAGCTGCAGCCCCTGCTGCAGTGGGCTGCCATGGGCTGCGGTGGGTGGCCGGCAGCCAGCATGAGTGGCTGGGGGCCGGTATGAACTGCCGGGGGCCGCTGTGAGCAGCCGTCCAGAGGCCGGCAACCGATCTGCCTCGCCTGAGAAGAGCGCAATGGTGATGCCAACATGGGCCAGTGGAGCAACATCCTCCACCGCTAGACTGAAGAACAAAAAGAACAGCAACTTGTCTGTTCCCCTTCCCCAATTCCCCAATGCTGTTCCCCTCCCCCAATTCCCCAATAAAATCTTTTAAAAAAAAGAAAGAAAAAGAAAAATACCTACAGTTTCTGGCCTGAAGTGACCTCTCCTCTACCCCAGGGCCCCAACTCAGGCCTTGCTTCCTTTTCAGAGCAGCAGCCATTTCTTCCAACAGTCCCCTTCTGAGGACAATGGACTTGTTTCCAATCTCTGTTCTGACACCTACCCATGGATCCCTGGGGCTCCAAGCCTCCTTGTTCTGCTCCCACTCACCTGCCCACAAGGTCCCTGAGGCCACCATCAGCAGCAGCGGCAGCAGACAAAAGGGGGCCTCCATGGTGCTTCCTGGGCTCCCAGTGCCTTCCACACCCCATCTACCCCTTCCTATGGGGAAGGGGATGGTCACAGCTTCACTCTCCATAGCACACACAGCCCCCAGCCTGGGTTTTCACCCCCAAGCATTTCAGAGAGTGTTCTCTGCAGACAAAACCACATCACACCTAAAAAATTCACAAAAATTTCTCCTCGTCATCTCACAGCCTATCATGTTCAACTCCCATCTCATGCACAGGGGGTTTTGTGTGTATAGTTTTAACGTGATTATTTTCTTTGGCTCCATTCTCTTATTGTGGCAAAATAGACATAACATAAACTTTACCATTTTAACCATTTTTTTAAAAAAGATTTTATTGGGGAATTGGAGGAGGGGAACAGCATTGGGGAACCGGGGAAGGGAACAAACAAGTTGCTGTCCTTTTGTTCTTCAGTCTAGGACTTCACTGGCCCACGTTGGTATCATCATTGCGCTCTTCTTGGGTGGGGCAGATTGGTCGCTGGCCTCTGGACGGCCGCTCACAGCGGCTCTTGGAAGCTCGCACCAGCTGCCAGCCACTCACGCTGGCTGCCGGCCACTCACTGTAGCCTGTGGCAGCCCACTGCAGCAGGGGCTACAACTGTGCCCTCCTGGGAGTCACAGTGGCCCAACTCCCAGTGGAGCTGTTGTTCACCATCTTAGTTGTAGGGGGCAGTGTTACTGGCCCTCATATGTGGGATCCAAATCGGGGTCGCTGGTGTCCCAAGCCAGCTCTTAACCAACGCACCACTCGGCTGGCCCCATTTTAACCATTTTTAAGTGCACATCTCAGTGGCATTAAGCACATTCACATCATTGTGCAACCATCCCCACCATCATTTCCAGAACTTTCCATCTCCCCAAAATGACACTCTGTCCCCATTAAACACTCACTCCCCTCTCCTCCCCCAGCTCCTGGTACCACCATCTACTTCCTGTCTCTATGAATCTGACTCCTCTGGGGAACTCCTGTGAGGGGAGTCACACAATGTTTGCCCTTCTGTGTCTGGTTTATGTCACTGAGCATCATGTCCTTAGGGTCCATCCACGCTGTAGCAGGTGTCAGTGTCCTTCCTTTTCATGGCTCAATAATACTCCACTGTGTGGATCGACCACATCTTGTTTATCCATTCATCCTTCCATAGATATTTAGGCTATTGCTGGTCTTTGGTTATTTTGAGTAATAATGGTACGAACACGCGTGTGCTCTGAGCACTTAGTGGGGTGGCCACAAATCCAAGGGTCCATGGAATGTTGTATCGACTAGTGATGCTTGCCCTGGCCATGCAAGCTCCTTGGGGCTTCCCATCTTCCTCCCTCATATCCACTACTCAGCCCTCCTCACCCACGTGACCCAGCCTAGCCAATCAGATTGCTCCCACCCCCTAACTACAGGGGATGGTTCAGGGCGGAGCAGCCCTAAGCAGGCTCAGTGAGGACCATGGCCTGGGTTTCCTCTACTGGGACTTTATAGAAGAAGCCCTCACTCTGTTCTGGACTTGAAGCTGCAAAAGTGTCAGCCTGGGTGTGGTCCCAAGGTGAGAAAAATCCACCTGAGAACAAGGCCTGCACAGAGAAAGCTGAGCATGGGGCTATTTCCTCCTGCAGGTGTGACAAACTGACAAACCACCTCACATTTGGTGCCCGAAACCACACAAGCTTATTCTCTTAATTCTGGAGGCTGGAAGCAGTAAGGGCCTCAATGGCCTAAACCCAGGTGTGGGCAAGGCTGCTGGCCCTGGAGGTTCAGGGGAGAATCGTCCCTGCCTTTCCAGTCTTCTAGAGGTGCAGACTCTGGGATGAGGCCATGGGAATCTTTTGAGCTGTTATTCTGCTGTCCATGGTGGAGGAGACAGAGTCTGGACAGAACCGGTACCTGGATCTGGCTATAACTGAAGCCCCAGCCTTGTTATATTTCACAGAAACCAGTGAAATTCCTTTGTGCCCGAGTCAGTTTGAGGTGGACTACTGCAAGGGTCATGACAAATAAAGGAGAGGTGGCAGACGAACTCATCTATGTACTGGGGCTCTGGAAGTAAGTTCCCACCCGTTTTCTCATTTGATGGCATCTGGCACAGTAGGCTCTGGAGTTCTGTCTCCACCCAGTAGGGTGTGTGACACTAGGGATGACTTTGTCAATCTAAGGTCGTGGTCATTTCAACACCAATAGGAGTGCCCAATTTGGGGTGCGGTGAGAAAAAACTATTCAGTGCAAACAGTTCAGTTGTGATATAGAACAGTCAGGGGACAGCCCAGACAGCCTGGCCTGGGTAAGGTGACCCTGTATTATAGCCCCTGTGTGACAAACCACCTCCACCAGAAAAACAAAGTGCCCTGGGGAGGTAGGGTGGGGATTGGTCTGGGGAAGCTGACTCAAATATCAAAGTTCCCACCTCCAGTCCCCGATAGGTCCAGTTCTATGCAAATAAGGACTCCAAATCCTCAGTTTGGTCAGAATAGAGCCACTCCGATTGGTCAGTTAAAATGCAAAAAAGAGATATAGCTGCACAGCACTGGTTTGACAGGGAAAGTCTGAGTCCGAATGGTCAAATTTTCATCCCAGGAGCTCTTTTATAAGGGTTGACTCAGGCCTCAGGAGCACAGTGCAGGAGGCTGGCAGCCCAGTCTGTAGAATTTCTCTAATGTGCAAACATGCAGCTTGGGGGAGAGTCCTCTGTACACAATGGCTGCTCTGACTCTGGTTATGAATCTGGGCCCAGTTAACCACAAGGAGTCCTTCTTGGCGGGTATTCTTCTTGGAATCAACAAGTTTAAGAAAAATTTACACATATACAGAGGGTGCCAAAAATATGTATACACATTTTAAGAAAGGAAAACTGTATAAAACAATGTAATAATATATACCAGTAACAAAAGATGAATACAAGTCACATTTGACTTCTGCAATTACAAGAGGTGCTCAAAATGGTCACCATCAGCATCCAGAACTTTTTTTTTTTTAATGCTTCATTTATTATATAAAGCCAATACAGCTACTTCTAAGTTCAACTGTTTGGGCATCTCTATATTGTTCAAAATGTTATGCCTGTGATGTTAAAGACAATCACTTCCAAATGTCATCAGGTAATGGCTTTCCTGTGGGTGTCATCACTTGTTATACCTGCTCCCAATTTCACATACAGTTGACAAATTGCTCCAGGAGATTAAGAAGTTGTCCCAGGCCCCAGAATAAACATATATCTAATGTTCTTCTACACCTTATATACCAGAAGCAACAAGTTCTGAAGGAGACAGATACCACCGGTGTCCCAGCTTATCAATATACCTACCATTTCATCATTTTCATGAACAAACAGTATTACAATGGAGCCATAATTTGCATTATAATTGGTTGTTACAAGATATTGCACATTATCCTGAGGACACACCATGATTTGCAGGATGCAAGGTTACTCTCAGGACAGTCTCCCAATTAGTAAGTGGAGAGCTCACCCCAGATGTAGAGAGTTGCCTCCTGTATTCCAACTATGTGATTGAAGTAGTGCTTTGCAAGATCAGCGCTGAATATAAGTGTACACAATTCTGAGACAGTCTCCAATGCACATCTGGTAGAATTAAAAGACCACCTGAGGGCCGGCTGAGTGGCGTGGTGGTTAAGCGCTGGCTTGGGAAGGCAGAGGCCCCGGTTTGGGTCCCACATATGAGGACCAGTGACACTGCCCTCAAAAAAAAAAAAAAAATTAAAAGACCACCTGACTTAATCTTACTGTAGTTAGTATATTAGTGTTATTACAGGTTGTGAGAATTGTTTTCCATTATTTGGTTTAACTCAAGAAAGAATAAAGAATTTGGGCCAAAATTATAACCAGATATGATCAATTCTCTAAGCTAAATAAACAAAGTAATTGCTGAGGTTAACAAAGATGCAAAAGTTATCTTCATATGATCTTGTACTGTTTTGTGATCTGCATTGTTAGAAATTATGAGTTTAGTAATCTTTACAAGCTAACTCACAAAAATAGGCATTTGGCCAACAATAATTTAATTTCACACCAATAAAACTTTAGATTGTAGATTTACTTAGGGCTGTTTTCACATGTTTACAGAATATTTAGTTTATTCTAACAGCGGACAAGACAGCTCCCCCTCATTGAGACCCTGGCCTAAATATATTTGCTTTACTTATATAGCAAGAGAATAAGGTGAAACATGGAAGCTTTCGATCTGTGGCACTGAATGATAATCTACACAGGGTATCCTTCAAAAGCTACAGTTAAGGATCCACCTAGCTTTTCAGCAATACAGGCCTGATTGAGGTCTTCTGGCCCATTTGCTTGACATTTGTGTTTTATGCCTTGAAATTTCTTTTTGATTGCATCCTTGGATCTCGCATAGATCATTTTACTCTTCAGAGGAGCTAGCTCTGGTGCCCACAAAAAAACCATCAACTCCTCTTTTCTGAATTTCTTGGTTTCAAAGCTTGCATCATACAAAGCATAGCAACAATCTTTCTCAGGAAGCATGCCCATAAAATGTTTGAAAGGGTAGGTTATGGTCACACCAACATCTCCAACCAAGATCTCTTTGCCTTCTTCTACAACGATGCACTTCTTGTCGGTACTGAGACAAAAAAATGACAGACTTCTTTCTATTCTTAATTTCTTCTGGTGTGGAACACTTGAGAACTTTCATGTCATAAAAGATGCAACATACTTCATCAGCAACTTGCACTCCTGAGGCCATCTTCGTCGCAGCAACAGCAGGGACGCGGGGGAGGGAGCCGGCAGGTGCAGAGTCTGCAGAGCTTCCTCCTCACAGAAGCGGGACCAAGTGACCAAACCAGGAGGCGATGCGGCTTCTCATTACGGTGAACTGCTGCTTGAGCAACGGCTGACTAAAGTGTCCACTTATATACATTTTTTTTGGCACTCCCAGTGTGTGTGTGTGTGTGTGTGTGTGTGTGTGTGTGTGTATAAATGTATATATATGTAATATAGGCACAGGTCCTATCTTGTTTTATCTTAACAATCCCAGAAACTAGGTTCCATTAGTGTTAGGGTGGTCAGATTTAGCAAGTAAAAATATAGGGTGCCTGGTAAATTTGAATTTCAGATAGACAATGAATATTTTTGTGTGTGTGAGTTAAGTCCCAAATATTGCATGGGATACCTCTATTGTGAAAACTATTTGTTGTTTGCCTGAAATTCAAATTTAACTGGGCAACTCTATTATCCCCATTTTGTATCTTAGAACACTGAAGTTCTGAATATTGAAGCCACTTGTCCTTGGCGAGGTTACAGGATTTGAACCTGGAGGCCTGGCATATTGTTGTAGTCAGATCTGTGTGCCAAAAGCTCCTTTGGCAATCATGTGGGATATAGTATGAGAGGAGAAAAGTGGACAAGACTGTGGCAGTTTTACAAACACTGATTCATGGTGACTGCTTCGATTGACCCTGGGTGGGCGTTTGGTGGTAGGGAGGAGAAGGAGGAGTAGTGGTATCTGTGTCCCCTCTACTTGAATCTGGATGGGCTCATGTTTGTTTCGACTAATCTTGTAGCAGTAGCACCATGTGACTGCCTCCTGGGACCGTCATCATGGAGCATGCACCACCATCCTGTGAGGAAGCTCAAGTAGTAGGTGTGTGTGTGGGTCATGTATGGGCACTAAGTCTGCTGAGCCAAGCCCCAGTCGCCCCAGCCAAGGCACCAGACGTGAGTGAAGACACCTCCAGATGACTCCAGGCCTCAGGGTTCAAGTCACCTAGAGATGAAGAGAGGACAAGCCACCTGATTCCGGACCCACAGATTCTAAGCATAAAGAGGTGGGGTGCCACGTGATTAAGTACAGGTGGCTTATTCTACAGCAGTGGTGAGGAACAGGGAGAAAGCATCCAAGGCAGAGCAGAGACCAGACTAACAAGCTCCACAGGGGTAGCCACAGGGGCTGGCATGACTCAAGGAGTGGTTGGCCAGGCTAAGTATCCTTGGCCTTTTGGGCCAGTCAGGGGTTGCAACTACTCAGTCTGAAGCTGCACTCATAGAGAAGCGGTGTGGCAGGTCTGACCGGTGGTCCCGGTTTACTGACATCAGGGTCTCCTAGTGCAGGCCAGGCTCCAGAACCCCAGGAGGCCCTTCAGTCCCACTACTGCCACTTGCTGGGTTCACAGGAAATGGCTGCCTCAAGGTGCAGAGGCTGACAGCCCTCTCAGGAAATGCCTCCCTGGAAGAGGAAGGAAAGCTGTACAGCCCAGGCCCCAGCACCAGGAGGCTGCTGGCCTGGCCATAGGCCTGCAGTGCTTGGAGAGGGTCACATGCCCAGGGCCTGACGTGGGGAACCTGGTACGCCAGTGGATGCTCCGGGGGCTGAGTCCCTGGTACTGCAGTGTAGCTCAGAGGCACCTTGCACCTTGAACCAAGTAAACAAAGCCCAGAGGGGATTGGGTGTGGCTGCCCCGGAGGCCAGGATCTGCTCAAACCTGGCAGAAGACACTGGGCATGCAGGTGAGGATGGCGAGGCATATGGCCAAGTGTGGCCCTTTGCTGGCCCTGTGCTGCCCACAAACCAGATATAAAGAAAGCCAGAAATGAAGACAATTGGGTGAAACCTTCCACATTTTAATGTAGGAAAAATCATTCACGTTAAAAAACAACAAAAGAAAACTGTAGAGGCAACAGCGAAAGCTGCACCAGTGGGCCAGGCTAGCTTGGTGGGTGCCGTGGGGTTGGACTTGGCCCTGGGGTGCACCTGTCCCTCACCTGCATAGGGCTCATCTGGGATCCAGCTGCAGTGACGAGTTGGGCCAGGGCTCACTTGGGCCTTTGTCCTGATGTTGCTATCCACCCTGCTCCTGACTTTGGTTACACAGAAATAAAGCCAGGTGACACCACGGTGATGCTAGGTGGTGTGGCATATGCAGGCACCAAGTGGAGCCGCATAAGGGCTGCCGGTCGTTTCTGGCCTGGGCTCAGGACCCTTGGGGACCGCACGCCCAGATGCTGGGCCTGCCTCTGGGTCCCACACATGCAGCGCTGCTGGCACCAGGCCCAGCCTCCTGGCCCCCAATGTCTTTTGGGAAGGCCAAAGAGAGGTTGGTTCTCTGGCTTCTTGTAAAGTCGTTTTATTTAAATTCCAAACAAACCAAAGCAGAAGAAAGAGATGACCACAAGTTAATCAGTCCACTAACTGGGAACCCTGGCTCCAGGCAGTGGGGTGGCAGATAGGTTGGGGTCCCCCAGGCCTGCCTGCCAGGCGTCCAGCACAAGTGGGGCCCCTCCTCTGAAGCCAAGGAGAACCCAGAGCAAACATGGGAAAGGAAAGCGAAACCAAGGAGAGTGCAAGCGCAGAGCCACCTCCCTGAGGTGACCTCGGCATCACGAGGTGCCCAAGAGCCCACAGAGTCCGGGCCTGGTGAGGTAAAATCTGTGCATTTATTCAGTAGGGGACACACTGTCAGGACTCCTCATTGCCGGAATCATCCTCATCGTCCCCGAAGCAGCTGTCAGCCTCAGCCTCGGCCTCGGCCTCCTCGTAGTAGTCGTCGTAGAAGAGGTCTGAGCCTTCGTCAGACGCTGGAGCCCGGGTTTGCACACAGTACTCAGCCAGTGTCGTGGGCACCTTCACGCCATCCCGCTCCGCATCTACCTTGGTTCCTTGGACCTGCTTCCTGGGGGGAGATGGACGAGAGTCATGACCCACACCCAGGATCTCCTTCCTGGGGGGAGACGCCAGAGTCAGGACCCACACCCTAGGAAGGGGAGGAAGCGAAAGGCTCACTCAGGAACACACAGACACAGCACTGCCCTGTATATGAGGCAGTGGGTGCGGTTTACAGGCAAGGGGGGACAAGCGAAGTGATAGGGAGGTGGTAACCCACGGTGCATACACCTGGCAGCCTGACGCCCTAGTCCCAGTGCAAAGTACCTCTGAAACCAGAACCCCACAGGACCGACCTGCAGACGTGGAAACCTCTAAGTCCGCGTCACCTGATGGAACCTGCAGGGACATGGCTGGGGATGAGCAAACAGGCAGGCGCAGCCAGCTCAGCTCCCCCATGAAGGCACACGTGAGCTGGCCCACAGGGAGTCTGCAGGGATAAAAATAGTCTGGATTCCATTTCGGGGCCTCATGGGCTGCTAGGGAGAGCAGGCGGAGGTGTGAGTGCACTCAGCCTGCGATGGGAGGCTTGTGCAGCAGGCTGGCGGAGGGGGACTGTTTGCCTGGTGGGGCCAGTATCACCCGTCCATCAGAGCCATTCCTGAGCACAAACAGGAAGCTGTGACTGCCCAGCATCAGGGACAGCTGTCCTGGATGGGCAGGGGGACACAGTAAGGTTGGGAGGGTTCGCCCAGTACGCTCACTCATGGTTCCCCTGAGGGCCGTGTGTGTGTCACAATCGTTTAGAAAATTCTTATGTAAAACACCACAGAACCACCAGCAAAAACAGGCCAAGCCTATGTCAGAAAGCCAACAAACTTTACTGGCAAAAAAACAAAAACTAAAAACGGAAGTAAAGAGTAAGGCGACCACAGGACAGACAGAGCCGACAGCGCCAGGTCATGGATCCCTTGGACAAAACCCTGTGCCCCGTTGCCATGTGCATGTACACACATGTGCACACACGTATAAAACAGCACTAGTCAAAGCAGGATAGGATGACCACTGTGACCACTGTGTGGCTTGGAGCAATGAAGACAACTGTGTAGAGATAGGAGGAGTGAGCAGGTTATGACAGGTGAGCACGTGGACAGTCTGAGGTCAGGCACCTCTAAAAGGCAGTTCTCTTAGTCTGTCTGGGCCGGGGGATACGGTTACAACGAAATTCACTGAACTGAGTCCCCAAAAAGGACAAGCTTTACTGTATATGACATGGCAACACACCTGACTAAAAAGCGGGTGACAAAGTGGCACACACAGTGTGGTCCCATTTTTCGGATAAAAGTCTGGAAGGATATACCGAAACATTAATTGTTAGGTGTTAGGATCATGAGTTTTTTGTTTCATTTGTACCTACATGCTTTTTGCCTTCTCATTGCTTGTTTTGTTTCCATAGCTTTATTGACAAATTGCGCCCATGGACAGCATCATCAGTGGGCTGACTCATGTGTGCCCGTGAAAGCACCCCACAAATGAGCTCATACATGTGCCCATTGCCCTGAGGCCCCCACGTTCCCAACAGCCATGGATGCAGACATGATGCCCACATTTGCCCAGCTTCCCTCAGGCAGGTTAGCGCCTGGAGGATGTGTCCTCATGGCTACGTGGACAGGCCATGGCTTGTTTTCCCCTCACCTGCTAAAGTACATTTGGGTTGCTGCCTGTTTTTGGTGAACCAACGCTATTCTGAACACTTGCATGGATGCTATGTGGACACGTGCCCCATTTCTCTTGGGTAAATACTTAGGCCTAGAACAGCCGTGTCTAACTTATTTTCTATTTAAAAGGTAAATGACAAACTGAAAACATATTTGGAAAAAATCTAATGAAGGGCCATTTGTCATGAAACAAGTCAGTAAACCCTATGATGAAATGCGACAATGGACAATGGACACAGCAGCTCACATAACGTGACAAACAAAATGAGGCAGAGAGAATGGGTCACACGGCCCGGGGTGAAAGCTGCCGGCTTGCACATCAAGCCCAGTGTGGCACCCGCACTGCTGAGGACCCACTCCGTGATGTCGCCGCCTCGCTCATAACGGAAGAGCACTGGGAACAGCTAAGACAAGAGGATGCTGGTTCTGGCAAATTCTTAGGCACCATGTTGCTTTTATAAGCAGGAACAAAATTATGTTTTAGAAAACAAGACTATTTTCTAAATATGTTGATACCATGATGGTTTTTCAGCCTTTAGAAATGATTCCACGTTTCAAAATTACAAGTGTTAGATGATGTTCACAGCAGATTATTAAGAGGGAAAGAGAAAACATTAAACAAAGCCCAGTCTCAGTGACACGAAAAACAACTGCAGGAAACATGGGTGAGGGGCAAAAGCAAGCAGCAGAGGACATGTACACGCCCAGACATGGGTTGTGTCATGCCTGAAAGCAGACAAACCACACCCTCGTTCGCTGGACACGTGCAAATGGGCCACATGTGACAGGACTACTGGCATCCTCAGAGGCGCTGCCTGGGAGAGAGGGAGGGAAGGAGAGCGGGGGGCAAGGGGCAAAGGGAAGCCCAGGAGGAGCTGCTGGAAGCCTGGGTGTCTATTTCTGGGCCACACTATCAAGCCTGTGTGTTATACACCCTAACCTCAACAACACACATACATGGTATATCTACAAACCATAATAAACACATGGATTTGCATGACTGAGATATTTCAAAATGGAAAAAGTAAAGAAAAACATCCAATTTCCTAAAAATGAAGAAGAGAGACCAGGAGAAAAGCAATGGGCTGGGCTTTCATATGGCTGCGCCTTTCTCCACCCAGCGGCCTTGGGGTCTGTGACCTGGCTGATGTGGGAGCCTCCTTACCGGATGATGTCTGTGTACTCCCGGTCCCTGCCTTTGCTCTCTTTCCACTTCCTGTACATCACCGAGGCATCCACGTTGGCTGGGGAGAAGGTATTGGGTTCGTTGAGGAGGGAGATGACACTCAGAAGGATGGTCCTGGGAGAACATGGAATCAGCAGGTGCAAGCCACAGGAGTACTCACTGGCAGCACCCCCAGCCAGGGAACCAGGACCAATGCTGCACCAGGAGCCACAGGCTGAGAATGGCCTCCCAAACCACCACTGATTAGAGGATGCCCAGAACCCCAGCTTTCTGGCTGGGGGATCTTTTGGATACACCCTGACCTGGCATCTCCAACCCCAAAAGTGACATCTGACTGGACTTTTCACCAGGCCCACCCTGCCTGCTGGACTCCTCCTGCCCTTTGCCGCATGCCCATCTTCCTGGACAGGACCACCTTCCTTCCACCTGAAACACGCCTCTCCCCATCCCTTAGGGCCTAGCCTGGCAAGTGGGTCCCCCTGTGCCACCATCTTTCTTTTACCATGATCTGGGCTGAACTAAGGACACAAAAGCAAGGCAGGGGGTAGGGCCACTCAGGGTGAGAGGTCACCTGAGGGTGGAGGTGGCTGGGCTCAGTGGGTGTTAAGGAGGGATGACCCCAAGGCAGGATATGCACACAGGATTCCTGGTGAGTGGGACAGGGGTGTCAGGAGATAAGAAGCGAGGCCAGCGGAGATGGCACAGGCTCCTGGGGCCCCAGCTCCCTGCAGATGGCCAGTTTCCAGGTACCACAGCACTGCAAGAAAGCGCCTCCCCATGTCTATCTCCAGGGCTCTGGCAAGGTCAGGAATGCTGGGGGCGGGGGGTCTACCTGCTGCCCAGCTCACCTGACATTCTGTGTGGGGTTCCAGCGCTCTGAAGGCAGCTCCCCGCTCTGGGGGTCGTCCACCGGGGGATGTAGGATAGAGATGCACACGTCCCCCGTCTGTGCAGGGACAGGAGGGCAGGGTCAGTACTCACACCTGCCCCTGCTGTCCCCACTACAGAGGCGGGGAGGGGCAGGCTCACCTCGTAGATGTTGGGGTGCCACATCTTGGTCAGGAAGCGGAAGGCTGGTGGGGAGTAAGGGTAGTCGATGGGGAACTTGAGGCGTGCCTGGGAATGAGCAGAAAGTAGGAGGGCTCAGCGAGGGCAGGCCCCGTTGTCACCTCAGAGTCGTGTGTGGGCAGGCCACTGCCTGGGGACTCCGTCCATGAACACATAAACAAGGACGTCAGCCTGGGATGGACACGCGTGTGTACAAGTCATTAAAGAACCTGCCTCAGACTTTACTGGGGTCACCTGAGCTGATCCTGGCCCCCACCCTGCTGCTGGGGAGTGTGGGCACCTGCCTAGGGAGCAACTCCAAGCCCATTCGTGGCCCGCGCCTGTAGGAGGGCTCAGACCAACACACAACTACACAGACCAGCAGGGCCTGAGGCCGGGAGCCTTCAGCTGGGTGCTGGACACCCGCCTCAGTTTCTAGGCTGTGGAGAGGATTAAAATAGATGTGTGCACTTGGCAATTCCTCCTGACACCTAGCTGTGCCGGGCCATGGGAGATGAGTCAGCGCTGGATGGACAGGCTCTCTGCCAGCAGGTGTCTGTCTTGGGTGGGGGGGTCAGGAAGGCAGACACGAAGATCATGGGGTAGATGGAGGAGGACCACCTGATCAGGTGACAGAGATACACAGGCTCAGCAGGTAAGGAAGCTTCGTTTGCTTGTTTAAGCTCAGTCCCAGGCTTCATGACATCTGGCCTGGGATACTGGCAGTGCTTTGGGCTCTCAGGGGACATCTGGTCTGGGGTCCTGGCGGTACCTTGGACTCTCAGAGCGAGCAGGCTGGGCGCCACTCAGAGCATTTGGGCCAAGTCCCTCTGTTTTTGAGTGAACTTGTTGAGGCCACTTGCCACGGCCACAGAGCCAGCCTGGAACCTGGGTTTCAGCATCTGCCCTGTGGTCCCCCAAGCCCAGTGCTGGTTTTCTGAGTGATGACCCCAAGAACATTTGAGGCCCCGTCAGTGGAACAGGGGGACAAGTCTCTCTTGCACCAAGCTCCCACCATGTCTCGTTTACCACTGAGTAAACCGAGGCTCAGAGAAAGAAAGCACCTTGCCCAAGGGCACACAGCAAGTCTGTCAGGCACCCGCTTCCACATACCTCACTGTTGGCGGAGGCGGGGGAGGGGACAGGCCTTGTCCCAGGCTGAGGGCCCCTATAGCTCATAAAGGAGAAGTGGGCGCAACTGGGCTGCAGGAAGTGGTTGGGAAGTGATGGTGGCCCGTGAATACTTCCCACCCCTGCATTTCCACATCTCTTGCAGAAGAGGGTCTTTCTCCCTCGCCCCACCTGACCACACTGGGACTCAGGCGGGAGGATCAGGTGGATGGCAGAACCACCGTGGGCCCCACGCTGTCTTCCTTGAGGACAGAGCTTATGGCAAGATGTGATACAAGTCTGGCAGCACCTGCTCCTTAATCCATTCTTTTTTAGGAAAATACCCTCCCAACAGCTTGGAAGGCTCTACACACAATCCCTTGCAACCACTTAGTGAGCAATAGCTAGACACCCTTGTCCCTTCCTCCCAGATCTGCAATCTTGCTTAGTTAGTCTCCTGGCCTGGCCTCACCTCAGTGTAGGACTCTATTATCTGGATTCTGAGTGGAACCCTTATCCTCAGAGCCAGCTCTCTAAGATGGATAAAAGTGGCTAGGGAGGAAGCTGGTTCAACCTTTCTGAAACCAGCCCCAAATCCATTCTTTGCATGGGGAGGTGGGATTCCAGACACATAACTTAATCCAGGGCTGTTCACACTCCTTCCCTCCTCCCCACCCCACAGCAAGGAAGCACCCCCAGCAGACCAGGCTGCTCCTTCACAGCCACTTAACATGCTGGCTAAAACATTAGCCAAAAGTGAAAACAGACATCTGTGGCTTAGCTGGGGTTTCTGCTCTCCACCCAGGTCTCCCAACCAGGCTGAACCTGGCAGGGCCCACCAGGCTCTTGGCAGGCTGTGATGGGGCGTGTTCCTACACTGATGGCTCATTCCCCACCTCTCCCACAGGGAGACCCTTTGCCTGGTCCCTCTGACTCAAGAAGCCTAGAACTGTGATCTGAGAGGGGTCCTTCCAAAGCCACGTTTGGGCTCAGATGATGAGGTCAAGAAAGCTGCCCAGGTTTTGGGACTGAGTTCTTTGTCACACCAGTCCCAGGGAAAGCACTCGCCTCCCTGATCCCAACAATGTAAGGGAACTGCTCACAATTAAGTCACTACAGAGAGCAAAAGAAATGGCCCAGAGTGTAAGAGTTTGGCCCCAAGAAGCCACCTGCTCAGGAGAGCCTGAGAAAGGCCAGCTGGGGTGCTGAGAGAGGAGCCCGAGCTTCTGAGGCCAGGGTCTGCCACGTTGGCAGGGGCAGGAGGCCTGGGGTCCGTGGGGGCACCTCTGCAGTGTGGCTCCCAGGGACAGGGTGGGAGTGATGGTCCGGGCTCAATCTTTCTGAGAACAGGTTATGTGAAGCTAGGGATAAAGCTGAGAGGGCCTGGCCTATTGATATCGGCAAGGGTGGCCACTTTCCAAGCAGGTCCTGGTTGCCAAGGCTAGGCCTTTGATGGAACCCGAGCAAGTGGCCGAGCCAATGCCCACCCCTCGCCCCCCACACTGCTCTCCCTCCACCAAGGCCCGTTCACCTCAACAATAGTGCTTGCTGGTTCTGGGGAAGCCTCTTTGCCTCTTCAGGGGCAGGGCAGAGAGAGGGGGCACCCAGGGCTGAGCAGTCCACACCCAAATAAAACAGGGAGGTCCCCGGGCGTCCTCTCCGGTAGGCCTGAATCTGCCTTAGGGAGACTGGGAGGCTCTCGGGGACTCCTGGGGTCCGAGAACGGTGGCTGAAGGACCTCCGGCGAGAGGCCTCGGGCAACGGGGAGGAAGGCCACCCCGAGAGGACAGGGGTCGCGGCGTCCGCACTGAGCTGCGGGCTAACCTTGAAGTAGCCGCCCTCGTAGTAAGTGTTGGGGGGCCCGAAGATGGCCACTTCCCAGTTGTACAAGTCGCCTTCGTCCACCAGGGTCACCCGGAAGCCCTCTACCGGCTCCTCCTGCAGCCCCTTGAGTTCGAGCATCAGCGCCTTCTGTGAGCTGGGCACCAGCGGCCGGGCCATGGCGGCGGCGGAGGGACCCGGGGTCGAAGGCGCGCTAGGCCGTGGGGTCGCCGCGAGGCCGCGGGACGGGCCGGGGCCGCCTTCTTCCTCTACGCCACCGCCACCGCCCGGGGACCCCGAACGCTCCACTCGCTCTGGCGCCGCCGCCCGCCGGGTGTTCCCCTCAGCCCGGTCCACACGCCCCGCCCCGCGCCTGCGCGCCGCCGCCGGGCCCCGACCGCGCCTGCGCGCCGCGGCCAGGACCCGATTGCGCCTGCGCACCGCCCCGCGGGGCACGCCGGGAAATGGAGTTCCTGCTTTTCCTGGACAGCTGAGTGCAACAGCCCAGAGGGAGGGGGCCAAGCGCGCAGGCTCGTTGGCCCTTTCGAATCCCTAGGAGGTCGCCGCAGCCCCTTCTCTGACGAGGACCCGGACAGAGAAGGCGGGCAGGGTTGGGCTGCGCCGCCCCGGCCCGGGCCGCTAGGCTTTTGGGGCCTTTTTTGTGACGTCTCCTGCGCGGGGCGGGTCCGGGGAATTGGGAGTGGACCGGAGCGGGCGGGGTCCAGCGGTGCAGCGAATCCTGGTCTCCGCGACCTGCCGTCCCTGAGCTGTTTCCCCATCCTTGGACGTGACTGGCGGACTCCTTTTCCGAGTCTCTGGAGCGAGCAGAAAGGACGCGGGGCCGATGGGGAGGCGGGGGGGGGGGCAGGTGAGAGCATGCGCTGGGGCCCCGCGCCCCGGGTCCTAGGCGGGTGGTGCTACAGTTTTCCGTCGGAGGGGCTGAGGATAGGGCAGAGCTCGGGGCAGGGGCGAAGACCCCGAGAGGGCAGTATGGGCCCGAGGGAGGCGGGAAGCCTGAGCAGAGCCTTCAAGTTACTACTCGGTTCGACAAAGGAATCAGAAGACATGGATAAGGCTCTGCCCCGCAGACAAACTGGGGAATCCATGACCACTCATGTGGCACCCAGTCTGGCCGACCCCCACCCTCCTCCAGTCCTTACCCTGACTGCCCTAATCTGAGTCCTGACCCAAGGTTTCATCCTGACTCAACTGAGCTCTGACCTGGCTGAGTCCTGGGCCTTAACACCCACATACCCCTTGCTAGGTCATTTGTCAGGAGAGTTAGGTGTGGAGCGCTGGCCTCCATCCCTCCACCTCCGCAGAGTGACAGCTCCCCGTGAGGGTGACCTGTTGTGGCCCTGACCCTCCCGCTGTGCCTGCAGCCTTCCTGGCAGGTGTCCTGGGTAGCCAACAGCTGCAATACCTCAAGTTGGGCCAAGGTGACTACCTCCCTCAGATGCCCCAATACCTGGCCCCTTGTCTTGTGCCAAATGACAGGCAGGTGAACCTGTCTAGGGGAAGGAAAATAACACTGGTGAAGGGAGGAAGGGGAGTCATAGCCCTGGGGAGAGCAGCAGCTCAAATGGCTGCCCTGGAGTGGGCCTTGTCTTTCTCATCCCTAAAGCTCTAGACTTAGTCTCTCAGGCCCTCTGCCCTGCACCTGGGGAACTGGTGGGCCCCTTATCTGTCAAATGCACCATAACTTTGCGAAGTGGTCCAGGTGTCCTGCCCTCATGGTCTGCTCACAGCACCAAAGTCACAGCATTGGCATATGGCAGCCTGTCAATAAATAGTAATTAGATTAATCAGCATTCTAACAGGTTTCCCAAGGTCTCTGCCTATGTACACCCCACATCCCTAGGAAGTACTGGGGGGGCAGTCCTGTTAGTGTAAAGGGAGGTATTGGATTTGTGCCCCCCACCCCCAGCCAACCCACAGGGGACCCTGCTCCCCCGGGAAGTCTGCTGTGGTGGCAGATGTCTGCAGTTTCTTTCAGTTTTCTGGCCACAGCACCTTGATTTTCCTGGGGGGGATTCCCCATCTGCCAAATGCAGGTAGTGATTTACCCTCTTCATAGGGCTGTGGTGAGACTCAAATGATGTGTCACAGGCCTCGAATGTGACATCACTGCCATTAGTATCTGCCCAGTTGACCTCTTCCTCAGACAGCTGGAGAAACTGAGGCCCTGGGAGAAACTGCTTGGGTGAGGCACGTGTGGAATGAGACCAGGGACTTGGTCTCCGGCTTCCAGAGCAGCCGGCCACGCGGGCCCACAGCCCTGGGGCAAGGCCTTCTGGGTCCAGGGCACCTCACTAGGTGCCTCAGTGCCCTCCGCTCCCATAAGGCCATATCCTGGCGATGGTGGGGCCTACTGGAGCTGGTGGGCATGCAGCCAGGTGGAGAAGTGCTTCTGTGTTTGGGCTGGGGGATGGAGCGTGCGCACACACGGTGTAGGCCTCAGGCACAGGCTTTATTACTGCTGGGGGGGGGGAAGACGGGGGCTTTACGGGTGTGTAGGGAGGGGTGCCTGTTTTCTGGGACCCTTGGCCTGCCCCTGAAAGGGTCTGGAACATCATTTTGGTCGTAAGCTGGGTGTGGGGAGGGCTCCCCATACCCCCTGCATGCAGAGACCCCCAGTCCTCTTCCCAGACCAGTGTCCCACCATGAGCTGGTGAGCCAGGCCTTGCAGGGTCCCCAGCTGTCTGGGTGGAGAAGGCAGATGAAGCATGAACGGAGCTCAGCCCACCGGCTTGACCTTGGCGATGAAGAGGGCAGCAGCCTTTTCCAGGAACTCCTCCCGGGTCATGGGGGAGCTGGGCCGCTTGGCCACCAAGGCGCGGTCCATGGCTAGTGCCAGGCTGTCAGGCCCCAGGCGCGAGCCGGCCTCCAGGTATCGAGCAGGCGCGGCAGCACCGTCGCTAGCCTGCAGGGCCCCTTCCAGGGTGTCCAGCACCGCCTGGCCCATGCGGCGGTCGGCCGTAGCCAGAGCCGGGTCCTCCAGCAGTCGGTAGAGGGCGCCCGCCCGCGCCACGAACTCCATCAGCACGAAACAGGTGAGCAAACCAGAGCGGAAGACACACAGTGGTACGGCTTCGTGGTCCCGGCACTGTATCTTGCGTAGCAGAGGTGCCACCACCTCCTCAGGGGCCTCCCCATCGCGGCAGATGCGCTTGAGCAGCTCGCTGTAGGTGCGCCCATCCAGGCCCGGCTTCTTCTTGCGCCCACTGGCTCTCAAGCACTCGTAGGCCACACCGACGTTGTTGTTGAAGGCTGTCCTGTGGACGGACAGGGGCGTTGGGCCAGCCAGGCAGCGCCCAGCACCGCCTGGAGGCCGCCCAGCCTCTTGTCCCCATCGCTCTTCCTCCCACACACCAGGCCCAGCCCAGCCTCCAGGCTTTTGCACAGGCTCTGTGTGTCCGCTCCCCCACTCCACTGCCTGTCCCTCAGTCATCTTTCTTGGGGGGGGGGGAACGGACACATCCCTAACCCCTTCCTCTTCTATTTTTCTTGGTAACAGTTAACCACCATCAGACTTACAATATGGGGCCTTATGAGTACATGTCTTTCCCACCCAATCTTCAGTCCAGGAACCCATGTCAGTGTTTGTCTGTCACTGTACTGCCCCAGTATCTAGAACTGCCCAGCCCACAGCAGGTTCTTGATAAATGTCTGCTGAATCAGCCGATGGGCATCTGCCCCATGGGACCCTCCAACTGCCCTCCTGATGATGACACTTGCACTTATAGGTGGTCACCCTTGGCTAAATACTGCCTAGCCATTTAATATGGGTTAACTAATTTCATTCCCCTACAATCCCACCGGCCAACTACAACTGTGGGTCAAATCCGGCCCACGGCCTGTTGTTTATTGGCACACAGTTACATCAGTTCAGACACT
This sequence comes from Aselliscus stoliczkanus, assembly GCA_033961575.1. Taxonomy (NCBI): domain Eukaryota; kingdom Metazoa; phylum Chordata; class Mammalia; order Chiroptera; family Hipposideridae; genus Aselliscus; species Aselliscus stoliczkanus. The sequence continues at coordinate 313,599 of CM066735.1, read as the reverse complement.
TTGCTTGTGGCAAGTTTTCTTGCTGCAATGGCAGAGCCCAAAGTTGACAGTACGAGGTGTGATCAACAAATACGGTGAATGTTTAAATAAGAAAAAATATATTACAATAAAAGACATACTGCCATTAATCACCCTCAAAATACTTCCCCTCGCTTTGAACACACTTGTCCCATTGTTCTTGCCACTTTCTGAAGCAGTTCTGGAAGTCCTCTTTTGTGATTGTTTTAGTTGTGCTGTTGTGGCTGCCTCAACATCCTGAATTGACTCAAAATGTTTACCTTTTGTGGTCATTTTGACTTTGGTGAAGAGCCAGAAGTTGCACAATACCAGATCCAGTACATAAGGTAGATAAGGACACACCATAATGTCTTTGACAGAAATTGCCGTATACCAGAAGCGATGTGTGACACAGAGCCTTTCCGTTGTGAAAAAAATATATGGTGAATGCTGCTGCCCAGTGCCATCCAACAGAAAGGCAGGGATCTTCAATATGGGAAGTGGTACAATGAACCTTAATAACAGCATGTCACAAGTTTCAACTTGTTCCATGCAGTCAGTCAGGTGTGAGCTACGGTTGAGAGGTGTGTTTCATTTTATTTTTTTTAGGGCAGTGTCACTGGCCCTCACATGTGGGACCCAAACCGGGGCTGCTGGCTTCCCAAGCCAGCGCCCAACCACCACACCACTCAGCTGGCCCGAGAAGTGTTTTAAAGTGTGCAGTAAATCATCCTACATCACAACACTCTGTGTCACACATTGCTTCTGCTTTACGGCAATTTCTGTCCAATAAAAACATCATAGTGTCCTCATCCACCGTATTCACTGGATCTGGCACCTTGCAACTTCTGGCTCTTCCCCAAAGTCAAAATGATTCAGGACATCGAGGCAGCTATGACAGCACAACTATTATAAAGACACTCAGCAAAGAAGACTTCCAGAACTGCTTCAGGAAGTGGCAAGAATGATGGGACAAGTGTGTTCAAAGTGAGGGGGAGTATTTTGAGGGAATTTAATGGCAATGTATCTTTTACTGTAATACATTTTAAACACCATGTTGTTTGTTCACGCCTCATACTTGCTACCTGGCCTTTACAGAAGCATCAGTCCTGCTGTTGGCTGTGATATGGGGGTGGCTCCTTGCCCCATGAGGAACCTGAGGTCTTGCCATGTGCCTTGGCCATACTGTGAGCTTCTTGAGCAGTCGGGGAGCATAGCAGTTAAATGTGCTGGCTGCAGGGTGAGCCTAAGTGGCTAGTTGATGCCATCTCACTCCCCTCATATCAACAGTGTGGCTGGTGGACTGTTACTAGTTCCACAGTGACACATGGGTACTGGGGCTTAAGATGGTCTGATGGTCAGGCCAGGGATCCCAGGGAAGGGGCTGACATCAAGTCTCACATTCGTGTTTTCTGGGAGATCAGCTCCATGGTTAGGGAAGATTCACACTGAATCTCCACTCTTATCTCATGTGTGACCTGGGCCCATCACCTTACCTTTCTATGGGTGAACATACAGTGGGAATCCAGCAAACCCTGGCCAGTATGCAGCGGGAGCCCAGTGAATGCTGGCCAGCAAGAAGTGGGAGCCCAGTGAACACAGGCCAGGATGAAGCAGGAGCCTGATAAACGCTGGCCACTCATGTCACAACTGCTGCTCAGCACGGGGGCTTGTGAATGGATGTGCTGGCCCAGTAAGCTGTGTGGGCCAAAGCTCTGTCAGAGGAAACTGAGGCCCTGAGGCGAGAGGGAGGTAGTCTGGAGTCTCTGTCCTAGTTGGGACTCAGTTTCCGCCTATCTGGCTGTAAACTCCTGCCTTCCCATTTATTGGGCCTTGGATGTGCTGGGATTTCTGGGAGTGGGGATCGTGTGAGTGCTGAGAGTGCAGCCTCTGCTAGGCCAGCATTGGCTGCCATGATTAGGGCATACTGCATAACCCTTGGTGGGAGATTTTATTCCTAATTCCTTTCACCAGAAAGGAGCTGGAGAGGCCCGCTGTGAATAACTGACCGTCGTGAGTATCCTATCAGCTACCCATTGCTGCATAACAAGTTACTCCAAATACGGTGGCCTAAAACAACAACATTTACTATGTTGGGGTTTCTGTGTGCCTGTGGTCTCTCCTGAGGTTGAGGTCAGGATGTTGGCCGGAGGAGGTGTCCCATGTGATGGCTGGGACATGAGGCCTCGGCTCTTTACCCTGGGGTATTCCCACCGGGTGGCCTGAGCACCCCCACACATGGCAGCTGTTCCAAAAGCATGGGACCGAGACAGGAGCAGAACTCACTCTCTGTCTGGTCTGCGACATCCTGTGGATGTGGGAGGCAAGTGCATGCGAATACCAGGTGGTGAGGGTCTCTGGGGTGCTCCAGAAGAATGGCCTCCACTGTGCTGTCCAGCTCTCTCCTCCCTGTGACTGAGACCCGCGACTTGCTTCAGCCACTGAAACGTGAGCGTGAGAGACCCACGGTCAGCATTTGATGGGGTTCTCAGCCAATCAGCATCCCCTATGGTTCACGCCCAGGCCCTGTGGTATGAGAGGCAAAGCTAACTCATGTTAAGGCCACTGAGATTTTGTGTGTCTGTTCCTGCGGTGGGACAAGGCTCACCCTAACCAGTGTGTCCAGCTCTGGGCCCAAAGCCTCTCACCCAGGAATCTGGTGGACACAACGGGCACTGCGAGCATTCACTGAGCACAGGTGGCCCCGCCCTGCACTTGTGTCCTAGTCGCTGCACCTCAGCAACCACATGAAGACAGGAGGGCTGATTTTGTGTCAAGGGCTTAAGGCTGTGCCCCACACAAGCTTGTCATTGTCATGACCAGGGCTGCGATTTGGCCAGGCTGTCCAGATGCTATCTTACACCCCTGGCCTTGTGGGGCAGGAAGGCAGCAAAGGGTAATTACAGCGCTGTGAGATCATAGTTGTAATGGGGAACTGGGAAAGAAGCCCAGAGGAAGGCGAGACCACCCACCTCATACCTGCCCCTCCCGGGGGCTCCCCAGACCGTTCCTGGCCACGAGGTGCTCCCATGCCATGTACTGAATCGGGGTGGGGCAGGCAGCCCACTCTGGATGTGGCAGCTTCACAAGGGGGCAGGGGGAGGGGGGTACTGTGGGCCTCAGCTGCCCTGTCTGTGAGGTGGGACTGGGCACTTACTGAGGGCTCCCTCGTATCAGCTCCTACACAAAGCAGTTTGTGAAGCATGTGAGCATTTGTCAAAACAGAAAAAGAGTGTTTCTGGGATGTCTCTAGAAAGACAGTGTTCACTTTAGACCAGCAGTTCTCACTGGGGGTGATTCTGACCATAGTGAGACTGGGCAATATCTGGGGACATCTGTGGCTGTCACACTGAGGGTGTTCCTGGCATTAAGGGAACGGGGGCCAGGGATACTGCTCATCTCCTCCACTCCCTCTTGTGCCCAGGATGGCCCCCCAGAGGTGATCTGAGCAGAGGAGCCTGGCCTGGCCTAAAGCCACTGGTGCCTTTTGCATGTCTTCCAGGGTCATGGGAATCTGCAGGGGACAGCACTGTGGCTTAGAAAGATGCCTTGGGCCACAATGCCTGGGTCTGACTCTGGTTCTACCCTTTGTGGCCATGCAGCCCTCAGCAAGTTCCTAGACAATTCCTGGGGCCTTGAGGCTGGCAGGGGGGTCGTTGGGACAAGGCTGCCACCGTTATCAGTCCTGGATGCCAGCACTTCTGACATCTTGAGACACCGGCACAGGAGTTTTGGCTGACTTCTTCCCAGGTCTCTCATGGTGATGACGACCCAGGATAGCCCAGCCAACCCCTCAGCATCAGGGCAAAGCTGCCAGGCCTCGGAGCACTTGTCTCCCACACCTGGCCAGGCTTTTTTTGCTCCTGACCTACTGGGCATGGGTAAGGGGCTCCTGACTGTGGCTCTGTTCCTGGGGAAACCAGGTGAACCTGCCTAGGTGCCACCAGCACCTGCTGCTCCCCCTGCTCACAGTTCTCCCTCTGCACCCCTGCTGCTCCCAACTGTCTACAGTAATGGCCCCAGTGTCCCTGCAGTGCAGTGACTAGTGTCCTTACAAAGTGCATGTCCATCTGGAACCCATGAGTCTGACCTTATTTGGAAATAAGATCTTTGAGACATAATTAGTTCAGGATTTGGCAATGAGATGAAGTGGCTCTAAATTCAATGACAGTATCCTTAGATAAAGAAGACAGAGATATAGAGGAGACAGCTGTGTGACAAACCAGAGGCTGGAGTGATGCTTCCACAAGTCCTGGGACACCAAGGACTGCCAGTTACAACAGGAGAGGTTCCCCTAGAACCTCTGGAGGGAGCATAACCTGTGAGACCTAAATTTCAGAATTACGGCCTCCAGAACATTTCTGTTGTTTTAAGCCGTGAAGTTTCTGGTGATTTGTTACAGCAGCTGCAGGAAACCAATAGTTTACTGTTGACCCTAACTCCAACAGTTACTCAACCCTCATCTACTAAGCCACTGGACACTGAGCTGCTGCCAGCCCACAAGGTACTTTTGTGTGATTTAGGAAAAACTCTGCAAAAAGCCTTCATATATTTTCATCTGTGATGTCTATGGTGTGAGTAGCTTGTGCAGTGCTTGACCTGAACTACTGTACATATGACTCTGCCACTGACTACTTTTCCTCATTGGCAGATATCCTGGGAGGTTACCCTCTCCCGGTTCCCTCCTTCATGTCTCTTTTGTGGTTCTCCCATGCTCGGGCTCCTCAGAGTTGGGTCCTGGGCTCTTCTCAGCTATTTGGAGGCCTTCACAACCCCTCGTTATTGACAACCTCCTGTCCCAGTCGCACATTTCAGTTGAAGACCCACCTGTCCACTTTTCTGCTGGTTATCCCAGCCCCCTGACTTAAAAATCCCCAAGCAACTCTGCGATCTTCCCCCATACCAGTGATCTCCCATCTCAGTGGACGGCCCTGTGGATACCTGGCACTGTCTTGAGCACACCCCTTCCACTCTGGCCCCAGCAAACCCATCAGTTCGACTTCAGAGAAAGTCCCAAGCCCATGTGTCCCACCAACTTGCTCCTCTTCCCAGGTGCCCACTTCAGGAGTGGCCCTGGCCCCCAGACACCTCACACTCCCTTTGCCCCTGTGGTAGAGATGCAGATGCCCCGCTCAGATGCCTAACCTCCACACCCTCTCACTGCTGAGCTCCCGACCCAGCATTTCTGCTTTTCTTCTTGCAGCCTGCACCTGAATCTCTTGGGAGGGCTGTCCAAAAGCACCTGGGAATACTCTAGGAATCAGGCTGAAATGCTCCCTTGCTTAGCTTCCCCTACCCCTTCCTGGGGTCCCCTGGGAGCGCTCCCTTATAAAATTACCCCCCACATGAATGCTTGCCTCAGGCTCTACTTATGGGGACGGCCCACCCCCATCCCAGTCAAGACCCAGCCCACCCACATCCACTTAGTGACTTCATCTGGTTGATGCTGCTTTTTCCCCAATCCGCCTGACACAGACCATGGATTCAACACATTCCTCAACTGTCTTCCAAGGGCTCAGAACTGTGGGAAAGGAGGGGAACGCGTTAAGAGTGGGCAGGGGCTATTCCCTGCACCCCACCATGCTTCAGCTATGGGAAGGCTGTGGGTCCCATACTGCACCTGTACAGCCTGCAGGCCGGTGCACCTGCGGCCTATTGCCTGCAACACCTTTCCCTGTGTGTCATGTTAGGTTCTTACTGGACACCCCTCCTGCATACCAAGGGCCTCCCTCTAGGACACGGGCCTTGGGTGCCTGAGTTGCTCTCTGTCGCCACGGCCCAGCCCTGTAAATACTCATTTTCTGGCTGAATGGACGGGGATGTTACGACGCTCAAAACGAGGCAGCTAGAAGAGACCTGTATCAGAGGCCTTCGCGAAGTCCTTTCTGCGCTCTATGATTTTGAAAAGTTAAGTGGGCTGCAAGAGGAAATTCAGTACCTGTAAAAAGGCGTCATAAAAGACGGAGCCAACAGGGCTATCGATGCCAGCGCACGCTGGCCACAGCCAGGCTACGCTGGGGACCTCCAGCCCATTGCGATCCGCGTCCATCCAGCACCAGGGAGGCACTGCGGCCTACAGTGCCCAGCATGCCCCGTGCTCCAGCGCTGGCGCAAAAGGCAAGGAGCCACGCAGAGCACGCTGGGTGTTGAAGTCCGGCCGCGGCCCCCTACCCGCCCAGGCCCGGCCCGGCCCAGCCCAGCCCCGCACCTCTGGGAGTAGTGAGCTAGGCGAAGGTGCCACAGCGCTCGACCCAGGCGTTGTTGCTGCAGCAGGAGTTGGCCCGGGGGTTCCCCAGCGCCGCCGTTTGAAGGCGAGCGCAGGCCCATGTTCTCAAAGTAGTGCGCCAAGAAGGATATTGGCTCCTCGGGCCGCGCCTCCAGCACCTTCAGCAAGGCCGCGCGCAGCATGTCCATCACGCCGACCTGCCGCAGGAAGTCCTCCTCGCTCTCGGTCGTTGCCGCCGCCCGGGAAACCGACGGTCGGGTTCCATCAGTGAAATTGCCCGCGGGGGCCGCCAGCGGCCGCCGTTTCTCCACTGTCGCCATCTTTACTGAGGGCAGCGGGACCGGTAGCGCTGCCATATTCTACAGTGCGTTGGCGCCTCTGAGCGCCCATCTTGGTTAAGGGCAGACAACGCCGGATCCCGCTGGGACACTTTGGGAAATAACTAGTGCCGGCCACCCTTTTTTCTAGGTTCTAATTGGTACTCTCCCTCCGGTATCGTCTTTATGTGTACTTGGTTTTCTTGGCTTAGGCCCCGAACCTGAACTTTGCCAGACTCCAAAATGGCTTCCAAGCAAGCGCTTGGTTTTTTTGCATGAAGCCAGATTGCTGCCATTCTTCTTAGTGGGCGAGTGCTCCCTTAGCGAGGTCCTTTAGCAACCAGTTTCCTTGGTTACCAGAGTAGCCGGGGCGCGCGTCGGGTGGATCCACCGGGATTCAAGGACTGAGCACCGCCCTGAATCCCTTTTTTCTGATTTTCATCTTTGAGCTATTGCACTCAGGCTGGCTTTAAATCTAACCTAATCTTGGTCTGGGTTTATAGCTCAACTTTGTAGGGACACTCTCCACCCCCTCCAGCCGTTAAGGGTCTTTCCTGGGCGCCCACCGTCCTTAGTTCCCTGTGCACGTTGGAGGAATGAGTGGACCATCCACGGTCCGCCGTTCCGGGTCCCAGGCTGTTACCTTTCATCACCACCAGAGAGATCTTCCGCACACCTCGTCCTCTAGCTCTCAACTCACCCATAGCTTCCTAGTGCCCACAGGCTCAAGTCCCAGGCATCTGCTGATCTCATTTCCAGCCCGTCTCTCTCCTCCCTTCTCCTTATCTCCCTTAACACGCTACTTCTCTCCTGTGTCCACACTGTCCTACCAAATACGTCCTCCACTGTTTTTTAAAAGGATTTTTTTAAAAGAATTGGGGAATTGGGGAAGGGGAACAGACAAGTTGCTGTCTTTTTTGTTTGTTTGCTTGTTCTTCAGTCTAGTTGCAGAGGACGTTGCTTCACTGGCCCATGTTGGTATCGTCATTGCGCTCTTTCCGGATGAGGCAGATCGGTCGCCAGCCTCTGGATGGTCGCTCACCGCAGCTATTGGCAGCTCACGCTGGCTGCCGGCCACTCACTGTAGCCTATGGCAGCCCACTGCAGCAGAGGCTGCAGCCTACACCATTGCTGGGGCTCGCACAGCCCAGCTCCAGGTGGAGCTGTTGTTAGCTGTAGAGGGCAGTGTCACTGGCCCTCATATGTGGCTCCAAACCGGGGCAGCTGGCGTCCCAAACCAGTTCTTAACCAATGCGCCACTCAGCTGGCCTCGTCCTCCACTTCTTTTGAGGATACCTGCTTATTCTTGAAGCTGTGGCATCCCACACCCAGGGAAAGGCACAGCATTTGGATTCTTTCACCCCAGGCAGAGTGCACGCTCCCCTCACCCTCTGCTGTGGCCCAGTGGGGCTGAGGTAAATGTCCATGCTATCTCTCTGGGAGTCGCCCAGGGCAGAGGATCTCAGGGTTCCATACCACTACAGAAAGCGCTGAGGTCAGAGCAGACGGCTCTTTATTCTCCAGTTGGAGCGTGGCTCCCCCGCAGCCAGTTTGGGAGCCTGGATGTGCTGGTCATCAGGATGCAGGGCCCATGGTCAGCCCTCATGCTGTCCAGAACCCTGCAAACATCCTCCAGGCATAACTGATTGAAAGGAAAGGCAGGCCATTCCAAGAGGGGCTGCTGCCCATCCCACTTAATTTGGTCCAGGCGGGGGAGGGGGCCCAAGGAGCTGGTGGGCCCAGCAGCATTTCCACAGACGATAGGTGAGAAACACCAGGAGGAGCAGCCCCAGCACCAAGCTGCCTGTCCACAGGGCTCCAGATGTTGGTGGGGAGCCTGGAGAGAGAAGCATCAGGTTGTGGGGAGAAGCCCAGCAGATCATACTAGGGGCGTCCAATTTACCTAGTTCCCCCAAATTTTACATGGGACTTCAAGGCTTAGGATGTCTTTTGAAATGTACAAAACCCCTGGAGTATCCAAAGGTCTTTGGAGTGAGTCTTGCGAAAAGTACATAGGACCTTATCATTAGAAGTGGGCGGTCCAGTGAGGTAATCACTTGTCACATCTGTGCTTGAAATGTGGCTCCTTATCTGGGTGGAGAGGTCAGCTCAAAACACACATTGCAAGAACATAAAGTGTCTCGTTAATACCTTTTTACAGATTACATGTTGAAAAGATGATATTTGAGATATAATGCATTCAATGAAATATCTAACTTATTATTCTTTTTGAGGGCAGCGTCACTGGCCCTCATATGTGGGACCCGAACCGGGGCCGCTGGCATCCCAAGCCAGCGCTTAACCACCACGCCACTCTACCGGCCCACTTATTTTTACTTTTTTCTCTGAGTGTGGCTACTACACAATTTGAAATGACCTAAATGGCTGTATTCTATTTTTATTCCATAGGCTGTTGTAGTCTATAAAGGTCAGAGTTTACAAACTGCTGTGAAATCTACATGGTCCATGAAATTTACAGTCATTGCCATATGTCAGGGAAGCCCCCTGGACAGTTGGAGAAACTGAGGCTGGGCAGGGCACCTCCTTGTCTAAGGTTTTGACTCAAGGCTTCCTTCCCTCCCAGGCTACCCAGCACCCTCCCCAGCCTCCCAAACTCACAGATTTCCGGGACCAGGTACAGACTGGCCATCTGACCCCCAGGGTCCAGGCGACACTGGAACCAGCCTTCAGGGTTGCATGCAGCCCACAGCACACTCAGCCAAGCCCGGGCTCCGGCCTCCCGCCTCTCATAGGCTGCCAGATCACCGGGAGCCTGGGTCCAGCGCACAGTTACACCAGGGCCACAGGCCACCTCACACAGTAGCTCCAGCCCCCCTGGCACTGGCGACTTGTGAATCTCAGGAAGGCAGGGCCCAGCAGAGCTGTTCCCAAGCTTTCCAGGACTCCAAGGGCTGTGGGTGGAGCCCTGTTCCAGGGTGGCTTCCAGGGAGATCGTGACAGGGGGCTCCCAGGAGGTCAGGCTGTGCAGGACTGGAAGAGAGGGCAACCATTTTTCTCCCTGCTGCCCCAGGCCCCTGCTACTGCCTGTCTTTCCATCGTGATCATGAGGTTAGACCACAACTGCTCTGAGCCCCACCCTGGACCACTTGGGCGAATCGCAGTGTGTCCCAGTAGGTAGGAGTGGGGTCAGGTCCATTGTAGCCCCCCAACCCTGAGGGGGCTTCTGAATCTCCATGTCTCACTTTCCTCAACTATAAATGGGGTCACAGCCCCCTACCCAGGCTCACACATGCTCCCAGAAGATAGGGTCAGTGAACACTGGGTTTTATTATTATGGAACGGGGGGATGGAGAAAGGAGAGGGTGCATCTGACACAAACCAAGCACCTACTGTGTGCCAGGCCCCATGTCAAATGTTTTCAGTTGTTCATCATCCAGTAAATATTTATTGTGCAGCTGCTATGTGCTTGGCACCATGGTAACAGTTACTCATTCACTCAGCATGTACCTATTGAATACCCACTGTGCTCCGGACACTGTTTTAGCCACTGGGAACACAGCCATGAATGACACAGACACATTCCTATCTTGGTGAAGCCAAAAGCATGGACGACAGATAATGGTAAAAAAATAATGATAACATATAGGATGTCAGATGTTGATAAAAGGTGTCAAGAAACATTCAACAGGGAAAGAGATGGGTGTGTGTGTGTACACACATATGTGAGGGAGAGGCGGAGGTCAGGGGGACCCTCACTGGGAAGGTGACCTGAAGCAGGTAGAGTGAGGGGGCACGGAAAGACAGATCTGGGGAAAGGGTATTGGCAATGGAGAGCACAGCATGTGCTAAGGCCCCAGGGCAGGTCTGTGTCTGGTGTGGCTGGTGCAGAGTGAGCAAGGGGGAGAGAGGGAGGAGGTGAACGCAGGAAGGGGACACGGCAGGTCGGGTAGGGCCTTGTGAATGGCAGGGAGGACTTGAGCTTTTACCCCGAGGGAGGTGGGGGCCCTGGAGGGTGGTAGGCAGAGCAGGAACAGGATTTGACTCTGGTGCTCACAGGCGCCCTCTGGTGGCTGCTGTGGGGAGGACAGACGAGGGCCAGGGTGAGAGCTGGGGACCAGGTGAGGAAGGGCACAGCAGGGATGGGAGCTCATGGGGCCTGGCACAAGGTATGTGATTAGTAAATCTGTTGAATGAATAAATAAATGAGTGAGAAGCATCATACTGGCTTCCACCAGGAGATAGACTAAAGATGGCACTGTGACTGTCCAGACCCAGCAGGTGAGGGGCAGATTTCAAGATTCCAGAAGGGCTGCTTCTCATCAAGGCTCATAGGACCTGGATGGTGTGACTTCGCTTACTTCATGGGGGACACTGAGAAGCAGATTGGCTAGGACCCCACAGACTCACCTGGAATGGGCTGGTGATGGCTTAGCTGTAAGCCTGGCAGCCTCATGGTCGCCTGGCAGTAGAGGGTGGATGGGGCAAGTGGAGGCAGCAGCCAGCGCTCTGTCACTCTGAACAGCATGTCCTGGCCCTCCTGGGGCTCCTCCTCCTCATCCCGGCCCAGGGCCTGCACCCCCTCCAGTTCCCGGTCCCCCAGGAGCAAGGACAAAGAGAGGGCATCAGGGTCGGTAGGTGTGACATTGTGGGCTGTGCAGGCCACCTTCTGGTCCAACCCGGCCACCAGGGCCACTGGGGAGACAGTCAGCTGGTCTGGGAAGGCTGTATAAGGAGGGTTAGAGCAGGGTGGGCTGAGCCCAGAGGGTTAGGACTGGGACCTGAGTAGAGGGGATGAGGAGGCAAAGGGGATGTGGGGACTGCTGGTGCACAGGGACAGGTAGCCCAGCAGCCACACTCTATGTGGCTAGAATATAGAATATAAGGTGTTGGAGAGGGGCCCTGAGTAGAAAGGGCAGGGGCTGAGGTATGGGAGGTTTAGGGGTAGATTGGGGATGAGGGAGTGAATGCTGGGAAGCCGGGAGGGGGGATGCCGAAAGGTCAGAACAGATTGCAAAGTGACTCGAGCTGCGACGCAGGCTTTGAGCTGGGGTGGGGTGGGCAATCCAGGAAAGCTCTAGGGAAGAGGTGGCATAGGGACAGAGACAAAGCAGGACTGCTGGGTGGGCCCTGAGTGTGCAAAGGCAGGGAGGGGAAGAGGGACGGGGTCTCACCAAACACCAGGAGCTTCACGGTCTGTTGAAAAGTGAGGTTCCCGCAGGAGCCCACGCATACGCGGGTACCAGCCGTAGACAGCGAGGCATTGCGCACGGAGAGGACGCTGCTGCCGGGGCCCGACTGCACTGCGCCCAGGCTGGTGTCCAGGCCCCGCCACTGCACCGAGGCGGCCTTGCGGCCCTCGCAGGCCAGACGGCAGGTGAGCTGCATCGACCCGCCTATGGCCACCACCACCACGGGCTCGCGGGGCTCCACCTTCAGAGGCCCACCTGCGGGCAGACAGTGCTCTCAGTCCCCTCCCCAACCCGGCCCCCAAAAGCCACCCTCTATAGGACCCCCCCCAATCACTTTCCTCGAACCTCCCCATAGGGCTCACCGAGCCGCTTCACGTCCGCCCCCTCGTCCGAGTCCCCTCCCCTCGTGGAGCCCCTGCCCTGCACACCACGGCTTTGCTGGAGGAGCCCCAGGAAGAGGGGAAGCACGAGGGCGAGGACCCTCTCCATGCCAGTCCCCTGCTCTGTCTCCAGACCTTGAGGGAGGAGGCTTAAATAGTGGTGCCCCGGGCTCCTTCCTGCCGCCTTACGACCGCGTTTCTCCGCCCCCACTCCAGCTGCTCCCCGGGGATTTCCCGAGGGGGTTTCCCTCCCTGACCCCCAACCCTGGAGGCGACAGAGAGGCAGGGGTTGGGGTCCAGAGATGGGGGGCTGGAACCGAGGTCGAGGGAAGGTCTGGGCCAATTCCAGGTCTCACTTTCACAGACGGGAAGATGGGGCAGGAAAAGGGTGACCGTCGAGGTCCAGTGAATGGACGTCGGAAGGAGGCCCAGAGTCGGCCCTGGCCGCTGGCGCTCTGTACGCCGGAGGTCGGCTTTCACTGCCCCGCGCGGCCGCGCGGGGGCGGCGAAGAGCAGTCGCTTTCCAGATCCCGGGACTCAGCCTGGTTCTGGGTTCCCAGTCTGCCCTCCCACGCCTATTTTAGAAACACCCTTCTGAGCGCACCGACATCCCCAAGACTGCCTGTAGCACAAAAGAAAAAACCCAACTCCTCACTGGCGGGAGCCCTGGGGATCGAAAAGCTTCAGGGCCTTCGCATGGCTGTGCCCTCACAGTGCTCAGTCTGTGCCCAAATGTTGCCTCCTCAGAGTTCCCCCCAGCCACCTCCCACCGCTTCCTCCTCTATTTTACTTTCTCCCTGTACACTTTCCTTGCAGCCTTATTGGGGTCGAGGTCGTGGTCGTGTAGCTGAAGTCACAACTCCCCTGTACTGGGGCGATCTTGTCTGCTGTGACCACCCGGGGCCCCATCATAGCAGGCACACAGGAGGAAAAGAATGGAGGCGTCCTGGTCTGCCCCCAGCCAACCTCAGGGTGTAGTCCTTGCCTTGAGCAGCTAGGCGATGGGGTTTCTAACATCCCTGCTAAGACCCAAGAGGAGGGGCTGGGAGCAGACGGGGCAAACTGAGGCTTGAAGGGGTGGGAGCTGAAGAGAGAACGTTAGACGTGGCAGGGCCAGGGTCCAGGAGTGTGAACTTAGCCTGTCTTCCTTGGCCCCACCCTCCCCTTCACGGTGCCGGGAAAGGCCACACAGGAAGGTGGACTCCAAGTTTCAGCCTCAGGCTGGAGGCGTGGGCCCTCCTCGGGAAGCTGGGCCCTTAACCCCAGAGCAGGGCCGGCAGACCTGCTGAATGGGCCTCTTCCCAGCCCCTGACCCTGTTTCCTGCTGCCCTAGAAGCTGAGGCCCCTCGCAGGGCGTGACCCAGTTCTCTGGGGCCTGCCTCCCCTACTGCTGTCCATTTCACTGCCATGCTCCTAGATCTGAGCTGTACCCAGGGTGAGCCTTCACATCTGCACAACACTGTAAGAAGCAGCTCATGATCTGGAGGTGGAGGGGGCGGGGGTCAGTGACGGCCACTGTGAGGATAGGTGGGCTGAATATACGAACAAGATTCTGGGCAGAGGTGGAGCCTGGGAGGACGGAGAGGTGGGGCGGGGGTGTGTGGGGGAGAAGAGGGCTGGAGAAAGACAGAGAGGGAGAGACAGAGATACAGAAGGATGGGAAGAAGACAGGGAGGGGCAGAGTGTCCCCTGGAAGCACGAGGCCAGCTGGGGGACAGGACTGAGCTGATTTCCCATCTGCACCTGGGACATGTAGCCTTGTGCTTGGGAGACTGAGCCCATGGGAGCCCCCAGGTGGGCAGCTAAAGTCCATGCTGTACCCACCCCCGCAACGCTGGACTTCCTGCACAGCCCTCCCTCAGAGCCCCCTTCCTGGCATTGTCCCCACCCTGGAGGAAGTCCTCTGCAGCCTTGGCAGGAAGACTTCTTCCCACAGAGGGTCCCAGCCCCCCTCGAGGACTCAACTTCCTGGCCTCCAGGTCCATCTTCCCATTGACAGCACTGGTGCTCTGCGGGGGACTTGGGCCAAGAAGGTTATCCAGGAGAGGGAGCCCCAGGAGATGCTCATTACTTCCAGCGTCACCCTTCCCATCAGGGCTGAGTAAGCTCCCTTCACTTGCACCACTGGTCAGTTGGGGGCATTGTGGCTCTTTCTTTGGGATGGCATGGGTCAGTTAGGACCTCCATCAGGTTCCCCCACCCAGTTCTGGAGCTGGAGGACCCCAGACCCTGACCCACTTGGTGGGTCTCAGGGACAGTGGGAGACTGTGTGTGGTTGTTTAATAACCACTCAGAAGGCTCTAGAATGGGAAAGGCTGTTTCAGTCCATCAGGACTTTGAGACCTTGCTGGTGCCTTAAATCGCATGGTTGAGCTAGGTTGAGGGAGCAAGCAGGAGGGGTAATATCCAGCACACCAAGCTGGGGGGAGGGCCAGGACCCTGAATAACCAGCACAGAATGCCTGTGAAGACAACGTTGCTTGATGACTGTCTGCAAAGCCAAACCCAAGTTTGGCAAAACAGGTGGTGGCAGGTAGTCATCCCAGGGCCATTAGAGCCAGGGTCTGCCTGCTGCCTGTTTTGAGGGACTGTCTGCAGGCCTGAGATTTAGGTTATCAGGAGTGACAAGGGGAGTGGAGGCTTTCAGCAGTGATGCCTGGGTTCAGATGACTAGAGGGAAGGCCCCGAAGCTGGGCCTGTCTTCCCTCGGGTGGAGGGCTCAGGCTGGCAACTCTGGGGGTGCTGGATACATGAGGGTGGGGGCCTTGAGGGTGCCCAGGCCCCTCACCTGTCCCCTGGGCAGGGAGGCACATCCTGGTGAGAGCTGATTTGGGGGTGCTGGCTCCACTATTCAGTGCTGGGGCTGGGGACCCCAGAAGCCTGAACCCTGACCTGAGGCCCTATGGCTATCTCGGGCTATGCTGTCTTTCAACAGCAGCTCCCTGGGGGGCAGCTCAGGCACCCACAGTTGAGCTTCTTGTGGGTGCCAGGCTGCAGGGCCAGGTGGCTGTGCTAGGGGATGAGAGGAGCTTGAGGAGCTCTGAGTGGGTGGAGGGAGGGGGGCCGGACACTGGAACTGGTGGAGACTGGGTGGTGATGATTCATTCAAATAGTTTAGAAGGCTTTGCTGATGGGCACCAGAGCCAGCACTGGGCCTGCTATATGCAATTTCCAAGACTGGCTACAACCCCAGGAGGGCCCAGCCAGGGATATGACACCACAAACAGGCCAGGTCACAGCCCCCAGGCACTCTCGGCTACTGATCACCTGAAATGTAATCTTTTTTTTTTTTTGAGGGCAGTGTCACTGGCCCTCATATGTGGGACCGAACTGGGGCCGCTGGCTTCCCAGGCCAGCGCTTAACCACTGCGCCACTCAGCCGGCCCTGAAATGTAATTTTTAAACTTCGATTTTTTTTTTTTTTTTTAGATTTCATTGGGGATTGGGGGAGGGGAACAACATTGGGGAATCGGGGAAGGGGAACAGACATGTTGCTGTCCTTTTGTTCTTCAGTCTAGTTGTGGAGGACGTCATTTCACTGGCCCATGTTGGTATTGTGATCATTGCATTCTTCCCAGCTGAGGCAGTCGCTTGCGAGCCACTAGACACGCCGCTCACAGCAGCTCTTGGCTGCTCACACCAGCTGCCAGCCACTCAGGGTAGCTTTTACGGCAGCCCACTGTAGCTCCTCTGCAGCCTACGCCATCGCTGGGGACTCCCAGCAGCCCAATTCCAGGTTGAGCTGTGTTCACCATCTTAGCTGTAGAGGGCGCGTCACTGGCCCTCATGTGGGATCTGAACCAGGGCCCTGCTGCTCAGAGCTGGCGTCCCAAGCCAACTCTTAACCAACGTGCCACTCGGCTGGCCCTCAATTTTTTTTTTAAAGGTTTTATTGGGAACCAGGAAAGGGGAACAGACAAGCTGCTGTCCTTTCATTCTTTAGTCTAGTTTTGGAGGATGTCACTTCACTGGCCCATGTTGGTATTATGATTATTGCGCTCTTCCTGGGTGAGGCAATCCGTTGCCAGCTGTTGGACAGCCGCTCACGGAGGCTTACAGCAGCTCACACCAGCTGCCTGCCACTCACGCTGGCTGCTGGCCACTCACGGTAGGTCACGGCAGCCCACTGCAGCCTATGCCGGTGCCGGCTGCTCACCATCTTAGCTGTAGAGGGCGTAGCATCATTGGCTCCCATGTGGGATCCGAACCAGCAGCCCTGTTGCTCAGAGCTCACGCTCCCTAGCCAACTCTTAACCAATGAGCCACTCAGCCGGCCTAAACTTTAATTTAAAAACAAATACTCAAGGGCCAGCTGAGTGGTGTGGTGGTTGGGAGCTGGCTTGGGAGGCCAGCGGCCCTGGTTCGGGTCCCACATGAACGCCAGTGACACTGCCCTCAAAAAAAAAATGCTTATAAGCTGGCAGGAGCGAGCTTAAACATTAACCGCTTGGCTCTGACTCCCCTGGCTAACACTGCACCTACAAGCTGACAAGCACCTTACATCCATCATAGGTGGGAACAGAACAGTTCCCAATCACAACAACAACCCCCTCCCTACAAGCTAACATCCATCATAGATGGGAACAGGACAGTTTCCAGGAGAAGACAATTGTAAAGGCAGCCCCCCTGCAAGCTGACAAGCACCCTATATCCTGCTTGGAAAAATATGAAACCCCAACACTCCTTCTTATTGGTGTAGCTGTTCCCCACAGGAGTCTGCCCTGGCACATCTTAACTTCTGCCAGTACCTCTCTCTTACCCCTCTGTCTCCACAGCTCTCCCTCTCAGACTGAGCTGGCAAAACTTCTGCCAGTTCCAAAAAGACTCTCACTCTCCCTTTTTGACTACCAATAAATCTTTTCTCTGGATACTCTTTGTAGAGTCTTGTAAATTCTTTTACATTCTGCAAACGACCAGGGGTTGATTCTACACCAAGACAAGAAGGACGTCGTGCTTTTTGTTTGTTTGTTTGTTTTTGTTTTTTTTTTTTGAGGGCAGTGTCACTGGTCCTTATATGTGGGACCGAACCAGGACCGCTGGCTTCCCAGGCCAGCGCTTAACCACCGCGCCACTCGGCCGGCCCTAGGACATTGTGCTTTTTAAAACCAATTCCCCATCCCCTAGTTCTCTGGTTGCATTGGATTATCTAGGACCAGGGATAGGGGCAGGTCACTGGGAAGCCGCAAGAGAGCCAGGATGTTCCTGCTTCTCTGAACCCACATGGCAGCAGGCACTCAATAAATAGGTTCTGAATGAACGCACAAAGGAACATCGCTGGGTCTGTGGTCCGAGGCCATAGTATTTCTGCTCTGTCACCCTCAGGACTTGGATCGCAACACCAGGAGCTGCTAGGGCATCTCGAGCTGCTAGGGGGCCAGGATCAGGATGACAAGGGCCGTGTTGCTTGGATGGAGTCATGTTGCTCAGGCTGCCTAGGGTCAAGGTGCTAGAGAACTGGACTGTTTGATCTAAGGGTGGGAGGATGTTTCTGGGGACTGGCTTAATGGTGCTAGAGACCAGGGGGTGTTGAGGGGTGGTTTTGTCATGAGGGCCCTGATGTCGGAGTCTGAGCAGTTGCTAGGGATGAGAGTCACTCGTCAACTCAACCAATATTTATTGAGTGCTTACTGGATGCCCAGCATTGTTCTAGGTGCCAGGGTGGTACCAGAGAGCAAGGAGCTTATATTTTATTGGCGGGGAGAACCAGAGGCCATAAACACTAATTATAATAAGCAGGCAGCTGTGTGCCTATAAGTGTTAAATGGCTGGCTCTCCCGGGCAAAAAGCCCTCCTCTGTAGTATGTGCAGATTCCTCTGGTGTAAATATTCCCACAAGGGCTGATTTCACAAAACTGCAAATTTAAAATTCACAAAACAGTTTGCTTTTACAAACTCCAGCCTACTAATGTGCAATGGGTAAATGCAACACTGCATTAGCTGGTGATAAGGGCTGTGGAACAAAAGAAAAGTAAGACAGAAGGGGTATTGGCAGTGTGTAGCTGGGGTAAATTGTAGAATTAAATTGGATGATCAGTGGAAGACTTGTTCAGACGGACGGGTTTAAGCAAAGACTTGAAGGAGGTGGAGAGAGTTAGCAAGCGTCTATATGGGAAAGGGGTACCAGATAGAAAGTATGGTGAGTGCAAAGGCCCTGAGGCTGGAGCTGCCTGCCTGGTGTGTTCTAGAAAAACAAGGGAGCCAGAGGTGTTGCACCAGAGGGATGGAAAAAGCCAGAGACAGGAGAAAGGACCTGGTTGGGTTGGACTTTGTGGGCTACAGGAGAGGCTGCTGGGACCCTTCTCTAGACCCCCAGTCCTCTGAATATGAGCCTTTCCTTCCTCCGCACCTCAGTGCCCTCATCTGTAAAACAGGGACTTGGATGGACATGCAGTTGGGTACCCAGTAGAACAGAGAGCTGGTCCCATCACTGCTCAGTCCCATGTAGAGAGTCAGCTCTTTCTGGGGTGGAGGCAGACGGAGAGACAACCTGGCAGGTTCTCTGAGTTCTTGTCCTTTGGGAAGAACAAGGCTTTCTTGTTAGAGTCCCTGCCGAACAAAGGGGCAGGCAGCCACAGAGGCGCGTGAGTGTGAGTCAGGGGACTGGCCACTGGACAAACGACAATTTCAAGTCCCTGGGGAGGTGGAAAGTGACAAATCCTGGTGGCTGCGGGAGTATGAGCTGACATTAGCCTGGGGTGGCGGCCTCTGTGAACACCTGGCTGCCATGGACAGAAAACAACTGGTCACCAAATAAACCCAGCCTCCTGGGGGCACATCCTCACTTTCAGCCCCCTGTGGTTTTAGGAAACGGTGGTGGTGGGAACTCAGCTCAGCAGTAGCAACAACGTGGGTGAAAGCACCCTTTCCCCCCTTTCTTCAACAGGTATTTGTCATGCACCTGCCATGGGCAACTGATGCTTTGGACCCTCAGGACACAAGAGGCATAGCTCCTGTTTCTTCCTGTCCATGTGCATGTGTGCAGGCATGTGCGTGTGTGTTGTGTGGGGAAGCATGGGAGAAATGGATAATGAACACTAAAGAACGAAGCAGCCATTCTGACTCCTTCCTAGCTCTCACACCTGGCCACACCTCTCCTCTGTCCAAACCCTTTGTGGCTCCCACCTCACTTGGGTAAAAGGCTACATGGCTAGAAGCTGAGAGGGGGCCCTTCCCCCGTCCAGCCTCCTGATGAGCCCCCAGCGCTGGCCAACACCATCAGTGCAGCCTGGGCAGAGGACCCACTCCATCGCCCTTGGAACTGTGAGATAATAAATGCTTGTGTTGTTTTAAGCCACTGCATTTGGGGGAATTTGTTGTGCTGCATAGACAACCAACAATCCAGTCCTGTATGGCTGGCTGCCCGCCCACCAGTATCCATATGCATCTCCCACCAGAGCCCCAAACTCACAATTTCAAGACTAAACCTTTGATCATACTAAAACCTGCCCTTCTAACATCTTGCACCCCTTCCTCACAGCAGCTCCATTCTCCGAGTTCTCAGACCAAAATCCTGGAGGCGGCCTCAACACCTCTAGCCCTCAGCTCCCATATAAAATCTGTTGCAAACCCTGTCGGTTCCAGTTTAAAAATAGACCCAGAACCCAACTGCTTCTCGCCCTTCCCCCCACCCCACCTGGGTGGAGCCACTATCCGCCCCCCACCTCACCCCCCATCCTCCTACTCCCTATTTCTGCTGGACCAGCGCAATTCCCTCCGCCCTGGTTTCCCTGCGCGGCCCACGGTCTGTTCTTCCCCCGCCACCACCAGAGGGCGGTGTTGAACACCGAGTCAGGTTTGGCCCTTCGACCCCGCGGCCTGTTCTCCCAGAAGCCACCAGAAGGCGCCAAGGAGCAACCGAGTCGGCACGTCCCTGCTCTGCCCACTGCGCTTCTTGGCTTCCACATACCTCCTCCCTTCGGGTAAAAGCCCAAGTCCTCCCACCACACAGGACCCTGCACGACCTGCCCCGCCACCTCTCTGCCCTCATTGCTTCCCTCTATCCCCTCACTCACTCTGCTCCAGCCACACAGGCCTCCCCGCTGTTCCCTCAACATGCCAGGCACAGACGCCTGGGCCTTTGCATGTGCTGTGCCCTCGGCTTGGAGTGCCCTTTCCCCAGACCTCCCCCTGGCACCCTCCTCACTTTATTCAGGTGCCTGCTGGAATGTTACCTTCTCAACAAGGCTTCCTCTGACCACCCCACTTCACACTGCAAACTCCCTGCATCTCCAGCCCTCCCTGTCCCTGAGCTTTCTCCAAGGCATTACCTGCCTTCTAAAGTAATGTGAAACTCACATATTTGTCTGCCTCTCTCGACAGAAAGGTGAGGAAGGGAATTTATGTGTTTTGCTCATGCCTGTTTTCCCAGCACCTGCCAGTGCCTGGCACACAGTAAGCACACAGGTAAATATTGGTTGAATTAGTAAGTAGGATAAGGATTATAATTTAGGGAGCACCAACTGTAGTGAGCCAGCTGGAGGGGGCTGAGCTCAGTCTGGGTGCTGGGTAGGAAGGAGCCTCCTGCTCTCACTCCCAATCCCAGCTTCCTTTTTCTGTTTTTCTGATTTGCTCTCTTCTGTCAATGAATCAGATTGGATTAAAAACATGGTTTGTTTGATGGGGGTGGGGATGAGGGAGAAAGGGAAGGGATTAGACAGCATAAATAGGTAACTACAGTATTGTCACAGGGATATGAAAGTCAGTTTGGGGAATATAATAATGTAAAAATTTTGTGGGGTGTCAGATGGTCACATGTTTTGTTGGGGAGACCACTTCATGGATGGAGTAGAGACTTGATCATTGCACTGTATACCTGAAATTAATGTTGTATAATATTGTATGCCAACTTGAATATATAGATAGTCACAGGATATGGATTATATGGTGGAAGGGAGTCAAAGGAATTGTAATAGATAGTATGATATGGGGGGGAGGAGTGAGGGG
Organism: Aselliscus stoliczkanus; assembly: GCA_033961575.1. NCBI lineage: Eukaryota > Metazoa > Chordata > Mammalia > Chiroptera > Hipposideridae > Aselliscus > Aselliscus stoliczkanus. The sequence continues at coordinate 292,587 of CM066735.1, read as the reverse complement.
GAGAATTGGGGGAGGGGAGTTGTCATTTTGAGGGGTAAAAAGTATAACTATTGCACTGTGTTGTACACCTGAAGCTAATTAAAATAAATAAATTAAAATAATAATAATAATAAATAAATAAATAAATAAGAAATTAGGTCCAAATGTTGGGTTTAACCTATTTCCTTCCTTTCAGACAATGTGGGTTTACTTTTGCTTTTATGAGTAAATCAAGAACCTGTAGGGCCGGCCGAGTGGTGCTGGTGGTTAAGCGCTGGTTTGGGAAGCCAGTGGTCCCAGTTCGGGTCTCACATATGAGGGCCAGTGACACAGTGACACTGCCCTCAAGAAAAAGAAACCGTAGAATCCTAGCCATTTAAACCTCTTAAACGAAAGGAACTGTATTGTTTTTAATTAAAGACTTTTTTCACAAGAACAATATTAAAACACAGCAAAGATTAAAAAAACCAAAAAACAAACATGGTTTGTTCGCATGTGCTTTGAATTCATTAGCATCTTATTTACATGTTATTTGCTTAGCAGTTGGGGAAGAGTTCTAAGCTGAACTTGGAAGAGTCACAGAGAGAAGTGTCACTAGTGGGGGCGACCTGCCAGCTGGAGGGCGCTGAGCTCAGTCTGGTGAGGTGGCTGGGCCCTGAGGTCCTCAAAGCCACCCTTCACAGGCTCAAGTAATTACAGTCTGACCCTCCACCCCACCCCGCCATGTTAGCTCCTGGTTCTTCCCCAAGTCACAATGGGGAAACTGAGGCAGTCAGAGCTGGGTCTGGTTAGCACTCCATGATAGGCTGACATTAACCTGGGCAGGAGAGGGGGGAGAGGGCTGAGCATGGGGTGGGCTGAGTTTGGGAAACAGCCTCCACAGGGGCCTTTGTCCTTTCTGTCCCTGGCTGACCTTAGTGGTGGAGTCCCTAAGCTCATGCACTTCTGGCCAGTTTTGGTCAATGGGAGGCTCTGACTGATGGGAGAAGAGGAGGTTGCTGTATGTATCTGTCATTTCCCTTCTCAGTGACTAGTTCTGTTCACAGCTCTGAGTTTCTGCTGCTTCTGGAAAAAAGCAAATGGCTTGTCCAGTGATGGGACCCACAGATAACTGAGGCTGGAGCCCACTGTGGGCTCGTTTGTTGGCCAAAGTATCCAGGTGAGGGTGGGCAGCTACAGGTCCCCAGGTGGGGACTGTCTAGGTGGCTCGAGGAATAGCCAGTCAGCTGGTGTGGCTGGAGTGGAGTAAGTGAGGACTGAGGGGTGGTGGCAAGACCAGAGAGGACAGGAGAGCCTGTGTGACAGTGAGGGCTTGGCTTTTATCCTTAGGATTGCAGGAGTCCACGGTGGATTTTCAGCACTTCCAGAAAGCTGAGCTGGCATTAGAACTTGGGGGAAGCCCTGGACCCTTAGCTTTGATTAAAAGCTGAGTCAAAGAGTCTTGGGTTCAAGTCCCAGCTCTTCTGATGAGTTACTGAGGGACCTTTGTGCGTTGTTTCGGCTTCCTGAGCCTCAGTTTCCTAACCTGTAACCACAGCTAGACAAGGTTTAGCCACAGTGCCTCCCTCACTGTGATAACTGGATAGGCGATGCTCATAAGGAACATGCTGTGGGCCATGCAATAGCTCTTGGGGGTGGGTCGCAGTGGTGTGATATCTCACGTTGCTGATTTGTGCCTTCCTCTTGTGTCCTTACTCAGTCTGGCTAGAAGTTTATCAAATTCTTTTAAAGAACCAGCTTTTGGAGAAGGGGGCTTTGTAATTCTTTCTATAGTTTTCTATTTCATACATTTCTACTGTTATGTTTTTGATTTTCCTGCCACTTATTTTCCTTTTTTTAACTTTTTAAGGTAGAGCCTTAGGTCATTGATTTTAAGACCTTTCTTCTTTCTTTCTTCTGTTTTTTTTTGTTTTCAGGGCAGTGTCACTGGCCCTCATATGTGGGACCCGAACCGGGGCCGCTGGCTTCCAAAGCAAGTGCTTAACTACCACGCCACTCGGCCAGCCCACATCTTTCTTCTTTCTAATATAGGCATTTAGGACTCGTTTTATGACTTTTTACATAGACTATAACATTTTGACTAAATAGTTTAAAACATACAGAATGCATTAAAATTACATTGCAGAATGAACTGTGTGGTGAGTGAATTAGAACTCAATAAAGCTGTTCAAAAAATCACAGCGCACAGGGGCCCGGCAATACAGTAGCAAGCAAGGGTACTGTGGGAGAGACAGGGATTTGAATTCCATTCAGCCAAGTTTCCCTGAGGCCTATCTTGGAGCCGGACACAGTGGTAGCCATCCGAGATGACCTTAACTCTAGGATGGGCTGCAGTAAATCCCTGTTGGCTTCCAGGAGGTAGTGGCTGGAGGACCACACCGCTTCCTTGGCATCCTTGCTCCTGCTCTAGAGTCTTTGGTCATCCATTGCCTTGTCCTCCTGTCTTACCTTCTCAATGCAGTGACACCCTCATTCCGCCTGAATTAATATTTGGCCGGCCTCTGCATTGCCATCTTGGACTCCCAACTGTGTTCTGTATTTTACAGCACATTTAACACCTTCTAATATATTACATTCATTTATTAATGTATTGCTTATTTTCTGTCCACTCCCCAGAACATGAGCTCCTTGTCTGTCTGTCCAGTTGTGTCCCCACCAACCCAAAAAGAACCTAGTACACAGTCAGTGCTTAATAAATTCTTATGGAAGGAAAGAAGGAAGGAAGGAAAGAAGAAAGGAAGGAAGGGAGGGAGGAAAGAAGGAAGGAAGGAATGCAGGCAGGCAAGCAGGCTGCCTTCTTGGCCTAGAGTGACAAACTTGATGTATGACCTTCAGCTGCACCTCAGTTTCCCCAGCTATAGAAATGGGACCACACTGCCCATGACCTCACCAGTCCCTCCTGCTACAAGGCTGTGGGTGTCGTGTTTGTGGCTCCAGCTCCCTGGGGCCTAAACTGGCCCCAGCTGCCCAGCTTGGCCGGCTCCCATGGGACCTGCTCTGTTGACGCCAGATTCTTTCCTGGACCGTCCAGCCATCTGGCCGACACTCGATCCCGGCCCCACTTCCAGGCCAGCATCCACCAACCGGCCTGCTTGGGCCAGGGCCCCAAGACTCCCTGCTGAAGGACAAGGGGCAGTCTGTGCGGTCCCTGGGAAGGTGTGGCAAGGCCAGGGCTCTGCCAACACCAACAGAAGCCTTGAGGACTGGGGACAGTGCCGAGACCTGCGGCCCAGAGCCGCTGTAGCCCAGGAGACAGCTCCAGCTGTGGGTGCTGCCAGCCCCTGTGTTCCCTGTGGCCCCTCCCCTGATCATCATGGGGACCCTCAGCTGCGACCCTGCTCCACAGCTGACCACAGCACCCCTGAGCCGGCGGGCCACAGAGTGTCAGATTCCGGAGACTGGCCTGAGGAAGACTTGCGGAATGGCCACCTTGGAGAACGGTACACGCGGGCCATGGAGGAGGGGGGCTAGGTGGTGGGACCCTTTCTGGGTGACTCAGAGGACTACCTGCATGCCCCTCAACCTCAGCTTCTGTCTAGTAGGACAGGTGTGGACATAGCGCTTCCATGGGCCCTGCACATACCTCCACCCAACAAGAAATGGGCACTTCGTGGGCCAGGCAATCTGCTTGATGCTGAGGGGACAGCAGTGGGCAAAACAGCAAAGGGCCTGGCAAGACAGACACCAGGCAAACTATGGAGAGTTTATGGTGTGGTGATCAGTGAGCTGGATATTCCACTCTGATGTGAACTGTGGGATCTTGGTTAGAGCCCTGACCTGTACTTCAGCTTCCCTGTCTGTTACAAGACATCTGGAGTCAGGCTCCATGGCTGGATTTCCTGGCTCTTGTGGCACTGGCATACTTGTAGAGGCCACCGAACATTGCACCTGTGACAGTGTATCTCTGTCAGGGCCTCAGTTTCCCCACCTGTGACAATGTATCTCTGTCAGAGCCTCAGTTTCTCCACCTGTGACAATGTGTCTCTGTGTCTAGGCCCCTGTGCCCCAAGGCAGGAGGAGGCTGCTGGCCCTGCAGCCCTCCTGCTGTGATTTGTGTCTGACTTATAATGCCTCTCTGTGAGAGGCAGCTCCTGCCCTCCCACCCCTGCCATAGACAGTGGCTGGGAGCCTGGGTGGGGGCTCAGGGGCTGGGCTCTGGGCTCCCCCCCCCCCGGTCTAGGGCACCTAGCCCCAGGCCATGATCTGAGGGCTTTGGTCGCAGGCTCTGGGCCGGGCTTGTACGTCTTGCCATCCACTGTTGGCTACATCAACCACGACTGCACCAGGGTGGCCAGTCCTGCCTACTCTCTGCTCCGGAGGCCCAGCGAGGGTAAGCCCAGCCCATGGACGGGAGTGAGGTGTGGGGAGAGGGGTTTTGGGAGGCTTCCTGAGCTTCCAACCTTCCCCAGGGGACATTTCCTCACCAGATAGACCCAGGCCCCATTGAGTGAGGCAGGAAACCCCCTGGGCCACTTGACCCCTGGCTTGCTCTGTGACCTCAGGAAGCTGCTGTGTTTGTCTGGTCCTGTTTCCTTATTGAGGAAGAGAATGGAGGGAGGGGCAGTGTGGCTGGTCGGACCTGACCTGCATTTACCTTTGGCACATCTTGCTGCTTGACTGTTCTGTGCCTCAGTTTCCTCCCCTGTAAACAGTGACAGTACATTCCTTGCACAGTTGTCAGGATCATATAAAATGCCTGGAGACATTCATTAAATGCCTTAAAAGTAGCGACAATGCTGGGTATCTGGTCAGTCCTCAGAAAAGTGGGCTTGGAGTGTGCCAGCCTGTTTCTCCATCAGCAAGCCTGGGTCTCCACAGGCCCTGCACACCTCACAGCATGTGGTGAGGGCAGGGTGAAAGTTCTTCGTTGTTTGGATGGACAGGGGTGGCAGGACTGCAGTCTGTGAGTGCGCCCGGTCCGTCTCACCTCTGTGGCGACCACTTTTCTCCTGGCCAGGACCAGCAGTCGGGTGAGAGTGAGCACCAAGTGCAAGGCTGCGAGTGGCTCTGGCCAGTCAGCTGTCCACTCTTTCAGTGCTATTACTGCCATTCATCTGGCAAGCCTATACCCTTCATATAGATGCCCACAAACCTCATCACCCCATTTTCTAGAACTGCTCTGAGGTTCCAAGGGTCAGGGTCCAGCAGAGGCTCATGTGGGGAGTTTGATTCATGTGGATGGAGGCTTGTTCATGTGGCAGTGGCTCTTTTCAGAATCAGCAAAGATCCCAAATCTAACTGGAACAGAGCTCAGGAAGCAGCAAGAGCTCCAGAAGGCAAGTGAGGGAATCAGGGTCACATCTGTCACCAGAAAGGCTAAAAACTTAGCCTGTGACCCAGAGGAACCTGGCTTGCCAGCTCTAATCCTAGTCACAGGACACACCTGAGGAGTCAGAGGACAAGGTGGTGGTGGTGGTGGAGAGTGTATACTTTGTTGAATGCTCAGGGACTTCTTGGAAGTGGAGGCACGGGACCTGGACTCTGTAGGATGAGTAGGTGTTCAGTGGAGCCCCCAGGAGAAGGAGACTCCAGGCAGAGCATGCAGCATAGGCAAAAGCCTAGAGGTAAAAAATGGGATGAGTTGGGATGTGCTCATTTGTCATGAACATGTTTCATGTGTGTGCCCAGTGTCATGTGTGTGCACGTACATGTTCACATGTACATCAAATAATACTTGTCCCATCTGCTATACATTTATACCTGAATGTGTTTTAAAAATGGGCCGGCCGAGTGGCGCGGTGGTTAAGCGCTGGCTTGGGAAGCCAGCGGCCCCGGTTCGGGTCCCACATATGAGGGCCAGTGACACTGCTCTCAAAAAAAAAAATGTAGTAGCGGGGGTGGCAGAGTGGCTCAGTAGGTTAAAAGCTCTCTCGGGCGTGCAAGCTCTGAGCAACAGCAGTTCAATGCCCGACCCGAGCTGAGCTGCCGCTGAGCTGCCAACAGATGGCAGGATGGCTCAGCTAAAAAAAAAAAATGTAGTAATGGTAATCATAGTCATTGGTCCCAAATACTAAGCGCCAGGCACCGAACCACCCCATTCATGGATGGCCTCACTTTTCAATGTTCTCATCCAATTACTAAGGAAAAGGAGGCTTACACAGGCTCAAGGGCACAGCTCACAGAGCCCCGGCTGGGATTTATACGTCCAACTCAGAGCCCTCCATTAAGCTTGTCACATGCCAACCAGCTCAGGCACTAAAAGGACCCTCCTTGAACCCTTAGTCGGAGCCTAGTTATTCTCACTTTATGTACAATTATAATCAACCCATGGGCTGGTTCCCTAGAGCCGATTCCTTAGCTCGTGGCAGAGGAAAGATTGAGGGGTGGGACAGCTTGGATCACTAGGGCACAGAAACGTTCACCAAGACAAAGTCAAAGCAGAGACTCAGGCCTGGTCAGGGCAGTGACAGCTCAGGAGGTTGAGGTCCCAACTCTCCAAGATGGGGCTGGGGGCATCTGGAGGGTAGAGGAGCCTTAGGGCTAACCAGAGGCACTGAGTGGGGTAGTGGGGCCATCAGAGGTGCACTGAGGACCCTGGGCTCCTCTCCTCAGCATCTCCACAGGACACCAGCCCTGGGCCCATCTACTTCCTGGACCCGAAAGTCACCCGGTTTGGCCGAAGCTGTACCCCTGCCTACTCCATGCAGGGCCGGGGCAAGTCTCGGGGTGAGTGTCTGATCTGTGCTGCCCCCTGAGGACCTTGCCCTCTCAGGGTCTTAGCGACTCTCTCATTTCTGTCCTCTCCTTCCCTTCCATTCCCTAAATTCTTAGAACTTCAGTGTCTTTGGAATGACAAAGCCCACAACCTCAGAGGAGGGGCTGGGGGCCCTAAGAAAACTTGAGTGAAGCAATGAAGGGTGACAGTGATAGTGACACTGTGCACACGTGGTGCCACGAGGGCAGCTGGGCTCATCCTCAGCATCAGGAAGCAACAGGGTGCAGTGGGCACTATGGCAAATGTGGAAATCCCCTTCGCAGGCTACGGACAGCTTACTTTCACCTAAAGTGCCTGATTTAATCACTGGACTCCAGTCTCTCATCCACTCACCCTTTCATGTTTTCACCTATCATCCAATCTATTCTTTTATCTACTGATCCATCCACCCATCCACTCATCGACCCACCAGTCATCCACCTACCCATCATCCATCCATCATCCACCCATCCTCCAACCCATCCATCATCCATCCATCCATCCACCCATCCATCACCCACCCATCTATCCATCTATCATCTATCTATCCATCCATCCTTCCACCCATTCTCCATCCATCCATCCGTCCATCCATCTGTCCATTCACCCATTTATCCACTCTTCCATCCATTAATCCTCCCATGGATCTATCTATTCATTCACTCCTCACCCAGCCACTCACCAACCACCCATCCTTCTACTCACCCATTTTGTCAAACATGTATTAGACCGTTGCTGGGAGTCTAAATAAATGTGACATGTCCTTGCATTTTATGAGACCCCAGAATTGTGGTGGAGTCAGACCCAAATGGGGAACCTTCCTGGCAGGGGAAGACCCAGGCAAGGGGCTCTCCCTGAAGGGTTGTAAGGGCTCTTCCTAGGAGGGTATGAGGAAAGTAGCAAGAAGGAGGAGATTCAGGCTGATGGAAGGATGAGAAGTAGATCCCAGGAGGTGGGAATGTGAAATGGAAGGCCTGCCTGGCAAAAGGTTGAGCTTGGGCAAAAGCCTGGAGGCTTGAAAGAGAACAGAGTGTGTGTGGGGTAGGGGAGGAGGAGAAATACATCGGGGTTTCTTCAGAAGTCCTGTGAACTCCAGGATGCATGTGGGCAAGGGGCAGCCATGCAAGCAAGGTCTTTGATTGAGCAGGTGAGGACTCTGTCTATTGCCAATGTTTCTGCCCCATCCTCACAGGTCTTGAGGTGACGCCAGGCCCAGGGGCCTACAGCCCAGAGAAGGTGGCCCCTCTGCGACAGCGGACTGCCCCGGCTTTCACCCTGGGCTCCCGCCTGCGTCTGCAGCCTCTGGACACCTCAGCTCCCGCCCCCAATGCCTACACCCTGCCCTCTCTTTGGGGTGCCCAGATCTTCATCAAGCCCAGTAGCCCCAGCTACACGGTGGTGGGCCGCACAACCCCTGTCCGCCCTCCACAGGACCCCGCTGAGATACCAGGCCCAGGCCAGTATAATAGCCCAGATCCCAATGCCTACCGTCAGCGCCGGCCTGCCTTCACCATGCTGGGGCGGCCCCGTGCCCCACGCCCCCCAGATGAGACACCTGGCCCTGGCACCCACAGCCCTGAGCAGGTCACCGTGAACAAAGCCAGGGCCCCAGCATTCACCATGGGCATCCGACACTCCAGACAGGCTGCCACCTTGGTTGCAGACACCACGCCCTGATGCTTCTCTGGGACAGGATGCTGGCTTGGGCTGAGCCTCAGTTTTCCTGAGAAGTGGGGTATGGGCAGGCTCCTCCTGGGCTTGGCTTTGGCTGGGGGGGGCAGCTTGGAAAAGCCAGGGGAGGGGGAGGCACCTCCTTCCTTTCTCTTTTCTGAACTATCCGAGGTCCTTCTAGGCCACCTGCTTCCTCCAGTCCCTGGGGGCTGTGACCCGAAGGCCCTGTGCAGGGCAAGTCTCCTTCCAGCGCCCCAGTTTCTTCTCTCCTGGTCATACCAGGCCAAGCTAGGCCAAGCAGAGAAAAAGACACCCCTGGTTCTCCCCAGTGGCTGGCTAGAGATGGAGCTTCCTGTGTCCTAGAACTCAGTGTCCGCCCTGCTAAGGCCTGGGTCCCCAACACAGCTCAGGTTTCTGCCAAACTTGGGCTCTTCCCTGCTTCTCATGGAAGCACAGCTCCCCTCTTCATTCCATCCTCTAGCTGCTTGCCAATAAATCTCTGTGGCACCAACAGCTGTCAGCATTACACACGCATGTTCATTTAACCCATGATCTGTGTACATCACAGAAAGGGGATATGAAACACTGCTCTGAACATCCAGATCCCCAACTTTGCAACCCCTGGGGGTCTGGATTGAGCCAGAGGAGGGATTTGGGGTTTTGAGTAGGGGGAGTCAGGTAGGTTTCTTGGAAGAAGGGACATTGGAAATTGGGTTTTGAGGGATGTATATGAGTTTGATGTATTCTAATATTCATCAGTAGGTATTCTACAATGTTCCAAATATTGATAAAGATCACTTAAGCTTCACAGCAACTCTGTAGGCAGGTGATGTTTTACCAAGAGGAAATTGGGCTTTGGAGGGATGTGACACTTGTAGGAGGGCACAATATGAATCCTAGTGTTTGTCTGAGGCCAGGGATTGAATCTTGCCCATTGGGCTCTGTTCCTGCCCTTCTTTCCTATGAACAGGAAGGAAACACATGGATGGTGTCATGTGACTGAGCCCTCTGTGTGACTACACCTGGGCCCAGGCCTTAAAAACCCCAACTCAGAAAGGCCCTAACTCAGAAGGTTGGCAGGGACAGACTGCCATTATTTTTACCTGGAGGAGATGGCAGGATGCAGAGGGCCTAGGAGGATACTAGCTTTGCTGACTATCCCTCTTTTCAGCCTGGGGATGCCATAGTTGATCATACACCCCTTTAGCCCACTAAGCGGACACACACCAAGACCCTTACACATCCACTTAAAAATGCACATGGACTCCCTAAACACACACCTGGAAGGAACCCAGACCCCCTCCTCATACGCACACACATGTTCACATCTGCACACAAGATACGTACAACCTGACCCTCACAGTCCACACTTGTAGGTAGACCACACATATACGGAAGTCCAGTTGGGGGCTCCCCGCACAGACCCAAAGGCTACACCCCTTTCACCCACTCAACCCAGACCCCACAGACGCATAATAGCTATCACATGGTGATACTCGCAGGCGTGGGGCAGCATCACAGACCCCCTCGTCCCCGTTGGGGGCCAATTGCGGCCTTGCGCTCCTCCCCCATCGTCTCCTCCTCCCAGGCCCTCCAGGCGGCTGCCTGGTTGTGATCTCATTTCTCAGTTGTATCGATTTGGCTCCAGGCGGCCTCTCCCCTCCTTCCCCATCTGCCCGCGCGCCTCCGCCCCCTCCCTTTGTTTCCCAGCAGACAGCCTTGCCTGGGGCGGGGCGGGGGGGAGGGGGGAAGAGGGAAAGGGAATGGGGGAGGAGGAATCCGCCTAGACTGGGACCAGGAGGCTGGGTCTTGGGGTGACCGTAACATCCAGTTCCTCGGTGCAGAAGGAATCAAACCTAGAGACCCTGAGTAGGGATGAAGAGGCAGGGGCGGAGGGGGCCAGTAGGCCTGGGAGGCTCAGGCTCAAGGCCTCAGTTGGGTTGTTGCTGGACTGGGCTCCCTAGAAATGGAGGATGAGCCCGTACTCTTCCAGCCGGCGCCCCTGGCTTACAGCCTGGTAAACTGAGGCCCAGGAAAAGACAGCAGAGGGACTTGGCTTCGCTCTGAGCCCGCCCCCCCACACAGCCAGACCATGCCGGCACTCCTAGGTCCAAGTCTCCGCTGTGTGCCCTGAGGCACACCTTTTGCCCTCTCTGGGTCTCAGTTTCCCCATTAATAAATAAAGCAGGGCCTGATTTTCAAGTAACTTCGGGCTGGAACAGTGGGAATGAAGAGGGCTAACCCTAGGGTTTGGGTTCTGTTCCTCTCCAGGCCTCAAGTTTCCTTAACAGTCAAAAAAGGGAGGAAAGGTGGTGATTTCTATGTCGGGCGAAGTCCCGTCCGGGCCCTGGGTTGGAAACATCGCTCCCTCTCTGACTGCCCGATCCGAGTCAGCGCCGTGCCCTCGGTGGGCCTCGGTTTCCCCAGCCGCCCCGCCAGACGCCGGGACGCCGAGAGTTGGGGTCCCAGGGGCACAGCCCCCCGCGGCTGCGCGCTGGGTCGGGTGGATGACATCATCGGGCCGGGGGTGGGGAGGGAGCGAGAGGGCCGCCTCCGCGCCAGGCGCAGCGCCCGGTCGGGCTGGGTCCGGCAGCCGCGGCCATGACGCAGGGTCCCGGCGGGCACGCATCCCCTGGGCCTCCTGCGCCCCCGGAGCCCGAGGCGCCCACCACCTTCTGCGCGCTGCTGCCGCGCATGCCGCATTGGAAGTTCGCGGCCCCGTCCGGCTTCCTGAGCCGCAGCCTGGCGGCGGCGCGGGCGACAGAAGATGCAGGGGTTTCGGGGGGCACTGACCCCCAGCTGGAGTCCACCGGCCCAGCTGGCGTCCCGGGGTTAGCGGCTGCGGTCCTGAACGCCTGTGAGCCGCGCTGCGCCGCGCCCTGCCCCCTGCCGGTGCTCAGCCGCTGCCGGATCGCCGGGGCTCGGGGGCCGCGGGGCGTGCGGGGGGCGGCCGGGCCCCCAGACGCCGGCGCCGACGAGTGGATCCGCAAAGGCAGCTTCATCCACAAACCGGCGCACGGCTGGCTACACCCAGACGCCAGGGTCCTGGGTCCTGGGGTCTCCTACATCGTGCGGGTGAGTGCGCCGGCCGGGACCTCTGGGATCCTATCCTCCACGGATCCCAAACCTGGGGACTGGAGCTCCCGTCCTAGACCTCTTTCTCTAGGACACTCCGGACTCTGAGAGCCAGGTGTCTCCTCTCCATTCTTCCTCTTCTCCCCACCACCCGGGACCCCCATCTCCAGCCCGCGCTCTGCTGGGCGCCCCCAGCGGGGAGGTACTGAGGTCGGGGTTCCCACGGCGTCATGTGGGGAGGGGCGGGGAGAGGGCTGCAGGTGGGTAGGGGGACACGCATGCGCAGCTTAAGCATCCTCTTTTCGCCTATCGTGTTGGGCGGGAGAGTCTGGGCTTTGGGGACGTCCTATGCTGCTACCCAGACCCTCATTAAAAGCTCCTTCGCAGTCGACAGAATCGGAACATGCCAAGACCTCGGCCTGTGGGGGCCGCTGGGAAAGGGTGTCTACAAAGGAGCGGCATCCAGCCTGACCTCAGAATTCGAGATGTGAGACTCAGGGACTTTGAATGTGGTGTAAAGGAACGGGTCTTTATTTATCTTGGTTTTTTATTATGAACCTTTCAGACATACGGAAAAGCTGGACTAATATAATAGCTCTCCTGTGCATCCACACCTATGGCTGTTATCCTCACGTTCTCTGCACAGTGTGTCTATCCCTGGGTATAATTGCGATGAACTAGTGCCGGGGCCATTACCCTGCCCTTTAAATGCTTCCATCTGTATCTCCCGAGATAGCTGTCCTCCCGCATACCCGCAGTTCATCATTACATCTGTGAACATCAGGGGTTCCAGAATGTGTCTGACCATCTGGCAGGATTCACATCCCAGTTGGCTTTTTGGGACCAGTGCCCTGAACATTGATGTGTTTGCATTTGGTTGCTACCTTTACCGCTGTCCCACTCCCCAGGTACTGGGTTGAGTAATGTCCTCCACAAATGTATGTCCTTCGAACCTGTGAACATGGCCTTATTTGGAAATAGGGTCTTTGTAGATGTAATCAAGATAAAATCAGGTTGTCCTGGAGTGGGGTGGCCCTAATGCACCCCTAATGGTGTTCTGACGAAAAGAGGGAAATGTGGACCCAGACACACAGGGGGAAGATGGAGGTGGACTGGAGTGATGTGTCTACAAGCCAAGGATTGCCAGCCATCACCACCAGAAGTTGGAGGAGACGAAGAAGGACCGTACCCAGAGTCTTCAGCTGGAGCAGGACCCCCCAACAGTTCAATTTTGGATGTCTGGCCTCCAGAACTGAGAGAGAATACATTCCTGGTGTTTTTTTTGGTGTTTTTTTTTTTTTTAGGGCAGTGTCACTGGCCCTCATATGTGGGATCCGAACCGGGGCTGCTGGCTTCCGAAGTCAGCACTTAACCACCGCACCACTCAGCCGGCCCTCCTGTTTTCTTTTGTTAAAAAAGGTTTTGTTAGGGAAGGGAAACAGTGTGTTTTTCCAGGACCCATCAGCTCCAAGTCAACTCATTGTCCTTCAATCTAGTTGCGAGGGGCACAGCCTACTATCCCATGTGGGAATCAAACCAGCAACCTTGTTGTTAAGCACACGCCTTCTAACCAGCTGAGCTATCTGGCTGCCCACCGGCAGCTCAGCTCAAGTTGTCTTCAATCTAGTTGCAGAGGATGCAGTTCACTGGCCCATGTGGTAATTGAACTGGTAACCTTGTTGTTCAGAGCACACTCTAACCAACTGAGCCACCCAGCTGCCCCTACATTTGTGTTTTAAGCTGCCTAGTTTGTGGTGATTTGTAACAACTGCCCCAGGAAACTAACACACTTATTTAAGGTGACATTTCTCCTTGGTAAAGGTACCATTTGTTTCCTTTATAGTTAATAAGTATCTGTGGGATGTACTGTTTTTCTTCGTCAGACTTTTAAAATTTAGGGATATGGGCCGGCTGAGTGGTGCGGTGGTTAAGCTCCGGCTTCGGAAGCCAGTGGCCCCGGTTCGGTCCCACATATGAGGGCCAGTGACACTGCCCTCAAAAAAAAAAAATTTAGAGATAACTTACATATATCTCAGGTGCAGGGCACCCAGACTGAGCTGGACAGTCTGCCCGGTCCCCTCCTGGCCGCACCACTTGCAGCGTTCCCATTAGTGCAGCTTCCATCACCATGGGTTAGCTTAAAAATTGAGTTAAAGTTCACATAACAAATTTAACCACTAACCATTCCAAAATGGACAATTCAGTAGCCTTGGTTATATTCACAAGGTTGTACAACCATCACCATTCTCTAGTTCCAGAACGTTCCATCACCCTGATGGGAAGTCACCCTCAGCCCTCCCCAGCCCCTAGTAACTGCAAACGCTCTATTGTCTCTGGGTGTGCCCGTCCTGGACATTTCACATCGATGGGGGTGTATGACCAGTGTGGCCACGTGGCCCTTCAGCCGTACCAGGTACCCTCTGAGCAGCACAGGCGTTGGAAGAATGGTTATGGCCATCGTCTGGTCCTTGGTACGGGAACTCTACTTGCTATTCCCACCTCTTCTGTCACTCAGCACCATCTGCTGGAGATTCTGAATTACCTTTCCATGGAAATGGTGATTGAAGCAGGTGTCCACACACTTTTCCTGTAAAGGGTCAGAGATGGTCAATGCCTTGGTCTCCATTCCATCTATGTGCAGGCCCTGTGCCAGGCTCTGGGACACAGAAGTGAGCAAGATAACCACCATCCCAGTCCTCCTGGGCTTACGTTCTAGTGGCACGTTTAAATGAACAGTCACAGTTGAGCTTGGAGGGATTGGCCAGCTTCTGTGGAGCAAGTTATGTAGTCAGGGAAGATAGCTCTGAGGCAGTGACGCTGAGACTGGACATGGGGAGGAAGCAGTCTGCAAATAGATGGGGGCAGGAATGGCAGGGGTTGGGGTGAAAGGCCCTGCAGCTACCGGTTGGACACTCAGACGTCTGGAAGGGCTTGGACTCCTTGAGTGCAGCAGGTGGGTGAGGAGACTATGTCAGCCCAGCTGGGCTGCTTGCTAACTTGTCTCTCTTCCCCAGTACATGGGCTGCATCGAGGTCCTGCGCTCCATGCGCTCCCTGGACTTCACCACTCGCACCCAGGTCACCAGGTGAGCTGCGGGAAGGGGTCATGGACCAGATTCAGGGGCTGTGCTGGCCCCATTGAATCAAATGCCAGTGCCTTTGAGTGGAGCTGTGGCCCAGGGATGTGCTGGCCACTGAGAAAGACAGAGCAGGAGGGAAAGCTGAAGGGGTATCTGCCAGAGGCCCGGGAGCCCCCCCCCCGCTTCCATGCCTTCCCGTCCTTCCTCTCCCCAGGCACCCCTGCATCCCTGTCCCTCTCGTCCGCTCCCTCAGATCCCCTCCCTGTATGAGGGTCTACTGAACCCCTTTTTCAGCCCATTGCCTTCTGACCCCCACCCTTCTCTGAGCTCTTGGCCATTTTTAGACACCCCCCTCCAAGCTCTCAGCCCCTCCCTCCACAGGGAAGCCATCAACCGGCTCCATGAGGCTGTGCCTGGCGTCCGGGGCTCCTGGAAGAAGAAGGTAGGTGAGGGGCTGGTGGGGAAGCCATGGCCACCCTTGGACCCTGCCCAGCCTGAGCCACTCTGCGGGGGGCCCCCAGTGCTGCCCCTCCCCACCCCCACCCTGCACCCCGCACTCCCATGCCCACCCCCCCGCCCTGCACCCTGTGCTGTCCCCAGGCCCCCAACAAAGCGCTGGCCTCCGTCCTGGGCAAGAGCAACCTGCGCTTTGCCGGCATGAGCATCTCCATCAGTATCTCCACCGATGGCCTCAACCTCTCGGTGCCCGCCACACGCCAGGTGAGTGCCACCCATCCTGTCCATAGCCCCCACAGCCACATGCTGGGCAGGATCTGTGGACTCACACAAGTGAAGTCCAGAGAGGTGGTGGGTGCAGGGTTGTGTGTGACCTGTTCACCTGGACAGAAGAGGCCCCAGCCTGAGCCAGGAGCCAAGGGGGGACGCAGCCACTGCCCTCACAGCACCCCACAGTTGTCACAATGGGGTGGAGGTGCTCGTGGCACAGAGTGTATATGTGCGTGTGTCTGCATGTGTGTGTCTTCATGTCTCTGTGTCTGTGTGTGCATGCCTGCGTGTGTCTGCATGTCTGCGTATCTGCATGTGTTTGTGCATCTGCGTACCCCTGCCCTCGTATACCCTCTGGGTACCCTGGCCCAACAGCCCCTAATGTGAGCCTCTGGCCCGTGGCCTGGGCAGCTCTGTGACCACATGTCTCTGGCAGATCATTGCCAACCACCACATGCAGTCCATCTCCTTCGCGTCAGGTGGCGACACGGTAAGAAGGGGCTTGGCGGGTAGATGTTGCCTCCTCTGTCTCCTATGTTGCTGGGGTTGAGGGGCCAGGAATCCTGGCCCAGGGGCTTCTCCCATCCATCCCCTCTCTCCCCAGGACATGACGGATTATGTGGCCTATGTTGCCAAGGACCCCATCAACCAGAGAGGTGAGGCTCAGTAGGCTGGGTGCAGGGGGTGCGGTGTAGTGTTTTAGTCTCCGGGGCCACGCTGACACTGTGTCACAAACGGCCCCTAGCCTGCCACATCTTGGAGTGCTGCGAGGGCCTCGCCCAGAGCGTCATCAGCACCGTGGGCCAAGCCTTTGAGCTGCGCTTCAAACAGTACCTGCACAGCCCCCCCAAGGTGGTTGTCCCCCCAGAAAGGTACTAGCCCCTCATCCTCCACCTGGGAGTGGGTTCACTCTGTACGCCATGCTCCCTCATCTATAAAATCTGGGTTAAAACAGTCCCCACTTCCTAGGCTGCCATGAAGATTCAGGAGCTAGTCAGCATTGTTCTCATTATGGTCATTGTCGAATAGGGCAGCCTACTCTTCTGCAAAGGGCCAGACAGTCTACATTTTCTGTATTGCAACCAGATGCATGGACCTGTGTAAGCAGCTGTGGAGGGTACTGCACAGGCCGTGAACCAACAAAACTGTGTTTATAGATGTGCAAATCTGAATTTCAATAACTTTTTTTTTTTTTTTTTTTTTGAGGGCAGTGTCACTGGCCCTCATATGTGGGACCCGAACCGGGGTCGCTGGCTTCCCAAGCCGGTGCTTAACCACAGCGCCACTCGGCCGGCCCCAACTTTCTTTTCAATAACTTTCTTGTGTCACCAGATATTGTCCTTTGGATGTTTTCTTAACCATTTAAATGTTTTATGGCTTTAAAGTGCAGAACACTCTTGGCTCCTGGGCTAGCCCTGCTCTCACCTACTTAAATATCTATTAATTGTTAGAAATACATACATGCACAGACACTGAAGAGGAAGTGTACATGTGAATTCAGTGCAGCCCCGCTCCCCCACAGCCCTTCCTTGGGGGTAAGGTGGCCTTTTTTTGCCTTTGTCACCTCCTCACATGTCCCTCACACATGTATGCTGGGTTTCACTTATCTTGCTGGGTACCTGGGGGATAAATTTCGACAGGTGTGACAATAGGGCCAGACGGTGAGGGCCTTTTATTAAACACCAAGTGTGTTCCCTCCGACCTGGTCCTGGCTGCCACCCGGGGGTCAGAGGTAGGTACAAAGGACAGGAGTGGAGACCAGCTCTCCTGAGGACCTGCTGTAGCTGTGCAGTGTCATGTCATAGACCAGGGATGAGAAAGACAGCCCCCAGCAAGCATTTCCTGGGTGAAGGCTCAGCTCAGCTGATCAGAGCTGGGGTCTGGCTTGTTCAACCCACCCTAAAAAGCTGAAGCCCCAAGGTCTTGGCATCCTTTGGGCACCTCTGTTCCTTTTGCCCTGTGTGCTGGGGCCCCTGCCTGTGCTCCCACTTCTTGTTTATCCCCAGGCTGATTGGGCTGGAGGAGTTGGCCTGGGGAGACGAGGAGGACACAGAACACAATTACTACAACAGTGTCCCAGGAAAGGAGCCGCCCCTCGGTGGGCTGGTGGACTCCAGGCTCACCTTGACACAGCCCTGTGCCCTTGGGCCAGTTGGAGCCCTCAGCCAGGTCAGCCTCTGGAGATTCATGTGGGAGGGACTGGCAGGGCCGTCCCCAGATGGTGACTCCTTGGGCCTTGTCCCTAGCTTTTCCTTCTGCAGGTCGTCCTCAATCCTAGATGGTCTTTCACTCCCACAACCCTCCCTTCCCAAATTGCACAGATATGCTAGGCCCTGTTCTCACACTTCAGACCTTGAGTAAATAATCACGGTGATTTAATCAGGGCTGTGATTGGGCTCCCAAGGAAGGTAACAAGAATGTACAACAGGGAGACTGGCTTTTTGGTCAGCAGGCCTTCCCTGAGGAAGCAGTGTTTGGGCTGGGCTCTGATGAGTTGAATAGGAGTTGCCCAGGACAGCAGTGCAAGGAAGGGCATGCAGGTGGACAGAATAGCATATGTGGGGCAGCAGGAGGGTACATACCACCTACCCAAGTGGTGAGGGTCTATGAAGCTGCAGCAGGGGTGGAAGGTGGGCACAAAGCCAGCCATGGGGGGCAGCTGGCAGTTTGAGAGCCAGGGCTAGGAAGAAGGGTTAGAGGGTGTGAGCCTCACCTCATATCTGACTTATGTCCCCAGTGATTTAGGTGGGCTGGGTGGGGACACTGGGTGTGCTTGGCTGCAAAGAGGGGCTTGCACATTGCAAGAGGACCCTCTCACTTTCTTTTTCAGGGTGCATCTCCTTCTCGAAGAGACCCCTGTGGCCTGCAGTGGGAGCCAGGTGAGGGTAGGATGCCCTGGGGGGATGGGGGTGCCCAGCCCCTCACTGATGGGATGTCTGGGTCCCCCTCACAGTTTTTCCTCTGCACCATTTCACTTTTACTCCCCAAGCTCTTATGAGATTTGACATCAATTTCTTTTCATCGAGATTTCTGGCTTCTTTTGAAACTGGGAAGGCTTGGCCTGCTGGGCCACCTTCCTCCCTGTCCACTGCCCCACCGCCCCTGGTTGGGCATGTATGGGTTTTTGACTCCTCTAATTGGGCATTTATGGGTTTTTCACTCCTGATGGTGCTGCTCAAATGCACGGGGAGGCTGCCTTCCTGGAGGAAACAGGTATGGGTGGGGCTCCCAGGTTGGGTCCTACCCTAACCCCTGCCTCCCCAGGGCCTCAGTGCTCCCTGAGAACCCCTCCCCTGATTCCCTTAGCTGACCCCACAACCCCTCCCTCCCCACCCCCAGCCTCCCCAGCCCCACCAGGGGACAGCTATGTGCAGGCGGACACTCGGGGGCCCGGAGACTATGAGGACCACCTGTATGTGAATACCCAGGGTCTGGATGCCCTGGAGCCCCTGCAGCCTGAGGACAGTCCCAAGAAAGACCTGTTCGACATGCGTATGTGGGGGCAAGCCAGCTTGAGGGGGAGGTTGTGCACGCGTGCACACACACACACACACACACACACACACACACACACACCCCACACACACACCCTACCTGTGGTATGATGGGGGAACCCCAGCCTCCTCGCCTGGGAATTTTCCAAGTTGATGTGGGTGGGGTGGGGAATTGCTTCCTATGGGACTCCCTAGTCTAATAGGGGAGGCTCTGCCTCCTCCTCTGTGAGACTCCTCAGTCTCTTGGGAGTAACCCAGCTTCCTCTCTATGAGGGTCCCTAATCTGATGAGATGAGCCTAGTTCCTACCTTGAAGGAGTGGCTAGTGTGATGGGGGAGCCTCAGGTCCCTCTTCTCTGTGGGTCACCCCAGTCTGACAGGGAAGTTAAGCTTCCTTCTCATGTTACTCCATGGTCTGAGGGAGGAGGCCCTAGCCCCTTCCTATGGGAATCCCAGCCTGATGGGGTAGGCACTGTCTGCTTCCTGGGGGACCCCCAGTCTGATGGTGGTGGCCTAATCCACATCTTGATAAGAATTGACTAGCATAAGGTGGGGCCTATTCCTGCCTCCCTCAGGGCCTGAGAGAGGGCTATCTGATGGATGAGGCTTGTGTCCAAAATGCCCTCCTTCCCACATCAATTCCACCCTCTTCCACAGCACTATGGGGTGGGGGTGGGGGTTGGCCAGGCAGAGTGGTCCTCCTCCTTCAGGACACCTCCCTAGCTGGAGGTCCCCAAGAACCACCTAAGCTAGCTGCATATATCTTCATTCACAATATGTTTGTAAAGCCCCGTTCCGCCATCTGACAACTGGATTTCTTATCATTGCAAGAATGACATGCACAGGTGTGGACTGAGCACCTACTGCGCACAGGGCACTGAACTAGGTGTATGCCCCCCTCCCCCAACTCCTCCCAGTGATCTTCCCCTGGAAAAGGAGGTGTGAGCTCTCTGTATGGCAGGCTGGCTGGCCCCTTGGGAGACCAGCAGCCCCTGTTGAGAAAGGTCCTTTAGCCAGGCTCCCACTGGCACACATTGTGCACATACCATAGTCAGCATACACAGTGCCCATTCACACACCACACACTCAGCACACATGGAACACTCAGCACATACACCACAGTCAGCACGCAAACACATACAGCATACTCAATACGCACAGCATAGCTACTGCACACCGAGCACACACACAGCACACAGCACACTCAGCGCACAGCTGGTGGTGATTGTGGTGGGCTTAGTGCACGCCTGATGCACAGTAGGTGCTCAATCAGTCTTGCCCAAGAGTGGGTCCTTCCTCCCACCCAGGCCCCCCCTTCCCAGCAGGAGGCAGTTGCCGGCTCCCTGCCTCCTGCACCCCGTCCTCACCCGCAGGACCCTTCGAGGACGCCCTGAAACTGCATGAGTGCTCTGTGGCGGCGGGCACGGCGGCAGCCCCCCTTCTCTTGGAGGACCAGTGGCCCAGCCCCCCCACCCGACGGGCCCCCATCGCCCCCACGGAGGAGCAGCTGCGCCAGGAGCCCTGGTACCACGGCCAGATGAGCCGTCGGGCGGCGGAGAAACTCCTCCGAGCAGACGGGGACTTCCTCGTGCGCGACAGCGTCACCAACCCCGGACAGTACGTCCTCACAGGCATGCACGCTGGGCAGCCTAAGCACCTGCTGCTTGTGGATCCTGAGGGCGTGGTAAGGTGGGGTGGGGCGGGGCCGGGCTGGGGGCGGGGTCTGCTTTGAGGATGGGTCGTGGGCGGGACTGAGGGAGGACTGGAACAGCTTCTTTAGGGTCCTTTAGGTTTAATGATGTATTTTCTGGATTACAAAGCCCTTTATGTTTACAGATTCTGTTCCCGTTTATCAGGTACCTTAGAATTACAATTTTCCAATTTAAGAATTACAAACTATTTTAGAGTTTTACAAAGTATTTCTCTGTCTATAAAGCATTTTGGGTGTTACAAAACCTTTTCCAATTTCAGGGCTTTTCAGAGTTTACAAAGTACCATATTTCAACAATTGTAAGATGCATTCTTTTTTTTTTTTTTTGGATTCTATTATCCCTAATGCGTCTTACAAATAGTGATGTCTTTGAGTGGTAAATACGATATTTTCAGTTTCTAATGTATTTTCAGGTTCACAAAGCATGCTTCAATTTAAAAGGGGCCTTACTTAGGGTCTATGGGTTACCAAATGCATCAAGCCTCTGATATACAGTTTTCCCTCTCATTTTGACATCTCTGAGGCCCGGATTATTTTTTTAGCCACCAGTTGCATCTTTGAACCCTACCTCCCTACTCCCATCCCAATGGTACATGAAACGGTGATGTATCTTACAGTTGCTTTGAGCCAATGAGATTTGGTCTTTTACAGTTCCTAAACCCCCCCCCCCCTTTTTTTTTTTTTTTAGAGGGCAGTGTCACTGGTCCTCATATGTGGGATCCAGGCCGCTGGCATCCCAAGCCAGCTCTCAACCACTGTGCCATTTGGCCGGCCCCCTAAACCTTTTTAGGGCTTACAAAGCATCTTCCAATTTATGATGCATCCTAGGGTTTGTGAAGCATTTTCCAGCATCCAAGGGTCTTGGGCTCTACAGGTGACTTCCCAGGTGCTTAGGGGGCATTAGAGCCTTCTTAGAGTTTACCAAGTGCTTTAGCTCCATCTCGCTGAATCCTCAGGACTGCCCTCCGTGGCTGCCTATGCTCGTCTTTGTAAGGGGCACACTTGTGTGGAAGGTGGTTGTGTGACCAGGCCCAGAAATGTGCATTTTTACCCTGCTCCCCAGGTAATATGTGCCTAGAGAGCCCAGCATCACCTGTGAAATGCTTGGCAGCCAGGGGGCCTGAAAGTCCCTCTGTGTTACACCCAGATCTAGCATGCAGTGATGCTAAGATTTTCTCATTCAAAGACACAGATGGTTTTTGGATTCGGTGATTCTGATTTCTGGATCTGTGTCTCTGAGATTCCAGGGGTGTGTTTATTTCTAGGGCTGCTCTACAAAATGACCACAGACTGGGTGGCTTAAAACAGTAGTGATTTTTTGTCTCCCATTTCTGGAGGCTGGAAGTCTGAAATCAAGGTGTGGGCAGGGCTGGTTCCCTCTGAGGCCATGAGGGAGAATCTGTTCCAGGTCTCTCCCAGCTTCTCCTGGTCACTCGCAGTTCTTAGGGTTCCCTGGCTTGTTGACATATTATTGCAGTCATTGCCCCTGTCTTCTCATGCATTCTCTCTGTGTCTCAGTGTCCAAGCTTTTCTCTTTTAAGGACACAAGCCACTGGATTTGGGAACACCTGGGTAATCCAGGATGAGCTCCTTTCAAGGCCTTTCACTGTATCACATCTGCAAAGATGCTTTTTCCAAATAAGGTCCCATTCATATATTCCTGGGGTTAGGATGTGGACACATCTTTTTGGGGACACTATTCAACGTGCTATAGGAAGTGTGGCCCCAGAATCCTGGTGGTTCTGGAGCCTGTGTCCATACCTGATTCTGACTCTACGAGTCTCGGATCCCAGGGTGCTCAGACTTGAGTGTGCATCAGAATACAGGCGGCTTGTAAAAACACAGTCCCGATTTAGCAACCCTGGGCTGGCCGAGTTTGCTCCCCAACAGGCCCCTGGCAGTGCTGATGCTGAGGCCTCTGGCCCCACAGGTGCGGACAAAGGATGTGCTGTTTGAGAGCATCAGCCACCTAATCAGCTACCACCTGCAGAACGGGCAGCCTATTGTGGCCGCTGAGAGCGAGCTGCATCTGCGCAGCGTGGTCAAGCGGGAGCCCTGAGCCAGGTGTGTAGTCAGCCACTGGTGCCCGGCAGCTGCCCAGGGGCCACACTTTTTCTCCTTTTAAAAACTGAGAAAGAATGAACATACCACACAATTCACCAGTGGATACCTCAGTGGTTTTTAGTATCTAAACAGAGTTGTGCAGCATCCCCCTGTCTAGTTCCAGAACATTCCATCACCCCAAAAGAAACCCCGCTTCCTTGGCAACCAAGAATCTACTTCCTATCTGTGGATGTGCCTGTTCTGGACATTTCACATAAGTGGAATCACACACTGTGTGGCCTTGTGTGTCTGGCTTTTCGCACTGAGCATTATGTGCTCAAGGTCCGTCCGTGTTGTGGCGAGTGTCAGCGCCTCACTCCTTTTCACTGCTGAGTATTCCTGTGTATAGATGGGCCACATTGTGGTTGTCACCTGTGGATGGACCGTTTCCACTTTTTGGGTGTTACAAATAATGCTGCTGTGAACATGTGTGTGCAGGTTTTTGTGTGGACGTGGGTTTTCATCACCCTTGGGTGGGTATATACCTAGGAGTGGAATGTCTGAGTTGTGATAACTGTTTAATTGGTGATAAAAATCTCTTGAGGGAGGCAGCATTTGACTACCCTGGAAG
This sequence comes from Aselliscus stoliczkanus, assembly GCA_033961575.1. Lineage (NCBI taxonomy): Eukaryota > Metazoa > Chordata > Mammalia > Chiroptera > Hipposideridae > Aselliscus > Aselliscus stoliczkanus. The sequence goes on along the minus strand of CM066735.1, from coordinate 269,485 downwards.
CGGTACCAGGACGGCCTGGGTCTGGCAGGGCTGCTGTGCCAGGTGGGGTGGGTAAGATGAGAAGGTGTGCCCTTGGCTTTTTGCTTTTGGTATTGGGGAGCCATGAGAGGATTTTGAGAGGGTGAAGAACACGAAGGTCCAGGACCTCTCTGGTGAGAGAGTAGGGGCTCTGTGGTGAAATGGGGTGGGGGTGCAGTCCAGGCAGGAGAGGACATGGCTGAGCTGGGGTGCAGGGGGTTGGAGTATCATGAGCAGCCTTTGTGGAGGGAGAGAGGACCTGGGGACAACTGGAGTTGGGGGCTGGATTTAGGGATGGAGAGGGAGGGCGGGACCACCGGGGATGGGGGCTGTGGAATTTCCCCAAAGGCTCTGCAAGAGGAGCTTCTGGGCCAGGTTAGGCTGCTCTCCTATCACCATGACAACGGTTTCTTTCCTGCCTCCTTCCGGATTCAGTGAGGGCTTCCTCCCTGCCCCCAGACAGGCCTGGCTGCTCACAGAGACGGGTTCCCAGTCTGAAGAAGGGATTCAGGGGTTGGGGGTAGTCCTGTGGAATACCTGAAGTGACCTGCAGCACTCTGAGGCTGTGTGTTTGCATGTGCCAGGGTACGACCTGCTTGCCTTTTGTCTCCAGAGTTGTTTGTGACCCAAGGAAAAGCGCTGATGGCAGCTTTAATAGGTGCTAATACAGCCACTGCTGTGTCCAGGAACTGTGCTCAGCCCCTCCCTGCATCTCGCATCTCACTGACTCCCAGGATGTTCTGAGACAGGCGCTGTTATTAGCATTCTCATTTTGCAGAAGAAGAAACAGCACAGAGAAGTTAAGACATTACCCTAGGTCACACAGGAAGAACATGAGGGAGCTGGGACTTGAACCTGGGCCCCTGGGCCTGAGGCCACTCGTTGGGTCCCTTTACTGCTGTGTAACAGGTTTGAACCCAGGTCTCTGGTTGCTGTCTCAGCTGACCCTTGACTGCTCCTTCACTTTCTTTCCCAGGTGATGGCTCTAGCACTGGCTCCTGTCCCTGCTCCCGAGACACCCCTGGTATGATGGCCTTAAGTGGTGGCTCAGCCTTTCTCTGGATGCTGGTCAGGCTGGAACCGCCGTTGTCTCTTCTTCCTTCACATGGGCCTCGAATCTCCCTTCTCCAGCTGGCCTTGGGTTGGGCTGGGTAACGCTGGCCAGGAGATAGGAGCCCAAGACACCTTCCTCGTGCCGAGGCCTCTCCTGCCTTCACCCTTTACCTGGAGTAAGGGTGTATGTACCAAAGACAGAACTGTTTCTTGCCTTTAACAAAAAGATATCAAAAAGCAGCCTTCTCTCTCAGAGTCCTGGCTGAGGTCCCTGTGAGGACAGAGGCACCGGCTCTTTTTCGGGCTGGACCTCAGCTCGGGAGGGCTACCAAGCCCCTGGCATGGAGATGGAGTCCTGTCCTGTCTGGCCTCAGTGTTTCCACCTGAAAAATTGGTGCACAATTGTGTTTTGGAGGGAGAACAGAAGTGCTTTGGGTCTTCAGGCCAGGACATGTGCTGATGTCAAAGTGGTGGAGGGCCAGCCTTCTGGTGTCGACCTGGACTGGACATTTGGAATCTGTTTGTAATTAAACCTGGGAATGGCTGCACACTAAGGGCACTCTCAGGTTGGGGGGCTGGGGTCAGCTGGCCAGGTGAAAAGACAGGCAGCATCGGATTTGGTCTCCCTGGGGCTGGAGGAGGTGTGGGGCCCATGGCCTGGAGATGGAGAGGAGGGAGTCACCTATGGGTGTGCCTATCCTGCGGAGAGGGTGTGGGAGACAGTCTACTCTCTCCCAGAATCCCCGAACATCTCCCATACACCTTTGTTTTTATCCCAAGATAAAGTACACCCCAACTGCCCTATTAAACATACCCAGTCCCTCTCTAGAAACACCCTAGTTTATCTCCCAAATGCTACAAACCTCTCTTGAGATATCCCTGACATATCTTCAAAAAGCTCCTTGTCATTGTCTCCAAAATGCTCCTAACTTGCCTGTAATTCTGGCCTCATTTCTTAGGGGTCCCGACTCCTCTCCTCCCCATTTTCTTTTTATTTTATTTATTTATTTATTTATTTATTTATTTATTTATTTATTTATTTATTTTTAAGATTTTATTGGAGAATTCGGGGAGAGGGACAGTGTTGGGGAATTGGGGAAGGGAACCAGCTAAGTTCTTCAGTCTTCATTGTGGAGGGCTCCAGTCGTCATCTGGCTCCACATCGGCAGCATGTGGCCTCTAAGCTCAAGGTGCTGTGTTCAATCTTAGTTGTGGATGGGCGTAGCCACCATCCCATGTGGGAGATGAACCAGCAGCCCTGTTAAGAGCGCACGCTCTATCCACTGACCCATCTGGGAGTCAGCTCAGCTCAAGGTGCCGAGTTCAGTCTTAGTTGTGGCATAGCCCACCATCTAAAAGGCAATTTTGTTGTTACACCTGCTGATCCATCCTGCCACCTGTTGGCAGCTCAGCAACAGCTCAGCTTGGGCGCAGCGTCACTGGCCCATGTGGGAATTGAACCGGTAGCCCTGTTGCTCAGAGCTCGCACTCTTAAGCTAACTTTTTTTTTTTGAGGGCAATGTCACTGGCCCTCATATGTGGGACTGAACCGGGGTTGCTGGCTTCCCAAGCCAGTGCTTAACCACCGTGCCACTCGACCGGCCCTTAAGCTAACTCTTAACCACCTGAGCCACTTGGCCGGTCTCTCCCCATTTTCTTGAAATGCCTCCTTCACCCTCACCTACGCTTCTCCCTGGTGCCCAGCTTCCTACTCTAGCACCCTGACTTCTGTCCTCCAGACCGTCCCAGACTTGTGCTAAAAACTTCGCAGACTCAGGGTGCTCAGATTTCCCTGCTTTTACAGATGAGGAGATGGAGGCCCAGAGGGTGCATGGCTGCCCAAGCCCACACCACTGGGAGACGGCAGAGCCTGGGTTTGAACCCCATCACCTCCCCCATCCTGCTGCCAGTTCTGGGGTGTCCCCACGGTGACAGCTGAGTCCCCGAGCCTGTGTCCTGTCCCATTCTGCCGTCAATTCAGCAAATGCTCCCTGCCCTAGCCTCACTCTCAGGGGGCCCTGGCATGGGAAGCAGTAGAGATATGGCTTCAGTTTTTGCTGTGCAGCCTTAGACCAGCTGCTTCCTTTCCCTGAACAGGGTGCCCCCCAGAATTGCGCTATCCCCTGTGCCTCAGTTTCTTTATCTGGAAACCAGGGATGATGCCCACCTCCCACCTCCATCGTGGGTTAGCCTGGGCCTACGTCCCTCCTGAGAGTGTGCAGACAGGTGACCTTCCCTCCCATTTTCCAGGGGAGGAGACTGCTCAACCCAGAGCTGCGTGGGCAGAAGGTGGCTTCTCAGGCTTGGAGCTCTGGAACCGAGTCCTTTTGTCTTTGAGGCGCTTCCCCATGGGTCCTCCAAGCCCAGCTGCTGGATGCTGCAGGGGGCAGCTATGACTCAGGCCTGGATCCTGAGAAGCACCACCCTCCTGCCCCCTCCCTGAGACCTGCCACTTTCCACTCCCCATACAGCAGGTCCTTGGGGGTGGGGGTGAGGACCAGGCCGTTCAGCACACGGTGGCACAACTTTGAGCAGGAAAGGCTGGTGGATACTGTCTGGGATTCCTCCCCAGCTTGGGCTTGAAGCCTCCAGCCTGCAGCCGCCCCATCTCTGGTTCCAGGAAGGTTTCATATTGAGGTTTGGGGGAAGTTCTGGGGGCCTGCCACATCTGTCAGCCACATGGCTCTGCAAAAGATGCAGGTTTTGTTGACTAGGAGAGGGTCCCATTTATGGATCACAGAGCCTGAACCAGCCTCCCTGCCCCTGCCCCTTCTGGGAAGGGGGGCTGCAGCAGGCCACAGAGCAGGTGTTTGGAACCCATCCCCAGGCACCTTTTGCCTCTGGGCCTCAGTTTCCCCAGCCCCCAAATGTGATCGGGTGGGGGAGAGGGGTGGGGCTTCTGGCTGAGCCAAGCTATGGTGGTGTCAGGGTTCTGGGGTTCACCCTGAGACCTGGCAATACCTCCCCGGGCTGAGTCCCTTTCCTCACCAGCAGCAGTTTCTGTGAAACAAAGACAAGCACATTCTGGGCAAATAGTGACCCTGATGCTGTGATGCCCAGGGATCACTGAGGAGAATGGAGGTACAGAGAGGCTTGGACACTTGCCAGAAGTCATACAGCAGGAAGTATTGGCACCAGCATTCAAACCCTGAGTGGCTCCCTGAGTTGCTTACCACAGAATAAACCCACCGCCTTTTCCCCTAACCCAGCTGGGCAAGGGTGAGTGGGGAGTGAAGCCCTTGGTACCCAGGTCATCTAGGCATTGCTCCTTCCTGGGCCCCATGGTCCCTGTCCCTGTAGTGGAGGAAGGTGGCTGAGGCCCCCTGAGACCCATGCTGCAGGAAAGAGCGCTGTTCTTGGAGGCATCCTTGTGGTGGCACTTATCCATCCATTTGTCTAGCAGGTTCTCATTAACGACTCCAGCATCTTAGGACACTGCAGGGTTAAGCCATGTGCAATAACCCTTCCTCCAGGCAGCTCCATCCCCAGCAGGGGCAATGACATCACCCAAGTCATTACTCCAGGGCATTTTTCATGGTACAGCCTCTGTCAGGCTGTGAAGCACCCAGCCAGGTTGGCAGGCAGGGCAGGCTTCTTGGAGATGGTGGTGAGGTGACATAGTCATTGGTATTGGTTCCCCGTCAAACTGTATGGTCATTCCAGTGTTGCTCTAGCACAAACGGGCTCAGTGTTTGCTGCGTGAACAAAGCTGAGACAGGCTTCTTGGAGTCATGGCCTCTCTGAGTCTCGCTTTCCCCATTTGGACAGTCGGACTCTAAACCACATCTCTCTCCAAGGTGAGTGAAGGTGATGGAGGGGCGGAGCCTCCATCTAGCCACATTATCTTGCTGGCTCCTCACAAACCAAGACTGGACTTGGAACTGGTTGGCCTTGGGTTCCAGAAGGGAAAATGAGGCTGAGAAGGAGGGCAAGCAGTGAGGAAACAAGGGATTTGGGGTTGGCAGATCACAAGGCCGGAGGGGGTGGGATCCCAGAGGGACCCTGTGGTCCTAGGAGCTGCCAGGTCTGGGATTGCCTCGTTTCTCTGTGACAGCACGCTGGTGCTCTCCCCTCTCCTCTAATCACATATTCCTGTACAATTCTTATTCACCTATGTACCTCTAGGATGCCTCACAAAGTTGGGTGCATCTGTCAGGGCTGCATCCCCAGCGTCCAGATCACGGTCCAGCATCCAGTAGGTGTTCAACAAACGTGTGTCCATGAAACAAAGCAGCAGACCCCTTGTGGGCTTCTGGGGTGGCTGCACTGAGCGATGCCCATTCACCAGGAGGATCAGGGCTTAGCTGCTGGACTTTTATTTCTATAAGGAAACCCTCAACTTCTTCATTTACAAATGGGGCAACTGTAGGACCTACCAGCCCATTGTAACAATTAGCGTTGGGTAAAGAACGTGTGTCTACCTAGAAGGAGCTCAATAGTAAATTCAGCTGAGATTATTATTATTGCTATTATTTTACTCGTCGTCAGAAATGATGCTCGGGAAAGCTGCTTACTAGAGAAAGGCCCCCGCAACAGGTGGGGGTCTGCGTCCCTCCCCAGGTGAACTGAGTGGCAAGGCTTGGGGTTTATGACCCCGTTTCCCGGGATTCGCAGGGGCGAGCGCTAGGGGTGGTCAACAACAAAACGCGATCACCTGCTTCCCTCCCACCTACACCCATCAGCCCCCTGGGTCCTCACGAGGCTCCTGGGTGCGACCGACCCCAGAGTGGGGGCAGGAGCGGCGGCCGTACTAGGAGGAATACGGCGGTGCGGCGGCCTGGCTGGGCGGTTTCCCGCCGCCGCCGGTGAATGAGTCGGACTGCGCTGCCGCCGCCGCCGGTGTTGAAGCTGCGGCCGCGTCCCCTGCTCCAGGCCCAGAGCCTTCGTGCGGAGACCCCAGCGAGTCCGCCGGACAGCCTCAGCCTCGGGCCATCATCCCCGGGCAGGTGAGTTCAGGGACCACACCATGTTCTGGGGGGCCGCTAGGACCTCATCCCCATCCCAAGCTGAGCCCGGCGTCGGGGGGAGCGGAGGGGGAGGGGAGAGGAGGGGTCAGCCGGCTGCGCTGTCGGTCCGCAGACTACCACCCTTCTTTCCCTCCCCAACCCGCTTGCCCTGACCCTCAACCCCGGGAGAAGCCACAGGTGGGTGGGAGCCTGAGGGGAGGGCGGAGCGGGGACACCGTGGGGTGCACCCATACCCTGTGGTGTCTTCCCTGTGGCCTGAGCGTGGAAACCTTTAGAAAGCTCTTTGAGATCCTCAAAGCCGGGGTGGGGTCGGGAGAGAGGCCGCTGTCCCATGGGGGTTCCCTAGAGTCGGAGCGCTGTCCCCCCTGGCTTCGGTTTCCCCTTTGCTTGGAAGTTAAGCACGTCTGTCTGGGTGGAGGAGGGTAGGGGGAGCGACCCCAACCCCTGTCCTGGGCCCTTTCCAGGCGCCCTCCCCCACACAAGAGCCCCTCTTCCAGCCCCCAGTGCAGGGTGCCTGCAGCTTCTGATCCCTGCGTCTCTTCCCAAACTCTGCAGACCCCTCCTAGTCTACTGCCTGCCGCCCCTATGAAGAAAACCAACATGTGGTTCCTGGAGCGGCTTCGGGGGTCCGGGGAGAATGGTGCTGCTGGGGGCGAGGCGGGGGACAAGGCCTCCAAGGGGCCTCTATATAGCAACGTGCTCACGCCCGACAAGATCCCCGACTTCTTCATTCCCCCCAAGTTGCCCACCAATCCCGCAGAGCCTGAGGGGCAGGTTGAGCCGGGCCTGCCTCCATTGGAGCAGAACCTGGCCTCTGCTGTGCCCCGCCGAGTCCCCCGGAGTCCCCGGCTGCCTGCCAAGCTGGCAGCTGAGAGCAAGAGCCTGCTGAAGGCGGCCACCCGGCATGTGATCCAGATCGAGAGCGCTGAGGACTGGCCTGCTGAGGAAGCCGCCACCAATGCCGACCCCCAGGCCCAGAGTGCCATGTCCTTGCCCTCAGTGCCCAAAGCCCAGACATCCTATGGCTTCACTATGCTGGCTGAGAGCCCCCACACGCGACGTAAGGAATCCCTGTTCCACAGCGAGCATGGAGCCCTGGCCCAGGTGGGCTCCCTGGGTGCCGGGCGCCACTGGGGGGGCGCCAAAGCCAATGGGAGCGACAGGGTCCCTAGGGAGGCTGGCGGGGCCCTCATGAGCCCCAGCCGCTACTTCAGCGGTGGGGAGAGTGACACTGGGTCCTCGGCTGAGTCCTCCCCATTCGGGTCCCCTCTGCTCTCGCGCTCGGTGTCGCTGCTCAAAGGCTTTGCCCAGGACAGCCAGGCCAAGGTGAGCCAGCTCAAGCATTCGGTGGGCCGCCACGGCTCCCTGTCGGCTGAAGACAGCACGCCGGACACCAGCCCCGGGGCCCGGCGCCGCCTGACCCGCAGGGCCACTCCGGAGCCAGGCCCTGAGCCAGGCCAGGCTCCCCGAGCAGAGCATGCCGTGCACATGGGTGTGCAAGGCAGCGTGCGGCTGCTGGCCGAGTATGAGGTGGCCCAGGCACGCTTGCGTGTGCGCCTGCTGGCTGCTGAGGGCCTGTACGACAGCCTGTGCGATGCCCGCAGCATCAACTGCTGTGTTGGCCTGTGCCTGGTCCCTGGAAAGCTGCAGAAGCAGCGCAGCACTATCATCAAGAACAGCCGCCACCCTGTCTTCAATGAGGACTTCTTTTTCGATGGCTTGGGGCCGGCCAGCATCCGGAAACTGGCCCTCAGGATCAAGGTGGTCAATAAAGGCAGCAGCCTCAAGCGGGACACGCTGCTGGGGGAGAAGGAGCTGCCCCTGACCTCCCTGCTTCCTTTCTTGTAAAGGCCCCTTGCTGCCCCTCCCTTCATCCCTTCCATGGGTGCCCAGGGTAGACCTGCCTCCCTCCCCACCCAGACCCTGCCAGGCAGGAGGCCAGTTGATCTGGGCTGAAGGGAAACATGGGTTTAAACTCAGGCTGGGCTGGGCCTGAGGCTGCAGTGGGCGCCTGGGCTTTCTTGGGTTGATGATGGTACCCAGGATACAAATTTTCATGGATTAAGTTTTTCAGAGGACAAAGAGAGGAGGCTGCCAGGTAAAAGAAAGGGCCATTTGCAGGGCTGAGCATGCCCCTGAGCCCCAGGTTTCACACCCGTGGACTTCAGAGTTCTGGAAAGGCATTCTCAGGGTGCTGGGAACCTGTGCCAGTAGGTGGCCAAGGTGGATTACAGACCTAGAGGTGTGCAGTCCTGAGGCTGAGCCAAATCTTTTCCTGTGTTGCACAAGTGTCCTCCATCCCCAGGCCCACCAACACCCCCCAGAAAGCAATGCCAGGCCTGGGTTCTGCCAACTGCCCCCATGGGGCTGTGAGAGGTAGCTGTGTGCCTCAGAGCTCAGGCGCAAGAAGTCCCAGAAGATGAAAATGGGAGTAATGGCCCCTCTCCTGTTCCAGGAGCCAGATAGCTGCCCCCCACCCCCATCACCGTGGATGTTTTCCTCCAATGCCTTCTCTGCTTGCTTTTCGGGCACAGACCTGCCTGTCCTGTCTGCTGCACCTGCTCAGGACCCCTAGGCCCTGCTGGGGCATCTGGAGCCTCCCTCTTCTGGAGGGAGTTGCTCAAAAGGCACCCAGAGAGCAGCCCCCAGCCCATGGCCTGGTCCTCCCCACAGAGGCTGCCGCACCCCCCCACTTCCACCCCCTACCCCACCACCCGTGGCCTTGACTGCTGGATGCCAGGGAGTGATGCCTAGTGACTGATGGCTGTGGCTTTTACTCCATGTGTGTAAATAGGTTTTGGTTTGGGTGGGTGGGACAAAGGGCAGACTGGGAGGACCCTCATTATGGCTTTTCATGCTGCTAGGTGGCTGCATGGGTTTGTTTACTGTGTCAGCACATGGGTCCTTGAATGATTTCTGTGGAGGTTTTCCAGCTCTATGAAACAGAAATGATATGGTTTGAAGCAGGGCCCAGCTCTGCCAGGCCAGCTCTGCCCCTTTGCCTTACCTGGGCTGCCCACTGGACACATTGTCCCTTCTGACTCTAGGTTTCCAAATCTCACTGGGGGAGGGGAGAAGGGGCAGATTTCCCCCACGGCTGGGGAAAGTACCAGTGCACCCTGGAGACTAAGATGGAGGAGCCCTGGGAGCTGAGGACCTGCCAGCCTCTGTCCTGTGCCTGCTTCTTCATGTTCCTGCTCCTGGCTTTGTAGGGGCTTTCCCTTCATTCTGGAACCTGGGGACCACCAGGACCAGGCTTGTGGGCTGAGGAGGCAGACAGAGGATCTTGCTTGGAGTGCATACCCCTACCCTTCTTTGATCCTGACCTTTTCCTGTACTTTATATGTCTCTGCACTGTTTCATATCTCTGTGTTCCAAGTCGACTCTGGGTAAACCTTTAAGACACCCTCCCCAAGTGTGTTTGTTTATAAATGCTGTTTATAGTGCAATAAAGGTGTTTGGGGAATGCAAGGGTAGAGATCTGCCTTCTTGGCTGTTTAGTAACAAGAGAGGAATTCTGCCTGGGACTCCAGGGGGAATGGGGGCCCCCAGGCCCTGTTGTAACAACAGCTGACATTCACTCAGCAGATGTCTACATGATGGCCCCGCACACATCCTCACCTGCCCAAGAAAGCCTAGCCAGTGGGAGCCAGGACTTGGAGAGAGAGGCAGGGTCTGCACCTTCTGGGCTCTGTCCACTGGGGACAAAGACTGGACATATGGTGCCATCACCGATGGGGACCCCATTGGATGCCATCAGCTGCCAAAATGGGAATGCCCTCACTGACCTGCCCCTCATTCTCATCTGGTCTGCTTTGCCCCTGCTATCAGACAGGAATCAGAAAGCAAGTGTTTTGGCCAGGAGGCCAGGCTCCACCCTTGTGTCCCCCGCACACACTCCAGGGCAGGGCATGTCTGTCGCCACAGATCCCCCAGTCCAGGGCCTTGTCTCCTGCTCTGATTCCAGGCCCTATTCCTTCCTCTCTTATTCCCACTGGGGCGCAGACTGCCAGGGCTGTCAGGAAGTCACCAGCAGCCTTTATGCAGGGTTGGGGTCCTCAGCAGGCCTACACCTGCTGACAGCCGCCAACTGAGTTTTGCTAACAAGGCCTGGTTGGGTCCCAGGATGTGTTGCCAGGGCAACTGGGTACCTTCTCACCTCTTTCCCACCAGCCACTCATCACTGGGCAGCCTGTGTGTATTCGTGTGTGTGACTGCACACAACCATGTGCCTCTGCACATGCGTAATCACATGTGTGCCCTTATGCACACGTGTGTGTGTTCATGTAGGGACATGCATGCCAGAGTGCAGTTGTGTTTGTGCACAGCTGTCTTGGTTTGTAGTATGTGAGTGTATGTATGAACATGAGTGTAGCCATGCATGTCAGCAAGCATGTGTGCTTGCATGTCTATGTGTGCTGTGTGTGCAGTATGGAACCATGTGAGTGTGCTTGTGTGTGTGTGTGTGTGTGTGTGCATGTACTGTGGCTGCCCTGTGTCTCAGAGTTCCCAAACGGATATATGGAGACCAGCAACTTGGGAAAAGCCCCTCCTGCCTCTCCATGCTGATTCCTTGCTGGGAACCAGCCTATGTCCTCTCACTCTGCCTCTTCCTTAGGGCAGCCCCCACTCTGATGAGGTCAGACTCCTTTTATATTCCTTGTCATGGCCAAACACTGCCTTGCAACATAGATCCAATCAGAATGTTTGCACCTGCGGCATCCCAGTGCTCAGTCCGTGGTGCAAATGAAGGTTACGGTACTGGCACTCTTTCCTCCCAGCAAGGTTACCATCCTGAGTCTTCCTACTTTCAGAAGGGCCATGGGCATCCAGGGCAACCACTAGCAGTAGGCACCTGGCATGCTGCAAATCACAAAACGGTGCCCCTTTTTCAGAGTGGAGCCAGCACACTGCACAGCAGAGCTAAGGATGATGAGTCAGATGCCTGGAGACCTCATGGGCACCTGGATCTAGCTGTGCCTGAAGTCTACAACTGCACATTTTAGTTCAGAGAGCCAATAAAATCCCTTCTTTGCTTAAATCAGTTTGACTTGTTTTTCTTCATTTGCAGCCAAGGAACATTGATACAGTGTCTCCAGTATGAGGGAGAAGAAAGAGTGTGGAGCTGGGTGTGCCCCAGTCTGGCAGGAAGCCTGGGGAGTGTGGCCCTGGATGAAAGGAGGAAGCCTCCATCAGGGCATTATTCAGGGAGGGCTTTGCAGAAGGAACAGGATCTGAAATGATGCTGTATGGGGCAGCCAGCACATTCCGGAGAAAGGGAAGGGCTGCAATGCAGCCCATTGTGGGCTTCCATTCTCTCGCAGCCTGGCCACACTACCCATCCAATCAGTCCACTTCCTTCACCTGCCACTCTGCTTGGAACTCTTCCAGGTTCATCACGGCCCCACACCTTGCAAGTGCCCTGCACCCCAGCCCATGCCCCCTTTCCAGCGCCTTTGCTCTTATGGTGCTGGCCTCCTAGCTATCTGGGAGCCTGCAAATCTGAACTTCGACCTGGGGGAGCCGCACACTCAGTGGTGTGACCCCAGACAAGGCAAGTCCATGACTTGTCTGGATCTCAGGGTCCCTACCAGTGACTCCTCAGCCCAGATGAGGCCCAGGCTCATGTGTTTGGGCAACAGCTTATGCACAGGCGCATTTGCTGGAATCAGGCCAGTACAGCGGCGATAATGAATATAATCACATTAGGGTAATAATTGTAGGCTAACAAGACCTGAGAAGGCCCGGGCCTTCTTTGGCCTTCCAGTGCAGGGGTCTTTCCCTGCTGCACCCCCTTCCCCCAGTGTGGGATTCAATTAAGCTTTTGTTTTCTTCTCAGCTCCTCTGCAGTGGGGAGGGAGGGACTGCCCTCCCCTCCCCCGTTGCTGACAGGAGGAGAAAAATTACTTGAATAAAAAGGTACGTCTGGGGCCGGCTGAGTGGCGCGGTGGTTTGGCTTGGGACGCCAGCGGCCCCGGTTCGGATCCCACATATGAGGGCTAGTGACACTGTCCTCAAAACGCAAAAAAAAAAAAAAAAAGGTATGTCTCCGGAAGGAGCAGGCCTGCTTGAGGAAGTGTGTGTGCCCTCCCTAGGAAAGCCGCGATCTCCTGCCCTCACCCCCTCACCCCCCCCCCCCCCGCCTGTTGGAGGTTGGGAGCATGCAGCGGGTGAGCGGGTGTGCACTGTTGACCCTGAGAAAGAAGAAAGCTACCAAGAAGGGTTCCTGGTGGCTCACTGGGCTCAAATCTAAAAGCAGAGCCTCTCACACAATGTGGACCTCAGGGAGAAGCTGGCACTGACTCACCTGCCTGCATTGTGACCCTGCCATCCAGTCCGTATACAGGGGTTCCTGGAATTCTATTTCAACCAATAGGACTGGAGCTTTCCGGGTCTGCGGAGCCTACAGCTATATCTCAATTAGCATCTTCACCGACCAATCAGAGTGACTCCATTCTGACCAATCAGGACACTGCCTTTTGGATCAATCAAACTGTGATGATTTGGTCTTCATTTTCACCCAGGGACCAGTGGTGGGGGCTTCTTTCTATATAAAGCCAGCTCTTTGGCTTCAGGAGCACACTTTATCCTTCCACCTAAGGTTGATGTCTGTGTTTCTTGGTCATGTTACTGGTGTAGAACTACCTGGAGAGGGGCCTTTCTTCACCCAGGTGCTGTTCCACTACTGAGCTGTCTGTTTCCACTGATGAGCTTTCCTTCACCACACCCCAAATTTGGGGTTCCTATTGGTGTTGAATCGGTACCAACAACCATGGGCTGACACCAGCTGCAAAAGTGCCTCCTGTGCTTACAGTTGGCTGCCTTGCTCTCTGGATCTCAGTTTACCCCCTCTGGACAATGGAAATATTACAGGCACTGCCCTCTATGATTACATAAAATATGCATACACAGTGCAGGGTCCATATGGTCAGAGGATGACCCACTGAGTCCTCAGCAGAACTCTGCAGACTCCATTTTCACATGGGGAAACTGAGGTGCAGGCAAAATGACCTGCCCAAAGCCACCCACCTGGCAGGTGGCAGGATGGCAATTTGAACCAGGGCTGTGTGCAGACCAAGCCCTTAAGTTCACCTACACTGCCTTCTGATATCCCTGCAGGCTTATCCTTTCGAGGGGCTCCGGCCCTCCAAGCCCTGCTTGGGCCACAGGGCATGGATTTGAATTCTGACGAGCCACTCGCTCTGCTATGACTCAGTTTCCTCTTCAGTACCCTATATCATGCTCTGTGCATAGGGGCAAGGGTGGGAGACTTTGGGGGTAAATCTCTGCCTTACACTTCCTCACTGGTAGGGAACTTGACAGGATGTCAAGTCTCTGGGATATGCTGGGATTGGATATAGGAGATGGGGGATCCTGCTGAACTCCTCTCTATCAGCCCCACTCACTCCCACCCAACAGCAAACCCAGAAGGCTCTGCCTTCCAAACCCACGCAGAACTGTCCCTGAAAAGAATGAGCTGTACATAGCAGCGGCCTGGATGGATCTCAGCACTGATGTTGAGTGAGAGAGATGGGCAAGAGGAACACACTGTGCAATTCCACTTACTAGAAGTTCAAGAACAGGTGATGTGACTCTACTCTGATGGAAGTTGGATGGCTGCCACCTGGGGTGTAGTGACTATGATGATGGGGCTGAGGATGGTCTCTGGGAAGCTGTCACCATCGATATTTTCATCTAGGTGGTGGTTGCTGCGGTGTTTATAAATGTTCACTGAACTCATAAGGGTCAAGTATCTGGAATATATATATATATATATATATATATATTTTAAGATTTTATTGGGGAATTGGAATTGGGGGAGGGGAACAGTGTTGGGGAATCAGGGAAGGGAAACAGACAAGTTACTGTCATTTTGTTCTTTGGTTTAGTTGTGGAGGACATCGCTTCACTGGCCCATGTTGGTATTATCATTTTGCTGTTCCCGGCTGAGGCAGTTGCTTCCTGGCCATTGGACGGCCGCTCATGGTGGTTCACGGCAGCTCACCAAAGTGCATGCCAGCTGCCAGCCAGCCACACTGCAGCCTAAGCTGTCGCTGGAGATTCATGGCAGCCCAGCTCCAGGTCGAGCTGTTGTTCACCATCTTAGCTGTAGAGGGCGCAGGCTCACTTGCCCTAATGTGGGATCCGAACCGGGGTCCTGATGATCAAAGCTGGCGTCCCAAGTCAACTCTTTTTTTTTTCTAAATTGAAATCAAGTCAAATGGCAAAACAAAACTATTACCTCAGATGCTTCTTCCACTTTAAGAAAGTTTGGCCAAAGCTTTATTACTCAACATAGTAGGGAAAAAAACCATCGAAATGCATGTGGTCATGTGTTAGATGGGCTATTCTGAGGAGAGGCGGAGGAGCACAATGGTTAGGTGCATAGGTGAGAGAGCTGACAAACTTGAATCCCAGCTCTGCTACAAGTGAATTCGGTAGGAAAGTTTTGCATTCATTAGATCGAACTCCATTAGATCTACCTCACTGGGCAGATGGGATGATACAGCACCCAGCCAGGACCTGCCTAGAACATATGTGCTCTAAATATGCACTTTGATATGGAAACCTAATGGTAGTAGATCAAAAAATTCAACATACATTAGAATAAGCTTTTCTGCCTAATGACATTAGCCATCACCTTCTATTGTACTACAAAGAAAATCTGAAGAAAGTATACAAGTTTGAAACCATTTATTTTTTGTGTGAAATGGTTATTAATAAGCCTGTATAAGCTTAGGATTCCAATTAAAAGAAGTGTTTCAGTGAAAGCCTTGAAGCTCAGTTGTATGTCATGTAATGAGGAGTAGCACTGAAGTTGGCATAGGACTTGATGACCTTATTTACAGCTTCCAAGAAATCTTTTTCACTAGCGACTTTTTGCTGTGTTCTGATAGTGAACATACCACCTTCTGTGAGGACACTTCTAATCTCAGCACCAGTGTTATTTGGACACAGTCATGCTAACAATTCAAATCTGATGTCTCTTTCAACACTCATTGAGCGAACATGAATCTTAAAACTGTGAGTCCGACCTTCTAGATCAGGTAAGGTAAATTCAATCTTTCTATCTAGCCTCCCTGGCCTCATCAGAGCTGGGTCCAAGGTGTCGGGCCTGTTGGTGGCCATGAGCACTTTAATGTTGCCTCAAGGATCAAGCTGTCCAGCTGATTGATCAGCTCCAACGTCGTTCTCTGTACTTCATTGTCACTTCCAGCACCGTCATTGAAATGAGCCCCTCCAATAGCATCAATTTCATCAAAAAAGATAAGGCATGCTTTTTTTGTTCTAGCTATTTCGAAGAGCTCTCGAACCATCCGAGCCCCCTCACCGACGTATTTTTGCACAAGTTCAGATCCAATGACTCGAATGAAGCAAGCGTTAGTCCTATTAGCTACTGCCTGAGCACGGAGCGTCTCTCCTGTACCCAGTGGGCCAAAGAGTAGCACGCCCTTGGGAATCTCAATGCCAAGGTTAACAAACTGCTCTGGATGAAGTAGAGGGGTTTCAACTACTTCTCAAAGTTTCTCAATCTGTTCTTTTTTTTTTTTTTGAGGGCAGTGTCACTGGCCCTCATATGTGGGACCGAACCGGGGCCACTGGCTTCCCAAGCCAGCGCTTAACCACCACGCCACTTGGCCAGCCCTCAATCTGTTCTTTACAGTCATCCACATCACTGTATGTGACATCAGGTTTTTCTTCCACCTTCATCATGGTAACTGTTGGGTCAATCTTTGGAGGCAGTGGAATGTGAATTTGATACTTATTTCTGTCCACACCAACTTGCATTTCTTCTTCAATGTCAGTAGGTACTACCTGATCACTGAGGTCCACCACAAACTTGGCAAACTGCTTCATATTGATAATGTACTTCAGGTCCTCCGAATCGGCATTGATTATCTTCGTGCACCTCGCAACCTGCAAAGGCTGTTCACTCTGGAGAGTTTGCTTATCTGCAGCCAAATCCTAGAGTGCTGGTGAGGCAAGGCCAGTGTCAGACTCTTTAATACCAGTGAGCTCATTAATTTTCTTGAGAAGCTGTTGAATGTCACCTTCAACCTGCTTGATCTGCATAAAGTAAGTGCTCTGACCATAAGTTTTCAGCAAGGCAATATCCCCCTCATGCAGAGCTCAGATGGGCTTGTCGTCTTTCTCATCCTCTTTGGTTTTCCGCTGATTGGCACTGAGGTAATCCGGCATTTTAGGAGCTCCAAGGGCCTCAGCTCCCTGGTGATTACCCCATGTCAACTCTTAACCAACGCGCCACTCGGCCGCATATATATATATATATATATATATATATATATATATATATATATATATGTATATATATATTTAGATTTTATTGGGGGATTGGGAGAGGGGACCAGCCAAGTTGTTGTTCTTCAGTCTTCATTGTGGAGGGCTCCAGTCGCCATCTGGCTTCAGATCGGCAGCTCATGGCCTCTAAAGTCAAGGTGCTGTGTTCAATCTTAGTTGCGGGTGGGCGTAGCCACCATCCCATGTGGGAGTCCAATCAGCAACGTTGTTGTTAAGAGCACATGGTCTAGGGCTGGCCGAGTGGCGCGGTGGTTAAGCGCTGGCTTGGGAAGCCAGCAACCCCGGTTCGGGTCCCACATATGAGACCAGTGACACTGCCCTCAAAAAAAAAAAAAAAAGAGCACACGCTCTATCCTCTGAGCCATCTGGGTGGCAGCTCAGCTCCAGGTTCTGAGTTCAGTCTTAGTTGCAGGTGGGCATAGCTACCATCCCATGCAGGAGTCGAACTCGGCAGTCTTGTTAAGAGCACATGCCCTATCCACTGAGCCATCTGGACGACAGCTCAGCTCAAGGTGCTGAGTTCAATCTTTAGTTGGGTGTGGGCATAGCCCACCATTGAACAGGCAATCTTTTTTTTTACACACCAGCTGAGCCATCTTGCCACCTGTTGACAGCTCAGCGACAGTTCAGCTAGGGCGCAGCGTTCACAGGCCCATGTGAGAATCAAACTGGTGGCCCTGTTGCTCAGGGCACTCGCTCCAAGCCAACTCTTAACCAACTGAGCCACTCGGCTGGCTCTGGAATATATTTTTTAAAAGTTCTTACAACTCAGTAACAACAAGACAAACGACCCAACTGAAAAGTGGGCAAAGGACCCAAATAGACACTTCCCCAAAGAGAAATGGCCAACAAGCCCATGAAAAGATGTTCAATGTCATTAGTCATCAGGAATTGCAGATCAAAACCATAAAAAGATACCACTTCACACCCATAGGATGGCTGTGATCAAGAAAATGAACAGTATGGGCCGGCCGAGTGGTGCGTTGGTTAGGAGCTGGCTTGGGATGCCAGCTCTGAGCAGCAAGGCCCCGGTTCGGATCCCACATATGAGAGCCAGTGACACTGCCCTCTACAGCTAAGGTGGTAAACAACAGCTCCACCTAGTTGCTTGTATAGCTAAGATGGCTGACGATGGTGTGGGCTGCAGCCTCTGCTGCAGTGGGCTGCTGTAGGCTACAGTGAGTGGCTGGCAGCCAGCGTGAGCTGCCAAGAACCGCTGTGAATGACCGTCCAGAGGCTGGCAAGCGACTGCCTCACCTGGGAAGAGCGCAGTGATGATACCAGCCAGTGAAGCAATGTCCTCCACAACTAGACTGAAGAACAAAAGGACAGTAACTTGTCTGTTTCCCTTCCCTGACTCCCCAACGCTGTTCCCCTCCCCCAATTCCCCAATTAAAAAAAAAAGAAAATGAACAGTAACAAGTGTTGGTGAGGATGTGGAAAAACTGGAAGCTTACACACTGTTGGTGGGAATGCAAAACAGTGCAGCTGCTGTGGACAACAGACTGGCACTTCCTCAAAAAGTTTCACATGGAATTACTGTGTGATCCAGCAATTCCACTCCTAGGTATCCCCAAAGGATTGAAAACTGGTCCTCAAACAAAAACTTGTACATTAATGTTCATGACAACATTATTCACAGTAGCCAAAAGGTGGAAACAGCCCAAGTGACCATCAGTGGATGGACAGATAAATGGTCCAGCCACACTCTGAAGTGTCATTCGGCCATGAAAAGGAGGTAGGTGCTGACACGCGCCACAATGTGGATGGACCTTGAACACATGGTGCTCAGTGAGCGAAGCCAGACACACAGGCCACACAGTGTGTGATTCCACTTATGTGAAATGTTCAGAACAGGCACATCCACAGACAAGATATGGGTTAGTGATCGTCAGGGGCTGGGAAAGGGGATGGGGTGACTGCTGATGTGTTTGGGTCTTCATTTTGGGGTGATGAGAATGTCTTGGAATTAGGCAGTGGTGCTGGCTGCACATTGTGAATATTGTAAATTACACTGAATTGTTCACTTTAAAATGTTTACTTTTATTTTACATGACTTCTTCAATTTTTTAAAAAGTTTGCTGCCCACTTCTCCCTCCTCTTCAGTCCCTGTGGATATGGGCCCCATTATCTGCTCTGTCCACATCATTCCCCCCACCATCCCTTCTGGACCTATCGCCCTCCTCTCCCCACGCTGCCCACATTTTGTTCTTCCCCACAGTCACCAGAGGGCAACAAGGAGCACCAAGACCACATGTCCCTATTCTGCCTACCACCCTCCATGGCTCCCATACCCCTTGGACTAAAAGCCCAACTGCTCCCTTGCACAGAGGACCTTGTGCAACCTGCCCCATTACCTCCCTGCCCTCACCTCTCTCTCCCCTCACTACTCTGCTCTAGCCACATTGGCCTCCCTGCTGTTTCCCCAACATGGCAGACCTGCCCCAGGGCTTTTGTACATGCTGGGCCTGCTTCCTGAAGTTCCGTTTCCCCAGACCTCCACAGGACCTTCACTGCAGAAAGGCCTTCCTCCTACCCTTCTTTATTTTCTTCCTAGCACGCTAGGAGGGCCAGGACCATCTCCCTCCTGTCTTTCTAGGTCTAGAACAGTGCCTGGCACATAGTAGGTGCTTGACAAATATTTGCTGAATGAAGGACAATCAACCAGCTAAGAGACTGCATTTTCCTGAGAAGTCGGCAATGTGGGTAGCAGAGACCAGGCCTCCTCCTACCTCCACAGGGAGTTGTGAACTACAGTACCCCCCTTCACCTGCCTCCCCTTCTTCCCCTACATGGGAAGGGCTATGTTTTTTTTAAAGATTTTATTGGGGAATTGGGGGAGGGGAACAGACAAGTTGCTGTCCTTTTGTTCTTCAGTCTAGTTGTGGAGGACGTTGCTTCACTGGTCCATGTTAGTATTGTGATCATTGTGCTCTTCCCAGGTGAGGCAGTCGCTCACCGGCCATTGGACAGCTGCTCACGGCAGCTCACGGCAGTTCATGGCTGGCTGCCAGCCACTCATGGTAGCTTATGGCAGTCCACTATAGCAGGGGCTGCAGCCTATGCCTGTTGCAGGCTCCAGGTTGAGCTGTTGTTCACCATCTTAGCTGTAGAGGGTGCAGCGTCACTGGCCCTCATGTGGGATTTGAACCAGGCCCTGCTGCTCAAAGTTGGTGACCCAGGCCAACTCCTAACCAAGCACCACTTGGCCGGCCCCTGAAGGGCTATATTTTATGATCATCCTACTGAGTATTTTAACTGCACAATAATAAGGGAAGATCGATGGGTGAACAGACCAAAAATTATACCCGTACATACAGCAGATATGTGGGTGCCTGCCTAACCCACATTCTTTACATGTCTGCTCTCACATGGCCCCTCTGCAGGCCTGGGAAACGCTCCCGTGCACGTGCACGCCTGGCATAGGCATCTACCCACACACGAGGTGGTGGGTGGGTCCTGTGAAGCCACAGCCCTGTGTAAAGGGGTGTGCCCGGCCCCCTCAATGTGCTCTGGCCTTGCTGTCCTCACGAGGTCCCTCCATGCTCCAACATCCCTCACCTCTGGGCCTTTACTCTGTCTGTGTACCCTACCAGCGCACTGTCCCCCATTTCCCATAACTCCCTTCCTCCCATCTTTGTGCAAAGTCCCCTTCATGGTAAGGCCCCCCAACGACCGCCTTTTTTAACCTGCCCTCAACACCACCTTGTGCCCCTGCTGGCTTTCTCCCCTCTTGACACTTCCCGTGTGTGTGTGTGTGTGTGTGTGTGTGTGTGTGTGTGTGTGTGTGTATGTTCGTCTCCCTGCTAAGAAGTCAGCTCCAGTGTGGAAGTTTTTGTCAGTTTCGTTCACAGCTGGCTCCCTGCTCTGCCAGCATGCACAGAGTATGCACCCAGTGTATGCTTAATGTGTGTGTGAATGGCTGACTGACTGACTGACTGTCTGGGAACATGGCCAGCTCTTCCTGGAAGTGTCTACATCTTGCCAGTGCTTCCCAGTGGGTTGAATGGTACCGCAGGAAGAAGAGGTCCCCATCACTGCCTCCCTGCCCAAGATTCCCTCTGTACTCCCCTGGGAGGCTGCACCAAATGACCACACACTGGATGGCTTAGACAACAGAGACCTACCTCTCACAGCTCTGGGGCTATAAATCCAAAATCAAGGTGTCGGCAGGGCTGTTCCTTCCGGGCCACCTGGGGGACAATCTTTTCTAGGCCCCTCTCCCAGCTTCTGGTGGTGCCTTCAGTCCTTGGAGTCCCTTGGCTCCAATCCATGGCCTCTGGCCTCTGTGAACTTCTCCTCCTTGTGTCTATGTCCACATTTCCCTCTTCTCATTGGGATGCCAGTCACTGGATTTAGGGGCCACCCTACTCTAGTAAACCTCATCTTAACTGGATTACATTTCCAAATGCCCAGTTTTCACATAAGGTCACATTCACAGGTGTAGGGACTTGGGACTTGAATGTATCTGGAGGGCACAATTCAACCCATGATGCTCTGCTTGTCCACACCTGTTAAATTGGATTTTGGGCCTGTTTAGACCTGGAGAGCCTAGTCTCGAGGGGTCTAGAACTCTGCACTTTGGATGTTGTTTTCACAAATTTACATTTTGATATAATTTCAAACTTACAGAAAATTTCAAAATACATATCAGAAACTCCTGTAGACTCTGCCCAGATTCCCCAGTGGGCTGCATTTTGCCGCATTTGCTTTATGTTCCGCATCTACCTGTTACCTGTGTACATATACGTATACTGGTATGTATTTACTGAACCATTTAAGAGGACATTGAAAGTGTGATGCCTCTTCACCCACAAACACATCACCATATATTTTCTAAAAAACACATTTTCTTTTATAACCCAGTGCAGTTATCAAGATTGGGAAATTTCACATTGAAACCATACTCATATCTGACCCAATAATGTCCCACGAGGGGGGCCTCGGTACCTGAGCAGGTTGCCATAACAACAGATGCTGGCAGCCAGGTCAGCAGGCAACAGCTCAGAGGAGCCAGCCTGGGGGTGGGAGCTTGGGCATGCTCAGGGTTAGTAGAACCTCGGGGACCCAGACAGTGAAGTTCCCCTTGGTTCTCTTAGATCAATTGGGGTTGTGGGGTCAGGACTTGAACGTGTCTTTTTGGGGAGACACAATTCAACCCGGTTCAAGTGCAGTCTAAATTCCTGGAGGCACGGGATTAGCCAAGACATTAGCCAAGTCATTGGTGGGCAAGGCAGTAGCATCTGGTGGTGCCCAGCCAGTCTATGTTGGGCATCTCTAAGCTGCCCCTCACCCTGCAGGCCCTCTGTGACTGCCCTAAGCACATGGTGACACCCTCCCCCCCTTGCTTTCTCCCTCATGCTCCTGGGATTGTTGCCATCCACCTGCCTCCTTCCTTGAGGACAGAACCCGGGGTCCAGTCCCCACCCTATATGACTCTGGGAAACCATCCTATCTGGGTGATACTGAAAACCCTCACTGGTGTCCCACCCATTTGCTGGGGTAGGTTTATGTGTGGACATATGACTCTCTTTTGACCAATAAAATATGGGGGATGTGAGGTGGCTTCTAGAATTCACTGCATTCCATTCCATGGCTTATGATGTCTTTAACTTGTAGACTCACTTGTCATGCTGCCATCTCGGGTTCTCTCTCTTTTGCCTCCTATTTCCTCTTATAAGGGCCCTTGTGTGATGCTGAGCCAAATAATCTAGGATCATCTCCCATCTCTCACGATCAACCAATTAGCAACTTTAATTCTACCCGGAACCTTGGTTTCCCCTTGACATGCAAAAGGACATATGTTCAGGTTCTGGAGATCTGGGCGTGGACATCTTTGGGGGCTGTTATTCTGCTGATCACAGGCTTCCTTGCTCCTAAGAGAGAGGCCCAGGAAAATGGTCCCTTTCTGCCTTTGGCCATTGCAGCTTCATGATGAGATGTCTGGAGCAGCTGCAGCCATTTTGGTGCCCATCTGAGGATGAATATCATACTAAAGGAGGCATAGCCAAAAGAACCACAGAGCAACACAGTGGAGAGGAGCCCAGGAGCCTCTTTTTGGAGGAGATAAAACATTGCCTCATTGCTTAAGCCCATCTGAGGCAGGATTTTTAGTTGCTTACTGTCAAAGGCATCTACAGAGAAGATTTCTAGCTCCCCCTTAGAGGCCTTGGAAATCTGGGCACGGGTCGCCCAAGGCATCTTTGTGACCAAGCGTGGCCCTGTGACCAAGTTTTAGCCAATTGGATGAGAGCAAGAGTGGTTGCACCTTCAAAAGTAAGGAGTACTAAACCTGAAAACTACCAATGTTTCTGTCAGCAGTGGAATGGATAGAAAAATCGTGGTGCATCCCCAGCCATGAGAAGGAACATGGACAAAACTCACACACACAGTTTTGAGCTTAAGAAGTCAAACAGAAAATAACATAAATACCAAAAAATGCTATTTTATAAGGTGAAAAACAGCCAAAACCTATTAATACTGTTAGAAGTCAGGGTGGTGATTGTCCTGGGGGAGGGGAGATGGAGGGGTCTTGGGGCTTTGGGACAGTTGCATGGCTGTGGTCTGTTGTGAAAGCCCTGTACTTCGGGTACATGGTACCTGACACCAAAAAGGAAAAACAAAATGCCAAGAGGATGAGGCCTAGCCTGTCCTCCCCCTTCTGTGTGGCGCTGGGCATGGGCTGCAGGCACCCAGAATTCTGTGAGGAAAAAAGGAGCTTCTGTTTTAAGAAGACCCCTTGGGTCTTTGCTGCTGCTGTGAAACCACTTGCCTCTGTGGAAAAAGATGGACTCTCCTCACTGGGTCCAAGAAATGGAGCCCAAGCAGTGTCCTTGCAGGGTGGAAGTTTCTTAAACCCGAGTGAGCGATGCTTTGCTGCTTTAGCAAGAGCAGATGGTGTGTGTTTCATCCCACTGTTACTGATGGGACATATCACACCAGGCTTCACTAGGTATGAGTAATTCTCATTTGGGGACACCCAGAGATGGGGACACCTGTGGTTGTCATGACTGGGGTGCTCCTGGCGTTGAGTGGGTAGGGCCAGGGATGCTGCTGGACCCCACAGGACAGCCCAGGACAACCCACAGAGATGACCCAAGCATTCATAGCACCGAGCCGGACACACCCGCTGTACATTAAGGGACATGTAGCAGATGGAGGTGCCACGCCGCCTCCAGGGCTCTTCTGAGAAGTGAGGCACCATCCACAGACCTCACTGGGCCCTTTGCATCTTCACCATCTGAGTAGGAGAGGTGACAGCGCCCACAGCTGCCTTTCCCAGGACCGCCATGCCGACTCCTGCCCACATCATGTATACCCTGCGTTTTGGGAGAACCATTTAGTGTCAGGCCGAGGGCAGGGCAGAGGAGCTTTGTACTTCACTGTCTCCCTTCTTGTGTCTCCATGGGAACCGGACTGTGCTGGAAATGCAGCCGTGGAGGATTTGGTACCGAGTCTTTGCTCCTGCCTCTGCTGGAGCACCCCTTCCCAGAGGCAGGAAGGGCACCAGACCCCTCAGCTTTTGCCACAGAAAATGCCCTTCAGTCAAGGGCCTTTTCCATTACTGCTGACTTTTGCAAATACTGAGATTCGCAAATGCTGGCCCCCCCGGAAGCAGACTAGTGCTGAATGTTATGCAATCTTGGGTAATGTCTTGGTCTCTCTGTTAGAAAGGGAGGTGACAATACTGAAGCCCATCTCGCAGGACGGACTGTGGGGAGGCTTCCAGGAGGCGGTGTCGCGAAGCTGGGCTGAGGGACCCACATGTCCTTGAGAGGGGCGCCCTCTCGTGGCCGCGCTGCGGTACTGCTGCTCATCCCCGGCGCCGCAGTCACTGAAACCCGCAGCAGGCCGGCCTGCTCAGGGTGCTGGGAGTCCTGGCAGGAGCAACACCAGGACGGTCCCCACGCCACGGAAGCCCGTATTCCAACGGGGTAAAACGTCAGTTAAAAATGAAATGTGGAGGAAGATCATGGTAAATGCTGTGGAACCACCTTAAAGTCCCATCGACTCAGGGAAGAAAATGGGAAAGCCCTGCTTTAGGTAGGGAAGGGTATGAGGAGGAGGTGATATTCAAGGTCAACCTGGAAAACAAGGTCAACCAGCAGCTTGAAAATCGAGGGGCATGCTTGCAGGGTGTTGGGGTGGGGAGATGGACACAAGGCTGATGGGAGCATGAAGCTTCATCAGGCCAGCAGCAGATGGCAGGGGTTCTTCCTCCTGTCAGGGACTCCACAGGGCTGTTTTGACAAACTTGTGTAAAGCAGGATTGCTGCATAACAGACACACCCAAATTGGTGGCTTAAAATCATGAAGGTGTGACTGGATCCTGGAATAGGCTCAGCAGGTCAGCTCTCACTGCACATAGTGTCTGTTGGAGCTAGAACATGAAAGGTGTCCTCTTCCCTCCTTGTCTAGGAAGCTCACACACAGAGAAGTCTCCAGGGCTTCCAAGTTCATAGGCTCAATGATGCTACCAAAGACCTGCCCTTCAGCTTACCATCCTCAGACAAGCAGGTCTCATGGTCACAGAATGGCTGCCTTAGCTCCAGACATCACAGACAGTCCCATAAATAGGCCTTTTCCTCATGTCTCCTGTCAAGTGAGAGGAAGCCATTCCTAGGAGCTCCCTACAAATGCTCCTCAGGTCTCATCCCCAGAGCTGCCCTGGGAGGGGCGGGACCACTGGTGAGCTATGACTGCCAGCACTTCCTCTGATCTGAGACAAAGGGGTCTCTTACTAGGAACATGAAGTAGGGTCTGCTCCAGCATAGAGTCTGCTCCCAATCTAACCTCTCACTCAGCAGCTCTTCCCCAGAACCTGCCTGGGCTGGGCACCTTCCAGGCACCAGGACATGCAGAATGGGACACTCTCAGCCCCTGGTCTGGGGAAGTGACTTTCTACAAGGCCAAGAAGAAAATGAGTCAATGTTTTGTAGATGATGCCAAATGACACAGAGAAATCAAACCAGATGTTGGGATGCAGAGAGACCCGGGAATGGGGCTGCCTTCCTGAGGAGGAGCCAGCTTGGGATGAGTGTGGGCAGAGGGATCAGCAAGTGCAAATGCACTGAACAGGAGACATGCCCAGTCTGTTTCTGAAGCAGGAAGGCATTGACAGGGGAGGGCAAGTGAGGAGCCGAGGCTGAAGGAGTGTGAACAGTTTCTGGCAATGAACACCTGCAGAGCGGAATGTGGACACCGAGAATGTGGGCAGGCCATTGTCTTGTTGCCTGGTGACACCCTGGGTGTTTTGGGAACGAGACTGCTGGGTTGGGGAGGTCCCCGTCCATGGGGGACCACCGGCAGAGTTTGCCTCACAACCAACACACGGAGGCTGAGGGCAGGTCAGAAAGGGTGCAGGACGATGATGTTCTGGGGCTCCAGAGCGCTGTGTATGAGAGTCCAGAGTCCAAGGACCCCAAATACCAAGACCCAGATGGGGAGCTGGGCTTCAAAGACCAAGAAGAGGAAATTGCCTCCGAGGAGTTGGCCGGGGAAGAATTCCTGGATGCTCGGGACCCGGCAGAGGTCCTCCTGGAGTTGAAGAGGGTTCTGGACAAAAATGAGGAGGACGCTGTGCCTGAGATGAGGTGGCATGGGGGTGGGGCTCAGTTGGGGGCAGGAGAGAGCAGCGTCCCCACATCTACCCCATGATCCTGTGTTGCTGCCACAGGCTGGGTTCCCCCAGGGCCATGCGGTCATTCTAGTGTGGGCAGCACCCTCATTGGCCTCTGAGGCAAAGTTGGCAAACACAACCCCTGTCCAGGCAGCAGGTAGGTAATGGTGGAAAACCCTACAAAAGAGCCCATTTTGGAATTAGCTGCCAGAGCTGAGAGGTCAGGAGAGGCGGCCCTCAGTCTGAGAGAAGAAACAGGGAAATCCCCTAGCTTGGAAGCTGCCACCATTCCAAGCCCCACACATTGCCACAGAGGGTCAGGATGGCTGGGGGACATGTCCTGGACAAGCTGGGGACTGGTGAATTGAGCATTTGTGAGGAGTGATTTTTGGCCAGGGGTGCTGCCCTCTTAGCTGTGAACTTAGTGTGTGTGTCCCTCATCCTTCCACTGGGCCACAATCTGGGCTCTTCTCAACTCTGGCCAGCAAGGCAGGAAGGAGCCCCATGGGTCAGCCTGTGCCCTCTTTGGTGTCACCTCCCATACCGGAGATGGATGTGTGCAGAAATGACTTGTGATGTCAGGGATGCAGTGACAGGGGCCTGGGGAGGACCTTCCAACCCATCATCTAAGGGCTTCCTGGGGCCTTTCTGTGGCCTCCTCCCACTAGGGGTCTGGACACACACAAGCTGAGAAAATGGCCACCCTGGGAGGTGCAGGTGAGTCTGTCTTCCACTGTGCAGTGGAGGGAATGGGCTGCCTGGCCAGGGTCATAAGTCTGGTGCCGCTGGAGCTAGGGCTGCAGTCCATGGCTTCTGCCACCATAATCCGCCCCCTCCACCCCCCTGCCAGAGGCCCCTTCAGAGGGCGAGGAGATTCAGGGACTGGAAAGCTGGCAGATCCAGCCTTACCATCCAACTCTCCACAGCCGGCTATCCATCACTCAGATGTTCCCTGGCACCTCCACGGCCAGAAGGAGGAAGATGGGCAGGCGGCTTTTTGAACTGGCAAAACCCAAGACCAATTGGCACGTCTTAAAAGACAGGTGAGGTGGTGGGTGAGCGGCCTCGCTGGAGGCAGGGGTGGGGGTCCACGAGGTGGAGAGCAGCCCTTGGGGGTCCCATTTCTCATCCACACAATAAACTTGGGGCAAAAAGTCAGGGTGCCAATGCGGGGAACTTGGGGGACACAGTGGTCCATGGTGGCCTCTGGGTGCTGGTCAGGGACAGCGAGGCACTTGAGCAAGTGGGAGCTGCAGAGCGAGGTGGGGGCTGGGCATGTGTCCTGGCAGGATGGGGTGCTGCTGTAAGGGCTATGCCTGGATCTCCCCATGCTTGAGGATCTTGCAGTTCTGTGTCTACTGGTGAGTCCCAGGGGCATCTCCTCTCTCCGTGTCCTGCCCAAGTTGGGGGGAAAACAACCAGGCCCTGGGGCCCTTTTCTTAGTTATCCCTTCCTTTTCCAGCTCCCCCCTTCTCTGAACATCAGGCTTGCTCAAAATAATCTACATTTCCCTCTGACTCTAAGACTCTTCTGAGTCTGTCCCTCTCCTGTGTCTCCATTGTCCCCTCCCTTTCCACTGGTCTCTCCACCCCATCTTGCCCCAACTACCATGTCTGTGCTCCTGCTTATGGGGTGCCTTGAGTCCTGTTTCAGAGCAGGGCGCAGGAAGCCTGTGCCCTGCTCCCCTCGCCCTGAGCTATGCCTGGGTGCATTCCAGGCCATCCGTGTATTGGACAGAGAAATTCCTCGAAGACACCACCCTCACCGTCACGATGCCTGGTAGGTTGGGCTGCCCAGCATCTCCACTTGTTCGTTAGAGGCCTGCTGGGTCAGGTGTTAGTCAGAGGTGGCCCTTGTCCCAGCCCTGGTTTCTGGCCACCCTGTCTGACAGGCTGCTTCTAGGGTTAGGTCACCTCCATCTCACCCCGACCTCTGCCTGGCTCCAGCTGGGGCTACCTCAGGGCTTCCCTTAGCCCTAACCCTCCTGGAGTCCTGGTGGCTCTCCCCGCTCCTCCATTTCTCAGGGTGTCTGTCTCTCCTCCCCCGTCCATCTTCCAGGAAGCTCATCTCTTGACTCTGTCCCTTGAGGAGCCAGAGCCAGCTGGAGGCTGGTCCTGGGGGTGAAAGGCATAGGGCAAACGCTCCAGGGGAAACCCCAGTTTGCACCACAATATATTCATTGTACAAAAAGACCTTTTGCTTCTCTCCCACAAGGGTTTCCACCCTTCTTGAAAGCAATGGATCCCTTCAAATAAAACTCGTTATTGGGGAGAAGTAACAGGGCAGGCTCTCTCTTGGGTTTAGCATCTCCTGGACAGCAGACAGTAATCTGTGCAAATCTCAGGCTCAGATCCACTTTCCCCACCAGTGGGTTGTTCGTTCCTCAGGAGCCCCATGGAGGGACTCAGGGCCTGAGCTCCCATTCCAGCCCTGCCACTTGCATTCCGGGTGCTGCAAGTAAGGGACTTCAGGCCTATAACCCTACTGTCCCCAGAATGATGACAGCAAAATTTACCCCTCCACAAGGTACCTGGGCACTGAGCTGTCTGGACCATGGTCTTGCTCTGGTCCATGGAAAGCTGCTTAGTGGGAAGGAAAGCCCTGGGGGCAGACACCTCTCAAGTTGGGGTTATTTCCCATTTGTGCAGCAGTGTCCCGCAGAGTGGAGGAACTAGCCCGGCCTAAAAGGTTCTACTCGGAGTTTTACAACAGCAGGTGAGGGCCTGGGAGGGCTCTTGGAGGGCTGGGCAGAAAGCCTCCCCCTCCACCCTCCTTGACAGAGTGTAGATGAGGAGGACTCAGGTGCCAGGACTCGATAACCCAAGACCCTTGGGACCTCAGCCGTCTACCTGCACAATTGGTAATAGTGGGGAGCCCACACAAAAGGCACTTAGCATGGTTCCTGCCAGAGTGAGTGCTCGTAATGTTACTTACTGCCATCATGTACAACTTAAGACACAATTCCTTTTTATCATTTAAAGATTCACGCTTGTCAAAAATGATTTTTAAAGTTAATTTTGATTACCCATCCTAATGCATATTGCATACATATAATAGAAAGGAAAATGTAACTGAAGTAAGTTTGTTGGAGCATGTCTGAAGGTTTCAAGTCATTTTTTGACCCAGCGACGTTGACATGTTTCACATACTGTTTTTTAAGGCTGTTTTTGTGAAAATAACTTTTCATTTTAATGCCAAATCACAGTGTAATCTGAAGATAATTTAAACTGCAATTAAACTTAACATCTGTAGAACCAAGAATGCATATAACTTGACTGAGGTTATTTCAATGAGGTCCGCACACAGGCAGGGACAACCAGGGAGTCCCTGATGTCTGGCTGGCGGCATTTATAAGCCGATGTGAAAATAAGAAACGTCTACCTTAGATCAACACAGCTTAGAGAAACACAGCTTCATTTCTGGAGCCCAGGCACAGCTCAGGCCCAATCTCAGGAGGCTCAATGGAAGTTCACTTTTCCAGCTTTCTGCAGATACACACTATTATCCCTTGCATTCAAATCTGGACCCCCGCCCCAATGATGGGATGTGAGGATGGCTTCAGAACAGAGTAACTCACTTTGAGAGCACTTAGGGGCTCCCATTAGGGTTTCTGTTACAAGTCCTATCTTGGAGGTATTTTCCAAACTGTCCACTTCCCAGGTTCTCCTGTATCCCCAACATCAGAGAGGAGCTGAGAAAGAGATCACACACAAACACACACACACACAATCTTCCCCATGGTTGAACTAGTGTCTCAAATGCTCAAATGTGGCTGTCCCTTAGGACTACTCCCATCTGGCCCATCCCTCTGTCCACCTTGGAACATCAAGCATCTAGTCGCCTGAGGGAACTGGCCACACCAAAGGTCCGGAATAACATTTGGAACATAAACATGTCTCAAGTAGGTCCCTCACTCTCCCCGGGACCCCACTCAGCTGTCGGGGCTCTGCCTGCCTTCAGTGGGCTGGGATCAGGGGCCTAGATGGACAAGTAGGAGCAGACTCCAGAGCAATAGACGTGCAACTCTGGCCAGTGCTCATTATTTCCATCATTTCATACTTTAGCACACACAGAGACCCATAAATCACAATCATCATGTTTTTAATATGCATTTGTGGCATCTTATTTCTTGTTTGCCCCCTCAATATTTCTAGAGCACTGCCTTCTGACTTATATGGAAGCAACATTTAACTCCTAGCTCACACTCTGACCTTCGAACATGCCAGTCAGTTTACTAGGCCCCTGTTGATAGGTGATGAGGGTGTTTGCAGCTGCAGTGGGCACCACTGCACTCAAACCCTGTGCCCCGTCTGGGCATCTACACGGCGATGCTTGCGTGAGCACGTATTCAGCTTCATCGGAGATGGGCTAAGCATGCTCCAAAGTACTTGTACTAATTTCCTATCCCACCAGCCATGCATGAGGGCATGTCTGCTCCCACATTCTTGCCAGGGCTCATCAGTGTCAGCCTTTTTCATTTTTGTCACATTTGTTGGTGTGGACTGATATTTTGTTGATCTAATTTACATTTCCCTGGTCAACAGAGAGGACGATGGATGGCGTGGGCTTACATTTCTAGAAGGGTATCATAGCCCCCTCTGGGTTCTTAGGGTTCTGGATTTAGAGTTCTTTATGTATGATAGCCACTGAGCTTTTGCTGAACACACTGCAAACTAGCTTCCTCCCAGTCAATCTTTCGTCTTTTGGTGTTGCTTCTGGGGTTGTTTCGGTCTAGGGGCCTGTGAGGAACCACAGTCTGTTTTACTCTTCCCCTCTCACTCTGTTTCTAGGTGTCCCAGATATCCAGGGCAGCCCAGGTGGCCATCCCCAGTGCAAGGACCCTCCAGCTGGCAAAACCCAGCACTCCAACCACCCTGTTGGAAAAGTGGGACCCTGTGCAGAAACCCAAGCCACACGTGTCAGACTACAACCTGCTTGTTCACTTGGCTAGTAAGTAGGTCCTCATGTCCTTCCCCACTGGATGGGGTGGAGAATGGTCAGAAGACTTGGACATTAGGTCTGCTTCTGCCAGATTTGTGCTCGCCTCTCCCTTCTTTTCTCCCCTGGACTACAGACCAGCTGTCAAACCCCTGTGGATGATTGGACTGCACAGGCTCCTGGGGTCATGGTCCTGAGGCTAAGAGCTGTGTGAGTGGGTCTCCCAGCAGGACAAGTGGATGTAGGCGAGAAAGTCGAGGGGCAAAGGACCAGGGATGAGGGAGCCAAGCGGAGGTGCAAGGGCAGCTTTGAAATGGAGACCTGATTCTGTTCTGTCCTTTATTATTTATTTTATTTATTTATTTTTTAAGAGGGCAGTGTCACTGGCCCTCATATGTGGGATCCGAACCCGGGCCACTGGCATCCCAAGCCAGCTTTTAACCACCGTGCTACTCGGCCGGCCCTGTTCTGTCCTTTATAACAAATGAAATACCTCATCCTCCCGTGACAACAGTAATGTATGCTAGTTGTAGAGAATTTGGAAAATGTAGAAGAGCTTAAAGAAGAAAGGAATCCCGCCACCTAATGATAATGCAGTTTGGTGTGTTGCCTTCTGGGTGTAACACGGAGCTACACACAGACCCACAAGCACACCAGCCACGTGTGTGTGCCTGTGAGCATACATCTTCCAGGCACTCTCCGTGCCTGACCCCTCCGGTCACACCCCATGTCCAATGCACCTAGATTCCTGTGGGCTTGGCCCTCTGAGCATATCAGAACCCACCCCCACCCCGCACCCCCACCTCCACAACCCCCTTGTGTGACTTCTTGCCCTGGTCCCTGGGGGCATCTTCCCCCATTTGCCATGTGGCAGCCACAGGGATCTTGCTGAATTTAAGTTGGATGCTGCTCTTTCTTGCTCACAAACCTCTCAGGGCTCCTGCCTCGCTCGGCACGCCGATAGGCCCTTGTGACCTGTCTCCTGGCATCCCCATGGCTCTCCTCCTGCTGCCTTGAACACTGTCCCCAGACCCGGCATGACTCACCCCTATGCCACCTGTGGGGCAGGGCTCCCATATGCCCTCTGGGTGAGGCCTCTCTGAGCATCCTGTGTAACCCAAGTCTGTGCCCACCACTGGGCACCTGTGCGCCCTCTGCACTGCTCTCCTTGCGTTTTCTGTGGCCCCTGTCGTGTTCTGACATACTTTACATTTATGCGTCTATTTATCCTTCGTGGTCTGTTAAGTGCAAGGCCTGCAATGTCAGAAGCTTTGGAGAGACTGTGTGTCCCCTCTTCTTGGCACAGAGTCACCAGAGCGTGTGGTTGGTCATTTGGGTTCACTCTGCTCTCATTTCTCCAGGTTCCTGTTTCCTGTGTTTCTTGTTATTGATTGGGAGCAGCTCTTTATATCAGATTGTTACAAATCCTTTGTTGAGCATGTTGCAAAATAACTTCTCCCCAGTCTCTGTTCTTTTAACTTTGTTTACAGGGTCTTTTGTTTAATTCACTCATTTATCCATTCCCTTAGTATTTGTTAAACGATTAGTGAAACAAACAGAAACACACTGCACTGGTGCATCAGACCATTCTGTCTCTCTCTCTCACATACACCTGGACTATAAAATACATACACATGTGTACATATACAGTTGTGTACATACTCATCCATGTTTCAGATGGACCTAGAAGTATACATTCACATGCCAGTGTGTAAGAACAGTGTAAGGGTGGGCTTTTCATTTCATCATTTTTTTTTTTTTAGAGGGCAGTGTCACTGGCCCTCATATGTGGGATCCGAACCGGGGCCGCTGGCGTCCCAAACCAGCACTTAACCGCCGTGCCACTCGGCCGGCCCAGGGTGGGCTTTTCAAATAGGAAACTTGCTTGCACTAATGGGTGTGACCAGCATTTAAAAAAGTTAAATGACAAATGAATTGCATGAACTGTGTGGGTGGAAGTGAGTCTGTAGCTGTTTTGTTTCTCTGTGTGTCCACATGTGTGCTGTGTAGCAGTGGACTCAGTCACCGCTGTTAAGTTGTGGTCAACAAGAGTTTAGAAGCCCAGATCTTACAATGGTGGAAGTGCTTCAGAATTCTCACAGAGGAGTTCAAAGAAGGCTAGATGCTGGGCATATCCTTCTCAGCATCCCAAGGGGCTACCGAGGCCTGAACGTTGGGCCCCCTTCCCTTTGGAAGGGATGGTCATCTGCCTGGCAAAGCTCTGGTCCAGCCTTGATGGCCTTGCCCAGCAGTGGGCCCTGTGTGGGCTTGTGCCTGCGGGGTGGAAGGAACCCCACATTCTTTTCAGTAAGAGCCCCTCCACCGAGACGGCACCTGTCTTGCCATTTGCACAGGGGCTCTGAGCAAAGAGGGGTTTGGAACCGAGGCTGTAGCACCCCTCAAAGTCAAGGGTCCCGGAGACCCCAGACACTGAAGGTGAAGGCAGTGACACCAGTGACTACCTCCCTTCTAGTCCCCAAACAGGACTGTGAAGGAGGGGATGGCAGAGAGGTGGTGAGGAGGGAGCCTGGCTAAGGCACAGGGGTCTGCTCCTGAGAGCTCTGTCCATTACAGCAGCCACTGGCTATGCGTGGCTATATCAGTATGTACAAATGCATCGATCAGTTCGTCTACATAAATTAATTGATTTCATTGAAATTAACTAGAATAAAACTCCAGCCCATATTATGCGCCCCATAGTCACAGGTGGCTGGTGGGAACCATGTCGCCAGTACTCCCAAGGACCTGGCTGAGGCTGCAGGCAGCTGAGCAGCGACAGCAGGAGCCCAGGGGACTGAGGTGGGAGGCTGAGTCCTGAAAGACCTTCGTGTCCAGAGAGCTGCCCCCTTGGTTCACCTGAGGGGCCTGCAGGACCAGCCAGGGGACAATGCCTCCTGCAGCCATTGCTTCCTGCCCCTCCCCACTGTGACATCAGAGGGAGGAGAGGGTATGAAAGGGCCCACAGAGCTCCGTCCTCACCTTGGCCAACAGGGCATTTTTGGCCAGTCCCTCTGAGTCCTCTTGACTGGGACTTGTGGCCATTTGAAATATTTTTTTCTTTACAAGTCACCCTTTTAAAGTGTACAATTTATGTGCTTGCTTTGGCAGCACATATACTGAAGCGTACAATTCATTATACTTCCACAAAAAATAAAATGTACAACTCAATTGTTTTTAGTACAGAGTTGTGTGCCCATCATCACAATAAATTTTAGAATATTCCATTACCCCAAAGAGAAATTCCCTATTAGTGATCACTCCCCAGCCCCTGACAACCACTAACCCCCCTCCTGTCTGTGCATGTGCCTGTCCTGGATGTTTCACATAAATGGAACCACACACTGTGTGGCCTTTTGTGTCTGGCTTCTCTCACTGAGCACCGTGTGTTCAAAGTCCATCCATATTGTGGTGAGTGTCAGTGTCGCCCTCCTTTTCACCACTGAGTGACACTCCAGTCTGTGAAGAGACCACTTTATTTATCCATTCCTTTGTAGATGGGCCACTTGTGTTTGTCCGTTCCTCCACTGCTGGATAGGCCATTGACCTAGAAAATGTGACTGGGCAGGTTGAGCTCCACAGGGGGAGCAGCTTCATGTCCAGGCTCCTGTGCCTGACGCTGCCCCTCTCTCCTGCCCGCTCAGTGCCGAAGCCCCAGTCAGAGAAGTGTGTTCCTGACCGAGATCCATGCTGGGAAAGTGCTGGATATCACCAAGAAGGCAGTAGCCAGTCCCCGGGTCATCTCCCTGGCCAAGCCCAGAGTTCGCAAGGATCTCAACGAAGGCTACAACCCCTACTACATCTCCTCGGCCTCCTTGGTGGCTCGGGCATCCCCTCGCCTGCATGAGCTTGCCACTCCCAAGAGCATCACCAAAAAAGTATGAGTGACCCAGGCCTGGCCGCATCCCAGTAAACACCCAAATGTACCCTCACCCTGCACATGTGGCTGGCTCTGAGCATTTTTGCCTGGAGGAGGGAGGGTGAGCTGGAAGGCCAAATGATGGGCGGAGGGAAATAATAATACTTATGTTTGCATCCACCCTGCGATTTGTGCAGCCCTTTTATTTTCCAAGTCACTTCATGTGCTGTCTTGGGCTTTTGCGATGTCAGGCATCAGCCTCCTCAACTTCAACATTTTCCTTCTGAATTTCTTATGTCCTGACTAGCTTGTTCGACTGCGTCCCAGGTGTCCACAAGCACCTCAGACTTGGTGCAACCCCCACAATAAAACTGCCACCCCCATGCCCCACTGCTGCCTCACTCTCCCTTGGCTGGCCTAAGAAAAGTGCCTTGTCTCCATATTCTTGTCAGGCCAAGTACCTTGACACTCAGTGTTCTGCTGGTGGATAGCTGGGAAGGGGATGGGGCTTCTGAGTCCCCCTGCCCATTCCATTCTTCCTGGTCTCATTAGGAACCACCATCCACTCATTTGTGCAAGTCAGGAACCTGGGAGCAGACCTTCTCTCCACTTGCACACTTTCATAGTGTCTTATGGGGTGCACCCCCCCCCCCCGCCCCCCGGCCTCGGCAATTGCAGTCACTCGTGAGATCTCTGCCTGGCCACCACTTCCTCACTGGTCTGCCTGCTTCCTCTCTTGCTGTCTATACACCTTCTTCCCTGATGCTCA
Source organism: Aselliscus stoliczkanus (assembly GCA_033961575.1). Classification (NCBI taxonomy): domain Eukaryota; kingdom Metazoa; phylum Chordata; class Mammalia; order Chiroptera; family Hipposideridae; genus Aselliscus; species Aselliscus stoliczkanus. The sequence goes on along the minus strand of CM066735.1, from coordinate 233,945 downwards.
CAGTACATCCGTCTGAAATTTAAAATGTAGCAGACCCCTGTTAGGAGTGTCCCGTTCAAACTCGTCCCCAGCACCTTGCACAGACTCAGAACGTGCAAACAAGTATTTAATCAATTAATAAAAAAACGACGACAGACTTCAGGGCCAAACAGTCTTGTGTTCGAATCTGTCGCTCCTGACCGCCAGGTCAGCACTTTAGCTCCCTGGTGTGTAGGGTCGCTGTGCTGCTGCTCAAAGCTCGTCCTAAGATGCGTTTTGCAAGCTCCCCACTTGGCTCTCTGACACACTAGATGGATCATTACTGGTGCAGAAGTGCTGAAAGCTCCAGAACCACGCTGCTCAGATTTCAGTCCCATTCCTGTGTCTACCATGTAATGCATTGGGTGGCCCGTCACTCCGGGCCTCAGTTTCCTCATCTATAATACGGGGTTTAGCCATGATTGGAAGGATGAAATGGGATCTGAGCTCCCTGCGCAGTTACGTTTATCAGGAATCAGTATTTTTATAAACGGCATCCCCCACCTCCCAGGAAAGGCCAAGGCCAAAGCCAGGGTCCGGCGGCGACCCACAACCCCGCGAACCCCGGGCCTGCCCCACCTGCACACTCACTCCGCACATCCCGGTCCGCGCACCTACAGTGCACCGCCCAAGCCCCGCCCCCTCCAGGCTCCGCCCCAGCGCTCCGCCTTCCCGAAGGTCGTAGCCAATGAGCGCACGACCCCGCATCCGGGGATCCCGGCGCGGCAGCCGCCTCCCGCGCGCACACGGCCATGGCGGAGGTGAGTGAGCCGGCCGGGGAAGCTGGCCCCCTGCCCCCGCGCGCGCGCGCCCCACGCCGCGGCACCTCAGCTGCGTCAGAGCTCTGGGCACGGAGACCCCGCTCCGGCGCTCCGAGGCGGGGCCCGGAGCGCCGCGCCCGTCGGGGCCCGAGGGGCGCGGGACTCCGTCGGTAGCCGCCCCCGGCCCCCCCACCCACAGCTGCCACATCGCAGGCTGCAGTGCGCATGTGCGGGCGCGGCGGCGCGGGCTGGGGGCGCGGAGTGGGCAAGGGAGGGGCCGCCTCCCCCGCCCCCCGCCCGTACCCCTGCCCGGCCCCGGCCTTGCCTAACTTTGCTGGGCGCGCTTCTGGTGGTGCAGTCACAGCGCCACGTTTGCCCCGCCGGGACCCTGCGTGGGATCCAGCGCTGCAGCCCGCTCTCGATCCCTCAGGGTGCCGGGCTCCACGGAATTGCCGTCGCTCCAGATCGCGGGCGGGATTGTACCCTATCACAGCGCTGCGTTGGCGTTTCCTCGGGGCAGAAGGAGTCAGACCAGCTTGTCCCGGCGGCTCAAAGTCACTTCTCGGAGCCTCCTCCCTGCCCTGAAGTACGCCCGGGACCCCGCTCGCAAAATCCTTGGGGCCGGATACATTTTGGAATTCAGTTTTTCCTATTTCAGGAGCTGTGGGGTTTGGAACTGTGATGCTTGATCAAACTTACTTGGGGCCTTCTGGGATAAAGAACGACACCTCAGAGTTTTTTGTTAGGTCAAACCAGGGATGAAACTTTCACTTTGGGTTTTCTTGACTTTGGAATATTAGGTAGGACAGTGCGGACCTACTCTCACCTTCTAGAGCTCTAGTGAGGATGGGAATGTGATAATGCACCTGCTAGGGGCCCCACCAATGTGACTCTTTATTTCATGACGGTTCAGTTTGGGGACGCACAAGTTAAGGCCGCTGCCAAGCAGGTCCACAGACTCTGCTGGTGATCCTCATCACATGGGTGAGGCCACCAAGGCCACCCAGTGAGGCACAGCCAATTCACAGGATATGGGATATTGTGCCTGTCATGGTGCCATGTTGAGTGTTTATGTCTTAGAACAGTGGTAGGTGTGGAGGGCAGGATTGGCTATTCTTTTCCACCACTGATATTCCCAGGGGCCGCAGCAGGCCCTGCATTTATTCCAGAGAGGGTGTGGGCATCTGGGTGCAAGACCAGACCTTACTAGCCAGCTCCTGCCTTGGGTGCCTGGATCCAAGGGGTCCTTTCTTAGGGGGCATTTAGGGAAACTGAGGCCTCATGGGGGCAGTGCCTGGCCTTGCAGGTCAAAGGCAAAAGGAAGCTCTCCTTAAGGCCCAGCAGGGGCATGGTGGTGGAGTGTGTATGTGTACCCTTGGTTCAGGGGTATGGGTGTCATTCTTCCTGGGCACCAGGTGTCATTGGCAGCACTCTTGGCCTGGCAGGTATCTGTGAAAGGGTCAGACTCCACAGGCAGCTTCCACTGAGAGCTGCTGGGTTTGGCTGTTGACTCTGCCTTGCCCAATGCTGAGCCCCTGGAATCCTCCCACAGCCAGGTTCCCGGAGTGCTGTATTACCTGTTGACAATATAGGGGTGCCTGCCCTGTTGAATGAATTTGAGTGGTGTCCTTGGAGAAAGCCTGTGTATGAGGTCCCCTGTGTGCCTGTCTCTGGGAGGTCTGAGGATTTGGCCATGAGCAAAAACCCAACAGTGCCTGTCTTAACGGGCCTTAGAGGCTGGTGGATAAAGGACCAACAAGCATGCAAATGTCAGAAATGATGAGCCATGGCGGCCTCTGCCCAGGAGATCCCTTGCGGCTATGGAGCCTCTTATTCTGTGTCCCTTTGGGCAAGTTGTTGAGCCTCTCAGAGCCGCGGTTTCATCTCTGAGCAGGACAAGCCAAGAGATTGCTCAGGATCTGGGTTTGGGGGCCTGCTGAACAGAGAACCTGAACCTTATAAAGTCAGATACTCAGCTATCGGACTGATGAAAATGGCGATTTGTTACCTAGCAATGAACACTTGGTCAGGGTCAGCTGCCTGCTGTTATCGTTGCCAAAATGGCCAAGAGCAGCATGGGAAGAGACTGGTACTTTGCACTGCTTTCTTCACAGAGGCCTAAGTGCCCAGTTTTTTGTGCTGAAAATCCTGAAGCTTTCCTTGTCCTTCGGATGCAGTGCATCTTCTCACTGTGTCCCTGCCCAGTGGTGTGTTCCATGTCACCCATGCAATTCCCTTGGACTTGTTTGCTGGAGGGACTTGGCTGTCATCATGCTGCCACACTGCCCACGGGCCCCATCTGGAGATACCTAGAGGCGTTTGTGACCCCAGGCCTCCCACCCCATTTTCTCCCCAGTTACTGTATGCGTCCACTTATTCTCTGTGTCCCCAACTACACTGGTAACTTGTAGGTGGAGATAGTGGAACTAGTTTCTGGATTGACTGCCTGGCCTGGCCCAGAGTAAGCTTAGTGGGTGCTGGTCAGGTGGTGCTGGAAAGTTGGGGCAGCCAAGGGATGAGCGTCTTTGCCATTGTGGGTGGGGGATTTCAAATCCACAGTTCTCTCGTTGTCATCTTTGTGATTCTGAGGGTGTATTGAGCTTGACCTGGCCGTTTGTACTGGGGGTCAGTCATGCAATTGCAGTTAGTTGGTGGCTGGGACTGGAGAAAAGCTTCCTTGCTTACGTGTGGCTGCTGGTGCTGCCTGCTGGCTGGGACACCACAGGCCTCTGTGTAGCTTGGGCTTCCTCACAACATGCTTTCTGGGTTCTAGCAGTGACTGTCCCAAGAGACACCAGATGGAACCTAGTCGAGGAAGTTGCGCAGAATCCTTCCTACCAATGTCACAGGCCAGCTGGATATACAGAGAGGAGACACAGAGCCTCAGCCCAGAAAGGAGGCATGTCAGCATCACACGGAGAAGAGCATGTGGAGTGGGATACATGGCTTCACTGCCTTAGAAAATGGGGTCTCCAGCAGTGTCCTTGGGGGTGAAACCTGGTGGGTGGTAAGTGGCAGGCGGATGTCGCCCTGGGAGGATGTTCTGTGCCTGAGGGGTCTGGGCCCCAAGACAGGATAGGCAGTCTTCCCACTGATGTGTTCGTACCTCCTCCAGTAGGACCTGGGGACAGTGGGCTCTGTGGCTGCCCTTGTTTGGGAACTAGTCCCTGGAAGGGTGGCTTCCTTCCTTCCTTCCTTCCTTCCTTCCTTTCTTCCTTCCTTCCCTCCCTCCTCCTCCTTCTCCCCCTCATCCCCCTCCCCCCTCCTCCTCTTCTCCCTCCTCCTCCTTGTTTTTACCCACTGTTTCCTGCCTTCCATCCTGGCACATGGAGCTGAGGCTGCTGAAAACATCCAGTGTTCTGAACAGGGGCATGTGTGGCCCACTGGGACCCAGGGTTGAGGGTGGGCTGCACCTGGAGGTCTGTGAAGTCTGTTCCTCAGTAAGTTCTAAGGGGCTTGGAGTCCCCTAGAAATGAACTTGGGGATCTGAGGACCCTGGGAGAGGCCGCCTGCCAGCTGTGTTTCTCTGTTCCTGTGTCAGATGGCAGGTCAGATGGGCCAAGTCCTCAGACCTTCCTGGCGCAGAATGACCCTCCCTTGTTCTCACTGCCTCTTCTGGTTCCCACACAGTCAGGCCTCTTGGTTGCAGGACACAGGAAGCCAGCCCTGGCCGAGGTCAAAGGGAGCCAAGAGAGCCTGGCGTACCAATAGTCAGGAGGGTCCCAGGAGGGTTAAGGTGGTTTCAGAGGACTTTTCGGGTGCTGACATCACCGCTGAGCCCTGGGTGTGGTCCTGCAGGGTGGCCTGTGGGCTGATTGCTGTTTCCTGGGAGGTGAGGCCACAGGCTTGACCCCAAGCACTGGTCTAGATGCCCCACACCTGTGGGTCTGTGAAGGGCTTCTGTGTCATGGCCTGAGTGTGCATTTTTAGTGGTACCACTTGCTTGCTGTGTGAGCTTAGGTAAGTGACTTGACCTCTCTGAGCTTCCATTCTGTCTTTCTGTTATGAAGAGATTGATTATACAACCTCTTGGTTTTCTTGAGGACCCAGTGAGGAAATCAGCTAGCAAATTCTTACTAAACCTTTTTTCTAAATTTTTAAACTTTCTTTTACTAAATATTCTAATATCTCTCTCTCTCTTTCTCGCTCTCTCTCTCTCTCTCTTTTGGGCACTTTTACTTATGTATAATTCATGTATCCTGTAATTTACTTGTTTTAATATGCACAGTCCAGTGGTTTTTAGTATACGAGATCTGACAATTAGGTTTGCGAACTCATCCTAGAAAAAGTGCTTCATACCTCATGGCTGAATATCACTATGGTCACTTTCGAAGTACTCCCCTTGGGAAGCTGTGCACCGACACCAGTGCCTAGTCCACCCTTCGAAGCAATTTTGGAACTCTTTTTTTTCTGGAATAGCCATCAGAGCTGTCATATTACCCTCGATGTCTTGAATGTCATCAAAATGTCTGCCTTTCAATATTTCCTTTATCTTTGGGTAAAGAAAGAAGTCATTGGGGGCGAGATCAGGTGAGTAGGGAGGGTGTTCCAATACAGTTACTTGTTTACTGGCCAAAAACTTCCCTTTTGTCCATCGGTGGGCTCCTTTGGAATCATTTGTGCACACACCTTTCTCATGCCTAGATTTTCAGTTGAGATTTTCCTGTTTCTCTATCAATGTTTACTTGGTCTGCTATGCTCGCAGTCAGCTGACAATTTTGATGCAGAATTTGACGAATTTTTGCAATGTGTTTTTTTTTTTTTTTTTTGAAGGCAGTGTCACTGGCCCTCACATGTGGGACTGAACCAGGGCCACTGGCTTCCCAAGCCAGTGCTTAACCACCATGCCACTCGGCCGACCCTGCAATGTTTTTGCTAGTTCTGCTTGTTACTGGACACCCTGACTTCTCTCCATCAGTGATGTGTTCTCTCCCCTCAGAAAAACGTTTAATCCATTAGTACACTGCCCATTTCTTCATGGTATTATCCCCATAAACTTGGACTAACATGTCCCTGATTTCACTTCAATTCTTGCCAAGTTTAACAAGAACATTTTTTTTTTTTTTTTTTTTTTTTTTTTAGCTGAGCCATCCTGCCTCAGCGGCTGCTCAGCTCGGGCTGGGCATCGAATTGCTGTTGCTCAGAGCTCAGCTCACACTCTTGAGCGAGCTCTTAACCAACTGAGCCATTTGGCCGGCCCTAAAAAGAACTTCAATGTTTGTTTGTTGCTTTAATTCAAGCTCAGACATTCTCGCGACGGCACACAAAAAACATGCAACAACAATAATGGACGCCATTCAGCAAGACACTGCCACACGTCAACACAAAGACAGCTGTGAGACACTGATATACCAAGGTTATAGAACCTTACCAGGCTGTTTGTACAGTGCTGCCAATGTAAGCGCATGGTGACAAGTTCGCAAACTTAATTGTCAGACCTCGTATTCAGAGTTGTGCATCCATCACCAGTTGATTTTATATTTTCATTACCCCAAAAGAAACCTTGCACTCTTGGTTGTCACCTCCATCCCTTCCCAGCTCCTGACAAGCACTAACCCACATCCTGTCTTTGGATGTGCCTGTTTCTGGACGTTTCACATAAATGGAATCACACATTGTGTGGCCTTGTGTGTCTCGCTTTTCTCATGAGCACTGTGTTCAAGGTCTATCCATGTTGTGGCGAGTGTCAGCGCCTCCTTCCTTTTCATGGTCGAGTGACATTCCAGTGTTTTGTTTGGCTGGTCTGTTCAACAGCTCCTGGACGTTAGGGTTCTTTACACCTTCAGCTGTTGTGAATAATCGTGCTGTGAATGTGCGCGGGCGCATTTGTTTTCTTTTCTCTGGGTATTGTGAGGAGAAGAGGCTTACCTTTTCCCCTCTGCCCTCCTAGGTTCTCAGTGTGCGCGGGGCCCAGTGATCTAGACTGATGAAAGGCAGTCTGTTAGCACCTGCGATGTGCAGTGCACAGCCCGGGAGGACTCGGTGGTGCATGACTCAGGGGTGAGAGTTTGGGCTTTGGTAGCACCTGAATAACAGAACAGTAAATCTTAAAGGAGTGACAACAGAGGAAAAGAACTATGTTCTGCGGGCATCAAGTTGTGGGAAGGTAAATATGTGGGGGAACTGATGGGCATTGGTGAAGTCTGTGTGCAGACTCTTTGTGCCTGCTTGTCTCCAGTGATAGATAAGGGGGCTTCCTTCCTGGTTTCGGAGGCAACCTCACAAGGGTCTGCTTTCAGGCACGTAGGGGAGCAGAGAGCTCATCCTGTGTCTGCTTTTCTCAGTTGCCTTCAGCTCAAAATACTCCTTACACCAGCGCAGCATACTTTGGGATGGCACACTCTGACCCCCTCCACTATAGACCTAGCAGTGACTGTGCTGGGTTATATGGCAACACTGCTAACTTTGGGAGGGTCTACTGACCTTTCCAAAATCGCTGCTAGGTTTAACGTTCCTGCCTGGAGCCACGGCATTCTTCCTGACACTTACGTCTTTGGTCTAAGCCAGCCGGCCTGTGGCTGTGAAGTGGGAGTTCGCTGTGGCTTTGATTTGCTTTCCCCTGAAGTTGACCATTTTCCCACGTGTTTATTGGCCACTTGTGCATCTCCAGACAAATGTCTACTCAGACCCTTTGCCATTTTCCCATTGGGTTATCTTGTTAATGGATTGTAAGAGTTCTTTGTGTTTTCTAGATGCAAGGTCTTTTTCAGCTATGTGATTTGCAAATGTGTTTTCCCATCCTTGGAGTTATCTTTCCACTTTTTTGATAATGTCCTTTGAAGCACAAAAGATTTTTTTATTTTGGCTATGTCCAGTTTATTTGTTTTGTCTTTTGTTGCTTGTGCTTTTGGTGTCTTATCTCAGAGACCTTTGCCTAGTCCAAGGCTACAGAAATTTATCCCTGTGTTTTCTCCTAAGAGTTTTATAGTTTTAGCTCTTATATTTGAGGTCTCTGATCTATTTTGAGATCATTTTTGTATAGGGTGTGAGGTCAATGGTCCATTTTATTCTTTTGCATGTGGACATCCAGTTGTCCCAGCACCATTGCTGAAAAGACTTCTTTCCCCACTGAGTTGTTTTGTCACCTTTGTCAAAATTCCATTGGTTGTAAATGTGTGGGTTTGTTTCTGGATTTTCAGTTCGTTCCTTTGATTAAAATGTACAGCCTCAGGCTGGCCGAGTGGCACATTGGTTAAGAGCTGGCTTGGGACTCCAGCGGCCCCGGTTCGGATCCCACATATGAAGGCCAGTGACATTGCCCTCTACAGCTAAGATGGTGAATGACAGCTCCACCTAGAGCTGGACTGCTGTGAGTCCCCGGGATGGCATAGCTGCAGCCCCTGCTACAGTGAGTGGCCGGCAGCCAGTGTGAGCGGCTGGCAGCCAGCGTGAGCTGCCAATAGCCATGGTGAGCGACCATCTGATCTGCCTCACCCGGGAAGAACGCAATGATGATACCAACATGGGCCAGTGAAGCAACATCCTCCACAACTAGACTGAAGAACAAAAAGACAGCAACTTGTCTGTTCCCCTTCCCCAATTCCCCAATAAAATCTTTTTTTTAAAAAAAAAAGTACAGCTTCATGTTTTTTTTGTGTTTTGTTTTGTTTTTGAGGGCAGTGTCACTGGCTCTCACATGTGGGACCGAACCGGGGCCGCTGGCTTCCCAAGCCAGCGCTTAACCACAGCGCTACTCGGCCGGCCCATCCTCATGTTTGGATTACTGTAGCTTTGTAGTAATTTTGTTCTGTTTTTCTTTTTGTTTTTTTTTTTAGGGCCGTGTTACTGGCCCTCATATGTGGGACCAAACCGGGGCCACTGGCTTCCCAAGCCAGCTCTTAACCACCATGCCACTCGGCCGGCCCGCTTTGTAGTAATTTTGAAATCAAGACGTGTTCTTTTTCAAGATTGCATTGGATATTCTGGGTACCTTGAGTTTTCCTATGACTTGTGAAATGCGTCTGCGTAGAAGTTTCTGCTGGGCACTGCATTCAGTCTGTAGACCAGCTGGAGAGTACTGACACCTTAACAATTAAGGTTTCTGAGCCACAGATAGAGGATGTCTTTCCATCTAGTCAGATCTTCTTTAATTTCTTTCAACATGTTTTGCACTTTTTACAGTGTACATTTTGAACTTCTTTGTTGAATTTATTCCTAATTATTTCATTCTTTTGATGCTATTGTAAATGGAGTTTTTTAAATTTATTTTTTATTTTTTTATTGTTATTAGTGACAGATGTACAAAACAATTCAATAGTTATCCTTTTCACCCCTTACAAAGTGACTCCCCCCACCCCTCCACTGTCTCCCCACCCCTGATATCATACATATCTATTACAATTCCATTGACTCCGTTCCCACACTGTACTCCACATCCCATGACTATATATGTGTTAAATTATAGTTAACATCTAATATTATTCAGTGGCAGCTTCAGATGTACAGTGCAGTGGTAAGTCCTCTACACTGTCCATGAAGTGGTCTCCCTCACAAGACATGAGTCCATCTGGTCCCCTAAAAAATATTTACAACATTATTGATTATATTCCCTAAACTGTCTCTTCTATCCCTGCAGTAGTATTGTAGTTACCAGTTTATATTGCCTCATCCTTTCCCCTTCTCCCTCATGCCCACCCCTGTCCCATCTAGCCCTCATCAGTTTTTCCTTTGTGTCTCTAAGGCTATTTCTGTTTACATTGCTCATTTATTCAGTTCTTTAGATTCCACATATAAGTGAGATCATATGGTATTTGTCTTTCTCTGACTGACTTATTTCACTTAGCATAATGTTCTTTAGGTCCATCTATATCGTTACAAATGGTACGATTTCTTCTTTATAGCTGTGTAATACTCCATTGTGTGAATGTACCACAGTTTCTTAATTGAGTCGTCTACCGCTGGGCATTTCGATTGTTTCCAAGTCTTGCCTATTGTATATAGCACTGCAGTGAACATAGGGATACATATTTTTTTGAATTAGTGTCTTGAGATTTTCAGGATAAATATCTAAGAGTGGAATTGCGGTCAAAAGGTAGTTCCATTTCTAGTTGTTTTTTTTTTTAAACAAGATTTTATTGGGGAATTGGGGAAGGGGAACAGACAACTTGCTGTCTTTTTGTTCTTCAGTCTAGTTGTGGAGGATGTCACTTCACTGGCCCATGTTGGTATTGTGATCATTGTGCTCTTCCAGTGTGAGGCAGATCGGTCGCCGGCCACTGGATGGTCACTCAGGGCAGCTCTTGGCAGCTCACACTGGCTGCCAGCCACTCATGGTAGCTTTATGGCAGCCCACTGCAGCTCCATTAGCAGGCGATTCATGGTAGCCCAGCTCCAGGTAGAGTTGTTCACCATCTTAGCTGTGTTGTAGGATATTTCTTGTGCTGGGATCATAGTCTTGTGAAGCCGAAGAATGGAGACACAAACCAGAGAGGTAAAGTTTACAGCAGAGGAGAGTTTATTAGGGTAGAAAGTAACAGCTTTCAAAACGAGAGGGGGTCCCGACTGGATTAACCCCCATTTCCAGTTTTTTCAGATACCTCCATAACTGACTTCCGTAGTGGCTGCACCAATCTGCAATCCCACCAACAGTGCTGCAGGGTTCCCTTTTCCCCACAGCCCTGCCAGCAAACTTGTTGTTTGTTGATTCATTGATGATAGCCATTCTGACCGCAGTAAGGTGGTATCTCATTGTGGTTTTTATTTGCATTTCCCTAATGATCAGTGAGGTCGAAGATTTTTTCATATGCCTGTTGGCCATCTGTATGTCCTCTTTAAAGAAATATCTCTTCATATCCTCTGCCCATTTTTTAATTAGGTTGTTTGGTTTTTTGGTGTTGAGTTGCATGAGTGTTTTATAAATTTTGGATATTAACCCCTTATCAGATATATCGTTGACAAATATCTTTTCCCTGGGCCGGCCGAGTGGCGCATTGGTTAAGAGCTGGTTTTGGGATGCCAGTGGCCCCGGTTCGGATCCCACATATGAGGGCCAGTGACACTGCCTTCTACAGCTAACAACAGCTCCACCTGGGGCTGGGCTGTGCGAGCCCCGGTGACGGAGTAGGCTGCTGCCCCGGCTGCAGTGGGCTGCCAAGGCTACAGTGAGTGGCCAGCAGCCAGCATGAGCGGCTGGCAGCCAGCGTGAGCTGCCAGTAGCCACGGTGAGCGACCATCCAGAGGCGGGCGACCGATCTGTCTCATCTGGGAAGAGCCCAATGATGATACCAACATGGGCCAGTGAAGCAACGTCCTCCACAGCTAGACTGAAGAACTAAAGGACAGCAACTTGTCTTTTCCCCTTCCCCGATTCCCCAAGCTGTTCCCCTCCCCCAATTCCCCAATAAAAAAATCTTTACAAAAAATATATATATATATCTTTACCCATTCAGTAGGCTTCTTTTTTGTTTTGTTGATGGTTTCCTTTGTTGTGAAAAAACTTTTAAGCTTCATATAATCCCATATGTTAATTTTTTCTTTGTCTTTTTTTTTTTTTTTTTTTTTGAGGACAGCGTCACTGGCCCTCATATGGGGACCCGAACCCGGGCTGCTGGCTTCCAAAGCCAGCGCTTAACCACCGCGCCACTCGGCCGGCCCTCATTTTTTCTTTCACTTCCCTTGCCGCGAGGATGTATCAGTAAAAATATTGCTCAGGGTAATGTCTGCAAATTTACTCCCTATATTTTCTTCTAGGAGTTTTATGGTTTCAGGTCTTACATTTAAGTCTTTAATCCATTATGAATTTGTTCTTGTATATGGCATAAGGAGGTGGTCCAGTTTCATTTTTTTGCATGTGTCAGTCCAATTTTCCCAGCACCATTTATTAAATAGACTATCTTTACCCCAGTGTAAATTCTTGCTTAATGGAGTTGTTCTTATTTTTTTTTTTTTTTTTTTTTTGAGGGCAGTGTTACCGGCCCTCATATGTGGGACCCGAACCGGGGCCGCTGGCTTCCCAAGCCAGTGCTTAACCATCACGCCACTCAGCTGGCCCTGGAGTTGTTCTTTTAATTTTTTATTATTTTTTAAAGATTTTATTGCGGAATTGGGGGAGGGGAACAGCTTGGGGAATCGGGGAAGGGGAACAGACAAGTTGCTGTCTTTTTGTTCTTCAGTCTAGTTGCGGAGGACGTTGCTTCACTGGCCCATGTTGGTATCATCATTGTGCTCTTCCCAGATGAGGCAGATTGGTCACCGGCCTCTGGATGTCGCTCACCACGGCTAGTGGCAGCTCACCCTGGCTGCCAGCCACTCACGCTGGCTTCCGGCCACTCACTGTAGGCCATGGCAGCCCACTGCAGCAGGGGCTGCAGCGTACACCATCACCGGGGCTTGCACAGCCCAGCTCCAGGTGGAGCTGTTGTTAGCTGTAGAGGGCAGTGTCACTGGCCCTCATATGTGGGATCCGAACCGGGGCCGCTGGCATCCCCAAACCAGCTTTTAACCAATGCGCCACTCGGCCGGCCCTGTTCTTTTAATTTTTATTTTGGCTTGTTAATTGCTAGTATGTAGGAATAAAATTGATTTGTGTATGTTGCTTTTGTAAATGCTACTTTGTTGAATGCATTTATTAGTTCCATTTATGTTAGTGGATTCTTTAGGATCTTCTGTTCCAATATTATGTCATCTGCAAAAAGAAATAGCTTGACTTCTTCCTTTCCAGTTTGGATCCCTTTATTTTATTTTCTTGCCCTGACTAGAATCTCCAGTGCTCCGTTGAATAGCCATGGTGAGAGTGGATGTCCTGCTGTGTCACCATTAAGGGGTGTTGGTAGATGCCTTTATGAGTAAGTTCCACTGTATTCCTAGTTTGTTGGCCTTTTAAAAAAATTGGAAGTATTGTTTATATACCATAAAATATACCCATTTAAAGTGTTTAATTCAGTTTATATATGTTAACAAAGTTTTGAAACCGTCACCTCTTTTTAGATCTAGGACTTTTACATCACCCCAAAAGGAAACCCTGTCCCCATTAATAGGCACCCCTACCCCTCCTTTCCAGCTGCCTCCCCAGTCCTTAATCCCCCTCCTGTCTGTGGATGTGCCTGTTCTGGACTTTTCAGATAAGTGGAATTACACACTATGTGGTCTCTTGTTTCTGGCTTCTCTCACTGAGCACCGTGTATTCAAGGTCCATCCACGTTGAGGCAAGAGTCAGTGCCTCCCTCCTTTTCACAGTTAAGTAATACTCCCATGTGTGGATAGACCACGTTGTGTATATCTGTTCTTCCATGGATGGACACTTGGGGTGTTCCCACCGTTGGGCCATTGTGAATCATGCTGTGAGCATGTGTGTTTGGTATGGATGTGGGATGTGTGTTTTCAGTTCTGTTGGATGTGCACCTAGGAGTAGAATTAAGTGCTGGGTATTTGGTAATTCTGTACTTTTGAAGGAATTGCCAGATTTCCCCAAAGTGGCTATTTGTCTTTTGAAAACTGAGTTCCTGGAGCCTGGGACCCTTGTGAAACGGGCCATTGTTAGTGACTGCCTGCTGGGTGTGTGCAGGAGGGCTGTGTGTGTCTTGGGTCACCTGGTCCCTGTGTTCTGGGCAAGTGATAAGCGTTTCTAGTTACTGGTGGGGCCAGGCCCATTGCTGTCCCAGTGGGAGCTGTTCCCATTTGGAGATGAGGACACTGAGGCTCCAGAACTGCTTTGTAAGCCCGCACCTGCACCGCTGTGTGCTCGACTTGGGCAGGGGTGTAAGCCCTATGTGTCTGCACCTTTGTGTGCTCAATTCAGGGGCAAGGGAGTAAATTCTAGCCGTTGCACGTCTGTGCTGGATCTCGCTGCTCCCTTCTTAGCCCTCAGAGGCAGTTCACATTACTCCCGAGCAAGCCCAGGCCCCTGGGAGCTGTTGGAGGGCTGTGGCTGGCTGAGCTGACCCTGCTTTCTTCCTTTGCAGGCCTCCTCGCTGGAGAGGCAGAGCTCCCTCGTGGCAGCCTGCCTTGCTCACAACCTGTGCCCCGGGGAGCCCGGTTCGTCAACGACAGCAGGTGCTCCCTTTGTCCCCACCTTCCTCCTGTCCAGGGCGCCAGGGCCATTGCAGCTGTGAGAGACAGACCACGTGCTGGCCCCAGAGTCCAGGGATGGGGCGGACACAGAGGCCAGGACTACTTCCCGTTCTGTAGCAGTCCCGGGCAGCCCAAGACAAGGCCAGAGCGCCTCCGTCCTGGGAGTCCTGCCCAGCTGAGAGAAAAGCAGGTGCTGGGTGGGCACCTCCCCCAAGCTGGCTGCTCTTCCCTCCCGCCCAGCCCCTGCTGTGTGCTTTGGACCTACGTGGAGTGCCAGCCTTGGCCTTCATAGCTCCCTGGCTTGGGTTGAAACCTGGCTGTTTGTACCAGTTGTGGAGACAGCACATCCTGCCTGGCTCTGTGGGGAAAAACCCAAATCCAGTCACACCCACCACCCACCCATTGGGCCGTGCCCATGACACTGCTATGGCCCTGCTGAGGGAGACGAAGGGATGGGCATTTGTTGGGCCCACTGTGTGCCACACCCACTGTGTGGTTCTCTGTGCACTGTGCCCATCCCCATTGTGACTCATGGAGTTGGGTGTTCAGCGTCAGCCCTGCATTTCCAGAGCTGAGGGCCTTGCCCCAGCTCTGTGGGGACCATGGGATAAGGTGTGGTCCTTTTGTGCTCTTTCCACACTGACTCAGCCAGCGCTCATCTTGTGCTTGTCCCCCAGGAAAGCACGTCCCTGAAACCCCAAAACACTATGCAGTTAGCAGGGGTGCTCTCCTACCAGGCGTCCTTCTATTGGGAGACTGACGTTGCTGAGCATCAGCTTGCACGCAGACACACACACACACACACACACACACACACACACACACAGCCCCGTGCGCACATGTGTGTATGGACATAACGTTACAACCTTCCACAGGCTGCGTGCACACACGTATGCACTACACACATGGCCACACACTGTGAGCTTCGTCCATGGTGGCAGCTGGGTTACTTCCTCTACCCTACTTACCTGCAGTCTCAATGCGGTGATGGGGATGGACAGGGTGAGGCACTCACGCAGTTGGTGCCCTTCCACAGGGGTGTCCGTGGGTTCTGCAGAACAGCAGTTCAGCCTCGCAGACATCCTGTCGCAGAACTATGGCATCCAGGGGGAGTGCGAGGAGGCTCTGAGACACCCCGAGCAGCCCGATGGGCAGCTGCACAAGGATGTGGTCTCCCAGGTATGTGTGCCTGGAGCACTGCTGGGCAAGCGTCATGGTTTCTTCGTTTGGCTTAATTGGTCCACAGGCTGCAGACTCTGCAGTGACAAGTCCTGCTTGCACATCTGTGTGCTGGGAGCTGAGGTCACAAGGGACAGGACAGACCTGGCCCTGCCTTCCAGAGGCTCTAAGGCCATAGATCAGTGGGGTGGCTGGACACTGAACCTGTCATTCTGACTTTGGCTTCAGATCCCCCTTATGCTTGTAACAGTTATTGAAGCCCTTGAGCAGCTTTGTCAATGCAATAAACCCCATTGTCAGAAGATACAATGTATTTTTATGAAAATGAAAAAATAACTTTTCCAAAACAAAAACAATTAGGGAGGAATGGAATCGTGTTACATTTCTATAGCCCCGAATGCAGGAGCAGCTAGGAAAGTGCACCTGTGGTGCGGTGGGCGGCCGTGGGCCTGTGACATAACTCTTCTGGTTGAAGTGCATGTGGCTTCACACAGCTCTGCTCCTGGAAAACGCAGGGTGTCCAATGGCCTTGTCACATAATCATGGTTATTCTTTGCTGAGGGACAAAATTCAGCAACTGGTCATTTTGAAGAGGGTGATCACAGTGTATCCAACGAGGCTTCTGCACTTGATTAGGTCACCTTCCACTGATCTTGAACTTGGCGTGGACTTTCACCCAGGTGTGATCTTGTCACCTGTGCACTGATGATATGTTTGCAAAACCATGGTTCCCTGATGTAGTTCCACGTGTCGATAGAGTTCACAATCTAAGATATAAACACACACATTTGTTAATACCTACACTGGGGGGCTTAAACTCCAGACATGTATTTTCTCACAGTTCTGGGGCCATAAGTTCCAGACCAAGGTGGGCAAGGTTGTTTGTGGGGCAATTTCTTTTCATTGTGCAGACACTGCCTTCTCACTGGGTTGTTACATAGAGGAGAGAGAGTCCCCCATTGGACCAGGGCCCCATTCTTACGACCCCCTTTAAGTATTTCCATAAAGGCCCATCTCCAGATATAGTCACGTTGGGGAGTAGGGATTCAACACATGAATTTTGGGGAGACACAAACATTTAGTCCATAATAGTATCAACACTGATCTTATCAAATGTCTTTTAAATATTGGGATTTTTTTTTTTTTTTAGAGGGCAGTGTCACTGGCCCTCATATGTGGAATCCGAACCAGGGCCGCTGGTGTCCCAAGCCAGCTCTTAACCACCGCGCCACTCGGCCAGCCTGGGAATTTTTTTAATGACTAATCACAGGGCATTGTTTAGCTCGGTGCCATGTATCACTTGGTGTCAATTTTGTGTTCTAACCAAATCAGATGTCTTCTCTTTAAAAAAGAATAAACAATTTTAAAAAGTTCAACATGAATTTAAAACTTTTCAAAACTGCCCCAAACCCAAAGCAGATATTTATTAACTAAATACCTAGGTGTAGATTTTCTTCAGATATAATTAAAAACTAAGAAGAGGAAAGAATATAATATCTAAGGTAAAAGCAAGAGCACTTTCCATTTCGTATCACCTTACCAGAGGCTGTGGTAATCTGTCAAGTTCATGTTGTCAGATCCAAGTTTTCCAAAATTAGAATTTTTTGCTTAAAAGCTCAAGTTTCTCTCTCATAGTAACCAGGCAGTTATTTCCTGTGAAATAGCATCCTTCCAGGCCCTGTCAGGCACTACTGACTGGAGGATGGAGAGCAGGTGTGTGTGTGTGCACTCTCCCTTTTCTCAAGTAAAGAATGGTCCGAACCATGAGGGCACCTCGCTCCCCTCACCAGTGCCTCCCGTTGGGGTGTGGCAGGCACTTCCTACATGTTTCCCATTTCTTCACACAGAAAATTAAAATGATGTCTGCTCAGGGTGAGATTTGGTAAAATCTGTACTCACATGGGATATTAAGTGATGCTGGCATTTTTGGGTGACTGTGAGGACCATGCACCCCAGTTCCCTGGCCTGGGAGATGTGCCCACACTGCAGGTTCTGCTCCATTAGTGCCCTGGGACACAGGAGGGCCAGCACCTCAGTGCCCCACAGAGGTCCCAGGGAACCCGGGCCTCTTTGAGCCACTGTGTGAATCCCCTCAGCTATGATGGGCAAAGTGAATGTTAATTGCCCTGGGTCCTGTGAGAGTAAAAGTGGGAACTTGGTTTCGATGTGGGGCAATGGCTGCTGACAGGAAGGGCTGGAAAGAGGCTAGGGGTCTTCCACTGGGGCTGGGTGTCCCAGTTGGGGGGATGGATAGCAGGTGCTGACTTGAGAGAGTGAGGGAATGTTTAGGAGGCTGGACACTGACAGTGACCTGGGTTAGGATGCAGTGGTTGGAAGGCACCAGCCTCAGGAGTGGTGGTTTACAGGAGTGCAGATTTGAAAACTACTGGGAGGTGATGATAGTTGTAGTCTCTTCCTTTCCAGTAACTAAATTTTGTATTTCTGTTTTATTGTATTGCATTGGCTCAAAGTGTCAAAATAGTGTAAGTAGCTATGGTGCTCTTGAGCTTGCCTTCCTGTTCCGAGTGTAGGGGGCTTGCTCTGGCCATGCAATGTCGACCAGCAAGGGTTGACAGTGTCTCTGTTACATTGATGGAGCATCCATCTCTGTACTTCGTACTGTGAGGGCTTTGTAAAATTGAAGGTGGACACTGGATGTCCCTGGATGTCTTTTCCACATTTAATCAGATGATCATGGTTTTGCCCCTGATTTATTGGTGTTGTAAGTTGTGATAGGTTTCCAGACAGCATACTGTCCTTGCTTTCTTGGAGCCAGGCCTGCACCAGGCCGAGCAGGGATGCTTTTCTGGGTAACACAGTGTGGGCCCTTCAAGGCTGGTGACTGTGGGCACACAGCTGATCTCTCTGGGCTCTGGTGTCTCATCTGTGCTTCTCCTGAGTATCGTAAGGGAGTCTGCGGGTGGAGGACTGGGCCTTGGATCTGGCTGGGGTGAGTTGCTGTGAATGTGACAAACTGGCTCTCGTTGTGGTGGTTGATGGGGCTCAGACACGAGGAGGGGGAATAGACCCCCCAGAGCAGCTCCTCCTGACAGAGTGCTGTCCCCCTCAGAGTAGTGACATGCCCCTTGATGAACTGCTTGCCCTCTACGGCTATGAAGCGTCAGACCCTATCTCGGAGCGGGAGAGTGAGGGCAGTGACGCCGTGGCCCGCCTCCCGGACATGACTCTGGACAAGGTGAGGATTCCCCTGGAACTGGTGGGAGGACTCAGGGAGGGCAGAATGAAGGCCTGGAGAAACAGAAGTGGTGTGAGTACGTGAGGCCTGGATGACTTAGAGGGCCCTGTCCTTCTGTTCCTGAGTCCTGGTGCAGCCGGCTGTAACCACCTGCCCAGGCTGGGATGGACAGACCCTGATAACAGGCTGAAGGGGGAGCAGAGTAGAGACCGGAGAAGCACAGGTGGGAGGGAGGCGAGCCAGTGAGGCCCCGACCCTCTGGTCCTGACCAGGTTGGGGCGGGTGTCAGGAGGGCAGGCCTTAGTACTGAAGTGAAAACCAAATGCACAAAGGGAGAAAGCAGTAACGGGGTTCTGACTATCCCCAGCCAGGTACAGGCCATGTCCCTTTTCAGGCTGCAGGGCTGTGGGCTTGGGAACCACACTCGGAGCTGGCACCCTGCCCTTGCGCCTAGTGCCATCTGCAAAGTGGGAAGAGCAGCCCATGTGAGCCCTCGGTGCTCCCAGATGGAAACTCCTCTAGAAATTAGTGCTGTGGTTGTTACTGTTGTTAGTGTTATCTTAAGACTGTGAAGACAAACTGCAAAATGTTCTCTACTTTCTTGTTAAAAGGAACAAATAGCGAAGGATTTGCTTTCAGGGGAAGAAGAGGAAGAGACACAGTCCTCAGCTGACGACCTCACCCCATCCGTGACCTCGCATGAAGCCTCTGACCTCTTTCCTAAGCAGAGTGGACGTAGGTGTCCTGCCTGCTGTTCCACCTGGGCCAAGCAAGGCTCTGGTGGTGCGCACAGAGGGACCCTGGGCTTATGGGTACAGGGAGTACGGATACAGATGTATGGTGCAACTGGGGTGCCCTGTTCTCAGCCTGAGCCTCTCTGAGGTTCCCATCTCCCTGGCTTGTGAGCAGAGACTGAGTGGCTTTGGTTTACATGAGGAGGGACTGTGTTGGTTCCTGTAGCCAAAAGCATGTCAGATTTGGGGGCAGTGCCCTCAGATTGTCATCCTCCCCCAGCCCTGCCTGCCTCTGTGGCCCAGGAGACCTGGCAGTATGAGATTTAGTGAGTCCCTGCTACTGTGTCCATGCATTGTGCATCTGTCGTTTGGCCAGAGCCTGGGACACACCTCTTCTCAGGAGAGGCATGGTATGGAGGTCAGGTGGATGGAGAGTGGGGTGGAGGCTGCAGCAGTGGAGGCTGCAGCAGTGGAGACTGCTCTGGGGGTCCAGTAGCCTGGGGGCCACCTAGTGCCACGATGTGTCCCACCTGCTCCCCTATTCCCAAAGCCCTCTTCCTGACTGGCACAGACAAAGAGCTGGGCTCTTCCACCTCATCCGACACCGAGGAGGACCCTCTTCCTGCCAACAAATGTAAGAAGGTGCGTGTCTTTTACTCTGTGGTGTCCTCGTCTGGGGCCTCTGCCTGTTCTAGGGCAGGGGTGGGAGCATGGCTTCTGAGCACTGGGCTGGGACTTGAACTCATGCTCTATGGCATCTGCTGGCCCAGCAATGTGGCCCCAAGGTCCTTTCTGCACATCTGGATTATTGGGCCCAACCCCCCGCCCCACCACATGACTGGCTACATATGGACAAGTAGAAGGTGATGCAGGGTCGCCCACTCACCCCCTGTACACCCTAGCCTCTGCCTCCTGTTCTCAGACTGCGGTGTTTGGCAGTCTGTGGGCAGATTGCACAGATTGACTCAGCCTTGGGCTCTGGGCTCATAACCACACCCCACTTACCCTGACTCCCCCGGGCCTCTGCCTTTGCAGGAGATAATGGTTGGGCCCCAGTTCCAAGCTGACCTCAGCAACCTGCACTTGAGCCGCCATGGTGAGAAGAGTAAGTGGGGCCCAGGTGGTGGGGGAGGAAAAACGAAAACCCTGTTCCAGCCAGGAAGGAAATCACTTCACGTGTGGCCTGAGTCGAGTGCCCAGACCTCAGAGGGAAACTGAAGGGACCAGCCTGGTCAGGTGCTCGCCCTGCATCACCTGTGGGGTGGCCAAAGCTGGGCTGGAGGAAGTGGGAGATTCGGGCCCCTGCCCAGGGCCTCGCACTTTTCCTCTGGGCACATGCTGCTCCCCACTCAGCCCACTCAGTCTCTCCCTTATCTTGTCCCTGTCTTGTCCCAGAGCCCTCCCCGTACCCCATCCTGGACTTGATGTCTGTCTGTCGATACTACAGTGTATAGAGGCCTCTGTTGTCCTGAGACAGGAATTGTCACCTTATTTGCAGGTGACGAGAACAGGATGGGGTCACCTGCCTATTGGCTTGTCCAGTGTGTCTTGCCCCAAAGCCCCCCTGGCCCTGGGCTGGCACCCTTGGCTCAGGAGACTACCCAGATGATTCAGCAGCCAGGATTTAGGGAGGAGGGGGGACAGAGAAGGGAGACAGGGACCCTCAGCAAAGAGCAAGGCCTCCCGGGGCCAGAGGCTGAGCATGGGTGTGGTGGGATGTGCTTCCTCCATTGGGTAAAGGATGGGGGACAGAAAGTGCAGCTAAGCCAGGTCACCAGGGACACTGCAATGACTCTCTGAATCCGAGCATACAGGGGTACCTCCTCTGAGGCAAGCAGTGCACACCCTTCAGCTAACCCTTAGGCCAGAGCCCCCGTGCAGTCTGCTCTCCCCTGCAGGCAGTCACACTCCTTAGTCCTGTGGGGATGTTAACACCGTGACATCAATTTAAGTCCATGTGTGTGGTCCCTTCTGTTGTGGCATGACTGTCCTTAGGCATGCCTCACTGGACACATTTGTTCCTGGATAGGTGGCTCAGAGGTGCACTGTGGCCTGCGTTAGGTTTGGGGGCACTGCTCCGGGTTTCCCCAGCAGCATGCAAGAGCTCCAGTGGCTTTCCATCTCAGCAACACTTGAGATTGTCCTTCCTGTTGATGTTAGCCATTCCAGTGGGTGTGAGTGGTGTCTCCTGGTGGTTTTCATTTGCATTTCTTTGATGAATAGTATGTCTGCTGTCCACTTGAGTATCTCCTGTGAGCTGCCTGCTTGAGGCCTGTCCCCACTTTCTGATTTGTGAGACCCTCCTGTGTTCTGTATATAAGTCCTCTGTGGGTGCTGTGTACTGCACGTTTCCTCCCCAAGTCTAGCTCATTGATCTGTGCTTGAACCCACTGTGTGTGTGGACTGTGATCTTAACTTACAGTTGGAGTAGGGGTCTGGGTTTCAGCTGCTCTAATACCACACACTGGAGGTCATTGTTGCCTCACTGAGTCGTAGTGTCAGTGATGTGAGTTTCTGGGCCTGGGCTCCCCTGCTGTCTGGTCTGACCTGCGTCGTTCTTACCCTGAGGCACACGCCAGTACCTTGTGACACTGCCTGCCGTTTTACTTTGTCTGTCCTTGCCAGGCTTCAGGTCAGGGTGATGCCATGCTTACCAAGTGTACTGGGAAGTGCCGTTTTCTAACAGAATTTGTGTGAGATTGTTACTGTTTCTTTTTCAGATGTTTGGAAGTGCTTCAGTGAAACTTGCTGGGTCTGGGGTTTACTTTAGTTTTATTTTTGTGGAAGATTTTTATTTATGAATTCAACATATTTAATATAGTTCTGTCTGGAGCTTCCATTTCTGTTTTGATACATTCTTGAGGTGTTTATCACATTAATACATTAATTTTATTGTAAAAAAGACCATAATATTCTATCTCTTAATGTCTATTTAATCTATAGTGATGTCCTCTTTTTTTGAGGGCAGTGTCACTGGCCCTCACATGTGGGACCGAACCGGGGCCGCTGGCTTCCCAAGCCAGCCCTTAACCACTGCCCCACTCGGCAGGCCCACTGATGTCCTCTTTTTAAGTCCCGATGTTGCTATTTTGCATTTTTCTACTTTTATTTCCCGTTGATCAGCCTTGTTAGGGATTTGTTACTTTTATTAATCTTTACAAGGAGCTAACTTTCTGCTTATTGATTTCTCTCTGTTGTCTGATTGCTATTTGATTTATTTTTACTTTTTTTTTAGCTGAGCCATCCTGCTACCTGTTGGCAGCTCAACGGCAACTCAGCTCGGGCCGGGCATCGAACAGCTGTTGCTCAGAGCTCAGCTCACACTCTTGAGCGAGCTCTTAACCAACTGAGCCACTCGGCTGGCCCAGTTGATATTTACTTTTATCTATATTTCTGCCTAGTTTACTTCATTTTAGTTTGTTATTCTCTAGTTCATATTGTGGTAACTTCTCTGACCCAGCGATTACTTAGAAGTGTTCTGTTTAATCTCCAAACATTGGGGATTTCCTGGTTATCCTGCTGTCCCTGATTTCCAGTTGAATTCCTGAGATATGCTCTGTGATCTCAGTCCTTCGAAATGAGTTGAGCCTTGTTTTATAGCCAGTATTTAGTCTATTTTGGTAAACGCTCCTTTCTGTGTTTCATATTTGGAAGTGCGTTTTCTGTAAATGGCATATTTTGGGATCTAATCTTTTTACCCAGTCTGAGAGTCTTTTGCCTTTTAAAGAGAATGTTTAATCCAGTTACGTTTTGGACTATTTTTCATGTAATTGTGAAAATGGTTGGGATTAGGTCACCATCTTCCATGTGTTTTCTACTTGTTCCATCTGCTCTTTGGTCCTTTAGTTTTTTCTTGTCTTCTTTTTGATTAATTAAATAATTTTATTCTATTTTTTTCTCCTCTTTGACTGATTTCAGCCAAGTCCACTTCTTAGCCTTTCTTAATGTACCTGCCCTCTACCACCATCATGGGGCAAGACTCCCCTCCCCTGAGCGGAGCACACTGGTACATGGCTTGTGTGATGTGATTAGTGGTTGTGGCCTAAGCTAGACCACCTGGAACTGTGGTCTCACCGCTGTCATCAAATTAGGGCTTTTTTGCGCTGCTTCCTCGGGACTCTGTTTTTCAAGGCTTGCAAACCATGCAGCCTTCCTTCCAAAGGCCATGCTCAGAAATCCTCCTTTGCCTCAGATTTCCTGGATGGGAAGCGCCTGGCTGGCTTCCCACAGCTTCCTGCCCTTCATCATTATCCTGACCACCCTGGGCCTGGTGACTGCTGGGCCTAGAGGGGTACAGAGTGGGTGGTCCCAGCCCATAAGAACCGGACACACAAACCAGCACCTGTCCTCTGGAGGTGCTATGATGGCCGCCTGGTGGGTGCATGTGGAGGGGGAGTGTGAATTTCTTGAGTTGCGAACCTCGAGCCTGCAGCTGACCCTGGCCCTCCTTTTGCACAGTCTATGAGAATGAAGACCAGCTGCTCTGGGACCCTACCGTCCTCCCTGAGAGAGAGGTGGAGGAGTTTCTGTACCGGGCAGTCAAGCGGAGATGGCATGAGATGGCCGGTTCTCAGCTCCCGGAGGGAGAAACTGTGAAAGACAGTGAGCAGGTAGGCAATACACTGGGGAGGGGCTGGGTGGGGGTGGGGTGGGGTGAATGTCCCCAGTGTCCCCACCCAGATGGTGGTGTGAATGCCCCTGATATCCCCACTGCAGTGGTGTAAACACTCCCAATGTCCTATCCCGATTGTGTGAATTCTTTAATATCCCTGCCTTAATGGTGATGTGAATGCCCTGATATTCCTGCTCTGATAGTGTGAATGCCCCTATATCCCTGCTTTGATGGTGGTGTGAATGCCCCGGTATCCCTGTCCCTGATGGTGTGAATTCCCCCACCACTCTGATGGTCTGAATGCCCCAGATATTTCTGCCACGATGGTGTGAAGATCCCAATAATCCCACCCCAATAGTGGAGTAAATGCTCCTGATGTTGCTCAGTGGTGAGCAGGTGGGAAGAGGCTCTCGCTCCCCCAGGCACTGTATGAGCTGGTAAAATGCAGTTTCAATGTGGAGGAGGCCCTACGGAGGCTGCGGTTCAATGTGAAGGTAATCCGAGGTGAGCACCCGCCACGCCTGCCCTGCCCTTTGCCTGCTGCCTTGGTCTGAGCACTGCTGACACCACTGCCCCCTCCTGGTGGCAGATGGGCTCTGTGCTTGGAGTGAGGAGGAGTGCAGGAACTTTGAGCATGGCTTCCGAGTGCACGGGAAGAACTTCCACCTGATCCAGGCAAACAAGGTGAGGACACTGCCAGCCTGGCTCCCACCAGGCTGCACCAGGGGCTCCTTGGGGCTGGGAGGGGCTCTGGAGCCTGGGCACATGGCACCCTCCACCTCACAGCAGGAGATCAGGAATCCCCTCACCAGGCTCCTGCAGGCCCCTCCAAGCTGAGGACCAAAGCCCTGGTTCCCTGTATTGGGCAGTCAAGCTTGCTGCATGCCTGTTGTCATCTTATTCTAGTCTCTGCCAAACCACATTCTATCCTCAAAAGCAAGCTCCAATTATAGAAGAGATTGTGCCTGAAGGTGAATTTTAATAGTTGTATCTGTCTCCTATCCACTCCTGTGGTCATTGGCACTGCCTTGCTGTTTCCCTGGAGCAGAACCTGTTGGCTCAGTGCCCACTGCTGATGCTGCAGCACTGACCCCTAGCCTGGACCCTACCCTCAGCCCCAGCTGTGTGGACCAAGTGTCTCTTAGTTCGATCAAACCAAAGAAACAGGTCCTTCCTGACATGTGTGACAAACACTCATGACCAGAGGGGCTGCCCACCCTCCCCTGGACCTGAATCCCTTTGTCCTTCCCTAGACTAGAGTCCCCCTGTGCTCCACTGGACCTGAGTCCCCTGTCCTCCTCTAGCCCTGAGTCCCGCTGTCCTCCACAGCCCTGAGTCCCCCTGTCTTCTCCTAACCTTTGGTCCCTCTCTCTGGGCCTCTGGTTGCATGTGTTCCCATGACTCTGTCTCAGCTTGTATTTCCCTGTCTCTTCACGGCTCCCTCTTTCATCCCTCCTCCCAGTGGTGTTTCTGCAAGCAGCCTTGGCCCCTTCCTATTGCTTATGGCAACAAGGCTTATGGAGAAGCAGAGCCTGCTGGAACCTTGCTCATGTTTGGGGTCTCGGTGTCCTCTCCTGGGAGGTTAGAGTCAGTGAGGTGCCTGTGCTGGGCCGGTACAGGAACAGAACGGTGCTCAGCTGACCGTTCCCAGCATTGCCCCAGGGAGTACTAGATGTTCCAGTGGGATCAGCACCTGGTGACCTGACATAGCAGCCAAGGCTGCTGCTGTGAGCGGAATCTCACACGCATTGTTTTCCATATGCCCGCCCCTGGTCACCATGTGTTTTAAATTTGTACCCACGCTGGCCTCAGGGAGGCTGTGATGCTCTCACTCTCAGTCATGGGACGGTGCGTGTGTGCCCAGTCCCCTGGTTCTTAGGCCCCCCTGGGCTCTGGTGTCTGTCCCCATCCTGGGGACCTGCAGGGGCTTTCACCTTGTAGCTGCAGCACAACTACAGCCTCCAAAATGGGAAGATGCCCCAAATCACAAGAAGCTTGCCAGGTGGCGTCCAGATCCATGCCAAATGTCAGTCTCCACGGTGTCGTCCTTGTCTTTCTAGGGTGCTCGCGTACGTGATCTGAATCAGGGGTTCACGAAGCCCCAGTGAGTCCTTTAACGGCGTTTCGTGTGCTCACAGATAGCTCTCCCTCGGGGTATTAGTGACACTCCATGGGAAAAGTGGGCGCAGCCAGGTCACATGCCGTTTTCTCTGGGTGGGGGCTCTGTATCTGATTATCTGCATGAGGGCTCGTCATTTCCCCTTGCTGGGCCTGCGATGAGAAAGGGACGAGGTGGATGCTGTCATCTATGGGAGCTCGTGGTTCCAGTGTGAAGGAGAATGGGGTCCCAGGCCAGCAGGTGGCAGGGCTCTCTGAGATGGGTGTGCCAATCATGCTCAGGGTGAAGGGAGGAGCCCTGGAAGTGGGGTGGCCTGTGAGCCTCAGATGGGGGCTGGAGGTGGGTGCAGAGGGCCTGGGCCCATGTGACACGTGCTGTCCCTCAGGTGCGCACACGGTCCGTGAGTGAGTGTGTGGAGTATTACTACCTGTGGAAGAAGTCCGAGCGCTACGACTACTTCTCCCAGCAGACCCGGCTGGGCCGTAGGAAGTACGGCCCATCAGGACCCACGTACGAGCAGCGGGCTCCTACCAGTACCTGAGGTTGGGGGGACTGAAAGTCCTGGGGAGCACCTCCTATCTCAGGCAGCTATCCCTCTGCACCTCCCCCCCCCCCATGGTGCCCTCTTTCTACAGGGATGCAGATCAGGACCTGGATAGCAGTGACCCTGATGGCCCTAGCCATCCCCGCTCCTTGCCGCCCTTGCCCCCTGACACTGATGGCCTGGGCCTAGAGCAGGACCCCCTGACACAGATGCACACAGGTGAGAATGTGGGGGGCTTCTCTCTGGGCTTCGGTAGTTGGGGGATTCTTTTTGGCCCTGGTTGGGGATACTGATCCTCAGCAGCCACATGGGAGATTGGAGGGGGTGGGTGTCGGAGTCCTTCCCAGCATTCTGGGCCCAGGGCCACAAGAGAGCAAGATAAGACCCAGCTTGTGACTTCAGTTTCTGAAGGTGACCACAGACAGAAGGACAAGGACCTTTGTCTTCTGCGTCTGTTGGGCTCGGGTTTAGATTGATTGTCCCCTGGTTCCAGAACCTGGTTGGTTTCTTGGTTTGCCTAGAAGGGCGCCCACATCTGCCCGCCTGGAGTTGCCTGTCATGCACTGTGCGCCGAGGTCCACAAACCCTTCTCTCAGCCTGACTTTGCAGTGTTTGTTCTTTTAAATGTCTTGTGCTCTGTTCAGTTTGGAAAGCAGGAGTCACAATCTCCCAATGCTGGGCCTTAGCCTGGGCGCAGATTCCTGGAAGTGGCTTCTTCTGTGTTCAGATGTATCGTGTGTGTCAGTGAAGAGGGTTCATCACCTTTGCTGGGCCTCACCTGAAGGCAGTGTGACCTTGAGCCAGTGTACCTTAGCGGGGCCTGGCTTCAGCAGTACTCTCTCCCACAGAGCTACCAGGCATGGATGGCACGACCGGCAGTCCTGCTGAGCCCGAGGAGAGCTCCCGTGGCCGCCTATCCTCGGAGCCAGGACCCCATCTGTTCCAGCAGCCGGATGCACCCCTGGCTATGCCTGAGTCCGGGTGGCCCCCAGCGCTGACTAAGCCAGCCTCCTGTCCCCCAGCTGCAGCTGCCCTGGAGCCTGGTGCTGGCCCAAGACTGGCTGTGGACTTGGCCCTGCCGCCTGAGCTGCCCCTCGTCTCCAGCCACGAGGGTATGGGTAGAGAGCCTGAGGAGGCCATGGCTCCTGCACCAGTGGCCTTGTCGGTCACTGAGTTTGGACTCATTGGGATTGGGGACATGAATCCTTTCCTGGCTGCCCGACCGGCGTGTCCGGCCCCTGGGCTGCACTCGGAGCCCCTGTCACAGTGAGTGTGGTCCCCATCCCGGGCCCCAGCCTCAGACCACTGAGGACAGCGGGAGGGTCTGCCCAGTGCCCGAGGGTGGTATGGCCAGTGGAGCAGGCTGTCTGTTTCTTTAGTTTCATTCTCTATTTTTAATTTGGCTTATTTATTTTTTTGACTAGGTAATACATTCATATGGTTCAAAATCCAAAAGGTACAAATGGGGCCAGTGGCAGTCCCCTCCCACCCTGCCCCCACGCTCCCCAGGCACACGTGCTGGGGGCGGCAAGGTTGGGAGCTGTGTGGCCTGTGGGACTGTGCTGACGCTCTCTCGGTCTCTCTCGGTTTTCCCACTGCAGCTGTAACGTGATGACCTGTTGATCCCTGGCCACCTGTTGGTGTGAGTGGCCCAAAACTGGACTTGGGGCCACTTGGGGCCTGCCTGTCAGTCTTCCCGATCCTTCTACTCGTGGGCCTCGGGTGATGGCGTCTCTGCTTCAGAACATTTCAAGGACTGGGGTGAATGAGCGGTGGCCGGGCTGTCGGCCCTGCCCCTCCCCACATAGACTGGCACCGCCACCTGCACTGTGGGACCTGGGCAGCAGGGGTGCAGAGGCCTGGCCCCGTCCAGCCAGCAGAGGCGAGGAAAGGCATCCCTGCCTGTTGGGGTGACGAGGAGATGGGGCAGGACGCCACCTGCACCAGCAGCCTCACCAAGGGCGCCCTCAGCACTCTGCTTGGCTCCATCTCCCATACCCGGCAGGGCCACGGGCTGCCTCAGCCCAGGGTGGTGGCAGCTGCTACTGGTGCCAAACCCCATGGGGCACACAGCCATATACCTCGGCGTTGGCCCCGCCCCCCTGGCCTCGCCTGCTGTCCACTTCAGGAAAAGCCGCACTTTATGCCCACCTGCCCCTCCAGCTCTGCCCCGGGGCCCCTCAGCAGCCTCGGGCGTGCGTTCTGGGACACAGGTGACTAACATCCCCATGGTACAAGGCCCATTGCCTGCAGTGCCCAGGGTCTGGGTTCCAGCCCATTCTCCTGACCCTGTGGGTGGCATTTCTGTTGAAGCCCCCAGCAAGATGGTTCGGGGTCCTGGTCCTCTCCGCCCCAGCCTCCCTTGTTTTATTTATGTTTTTGTTTACAAATTGGAGTGGGGTGGGGTCCTCCAGGGGGGCAGGGCAGCATTCCCTGTCCCTGGGTGTCACCAGGAGAGTTTTGGCTCGAGCCCATCTGCAGAGTGGGTTTTGACCTCCCCTGTCACCCCACCAAGGACCGCACTGTGAAGTGATAACTGCCTTGAACCCCTTGCTGTTTTATTTATTAAACTTGATTTGAAGCCCCATGGGTGCCTTGTGGTAGACTGGCTGGGGCCTGAGAATGTGCCGGGGAGCTGCAGGTCACCCTTGTCACTTAGTCACTTGGTGGGCTGCCAGGCAGCGTTCCAGGATCTGGGCTAAGTGGTGATTGAGAGCACGGGGGCCATGGTCTATGTCACAAAGACTGATGCAAGGGAGGTGGTCAGTTAAATGGAGGGGACATTTAGGTTGAAACCTAAAGGAGAACCAGCCTGCTTTGGTGGGGATCAGTGAGTCTGGCTGAGGTCAGTGAGGTAGGCCAAGGGCCCATCTCAAGAAGGGGCCAAGCGCAGGAGAGGCTGGCGGGCCAGCCAGCAGGTTTTGTTCTCAGGCCCCTGGAAGGATGAGCAGCGTCCAAATGTGCAGTTTTCAAAGCTGTCTTGGTGGCTGGGCAGGGACAGGGGACACGGTTGGGTGGGACTGGCCTGGATTGAGATGTCCAGGGTCGGGGGAGAGGTGATGGTCCCTGGAATTTGGGGCTTAGTCCTTAGAGAGCTGGTCATGCCAGGACTGGGAGCAGGGGCGTCTGGGTGGGGTTGGGGTGCGAGGACTTTAGGATGATTTTAATTGGACTCTTCTAGTCTATTTTCATCTTTACATGCTTCAGAGACATGTCCCTCCTGTCCCCTGGTTTGCTCTGACCCTAGCAGGAAAGCTGCCGTGGTCCTCGGTGTTTTCACTCACTACTTTTATGGCTTTGTCTTTGTCCCTGGTTTTGAACAGTTTGATGTGTAGCCTTTTCAGACTGGCTTCTTTTGCATGCTGATGAGCACTGAGGCCCCTTCTTATCTCTTCGGGGCTCACGCTGAGTAATGTGTCATTATCTGGTGGCCGCCAGGTATTGTTCACTCAGCGGCTGATGGGTGGCACTTTTGGGTGCAGCCCCTGTCACTGTAGGTTTTCCTGTGGACACGGGCAAATACCAGGGGCTGACTCATGGTGAGAGTGTCTGGTTTATCAGAACCCCAGTGCTGTGGCTCCATGGCCACCCGCTCTGCACACCATCTCTGTCCCTAGTGTGTGCATGGGGCTGTCCCCATGAGTGTGTAGTGGCACCTCATCTTCTGTAGCCTTTGAGAGCTGGGTGTGCATTTCTCCGCCAACACTCCTCGCCCCCTCCTTTGTTTGTGAAGCACTTTATTTCTTCATTTTTGGCAGGATTAGCATTTTGAAGATGTTTTATTGACTCCTGGTTTCTAACAAGAAATCGGCCATTCCTACTTGTGTTTTCCAGAGTGTAACCTGTCTGTTTTCGCTGATTTCCTCTTGTCGGGGTACCAGCCTTTGAGGGTGATGTGCCCACTGGCCTGCTGCACCGGGGGCTCTTGGGTCTGAGGCCAGTGCACCGAGTTGGGCCATCTTGGTCATGACTTCTCTCTTCTCTGCGTCTCCAGTTATACAGGGGAGCATGGGTATTGTCCCACAGATTTCCGTGCATTCAGATGGTTCCTTTTAACCTGTCCTTGAGGTCACTGGTCCTCTTTTCCATGTTGTAGACGCTATGCAGGCCATCCCCAGATGCTCCACTGTCCTCCTTCTGTTCCCTGTGTGTCCACCCCTTCTTGTGCATTCTCCCACAGCCCTTATCGCACCCTGTGCCATTCCTTACAGGCTACTGTAAGGACCACTTGGAGATTGTGAGTGCCTGGCACATGTGCCCCACGTGTCTGCAGGTCACTGCCGAGTTGTGGCTTTGCCTTGCTGTCCAGCAGAGGCCTGGCACTGCTACCCTATCGCCCTGCAGTATCTTCTGATCTTGGCCTAGCCTCCTCTGGAGTGAAGTACCCTGAAATGCCACCCTGGCCAGCAGTGGTCAGGTGGGGGGCTTGGGCTGCACTCTCCATGAAGCCAGCACCTGTAGGAGTAAGCAGCTTACAGTCCAGGAGCAGCTGTCATCCCGGTGACATCAGGCTGTAGGACTGTCATTCATTATTCATTAGGTCACTTCATTCAGTAAGCATTGATTGGGTGGGTGTCTGCTGTGTGCGATCCCTGTCCTCCTGGGACCCGGCTCTGGGGAGGACACTAGGATAAGCTGATGAGCAGACACATAAGCTGAGATGCTGCCAAAGCTTAGAGCTGACAGGTTTGGGGTAGGACAGGGGACGGCACTGCAGTAGTGGTCGTTTGCATGAGGGCTGAGGGTTTCCAGGATGCTGACTGGGGAGGTTGCCCTGCCCCTGGCTTGGGTCATAGGGCACTCAGAGACAGTGAAGTCCTAGTACTGGGTGCAGGCCTCAGTTGACTGATGCTGGCTCCTGACTGAAGGGGAGCCCAGATATGAACTCCCATCGTGTTTCATTCAACCCTCCACTGGTGCTTCCTAAGAAGAATGGGCCATCCAGCCACCCAGAGGACTCCCAGTGTGGCCTCTAAGCCTCAAGAGAATAGCAAGGTGTGAGTAGTGGCTGCTTAGGTGGCACCTTTCTGCCACCTCCCAGGCTTCTCCCTTAATTTTCACAGCACTCCTTTTGGAAAAAACCTGGAGTCCATCAGGTTGAGCTGAGGCAACAAAGTGATGAGAACTGACACCCTTATGGGCCGAGCATCACTGTTTGGGGGTGACCGCCAGGAACCAAGGAGCTGGGTGGATTTCTAGGGCACATGGGCAAGACCCCGGTACCATCAGTCCCCTTCTAGCCTTGCCATCTGCAGATGAAGGAAAAGCCATCCAGGCCTGACTCCCAGCCCAGACTCTGTCCCCCCAGCAAGCCTTGCTGGCCTCTGGTTTTCCCAATAAAGGGCCAGATGTGGAAGCTTGCCTGGGAGACCCCAGCTAGCAGGTGTAGAAGCCCTGACCCCTAATCCTTGCTGCCTTGCTAGATTTTAATCCTGACCCTGCCAGAGTATTTTAAGAACAGGGTGACTCGGAGGTCAGTGGGACTGGCTGTAGCCACACCAGCTCCAGCCCCATGCCCTTCTTTCAGCCACTCTCCCTGCTTATCAGGGAACAGGCCAAGCTCTTTCCCACCCATGGCCTCTTCCTGCAGGAGCCTGGGCCGGCAGGGGCCTGCCCTGGAGACCGTTGTGGGTCTCCACGGCAGCTTCCATCCAGGCTGTCCCCACCACGACGTCCCCCTTTGGCAGGTGCCTCACAACTGTCAACAAGCCCATCACACAGTAGGTGCTCAATAAAGAACCTCACATTGCCTTGACTTCAATACAATATTGCACCTTCTCTCTGAACTGAAAGTGTCACTAGGCCGTCAGGACAGCACCTAGGTGGCACCCGATTGCAGCGAGGTTAAAGTGAAAAAAATGGGATAACGACGCCAGCTAACATTTAACATTTTTGCCAGCCTGTTCGTGCGTTTTATCATAATTCTCACAACAACCCTGATTCGGTAAGTGTTGCATGGATGCATGCATGAACAAACGACGGCAGCTGGAGCCTGGGACTAACCCCCCCCCGGGGTCGACTCGCCCGTTGAGTGGCAGCAGGGGAAGCCAATGAATAGAGCCCGAGCCCTCCCGGGGCGGGGTCGCGCTGGGAGGAGCGGAGAACGCGCTGGTCCAAATTAAAGCTCGGATCAAGTAAACGGGTCCTGCGGCCGCCAAGGAGGAAGTTGGGGCGAGGGAGGAAGCTGAAAGTTTTAGGTTGTCCCCTCTTCGACCCCTCGGTGCCTGCGGTTGGAATGGGGCGGTGATATGCCTCCCGCGCAGCAGACGGAAAATCTAGGTCCAGAAGTTTACAGGCCTCGTCCTATCCTGGGGGTGGGCTGAGTTATCTTTAGTGTGTGTGTGGGCCGGAGGTGTCTGCCAGCCTGCTTGAAGAAAATTGATTTGGGGCGCAGGGGACTTGACCCAGAGACACTTTTCCCGGACTCGGCCGTGTAGACGCTGGAGGCAGAGCAGCAGAAGTCTTTTCATTGTCCAAGGAGGCAGGGTTGAGGGGATTCTGAAATTAAGTTGCAGCCGCTTGACTTTGGGCTAGGGGCCGCCCCTCTTTGGACCCGGCTCCCTTCATCTCTAAGGAGAGCCGAAAACTGCAGGACCTTTTGAGCTGGTGGGGTGGTAAATGTGGTTTAGAGGTCAAGGGCATTGGACCCTAGGGCCAGGCCGCTTGGGCTCAATTCCCAGCCCTCTTCCCACAGTGACCTTGAGAACCTACCTGTGTATCCTGTGTCCTGCCAGATCAAAGCAGGGCTCTCCTGGAGATGGTCACACTCCCCAAGTCCTCTCAGGTGGTTCCAGCTAAAATGATCCAGTGTGGTGGCTGTGTGGACACAAGAGTGGATGTGATGGCCCCCTCTGGCCACTTTTCCTGGCGTGAGTGCTCTTGATCTCCAGGTGTTTCCCAGCTCAGGGCTCCCTGGAACCTGGTGGGGTGCAGGGCACAGGGTGTGAGCGAGATCCTACCTCCTGGCACCTCTGCTCTTCTGTCAAATGGGGTCAGTAAGTGCTACGTAGGGGCAGTGTCTGGCACAAACAGCCTCTAGGGCGGGTGTTGAGGAACCTGATCTGGGCTGCCAGGATTTTAAGCATCAGGAGAAAAGTAAAGGAAAAAGAAAACTGCAGTTAAGCTACGTTCCCCCATCAATTTTTATTGATTCAGGGTATGGAGATGTGCCCTGCACCAGAGCCATTCCCAAATGAAGAGATCGAGGCGCGAAGAGGGGCCCGAGCTCCAGCCGCCTCCACCTGTGCTGCCGGGTCTGCTTACTCACCCCTCACTCACTGGTTCCTTCTCACCTCCCCTTTGCCCCCGCTCTCAGACCCAGCTGGCCCCAGTCCGTGTGGGACCCGAGTGTCCGCCGGGACCCGGACACTTTGGGTGACCCTGGACTCGCTGTCCCTGAGCCTTAGCCTCCCCGCCTGGTGGGGGTGGTGAGTGGCGGGGACCCCCTCCTCCTCCGTACCACAGGGCCCTCGCGGCCGGGCACACCCACCCTCCATCCGGCTCTTTCCTGCGCCGCTCTTTTCCGCGCGCCGCGGGCGGGACGGGGACAAAGTCCGCCCCCCTCCCCTGGCTGCCCCGCCTGCTCGCCGCTGCCCCGCCCTGCCCTGCCCTCCCTTCCCCTTCTCTGTCCTGGATGGCCAGGCTTCGCGGCCCTGTGACCCCGCGCCCAGACCCGGACGAGACGGGACGCGCTGGGACCGGTGTCGGGGATCGTAGGAGCTACCCAGGGCGGGGGCGGCATGGAGCGGAGGTGGGTCCTCGTGCTGCTCGACGTGCTGTGCGTGTTGGTTGGTAAGAGCTGAGGGGACTTGGGTGTGGGGGGACTCCTTCCCAGGTGATGTTCGCCCTGGCCCCGTTTGTAGGGCGTTGGGATGGTGGCCTGCAGGCCTCCACCTGTCGGAGGCCCCTCGAAGTGGGGGAACTCGGGGAAGGACACTCGGCGCCCTCCCAGCCTCAGTTTCCCCCACACGCGCCGGGTTCAAGAGTGGGTCGCGAACGGCGCCGGGGTTGGCAACCCCGCCCGTGGCAGCAGGAAGTCGCCACCGGGGCCACACGCGCCCCCCTCCCGTCGCGCGGGTGCGGGCGGTGATTCACGCGGGTGGGGCCCCGCCGGGCGGGCCGGGTAGGGGTGCGGCCGCGGGGTCTCGCCGGGACAACCTCCATGCCTCCGGCCCGGGACGCACTGCGCGTCGGTGGGATTCGAACCTGCACGGTCCTGGGAGACACGTAGAGAAAGCTGGGCCCCAGGCTGCGGGTTAGCAGGGGCCTCAGGGCTGTGCAACCGAACCTGTTGGTCAACTTTGCGGGCCTAAGTGGGGGAGGGGTAACCCAAAGCCCCCTCTCTGCCCCTCCCCCAGGGTTCTGGGAACAAAGGCTGAGTGTTTGCACTGGGGCTGTGAGGACTATGGCCCCGGAATTCTACACGCGTGGGCGGGGATGGGAGGAACCATTTGGTTCTTGCTGCTATCACAGGGATCGAGGGGCCAACGGGGACGGAGGGAACTGAAGGATGGAGGGGTCAGGTCTGATGGATGGCAAAGACCAGGTCCTCCCAGATGAGACCCCTTTTGGGGTGGGTCAGGTGGCAGCAGGAAGAAATCACCTAGGCACCATACCCTGAGCACCTATGTTATTTATTTAATATTTGTGCGGCACTTACTGTATGCCAGCCACTAAGTGACACGCAAATAATTAAACCTTTTCTTCCTGTCGACTGAACAATATACATCGACTAGGTAGTCTGTCACCAAAAGGATTTATCCTGGAAAAGAAAAAAGTACTGCAGCAGCATGAGAATGTGCAGACCCAACAAGGCACATGCACATTCTGCCCTATGCCAAGATGGCAGATGTCAGGGAGACAGGAAGTTAGAGCCATAGAGTTTTATGAAAAGGGTGTTGGGACCATACAGCTGAAGGAGCCCAGCTCTGTCCACACACCTCCCAGTTCATCTTTATCATTCCCCCTTTTGATCAGGACCTTTCTCCAAAAGCATTATTGATCCAATGCTCAGGTCTTCCATCTTTAGCCTTTTTGTCCCTCGATGTTAGGAAGGACTTCTGGGTGTCAACTCTCACATCAGAAGGAAAGTCCATGGATCAGAAACAGCTCGTATCCAGGGTTAACAGAAAACATGTGCAGAGCTTAATAACAAGAATTTAAAACAGGGTAAGAACAACATAATCTAGTCTATATGATGAATATAAAATGGGAGTATAACCTGTAGATAATGAAATAAAGACCATTATTGTCTTAGTAGATCAAAGTTCCTGATGACAGATTCTACAAACAGAAAGGTGCTCCCTGTTTCACAGTAGCTTAGGAAATGCAAACAATGGCATGTTCCTTCCATGGAAAAGAGAAAGATGAAATAGGAATCAATAGTAAGAAAAGAGTTATACAGGCCTTATTCAGTTGTGTGGCAATTAATTTTCTTCAGAGGTCACCTGCTTTAATTTTTTTTTTTGGGGGGGCAGTGTCACTGGCCCTCATATGTGGGACCGAACCCGGGCCGCTGACTTCCCAAGCCAGCGCTTAACCACTGCGCCACTTGGCCGGCCCAACCTGCTTTAATTTTTGACAGCTATAGTTTCAGGTCACCAGACTGTGTGCAGTTCCAGTCAGGGTTTAATGCCTTCTGTAGGTGACACGTGTATCCAAGAGCCTACTCCCTGCTCTTTAACAGCACAGAGGTTCATCAACACTATCCTGGTAAGGGCCCTTCCAATGAGGCTGGAGGGAAGCTTTTTTGAGATGTCCTTTACAGTAAATAAAATCTCCAGGTTGCAGAATGTGGATTGTGAGTTTTTTTGTTTGTTTGTTTGTTTGTTTTTAAAGATTTTATTGGGGAATTGGGGGAGGGGAACAGCATTGGGGAATGGGGGAAGGGGAACAGACAAGTTGCTCTCCTTTTGTTCTTCAGTCTAGTTGCAGAGGATGTTGCTTCACTGGCCCATGTTGGTATCGTCATTGCTCTCTTCCCAGATGAGTTAGATCGGTCCACGGCCTCTGGATGTCACTCACCGCGGCTATTGGCAGCTCACGCTGGTCAGCCGCTCACGCTGGCTGCCAGCCACTCACTGTAGCCTATGGCAGCCCACTGCAGCAGGGGCTGCAGCCCACACCATCGCCGAGGCTCACAGCCCAGCTCCAGGTGGAGCTGTTTTTAGCTGTAGAGGGCAGTGTCACTGGCCCTCATGTGGGATCCGAACCGGGGCCGCTGGCATCCCAAAACCAGCTCTTAACCAATGCGCCACTTGGCCAGCCCCTGGATTGTGAGTTTTTCATTTCCCTGGAGTGTAGTGTGACAAGATTGTTTTATTAAAGCATGATTATCTTCAATAGAAGCAATGAAGCCTTTACAATATTGAAGTATGTCTCCTTTATCAACTGTGGATCAAAAGAGGCAGGAGCAAATGTATGGGGTTTACTGTAATTATCTCAAAGGTGAAAGCTTGAGTCCAAAAGGGGGTAGACCTGAGGTCTAAAAGGACTAATGGCAAAGCTTTTGGCAAAGGTTTGGCATAGAGTTTCTAAATTTTTTTTTTTTGTCTATAACACAAAGTAATAAAGTCATAAATTGCAACTCAAATGAATATGTGTATGTAAGAATAATGCAATATACATGTGTGTATATTTTAAACAAAACACTCCTAAAATAACACTTAATATATGGAATGCACTCTGATATTTAAAAAAAATAAAAAAAATAAATAAATATTTTACCAATTGAATCTTAATAATACCATTAGTGCATTCAACTAAACCTGAAGATTGAGGATAGTAAACACAGTGAAAATGTAGGACTGGACAAACAACACAGACTTGCTTTAGCACCTGACCAGTGAAATGGGTTCCTTGAGTTCGAGAGGAGTTCCCCAAGTAGGAATAATCTCTTAACAGTTTGTTAGCTACTGTAGATGCATTAGCTTGTCCACAAGAGAAAGCTTCAGTCCAGTGAGAACACATACATATCATGACTAAAACATTTATATCCGTGGGATGGGGGAAGCTGTATGAAATCTATTTGCCAGACCGCAAATGGCCCATATGGCAACTTAAAATGTCCAGGGGCAGTGTGAACAGGCATTCCTGGGTTATACTTTTGACAAGTGAGATATCTAAGGTAGAAGCTGTTTTCAGCCTTGTTAATATCTCCCCACCAATATTGATTCATGAATGCTACCGTTTTGTCAGGAGACTAATGGTTTAATGCATGTACATTAGTTAGGAGTGGGAATTTTAGAGTTTCTTGTAGGACTGGGTTGTTATTTGGTCCGAACCAGAGTTTCTTCTCCTTATCAAACTAGTAATTGTTGGATTTCCAATCTTGTTTTTCTTCTTCTGAAGCCAATTGTTGGGATTCTCTGGCCAGTTTTTCTAAGTTATCAGCTGGAGAAGCGTCTCTCTGGACCATGACAGAGATTTGATTGCTGCTGATGCCTTTAAGGGCAGCATTTTTAGCA
Organism: Aselliscus stoliczkanus; assembly: GCA_033961575.1. NCBI lineage: Eukaryota > Metazoa > Chordata > Mammalia > Chiroptera > Hipposideridae > Aselliscus > Aselliscus stoliczkanus. The sequence goes on along the minus strand of CM066735.1, from coordinate 196,309 downwards.
GAAATATCAAGCCAGGTGATTTCCTTTAGTTTCCAGAGAGTCAAGTTTAGAATGCCCTCGAATCTTAATAGCTAAAACATCAGAGAAAAGCATAGCATCCAATAATTTCTGTACGTATGGACCATTTTTAATTTGATCCCCATTGGAGGTAAGGAAACCACGTTGTTTCCATAACATCCCAAAGTCATAAGCTACCCCGAAGGCATATCTGCTGTCAGTATAAATGTTGACAGTTTTGCCCTTTGCTAAAATGCAAGCTCAAGTGAGGGCATATAAGTCAGAGGCAAAGGTGCTGCCTCGATGATTTCAGAAGGGGCTACAACACATTAACCAGCACAGTACTTACCATTGTCGATTTTAAGTATGGGCCATCTGTAAACAAGGATCAGCTTTACCTAGAGGAGTCTTCTATAAATCGTCACAAGGAGTCAGGAGATGATCTGTCAGGCGGTCATGAAGGGCTTTCTCAGTCTAAGAACGGAGAAAGGTAGCTGGATTAAGGTTATGACAATGTGAAAGGGTTATATGGGAAATGGTTAACAAAAGGATTTCATAGGAACTTAGGGGACAGAAAGATGCTGGGTGTGATAGAGTTCAGGTGAGCTTCTACCACATGAGGCACAAAGATGGTTAGAGGGGATCCCACAACAATCTTCTCGATGGCCTTAACCAAGAGGGCAGTAGCAGCAATGGTTCTGAGGCAAAGGCGGGGAGTAACCCCGAGCCATAGGGTCCAGTTGTTAACTACAGTGTCCTGGAAGTCTATGTGATCCCATGTTTTTCAGTGAGTACCCCAAGGGCATTTCCTTCCTTTTCATGCACAGAAAGAAAAAAGAGAATCTGGTAGTTAGGATGCCCAAGAGAAGGAGAGTTTATTAAACTCTCCTTTAAGGCTTTAAAAGCTGTCATCCTGTCCTTCCCATGAAATTGGGTCAGGACTGTCATTCCTTAATAGGACATACAGAGGTTTTACTCTAAGAGAGATTTGGGGTCTAATTCTGGCAATAGCCAACTAGCCCAATAAAACCTTGCAATTGGTGCATAGTTTTCTTAAAGTCCCAGTTCATTTTTACCACTCTGAACAGCCTGTGAGGGACCTGTTGTTATAGTCCCCCGTTTCTGCCCAGAGAGGTCACTGAGAGGTGTAGCTGAGATTAGGTGGTATGTTGCTGCTGTGTGCCCCCATTCCACTCCCCAGCATGGTCACACCACCAAACCTTTGTACTGGCTGTTCCCTCTGCTTGACGCTCTTCCTCAGATCTCCCCAGAACTTCTCATTTCCTTCAAGCCACCTTCTCTGTGTGGCCTACTCGACAGCCCTCATTAAAAGCTGCAGCCACCTCCCCGACTCCAGCCATCATTTACTTATTTTTTTGTTTCGTTTTCTCATCTTTTATTTATTATTTTTTTAAGAGGGCAGTATCACTGTCCCTCATATGTGGGATCCAAACCGGGGCCGCTGGCTTCCCAAGCCAGCTCTTAAAAACAGCGCCACTGGGCCGGCCCAGTGGCGCATTGGTTAAGCGCTGGTTTTGGGATGCCAGCGGCCCCGGTTCGGATCCCACATGAGGGCCAGTGACACTGCCCTCTACAGCTAACAACAGCTCCACCTGGAGCTGGGCTGTGTGAGCCCCGGCAATGGTGTAGGCTGCAGCCCCTGCTGCAGTGGGCTGCCATAGGCTACAATGAGTGGCCGGCAGCCAGAGTGAGTGGCTGGCAGCCAAGCGTGAGCTGCCAACAGCCGCGGTGAGCGACATCCAGAGGCCAGCGACCGATCTGCCTCATCCGGGAAGAGCGCAATGACGATACCAACAGTGAAGCAACATCCTCCGCAACTAAACTGAAGAACAAAAAGACAGCAACTTGTCTGTTCCCCTTCCCCGATTCCCCAACGCTGTTCCCCTCTGCCAATTCCCCAATAAAATCTTAAAAAAAAAACAAAAACAGCGCCACTTGGCCGGCCCTCATTTACTTATTATTTTGTATTCCCAGCCCCTCGCAACCCTCTGAGGAGAGTTCTGTTTTCTTCACTGAGTCTTTCTCCAGACTCAGCATCTAAGGTGCTCAACGCCATCACTGAATTTGTCCTTTGGGAGGAGTTGGCCCTGCTGTTCACCTCCTCTGCAATTCTGCCCCCAGAAGAGTCACACCCTTTTGCACTTGTCACCTGCCCTGCCCAGGGCAAAGGACACTCTCCTATAGAGCAGAGAGCTCTTTGCCCAAGTGCCTTCGGCTCAGCAGGGCCCTAGTGCCAGGGCAAACTAGTTTTTCATGATTCAGTCATGACTGTGGCTCCTGAATGTATTTTTGGACTGAGCTCTGGGCCAGGTGTTTCTTGGTCAGTGTGTGGCTGGCTCAGGGACAAACATGTGAATACAGGAACCTCAGCTCTGCCCAGGACTTGGTCCTGATCTCTGGCCGGCCCTGGAAAGAGGAGCAGGGAGCCCTCCCTTTTAACAGATGCTCATTGAACACCTGCCTGGGCCCCAGGGAATTTAGCCCCCCTAATGTGCTCACAGATGAGTGTTGGGGACTCAGTCAGGCATCAGTGATTGATTGCATAATTGCACCCAAGGACTAGAGACCTAAAACAGAAATTTCCTTCTACTAGAGTGATAATGGGTGGGACAGTCAGGAGGGTGGATGGAGCTGAACCTGGAGGGAAGTTAGTCAAAGATGTTTTGGGTAGAGAGCAGGGCATGTATAAAGGTCCTGGGGTGGGTACTTTATAGGTTTGTTCAAGAAGCAGAAGGGAGGCAGGAGAGAAGCGAGTGAATGGAGAGGGTGGGAGATGAGGGGTGGAGGCTGGACCACTGGCCTGAGGATGACTTTATTGTTCATCTGTGGATGATGGGGAACCCCAAGAGGGTTTTAATGGGGTCATTGGTGTCCCACTTGCCACGAGAAAAGCTCCTTCTACCTGTGTGGTAAGCATGGAGGTGAGGGAACCAGAAGGGAGGCTGAGGTGGATGGGCAAGCGCCAGACAAAGGCTGGCCTGTGGCCCGGGCTGGTGCTGGGGGAGAACCATGCAGCTAATCAGCTTCGTTCTCCCAAACCCAGCCTCTCTGCCTTCCGCCATCCTGACGCTCATCAATGCCCCATACAAGCGAGGGTTCTACTGTGGCGATGACTCCATCCGGTACCCCTACCGTCCAGACACCATCACCCATGGGCTCATGGCTGGCGTCACCATCACCACCACCATCATCCTTGTAAGGCGGGAGGGGCTTGGAGGGTGGGGGTCAAGGTCTGCCTCGAGTGAAATTTGTGGGGAAGAGGGCCCCTCTTTAGAGTTCCTCATTTCCCAGTGGCCTCAGGGAAGCCAGGAACGCTAAACACCTTTCAGTGGGGAGGACTGAGCCCCCGAGCCAGTGCCTGGTGGGCTCCACACAGTTGCTGTTGGGCCCCAGCGGGAGGCTCCTTAGTGGTTCCCTTTACAGGTGTCGGCAGGGGAGGCCTACCTGGTGTACACGACCCGTCTTTATTCCCGCTCCAACTTCAACAACTATGTGGCAGCCATCTACAAGGTGCTGGGGACCTTCCTGTTTGGGGCCGCGGTGAGCCAGTCCCTGACAGACCTGGGCAAGTACATGATTGGCCGTCTGCGGCCCAACTTCCTGGCAGTATGTGACCCTGACTGGAGCCGCGTCAACTGTTCCCTCTATGTGCAGGAGGAGGTGTGCAGGGGGAGCCCTGCCAATGTCACCGAGTCCAGGTGGGTGCTGGACCAGCAGCCCTCACTTTGAGCTCTGCTGGGCACCAACCCATAGACACTTCCACTTCCAGAGGACAGTGCAGCTGGGGAAGGGCCCTCAGCAGCTGGATGTTGCAGGATGACTTGCCAGATGGAGCCAGGGTTGAGGACAGGGCAAGTGCAGACTGGCATGTCCACAGACAGGGAGGCCAGGTGGGTGGGGCATGTTGGGCTGAGCAGAACAATTGGTGTTGGGAGTGGTGACTTACCTCCCCTAAACTTTAGGCCCCACCCTCATGCTTCTGGTTTGCCTTCTTACCATCTCTACTGATAAACTTTTTTTTTTTTTTTGAGGGCAGTGTCACTGGCCCTCATATGTGGAACCCAAGCCAGCGCTTAACCACCATGCCACTTGGCCAGCCTTCTACTGATAAACTTTTAATTGACATCCTTATTTTCCTTTTTACAAAATTGAAATAAAATTTGCTAACTTAACCATTTAACATGTACAATTCATTGATTTTTAGTAAATTCACAGTGTTGCGCAGCCATCTCCCCTCTCTTAATCCACAATATTTTCATCACATGAAAGAGACTGTGTCTGTCAGCTGTCTCCCTCCCCCAACCCCTGTCTACCACTAACCCACTTCCTGTCTGTGGATGTGCCCGTTCTGGATATTTCACATAAATGGAATCACAAACTATGTGGTCTTTCTTGCCTGGATGCTCCAGCATTTTGTAGTTCACCCATATTGTAGCTTCTGTTAGTTTTTTTTTTGAGGGCAGTGTCACTGGCCCTCATATGTGGGACCCGAACCAGGGCCTCTGTCCCCGAACCAAGCCAGCGCTTAACCACTGCGCCACTCGGCTGGCTCATCTTGTGTTAGTTTTTGCTTCATGTATTCTGGGGCTCCATTGTTAGGTGTAGTTTTATGTTCTTGAAGGATTGATCCTTTTAACACTATATAATGTCTTTTATCCCTCCTAACATTTATGATCTTAATGTCTATTTTGCCTGATAGTAGTATGGCCGCACTTGCTGTCTTGGTTGCTGTTTGTATGGAATATTTTTTCCATTCTTGTACTTTTAACCTATTTGTGTCTTTGAATTTAAAGTGAGTCTCTAATGCACATTGACTTTTTAAAATTTACTTTATTATTATTATTAGTTACAGATGTACAAAACAATGCAAAAGTTATTTTTTCACCCCTTACAAAGTGACTCCCCCTCCCCCCTCCCCTTCCCCCCCACCCGATATAATGCATATCTATTACAATTCCATTGACTCCATCCCCACACTATATTCCACATCCCATGACTATATATGTGTTAAATTATAGTTGACATATAATATTGTTCAGCGGCAGCTTCAGATGTACAGTGCAGTGTTAAGGCCACTACACCGTCCATGAAGTGGTGTCTCAAAAAGAACATGCATCCTTCTGTTCCCCTAAAAAAATATTTACAACTTTATTGATTATATTCCTTAAACTGTCTCTTCTGTCTCTGTAGTAGTATTGTAGTTATCAGTTTATGTTGCCTCGTCCCTTCCCCTTCTCTCTCATGCCCATCCCCATCTCATCTAGCCCTCATCAGTTTTTTCTTTGTGTCTCTAAGACCATTTCTGTTTACATTGCTCATTTATTCAGTTCTTTAGATTCCACATATGCACATCGATTTTTTAAAAAAATCCATTCTCCAGCCTCTGCCTTTTGGACCGTTTAATACATTTACAAGCAATGTAATTACTGATAAGGAAGGACTTCTGTAACTTTGTTATTTGTTTTCTACATTACCTATCTATATCTATATAACTATATCATAGATATGTATATATGTGTATATATGTATAAATATTGGTTTGTTGGAAAAGTCATGATGCATTTTTGCAACAAAAAATGTAGAAAAAATATGTCATGATTTTTCTGACAACCCAATATATATATATATATATATATATATATATATATATATATATATATATATATATATATATATATATAGTTTTGCTTTGTTTTTCATTTTCTCAATTACTGCCTTTTCTGTTAAGTCGGCATTTACCGTGCAAAAAGTTTGTGGATGTATATTGTGAAATAAGTCCAGTTAACATTGTCAGCATGTATGCAGTTGTTTATTTTTTGTTCTTTTTTTTTCTGTGTTCATAGTACTCAGTTTATTTAGGTGTTCAGTAATCACAGAGTACTTGGTAAGGTCAAAATGACCCACATAGACAGGATACTAACAGAGTTATCAATTCAGATATGCAAATACAAGAAATCAACTAGGGGGAAATTTTGTGGGCAATAGACAGACTGTATTCCACTCCATCACTCCTGCTTGATGACTTACGTAGGTGATCTCACTGAATCCTCCAATCAATTCTTAGATTCAGCCGCCATGCACTGTGTCATCCTTTATCCTTGTAATGCAGTTGTCTTGGTCTCTGTGGTACACGGTGTACTTCAGCCTCACCCCCATGTCCTAGGATTCTCTCAGTGTTGTCTTGTTCAGGAGTAGTAGTTAGCTGTTCCCTGTTCCTGGTGGAGGGAGTGGCTGTGTGAGCCGGGAGCCTGCGGGGACGGACCGAACCGAGCACCTTTGGTGCAAAGGCTGGAGGTCTTTGAACTGCTGTTCCCGCGGTGCGGAGCCTGCACGCGAGCGGTGTGGGGAGGACGCCATTTTGTCGGGCTTGGGCCCCCCCACCTTTTTTTTTTTTTTTTGAGGGCAGTGTCACTGGCCCTCATATGTGGGACCTGAACCAGGGCCGCTGGCGTCCCAAGCCAGCTCTCAACCACTGCGCCACTCGGCTGGCCCCAGTTGTTTATTTTTTAATTGTAGAGGAAAAACCAAGAATTAGAAACCAAAAATACATCAATACTGACATTTTATTTTATATTTACCTTTACTGGTGTTTTTTGTGTGTTTGTGTGGATTTGAGTTACTGTCTAGTATCCTTTACTTCTCAAAAGACTCCCTTCACTGTTTCTTGTAGGGCCTGTGTAGGGCATTGAACTCTCTGGGTCTGTGTTTATCTGTCAATGTCTTAATTTCTCCTTCAGTTTTAGAGGATAATTTTGCCAGACATAGAATTCTCGGTTGACAGGTTTTTTTCTGTTTCAGTTCTTTGAATATGTTATCCATTGCCTTTTGGCTCTAATAGTTTCTGATAATAAATCAGCTGCTAATCTCATTGAAGGTCCCTTGTATACCATGTGTTCCTTCTCTCTTATGCTTTCAAGAATCTCCCTGACTTTTGGTAGTTTGATTATAATGTGTCTCTGTGTGAATGTCTGAGTTTATCCTACTTGGAGTTCATTGAGCTTGGGCATGTAGATTCATGTTTTTCATCATATTTGGGGATTTTTCAGCCATTATTTTTTCAAATATTCTATCTGCCCCCTCCTCTCTCTCAGAATCTCTCTCTCTCTCTCTCTCTCTCTCTCTCTCTCTCTCTCTCTCTCTCTCTCTTTCTCTCTCTCTGTCTCTCTCTCTGTCTCTCTTTCTCTCCCCCCTCTCCTTTTGAGACTCCTATTATGACTAACATCAGCCATGTTTCCATGTGAAATTCTCCCTCAGACTGTGGGAAGTGTGGTGGGAGGGAACAGGGCCAGGAATGCTGTGTCAGCCCCCAAGTCTCTGAGCATTGGCCTTTTTGGGCTCTGCGCGGTGGCCCTCCTGATGCATGCTGCCCGTCCTTTCTTAGATTATCTTTCTACTCCGGACACTCCTCCTTTGGGATGTACTGCATGATATTCTTGACGGTGAGTTGGTTTTTCCATGACTTGCTTGATGTGGAACTGTGACCAACACTCACCCCTTTCCTGGCCTCAGTTTTTGCATCTGTAAAATGTGGGTGGGGGAGCTAATGGGTGGGGCTAGGTGATTTGTTCACACACTGGAGGCCCTGGGGCTCCTGGTTCTGTGCTATTGGCCTCAGGGCTGCCATCTGTGCAAATGGGTGTGGGGTGAACCCCACAGGCTCCTGGGCTGATGGCCGCCCTCTGGCCCCCAGCTCTATGTGCAGGCACGGCTCTGCTGGAAGTGGGCACGGCTGCTGCGGCCCACAGTGCAGTTCTTCCTGGTGGCCTTTGCCCTCTACGTGGGCTACACCCGCGTGTCTGACTACAAACACCATTGGAGTGATGTCCTTGTGGGTCTCCTGCAGGGGTCACTGGTGGCCGGCCTCACTGTGAGCTCCTGGGCCCACTTGCTCCCTTTCTCCCTTTTCCAGATCCCTAGTCCTTTCCACCTCCATCTTCCTCCTAAAAGCCCACTGTTCCCATCCCAGGTTCTGCTTTTCACATTGCCCCTCCCTCCCCACCCCATGTTACCCATCCCCTCTTGGGTTCCACCACCTCTCAAACCCCCACTCCCTTTCCAGGGTCCCATTCCTCCCTACCCCCTGGATTCTGCCCCCACCCCTGCCAAGCCAATTTTTGCCTTCCTGTCATCTCTCAGGTTTGCTACATCTCCGACTTCTTCAAAACCCGGCCCCCGCAGCGCTGCCTGGAGGAGGAGGAGGTGGAACGGAAGCCCAGCCTGTCACTAACGCTGACTTTGGGCGAGGCTGAGCACAACCACTATGGGTACCCAGTCTCCAATTCCTGAGGCTGGGAGCCTCCCAGACAGGGCTTTTCTGGGCCCTTAGGCTGTGTGTCATCATGTCCATGGTGCTGGCAGGGCCCTCACCTAGGATGGTGATGAGGGCTCTGGACAGGCTCCAGGTGCTCCGGGCTGGTTCCCAAGGGGTTGTAAAGGGGGGACATTGTTCTACTAACCCCATCTCCTATGCACTGTACTAAGGGTCTGGGGTGCCCAGGGCAGCTCTAGTGTTTGGAAGGGGGACACTGTCCTCATAGCTCCCTTAGTACCTACTCCTTTTATTGGTTAGGGAAGGGACCAAGAGATCTGGATAAATTCTGTTTTGTAAAATGTAATGTATTTTTAGTAAAATAGAGCATTTGCTTGACAAATGTTATCAGTGCCTCTTTCTTGTGGCCATTCTGAGGACTACAGCAGAGTTGGGGGGGACCAGACCCTCCCTTGTCAGGTTGAGAACCTCAGCTGAGCTTAGGTGTTGGAGTGTCTGGTGAAGTCCACAAGACAAATGAAAGTAGCAGCCAAGCCTTTAATCAGCCATTTCTTCAAAGGGCCCTGTTTCCTTTCAGTACAGAATGGTGTTAAAACTTGCATCTGGGAGCCAAATGTGCTCAGCTGACAATACAAGGAAACATACGCATGTATTCCAACCTGTGTATACACACTAGTCTTAAGATTTCTGTGTGGAACTGTCTATTTTCACATAAAGCTAAAGATGAATTTATACCATTGTCTCCAGCCTGAGCCATTATCATGTGGATGCTATCACCTCCCCTTGCTTGTCTGTAACTTCTCACTCCAACCATGAGCAACCTGGCTCTTACTACCTGCCATGTATGTACTTAATTCATTGCTCGATTCCAGATTTCAGAGAGTGGTTTCAGAACTGTGAGCTATTAAACCCAAGGGGGAAAAACTTCATAAAACAGTCCACTCTGTATGTACAGTGTATTTTTCCTGGGTCCACAGATTCTGTTCATTTCAAAAGTTATGTAGGTCAGTACCTTTTACCCCACCACTGCAATGAGTTTTCTTCATACATTTCTAATACAGTTACATTCTTTGGGACATTCTGTATTCCATCCTGTGACATTCCCACATCCTAAATAACTTAATTTGAATAGATTATGATTGTTTTTTTGGGCTATAACAATCTTGCATTTTTATAAACACACAGTGGCAGATATCTGTCACAGTGGAACATTTCAACCCCCCACCCCGTGATTTACCATTTCTATAGTTTTGCCTTTTCCAGAATGTCATGTAAATGAGGTCTTACAGCGTGTAGCCTTTTCATACCTGATATCAATATATACATAAGATTTGTCCATGTCTTTCCATGAGTTTGTGGACATTAGAAACATCTAAACCTGTAGAGAATTTTTATGAGAGTTTACAGTTGCCAGGAAGCAAGGTCATTTATAAATTATTTATTTTACTATAGTAAGTAGTACTATTTTACTATAGTAAGTAGTTCTTTGCAATCGAAAGAGTTCTAACCGACACATAAGAGTCAGTAATCCCTGAGCCTTCCTCTGAAATAGTGGGTGTAACACAGCTGGGGGACATGAGGAAACTGGGTGGAGTCAGATCTTCTGGGAGCTGCCGAACAGCTCCATCCCTGTTTCTTCCTGTCCTGGGAAAGGAAACCCCAGAACAATGAGAGGAAAGCCAGCAAGGAAAGAAGTCCTGGATGACTAATTGGTCTGTTTGTATTTTCCTTATTTTAGGGGTTTTTTTTTTGAGGGTAGTGTCACTGGCCCTCATATGTGGGACCGAACTGGGGCCACTGGCTTCCCAAGCCAGCGCTTAACCATCGTGCCACTCGGCCAGCCCTTAGGGTCTATTTTTTTAATGTTTAATTTTACTAGATCACTCATTTCCTGTAGGCTTCCATTTTGATGCAATGGGTTTCTCTTATTTTACTCTTAATTTCTCCTCATTTTCTATTTTTCTGCAAAATGTAATTAATGAACAAATATTGATGGATTATTTTTACTCACTAAAATCTATATTTTATTCAGGTTCCTGTATTCAGGCTGTTTCATTGTTGTGCCTCTGTCTGCTAAGCCCTCACTGACCATACAACCAGAGAGGTTAATGCTGACAGCGGGGGTACCCAGTGACTGAATTGGGGTGGTATGATAGGAAATGAGACTAGGTGAGAAGCAGGCCTGATAAAGATTCTCGACATTGCTGATAGAGACTTTATTCTGTAGGCTGGGTGGGGGGCGGGGAGCTGTTGATAGTTCTATGCACAGGGAGTGACAGGATTAGATCCCTAATTTAGAAATATCAGGCTGGTCACTGTGGAGGTTGAACTGGACGAGAGAGGGATAGGAAGTAGGGAGGCCAGTGAGAAGACTGGTGAGAAGTGCTGCTGGCCTGAGCTGAGATGGGAACCATGAGTTTGGAGAGGAACAGGGATGTGAAGACCAGAGATGGGCTGTGGTTAATACTATCCTGAAGACAAAGCTGGCACAGATTCCAGTGTTAGTACTTAGGGGAACTTTGGCTATTTGGACACCAATAGGAGAGCTCATTCTGCTACAAGGAGATTATTTGCTAAATTCTTCATTTATCCTGCCCATAGAGGGTAGAGAAGAGACTAAGAAGGGAAGAGGGAGGGAGGGTGAGTGCCAATCACATGTTGGGCAGGAGCTGACCTGCATCACCTCACTGACCCCTCACAGCCACCCTGAGGGGGAGCGGTTATCCCCATATGACAGGCCAGGAGACTGACTTTCCATTTCTTTGCCTGAAGTCACAGAGCTAGTATGTGGATGGGACAGACGTCAGCTCTGTGCCTGTCTAGGGCTCAGGCACTCTCCCATAAGGAAACTGTCATCCCAGACTACATTCTGAGCAGCCAGGAAGCTCTTGTCCATTGTGACCTTAGAGAAAGGAAACATGGGCAGAAGCAGATCTGTGCTCTGGAGTAAAGAACAGATTTTAAAAGGCCAGAGGACAGGCAGGGCATCGAAGTTGGGGAGTCGTCAAAGGGATCTGATGGTGCTGGTTGTACTGTGGAGGGCCAGACCATTTGCTCCCTCCCCAGCTGTCCCCATCCCGAGCTGCCTGCCCAAGTCCCACCCTAAAACCAGCCTGTGTGAGTGAATGACAAGCTGGACCATTAGGCTATGTGCAGATTTTCTTTAAATAGAATGACCAAGATCCAAGCCAACGTTACAAGGACTATTTGGATTACTCTGTTTGTCCTGGATCCCTTGTGTGCAAGCTCTACTGGCCCATCTTGGCCCATTTAGGCATTGGTTCTGGATTCAGAGCTGTTAGAATCAGCCTTGTATTTAAATCAGTCTTCCGTTTAAATATCTGTGAAATGGACATAATTGTCTCTGTCTGTCTGGAAAATGGGAGCAGTAAGTGAGATAAGGCATGTGAAGGGCCTAATACAGGATTTATCTCAAAGCGAGCTTACTACCAAGAATCTGGATTGTCATTTTAATGCAGAGCAAGGAAAAATTCTCTGCTGCCATCTCAAGTGCATTTTGGGAATAATATCTGAGTGGAGGTCACCCGGTAATGCTCTTCTCTGTTGTCATCTGGTGTGCATGTTGAGAATAACATCTGAGTGGAACTCACCAGGAAATGCTCATCTCTGTTCTCATCTAGTATGCATGTTGAGAATAACACCTGTGTGTATGCAATCAAGAAAAACTATTCTTTACTGCTATCTGGTGGGTGTCTTGGGGATAAAACCTGTGTGGAGAAGAGCAGAAAGCTATTTTCTTCAGTCATCAAGTGTGCATCTTAGTAATAACACCAGAGTGTAGGTCACTATAAAAATATATCACATGCTGCCATATAATGTACATCTTAGAAATAACACCTAAGTGCAAGCCATCAGGAGCCTTTTCTCTGCTGTCATCTAGTGTGCATTTTGAAAAGAACACCAGAGTGAAAGTCACCAAGAAACACTCTTCTCTACTGCCATCTAGTGAGTGATTTGAAAATAATACCAGAATGGAGGTCACCATGAAAAGTTATTCTCTGCTATCATCCAGTGTGAATTTTGACTAGAACATGTGAGTGCAGCTCACCACTTCTGTTACCTAGTATACATCATGGGAAAAACACCTGAGTGGTGGTCTCCAGGAAACCCTCTTCTCTGCTGCCATCTAGTGAGCATCTTGAGAAAAACACCTGAGTGGAAGTCACCAAGAAGACCTCTGCTGCAATCTACTGTATTTCTTGGGAATAATACTAGAATTGAGATAACCAGGAAAAGCTATTCTCTGCTGCTGTCTCGGGCATCCTGGGATAACATCAGATTGAAAGTCACCAAAAAACATTATTTGCTGATGCCACCTATGGTGCATTTTGGGAATTACACCAAAGTGGAAGTCACCAGGAAAAGTTACTCTCTAATGATAACTAGTGGCCATCTGAAGAATAACAACAGAGTGGAGGTCACCAGAGAAAAATATTCTCTCTGCAGCTGTCTAGTATGAGTCTTGGAAATAACACCAGAGTGGAGAGCCCCAGGAAGCACTTTTCTTTACTGCCATCAAGTGTGAATAGTGAGAAAAACACCTGAGTGGAGGTCAGCAGGTACATCTATCCTCTGCTACTATCTTGTACATCTTGGGAATAGCACCACAGTGGAGGTCACAAAACAAAGTTATTCTTTGCTGTCATCTTGGGAAAATCACCTGAGTTCAGGTCACCAAGAAAAACATTTTCTGCTTCCATCTAGGGTATATCTTGAGAATAACACGTGAGGGAGGTCACCAGGAAATGCACTTTTCTGCATCCATGTAGTGAACATCTTGGGAATGCTACTAGAGTGGACGTCACCAGGAAAACTTGTTCTCGTTGGCCATCTAGTGTTCATGTTGGAAATAACATTGGAGTGGAGGATACCAGGGAAAGTTATTTTCTGCCATCTAGGTTCCTCCTTTTTTTTTTTTTTTTTGAGGGCCGTGTCACTGGCCCTCATATGTGGGACTGAACTGGGGCCGCTGGCTTCCCAAGCCAATGCTTAACCACTGCGCCACTCGGCCGGCCCTAGGTTCCTTCTTGGGAATAACACCTGAGGGCAGGTCAGCAGTAAAAGCTAATCTTTGCTGCCATTTTGTGCATCTTGAGAATAACACAGGAATGGAGATCACAAGGACAACTTATTTTCTGCAGTCATCTAATATGCATTTGGAAATAACACTTGAGTGCAGGTCACCAGGAAAAGCTATTCTTTCCTGTCATCTAGTGTGTATCTTGGGAATAATACCTAAGTGGCAGTCACCAAAAAAGGTATTTCTCTGTTCTCATATCATGGCATCTTGGGAATATCTTGGGAATAACACCAAAGGGGAGTCACCAAGAAAGGCTATTTTCTGGGCCGGCTGATTGGCGTGTTGGTTAAGAGCTGGCGCAGGGCCCGGTTTGAATCCCACATATGAGAACCAGTGACACTGCCCTCTGTACCTAAGATCGTGATCAACAGCCCTACCTGGCTGCCTCTATAGCTAAGATGGTGAACAACAGCTTCACCTGGAGTTGTGCTGCTGTGAGTTGCTGGCGATGGTGTAGGCTGCAGCCCCTGCTGCAGTGGGCTGCCATAAGCTACAGTGAGTGGCCAGCAGCCTGCGTGAGCTACCAAGAACCACCATGAGCGGCCGTCCAGAGGCTGGCAACCCATCTGCCTTACCCAGGAAGAGATCAATGATAACACCAACATGGGCCAGTGAAACAACTTCCTCCACAACTAGATTGAAGAACAAAAGGACAGCAACTTGTCTGTTCCCCTTCCCAGATTCCCCAAAGCTGCTCCCCTCCCCCAATTCCCCAATAAAAATCTTTTAAAAAAAAGGCTATTTTCTGCTATTATCTAGTGTTCACTTTGGGAATAAGACCAGAGTAGAGCTCAGCAGAAAAAGTTGTCTGCTGCCTTCTAGTGTGGCATCTTGGCAATAACACCTGAGGAAACACTACTCTGCTGCCCTGTAGTGTGCATATGGAGAATGCACCAGAGTGGTGGTCACCAGGAAAAATTACTCTCTGCAGTCATCTAGTAAAGTCACCTAAGTGAAGGTCACCAGGAAAAGCTATTCTTTTGTGCCATCTAATGTGTGTCTTAGGAATTACACCTGAGTAAAGGTGATCAGGAAGAAGATTTTCTCTGCTCCCACATAGTGTACATCTTGGGAATAACATCTGAGTGGAAGTCACCAAGAAAAGCTCTTCACTGCTATCATTTAGTGGGTAGGTTATCTTTGGAATAATACCAGAATAGAGATTACTAGGAATATTGTCTGCAGTCATCCAGGGTGCATCTTGGGAATAACACCTGAATGCAGATCACCAAATATAAATTACTCTGGTTACCATCTAGTATGTTTTGGGAATTACATGAGAGTGGAGGTCACTAGAAAAGTGATTCACTCAAATCATCTTGTGTGCATCTTTGGCACAACACTCATGTGATGTTACAAGAAAAAGTTGTTCTCTATGTCATCTAGTGTGCATTTTGGGAATTACACCAAAGTGAAGGTCTCAAGGAAAAGGTATTTTCTGGTGATATGCCAGTCCTAGGAGTAACACCAGAGAGGCGGTCATTAGAAAAAGTTGTCTGCTGCTGTCTAGTCTGATTCTTGGGAACAAAACCTGAGTGTAGGTCACCAGGAGACATTCTTCTCTGCTGCCATTTAGTGTGCATATTGAGAATAACAGCAGAAAGGAGTTCACCAGGAAAGATTATTGCTTGCTATCATCTAGTGGGCATCTTGGGAATAATACTTGTGTGCTGGTCACCAGGAAAAGATATTCTTTGCTGCCATTTAATGTGTGTGTTGAGATTAACACCTGAGGGCAGGTGATCAGAAAACATTCTTCTCCCCTGCCATCTGGTGTGCATATTGAGAAGAATAGCAAATGGTCAGCACGAAAAGTTACTCTCTGAGGTAATCTAGTGTGCATCTTGGAATTGCACCTGAGTGAAAGTCACCAGGAAATGCTATTCTCTGCTGCCTTCTAGTGTGAATCTTGGGAACAACACCTGAGTGCAGGTCATCCTGACACTATTCTCCACTGCCATTTAGAGAGTACATTGAGAATAATAGCAGGAGTTCACAATGAAAGTTTATAGCCTGCTATTATCTAGTGGACATTTTGGGAATAACCCCTGAGGGCAGGTCACCAGTAAACACTTTTTTCTGCTAACACCCAGTGTGCATAATAAGAATAACACTTGAATGGAGGTCAGAAGGAAAAGCTAGTCTATGATGCCATCTCTTGTGCATCTTGGGAATAACATCTGAGAGCAGGTCACCAGGAAACACTCTTCTCTGATGCCATCTAGTGTGTGTGTTGAGAATAACACTTCAGTGGAGGTCAGCATGAAATGCTATTTTGTGCTGCTATGTTGTGCATCTTAGGGATAACAGCAGAGTGGAGGTCACAAAGAAGGTTTGTGACTCTGCTGTCATCTAGTGTGTATCTTAGGAAAAATACCTAAGTGCAGGTTACCAGGAAAAGCAATCTCTGGGGCCGTATAGTTTGTATCTTGGGAATAACGTGAGGGAAGCCATCAGGAAATGGATTTCTCTGATCCCATGTAATGAGCATCTTGGGAATAACACTGGAGTTGAGATTACATGGAAAAGTTTTTTCTGCTGTTATCTGGTATGCTTCTTGGGAATAACAACTGAGAACAGTTTACCAGGAGGCGCTCTTTCTACTGTCATCTTGTGTTCCAGTAGATGCTAATACCTGTGTGCAGGTCCACGTGAAAAGCTATTCTTTGCTGCCTCTTGTGTGCATCTTGGGAATAACCCCAGGGTGGGCCCAGCTAGAAAAGCTATTCTGTGCTGCCACCTAGTGTGTATATGGGGTGTGACACCAGAATGGTCAACTGAAAAATTATTCTTTGCTCTCCTAAAGTGTGCATCTTTGGATGACCACCTGAGTGCAGGCCACTAGGAAACACTCTTCTTTGTTGCCACCTAGTGTGTGTCTTCAGAATAACCCTGGAGTTGTAGTCACCAATAAAATCTATTCTCTGTTGCCATCTGGTGTGCGTCTTGGGAACAACACCAGGAATCATCAGGAAAAGCTATTCTGCTATGTATTATGCATTTTGGAGTAATAACAGAATGGAGATCACCAGGAAATGTTATTCTCTTCTCCCGTCTTATGAGCAATTTTGGAATAGTACCTGAATGCAGATCATCAGGGAGTGCTCATCTAATATATATCTTGGAAATAACACCAGAGTGGCAGTTTGCAAGAAAGGTTATTCTCTGCTGCTATCTAGTGTGCATCTTGAGTATAAGACTAGAGTCCAGGTTACCAAGACAAGCTATTCTCTGCTGCCATCTAGTTTGCATCTTTGGAATAACACCTGAGTGCTGGTCACTAGCAATCATTCTTCTCTTCTGCAATCTAGTGTGCATCTTCTGTGTAATACCTGAGTGGAGTTAACCAGAAATCTGTTCCTGCTGCCAGGTAGTGTGTTTCTTGGGAATAACACCAGAGTGGAGTCACTAGGAAAATCTTTCTCCAAAGGCTTCTCAGCCAATAAAGAATGTGTCAGACTCAGGGCCATGGCCCATGTGCAGTTATCTGTGCCCTTGTAGCTTCCCACTGGAATATGGAGTTTGTAGGTGAAACCTGTAGCAACTGCCTTCTCACCTTGCTCTTACTTATGCATACCTTAAGCCATCCTCCCTCTTAACTCCCTACCTTTTCCAGGGCAGATTTTGAACTGTCAGTGTGCTTAGAGAGCCTCTGTAAGTTACCACATCTGGGGTGGTGGGTGCAAACCAAAAATTTATTTTGCATGTGAAAGGCAGCCCAGTAAAACCAGATCAAAAGTAACCCACATTAGGGCCAGCTGAGTGGCGTGGTGGTTAAGCGCTGGCTTGGGAAGCCAGAGGCCCTGGTTCCGGTCCCAAATATGAGGGCCAGTGACACTGCCTTCAAAAAAAAAAGTAACCCACGTCTGAGAGCAAAGAGATTGGGTATGAAAAACCACACAGAAGCCTGCAGTAGACAGCGTGCAGCCCCAAGGAGAGCTGGGAAGACAGTCTGTGGTAGGATCCCAGGCTCTTGCCTCTGGGTGGGAGCTGAAGGAACCTTGGTGACTCCACTCCAGGTGAAGCATTTTCAGGAGAAGCTGAACACCAAGTTCCTCTGGAAGCTTTGCTGGAACAATCAAATGCCCTGTATAGCTGTGGTAAATTGACCTATCCAAACAGTTGAGGTAGCGTCTGTCAGCCTTGCCATGGCATAAAATATACTGTCCAAGGCTGGGGCCACTCTCAGGTTTAGAGGGCTGGCCTGGTGTGGGAACTTCAGGCTTTGGGGGACCTAAAAGCATATATATGGAAAATCTTGGGAAACAGTGAATATTCAGCCAAGGCTATCCCAAGGAATCCCAAAGTCATAGGCCATGCACATAATCAGTAACTATGGCCTGGCAGCAGCTCAACACCCCATTCCTACATTTTTCATCTCTTCCCATGACCTTCTGGCTACCTCCCTCATTCTCTGTCCATATTTGTCAGACTAGATTCATGATTCACTCTTTTCATCCCATGTCTTCACTTTCTGACAAGGCCGAACTCCTGCTCCTAGTCGATCCCCTGTCCCTCTCTCTTCTCACTCCTTTTTTTTTTAAAGATTTTTATTGAAATATAGATAACATACAATATTATATTAGTTTCAGGTGCACATCATAGTTATTCAACAGTAGCTACCTAGCACTATACGGAGTTACTACCACATTATTGATTTTATTTCCTATGCTAAAGAAATGATCACCATGATAAGTCCAGCAACCATCTGACACTGTACCATGCTATCACAATATTATTGGTTTTCCCCCCTTTTAAAATTTTCAATTAGAGCTGACCTTCAGTATGTTTTCATATTATGTCAAGTGTATAGCATAGTGGTTAAACATTATTATAATTTAGGAAGTGATCCCCCTAGCTAGTACCACCTGGCACTATACCATATTATTGATTATAATATTGATTATATTCATGGGGATACTTTGTATCCCCATGACTATTTTGTAATTACCAATTTGTATTTCCTAATCCCTTAACCTTTTTCACCCTGCCCCCTAATCCCCTCCCATCTATCACCCCAATTGATCTAGTACCCTTCTGATACCATAAATAGTTATTACAATGTTACTGACTATGTTCCTTATGCTGTACCTTACATCCCCATGACTGCTGTGTAATAACCAATTTGTATTTCTTAATCCCTTCCCCTTTTCACCCACCCCAACCCCCTCCCATCTGGCAACCATCAAAATGTTCTCTGTATCTATGAGTTTGTTTCTATTTTATTCGTTTGTTTATTTTGTTCTTTAGATTCCACTTATAAGTGAAATCATAGTACATTTGTCTTTTGCTGTCTGACTTACTACACTCAGCACAGTACCCTCTAGGTCCATCCATGTTGTTACAGATGGCAAGATTTCCTTCTTTTTTATGGCTAAATAATATTCCATTGTATGTGTATCACCTCTTCTTTATCTGTCCATTCAGGGACACCCAGGTTGTCTTCATATCTTGGCTATTGTAAATAATGCTGCAATGAACATATAAATGCACATGTTCACTTGAAGTAGCATTTTCGATTTGTTTGGCTAAATACCCAGAAGTGGGATTACTAGGTCCTTCTTTGTCTCTTGTTATTGTCTTTGTTTTCAAGTCATTTTGTCTGGTGTAAGTATTGCTACCCCAGCTTTTTGTTTGTTTGTTTGTTTGTTTCCATTTTCATGAAATATCTTTTTCCATTCCTTTACTTTCAGTCTGTGTATTCGTTTGATCTGAAGTACATCTCTTGTATTTAAGGGTCTTGTTTTCTTATCCATTCAGCCTCCCATCTTTTGATTGGGACATTTAATCAACTTGCATTGAAAGTAATTATTCATAGATATTGCCATTTAATTATTCATATATATATATATTTAAAAATTTTTCTTTTATTGGGAAATTGTGGGAGGGGAACAGTATTGGGGAATCTGGGAAGGGGAACAGACAAGTTGCAGTCCTTTTTTATTCTTCAGTCTAGTTGTTGAGGACATTGCTTCACTGGCCCATGTTGGTATCATCATTGTGCTCTTCCCGTGAGGCAGATTGGTTGCCGGTCTCTGGACGGCCGCTCATGGTGGCTCTTGGCAGCTCATGCCGGCTGCCAGCTGCTCATGCTGGCTGCAGGTCACTCACTATAGCCTATGGCAGCCCACTGCAGCAGGGGCTACAGCTATCCCATCTCTGGGACTCACAGCAGGCCAGCTCCGGGTGGACCTGTTGTTCACCATCTTAGCTGTAGAGGGCAGTATCACTGGCTCTCATATGTGGGATCTGAACTGGGGCCACTGGCATCCCAAGCCAGCTCTTAACCAACGTGCCACTCGGCTGGCCCATATTTTTTATTTTTTTATTTTTTGTCTTAAAGTAGTCCCTCTAAGATTCCTTGTAATACTGATTTGGTGGTGATGAACTCCTTTAACTTCTTGTCTGGAAAGCTCTTTATCTGTCCTTTGATTCTTTTTTTTTTTGAGGGCAGTGTCACTGGCCCTCATATGTGGGACCTGAACTGGGCCGCTGGCTTCCCAAGCCAGCTCTTAACCACCGCCTACTTGGCCGGCCCTGTCCTTCAATTCTAAATGATAGCTTTACTGGGTAGAGTAATCTTGGTTGTAGTCCTTGCTTTTCATCACTTTGAATATTTTGTGCCAATCCCTTCTGGCCTGCAAAGTTTCTGTTGAGAAATCAGCTGACAGTCTTATGGAGGCTCCCTTGTAGGTGACTAACTGCTTTTCTCTTGCTTCTTTTAAGATTCTCTCTTTGTCTTTAACCTTTTGCATTTTAATTATGATGTATCTTGATAGTTGGCTTCTTTGGGTTCATTTAAAAATTTTACCTAGAAGAAACCTCTTTTATTAATGTGGCCATCAACAGCAACTTGAATAATTCAATCTTTTGAATACTTGTGTACAAACTGAAAAATGAAGAGTGTAGATATTTGCTAAATTTGTTCTGAAATTCTAATTGTTTCACACTGATTTCTGAAAATTCTGATACAATGGTCAAACATAACATGAAAAATTAAGGCATCCAAATTGGCAAGGAAGAAGTAAAATTGTCATTATATGCAGATGACATGATACTGTATACTGTATATAGAGAACCCCAAAGACTCCATCAAAAAACTATTGGAACTGATAGACGAATTCAGTAAAGTAGCAGGATATAAAATCAATGTTCAGAAATCAGTGGCATTTGCATATACCAATAATAAACTAACGGAAAGAGAAATTAAGAGAACTGTCCCATTTACAATTGCGTCAAGAACTATAAAATACCTAGGAATAAATTTAACCAAAGAAGTGGAAGATCTGTACTCAGAAAATTATAAGACACTGAAGAAAGAAATCATAGAAGATACAAATAAATGGAAACACCTACCATGCTCATGGATAGGAAGAATTAATATAGTTAAAATGTACCTACTGCCTAAAGCAATATATAGATTTAATGCAATTCCTATCAAACTACCAAGGGCATTTTTCACAGAAATAGAAAATATAATCCAAAAATTTATATGGAACCATAAAAGACCCCGAATAGCCTCGGCAATCCTGAGAAATAAGAACAAAGTTGGGGGGAAATCACGCTACCAGACATCAAAACCTACTACAAGGCTACAGTAATCAAGACAGTTTGGTATTTGCATAAAAACAGGCACATTGATCAGTGGAACAGAACAGAGAGCCCAGAAATAAATGCAGGCATTTACAGACAGTTAATCTATGACAAGGGAAGCAAGAATTTACACTGGAGTAAAGATAATCTATTCAATAAATGGTGCTGGGAAAATTGGACTGACACATGCAAAAAAATGAAACTGGACCACCTCCTCATGCCATATATAGGAACAAATTCAAAATGGATTAAAGACTTAAATGTAAGACCTGAAACCATAAAAATCCTAAAAGAAAATATAGGGAGTACATTTGCAGCCATTACCTGGAGCAATATTTTTACTGATACATCCCTACGGGCAAGGGAAGTAAAAGAAAAAATGAACATATGGGATTATATCAGACTTAAAAGTTTTTTTCACAACAAAGGAAACCATTAATAAAACAAAAAGGAAGCCTACTGAATGGGAGAATATATTTGCCAACGATATATCTGATAAGGGGTTAATATCCAAAATTTATAAAATACTCATGAAACTCAACACGAAAAAAACAAAAACCCAATTAAAAAAATGGGCAGAAGATATGAAGAGACATTTCTCTAAAGAGGACATATGGATGGCCAACAGGCATATGAAAAAAAGTTCAATCTCACTGGTCATTAGGGAAATGCAAATAAAAACCACCATGAGATACCACCTCACTCCAGTCAGAATGGCTATCATCAATAAAACAACAAACAACAAGTGCTGACGGGACTGTGGGGAAAAGGGGACCCTGCTGCACTCTTGGTGGGATTGCAGATTGGTGCAGCCACTAAGGAAGTCAGTATGGAGGTATCTCAAAGAACTGGAAATAGAGCTACCTTTTGACCCAGCAATTCCACTCCTAGGTATTTATCCTGAAAAAACCAAGACACTTATTCAAAAAAATTTATGCACCCCTATGTTCATAGCAGCACTATTTACAATAGCTAAGACTTGGAAACAACCAAAATGCCCATTGGTAGATGACTGGATTAAGAAACTGTGGTAGGGCCGGCCGAGTAGCGCATTGGTTAAGCGCTGGTTTTGGGATGCCAGCAGCCCCGGTTCGGATCCCACATGAGGGCCAGTGACACTTCCCTCTACAGCTAACAACAGCTCCACCTGGAGCTGGGCTGTGCGAGCCCCGGTGATGGTGTGGGCTGCAGCCCCTGCTGCAGTGGGCTGCCATAGGCTACAGTGAGTGGCCCGCAGCCAGCGTGAGCAGCTGGCAGCCAAGCGTGAGCTGCCAATAGCCGCAATGAGCGACATCCAGAGGCCAGCGACCGATCTGCCTCATCTGGGAAGAGCGCAATGACGATACCAACAGTGAAGCAACATCCTCCGCAACTAAACTGAAGAACAAGAAGACGGCAACTTGTCTGTTCCCCTTCCCCGATTCCCCAACGCTGTTCCCCTCCACCAATTCCCCAATAAAATCTTAAAAAAAAAAAAAGAAACTGGTATATTTATACAATGGAGTATTACTCCGCTATAAAGAAGAATGAAATCGTACCATTTGCAATGATATGGATGGACCTAGAGACTATTATGTTGAGTGAAATAAGTCAGTCAGAGAAAGACAAATACCGTATGATCTCACTCATATGTGGAATCTGAAAAACTGTATGAATGAGCAAAGTAAACAGAAACTGTCCCATAGATATAGAGGAAAAATCAGGGTTGCTAATTGGGAGGGGGATGGGGATGAGGGAGAAGGGGAAGGGATTAGACAGCAAAAATAGGTAACTATAATATTGCCACTGGGATATGAAAAACAGTTTGGGGAATATAATTAATAATGTTGTAAATATTTTATGGGGTGTCAGATGGTCATAGGTCTTGTTAGGGTGACCATTTCATGGATGGAGTGGAGGTTTGATCACTGCACTGTATACCTGAAGCAGAGGTTGTATACCTACTGTAATTGAATATATATAGATAGTCACGGGATGTGGATTATATTGTGGAAGGGAGTCAGAGGAGGAGTAATAGATATATATGATATGGGGGGGAGTGGGGTGGCGAATTGGGGGTGGGGGGTTGTCACTTTGAGGGGTAAAAATGTATAACTATTGCACTGTGTTGTACATCTGAAACTAATTAAAAATAAACTAAAAAAAAAATTAAGAGGGAGCATATGTCATCCTACCTTTAGAAACATTAAAAAATATTAACTGTGATTTACAAATAAGTTTGCACAATTTGAACCAATGTATCTCCAAGAAGTTGAACTGGAAAATAACAAACAAACAAACAAACAAACAAACAAACAAAAACCTTATAAAAAAAGCTAAGATACATACCTAATCTGTAAAGCTTATATTCTTATGTCGTATATCATTTGGCTACTGAAAAATTAGAAGGATTTTAATTTCCAAGTTTTTTTTTTGAGAAAGCAAAATCAATGCAATGCAAACCAGCACATCTAATTAATAAAATTAATGAACCAAAGTAATTTTGTTACATAAATTAACCCATTTATTATAGGCTTGCAATGTTTCAGTTGTGGAGCTTCCACTGATTTTTCAATTGCTTCAGTCTTCTCATGGCAGAATTTACTGTGATAGCAGAAATGGTGTCATAGGTCCAGGTAACACCAGCTACTGTTTTCATGCAAAGAACCACAATGCCAGATCCCTACAGCTCATCTCTTCATCTTGGTTTTGCCACAGAAGGAGCAAGTGTACTTGGCGTGCTAGCCGATTTCAATTTTCTTCACCATTTTCCTGAGAAAGGCACCATAATGGGTCCCATATTTACCAATGATTCCAACCTTCTTCGTGTGTTTAGCCATGTCACTGCAAACCAGGCCGGCACCCAGAAAGCTCTTTGGGTTTATCTTGTTTGGGACTGTCTGTGCTTGTATATCTATTTCTTTCACTAGATTAGGGAAGTTTTCTGTCATTGTTTCTTCAAATAGGTTTTTAATTCATTGTTATCTCTCTGCTCCTTCTGGTACCCCGATGATGCAAATGTTGGTATGCTTGATATTGTCCCAGAGGCCCCTTAAACGCTCCTCAATTGTTTGGATTCTTTTTGCTATTCTGATTGGGTGCTTTCTGCTACCTTATTTTCTACATCACTGGTTCAATCCTCTGCTTCATCATTCTAGCCTATTGTTAATTCCCTGTATTGTATTCTTCATTTCCATTATTGTATTTGTTTTTTTTAAAGATTTTATTGGGGAATTGGGGAAGGAAACAGTGTTGGGGTATTGGGGAATGGGAACATTGTTTTTCCAGGACCTATCAGCTCCAAGTCAAGTTGTTGTCCTTCAATCTTAATTGTTAGAAGGTGCAAGCTCAGCTCTAAGTACAGTTGCTGCCTTCAATCTAGTTGCAGGCAAGGGGCGGGAGGTGGGTCGCAGCCCACCATCCCATGCAGGAGTTGAACCGGCACCCTTGTTGTTAAGAGTGCATGCTTTCACCATCTGAGCCATCACGCCATCCATTGGCAGCTCAGTGGCAGCTCAGCTCGGGCTCAGCTTACTGGCCCATGTGGGAATTGAACCAGCGACCTTGTTGCTCAGAGCTTGCGTTCTAACCAACTGCTCTGCCTGGCCAGCCCACGTTATTGTATTCTTTATTTCTGACTGATTCTGTTTCATGTTTTCTACCTCCATTTTTATGTTTTCTATCTCTTTGTTGAAGTGCTCCTTGAGATCACTGAGCATCCTTATAGCCAGTGTTTGGAACTCTGTATCTGGTAGATTGCTTGTCTCCATTTTGTTTAGTTCTTTTTTTTTGGAGCTCTATTCTGTTCTTTTGTTTGGGACATGTTTCTTTGTCTACCAATTTTGGCTGCCTCCATATGTTTATTTCTATGTGTTAGGTAGGGCTGCTATGTCTTCCGGTCTTAGTAGAGTGGCCTTATGTAGTAGGTGTGCTGTGGGGTTCAGTGGCGCAGTCTTTCTGGTCACCTGAGTCATGCATTCCAGGTGTGTCCCTTGTGTGTGTTGTGTGTACCCTCTTCTTGTAGTTGAGCCTTGGTTGCTATTTGCACAGCAGTGGGAGAGATTGACCCTAGGGCTCATTGGTTGTGAGGCCTGGTTATGACTACGATGGAGTTGTGGTGCAAGGGCTGACCCTACAGAGCAGGATCTGCTTCAGCAGGGATCTGGTGCTTGCCCAAGCCACCTCTTAGGTGTGTCATTTTTGGAGACAGCTGGGTGATGCTCCAGCTTGTTTTGAAGCTGGCCAGCCCCAGGACCACCTGGGAGGGGATCTGCTGCAGGTCAAGTTCAGCTGCAGCCTGTGCCCCACCTGGGGCCACCCAGTAGGAGCCACAAAGGAATCTGCAGATGGCTGCCACCTGTGCCATGTTCGGAAGTGTCTCAGGAGGCCAAACAATGAACCAAAGCAAGATGCCACTAGTGCTGTGCTTAGGGCTGCTCAGCCAGATGTACAGGACATGCTCAAGCCATGTGCTGTTTTTTGGGTCCTACAAACCTTTGAAAGACCCTAGCAAAGTCTGATGCATGATCCAACAAAGGCAGGTTTTATGAAAAAGCCACTGGAAGTGGTTTGGGTGTGCTGGAAATTTGGGTGGGCAGGTCTCAGAATCACCAGGGTGTGCCAAGTGAAAGGCGTTAGCCAGCTTAATGGAGACTCAGATATGGCAGCTGCCTGTGTTCATGCTGAGGAAGGGGAGAGCTCAGCAAAGAAACCATGGTCTCCACCAGTTTCTCCATCCAGGAGAAAGCTGCCCCTCTAGCCCCCGTTCCAAGCCAGACAACTCAGTTCCCCACCATATGTCCCTGCCACCTTTCCAGCTGCTGTCCCAGCACTGGAGCTCAGAGTTAGTGATTCTATTAGAGAGAAAGACTGTGCATGGTCCTTTTAAGAGGAGTGGCTGGGACTCCAGCTGCCCTCCATCTCACAGAGCCATAATCTCCACTGGTTTTCACAACTAGAAATTATGGGACTTCTCTCCCCAGCACTGGAACCCTGGGCTGGGCTAGGACTGGGACCTCTTGCTCCTCTGGATTGGGGGTGAGGAACCTCCATAGCTGAGATGTCCCTCCCAATTTTTCTTTTTGAGGGCAATGTCACTGGCCCTCATATGAGGGACCCGAACCGGGGCTGCTGGCTTCCCAAGTCAGCCCTCAACCACTGTGCCACTTGACCAGCCCATCCCTCCCAATTTTTAATGGTCACACCTGAGTATAGGACCAGTCTGTTCTGTGTTTCTACCCCTCCTACCAGTCTTGAGGTGGTTTCTTTCTTTTTTCTTTATTTTGAGGGCAGTGTCACTGGCCCTCACATGTGGGACCCGAACCAGGGCCACTGGCTTCCCAAGCCAGTGCCTAACCACCGCTCCACTTGGTCGGCCCAGAGGTGGTTTCTTTTGTATGTCCTTAGGTGTAGGGCTTCATTCAGTTCAGCAAGATTTCAGGCAACTCTCAATGATGGTTGTTTTATAGTTTAATTGTAATTTTGATGTGGTCATGAGAAAAGGTAAGCGCAGTGTTTACCTACTGTGCCATCTTGACTGGAACCTCCTCTCCCTATCACTTCTTTACCCTATCTTTTCCTTCCAGGCCAAGAGATGAATACAAGCTTCATGTTAGTATTCACCCCACTCTTCTCAATCATCAGCATTGTCCTTTTCTTTGCCTCCCTTACCTTCATTAATCTCTGTGTCTTTCTGCCATTCTCCTATTAGTCTCAGTGCCACATCTCACCCTGTAGTCTTCCTCTTTGTCAACCCCTGACTAGTTCTTTAGTTCTTGCCATTGTGGTCCATCCCTATCACCTTTAGGCCTATCCTGCTCTTCGGTGGTCCATTATCACTGGCCCTTCTGTCAGACTCAGCCCTTGCCATTGACTCTGCTGCTGCCCTGGTGGCTCCCCTGTCACTGTGGTGGAGTAGTTTCCACTCTTAGCCACTCTCCTCACCCTCCACTCTTCTCTCTGGCCACTTGGGTCTTCTGGGGCTTATCCTCCCCAAGGTGTGGAGCCAGGAGAGGCTGTGTCTCCAGGTATCAGGCTGGTGTGGAAGAATAAGTCTCTCACAAGGGAGGTGGAGGTCCCTGTCTTTCTGAGTGAGGTGACGCCATCTGGTAGGCCTGATAGCCCTCATGTTCCTTATGGGGTTCACATTATGAGGAATACCGTGCTTTGTGGTGTGAGTGGCCAGTCTATTTTCCCAAGTTTTCTTTTTTCTTTTTCTTTTGATAATGGTGCAGTGTTTGCCTTGCAGCTTTTTTTTTAAAAAGATTTTATTGGGAAGGGAACAGTGTTGGGGAATTGGGGAAGGGAAATGAATATTGATTGCATTTTTTCAGAACCCATCAGCTCCAAGTCAAGTTGTTGTCCTTCAGTCTTAGTTATGGAGGGCGCAAGCTCAGCCCCAAGTCTAGTCGTCACTGCTTTCAATCTAGTTGTGGAAGGGGTGCAGCCCACCATCCCATGTGGGAGTCGAACTGGCAACCTTGTTGTAAAGAGCACACGCTCTCACCAGCTGAGCCATCCGGCCACCCATCGGCAGCTAAGCAGCAGCTCAGCTCTAGTCATTGTCTTCAGTCTTGTTGTGGAGGATGCAGTTCACTGGTCCAGGTGGGAATCGAACTGGCAACCTTGTTGCTCATAGCTCACGGTCTAACCAGCTGAGCCGCCCAGCCACTCCTGTTGTCTTTTTTAATCTTTGGTCCAATTAGAATTTGTGTGTGTGTATGTGTGTGTGTGCATGTGCCTGTGTGTGTGTGAGAGAGAGAGAGAAAGAGAGAGAGAGAGAGAGAGAGAGAGAGAGATGGAGCTAATTTTTTCCCCTAGATTATACCTACTCTTTTCAATACTATTTCTTGAAAAGATCCCTCTTTCCCCAACTTTTTGAAGTATTATATTAATTTTATACTAAAACCATGTGTGTTCTTAGGTCAATGTTTTATTAATGCCTGTGAATCTAGGTACCAGTACCACCACAAGGTACATATTTCTTCATACTTGTAAGATCTTTGAGTCAGGATATATCTAACAAGTCATAAATTAATTGGCAGTATTGTTCTCAGTGGAACATGAACTGATGATGCAACTTACAATAAACACATGAGGAATCAAAGTATCTTCTTAACATTCATTCATTAATTAAACACACATTGATTAAATCTGGAACTGACTTTTCTGTTACAATGCAAGAAGTGAAAATAATGATTTAGTTCACTTTGTACTTAAATAAGTTGCAAGCTGACTATGTTGCTAGTGCCCCAGCAGCTGTACAGGCATTAGTTGAATACAATCAAAGTAATGATGTGTATAAAATTGGTTGGGGTTGGCAAGATAGTCTAAGAATGAGATGAATTTAGGAGATACATGGCAAGGGAATAGAGATTCCACATTTTTGAGGCTTCAGATGATTGGAAAAGCCAATTGCTCTTAGCTCCACTAATTAGGAATTACATTTTAGATAATTTTAATGACAAAGTTCTCTTATTATACAGCTCTACGGGAAAATACTAGATTTATGATGTATGGCCTTACATATGTTATGGATTGAATTGTGTCCTCCCAAAATTCATGAGTTGAAGTCATATCTCCCAGTACCAGAATGTGGCCTTTTTTTGAGAAAGTATTTTTACAGAAGTAATCAAGTTAAAGTGAAGTCATTAGAGAGAGCACTAATATTGCTGTTGTCCTTATTTTTTTAAAAGGAGAAATTTGGACACAGAGACACACATAGTGGGAATGTTATGTGAAAAGACACAGATAGAAGACAGGTCTACTGGTCAAGGGGAAAGGCCTATAATAGATCTTTCCCTCACAGCCCTCAGAAGGAACCAATGCTACCAACACTTTGATTTGGCGCTTGTAGCCTCCAGAACTGTGAGACAATAAATAAAATTTTGTTCTTTAAGCCCACACTCTGTGGGACTTCGTTACAGCAGACCTAGGAAACTAAGACAATGCTCTATTGAAAATTGCAGCACCCTATTGGCACTGCCAATCCCCTTTACCCTGTTATTTATTTATTTTTTTTGAGTTTTGCAATTTATTTATTGAAACCTTATACATACATTGTTTGGCTGTAGAATTCTGAAACCATAATTTTTCCAAAAATGTTTTTATCCCATATCACATAATAATGATTATAGCAAAGGAATACATAAGTCACTCATTTTGCTTCTCAATGTATTAAACAGAATTATTTGCTCATTTGGTAAACATTACCTCATCCGCGTCTTCACCTTCTTCATAATAATCATCATCATCATCTTCAATAGCTTCTCCAGTAAAGTATAACACTGATCTTGGGATTATACGCTCACATAAAAAGTGACCAGTTTCAAAGTCGGCAGCAAGGATAGCTTCAGCAGCATCATCCAGATCTCCACTCTCAGGAACTTCAGGAGGAGCGAAAAAATTAAAGAAAGAATCATTTGAAACTGTTTTGGTCACAGTACGAACTGTCCCTCGTCCCTTGTGTTTCTGCTTCTTTTTAATGGTTTTCAAAGTGACATTCTTCCCTTTTTTCCAATCTATCTGGCACCCTGTACAACCCATAATTTCTGGTCCATAAAAAGAAAAGGGATCAGAATCATCTGGTTCTGACCTCATCCTGTATGTCTTTGTCAACACTTCATTTGTGAAATATTCATTGGGCTCAAAGTGAAATTCTAAGACAAAACTCATAGGCTGGCCCGCATCCGAGAACTTCACTTTAATATCTTTCAAATGCTTCAGAATAGGCTCATCATGTTCCTGAAACATATCACTGAGCAAGTCAACATTCTTAAAAACAGTCAACCAAAATTCAGGAGTTCCCATTGGGTCTTCTTTTTCTTCATCCTTTTTCTCATCTTCAGTCTTGGCCTTTTCTTTCAACTCCTCCAAAATTTCATCTTCCTCATCTAGTTTCCATTGACATTCTTCTTCTGTAGGTTCATAAATTGCATTAATGATCTCAAATCGCTTATCAAATAAAGGCTGATAGAGAACAGCATACTTTCTTTCAAGATCGTGAACTTCCTCATAGAACTTGGCTTCTATGTGTGCACATTTAACTTGAAGGTTTTTCAGAGCACTCACTCATCTTTTAACTACCCTAGGCAAGCTTTCAATGTATCCTGTTGGTGTTTCTATCAGACCATCAAGTCTTTCTTGGAGGGCTGCAAGAATCTGAGGATTTTGCATCATCTGAACAGTCAGCTGACATGCTTTGATTTTTGTTTCTTCACCAGTTTCTTCTTCTACTGCTTCAGCATCATCCAAATCTTGATCAAGTTCAGACTGTTCTTTGCTGTTAATGTCTGCCATGTTTTAAGAACACCAAATATCGGTGGCCAGCACGGGGAACGAGGTGGCCAAAGCTGTGCAAGCAGTGACTCAGGGAAGCGGCGGGAGGAGGAGGAGGCGTCCTACCCTGTTATTTTAAATTTTCCGATAACCCTTGTTACCTTTTAAAAAATCTATCTATCATCTATCTATCTATCTATCTTTCATCATCATCATCATCATCATCACCTATCATTTATTTCCTGTGTTATCCTGCCAAAATAAATTCTTCAGAAAGAATCTTAGTTTTAAATACTGAGTATCCTCTGTGCCTCATATAGCAGCTTGTTCAGAGTTGGCATTCAATAAATATTTGTCTAGTGTTGAATGAATTGATAAAGAAACTAACATTAATCTGCTGAATCTGGAATGGGGAGGTGCCATAAATTTACTGCTAACCAATAAGTAAAAATATATATATTGATCTATTGGCAAAAAGGAATGGGAGAGGATAATTATTGACTCATGAAACCACAGTGCTTGCCACATGGAGAAACATCCTAACAGATACTACAATTATTATTAAAGGTGGTACATGTGGAACTCGGCAATCAGTCTAAAATGTGCATGGAAGACCAGAGGAATGAAAATAACAGATTGTTTTTTGTAAAGTTGCAGTAAAAGGAGTTTATTAGAAGAAAAAATACATTTCAAAGAAGCAGAAGCAGGCCTGAACAGCAAGTCCAAACAGTAGAGAATGGCTCAAGGGCCATTATTAGAAGAGAAAGTACACTCCAAAGAGTTTGGAGTGGGCCAAGCAAAGGAAACTCAAAAGGCCTAACTGAGACTATTTTGAAGAATAATAATGACAAGACAATGATGTATCGGCATAGCATAGACCAGGAACTGACAAACAGTAGACCATAGGCCAAATATAGCCTGCCGTCTACTGTTACTGGACCATAAACTTTTACAGGACCACAACCATGCTCATTCATTTATGTATTACCTATGGCTGCTTCTGTGCTACAATGGCAAAGTTTAGTAATTGCAACAGACTATGGCACACAAGACCTAAAATATTTACTAACTGATGGTTACAAGCTGAATTGTATCCCCCAAAATTCCTATGTTGAAGTCCTAATCCCCAGAACTCAGAATGTGAGTGTTTAGGGTCTTTAACATTTCAACATTTCAAGTTAAAATGAGGATATTAGAGTGGACCCTAACCCAATATGACTGGTATCCATATAAGAAGAAATAGGGGGCTGGCCGAGTGACTCAGTTGGTTAAGAGCTCTCTCAAGAGTGCGAGCTGAGCTCTGAGCAACAGCAGTTCGATGCCCAGCCTGAGCTGAGTTACCACTGAGCTGCCAACAGGTAGCAGGATAGCTCAGCTAAAAAAAAAAAAGAAGAAATTAGGACACAGGCACACAGAGTGAAGACCATGTGGGGACACAGAGAGAAGATGACCACCTCCAAGCCAAGGAGAAAAACCTTAGAAGAAACCAACTCTTTTGTCATTCTTGATCTCTGACTTCCAGCCTCCAGAGCTGTGAGAAAATAATTTTTTGTTGTTTAAGCCACCCAGTCTGTGCTACCATATTATGGCAGCCTTAGCAAACTAATACACTGGCCTTCTACAGAAAAACTTTGCAGACCTACATTGTAGGCAAATAACAATGGAACAAAATAAAGAGACTAGAAACAGACTCACATGTATGTGGTAGGCAAAATATTGGCTCCTGAAAGATGTCCACATCCCAATCCTGGAACCTATGATGTGTTACTGTCGCTAGCGCCTGGAAGGGTCAGTCACTACATTTCAGTCTCTTCCTGAAAGTCAAGGGAACATTAACCTCTTGGCAGGGCCCTACATCCCTGTGTGGTACTCGTGATATGAGTGGGGAACAAAGTCCCAATACACAGTTTAGATAGAGTAACACAGGTTTATTTGGGAACCGGTGTCCCTCCAGAGGCCAATGCTCTGGTAAGCACAGAGGGCTATACAAAATAGAATAGAATTTAATAGCGAACCAAGTCCCAGAGCCAATTGAGATAGAGAAGGACCCTGGTCTGGGAGAGATGACTGGGCCCACGACGGGTCTGAGGCAAGCTGGTCTTGCAAGGAAGAACTTTGGAGAGTTCTGGAATATTACGGCTTACACCTCTCAGGGATCTTAGCCAGAGTGCACAGACTGATCATGGCATTGCTCTGGAGTACTTTTATCCTTTTTTCCTTGGGCTTGTTTACTTCTCATGTGATAACCAGAATTTGTTTTGGTGAACGTGTTTACCACTCAATTTTGTCATGCTCAGTTTCACACAAAAACACAAACATGTTTATTTTCATATATATGCTCTACACACAAACATGTTTACTTTCACTTTAGTCTTATCAGTCTCACAGATGTGCAGCCTAGCTTGTGTCCCTACTAGTAAACATCTTGTTTTGCAAACCTCAATCCAACATATATCATATATTTTATATGCTCTATACAGTTACCTTATATGATAAGGGAACTAAGTTTGATAATCAGCTGAACTTACAAAGATTTTTCTGGACTTTTGACCTACAGAGCTGTAAGATAATACAGTTGTGTTGTTTTAAGCCATTAAGTGTGTGGTAATTTGTTATGGCAGCATAGAAAACTAATGCTGTATTTACTGAGGATGTAACAGATTGTTTAACAAATCAGTGGGGAAAGGATGCTAACTCTTCATTTCAGTCTGAAACTTTTAGAGCTTTCCTTTCCACATTTAGTATTTAATCTATTTAGGATTTTTTAAAAAAGATTTTATTGGGGAATTGGTGGAGGGGAACAGTGCTGGGGAACTGGGAAGAGGAACAGACAAGTTGCTGTCCTTTTGTTGTTCAGTCTAGTTGTGGAGGACATTGCTTCACTGGCCCATGTTGGTATTGTCATGGTGCTCTTCCCGGGTGAGGCAGATTGGTAACTGGCCTCTGGATGGCCACTCACTGTGGCTCTTGGCAGTTCATGCTGGTTGCTGGCCACTTACTGTACCTTATGGCAGCCCACTGCAGCAGAGGCTACAGCCTACGCCCTCGCCGGCGACTCAGGGCAGCCCAGCTCCAGGTGGAACTGTTGTTCACCATCTTAGCTGTAGAGGGCAGTGTCACTGCCCCTCATATGTGGAATCTGAACCGGGGCCGCTGGCATCCCAAGGCAGCTCTTAACCAATGCACCACTCGGCCGGCCCAACACATTCCTTTTTTATTGTTGGATTCCAGGGGCATAGAGTTGGATTAATCACAATTGCCCTGTTCTCATCCATGCAAAGGCTTATTTTGATTTCATAATTTTTATAGTGTAACATCACAGACCTACCATCAGCAGCCTGTTGCCCCAGAAATGCTGCATCACAACCAACCACAAAAGCTCAGTGTCTTACACACATGTGTTTTATTACTGCTGCACACAGGGTGGACAGCTCCGTGGGTCATGACCCCGCTCACTCACACGTCCGGGGGCTGGTGGGACTCCCTTGGGACAATTGAGGCTATTCCGCTTGGCTCCACTTGTTGTACCCAGCGCCGCCATTTGAAAAGTCCACAGTGGGGGCAATGGAGGATTTAAGAAAGACAGACAAAGAAATACTTGAAAATGGGGGCTAGGTGGACAGTCGTCTCCTGATGGGAGGACAGTGACCCAGTCAATCAGCCGTGGTTTAGCTTTGCTTAAATG
The DNA here is from genome assembly GCA_033961575.1 of Aselliscus stoliczkanus. Lineage (NCBI taxonomy): Eukaryota > Metazoa > Chordata > Mammalia > Chiroptera > Hipposideridae > Aselliscus > Aselliscus stoliczkanus. The sequence goes on along the minus strand of CM066735.1, from coordinate 162,388 downwards.
GGGGGAGGAAAGAGGAGGCAATGGCTGTGTATCACGTTCCGTGCATCAGCTGTAGGATATCTGCACTCAATGTATCAAACCCAGGATGTTCTGTATCCAATGTATCGAAACCACCTCAGGTTGCCAGAAACCACCTCCATGTACTGACGTGCCTTGCCAGCACGGAGACAGAGGTCGCCTCCAGATGCTAAAGTGCTGTGTCAGCCTTGCAAAAGCAACAGCCAGAAGGGCAAGCCTTACATACACCTCTCCTTTACAGCTCCTCAAGGGTCTCTTGGTCCCCAACTCCACTTTACTCTCATCCTCAAGCAGGCAAGTCTCGGAGTATTTTCAGGGTGATGGCAGAGGAGACCTGCCAGGTGTCCTGAGTCCTCTGCTTGGAACTGACATCTGTGTTGCATTTTGCTGGCCAAAGTAAAACACAAAGACAGCTCAGATGCCAGAGGTGGGGCATTGATTCGTCAGGGCCTGGGAATTAGATTAAATCTGTAAATCAATCTGGGCAGAATTGATATGTTTATGATAGCAAATCTGGCTTTCAAATCTTGCATATTTCTCTATTAATAAATTGTCCTAAATATATTTCCTCGCTAAGTACCTCTTTATGTGGTTGTATGGTTCTCCCTGTAGAGAACATATACTTTGTTAGACTTATTCCTGGGTACTCCATTGTCTGTGACACTCTTGGAAATGATGCTTTGCTAAAGTTGTGTTCTCAGCTTGTTTGCTGTTGGTGCAGAGAAAAAATGGTCGTCTTTGGTACATTCATCACATTTCCAACCACTTTGCTAAAGTGAACTATTATTTCTGTTAATTTGCCTGTAGACTCTTTTGGGTTTTCTACCTAAAGGATCATATGGTTTGCAAATAATGATAGTTTCCTTTGATTTTTTTTTTAATCCTTGAGTTTCAGATTGCTGTTTCTGTGCTGCTTATTCTGGCCAGGACCTCCAGTCCAGTGGCTATTCTGTCTTGTCCCTGATTTTATTTATTTATTTATTTATTTATTTATTTATTTATTTATTTATTTATTTTGAGGGCAGTGTCACTGGCCCTCATATGTGGGACCGAACCGGGGCCGCTGGCTTCCCAAGCCAGCGCTTAACCACTGCGCCACTCGGCCGGACCTCTTGTCCCTGATTTTAAAGACAGTGCTTCCAATATTTCCGCAACTAGGGTGATGTTTGCCTAGGTTTTTTGGTTTGTTTGTTTTTGTCCTTGATTTTATTTATTTATTTATTTATTTATTTATTTATTTATTTAAAAAGATTTTATTGGGGAATTGGGGAGGGGAACAGTATTGGGGTAATGGGGAAGGGGAACAGACAAGTTGCTGTCTTTTTTTTCTTCAGTCTAGTTGTGGAGGACATTGCTTCGCCAGCCCATGTCGGAGTCCAGCTCCGACACGAAGGTTCCAGGAGCCACCAGAGGCTGAAGAAAAGAAAGACACAGAAAAGCGGATCTGGGAGGGCTTCTCAGCAGGGATGCTGCGAGAAGACACTTTATTTTAAAACACAGCAAGCTTTATACAGTTTGTATGGGTGCAAGGCCAAACTCTGGGAGACATGCCAACATGTGTGTACAAGCTACAAGGTCGACTGCACTATTCATCTTCTTGGTATCTCCTTGTTTGCCTCTTATGACTGCTTTCCCAGCTATCTACTAGAACATACTGTTTGTTGATTACTGTGGAGGCACGTAGGCCTCGCCAGACCCCGTTTTGAGGATACGCACCTGGAGTGCGCTTTCAGAGATTTAAGGCGCCTTGCCAAACCCCTTTCAGGGTAGGCTGCGGCCTCTTTCCCTGCCCCAAGAAGGCCCAGCGATGTCCCGCGGCTCTCCACAATTCCCCCTTTTATATTTTATTTAAATGGAGGTTATGAGAGGGTTTTTGTTTTTGTCTTGTTCCAAATTAAGACGTGTCATTTTTATCCAGATTTGGGAGAACTGGGAAAGCATCATACGACAACAGCACAGCAATATCATACATAACACTATAAGTCCAATGCCGATAACGCACAACCCGATGAGTTGCGTCCCCCATTGTCTCATAGAAGGGAAGGTACTAGAGAGTGTATAAAGAAAATTTTGTGCTTCTTTAGCAATATCAATATTTAACTGCGGCGCAGACGCCAAAGCTTGGATTTCATTGTGTAGTTCTCGAATGTCAAGGGATGTATTAGAGTTATGCCAGATGCCATTTAAGTGATTTTTAACCTTTTCCCACTCATATCGGGAAGCGTTATATCGTACCGGTGTGACACACACATAAGTGAAAGCAGCGTGGCAGGTAAGGGAGGAGCGTGTTTCTATACTGACTATCTCATCTCCAAGTAGTTGGACTGTGTCATACAAGGCATTTAATCTCTGTTTTATCTTATGATCCCAGTCCTCTTGGGTCTCCAAGACCTGGGTAATGTTAGCTGAAAGTTGGTTTACATAGCCAGCCGTCTGAATACCTGTTGACAGTGCGACGGCCGCCGTGGCGGCGGTTGCAATCATGGTTACCAGAGCGGTTATTCCAGCTATTAAGAGTCCGATGAATCTTTTTCCCCTGATTAACTGTATCTGGGCTTGTTGTAACACAGCTAGGCCTTTGTCATCATACCAAGGGCCTGTAATGTTAGTAGGGAGAAATACAAAGGAGGGTTGGATAACAATTAAAACATCACGTTTTGTGCTATTTACACAATTAGTAAGAATACATTGAGTACATGTCGTAGTTAGGACTCCTTGTGTATCTGTCAATATTTGTACCTCTCCGATTACAAGGGCGTATGGTTCAGGGACACAGGCAGATACACTTACTTTCCAAGAACTTCCCGACCCACTTAAGACACCTGTGGTAGGAGCAAAGGAGACATTAGCTCTAGATATAGTAATATAATCCATAGCTACAACCAGCTTCCAAAGGTCCGACTGCCAGGTATGATTATTACCAGTCCAGAGTCCCGCCACTTGTTGGGTAGGCTGACAATCGGAACCCATCTCAGTCCAATCACAGATAATCTGGTTGCAGACAGATGTATTGGCATGGCAGGTCCTCCACTCGATCATTCGATCGGAGTACGTGTTGCGGGGCACGCAGGGGCGGATCCTTTGGGGGGGTTTGCCCGCGGTTTTTAAGGAGCAATTAAATTTTGGGTATAACATGTCCACATCCCAATGGATTCCACTCACAGTTTGATTTGTATCCATGTTATCCACTCTCTGAATAATAGTACAGTTACTGTTATTGCGTGAAAAACAGATAGGAAGGTGCATACTAACTCCTGAATAGTTAAGCCCAGCGTGCCACTGGAGCCAGATGTGGTCAGAAGACGGGAGACCCAGAGTTTTGGTATCATTAACATAGACAGGGATTCTTTGGTCTTCCCATGTAACTGGATGCAGTAATGGAGGATTGGGCAAATAGGCCCAATACGTTTCATTAGCCTTGATTATTGGGGGCATATAGGTTACCCATAAGGCAGCGGTCAACAGCAGTAGGCCCCGTACATGGGCCCTCGTAACAGGAGTTTTATTGCGCGGCGGTTGTTGGTCCTGAAGGCGCAGTCTGGACATGGCATTCTCAAGGCGCCGCAGGCGTCTCCGCTGACGGGCCGCTTTGCTCTTGGGCATGTTGTACGCACCTTTCTGGTAACCACCGGGGACTGGGAGCATCTGTGGGAAAAACACAAACATAACCTCGCCCCCACATTAGCACGGGATCAGGGCCATGCCGTTGTCCCGTGAGGGGGTCCTTCCAATACACAAGATGATGTTCGTGTTTTTTGGGGTGCCAAAAGCGGTCAGCTGCTGACCGACCGTCTTTGTCGAGTTGAAGAAAATTTAAAGTGTATAGGGCATGTGATAAATGTGCCTGTGGTGTATTGTATAGTAGACTCCCCCTTTTTAATTTAGTAAGTTGTGTTTTTAACGTGTTGTGTGCGCGTTCGACAATACCTTGGCCCTGTGGGTTATAAGGAATGCCTGTCTTTAAGGTGATAGAAAACTGGCGGGTAAATTGTTGAAAAGATTTGCTGGTATATGCCGGGCCATTATCAGTTTTTAAAACTTTGGGGATGCCCATGACAGAAAAACAATTTAGTAAATGGTGTTGTACGGCACGGGCCTTTTCAGAACTAAGACATGTAGCCCACATAAAATGAGAATAGGTGTCAATGGTCACATGTACATATCGTAAACGGCCGAACGAGGGTACATGTGTGACATCCATTTGCCACAAGTCATTAGGGCGTAACCCGCGAGGGTTGACTCCAACATGTGGGACAGGTAATAAAGGAGCACAATTAGGGCATGTTTTGACAATGGTTCGTGCCTGTTCTCGAGTGATGGAAAATTGGAGTCTCAATGATTGAGCTGATTGATGATGAATCGCATGAGAGGAGGCAGCTTGATCTACAGCTGAACATATAAGAAGCATGGTCAATCTAGTATAATTATCAGCAAGTGCATTACCAGCAGAAAGGGGACCGGGAAGATTTGTATGGCCTCTCAGATGGCCTATAAAAATCGGGTCTTGGCGTTGGCGTAATAGGCTTTGAATTTGACCGAACAAAGTTAAGATAACACTGTTGGAGTTTTTTAGGATGGGGACGACTTCCAAATGTTGTAACGCCAGTACAACATATTGACTATCAGAGTAGACATTTAAAGGTCTAGAGAAAAGATGTAATGCTTGAAAAACAGCAAACAGTTCAGTCTGTTGAGCCGACGTATAAGAAGTCTGCCATTGTTGAACACTTGTGGGGGTGATAAGAACTGCCTTCCCATTGGAAGAGCCGTCGGTGAAAACAGTAACTGCGTCAGGTAGGGGTTTAGGGGACACGGCATGAGGAATAATAAAGGGGGTAACTTTAAGGAATTGTAAGATTTTATCATTAGGTAAATGATGTTTAATGGTACCTGGAAAATGTGCCAAGGATAGGGCGAAGGTATCACACATGTTTAAAAGCCACTCCAATTGTTGGGCAGTGTAAGGGAGGACGATGGAAGAGGGCTCCATTCCTAAGTAAAGGATACTAGCTTTGCGCCCTTGTTGTATACGTTCGGCGACAAGCTCATAATATGGCACCAGGGTGCGGGAAGGAGTGACATTACCGTGTATCCAGTAAAGGACTCCTTGTTGATAGAGCGTGCCAGTAGGCGTGTGATGGGTGGCTAAAATGATTAGATCCCAAGGCTGTGAATAGTCACAATACTGTAACGTGGCTGAGGAAAGTGCAGACTCCACCAATTTTAAGGCATCTTTTCCTTCCTTGGTTAGGGTATGAGGTGAGGTAGGATCTGAATCACCTTGAAGTATATTAAAAAGAGGCAACAGTTGTTTTGTAGTAATGTTTAAGGAAGGGCGTATCCAATTGATATCGCCAAGAAGTTTTTGAAAGTCATTGAGGGTGGTTAAATGTTGGGTTCGTATTTGTATCTTTTGGGGAGAAAATTGTTTTGGTGCCAATAAATAGCCAAGGTAGTTGTACGGGGCATGTGATTGGACCTTTTCAGGGGCTATGCATAATCCAAATTTAGTCAATGACTCCTTTAACTCACCAAAAGCCTGGGTTAGATAATAATGACTGGCGTGTGCTATGAGAATGTCATCCATGTAATGGATGATGTAGATGGTAGGAAATTTTTTCCTAACGGGCTGGATGGCTTGTGTTACATATTTTTGACATAAGGTAGGACTATTGGCCATCCCTTGAGGAAGAACTTTCCATTGATACCGTTTCATAGGCTCACGAAGGTTAATGGCTGGTATACTGAAAGCGAACCGCTCTTTGTCTTTAGGATGTAAAGGGATGGTATAGAAGCAGTCTTTAAGGTCTACAATTATCTTATGAGTATCTTGAGGAATGGCCATGGGTGTAGGTAGGCCAGGTTGAAGGGCTCCCATGGTATACATGGTTTCATTTACTTTTCTAAGATCCTGTAACAGCCGCCATTTTCCTGACTTCTTTTTTATAACGAAAATAGGAGAGTTCCAAGGGGAGTTGGAAGGCTCAATATGACCAGCGTCCAGCTGTTCCTGTACCAGCTGAATTGCTGCTTCCAACTTTTCAGATTTTAAGGGCCACTGATCAACCCACACAGGCTGATCCGTCTTCCATTGAATGGGGTCAGCATGAGGGACAGGAATGATCGTAGCCCCTAAGAAAAAGCCTGATGAACATCAGGACCACCTATATACATGTGTATGTTACTCATGACATCCCTCCCCCATAGGTTAACAGGCAACTTTTTTACTATATAGGGTTGGAAAACACCTTTTTGTCCGGTCTCACTTGTCCAAGTGAGATAAGAAACACTTTGTAATGGGGACTGAGACTGTCCAATACCTTGTAAATAAGAGTAACTTGTTTTGGTAGGCCAAGATTTTGGCCAATGATATGAGGAAATAACGGACACATCGGCTCCAGTATCTAAAATTCCCTGGAATTTTTTTTCATTGATGTAGATGGTCATTTGAGGTCTTTGAGTTTTAATTTGTTGTATCCAATAAGCATCGGAAGAGCCGAACCCATTGTTACCCCTATTGGTATGTTGAATAGCGTTAGGGAGCTTGGGCAGTGGCAAAAGTAACAACTGAGCGACACGAGTCCCAACAGGTAAATCAATAATTTTTTCTCGAGTAGAGGCCATAATTTTTATTTCTCCTTGGTAATCTTGGTCGATTACCCCAGGGTGAATAGTTAGTCCTTTAATGGTAGAACTACTACGACCCAATAAGAGTGCCCACATTTCAGAGGGGAGAGGCCCGAACAAATCAGTGTTTAATAATTGGATTCCCATCTCGGGAGTTAGGACTGTGTGTCGAGAAACGGAGATGTCCAGTCCCGCACTTCCTGGTGTGGCCCTAGAAAGGGATTGGATTGTTCGTTTTCCATTGCCCCGAATACTTTTTGAGGGGCCCGAGGCAGGCCCCTCCGGGAGTTTCCCGACTGTGGTATGGTGTGGCCCTCCACGTCGGTACGAGATCGACACTCAGTAGCCCAATGATATCCTCTTCTACACCTAGGGCAAGGTTGTGACGGGGTCACATTATGAGGAGGTGATTGGGGACATTGTCGGACCTGATGACCTATTTGTCCACATCCATAGCAACTACCAGGGGGTCCAGCAACTCTAGCGCGCCTTGAAGTTGGATTTTTTTTTTCCCCTGCCTCGACCTCTACCTCTCCCAAAATGTTGTTGAGCCATCATAGAAAGGGGTATGCCCTTAAGGGCAGAGGCAAGAGTGAGGCCCTGAACATAGCTATTACCTATGTCAGCACAAAGTTTAACCATGTCATTAATTGTAGCCTTAGCGCGCCACGGTCTAATGGCGGTTTGACAAACGGTATTGGCGTTTTCATAAGCCAGCTGTCTGACCAAAATTGTTCCTGCTTCAGGGTCCTCAATGAGGCGAGAAGCGGCTTGAAGGAGTCGGGCCACAAAATCCTGAAATGGTTTGTCAGGGCCCTGTCTAATCTTTGACAATTCTTCCCTCCGCACTACCGTTTTAGGCAGTTTTTTCCACGTTTGTAAAGCAAGTTGGCGGATTTGATCATATACTCGCGGCTCAAACAAGAGTTGATCATTAAGATCAGTATATTGTCCGGCCCCAGCCAGCATCTCATAAGTGATAGCAATTTGATTATCATTATTTTCTTGATGTTTTTGAGAACAGAGCTCAGAGTATTCGGACTTCCATAAAAGGAAGTCCCCTCCAGAGAGGCATGCCTTACAGATACTTTTCCAGTCAGCAGGGGGCAGTGCATGAGCAGAAATAGTCTGGAGCACAGCTTCGGTAAAAGGAGCAGTGGGCCCATACTGAGCGCAAGCCGTTTTAAGCTCTTTTAACTGTTTATACGGCAGCGGGTCATGCCGTCGCCGTGGAACTCCATTAGCATCATTATATTCTATGACTGGATACATAAGACGGGTCTGAAACCCTTCTAAGTGTTCTCCTTCCTTTGTAGCAGTGCGGAGAGCCAATTGTAACGGGGAAATGATATCATCTAGAGTGGGAGGAGGTGCCCTGGCAGGGAGAGGTCTGCCAGGCTCCAAAGTTAATGCTGGAGCCATTACCAATCGAGGAATATGGGGCTCGGGGGGCAAAGGGTGTTTAGACTCATCATCTAATCTGGGCGTGCTGTCCTTATCGGTAGCATGTAGGCCATGCATACATTCAGCAATAGCTTTGGTAATTCTTTTCTTATCTCAGTTAACATAGGGACCGTTGAAGTTTCTTGGGTAGCCGCCATAACAAGGGGGTCATTATGATGGTAATGGGCAGCTTGTTCATCTATTTTCTGCCAATCTTTAGGATCATGATCTCTTTTTAAATCAGGGTAAAGAGGGGGGACCTGTTCCAAGGCCTCCAGAAAGGTTTGATAAGTTTGGGTAGCACAAACCTTGGCGACGGAATCCCCTATTTGAGTCTCTTTTGATTTTTCATCTGTAACTGATGGCGCGGAAGGGATGACAGGCTCTTCGTACTGATGTGCCTCACTCGGTATTTTAGAGGGGCAAGCATCAAGATTCGGAAGCGGCGGTAGAGGGCCGGACGGAGGGAGATTGGCCTCTGAAAGGGAGTGCCTCAGGCTCCCTCGACAAGCCTGCCAGCGGTCGGCCTCCGAATCTTTGACTAAACAGTCCCGAATAAGGGTCCAAAGCCCAAAGTCATCAATAGGAGTTTTTTCTGGGCCGTGGGCCTGAAAATGATTTTGTATACGTTCGCCCACCTTTTTCCATGTTTCAATATTAATGGTGCCTTTTGCAGGGAACCAAGGACAAACCTGCCTAACAAAGTCTATAAATCTAGAGATTTGAGCTTTATCAATTTTAACACCACGGAGTTGCAAAGAAGTTTGCAAGACTTGTACAAACAGTTCAGAACTAGACGATTGCCCCATGCTTTACTCCCGGTAATAATTTTAAACTTTTAACCTCAATCCTGACCCGTCCCAATATCGTTCCGTGCGCACCACTTACCGACGGTGTCAGGCCTCCAGCGGGGTCTCCAGGTCCCTGTTCGGGCGCCAATTGTCGGAGTCCAGCTCCGACACGAAGGTTCCAGGAGCCACCAGAGGCTGAAGAAAAGAAAGACACAGAAAAGCGGAGCCGGGAGGGCTTCTCAGCAGGGATGCTGCGAGAAGGCACTTTATTTTAAAACACAGCAAGCTTTATACAGTTTGTATGGGTGCAAGGCCAAACTCTGGGAGACATGCCAACATGTGTGTACAAGCTACAAGGTCGACTGCGCTATTCATCTTCTTGGTATCTCCTTGTTTGCCTCTTATGACTGCTTTCCCAGCTATCTACTAGAACATACTGTTTGTTGATTACTGTGGAGGCACGTAGGCCTCGCCAGACCCCGTTTTGAGGATACGCACCTGGAGTGCGCTTTCAGAGATTTAAGGCGCCTTGCCAAACCCCTTTCAGGGTAGGCTGCGGCCTCTTTCCCTGCCCCAAGAAGGCCCAGCGACGTCCCGCGGCTCTCCACAAGCCCATGTTGGTATTATGATCATTGTGGTCTTTCTGGATGAGGCAGATTGGTCAACGGCCACTGGCCAGCTGCTCACGGCAGCTTTTGGGAGCTCACGCAGGCTGAGCTGCTGGCCACTCACGCTGGCTGCCAGCTACTCATGGTAGCTTTAGGGCAGCCCACAGCAGCTCCTCTGCAGCCTGCCCCTAACGACTCATGCCAGCCCAGCTCGAGGTCGAGCTGTTGCTCACCATCTTAGCTGTAGAGGGCAGCGTCACTGGCCCTCATGTGGGATCTGAACTTGGGACCTGCTGCTCGGAGCTGGTGTCCAAAGCCAACTCTTAACCAATGTGCCACTCTGCTGGCCCTTTTGTTGTGGTTTTAAATATGGATATTTATCAGGTTAAACAATTTTCTTTTATCCTAATTTACTAAGAGTTTAAATCATGAATGGGTGTTGCATCTTTGATTGGGATGCTTTTTTTGTTGTTTCACAATAATCTGTGGATTATTATGGACTTTCTATTATCAGGCCATCCTGGATGTCTAAGACAACTCACTATGGGTGTGCTATATTATTTTTCTGTATAGTGTTGTATCCAATTTGCTATTATTTTACTGAGGATTTTTGCAAGTATATTCATAAGTGATATAAATATATAACTTTTAATATTTTTGTGTGCTTTTTATTTCAGGGTTATGCTGACTTGGTAGAATTAATTGGGAGTGATTCCCTCTTTTTCCCTTGTCTGAAAGATTTTGTGTTAAATTGGGATGATTTCTTCTTTGAAAATTTTGTAGAATTCTGTGTGTGTGTGTGTGTGTGTGTGTGTGTGTGTGTGTGTGTATGTTTTTAACTAATTGCTTTATTTTTTGAATAATCATAGGACAACTCAGCCTTTATTTCTTATGTTTTTTCTAGGAATTTTTCCATTTCATTTCATTTTTCCAAATTGTCAGCTTATAGTCATTGATAATATTGTCTTAGATTTTGAATCTTTATTTTTTTCTGTATGTGCTGTTTTTTATTCATGTCATTTTAAAAAAATTGGTCTTCTGAGTCTTGTCGCAAGTTTGCCTACTTTGTTAAGGTTTTTCAAAGGACTAACCTGTGACCTAGTTGACCTTCTGTCAATCTTTATTTGATATTTATCCTTCTTGTCATTTTCTCTTTTCTTCTAATTTCTTGGTGATTCTTTTTCTAACTTAGGATGGATCCTTGGTTCATTAGCTTTCAGACATTCTGAATCTGCTGCTTGTTAATTGAAGGCACTGATGCACATCATGGGGCTTGATGAAGTTGAAGTGAGAAGCCCATTGGGAACATTCTGATTAATGGGGCCCAGAACCTTGCCCATGCTTCTTCCTTCGCTCCAGTCACAGTACTAGCATGAGTGGCCTTGTTTATAATGAGTGTTTTTTTTTCTGGATACCCTCACTCCTGGTAGGATCCATACTGCTCCTTAGGTTTTGACAGATGCTGTCTCTTTGAGGGGCTATATTTGTGAGCACACTCCTATTTACCTTTACATGTGGACAGAGGGTAAGTGTGTGCCTCCTCATATCTCAGTTATTAGTCTTCCTATATTTATTTATTCCTCATTCATCCAGGAAGCACAGTGTCTCACTCAGCTGTTTGTAGGCCCTAAAGATACCTATAGATTTTTGCCTAAATAAGTTAAGGAGCTGGAACTTAGATGGTCTATCAATCCTTTCTGACTCTGGCATTCCCTAATATTAAGACTGATTGATACTAGTACCAATTTGGTGACTTCCACTTTTATGTCTTGTTGACTCTACATTCCAGAGTGAAAAGAGGGGATTGGTGTTGGGTTCTCCTGAGTATGGGTGGATGACTTCTGCTTTGTTCCTTTTGTAGGTGGCTTCTGGGGAAGTGATGGAGGCAGTGAAGGTGGGCATCAATGTGGGGTACTGACACTCAGACTGCATGTACCTGTACCACAATGAGAACGAGGCCAGAGCCAGGATCCAGTGCAAGGTCAAGGAGGGCACAGTCTGGCAGGAGAACCTCTTCATCGTCAGTAAGGTAGGACTCCCAGGACTCCATTCGTACTTCAACCAGACATGACAAGGACTTCTGTAGCTTTGTGCATGTGCTGGAAGTGGTACAGGTGAAGGAGTCAGGGAAGCATGACAAGCAGAGAAGACAGGCTGAGCCAAGGCATGAGGCATGGAACAGCACATAAGGTACAGGGACCTATAAGAACTCAGTGTTCCTGGGGCGAGCAAGGTTGGCCGCCGAGAGAGAGGAGTGAGGCTGGAGCTGTACACTGGCCAGGTCAACGGAGACCTGGCACCAGCTGATTTTTTCCCACAGACAGAGGGGCTCCACCAGGGGTTATGTAGGGAGCTCATCTCCTATGTGAGTGAGACTAGTGCTGTATGTAGGGGATGTAGCTTGTGACAGCAGCATGTATTTGAATGGAGACAGAAGGCAGTATGGGTTGGAGAGGGTGACAGCCTGAGCAAGGACAGCAGGAGATGGATGGCAAGGAAATGGCTGGAGAGACAGTTAGGAAGCAGGCCCTGTAAGAAATGCCAGGGGTAGACCAACATAGTGGAGAGTTAAAGAATTCCTTTGCTTCTGACTTTGAAGCAGAATAAATGTTAAGGCCATTAGGCCAGGAGCCATGGGTTCACGGTCCAGTCATCATGCCTGATTGTGAGACACTAGGTTAGTCATTGGCTGGCTCAGGTCCCAGCTTCATTTCATCGTGTGTAAAATGAGACTAGATTTCATAATCTCCTGAGTGAATTCTATGTCTGAATATCTATATTTGCAAGCTTCAGTGCTGTTTCTATAGTAGATTTGCTTTTCTGTGTTACCTGGAGATAATTTCTGTAACTCATCAGTGCTGTGCAAGGGAGGCCCAGGTGTGACCTTGGCTGAGGAGCAGAAGTGTCTCCTGGTCTTCCAGGTAGAGAGATGGGTTCCTGGGGGCCCTGTGATGTGGGGACATTTGCTCTCTGGTGGACCATGGCCAACAGAGAATGTGTGCCCATTATGTTTGAAATTTAGAAGAGTCTTGGATATATAATTAAAAAAATGAATCACTGATATACTCACCATCGAGAAAGTACTATTGTTAACAGTATGATATATTTACTTCTACTTTCTTTTTTGTTGATATACTGTGTTTGTAGTTTGTTTTTATATATTTGAATACTTTTACTTATTTATTTTTGCTTTATCTCTTGCTGGGATGGAACCTTCAGATTAGCTTCTGTCACAGTTAACCCTCAATAGTATAATAAGGGAAATAATAAGGAAAAGACGATCACAAGCTCTCGTACTTCACAGAGGGTGTGGGTGGGAATACCTAAGTGTAGGCAGTGTATGTTAACCCACTTACCTAATTTAACCTGCAGGATTATGAGGCCTTCGTAACGGAGAACCTTTCATATGGTGTCTGTTTAAGTGGGAAACTCATTACAGAAGTTCTTCTGATTTTTCCTCATATCTTTTCTGCCTGTGGGCATTTTGGTTTTTTTTTGTCCCTGTGGATGCAAACAACCAGGCAGCCTTCCCATCAAATATTTCACAGTGTCCCCAACTTCCTGTTAGTGGGAGTCAAGCAGAAGGATCCCATCTTTAGAAACCCTCCCAGAGGGAGTCCTGGACTGTCGGAGGGGAATGTCACTGCCCCATGATATTCATGGCCGCCTGACCTTGGATGTTGTTTGTCTTCCAGATGCTGGATTTGAGGGACTGAAGGGCAGACACATGTCAACACTGGTTCTGTGGTCGATGTGTCAGTGCCCCCTTTCCATTGCAGCTCTGGTATACCTGCCATCAGAAGTCCATGGTGACAGCAGCCTGCTCCAAGCCCCTGAAAGCCTTGTAGTTGGAGTACTTAGACCTCTACCTCATGCACCGGCCTGTGGCTTTCAAGGTACCACGCAGGTGCTGGCGAGGTCCCCTGTGGTAGCCTTCCTTCCTGACCATGCCCCAGCAGGTGGTGAAAAGAGCTGGGCTAGCAGCCTGGGCATATCAGCCACACACATACGTTCAGTTATGTTTGGGCCTTGGCTCAGGAGAAGCTTGGGCTTGAGGACTTCCCATCTAGAACGGCTTTTGCTTCTAAGCCAGTCATTTCTTTTCCAAGCCAAGGGACAAGCCCATTTTTCCCATAGGTTTTTCAGGTGAAAGCAGGTATCAGACAGAGGACAGCATTGCTCAGAGCTGCTGCTTATACCACTCACTTCCCAGGTCCCAGGGACTTCTGGCCCAACTCTTCGTGCAGATTCTGCCCTCCTTGGGGAGTAGCAGCTGCCCTGTGATATGTGATATGTCTGCCCGTGTACCTGCAATGGTCCCGGCAGGTCCTGGTGGGAGACATTTCTCCATTTGGTTTTGTTCTCTTCACTTGACTAAGCTTACACACCCCTCTCCTTTATGCCCTGCACAGCTGCTGTCCCAGCCTCAGTCTCATGTTGGTCCTGGCCAGGGTGTCCCTGTGCACATGTTCCAGACTGAGAGGACAGCCTACCTGACCAAGGGCTCAGTCACACAGCTAGCAGGGGGGGAGCAGAGACCGCCTTGAAAGGATGTTCCCCCTGCATTGGGTGAGCGATGGCTACTCAGTCGCCTCTTACGCATGTACCTTGTTTTAGGAACTCATGATGTGTGCCAAGCTGTAAAATTTCTTTCTAGATTAAACAATAAAAACCACTTCATTCCTCGTGCAGCTTTCCTTTCAGGCTTTGTTGTTAGTGTCAATCAAGGATGTGGCAGCTGCACTCCCGTTGTATTGATGGAGAGCAGGAGATGCCAAAACAAAAAAGAATGGTGCAGAGATGATTTCTGTCTGAGAAATCATTTCATCGGGGGACAAAACTTCAAGTGACAACTGTAGCTGAGTCATACTTATTGTCAGCTGTTTGTGATGTGTAGTGATGGACCAGGCACTATTTTTGGTGCTTAGTCCTCACAGCAAGTCTGTGAGATGGGTACTGGTCATGTCCCCATCACACAGATGGTGAAACTGAGGCACACAAACAGTTAGTAGGATTCTCAAGGCCCAGAAGTTTAGGCTCAGGTCAGACATGCGTCACTCTCCCTGGTCCTCATCTGCCTACAGATCCCTGTAATGGGCCATCTGGGTGGTCAGCAGACTCCAAGGACGAGGCCAGAGGGGGCTTGTGCGATAGCAGAGAGAAATGTCAGCCTTTAAGGTGGGACAGTTAGTGGCTTCATTTTGAAAAATTCCTCTAAACCAGGGGTCGGCAAACTTTCGAGACAGAAGAGCCACCAGGGGTTGGCAAACTGCGGCTCATGAACCACATGAGGCTCTTTGGGTACATACACTTGGCTCTGAAGTAAAATTGAAAATGAAAATAAAACTATCATAGTATCATTTATAATATTACTTTAAATTTTCCTTATTTGTAAAAATATATTTTTGGCTCTCGAATAATTTTTAAATTGTTGTGAGGGACAGGATTGGTTCATTTAGGGGTTTCCAAACTTATGAGATGAACATACCCAAAGAGCTGCAAGCCACAGTTTGTCAACCCCTGCTCTCAACTATGGATCAGGCTGCATTTTAGAGGTTCTTCCCTCTATTGCTCAAGAGAATGATTAGGTGTCATTGAATAAGCATTCATCCTACACCACTAGCCCAGTAACAGACACACAGAGTTGTGCCTGCCTGGATACCCATGGCCACCCAGGAATGCCTTTTTCTGCCCTGCATTTGCTGTGCTCCTTTGAACTGATTCTCACTTCATTATCTCTCACCATGATGGAGACAAGGAAAAAACCAGAGGGGCTGGCTGAGTAGCGCTTTGGTTAGGAGCTGGCTTGGGAGGCCAGCTCTGAGCAGCAGGGCACTGGCTCAGATCCCACATATGCAGGCCAGTGACACTGGCCTCTATAGCTAAGGTGATGAACAAGAGCTCCACCTGGTTGCCTCGATAGCTAAGATGGCCGGCGATGGTGTGGGCTGCACAGCCTCTTGCTGCAGTGGGCTGACATAGGCTACAGTGGCCCACAGATAGTGTGAATAGCTGGCAGCAAGTGTGAGCTGCCAAGAGCCGCAGTGAGTGACCGTCCAGGGGCCGGTGATGGATCTGCCTCAGTCGGGAAGAACGCAATGATAATACCAACATGGGCCAGTGAAGCAACGTCCTCTACAACTAGACTGAAGAACAAAAAAGGACTGCAACCTGTCTGTTCCCCTTCCCCAATTCCCCAGTGCTGTTCCCCTCCCCCAATTCCCTGATAAAATCTTTTTAAAAAAAGAAAAAAAAAACAGAAAAGAGCCTCACTTGAACTTGGCAGAAAGCTAACTGAGCTCTTAAGGCAGGGAGGAAGACCCCTTTTCCTCTTCATTACTTGAAATTGCTATACAGTGCTGTGACAACAGGCAAGGATTCCAGGTTTTCTTTTCTTGTCTTATAAGGGGTGGGCAGTGAACTTCCAGGCTGGGGGGATGTTGCCAGCCACCCAATCCACCCTCACGCTTGGTCCTGTGAAGGAGAAAGTGGGGTCAGAGCATAGGAAGTCACACAACTTGGACCTTCTGGCCCATGGTCCAGCATTTTTTCCTGCATTGTAATTGTGCCTCCATGCAGTCTTCTGTTCGCAGTGACTCCGAGCCCCCAGTGAACTCCCATTTTCTGATTCTCACAGCCTGGGAAAAAGACTTGCCCTTGGACTGGAATGGCATGGTGATACCGAGTGACACTGACTTCCTGGACACATGGAAGTTAAGTGGAGCTGGACACTGTCTCCATCCTGCTGACTGCCATCCTCGTGAGAAAGCCATGAGATCCTGAGCGTCTTGTATTCAGATACCAGCTTGTCTCCTCGGGACGCAAAAGTGCAGCACTCATAGGGAGGGGACACTTGGCTGTAGGACTCAAGAGACCTCAGTTTCATTTGGTTCATCTGAAACGTGTATTTTAGAGACAACCAATCCAGATCTCCCTTTATTCTCAAATATTTTATATTTAAAAATATCATATGGTCATTACAGAAATACAGAAGAGATAAAAAAGAAAAACTAAAAATCCATTTTTTATTGCCCGATGGACCACTTGTATAGTATTTTATAGTTCTTTTAGCTCTTTTGTAAGCATTTTAGAACAAAAACTTTGGCAGATGGTGAAGCTGGGGTGGGGCTGGGAGGAAGGGACCATGTTTTAAGCCTGCTGCCAGTGTCCAGACAAGAAATGATGAGGCTTGAAGTAAAGTGGTGAGGGTGGGAGTCAGGAGGTGATGAGTGTGAGGCATGTGGCAGTGAACTAATGGTACAGCAGAAAGATGAGAGGTTCTTGTTGACTTCAGTGTCTAGCTGGGCCCACTGGCCTGTAATTTTGCAAACCGACCCAAGGATGAGCATGAAGCCTGGGCAGAAAGCGAGGTCACATTGGCACTTGCTGAGTACGGAGACAAGACTGGAGCCAGTGGTGTGAGGTAGCCGGCTGCAGGCATGGGACTGCTGAGGTCAAGCAAGCAGAGTGAGGAGGGTCATAGCCGGGAGGAGCACTGGGCCAGGCTACACTCACTTCCCATTCTCTTGAACAGCTGAATCGGTGAAATAGAGATGAACTAAGGTTTCTGAGCTGTCAGGACCAGTGTCTAAGGTCCTAACCCCTTTGTCACAGAGACTGCCTCCCATGAAAGACATGGGTTAGCTCTGGGCTGTCTGTGGGTGATTGCTACAGTGCACACCGACTCTGGCCACCGACCCCATGGCCACTCAGGACTCATGGTGACTGCATACTTTGGCACCAGGCTGTGCTTTTTGTAAAGCTGAGAGCCAGCCTGCTTGCTGGTCAGTGAATAGCACAGAGCTTTGGGGGTGCTCTGCCCTTGCATCCCTTAAAGAGGGAAATGGTGGTGGATTAGAATGATGGTACATTACTGTGCCAAAGAAGACAGTAATCTAGGTAGGAAGACATGTGAAGCAGATTCAGCTTGGGCACCCTTGCCGACACCATATCAACAGACACCCCAAGTTATAGGAATGACAGCAGCTACATGTGAGTGTTAACTGAGTGTTCTGTGTGCATTATTTGATATGTTCTTAATCCTGTGACACCAAGAAGATCATTGCCATCTGCTAGATGAGGAAATTGAGGCTGAGTGAAGTCATATAATGTGCCCAAGACCCCTCAGCTACTAAGTGAAGGAACTGGGAGAAGACCTCAAGTCTTCTTTCAAGCAGAAATGCTCATGACACATAAACTACTTTAAAACATGTAGAGCCAGTTATAAGATACTGTGCAAAAGAGGGAGGGCTGTGGTTATTGGTGGAGCAGACAGGGCCCTTGTACCCACAGTAGTTCCTATTCTCTAGGCCACGGAGGACCTGGTGACTGCAGGGCTGGTGAGAGCCATCAGGGTGTCCAACTTCAACCACAAACAGCTGGAGAGACTTCTGAATAAACCCAACTTAAGATTCAAGCCATTGACTAACTGGGTGAGCTGTGGACAGACAACTAAGTGGCTTTAATGAATGGAGTCAGCTTTTCAGCTGTTCCCTCCAGGGGTTGGAGCACAGAGTGGGCATTTTCTCCAGTGGCTGTGAAAAGTCGTGATTATGGAGCAGCTAGGCAAGTGATGGGAGGACAGGTGAGACCTCTTATTTTTTAAAGATTTTATTGGAGAATTGAGGGAGAACAGCGTTGGGGAACCAGGAAGAGGAACAGACAAGTTGCTGTCCTTTTGTTCCTCAGTCTAGTTGTGGAGGACATTGTTTCACTGGCCCGTGTTGGTATCATCATTGTGCTCTTCCCAGGTGAGTCAGATCGATCACTGGCCTCTGGATGGCCACTCCTGGCGGCTCTTGGCAGCTCACACCGGCTGCCAGCCATTCATGCTGGCCTCTGGACACTCACTGTAGCCTATGGCAGCCCACTGCAGCAGCAGCTGCAGCTATGCTGTCCTGGGAACTCACAGAAACCCAGCTCCAGGTGGAGCTGTTGTTCAACATCTTAGCTGTAGAGGCAGTGTCACTGGCCCTCATATGTGGGATCTGAACCGGGGCCCTGCTGCTCAGAGCAGGTGTCCCAAGCCAGTTCTTAACCAATGCGCCACTCGGCAGGCCCAGGTGAGACCTTTTTTATGCCTTGTCTGGTGAGGTGGTGTCCTTGGGCTTGGGTGGAAGGGCATTAGCTGAGCTTGGGGTGTATCACCAGGTACGTTCAGAAGTAGCGGAGGGTCCAAAGGCCCTCCTCCCTCACTAACGATGGTCAGAGGCAGTGCCAGCCTCCTGGGGAAGCACCAGGGACCCCTGTCCCCTCTCTCCAGCCCGAGCAGATTGTAGCCTGAAAGGGTTTGGACAACTGAGAGGTTCACAGACTCTGCCCAGACTTTAATGCTAAGAAATGACTTGTGAGGAAAGGGTTATGGTGCTTTCTAGCCTGGATGGCTTACACGGAGAAAGGACATTTATTTTACTTAAACTTTTTTTTTTTGAGGGCAGCGTCACTGGCCCTTACATGTGGGACCCAAACCGGGGCCGCTAGCTTCCCAAGCCAGAGCTTAACCATTGTGCCATTCGGCTGGCCCTACTTAAACTTTTTAGTAGCAAGTTATGTATATGCAAAAAACGTGCACAAATGAAAACAGAGCTTGATAAATTCTCATAGCTGGACCTAGCTCTGTGCCAGCATCCAGGGGAAGCATCACGGCAGGTGTCCTGGGTGCCCCACCCTGCTCCTTTCTAGTCCGCTGTTTGGATTTCTAACAAAACAGACTAGTCTGTGAACTTTATAGGTAATGTGACTCGGTGTGTGTCCCCCTCAATGTCGTATTTGCAAAGGCACAGATGCTAGAAAGCTCATGTTCTATTCCAGGAACCCCAAGTTGAAAATAGTTGGTGCATAGTGTGTTTGCAGGAAGAAACCAAGCAGGTGAGGCAGTGGCCAGACCTAGGCTGTTCCAATAACTGAAGGATTTGTAAACAGAAGAGTGACATGATTATACTAAGAAAATGCCCTCACTCAACATTGTAAGTGTCTCGCTCCCTATTTCATTCAACATTGTGTTAGATTCTGCCATATTGACGTGTACTCTTCCATCATTGTTTCCTGGTGGGACTCCATCATGTGAATATCCCTTGTACCATCCATGGGCAGTTTAGGGATATTATAAATAGAACATCATGTTCTATTTCTTTTTATAAATAAACATTTTAAATTGAGGTATAACATAGATATAGGAATATGTGTGGACCTTAAAGGGCCCAGCTCAGTGAATTTCCACAAGTGAACGTACTCAAGTATTCAGCAACCAGAGCGAGTGACGACAGAACATGGTCCACTTTCCAGAAGCTCTACTGGTCACCACTACGGGGAGTGGTCCTTGTCCCCTTTTGCAGCCTTGCTGAGCCTTCCTGCTTTAAAATCTTGTGGGAAGACTGTTTCTGTGCTTAATGGCTACTGTTTTGTGTCTGCGTTTTGCTGAGTGGCCCCTTTAATTCATGGGGTGGGGGGCCTAGTCTGTGGGATGAGGAGGGCCTGTTGCCTAAATAGGGTGCAGACCCCTAGGAAGTTTTCAGACATGGACTTCTCTTTTGGTGCCTGATGGCTGATGGCCATGGGTGCCTCCCCGACCAGGGTTTCCCGGGGTCCCGCCTCCGGCCTTGTCCAGAAGGCCTGGCGATCCCGCCCCCTGCCAGAGGGTCCCAGGGCTCCACCCCGGCTTGAGCCTGCAGGCCTAGCGATCCTGACCATTACAAGGGTGGCCAGGAGCTCTGCCCTTGGCTCTGCCGGCAAGCCCGGGGTCCCCGTCCAGACCAGGCAAGACCGGAACCCTGCTTCAGGCTCAGGCCAGCAGGCTAGGGTACAATGCCCTTTACAAAGAAATCCTGGGACCCCAGCCCCGATTCAAAGCGTCAGGCCCTTAGACCATGCCCCAGCACAAGGGGGTCCCCAGGGAGACCCCAGCTCAAACAGTGAGATGGGGGACTTTGCCTTCTGTAGTGGGGAGTCCAGGGCCTGACACCAACTCCAGATGGTGAGCCCAGGGACTCCAACACCCCCACCCCATTCCCCTGCTGGGGCGGGCAGGAGCCACCCCTCCCCACACACCCCCCCCAGTCTTGGTCCGGCAAGCTCAGGGACCGCTCCACAGGATAGGATGACCCTGGGCGCCACCCAGCGTTCTTGGTGTCCCCTTACTCTGGGGTGGGGGCCCACGGCCAGACCTCTGGTTGTGGCCTGTAGGCCCAGCAATGCCACCCCTTCCTGTGGTGGCTTGCGGCCCAGACCATGGCGACCCCGACCCTCACTGGGATGGCCAGTGTGTCCTGTTCAAAGGACTGTGCATCTCCAAACACGCTGCTGGCATGCATGGCTGGATGCTCGGTCCCCGGCTCAGGCCTGTGGGCCCGAGAACCCCACCCCACGCCGGGGTGGGGAGAGTAGCCCTGTTCCTTGCCACGGTTGCGGAGGTGGGGGGTGGGGCGCCCCCAGTTCTTGACCGGTGGGGCTGGCAATTTTGCCCCTTGCGGGAGGGGGGTGGTGAGTTGGCCCAGGCTCCAGCCTTGCCTCAGGCTCGGGCGTGTAGGTATAAGGACCCTGCCCCACCTCAAACTTGGGCACTCTGACCCCGCCCCCTGCCAGGCGGTCCGGGGGGGGGGGCCGCCCCCCCCTGCTTGGGGCCATGGGCCTAGCAACTCCGTCTCCCAAAGGAGGTTACCGGGGCTCTGCCCCCAGATCAGGCTGCGGACTGGGAGACACTGCCCTCCACTTGGACCCAGGGTTCCACCTTTGGCTGGGGTTTGCTTACACAACAACCCTGCCTCCCCCAAGGGGCCCGGGTCTGTAACCCAGTGACCACACTCCCACAGGGGGTTCCTGGGGCCCCACCCCAGGCCCAGCCCTGCTTGTCTGGTGACTTTGCCCTTTGCCGGAGGAGCCTGGGGCCTCTCTTCCTTCTCTGGTCAGCAAGCCAGATGCCCCAGCCTGGAGAGCCTTGGGACCTGCTGCCGAAAGCACGCACTTCACCTGAAAGGCCAGAGGTCACCCCACGGGTTCTACACTGCAATCGAGGCAGCCCCTCCCTCAGCCCGGCACAGGGAGCCAAGGGGCCCACGCCCCACCAGGGGCTCCCAGGTCCTCGCCACTGGCAAGAACCGACGCCTTCCTCAAAGGGGGAGGCCTGCCCCCCCAACAAGGAGGCCCCAGGCCCCACACCAGCTCAGGCTGGCAGGTGCAACCACGCACCCTCCCAACCCCACCAGAGGGGGACCCAGGACAGACCCTGGCTAATGCAGGCGGGCCCAGCGACCCCGCTCCCTTGCAGCTCTTGCTGGTGGGCCCAACAGCCCCCACCACACCTCAGGGAGCCTGGGGCTTAGTTTCTGGAGCAGGCCCACAGGCCCAGTGACCTAGCAGTGGGTGCCTGGGGCTCCTCCCTTTGACCGCAGTGCTCGGAGGCCTTATCCTGGGCTCAGGCCAGGGGGCTGGCCCCCCACCCCAACAGGAGTGGGGGGCGGCCAAGGCCCCCAAGGCCGGGAACACTGTCTTGCACCTGAGAGGCCTGAGGTCCCATACCCGTCTTGTGCTAGCGGTTTTATTGACCTCCTGCCGGAGGAAACAAGAACTCGCCCAGATGCAAACCCACAGACCTGGAGACCCTGCCCCACATTGGCGGGGCACCAACTGACAGCTCAGGCAAGTATGCCCATTGACCATGCCCTTCCCCCCCAGGGATCCCAGGGCCCTACCCCCAACTCCGTCCAGGGGGGTGGTGACCGCTGTGTAAAGTAACTTTACACCTTCTATTTTCAGCTATAAACCTCTGGTGTAATTTGATTTAACAGTATAGGTTGGCTTGGGTCTTTTTTTTTTTTTAAAGATTTTATTGGGCGATTGGGGGAGGGAATAGTGCTGGGGAATCAGGGAAGGGGAACAGACAAGCTGCTGTCCCCCTGCTCCTCAGTCCAGCTACAGAGGATGCTGCCCTACCGGCCCATGTTGGCATCGTCATTGCGCTCTTCCCAGATGAGGCAGACCGGCTTCTGGCGCCTGGACGGTTGCTCACCGTGGCTATTGGCAGTTCACACCGGCTGCCAGCCACTTACACCGGCCCCTGGCCACTCACTGCAGCCCACTGCAGCAGGCTCTGCAGCCCACACTGTCATTGGGGCTCGCAGCCCAGCTCCAGGTGGAGCTGCTGTAAACTGTAGAGGACAGCGTCACCGGCCCTCACATGCAGGATCCGAACTGGGGCCGCCGGAATCCCAAGCGAGCTCCCAACCAACATGCCACTCTGCCGGCCTGGCTTGGGTCTTTTTGAAAGCCTTTTTCCATTTTCTTTGCTCTCCTCCTCCTGAACCTTAATGACTGTACATAATGACTGCTATACATTTACTGTGCACATCTACCAGTTTCAATGGTTCTGTTTACTCCAGGCTGACTGAGTGCATGCCAAGCCTGGTGACTTGGGATGGTTTTGCATTGTCAGTGAAAAACATCCAGCCTAAGAGAAAGCTTATAAGAGTTTATTTGAGCCAAACTGACGACAATTGTGAGGAATCAGTCTCATCAGATTGAGAAAATGCTCCTCAAAATGGCAGTTTGCAGCTTATTTTATATATATAGAATCAAAGGAGGAGGATTACATGAACTCTACTGATGATAGATTAAGGGAGTGGGAGAAAGAAAAGTGGGGAAATCTCTGTGATTGGATAAAAGTAAATTGGAGAAACAGGTACTCCTTTCACATAGGTGGGCACAGAATAGTTAATAGTTCACTTTGTATAGCACATAGAGATGGTAATCAGGGGACAAAAATAATGAGGGATTCTATTGTTTCCTACTCTCATCTGGAATAAGGGATTACTGACATTCCAAGGCCATGTTATGCTAGATGCAAAAAGATAATAGGCTTTCTTAAGGTAGAGATGGACTTTTGTCAAGGAAGCTACAAACTAAAGATGTGACTTCTCATCATGGCTCACCTTAGGAATTTTTATGTTCACGCCATCTTATGTGGTTATTTTCAGTCTCCTGAGCTTGTCAGGTTTCACCCTTTTCCATTCACAACAATAATACCTACATTGTTGGGTGGGCCTGGGGTCCTGCCCGGGGTACCACCCCCCTGTTGGTCCAGTACTCCCAGTGACCACACCCTTCATTGGTGGGTTTGGGGCCTTGCTACCGGCTAAGGTTGGTGGCCCAGAAACCCCAACCCCTGCTGGTGGGGTGGGGGTGGGGGGTTGAGTCCGTACACCCTGCTCAGCTCCCAGCAGCTCAGCACCTAGCTGGCAGAGCCAGTGGGCTCAACTGCTACAGGAGTCTCGGTTTTTCTTGCCTATGCAGTAAAGAATCAAAGGTCAGCAAGCTGATTAATATGCAAGCAGGGTTTATTAGTGATACATTCTCATAGAAGACAATGGGCCTAGCCAAGATGGGGGAGAAGGAGAGAGAAAGGAGGAGGAGAGAGAGAGAGAGAGAGAGAGAGAGAGAGGGCCAGAGAGAGAGACAGGGAGAGGGAGAGAGGGAGAGAATGTGTGGGTGAGAAAGCTGGCATAAAAAAAGAAGGGTGAGAGAGCTCTTGTCTCAAGGAAGTATAGTTTGCTGGGTGGGGTGAGGGCATTACATATTGATTTGGCGAGAAAAGTGGTGCATGCTCTTTCACGGGAGAGGGTGACTTCCTAAAATGGGTGGAGGTCTGTTGACTCAGATTCTTATCTTGCTCCAGACCCACTTGTCATCTGTTATAAAAACAGATAAGTGGCTGGAGGTAGTTAATCAAAGATAGTTATTAGCATTTTCGGTAGGTCCTGTGGATCCCCTCCCACCTGTTCTCCTCCTCCATTTTCTAACTTCTACCTAACACCACAACCCAACCCCACCCCACCCCCCGCTGGGAGACCCTGAGGTCCACACCCTGTTCAGGCTGGCACACTTGGCAGCCTCTCCCCCAGTCTGTGGGAGTTTGGGGTACCAACCCAGGCTTGTCTGGTGGTTCCAGAAACCTGGCCACCTATTGGTGGCTCAAGCCGTTGGACCCTGGGAACTGTCATTAAGTGAAGCCCTGCTCCCAGCTCAGGCTGGTGGGCCCTGAGATTCCATGTTTAGCTGGGGAGGAGGGCAGAGCCAAGGCTTCACCCCCTTGATCAGGCCAGTAGGTCCAGAAACCCCAACCTGTCGCCTACAGGCCTTGTGTCCCAGTCTCTTGCCAGGGGCCAATGGTCCAACCCCTGGTACAGGCAGAAGGTCTTGGTGACCGTGCCCCCACCAGAGGGTCCCAAGGACTAGCAACCCAGACCCCTCTCAGGGGGCCCTGGGCCACAGCCCCTGCATGGACTGGTGGGCCCATTGATACTGCCTCCAGTTTGAAAGGGTGGGCCCGCAAACCCCACACCACACACAAAGGTTGCCCAGGGGTTCACCCCTAGTTTGGGTTGGTGGGCTCGGTGACTGTGCTCCTTGATGGGCAGCATGGAACCTCACTTCTGGCTCTGGCCGGCGGTTGTGAGGACCCCCGCCCCCCCGTTGGCTCAAGCCTTTGGGCATGGAGTCCCTGTCCCTTGCTGGGTCAGCTGTGGCCTTGCTGGAAGCCCCTCCAGTTTCACACATTGAAATCCCAACCCCCAGGAACTTAGAATGTGACTGTATGTGCAGAGAGGGGCTTTAGACCGGTCATGTTAAATGAGGCCACTGTGGTGGGCCCTAATCCACTGTAACTGGTGTCCTTATTCAATGAGGACAAAAGTATACACGGAGGGAAGATCATGTGAAGACACAGATTAGACAGCCGAGGACAGTGGCTTCAGAAGAGTCCAACCTTGACCATCCCTTGGTCTCACACTTCCTGCCTCCAGAGCTGTGAGAGAAAGAGTGTCCTGTTTAAGCCACCCCATCTGTGGTGCCGTGTTGTGATGACATTTCTAGCTAATGACAGGGCACATTACATGCGCACGTCTCATTCCTCTTTGAGGTTATTGTCAGTGGCTGAGTCTGTGCTGAGAGCTGGCTGGAGGTGTGATGGTTTCTACTCACTGTGTCTTGAATGGTCCAGTAGAAATGCAGGCAATAAACACCTGCTGACACTGTCTCTGTCACTAAAGGGGGTGTCCACTCCTGATTCTTTGTATGTCATTACAAGGGACTCTGTCTCTGAATCCCACAGGGCTGCAGTGAGACAGAACACCTCCAGAGGAAGTGAAGTCACCTGTCACCCTCAGTACTCAGCAGGGTCACAAACCCTGCTTAGCAATAACCCTGCTCAGACACCCTCAGGCAGCTGATCTCTCTGCCAGGTGCAGAAATGATTGACCTAAAGGAGTGAGCTGGATGACTCACCTGTGATGAGGGAACACAGAAATGCTAAAACACAGCTATAGACATAACCCCACATGCACAGGATCCCATTCACACACATGTCACCTATACACACTCTCACCCACACATCATACACACACATACATTCACACCCACACATACTTATCCTCATGTCAACCACACACATCACAGATATCACACACAAAAGCATCACCCCCCTACATACTCACACCTGCACACACATACCAGCACACACAGATCACACACTGACAGGTACTGTACCACACCCACACGCACACTCACACACAAACATCACCCCACACACACACACACACATCACATACGCGCACATCACCCACATAGAAACAGAACACCGACACATATACAGTCACATACATTACATGCAAATTCATACATATACATCAGCCACATACACTCTCACACAAACATCACCCCTACACACATCACTTAGACACATACACATCACCCACACCCACACATCACACACATACATGCCACACCACATCTCACACACACACATCACACACACAAACTCACACACACATATCAACCACACACAAATTTCACCCCCTACACTTGACCCATGTACATACTCACACACACACATCTGTCACACACACATTCACACAATTCACACACAAACATCACATGAATACACTCACACACACATCACCCACAGACAGACTGGCACTGCATCACACATACACATGCACACTCACATCACCCGACAACACAGCACACACAAGTCACTCATACACTCACACTATGCACACACACACATCAACCACACACACTCACAGACACATCACCCATGCACACACACATTGCACACACTCTCACATCCACATCAACCACACACATACATCATCCAGAAACATCCCATCCACATACTACACACCACACACATCACCTCCCATACTCACAGACATCATACACCTTAGCCACGTACATTCACACACACAAACACCCCACACACATTCACTCTCTCTCTCACACACGCACTCGCTTACACACATTATAAAACCTCAGTTAAGATTATTTTCTTTCCCTTACTATTTCTTCCTGCCCCACCCTCCTAAAAGCTTCAAACCAGTCAAGCAAGAAATTCTGAATACTTTTCTTTTTTTTTTTGAGGGCAGTGTCACTGGCCCTCATATGTGGGACCTGAACCAGGGCTGCTGGCTTCCCAAGCCAGGGCTTAACCACAGCGGCACTCGGCCAGCCCTCCTGAATACTTTTCTATTCTCCTTTAAGACCCCTGGACCCCACCTTTGGCTCTGACCCTGCATTCCAGGACCAGCTCTGCTCTGAGCTCACCGTCAGTGATGTGGCCTTTGCTGGGTGCACCACAGTGTTGCAGCTCAGCCTTGGCCACCTACAAAGGGGCAGGAGGAGGAGAGATGGGCCTCAGCATGGAAGGACCTGAGTCTGGGCAGTGAGCTGGCAGAGGGCAGCCGAAGGCGCAAAGCACCATAACTGTGGCTTCCTCTTGATCTGCAAAAGGTCAGAGGCAGGGCTGGCCGAGTGGCATGTTGGTTGAGAGTTGGCTTGGGAGCGCAAGCTCTGAGGAGCAGGGCCCCGGTTCGGATCCCACATGAGGGCCAGTGATGCTGTGCTCTCTATAACTAAGATGGTGAACAACAGCTCGACATGGAGCTGGGCTGCTGTGAGTCGCTGGTGATGGCGTAGGCTGCAGCCCCTGAGCTACCATGAGTGGCTGGCAGCCAGTGTGAGCTGCCGGCAGCTGGCGTGAGCTGTGATGAGCCTCTGTGAACTGTCTTCCAATGTCTGGGGAGCGACTGCCTCACCCGGGAAAAGCGCAATGATAATACCAACAGGCCAGTGACATGTCCTCCATGACTAGACTGAAGAACAAAAGGACAGCAACTTGTCTATTTGCCTTCCCTGATTCCCCGATGCTGTTCCCCTCCCCCAATTCCCCAATATGATCTTAGGCGGAAAAAAAAGGTCAGAGACCACAGCTCTTTCCAGGCACCTGAGTGCTCCTGAGTTCATTGCACAACTGACACCTGTCTCAGGGGCCTCACATGTAAAGGGCGGTGACTGCTTGCCAGGGGGATGCCACAAAGAGGTGCTTTTCCCCACCATGGGGCCCATATCGGGCAGGGCTCATGTAGGAATGGCTGGACAGCCTGCCTTGGAGCTCACATTACACTCTGTGGTCTTTCTTGCAGCACTCTAGGAAACTAGTACAGGAGGCTTACCCGTCATTATCCCAGTAGGTCCAGTGTAATCATGTGAACCTTTAAAAACTGGGAAATGAGAACCAGGAAGAAGTGAGAGAGATTGAGAGCAAGAGAAGGACTAGACCCACCATTAGGGACTTACAGGCTGAGGAGCCACATTGGGGGCAGGGGACCGGATGTGTCTGCTGACATCTACGTAAACTCAAAGGCATTTTGTTCCCCAGAACCCAGGAAGGAACGCCGACCCAGTGAACCCTGACTGCTGCCCCATGTGAGGCAAAGCACAACCCAGTGACACTTGCCAGGGCTTGCAACCCAAGGAAAGTGTGAGATGACGATTCCTGTCTTAAGTCACTGCATTTGTGGGAGTTTGCTAGGCAGCAATTTGGAAAACATACACAAGCCACACGATGGACAGCAGCTGAGTGGAACTCCTTGAAAATTAGATGAGAAGCATTTTCACATGTGTGTTCCTTCTCCTTATTTATGTTTTCATCCTCTCTGGTCAGTTGCTATACATCCATTCCATAAGATCCATAACAGAAAAACAGTCCACAATACACTCCCAATGCATCAGCATAATAACTATCACTAGAGAGACACTTT
The DNA here is from genome assembly GCA_033961575.1 of Aselliscus stoliczkanus. Lineage (NCBI taxonomy): Eukaryota > Metazoa > Chordata > Mammalia > Chiroptera > Hipposideridae > Aselliscus > Aselliscus stoliczkanus. Next base: position 133,816 of record CM066735.1, on the reverse strand, counting down.
AGAAAGTCCAAGCAACGTTTTCCACTGAAATGTGCCTGTGATTAATGTCATCTCACTCCACATGCATTTCCTGAGTGTTTTTTTTGTATTGACATAGTATCTATCACATGATTTAAACATACTCCTGATCTCTAAGACCTGAAATTCTGACATGTGACAGCACGATTTCCCTGGGAAATAAGGCCCAGCATCTACTTAGTCAATGATTAGGGTGACTATTCAATGACCTCAAGGACATGTCTGCAACAGTAAAGGTCAAGGACATTTTAGTGCCCATTAGACAGTTTGTCAATGTGCATCATGTTGTGTCATGGTTCTCACACAACTAACCCTTTCAATAAACAAAGGTAGCTCATTTTCCTGTTGGAGAAGTAAAGACTAGATTGAAAATAAAAAATAATATTCCCAAAATGAGGCATATGGTAAACCAAAGATGGAATGATTTATAGTCCTAATAATCGTGTTTTTCTCTTAGCAATGTTCACAATATAGAGAGTTTTTTAAGTCTCCTAAACAGCTGTATAATGTGAGTATAATTTGATAAAACAACCCATTACTCATAGAATATATTAAAGAGCAAGACTTAAGAGATACCAATCAAAGTGCCAGCAGTGGCTATTACTGGGTGAGGAACTCTACGTGACATGCTTTTCTACAATAGAAAGTTCTGAAGTTCCAAAATCTGCTGTAGTGAAGTTACAGTGATTAGGCAATCTGAAAAATGTTAGGTTTCCTTTGGTTTTGGTTTGCTTTTAGAGTGAAAGTTGTCCACCCTAGTTCCAGTTAGGTTTCTATCATTCTTGCCATAAAAGGAAAAAAATGTTCTTAGATTTTATCTGAAGGACCATGGTTAGACCGTATTTAAAAGTGAAATTAAAAGTGACTTTGATTTTCATTGCCAATCATGTTTGTAAGGAAATAAATTTAGAAGAAAACATAATGGGTTATTTGAAAGGGAATGACCTTTTCATACCATGCTATAGTCCCTGATTATTAAACCAAGCGATGTGATTCTCAGGCTTTGAGAGACTGACTACAGTCACATTTCTCCTAGGGCTCCCTTTTCTTACTCCTCGAGTCTCTTTGCCTGTGGGGCTGTAGGATGGGGAGACATGAAACACCCCCACCCTAGAAGGTTCAATCTTCCCTGCCAGGAACGCTGGAGCTACCACTGCAGGTTTCTCGACAGGGGTGGAGCTTCCAGTGCTCACCTCCAGAGGGGTGTAGCTGGCAGGTCTGGCCTCTTGAGCACCTAAGGAGACCAACTTTCTAGGTCGTTACTGTGCATCAATCAGAGCTGTGATGGGATGGTGCCCCATGTGAAGGTGTACACAGGCACATCTACAAAATATTGCAGGTTTGGTTCCAGACCACCACAATTAAGCAAACATCACCACAAAGCAAGTCATACCATTTTTTGGTTTTCAAGTGCATATAAAAGTATGTGTACACTATATTACAGTCTATTAAGGGAGCATTATGTCTAGAAGAATGATGTACATACCTTAAGGAAAAACACCCTGTTGCTAAAATATGCTAACCATCCTCTGAGCCTTCAGTGAGTCATATATAATCTTGCTGGTGGAGGGTTGGCCTGAATGTTTATGGCTATGACTGACCAGAGGGGTGGCTGCTGAAGGCCAGGGTGGCCAAGGATATTTCTTAAAATGAGACAATGAAGTCTACCCCATCCAATGACTCTTCCTTTCATGAACGATTTCTCTGTAGCGTGTGATGCTGTGTGGCAGCATTTTACCCACAATAGAGCTTTCAAAATTGGATTCGGTCCTCTCATACCCTGCCGCTGCTTTACCAACTAAGTAGATGTAATATTCTTAGTCCTTTGCTGTCATTTCAACAACCTTCACAGCATCTTCACCAGGAGTAGTTTCCATTTCAAGAATGGAATCTCTCTTTGTTCATCTGTAAGAAGCAGCTCCTCCTCTGTCCAAGTTCTCTCATAGTTCAGTCACCTTCAGGCCCCCTTCCAGTTCTAGTTCTGCTGTTTCCACCATGTGCAGTGACTTCCTTGACTGAAGTCATGAACCCCTCAGAGTTACCCATGAGTGTTGGAATCAGCTTCTTCCAAACTCCTGTAATGTTGATATTCTGACTTCTCATGAATCACGAATGTTCTTAAAGGCACCTAGAATAGTGAGTCCTTTCCAGAAGGTTCTCAATTGAATTTGCCCAGATTCATCAGAGGAATCACTGTCTATGGCAGCTCTAGCCTCATGGGATATATTTCTAAAGGGATAAGACTTGAAAATAGAAATGACTCCTCAGTCCATGGGCTGCAGAGTGGATGCTGGTTAGCAGACATGACAACATTTGTCTCATTGTCTGTCTCCACCAGAACTCATGGGTGACCAGGTGCATTATCACTGAGCAGTCATATTTTGAAAGGTATCTTTTCTGTGAGAAGTAGATCTCAACAGTGGACTTAAAATAGTGAACAAACAGTGTTGTAAACAGATATGTCATCCAGGCTTTGTTGTTCCATTTATAAGGTACAGGCAGAGTCAATTTACATAATTCCGAAGAGCCCTGGGACTATTAGAACAGGAAGTGAGCATCAGCTTTAACTTAATGTCACCCCCTGCATGAGCCCCTAGCAGGAGAGAGGCCTGTCCTCTGAACCCAGGCACTGACTCTCCTCTTCAGTCATGAAAGTCCCAGATGGCACCATCTTCCAAAACACGGCTATTTGTCTGCATTGAAAACCTGTGGTTTAATGCAGCCCCCTGCATGAATTCTTTTACTTGACCTTCTGGATAACTTGTTTAGTGCAGCTCCCTGCATGAATTCTCTTACTTGACATTCTGGCTAACTTGGTGCTTCACCTTGCATGTTGTTTTTGTTTTTGAGGGCAGTGTCACTGGCCCTCATATGTGGGACCCGAACCAGGGCCACTGGCTTCCCAAGCCAATGCTTAACCACCGCGCCACTTGGCCGGCCCTCACCTTGCATGTTGATGTTATGGTGATGTCTTCTCTCCTTAAACCTAATGAACCAACCTCTGCCAGCTACAAACTTTCCTTCAGCAGCTTCCTCACCTCTTAGCCTTTATAGAACTGAAGAGAGTTGGGGCATTGCTCTGGAGTAGGCTTGGGATAAGGGAACACTATGGCTGGTTTAGCTTCTATCCAGACTTTCTCCATGTCAGCAACAGGCTGCTTTGCTTTCTTATCATCTGTGAATTCACTGCAGTAGCACAGTTAATTTCCTACAAGAACTTTTCCTTTGCACTCACAACATGGCTAACTGTTTGGGGCAAGAGGTCTAGCTTTTGTCTTCTTTTGACCTTTGACATGCCTTCCTCACCAAGCTTAATTGTTTCCAGCTTTTGATTTAAAGTGACAAACCTGTAGCTCTCCTTTTCACAACACTCAGAGGCCATTGTAGGGTTACTCACTGGCCTCATTTCAACATTGCTGTGTCTCCTAGGGAATGGGATGCCCACAGAGAGTGTGGGAGATGGGGCCTGGCAGGTCAGTGAAGCAGTCAGAACACACAACATCTATTCATTCAGGTCACCAGTCTTCTCTGGGAGCTATCCATGGTGCCAGAGAACAGGTAAATAGTAACTTCAAGGATCACTGATCACAGATCAACATAACAAATGTAAGAATAACAAAATATTGTGTGAATTACTAAAATGTGACACACAGACATAAAGTTAGCAAATGCTGTTGGAAAAATGGTGCAATAGGCTTACTGTATGCAGGGATCTGACAGACCTTTAATTTGTAAAAAGACACAATATCTGCACAGCACAGTCAAGCAACATGCAATAAAATATGTTTTATGCGTGGTCCAGTTGAAATTCCAGATTTCTTGAAATTGCACAAATTGATTTTAAAGTTGATGTGGGAAAATAAATATGTGAAAGAATTCTCTAAAGTAATGAAGAATAAAAAATCTTAAGGGGGGCACTCACCTACCAGATATTAAAGTATAGCTGAACAAAACCCTGTCATTAGAACAACACTGTGTGGCTGTGGGATACAGAGCAGTGATGCAGACACCAGCATCTACATGCAGCTCTGTGCCAGGTGACCCTGGGAACTGGGGATGTCAGGAAAGGGGGGGGGTTTGTTTTGACAAGAAAAGGCAACACAATGACTAACAGTTATGTTGTGATGAAATAATTTTAGCTGCTAACTCAGCGAACGCAAAAATAAATTCAAGATAGCTTCAAATCAAAATGGAAAGAACAGAAATAAAAATGATGAAATTGGGCCGGCCGAGTGGCACAGTGGTTAAGCGCTGGCTTGGGAAGCTAGCAGCCCTGGTTCGGGTCCCACATATGAGGGCCAGTGACACTGCCCTCAAAAAAAAAATGATGAAATTAGCAGAGAATATGGAAGATGTTTGTATAAACTCAGAGTAGGGAAGACTTTTTGAAGCAAGACTATTAAGAGAAGATAGCTAATTTTCAGATAAAATTACTACAGTAAGATTGCAATGTACCTACATACAGATGAAGGCTGGTTATTTGCTTGCTGTTGGGATAATGAAAATACAGAAAATGAACATATGTTGTTGATGCTGAGCTTATCTTACACAAAATCCAAGCCAATGTTTTGTCAATTTTGACTCCCCTGGGTTCTGGGGACCTCATCCTCCTTCCAGCTCTTGTGACATATGTATCTACCCATTTTCCTTTCTCTTTCCTAAAACACCAGGAATGGGACTGCTGGTTCATAGGGTAAATGTATATCTCGTTTTTTTTTGTTTTTTTTTTGTTTTTTAGGGCAGTGTCACTGGCCCTCATATGTGGGACCGAACCAGGGCCTCTGGCTTCCCAAGCTAGTGCTTAACCACCATACCACTCGGCCGGCCAGCATACATCTCAGTTTTTAAGAAGCTGCCCCACCTCGTTACAGAGTGGTGGAATTTATAGTTCCACTAAGAATGTGGGAGACTGCCAGCTTCCCCACAGCTTCACTGACACGTGCTACGAGTATTGTGGATCTTTTTGATTGTAGCCACTCTGACAGTGTGCAGTGGTACCTTCTACTTTACACCTGACCACCTAAGTTTGAGTGAGGCCAGCCAGTTTTCCACGAACTCTTTTTTCATGTTGGCAAAGTTTATACAAATCTTTAGCTCACTTAAAAACTGGGTCATCGGGCTGGCTGAGTGGTACATTGGTTAAGAGCTGGCTTGGGATGCCAGCAGCCCTGGTATGTATCCCACACATGAGGGCCAGTGACACTGCCCTCTACAGGTAACAACAGCTCCACCTGGAGCTGGGCTGTGAGCCCCGGCGACGGTGTAGGCTGCAGCCTCTGCTGCAGTGGGCTGCCATAGGCTACAGTGAGTGGCCGGCAGCCAGTGTGAGTGGCTCGCAGCCAGCGTGAGTGGCCAAGAGCCGTGGTGAGTGACCATCCAGAGGCCGGCAACCAATCTGCCTCATCCGGGAAGAGCGCAATGACGATACCAACATGGGCCAATGAAGCAACAACCTCCACAACTAGACTGAAGAACAAAAAGACAGCAACTTATCTGTTCCCCTCCCCCAATTCCCCAATAAAATCTTTTAAAAAAACAAAAAACCCCACAAAACCGGGTCGTTTTTCTCATAATTGAGTGTTCTGGATACAGTGTCTGATTTGCAAATATTGTGTTTCTATCTGTGGCTCATATTTTCATGCTTTTCATGGTGACCTTGGATGGATCAAGTGTTTTTACCATTCATTGGTAAGAGGCAGCAGCAGAAAGGAGTGGGCCTAAAGGAGTCAGCCCTGCTGGTGTGGTCCTCTGAGAGGGAATGCAGAAAGGATGTAACACACACATGCACACCACACACACACATATCACCCCATTCACACTACACACACACACACACACACACAATTTACACACGAATATCACACATACATCACACACACACACTTAGACACATCACACAAACTACATGCACACATCAACTACACACAAACACACACATCAGCCACTCACACACTCATACACAGGCACTACATCACACCCACATGCATACCGACATATAAATTTCACCTCCCACACACAAACCACCCACACATACACACCACACACACAGACACACAGACACACACACACACACCATACACACCACACACATACACACACACCACATATATACAACATACCACACACACACACACACACACAAACCACACACACACAGACAGGCACTGCATCACACCTACATGCACACTTATAGGACCATGCCCACACAGAAGCAAACTGTGACTAAGTGGTCCTGTCCACAAAGTGACCTAAGGCCTTGTCCCAGGCCTCAATACACAAAAATAATAAGGCATGGGGACTTCTGCGAAGGGCAGATTTTTCCATGGGGCTGAGGCTTTTGATGTCTTCAAGCTCTGGTTTTTTTCTCAGTAAGCAAGAGTGCTTAGGTCATTGTACACAAGAAAGAAGAAAGGAGCAAAAGGTGAAATTGCCGTCAGCTGTGCACAGTACCCAAACAGCAAGTGGGGAGTGCAGTGCCCAGTTCCAGTCCCTCAGGGCTGGGGCCTAGTTCCTAACCTAGAACACCAGGAGCTGCTGGACAGCCTCTCCAGAGCCCACCTGGCCTGTGGGCAGCAGCCACAGCTCCTTCCTCATTGTGGGGACGGCTGCCCTGCCTGCCTCAGAGCCCACAAGGTGAACATGCACCTACAGTAAGTGCCAGCTGGGACACTGACTCCAGCATGTGGCAAGTCACCCTAGGTTCTTAAAAGAAAAGCTGAGGCCTGTTTGTCAATAGAAAAGCAATATCAGTGAGAATGGGTTCTATGCCCGTTTCAACCATGTGCTTCATGAGGGGCCATCTTTCCGTTTGTCTCCCCGGAAACTGCCAGGCATGGAGCAACTGGTTTACAATCATGTCTACAAGCCTACATGCAGCTCGCCCAGGTGGATGCTTGAGGAGCAGCAGCCCACCCCTTCCCTGGCTGTCTGTACCCACTTTTCTTTCTGTTGTGATTGGCCTGCTTCTCTTTCCTGACTAACTTCACCTTGTTCTTAATGCATTCTTCCACATTCCCTCTGACCTTGGTCAGAGTGGTAGACTATACACTCATAGGCCGTACACTTGCACGTTTATATTCCAGTGGAAATAGCCATTCTTTTACATGGGTTTGTACAAATGCCACCAAAATGAGCTTGTGAGAATGGTCTGAGTGACTCCCAGCACCCGGTCACTCTGTTTCATGTGAGATGTTGACATCTGACATAACAAGGAAGTAGAGGACACACAGCACAGAACTTTAGACCTGACAGGCGAGGGACCTGGAGGCCACAGCTCAATGCGCAGTATAATGACATCTGCCCGTGTTCTCTCCAACATCACCAGGTGCACACACACCAGTTCGGGGCAGTCTGTGGGACCCTGTTCTCCTTCAATACCATCCAAGATGCTTTCTTGTCCTTTGGCGGCAAAGGTGGCTTTTCTTCACATCTGTGTGGTGGGCACTCTCCACGTTCACAAGTCTTCCCAGCAGATCTCGCCCTAACCTGCATGCCACTCCCACTGTGTCTGAAGACTTGGCATGATATCCCTCTCCCAAGCTTTGAAATGGAGTATCCCACTGCTGACAGCCTCTGTGTCCCCAGCAGTGCCCACCACAGGGTATTCATCCCTTTGTACTTTGTCCTCTGGACTGCTGGGCCTAGTGACTTGCAGAAAAGCTGCCTACGGAATGTCACCTCTGTGACAGTTAAGAGGCTGGCTTCATCTTGTGGCACTCTTTCTCATCCTCTTATTTGTTTGCTCTGATTATGCCAGCTGTCCTGCTGTGAGATGCTCTGTCATGCAAGGGAAGGAGGCCACTGGCCAGAAACTCATGAGGACTGAGCCTGCCAAAAACCTGGTGGGGAGCCTAGAGGGTCCTCCCCAGTCAGATGAGACCACAGCCCCTGCCAGCAGCTTGACGGACGCCTCACGGAAGACTGAGGGCTACAGGAACACGCCAAGCTGTGCTGGACTCCTGACCCTCGGACACTGAGGCACTAGACATGCGCTGTTTGATGTGCCCACATTTCAGGGTGATTTTACTATAACTAACATCCCAATTTCTTCCAGGAAATCTATTCTTTGATGTCCAAAGACCCTAAACTAGACATGGTCAGTGCTGAGCTCCTATGCTTATCCCCTCTCAGGTGATCTCCTCCTGAGCATGCCCATCACAGTCAGTGTAGCACTACTACCCTCGTGGTTGCCTGAGTCAGAACCCCAGAGGTCTCTGTCCTTAAACTCCAGTTGACCATTAAGTCCTTTGGATTTTATGTTCTCCAGTGACCCCTTTCTCCTCCCCTTGAACTCATCATGTATGTCTTGAGTGGCTGCCGCAGGTCCCCAGCCCAGCTTGCCTGGCCAACTTGTCCCCTGCAGGCTCTGGTGCACAGTGCTGCTGGGGTGCTGTTTCAAGTAAATCCCTGAATCCTCACCCCTCTCTCCATCGCAGCATGTTCGGCAGCTTCGGGAATAGCCTCTGCCAACCAGGCCTTTAGGCACTGTTTAGGGGTACTTCTCTGGCACAGCCCTTCTGGGTCTACCTTCTCTTAAGGAACAGCCATTATGACTTCCAGAGAAAGGCTTCGGGATGAGGGAAGTCACGCTTCCCCTATTCAGGGGTTCAATGGAGCATGCCTCCAGCTACCTCATGTGCACACGAGAAAACCACCAGTCCTCCTGCAGCGAGCGTGTATGCCTAGTGGACATGCTGTCACTGAGCGGAATGTCTTCATGGTTAGAATTTCTTGTTGGTGCCTTCTGGGTCCCCCTGTTCTTTTTCCATGGTGCTCTGGTCCTGCCTTGTAAATTCCATTTCTCTCTGAATGTGTTAACCTATGGCTTTTCTATCTCTTATGTGTTCACCAGGCCTCAGGGTGGAACTTGCCTAGATGCCTATCATGGTGCTGGTTTGTTTTTTGGCCTTGGACCTGGTTGCTGGCAGAGGCCCAGGGCAGGGGGTGGGATGGGCAAGGTCTGCCTGACTCAGTATCTGTGAATACAACTGTGCAAAGACTGGCCAATGTAGACAGGGGGCTTGAGAGGCATGTACACAGGTAGATGTGGAAAATAAGCAGGTGCATGAGCACCACCAGGCTGATGATGGCCAACAGCAGCATGAATGCCTCGATGCTAAGGACCACTGGGGTCTTCATCCTCATGGGGGAAAAAGGCAAGAATAGCAGCCATGTGCCCTGACTGCCAATGGCTGTGGAGACAAGGGAGATATGCCTGCATCCAGCATCTGTTGACATGACAGCACCTCTCCTCAGGTGAGCACATGGGAGAGAGCTTGACAGTGGGGGAGGCAGTACCAGCCTGAATCAACACCTACCTGCCCAGGTGAGCCCTTCTTTCTCAACCAGGTGAGCACCTACCTGCCCAGATGAGCCCTTCTTCCTTACCCAAGTGAGCAGCTGCCTGCCCAGGTGAGCCCTTCCTTATCAACCAGGTAAAGACCTACCTGCCCAGGTGAGCCCTTCCTCCTTACCCAGATGAGCACATGCTTGCCCAGATGAGCATCTCAGGCCATGTGAGCCCTTTTTCCCCAACCAGGTGAGCACCTCCCTGCCCAGGTGAGTGCCCTGCCTTACCTAAATGCCCTTTCAGTCCCTCCTAACTGCAGTGGGCATTATGATTCCACTTATGGATCTGGAAGGTGAAGCTGGGAGAGGGGAATTACATCCAGGTCTCACAGCCTGGCCTCTCTGCCTCACCCCAACACAACCCTGTCCTGCAGGAAATGGCCTTGCCAGGCCCTCTCCTTTCTGTACCAGATACTCTCAAGAAGCACTGGAAGGCTACAGCCACCATCTTGGGGCATTTCTAGGATGTGGTCCACTGTGAATGCTTCCAGAACATGGCTTCCAAAATAAGTGGGAGCAAAGTCTCAAAGGTTTATGTGGGTGAGGCAGCTGAAGTCTCTGCTCCACAGTAAAGTCCAGAAAAGGGCTTGAGCCCAGGTACCTTCTTGGTGCCCGAAGATGATGGCCATACATGACCCTGTTGTGTGGCTGCGGGCAGTCTGATGTCCCAGGGGTGGCAACACCACATGGTGGGCTGGGCTGGACCCACCAACAAAAGCAAAGCATCCCTGGAGGTGCAGAACTGGAGGTGCAGAAGCGCAGCGGAATTTTCCAGAACTGTGAGCCCAAGAAGTGGCCTCTGCCCCATAGTCAAGGAATTCACCTGGGGCCCATCAATTGCACTATGGCTCCAGGACCAGCAAATCCCAGAGAGGCCAGCCTCATCTCACTCTGCCCACATGCTGCAGCCACCCAGTACCTCCTGCTCTCTCCTGCTCTCCTCAGAGCCAGCAAAGTGAGGGGCCCAGTCAACAGGATGATTGATTGGTGACAAAGAACAAGGGAAATACACAAAGACCAGCCCCTGGGCACCTGGTGTCTCCCTCACCAGGTGAAAACCACATTCCCATTCTATTTATGGGGCCAGGTGTGGAAGCAGCAGCCACTGGTGCAGACAGACCTGCTGCAGGGCCATCTTCGTGCAGCTTATAGAGCTCATTCTTCAAGGAACGTCCCTAGGCCCTGGGCACTGACAGGCCCTCTGGCTGAGGCTGTGTGTGGAGAGTGTCAAGAAGGGTGGCAGGCAGGGCTGGCCGAGTGGCGCAGTGGTTAAGTGCTGGCTTGGGAAGCCAGCGGCCCCAGTTCAGGTCCCACATATGAGGGCCAGTGACACTGCCCTCAAAAAAAAAGGGTGGCAGGTAGAGGCCTGGATGGCTCTTCCTGTTGAGCAGGGCCTGGTCTCACTGAGCCCCGCCATTCACTTGTACCATGCATCACCCATGCCCTGTCCCCAGACAGCTCTGTCTCCTGTCCCATGCTGTTCCCATCCATGACCAAAGGCAACAGCCAGGGTGTGGACCTCATTTTCTGATGTCTGACATGCCCTGGAGGCTTGGGGTTGACATGTAGACTCAGGTCCTTCAGCCTCTGGGAGCACCAGGTTCCCCCTCCCTGCAAGAAGGCTGACTGCCCCCAGAGAAAATCTTTGACCTGGAAGACTGCTAGGGGTGCAGCTAAGACATGGAAATCTTAGGGGAAGCAAACCCAGAGCAGCATGTATTTCCATAGTGGGGGTCCATGCAGAGCCCCTCCAGGTTGGCCCAGTGCTGGATGAAGATGTACACCATGATGACAATGATACAGAACAAACCGGTGAAGTAGACAGGGCCCAGAGTGCATGACAGCGGTGCTTCCGGCAGTGACCAGTGTCTGGTGTGTCGGCCTAGCATACCCTGACTGCTGCTCGGGTCACATCATGAAGCTCAGCTCTTTCTCCTCCCTCTCTGTCTTTGGAGCATTTCTTTCAAATGCTCTATGTGACATCATTGATTTGTGACCACTATTGATCACACCCACAGTCTCATATTGCCTCACAACATACAAATGTGATTCATTTAACCCCCACAAAAAACTGCAAGGAGGGGACCAGCCCAACTCGCAGAGAGGGAAACCAAGGCTCGAGAGATGAGGTATCAACTGCCCAAGTCATCTGGACCCACCTGGATCACCAGTGCAGGCTTCCACCATGTCCCATCCTGCAGTCCAGGGATTCCTGCCTTCCCCTGCTCCCTCTTATCAAGCCCAGGGCTCCCTCCTAGCCACAACTCCCTCAGTTCTGCCCCCAGCCCTGGAACCATGGAAAATGAGCCTTTATGGGCGCTTAGCTTGGAGTTGGGCTCATGATTGCTGCAGTTGAACAGAATCCCTATGTGATCAGGTGATAAGCTCCCTAGTGCCATCCTACTCTCAAGGGCACTGGACTTGGAAGTCAGGGGTGCCCCATGGAGGGTGCTCAGTGGTATGTGGGCTTGCTGTGGTTGGTCTCCATGACCACAGGCAGGCCCAGAGGAGCCTGGCCTCTGTGCCTGCAGGTGGCACACCCTTCTGAGGCCCATGGGCCCATCTGTATCACAAACATCTGTGCCACACATGGTTAGACCAAAGCCACTCCTGCACCGTGTCTATGCTCAAGACACAGAGAACTATCCATCCACCCAAAAAGCAAATTCTGGTTAGCACTTCTTGGAGTATGCTTTCACTAAAACATCTTCCATTAGTCCCTGTGCTGTTCTATTTTAAAAAACGATTGCTCTACATTTCCAATGTTAAACAATGTCTTTTTTTCACGTGAAAGTTAGTTGATTACATTATTATTATTATTATTATTATTATTATTATTATTATTATTTTAAAGGGCAGTGTCACTGGCCCTCATACGTGGGATCCGAACTGGGGCCGCTGGCATCCTAAGCCAGCTCTTAACCACCGCGCCACTCGGCCAGCCCACATTATTATTTTATACAACTTCTTTTTTTCTTTTTTCCTCCATTTACTCAGTAAATAAATTGAAGAAGGTGACCATTTCTTGAAAAAACAAGAATCAAATTGTAGCCTACAGAAAACCTTTTCCTTCATAATCTTGACTCCTCTACTTTATGTATTTTTTTTTGAGGGCAGTGTCACTGGCTCTCGTATGTGGGACCTGAACCGGGGCCACTGGCTTCCCAAGGCAGCGCTTAACCACAGCGCCACTCGGCCGGCCCTTGACTCCTCTACTTTAAAATCCCATTGCAGTGCCAGCCGAGTGGCACAGTCATTAAGAACTGGCTTGGGACACCAGCGGCCCTGGTTCGGATCCCACATATGAGGGCCAGTGACAATGCCCTCTAAAAAAAAGAATCCCATTGCAATGATGGTCCTTAAAACTTAATTCTTCAATAAGAACAATGATTGTTAATATTTATTATATGCCAGGCTCTGTTCTAAGCTCATTACATACATTTACTCCTCAGAACAATCTTAAGACATCGTGTTTTGGTGTCCTCACTCTACAAGAGAGGAAACTGAGGCACAGAGTCAAATAACCCAAACTTGCCCAGTTAGAAAGTGCTGGAGCTGACCATTGATCCTTGGCTGGCTGGTTCCAGAGTCTGTGCAACAATCCTCTAGCACAGACTGGGTATGGCCAAGAGCAGGCCCACTGTGTATGATAATGTGAATCTCTCTACCAAAATGAATTGTAGAACTTTGGTAGGGAGTACAGGTTAAACTACAAATAAATTTGTTCTTATAAGAACAGCATGCCAGCTTTTCAATTTAAACAATTTTATTACCATTGTCTCTGCAGATGGCTAGTTCTTACTAAGCTGATGAGGAAAATTCCAGAGCAGAGAGATTCATCAGCACCATCATTAAGATGCAAATTTATCTTGCTCCTTTATCATGGAGCAAGAATACACTTCAGATCTACTCAAGAAAATAAAGTGTTCACAGAAGAAGAAGTACCCAGAACCATTTATCATGCATTACAGGGCCTCACAGTACCCCTTGCAATTGTCTAACTTCTGACTCAGTTTCTTTTTAGTCTGAAAACGGAATCACTCATGTGAGTTAAACCTTCAGAGCATTGTTTAAAATATATTAAGTGCAGAGATACCCTGGCTCCCTGTTCTAAGCGTTAAAAGTATATTAGCATGTAGTGAAAACATCTGTAGATATATGAGGTCTGCCCATTAAATTTGTGAACTTCCCATTGTGTGCTCACATTGGCAGCACTGTATAAATGGCTCAGTAAGCTTCCATAAACTTGGTATATCAGTGACTCACAGCTGTGTTTGTGTCGCTGTGTGGCGGTGTCTTGGAGAGTGGAGTTCATTATCGTTGTTGCATGCTTTTGTGTATTGTCCTGAGAATGTCTGAACTTGAATTAGAGCAATGAACAAACATTAAATTTCTTGTTAAATTTGGCAAGAGTGGAAGTGAGATCAGGGACATGTTAGTCCAAGTTTATGGGGATAATGCCATGAAGAAAATGGCAGTGTACAAATGGATTAAATATTTTTTTGAGGGGAGATAATGCATCACTGATGAAGAGAGGTCAGAGAGGCCAGTAATGAGCAGAACTGATGAAAACATTGTGAAAATCCATTGAATTGTAAGCCACAATTGTCAGCTGACTGTGAGAAGCATAGCAGATCAAGTAAACATCAATAGAGAAACAGGAACATCTTAACTGAAAATCTTGGCATAAGAAATGTGTGTGCAAAAATGGTCCCCAAGGGGCTCATTGATGAACAAAAGCAAAGGAGACTTAAAGTTTGCCAAGACCTTTTAGAGAGAGTAGACAATGTTTTGGTCCATGTTATCACTGGTGATGAAACATGGGTGTACCAATATAACCCTGAAACAAAGCGTCAAAGTGCACAACGGAAGTCAGCTAATTCTCCACTACCAAGAAAGTTCCGTTAGTCCAAATCAAGGATCAAAACGATGTTGCTAACTTTTTTGATATCAGACGGATTATTCACTATGAAAATGTACCAACAGGACAAACAGTTTTAACCAAGGTTACTATTTGGAAGTGCTGAAAAGTCTGTGTGAAAAAGTTAAATAACCTGAACTTTTCACCAACAATTCATGGCTCTTGCATCACGTCGATGCACCAGCTCACAAGGCCCTGTCTGTGAGGGAGTTTTTAGCCAGCAAACAAATAACTGTAATGGAACATCCTCCCTACTCACCTGATCTGGCCCCTGTTGCCAAAAACAATCCAGCCTAAGTGGAAGCTTATGAGTTTATTTGCACCAAACTGTCAACAATTGCCAGGAAGCAACATTTCAATGGATTGAGAAAATGCTCCAAAGAATGGCAGTTTTATGGTTTATTTTATTTTATACATAAAATCAAAGGAGAAAGTTACATGAAATCCATTGGTGATAGATTAAAGGGTGGGAGAAAGCAAAGCAGGGAAATCTCTGGGATTGGATAAAAGTAAATTGGAGAGGGCCGGCCGAGTGGTGCGGTGGTTAAGTGCTGGTTTGGGAAGCCAGCGGCCCTGGTTCAGGTCCCACATATGAGGGCCAGTGACACTGCCCTCAAAAAAAAAAAGTAAATTGGAGAGACAGGTACTTCTTTTACATAGGTGGGTGCAGGATAGCTAAGTTAGCTTTTTACAGCACATAGAGATGGTAATCAGGAGACAAGTATAATAAAGAGGAAGTTTGCAGTTTCCAGCTCTGATCCAGAAAAAGGATTAAAGATGTTATCTTAGGTACAAAAAGACAACAAACTTGCCCACTGAAAAGGCACAGATTAACTTAATGAGGAAGCTGAAGATGTGACTTCCCACCATGGCCCACTTAGTGAAAAAATTTTATATGTGTGTGTTCATGCCATCTTATTTTCAGTTTCCTGAGCTTGCCCCCTTTTCCATCCACACACCCAATGACTTCTTTTACCTGAAGATAAAGGAAATATTGAAAGGAAGACATTTTGATGACATTCAGGACATCAAGGATAATATGACAGCAGCTCTGATGGCCATTCCAGAAAAAGAGCTCCAAAATTGCTTTGAAGGGCAGACTAAGCGCTGGTGTTGGTGCATAGCTTCCCAACAGGAGTACTTCGAAGATGACCATAGTGATATTCAGCAATGACGTACGTATGTAGCACTTTTTCTAGGATGAGTTCCCAAACTTAATTGTCATAATATTCTATTATGTTCTAATGAGTTTTTCTTCCCTTTTTGATATCTTCAATTTCTTCTGAGATCCTTCATTTGTAGTCATTTGGTTCTACTGCATTTCACTACTTGGGATAATCTAGTGAGAAGCCATTTTCTTTTGCACTGATGCAAATGACATTTTTATATAATACTGGGGTGAAGGGGGAGAACTCATAATTTTTCATCTGATAACTTCAATAGGTTATTTCTTCTACTTGAGTGTAAACAGTAATTTCTATTGGGACACATGTTCCACTATAGACCTCTTCTTGCTTATCCAGAGAACTTAAATTGCTTTTTTTCACTTTCCATACTGCTCTCATCTTTCATCGCCAAGACTTTGAAAAATGGTGGCCATGCCCCCATGCCAGGTCTCACTTGCTTTGCCTTGGGAATTGCCAAAGTTAAGCTTAAAATCCAGCAGTCAGGCCATGCAGGGTTTTGGATTGAATCTGCTGGCTTGGCAGGTTGCTGCCCTAGGCCAAGTCCAGAAAAGTGTCCCCCTGCTGGCCCTGCATGTCTTTGCAACCCAGGTCACCATATCCCACCAGACACCTGCAAGCCTCCAGCACTGGCAGCAGGGGAACGAGGAGAGAACACTGAAAGAAGCACAGTGGCCAATGACTGCAGAGTAGTGTCTACAACTTCTTGAAGTTTCTTTACACAAATTTTCAGATTTTCAGGCAGATGGCTAAAATATGAGTCTTCTCAGAGGGTGAAGTTGGTGTGGAACTCGACCTTGGGTAAGACATGGCCCTAAGGGCCCCTCCATTGTTCCTCTGAGGTGTGTCTTCTGGGTGACCCTGTGTAAGTCGAGTCTCCTGTGAGTGCAGGTCTTCCAGGGCCTAGGCCCGTAATACCACAGATACAGGGGACACAGATCATGGCTCCCCACTCCTGTCTCTGGACTCCAGGAGCCCAGTGGTGTGGAGAGCAGCTTCCTCCAGATGGTGGGTTGGCCCCATTCCTGAATTCTTAGGGTCATCTTGGTCCTGCTGTCA
The DNA here is from genome assembly GCA_033961575.1 of Aselliscus stoliczkanus. Classification (NCBI taxonomy): domain Eukaryota; kingdom Metazoa; phylum Chordata; class Mammalia; order Chiroptera; family Hipposideridae; genus Aselliscus; species Aselliscus stoliczkanus. Next base: position 117,286 of record CM066735.1, on the reverse strand, counting down.
AGGCAGAACTGCCCTCTCACTTGGTTCAAGAAATGGGCCCCAGGATGGGTGGGAACAGGAGTACACCCAAAAGGACATGCATCTCATGGTCCTCTCCCCTCAGACATCTGCAAAGAATCATTTCCTTCCTTCATTCATGTCTTAGTTTGCACCACGGCCCTCACCAGCTTTTAATCTGATTCCATTCCTCATTCTTTTGTCTGGACCCATCTCAGGGCCTCTGTTTATACTTTGTCATCTCTTTTGGCCAAATTATCTCCTAATTGTGCTTTCTCTCCTTGCTCTCTCTGCCTGACAGATGAAGGAACAGAAGGTAATTGGGGACAGATGCCAGGAGTTACCCTTGCTCTACCCTGACCTCCTGTCCCTCAGTCTTTGCACACATGGTATCCCTTTTGTCTGTGTGCTCCTGCCAAAGAAAGCAGGCCTCTCCTTGTTATGTGCCTGGCATGTACTCTGTTCTGCCAGTCCTGCCCGTGGTCATGGGTACAGCTTCTTGGACTCAGGGTCCTGCTGGGAACCCCCAACTCAGCCTGCTCTGTGTCTGGAGCTCTGGTCAGCAGGAACTGTCCTTCTCATGGGCAGGACCACAGCCCTTACCTATTCCCCCAACAGCTGATCAGACCTCAAGGTGACCAGCCAGCTCTAAGGAGCTGCATGCAGGGGAGGGGCCATGCCAACATGAGGATTGGGGTTCCACCCTGCCCCCTGAACTCTTGGGGCCCCTCTTCTGTAAGGGCAGAAGCAGGACAAGGGTTCCCAGGTCCCTTCCAGTCACACAATTCTGATTGGATTTTTCTAATTATGGGACCTTTGGATTTCCTTTTGCTCAAAGCAGTGAAGCTTCTTTCTATGCACCACAGCTGGGCATTTCCTAAGTTGTGCCCCTTGCTTGGTGGCAGGGAGGGCACTTTGCACATTTGTTGTTGACCGAGAGGTAAGCCATGGAGCCCCCTCTGTCCTCTACCTGGACGGCAGCTGGCAGAGCACGCAACCTACCAGCAAAGGCCTCCCCTTTTCAAGTGCAGTGTGGATTACCAGGAGGCACTTATGTCTCTCCTGGTGACATGCAGCTCTTTATGGCCAGCAGAGCTGACTGACAGCCTGGTGAACCACAGGCCCTGAACCCTGAGCTCTCAGAGAAAACGCCTCCCATCCATGGCTGAACACTTGCTCCTGGCACAACTGTCGGGCTACATCCTCTGTGCTTGGGCCTGAGGCCCTGGAGGACAGAAGGCAGAGGGACACAGGCCAGTGGAGTAAGGACTCATCAGCACTGCCCATGCCCCATGGACAGGGGCTGGCACCTGGCCAATCCTAATGGAGGTCTCCAGCAATTTACTTACTGAGGATGGACTTGACATGGTCTGCCCAGGGATGGTCCCATCCAAACACGTCTCAGAACCAGACCAGGACACCAGAGGGACATCGAATGTGGCTGCGCTAAGGGATGGGGCATAGCTCTCACCCATGAGGCTCCTCCCCTAACCCCTCACCAGTCATTCCTGCTCCCCATGCAGTTGTTCACTCACTTGCAGTGACGGTGGAAGCCAGATATGCACTTGTGGCACACATAACAATGTTTTGCTTTCATGCTCCCAGAAGGAAAAATTGGGGAGGGGCAGCCTATCAGCAACCTATGCAGGAGAGGGACAGGGTCAGAGCCTCATCTGCGTGTAGGTGGACAAAAGGGCAGCAGCAGCCTGAGTCAGAGTCAGAGAGGACCTGTGCCTGAGCAGTGGTGTGCCTTTCCTTGGCCACATCTGCTACATAGAGCTCAGATCTCACCATGACCACCAGATCTCTCTTCCAGGCCACCCACTGAGGTTCCCAGGATCACTAGAGACCCCTATGTTCTACCCACCCTGTGATCTGGTGGGGCAGGGGCTCATCTGAGAAACCCCATGGAAGACATTGCTCTCTGGCCCCTAAGATGGGGTGGGGAGGACTGCGTCTGAGGCCACCGCACCAGCCAGTGTACAAAACACATTCAGGCCCTAGGCAGCCACTTCTCTTCCAAACCCAGCCATTGCCTCTGTGGGGCACAGCATCACAGTGACCCTTCTGAGTGGGTGGGGGCCATTGGTGTCACCCGACCCCACTCCTGGCACTCACGCGATGGCATCACACAGACAGTAGCACTTGTTCTGTTTGACATGTGCCTGGTGGGAGCAGTCAAAAGAAAGCTGTGGTGCTCTATAGATTTTAAGACAGATGATGGCTTCAGCCAGATCTACTGACATTGTTAAGATGCGAACAATGTAGTAGAGAACAAATATTCTACTGGTCACCTGTGGGTGGTGTGTCAAGGAACCACTCAGCCCTTGGTCTGGTCAGCATGGTGCCATGTATCTGGGCCCTGGCATGTAGCCAGGAGCTGGGGGCCCAGATATTGGCAGGGACAAGGGACAGCCTCTCTCTTTCCCATTCCTTGCTCCAGGAAGCTAAAGCAGGGGCTGTTGGAGGAAAACTCTCACCCTGGATCCAGGGCCCCACAAGGTGAACCATTGTCTACCTGAGGGTGTGGCTCCCATTTGTCTCACTAAGGCAGTGGGAAAATCCTATGTGAGCAGGTGGGCACCAGGCCACATGCTGACGTTTGTCTTTGGTGGGTGGGGACAGCAAAGACCTTCTCAAAGCATGGGTGGCATTCTGAAGAAAGCTTATCTTCAAGAAAAAAAAGTAGGAAGAGGGGAGGGAGGGTTCACACACCTGGCCAATGGTCTTTGGGGTGAGTGGGCTGTCTCCCCACAGGACTCCACAGGCTCTTGCATGTTCCCACTCTCTCCAGAGCCTCATGGTAGAATCAAGCCCTCACATCCCACCTATGAACACTGAATACAAGTCAGTCTCCATGTGGAGTCATTAGGGTGCTCAGGCCCTGTGTGGAAAAAGCCCATCACAGATGTGCACAATGTGCAAGGAGTCTGAGTGGGGGCTGCTACTGGCCAAGGCAGGTCATCCCTTCCTCATCTGCTGGTTTCCAGCCATTGGGTGCAGACCCAGGGCTCTGAGAGCCCAGTGAGGGCATGGAGGCTGCAGCGTTCGGGGATGGGAGAGACCTGAGGTGACCCTGAGGATGGTGGGCTAGAAAAAAAACATCAAGAGAGTCTGACAAACCAGAGGAGGGGCTGGCATGTAGGGGGAAGGGAGCCAGCTGACAACCAGCCAGACTCTGAGGGAGTAGAAGGGAGGAGGGGTGTCTCTGCGGGGAACAGAACTGACCAGACCCATCTGGTGCCATGTGGGGGATGAAGTGACACAGACCCTTCCCAAGGCCTCAAAAACCTGCAGGGCTGGTGGAGGTAAGACCTGAGCCAAAGCCAGTGTCAGCCATGAGAAATCCACAGCTGACCTGCTGCATTGCACTACTGATGAGCAGAATGAGGCCAGGACTCTAGACCCCTGAACAGGGTGGGGGGGCAGCGGGGCAGGTGCTCAGTTGCTGGGCCAGGCCTCATGGTCATCGACAGTGACACTAACATGGTCCTGGCATACTGGTTCCTCTGCCCCTGCTCCCTGAAGCCTGAGGTGCAGGCCAAATGCATGTTGTATTCTTTGTGTAGTCACAGGGGCAATAGGAGCACATCCTGACCAAAGGTCAGGACACAGGTGGTGATAGCCCAGGACAATGAGAAGTAGCATTGGGGCCCAGGTGCAGCCCCTTCCTGCATAGAACTAGAGTAGAATGGCGCTTGTCAGAAAATAGTGGGCTATGTGGCCAGGAGGACAGCTAGGGGGTGAGGGAGTGGATAGACAGGAGGGGGGAGGGGTGGCCAGGGGACAGTAGAGGGGCAGATGGGTGGATAAGAGGGTGGGTGCAGTGGCCAGATGGGGCCTTTCCCTGAGCAGCAGATGAGGTTGGGACTGAGGTATGTGACTTAAGCCCTTTGGCCCCACTCACAGGGCTTCTACATGAGACAACTGCCAGGGAATTGCATGCAAAACACTGGGACCCTCAGTCTCAAACTGAGGTACCAGGCACCTGACCTTGGCCTGCCTAGCCAGCCTTGGAGAGCTCCACGCAGATTTCCAAACTAGCAGGGTTGCAGACAGGCCTCATCCTGGAATGTACCCCGCTGGAACAAAGAGGTGAGGCTTCCAGGGGGAGGTTACCCCGAGGTGCTAAGGCAGCATCCCACCCAGACATAGTGGGAGAAGCAGCCCACAGACACTGAGACATGAAGCTGTGCAAACTGAGAACATGAGTACACCAGGCACCCTGTGTTGGAGAGAGCCCACTCGCTTGCCTGACCAAACACCTCGGCCAGAGCTCAGCACTTAACCTGGTATGTGTTGGCTCTGGACACGCAGGTCATGCATGGGAATGACATCGCTGAGTGAAAGTCAGCCACATCTTGCCCAGGATGACCTGGCCATTCACATTCAGTGACCTTCCCTGAGGGTGGGCTGGGCCTCTGGAATGGAAAGGTCACAGTGTGGGTGCCCTGTTTTCACTGTCAGAGGCAATTCTACCTGCAGTGTAGGCAGAATGTTCAAGTTCCTAATAAAGAGAAAAAGGAAGGGGGTTTGAGGTCACACTTTCACTCCAAATCAGGAGGTGCCTGGCCTGCCCTGAGGCTCCCTGGGAGCTGTTCTGAAAACAGGCTGGAAGGTCTCCTAGCAACAATCTGTGTTTAGTAAATAAATGGCACATGGGGTCAGCCCAGGACGCACCCTTTTCACTGCTGACCTCTCCTGCTTGCTGCAGGGAGAGGAGGGGCAGGGCTCATAGCAGGGTACTCATGGCCACAGTCATGCCCTGGGACCTGGCCAGCCCTGGAATCACAGCCCAGCTTCCCTGTCCTCGCTCACTTGGAGCTTCTCCACCATGTGCCCGAGTTCACTTTGCCTCTGGCCACAACACAGAATGTAAGGTTAATAAAGTTCGATCAGATTCCAGTGCCTTGGGCACAATGCCCTGTGGCAATCAGACAGCCAAGAGAAGCACTGACTCAGGGGTCACCAATACAGGACATTGACATCTACCCTGCACAGAGGTCTGCCTTTGCTGTCCCTTCCCTGCTTCCACTGGGGGGGCCTGACCCTTGCCTCCATAGGGCCGTGGGCCAAAGTCCCTGCAGGTGCCCAGTGATGCTGGCACCCGACCAGTGGCCAGAGCATAGTGCCCAAGTGCATTTGCAGAGGCCTGAGTGACATGGGGTGGGGGCATGGCCAGTGGCAGGACAGTGGAATGAAAATGTGTCCAAAAGCAGCTGAGCCTTGGACAGCCAGGGAAGCTGCACTGCACCCACCACTTAGGTCAAGTGGGAGGGGCAGCATAGAGTGGGCGCTGAGTCCCTGGGGGGCTATGGATGGCCAGGTCGGGTGTGGGCAAAGAGTGAGGTGAGCCTGGCTTTGTCACTGTGCTTCTCAGTGTGACCCATGGACAGTGACGTGGGGCCAAAGAGAAAGGAGATGATGGGTTATAACCCAGGATGTGAGTGAGACCCACAGTTAGGGGCTGAACTGGGTCCCAGAGGACACTGAAGTCCTAACCCTCAGGACCTGTGAGTGTGACCTTATTTTTCAAATGATAATTTCAATGAGTCCTAATCCATGTGAATGGTGTTCTTATAAGAAGAGGAGATTAGGACACAGACATGCACAGGGGAACAAATACAGAAGGACAGAGAGGAAGTGGCCGTGTACAAGTCCAGGGATACCTGAGGCCATAGAGCTGGGAGAGAGGCCTGGAACTGGCCCTGTCCTGGAGCCATCAGAGGGAGAATGGCCCTGCCCCCACCTTGACACATTGACCTCAGACTTTTGGCACCAAAACTGAGAGAGTACATTTTTTTTGATTAAGCCTCCTAGTCTATGGTACCTGCTAGGGCAGCAGTCAGGAGAAACTCAGACAGCACAGCCCATGCTGCCACCAAGGGGCTGCCAGCCTGGCCACCATCTGACTTCACAACAGAACTGAACAAGAGACATGGACCCCAGGCTGCCATCATGCACACCACTGAGATGTAAAGGCAGACGTCTCCTGGGTGCCCCACAGAGCATGGCCATCCAGGAGGACCTCAGACATGAAACCTCATAGCGAGTCATGTGAGGGCTGGCCTGGAAAATCTGTGGTAGGGACAGGGCTCCATAGCATGCACCTGAGAGGGGCTGGGTTGAGCAAAAGTGAGATGTATGTGCTGAAGTCCTTCCTTATTAAACTCACTTTTCTTTGTTGGATAACAAGCACTGATCCTGTATATCCTTGGGGAAGCTGTGGTGGTCCAGATCTCTACCTCCCCCAGTCCCTCGGCTCCCTGCCCCAACTCCAGGATCCTAGCGCCCCTCCCTGATAGGCACAGTCTCCCTACACCAAGGGCAGGTGAGGGGTGGACACTGCTGTGTGAGCATCTGCATGGTTAGCCAGGACCCCGAGCCAGTGAGTCACATAGAGAACAGGTGTATGGGGGGTTCAGGCTCTGTGACATGGGGGTGCTCAGAGTGAGGAGTGGGGAGTAGGAGACGACACCTGCCAGTGACTCAGTGTGGAGGACAGAACACAGAGGGGGAGTGTGGAGGCAGGCACAGGAATTTCTCTGCCCGAGGAGACCTGCTGTGGCCCCTCCCCACCCCAGCCCATAGGCAGGTGCTTCCCTTGTAGAAGAATACAGTGTAGGTGATGTACCGCCACTCACGGAGCAGCATGGGGATGAAGACACAGAAGGTGCCCAAGACCAAGATCAGGAACACGGCCTAAGCCACCACCTGGATGGGATGGAAGGGCTTCAACCAGCCATTCATTCTGGATCGGCAAGGTGGTGATGTCCCCTTCATGATGCTGGTCACAGTGTCTGGGATGACCGATCTGTGGCTCCTCTGGCAGCAGTCCATCTGCTAGAAGGAGGAGGGGAGCATAGCAGACCATTGTCCTTCTGCCCACAGCCCTGCATGGCTGGGAGACCCCAGGGCCAGGAACCCACTATCTGGCATCCCCCAGGCCTGCTGTTGATGGCAGAGGTGGCAGGGCTGGGATGGAGTGGGCAGGGGCCCTCCATGGGTTATCAAAGACTGACCTATTGAGCCTACCCAGGCCATAGCCACCACGCAGCTGTGGAAAATGGAAGGGACACTCACCCAGTAGGACCCAAGGGTGGGTAGGGGACACTCTTCAGTGAGTGCATGAACTGTCTGAAGACCCATAAATATGGGTGGAAAACACATATGAGCACAAGGCCCTCACGCCAGGGAAACTGAGGCCATGCAGGGAAAGCAGAGTCTGCTGCTGTGATCCCATGCTATGTGTACCCAACTGAGACCCACCCTCAGAATTCTTCCTGAAAGTTTCCCTCAAGCACAGAACCAGAGACCACATTTCCAGAGAGTTTGTTGTTACTCCTTTTCCCAGGACAGGGAAGGACTGTTGACCCCTGGGCATCCTGGTGTAGACCAGGTATAGTAGCTGGGAGGGACAGTGACCCCTTCTGTCCAGTCAGGTGGGCAGAAGCCACTGAGAAAAGAAAGGACATGGTGTTGGGGAGACTTCAAGGCAGTGAGGGTGTGGAGGAGGGGGAAGATGTCTCACAACTGCTCCAGGGAGACTTTTAGAAAACTTTGCCACATCATGCACTGTGCAGAGCTCTTCATGTCCCTTCATAATAAAATGCACAGAAAGTGTTGATAAAACTGTATTTCTTTGGATAGAGACATTTGTATTCAGACTCTTTCTTTTTTTTCATTTTTTTTTTGAGGGCTGTGTCACCGGCCCTCACATGTGGGATCTGAACTGAGGCCGCTGGCATCCCAAGCCAGCTCCCAACCAACACACCACTCGGCCAGCCCATCAGACTCTTTCTTATGAGCTGGGAATTCCCTTGGGAATTTTCCTAAGAACTGATTTTGGTTGCTGTCTACTCTTGTACTCTGGGTGTGACACCATATGGCCATGGGGCCACAGTGGCCCCAAGCTTCCTTGGGTTACATGAGAATCTCAGGGAGACCTGCGACAATATCACATTTATAAAATAAGACCAGGGAATGGGGGTGGGGGTGGGGAGAAGAGAACACAGAAAGGTAGTATTTGTATAAAAACACAATTCCCAAATTAAAACAACATGCAGCTGTAAGAGGCAACCAACAGAAAAGACATGGCCGGAAGTTAAAATCCCATAGTTGGGAACACAACATCAGGAAGTATCGTAGATCTGGGACTACAGAGGTAAAGAAGTGATAATTATGAGAGAAATTTAAGTGACATGGAAACACAATGTTACCTGTTAGGATTTTGCACTAGAGGCAATGGAGAGGATGTAAGAAGAAACAAAGAAGAAAGGTGAAGAAAATGTGTCTGTACTTCAAAGAGATTCAAGACTTGAGACTTAAAATCTGTTTCAAGAGCCAGACAGGAGTCATGAAAAAACAAAATAAGATTACCTACACTGTATGGATGCCTAAAAGTGGTAACTGGCTTCAGATTTTGTAGAATTTAAAACAGCAACTCCTCCTGTTCAGAGAGTACTTGGAACCAAAATAGACACAGCCAAACTATCAGTAAAGTGTGAGCAAAAGGAAAGACCTTTAAACGTGTGAAGACTCAAAGTATGCCACAAAGGTTTACCCCATCAAATCAGAAAATTACTGACAGCAGTGACCAGATTAACTTGCAAGTATGTCTGAATTGATCTACAATAAAATCAAGTTGAAACAACGCCTTATGAGAGCGATGGGTCTATGCGACTGTCAGCAGGATGCCACGTGATGAAACAATGGGCACAGGTGTACAGGTGTACGCTTGGCCCCAGTTTCCTAGGACACAAACCTGCAGACTGTGGTGAAATCTGCCACTTTCCTAGGCTCTGTGGGTTCTTCAGGGACAAAGATCACCTGGGAGAGAGCAGAAGATGAGTGAGGGGGGCTGGGTTGCCACCTCATCCCAGTCCACTCCCCTCATCATGGTCTTTGTTTCCTCTCTAAATAAAAACCAAGAGTCCTTTGCACCCAGTGGGAAATATGTGCAAAGGAAAATTGTGTCTTCTAGTTCAAATTGTTATCTCTGAGGGGATCAAATCACTTCAAACAAACAGACCAAACACCTGGCTATCAACAAATGTGCCACTTTCTGTTTCTTTCTGGGGTGAAACCTGTACAGTTGAAGTGGGCTCTGTGTGAGCACCCCCACAGTCTCCCAGTATGGACAGGGTGCCCTATCTGGTGACAACCCTCCAGAGGACATGCAGGGAGCCACTCCAGAGCTAATTAGAGCCATCCACCTCCAGCCACCCATCCATCAGCTTCGAGGATCACACCTGGTCAGGCTTCAGCACCATCATGCAGCTCCCTTGGTCAGGCCCCAGCACCTCCATGCAGCTCATTTGCTCAGGCCCCAGCAGTGAGGGCAAGGAGAAGGTTGTTCTTCCCTGCCCTGCCTGGCACACGGCTTTGAGATTGTTGCTGCATGCGAACACACACATCATGCCACATACACACATCACAGCACAATACACCCATCACACCATACATATACACAGGACACATATACACACACACATCACACACACCACACACACCACACATATAATCACTCATGCATACACCACACACATATACACAAAATACACAAATCACCCACACATACACACCACAGCACACACACCACACACACACACACCACACACAATCACATACTACACACACAAACCACTGACAAACACACATTATACACATATACACCACACACACGCACACACACAAAAACACACCCACCATCTCACACCCACCACTGCATAACATGCTCATCACACCACACACCACACATATACACACCACACACAGAACACACCCACCACACAACAATACAGCAATCACACACATACACTACACACCATGCACACACACCACACACTACTCATATACTACACACATAAACCACTCACACATACACATACACACCATTCACGTAAATCATACACCATACACACACCACACCATCACACACACACCACACACACTGCTCACACACAAACTACACACTACTTACGTAAACCATACACCACTCATAAACACACACACACTCACACATACATCACACACATGTACTACACATACCACATACACCACACATTACACATATACTCTACACACACACTACAGCACAATACATCCACCACACCACTCATATACACACCACATACACACACACAACTCATCCACCACAGTACAATACACCAATCATACCACACATACACTACACTCATGTACACTACACACATACCACATACACACCACACACATATATACGACACACAAAAACCACTCACACACACACCACACATTACACTACACACACTAAACACACAAACCACATACATACCACTCATATGCCACATACACTACACACACCACATACACCAAACACCATTCACACACACACCACACACACAAACACCATACTCAATCCACACCACACTCATTCTCATTCTCTCTCTCAGTTTTCTGGACTCATTTCTCACTACTGACCTCTTTCATGACGTTTCCTTGGCCTGGAATCTGGACCCACCTCTCTGCTTCTCCCCCAGCTCTCACTTTTGTGCCCCTGTCCTAGTGTTACTTCCTCTCCATGTCCTCCCAAAACAGCCCCACCAAGTCTGAGTTGGGCCCCTTCATTTATTACTTTCATAGATTTTTTTTTGAGGGGAGTGTCACTGGCCCTCATATGTGGGACCCTAACCAGGGCCGCTGGCTTCCCAAGTCAGTGCTTAACTACCGCGCCACTCGGCTGGCACCCTTTTATAGATGTTTTAATTAATCCTGATTCATTCCAAGGACTGGGAACATCTATGTCATTGTAGGGCAGACTTCTAGCATTGGGCTCAGGAAATTAGCCCTGTTTGGGGCTTGATGGTCCCTGCCTCTTGTTTTTCATCATCCCTAAGCTTGATAGTCTGCGTTTTGGTCCACGATGCATCAGTGCTGGAATGACCCTACAAAGTGGTCCTCATCTCCAGGCCCCCAACATAACCATGGCCAACATCACAGAGCTTCACCAAGCTGGCCCAGTTATGGAGGGAGGCAGAAGAGGTGGTTTAACCAATCGGCAGGTGACCACCCTGCCAGCACCTCCTGCCTCTCAGCATCTGCGGGTGTAGAAACAACCCCTTCTCATACTGTGCCTGTCCTCCCCTGGAACAAGGCATTCTGGCACACCAGCATGCAGCCTGGGGATGCTTCCTGGGTACCTCCATCAGTGTCTTTGTGACACCAAGACCTCTGTGCAAACGTTTCTGAACCCTGTCATGGTACACTGATCCCAACAGCTTCTGAGTCATTATTCTGCTTTGTGTCCTGCTGGGTCCCGGTACTTTCATGGACCTCCAGAGGTGAAAGCGGCTAGTCCCCTGGTGAGAACAGAAGGAGGAAGTAAAGCATATACCTTCCTCACAGCCAGAACCCACTCTTCACAACCATCACAAATGTCCCAGCTGAACAGAAAAGCATGCACGCTTCTTGATAGGTCAGGCCAAACTAAAGAGGACTTCCCAGGCAGGATCTCAGAACCTCCCTGGTTGACACGCCCAAGGTACCACTTAAAGCCAATGGCCCAGCCCCCTTGACATGCCCACAACCAGGTGTGGGGGAGGGGAGGGCAGGTGGAAACAGCTCCTGGACATGCCCCACTACCAGGTGTGGGAGATGGGAGAGCAGGTGGGGACAGTCCCTGGACACACCCCACTGCCAGGTGTAAGTTAGGACAGGCCCAGGCCCTCTGGAGACCCTGTGGAGAAAGTGCCAGAGGGCAGCCTCACCCTTTGCCACCTGACTTGATTCATTTTACATTGTCCTCAGTTTCAACTAGTATCACAGCCCTCAGTGACAAAGTGGTCGGCTCATGCTACCCACCTGAGCTCCTGCTTCAACAGCTCATGATGCCCAAGGAGTCGGATTCTGACTTTCCTCATCACATCTGACCCTGTCAGCTGCTTTTGCTCCAAGAGTCCAGACTTGCTTACTCTGTCACACTCTGTTCAGGGCGTGGGCACCTCTGGGTCAGATCCAGGAACTATGGCACAGACACAGTCGCCCAAGCCCAGAAGCTCTGTGAGCTGCCCCCTTGGTGGCCACAAAAGGGCCATGGCAGAAAGAGAAGAGGCAGGAAGTGAGGGACATGAGGATACCCTGTGCTGAGGGGGGAGGGTCACATGCCAGGGAGGGTTTTCTCCCAAGGACAGCCAGCCAGAGGGGTCACAGCATCCTCCCTCCTGCCCTGCATCCTGCCTCAGTGTCTCAACCTTTAAGCTCTAGAAATTTCTGGTTTCTGTCTGTCGGGTCCAAGGATTCCTACCAAAAGGCCCCCATATACAGGCCGATCACCAATCCCTTCCTTGGTGGGGCTGGGGAAGGTAGACAGGGTGAGTCCCTTTTCTGTCAGCAGAGGTGGCTTCCTATGGGCTCCACAGAAACTTCCTAGGGAAGAGCCACTGAGGCCAGGGCAATCTGAGCAGCAGAGGGCTGGCTGTGCTTCTCCAAAATGTGCTGTGTGCAGCTCTACTGCTAGGCATCTGTGGTGGCCAGGAGTCTGTCTTCCAGTGGACAGCTGGGCCCAGACATAGAGAGGCACAAGACAAAGAGAAATGAGCAGGTCATGAGGCTCCCTTGGAAAATCCTGGCCACTTGGAGGGAAGGGGCTCTTCATGAGTTAGGGCTCATGTCATGCAACATGTGGCCATGACAGCCTCTCTGGGGAGCCAGGGACCTCTCCACTGGGCAGAGGCCCAGGCCCACAGGATCTGACCACTTGTCACATTCAGTCTGCTCAGCCCAGCTGCCTGGCCTTGCCCTCACTTGAGCTTCCATTTCCTCATACTGAGGCAGTGCCATCCTAAGGGACAGCAGGGAGCAAAGCATCATTGGGATGACAGGGACTCTTATCTTAGAAACTAAAGCTGACCATGGGTGAGCAGGGGGAGACAGGTCCGGGAAGCTCTCCTGTGATCACCAGCCTCTCAGGCTTCAGGGGATGATGGTGCCTGGGGACCAAATTGCCAGGCCACTGTGGGGTGGGTGGCTGCTTCCCAGGTCCCCTGGACACCAGTACTGCTTGTGGGCAGGCCCAGCAAGGACTGAGCTAACACCAACAGAGCTGCACTGACCTCCACCCAGAAACAGTATCCAAGTGAGGTAAGAGAGCAAAGACGTCCACAGCTGACCAGACAGCCACCAGGACCACTGGGCACCACTGTCTATGGTGCTGCCCAGGTCAGGTCCTTGTTATAGGGCTCCCACCAGGTGCCAATCCAATGTTCTATCAAAGAGATCCAGTGCAGACACTCATGCTGCCCGACTGGGTCTCAGAGCACTGAGGATCCAGCCAACAGCACACAGAGGCAGAGGTTGTGGGAGACATCAGAGTTGTGATCCCCAGTAACTAAAAACCAGGATATGGCACCCCACAGAGAGGGTGATCTATCTATGGCACCTTCACTTTCAACAGGAGGTGACTTTAGAAAGACCATGGCTCGTGGACAGCAATGTCACAGCTCCCATGCATGGTGATTCATCGCTTCAGCTCTTGGTCAGTGTGGTCTTCACAGTTCTTCAAAGTGCTTCCCAGTAACTAAAGATGAACGCTGTTTGTCTCCTGCACAGAACATGCTTCTCCAGTCACATGTGTGCAGCCCATGGGCAGTGCAGGGTGGCCACCCACCTGTCACTCTAGAGTCCAGTGACCTCAACAAGTGTCCTGAAGGCTGACGGGCCCCAGGGCAGCTCCTGTATGATGCTGAAGACTACCAGGTGAGGGAGGGTTGGGGGGGGTGTTGTACTACCTCAGGGCACCCAAAGTCTGAAGGCTGTGGTCTCCAAACTGACTCAGAGCCAAGGCGACCTCAGCTATTCATGCCTTTGAGAAATGGCCTTCCCTCAGAAATTTATACTTTTCATGGAAATAACTTTAGAAGCTGCAAAATCAGGACCTGCTCACTATAAACATTAGGAAGTAGAGATCAGAACAGAGAACCTGCAGAGGACCTCCCTGTGCAGAGACGCATATGGGGACTTGACCACAAGCATGGTGAGAGCATAACGGTCACTCTTGTCTCCTCAGTGGTTGGCTCTTCCCTCAACTCAGATTTTATGGAATGGATGACACCCTATCACCTGTTACTGACAAACACGCCTGAAACTCAGGCTGTCCATGACTTTGCACTGCCAGAAGTAAAACTGTGGGAAGCCGACAGCCCCCCAGTGTCTGACAAGGCCACATTGCCCTGCTCAGCACTGGATATTAGGGGTGCTGCCTTATGGTTGGTCATGTAATATCTCCTGCCTCTAAGAACCCATGTGCCTTTCCTCCTATAGGAGACAATATACTCACTGCATTTATGGCAAGTTCCTGTATACCCCAATGAGCTAACTACGCAGCCAAAGACGGGTAAGATCTCCTAAACGAGGGGAGACAACCTAAGCCAGGCGGTAGTTCCGTGGGGAACCCCTAAATTGAGATATTGGGGACTCAAGCCCCTTTGGAAACTGAGGCATAGGCCTTTGGCCACATAGGCCTAAAAAAGCCAGTCTGTGAGAAACAGACAGCCTCTGTGAGAAACTGGTGCTATCATTCGTCCTTGCCTGTGCAGCTGTGAAAGGTTTCCTTGGAGACCAGGAGACCAAGGTCTCTCGGCCATGAAAGTTCTGATAAGAGGCAACTTACTGACCATAAGTTATTTTAATTAACAGCCTTGTTTTAACTTTGTTCTGTACATTGCTAGCAACAGATACTAAAGCTTTGACTGAGAAACAGATGTTACCCTCTATTACAAAAATATGCAGCTCTTTGTAAGATAGAAAAAGTTTGAAACTCCCTTTTGCTATAATCACATAGAAATAGTTTCTTGCCTAAACTCTTGGCAATAGTTCAAGTATATGCCCTGTAAGGTGGCCATGGTAACCACTCTTTAGATGATAAGTAAAATCCTTGAACAGGTTGAAATCTCTCAATAAAAGCTATGCGCTGACCCGATTCGGGGCTCAGTCTTCCTTGGCTGAGTCCCTTGGGCTCAGTCGTCTTTGGCTGAGTCCCTTGGTCTCGCTCCTATCTTTCTTCTGTCTCTTGTTTTTCCTTAATCTGCGTCGCCCCTCTCGTGTCCCACTCGCCCTTGCCACGCAGGACATGACATAAAACCCTATCAGCTGCGTGCAGTCCTGCTGTGCACACATCTGAGGTCCTAGTGGCTCCCCCTTGCTGCAGGGGAGGGAGGGGATATGGGTGGGGTCTGCTGGGCATGGGCAGGTCACGCATATGCACATGTGCCTGGGCTGATGGATATGCTCTGAACTCACAGCAATGGTGGCTTCACAGCACCATAAGTGTACAAATGCCACTGAACTTCATATTTAAAATGGGTAATGGTTCATTTTATGTCATGTGAATTTTATCAACAAAAGACTTCACAGAACACGAAGGTCTTGCATCCATTTTCTCCTGTCTAATGATGCTTCCTTCCCTGCAGGCCTGGAGCTTTCTGAGTGGAAGGCAGTGTTCTGGGGTCTTCACTGCCTGCACTGTTTGCCACCCCAGCAGGTGGAGACCAATCCTTTCAGGGTGGTCTGGGGTCCTGGGAGTGCCACAGTGCACTCTGCCTGCTGTCAATTGGCCCTGACGTGAATTCAGGCCCTCCATCCCATGTTCAGGGACCCCCACCTGAGTCCTGGTGGAAGCAGAGCCCATCCCCCACCGCAGGCCAGAGACCCAGATTCTGCCTCACCCAGCCTCACTGAAGTTAGGTGTCAATGCAGAAATGAGGGGCTGGGGCTAGGCTGCAGGGCAGTGGGGATGCAGAGGCATTGAGGCCAGTAGAAGGCCCGCTGCAGGGTGGAGGACAGCTCTCTGGACAGATGTGGGGTTTGTACTCCTTTGCTGAAGCCATTAATATACTCTTTTCCTGTTTCCACCAGCCATTGCTGCTTCCTGATGCTTCATCTGTGGTGTGTTTCTTTTCACCAGAAGCCTGCAGAGGACCTGATCTATTCAAGAAAGGGCTTCAGCCAGCCCTTCTTACCCAGGCAGGCAGTAGCCAGCAGGGCCCTGTCCAGTGGTGCCACCTGTTGGCAGCTCAGCAACAGCTCAGCTCGGGGGCAGCATTCACTGGCCCATGTGGGAATCGAACCGGTGGCCCTGTTGCTCAGAACACGTGCTCTAAGCCAACTCTTAACCAACGGAGACACTTGGCCGGCTGGGCCATATATCACAAGGTTAATGGGACCGAAAATACTGGTTTTATTCAGACAGCTTTCATCAAACCTCTGTAGCTGATTACCCCACCCTGCTCCTCAAATGTTAAGATTTATTCTCTGAAAAGAATCATTCAGTATTTGTACCTGGGAACTAAAACTGTAGTGTGGACACAACCCAGCAAACTCAAGGAACCATGAGACAAATGTTTAGTCCCCTTCCTGGTGGGATTGTGATATCCTGGTGGGGTACTGAAGGGCCAACACAGCTACTCATTAAACACGGTGTCCCCTGGCCAAGAAATGTCACATGCGCTTCCCAAATAAAGATCCAGGAGGAATGCACTTGTTCACACACTGTTTTAGGACTGAAAACAGGAACACTAAAATAAACACACATTTCCAAGGTCTAACTCCGCATGGCTGTCAAGATCGTTGGTCTCGTTCTGTCCCCGACCAAGGGTATCAGGACACAGCCACCTGGGACTCCTCCTGATATGTGAACTGCTGGCATCTTATGGCCAAGACCACAAATTGCTAGCACTGACTATAAATTTCACTCCAACACTTCAGCTCAGTGCAGCCATCTGATGAGGGAGGCCCATCCTCTGTGCCCTCACAAGCTCTGGCCCCCAGGGTTTCCACCCTTCCTTGACAGTCAGCACTCCTGGCCTCGTCCAAGCCTGGTGTGGGAGCACCTGGCCAGAAGCCTGGCAGGGCCACCTAATCCATATTGTGCTGGTCCCTGTCTGAGGTGCTGGACAGGGAGCTGAGGTTGGATGACGGCCACAGGCCACCAGCTCTGCCTGCACCTCCTGCAGGTCCTGCAAGAGCTTTGTCATCTCATCCAAGTGTAGGTGGCCATTGTCATTGTCCAGCTTGACATTGGCCCAGGTCACCAGGCAGCCTGGAGAGCACTGTGTGCTGGCAATTGCGTGTGCACCATGACCTCTCCCTCATCACCATGCCCACTCAGGACCACCCCTCAGAGGTGAAGCCAGAGGAGCACAAGCAGCTCGCAGGACAGGAGGATACGGTGGGAGCATGCTGGAGGGGGAGGAGGTTGACGGGAAGGGTGATGTGCTGACAAGAAACCAGGTTCCACCTCAGTATGAATGAGCCACTGCACACACAGGCATGGCCCTTCTACCAAAGCAACTAGAAAGCAGGATGGTGTGAGCAAGAGGCCTGCAGACACCAGGACCAGGCACAAGTCACAGCCAGGGCAGGGACTTGCAGGGCCAGGCAGTGAGCCAGTGAGGAAGGGCTTCCCAGCTTTCAAGTTACGGCCACCCATGACCCTGTGCCCCATTGGGGAGGTCAACAGCTCACACATGCTATGACAATCCGCATCCCAAGCTTGTGGAAGGGTGTGGCCTACACCAAATGTGGCTCTGTGCCCACCTTAAGAATGCATCAAAGCAAACCCTGGACAGGGTCTGAAAGCTCAGGTTGCCAACAGCCTGTCCAAGCAAGGTCCACCATGGTTCAAAGGTGTACAATCAACCACCAGCATAAGTACAGAGCCTGGCCTCCAATAAACCACCACCAGGCAGACAACAGAGCAGGACATTACAGCGCCACAGGGAGGAACACTATAAAGAGAAGCAGGGAGGAGCAGACAGGGCATTCAAACAGCGATTGAGAACACGTTCCATGTGTTAAAGAAGGAACAGGAGTGCCAGACGAGTGGTGCAGTGGTTAAGCGCTGGGAAGCCAGCAACCCAGGTTTGGGTCCCACATATGAGGGCCAGTGACACTGCCCTCAAAAAAAAAAAAGAAGGAACAGGAGCCATGTCCATGAGGTGAAAAGTGGATGATGATGCTGGAAAGGCAGAATGGAGCTGAATGAAAATGGAAACTCCAGGAAGGTCAATGGCAGGGATGACCACAGTGCCCACAAAGATGCAGCACAGGATGGCCCCAAATGCAGCAGAGACTCAACAACAAATGGGAAGAATTGGCTCACAGCCAAACTTTCCATATTTCATAAAACCTGTAAACCCCAAGAAGCTGAACATAAGCTAAAGCAGGAAGAATAAAGCTAAAGAAAAGTTAACCAGACACATTAGGAACAAACTCCTGACAACCAGTAGTAAGGAGAAATCCTGACACAGACAGAGGGGAAAAAGAAGAGTGGTGTGCAGAAGCATCACTGGAGCAGCTCGAGACCACTCGCCTCCGAAGACTAGGCTGCTATTGGCCAGTGGCTATGGATTTTGGGAGGGCTTCCACCATCCGAATGACAGGAAGGCTCACTGTGCCTCAGCTGTCTGTTCAATCGCAGGGTTTAAGCTGAATGCCTGCTTGCTTGCTTTCTGGGAGCCTGGCATTGTGGGTGTGCCAAGCAGAGAGTCTATGCTATCACACCGCTGCTGGTACACATGGGAAGAGGGCTGTGCAAGTGGCACCTGGTCACCAGACACTCCCCATGTGCCTTTTTTCTTTGTGGGGTGTTGTCAGTGTCCATTCGCTGTAATAAACCACAGTCATGAGAACACGATATGCTGAGTCCTAGGGAATCAGCAATCTGGGGATGACCTTGGGGATCCCTGAACACTAGGAAAATAGAAAACCAACAGCAAGATGGCAGACAAGAGTCCAGTCGTATCAGTAACTGCATTACACACAAATGGTCTAAAGACACTGCAACCCAAAGGCAGAGACTGTCAGGATGGATGACAAAGCAAAATTGTACTTTATGCTTCTGAAACGGATTGACAAAATCCACTTTTAACTCTCAACCTTGGCGCTGTCGACACTGGGGCCCAGTAACTCTGTGTGGGACTGTTTTGCTCATTTCAGGAGATTTAGCAGAATCTTCAGCCTCCACATGCAATGCCAGAGACACAACACCTCAATTGTGACAACCACAGGTGTCTCCATACATGATCACAGGTCCCCTGGGGGAGCTGCTCCAGGTGAAAGCACAGGTATGTCCAAAGGAAAAGAGGGGAAAGCATGCACCACAAGCACCACCAGCCAACAGGGAGCTGGGATGGCAGAGTAGACTTCCAAACATCAAATGCTGGGCAGGATGTGGGGGCATTTACCACAATGGGATCAGCAGGCCCCAAGAGAACATCCCAGGGCACACGTGAGCACACATGAGCACTGATGTGGGGCTCATTTCCCACAATGGGGTCAGCAGACCCCAAGGGAACAACCCAGGGTGCACATGTGAGCACACATGTGATCAGACCCAGTGATCTGAAAGCTGTGGCATGAATCAGAAAGGAGACCCAAGAAGCCTGGCCCACAGCCATCTGAAGGGGGCATTGAGGATAGCGAGGACCTCACCTATTGCCATCCCACCAGGCTGGGCCACCAACCTGGGAGCCAGGACTGGCAGCATGTGACAGCCGCATGCCCCTGAGGACTGCACCTCAGGCTGGGTGGAAATGAGGCACCTTGGGTGCCTTCTTCCTGCTGAGCCTCCCGACCCGACCACAGTGCTACATGGGGGTCATGTCCAGTACAACCTACCCAGAAAGCCGAACATGGAGATGTCCAGAGAGACGTTAGGACACAACTTCACTGACACAAAATCCAGCACACAGCCGCCATCTCCTAGGGAGTCCCTAGCATGCAGAGGACAGGAAACAGGAAAGACACCTAAGTGAGCAGTCAGTGAGCACCACTGGGACAACAAGCCTGCAGTCGTGGTCACCCCTAGTTGTGGGTGAGACCACGCTGTGTCCAGTCCATGCCACAGCCCAGGGATCAGCGGGGGTGAGCCCACAAGGAGCCGCTATTGAGAATATCAATGCCAGATGGACAAAGGCTGCTGGCTCTCTGGGGACCTGCAGGTGCTGAGGGAGCGTGGGACAGACTGCATCAGGTAGGTACACAGCACCTGAAGAACCCAAGGCTATTTTTCAGGGACTTCACCTAAGTCACGTGGCAGCCTGCAAACCACAGCATTCTTCTTTCTTCGTCCTGGGGAGCTTCCTGGGACCATGCCCTGCAGCTCCTCAGCTCTCCCACCCTCAGGGCGCCACTATGCTCCTCTGCAGAAGTGGCCCTGTCAATTCTGCCTCTGCATGGTACAGAAATGGTCCCGCCTTCTCTGAGACTCTCTCCCCCACCACACACACATCTCCCAACCAGGTTGCAACTCTCAGAATACTAGGATTTTAGGGTTCACATGTAGCTATATTTTAAGCAAACATTTCAGGGGCCATCTAAGTACTCTTAGGCCCTTGAAATTATGCCAAATCAAATACTCACACATGAGTGTCAAATCTTGTCACTACAGACAATTCAGTGTCAAAGGACAGTGTTCTCCCCCACTGGACACTGGAGTGACACTGTTTCTTCACCAAACAGTTAAGAAACAAATCTCCACATGAGAGATTCTGAGTCTATGGGCCTGGCTTGTTCAGATGCCTTTCCACATCCCCACTTCACCCTCGGCCCTCTCCCAGGGCTTGGACAGGACCCACACTAACTGCTGACTGCCCGGTAAGAAAAGGTGTCCACCTCCATCCAGCAACTCACAGGGGCCCAGTGACTGAAGGAAGCTGAGGCTGTTGCAATCAAGTAAGTGGGCACCAGACCTATGTCCCCATGCCCATTAGGTTGTCTTGGTCTCAGTGTGAACCCTCTGTGGTCAGGTTTTCTTGGTTTCAGCATGAACCCTCTGCCATCGGACTGTCTTGGCCTTGGTGTAAACCTTCTACCATGGGGCTTTCTTGGCCTCAATGTGAACCCTCTGCCATCAGCTTTCTTGGCCTCAGTGTAAACCATCTGCCATTGGGCTTTCTTGGCCTTTGTGTGAACCCTCTGAAGTCAGGCTTTCTTGATTTCAGTTTGAACTCTCTGCCATCAGGCTTTCTTGGCCTTGGTGATATATGAATTTGCTTCCATCACTTGTCTTTCATTAAACCTACTTCTGTGTGTGCTTGGTAAATAATCTCTCCCAAGAGGAACTGTTACTGTAATGATTCCAGACATCAGGACATTGTGCTGAGCTCATGGTAACAGCTCTGTGATGGGCCAGGCCCCACAACTCCACCATTACCATCCTGCCTTGTAACCAGATACTGAAGCTTAGAGTTGTCACTCACCCCACCCAGGGCCCTCGTTCCTCAGACTCAGGGGGACCATTCCATAGTGTGTCCTTCAGGGATATTACAGGTTTATGTGAAGATCCTAAAGCATGAGGCCATCTGGAGCTCATAAAGATCCTGAAAAAAATGGATTGCTCACACCTTATTCCACCAGTAAAAGGGCACTCGAAGCAGATTCCCAAGAGACCACAGCAGAGCAATGCCTCACTCATGAACACACACACTCATGAACACACACACACATGTGCATGTGTCCCAAAGAGAACTTCCAAGCTGGACTGCTCCAGAACTCACCTATGGGAAACCAGTCTGGCATTGACCTTTCCATTGGTCACTTCTGCTGGCTAAGTGAGGAGATGTACATTCTGAGACATCAGTGAAATTAAAAAAAAAGATTTTATTGGGGGAATTAGGGAAGGGAACAGCATTGGGGAATGGGAAAGGGGAATGGAAAACAAACAGGTTGCTGTCCTTTTGTTCTTCAGTCTAGTTGTGGAGGATGTCATTTCACTAGCCCATGTTAGTATTGTGATCATTGCACTCTTCCTGGAGGCAGTCGCTTGCCGGCCATTGGATGGCCACCCACAGCAGCTCTTGGCAGCTCATGCTAGCTGCCAACCACTCACAGTAGCTTACGGCAGTCCACTGCAGCCCCACTGCAGCCTACTCCTTCATCTGGCAACTCATGGCAGCTTAGCTCTAGGTGGAGCTGTTGTTCACCATCTTAGCTGTAGAGGACAGTGTCACTGGCCCACGTGGGATCCAAGTGGCTGCCCTTCTGCTCAGAGCTTGTGCTCCCAAGACAACTCTTAACCAGAGTCACTCAGGCAGCCCACTAAAAATTATGTTACTGTGCCAGCTGAGTGGTGCGTTGGTTAAGAGCTGGATTGGGAGGCCAGCGGTCCTGGTTCAGATCCCGCATATGAGGGCCAGTGACACTGCCCTCTACAGCTAAGATGGTGAGCAACAGCTCCACCTGGAGCTGGGCTGTGGCAAGTCCCTGGGATGGCATAGCTGCAGCCCCTGCTGCAGTGAGCTGCCATAGGCTACAGTGAGTTGCTGGCAGCCAGTGTGAGTGGCCAGCATCCAGCATGAGCTTCCAAGAGATGTTGTGAGTGGCTGTCCAGAGGCCAGTGGCTGATCTGCCTCACCCAAGAAGAGCGCAATGATAATACCAACATGGGCCAGTGAAGCAATGTCCTCCACAACTAGACTGAAGAACAAAAGGACAGCAACTTGTCTGTTCCCCTCCCCCAATTCCCCAATAAAATCTTAAAAAAAAATTATGTTACCATTAAAGCTGGTGCCTTTGAGGACATTAAAAATTGAAGCCTAGGGCTGGCTGAGTGGCGCGGTGGTTGAGCACTGGCTTGGGATGCCAGCGACCCCGGTTCGGGTCCCACATATGAGGGCCAGTGACACTGCCCTCAAAAAAAAAATTGAAACCTAAATTTTAACCTTGGAAGTCCCCTGATCACTAGATGAACAGAAGCTCTAAATGAAAGACCTAAAGAGGAGGCCATGCCAAGTCTGGTAGGAGGGGTGCAGATGAGAGAGGGTGAACCCCGTGAGGGACGCCCCAGCTATGCAGAGGCTTGTCCAGTTGGGGGAGAGATCCTCCAACTTCACACCAAGCTCACTAGCCCAGAGTTACTTTGCCAGGAAGAGTAGTTCCATGATAGCTGGCAGTAGAAATTAGTGAGGACTCTCTTTGCTTGGCTAGGTGAGGCTAAGGGTGGCTGGAGAACCAGTGGGGCTGGTGCATGGGCTTGCTTGCCGGTGAGCACTCACCCATTTCCTGTTGGAGGGAGCTGTATGAGCCGGGCCCAGGAACCTGCGGGGATGGACAAAACTGAGCACCTTTGGTGCACAAGCTGGAGGTTTTGGGATCATTTTTCCCCTGGTGTGGAGTTTGCACATGAGTGGTGTACAGGAGGGCGCCACTTTTTCAGGGTTGGGTCCTCCCACAGAAGGTCAATTCTGGGACTGCATTGGTCTGGTGAAATTGGCACAGGAGTGTGTCCATGTGAGTGTGTGCATGCCGCCTTGGATGGTGACCTCCGGCTCCATCAGGCTGTTCACTGAGACACAGGAGTGCACAAGCTGCACTTGGTCCCCACCCCTGCTTGTGCTGTGTAGCCAGGGAAATGCAGGGCGGGTGCTCTCCAACTCCATCAGGCTGTTGTTCACTGAAACACAGAAGTCCATGAGCCACCTTGGGTCCTCAGTCTCCGCACTGTTTGTGCAGAGTTGCCAGGCTGGGGAATTGCCTGTTGGGCTGCTTAGCCTGATCTGTGGGCAGCTGATTGGGACAGGCTGAGATGGGGAGTTTTCATGAGAGTGTTGGGCTGGAGCTACGCACCTGCATGAATCGATCGGGGCTTTCCTGGCGAGTTTGTGTGGGCTGGTTTGCTGGTGCAGAGTGCATGCTTCTCTGACTTGGTGGGGCCCACTGACCACATCCAGTGGTGCTTGGGGGCCTGCCCCACCCACCTAGAGTTGTATTGCCAGAGGCAACTTGAGGCCCTTGTGCCTGGCCCACACCTCCGCAGGCCACAGAGCATGTTTAGGAACAGCAGACAACTCACAACAACATGTGAAGATTTTTTTGGTAGTGAGCACGGTTCCAGAGCACAGAGCAGCTATTTGCAGAACACTCACTGCAAGCCTGAGAGAGAGGCCGGTACATAACATGTTAAGCCCTTCACCTCAATAGCTGGTACTGAGTCACCCAGAGACTATTGTTGAGCAAGTGGTCTGCAGATTAAAGAGAATGGAGAGCCCCACCATCTCTTTTTCCGTTCTTTTTTTTCCTCTCTTATTTCTAGGTGATCTGTCTAATACATCAAAGCAGTCACAGAATGACAGCAAGAATGAAGAAGCAAAGAAACATGTCCCAAGTAAAACATCAGAAAAAACTTCTAGAAATGGAACTAAATGAAACATAGGTATGCAAACTTGCAGAGACAGAGTTTAGAACACTGATGATAAGAATGCTTAAGAAACTTAGGGAGGACATAAAGAAGGATAGAGAAACCATAAAAAAACAACCAGTTAGAACTAAAGAATACAATAACTGAAATGAAGAACACACTCAAAGGAATCACCAGTAGAATAGATGAAGCAGAGGAGTGGATCAGCGAATTAGAAGACAAAATAGCAGAAATCACCCAGCTAGAACAACAAAAAGAAAAAAGAATAAAAACCAATGAAAATAGTATAAGAGCCCTCTGGGACAACATGAAACACAACTTCGCATCATAGGAATAGAAGGAGAAGAGAAGAAGCAAAGGATTGAGAATGTATTTGAAGAAATAATGACTGAAAACTTCCCTACACTGGTAAAGGAAATCGAGATACAAGCCCAGGAAATGCAGAGAGTTTCAAACAGGCTGAATCCAAACAGGCCCACACCAAGACATATCATAGTTAAAATGGTAAAGCTTAAAGGCAAAGACAGCATCCTAAAAGCAGCAAGAGAACGACAACAGGTTACATACAAAGGAACTCCTATAGTACTAACAGCTGACTTTTCTGCAGAAACTCTGCAGGCCAGAAGGGAGTGGCAGGAGATAGTCAGAGTGATGCAAAATAAAGGTCTTCAACCAAAATTGCTCTACCCACTTCAGCTATTACTTAAAGTTGAAGGAGAGATAAAGAGCTTGTCAGAAAAGAATAAGCTTAAGGAGTTCATTACCACCAAGCAAGCAGGAAATGGTAAAAGGGTGTTTTTTTTTAATAGAAGAAAAGGGAAAACAAGCTAACCCAGGAAGACAAGAAATACTAATAACAAAATGGTAATAAATATGCATCTATCAGTAATCATTTTAAATGTGAATGGGCTAAATGCTCCAACCAAAAGATACAGAGTGGCTGAGTGGATAAGAAAACAGGACCCATGCATATGCTGTCTACAAGAGAGTCATCTTAGATCCAAAGACACACACACAGACTGAAAGTAAAAGGATGGAATAAGATATTTAATGTAAATAGGAATCAGAAAAAAGCGGCAGTAGCCATACTTATTTCAGACAAAATAGACTTTAAAATGAAGACTATAATAAAAGACAAAGAAGGGCACTACATAATAATAAAGGGATCAATTCAACAAGAGGACACAACCCTAGTAAATATCTATGCACCCAATATAGGAGCTCCTAAATATATAAAACAGATGTTGACCGGCATAAAGACAGAGATCAACAGTAACACTATCGTAGTAGGGGACTTCAACACCCCATTGTCATCAATGGACAGATTCTCCAGACAGAAAATCAACATGGACATAGTGGCCTTTAATGACACTTTAGATCAGCTGGATTTAACTGATATTTTTAGAACATTTCCCCCCAAAGCTACAGAATATACATTCTTCTCAAGTGCACATGGAACATTTTCGAAGATAGACCATATGTTAGGCCACAGAACAAGTCGCAACAAATTTAAAAAGACTGAAATTATATCAAGTGTCTTCTCTGACCACAATGCTATTAAACTAGAAATCAGTAGCAAGAAGAATTCTGGGAAACACACAAATACGTGGAGGCTAAATAACATGCCACTAAACAGTGAGTGGGTCTCAAATGAGATCAAGGAGGAAATCAAAAGATATGTGGAGACAAAGGAAAATGAAAACACCAACCCCAAATCTCTGTGATGCAGTGAAAGCAGTCATAACAGGGAATTTCTTAGCAGTGCAGGCCTACCTAAAGAAGGAAGAAAAATCTAAAATCACAGACTATCTTTACACCTAAGGACACTCAAAAACGAACAGCAATACAAGCCTAAAGGGAGTATATGGAAGGAAATAATAAAGACCAGAGCAGAAATAAATGAAATAGAGAACAAAAAAACAATACAAAAGATCAATGAAACCAAGAGCTGGTTTTTTGAAAAGATAAATCAGCAAACCCTTAGCCAGACTCATCAAGAAAAGAGGGAGAGGAGCCAAATTAATAAAATCAGAAATGAAAGAGAAGTGACAACAGATACCACAGAAATAAGGAAAATAAGAAAATACTACGAGCAACTATATGCTAAGAAATTCAACAATCTGGAAGAAATGGATAAATTTCTAGAACCATACAATTTACCAAGTCTGAACCAAAAAGAAACAGAAACTCTGAACAGACTGATTATTGCCAAATAAATTGATTCAGTAATCAACAATCTTCCAACAAACAGAAGTCCTGGACCAGATGGCTTCACAGGTGAATTTTACAAAACAATCAAAAAAGAATTAATACCTATTTTCCTCAAACTATTCCAAAAATACAGAAGGAGGGAAGGCTCCTAGACTCTATCTATGAAGCCACTATCACCCTGATTCCAAAATCAGACAAAGATATTACAAAAAAGGAAAACTACAGGCCAATATCACTAATGAACATAGATGCAAAAATTCTCCACAAAATGCTAGCAAACTGAATTCAGCATCACATTAAAAAGATCACACACCACGATCAAGTGGGATTCATTCCTGGTATGCAAGGCTGGTTCAATATCTACAAATCAATTAACATAATACATCACATTAACAAAATGAAAAATAAAAATCATATGATCATATCAATAGATGCAGAAAAGGCATTTGACAAAATCCAGCAGCCATTTATGAAAAAACTCTTAGCAAAGTGGGAATAGTGGGATCATATCGCAACATAATAAATACCATATATGATAAGCCCACGCAAACATCGTACTTAATGGGGAAAGCCTAAAAGCTTTCCCCTTTAGATCAGGAACAAGAAAAGGCTGCCCACTTTCACCACTTCTATTTAACATAGTTCTGGAAGTTCTAGCCACAGCAATCAGACAAGAAAATGAAATAAAAGGCATCCAAATTGGAAAGGAGGAAGTAAAATTGTCATTATATGCAGATGACATGATACTATATAGAGAGAATCCCAAAGACTTCACCAAAAAACTGCTAGAACTGATAAACGAATTTGGTAAAGTAACAAGATACAAAATTAATATTCAGAAATCAGTTGCATTTCTATACACCAATAATAAACTATCAGAAGAAGAAATCAGGAAATCAATCCCTTTTACAATTGCTTCAAAAACAATAAAATACCTAGGAATCAACTTAAATAAAGATGTAAAAGTCCTGTACTCAGGAAATTATGAGACTAAAGAGAGAAATCAAAGAAGATATAAATAAATGGAAATACATACCATGTTCATGGATAGGAAGAATTAATGTAGTTAAAATGTCAATATTGCCTAAAGCAATATATAGATTCAATGCAATTCCAATCAAACTACCAAGAACATTTTTCTCAGAAATAGAACATAGAATCCTAAAATTTATATGGAACCACAAAAGACCCGGAATAGCCATGGCAAACTTGAGAAATAAGAACAAAGTGGGAGGCATCACGCTACCTGACATCAACACATAGTACAAGGCTACAGTAATCAAAACAGTATGGTACTGGCATAAAGACAGACACATAGACCAATGGAATACAATAGAGAGCCCAGGAATAAACCCATCCATATACGGTCATTTAATATATGACAATGGAAGCAAGGATTTACTTTGGAGTAAAGATAGTCTATTTATAAATGGTGCTGGGAAAATTGGACACGTGCGGAAAAATGAAAATGGACCACCTACTTCCACCATATACGAGAACAAACTAACAATGGATTAAAAACTTAAATGTAAGACCTGAAACCATAAAACTAGAAGAAAACATAGGGAGTAAGTTTGCAGACATTACCCTGAGTAATATTTTTACTGATATATCCCCTCATGCAAAGGAAATAAAAGAAAAAAATGAACATGTGGGATTACATCAAGCTTAAATTTTTTTTCACAGCAAAGGAAATCATCAATAAAACAAAAAGACAGCCTACTGAATGGGAGAAGGTATTTGCCAATGATATATCTGATAAGGGGTAAATATCCAAAATTTATAAAACACTCACTTAACACCAAAAAAACAAACAACCCAATTAAAAAATGGGCAGAGGATATGAAGAGGCATTCCTCTAAAGAGGACATACAGATGGCCAACAGGCATATGAAAAAATGTTCACCCTCACTAATCATCAGAGAAATGCAAATAAAAACCACAATGAAATACCACCTCACTCCGGTCAGAATGGCTATCATCAATAAATCAAGAAACAACAAGTGCTGGCAAGGCTGTGGAGAAAAGGGAACCCTGGTGCACTGTTGATGGGACTGCAGATTGGTGTAGCCATTATGGAAATCAGTATAGGGGTATCTCAAAAAACTGGAAATGGAACTACCATATGACCCAGCAATTCCACTCTTGGTTAACTACCCAGAAGAATCCAAGACATTAATTTGAAAAAATATGTGCACCCCTATGTTTATTGCAGCGCTATTTACAATAGCCACGACTTGGAAACAACTGAAATGCCCATTGGTAGACGAATGGATTAAGAAACTGTGGAGTATTACTCCACTATAAAGAAGAAAGAAATCGTACCATTTGCAATGATATGAATGGACCTAGAAACTATTATGTTAAGTGAAATAAATCAGTCAGAGAAAGATAAATATCATATGATCTCATGTCTATGTGGAATCTGAAAGACTGAATGAATGAGCAAAGTAAACAGAAACAGACTCATAGATATAGAGGAAAAACTGAGGGTTTCTTGTTGGGAGGAGGTTGGAGATAAGGGAGAAGGGAAGGGATTAGACAGCATAAATAGGTAACTACAATATTGCCACAGGGATATGAAACACAGTTGAGGGAACATAATAATGTTAAAATTTTGTGGGGTGTCAGATGCTCACATGTTTTATTAGGGAGACCACTTCATAGATGGAGTAGAGGTTTGATCACTGCACTGTACACCTGAAGCTGATGTTGTATAATATTGTATGCCAATTATAATTGAATATGTAGATAATCATGGGATGTGGAGTATACTGTGGAAAGAAGTCAAAGGAATTGTAATAGATATGTATGATATGGGGTGGAGGAGTGGGGTGGTGAATTGGGGGCGGGGGTTGTCATTGAGGGGTAAAAATTATAACTATTGCACTCTGTTATACACCTGAAACTAATTTTTTTTAAAAAAGTGTTTATTTCACAATTAAATTATTGTTTTTTGTTTTGTTTTGTTTTTAGCTGAGCCATCCTGCCACCTGTTGGCAGCTTAGTGGCAGCTAAGCTCGGGCTGGACATCGAACTGCTGTTGCTGAGAGCTCAGCTCACACTCTTGAGTGAGCTCTTAACCAACTGAGCCACTTGGCTTGCCCTAAATTATTGTTTTTTAAAAAAGTGATATGTTAAAGATTTTTAAAACAAAAACACCATGTTCCTGGGGCTGGTGATGTGGTGCGTTGGTTGGCAGCTGGCTTGGTACGCCAGTTTGAGCAGCAGGACCCTGGTTCAGATTCTATATATGAGGGCCAGTGACACTAGCTAGGGTGGTGAACTGCAGATCTACCTGGTTGCCTCTATAGCTAAGATGGCCGGCGATAGTGTGGGCTGCTGCCTCTGCTGCAGTGGGCTGCCATGGGCTACAGTGAGTGGCTGGCAGCCTGCATGAGTGGCTGGCAGTCCGCATGAGCTGCCAAGAGCCACCATGAGCAGCCATCCAGAGGCCAGCAACTGATCTACCTCACCTGGGAGGAGACCAATGATAATGCCAACATGGGCCGGTGGGGCGACGTCCTCCACAGCTAGACTGAACAACAAAAAAGGGACCGCAGCTTGTCTGTTCCCCTTCCCTGATTCCCCAGTGCTGTTCCCCTCCCCCAATTTCTCAATAAAATCTTTTTTAAAAAAACACCAGGGCCGGCCGAGTGGCACGGTGGTTAAGTGCTGGCCTGGGAAGCCAGCGGCCCTGGTTCGGTCCCACATATGAGGGCCAGTGACACTGCCCTCAAAAAAAAATACAAAAAAACAAAAACAAAAGAAACACCATATTCCTCATAATAGTTTGAAATATATAGAAGTGTATCGCAAAAATATAAGGTATAAAAATAGATCAAAGGACATGTATACACATATGTTCAATTATATAATAAATAGTTTTCTAAAGTGGTTTGGCCACAACATTGTATTAAAATAACCATTTCTTTGCATTGTGAACAATATTTAGTTTTGTTACACTCCTTAATTCTTTTCATTTAAATAGGTATAAGGGTTTTTTGTTTGTTTGTTGTTTTTGTTTTTTGTTTGTTTTTGAGGGCAGTGTCACTGGCCCTCATATGTGGGACCCGAACGGGGGCCGCTGGCTTACCCAAGCCAGTGCTTAACCACCGTGCCACTCGGCCAGCCCTTGGGGTTTTTAACTCTAGTTTTACTATGTATTTCTCTATTACCAACAAAGCTTTGTATCTTTGCCTTTTCACCATTTTAAAAAAATGAGTTGTATTTTGTATTAATTTATAAGAGATCAATATTTATCACATTTTTTGAGTATTTACTAAGAGGCAAGCATTGTTCTAGGGAGTACAGATACATCAGTAAAGAAAATGGGCAAAATCCCTGCTTTCGTGGAGCTTACATTGCAGGGGAGACAGTAACAATAAGTGTAAGAACTATGTTTCATATTTTAAGTTCAATTTAGAAATCTCTCCTATCTTTTGTTGGTGATTTGCAGCACCAGATCTATCCAGAAAACAAGTTCTCATGCATGGAAAGGTCATCTTCTGGGCTCTCCTTGAACCAAACCAAGAGGCCTAATTATCACAGGCTTACTATATATCTCAATCATTTTCTGGCTTCTAACTATTAAGAAGTAACTTGACTTCTTGAAAACAAAAATGAATACAACAAAAAATCTTGTACAAATTCTAATTAGAATTACTTGGATCTATTGGGTCTTTGGAAAAGTCATGATGCATGTTTGCAACAGATGGGGCTAGTTCATTTTTGGAAGTACTAGAGTCATTCTCATCTATGTTATTTCTATGTCATTTGATAGCTTCATTCTAAATCAAAATTGAGCAATTTGGTTGAGTTTTGGAGATTTTACAAGTTGAAGATGGAACCAAACTGTGCATTTTCACCGTATTTTACTCTTTTACCTCCATAAAGGGAAGAACGCACGTCAAGCTTCTAAAAAGTAGTGTAAAGTTTGTGGTGACAATGCTCTACAAGAACATCAGTGCCAATGATGGTTCATGAAATTCTGTGCTGGTGATTTGATCTCAACAATGCTCCTCAGTCAGGGAGGCCCACCAAGTTTTATGATGACAAAATAAAGACATTGATGGAGTCAAACCCATGTTACACAACACAAGAGATTACAGAAACATTGAACATCTATTATTCAAGCATTTACAACCACCTGAAGAAGCTGGGATATGTAAGCAAGCTTGATATCTGGGTTCTGCATGAACTCAAAGAAGTTCATTTGAAGGTGCGTATAAACATCTGCAATATGCTCATTAAACATGAGGAAAGTTGTTGAGTCCCGCACAAAAAAGAGCATTGAAACTTGGGAAGGGCAGCAAGCGTTGAAATAAGCACAATAAGCCAGAATTTTGATATAGCAAGGGCCAAGGGACCAGCAACCTCTAACTTAGAATGCCGGTCCCGAATCGGGCCAATGCAAGCTTTTATTGAGAAACATCAAAGGAAGAAAGATTTATTTCTCCAAGGTCTGTGAAATTGTGCCTACTGATGATTTCCCTGCCACTCCCCTTTGCATTCCAACGCATCCTGTGCCTTCGTGCACACATGCTTAACCCCCGGGGATGACACCAAGGATAATAAAACCATCTGATAAGGGAGACAGCCTGATATCATTCCATCAGGCCCCAGCATTCTGGGACTTTCCCTCAAGGAAGTTTTTTTTTTTTGAGGGCAGTGTTACTGGCCCTCATATGTGGGACCAAACCGGGGCCGCTGGCTTCGAGTTTTTCCTATATCATTCCACCAGGTCCTGGTTTTCTGAGACACTTCCTTATGATGTCATTTTTGACACAGGGCAAGCGTGGGGGGAGCAAGCAGATTGGTAGTTGTTAGGCAACAGTAAATGATCCTCTTTTGAAGAGACTGATGATAACTGGTGATTAGAAATGGATTGTTTACAACAATGTGGTGCACAAACAGTCTCAGTCCCCACGTGATGATTCATCTCAAATTACATCAAAATCAGACATTCATCAGAGGAAGGTTATGCTCTCAGTGTGGTGGGATTTTAAAAGTGTCATGTTTTTCAAAAGCCCTGGACCAGACGGCTTCACAAGTGAATTTTATCAAACATTCAAAAAAGAACTATCACCTATTCTTCTCAAACTATTCCAAAAAATCCAGAAGGAGGGAAGGCTCCCAAACTCTTTTTATGAAGCCTCTATCACCCTGATTCCAAAACCAGATAAAGACATCACAAAAAAGGAAAACTACAGGCCAATCTCCCTGATGAATATAGATGCAAAAATTCTCAATAAAATATTAGCAAACAGAATTCAGCAATATATTAAGAAGATCATACATCATGATCAAGTGGGATTCATCCCTAGTGCGCAAGGCTGGTTCAACATCCGTAAATCAATTAATGTGATACACCACATCAACAAAATGAAGGATAACGATCACATGGTCATTTCAATAGATGCAGAAAAAGCATTTGACAAAATCCAACAGCCATTTATGTTAAAAACCCTTAGCAAAGTGGGAATACAGGGATCATATCTCAACATAATAAAAGCCATATATGATAAACCTACAGCTAACATCATACTCAATGGGGAAAATCTAAAACCATTCCCCTTAAGATCAGGAACAAGACAAGGCTGTCCACTTTCTCCTCTTTTATTCAACATAGTGCTGGAAGTTCTAGCCACAGCAATCAGACAACAAAAAGAAATAAAAGGCATCCAAATTGGCAAGGAAGAAGTAAAATTGTCACTATATGCAGATGACATGATACTGTATATAGAGAACCCCAAAGACTCCATCAAAAAACTATTGGAACTGATAGACGAATTCAGTAAAGTAGCAGGATATAAAATCAATGTTCAGAAATCAGTGGCATTTGCATATACCAATAATAAACTAATGGAAAGCGAAATTAAGAAAACTGTCCCATTTACAATTCGTCCAAGAACTATAAAATACCTAGGAATAAATTTAACCAAAGAAGTGAAAAGATCTGTACTCAGAAAATTATAAGACATTGAAGAAAGAAATCATAGAAGATACAAATAATGGAAACACCTACCATGCTCATGGATAGGAAGAATTAATATAGTTAAAATGTCCATACTGCCTAAAGCAATATATAGATTCAATGCAATTCCTATCAAACTACCAAGGGCATTTTCACAGAAATAGAAAATATAATCCTAAAGTTTATATGGAATCATAAAAGACCCAGAATAGCCTCGGCAATTCTGAGGAATAAAAACAAAGTTGGGGGGATCACGCTACCAGACATCAAAACCTACTACAAGGCCACAGTAATCAAGACAGTTTGGTATTGGCATAAAAACAGGCACATCGATCAGTGGAACAGAACAGAGAGCCCAGAAATAAATCCAAGCATTTACGGACAGTTAATCTATGACAAGGGAAGCAAGAATTTACACTGGAGTAAAGATAGTCTATTCAATAAATGGTGCTGGGAAAATTGGACTGACACATGCAAAAAAATGAAACTGGATCATCTCCTTACGCCTTATACAAGAACAAATTCAAAATGGATTAAAGACTTAAATGTAAGACCTGAAACCATAAAAAATCCTAAAAAGAAAATATAGGGAGTACATTTGCAGACATTACCGAGCAATATTTTTACTGATACATCCCTACGGGCAAGGAAGTAAAAGAAAAAAATGAACATATGGGATTATATCAGACTTAAAAGTTTTTTCACAACAAAGGAAACCATTAATAAAACAAAAAGGAAGCCTACTGAATGGGAGAATATATTTGCCAACGATATATCTGATAAGGGGTTAATATCCAAAATTTATAAAACACTCATGAAACTCAACACCAAACAAACAACCCAATTAAAAAATGGGCAGAAGATATGAAGAGACATTTCTCTAAAGAGGACATACAGATGGCCAATAGGCATATGAAAAAAAGTTCAACCTCACTGGTCATTAGGGAAATGCAAATAAAAACCACCATGAGATACCACCTCACTCCAGTCAGAATGGCTATCATCAACAAATCAACAAACAACAAGTGCTGGCGGGGCTGTGGGGAAAAGGGGACCCTGCTGCACTGTTGGTGGGACTGCAGATTGGTGCAGCCACTATGGAAGTCAGTATGGAGGTATCTCAAAGAACTGGAAATAGAGCTACCTTTTGACCCAGCAATTCCACTCCTAGGTATTTATCCTGAAAAAACCAAGACACTTATTCAAAAGAAGTTATGCACCCCGATGTTCATAGCAGCACAATTTACAATAGCTAAGACTTGGAAACAACCAAAATGCCGGTCAGTAGATGACTGGATTAAGAAACTGTGGTATATTTATACAATGGAGTATTACTCCGCTATAAAGAAGAATGAAATCGTGCCATTTGCAATGATATGGATGGACCTAGAGACTATAATGTTGAGTGAAGTAAGTCAGTCAGAGAAGGACAAATACCATATGATCTCACTTATATGTGGAATATGAAAAACTGTATGAATGAGCAAAGTAAACAGAAACTGTCTCATAGATATAGAGGAAAAATCAGGGTTGCTAATTTGGAGAGGAATGGGAATGAGGGAGAAGGGGAAGGGATTAGACAGCAAAAATAGGCAACTACAATATTGCTACTGGGATAGGAAAAAACAGTTTGGGGAATATAATTAATAATGTTGTAAATATTCTGTGGAATGTCAGATGATCATAGGTCTTGTTAGGGAGACCATTTCATGGATGGAGTAGAGGTTTGATCACTGCACTGTATTACTAAAGTGGAGGTGGTATACCTACTGTAATTTAATATATATATAGATAGTCACGGGATGTGGATTATACTGTGGAAGAGAGTCAGAGGAAGAGTAATAGATATGTATGATATGGGGAGGTGTGGGGCGGTGTATTGGGGGTGGGGGGTTTGTCACTTTGGGGGGTAAAATGTATAACTATTGCACTGTGTTGTACACCTGAAACTATTGGGGGTGGGGGGGTTGTCACTTTGAGGGGTAAAATGTATAACTATTGCACTGTGTTGTACACCTGAAACTAATTAAAAATAAAATAAAATTTAAAAATAAAATAAAATAAAATAAAAGTGTCATGTTTTTGAGCTCCTACCAAGGAACCAAACCATCAGTTCAAATGTGTATTCTCAGCAATTGGACAGTTTGAATGAATCCATCATCCATAAATGTCCAGAGCTCGTTAATGGTAAAGGAGTTGTGTTCCATTGTGACAATGCGAGACCACACACAAGTTTGATGACCTGTCAAAAATTATTGGAGCTTGGATGGGGTGTGTCGCCACACCCACCATACTCACCTGACCTTGCGCCATCAGACTTCCATTTGTTTCACTCTCTTCAAAACTCCTTGTGTGGTACAAAGTTCAATTCAGATGAGGCTGTAAATCAGCACCTTGTTTAGTTTTTCACAAATAAAGACAGGTCCTTCTATGAACAAGGAATTATGAAGCTCACTGAAAGATGGCAATGTTATCGAACAAAATGGGCAATATATCATTGATTGATCTTTGTTCTTAATATAAATGACCTTTGAAAAACATAGACAAAATACACCATGACTTTTCTGAAGACCCAATATATATATAAAATTAGGTACCAATTTATGATGTTGGCCCTTCCAATAAATCAATAAGATACAGCTACTCATAGATATAAAACTTTTAGTTTTTTAATGAAGCTTTATACTTTCTGTATAATGGTACTGCATCTTATGTTTATATTAAGCTATCAGAAACATTCAGAGAGAAATACACATATTTCCTACTAATCATAAAGCACAATTATCACTTTGAGAGAAGCAGAACACTGTTCCAGCTCCCAGCTCTAAGGCAATGATGTAGAGCTTTTTTTTCTTTTTTTTCATTTTAAATCTTTTATTATGAAATAAAATTTTTTTAAAAAATTTGTTTCAGGTGTACAACACAATGCAATAATTATACTTTTTACCCCGCAAAGTGACAAACCCCTCCCCCAGTTCACCACCCCACTCCTCCCAGCCCATATCATACATATCTATTACAATTCCATTGACTCCCTTCTACAGTATACTCCACATCCTGTGACTATCTATATATTCAGTTACAGTTGGCATATAATATTATACAACATTAGCTTCAGTTGTACAGCACAGTGATCAACCCTCTACTCTATCCATGTAGTGGTCTCCCTAACAAAACATGTGACCATCTGACACACCACAAAATTTTTACAACATTATTATATTCCCGAACTGTGTTTCCTATCCCTGTGGCAATATTGTAGTTGTCTATTTATGCTGTTTAATCCCTTCCCCTTCCCCCTTATTCTCACCCACCTCCCAACTAGCAACCCTTAGTTTTTCCTTTATATCTATGAGTCTGTTTACTTTGCTCATTTATTCAGTTTTTCAGATTCCACATATAAGTGAGATCATATGGTATTTGTCTTTCTCCGACTGACCTATTTCACTTAACGTAATAGTCCCTTCACAGCATTATCAATTATATTCCCAGAACTGCCCCCATATCCCTGCAGCAACATTGTAATCACCTATCTACTCTGTCCAAAACCTTCCTCCTCTCCCTCATCCCCACTCCCTCCCAGCCAGCAACCATCAGTTTTTCCTTTATATCTGCTTGATATGATTTCAATCTTCTTAAATTTACTGAGACGTGTTTTGTGGACTAATGTGGTCTCTCTTGGAAAATGTCCCATGTGCACTTGAGAAGAATGTATATTCTGTTTTTTCAGGGTGAAATGCTCTAAAAATATCAATGAAGTCCAGCTGGTCTAAAGTGTCATTTAAGGCCACTCTTTCCATGTTGATTTTCTGTCTAGATGATCTGTCCATTGGTGACAACGGGGTGTTGAATTCCCCTACCATGATAGTGTTACTGCTGATCTGTGTATTTATGTCTGTCAAATTCTGTTTTATATAATTAGGAGTTCCTATGTTGAGTGCATAAATGTTTATTAGGGTTATAGTGGCCTTCTTTGTCTTTTATTGTAGTCTTCATTTTAAAGTCTATTTTGTCCAAAATAAGTACTGTTACTCCAGCTTTCTTTTTCTCATTTCCATTTGCATGAAATATCTTATTCCATCTCTAAACAGCATATACATGGGTCCTATTTTCTTACCCACTCAGCCACTCTCTGTCTTTTGATTGGAGCATTTAGCCCATTCACACTTAAAATGATTATTGATAGGTGCATATGTATTGCCATTTTGCTATTTGTATTCCTGGTCTTCCTGGGTTAGCTTGTTTACCCCTTTCTTTTGTTTAAAAAAGCCCTTTTAACATTTCTTACAATGCTGGCTTGGTGGTAATGAATTCCTTAAGCTTATTCTTTTCTGAGAAGCTCTTTATTTCTCCTTCAATTTTAAGTGATAGCCGTGATGGTTAGAGGAATCTTGGTTGTAGGCCTTTATTTTGTGTCATTTTGAATATCTCCTGCCACTCCCTTCTGGCCTGCATAGTTTCTGTAGACAAGTCGGCTGTTAGTCTAATAGGAGATCCTTTCTATGTAACCAGCTGTCTTTCTCTTGCTGCTTTTAGGATTCTGTCTCTGTCTTTAACCTTTGCCATTTTATCTATGATGTGTCTTGGTGTGGACCTATTTGGGTTCAGCTTGTTTGGAATCCTCTGCACTTCCTGGGCATGTATGTTGATTTCTTTCACCAGGGTAGGGAAGTTTTCAGTCATTATTTTTTCAAATAAATTATCGACCCCTTCCTTCTTCTCTTCTCCTTCTGGTATCCTTAAGAGTCGAAAGTTGTTGCGCTTCATCTTGTCCCACAGGGCTCTTCAACTATTTTCATTGTTTTTTATTCTTTGGTCTTTTTGTTGTGCCAACTGGGTGATTTCTGCTATTTTGTCTTCCAAATTGCTGATCCGATTCTCTGCTTCATCTAAAATACTGGTGATTCCTTCGAGTGTGTTCTTCATTTCAGTTATTGTATTCTTTAGTTCTAACTGGTTCTTTTGTGTGATTTGATTTCTCTATCCTTCCTTATGTCCTCACTAAGTTTGTTAAACATTCTTTTCATCAGTGTTCTAAACTCTGTCTCTGAAAGTTTGGATCCCTCTGTTTCATTAGTTCCATTTCTAGAGGTTTCTTCTGATCTTTTACTTGTGCCATGTTTCTTTGTTTCCTCATTCTGGCTGCCGCTCTGTGATTGCTTAGATGTATTAGATAGGCTAGATCACGCAGGCACACAGCTCAGGGCCCAAAACTCCCAGGAAAACTCCCAGTCTGAGCCTGTCCCAATCAGCCGCTCACAGATCAGGCTGAGCAGCGTGAAAAACAATCACCAGCCTCGCAACTCTGCAAGTGCAGTGTGGAGAGCGGGGACCGAGGTGGCTTGCACACTCCCGCATCTCAGTGTGCAGCCTGTTGGAGATGGAGGGCGCCCACCCGGCGTTTCTCTGGCAATGCAGCACTAGCCGAGAGGATGGTGGGGATCCAAGGTGGCTGGTGCACTCCCAGGTCTCAGTAAGCAGCCTGTTGGAGCCGGAAGGCACCTGCCCAGCATTTCCCTGGCAATGCAGTATAAGCCTAGCGGAGGGTAGGAATCCAAGGCCGCATGCGTGTGCATGCACACACGCACTTCTGTGCCAATTCCACCAGACCAATGATGTCCCAGACTTGACCCTCTGTGGGAGGGCTCAACCCTGACAAAATCTGCCCTCTTGTACACCACTTGTGTGAAGCTCCACACCAGGGGAACAATAATCCCAAAACCTCCAGCTTCTGCATCAAAGGTGCTCAGTTCAGTCTGTCCCCGCACGCTCCTGGGCTCAGCTCACACAGCTACTCCCTCCACCAGGAACTAGGTGAGTGCACACTGGCGAGCGAGCCCATGTGCCAGCCCCACTGATTCTCTAGCCGCTCTCAGCCTCACCAAGCTGAGCAAAGAGAGTCCTCACTAATTTACTGCTAGCCATCTTGGAACTCCTCTTCCCAGCAAAGGAACTCTGGGCTGGTGAGCTTGGTGTGTAGCCGGAGGGTCTCTCCCCCAACTGGAGAAGCCTCCCCACAAATGGGACTTCCCTCACAAGTTTTGCCCTCTCTCGTTTCCACCCCTCCTACCAGACTTGATATGGCCTCGTCTTTAAGTTCTTCATTTAGTGGTTCTGTTCATCTAGTGTTCCAGGGACCTTTGGGGTTGAATGTTGTATAAATTGTTTGTAATTTTAGTGTGATCCTGGGAGGTAGTTAGCACAGTGTCTGTCTATTCCACCATTTTACTGGAAGTCGATGTAGAGCTTTGAACCTAGAAAATTATCAAGAAAATAATTCACTTTTTGTAAGCATATGGGTAAGTTCAAGGTCACCCTTGGAAACAATGGCATTTTGGTGATAAGCAATTAAGAAGAGGTTAGTAATTCCATGAGAACAACAAGCTAAACTGCAGACCTGCTAAAAGTACACCAGAAGGAACAATGGAAAGAGAAAAGTAAGAAGAGTTATCCCAGACTATTAGATTTGTCCCTGTCTACCAGAAACATTCATGAAAATATACACATAGACACAGATTTTCTACAGTAATGATTTCCTTAAATTATGTGTTCTAAGAAATGATTTCCAAAATAGTAGCATGAAGGGCAACCTCAAAGACTATCTTCTGAAAGGGGCTAAAATTTAACTGAACCAATCTGCAGAGCAATATATGGCCAGGATATTGTTGAAAACAATAAAGCAACCAGTCAACAATTAGTAAGGGCCAAAAGCAGGGTGTGATACCAACAGAAGCAAGCAAATTAACACAGAGATCAGAGAAAGAGATTGTATTAGTAAGGGTTTTCCAGAGGAACAGAACCAATTAGTTAGATAGATTGATTTTATATATGCGTGTGTGTGTGTGTGTGTGTGTGTGTGTGTACAGAGAGCGGGGGAGGCACAT
This sequence comes from Aselliscus stoliczkanus, assembly GCA_033961575.1. Lineage (NCBI taxonomy): Eukaryota > Metazoa > Chordata > Mammalia > Chiroptera > Hipposideridae > Aselliscus > Aselliscus stoliczkanus. Next base: position 77,046 of record CM066735.1, on the reverse strand, counting down.
AGACACAGAGAGAGGCAGAGAGAGACTGATTTATTAAAGGAATTGGTTTTCATAGTTATGGAGGCCAAGAAGCCCCACAATCTGCCATTTGCAAATTGGATAACCAGGAAAGCCAGTTGTATAATTCAGTCTAAGTCAAAAGGTCTGAGGAGGTTCTGGTAAGATGGCAGAATAGACGGACACTTTCCGAACTGCCTCCCAGGATCACATCAAAATTCCAAAAAATTTATACAACATTTAACCTCGGAAGTCCCCAGAACATTAGATGAACAGAACCTCTAAACGAAGGACCTAAAGAGGAGGCCACATCAAGTCTGGTAGGAGGGGCACAGACAAGAGAGGGCAAAACCCGTGAGGGAAGCCCCAGCTGTGGGGAGCCTTCTCTGGTTGGCGGGGAGACCCTCTGACCCCACACCGAGCTGAACAGCCCAGAGTTGCTTTGCCAGGAAGAGGAGTTCTACCATAGCGGACAGTAGAAATTAGTGAGGACTCTCTTTGCTCGGCTCGGTGGGCTGAGGGCGGCTGGAGAACCAGTGGGGTCGGCTTATGGGTTCACTCGCTGGTGAGCACTCACCCGGTTCCTGTTGGAGGGAGAAGCTGTGTGAGCCGGGCCCAGGAGCCTGTGGGGAAGGACTGAACCGAGCACCTTTGGTGCAGAAGCTGGAGGTTTCGGGACCATTGTTCCCCTGGTGTCGAGCTTGCACACGAGCTGTGTACAGGAGGGCGCCATTTCTTCAAGGTTGGGCCCTCCCACAGAGGGTCAGATTCGGGATCCCATTGGTCTAGCGAACTTGGCGCAGGAGTGTGTGCGTGTGTGCATGCGTGCACATACGGCCTTGGATTTCCACCCTCCACCCTGCTTGTGCTGCATTGCAAGGGAAATGCCTGGCGGGTGCCCTCTGGCTCCATCAGGCTGCTCACTGAGATGCAGGAGTGCATGAGCCGCCTTGCATCCCCACCCCTGCCCTGCTTGTGCTGCGCTGCCAGGGAAACGCAGAGCAGGTGCTCTCCAGCTGCATCAGTCTGTTCACTGAGACTCAGGAGTGTGCAAGCTGCCTTTGGTTCCTGCTCTCTGCAATGTTTGTGCAGAGGTGCAAGGCTGGGGATTGGCTGTTGGGCTGCTTAGCCTGATCTGCTTGCAGTTGATTGGGACAGGCTGAGACAGGAGTTTTTCCTGAGAGTGTTGGGCAGGGAGTGGTCCACCTGCGTGATCCGATTGAGTCTTTCCTGGCGAGATTGTGTGGACTGATTGCTGGTGCAGAGTGCATGCTGCTTTGTCTTGGTGAGGGCCACTGATCATATCAAGTGGCGCCTTGGGGGCCTCCACCACCCACCTAGAGTTGTGTTGCCAGAGGCAACCATAGCCCCCCGGTGCTTGGTCCACATCTCCACAGGCCACAGAGATTTTTTTTATAGTAGCGGACAACCTGCAACAACCTGTGAAGATTTTTTTTTGTATGGAGCATGGTTCCGGAGCACACAGCAGCTAATTGTGGAAAGCTCACTTCAAGCCTGAGAGGGAGGCTGGCGCATAACATGTTTAACTCTTCCCCCCAATAGCTGGTGCTGAGTCACCCAAAAACTCTGTATTGCTGAGCAACTGGTCTGCAGATTAAAGAGGACGGAGAGTCCCCTACCTCTTTTTATTTATTTAATTAATTAATTAATTTATTTATTTATTTATTTATTTATTCTTTTATCTTCTTTCTAGGTGATCTGTCTAATACTTTGAAGCATTCACAGAACGACAGCCAGAATGAAAAAACAAAGAAACATGTCCCAAGTAAAAGATCAGAAGAAAACTCTAGAAATGGAACTAAATGAAACAGAAGGATCCAAACTTTCAGAGACAGAGTTTAGAACACTGATGATAGGAATGTTTAAGGAACTCAGCGAGGACATAAAGAAGGATAGGGAAACCATAAAAAACAACCAGTTAGAAATAAAAACTACAATAACTGAAATGAAGAACACACTTGAAGGAATCACCAGTAGCATAGGTGAAGCAGAGGAGTGGATCAGCGAATTAGAAGACAAAATAGTGGAAATCACCCAGCTGGAAGAACAAAAAGAAAAAAGAATAAAAAAGAATGAAAATAGTTTAAGAGACCTCTGGGACAACATGAAATTCAACAATCGGCATGTCATAGGAATACCAGAAGGAGAAGAGAAAAAGCAAGGGATTGAGAATGTATTTAAAGAAATAATGACTGAAAATTTCCCTACCCTGGTGAAGGAAATCAACATACAAGCCCAGGATGTGCAGAGAGTTCCAAACAGGCTGAATCCAAACAGGCCCACACCAAGACACACCATAGTTAAAATGGCAAACCATAAAGACAGAGACAGAATCCTAAAAGCAGCAAGAGACAGACAGCAGGTTACATACAAAGGAACTCCTATAGTACTAACAGCTGACTTTTCTTCAGAAACTCTGCAGGCCAGAAGGGAGTCGCAAGAGATATTCAAAGTGACACAAAATAAAGGTCTACAACCAAGATTGCTCTACCCAGCACGGCTATCACTTAAAATTGAAGGAGAGATAAAGAGCTTCTCAGAAAAGAATAAGCTTAAAGAGTTCATTACCACGAGGCCAGCATTGCAGGAAATGTTGAAAGGGCTTTTTTAAACAGAAGAAAGGGAAAAACAAGCTAACCCAGGAAAACAATAAATACAATTAACAAAATGGCAATAAATATGTACCTATCAGAATCACTTTAAATGTGAATGAGCTAAATATTCCAATGAAAAGATACAGAGTGGCTGAGTGGATAAGAAAACAGGACCTATGCATATGCTGTCTACAAGAGAGTCATCTCAAATCCAAAGACACACACAGACTGAAAGTAAAGGGATGGAATAAGATATTTCATGCAAATGGAAATGAGAAAAAAGCTGGAGTAGCAGTAGTTATATAGGACAAAATAGACTTTAAAATGAAGACTACAATAAAAGACAAAGAAGGGCACTACATAATAATAAAGGGATCGATTCAACAAGAGGACATAACCCTAGTAAACATCTATGCACCCAATATCGGAGCTCCTAAATATATAAAACAGATTTTGACAGATGTAAAGACAGAGATCAACAGTAACACTATCACAGTAGGGGACTTCAACACCCTGCTGTCACCAATGGACAGATCCTCCAGACAGAAAATCAACATGGACATAGTGACCTTAAATGACAGTTTAGACCAGCTGGATTTAATTGCTATTTTTAGAGCATTTCATTCCAAAGCTACAGAATATACATTCTTCTCAAGTGCACATGGAACATTTTCGAAGATAGACCACATGTTAAGCCACAAAACAAGTCTCAACAAATTTAAGAAGATTGAAATCATATCAAGTGTCTTCTCTGAACACAATGCTATGAAACTAGAAATCTATTATAAGAAACTGGAAAGCTTACAAATATACGGAGGCTAAATAACATGCTACTAAATAGTGAGTGGGTCCAAAATGAGATCAAGGAGGAAATCAAAAGATACTTTGAGACAAACGAAATGAAAACACCATGAACCAAAATCTCTGGGATGCAGTGAAAGCAGTACTAAGAGAGAAGTTCATAGCAGTGCAGGCCTACCTAAAGAAGGAAGAAAAATCTCAAATCAACAGATTGTCTTTACACCTAAGGGAACTCGAAAAAGAACAGCAAAACAAACCTAAAGGGAGTAGATGGAAGGACATAATAAAGATCAGAGCAGAAATAAATGAAATAGAGAACAAAAAAACAGTACAAACGATCGATGAAACCAAGAGTCGGTTTTTTGAAAAAATGAACAAAATCGAAAAACTCTTAAGAGACTCACCAAGAAAAAGAGAGAGAGGACCCAAATAAATAAAATCAGAAATGAAAATCAGAAATGAAAGGGAAGAAGCAACCACAGAAATACAGAAAATTTTAAGAAAATACTTTGAGCAACTATATGCTAACAAATTCAACAATCTGGAAGAAATGGATAAATTTCTAGAAGTATACAATCTACCAAGTCTGAACCAAAAAGAAACAGAAACTGAACAGAGATTACTGCCAAGGAAATTGAATCAGTAATCAACAATTTTCCAACAAACAAAAGCTCTGGACCAGATAGCTTCACAGGTGAATTTTACAAAAACTTTAAAAAAGAATTAATATCTATTTTCCTCAAACTATTCCAAAAAATACAGAAGGGGGGGAAGGCTCGCAAACTCTACGTAGCCACTATCACCCTGATTCCTAAGTCAGAGAAAGATATTACAAAAAAGGAAAACTACAGGCTGATATCCCTAATGAACATAGATGCAAAAATTCTCCACCAAATACTAGCAAACCGAATTCAGCATCTCATTAAAAAAATCATACACCACCTGAAATTGATGTTTTATAATATTGTATGCCAACTGTAATTGAATATATATATAGTCACGGCATGTGGATTATACGGTGGAAGGGAGTCAAAGGAATTGTAATAGATAGTATGATATGGGGGGAGTAGTGGGTTGGAAAATTGGGGGAGGGGGGTTTTCACTGTGAGGAGTAAAAAGTATAACTATTGCACTGTGTTGTACACTTGAAGCTAATTTAAAAAAAAATCATACACCACGCGATCAAGTGGGATTCATTCCTAGTATGCAAGGTTGGTTCAATACCCACAAATCAATTAATGTAATACATCACACTAACAAATTGAAAAACAAAAATCGTATGATCATATCAATAGATGCAGAAAAATTATTTGACAAAATCCAGCAGCCATTTATGATAAAAACTCTTAGCAAAATGGGAATAGTGGGATCATATCTCAACATAATAAAGGCCATATATAGAGGAAAAACAGGGTTGCTAGTTGGGAGCGGGTGCACTGTGGTGTACATCTGAAGCTAATTTTTTTAAAAAAAATGTTTATTTCACAATAAAAAAATAAAAGAATAAAAAAAAAGAAAAAAAAGAAAAAAAAAGAAATGGCTCGAGTGCTTTTTCTCTTTTCTGAATTTAAATTGGCAGGAAAAAATATTTGGAAAGCAACTTCTTTCACCTACAGACTCTGGGGTTTTCTTTTTTCTTTTTTCATTTCTTTTATTTTTTTAATTAATTAATTTATTTTTAGTTTCAGGTGTACAAGACAGTGCAATAATTATACTTTTTACCCCTCAAAGTGACAACCCACCCTCCCCCATTTAGTCACCCCACTCTTCCCCCCATCTCATATATATCTATGACACTTCCTCTGACTCCCTTCCACAGTAGAATCCACATCCCGTGACTATATATTCAATTACAGTTGGAGTTTTCTTTATTTTTTCCTCCCAGAGATGTTCATCTTTTCCTATGTCTGTGTCTCATATGTCGTTTGTCCTAAGAAGGAATACTATGGGGGCAGAACACAGGCATAGGCTCACATTAGCCCGTCTTTCAAGCCAGCCCACAGGCTGCAGAATTAAGGGGTCCTCTCCAGACTGGCGCTAGTTAAGACTAACTTTGCTGTGGGTCCTTGTCTAAAAACCACATGAGGTTTTTCTTTCCATCTTGTTCTGTGTCCTGGGAGCATTGTCATTTGTGACCATATCCTCTCTGGTCCCCGCTGTCAGCCAGGTGCACCTTCTGCGGTGGACCTGGTGGTCAGTGGGATAAGCTGGGGTTCCCAGTGTGGCTCTTGCCTGGCCGTGCTAGCTCCCAGGGAGTTTATTATGTGAGGTCTATGCCCATAAGGGGCATTTTTCCTCCCACTTTCCTTACTGGACAGATCCCAGTCCAGTAGCATGTGCCAGGGCCACGAATTAGTGGTTTCAGGGCTGGAGGTGCCTCACATTTTGTGGGAGACCTGAGACACCCTCTCCACCCCACAATCCTGACCGCCTGGGTGATGAAGGTCTGTGTCTTCTCTGACTATCTCTGTGACCCTTTGGCTCTGAGGCAGGGGCTGCATCCCCTGCACTCTCTGTGGAGAGGCCTTGGCTTTCAGGCCTGAGCTGTAAAGGGGCAGGAGGGTGTGTCTCACTATTTAGACCTTACTGTCCACGTCCAGAAGGTGGATCCTCGGAACACGAAAAGCTTCTAAATCTGAACGGTGTTATAGAGCTCTTGTGACAGCCAGCTGTTTTCTTGTTGATACACCTTGTGTGTTCTCTAGTTATTAGTATTTTTGTTAATTTGTGATCAATGTGTGACACCAGTTTGTGTTTGTCTGTGTTGAGATGCTTTCTAGCCCTGGATGTTGTTACTAGTTTGTAACATTTGATTGGCTTAAACAAATGAAATGCTTATATAAATTAAGAAATAAAATCAAACTAACCCAAAGGCTTTTCAGTATCGGATGATCAGGTGAAATATTTGATATTAAAGCCAATTTTAGCTTGGTTTGATTACACAGTCATGTCTTTGAAAATTACATTTTTCGTATAAAAATTAGTTTGTTACAAACAATGTGTTATAAAATGTGTCCAGAAAGTAGCTTTGGTAATTATTGAGTTTGAAATCTCTAAGTTTTAACTAACATAAAACAGGTACAATTAAAATAAGATATTTAGGTAAACTTTTTAGCTATTATTATAGAAAATATTTTCTAGGTGTCTTTGGTACTTTGCAGTTTTAAAATCTTATTAGATAAATCCAATGATGGATATTTATTGAGTGTCTACACCATTTCTAAATAGGAGAATAACGAAACACTAATTACTGAACATTGTAGAGGAACTAAATATATTTGGGTGTATTAGTCAACATGTCTTCTGACACATTAAAATTTCTTTGTGTGCTATGGGGAAGTATATTTCTAGAAATTATTAAATATGTTCATATTCATATCAATCTAAAGAATGCTGGTGTAACAGGTCACAATTTTTCACTTAGTTTTCACTATTGATGAAGATGGACCTCTGACTTGTCTCTTTGCTATTGTGAACAGTGCTACTGTGGATTCAGGTATCAGCTTTGAACATCTGTTTTCAGTTTTTGGGGGTATATATCTAGAAGTGGATTTGTTGAACCATATGGGATATTTTTTGGGTTGTGGAAATTTCAAGTATTGTATGCAGAGTCCACAGCATTGAAATTTTTCACAAGCAAAGTTTAAGGGTTCTAATTTGTCGACATTGTTGCTGCCGTTTGTTAGTTTTAGTTTTCTGGATTACAGCCATGCTAGAGTGTGTGAGGGGGTATCACACTGTGGTTTTAATTTGCGTTTTGATCACAACTAAGGATGTTTAACATCTCAGTGTGCTTGCTGACCATTTGTATGTGTCATTTGGAGAAGGTTTTATTCAAGTCCACTTTAAAACCTTAGTTGCTTGTATTTTTGTTCATGAGTTGTAGAAGTTCTTTATTTACTCTGAATAATGTTCTTTTATCACATAGATAATGTGTAACTATTTTCTTTCATTTTATGGGCTATTGTTTCACTTTCTGGATAGCTCCTTTCAATGCACATATGTTTTTAATTTTGAGGATGTCCAGTTTGTCTATTTTTTGTTGCTTCATGTATGTGGTGTCATTTCTAAGAAACCATTGCTAATCCAAGGTCATGAAAATGTATCTCATGTTTTGTTTGACAGTTTATACGTTTACTGCCTATATTTAAGCTTTTTATCTATTCTGAGTTAATTTTTGTATGTGGTGTGAGGTTAGGGCCCAATTTCATTTCAATTCATGTGGATGGTCAGTTGCCCAGCAGCATTTGTTAGAAAGACCCTTCTTTCCCCAATGTCATCTTGTCTTCCCTTTATCAAAAACCAATGGGCTTAGATGGTGGGGAGCTGCTGTGAGCCCTGAGGCCACCCTCTGTGAGTGGGCATACCCGGTCTGTGGACCTGGTCATGGCCCTGCTGCTCTCCTTGGAGCAAGGCACCACCCTGCATGGGAGCAGCAAAATTGTGGCCAAGTTTCTATTTGACATCAAATACCAACGGGTGAATATGAGGCACCCAATCTGCTGAGCCCTTTAATGTGTTAGATTATTTCTATCTATAACTTAAGAGGAGCATAGTATTCTCTGCTCCTAGTTAATGGAACTAGAGTTTGGAATTTTTAAATAATTTACCCAAATTCACATAGCTTATCATAGTGGAGCTTCAATTATAAAATAACTAGCAAACATGTGGCTGATCTCAATATGATAATGCCTGGCACATGGCAGAGCATCTTTTAAAATCAGGTATTCTAATAGAAAAAGTAAATATGACCTACCATTGTTAATCTCTCCAGAGAGAAAAGCACTCAGACCTCCCTCAAATACTGTCCTCTGTCTCCATTATTGTGTGGATGATGCAGGAACTTAAAATGACACAGATACTAAATCTAAATTAGAATTTCAAGGGGAAGAAAGTAATTATGTTCAAAAAGTCATGTGGCATGTGAGTTACATGCACCATCTCATTTAAATTTCACAGTAAATCTGTTCATATGTGTTCACTTCCTTCCACTCAATGAACTCAGTGACCTGTCCCAGGTTGACAAAAAGAAACAGGATGTTGGGTTCAAACCCAGATCTCTTTGGCTCCAGAATCCAGAGACTGCACTGTTTTCTGCAACTCCTTGCTGCCTCCACATCTGGCTAAGGATCTTTGTGGTTTCCTAAGAGGAATTAGAAAACACTGAGGAATGTAAAAACCCCAGCATCACCATCTCCAAAGCTAGGGACACAGGGAGTCAAAGTGTCTTCTTAACACACATGCATTCATTGAGCACACACTGAAGAAATCTGTGGAACTGGCTTTCCGGTTACATGGCAAGAAGTAAAAGACGTTGATTTAATTAACTTTGTTCTTAGCTAAATTACAAACTATGTTGCCAGTGTCTCAGTAGCTGTACAGGAATCAGGCAAAAACAATGAAATTAATGGTGTGTATAAGTAGCTATTGGTTGCCATTGTCATGTTACTCCAAGAATGTGATGAATTTAAGAGACAGATGGTAAGGGAATAGAGATTTCACAGATTTGGGCCTTCGATCAGAATGAAAAGCAACCCGCTTTTGGCTCCATATATTAGGAAATACATTTTAGATATTTTTAGTGAGAAAGTTCCCTTATCACACAGCCCTATGGAAAGGGATTAAATATAGGGTGTATCACCTTACAAATAAATGAATTCTACCCTGACTGCCTGTTATGCATTGAATTGTATCCTCCCAAAACTCTTGCTCTGAAGATCTATCTGCCAGTCCCAGAATGTGGCCTTTTTTGGAGAAACAGACTTTATAGAGGTCATCAAGGTAAAGTCAAGTCATTAGAGAGATCACTAAATCCAATATCACTGTTGTCCTTTTTTTTTAAAAAAGGGGGAAATTTAGATACAGACACACATAAAGAGGATGTGAAGACACAGGTAGAAGACAGACCTACAAGCCAAGGAGACAGGCCTATAACACATCCTTCGCTCACAGCCTCAGAAGGAACAAATGCTACCAACACCTTGATTTTGGGTGAGTAGCCTCCAGAACTGTGAGACAGGAAATTTTTTTTATTATTTTATTTTAATTAGTTTCAGGTGTACAACACAGTGCAATAGTTATACATTTCACCCGTCAAAGTGATAACCCCCACCCCCAATTCGCCACCCCGCTCCCCCCCATATCATATATATCTATTACTCTTCCTCTGACTGTCTTCCACAGTATAATCCACATCCTGTGACTCTCTATATATATTCAATTACAGTAGGTATACAACCTCTGCTTCAGTTATACAGTGCAGTGATCAAACCTTTACTCCATCGATGAAATGGTCTCCCTAACAAGACCTATGACCATCTGACACCCCACAAAATATTTACAACATTATTAATTATAATCCCCAAACTGTCTTTCATATCCCAGTGGCAACACTGTAGTTGCCTATTTTTGCTGTCTAATCCCTTCCCCTTCTCCCTCATCCCCATACCCCTCCCAATTAGCAACCCTGATTTTTCCTCTATATCTATGAGACAGTTTTTATTTACTTTGCTCATTCATACAGTTTTTCAGATTCCACATATGAGTGAGATCATATGGTATTTGTCTTTCTCTGACTGACTTATTTCACTCAACATAATAGTCTCTAGGTCCATCCATATCATTGCAAATGGTACGATTTCATTCTTTATAGCAGAGTAATACTCCATTGTGTAAATATACCACAGTTTCTTAATCCAGTCATTTACTGATGGGCATTTTGGTTGTTTCCAAGTCTTAGCTATTGTAAATTGTGCTGCTATGAACATAGGGGTGCATAACTTTTTTTGAATAAGTGTCTTGGTTTTTTCAGCATAAATACCTAGGAGTGGAATTGCTGGGTCAAACGGTAGCTCTATTTCCAGTTCTTTGAGATACCTCCATACTGACTTCCATAGTGGCTGCACCAATCTGCAATCACACCAACAGTGCAGCAGGGACCCCTTTTCCCCACAACCCCATCAGCACTTGCTGTTTGTTGATTTATTGATGATAGCCATTCTGACTGGAGTGAGGTGGTATCTCATTGTGGTTTTTATTTGCGTTTCCCTAATGACCAGTGAGGTTGAACTTTTTTTCATATGCCTGTTGGCCATCTGTATGTCTTCTTTAGAGAAATGTCTCTTCATATCTTCTGCCCATTTTTTAATTGGGTTGTTTGTTTTTTTGGTGTTGAGTTTCATGAGTGTTTTATAAATTTTGGATATTAACCCCTTATCAGATATATCATTGGCAAATATATCCTCCCATTCAGTAGGCTTCCTTTTTGTTTTATTAATGGTTTCCTTTGTTGTGAAAATACTTTTAAGTCTGATATAATCCCATATGTTCATTTTTTCTTTTACTTCCCTTGCCCGTAGGGATGTATCAGTAAAAATATTGCTCCGGGTAATGTCTGCAAATGTACTCCCTATATTTTCTTTTAGGATTTTTATGGTTTCAGGTCTTACATTTAAGTCTTTAATCCATTTTGAATTTATTCTTGTATATGGCATAAGGAGGTGGTCCAGTTTCATTTGTTTGCATGTGTCAGTCCAATTTTCCCAGCACCATTTATTGAATAGACTATCTTTACTCCACTGTAAATTCTTGCTTCCCTTGTCATAGATTAACTGTCCGTAAATGCCTGGATTTATTTCTGGGCTCTCTGTTCTGTTCCACTGATCTATGTGCCTGTTTTTATGCCAATACCAAACTGTCTTGATTACTGTAGCCTTGTAGTAGGTTTTGATGTCTGGTAGCGTGATTCCCCCCGACTTTGTTCTTATTTCTCAGGATTGCCGAGGCTATTCGTGGTCTTTTATGGTTCCATATAAATTTTAGGATTATATTTTCTATTTCTGTGAAAAATGCCCTTGGTAGTTTGATAAGAATTGCATTGAATCTATATATTGCTTTAGGCAATATTGACATTTTAACTATATTAATTCTTCCTATCCATGAGCATGGTAGGTGTTTCCGTTTATTTGTATCTTCTATGATTTCTTTCTTCAGTGTCTTATAATTTTCTGAGTACAGATCTTTCACTTCTTTGGTTAAATTTATTCCTAGGTATTTTATAGTTCTTGACGCAATTGTAAATGGGACAGTTTCCTTAATTTCTCTTTCCGTTAGTTTATTATTGGTATATGCAAATGCCACTGATTTCTGAGCATTGATTTTGTACCCTGCTACTTTACTGAATTCGTCTATCAGTTCCAATAGTTTTTTGATGGAGTCTTTGGGGTTCTCTATATACAGTATCATGTCATCTGCATATAATGACAATTTTACTTCTTCCTTGCCAATTTGGATGCCTTTTATTTCTTTTTGTTGTCTGATTGCTGTGGCTAGAACTTCCAGCACTATGTTGAATAAAAGAGGAGAAAGTGGACAATCTTGTCTTGTTCCTGATCTTAAGGGGAATGGTTTTAGCTTTTCCCCATTGAGTATGATGTTAGCTGTAGGTTTATCATATATGGCTTTTATTATGTTGAGATATGATCCCTGTATTCCCACTTTGCTAAGGGTTTTTAACATAAATGGCTGTTGGATTTTGTCAAATGCTTTTTCTGCATCTATTGAAATGACCATGTGATCTTTATCCTTCATTTTGTTGATGTGGTGTATCACATTAATTGATTTACGGATGTTGAACCAGCCTTGTGCACTAGGGATGAATCCCACTTGATCATGATGTATGATTTTCTTAATATATTGCTGAATTCTGTTTGCTAATATTTTATTGAGAATTTTTGCATCTATATTCTTCAGGGAGATTGGCCTGTAGTTTTCCTTTTTTGTGATGTCTTTATCTGGTTTTGGAATCAGGGTGAGAGTGGCTTCATAAAAAGAGTTTGGGAGCCTTCCCTCCTTCTGGATTTTTTGGAATAGTTTAAGAAGAATAGGTGATAGTTCTTTTTTGAATGTTTGAAGTGATAAAATTCACTTGTGAAGCCGTCTCGTCCAGGGCTTTTGTTTTTTGGGAGCTTGTCAATTACTGATTCAATTTCCTTGGCAGTAATCAGGGTATTTAGATTTTCTGTTTCTTCTTGCATTAGCTTTGGAAGGTTGTATGCTTCTAGAAAATTATCCATTTCTTTCAGATTGTCAAATTTGTTGGCATATAGTTGCTCATAGTAATTTCTTAGAATATTTTGTATTTCTGTGATGTCTGTAGTCATTTCCCCTCTTTCATTCCTGATTTTGCTAATTTGAGTCCTCTCTCTTTTTTTTTTTTTTTGATGAGCCTGGCTAGAGGTTTGTCAATTTTGTTTATTTTCTCAAGAAACCAGCTCTTGGTTTCATTGATCTTTTGAATTGTTTTTCTGTTCTCTATATTGTTTATTTCCGCTCTGGTCTTTATTATCTCCTTTCTTGTACTTCCCTTGGGCCTCTTTTGCTGTTCTTTTTCCAGTTTCTTTAGGTGTAAGTGTAACCCGTGGATTTGAGATTTTTCTTCCTTCTTTAGGTAGGCCTGCACTGCTATAAACTTCCCTCTTAGGACTGCTTTTGCAGCATCCCAGAGATTTTGGGTCGTGGTGTTTTCATTTTCATTTTTCTCGAGGTATTTTTTGATTTCCTCCTTGATCTCATTTGTGACCCACTCACTATTTAGATGCATGTTATTCAGCCTCCACTTATTTGACAGCTTTCCGGGGTTCTTCTTATAATTGATTTCTAGTTTCAGAGCATTGTGGTCAGAGAAGACACTTGAAATGATTTCAATCTTCTTAAATTTATTGAGACTTGTTTTGTGGCCTAACATGTGGTCCATCTTAGAAAATGTTCCATGTGCGCTTGAGAAGAATGTATATTCTGTAGCTTTGGGGTGAAATGCTCTGAAAATATCTGTTAAATCCAGCTGGTCTAAAGTGTCATTTAAGGTCACTGTTTCCACATTGATTTTCTGTCTGGAGGATCTTTCCATTGGTGACAGTGGGGTGTTGAAGTCCCCTACTATGATAGTGTTACTGTTCATCTCCATTTTTATGTCTGATAATATCTGTTTTATATATTTAGGAGCTCCTATGTTAGGTGCATAAATGTTTACTAGGGTTATGTCCTCCTGTTGGATCGATCCGTTTATTAGTATGAAGTGTCCTTCTGTGTCCTTTATTATATTCTTCAATTTAAAGTCCATTTTATCTGATATAAGTATCGCTACTCCAGCTTTTTTCTCCGTTCCATTTGCATGAAATACTTTACTCCATCCCTTTACTTTCAGCCTGTATGTGTCTTTTGATCTGAGGTGTGTCTCTTGTATACAGCATATGCCGGGGTCTTGCTTTCTTATCCAGTCAGCCACCCTATGTCTTTTGATTGAAGCATTTACTCCATTTACATTTAACGTTATTATTGATAGGTGTGTATTTATTGCCATTTTGTTATTTGTGTTCCTAGTCTTCCTCAGTTAGGTTGTTTTTCTCTTCTGGTTAAAGAAGCCCTTTTAACATTTCCTGCAAAGCTGGCTTGGTGGTAATGAATTCCCTTAACTTGTTCTTTTCTGGGAAGCTCTTTATCTCTCCTTCAATTTTAAATGATAGCCTTGCTGGATACAGCAATCTGGGTTGTAGGCCTTTATTTTTCATCACTTTGAAAACTTCCTGCCACTCCCTTCTGGCCTGCAAAGTTTCTGTAGAAAAGTCGGCTGATAATCTTATGGGGGTGCCCTTGTAATTAACTTGCTGCCTTTCCCTTGCTGCTTTAAGGATTCTGTCTTTGTCCTTAACCCTTGCCATTTTCACTATAATGTGTCTTGGTGTGGGCCTGTTTGGGATCACCCTGGTTGTAACTCTCTGCACTTCCTGGGCTTGTATTTCAATATCCTTTGCCAGGTTAGGGAAGTTTTCAGACATTATTACTTCAAATATGTTCTCAATCCCTTGCTCCTTCTCTTCTCCTTCTGGTACTCCAAAGATCCGGAGGTTATTGCATTTGATGTTGTCCCCCAGCTCTCTTAAACTATTTTCAATGTTTTTCATTCTTTTTTCCTTTTGTTGTTCTGCTTGAGTGATCTCTGCTATCTTGTCTTCTTAGTCACTGATTCGATTTTCTGCTTCATCCAATCTGCTAGCCATTCCATCGAATTTGTTATTTAATTCAGTAATTGCATTCTTAACTTCTAGCTGGTTGCTTTTTATGATTTCTCTATCCTTCTTTATATTTTCATTAATTTCCTTGAACATTCTAATAATCAGTGTTCTGAACTCTGTCTCCGATAGGTTGTTTACCTCTATTTCCTCTAGTTCCACTGATTCGTGAGCTTTCATCTGTTCTTTTATTTGGATTGTATTTCTTTGTCTCCCCATTCTGGTTTACTCTTTGTGCTTGCTTCAATATAACAGATAGATCCCCTAGGTCTCTCAGTCTTTTCTGGATAAACTGATACGGTGTGTGTCCTTTATATTTGAATTACTCAATCTCCCTATTCTCTTGTGCGTGTATATCTGAGGTGTTCTTTGTGTTGTGTTTCTTCACCTGTTGGAGTTTAGATTTGATTACTTTTGGCTTGTCAGTAGGTGGGATTGACTTCCAGGCTGATCAGCTGTGAGGATCAGCAGAGTCTGCAGTTTATGAGTTGCTGTGTGAGGCTTGGACCCTTTGTCCCTTGCACCTGTAGCAACTTCCATTTGGGTGTGACTCCTGTATGTCAAACCCAAAAATGCTCTGGTTTTATCTAAAGTTGGCCTGTGGGTATGATGATTCTTGTGTTTCCAGTGCCAGGCTAAAGTCCACCAAGATCTCTTGAGTTTGTCCTCTGCTGTACAAATATTCCTCTGGGTCTTGTGTGAACAAAGACGGCCACCTGACGCCTAGTGTGATCCTGGCACTGCAGGTTTGGCGTACATGAGTATGGTTGTGACGTGTGATTGGTAGTTTTTACAAAGTCACTGCCGTTTCTGCTTTTGCCTGCCCCAAGGCAGGCTGTGTGCCCTACAGGCTGGATGAGTGTCTTTGTGCACCCTTTCAATTGAAAGCCCAATGCGGAGAATGAAAGATCTTTTCACTGCCAAAAGCCCTCTGCTAAGAGTCTGTTAATTAGTTCCTCAGCAGCTGAACCAGCCCTGCCTCCCAAACCTTGCAGGAAAGGTGGGGGCGAGGTAGGTATCTCACTCTGTAGCCTCTTCTAGAGCGGAAATTCTCAACCCATTACGGGTAAGGAACGCCTTTGTAGTCTGCCCCTACTGCCCTATTTCAGGGTCAGTTTAAGACTCTGGTGTGGCAGGGGCCAGGGTTTCTCAGGGACGGTGGGGGTGGGTTTTATTTTCTGTTGTTTTTGTTTTTCTTTGGTTTTCTTTCTTTTTGCTTTCTGTCGAAGAGAGGAGGAAAAACAAACAAAATAATACAACAACAAAAATAACTCCACAGACCCAACACTGTTTTGAGCTAAGGCCTTTGCCTCATAGGCTCCGGAGCAGTTCCTGCTGCTCTCCCAAAGAGAATGCTGAGTTTTAGGGGGCTGCGCGCACCCTGCAGTGGCTCAAATCTCCGGTCTGTTTCCCGGGGACCTGCATCTCTGTTTGGGCTCGCTGCGTCTCCCCCTACGGAGTATTCTTTCTTCCCCTGCTCGTCTGGTTTCATGCTTCTGCCTTGGCGCCTGTGCGCGCCGCGGTATTCCTGCTGCTCTCCCGGAGGGACTGCCTGGGTTTAGGAGACTGCGCGCACCCTGCCGTGGCTCAGATCCCCGCTCCGTCTCGCAGGGACCTGCGTCTCCACCCGGCGCACTGCGTCTCCCCCTCCCTGCCAGTACTCTTTCTTCCCTTGCTTGCCTGGTTTCAGGCTTCTGCCTCAACGTCTGCACGCTGAGGTGCTCTTGCTGCGCTCGGTGGGACCCGGTGGGCACAGAGACTGATCCCTGAACCGGGCGGGTGCAGGAATTAATCTTGCCCTGTCACTGCCGGGCTCTGCACCCTGCTTTCTGGGGACCTGGGGAGCTGTGGGTGCGGGTGCACGTCTCCTCTCTCTCCTCCCCCTCTTGCCCGACCAGAGGCTTCTTCCTCAGGCTGCAGATTGTTGTGCTTTTGCTGTACTCTAGATGGGCCGTGGGGCACAGGGAGCGAGCAGTGGGAACACTCACCATCTGTTCTCTGGAGTTTGGTCCCTCTGCAGCCGCAGGTGCAGGCTGCACCTCACGGGTATTGCCTGCTTTCTTCCCCCACTTGTCCGGTCTGTGCACCTTCCAGCAATTGTTGTTGAGTGAGAGTCTTAGTTGCTCTGTGTGATGAATAGACGTCCCTTTGAAGAGTTATAGAAGTTCAAATTGTGGATATTTCCAGAGAAGAACTCAGGGAGCTCTCCTCACAGCAGCCATCTTTGCCCTCTCCGGAAATTTGTTTTTTTAAGCCCACACTCTGCGGTAGTGATTACAGCCAGCCTAGGAAACTAAAACACTGCTCTATGTAAAATTGCAGCCACCCCACTGGCACTGCCAATCCCTGTAAGGTTGTTATTTTAATTTTTTCCATAGTACTTGTCACCTTTAAAAAAATCAGAATCTATATCATTTATTATGTGTTCCCCAGCCTCAATGAATTTGTCCCAAGCAATCTTAGTTACTGATATATCCTCTGTGTCTAATAATCATGGCTGGCTCTCCTACTTGACAGTCAATAAATATTTTTCAAGTTTTGAATGGATAAATGAGAAATCAACATTCATCCAGTGAAACTGGAATGGGGAGGTAACATAAATTTATCGCCAACCAACAAGTAAACACATGGTGATCTTCTAGCAATGAGGAAGGGGAGAGGATAGTTACTGGATAGTGAAGACACTGTGTTTGGCACATGGAGATACAGCCTAACAGATAAGTCACAATATATATAAAGGGTGGTACATGTGGAGGTGGTTAATCAAAGCTTAAATGCCCATGCACGAGCAAAGGAGTGAGAATAACTAAGATCGTTGTGAATAGTAACAAGGGCTTTCACTGGCTGCTTGTCAGGCTCCCAGGGATGCTGTAAGAACCAGACAGTGATGTCCTGTCATCGTGTCATTGCCAGGACCTGACAAACAATAGACTACAGTCCAAATCCAGATGCCATCCACTATTTCCCCCAATATTTCATAATGAAACATGTCATACATACAGAAATGTTGAAAGAATTTTAGTTTTCACTACAATTGCAAATGTAAGACATTTTTTGTTGTATTTGCACTGATGGCACAAAAGCAAAGGTCGGTAAAACTATTGGTACTAATCAAGCATCAAGGACATGGTACAGTGGTTTATTAATTAGTAGCTATTTTCTTCTTTATCACAACATTCACAGTTTTAAAGCATGTGACATTTCACTTCAGGATGTCCTGAATGGAGCATTAAAAATAGCTTTATCAAATCCCAAGTTTTGATTACCTGTCTTATAATATCTGTGTAATAAATATTCTGTGATTTACATTCAAATTGCATTGTTGTCTCCACAAATAGCACTTGTGCAATGATTAGATTTGGAAGCTCAATTTTGCATGAAAGAAAATTCATACAAAACAAATGACAGCATTTATATGACTGCCATATAAAGTTAGGTTTCTAGTGAAAAATAGAATTTTGGAAGACTTGTATCTGTCACTGTGAATTTCACAGTTCCCCGATACTTAAGACTAAAGATGATATTGGTGAATACAAATATTCATACTGTAAAATGAAATATGTCAACATTTGAAAGATCTGTATAGGTCATTGAACCCATAGTTTTCCAAACAACAGTTACAACATCATGAATGAAACAACGATTTAAAGTGCATGTTAGGGGCCGGCCGAGTGGCATGGTGGTTAAGCGCTGGCTTGGGAAGCCAGCAGCCCTGGTTTGGTCCCACATATGAGGGCCAGTGACACTGCCCTCAAAATAAATAAATAAATAAGCTGCATGTTAGAACAATGGAATTTAATGTAATGCAGCAAGAGGAAAGTTTACCTGTGTGAAAAAAATAAAGATCTCACCCAGAACTGGAACGGGGAAGGTCTGTATGGGGAGCTCCCACTGCTACATCCATGGCAAAGCCCTAGCCCCACAGGAAGAACCTCTTGGTTATAACTGCTCCACACTCCTTTCTAGAAATGAATTTCTCTTTTGTGCTGGGGACTTGCAGCACAGTTTTCCATGGCTGCATGTTCTGGGTGGCAATTCTTTATTTTCCCCTCAAGAAACTATTTTTTTGTTGTTGGAGGAATATCTAGTGGAGTTTTTGTTTAAGGTTATTACCTGTATTATTTCAGACTATACACTTCAACTAAGTTGTCTCTTGTGCAGATTGCATGATCTAACACAAATATCAAAATTACCTGATACTTATATTAAATTACACTGTCCTTTTCCAACTACATACCTGGGTGTGTCCAGGTTTCCTTTATATAGTTACATAAAGATAACATGTTGATTGAATGCAGAAGCTAATCTCAGAATCCAGTTGGCTTCTATTAAGCCTGACATTTAAAACATTGTCTTCTACGGCAATGGAACTGCTGTAAATCTGGGTGAGATGATTGTTGAAAACCGATCCAATTACTCAAAATCATTGAGGTTAAAAAATTGCTCTTGTCATAGGAGGCTTATTGACGGATAATTTCTATACCATAAAAGTTATCATTTTGAAGTGTATCATTCAGTCATTTTTAGCATAATCGTTGCCCTTTACCTATGGGTGATACATTCCAAGACCCCCAATGGATGCCAGAAACCTCAGATAGTACTGAACCATACATATATATTCCCTTAAAGGAAGAAATTTGTTACTTTTCTTTGGTGTATCCAAATTCTAGTGTCACAGTGTGGAGCCATTATTAGATAAAATAAGGGTTGCCTGAACAAAAGCATTACAGTACCATTACAGTCTACCTGATAACCAAGATGACTATATAAAGCAGGGAGCGTATTAGCATGGGAACGCTGGAGAAAGGCACGATTTACATCCTGGGTGGAAAGGCATATACTGGTGCAAGATTTCATCATGCTTCTCAGAACGATGTGGAATCTCAAAATTATGATTTATTTTGTGCGATTTTCCATGTAATAGTTTTGGACCAAAGTTGACCATGGAAAGTGAGAAAGCACAGATAACAGGCACTCCAGCATTCACACAGTTGTTCAAATATCACCACTGTAAAATTCCACAACATTTATCATCACTCCAAAATGAAGCCTTGTCTCCATTCACAGTAACTCCATGTTTTGCCCTATCCCCTGGCTACCATCATTCTATTTGTGTTTTTATGAACTTACCTAATCTGGACATTTCTATATAAATAGAATCATACCATATATGGCCTTTTCTATATGACTTTCATTTAGCATGTCTTCAAGGTTGCTTTGCATTGATCTGAGCTTATCTATAATGATGTGGATTCCTGCGGCATTTGCCCAGACTGCACCACTGTGTTGAGCCCCCAGAGACATTTCCCTGACCAATGTTGCAACTGGACTGACCCTTCTCTTACTATAATTTCAAGAAAGACCTCGGCACAACATCATGGAACTTTGAGGGAAAAACAAAAAGGTTTATTACTCATAGGTCATGGAGGGTCCATGGCATGCTCCAGGCTACACCATAAGGTCCTGGGTAGAGAGGAAGCACATGTGTAAACCTGAGGTTCTCCCTTTATAGGGGTAGACATTGGGAGTACCTTGGGTCTCACAGGGTCACTCTTTATTGAGTCACTCCATCCAGCAAGCAATGATTTGGGCTTTTAAAAAAATTATTTTATTGGGGAATTGGGGGAGGGGAACAGAGAAGTTGCTATCTTTCTGTTCTTCAGTCTAGTTGCGGAGGACATTGCTTCACTGGCCCATGTTGGTATTGTCATTGTGTTCTTCCCGGATGAAGCAGATGGGTCGCCGGCCTGTGGATGGTCGCTCACTGCAGCTTTTGGCTGATCACTATGGCTGCCAGTTGCTCACGCTGGCTGCCGACACTCACTGTAGCCTATGACAGCCCACTACAGCAGGGGCTGCAGCCTACACCATTGCCAGGGCCCACGCAGCCCATCTTCAGATGGAGCTGTTGTTAGCTGTAGAGGGGAGCATCGCTGGCCCTCATATATAGAAACCGAACCAGAGCCACTGGCATCCCAAACCAGGTCTTAACCAATGCGCCACTCAGCCGGCCCAATCTGGGCTTTTTAAAATGGGAAGCTCATGGCTCTCTCTATGACTGCATAGCTGGCCATGTATACTCGAGATGGATGTCTTTAAGGTGGATTTCTCAGCAATCAAAAGTGAATGGCAGGGCCAGCCGAGTGGCGCAGTGGTTAAGTGCTGGCTTGGGAAGCCTGCGGCCCCGGTTTGGGTCCCACATATTAGGGCCAGTGACACTGCCCTAAAAAAATAAAGTGAATGGCAAACAGATACATCACAGTAAAATTCAAAACAAAAAAATTTTTTAGGGACTTATGCCAAAAAAGTTCATCTTTTTTAATTAGTGCTTTATCAGTACTTTATTTCTTTAAGGCAAAAATAAAGTTGAACATATCCTTCTCCAGAGAAAACATACAAATGGTCAAAAGACACAACAGATGTTAAACATCAGTAGTCATGTAAATGCCAATTAAATCCACAATACGATACACCTTTCACACACTACAATGGCTATGCTTTTGAAATTACTGGAAAGTTATAATTCTAAACAACCATGTCAATACCACACCAGAATAGTGGAGGAAACATCCATGTTTGTTACAGAAGACAAGCCTTATGCAGATCCAGTTCACCAACAGAGTTGAAGGTCATTGCCCTGGAGCATCTGCACTTTAATAATTGGCATTGTGGGGAGACTTTAGTAGCCCCTGTGCCTTGGGTGACGTGGGTGACCTGGGATGTGGTAACACAGCGGGGTTTTTAATTCCAGTTTTCCAGATCACTCAACCACAAAAAATGATAGTAACCCAAACAGGGTGGTATTGGCATAAAACCAAACACACAGATCAATGGAGCAGAATCAAACCTAAATTTGAAGCAGCAGAAATGAGGCTGGGAATACTGGACAGCTGTATGCAAAATAACAGCACTGAACACTACCTTACACAACAAAAACAGCCCCCCCCCACAATTTTTCCCAATAAGTAATTCCTCTGCTGGATCCTCTGGTGGCTAAAACCCCTCCCACAACCACTCAGCAGAGTTCCCGCATAGGAAGCCCATTGGCTTAGCAGCCACGATCTTGCGTGACCCTCTGCTCTCACAAGAACCCGGCGGCCATGACTCTTGCAAGATTCTCTGCTCTCTGGCGCGCGGTGGTTAAGCGCTGGTTTGGGAAGCCAGTGGCCCCGGTTCGGGTCCCACATATGAGGGCCAGTAACACTGCCCTAAAAAACAATATGCCTTTGGGCCGGCCGAGTGGCACATTGGTTAAGCACTGGTTTTGGAATGCCAGCTGCCCAGGTTCGGATCCCACATGAGGGCCAGTGACACTGCCCTCTACAGCTAACAACAGCTCCACCTGGAGCTGGGCTGTGCGAGCCCCGGTGATGGTGTGGGCTGCAGCCCCTGCTGCAGTGGGCTGCCATAGGCTACAGTGAGTGGCCAGCAGCCAGCGTGAGCGGCTGGCAGCCAGCGTGAGCTGCCAATAGCCACAGTGAGCGACATCCAGAGGCCAGCGACCAATCTGCCTCATCCGGGAAGAGCGCAATGACGATACCAACAGGGAAGCAACATCCTCCGCAACTAAACTGAAGAACAAAAAGACAGCAACTTGTCTGTTCCCCTTCCCCGATTCCCAAACGCTGTTCCCCTCTGCCAATTCCCCAATAAAATCTTTAAAAAAAAAGATTCTCTGCTCTCTCCTGACCCTGGTGACATATTGGCTTGTAAAGAAATGTGCATGGTCAGGCAAGTCAAGTAAATATAAGGGCTGGCCGAGTAGCACGGTGGTTAAGTGCTGGCTTTGGAGGCTGGCGGCCCCGATTCGGGTCCCACATGTGAGGGTCAGTGACACTGCCCTCAAAAAAAAGAGTTTATTAAGAGAGGGTCTATTGGGCTGAGCAAATATGGCTATAGCCTGGACTGCATGTCTAAAGGAGGCTTGCAGCCCTTAGGGGGAAAATGAGGAGGGTTGTATAGGGGCAGTGCTGACAGGATAGCATTGTTTGAACAGAAAATACTGACTGCCTGTAACCAGTTGCTGTTTTGTGATGTTTTCTGTGATCGCAAATTTGGTTCTCTCTGCATGTGCAGGCCAACAAACGTTTTGTTGTTTTCTTGCAGACATGGCTCTGTTCCTAAGTCAAGGTCTCTGAAACCTAACATTTAGAGACCTAACAGTTCTTAAAAAGGAGAGGAATCTACTATAAAGAAGAATGAAATCATACCATTTGCAATTATATGAATGGACCCTGAGACCATTATGTTAGGTGAAATAAGTCAGTTGGAGAAAGACAAATACCGTATGATCTCACTTAAATGTGGAACCTGAAAAACTGAATGAATGAGGAAATTAAACAGAAACAGACTCATAGAGGAAAAACTGAGGGTTGCTAGTTGGGAGGTGGGTGGGAATGAGGGAGAAGGGGAAAGAATTAGACAGCATAAATAGGTAACTACAATATTGCTAGAGGGATATGAAACACAGTTCTGGGAATATAATAATATTGTAAATATTTTGTGGGGTGTCAGATGGTCACATGTCTTGTTAGGGAGACCACTTCATGGATGGTATAGAGGCATTATCACTGCATTGTACAGCTGAAGCTGATGTTGTATAATATTGTATGCCAGCTGTAATTGAATATATAGATAATCTTGGGATGGGAAGTATACTGTGAAAGTGAGTCAAAGGAATTGTAATAGATATGTATGATATGGGGGGGAGTGGAGTGGCAAAATGGGGAGGGAGGTTGTCACTTTGAGGGGTAAAAAGTATAACTATTGCACTGTGTTGTACACCTGAAACTAATTTTTTTAAAAATGTTTATTTCACAATAAAAGAATTTAAATAAACATTTAAAAAAAGGAGAGGGGCCATCGTGTCTCTCTTCTTTAGCTGTTTTGGGCTGAACCGGGGTGTTGAGAGGAGGTGGGGGATATTGCAGAAGGGGCTGGTAATGTTGTAGCAGAAACATTTCACGGAGAGTTCCATTTACAAATACCTGGAGTCTGCTCTGCGGGAATTGGGTGAAAAGGCCGAGGGACTGAAAAGATAATGATTAGAGCCCCATGAGGGGAAGAAGCCAAAGGCCCCAGCTACCCATGGACAGGGAGCCCCACTGGATTTTGTGATGGTCGCTTTTTTCGGGTGGAAAGGGGACTGGGAGAGATCCTGTGATAGAGCCTGAAAGTGGTGTAGGAGACTCCAAACCCTGTTGTCCCTGTTGCTACCCCCACACACATGCCCAGTGTGTCACTAGGTGTGGAGTGAGGGAGACGGCCCTTTTTGGCACATGAGTATATGTGGGGACAGGTAGAAACGGATTATTGGGGGTAATCCGAATATCTGGAGAAAGTAAAACCAGGGTGTAATGACTGTCTAGTTGGTGGGAGGCGGGCATATGTGGAGTTTCTGCAGAGGAGGAAGAGGCCAGAAGGACAAAGGCAGGTGAAGACATTGAGGGAAAAGAAAGAGGTTTCTCTTTCCGCATATTTCTCAGGGGAGCTTTCTTCGTCCCAAACACTAAATGTGCCACATATTCTAGCACCCATGAGGGGCTGTATGGGAATGTTGGATGTAGAGTTTGCATGTCTAAAGAAACGCAGTTTGGGCCGGTGGAGTGGCATTGTGGTTAAGTGCTGGCTTGGAAAGCCAGTGGCCCCGATTCGGGTCCCACATATGAGGGCCAGTAACACTGCCCTCAAAAAATATATAAATAAAGAGATGCAGTTTGAGCTTATTGAGGTAAAAGTTAGTTGGGTCAGATGGAATAGTTAGTTAAAACAGATGGATCCCTTTTTGCCTGTGTGAGGAACCAGGGGGGAGTCTTACTGGCATCTGAGGCTTCCCCTGGCAGTATAGGGTGTAGATATTAGTTATTCCAGAGGTGCTGAGGCGGGGACGGGAGGAGAAGTGGAGCGGTTGTCGTAAGATAGAACCTACGGAGGAGGCGGAATGAGTACGAGAGGGAGAGATAGTCATGGTGGTGTTACAGAGATTGTGGTCTAAGGTGCCCACAGTGTTGCTGGTGGCTTGTGAGTGGGAGATGTAGAGGGGTGCTGTGGTGTGGATATGAGTTGAAGAATTTACGGGGCCTATGATGGGCCTGAATTTGTCATGGGCCTTATCTAGAGCATCAGTGAAGGTTTTCAGGTATTGTGTTGTTTTGAGCCAGTATTGGCTTGTGAAGGTGTTGTAGTGAGTTGTTGATTTAGAGTGGAAGGCAGATCCATGTTGGACTTTGCAGAAGAGAAAGTCAGAGGTATTAGTCCATATTTGAGCCATTATGGGGATGGCAGTGAAGAGTTGAATAGAGATGGACAGGCAGAACGAGCAGTCTTGAGATAGTAAGGGGGATGACTGGGTTAGAAGGTGATTATTTAGGTTGAGGGTCCAGAGGCAATAAGGGGTAATGGTAGGGAAAGTGTTGAGAGTGAAGAGTAATATGAACACGACGATCAGGGGCTTCTGTCCCTCTGGGCTTGGGAACACAGGTGATGAAATCATCAAAAAGGAGCTCTAAAATGGACCTAAGGAGGTAAAGGGGAAAGGTGGAGAGAACTGAGAGGATTTGGAGGGGGAATGAATGAACCAGGAGTGAGGCTGGGGGTGTTTGGTTTAGGCAGCGAGGACAAGGGCAGGGGTAGGGGTCACCATTCATGAGTCTCCGAGTTTTTTTTTTTTCAGGGATCTTGAAACATGGGTGGGGCTCTGGATTGAGTGGCTGGATGGGCAGTTCAGCCATCATTCTTAGCCTAGAGAAATGAAACCAGGAGGGGTGACCCAGCAACTTGGCTGCAGAGGGGATGGTGAGAAGGTTGTGAAAGGTTTCTTTTCACTTTGTTTGTAAGTCTGAAGTGTTGAGGTCTTTGAGAAGGACCCAGTCTCCTGGGTGGAAAGAGAGAGAGAGAGGAAGTGTCCTGAGATCTGGGAAGAATGCGATCTGCGTGTTCCCTAAGGATTTGCCAAAGGAGGCTAAGGTCTGGAGGTAGACTTTCATTGATGAGTTATTAGGAGGGACATTGTCTAGTAGGAAAGGTCTGCCATACATGAGCTCCAAAGGACTGAGGAAGTTGGGGGCCTGTGGCGTGGTAGGGATGTAATAAGGGAGATATGGTCGACCGTGATGGCCCTGTGTGTGGGAGTGAGTTGGACTCTAAGTAGACAACTGAGGAGGTAGTCAGTTGTGTCTTTTGTGGGAATTACTACGAAGTAGCCCTTGCTACTGAGGAAGTTAGGCAGGGTAGTGATAGGGTGGAGAGAGTGAGTGAGATGGACTGTACAAAAGGCGATCATTCACACTGTGTATGGGTGTGCTGGGAGCAAGGTTGAGAGAGGCTAGGTGAGCTGCTAGGTCCTGCCCAAAGAAATGGGGTCTGTCCTGAACCCTTGGGGAAGGACTGTCCGTGTTAGTTTTCTGGAACGTAAATCCAGGTAAATTCGAAGAGGACTTGGGAGTGAGGATGTAAGAGAATGTTAAAGAAGGTGTTTTTGAGGTCCAGGACAGTGAAGTGAGTGGATGGATCTGTAAGGGGGTTTCAGAGGGGGAGAGCATGAGGAGGAGGATGCTTTCAGGGTCGGGCAGATGGAACTGAAAGCAGACTCTAAACATGGAGAGAATAGCTCTCCCTAGTATAGGAGTGGGAAATTTCAGGAATACTAGTAATGATAGGCTGAAAACCGAGTTATGGAGTGAGCAAGTTAGGGCAGGGGAAGTTACAGGCTGTGACATAAGGCCATCAACCCCAACAATGGAGATACAGGAGGGATGGCAGAGTAAGAAACATCGAAAATGTTTCAAGGATGGCAGAGTAAGTGGGTGGCCCCCGTGTCTATTAAGAAGAAGACCAGGACAGACTTCTGGTAAAATGGCAAAATAAACAGATGCTGTGCTAACTACCTCCCAGGATCACACCAAAATTACAAACAAATTATATAGCATTCAATCCTGGAGGTCCCTGGAACACTGGAGGAACAGAACCACTAAACGAATAACTTAAAGAGGAGGCCACGTCGGGTCTGGTAGAACGGGTGGAGACAAGAGAGGGCGAACCCCGTGAGGGAGGCCCCAGCTGTGGGGAGGCTTCTCCGGTTGGGGGAGAGACCCTCCGGCCACACACCAAGCTCACCAGCCCAGAGTTCCTTTGCTGGGAAGAGAAGTTCCAAGATAGCTGGCAGTAAATTAGTGAGGACTCTCTTTGCTCAGCTCGGTGAGGCTAAAAGTGGCTAGAGAATCAGTGGGGCCAGCGCAGGGGATTGCTTGCCAGTGAGCACTTACCTGGCTCCTGGTGGAGGGAGTGGCTGTGGCAGCCGAGCCCAGGAGCCTGCGGGGACGGACTGAACTGAGAAGCTTTGGTGCAAAGGCTGGAGGTTTGGGGACTATTGTTCCCCTGGGGTGGAGCCTGCACGGAAGTGATGTAAGGAGGGCGCCATTTTGTCAGGGTTTGGCCCTCCCACAGAGGATCAGGTCCGCGATCTCATTGGTCTGGTGGAATTGGCGCAGAAGTGCGTGTGTGCATGTGGCCTTGGATCCCCACCCTCCACCCGGTTTATACTGTGTTGCCAGGGAAACGCTGGACAGTGCCCTCCGGCTCCAACAGGCTGCTCACTGAGACCCGGAAGTGCGCAAGCTGCTTCAGATCCCCACTCTCCGCAGGGCTTGTGCTGCATTGCCAGGGGAATGCCTGGTGGGTGTGCTCCGGGTCCAACAGCCTGCTCACTGAGACACAGGAGTGTGCAAGCTGCCTCGGGTCCCGGCTCTCTGCACTGCGCTTGCAGAGTTGTCAGGCTGGTGATTGGTTGTCAGGCTGCTCGGCCTGATCTGCGAGTGGCTGATTGGGACAGGCTGAGACTGGGAGTTTTCCTAGGAGTGTTGGGCCGTGAGTTGTGTGCTTGCGTGACCCAGCCGGGGCTCTCCTGGTGATCTATCTAATATATCAAAGCAATCCCAGAGCGACAGCCAGAATGTAGAAACAAAGAAATATGTCACAAGTAAAAGATCAGAAGAAAACTCTAGAAATGGAACCCAATGAAACAGAGGGTTCCAATCTTTCAGAGACTGAGTTTAGAACACTGATGATAAGAATGTTTAACAAGGGGGGAGGGGCAAGATGGCGGCTGTGAGGAGGGCTCCATGAAATCTCCCCTGGAAATATCCACAATTTGAACTTCTAATACGCTTCAAAGAGACATCTACTCATCACACAGAGCAACTAAGAGTTCCACACAAGGATTGCTGGAAGGCGGGCAGGCCGGGCGAGTAGGGGAAGACGGTGGCGAGACGCCTGAGGTGCAGCCCGCACCCGCGGCTGCTGAGTCATGGTGAGTGTTCCTCCGGCTCGCTCCCTGCGGCCCGGGGCCCACCTAGAGTTCAGCAAGAGCGCATTGGTTTGCAGTCTGAGGCAGAAGCCTCAGGCCGGGCAAGTGCGGGAGGAGAGAGAGGAGACGACTGTGCAGAGGTATGAGCTGCACCCGCGGCTCGCCGGGTCCCCAGGAAGCAGGGTGCAGAGCCCTGCAGCGACAGGGCAAGATCAATCCCTGCACCCTCCCGGTTCAGGGATCAGTCTCTGTGCCCACCGGGGCTGTGGAGCGCAGAAGCCTGAAACCCGGGAGCAGGGGAAAACAGAGGACTCACGTGCGGAGAAGCAGCGTGCGCCTGGCGGAGACGCAGGTCCCCGAGAGACGGAGTGGGGATCGGAGCGGCGCGGAAAGGTGTGCGCAGTCCCCTGAACCCGGGCGGCAGTCCCTCCAGAAGTGCAGCAGGAGAACAGCGCGGGTGCGTGCCGGCTCCGA
The DNA here is from genome assembly GCA_033961575.1 of Aselliscus stoliczkanus. NCBI lineage: Eukaryota > Metazoa > Chordata > Mammalia > Chiroptera > Hipposideridae > Aselliscus > Aselliscus stoliczkanus. The sequence goes on along the minus strand of CM066735.1, from coordinate 48,787 downwards.
GGCAGACACCTGAAACCCGGGAGCAGGGGAAAAAAGAGGACTTGCCCGCGGAGACGCAGCGCGCACTGGCCGGAGACACAGGTCCCGGAGAGACGGAGCAGGGATCGGAGCCACGCGACAGGGTGTGCGCAATCCCCTAAATCCCGGCAGACCATTTGGGAGAGCAGCAGGAGATCCGTGCGGGCGCGCGCCAGCTCCAAGGCAGAAGCCTTAAACCCGGGAGCAGGGGAAAAGAAGACTCGCGTGGACACGCAGCGCGCCGGGTGGAGACGCAGGACCCCGAGAGACAGAGCGGGGATCTGAGCCTCGGGGCAGGGGGCACGCAGTCCCTTAAACCCTGGCAGTCTCTTCGGGAGAGCAGCAGGAGCACCGTGCAGGCGCGCGCCGGCTCCGAGGCAGAAGCCTTAAACCAGGGAGGAGTGGAAACAAGAAGACTCACTTGGAAACGCAGCATGCCAGGCAGAGACGCAGGTCCCCAACAGACGGAGCGGGGATCTGAACCTTGTGGCAGGGGGCGCACAGTCCCATAAACCCCCACAGTCTCTTCAGAAGAGCAGCAGGAGCACCGCGCGGGCGCGCGCTGCCTCCAAGGCCGAAGCCTTAAACCTGGAGCAGGGGAAAAAGAAGACTCACTCGGACACGCAGCGCGCCGGGCGGAGACGAAGGTCCCCGAGAGACGCGGAGCGGGGATCTTAGCCACACGGTAGGGTACGCGCAATTCCCTAAATCCCAGCAGACCCTTTGGGAGAGCAGCAGGAACTCTGCTGGAGCATAAGAGGCAAAGGCCTTAGCTTAAAACAGTGTTGGAACTGTGGCTTTGTTTATTTTTATGTTTTTTTTCCTTTTTCTACTCTTGAACAGAAAGCAAAAAAAAAACAAAACAATAACTCACCCACTCCCACAAACTTTGGTCCCCGCCAAGACAGTCTTAAACTGACTCTTGAAGGGAGCAATAGGGGCAGACTAGGAAGATATTGCTACCTGCAGGGTGTTGAGAATTTCCACCCAGTAAAGGCTGCAGAGTGAGACTACCTATCCCGCCCCCACCTTTATGCAAGGCTTGGGAGGCAGGGCAGGTTCACCTGCTGAGGCATTAATTAACAGATTCTTAGCAGCAGGCTTTTGGTAGTGAGGAATTCTTTAATTCTCCATGGCTGTCAACCGAAAGGGTGCCGAGAGACACTCATTGAGACTTTGAGGGTGCAGCCTGCCTTAGGACAGGCAAAAGCAAAAAGGCAGTGACTTTGTAAAAACCACCAATCACACGTCACAACCACACTCAAGTACAGCAAACCTGCAGTGCCAGGATCACGCTAGGCATCAGGTGGCCTACTGTTCCCACAAGACTCACAAGAATTTTTGTACAGCAGACAAACTGAAGAGAGCTTGGTGGACTTTAGCCTAGACCGGCACGGGTATTTTTGGTTTGTTTGGTTTTATTCTGTTTTGTTTTCCCTTTATTGGCTGCTTATCTTGGTTGTTTTTGGTTTTTATTTCTATTTCATTCTAATCATTTTGTAGTTTTTAATATAGGCATATATATAGGTGTATATAGGTGAATATATGTCCATATATATGGGTGTGTAGACAAATATATATATATATATATGTTTTTTCCTTTTTTTTCTTTCTTTTCTTTTTCTTTTTTCCCCACCCTCACTTTCTCTCTTATTTTATTCATTCTTCTCACTGCTATACTTTTCCTCTTTTCCTTTTTTCTACAAATTTTATTTTTTAAATTTTTATTCTTACTTTTTATTATTATTTTAGTTTATTTTTATTTTTTATTTTTTAGGTATAGCTAATCGGTTTCTCATGTTTATTGTATTTTTTATTTTAGGATATTGTATTTTATTTTGTTTCCTCTTCTGTTATTATTTTGTGTGTGGTTTTTGTTTTGTTTCTGTTTGTTTTCTTCATTAGTATGAGTGATATTTCTATACAAGTTGACTGTAGTTTGATGGTTGGTTTTTTTTTGCTTGTGCGAGCATTTGGTTTCCTTTGGTGGCTGCGGAGGTTGTTCTTATTGATCTGTTATGCTCTAAAATCACTCTGCAGCAGTGGGTCCAAACAAACAGACACAAGAATCATCATACCTAGAGGCCAACTTTAGGTAAAACCAGAGCATTTCTGGGTTTGACATACAAGAGTCACACCCAAAAGGAAGTTGCTACAGGTACTAGGACCCATAGGGTCCAAGTTTCATCAGAGGGGTCAATCCTCTCACAGCAGCTCATAAACTGCAGACGCTGCGGATCCTCACAGCTAATCAATCTGGAAGTCAATCCCACCTACTGACAAGCCAAAAGTAATCAAAACTAAAACTTCAACAAGTGAGGACGCATGACACAAAGAACACCTCAGATACAAGCACAGGAGAATAGGGAGACTGAGTAATTCAAATATAAAGGACACACACCATATAAGTTTACCCAGAAAAGACTGAGAAATCTGGGGGATCTATCTGTTATATTGAAGCAAACACAAAGAGTAAGCCAGAATGGGGAGACAAAGAAACATAACACAAATAAAAGAACAGAAGAAACTTCCTGAATCAGTGGAAATAGAGGAAATAGAGGTAACCAATCTATCGGAGACAGAGTTCAGAACACTGATTATTAGAATGTTCAAGGAAATTAATGAAAATATAAAGAAGGATAGAGAAATCATGAAAAGCAACCAGTTAGAACTTAAGAACACAATTACTGAATTAAATAACAAACTTGATGGAATCACTAGCAGATTGGATGAAGCAGAAAATCGAATCAGTGACTTAGAAGACAAAATAGCAGAGATCACCCATGCAGAACAACAAAAAGAAAAAAGAATGAAAAACATGGAAAATAGTTTAAGAGAGCTGGGGAACAACATCAGATGCAATAACCAACGGGTCATTGGAGTACCAGAAGGAGAAGAGAGGGAGCAAGGGATTGAGAATATATTTGAAGTAATAATGTCTGAAAACTTCCCTAATCTGGCAAAGGACATTGAAATTCAAGCTCAGGAAGTACAGAGAGTTCCAACCAGGATGATTCCAAACAGGCCCACTCCAAGACACATTATGGTGAAACTGACAAGGTTTAAGGACAAAGACAGAATCCTTAAAGCAGCAAGGGAAAGGCAGCAAGTTACTTACAAGGGCACCCCCATAAGATTATTAGATGACTTTTCTACAGAAACTTTGCAGGCCAGAAGGGAGTGGCAGGAGGTTTTCAAAGTGATGAAAAATAAAGGCCTACAACCAGATTGCTGTATCCAGCAAGGTTATCATTTAAAATAGAAGGCGAGATAAGGAGCTTTGCAGAAAAGAATAAGTTAAGGGAATTCATTACCACCAAGCCAGCTTTGCAGGAAATGCTAAAAGGGCTTCTTTAAGTAGAAGAGAAAAACAACGTATGAAAGACTAGGAACACAAATAACAAAATGGCAATAAATACACACCTATCAATAATCACATTAAATGTAAATGGATTAAATGCTCCAATAAAAAGACATAGGGTGGCTGAATGGATAAGAAAGCAAGACCCCAGCATATGCTGTATACAAGAGACTCACCTCAGATCCAAAGACTCATACAGGCTGAAAGTAAAGGAATGGAGCAAAATATTTCATGCAAATGGTACTCAGAAAAAAGCTGGAGTAGCGATACTTATATCAGATAAAACGGACTTTAAATTGAAGAATATAACAAAGGACAAAGAAGGACACTTCATAGTAATGAAGAGATCGATCCAACAAGAGGACATAACTCTAGTAAACATCTATGCACCTAACATAGGAGCCCCTAAATATATAAAACAGATATTGTCAGATATAAAGACAGAGATCAACAGTAACACTATCATAGTAGGGGACTTCAACACCCTGCTGTCACTAATGGACAGATTCTCCAGACAGAAAATCAATGTGGAAACAGCGACCTTAAATGACACATTAGACCAGCTGGATTTAACAGACATTTTCAGAGCATTTCATCCCAAAGCTACAGAATATACGTTCTTTTCAAGTGCACATGGAACATTTTCTAAGATAGACCACATGTTAGGCCACAAAACAAGTCTCAATAAATTTAAGAAGATTGAAATCATTTCAACTGTATTCTCTGACCACAATGCTATGAAACTAGAAATCAATTATAAGGAGAAATCCGGGAAGCTGACATATAAATGGAGGCTAAACAATATGCTATTAAATAGTGAGTGGGTCACAAATGCGATCAAGGAGGAAATCAAAAGATACCTCGACACAAACGAAAATGAAAACACCACGACCCAAAATCTCTCGGATGTTGCGAAAGCAGTCCTAAGAGGGAAGTTTATAGCAGTGTAAGCCTACCTAAAGAGGAAGAAAAATCTCAAATCAACAGTTTATCCTTACACCTAAGGGAACTGGAAAAAGAACAGCAAAAGAGGCCCAAGGGGAGTACAAGAAAGGAGATAATAAAGACCAGAGCAGAAATAAACAATATAGAGAACAGAAAAACAATTCAAAAGATCAATGAAACCAAGAGCTGGTTTCTTGAGAAAATAAACAAAATTGACAAACCTCTAGCCAGGCTCATCAAAAAAAAAAAAAAAAAAAAAAAGAGAGAGGACTCAAATTAGCAAAATCAGGAATGAAAGATGGGAAATGACTACAGACATCACAGAAATACAAAATATTCTAAGAAATTACTATGAGCAACTATATGCCAACAAATCTGACAATCTGGAAGAAATGGATAATTTTCTAGAAGCATACAACCTTCCAAAGCTAATGCAAGAAGAAACAGAATATCTAAATACCCTGATTACTACCAAGGAAATTGAATCAGTAATTGACAAGCTCCCAAAAAACAAAAGGCCTGGACCAGACGGCTTCACAAGTGAATTTTATCAAACATTCAAAAAAGAACTATCACCTATTCTTCTCAAACTATTCCAAAAAATCCAGAAGGAGGGAAGGCTCCCAAACTCTTTTTATGAAGCCACTCTCACCCTGATTCCAAAACCAGATAAAGACATCACAAAAAAGGAAAACTACAGGCCAATCTCCCTGATGAATATAGATGCAAAAATTCTCAATAAAATATTAGCAAACAGAATTCAGCAATATATTAAGAAGATCATACATCATGATCAAGTGGGATTCATCCCTAGTGCACAAGGCTGGTTCAACATCCGTAAATCAATTAATGTGATACACCACATCAACAAAATGAAGGATAAAGATCACATGGTCATTTAAATAGATGCAGAAAAAGCATTTGACAAAATCCAACAGCCATTTATGTTAAAATCCCTTAGCAAAGTGGGAATACAGGGATCATATCTCAACATAATAAAAGCCATATATGATAAACCTACAGCTAACATCATACTCAATGGGGAAAAGCTAAAACCATTTCCCTTAAGATCAGGAACAAGACAAGATTGTCCACTTTCTCCTCTTTTATTCAACATAGTGCTAGAAGTTCTAGCTACAGCAATCAGACAACAAAAAGAAATAAAAGGCATCCAAATTGGCAAGGAAGAAGTAAAATTGTCATTATATGCAGATGACATGATACTGTATATAGAGAACTCCAAAGACTCCATCAAAAAACTATTGGAACTGATAGACGAATTCAGTAAAGTAGGAGGATATATAATCAATGTTCAGAAATCAGTGGCATTTGCATATACCAATAATAAACTAATGGAAAGAGAAATTAAGGAAACTGTCCCATTTACAATTGCATCAAGAACTATAAAATACCTAGGAATAAATTTAACCAAAGAAGTGAAAGATCTGTACTCAGAAAATTATAAGACACTGAAGAAAGAAATCATAGAAGATACAAATAAATGGAAACACCTACCATGCTCATGGATAGGAACAATTAATATAGTTAAAATGTCCATACTGCCTAAAGCAATATATAGATTCAATGCAATTCCTATCAAACTACCAAGGGCATTTTTCACAGAAATAGAAAATATAATCCTAAAATTTATATGGAATCATAAAAGACCCAGAATAGCCTCGGCAATTCTGAGAAATAAGAACAAAGTCGGGGGATCACGCTACCAGACATCAAAATCTACTACAAGGCCACAGTAATCAATACAGTTTGGTATTGGCATAAAAACAGGCACATCGATCAGTGGAACAGAACAGAGAGCCCAGAAATAAATCCAAGCATTTACGGACAGTTAATCTATGACAAGGGAAGCAAGAATTTACACTGGAGTAAAGATAGTCTATTCAATAAATGGTGCTGGGAAAATTGGACTGACACATGCAAAAAAATGAAACTGGATCATTTACTTACGTCTTATACAAGAACAAATTCAAAATGGATTAAAGACTTAAATGTAAGACCTGAAACCATAAAAATCCTAAAAGAAAATATAGGGAGTACATTTGCAGACATTACCCGGAGCAATATTTTTACTGATACATCCCTACGGGCAAGGGAAGTAAAAGAAGAAATGAACATATGGGACTTAAAAGTTTTTTCACAACAAAGGAAACCATTAATAAAACAAAAAGGAAGCCTACTGAATGGGAGAATATATTTGCCAATGATATATCTGATAAGGGGTTAATATCCAAAATTTATAAAACACTCATGAAACTCAACACCAAAAAAACAAACAACCCAATTAAAAAATGGGCAGAAGATATGAAGAGACATTTCTCTAAAGAGGACATACAGATGGCCAACAGGCATATGAAAAAAAGTTCAACCTCACTGGTCATTAGGGAAATGCAAATAAAAACCACCATGAGGTACCACCTCACTCCAGTCAGAATGGCTATCATCAACAAATCAACAAACAACAAGTGCTGGCGGGGCTGTGGGGAAAAGGGGACCCTGTTGCACTGTTGGTGGGACTGCAGATTGGTGCAGCCACTATGGAAGTCAGTATGGAGGTATCTCAAAGAACTGGAAATAGAGCTACCGTTTGACCCAGCAATTCCACTCCTAGGTATTTATCCTGAAAAAACCAAGACACTTATTCAAAAAAAGTTATGCACCCCTATGTCCATAGCAGCACAATTTACAATAGCTAAGACTTGGAAACAACCAAAATGCCCATCAGTAGATGACTGGATTAAGAAACTGTGGTATATTTATACAATGGAGTATTACTCTGCTATAAGGAAGAATGAAATCGTGCCATTTGCAGTGATATGGATGGCCCTAGAGACTATTATGTTAAGTGAAATAAGTCAGTCAGAGAAGGACAAATACCATATGGTCTCACTCATATGTGGAATCTGAAAAACTGTATGAATGAGCAAAGTAAACAGAAACTGTCCCATAGATATAGAGGAAAAATCAGTGTTGCTAATTGGGAGGGGAGTGGGGATGAGGGAGAAGGGGGAAGGATTAGACGGCGGAAATGGGCAGCTACAATATTGCCACTGGGATAGGAAAAACTGTTTGGGGAATATAATTAATAATGTTGTAAATATTCTGTGGAATGTCATATGATCATAGGTCTTGTTGGGGAGACCATTTCATGGATGGAGTGGAGGTTTGATCACTGCACTGTATTACTAAAGTGGAGGTGGTATACCTACTGTAATTGAATATATATAGATAGTCATGGGATGTGGATTATACTGTGGAAGACAGTCAGAGGAAGAGTAATAGATATATATGATATGGGGGGAGTGGGGTGGCGAATTGGGGGTGGGGGTTGTCACTTTGAGGGGTAAAATGTATAACTATTGCACTGTGTTGTACACCTAAAACTAAATAAAAATAAAATTAAAAAAAAGAATGTTTAACAAACTTAGTGAGGACATAAGGAAGAATAGAGAAATCATACAAAACAACCAGTTAGAACTAAAGAATAAAATAACTGAAATGAAGTACACGCTTGAAGGAATCACCAGTCAAGTAGATGAAGCAGAGGAGCGGATCAGCGATTTGGAAGACAAAATAAAAGAAATCAGGGTGTTCCGGTAAGATGGAGGAATAGACGGACGCTCTCTGAACTGCCTCCCAGGATCACATCAAAATTACAAATAATTTATGCAACATTTAACCTCGGGAGTCCCCTGAACATTTAGATGAACAGAACCTCTAAACGAAGGACCTAAAGAGGAGGTCACGTCAAGTCTGGTGATCTATCTAATACATCGAAGCATTCACAGAACGACAGCCAGAATGAAAAAACAAAGAAACATGTCCCAAGTAAAAGATCAGAAGAAAACTCTAGAAATGGAACTAAATGAAACAGAGGTATCCAAACTTTCAGAGACAGAGTTTAGAACACTGATGATAAGAATGTTTCAGGAACTTAGTGAGGACATAAAGAAGGATAGGGAAACAATAAAAAACAACCTGTTAGAACTAAAGAATACAATAACTGAAATGAAGAACACACTCGAAGGAATCACCAGTAGAGTAGATGAAGCAGAGGAGCGGATCAGTGAATTAGAAGACAAAATAGCAGAAATCACCCAGCTGGAACAACAAAAAGAAAAAAGAATAAAAAATAATGAAAATAGTTTAAGAGACCTCTGGGACAACATGAAACACAGCAATCCTCGCGTCATAGGAATACCAGAAGGAGAAGAGAAGAAGCAAGGGATTGAGAATGTATTTAAAGAAATAATGACTGAAAACTTCCCTACCATGGTGGAGGAAACCGACATACAAGCCCAGGACATACAGAGAGTTCCTAACAGGCTGAATCCAAACAGGCCCACACCAAGACATATCATAGTAAAACTGGCAAAGGTTACAGACAGAGACAGAATCCTAAAAGCAGCAAGAGAAAGACAGCAGGTTACATATAAAGGAACTCCTATAAGACTAACAGCTGGCTTTTCTTCAGAAACTCTGCAGGCCAGAAGGGAATGGCAAGAGATATTCAAAGTGACACAAAATAAAGGTCTACAACCAAGATTGCTCTACCCAGCACGGCTCTCACTTAAAATTGAAGGAGAGATAAAGAGCTTCTCAGAAAAGAATAAGCTTAAGGAGTTCATTACCACCAAGTCAGCATTGCAGGAAATGTTAAAAGGGCTTTTTTAAACAGAAGAAAGGGGAAAACAAGCTAACCCAGGAAGACAAGAAATACAAATAACAAAATGGCAATAAATATACACCTATCAGTAATTACCTTAAATGTGAATGGGTTAAATGCTCCAATCAAAAGACACAGAGTGGCTGAGTGGATAAGAAAACAGGATCCATGCATATGCTGTCTACAAGAGAGTCATCTCAGATCAAAAGACACACATAGACTGAAAGTAAAGGGATGGAATAAGATATTTCATGCAAATGGAAATGAGAAAAAAGCTGGAGTAGCAGTAGTTATACAGGACAAAATAGACTTTAAAATGAAGACTACAATAAAAGAAAAAGAAGGGCACTACATAATAATAAAGGGATCGATTCAACAAGAGGACATAACCCTAGTAAACATCTATGCACCCAATATAGGAGTTCCTAAATATATAAAACAGATTCTGACAGACATAAAGGCAGACATCAACAGTAACACTATCATAGTAGGGGACTTCAACACCCTGTTGTCACCAATGGACAGATCCTGCAGACAGAAAATCAACACGGACATAGTGGCCTTAAATGACAGTTTAGACCAGCTGGATTTAATTGATATTTTTAGAGCATTTCACCCCAATGCTACAGAATATACATTCTTCTCAAGTGCCCATGGAACATTCTCCAAGATAGACCACATGTTAGGCCACAAAACAAGTCTCAACAAATTTAAGAAGATTGAAATCATATCAAATGTCTTCTCTGACCACAATGCTATGAAACTAGAAATCAATTATAAGAAGAAATCTGGAAAGCTTACAAATACATGGAAGCTGAATAACATGCTTCTAAATAGTGAGTGGGTCACAAAGGAGATCAAGGAGGAAATCAAAAGATATCTTGAGACAAATGAAAATGAAAACACCACGACCCAAAATCTCTGGGATGCAGCAAAAGCAGTCCTAAGAGTGAAGTTCATAGCAGTGCAGGCCTACCTAAAGAAGGAAGAAAAATCTCAAATCAACAGACTGTCTCTACACCTAAGGAAACTCGAAAAAGAACAGCAAAACAAGCCTAACGGGAGTATAAGGAAGGAAATAATAAAGACCAGAGCAGAAATAAATGAAATAGAAAAAAAACAACAATACAAAAGATCAATGAAACCAAGAGTTGGTTTTTTGAAAAGATAAACAAAATTGACAAACCCTTAGCACGACTAACCAAGAAAAAGAGAGAGAGGACCCAAATTAATAAAATCAGAAATGAAAGAGGAGAAGTGACAACAGATACCACAGAAATGCAGAAAATTTTAAGAAAATACTATGACCAACTATATGCTAACAAATTCGACAATCTGGAAGAAATGGATAAATTTCTAGAAGCATACAATCTACCAAGTCTGAAACAAAAAGAAACAGAAACTCTGAACAGACTGATTACTGCCAAAGAAATTGAATCAGTAATCAACAATCTTCCAACCAACAAAAGCCCTGGACCAGATGGCTACACAGGTGAATTTTACAAAACATTCAAAAAAGAATTAGTACCTATTCTCCTCAAACTATTCCAAAAAATACAGAAGGAGGGAAGGCTCCCAAACTCTTTCTATGAAGCCACTATCACCCTGATTCCTAAGTCAGACAAAGATATTACAAAAAAGGAAATCTACAGGCCAATATCATTAATGAACATAGATGAGAAATCCTCAACAAAATACTAGCAAACCGAATTCAGCATCTCATTAAAAAGATCATACACCACGATCAAGTGGGATTCATTCCTGATATGCAAGGCTGGTTCCATATCCACAAATCAATTAATGTAATACATCACATTAACAAAATGAAAAATAAAAATCATATGATCATATCAATAGATGCAGAAAAGGCATTTGAGAAAATCCAGCAGCCATTTATGATAAAGACTCTTAATAAAGTGGGAATAGTGGGATCATACCTCAGCATAATAAAGGCCATATATGATAAGCCCACAGCAAACATTGTTCTCAATGGGGAAAGGCTGAAAGCTTTCCCCTTAAGATCAGGAACAAGACAAGGCTGCCCGCTTTCACCACTTCTATTTAACATAGTTCTGGAAGTTCTAGCCACAGCAATCAGACAAGAAAATGAAATAAAAGGCATCCAAATTGGAAAGGAGGAAGTAAAATTGTCATTATATGCAGATGGCATGATACTATATAGAGAGAATCCCAAAGATTCCACCAAAAAACTGCTAGAACTGATACACAAATTTGGTAAGGTAGCAGGATACAAAATGAATATTCAGAAATCAGTGGCATTGCTATACACCAATAATAAACTATCAGAAGAAGAAATCAGGAAATCAATCCCTTTTACAATTGCTTCAAAAACAATAAAATATCTAGGAATCAATTTAACTAAAGAAGTGAAAGACCTGTACTCACAAAATTATGAGACACTGAAGAGAGAAATCAAAGAAGATACAAATAAATGGAAATACATACCATGCTCATGGATAGGAAGAATTAATATAGTTAAAATGTCAATACTTTCTAAAGCAATATATAGATTCAATGCAATTCCAATCAAACTACCAAGGACATTTTTCTCAGAAATAGAACATAGAATCCTAAAATTTATATGGAGTCACAAAAGACCCCGAATAGCTACAGCAATGTTGAGAAATAAGAACAAAGTGGGAGGCATCACACTACCTGACATCAAAACATACTACAAGGCTACAGTAATCAAAACAGTATGGTACTGGCATAAAAACAGACACATAGACCAATGGAATAGAATAGAGAGCCCAGGAATAAACCAATCTATATACGTTCATTTAATCTATGACAATGGAAGCAAGAATTTACACTGGAGTAAAGATAGGTCTATTTAATAAATGGTGCTGGGAAAATTGGACTGACACGTGCAAAAAAATGAAAATAGACCATCTAATTACACCATATACGAGAACAAACTCAAAATGAATTAAAGACTTAAATGTAAGACCTGAAACTATAAAACTCCTAGAAGAAAATATAGGGAGTAAGTTTGCAGACATTACCCTGAGTAATATTTTTATCAATATATCCCCTCGGGCAAGGGAAATGAAAGAAAAAATGAACATATGGGATTACATCAAACTTAAAAGTTTTTTCACAGCAAAAGAAATCATCAATAAAACAAAAAAGGCAGCCTACTGAATGGGAGAAGATATTTGCCAATGATATATCTGATAAGGGGTTGATATCCAAAATTTATAAAACACTCATGCAATTCAACACCAAAAAAACAAACAACCCAATTAAAAAATGGGCAGAGGATACAAGGAGGCATTTCTCTAAAGAGGACATACAGATGGCCAACAGGCATATGAAAAAATGTTCAACCTCCCTAATCATCAGAGAAATGCAAATAAAAACCACAATGAGATACCACCTCACTCCAGTCAGAATGTCTATCATCAACAAATCAACAAACAACAAGTGTTGGCGAGGGTGTGGAGAAAAGGGAACCCTGGTGCACTGTTGTTGGGACTGCAAATTGGTGCAGCCATTATGTAAATCAATATGGAGGTATCTCAAAACACTGAAAATGGAACTGCCGTATGACCCAGCATTTCCACTCTTGGGAATCTACCCAGAGGAATCCAAGACGCTAATTCGAAAAAATATATGCACCCCTATGTTTATTGCAGCGCTATTTACAATAGCCAAGACTTGGAAACAATCGAAATGCCCATCGGTAGATAACTGGCTTAAGAAACTGTGGTACATTTATACAATGGAGTATTACTCCGCTATAAAGAAGAATGAAATTGTACCATTTGCAACAATATGGATGGACCTAGAGACTATTATGTTGAGTGAAATAAGTCAGTCAGAGAAAGACAAATACCACATGATCTCACTTATATGTGGAATTTGAAAAACTGAATGAATGAGCATAAGAAACAGAAATAGTTTCATAGATATAGAGGAAAAACAGGGTTGCTAGTTGGGAGAGGGGTGGGGATGAGGGAGAAGGGGAAAGGATTAGACAGCATAAATAGGTAACTACAGTATTGTCACAGGGATATGAAAAACAGTTCAGGGAATATAATGTTGTTAAAATTTTGTGGGGTGTCAGATGGTCACATGTTTTGTTAGGGAGACCACTTCATGGATGGAGTAGAGGCTTGATCATGGCAGTGTATACCTGAAATTGATGTTGTATAATATTGTATGCCAACTGCAATTGAATATATAGACAGTCACGGGATGTGGATTATATGGTGGAAGGGACTCAAAGGAATTGTAATAGATAGTATGATATGGGGGGGGAGTGGGGTGGCGAATTGGGGGAGGGGGTAGTCACTTTGAGGGGTAAAAAGTATAACTATTGCACTTTGTTGTACACCTGAAGCTAATTAAAAGTATATATATAAATAAAAAAAATTAAAAAAAAAGAAATCCCCCAGTTGGCACAACAAAAAGACCAAAGAATAAAAAAGAATGAAAACACTTTAAGAGCCCTATGGGACAAGATGAAGCACAACAACTCTCAACTCATAGGAATATCAGAAGCAGAAGAGAAGAAGCAAGGGGTCGAGAATGTATTTGAAAAAATAATGACTGAAAACTTCCCTACCCTGGTGAAGGAAATCAACATAGATGCCCAGGAGGTGCAGAGGGTTCCTAACAAGCTGACCCCAAACAAGTCCACACCAAGACACATCATAGTTACAATGGCAAAGGTTAAAGACAGAGATAGAATCCTATAAGCAGCAAGAGAAAGACAGCAGGTTACATACAAAGGATCTCCTATTAGACTAACAGCTGACTTGTCTGCAGAAACTCTGAAGGCCAGAAGGGAGTGGCAGGAGATATTCAAAGTGACACAAAATAAAGGCCTACAACCAACATTGCTCTACTCATCACGGCTATCACTTAAAATTGAAGGAGAAATAAAGAGCTTCTCAGAAAAGAATAAGCTTAAGGAATTCATTACCACCAAGCCAGCATTGCAGGAAATGTTAAAAGGGCATTTTTTAAACAAAAGAAGGGGTAAACATGCTAACCTAGGAAGACCAGGAATACAAATAACAAAATGGCAATACATATTCACCTATCAATAACCATTTTAAATGTGAACGGGCTAAATGCTCAAATCAAAAGACAGAGAATGGCTGAGTGGATAAGAAAATAGGACCGATGTATATGCTGTTTACAGATGGAATAAGATATTTCATGCAAGTGGAAATGAGAAGAAAAAGCTGGAATAGCAGTATTTATTTTGGACAAAATAGACTTTAAAATGAAGACTACAATAAAAGACAGAGAAGGGCAGTATAACCCTAATAATACGCACTCAATATAGGAGCTCCTAATTATATATAACAGATTTTGACAGACATAAAGACGGAGATCAACAGCCACACTACCTTAGTAGGGGACTTCAACACCCTTTGTCACCAATGGACAGATCCTCTAGACAGAAAATCAACATGGAAAGTGTGGCCTTAAATGACACTTTAGACCAGCTGGACTTCATTGATATTTTTGGAGCATTTCACTCTGAAACAACAGAATATACATTCTTCTCAGTGTACAAAGGTATTTTCTAAGATAGACCACATGTTAGGCTATAAAACAAGTCTCAGTTAATTTTAGAAGATTGAAATCATATCAAGCAGATATAAAGGAAAAAATTAATGGTTGCTGGCTGGGAGGTGGTAGGGATGAGGGAGAGTGGGAAGGTTTTGGACAGCATAGGTGGGTGACTGCAATGTTGCCACAGGGATATGAGGGGGCAGTTCTGGGAATGTAATTGATAATGTTTTGAATGCTTTGTGGGGTGTCAGATGGTCACGTGTCTTGTGGATACCACTTTGGCGATGGGGTAGAAACTTGATCACTGTGCTATATACCTGAAGCTGATATTGTATAATAGGAAATGTTAACTGTGATTGAATGTATACATATAGTCACTGGATGAGGTGTACAATGTGGGAGTGGCGTCAGGAAGTTGTAATAGATGTTTTGATATGGGGGGAGTGGGGCAATAGATTGGTGGAGGGTGGTTGTCACTTTGAGGGGTAAAATTATAAATATTGCACTGTTATAGGAAATAAATAAAGTTAAAAAAACAAAACAATAGGCTTAGATGGTGGTGAGCTGCTGTGAGTCCTGCGGTCACCCTCTGTGAGTGGGCACACCCTGTCTGTCAGCCTGGCCATGGCCCTGCTGCTCTCCCTGGTGCAAGGAACCACCCTGCACGAGAGCAGCAAAATTGTGGCCAAGTTCCTATTGGAAATCAACTACCGATGGATGAATATGTGGCACCCAATCTGCTGAGCCCTAAATGTGTTAGATTATTTCTATTATAACCTAGAGGAGCATAGTGTCCTCTGTATTCTAGTTAACGGAACTAGAGTTTGGTATTTTTATGTAATTTGCCCAAATTCACACAGTTCTTCATGGTGGATCTTCAATTATAAAATTACTAGCAAGCATGTGGCTGACCTCAATATGATAATGCCTGGCACATGGCAGAGCATCTATTAAAATCAAGTATTGTAATAGAAAAAGTAAATATGCCCTACCATTGTTAATCTCTCCAGAGAGAAAAGCACTCAGACCTCCCTCAAATACTGTCCTCTGTCTCC
Source organism: Aselliscus stoliczkanus (assembly GCA_033961575.1). Taxonomy (NCBI): domain Eukaryota; kingdom Metazoa; phylum Chordata; class Mammalia; order Chiroptera; family Hipposideridae; genus Aselliscus; species Aselliscus stoliczkanus. The sequence continues at coordinate 33,171 of CM066735.1, read as the reverse complement.
ATTATTGTGTGGATGATGCAGGAACTTAAAATGACACAGCTACTAAATCCTAATTAGAATTTCAAGGGGATGCAATTAATTATGTTCAAAAAGTCATGTGGCATGTGAGTTACATGCACCATCTCATTTAAATTTCACAGTAAATCTGTTCATATGTGTTAATTTCCTTCCACTCAATGAACTCAGAGTGACTTGTCCCACGTTGCACAAAAAGAAACAGAGGATCTTGGGTTCAAACCCAGATCTCTTTGGCTCCATGATCCAGAGGCTGCACTGTTTTCTGCGAATCCTTGCTGCCTCTATGTTGAGGGCCGTGTAGCCCAATATTGAGGGGCATGCAGGTTGACTTTAGTGGGCTTGGTGAATCTGAAAGTACTGTTGATTAGACATGTGTTCCTCAAATTTGTATTCCCTTGAAGCCTGTGTTTCTATTACAAAATGTATGTTTTGTTAAGGTTTGTGATAAGTCTTGAGAGAACTTTAGGTACTGTTAAGCCAAAATTAAATATCAAAAGTGAGATTCTCTTTGGTATTCACACCCAGGATTACAGATTATGTAGAAACTGAGTCTGGGTCATAAAGAGATTATCATAGATGGGATTATAGAAAAGGTCACAGTGTGCCCTAAGGAGAACAATTATAGGGACTAAAGGTCTTAAGAGAAAAATACATCAAGACCATGTGGAACTTAAACTTGTAATTGGATAATGGTCAAAAGTCCCTATAAAAAGGACATGTTATTGTAATAAAATGTGACACTTTTCTCTTTAACTCCCCCGGTGTCTCCACTGTCTCCCTTCTTTATTTTCCTCCCTCATTTTCTGTCTTTTACTGCAACAAACAGTTTCTGTCTTTCATTAACCGCCGACGCCGTGTCCACCTTCTTGAACCCTGGTCAGCGGAGGCTGGTCCGCCGACGCCGTGTCCACCTTCTTGAACCCTGGTCAGCGGAGGCTGGTTCCCCGCACCTCTACATCTGGCTAAGGATCTTGGTGGATTCCTAAGAAGCATGAGAAAACACCGAGGAATGTAAAAACCCCAGCATCACCATCGCCAAAGCTATAGGGACACAGGGAGTTAAAATATCTTCTTAACACTCATCGATTCATTAAGCACACACTGAGGAAATCTGTGCAACTGGCTTTCCTGTTACATGGCAAGAAGTGAAAAACATTGATTTAGTTAACTTTGTTCTTAGCTTAGTTGCAAACTATGTTGCGAGTGTCTCGACAGCTGTACAGGAATCAGGCAAAAACAATTAAATTAATGGGGTGTATAAGTAGCTATCAGTTGCCATTGGCATGTTACTCCAAAAATGCAATGAATTTAAGAGATGGATGGCAAGGGAATAGAGATTCCACAGATTTGGGTCTTTGATCAGTTTGAAAAGCAACCTGCTTTTGGCTCCATCCATTAGGAAATACATTTGAGATATTTTTAGTGAGAAAGTTCCCTTATTACACAGCCCTAAGGGAAGGGATTAAATATAGGGTGTATCACCTTACAAATAAATTAATTCTACCCTGACTGACTATCATGCATGAATTGTATCCTCCCAAAACTCTTGCTCTGAAGGTCTATCTCCCAGTCCCAGAATGTGGCCTTTTTTTGAGAAATGGTCTTTACAGAGGTCATCAAGGTAAAGTGAAGTCGTTAGAGAGATCACTGAATCCAATAACAATGTTGTGTTTTTTTTAAAAAGGAGGGGATATTTGGACACAGACACATAAAATGATGTGAAGACACAGGTAGAAGACAGGTCTACAAGTCAAGGAGACACGCCTATAACACGCTCACAGCCTTCGCTCACAGCCAAAGAAGGAACAAATGCTACCAATGCCTTGATTTTGGGTGTGTAGCCTCCAGAAATGTGAGACAAGAAATTTGTTTTTTAACCCCACGCTCTGTGGTAGTGGTTACAGCCAGCCTAGGAAATTAAACACCATTCTATGTAGAATTGCAGCCACCCCACTGGCACTGCCAATCACTATAACATCATTATTTTAATTTTTTCCATAGTATTTGTCACCTTCAATAAAATCAGAGTCTATATCATTTATTATGTATTCCCCAGCCTCAATGACTTTGTCCCAAGCAATCTTAGTTATTGATGTATCTTCTGTACCTAATAAACATGGCTAGCTCTCCTACTTGACAGTCAATAAATATTTCTCAAGTGTTGAATGAATAGATGAACAAATCAACATTCATCCAGTGAATCTGGAATGGGGAGGTATCATAAATTTATTGCCAACCAACAAGTAAACATATGGTGATCTTCTAGCAAAGAGGAAGGGGGAGGCTAGTTACTGGATAATGCAGACACTGTGTTTGGCACATGGAGATACAGCCTTACAGACAAGCCACAACAAATATACAGGGTGGTACATGTGGAGGTGGTTAATCAAAGTCTAAAATGCCCATGCAAGAGCAAAGGAGTGAGAATAACCGAGATTATTGTGAAGAACAGTAACAAGGGCCTTGACCAGCTGTTAGTCAGGCTTGCAGGGATGCCGCAAGAACCAGCCAATGATGTCTTGGCATCGTGTCATTGGCAGGACCTGGCAAGAAATAGACCACAGTTCAGATCCGGCTGCGCTCACTCTATTTTCCCCAATATTTCAGAATGAAACGTCACACATACAGAAACGTTGAAAGAATTTTACAGTTTTCTCTACAATCACAAATGTAAGGCATTATTTGTTGGATTTGCACTGATGGGGCAAAAGCAAAGGTCGGTAAAACTATCGGTACTCATCATGCATCAAAGACGGTTTGGGAGTTTATTAATTAGTAGCTATTTTCTTCTTCATCACCACATTCACAGTTTTGAAGCATGTTGACATTTCACTTCAGGATGCCTTGAATGGAGCATGAAAAATGGCTTTATCAAATCCCTATTGTTGATTACCTCTCTTATAATAACTGTGTAAAAAATATTCTGTGATTTACATTGAAATTGCATTGTCGTCCCCAGAAATAGCACTTGGGCGATCATTAGATTTGGAAGCTCAACTTTGCATGAAAGAAAATTCATGCAGAACAAATGACAGCATTGCTTTGCCATATAAAATTAGGTTTCCAGTAAAAAATAGAATTTTGGACAGCTTGAATCTGCCACTGTGAATGTCACAGCTCCCCGATACTTAAGACTAAAGATGATATTGGTGAATACAGTTATTCATACTGTGAAATGAAACATTCAAACGATCTGCATAGGTCATTGAAACCATAGTTTTCCAAACAACCAGTGCATAATGTTACAACATCATGCATGATACAATGATTTAATATGCAAGTTAGAACAATGGATTTTAATGTAATGCAGCAAAAGTAAAGTTTATCTGTTTGAAAACAATAAAGACCTCATGCAGGACTGGAATGGGGAAGGCCTGTATGGGGAGCTCCCACTGCTACATCCATGGCAAAGCCCATGCCCCACAGGAAGAACCTCTTGGTTATAACTGCTCCACACTCCTTTCTAGAAATGAATTTCCCTTTTGTGCTGGGGACTTGCAGCAAGGTTTTCCACGGCTGCATGTTCTGGGTGACAAATCTTTCTTTTCCCATCAAGAAACCAATTTTGTTGTTGTTGGAGGAAAATCTAGTTGAGTTTTTGTAAGGTCAGTACGTGTATGAGTTCAGACTGTACACTTCAACTAAGTTGTCCCTTGTTCAGCTTGCATGATCTAACATGATATCAAAATTATCTGATACTTATATTAAACTACACTGTCCTTTTCAAACTACATACCCGGATGTGTCCAGGTTTCATTTATATATTTCCACAAAGACAGCATGTAGATTGAATGCAAAAGCTAATCTGAGAATACAGCTGGCTTCTATTAAGCCTGACATTTAAAACATTGTCTCCTAGGGCAATAGAAGTGTTGTATCTTGGTGAGATGATTGTTGAAAAACGATCCAATTACTCAAAATCATTGAAGTTACAAATTTGCACTTTTCATAGGAGCGTTATTGAGAGATAATTTCTATAACATAAATTTTATCATTTTAAAGTGTATCATTCAGTCATTTTCAGCATAATTGTTGCCCTTTACCTATAGATGATACATTCCAAGACCCCCAATGGATGCCTGATACCTCGGATAGTACTGAATCATACACATGTATTCGCCAAAAGGAAGAACTTTATTGCTTTTCTTTGGTGTATCCAAATTCTAGCATCACTGGACTCACACTTTGAAGCCATTATTAAGTAAAATAAGGATTGCCTGAATAAAAGCATTACAGTACCAGTACAGTCTACCTGATAAACAAGGTGACTATTAGGCAAGGAGCGTATTAGTATTGGAACACTGGAGAATGGCACGATTTACATCCTGGGTGGAAAAGCATGTAATGGCACAAGATTTCATCATGCTTCTCCAAACGTTGTGCAATTTCAAAATGATGATTTATTTTGTGCAATTTTCCACATAATATTTTTGGTCGATGTTGACCATGGAAAGTGAGAAAGCACAGTAAAGGGGCACTCCAGTATTCACACAGTTGTGCAAATATCACCACTGTAAAATTCCAGAACATTTATCATCATTTCAAAATGAAGCCTTGTCCCCATTCACAGTAACTCCATACTTTGCCCTATCCCCTGGCTACCATCATTCTATTTTGTGTTTTTATGAACTTACCTAATCTGGACATTTCTATATAAATAGAATCATACCATATATGGCCTTTTCTATGTGGCTTTCATTGAGCATGTTTTCAAGATTGCTTTTCATTGGTCTTAGCTTATCCATAATGACGCTATTGACTACGGATGCCTGGGGAATTTGCCCAGACTGTACCACTGTGTTAAGCCCCCAGAGACAGTTCGCTGACCAGAACCAACATTGTGTCTGGACCGACCCCTCTCTTACTGCCTTCCTGGCTTCCACTGGTCCCGCCCAGTCCCGAAACCCTCCTCCTGCTCCCCTTGTCCAGCCAAGTGTCGCCTGCCTTCCCCTGCTCCCCGTTGTCCAGAAAATGGCTGCCTGCTTTGCCCTGGACCCCGTTGTCCAGCCCATGGCCGCCTGTTTTCCCTGTTCCACTTTCTCAAGCTCAGGGCTGACTGCCTTCCCCTGCTACCACATGTCCAGCACACAGCCACCTGCCTTCCTCTGCTTCCCCTTGTCAGGCCATGTCTGTATGTCTTTCCTTGCTCCCTCTTGTCCAGCATGCTGCCCGCTGCCATCTCCGGTGCCCACTTGTGCAGCTCAGGGATGCCTGTTTTCGCCTGCTCCCTTTGTCCAGCCTGTGGCTACCCACCTTTACTGGTGCCCCTTCGAGGCCAGGGCCACCTGCCTTTTCCTGTTCTCCTTGTCTACCCCGTGGCTGCCTGACTTCCCCTGTTCCCCTTGTCCAGTACAGGTCCACCTCCATTCCCCTGCTCCACTTTGTCTAGCCCATGGCTGCCTGTCTTAGACTCTCTCGCTTGCCCAGCCCATTTTCGGCTGCGTTCGGTGGCTCACAAGTGTCCAGGCCATGGCAGCCTGGCTTCCTGTGCTCCCGCTCATCCACGCTACGGCCGGCTGCCTTCCCCTGGACCGCCTTCCGCAGCCCATGCCTGCATGCCTTCCCCTGCTCTCCTTGCCCTGCCTGTGGCCGCCTGACCGGTCCCCCTTGTCCACCTTATAGCTGCACACCTCCCCCTGGACCCCCTTGTCCAGCCATTGGCCCCCTGCATTCCTTGTCTCCCCCGGTCCAAGCCTGTGGCCACCTGCCTTCCCCTGCTGTCACTTGTGCAGCGCGTGGCTGCCCGCCTTCTCCTGCTTCCCTTGTGTAGCCAGTAGCTGCCTGCCTTTTGTTGCTCCCCTTTGTCCAGCTCAGGCCTGAAGTCCTTCCCCTGCTCCCCTTGTCCAGCCAAGGGACACCAGCCTTTCCCTGTGCCCCGTTGTCCAGGCCATGTCCACCTGTTTTCCCCTGGACCCCATTGTCCAACCCGTGGTGGCCTGCTTGCCCTGTCACAATTTGTCAGGCCCAGGGCCACCTGCCTTCCCCTGCTACCACTTGTCCTGCTCAGGGTCGCTTGCCGTCCTCTGCTTCCCCCTGTCAAGATATGGCTGCATTTCTTTCCTTGCACCCCCTTGTCCAGCCTGCTGCCAGCTGCCTTCTCCCACTCACACTTGTCCTGCTCAAGGCTGCTGGTCTTTGCCTGCTCCCCTTTGTCCAGCCCATGGCCGCCACCCTTCCTTTGTTCTTACTTGACCAGCCCTTGGCCGCTCCTCTTCCCACATGTCCAACTCAGGTCCGCCTCAATTCCCTGCTCACCCTCTTCCACCCCGCGGCTGCCTGCCTTCCACTGTGATCCACTGTCCAGCCAGAGGCCACCTGCCTCTGCGAGATACCCTTTTTCGGCTAGTGACCACCTCCCTTTCCCTGCTCCCCCTTGTCAGGCCATGGATGCCAGTCTTCCCTTGCTCCCGCTTGTCCTTTGGTGGCCACCTGCCTTCTCCTGCTCTTGCTTGCCCAGCACAGAGCTGCCTGCATTCCAGTGCTTCCACTGTTCCAGCAAAGGGCTGTCTGCCTTCCCCTGTTTCCTCTGGTCAGGCCATGGATGCCAGCTTTCCCTTGCTCCCACTTGTGAGTCCCTTGGCCTCCTGCTTTCCCTTGCTCCCACTAGTACACCTCTGGCTGCCTGCCGACCCTTGTTTCCCTTTGTCCACACTGTGTCAGCCTGCCTTGTCCTGCTCCCCCTTGTTGTCCCCGTGGCTTCCTGCCTTCTAGTGCTCTCCCTCGTCCATCCCAGGGCCATCTTGTTCCACTTGCCCATTCCAGGTCCGCCTACCTTCTCCAGCTCCCCCTTGTCTATCTTGTGGCTGAGTGTCTTCCCTTCCTGCCCTTCATCCCTTCCGTGGCCCCCTGCCATCCCCTGCTCCATCTTTTCAAGCCATTAGCCCACTGCCTTTCCCTGTTCACCCTTTCCCTGCCCTTTGGCCACTTGCCTTTCCCTTATGCCATTGGCCCAGCCAGTGATCGCTTGCTTTCACCGGCCCACCCTTTCCTTGCGCAGGGCCACCTGGCTTCTCCTCTTTGACCTTGTGCGGCCCGTGGCAACTTGGATTCCTCTGTTCCCCTCGTCCAGCCCTTGGCCACCTGCCTTCCCTTTCTCCCGCATAACCAGCCCAAGGCATCCTGCTTCCCCTGCTACCACTTCTAGAGCCCATGGCGACCTGTCTTCCCTTGTTCCCCCTTGTGAAGCTTGTGGCAGCCTGCCGGTGCATGCTGCCTGTTGTCCAAGTCCATGGATGACTGCCTTTCCCTGCTCCCCCTTGTCCATTCCATGGACGCCTGCTTTCCCCTGGATTGCCTTGTCCAGCCCGTGGCTGCCTACTTCTCCTGTTACAGTTTGTCAATCCATGGTCCACCTGCCTTCCCTTGTTACCACTCTCCTCCCCCGTGACCGCCTGACTTCCCTTCCTCTCTTTGTCCAGCCTATGGATGCCTATCTTTCCTTGCTTCCACTTGTACAGTTTGTGGCCACCTGTCCTCACCTGGCCCACCATTTCCAGCCTGTGACACCCAGCATTCCCTGCTTCCCCTTGTCCAGCCGTTGGCCACCACCATTCCTTGGCGCTTTCTGGACCGCCCTTGGCCACCAGCCTACCCACGATCCCACACGTCCAACTCAGGTCAGCCTCAATTCCCCTGCTCACACTTATCCACCCCGTGGCTACCAGCCTGCCTTTCACTGTGCACCACTGTCCAGCCAGAGGCTGCCTGCCTCCTCAAGCAACCCTTTTTCAGCTAGTGGTCACCTGCCTTCCCCTTCTCCTCCTTGTCCGCCCAGTGGCTGCCTGCCTTTCCCTGCTTCCACTTATCCAGCCAAGAGCTGCCTGCCTTCCCCTGTTCCCCCTCATCAGGCCATGGATCCCAATCTTCCCTTGCTCCCACCTTCCATTGTAGCCACCTGCTTTCCCCATGCATCCAGTTCTCGAACCAGGGGCACCTGCCCACTGCAGCTTCCTTTGTCCACCCTGTGGTCGCTTGAATTTTTTTCTTTCCCTTTGTCCAGCTCAGGGCCACCTGCCTTTCCCTGCTTCCCCTTGTCCAGCCTGTGGCCGCCTGCCTTCCTAACCTCCCCATTGTCCAGCCTGTGACCACATGCCTTCCCTGCTCCCCTTTGTCTGCTCAACTTCCCCTACACCCTTTTCCAGCCCAGGGCTGCCTGCCCTTTCCAGTTCCCCTTGTCCACCACGTGACTGCCTGGTTTTCCCTGTCCCCTCTCGTCTAAGCCCATGGCTGCCACCCTTCCTTGACTCTTCCTTGACCAGCTCTTGGCCACCAGCCTACCCCTGTTCCCAAATGACCAACTCAGGTCAGTCTCAATTCCCCTGCTCACCGTGGTCCAACCCGTGGCCCCCAGCCTTCCCATGCACACTCTTGTCCGGCCTTAGTCCCCCAGTCTCTTCTTGCTGTCCCTTTCTTTGGCAGACGGTGGCCACCTGCTCTCTGCTGCATGCACTTGTCTAATCCCTGGTCACCTGCCTTCCCCGGCGCATTGATCTGCACCCAGAAGTTCCCTGCCTCCTCGTGCTAGCCCTTTGTCAACCCATGACCACCTGTCTTCCCCTGCACCCCCTTGTCCAGCCCTTTGCCACCGGCCTTCCCCTGCTGGCCCTTGTCAAGCCTGTGGTAGTCTCCCATCCATTGCTTTCTTTTCTCTAGCCCAGGGCCACATTCCTCCCTGTGTTCACCCATAGTCAGCCCATGCCCGCCTGCCTTCCCTTGGTACCCCTTGTGCCGGCCAAGGTTTCCTGACTTCCCATGTTCCCTGTCGTCCACTCCATGGCTGGCTGCCTTCCTCTGGACCCCTTTTCTGGCCTGTGGCCACCACCTTTTTGCTGCACTGTCTGCTGCAGCACGTGGCTGCCTGCTTTGCCTGATACTCGCTGTCTGACCCAAGGCCACCCACTTTTCCCTGTTCCTCTGGTCCACACCATGGTCAGCTTCCTTCCTCGGGATCCCCCAGTGAACCGCATTGCTGCCTACCTTCCCTCTTCCCCCTGGGCCACCAGTGGCCTCCTGCTACCCCTGCTCGGCATTGTCCAGGCGAGTGCCGCCTACCTTCACTTGCTCCCCCTTGTTAGGCCATTGATGCATGTCTTCCATTCTCCCACATGTCGAGCCCATGTTGACCAGCCCGCCTGACCCCTGTCATCCAGGCTGTGGCCACCTGATTCTCCTGTGTCCCCTTGTGCAGCTCAGGGCCATCGGCCTTCCCCTGCTCCCCTTTGTCTAACCTGCGGCCACCAGGTTTCTACTGCACCCCCTTGTTGAACCCATCGCTGCCTGATTTCCCGCGCAACCCCCCTTGTCCAACCTGTGCCTCCTGCTTTCCCCTGATTCTCGTTGATCTGCCCATGGCAACCTGCCTACACCTGCTTCCACATGTGAGGTTGGAAGGGCCTGCCTTCCCCTGCTCACCCGTAGCCACACTGTGACTGCCTTCCTTCCAATGTGCACTCCCATTGTCCAGCCAGAGGCCACATGCCTCCTCCAGCTACCCCTTTGCAGCTAGTGGCTGCCTGCCTTCCCGGCTCCCCCTTGCCCACCCAGTGGCTGGCTGCCTTCCCATGGACCACCTTGTTCATCCCACGGCCTCTTGCCTTCCCCTCTGGACCCTGGTCCATCCAGTGGCTGCCTGACTTCCTCTGCACCCCCTTGTCCAGCCCAGGGCTGCATGCCTTCCACTACTTCTACATGGACAGCCCAGAGATTCCTGCCTTCCCCTGTTCCCCATTGTCAGACCATGGATTCCAGCATTCCTTTCTCCCACGTGTTCCTTTGTGGCCACCTGCATTCCACTGCTGCCACTTTTCCAGCCTTTGGCCACCTGCCTTCCCCTGCATCCCTTTTTCAAGCCCAGGTCTGCCTGCTTTCCACTGCTTCAACTTGTCCAGCTAAAGGCTGCCTGCTTGCCCCTGTTCTCCCTTGTCGGACCATAGATGCCGGCCTTCCCCTGCAGCCACTTGTCCAGCCCACAGCAACATGCCGTCCCTGCTCCTCTTTGTCCAGAATGTTGCCGCCCACCTTCCCCTGCTCCCCATACCAGTCCAGGGTCACCTGCCCTTTTCAGTTCCCCTTGTCCACACCGTAGCCGCCACACATTCCTTATTCCCCCTTTTCAGTCCAGGTCCACCTGAGTTCCCCTGTTCCCCTTTGTCTAGACCATGGCCTAATGCTTTCTTCTGCTCACACTTGTCCTGCCCGTCTCTGCCTGCATTGCTCTACACACCAGTGCTCAAACCAGAGCAGCATGCCTTCCTGTGCTCCCTCTTGTCCAACCCAGGGCATCCTGCAGTCCCCTGCACTCCCTTGTGCAGCACGTGGCCACCTGCATGTCATGTCCCCAGGTACCACTTGTGTTGGCAAGGCCAACCTACCTTCCCCTGCTCCCTTATTGTTCACCCTATGACTCACTGCCTTCCCCTGGACTGCCTTGTCCACTCCATGTCTGCCTGCATTGCCTTGCTGCCCTTGCCCAGCATGGAGCCACCTTACTTCTGCAGGTTCCCGTTGTCCACCATATGCCTGCGTGGTTTGTCCTGGACCCATTCTCCAGCCATTGAACCCCTGCACTCCCCATCTCCCCTGGACCTAGCCAGGTCCATCTTCCTTCCCTGCTGTCACATTTGAAGCCCATGGCTGCCTGCTTTTCCCCACTTCCCGTTTTGCAGCTCAGTCCCAAAATCTTTCCCCTGCTCACCTTGTCCAACTAAGAGTAGAGTGACTTTCCCTCCCCCAATTTGTCCTGCCCAGAGCCATCTGACTTTCCCTGCTCTCCTTTGCCTAGCCCAGGACCACCTGCCTTTCCCTGTTTCCCCTTGTCTAGCCTCTGGCTGCCGGCCTTCCTCAGCTCCCCATTGTCCATCCCATGGTCACCTGCGTTCCCATACTATCCCTTTTCCAGATCATAGTTGCCTGTCTTCCCCTGCTATCCCTTGTCCAACCAGAGCTGCCTGATTTCCTCTGATCCCCCTTGTCCAGCACATTGCCTTTTCCTGCTCTTCCATTACTATCCTGTGGCACCCTGACATTCCCTGTTCCCACTAGTGCTGCCCAGGGCCACATACTGTCCGTTGCTTTCATTTGTCCATCCCATGTCACCTGCCTTCCTCTGCTCTCCTTGCCCCATCCAGGGGAGCTTGCATTCCCCTGGTCCCCTTTTCACAGTCCACAGTCACCTGCTTTCCTTTGCTCCACTTTGTCTAATCCAGAGCCACCTGCCTTCCCTTACTCCCCTATTCCAGTCTGTTGCTGCCTGCCCCCCACTGTTCCCCTTTGTCTTACCTGTGGCGCCCTGCCTGCCCCTGCTCCCCTAGGTCGAGCCCGTGGCCACCTGCCTTCTTCTGCACCCCTTTGTCCAGCCCGTGGCTTCTTTCCTTCCCCATATTTCCCTTGTCCAGCCTGGGCTGTCTGCCTTACCTTGTTCCCCCTTGTTAATTCATGGATGCCTGCCATCCCTTATATTCTCTAGTCCAGCCCATGGCCACCTGTCATCTCTTGCTTCCACTTTTCCTTCCCAGAACAGCCTGTATTTCCCATCTCCCCCTTGTCCAGCATGTGTTCATCTCTCATCCCCTGCTCCCCCTTGTAAACCCCATGTTTGCATGTCTTCACCTGCTAACACTTTTCCTTCCCAGAGTTGTCTGCCTTCCCCTGTACCCCTTTGTAGAACCCATGGCCGCTTGCCTTCCCCTGCCTCCTTTTCTGAAGCCCAAGTCTGCCTGTCTACACTGGCTCCCACATGTCCACCCGATGGCCGGCTGACTTACACTGTGCATCATTGTCCACCTCATGGCTCCCTACATCCTCGAGCTCGTCCTTGTCAAGACTGTGGTTGCCTGCTTCTCCTTGTTCCTCCCTGTCTAGCTAAGGGCCACCAGCCTTCCCATGATCCCTTTTGTCTAGCCCAGGGCACCTGCCCTCCACTGCACTCCCTTTCTTCCCTAGTATCAGCAAACTGGTTTGGAATGGCAACTGATTCTTTTGCTGTATGCTCCACAGGCAGACATGTGATTGACATTGGAAACCCGCTTTAGATGAAAACACATCTTTCCACCTCTGTAACTTAGGCAAACATTTGTTTCATAATGCCAAGTCACTCTGAACGAAAACGTACTGCTCCTCCTCTTGGGAGGCAAAATGTTTCCAATAGCTGTGAAGTGTGTTTGTCTGCAGTATGGACACTTGAAAACACTGGGCATTGAAGTGGAATCCAAGGAGCTCTGATCATGAAGATTGAAACACTTTTAGCAACAGCTACATAGTTCCCTACATTACTTACTGTGCAGAGGTAGCCTTACATCACATTTTCAGGAGGCATTTTTCTTGAATCATTCTGTTAGTTACCAGAACAGACAGAAATGACCCAAATACAGAAGTAGCCTCCCCACTTGATCTGGCTTCACCAGGTTGCCAGACATGGCGATATTGACTTCAGTTTTCAGAGGCAGGGACAAACCCTCTCATGTTTTCTGCCTACTCTGAATGCACATTTGATCAATAGGTGCCAAACAAGGGCCCTAATGCCAGTGGAAATGTCTCTTTTCCCTGGTATTATCAAACATGGTCAGAATGACAACTCATTATTTTGTTATCTGGATCTGGCTTTAACAGTTTGCCAGACATGACGATATTGACCTCAGCTTTCGGAGGCAGGGTCAGCCCCCTCGTGTTTTCTGCCTGTTGTGAATGTCCATTTCATTGATGGGAGCCAACAAGGGACCGAAGGGCAGTCGACAACTCTCTTCCCTAGTATCAGCAAATGCGTTTAGAATGACAACTCATTCTATTACCATCTGAGACACAAGCAGCGATGTGATTGACTTTGGAAACCCGCATTAGACAAAAACATGTCCTTCCACCTCTCTAACTTAGGCAAACCTGTGTTTGATATTGCCAAGCCACTCTGAGGGAAACACACTCTTCATCGCCTCAGGTTGCAAAATGTCTCCAATACCTGTGATGTTCATTTGTCTTCATTCACTACAGGCACCTGCAAACATTGGGCATTGCAGTGGAATTCCAAGAAGTCCATTTCATGAAGATTGAAGCACTTTTAGCAACAGCTACACAGTTCCCTACATTCCTTAGTTTGCAGGGGTAGTGTTACCTCACATATTCAGGAGGATATTTTCTTGGATCATTCTCTTAGTTACCAGAATGGACAGAAATTACCCACATATGTACGAGACCTCCCTGCTTGATCTGGCTTCACCAGGTTGGGCGACATGACAATATTGACTTCAGTTTTCAGAGTTAAGGACCACTCCACTCGTGTTTTTTCTACCAGCTGTAAATACACATTTGATCGATGGGAGACAAACAAGGGCCCAAATGTGAGTCGACGTCTCTCATCCCTAATACCAGCAAAAGCGTTTGGTATGACAACTCATTCTATTGCCATCTGCTCCCCAGGCATATATGTGATTGACTTTGGAAACCCCTTTTTAATGAAAACACATCCTTCCCCCATTAGGTAAACCTGTGTTTGATACTGCCAAGCTGTTATGAATGAAAACACCCTCTTCCTCAACTCTGATGCTGGACAAATGGGAGTACAGGAAGGCAGGTGGTCACGGGCAGGAAAAAGGGTAGCAGGAGAAGTGAAGGGGCATAGGCCTGGACAAGTGGGAACACAGGAAGGCAGGCAGTCACGGGAAGGACAGAGAGTAGCAGGAGAAGTAAGGCAGCCTAGGACAGCACAATTGGGAGCAGGGAAAGGCATGTGGCCACAAACAGACAAGGGGAAACAGGAATACACACATAACCATGGGCTGGAGAAGCGGGGGAGGGAAGACATGCGGTCACAGTACTGAAAAGGAGGAGCTGGAGAAAGCAGGCAGCACTGAGCTGGATAAGGGGAAGCAGGGGAAGGCAGGTGGCCCTGGGCTGGACACTTGGTAGCAGGGGAAGGATGTGGCTGTGGACAGGAGTAGGGGGAGCAGGGGAAGCATGCATCCATGCTGAACCAGGGAGAGGAGGAAAAGGCGAGTGGCCATGGGCTGGACAAGGGGCTTCAGAGGAATGCAAGCAGTCACGGGATGGACAAGGAGAAACGGGGAAACACCGGTGACCACAAGCTGGAGAAGCATAACTGGGGGAAAGCAGGTAGAGACGGGCTTCACAAGGGGGAGCAGGTGAAGGCAGGTGTTCAAGGGCTGGACACGAGCCCTTGAAGGCACAGGGCCACAGATTGTATTAGGGGAGCAGGGGGAGGCACATAACAACTGGTTAGATAAGGGGAGCAGGGCAATGCAGGCAGCTCCAGGATGAAAAACGGGGAGCACAGGAGGCAGGTGGCCTCGGGCTAGACAAGGGTGAGTAGGGAAACACAGGTGGCCCTAAAATAGACATTAGGGAGGAGTAGAGAGGCATCCATGGGTTGTTCGATGGGGAGCACAAGAATTCAGTCAGCCATGGGATGAACGGGGGACAGGGGAAAACAGGCGTCAAATGGTATGGGTAAGAGGTAGCAGTGAAAGGCCATCAGACAAGTGCTGGAGAGGGGCACTAGGCAAGGCAGGCATCCATGGCCAGACAACTGGAAACAGGGGAAGTCAGGTGTCCCTGGGCTGTACTAGTGGTAGCATGGGAAGGCAAGAAGCCCTGGGCTGCACCAAGAGTTGCAACAAAAATGCAGGCCTTCACTACTGGACAAGGGAAAGCAGGGGAGGCAAGTGGACCTGGGCTGGGCATATGGTTGCAGGGGAAGGCAGGCAGCCCTCAGCTGGATAACAGAGAGCAGAGGACTGCAGGTGGCCATAGAGTGGGCCAGGGTAGTAAGTGATGACAAGTAGCCCTGGATAGGACAACTGTTAGCATGGAAAGCCAGGTGGCCATGGCAGGACAAGTGAGAGCAGGGGAAGGATTTGAGGACTGAGCTGCACAAGGGGCAGTGGGGAAAAGCAGGCAGCCATGGGCTTCACAAGTGACAGCAGGGAAAGAAGGTGGACTCTGACTAGAACCAGGGGTGACGGGGAATGCAGGGGTCCAATGGTTGGAAAAGGGTTCCAGGAGAAACTACGCAGGCATATGGTGGACATCGGGCACCTGCAGAGGTCAGGTGGCTCCAGGCTGGGCAAGGACAGCAGGGCAATGCAAGCGGACACGGAGTGGACAAGGCGGTCCAGGGGAAGGCAGTCAGCCATAGGGTGAACAATAAGGGAGCAGGGGAAGGTAGGCTGGCCTTGCCAACACAAGTGGTATCTGGGGAAATGCAGGTGGCCATATGCTGTACAAGGGAGTGCAGGATGCCCTGGGTTGGACAAGTGGGAGCACAGGAAGGCATGCTGCTCTGGTTTGGTCACTGGTGTGCAGAGCAATGCAGGCAGAGATGGGCAGGACAAGTGTGAGCAGGAGAAGCAATAGGCCATGGTCTAGACAAAGGGGAGCGGGGGAACTCAGCTGGACCTAGACTGGACAAGGGGTAATAGGGAATGTGTGGCAGCCACGGTGTGGACAAGGGGAACTGGAAAGGGCAGGTGACCCTGGGCTGGCATGGGGAGCAGGGGAAGGTGGGCGGTAACATTCTGGATAAAGGGGAGCAGGTACGGCATGTTGCTGTGGGCTGGACAAGTGGGTACAGGGGAAGGCCAGCATTTATGGCCCGACAAGGGGGAACAGGGGAAAGCAGGCAGCCCTGAGCTCGACAAGTTGAAGCAGTGGAAGGCAGGCAGCCCTGGGCTTGACAAAGGGATGCAGGGGAAGGCAGATGGCCAAAGGCTGCAAAAGAGGCAACAGTGGAATGCAGGTGGCCACAAAGGAACACGAGGAAGCAAGGAAGACTGGCATTCACGGCCTGATAATGGGGGACAGGGGAAGGCAGGCAGCTTTTGGCTGGACGTGTGGAAGCAGTGGAAGGCACGCAGCCCTGGGCTGGACAAGAGGGTGCAGAGGAAGTCAGGCAGCCACTGGATGGACCAGGGACCAGAGGGGAAGGCAAGTGGCTGTGGGCTGAAAAAGGTGGTCCATGGGAAGGCAGCCAGCCACTGGCTGGGTAAGGAGGAGCAGGGGAAGGCAGGCAGCCACTAGCTGAAAAGGTGTATCTGGAGGAGGCATGTGGCCTCTGGCTGGATATTGGAAGTGCACATTGGAAAGAATGCAGCCACAGAGTGGCTACGGGTGAGCAGGTGAAGGCAGGGCATTCCAGCCTCACTTGTGGAAGCAGGTATAGGCAGGTTGCCATGGGCAGATCAACAAGAATCAGGGGAAAGCCGGAGGCACAGTTTGGGCAACGTGGATGTGCCAGGGAAATAAGGCGGCGATGGGTTCAACAAGGGGGTGCAGTAGAAACCTGGTGGCCGCAGGTTGTACAAAGGTGAGCAGGGGAAGGCAGATGTCCCTGAGCTGCACAAGGGGCCACATGAAAATCCGGTGGCCACAGACTGGATGACTGGGGTCAGGCGGGCTGGTGGACATGGGCTCGACTTGTGGGAGAATGGAAGACATGCATCAATGGTCTGACAAGGGGGAGCAGGTGAAGGTAGGTGGCACTTGCCTGGACAATGGTGAGCAGGGGTAGTAGGAGGGCACTTTTGGCCCAGGGAGAAGAGGAGAAAGTAGGCAGCAATGCGCTTCACCGGGGGATCCTGAAGAAGGAAGCTGGGCAGGAGGTGGACCAGTGGATTAGGGGAAAATGTGTGGCCTTGGGTCAGACAGCGAGTATGAGGTGAAGCCGGCAGCCACGTATTGCAGCAGACAGTACAGGAAAAGGGTGGTGGCCACAGGCTGGAAAAGGGGTCCAGAGGAAGGCAGCCAGCCATGGGGTGGATGACAGGGAACAGAGGAAGGCAGGAAACCTCTGCCGGCACAAGGGGTACCAAGGGAAGGCAGGCAGGCATGGGTTGGACATGGGGGAACATGGGGAGGAATGTGGCCCTGGGCTAGAGAAAAGAAAGCAATGGATGGCAGACCACCACAGGCTTGACAAGGGCCAGCAGGGGAAGGCCGGTGGCAAAGGGCTGGACAAGGGGCTGCAGAGGAAGGCAGGTGTTCATGGATTGAGAAAGGGATAGCATGAAGAGGTAGGCAACCTTCGCCTACAGAACAATGCGCAGGGGAAGGCAGGTGACCAGGGATAAGAGAAGTGGGTGCAGGGTAGAGCAGTTGGCCACTGTCTGCCAAAGAAAGGGGAAGCAAGAATAGACAGGGGGCCTAAGGCCGGACAACAGTGTGCATGGGAAGGCTGGGGTCCACGTGTTGGACAATGGTGATCAGGGGAATTGAGGCTGACTTGAGTTGGACATTTGGGAACAGGGGTAGGCTGGTGGCCAAGGGCTGGTCAAGGAAGAGTCAAGGAAGGGTGGCGGCCATAGGCTTAGACAAGAAGGGACAGGGAAAACCAGGCAGTCACGTGATGGAGAAGGGGAACTGGAAAGGACAGGCAGCCCTGGGATGGAAGGGGGTGTATGAGAAACAAGGCGGACAAAGTGGAGCGGGGAAGGCATGTGGACACGGGCTGGACAATGGGGAGCTTAGGAAGGCAGGTGGCCACAGTCTGGACAAAGGAAAGCAGGGAAAGTCAGGTGGCCCTGGGCTGGACAAAGGGAAGGAGGGAAACTCAAGCGACCCCGCGGTGGACAAATGGATGCTGCAGTAGGCAGGTGCCCCTGGTTTGAGAACTGAAAGCGGGGGGAAAGCAGATTGCTATGAAGGAAGGTGGGAGCAAGGGAAGCTTGGCATCCATGACCTGACCAGGGGCAACAGGGGAAGGCAGGCTGGTCTTGGCTGGATAAGTGGAAGCAGGGAAAGGCAGGCAGCCAGTGGGCAGAGAAGGAAGAGAAGGGGAAGGCAGGTAGCCACTAGCTGAAGAATGGTTGCTTGTGGAGGTAGGCAGCCTCTGGCTGGACAGTGGTGCACAGTGGAAGGCAGGCCGGTAGCCACAGGGTGGATAAGGGTGAGCAGGGGAATTGAGGCTGACCTGAGTTGGACATGTGGGATCGTGGGTAGGCTGATGGCCAAGGGGTGGTTCAGCAAGCGCCAAGGAATGGTGGTGGCCACGGGCTGAACAAGGCAGAGCAGGAAATGCTGGGTGTCACTGGCTGGATATGTCGGGCCAGGTGATGACAGGTCGCCACAAACTGTACAAGTAGAAGCAGGGAAAGATAGGCATCCATGGGCTGGACACAGAGAGGAAGAGAATGCAGGCGGTCACAGGGCAGAGAGTGGTAACAAGGGAAGGCAGGTGGACCATTGATTGACAAACTATAACAGGAGAAGTGTATAGCTACGGGCTGGACAAGGCATTCCAGGGAAAGCAGGCGTCCATGGAATGGACAAGAGAGAGCAGGGAAAGGCAGTCATCCATGGAATTTGACAACAGGAAGCACGCAATGGCAGGCTGCCACAAGCTTGACAAGGGGGAACAGGGGAAGACTGGTGGTCATGTTCTCTAGAAGTCGGAGCAGGGTAAGCAGGAAGACCTGGTCTGGTTATGCGGGAGAAAGGGAAGGCAGGTGGCCAAGGGCTGGACAAGGGGAACAGAGGAATCCAAGTGCCCACGGGCCGCACAAGGGCAAAGAGGGTAAGGCAGGTGGCCCTGCGCTTGGAAAGGGTGAGCCTGTGAAAGCAAGCGATCAAAGGCTGGACCAAAGGCATACGAGAAAGGCAAGTGGCCAAAGGGCAGGGAAAGAGCGAACAGGGGATGGCAGTGGGCTATGTGCTTGAAAAGAAGGAGCAGGGGATGGCAGGGGGCCACGGATGGGACGAAGGGCAGGATGGGAAGACATTCAACCACAGGATAGACAAGGGGGAGCTGGAGAAGTTAGGCGGACCTGGGATTGAAAACTGTGAGGAACATGGCCTTGGCGTGGATGAGGGGGAGAAATGGAAAGCAGGAAGCCACGGGGACAACAAGGGGAGCAGGGCAAGGCAGGCTGACAGTGTGGACAAAGGGAAACAAGGGTCGGAAGGCAGCCAGAAGTGTACTAGTGGGAGCAAGGGAAAGCAGGAGGCCAAGGGACTCACAAGTGGGAGCAAGGGAAGGCTGGCATCCATGGCCTGACCAGAGGAAACAGGGGAAGGCAGACAGCCCTTTGCTGGACCAGTGGAAGCATTGGAATGCAGGCAGCTCTGTACTGGACAAGCAGGAGCAGGAGAAGGCGGGTGGCCACCAAAGGACAAGTGGGAGAAAGGGAAGGCTGGCTTGCATCCATGGCCTGACAAGGGGGAGCAGGGAAAGGGAGTTGGCCGCCAGCCGAAAACGGGTATCTCAAAGAGGCAGGTGGCCTGTGGTGTGAACAACCGAGCACAGTGGAAGGTAGGCAGCCGCAGGGTGGAAGAGGGTGAGCAGGGAATTGAGGCTGAAACGAGTTGGACACATCAGAACAGGGGCGGCCAATGGCTGGACATGTAAGAACATAAGGGATAGAAGCGGCCATGGGCTGGACAAAGGGGAGCAGGCAAAGACCAGCAGCCTTGAGCAGGACAAGTGTGAGTGGGAGAAGGCAGCTAGCAGCAGGCTGGATAAGGGGGTGCAAGGAAAGACATGCAGCCATATTTTGACAAGGGGAAGCAGAGGACAGCATGCCACCCTGAGTGGGACAAGCGGTTGCTGGGGAAGGCAGGTGGCCCTGGGCCTGACAAAGTGTAAGAGGGCAAGCATGCCACCATGGGCTGGACAATGGGTTTCAGGGGAAAACAGGTGGCCGTGGCCTGGACTTCGGGAAGCAGGGCAAGGCTGGTGTCCCTTGGCTGGACAAGCGGAACAGGGGAAGGACTTCAGGCCTGCGCTGGACAAAGGGGAGCAAGAAAAGTCAGGCAGTCACTGGCTACACAAAGGAAGCAGGAGAAGGTGGGCAGCCACGTGAAGGACAAGTGACAGCAAGGCAAGGCATGTGGCCACAGCCTTGGCCCTGGGGAGACAAAGAATGCAGAGGGCCAGTGGCTGCACAAGGGGCCACAGGAGAATCAGATGGCCACAGGCTGGATGATGGGCGTCAGGCGGGCTGGTGGACATGGGCTCGACATGTGGGAGATTGGAAGTCATGCATCAATGGCCTGAAAAGGGGAGCATGTGAAGGTAGGCGGCACTCGCATGGACAATGGCGAGCAGGGATAGCAGGAGGCCACTGGTGGCCCAGGGGGAAGAGGAGAAGATAGGCAGCAATGCGCTTCACCGGGGGATCCCGAGGAAGGAAGCTGGCCAGGGGTGGACCAGTGGACGCGGGTAAAGTGGGTGGCCTTGGTCAGAGAGCGAGTATCAGGCGAAGCCGGCAGCCACATGCCGCAGCAGACGGTTTAGGAAAAGGGTGGTGGCCACAGGCTGGAAAAGGGGTCCAGAAGAAGGCAGCCAGCCATGGGGTGGATGACAGGGAACAAAGACAGGAAACCTTCGCCGGCACAAGGGGTACCAAGGGAATGCAGGCCGGCATGGGCTGGACATGGTGGAACACGGGGAGGAATGTGGCCCTGGGCTAGAGAAAAGAAAGCAATGGATGGCAGACCACCACAAGCTCGACAAGGGCCAGCAGGGGAAGACCGGTGGCAAAGGGCTGGACAAGGGGCTGCAGAGGAAGGCAGGTGTTCATGGGTTGACAAAGGGATAGCACGAGGAGGCAGGCAACCTCCGGCTACAGAACATTGCGCAGGGGAAGGCAGTTGACCAGGGATTAGACAAGTGGTGCAGGGGAGAGCAGGTGGCCACCGTCTGCCAAAGAAAGGGGAAGCAAGAAGAGACAGGGGGCCTAAGGCCGGACGACATGGGAAGGCTGGGGTCCACGTGTTGGACCATGGTGATCAGGGTTATTGAGGCTGACCTGAGTTGGACATTTGGGAACGGGGTTAGGCTGGTGGCCAAGAGCCGGTCAAGGAAGAGTCCAGGAAGGGTGGCGGCCATGGGCTTAGACAAGAAGGGACAGGGAAAACCAGGCAGTCACGGGGTGGACAAGGGGAACTGGAAAGGGCAGGCGGCCCTGGGCTGGAAGGGGGTGTAGGGGAAGTTGGGCGGACAAAGGGGAGCAGGGAAGGCATGTGGCCACGGGCTCGACAATGGGGAGCTTAGGAAGGCAGGCGGCCACAGTCTGGACAAGGGGAAGCAGGGAAAGGCAGGTGGTCCTGGGCTGGACAAGGGGAAAGAGGGGAATTCAAGCGACCCCGTTGTGGACCAAGGGAAGCTGCAGTAGGCTGGTGTCCCTGGTTCGAGAACTGGAAGCAGGGGGAAAGCAGATGGCCACGACGGAAGGTGGGAGCAAGGGAAGGTCGGGATCCATGACCTGGCGAGGGGCAACAGGCAAGGCAGGCAGGTCTTGTCTGGATAAGTGGAAGCAGGGCCAGGTAGGCAGCCACTGGGCAGACAAGAAGAAGGGGAAGGCAGGTGGCCACTAGGTGAAAAAGTGTTGCTTGAGGAGGTAGGCAGCCTATGGCTGCAGAGTGGTGCACAGTGGAAGGCAGGCCGGTAGGCACGGGGTGGATAAGGGTGAGCAGGGGAATTGAGGCTGACCTGAGTTGGACATGTGGGATCGTGGGTAGGCTTGTGGCCAAGGGCTGGTCCAGGAAGAGCCAAGGAATGGTGGTGGCCACGGGCTAGACAGGGGTGAGCAGGGAATGCTGGGTGTCACTGGCTGGAGATGGCGGGCCAGGTGATGACAGGTGGTCACAAACTGTACAAGTGGAAGCAGGGAAAGATAGGCATCCATGGGCTGGACAAAGAGAGGAAGGGAAGGCAGGCGGTCACAGGGTGGAGAGTGCTAACCAAGGAAGGCAGGTGGACCATGGATTGTCAAACTGTAACAGGAGAAGTAGGCAGCCACGGGCTGGACAAGGCATTCCAGGGAAAGCAGGCGTCCATGGAATGGACAAGGTGGAGCAGGGAAAGGCAGTCATCCATGGACTTGGACAACAGGCAGCACGCAACACCAGGCTGCCAAAAGCTTGACAAGGGGGAACAGGGGAAGACAGGTGGTCATGGTCTCTAGAAGTCGGAGCGGGGTAAGCAGGAAGCCCTGGGCTGGTTACGCGAGAGAAAGGGAAGGCAGGTGGCCAAGGCCTGGACAAGGGGAACAGAGGAATCCCCGTGGCCACGGGCTGCAGAAGGGAGAAGAGGGGAAGGCAGGTGGCCCTCCGCTAGGTAAGGGTGAGCCGGGGAAAGCAAGCGATCACTGGCTGGACCAATGGCCTAACGGAAAGGCAAGTGGCCTAAGGGCAGGAAAAGTGCAAACAGGGGAAGGCAGTGGGCTTTGGCCTTGAAAAGAGGGAGCAGGGGATGGCAGGGGGCCACAGACGGGGACGAAGGGCAGGAAGTGAAGACACTCAGCCACAGGAAAGACAAGGGGGAGCTGGAGAAGTTAGGCGGACCTGGGATGGACAAGTGGGAGCAAGACGGCCCTGGGGTGGACGAGGGGGAGCAGTGGAAGGCAAGAAGCCACGGGGACACAAAGGGGAGCAGGGCAAGGCAGGCAGACACAGTGTGGACAAAGGGAAACAACGGTCGGCAGGCAGCCAGAGGTGTACTAGTGGGAGCAAGGGAAAGCGGGAGGCCAAGGGACTCACAAGTGGGAGCAAGGGAAGGCTGGCATCCATGGCCTGACCAGAGGAAACAGGGGAAGGCAGACAGCCCTTTGCTGGAGCAGTGGAAGCACTGGAATGCAGGCAGCTCTGTGCTGGACAGGCAGGAGCAGGAGAAGGCGGGTGGTCACCAAAGGACAAGTGGGAGCAAGGGAAGGCTGGCATCCATAGCCTGACAAGGGGGAGCAGGGAAAGGGAGGTGGCCTCTAGCCGGAAAATGGTGTCTCGAACAGTCAGGTGGCCTCTGGCTGGACAATGGAGCACGGTGGAAGGCAGGGAGCCGCGGTGTGGAAGAGGGTGAGCAGGGAATTGAGGCTGACCTGAGTTGGACATGTGGGAACAGGGGCGGATAATGGCTGGTCAAGTAAGAACAAAGGAAGTGTGGCCGCCAAGGGCTGGACAAAGGGGAGCAGGCAAAGACCAGCAGCCTTGAGCAGGACAAGTGTGAGTGGGAGAAGGCAGCGGGCAGCAGGCTGGACAAGGGAGTGCAAGGAAAGACATACAGCCATATCTTGACAAGGGGAAGCAGAGGACAGCATGCCACCCTGAGCGGGACAAGCAGTTGCCGGGGAAGGCAGGTGGCCCTGGGCCTGACAAAGTGTAACAGGGCAAGCAGGCCACCACGGGCTGGACAATGGGTTTCAGGGGAAAACAGGTGGCCGTGGCCTGGACAACGGGATGCAGGGGAAGGCTGGTGTCCCTTGGCTGGACAAGGGGAGCAGGGGCAGTATTTCATGCCTGAGCTGGACAAAGGGGAGCAAGAAAAGGCAGGCAGCCACTGGCTACACAAGGGAAGCAGGAGAAGGCGGGCAGCCATGCGAAGCACAAGTGACAGCAGGGCAAGGCACGTGGCCACAGGCTTGGACCGGGGGAGACAAGGAATGCAGGGGGCCAGTGGCTGCACAAGGGGGTCCAGGGGAAGGCGTGCAGCCATCAGGTGGACAAGGGGGACCAGTCAGGCAGCCAGAGGCAGGGCAAGGAGAGCTGGGGAAGCCAGGCTGCCATGACTGGGACACTTTTGAGCCGAGGAACGCAGGCGAAGATGGGCTGGGCAAGCTGGAGCAGGATTAGGCAGGCCGGAACGGGCCAGACAAAGTGGATCAGGGGAATGCAGGTGGACCTGTGCTGGACAAGGGGAACAGGGAAAGTCAGGCAGCCACAGGGTAGACAAGGAGAACAGGAAAAGGCAGGTGGCCCTGGTCTCAAAGGGGCACCAGTACAGGTGTGTGGACACGGGCTGGACAAAAGGGAGCAGGCAAAAACAGGCTACCCTGAGCTGGACAAGTGGGCACGGGTGATGGCAGCAGGTAGCAGGCTGGACAAGAGGGAGCAAGGAAAGACATACATACATGGCCTGACAAGGGGAAGCAGAGGAAGGCAGGTGGCTCTGTGCTGGACATGTGATAGCAGGGGAAGACAGGCAGCCATGAGCTTGACAAACTGGGATGGGGAAAACGGGCGGCCATGGGCTGGACAAGGGGATCCAGGGTTAATCAGGCGGCCATTTCCTGGACAACGGGGAGCACGGGAAGGCAGGCGACACTTGGCTGGACAAGGGGAGCAGGAGGAGGGTTTCGGGACTGGGCGGGACCAGGGGAAGCCAGGAAAGGCATGCATCCACTGACAGACAAGGGAAGCAGGGAAACGCATGTTGCCAAGGGCAGGCCAGGGGAGACAGGGGAAGGGTAGGTGGCCATGGGCTGGACAAGGGGAACAGAGGAATCCAAGTGGCCACGAGCCACAGAAGTGCAAACAGGGGAAGGCGGGTGGCCCAGGGGAAAGGGTGAGCCGGTGAATGCAAGTGATCACTGCCTGGAGAAGTGGCAGACGGGAAAGCCAAATGGCCAGATAGCAGGAAAAGGGCAAACCCGGGAAGGCAGTGGGCTATGGGCTTCAGAAGTGGTATCAAGGGATGGCAAGTGTAGGCAGGTGGCCATGGTCAGATCAATGAATATCAGGGGAAAGCAGGAGGCTCAGGTTGGACAGGGGTCGTGGGCAAGGGAAATAAGGTGGCCATCGGTTCACCAAGGGGGAGCAGTAGAAACCTGGTGGCCGCAGGTTGTATAAAGGGGTGCATGGGAAAACAGATGGTCCTGAGCTGCACAACGGGGAGCAGGTAAATCAGGTGGCCTCTGGCTGAATGACGGGGATCAGGGGGGCTAATGGACATGGGCTTGACATGTGGGATAATGGAAGACATGCTGCAATTGCCTGATAATGGGGAGCAGGTAAATGTATGCGGTACCTGCCTGGACAATGGTGTTCAGGGGAAGCAGGTGGCCACTGTCTGCTAAAGGGGTAGAAAGGGGAGACAGGGGCCTAATGGTAGAAAACTGATTGCATGGGCAGGTTGGTGACAATGGGTTGGACAATAGTGAGCAGGGGATTTGAGGCTGACCTGAGTTGGACATTTGGGACCAGGGGTAGGCTGGTTGCCAAGGGCTGGTCAAGGAAGGGTGGCGGCCATGGACTAGACAAGAGGGGACTTGGAAAACCTGGCAGTCATGGGATGGACAAGGCGAAGTTGAGAGGGCAGGCGGCCCTGGGCTGGAAAAGGGAGTAGGGGAATTTTGACGTCCACAGCCTGGATAAAGGGGTGCAGTGAAGGCATGTTACCATGGACTGGACAACGGGCAGCTTAGGAAGGCAGGTGGCCATATGCTCGACACAGAGAAAGGCAGGTGGACCTGGGCTGGAGAAGGGGAACAAGGGAATTCAAGCGACCACTGGGTGAATAAAGGGAAGCAGGGATAGGCAGGCGCCACTTGTTGGACAACCAGAAACATGGGAAAGCAGGTGTCCACAACTGGCATGGGGGCAAGAAAGTCTGTCATCCATGGTCTAGGACAATGGGAAGCATGCAATGGCAAACCACCATGCACTTGACAAGGGAGAACAGGTGAAGGCAGGTGTCCACCAGCTCTAGAATTGGTAGCAGGGGAAGCAGGCAGTATTGGGCTGGACATGGGGGAGCAAGGGAAAGAAGGCGGCCAAAAGCTGGACAAGGGGAACAGCGGAAACCAGGTGGCCATGGGCTGCACAAGGGAGATTAAGAGTGGCAGTAGGCCCATGGCTAGATGAGGTCAGAGCAGGGGAATGCTGCTTGCCATGGGCTGGACTAGTGTGAGCAGGAATGCCAGGAGCCATGGGCTGGAGAAGGGAGGGCAGGTGAAGGCACACAGCCACATGCAGTATAACAGAGAGTAAGGGAAGGCAGGCAGCCACAGGGTGGACAAGGGGAAGCAGAGCAATGCAGGGGGCTAAGTTCTGGTCAAGTGGGAGAAGGGATAGGCACATGACCATGGGTTCGAAAAGGCAGTGCATGAGAAGACAGCCATTCACAGACTGGGCTAGGGAGAGCAAGGGAAGGCAGGCGGCCCTGGTCTATACAATGGTGAGCCAGGGAAAGCAAAGGACCACTGGCTGGACAAGTGTGAGTAGGGAAATGCAAGGGGTGAAAGGACAGGACAAGGTGGAACAGGGGAAGCAGTGGGCCACGGGCTTGACAAGAGAGAGCAGGGCTGGACAATGGGGAGGAAGGGAAGACACTCGGCCATGGACTAGACATGGGGAACAGAGCTGGGGAACATAGGGAACCCTGGGATGGTCTAGCGGGAGCAGGGGAAGGCAGGCAGTCATGGGTTCAACAAGGGGGAGCAGGGGAAGGCAGGCTGCTACAGTGTGAACAAAGGGAAACAGGGTAGGCAGGTGGCCAAAGGTGGACTCGTGGGAGTAGGGGAATGCAGGAGATCAAAGGCCGGACAAGTGGGAGCAGGGGAAGCCAGGTGGCCACAAAGGGACAAGTGGGGCACGGGAAGGCCAGCATCCACAGTTGACAAGGGGGAACACAGGATGGCAGGCAGCCCTTGGCTGGACCAATGGAAGCAGTGGAAGGCAGGCAACCCTGGGCAGGACAAGGGGGTTCAAGGGAAGGCTGGCAGCAGTGGGGTGGATAAGGGCAAGCAGGGGCAGTGAGGCTGACCTGAGTTGAACATATGGGAACAGGAGTAGGCTGGCAGCCAAGGGATCATCAAGGAAGAGCAAAGGAAGGGTGGTGGCCACAAACTGGACAAGGGGGTGCAGAAGAAGGCAGCTGGCCATTGCTGGCCAAGCAAAGACAAGCAACTCAGAGCAGGGCTAGTGTGATCCAGGGAAGGCAGCCGGCAGCAGGCTAGACAAGGGGTAGAATGGAAAGGCAGGTGGCGATGGGCTAGACAAGCTGGAGCAAATGAATGCAGGTGGCTCAGGTTGGACATAGGGTAGCAGGGCATTGCAGGTGGCCCTGGTTGGACAAGGGGGACAGGGGAAGGCAGGTAGCCATCGGCTGGACAATGGGGAGCAAGGGAAGGCAGGCTGCCATGGGCAAGACAAGAGGTAGAAGGGGAAAGCAGGAGGCGATGGGCTACACAAAGGGTCAGAGGAAAGCAGTCAAATCTGGGCTGGAAAAGGGTGAGAAACTGAAGGCATTCAGGATTGAGCTGGAAAAAGGGGAGCAGGGAAAGACAGGTGGCCATGGGATGGATAAGGGGAAGCAGGGGAATACAAGCATTCAGAAAGGACAAGAGGAAGGAAAAGAAGGCAGGCAGCCATGGTCTTCACAACGAGGAGAAGGGGAAGGCCAGCGGAAATTAGCTGGACATACATTATCATTCAGCTCCAGCTTCAGATGTGTAGTTCAGTGATCAGGCAAAGCCCTGGCTTTTCCTGTGAGGCTCCATGACATGGAGACAGGTGAGCTACCATGGATGCACCTTTTCTCCCTACCCTTCCTGAACATCTCGTCTAAATTGCAACTACAGCACAAAATGAAATGAGTAACTTTAGTGACATTGAACATTTAAACTACATTTTAAGTCGCTGGAGTTGATGTCAGCCCTACACTGTCACTGTACGTTAGGTAGCAACAGGATGTATAGGCATGTCTACTGGTAGAGGTAGTATGAGGGGTCGTGATCATATTCCCTGGCTGTTTGTGTGCTCGAGGGATAGGATGCTGTGGAGAGACTGTGCTTAGTGCTGGTGTAGGACTATAAAGCATTTATTCATCGAGGAAAATACACTGCAAGTCGTGGAGGTTACCGATCCCAAAATGGGGAAAGGCCTCACGTCAAGTTATGGGAAGGCTTTGACTTCCATGGGCAGAACCCCCTCCCCTTCTCCCTTGTCTTTATCTCTCCATCTCCCGCTGAGGTGCCTCATCCTCCCTTTTGGTGCTGTAGGAGGCTTCTGTGCATTTTCTTGTTATGATCTGTTTGAAAATCTTCCTAGACTGTCCCAGATTAGTGAGATGTGTGCTCTGAGGGGCAGGATGCCTTCCTTCCTTCTGTGGCTTTTCCCGACACATCCCTTGATCGGTGGGGGAGGGAGGGATAGCGGCATGGGGAGGGCATGTATGTGTGAGCTTAAATAGGGCCAGGAAGGTGGGGCACGGGTGTCCTGAACTGAGGGCATCTGTAAGAGTTCTTGACCCAAGCAGAAGCTGCATCAAGGCGTTTTCTGACTGGGGTTGGATCTCTCCTTCTGCTCATTTGCATCTATCTACCCACCACCATATCAGTAGGAGACCAGCTGGGTTTTTCTCTGTGAGCTGGGTATTTTGGGGTGATGTGTGTGGGTGTGAGAAGGGAGGGTCATCTGTTCATTTGTTTGCATTCTGGATAAAGTGAGAGATCTCTTGAAGCCAAGGCACTCCATGTGAGGCCTGGAAAAAGAGGTCACTGGTCAGCCTGTGGACCATAAGCTCAGGAGATGGCGTCATGCACCTTAACTCAGACTTGGGCTTTGAAGAACCAGGCAGGGAGAGAAGTTTTGTTCAGGTCATCCCTGTGATCTGCTCCTCAGCAGTGATGACAGAAACTTCCTAAAGGAACCCAGGCACAGGAGCCAGCCCACCCAGCAGCCCCCAGGAAGGTGACTGGCTACCAGGGTCAGGCAGCCCATGCACAACCAGGCCCCACCATCACCTCCATGCCCAGAGTGCCCCCACCTTCTCCTCAGCCAGAGAAGTATACAGGAAGGTGGTCTCAAAGCAAGTCTCCTGTCATCCATGAATGTCTCACCACTTCAACCGTTCAGCCTGGGATGCTGACTGGGCCATACACTGGCCCCATTTCCCAGGGGACCAGGGTCCCAGTTCGCCTTTTAGAATGAAATTCCTAGTCTTCAGATCGCAAATCGGTCACGTCCTGCTGGGCATGGAGGGGCTTGATGGGGTTGGAGGTGGTGTGTGAAGAGGAGGGAAGTGGGGAGTGGGTGGAGGTTGGGTCTGGGATGGGAGGAGAGGCCAGATGGATGGTTCATTCAATGGCTTTATTCAGATGCAGAAAGCTCTCCTATCAGGTCCAGTCAGTGCCCTGAACCTGGCCTGGGGCTTCTTTCTCCCATAAGGGCTTAGTTCAAACTTCCCCCACCCTCAGGCTGCTGCTCCCCAACCACCAGGGAGGAAAAACAATGGACAAAACTCGGCCTGTCTGAGCCAAAGAAAGAGTATTTTATGATCTAGAAGTCCTAGTTTTTCTTTTAGCCAATTAGTTTTCATAGAAATGACTTCGTGGGAAGGATTCCATTCAATTTCCCAGTACATTGGATTTTTAGTATCAATATTATCATGGATTTTATTAAACTCAGGCAAAGTTAATTTGTCTATGATTTTAATATTACACCATATTTTCATAGCATTTGCTGTAAACCTGGTGTCACTACAATAGAAATCAGTATGACACAAGAATTCTCTAACCCTTCCCAATAAAAAGTCCTCTTCCCTTATATCATACAATGTTGTTTGTTGAGGTGGATACGATAGGCCAGGATTGGATGAATTCAGCATTCCATATAGATTGGGGACATAACCATTCACTTTTTTGATTTAATATGGCCTATATCTAGATTACATTGGAAGCATTCAAGTGTCATTCATTAACCTGATTTCTGTAAGTTGTATAACTGGGAACTGTAACTTTAAGGCTAAATAGGGGCCAACGCTGTAAGAGCATACATGTTGTAAAAACACAAGTACCACCTAAAAATTTCTATATGATAGGACAATAAGAGTTTAATAAATTTTCTGTGTCTCAGTAGCCATTATAGAAATATATACATATATATATGTATATATATGTATATATATACATACATATATATAATATATATATATACATTTTCGTTTTTATCTGAATTAATATAGTTACTAGTGTTAGAAAAGGCCCTAGTCTTTTCTGTCAAAGACAGCAAAGTTTAAACATATATTTCCAATTTCTTGCTATTGTTTAAGTAGTCCCATTAAAAACACACTTTCTCACTATTGTGTAGTAATTTCTCATTTTCAAGTTTACCTAATCTTGTACCTAGGCAGATCTTGCTTTTCTATTCACCAATTGGTTTAGATTGTAAGGTCACACTCTTGTCAATAGAGTACTACATAGTGACACCTGCATTAGGGATAAACACTGAGTGGACTTCCACTCAGTGTGCTTGCTAGCAATATTGGGTTATCCCCATATGAATTACTTTATGAGTTGCCTTACTTAAGTCAGACTACAGATCTACCCATCTTTGAAACCAAGGGCGAATTTCTTTGGAACTATATATTTGGTCTGTCCTCTATTCTGTCTTCCCTTAGGCAACAAGGCTTATTAGCCCAGACTCTGCCTCTCGAATTCCCGGTACATCCCTACAGACCTGGAGACCATGTACTAATCTAGTCCTGGAAAGAAGATAAGCTGGTACCGGCCTGGGAAGGACCATACCAAGTACTACTCACAACCAAAACTGCAGTCTGCACCACATAAAGAGGTTGGACCCATTACACTAGAGTCAAAAGCAGCCCTGTACCACTATTAGCTACATGGACAGCAATACCAGGTTCCTACCCTACCATACTAACCCTAAAACACTCATAGTAATATTTCTCTTGACTTCCTGGCTGGCCCTGGGCTTCTTCTAGGTGGGAAAGTACCTGGAATGGAATGGGACAATTCCCTGTTAAGCTAAAAATCAATGTTTCAATTGGAGATACACCAGGAACTATCAGATTTGATGCCTACTTAGTCATTCCTTGCAGGGACGTAACTTCCCAAAGTCAACTACAAAAAGAAAAAAAATACATATATACCCAGAACCTAGCCCGTCACAAGGGCCTCAATGGGTAGAGAACCCTTGCCCTTCCTGGGATGATGTATGGTGGCAACCTTTTGAGAGGCGTGGACATGCAGCAATTGGCTTCAAGCAAAGGAGTATACCCCTCTTAAAAGAAAGGTCCGATTGATCAGAGGAGCCTCCTCCCCAACCTGCCAGCACCTTCAATGTAACCTCCTGCTATTAGTTATAGATAACTCTCAAAAAATGACCCAGAAACCTTCAGTAATAAGGACCTATGGACTAGGTGTGGATGTCTCTGGGCAAGACCTCCTTGGGAGATTCACTTTTTTTTTTGAGGGCAGTGTCACTGGCCCTCATATGTGGGACCGGAACTGGGGCCACTGGCTTCCCAACCCAACGCTTAACCACTGCGCCACTCGGCCAGCCCGGGAGATTCACTTTAAAGCTAATAAAAAATATACCAGGGCCAGCCGAGTGGTGCGTTAGTTAAGTGGTGCGGTAGGAAGTCAGCGGCCCTGGTTAGGGTCCCACACATGAGGGCCAGTAACCCTGCCCTCAAAAAAAATTTTTTATATATATATTATCAGCCACCCTTAACCCAAGACATTGGAACTCCAAACAGAGACCCTATTGTGAGCCCCCCTTGGTACCCGTTAATGATCCTTCCAAGGTTACTATTGTAGAAGTTAAAGACATCAAGCCTAAGCTATTGAAACTGGATACAGGGAATTGAATGCCTGCCTGGAATAGATAAAATATTCTGTCTGCACACTAAATAAAAGTGATTATTACACTTGTGCAGCAGGTAGGCTGGAGGCTCAGGTAGTACCCTTTCCCTTAGGATGGACCTCAGAATCCGCAGGCTTAGATTGCATGATACCTCTTTTCCAGGACACAACGGCTTGGGGCAATCAGTTCTGCGGGACTCTATCAATACTTTTCCCAATGATACAGGGCTCAAGGTAAAGAGCCCTGGAAACTATACGACCCCCATCCCCAGAGACTATTTTTACCCCATGCCTCTCTAGGTGGGGAGAGAATTTCGTCCCTTTGGGCAACGTATCAGGATGTACTGAGAGCTCGTCCTTTGATGAGCTAAATAAGCAATCTGCCTTGAAAATAGCCCATGGTGATGTCTGGTGGTATTGTAGGGGGGCCACCTTTTGAGACCTACCTGGCCAACTGGGGCAGCACCTGTACTTCGGTCTAATTGGCTATCCTATTCATCATGGCATATCATCACCAGGAATCTTCTCAGACTGGACAATCCTGGATCAAGAGGACAGCCTCTACCCTAGGTGGCTCATTTGACCCCCATATTTATATTGACTCTATCAGAGTCCCAAGAGGGGTCCCTAATGAATTCAAGGCTAGAAATCAAATAGCTGCAGAATTTGAATCTGTATTATTCTGGTGGGAAAACATTAACAAAAAATGTAGATTGGATAAATTATATTTACTATAATCAACAAAGATTCGTTAATTACACCAGAGATGCTATCCATGAGATAGCTGAACAATTAGATGCAACCAGTAAAATGATCTGGGAGAAAAGATTAGCTCTAGACATGGTTTTAGCAGAAAAAGAGGGAGTATGCGTTACGATAGGAGGACAGTGTTGTATTTTCATTCCCAATAATACTGTACCTGAGGGCCGGCTGAGTGGCATGGTGGTTAAGAGCTGGCCTGGGACGCCAGCGTCCCTGGTTTGGGTCCCACATATGAGGGCAAGTGACACTGCCCTCAAAATAAAATACTGCACCTGATGGCACTATCACTAAAGATTTACAGGGCTTAACTACACTGGCTGGGGAGCTAGCTGAAAATTCAGGGATTAATGACTCATTTTCAAATGTAATGGAACAATGGTTCAGTAAATGGAAGATAATTATGGCTTCACCTTTAACATCATTAATAATTGTTTTACGGGTTATAGGGGTTATTATCCTCATGAAATGCTGTATTCAGAGGACTCATACAGAGATTAATAGAGACTGCATGCACTAAACAAACACCCGCCTCCAATCATAAAAACTTATTCATCATGGAGGTGCCTAAGGATGAGAGTGAAATCATGTTAGCTGAGTTTGAAGAAAAGACAATTTAATAAAAACAAAAAGGGGGCAATTGTTAGAAAACGCCCTAGTCTTGTCTGGCAAAGACAGCAAAGTTTAAAAATATACTTACTGTTTCTCACTATTGTTTTAGTTCCAGTTAAAATATACTTTCTCACTATTGTTTAAGTAGTGCCAGTTAAAAATATACTTTCTCACTATTGTGTAGTAATTTCTCATTTTCAAGCCTACCTAATCCTGTAACTAGGCAGATTTTGCTTTTCTATTAGTCAACTGGTTTAGATTGTAAGGTCACGCTCTCGCCAATAGAGTACGACATAGTGACACTTGTATTAGGGATAAAAACTGAGTGGACTGCCCACTCAGTGTGCTTGCAAGACTGACTTACGGTGGCTCTGCACCCTTCTGCAGAAGTAAAGTTTGCCTTGCTGAGTTACTTTCAACTTCATGTGTCTTTATTTGTGATGCAGCTAAAATCTGTTCCAAA